>BSBN01000082.1:0-10000000 GCA_027924645.1 Cunninghamia lanceolata
CAAGAATATAGTGGAGTGTTTCAAGTAAAGTGCACAAGGGGAGATAGGACTAGGCCTAAAGAAGAATCCCATATTGGGATTCTCAACCAACTAACAACTTGCTACAATGAGATTTATTTGTGGGAGAAACATGCAATGGAATTTTTTTTTTGATGTGGTGTGTGGGAAACCTTCTAGAAAAGATAGCTTGACTCCCTCTTTTGATTAGCTAATGAATTGGGTCCCAGTGGGGAATAGAGAGTAGAGAATCAATATCCAAAAAAAACCCTATAAGGTCCCTCAAATAATTCACTTCATGGAAAGTTGATCAAAGACCATGACATGGAAATTGAAGAGTTTGCCCTTTCATTGAGAAACACAACTCTGGATGATCATTCTTATAATCTAAGTCAAATGGCATTGATTGGAAGTTTTGCGGTGCTTTGCAAGTAGAGAAAAAATCGAAAGATGGATTATGTTTTCCTAGGGCAATGTTTAACTACATAAATTTCTTCCAAAAGGATTCTTCATTATCAAATTCCCCTAGTAGTGACAAAAGGGAGAAATATTGGCAAAGGGCCTCTGGTCAATGGAGCGTATTTATTTGTTCACCAAAAAAATGATTTCAAACTTCAACCCCACAAGCTTCCAGATCCTAAAATTTCCAACTTGGATTCAAATTTACAACCTACCTAAAGAATATGGGAGCACTCTATTTTGAAGGATATTGGTTCAAGTTTAGGAAAATTTCTTTGTTGTGATGAAGATATTCTCAAGGGAGACTCTAGAGTATAATCTAAGATTTACATACTAAAAGTACCATCTCAACCACTCCTAAAACACATTTTCCTAGACTAATGTATGAGAAAATGGTGGCAACCCTTAGAGATTGAATTTTTCCATCTTTTTTTCAAATTTTCGAATCAAAATCTCATTTCTCCACTAGTTGCAAGCGTTACTTCTCTCTTGAGAAGTTTAGGAAAGTGGAGGATGAAGCGGAGGATTTGATCCTTATTAAAAATGAGAGGGATAACATTATTTCTTCCCTAGGTCCCACTAGGAACCTCCCTCCCCAAATATATGAGGAGGCAAAGAATATGGTTCCTTTCTCAAGAAAAAGGATATTATTTAGGCTTCTCTTGATGCTACTAGGAACCTCCCCCACACAGAATCAGAGGTTGTGAAGGAAATCCATTCTCCTAATCTAGTCTATAGTCTTTTGTGAGATACCTTGATCAATTCCTTTAAACGAATATATGCTATTGAAATGGGGGTCATCAACCATGAAAGTGACAAGACAATTAAGCAACTAACTATGGCGATGCACCTGAGTAAAAGTATTTCCTTCAAATTAAGCACAGTGAATACTATCCTTAAGATTCAAGTTATATTAAAGAGAAGATACTGCATGATTAACATAAACAGATGCAATGAATACAATCAAAGGCTCACAATCAGATACTTTTGCTATGACACAGGTAATATCAACCAAGGCACATAACAGAGTTCTTCTCATTAAACTTCCAGCAATATAAAAGGCACAGATACATGCATAGGTATATTAACTTTCCAATCAAGAATAACAAAAATAAAGGAAAAATGACATCAACTGGCCACAACAAAGTTTCTAACTTCTCTTTTAGATTCTTTGACTACAAAAATTATGAAATTCTATCTCTGTATATCAGTCTATGAATATTGTCTCTTGATCTATCACAAATATTGCATATTTATAATCAAAGATCTGACTATAGATTGTTTGAAACAACTGACTCCCAACGGCTCAATAGAACTAAAGATAACTAGAAGTCTCCAGCAGTTGCGATCCTTCAAATCTATATGGCCATCCCCTTCCTATAGGCTCACTAGCTGGGGCAATGATATATGTGGCACACCTCCTTCCATTAAGAGACAGACACTTGGTGCGACTCGCGCACTTGAAACTAAATAGATTGTGACAGATGGCAGCGTCTGCAGCAAAACGAGAAACTCCTTTGTCTCTCAGGAATGAACAAGAAAATGACACTTGTCACGCTCTATAGCATTTAGAAACATCTACTTGTCTTCCTTCACAAAGCCCTCAAAAACTATGTCTTTATGCTCAGGTGAACTCTACTGTTGGACAATTGTCACAACTCGCATTAGTTTAGAACAAACAAATTAATGATGGGACCCATAGCCTCAGCACTCACTAGCCTTCAAAGGAAAAAAATAGGACAAGTGGCATCTTCTGTGCACACAATAACTAACACGTGGTGGAACCTGCATTACTGCTAAAAACATTTAAAACATTGAAACTCCCGTGGAAGATGACACTTGGCGGGTTCCGTGTAACTTTAGAAAACTTTAAGTTTTTCACCGGAAAAGGGGCATAAACAAAACAACTTTACCTCCGCATCCACCATGTGGCATTTTCCGTTGGCTTGAAACATAACATCACTAATGGCCCACCATCTCTCTTTACAAATAATAACATGATGCGGAAAGCAACACGCGGCAACCTCTGCATCACTTAAAAGGGACACACAGTGCACTCCGTACAAAACTTGAGACTTTAGGGACTTTCTTTGCTCATGACATGTGGCAACCTCCGTAGCAAAGATGAAACTTGAAATACTGAAACAATTTACTGTGGTGTGCTCTGCATGAAAGTTATTATTAGAAACAATACTGCAGCTTTAACTGAGGCTCGACACTTAGCGGCTTCCTCACAAAACATAAGAAACCCATGCAGCAAGATTTGAAACATGCACAGAAACAAAAAGGAAGCCCACGCACTTGCTGTGACTAAAACAAAATGTAGAGTCTTTGACACTCTACATAGCCTAATGCTCAAATATATCCATCATTTAATGGAAATTGTTTCAATTACAATAAATTTAGTCATAAAGCTACGCAGTGCAGTAGAGCAAATCAAAATGGTCCATCCTTCTCTGATCAATGCTTCAAATGCAAGAGGTATGGTCAGAAATCCAATGTATGTAGAAGTAACTCAAATGAAAAATTCTTTCAATGGCTACTACTTTGCTTGCAATGGATTTGGACACATGGCTAATCAGTGCAAATCAAGAGAAAATCAAGTGTGCATTAACTGCAATAAATAGTCATATTGCAAGATTTGCAGAAATAGGTATAATGGAAGAAAAGATCTGGTAAATAGAAAACCAGATAAGCAAAAACAAGATAGAAACAAAGAAAAATAGATGTGAACAAGATACGGAGTGAAATGAACAAGATTTGGATAAAGAAAGATACAATAAATAATAGCGATGGGTCCACACCGAAATCTGGTGCTGATAATTCCTCTAGGAAATAAGTCAGAAACTCTGGCTTAGGGGGAGCTGCATAGAACATCAAATTCCCCGGTCAGTAAGTGGGTGCCTGAGTCTGGCACAATAAATGAGAACATTCTGAAGTTGTCCAGAATATTTGGAATAATTCTAGAAGAAAAGATGTTAATATGAAATCTTGCAAAGTGATTCATGAAGAACTGTCAAAAATAATGTAACCGGATATATTAGGCATTGGCATTTATTACAATGCCAAATTAGGTTTTGCAAAAGATAAAACGTCACTTGGTCACTCATTTGAATCACCTTGCATTGAAGAAAACAATAAGAAGAGCATTTGAGCTGTAAATCCTGAGATTGAGGCAAAGAGCGAATTTTGACCGGCAAATTGAATCAAACCCTAACACCACTAAAGAAAAAGGTACCTCTCTGTAAAAATTTGAATCTGAAATCTGTTGAGATGCTACTCCTCATGTTGTTGACATTACTGAAAGGCATCGGACCCAAATTCAAGATCATCCTCAACAAATCAATTGAAGTCGACTCGTTAGGTGCTTTTTCAAGTGTCCCATATGGTGTGCTGCATCTAGAAGATATTAGGGTTATATTCATGCAAATTTAGATGAGGTTTGGAGATTCAAGGTATGTAGACTTGTTTGAGAAAAAACTCAAGGATGAAAATGATGAACTTAAACCTGAGTATAAGGCTCTACAGGATAAACACTTCCTTCAGATTATGAGATTCCAACATTTGATGAGGATGAATAGGTTCGATACGTCTTGAGTCGATGAATGATGAATTCATTTGGCTGTTAAAAACCATTCAAGATTACCAAGGATGCTATCAGAAATGTAACTGGTTTAAAACTCAACTTGGAGGATTACCCATGCTGAAAGCTGTGAAAAAATAGACAGTGACTGAAGCTACCAGTGCTAAGTTTGATAGAAAGGGAATGATCATTAATGACATTATTGAACCATAGTAAGGCATGAGTTTTCACAATCCATGAAATAATTTGTGATGGTACTTCTGGCTTAAACTGTGTATGTCTTTGCTTCAATGTTTCAGATCACACTCAATGATCCATCATCAGGAAGAGGATGATTATCACTGAGTGTGATCCGAAACGTTGAAGCAAAAACATACACAGTTTAAGCCAGAAGCACCATCACAAATTATTGAACCAGATGTTAAATTTGCCTCCATGGTGATTGGGTACAATATTTACCACTCGAGCAAAGAAAATTATGTTCCGAAATAGCCATATATGCTGCTTACAAAATGCTAAAAGAAAATATTGATTATGACTTGTGTGAACTACTACAGAATCAACTGATTGAAAATTTGAACAAAATCAAGAAAGATAAGAAAAACACTTTCAAGTTTGGTACATTGATTCTATGTCTATTCTTTTACTTTATGAATGAAGTACCTGGGGTAAAAGGTGTGCACTGCACTAAGGATGAGCCAGTTGCCATTCAGATCAGAAATCATCTTCGTAGCATTGGTGATTTCAAAACTTAGAAAATTGCAATATGGGGTTACTTTAAGAACTTTCAGAGTATGATGCACTCAAGGGAAAGAATCCCTAGTTCAATTATTAACAAGTACAAAAATGAAATATGCTTCATGGTTGATACTGATCAGTGTTTGATGGAAGCAGTAGAACCTAGAATTATTTGATCATGCCCATGGGGTATGAAGTAGATGAAAAGATCCTGGACATATATGCTCAACATCTTCTAAGCAAGCCCAAAGACACAACGGTTGAATAATTTGGGAACTTATGAAGAGCTGAGTTTAAAGTTGCACACTGAACTCAGAGAACCTGAAACTAATAGGAGAGTAAGAAAAGAAGTTGTGCCGCTAGCTAAAAATTTGTGCCTAACTAAGGAAGTTGTGAAGAAATTCAGTGAAAGAACAGAGAAGGATGAGAAAGAAAAACAAGATAAGAAACAAACAGGTGATCCAGTGGAACTCTTTTCCACTTCAAGAACTACTAGAAGCTCTACTACTGCCTCTAAAATGCATAACCAGAAGCCAAAATCATCTAGAAGATGGGAGAAAAGGAAGAAAACTAAGCATCCCGGACCTATGTAAGCATAAGAGAAGAAGAAGAAGATACAGACTCGGATATTGAAATCAAGGAACTAAAGTCATTGGAACAAAAGTTGTAAAACTAACCAAAGAAAGGTCCTACAGAAGCAAAAGGACTAGTAAAAAGAAAAGATAGAAGATTATGAGGAAAATGTTGAGAAGCCCACACTCTCCCTAGAAGATGTGATAAAATCAGTCACTGTGGATGGTAATCTAAAACCCATGATTGAATTCTACGATGAATACAATGACATGGATAAAAGGGTGTTGGAGGAAGCAACGGTCAGATACCTCAACATCTACAACAAGGCACTGATTGAGATAACTTCTGAGTTACCACAAAGTTTAGCAAATATCTGGAGTTGAGAAAAGAAAATGCAAGTGCAAGGACATAGAGATCAGGGAACATGAGCTAATAAATCTGTGTCCTCAAATTTCTCCTGATCAAATAGATATGATATTCAAGAAAGTCAAAGATGACTTTAGAAGCAAGAGGAGAATGAACAAACTCATGCTCGGAGAAACAAGTGAAATTGTTGAAGAAACTCAAGAGATTCTTTTGAAAGCCTTGAGAAAGCACAATCTTCCCATAGTCACAAAAGAAGTTCCAGATGATGAAGAAGAGAATATTATTGAGCAACAATCTGAGTTTGGTGAAGCTTCAGTTCTAGAAGTAGAACAAGTAAATTAGGAGGATACAGAAATGTTGGATAAAGTAATTGATGTAGAAGATGCTCCCAATCCATCTGATACATCAGGGAAAGAGGATAATAATACTAATTTACAGAGCCCTCCCTAATCAGGTACTAAGCAATGAACAAACGAGAAAATGTTAACTCTACAGAGAACACAGAAAAGGATAAGCAGAGTTAGAGGAAGAAAGAGAAAAGAAAGATAAAGCAGAAGAAGATGGTGCAAACGTTGAAGCACCTAAAGTAGAGACTGAGAAATTAGGAGATCAAAAGGCTAGTTCTAAAATGGCTGCAAGAGACACTGTAAATGTAGTAAAAAGTCTTCTTGGAAAAGAAGTGATTGAACTTGATGAACCTAAACTACTCCGAGGCCTAGCCAATCTAGATGCTCTCTCTCCAATTCAACTAATGAAAATAGCATCTAACACCCAAGTAAAGGCTAGAGAAAAGATGTTAAAATTCCACATGCAAGACAATGAGCTAATTGGGACTTGCATCTGGGATTCTGGAAAAGCTAATGCCTACCTACCAGAAGAATCCATCTGATTCCCCCTCTGATCATCTGAAAAATCTTGTAAGTTCTGTAAATACTCATTTTGAGTCTCCTGAGAAGTCCGTGGAAGCAAAAGTTCAAAAAGAATTTTTGGATAAGAAATTGGTGAAATAAAGAACCTGATAAGAAATGATAGAAGAATACTTGATGTCAGCATAAAGAGCAATTAGCATGCTCTGAGTGATGAGGAGATATATATAAGTTTTGTCTATCATGGTCCAAGGTCAATAAGGATATTGAGAAGAAGATAAAGGAACAAGAACAAAAAATATCAGTTCTTTCTCAAAATTTTGATCCCCTAACTACCTCTCCTATAAGCTAGGAGTGTCAAGTTATTAGCTTGACAGATGAAATAAAGGGGCTTGTGAAAGAGAAAAACAATACTATGAAGAGGATGTGTGAACTTTGGGGATTGATTGTCCCTAAATTAGAGACAATGTATAATGCCCTATCTGAAGCTCAGACTACAACCCAGACCAGTGATCCATCAGATCTATCAAAGGCAGAAGCATATTCATTTTTGTTGAATGGGCACATCTCAATTTTCGATGAATGAAGAGTACTTGGACCTCCGAATTTGTGTCAGATAAAAACTAGTTTACAGACATTCTAAAGTTTATGTAAATAGAACTTGTTGATTAACTGTACACATTGCGGCAGTATTTACAGTATTTTTAAAGAATTTTGGCTTGTGGACCCCACCCTTTGCATTGATGTCAAAGGGGGAGTGAAGGGTAGTGAAAAATGAGGAATTCAGCTGAGGGGGAGAACCAGAATAAGTGAAGGGAATGGGTGCACAGACAAAGGGGAGTTGTACTAAGACACTTAGTCATTTTCATAAGTGTTGCCATCAATGCCAAAGGGGGAGATTGTTGGCAAGAGACACTGCTTTGCTTGATAGGTGTTGTCATTGATGGCAACTAAGATCATCCCAATCATCCGCATAACACAAATTGTTCTTACTAAAAGTTAGATTCAGAATTTGTCTAAGTCTGGACAGTTAGGAACAGAGCAGTAACAGGGTCTGGTATTTAGGTCTGGATCTCTTAGGATGAAAGCCATGGTTAGCTGCGGATCTAGGGGACACATATGCATTGTCAAGAAAGTCTTAAATCCAGATTCTTGTCCTCGCGGTGATGAAGGATTCAAAATATATTAGCATCTGAGTACTAGGTTCCAATTTGTCAGAAGTAGACAGAAGAAGAATAGGCTGACCTTGCAGAAGGTCTTGATTCCGGATGTATGGAAGTTGTTTGTTGGAAAAATAGTGATGATCAGTGAGTGTGACTAACATGAGTAATGATTTTCAATAGTAAGTTTTGGTCCACATCTTAAATTATGCATAGATCTAGCCGACAGAACAGGAGCATTCATTAAAGTTCCTTAATGTTGTTAAAGCTGACTATTAGAATGATTGTAGATCATGTTGCGTATATATATAGCCAATGAAATTGGATGATTTAGTATGAATGGTGTGAGTGAACAAGGCATATGCGAGAAGAGCAGAAATCTAAAGTACAAATGAAGGTAGAATAGTAAGAAGAGTAGAGCAAAGATGAAATGTGTAGATCAGTTTTTGTACTTAACCAGAACTGAAACTCTTGCATAAGTAGATGCTTTTAATCAGTTTAGATATCTATTATTCTATTGTAATATTTCCATAGGCAGTGAGCCTCCATTGAGTTGTGAGCTCTAGGTAGTGAGGCCCGAATGCATGTGCATTCCCCATTTGTAAATACTTTTAACAGAGTATTAATTTTTGTGGGTTAACCCCACCATGGTTTTTCCTTAACGGGGTTCCACGTCAAAATATTGGTGTCAAATGTGTTATTTAAGCTTTTTGTTTATATGTTATTGATTGATGCTAAAATGTATATATCATTAAATGATCATAAGAGATAAAGGAAGATTGAAAGTAGAAAAGAAGAAAATGTGTGACAACTGATTCACCCCCCCTCTCAGTTGTCCAGACCTAAACCAACACAGGTGTATGCCTTTTAGCTTGATCAATGCTGGAGCCACATTCCAGTATGCAATGGAAATAGCATTTAGAGGCCTGGTTGGTAGATGCGTAGTCATATACATGGATGACTTGACCATCTTTTCAAAGAAAAGGGGAGATCATATAGAAGACCTCAGGAAGGTACTCAAAAAATGTGAACATTATGGTATTTCACTCAATCCAAAGAAGTGCACATTTGGAGTGACTACAAGTAAGTTATTGGGTCACGTGATAATAGAAAATGGGATCACCAGTGACCCTGCTAGGGTAGAATCAGTCATGAAGCTGCAACTTCCTGGCAGTAAGAAGGAATTTAAATCCTACTTTGGTAAGATAAATTTTGTTAGGAAGTTCACTGGATTTGCAAAATTGTCAGACCACTTAATGCAATGCTCAATAAAGATGCCAAGATTGAGTGGACTCCAGAAGCAAAAGATGCATTTGAAGACATCAAAAAAGCTATATCAGATGCTCATGTTTCTAATCAATCCAGACTATACAAGAGATTTCTACATTTACTCATTCGCTTCAGAACATACTTGTGTAGCAGTACTTACATAGAGGAATGAAGCTAAGGAGAAACCCATAGCTTTCATGAGCTACCCATTTAAGGATCCAGAGCTTAGATACATGGATGTTGAGAGATGGGCTATTGGTTTAGTCAAAGCAGTCAAGAAATTTAGGCACTACATTCTAAGAAGTAAGATCATCGTTGTAGTACCAGATGTAGCAGTAACGATGCTCCTGATGCAGAGTGGGCTAAGAGAGAAAAGAGCCAAATGGATAATAGTGCTCCCAAGAATATGATATGGATATAACACCCATGAAGTTGGTAAGAGGACAATCCTTGAGCCAGATGATTTCTGAGACCGACCCCAATATAATGAGTCATCAATTATGTGGTGAATTCCAAGGAAGATAAAGAATGGTATTCTGATATTAGACATATCCTGATAACTGGAAGATGCCCTTCAAAGATGCAAGCTTCACATAGAAGAACCTTGAAAATAAGATCACAAAAGTACATGATCAAAGGAGTCCTTTTCAAAAGGAATTATGAAGGAATATATCTTAGATGCCCTGGATAGACAAGAAGCTGATAAAGTTTTGGCTGAGTTACATGATAAGTTTGGAACTACACATGGATCTCACTTAGATATTGCCCATGCCATCCTAAGGGTAGGATATTATTGGCCTACTATCTTTAAAGATACTACAGAACATATTAAATGTTGTCATACATGTCAATTTGCTGCTACCCGAGAAAGATATGCTACTCAACCCTTGCATCCAGTGATGGAGATGTGCCCATTTGCTCAATGGGGCATGGATTTCATAGGTCCCATCAATCCTCCATCATCTTCAGCCCATAGGTATGTCCTAACAATTACTGATTATTGCACCAAATGGACTAAAGCAGTCAACAGCAAGACCTACAATGCAGATGATGTGATCAAGTTCTTGGAAAACAACATAGTTACCAGAAATGAGTTCCATATGCTTTAGTATGTGATAATGGACCTTCCTTTGCATCATTAAAGATATCTAGTTGGGCTTTTGATCATGGAATTATCTTGAAAATTTCTTCAAATTATTATTTCCAAGGGAATAGCTTAGCAGAGTTGACAAATAAGAACTTACTGAATTTCATAAAGAAACTGATAGAGAAGAACCCCAAGAGTGGAATACCCTACTGAAGTATGCCTTGTGGGTAGACAGAACTAGAATGAAGACTTCCTTAGGAAACTCTCCCTACCAATTAATGTATGGGTGGATCCTATCCTCCCTGTTAACGTAAAGATCCCCACATTGAAATTTGCACAAGAGTACCTAGGCATTGATAGTAAATAAGAAGTTCGACTACTTCAGCTCATGCACCTAGAGGAAAAAAGAGATAGAGCAATTGATCAATTTGCTAAGCATCAAGCTACTATCAAGCGTTGGTTGATAAAAGAGATAGAATAAAAGGCTTTTAGGATTTCAAATTAGTCCTCACATGGGACAAAGCACATGAAAAGAAGGTGACCATGGAAAAATTTTACAAACTTTGGATAGGTCTTTTTCAAATCTCAAAGATCCTAGGAGATAGTGCCTATAGACCTAAGACTCTAACCAGTGAGGGATGTTCCATTACAATCAATGGACAGTTCCTCAAACATTACTTTCAAGCTTAAATATGGTTGTGTAAGTCATTTGTATCATAGTGTATAGACTATATAGTTCTTTGTATAGTTTTGCTTTGTGTGCTTGCTTGCTTGCTTGTTGTTGTTGACTTTTGTTTTGCTTAGTCAAGGTGATGCACCTTATCACCCTAGGAAACCAACAAATATTGTTAGGATTCAAGTGATGAGAACAAATTTTTACATAGGTCATGATTCATTCTGAGAAGTATCCCTGATTAGGTCTGTGATGTCCTTTTCATCAGTGATGTCTTTTCTTGATTAAGGAGATTTTCATGATGACTCACTTAACAGCCTTGGCTTTGTTGAGTACATCAGTATAGGTGTTAAGTGAAAAATCTAAAGGGTCACCCTTGCTACCATTGCAATCCCCAACCTAAAACATCAAGTGACCACAACCTTGTATATTGAGCTTACATGATGATATCATATAATATAAAAAAAAGAAAAAAAAAAGGATAAAGCTTAGGCCATCTAAGTAACTCTACCAAGGCTATAGACGCCTGCTAGCAGTGGGGATCTACTTAGGGGGATTGTAAAGCTAACCTTGTCAAGGCTATGGATGCCTGCTGGTAAAAAAGGCTCTATCCCAGTTGGCTATGAGGATGAACCTAAAATATGTAGTTTAACACCGGTTTACGTGTGTCTTTAACTTACTTTCAAGATGAGGATCATTATCATATGCACACACTTGATCCCTTATCAGCATTGTTACGCTTATGACCATGATACCATTCAGAAATATCATGATACTTATGCTTAGAGAGAGTTATGATGCTATGTTTCAATGTGATCTCATCACTTGTAGTTGTGTCGTTACACAACACGCCGCATTTTACCTTAGCAAAATAGGGACCCAACTTTTTTTGTTTCTTCTTGTTTTGCTTTCTTGCTTTGGGTAGTTTGGTAAAAGTTAGTCAGTATAATCACCCTTGCATATGCATGTGCTTCACAAGAGAGGGTCAATGTTCAAAGTCATAATTTGTCAATATAAACCTCATAATCTTGAAGAGTGCCAAATTTTAAACATGTTTGCCTTTTGGATCACCCCTGATATCATCGAGGATAGAAAGTTATGCTAAGTCAAAGTTGGTCAAACTAGATATTTCCCATAGGGTCATATTTCTAAATATCAGTCATATTCGCTAAGATGACCCTGACATATTAAGATCACCCGATATCCACATGTTCCTCGATATGTGAATGTCAAACCTAAGTACGAGGGAATAGATGCTCGTCAAATCCGCATGCATATTTTCAGAGGGGTCACATTTCCAAACATCCATCATATTCCTTAATATGATGATGACATAATACCCAACCCGATAACAAAGAAGACATGATATGATGATGATGTCATCATAATCCAAACTCGATAGGGTCACATTTTGAAATATCCCTGATCTTAACAAATGTGATGATGGACGTCATTCTTTCAAACAATTTCAAAAGGCTTATAAAATGCTAACGTCACCCTCATCTTCTCAAATAAGGTGATATCTCCTAGGGTTGAATACCCAGATATTTTTCAATATCCTCATGTTTACCTTCGATGACCTGAGATCCCTAGTTTCTCAATGACCAATCCAACTATTGCCACGTGGCATTCCCCCCAGACCATATGAATACAACGTATTATCAAGATTTGTTAGCAAGTGTCTAGTGACCTGATCTTGCTCATTGGTCAAAAGGTTGACCACTCTCATGCTAACATCACCCTCATATATTCCAAAGGGGTCATATTTTTGAATATCCCTAATCTTCATGGAGATCTCCCTCAACATTAAGTGTGAACCTAATAGTAGGTCGCACCTTCAAATTTCAAATGTAAGCCTGCCACTTGTCAGCATCCATGAATGTCATATGTTGATTGATGGACTTAAACAAAGACATTATGCACACCCTAATTGTCATATTAATTGGGTTAAAATTAATTTTTGGGGTTTAGTTTACATTTACCCTACGTTTAAAAAAGAATTACAAAGCTCTGAAAATCAAAGCATCACCTCTACCTACAAATGGAATGGGACCCTCATCTAAACGGAATGGAGGATGATGAATACAACACAATCACATTCATACCGTTATCATTCCATATAGTAAAAAAGGGAAAGCGATTGTCAGGTATGTTACTTGAAACCCTCTCTTTTGTCATTTTTGTAAAATCATGATTTAAAAGGGATTTTACTAATTAATTAGCATGGTGATGCATGGAATAACTGAAATGATAGAATTACTACTATAGAATGTATGTAATCCCCAAGCCCTATTGCATACAATATGTTAGGGTAAGAGATGCATGGTTTTATCACAGATATAATGGCAATTAGAAAGAATAGGTCTGATACAGTATTCTTGAAAACCCATATTCTTACAGCCAGAAGGGGTAGGATTCAGATATGGGATGATCAATGATACACATTAGGGTAATACTGATCTCAATGCCTGGATGAGAAGACTAGATAAGGGAAGTGGAAACCCTCTACTTCAAGCATATACACCTTAGGGATGGTGGAATGTTGGTGGATTTCCTTATGCCATGGAAGCTACTGAGTTAGTAATTGAATGCGCAAGGAACTATAATTCAGAGACCAGAAGAGTGGAGAAGCACAACAGGGTGTATGCATATTTTTCAATTAAGGGCATCACCTCTGCCTTTAACTTACCTACATGACCTAATGTGGTTAGATTAAGCCTGAGTAGACTAGAGAAAGAATATAGGAACAACCAGAAAGAGGCTCAGAGGATTCATGTATCAGTGGCAATCAAAAAGTAGTACATACAAGGTCTTCTACTAAATTACTGTAGACCTCTTCAAGTTTTGATTTTGCTAAAGAATATCAGTACATGGATGGTCATGCTTAGTAGAATGACAGGAAGACAACATGATGGAACATTTGAAAATTTGATGTATGGGATTATCCGGATGGTGGAGTATTCATATGATAAACCCCTCTGGGCCAAAATCATAACTGATAGTTTATGGCATGAGAAGGTTGGGTGGAAAGATGTGCATGTTTCAGATGACTTATTATGTCATATATGACTATGCCTTTAGTGGGATGTTCAATGGGTTACAAATGGTTGGTAGGGTTGGAAATAACCCTGGTGATGTGAACATATGGGAACATTACCCACAGTTGAACAAGAGGGAATCCCTCCAACATTATAAGATTGTAAATGACTCCTTTTCCATGCATTTGGTCAGAACCATGGAGGAAGATAGAACAAAAAAGATTAAGTATGGAAGCCCAAGTTGTCATCTACAAATATGGGGCTTGGTTTATTCAATTTCCTAACGTTTTCATACATGATGATAGAAGTCTTTGAGGCATCCTCTCTTGTTGCCCAGATACCCCAATGACAAAGTTATTCTGATGGAGTTTGCCAGACAGATTTTGCCTTTAGTAGAGGCTCATATTGGAAAAGGGAAGATTCTACCTGTGGTGTTTCTAGTCATGATTGGCTGGTACATGTGTCCAAACAAGGAGAGTTTTAGGGATGCGATCGGAGGATTGAAGTTAATGCACTTGGAGCCATTTTCAATAGCTAGGTCATATGACCCATATGGCATAATGTGGGCATTACCAGGGAAGCATATACATCAAAAGCCACCTTGAGGATTACTGGACTGATTGTGACAATAAGGCAGAAGTAAGGAGGAGAACTTACCAAAAACTTACTCTGAATCAAATTCACACCTTTGATTGCATACCAATGCCTGTTCAGTTACACAAGGATGATGGAAAGATCATGTCTAGTGAATATGAGGATAAGAAAATATACAATGAGACTATATTAGCTCCTGATTTGAGTCAGCCTGATGTGAGTTCACTAGATCAAATAATGCAGAAGGTTATTCAATTGACCCAAAGTTGGGGTAAATGTTGAGGTCACTAAGTTGAAGAAGGGTGTAGCCCTTACTATGGATAATAAGAAGAAAAGATAGGAATTGTTTGAAGATGAATATGATGACTTCCTTGAAGAGAAGAGGAAATCTAAGGGAGAAAGACAACCAACCGTGGAAGAAAAGCAGCAGGGTAAGGGTAAGAAAGTGACCCAAGTAGCTGGAGGAGTGATCATAAGAAGACCACAACCAAATGGGGATATGGCTTCCACATCAGTAGTTTGCATCACCAGCATACCCCTGCTAAGCAAAAGAAAACTGTTGCAAATCCTGCTCCTATGATTATAGAAGAAGAGGAGGAACCATTGAATGAAGAGCCATTGGATGATGACTTGCTACTAACAAAGAAAAGGCTGAAAGTAGAAAAGACACCACCCCAAAAGAACCAGAAGACTGCAATGAGAGGAAATGTGGATATTGATCCCATTTTATTGAGGAGCGTAGGTGGTCTAGGTATTATGAAGAACCTGCAACATGAGGTTCCAATCCCAGATATCATTCAATTCAAAACTAGAAAGCAGAGGAGCAAAGAGGAGAGACATAGGACAAGGAAAGAATCACCTCTTCCACTTGATGATACAGTATATTTGTCTGATGATGAGGTAGTGAAAGATGTTTCTACTCAAAGGGTGGAGACATTGGTGTCAAATACAAAGATGACCCCTCATGGTAGGCCTCAAGTCCAAAAGGAGACCTCATCGAGAGGAGGTGGAAATAGAAGAAATTGAGACGATAGCCCAGAGGTGATAGCTAAACAAATTGGACTAACAAATATGGTCAATCAAGTCACCAGTGCTGTTGTAATTAACTTAGCTTATCAGGATGATGGAGATCAAGGCAGAGATAATGATTCACCTCCAGAGCCAGAAAAAGTAGAAATTAGTGTACATGAGTAGAATGATAAAGGAATGCCTGATAAGGATCAGAATAATAAACCACCTCCTGCTAAGAGTGATAATCAGGAGAGTAACCCAACATCTGAAGAGAAAACAAATGAAAAAGAATTGGATAAAGCTCCAAACCAAAGAGAAGTAGATATATTAAAAGGTGAAGAGCAAATTCTACCACATGGTAGTAGCCAGCCAAAGGAACCAAAAAATGCGACTAAGGTGATCAGGGTGATCCCCAAAATAGAACATATCTAAATGCACAATCTTCACATGAGGACCAAGAGCCACAAATATAGAAGAGCAAGAGGAGGTACTCGACCAGAATGTGCATACATCACAAGAACCTCCCCCTCAACAGGAGACCCCTCAATGGGAGATACCTCAGCAAGAGATCCTCTTGAGAAAGTGCCATGAGGAAGAACCAAGGAAAGAGAATTCACCACCTAGGGTAGATCAAAATACAGAGTCTCAGGATGCTCACATTGAGCGGACTAATCAACAAGGACTTGGGTTGATGTTCCATACTGGTTGCAACAAGAAGTAAACCTGCAACAAATTGATGAGGTACCAGAATTGATGTTTCCACATTATTTATAGCAAGTATGATGAAACCGAAAAGAAAGGCAAGGCCTACAATTTGCAATAAGGAGAGATCCTACTACATGTAGGAGGATGGCTCAGGTAGCACTGCCAATGGCAGATAAAGAAAAGGCAAGATAAATATTGATGAATTCTAGATAACAAATGTTGATCTGGGTTTTTCTACAGAGGAGCAGGAAGGCCAAGAGGCCAAAGACATCATTGATTCATTGACACAGAGTGTAAAGAAGGAAAAAGATAAGAATAAGATAAATAAAGAGCACATTGCTCAGTTACATGCATTCATAAAAGGGTTAATTGACCCTAATAATATGCCAACTAACGTAGCTACTCCATTAACCATCATATCTCAAGATGAGATAACAGGATTGGATGTCATGAGACACAAGGCTCATATAATGGATAATTGGTTTATTCTTTTTATTTCTGAAGCTACAAAAGTAATAAAGGCCTCCCTCACAAATTGAGATTTACTGAGTACATTAAAGAGCAAGGTGGATAAAATGCAAAATGAGGTTGGGAGAAGATCTTTAAAATTGGAGAAACATTTGGATGTCATAGCTAAGATGAGAAGAATAGACAATGAAAGTGCTCATGGACAATAAGGTACTGGATACCAATACATCACAATTGCTAAGTATATGGTATGAGGATACAAAATTCAAGAGTGATATCCTAAAGAAAATGTAACAGCAAACTCAGGGATATCAGTGTAAAGCTGCACCACCTAATGCAAGATGAAATAAGTATTTTGGAAGCTTTGGAGGGTAATGTAGAAGGAAAAATAGAAAATCAAGACACTAATTTTGCAATCCAAGCTTTCCACAATAATTTCAAGTAGGCAACATATGACCCTCTTCATCATTTGACAGAGGATGTAATTAATAAGCTATGAGGATGAAGGCCAAGGTGGAGACATATAATGAGAAGTTAAACAAACAGAAAGAGCAAATGGATTGCTCTGCAAGCATAATTCCATTCATCAAAGCATGTTATTGTGAAAGCTAAAGTCTAGGATGGAGGGGAAGTTGAAAGAATAGTGTAACTATATGAATCCATTAGAGGAGTGAATCAAAGAACATATAGGAAGTGATCCTCATGATGATGATCATGATGATGATGAAGACGAAGATGAAGATGAAGAAGAAGAAGATAAAGAAGGTGAAGAAGAAGTGGATGAAGAGTAAGTAGAGATGCATGATGATAGGGTCCTATGCATAACAAGATAAAGGTAGTGATCGAATTCTACCAGATAGTTGCCAGCTGGCAACTTGTGCCACGTATACATATGTTGACCTAGTCAAAGAAGAGATATTGACCTTTGATTTGGATAGACAAATCTTGATCATTGGATCATTGTAACCACCTCCTATCCTTGGCCTATAAAAGGAGATGGAGTGCAGCTTGTATCATAATTAAAGACTTAATTTAGATAGGATTGTTGAATGTCATGATACTTTCTCAAGACAGATTGTAAATGTGCATGCTTTTGAATACTAATGAAATAGAGATCAGATTATATATCATTGTAAATTCTAATTAATCTTGTGAATGTCATCTAGATATTTCACTGTGATGTGCTGCATCCCTTGGAGTGCATGTCAATTTGTGAATAATTGTTGTCATTCTTTACCTTTAAAGATTAGCATCAAGCTATTTGGAGTTGTGGAATGGCCTAGCAACATACGGTTTGATTTCATCTCTATTCTGTGAAATATTAAATGTTGCATATGGATCAATTGTCAAAGACTCATTTAAATTCAGTAGTTTTAAAATGTTGAATTTATTTTCTTAAATTTCATTACAATCACTATCACAATTGCAAATACACAGATAATTCTAAGCAAATATAAAGAAATATGCAGACATCTTGAAGGAAATTGAACATCTAGAGCATATTTGAGTAAATATGCATGTAATATTAAGAATCTCATGCAAATACACTAAAATGATAATAGTAATCATGCCAAATATCATCTTAGAGGCACATTATTTAGACAAATTCATAAGTGCAGAAGTAGAATTAGTTCATGACAGTCGATGTTCAGAAGAATTGATCAAACTTACAAATATGATCATCATCTATTGAGTATAGTATAAATAACCTTGTTTGTGAAGTAATTTATAGGAAGCGGGTGTATAACCAGATGTTTAGACATTAATTCATGTTGTCAGAACAACGTAAGACCCTTGAATGAAAAAACAACATATCACATCAACCTCTGAGTAATGTCAGATGATCATGACCTGATCAACGGAGACTTGGAGTCATCAATTTCATTCCAAATTGATCGTACTTTTCAAGATAATAAAGGTTTGTTGTGTGAACCTTTATGCATGTTGTTATGACTAACAATCATCATCAACAGAAACCAATGGCTTAAGGATTTTTAAGATAAAAGACCACTCAACCTAATCATAAGCCTTTTCAAAATCTAAAAGAGGATACCAACATTTTGGTTGGTTTCTTTTTCCCACTGAAGAGCTTCCAACTTGTAATAAGATTTTCTAGAATATATCTGCCCTTTATAAAACCTATTTGGGTGGAATTAATAACCTCTGGCAGAATACCTCTTACCCTTAGAGAGAAAACTTTAGCAATGATTTTTATATGAGACATTTGAAAAGAAGCAAGGTATGTGGAAATGCTTCCTACACTGATCTACTGAGGAAAGACTTATGCAAATTTTTACTTTTATAGTTATAGATTAAGATGCACATTAACAGAAAGATAATAACAACTTGCAAATGCAAACACAAAACTCATAGCATAAGATATACGTGGGGAAAAACCCTTTCAGGTAAAAACCCCACACTCCAAAGCTGCCCAATATATTATTCAGGAATCACAAAGATTACAATATACTTGCAGAGCAAGCTTTTAGAGTAGTATATCAAACCAGAGCTCCAAGAGGTAACTTGACATCTATAAGATTCTTACACACAACCTCCATCTCTAGCTCCTGATATATAGGAGATGCAATTCAGTAAACCATTACCGGTAATTACAAAACCATGAGCCAAAACCACCCAAAAGTGGCGCCCAAATTATCTCCAATCAAAGATGCCTTGTGATGTGCCAAACCCTCACAACCAACATGTGTAACTCTCC
Organism: Cunninghamia lanceolata; assembly: GCA_027924645.1. NCBI lineage: Eukaryota > Viridiplantae > Streptophyta > Pinopsida > Cupressales > Cupressaceae > Cunninghamia > Cunninghamia lanceolata. The sequence goes on from BSBN01000082.1 coordinate 19,304, forward strand.
CCTTTATAGCTCTTTTATGTGTCCAACACATTTTTACATTTCCCAAAATAGAAGGTCCAACTTCCAGAGGCCATAACTTTTGATCCGAGTGTCTAATTGACGAATCGTTTAATGCGTTAGAAAGATCATGAAGAGATCTATCACCCTATAACCCACTACACTAGTTATGATAATTTTTGGGGCATTTAGAGAGGTTTCAATTTAGTAATTGAGTTCAAAGACTTTTTTCTGGCAGTTTCAAAAAATAAAAACTTTAACATTCTTGCGATCCAGATATGATCTTGAGATGAAACTCACCCGAGATGTTCACTTAGTTGTTCCGCACCTTCTGGGGAAAATTTTTAGGTCAGTCCAAGATCAATCAAAGAACTTACTAAAAATAGTAAGTCTTATTATTTTTAGCTCATTTGGAAACTTCTGGAAACTTTGAAAGTTCCAGACCATTATCCAAGATAAAGGATACTCAAAAAGACCAAAACTGGGAAGAATAGTAATCTTTCGAAGTTGCAAGGTTGAGACACTTTTCTTAACAACATTCAGTAAGGTTATGGGCCTCCAGTTTTTAATTTATGTTTTGTCCCCTCTTTGGGTAAAAGCTTGATAATTCCTTTGTTTATATCCCTATTTTTGTAACCAAACATAAGGCTTGATAAAAGCGGCTAAGGGTTAGGGTTTCTATTTGTAGCATTTGCAGTGGTATTGAGTTGCAGGGATTGTTGGTTGTAATCGGTTTGATTTACTAGATAATAATATTGGACTCTCTGTTTGGTGGATGTAGCCCGAGTTTGGGTGAACCACATTAAAAATTGTCTCTCACTGTTATTATTTCTGTGTATTTCCATTCCTCTATTTAATCTTTATTTGCATTTAATTGATATCTTCTACTAGCTATCCCTAACAAGTGGTATCAGAGCTAGGTTGTGTTCCATTATCATCTGTTGGAAGGTCTCACAGTTAAGTGGGAGCAATGGCGGATGAGGGTAAATTGAAGGACAATAAATTTAATGAGTAGAACTATCAGTTATGGAAGATGCAGATGGAGGATTACCTCTATTAGAAGGATTTATGGAGGCCATTGGAAGGAGTATCCAAGAAACCAGTAGGAATGACGGATGAGGATTGGGAACTTCTAGATAGAAAGGCACTGGGAAACCATTCGGTTGTACCTGGCACCATCTGTAGCATTCAATATAACTAAAGCGAAGACAACAAGTGAACTAATGAAACATTTGGCTAAATTGTATGAAAAACCCTCAGCCTCAAATAAGGTATTTCTCATGAAGTGTTTGTTTAATCTGAAAATAATTGAAGGTGGATCCGTGACAGATCATTTAAACGAGTTTAATATGATTGTCAGTCAGTTAACTTATGTAAAAGTGAAATTTGATGAAGAGGTGAGGGCTCTCTTGGTTTTATGTTCTTTGCCAGAAAGCTAGAATAGCTTGGTAATGGTTGTAAGTAACTCTGTCTCTGGTTCAAACACTTTAAAGAGAGGGAGGGAGAGAGAGGTAGAGAGGGATATACTAAGAGATAGGGATATGTGGAGAGATAGAGATAGGGAAAGAGATCAAGAGATGTCCAGAGACATAGGGAGATAGATTTGAGGTAGAGGGATTGGAAGAGTGATAGAGAGGGGGAGTGAGATAGTGAGGGAGAGAGATATAGAAAGGTAGAGTTAGAGAGAGGGGATCGAAAGAGAGAGAAAGATAGAGAGATAGGGAGATAGAGAGAGAGAGATAGAGAGGCAGATATAGTTAGAGAGAGGGATCTAGAGGAGACAGAGATATATCTCCCAGGCTCGGTCTCCTCTATATCTCCCTATCAGTCCTCTCTCTCTCTGAAACCTAACCTAAACCTCTAAACCTTAACCCCTAACCCTAAATCATAAACCCTAAACCCTAAATAATTCCCCTAAACCCTAAACCCTAACCACTACACCCTAAAAATGAGCAACCCTAAACCCCTAACCCCTAAACTATAAACCCTGGGAGCAACCCTAAACCTCTATCTCCTATCTCTCCCAATCGCTATCAGTCCCCTCACTCTATATCTCTCTAAACCCTAACCCCTAAACTCAAGCAACCCTAAACCCCTAACCCCTAAACCCTAAACCCTAAACTTGAGCATCCCTAAACCCCTAAAGCCTAAATAATTCCCCTAAACTCTAACCCTAAACCCTAAACCCTATTTACTTGAGCAAACCTAAACTCATGTAAACCTCAAATAATGCCCCTGACCCCTAAACCCTAAACTTGAGCAACCAGGCTAAACCCCTAAACATATAGTTCGATAGGGAATGATGGAGGATCAATGGAAATGGATGTAGAATTCTTCGATCTTGATTATAATTATCCTCATTGGGATGTGATTTGATAGGATCTGAGTTATTTGTTTGATTATCTATGTTTTCTTGGGACCAAGTGTCTCATCATGGATATTGATGGATAATGAATAGGACTAGTGGGATGATGGATAGGTCTAATGGTATGGTGGATAGGAGTGGTGTGGGTTACTTGCTCATGGATAAGATCTTGATTATAGATAATATCTTGATCAAAGGGAGGATAAGCATGGATAGCACGATATTAGATATGGATAGGGTAAGTGGGGATGCATTGATATTAATTGGATTAGGGAGTAAGAGGTGGTGATGGGGGTTCACTAGGAGATGTTGGAGGATCCATGATGGGATCAATGTAGAGGGGTTGACCATGATATGGTAATGGATCCAGGATGGGATTAGATGGGATGTTTGGATTTTGATTAGGATGGGTGGTTGCTATTTCCACATGCTTTGGACTAGTCTCTTAACATAGCTATTGGGTTTCTTAGATGGATGTGATGGGTTCTTGGATGGGATCAATAATCTTTGGATGTTTCAACATGGCTAGACATGATGGGGTTTGACTTGGACTTATGGTAGGAGACTTTTCAATGAAATGGATAGACATAGGAGTGGATGATGGTGTTGGAGTGGTAGACATGTTATTACGAGGTTCTTTGTTAGGCTCAAAGATAGGAATTTGAGTACATGATGTTCTTAGATTCCTTGCTAATAGTCCTTGGGTCGCATCCTTCATGGCTTCATGGGTTGATGGACTAGGATATGCATATAGTTGATGGACAATGATGCAAGATGTTGTGGGGTTAGGATTAGGATTGAGTGAATGGATATATGAGGGGATGGATTAGGATTGGGAGTGTTAGAGGGGGGTGAAATTGGATTAGTGGATTTGGATGGCTCCATATATTTGCTTTTATTTTTGGATTTTGTAAAGAGTCTTAAGGAGAAAAAATTTCAAGCGTTCATGGGTTGACAGATTAGAGCTTAGAATGTTTAATGGTGGATGGATGATAGGGATTGATTGATTAGGAGATGGGTGGTCTAATGCATTAGGATTAGGAGGATTGGAGGGAAGTTATAAAATAATTCCCCTTTAACCCTAACCCCTAAACCCTAAACTTGAGCAACCCTAGAAACTCATAAACCCTAAATAATGCCCCTAAAGGTCTGAGCAAACCTAAACTCATAAACCCTAAATATGCCCCTAAACCTAAGAAACCCTAAACCTATCTCTCTCTCTCTCTCTCCCAAAACCCTAAATAATTCCCCTAAAACCTAACCCCTAAACCATAAACCTGAGCAACCCTCAACCCTCAATAATTCCACTAAACCCTAAACTCATAAACCTAACCAACCCTCTCTCTCTCTCTCTCCTTATCACCCTATCTCTCCCCTCCATCTCCATCCTCTCTCCCTCTTCCTCCCTCTCCTCTCTCATGTCAACAAAGAATATGGAAACAAGAAAACCAGGACATGCAAAGAGGGACGAGGAAATGAATTGGGATGATGAAATGGAAACAAGATAATTTATGAAATTTCATTGGATGGGAAGAATGATGAGGAGAGGTAGAGAGGGGAGGGAAGTAGGGAGTGAGAAAGAGGGTATGAGGTAGAGACGAGAGGGATGTAGAGAGTGAGAGAGGGTAGGAGGTAGACAGGAGAAAGAAGAAGAGAGAGAGAGGGTAGGAGGTAGACAGGGGAGGGAAGCAAAGACTGAGAGAGAGGGTAGGAGGTAGATAGGGGAGGGAAGTAGAGAGTGAGAGAGGGTAGGAGGTAGAGAGGGGGGTGGAGAAGAGAGTGAGAGAGAAGGTAGGAGGTAGAGAGGCGAGGGAAGCAGAGACTCAGAAATAGGGTAGGAGGTAGAGAGGGGAGGGAAAAAGAGAGTGAGAGAGAAGGTAGGAGGTAGAGAGGGGAGAGAAGCAAAGACTCAGAGAGAGGGTAGGACATAGAGAGGGGACGGAAGTAGAGAGTGAGAGAGACAATAGGAAGTGCAGCTGCCCTTGTAGACATGTATGTAAAGTGTGGAAGCATATACAAGGCATGTCAATTGTATGACGTAACACCTCAAAGAGATGTTTTGTAATGGAATGCAATGATTGCAAGATATGCAAAAAATGGATTTATTGAAAAGGCTTTAGAAACTTTCAAGCAAATGCAATTGGCATGTGTCTAGCCAAACATGCTCAGCATAATGCGAGCGCGTTATAATGGGCTTGCGTTATTGATTTCACATAATGCAAGTGCATTATAACGCGCTTGCGTTATGCTGAGCTCTCTTTGATGTGTTTTTACCAGTTTTTAGAAAAATTTGGAGATAATCTAGAGCATGCTCCCCATCAGGATGGCACTTTTTTCAATGAAAACTCAAAAAAATACCACCACAACCTGAAGCTCTATGTTAGCTATCTAACCATATAATTTTTTTCACATTTTGAGTACGTTAAGGGTTTCATCTTTAATTTCTTTTGTTAGTGTGTCCATTTTTTGTCAAAAACCAATGTCTAGTATTTTTGACTTTTTTTTTAACTGTTCATCGAAAGTTGAAATAAGTTACATTTTTTAGAAACTAGACTCCATTCTACACGTATTAAGAAAAAATCAATTTTTGATTAGTTTTCAAAAAATTTAGGGGGGAGCACGCTCAAATTTCTATTTTTCAGGATGTGTCCACTTTGAAAATTACTAAAAAATCAATTATTTATGAAAAAATTATCAGAAAAATTAGGGATAAACTACATGGTGTTAGCTAATTTCTCACTAGAGCGATTATTGAAATACTAAAAAAAAGTTAACATTTTAGGGGGAGCACACTAGACGCTATGTTATATTTTTTTAAGAAAAACAGAACCAATTTGTGTGCTCCCCCTTTTTGAACCCCTTAATTTCAACCATTTTCAGAAAATTTTTTTTATTAGTTTAGAAACAAGATTCGAAGCACTACAACTCTTGTTTTTGTTCCATCTTCAAATTTTGAGTGTAGCTATCTTCAATTTCTCATCCAACATCAATGTTTCCTGATTTCATAAAAAAGTCGCATCTTAAGACCCCATTTTGATCCCTCATCTTTGTGCACTTACCTGGTATGCTCTAGGAAGCCCTGCAGAACATCACCATTGTATCCTATGCTAGGCCAATTGATGTAGCTACCTTTCTCGATTGTGTCTACACAAATACTACCAATATTGTGTTTCAACAATATGAGCCACCTTCCTTTGAGGTAAAAAGAAAAATGATCCTCTAATCACTATTGTTGTAATTAATAATTTCAGAGTGAAACATACCCTTATTGATAACAGTTATGTTCTTAACATTTGTGGGATAGACCTACTGAACTGTATTAATATCGATACGTCTTTTATATCCCCTACTACTCTTTCCATCTGTGGCTTTGACAATGTTGGTAGACAAACATTGGGAACAATCATAGTTTCGATTGAATTGGGCTTGACAATCACTTTGCCTACCCTCATCCATGTCATGCCTGACGTGTTGTCTTATAATCTTTTTCTTGGTAGATCATGGAGCCACGCCATGGGTGCAGTCTCGTCTACCTTACATGGTCATTTTCATTTTGAATGCAACAAATTTAAATGCATTTTTTTAACTTCTCATCTCACGCCACTATTTTTCTGCTCTCAATTCTACATCAAACTTCTTATCAAATACTCAGAATATCCTCAAAAATTTTATGGGTTTTATTTCTCTTTCTTACCTTTTCAAAACATTTTGAATTTTAAAATTTTGTTATAAAATGAAAAAGATATTGCAGTTTTAGTGAGACTGTGTTAAGCTGGTATAAAACATGTAATTTTAAAATCAAAACAACTTGAAAACTCAACTATAATTTGAATATTCAAATTAATGCCTTTCCATCCTTATTCCTCTTCCACAACCCAACATCTTCATTGCTTTGATACCATATTGAAAATGGTGAGCACATACACAGGAAACTAGATCAAAACCATTATTGCACAATGATATCAAAACATAGAATAATATATTATTGAATTGGGATCTTCACCAAATGATTTTACATTGATTTGTAATGGCTTATAAAGCCTTACATATTCTCGTGTACACACTACAAAAACTACTTACCAAAATATAACTTCTCAAAAACTAACTTTTGTAATTTATTATTTACTAACTAGAAACTAAACTATACTTATAAATTAACATTTGCATGTTAATTAATTAATTTATTATTATTCTAAACTATATGTACTAAGCTATATAAAATGTTGTAATACTCCAACAAGGATAACAAATTCTTGTCTAGTAAGTTCCTAAATGGTGTCAACCACCCAACTTCAAACAAGGTACATCTACAATAGTCACTTTTACAAGCCAGGTTAGCTTCCGCACATTAGATTCACTTCTATAGGTGCAATGTCCAGTTTCACAAGTGCACTCTAAACAAGAGTAAGATAAATTTAGTTTACATATTTTGAGGCATTCATTTGACAAGGCTCTATTTCTCTACACATTAATGAATCAATTCATCCAAATTTCAAGCTAAGTATCACATTTAATTTATTTAAATTCTATAAATCTAATTTTATATTTATTATTTAAGTTTGAACTTTAAAATCTTAATCTTTTATTATTATTAAAATATTTTCCCTAGGAAAACTTGTGGTGGAAGCCTTTATTTTCATCACAACTATATTATGGAAGTATACCCTCAAAAAATCTACTAACACGCTTTGGAGGCAATTTAATTTTGGTCTATACTGAAAGAGAACCATCTTGTAGCTCCTCCATGCCATATAGATGATACAACCCTTTAATAATTAGTAGTGCAAACCACAAATATAACTAGACTCACATACATAGCTAGTGGAGCTCTCTAAATTTTAAATATAACCCAATTCAATGGTTAAAGGTAAAATTTGGCCAATAAAAGTAAGACAACTATTTACCACTTTTTGTTAGGGATGAGGTGTGAAATTACTATTGACTATTTTTTACCATTGAAAAGTGTGATATTTAACTAGATCATCTGAAATATTTTCAACCATATGAGTGTGACCTCTAGTTTTAACTAGTTTGCCTTACAATGTCCCTTTGACATGTGTCTATGTTTGTTTAATGAAAATTCAATTTATGTATTATTTAAGCTCTACTTACAGAAATAACTAGTGTGCTCTTATTAGTAGGTTCTTTGAGAAGCAATAATTGAAGATGTTGTAATCAAAAGCTTGTGTAGAGATGCAATGGAATGGCCTTTGCATTGTTACTTGAAAATAGGGCTATTCTTAAATATCATCCACTTCAACATTCAAAGGTTAATTTTGACCAATAAAAATAGGACAAATATTTACCACTTTTTGTTGTGAATGAGGTGTAAAATTGCTATTGACTATTTAATAATTAAAGTGGATGATATTTAAGTAGAGTGTGACTACATTTTATTTCATATAATAAAAAAGGAGGCAATTGCTTCTCTCTAACAAACCAACCAAGAATAAGGAATTGACTTCTAAAAAGAAAGCCTATAAAAAAATGAAGTGACTTGAATGGTGGGCAACATAGAAAGTACTTGGACATCACATGGATGTGATTGGGGTGCGAGGGCTGTCAAGGGAGCTCATGTCAGTTATTTGAGCTCTATCGATAGAGAGGAAGAGATTGTTATTAGGACGAGTTGTATAAAACGTTAGTGGGATTGAGGAGATTGTACATCCTTGTTCATAGGGTGGCAAGGACATGGACATGGACATCTTGCTCCTCCTTTCTATAAAACACTTAATTCTAGAGAGTGATTCTTGCATGGTGGTTGGGGTCATGTTAGCAAAGCAGAACCTGAACCATCCACCCTCTTTGCAATGACATGATGAACCAGGTGATACATTCAATCCAATCTCTTTAATGATTGCCTTCCAAAGCACAATCTCTGATTGTTTGTGGAGAAGATGGCGAAGGTCTACCCAACAAAAAAGCCCTGCATTGCTACTGGCCAAACACTCAATACCCACCTCGCGCAATCCCCTGACAAACAAGCTATGTGCCTCTCGCAACCTCTTCTTATTCTCTTTAACATATTCTCTCACAAATGCTCTGTCACTCATCATTACACCCATCAAGTATTGTGTCTGTGAAGAAACCATGCAGAAACTTGACAGTTTGCTAGCCGTTGTAGCAACCATGTTGTTATATGAATAAATGACTCCCACTCTGAATCCAGGTAGGCCCATGTCCTTTGATAGACTATAAATAATGTGAACATGCTCGCACTCCCTCTCACTTTGCAGTTGTACCACCTCTGCAACACTCACGAATCTTGGACCGGAAAACACTGACCCCGCATAGATCTCATCACAGATCAGATGAAGCTTCTTCTCTCTTGCAAAACATACTATACTTCTTAGTGTATGCTCATCCATTGAGGTGCCCAACGGGTTGGAGGGATTTGTTATCAAAATGCCCTTCACTCTTATCTCACAACACTCTGCCTGCCTGTACGCTTCTTCAAGTGCGCTCACTGTCACTTGAAAATTGTTGGAACTGATGCACTCTACTGTTATCAACTCTACTCCAGTCCGCCACTTTAGATCTCTATCAAAACTGCTTGTCAACATTTACACAAATTAGATTAATATCTCAAATCAATCAATAGAAAGAGTAACCCCAATAGTTGCTCCAACAAATACAGTTGTAGACACCTAAATTTAACCTTACATTTTCAACACAAAAATTTACACCTTCTAAACCCTACCACACTGACATTTCTATTCATTAATTAATTAAATAATCATATTTAATTAATCTATTTTCATCCTTCAATTAATTAAATAATCTTATTTAATTAATCTATTTTCATCCTTCAATTAATTGAATAATCTCATTATTTAATTAATTTAATTCATTCACCTCCCATAAATCATGATGGATAATGAAAATATTAAATATAATTATTTAATTAATTGATCAATGGAGAAATGTTAGTGCTTTAGGGATTAGAAGTGGTGAATTTTAGTGTCAAAGATGTAAGGTGAAATTTAAATGTCTACAATAGTCAAAACAATGTTAAGTATTTTTATGTGGAGATTCCGAAAGTAGTAGATTCTTCATAAAGATAAGTTTTAGTTACCCAGGATAATATGGGGATGGAATAAGGAAAGCCTCTCCTGGATTCACCACACAAAGTGTTAGCACCTCATGAGCCGCAGTCGCTCCTCCAGTTAGAACTATTCTATCTTTATCAAATTTGGCTCTTCTTCCTCCCACTTCCTCCATAAATAATGCAATAGCCTACATTAACGGTCCACCATAAATGATTAATAAAATCCTTTCAATAACACACAAATCAAGTTAAATAACTAATTGAGCCTTACCAAACAATTACTTTTGTTTATTTGTTAATGTACACAAAAATAAGAGATGATAAAATAATATCAAAATAAATTTATTGAACTACATTCTATGAATTTGACTGAATAATAATATTATATTATTCTATTAAAATTCATTTGAATAATCTTTGAGTGAAATTTATTGAACTATATTTTATGAGTTTGACTGGACAACATGATTTCATACTTTCTCCTTGTCATCAATAATAATTTGCTGCTGATAATTTGTACCTCTCTGAACGCGGGGAGGCCGTGATAATCTTGATAATTGGCAATCTCCTTAAAGCTGGAAATGCCCTCCTGCGTGCAAATGGAAGACTCTGGGTGTTCTCTTAGCCACTTTTCTATTAAATCGAAGGAAAGCTGCAAGATATTTAAAAAAGCAACGGCATTATTTTATAGGTTTGGTAAAGAGAAACACACAAGTATTTTGGTAGCCAACAACATAATAGGCACCTGATTTTCTGCTAAGCCCATTTGAATAATTCCAGATGGGTTATTTTGAGGATGATAAGGATTTCTGTCGTACTCTTTCCAGCCATCAAAGTATGGAGAGTCTTCACCATGGCCATTGGAGGTTGCTCTCTGGGAAAGTTGCATGGTTTTATGAAATTGAGTCAATCCTCAATAGCTATGCTGCGAAAGCAAGAGATGAATATGTGTGTGACATTGTGAGTATTTTTATAGGCAGTTGGGTGAGAGCAGATGAAGAGCTAAAAATGGTCCAACGTCAATAAGAGCATTGTTGTAGCGACGGCTGAAATGATCGTTGCTCCACAATGCCCACCACCATCTGTGCACGTGAAAAGGGCCGGGCTTAAACAGCCCACTCTAAACTTTGATTTAGACGTGGGTGGTGGGCCCTCTCCAACTCCGTTTCAACTAACCTTGAAAAGGGCCGGGCTTAAACAGCACACTCTAAACTTTGACTTAGACGTGGGTAGTGGGCCCTCTCCAACTCCGTTTCAACTAACTGTGAAAAGGGCCGGGCTTAAACAGCACACTCTAAACTTTGACTTAGACGTGGGTGGTGGGCCCTCTCCAACTCCGTTTCAACTAACCGTGACTGCAACATCTACTGCAGCCCGCGGTTTCGGATAATTTTAATTTGAATCTCTCCTCTCCCGCTCAATCAAGTCCAATCTCACCGGCTCTGTTTTTGTGGGTGCATTGTGAACTGTGAACTGTTCACCGAATGCCTCAAAGAAATGTGGTCTTATGAAATATCATGATCGCAGGATATGCACAAAATGGATTTGTTGGAAAGGCTTTAGAAACTTTCAAGCAAATGTAATTGGCAGGTGTAAAGCCAAACTCCGCAACCTTTGCCAGCATCCTGCCTGTGTCAAAATGGCAGTTTTGGAACAGCGTATGCGCATCCATCGAAGGATAAATGATAGAGGAATTTTGTCTTGCAACTGCACTGGCAGATATATATGCGAAATGTGGAAGCATAGATAAAGTACGTGAACTGTTTGACAGAATGCCTCAAAGAAATGTGGTCTCATGGAATGCCATTATTGCAGGATATGCAGAAAATGGATTTGTTGACAAGGCTTTAGAAACTTTCAAGCAAATGATATTGGATTTTTGTAAAGCCAGCATCTTCCCTGGCTGTACCAAAATGGGATCTTTGGAACAGGGTATGGACATCTATCAAAGCATAATGGAAGGGGCATTTTTGTCAGATATTATAGTTGGAAATGCTCTGGTAGACATGTATGGAAAATGTGGAAGCATAGACAAGGAATGTGACCTGCTTGACAAAATGCTTCAAAGAAATGTGGTCTCATGGAATGCAATGATTTCGGGATATACACAAAATGGATTTTCCAAGGATGTTCTCAAAATCAGTGAATTAACGAAGCACTCTAGAACATGTCTTGACATTATAAGCTTTGCTTGTGTTTTATGTGCATGCAGGCATGCAAGTTTAGTCGATGACGGCTGCACATGCTTCAATCGCATGAGTAACCCTTATTGCATTACACCTACAATTGATCATTATGTGTGCTTGGTTGACCTTGCCCGTGCTGGCTATCTTGAGGACACCCTAAACTTTATCATTAAGATGCCAGTTAAACCTGTGGTGGTTGTGTAGATGTGTTTTCTTGGTATTGCAAATCACATATGAATATAGGCTTAACTTATTTACAGCGACATTGCTTTTCTATTTGAACCCTAAAAATATACTATGATTTAGGGGAGAGGACCCAGTAGTTGAGCACCCTAACTTCACGCCTCTCAAAATCATACATGGCAATTTTGAATCACTCTAAAAAATTTACTGCAACTTACTTGGCAAGGCCCCTGCTTATAAAAGGCTTTAGGTCCACTTCATCAAATATGATGCCACATTAGCATGCTTTTTGTTGAGGTGTCCAAAAAGATCCAAAAGAAAGGGTGGACCAATAGCCGTGCATTAAGTCATGTTTTGTTGGTGCGCTAATGTGGCATCACATAATTGGTTGCTTTTTAGATCTAAAGAGCACATTTCATTGAATTATTAGTACTTATAGTTAACACTAACAACCTTAAAATCACAACTACTAGTGCTAAACTTTTAAAAATATTGGGCCTTAAATCCACAAATACTATCACAGCAATTGGGTACTCTCCCCATATGTTCTCTTAAACATCCTTGAAGAAGTGGGCAGTTGGTGTGAGGTTCAAATGGGATAGAGATTGATGAAAGATAAATGAATTATTAAGATCCCTGGATGTAGTTGGATTGAAGGCCATCAAATGGTACGTGCTTTTTGTGTAGGAGACAAATCACATCCATAGACATAGGAGATCTACGAAAAGTTGGAGAAATTGGCTTGGGATAGCAAGGTATTTTCCAAATTCAAGACATTTACTTAGTGATGTGGAAAAGGAGGAAAATAATTATTTCTCTAGCACCATAGTGAAAAGTTGGCGATTCTTTTGGTTTGTTAGACACCCCCCCTAGAACAACTATTAGAGTTGTTAAGAACCTTCAATTATGTGTTGATTATCACAATGCAATGCAGTTTATCTCCAAGATTGTTGTGAGAGATGCGAATTGTTTGCATCATTTAAGGCTAGGAGAATGTTCTTGTGGAGATTATTGGTAACACTAAATGAAGTGATCTGAAAAATAGGCTCACACTATATAATAATGTGCACCATGTCAGACTTGCACTAATAATGAAGGAACAAGGTTGTATTTTTAGTCACTAGAAAAAAAATGGTTTTGTTTTTGTTTTGAGTATTTGGCAATCTAGACTATGATGTTGGCTTCCCTAAGCTACTTCCAAAGGCCATTGTGCCCAGACCAAAGCAATCACCAACAATGAAGAGGGAACAAATTCATCATTCTAGATAGAGCATAGCCACAAAACAAAAACGGTGAGCCATAGCGAGAAGATATTATAGTGTCGTAAAATTTGTCGTTGAGAGCTTAAACCGACCTATCAAGCAAGTCTCTTAGTCAATGTGCTACATGTCATCATGCAAAAACAATTATTGTCAAGTCCCTTGTAATGCAAGATTTAATCTATGGGGTCATTTTATATCATATGATTTAAAGAACCACTACCATATTGCCCAATCCTGTAATGTAATCTATGGGATTATTTTTAATGACAATGGAGTTGCTTCCATTCAAATGTTGCCTTCTATTATAATGCATACACAAAAATATTCATTTATAATTTTAGATGTCCCTTGGGACCTCAAGTGTGATACTATCAGTGATAGTTACAAAGTGATTTAGCTTTTATAAGAATAGAAGGTGCTTCATAACAAATTCCCTTCTTTTATTGTAAACATTAAAAATACACTCATTATAAAGATTTATAATAACTTAGAAATGTATGTTTTCTTATAATCATAAAGTTGTCAAATGCATTTGCATGAGATGAAAAATTAAAGTTCATCATTCTAGATTCTTTCCAAAAAAACTATTTTTCTAGCTTTCATTGTATACAAACATGTATGCTTATGATAACATTCAATTTTTAATCAACTAAAAAGAAATTGTTAGCCACGACTCATTTGGATATTATGAAATGAATCACTCATTATTAAATTTTGACATGAATCAAGTACAAGAATTCAATATTCTTATTGCAGTTGTGATTAAGGATTGTAAACAAACATTAGATGTGGCATATAGAATTTAGTCTTCACTAGCATTTGCTAGATATGTGACTAGTGCAAAATTATTCAATTCCTATCTTACCAAACAGAATTTAACTTTACTACTACCATTTGTTAGGTTTGCACAAGTGAATAAAGTAGTCAATTTGACCATATTATGAATATAATTATAATATTCCTTTCAAACCTATGATGTCTTCCATTGCGTTTCTCTAAAATTCCCCTCATCCCTTTGAGTTCCTCTTGTTTTAAATCCTATTGTCACTCCAAACACTTATGAAATGCCCTATGTAGCTCTCTCCTAACCACCTTCAAACCCTCATCTCATTAATATTAATTTATAAATCTCATCATGCACAATTTTGTAATGCCACGAATGTGCAATTACAATGGGATATAAATCATTATTTTATTTTTACATCTACAAATGTTTTTGATAAGATAAGCGGCATAAAAGGGTACCGATCCCATTACATCTACAAATGTTATTCTCTTCTCTCTAACATCAATCTATAAACCTCATTATGATAGTTTTTCAAGTGCCATGCATAACTACTAATTACAACATAAACACACTTGTAATTTTTTTAACTTCTTCATTATAAATTATAGTGGTTTCTTTCTAATTGAAACCAAACAAATTGAAATCAAATTAAATTAAAAAAATATCCGCGAATTCACAAATCTTTTAGCTATCTCAACAAGCAAAGAGATGTGAAACAACATTAGAAATATCTAACCATAAATGACACAAAATCTACATACACTTATATAAATTACATATTGAATCTAGAATGTGTAATTAAATGTTTAACCTAACATAGGCAAAAGACAATACGATTAATCGAAACAAAAGAACTATACAAAATGGCAAGGCTATTTGTGAGCCCTCCTCTCCCATTTCCTGTTGCTCAAGCATCTTTCCATTTACTTGAAGTGTTCCTCACCTTTTATTTTTCACTCTTTCTCCACCACCTCCTCCAACTTTTCATTTCATACATATGTAGGTTTTATGAAAACAGTTCAATTAAACGTCCATGTTATCATAGAGTAAGTCTTTGACAGATGCCCCAATAGTGTATATAAGTAGTGATCTCCATTGCAGTCTATGCATTTAATTTTATGAAGCCAAAATCATAGTCTAGACTGCTAAATACTCAAAACAAAAACAAAACCATTTGTTTTTCTAGTAACTAAAAATACAACCTTGTTCCTTCATTATTAGTGCATGTCTGACACGGTGCACATTATTACAGTGTGAGCCTATTTTTCAAATCACTTCATTTAATGTTACCAATAATCTCCACAAGAACATTCTCCTAGCCTTAAATGATGTAAACAATTCGGATCTCTCACAACAATTTCTCTTGCAACAATCTTGGAGATCAACTTCATTGCATTGTGACAATCAACACATACTTGAAGGTTCTTAACAACTCTAATAGTTGTTCTAGAGGGGGTATCTAACAAACCAAAAACAATTGCCAACTTTTCACTATGGTGGTAGAGAAATAATTATTTTTCCTCCTTTTCCACATCACTAAGTAAATGTCTTGAATATGGAAAATACCTTCCTGCCTTCTTCTCCCAACCCAATTTCTCCAAGTTTGCATAGATTTCCTATGTCTGTATATGTGATCTATCTCCTATACAAAAAGCACGTACCATTTTATGGCCTTCAATCCAACTACATCTAGGGATCTTTATAATTCCTTTATCTTTCATCAATCTCCTTACCATTTGAACCTCACACCACCTGCCCACTTCTTCATGGATGTTTGAGAGAACATAAGTCGGTATATTTTTAGGGTTCAAATAAATAAACAATGTCACTATAAATACTCCTAAGCCTATATTCATATGTGATTTGCAGCGCCAAGAAAACACATCCACATAACCACCATAGGTTTAATTGGCATCTTAATAATAAAGTTTAGGGTGTCCTCAAGATAGCGAGCATGGGCAAGAAGGTCAACTAAGCACACATAATGATTAATTGTAGGTGTCATGCAATAAGGGTTACTCATGCAATTGAAGCATGTGCAGCCCTCATCCACTAAACCTTCATAGCTGCATGCACATAGAACACAAACAAAGCTAATAATGTCAGGATATGTTCCAGAGTGCTTCATTAATTCAATGATTTTGAGAACATCCTTACCAAATCCATTTTGTGCATATCCTGGAATCATTGCACTCCATGAGACCAAATTTCTTTGAGGCATTTTGTCAAACAGTTCACGTTCCTTGTCTATACTTCCACATTTTCCATACACGTCTACCAGACCATTTCCAACTATAATATCTGACAAAAATCCCCTCCATTATGCTTTGATGGATGTCCATACCCTGTTCCAAAGCTCCCATTTTGGCACGGCTTAGGGAGGATGCTGGCTTTACAACTGCCAACATCATTTGCTTGAGAGTTTCTAAAGCCTTGTCAACAAATCCATTTTGTCATATCATGCAATAATGGCATTCCATGAGACCATATTTCTTTGAGGCATTCTGTCAAACAGTTCGCGTGCCTTGTCTATGCTTCCACATTTTTGCGTACATATCTGCCACAGTTGCAACCCGTGTTGTTAATTCCGAAATTTTTTGGACAATGAACGGAGTTGGAGAGGGCCCACCAGCCACGTCTACGTCAAAGCTTAGAATGTGCTACTGCCGTTTAAGCCCAACCCGTGAAAAGCAAACGCAGACATAGGAGGTAAATTTGAGCACGAGTTACGGTAGGATTTGCGTTTTCACACAAGTCAAAATATCAGCGTTGAAAAACCGCAAGAGAAGACTAGAGCCATGGTCGCATGCGTAACTATTACGTTCAACTCTGCATCTGGACAAACAAGATTTTCCCCGTGTTCAATACCTAGAGATTTGACCCCGACAAATAAGATTTTCTGCGCAGACTTACTAGAATAATCTTCATTCAAACTATCGGAGAGTAACAAAAGGCGGTTAATCGACAAAACACAAATTTTATTTTGGAGAAATTATATGATTAAGTGTGTGATTTGGAATAGTATTAGAATGAATGATTTCTTAGAAGAGAGCCTTAATGTTTCACTCTTTGAGTATTATATAGATATAATGAGTGTTAAATCGACCATTCATATTCCTAAGAGATGGGTTCATGTGAACCGCTACTCATGAAATATGGGTCACTAAGTTTGACTCAAAAATTAAAGAGTTGAATCTTGCTAAAACATCATAACATTTAGATATTGGTGTAGGAGCACCAAGGGGCTTGGAGTGAGCCCATGTGTATATAACACATTTTGGTGTAATGCTTTTGTTTTTTAATTAGGAAGGCGTGGGAAGTAATTTATGCATATACAAAGTGGATCCATCGGAGTGAGAGAGCTCATTGACGAAGCCTTTTGAAGTTATACTGATAGCTGGTGTCCCACCGATAAAACAGTATATCGATAATGTGTATCAGCGTGAGATGCATATCGGGAGAAGACTTGGAAGTCACACCGAACGGCAGAGTCATGCCGATAGAAGGCATATCGGCGTGAGTGTCAGTATCGGAGGAGAGGAGTGAAGTCCGGCCGACGACAAAAGTCTGGCCGACGATGAACAAGGGATTAGTTGATCGGCATGAGGATGTAAAAGTCTGGCCGACAATAGAGAATGATGTTCATCGGCGAGAGATCCCACATCGAGATAACAAATTTGAAGGTTACCGATGATGATAAGTCTGGCCGACAATAGAGAATGGAACCATAGTTCGATGAGACATTAGAGGGTGTCTTGTCGATAGTAAAGAACTTGAATACTTCGGTATTGTTTGAGAAAGCTATGCCGATGGAAAGGAGATGCCGACGGAATAGAACCAAAGGTCATTGGGGAGACGAGTGCCATCGGTGGAGAAGTGAAAGGTGTCGCCAATGTTGAAAGTCACACTGACAAGTGTGAAGGGAAGACTCATCGGGGAGAAGATGGATATCGGCCAAAAATAAGAAGGCACCACCGATAGCAAATGTCTTGCCGAAGGTAAAGCAAATGTGTATGTCAATAAGACAATAGATTATCTTGCCGATGAAAAGTGCAGGCATATTTCAGTATATGCGAAGGAACAATACTAATGCAAGAAACCCTAACCGTCTGATAACGGACACGGGTAGAAACTATAAGAGGCCAGATTCATTTTGTGAAGGGGTTGGAAGTAGGAACCCTGAGATGCTGTGAATGTAATAAGCACTTCCATAGCAATAAAGAAAACTTGGATTGTCTGATTCATTTGTGAAATTCTGTAGAGTGGACATATTTTGGTCTAAAACAAAGAGGTTTTCTTTCATGTTATTTTTGTTTCTGTTTGTATATAATGGCTCTGGTTTGATGTCCTCACATATCCTCTGTACAGTCATGGGAAGGGCATCAAACAGAGTCTCTTTTTTTGTTATTTTTCTTTCTGTTGTAGTGAATGGAATGCTAGAGAGAGGCCATGTGAACTTGTACTAGGCAAGCTGTGCTATTACCCGACTAGGTAAGCAAGTTGCAGTTTGAGAAGATATGGGTGAAAACAGAGTAGGATAATTTTGAGTACCAAGAAATTAGAACCCTAGACCCAAAGAAAAGGGCTCATAACGGGCTCAAGAAGGCTATAAGCCTTGAGAATTGAGAATCTTGGAAGCAGTAGGGACAAAGAAGAATGCCCCACACCAAGAAAGTAATGTCTGTATAGAGAATAACAGACTAGTAAACCTTTCACCTCTGTAATAGACTGTTTAGGTTGAATTAGGCATTTTGGGGTAGAAAATGTCTATGAGCACTTGAATTGGTAGGGAGACTTGGGATTGACATAAGTCTTGAAGTGTTGTGTCAAGATAGAGTGACTAAACCCATAGGCCTCCCCACCAAATTGGTATCAGAGCAATGTTAAAGATTTGGGCTATTCCTAGATTGGAATAGAAAAAAAGTTGTATGTCATCACTGAGTTCAAGTGAGTCTGTAGGTTCATCCAAGAAGATGGTGACTAATGCAGAATTGGCAAAGAAGGTTGATGAACAAGAAGAGGAGAATAGGCTCCTACAGGAAAAATTGGTAGAAATGGAAAGTAAATTGGGTGTAATGATGGTAAAAACTGAAGAAGTCAGTCAGACAATGAAAGATTCTAAAGGTAAGGAAAAAGGTGTCTCTATAGAAGATGAAGAGCCCACACCTGATCCTAAGATGGAAGAAGAACCTTTCTTGAAGGCCTTGAAAGCCATGAGTGGTAAGACATTGGAAGGAGTTCCTTTTTTTAGTGGAAAGATGGAACCTGATTTGGTTATGGAATGGATAGAAGGTATAGAAAATCACTTTGAATGTGATGGAGTGAGTGAAGCTCAAAAGGTGAAGGTGGCTAAATCCAGACTCAGAGGAGCTGCCTTGACATGGTGGAAATTTGTTCAAACAGAAAGAGAAAAAGAAGGCAAGAAACCTATAGCTACTTGGAAGGGTATGGTGGCTAAAATCAAAGAAGTATACATGCCTGGAGATTATGAAGTCCAGTTGTACAAGAAACAACAAAATTTGAGACAAAGAGAATTAGATGTTAATGCATACACTGAGGAGTTTCAAAAACTATGCCTAAGGTCTAAGGTGATGGAAGATGAAAATGTGAAAGTCGCAAGATATCTCAATGGTTTGAGGTGGAGTATTCAAGAGGAAATCAGCTTATTCATCCCTACAACAGTGCATCAAAGCTATCAGCTAGCACTCAAGGTAGAGGAGAAAGGTAAGAAGAAACAAGAGTCAAGTAGCAGGTTAAGAGGAAGAGGTAGAGACAATAGAGGAAGAGGAAATTATGGTGGTAGGAATATTGATCAAAGACCCCAAGGAGAATCCAAACTCACAGAGCAGAGTGGGGAGACTAGTAGTAGAGGAAACTACAGAGGAAGGGGATCTAACAGAGGGAGATCAGGAGGATTAGGCAGAGGATCCTACTTTGCCACTATGAAATGCTACAATTGTGGTCAATTGGGCCATCCAGCATATAGGTGTCCTGATAAGGGCACACCTTCTCAAGGAGTTGATAAAAGAAATCATTATGTACAAGATGATGCTTCAAGCAGCAAATCACCTGAAGTCAGTCTAGCCTCAGAAGTGGGAGAGAACATTATGGTAAGGAGAACTTTGATTAAAGAACCGGTGAAAACTGAACCAAGCCAAAGGAGAGCTTTATTCAGAATCAGATGCAAGATTATGAATAAGGTATGTCAAGTAATTATAGACTCAGGGTCTACTGATAACATAGTGTCTGATGAAGCAGTTAGAAAATTAAATTTGCAAAGAATACCTCATTCAAATCCATATAGAGTCACATGGTTAAATAAAGGTCAACATGTGATAGTCAATGAGCAAACTTGGGTAGAGTTTGGTATAGGTGGATACAAAGACAAGGTACTCTATGATATCCTACCCATGGATGCATGTCATCTCTTATTGGGCAAACCATGGCAGTATGACCAGAAGGCCATACATGATGGTGAGAAGAATGCATATTCTTTTCAAAAAGATGGTGTCACCTATAAAATTCAATCATTGGAAGATGAAGAAACAAATAAGACAAAAAGTCCTAATGTCTTACATGTGAATGGAAAAGAGTTTTTGAACACTCTTAAAGAGGATGGTATTGGTTATGCTATCATACTAAAGCCTAAGGAGGAGCAAAAAGACAAAAAGGTAGTGATCCCAAAAGAGCTACAGACTATACTGGAACAGTATAAGGACATCATTAGTGATGGAGCACCAGCAACACTACCTCCACAGAGAACTATTAGCCATCAGATAGATCTGATTCCAGGAGCATCTTTACCTAACAAGGCTCCTTACAAGATGACTCCAGAACAACATAAGGAAATAGCCAAACAAGTGCAAGAGTTGCTTGACCAAGGATTGGTTAGGAAAAACATAAGTTCTTGTGCAGTGCCTACAGTGTTGGCACCAAAGAAAGGAGGAACATGGAGACTATGCACAGACTCCAGAGCTATCAATAAGATCACTATAAGGTACAGATTTCCAATTCCCAGAATTGAAGATCTTATGGATTGTTTAGGAGGGGCTAAATACTTCACTAAGATAGACTTGAAAAGTGGTTATCACCAGATCAGAATCAAGGAAGGTGATGAGTGGAAAACAGCCTTCAAGACCATAGAAGGACTGTATGAATGGCTTGTTATGCCATTTGGTTTATCAAATGCTCCCAGCACATTCATGAGGCTCATGAATGAAGTCCTCAAGGACTATACGGGTAAATTTGTAGTTGTTTATCTAGATGACATCTTGATTTTTAGTCAAACTAAAGAAGAGCATCTTGAACATGTAAATATTGTTTTAAAAAAGTTACATGATGAACAACTAACCATAAATTTGGAGAAGTGTGAATTCATGAAGCAGGAATTGGTATACCTTGGTTTTGTGTTGTCCAAAGGAGAATTGAAAATGGACAAGTCAAAGGTAGAAACCATATTGAGTTGGCCTACTCCCAGAGCAGCAACTGAGGTGAGAAGTTTTCATGGCTTAGCTCAGTTTTATAGAAAATTCATAAAGAATTTCAGTGCTATTTGTGCACCCATGCTTGATACAATCAAAGGTGGGATGAAAACAAAGTTTCAATGGACACAATCAGCTAGTAAGAGTTTTGAGTTGTTGAAGAAAGAAGTAGCCACACAGCCAGTGTTAGTGCTGCCTAGTTTTGATAAGTTATTCACTTTAGAATGTGATGCTAGCAATATTGCAGTAGGTGCAGTACTCAGCCAAGAGAATAGACCAGTAGCCTTGTGTAGTGAGAGGCTAAATGAAGCAAAGAGTAGATACTCTTCATATGACTTGGAGCTCTATGCTCTAGTCCAAGCACTTAGAAAATGGAGACATTATCTCCTACCTAAGGAATTTGTTGTGTATACAGACAATCAAGCTTTGAGTTTTCTGAAATCAGAAGATAAGTTGACCCATAGGCATATCAAGTGGATGGAGTACTTGCAATCTTATACATTTACAATTAAGCACAAGAAGGGACAGCTCAACAAAGTAGCAGATGCTTTAAGCAGGAGACTGCTCACAGTACAAGAAGTGCAATTAAGAAGTATAGGGATGGAAGAGTTCAGAGCTCTTTACAAAGAGGATGAAGATTTTGTTGAAGCATACAAGGTCTGTCAAGACTTTGAAAATCACTTTCATAGTGAATTTGCAGATTACACATTGTAACAAGGTTTGTTGTTCAAAGGTGGACAGTTATGTGTACCAAAAGGATCCATGAGAGAAAATCTCATACAAGAGAAGCATAATGGCAGTTTGAGTGGACATTTTGGTTTGAACAAAACATTGGAATTAGTCCAGAGGTTGTACTATTGGCCGAAGATGCACAAAGATGTCAGAAAGTATGTGGAGCAGTGTATCATCTGTCAGAAGGCCAAGGGAACTTCTTCAAATGCTGGACTGTATCAACCATTACCCATTCCTTCCAGACCATGGGACTGTGTAAGTATGGATTTTGTAGTTGGTCTACCAAAGACTAAGACTGGTTTTGATAGTATTTTTGTAGTTGTTGATAGATTCAACAAGATGAGTCATTTCATTCCTTGTAAGGTGACTCATGATGCCAGTCATATAGCTCATTTGTTTTTCAAAGAGGTCATAAGGATTCATGGACTACCAGCAAGCATCGTGTCTGATAGAGATGCTAAGTTCATGGGACATTTCTAGAAAACTCTCTGGTAGAGGCTAGGGACAAATCTGTCTTTTGGATCAGCCTATCATCCACAAACAGATGGCCAAACAGAAGTGGTGAACAGGACATTGGGCAACCTGTTAAGGTGTTTGACAAAAGAATATGGACAAAGTTGGGATCAAGTCATTTATCAGGCAGAATTTGCCTATAATGATAGCGTGAATAGGACTACTAGCAAAAGTCCATTTGAGATAGTGTATGGAATGCATCCTCGAGGTGTATGTGAACTTCGACATCTTGGAGACATGGAGTATAGAAGTGGTCATGCAGAGGATTTTGCACAATCTATGAAGGAGATACATGAACAGGTAAAGAAGACATTGATGGAAAATACCCAGAAAATCAAAGATAGGGTAGATGCACACAGGAAGGATGTTCAGTTTGAAGTTGGTGATTTAGTCATGGTTCATTTGAACAAAGCCCAATTGCAGGAAGGGATACCAACTAAACTGCAGATGAGATGGATTGGTCCTTGCAGAATTCTAAACAACTATGGCAAAAATGCCTACAGAATTGATTTGCCAGCAGACTTGGCAATTTCACCAGTGTTTAATGTTCAGGACTTAGTACATTATAAAGGTCCTCATCCACTACCAGATGGATCTAGTTCAGAGACTGCACAAATAATGAGTGATGTCACCTTGCCCCCTACACTCAAACCACAGGCTAAGAAAATTCTGGATTCTCGCGTGCAGAAACATACTAGACATGGTGTGTATATGGAGCATCTGATCAAGTGGAAACATTTGCCTAAAGCAGAGGCTACCTGGGTTGCAGAGTCAGAGTTCAAGAAAAAGGGGCATTGATTTTGCCTTGCTGTCACTGGAGGTGACTTGACTTCTTCCACGCAGGGGGAGTATGGTGCAGGAGCACCAAGGGGCTTGGAGTGAGCCCATGTGTATATAACGCATTTTGGTGTAATGCTTTTGTTTTTTAATTAGGAAGGCGCGGGAAGTAATATATGCATATACAAAGTGGATCCATCGGAGTGAGAGAGCTCATCGGTGAAGCCTTTTGAAGTTATACCGATAGCTGGTGTCCCACTGATAAAACAATATATCAGCAATGTGTATCGGCGTGAGATGCATATCGGGAGAAGACTTAGAAGTCACACCGAATGGCAGAGTCATGCCGATAGAAGGCATATCGGCGTGAGTGTTAGTATCGGAGGAGAGGAGTGAAGTCTGGCCAACGACGAAAGTCTAGCCGACGATGAACAAGGGATTAGTTGATCGGCATGAGGATGTAAAAGTCTGGCCGACAATAGAGAATGATGTTCATCGGCGAGAGATCCCACATCGAGATAACAAATTTGAAGGTTACCGATGATGATAAGTCTGGCTGACAATAGAGAATGGAAGCATAGTTCGATGAGACATTAGAGGGTGTCTTGTCGATAGTAAAGAACTTGAATACTTTGGTATTGTTTGAGAAAGCTATGCCAATGGAAAGGAGATATCGACGGAATAGAACCAAAGGTCATCAGGGAGACGAGTGCCATCGGTGGAGAAGTGAAAGGTGTCGCTGATGTTGAAAGTCACACCGACAAGTGTGAAGGGAAGACTCATCGGGGAGAAGATGGATATCGGCCAGAAATAAGAAGGCACCACCAATAGCAAATGTCCTACTGAAGGTAAAGCAAATGTGTATGTCGATAAGACAATAGATTATCTTGCTGATGAAAAGTGTAGGCATATTTCAATATATGCGAAGGAACAATACTAATGCAAGAAACCCTAACCATCTGATAATGGACACGAATAGAAACTATAAGAGGCCAGATTCATTTTGTGAAGGGGTTGGAAGTAGGAAACCTGAGATGCTGTGAATGTAATAAGCACTTCCATAGCAATAAAGAAAACTTGGATTGTCTGATTCATTTGTGAAATTCTAGAGAGTGTACATATTTTGGTCTAAAACAAAGAGGTTTTCTTTCCTGTTATTTTTGTTTTTGTTTGTATAGAATGGCTGTGGTTTGATGTCCTCGCATATCCTTTGTACAGTCATGGGAAGGGCATCAAACAAAGTCTCTTTTTTTGTTATTTTTCTTTCTGTTGTAGTGAATGGAATGCTAGAGAGAGGTCATGTGAACTTGTACTAGGCGAGTTATGCTATAGCCCGGCTAGGTAAGCAAGTTGCAGTCTGAGAAGATAGGGGTGAAAATAGAGTAGGATAATTTTGAGTACCAAGAAATTAGAACCCTAGACCCAGAGAGGAGGGCTAATAACGGGCTCAAGAAGGCTATAAGCCTTGAGAATTGAGAATCTTGGAAGCAGTAGGGACAAAGAAGAATGCCCCACACCAAGAAAGTAATGTCTGTATAGAGAATAATAGACTAGTAAACCTTTCACATCTGTAATAGACTGTTTAGGTTGAATTAGGCATTTTGGGGTAGAAAATGTCTATGAGCACTTGAATTGGTAGGGAGACTTGGGATTGACATAGGTCTTGAAGTGTTGTGTCAAGATAGAGTGACTAAACCCATAGGCCTCCCCACCAGATACCACCAACTTTATTGTGTCAAAGTGTGTTATAACAAATCCTACAACTTTATTATACTTATAGAGGAGAAAAGTGCATATTTCACTTTTTCACTTCTATGTTTTATGTCACTTTATGTTTTGTCTTGTGAAGATGTTGTTTATGTATAACTCTAGCATTTATTTTGGCTTTTTTTGCACACTCATTGACCCATTCTTGAATCTAGCACTATGTTACGTCAATCCTCCACTTTATAGTAGCACTGACTTAGTTCCCAGGGTTTTCTTCTTTCCTTGACTTGACCGCACCTACAATCTAGTCTTCTAGATTTAGAATTTAAAAATCTCATTTTCAAGGCCAACTATCCTAAGATAAGTGTTACCATCAGTCTTGAGATAGATGGTACCTATCATTCTTAAGATAATTGTTACCCATCAGTGTGCACATGAAAAATTTCAAATGGAGTGTCTAAGGTTGTGTATTTAAGGACATCATCCTAGGACCATTTTATTATTAATTATTAGTATATTACACTTACAAATTCAATCACACAAATCAACAGTCTTAATTTTCATCAATCTAAGTTTACATCAGGTGCAATTACTCAATATGTTCTCTATTTCTATCTTGTTAAATCAATTTAGGCACTTGACTTCTATCAAGGAAGTCGATCCCTCTTCCCTCTATACACAAAATATTCCCAAAGGTGCTTCTTTGCAGCACACTATTCCCAAACACATATATACACTTGTTGGCCTCATTTCTAATCTGCCAAATTTTAAACTTTTGTGTCAAGAGTCCAATGCCTAGTTGCCCTAGTCACAAATTCTCCTGAAGTGTGCCGCAAGTATTCTGTTGAACAAAGATGCCCTGAGGCATATTTCTCTGAAAGTGATGATTATCCAAATAAGAGTTCAAACTTAACAAGGGAACAAAAAAAAAAGTTCAAGTATATGTACGAGGACATGAAGTATTCCATAAACAACATTATGGAGAGGGGCACCGTTCCTAGAGACAAATGCAATTAATGCACTTCCACTATACAACAGGCCTAACTATGGTGTAAATGTCAAGTTACTGGTGTAAGTTTAATGCTTGGAAATTCAAAGGGGCTTATATCTACATATTTAAAGATGTTGCATTGCTGACTAAGGACTCTAAGCTTCTATCATACACGATAGCAGTGTTCATCTCTACCTTTCAACATCAATATGATGTTTATCAATATAGAACTTGCAAAAAGATGTTGGCATCTATATCGGCTTTTATTGGTGCATTCCCCTGAGAACTACAAGTGAAGAGTTCCACTTGGGAAGCTATACCTTGCGAATCGGGACAGTGCCAAACTAAGCAACATATCAAAGGGAGTTAGAGTTAATGATAGATGAAGCTTGTCTGTACTTACTTCCCAGAACTAGGTATTAGAAGATTTAAAGCAAATACAATGGCCGGGCGTAAAACCAATATTTGTATTATCTGCACTAGCACCTCTAAAAGCATGATAGAAGCGGACTTGTTGAAGGCTTATTCAAAACATATAAACTGCTTCACAAAATCCCTCAAAGAAATGGTTGTTAAATATTCATATAATGGTATTTTGATGTAGAGTGGCACAAGGGAAGTAACAAAGGTCTACTCTCTTCTTTGCCCACTTACCCACTTTACCTAGTCTTCAATCAAAGCCACATACAAGGGCATATGAAGGATTGGTGGTCTAGGATATTGTCCAACCTCCAAGGCTTCTTTCACACCTCAAGGCAGGTCTACAAACACCTTTTCAATAGTTGGTTTGATCCCCAACTTTACACAACCCTCCAACCTAGACTTGGCCTAGTGAGGCTACTAGCCCTCCAAATCTAATTTTCTCCACACAACTTGACAAAACCCTAAATGACTGAGCAAGTAAATGATGGATTTGAATACTCTTTAAGGGGTCCTAACAAACTTCCAAACCTCCAGGTCCAACTCTACTCCAGCAACTCAGAACACCCACAGCTCTCTAGGCCTAATTGATCACTTTAGGGCTAGCTTACAAAGCAAGTGGTCTAATTTGGGGCCATAGATCAAGGACATGAGTTTGGATTACCTCTACCACACCCAAACAACTCAAAACCACCATTCATTCACTCACCTTATTAGCGTTTTGTCATTTACATCACCAAATTGCATAATTTCAGTCAAATACATAGAGATATTTGACCTAGGGCATCACCTTAAAAATAGAAGACTGCCTTTCCCAGCAAAAAGCTTTTGGAATCAAATAGTATACACCCCTAGCCTACATTTCACTGAGTGGCATGAAATTTCATTGGTGGTAATGCATTCTAGGGCCAAATTTGTGGGACAACCCTAGAAAACAAGGTTTCTAGACCAGTTTTGAAAGAAAATTCAATAACTTTTGACTCCAACCACTTCAAAACCTCAAACTAGTTGCATTCGAACCCAAACTCACTCTAGTTTCAGAAAAAATACATTGGACCAAGAGTTCAGTCCATACAGAAACACGTTTTCTTCAGAAAAATAGTCAAATTCTTGATTTTTGTGCCCAAAATTGCATACAAAATCTCCTCCTCCGTTTTGGGGTGAGAGGATAGCAATATAACTCGACCCAAGTTGGTTTCAACTGTCAAAATAGATTCAACTTCCAAAAATGGGTTGCAACCGACCAAATGTGTCATTTGACAACATTGGTCACTGTGACATTTTGTAATAACACAAAGAGGTCGATTGGTTCAATTTGTCCAATGGAACCTAACCAACCACCATTCCCTCTAAAACATGCCAAAAAACAAAAATTTCCAATTAGACTCAAAAACAAACAAAAGAATAAACAAAGGATCAAACTACCATATCCATCCATTGGATCTGGGAAGCTCATTCATGTAATAAAAGAATAACCAAAGGATCAAACTACCATACTTGAAGGAGTTTTTCTTGTCCTTCTTGATCTTCTGCAGATTTTCCAAAAGTTGGTTTAGAAGAAGCTCACACAAGTCATAGTCTGCATTCTCCTTTAGCATTTGATAAGCTGTGTAAATTGCAGTTCCCGGTACTGAATTTTCCCTACTGGAGTGATAGATCTTGTAACCAATTATCATAGATGCAAATTTTACATCCAGTTTAGTGATGTCTTCAATTGTCATAGCTCTCTTGTCAAATTTAGATTTGGTTGCATCACTAACTGTCTGATTTTTGACAGACTTAAGAATAGGTAATCCACCGGATGAGTGCAGATTGGTTACAGCCCTAATTGCATCTTTGGTGATCTTGAAAGGCTTGTTTAACCAAAGGAAATTGTCATGCACTCTACTTAGTACATACCGGACCCATTCATCTTCTTCAAAATAGGGGAAATGAATGTACTGTGCAAAGTGCTTATCCCAGATGGCTTTGTATTGAGGCTTAATCTCAAAGGATTCATCTATCAACTATTTGTGATAGATATCCATCAATTTTGATTCTCTAAAGTCTTCAAAATTTGCATGAATGTAAACCCTAATGTCCTCCGTATGCAATACACCATGTGGAACACTAGAGAAGGCTCCTAGGGGATCTACCTCCAAAGATTTGTATGGATGTTTCTTGAATGTGGGGCGAGGTCTATCAGAGATCTTAACTATATTCAGAGTAGCCATTTTTCAAAGATTTGCAGTGAGATATTGAAAACGGAAAATACCTTATGCGCCTTCGGTTACACGGAGTGGTTGGATTGATTTCTATATGTAATGACTTCTGCAAGAGATCTTCAGTGAACTTGATGAATTTTGTTGCAGAGCTCCACTTTTCGCTTCTTCTTGAGTGCAGAATGAACAAGTGATTTATGAGAAATCCCTTATATTGCTCCACAAACCCTAATATCTGATCACAATAAATGCTCGACCTAAATTATTCTGGTTTGCCTTATTCGAATAACTTGAGGAACCGGATCAGTCCTGATTTATGAACTTCATGCGGATCTTCCAGCCATGAACAAATCAAGATGACACATTACAAGGTCATCCTAAATACTCTATCCAATCCGCAGAATAAGACAATGCACTTCCGGATCTCTCCGGATCTTTTTGTAATCCTCTGTCATTCCGGAGCATCTCCCAGAACAGGTTTTACATGATCAATCACAACTTCTTCACATCTTCATGTGGACCTCTGAAATCTTATCTGGATCATCTCAAGATTCATATCTTCAAACCCTTTACTCTGCATCTTGTGCCTAATCCGGCACCACTTGATTGGCTGGGGGAACAGGATTTTCTTTGTGTCTCCCCCTGAGCCAGAGCTCATTTCTTAATTTCTGGAAGGAATATCTGCACTAGAGTCTGGTGCGGATCCAACCTCTACCTTCTCTGATCTTTTCTTCACCCAAATTTTGTTCATCTCATTGCTAACTTCATCCGCATTCATCTTTTGTTTACCTTTGTCTTGATTCTAACTATGTACCAGACCTCTTTTGTCCTGATTCTTGCTTCTGCAGACTTTTGCATTATGACCAGACCTATTACAGATTTGGCAAACAACATTTCTTTGCATATTTGACTGATAACCTCTTGATCTGCATTGATTAGCCATATGACCTACTCTATTGCATGTAAAGCATCTACCATTGAATGATTTGTTCATTTGCATATTTCTGCATTCATGAGACTTATGTCCATACCTATTGCAGTTAAAGCATTGTCCGGAGAAGGATCAATTAGTTTGATTCATTCTCTTTCTGCACTGATTAGCTTTGTGACCAAAGTGATTGCAGCTGTGGCAGTATCCATTGAAGGATGGATATCTTTGAGCATTGGGCTGTCTTACCGGAGGTTTTCTAGGCTTGTTCCTTGGTTTTTCTGATCCAAAATTCTTCTGACCAGATCTGGAGCTTTCTCCTTTCTCATATCCTAAACCACACTTGTCATCTGTCCTCTTTTGACTTCCAAGAAGAACTTCAAGTTGAGCAGAACTTATCTTGAATTTCTCTTTATATTCATTTGCTGTTTGAAGATCCTTTTTGAGAGAGACAATTTGATCCTTAAGTTTTTTTTCATTATCTTTAGCATCTTCAAGATCAGATTCAAGATGTCTGATAATCCTATCCATCTGGTGGCAATCTTCTGATTTCTCTTTGAGAGCTTGTCTTAGATTGTCTTCAGTTTTTCTTTTCTCTTCAATCTCTTGAGTAAACTTTATAACTCCTGATTCCATTTCATGTCTTACCATAATGACTTCTTTTGATAGCTTTTCACATAACTTAGTTTTCTCAGTCAACTCTTCATTTGCATTACTTTCTTCACTTTGTCTTGCCAATTGCTAGAGTAGCTCCTTTCTCTTTTTCATAGAGAGACTTAATTTGTCTTTTAGTTCTCTCATGAATTCATCAGCCTGTTTGAGTCTTTCCTTTAATTCATTGACTTCAGAGTTTGATTGTTCAAGATCCTCAAGGGCAGTCTTGAGTTGCTCCCTTAAACCATATGCATCCATTTTAACTCCCAGATCTTCCTCAAGCTGTTAGGCTCTTATTAGAAGGAACTTAGCTCTGATACCAATTGTTGATAACTGAGAGGGGGGGTGAATTAGTTATCCTAATTATTTCTTCTTTTGAACTTTCTTATTAATCAATGCAGCATTAATTCAAACAAGCAAACATTACCATGAAATGAAAAACACATGACACAGTATTTTTGATGTGGAAACCCTGTTAAGGGAGAAAACCACGGGGTGATTAACCCAAAGATTATTCTCTGTTAGAAGAATAAGGAATTACAAAATGGCACTTGCCAATTAGGGCTCACTGCCTGAGCACACTGCTCACAAAGGAGGCACACTGCCTACAAGGAGACACACTGTCTACAAAAGAATGTTATATAATACTTGAACTAATTGGAAGCATCCACATATGCTGGAGTTCAGTTCCGGTTAGGCTTAGTACACTGATCTACTACACTTCATCTTTTTCTTCTCTTTATTCTGCTTTCCTTTCACATACCGAATTTTTTTTCTGCTTCTGCTCTGCTCTGCACTTATTCATATATCACATCACACAAATACACTACTCACAACTAAATCCATCGTGCATATATATCCGCACAAGTAATTTCATCACCTTTCTAGTCGGCATCCGGAACAGTCTATCTTCTCACAAACTCTGTTCTGTCGACTGAATCCTTGCACATCAAGTAATGCGGATCAAGCATATACTTGTAGATATCATTAATCATGTCGGCCAAACATGATTCATGCCTTCACAACCTTTACCATCAATAGTAACACATCCGGAAAATAGTCTGATGTTCTGTCAGTCAGTTCTTCCTCTGTTCACATTGTCACTCAGGAATCCGGTACTCAACTATTCATATCTTTTTCCTTGTCCATCACCAGAGGCTAAATCCTTGAAATATACTACTCAAGGTAGTCCCCTTGACTTCCCCAGATCCACACTATACCAAGATACTTCCTCTGAGAGATCCGGACCAGTCTGTCGGACCTTGCCACATGCTCTGTTCTTGTTCACCGGACCACAATAACTTCATTCTGACTTCCGGTAGAGACACACCATGACTTGCGGATATGTGGGATGACCTTTGTTGCCATCAATGACAACAACCATGAATCAATATAGTGTCTCTTGCCAACAGTTATATGGTCTAGGGATGAGGGTTTGAGGGTGTAGGCTTCAGGTTTAAGGTATAGGGTTGATGATTGAGGGATTAGGGCTTAAGTATATTGTTGAAGGTATAGGGTTGAGGGTTTAGGGATAGGTTTTAGGGTTTAAGGTTTAAGGGTTAAGGGTTGAGGGATAGGGTTTAAGGTTTAGGGGTAAGGGATTAGGGTTAAAGGTATAGTATCTTGGGTTGAGGGTTTAGGAATAGGGATAGCATTTAGGGTTTAGGGATGAGGGATTAGGGTTGAGGGTTGAGGGTTGAGGGATTAAGGTTTAAGGTATAACTTGATGAGGGTTGAGTGTTTAGGGATAGGGTTTAGGGTTGAGGGATCAAGGTTTAGAGTTGAGGGATTAGGGTTTAAGGAATAGTGTTGAGGGTTGAAGGTTTAGGGATAGGGTTTAGGGTTGAGGGATTAGGGTTTAGGGTTGATGGAATAGGGTTTAAGGAATAGTGTTGAGGGTTGAGAGTTTAGGAATAAGGTTTAGGGTTGATGGATTAGGGTTTAATGTTGAGAGTTGAGGGTTGAGGGTTGAGGGTTTAGGGATAGGGTTGATGGTTAAGGGATTAGGGTTAAAGTAGAGTGTTGAGGGTAGAGGGATTAGGGATAGGGTTTAGGGTTGAAGGTTTAATGATTGAGGGTTGAGGCTTTAGGGCTGAGGGTTAAGGGATTGGGGTTTAAGATATAGTGTTGAGCATCGAGGATTTATGGATAGGTTTTAGGGTTTAAGTTTTAAGGGTTAAGGGTTGAGGGATAGGGTTTAGGATTTAGGGATAAGGGATTAGGGTTTAAGGTATAATGTTGAGGGTTGAGAGTTTAGGAATAGGGATAGCGTTTAGGTTTAGGGATGAGGGATTAGGGTTGAGGGTTGAGGGATTAGGGTTTATTTAAGGTATAGTGTCGAGGGTTGAGGGTTTAGTGATAGGGTTAAGGATTGAGGGTTGAGGGATTAGGTTTTAGGGTTGATGGATTAGGGTTTAAGGTATAGTGTTGAGGGTTGAGGGTTTAGGGATAGGGTTTAGGGTTGATGGATTAGGGTTTAGGGTTGATGGATTAGCGTTTAATGTCAAGGTTAGGGTTAGAATTTCAACGGTAGATGGATTAGGGATAAGGTTTAGGGTTGAAGGTTTAAGGATTGAGGCTTGAGGCTTTAGGGATGAGGGTTTAAGGCTTAAGATATAGTGTCAAGTGTTGAGGGTGTAGGGATTGGGTTTAAGTTTTAAGGGTTAAGGGTTGAGGGATAGGGATTAGGGTTTAAGGTATAGTGTTGAGGGTTGATGGTTTAGGGATAGGGTTTAGGGTTGAGGGATTAGGGTTTAGGGTTGATGAAGTAGGGTTTAATGTTGAGAGTTGAGGGTTGAGGGTTGAGGGTTGAGGGTTTAGGGATAGGGTTGATGGTCAAGGGATTAGGGTTAAAGTAGAGTGTCAAGGGTAGAGGGATTATGGATAGGGTTTAGGGTTGAAGGTTTAAGGATTTAGGGTTGAGGCTTTAGGGATGAGGGTTAAGGGATTAGGGTTTAAGATATAGTGCTGAGTGTCGAGGGTGTAGGGATAGGTTTTAGGGTTCAAGTTTTAAGGGTTAAGGGTTGAGGGATAGTATCGAGCCCATTGAGGGTTTAGGAATAGTGTTTAGGGTTTAGGAATGAGGGATTAGGGTTGAGGGTTGATGGATTAGGGTTGAGGGTTGATGGATTAGGGCTTAGGGATAGGGTTTAGAGTTTAGGGTTGAGGGATTAGGGTTTAAGGTATAGTGTTGAGGGTTTAGGGTTAAGGGATTAGAGTTAAGGGTTGAGGGATTAGGGTTTGATGTTGAGGGTTGAGGGTTGAGGTTTTAGGGTTGAGGGTTTAGGGATAGGGTTGAGGGTTTAGGGATTAGAGTTAAGGGTTGAGGGATTAGGGTTTGATGTTGAGGGTTGAGGGTTGAGGGTTGAGGTTCGAGGTTTGAGGGTTTAGGGATAGGGTTGAGGGTTGAGGGAGTAGGTTTAAATTAGTGTCAAGGGTATAAGGATTAGGGATAGGGTTGGAGGGTTTAGCGATAAGGGATTAGGATTTCAGGTATAGTGTTGAGGGTTTAGGGTTGAGGGATTAGAGTGAAGGGTTGAGGGATTTGGATTTGACGTTGAGGGTTGAGGTTTTAGGGTTTAGGGTTTAGGGATAGGGTTGAGAGTTGAGGGATTAGAGTTAAGGGTTGAGGGATTAGGATTTGACGTTAAGGGTTGAGGGTTGAGGTTTTAGGGTTTAGGGTTTAGGGATAGGGTTGAGGGTCGAGGGATTAGAGTTAAGGGTTGAGGGATTAGAGTTTGATGTTGAGGGTTGAGTGTTGAGGTTTGAGGGTTGAGGGTTTAGGGATAGGGTTGAGGGTCAAGGGATTAGGGTTAAAGTAGAGTGTCGAGGGTATAAGGATTAGGGATAGGGTTGGAGGGTTTAGGGATAAGGGATTAGGGTTTAAGGTATAGTATCGATCCCATTGAGGGTTTAGGAATAGGGATAGTGTTTAGGGTTTAGGGATGAGGGATTAGAGTTGAGGGTTGAGGGTTGAGGGATTAGGGTTTAGGGATAAGGTTTAGGGTTTAGGGTTGATGGATTAGGGTTTAAGGTATAGTGTTGAGGGTTTAGGGATATGGTTTAGGGTTGAGGGATTAGAGTGAAGGGTTGAGGGATTAGGATTTGATGTTGAGGGTTGAGGTTAGAAATTGTAAAGGTGCTATCGAAGGTGAGATAGGCACAAATATTTATCGATCAATCTATATCAGGACAAAACGTGAGCACGTTATAACGCGCCCGCATTTTGTCCTGCTATAGAAATAGTAAAAAAGCATTGACCTCCATGATCCAGGCCCACATGCTCTATTTTCATGCCTATTATGCGCGTGTTCTGACAAAAAAGAAGTGCTTTCATGTTGTTGGGAAGTTCACATGCACATTTTACACATTCTACCACCTTTGCATGATCTTTCCACCACCTTTTCTGCCTTGCCAACTTGAGAAGGAGGAAAGAACATAGTTTTCACACCAAATTTGATATATATCTATTCAAGTTTTAATTTTTGTAGTGTTGCAATGTTAATTGTGATTCAATTTTAGGAATTTAACATTATAGATTGGTTAATAGTATTGTTGTTACTAATTATATTTGAGTGTTATTCAATTTAACATTGAAAATGAAGCAAGTGGTGAAAAACTCAAATTGTTGAGGAGTTTGATGCAAGAAGAAAAAAACACTACATAATTGGGTAATCTCTCCATTCGAATCTCCATTTTTTAGGTATGTCAATTCTTTACATGCATGTTCTTTACATTTTCCTTAATTCTATTTGAATTACTTTATCATGCTTTATCATACATGTTTAAAATAGACACATTCCCAATCAAGAAAGCAGCCTACAATCTCACATGATGCCATGTATACTTTCTACACTTGGGCTCTTTAATAATTATGTGTAATAAATAGACCTTAACATACCATGATGTCAAACTATACAAGAATAAATCCTTTCAACATAATAAAAATATAATCCCACTATTATCTTGTCATATTAACAAGTTAAAATACAAATGAATAGGTGCCAAGATCATACAAGTATGCACATGACATAATGATTTGTATGCACATATCTTGGGCTAGGACATTACTTATGCACCTATTCATGATGATTTATACATGCACATGACACAACAATATTTCAAAATTTCCTAATTGTCCTTTGTTAGCACATGATGGTGGTTACCTTGATCGACTATATACCATTCAATACCCTAAATTACAGAGATTAGTCTAGTGATTTTTATGACAATCCTAGGTATGTGATGCAAAGGTAGGGTTCAACTCAATCCAAAGGGCTCATACCAATAGTTTCTTCAAATTTCATAAGCTTTCCTCTCAAGCAATCTCCCTATACAAAGGCACAAAGAGGATCTTCATTACTTCAAAACCTAACAAGGCTACTAGAGGTCTTCTTTCCCCTCAGGAACTTAGACACAACCATTCTAAACCCTTACTCAAGTCTACACTCTTCAATTGTTGTCTATTCCTTCACAAGCCACACTAATATTGGTCTCTTTATCATGCTACAAACAAATTCTCCGCCATGCCAAGGAAATGATCAAGAATTAAACCAACATAGGAAGAGATAGAAGCTAAGAATGCAAAGCAAGTAGCAGCTATGAGGGAACTTCGTGAGAAGAGGAAATTGGCCATGATAAACGAAGACATGCCAATTGAAGAGGAACCACAACCATCACAAAGAGATATGGTATTGGTGGCACAAAGAGAACGAATGCAAAAACTTCGTGCTATGAGAGATTTGAATACCATAGTTGGAGACACGTCCTCTACCACAAGTCAACATATAGGGACACCATCTACCGTATCTCAAGTTGAGAGTACATCATCACTCACATGTGAAGGAGGTACACCATTGTTCCCACCTCAACCTCAAGGTATGTCATCTATTCCATCTTTGATCGAAGGTATGCCATCTAGCCCATCTCATTTAAATATTGATGAAATTCCTAATGTTGAGATGAATTTACCTAGCTTAACACCACCTATAATTTTTCATAGAAAGCCAAAGTATTTGATTGATATTGATGAGAATATTTTGCAGCCAATGGAAGGTAAGATTCCAAAATGCACTTGTAGAAGATATGCTCATAAGATTTGGAGATTGTTCTTTGAAAAGTTAAATGAGACTGCAAGATGTCAACTATTCGTTGAAATGATGCGAAGTATAAAGTATAGGTCCATCATGAAGATTCTTGGGTTGAGAACATCAGAGGCTTCAAGTGAAAAATCTATTGTCAAGAATCTAATGAGTGCATATGAGAGTGTGGGTAACACCTCACGCACAAAAGATAGTAATGCAACACGGCGTGTGATTACATCAACTATAGTAAGTAGTCAAACGAGGAAAGCTTGCCTTGTTAGAAAGATGAGTCAAGAATTGAGAATTAATAGGAAAACTTTATCAAGAGTCGTTGGAAGATGCCAATGAATTATGGGCGTTCTCGAGGAGACTAGCACGAAAAGATAAACCAATTGTTGAAGCATTGAGATCACTAATTGAAGACTTTTGAAAGAATTACACAAGGGTATCTCTGAATCAAAGGGATGTGGTAAGAAGGAGAATCAGTAGTCGGAACCATGAGCCACATCCAAAGTATTTTTTGGATGAGACTCAAACACAGTTTTATGGTAAATTTCTAGAGAAGTATCCTCAAATTAGAATTTGTCAAAGATATTTTGAAATGCTAAAACCTTTCTATGTCAAGATAAATCACACACGCACTACTTGTTGTTGTAGATTACATATTGAATTTTCTAACCATTTTGATGTTTATAGGTCTATATGTTTAGATTTGCATACTAACAATGTTTTGCAGGCTTGTGGCATACATGCCCCACCAACATCTTCAAGAGACTTCATATCAAGAATTTTATGTGAAAGAGAGGAAGGTCAAATATTCTACAAGAAATTATTCTTGGATGACACATGTCATCGTTGCGGTGGCTTGCAACGTTTGCCAATATGTGAACATATGGAAAGAACACATGCGGTTGGAAACGAACTAGTAGAGTTTGGCAAGTATAAAATAGTGGCATACAATACAAAAGATGGTAAAGAAGTAAAGAGGTGTGAATTGGTTATTGAAAAGATTCTAGTGTATCAGTTTATGCCTATATTTTGTGACAGCATAGTGTATGAGTATGCAAGACATGCCCATAGAGCTCGATGGTTGGACTTGCAATTCAAGTTATGCAAGGACACATTTCTGGTTGGTAGCATTATTTCAGTCGTTGACTTTGCAAAGAACTATAATCTACAACCACAACGTGAGGTACAATCACAATATTACAACTCCACACAAGTTTCTATATTTGTGCACATCACATTCATTCATGCGAATGATAGTACAGAGGATGACAGAAAGATCATAAGGGAGTATAATTTCTATATCAGTGATGATCGTACACATTCTACAGAGTTCGTGCATGGTTGCTTTCAGGTGTTCTACAATGATTTGGCTAGAAGGGGAATATCGTTCAGTCAGCATATCATATGGTCAAATAACTGTGCATCACAATTCAAGAACTCGTGGAATTTCTATTGGCTGAGTGGGAGGCATAATTTTATAGGTATTTAGCATATGTGGAACTTTTGTGAGGCCGGGCATTGAAAGGGGGAGCATGATGGTGCAGGAGCATGTATCAAAAGAGCCATAGCATGAGAAGAGTTAAAGTATAAAGACAATGCAAAGTTAACAGATGCAAAATTGATTGTCAAGTGGTGTAATGCTTCCATGGGTCCAGGTAATGAAGGTAAGTCTTCAGTTCATAGATTTTTTTGGTTGATAGATGATACTAACATTGCACCATATGAGGACTGTTCTACACTGACAGGATCAAGTGAGATGCACTCTTTCAAAAACTCAATTGCAGGTTCATGGAGTATCCATACGCGAAAGATGTCATACTTTTGTTCTTCCTGTACAATTCAAGCCTGGGATGAGTGCGAGTCAAAGGAGTGGGTTGACAAATGACAGTTAAGTTATCTTAGCCCACTTGACATGTATCGACCCCTGACGGCACTGGAACTAACATAGATGGAATCATCAGTTGACTTTGAACACATATCAAATCTAGTTCAACCAGGTAATATATCTATTTGCATAGTTTTTGAAATTCCTAATGTCATCTTACTTTGTAGTGTTTTTGTAATGTTGGCTAAATTCATCTAATTTGCTACACATATCAATGTAGGGCCTGCATATGCAGTTATTGCAGATGAAAATAATGAAGAGGGAATAGATTATTACTTATGTCATTGTGTTGAGACCAAAAAGAAATTGGAGGCCCCAGTTACAGATGGAGAAAACATCGAATACCCTACATGCTTAGTGGTTATTACTGGAACATGGCTTAGAAGGTACCCACATAAGAGTGTTAATTTTTGGCTATTTCAGGACTTTGACATGCATCAAAATATTCTTCATTACTCGAACCTTGTCATGGCCTCCAATGTTCATTTGATATAGTATCGGGGTAGACCTTTGAACAAGACCTTGTGGAAGGTGCATGAGTTTGACCGTGACGTAATAC
This sequence comes from Cunninghamia lanceolata, assembly GCA_027924645.1. NCBI lineage: Eukaryota > Viridiplantae > Streptophyta > Pinopsida > Cupressales > Cupressaceae > Cunninghamia > Cunninghamia lanceolata. The sequence continues at coordinate 58,072 of BSBN01000082.1, forward strand.
TTGACACAATAAAGAGTAGAGAAGACCCAGATGGTTCATTGGATTAATTTGTAAGTATTCACATTGATTTTGTAAAGTCATGTTACATGTACATACTATGTCTATAAAATCTAGATGTACATACTATACAATAGGTGTCTTAGGTGTCCTATGTCTACTAGACTACATGTGTCTTAGGTCTTAGGTGAGGCCACATGAGCTTCCACCTTCACGTGGTTGGCCTTTTCAGTATAGAATGTTTATATTTCTTGAAGCTAAGGGAAGCTCTTTTTCTTAATAGGAAAACTTTATCGACTTCAGATGCACTAATGGTGCAGGGGAACCCAGGTTATCAAGCCTCCAAGAGGGGTCAAACAATAAAATTTTGTTTTGATTGAGTCAATTGTATGTAATAAGGTCTTCTAAGACCATTTCATTTGTTTTTAAGTCATTTGGGGTCAGTTTGAGTCTTTGAGTCTTGTTGCAAAAAAGTGTCAATGTTATCAAGTTGCACAAAGCAACTTTTGTATTTTTTGTCTCCTATTCCTGATGTGACCAAACTGAGAGTTTCAACGCATCCAAATGGGTATGTTTAGACTAGGCATGGTTTTGTTTTTCACCCAAACATGCCAAAACATTATGAGCTACATTGTATTGACGATATCCCTGAAGAGTCCAAAGTGCAAAAAGGTAGCAATCTTTGATGAGATGTTACTCAAAAACTGTGTCACTTAGAAACATTATGTCTGAGGCAACACGATCACATAGAGTCCCTCTACAATAACCTCTCTTGGTTTTTTATATATCTGAGGCATTTTCCCGTGGTGAAAGGTTTTCTGCTGCCCCAAAAATCGTTAGAAGGAGGTAGTGTAAAGTTGCAAAGGGGTGTAACTTTCGTCCTGCTTTTGATGTGACCAAACTGACTATTCCAATGTGTCCGGATGGGTACATTTACACTAGGCATGGTCTAATTTTTCACCCAAACATGTCAAAACAATCCGAGCTACATTGTATCGATGATATCCCTAAAGAGTCCAAAGTGCAAAAAGGCAGCAATCTTTGATGAGATGTTACTTGAAAACCATGTCACTTAGAAATATTTAGTCTAAGGAAATGCAATCATGTAGGGTTCCTCTACAATAACCTCTCTCATTTTTTTATATCTCTGAGGCGTTTGCCCGTGGTGAAAGGTTTTCTGCTGTCCCAAAAATTGTCAAAAGGAGGTAGTGTAAAGTTACAAAGGCGTGTAACTTTTGTCCTACTCTTGATGCGACCAAATTGACTATTCCAACGTGTTTGGATGGATACATTTACGCTAGGCATGGTCCTATTTTTCACCCAAACATATCGAAACAATCTGAGCTACATTGTACCAACAATATCCCTGAAGAGTCCAAAATGTGAAAAGGCAGCAATCTTTGACGAGATGTTACTCAAAAATTGTGTCACTTAAAAATATTTCGTCTGAGGTAACGCCATCATGTAGGGTTCCTCTACAATAACCTCTCTCAGTTTTTTATATCTCTGAGGCGTTTCCCTGTGGTGAAAGGTTTTCTGTTGCCCCAAAAATCGTCAGAAGGAGGTAGTGTACAGTTGCAAAGGGGTGTAACTTTCATCCTGCTCCTGATGTGACCAAACTAACTGTTCCAATGCATCTGGATGGGTACATTTACGCTATGCATGGTCCTGTTTTCACCCAAACATGCTGAAACAGTCTGAGCTACATTGTACCGACGATATCCCTGAAGAGTCCAAAGTGCAAAAAGGCAGCAATCTTTGACAAGATGTTACTCAAAAACTGTGTCACTTAGAAACATTTCGTCTGTGGTAACGTGACCACTTAGAGTCCCTCTACAATAACCTATCTCAGTTTTTTATATTTTTGAGGCGTTTGCCCGTGGTGAAAGGTTTTCTGCTGCCCCAAAAATTGTCAGGAGGCAGTGTAAAGTTGCAAAGGGGTGTAACTTTCGTCCTGCTCCTGATGCGACCAAACTGATAGTTCCAACACATCGGGATGGGTATGTTTAGGTTAGGCATGGTCTTTTTTTGTACCCAAACATGTTGAAATAGTCTGAGCTACCTTGTACTGGCAATATCCCTGAAGAGTCCAAAGTGCAAAAAGGTAGCAATCTTTGACAAGCTGTTACTCAGAAACCGTGTCACTTAGATACATTTCATCAGAGGCAACGCAATCACGTAGGGTCCCTCTACAATAACCTCTCTCAATTTTTTATATCTCTGAGGGGTTTGCCCATGGTGAAAGGTTTTCTGGTGCCCCAAAAATCGTCAGAAGGAGGCAGTGTAAAGTTGCAAAGGGGTGTAACTTTCATCCTGCTCCTAATGCGACTAAATTGACAGTTCCAACGCATCAGAATGGGTACATTTAGGCTAGGCATGGTCCTATTTTACACCCAAACATGCTGAAATAGTCCGAGCTACATTGTACCGGCGATATCCCTAAAGAGTCCAAAGTGTAAAAAGGCAGCAATCTTTGACGAGCTATTAATCAGAAACCATGTCACTTAGATACATTCCATCTAAGGTAACATGATCACATAGGGTCCCTCTATAATAACCTCTCTCAGTTTTTTATATGTCTGAGGCGTTTGCCCATGGTGAAAGGTTTTCTGCTACCCCAAAAATCATCAAAAGGAGGCAGTGTAAAGTTGCAAAGGGGTGTAACTTTTGTTCTTTTCCTCGTGTGGCCAAACTGATAGTTCCAATGCATCTGGATGGGTACGTTTAGGCTAGGCATGGTCCTGTTTTACACCCAAAACATGCTGAAATCGTCTAACCTACATTGTATCAGTGATATCCCTAAAGAGTCCAAAGTGCAAAAAGGTAGCAATCTTTGACAAGTTGTTACTCAGAAACTGTGTCACTTAGATACATTCCGTCTAAGGAAACATGATCATGTAGGTCTCTCTATAATAACCTCTCTTAGTTTTTTATATCTCTAAGGCATTTGCCATGGTGAAAGGTTTTCTGCTGTCCCAAAAATCATCAAAAGGAGGTAGTGTAAAGTTGCAAAGGGGTGTAACTTTTGTTCTCCTCGTGTGGCCAAATTAATAATTCCAACACATCTGGATGGGTACGTTTAGGCTAGGCATGGTCGTGTTTCACACCCAAACATGCCGAAACAGTCCAAGCTACAAACTCTAACTAGTCTTCAATCTTTAAACACTACAAATACCATGATATCCTGCATAAAGCTATCTTTTTGCCTTTTATAAAGGCATGCCCATCAAATTCAACCGCATAGTGATGATTGTTTGTATTCCAAATTCCTTTAAAATACTAACCTTCCAATCCTTTTTCTCATCCTCATATAAATTAAATATGACCTTCGATTATGATATGGCACTTGAGCTTATGAGAGTTTGCCAGAGATGCCGGTTGAGTTAGGTTGAAGGGTCGGTGAACTAATGACTTAAAGACCCTTTAGTAGGTTGATTTAAGTGAGAGTAACTTCCGATTATAAGTCAATATTAAATTAAAACAAAAGTGCACTTTACACATGACAGGCAATTGAGGGTTTTAAAGTCTTAAGAAAAGTAGATTCTTTTTAGGGTTTAATGCCCAATGTGCAAACCCTAACTATCAATAAGATTATCATTATGAAAGCTTGTGTCTTCTCTAACTTCTTATTGCATGAGCAAAACCACATCCACCATGAATATGAACCTTGCATCATATCAACCTTCCAAGATAGACCTTATCATGAAAACCATATTCACAACAAAACCTTACATGAACAAAACCACATCCACCATGAACATGAACCTTGAATCATATGAACCATGTTTGTCTTTTATAGCATCAACACGAATTGAGAGACCTTATCATGAAAACCATATTCACAACATCATGTACCTCATGACCATCACCTACCTTGAATCACTGTATCACCTTATCAACATCATGGCATCAACTTTGACATCAATGACAAACAACCTTGACCCTTTGACTTCAATGACAACCTTGAACCTTGATTGTTGATGACTTATAGAAGCCTATAGCCCCAATGTTATGTTGCATACTAAAATTAGGTAAGACTCAATGTAATCTCATAACCTCGCCTTATATGCAAGAGGAATTACATTTAATAACCACAATGGTCATTAGGTGTTCATAAGCATATGATTTTGACTATCTTATTCAAAACAACAAACATACTCTTTGCATCCCAATATGGTATAATAACAAGAAATTAAGAAATATTTTCAATATAGCAACTCATAAAGAATATGGATCAGCATACTCATTTGAATATTTTCAATTGAGCAACTCATAAAGAATATGAATATTTTCTATTCAACATAATGATTCATTTTTATTTTAAATACAACTTTTATCTTTTAGTTCCAGAATGAGGTTTAGGTGATACTTGACTAACAATAGCTAGCTTATTGGATCAACAAACATCCTATGTAATACATTTGGACTTTAAATATTTGAAGTAACCATCTACAAATATCCATTCAAACGTGGATTTATAATCCAAATATGGACGCTATCAATAAAAAAAGATTTGTATTAACCAAATATCCATATAGGCATACATCAATATCTGTCAATATAAGTATAACATATATACAAAATAGCCATATAGGCATACAATGTCTCCTATATGCAATACAAAATATATATCCACAAATGCCATATAGGCATACAACAAAGGACCCCAATAAGTATTCATTCCCCTCTATTCGGTGAAGGGAATAGATCACGAATAGCCTTTGATCTTCGGGAGGATGGAGACGTGTATGAGGGCGGTCTACTACGAACCCGAGGGTTGCTCCTCCTATTTAGTTCTTCATGGACCTGTAGTTGTTACAATAAAAAGTATAGACATTAATATATAGAAATTACATGTTATAAAAAATGAAACATTTAACAAAATAATCACTTACCGCTACCATATAATCTACCTCCTCATTTGTCTTAGTAGCAGGATTAGGCTGTGGTGATGTCATGTCTTATAGAAACCATCCAGATAGAAATTAAACTTAAAATCAATAATCATTTGATTTTTCAAAAATAAACAACTATAACAATGAATGTAAATTGAAATTTACTAATCTGCCTCATACCCCTGTCAATGGCATGGAGCTATGAATCGTAGTGGACACACCATGCTCCATTGCCCTATAAACTTCGGGAGGTGTCTCCGCAGCCTGCATCATCTGAAAATAAAACAACATTATTCAATTATGAAACTAGAATAGTGATGCAAGTCATGGTTCCTAACATACACACACGTTCACCTAAACATGGAAGTACACACAATAAAGCACACTATGATATTCATTATCAACAATGCATCACTATGATACAACTAGACACAATACACATAATCACAGTGAAGATTTTGCTCTCTTGGTGATATACTATAGCTCTTTCTTATAGACATAGGGATAGAAGAAATTGATCCAATAGGATTGACATAAGTTTGTAGGGGAAAGGGTTAGTGTAGATTTGAAGATTTTGGTTAGGGGTGACTTGTTGCCCCCATAATTAATACCTAAAACCTAGATGATGTTCGAGTCAATCATATGCTATATAAGATGTCATAGGTTGATGCCCCTCTCTGGTGTCATGTCCTGGGGTCTAATTGGTGGTAATTGAATGAGATTATTAGAGAGAATTTGTCAAAGAATAGTGTGGAGGGGATCAACAAGCTTTGGTAGACATGTATGGAAAATGTGGTAGCATAGACAAGGCAGTGAGCTATTTGAAAAGATGACTCAAAGAAAAGTGGTCTCATGGTGATGTCCTTGTCTATGCATCTACTTCTCATGGCATTCCATGAGAGCAGATTTCTTTGAGCCATTTTTTCAAATTTAACTATATTATAATTGAAATTTTGTCATCTATGAACATCTAGCTATTAGTTATGCAATGTTTAATAATGCTTTGAGTTTGAAAGTTGTCCAATGCAATGTAATCAATGATATGAATATAAAATACAAAAATCTAAGAAGTACAATTCATTAGTTGAACTGTTTATTTTATTACCTCAGTGAAGCTTTGAACTACACCACCACTAGTAGGTGTTGCCGTGAAATCTCTAAGATTAACCTATTCAACAACCAAAATCAGATATTAGAATACCATTCATATAACAATGCTATTCACATGTAATATTTATAATTGTTTACTAGTTACATACCCTAGTAGTAGATGTCATAGTGTAAAATGCAATTAGAGTATTGCTGAGAACTGCATCAATGCTATGACCCTGAAATTTCATCAAAATCATCAAACTAAATTAGTTAATCTTGCATTTCAAAAATGGAATTTAATAAATGAAATTCAATGAACTTGCTAATATTTACCTGAGTATCAAGGCTGAAAGTCTCACTCAAGAGGGTATCTGTCATCACCATCTGCTCAGCTGCAGATGTAGCCTATGTACCTGTGTCCTGACTATCCATGGGGTCATAACCACAGGCTGACCCGCAAGTCTGACAAGCATGGGGTGGGACCCTACTCCTCGCACTATCTCCCAACCCATGCTATGTTGTAGGACTGGCATGCTATATGATGCTCTGGGTCAAGGCACTAATGGACTGAAGTGTATCGACCTCAACACTCTCCTTCACAATGGAAGTGATAGACACATGCTCATGGGCTGGTCTACTGATTACTCATCTCATTGGCTGCTGTGGGTCAACATGTGCCCTTGGTCTATCTTGTGCTGACCCCCCACCTCTACCTTGGAAGTCTCGCATATCAAAATAGTTTGGCACTTTATTGAGGACAAACTCGTAGTAGAGTTTCCTCAAAACATATTGCGGGACCTCATTATTATTGCATGGAGGATGGTCAAAAACCATCCACCACCTCTGCCCAAAATTGTCCCTTATCGCTTGGTTGTTGCACCAATGGATAGGGAACCTCTTGCATGTAATGGGTGGAGGTTGATTTGTTTGTGGGTTTGTGAAAATGGAACATAAGTCCAATTTTGTAATTTGTAACTTTTTCACATCTTCATAGGATAGCTTGTCTGCATAATACTCTCTAAACTCTCTCCTCTTATCCGACCGACTAGATATTTGCTTGCTAATTAAATCTACATTTGATAACATAGATTCAAGAGATTGAGCAAGTGTGGAGCTATGCAAGGTTGAAGTTGAAGGATCTTTCAACCTTGCAATTATGTCTTCAGTTTCTTTTTTATTGTTTTCAATTTGTCCCATTAGATTTTCTTGTGTTCCAAGGGCATGTCAAGGAATGGATGGAGGAGTTTGTTGTTCGGGTTGTTCTTTGACAGGTATTTCCTCTTCAGGATTTTGTGGATTTTGAGGAGGAGGAGGAGGTGCATTAACATTTCCAGACAATTAAAGAAATTTACATCAAAAATCAACTCAAACCTACCTATTTAGAAATAAATTCAAACAAATAAAACAAATAAAACTCACTCCTTTGGCCTGCTCGACGTCGTGGCGGCATTTTGGCAATGAATTGGTGAGATTTTGGTGTCGAATTGGGTCTTCAAAAATGCGAGCGCGCTCCTTAGGGTTTGCAGGCTACAGGTGTAGAGAAAAAAAAAGAAATCAAATGAGCAGAAATGCTCTTTATATATATATAATTAAACATAATGCGAGCACGTTATGGTTTGGTTTTGCCAAGCCTTAGGCTCATCATTACCAAACCATAATGCGAGCACATTATAACGTGCTCACGTTATGTCTTAATTTTTTTTGAAAAATTTTTGGCCACTTTTTAGCCCCCCAACTTTTTGCACTTACCCATCCTTTTGGAGAAGGGAGAACATGGGTGTTGCACTCTTGTTGAAGCTTTCTATGAATCTTTGGTAGTATCCAACATGTCCTAAGAAACGTCTGACATCAGTTTGGTTCTTTGGAGTCTCTAGTTGTTGTATCACTTTAATTTTCTTAGGATCCACTTTTATCCCTTTACCTGAGATGTGGTGTCCCAACATTATCCCTTGTTCTACCATTATTATACATTTTTTGTGACTCAAGGATAGCTGATGGTCCTCACATTGTTTCAATACCTTGGCCAAGACAACTCTCTAAGATGTTGCAGAAGTGTTGCATAGCCCGAAGGGAAGAACTCGATATGTGAATGTTCCCCAGAGACAGTTAAAAGTTGTTTTGTCCTAGTCCTCTGCTGCTACTTGTATTTGGTTATATCTACTGAATCCATCTAGGAATGAGAAATACTTCCTTCCAGCTAAATTATACAAGGCCTGGTCTATGAAAGGTAAAGGGAAGTAATCTCTATAGGTAGCTTTGTTGAGCTCTCTATAATCAGCGCACACTCTCCACTTCCCATTTTTCTTTGGGACTACTACCAGAGGCAAAACCCATTTGCTGTCAGAGATGGGATAGATGAATCCTACTTGTAGGAGTTTCTCAATCTCTGTTTTAACAATATATTTGAGAGTAGGGTTGAGTCTTTGTTGTGGTTGACGAACAGGTCTAACATCTTCAATATAGATGTGATGGGTACAAACACTTGGGTGTATTCCTCTCATGTCTGTATAATCCCAAGCAAAAGCTTTGGATCTATTTACCAAAACGTCAAATAATTTGAGTTCATCTGACTTTGTCAACTAGCTGTTGATATTTAAAGTTTTCCCTAGTAGTAACATGATAGTTTTGGTTCTGGGGTAGTTGGAGGTGACAGTATGAACTTCTCTTGTTAAGGTGTTGAGAGGACAACTATGCAGTATAGTTCTCTGGAGTCTGGCAATATCTTCAAAGAAATGATCTATTTTCATAACGATATTAGCCAGGGGACAAGGCAACGTTGTGAAGTTGGTGTAATCATGTTCGATGTCATCATTGTGGATCGAGTGTCCTAAAATCTCTTCCACTTCTAAAATTTCTTCATCCCCTGAGTCTTTGGCAAGATCTTGCATGTTGTTTTCCAATTCATCTTCCAATTCTTTACCGTGTTGTTTAATGACCGCCACAGCAAGTGAGGCCAGATTCTCTTATTTATCAAAACCATATGGTTCATCAATCCAAACTTGGTTATGCTCAGCAGGTTGAGCAGGGGGATACAAGAATAAGTGTTTACTATTGGGACCATGTGAAATGGTCATTTCTCCTGCTCTGCAGTCAATCTTAGCTGCAACTGTAGCTAACCACGGTCTACCCAATATTATCAGATAACTGTCCTTGGGTGTAAGGGACTAGATTATTTAGAAATCCACTAGGTATTCCCAATCGTCAACCTTGACAGGAATATTTTCTAAGATGCCCTTGGGAATAGATATAGATTGATTTGCCATTTGCAGTATGGTGGTTGTAGGATGTAGATCAGTGAGTCTCAATTTTTCCATAACATCCACCGTCATGACATTAATGGATGCTCCCAAGTCCACAAGTGCATTAGGTATTGTCACCCCATTGATTGTCACTGTTATGAGTGGACTGTCTGGGTCACCATATTTTGGGGTTGAGGATTTTCCATTCAGACGGTCAGCTAGGTATCCATCAATGTGCATAGTATTAATCTATTTCAGTTTCCTTCTTGGTGTTTTTATGCACAACTATTTAACTAGCTGGTTTAGTTCAAGAATTTCCTTAATCACCTATAACAAGGGAATCTAGATATCGATTCGTTCAATTTCTTGTATTAACGTAGTTTCAATAGGTAAGGTCATTTCCAGAGGGTCATTCAAAGGAGTTGCTTTGAGGCACTCGGAAAAAGGTGCTTGAGGTTTCTTTTTCAAGGTGGAATCCATCTTTGCAAGATATGTTGAATGTTGGTCAACTTCTTCGGAAGGTAACTCAGAAGTTTTAGGTGAGTATTGTTGAAGTTTTTGTTGGTTATTTGTTGGGTTCTTATCTGAAGGTATCAAAGGTGTCTTTGTTCTTTCAACAGAGTCTGCATTTGGTTCATCAAGGATCTCAACTATGGTAGGCTGCTGGAGTGTTTTTCTTGACCTCAATTGAAGGTTTCCACAATAGATAGCATTAACTCCAGCCATGTTTTCCTACTCCGTGGAATACACTGGTGTGGTTTGACAATTATTCTTTGGATTAGGGACAGGTTGCGGTAGAAGTTGTGGCTAGTTGACTTGCTCATTTTGTTGAGGGTTTTGGCGAGTTGGCAAAAGGTTCTGATGCAGATTAGGCATCCTCCTTGGTCCATGATAGATCTGATTTGGAGCTTGATTCCATTGAGGCGTAGGATTTTGAGGATACCATTGTTGTTGAGTCTGGTTTAGCCATTAAGGGTTTCCCCAGGACTGATTTGCCCATTCAAGTGATCCCCAAGGGTAAGGCCCCTAATTAGGTGGTGCCTGAGGCCAAGGTGTCATCCATTGATTATTATTCTAATTATTTAGAGCTCACCAGGAGGGATTTGAATTCTGGCCATAGGAGAAATTCCCTCCAGGTCTTTGACCCACAAAATTGATCTCCTCCTTAGTATGAGATAACCTTTTCTTAGAATTTTTTATTGCAAACATGATCTTGCATTGGTTGGTGGCATGATTCTTTTCACAAATTTGGGAATTGTCAGCTTTGTCCAAAGGACATTCTCTTAATAGATGTTTGTTTCAACACCTAGGGAAATAGATGGATAAGGTTTCAGGAGTACATGTTTTGGCCTATATTCCATCCAGAGCGGTGTTTAGCTGAATAAGAATGTCAATTTTCAAATTTACTATTTCCTCTCACAGTTTACCTATTTCATTTGAACATCTCAAAAGACTAGATTTACGGATACCTCCTTGAGTACGGGAGAAATTCCAGCATAACTTAGTGATATCACTGAGTTCAAGTTGGGGCACATCTTCTTTTCCCATTAAATCTAGACTTCTCCTAGGATCTTCATCAAGTCCTTTGAGAAATATGGTCTTTAGAATTTCTGGGCTTATGGCCTCTTCACCACATCGTTTGGTTAAGAAGATGAACATATCAAGGTAATCTTCCAGGCTCTCATCTTCTTTTTTCCTTAGTTTGAACAATTCCTCTTTCCTATCACTAACACTACAGTAACTCTGATATTTGTCTAAAAAGATGGTTTCCATGTCATCCCACGCGGTTATCAACCCTAAAACTAATCCCATGAACCAACACATTGCAGCATCTCTCAGAGTGGAAGGGAAGAGTTTAAGTTTTTGGTTATAATTTTTGTAGTCATATGTCTGACACAAGACTCTGAACTTGAAGAGGAACTGGTTAGGGTCTTTAGAGGATAATCCTCTGAAAGTCGGTAAAATGGATGGTGAAATGTTTTTCATGGGTGCATCATCATCTTCGTTGAGAGTAATAGGATAGGTAAATGTCCATGCTACTCTTCTTGGGTTATCACCATCTCCTTAGTTTTCTCTCTATCCATTGAAAGGGTCATTATTGTTATTATCAGCCATGATGTTAAAATGAATATTCTCCTCCTCAAAGATTAGGTTTGTTGGCTGAATGATCTCCTCTTCAAAGGTTTGGTCTGATGGTTGAACTTCTAGGGTGTTTTGGGAGGTCTCAGGTTGGTCCTGATCGATCAATTCATAGCTAAGTTCTTTAGCTGAGACTTCTATCTCCCTGCTTATGGTTGGAACTGATATTGGGGGGGTTCTTGGTATGAATCTTCCTTGCGGACCTCATTTCCTAACCATGCATAAAAAGAAGTCTGACAACTATATATTTTTCTTTAAAAGAGGTATCCAAGCAGTCTCCTATTAACACTAGAAAAGAATCTACTCCCCGGCAACGATGCCAAAAAGTGACGGGATGTCGTAAGGTCCTAACACTTAGTTAAAAATATGTCAATTATGTCAACCAAGTAGTGTCGAAGGCTGTATGCAATAGGGGATTTTTTGGACATCTCACTTAGTTAACATGTTTTCTGAATTTTTGAAGAGCTTGAAATAGAATCTAAACTAGAAAGCATGAAATCTTTAATCTAGAAAGCATTTAAATTCCTAATCTAGAAAGCATGTAAACTAAGAATCAATACTTTGCAGTTTAACTATGAATTCAAAACAAAGACAAGTAACTACTAACTGAAAGTATATTTGACATCTTTTAATCAATAGCTAACAATAGTTTTATGAATGGAGTGGATGCTCCAAAAATTTCAAGTAAACATAATTCAAAGGTCATTAACTTAAAACCACAACCTGCAGGAACACATAATAGAGCTAAGTACAAAGTAACATTTATCTAAACATAACATGCACAAAATAGAAATGACAACATTAACAATAAAAATACTTATCTACTCTATAATCCTCGAGTGGCTAGCTCTTGGGTGTTCCTACTATCAGTCAAATCACATTCAGTACTTCAATAGCTCCACAACATATCTCATTCACAATACTTCCATTACTCAGAAATAAGACTGGCAATATCCGTTCATGTCATAAAAGTATCATAGAACACAATACAGAGAACATAGCTGAATAGTATTTAGAATATATCATAACAACATATTCTTGTTTTGAGCAACTACATATATATACTGCACTACTACAAAATCTTAATTTTCAAATGGTAGGTAAATGCCATTGAAGAAGTCTTTTAAAGAAAAATAGAATTACAAACTAACTAGATGTCTTTGAAATAAAATACATTAAAGGCTCTGAGTGGAGTCATAAATTCTTAAGTATGTTCAATAGAAAATAACAAAATTGCTTTAACAAAGTTTACTGTGTATGCATAAATTTTTGGCGCTTTGACTCCAACCGCTTTGAAGTCCACTCCTTCTGTTAGGCAATACATGTAACCCTGCATAATTACACAAGCTCTACAATAATTAAGTCAACATTAGTGTCTAATTTCAATCAATTTGAAAATAAATATTTATACATCATTTCATCAAAAATAGATAAATATTGCTTCTAAAAATAAACAAATTGGCATGGCTAAGGTGATTGGTTAGGACAAAAAGGGTTATATGGCTTGTTATAAAAATGAGGTTGTTTATACCTCATCAATATGTAGGAAAAGTCATTTAAATTGCATCCATATAGGGAAAAGTTTATTTTCTATCAATAATTAATGAGATAACATTAAAATTTGGGCTAATACAAAAACATAGAATAGTTTACTTTTGCAGACATTTAGAAATGTCATCCAAAATTGTGAGAACAACAAAAACATAGAAAACATAAATCCTTGATTGCAGATCACGAGGCACACAACAATTAAACGAGTTCAACATTTTGACAAAAATCATTAAAAAAGAAATCAAATCAAATTCTTGAAGACTAACTTATCCATGAATTCCCTTTGTGACTCCTCATAAGGCATCTCATGCGAATGTATCTTGGAGTTTGAGAGGATTAGGTTGCATTTGTCTTGAGAGAAATTAGAGCCAATGACCCTACCCTACCAACCATATAAAGATAATGACAAGAATACCACTACAACTCCATCACATCAAAAACAAAAACAATCAAAACCCCACACAAGTTCATTTGTACTTAAACCCCACTACGACTCATAGGATCCTTCTCCCTCAGAAAGAGGACAGTTCAGTAGTCCCTCACCCACTTCACTAGTTATTGCCACAAGAGTAGGAGTGACTTGTCCACTCACTAGATGCACAATGACAGTGAGTGTGATGTGTAATCTCTCACCTATGCATAATAGTGGTAGGTTAGATTTTATCAATCATAGAGGCATGTATAGCTTAAACAAATTCGTTAAAGGCATGTTGTCTAGGAGATTGTGTGTGTATACACACGTATATACATATATGTATACGTATATATGTGTACACACACATATGATACCCTTACATGGATGTAGATTTTGAAGGGATCACTTTGTTGTTTTATAAGTGTTAATATGTTAAACAATGCATATCAATGAGTAATGGGAGATTTATTAAGGAAGTGAAGATTAAAAAATTATAAGAGGTTTTGGAAACTAAAGAAGTTATTGAAGCGTGATTTTTAAGATGATTTAAGGTATCAATTACATTTTGTGTCATAACTCACTTTTTAGGACTATTATTTATGTTTGATTAATTAATTAATGATAATAATTAGATTAGGAAATAATGGTATTAATTATGTGTATAATATAATTAGAAAAGTGTTCTTTTAATTAATTTGATTTGATTTAGTGATGAAGAGTTAAATTACTGGAAATGAATTACTTTAAGTTTCCTATGGATAATTAAATTAAATGAAAGAAATTGGAGAGATAAATTAACTAATTGATGTCTAAATTAAAGTTTTATTTTGAGAAGGAAATATAATTTAATTTTAAACTAAATAGAATATTAATGGAAGAATTTACTTTTATTAATATTAATTAATCACGAGGCCTGATAAGGGGCTTGAATAAGAGAGGGACAATGGGGAATGATAGCCCTGGCACATGTAAAGGTTGCAAATGTATGGAAGGGAGAAGAAATTATGGTTTTCAATGTGCACATAGTAATTATCAATTATTCAAATTGGGATGTTTAAGTTGCAAAGATCAAATGAAGTAATAGTTTGTAATGCAAGTGAATAGATGTAATGTGATGGTATGGTGTAATCAGAAATATTTGGTTGCCACCCTTGGATTTATGGTTGTTATTGAGAATTTGGTGGTAGTTGGATGTAGAGGGGTAGCAAGGGGCAGTGAAGATGCAAAAAAAAAGTGGCATCCCTATTGCTCGCAGTCAAAGAAGGAAGGATAATGTGGGTAGGGAAGAGATGTTAAGGAACTTCATTGAATATTTGGAAAGGTAAATAGCCTTGAACCTGAATTGAGGTTGTGGGTGACTCATATCTAGGAGTTGGTGAAGGAGGATGATGGCTCTCCAAGTGTTGGTACTAGGGTAAGTTTCCAATCTTCTTTTAGACCCACATCGGTCGATGGGTAGGTGTAATGTCTTGATGTTGTGTAATCCTTAAGTTGTGTAGTGAAACTTTGAATGGCCATGAGTATATATTTGTTACATGAGAACATTGTTGGAGTATAACAATAAACAAAGGAATTATTCAACTATCAATTGAATCACTTTCATGAATTGAGTGACAACATCTATTGTCTACATTAAATCATTGTGGAGTTCCCTTGTAAACTCAAGGAAAAACTTTTTGATGATGTTAATTTTAATATTTCATCTTGTTGTTGTGAGGAGTAAACAGATGAAATTGAAATCATTCTTCCACCTACAAATGAAAAGATATGCAAAAAATGTATTAATGGATTTGGGATTGATGGGGGACCTTTGTAATTTCCCCCCCACCTTGTGCGTGATGATTATAATATAGTAATTTGAGATAGTTGGAGGGAGGTTCGTGGTAGTTTGCCTTCCCTCATATATGGTTAGATAGTATGGTGCGGTGGGTTTGTGAGGTCTTTTGGTTTTTGGGAGCTTTTTGTATGGACAACCACTGATAAATGTTTTTGATATTATAAGTAGGGAAAAGAGTCCTAGTCCCTTACAAAAGTATATAGTTCAAAGATAGTCCCATATAGTAACAAAAAGGATAGAAAGAAGAAACTACAGCCATATCAGAGAACCACTGGTTGGCAAATAGTACTAGACTAGACCACACAACAAAAATAGCACTAAGTCATTGATAAATGTTAATAGTAATAGAATAGCAATATTATTACTTCTAGTATTGTTATGAACTGATGGGTAGCTTGTAATTTTTGGGTGTTGGACTACTCCTAGGATGAGGTCGCTAAATCTTTAGAGATTTGATAGTAATACTATTTTTTCTTGAGTGGATCTAGTGAACTGGTAGGCTACTGGAATCCATTTGCTTCATAGCTCGTTTTTATCGCTCTTAGGGCCTTTCTCAAGTTAATTTATTGAAAACAATTAATTAATCATGCAAACCTTAGAGATGAGATAATTGATAAATTAAAGAATTTTATTTTCTAAACAAAGTGTACAATTAGTTGTGCATGGTGTTGAAGAATTTTAATGGAATAAATAATTATTTTAGATTATTCTCCTTTTGTTAACTAGAGAGAATAAAAACATGTAATTATATTTTTGAGTTTGAACTAAATTTTAGATTTGTATGACGAGAATTAATAGTTTTAAATTGATATTTCAATTTGTATGAAAGAAGATTAAAAGTTTGATAAATAAGAGAAATTAGAAAATAACATATTTCTTTTTGCATTCTTTTTTAAAGAAATTTATGAGTTCTAGCTTTTGGGGAGATGGGACAAAGTTTTATACAAGGATTTGATATTGAAATTAAAGAGCTAGAACATGGTGACAAATCAATGTCGAGGGAAATTAGTACAAGGTTATATCAACATCAATATTAGCTGGTTCATTCCACTAATTTTCACGAAAAACATTTGAGGTAGGGATTTAAATTTGTTTTGCAATTGATTCTTTAGATTTAATTATAAATATTACCAAAAATTCTGATGTTGTTTAAATTGTAATTCTATTCATTTAGATAATTTAAAATTTAAAACTCTGTATTGAGATTGGAAATCGTAAAGATGGATTAACAATTTAGGGATTAAATATTTACAATTGAAGTAGGAATCCCAATTTTATGATTACTCATGATAAATGATACATTAAATAGAATTGTGAAAATCAATATCATAAATTTTCTTTTGGGTCAAGAACAAAGTCAAAATTTTAAGAATATAAATGTTAAGCAGTTGGCCGCTCTTGAACAAGGAAGCTACGTTTCATTCCCTTTGGCTAGTCAATCTCTCACTTCTCTTATGGTCTATCTGGAAAGAAAGAAACTTTAGAATCATTAGGAGAAAATAAAAGTCCCTGGAGGAGGTCTCGGAGAAATTAGAAACCTCAATTTCAGAAATGGTCATTGCTAAATTAAGAAGATCCTAGTTAAAGGATCTCACATGGACCAGCAGGGATGATTTTATGTCCAAAGAGTGGAAGTGTAGTATTCTAATGTTTCCTATGTTTTAATACCTCTGGTTTTTTGATTCAAGGTTTACTTCTGCTACGTTTATGTTTTGGTGAAGCTGTGAGTTCTTACGGGCTCTGTATATCTTTTTGATTCGGGACATCTCATCCTTTTTTGTATATGACTTTTAATCCTTTAATACATGTCTGAGGGCCCTCCCTCTTTTCGTAAAAAAAAAAGAGAACAAAATCAAAATTTTAGTAGACCTATTACCTTTTGTTTTCTGGTGTCATAAAATAAATATTAAAAAAAAGGAAATTATAAATCTATTTATATAGAAAGGATATATTAATTTTCATAAAATGGACTCTATATAAATAATTTTTATATGAAACTGAAAAGAAATAAAATTATTTCTTTTTATATATAGTAAATGATTATAGTTATAAATGGAATGGTTGATTTATTATAATCATTTTAAAGAAAAAATTTAAAATTAAAACTTTTAGATTTTACATTAAATATGTGTTATGTGTAAACAATGCAAGTCTTATAGTCATTTTAAAAGAAAAAATTTAAAATTAAAATGTTTAGATTTCACATTAAATATGTGTTAATGTGTAAATAATGCAGGTCTTATAAACTTAAAATAATCATACTAAGTTCCTTACTTTCCTTTATTAGTTCCTGCCATGGAACTATAAGGGAGGGGCTGATTTTAACAAGTGATTAAACTTTGTGGTATTAGCCAATCAAAATCTCAATTTTTTCTATGTCAAGTTATTCTGCAAAGTCTGATAAATAGAATTTGATAAATTGTTAACTCTTTACAATTCAAATTGGATTTTTTCAACATCAGATTGGCAGGAAAAAGGCAAACACGAACTCCAAACCTAGAAAAGGCTCAACAATTTAGGTTGTTTACTGTGAGTTTTTTTGAAATGTCTTCATAAAAGGGTAAATGCACAAAGATGAGTCCACTTAGGGTGGAAGTTTCAGACTTAGAAAAAACCCTGAAATCGGCTAAACCAAAACGTGATCCCACTTTTTATGAAACGGGATCCCATTTTGCTTCGGGATCCCAAGCCAAAAGAGGGATCCCATTTTCTTGAAATGGGATCCTGTTTCATAAAATTTGAATTTCTGACCCAATTTTTGCTATGGGCTTTGGGTCGAAAAAAGGCTGGGGAACCCAACCCTTGGCTTTGGACCTGGTTTGACCTGCAAGTTGAAGGTCATGTCAATGTCACAACAAAATAGTGACTTTAGGCATATGTCTGAAGGCCTTTTTGCAAAATTTTTGGACGAAATTAAAACCCATTATAGATGAGATAGTTTAAATTCCAAAAATGTAATTTTTTTTACAATTGGATTATTTTTTCTATTTTTCATTTTTTTTTTATGAAACAGGTCCATAAACTTGAATTATCAAGGTTTTTTAGTATTTTAATAACTTTTATTAAAATATTTTTTTGTAAAAAAATTGTACGAAAACATACTTCAGACAATTCTTTTCAATTTGAAAAAAAAATTTAAAAAAAGATAAGTTTAAGTCATCTTATGCGTGACGTACACGACGATTTTTTAAAACACCAAAAATGACCAATAAAAAATTAACAAAAAAAATATTCAATAAAAAATTACAAAAAAAACATGGAAAACGTGCTTCAGTGAGTTACAAATATTTTCCCAAAAGGATTTAGAAAAATATGATTATTTAGGTCAAAATATGGATGACGTACACACGCATGGTATAGTAAAAAAAGTGACTTTTAAACAATGGTTTTTAGAAACACATATTAAAAATTAATTTGTATCATCTGGGTATTGAAAAAAATTACATATTTGGAAACTAGGCTCCGAGTACTACATTTCATATTTACTGACTTTTTTCAAGATTCCACCTTTAAGTGCTTCAAATTTTTAGGTCAAATGTGACAAATTCTAAAAATCAGGGAAAACACTTCCACTTTTTGGCCAAAAAATGGACTCAACTTATTGCACACACCCAAAAGCAAAGGTCCATAGGTAAGATCAACATTTAATATGCAATTTTCTTGTGTCTTGCTCTTAGATAGTTGCTTCTCTTCATGTATGTGTGATGAAGGGCACTAAAGTGTTGAGCTTTATGGATACACCTATTTTAATCACTCACAATGCATTGTTTGTTTCTTTAAATTTAAGTATACAAGAGGAAATGAATGAATGAATGAAGAATTTTGATAACGTCCATGAGGCTGCAACAGCCTGTGGGACCCAATAGTCGCACGTAGTCCCGTCAGAAATGAAACAACAGAACATCAGCACAAACACCCCCTAAGTCGCCTATAACTCTTTCTTGAGATCCTCCCTTCTGTTGTGCAATTTAATCACAAGGTTTGATGTACTACACAACCTTTCCTCTTCAAACAAGGTGCCAAGGTTGGTGATTTTCAAAGTGTCTCCATAGCTGGAACAAATGTCGTTGTATGCCTTGCACTCCAAGAGGAAGTGTCACTCCATTTCCACCACGCCTTTTTTGCAAAATGGCATATTCTCTTTTTCCACTCCTCTTTAGGAATTAGCCATCTACCCATTTCAAACCTAAGATGGTGTGAACTCGTCCTAAGTTGAGCAATCAACATTTTTGCTTTCCACTTAATATCTGCTCCAATATAGACTTTTTCTTCATGATCACCCGTGGGGTTAAATTCTTTGATATAGTAATCCTTTTTACGGCCCATTTGTTTTGTCCACATGACGTACCTGAATTTTTCTCTTACATATTTTTTTATTTCTTCATTAGTATTTGGGCAATCTTGCATACTAATATCCCACTTCTTTGTCCATTTGTCATTTTGCTTCCTCCAAGTGTTATTTCTTCTAGTTAACTCTTCCTCCATAATCAGCCTAGGCCACCAATGACTCCATATTTTGGATCTTCTTGAGGTAGGTTAATAACCAAACCATCACTGATGCCTCCAAGGGGAAGGACCCCATTTTAGCTAGTAAGATCTCATATGAAACAACATTCTTCACTTTAAGACTGCTAATGATGAAGTGCTTTTGAATTCTTTCTATCTGCTTCAATTTTTGATCTGACATACTGCTACCCCAGATTTCACATCCATATAGAATCATCGGGGTAACTAGCAAACCAAAGAGTGTTCTCTTGGTTTTCCAATCCCACAACTCTGTAATCCTGCATCTATTTTGAAGAAAGTAGAATGCCTTCCAACCTCCTTGAATTCTTTTTACTCTATATGTTTCCCAATTGAGTTTGTAGTGGAAATCAAGCCCGAGGTATTTGTACTCATCCACTATCTCCAATGGTCTTGTTGCAAGTATGTGCTAACTGGTGTTGTCATTGATGTCAACATGTTTGTGTTGTCATTGGTGCCAACTGTATCTTTGTGCCAACTGTATCTTCTGATGTTGATGTTTGTTGATTGATTAAAGAACACTGTCTGAGATTTTTGCTTTGCATTTTCTCTATATTGAAGACTAGAGTATGAGCTTTGGATATGATTTAGAGAAGTGTCTAAAGATGCTAAATCCATGATTTGGTGGTCTGGATCGCTGGGCAGAAAAAGTTCTATTCACCAGTGTGAAGACTATGCGTGGCAAGGTTTGCAGAGTGATAGGGAGAAAGTGTTTTGCTTCGTATTTCTCCGTAGATTGGATTTTGGCTTTGCAGTTCTGGACTTAAGCTTATAAAGTCCTTAGTCATCTTCAATCCAAAGGATATGTGATTTGAAGCTTCAAAAAGCAAGTTTCTAATTAGCAGATTTTGACAGTGTCTGTTGAGAAGCAGTCTGTGATATGTTCTTCAAGTGATATATGTTGTGTCCAAGTGAGATTTGTTGCGGTTGGATTTGTTGGCTCCCAAGTGATTATATGATGTCTATAGATGTCTCTAGAATGTGTTGAAGGCATGTGCTTGATCCGCAAGCTACAATGAAGATCTTGCAAGAAAATTTCTAAGTGGTCTTTATATGTGCATAAGTTCTAGCCGACCTGGTTTGTCACATTTGTTGTGGAGGTGATTCGTGGATTGTGGAAGCATGTCCAAGCATGTGAGGATGTATTTGGGTCTGAGCTAAGCCATGATGTGTTCATCCTTCATTCACTTGCTCTGCAAGTTTGTTTAGGTCTAGTCCTAGTTTGATTTATGTATGTATGCCGACCTTGGAGAAAGTTCCAATGGTTGTAGAATGTAATGCCAACCTTGATGTTCATTCCAAGGTTGATGATAGGTATAAATACATGTAATGAATTTGTGGTTGAGGTGTGATTGTGTGAAGATGCAAAGATAAGTGTGAAGTGTAAAAGCAGAGCAGAGCAGAGTAGAGGAGATATAGTGCGCTTCAATGGAACTAAACTCAGGCATGGTGTAGATGTTAATAAATCAGTTCACCCTTTGGCAGTGACCCAACCCTCGGCAATGAGCCACCATTTTGGCAATGAGCCACCATTTTGGTAGTGAGCCATTCTTTTGGTCAGTGTGCCCTAGGTAGTGAGCCACCTTTTGATATTCGGTATTATTACTACATTATATTGTGAGCTAACACTCACCGTATGTGGTTTTTCTCTGTTTAGGGTTTTCCACACAAAAATCTGGTGTTGATGTGTTTATGTTTTGATTTTGCTATTCATGTTTAATGCTCATAACAAAATAAGGAAATAAGTTAAGTGATTGTGAAATTGAATGTGGTTTAAAGAAGTTAAAATTTTGATACAACTAATTCACCCCCCTCTTAGTTGTCTTGTGCCTTTCAACAATTGGTATCAGAGCCTGTTCCTCAGAAGAAGTTTAACAGCTTGAGGAAGATCTTGGAGACTAAACACATGGTAGGTAAAAAATGTCCTACTCCTCCTGAAGAAATTGATGCATCTAAAACTGAAGAAGAATGCACACTTGTCAATGAAGAAGAACTCAAGCTTACACTTGCAGATCTTGAAAAGGTTGAAATAGAAAACAAGGATTTGAAAGATAATGCCAAGGAAGTAGATGAGTGCATCAAAAAGTTGAGGGAGCAAGTCAAGAAGTTCAAAAAAATATATATGGAGGTTAGTGAACAAATGATATCTACAAATGATACCTTAAGTAATCTGAAAGTGGAAGTTGTAAAGAGAGAAAAAATAGAAGAAGACCTAAATTAGTTGGTGAAAAGCAAAACTGAAGACTGTACAAAGCTTGAACAAGAAGTTGTGGATCTAAAAGCTAATCTGAAACATGCATGGACTTAGGAAGAAAAATTTAGAGTGAGTGCTGCCCAACTTGATAGACTACTCGCTAGTTAAAAGAGCCCTAATGATAAAGAAGGCCTGGGATTTGAGAAAGGTGAAAGTTCCAAAACTAGTCAAGAAAAGAATGCTGAGATCAAGAAGGACAAAGGCAAAAAGTTTCAGATTCAAAGGAACAGACCAAAAAAATCACTGGTCAGGCAACCAAATTCTCAAAGGTGCATTTGTTTCAATGGTTATTGTAATACATGCAATAAGTTTGGTCATAAGGCTACTCAATGTAGGAGCAGAATGAGTCAAAACATTCCATCATTCTCTGGTCAATGTTTCACATGCAATAAATTAGGTCACAAGGCTAATGATTATAGAAGTCAAATAAGGAATGGTTATAACAATAGAAGGAATGCTCATACCTTAAAAGGTAATTGCTTCATATGTAATAAGTTTGGTCATAAAGCTATTGATTGCAGAAGTTAGATAAGGAACAACTATAACAATGGAAGGAATGCTCAATCTTTCAATAGGAATTGTTTTGCATGTAGTAGATTTGGGCACAAGGCTGACCAATGCAGATCAAGGATGAATGAAAGGAACAACAGACAGAGAAATGTTGTATGCTTCAATTGCAATAGGCCTGGACATATTGCAAGATTCTGTAGAAGCAAAAATATGAAGAAGGCTAATCAGGCAGAAATGAAGAAACTAATACAAAATATAGATCTAGCAAAAATTAAGGAGATGAATCAAAATTGGGTTAAGAAGGAAGTGTAGAAAGTCAAGGATGAGTCCACACTAGACTCTGGTGTTGGTACTTTCTCCGGGAAGTAAATTGAGAACTCTGGCTCAAGGGGAGCTTAATGCAAAAACCTACTCCCCTAGCCAGAAATGTAGTGCTGATATCCAGCACAAAGATATGAGTTATAAGACTAAATGATAGATCCTATGAAGAAGATTCTGGCAAAAAAGAATCTAATGCAGTAAATTGCGAAGCAATCTTGATCGACTGGGGACAACAAAGAAAGGGTTTGATAGCTTTTTGAATGAACCATTTGTTGCAATTAAATCTTGATGAATAGAGAATATAAGGGATCCATTCGAAAGAAAAATCACTTTGCATTCAAACTTTCAAGCAACTAAAGAGACCTGAGAAGCAAGCTAGGGCAAATTCAAGCATTCGACAAAGAAACCCTAATGGAGGCAAAAGGTATTTATCATTATCTCACTTGAAAATTCTCTATGTTGAATTTGTAAAGATGGCTACCCCCCAAGTACTTGAGATAACAAGAAACATCCCTTTAAATCATTAAAGATTGATCCGGAAGGTGCATTTTCTTTAAGGTTCCATGCTGTGTTATGCATACAAAAGATGTTAGGGCATACATACATGTAAACCTAGAGGAATATGATCACATGAAATTAGGGAAATTATACTTAGATGAGCTGACTACTGTTAATATTGCGCTGAAAGAAGAATACAATGTTCTGCATGAGAAGAACCTGTATACCTGGTTAGATTTTCTAGTATTCACAAATGATGCATGGGTTAGATATGTTCTAAGTAGAATTTATGATAAATTCTTTTGGCTTGATGTGCCCCACATGATAACAAAGGATTCTATCAAAGAAGTAACAGGCATGTGCTCTACCAGAAAGGTTCCATCCTTGAAAACCATGAAAAACAATGTAGTAATGTAATTAACTGGTGCAAAATTTGATAAGAGGGCACTAGTACTAGTACTAGAACTGTGAATGACATTGAGGATCTGGTAGTTATATTTGCATCGATGGTAATTGGGTACAAGGTCTATTTCTCCAACAGGGAGAATTCAGTGTCTGCAACAGCCATATACACAGCATATGCTATGGTCAAAAATAACACAGACTATGACCTATGTGAGTTGCTCTGGGAACAACTAATGGAGAACCTAAAAAGAACAAAGGAAACAAAATATCCCTTTAATTATGGAACTTTGATTATTTGTTTGCTCTTTTATTTTCTGAGGGAGTTACCTGGTATGGAAAATATCTAGGTTGGCTTGATCATGCACCCAAGTAGCAACTCAAATCAGAAATCACCTGCATAGTTTGGGAAATTCTAACAAACATTGAAGAAGTTTGGAATGGAGGACTCTAAACTGGTATGCACTCCTATGGTCACCGGTTGTACACTAAACAAGAATGATTAATCTTCTAAGGCTGATCAAAGTAAGTACATATCAATGATTGGTGGACTGCCTTACCTGACTGCTACCAGACTAGATATCATGCATGCAGTTTGTCTTGTGGCTAGATTTCAATCAGATTCCAGAGAATCACATGTGATGGCAGTTAAGAGGATATTCAGGTACTTGAAGGGCACACCTGATCATGGATTGTGGTATCCTAAGAATAATTATTTTTTCTTGAGTGCCTATACAGATGCAAATTGGGTTGGATGTGCTGATGACAGGAAAAGCAGAAGTGGAGGTGCATTCTTCCTTGGAGATAGGGCAATGTCCTAGCATAGAAAAAAACAAGAATCAATTTCCTTGTCTACTATAGAAGAAGAATATATTGCTGCAGTCAGGTGCTCTAGATGAAGCAGACCTTGAAGGATATCAAAGTTGAGTTTGATGGACCAATTCCTATTCTTTGTGATAACACAAGTGCCATAAATATTTCAAAGAATCAAGTGATGCATTCAAAGACAAAGCACATTTCAATCAAGTATCACTTTGTGAGGGAAAAAGTTGCAGAGAATGAGGTAAAACTTGAGTATGTGCCTACAAAAGATCAACTTGTTGATATATTCACTAAAGCTCTTCCAAAAGACACATTTGAGTATCTTCGAGAGAAATTAGGGGTTATTGCCCCTCCTTCCTTGAACTAGATGCATAAGGAGGTGCATTAGTCTAGTGTGCTTCAAAGTATATTTCTTCTTTTGGACTGATGATGGAGGCTACCTCTCAGGCAGAGCAAGTAGTGGTTTGAGATTATTGTTGCATTCAAGGGGAGTAAAGAATGGTTTCAGACTGATCAGAGCAGTATTGTGCAAGTATGTGCAGTAGAAGAGATGTGAAGCCCTTTTCCATTGATGTCAAAGGGGGAGAGAAATCATGTGAAGAACTCAAGGGGAGCAAGAGTGCATATATGTAAAAAGACAGGGGGACTCTTGAAGTAGAAGTGTGTCTTGATGGTGGAACATGTTTTTCACATCATATGTTGCCATCAATGACAAAGGGGGAGAATTTTGCAAGTATGTGCTTATTGGTGTTGTCATTGATGTCAACATGTTTGTGTTGTCATTGGTGCCAATTGTATCTTCTGATGTTGATGTTTGTTGATTGATTAAAGAACATTATCTAAGTTTTTTTCTCTACATTTTCTCTATATTGAAGACCAAAGTATGAGATTTGGATATGATTTAGAGAAGTGTCTAAAGATACTAAACCCAGAATTTGGTGGTCCATATCCTTGGGAAGAAAATTTTTTATTCACCAATGTGAAGATTGTGTCTGGCAAGGTTTGCAGAGTGACAGGGAGAAAGTGTTTTGCTCCACATTTCTCCATAGATTGGATTTTGGCTTTGTGGTTTTAGACTTAAGCCTATAAGGTCCTTAGTCATCTTCATTCCAAAGGATATGTGATTTGAAGCTCCAAAAAGCAAGTTTCTAATTAGCAGAGTTTGACAGTGTCTATTGAGAAGCAGTCTGTGATATGTTCTTCAAGTGTTATATGTTGTGTCCAAGTGAGATCCATTATGGTTTGATTTGCTATCTCCCAAGTGATTATATGATGTGCATAGATGTCTCCAGAATGTGTTGAATGCATGTGCTTGATCTGCAAGCTACAATGAAGATCTTGCAAGCAAATTACTAAGTGTTCTTGATGTGTGCATAAGTTCTGGCCGACCTAGTTTGTCACACTTGTTGCGAAGGTGAATCGTGGATTGTGGAAGCATGTCCAAGCATGTGAGGATGTATTTGGGTCTGAGCTAAGACGTAATGTGTTCATCCTTCATTCACTTTCTCTGCAAGTTTGTTTAGGTCTAATCCTAATTTGATTTATGTATGTATGTCGACCTTGGAGAAAGTTCCAATGGTTGTAGAATGTAATGCCAACCTTGATGTTCATTCCAAGGTTGATGTTAAGTATAAATACACGTAATGAATTTGTGGTTGAGGTGTGATTGTGTGAAGATGCGAAGATAAGTGTGAAGTGTAAAAGCAGAGTAGAGCAGAGGAGATTAGTGCGCTTCAATGGAACTGAACTCAGGCATGGTGTAGATTCTACTAAATCAGTTCACCCTTTGGTAGCGAGCCACCCCTGGAAATGAGCCAACCCTCGGTAGTGAGCCACCATTTTGGCAGCGAGCCATTCTTTTGGGCAGTGAGCCACCTTTTGATATTCAATATTGTTACTACATTATATTGTGAGCTAACACTCACCATGGTTTTTCCCTGTTTAGGGTTTTCCATGTAAAACTCTAGTGTTGATGTGTTTATGTTTTGATTCTGCTATTCATGTTTAATGCTCATAACAGAATAAGGAAATAAGTTAAGTGATTGTGAAATTGAATGTGGTTTAAAGAAGTTAAAATTTTGATACAACTGATTCACCCCCCCTCTCAGTTGTCTAGTGCCTTTCAATAGGGTTGCCTTCAAAAGTAAAGTTAAATTGCTTTTTTTTCTTTTCAAAGAGAAGATCATCACTTTGGTTTTGCTAGTGTTCACCTACATCCCAACCTCATGACAAAAAGTTTCAAGTGCTCTCACCTGCATCCCAACATTGAAGCATATCACTTAGTAATGTGAGTGCGTACAAATGTAGCCTTTTTTTCCCTTTTTTGTCTCATCTGTAGCAAAAGAAATGCAGGGGTATCAGACTTTTGTACCTAATTCTTGTCAATGGGCTCAATCTCTGTTTCTTTTTCAAACTGTATCAACATAACCATAATGCAAATGAGTCATTTTATTTGGTTGTTTAATTGTTTCCATTTTTTATGACTAAATTCTCCCCTTAATATTTTTCTAAACCCTAAGTCATGCTATCTGGAGACAAAAGCACTGATTTGTGGTTTATGAATTATTATACTTCTTTTGTAGAGCTTGCACAGAAACACTAATGAAGACTGAAGAAAAGACAATGGTGGCTTTGGAGGTCTTTTGTCGTATGAATTGTCATCAGTGCAACAACTATCATTATGGCATAAATTTATATAACATGGGTTAAAATGAAAAATTGGATGCCTTCATAGTGCAGAAGATCTAACTTTCATTGGAATGGCACTTGATAGCGTATAATTATAATTCTTTTTTGTTATGAAGGAATTGGCCTGTTGGGTTAGTTTGATTTTTGATACCTTTTCTGTCAATGCCCCATGACATAGCAACAATGAAACAACAAAATTAGTCAAGACAAATGAGTTCCCTTGTTCCTGGGTTTGGTTATCAAATTTGAGAATATAGAAAATGTCTCATACCAATTTTGCTTGGTCTATGAAGACTGAAGTTATTACTATCGGCATATCAGTTGTTGTTTGTAGATATTGATGAAAGTGAATGTGTTGGAAAACAAATTTTGTAGGGAATGTGGATCTGGCATTAATTTTTTAGTAATATATGTTGGCCTCTTAATACTTTCTCAGCCATTGAGGCATGCTACACCTAGATATACTCTGATGGCATGTCTTCCAGGGATTGGAACCTGAGGGCCAATAAATTATCACACATAATCTAGTTGACCACATCTGGCATTATTTTATCTTTTTATAAGTCTTTCGTAATGTTATTTTTTTTAAAGAAACCAACTCAAAACATGGTTGTGATCAATGGAAATTGCCTTTTAAAAGTCTTCTAGTAAGAGAATGCTAACTTCCTGGAGAGATTAAAAGTGTTGGACCATATAAATAGTTGTAGAGGGCTGATAATTTTTGTAGCAGTTTGGGGCTTTAAGACCAGAATGATGAGCACTTTATGTTGTATTTTGTACTTGTATGTTGTCATTTTTTGTGAAATCTATAAAATACATGATGTTTTCTTATCTAACACCTGGTGGTCACATAGATTGCTCTCACGAGTTTTGTTTGCTTAGTGTAAAATGCTTTCGAAAAGAAAAAATGATATAGGATTAATTTTGAAGTCTTAAATTTCCATTGTTTTACCTTATGTCATTTGGATATTGAGCATTATTTATTCTAGAATTGAGAAATTGTAGGCAAAAACTAGAAATTATTATAAATGGATCTATATGGGAATGACTATTTATCTAGTTCGACCTTCTTCACACTTGCTTTGACCACAACAATAACCATCTTCTCTCTTTCTTGCTATAGCTTCCCATCAAGCTCATTATCCATTTGACCTCTAATAATAATATAGGATATTAGAGCCATTAGCTATCTAAAAAAGGAGGGGAGAGAATGAACCAATACATCACAAATACGTGAATTGCTTGCCATCCAACCCAATATAGGACTAATTGTCCTGACACTAATAATAATTTTATTAATGTAAGATTTTAGAGCCATGAGATAACCAAAAAAGGAGAGGAGAAAATGAACCAATACATCAGATGTGTGAATTGCTTGCTATCCAACTCTCGACACTAATAATAATTTTGAACGATTATTACAACACATGGTAGGACAACATGGTTTAGATCTTCAAGATTATGGATAGAGTATGAATAGGCCAACTTCCTTTTTTTAAGAGATTTTCAACCAAGATCAATTTGCCACAACTATAAAGTTTGAATAACTGGACATTTTTCAACTCACAAAATCTCTATAGGTTCGAGTATAGGGATTACACAAGCATCTAAAATTTATCGAGTAAAAATTGATCAAGAAGATAAATTACCAAGTATGAAGGTATGGCAATACTCAATTTATTAAAAATTGCTAATGCATTCATGAAGGGTATAGAAAATTAGTAGAATTGGTCAATTTATCCAACAATAAGATGTCTTCTCCAAAAATGTCTTTTGCCAAGCTTTCCAAGGTCTTTAAAAATAGGAAATCTATCCAAAAATATGCAGATAGAAAATTTCCTCTACATGTGACATTTCTCCAAAATTGTCTTTGGTAAAGCCTTCAAAGGGCTCACCTCTACATTTCACATTTCTCATGAGAAGTCTTCTCCTTACCTTGTTAAATCCCAAGATTTAATTGGCTAGGTTGTGATGTATGTCCATGGTCTATTCCAAAGCTCTAATTCTACCAAAGACTAAAAATATGCTACAAAAAGCTTTAAAGATTGACATTGACACTTGCCATTCACATTTGGTTGAATGTGAATAACTCATAGGCATCATGGTTGAAAGTCAACAATTCATAGACGTCGTGGTTGAATGTGAACAACTCATAGACATCATGCTTGTCTAATAAGCTAGTTGCAATTATAATATCTCACAAAAAAAGCCCTTACTTTTCACTTTGATAGATGTCCATACCCTATTCCAAAATTATCCAAACCGCCCTACCAACATTTGATAGGAACTTCATTGCAACACAACCTTCTTTTATATAGATTATATTTATCTTCTAAAATCTTTTACAGTGGGCTTCCTTGTTCTTAAAAGTGTTACATCCCCAACTTATGATTTAGTTTAATCTTGCTTTTGTGTGGTAAACAGGATGATTAATCATAGTTTAATGATTCTATGTTTGTAGAAAATATCAAATAAAATCATTGATTATATGAATATTGATTTATGTTTAGTTTAGATATGTGATTACATTCATATGATATGATTATTTAATTATAATGATTTTCAAATTAAATGATGATACACTAATCATGGTTATATGGTTGTGAGTGTAATCAGGAAAAGAATCTTCCTCCAAGGATGGAAGGAGAGTATCATCCAAGAGGAGGAGATGGATGTTGGGAAAAGGTCAGATTTCCATCTGAGTATGAGGTTAAACTTTTGTGAACTCATGCAAAGATAGAGTGAGCTTAAGTTATTTCCCTGTTTGAGTCATTTTCAAATTCGACCAACGTCAAATTAATGATTTTTGAGTCTCCCGAAGTTGTCTTCGTTGTTTCGACTTGATAATGTCTTCAGATCATTTTTTCGGTCGATAGAAAACCTGGTTGTTTTGTCAAAGTCTTCCTTTTCACATATCTATTTCTCTATATTTTGTGATTATAGTTTAATTATTTTGTTTATGGTTGAAACAAGGTGAAGAGGGGTAGAGGACTCGACCCCATATTTGCATATTGGTGTGACTACCTTAATGATATTACTTTATTAATAATTAAGTTATTATGATGTTGCCAATACATCATTTTAGATGTAATTGATGTTGTATTAAGCATAATTGCTTATCGATCCACTTATAGTGGTCGAGTATTATTATTATTTTATGTCAAGTTGAGAGCTCTTGTGATCCACCACCTCACGACCCACAAAATGTGGAGTGGGGACTGTTGTGAGCTAAGCTTAGATAACCTCTTTTTGCATTAGTCTTGAATGGAAGGTAAGGATCTTATGGAACTGAGACTGAGCCTATGAGTTGGCGGCCATGCCAACCAACTCGCCACCTTTAGTGCAAGGGTTGCGGGGATAGGAAAAGTGGAGAACCTTGCATGCAAATGAGTCTTGGTGTGGGGGTTTCATAGGTTGGAGAGCATATTTTTTATTGGTATTGTTCTTAGTAGTTGTCAAGAGTTTTCTCTCATGGGAGAAAGACACGAGCATTAAGGTAAAGCACTAGAGCTCACGGAAGGTGCTGAGCCTTAAATGACAGTGTATTGCTTAATATCTTGCATCAGCTACGAGCTAACACATAGGTATGACTGTGTAATTCAGTCATGAGTAATTTGCATATTAAATGCTATTGTTGTAGGTCATTCAATAGCCAATTGATGGCCATAGTGAAAGCTTATATTAGCTGTGATTGTGTTAAGCCTACATGCCACAAGCTCGTATTGTCATGATTTATTAATGATAACTTCTTTAAGTTGATGACTGTAATGGCCAAGAGCACATATAGTGCTGCTTGTTATAATGATAACATTGCATATGAATAAAAGTATTCATGGTTGACTACGTAGTAGTTCCATGCTATCCATGTGATGGATTTGAAGTTAAACCTATCACAACTTATCGAGCCGAAGTATTGAAATTTATGTGTTTCTTTATGTGTAAGATATAGTTTGGGTATGCCAGCTGAGAGCCTTGGCAATGGCTTTAGTAACTATGCATGCAGGCCGTGAGCCTTTATTTCTCTTAAAAGAGAATAAAATAATAGTAAGGCCAATGACCTATTCTTAGTATGATGAAAAGAAACTATTGTGAGTTGATGCTATCGGCAGCACCACACCATGGTGGTCGTAGAGGCACGTGGGTTGTGGAGTAATGCATTAGCTTGTCTATGTATATCATAATAATTACATGCCTTTGAGCATAGTCTTGACTATGGAAGAATATAAAGACTTGTAATACCCATAAGGGATAACCTATGGTTAAAGGTAACTATGTAGAAATTTGTATTAAAATGCATGTCTACCTTGTGGGTCAAGAGAGCAAACCCTTAAATGAAAACATTATATGTTTTCATTTCCTTTTTCAATGGCCATGCTCCGTGATGAAGTATAGGGTGGTAAGAACCCTTTCAAAAACCTTTGAGTAAAGGTATATGTTCATCTTGGCTACTTGAAGCCTATAATGGTTTAAGTATAGTCGATGTGATATGGAGAAAACCCAAAACTAGGAAAGCCTAGAAAACTAGACCAAGGTTGGTAATGTAAACTAAAACTATGAAATTGCAAAAGAAAACATGGGAAGGGGTGATGTGGAGTCACACATTCCCTATTACCAAACATCGTAATATGAGTAATGATGCACTCTTGAATCGAGTTAAATTCCAAGATAGATGGACTATGGGAGAAAGACCCATCTTTATCAAAACCTAGAAAGATGAAATTTTGAACACTATAGGATAAGACAACTTCTAAGTCGAGTCAAGGTGGTGGACATACAACTACATTCATTTAGAAATGTATATTTATGTAAATCTTTGGCCAAAGTAACGCATCTGTGTCTGCATGCATTAGTCAGTCCGCCGTGCTCTAGATAACATAATGTTTCCAGTAGTGTCATACATAGTTAGAGTGGATCTATAGTTGTGTGACCATTAGACATTATGAAGGACACAACACCAGATACTCAGATGGTAAATCTAACAATTCCTTATATCTATACCCTCTGTGAAGGGTAGGGCCGCTTCCTGGTAGGAAGTTGTGCGGGGGATCGCTAGTCTGTGGTTGGAGGAAAAGCACTCGAGTGGTGCTCTCCTTCCCAAGCAGAAGACAAGCCAAGACTTATGAAGACATATG
Source organism: Cunninghamia lanceolata (assembly GCA_027924645.1). Lineage (NCBI taxonomy): Eukaryota > Viridiplantae > Streptophyta > Pinopsida > Cupressales > Cupressaceae > Cunninghamia > Cunninghamia lanceolata. The sequence continues at coordinate 90,388 of BSBN01000082.1, forward strand.
TCAAAGTTCCAGATACAGTGCATTCTTTATATGACTTGATAGTAAGTTATTATATATAATCTTATCAATGATGCCATGAGTATAGCTTTGTATTTGTATAGTGAAAGTGATTCACTAATATGTTATCTTTGGATTTGTTGTAAATTTCAATTTTGGAATATCTAGAAAAGATAAGCATGTTTAATTTGATTATGAAATTTATTTATTTCTTGCTTAACAATGGTTAAGTTAATCATGATTTATTCCTAATGTTAATTAAGATGGTTAATTATGGGTAATGAGAGATGACATGTTACATATGGTATTAGAGCTACCGGGTTTAATACATGGACCTATGAGCTCACTACATAATGTTTTTCTTTATCCAGCATTAACGGTTGCTAATGTTTGGATGTTCTTATGCCAGAATGGTAAGAATAAGAACGACACCTAGAAAGAAGGTAATAGGAAATGGGCGTTACCTTAAGGCCTCGAGGGAGTGAGGCTCAAGAATGAAACATCTTCAACAAACTAATTGCTTGGTAGGCGCATGGTTGATTGATGATGAAACCTTTGTTGATGTTGTTAAATGCATCAAGTAGGAGATGAGGAAAATAGTTAGGATTACTACTCCTATCTCTGAAAATGAATCAGTGGAACCCTCTGCACCTAAGGAACCAGTCATAGAAAGTGACCCTAAGGATCCTAATGTTACTAAGGAGGTTGTGGATGAGTACCTGTGAGTACATCCACCTCCTAAAACTAATTTGATAAATCTCAAGGATGAGAAATGAATATGAGAAGGTATCACAATTTGATAATGACTTGTAGTAGCAAGATGTCAACAAAAATTTGTAACTATGGATGGATTATATGTAATCTATGGAAAACTATAATGCATTTTGAATTTTGGCAAATCTTTCCTTTCTTCTTAAAGATTACATGAATGAGAATGGATTTACATTTATGAATGGATTCAATGGTATGAAAAACTAATTGAATGATTAATCTGCAAACTTTAGGAGAAGTAGATTGTAGTCTGGTTCATATAAGAGCCAATATGGGAGATATCTAGGAAGAAGGGCAACCTTCATGCCACTCTGAATCTAAACTCAACCAGATCATTGCTACGCTCCAAGAGATGAGAGCGAGAATTGGAACTCTTGAGCAAGAGGTCAGGGGTCAGCATGGACCCAGGCGGGAAGCCTATTATGGGGGTGATGATGAGGCATGTCATGATGCCACCACCCAAAGTGAATGTAGAGAATAACTCTGAAGCCAGACAGGAAGAGGATAGAAGAAGCCACTTAGCTTTGGAATTATCCCAGGATATGAAAAAGGTTATGCCTCCCAAGTTTGATAGGTCTATAAGTGGAGATGTCGTAGAGGCATGGCTTACGAAGATGGAAAAATACTTTGAAATAAGAAATTATACTAAAATCACAAAAGCAGTATGGGGAGCATACCAGTAGGTGGGTGAAGCATCCACATGGTGGATGAATAAGAAAATGGAGTTAGGCTTGAGGTCTACAAGTTTAACCTGGGACAGGTTTGTGGAACTCTTTAGGCAAAGATGGTTGCCTCAGCTGTTTTATGACCAAAAGCTTATAGATTTTTAGAATCTAAAATAGGGGGATTTAACTGTGAATGAATATTGGAAAAAGTTTACTCACCTACTCAAGTATGTTCTACAATATCAATAGGATGAGAGATTTCGCATCCAAAATTTTATTATGGGATTGAACACCCAAATTGGGGGAGAAGTTGATGTGCATGGTCTAACTTCAATGGACCAGGTTTATGAAAAAGCTATTAAATAGGAACATAAATTGAAAGCTATGTCTTCTTACAGGGAAAGGAATCACAAAAGGTAAATTGGTCCCAATCCTCTCAATCTTTTAAGAAAAGGGGGAAAAAGCAGGATTTTACTGAGAAAAATGATAAAGGATCCAAGAATAAGCAAAATGAATCCAACGGGAAAAGAAAGGCAATAATAACTCCAAGAAAAATGGAGATAATTCTGGGAAGCCTCAGGAGAGGCGAGGACCCATGGGAGGGTGTTATACATGTGGTGGTGATCATTACACAAACCAGTGTCCTAATAAGACACAAGGAACTCAGCCGCTAGGAAATCCATTACCCTCATAGCAAACGGCTTTCCAACAACGCATACATGCAGCCCTAGATAATAGGCAAGATGAATACCAAATCACTCCCATTGAAACTACATCTATTTTATCTAGTTTCCCAATTTCAATTTTGATCTGGTGCAACAGAATGTTTTGTTTCCCCAAAAGTTTTAAATAAAATTCCTATAAGAGTTGGATACATGGAAAACACTTGGTCAGTTGAATATGCAAATCAGACCAAGGCTAAGGTAGAACAATGCTTGTTTGTGGCTAAGGTTGAACTTCCAAGTTTCTCCACTGAGTTGAACCTTTACGTAGCCCCATTAGGCTCATATGATGTTATCCTTGGGATAAATTGGTTATGAAGACATCGAGCCAAAGTGGACTGTTATGCCAAAACAATAGAATGTTTAGATGACTTAGGGAACAAAGTCTTTCTACAAGGGAACCCTAGAGAAATTAAACTAAGACAAATTTTTTCCCTACAAATGAAAAGAGCTCAAAGAAAAGGATGCCAAATTTTTGTTGTCAAAATGGAAAAACTAAATGGTTTTGAGGAAACTAATTTCCAAGATGATTTAATGTTTTATGAATCTCAGAAACTCAATGGAGTTGAGAAGAGGGAGTCCATAGATTAGAAGAGATCATATATGGACAAGTACCCTTTTCTTAGAGATTTTGAGGACATATTTCTAGATGAGCTACCTAGATTGCGTCCTAAAAGAGCTTTTGATTTCTCTATAGATATAATTCTAGGATCAAAACCTATATCTAAAGCTCTATACAAAATTACCACAACTGAGCTAATGGAGCAAAAGGCTCAATTGCAGGAATTGTTGGATAAAGGACTAATAAGGCCCAATGTGTCACCCTAGGGAGCACCATTATTTTTTGTGAAAAAGAAGGATGGTACTTTGCGATTATGCATAGATTACCACATGTTAAATAAGGCAACAATAAAGAACAAATGCCCTTTACCCCGCATTGATGATCTCTTTGATCAAATGAGAGGAGCAACTGTGTTTTCTAAGATCGATCTTCAATCTGGGTACCATCAATTGAGGTTAAAGGATGAGGATATCCACAAATCAGCCTTTAGAACAAGGTATGGGCATTACAAGTTCATTGTCCCACTATTTGGAATAACAAACGCACCTGCAACATTTATGAACTTAATGAATAGTGTGTTTAGGGACTATTTAGACAAGTTTGTCCTAGTCTTTCTTGATGACATTCTAATCTATTCTAAGAATGAGGAAGAACACCTTCATCATTTATGGATTGTTCTTCAGAGGTTGAGAGAGCATAAATTGTATGGCAAGCTCTCTAAGTGTACTTTCTTTCAAAACGAAGGGCAATATTTGGGCAACATAATTTTACCTAAGCGAATAGTTGTGGACCTAGGGCCAAGATTAAAGCCATATTGGAATGGCCAGCACCAAAGAATGTACATGAGGTCTGAAGTTTTATGGGCCTTGCAGGATACTACAAGAAATTTGTGAAGAACTTTTCAAAAGTTGCTTATCCTATAACTTCTTTGCAGAGAAAAGGCAAGAGTTTTGAGTGGTCAGACAAGTGCCAGGAGGCATTTGACCAACTGAAGGAAAGATTGACTTCAACAACAATCTTGAAAGTACATGACCTGGAAGGTCATTTTGTAGTCATTACTGATGCCTCAGGGGAAGGCTTATGTGGCATACTAGTCTAAGATGGACAAGTCATTGCATATGAATCCAGGAAATTGAAAACTTATGAACAAAACTATGCCCCTCATGATTTGGAACTGGCAGCAGTCATACATGCTCTGCAAATGTGGAGACACTACTTTCTTGGATAACCATTTGAATTGAAAATAGACCATCAAGGGCTCAAATATCTGTTCACCCAACCACATCTAAATGCTCGCCAAAGAAGATGGTTGGATTTAATCTCAGATTATGACTTTGAGACCAAATATATTCAAGGTAAGGAAAACCAAGTGGCATATGCCTTAAGTAGGAGAAGACATATCTCCTCAATGATCTCCATACATTCTAATTTTAAGAATCAGGTGTTAAAAAGTCTAAGGGATAAGAGTTTTACAAGCAGGTAAAACATACCCTTTTGGAGAATCCTCAGAATCCAAAATATGATGGATTTTACCTTGAACTAGATGGGTTATTAAGGTATAAAGGAAGGATGTATGTTCCAAACTCTAAGGAGCTAAGGAACATTGTGTGGAAAGAGGTTCATTCCGCACCTTATTCAGGACATCCTGGAGTAACAAAGTTACTAACTAATGTGAAACCCTTATACTTCTGGAAAGGAATGAAGAGGGATGCTGCAAGGTTTGTAGCTGCGTGTATAGAATGCTAGAGGGTGAAGGTGGAACACCATCACTCAGAAAGGCTTTTATACCCTCATGAAATTCTAGAGTGGAAATGGCAAATCATAAGCATGGACTTTGTGCAAGGACTTCCTATGTCAAGGAATAGGCATAATGTTATTTTGGTTGTGGTGGATAGACTTACCAAAGCAACACATTTTATACCTGGAAATTTAACAGATGGGGCACCTGTCATAGCTCGCAAATTTGTGCAAAATTTTTTTAGATTGCATGGTATTCTTGAGAAGATTATCTCAGATAGGGATGCCCATATGACATCAAGGTTTTGGCAAACCTTGTTTTCTTCACTTGGAACCCAGTTGAATATAAGCTTTGCTTATCATCTTGAAATGGATGGTCAAACTGAAAGGGTAAACCAAGTGCTGGAGATTTATTGAGAATATATTGCATGGACTAGCAATACAAATGGGAAGATTATCTTCCTCTAGTGGAATTCGCCTATAATTCCTATCATTCTGCTAATAAAATGGCTCCATTTGAAGCATTATATGGAAGAAAGTGCTGAAACCCTATAAGTTGGGATAAGCTAGAAGATAGGGTTAGCCTTGGACCAGAAATGTTGTTAGAAATAGAAGAGCAAGTCCAATTGATTAAGAAAAGGCTAGCGGAAGCCAATGATAGGTAGAAAAGCTGTGGATGCTAAACGCATCAAAAGGCATTTCTCAGTGGGAGAAAAGTTCTTCTAAGGGTAAAACCTCAAAAGAGCTCCATTAAGGGTGGAAAGACATCTAAACTAGCTCCTAGATACGTGGGTCCCTTCAAAGTTCTTGAAGAGGTCAAACCAGTCGCATATAGAATTGCTCTACTGCCCGCCCTTGCCATGATGCATAATGTTTTTCATGTTTCCTATTTGAAAAAGTTTATTTCTAGAGATAATCATATTGCTATTCTTGATTGGAATGTTATACAGGTGAAGGACCCAAGGGTGGTAGTGATCGAGCCACTAGTAGAATTTGGGCAAATAAATGACTACGTGACCAAAACTTTTAGTCATTCTACTAATTTTTTGCAACATAGCTATAAATGACTAAATAATTAGTCACACAAATAAAAATGACTAAATAATTAGTCACATAAATAAAAATTAGACAATATGAGTAACAATATTAACATTAGCATTTATTTTTGGTCTATATTACTATTATTATATTATCAATTTTATTTTATATTAACATACATATAGTTTTCTTTTTCCTAATCTATCCAAAGATCAATTAAACTATGAGTTTTTTTATAAATTAATTTAATTTGATCTATATAGAAATATATGCTATTTTGATTATATTGTATTCTTATATATTATAATAGTAGTAAATAACCTATATATACTATTATATATATTTTTGTATTTAAATATATCTATAGTAGTAAATAAATAATAACCTATATATTTTTATATTTAAATATAATAGTAAATAATAGTAATAATAATAGTAAATATAATCATACTTATATTTAATATTTTGTATTCTAACCTATATATACTATTATATATATTTATAAATATAATTATATTGTATATAATTATATAATTAAATTTGTGTTATATAAAATATAAAAATATATTAATTATATTTTGTATAAATAAGAATATAATAGTTATTAATTAATAATTATAAAAATGTTATATATATAATAGTTTGTTAGAGAATATAATATATAATAATAATTAATAATATAATTATATATTTATAATTTTTTTTATTATATAAAATTTAATATATACTTAGGATAGAGGATGCTTTATTTATATATACACATTTGAATTTTAAAAATATAATAAAATTTTAAAAATTCTATTTTAATATAAAAATATTCAAATATTTAATATAAAAATATTAAAAATTTTAAAGAAGTTTTCATTATGTGAGGACGAGTTTGGAGGGAAACGTCAAATTGGAGGATGAGCGGTCAATAAGTGAGGACGAGTTTGGAGGGAAACGCTGAAAAACTTAAACGCATTGAATGTAAATTTCACATCCATTTCAAAATGGGCGCCTAATTTCATTTTCATTTTGCCTCCAACTCCATAATGCTCCTCACTCTAAAATGCTCGACTCCACCCCTTATCACCTTTGCAAGGGCTCTTTTGCAATCTCTGAACAGTCTCGGCATTGGACTCATAATATCAGCTCTCAGCATTGGACGCATAATATCAGCTCTTGGCATTGGATGTATATATATATATGCTTCATATATTATATAGTGCATGTTTTTAATATAAAGAAAAAGCTTAAAAATAATAGTTAAATCTCATCTTTTTTATGTGTTAGGGTTTTATTTTTTGAAAGTTTTCACACAAAAAATATGGGTGTTGCTGTAGCAGCAACGACTCATGGCCGCCCCTGCCCGCCAGGGGCCCCGGGAGGGGACCCCATCCCACAGGGCTCGCGGGCTCCTATGGGGCAGTGCCCCCACCAGGTGGGCTGCAGCCTGCCTAGGTCATGGGCCTTAGGGCTTGCGGACTGGGAAGTCCACGACTCGGGCTCTCCATTCTACACCCGGCAATAACAAAAAAAATCAATGAAACCCTTTTGCAATATATATATCTTGGCATAATATCTAGTTTGCTTATCATTTCGATAGGGCACAAAGTTTGGTTTTACTATGAAAGTTGTGGTTGCTCACTATTGTATTAGGGCATGAAGTTGCTCACTTTTTCTAAGGGGTCGTGGTGATATTGATTTGAGAATGTTAAGAGTGTAATGGCGGCAGCTCACAAGGGACAATCTTCAAAAGTTGTCGACTACTCTATGGAAAAGTTTGAATAGGTTTTTTGATTGGTAACACTCTTAAAAACCCTAAACCGTAGTTTGTTTTTTCTTGTTGAGCAAAGGTATGCAAAACTAACTTTATGGCATTTGAATGTAGTTTTGTGTTACCTGGGGTTTATTGCATACTGTTTCAAGGGTTTATTGTTGTCGAGTTTCATCTGAGAAGTTGGAATCCAAACTTGAGCCCTTTGGTGGAGTTTAGGACAAGAGGAAGGCTAGAGAAGTCTTATTGGTTGAAGCCCACAAACTATTGAAACCTTTTGATCTTGTTAGATTATCTTTGGAGACCTAACACCTCTACATCAGCTACCATGACTAAATAAATGACCAGTTAACAATAATCAATGACTAAATTAATGACTAAGTATACTACCAAATTGATCAATCAAAACAACCAATAAATGACTAAAAATGGTTTAGTCATGAATTTGGTCGCATTATAAATGACTGGCAATAAACTACTAATGGTCACGTGACCAGGCTTAGTCACATATATGCAATTTTTAGTAGTTTTTTTAGTCATTTATTGTTGTTTTTGTACTAGTGAGCCCATCAAGGTGCTCGAAACGTGTAAGCTACGCTTACGTAATATAGAGATAACTCAATGCAAGGTCCAGTGGGACTAGTATGTAGAGGAAAATGTCACTTGGGAAAACTATGAGGATATTTATGTGAGATTTCCCCATCCCTTTCGATTTTTTTTTTACTATGCTAAAACAACACTTTTCTTATTATGTTGGTTTGATTTAGAAGACATTTAATCATTGGGGATGATGATTCTTACGGAGGGAGATTTGTTACATCCCCAACTTATGATTTAGTTTAATATTGCTTTTGTGTGGTAAACAGGATGGTTAATCATAGTTTAATGATTTGATGTTTGTGGAAAATATCAAATAGAATCATTGATTATATGAATATTGATTTATGTTTAGTTTAGATATGTGATTACATAATGATACAATTATTTAATTATAATGATTTGCAAATCAAATGATGATACACTAATCATGGTTATATGGTTGTGAGTGTAATCAAGAAAAGAATCTTCCTCAGACGGAAGGAGAGTATCGTCCAGAAGGAGGAGATAGATGTTGGGAAAATGTCAAATTACCATCTGAGTATCGAGGTCTAACTTTTGTGAACTCATGCAAAGATAGGGCAAGTTTAAGTCATTTCCCTGTTTGAGTCATTTTTGAATTCAACCAACGTCGAATTAACGATTTTTAGGTCTCCTGAAGTTGTCTTCATTGTTTCAACTTGATAATGTCTTCAAATCATTTTTCGGTCGTGTTGGTAAACAGATTTGTCACCGCGAAATAACCTTTAAAATTGACCCATTGCCCTTAGAGCGGTGACTAAATTGTCCCAACAGTTGGAGAAGTTGTTATTGAATTATCAGCTCTCCTCTACATTTGAGAGGGGCAGCTCCCTCGTATGATTGGGTTTTTGGTATTTTTGTGTACTTTTAACCTGAAAGTACATAAAGGAGAAAACACAAAACTAGGAAAAGACAAATAACAAAGTGGTTATTACCAAATAGGTTGAAACGTGCAATGATGATGAAAGGAGTACAATAAACCTCAACATAAGAAGAGATAGGTCATACAAGCACATCCAAAACAAGATACCAGGAGATGGGAGTGTTTCATTACATCAATCACACAGATAATCAATGTATTACACATGTGCATAAAAGAGATTACCAATTCAACATACGAGAAAGTAGTAATGATAACGTAAGAACGCATTTAGAGCACATGAACTAAATTGCATTTTTCATTATCTTGGAAATTATACAATTCCAAAATCCTTTTTGTACATAGTGTAAACATAAAAGCTTTTCAAAATATCTCTAAAAATTTCTCCAGAGTTTCCCCTTTTTTAGAGTTCTCTCAAAAGAGTCCCCCCCTCTTTTTACAATGTGAAGTCTGATATATATAGACTTTTCCTCATAACCACCTAATAACCAACTTTGTAACTACCTCAACTACTTAATAACTACCTTCTTTGAAATACAATAGAATAATAAACCTTATTTTTGGTTATATTTTTCATCACTTTTCTAGAAATAAGGTTCATTTTCTAACTTTTAATTACAACAAGTGACATAAGTCACTTTTACAAAAAGGCAATTAGAACTTGTGACTAAGTTGTAGATTTGGCTACGTTACACTCCATCTTCGTCTACTCCATTTGGTGGTCAAAGCTTGTTGAATCTTGATAACTTTTCTGAATACACATAATTAAGCCAATCAATAACATAAAAGTATTGAAACAATTCCAAACCAACTAATCTGCGGCATAATGACAGTATTCATCATAACCCTTGACTTATTACATGATAGCTTTGTATCCACTAGAATACCCATATCTTCCTTAACACAACCACTACTCCCAAATCAATTTTTCCAACTTCACATAGATCTCATGTCTGGATGTGATATATTCTCTACTAGGAATGCATGTATTATTTTATGTCCTTCAATCCAACTATATTTAGGGCACTTTTTAATTCCTCTTTCTTTCATCAATTTTCTTACATTCCAAACTTCAACCTTCTGAAGGACCTTTGGTAGTGTGATGAGATAAATTTAGAATGCTATAATGTTCTCTCTTTGAAACCCCATCGAGTGCATATAACTAGAGATATCTCATATAACATCTACTGTCGCTACTTTTGCTTCGAGATCTGAACCTTGAAGAATCTTGATCAAGCTTTCAGAGATGGCGATGGCATTCTCATCTGCAACAACCAAATTAGAGAAAACATCTTCAACATTTCCTTTCCCCTGCAGATTATTTCCTTCAAGCAATTCTACAAAGAGTGAAATGGCTCCTGCCTGAGCAACAGACCAAGAGGTTGCTGGTAAGGATTGCGAGAGTTTAGCATTGCACCTACCAAGAACATTTGCTTGAAAGATTCTAAAATCTTTACAAGTAATCCATTTTATATGTATCCAGGACAATAGTTACATCTCATGAGACCATATTTATTTGAGGTGGACTGTCACATGGTCAATGCACCATGTTCATGCTTTCACATTGTACCAAAAGATTGTGGAACGACTTTTCAATAACCGAATGCATATACTTGAATGCTTAGAAATCCTTGTTCAACAAAACCATTTTGTATACACTGCACTCAATGCATTCCATGAGATTATTTCTCTTTGACGTGTTCTATCAAACAGTTCACGGGCTTTGTCTTTGCTTCCAAATTTTGCACGCATATCTGCTAGTGTGGCTTGACCCAGAGCTCTCATACATGCACAAACAAAGAGGATATTTACAAAGGTTGTAGAATCTAGTTATAAACCCATCAGTTGCATTTGCTTCAAAGTTTTAAAATCTTTCTAAGGAACCCATTTGCTGCATATTGCATGCTGTGAGATTACATGTTTTTGAGGCATCTTGTTGTTCGCACATTGTGTCTATCCATACATGTTTATGAGGGCACTTGTAACTGTCACATTTGACAAAGGTTCATACTTTTATCAGTATCTATATATGCTACTCCAAGACGTGGAAGATGCTGGCAAAGGTTGCGGAGTCTGGTTTACTCCCGCAAATGGCATTTGTTTGAAATATTTTAATGCATTTTCAACAAAATCATTTAGCACACGTCATTCCATCTTTGCGTTTATCCTCCCATATTTTATGTATATGTCTACCAAGGCGAGAGCAAATACAATATCAAATATAATTCCATTTTTCAATATAACCTGCTACATGTTTATGTCATATTCTAAAGATCTTTATTTTCCCGCACACAAGAATGAATAAGATGAAGATTGCACAATTTGAATTTATGCCTGTCAAATGCCTTTTCTTGAATTTTTTTTTAAAACCTTTCCCAGAAATCTATTTTGTATGCATCTTGCAACAATCACAGTCCACAAGATTAAATTTCTTTAAGATATTATGTCAAATGGTTCACATATTTCATCCATACTTCCATACCTTGCATATATTTCTGCCAAAAACTTTCCAACGTTGTGTTTATACTTCCATGCCTACGTATATGTCTAATGGAGCAGCTATGATTATAATATCTGACAAAAATGCCATTCCACTATGCTTTGATAGATGCCCAAACCTTTATGCTAGTGCTCATATTTTGGTGCGCATTGGGAGGATGTTTGCAAAGGTTATGGGATTTGTCTTTACACCCTCCAAATGCAACAAAATCCATTTTGTTCATATTCTACACTCTTTTATACCCATGAAATCACATTTCTTGAAGGCATTATGCCACATGGAGCTTAACCGCCTTGTCTAGGCATCCACATTTTTGATACATGTCTAACAAAGCATTTCCAACTATGAACTCTTCTTCATAATTTGGCATGGGCTGGGAGGATGCCGGTAGAGGTCTTGGAATCTAGTTTTACACTTGCCAGTTGTATTTGCCTCAAAAGTTTCTAAGACCTTTTCAACAAATTGATTATTGCATTCCACAAGATGACAAGTCTTTAAAGAGTTTGTGTGCTCCATGTCTATCCTTCCACATTCTACATATAGATCATTATGCTTTGATTTGATGTTCATACGATGTCCAGAAATCTCATTTTGGCACACAGGGAGGAATGCTGGCAAATATTGCAGAGTTTGGCTTCAACACCTGCAAGTTTCATTCAGCCCTTTTCAACAAATTGATTATTTTGAGCATTTCTTGCATTTGTCTTATGCTTGCACATTATGCATATATGTCTTTGAGGGCGGTTGCAACTACAACTACAATATATAATAGAAATCTGCTTCCAATCATACTTTTATTGATGTCGATGCCCTATTCGAAAGTTCTTATTTTGGTGCAGGCTAGAGCTGGCAAAGGTCACAGAGCTCAGATTTACATCTGCTAGTCGCATCTCTCTGAATGTTTTTTTTAATGCCTATGCCTCACAATAAAGATTCACTTTATGCTTCTTGGGTAGTTATAATAACTACCAATTTATAGCTTTTGTTGATCAGCTCTTTGAGGGCATTTTGTGGCTATTGAAGATAGTTCAAAATGACTTGTGCACATTTTGTTATCATTTCTAACTTTCCATCAATGTAGCATGGTCTGAGGAGAGTAACTTGCTCTTTCAAAAATAGAAGTAACTTTTTAACTGTCAATATTCCCATCTTCATTTTGCATGTGAGAGAAAGAGACTAACTTGAGGTGATTTCCTAGATTGTGGGAGAGATAAATGAACATGGAGGAGTTATTACTATTTGTAAAAGATAAAAATGGATTTCCTACTTTTGATCTCCCCAAATTTGAAAAATTGCACCCTTTGGTTTTGGTTAGCCAAAAGTCAAAAATACGCGCGAACTTAGTCACATTTGAAAGTTAACACAAACTTAGCGAAAAGCAAAAGTTGACGTGAGGTTTACGAAATTTGAAAGCTGACGCAAACTTTGTGGGAAAATAAGAATTGATGCGAACTTTGTGGAAAATAAAAGTTGACGCAGGCTTAGCGAAAAATGAAATTTGGCACAAAAATAATGTTTCTAAGTTGATTCAATTTAGGTTTTGACTTGAATTAATTTCTTCTTTTTCATGGTTTGCCTGAATTTGTGGTGATTTAGAAACTAGATCCATGCATGTGAAAAATACATCTTCTTCAGAATGATTTCACGGACCGCTTCCAAGACTTCAGTTAAAATATGTGAAAATCCCCTCCTTCAAATTGGCAAATGACTTAACACTTCAAGAGAATCTATGACTAGAGATAACTCAACATAAGGATTTGATGCAAAAGTTTAAAAATTGACAAGTTGAAAATGAGGCCAACAGGTCGATAGTAAACCTGGTTGTTTTGTCAGAGTCTTCCTTTTCACGTATCTATTTCTCTATATTTTGTGATTATAGTTTAATTATTTTGTTTATGGTTGAAACAAGGCGAAGAGGGGGAGAGGAATCGACCCCATATTCACATATTGGTGATACTACCTTGATGATATTACTTTATTAATAATTAAGTTATTGTGACGTTGCCAATACATCATTTTACACATAATTGATGTTGTATTAAGCATAATTGCTTATCGATCAACTTATAGTGGTCGAGTATTATTATTATTTTATGTCAAGTTGAGAGTTCTTGTGATCCACCACCTCATGACCCACAAAATGTGGAGTGAGTGGGGATTGTTGTGAGCTAAGCTTAGATAACCTCTTTTTGCATTACTCCCGAATGGGAGGTAAGGCTCTTATGGAGCCGAGACTAAGCCTATGAGTTGGAAGCCATGCCAACTAACTCACCACCTTTAGTGCGAGGGTGGTGGGGATAGGTGAAGTGAAAAACCTTGCATGCAAACAAGTCTTGGTGTGGGGGTTTTGTGGGTTGGAGAGCATATGTTTTTTATTGGTATTGTTTTTGGTAGTTTTTGATAGTTGTCTCTCATGGGAGAAAGACACAGACATTAAGGTAAAGCACTAGAGCTCACAGAAGGAGTCGATCCTTCAATAGTGGTGTATTGCTTAATATATTGCATCAACTATGAGCTAACACACAAGTATGACTGTGTAATTTGGTCATGAGTAATTTGCATATTAAATGATAATATTGCAGGCCATTTGATAGCCAATCGATGGCCATAGTGCAAGCTTATATTAGCTGTGATTTTGTTAATCCTACAAGCTACAAGCTTGTATTGTCATGATTTATTAATGATAACTTATTTAAGTTGATGGCCGTAATGGCCAAGAGCACATGATATATTGTTGCTTGTTATAATGATAACATTGCATATGAATAAAATTATTCATGGTCAACTATGTAGTAGTGCCATGCTATCCATGCGATGGCTTTGAAGTTAAACTTGTCATGGCTTATTGAGCTGAAGTATTGAAATTTCTGTGTTTCTTTATGTGTATCCTTCATAAGAAAGATATAGTTTGGGTATGTCGACTGAGAGCCTTGGCAAAGGCTTTAGTAACTATGCATGCAAGCCTTGAGCCTTTATTTCTCTTAAAAAAGAATAAAATAAAAGTAAGACAACCTATTCTTAGTATGATGAAAAGAAATTGTTGTGAGTCAATGTTATCGGTAGCACCACACCATGGTGGTCGTAGAGGCACGTGGGTCGTGGAGTAATGTATTACCTTGTCTATGTATATGATAATAATTCCATGCCTTCAAGCATAGTCTTGACTATGGAAGAATATAAAGACTTGTAATACCCATAAAGGGATAACCTATGGTTAAAGGTAACTATGTAGAAATTTGTATTAAAATGCATGTCTATGTTTTGGGTCAAGAGAGAAAACCCTTACATGAAAACATTATATGTTTTCATTTCCTTTTTCAATGGTCGCGCTTCGTGATGAAGTATAGGGTGGTAAGAACCCTTTCGAAAACCCTTGAGTAAAGGTATATGTTCATCTTGACTACTTGAAGCCTATAATGGTTTAAGTATAGTTGATGTGATATGGAGAAAACTTGAAACTAGGAAAGCCTAGAAAACTAGACCAAGGTTGGTCATGTAAACTGAAACTATGAAATTGCAAAAGCAAACATGGGAAAGGAGTGACGTGGAGTCACATATTCCCTATTACCAAACATCGTAAGATGAGTAATGATGCACTCTTGAATCGAGTTAAATTCCAAGATAGATGGACTATCGGAGAAAGACCCATCTTTATCAAAACGTAGAAAGATGAAATTTTGAACACTGTAGGATGAGACAACTTCTAAGTCAAGTCGAGGTGGTGGACATATGACTACGTTCATTGCAAAACATATATGTATGTAAATCTTTGGCCAAAGTAATGCATCTGTCTCTACATGCATTAGTCGGTCCACTTTGCTCCATATGGCATAATGTTTCCAGTAGTGTCATACATAGTTAGAGTGGATCTATAGTTGTGTGACTGTGAGACATTATGAAGGACACAACACCAGATACTTAGATGGAAAAGCTAACGGTTCCTTATATCTATACACTCCGTGAAGGGTAGGGCCGCTTCCAGGTAGGAAGTTGTGTGGGGGACCGCCGGTTTGTGGTTGGAGGAAAAGCACTTGGGTGATGCTCTCCTTCCCAAGCAAAAGACAAGCCGAGACTTATGAAGACAGATGTCAAAGTTCCAGATACAGTGCATTCTTTATATGACTCAATAGTCAGTTATTATGTATAATCTTATAAATGATGCCATGAGCATAACTTTGTATTAGTATAGTGAAAGTGATTCACTAATATGTTATCTTTGGATTTGTTGTAAATTTCAATTTTGGAATAGCCAGAAAAGATATGCATGTTTAATTTGATTATGCAATTGATTTATTTCTTGCTTAACAATGGCTAAGTTAATCATGATTTATTGTTAATGTTAATTAAGATGGTTAATTATGGGTAATGAGAGATGACATGTTACAAAAATAAATTTAAATGACTTTGAAATTTTTTAATTCTTTAAAACTTTCTTTATACTTAATTATTATTTTATGGCTCACCATCTAAAACTTTAATTCCCTTGGCTTAAAAATCTCAATCTAAAACTTTAGTTCTCTTGACTTAAAAATTCCACATGGTTGGTGGAAAAGAATCCATAAACTTTTTATATTTACTCGTCAATCTTTAACATAGTAAAAGAATTGTCAGTGAGAAAGCCCTTATAAGGGTTCAACCTTGTGTTGATCTAGCTGCGACCTTATATTTTTTAAAAGTAAAAATCATAACTACAATTATTTCACATTGCTCCAAAATTAAAATAAATGATGGTTTAAAAATACAACAGGCTATAGGTAAAGCGAACAAAGGTTATGAGAGACCCATGTTTGAAGGCTAACATAAGCTTTGCAAGCTGGTCCTACCCCTTATTAACCTAGATTTTCCATTTATCTGTTCTTTGACAAATTTAGGGATTCATACATCCCACATTGTTAGTGATTGTTATATATTAAAGGTTCATATATAAAGTTTAGCCAAAATAAATAAAAAATAAATTATGACCACTATTGACCATATAAGGATCTTGACCCTGTGATAGGCTATAACTATTATTTTTATACAATATAATTAAAACTCCTTTAATCCCACATACATCTAGTTATTAGATAAATACAATTTAAATACAAATCTTGTCACTCAAGACAAAAATAGAATTGGGCTAGGCCATGGCCAATGACCACACAAAATACTACCCTTTGAGAGCTTGCCTGATTAGACACTAGAGGCCACACTTTATATGAATTAGACCCTAGACTAGTATAGAAATAGATGAATTCAGAGTATATAGCTATAGCTTGATAAATAAAAATAATTTTTTGAAGTTAGAATATATAATTTTTAATTTAATTAATGTTTTGCTTCGATACTAGAATTAAATCATTTATTATATAAACATATACTCTCTTAAAGTAAAGACCTGGATGGGGATGATGCCTTCCTCCATGCAATTTACACCTTAGGCTAGACGCTTGGAACATGATGAATGGCATGAAAATGACTGTTGAAGAGTGCGACCAGTTCTGAGTGAAGTAGGAGATCCTCCTTACATTAGTCCTAAATCAAACTACTTTTCTATTGTACATGAAATTGAACTTAATTTATAGAAATTGAAGTTACAATAGAAATGAGACTTAGTAAACTAAATAGATCATTGCTTATTTATCCAATGGGTAGTAATTGATAGGAAACCATTCAAGGTAGTAGTATGCTAAAAATAGTTGTGTACCTACTTTTGAACCTTCCTTAACCCCAAAATCTAGAACTACGTGTATTACACCTTGATTATGTCGCTATAGATATGTAGGTAGTTGGTGAATGAAGGAGGCTCCAAACTTAGGTTTGAGTGTGCATGCATTTTCCAAGTCCATATTAACCAAGACTTGATGACTATCCAACACTCCACACTAATTAAATTGAAGCTGAAACCAAACTTTAAAACAAAATGAATGAGTCCTCAGAAGATCATGTTGGATGGTTTACTTCCTTAAGGCTTTAGGCCAAGTTCTAAGGCAAGGTACAAACATTTACTTTATTATTCCTAAAAGATAACAACCTTAGTGCAATCCTATAAGGATATCTAGTCTTCTTAATGGGAGACTTAGGATCCATTTGCTCCCAATGAATCAAGTCTTTGGTCAGATAACTTTCTTTTGGGTAATCCTTTTTTAAATGAAAATTGGTCACTCTTGGTCTCTTCATTTGATTAAATAGGTCATCAATGGAAGGCAATGCATACTTATTCCTTATGGTCGACTTATTCAACATTCTATAATCAATGCACATTCTTAATGTTTCATCCTTCTTTTTAACAAAGATAACCAGTGCTCCCTAAGGTGTGACACTCGGCCTTATTAATCCCTTTTCCAACAATTCTTGTAACTACATCTTTAGAGTAAACAACTCTGTTACATTCATCATATAAGGAGATTTGGATACAAGTTCTAACCCTGGTGGTATTTCAATTAAGAAATCAAAATCCCTTTTTGGAGGAAGTCTTGGTAGTTCCCTAGGAAAGACATCCTTAAAATCTCAAAGAAATGGAGAGTTATCAAAGGTAGTTTTGTTCTTTTTCTCTTCTCCGTCAATTGTGATTAAGTACATTAAATCCCATTTTCTCCTAGCTTTCTTTAGTTGCATGGTTGAGATTTTTTGCACAACTATTAGTCTATAAATTCCTTACAACTTTACTCTATGTCAATTATCATCTAAATACTCCATTGCCTTACTATATAAATCCATCATTGCTTGATGTTTATCTAACCAACTCATCATAATAATTAGGTCATAAGACCCTAAGGGAGCTGCATATGAATCTACCTTTGTCTTGAATTCAAGAAACTAGATTTTGGCATCTAATAAGAATTTTCTCACTTCCTTTGTAGACTTATTTATGTACTAGGTTGTCCATGATGTTTCCATAGTACAAACTTGTAAAGACATCCTTTTAAGCAATTTATCTATAATAAAACTTTAAGATGAACCAATATCAACTAACATAGAGATGTTGGCAACATGGTCAAGAGACACTATTGATATGTTGGAGATTTGATGGTGTCATTGATGGCAACAACTAGATATGATTGGAGGCAGTTCTTGAGATAGGTTATGCATAGTATTTTTGGTCCAGCAAGAATAACTAAGTCAAATTGACTAAGTGTTGGCAGCTCATTGAGTCAGTGACAGAGAATTGATTGATACTCCTTCGTAGATGAAGACTTTGGTTTGAGGTTTTGGTATGTTGCATATAATTTTTTGATGGTATTATATTCCAATTTGCATGTCCTGGCAATCTCTGAAAGTCATAATGTGAATTGCCTAAGTCCGGGTAAGCAGAGTCCAGTTATAAACAATGTAAAACACCTGAGTATTTCGGTCCACATTCCTCTAGTATTAATTGTTTCAATGTATAGTTTGTAGGTGTTGTAAACACACATGAGAAGTATCTAATTCCAAATTTGCAGAGTGAAGTCTACCAGAAGATCATCTACAAGCTTCTAAGTATCGGCATTCAGTTGGACAGTGTTTCACAAAGACAGAGTCATCAGTTCAAAGATCCACATCTCGCTATATAAGTATATTATGATCTGTAGTTATGAAGGTATGATTGGTGATGTCTAATGAATGTTTGGTATGAATTTTGGAGAAGTTGTGATATGACAGACAACATGGTTAAGTGTATACTCAAGTATAAGGCCAACACACAGTTGGATCGATGTGCGGTAAAGATATATTGTTTAGATCATCATCATAAGTGGTTCTATATTAGGTTTAGACCTATGTGAAGGTTCTTGAATGATTGTATGGGCTCACATTGTTGATTGTGCAAAGGATCAAGCCGACAAGGTATAATCTTTGTATACACGTTTCATATCTGGCATGCCAACCTAGTTTTGAGTTAAATCTTGTGGTGGATATAAATACTTGATGGATTTTGATGTTTGAGCGATGCGAATGTTGCAAAGTTGTTTTGTGTGTGATCCAATGCGATTTTGAGATACGAAAAAGTGCAGAAGACAGCAGAACATACTACATGTAAGCATAACAGAGAAACAAAACAGACATAATGAAGACCTTTGAATCTGCATATTGAGCTATTAGTGGAACTATATTCCAGCATACTGTAGATGCATTTGTAACAGTTCTTTCTTGGTAGTGAGCCACCCTTTCTCTATCTTCTTTTCTTTATGGCAGTGAGCACTTCTTTGGATAGTGAGTCCTTAGGCAATGAGCCTTCTTGTAATCTAATTTTGATACTATAATATATTGTGAGCTAACACTCACCATGGTTTTTTCCTTTTTGGGTTTTCCACGTAAAAATGCTGGTGTCTATGTGTTATGACTTTGTGGATGCTCTTCCTATGTTTATTTTGCTTTCATGTTATTGAATTTGGTAAATGGATTAAATAATATGTGAAAGAATGGTTTCATAGATTACTAATTCACTCCCCCTCTTAGTATTCCTTGTGTTCAACAATTGGTATCAGAGCAAGGTTCCTTGGAAGAAGCCTAATAGCTTAAGGAAGATATGGGAAAGTGTACATATGGCAGCCAAAAGGTATCCTACTCCAAGCAGTGTCACAATTGATGATTGCACATATGTCAGTAATAAAGAACTTAAAATTGCTCTTGAAGATCTTGATAAGTATGAAGCAGATATCTTGGATTTGAAGGAGAATGTCAAGGAAGCTAATGAATGCATCCTAAAGCTAAGGGAGAAAGTCAAGAAATCCAAGGAAAGGAGCAAAGAGCTAAGTGAACAATTGGAAGCAGTAAATGAAACCCTAAGCAGTTTATCAATGTTGGTTGAAGAGAAAGAAGAGATTGAGGAGCATTTAAATCAAGATTTGAAAGGCAAGTCTAAAGAATGTGAAAAGTTAGCAAAAGATATTGTGCTTCTGAATTATGATCTCAAAGTAGCTAATAGCTATAAAGAAAAGTTCAAACTAAGTTCTGCAAATCTTGATGAGTTTATTAACAGCCAGAAAAGTCCAGATGACAAGCAAGGTTTGGGTTTTGAAAGAGGAAAAAGTTCTAAATCAGGACAAGCTAACACTGAGATGAAGAGAGTCAAAGGAAACTAGATCTGGAATCAGAGAAACAAACCTAGAAGACCTCCAATCAGGCAACCAAATGCTCAAAGGTACCCATCTTTCAATGGCTATTGTTTTAATTGCAATAAGTTTGGTCATAAGGCTACTCAGTGTATGAGTGGAATGAATCAAAATGTTCCATCATTCTCCAGTCAATGTTTTAATTGCAAGAGAATTGGTCATAGAGCAAATGAATGTAGAAGTCAGATTAGGAAAGGTTTCAACAATGGAAGGAATACTCAGTCCTTCAATGGAAAATGCTTTACATGCAATAGATTTGGGCATATGGCTAACCAATGCAGATCAAGAATTAATCCAATCAATGGAAGGAATCAAAGACAAAGGAATGTTGTTTGCTACCATTGCAATAAGCCTGGACACTTTGCAAAATTCTACAGAAGCAAGAATGTAAAAAGAAATAATCCTCCAGAAAAGAGGAATACAAAGCAGAGGGAAGACAAAGGAAAGAACAAGGTTGATCTAACAAAAACCAAGAAGGAGATGAGTAAAATCTAGATTAAGAAGGATGTAAATGAGGTTAAGGATGGGTCCGCACCAACTTCTGGTGCAGATACTTCCTCCAGGAAGTAAATTGGGAGCTCTGGCTTAGGGGGAGCTTTTATTGAATATCCTAATCCCCTAGCCTGATAGTGGGTGCTGAGATCCAGCACTAAGGTATGAGTTAAACAAGTATTGGATGAATCATTTGAAGAAGAAACTAGCAGAAAAAGATCTAATGCGGCACATTGTGGAGCAATAGATTGATCGACTATGCTTAACAGTGAAGTGTTTGATAGCCTTTTGGAAAAAAACATTTATGGCGATTAGGTTTTGGTAAACAAAGGTTAAAAAGGTTGCATCCAAAAGATTAATCACTTTACATTCAATTTTTCAAGCATCTAAGGAGATCAAAAGCAGAACCCTAAGCAACTTCAGTGTTTTCCAGTGATTCAAAGCAGAGAAAAACCTAATTTGGCATAAAGAGGTATTTACAGTTTGAAACCCTACTGTGAAATTGTTTGAATCATTGTGGAAATGGAAACA
The DNA here is from genome assembly GCA_027924645.1 of Cunninghamia lanceolata. Classification (NCBI taxonomy): domain Eukaryota; kingdom Viridiplantae; phylum Streptophyta; class Pinopsida; order Cupressales; family Cupressaceae; genus Cunninghamia; species Cunninghamia lanceolata. Next base: position 111,731 of record BSBN01000082.1, read on the forward strand.
CCACAAGTAATTGATATCACTGAGAGACCTTGACCAAAATTCAAGAAACATCCATTCAAATCTATGGAAGTCGACCCTAATGGTGTGTTTTCAAGAGTATCGTATGGTGTTATGCACGAGGAAGACATTAGGGCATATATCCATGTTTCCCTAGAAGAACATGGAGGTAGCCAACTTATAGATTTGCACTTGAAACATCTAACTAGTGATGATTTTAATTTGAAGGAAGAATATAAGGCATTGGAGAAAAAGAAATTCATACAATATATAGACTTTCCAACATTTGCAGAGGACGCATGGGTTCGGTTTGTGCTCAGCAGAATTCACGATGAATTTATGTGGCTTGAAGAACCCTTCTTGACTACAAAGGAGGCTATAAGGACTGTGATAGGATTGAAATCTACCAAAACGTTGCCTGTACTAAAGGCTGTAAAGAATAGCACTGTGACGGAGGCCAGCAGAACTAAATTTGACAAAAGGGCTTTACAAAAGAACAAATTTCAGAAGCTAGAGCAAAGGCAGAAGCTACAAAGGTAATGAAATAGAGAAGGCTCTGGAAGAGCCTGAAAAGAAAACTAAGGAGCCTATAGTACCAAAAAGAAGAACAAGAGGTTCAACCTCTAAGTCCTCTGGTCCCACTCCTTCAGTAAGTGTGGAAGGGCCTACAAAGAAGACCACTAGAAATGAGCACAAAAGAATGAAAACAAAAGGCAAAAGGATGTATGTTAGTATAGAAGTTGATGATGAGGATATTGAGACAGATGAAGAGGTAGAGAAAATGAAAGCCAAGGCCAGTAAACTCTCTAGGAGTAAAAAGGAGAAGCCCTCCAGTAAGGACAAAAGCAAGAAAAAACCTAGGCAAACAGAGCTTGAGAAAGCAGAGGCTATAATTATTTTGGAAAATGTCTTAAATGCTATGGAAGCACATGGTTTATTCTAAAGCCAATAGCACAACTATATGATGAGTACAATGATGTAGACAAAGGCATCATTGAAACTATAGTGATCAGATTTTTGGAGATGTTTAACAAATCCCTCCTTGAGGTAATCATTGATTTACCTGATAGATTGGGTAGTATTATGTCTACCAAAAAGGAAGCAGCTATGGCAAAACACTTAGAGCTAAGAGAGCATACATTGATAGAATTGTGTCTGGAGATAACTACTGAGGAGAAAACAAAAGTCACCAAGATACTTGGAAGAAAGTTTGACATAAAAACAAGGACAAATATCTTGATGTCTAGAGACATACAGAAAGTAGTAGAGGACACAGAAAAAGTAACTCTCAATGTCTTAAGAGAGCTAAACATTCCAACAATTCATGACAAGGTAGAACAAAATGTTGGTAATGATTGTTCCCTTCTGAAAGTCAACTCTGAACAAGACCTGAATCAAACAAAGACTCCTCCGGTAAGCCCAAGGAAGGATGAAGAGATGAAGGAGCAAGAAGAGCATAAAACTCCTGAGAATGTTGAAATTCCTCCAGAGAAAAATGTAACTGGTGATCAGGAAGAGCAAGAAAGAGATAAGACTTCTGAGAATATTGAAGTCCCCCTAGAGCAAACTAAAAATGTTGATCAAAGAAATCAAGAGGATGAGCAAGCTAAGAAGAGCCCTTCTCTAGAACATAAAACTGATGAGCAAGAAGCTGAGGATCAAGATCCTCCAAAGCAGTCTAAAGAAGAAGAAATGACAAGAGACACTGTTGCAGTTACACAAGACCTTGTTGAGTCAGCTAGAGAGTTCCTGGAGAAGCAGCAAGAAGCTCAATTTTTGGACTCACCAGAGCTGCTGCAAGGACCAATAAACCTAGCCACAATGTCACCTCTGCAAAAATTCAAATTAGTGTCAATTGTTCAACTCAGGAATAATTCCCAAGGTCTTATATTCAGGAAAGTGAGTTTATTGGTGAGGCATCCAGTGTTTTAGAAAAGTTGATTCCTGGGCTGCAAAAGGACACATCTCTTGCCCCAACTGAACAACTCAAAATGCTATTAACTTTTGTAAGTTCACATTTTGAATCTTTTGAAAAAGTTGTAGATATTAAGGTTAGGGAAGAAATAAGTGATAAGAGGCCTAAAGGATAAGTTAGCTAAGGATATAATTTTGTTAGACAATAGCATCAAGAACATAGATACTGCTATTAAGGATGCTAGTGATATATACAAATTTTGTCTAAAATGGCCTAAGACAACAAAGGAAATGAAAGAGAAAATAGATGACTTGGAACTTCAATTGATAAAAATCTCAAAAACATTTGATCTTGCATCTGACTCCATCAACAACAAAAAGGTGGAAATTGAGGGCATTCATGTAAAGATAAGTAGTCTGCAGAATAAGAAAGAGGCCACTAAAAGTAGAATGTACTAAGTCATAGAAATAATATAATCCAAGATTGACTCTATGATTGGTCTTCTAGGAGAAGCAACAAAGGTAAAGGTCATAATTGATATGCCTACCACAGTAGACAAAGCATAGGAATTAGTGTTTCAAGTGAATGGAAACATTCAAATTTAGAGCAGTGTCAAGGCCAAATGGGATGGAGAGATAGCTCAATTGAAACTCATTTACTTAGATATCCTCTCCACCTTTTAGTAGGGAAGCTATATGATTACACCTGTACATATGCAGACAAGTATAACAATTTTGCAACTTTGACACAATTTTGTTACTTGTACATACACCTTTTCCATTGATGTCAAAGGGGGAGAAGAAGAACTAGAGAAAATGGCCAAACATCTTAATGGGAAGAAGAAAAACAGAGTGAACATAGTAAGGGGGAGCAATGTGAGCATTTTTCACTAAGTGTTGCCATCAATGCCAAAGGGGGAGATTGTTAGCAACATGGTCAAGAGACACTGCTAATATGTTGGAGATTTGATGTTGTTATTGATGGCAACAACCAGATATGATTGGAGGCAGTTCTTGAGATAGGTTATGCATAGGATTTTTGGTCCAACAAGAATAACTTAGTCAAATTGACTAAGTGTTGGCAGTTCATTGAGTCAATGACAGAGAATTGATTGATACTCCTCCATAGATGAAGACTTTGGTTTGTGGTTCTGGTATGTTGCATATAATTGTTTGATGGTATTATATTCCAAGTTTCATGTCCTGACAATCTCCGAAAGTCATAATGTGAATTGCCTAAGTCCGGTTAAGCAGAGTCCAATTATAAACAGTGTAAAACACCTGAGTATTTTGGTCCGCATTCATCCGATATTGATTGTTTCAATGTGCGGTTTGGAGGTGTTGTAAACACATATGAGAAGTATCTAATTCTAGATTTGCAGAGTCTGAAGTCTACCAGAAGATCATCTACAAGCTTCTAAGTATTGGCATTCAGTTGGACAATGTTTCACAAAGACAGAGTCATCAGTTCAAAGATCCGCATCTCGCTATATAAGCATATTATGATCTGCAGTTATGAAGGTATGATTGGTGATGCCTAATGAATGTTTGGTATGAATTTTGGAGAAGTTGTGATATGATAGACAACATGGTTAAGTGTATACTCAAGTATAAGGCCGACACACAGTTGGATCGATGTGCAGTAAAGATATATTGTTTAGATCGTCATCATAAGTGGTTCTATAATAGGTCCAGACCTATGTGAAGGTTCTTAACTGATTGTATGGGTTCGCATTGCTAATTGTGCAAAGGATCAAGCCAGCAAGGTATAATCTTTGTATACACGTTTCATATCTGGTATGCCGACCTAGTTTTGAGTCAAATCTTGTGGCAGATATAAATACTTGATGGATTTTGATGTTTGAGCGATGTGAATGTTGCAAAGTTTTTTTGTGTGCGATCCAATGCGATTTTGAGATATGAAAAGTGTAGTAAAAGTTCAGAAGACAGCAAAACAGACTACATGTAAGCAAAACAAAGAAATAGAGTAGACATAATGAAGACCTTTGAATTTGTATATTGATCTATCAATGGAACTGTATTCCAAGATATTGTAGATGCATTTGTAACAATTCTTTCTTAGCAGTGAGCAACCCTTTCTCTATCTTCTTTTCTTTATGGCAGTGAGCCTATTGCAGTGAGCACTTCTTTGGACAGTGAGCCCTAAGGCAGTGAGTCTTCCTGTAATCTGGTTTCGATACTATAATATATTTTGAGCTAACACTCACGATGGTTTTTCCCTTTTTGGGTTTTCCACGTAAAAATCTTGGTGTCTGTGTTATGACTTTGTGGATGCTCTTCCTATGTTTATTTTGCTTTCATGTATTGAATTTGGTAAATGGATTAAAAAATGTGTGAAAGAATGGTTTCATAGAATACTGATTCATCCCCCCTCCCTCAGTATTCCTTGTGTTCAACAAGAGATTGGTAAGCCATAAAACATACCTAAAGCCTCTATAGGTACATTCTGGGACTAAACTTATTAATTTCTAATAGTTGCATAAATCTAACAAGGAGGTGCCTGCACTACTGGTGATTAGATCTATATTGTCCTTGCATCCTAGGACAATTATTAGCATAGTGATTCCCCCCCGCACATGAAGCATCCACCAAGTGGACTTTGTACCTGGAAATATTATTTAAAGATGTATTCCCTTCTTCATTCATTTGTGGCTTGATATTTGGTCTATTATTATTGCCTCTATAGTTCTTATTATTTCTCCCCCTATTGTTATTTCCATTCCTTGCCCTTCTTGAGTTCTAATTTGTTGATTCTTCCCTTGTTGATGCATCCACTCTCTTTTATTTAAGTTGTTGTTCCTTCCCCTATCATCCTTGTTTCTTTTAAATGAAGGGTTCATATTCCCATTGTTAAAATTTTATCTAGCTGCTACTAAAGCCTAAAGCTTCATTTCCTATTTTAGTGACTTCTCCAATACTTCATTCATGCTTTCAAGACCATGTATGTCAACCTCAACTCTAACATTTGTATTCAATCCAAGGAGAAATTCCCTTGCCTGTGACCTCTCATCCTTCTGATACATTGGCACATACTTTAAGAATCTAACAAACCTATTCGAATATTGTTAGACCATTTAAGGCCCTTAGCTCAAGTTATGAAACTCTATCATCTTTTCATCATAGAAAAGCTATGACAACCATTTCTTACGAAAGTGAAGGACAAATTGTCCCCATGTAAGATTTTCTCTAGTGTAGCCATTTTTCTCTTTTATATTTACCCACCAGTTTGTCACCTCACCAGTTAGCTGATATGCACCCCATATTGCCCTAACTAACTTTCATAACTCAAATTAATTATCCATACCCATCAACCAATTTTTGGGTCCTTCACCCATTTGTTTCCCATCAAATTTTGGGGGTGTAATTTTCTTGAGATCCTTTGACAATTCTAAGACTACCAAATCATAATTGGGCATTAAAATATTCCCTACAAAGTGCATTTCTTAGTAGGTTTTGATCTATAATAAGAGGCACATTTAGGTTTTCTTCATTTAGAATGCATTATCAAAATTTGGTTCCATGATGTATTCGATATTGGTTTGCCTCATTCTTAAATCATACACTATTTTGTTGAAATTGTTTATTTTGTCTATCTAAACAATTAGTAGATTGATTACCGCCTCAAACCCAACATTATTATTTTGCTCCTCCTATTGCACATTGGGGTTTGCTCTCGCATTTCATGTAACCCTAGCATGTGCAACTCTAGTTTTAGTCATATTGAATTCCTACCAAAGAAACATTTAATTAAAATTTTGCCCATAACTCAAGTTTTTATGTGAAAAGAAAATAAAAATATTTTATTCAATCATAGTTTTGGATTACACATCCTTATTTATTTGAAAATGTTTTTTATTACAATCTAAGAATCCAACTCGAACTTGACTTCCTATGGGTCCTCATCCTCAAAGTTCACAGTTAAATTCTTAGTGTTAGGTGTACATGTAGGTACTCCTCTAACACATCTCTACCCATGATAGGAGCATTGCAGCCCCACCCAATTGGCATGTCCTGAACATCAAATGGTTTCTTAACCATTAGATTATATACAAGATTGTTTTCCACTTGTTTTCCCTTGTAATTTTAACTTGAGGCATGGTCGTTGCCAAGGTCTTAGTATTGCAAAGACAAATAAACTTTTCCTAAGATTGGAGAGTAGATGTCCCCTCTAGATTGGTTGTCTTCTTACCCTTTTTCTTAAATCCACCTTGTTTCCCTTTCTCATATCCCCTCATTTAGAAATAAGGAGTAGTAGCAAAATTAGTTAGATCAACGTAGCATGTAAAGTCATATTTATTTCATCTAATTAATTATCCTTTCATTAATTGCATTTCAAAAGTTTGCAAGAGTCGTAGCAAGCTCAAGGCCTAGCTTCTGAATCCAATCCCTTGATATCACATGTAATGACCCCACTTGGATCATTAGAAATAAGCTTAACATTAAAAAAGTCATAATTAAATTTTTTCTTAACTTAGTTTATTGATACTTGGGTAGAAGATTAGCCATATAGGATCTTCCATCCAAACTAGACAAGTATAAGTAATAGCCAAATAGGATCTTTCTAGCCAAATACTTGACTCATTAGGACTAAACAAGTCTTGATTTGCTCACTAAGATTACTACATATCCCTACAAAATTTCACTGAGATCATCGTCTTTCAAAAATAATAAAGTAAACATTTGCATCATGCCTTAGAATTTGGTCTAAAGCTTTGACGAATCAAATGATCCAATTGGATCTTCTAAGTACTAGTTCATTTTGTTTTAGAGTTTGGCTTCAATTTTAGTTTAATTAGTGTGGAGTGTTGGGAAGTCATAGTTAATAGGGACTTAGTAGATGCATGCACACTCAAACTTGCGTTGGGAACCTCCTTCGATCACCAACTACCTACATATTTGTATCCAAGGAATCAAGGTGTAATATATATGTAGTTCTAGATTTTGGGGTTTTAAAGAAGGTTCAAAAGTGGATATGCAACCCCATTCAAGATAGCACTACCCACTTGGATAAAGTAACAAAGACCTATTTAGTTTACTAAGTCTCATTTCTATTGTAACTTCAATTTCTAGTTTAAGTTCAATTTTCATGTACAATAAGAAAGTAGTTTGATTAAGGACTAGTCTAAAGAGGATCTCCCACTCCACTGTAAAGTCCCTAACCTAGTGATTGTCTCAAAATTGCAATTTTTCTATTTTTTCCCTTATAGGCATTTTGTCAAACACTTTGCATAATGTTGGTTATACTAATTTTCTAAGTTTGTGAGTTATAGAACAGATTATCAAAGAGCTTAGATTATAAATCAACCATCATTGCATCATAACAATCAAAGAGTAATGAAGGACATTTTATCAAATAGTTTGTTGTCTTTGTTAAAATAGGTAACAAGTATCATAAACATTACAATCTGCTTGATTTAAATATGTAATACATACATACATACATATATATAAAGTTCTAACCTCAATAAGAAGCTATGAAGTTGATGTGTCACTGGTTTGTTTGGCACTCAGAATTAACTCAATTAACATCAGTTTGGACCTTCATATCCCTGTAGTAGTAAACCCAATAACCCTGAACTTATTCTAGAGGGAAAAATCACATAATACACAAGCCTAAGTAACCATCCTAGTTGGGCAGCCAGCTCACACCATTCATAAACTTTCACAAAAGTTGCGCTCCTTCCTAGACAACTCTATGCCTTGCTTAAACTTCAATAAATTAGAACATAAGATGTGTCGACCCCTTTTTGGTTTATGGCGACCCCTCTTAGAGTGTTGCGGCTTATATTAGAGATGTGTCTTTCTTCTAGTAAGCTCGGGTGATCTCCCTTAGAAGATCACACCACTTTCCAAGTGATGATGCCTTCTTATGGTATGTTGTGACTCTTCCATTGGCTCACATTCCTATTTAAATACTAAAACATGCCTTTAATAAATCCGTCTCCTTTATTATGAATAGACTTCATCTTATCATGAAGAAACCCCACTAAGTGTAGCGCCTATCATAAAGGTTGCGACTTCATGCAAAAGGGTGGCTCTTCTTATTTAGCGGAAACTCTTTTCAACAGTTGCGACTAGCTATAAGGAAGTGCTAGAAAACTTTAAACTTGGCAGCTACAAATGCAATTTTCTCCACAATAGTGACGCAGGAAAAAATATAGGGTATAAATCCTCTTCCAAACTCCAAAAAATATTTGATTAAATCTTCAATAAAATCTCCCCAAATATGGCATTGAAATAGGATATTAAATCCTTTTTGATAGTGTACCCAAAATCTTCAACAATACCTTCAACACAATCTTCTAAATTTGTATTTGCAAGCAAATCACACAAATTTAGCAATGAATCTTTCCTGGAGAGCAAATACCCAAAACCTGTGAAAAATGATATATCCTTCAACACAACTCTTTGAACCTGTAACACGCCTTACTGGTTAGGGAGGATCTTTCACCACTGAAACCAATCTTCATCCTAGGATTTCTATCCTACGCTATTGTTGAACAAACTTGCTCAAATAATGAACTCAAAATAATGCAAATACTGAGAATAACTCAAATGAACTCCTAAATCTCCTTTTATATCTTTTCGAGAGGAGTTTGTTCAGCACAATAATTAATTAAATATAAATAAATCCCTAGAAACACTGAGGACGACTTATAATTTAATTAATTAAATATATCCTTTATTAAATAATTAAAAAAAAAATTCCGCACATTCTTCCAAGTTCACGGAAAATATTAAATAGGCCAAAAAGGGACATTACAAGTCCTCCCTGCTCAAGGATTGCTTGTCCTCAAACAATGCAAACTCCATCATTGGTGAAAACCCTACATCAGATACCAGCACTGCAATAGAATTCCAAGATCCCAAATCAATCTAGAACATATATGTGGCTTCCCATTTGATGAGCTATGCTACAACACACTTGCAAAGGAGACCTCCTACAATCTTCTCACTAAAAGAACAACAATCCTTCACAAGTATTCAACAAGTTTTCCAAAATTGTGTAATGTTCCACCATGCTTTTGTTGCTCTACTTTGATAAAAAAATGAAAAGTATACATAGATACTCTCTGTTTGCACTACTAAAACCTCTGAATCATGGCTATAATTATGTGAAAACATGTTGTCCAAAGATGAACCACTAGAATCATCACTCATATTTGAAAAATGAAGAGTTTGCTTACCAAAAACTTCCATTCTTTTAGCTGTAGCTTGATGTGGTAGCTTGGGTTGAAGACTCTTCAATGTTACTTATTTCCCTTCATGATAGAAATTCAATTCCATTGTTTGAAAGTTTTGAAAAATATTACCAAGTGAATGTAACCATTGCAGTCCCAAAATAGATGTATCATCATGAAAATTTTGCTTTTCTAGTCCCATGAGACTGCCCTCTTGATGTTCATCCCAAGTTCTATCAACATGTTGGATCTCCATGGTTCTAGGACTACTGAAATCATTGTGTGATATTTCATCACTCCTAATTCCTTCTTCATGCCTCAAAGAAGAGTTTGAATCACAACTACATTCTTCATTTTCTAGAAGCTCAACAACTCCCTCAATTATTTGCTTGAATTCCTCTACTCTTGCTTAAGATTTCATCTTATTAGGTATGGCTGCAACATCCATTTGATTTTCAGCTTGGCAGAGTGAGTAGTGAACTAGGCTAAGTTCAAGGTTGAGCTCATCAATCTCATTCTCCTTCTCTTTGTATGCATCCATAGTCTCCTCTGCAAACTTGATGGCATGCTCCCTATTAGAAAGCAAATGGAAATAATCTGATTTCATTATCTGTAAAGCTTCTTTGATGGTCTGCAAATAAGTAAGGGTGGTTCCATTCTTAATTCCTTTGTGCATCTCTTCAATTTGAGCCTTCCAATAGAGTTCTTCAAGGAAGTTGTGTGTGCTATCAAATCTTGTTAAAGATTGCACAATCTTTTATTTTGAGAGCAATAATTGATTCTTCAAAACTTGAAACTCTTTAGGCCCTTGTTTAAAATCAGCACCACACATTAAGATTTATGATTTGTCTTCCATAACAAGACTTTCAAAATCAGCTACCTCTCCATTGTTAGCCTTTCTAATTCCTTCAATTTCTGAATAAGCTTCAGTTGTAGAAACAATATTACCTTCAATTCTGAAACTATCAACAGTCGTTGATTTAGCAAACTCCAAATCATCACACCCTTCAATCTCATCATTGTCATGAAGACTTATGTACTTCTCACTTGCAGATGCATCTGGTGATTCTTCTTCCTCTATTCTGTCGACTGATAAGTATGGCATCAACTTATGTTCACATTGTTTAACAACATTGTCAACTAACTCATATGCAGCTGAAGAAGTAGCCTTGTCTTACATCAAAATAACCAACAAAGAAGATAAGAGTGGCTAAGAATTATTATCACTCTCATTAATGATCAAAGACATGATGACCTTTATAGAAGATATAAAATTTCTCATTTGAGTCTCACTAACTACAACCAATAAATGTTGAAACATTTCAATAATAAGATCTTCACAACCTAGGTCAATTATTATGACATAAGATCTGATTTTTGCAACAGTTTCTAGAATTTTTGTCTTCTTATCAAAAGAAGGATTTTTAGTATCATGAAAACCTCTAAAACTTCCCATAATCAACTGAGATATCTCCTTCATTATGTTCTTTTTGTATTGAACTTTAGGAGCTATAATTCTTGTGATTTCACTAAGGCAAGAGGTGACTACAAGAATCACATCTTCATCAGGATGTCTCATAAACTTGGGTTCAACCAAAGCAATCATTGATTGGGTTTAGAGCCCATTTCAAAATTTCACAATTTGATTGATCAACCTTAGATAAACAAGCTTCTATTTCCTTCATAAGTAGAACATCTTTTGATTGATACTACAACTCAAGATATTTTCCTAAAACATAAAGCATATTTCCCACTTCCTTTTCTATTTGTAGAGATCTAGGTTAGAAAAAGTTGGATAAGTCACTAAAATGTTTTGATAGGGGACTCTTGTTCTGAGACAAGGCATTAGTCCACTGTTGATGGTCCTTTAGTATCTTTCCCATAATGGTCGTCTCAATAACTTCCCAAACACCAACAAGCTAGCAAGACCACTCGCTTTGATACCATTGTAAAATCCCTAACCTGGTTATTGTCTCAAATTCATAATTTTTTTATTTTTCCTTTGTAGGCATTTTGTCAAACACTTTGCATAATGTTGGTTATACTAATTTTCTGAGTTTGTGAGCTATAGAACATCTTATCAAGGAGTTTAGATTATAAATCAACCATCATTGCATCATAACAATCAAAGGAGGACATTTATCAAACAGTTTGTTGTATTTGTTAAAACTAGTAACAAGTATCATAAACATTAGAGTTTGCTTGATATAAATCTGTAGTACAAATATATATATTGCTCAAGAGTTCTAACCTCAATAAGAAGTTATGAAGATGCTCATGTGTTGCTGGTTTGTTTGTCACTCAGGATTAACTCAATTAACAGTAGTTTGGACCTTCATATTCCTATAGTACCAGACCCAATACACCTAAACTTCTTCTAGAGGAAAAAATCACATGATATGCAAGACCCAATACACCTGAACTTCTAGAGGGAAAAATCACATGATATGCAAGCCTGAGTAACCATCCTAGTTGGGCGGCCAGCTCACACCATTCATAAACTTTCATAAAAGTTGCGCTCCTTCCTAGACAACTCTATGCCTTACTTAAACTTCAATAAATTAGAATATAAGATGTGTTGACCCCTTTTTGGTTTATGGCAACTCCTCCTAGAGTGTTACAGTTTCTATTGGAGATGTGCCTTTCTTCTAATAAGTTGCGGTAATCTCCCTTGGAAGATCATGCCACTTTTCAAGTGATGATACCTTCCTGTGGTATGTTGCAACTCTTCCATAGGCTCACATTCCTTTTTAAATACTAAAACCTGCCTTTAATAAATCCATCTCCTTTATTATGAAAGGTATGAAAGGACTCATCTTATCGTGAAGCAACCCCACTAAGTGTAGCACCTATCATAAAGGTTGCGACTTCATGCAAAAGGGTGGCTCTTCTTATTTAGTGGCAACTCTTTTCCACAACTGTGACTAGCCATAAGGCAGCGCTAGAAAACTACAAACTTGAGCTACAAATGCAATTTTCACCACAATAGTGATGGAGGAAAAAATATAAGGTATAAACCCTCTTCCAAACTCCATAGAAATATTTGAATCAATCTTCAATAAAATCTCCCCAAATATGGCACTGAAATAGGGTATTAAATCCCTTTTGAAAGTGCACCCAAAATCTTCAACAATATCTTCAACACAATTTTCTAAATTTGTATTTGCAAGCAAATCACACAAATTTAGCAATGAATCTTTCCTCTAGAGTAAATGCGCAAAATCTGTGAAAATGATATATCCTTCAGCACAATTCTTCGAACCTGTAACAATCTACACAAAGTGTGATTTTGGATGAACCACACGTATTGGTTAGGGAATATCTTTCACCACCAAAACCAATCTTCGCCTTAGGGTTTCCATTCTAGGCTGTTGTTGAACAAACATACTCAACCTCCACAATTGGGGTTTCAAAATAATGCAAATATAGAGAATAACTCAAATGAACTCCCAAATCTCATTTTATATCTTTTCGAGAGGAATTACTTTTATTTTCTTTTATTTCTCCTCTCAAATTATAAAGTGTCTCCTTTTTAAAATAAATTCCACTTTTGACACTTTATAAAGTTATTTCATTATTTTCCTTTGTTCAACATAATAATTAATTAAATATAAAGAAATCCTTAGAAATACTTAGGATGACTTATTATTTAATTAATTAAATATCCCCCTTATTAAGTAATTAAAAAAAAAATCCATACATTCTTCCAAGTTCACGAAAAATATTAAATGGGTCAAAAAGGGACATTACATTCACTTAGAACTAGTCGATCTTCGATGGTCATTTTTATGCAATTCACTATGTTCCAAAGGGTCTAGCCCAAGGTGTAAATTGCATCAAAGAGGGCATCACCCCCATCCTAGGCTTTAGTATAAGAGAATATATGTTTCTTTAATAAATGATTTAATTCTACTATCTAAGCAAATATGGAATATGTTTTTATAAGTGTTAAAATGTAATATTTAATTAATTAAAAAATAATTTTACTATCCTTTCTTTTTATTCCAACTTCCAAAAATTATTTTTATTTATCAAACTATATACTCTAATTCATCTATTTCTACTAGGTCAAGGGTCTAATCCATATAAAATGCAACATCTAAAGTCTAATTAGGCAAGCTCTCAAAGGGGGCCCAACTCTGTTGTTTGTGTTTATTGGCAACAAGGTCTAATTTGGTTGATAGGTCATTATATGTGCACTCATTTGATAGTCCAAGAAAAATGAACTTTTTTAATTTTATTTATGCATATTGAGAGAGGCCTTGACACTTGGAATATTATTCTTGACAACTATTTATGAGGAGTTACAAGAAATTAATAGAATTTATGACAACTTTCTTTTATAAAACAAAAAAAAAGATTGGTGGAGTTAATTTTACTAAACAATATCATTAATACTTATTTGATTTATATGACAACTATGCACGTGCTTTATGACAAGAAAACAATTAATGGAGGTATTTAAAGAAAATCTCATAAAAGAATCTATAATCAATATTTATTTATTTTTATCTAGAAATGATTTTAGGAGATTTTGATTAATAAACATTTTTTCTTCTAATTCTTATAAAAAGAAGATATTGGTAGTGGAGAATTTTTAATTGTCAAAAAATAGATTTTTGAATAAATTTATTAAAAAAAGAAGACCAAAATAAAAGAGGGATGTACTAAATCTTTATGTTCCTATTTCATAGTGGCTACCATTTAATAGTTACCATCCATGTTAACTATTGGCCTTTCATTAATTTGCCAAATCCTAGCATGTCAGAGATAAAAAGGGAATTATAGTGGAAATTGCAAATGGTTTACACATGGGTTGAATGGCATTGTGTTCATAACTGTTGGCCTCTTGCAATGTAAAGGAGAAAAGAAGAATGAAGAGTGGTATTGGAAGTGTAGCCAAATAATTGCAATCACCCTCATTAAACTAGTGTGTAGCACCATCCAAATGGGAGCTGTCAATATTTATGGCACTCAACATAAATATTGACAGTTCCTTTATTCTGGAGATGGCAGGTATTGCTGACAATTTCCTCGATATAGTAAGTATTCCTATTCCAGGCAGCTTCCATTATCGTATACTTAATTACTATGTTGTCTTTATTTAAAAAATGGACGAGTTGAAATTTTTTTGAGAAAGTTGTTCAATATTTTGTATTTGCTTCTGAGAAAGCTGTTCAAGAGATAAAATACGTGCTAATATTTTGCATTTGCTTTGGCTACTAAGAAATTATTAATATGGTGTGGAGTTTGATCAGTCTCCAAGTGGGAGATTGTTATTATATGGAGCCTAATCAAACTTAGAGGTTAAATTTTTCCCCACTTTTGTCAGCGCGGTTTCCCTCCAAAGTATTTTATGGGGGAGTGCAGGGGGGCAGAGCTATTTTTATAAAGGTATCGACAACTATTTTTCTATTGGTCGCCATTGAAAAAAAAACCCTATTTTTGTAATTGACATAAGTCTTGATAAAAACGCTAAGGGTTAGGGTTTCTATTGATATTGTATCTATAGCACATTGCAGCAGATTTGGGTTGCATGAGATTACTGGTTGTAATCAGTTTTATTTGTTGGATAATAACATTGGACTATCTATTGGTGGATGTAGCCTGAGTTTGGGTGAACCACGTTAAAATTGTCTCTCGTTTTATTTCTATGTATTTTTCATTCCTTTGTTTAATCTTTATCTGCATTTAATTGATATCTTTTGCATGCTATTCCTAACAACTGTGTGATGAGTCTAGTGAGGAATCTGAGGGAAACCACATCCATCATGATTCAAACAAAACAAAATTTGACAATGGTGAAAAGCCCAACTGGATGAGTTCTGCTTAGTTGTGGAGTCAAAATTTTGAATCTGAAGAGTGCTAAGAAGAGGTAAGTGTTGGTCATGATGTTAGTCACAAACAAGCATAGAATAAAAGTTATACAACAACCTTTACTCATCTTGAAAGATACGATGAATTCAAAGAATTCATGATCCCAAGTCTCCGGTGATTAGGTCTTAATCGTCTGACATTACTCAGAGGTTGATGTGTGTTGATGTTTCCATTTTGGGGCCTTACGTCGAGTTCATCATCATGACATTGTTTTTGCAAAGATTCTTCACAGAGAGGTCATTTTATACAATTGTTTGATCAAATGATACAGTTATACTCAAATATTTGCATAATATTCATCAATTGTACATGCTTTGTCTCTAAATATGCTAAATATTTTCAATTATCTACAAGATGTCCACATATTTGTATTATTTGCTTGAGGTTATCAATTATTTGCAATTATGACAGTGAAATGCTCTGAAATTTAAAGAAATTGAAAGAAATGCTTCAAATTAATGTTGAACCTTCAGCTATTGAACCACATGTACATCAGATACAGTCATGAAGAGAAGAAAACCAAACCATATGTTCACCAGGACATTCCACAGCTAGATACAGTTGATGCTAACTTCAAAGGAATTGTATGAAAACAACATATGCAAGTAGACATGCACTCTAAGGGACGTAGCAAATCATAGCACATATCCAGAATTCACACACTGATTACTCAAGATTTACTATGAATTGTAATCAAACAAGTCTTCTCATTCATTAAGTATGCAAGGATATAGATGTATACAAAAAGCTTTGAAATGAGCCCTGAATATTTTAGCAGACGGATTTCAATTAAGTTTCGAATATTTGAAATGAGGCATTCCTGCACCTTTTATAGAACAAGGTGAGGAATCCGTTACAAAAGATCTACGATCTTGATTTATCTATGAACATCTACAGTCAATATTTCCTTTGACTTTGTCAACCCTATCAAAATGGCACAAGTTGCCAGCTGGTAACTATCTAAAATACTTATTTTCATAAGTAACTGATGCTTATATTTCCTTTTATGATGTATCCTCATCATGCTCCTTGTCATAATCATCACCTTCGCCGCTCTCACTCTCTTCATCATCATGGTGGTGATCTTCTTTGACATGGACCTGCATAGTTGTCCTGATATTTTCATATAGTTGTACTATTCTCTTTATTTCCCCACCATCCTGAGTTTTTGCTTTGATGGCAGCGTGCTTATGCATTTGATATTTGCCTCAGAGATTTTCTAATTTACTTCTCCTATTGCTAGATGTCTCATGATAATTTTCCATCTTGACCCTGAGCCTCATAATTTTGTCCATGGTTTCCTCTGTTAGATTGTTTAGAGGATCATCAGCTACCTGTTGGAAGTTACTATGTATAGCTTTTATTGCAAACTCCTCATCTTGATTCTCTATCTTCCCTTCCACCTTCCCTTCCAACACTTCTAAAAGTTCAGCTTCATACGCCATCATGTCATGCAGTTTTATGCTGATCTCTCTAAGCTTATTGTTGCATCTTTTGAGGACATCACATTCAAATTTGGTATCTTTATACCATATGTCAACCAACAGTGCAGTGTTATTATTTAGCACTTGATTGCTTATTATGACCTGAGGGTCAATTCTCCTTATTTCTTCCAAGATGATCAAAATTTTCTCCAGCTGGAAAGACCTTTTCCCACTCTCCATCTGCAATCTATCAACTTTCCCCCTAGAGACACTTAAAGAATTCCATCTTTTTAAAGAAGCTTTTACCACTTCTTCCGCTTCATCAAATGTGGATAACATCCACTTTCTCATTATAGATGACTCATGCTTCATGAGATCTATTTTATTTACTTCCTCTTGAGAAATAGCAGTCAATGGGACTGCATGATCAGTTGACGTATCATCAGGGTTAATTAACCCTTTTATGTATGCATGCAGCTGAGAAATGTGCTCTTTATGTTGCTTATTCTTCTCTTTCTCTTTCTTAATTCTTTGAGTTAAGGAATCAATGATATCCTTACCCTCCTGACCCTCCTAGTCTTCATTTGCAAATCCCATGTCAACTGTATTAATCTGGAATTCTTCTAGAGAAATTTTACCTTTTTCTTTCTCTATAGTAGGAATTGCAATTTGTGCAGTCCTTCTTCTAGTTGTGGGATCCCTTTTAATGGCCGAAGTCATTCTGGCCTTCCTCTTTGGTTTTATTATATTTTTTGAAAACAAGGTAGATACATCAAATTCTTGAATCTCAAAACCAACCTCTTGTTGGATTTAAGGCATACAACTGAGAGGGGGGGGGGTGAATCAGTTGTATAAAACTTCTTGTTCTTTCAAACACTTGATTCTTCGTTGTTAGTTAACAGCATATCAATTAATCATCCATGAAAGCATAATACATAAACACAAGAGCAGATAAACATCAACACATTGAACACCAAGATTTTGACGTGGAAAACCCGGTTAAGGGAAAAACCACGGGGTGATTAACCCAAGGATTATTCTCTGTTAGAAGAATAAGAAAAAGAATGGCACTTGCCAATTAGGGCTCACTGCCCGAGCACACTGCTCACAAGAGGCCCACTACCTACTAAGAGACACACTGTCTACAAAGTGATAAGAATCACAATCTTGAACTGGAGAATGACATCTCTACTATGTCCGGATCAGTTCCTTTTAAGCCCAAAAACTTCTGCTCTGCCTTTCGCACTTCTCTTCACTATGCCACACTCATCCACACAATCCACACTTTGAAATGAACTCACAAACCGTTATTTATACAAGACATCGACTTAGGAACAAACATCTAAGTCGGCAAACAACCATAAGAGTATCCGCAAGATGAATAACACATCCGGTCGGCCACCACAAGAACATTCGCAGGATGAACAACTCATCCGGTCGGCTAAACAGAGCAAGAACTTCATCCGGAAGAATAACTTCAATTCCGGGCTCTACTATCAATGCGGATCAACAACACAACCTCAACACGATCCAGAAAACTTCACAAGCCTGCCTGAATGACCGGATACATCCGCACGTCCTTTACTTGCTGGAATCTCTTGTCTTCCTCATCCGGAACTTCAAGAACACAGTCTATCGCCACTGTAGAAGGTACTTCCGGACCTTCAAATCATACATTATCAATACGGACCAACAACACAACCTCAACATGATCCAAGAACCTTCACAAGCCTGCCTGAATGACCAGGTACGTCCGCATTTCCTTTACTTACTAAAATCTCTTATCCTCCTTATCCGGAACTTCAAGAACACAGTCTGTCGCCACTGTCATAATGCAAGAGGTACTTCCAGACCTCCAAATCATACACAGCTCAAGATGGCACATCACAAGGACATCCCAAACACTCTTTCCAATCCGCAGATTAGGATTGTACAATTCCGGACCTCACCGGACCTTTCTGTGATCCTCTGTCACCTCTAAGCACTTGCCGGAACCGGTTCCACACAGACAGCCATAACTTCTTCAGGTCTTCATGCGGACCTCTGAAAACTTGATTGAAACATCTCAAGACTCATATCTGCAAACCCTTTAATCCGCATCCTCCGGTTCTCAACCTATCCAATATATTTGCCTTCTTCTCATCATTGTTCTTCAGTGTTCCTGACTGAGGCTAATTTTCTCAATATCCTCAACACACAGCTCATCCAATCCTTCTTGTCAATGTAATATGAGTATGTTGACATCAATGACAACACTGGTTCACCTCATACTTGCAACAATCTCCCCCTTTGTCATTGATGGCAACATATGATGTGAAGAACCATCAAGACAAGAACTTCTCCTTTCTGTCACAGCTCCCCCTATCAACAACAACTTTTCACATGTCTTCTCTTCCTTTACTGCTCCCCCTTTGATCATTAACCACTTGTTTTTCACATGTCTTCTCTCCCCCTTTGACATCAATGGCAAAGGGCTCATACTTGCAATTCTAATACATCAGAATCATACCAGCTGCTCCCCCTTAGTAGCAGCTCCCCATCATCAATCCGGATCACAAGATATGACTGTGATATCCACCGGACTGATGCACATCAGTGCATCCTAGTTCATCACCGAAGGGGCCATGACCCCTAACTTCTCCCGGAGATATTCAAAAGAGTCCTTGGGAAGAGGTTTTGTAAAGATATCTGCAATCTGATCCTTGGAGGGAACATACTCCAATCTGACTTCTTCCTTGTTTACTTGTTCTCTCAAAAAGTGAAACTTGATAGATATGTGCTTAGTCTTAGAATGCAATACCGGATTCTTAGAAATATTAATTGCACTTGAATTATCACAGAAAATTGTGATAGGCTCCTCATATTCAACTTTAATGTCTCTTAGCATCTGCTTCATCCATAAAATTTGAGTGCAACTACCTGCTGCTGCAATGTATTCTGCTTCAGTTGTAGACAGAGATATTGCATCTTGTTTCTTGCTTAACCAAGAAACCAATCTCTTCCCCAAAAAGAATGCTCCACCACTAGTGCTCTTCCGGTCATCCACATCTCCTGCCCAATCTGCATCTGTGTAAGCATGAAGAGAGAAATCTGGATCTCTAGGGTACCATAGACCATACTCAACTGTTCCTTTCAAGTACCTAAAAATTCTTTTGATTGCCATAACATGAGATTCTCTAGGATCAGCCTGGAATCTTGCCACAAGACCAACAGCCTGCATTATATCTGGTCTAGTTTGAGTGAGATACAACAATCCACCAATCATTGATCTATACTTTGTCTGATCTGCCTTTGGAGAATCATCATCTTTGCTTAACTTACATCCGGTTGCCATAGGAGTGTTCATAGGCTTTGAGTCTTCCATACCAAATTTCCTTAACAATTCTTTCACATATTTGGTCTGAGAAATGAAGATCCCTTCTTTTGTTTGAGTAATTTGCAGACCCAAGAAGAAATTCATTTCACCAAGCATAGACATTTCAAACTCACTTTTCATCTGATTTGCAAAAGTTTTGCACATACTATCTCTTCCTCCAAAAATGATATCATCCACAAACACTTCAACAATCAAAATGTTTTCATGATCAATTTTGAAATATAAGTTACTGTCAGCAGTACCTTTGTTGAATCCAATCTGCACAAGATGCTTATCCAACCTTTCATACCAAGCTCTTGGGGCTTGCTTCAATCCATACAAAGCTTTCTTCAACTTGCAGACCATATCATCATTATCAGACAATTGAAATCCATCCAGTTGTTCAATGTAGACTTCTTCTTCCAGATCACCATTTAGGAAGGTAGACTTGACATCCATCTGATATACCTTGAAGTCTTTGAAGGCAGCAAATGCAAGAAGTAATCTGACTGCTTCAATTCTTGCCACCGGAGCAAAAGTCTCTTCAAAGTCAATTCCTTCTATTTGAGAGTAGCCTTTGCAGACCAGTCTAGCTTTGTTTCTGATTACTTCACCAGCTTCATTTAGTTTGTTCCGAAAGACCCACTTGGTTCCAATTACATTCCTGTCTCTAGGTCTGGGAACAAGATCCCAAGTATGATTTTTCTCAATTTGCATCAATTCATCTTCCATTGCTTTGGTCCAGTTCTCATCATTGCAGGCTTCATTTATTGTTTTAGGTTCAATCTTTGAAATCAAACAACATTCATCCTGATTTTGAGCAACATTCCTTCTAGTTTGTACACCTTTGCTTCTGTCACCTATGATCTGATCTTCAGAGTGGTTCAGTCTTACATACCTTGGAATTTTGGGAGTATCCAGCACTGCTGCTTCTTGATCAGGCTCATTCAAACCTATCTCTTCTTCCTGATTTACCGGATCAGGCTAACTCTGTCTCACCGGAGAGGATTGAGTTCCTTGAACACTGTCTTGGTCATCTTCATCAAACTCATAAAATCTTGAAGGTTTCTCAATTCCTTCATCAACTTTCACATTGGTGCTTTCTATCATTTTCCTCAATCTCTTATTGTAACACCGGTATGCTTTGCTTTGAGTGGAGTAACCCAAGAAAATTCCCTCATCACTTCTAGCATCAAACTTTCCTAGATCTTCATCTCTTTTAATATAACACTTGCTACCAAATACTCTGAAATATTTCACAGTAGGAGTGATGCCAAACCAGAGTTCATAGGGGGTCTTACCGGTGTTGTTTCTGATTTGAACTCAATTTAGAGTGTAGACTGCAGTGCTGATAGCTTCTTTCCAAAACATTTGAGGAACATTTGCTTCCAACATCATTGTCCTAGCAGCTTCCTGGATGGTCCGGTTCTTTCTCTCAACTACTCCATTCTGTTGTGGAGTCTTAGGAGCAGACAACTGTCTCCTTATACCCTGTTTCTCACAAAAGTCAATGAACTCACCAGATGTAAATTCACCACCTCTATCAGACCTTAGACACTTTAGTTTCAATCTGGTTTGATTCTCTACCATAGCTTTGAAGATTTTGAACTTCTCAAATGCTTCTGATTTTTCTTTTAGAAAGGTAACCCACATCATCCGGGAATGATCATCAATTAACAACATGAAATATCTATCACCTTGCAGACTCTTGATTCTTGTCGGACCACAGAGATCAGTATGTACTAATTCCAACAATCCGGTAGAAGACTGATCTTTGCTTTTGAAAGAGACTCTGCTTTGTTTACCTAGCTGACATTCTTTGCACAAACTATTTGTAGGTTTCATCAATTTTGGAAGATCTCTTACAGCCTGAGTATTGCTTATCTTGATGATGTTATCAAAATTTACATGACACATTCTTCTATGCCATAACCAACTCTGATCAATTTGAACAAACAAACAACTTTTATTTGAACCAACCAGATGAAAGATATTACCTTTTGTCTGAGTACTGGATGCAATTTCAGTTTCGAAGCTTGTAAAGATTCTGCATTTTCCATTCTTGAACCGGAGATCATAGCCTTTGTCCACTAACTGACCAACACTGAGAAGATTGTGCTTCAATCCTTCAACATATAGTACATTACCTGTTTTGCTCTTTCCATCAAAGGAAATAGTTCCCCTGCCTCTGATTCTGCCAGCAGAATTGTCACCAAACTTTACCATTCCTCCTTCATACCTTTCCAAATTCAAGAACTTATTCTTGTCACCAGTCATATGGTGAGAACATCCACTGTCAATAACCCAATCATCCTTTTCTTCCACTTGAGCAGCCAAAGCTTTTTCAACAACTTTGTGATTGACAGATTCAGAGAGTATTGAATCTTCTTCCTTGATGGCAATAAACACCCACTCATTTCCGGATTTGCTTCCTAGTTCTGATTCATCATCTGTTACTCCTTCATTGTCATCTTCTTCATGAACATAATAGCAATTCTTTTGAAACCTTTGTCTGTTAGTATTAGACCTTGCAGATCTTTCTGAACATCTTGAAGCAAAATGACCAATCTTATTGCAGTTGAAACACTTAAAGGGTAGTTTTCCTTCATACTTACCGGATCCTCTTGGCAGTCTCTTTGCAATGAGGGCTTCAAGTTGAGCTGTTTCTGCTTCTTCTTCTTCCATGTCTCTTCTTGCTTGATCATACCATGACATTTTCCTTGATGAGTTTTCTCTCGGATCAAATCTCTGTTTGCCTTTCACATAGGCACTGGCTTTGAAAGCAGATTCAGTCTTGGGAGGATCATCTCCAAACTCGGTCATTTCAAATGCAGCTAGTTTGCCAGCCAGTTGTTCTCTTGTGACAGTTGTGTGGGCTCTGAATTCATCAATGGCAGCAACCTTGATTTTGTAGGCAGCAGGAAGGGATCTTAGGATTTTGCAGACAATCTCATTTTCATCTAGAGTTCCACCAGCATTTCTGATTCCACATACCAGCTCATTCACTCTTGGCATAAAGGTAGTGATGTTTTCATCATCTCTCATCTTCAATCTTTCAAATTTCCCTTTCAGACTTTGCAACCTTGCACTTTTGACAAACTCATCTCCTTCATACAGAAGTTCCAATTTAGTCAGGATCTCATATGCAGTTGGTAGGTCAATAACATTTGAGAGATCTGAGTCATTCAATGCGCTTAGAAGAGCTTCCTTGGTCCGCAGATTGTTTTCTGCTTCTGTGATTTCATTCAGAGTTGTCGGGCCACCTTGTGGAGGTACATATGGTTTTGAGACCATAGCCAAGTATGCTTTTCCCATACATTCCAAGTGACACTTCATGCGACCTTTCCAGAGAGTGAAGTTGGTTCCATCGAACTTCGGACTATCCTTCTTGTATGACGACATCCTGGATCTCCTCAAGCGGTTAAGCTCCTTTCAGAGGAACTTCGCTCTGATACCAATTGTTGGATTTAAGGCATACAACTGAGAGGGGGGGGTGAATCAGTTGTATAAAACTTCTTGTTCTTTCAAACACTTGATTCTTCGTTGTTAGTTAACAGCATATCAATTAATCATCCATGAAAGCATAATACATAAACACAAGAGCAGATAAACATCAACACATTGAACACCAAGATTTTGACATGGAAAACCCGGTTAAGCGAAAAACCACGGGGTGATTAACCCAAGGATTATTCTCTGTTAGAAGAATAAGAAAAAGAATGGCACTTGCCAATTAGGGCTCACTGCCCGAGCACACTGCTCACAAGAGGCCCACTGCCTACTAAGAGACACACTGTCTACAAAGTGATAAGAATCACAATCTTGAACTGGAGAATGACATCTCTACTATGTCCGGATCAGTTCCTTTTAAGCCCAAAAACTTCTGCTCTGCCTTTCGCACTTCTCTTCGCTATGCCACACTCATCCACACAATCCACACTTTGAAATGAACTCACAAACCGTTATTTATACAAGACATCGACTTAGGAACAAACATCTAAGTCGGCAAACAACCATAAGAGTATCCACAAGATGAATAACACATCCGGTCGGCCACCACAAGAACATTCGCAGGATGAACAACTCATCCGGTCGGCTAAACAGAGCAAGAACTTCATCCGGAAGAATAACTTCAATTCCGGGCTCTACTATCAATGTGGATCAACAACACAACCTCAACACGATCCAGAAAACTTCACAAGCCTGCCTGAATGACCAGATACATCCGCACGTCCTTTACTTGCTGGAATCTCTTGTCTTCCTCATCCGGAACTTCAAGAACACAGTCTGTCGCCACTGTAGAAGGTACTTCCAGACCTTCAAATCATACATTATCAATGCGGACCAACAACACAACCTCAACATGATCCAAGAACCTTCACAAGCCTGCCTGAATGACCAGGTACGTCTGCATTTCCTTTACTTACTGAAATCTCTTATCCTCCTTATCCGGAACTTCAAGAACACAGTCTGTCGCCACTGTCATAATGCAAGAGGTACTTCCGGACCTCCAAATCATACACAGCTCGAGATGGCACATCACAAGGACATCCCAAACACTCTTTCCAATCCGTAGATTAGGATTGTACAATTCCGGACCTCACCGGACCTTTCTGTGATCCTCTGTCACCTCTAAGCACTTGCCAGAACCGGTTCCACACAGACAACCATAACTTCTTCAGGTCTTCATGTGGACCTCTGAAAACTTGACTGAAGCATCTCAAGACTCATATCTGCAAACCCTTTAATCCGCATCCTCCGGTTCTCAACCTATCCAATATATTTGCCTTCTTCTCATCACTATTCTTCACTATTCCTGACTGAGGCTAATTTTCTCAATATCCTCAACACACAGCTCATCCAATCCTTCTTGTCAATGTAATATGAGTATGTTGACATCAATGACAACATTGGTTCACCTCATACTTGCAACACCTCTGTGGTGACTTCCTTCTCCAACCACTGAGGTACCCGATCATGTTTCTCAGCATCATCATGATGCTCACCTTGATCTCCTGTATCTGTCAGCATATGTGATGGAGAAGGTGATTTCCTCGTTTCTTCTTCATGATGCTCACCTTGAGGGTGATCTTGGGGTATATCCTCCTGCTGAGGGATTTCTTTTTCTGTAGGAGCATCATCCTGAGGTGGAGGATCTTGTGATGCGTTGATATGATGATCATGATGATCATGATCCTTCTCCTTTATTACTTCATCCACTTTTGACTTTTCCTCCTGTTGAGGCATATTTATAGCTGTGGATACTGTGGAGTCCTCCTTAGGTGCTGGCGTTTGTTCTGAAGCCATTATTTGTTCTGCACTTGCACTACTTACTTCCTGAATCTTAGAAGGAAGATCTTCTAAAACATCCTTCTCATCAGCCTTCTTTTCCTGAACTTCTACTTCAACGGGTTTCACAGATGTATCCTGTTGGTGTTGTTGGCTTATTTCTGAAGCATGGCCCTCTGGTTCTGCCATCTTCACTTCTTCTATATTTTCTCCTTCATCAGGTGTACCTGCTGGATGTTCAGGACTTACATCTTGTCTATATGTCAAATCCACTATTGCAGGACTTGTCACCTATGCAACTAATGTGTCCAACCCTATTTCTTGAGCTATCCTCTCTGGACTCTTTTCTGCTTCAGCTTCCACTTGCTTCATCTCCTCCAATATTGTTTGAACTAATGGAGTCCCATGAGGAGTCATTTGAGTACCTGCAGCAAGGGTTTCCATCTTTTGTGAAGATACTTCCTTCACAACCTCATCATCAGATAGGTTAATTATTTCCTCCAATGAGATATGACCTCCTTCTAATATATGGGAGACTTCTTTTCTTTGCTCCTCCACTTGTTCAGCCTTGACCTTCACAATGGTAGGAAGTGGAACATTGTGTTGGAATTCCTTGTGGAAAACTTCACTACCTGCCCCTCTCAACATTACAGGGGATTGCTTTATCTCACCCCTCATTGAGGTTCTTGGTTTCTTAGGTGTGGTAGCTACCACCACCTGTGAGGCTTTTCTCTTCCTTTTGAACAGTAAAGGGGCCTCCTCTTCTTCAGACTCCTCCTCCATAAGAATATCTTCTTCTACTAGTTTTCGTGAGGATTGACCCTCTTCTTAGGTCTCAGTAGCTATTGCCCCTGCTGGTTGATGTTTCTTGGACTTTTGTTTACCTGTCCGTGGAGGTGATGTTGATCCTAATCCTGATGTTGCTGCATCCTCAGTTGGAAACACTGCCCTTTCAATAATCACCCCCTTGGGTTCATTATCAACTTTCCTACCCCTAGGGGGTCTTTTGCTTTGTTGTTGTTGTGGAGGCAGTTTGTCTCCTTTAGATTTTCTCTTTTCATTTATAAAATCATCATATTCCTCATCAGGAATATCCTATCCTTTCTTCTTGTTATCCGCAGTAATGGCAACTCCTTTCTTCTTCAATGCCTCAATTTGTTCATCAACCCAAGCTTGGGTTAGCTGTAGTGTCCTGGCAATGAAAGGATCCAGAGATATATCTTCTTGTATGGTCAAGTTAGGTGCAGATATTGTATCATTATATATTTTCTTTTCTTCATATTCATCTGCCATTAACCTGCCATCATCCTTTTTCAACTGTGAAGGAATGTGGATGCAGTCAAAGGTTTTGATTTGGTTCAATGTCAACCTTTGGTATCTTCTTCTTCTGGCTTCTACTTCATCCTCACAATCCACCCAGAAGTCTTCTAGGTGCCTCTGATGAATCGGTTTCCCTATTATTTTCTGTATCCTTCCATAAGGATCATATGGCTTTATCAATGGGAATGGCTGCAACTGCATTTTATTCAAACTGACCATCACCTTCTTGATACTTTCTGAATCTGGGCACATGTACCTGCCAATGGTTACTGGAAACAAAATTGGTGGAATTTTATGAGCATCCTTATATGTTTTCAGCATTGTGGAGCTTTGCCTTATGAATTCCATTAGTATTACTGCATCAGTGGGGTATCTTGACAGCATGAGGGGATGACCTTCAAAACCCTCAATCCTCATATAGGAAAATGTTGCAAATTGAATATACCAGGCCCCATGCCTGTAGATTATTTCTTGAGCCTCCATGCTCAATCTCTTTGTCCTATCCTCCTCCATGGTTCTCACCAAGTGCATAGAGAATGCATCATTTACCAGTTTATAATCCTGGAGGTAGTTAACTCTCTGCAATTGGGGATGATGATCCCAAATGTGTACAACATTGATTGTGCCTGTCACCTTCCCATCTGTAACCAGTGCATCAAATATGCCTTTGTAAGCACAAGAGTAGACAATGTATGATGTCATATAAAAGGAACAATTTGAACCTCCCAGGTTCATCAGCTGCTCATGTAGAGCATCACTTATCAACTGGCCCCATAATGGCTTGATGTCTGCATATATGCACATCATACCGTACATCTAGTCTTTAAAACTACCAACATCAGGCTGGCCTGTCACCCGGCTAAGTAATGCAATCATGTACTAATATTCCTCATCAAAATCATATTTGAACAAGTGCACATGAAGCTTGGCAGCTGCAGGATATGTGCTATTCTTGGCCCTCCACTGATACATGTTCTTCCTGGCTTGCTTTTTATTATTTTCATATTCAACTTCTGATTTCTTCAGGTCTACACTATTAACCTTCCTACCCAATGGCAGTCCAAATGTCTTGGAAAGACCCTTGATGGATAGGTCTACATATATTCTTCCATGTTTCACCACCTGTCTGGTTTCTGGATTGTAATTCCATGCACATTCAATCACCAGCTCTAGAGACTCCATGGAGTACGGAAAACCAGCCGCATTCCATAATTCAGACACGAATACTGCATCCAACAGGGGGCTTCTGTTCTTCTCATAGTTCATCTTGGCAGACCAGGCCTCCAAATCAGTACTCCCCTGATGTGTATCTATTATGGCACCATATTTGAACAGGATGCCCCTAGGAGATGCGAACATAGGCTTGCTGAACTCAGCCTCACACTTAGCTAACCTCTTGTCAGCCATGGATATCTGCAATTAACACAATTTGTCTTACAATGGGTATTCACATGCATGCAAATAACATTTTATCTTTACTAACATCATGCATACTATACTTATTTAGTATTTACCTATTATGGGATACATAAACTGACACCTTAAACCAACTACATCATACCTGATTATGCAGAAGCAACAGGATGAGGGTTTCAATTACTTACTTGGTTATGCAGATCCCCTTAATTATACCAGGTGGTTTTCTGGAATTGCTCTTAATTCTGATGACAATCACGTGCTTCCTCCTGTCTGTAAGCTCCATTCGTACAAGTATCGCCTGTATGGATTTTGGAAGCTAGTGCTCTGTAAAAAATGATTTTCTCGCAAGGTAAGTGTGAAAATGACAATGAATTTACCTTTTAACCTTCCAATTAGGGTAAAATTAGGGCAAACCCCGACGTATTAGATTTTATTCGTTGATCCTTAGCATGGAAACTCAGGATTTCGCCAAGTGTTTCATCAGGTTTTGTGGTCGGCGGGAACTACCTACTACCTCTGCGCGCATTAAATGTCAATGGCAGCAATGGGAGCAGGGTGATATTCGCATGCCAGGATGATGTTCGAATGACAGGATGATATTCGAATATCAGGGTGATGTTTGAATATCGGGGTGGTACTTAGATATCAGGTTGATATTTGAATATCGGGGTGATATTCGCAAATATCATCTCGAGTGCAATGTGATCATCCTCCCCGAGAGGAAAAACTATCTTTGACAAGATCAGGTGATGAACGCACCCTCAGGTCATACTTAATACATCAGGAGGATATTTCAATATATCGGGTGATGTTACAAAGAATGATGATGACCAAATAGACCATAACCTCTCTCTCTCTCAGAATATCGGGATGACGTCATCCAGATATTCGCTCATTATATCGCTATGGCATCATGACGCCATCGTCATGTTATGGGAGCAGGATCATGTTTAGGAAATATGCCCCCGAGAAGTAAATGTGATGATTACGTCATCGTCATGTTTGTTTCTTTGTTTATCGGACTCCAATGACATCATCAGGATAATGGCTTAGGGGGATATTTCGCGTTAGGAGGATATTGAGAAATATCGGGTTACATTGAGAAATATGATCCCCGCGGGAAACATAAGGCTATTGACGGGTAAAGGTCACTATTACCTAAAATTGACGTCCGGATATTTGGATCGCATGAATTATCGGGTGATAAATTAGATCGGGGTGACCCTTCGTAATATGACTGATGTTACAAAATATGATCCTCCCCCTGTGAATATCAGGTTTGACTCAAACTTTGACCATTCATAACTTTCACATCCTAACGAATCTCAGGGTGATGTAAAAGGCAAACCTGCATGAAATTTGATACTCTATTTAAATATGAGGTTACTGGAATGAAATATGAACTTTGACAAACTGACCTCATGATGATGACTTACCCAGTCTTCCTTGCATGATGATCCACATGACTTACTTTTACCAAACCGCCAGAAAGCATAGAGCAAGCCAAGCAAAAGGTTGGGTTCCTATTTTGTTAAGTCAAAATGGGGCGTGTTGTGTAACCACACAACAGTAAGCAACAAATTTAGCCATTATTACACCTTTGTCATCAAGTTGTAGTTTTTGTGCCTTTGTTATTATTCTCTAATTTTTGAGACATTTGACACTGATTCCTTTCATTTCATGGACAACAAAGGGTCTCCCCATAGGAAAAACCCTTGAAGCAACACGATTGCCATTCTGGCCGATCTAGCTAAGAGAAAGTTTTTGCACCAAATTCTAAGTTGTTTTCTGATACTAAGAAGAGAATTGGAGGAGCATTCCTCCCTTTTTCAAGAGAGAGACAAATCAATCTAGTTGTCTTTGTAAGATCAGATGCAGGCAAGACCATATTAGACCTTGAATTGTCATCAAGAGAGCAGGAGGTAGGTTCCTCCATTAGATATAATGAAATGGCTAAGTTGATCAATGCCACCACCACCACATTGAGGAGTAGTAGATCCAAGGAACCAATAGAAACGGCTACACCTATGCTCTCCAAGGAAGGGTTCTTCAACAGTTTGGTGGCTCACAAGGTGAGAATTCCTGGACTTAAAAAATTGAATTGTATCTTCTGTCATCTGTCATTTATTTAGCTTGATGGGTTTGTACTTTATACTTTTATGAATTCTAATTACACCTTTAGAAACTTCAGGCTTATAGATTTAGAGCCCTAGATAATTTTTCCTATGTCAAACATACTTGTTGAAGTTAGGCATTGCTTAATTTTGGTTTTAAGGTTGAGAACAAGCGCTCCTTTGGTGACTAGGATTTTGTGTTCAACAATTCCTCTTGGAAATTAAGGTCTTTGTAAGAACCACTCTAATCAGCAAGAATAAAATAGTATTATTCTAATAAAATAGTGCGGAAAAAGGGATGAATAAAAATTTTCCCATGAAATTAAAACTCATGAAATAAACTTTCGTCAATATAATCAAATAAGAATCATTACATTAGCTAATCAAATAGCTTACAAAAAAGATTGTCTTTACAACATCTAGCCAAACAGGCTTGTATCAAAGAGAGAGTCACACCATACAACGTCCTTGATACCATACCATATCTTCAACACTGAACCTGGTGGAGAGAGAGAGAGAGAGCATCATCAAGGCGATTTACCACCTAGTCACATGCCTCACGCCTCCTTGGTCTTACTCCTAAATGGAGAAGCCTGACCCTTCGTGAGGGGTCTAGCAAACTTAAGTCAGCATGCATGAAGGAATCTAGTATAGCATGATATATCTAACATCTCTAGCATGTGTCAAATGCATATGAACTAATATCATGATATGATAGAGAGAGAAATATAATATCAAATAGTAACTACTGCTAATTTGATTGACAAGCTTTGGCCAAGGCATCTTTTTCAGTTGTGTTCAGAAGATAGGTTATGCATAGAAACCTACTCTTCTCTATAGGTCCATATTCGGTACTCATCCATGCTCTTCCTCAACTCATCATATAGAGAATAACAGAAGTAGGAAATTCGATAAACATTTGCATTCATAACTATTCAGTGACTAATAATACATTCAAGATTTTTGCACAAACATATGCAAATAATAATCTTGAAAACCAGTCTTCAACAGATGATTCCTTAGTCTAACAATAATCCAAAGATCTTACCTTAAGAATCATAATATGGCATCTTCCAATCAAAGTATTAGATTCTTAGTTTCACTTTACATAGAAATTAATGGTCTAACTATCTCATAACATTCCCATAGAAAACTTGCAAGAAAATATAATCAAGAAAAGACCTAGCTTTCACATAGAATTTCAAACTGGTAGACATATTTCCTCAATTAGTAATGTACCTTAGATGCAAACCTATAAAACAACACATTTCCTTTCAAATATGAGTTAATTACAAACTCTAAGATTACTGAAAGCATTTCACCTTATTTACTATTTTCCTTGCTCATGCAATAAGTAAGAAAGAACTGAAGGATAAACAACCAATAATGATCTTTACCACTATAATGTAATCTTATCCACTAATCATTAATTATGTGAATAACAAGAAATGTATCCATCCTCATTCTTGGTTAACTATTTCCAAACAAAGAAATGTTATCGTAATTAGGCCTAACTATCTTAGACAAAAGTGTTAAATTATTAACAACAAAAGGATCCAAGAACGACTTTGAGCCTAAACACTAGTAGTTCACAAAAAAATACTATGCACATGAACATCATGAAATAATTTTTCCTTGGTTACTGAATAATCCTAAGGCTTATAGAAAATCACTAATCATTAATGTAAAGATATCAAGCCACACTCACAATCCAAATTGTAAATTGACATTCAACAAAGATGTAACCTAACATGAACATAGTGCAAGGAGGTGGAATCAAGTATAACTTAGACTTGCATCTCACTATCTGTGAGTAATGACCTATGTTGACAAGTTATGGATGAAACTATCTAATATGTCACTACCCAAAAAAAAATTGTTTTCTCTCTCATCACTTACCTGAATTATAATAATAGAAGCACAAGTTTATTACAAGCTAGAAAAAACAAAAAGTAAATTATGGGACTGTGGGAGGCGTTGTGGCCTCCACAGG
Source organism: Cunninghamia lanceolata (assembly GCA_027924645.1). Classification (NCBI taxonomy): domain Eukaryota; kingdom Viridiplantae; phylum Streptophyta; class Pinopsida; order Cupressales; family Cupressaceae; genus Cunninghamia; species Cunninghamia lanceolata. Next base: position 143,635 of record BSBN01000082.1, read on the forward strand.
CCACAGTTTAAAACAAAATCTTGAATAGCATGAAGTCTGCAAAGATTAAGATATGCACAAAATGGACTATAGAATGACCCTAGTCACAATTCAAGAGGTGGTTGGTTCATGCAAAAATATAGGTAAATGAATCACATCCAATAAAAGGACCAAGGCAACATATTAAGAATAAAAAGAATCACTCAACATTGTCTTGAAATAGAGATATGGCCGAGCATCTGAGATAAGTCTTCAATAAAACGATGGTAAAACACTAGTTCATCATCCTCCAAGGAAAACATAAGGCACAAGAATCTATTTGACAAATATACCTACAAGGAATGCAACACAACACAAAATACAATAAATTTAACTGTTGCCAGAATGTTTTAAGAGATACCATCACCTAGGAGCCCCAAGAACCTGTAGTGTGGCTTAATTGGGGGTGTTGGAAGTAAGCCACACCTGGACTGGCAATGGGTTGGCCACTAGGGGCCAGTAGCTCAGTTGGTAGAACACTCCAGCAGCAAATGGAAGGTCCTAGGTTGAAGTCCTAGCTGGTCCATATGAGCAGCAACTCAACAAGTTTTTTTAAACAATATTATATATATTTTAAATTGGTAAAGACCAAAAAAAAAATTTGAGTTGCTACTCATATGGACCAACTAGGACTCGAACTTAGGACCTTCCATTTGCTACTAGAGTACTCTACCAATTGAGCTACTGGCCCCTTGTGGCAAACCCATCGTCAGTTCGGGTGTGGCTTACTTCCAACACCCCCCCTTAAGCCACACTGCAGGTGCTTGGAGCTCCTATCCTAGCTCTGATACCAATTGTTGAGTTGCTGCTCATATGGACCAGCTAGGAATCAAACCTAGGATCTTCCATTTGCTACTGGAGTGCTCTACCAACTGAGCTACTGGCCCCTTGTGGCCAGCCCATCGTCAGTCCAGGTGTGGCTTACTTCCAACACTAATGTCTTCAGTTTTTTTGTTCCACATCACAATGATATAAAAAACACACTTTTTCTCTCTACTTGAAATTGTAACCTCTTCTGTCATATTCAATTTTTTAACTACAGGCCATGGTGATTTTTTAATTATTGAGAAACACAAATTGATCTACGAAAATCAAATCTGTTGCAGAGTACATAGCCACAATTATAGGGAACCTAGCTTTCACTTTAGTTACAACCATGAAACATAAGATCAATAATCAAAATTTATTTTTTAATTCAAGTTGTAAATGTGCTTATACTAATCACACCACATTCTAAATGCCATGTTTCAAAAAATAAGGAAATTCAAATTGCCTTCCTTTTTGATGACTAGTAAGCATTTTTTAAAAGGCTATTGCACTTTGGCAATCCTCTTGTGTATGAGGAAAAATCGATTAAATCTAAACTTAATAAAACCAAAAACCCAATAACATAAAGAAAACGAATTTAAATAAAAGCCATGACAAATAATCAATGAAATAAAGACTTTTACCGAAATCTGTATTGTTTCCTTTGGATTGAATGTGGATTGCTCAATGAAGTTGCAAAGCCATAGCTGCAACAAGCAAGTAGTGTGCTCAAGAGATCAATGTCAAAAGATCGTGATAGTGCTCAATCGACGCGTTTTGTATGCTTGAAGCTCTGTTAAGTGTGCCTGAGACAAAGAGAGAGGTAATGAAGGAGATGAGGGGGGTTTATATAGGTTTCAAGGAAAATCGATCAACAGTCCAGATAATTCAGAAGAATCAACGGAGGAGAATAGTTGAGGAACGTGCAACGAATGAGAAGAAGACATGTGTCTTGCTTGCTTTTGCATGAGAGGAGTTATCAAGAATAGAAGAATAAGTTAACTGAAGAGATAAATCAATTAAAAGAATAAAGCAATCAGTTAAGTGATTTAAAACAAGAAGAAGAGATTTGCATGAGAAAAGAAGACATTTTGCTTTATTAAATATAGAAATATTTAATTGATGAGCAAGAAAGCTTGAGTTATTTTAGAGATAACTCAAATTTAGAAGAAAAAGCAATTTAAATAAATAATTGATTTATTTAAATTTAGAGAAGATATTTTGGAAGAAGTAATTAAATAATTGGAATTATTTAATTTAGAAGATTTTGAAAGTAAATTAAATAAATAAATTTATTTAATTGTTGTGCATGATTTTGGAAGAATGATTTTGATTTAATTAAATAATTTAAGAATTATTTAATTTTAGATAAGAGGGAATTTGTTGAATTAATTAAATAATTAATTTAATTAATGTGGACTTGAATTTTCAGAGAGAGGATAATGATCCAATTAAATAATTAAAATTATTTAATTGTGGAAGAATATAGAGGAATTTAATTTAATTAATTAATTAAAGAGGATTTATTTAATTAATGTTGAAAGTATGATTTAGAAGAATTTGATGAAATTAATTAAATAATTAGATTATTTAATTAACGTTGAAATGCAGGTGATTAGGAAGAAATGACGAAATGCAAGTGATGCGACGACTTGGTCATTTTAGGACGTCTACATTTTGCCCCTTTTTGATGCAATGCAGCATGTAGCGTTGCGTCAAAGAAATCGATAGTTGAATACATGATACAAATTTTTTTTTTTTTATGCCCCAGTGTAAGTAGTTGCCCCAGCGTATGCCCCCTCGAGCGGGAAGACAAGGAAGCGACAAAGGAATGGTGTTGACGCTCGACCAGAAGAGGACGCGACCAGGAAGAAGAAAAAGTAGAAGAAGGGGTGGGAAAGAAAAACTAAGGGGGGGAACACTATAAATAGGTCCCATGGGGACCACAATCCTCATTTGCACCCTTGGAGATTCTAAATTTAGAGAGGAGAGAATTCAAACCTAGTTTAGAGAGAGTGGAGCAGCCAGCGAGGAGAGATGCCGATTCCAGCGCATAGTCATTAGGCGGAGTTGGTGCGGACCTACAGGAGGCCAGCAGGAGCTCCGGCAGCGGTAAGTGATCGAAAACCCCCTTTGCATTTGTCGTTTATTGTGGTTTTAGGGCGAGGTTCAGGGGGGTCAGTTAAGTCAGCCAAAAGCACTTTAGGAAGCCGCAACGCGGCTGGTAGGGGGTTGCAGCGCTTTTGGCGCGCCGCAGCGCGTTTGGTAGGCGACAGTAGTGCGGTTGGCAAAATCGCGTCGCCTTTGGTTAGATGGTTCGCGCTGCAGCGCATTTGGCAAATCCCGCAGCGCATCTGGCTAGGCAGGGCAGCGCTCCTGGTAGGGTAGTATAGCGCGGCCAGCGGGAATAGAAGAAATTGAGTCGCGTTGGGTAGTGCAGAAAGGCACGATTGGCAGGCAGGTAGGGTGCTTGTGGGGAACAAGTCGCACTTGGGAGAAAAAAACTCAGCGCTTCTGGATGGACAGTATAGTGCTGTAGGTAGGGAAGGACAGCGCTTTCCTATAAAACAAAGCGCTTTTTATTTGAATAGAAGAAAAGTTAGGGTGTAATAGAATGGGGGGGCGTAGAAGAGAAACACCTAGCCTAGGTTGACAACGAGGAAAGGGAAAGTTGGGGGTTTAGGGAAGATGTAGATAGGATTTGAGGGATTTGGGAAAGAAACTGACAAGTGATTTGCTATGGATGCAGAGGATTTTGCCACCACTGATGTCGCGAGAGTGACATCACGCCATCGCACACGAGGTTGTACAGTTGATGTGGGAGGAGGATGCCTTCCTGGAGCATGCGAGACTATGGCATGTGTCCCACCTGACACACATTAGGGCGAACCTCGCCCTAGTGACTGCAGTTGTAGAGAGGTATCACAGCGAGACTTTGTCGTTCCACTTTCTGATGGGAGAGGCTACAGTGACACTAGAGGATGTATACCGCATCCTAAGGATTCGGATAGACAGGGAGATCGTGGACTTTGACCCAGCACGGGGTGAGGCAGGCTTGGAGGAGGTCTTCTGCACGGATGACCTGTGGATAGAGGACGGGGAGATCCGATGGGCAGACATCCCGAGACTCTGCGACCGGATCAGATGGATCATGGCGTCACTGATTGGCAGCTTCCTGTGTCCAGACAGGAGATCTAGAGGACTATCAATTGGCTGGGGGACAGTGCTATCAGGGATGTTCACCCATGGCAAACAGTATGCGTGGGGACCCTGTGTGCTAGGACAGCTATATCATGACATGCACCATTGTGTTTACAGGAGAGGCAGGAGCCTCTCAGCAGGGGTGACTTTATTACAGGTATGGGTGTGGGAGCACATTCCCGTTATCCGACCCATGGCACAGCGCCACCGAGACAGAGGTGAGCCATATGCATTTTTATATGACGGGGTGATGACACATCGGAGGATGGGGTCTATTAGCTACTAGAGGCGGCAGATAGACGAGATGGACCTATTCATATGGAGGCCCTGGTTACTATGTGAGGAGTGGGCTGACGAGCATGAGCAGCTCATGTACTGCAAACATGCTCGCTATCTGTTCGGTAGACAGACAGATATGATAGAGAGATACCTTCCAGAGCGAGTTCGCAGGTAGTTTGGATTGCCACAGGGACTACCCGTGGGGGAGGCCACTCATGCCAGGACACGGAGGGAGGTTGGAGACTGGGATGCCGAGATCCCAGTGGTGACAGCATTGACAGAGGTACGGGGACTTATCCCCGTGAGATGGGATTGGGACTCTGGGCTAGCAGACCCAGGGATGTTGCCAGAGTATGACTAGTACTGGCAGACACACAGGCCGATGAGACTGACTACACCAGGTGTAGCAGGGGCAGTGGGAGAGGTATTGGTCCTTGGAGGGGAGGCGAGGATGAGGCGGCAGGCTAGGGCAGCCAAGCAGCAGGCAGCGGGCCAGCAGGCAGGTGGAGAAGGTAGCGGCCAGCAGGCCGATGTGGAGAGGGCAGAGGCAGTGGGCCCGGTCGTAGAGACCGACTTACAGAGAGCAGAGCGACTGCTGCAGGAGGAGATAGCCCGGAGGACTTGCTTAGAGCTCCAGATGGCACGACTTAGGAGAGACAGGGATGTAGCGCGGGCAGATGCAAGGCAGGCAGAGGCCATAGCCCAGGCACAGACACAGGCAACCTCAGCAGCACAGACAGCCCTGGCACAGGTACAGGCGCAGCTACAGGCACAGGTGCAGGCCTACAGACAGCTATAGGCCTAGATACAGGCACAGGCACAAGTACAGGTGTAGCCGCCAACTGCACTAGCAGTAGACGCCGAGGAGCTAGCACATGCCAGGAGAGAGAGACGCAGAGGTGCAGCTGCGGTTGACTGCAGAGGCCACACTCTTTAGAGTGAGGCGGGAGAGAGAGGAGGCATGCCGTGCACTGGGTGCAGACCAGAGGACATTATACAGCGAGCTCGTCCGAGTACAGGGTGAGATAGTATCCGCTGGCCAGGAGGCATAGTACTATAGGGGTCTGTATGTGGGTGCGGTGCCGGCAGCTCAGCAGGCACCGAGCTACAGAGACAGGAGTAAGTCTGGGGCATCAGGATCCCGAAGGATAGGGCAGTCAGCATCCTCAATTAGAGGGCCACTTTTGCCACCAGGGGGAGGAGGAGGACCATCAGGGGGACCTCCACTGAGCACAGGGGGAGGACACGGGCCACAGCAGGAGGGCAGCTCTACCCACTAGGGCGCAGGACTTGTATATTGTATCATATTGTATCATTTTGGACAGATGCCTGCGTGCATTCTGATGTATATTTCATGGGCTCTTGATAGCCTTGATGTACTATATTGATGTATATTTGGATGTATACACATTTTGCATTTTTGATGTAGACACCGAGATGTTGTATTATGATTACATGATATCTATGATGATCGATTTGACTCACTGTTGTTCATGCTTTTGTGTATGCATTCCTTGATGTCATGGATGTGATGATATGTATGTATGATTATGGATTCATGTGATGACATATGTTGCGTATATGATGCTTATAGATGTATGATGATAGAGATATATGATGATATAGATGTGATGACTAGTGATATCTGACATGTGGGTTTTGCAGATATGCACCAGAGAGAAGAATAGGAGGAGATGGAGACAGAGACTATTGATCGATTACTGCAATGAACGTGATATAAAGGTTGGTGGGAATGGATGAAAGGTGAGCTTGTTGTAATGGCTTCGCATTTGTATATAAAGAGAAATCCTTATTTTGATATAGCACGTAGATAGTTCGCCACCAAGGTATAAAAGACCAAGGTGCAGTAATATCCGAGTGCGTGGACGTTGACTCTGCAAACAAACGGTTTGAACTTAGATCCTTTTAGACAAAATATAACCTTGTTGGAACATGTGAATGAGCCGTAGTCTTGAACATAAAATAAACTTCCATACATGCAAATGCAAGAAGAATTATTAATATGTAAGATGCTAGGTCCTAACACACACAAGATAAATAGAATGCCAAGAAAGATACTAAAGATCATTCCTCAAACACGGCACACAGAAAGCAATGACTATGCCCCCAATCCGTACGGCATCGCAACATACCAAGATTATAGATAAATCAAGGTAGCCTTAAATAGGTAATGGATAAGGAACAAAAGATAAACCATAACACAAATTGGCTGACTTACAAAGTAAACATACAACCAACATATTCTCTTGCCAAAGAGGTTGCTCAGGATAGATTGGATAGCAAAGATAACAGCCTTATCGTAGGAACTCTGTGTCCGTTAAAGGGTGCTATCTACCTAAAAAGACAATGTCTTGTTGCAGGAAATGCCACGTCGTAGGAGACGCGTGTGTTGGTCTCGACAATGGAACACTGTGCAAAAGACAAGCTTGGTGATCTAAGGCTTTGGTTAAGCGGTACTTAGCTGATGTTGGCAATTGATATGCAGGATAGTAGATGACTCTGGAAGTAGGCCTCTTTGCTTCAAGTTTGTTAAGGACTTTTGCTTTGAAAGGATGCGCTAGCTTGCTGCTTGAGTTAGTCAAGTCGAGGCAAATGGATTTTGACAAACGGAAGACTAGAAGGGTGACAGTGCTAATGTATTGGGATGGGTGGAGAATGATGGATCGTGTGCGCCTGAGTACTGGATACATCCTTCGTATTCCAGACTACCTACATACCCTGTATCCACGGGATCAAGGCACACTTACGATGGAAGAGGAACGTGATAAATATGTAGTTCTGGATAGAGTGATGAGATGGGTCAAGGTGGAAGGGGGAGATCTTATGTACCTGAGTACTAGAAATGTCCTTCGTATTCCAGACTGCCTACATACCCATATCCATGGGATCAAGGTACTTTAAGACTGAGAAGATGATAATATGTAGTTCTGGTAGAGGGTGATGATGTGGGAAAAGTGCGGAGAAGAGGTGATCTTATGTACCTGAGTACTGGAATACTTCCTTCATATTCCAGACTGCCTACATACACATATCCATGGGATCAAGGTACTTTAAGACTGAGAAGATGATAATATGTAGTTCTAGTGGCGGTGTTGATGTAGAAAAAGTGCTGAGAAGATAACAGCCTTATCGTAGGAACTCTGTGTCCGTTAAAGGGTGTTACCTATGGAAATGAGAAAAGATCGAAGTATGTGCTGCGAACCACGAACAAGGAACCAATCCTAGACCTAAGTTAAGGAAAGAGTTACCCCCATTCTGGTAGAGGAAACTGTAGGGGTGACTGCCGAAGAAGACACAGAAAGACTTGACCTAGGACAAGACAGTGTTAACTGTAGACACAGATCAAGACATGGGAAGACGACGATGGACATTGACAAATTTCCAAGCTATACTAGATATGGAAAGGCAAACAAAGTCAATGGTTTTATTACGGATGGATGGATGAAGCGTGTTGTTGCGAACTGGACAAGGAGTGGACAATGACTCGATAGACGATGGATGCTGACTCTACACATAGCGCCTGTTTGCCAGGTTTTCACTATGGTATTTATCCAAGGTGCCTGTTTGCCAGGTTTTCACTAGAGGACGGATTTTTTTGGATTTTTTTTTTGTTTTTTTTTTTGTTTTGTTTTGTTTTGTTTTGTTTTTTTGGAATACTCTGAGGATCAGGCATAGAACTTCTTGAGATGGACACTCTTAAGTGGCTCATCTAGAGGAATGCTGTCAGGTGTAGCTAAAGTATAAGCTCCTGATCCATATGCCGCTGTCACAATGAAGGGACCTAACCAGTTAGGCTCAAACTTACCCTTCTTCTCTCGATCTGCTTGATTTCTTTGATTCTCCTTAAGTACAAGATCACCAACTTGAAACCGTCTTTCTTTGATATTTTTGTTGTAATTACACCGGAGGTGGTTTTGATAGACATGGAGATGATTAAGTGCGGCAAGGCACCTCTCATCTAGTAGTTCAAGCTCAGCTAATCTGGAAGTGCGATACTCATCTCCGCCGATCAGGTCCTGCATGGATACTCTGAGGGATGGGATCTCGACCTCTATAGGTAGGATGGCTTCAGAGCCAAAGACCAAGGCATATGGTGTTCTGATACTAGTGCGGTAGGCCCATAGGGCGGGATTGAGTTGCAAGTGCCAATCACGACCAGCTTCATTGACCGTTTTCTTTAGGATCTTGAGAATGGTTTTATTGGAAGCCTCAGCTTGGCCGTTACTCTGCGGATAGTAGGGAGTTGAAAAGCGATGTTGGATATTGTATTGTATGCATAAGGCACGAACATCTTGGTTCTTGAATGGTCTCCCATTATCAGTGAAAATGGCTTGGGGAATACCATATCGGCATATGAGGTAGTTTAGGATAAACTTGGCTATTTGTTTACCGGTGATATAGGTCATAGGAATGGCTTCCACCCACTTCGTGAAATACTCAGTGGCGGTAATGATAAACTTGTGGCCATTGGAGGAGGAAGGGTGGATTTGTCCTACGAGGTCGAGACCCCATTGAGAAAAAGGCCATGGAGTAGTCACAGGTTGTAACTCATGAGCTGGTGCATGAATCAGATCTCCATGCTGATGACATTGTAGACACTTCTTAGTAAACTGTGCAGCATCTTGCTCTATTGTAGGCCACTAATAACCTATTCTGAGTATCTTCTTAGCAAGATTAGGACTGGTAGAATGTGCACCACAGACACCTTCGTGTATGTCTCGTAAGGTAGCTTCAGCTTCTTCCGCATTAAGACATCGTAAGAGGATACCATCGAGACTCCGGCGATATAGTGTATCACCCAGAATGATGTAATGAGAGGATCGACGGATAAAGGTTTTGCGTTGGGTGGATGATAGGTCAGGGGGAAAGGTATTGTTCTTGAGGTATTCATAGATATCTTCATACCATGGGGAATTGGGACCAACAAGTTCGTAGATGATTTCAATAACAGGAATATCGACGGCTGGTATCAACAATTGTTCGATCAAGAATTCACACTTCTGTGTATTTGTAGGCATGTCAATCAGTGACCCTACATAAGCCATAGAATCTGCAGCTTTATTATGCTCTCTTGGAATTTTCTCAAATGTGATGCTAGAAAAATGTGGTTTGTAGGCATCCACTAGTTGCTTGTATGGGACCAACTTTTTATCCTTTGTTTGGTACTCATCCGTGACTTGGCGAATGACTAGCTGTGAGTCTCCATATACTTGTAATTCTGTGATGTCCCATTGAACGGCTGTATGGAGACCTATAAGGAGTGCTTCATACTCGCCTATGTTGTTGGTGCAAGGGAATGCTAGCCGATATGACTTTGGAATGTAGTCATTCTGAGGTGTAACAAATAAGATGCCAGCTCTTGATCCATGCTGTGTGTAAGAACCATCAAAGTATAATTTCCACATTATGGAGTTGGAAAGAGTGAAGAGATTCTCATCAGGAAAGTCTGCTACCATAGGATGTGTATCTTTCATAGGTGCATCTGCTAGTTGATCCACGAGGGCTTGTCCTTTGATTGCCTTACGATCCATGTACTCAATATCAAACTCACTAGGGAACATAACCCATTTAGCTAGTCTGCCTGTGAGAGCCGCTTTTGCTAGTAGATACTTCAAGGGATCAATCTTGGCTATCAGATTTGTATGTTGGTTCAACATATAATGCCGTAATTTTTGGGAGGCAAACACTACTGCTAAACAAGCCCTTTCCATTGGTGAATAATTGAGCTCGTATCCCACCAAGGTTCTACTGATGTAATAAATTGCATGCTCCTTTCCTGTGTCATCATTCTGTGCTAGCAAGGCCCCTAAGGCCGAGTTTGTAGTGGAGATGTATAAGACCAAAGGTTTGTCCGCAACTGGTGGAACCAATACAGGAGGTGTAGCTAGATACTCTTTAAGTTGATCAAACACTGCCTGACACTTGTTGTCCCATCAAAACGAGACATCCTTTTGGAGTAAGTGCTAAAAGGGTTGACATTTATCTGCTAGCTGTGATATGAAGCACCGAATGGACTGCAACCTTCCCTGAAGGCTCCTTAGTGCTTTAAGGTTCTTGGGTGGAGGCATCTCCACTATAGCCTTTACTTTCGCTGGATCTACTTCAATGCCTCTATGAGATACAATGTATCCCAACAGCTTTCCTGATGTTACACCGAATACACACTTCTTTGGATTGAGTCTTACTTGGTATTTTTCAAGCCTATCAAAGATCTGTCCTAGGACCTGTATGTGATCCACCCGAGAAGATTTAGCTAGTATATCATCAACAGAGTCTTCCATGATGTGATGAAACAGATCGTGGAAGATCACTGTTATTGCTCTCTGATAGGTTGCTCCTGCATTCTTCAGACCAAACGGCATGACACACCAACAATAATTGCCCCAAGGATAATTAAAGGTTGTTTTATGTTGGTCTTCTTCAGCTATCCTTATCTGATTGTAACCCAAAAATCCGTCCATGAGAGAAAGCATCTCGTGACCTGCTGTCAAGTCCACTATAATGTCAATGTTTGGTAGTGGAAAGTCATCTTTAGGACATGCCTTATTGAGATCCCTGAAATCATGACACATGCGGATGCGCCCATTAGGTTTAGACACAGGTACAATGTTTGAGACCTAATCTGAATAGTCGATTGGTCGTATAAACTTGGCATCTAACAGCTTTTGTATTTCCACCTTCACCAAGAGAGCTATCTGTGGGTGCATCTTTCTCAACTTCTGCTTGACCGGTTTCACCTTGGGATCAACTGTGAGATAATGAACAACTAGCTTAGGGTCTAACCCTGGCATATCGGCATAGGTCCATGCAAAGTTGATGGTTCGTTGTGAGAAGAAGTTGCTAAGATTTCTGTGCTCTATGTCAGATAATGATGCTGCTAGGAATGTTGTCTTTAGATTTTGTTCTGTGCCAAGATTTATTTCTGTAGAATCTTCCACTAAGAGAGCTGATTTCTCTTGATACTTAGATGGTAAGGGAAGGTCAAATCCTCCATCGTCAAGTGCCACAGTTGGGTTTTCACCTTTGGATACGTCCTTTGTTTTTACTATTTTGTGATCAGGAGGTGCCACAGTGTGGTTTTCACCTAGAGATCTTTCCTTATTTGCACTTTTGCGACTGGAGGATTTGACATTCTCACCAAAATAAGTCGTGGGCTCTAGTTCCATTACAAAACCTGCTTTGTGATCGCCAAGAGGGATACCTTCCCGAAGTCCCATGAACTCAGCTAAAGCTTCGTCATTCTGAAATACATCTATGACGGGGGTCCCTTGTTGGTCCCAATTGATAAGTTCAGGGTAGACAAGTGTGACATTCTGGGTGCTAGTGGTGGAGGTTAAGGATACGGAGGATAGTGTAAAAATGGAGGATTCTGCGAATAGATTGGTCATGTGGAGGGAAGAGTCATCGGTGATATCCTCTGTAGACGTCAAATCGGCGGGAAAAGTGTCAGCTACCTCGTCGAGAATATACTCGATGTCCAAGGCGCATGGTACCTTCTTACCAAACCCTAACCCTTTCTTGTCTAGCTTCTTTGTTACCACAATGGGCTCCATAGTTCCTTGATTCTGTTTCCCAAGGCCACCTTTGCCTTTATAGCCCATGTTTTTTACTATCCTTAAGCCATTGCCATATTGCTTGACTGGTATGGTGATTGGTTCTTTCTCCTTATAGAGCCAAGAAGAGATGTCCTCAATAGTTTCCTCTTCCAATAACCGTCCATGTTGGAATTGGGTTAGGAATCCTGGGGGAGGAATAGCTGCTTTTTTGGTTGCTTTGGCAACGGTTGGTTGGCCGTAAGATTTTGGAGATAAAGGCATCTGCCCTACACAACAAGATTCTGAGATATCATAAGTACCAAAGCCTATATCTCGGATGCGAGCTGTGATTTTGGGGAGGGGTGTAGATTCACTTGTAGAGGCTTGCGTGAGAGTTTCAGGGTCAACATAGAGAGGGGATTCAAGGGCTTTGTCATTTTTAGGCACTTGGTTGCAATTCTTATAGCTTCCTTGCAAGACACGGCAAAATTCAAAAGGATTAGGATCTCCTGGGATGGTGATCTCCATACCATTGTATGGGAATTTTAGGGACTGATGGTACGTGGAGGGAATAGCTTTCATTGCATGGATCCATGGGCGGCCTAGGATAATGTTGTAAGGCAGCTCAATATCAAGGACTTGACACCTAGTTTCAAGCATGACAGGGCCCAGTTGTATAGGCAAGTGAATAACACCTTCTGAACAGCGTTCTGCATCATCATACCCCTTGATTGTAATACTATGATCAGTGTTGACGTGATCCTCAGAGTATCCCAATTGCTTTAGTAACTTTAAAGAACAGATGTTGAGACCAGCACCACCATCTATGAGGATGCGTTTGATTTTGCGCTTATGGATGAGAACTTCAATATGAAGGGCATCGTTGTGACAAGGATCGTGGGAGGGGAGGTCTTTCTCAGAGAAGACCACGTTGTAAGGCGAAGCAATATTACCCACTATAGCTTGGAAATCTGTGACTGCTATGTTGTTAGGAATGGAAGACTCTTGGAGGGCTTTTTCTAGCACCACTCTATGTGCAGGTGATGACCGTAGAAGGTCCAAAATAGAGATCTGTGTTGGTGTTCTCCCTAGATGTTCGACAAGATTATAATCAGACTGAACCGGAAGCCTAGGTGTAGGTGCACGGATGGTGACATGACCTCGACGAGTAGTAACAACACAATCTGTAGATTTGCCTTTGATGGTGAGGGTAGACACTCGACTCTCTTCAAAACGATCTATAATGGAATCGAAGGACGTGGAAGCATGATTGATACCTTTACCTCTATCCTGAGGGGGAGGTGGACCGTGATGAGGGAATGGTTCTTTGTACATATCTAGATCCTTGTTCGTGTGTTGCGCTGGTGATTCATCCTCAAAAGTGATTTGATTACTGTCGATTTGGATGAGGTGTTTAAGCTTCATGCAAGACGCAGTTCTATGCTCTTTGCTCCTATGGAACTCACAATATTCATTGTCTCTGTAACGTGCAGTTTTGTAGACAGGTTCTCCATATGGGGGAGCATCAGGTAAGGTGATGAGCCCTTTTTGCAAAGCTTGCTGTAAGACTGATTCAATGGGCACTCCCAAAGGAGTGGATTGCCGTCGCAGAGGGTAATCTTGTTGGGGCCACTCTTTTTGTCGTTGCTATTGGTTTGGATAAGGCTGCCTTTGTTGCTGCTGTTGTTGAGGTGGAGCTTGACTTGGTTTGGAGAGTTGCAGCGGTGTTTGCAACGTTTGGACATGCTTAGTATCGACCACCCCATCGTTGACCACGTTCTTGTTTTTGTTCCAATACTTGGGTTTATCGTTCGATTGTTGATGAGAAGTACTATCTTTTATCTCCTTAAAGATTTTGACCACACCCTTAGCAATGAGGGCCTTCTCAATGTTGATACCCTTGTATATGATTTCATCAAAGGTTGTAGCACTAAGAATTTGCAAATGAAAACCTAACTCTTGGTTGAGGTTCTGCACAAATATGCTAACAAGCTGTTTCTCTGGAATCTTGAAAGGGAATTTACTAGCCATTTGTCTCCATCGTTGAAGGAAAGAAATGAAAGTTTCACCATTTTTCTATTTATTGTTGCATAGGTCCGTCATGGAAATCGCATGCTCTGCGTTGTAAGAAAAATGGGTGGCAAACTTCTCTGCTAGCTCGTTGAAAGACTTGATACTCGTAGGTAAGTGTGAGAACCATTCTATTGCTTGACCTCCAAGACTACGAGGAAAGAGACGCATAAGATATGTGTCGTTGTGTGAGACCTCGAAGCAAGCAAGATAGAATTCCCTAAGATGGTCTTTTGGGTCACCTTTTCCTTTGTACTTATCAAACTTGGGAATAGTGAAATTTTGAGGAAAAGGGATCATTGGTAATGACCGATCAAAAGGATAAGGACACACTTCCTCCAAAGAGAAGGTCTTTTTGGTGTGGCCAAACGTAAGATCAGAGAGCTGCTGTTGAACTTCTGCAATCTTTAGCTCCATAGTCGTGGGAGGGGTTGGTAACATCTCCTGTTGTCCAAAAAGTGGTTGGTGTTGCCTGTATGGAAGATTATAATGTAAGCCATGCGCACTGGTATTATAAGGGTCATAAGATTGATTGGGATCATATGGGTTGTATGTTTGGTTCAGATTGGGTTGGAATTGGAGGCCTTGATTAGGTAGAGGTGGAGGTGGCGCTAGGTAAGAATGTTGGCTTTGCGATGGTTGAAGAAAAGTATTGGGGGGAGGAAAGCTAAAGTGCATTTGATTAGGTTGTGATGGCGGCACATAGCTTTGGGAAACCTGATGTTGGGAATGTTGAGAGTGGCTAGGCAATGTGTGAAAGAAGTTGAGCGAGGATGAACGTTGTGGAGGAGGAACATAGGTAGAAGTGATTTGCGACGGTTGGGGTTGATTGAGGATGAGAGTAGAAGAATGTTGTGGTTGGGGCTGCTTGAGGACGAGAGTAGAAGAATGTTGTGGTTGGGGCTGCGTGACTCTAATTGGTTGAGAGACATGCAGGTGTGATGATATAGGAGGTGGCATTTGTTGAGACCCTTGTTGCATGGCTACATAAGTGTTCCCCGGATTGTAATTGGGTGGGAAACCTACGCGTGATGGGGTAACCAAGATTCCACTTGCGATTGGGGTGGACACTTTAGAAGGTGGTTGCACATTCGATCAAGCTAAGGTGGCTTGCTTAGCTAACTCTGCTTGACGTTGGAGAGTTTCTTGTTGGTTTTGATTGATTTCCATAGGAGTCAAAAGTGGTGATATGGGCCTCTCCCCTGTTGGGTTTTGAAAAAGGGGATTCCTATACTGCGAGCCTTGAGTAGGTAAGGGCGTAGTCACCGTGGACATGGTTTGCACTGCCTGTATGGCTTCTTGGGCATTGTTGCTCTCCTTGAGAGTGGACACATCAAAATCTTGAGGTAACTTGGTGCCTTGCTTTGCAAGCAAGCGAAAGAAATGAACCTGGTTCTCACTAAGGATTTTATCAAAGGCAGCTATAGCTCTAGGATCTTGTATGAATTCATCAAGATCTTGCCCATCTTCTTGAGAGGATTGACCTATTTCAAAGTGTCACTCTTCTTGAGATGGGGTTTGATCTACGATATAACCTTGTGGGACAAAATCCAGAGGCAAGCCTGTGGTATACTGAGGCGCATTTATCAAAGGGGTTCTATCCTCATGAGGATTGCTTGGTTCATCTATGTGTGGCATGTTCGGAGAGCTGTTTGGTTTTGCCACAGGTGTACTAGGAGTCACCTTGGGAGTAATGTTGAGACGACCTAATTGTGTTGTGCGAGGAGGTGACTTGCACTTCTTAGGGACAACTTGCTTGGATTTCATAGTTTGCTGTAGCCTAGTGGTGACCATGGGATACACTAGGATAAAATGTAATGCTGGGAATCCGTGAGATGCTTTAAGAAATGGACAAAACTTTTGATGCACAAAGTACTGGATCAAAGGCACTATATTGTTTGACCAGAGGCGCAGGACTGTGCTACCAAAAGCGTGCTACTGTGGACCGGAGGCGACGGACTGAGCTACCAATAGCGAGTTATTGCTATGCCAAAGGCGAGCTACAGTGACCAAAAGCGAGCTACTGTTATACCAAAGGCGCTGAAGTAGAGTTTTGCCAGAGGCAGGTTACTGCTGACCAAAGGCGATCTACTGTACTACCAAAGGCAAGCTACTGTAATACCAAGGGCGCTGAAGTAGTGTCTGATGTTTTTCAAAGGCAAAATTTTGGTAGATTGTTTCTGTTTCTGATTGGATTAGTTTGGCAAGAGAAAACACAACAAACAAGTGGTCAAACAAAAGCACAAGGACTGACACAACAAATAGTGTATGTTCAAGGCTCCAAACAAGCCCAATGTTTCCACAGGTCTAAGACAATTTGCAATCAATAACAAGCACTTTTTATCCCTAGAGACAAGGTTTCATTGCAGTAGATCAGCTCACAGCTTAATACTCCGTCGATAAAAATATCATTCCATAAAGGTGTTGGATATTTAGTATCTTTGCGAGAGATGATAGGTAGGGATATCTCACCCTCCCCTTGGAAAGCTCAAGTAGGTCACAAGAGCTTTATGTCCAAGGGAATACTATCTCTTCTCAAGGGAGCCAATGGTGAGTATCTTAAGGGTTTAAATCGATTTCCCTTGCACTGATGATTACCGCAATGTTCGGAGGTAGGTCGGGTAGTCTCTATCTAAAATGGTTCTTAGTGACTTTGAGGGACCAACATCTTATGAGCAATGCGACAAGCTACTAAAAGCTTTAACCAATCCTACTAAGAGTTTCAAACACTTTGCTCAATGTGAAAATCATTTCCACAAAGAGCTAGTACACCTCTTTTCAGTTTGGCACCACAAGGTAAGGCTGACGTCGGTTAGGACTTGGCTTTCACCTTATCCATTTTATATAGCGGTTCAAAGGAAAACTCTGCTTAGGGTCGTCCCTTTTGGATGAAGCGCAATCCAAAAGCAGGCCCTTCTAAAGGAAGTACAAAAAAAGTAAGAGCAAGCACGTCAAACAAAGGTTCAATTGTCCCGTTATAAGAAAAATAAGGTGCAACTAAGCTAGGCACACACACGTTTGTAGTTGTAAATTGTCCCTTATGAAATGAAGTGTTTGGCATTCATGTCCATTGTCCTTTAGAAAATTGAGGTGTTTGTTCATACATGTCCATTGTCCCTTAAGAAAAGCAGTATGTTCCTAAGACTTAGATTGCAAGAAAAGATTTGTTCAATTATCCTTTTAAGCATGCAATGTGTTTCTAAGACTTAGTGAGATAAATCAAAGAGGTCTTCAATGCTCGTCCTACATGAACATGTTAAGAAAACACCTATTGGCTCTGTGTGAGTAATAAAAAGCTGCAACAAGTGAGTTAGTTCCACCAAAAATTCACAAGTTAGCAAAAATAAATCAACTTTGACCAAAAGCGCTGCACAATTTTATCAGAAGCGACTTACTATATTTCAAAAGCGCTGTAAGACAAACCAGAGGCGATGCAAATATTACCAAAAGCGTTGAAAAATACCCAGAAGTGCTGTACTGTGCATCCAGTAGCGCAACACTGTTTTGCCAAAAGTGATGTCGTATATAGCGGAAGCGCTGTAGGATACCACCAGACGTGCTGCAAAGTAACCAAAAGCGCTGTACTGTTATGCTGAATGCGCCGCACAGTCTCAGATCATGGAAAGATTAGCTTTTGTCAAAAAGGACCAGATCAAAATGGGATTTCATGTTTAATCTACTACTCTGAACAATAATATCTGACAGATCTGAATAGTGAAATCCAGAAAGCTCAGAAAGTGTAGCAATACAATAGATTAACACAACTACTGAAGATACCCCTAAATAAATCAGCTTAGGATGTATTAAAAGCAGGTTTGGAAAGACAAATACAACAGCTTGTCAAACAACTCCACTGATATGAAATGAGACAAACCCTGCGAAAACCCCTAATGTGGTCAAAACCTAATTAAGTCAGAAGCGCTTCACAAGACTGCCGTTCACGCTTTTCTGTGTTACCGAAAGCGCTGCTCTGTGGTAGCAGAAGCGCGGCAGTGCCCCCAAGGGTGCTTAACTGTGCCTCCAAGAGCGCTGAAAGATACTACCAGAAGCGCTGTGCAATATCGTTTGCACTGTGCCGTACTGTGACTTCAAAAAAAATAATTTCTCAAAGAAACAAAGGGATTAGTGGGTCCCACTGGGCGTGCCAGAATGTGTACGAGGAAAAATCGATTAAATCTAAACTTAATAAAACCAAAAACCCAATAACATAAAGAAAACGAATTTAAATAAAAGCCATGACAAATAATCAATGAAATAAAGACTTTTACCGAAATCTGTATTGTTTCCTTTGGATTGAATGTGGATTGCTCAATGAAGTTGCGAAGCCATAGCTGCAACAAGCAAGTAGTGTGCTCAAGAGATCAATGTCAAAAGATCGTGATAGTGCTCAATCGACGCGTTTTGTATGCTCGAAGCTCTGTTAAGTGTGCTTGAGAATACGATCGAAGAGAGAGGTAATGAAGGAGATGAGGGGGGTTTATATAGGTTTCAAGGAAGATCGATCAACGGTCCAGATAATTCAGAAGAATCAACGGAGGAGAACAGTTGAGGAACGTGCAACGAATGAGAAGAAGATATGTGTCTTGCTTGCTTTTGCATGAGAGGAGTTATCAAGAATAGAAGAATAAGTTAACTGAAGAGATAAATCAATTAAAAGAATAAAGCAATCAGTTAAGTGATTTAAAACAAGAAGAAGAGATTTGCATGAGAAAAGAAGACATTTTGCTTTATTAAATATAGAAATATTTAATTGATGAGCAAGAAAGCTTGAGTTATTTTAGAGATAACTCAAATTTAGAAGAAAAAGCAATTTAAATAAATAATTGATTTATTTAAATTTAGAGAAGATATTTTGGAAGAAGTAATTAAATAATTGGAATTATTTAATTTAGAAGATTTTGAAAGCAAATTAAATAAATAAATTTATTTAATTGTTGTGCATGATTTTGGAAGAATGATTTTGATTTAATTAAATAATTTAAGAATTATTTAATTTTAGATAAGAGGGAATTTGTTGAATTAATTAAATAATTAATTTAATTAATGTTGACTTAAATTTTCGGAGAGAGGATAATGATCCAATTAAATAATTAAAATTATTTAATTGTGGAAGAATATAGAGGAATTTAATTTAATTAATTAAATAAAGAGAATTTATTTAATTAATGTTAAAAGTATGATTTAGAAGAATTTGATGAAATTAATTAAATAATTAGATTATTTAATTAACGTTGAAATGCAGGTGATTAGGAAGAAATGACGAAATGCAAGTGATGCGACGACTTGGTCATTTTAGGATGTCTACACCTCTAATATTAAATATATGTCAAAAATAATTACAAGTTTTAGATTTATTAAATACCCTAATTTTGTTCTACTCGTTAGGCTGTCACAGGAAGATCCCCAAAGCAATCACTCTTTGTGTTATTTGTAACGTGTTTGTGTATTGGATAGATTTTGGAAGGAATTAACATGATTCATACATCAAGAGAGAAGAAAGAAGTTTAACTTAGACTCCATTGTTTATGCCCCAGGAGTTGAACAAATGGTTGATTGTTATTTCCAACGAACAACTCATATTGACATGTTGGAGATGGATGTGCAACAAAGTTTGTCTCAATCATCATATGGACCTAAAAGTCTTTGGCCCAGTGTATCAAACTATATTCTTGAGATTGCTTCTTAGAAGTATCCCAAATCACCACCAGCCTTGTTATTCTTCCCTATGGTAGGCAACCTTGCTACATCTAGGCCAATGCTCACGAATGCTTATATGTATTGAGGTTTCTTAGATTCTACAATATAGGTCAACTTCTTATGATTATATAACATTGTATGTTCTAATTCTGACAAACCCATAACAATTTTAATATATCTATCAACTTAAAATTGAAATATTAACCCTATCTGCATTTCCTACTCACACTACATACTCAAATTCAAGGGGTTTCTTGCCTACCAAGCGCATCTTGTGGCACACTACCTCTGGTCATAGTGTTGATTCTCCCTTTCTCTCACTATCCAGAGTAAGATTTTTGAGGTGTTCATATGGGCCTGGGCAACATCTATTAAGCACTTTGGATGCACTTTTTAGAAAAATAATTATTAATTAGAATTAACATTACTAACTCTTGTTTAAACAATGATCTAGAATGATGTATATCCATGGACATGGATATGCACCTGCCTATCTAAACTAGCAAGGGCAGACTTTTTGCCCACATGAATGAATTATGTTATACACAAGTGAAATTAATAACATTTCTTCAATTCATTGCTGATGTCCATTTGGTTGTAGATTACATCTGATATTAAGATCTAAAATGCATACAATCTTAAAACATTCTCTAACACTTGATATTGATATCTAGACTATATACATTTTTAAAACTTCTCTAACATTCTTGTAGACAAGTAGTGCATTTACATTCTATTTGGTGGGATTAGTTGGTTATGAATCATATTCATGTTAGTTGTTGGGTGTGGACATTGGAGCATTGATTAAAATATTATAAAATGTATCAAGAGATGTAATTTGATGGTACTTTATATTTTACAAATTTTGGCAAATCTCTTGTTTTCTGCCGGCATGGACACCAAGATTAAGATTTCAAATGTTTTTAATAGTGGAAAATGTATGAGAACATACATGGGCCTTCCAAGGTAATCAAAGATATATCCTTTATCAATGATGGTTCGAGTGTAGGGTATGATAGGAAGATCAAGCTTTGGGACACAAAAACAGGGAAGGTGAGGTGATTTCAACATTCTCCATAGGGAAAATTTGTTATGTTGTAAAGCTCAATCCAGATGAAGATAAGCAAAATGTGTTTCTTGTTGGTATGAAAAGATTGTGTAACATGAACAATGGGGAGATGACTCAAGAATATGACCAACATCTTGGTGCTATTAATACTATTACTTCTATTGACAATAATAAGAGGTTTGCGATGACAAGTCTTTAAGGGTTTGGGAATTTGGTATTCTTGTGGTTATTAAATACATTGGTGAGCCTCACATGCATTTGATGCCATCTATTTCTCTCCATCCAAACACAAATTGGCTCATTGCACAGAGTTTGGATAATAAAATCCTTATCTATAGTACTATTAGTGAACATATTTGTCACTATATTATCTTAATGATATTTTCCCAATAAATAGCCACAAACATACTAACAATTGGAGAGGCTATAACTACATGAACAACCTTCCTCTACGTTTGGAGGGGAAGCTCCCTCATATGATAGAAACATAAAATAAAATTGGGTATGCTTTTAACCTAAAAGCAAAAAAGGAATTTTCCAAAAATATAGGGAATTAAAATGTAATTGTAATATTCATGTATATATATACTAAAAATATGAAAATCATCATTTGAATCTTTTGACGTACGAAAAAGAACATCAAGATAATGAGCATAATAAGGAAAAGGACATCACCAATATTTTACCATATAAAGAAAATATCTCTAAAATAAATGATTGCACATTCAACATAAGAAGGATGCACAACCATAGAAATTGTAACACAAAGTTCACAAAGTCCTTCATCTATTGTCTTCAAAATATTTCCACATATATGAGAAATATTAGAAAAGTCCTTTAAAAACTTCACCACAACTTCAAGAGTGATCAATCACCAAAATAAAATTTGCCAAAAGAAAGATCCATTTACATCCCCTCGTAAGTCTATATATATATCCTTAAAATGAAACTATCTTTGATTGTAACAGCTTATTGAAAATCAAGCCGATGAAATTAAATAAACTTTAAATAAAGAGATATTTAAATAAGGTTTACTTAATTAAAAGAAGTTCAAAAGCTATTTAGAAAGAAAAGACAAGAACTAGGCTAGAACATATTATGCTTCATTCGGCTTAGTTTCATTCGATTCATCTTCCACAGACACTTTATCTGGTGGGGGATTCATCTTTGCTCTAAAGTTTCAAGATCTGGTGATAACAGGGCCAAAAATTTTCCCACTTGGACTTATGGTAGTACTTAGTTTGATTCTCCACATTTTGATTACCCTATCTACTTCAGTAAGCTCCTTGTAAATATTCATGAGTTCCTTTTTGAAATTGGTCAGATAGAATGAAATATGACTAATCTTCTCAATCAAAATGCCATTCATTGAGTTTTTTGCCAGTCAAGTCTTTAGTAACAAGTTTCTTGAAACTTTACTTAAAAGTGTTCACGTCCACAAGGTTTTCTTCATCTTCATCTAGAATGTCAACTTCGAAGGCCAAGCAATTGACTCTAAGATCTAATAACTCTAAGTTATATTGACTTGAAATCTTCTTCAATTCAACCAAAAAGTATTTGACGACCATAAGATTCCATTTTATTGCATTCAACCATTGGATAGATTCATTTTCTTCTACCTTACTGAAAACATTTTCTGAAACCAAGATATTAATATTCACCTTGACTATCTCCTGTAGATTGCTAGCAACAATCATGAGCAAAGTCTCCTCCTTTTTAATGGATTGCATATTAGCGTTCAACTTTTTCCTTTTGGCCAAAATATCGTTATACATTTTCATAACCTCTTCAATGAATAGTAATCCCTCAATAGTTGTCTTTTCAATCCAGGATTCTGTTGCTCTTGCCAAGGCTTAATACTTCCCAATTTGATCTATCACATCAAGACCCACACCTTTCATAGGAGTATCAAGTGCAGCATCCAAGGGTTGAGAAGTAGTATCAACAATTGATTGGATATAAGAGGTGAGGACATCAATTTGCTCTTGTATCTTTTATTTTTCCTTCTTCTTTGCTTTCATCCTTTTAGCCAATACATTTACTGATACTTTGCATGATAAATGTCACCCTTCACTGTAGGGGCTCCCATATCAATTTTAATGACATTAAAATCAGCCTCGGTGATACTCTGTTCATCTTTGTCTACCATGGGGTCAACAATTTCAAGAAATGGATGTCCTGAGAATGGATCAATAATCATTTGAGACATTCTTCAAGCCTTTTTGGGATGAGGACTAGCTTGAAGTAGCTTAGCTACTGTATCAAAACTAGGATCTACCATTGGAGTATACTTTCTCTTTTTTCTCCACAACCTTCTTAAGCTAAGTAGGAGATGGCAAAAAAATTTACTATCTATATTATCAGGCATGACATCAACTGGAACAAAATCTGGCATTACTGTGTGAGTTTGTTGTTGAGGAGGTGAAGAAGGTACATCTGATATAGAATGCAGAACATTACCTTGATCAACTTGCTGAGAAGAGGAGGGCATATTACCTTGAGGTGGCGAGGTAGAAGAAACATCTTGATCTTCTTGTTGTTGCTGTGAAGAATCATGTGCTTCAATCATTTCAGCCATAGAATTTCTCCTTACTTCCAATTTCTTCCTTGGCACTTCACTATCCTCTTCGCATTGTATTTTTAGTCTCTTGTTGTCCTCAAGTTCATCTCTTTCATCTCCTTTCTGTAGAGTAGTTTTTGACCTAGTGGAGTATACATTAGGAGAAAAAGGCTTTTGGGTAGCAGGGGTAGTAGAAGAACTTTGCTCCTTAGCAGTTTGTTCTTTCTGAGGGGAACCAACTCCAGTGAAAACAATGGCTTTAGTTTTCAGCCATCTTTGGGTCTTATCTAGAACAAATGATGATCTTACATAAATGTCAGTGATTTCCTTTTTTGACCACCTAATCTTAAGCAGGGGTCTAGAATTCTCAACATAATAACCCTCATCAATCATATCTGAACTTTTGTCCACAATATTTAGAATATTCCATCCCAGGTTGAAAACCTTGATTTGATCTGTTGTGAGCCTCATCCAATCCCTTCTCTGAACTTCATGTTCATCACTACAATCCTCCCAATAGTCTTCAAGGTGAGACCGATGTTCATAGAATGACCCACCATAAAAATTCTTCTTTACGTAGTTTTTACTATCAAAGAATGGCCTTGTGGTAAAACTATGAAATTTGCACTTGGATAGGATCCTATCCACTTTCCTAACATCATCATGAGTTTTACAAGTATAATAAGTCAAAGAAAGGGGTAACCTTTCTTTTTCACATCATGATATTTTTTTCTTACTTGGGCCATTTGTCTACATACTTCCAAGAAGATAATCAAATCACTAACATATCTAAGCAACTTATATGGAGCATTCTCAAAGCCACCAATCCTCACATAGGTAAACCTGTCAAATTGGATAAAGAAACTTCCAAATTGCATAACAAACTATGCTACTTCATGAGATATTCTTACCCCTGGGTTACCATTAATTCTCCTCACATTAAACATTAAAAAGACATCATTCACACGCCTGTAGTCTTTATTCCCATGTTCTTCTTGTAGTTGTGGATAATAGTCATACACTTGAGTGTCACTAGAAAAGTTTTCATGAGTTCTTAAGCCAAGCCAAACCACTTGATTACTTGCTATAGTATAGAACAGATAAGAACACATGTGGAAACTATTCTTCTTATGGAATTTCACAACCTAGTCATCCATATGATCACTTATTAGCTTAGCCCAGTCCACATATTGTGACTCACTACAAATCACCAATATGAATTAACACATCCGTCTCTCAAAAGAGCTAGAATCATCATCCCCGACGTCCCTATGCAATAAGGTGATCATGTCTAATGTCTTCTTGAAATAAACCCTTAGTAAGCTTTTAGGGACCTAGGATTTGCCTTTCTTCTCATTTTTGAGCCAATGTTTGGTAATGGTTTTCAAGCACCAATCTTTCTTTTCTAAGTAATAATTCCATCCAGTTTCTATAGACATATGTACAAATTCATCCCTTATTGGTAACTTAAGGACGTGATTTGATGATTATGCATCCAATCTAGTAATTATAGACTAATCAAAAGACCTAATTTCCCAGTACATATGATAATTTTTTACACAAGCAAGGACTAGGTCAGGGAATTGTATAACTGGTGGAAATCCTCCTGCATGGGCTAGACCACTTGAAAATGTTTTCTCTACCAATACTGACCTAGGGTTTTCACTCATCCTATTCCAAAAATCATTAGGTAAATGTGTCCTAAATCAATATCTTTGATTCTCGCGAGATTATTCCCTATGATGGACGTCACATCAAAACCACGATACTTGTGCTTCATTCTAGCAAATTTCACTAACCACAAAATGTAGGAGTCAAGAATTCTTAGCAAAATTTGATGAGTCACAGGTAGATGGAGGTCTCCAGGGAGTATGTGGTAAACAACATGCATGGAACTCATGAAAACCCCAAGTGATTGAACAACAAAGTTCAACCAAAGCAAACTTGTAATACCAACAAAAATGAATATATAAGAGGCTTGTTATCAACTAACCTTTGACTTCCGCGGACCGTAACTAATGAGCTAAAGCAAATCCTTGGAGCAGCTGCGACTATCGGCAGAGAATTCAGAAAAGGAACAATGGTATAGAAAACTTCAGAAAACCCCACTTTATATTTGCATTTAAAACAAGGGTATGCTTCATTAATGCCTCATTAATGATTTGTAGGGAAAATAGTACATTGGCACACGTCGTAGGTGAAGACTTCCATCGCCATTTATGGAAATATACTATGTCTCTTTTCTTATGCATCAGTAAAAATCACCTTTACCAAATCAAAATTGGTGAACTAACAGATTCACCGACTAGGAGTAGCTGCGATGTATGCAAGATTTTATTTCCATCAGTGAGTTCCTTTGTCGATGAATCACCTAATTGGTGAACTCAAATTCTATAGAAAATGAATAACCACTAATTTTCCTTTTGACAACTTTATCAACTTTTGTCAAACTGGCAAAACTAAGAACTTCTGAACTCGATGTTTACATCAACTTTTGATTTCACTTAAACATTTCACAATTGGCGAGGAGCCCAACTTGAGAACAAAAAAAACTTATCAAAAAGGCACAAGGTTCACAAAACATAAAGTGGGTCGATAAAGGGAACTTTGAGAGAAGTTTAAGTTAGCGATTGGTAATACCCACCAACAAGAAACAAAGTATGAGGGAAAATTGCTTCATCGGTAGGCTTGAGAACTGCCAATTAAGTTTGCAAAGGCATAAATCTACCGATGAAGAAGTCTAGCGTTTCTTGGACTTAGAAAAATAAGAAGTGAACAAATGGAACGAGACATAAGGACTTAGTTTAAATTTCATCTAGATTTCCAATGAGCAAACAAAGATGAAATATTGGGTAACAAGTACAAGGGAGAGGTTCCAACTTAATAAGAAGAGGAGGTTTGCAAGGCACATTACAACACGTTTTCTTGCCAAGTTAACTTTTCCCCTAATGGGCAGTTTTTAATGTTTGGAGATGGTGAGGGTAGGTGTTGGTTTTGGGATTAGGAATCTTGCAAAGTGTTTTGAACTCTTAAATTTCATGAAAGTGTCTGCATATGTTGTGAGTGTCATCCTCTGAAACAAAGAAAGGTTGCTACATGTGGCCGATATGGGATGGTTAAGTACTGGTAAGTAATCTATCTTAGATTTAGTATATTTGTTAGTGAATGTGTCCATTCATAGTTAGTGATATTGGTTATGTTCCTATTTCATGATCAATTTTAGTACCATCTAAATTGTTAGATTGTTTTGTTTGTATCATTTCACATTTTTTTGGGATTAGTACAACTCTTTTTAACCAGTGCATACTTGTTGTGTTTGTAGGGATTGAATTAATAACTATGTGTAATATAATCTTTGGACTTCCATGATTGTGTATTTCTAGAGCTGCTTTATGAATAGAGTGGATGCACTGCCTTTTCGACATGTAAGTGCATAAGAAATTCTCAATCTCCAGAGAAAAATGAAATGTTTGCCTTGAGGCCTTCAATAACTATTAACAATTTTCTCATCTTTGTTGAAATCCAAATGGTTATTAACATTTGAAGAGTATACTTTATAGTTAAGAGAGATTTTATACCTCCTGGGATGTACATCACAGTTTATGCATCTCATGACTTTCATCTTGAAATTCTACTGAATCATATGTTTCTCCATTGTAGTTTTTAATTATTTTGCTTAATGCAACATAAATTTCAATGCTAAACTATGAAGCCTATTGTGTGTTTTTCCTTTTCAAATTATTTCTGCAACTTGCATCATTTCCAAGGAAATATAATTACTATATATTAATTTCAGCTGACATTTCACTTCTATCCAAAATCCTTTAGAATTTAAATATACATCTCTACATGTGATACTTCATTTAGTTTAATGTTTGAGAAAATAATCACACTTATTCCCTAGGGTTAGTTGATTCACTTGATGAATTTCATATGATATCTTTATGTAATATTGTTTATAATATCACTAAATTGTGAAGGAGTTACTATTGGAGAGGGGTGCATGGGTCCAATTTGGATTAACTAGACTAAGGTTTGCTCGTGGTTAAGTCCATGGTTTTGGAAATCCATTGGTGGTTTCTTAGATCTCCTTGGCCTATATATTGGAGGCTTGGGATGGAGATGTCAATGAATTTTCTATTGTAGGTACATGTTGTCAGAAATACTCTAGGATTCTAAGTGCCAATCTCCATTAAATCATTGAGACTACAAATGTATTGGAACTATTTGTTAAAGAATAATACATTGAGTGTGCTTTATTGCTAGGTCTTTTAGTTTTCTCTTTCGAGGGTTTTCCCAAGGTTTATCTTGTATCTATTGTCATTACTCTGTTGGATTTGTTTAAATCTGTATCTATTTCTTTACTTCTCTATTTGGATCAATTGGGAAGACATGGATGAGGATGTAAAATCCTTGTTAGCTGGCTCGTTGAGGTTTATGAGATAGTAAATCCTTCTTGAAATTATTTTGGGCAATGGTTTTACAAAGAAACCCTTAATTTACTTAAATGTTAGCTAGTTTGTTGAGGTTTATAAGATAGCATGTTAGCTAGCCGATAAGCCATTATATGTGAAAACATCTTATAACTCACTATCTATTTAGGTAAAGCATTTGTGTACACAAAAGAAAATTCAAGAATTTAGGGTTTGAATTTATTGTAGTAGTTTGTGTGTATGTTCTAAAACCTCAGAGAAAAGTATGTTGACACAAGTAAAATGAAGTAACAATAACCCTTGTCCCTTATCAGAGAACAAAGAATCAAAAAAACATTAAAATCACATAAACTTAATAAAAAAGAAAACACAAAAACTTGAAGTCTTGAACTGGGTGAACTTGCAAGATCATGATGGGCCAAACAATACCTCTAAGTGACAATGAAATACTAAAAAACAGACTTAATCAAGTTCATGTGAAATTTTGAATGGATTATCTACACAATTTAAAAAATATGTAAGAACAAAATTTGTAGAGAATTGAATCTAGTTTATGGGCTACTATTTTTTTTTGAAAAAAAAAACTAAATTTACATGGTGAAAAATGAATATTTCAATGAACAGTTATTAAATTTTTTAGAAAAAAATAAAAAAGTGGGTGTCATTCTAGCCAACCTAAATATGAACTATATATATATATATAAGTAAAGGACTCATGCCTGGATGTGAGGCATATTTTTTAGAATTTTTTTTCCAATAAAATAATTAGTTATGATTTTTTTACTGTGACTTTTTTTAAAAACTAAAAAGTAATTTTCCAGCCAACCTAATCTGATAAAAAAATTGAAATTCAAAAAAACAATCTATAGCCAGAAAAGCATAGAGTGTGACAACTTTCAGATTTGAAAAAGGTGAAATGGTTTGAAAGTTATGGATGTTTTTCAATCAGTGTGTCCATCAGGATTTCAGGCACACTCTATATAGAAAATTATTAATAATTGTTTAATAATATCATAATCAAGTAAATCTTATATTTTTAGAAAGATGGCAATTTCTTCAATAAACCCTTTTTCAGTTTATCAAATTTGAATAAAAAAGGCGTCAGCACGGAGGTGAAGTCAAAAGAAGAGGGTGAAACCTGTAAACACATTAGAGTTGAGAGAAAGTGAACTATGACAATCCCAAGCCTAAATCCAAGGCATTCCCAAGGCATAATGGATATCTGTTATTAAGGTAATGGATATCCATTCCTAGGAAACGGATATTCGTTCCTAGAAAATGAATATCCATTCCTGAAAGCCAAATTTTACATCTTCTTGGACTCTTCTATCAATCTTCCTCTCTCTATATATCTCTATATCTCCCTCTACCCATCTCTTTATATCTTCTTCTTCTCTCTCTATATATACTATGAGCTCTCTTTCTCTATTCTTCTCTCTCTGTCAATCTCCCTCTCTCTATCTCTCTATTTTTAATCTCTCTGTGCATCTTTCTCTTTACTCCCACCAAAATATGCATGTTCACTCCTCAATATATGTTAACCATGGCACAAGAACTTAGTATCTTCACTCAAGATGACACCCTATGACAACTCATGTAACTTGTCTACTTTTTTGAAAAACATATATCTATAATCCTAGAGTCACCACTAACTCTTATCACATTCTCACAAATGTATTTTCAGCTATGAAGTTACAACTATTACCTTCCTAAGGCTATGGAAATCCATAGACACATTCCATGGAAAGTTGTTCCTTCAACTTAGTTGATCCTTCTATGGGAACAATCTAGAGATCACAATCCTCCAATGTATCTCCTTCTTTAGGTATCACTTCTAAAGTTCCTAATCCTTAATGAAGATCACATCCTCTTCTTTCAACCACACATAAGTCCTTTGGTTTTGTTCACCACATTATTTCTTATTGATCCTTGAGCCTTATAATCTAAACCCTAATAGGTCATTATTCTCTTGAGCATCATTGATCTACTCAAAAAATCATTTTCAAATTTTTCACATCAACATCAAACCAATATCTTTCCTTAATCAATGACACTCCATTCATGGCATCTCACTCTCCAACTATTCAGAGTTGATTATCTAGCCACAACTCCATTGTTCCATTGAACAATCACCTATTTCTTATAGGGAAACTATTTCTCCTCTTTACCTAATGTTGGTTGTGTCACCAAATATCTATAAGCACAAAATATGCCATTATTCCCTTCAATCTACATCTTCTTATGGCCATTTTTTGTTACCTCTCTGTTAGTGCCTGAATTGACTGGTAGTTTTCTGAGCAATTTTCATTCAGGCACTCTCCCTAAGTATCCAAAAAATGCTCCAAGTGTTGGACCTCCTCAGTGTTTTTCAGCTGCATCATCATATTTTCTTGAGGAGGAGGTCATCATCATCATGTTTGTTTCGATGCTGGTCAGCATCATCATGTTCTCCGTCGGCCGGTTTCTCATCGTCATCATCATATTTCGCATCGGGTGATGTTTGGTTATTATCCTGGTGATGCTGATGTGCTGCAGTGCGCCCTGATCTGCTTGCGAGGGTGATTCTTCAAAGTATCTGGTGATCTTCCATTTATCACCTTGCGCAAACATGATGATGATGTTGCCCCGTTATTCTGAAGGGGTTATTCTCTAAGTTGTTCGACCTGACTTGCTTCTTTCCTAAGGGTCGTCGTCATCATCATCATATTTCCAGTTATCATCCTGCTGCTTGCGGGGGTCATCATATTTTCTGCCTTCATGATATTTCGCCGGGGTGATATTTTATCATCGGGTGATCTTGGTTAATATCATCCTGATGATGTTGTCGAAGAGTTCTAAGTGCGACCCGATATTCACTAGGGTCATCATATTTTGAACGTCAGGATGATCTTAGTCAATATCATCCTGATGATGTTGTATCACTTCTTGTTCGTTGTTTTGTCATCCTGATGATGCTGACGTCATCCTTATATCAGGGTGATATCTTTTTATCTGCCTATCTGCATCATGATATTCCGAAGGAAGGGGTGATATTTTCATATCACCCGGATATATGTTTGCTCGAGCATCATCATCATATTCAGTTATCACCCCGATCTTATAGAGGAGCTACAGTGCAACCTGATATTTGAACATCAGGAGGATATTTCCAAATATCCGGTTGTCTTCCGAATATCATGATGATGTTAATATGATGATGACGTCATCAAGGTCCGCGGGGGTCATATTTCTAGCAACTGATCATCTTGAAGAGACCTCCTGATATTTGCAAACATGATGATGACGTCATCCGGATATGAGGAGGTGCGCAGTAGGCAGATATGATGATGACGACAGTAGTATATGATGATGACGTCATCAGGATGTTCATCGGCCAGACTTTTGTTATAAGCTCAGCAGGAGGATGTTCCTCCGAAGGATCAGGTTGTGCCGATTATCATGAAGGTTATATTTCAAATATCATGATGACGTCAGGGTGATATTTCGAACAACAGGATATCATGCTGCTGGAGGATGATGATGATGAGGTCTATACTAGTGTCGTCAGGAGCAAAAGCGCCGACATGATATATGCTCATGACCTAGTATATAAAGTGTTATTGAGGTCATCACGGGGTGCATGTGGGATATTGTTATCCTGCATTTTCAAAACATCATGATGATGAATATCGGCGGGAAGTGGTTGTGATTGCAGATTTGATGATCTTCCCAAGGCCGCGGGTTGGTGCGCCATTAATGGCGATTGTTGCAGAGGTATGGGCGATGGCGTGGATGGATCCTGTACCCGACTGAGGGTGTACATCAGCGGACAGGGGCGCAGGGCTCGAGAAATCTTCTTGTCTCCTCCCCTACCTGCTGCATTCAAGTTTGGGCGCCAATCTGGTTGTGTTTGAGCGCCATTTTCCTGATACTGTGTATCTGGCGAAATTCTGGTCAACCATGTAATTAATTGCTGAGCACCTACCTGGCTGTTATAAGCAGGTGGTCTTGCTCATTTGAAAGGTTGTTGAAAGTTGTGATTTTTGGCTCTGTAATGCAAAACCAGCTGATCCGGTTGCTCTGTACAGTTTAATCTTGAGAGTTTATGTATCTCCTGTTGTAGGACTTGGCATGAATCCACTGGTTTCATGGTTGATCTTATATGAGTAATGCTATCATAGCATGTGTTGTGTTAATTCTGTCTCCAGTATTGCATGTATTCTTCTTCTGGATCTGGATATTTGTGTGATGTTTAGATTCTAGAGCATAGAATTCCTATGTTGAATTTCTGATCTTTTAACCTCTGCTCAAGGGGCAGATTAAACTATTTTCAGGTTGAACATTGGGAAGAGTATACTGCAGTAGGGATGCCATAAGTAGAGATAACCTAACACTCTTCATTTGGGAGATATCTGTAAGGCAGATATCATGTGTATCCCCCTGAAATCCAGTTTTAGCTATTTATGCTGATCATTCACAGGTGTATGTCTACCGACTCCAAGCCCTGGATAGGCACCAATCATGCTGTGTTCTTGTGTTATACACCATGTCCAGCTTTGCATCCAAATTCATATCAAAACATTTCATACTTCCACCTGTTAGTTGTAGGAGTAGGATTAGGAACCCCCTGCATGCTCTCATACCCAACCAGACATCATGTCCAAGAATGTTGCCAGCCTTGTGATCTATCATGCAGATCTTGGTCCATACATGAGAGTATTCTGCCTGTTGTTGTCAAGTTAGATCCTTCTATCTTTGAGCTAGTCAAGGTTACATCTTGAGTTATAGGGATACCCCCCTTGGTGCGGCAGAACCAGAAGTGAAGGGGAGGAGCTCACGCAACCTCCTGTATTCAGTTGGCCTGAATCTGCCTGTGCATTAGAAGTGGCAAACCCTAATGCTGATTCAGAAGAAATGTCAACACTCTCTTGCCTTCCTACCCTTACTATTCCTTCATTTGATGGGTCTATGTCCATTGTGTGTTGACGACAACCTCATAGATTTTCTTTTTTATTGGTTCATACATCTTTTATCCACCTATTTCCCATGATATATGTGTATGGGGAAATTTGGAATACTATGGAACATCAATGCAATAAAGATTAGTTACCAAAATCCATCATAACCTTCAAGAAATCAACAATGATATAACAAAGATAAGATAAAATTATGAAACATTAAATATTACCCATTGAGTATAATTCCTTGGTGTATTTTGTGAATGTGGATTGATCAAAATACTAAAAAGTATAACCGTGATAAGCTTGAAGGATGGAAGGATACGTGATTGCTTCAACGAGCGCTCAAAAGCGCTAGGAGATATGGATGCCAAATGCTCAAAATCGTGAAGGGTTTGTGAAGAGGTGAATGGGCGTATTTATAGCTTCAAGAGAAGATTGATCAACGGTGGAGAAAATTAGATGAAATCGATGGAGATAAACTAACAAATCATGAATGAATGTGCACATAACAAGTGTCCATGCAGAAAGTTGTTTTGTTGAGTTAACTGCTTTGTTGACTGAAGTTAGGATTGATTTTTATAAAAATAGAATGTTTTTTCTATTTAATGATTTGACTAAGAAAAACAAAGATTTAAAGCTAAGTGAACTCAACTTTTGATTTACTTTTTGACATGCAAAAGATAATATATTAAATAATAAATTATTTAATTTGTGTGCATGGAAGATTTAAAAAAAAAAAAGAAGATGAGTGGATAATTAGAAAGTAAACAAATAAATTTATTTAATTTGTGGTGCATGATGGAGGAAAATAAATAAAATATTGATTTTATTTATTTAGAAGATAAGAAAAGTCAACTTAAATAAATTAGAATAATTTATTTAATTTTGGAAGAATAATTAGCCAATTAAATAATTAAAATTATTTAATTGTGGATAGGAGGAATAAGATGTGTTGAATTATTTATGGTTTATTTAATTAATGTGAAAATAGAAGAATAAAGTGGTGGAATGATGAAATTAATTAAATAATTTAGAATAATTTAATTAATGTTGAATTATGGTGAATTAGACGAATGATGTGTATGCAAGCTAATAATGTGATGGTCATTTTTGGGTGTCCACATTTTGCCCCTCTTTGAGACAATGTGTTTCATGGCGTTGTTTCAAAGAAGTACCGATGATAAGATTTTTCATGGTGTTGTTTCAAAGAACTACTGATGATAAGATTGATGTGTTGACTATTGTGCCCTAGTGTAATGGGTGATAAGATGCCCCCTCGAGAGGAAAACTAGGGAAATGGAAGACAGATTGGGTAGGCTTGCAACAAGAAGAAAAGGTTGACGACATGGAAGAAAAGGTTAAAAAGGACTAGATCGAAAGTGGAGGCTGACACAATGGAGAAATAAGGGCTGACATGAAGAAAATGAGGACATGGGAAGGGAAGAAATTAGGGTTGGGAGGCTATAAGTAGGGCCCATGGGTCATTCTCAAATCATTTACATCCTCACAGTTTATAGTTTTGTCATCTAGTGCTTAGAATTTTTCAGGAGCTTAGAGCAGATGATATTGTAGAGATGGCTGAAATTCCACAAGAGGATCGCTATGTGGAGAGGGTTAGGACACATGGCTAGCTGGCAAGAGCACCAAGAGTGGTAAGTACCCCTAATCTAACCCCTAAATCATTTATGAAGGTCATTAATGAGGGTCAAATAGGGTAGGTCCTAGGTTTTGGCCAAAAGTGGTCGATAGGCAAAATGGCACTTATGGTAAGTTTTGATATGCTTTTTGTGTGCAATGGCACATATGGTGCATGCAATGGTGCTTTTGGGTTTTAGGAGTCACTTTTGGTAAACTAGGGTTAGGTATAAGATTTCTCTTTTTCTTTGTGAAATGACACTAACTGTAGGTTTTGTTGCACTTTTGGCAAAAGGGGTGGCAAATGGTAGATAACTTGGCACTAATGGCAAAAAGGAACCACTTTTGGCTAGGTCTAGGATAGGTTTTAGGCACAAATGGTAGAACGGGTCGCTAATATAGGACAACTTTGCGCAAATGGTGTGTAGAGTGGCGCAAATGTTCAACAAAATGGCACTAATGGAGATGTTGTGCAAATGGCGGACATAAGTACACAAATGGCAGACAGAATGATGCATTTAGCTGACAGATAAGCACTTTTGGCTAGACTTAGGTGCTTATGGATTTAGAGGTCATTTTTTGCTAATATGCAGAATGGTCTGATTTGGACAAGTCCTAACAAGTTGATCATTTTGGATGTAGGTTGTACTTCCCCTGCTGATGTCCCAGGTGTGACATCTAGCGACACTTGCATTGGTTGCTGAGTTATATGAGGATGAGGACCTATTCTTGGAGGTTATGGGTTTATGGTACGTGGCCCATATGACACCAATGTGAGCCCACTGTGCAATGATGACAACATTGGTGGAGAGGTGGCACAATGAGCATAGCTCGTTCCTACTTCTGACGGGTGAGATCATTATTACCCTAGAGGATGTGTGGAGGATTCTGTACATCCCTATCTATGGGACATGAGTGGTGTATGACATGGATACAAGCAAGGTTGTATTAGCTCGGATGTTGATGACTCAT
Organism: Cunninghamia lanceolata; assembly: GCA_027924645.1. Classification (NCBI taxonomy): domain Eukaryota; kingdom Viridiplantae; phylum Streptophyta; class Pinopsida; order Cupressales; family Cupressaceae; genus Cunninghamia; species Cunninghamia lanceolata. The sequence goes on from BSBN01000082.1 coordinate 178,872, forward strand.
GATCTAGGTATTGAGGATGGGGAGATACGACCCCAACATATGCAGCAGATCTTTGACAGGATTCAGCTAGTGGTGACAGGTCTGATTGGAGGTGTACTAGTACTAGATCGACGATCCTGAGGATTCTCTGTTGGATGGGCCCAAGTACTAGGGATCATATATGCATGGGGTCCTTACATGCTGGGACAACAATACCACAATATGCATTAGGTGGTATACAGATTTGGGTCTAGTCTAGCAGCTAGAGTTACACTTCTGTATGTGTGGTCCTGGGAGCACATAGCAATGATGAGGCCTATCTCACCACAATAGAGACAGATTGGACAACTATTTATCCATTTATATGATGGCGCGATTACACACAAGCAGCTCAAGGAGCTGACCTATTGGAGGAGGATGTTTGATGAGCTCGACACAATCATATGGTAGCCGTGGCAAGATTGCAAGCTATGGGAGGATGATGCAGAGCACTTATCTTACTATAGATAGGCCAGGTACCTCTTTAGTAGGACTATGTATATCATTGAGAGGTTTTTTCCATAGTAGGTTTTACACCAGTTTGGGTTACTACAGCCTATTCCAGTAGGAGAAGCCATTTTTACTCATACACGGAGAAACATACCTAATTAGGGACCTGAGGTAGTGGTAGCTACGGCCTTGGTAGAGTTTGATGCACTTGCCCCGGTGGTGTAGGACACAGTGGGAGGAGCTGACCTTGGTACTATGCCAAAGTATGAAGCATACTAGTTAGAGCATCGGCCTATGAGACTGACCATCCCTAGCGTGGTAGGTGGAAAAGATAGGAAGATTGGAGAGCTGGCAGGTAGAGGGCTAGAGGTTAGACCTAACAGGGCTAGGAGATAGAGGCAGAGTGATGCTATGGTTATTGAGGAGGTTGGTGAGTAGGATGCAGGGTGACAGAACATTCCTGGGAGTCCTGGGCATGCACAGGTGGACATAGTCCAGTAGGATGTGGTGATGGGAGAGGTCAAGCAATAGGATGTACCTACAGCAGGATCAAAGCTAGAGCACATACAATGCCTCGTACAAATAGATACTCATAGGCAGACCATGCTGGAGTTGTTGCAAGTATGTGCTAATCGGTGTTGTCATTGATGTCAACATGTTTGTGTTGTCATTGGTGTCAATTGTGTCTTCTGATGAAGTTAGTGTTGTTTGATTCAGTTGCTTTTATAAAAGGTGGTTTGGATACTTTGTATAGATGTTAAATGTGTTGAGGATATGCCTATGTAGTTGAGTCTCCAAGTGCTTTTGAGAAAATTTGATTAATATTGGAAACAGGGTGTTGAAGAAGTCTTCTGGCTTACAGTATACTGTTTGAGTTTTTACCCCACATTTCTTACATGTTAGATATTTGAGTGTGTGGTTTGGATATGTTATTGAGAATTGGGTTAAGATGCTAAATCTAGAATTTGGTGCTCCGGATCTCTGTGCAATGAAAGTTATGTTCACCAGTTTGAGAACGGGATTTGACAGTGTTTCTAATTTGTGCAGAGGTGTCTAGGAGAAAGTATTTTGCTCTAAATTTCTTGGTAGAGTGGTTTCAAGTGTTGTGGTTCTATATATAATCCTATAAGGTCCTTATCCACCTTTTGTCCAAAATATTTGTGATTTGGTGCTCCAGAAAGCATATTATTGTGTAGCTTAGAATTTGACAGTGTTATTTATGAGCAAACAGTGAACCTTCTTCAAGTGAAAGTTGTTGTGGATGAATTTGTTGATTTCTAGGTGAGTTCAAGTTGTTTGTGGATGTTTCCAGAATGTGCTAAAGTACTATGCATGGTGTACAAGTTATGGTTGTGATTGTGAAAGCGTGTGATGAAGAATCCCCTATGTTTACACCGTTTGGTTGACCTAGAAGTTTGCACTAATTGTGGAGTTGATTTGACGATTATGTGAGTATTGTGTAGCATTCTTGGATAGATTTGGGTTTGAGATAAGGCTTATATTGGTTTTCCTTCATTCCCTTGTGTCGTGGAATGTTTAGGTCCAGACCTAATTCAAAGTTTGTGTGTTTGTTGACTTTGGAGATTGTTTCAAGGATTGAAGATTGTGTTGCCAACCTTGAAGATTGTTTCAAGGTTAATGATGGTACAAATAAGTGTCATGGAGTCATGAATCATTCACACATAGAGAATATGGAATCATGATGTGAAGAGTGATAAAAGGTAGAAATATCTTTCATGAGTTAGATGACTGGATGCAGTGAGCAGAAGGTGTCTACTATCTTTCAATATAGATGCAAAGGTGATGGTTGTTGTGCTTCATTGAAACTGAACCCATCATGTGTTGGATGCAATTATATCAGTTCAATCTTGGTAGTGAGCCTTTTCTTCTTTCTTCTTCTTCTAGACAGTGAGTCCTTGGCAATGAGCATTTGTTTTTGACGACAGTGAGCCCTGGGCAGTGGGCCCCTTGGTAGTGAGCCTCTTGTAATTTGGTATTGCTACTACTTTATATTGTGAGCTAATCCTCACCGTGGTATTTCCCTATTAGGTTTTTCCACATAAAAATATGGTGTTCTCTTGTGTATGGTGTTGATGTGTTTAAGCTTCTGTTATCTACTTTTCATGTTTAATCTTCATAACAGATTAAGGGTTTAAGTGAACTGATATGGATGTGATTATGTTTATGAGGATTTGAAGTTTTTGATACAACTGATTCACCCCCCTCTCAGTTGTCTTGTACCATCAACAATTGGTATCAGAGCCTAGTTCCTTTGAAGAAATCTTAACAACTTGAGGTAGATCTGGGATGGCGCACAAGAAGGATATTCCCTTGTTTGATGGATCAGACTATGCACTCTGGAAGGTAAGGATGGAAGCCCTTCTAATTTCTCTTGGTTATGAGGTTTGGACATGTGTCAAGTCTAATTACACTATACCTGAGAAAGGTATAAATACTGAAGATGGAATCAAAGCTATGGAAATAGATGGTAAGGAAAAACATGCTCTCTTAAGTGGACTTACTAATTCTGAATTGGTGAAAGTTGTGGATTTGAAAATTGCTAATGAGATTTGGAAAAGGTTGGAAAGTGTTTATGAAGGAAATGAGAAGGTTAAAAAGGCTAAAATGCAGAATTTGAAGCTCACTTATGAGACCATGTGAATGTTTGAAGATGAAAACATTACAAGCTACTTGTAGAAGGTGGAAGAAGTTGTCAGTGGCATAAAAGGACTTGGTGGGAAGATAGATGATCAAGAAGTGATATTGAAGGTACTTAGAACTCTTCCTAAAGCTTTCAGTCATAACGTTTCATCTATTGAAGAATTACAAAATTTGAATCAATTTACCAAAGAACAGTTGCTTGGCACTCTAACTACTTTTGAAATAAGAGAGTTTGGCACAAGTAGTGGAACTGCAAAAGATGAGACTGCCTTTAAAGATGGCAAAACAGAGAAGACTGTTGAATCAGATCCAGAAGACTTTGATGAAGTAGAAGCTAACTTTGTGAGAAGAATGGAAAAGGGTACAGGTAATTTTAGTGGTAAGTTGCTTTTTAAATGTTTCAGTTGTGGAAAAATAGGTCATTATACTTCAAGATGTTCATATAGAGCTCTGAGAATTAAGAATAAGGAAAACAGAGGAAGGTAGATCAAGAAAAACTACTATGCAAGTGTTTTTGATGATGAATCTAATTTTGAAGATGATAATGATGATGAATGCTTATTTATTGCCATAAGAGATGAAACTAGTTCTACTAACTTTGGAAGATGTGTGAAGGAAAAGAGTCTAAAAGCATGTGCTAACCCTAAAAGTACTATAATATCTACTTTTCATGCTAGGAGTGAAAAGGATGACTGGGTCATTAATAGTGGATGCTCAAATCATATGACAAGTGATAAGAGTAAGTTTATTAAACTTGAAAAAATTGATGGTGGAGTAGTTAGATTTGGTGGTGATGAAGCTGCTAAGATTTGTGGAAAAGGTTCAATTAGTTTTGATGCAAAGCATAACATTGATGATGTCCTTTATGTCAAAGCTTTAAAGCATAATCTCTTGAGTGTTGGACAGATGTGTAGCAAAGGTTACAATCTTATGTTTTAGGATGATGGGTGTGAGATCGGAAAAAGCTCTGGAATAGTAATTGCTGCTAGAAAGAAGATAGGTGGAAATGTTTATCATCTCAAAGGTGGTGTTAGTTATTGTCTTACATCTCTAATCAGTGAAATTTGGCTATGGCATAGGAGAATGTGTCACATCAACTTTGATAGCCTTGTAAAGATAAGTTTAGTCCAAGCTGTGAGAGATCTACCAAAGTTAACAAAGCCTATTACTATTGTTTGTAAGGAATGTTAGTTTGGAAAGCAAACAAGAAGAAGCTTCAAAAGAAAGGATCAGTCATCTACTGAATTGTTGGAATTGGTGCATACATACCTGTGTGGTCCTACTAGAGTAAGGAGTTTTCAAGGTGACAGGTATTTCATGTTATTTATTGATGATTGCTCTAGAATAACTTGGGTCACTTTTCATAAGGAAAAATTAGAATCCCTAGATAAGTTTAAAGATTTTAAAGCAATGGTTGAGAATGATTGGATATGAAAATCAAATGTTTGAGGTCTGACAGAGGTGGGGAGTTTACTTGTAATGAGTTCAACATGTTTTGTGAGAATCATGGGATAAAGAGGCATCTATCTACTCCTAGAAATCCTGAACAGAATGGAGTGGTTGAAAGGAAGAATAGGATTGTTCAAGAAGCTGCAAGGACAATGATAAAAGAAACAAACCTACCGGAAGTGTACTAGAGAGAAGCAATTCATACTGTTGTCTACATACAAAACAAAGTACAGGTGAAAGCAAATAGCATAAAGACTCCCTATGAGCTATGGTATGGTAGGATTCCCACTACGAAATATTTCAAAGTTTTTGGAAGCAAATGTTATATAAGAGATGAATAACTAGGAAAGTTTGATGCAAGATGTGATGAAGGTATTTTCCTTGGATACTCAAACAAAAGCAAAGCCTACCGGTGCTATATTAAGAGGCTAAGAAAGATTATTGAAAGTACCAATGTTAAGGTTGATGAAGATATTCAGAAATTTTTAGATATTAATGGATATGAATCAGATGAGTCCTCTTGTAGAGAAGAAAAGACCAAAGAGACGGAAGTACATGTTGATGCTCAAGAACTCCAAAAATAGAAGTACAAGTTGAAGAACAAGAAGCTCCAGAAAAAGCTCCTAAAACTCCCAAATATGTGCCGAGGCATAACACTAAAGAGTAGATCATTGGAGACATGAGCAAAGGTGTACTAACAAGAAGTAAATTTGTTGAAGATCAGGTAAATTTATGCCTACTTTCCAAAGTTGAACCTAAAACAATGATTGAGGCATACAAGGATGAGTATTGGATTAAAGCTATGGAAGAAGAACTAATGTAGATTGAGAAGAATCACACTTGGGAACTTGTCCCAAGACCAGTGAATAAGAATGTGATTGGAACTAAGTGGGTATACAGGAAGAAGTTGAATGAGAATGGAGAAGTGGTAAGGAACAAGGCAAGACTTGTGTGTAAGGGGCACTCACAAGTGGAAGGAATAGACTATGAAGAAACCTATGCTCCGGTGGCAAGAATGGAGGCTATTGGGCTATTTTTGGCTTATGCAGCACATAAGGATTTCAAAGTATATCAAATGGATGTGAAGTCTACTTTTCTAAATGGTGATTTGGAAGAGGAAGTATACATAGAGCAACTAGATGGATTTTAGTTGACAGATAAACAAGAAATGGTATGCAAATTGAAGAAGTCATTGTATGGACTGAAGCAAGATCCCTGAGCTTGGTATGCAAGGTTAGATAGGTATTTATTGCATCAAGGATTTAGTAAAGTGTTTGTAGATAGTAATTTGTACATCAAGGTAGGCAAAGATCAAATTCTAATTGTTGAAGTCTATGTGGATGACATAATCTTTGGTGGAAATGAAGGTATGTGTAAGAACTTTGCAGATAAGATGCAAAAAGAATTTGAGATGTCAATGTGTGGAGAGATGAACTTCTTCCTTTTGCTACAAATTAATCAGACAAATAAGGGCATTTTCATTTCACAATCAAAGTATATCAAGGAATATGGAAGATTCTAAACTAGTTTGTACTCCCATGATAACTAGTTGCAAGTTGATCAAGAATGATGATTCCCCTAAGGCTGATCAAAGAAAATATAGATCAATGATTGGAGGACTGCTACACCTAACTACTACCAGACCAGATATCATGCATGCAGTATGTCTTGTGGCAAGATTTCAAGCAGATCCTAAAGAGTCACATGTCATGGCAATGAAAAGGATATTCAAGTACTTGAAGGGCACTTCAGATCATGGTTTGTTGTATCTAAGAACAATGACTTTAAACTAAGTGCCTACACAAATGTAGATTGGACCGGATGTGTAGATGATAGAAAAAGTATAAGTGGTGGTTCATTCTTTCTTGGAGATAGAGTTGTATCTTGGCTAAGCAAGAAGCTTGATTTGGTATCTTTATCTACTGTAGAGGTAGAGTAGATTGCAGTAGCATCTTGTTGTACACAGGTGTTATGGATGAGACAAACCCTTAAGGATATCAAAGTTGAGTATGATGATCCAATTCCTATCTTCTATGATAATACTAGTGCCATTAACATTTCAAAGAATTCGGTGATGCATTCAAAGACAAAGCATATTTCAATTAGGTATCACTTTTTAAGAGAGAAGGATGCAGAGAATGAAGTGAAGCTTGAGTATGTGCCTACAAAGGATCAGGTTGCTAGCATATTCACTAAGGCTCTTCCTAAGGGTACATTTGAGTATCTCTAGGAGAAGTTAGGGGTTATTTCCTCTCCTTCTTTGAACTAGATGCATAAGGAGATGCATCAATCCAATGTAATTCAAGATTCATTCTTTTCTGGACTGATACTGGAGGCTACCTCACAGGTGGAGCAGGTAGTGGCATTGATGATTGTTGCAGTCAAGGGGAGTGTTCAAATTAGTTGAGAATAGTGCAAGTATATGCAATATCATGATCAGGGGAGAGAGTTTGAAAAAGTATGTCACCCTTTGCCATTGATGTCAAAGGGGGAGAGAGTTCATGTGAAAAATAAAGTTAGAGAAAGAGAGCGAGATGTGTAAAAGAAAGGGGGAGAGTGAGATTAGTGTAGAGTTGTGTCATGATGGTTTTTGACATCATAAGTTTCCATCAATGACAAAGGGGAAGATTGTTGCAAGTATGTGCTAATCGGTGTTGTCATTGATGTCAATATGTTTGTGTTGTCATTAGTGTCAACTGTTTCTTCTAATGAATTTAGTGTTGTTGATTCAGTTGCTTTTGTCAAAAGGTAGTTTGGATACTTTGTATAGATGTTGAAGGTGTTGAGGGTATGCTTATGTAGTTGAGTCTCCAAGTGCTTTTGAGAAAATTTGATTAATATTGGAAATAAGGTGTTGAAGAAGTCTTCTGGATTACAGTATATTGTTTGAGTTTTTTCTCTGCATTTCTTCTGTGTTGGAGATCTGAGTGTGTGGTTTGGATATGTTGTTGAGAAGTGGGTTAAGATGCTAAATCTAGAATTTGGTGCTCCGAATCATTGTGCAGTGAAATTTATGTTCACCAGTTTGAGAACAAGATTTGACAGTGTTTCTGATTTGTGCAGAGGTGTCTAGGAGAAAGTATTTTGCTCCGCATTTCTCCTCAGAGTGGTTTCAGGTGTTGTGGTTCTGTATATAAGCCTATAAGTTCCTTATCCACCTTCTATCCAAAATATTTGTGATTTGGTGCTCCAGAAAGCAAGTTCTTGTGTAGCAGAGTTCGACGGTGTTATTTGTGAGAAGACAGTGAACCTTCTTCAAGTGAAAGTTGTTGTGGATGAATTTGTTGATTTCCATGTGACTTCAAGTTGTTTGTGTATGTTTCCAGAATGTGTTAAATCTCTGTGCATGGTCTACAAGTTATGGTTGTGATCGTGGAAGCGTGTGATGAAGAATCCCCTATGTTTACACTGTTTGGTCGACCTAGAAGTTTGCACTGATTGTGGAGTTGATTTGATGATTATGTGAGTGTTGTGTAGTGTTCTTAGATAAATTTGGGTTTGACCTAAGGATTAGAGTAGTTCTCCTTCATTCCCTTGTGTCGTAGAATGTTTAGGTCCAGACCTAATTCAATTTTTATGTGTTTGTTGACTTTAGAGATTGTTTCATGGATTGAAGATTGTGTTGCCAACCTTGAAGATTGTTTCAAGGTTAATGATGGTATAAATAAGTGTCATGGAGTCGTGAATCATGTGTGCATAGATAATATGGCATCATGATGTAAAAAGTGACAAAAGGTAGAAAGAGCTTTCATGAGTTAGATGACTAGATGCAGTGAGCAGAAGGTGTCTACTATCTTTTGATATAGATGTGAAGGTGATGGTTGTTGTGCTTCATTGGAACTAAACCCATGCATATGTTAGATGCAATTATATCAGTTCAATCTTGGTAGTGAGCCTTTTCTTTTTTCTTTTTCTTTTGGACAATGAGTCCTTGGTAGTGAGCAGTTATTTTTGAGGGCAGTGAGGCCCTTAGTAGTGAGCCTCTCGTAATTTGGTATTGCTACTACTTTATATTGTGAGCTAATCCTCACCGTGGTTTTTGCCTGTTAGGTTTTTCCATGTAAAAATATGGCATTCTCTTGTGTATGGTGTTGATGTGTTTAAGTTTATGTTATCTGCTTTTCATGTTTAATCTTCATAACAGATTAAGGGTTTAAGTGAACTAATGTGGATGTAATTATGTTTATGAGGATTTGATATTTTTGATACAACTGATTCACCCCCCCTCTCAATTGTCTTGTGCCATCAACAAGAGTTATATGTTAGGATAGAGTTGTAGCATGCTCGAGCTGTAAGACAAACATAAGGGCAGGCATAGGGACATGTGCCAGACACAATATAGATAGCCTGCATCACTGCGAAGAGGGATAGGTCCATTTATATGAGACTTCAGGCCAAGTCAACCCTTTAGATGGTATTTAGGAGTGGCACACAACTTAGGCTATGATAGGGACATATCAACCCATGATGGCCTTGGTTATAGAGCTATCTCGGGTTTAACATGAGTTGACCTGAGCTATCCGAGAGGCAGAGTACTACAGGGGACTTTATTAAAGTGTCATGTCAATAGAGCAGAGGCATCCCAAATTCAAAGAGTGGAACAAATCAACGGCCTCATCCTCGAGGAGATCAAGTGGATCAGTTATGGGACCACCACCACCACGGCCATCATGACCATAGCAACCTCCCCCAACCACAAGACCATCACCCTTAGGTGTAGGTGCTGAGCCATCAGAGGGGAGCTCTACATAGACACACATTTTTATGATGATATTAGTGCATATGTTATTGAGACTATGATGCATGCAGGCTATTTGTACAAATGTATTCATTTTATGGCTCTTGTAGCCCCATTGTATGACACTTATCTATTTTTGATATATATGAGAGATGACGTGATTTTGGATACCTATGATGTGTTATGGATTAGGTTTATGATGCTTATATGTTATGATGTATGATGCATATGATGTACATGCTATCGATGTATAATGCTTATGATGGGATATATAATGACATGCTTATAGATGATACTATGGATGACTGACATGTATTATGATTATGGATTTATGTGATGACATGCTTATAGATGATGTTATGGATGATATGCTATGGATAAATAATGCTTATACTATGATGTCTAACATGGATGGTTTTGTAGGACTTCTATATGGATTATAGACAAGAAGAAGATGATGATTGTTAGTATGGATAGAATAAATAATGTCTAGAATAGACATATGATTATTGATCGATCTTCAAGAAGGCTATAGATCTTTTAGTAGGATATATGAATGGATGGATGGAGGGATTTTGCTTTGGTTATGCTTTATAAAATGTAAAGAGCAATCCTTATTTTGATATAGCATATGGATATCATGCACCAAGGTATATAAGACCAATGTGACAATGTATCCAATGCATAGGATGTTGACTCTGCAAACAAAAGGTTTGCACTTATTCATACCAAACATAATAGAAGCTTTTTGGAAATGTGAATGGAAACTAGTCTTAGCGTAGAATGATCCTAATACACATAAGGATGTTTCAAGACCTTAGATGCAAAGGATATTGATATGCAAGATGCTAATTCCAACACAAACAAGATAAATATTAGCCTTAGTAGGAGGATAAGAACATCCCACAAACACAACATATGATTTAGCAATGACCATGCCCCAATCCATACTTTATCGCAACATACCAAGATATAGAAAGATCAAGGTAGTCTTGATTAGGTATTAGAGAGGAACAAAAGATAAACCAAAAGAAATCGACCAACTGACAAAAACAAATACACATCCATCATATCTCTTGCCAAAGAGGGTGCTCATATTAGATTGGGCCTTATTGTAGGAAAGATACATCTGTAAAGGCTTTGGATTAGGATAAATGGATTTAGCAGATGAGGTAAGTGGTATGTGGACAAATGCACCACTTCAGGAGTAGTATTTTGCTTCTGATTTGATAAGTACTTGAGCTTTCAAAAGGATGCATAGTTCATTTTCTACTTGAGTTAGTCAAGTCGAGGTGGTAGGTGGATATGATGGGTTGTGATAGATAGATGAAGTGAAAGTTTGAAATTATTATGGGTTGTGATGGTTGAATAATGTATATGGAAAATGAGTGAAGATGTGACAACTCCTCTTGAGACAAAACAAGGATCCATTCCTAGACCTAGGTTAAGGAAATGTGCCCCCTGTCCAGTAAAGGATTTATTATGGAGAATGGCAGATGGGTGGACTGACTATGAATGATGACACTAATGGATAACAACTGACACTGACAATTTCCAAGCCATGATAGATGGGTATGTGGAAATGCAAAGGTCAATAACTTTATTATGGATGGATGAGGTTTTATTATGGAATGGGATGGAGTGGTATGGATGGAGACTTAGTAGATGGTGGATGCTAACTTTTACACATAGCACTTGTTTGCCAGGTTTTCACTATGGTACTTATCCAAGGTACCTATTTACTAGGTTTTCATCAGAGGACACATTATTTTATTTTTGTATTTTTGTATTTTTTTCTATTTTTGGATTTTTTTGGATTTTTCTATTTTTTTGATTTTATTTTTCTGCTAGGGATACTTTGAAGATCAAGCATAGAATTTCTTTAGATGAACACTATTGATGGGTTCATCTAAAGGGATGCCTTCAAGTGTTGACAATGTATAAGCTCCTGATCCATAGACTGTTGTAATAATAAAGGGTCCCAACCAATTAGGTTTAAACTTACCCTTTTTGTCTTGATCCTATTGGTTTCTCTGATTTTATTTTAGAACAAGATCACCTACTTGAAACCATCTTTTCTTGATCTTCTTATTATAACTTCGACGAAGGCAGTTTTGATAGACCTAAAGGTGATTAAGTGTTGTAAGATACCTCTCATCCAACAATTCTAGCTCATGTGATCTAGCAATTCTGTACTCTTCTTCATCAATGAGATGCTGCATGGAAACTCTAAGAGAAGGGAGCTTGACCTCGATAGGTAAAATGGCCTTAGTGCCATAGACTAATGCATATGGAGTAGCACCAGTTAGGGTTCTGATACTAGGTTGTATGCCCATAAGGTGGGATTGAGAAACAAATGCCAATCATGACCAGCTTCATTAACTATTTTCTGTAGGGTTCTCCATACGGTTTTAGTGGAAGCCTTAGCTTGGCCATTACTTTGCGGATAGTAAGGGGTGGAGAAGCAATGTTTAATATAGAACTGAGTGCATAGGGCATTGGTGCAAGAGCTTCAGTTTTAGACTATATCATTTTGTGACCTTGTTATTTTTTTGGTTTTTCCTAAGGCTTTGAAAGCCATTTTCTTTTTTTATAATAAAGACTTAGTCATTTGATTGACTAGTCTAAAATGGAGTGAACTCAGGCCTATTTTATAGGAGGTTCTCTTTTAGAAATTTGTTTTTTTTGAAAAAATAGCCTTTTCCACCATTTCACTGCCTTTCCTGGGCAGTTGTATGGACTATTTGTAAGTGGAAAGGTTTGGAAAACTTCCTATAAACATTAGTTTGTAAAAACATGCCAAATATATATGAAGGAGAGGAGTTTTTATAAGAAAAAATAGTGATTTTCTAATTTTCTGCGGTAGACAGTCAGCTGGTACGGCCTGGTACGGATTGCTCATTAGCCAAAATTTATGAAATTTGTTAAGGTTGTAAAATATCTTTCATGTGCATCTAGTTAGAGTTCTTGACATTATTTGTGACGGAAGTTTCATTTCATTTTAGACAAACTGGTCTTAAACCCTCCATAGCAAGGGTTTTGTACAAAATGCAACTTTCTTCCTCTGTCCTCTGAAGGTGATCGCCATTTCTTGGTGCGATGGAGGAAGATAGGCTAGGTTTTATGTTTTCCATGGTTGTGCAGGTTGCATGCTCCTCTCTAGGGTGTTTGGTATGATGACTTTCTAGTCTAACAGTGACTAGTTAGTGAAGAAAAGACATAGGACAACAAAAGGGCAAGAAAACAGTCATATGTTTGGTCAAATGAAGGAAGATTTCTGTGTTCAATGGGGAGACAGGCCTGTGTAAGAATCCACTAGTCCTTGGCTAGAACCTTGGAGAGATTTCCTTAATCTAATCTCAACCAAGTTTGTTCTCTAGAAGAAAAAAACTATTTAACTATCATAAAAAGCTATTTGCTGTCCCTATTCGTTGTGACAAAGTACGACCCTGAACTTTTGTGGAAAGTTGTGAAGTCTTCATGGATGTTGGAATGTGTAGTAACCTTCCATGGTTTGTTGAAGGACTGAGGAGTTAAGATGGTGTGAATCAATCTTAAGGAAGTAGTTCTCTCGTTGACATTGTTTTGTGACAGCCAATGGAAATTGTTGTTCACAGTCATGTCTAGAGTAGAGTTTTAATCATTTTGTTAACAATTCCTTGTTGTTCCTATACTCTAAAGATGCATGTGGAGTTTGATGAGAAGAACCCTATTGATATAGGAGTATAATGCCAGCTAGTTGATCTTAAAGACTACAATGTATAAACTGTCAGGTTAGTATTGTCATAGGACAGTCAAATTGTTATTGCTGTCCTCTGTCCTGCATTATACAGTGTGAGCCTGCATAGAATAAATGGTTGTTGTTTTTATTGAGTGTTTACTATGCATGGAGTGCTGATGGTCAGTTAAGGCCTTGAGAGATTGATTGAACTAGTTCCATAAGACTTGAGTCTTCTTCAACCGCTGTCCTAAAACAGTTCTATTACTGCCACTGTCCTTTGTCTAGAGAATGCAGAAATTGATCTTTAAGTCAGAGATCTCATGACTGTCATGACAAGTATGTGTTAATAATCATATGTGAGTATTGTTGGTAGATGTGTGGGTAGGAAGTTGTGAGTCCAACCAAGGTGGATTTGTTGGATCTAGGGCATACAACTGAGAGGGGGGGGGGGGTGAATCAGTTGTATAAAACTTCTTCTCATTCAAACACTTAACTCACTGTTGTTAGTTAGCAGCATATCAAATAATCATCCATGGAAGCATAATACATAAACACAAGGGCAGATAAGCATCAACACATTGAACACCAAGATTTTGACGTGGAAAACCCGGTTAAGGGAAAAACCACGGGGTGATTAACCCAAGAATTATTCTCTGTTAGAAGAATAAGGAAAAATGAATGGCACATGCCAATAAGGGCTCACTGCCCGAGCACACTGCTCACAAAGAGGCCCACTGCCTACACGGAGACACACTGTCTACAAAGTGATGAAAATCACAGTCTTGAACTGGAGAATGACATCTCTACCATGTCCGGATCAGTTCCAATTAAGCGCAACAATCTCTGCTCTGCCTTTCGCACGTTTCTTCGCTATACCATACTCATCCTCACACCACACACTGAAATGAATTCACAAATCATTATTTATACAAGACATCGACTTAGGAACAAGCATCTAAGTCGGCAAACAACCATAGGAGTATCCGCAAGATGAATAACACATCCGGTCGGCCATCACAAGAACATTCGCAGAATGAACATCTCATCCGGTCGGCTACACAAAGCAAGAACTTCATCCGGAAGAATAACTTCAATTCCGGGCTCTACCATCAATGCGGACCAACAACAAAACCTAAACATGATCTAAGAACCTTCACAAGCCTGTCTGAATGTCCGGATACATCCGCACTTCCTCTGCTTACTGGGATCTCTTGTCTTCCTCATCCGGAACTTCAAGAACACAGTCTGTCGCCACTGTCATAATGCAAGAGGTACTTCCGGACCTCCAAATCATACACAAATCAGGATGATACATCACAAGGACATCCCAAACACTTCTTCCAATCCGCAGATTAGGATAATACAATTCCGGACCTCACCGGACCTTTTTGTGATCCTCTGTCACCTCCGGATACTTGCCGGACCCAGTTCTATACCGGCAGCCACAACTCCTTCATATCTTCATGCGGACCTCTGAAATCTTAACTGTAGCATCTCAAGACTCATATCTACTAACCCTTTAATCCGCATCCTCCGGTTCTCATCCTATACAGTACATTTACCTTCTTCTCATCACTGTTCTTCACTGTTCCTGACTGAGACTAATTTTCTCAATATCCTCAGCACACAGCTCATCAAATCCTTCTTGTCAATGCAATATGAGTATGTTGACATCAATGACAACACTGGATAACCTCATACTTGCAACAATCTCCCCCTTTGTCATTGATGGCAACATATGATGTGAAAAACCATTAAGACAAGAACTTCATCTTTTCATATGTCTTCTCTTCCTTTACTGCTCCCCCTTTGATCATCAACCACTTGTTTTTCACATGTCTTCTCTCCCCCTTTGACATCAATGGCAAAGGGCTCATACTTGCAATTCTCATGCATCAGAATCATACTAGCTGCTCCCCCTTAGTTGCAGCTCCTCATTAGTCCGGATCACAAGATATGACTGTGATAGCCACCGGACTGATGCACATCAGTGCCATCTTAGTTCATCACCGGAGGGGCCATGACCCCTAACTTCTCCCGGAGATATTCAAAGGAGTCCTTGGGAAGAGGTTTGGTAAAGATATCTGCAATCTGATCCTTGGAGGGAACATACTCCAATCTGACTTCTTCCTTGTTTACTTGTTCTCTCAAAAAGTGAAATTTGATAGATATGTGCTTAGTCTTAGAATGCAATACCGGATTCTTGGAAATATTAATTGCACTTGAATTGTCACAGAAAATTGTGATAGGCTCCTCATATTCAACTTTAATGTCTCTTAGCATCTGCTTCATCCACAAGATTTGAGTGCAACTACCTGCTGCTGCAATGTATTCTGCTTCAGTTGTAGACAGAGATATTGCATCTTGTTTCTTGCTTAGCCAAGAAACCAACCTCTTCCCCAAAAAGAATGCTCCACCACTAGTGCTCTTCCGGTCATCCACATCTCCTGCCCAATCTGCATCTGTGTAAGCATGAAGAGAGAAATCCGGATCTCTAGGATACCATAGACCATACTCAACTGTTCCTTTCAAGTATCTAAAAATTCTTTTGATTGCCATAACATGAGATTCTCTAGGATCAGCCTGGAATCTTGCCACAAGACCAACAGCCTGCATTATATCTAGTCTAGTTTGAGTGAGATACAACAATCCACCAATCATTGATCTATACTTTGTCTGATCTGCCTTTGGAGAATCATCATCTTTGCTTAACTTACATCCGGTTGCCATAGGAGTGTTCATAGGCTTTGAGTCTTCCATACCAAATTTCTTTAACAATTCTTTCACATATTTGGTCTGAGAGATGAAGATCCCCTCTTTTGTTTGAGTAATTTGCAGACCCAAGAAGAAATTCATTTCACCAAGCATAGACATTTCAAACTCACTTTTCATCTGATTTGCAAAAGTTTTGCACATACTATCTCTTCCTCCAAAAATGATATCATCCACAAACACTTCAACAATTAGAATGTTTTCATGATCAATTTTGAAATATAAGTTACTGTCAGCAGTACCTTTGTTGAATCCAATCTGCACAAGATGCTTATCCAACCTTTCATACCATGCTCTTGGGGCTTGCTTTAATCCATACAAAGCTTTCTTCAACTTGCAGACCATATCATTATTATCAGACAATTGAAATCCATCCGGTTGTTCAATGTAGACTTCTTCTTCCAGATCACCATTTAGGAAGGCAGACTTGACATCCATCTGATATACCTTGAAGTCTTTGAAGGCAGCAAATGCAAGAAGTAATCTGACTGCTTCAATTCTTGCTACCGGAGCAAAAGTCTCTTCAAAGTCAATTCCTTCTATTTGAGAGTAGCCTTTGCAGACCAATCTAGCTTTGTTTCTGATTACTTCACCAGCTTCATTTAGTTTGTTCCGGAAGACCCACTTGGTTCCAATTACATTCCTGTCTCTAGGTCTGGGAACAAGATCCCAAGTATGATTTTTCTCAATTTGCATCAGTTCATCTTCCATTGCTTTGGTCCAGTTTTCATCATTGCAGGCTTCCTTTATTGTTTTAGGTTCAATCTTTGAAATCAGACAACATTCATTCTGATCTTGAGCAATATTCCTTCTAGTTTGTACACCTTTGCTTCTGTCACCTATGATCTGATCTTCAGAGTGATTCAGTCTTACATACCTTGGAATTTTGGGAGTATCCAGCACTGTTGTTTCTTGATCAACCTCATTCAAATCTAACTCTTCTTCCTGATTTACCGGATCAGGCTGACTCTGTCTCACCGGAGAGGATTGAGGTCCTTGAACACTGTCTTGGTCATCTTCATCAAACTCATAAAATCTTGAAGGCTTCTCAATTCCTTCATCAACCTTCACATTGGTGCTTTCTATCATCTTCCTCAATCTCTTATTGTAACACCGGTATGCTTTGCTTTGAGTGGAGTAGCCCAAGAAAATTCCTTCATCACTTCTAGCATCAAACTTTCCTAGATCTTCATCTCTTTTAATATAACACTTGGTACCAAATACTCTGAAATATTTCACAGTAGGAGTGATGCCAAACCAGAGTTCATAGGGGGTCTTACCGGTGTTGTTTCTGATTTGAACTCGATTGAGAGTGTAGACTGCAGTGCTGATAGCTTCTTTCCAAAACATTTGAGGAACATTTGCTTCCAACATCATTGTCCTAGCAGCTTCCTGGATGGTCCGGTTCTTTCTCTCAACTACTCCATTCTGTTGTGGAGTCTTAGGAGCAGACAACTGTCTCCTTATACCCTGTTTCTCACAAAAGTCAATGAATTCACTAGATGTAAATTCACCACCTCTATCAGACCTTAGACACTTTAGTTTCAATCCGGTTTGATTCTCCACCATAGCTTTGAAGATTTTGAACTTCTCAAAAGCTTCTGATTTTTCTTTTAGAAAGGTAACCCACATCATCCGGGAATGATCATCAATTAACAACATGAAATATCTATCACCTTGCAGACTCTTGATTCTTGTCGGACCACATAGATCAGTATGTACTAATTCCAATAATCCGGTAGAAGACTGATCTTTGCTTTTAAAAGAGACTCTGCTTTGTTTGCCTAACTGACATTCTTTACACACACTATTTGTAGGTTTTATCAACTTTGGAAGATCTCTCACAGCCTGAGTATTGCTTATTTTGATGATGTTATCAAAATTTACATGACACATTCTTCTATGCCATAACCAACTCTGATCAATTTGAACAAACAAACAACTTTTATTTGAACCAACCAGATGAAAGATGTTACCTCTTGTCTGAGTACCAGATGCAATTTCAGTTCCGGAGCTTGTAAAGATTCTACATTTTCCATTCTTGAACCGGAGATCATAGCCTTTGTCCACTAACTGACCAACACTGAGAAGATTGTGCTTCAATCCTTCAACATACAGTACATTTCCTGTTTTGCTCTTACCATCAAAGGAAATAGTTCCCCTACCTCTGATTCTGCCAGCAGAATTGTCACCAAACTTTACCATTCCTCCTTCATATCTTTCCAAGTCCAAGAACTTATTCTTGTCACCAGTCATATGGTGAGAACATCCACTGTCAATAACCCAATCATCCTTTTCTTCCACTTGAGCAGCCAAGGCTTTTTCAACAACTTTGTGATTGACAGATTCAGAGAGCAAGGGATCTTCTTCTTTGATGGCTATAAACACCCACTCATTTCCGGATTTGCTTCCTGGTTCTGATTCATCATCTGTTACTCCTTCATTGTCATCTTCTTCATGAACATAATAGCAATTCTTTTGAAACCTTTGTCTGTGAGTATTAGATCTTGCAGATCTCTCCGGACATCTTGAGGCAAAATGACCAATCTTATTGCAGTTGAAACACTTAAAGGGTAGTTTTCCTTCATACTTACCGGATCCTCTTGGTAGTCTCTTTGCAATGAGGGCTTCAAGTTGAGCTGTTTCTGCTTCTTCTTCTTCCATGTCTCTTCTTGCTTGATCATACCATGACATTTTCTTTGATGAGTTTTCACCCGGATCAAATCTCTGTTTGCCTTTCACATAGGCACTGGCTTTGAAAGCAGATTCAGTCTTGGGAGGATCATCTCCAAACTCGGTCATTTCAAATGCAGCTAGTTTGCCAGCCAGTTGTTCTCTTGTGACAGTTGTGTGGGCTCTGAATTCATCAATGGCAGCAACTTTGATTTTGTAGGCAGCAGGAAGGGATCTAAGGATTTTGCAGACAATCTCATTTTCATCTAAAGTTCCACCAGCATTTCTGATTCCACATACCAGCTCATTTACTCTTGGCATAAAGGTAGTGATGTTCTCATCTTCTCTCATTTTCAATCTTTCAAATTTCCCTTTCAGACTTTGCAACCTTGCACTTTTGACAAACTCATCTCCTTCATACAGAAGTTCCAGTTTAGTTAGGATCTCATATGCAGTTGGTAGGTCAATGACATTCGAGAGATCTGAGTCATTCAATGCGCTTAGAAGAGCTTCCTTGGTCCGCAGATTGTTTTCAGCTTCTGTGATTTCATTCAGAGTTGTCGGACCACCTTGTGGAGGTACATATGGTTTTGAAATCATACCCAGGTATGCTTTTCCCATGCATTCCAAGTGACACTTCATGCGACCTTTCCAGAGAGTGAAGTTGGTTCCATCGAACTTCGGACTATCCTTCTTGTATGACGACATCCTGGATCTCCTCAAGCGGTTAAGCTCTTGTCAGAGGAACTTGGCTCTGATACCAATTGTTGGATCTAGGGCATACAACTGAGAGGGGGGGGGGTGAATCAGTTGTATAAAACTTCTTCTCATTCAAACACTTAACTCACTGTTGTTAGTTAGCAGCATATCAAATAATCATCCATGGAAGCATAATACATAAACACAAGGGCAGATAAGCATCAACACATTGAACACCAAGATTTTGACGTGGAAAACCCGGTTAAGGGAAAAACCACGGGGTGATTAACCCAAGAATTATTCTCTGTTAGAAGAATAAGGAAAAATGAATGGCACATGCCAATAAGGGCTCACTGCCCGAGCACACTGCTCACAAAGAGGCCCACTGCCTACACGGAGACACACTGTCTACAAAGTGATGAAAATCACAGTCTTGAACTGGAGAATGACATCTCTACCATGTCCGGATCAGTTCCAATTAAGCGTAACAATCTCTGCTCTGCCTTTCGCACGTTTCTTCGCTATACCATACTCATCCTCACACCACACACTGAAATGAATTCACAAATCATTATTTATACAAGACATCGACTTAGGAACAAGCATCTAAGTCGGCAAACAACCATAGGAGTATCCGCAAGATGAATAACACATCCGGTCGGCCATCACAAGAACATTCGCAGAATGAACATCTCATCCGGTCGGCTACACAAAGCAAGAACTTCATCCGGAAGAATAACTTCAATTCCGGGCTCTACCATCAATGCGGACCAACAACAAAACCTAAACATGATCTAAGAACCTTCACAAGCCTGTCTGAATGTCCGGATACATCCGCACTTCCTCTGCTTACTGGGATCTCTTGTCTTCCTCATCCGGAACTTCAAGAACACAGTCTGTCGCCACTGTCATAATGCAAGAGGTACTTCCGGACCTCCAAATCATACACAAATCAGGATGATACATCACAAGGACATCCCAAACACTTCTTCCAATCCGCAGATTAGGATAATACAATTCCGGACCTCACCGGACCTTTTTGTGATCCTCTGTCACCTCCGGATACTTGCCGGACCCGGTTCTATACCGGCAGCCACAACTCCTTCATATCTTCATGCGGACCTCTGAAATCTTAACTGTAGCATCTCAAGACTCATATCTACTAACCCTTTAATCCGCATCCTCCGGTTCTCATCCTATACAGTACATTTACCTTCTTCTCATCACTGTTCTTCACTGTTCCTGACTGAGACTAATTTTCTCAATATCCTCAGCACACAGCTCATCAAATCCTTCTTGTCAATGCAATATGAGTATGTTGACATCAATGACAACACTGGATAACCTCATACTTGCAACAGGATTGTGTAGAAAGGTGGGATTGAGTAGTAACTCTCCAAGGGAGAGTTGGATAGCCTATGAGGAGGACACTAGATAGTGGTCCTAGGCTAGATAAATCTCAGAAATAGGCTTGTGTAGGCTTTGTAAACACAAACACTTTTTGGAAACCTCTTAGAGGAAGTTGAGTAACTTAAGCTCATTTGAGTGAACTTCTAGAATCTCTACCTTACCTCTGCATCAGGCATGGACATCTTGGTTCTTAAAAGGTCTTCCATTATCAGTTACAATAGCAAGTGGAATACCATACCAGCAAATGATGTAATGCAAGATGAACTTAGCTATATGTTTACTGGTAATGCATGTCATAGGGATGGCTTCTACCCACTTTGTAAAATACTCAGTGGAAGTGATGATGAACTTATGGCCATTAGAGGATGATGGATGGATTTTACCTACAAGGTCGAGTCCCCACTATGGAAACAGCCATGGAGTAGTAACAAGTTGTAATTGGTGTGTTGGTGCATGAATCAAGTATCTATGCTACTGATGTTGAAGGCACTTTTTAGCAAATTGGTGAGAATCTTGTTCCATAGTGGGCCAATAGTATCATGTACACAACAACTTCTTAACAAGGTTTGGACTGGTGGAATGTGATCCACAGACAGCTTTGTGAACTTCTCGTAAAGCAACGTTAACCTCTTCCAAGTTGAGACGTCTAAGTAGGATACCATTGAGACTCCGTCGGTATAAGGTATCACCAAGGATAGTAAATCAGGAAGCTTAGTGGATAAAGGTTTTCTTCTAAGTATGGGTTAGGTTTGATGGAATTGTGTTATCACAGTGTTGAATATTAGTCAGCATATCCAGGAGGGAACCTATTGTTGCCATGGCATCTACAACTTTGTTATTTGCTCTAGGAATCTGTGCAAAAGAGATCTTGGAAAATTATTGCTTGAAATCATCAACCATTCTTTTTTAAGGAAGCAACTTGTCATCTTTAGTCTAATATTCATTTGTAACTTGTCGAATGACCAACTAGGAATCTCCATAGACCCTTAGTTGCTTAATGTTCCACTGTACTGCCATGTGGAGTCCTATAATTAAAGCTTCATATTCAGCAATATTATTAGTACAAGGAAAAGCTAGCCGATATGACTTAGGAATATAGTCGCCCTGTGGTGTGATGAAAAGGACTCAATCTCCTGAACCATGTTGGTTATATGAACCATCAAAGTAAAGATGCCATACAACTGATGGATAGAGATTGAATATCCCTTCATCTGGAAAATTAGAAAGCATAGGATGTGTATCTATGATTGGAGCCATTGCTAGTTGATCAACGATGACTTGTCCTTTGATTGCTTTGTGATCAACATACTCAATATCAAATTCACTAAGAATCACAACCCATTTTTCTAATCTTCCTATAAGAGTTGCCTTAGATAGGAGGTATTTCAATGGATCGACCTTGGATATAAGCTTAGTTTGTTGATTTAGCATGTAGTGTCGTAACTTTTGGGAAGCAAACACAACAGTTAGGCATGCTCGCTCCATAGGAGTATAATTAAGCTCATAACCAACTAAGGTATGACTAATATAATAGATTGCTTGTTCTTTTCTAGATTCATGATGTTGAGCCAAGAGAGCACCAAGTGCAACTGATGTGGTAGAGATGTATAACAATAAAGGTCTCTTTGAAAATGGTGGCACCAATACTGGAAGTGTAGCAAGATACTCTTTTAATTGGTTGAATGCCTATTGACACTTACTATCCCATTTGAATGATACATCCTTATGAAGTAAGTGCAAAAAAGGTTGACATTTACAGGCAAGCTGCAATATGAAACACCTAATTGACTAGAGTTTTCCTTGGAGGCTTTTGAGTTGTTTCAAATTAGAAGGTGGAGCCATTTCAACCATAGCCTTGAATTTAGCAGGATCTACTTCAATTCCTCTATGAGACACTATGTATCCCAACAATTTCCCTGATGTAATGCCAAAGACATTTCTTGGGGTTGAGTCTAACCTGATACTGTTCTAACCTATCAAAAATATGTCCTAGAACCTATAGATGATCATCTCTAGTAGCTAATTTTCCCAATAGATTACCAACATAATCTTCCATGATAGTGTGAAAAAGGTCATGAAATATAACCGTCATTGCTCTTTGGTATGTTGCTCCTACATTTTTCAAGCCGAAAGGCATGACTTGCCAACAATAGGTGCCCCAAGGACATGTGAAAGTTGTCTTGTGTTGATCTTCAGGTGCTATAAGAATCTGATTGTAACCAGAAAAACCATCCATTAAGGAAAGCATTTCGTGATCAGTTGTCAAATCTACTATGATATCAATGTTAGGTAGAGGAAAATCATCCTTTGGACATAATTTTTTGATATCCTTGAAATCGATACAAATACTAATACCCCGGTGACTTTGGATATAGGTACCAAATTAGAAACCCATTCTGGATAATCAATCAGCCAAATGAATTTTACATCTAGCAACTTCTAAAGTTCTTCCCTAACAAGTAATGAGGATGCATCTTTCAAAGCTTCTATTTAACTAGCTTGGCATTAGGGAATATTATTAAGTGATGGACCACTAATGAAGGATCCAACCCAGGCATGTCTACATATGACCAAGTGAAGTTAACTATCCTTTTCATGAAGAAAGTTGTAAAATCCCTTTTCTCTTGTTCTGAAAGAGATGTTGCTAGAAAAGTAATCTTTAGATTTTGTGCAGTTCCTAAGTTAATTTCCTGTGATTTCTCAACCAAAAGTGGAGATTTTTCTTGATATGCTGAAGTCAAGGGAAGGTCAAATCCTCCATTATTGGGTGCCTCTAAGAGGTTTTCACCATTGGATACGTCCTTTATTTTTACTATTTTAGGATCTGATGGTGCCTCAATATGGTTTTCACCAGGGGATTGAACATTTTGATTTTTACTTTTGTGACTAGAGGATTTGGCCTTCTCACCAAAGTATGTTGTGTGGTCTAGGTCCATATCAAAGCCTGCTTTGTAGTCACCAAGTGGAATACCATCTCATAGTTCCATGAACTCTGTTATAGCCTCATCATTCTGAAAGATATCAAGAATGGGAGACTCTTGTTGATCCCAATCGATAAGGTCAGGGTATACAAGTGAAAGGCTCTAGGTTTTGGTTGTGGATGTAAGGGATATGGAGGATATCATGAAGATAGATGTCTCTTGAAATAAGTCGGTAAGGTGTAAATAGGAGTCATCAATGGTATCCTCATTAGAAATCACCTCTGCGGGAAAATCATTCTCTACCTCGTTAAGAATAAACTTGATGTCCAAGGATCATGGTACGTCCTTTCCATATCCTAAACCATGTTTATTATTTTTCTTTGTCACAAAAATGGGTTCTATGTTGCCTTGTCCATGTAATCCAAGGCCACCTTGGCCTTTGTAACCCATGTTTTGAACAATGTAGAGACCTCTGTTATACTGTTCAACTAGTAATGTAATTGGATCTTGGTCTTCTGTGAATATCCAAAAGGAGATGTCTTTAATGGACTTGTCTTCTAATAATCCCCATCAGATGAATACTGTGGGGTTAGCCTATATGACCACTTTTAGACTTGCTTTTGCTATTGGTGGTTTGCCATAAGATCAAGGGGATAGAGGCAAGTTCCCCGCATAGCAAGATTTGTGTAGGTCATACTCGCCAAATCATATGTCTTTGTACTGGACCTTGATCTCGAGAAAAGGTATATCATATGTGGCTTTTGTTAACGTGGATGGATCAAGATATGAGGATGATGGTTGATATGTAATATTATTAGGGATTTGATTGGAATTCTAGTGTTGACCTTGCATAGCTCCAAAAAATTCAAAAGGATTGGGGTCCCAAAGGATAGTAATTTATGTACCATTGAATGGAAATTTGAGGCATTGATGGTATGTGGATGGCACAGCCTGCATGGTATGTATCCTTGGGCAACCTAAAATGATGTTGTAAGGAAGATCAAGGTCCAGTACTTGACAACGAGTCTCTATTACTGTAGGACCAACCTAGATGGGTAAATGGATAACACCTTCTAACTGTCATTTTGCATCATCGTATGCTTTGATGGTTATACTTTTGTCTGAATCAATAACATCCTCAAAGTATCCCAATTGTTTCAAAAAAATTAGAGAACAAATGTTTAAGCCAACACCACCATCTATAAGAATGTGTTTTACTTTGCGTTGATAGATATAGACTTCTATGTGTAGAGTGTCATTATGGTAGGGATTTTTTGATGGAAGGTCTTTCTCAGTAAAAACCAAGTGATGAGGTGGAGAAATATGCCCTATCATGGCTTGGAATTGAGCAAAATCAATGTTATTGGGAATGAATGACTCTTGAAGGGCTTTCTCGAGTATAGCTTTATGTCCAGGTGATGCTCGAAGGAGGTGTTGGTGCCTGCATGAATATTCAGATTTTAGGCAACTAATCTTGCAGGCACCTTCCCAAAAAATCCAAAAAATTCTAAGGCAAAGTTTCTATCAGACCTGATATTCTTGGGGGGAGTCATCATATTTTCAAATATCGGCCTGATTTTTAGGTGGGGTCATCATGTTTCTAACATCAGTCATCTCGTGAAGATCACCCCGATGCTGCTGCAAGGTTTCAGTATGACCTGATATTCTGCGGGGGGGTCATATTCTAAATATCAGGTGATCTTTCGAATATCACCCTTGCCGCCCAATATCACCCCAATGTCAATATGATGGTGACGTCATCTAAGTCCGATGGGGTCATAGTTGAAATTTTCAATCCAGCCTGATTTTCCAGAGGAGGGGGGTCATATTTGTAATATTGGTCATCTTACGAAGATCCCCCTGATATTGCAATATGATGGTGACATCATCAGGATCGGTGGGGTGCATCATGTGGTCTTCGGCATGACAATTACTATCAGCAGGTATGATGAGGATCCCCCTGATCGCTGATGAGGATATGAATGTGATGATGACATGGACAAGTACAGGATGGTTCATCGGTGAGGAGTATGGTTCAAATATGCAGGAGGATCTTTCTCTGATGCCTCAGGTTGCACTGATGAGGGTGGTCATCGGGATGATGTTTCATATCAGGTGATGCGGTCCGGTGATGTTTTCTTATCGGGGTGATTTTTCTGATAAGGGTGATATTTCACATCAGGGTGATGTGAAATATCAGGGTGATGTTTCTTATTGGGTGATGCGGTCATTGAGGTGATGTGAAATATCAAGGTGATATTTCATATCAGGATTATCATGCAAGAGGATCATGATGAGGTCTAAACTAGCGTCGTCAGGAGCAAAATCACCGACATCATATGTGCTCACAGCCTAGTTTATAAAGTGTTGGAGAGGTCGTTGCAGGGTGAATGTGGGATAATTAGTTATCACATAATTTGAAAAGTCAGTGATGGATGCATAGGGTGCTGAAGTGGCACGATATCACTGGCTGGTAATTTTTCAGCATGATCAATGCCACAAATCTCGGCGGGAAAAAAGGAGATCGACGGTCCTGATTCAAATTTTCAAAAGGAAGGATTTCTCCATATCTGTGACCGCGATCTTGGCGGGAAGAGTTCTGGAGCACGCAACTACTGCATCCTGCGGGTTGGTATGCCATTAATGGAAGATGTCACAGGGTATGGGCGATGGCGTGGACGGCTCATGTACCCGATTGAAGATGTGAATCCCCAGGCGGTGGCGCAGGGCTCGAGTCCAACCACTCCCTGCCTCCTCTCCCACCTGCTGCATTCAATGTTTAGAGCCATTTTTTCTCTTAGTGCACTGTATCTGGCAAAATTTTGAGTCAACCATGTACTTTTAACATTGAGTGCACCTTCTTGGTATATAGCAGGCTGTGTGACTCATTTTTAGTTGTTGAAGACTTGGGCATTTTGGTGTGAATAACGAAAAACAGGGCATTTCCTTGCTGTTCTATCTCATTTTGGAGTTTATGAGTTGCATCATGAATGTATATTGCAGACATTCTCAGTTTCATTGTTGTTTAATATGAAAAATGCATTGTGCATGTGTTTAGTTGCTTGTCTCCATGTGTTGCATGATTTTCCTTCTTTTGAATCTAGTTGCTAAGGGTTTCTTAGGTTCTAGGGTATGGATTTCTGTATCACATGCTTCATCTCTAACTTCCATTCAAGGAGTGGATTAAATTGTTTTAGGTGAAGGATGGAGAGGGTTGTGTGTCAGCCCGGATATATGTAAGTAGAGGCAGCTAAATACCTATTCTTGGGTGATGTTTGTAAGGCAAGCATCAATCTAACCTCTTGAAACTTGAATCCAAATTGCAATCCATTCTCTTGTATACGTCTAGTTGACTCCTTGCCCTGAGATAGGCACCAGTCTGCTCCTAGGTTAGTAGTTATGACCCAAAAACCCCTTGTCTTGCATCCAAAACATAAAATTCATCTTTTCAATTCTTCCATCCTGTTAGTTTGTAGGAGTAGGATTATGACCCCTGCATACTCTCATCCATAACCAGATAAATATGTCCAAGAATGTTGCCAACCTTGTGATGTATCATACACATCTTGGTCCACACATGAGAGTATTCTGCCTGTCATTGTCAAGCTAAATCTTCCTCTCATTGGGCTAGTCAATGTTACATCTTTAGCTATAGGGATACCCGCCTTTGGTGCGGCAGAACCAGAAGTGAAGGGGAGGCAACTCATGCAACCTCCTGTATTAGTTGGTTGAATCTGCCTGTGCATTGGAACTGGCAAACCATCTGCTGATTCAGAAGAAAAACCAACAAAATGGCGACTCTATTGGGGAGAGTCAAGTGTTTTGAAGGCTAGAAGATCTAGTTTCCAGTGAAGTTGTTGCAGCAATACCAAACAATAACCATGTGGTGCTCTGTTGGTGTGATGAACCCAGAAAACAAAAGGTGCCTTGTTGATATTCTGTCCTCTCTGTGAGAGGTGGCGACTCTGTTGATTGAACCTATCAATGCTACAACATATTAAATTCTGAGTCAGCAAACAAACATCTGCAAAATTTTTGTAATTTGATAGAAGATTATGAAGTTGAGGCTGAAGATGTAGTAATGAGACTCTTTCTTCAGTCATTAGAGGATGATGCTAGGGTCTGGTTTTCAGACCTGCCTGTGTGTTCAGTTTCTTCATAGGTAGATTTGGAAATTGCATTCCTAGAGCAGTTTGGTGAAAGATTTGATTTAGCCTCATTGATCATACATTTCATGAACATCCAAAAGGAAGATGAGGAACTGGTTCTAGCCTTTAATCTTAGGTTTATTAAGTTGCTCAAGCAGGTCCCTGAATATATGAGACCCAATAATGCATTGTGCTTGACAATTTATTTGGCTGCATTTGATAAGAAAATGAGTTATAGATTAAGAGAAAAAGATCGAACTACACTTCACTAGGCTTTCAAATTTACTATGGATATTGAAGATAATTAGAAATATGTAATGCCAATAGGTTTCATGGCTGCAAGTTTTCAAAATAGTTTTCAAGGTGAATGTATTTCTACTTTCCCAGTGTGTTCATTGAGAGATGATTTTGTAAAGGGTAATATATCTCACACAATGGGTGCAGCCATGATGTGATGCATAAACATGAAGAAAATGTTGTAGAAAATGTAGGCACATCCTATAATGGTGAGGACAAAGATTGTTCTCAGCCTCTAGAAGAAAATTCTGCAGATGCAAAACGCTCTTCAAATGATGAAATGAAAGATGCACATGAAGTTGCATCTTGCAGCAATATGCATATCCCAGTTATTCCTGATTATTTATATGAAATGGATATGCAAAGCTTCACTCTGAATATAGAGGATGCTGCTTCAAGGGATGACAGTGAATATGTTACTGACTGTCAGCATTCAGATGCATATATGAGCCTTTCAAATGATGAAATATATATGGATGTTGAATATGAGTGTTTCCTTGGAGATTCTGACCACCTTCACAACGCAAAGGTTGAAAATTTTGCTTTTGATTATCAGTGCATTAGTGAAGAGGAAAAATAGGGTCACTATTCAAATGTGAATGAACATGTTGCAGATGTGTGTACTCATACAGTTGGGGATACTGCTGGTTGCAAGGGTAATTATGAAGCTTTTAGTGAAGGGCTGCATTCTGAATTATTTAGGCCTTCTTTTGAGACATTCTAGGTGGACCTTAATGATAAATTTGATGATCACAATGATGATGGATATCTGAATGTTTATAAAGATAAATATGATTATGAGATGTTGCTTGTGCCTGAATATTGCATGTTTGATACAGAGGAGCTCTTATTTTTTGAAGAAGGGCTAAATTCTAATGTGGATTCATTTGTTTCATGTGAGTCTGTTAGTTTTCCAAGCAACATCAGTGACTCATATGATGATGATGACATTCTACAGCCAATGATAATGCATGTTGATGATAATGCATGCTGATGAATCTTGTTGTAGATTTATCAAGGAAAGAGAAGTGGGCAGTAGCACAATCAATTGTAAAGCTGGGTGCTACAGACAGCAAAATGATTTCAGGCTTCATTTGAAGAATCAAAAGAAAATCAAGTGTTTGACAAAGGAAAATTCTAGTTTTTCCTTTTTGGTGGCCCTGGGCCGCCATGTTTAAAAAAAAAAGTGTTTGTGATGCAGGTTGGTGCAAGTTTGACTCTGTGCCCAATGGACAGGGGATTGGTCTGCATCCCAGAGATCTATGGTTCTTGACATGCCTGCAAGAGGCATGCGTCCCCAGATAGAGCCAATGTTGGTGCCTGCATGAATATTTAGATTTTAGGCAACTAATCTTGCAGGCACCTTCCCAAAAAATCCAAAAAATTCTAAGGCAAAGTTTCTATCAGACCTGATATTCTTGGGGGGAGTCATCATATTTTCAAATATCGGCCTAATTTTTCGGCAGGGTCATCATGTTTCTAACATCAGTCATCTCGTGAAGATCACCCCGATGCTGTTGCAAGGTTTCAGTATGACTCGATATTCCACCAGGGGGGGGTCATATTCTAAATATCAGGTGATCTTTTGAATATCACCCTTGCCGCCGAATATCACCCCGATGTCAATATGATGGTGACGTCATCTAAGTCCGATGGGGTCATAGTTGAAATTTTCAGTCCAGCCTGATTTTCCAGAGGAGGGGGTTCATATTTGTAATATCGGTCATCTTACGAAGATCCCCCTGATATTGCAATATGAGGGTGACATCATCAGGATTAGTGGGGTGCATCATGTGGTCTTCAGCATGATAGTTACTATCAGCAGGTATGATGAGGATCCCCCTGATTGCTGATGAGGATATGAATATGATGATGGCATGGACAAGTACAGGATGGTTCATCAATGAGGAGTATGGTTCAAATATGCAGGAGGATCTTTCTCTGATGCCTCAGGTTGTGCCGATGAGGGTGGTCATCGGGATGATGTTTCATATCAAGTGATGCAGTCCGGTGATGTTTTCTTATCGGGGTGATTTTTCTGATAAGGGTGATATTTCACATCAGGGTGATTTGAAATATCAGGGTGATGTTTCTTATTGGGTGATGCGGTCATCGGGGTGATGTGAAATATCGGGGTGATATTTCATATCAGGATTATCATGCAAGAGTATCACGATGAGGTCTAAACTGGCGTCGTCAGGAACAAAATCACCAACATCATATGTGCTCATAGCCTAGTTTATAAAGTGTTGGAGAGGTCGTTGCAAGGTGAATGTGGGATAATCAGTTATCACATAATTTGAAAAGTCAGTGATGGATGCATAGGGTGCTGACGTGGCACGATATCACTGGCTGGTGATTTTTCAGCATGATCAACGCCACAAATATCAGTGGGAAAAAAGGAGATTGACGATCCTGATTCAAATTTTCAAAAGGATTTCACCGTATCTGTGACTGCGATCTTGGCGGGAAGAGTTTTGGAGCACGTAACTACTGGATCCTGCGGGTTGGTATGTCATTAATGGCAGATGTTATAGGGTATGGGCGATGGTGTGGATGGCTCATGTACCCGATTGAAGATGTGAATCCCCAGGCGGCGGTGCAGGGCTTGAGTCCAACCACTCCCTACCTCCTCTCCCACCTATTGCATTCAATGTTGAGCGCCATTTTTTCTCTTAGTGCATTGTATCTGGCAAAAGTTTGAGTCAGCCATGTACTTTTAACATTGAGTGCACCTTCTTGGTATATAGCAGGCTATGTGACTCATTTTCAGTTGTTGAAGACCTGGGCATTCTGGTGTGAATAACGAAAAATAAGACATTTCCTTGTTGTTCTATCTCATTTTTGAGTTTTTGAGTTGCATCATGAATGTATATTGCAGAAATTCTTAGTTTCATTGTTGTTTAATATGAAAAATGCATTGTGCATGTGTTTAGCTGCTTTTCTCCATGTATTGCATGCTTTTCCTTCTTTTGAATCTGGCTGCTAAGGGTTTCTCAGGTTCTAGGGTATGGATTTCTGTATCACATGCTTCATCTCTAACTTCCATTCAAGGAGTGGATTAAATTGTTTTAGGTGAAGTATGGAGAGGGTTGTGTGTCAGCCTAGATATATGTAAGTAGAGGCAGCTAAATATCTATTGGGTGATGTTTGTAAGGCATGCATCAATCTAACCTTTTGAAACTTGAATCCAAATTGCAATCCATTCTCTTGTATACGTCTAGTTGACTCCTTGCCCTGAGATAGGCACCGGTCTTCTCCTGGGTTAGTAGTTATGACCCAAAAACCCCTAGTCTTGCATCCAAAACATAAAATTCATCTTTTCAATTC
The DNA here is from genome assembly GCA_027924645.1 of Cunninghamia lanceolata. Classification (NCBI taxonomy): domain Eukaryota; kingdom Viridiplantae; phylum Streptophyta; class Pinopsida; order Cupressales; family Cupressaceae; genus Cunninghamia; species Cunninghamia lanceolata. Next base: position 210,159 of record BSBN01000082.1, read on the forward strand.
TTCCATCCTGTTAGTTTGTAGGAGTAGGATTAGGACCCCTACATACTCTCATCCATAACCAGATAAATATGTCCAAGAATGTTGCCAACCTTGTGATGTATCATACACATCTTGATCCACACATGAGAGTATTCTGCTTGTCGTTGTCAAGCTAAATCTTCCTCTCATTGGGCTAGTCAATGTTACATCTTTAGCTATAGGGATACTCCCCTTTGGTGTGGCAGAACCAAAAGTGAAGGGGAGGCAGCTCACACAACCTCTTGTATTATTTGGCTGAATCTGCCTATGCATTAGAACTGGCAAACCATCTACTGATTCAGAAGAAAAACCAACAGGAGGTCTAGGATGGATATCTAAGCTGGTGTTTTCCCTAGATGGTCTAAGATGTTGTACATAGAATTTAGATGGGTATTTGGTGCAGCCCTATGAAAGGTAACACAACAACGACGAGTTGTAATTGCACAATCAAGGGCTTTTCACTTAATAGAGAAAGTAGACACATGACTCTCTTTTATATGACCTACAACAGAATCATAGGAACTTGATGCCTGGTTGACACTTTTACATTTGTCTAAAGTATTTCCTTTACCATGAGGTGGGGATGGATCCTTGTAGATGTTGAGATCATTGTTCGAAGTTTGTTTAGGAGGATCATCGACAGTAACTTCTCCCCTATCAATAAGATTCTGGATGAGGTTTTTCATTTTCATGCATCTAGGAGTTTTATGTCCTTTGACTCTATGGTATTCATAGTATTCATTATCTTTATACCAAGAGGGTTTGAATTGAGGTTCATCATATTGACGAGCTTTGGGTAGTGTGATGAGACATGTTTGGACAAGTTTTCTTAAGACAATTTCAATAGGTTCTCCCAGTAGAGTGAATTTGCGTCTATGCATTGAGTCTTGTTGGGGTTGCTCTCTGGGAGCAGATGTGACATTTTTGTCTGGTTGAAGATTGAGAGGTGCTTGGACATTTTGAATGTGTTTAGCATCCACAACACCATCGTTGACAACTTTTTTATTTTTTGACTAAAAATGGGGTTTTTTCATTGGATTGTTGAGGATTGTCTTTGGTTTCTTTGAAGATTTGGACTAGCCCTTTAGTGATGAGGGCCTTTCCTATATTTGTTCCCTTAGAGATAATCTCATCAAAAGAATTGGAACATTGGACTTGTAGGTGAAAACCTAGTTCAAGGTTTAAATTTTGGAGAAATATGCTCACCAATTGTTTTTTGGGAATAGGCCATGGAAATTTACTAGCCATGTTTCTCCATCATTGTAAGAATGATATAAAAGTTTCCCTATTTCTTTGTTTATTGTTGCATAGGTCAGTCATGGAAATCTCATGTTGGATGTTGAATGAAAAATGAGTTACAAAATTTTCAGCTAACTCATGAAAGGTCTTGATACTTGGGGGCAAATGAGAAAACCATTCTATAGCTTGCTCTTCAAGACTACGAGGGAAGAGGCATAAAAGATATGTATCATTGTGGACTACCTCTAGACAAGCAATGTAGAATTCCCTAAGATGTTCTTTAGGATCACCTTTTCATTTGTACTTATCAAATTTTGGCATTTCAAAATTACGAGGAAAAGGTATCATAGGGAGTGACCTATCAACAAGATAAGGACAAACTTCTTCTAAAGAGAAATTTTTCTTGGTATTTCCTAGGCAGAGATTTGAAATCTATTTTTGCATATGCAATAATTTTTTATCAAGGTTTGATGTGGGATGTTGATTTGTAACAAGACCCTGATAATTGGATGATGGTGGTTGGGACACTTGAGGTGGATTGGTGTGTAATGTGTAAGCATTAGAAGTTTGGACACTAGTACAAAAACAATAATATATTACTAAAAACGGCTTATAAATGACCAAACATGGTCACGTGACCATTGGTAGTTTATTGCCACTCATTTATAACGTGACCAAATTGATGACTAAACCATTTTTAGTCATTTATTGATTGTTTTGATTGATCGATTGGTAGTATATTTATTCGTTGATTTAGTCATTGATTGTTGTAACCTAGTCACTTATTTACTCATTTTTTATTCACTGATATATTTAGTCATTAATTTAGTCATTGATTGTTGTTAACTGGTCACTTATTTAGTCATTTTTATTCACTGATTTCTGTCCATTGGTAGTGTATTTAGTCATTAATTTTAATCATCATTTTGATCAATTTGGTAGTAAATTTAGTCATTTTTATTCACTGATTTAACACTAGTCATATATTTAGTCATATTTATTCACTGTTCACTGATTTATGTCAATTGGTAGTATATTTAGTCAATTTAATTATTAATTGACATCAATTAGTAGTATATTTAGTCATTTTAATTGACTAATATTCGAGGATTTAAACATAAAACATAGAAATACACATCAATCATCAATTGCACACAATATAAAGATAGCCATTGAGAAGGCAAAATTGCTGAACTTTATTAAAAGAAAGGTGTTCTTACAACTTGTACAAGTCTGAAATATCTATCTTGCTTGAAAAATGCTTAGAAATAGAGTATTACAATGTTTATTTTCAGTCACAAGACTGAAAATCTGAGTTACAATGCACATAAATGACAAGAAAGAAACTTCTCCAAGTTTACAATGCTTTTCCAAAAAGTGAACTGTCAGTAAGTGATTTTCAACCAACCTAACCACTGCCACAGGTCATCTAATCCACCCCATCAGTCTAGCACTTGTCCTATAACTCTTCCGAGGTACCATAGAATTGTGTGTATCTCCTAAAGTTCAATGAATAGAACCAATCCATCAATTAAGATGATCATAAGCATATACATGATTGTAAATGATTGGATAGCTTGTAAAACATTCTCTTTAGAAACTAACCTTATCAAGGTCACATATAGTACAAGGACATGCTATACATTGAATGACAGAGTTATGTATCTCATCCTTGGATAATGAATTGAACATTAGCTAAACAGGTTCAAATGCTTGATGTTGATATGCCATTGGTTCTATTCTTCCATACAAGGGGAGCAATCAAGGTCCAAACTACATTATGAAACATAGAGCAGCAAGGCAAAAGATCATGTGATTGACAGTTAGACTTGGTAGCTATTGAATATGAGGTGGATAAATCATAATAGAATGACATAAATAATTATGTTTTCTTTGAACAACATCCTTAATCACGTTAGGATCTGGTAAGTATTCAAGTTGCACGTGTGCTAAAGAAACTAGTCTCCAACACCATCTGCAAAATAGTAAAAACTTTCTAGAAAATGAATAAAATTTATCCCCCCAGCCCCATAATAAATAAGGATTGCAAAAAGCCTTACCATATAGCCCTGCAGCAAGCCATTCATTCACAATCTTCACCCAAGTATTGGCCCATCCAACATCAATGCTCCACCTGAAAGCAAACAGTTGAAAATTATAGACTATAAAAAACTATTGACCGTCTTTCTGATGTTTATAATCATATTGGTAAAATTGACAGTGAAACATTAAATATCATGATCATATTCTCATTCAAATGAAAACATTTTCAATGACTTGAATACAGGGGCATCTAGGTGGTGTGTAGACACTTACTTCTGCATTGTTTGGTGTAAGTTCCAACCAATGAATACCATAGCAAAGTACATGGCTCCCATTGAGAAAACAAAATGGAAAAATCCATAGCCATACGGAACGTCATCATCCAATTCAACTTCATCTTTTTGTAACTGTAGATTATGCATAGTTTTAGTATGAATAGATATGCCATTTTGTTATTTTCCTAAATACCTAATGTTTCCTATTGATATTGAAAAGATAAAGATGCATAAATTAGTAGATTTAGTTTCATGAATAAGTAAATACAAAACCAACAGTAAGCTCATGACAAGCTCATAGATGTGTTCAACAAAGAGAAAATATACTATAGCTTCATAGAATAAGTTCTTAGAATTAATGGAATGTTTCAAATATGTCTGCATGTCTAGAACCATGAAGCAAAAGCCAAAGGTATATTTATGTAGTGAAGCTCATACAGCAAAATTTCCACCACAATAAAAAGCAGCCAAAATAAATTTTAAAGAAAATTAAAAAAAATTTAAAAAGCAAACTATACTTAATTCTAAGTCTATACATAGCAACATGTTGTAAATCAGTCACCCTTACTTAAAAGGGTAAATAAAGATCACCATTTCATATCAATAGCTTGCAGTATCAAAAAACTTTCAAACCTAAACACAAGTCTAATTAGATCCCACAAAACTCAAATAGTTTTTGGCAATGTACCTGTTAGGTCTCAAAAATGCAGGTTGCAAATCCTAAGAGGATGCCAGGCTCTATGATCAGATTGGCAACGTTTTTGAACTAACGCAACAAAGTTAACCTATAGGGTTGATGACTCCCTGCACTTTAGGCACTACTATACCTAGGCGGGTGGACCTTGAAAGTTAAAGTAGATTGAGTGTAAGTGTTTTGACTAAGTTAATGGATCTGCCTACAGTGACAAATGGCGTAGAATAGATGAAATCTTGCTAATTAATTCTATTTCTAATATCTAAAGGATGATTGGTATAAATTATATAAACAATATCAAGGTAAATTTCACAACTATGCTCAACTAATAAATGGCTTTTGGATATAACTAAATGATGAATTGAGATAAGACCAGTGCCTTGTTGGGTAAACAAAGTCAAATGAAAGACAGAGACCAGTGGCTTATATTGGGTGATAACTCAAATTGTTTGGCACAATACTTTGGTTTACAACTTGTATAAACATGCAGGGAAATGATTGACAAACTCTTCTTAATATCCAACTGACACAATCAGGTTTCTTGTTACTCACCAGAAGGAAATTTAACCCTTTCTTGAAGGAACCAATTGGATGAAACTATACAAGAATAAAAGACAATATCAATTTGGAGACAGAATGACAATCCTAATTATATGGCTCTTCTTAGTGATCCAAATCAACACTTCCCGATTACTGTGACTGACTAGAAGGATTTTAATTCCTTTTAGGGAAACCAATTAATCAAATCACACAAATACAGCAAATGTGCATTGACAAATCAATTATATACTTGATATATCAATTAGAATAATAAGGAGATGCAGAATTGGAGACAACCAAATAACTGAATATTTTCAACAAACAATTGATGCCAATATAGAGCCACAGAATCAAAGTTCTCATATTAACTTCTTCAATATAATGTATGCAACATGGTCTTTTGAAATATTATGAACTTCCAATATTATCTCCTATTGCTGATGATGATGTTTTTTCTAATCTACTGACGATCCCCCTCTTTGATTTCATCTGGCATATATACATATTATATCTCCTAGGGTTATGACCCTTTGCATATCTGCCCAGTGTGTCTCTCCGTTTACTTAATTGTTTCTTGTGGATAAAATAAATTAAACTTCTTAATACCTTGTGAGAAATAAAATATTTTTCCTTCTCGATTATATTTCCCTAGGTATATTTCCACCGTTATTTTAATAATATTCATTTGAGTAGAAATTATTATCCTATCTTTCCTTTGTTAGTCTAAATACTTCACTGCAAAATATTCTCCAAGAAAAATAATTACCTATTTAGTTAGTTCTCTGGAAAATACTTCACCTTCGTTTTTGTATATTTATGTCCCTCGATGAAAAATATTTTATTGCGAAATATTCCTTAGGCTCGGTTTGCAAATATTTGTTTGATGTCTTTACTCATATGTGTTTTCACTCTTTGTTTGATAAGAATTTCATTTAGGTGAAAATAATTTGATCATTTTTTAACTTCTCAGGTGCAAATATTTATACAATCCATCATACGTATTTCCAAAAATACTCACCTTTTTAACCCTCGGAGAAAATATGTCACTTCTTGACAATGTTCTCAAACCCTTTGATAAAAGTGTAAATTTTGCTTTTGTTCTATCATGGTCTCACTTTATTAATTACTTGCACCACTTAATATTTATTTTTCCTTTGATAACTATTTTTTTTTTTCACGGGGCTCCAACATATTCTTATCGATGTGACATAACTATATCGGGAGCTTCAAAATATCTCCTATTGATATGACATCTCTTCCCGATGAAGCCTTCATCGGTGTGACACAAGAGTTCTATGTGAGTTAATAATCTCGCTCCGATTGTGCATGTTTTCCCAATGGCTTTTTAGGATTTTTTGTTGTGTTTTATTTCTGGGTTCATTTTTTATTTTCTGCTAAAGTCTCACCTTTGTGGATAAGCAAAAATAAATGTTCTCCAAAATTCTAGTCCATGTGATCCTAGGACACATCTTTTGTGAAATGATAAACATGGATTAATCGATTATAAGGATCCAAATTCTTGTCCTTTCCTGGAATCTCCTCTGCCCATAGAGTCCAATACTGCCTATTCATATTCTCAATCTTTTCATTCAATGGAAAAATCTTATAAATTTTGTGGTAGAAGACCTCAAGCAATCTAAGATTTGCATTTGGGTTGGATAGCTCCACCTTTGCCTTCAACTCACTAATAACACCACCCATGATACTCTATTTTGGAAGTCTTATATTGTTGACAGACACCTCATCTTTTGTGCAATGATGAAAAACAACCTTCAATGTTTTTAGCCCCTGTAGCTTTGGAAGTGGGATGTCATGGACTTCATAATACAAGCTATTAGATGTCTGATTATAATGGACTAGCATGTCACTTAAGTGGTCTATGGCTCTGTACTCGATGGGTTGAGGCTTTGGTTGCTGGAAATAGCAATTATGTGATGTAAGTCTTATTTTTGAAGGATTTTCCAATTCAATCCGTTGTGCAAGTCTCTCTACGACATCATCATAAGTAAAGAGCTTTGAAAGTTCCAAACAAAAGTCATCTTCCTTGGGCTTGTCTAGGCACCGAAAATGTACAATCTATCTATTACGAACATACTCTAAAAATGAAGGAACATCCAGATATCGATATATATCTTCATCACATGTGTGAGCTTTCTGATAACAAACAATGTCTCCATCTTCAAGCTGGCTAGATCAAAAAGAAATTCTCCTTTCAATGACCTCACACATAACATTTGGCTCACATTTTATTTCCTTAAAAAGTTCAATTTCCTCACTTGGCGGGAAACCAACCATGGCATTAAATTTCATCATTATTTTTGTAGGTTTCCCTCCACCCTCAATAAAAGCCTCTCAACATACCTAAGCTCTTTTTTTTCTTTGTGACTATTACACTGATCACCTGAAGCTTTTATTTGTGTAGATTCTGCTACCGGTGCCTTCAAAACCATCGTTGACCTTTGTTTCACTGGATCACCATGTCTCAACCCAATAATTTTAGTAGCAATTGTGAATTTGGGTGTCCCCTGGGCAATAGCAGAATCTTGGGTGTCTGTACCAGCTCCAGTTTTAGTCAATGACTGATTACTGCCTGGTTGGTGCCAATTTCTGAGCATTAGTGTAAAGAACCTGAAAATGAGCATGAGCACTTCTCCAAAGGATGATCATGTCTTAGCCACAAAGTGAGTACTCAAATTTAGTTCATCCAACATCATTTTCACAAATTTTTCCAAATCTAAACTTTTAGGTGTTAATTTTTTTGTGAAAGGTCCACCTACAGCAGAAGACAACCGAAAAAGTTGCATGAGTGGAATAGCATGTGAACCTAGAGTTGACTTCATCCATCCCTTTATCTCTTCCGTTAACTCAATAAGAAGCAAATAATTTACTGCACATTTTGCAGCAGAAAGTGCAACTACTTTTGTATCAGTTGTAGTAACAAGGAAATTTTTGCTTTCATTTGTTTCCATCGGGGGATCCAATGGAGGTGAATTGTAAAACTAATTTTGGAAGCCACTTGCAATAAACTTTCCTCACTCATTTCATCCATGGAAAACTAGATCTCGCTCCCATCTGCAGCAACTAAATCTACTTCAATTGGAATTGCTGATATTGGATGATCTCTCGTATGAGGCTGTGGAAGCCTGTGTGAATCCATTACCTTATAGCAGTCTTCACATAGATCAAAATCTGGGCAAACATTACAATGCCAATGTCACCTGAGAATGGGGACAGTTGAGCAACCATCACAACAATATTGTACATATGATGTATTGGTCTCTTCTTCCATCATTCCCTGGCCACTACCTCCAGTTGCACCACTTGTGCCTGAAGGAACTGCTAAAGATCTGTTATTCTCTATCACATCATCTATTGCCAATATTGTTTGCTTTGGGAAGGGAACTTGAAGCAACTTGGAAGACATGGCCAAACTGCAGGATGTCTGACCTGTCTCATAAGGGGCAAATAGAAGCCTTTTTAGTAATGCAACAGTAGGTGCAATAGTAGAACCTATTGATGTACTATCATTGTCATGCAGTGCAAGGCATTCCTCTTTGATGGCAACTGAGATAAGTGAGACACTATAAGAATACTACGGCCCCTGTCGTCTTGCTTCTTACCTTTATATATTCAAAATTTGAATTGACTCATAAAGAAAGATTACTAAGAAGAGTCCAAAGCGTAGTGGTCCATGCCAAAAGAGCTCCACCATCCATGGAGGCTTCGATACCAGTGTGTGGTTCCTCCAAGTATTGTATGTAGATGTCGGTCGATAGTAAGCAAATCTTTGCAACATTTCAATGAGATATTCATGCCTCAGACACGTGCTTAGTGTATCTTCTGAGTGATACAATCAGCTTGTTCATTATGGATACCTAAATTTTTTGCAAAATTTGGTGTGAATTTTAGGTCTAACAGCAGCTCTGTCTGGGGATGTATGCACCCTATGGGCATAGCAAGATCCTAGATCTATGGGGAGCAGACCAGTGCATACCCCATTTGGGCATAGAATCCAAATGTCATTTCTTGCCCTAAAAGGACAAACATATATTTTCCTCTATCAAAAATTTTGTTTTGGTCACGCTGTAGTGGAACCAATTTTAACATACCGTTGAAGTTTGCATGATTGAACATACCCCTATTTAACTGTTCAATGATGTTGTTATATTCTTCATCATTATGCATCTGAAAACCATCTATAACTTTACACTTGTATGACAGGCTAGACCAAATCTCTGTGTGATATTTTATGCAACTGTATTTGCTATCATCTTCCAAATGATGGTTCTCTATCTGAAGTGGGAAGCGGAAGAAATCATTTTACATCTGATATTGATTTTCTTGAGTCTTGGCACTATCCAATGAAAAAGCATCACCATTATTTTCTGCATCACAAGTAACTTTCCCACATGATTGTGATCTTGAGACTCCATTATCACAAGATTCAATAGAAGCATTTATCTCTAGATATGAAGAAAACGTGTGTCTCAAATTACTGCTTGAACCTTATTCTATCCTTGGTCATCGTCCACACTGAAGCTATCGGCAGATCTTGGTAATGTTACACTGATAGTTGTGTTCACATCGATAAAGGAACAAGCTATCGAGCAGACTTTCACTATCGCCAAGACTGAGAAGCCTGGGGCCGATATGCATGGTTTCACCGATGACTTATGTCTATCAGCATAAGGTTGGCCATCGGCCAAGATCTTGCTAGTCGCTCCGATGTGAATGGTCACCCCGATGGAAGTTGGCGAAGCATTGGGCATCGGCATGAGAACCTTCATCGGTGCAGTGTAAAGTGTTTGGGCCAATGGTAGAGGTCACTCCGATGAAGGGCGGTGAACTTGGGGATCGCGGAGACTATGTGTTATCGGTGAAGGAAGCAATCCGATCACCAATGGAGCGGGTTAGGCCGATGGGTCTTTGGTTTGGTATCGTCGGCAACAAAATTGCTGACGATAGTATAATCGAGTCGTTGGCCATATAAACTGCAGAGAAGTCTGCAACCTGATGCATGTGGGACTAAAGGTCTCGCTGGAATGTGAACCATTGTGACGGTTGGAAGGCAGCAACGTTGGATCAATTGAGACGATCAATCAGGGAAAAAATAGTGTAACAGTTTTTTGCTCTTGGAAACTGATAATATAATCTTATCCACTGACATCGATGATGATTTTGATGAAGAGATTCAATTACACAGTTTATTCTGTAAATATGCAGATGCAATGAACGGTGTGGTGTAGTTGTTGAGAATCGATACCTGAGCAAAAGGGCTAGGATCTTTATTGTAACTATTCTGTTTTACTGTAATAAAGATAGTCTCTCTTATAGTGGTGGGTTTTTTACCCGTAAGGGTTTTCCCCACGTAAATCTGGTGTCATTCTTTGTTGTTTTTAATGTTTATTCTGTTCTTCTGGTGTATTCATCTGTTGTTTTTGAATTGAAAGTTACCTGGCTAGATTATCCCCTTAGAACTAACATTAGGGAAGCTGTATTCCGCACCTCTGCTTTCCTTACAAGTGGTATTAGAGCTTGGCCAGTTGTGTTATCCTTGTTGGTAGGTTGGGTTTTTTGTGTTTAGTTCAGTAAGTGGGAGTTCTGTAGAGGTCTTTTCTGTTACATAAGATGGCAAGTACATCAGGAAAAATAGACATTGAAAAGTTCAATGGCACAAACTTTGAGTTGTGGAAGATTAAGGCTAAAGATTTGCTAGTCGACAGAGATCTTTGGGTTGCTGTGTCTGGGCTTAAACCTACAAGCATGAAACAAGAAGATTAGGACCTAGCTGATAGAAAAGCCAGAGGACTGATAAGATTAAGTCTTGTGGATTCTGTTCTATTGAACGTCCATGAAGAGAAGTCAGCCAAAGATCTGTGGAAGAAGTTGGGAGATATTTACCAAGGCAAGTCCTTGGTGAATAAACTGTTCCTCAGAAAGAAGTTGTATTCTCCGAAGATGGATGAAGGTGCATCTGTAGCAGACCATCTGAACACATTTAATCTGATTGTTACACAGTTGACATCTGTAGGTGTAAAAATAGAAGAGGAAGACCGATGTATGCTTCTTTTGTGTTCCTTACCTGACTCATGGGATCATCTTGTGATGGCTATTGGAAGTACAACAACCACGTTTACAACTGAAACGGTTGTTACCTTGTTGTTATCTGAAGAGATGCGGAGGAAATCTTCTGAGACAGCCAAAGAGGCCCTATCTGTTCGAGGTAGATCAAAGGAAAAAGGCAATAAGAAGGACAAGAAGTCAAAGTCCAAGTCAGAGGGGAGATCAAAATCTCCTGGTACTAAGTCCAAGGTGAAGTGTTGGAATTGTGGGTAGAAAGGACACATCAGAAGAGACTGCAAAGAGGAGAAAAAGAAGAAGAAGAAGAACTCTTCTGAAAATGATTCTTCTCAGAGTGATGCTGATGCTTTCATTGCTGCCTTAGCAATGCCTGCATCTGAAGATGTATGGTTGGTGGATTCAGGAGCGTCTTTTCATATGACATCTCACAGAGAATGGTTCACTAAGTATGAACCATATGTTGGTGGAAAGGTGTTCCTAGCAAGTGATTCGATACTGAAAATTGTTGGCTGAGGAAGAGTCAGAATCTAGTTCCCGAATGGCAAAATAAAGGGAATGAATGGAGTTTTACACATACCAGGTCTGGCTTGAAATTTAATTTCTGTTAGTAAGCTTAATGATGTTGGTGTGCAAGTTACTTTTGTGAATGGTGGCTGTAAAATGACTAGAGGGTCTATTGTACTGGCAAAGGGTGAACGCATTGGAACTTTGTATAGGTTAGATGCTAAACCAGTGTGCTGTAATAGTGTCTCTGTAAAATCTGAAAAAGCTACTATTGTAACACATGATGCAAACTCTATGGAAGTTAAACTTCCTGCAGAGAAAACAATGCTCTGGCATCATAGACTTGGTCACATAGGTGAAAAAGGTTTAAAAACCTTGAAGAACAAAACCCTGGTAGATGGGCTGATTGATTGTAATCTAGAGTTTGATTTCTGCGAACATTGTATATATGGAAAACATAACCGTGTTTCTTTTTACTCTAGTTCTCATAAATCTTCTAGTGTTCTGGACTATGTACATTCTAATGTTTTTGGTCTAGTTGATGTTCCTTCTCTGTCTAAATCAAGATACTACATATCGTTTATTGATGATTATTCAAGGAGGGCTTTTGTATATTTTTTGAAAAATAAATCAGAAGTGTTCAGTCGATTTAAAGAATTTAAAACTCTTGTGGAAAATCAGACTGGTAGAAAAATAAAATGCTTGAGAATAGATAACGGTGGTTAATATTGCAATGCGGATTTTGATAAGTATTGTGTAGATCATGGTAAAAAAAAGGCACAAAACTACACCTTATACTCCACAACAAAATGGAGTTGCTGAAAGGTTGAATCGGTCACTGATGGAGAAAGCAAGAAGTATGTTGAGTTATACTGGTCTTGAACAAAGGTTCTGGGCTGAAGCAGTTGCTACAGCTTGTTACTTGTCGAATCATTCTCTTACTTCAGCATTGGTTGATAAGATGCCTATGGAAGCGTGGTCTAAAAAGAAGCTCTCTCTAAGACATCTTCGTGTCTTTGGCTGTGAGGCATATGCTCATATTCCTAAGGTAAAAAGGTCTAAGTTGGATTACAAGATAGTCAAATGTATCTTTATTGGCTATGGAGTCGGTGTTAAAGGATACAAGCTTTGGAATCCTGAAACTGAAAAAGTAATTTACAGCAGGAATGTAATTTTCAGAGAGCTGAAAACTTTGGTTATTGATCCTCAGCTGGAGAAGACAGAAAAGAAGAAAGAAAAGAGTGTTGTTACTATTCCTCTGACCCCTGTAAAAGAGGAACAACAAGCACCAAGTGTAGATAATTCATATGAGAGTTCTAGTAGCTCCGAAGATTCTGATCCAGAGCAAGAACCTAAACCTGCACCTCAGCCATTGAGGAGGTCTACACATGAAAGGAGACAACCAGATAGGTATGGATTTTCAGTACTTGATTCAAGTTGTGCCTATGCTTTGCTTACTAATACTGATGAACCTAGGACTGTGAGAGAAGCTATGAGTTTATCCGATTCAGATTCTTGGTTGGAAGCCATGGATAATGAAATGTCATCATTGGAGAAAAATGGAACCTAGGATCTGGTGCCCTTGCCTGAAGGTAGAAAACCTATGGGCTGTAAGTGGGTATTTAAAAAGAAATATGGTCCAGATGGTAGTATTGACAAATACAAGGCAAGACTAGTTGCTAAGGCGTATTACCAAAAGGAAGGTATTGATTATGGAGAAATCTTTTCTCCTGTAGCTAAGCTGACATCCATCAGATTTATGTTGTCACTTGCAGCAACATATGATTTTGAAATTGAGTAGATGGATGTGACAACAACATTTCTTCATGGGGACCTTGAAGAAGAAATTTATATGTCCCAGCTAGAGCATTTTATGGTAAAAGGTAAAGAACATCTGGTATGTAAACTTAAGAAGTCTCTTTATGGTTTGAAGCAATCTCCCAGAATGTGGTATCAAAAATTTGATACGTATGTTTTATCTTTGGGATATGTGAGATCTAAATCTGATCACTGTGTTTATTATAAAACTGATGGTGATCGAATTCTTATAATTGCACTATATGTGGATGACATGTTGTTCATTGGCAATGGTAAGGTAATGATCTCAGAATTAAAATCTCAGTTGTCTTTGAAATTTGAAATGAAGAGTCTTGGGGCAGCGAAATACATTCTGGGAATGGAAATCAAAAGGGATAGATCTAAGAGAAAGCTTTGGCTCAGCCAGAGCAAGTATATTACTAATGTTCTTAATAAGTTTAATATGTCTGATTCTAAACAGTTAGTTGTTCCAGTGATGTAGGGAACGAAACTATTTGTTGAAGATTGTCCAGAATCTTTGAATGAAATTGATGACATGAAAAGAGTGCCCTATGCAAGTGTTGTTGGCAGTTTAATGTATGCAATGGTCTGTACCAGACCAGACATTGCCCAAGCAGTGGGAGTTTTGAGCCGGTTTATGGTGAATCCAGGCAGATCACATTGGGATGCTGTGAAAAGAGTTATTAGGTATTTGAAGGGAACTTCAGACTATTCTATTTGTTATCATGGAAACTTAGTTGGATCTTAGAGGTCTATAAGCATTCAGGGTTATGTTGATTCTGATTGGGTAGGGGACATTGACAGTAGAAGATCCACTAGTGGATATGTATTCACGTTAAATGATGGTGCTATCAGTTGGATGAGCAAGCGGCAAGTTGTAGTCGCTTTGTCCACAACAGAGGCAGAGTACATGGCAGCTACTCGTGCATGCCAAGAAGTCGTTTGGTTGAAGAGGTTGTGTTCTGATGTTGGTTTTAATGCAGGACAAATACAAATTCACTGTGACAGTTAAAGTGCTATATGTTTGGCGAAGAATCCTACATTTCAAACTAGGACAAAACATATTGATGTCCAATATCACTTTGTTCGTGATATGGTGGAAGATAGGAAGGTGAAGCTGGAAAAGGTTGACACTTTAGAAAATGTCACTGATGCCTTAACTAAACCAGTGAGTACGACCAAGTTTAAATGGTGTTCAGATGGAATGGGTCTTCGGGCCCATAATTCTCAATAACTGAGTGAGGATTAAGAGGTAGCAGTAATCTCTTCGACAAGTGGGAGATTGAAGAGAACGTGTGTCTCAAATTACTGCTTGAACCTTATTCTATCCTTGGTCATCGGCCACACTGAAGCTATCGGCAGATCTTGGTAATGTTACACCAATAGTTGTGTTCACATCGATAAAGGAACAAGCTATCGGGTAGACTTTCACTATCGCCGAGAGTGATAAGCCTGTGGCCGATATGCAGGGTTTCACCGATGACTTATGTCTATCGGCATAAGGTTGGCCATCAGCCAAGATCTTGCTAGTCGCTCCGATGTGAATGGTCACCCCGATGGAAGTTGGCGAAGCATTGGGCATCGGCGTGAGAACCTTCATCGGTGCAGTGTAAAGTGTTTGGGCCAATGGCAGAGGTCACTCCAATGAAGGGCAGTGAACTTGGGGATCGCAGAGACTATGTGTTATCGGTGAAGGAAGCAATCCGATCACCGATGGAGCGGGTTAGGCCGATGGGTCTTTGGTTTGGTATCGTCGGCAACAAAATTGCCGATGATAGTATAATCAAGTCGTTGGCCATATAAACTGCAGAGAAGTCTGCGACCTAATGCATGTGGGACTAAAGGTCTCGCTGGAATGTGAACCGTTGTGACGGTTGGAAGGCAGCAACGTTGGATCAATTGAGATGATCAGTTAGGGCAAAAATAGTGTAACAGTTTTTTGCTCTTAGAAACTGATAATATAATCTTATCAACTGACATCGATGATGATTTTGATGAAGAGATTCAATTACACAGTTTATTCTGTAACTATGCAGATGCAATGAACGGTGTGGTGTAGTTGTTGAGAATCGATACCTAAGTAAAACGGCTAGGATCTTTATTGTAACTATTCTGTTTTACTATATTAAAGATAGTCTCTCTTGCGGTGGTGGCTTTTTTACCCATAAAGGTTTTTCCCACGTAAATCTGGTGTCATTATTTGTTGTTTCTAATGTTTATTCTGTTCTTCTGGTGTATTCATCTGTTGTTTTTGAATTGAAAGTTACCTGGCTAGATTATCCCCTTAGAACTAACATTAGGGAAGTTGTATTCTGCACCTCTGCTTTCCTTACAAGATAATCACTGCTATCAAATTTACAATCACCGATTGTTTCTATCTTAGTTGAATGTGATCTTGATACTGTCCTTTCACACCAATCATGTGGTCTACTATCACGCAAAGTATCCTCATTGTCAAAGCATATGTATGTTGGACATGAAACTTTCAAATCATCCCCATGTGCATATTTCTGATACTCCATGGTTAGTAAATTTGAAATTTGCTCACTGTTGAACGAGCATATTTCTTCATTTGTCCCATTTCTAACATTTTCTTCATCCCTTTCCTCATTACCACAATACACAAGTTCATTACAATCAGATATAATTGTTTCATCAACATAATTATTTCTTTCACAAGCTAACATATCACCCTAATTATCTAAAAATGCTTCATCCTGAGGATAGCATGGATTTGAAAACACTTGGAATTTTTGTCCTGGTATATCCTCTTCATCAAGAGTTTGTCTTCTTTGTTGAAAATAACCATCCTCCTTCTTTCTAAACTATTGATTCATGTATTGCGGTGGGTGGGCTAGGACAAAAGGAACATCTATATTTTGAAAACTACTCTCATTTTCAGGTATACGCTGGGGCTCCAAGTCTTGTGCAAAATTCTGATAATTGCAATCATGATCCCAGGTGAAGAATTGATCTTTTAAAACTTCTTCCTTATTTAAATTTGAAACAGTATCATGAAAATTTTCACTTGCATATGTCTCGTTTACTAACTGCATTGCTTGATCAGATTCTCCATATTCATCTTCATAATAGTCGTTGTAGTGGCTAAGGAATAGTCTTTTGAGATCTTTTCATGAAGAGATACTTTGCATAGGTAAGTCTATAAACCATTCCCTTGTGTTGTCCCTTAAAGATCTTGAAAAACACCTCATAATGATATCTTCTGGAAAAATTTGAAAGTCCAAAATAAAATCCCAGAATAGTTGTACATGCCTTCGAGTCGATTCATGTATTTCTCCATGAAATGTAGGCATATATTTTATGAACTCAACAGGATAGCGATTCGGGTAGCCTGGGATATTACTAAAATTAAATGGTTTATCAATGTCTCAGGCAAACCCTCTTGTTTATGGATATGGCTAATTATTTTGATGGAGGATTTGACATTGATAGTACTCGACATGCTGATAGTATTCATAATCTTGGTAGCCCACTAATCTTTGACCAGGGGGAACAAGATAATCATATATCTGATTTGAGGCTTGTGGTGTGAAAATGTCTTGCTGTGTATGATATGCATTATATTCATTGCCAGGATCATGAGTCACTTGTGAGTTCAAAAGATCACCATACCCATTCTCATTAGACGTTGGTATATGTTGTAATGAATTTGAATCCTGTTTGGCTTTTAATCGTTGTATTTCTTGAATCAGTCTATTTCCTTCCCTTAATAACTCTACCAGTTCCTCTTCTTCTGACATATTCATTTTGACTGCAGATGGTGTTGTTTACAAGTTGTATTTATATTCTTCATTGAATTCCTTTTCAGAGTCGCCACCTCTTATCAAAAGAGGAATGATTTTTTTTCTTTTCCGAATCCTTCTTGCCAGCAGAGTTACCAATTTGTGTCAGAATTCAAAAGTTTACTGTCTCTATAATGAGATGGCCTTCAACCAAGATTTCTCAAGTTTGTCCCCAGTAGAGTCGCCAATTTGTTAGGTCTCAAAAATGTAGGTTGCAAATCCTAAGAGGATGCCAGACTCTATGATCAAATTGGCAACATTTTTGAACTAATGCGACAAAGTTAACCTATAGGGTTGATGACTCCCTGCACTTTAGGCACTGCTATACCTAGGCAGGTGGACCTTGAAAGTTAAAGCAAATTGAGTGTAAGTGTTTTGACTAAGTTAATGGATCTACCTACAGTGACAAATGGCGTAGAATAGATGAAAGCTTGCTAATTAATTCGATTTCTAATAGCTGAAGGATGATTGGTATAAATTGTATAAACAATATCAAGGTAAATTTCACAACTATGCTGAACTAATAAATGGCTTTTGGATATAACTAAATGATGAATTGCGATAAGACCAGTGCCGTGTTGGGTAAGCAGAGTCAAATGAAAGACAGAGACCAGTGGCTTATATTGGGTGATAACTCAAATTGTTTGGCACAATACTTTGGTTTACAACTTGTATAAACATGCAGGGAAATGATTGACAAACTCTTCTTAATATCCAACTGACACAATCAGGTTTCTTGTTACTCACCAGAAGGAAATTTAACCCTTTCTTGAAGGAACCAATTAGATGAAAATATACAAGAATAACAGACAATATCAATTTGGAGACAGAATGACAATCCTGATTATATGACTCTTCTTAGTGATCCAAATCAACACTTCCAGATTACTGTGACTGACCAGAAGGATTTTAATTCCTTTTAGGGAAACCAATTAATCAAATCACACAAATACAGCAAATGTGCATTGACAAATCAATTATATACTTGATATATCAATTTGAATAAGAAGGAGATGCAGAACTAGAGACAACCACATAACTGAATATTTTCAACAAATAATTGATGCTAAAATAGAGCCACAGAATCAAAGTTCTCATATTAACTTCTTCAATATAATGTATGCAACATGGTCTTTTGAAACATTATGAACTTCCAATATTATGTCCTACTGCTGATGATGATGTTTTTTCTAATCTACTGACGATCCCCCTCTTTGATTTCATCTGGCATATATATATATATATATATATATATATATATATATATATATATATATATATATATATATATATATATATATATATATATCTCCAAGGGTTATGACCCTTCGCATATCTGCCCAGTGTGTCTCTCCATTTAATTAATTATTTCTTGTGGATAAAATAAATTAAACTTCTTAATACCTTATGAGAAATAAAATATTTTTCCTTCTCAATTATATTTCCCTTGGTATATTTCCACCGATATTTTGATAATATTCATTTGAGTAGAAATTATTATCCTATCTTTCCTTTCTCAGTGAAAATACTTCACTACAAAATATTCTCCAAGCAAAATAATTACCTATTTAGTTAGTTCTCTAGAAAATACTTCACCTTCGTTTTTGTATATTTATGTCCCTCGATGAAAAATATCTTACTGCGAAATATTCCTTAGGCTCGGTTTGCAAATATTTGTTTGATGTCTTTACTCATATGTGTTTTCACTCTTCGTTTGATAAGAATTTCATTTAGATGAAAATAATTTGATCATTTTTTAACTTCTCAGGTGCAAATATTTTTACAATCCATCATACGTATTTCCAAAAATACTCACCTTTTTAACCCTCGGAGAAAATATGTCACTTCTTGAAAATGTTCTCAAACCCTTTGATAAAAGTGTAAATTTTGCATTTGTTCTATCATGGTCTCACTTTATTAATTACTTGCACCACTTAATATTTATTTTTCCTTTGATAACTATTTTTTTTTCACGGGGCTCCAACATATTCTTATCGGTGTGACATAACTGTATCAGGAGCTTCAAAATATCTCCCATCGATATGCAATCTCTTGCCGATGAAGCCTCCATCAGTGTGACACAAGAGTTCTTTGTGAGTTAAAAATCTCGCTCCGATTGTGCATGTTTTCCCGATGGCTTTTTAGGGTTTTTTGTTGTGTTTTATTTCTGGCTTCATTTTTTATTTTCTGCTAGTCTCACCTTCATGGATAAGCAAAAATAAATGTTCTCCAAAATTCTAGTCCATGTGATCCTAGGACACATCTTTTGTGAAATGATAAACATGGATTAATCAATTTTAAGGATCCAAATTCTTCTCCTTTCCTGGAATCTCCTCTACCCGTAGAGTCCAATACTGCTTATTAATATTCTCAATCTTTTCATTCAATGGAAAAATCTTATAAATTTTGTGGTAGAAGACCTCAAGCAATCTAAGATCTGCATTTGGGTTGGATAGCTCCACCTTTGCCTTCAACTCACTAATAACACCACCCACGGTACTCTGTTTTGGATGTCTTATATTGTTGACAGACACCTCATCTTTTGTGGAATGATGAAAAGAAACCTTCAATGTTTTTAGCCCATGCAGCTTTGGAAGTGGGATGTCATGGACTTCATAATATAAGATATCAGATGTTTGATTATAATGGACTGGCATGTCACTTAAGTGGTCTATGGCTCTGTGCTCGATGGGTTGAGGCCTTAGTTGCTACGAATAGCAATTATGTGATGTAAGTCTTATTTTTGAAGAATCATCCAATGCAATCCGCTGTGCAAGTCTCTCTACGACATCATCATAAGTAAAGAGCTTTGAAAGTTCCAAACAAAAATCATCTTCCTTGGGCTTGTCTAGGCGCCTAAAATGTACAATCTATCTATTACGAACATACTCCAAAATGAAGGAACATCCAGATATTGATATATATCCTCATCACCTGTGCGAGCTTTCTGATAACAAACAATGTCTCCATCTTCAAGCTGGCTAGCTTGAAAAGAAATTCTCCTTTCAATGACCTCACACATAACATTCGGCTCACATTTTATTTCCTTAAAAAAATTAATTTCCTCACTTGGCGGGAAACCAACCATGGCATTCAATTTCGTCATTATTTTTGTAGGTTTCCCTCCACCCTCAATAAAAGCCTCTCAACATACCTGAGCTCTTCTTTTTCTTTGTGACTATTACACTGATCACCTGAAGATTTTATTTGTGCAGATTCTGCTACCGGTGCCTTCAAAACCATCGTTGACCTTTGTTTCACTAGATCACCATGTCTCAACCCAATAATTTTAGCAGCAGTTGTGAATTTGGGTGTCCCCTGGGCAATAGCAGAATCTTGGGTGTCTGTGCCAGCCCCAGTTTTAGTCAATGACTGATTAGTGCCTGGTTGGTGCCAATTTCTGAGCATTAGTGTAAAGAACATGAAAATGAGCATGAGCACTTCTCTAAAGGATGATTGTGTCTTAGCCACAAAGTGAGTACTCAAATTTATTTCATCCAACATCATTTTCACAAATTTTTCCAAATCTAAACTTTCAGGTGTTAATTTTTTTGTGAAAGGTCCACCTACAGCAGAAGACAACCGAAAAAGTTGAATGAGTGGAATAACACGTGAACCTAGAGTTGACTTCATCCATCCCTTTATCTCTTCCATTAACTCACTAAGAAGCAAATAATTTACTGCATGTTTTGCAGCAGAAAGAGCAACTACTTTTGTATCAGTTGTAGTAACAAGGAAATTTCTGCTTTCATTTGTTTCCATCGGGGGATCCAATGGAGGTGAATTGTAAAACTGATTTTGGAAGCCACTTGCAATAAACTTTCCTCACTCATTTCATCCATGGAAAACTAGATCTCGTTCCCATCTGCAGCAACTAAAACTACTTCAATTGGAATTGTTGACATTGGATGATCTCTTGTATGAGGCTGTGGAAGCCTGTGTGAATCCATTACCCTATAGCAGGCTTCACATAGATCAAAATCTAGGTAAACATTACAATGCCAACGTCACCTGAGAATGGGGACAGTTGAGCAACCATCACAGCAATATTGTACATATGATGTATTGGTGTCTTCTTCCATTATCTCCTGGCCACTGCCTCTAGTTGCACCGCTTGTGCCTGAAGGAACTGCCAAAGATCTATTATTCTCTATCACATCATATGTTGCCAATATTGTCTGCTTTGGGAAGGGAACTTGAAGCAACTTAGAAGACATGGCCAAACTGCAGGATGTCTGAACCACCTCATAAGGGGCAAATAGAAGCCTTCTTAGTAATGCAATAGCAGGTGCAATAGTAGCACCTATTGATGTACTATCATTGCCATGCAGTACAAGGCATTCCTCTTTGATGGCAACTGAGATAAGTGAGACATTGTAAGAATGCATACGGCCCCTATCGTCTTGCTTCTTACCTTTATATATTCAAAATTTGCATTGACTCATAGAGCAAGATTACTAGGAAGAGTCCATGGTGTAGTGGTCCATGCCAAAAGAGCTCCACCATCCATGGAGGCTTCAATACTAGTGTGTGGTTCCTCCAAGTATTGTATGTAGATGTCGATCAAAAGTGAGCAAATCTTTGCAACATTTCAATGAAATATTCATGCCTCAAATGCATGTGCTTAGTGTATCTTCTGAGTGATGCAGTCAGATTGTTCATTATGGAAACCTAAATTTTTTGTAAAATTCGGTGTGAAATTTTAGGTCTAATAGCACCTCCAAAGGGCTCAATACTCCCAGCAATATTTCTCATGGTCTCACAAATCCAAGTGTGCACCGATTAATAGAAATGAGGCCAAACCATGGTAATCCTAAGCCCCTCTCCCTAAATCATTCCCTTAATCGAGCCTTCCTATTGAGTAGCATCAAGTTTATCCCACTCATATATGACCCCCTATCCCACATCATCTCCATAGCACTTTTTCCTAGCATCCTTAGGACAAGAATCTTAGTGATTACATGCATGTGCTGCTCTTCATGGTCCATCCACTCCTAATGTTTGTTTTGGTTATTCCAAATCAAAAAAGCATCTTTAAAGGGAAGGATTAGTGAACCCCTTCTCCACAATATTATTTGGGAGGCCTTGTATACCCCTCTAAATAGCCTACTTGGAGTTAATAATCAGGGTATCATGGATAATATCATAGATGGGCTGGAGAGCCTGACCTATGCATATCCACACCTAACACTGCATACTACACACCAGAAGATCGATCTCCACATTTACTACGAGACAAGCACTTGGTGACAACCACCACAACACCACACGGTGGTTGTTGGGCCTTCGCAGTGATGTGGGGAAAGCCCAACAACCACCATGCGGTGTTGCGATGGTCTTCTACACAACACCATTCTCTAGATATTTTGTTTGGCAAATGTTTTTCCAGTAAGGTGAATACCATCGACATCCACTACTCATATCAATCTCACAGCGTTATGTAGAGAGGGCCAGTTGAAAGAGGTGGTACACATTCTATTTAACACACACAACTCCCCTGAAGATTACTCTATATATCTTCAATTATTCTAGACCTGCATTCTCAAGAACACTCTTTCACCAAGGGAAAATGTCTTCTCTTCCATCGCTCATAGGCAATTTGCATTTGTAACACAAACAATTCTTCATAATAAGCTTATTTACATGCATGTCAAGCGTGGAAGTTTGGTGAAAATGGGAGCTTGGAACAGGGTATGGAAATCCATCAAAGCATAATGAACAAGAATTTTTTTTCAGATGCTACGGTTGAAAATATCCTGGCATATATGTATGAAGAACTCTAAGACATCTTTCCCGTGTCCCCACAGAGCTAGAGTAAACTATGTGCAGGATGGCCTAGGCTCTTCCCGCAGCCCCACGAAGGAACCCTAAGACCCAGTGTGGTAGAGTGGTAATGCACATATCGCACATTTACCGCCATACCGCACATTTATTGCTCGGCCTTCATGGTAATGCGGGATGTTACCGCTACACCAAACCGTGTCTTCTTGGCTTTTGCGGTGATGCAGGAGGCTCTAACATGATACCACACTAGCTCCAGGGACCTCTTGCAGTGATACGGGTAACCTCCTGCCTCTTGTAATATTATGTATTTCCTATGCTTTCCAATTGAATGGTTTTGGTCCTTGTATTTTGTCTTACATGTCCTCCCTAAATAAATGTTGTATTCTATTGTGATGAATTTCATATATGGATGTCATTTATACTATTATTCAACTTTATAGGTGAAAGCGATTATCAGATAATGAATAATGTCATCAAATACAATGTATGTTATAGTTCTTAGATATGTGAGGCTATAATAGGATCAAACCCTTTTATTAAATTCAATCCACCTGTAGTCAAATTTTAAAGCAATTTTCATATGTCCAATTTTTCCCTACTAGAAAATGTTGAAGAGCTTATGTAACAATCCCCTATATGGCATGTAGTGCATTGTATATATATGATAAATGTCTTAGATTTTGATTATAAATTGTAGGGCTTAATTTGTATTACCATAGATGCCAAATGAAAAATCATCAAAAAGTAATACCAAACATAAAGATCATCCAATGCATTTCAAAGAATTAATGAGTGTTCGTGATTGCTCCTAGGCAAAGAATGCGATCGAATCGATAGATATTGTAATGAGATGCATACCATTCTGGCCTCTTGTATTGATGATGTTGGATGAAAATTTCTCTCATTATTAGAGATCATGAAGCAATCAGTTGGCATGCCATGCTTAATACAGGAGTTCATCTCAATAGAATCATTCCAAAAACTCTCCAATGATATTTTCACCTACTAATCTGAGTCAGTGTTCCACAATACCACTAATAGAAAAAAAATGCCCCAAACCCACACAGATTTGCATGGAAGGGCCAAATCATCATGATGAAAGAGTTCAACATACTATTTTCAGTGAAATCCCTAGGTTCAACACCTACCACAAGAAGATGGAAGAAATGCGTAGAAGAGAAACAGTTAATGAAAAAGGGGTAGGATTACTTTCCCAGAAGTTGATGCTAGGTGTCTTCTTGATATTGCAAGGAAACTAAACATGTCAGGTAAAACTAGTGGTCATGGTCAAGCATCACGTCATTATTATCCCCTTAATCCTCAGAGGACATCCTCTGGTAATGCAAGGTATATATAAATTAACATGGATGACATAGATTAAAGTAGATACCCACAATATCCTTGAAACTATGATTGATGCATCAACAAAAAAATGTTGCAAATTCAAATATAAATGATATCATATAGACTATATGATTCAATGAATCCTGCCAGTTTTGTCATTTAGACCTTTCTTCTATCCATCCATACTAGGTGCTTCATTATAAATGTTTTTATTCGGGGTGTCCATTTCCTTACCATTTTTATCCTGGACTCCACTATTGGTGCCACTGTTACCAAGATTTTAGCCAGCATCTTGACCCTTTTCTATCATTATGACCATCTACCACCTTGACACAAAAATCTTATGAAACTTGTCAATATTTATGGGTACGTTTTAAATTACATTCAGATCTATAAGGAAACTATCCTGTAGGGATGACAGTCCCAAGAAACATGGCAATGGTTACACCAATAAATAGTTAACTAGAAACCATGAATTTTTCAATGCATAATGGAGAATATACAGAGAGTTAAGTCAGTGAGCAAACATCCTTGGAGAATTGTCATCAAAAGTATGATAGTCTAAGAGTTCATAGTAGAAAATCATATACCCTCAAAGACCTAACAGTCATAATAGACCTAGTGATAGCTTTCAGAGTCATAAGAATAAATTCATAAGAGAATAGATGCAAGAGCATGAAAAGATAGTGAAATGGAAGGGCAATTGGTAGAGTTGAAGAATCAGACTTGTAGTGAGAAGGTAGGGAGAACAAAGTAATTTACAGTCAAGAGCATCATGGTAGTTTCTCAAGTGACTATATTTGTGCAAGGAGATATAGTAGACATTGGAGGAAATAGTCTAAGGACTGTTACTAATAGAAGCAGTACTAGGATGGTTGCAAAGCAGTGATTGTGCAGGGTGTAAATGCAGGAGGAGCAAGCTCATGTTTTGGACTTAAAAACCATGTCATTAGGATATTATTGCTAAAGGTGACAGTTTATGAGTAATGGTAGTCATTCCATTGTTTTCACTGTATTATGGAGGTAGGGTCTGTCATAAATGAGAAAATTGTTGAGGAGTACACTTCAATATGGTCACTACAATGGAGGGCAACAAGCTCAAAATGCAAGTCAAATAGGAAGTAGAGGGAGAGTCATACAGAGTTGATTTTTCATAGAAGGCAAATATGTGAATGTTGATCATTAAACCCCAATGCAATAAGGTCTTTGAGCTTCATGAGTAATAGTGAATAATATCATGTAGACTATGAAGTAGTGACAGTAAGGTTTAAGGATAGCAAGCTTGAGACAACATTGAGGAGCAGCGTTAGGGTTTTGACTTTGTAATGAAGCCTTGAGTTTAAGGAAGTGAGATCTCAGGTTAAGGAGAAAATATTGCCATGGTCAGTCAAAAGGAGCATAATGCAATATGGGTAAAAGTATACCAACATTTCCCCTTTTGTTTACAATAAAGAATCAGGTCATTGAGACATGTATATGCTCTTTTAAGCTATCAAATTGAGGATTGTCTGTGATTGTTAGAAAGGTTGATTATCATAGTAAATAATGGCATAAAGAGTCTAAAAGGTGGCAATCATGATTCACTCAGAGAGAAAAACAATCACCAGTCTAAGGGAGCCTTCTTCTCACAAGGTAGTCATCATTCATAAGGAGAGAGGACAGTAGGCTAGGCAGGAGGTCTTCATTTATTCAAGAGGGATGTTAGCAAAAATAGTGAATGTGCAAGAAGATCAAAGCCTAGGCAAGTTTATGCAATGCATATAGGATTACAGTTCCTATAGTTCATCTACAATATCAAAAGAGAGCTTATTTTATAGAAAAACCAACAACTATGTAAACTTTAAGCTAGTTCAAATTGCAAATCAAGAAGCAACAAAATACCATCCCTGGCTATGCACTTAGCTCAATCACATGTAACTTTGAAGTGAGATGCCCTCCAGTGATTGTTTTTGAAGAAAAGGAAACAAGGATGGAAGGATTTTCATTGCCTACAACCTACAGAAAAACAAAATCAACGTTAGGAAACACTCCACAGATTTTAGAGACAAGATGAAAATGGAAGCACAACAAGAAAGAAGCATCTAATATGGTAGAGAAAATAATCTCAAAGAGTGGAAGAGATTTTTACCTTAAATGATGCAAATGCGGCTACATGGGCTTCTAGAGCTTGACTTCACTGCTGCTCTACAGAAAACAACTGCATGTTCCCCTTGACAAGTTGTGGCCTCTATCCATAGATGTTTGTTACTATCAATAACAATCATAAACCCCATCAATTAAGGAATATGATAATATCACAATCATTAGATAGTACACACCTCAAGTTCTCCTGGAGCAATTCCAATCAAAACAAGCCACTTTTCAGTAGGATCACATCGATAATTTATTACCTAGTTGCCTGTTAAATTGGCCATTCGCTCAAACATTCGGATAGAGACTAAAATCATCTCTATTTTTGATAACATGTTTTTGAACTACTCTTTGCATAAGAGGATAGGCTATCTTGAGTTGAAAAAGCCTTGAAGAAGAGTTGAGCTTAGGCTAGCTTCAGGTATTTGTTGTTCAGATACCTTGTTCATTATCATCATTTGCACTTTTATCAAATAGAAGCCAGCGGGCTAGCTTTTTTCCTCTTTCCTAATAGAAATCTACAAAGATATTTTTTATCACAATGTATGCAAGAAGCTTTACCACCTTCTCCATAATGTCTTCAATATTGTACTTTTCAAATAAGAAAAAGATAGTAAAAACATAAAAGAACAAATGGAGCCAAAAAGTGGATGGAAGTTCAATTGCAAGAACTAACTCTAATTGTCTCTAGGCATATTATTTATCTATCCTAGCATGGGAGAGAATATAGGTCATCAATTAAAGGTAATTAATGATTTTTTATCTTGACTTGGTTGCTTGATCTCCACATAGGCACCTAAAAACTGCCTTTGCTTGATTGAGTTAAGAAACTTTGACTTGACCTTTCAATTTTCTTTGGAAACTATTAAAAGACTCCTATATGCTTGCCAACTACCCTCCAAGTCACCCAAACTGACCCCTTTATCTTCTTAATTGCTCATTATAACCTCCATCACTCCAAAACTACCAAAACCCCTTTACCATGTTTATAAGATATGTGTTAAAGATTTGAAATGGTTAACAATCTCTTGGAGGCATAGGAGAGCTTCAAGGGCTTTTAGCTGCCAACGCCCAATACACTATGATACCATCCCTAATGCCATGGATTGTCCACTTAATAAGTTGATTGTGCATTTTTTCTCTCCAAAATGTTTATCATTGTCAAAACATGAAAAGGTTCAGTCATTCTCATTAAATTCTAGACCATTTCCTAAGACTCTCACTTCTTGTAGTTTGTCACTTCCTATAGCTTGTCCCTTAATGTAGTTTGTGTGTATGACTGCCACTTGAAATATACAACATGACAATCCTTTTCACCAAAGTGACAATACTCTTGCAACCAATACAGTGTTATTTCATGTGAATGGATATGATGTTCAATGTGTCTTCATGAATTCAAACATAGTTTTACTAAGACGGGTTTTAATCCTCATTTCATAGTAGACAACCCATTATAGTTTTGATTGTCCTGCTCATCTATCTCTAATCTCTAAGAATTACGTGACTATCATGTCATAGACTATTACCATGTGAAAATGACTATCCAGTTGAACTTTTTATGTACTTCCTCTATGAGCTTACCTATCCTCATGATTTTATCACAATCATAGTGTTGGATTTAAGGCATACAACTGAGAGTGGGGGGGGTGAATCAGTTGTATAAAACTTCTTGTTCTTTCAAACACTTGATTCTTCGTTGTTAGTTAACAGCATATCAATTAATCATCCATGAAAGCATAATACATAAACACAAGAGCAGATAAACATCAACACATTGAACACCAAGATTTTGACGTGGAAAACCCGGTTAAGGGAAAAACCACGGGGTGATTAACCCAAGGATTATTCTCTGTTAGAAGAATAAGAAAAAGAATGGCACTTGCCAATTAGGGCTCACTGCCCGAGCACACTGCTCACAAAGAGGCCCACTACCTACAAGGAGACATACTGTCTACAAAGTGATAAGAATCACAATCTTGAACTGGAGAATGACATCTCTACCATGTCCGGATCAGTTCCATTTAAGCCCAAAAACCTCTGCTTTGCCTTTCGCACTTCTCTTCACTATGCCACACTCATCCACACAATCCACACTTCGAAATGAACTCACAAACCGTTATTTATACATGACATCAACTTAGGAACAAACATCTAAGTCGGCAAACAACCATAAGAGTATCCGCAAGATGAATAACACATCCGGTCGGCCACCACAAGAACATTCGCAGGATGAACAACTCATCCGGTCGGCTAAACAGAGCAAGAACTTCATCCGGAAGAATATCTTCAATTCCGGGCTCTACTATCAATGCGGACCAACAACACAACCTCAACATGATCCAAGAACCTTCACAAGCCTGCCTGAATGACCAGGTACGTCCGCATTTCCTTTACTTACTGAAATCTCTTATCCTCCTTATCCAGAACTTCAAGAACACTGTCTGTCGCCACTGTCATAGTGCAGGAGGAACTTCCGGACCTCCAAATTATACACAACTTGAGATGGCACATCACAAGGACATCTCAAAGACTCCTTCCAATCCGCAGATTAGGATTATACAGTTCCAGACCTCACCGGACCTTTTTGTGATCCTCTGTCACCTCTGAATACTTGCCGGAACCGGTTCTACACCGACAGCCACAACTCCTTTAGATCTTCATGCGGACCTCTGAAATCTTAACTGAAGAATCTCAAGACTCATATATACAAACCCTTTAATCCGCATCCTCCGGTTCGCATCCTATACAGTACATTTGCCTTCTTCTCATCACTGTTCTTTACTGTTCCTGACTGAGACTAATTTTCTCAATATCCTCAGCACACAGCTCATCCAATCCTTCTTGTCAATGCAATATGAGTATGTTGACATCAATGACAACACTGGTTCACCTCATACTTGCAACAATCTCCCCCTTTGTCATTGATGGCAACATAT
Organism: Cunninghamia lanceolata; assembly: GCA_027924645.1. NCBI lineage: Eukaryota > Viridiplantae > Streptophyta > Pinopsida > Cupressales > Cupressaceae > Cunninghamia > Cunninghamia lanceolata. The sequence continues at coordinate 239,368 of BSBN01000082.1, forward strand.
GATGTGAAAAACCATCAAGACAAGAACTTCTCCTTTCTGTCACAGCTCCCCCTATCAACAACAACTTTTCACATGTCTTCTCTTCCTTTACTGCTCCCCCTTTGATCATCAACCACTTATTTTTCACATGTCTTCTCTCCCCCTTTGACATCAATGGCAAAGGGCTCATACTTGCAATTCTAATACATCAGAATCATACCAGCTGCTCCCCCTTAGTAGCAGCTCCCCATCATCAATCCGGATCACAAGATATGACTGTGATATCCACCGGACTGATGCACATCAGTGCATCATAGTTCATCACCGGAGGGGCCATGACCCCTAACTTCTCCCAGAGATATTCAAAAGAGTCCTTGGGAAGAGGTTTAGTAAAGATATCTGCAATCTGATCCTTTGAGGGAACATACTCCAATCTGACTTCTTCCTTGTTCACTTGTTCTCTCAAAAAGTGAAACTTGATAGATATGTGCTTAGTCTTAGAATGCAATACCGAATTCTTAGAAATATTAATTGCACTTGAATTATCACAGAAAATTGTGATAGGCTCCTCATATTCAACTTTAATGTCTCTTAGCATCTGCTTCATCCATAAGATTTGAGTGCAACTACCTGTTGCTGCAATGTATTCTGCTTCAGTTGTAGATAAAGATATTGCATCTTGTTTCTTGCTTAGCCAAGAAACCAATCTCTTCCCCAAAAAGAATGCTCCACCACTAGTGCTCTTCCGGTCACCCACATTTCCTGCCCAATCTGCATCTGTGTAAGCATGAAGAGAGAAATCCGGATCTCTAGGGTACCATAGACCATACTCAACTGTTCCTTTCAGGTACCTAAAAATTCTTTTGATTGCCATAACATGAGATTTTCTAGGATCAGCCTGGAATCTTGCCACAAGACCAACAGCCTGCATTATATCTGGTCTAGTCTGAGTGAGATACAACAATCCACCAATCATTGATCTATACTTTGTCTGATCTGCCTTTGGGGAGTCATCATTTTTGCTCAACTTACATCCGGTTGCCATGGGAGTGTTCATTGGTTTTGAATCTTCCATACCATATTTCCTTAACAATTCTTTCACATATTTGGTCTGAGAAATGAAGATTCCTTTCTTTGTTTGAGTAATTTGCAGACCCAAGAAGAAATTCATTTCACCAAGCATAGACATTTCAAACTCACATTTCATCTGATTTGCAAAAGTTTTGCACATACTATCTCTTCCTCCAAAAATGATATCATCTACAAACACATCAACAATCAAAATGTTTTCATGATCAATTTTGAAATATAACTTACTGTCAGCAGTACCTTTGCTGAATCCAATCTGCACAAGATGCTTATCCAACCTTTCATACCATGCTCTTGGGGCTTGCTTTAGTCCATACAATGCTTTCTTCAACTTGCAGACCATATCATTATTATTAGACAATTGAAATCCATCCGGTTGTTCAATGTAAACTTCTTCTTCCAGATCACCATTTAGGAAAGCAGACTTGACATCCATCTGATATACTTTGAAGTCTTTGAAGGCAGCAAATGCAAGAAATAATCTGACTGCTTCAATTCTTGCCACCGGAGCAAAGGTCTCTTCAAAATCAATTCCTTCTATTTGAGAGTAGCCTTTCCAGACCAATCTAGCTTTGTTTCTGATAACTTCACCAGCTTCATTCAGTTTGTTTCGGAAGACCCATTTGGTTCCAATCACATTCCTGTCTCTAGGTCTGGGAACAAGATCCCAAGTATGATTTTTCTCAATTTGCATTAATTCATCTTTCATTGCTTTAGTCCAGTTTTCATCATTGCAGGCTTCATTTACTGTTTTAGGTTCAATCTTTGAAATCAGACAACATTCATCCTGATTTTGAGCAACATTCCTTCTAGTTTGCACACCTTTGCTTCTGTCACCTATGATCTGATCTTGAGAGTGGTTTAGTGTTACATACCTAGGAATTTTGGGAGTATCCTGCACTGCGGCTTCTTGATCAGGCTCATTCAAACCTATCTCTTCTTCCTGATTTACCGGATCAGGCTGACTCTGTCTTACTGGAGAGGATTGAGTTCCTTGAATCTGAACACCGTCTTGGTCATCTTCATCAAATTCATAAAATCTTGAGGGCTTCTCAATTCCTTCATCAACTTTCACATTAGTGCTTTCTATCATCTTCCTCAGTCTCTTATTGTAACACCGGTATGCTTTGCTTTGAGTGGAGTAACCCAAGAAAATTCCTTCATCACTTCTAGCATCAAACTTTCCTAGATCTTCATCTCTTTTGATATAACACTTGCTACCAAATACTCTGAAATATTTCACAGTAGGAGTGATGCCAAACCAGAGTTCGTAGGGGGTCTTACCGGTATTGTTTCTGATTTGAACTCGATTTAGAGTGTAGACTGCAGTGCTGATAGCTTCTTTCCAGAACATCTGAGGAACATTTGCTTCCAACATCATTGTCCTGGCAGCTTCCTGGATGGTCCGGTTCTTTCTTTCAACTACTCCATTCTGCTGTGGAGTCCTAGGAGCAGACAATTGTCTCCTTATACCCTGCTTCTCACAAAAGTCAATGAACTCACCAGATGTAAATTCACCACCTCTATCAAACCTTAGATATTTAAGTTTCAATCCGGTTTGATTCTCTACCATAGCTTTGAAGATTTTGAACTTTTCAAGGGCTTCTGATTTCTCTTTTAGGAAGGTAACCCACATCATCTGGGAATGGTCATCAATTAACAACATGAAATATCTATCACCTTGCAGACTCTTGATTCTTGTCGGACCACAAAGATCAGTATGTACTAATTCCAACAATCTGGTAGAGGACTGATCTTTGCTTTTGAAAGAGACTCTGCTCTGTTTACCTAGCTGACATTCTTTGCACAAACTATTTGTAGGTTTCACCAATTTTGGAAGGTCTCTTACAGCCTGAATATTGCTTATCTTGATGATGTTATCAAAATTCACATGACACATTCTTCTATGCCATAACCAACTCTGATCAACTTGAGCAAACAGACAACTTTTGTTTGAACCAACCAGATGAAAGATATTACCTTTTGTTTGAGCACCGGATGCAATTTCAGTTCCGGAGCTTGTAAAGATTCTGCATTTTCTATTCTTGAACCGGAGATCATAGCCTTTGTCCACTAACTAACCAACACTGAGAAGATTGTGCTTCAATCCTTCAACATATAGTACATTACCTGTTTTGCTCTTTCCATCAAAGGAAATAGTTTCCCTACCTCTGATTCTGCCAGCAGAATTGTCACCAAACTTTACCATTCCTCCTTCATACCTTTCCAAATCTAAGAACTTATTCTTGTCACCAGTCATATGGTGAGAACACCCACTATCAATAACCCAATCATCCTTTTCTTCCACTTGAGCAGCCAAAGCTCTTTCCACAACCTTGTGATTGACAGATTCAGAGGATATTGAATCTTCTTCCTTGATGGCAATAAACACCCATTCATTTCTGGATTTGCTTCCTAGTTCGGATTCATCATCTGTTACTCCTTCATTGTCATCTTCTTCATGAACATAATAGCAGTTCTTTTGAAACCTTTGTCTGTTAGTATTAGACCTTGCAGATCTTTCCGGACATCTTGAAGCAAAATGACCAATCTTATTGCAGTTGAAACACTTAAAGGGTAGTTTTCCTTCATACTTACCGGATCCTCTGGGCAGTCTCTTTGCAATGAGGGCTTCAATTTGAGTTGTTTTTGCTTCTTCTTCTTCCATGTCTCTTCTTGCTTGATCATACCATGACATCTTCCTTGATGAGTTTTCTCCCGGATCAAATCTCTGTTTGCCTTTCACATAGGTACTGGCTTTGAAAGCAGATTCAGTCTTGGGAGGATCATCTCCAAACTCGGTCATTTCAAATGCAGCTAGTTTGCCAGCCAGTTGTTCTCTTGTGACAGTTGTGTGGGCTCTGAATTCATCAATGGCAACAACCTTGATTTTGTAGGCAGCAGGAAGGGATCTTAGGATTTTGCAGACAATCTCATTTTCATCTAGAGTTCCACCAGCATTTCTAATTCCACATACCAGCTCATTCACTCTTGGCATAAAGGTAGTGATGTTTTCATCATCTCTCATCTTCAATCTTTCAAATTTCCCTTTCAGACTTTGCAACCTTGCACTTTTGACAAACTCATCTCCTTCATACAGAAGTTCCAGTTTAGTCAGGATCTCATATGCAGTTGGTAGGTCAATAACATTTGAGAGATCTGAATCATTCAATGCGCTTAGTAGGGCTTCCTTGGTCCGCAGATTATTTTCAGCATCTGTGATTTCATTCAGAGTTGTCAGACCACCTTGTGGAGGTACATATGGTTTTGAGACCATAGCCAAGTATGCTTTTCCCATACATTCCAAGTGACACTTCATGTGACCTTTCCAGAGAGTGAAGTTGGTTCCATCGAACTTCAGACTATCCTTCTTGTATGACGACATCCTGGATCTCCTCAAGCGGTTAAGCTCCTTTCAGAGGAACTTGGCTCTGATACCAATTGTTGGATTTAAGGCATACAACTGAGAGGGGGGGGTGAATCAGTTGTATAAAACTTCTTGTTCTTTCAAACACTTGATTCTTCGTTGTTAGTTAATAGCATATCAATTAATCATCCATGAAAGCATAATACATAAACACAAGAGCAGATAAACATCAACACATTGAACACCAAGATTTTGACGTGGAAAACCCGGTTAAGGGAAAAACCACGGGGTGATTAACCCAAGGATTATTCTCTGTTAGAAGAATAAGAAAAAGAATGGCACTTGCCAATTAGGGCTCACTGCCCGAGCACACTGCTCACAAAGAGGCCCACTGCCTACAAGGAGACACACTGTCTACAAAGTGATAAGAATCACAATCTTGAACTAGAGAATGACATCTCTACCATGTCCGGATCAGTTCCATTTAAGCCCAAAAACCTCTGCTCTGCCTTTCGCACTTCTCTTCGCTATGCCACACTCATCCACACAATCCACACTTCGAAATGAACTCACAAACCGTTATTTATACATGACATCGACTTAGGAACAAACATCTAAGTCGGCAAACAACCATAAGAGTATCCGCAAGATGAATAACACATCCGGTCGGCCACCACAAGAACATTCGCAGGATGAACAACTCATCCGGTCAGCTAAACAGAGCAAGAACTTCATCCGGAAGAATATCTTCAATTCCGGGCTCTACTATCAATGCGGACCAACAACACAACCTCAACATGATCCAAGAACCTTCACAAGCCTGCCTGAATGACCAGGTACGTCCGCATTTCCTTTACTTACTGAAATCTCTTATCCTCCTTATCCAGAACTTCAAGAACACTGTCTGTCGCCACTGTCATAGTGCAGGAGGAACTTCCGGACCTCCAAATTATACACAACTTGAGATGGCACATCACAAGGACATCTCAAAGACTCCTTCCAATCCGCAGATTAGGATTATACAGTTCCGGACCTCACCGGACCTTTTTGTGATCCTCTGTCACCTCTGAATACTTGCTGGAACCGGTTCTACACCGACAGCCACAACTCCTTCAGATCTTCATGCGGACCTCTGAAATCTTAACTGAAGCATCTCAAGACTCATATATACAAACCCTTTAATCCGCATCCTCCGGTTCGCATCCTATACAGTACATTTGCCTTCTTCCCATCACTGTTCTTTACTGTTCCTGACTGAGACTAATTTTCTCAATATCCTCAGCACACAGCTCATCCAATCCTTCTTGTCAATGCAATATGAGTATGTTGACATCAATGACAACACTGGTTCACCTCATACTTGCAACACATAGTAGTCCTTTAAGTAATTGCATCACTATCTTCTACCATGTCCTTTTTTATTTTCTCCTTCATTTGACAGTGACTGTGTTTATAAATGAATGTCCTCAGAGCAATGAATATGACTATCATGATGTATCATCTATGGCTAAGGACTGTCCACCTATCTACTGCCCTCATGATCGTGCATAGGCTTTATGGACTGTCATGCTTGATGGCATCAACACCTTTTCATGGTTATTGCACAATTTGTTATCTTCATTGACTTTGTATATTTTCCTTTAGCATGAGCATGATATTCTCAACTATTATCGTCTTCTGTTGATGGTCACAATGATCACTACCTTTGAAAATTTGCATAGGATACAAGATCACTGTCTCATCATTATTTACTTAGAGAACACATGGATAGTCAACTCCTCTCTTTATCTCATATGTCATCACCAAAGTCATGAGAAATATGACTGTCATATGTCCCCTTTTAATAACTTTTCAAATCCATATTACTATCATTCACATTGTCCTTGATAAGACAGTCCATACTTAAGTTACTACCTTTTGAGTCATTCTTCTTTGTATGACTTTTCCCTGTCACTTTATACTTATCTAAGGAATTATTTAGATAAAATGCTAATTGGAAAGACCTGTGAAGCTTTATCAAGGATTCTTTAATGATGTTTGACTATCAAAACTATATATTTGCATAGAGCTATCCATTCATAGTGGTGATTACCACTACAAGGATCATTTAACTATTAAATAGGTGGATAGTTAGATGCTTAGTAATCTTGTCCATGTATAGAATTTATAGATTTGATGAGCTGGTCAACCAAGTAGAACTTAGCAAAAAATTACTTTTATACAAAATGAAGCATGCCAAACAACATTTCCAAATCTATTCTCTATTCTATAAATGATGGAAATGGGGAAATGTTCAAAATTTAAAATTGCCAATAGGCAACCTATCAATAAAACAAAACCTATTATAACTTCCTAAATTTATGCTTGTCAAGAAAAATTAGGAAATCTGTCCTGTTGATGGTGATTTTAGCACACAACAATGCAGGTATGATTGTTGGTATCACACCTCTCTTGAAAAGTATTCTACCCTAGGTAAGACTACTCCAAGGTTTCTATAGCTAGGTCTTAGCTTGCTTGGAATCTCTCGGTTGGAATGTTCTAGCTGTGCCGACAAGGGGTCTTATATGTGATCTATAGATTTTAATAGTTGGAACAACAATTCTTTGCAAACCCTTTATGATTTCAGCTGATAAGATAGTGTGAAATGCTGCTGAAATTTCTAAACTAACAACTATTTCCAAAGAAAATGCAAAAGGGAGTAGGGTTTTAAGGAAATCCTAAATGACATTCACAATATGTGGACTGCTGCAAGTAGACAAACACCCTGAAATTTAACCAGTTTTTTGAGTTACCAAACTGAAAATGAATGTTACAATACTGCAGAAAATGATGCTATCTTCAATGGAAATCGAGAAATTTTTAGATCACATTCATTCATCAAATACCCAATAAATGGTACAATTTAATTTATGAAATGCAATTGAACTTAAGCACAACTGATCAACCTGGACTAACTTTGCACAATTACCTACCATCAGCAAATAACTAAAAGTATGGACTAAGAACATTCATTAGATACTTTCAGCAAACCATGAACATTGCAAAAGCACAACTAATTAACTATTGGAGATCAAGAAGTGAACCATGAAACCAAATAAGCCAATACAACACACAAATTCTCAAAATAACTACAAAAACTTGCTTTGTATTACTTCAAATGGTAGAATGTCAACAATTCGGCATCAAGAATTCTCTCTCTAACAATGGAAATGACAACCCCTTTATATAGGAGAGGAGCCATACCGAGTTTTTGAATGGACGGTGGAGATTAACTCAACACCAATGGTTCAGATTTACACCATTAAATGCATTCATGACATCTCATAACAAATCCCGAATTACATTTTGTCTCTTATGAAAAAGACAAAAAAAAACCCCCAGGTACATTGAATCTAGACAATTTGACTACCCAACTAAATATATATATAGAAAAGGTCAATTTTGAGGCATAATAAAGACAAAATAGTGTCACATGTCACTCTAAATATAGTTGTTTACATAAGTGATGGGATTATATTTCAAAATACTCAAATTACACTAAGATTCATCATCCAAGTCTATTTTGTCTTCTTTTGCAGTCTTGTTGTGGTAGTTGACCCAGGCTGAAAGTGTCAGATTGATATCTGTAGGGTCCGAGTTCTTAGGATGATTGACCTGGTATCTAAACATCTCCAACTCTTGGCTTTATCGATTGTATATTCTTTCTATCTCTGCCTTTGCCTTATGAAATGCATTAAATTCAGCTTTGAGGTCACTGGCTCTATCCAGCCTGGCTTCCACATCTAACTCAACATCTTCAAAAACTATCTTGTGCAATTTATCTTTACAACCCTTCACATCATAGAGTGCCAAGTCATTGTAGTCCATTACCAGACAATCCCTCAAAGTATCATTTATATCATATATGAGAACCAAAATGTTCTCATCTGCTATTTTGCAAGCCTCCCTTGCGCTATAAAAAACTTCCTTCCTTAGTTTTATCTGTTGATACCATTCACTAGCTTTATACAACCTGTCCTCTGTCAAGATATTTTTAGCCAATAGTGTCTGAGCTGGCAAGTTTCTGATTGCTTGCACTTGGGGAAACATCTGTGAATAATATTCATCAAAAGAGTCACCTTCTCCATGCAAGTCTTTCCATTGTTCTCAAAGTTGAACCAAACTCTTATGAGATCAGCTGCAGCGTCAATTGTCTCACAGCCCTTTTCGTAGACTCTAATCATCAATTTTTGGGTGCCTTTTGACAGAGTCCGAACTTCACCAAGATTAGACATTTCATCTCTTGAAAAAAAGGTAGGTACTATCCTTATTTCTCCTTCAAACTCTACTAGTTTTATCAGAAATTGAAGGCATGCTTAGAGCTCCTCATTTTGTTGCTTCAATTCTTTCTTTGAAAGTTCATCTGTATCTAGCTCCTCTAGGATTGAAGTAATAGACCATTTGAACTCATCAACCCTTTGTGCTCATGTAGTTGGTCCCAAATTTATAGTTGTTATGACATAATCCTCTGTTTTGACCTGTTCTCTGTTTGTATTAGGCGGTGGAACAGCTACCTCAACTATTCAAGCTCCAGTTTCATCCTTGTAAATCCTAGATTGTACCTTTGCTTTCTTTTGTTTCTTTGGCTTTTGAAATTGTGGCAAATTTGTGCTCAAGTCTAATTTCATTATCTCTGTCTGGGGCTCAGGATATGATATTCTGCTTTGCAACCAATCAGGTGCTGAGGAAGAAGGTTTTCTAGATCCATCAAGACTTTCGCCGTTTGTATTGGGAAGTCCTTCAAGTAGTCCCTATTCTTGTTCTGATCCTTTATCTACATCTTTATCTTCTTCATCTATAAGATTTCTCTAATTTATCATTACATTTTCCCGAGCTGCCTTGAGGCTTACTCTGTTTGGTCCATCTCTGGAGGACTGTCTGATATTTCACCTATCTTTGTACTAACTGGCTCAGCCAATGGCTCATCAAGTACCTCATTATCTGCCTCATCAAATGCATCTTTCTCTGGTTCTTGCTCTTGAAGACCTAGTTTGGTACATACCCTCTCAATACCTGATAGCAGTGGCACAGCCAAGGGAGTTGAATTTTGGTCCATGGGTATTTGAGAGATAAGAGTAGCAGAGGATATAAGCATTGCAACTAAAGACAAGTTCACTTGTGTCACATTGGTAAGCATGGCTGACCCCAAGGCTGGTGGGATAGAAGAAGTTGGCAAGATGGAGGAAATGACTATGGGTGAAGAAATGGACAAAGAAGGCAAGGGAAGAGAAGGTGAAAGAATTGTAGAAATAGGAGGTAATGCAAGGGAAGTAGATAGTGGTGTAGAAGATATGGAAGGTAAAGGTGTAGTAGTAATAGAAGAACATGAGGTGGTAGCAATAAAGGAGATGGCACTGCGAGGAGTGCTAGAAGATATTACCAATGAACAAGAGATAGTTGAAATAGCAGTGAAAGGTGAGGTGGCAGTAGAAACAGCTTCTTGGACAATGGTTGCCGACGTCATAGGTACAGCAGTGGAAGCAACAGACGGAGATGTAGCAGTAGCAACTGTTGGAGAGAGTATAGTAACATTCACATCCGGGGCAGGAGGAGATGGAGAAGTTGGCAGATTAGTATCATCATAAGTAGCAGTAGTCTCTGTAGCTTATCTAACAGACTTCACCTTAGTCTTCTTCATCTTAGATTCTTCTCCAGGACCACTAGGCATATTTCTTTTCTTTGAAGCTCTTGTCCTAGTAGAAGGAGGCATTTCTTTCTTATTAGTCTTTATAGTGACCTTATTTTTTTGTGCTTTAGCCTTTTCTGCCAAGGTTATATGGTCTTCACTGTCTGATCTCTATTCCTAGGCTGGTTCTGCCTCATCAGTGATTTCTATGGGCTTATCCTCTTCTCCTTCAGACTCCTTTTCTGATTCAAATGCAGTGTATGTGAGTTGTATCCCTTGTCCCTCCAAGGCAGCCATCTAACCTCTTACCCATGCTTTTCTTAATCTAATTGGTTCCTTCATCACGACATCAAGGGAGCTTTCTTCAGCATTTGCCCAATTAGGTAGGGGAATTGGCTGGTGATATTGTGCCTCCAAGGCTCCTCTGTGCATAACATTGTCATCATCTTCTAATTGGTCAGGAACTGCAATAATATGAAATTTCCTTATGAATGCAAGAGATAATCTGGAATGGGCTTTCTTCATGACCTCATAGTCGTCCATACAATTTGCCCAAAAGTCTTCTATATGCATCTTATGGAATAATTTCTTACTTACAAACCTCTCCATCACCTTATTAGGATCAAAATGATCTCTTATGTTGTAATAATGAAGATTGAGAAGTTGGAGTTCTTTCTTAGAGTGCTCAGCTGACCCCAATGAAGGACATGCATAATTTCCTCTTCCTAACAGGATGGGAAATTGGACATTTGTTCTATGTAGGTGCTTAAGTTTTTCAGCACAAGTTATCAGTTGTCTAGATAATTCCAAGAGCACTACTTTATCTGTAGGATACCTAGGGAGTTTGTAAGCCATTCTCATGAAGCCCTGTATTCTCAGATATGTGAACTTTTCAAATTGAATATACCACCTCCCATACTTGGTGATTTCATTCATAGCTTCTGTGGATATTCTTAGAACTGTATTGCCTTGCAATAACCTGGTTATGTACATGGTAAAGGCATCGTTTACCCTCTTATAATGCATGAGATATTGTGTCAATGTGAGTTGTGTATAGCATTCATAGACCTTGATTTGAGTTTGTTCATCATTTCCTACTTCCCCCACCTTGGATAGACCAGCATAATGATTCCTCCTTGCCAAAGCATAAACAACATAGGATGTCCATCTAAAGAACTGTTTCTCTTTGAAGTTATTAAATGCTTCATGGATGTTGTCACTTAAGATTTGTGCCTAATGGAACTTAGTCCCCTTTAATATTTCTTCAATTATAACAAACATCCATCCCTCGAAGGTTGATGTTGCAGACAATCCATATATTCTACTCAAAAAAGTTACTAAGTCCCCTATTCCATCATGAAAGTCACTTCTGTATAGTACTTGGGGAAACTTAACCAAGGCAGACCTTTTGCTCTTTGCCCATTGTTCATTCATATGCTTCCTACATCCACTTTCATCTTTATTATAGGTGGCCTCTAATCCTGCCTTATCTGGCATCGTCATTACTATATGCCATGGAATATCAAAGGTTTCAGCGAAGGAGGGTGGACTTAAGTTAGCTAAAATATCTCCACTGGTAGTTTGTATTGTCCTGGTGATGACATCATACCTATCTACATAGGCCACTATCAGTTCAACACAGTGAACAGATGTAGGGAAAGCAGCAGCTTGTGCAATCCCACTATCCTTCACTTTCTTGGCTCTCGGGGTTGGATTTGGGCCAAATACTCTAATTCTGAAATCATCAAGGTCAATATGACCTAAGTCTGTGTCTCTGATGTCTTTCCAAAAAGTAGAAATCTTCATTTCTGGAGGAATACCTTTGAACTCGTACCTCATGATTTGAGCTCGTGCAGTCATCTAACCTACAGGACTGGACCTTATAAGTTTTGAAGCCTTTGAGGTGTTTTTTTCTAACTCCTAAGTTTAAAGTCTAAGATTACCAAGTTGATTTATACATTATTCACACCATGTTATAACAAATAAATCTCACAGAATTCTACCAAGTTACAGAAGTCTGAAATCTTCTAACTGTTGCATTTACCACATGATCAAATAATGGAGCAATCTTACACTAATGCATGTAATAAATACTCTAATGCTGTAAAATCCTAATTAAAACATATAAAACATCATAATTCATGAAGTGCAGTCATTATTTCTATCTGACAAACATTTCTCCTTTTCAAAATTTCTTCTAAAACAGTCATTTCGTTTAGTTGTGCTAAATTTGGGGTCAACTGACCTACAGCAAAGAAAGTGTTGATGTCAAGGTCGACCGACATGGCAGAGAAATCAGGATGGTCTGACCAATTGATTTTCTTATGTTCATGTCATCATACTACCTTGCACAGATTTTATGGTCAACCAACTTGCGCGGTTTGAGTTAAGACCAACTTATGTTAGTCATTCAGGTCGGTCGGTTGTGAGTTCAACATAAGTCGATCAAGACAATTTTACCACTCTTGCGTGAAATTGTGTATCATCTGACCTTGTAGGGTTTTCGAAGTCAACCAACTAAGTTGGTGATGGTGCATTTTGGCGCAAGGTCGAAGGGAGTTGTTTCTAGTGCAAAAGTGTTTTCTTGATGTTTGGCAGAGATTTAGGCATCACCGACTAGTGGGACATTTGCGTGCATCCGACCTAGGTCGAAGAAGTGATCATTTAGCACTGAGTCAGGGCATCAAACTTTTGGCACAAAATTTATCTTAAAGTTATGGCAGGGATTTTCAAGGTCGCTGACTGACCAAATTGATTGCAAAGTTTAGGCAGTCGGTCGGATGTGCTCTTAGCGCAAACTTTATTCTTACAGATCAACTCAATGTGCTAAGGAAAAAATTCTTTGTCTCTTTAGGGTTTAGCGAATGTTGATTTCATTTGTCTACGGGGAGGTATTTCAAAGAATACTCTTAAAGAATTGCCCTCAAAGTTTTAAAACTAGGGTTTATGAAGATGAACAGTGCAGAAACGGAAACCCTAGCTTATGCGCCTGAATTCATATCATTTATGCGTGTGCCGTAATTTGAAAGGAAATGCATTTGAAAACTAAAAAATCCTAAGTGTGTAGATGAGCTCCTACCTAGTTCGCAGGGTGAAGTGAGCTGAGACATGCAGGCAGGGAGGAGGTCTTCGGGTTGAATCCTCTGGTGGCACAGGGCAATCAGTCAAATCATCTGCAAAGAGCTCTCAGAGTATTCATTCAATATAGAGTGAGCTAAAAAATGATGAAAATCTCCTTTTATCCCTCTGAATCAATCGCCATTAATGCAGAGCGTATGAAGTGTCAGTCATGAGATTTAGCAGAATATTAGGGTTTGCATGGATTTAGGTTTCCTCAAACCAGTGGGGAATTTTCCACTCTCCGACTTAGTCGGTGAATAAACACTGCAGCGCGAAGTCGGTGACAAAGAATTTTAGTGCTAAGGTCAGTGAATGCGAGAAGTGGCACCGGGGTCAGAGGCAAAGGATTTTGGCACAAAGGTCAGACAAAGGGCATTTTAGCGCAAAGGTCGGTTGGCAGCAAATGTAGGGCAAAAGACAATTAGACCTAGTTTAATGAAATGCAGGGTCTTGGACTTAGTAGATTTTGAGTTGACCTATTAACATCAAATTTCTAACATGGACAAAAGTGTGTTTTGACCACTTTGACAACTAAGGAGATGGAAAACCCCGCTTGAGACTCTAAGCCAAGGTCGAAAGATGGGGTCCCTATTTTCTAAAATGGGGCGTGTGTGCACGGCACAACAAATGGTGAGTCTGCTAGGAAATGCTCCAGAGCATTTCAATGATAAACTTTCAGTTCAAACCCAGAATCTCTGTGTTTCCCACACATTAAATGAGAAAGCATTATATCCTATCAAAGAATCAAAGACCAATAACCAGTGCAACCATCCATATCCTGAAAACCTGAGTGTGTGCAATTGCATTCATTCCCATCCCTTGGCAACTAAGTTCACCTAAGATCCTGTGTGTTAAGCTATAAAGTTGAGATCATTTTACCACCAAGAGAATGCTCTAATATGGAAATATGATGAACCTTCAAGTAATAATCTCTCTGCAATGATTTCTTCCTTGATGGTACCTTTGATGCCCTTTGATGCTAATAATTTTTAGATAACGGCATTTATGTGAGAGTCTTCAAATGTTGATCTGTATATTGACACTTTGTAGTGGGTCTGGTGTTGAAAAACACCTTTTATTTTCACCCAATAGGCTAGCAGTACTCAGTACCACCTGCCACTCTCATATGAATTTGCAGAATTGGTGTTAGTGGTAAAATTGGGAGATCCAACCTTCTTCACTTAACATGTGATCACCCAGGCTTACTTAGCTACTTCAGGATTATTTAAAGTGTGAGAGATATATGGTTAGAAAATACTTCAAGTGCACCAACTAACGACTCCTTTCCAATGAATAGACATCATACCTCCTAATATAACAGTGGAACCCACACGAAAACCTAAGTAAAACCTTGGCTTCTCAAAGAAAGACCACAGATAATTTACCCAACAAGGAAGCATCTGCAGGTCTGCATAACTGCCACCACATTCTTGAAACAAGAACCCTGCGCAAAAGCAAGTGCCACAAGAAAAAGCAAAGCCAAAAGGACAACTAACTAAGTGAAAGCAAGAACACCTAAAAACTACGAAAATGAAAGCAGGAAAGCAAACCTAATCTAACAGCAACCTACTCTAACCAAAGCAAACAAGCAACCTAACTATGTACACTAAAGGGAGGCATGACTGCCTCTCAAGCCCAGAAGTAGTGCTTTAGGAACTGGCCATTAATGGGCAATGGGAGCTCCTCACCAGTAAGGCTCTTAAGTCGATATGTGTTGTGACCAAGGATCTCATAGATCTGATACGGACCCAACCAAAGTTTATCAAACTTACCATGCTCACATTTCTTCTCATGAGCTTTATCCCAATATAGGACTAAGTCAGAAATGCAAAAGGCTTTTACCTTGGCTCTCTTTTCGAACCATCGCTTCACTACACCCTGGTGCTTAGCAAAGTTTTCTATAGCAACGTCGCATTTCTCTTCAAGGTGCAACAACTTGGCTAATCGAGAAGATAGTTGATCATCGGTTCCAAGACAGTCTTCCATGAATTGTAGGACAGAGATCCTTAAGTGAATGGGAAAGATTGGCTTGGTCCTGTAGACTAAATGATAGGGCGATGTTCCCAATGCGGCCTTGTGTCGAATTCTATCATCCCATAAGGCAAATTTGAGTTAAGTGTGCTAGTCCCTAGGGTTTTGTCTAGCAGTTCTTAATTACCTCAAGCAAATTTTTGTTCGTGGATTCAGCTACCCCATTCCCTTGTGGATAGAAATTAGATGAGAATTTTAGGATGATCCCATAGTCAAATGCCCAGTTAGAGAAATACAATGATGAAAAAGCAGGACCATTATCACAAACTAAAGAAAATGGGCAGCCAAACCTGGTGATAATATGCTTTTCAACAAATTCAATGACTACCTCTGTGGTGCATTGTTTACAAGCTATTGCCTTAGACCAACGAGTGTAGTAATCAGTAGCGGTCAGAATATACCTGTGGCCTACAGAGGAGGACGGATTGATCATACTGATAAAGTCAAGACCCCACTGAGTGAATGGTCGTACCTCCACAACTGGTTGCAATGGCATGGTGGCATTTCATTCTCTGTGCGTAGCAATTTGACAGGTGTGGTAGGTTCTTACATGTGAGTAAGCATCTTTGAATAATGTAGGTCAGTAATACCCAGCCCGAAGAATTTGATTGGTCGTTGAATGGGCCGATCCGTGGCCTGTCCTGAACCTCTTGTGAAAACTGGTTAACACCTGATTTACTTCTATCTTGTCCAGACATCTCAAGTAGATCCCCTCATGATTCTTCTTGTAAAGGACTGATCCCTTTATCATATAGTTGTTACTCTTCAGTCTAAGTGCTCTTCTTTGAACTAGATTCAACTGTGGCAGGAAACGTTGATTAAGCAAGTAAAATATGATGTCCCCATACCACTCATCTTTCGAGATATCCTCTAACATGTACTACTGGGAGACTAAACCCGGCTCTACCTCTACCATAGATTTAGTCAATTCCTTCCCTCTAACCAACTTCATAGGTTGTATATCTATATCAAATTCCTGTAGGATAGTAACCCACTTTCCTCTCCTTTCTCCAACTTCACTTTGCATTAATAGTGCTTTAACTGCTGCATCTGGGACTATAGCAATTACTTGACTCCTTAGGATGTAGTGATGAAATTTCTTGACTACCTTTACCAGAGTGTATGCTTGCTTTTCCACATTGGGATACCTTAACTCTACATCTTTTAGTGGCGTACTCATAAAAGCAATGGGCCTTTCATCATCGACTGCTTTCTTCTGTGTTAACATTGTTGCACAGGTATGTTTGGATGCAAATGAGTAAATGTAGAATGGTAATGTGTAATCTGGACTTACCAATACTGGAGCATTAGCTATGGCCTACTTAATTTCAGCAAAGGCAGCTTTGGCTTCTAGGGTCCAATCTATCTTAGCATCTTTCTTCAGCATTGCATTGAGTGGTCAGACAATTTCAGCAAAACCAGTGATGAACTTGCATACAAAGTTGATTTTCCCAAAATATGACTTAAGCTCTTTCTTGCTGGCCAGGGGTGGTATCTTGAGGATTGCCTGTATTCAGTCAAGATCAATGGATACGCCTCGCTCAGAGATTACATGCCCCAATAACTTTCCTTTAGTCACTCCAAAGATGCAATTCTTGGGGTTGAGTGAAATTCCAAAATCCCTACATCGCTGTAACACTTTCCTTAAGTCAGCCACATGAGCCTCTCGCCTCTTTGAAAACACTGTAAGATCATCCATATAGATTATGATGCATTTTTGAACTAATCCCTTAAAGGCAACATCCATTTCTCGTTGGAAGGTGGCACCCACATTTATTAACCCAAATGGCATTCGGTGATATGCATAGATGCCCCATTTACATGTAAAAGATGTTTTCAATCTGTCTTCGTAATCGACCATTACCTGGTTGTAACCTGAATACCCATCCAGAAAAGACATCATCTGTGATCCATTAATAATATGCAATACTTCATCTAATGATGGTAAGGGGTAATTATCCTTTTCAGATGCTCAATTCAAGTTCTGAAAGTTGACACAAAGTCTAATTTCACCATTTTTCTTTCAGACCGGAACTAGATTTGCTACCCAAGTGGAATGCCTGACAGGGAATATTATTCTTGCTGACAGCAATTTCTGTACCTCTTTGAAGATCAGAGGTTCCAACAAGGCATTCACAGGCCATTGCCTTTGTCTGAATGGCTTTGCTCTCGACTTCAATGGAATGGTGTGAGTAATGATCGATGTGTCATACGTCTTGAGGTCTTCATAGCTCCATGCTATAACTTCATGATAGTCTCTTAATGCATGAATGATGCCAGCTTTCTCTTCTTTAGTACTTTCCTTTCCAATTAACACATTCTTAATCTCTTCATCTGTCCCCGTATTGAAAGGATCACAATATCTTCCGGTGGATTCTCCCTCTTTCCTCTGGGTTCCTAGGTTATCTAAATCGAACAGTCTTTCCAACTCCACCATTCCCCATGGAATTGTGTTGGTCTTTAGATTGAGTACTCCTTCTAAATCCATCTTAGCAGGTTCCATTTCCTCTTCATCTATTATTCGAGCAGTGAAGACATCTGATGAAGTGAGGAAGTCGATTATATGCTTGTCGTCCTCAAAGACTTGAAAATTCCTGACATTATCTGGTACAGATGGAGTTATGACAAATTTGACAGTAAACTTCTTTAATCCTACCATGGTTGTTGGCTCTAATGTGCTTGTTGTTTGAGCTAGAGCATCTGCAACATGATTCTGTCTTCTAGGAATCAACTAGATATTGAAACCATCAAAGCATTCGATCAAATCCCACACTTAGTTTCTATACATGTTTAATCTCTTATCGTTACATGAGTATTGCTTCCTTACTTGCTTCACAACTAATTCTGAATCTTTGAACACCTGAAGAACTCTGACTTTCTTCTGAAGTGCCATCAGCAATCCTTGCACTAAAGCTTCATACCCAATTACGTTATTCGTGCATGGAAATTGTAGTATGTGCGATGCTAGATATGAGCTTCCAGTGGGACTGATCAACTCAACACCTGCCCCGGACCCTTGTCTGTATCTTGATCCATCAAACCTCAAAGTCCAAAGGTGGAAATCTTTACTACTATCATCCCATTTTGCTAATCTTTTCTCATTAATTAGAGGTTTTGATTCTTCGTTCTTCGTGGTAGCTGGATCTTTCTTCAGAATAACAGGAACTTTCAATTGTCTCTGCACTTGCTCCACTACCTCCTAACAAAGTAGACATGTGAACTTAGAATGTGATGCATCATGTATACTACACCAATTTGGTAGTAGTAACTCCTCCATCTAAACTTGCTTCCCTACAACTGCTTGATTGCTTACAAATTTGGCTACAAAATCCCAGAATCGTTCGAATATCCCTGGTTCATCCTCTTCTGAGGAGTTTCCTGAATCTGATTGTACATACGCTTCTGTGCTTTCTAGTTTTTCTACAAGTGAAGGATCAGGAAATCTATTGCAACTTAGCATAAGAATCTCCTCTGTTTGATCGACATGGGGAAGGTAGACCCCTAAATCAACTTCTGAAAACACTATTTCATTTGTCTGGTTATACTCTGTAATCATATGCTTCATTTTTGGTTCTCTTTCAATGCGTATCTAGTTTGCCAATCCCTTCCATGGCAGCCACATATGAGAAAAGTCAGTGGCCATGTAGTCGTTCAATGTTCTAGACCAATCCCGACTTAAGAGCATGTCATATTGATCTAGAATATCTACCACTTGTATGTCTATGTATTGCTGCCCCCTAGGATCAGAAGCCAGCTGCATGTGTATCCTATTCAATTCGCCCATCACATTCACCTCAGTCTTACCTAACTATGTAACTTTCCTAGAAGATTTGCTAGAGTGAGACCCAGTGCCTTGCATACTGATAAGGGCATCACATTCATGGAAGCACTGGAATCCACCAAACAATTGTGAAGGTTCTTCCTAAATATCTTAAGTGTCAAGAGAAAAGGACTTTATCTCTTTTCTTTGTAAAGTGTCATCTTCTGTTCAGCATCTGTCACGTGGATTCTTTCTTTTCCTTTGTCAGTGTTATCCTTCATAAGAACCTCCTTTTGAGAAGAATCTATTCTGGTACCTGCACTCACATCTTGGAAGAAGGTTGTGCTAACCTTAGGTATTTTTAGCAACTCATAAATAGACAGACTAACCTTCATCTTCTTAAGTTCTTCTACAACATACTGCCCCATTTTTGCTACATCAAACGTTGAGAACTCTCGACAGTAGCCCCCTGATGCATTGACTGAGGTGTGGCTTTGGGGGGTTCAGGATTATTAGAAGCTTTTGGATCTGGGGGAATTTGGTAGTTGTTTGGAGGAATAGAAGTGGTGAAAGGGCCTTTGGGTTTATTACTTCTTAGGTTGTATAGAGTTTTATTATATTGCTGATAAGCATTGACCTCATCTGACTCTTCTTCCTCAGGTTGATTATCATCTTGAAATGGAAATGTATAACTATCAAGAACTAAGGGAGTACCATACCTTTGTGAAGGGACAAGTTCATACCTTGTCAATGGATTCTCCTGAGTTTCAGCATTTTGAATTTCTATTTGGAAGATGATGGATGCTATCTGAAATTTTGGACAGTCTAGTTCAGAGTGAGCATTTGTATTGTGTAACATGCACCATGTAGACAAAGCTGCCTTAGCTAACATCACGCGGCCAGGGGGTCGGGTATCATTGTTCTAATTTTCCAATGGTGATGGCACTCCTCCATTATTAGGCCTCATCATCCAAGACCGATTTGATCGCTGCTGAAAATTCTAATTTTGATACTGATTCTGGTTCTAATTTTGGAACTGATGTTGATTTTGATTTCTCTACTACAAATAAGCATTTTGATTCCTTAGGTGAGTGACTTTTGCAGTGAGTTTCTTCATCTACTCAGCTAACTCCCTAATATCATCTATGTCTTCCTTTGCTTTAGCTGCTTCTAAAGATTGAAGAAAAGGCATTTGGGCAGGAGGCATTTCAACTACTGGGTTCCCTAGGTGAACTACCAAGGCCTATGTTGCAGCTGGGTTAGGAATTGGGTTCATTACAGGGGTGTGATTGGCCAAGGCTTGGTTAATCATGGGTATCTGATTTGGCATGGCTACAGGGCCCATGTGGTTCAGTGGACCTGACGCTGTTTGTCCTAGCTGAGTGCTCACGGTGACAACTTCGATATATGCTTCAGCTAGAGTAGTGGGACCTAGATCTGCTCTTCTTACGAACATGGATGTAAGTTTGTCCAAGGCTGCATAATAAATAGGCAAAGCTGCATCTTGCCCTATGGCATAAGGGTCTTGCAAATGACTAAAGGCTTTCTAGAATCTGTTGTTAAAAGAACTTATCAGCTCACCTTCACCCAGATGAATTTCCACAAAGGGCTGGTAGAGATCAACTGGAGTGGTGGGCATTTGAAATCGATTCAGAAATGCATTTTTTAGATTCAGCCATGAATTTATGGATGCTGCAGGAAGGTTAGAAAACCAATAATAAGCCTCATCTTGTAAAGAATAAGAAAACAATCGGCATACCACATCTTCGTACTATACTTGCAGCATAAACATGCTACTCTCAAAAATTTTAATATGCTCATCAGTAGTCCTGTCTAGATCATTCACCCTAAACTTGGAACAGAACTTATCAGGGTTTTTTAGCATATCATGATAGTTATTAAACTGAAATGGGGACTAGTTATTTGTTGTGAAGAAAGCCATGACTGGAGGATTGATAGGAGCTGTAGCTACGTTCCTTGGGACTGACTGGGTTCTTGGTGCTCTAGGTATCGCTTGATCTCTTCTTGTTCGTCTGAATACTGTAAGGGATAGCAGCTCTTCTCCAGCTGAACTGGATCTGGTATATCCCTATCTGGTCCCTATACTTACAAATTTTTGTGGAGGGGGTAATTCCTTGTTCAGCCCTCCTTCTAGTGCCAATTCTGTTGATGGTGGTTTTAGCACACAACAACACAGGTATGATTGTTGGTATCACACCTCTCTTGAAAAGTATCCTACCCTAGGTAAGACTACTCCAAGGTTTCTACAAATAGGTCTTAGCTTGCTTGGAATCTCTCAATTGGAATGTTCTAGTTGTGCCTACAAGGGGTCTCACATGCGATCTATAGATTTTAATAGTTGGAACAACAGTTCTTTGCAAACCCTTTGTGATTTCAGCTGATCAGACAGTGTGAAATGCTGCTAAAATTCCTAAACTAACAATTGTTTTCAAAGAAAATGCAAAAGGGAGTAGGGTTTTAAGGAAATCCTAAATGACATTCACAATATGTGGACTGCTGCAAGTAGACAAACACCCTAAAATCTAACCAATTTTCTAAGTTACCAAACTGAAAATGAATGTTACAGTACTGTAGAAAATGATACTATCTTCAATGGAAATCGAGAAATTTTCAAATCACATTCATTCATCAAATACCCAATAAATGGTGCAATTTAATTTATGAAATGCAATTAAACTTAAGCACAACTGATCAGCCTAGACTAACTTTGCCCAGTTACCTACCATCAGCAAATAACTAAAAGTATGGACTAAGAGCATTCATCAGATACTTTCAGCAAACAATGAACATTGCAAAAGCACAACTAATTAACTATTGGAGATCAAGAAGCGAACCATGAAACCAAATAAGCTAATACAACAAACAAATTCTCAAAATAACTGCAGAAACTTGCTTTGTATTACTTCAAATGGCAGAATGTCAACAATTTGGCATCAAAAATTCTCTCTCTGACAATGGAAATGGTAACCACTTTATATAGGAGAGGAGCCATACCGAGGTTTTGAATGGACGGTGGAGATTAACTCAACACCAACGGTTCAGATTTACACCATTAAATGCATTCATGACATCTCATAACAAATCCTGGATTACATTTTGTCTATTATGAAAAAGATGAAAAACAACCCCAAGGTACATTGAATCTAGACAATTTGACTACCCAACTGAATATATATATATAGAAGATGTCAATTTAGAGGCATAATAAAGACAAAATAGTGTCACATGTCAGTCTAAATATAACTATTTACATAAGTGACGGGATTATATTTCAAAATACTCAAATTACACTAAGATTCATCATCCAAGTCTATTTTGTCTTCTTCTGTAGTCTTGTTGTGGTAGTTGACCTAGGCTGAAAGTGCCAGATTCATATCTATGGGGTCCGGGTTCTTAGGATGATTGACCCGGTATCTGAACATCTCCAACTCTTGGCTATATCGATTGTATATTCTTTCTATCTCTGCCTTTGCCTTATGAAATGCATTAAATTTAGCTTTGAGGTCACTAGCTCTATCCAGCCTAGCTTCCACATCTAACTCAGCATCTTCAAAAACTATCTTGTGCAGTTTATCTTTACAACCCTTCACATCATACGGCGCCAAGTCATTGTAGTCCATTACCAGACAATCTCTCAAAGTATCATTTATATCATATATGAGAGCCAAAATGTTCTCATCTGTTGTTTTGCAAGCCTCCCTTGCGCTGTCAAAAACTTCCTCAGTTTTATCTACTGATACCATTCACTGGCTTTATACAACCTGTCCTCTATCAAGATATTTTTAGCCAATAGTGTCTGAGATGGCAAGTTTTTGATTGCTTGCACTTAGGGAAACATTTGTGAATAATATTCATCAAAAGAGTCACCTTCTTCATGCAAGTCTTTCCATTATTCTCGAAGTTGAAACAAACTCTTATGAGATTTGGCTGCAGCGTCAATTGTCTCACATCCCTTTTCGCAGACTCTGATCATCAATTTTTGGGCGCCTTTTGACAGAGTCTGAACTTCACCAAGCTTAGACATTTCATCTCTTGACAAAAAGGTAGGTACTGTCCTTATTTCTCCTTCAAAATCTATCGGTTTTATTAGAAATTGAATGCATGCTCAGAGCTCCTTATTTTGTTGCTTCAATTCTTTCTTTGAAAGTTCATCTTTATCCAGCTACTCTAGGATTGAAGTAACAGACCCTTTGAACTCATCAACCCTTTGTGCTCATGTAGTTGGTCCCAAATTTATAGTTGTTACGACATAATCCTCTGCTCTGACCTGTTCTCTGTTTGTATTAGGCGGTGGAACAGCTACCTCAGCTATTCGAGCTCCAGTTTTATCCTTGTAAATCCTAGATTGTAGCTTTGCTTTCTTCTGTTTCTTTAGCTTTTGAGCTTGTGACAAAATTGTGCTCAAGTCTAATTTCATTATCTCCACCTAGGGCTCAGGATATGAAATTCTACTTTGCAACCAATCAGGTACTGAGGAAGAAGGCTTTCTAGATCCATCAAGATTTTTGCCATTTGTATTGGGAGGTCCTTCAAGCAGTCCCTGCTCTTGTTCTAATCCTTTATCTACATATTTATCTTCTTCATCTGTAAGATTTCTCCAATTTATCATTACATTTTCCTGAGCTACCTTGAGGCTTGCCTCTATTTGGTCCTTCTCTGGAGGACTGTCTGATATTTCATCTATCTCTGTACTGACTGTCTCTACCAATGGCTCATCAAGTACCTCATTATTTGCCTCATCAAATGCATCTTTCTCCAGTTCTTGGTCTTAAAGACCTAGTTTGGCACATACCTTCTCAATACCTGATAGCAATGGCACAGCCAAGGGAGTTGAATTTTGGTCCGTGGGTATTTAAGAGATAGGAGTAGCAGAGGATATAGGCATTGCAACTGAAAACAAGTTCACTTGTGTCACATTGGTAAGCATGGCCGACCCCAAGGCTGGTGGGATAGAAGAAGTTGGCAAGATGGAGGAAATGACTATGGGCAAAGAAATGGACAAAGAAGGCAAGGGAAGAGAAGGTGAAAGAATTGTAGAAATAGGAGGTAATGCAAGGGAAGTAGATAGTGGGGTGGAAGATATATAAGGTAAAGGTGTAGTAGTGATAGAAGAACATGAGGTGGCAACAATAAAGGAGATGGGACTGCTAGGAGTAATAGAAGACATGCTTATGAACAAGAGATAGTTGAAATAGCAGTGGAAGGTGAGGTGGTAGTAGAAACAGCTTCCTGGACAATGGTTGCCGAGCTCATAGGTGCAGCAGTGGAAGCAACAGAGGGAGATGCAGCAGTAGCAACTATTGGAGAGAGTACAGCAACATTCACATCTGAGGCAGGAGGAGATGGAGAAGTTGGCAGATTAGTATAATCATGAGTAGCAGCAATCTTCGTAGCTTGTCTAACAACCTTCACCTTAGTCTTCTTCGTCTTAGATCCTTCTCTGGGACCACTAGGCATATTTCTTTTATTTGAAGCTCTTGTCCTAGTAGAAGGAGGCATTTCTTTCTTATTAGTCTTTGTAGTGACCTTCTTGCTTTTCTATGCTTTAGCCTTTTCTGCCAAGGTTATATGGTCTTCACTATTTGATCTCTATTCCTGGGCTGGTTCTGCCTCATCAGTGATTTCTATGGGCTTATCCTCTTCTCCTTCAGACTCCTTTTCCGATTCAAGTGCAATGTATGTGAGCTATATCCCTTGTCCCTCTAAGGCAGCAATCTGACCTCTTACCCATGCTTTTCTTAATCTAATTGGTTCATCACGACATCAAGGGAGCTTTCTTCAGTGTTTGCCCAAATTAGCTAGGGGAATTGGCTCATGATATTGTGCCTTCCAGGCTCCTCTGTGCATAACATTGTCATCATCTTCTAATTGGTCAAGAACTACAATAATGTGAAATTTCCTTATAAATGCCAGAGATAATCTGGAATGGGCTTTCTTCATGACCTCATAGTCGTCCATACAATTTGCCCAAAAGTCTTCTATATGCATCTTATGGAATAATTTCTTACTTATAAACCTCTCCATCACCTTATTAGGATCAAAATGATCTCTTCTGTTGTAATAATGAAGATTGAGAAGTTGGAGTTCTTTGTCAGAGTGCTCAGCTGGTCCCAATGAAGGACATGCATAATTTCCTCTTCCTAACAGGATGGGAATTTGGACATTTGTTCCATGCAGGTGCTTAACTTTTTCAGCACAAGTTATCAGTTGTCTAGATAATTCCAAGAGCACTACTTTATCTGTAGGATACCTAGGGAGTCTGTAAGCCATTCCCGTGAAGCCCAGTATTCTCATATATGTGAACTTTTCAAATTTAATATACCACCTCCCATACTTGGTGATTTCATTCATAGCTTCTATGGATATTCTTAGAGCTATATTGCCTTGCAATAACTTGGTTATGTACATGGTAAAGGCATCGTTTACCCTCTTATAATGCATGAGAGATTATGTCAATGTGAGTTGTGTATAGCATTCATAGACCTTGATCTAAGTTTGTTCATCATTTCCTACTTCCCCCACCTTGGATAGACCAGCATAATGATTCCTCCTTGCCAAAGCATAAACAACGTAGGATGTCCATCTAAAGAACCGTTTCTCTTTGAAGTTATTGAATGCTTCATAGATGTTGTCACTTAAGATTTGTGCCCAATGGAACTTAGTCCCCTTTAATATTTCTTCAATTATAACAAACATCCATCCCTCAAAGGTTGATGCTGCAAACAATCCATACATTCTACTCAAAAAAGTTACTAAGTCCCCTATTTCGTCGTGAAAGTCACTTCTATATAGTACTTGGGGAAACTTAACCATGGCAGACCTTATGCTCTTTGCCCATTGTTCATTCATATGCTTCCTACATCCACTTTCATCTTTATTGTAGGTGATCCTGCCTTATCTGGCATGGTCATTACTGTATGCCATGGAATATCAAAGGTTTCAACCAAGGAGGGTGGACTTAAGTCAGCTAAAATATCTCCACTGGTAGTTTGTATTGTCCTGGTCATGACATCATACCTATCTGTACAGGCCACTATCAGTTCAACACATTGAACAGATGTAGGGAAAGCAGCAGCTTGTGCAATCCCACTATCCTTCACTTTCTTGGCTCTCGGAGTTGGATTTGGGCCAAATACTCTAATTCTAAAATCATCAAGGTCAATATGACCTAAGTCTATGTCTCTGATGTCTTTCCATCCAGTAGAAATCTTCATTTTTGGAGGAATACCTTTGAACTCATACCTCATGATTTGAGCTCATGTAGTCATCTAACCTGCAGGACTGGACCTTATAAGTTTTGAAGCCTTTGAGGTGTTTTTTTCTAACTCCTAAGTTTAAAGTCTAATATTACCAAGTTGATTTATACATTATTCACACCATGTTATAACAACTGAATCTAGCATAAATCTACCAAGTTACAGAAGCTTGAAATCTTCTAACTGTTGCATTCACCACATGATCAAATAATGGAGCAATCTTACACTAATGCATGTAATAAATACTCTAATGCTACAAAATCCTGATTAAAACATGTAAAACATCATAATTCACCAAGTGCAGTCATTATTTCTATCTGACAAACATTTCTCCTTTTCAAAATTTCTTCTAAAACAGTCATTTCATTCAATTTGTGCCAAATTTGGGGTCAACTGACCTACAAGAGAGAAAGCGTTGATTTCAAGGTCAACCGACTTGACGGAGAAATTAGGATGGTCCAACCAATTGATTTGCTTATGTTCATGTCATCATACTACCTTGCGTGGATTTTATCGTCAACCGACTTGCGCGGGTTTGAGGTAAGACAAACTTATGTTAGTCATTCGGGTCTGTCAATTACGAGTTCAGCGCAAGTCGATCAAGACTATTTTACCACTCTTGCGTGGAATTGGGTATCGTCCGACCTTGCGGGGTTTTTGAAGTCAACCGACTAAGTTGGTGATGGTGCATTTTGGCACAAGGTCGGAGGGAGTTGTTTCTAACGCAAAAGTATTTTCTTGATGTTTGGAAGAGATTTAAGCATCACCGACTGGCGAGACATTTACGTGTATCCGACCTAGGTCAGAGAAGTGATTATTTATTGCTGAGTCGGGGCATCAAACTTTTGGCGCAAAATTTATCTTAAAGTTCTGGCAGGGATTTTCAAGGCCGCTGGCCGACCAGATTGATTGCGAAGTTTAGGCAGTCGGTCGGATGTGCTCTTAGCGCAAACTTTATTCTTGCAGATCGACTCAATGTGCTAAGGCAAAAATTCTTTGTCTTGTTAGGGTTTGGCGAATGTTGATTTCATTTGTCTACGGAGAGGGATTTCTTAGAATACTCTTAAAGAATTGCCCTCAAAGTTTTAAAACTAGGGTTTATAAAGATGAATAGTGCAAAAATAGAAACCCTAGATTAGGCATCTGAATTCATATCATTTATGCGTGTGTCATACTTTGAAAGGAAATGCATTTGAAAACTGAAAAACCCTAAGCGTGTAGATGAGCTCCTACTTGGTTCGCGGGGTGAAGTGAGCTGAGACATGCAAGCAGGGAGGAGGTCTTCGGGTCAAATCCTTTGGTGGCACAGGGCAATCGGTCAAACCGTCTCCAAAGAGCTCTCGGAGTATTTGTTCAATACAGAATGAGCTCAAAAATGATGAAAATCCCCTTTTATCCCTTCAAATCAATCGCCATTAATGCAGAGTGTACAAAGTGTCATTCACGAGATTCGGCAAACTATTAGGGTTTGTGCAGATTTAGGTTTCCTCAGACCAGCGGGGAATTTGCCACTCTCCGACTTAGTCGGCGAATAAACACTGTAGTGCAAAGTCGGTGACAAAGAATTTTAGCGCTAAGGTCAATGAATGCGAGAAGTGGCATTGGGGTCGGAGGCAAAGGATTCTGGCGCAAAGGTCAGACAAAGGGCATTTTAGCGCAAAGTTCAGTTGGCAGCAAATGTAGCGCAAAAGACAATCAGACCTAGTTTAAAGAAATGCAGGGTCTTGGACTTAGCAGATTTTGAGCTGACCTATTAACATCAGATTTCTAATATGGCAAAAAGTGCGTTTTGACCACTTTGACAACTAAGGAGATGGAAAACCCCACTTGAGACTCTAAGCCAAGATCGAAAAAGGGGGTCCCTATTTTTTGAAATGGGGCATGTGTGCAAGGCACAACAAATGGCGACTCTACTGGGAAATTCTCCAGAGCATTTCAATGATAAACCTTCAGTTTGAACCCAGAATCTCTGTGTTTCCCACACATTAAATGAGAAAGCATGATATCCTATCAAAGAATCAAAGACCAATAACCAGTGCAACCATCCATATCCTAAAAACTTGAGTGTGTGCAATTACATTCATTCCCATCCCTTGGCAACTAAGTTCACCTAAGATCCTGCATGTTAAGCTATAAAGTTGAGATCATTTTACCACCAAGAGAATGCTCTAATATGGAGATATGATGAACCTTGAAGTAATAATCTCTCTGCAATGATTTCTTCCTTGATAGTACCTTTGATGCTCTTTGATGCTAATAGTTTTCAGATAACGGCCTTTATGTGAGAGTCTTCAAATGTTGATCTGTATATTGGCACTTTGTAGTGGGTCTAGTGTTGAAAAACACCTTTTATTTTCACCCAATAGGCTAGCAATACTCAGTACCGCCTGCCACTCTCATCTAAATTTGCAGAATTGGTGTATCATCAATGGATGTGTTGAGGTCATTTTGAGGGTTACCTTGATTAGCTTCCACAATTTTCCTATGTTGGGACCTAGTAAGAGGCATACAATGTTTTAGACCTTGTATGATGAGGATGGATGATGGATGGAGTTTTGGGACTTTTTATGACAATGTTGAGACTTTAGGGTGATTGGTTGCTTGGATGTTTGGATAAAAGATAAATCTAGATCAATGTTGATTGGGTTTGGATTGAGATTATCTTCCAAGAGCTAGACTAATGAACTCAAGGAAAGATAAGATGGCGTAGTTAGGTTCACCAACTCAAGAGGAGCCACTCCCCTAAGCTAGATATTTCACTAGTTGATAGATTCTAACATATCTACTGATCTAAGAGAGGCAACTTCTCAAATCAGAGACAATCTAGTAGATGTGATCTAGATTTTACTAGTAATCAAAATTATGCTAAAGTTCAGGTGATATCAAAGATATGTGCTAGATGATGATGATAGTATCCTATAGTCTCAAGGGGATAAAGATCTAAAGTCCAAATGATGATATGATGTTGAATGAGGATGGTTGGATGACTGAAGGACTGATGGTAGTGGTTTGAAAGGTCTTAGGTCTGGATGTAAAATCAACTAAATGTGAAAGGTCTCTAAATCTGGGTGGTTGTTTGACTGGAAACTGTGTAAAACCAGAAGTGCAAGACTGTCATCCAAAAGTGCAGATGAATAGTATAGATGCAGTAGTAGAATAGCTTAGATGCACAACTCTGACTTCTAGAAGTGCAATTCTATAGACCAGAAGCGCAACTCTATCAGCCAAAAGTGGTAGTAAGATAGCCCAAATGCATAACTTTGTGGATGACCGTGGATAAAAGGTAGAATTAGATGCACAACTCTATTTGCCAAAAGTGCAGCTTTGTATGCCAAAAGCGCAAGTCTGTGGGCTAGAAGCACAATTCTGTGTTCCAGAAGTGCAACTCTGTGTGCCAAAAGTGCAACTATAAGGACCAAAAGTGCAATGTTACTGTTCAGAAGCAAAACTCTGTAGCTCAAAAGCATAATTTTTGGGACTGTTTGTTTGTATATAGGATGGAATGAGTTCTTTGGAAAGAGAAGAAAACAATAAGACACAATGGTTGTAGACTCTTTCAAAATTAGGTGCGCAAGGCTATGAACCTCCGTGGATAACAAATGGAAAATACTGGTATATCGCAAGAAAACACGCCAAACACCCTTGCACAAGCCCAATATTTATTCAACCAAGGTGTGTCATATCCGTGGACTCACTTAGGTGCGACTTCAACCCCCACTATTAGATAATGGCGGCTTCCATCTCCTTGATACCATCTACCATTGCTTGGATGGGTAGGGAATGCAAGGTCATGTACCACCTTACACCCCTTTCTTTGGAGACTAAAGTCTTGCCCAAAGTGTATTCCAACTCAAACAATGCAGGTAATAGTGCAAGCTCTTCTCCCCTGCTGCAGCGATGCACCACAGGATATGATGGTCAAAGGTCTTATCTAGGTTAACAAGGTGTCTAGGGTACCCCCAAATATACACGAGGTACAGTGGGGTTCACGTCTATGAATGGGGGTGTCCCAATGATCCAACCAAGCACCAACCAAACACAAGTCTCGACGGACCGAGGATCTCGAGGTTTTTGCTAAGCAAGAAGGGGTCCTTCCTTTTAAATGGGTCTTTCGATTCTCATAACATTTATATACCACATTAAAACACACAGTTAAGGTCATCCTTAAGGGTGATGAAATCCCTTAACAGGCCTTCTATAGAGGATACTGAGTACTTTTGATTCTCAAGATCGTCTTTTGACATGAGAGAAGAGCATATGTATGACTCTCGGGTCCCCGAGAATAAAGCAAATAAAGTGATAGAAGTGAATAATCTAGTACTTTTGATCTCCAAGATCACCTTTTAGTGTGAGGAGAGAGCATACGTACGTAGACATTCAAGACATAGCAAACAGTTGTATATTCCCTTAATGAAATTGAAGTATTCTACTAGACTAGTGAGAAAATCAGATCTTTGTCAAGCATCATGCACCAAACTCATTAGTAGTTTCACTTTTTTTCTTCTTTGAAAAGTGATAAGAGGCTACACAAATGATGTTAAATTCCAAAAAAGCCACTTGTTAGATGAAAAACTCAAATCAGAATTGTCAGAACCAAAAGCGTTAGTACAGTGACCAATAGAGACTAAGCATTAACCAAAAGCACAACAGAATTGACCAAAACCGCATGCATTGCTAACCAAAAGCGCAACAATAGTAACCAATTGCAAAAAGATTATACCAAAAGTGTCATGATATTGACTGGATGCGCAACTCTACTGTGCAAAAGTGCAACTCTGTTTTCCAAAAGCACAACTCTATTTCCTGAAAGCGCGGCTCTGTATCAGTACTGCAAACAAAGAACATAAAAGTCAAAATTACAATCTTCTTTGTTTAAAAGTGGATTAGGATGTCTCAAATAGGCCAAGGAAGTATTGGGAACTGTCACTCTGTCAAGCCTGCAAAAATCAGAAAGAGAAAAGAAGAATAATGGATTAATTTGGTCAAAAGGCAATTAAAACATGTCCACAAATACATCAGGTTGTGAAACAAATCAGAATAAATGCCTGCAAATACATTAGCTTGCATGCAAAGATAAATCAAGTACCTAATAACCCTGTAGTAGTCAAAAACCACAAGATAAACAACAGAAACCAGAAGCATCACTCTGCAGACTAGATGTGCAATACTGTCGACCAAAAGCGCAACTCTGTAGACCAGATATGCAACTCTGTTGACTAATAGCGCAACTTTGGGGACTGGATGCACAACTCTATCAGTCGAAAGTGTAATTTCGTACCTGTAGCCTAAAAAACAAAATTTCTCAAGCAAATATGTGTTAAATTCAAGGAATGAGTCCCACTGAGCATGCCAAAATGTGTATGGGGAAATATGGAATACCATGGAACATCAATGCAACAAAGATTAGTTACCAAAATCCATCATAACATTCAAGAAATCAACATTGATATAACAAAGATAAGATAAAAGCATGAAACATTAAATATTATCCGTTGAGTGTAATTCCTTGGTGTATTTTGTGAATGTGGATTGCTCAAAATACTAAAAAGCATAATCGTGATAAGCTTGATGAATGGAAGGATGCATGATTGCTTCAACAAGTGCTCAAAAGCGCTAGGAGATATGGATGTCAAATGCCCAAAATCATGAAGGGTTTGTGAAGAGGTGAATGGGCATATTAATAGCTTTTAGAGAAGATTGATCAATGGTGGAGGAAATTAGATGAAATCGACGGAGGAAATAAATTGAGGAATCATGAATAAATGTGCACATGACAAGTGTCCATGCAAAAAGTTGTTTTATTGAGTTAATTGCTTTGTTGACTAAAAATAGGATTGATTTTCATAAAATAGAATGTTTTTTTCTATTTAATGAATTGATTGAGAAAAACAAAGATTTAAAGCTAAGTGAACTCAACTTTTGATTTGATTTTTGAAATGCAAAAAATAAAATTAAATAATAAATTATTTAATTTGTGTGCGTGGAATTTTTTTTTTTTTTAAATAATAAATTTAGAAGATGAGTGGATAATTAGAAATTTAAAAAATAAATTTATTTAATTTGTGGTGCATGATGGAGGATCATAAATAAAATATTGGTTTTATTTATTTAGAAGATAAGAAAAGTCAACTTAAATAAAGTAGAATAATTTATTTAATTTTAAGAATAATTAGTTAATTAAATTGTGTGGATAGGAGGAATAAGATGTGTTGAATTATTTAAATAATTGGTTTATTTAATTAATGTGAAAATAGAAGAATGCAGTCCAGTGGAATAATGAAATTAATTAAATAATTTAGAATCATTTAATTAATGTTGAATTAAGGTGAATTAGAAGAATTGATGTTAGACGAATGATGCGTATGCAAGATAAAAATGCGATGGTCATTTTTGGGTGTCTACATTATAGTCTTTTATCCTTTCAAGTGTCATCATAGACTATGTCAATATCCTCTAATCTATAATTTCTAGTCCATCTACACCTTGGTGAAATTCCTCTTCTTTCCTACACTTGGCCTCTTCCAACCAAGCAACTCTACTAGTCTCACATACCTATGTACCAAGTATCATGATGCATTCCTTGATATATGTATTGTACATGATATTCTATATGATCCTTATAAAAATTTCATAGGTTACACTAGTGCATTTTCCACTTGAAATCTCTAGTGTGCCATCAACACCATTGGCAATGTCTCCAATAGTCATCTAGAATGGTGTTCTTCTTCTAGATCCATCCTTTGGATTTTTAGTTCGCACCAAGCTACTACCACAATATGCACGTTCACTCCCCAATTTATATGTTAACCATGGCACAAGAACTTAGTATCTTCACTCGAGATGACACCTTATGACAACTCATGTAACTTGTCTACTTTTTTTAAAATCATATATCTACAATCCTAGAGTCACCACTCAACTCTTATCACATTCTCACAAATGTGTTTTCAACTATGAAGTTAGAACTATTGCCTTCCTAAGGCTATGGCAATCCATAGACACATTCCATGGAAAGTTGTTCCTTCAACTTAGTTGCTCCTATGGTGCCGACCTAATTAATGTTTTGAGTTGTTGCGGAAGGTATATATAGAAGAACAAAATCATTTGTGAAGAACATAACTTGTAGAGATTGAGAAATATATTAAGCATGAAGTGTGCGAAGTCAGAGTGATGGAGTAATTGTGTGAAATAAGGGACTACAATATCAACATACGACAAATGCCTTCTTTGCAACAGTTCAGGTTCTTGTTTTCATTGTAATTTTCATGTATCCTGCTATCAGACAGTGAGTATCCTCAGAAGGTCTTTGTATCTTGTCCTAAGGTTGTAGCCTTAGTTTGCAAGTCAGCAAGGAGTAGTAGCTTCCTTGGGTTGTAGCCCTAAAACAAAGTTGTAAACTTTTATAGCAATGAGTTTATTATATTGTGAGTTAATCCTCACCGTGGTTTTCCCTTCATTGGGTTTTCTACGTAAAAATCTTGGTGTCTTTGTGTGGTGCATGTTTTACTTTCTATTCTTCATCTATTGGTTAAAATGATTTAATGATTATGCTATAAATGGAATTGATTTAAAGTTTAAGAATAGATTGATTCACGGAAGTTTCCAGTACAACCATGGGTGGTCGACACTGATCCTCACATTTTTCAAAGTAGTTTAATGTACTCACACCCCACTTGTAGTCGGTACAGTTGCAGAACTTTCGATCTGGATCTCCCATCACCATCACCATAACCATAACCATGATAACCGCCATAACAATAACAAAATATAAAGTGAAAATCTTAATCTGCTCTCTGTCATCTCTTCTCTATCTGAAATAATAAGAAAAGAATATCATAATACTAACCATTCCATGCTCTTGGTTCTTAAATAATAAGAATATCATACTAGTGATGATAAGGTAGGTAGGAAAGATACTTCCATTAAATAATTTTAAAAAAAAATTCCATTAAAAACAATTTTGACAAGAAGCCTGGCACTTTTTTGACAAGAAGACGAGGCTATCAGAGACTGACACTTGTTTGACAAGAACCCTGCTCCAAAAATACTAACGATGGCAGAGGTTTTTTAAGAGCATTTTATTTAAATATTTAATAGTCAATCATTCAAATAACAATTTTGAATCTTATCTATATAAAGAAATTATACTACCTATTCTAGAAGGATTGATTAATTATTTTTAATTTTTAACTATAATGAATATAGATACAACATTTTATACCTATTCTAGAAGCATTGGTTATGCACAGTGAGGTTCACCATTCATACTGAAACGTG
Source organism: Cunninghamia lanceolata (assembly GCA_027924645.1). Classification (NCBI taxonomy): domain Eukaryota; kingdom Viridiplantae; phylum Streptophyta; class Pinopsida; order Cupressales; family Cupressaceae; genus Cunninghamia; species Cunninghamia lanceolata. The sequence continues at coordinate 273,933 of BSBN01000082.1, forward strand.
TCATTCACGCCACTTAACCATCTTGTCTTTTTATTGTGGTCCATGCTCTCATGGATAAGTTTTTGGTTAGGACAAAAGGAAATATCATGAGTGGATAAAGCTAGTATTTTGTTCGTTAGGTGTCGAGAGGATTAAGGGATATTTGTTTCTACATTTTATTTACTTTAAAGTGTTAAATTTGAACTTGACATTCTTTTACTTAGTTTTTTAATTTTTCGATAGGTTTTTATATGTGAGCATTACAGTGCAATCTTCTTCCATGCCATCTCCAATCATGATCAGGTAGACATTAGGGATAAATCAGCTCAAAATCCACTCCTGAACAACCTTGTTTGGATCTCTTTCCTTTCATTTATTCACAAAATCCTCAATGATAAAGGCATAGGTATGTTGCATCCCTAAATTGGACAACCCATGTACTCTAGGAATTTCCTTAATTAGGTCAAGGGTTGAACTATCCAAAACACAAATCCAGTTCCTAATGCAGTGGTTAGACATTACACTTGCATACGATGCATCCCTTTTGAAACTTCCCTTCATCTTAGACCTAAAACTCTTGATAAACTAGCAACACTTGAATAGGAAAACAACTCTGCAAACAAATGTTTATGGTGTCTGCATGCATACCTCTAGCCTAAAAATATAAAGAATTGCACATGAGCCAAATGTGCTTAGCTACAGATTATGCAAAAGAGTTGGATATAATTCCCATACAAGTGAGGTGTTGTTGCATGCTTACTAATAAAAACATGATTGCACTATAATCACATGGTGGTGATTTGAAGTTAAAGAATGATTAAATCATTCCCTAAGGATGCTTCTCTCTCTAAGATTGGGACCAAATCCCACTCTTATAGAAAAACACTAATATTTGATGAGAAGGGGAGCTATTCCACTCCTTATTAGCTAGCATATATGCAACTGTGTTGCCTTACCTGAGGCAATGACTAATCTCAAGATATTCAAAATTGACTTTGAGGAGAAGTGTTTCCTCAATAATGCTCTTTAATTTCTAATTTTGCAAAGAATTATTCTTATAATCAATAAGGAATCTTTTTCAACCTCTAGATGTTTGAAAATGGAAATGAATGCCAATTTGATCACATTCAACACTGCCAACACTTTAGTATCATTGTTTGTGTTGTAGCCAAGAAAGAACGTGGCCTCTCTGACTAAAATGCCATCTGCCATTCTAAAAGTGATCCTGGTGCCCATGGGGCCCGGATTACCTCTAGTGCAGCATCATCAAAATTCATCTTAACATTCTTAGATCTTGGAGGAATCCAATGCACCTTTTTTGGACTAAGTTTTTATCTTGATTACCCCATTGACGGTGGATGCATGCCATGCTTATTTATGTGTCACTTCACTGGAAAAGTCATTGTAATAGTCAATTTCTACAATAGATGCAACATTATGTCATTCTTACGAAGAATATCCTTGATTCAAAATTGTGTGAATGGACTAGCCACAAGCAAGGGCATGGAGGTGCAATTTGTAGCATTGTTGTGTATCTTGAATGCATGAGGACTAGCACCATAATTGTCATCAAGTGGATATAGGAAAAAATTATTCTTGGTTGATGGTGCACTTCCTCGAATGAGCAAGGGGTTATAGGAGGACTCAAATGGTGTATGATGTGGTTGTTAAGAGTGCACAAGTTTTGGTTATTTGTGGATGTTAACACAATATCATGTCAATTCACTAATGAAATTCTTGTAGCTTGGAAAGCTTCCATACTCAAAAGAGATCATGTGCAATCATGAGAAAATTTAGAAAATAATGTAACTTTTCAAATTGCCAAAACGTGTTGATGGGTTTCACAATTCTTAACAATCACATTTCCTATGAATTTATTGTCAATTCATTTAATATAATAAATTCTTGAGTTACAACTATTTATGATCCTTTGTTGCTTAGTACACAGAGTACATATTTTAAACTCTGTGAGATAGCATCAAGCTCATTTGTTTTTCCATTTATTAGATTTTGATATTTAAAGGATTTTGGACTCATTTTGACTATAGTTCCATTAAAATGACTTTGCCAACACTGTACCAGATAATTTCATGTCTTTAACCCCCTTCTCAAATCAAGATTGTTTGTTTCAGTTCAATTGCAATAAAATATGATATCCAATAAAGATATATTGATCTTCAAAGGTACTGGACTTGGCTTAGGTGTAAATTTTCGTATTTCTACTTTGCCAAAATATATATTGCAAGCATGCCTCACCTTTATTAATTCCTAGCATATTACAACCCTCTTCTCCACTCCTAAGGAATTGGTGGATTGAAGCTACTAATTTATTTTTGGTTCTTTATACAAGAAATCTTGATGCTCTCACAAGGCAACTTAAGGGAAAGTACCCATAATTGAGCATGTCCCAATAGTAATTAAATGTATTTTAAAACTATAGCACTATTACTTGTAACTTCAAAGTTCTTGGTGTTGACTATTATTACTAGTAATTAAAAGTGTAAAGGAAAATAATATTTCTTTAGGGTTATCCTAAGTTACATAAACAAATGCATACTATTAGACACAAATTAAACTTAAGATTAAATCAATGACAATTGGGAATGATAAGGCATGTTAAAAAATGTTATTTTAGGAAATTAATAGTAAAGAGTGTACTTAGCTCTTGACTAGGAGAGAATATGAATGTTGATATCTTGATGAATTAGTTTGCCATACTCTAGGATCTTGTAATGATCATCCTCAATTTTTTTGTAAACTTGAAAATTTGCACAAGTTGATTTTGTGCATGGGGATCAATTCCATGCTATATAGATCTGATTTGTGACATGCGAATATGATTGGTGCACTGTACACTTCTATTCTGATTCTCACAGGATTCTCGAATTGTTAGGATCAAGTTCTCCTAGTTCAACCCCTCGAAAGATTGGCTTTATAGTCATGAAATGATCGATAAGCAATAGGCAAGCATGCAAGTAATCTAGATGTCGATTTTGATGCAATGAACCACTATTCTATCAAGAGTATTTTGATTCCAACACACCCTCTAAGGTACATTCTATCCAGAGTGTTTCAAATTCTATCAAGAGTATTTCAATTCCAACTCACCCTCTAAGGTACATTCATGTTGAGATCAACTATGATACCAAATTCAAATTTTCAGTCATGATAAAATTTAGTTCTAATAAATTTCAAATGGGATAGAATTTCAGCTATGATACATGATTTTAGTTCTAATTATTTTTCTATTTCTTCACAAGAAAAGTTATTTCACTGATTTCTATCCTATAGACAATGCATTTAATTAATTGCATACATTTTGTATCATTTCCCATGTAATTAAAGCATTGTCTATGAATAAATTATCTCTCTAACAAAATTTTATTGTAATAAAAAAAATGATCCGCATGCCCATTGAACCTATGGGTCCAATTGTTGGTTTTACAACAGTTAATGACCTTTTGTTTCATGTGTCTGCATGTCATGAACTTTTTAATGCGTGTCAACAAAATATGGTTTCTAAGATAAAGTCAAACTTAACTGCCGAGCACATTTCACCCTGCCATGCGAATGGTCTTTTCTTTCCTCGGAAAAGCTAAAGACCACTCTACTTAAATATCATCCACTTAAATGGTTATACATTCAATAGCAATTTTACACCTCATTCACAACAAAATGTGGTAAATATTTGTCCTATTTTCATTGGCCAAAATTGACTTTTGACTATTGAAGTGGATGATATTTAAGAATAGCCGCTAAAGACTAGCAATAACACTTACTGTGCAATGAGCACGTGGATAAATATATGCATAATTTTTGTGTCTGTTGGGTGTGAATATAGCCGGTCCATAAATCATAACTTTTCAGCTGGAATGCTTAAGGTACTCGAAATTATTGGCAAAGCCAATTCCCAAACCCGAGTCTTTAGAACCTCCATATGAAATCAATGCATGACTGTTGGACCCTGACTTATCTACATGAAAAAAGTTGACCAGGTCAGTTATGGCCCCCTATAGCAAATCAATACATGAATGTTGGCTCCCGGCTAATCTACATGGAAAAAGTTGTCCAGGTCAATTATGGCTCCCTATAGCATAGCCAATCTAGTATACTCCCAGCCTGTGCAGGCATCCATGGCTTGGCATAAACACCAAGTTAACCGGATTCTGGACAAGCTGTGCGCTACCTTATGGGAAGCAAATTCTAGCTTGCACTACAAGCTTATTCACTGCAACTTCAATTAACTAAAGTCACTCTTACCTATGTGGACATTAGCGACTCAGATCAGGCTAATGGTCATCCATCTTGTACAACATAATGTAGGCTGCTAGTTTTCAATCCTCACCATACGAAGGTCGACACATCCCACAGAACCAATTAAATATTGGTTTTTGTAGGTAGCCTAAAGCATGAATGTTTTCTCCATTTGATCTTGTGGTGGTGTTTCATGTTCAGATGGTTGACAAATACTAATGGCTGTTCTTTCTCAGCAAACACTTCAACTACCCGGTGAGTGTTTGGAACTGTTTTATTGGCCCAGACATTGGCATGGATTCAGAATCTGGCAACTCAAATACTTCTGTGTAATGTTAACTACAAACCCATGCAAAATTGAAGCAACATTACATGCTTTCAGGGATTCTGGATGCTCATGTGGGCAGGTAAAAGTGAACGTCTGATTGTCTATACATGTGGCAGCATCTCATGCATTTGGCATTTTTTGATATGCAAGTGGGCAAGCATGAGTGAACACCTGATCATCGGAAAGACAGACCAAAGGTTTTATTAAATTTGTCAATCCCAAGTTTCAACACAAAGTTCAGATGCATCACCAAAATTATAACAGCACTAGACCAGATTAGTTGTTTCTCTGTTCTTATTAATAATAACAATAACTAAATAGAACTGATGGAAATGGATCAAGAAACTGTCATGGAAATTTTCCTTAATGTTGCAAATGCTATCAGACCCATAATTGAATTACAAGGAGCTCGAACATATGTATGCTACAGATAAAATATTCACTAGCAGAGTCCCATATAGTAGTCTACAAATTAATATAAGGCATTTCATATGAAATGTGCACTGCATCTGCATCAGTTCATCAAACCTTCAAAAACCAAGATCAATGATTGGGCATGTGCTACAGTCAAAATACCCATTTGCCTTGCATACATTCTTCGAGATCATTCTTAGTTCTCAGGTATAGTTCATCTCTGGTAGGTCTATCCTCCCTAATACTCATTGATGTCATTAAGATTTCCTTTTCCAACTTAATGCAAGTAAATTGAGAACCTTCTTTGAATTGGGGTCCAAACTAATAATAACTGCAATATACTCAACAAGCCAGCCAGATCAATGAAGTACTTGGAGGCTACCGGTTAAATGCTCAACTCGGCACTTTTTTAGTACATTCTCTCTGTGCAGATTGATGGCATCTATCCTTAGCCGAAAACCTCAATTTATTTACTCCAACTGTAATCCAATTACAGCTATATACAATTGCATAACCTTTTCCCTTGTTATTAAATTTTCCTACATAAATGATACATTCTCCATTCCTAAAGTCATTAACCTTAATGACATCTAGACCAGTATGCCTCCTCAAACCACCTGCAGTGCTTATTCGCATTATTGAAGTGAGATCACCTACAGTCAATGATATATTATTCATGTCAGCAACATGCAGAAAATTCAAAAAATAAACATTGAATTATCAGCTTTCCATTCTTCAATGTTCATGCCAGCAATATGCAGAAAAAATAAACATTGAATTATTTATTTATTTTGATTTGGTGAAGCTCAAGGCTGAAACACATGCAGCATTTTTGTTGCATTTGTCTAGGTTGTGTCCCCGACCATTAGGTAGCCTGCTTGAAGTCACACCACAGTTCACCAACCCTGTACGTGCTTATGCAATGGTCCCTTTCAGCTACATGCGATCCTGCTGACCTTGAGAATTCTTCAAATCACAGATGAAAGCGAGCAGGCCCTGTTGCTTTAATCCTTGTTCTGTCTGTGAACAGCAAAACATATATGCTTTTACCTCTGCATACCCAACCGATGACAGAGCCACTTGTTGGGGTTCCATTTTACAGTACATGCTATCTATCCTTCACAAGTTCTAGATGGGAGAAAGCTCTAATGCAAAGTTAGATAACTCTGCGAAGCAAGTAGGGGCTTGTAATCCTCAAAATATGATCAGCTATCAGATATTATTGAAGACAGTTCTCAAACCCTAGGTGGGACAGTTCACTTAGACTAACAGGTGCAAAGGCAAAGAGTTTATAGCTGAAAGGCTTGATAGATGAAAGGTGGTTCTGAATCACCAGCTGATCTCTTGGGATTGAAGAGAACAAACCTCCGAAAGGAAGCCCTTTCAAATTCGAGATAAGTGGCCAAAAAACCTAGTTTTTGATGAAAAGGTTGAATAAATCTGAAATGATTGGAGGAGTTGAGGAAATAGGTGAAATGTTACTATTCTACACTCAAGTTTTTGGTTTTAATTAATTGATCCCTTCAAGGTTTTAAGAGTCCTTCAAATGCCACCGTGAAGGGGATCCATTGTCTCCGTATTGTTATATCCTAATGGTTGAGGCTTTGGACCGTCATCTCAAATATCTCAAAAGGCTTTCAAAGGACCCCAGGTCTCTTTGGAAAGGAATTCCTATATAGACCTTCAATTTGTGGATGGCACTCTTTTTCTTGCATTGCTTATCACACAAGAGACCCATAGAACCAAAGACCTTTTGCATTATCATGAAGAGGCCTCTGGTCAAAAAGTTATCAGGAGAAACTCTAAGGTTTATTTCCTTAATGTTCCTCCTACTGAATAGAGTTTCCTTGCTAGAGAGTTGGGTCTGAAAAGGCAGCAGCGACCACTTACATTTGTTTTACTATATTCAAAGGTAGGAATGAATGACATCTACAGAGCCATCTTCTGGATAAAGTGTGGGAAAAACTTGTTAGGTGGAAAGGAAAACGACTATCCTTGGTGGGGAGGATCACACCTGTCAGGTTTGTTCTTAACTCTCTTCCAATTTACTGGTTCTCTCTTATCTAGGCTCCTAAAGTTGTTATAAAAGGTTTGAATAGTATTAAATCTTGTTGGTGGCAAGGTAAAACAGAAAAGTGTAAATTCCCTCTTCTTCCCTAAGAGTCATGACCATGTTTGCAAACCACTTAGGATAAGGGGAAGTGGTATCAATAATCTTAGTATGGTTAATCAGGCTCTTATGACCAAGCTCATGTGGAGGGTCACTAACGATCATGTTAAGAATTGGATTATTATGCTCTGTGCTTAGTATATAGATGAAAGGCAACCTGAAAGAATGATAACAAGTTCACAACCAATGATCTCCCTAGAGGATAGATCTAGGTAAGCATAAATTATTCTAGAAACCTGATTGGGAACCACTCTTTCTGGAAGATTAAAAACAAAGCTAAATCCTGTTTTTAGGAGGATGCTTCGATAATAGATCATCCTCTCTGCCTAAACTAGAAATGTGGAATTGCAATATTTATTTTCAGAGCAGAGAACTCATGCATATACAGCTTTGCAACACTCTATACACAGCAGGACAGCTTCATGGGACCATAAATCTTCTTGGGACCATAAATCAGTGCCCACATGCATGGAATCTGTCTAGTTGCACGAGCATTTCTCAACTTGATGTTACTATAAATATTTATGCTAGGTAGGATGCTCAGATTAGACATGAAGTCTCCAAGAAAAGGGACCAAAAAGACACTTTTTGTCCTTGAATGTCCGAAGAAATAAGCAAAAGTCTGGCTTTGAACTCTAGATTACTTGACTAATGAAATGTTTATGCCACTTTACTTCGTTCTTATGATCGTTTAGTTCATCCGTATTACCAAGAAGAGGATCATCCTACTTGTGGCCATTTTTGATACCACAGATGTTATCTGTGCTTTCAAGCTTCCCCAGTTTGACACATGAAAAGTTTAGAGGAATGCATAGACTGCAATCCAATGAATCTATATCCGTATGATTGTGTATATGAGGTCGGTGATGGTACATATTTGACTTCTGTTTTGAGTGTTTTATTTCCAATCAGATTTTAAAGAAATTAAGGCATGTTTCTAGGATTCTATATGGTGTTTAATTATACAACTTCACTTTGTTGCAAATGAAGATGGCCATATTGGCAAAGCAGCGTGTGGAAGAAGACCCCATCTTGCGCCCAGACACGAAGCAAGTCATACTGACTCTCTCCCAGATCTTGCTATCTTCAATGGAATGGGAGTCTTCACTGGCAAGTTACAGTCAAGTTTTCAGTGGGCTTAAACATGGCAGATGATTCAGCACTTGGCCAGCATCATTCATATTAGACGACTTTCAGTTATTCACTGTAAGCCTCAGTGTCTATATTATGTATAAGAAGGGATTCAAAGATCATCAGGTGGTTTATTCTAGAAATTTCACTACAAGTTTTGAGTGGGGTTAAAGAGGGAAGATGATTCAGCACTCAGTCAGCGTCATTCATACTAGATGACTTCTAGTTCTTCACTGTAAGCCAAAGTGTCTGTACTATGTATTAGAAGGGGTTCAAACTTCTAAGATCATCTAGTGTTTGATTCTGGAAATTTGACTATGTAACTTGTAGCATTGTAGCATATTAAAATCCCTGAAATATCAATTGAAAGTTCAAGACTGCCGATTAATTTTACTATCAATGAGCTTATAGATGATAGATTAAGATTTGATAGAATCAACCTAACATTGTAATTCTTGGAAGAAGCAGTTTGTTAACATCGCTGGCACAATTAATAGGAGCTAAACCTGATATAAACGAGAAAAATAAAACTCTGGCAAACTCATGCTGAAGAGGAAAAAAAGAACCCAACCCCTAACGCTCATGTCTTGAGGCCATGAGCCCATCCAACTCGTCTGTAGCGTGAACCGCCTGCACCTGCAAACACCGCCCCTGCAACATCACCCCTACCTCATCAACAGGAAAAAAAAAACACAAGGGCTTCGACGACTGCAAGAATAGCTTCGAATACACAGGCACAGCTGAAAAAACCTCACACATCATAGCCAGCTCGCTTCACTGTTGAGGAGACGGGAACTTGCACGACAAGCTACTATTGACTTACTGTTGTTGCGATTTGATGTTAATGGCAGAGATCTCTTCAATGGTAATTGGTAATCAGATCTTTTGTGGTTCCAAAGGCTGCCGGGGCTTCTGTGACTGGGAAAGCATGGTTAAGGGGGAGTCACTTTACGCGTGTCGAAATCTTTCCGTTAAAATCAACTGACACCTGTGGAGGATTACGGGAATGCCGGACAATTATCCGCTCGGAAAAAAGATTCTCCAGCAGCGGTTCTCCTAAAAGTAAGCCTGTCGGCTAATTGAAAAGGTGGTAACAAACTAATGGCAACTTTATAATCTGTGAGTGTGACATTTAAATACTGTTTAAAATAGATATTTGCTTGTAAAGAATATTTACATAATAATTATCCCTAATTTAAGGAGTAAAACTTGAAAACAGGAAAGGTTTCCTCATGGTTTAAGATTAAAACTTGAAAACAGGAAAAGTTATTTCATGGTTTAAGATTAAAACTTGAAAACAGGGAAGGTTCTTTCATGGTTTAAGATTAAAACTTGAAAACAAGAAAGGTTCCCTCATGGTTTAAGATTAAAACTTGAAAACAGGAAACGTTCCCTCATGATTTAAAATTAAAACTTGAAAACAGGAAACATGGTTTAAGATTAAAACTTTAAAACAAGACATGCTCCGTCATAGTTTAAGATTAAAACTTTAAAACAGGGCACCCACATGTTAATCTGTGGGCTAAAACTTAAATAATGGGGTGGATACCTTTAAGGATAAGAAAAACAATGAAAATAATGTTGTATTGTATTTTGACAAAGATCTATTGGCTGTGGGAAAAAAGGTATACTTTCTGTAAAAGAACACATATTACAATTCAATCTTTGTTTTGCAAGCAAATCCTCTCACATACCTAACGATTAAAATGTTACTCAGGTCAACCACAGTAGGCCAGCCACGAGCAGTGCAGTTACCAGAAGTGAGGTAGGCTGATGAACTCCAACACCAGAAGTTTCCATGGCAACCATGGAAGGCCTACACTGAGCATTGCATTTGTCAGAGTAGTCTGATGTACTCGCAAACCAGTTGTAGTCAGTGCAGTTGCACCAGAACTTTCCATCTGGATCTCCCTTCACCTTCACCATCACCATAACCGCCATCAACGCTAACAAAATATAAAGTGCCAATCTTAATCTGCTCTCTGCCATCTCTTCTCTATCCGAAATAATAAGAATATCATAATACTAATCATTTAATGCTCTCTTCTTTCTTAAATAATAAGAATATCATACTAGTGATGACAAGGTTGGGAGGAAAGATACTTCCATTAAATAATTTAAAAAAAAAAAAAACACTTCCATTAAAAACAAAACACTTCTATTAAAAACAATTTTGACAAGAAGCCTGGCACTTTTTTGACGGGGCGATCAGAGACCGACACTTGTTTTCAAGAGCATTTTATTTAAATATTATTATTTTCAGTCAAATAACAATTTTGAATCTTATCTATATAAAGAAATTATACCTTCTAGAAGGATTGATTAATTATTTTTAGTTTTTAAATATAATGAATATAGATACAAGATTTTATACTATTCTAGAAGCATCGCTTAAATACAATCTGTTATAGCAGATGAAGGCCAGAAACAAATGGGCCAAACAGTCGGTCTGGATGGAGATAGCCATTCATACTGAAACTTGTCATTCACGCCACATAACCGTCTTGTCTTTTTATTGCTCGTCATGGAAGAGTTTTTGGTTAGTACAAAAGGAAATATCATCAGTGGATAAAGTTGGTATTCTTTTAGTTAGGTGTCAAGAGGATTAGGGGATACTTATTTGTAAATTTGTAAATTTTTATTTACTTTAAAGTGTTAAATTTGAACTTAGACATTCTTTTACTTATTTTTTAAATTTTAATTTCTTTTAACTTGTAGTTGCAATCATAAGTAATTTTGTAAATTTTGTATAATATCAAAAGTAATTTCTAATCAGTCTTTTAAAATAGTTTGTTGACTTGCTAATCTAAGATAAAGTCTCAAAATTAGCTAAATATATTTAAAAAATTGTTGGACAAGAGCACTACATGGTCCATTTACATGTCTTGATACAACATTAACTAGTGACTCTGGACATGACTCATCATAGCAATCATGGACATCATATAGAATAATATGTAGAAATTTAAACTTGCTCCTAAATATAAATAAATTATCCAAGATGGACAATGAAAACTTGTGATTTTTAATGTTTATATATAAAACCCCAAAGTTATATTGATTTAGGAGTGTGTAATAGACAATTTAGCTCGAGAGTTGTGGTGTCAAAGCAGGGGAATTTAGAGGAAGTGTTGTCAATGATTTAGCGAGCAAGACCTCCAACAAAATTGAAGAAAGGATGCCCTTTGCGGAAGAAATGGTTTTACGGGGGACATGAATTCGTTTGAAGATACACAGTATTCCATGGTTTGGGAAGGCACACCAAATGAAATGGCTTCTTTATCTACATGCAATCATTGAAATTCATCATTCTTCTTGCTCTAAATGGAGCCAATATGAAATACAATCTAATTGAGATCTACACATTTATGAACAATATGATTTTTTCCTTCAAAAATCTAGTGACTAAAAAAGCCCCTACATTTGCCTCCTTGACTTTGACATTGTAATAGAGAATTAAGAGGCCAAAACAATGATATCTAATCACAGAGACATGTTTGTCAACTATTTAGGGGGAAATTTGATAGTTTGTTTAAGCTAGGTTAAATACCACCATTTTCCCGCTAAGCATTGGAAGGACAAAGACCAAGCTTGTGAACAAGCTTCTAATCACTTTGTCTGTCCCTTAGGCTCGTGTGGTTATGAAACCTAAGGCCCTAATCAAGATTTTATTAAGTGTTTTCATTTCAACCAAGTAAAACCATAATTATGCCTTAAATCATAAGTATACAGAAACTAATGAAGCAACTAGTAAAACTGATCACAGAAGTGCAGAGATAGAGTCCCAGAGACAGTGTACTTAGATTTTGAGGGTTGCATGGACTAGGGCACCCGCTCCAGTGTCCCGAAAGTTTTCGCACAAGAAAATCTTCTGCACAGGGTGTCTAAGACTACTAAAAGGCTTCCAAATCCCAGAAATAACCCCTGGTTGGACTAGGGCGCCCGCTCCAATGTCCCGCAAGTCTCAAAATCTAAAAATCTGAAAGTCTGTCATGATTGTACCCGCAATATTCTCCTTTCTGTAGCTTCTTTCTGTCGAAACCTGTAAAACACGATCTGCACAGACAAAAGAAGGAAGATGTTGTGGCTATATAGGAGCTTGACTCAGTCAAACCCCGTCTTTGGTATTTCTACCTCAACAATAGCTAGAGAAAAATATTTGTAGAAGTGTGTGCAAACTTAACAATGTGTGTATGCATAAAAATCAAACCCTAGATGTCTCAATCAAAGGAAGATCAACAACTTGCTTTGCATCAATAAACACATACAACTTCACCTCAAGGAGATGAGGTAAATGAAGACTTGCATGAACAAGAAGGCGAATCAGCAATGTCCGCGAAGGATCTCCAAGCTTGTTGTTGGAGGCTTCAACCCTTCTCCTGATCATGCAAAGGGTGTACAAACCCTAGGAAGAGCAAGATAGACTCAAGATCTTGATTCCTAATCTTCATCCATTGTCTCCAAGATAGCAAATAAAGAATACTTCAAAGAGCTTCAAGTCACTGAACTTCAATAGCAATTGCAACAGAGTTTTGGCATCAAGCTTGCATAAGAATTGTCTATGATAAAATGATTTTCAAATGTCTTTTTATATCTAGCTTTGGGGAATTCAAATTTTGAAATAATGTCTCGATATCGCATGAAAACTGAGAATTTGAAAACGAAATCCTAAGGCACTCAACGGGAACTGACACCCTGCCAAAATTCAAAATCCTGTGAAACGGGGGAGGACTAGGGCGTGGGCGCCCAAGTCCTAGCCCCCAATTTCAGCTCAGATTTGCATTTTTGGGGGTCCTAGGGACCCAAATCTCAAATCTTTTTCCAAGTTCTATCAATAAGTTACCTCAAAAAGTGAATAAATTGCTCCTACACTTAGTCAATCAGGGCTCGGGAAGGCTGGAAAAGAAAAGGTTGGAAGGTCACCAAGAGTGAGGAGCTAAATCGAGGGAAATTGTACCATTCCATACAGGAGGACAATTTCTGACGTTACATTTAGCCCCCACTTTAGTGGCCATACGACACTACGTGCATATGCAACTAAAGGAAAGTAAATACATCAATCATGAAAAGGATACCCAAAAGGATACTGTAGAGGAAGCTAAAGTGTTGTCGTCGAGAGGGAAGGAGCCCCCAAGTCTGCAATCCTGCAAGACCACAAAGTTAGGAACCGCAACCTACAGAGGAACACTTGTCAGAGAGATCAAAATTAAATCCACCTACAACCACCACCAATGAGTCAGTACAAAAAATCCTAAGGGGGTTGAGTGATGAGGCAAGGAGGAAATCGAGGGAGATATATGCCCCCCTTGTTTCTGCTTGCTTAGTCCGAGAGTAGAAATAAGGAGATATCCGCGTGCGTCAATTTCAAGGGAAATGTGTTGTGAGGGTCATTTGAAGAAACAACGTTTAAATGCCACATTAGGGAAGAAAGAGAGCGGAACTTAAATTCCAACGCATCAAACGGCACTGAAATCAGAGTTTGACAGCTCAAGAAAAGGGCTCAAGAGTAAAAGAGCACACTTTTGCACCTAGTTAGGAATAGGAATTCTCACTCACTCACTTTATGTAAAAGGGAGTTGTCACTTATCACTAACTCATTCTTGTTTCTTGTCATTTCAGAGAGAGAGAAGGAGAACAAGGGAACGACCATGCCGAGCTGACGTCCATATCATCCACCACGACTGGAGATGCTCCGAGCCCGGGTAGCAGAGAGATGTTTCGAGGCCGATTGTTACATCCCTATTTTCTGACTTGCTGTATTTTTACTTTTTTTTACTTGGGCATAAGTAAATTTGTTGAGATGTTATAGACTTACGACAGGATATGACATGCAATTATATTGAATAACAATTGTGAAATATGGAAATGATTATGTTATGGTCAATTTAATAACTGTATTATAAGATTTGATTTATTAGTTGAATTTATCGAATAAAGATGCACTGATCTCTTATTGTTTGATGACAAGTGAAACAGGATTACAGGGTATCAACTCTCAGAGAGGAGAGAGAGAGTACCTTTCGAGAAGAGAGAGATAGACCTTGGATTACGAGTGGTCAATTTGCCAAACGAGTCTAGTGTTAAACGATAATGTGAACCAATGAGTCGTATGAGGTAAGTCTTATCTTGCCAGTTTCTTTCGAATCTAAATCGACAGGTAGTCGATATCCTAATTATCATTTAGTCAAGTCGATGGTGAGTCGACATAGTCGTTTGCGAAGTAAACAACGTCATTGACATTGAATGGTTATTTTTATCTTCTTGAGTCACTTGAGGTTTTATTGCCGCCTCTTAGATGTCAAGACGTTCCCATCAAGTTGGATGATGCTGATATTGTCGTTGATTAACATCAACAGTTGAACCTATTTTGTGGCAGATTTGTGGATCACGTCTCGTAGTCGAAAGATGCAAGAAGTCGTTTTGTGCATCAAACGATTTAGAAAACTTGTGTTGCGTTACGCCCAATCCGTCGTGATTGTCGTAAAACGCTTTGAGCATTGTTGTAGTCTCTTTTCTTTGCGAAGTTCGACGGACGTCGAATTAGAAAACCAAGGCATGTTATATCTTGTTCTGTCGTAATATATGGGGGAATATGTCAAAATTACATGAGTTATATTTATGTGATCATGAGGTATTTCTCAATTCTAATTGGTCGTCGATATCAATCCGAAGTTGTAAAGGAACACATAATAGTTCTTTTTTATGATGTCTTTTCATTCGAATAACTCTTTTTATTTTCTAGTTTTAGACCACCAAATTATCGCTTTTGACCAAACTATTTTGCTAAGGTGGCAATCGTTGGTACTCGCGATCAGTTAAGAGTATGGAGGGATGTTTTAATTATTTAAAACTACCACCTCGCAAGTTTTTGAGCCCCATTTATTTATGTTTTGGCGAATCCAATGGTTTTGTGGTCCAATTTTCATGTATAGTGGACGGGTTGTTATCCTATCAACCGGCCACCCTCTGCTTTCTTTGTTCCTATTTGGCGCTCATATTAGAGGTTGTTTTTCAACTCGTGGTCAAGTTGACATAGCAGGCCATCATCCTCACTCCAACGACCACCTTTGGGGGCTCTCGTTCGGCCTGCACTTTCAAGTCGACCCCTAGCTCTCCATCAGCCTCAGAGTTTGCTGTGAAAGATTGCTGTGAGGGGACGTTCAGAAGGACGTTCAGATGGGCGGTCAGAGGGAGATTGACGCCACCATTCACTGTGTTGAGGATTTTGTTTTAAGGCATGGGATATCCTCTACTCACTAGTAGTTGTTCTCTCTCACGTTTTGTGGCGCCAGAAATGCCTCTATCTCAGGCATGCCCTCCAGCTCCTTCTTGTTGAAGCGGTCCACTCTTCAAGCTCGTTGCAACTTACCAAGTCGTGGAGATAGAGGGATCCGTAGCTCCACCGTGCAAAGGGGAACATGGTAGTTATCGGGTAGGATAGCTGGCAGAGGAGAGGGAATAGCATTGAGATCCGGGAGTCGTGGGGAGCTTTTTGGTGGTTAAGAAAGTGAAACCGTGAGAAAAGGTATCATTCCTGGTCGTGTAGAGAGAGTGGGAGGAGTTAAAGGTGATTGTTTTCCTTCGCCATGGTCATGTGGTTGTCATAATAGTGTAACCGTTAAAGAAAATGCAGATGCTCTATCATCGTGGAGGGGGCTGTGATTGTGGAGAAACAAAAGGAAACTGCAGATAGAGTGGGTCACCTTCTTCGCGGAGCTGTGTAGGAGTTATGGCGGTGGAGAATATAGTGGAATGGGAGATGAATGTTTCTGACTCCTTCATGGTGGGCACGCGAGGGGAGAGGCATTAGTTATGCGGTGGTTTTAGAAACTAAAACGAGAGAAAAAGACCACTTTTGATTTTCTTCACTGTACGCGACTAGAGGGAACTTGCTATTGTTAAGAAACTGAAAACCAGGGGAATAGGAGTAATCTCTATCGCCGTGGGGAGTTTGGGGAATGAGTTAAAAGGCAGAGAACTGGCAGAGAATAGAGGGGAGCGCTGGGATAGTCTGTCAGCGAGCTTTGGAGTTTATTAATAGTTGAAAACTATGTAAAGCTGTCTCCATGAAAAATGAGAGCTCTTCGTGGACGAGCACTGACTGTCAAGGATCCTCTGTAGTTAACTTTTTAGGTTCTTTTTGCTTATGAAGTCTTTTATTACTTTTACGAGCTGCATGTTTCCTTTATTAATTATTGAACCAGTTTTAAGTCGATGCTTGTTCTTTGTGAGGCCGACATATTCAGATGATAAAGTGGCCGAAACTTTTATGTTTAGAATGCTGATGTAGCTCAGAATAATTGAACATCACAGTATTTAGAGTCGTGATAATTCTGTAGCAGAAGTTTTGACTGAAGTGCAAGTGAATAATACAGACTTACACAAGTCTTAGGGTTCTTTGATTATTGAACTCTTATGTTCTTGTAAGCCACGAGTCTAATATACTTGTTGGGCGATAGAGTCTTCTTGTTATTTGGTGAAATCTTATTGTCAGTAATGCCGAACAGCTAGTGGGATTTATATTATAGTCTTTGAGTTCAAGAGGAAACAACTCCGACAGTAATCATAGGTTGACAATAGTATAAACTAGTCTTTTTGCATTATTTGATATCAAGCCAATTCAAAGACAATAATCAAAATTATATGGAACCACAAGGATAGTTATATATATATGATTTCAAGGAAAAGGGAGAATAACTTCGTTATAAAGGATTGGACAACCTCTTAGTGGTTAAAACCTTGGAAAAACAATCTTCTTTCTAGTCAAGAGTGGTGAAACCTAGAAATGACCTTGTAGTCAACATAAGACCTAGAGGTTAATCCTTTTGCTCACTAAATTGTTACTTTATAGAAATATACGGTTGTTCTTCCAATAGGATGGTATGAGAAGGATGAAACCTATAAATTGACCCGATAGGGAGATTTTATATTCTATACCTACGTGAACACTAGAAAGATTGACAATGAAAAGGAGCAAATACTCTATCTATGAATGTTTATTCTTACTTGACAGGGAAGAATATACAAGTCTTAAGATGTCTCGAAGATAGTATCCTCTTGTACTTTTAATGTCATTAGGAGAATACTTTTCTCTAGGGATGTTCAAAGAGAATGGATTTCCCTACATCAACCTAGAATAAAAACACTCATTTATATTTGACTCTATATAGTTCAATATGAAAAAGGAGGACTTTAAACATGTTTTCAAATGAATGACAATGGGATTGGATTGCCAACTAGTTACAGTGCAACTAAACTTGGGAGAAGCTTAGACTTGGAGTTGAACCATTTGGCGTTATTGTTAGGCTTATTTCAAAATGACCTTTAGGTCAAAAGAAGACAAAAGGAAAGTTGTATACTTAAACTCTATTCTTGATATTCTATTATCATGGAAAAAGGAAATACAAAACCCTAGAGTGACCCAATAGAGTAAGGTTATAAATTATACCTTTTGGGATTACAACCTGTTTTAGTTGATTATATATGGGTCGACAAAGAAGGTCGAATACCCTAAATTATAGTGTTCACTTTAAATACTTGTGCAAAGGAAGACGTGTCCTTATCGATAATTTTTATCTTTGGTTTGATAACCTATTAGATTGTTATGAATTGACTTAAGTTTAATTAAGTGTTGATAAGTCATGGAACCTAGGATACAAAGAGATATCCTTGTATAAAAGTAAATCCATGAGATCTGTGGACTAATGATAGTTCTTATGAAATTCACCTAAGTCAGAAAGACTAGGTTTAAGTTAGGCAAAACTCATCAATTGAATTTAAATTTAACCTTGATATGGTAATTACTATAATAAGATATTGAGATCATTATGTAGATCGTGATTGAAGGGTCAAGTGCCCTGACTATGTGAAATTATTCTTACTTGCAAGAAAGGAATTAGATTCCTAGACTATAATGCTTGACCTGGGTAAGGTTATCATCTTAGTTGTAATTAATCTATCTATATTTATTATGAGACAATAAGTCATGGACCTCGAGTAATGCAATGATGCAATGAGAGTCCTTGTAAAGGAAGAAAGACGAAAGAAAAGTCTATGGATTTTAGACTATGAAAGAAAACATGTATTGGGTCGGGAAGACTAGATTGTTGAAATCATCATAACTTATCAAGTTAAACATAATTGACCAAGTCGAACTGTAGGAATATGATAGTATCCAAGTCGAGTTGGAGTGGGTGAACAGTACGACATCGTTCATTGTGAACATCATTTTATATTGAAACTATGGCCATAGTAATGCATATGTCTCTGCATGCATTGTTGGTTCACTGTATCTGGATTGCATGTTCTATCAGGAATCATACTTAGCTAGAGGGTATCTAGGGTTGTATGATAGATAGAGTTGTGTAAGATACAACACTATGTACTCGGAAAGGCAAATTACCACTGGTCTCCTTGGTCAATACTTCTCGTGTAGGGTAGGGCCACTTCCGGTTAGGAAGGAGTGCGGGAGACCGACGGTCTGTGGTTGGAGGTAAATCACTGGAAAGGTACTCTCTCTCTCTAGCAGAAGACATGCCGAGGCTTGCGATAAAGATGTCAGTTTTTCAGATGCAGTATATCTCTGAGACTTGTGTTTATTGAGACTAAGTAAAATATTATCTGTTTCAGGTATTTATAATTGATTTATTTTTGTAAACATTGTACTTGAGAAAGTCAATATGGTTTATTGAATTTGTATTGAGATATCTTGTAATTGTAGTTACTCGACTTTATGTTGAATAAAAGAAAAAAAAAAAAAAATCTTCTATCTCATTTTTACCTTGTAAATTTACTTTATGGTGAAATTTGTGGTTTTAACTATGTTTGTGGAATGTGGATGTTACACCGATGTAGGGTCCTGATCCAACTCTTCTGTTGTCTTTCATTGTATCTTTTCTTTCACAATTATCAATTTATGTGCTAAGAGGGGAAGGTGGATAGGGTTCCCAGAAAGGGGCACCCACGTCCACCTAGGGCGCCAGAGTCTCTCTGGAGCGCCCTAGTCCCACAGGGGCACCAGTGTCCCTCTGGGGCCCCCTAGTCTTCCTAGGGCGTCCTGGTCCATAGAGGACACAGGCCCTAGGCACAAGCACTCTATTCACTTTTTGATAGCTTATTTTGGTTTTGAGAGGGGATTCTGATACTCTTGTTTGCTTTCTGATCTGCAGGATGTCCCTAGGATGCGTGACCACACAGGCGGTCATCTAATGGCACTTCTACGAGAGCGCGCTAGCATTTTGACTACCACACAAAGAGAGCATTTACAGATGGTGGGCCTATGGTGGGTGTTTGAGATGCTCACAATCAAATTCTACTACGCGATGCTTATGGCACTGATGGAGAGATGGGATGCAGATACATCCACATTTCACTTACTGACAGGGGAGATTACCATCACACTGGAGGATGTATTTAGGATCCTTCGACTATTGATCTGAGGAGAGACAGTGAGGGTTATTGGACATCACTCAATGGGGTATTCTCATGAGAGTTAGTTCTACTACTTGGGTCGCATCGTTTCATAGGTAGAGCGAGGACACATTCAGCTCCATTTACTAGAGCAGGGATGTAGAGACATTCCCTTACTATGGAGGATTATGATTGTCACAATTGCACTAGCCATCGCACCAAATGGACGAGGCACTCACCTTCATGAGGGTCTCGTTCACACTATCAGAGCGATGGAGGAGCATCAGACTATCTACGCATGGGGGCACAATATGCTTGTGCAAATATATAGTGACTTAGGGCGATATGTCCACTACGAGATGCAGAGTCTAATGGTCTACACATTATTATAGGTCTGGGCCTTTGAGCACATCAGGTGCACACAACCAGTGGGTTTTCCTATAGAGGCAGCATTCACCCATCCGCAAGTCTATGCCTATCCACTTGTCAGGTGTTGGAGGAACGGCATTCTGTTATACTGGAGAGTAGTATTTGACAGATTACAACCTGGTGACATCACTTGGAGACTGTATTGCGGCTACATCAGATGTCCTGGCGAGCAGAGGCAGTTAGCTAAGATGCAAAGGGATCAGCTAATGGCCAGTCGCCTTGATCATACTGTATCTTGGTTCTACTTTGACAAGGTGGCATGACGGTTCAGATAGATACAGGATGTTCCTGCAGTTCGTCCGAGCTACGCACGTGCAACTCAGAGTGCAGTCAAAGCCAATACCGTCTGACAGCTGACTATAGCAGACGTACCACTTAGTGACGATGAGGGTCCTGAGGATGCAGAGCCAGTGTCAGATGCAGATGATGTCAAGTGTACCTGAGCATATCAGACCTGGTGGCACACAGGACGGCCTGCACCCATCTTTCCACCCGGGCATCCTATAGGAGATGCTCGACCTTGGGCCGGTCACGCTACTGACACAGGGGTAGAGGACGACATTAGTGACTTCACCGGATACTTCAATCTCAAGGAGGATGAGGATGAGTCTGAAGAGGTCCCATCAAAGTACGTCTTCAGAGAGAGATCGCGACAGAGCGAGCAGGAGGCAGACACTAACGAGGAGACTGAGTAGAGACCGCAATCTAAGGCTCGTGGTCCTACTCCTGCAGACGATGTGAGGCCTTGTCAGACAGAGCGGGGGGAGAGTAGTAGGTCTCTGGCCCAAACTGCAGATCAGACAACAGAGCTCATCACACCATCGGTGATCTGAGATCCATCCTGGTGAAATGGAGATCCAGGTTAGGTTTGATTTATTATTTTATGTTTTGTATAGTTTATTATATGTGATATTTATATGGGAGCCTAACATCCATCTCTTCCTTTGTTTTGCAGTCGGGACTGATGCATGGCGAGACTTTGTGAGTCACGTCATAGGAGACATAGTACCGACAGATGCCTTAAAGCAACGAGTGCGGGCAGGATATTCACCATGATCATCTGTTGGGTGGCATGCTGAGATATTTATGCCATTTGTCAGATATAAGACTACTACAGAGGCCATGCTAGAGAAGTCTACTTGAGAGAGAGAGGAGTTTCGACAGAGAGCTGAGTATGCTGAGGCTGAGCTTAGGGCACAGCAAGAGCAGACGGTAATGGTTCCTACTTCAAAGGGAGAGCTAGTTGTCAATGAGTTCTTACTATGGGAGGTCCAGTAGGCAAGAGCTGACAAAGACAAGGTTCAGGCTGAGAGAGACCAGTACCATAGGATGTACCAGGAGGCACATGAGCAGATGATAGAGATGAGAGGTGAGATCAGGGGGCTACGATCGCGAAGCATCTCTAGGAGTCATTCGCGATCCATAGCCACACATGGTCAGGCTTTTGTCACTCACACACCACAAGGGCCTGAGGGTACTGGTGATCGAGGCTCAGCTATGTGATGTATAGACTTTAGGCACTACAACATCCCATTTTATTTTGAGGGATAGTCGACTCAGATGTATACATGAAACTGAGATATGTGTGTGTGTGTGTGTGTGTGTGTGTGTGTGTGTGTGTGTGTGTGTGTGTGTGTGTGTGTGTGTGATTATTTCTTTTGATCTATGTGTAATGGATTTTGATCTATCACATGTGATTTTTGTAAAAATGCAACTAGTGATGATGTCTAAATGCTATAATTAATGCTATTGTGATATACTAACAATTCTAAAAAGAACATGTAGTAACAAACACAATGATTAATTATTTTACACATAACTTTAATTTCCATGCTATATTCAGTTAATACAAAAGTGATATGAGCAATTACTACTTAAACGTGATACAACAATGATCAACTAAACAAAGATATAATGCCAAATGAATTAAGACAAAACAATAATAGCTTGTCTAAATTGAAGCTAATCTATGCGCTAAATTAGCTTAGGAACATTTAACATTAAATCTTTAAGCATAAAATCTTTTGAGGTGCGCTGCATTAATAGGTTCTTTAAGTGGCGTACCTTGCTCATCAGCTAATTTATATGCTCTGGATCCAAAGGTTTCAGTGATTATATACGGTCCAAGCCAATTAGGGCTAAACTTACCTTTTTCACCAGGTGGTGCGTTTATATTGCATTGATTTTCATAAAGAACCAAGTCCCCAACATTAAATGAATGTTGTATGACTTGTGCATTATAGGCTCGTTGCACACCTTTTTGATAAGCCTTGCGATGTTCAAGAGCGTTAATACGTCTTTCATCAAGCATCTCAAGTAACTGTAATCTTGTCTCTCGTTCTATGTTATCATCCATGATATCTCTTAGGGAAATTCACAAAGAAGGAATTTCTAACTCCAAGGGCATTATCGCGTTTGTGCCATAGACAAGATTATATGATGTTTTACCAGTAGTTGTTCGAATACTTGTTATATAGGCCCATAATGCATAGGATAATTGCATATGCCAATCTTTTTTATGTTTATTAATAGTTTTCTGTAAAATCTATCCAATAACCTTGTTTGAAGCTTCTACTTGGCCATTTGATTGATTCTAATAAGGCGTAGAGAAACGATGTTGTATATGATATTTTTTAAGGAACTTTTTCACGTCCTTGTTCTTAAATGGTGTACCATTGTTCAAAACAAGGGAAGAAGGTATTCCAAATCAAGAAATTATGTTATCTTGTATGAATCGACAGATTACTTTGGCGGTCGTGGATCGCAAAGGGACTGCTTCGACCCATTTTGTAAAATAATCTGTAGCCGTAATGATAAACGTATGTCCTTGAGAGGAGGGTGGGGAAATCTTGCCAATTAGATCCAAGCCCCAGATAGAGAATGGCCATGGTGACACTTGGGCACGAAGCTCTTGAGCGGGAGCATGGATTAGGTGTTTATGTTATTGGCATTGCGAGTATTTCTTGATGTAAATAAAGGAATCTTGTTCCATATGCTGCCAATAGTACCCCATACGTAACAATTTTTCACCAATGATTTTCCACCAAATGCCCTCCACAGGCACCAGAGTGAGCTTCTTCTAAAGCTATCAGAATCTCTGAATTACTTAAACATCGGAGTAAAACACCATTATAACTTTGTCGATACAAGACATTTGATAATATAATGTATTGCGCTACTAGTTTGCGTAAATGGAGTCAGGCATTCTTAGATGTCGAATTAGGGATGGTTCCATCGCGTATATAATTAAACATGTTGGAGAACCATTCATCCGTGTTTGTATTACCACAGAGTTTTGAATTCGCAACTATAGAGTCATCGGTTATCGATGTCTTAAGATTATGAACAACAAAAGTAAATTCCTCAGGAGAACCTTCAAGGGATATAAGGGAAGTTGCACTTGCCTTTGCATCTGCATGCCAGTCATCTTTCCTAGGAATGGTATCAATCGAATATGATTTGAATTGTTTTAAGAGAGATAACGCAAATTCATAATACAGAGATAACTTATCGTGCTTAGTCTAATATGATCCCATTATTTGTTTAACAATTAACTGAGAGTCTTCGTATATTGTAACGTTTTCGATATTCAGAGCCAAGGCAACGGGAGGTATTAATATAACACCAACTCTGGAGCCAGTTTAGCATTTTGATCCGTCAAAGTATAACTCCCATTTTTCATCCGCAGAGATTGTTAAAATTTGTTTGTCTGGAAATGCATCGACATTTGGAATAGAAAAAGGTGAGGGTGCGTCAGATAACTAATCAGCTATCACTTGTCCTTTAATCACTTTTTGTGGAATAAATTTGAGATCGAATTTTGTCAACAACATAACCCATTTAGCAAGACGACCTGATAAATCTGTTCTTGCGAAGAGATGTTTCAAAGGGTCAAATTTTACCTTTACATGCACTTCAACATTTAAGAGATAGTGTCTAAGCTTTTGAGTGGCAAACACTAAAGCTAAACAATGCTTCTCTATAGCTATGTATCGCACTTCATAATCGAGCAAACTATGACTGATGTAATAGACAACACATTCTTTGCCTTTAGCATTATGTGGTGCTAACAAAGTTGCTAGGGCATTGTTAGATGCTAAGATATACAACAGAAATGGTTTATCTGAAATAGTAGGTTGCAAAACAGGTGGATTAGCTAAGTAATCCTTTAAGTCATCGAAAGCTTTTTGACATTCAGAATTCCATTGAAAGTGAGAATCTTTCTTTAGTAGTTGCGTAAAGGGGCGAGTCCTATCCGCGAGTTGTGAAACAAATCGGTGGATGGCCTGTATCTTTCCTTGCAAACTACGAAGTTGAGATATGTTCTTGGGTATTGGTATATTAACAATTGCATCTATCTTTTTTCATATCGACTTCTATATATTGATTTGAAACAATAAACCCAAGTAACTTTCTGCTATCCACGCCAAAAACACACTTACGGGGATTCAATCGCATATTATATTTCCGTATGCGCTCAAATATTTGTCAAAGATTTGTCACATGATCCGTATGATGGATAGACTTCGCTAGGATGTTGTCAACATAATCTTCTAAAATATTGTGCATATAGTCATGAAATATAAGTCATTGCACGTTGGTAAGTAGCTCCTGCATTCTTAAGTCCAAACGGCATGACTACCCAACAAAATGTACCCCAAGGTATTATAAAGGTTGTTTTATACTGATTAAGAGGATTTATAAGGATTTGATTATATGCCAAAAATCCATCCATGAAAGATAGCAACTCATGTCCGGCTATGGAATCAACAATCATATTGATATTAGGGAGCAGAAAATCATCTTTCAAAGATGCCAAATTTAAATCTTAGAAATCTGTGCACATTCTTATATGACCATCAGGTTTAGCGACGGCAACAATATTCGACATCCATGGAGAGTAATCAATAGGTCTAATAAAGCTAGCTTGTAGGATTTTTTCTATTTCAGTTTTAACAACCAAAGCAATCTTAGGATTCATCTTATGAATCTTTTGTTTGAATGGCTTAGCATCTGGTTTGAAGGCGATATTGTGCATTACGATCTGAGGATCTATACCAGGCATGTCTGAATATTTCCAAGCGAATAATTTCAAGAACTCATTCAACAATTTAGTCATTTATTCTTTTTCTTCCGCATCTAAACAATCACCAATAGGGATAACTTTTTTAGGGTTATCCTTATCCATAATGACATCAATAGTCTTTCTGTTAAGGAGAGTACTATGATATGGGGGATTCTAAGATTGTAATTGTTCTTCAAGTTCTTCATTATGCTTTACTATAGCAGTTATTGTGCTAGTAGTCTTTCCAAAATATGCATCATTGTTTAAACAATAACGTAGGCTGTGTTTATGGTGATAACGAGGAATACCATCATAAGCACCTAAGAAGTCTATTATCACTTCATCTGCCATAAACATATCTAATGGAAGTGATCCTGGAGGACAATTGGTGTCAATCAGTCAATCATCTCAGGGAATATCAAACTAAGTGTTGATATTCTATTCACATTTAGAGTAGGGCATTTGTAGGCTTTGGATTAGTTAAAAGGATTATATCCAATGCCATTTGAGTAATGTTGCGAAGCGGATTCTATAGGGACTTTGATTCCTTGTTGATTTATGCCACAACCATTACCTACATAGTCACAATTTTTGTAAAGGATTCAGAATCCTCTTCCATAGAGAGAGACCATTTCTTTAGACGAAGGCGGAGCTTTGTAAGTCTCATAATTAGTAGTATAACTCAGAGTATTATCCTTATTTGTCATCAAAGAAGTCTTATGTTTATCATTCGAAGCATGTGGTGTGATCAATGCAATATTAGATGTCTCAGGGACAAGGTTGTTAAGTTTATATTCTCCTGTGGAGGAAGATGCAAAATATAGTTAACACCAGTCATCACCAACAAATGCATTCAATTTCTTGGACTCTTGCATAACATTTTTAGAGGCAAGAGGAGCTGAAACCTCAGCTTTCAAATTGTTCAAACTCTTAGGAAAAATAACATGCTTATGCACTTCCATTTGCAAACAACTATCAGGCTCAGGATCTAAATGGATAGTATGCAGTTTACCTTTAAATATAAACTTAATCAAATGGTGCAAAGTAGAAGGAACTACTCCTAATGCATGTATCCAAGGTCTACCAAGAATCATGTTATAAGATAGAGAACAAGGCATGACAAGAATCAAGGTAGGCACCATCACAGGTCCAACTTGTATAGGTAAAGTTATAGTGCCCACAGATTGTCGTCCAACATTATCAAATCCACAAATACTTAATGATTCTGGTTTGACAACAGATATATCAACTTTAACCTTATGTAAAAAATCAATACCACAAACCTTAAGGACTGACCCATTATCAATCATAACCCTCTTAACCATTGTTTTGTTGATCGTAATAAAGATAACCAAAGGATCGTACTGCTTCTGAACCATGAGAGATGGTAACTCATGTTGTTGAAACAAAATGTCTGTTTTTGTTGCATGCATACAATCTAGTAAAGCGACAACATCATTCGGTTTAACAGTGAGAAGAACAATCACCTTTTGTAAAGCTTCTTGTAGCATTCCATGGTAAGTAGGTGAAGTTTGTATAAGTTCCCAAAGAGATATTTTTGCAGGAGTAACGCGAAGCTGCTCTACAAGATCATAGTCTTTACCACCTTTGTATGTTAAACAAGGTGCTTGAGAAAGCATAGGTTGAGAAGCTGGTAAAGATATCGCAACACTTGTTTGTTGTGCACTTTGCTTATTATTTCAAGTGTTATATGCATGAGCAACCACATTATGATTGGTTTGTTGTAAGTTTTATTTCGCAATTTGTTTTGCACAATCATAAATGTGATCAGGAGATTGAGAAGAGGATGAAAGACCTTTGACAATAAGCACAGGTTTAGAGGATGGTTGAACCATATTTGCACATAGAGTGACCACAATTTTTAGTTTTTCAATCTCTTCTTTAGGTTTAGGAACATAAATTGCATTTACAAATCTTTGAAATAATGACGGCTTAGAGGCCGTAGTGGAATGTTCAATTGAGATAAAGTCCTCAAGGGCTTCATCTAACATATCAAAGTCATCACGACTAAAAAAGTCATCATAAGCATGAAAATCTTGCAAAAAGTAATCTGACATTTTAACATGCTCTATTTAAGCCAGGATTTAAATGCACAATGATGGCATTTGCAAATGAAATACAACTTCCAACAATAAATGCTAATTTTCAACTCTTTTAGTGAAAATATAAAGAATGTAATTCACAATAAATAACATGTGCAATTTCACTAAAGAGGTTTTTCAATCCATTTATGCTCTAGAACAGCAAATTATTTGTAGATCTGAAGTTTAAAAGGTTGCCAATTCCTTAAAACTCAGGTTCACCAAAATGTTTAGGGGGGAATTTGATAGTTTGTTTAAGCTAGGTTAAATACCACCATTTTCCCGCTAAGCATTGGGAGGACAAAGACCAAGCTTGTAAACAAGCTTCTAATCACTTTGTCTGTCCCTTATGCTTGTGTGGTTATGAAACCTAAGGCCCTAATCAAGATTTTATCAAGTGTTTTCCTTTCAACCAAGTAAAACCCTAAATATGCCTTAAATCAGAAGTATATAGAAACTAATGAAGCAACTGGTAAAACTGATCATAAAAGTGCAAAGATAGAGTCCCAGAGATAGTGTACCTAGATTTTGAGGGTTGCATGGACTAGGGTACCCACTCCAGTGTCCTGAAAGTTTCCGCACAGGAAAATCTTCTGCACAGGGTGTCTGAGACTGCTAAAAGGCTTCCAAATCCTAGAAATAACCCCTGGTTGGACTAGGGTGCCCACTCCAATGTCCCACAAGTCTCAAAATCTAAAAATCTAAAAGTCTGTCATGTTTGTACCCGCAATATCCTCCTTTCTGTAGCTTCTTTCCACCAGAACCTGCAAAACAGATCTGTACATACAAAAGAAGGAAGATGTTGCGGCTATATAGGAGCTTGCCTCAATCAAGCCTTGTCTTTGGTATTTCTACCTCAACAATAGCCAAAGAAAAAGATTTGCAGAAGTGTGTGCAAACCTAACAATGTGTGTATGCATAAAAAGCAAACCCTAGATGTCTCAATCAAGGGAAGATCAACAACTTGCTTTGTATCAATAAACACATACAACTCCACCTCAAGGAGATGAGGTAAATGAAGACTTGCATGAACAAGAAGGCAAATCGGTAATGCCCGTGGAGGATCTCCAAGCTTGTTGTTGGAGGCTTCAACCCTTCTCCTGATCATGCAAAGGGTGTACAAACCCTAGGAAGAGCAAGATAGACTCGAGATCTTGATTCCTAATCTTCATCCATTGTCTCCAAGATAGAAAATAAAGAATACTTCAAAGAGCTTCAACAAGTCACTGATCTTCAATAACAATTGTAGTAGAGTTTTAGCATCAAGCTTGCATAAGAATTATGTATGATAAAATGATTTTCAAATGTCTTTTTGTATCTAGCTTTAGGGAATTCAAATTTTGAAATAACGTCTTGATATCGCGCGAAAATTGAGAATTTGAAAACAGAATCCCAAGGCATTGGGCGGGAACCGACACCCCGCCAAAATTCAAAATCCTGTGAAACGGGGGAGGACTAGGGCGCGGGTGCCCAAGTCCTAGCCCCCAATTTCAGCTCAGATCTACATTTTTGGGGGTCCTAAGGACCCAAATCTCAAATCTCTTTCTGGGTTCTATCAATAAGTTACCTCAAAAAGTGAATAAAATGCTCCTAGACTTAGTCAATCAAGGTTTCAAGAAGGCTGGAAAAGAAAAGGTTGGAAGGTCACCAAGAGTGAGGAGCTAAACCAAAGGAAATTGTACCATTCCATATAGGAGGATAATTTCTGACGTTACATCAACAACAAAAAGATCAGGAGAACAAATCTCAATAAAAAGGTGAGATGGAATGTTAGGTCCATCTCTCTCAATTGGTCATGAATGGCTCCATCATTGTTGGGGTGAATGTTTTGAGTAGTCCAAAGGAGCTAGAAAAGAAAAAACATAAACTATTGACCATCACTCTCTTAAACCCCTCCCTTGTTCTCTAACGTTGCAAGGACAATCTTCTATAGAGCATGATAGTGATCCACTTCACCACAATTATCTTCCTCCTCCACTTTTTTTAGACACGTATGCTGAATTTAGGGCAAACAACTGAGAGGGGGGGTGAATCAGTTGTCACAAATCTTTATCTTTTGCTACATTTAATCTTCTTTACCACTTATTAACAAATTAATGATATAACCATGAAAGCATGAATCAACAACACATGAGCAGAAACACAATCAACACATATAACACCAGTATTTTTTACGTGGAAACCCGGTTAAGGGAAAAACCACGGTGGGGGTTAACCCACAAGATTTATTCTCTGTTAAAAGAATAGAAAAATGGGAAGGCACCTGCCTTCAGGCGTACTGCCCAGAGCTCACTTCTCAAAGGAGGCTCACTGCCTACAGAAACATTTACATGTTTAACACTAAAAGGTTGAACTAAGAAACAACATCTTCTCCATGCCAAGGTTCAGTTCCATTGAAGCTCACAACACCTCTGCTCTACCCCCAAACACTTCCTCGCTACCTCTGCATCTTCACACACATTCGACACATTTACACAACTTCATTACACTTATTTATACATGACATCGACTTTGGAATGAACATCAAAGTCGACCTTACAATCATCTATCTGGAACATTCTCCAAGATAGGCATTACAAGTAATTACAATCACAAGACTTAAAATGCTACATTTGAACCATTACATTGTTGGCCAAACATAGCTGGGACTCAAATCTTCCTTGAACAACACACCACACTCCATAGAACTTCTCTTAGATCATTCGCAACACACACCAAGCATCCGGTCGGCCAAGACTGGGAAGAACAACAACACCCAAGGAGAAATCTTCAACTACGACCTCAATCCTCAATGTGAACCACCAACACAATAGGCACATGCTCTAGAGACCTCCACAAACACAATGAAATTAACAAGAACAACAGCACCACCTCAAATCACCAGAATCACTTGCATCTTCATACAGGAACTTAAGAACACTAACTATCATGACTGTCACACTAGAAAGATTGTTTGCAGACCTCCAAACCACGAACCACTTGAGTTGATGATACACACCAACATCCCAAACATACCTTTAGATCTACAGACCATAATATTCCAATGTGGACCAATCCTAACCAAATTCTAGTCACTCTATTACCTCTGAACAACTGCAAAACCCAGTTCTACTCAGATGGCCATAACTTTACCAATCCTCCATGCGGACCTCTCAAATCTTAATTGGAGCAACTTTAGATAATCCTCTATAGAACCCTTTAGTCCGCAGACTTTGATCTTCATCTCACTGGGAATGCAGAGCAATCTCCTTTGCTGAAATGTACTGTCTTCACTGTCTCTGACAAAGAGATATGTTGACATCAATGGCAACACATCATAGGCACATATTTGCAACAATCTCCCCCTTTGTCATTGATGGCAACATATGATGTGAAAAACTTATTCAACCATCAAGACAAGGACTTCTCCCCCTTTCTCTTATCACATCTACAACCACTTTCTTCACTGCTCCCCCTTTCACTAGCAACTACTTACTTCCATCCAAGTTTTTCACATGACTTCTCTCCCCCTTTGACATCAATTGCAAAGGGCACATATTTGCAATCATCTCTCTCCCTTTTTGTTTCTCAGATAAAACCAAACTGAACTCTAGAATTAACATACTGACTACTCCCCATGAGTAGCATCCCCTTAACACCAATCCGGATCACAAGATATGACTATGAGTTCCACTGGACTGATGCACACTAGTGCACCTTAGTTCTGAACAGGAGGGGTAATAACCCCTAGCTTCACTCTGAGATACTCAAAAGTATCCTTAGGTAGAGGCTTAGTGAAGATATCTGCAATCTGATCCTTTGAAGAAACAAACTCCAATCTGACTTCATTCTCATTTACCTTCTCTCTCAAGAAGTGAAACTTGATGGATATGTGCTTTGTCTTTGAATGCAACACCGGATTCTTTGAGATGTTTATTGCACTTGAATTGTCACAAAAGATTGTAATACGCTATTCAAACATAATTCTGATATCCTTCAACATTTGCTTCATCCATAAAACTTGAGTACAATTACTTGCTACTACTATATACTCTGCCTCTGTAGTAGACATAGATATTGCCTCCTACTTTTTGCTCAACCAAGAAACCAATCTCTTTCCCAAGAAAAATGCACCACCACTAGTACTCTTCATGTCATCCACATCTCCTTCCCAATCAACATCTGTATATGCATGAAGAGTGAAATCATCATCCTTAGGATACCATAATCCATAATCAGATGTCCCCTTCATATATCTAAAAATTATTTTGACTGCTACAACATGAGATTCTCTAGGATCAGCTTGAAATCTAGCAACAATGCCAAATACATTCATAATATCAAGTCTAGTTTGACAAATAAAGCAGTCATCTAATCATTGATCTATACCTCTTCTGATCTGCCTTAGGGAAATCATCATCTTTACTCAACTTGCATCTGGTTATCATAGGAGTTCTCACCGGTTTTGAATCCTCCATTCCAAACTTTTTCAACAACTCTTTCACATACTTAGAATGAGATATGAAGATGCCCTTATCTGACTGAATGATTTGCACACCTAAGAAGAAATTCATTTCACCAAACATGGACATCTCAAATTCACTTTGCATCTTATCAGCAAATTTTTTACACATGTTCTCATTTCCACCAAAGATGATATCATCAACAAATACCTCAACAATCAAGATGTGTTCATGATCAATTTTAAAATTTAAATATTACTGTCAGCTATGCCTTTGCTAAAACCTAGCTTTAGCAGATACTTATCTAATCTTGCATACCAGGCTCTTGGGGCTTGTTTAAGTCCATAAAATACTTTTTTCAATCTACAGACCATATCTCCTTGATCAGACAACTGCAAACCTTTCGGTTGCTCAATGTAGACTTCTTCTTCCAACTCTCCATTTAGGAATGCTGACTTGACATCCATCTGATAAACTTTGAAATCTTTGTAAGCAGCAAAGGCAAGAAATAATCTGACTACTTTGATTCTTGCCACCGAAGCAAAAGTTTCTTCAAAATCACTTCCCCCTACCTAAGAATATCCTTTGCACACCAATTTTACTTTGTTTTCACAACTTCACCATCTTCATTCAATTTATACTGAAAGACCCATTTAGTTCCAATTACATTTTTGTTTTCATGTCTAGGAACAAGATCCCAAGTGTGAATCTTTTCAATTTGCATTAATTCTTCTTCCATTGCTTTTACCCAACTTTCATCATTATAAGCTTCATTCACTGATTTTGGTTCAATCTTAGAAATCAAACAATACTACACTTGATCTTCAGCAATTTTTCTTCTAGTTTGAACATATTTATTTTTATCTCCTATGATATGATCTTCATAATGACTCAACCTTAAATACCTGGGAGTTTTGGGATTTTCTTGAACTTCTGATTCTTGAACTTGTTCTTCAACATTTGCACTAGCTTCTTGAGTCACTGGATTCTCCGAAGCAATCTGAATCTGAATTTGAGTTTGAACTTGCTTTCCTTTATTTGGACTTTCATTTTGATCATCTGATTCATATCCACAAGACTTGGAAGGTCTCTCCTTGCTTTCATCAACCTTGACATTAGCACTTTCAACAATCCTTTTCAATCTCTTGTTAAAGCACCAATATGCCTTGCTTTGGTTAGAATAACCCAGAAATATTCCTTCATCACATCTTGCATCAACTTGCCTAGATCTTCATCTCTCTTGATATAGCATTTAATACTAAAAACTCTGAAGTATTTCATAGTAGAAGCATTACCAAACCACAATTCATGAGGTGTTTTACCAATATTACCTTTGATCTGCACCCGGTTAAGAGTGTAGACAGCAGTACTCACAGCCTCTCTCCAATAGACATGTGGAACATTTGCCTCCATCATCATGGTTCTAGCAGCCTCTTAAATAGTCTGGTTCTTCCTTTCCACAACTCCATTCTGTTGAGGAGTCCTAGGAGCAGATAATTGTCTTCTTATTCCATGCTTTTCACAAAATGCATTAAACTCACCAGAGGTAAACTCTCCACCTCTGTCAGATCTCAAACACTTTATCTTCACACCAATCTCATTCTCCACCCTAGCCTTGAACACCTTGAATCTATCAAGAGCCTCTGATTTCTCTCTCAAGAAAGTGATCCACATCATCCGGGAGTAATCATCAATCAGCAACATAAAGTATATGTCTCCTTGCAAACTCCTAACTCTGGCGGGACCACACAAATCAGTGTGCACAAGTTCCAACAATCCACTTGAAAATTGTTCTTTACTTTTGAATGTAGCTCTGTTTTGTTTGCCCAACTGACATTCCTTACACATGCTATTAGCAGATTTTACAAGCTTTGGAAGATCTCTCACAGCCTGAGTAGTACTTATCTTGACAATGTTATCAAAGTTTACATGACACATTCTCCTATGCCATAACCAACTCTGATCAATCTGAGAAATCAAGCAACTTTTACTAGTACCACTTAAATGAAAGATATTACCTCTAGTCTATGTACCAGATGCAATCTCAGTTCCAGAGTTTCCCAAAATTCTATATTTTCCATCCTTGAATTGGAGATCATACCCTTTGTCAACCAACTGTCCAACACTAAGAAGATTATGCTTCAACCCTTCTACATACAACACATCATTAGTGTTATTCTTACCATCAAAAGAGATGGATCCTCTACCACATATTCTACCAGCTGAGTTGTCTCCAAACTTCACAATTCCACCCTCATATCTTTCCAAACTTACAAACTTACTTTTATCACCAGTCATATGATGAGAACATCCACTGTCAATGACCCATTCATCTTTTTCTTCAACCTAAGCAGCCAAGGCACTTTCCACATTCACATAGCTAGTAGATTCAGTAGGCACCGAATCTTCTTCTTTGATAGCAATTAAAACCCATTCATTTCCAAAGGTACTTCCCATATCAGATTCATCATTTGTGACTCCTTCATCATCAGCTTCTTGGACATTGTAGCATTTCTTCTAAACCATAGGTCTGTTAGGGTTTGGTTTTGAAACCCTCTTCCAACATCTTGAAGCAAAATGACCAATCTTATTGTAAACAAAACATTTGAAAGGCAACTTTCCTTCATACTTACCAGATCCTCTTGGTAATGTTTTGGCAACAAGGGCTTCAAGTTCTTCAAGTTCCTTCCTTGCCTTCTCATATCTAGTTAGTCTTCTTGAAGAGATTTCACCTGGATCAAATCTTTGCTTTTCAAAAACACTGGCTTTGAATGCAGATTATGATTTAGGAAGAGAGTCACCAAACTCACTCATTTCAAATGTTGAAAGCTTGCCAACCAACTGATCCCTTGTAACATCTGTCACAATTCTGATCTCCTCAGTAGTAGCAACTATGTGCTTGTATGAAGCAGGTAAGGATCTGAGCACCTTGCCAACAATCTCTAATTCTTCCAGTTTTCCACCAGCACACCTGATACTCCACACATGTTCATTCACCTTCTGTATGTAGGAAGTGATGTTTTCATCTTCAATCATCCTCAAACTTTCGTATCTACCCTTTAGGCTCTATAACTTAGCACATTTGACATATGCATCACCTTCATACATAGCTTCCAACTTCCAGATTTCATGAGCAGTTTGAAATTCCAAGATATTTGTCATTTCTGTATCAGTCAGGGCACTCAACATCGCTTCTTTAGCCTGAATGTTGTTTTCAACATCTTTGATTTGATCTGGAGTTGTAGGACCATTCTGCAGAGGAGTATACTTATTCTTATTTATCAACCAATAAGGATCACCCATGCATTGCAAATGACATTCCATGCGATTCTTCCAAAGAGAGTAATTTGTTCCATCAAATCTCAGACTGTCCTTCTTGTATGTCGGCATCCTGGATCTCCTCAAGCGGTCAAGCTTCCTTTAGAGGAACTGGCTCTAATACCAATTATTGAAATTAGGGCAAACAACTGAGATGGGGGTGAATCAATTGTCACAAATCTTTATCTTTTGCTGCATTTAATCTTCTTTACCACTTATAAATAGATTAATGATATAACCATGAAAGCATGAATCAGCAACACATGAGCAGAAACACAATCAACACATATAATACCAGGATTTTTTACGTGGAAACCCGTTTAAAGGAAAAACCACGGTGGGGGTTAACCCACAAGATTTATTCTCTGTTAAAAGAATAAAAAAATGGGAAGGCACCTGCCTTCGGGCGTACTACCCAGAGCTCACTTCTCAAAGGAGGCTCACTGCCTACAAAAACATTTACATGGTTAACACCGAAAGGTTGAACTAAGAAACAGCATCTTCTCCATGCCAAGGTTCAATTCCATTGAAGCTCACAACACCTCTGCTCTGCACCCAAACACTTCCTCACTACCTCCGCATCTTCACACACATTCAACACATTTACACAACTTCATTACACTTATTTATACATGACATCGACTTTGAAATGAACATCAAAGTCGGCCTTACAATCATCTATCTGAAACATTCTCCAAGATAGGCATTACAGGAAATTACAATCACAAGCCTTAAAATGCTACATGTGAACCATTACATTATCGGCCAAACATAGATGGGACTCGAATCTTCCTCGAACAACATGCCACGCTCCATAGAACTTCTCATAGATCATCCGCAACATGCACCAAGCATCTAGTCGACCAAGACTAGGAAGAACAATAACACCCAAGGAGAAATCTTCAACTACGACCTCAATCCTCAATGCGGACCACCAACACAATAGGCACACGATCCAGAGACATCCATAAGCACAATGAAATCAACAAGAACAACCGCACCACCTCAAATCACCAGAATCACTTGCATCTTCATACAGGAACTTAAGAACACTAAATGTTATGACTGTCACACTAGAAAGATTGCTTGTGGACCTCCAAACCATGAACCACTTGAGTTGAGGATACACACCAACATCCCAAACATACCTCTAGATCTACAGACCATAATATTCTAATGCGGACCAATCTTGACCAAATTCCTATCACTCTGTTACCTCTGAACAACTGCAAAACCTGGTTCTACTCAGATGGCCATAACTTTACCAATCCTCCATGTGGACCTCTCAAATCTTAACTAGAGCAACTTCAAATAATCCTTTACAAAACCCTTTAGTCCACAGACTCTGATCTCTGTCTCACTAGGAATGCGGAGCAATCTACTTTGCTAAAATGTACTGTCTTCACTGTCTCTAACAAAGAGATATGTTGACATCAATGAAAATGCATCATAGGCACATTTTTGCAACAACGTAGCCCATGCTTGATGTCTCTATTCCACCCATTCCCTTAGATGATGCTCCTCCTCCCACATATTTTCCCATTTGATTCTATGATGATCTCTATTGGACATCCCTACATCAGCATATGATTGATTCTACTGTTCTTTTTTATTTCCTCCACACCTACCATTTTTCTTTAGTGACATTTTTAACTTTTATGACATGAGTTCATCCATCCATTCCATTACTTGGATCATAGTTTCCTTGTCTTCTTTCACTTCTTTCTATGATCATACATATGGCCTTTTGTTCTTAAGGATTCTCTTAATGTTGCTTCTAATTATTCTCCCACTCCATTTCATTCTCATTCTCTAAAGAATTTCCTTGAGGACATTGTTGGCCATAACAACATCAATGAATACTTTCCTTCTACATATTATCCACTTATAGACCACCATTCTTCTTCATCTTCTCACACATGATACTTCATTAGATATGTTGATAACTGAGAGGGGGGGGGGTTAATCAGTTATCCTAATTATTTCTGCTTTCTGAACTTTATTAATAATCAATGTAACATTAATCCAAATGAGCAAACATAATCATGAAATGGAAATACACATGACACAGTATTTTTGACGTGGAAACCCTGTTAAGGGAGAAAACCACGGGGTGATTAACCCAAGATTGTATTCTCTGTTAGAAGAATGGAAATACAAAATGGCACTTGCCAATTAGGGCTCACTGCCCGAGCACACTGCTCACAAGAAGGCACATTGCCTACAAGAGACACACTGTCTACAAAAAGGGGTGTTATATAGTACTTGAACTGATTGGAAGCATCTACATATGCTGGAGTTTAGTTTCGGTTAGGCTCAGTATACTGATCTG
The DNA here is from genome assembly GCA_027924645.1 of Cunninghamia lanceolata. Classification (NCBI taxonomy): domain Eukaryota; kingdom Viridiplantae; phylum Streptophyta; class Pinopsida; order Cupressales; family Cupressaceae; genus Cunninghamia; species Cunninghamia lanceolata. The sequence continues at coordinate 311,306 of BSBN01000082.1, forward strand.
CTGCACTTCATCTTTCCTCTTCTCTTATGCTGCTTTCCTTTCACATACCGGACCTTCCTTACTGCTTCTACTCTACTCTTCTGCTTTTATTCGCATATCCTCAACAACCATGACACTTCTCACAACTAAATCCATCGTGTATATATATCCACACAAGTGATTTCATCACCTTTGTAGTCGGCACCCAGAATAGTCATTTTTTTCACAAACTCTGATCTGTCGGCTGAATCCTTGCACATCAAGTAATGCGGATCAATGATATACTTGTGGAAATCATTAATCATGTCGGCCAAACATAATTTATGCCTTCATAACCCTTACCAACATCAGTAACACATCCGGAATAAAGTCTGATGTTCTGCCAGTCAGTTCTTCCTCTGTTCACACTGCCAATTAGGAACCCGATACTCAAGTATTCATATCTTTTTCCTCATCTATCACCGGAGGCTAAATCCTTGGAATCTGTCACTCAAGGTAGTCCTCTTGACTTACCCAAATCCGCACTTTACCAAGATACTTCTTCTGAGAGATCCGGACCTGTCTGTCGGACCTCACCACATGCTCTGTTCTTGTTTACCAGACCACAACATTCTTCACTTTGACTTCTGGTAGAGACACACCATGTCCTGCGGATGTGTGGGATGAACTTTGTTGCCATCAATGACAACAATCATGAATCCATATAGTGTCTCTTGCCAACAAGATATTCCTCCTAGCACTGCCATTGCTTGTACCCATAATGCTACACCACCAATTGATACATAACCTATCACCTATATACCTATGATGGTCTAAGGTTTCTCTACTCTTCCATATAATTATCCTTCTTCTTATGGACCTCCACCAACATCCCTTTGGGATGTTGTTCATCCCTCTCCTTCGATTAATGAAGCCCTTAACAATGCTCTTCAAACACACCTTTGTTGACAATGGATTGGGCTTCAACATTTGTACCTACTACTACAAACAAATTCAAACTTGAATCCAATTAAACCTACAGGAAAAAATATTATTATTACTTTTTACTATTTCAATAAGCCTTTTGGCCTGCTGGCCTAAATTTTAAATTGGATGGAGAAGCCTTTTAAATAATTAAAAGTTATGTGTGTGTTAAGTGGTGAAACATTATTAGTGTAATTCATGAAGTATCATGGCATGGCCCACATAAAGTATCTTAGTGGACTAAAATATCTTAGAATATGTGTGCTTGCAAGTCTTAAGATAGTCTTGAATAGATAGAGACATCATGGAGATATAAGTGATACACCATGACACTAAAGAAATTATACCTTGAGTTGAATTTACAGTGCACAATAATGCCTAAAGCATAGGTGCATGACAACTCAACATGCACCAGATTTGACCAAAAAATAAGAAATAGCAGGCGAGGATAAAATCAATTATGTATACCAACTCTTAAAATTCATATTTAAAATGGTGGCATGTGTTATAGATAAGAGAAATGTAGATTCAAAAATGTCCAAACAATTTGGCATCCAAGATTTAGTCTCTCAAGACAAGGCCCTTTGAAAATGTGGAAAAAACTTCCTACACATTTTTTATCTTTCTTCATCAAACAATAGAATTAAATACTAAACAAGTCAACTAAGATAAACACTTCTAAATATCCTTAAAATATCATAGACATGCCACTAAAAATGTATACCAATTGAGTAAGAGCCTCTTATAGCATAGCAATGCATATCAAAACCCCAAAAAAATAATATTCAAGCACACCGTTCAATGAACAACCCAACAAAGAACCAAACAAATGCCAACAATAATAACTAGACAACTTATCGTCTACCAAAAATCACACATCAAATGCTAAATTTCATTAGATGCATTTCAATACAACAAAACACATGTAAAACCTACCACAACAAATGCATTTGTATTCTTCATTAAATTATAGCTTTGTCAAAATAATTGAAAGACTTACTATTCAGCTCTATTTCATCCTTAAAAAATTGGTTAAAGTCCTCACAACTTACCAAATGTAGAAGCTACCAAAGGCAAGCCAAATCAAGAATCAATGCAGCTAAAATAACTCAAACTTTAGTGAGGTACAAAGGCTCAGAGCCTAAAGGGCTTTGAACCCTCTGTTAGAGTGTCATTGTGGTGGATCTGGAAGCACGATGACAATGTTCTGATGCAAGGAATCACTGAAAGTCATCCTAAATGAAACATCAGGTGGTGATTTTGCAGTCTTATAGAACATTGAAAAAACAACGCAAGAGAAATAAGGACAGAGCGCATCCCCATGTTGTGTGCTCCCACAATAAGTACAATTGACGATGCAACATGTAAACATGGTCTAATAATGTGCAAATATCAAATGCAGAAAGCCCCCCCGAAACTGTTGAAAGAGAGACACCCCCCCCCCGATTTTGGCACTTTATAACTTAGTGTGTTTTACAAAATAAATTTGACCAATGCATGGAGAATGAAAAACCATTCACTTTTGCAAAAAAAATAGTGCTCGATTTTGAGCTACCAATCAAAAGTTATTAAACAGTCAACTTCTCGCAAAAGGCCCTAATTTAATAATCAGCACTAAAAAAGCAAAAAAATGCCTATCTATGAGGTGATTATAGCCTTCCAACCACTCGTTGGAATCGGGGTGAAATGAAGAACATAGAAAGTTTGAATGTGAGAGGGAATTGGCCACCTGCCAACCTAGGCCTCACCCTTTGTCTTCGACAGACAATTAAAATGTGAACTTTATATATTGACTTTATATGTTAGCAATCAAATGCTAACTTTATATGTCAATTTTATATGTTGACATTATATTGTGACACGTTACATAGCTCTAGTACAATTTCCCAAATTGAAAATAAACCCCCCTTTGGCAATTTGAGAGACTTTGGTCTCTATCTGGCAGAAAAATGTTGCTCCGGTGATTGCAAAAAAAAGCTAACGGTTGGCAGAAACGTTATCTGTTTGACCAGACTGCTAGTGGGCAGCAGAAGAAGTCAGGGGACAAATAAGTTTACAATAGTTTCTGGCAATAAATGCCACATTGACAAGAGTTGTTAATGTTACCAAAAAAAAAGTAACATGGTCAACAAAAAATAAATTGTGACAAATTTAGTGACTTAAAGTCACATACCCGCGACCCCTTTTAACAAACTAACTAACTTATAGCATAAACAATAAATGAATTTGTTGCAAAGTTAGTTGACTGCGACTGAGTCAAAGAAAAGTATTACAAAATACCATGAAGAGGTTTGCATAAGGCAAACATAACACGGAATGAAACCGCCTGCAACAACAAAAAATACCTTGACTGAGGAAAGGCCGTGGAGATTCTGGGCAAGCCACCAAGTCTTAACCTTGAACAAACTCGAATAAAGTTGAAGCAAACAATGCCACGATAACTGAAAGTGGACCGTTAAGAGTCATGGTCAAAAATGGACTCCAATGGCAGTGATGTTGAAGATTTGGAAAGTGGCAAGTGAAAGATCCAACCACTTTGTGAAAGACCATGAGAACCTCGAGCAGAATGAAATGGTGATGTTAGGTGAAAGACCCAACCACTTTGTGAAACGTCGACCTGCTAGTTGGATGCCACCGCCACAAATCTTCAAAAAAACTCCTCTTTGAGTTGAAAAACTCAGTGAACCGTGGTGTTTGCTATGCAGAACTCAATGCTGCCAAGAGGAAATAGACGTTGGTAGGATGTAGGCGACTTCAACCTGCAAACAAGGCACAAAACCAAAAATGTCGACCAGAATGTGAAGGAGACTATGACAGCAACTTGCAGATTGGAGGACCATGACCTGATGCTGGCGGAGTGCCAAACTTTAGACAAACCTGCGAGTGTTTGAAGACCTCAACAAAACAAATAGCGACCCCAACAAACATAAACTCATATTTGTCTCCAAAACTCTCCAAGGAGGCCTAATAAGCCAAATATTTTGCTCAAAAAAGAGTAGATTGAGGCTAAGTAGGTGAGTTACCTCCTTGAAAACCCTGCAAAAACCAAGATTACCCAAAATAAGTAGATGGGCAGAAGGTTGAATGATCCTCTGTTAATTTTTTTTAAAAAATTTTTTCAACTTTTATGTACAAAATTGATTTCAGTACAGGCATCTAATTGCAAAGAAAATACCAAAAATTAAACCCTTGAAATGACTAGGTGCATGAATTTACTCAAAATGAGAAGCGTTTAAAATGAAAATTTCTCACAAACGGAGTGAAGGAGAAAACCCAATGGGAAAAAACCCTCTCCAAAAGATAAATGAAGCATGAAAATGTACAAGTGAAAAGAAGAGAGATAGAAGGACTCATGACCCCCCAAGGACTACTTTTATCACAAAAGTACATGAAATATAATTCCCTCCATAAGAGAGAAAGAGAGAGACTAGAGCGCCCCCATAAGATGATGGATCCTGCAATGCTAAGTGATGCTCGATGAAGAATGTTGAAAGTGATCCTGAAACGTCGAACAACATGTCTTCCTTGTGGAAGAAAGAAAACTGTAGAAAGGTGCGTGATATCTTCCCAAGAGAGAAGAACATAAGTCTCTGAATGCTGCATATAATCCAAAGATAATGATGATGCTCATGATGTCTTCAAAGAATGCTCAATGATCTCCAAGACAATGTTGTCGTGTGACAAAGATTCAAGAACAAGGGCCATAGATGTAAGGTGAAAGTTGAACCAATGTGAATCTAATACTTCTGTAGAAGGTGTCACTATATAAGCTGAAGAAGGCGAGGCATGAACAAGAATTTTTGAAGATAATGATGATGCAACTTCATCGAAGTTGACATCGAATAGAAGACGTATGTCCTCAATGGTGTAATCCAAATCTACAAGGTGGGATTCTACAAACAACAATGACGATGGTGATGCAACTTTATCGAAGCTGACATCGAATGGAAGACGAATGTCCTCAATGGCGTGATCCAAATCTACAAGGTGGGATTCAACAAACAATGATGCAATGTCTTGTAGATATGCATCCCAATGTGGTGGATTTGGAACAACGATGACAATGTTCTGATGCAAGGAATCACTGAAAGTCATCCTGAATGAAACATCATTTTGCAGTCTTACAGAACATTGAAAAAACAACGTGAGAGAAATGAGGACAGAGTGCATCCCCATGTTGAGTGCTCTCACAATAAATACACTTGACGATGCAACATGTAAACATGGTCTAATAATGTGCAAATATCAAATGCAGAAAGCCCCCATGAAATTGTTGAAAGAGAGACCCCCCCCAGATTTCGGCACCTTATAACTTAGTGTTTTTTACAAAATAAATTTGACCAATGCGTGGAGAATGAAAAACCATTTACTTTTGCAAAAAAACAATGCTCAGTTTTGAGCTACCAATCAAAAGTTATTAAACAGTCAATTTCCTGCAAAAAAGGACCTATTTTAATAATCAGCACTAAACAAGAAAAAAAATGCCTATCTATGAGGTGAATATAGCCTTCCATCGACATGTTGGAATCAGGGTGAAATGAAGAATATAGAAGGTTTGAATGTGAGGGGGAATTGGCCTCCTACCAACCTGAGCCTCATCCTTTGTCTTCGACGAGCGATTAATATGTTAACTTTATATATTGACTTTATATGTTAGCAATTAAATGCTAACTTTATATGTCAATTTTATATGTTAACATCAAATTTGTGACTTTAAAACTCACATTACATCCTCAAATACAATTTTTCCCAAATTTAAATAACCCCCCTTTACAAAATGTGTATGATTAGGCGGGTAGTTAGTATAAAATGTTGGTGGTTACTATAGACCACTAGCAGGTTAATTAAATGCTAACGTAATAGTTTAATGTTATTTTTTGTTTAACATAAAATGTTGAGGGTTACAACTTTATATGTGTCAAGTTCTTAAAATGTTATGAATAGTGTAGACACCCAAAATTAACATAAACTATTATTTTGCCCTTTCGTCTGACTTGCCTATTTCTTCTAATTTCCCTTATTTGATTAAATAATTAAATAATATTAATTATTTAATTAAGCCTAATTATTCTTCCATTTCTTCTAATAATTAAATAATATTACATCTAATTATTCCTCTAATTCAATTATTTCTCCTCTTTCTAAAATTAATTAAATAATATTAATTATTTAATTAATCAAACTATTTCTTCCAAAAGAATAATTAAATTTAAATTAATTATTTATATTTTATCCCTCTCTTAATAATTAAATAAATAATATTTAATTATTCTCTCAATATTTCATCTCTCATGATTAAATAATATCAAAAATTATTTAATTATCTATCCCTCTTCTCAAATTTTTTTTGCTAGATGATGTGCAGACATATCTGCAGTCTATTATATTAATTAGTCAAAAAATTACAACTTGGTTAAGAAAGGGGGGGCACTTAGGCTTCAACCCTCAATTCCATTAAGTTAATTACAGTGTGGCCTTCATGTTGAACCGCTGAAACAAAAACTCAAAAAAGAGCAAGCAAAATATCATCGTCCAAGGAGCCTGCAAACACTATCGTCGAACTCCAACCTCAAAACCTTGACCACCATCACAAATCCACTACTCGAGCCAAAAAGAAACCAACCAGGCAACCTACCTCCACCCTTTAGTTAACCAACCAACAAAAAACTAACCTTCCACTTATCACCTTTGGCCACTTATTCTACCCAGTAGAATTCACCCAAGGAAACCAGGACTACAAATGCCTCGATCCAAGCCAAAGACTCCTCCCTGTCCATGCCAATGGCTCGACAGATGAAGTCTCTACCCTGAGCCGCCCACCTCCTATGGTTCTCCAGCTGCTAGCCCCTCACATCCAGAAGAAATGGAAGTCTCTCCACCATGGCATCCAGCTCTAGAAGCTTAGGCAGATCCCCGACCCATGGAATCCCAGACTCCAGGTCTACGAAGATGACAATATCTACATCATCTACCAAGATGTCTGCCTTGAAAGTCTCCTGGAGACATACTAGAGCATTGACCCTTGAGTCTCCAAGGTCCAACAATGATGCTAGAAACCTCAAGGAAATATTGATGTTGACTTGATACCTATCCTCGGATACCAGAAATCCTCTACCCAGGACCATTTTCACTGCCTCAATGAAGATTTTATTCTTCTACTTGCAAAACACCAATAATCAATTATCGGTAATTTTGCCCAAGAAGGTGACTTGTCTTCTAGAGCTTCTCAATCTGATGGGAGTCTTCATGGCTTCTTTCATAATGCCAATTCTACCAAGCTCGTGATTTAAAGAGCTTCTATTACACTTCGCATGCCTTGCTCAAGGTAGGCATTAAGAGCTATCTCATCCTTCAGATTTGGTGTCCTCCCATGCCTTTGAAAATTGTCATAACCTTTAGGGATGACGACGCTTCCATCTGCGCTTAGTACATTCCGTTAGTTGAGATTAATGCTGAATGATAGCTCTTTCGAGCCGATGTCTAATCAAATGTGTGACTATTAATGAAATGCCAGCTCAACTTCCAGGGCGTCATGGGAGTCCATCCACATCATCATGAGTCTTCACTTCTTTTGGCAGAGAAATCATTGTTTTGAGAGGAAGGCCCAATCACACCAAATTCCTTCCCATCAGTAGCCATATTAGCTAGTTCATCCGCTTCTTTGTTAGCTTCCCAATATATATGATTCACTGTGAATTCCTCAAAACTTTTAAAAAAATCCAGAACTCTGTCCAACATTTCCTTTAAGTTCCAATTCGGCATATCCCCCAATCTTATTGCAATGTTTACTAAAGTGGAGTCACCTTCAATTTCCACCTTATCCACCTCCAAGTCCCTACAGAAGAGTAATCTAAAGGTAAGGGCATTGAACTCAGCGACATTGTTCGTGACTTCATCCAGAGGAATGGCTAGTCTGCCCACAAGTTCTCCATTCCACATCTTGATGATGCACCCAGAGCCTAAGGGGCCAGGATTCCCCCTCGAGGCACCATCAAAATTCAATTTGAACCACCCTTCCTTTGGTGGTTTCCACTTAGCCTGCCTACGTTCAGTGGAAGAGGCCTTCTCTCCACTCCCAATGTGTGGAGGGACTCTTATTCTATGCCATCTAAATCTCATTTGCCCATCCCAATCGGTGAATTTGCCTTTCTGGCTTGGACCTAGACTTGTTTTGTTGTTGACCACCTCCATAACAACGGCAGCCACCTTGTTGCAAAAGGAATCAATTAACATCTCCTTATCTTCAAAGATATGCCTATTTCTTTCCTTCCAAATCTCCCATATAAGGAGGGAAGGATAGATGATCCACAAACTGCTTAGAAGTCCCGACCATAGCCTAACATGCCATCCTTTGAAGAGGCTCTTAATATCATTGGAAGAGCTGTAATCTAGCCCAATTTTGCACACATCCACCGCTAGCATTCTTGAGAGAATGGACATCCAAGCAGGATGTGATCTATAATTTCCTCTACTTTTCTGTAAAGTAGACACCATGATGGGCCATCAAAGCCCATTCTCCTAAAGCTTTCTGTTGTCAATATTTTCTTCCGAAAGGCTGCCCATGCAAAGACCCCAGCTCTGGGCACACACTATTTGCTTCAACACAATTGGGTCGGGATGTCAGTGCTAGCCTGAACATCCATTCCTGCTACTACTCTATACCCATCCTTCGAATTGAAGAAACCACTTTTGGATCCAGCCCATATCAATTTAGCTGTACCACTCCTGAACACCAGCTTTCTTTGTAAAATAATTCCCCTGAGTTGAGCCATTTCTTCTAGTGGAAGTGGGAGTGAAGACAAATCCTTCCATTTCCAACCTAGGGCTAGATCATTCTGAAAGAAGCACACATAGTCCTTAACCTTGTTCCCCTAGTGAAGTTTGAGATAAGTTTTGGTTTGCTCTATTAATATCTTGTTGTCTAAACTTGGATGTTCCCCCAGGACTCTTCCCAGAACAAAGTAGTCTCCCCATTATGGCTATCCCAGGATACAAAGTCAGATATTATTGGTCTATAGATCATCATGAAGTTCCAAACCTGTGAGCCCTTAGGAGGGTTGGCTATTTTGACTATTTCTAAAGGATCTTCACTGATAAGATATTTTGTTTGTAAAATCCTAGTCCATTCAAAATCTGGTTCTTTCAGCATTCCCCAAACCAATTTAGCTCCAAGAGCTTTATTCTGCCACATTTAATTTCTAAGCCCTACTCCACCATAAGCTTTGGGTTTGCATACCTTTTTCCCAAGAGATGAGAGCCACTTTATCCTTATCAACCAAACCCTACCAAAATAACCTTCTCATCTTTTGTACCACGGAAGCATTAACTCCAAATGTGAGTGCTAAATAAGACAGTAGCTAAATAGGTAATGAGGATACTGCTGCCTTAAGCATAACTATTCTCCAAGCCTAGGAGAGCTAGTGCCCTTTCCATGAATTCATTCTTTTATCGATTCTATCTTTCAGAGGATCCCACAACTTGGAGTTTCTCAGGCCTTTATCTAGTGGCAAACCTAGATATGAGCATGGCAAGGCTCTCTTCTTAAAGTTTAAAATACTCAGAATTTCCATTTCTTTCCTTGGTGGGGTTAAGAGAAAGAATACCTCTGATTTGTTTTGGTTGACTTCCTGACTAGAAGCCTTTGCATAAAGCAACATCACTTTCAAAAAATGTTGGGCTTCTGATTCCTTGGCAGCCCTGAACAACATGGTATCATCCGCAAACTGTTGGTGGGTGACACTTATGTTTCTTGTAACTGTAATTACTTCTAAGAGCCCTACAACTTGTGTGCTTTTGATAGCCCTTCCAAGGGCCTCATCCATTATGATATAAAGAAAGGGGGAGATTAGGTCCCCTTGTCTTAGTCATCTATAGGCTTCGAAATATCCTTCTGGCAACCCATTGACCAAAACAGAGTACCTTGGTCCTGATATGAACTCAAATATCCAGTTAATCCATGGTTTATTGAAGCCAAAGGCTTCCATTACCCTACATAGGAAGCTCCAATCTACTTTGTTGTAAGCTTTCCTAATGTCCAATTTTATCAACATTCCAGCTTCTCTGGTATTTTGAAGTGTGTGAATAACCTCTTGAGCTATGATGACCCCATCTAGTATTGATCTACCAAGGACAAACCATGTTTGCTCCTCCGAGATGATGTTGGATAACAGTGGTTTGAGCTTGTTTGCCAAGGCCTTAGTCATGATCTTGTATAGAGTATTACAAAGGGAAATTGGCCTAAAATCCTCCAATTTTGAAGCCTTCTCCTTCTTTTGAATGAGAACAAGAAAGGTGTTGTTTACTTCTCTGAGTAGTATCCCAGAGTTCCTAGTTGCTTCAAGGGCTTCTATTAGCTCTTCTCCAAAGTATGCCAACATTTCTTAAAAAAACTAGCTGGGAATCCATCTGAACCAGGTGCCTTGTCAGGATGAAGTTGGTTAAGGGTCATTTCTATCTCTGCTTTGGTGAATTTGGTATTTAAGGCCTTATTCTAATCCTCAGTGATCAACTTGGGAATGTGTTAGAGGAGCTTCTGCTGGGCTGCAAAGTTGGACCCTTCCCAATTGTTCAACAATGCATGATAGAAATCTATATTTTGTCCCTGATTTCTTTGGGGTCCTCTATTTGAGACCCATCCTCAATTTCCAATCTTGCAATTTTGTTTATACTCCTTTGTTGTTTCGTGATGTTTTGAAAGCATTTGGTGTTCTTATCCCCCGCTTCAATCCAATTCTCTCTTGATTTCTATTTCCAGAAAATTTCCTATTTTGAGAGAACATCTTCATATTCCATCAGTAGCCTCTTCTCTTTTAGATAATTTTCCTGAGTCATACCCTTCTGGATAACTTCCACATTTAATTCACTCAAATCTTCTTCGATTAAATCTTTAGCTTGGAATATATTCTTAAAATGCTCGGACCTATTCCATTCTAACAACCTTTGTTTTACATGCTTTAGTTTAGAGATAAAGAAGAACAATTTTGAACCTTCGAATCATTCTTCCCTCCACCAGGCTTGCATTAGATCCAGAAAATTTTCATCCTTGATCCACATATTTTCAAATTGAATGGGGATCTTATTGGCTTCTCATCTCCTAAAATAGTAAGCTTGATGGGATAATGGTCCAAACCTGAGCATGAGAGAATGTTTCCCTCCAGTGTGTAAGGGAAAGTTGTTAAGTCCCCCCCAAGAAGAATCTATCCAATTTTTTGGCTATGTTGCTAAAGCCCAAGCGCATGTTGTTCCAAGTGAAAGCACCTTTTCCAAGTTCAATCTCCAGAAAATTGTTCCGTACACCCAATCACTAAAATCCTTCTAAGTCTGCCCAAGCCTAGATATGCTCCCTCTCTTGTTCTGTCTATGGAGGATGACATTGAAATCTCCCCCTATTAAAATATGAGGGTGGGGATGTGCTATCATAAAGTTATCCAATTATGCCCATAGAGCATGTTTACTGATGCATGAGGTTTGTCTATAAACATTAATCAATAAAATTGCAAGTTATTGGCCAAACTCCCAATCATGCCACCAATCCAATGCTTCCCAACCCCTAGTGGTTCAAAGTTCACCATTGTCGAGTTCCAAATGATTGCCAACCCCCCTGAGGCTCCATCTGATTGAACCGATTCTAATTGAGCCAATTCAATTGGCTTTTAGTGAATGTCTCCATTTCCATAGTGTTAAGTTTTGTTTCTTAGATTAGTATTATCTCAGTCTTGGTCAAACCAATCCTACACTTGACCACACTTTTTGTTAGGGGCATTTAGGCCCCTAACATTCCATGATATGAGCCTCATGGCTCCTTGGGAAGGGGGTTTCCCTTCCCTACTTCCAATAGTGTTGTGATTTTAAGCTATCCCTCAGCTTCCCTATCCTTATCTCTTAACTCATTCAATGATTTTCTTCCCACTTTTTTGTTAGAGTTCTTCCTGAAGTCTGGCTTGGGTTTATTAGATGGAGTTTGTTGGATACCCAAACCTCTCATGCCCCATTTTAAATTTTATTTTTTATATGGGAACAGGGGATCATTCTCTTGGTCTACTATCTCACCTTCTTCCATTAGCTTCTGAAGAAGAGCTTGCTTCTTTTCTTCTAATTCTGGATTTGAGGTTGCCCCAGACCTAAGAAGCCTTGTCTCATCTCTTGAAATCCCAAGGAAGTCACAGATTGTGTCTATCTTTAAGAACTCCTCATCCCCCCTGCTACTCTTTGTCGGAACTAAAAACTCTACATCCTTTACCAATTTTGTTTTTGGAAAGAATGCTTTAAAATTTCATCCTCAACCCCACCCGGCTTTGAAAGCCTATTTTCTTGAGAATTTTTTGGTTCTCCAAGGTCAAAAGATTGGGGGTCCTCTCAGGGAAGCAAATTGTTGGCACTTGTTACCTCCAATAGCTGCAAATTTATAGTATCTCAGAGTGCCTCTATATCTTTCAATAGGGTTGAAAGTTCATTTTCTTCCCTTACAGTTTCAACCATGTGGGGTTGATGGTAGGCTGCTCTGTCGAAAACCACAATATCTCTGATATGGTTTGTTGTTTTTATGTTTGGGACTCGGGAGCTATGTGAAGTCTCCTTCTTATTAGGGTTGATCCACAAATATGTTTCTCTCATTGGCATCTTGCCCTTTTGATCTGTAAATATTTCAGTTTGAGCCTTGGCTGGAATATGGTTCCAGTCTAAATTAGGGGTTTTGTTTGAATGATTGTTATGCATCGAACAATTTATTTGAAATCTTAGCCCTAGGATGCATCTTCCCCCTTTTGGATCTTCATCGAATGTGGCTGTTTGAGTCCATCTCCCCTTCTCCATTATTATTTCCAAGGTATCTAGGGTTTTCATGCCCCAATCCACATTGACATAAATTTTTGGCTCAGCACCTATCTTTCGAAATAAAAAATCTTCCTCAACCCCAATAAAAGTTGCAAATTCCTCCCCAATTTTTGCTAGGGGTTCCATTCCCCAGTACTCCGAGGGCACATTTTTTTCTTTCTTTCAATAGATCATATTTGATTGTGTTTTGTGGTTCAATTAAAGGAGGCTTCCTTTTGCTCATGCCTTAATGTTTATTGTAAGTCATGTATAGACTTTGGGTTGTTGTCTATCTTTGTACTCAATTTTTGAATGCTTTATGTAATTTGTCCTTCAGAAATAATTGATTTCAAAAGCAATCATGGGTAAGTGCAGGAAGATGGGGGGCCAAAAAGGGGTTTTAAGTGGCCACTTTTTTTCTGAAATCAGGAAATACTGGCCTTGGATGAAAAATTGAGCATAGTTACACTCAAAATTTGGAGATGCAACCAAAACAATGTTCGTAGTGCTCTGAGTCTACTTTCTAAACTACTATTTTGTTTTGAAAATGGCATAGATTAAGGGGTTCAAAAGACGGAGCCACAGAAATTGGTGTTGTTTCTGTTAAAAAAACATAACATAGCATGTTTTGTGGCTCCCTCAAAAGGTCAACTTTTTTTTGGTATTTTTAAAATCTCTTCAGTGAGAAATTATCTAATAGCATGTAGTTTATGCCTGATTTTTCTGATAATTTTTTGATGAATATTTGATTTTTTACTAATTTTCAAAGTGGACACATCCTAAAAAACAGAATTTTGGCCGTGCTACTCCTATAAATTTTGAAAACTAATTGAAAATCATTTTTTTATTTTTTTAATATTTGTAGAATGGAGTCTAGTTTCTAAATATGTAATTTTTTTGAAATTTGAATGAATAGTTATTTTACAATGAAAAAAAGACCAAACAGTGGTTTTTGCCTAAAAATGGACACACAAACAAAAGAAATTAAAGATGAAAGGCTTAAAATTGTTAAAATGTGAAAAAAATCACATCGTCAAATAGCTAAGAGAAAGCCTAACATTACCCATGTGTTCGATTTGTTCGACCTTGAAACACGTGCAAATATGAGGGTTAGCACTAACGAAATTATGTGAAATTTTGAAGAATATAGAAAAACACATCTGTGACTATTCATAAGGCACTCCAAGCCTTTGGGTTGGAAATCCAAAGCAAATCCCAAGCCCAAGGCTTGGGATTCCCAAAGCAAGACATAATGCGAGTGCGTTATAACGCGCTTGCGTTATGTTTTACTTTGCATTTTTCCTTTCCTGCAAGTCTGTTGTTTGTCATGTTTGACATAATGCGAGTGCGTTATAATGCGCTTGCGTTATGTTCCCCTCAAATTTTTTTACGTTCAAGGCTATTAATCATGAGGGTTAAGGGATAAGGGATAGAGTTGGAGGGTTTAGGGATAAGGGATTAGCGTTTAAGGTATAGTATCAAGCCCGTTGAGGGTCTAGGAATAGGGATAGCGTTTAGGGTTTAGGGATGAGGGATGACAGATTAGGGTTGAGGGTTTAGGGTTTAGGGATAGGGTTGAGGGTCGAGGGATCAGAGTTAAGGGTTGAGGGATTAGGGTTTGATGTTGAGGGTTGAGGGTTGAGGTTCGAGGGTCAAGGGTTTAGGGATAGGTTTGAGGGTCGAGGAATTAGGGTTAAAGTAGAGTGTGGAGGGTATAAGGATTAGGGATAGGGTTGGAGGGTTTAGGGATAAGGGATTAGGGTTTAAGGTTTAAGGTATAGTATCGAGTCTGTTGAGGGTTTAGGAATAGGGATAGCATTTAGGGTTTAGGGATGAGGGATTAGAGTTGAGGGATGATGGATTAGGTTGAGGGTTGAGGGATTAGGGTTTAGGGATAAGGTTTAGGGTTGAGGGTTGAGGGATTAGGGTTTAAGGTATAGTGTTGAGGGTTGAGGCTTTAAGATTAGGGTTTAGGGTTGATGGATTAGAATTTAATGTCGAGGTTAGGGTTAGAGTGTCGAGGGTAGAGGGATTAGAGATAGGGTTTAGGTTGAAGGTTTAAGGATTGAGGGTTGAGGCTTTAGGGATGAGGGTTTAAGGCTTAAGATATAGTGTCAAGTGTTGAGGGTGTAGGGATAGGGTTTAAGTTTTAAGGGTTAAGGGTTGAGGGATACGGATTAGGGTTTAAGGTATAGTATTGAGGGTCAAGGGATCAGAGTTAAGGGTTGAGGGATTAGGGTTTGACGTTGAGGGTTGAGGGTTGAGGTTCGAGGGTCAAGGGTTTAGGGATAGGGTTGAGGGTCGAGGAATTAGGGTTAAAGTAGAGTGTGGAGGGTATAAGGATTAGGGATAGGGTTGGAGGGTTTAGGGATAAGGGATTAGGGTTTAAGGTATAGTATCAAGTCTGTTGAGGGTTTAGGAATAGGGATAGCATTTAGGGTTTAGTGATGAGGGATTAGAGTTGAGGAATGACAGATTAGGGTTGAGGGTTGAGGGATTAGGGTTTAGGGATAAGGTTTAGGGTTTAGGGCTGAGGGATTAGGGTTTAAGGTATAGTGTTGAGGGTTTAGGGATAGGGTTTAGGGTTTAGGGATTAGAGTGAAGGGTTGAGGGATTAGGATTTGACGTTGAGGGTTTAGGGTTTAGGGTTAGGGTTGAGAGATGAGGGATCAGAGTTAAGGGTTGAGGGATTAGGGTTTGACATCGAGGGTTGAGGGTTGAGGTTCGAGGGTCAAGGGTTTAGGGATAGGGTTGAGGTTGAAGGGATTAGGGTTAAAGTAGAGTGTGGAGGGTGTAAGGATTAGGGATAGGGTTGGAGGGTTTAGGGATAAGGGATTAGAGTTTAAGGTATAGTATCGAGTCCGTTGAGGGTTTAGGAATAGGGATAGCATTTAGGGTTTAGGGATGAGGGATTAGAGTTAAGGGATGAGGGATTAGGATTGAGGGTTGAGGGTTGAGGGATTAGGGTTTAAGGTATAGTGTTGAGGGTTGATGGTTTAGGGATAGGGTTTAGGTTTGAGGGATTAGGGTTTAGGGTTGATGAATTAGGGTTTAATGTTGAGAGTTGAGGGTTGAGGTTGAGGGATAGGGTTAATGGTCAAGGGATTAGGGTTAAATAAGAGTGTCGATGGTAGAGGGATTAGGGTTTAAGGTATAGTATCGAGCCTGTTGAGGGTCTAGGAATAGGGATAGTGTTTAGGGTTTAGGAATGAGGGATTAGAGTTGAGGGATGACGGATGACAGATTAGGGTTGAGGGTTGAGGGATTAGGGTTTAGGGACAAGGTTTAGGGTTAGGGTTGAGGGATTAGGGTTTAAGGTATAGTGTTGAGGGTTTAGGGATAGGGTTTAGGGTTGAGGGATTAGAGTGAAGGGTTGAGGGATTATAATTTGACGTTGAGGGTTGAGGGTTTAGGGTTGAGGGTTTAGGGATAGGGTTGAGGGTTGAGGGATCAGAGTTAAGGGTTGAGGGATTAGGGTTTGACGTTGAGGGTTGAGGGTTGAGGTTCGAGGGTCAAGGGTTTAGGGATAGGGTTGAGGGTCGAGGAATTAGGGTTAAAGTAGAGTGTGGAGGGTATAAGGATTAGGGATAGGGTTGGAGGGTTTAGGGATAAGGGATTAGGGTTTAAGGTATAGTATCGAGTCTGTTGAGGGTTTAGGAATAGGGATAGCATTTAGGGTTTAGGGATGAGGGATTAGAGTTGAGGGATGATGGATTAGGGTTGAGGGTTGAGGGATTAGGGTTTAGGGATAAGGTTTAGGGTTGAGGGCTGAGGGATTAGGGCTTAAGGTATAGTGTTGAGGGTTTAGGGATAGGGTTTAGGGTTGAGGGATTAGAGTGAAGGGTTGAGGGATTAGGATTGACGTTGAGGGTTGAGGGTTTAGGGTTTAGGGTTTAGGGTTAGGGTTGAGAGATGAGGGATCAGAGTTAAGGGTTGAGGGATTAAGGTTTGACGTCGAGGGTTGAGGGTTGAGGTTCGAGGGTCAAGGGTTTAGGGATAGGGTTGAGGTTGAAGGGATTAGGGTTAAAGTAGAGTGTGGAGTGTGTAAGGATTAGGGATAGGGTTGGAGGGTTTAGGGATAAGGGATTAGAGTTTAAGGTATAGTATCGAGTCCGTTGAGGGTTTAGGAATAGGGATAGCATTGAGGGTTTAGGGATGAGGGATTAGAGTTGAGGGATGAGGGATTAGGGTTGAGGGTTGAGGGATTAGGGTTTAGGGATAAGGTTTAGGGTTGAGGGTTGAGGGATTAGGGTTTAAGGTATAGTGTTGAGGGTTGATGGTTTAGGGATAGGGTTTAGGTTTGAGGGATTAGGGTTTAGGGTTGATGAATTAAGGTTTAATGTTGAGAGTTGAGAGTTGAGGGTTAAGGGTTGAGGGTTGAGGGTTGAGGTTGAGGGATAGGGTTAATGGTCAAGGGATTAGGGTTAAATAAGAGTGTTGAGGGTAGAGGGATTAGGGTTTAAGGTATAGTATCGAGCTTGTTGAGGGTCTAGGAATAGGGATAGCGTTTAGGGTTTAGGAATGAGGGATTAGAGTTGAGGGATGACGGATGACAGATTAGGGTTGAGGGTTGAGGGATTGGGGTTTAGGGTTAGGGTTGAGGGATTAGGGTTTAAGGTATAGTGTTGAGGGTTTAGGGATAGGGTTGAGGGTTGAGGGATTAGAGTGAAGGGTTGAGGGATTAGAATTTGATGTTGAGGGTTAAGGGTTTAGGGTTGAGGGTTTAGGGATAGGGTTGAGGGTCGAGGGATCAGAGTTAAGGGTTGAGGGATTAGGGTTTGACATTGAGGGTTGAGGGTTGCGGTTCGAGGGTCAAGGGTTTAGGGATAGGTTTGAGGGTCGAGGAATTAGGGTTAAAGTAGAGTGTGGAGGGTATAAGGATTAGGGTTAGGGTTGGAGGGTTTAGGGATAAGGGATTAGAGTTTAAGGTATAGTATCGAGTCTGTTGAGGGTTTAGGAATAGGGATAGCATTTAGGGTTTAGGGATGAGGGATTAGAGTTGAGGGATGATGGATTAGGGTTGAGGGTTGAGGGATTAGGGTTTAGGGATAAGGTTTAGGGTTGAGAGTTGAGGGATTAGGGTTTAAGGTATAGTGTCGAGGGTTGAGGGTTTAGGATTAGGGTTTAGGGTTGACGGATTAGCATTTAATGTCAAGGTTAGGGTTAGAGTGTCGAAGGTAGAGGGATTAGGGATAGGGTTTAGGGTTGAAGGTTTAAGGATTGAGGGTTGAGGCTTTAAGGATGAGGGTTTAAGGCTTAAGATATAGTGTCAAGTGTTGAGGGTGTAGGGATAGGGTTTAAATTTTAAGGGTTAAGGGTTGAGGGATAGGCATTAGGGTTTAAGGTATAGTGTTGAGGGTTTAGGGATAAGGGATTAGGGTTTAAGGTATAGTATCGAGTCTATTGATGGTTTAGGAATAGGGATAGCATTTAGGGTTTAGGGATGAGGGATTAGAGTTGAGGGATGACGGATTAGGGTTGAGGGTTGAGGGATTAGGGTTTAGGGATAAGGTTTAGGGTTGAGGGCTGAGGGATTAGGGTTTAAGGTATAGTGTTGAGGGTTTAGGGATAGGGTTTAGGGTTGAGGGATTAGAGTGAAGGGTTGAGGGATTAGGATTTGACGTTGAGGGTTGAGGGTTTAGGGTTTAGGGTTTAGGGTTAGGGTTGAGAGATGAGGGATCAGAGTTAAGGGTTGAGGGATTAGGGTTTGACGTCGAGGGTTGAGGGTTGAGGTTTGAGGGTCAAGGGTTTAGGGATAGGGTTGAGGTTGAAGGGATTAGGGTTAAAGTAGAGTGTGGAGGGTGTAAGGATTAGGGATAGGGTTGGAGGGTTTAGGGATAAGGGATTAGAGTTTAAGGTATAGTATCGAGTCCGTTGAGGGTTTAGGAATAGGGATAGCATTTAGGGTTTAGGGATGAGGGATTAGAGTTGAGGGATGAGGGATTAGGGTTGAGGGTTGAGGGATTAGGGTTTAGGGATAAGGTTTAGGGTTGAGGGTTGAGGGATTAGGGTTTAAGGTATAGTGTTGAGGGTTGATGGTTTAGGGATAGGGTTTAGGTTTGAGGGATTAGGGTTTAGGGTTGATGAATTAGGGTTTAATGTTGAGAGTTGAGGGTTGAGGGTTGAGGGTTGAGGTTGAGGGATAGGGTTAATGGTCAAGGGATTAGGGTTAAATAAGAGTGTCGAGGGTAGAGGGATTAGGGTTTAAGGTATAGTATCGAGCCTGTTGAGGGTCTAGGAATAGGGATAGCGTTTAGGGTTTAGGAATGAGGGATTAGAGTTGAGGGATGACGGATGATAGATTATGGTTGAGGGTTGAGGGATTAGGGTTTAGGGACAAGGTTTAGGGTTAGGGTTGAGGGATTAGGGTTTAATGTATAGTGTTGAGGGTTTAGGGATAGGGTTTAGGGTTGAGGGATTAGAGTGAAGGGTTGAGGGATTATAATTTGACGTTGAGGGTTGAGGGTTTAGGGTTGAGGGTTTAGGGATAGGGTTGAGGGTTGAGGGATCAGAGTTAAGGGTTGAGGGATTAGGGTTTGACGTTGAGGGTTGAGGGTTGAGGTTCGAGGGTCAAGGGTTTAGGGATAGGGTTGAGGGTCGAGGAATTAGGGTTAAAGTAGAGTGTGGAGGGTATAAGGATTAGGGATAGGGTTGGAGGGTTTAGGGATAAGGGATTAGGGTTTAAGGTATAGTATCGAGTCTGTTGAGGGTTTAGGAATAGGGATAGCATTTAGGGTTTAGGGATGAGGGATTAGAGTTGAGGGATGAGGGATTAGAGTTGAGGGATGAGGGATTAGGGTTTAGGGATAAGGTTTAAGGTTGAGGGCTGAGGGATTAGGGTTTAAGGTATAGTGTCGAGGGTTGAGGGTTTAGGATTAGGGTTTAGGGTTGACGGATTAGCATTTAATGTTGAGGTTAGGGTTAAAGTGTCGAGGGTAGAGGGATTAGGGATAGGGTTTAGGGTTGAAGGTTTAAGGATTGAAGGTTGAGGCTTTAGGGATGAGGGTTTAAGGCTTAAGATATAGTGTCAAGTGTTGAGGGTGTAGGGATAGGGTTTAAATTTTAAGGGTTGAGGGTTGAGGGATAGGGATTAGGGTTTAAGGTATAGTGTTGAGGGTTGATGGTTTAGGGATAGGATTTAGGTTTGAGGGATTAGGGTTTAGGGTTGATGAATTAGGGTTTAATGTTGAGAGTTGAGGGTTGAGGGTTGAGGGTTGAGGGTCTAGTATAGCATTTAGGGTTTAGTATCGAGTCTGTTGAGGGTTTAGGAATAGGGATAGGGGTTAGGGTTTAAGGTATAGGATTGAGGATTGAGGCTTTAGGGATGAGGGTTTAAGGCTTAAGATATAGTGTCAAGTGTTGAGGGTGTAGGGATAGGGTTTAAATTTTAAGGGTTAAGGGTTGAGGGATAGGGTTGAGGTTCAAGGGATTAGGGTTAAAGTAGAGTGTGGAGGGTGTAAGGATTAGGGATAGGGTTGGAGGGTTTAGGGATAAGGGATTACAGTTTAAGGTATAGTATCGAGTTTGTTGAGGGTGTAGGATTAGGGATAGCATGTAGGGTTTAGGGATGAGGAATTAGAGTTGAGGGATGACGGATTAGGGTTGAGGGATTAGGATTTGACATTGAGGGTTGAGGGTTTAGGGATAGGGTTGAGGGTTGAGGGATTAGAGTGAAGGGTTGAGGGATTAGGGATCAATTCAAAGGATGTGATGAATCTATAGCAGGATAAAATGCGAGCGCGTTATAGTGCGAGCGTGTTATAACGCGCTCGCGTTTTGTATTTCTATTGAAACGGTAAAAAAGTGGTTACCCCCGTGATCTAGGCCCACATGCTCTATTTTCTTACTGATTCTGCGCGTGCTCTGACAAAAAAGAAGTGCTTTCATGCTATTCGGAAGTTCACATGCACATTTGACACATTATACCACCTTTGCATGATCTTTCCACCACCTTTTCTACTTTGCCAACTTGAGAAGGAGGAAATAACATAGTTTTCACACCAAGTTTGATATATATCTATTCAAGTTTCAATTTTTGTAGTGTTGCAATGTTAATTGTGATTCAATTTTAGTAATTTAACATTATAGATTGGTTAATAGTATTGTTGTTAGTAATGATATTTGAGTGTTATTCAATTTAACATTGAAAAGGAAGCAAGTGGTGAAAAACTCAAATTATTGAGGAGTTTGATGCAAGAAGATAAAAACACTACATAATTGGGTACTCTCTCCATTTAAGTCTTCATTTTTTAGGTATGTCAAGTCTTTACATGCATGTTCTTTACATTTTCCTTATTTCTGATTGAATTACTTTATCATGCTATCATACATGTTTAAAATAGACACATTCCTAATCAAGAAAGCAGCCTACAATCTCACATGATGCCATGTATATTTTCTACACTTGGGCTCTTTAATAATTATGTGTAATAAACAAACCTTAACATACCATGATGTCAAACTATACAAGAATAAATCCTTACAACATAAAAAAATACAATCCCACTATTATCTTGTATTCATTTCTTAGGAACTAATATTAGTCTCTTTATCATGCTACAGACAAATTCTCCGTCATGCCAAGGAAACGATCAAGAATTAAACCAACATCGGAAGAGATAGAAGCTAAGAATGCAAAGAAAGTAGTGGCTATGAGGGAACTTCATGAGAAGAGGAAATTGGACACGACAAATGAAGACATACCAATTGAAGAGGAACCACAACCATCACAAAGAGATATGGTATTGGCGGCACAAAGAGAACGAATGCAAAAACTTCGTGGTACGAGAGATTTGAATACCATAGTTGGAGACACGTCCTTTACCGCAAGTCAACATGTAGGGACACCATCTACCACATCTCAAGTTGAGAGTACATCATCACTCACATGTGATGAAGGAGGTATGCCATCATTCCCACCTCAACCTCAAGGTATGTCATCTATTCCATCTTCGATCGAAGGTATGCCATCTAACCCATCTCATTTAAATATTGATGAAATTTCTAATGTTGAGATGAATTTACCTAACTTGACACCACCTAGAATTTTGCATAGAAAGCCAAAGTATTTGATTGATATTGATGAGAATATTGTGCAGCCAATGGAAGGTAAGATTCCAAAACACACTTGTAGAAGATATGCTAATAAGATTTGGAGATTGTTCTTTGAAAAGTTAAATGAGATTGCAAGATGTCAACTATTCGTTGAAATGATGCGAAGTATAAAGTATAGGTCTATCATGAAGATTCTTGGGTTGAGAACATCAGAGGCTTCAAGTGAAAAATCTATTGTCAAGAATCTAATGAGTGCGTATGAGAGTGTGGGTAACACCTCATGCACAAAAGATAGTAATGCAACATAGCGTGTGATTACATCGACTATAGTAAGTAGTCAAACGAGGAAAGCTCATCTCATCAGAAAGACAAGTCAAGAATTGAGAATTAATAGGAAAACTTTATCAAGAGCCGTTGGAAGACGCCAAAGAATCGAGGACACTAATGCCAATGAATTATGGGCGTTCTCGGGGAGACTACCATGAAAAGATAAACCAATTGTTGAAGAATTGAGATCACTAATTGAAGACTTTTGGAAGAATTACGCAAGGGTATCTCTGAATCAAAGGGATGTGGTAAGAAGGAGAATCGGTAGTCAGAACCGCAAGCCACATCCAAAGCATTTTTTTGATGAGACTCAAACACAATTTTATGGTAAATTTCTAGAGAAGTATCCTCAAATTAAAATTTGTCAAAGATATTTTGAATTGCTAAAACCTTTCTATGTTAAGATAAATCACACATGCACTACTTGTTGTTGTAGATTACATATTGAATTTTCTAACCATTTTGATGCTTATAGGTCTATATGTTTAGATATGCATACTAACAATGATTTGCAGGGTTGTGCCATATGTGCCCCGCCAACATCTTCAAGAGGCTTCATATCAAGAATTTTATGTGAAAGAGAGGAAAGTCAAATATTCTACAAGAAATTATGCTTGGATGGCACATGTCATCGTTGCGGTGGCTTGCAACATTTGCCAATATGTGAACATATGGAAATAACACATGCGGTTGGAAATGAACTAGTAGAGTTTGGCAAGTATAAAACAATGGCATACAATACAAAAGATGGTAAAGAAGCAAAGAGGTGTGAATTAGTTATTGAAAAGATTCCAGTGTATCAGTTTATGCCTATATTTCGTGACAGCATAGTGTATGAGTATGCAAGACATGCCCATAGAGCTCGATGGTTGGATTTGCAATTCAAGTTATGCAAGGACACATTTTTAGTTGGTAGCATTGTTTCAGTCATCGACTTTGCAGAGAACTACAGTCTACAGCCATAGCGTGAGGTGCAATCACAATATTACAACTCCACACAGGTTTCTATATTTGTGCACATCGCATTCATTCATGCGAATGATAGTACAGAGGATGACAGAAAGATCATAAGGGAGTATAATTTCTATATTAGTGATGATCGCACACATTCTACAGAGTTCGTGCAAGGTTGCTTTCAGGTGTTCTACAATGATTTGGCTAGAAGGGGCATATCGTTCAGTCAGCATATCATATGGTCAGATAACTATGCGTCACAATTCAAGAACTCATGAAATTTCTATTGGCTGAGTAGGAGGCATAATTTTACAAGTATTCAACATATGTGGAACTTTTGTGAGGCTGGGCATGGAAAGGGGGAGCATGATGGTGTAGGAGCATGTATCAAAAGGGCCATAGCACGAGAAGAGTTAAAGTATAAAGACAATGCAAAGTTGACAGATGCAAAATTGATTGTCGAGTGGTGTAATACTTCCATGGGTCCAGGTAATGAAGGTAAGTCTTTAGTTTGTAGATTTTTTTGGTTGATAGATGCTACTAACATTGCACCATATGAGGATTGTTGTACACTGACAGGATCAAATGAGATGCACTCTTTCAGAAGCTCAATTGCAGGTTCATGGAGTATCCATACACGAAAGATGTCATGCTTTTGTTCTTCCTATACAATTCAAGTCTGGGATGAGTGCGAGTCAAAGGAGTGGGTTGACGAATGGCAGTTAAGTTATCCTAGCCCACTTGACACGTATCGACCTCCGACAGCACTGGGACTAACACAGATGGAATCGTCAGTTGACTTTGACCACATATCAGATTTAGTTCAACCAGGTAATATAGGACACATATATGCATCTAATTTCATCTAGTTTAACCAAGTAATGTCATCTTACTTTGTAGTGTTTTTGTAATGTTGACTAATTTCATCTAATTTGCTACACATATCAATGTAGGGCATGTATATGTAGTTATTGCAGATGAAGATAATGAAGAGGGAATAGATTATTACTTATATTGTTGTGTTGAGGACAAAAAGAAATTGGTGGCCCCTGTTACAGATGGAGAAAACATCGAATACCCTACAGGATCAGTGGTTATTACTAGAACATGGCTTAGAAGGTACCCACATAAGAGTGTTAATATTTGGCTATTTCAGGATTTTGACATGCATCGGAAGATTCTTCATTACTCGAACCTTGTCGTGGCATCCAATGTTCATTTGATAAAGTATCAGGGTAGACCTTTGACCAAAATATTATGGAAGGTGCGTGAGTCTGACCATGAAGCAATACTTGACACAATAAAGAGTAGAGCAGACCCGGATGGTTCATTGGATTAATTTGTAAGTATTCACATTGATTTTGTAAAGTTATGTTACATTGAGTTATAAGTATGCACATTAATTTGTAAGGTTTGTCTTTTTTTTATTTCCTCCTGCATTTTTACACATATGTACACATTTTTACATCATCATGTTATGCATTTTTGGTGTCCTGCTCCTGATGCGACCAAACTCATAACTCACCCTACTTCCTCTAGACACCATTTGATGATCTCTCCAACACTCTGGATCCAGGGCACCCAATCATGATGATGACCTATATACCATTCTCCCAAGGCGCTCATAATGAATGAAAAGAAGACCAAGGGCGCCCAAGCTTAATAGACTTATTTCTTTCAATTTTGATGATCCAAACTCTTGCAATATGACATCCACTTTCATGCCTTTAGATCTTCCTTCACATATAGGGCGCCATATCAAGTTGAAAAATCTACATAAGGGCGCCAAACTAGATGAAAGGAGACATGAAATGCACCTTAGGACTCCATGCTAAGGTTTGAGCCATTAAAGTCTCTTGATATTAGGCGCTCATGATGATGAAACTTAGAGCTTTTTCCTTTCCTATGCGCTCATCTAAGATGTTTGAATGATAAGGAGCGCCTTGACCTCTATAATGTACATTGGGCACCAAAATCAAGGTGATTTTAAGTCACTTTGAGTCATTTGGGGTCAGTTTGAGTCTTTGAGTCATGTTGCAAAAAAGTGTCAATGTTGTCAAGTTGCACAAAGCAACTTTTGCATTTTTGGTATCCTGCTCGTGATGTGACCAAACTGACTGTTCCAACGCATCTGGATGGGTACATTTACGCTAGGCATGGTCCTATTTTTCACCCAAACATGTCGAAACAGTCTGAGCTACATTGTACCGACGATATCCCTGAAGAGTCCAAAGTGCAAAAAGGCAGCAATCTTTGACGAGATGTTACTAGAAAACCATGTCACTTAGAAACATTCCGTCTAAGGCAACGCGATCATGTAAACTGCCTCTACAATAACCTCTCTCGGTTTTTTCTATCTCTGAGGCATTTGCCCATGGTGAAAGGTTTTCTGTTGCCCCAAAAATCGTCAGAAGGAGGCAGTGTAAAGTTGCAAAGGGGTGTAACTTTCGTCCTGCTCCTGATGCAACCAAATTGACTATTCTAACGTGTCTAAATGGGTACATTTACACTAGGCATGGTCCTGTTTTTCACCCAAACATGTCGAAACAGTCTGAGCTACATTGTACCAACGATATCCCTGAAAAGTCCAAAGTGCAAAAAGGCAGCAATTTTTGACGAGATGTTACTCAAAAATCGTGTCACTTAGAAACATTCCGTCTAAGGCAACGCGATCACGTAAAGTGCCTCTACAATAACCTCTCTCGGTTTTTTATATCTCTGAGGCATTTGCCCGTGGTGAAAGATTTTCTGCTGCCCCAAAAATCGTCAGAAGGAGACAGTGTAAAGTTGCAAAGGGGTGTAACTTTCGTCCTGCTCCTGATGCAACCAAACTGATTGTTCCAACACGAAGAATGGGTACATTTACGCTAGGCATGGTCCTATTTTTCACCCAAACATGTCGAAACAGTCTGAGCTACATTATACCGACGATATCCCTAAAGACTTCAAAGTGCAAAAAGGCAGCAATCTTTGACGAGATGTTACTCAAAAATTGTGTCACTTAGAAACATTCTGTCTAAGGCAACACGATCATGTAAAGTGCCTCTACAATAACCTCTCTCAGTTTTTTATATCTCTAAGGCATTTACCCGTGGTGAAAGGTTTTCTGCTGCCCCAAAAATCATCAAAAGGAGGCAGTGTAAAGTTGCAAAGGGGTGTAACTTTCGTCCTGCTCCTGATGCAACCAAACTAACTGTTCCAACGCGTCCGAATGGGTACATTTACACTAGGCATGGTCCTATTTTTCACCCAAACATGTCGAAACAGTCTGAGCTACATTGTACCGACGATATCCCTGAAGAGTCCAAAGTGCAAAAAGGAAGCAATCTTTGATGAGATGTTACTCAAAAATCGTGTCACTTAGAAACATTATGTCTGAGGCAACATGATCACGTAGAGTGCCTCTACAATAACCTCTCAATTTTTTATATCTCTGAGGCATTTGCCCGTGGTGAAGGGTTTTCTGCTGCCCCAAAAATCGTCAGAAGGAGGCAGTGTAAAGTTGCAAAGGGGTGTAACTTTCATCCTGCTCCTGATGCGACCAAACTGACTATTCCAACGCATCTGAATAGGTACATTTACACTAAGCATGGTCCTGTTTTTCACCCAAACATGTCGAAACAGTTTAAGCTACATTGTACCGACGATATCCCTAAAGAGTCCAAAGTGCAAAAAGGCAGCAATCTTTGACGAGATGTTACTTAAAAACCGTGTCACTTACAAACATTTCGTCTGAGGCAACGCGATCACGTAGAGTGCCTCTACAATAACCTCTCTCGATTTTTTATATCTCTGAGACATTTGCCCGTGGTGAAAGGTTTTCTGTTGCCCCAAAAATTATCAGAAGGAGGCAGTGTATTAAGTCAGGATGAAAGCCTATTCACTCTAAGCACCTGTTGTGACCAAATCACACATCGCGCCAGAGAATCCCAAACATGCGCCTTGAACAAGTGATGCTACAAGTGGTGAACAAAATGGGTGCCTTGAAGAATTGAGCCCTCCAAGACATCTTGCAATTGCCTAAAAGTCCAAAATTTACATAAGTGAGTTAAGGTGCCATTTTCCATCTCCAGAGCCTCCTTTGAGCGCCTTAACATGGAGTGAATGTTTTAGTCTATGAAAGATTGCGCCTAAAGAATATAACAACCCCTTGAGTCACTAGGATGAATTAAGGTAACAAAATGAACTTCATTGAGGGAGGCGCACTTGTGCATCTAGACAACTCCAGTTTAGCGCCTGAGAAAAAGCATGTTTAGAGACACCCCTCGAATGAACCCTCTAGAACCAATAACCATAGCTCAAGATCCATAACCATGAGAAGATAAAGCATTAAAAAAATTCATCTAAAGGATGGGAAATACCTCTTAGATGATAGTCTTCCGAGTAGACCAAGAGTGGGGAATGAGAATGCTCCTCGAAGATACACCAAGCCACAATGACACTCTCTAATAAGAATCTTCTCTAGGTCCATAATTAACTCACGCCCATATCCAAGTGAAAGTCTCCTTGGTCTTCCTGCTAAAACCTCTAAAGGGTAACCATCTCAACAAGTGTCTCTAATCCCAAGAGAACTCTAGCCTCACCCAAGTCTCAAAGTATGTATGAGAACCTACAACCATTCAATCCATGTTAAGCTCCAAATGCAACACCACATTATCATGAAGCTCCCAAGCACATGACCAATGTACTCAATACCAAGAGAACCAACAAGACCACTGTAAAAACTCCAACTACAAAATTAGGTATCCAAACATGACATCATGATCTAACATCTCCTCCTAGAAGATCACATGCACCAATACAGACATCCCAGTCTCAAGAGAACTTGTATCATGCTAATACTCTAATCTAGAATCAAGAGTCCACCAAGACACACTACCAAACACCTCTAAACCAAGGATCAACATCTACAACCACATGAAGATAACAATCTCCTAAAATTATAGCCAAGATGTCAAAGCACTCTCACTACAAATAATAATCATAATCCAAAAGTTTGTCCATTACACCCAACCACTATATAAGATCATCCATCACTAGGTGACGAATACACATCACTATCAAAGCTCCCACTGAACCATGATATGAACTACACATGGCATTGTGATAACCATCTCCTAAATGAAAATCACCATGGTCCACACACACTCAACTATAATACTAATAACTCCAAAGTAGAACCAAGATCTCCAATCTAAGAAGATAAACCATCATTACTGTCAAAAGCTCACACTAAACTATGCAACTAAGATATCCATGACATCATGATAAACATGCTACAAGTCCCAATAACCAACTATCCAATCATTCTCATCATCCATCCTCTCATCCCAATGCAACATACCAATGCGCAAATAAGCATAGACAAGGAAAAATAACAAAGTCTGCATCAACACTGCATCAATCCCGTGGATATAGGCAATATGCATTCAAGTCATCCCACTACAATCAATGAGGTGTGCATCCCAAAAAAATGCATAACTTGTAGATCCCAACCATTGAAAACATGCAAAATCATCATCACATTAGTAACTTCCAAACTGAGATATCAAATAATATAACTTATAGACTTCACCAAATCAATCATAGATTCAACTTTCCAAACAAGTTTACAAATGAGTAACCATAGTCAAGGAACTAATCAATCATCTAAGAGATAAGAACAATGTGCTAAAAGTAAACCACAACACCACCTGTAATCATGAATCAAACATCATAACCCATACCTATCAACTACAAATATGGTCAAGTCTTGCCAATGCTCAAATGTACCTACATATCCATGACACCATAATTATCATCATTGTTATACCTATGCTCAAATCCCACTGAAACAAGACTCCTAGTCTCACCATGTATCAACCATGTCCTCAAACCAAAATATTGCTAAGCCCATGGAGATTGATACACCCACTTCAATAGAATAGGCAATTAATGTACCTGATGTGTCTTCATTTAATAAACTAGTAAACATCATTTGCATCCATACTTAAACCAATCTTATTGTTGTGTTTGATGTGTCCTCTTTCAAAAAACCATTTAACAAAATTTGAGTCCAAACAATAAACATTTACAACCATAAACATCTCAAAGTCCAAAATCCAAACATTCTATCATCCTTAATCATTTCCATCATAGACCCTTGATTTGAAAAAATTATTATGCAAGATAAAAACCCTATGCCTATTACCTTGTGCGAGGCTCATGCAAAACCCAAAATCACAATCAAAATAGGTCCTCAAACCATGCATCCTTTAAATGAGATCTTTTATCCAAATCAATCAAAAAATCCCTTTGACAATGATGATGATGATAGTCTTGTAGATCAAGATGATATCAAGATGACAATAGCATTAACTATGAGATCATTACATGCAAACTTTCCATAAACCTTCATCTCCCACTCATGAACATGCAAGAATATTTCAAACAAGAAATGACTAGCACTAGCTATCATGCCAATCCTAAATACACATCTAATGGTCATCCTTATGGTACCTTTGGTAAGGGAAGAACCACTTTAGACCAAGGTCCTCATATTCAATTCATATCTCCAATCCCAACCGCATGTGAGAACTATTTATCCTATGTATCCTATTCAAATCCTCCATCTCATAATCCTTACATTCCAACTTATCCCATCAATCCAAACCCACTACATCCAAATCATCCTTTTTAGATTTCCTCCAAGGACTTCTAGTGGAGGAAAAATCTCAAACTAGAAATCACAAATTCAATTAGTGTACCTCTCCCAAGCCTATCCAAAAGTCACATAGTACCATGTCTATCCATCAAACACCACAATGCAATCAAAATCCTAACAACATGCACATGATCCAAGATCAAGTGCAATCATGCAAAGATATTATCAATCACAAGCCTATTAAGAATGAACTAGAGTCTTCTAGTACCATACTTTTCCATCAAACACCATCATTTAATCCATGGCCTATCAAGCCTATCAAAGAAAATGCAAACATCCTATGTAATACAATCGGACTTTAAATATTTGAAGTAGCCATCTACAAATATCCATTCAAACGTGGATTTATAATGCAAGTATGGACGCCATCAATAAAAAGATTTGTATTAACCAAATATCCATATAGGCATACATCAATATCTGTCGATATAAGTATAGCATATATACAAAATAGCCATATAGGCTTACAAGAATGCCATATAGGCATACAATGTCAACTATGTACAATACAAAATATATGTCCACAAATGCCATATAGGCATACAACAAAGGAACACAATAAAAAGTCATTCCCCTCTAGCTGGTGAAGAGAATAAATCACGAGCAGCCTTTGATCTTCTAGGGGATGGAGATGCGCATGTGGGTGGTCTACTACGAACCCGAGGGCTACTCCTCCTATTTAGGTCTTCCTGCATCTTTACCTGTTACAATAAAAAGTATAGACATTAATATATAGAAATTACATGTTATAAAAAATGAAACATTTAACAAAATAATCACTTATCGCTAACATATAATCTGTCTCCTCGCTTGCCTCAATAGCAGGAATAGGCCCTAGTGATGTCATGTCCTATAGAAACCATCCAGATAGAAATTAAACTTCAAATCAATAATCTTTTGATTTTTCAAAAATAGACAACTATAACAATGAATGTAAATTGAAATTTACTAATCTACCTCATACCCCTATCAATGCCATGGAGCTATGAATCGCAGAGGCCACATCCTGCTCCATTGCCCTATGAACATGGGGAGGTGTCTCCGCAGCCTGCATCATTTGGAAATAAAACAACATTATTCAATTACGAAAATTATAATAGTGATGCAAATCATGGCTCCTAACATACACACACGTTCATCTAAACATGGAAGTACACACAATAAAGCACACAAATCACATAAAAAAATTTAGTAAGTACAATTCATTCATTAAACTATTTATTTTATTACCTCCGTAAAGCTTTGAAGTCCACCACCGCTGGCAGGTGTTGCCATGAAATCTACAGTATTAACCTATTCAACATCCAAAATCAGAAATTAGAATACCATTCATATAACGATGCTATTCACATGTAATATTTATAATTGTTTACTAGTTACATACCTCGACAGTAGATGATCTAGTGAAAAATGCAGGTGGAGAACCACTGAAAACTGCATCGACGCTATGACCCTGAAATTTCATTAAAATTACCAATTTAAATTAGTTAATCTTGTATTTCAAAAATAAAATTTAATAAATTAAATTCAATAAACTTGCTAATATTTACCTGAGTATCAAGGCTGAATGTCTCACTCAGGAGGGTATCTGTCATCACCATCTGCTTAGCTGCAGATGTAGCCTGTGCACCTGCATCCTGACTGTCCATGGGGTCATAACCACAGGCTGACCCGCAAGCCTGGCAAGTATGCGGTGGGACCCTACTCCTCGCACTATCTCCCAACCCACTCTGTGTTGCAGGACCGGCATGCTCTATGATGCTCTGGGTCAAGGCACTAATCGACTGAAGTGTATCGACCTCAACACTCTCCTTCACAATGGAAGGGATAGAAACATGCTCGTGGGCTGGTCTGCTGATTACTCGTCTCACTACCTGCTGTGGGTCAAGACGTGCCCCTAGTCTATCTTGTGCTGACCCCCCACCTCTACCCTGGAAGTCCCGCATATCAAAATAGTTTGGCACTTTATTGAGGACAAACTCGCAGTAGAGTTTCCTCAAAAAGTATTGCGGGACCTCATTATTATTGCATGAAGGATGGTCAAAAACCATCCACCACCTCTGCCCGAAATTGTCCCTTATCGCTTGGTTGTTGCACCAATGGATAGGGAACCTCTTGCATGTAATGGGTGGAGGTTGATTTGTTTGTGGGTTTGTGAAAATTAAACACAAGTCTAATTTTGTAATTTGTAATTTTTTGACATCTTGGTATGACAACTTGTCTGTATAGTAATCTCTAAACTCTCTCTTTTTATCCGTCCAACTAGTTATTTGCTTGCTAATTGAATCTACATTTGATAACATAGACTCAAGAGATTCGGCAAACGTGGACCTATGCAAGGTTGAAGTGGAAGGATCTTTCAACCTTGCAATTATATCTTCAATTTCCTTTTTGTTGTTTTCAATTTGCCCCATTATATTATCTTGTGTTCCAGGGGCATGTTGAGGAATAAATGGAGGAGGTTGTTGTTCTGCAAGTATTTCCTCCTCAGGATTTTGTGGATTTTGAGGAGGAGGAGGAGGAGGTGCATTAACATTTCCTGACAAATAACGAAATATATATCAAAAATCAACAAAAACCTACCTATTTAGAAACAAATTCAAACAAAAAAACAAAGATAACTCGCCCCTTTGGCGTGCTCGACGTCGCGGCATTTTGGTGACGAATTGATAACCTTTTTGTGTCGATTGGTGTTTTGCAAAACGTGAGCGCGTTTTTGAGGGTTTGGAAGTCGCGGGCAAAGGAGAAAACATCAAGAAATGAAATTAGACTACTTTTTTTTTATTTGTAGTAAGTCATAATGCGAGCGCGTTATGGCTTGGTAATGACGAGCCTAAGGCTTGTCATTACCAAGCCATAATGCGAGCGCGTTATGACTTAATTTTTTTTTAAATTAATTTGGCCACTTTTTGGGCCCCCATCTTCTTGCACTTACCCTCATCTCGACAAGTAGTTTCTTCTAGACAATGGCCTATGATTTCAAAGTATAGAGCCTCAGTGGCAACCCAATCTTGAATGGTTGAGATCATTGACACTCCACACACATTCCACAACACCGCTATTTTGCGAGTCTAACCTCATGTCACCCCTCAAATCTGACAAACACACCTATTTGGCAAACACCCATAAAGTCCAAACTCACAACAACCTCAAAATAGAACATAAGCTAGCAACCCAAAAAAGGCCTAGCCATAGCCATACAGAAACAAAACATCCACTATAGAAGCAAATAGACATAGCAACTTAAATCTCCATATTTCAACATGACATCCATGACTCCTCTAGAAAACAAATCAAAACCATGCTACAAAAATATTTTGTCCAAACATAAATGCAGCATGCAAATCTCCTACACACCACATATCTATCTGCACAATGAACACCAATAAACAGACATGCAACAAACCTTAGCCTTACTCACCTGTATCGCCAGCCGTCCCCCAAGGCAACAACAAGAGCCAACATGCACCTTTCCTAGGGAACAACGCCAAGCAGCATCCACCTGACAAGTTACAAAGAGAAAAACAAATTATCAAAGTCAATATGCTATGTTGAAAACAAAGCCATAAACAATGCAACATGGACAAACCACAAATCACCAAACACATCACCTAGGTTCATTATTGCAATTTAAAGAAAAATAAAATGCATGTATATAAAATAAATTTGTGTTTATCAAGGTTGCAAACAATAATATTCCATCTAATTTTACCTCATTTCAATATTCCCAAACAATGCATGGATTGTCATGGCAAAACCCAAGCATGCCTACCACCAACAAGCTATTTTTTATCTTGGTTACATGCATTTCATATTACAAGTGCATAGAACAAAGAAAAACCAACACTAGTTTTCATGCATAAAACAAACAAAAACTACTCTTTACTCACTAAGTCAATATGCAACCACTAACAACTTATTATAACAAAAGTAGCATTCGAAGAATCGTAGTCAAAAAAGCGGGTTATGTATTTACTTAAGTCGTTATATGAACTCATCCACTTAAAAATGTATAGAATCAATCTTAGTACTTAGAGATAGATGTAAATAGGTTTGGGATATAACAAGAATGCAAAGGATAATCTTTACCCAGCTGTGCTCAAAGTAAACCATCCTCAAGTGGCAAAAAAAATCAAAGCTATTTAGCCAAACCATTAAACTTGCTAAGATGGCAACAACAAATATCAGAGATATAGCTAGAATATGAATAGTAATTTGCCAACGCTGCATAAAAAATGGAAAGCAAAACATCTAAGGACCACTTACCACCTGAAAGTTGAAATACAAGGTAAGTGCACAATGCAGCAAGCAATGAAGCCAGACTCAAACACCATCTAATACTCAAGCCATGCATTGAAAGTCTACTCTTCTATCCTCTCCACCAAATTATCAGAAAAAGAAATCATCAGCGTCACAAACCTAATGTAAGATTATGACCATGACAAACCAAACATAATATTCCCTGCTACTATTGCAATACATTGCTTCTAGCCCATCAAATACTAGGTAAATGTGAGTTACATGGTGGATTCAAAGACATTACAATAACCTAGAGATAAGGTCAGTCGAGGAAAATGAAATCCTATCAATAGGACAAACATAATCTTACAAATAATGAAAAGATCTCCCTAGTCACAACAATACATCTCAAAAGAATACTTGCTGCTATCATTAATGCCATTTTATGCCCTCACTACCCATCATATGCAGTAGCTTGCCAAAGACAATGAATATATGCATATTCAATTACAAAACTACAAGTGGGATAGGGTGGAGATCTATTTCCAATGGACTCTTGACTTTGTTCTTTTGACCCAAAAATTTGTGGAAAATTGTGGAAAATCCGAGAAAAAGCTTGGATGTGTGTGTTTATTTTGTGTGGTAGGAGAAAAGTTATGGTAAAGTGTTTTGTTTTTGCCGAACAAACTCCACGTTGGTGAAGGGAATGAATGTTCTCAAGGAAAAGGTGGAGAAAATCCTAGGAAGAGGATGGTCATAAACAATAGACCCAAATCAAAGAAAAACAAAAACCCTAATAAAAAATAGAAAACAAATTTCAAAGAGAGGTTGCGCTCTGTAATCAATACTGGTTCAAATCCAGACCGGCGATAGATACAATGGGAGTCATGGGAGGTCTACGCATTACTAGAAAAATCAAAGATAATCTAAGCAATTGGCCATCCATGAATAGGAATGGATAAGAATTCAACAACTAGCGCCTCCCAAAAATCAGCCAAAAAACCTTTATTTACCAATCTATGGGAATGTTTTAGGTTGATTGTTCATGCTCGACCGAAGGCATTTCGGTGATTTTTGGGTGACTCAAGGTTTTTTTGGATTCATTATGTTGCACCTTTCTGATTTTTGGCCATTTTTTGTTTCCTCGTGCTGGTTTGAATGCATGGTTTTAGCTCTGGACTATGTTTTCTTGTCTTGAACTGTTTTCTCCTCATCGAACAAAAAAATCATTTGTTTTCCATTATTTTGTCCTTAAATTCATACTCATTACTCATTCAGTTGTCCCCTACTCCCTTTATAACAAAAGTACTCTAATGAATTCATTTTCACTCCAGTGTGGATATTCGTCACCTGTAGAAACTGCAGTTATGACTGATCTCAGTCTTACCATCTCCCAAGTACATCTCTCAACTTCTATGTATTTTTCCAAATATGTTAAAGCTCCTTTTAAAAGTTATGAATCTATTTCAGTTGTTCAAATCTCTTTAGTGTACACTCGAAAAGCCTACAATTTAGATGAAAAATACTGGTGTGATTGTTTGTGGGAATTTAGGTGCATCTAGGTTTCAGATAAACAGTTGATGTATTTGATAATTAGTGATATATATAACATGTACATTGGATCTAGGCTTCAAGTAAACAGTTTCTTTCTCTGATACATTAGGGAAGGATATCCACTTAATTTTATTCATGTCAAGGATGTATATATGGATAACACTTACATATAAGCACTGCACAATCACTTTCATGACAACCACACATTAATTATCTTGTCAACTTCATTAAATATGCTAAATTAGTTATCCTATCTACTTCATTAATTATGCTGACAATGATTCTTGAATGTTGTGAAAGTTTTCATTATTTGGTTCATTACCCAACATTGGTGGAATGGTGGGAGCACTAGCTGGTGGGCCACAAGCCGAAGCTACTCTTTATTAGTATGGTCCAACCT
Source organism: Cunninghamia lanceolata (assembly GCA_027924645.1). Classification (NCBI taxonomy): domain Eukaryota; kingdom Viridiplantae; phylum Streptophyta; class Pinopsida; order Cupressales; family Cupressaceae; genus Cunninghamia; species Cunninghamia lanceolata. Next base: position 347,290 of record BSBN01000082.1, read on the forward strand.
ACTATAAACTTTGGCAATATAATCTAGTATGCTTCAAATTTCACTTAAATGCATGTTCAAACTTTTAATGTTCTCTATTGAGAAGGACAACCAAATCTAAAAGTTGTGTGTCTATTATTGTAAAACGTAGTATTGCTACTTTTCCAAATTATCAGTACCGCAGGGAAACTATCGTTTTCATCTATGTTTTTGAAATTAATGCAAAAAATAAAAATTAAGGGCCTAATCTAAACTTTGTTTGTTTAGCAGGTTTTTTCATACATTTCTGAAAATCTTATTGATGGTTCTTTTTCCTTGGCAGGATTTCTGATTTTTCATTTCTAAACATAGGCAAAACCCTGTATCCAATAACATCTCACAAAATACAAAAATCAATCCATTCCTATAATGTTTTTTTAATTTTTTACCTTTCTTTTCAATTTTTGATTGGATTCTGCCAATTTTGCTGGTTGAAACTAGGGATTTTCATTTGTAAAAATGAGCCAAAAAAATTGCCCAATCATAAATCAGGTGAGAGCAAATATTAAAGCTTCTTCTAGTGTCTCTCTTTTATGTTGATTTTCAAATGGTACCTAAACACTGGTAGGCTTGTGCTACTATTGCACATGTCTTAAATGTGTCACCCAGCCATTGCAATGCCTAGACAATGTGAATTAGTAGTGGCTTTACATGGTTTTCTTCCTTGTCGTTGATTTCTTATCCATTCCTCTATATGGACGGCCAGTTGCTTAGATTATCTTAGATTTTTTTAGTAATGTGTAGCCCTCCCACGACTCCCACTATATCTATCCCCAGTTAGGATTTGGACTCATATTGATTACGGAGTGCAACCTAGCTTTGAAATTTGTTTTCTATTTTTTATTAGCATTTCTGTTTGTCTTTGATTAGGGTCTATTGTTTATGGCCCTCCTCTACCTGCCATTTTCTCCACATTTTCCTTTTGTGTGTGAGAACATTCATTCCCTTCACCAGCGTGGAGTTTGTCCGACAAAAAAAAAACACTTTATCCTAACTTTTCTCGCACTGCCCACAAAATAAACACACACATCCAAGCTTTTCCTCGCATTTTCCACAATTTTCCACAAATTTTCGGGTCAAAACAACAAAGCCACTTGGAACACTTTTAATCAATTCAAAATAGACTACAATGCCTTTACGTTGATGTTCACATTGCATTTTCTATTATTCCACTGCTCTTCAAAATATTTTTGCCCTCTTCTATCTAGAACAGATATGTGTTTTCTGGTAAGGTATACTATAATATCAAATAAAGCATCCAATTTTTAATATGTTCTATTATTAACGAGTTAAGATTAAAGCAGATTGGACTTTGAATTCAACCCTAGTACAAACAATTAGCTTGTGCGTACTGCACATAAAGTACCAAACTAAACAAATCTGTAGTTTATTATTTGACTTGCTATTTGATACCTTAAACTTTATTTGTTTGTCTATGCAAAGTAAAGACAGGAATATGCATTTTGTCTAGGCAAAACAAAGCCACATTGCACATACAAGCACCATGCCATATCTTTACCTGTCTGTTGTGACTGATTTCCGAGCTCAAAATTGATTTGTTGCAATGACACAATACACATCTACAATATTGCGCAAGCATTTCATTCAGCTCTGGAATTGACTGCTATAACAACTGATTTTGTAACTAGAGAACTTGATTCTGAGTGCATCATACAACAAATGGACAATGTCACTGACTTTTCTATCTATTCCATTCTTGTCATCATAAGCACTTCAAGCAGTATCACATCATACTTGTTTTTTTGCTTGTTTGTTTGCTTTGAAGTTGCGTGCCACTAACAGTTGTCTACATACTTTGCAGTCTGATAATGGCTATTCAAAAATTAGTTTTATGATTTTTTTTCAAAAATTTGAATTACCTTCTTGTATAATTTTATTTTTATTTTTATTTTGGGTTTTTTTGCTTCTCCTACAGAAATTCTGTTTGGATTCATGCAATGATCTTTGAAGCAACCAAAATCATTGTCGCTGCAACAACTTAAGGCGTGGCAGAGGGAGCACACAAGGAAGAGGTGGCAGGAATTAATCCCCATGGGCACAAGCTGGATGAACTACTTGCAAGAGAAACTCTAGTTGGATTATGTGCAACTCTGATTTTGTTAATGTAATTTATTTTGTGTTGAATCAGTTTCTACTGTAATGAGATTAAAGGAACAGACATGTACAAGCTTCAATATGGATACTATGTGGTTTTTAGCTTGCTTTTCATCTTTGACTCTTCATTGTTGAAGTGGCTCCACATCATATGCAACAAATTTCTATGTTCTAATAGTTTCAATGACAAGTTGTAGAACTGTTATATATAGGACTCAATATAGCCTTAATAGCTATGTTATTTGCAGGCATAACTACATACAAGAGTGTATACAAACATGTATGGGCAATAATGCATATTAGCAATGTATATGTAAATTCTATTCAATCTCTTTGTTGTCATTGTATGGAATGGCAAATGCTTCTAGTGCTCAAAAGATGAAACATTGTAAATACATTGGCATAATCTAAAAATTATATGACACTCATATTGATTTAGTTTACTGCTTTGCTATGTTAATTCTTAAGTTCTTTTCTATTGTTCTATGGAATGGGCGATGCTTCTCAAACTCAATAGTACAATCTAAATGCATTTTCATATATGCAATGTCCCGATAAGGAAGGAGTTAACATAATTGCAATTTCTTGAAGAAGCATTTCGATGTAGGGCGCCTTGCAATACGGCAATCTAAATGCACTTTCATATATAATGTCTAGATATGTCTTGCATTCACCTAGTGCAGTATCATTGCCATTTATTTTACCATTCTAGCTTCGGCTTGTCTTAAAATATCCCTAGGTAGATATCTTCACAATGTTCTCAAAGACATATAGACAAAGTCATAGAAAGCTCTGACAAGCTTTTCAAATTGTGCTTCCTCTGCCCCGCAACATCTTTCTAACCTTTGGACTACTCACCTTCTTCCAGCATTTGGCAGGGATTGATGCTACCTTGTAGCCCTTATTTTTATTTTGTAGCAAGGTAGGATAATTATAGTTATGATTTTTATTGTCAAAAAACGTAAGGTCGTGGAGATCAGCACAAGGTTGAGGCCCTTGTTACAGGGTTAATCATGTGATGCGCTTTTAGTATTTCAATGATAAATTTAAAGAGTGATGAATTATTTGACACCAACCATATGGGATTTAAAGTTTTACATGATCGGTCGCACCTTATTGGTTTAGGGTGCAGAGTATTTCTTTTGGGGGCATAGTAATAATTAAAAGATACATTTCAAGTATCGATCTAAAGTTCTAAAGAATTTAAAATTTTCAAAGGCATTTAACATGCCAACCCACATATGTGGGATTTAAATTTGTTTTAAGACCAAGGAAGCATGTCTTCCTCTAGGAGGTTGCAGGGCATAGTTAATGTGAAATCTAAAAGTTTAATTTTTTTAGAATTATTATAACTAGTAATTGGACCATAGGTTCAATGGGTTTGCTGATAGTTTTTATTACCCTAAAACTTTGTTAGGGATAGATACTTTTTCTATAGTAAAATCTTTAATTACATAGAAAATGATACAAAATGTATGCAATTTATTAAATGGATTATTTGTAGGATAGAAATCAGTGCAATAACTTTTATTGCAAAGCAATAGTAAAATAATTAGAACTAAGATCTATGTATCATAGTTGAAACTCTATCTTATCTAAAATTTATTAGAACTAAATCCTTAATAATCTATTAGAACTAAATTCTATACCATCTGAAATTTTGAATATCATATATCATAGTTGATCTCAACATGAATGTACACAAAAATTATTACTGTCAATATTCAATACACCTTCATGTTTGTAAGACAGATGTGACACAAAGTTAGTTAGTCAATTTTGGAGTAGATTTCGTACACCATGGCTAAGACTAGGACTGCACTTTAGGAAGGCCAAAGAATTTCACCAAAGCTCAAGTTGACCAGCAAAGCTTCCAAATACTGGTGAAGATGGTAATACAACTCCCCTATATGTGGGATTCATAAAGACAAAGAGGCTCATCGACAATGCTGGTAAAAACCAAGTGGCCATGAATCTAGTTAACATTGTATTTGACACCAACAGGCTAATTGGGAGTCCATTCAATGACCCTCTTGTGTAAGAAGGCATGAAGCACTGGGCTTTTAAAGTTGTTCCAAGCCCTGCTTCCAAGCCCATGATTAAGGTCACTTACAAGGGCGAGAAGCATCAGTTTTCCCTTGACTATATCTCTTCCATGGTGCTCACCAAGATGAAGGAGATTGTCAAGGCATGTCTCGGTCACCTTGTGAAAAACATCATTACTACTATGCTGGTTTATTTCAACAATTTCTAAAGGTGGGCGGACCAAGGAAGTTGGCCTCATTGTCAGCATCAATGTTTTGAGGATCGACAATAAGCCCTTTCTAGATTTAGAAACATGCACTCAAAAGACATATATATAAATAGATTACAAATCTAATATAATAAATTATCACTGCTAAATTTATAATTATTATTTTTAATCCATAAAAACATACAATAGGAAAAATCTTAGTAACATATTAAATGTTATTCTAAGATAAGGGCATTATAAGAATTTTCTATAAATATAATCTCAAAAGATTTTGTGAAATGAATGAAAAATTCATGTGTGCAATCTTGAAAACATGAACATATGGTACCCTCAAGGAAGTTTGTCATTGACCGTTGCTTTTAGAAAAGGTTTAAAGAATTCGAATCAAAACATCAACTTAAAAGAAAAAAGGTGTTTTGTAACGCATCTTTTCTATTATAAAAATTTTAGGTAATTAAGGGGACATTATTATTACCTTCAAATTACAAAATTAAAATAAAATTGTTACCTAAAAATTTATACATAAAAATACAAAATGTAAAGAGTAAGTGCAAGAAGATGAGTCCACTTTTTGGCCAAAAAGTGGAAGTGTTTTTCCTTTTTTCAAATTGTCATACTTGGAGTGAAAATTTGAAGCACTTACTCAGAATATTAATATGATGTAAAAATATGAAATGTAGGATTTTGTCTCTAGTTTTCAAATATGTAAATTTTTCTAATACCCAGATTATAAATGTTGGTTTTTTATAGGATGTAAAAAAAATGGCTTTTTAAAAGTCTCTTGTTATTTACCAAAGCATTATGTGTATGACCAACATAATTTAACCTAAATGAAGGTATTTTTCTAATTCCTTTTTGGGAAAGATACACATGATATTGAATTTTGGTCAAGATATTTTTTTTTTTTTATAAATATTATTTTATTAATTTTTTTATGGCGCTAATTAGTGTTTTTTATGGCCCTGATTAGTGTTTTTTAAAGCCCCTCATGTACGACGAACATAATTTGAGGTAAACTAATTAATTCACTAAAAAAATTCATCGTGTAGAAAATGATGACTAGATTGGTCAGCCATAAAAAAATTTTCAAGAAACTTTCAAAATAAAAAATTATTAAAAAAATAGTAAGATATTTTATTTCAAAGTATTAAACCCCAAGAGCGTGAACCCTCTTGTTCCCCATGTCGGGGTTGATTACTGAGAAGAATGTGGTTAGCCCGTGTTGCTTGGCTCCTCCTTTAGCGATAGGTGTCATTGTTGGACTTAAACGAGCACCTCGTTGCGGCTATTCTTAAATATCATTTATTTCAATAGTCAAAGGTCAATTTTGGCCAATAAAAATAGGACAAAAATTTAGCACTTTTTATTGTGAATGAGGTGTAAAATTGCTATTGACTGTTTGACCGTTGAAGAGGATGATATTTAAGTAGAATGCCTCTTTGCCGACATGGAGGGAGAAAACGAAAATTAAAAAACAGGGACTAATAATTTTTGCCATAACAAGCCCTAAATTGTGAAGCCTTCCCTGCCAAGTTCAAATTGGCTTCACAATTTAGGGCTTGTTATGGATATTGCCTTGCACGATGCGGATAGGCACCACCTAACCACCCATCTGCAGTCGACAAAGGCTATCCAACCCCAGAAAAAGTATGGGGGCATGGATGCCAGATGCCATACCATACATCTGTACTTACACTTTGTTGAAAATCATAAAGTGTTGGAAATCATAAAATTATGATTTCCAACTAGCACATATGTATGGTATGGCATCCGGCATCTATACCCCATGCCTTTTCTGGCGCTGGATAGCCTTATTCCCCTAGAGTCGTGCTGCATGTCCTGAGACGTGGTGATGTATTCAAAACTTTTCCTGTAACAAGAAGAGCAGCGAGCAGGGCTTAACGTAAGAAGTAATATTAGTGTGTATTCAAGAGGTGGTGAAGAGCAAGCAATGGCGGAAGATGAAGAAGGCGACCAGCCCCCCTATTTTCCTCACACTTCCCGATCCTAGCACATGCCCACTCCAATGCTCATGTTTGTAGAGGTTGGGAGTGCTCATATCTGTGTAACATAGTTTGAGAAAACTTAAAATAACCCTCAACTTTTCTTGGTGCTAACTTTGATCTGCGACATAATGACATTATGCCTTAGAATTTGTAGTATTTTTTTGAAAGCAACATAATGTTTTGTTGTTTATAGTTTTTTAGAATGTCAGGCATTCCTTTTTACTAGAAGTGTTTACTCATGCTTGTTTTAATACCATTTCTGTAGCAAGAGCAGCTGCAAAGATTTTGGTTAACAACATTTCACAGAGTATCATCAGAGGAGAAAGGAAGAAGTGGACGTAGCTCGCAATAGGATTGACATTTATATTCGTTCATCTCTTCTAACAACCTTTGCCCAAGTCAGTAATCTTGGTATTCTTGGGGAGTTTCAATTTGTAGTTTTAGCTCACTTCCATTTTGTTCATATTGATCTGTGTTTACATGATAAACTGACTAACTATTTTCCTCTTGGAAGATAGATGATGGAGCAAGTTGGCTCAAGGAGAAGATCTTTCAACAGCAACAGAATCCTCCACCAGCTCTTGTGATACTGGCCAGTGACACTGGCGATGTAGCAATAAAGGAAAAGGAATATTTTAGTCCAGTGCTGAAGACATGGCACCCTTTTTCTGGTTTTTCTACTGGCGTCGCTGTTGCAACTCTGCATTCTTGCTATGGAAGAGAGTTGAAGCAATTCTTGTCAAGTGTTACAGCATTGACACTTAAAAGTGTTACAGGTGTTGGTAGCCGCAAATAAATTAGAAAAGGACTTTGTGCAGATTGATGTTGATAGAAGAGGCCTAAAAAGAAGTTAAGATCTGCAACAATATAACAACGTAAACATTAACTTTTTTTGGTTTCTTGAATGGTAAGGGTCAGAAATAATGCATCACACCTGAAAGCTCACCCCACACCGAAAAATAAGCTGGAAGATGGTATTATGCCAGGAAACCAAAAAATGCAATGTTGTCTCACTGAAAGATGGTATTATGCCCTTTATATTTCTAGTCTAGACAAAGGAGAGGGGAAGCTTCATTTTGCTAATGCATAGATTGAGTATTACCACCGCTTTCTTCCATGATTCATTGTCATAGACCGATGAATCAAAGACAGACACAGAGGAATTTTATATGGGTATATAAAACCTCCTTAAGATGTCATTATATGCTCTTGTTTCCTAAAAAAATTGTCCTGTAAATTTAGGTAGCGCGTCGAAGACATTGTCCTAGATGCAAGTAAATAATGTTCACCTTCGATAGAACAAAGGAAATTTTTGGTTTTAAATTTTCTGTGGCTCCTAATAGTTACTTATAAAGATTTGATTTTTTTCGATTTCTACAAGATTTGATTTTTCCCTACAGGTATAAAGATGTTTCCTCGCAAGTATAAATATTTTTCCCAATTCATCCCTTAGCACCCAATGGTAGGAAGCTTTTGGCCACTTATGCAAATGTTTTTAGATATACCCACCAGTCATTGATTTGTAAGATCAAGGTTTGCCCACTTATTGTTTCTAGGTTGTTAGGCACTTCGTGTAGGGTAGGTATCATTCATGTGTTAAGAAAGATTTTGGGGAAGTGTAATGCTTTGTGGTTGGGAGGAAAAGTGCTTGGGCCATGTTTCCGTCTCTTGGCTTGCGGATGACCATGTGGGTTAGTGGCGGCCAGCGACTGTGATTTGATTCATTATTCATTACATATATAGTGTACTTTATTATTATATTGAAATGACTATATGGCATGAGAGCCAGAGATGTATCATTGTATATTATTTTATTGTGCTAACACCTAATTATGACACATGTATTGTAAGATGTAAGTTGATATTTTTACATATTTATAGCAGATTTATCTTTCCATTTAAGTTAATATGAATGAGATGATTATTTACTTCCATGATTATAGTTTCTGGAATGCGTATTTTACATCCCCAGTGAGGTCTCTCACTTTCTGTTTGTCAACATTGGGCTAAGAATTTGCAAGATTAACATAAGAATTGGATTAAAAAGAATGAAATAAACCACACTTGGCAATAGAATCAAGAGTATTTTATAGCTTCAAAATTCTACAAACATCCATGAGATGTTTAAAGAAACTGCCATGCTTGTGCTAGCACTCTGAGGCTCCTACTTCTAACAATATGGACCTAAACTTAGGCAGTTATGGATCGATCTGATCGTGTTGCCCTCTCAAGAATGGCCTTACATGATCCAACCTCATTGTAAGCTCACAATCTGCCATTTTTCAAGGCCAAAAAAGCAAAATAGAAATAAATATTAGGTTGTTACTATAATTTAAAATCATGGGATGTACAATTTTTGGGTTAAAAATTAGTTTTAATGAATATGTAAATTTTATCTGTAAGAATTTTGGGTAGTAATTGAATTTTATATTTGAGATGGCCCATCCACGATTTCTAATGTTGACATGAGGCCTTCTTTTCAAAGAGTAGTGAAATCTAGGAACTAGTTGTCTCTATTTCCCATCTGTAGTTTCATTTGTCAGCAAACACATTACTGGGACACATGCATTTATTTAGAGAGGTTAATGCTACAAAAACTAGTGGCATTTTGGCATAAATTCCTTAAATTTATGTTAGTTTGGGAATAAATTTGAAGGGAATTTCAGTCATTTAGCTTTAAATCTTCAATTTGAGTTGCCTTGCATATGATTCAAAGAATTTTAGAGGGGGTTGCGGTTATCTTGATCCGTCGATTCAAATGTTTGGAAATTTTGAAAAAATTGAGACATCTCACAATTTGAAGAGTTAATCGCACAACCTTATCGTCATTACATTTATGTAGCTTTAATTATTAAATTCTACATGAATTGTAGTATATTTGTAATTCTTAAAAGTAATACTTATTTCTATACTCAAATTGCTTTGATAGCCTTTTGCCTCTTAAAAAACCCCACTATAAAAACTTCACCCATACAAGCTTCAAGTTCAATAAAAAATATGTATTGGGAAATGGCCATTCTTAAATATCATCCACTTCAATAGTCAAAGGATAATTTTGGCCAATAAAAATAGCACAAATATTTACCACTTTTTATTGTGAATGAGGTGTAAAATCACTCTTCACTGATTCACCATTAAAATGGATGATATTTAAGTAGAGTGTTGGCAAATTGGTTGTGCATACATATAACGGTATTAAACCCCACGTGGCTAGCCCATACTACTCAGCTCCTCCTTTCACGATGGTTGTTCTTAAATATCATCCACTTCAAGAGTCAAAGGTCAATTTTGGCCAATTAAATTAGGACAAATATTTACCACTTTTTATTGTGAATGAGGTGTAAAATTGCTATTTGCTGTTTGGCCATTGAAATGGATGATATTTAAGTAGTGTGTTTCGCGATAGCTGTCGTTGCTACAGACTTAGACGAGCACCTCGCTACTGTGGAGGGAGAAAACGGAAAATAATTTAAGAGTTTACAATTTAAAAATAGGAACTAATAATTTTTGCATAGTAACCAATGCAACGAACAGGCACCACCTAACCACCCTCCTCAGACGTGGTAATGTGTGGCTTGAAAAAAAAATTCCTGTAACAAGAAGCAGTGCTCAGCGTAAATAGTAATATTAGTGTGCATTCAAGAGGTGGTGAAGAACAAGCAATGGCGGAAGATGAAGAAGGCGACCAGCCCCCCTATTTTCCTCACACTTCATCTCTTCGAACAACCTTTGCCCAAGTTAGTAATCTTGGTATTCTTGGGGAATTTCAATATGTAGTTTTACCTCACTTCCATTTTGCTCATATTGATTTGTGTTCGCATGATAAACTGAATAACTATTTTCCTCTTGGAAGAATGATGATGGAGCAAGTCGATTCAAGGAGAAAATCATTCAAAAGCAACAGAATCCTCCACCAGCTCTTGTGATACTGGCCAGTGACACTGGCAATGTAGCAATAAAGGAAAAGGAATATTTTAATCCAGTGCTCAAGACATGGCAACCTTTTTCTGGTTTTTCTGCTGGCGTCGCTGTTGCAACTCTTCATTCTTCCTATGGAAGAGAATTGAAGCAATTCTTGTCATACAGCATTCACACCTAAAATTGTTCAGGTGTTGGTAGCCGCAAATAAATTAGAAAAGGACCTTGTGCAGATTGATGTTGATACAAGAGGCCTGAAAAGAAGTCAAGATCTGCAACAATATAACAATGTAAACATCAATATTTTTTGGTTTCTTCAATGGCAAGGGTCAGAAATAATGCATCATGTTCAAATGTGAAGTCAGTTTTACTTATTCCAGTAGTGACGAGCAGTCCACTACGAGTAGCCTCCTGCCACGGCCTCGCCAGAAAATGTTTTTGGCCATATGCCACGTGTACACCATGCATGCAGAAGTGCCACTCATGCTTTTATGCATGAAAATCTATCTTTAGATTTGATTTGTTTTTTGCATGTTTTTTTGGTGATTATTTAAGTTAGTCCAGCCAAGGCGTGAGAAAAAGTTTTTGTAACTGCGCGTGGTTTTTTTCCAATTACCAGGTTTTCCACATAAATTGTTGGTGTAACGACTATATCGACGATGAGATCCCTCTCCACCACCAGTACGTGCTTTTGGTGTGACGGCAAAAATCTACATGGTATCAGAGCGTAGGTCATCGGTTCGAGTCCCTCGAGCCTTTGACCCTTCGTCCGCATAAGCTCGACTTATCGACGTGGTATGTAGTGGGTACGAATCTCACATGGTACGTGGTTGTATCCGGCTCTATCATCTAGGGGGTGTTGGCGTAACGACTATATCAACAATGAGATCCCTCTCCATCACCAGTATGTGCTTTTGGTGTGACGGCAAAAATCTACATAAACCTGTGTTATCTATTTTGTGTTTTTTGTTGTTAATTCACTGTTATTTCAATTCTACACTGCTTATTTTTCTAACACATCACACCTCAAAGCTCACGCACACCAAAAAAATAAGCTGGAAGATGGTATTATGCCAGGAAACCACCGAAAAAGTTGTTTGGAAGGCCCTTTATATGTCTAGTCTAGACAAAGGAGAGGGTAAGCTTCATTTTGCTAATGCACAGATTGAGTATTACCACCGCTTTCTTCATGATTCATTGTCATAGACCGATGAATCAAAGACAGACACAGAGGAATTTTATATGGGTGTATAAAACCTCCTAAAGATGTCATTGTGTGCTCTTGTTTCCTGAAAAAATTGTCCTGTATATTTAGGTAGCCCGTCAAAGGCATTGTCCTAAATGCAAGTAAATAATGTTCACCTTCGATAGAACAAAGGAAATTTTTGGTTTTAAATTTTCTGTGGCTCCTAATAGTTACTTATAAAGATTTGATTTTTTTCGATTTCTGTAAGATTTGATTTTTCCCTACAGGTATAAAGATGTTTCCTGGCAAGTATAAAGATTTTTCCCAATTCATCCCTTTGCACCCAATGGTAGGAGGCTTTTGGCCACTTATGCAAATGTTTTTAGATATACACCAAACAGCCCAGCCATTGATTTGGAAGATCAAGGTTTGGCAGGGTCTCCAACTTTATAAATTCCAAATCTCCTTTCAAGGCTTGTGAGCCATTTGATCATCTAAGATCAATGGCAACAATACATTTTACCCTTCCTGTGGCATCCACCTCTCAGAAAAGGTGAACTCCATTGCTTTCTTCCCACGTCATTCTAATGTCATTGCTTCCTATTATTGGTTGTGCCAATCTTCTTTTGCTTTGTACTATGGTTGACACTTCTATTGGTTGCTCCATTCTTAAATGGTTCTACACTGGGCTAAGTTCTGTCCTAACCATGAACATATGCACCAGCTCTTTAATGTGTACGCCAACTTGAGTGGTTGTGCCATTTTAATTACCCTTTCTAAGTTATATTTAAAGACCACGTTGTCTTCAAACCTCTTCCTAGATGCCAAAACTCATTGCACAGGTTTCAATGTGTTGGCCTATTATATCTGATGATGGGCACCATTCAGCAAGTCTGCTGCCTCCTATTCTATTGCACTCTACTTAAATATCATTCACTTTAATGGTCAAGCAGTCAATAGCAATTTTACACCTCATTTACAACAAAAAGTGGTAAATATTTGTGGTATTTTTATTGACCAAAATTAACCTTTGACTGTTGAAGTGGATAATATTTAAGAATAGTCTTTCTATTGAGCGGGTTTTGTATTGTCACGCTAACTTGAATCTTCATGCCAAGTTTCACAAATGTTGGGCTAGCTAAACAATTTTTTCTTTAGCTTGCACTAACTTCCTCTGCAACATCTCAACAAGCATATGGCCAGACAACATCTCCTTATTTGTGTGGGCTTTTATACTTCATTACAGGTTGTAGCCTTGGCATGAAAAGAAACCTATGGCCTCATGGTTCTATGTGCCATGTTGGCCTCCTTCCTCCCAGGATGGGGCCATTGGTGCTTCATCTCCTACACTGGCCATTACTCATTTTGATTTGTTGTTTTTGGTTGCTTTGCTAGGAACCAAATTATGAGAATGATCTGTGCCATGATACACTACTGCACACCATTCTCCCTTTAAATATATGCATTTGGTTACCTTTGTATATTATTGCACCCAATTTCAGTTGCCATACCCTTCCATTGTGGCTTGCACTGGCATTTGGCTACATTTCAGACTATATTATACAAGCAATATTATGCACAAGCCCCTATTATTGTTGTTGACTGACTTGTTAAACTTGTGCCTATGCTGGATTGTATACCTCTTTGTTGGATTCATCTGTATCCAGTTGGGCATGACTCCTAAAACATACATGGGTCTCCCCTTTGACTTGAGCCATGACACAATGCTTTGCCCTATTTTCATGCCATGTGCCATACCCAAACCCATATAGCATCATCACTCCTTTTAACACTGTGCAGGAAGATCCTTGGATGAAATCTGCTAATTGGTCTGAAGGACCAAAACAAATCAGTTATTGCTGAGAACATGTTGCCCTTGAGTTATTTCATTCCCGATAATGAAGCCAGGTCGAATGAGCGTGGGGAGGGCATAAACCAACTTCATAGCATAGAAGGGGTCCACCACTAGAAAGAGATGTCTAATGGTGGGGCTTTACGCCCATGAAATTTTATTCTCTCCTTAAACTCATGCAAACTGTCAGATGAGCGTGATGGATGGTTGGCAAAGTCCAAAAGCATTGGGGCACAACAATAAACCATGCTCTCCTCGAGGCGTCAGATGAAGGGGATCCAATGGCAAGATAAGCCTATGAACAAAGACTTCTTCACGTGCTAGAATGAGTTGCAAGAAACAAGGGGGACGGCGGGGAAATGGAATGAATGAATAGATTTTAATGACATCCATGAGACCAAGCAGCCTAAGGGACCAAGAGCCACAGCCCTAAGAAATCTTCAAGATCTTTTCGATGTCACTTCTCCTGCCATGGATTTTAACTGAGAAACCTACAGTTATTTGTAGTTTTGACTCCTCAAAGATCTCGATAATACTGCCCACCTTCAAGTTGTCTTCATACTGATTCCGAATGTCTTCATAGGCATCACATTCAAAGATGAAGTGCCATTCAGTCTCCACCACTTTTTTGCTGCAAAAGATGCAGATCCTGATTTCCCACTCTTCTTTGGGGACCGTCCATCTACCCGTTTCGCATCTCAAATGATGAGAACCGGTCCTCAACTACGCCATTAGAATCCTAGCTTTACCTTTAAGAGTGGCATGCAAGTAGGCTTTTTCCCCATGCTCCCACGTGGGGTTGAACTCTTTGACATAGTATGATTTTTTTCGGCTAAACTGCTTAGTCCACATGGCAGTCCTAAACTTTTCTAACACAAACTTCTTAATGTCTTCTTTAGTTTTAGGACATTCGTGGAGCCTAATATCCCACTTGTCTAGCCACTTGTTGTTCTGCTTCATCCAAGTCTTCTTTCTACGGTCTAACCCCTCCTCCACCACCACCTTAGGCCATCGCTGCTCTCCCATGTTCTCCACCTTTCTTATGTATGTTATCAATCGGATTATAGCATATGCCTCCATCGAGAATGAGCTCGCCTCAGCTAACAGGATCTCATAAGGGACCGTAGCCTTGACCTTAAGATTACTAGTAATAAGATGCTTTTGTATTCTCTCTAATTGCCTCCACTTGTGATTTGACAAGCTATTTCCCCAAACCTCACACCCATAGAGGACAACCGGCATGACTAATAGCCCAAAAAGAGTCTTCATGGTTTTCCAATCCCAAAGCTCCACTTTCTAACACCTATTCTGGAGCAGAAAAGAGGCTCTCCAACCTCCTTGGATCCTTTGTGTTCTACATGTATCCCAATTCAGCCTGTTGTGGAAAATAATTCCCAAGTACTTGTATTCTTCTACGATATCCAACGGGCTCCCATCAAAAATGAAGTTGACTTGCCGTTGCTTCCTTTTTAAGGAGAAAATCATAATCTTGGTTTTACTAGTGTTCACACTCATCCCGACCTCCTGGCAAAAGAGCTCTAAAGCCCTCAAGTGCTCTCTCAGACCCTGGGCAGTTTTTGCAATCATAATAAGGTCATCAACATATAAAAGCAACTTCACCACAAAATCAGCCAACTGGATACCCCCGCCCACAGATTTTTGCAACCACTCTTCTAGTTTGTTGATGTATAAGCCGAACAAAGTGGGAGATAGAGGATAGCCCTGCTTGACCCCAACGTCACTACCAAAACACTCCGACATACCCTCTCTAGTCCAGATTTTAGCTCTAACCTGCTCATAGAGCTTGTGAACAGCAGCCCTGTATTCCTCTGGAACCCCAAGATCTTCCATTCTACTCCAAAGTTTGTCCCTGGATACCGTATCAAAGGTGTTTTTGAAATCCACGAAGCAACAAAAGACTTCTTCACCTTGCGTGTCCCACACTTTTTCAACTAAATGTCTAAGAGTGACGCAATGGTCTATGGTAGAGTGTTTTGGCCTAAAACCAGCTTGCTTTCTAGCTCTTTTTCATTCCCTTTCTACCTAACTGTTGATTCTGCGTTCAATCAAGCTCCCGAAAAGCTTTCCAAGGAGAGGATTGACCATAATAGTTTGATAATTAGACAGATTATTGACATCACCACTCTTGAAAAGAGGGATAACGACACTAGTAGTCCACTCAACTGGAAAAATCCCTTTCGAAATGTCATTAAAAATCCTTTTGATGTGTGGGGCAAGGTGATCAACCCCCCACTTTAAAAATTTAGCTTGCAGCCCATCAATGTCTTGAGCTTTTCCACTAGCTAAATTCTTTATTCCCTGCTTGATGTCTTCTACTGAGAAGAGCTCGGTTGCCGTGTTGGTTACCGGAGGCTGGGTCTTCTCCAGCGACCTCTCATAGAGAAGCTTTGCATATCCTAACCATTGATCTCCTGTGATGTTGTTTTCAATCTGATTTCTTTCTTGCTGCATCTCCCTCCAAAAACCTTTTAGATTGTGTTTACTCAAGGAAATCAACTCTTTTCTTCTAGATATTACATATCTTTCCTTTTTGGATTTTATCAAATTCTCGTACTTTTTCTTGTTTTCTTTGCTTAGTGCAATCTTTTTGAGATATCTTTTAGCCTCCTTGCACTCATCATCAAACCATGGGTTGACCGGGAAAGTGTTAGACCGATTTTTCTTAGGCCTAGATCTCTTGCATACTGCTAGGGCCTTGTGAATTAAAGGGACCAGCATACTGCTGTCCACATAGTTTCCCGAATCCTTGTTCAAATCTTTGCAACCTCTGCTATTTTTTAACATTTGTAAGTGCTGCAACAAAGGTCTCATGATTTTCTTTGCTCACCCTGATTTTACGCTATGTGGTCTTGCTTTTGAATGTGCTGAGCTGGCCTAATTTTTTGTATTTCTTTTTGGAAGCCAAACTCCACACAGAGAGGCATATGATCAGATTTCAGCTCCGTAGGATTTTCTCCTATGTCAAACTCTAACAGCCTGGAGGTACCCATCCTAGAGCAGATAACATAATCAACAGTACTTTGGCCATTGTATGTCTTACAAGTGATACCCCCGGATCTAGGCCATGCGCTGGTGCCATTACAAATAACCAAGTCGAAAAGGCTGCAAAGACCTAATAATTCAGCTCCAAAATGATTCACACATCCTCTCCCATCCTGTGAGATTCTCCCCCATAATCGGCCTTCTCCTTCCTCTAACCATAACGGATCGCTACCCCCTCCTTTCTCACTACCCAATTGAAGAGACTGATTATTCGTTGTCCTAGCATTAAAATCCCCTATTAGGACAATTTCCCCTAAATTGCTGAAAGTAGAAATGTCTCTTTTTAACGAAGCATAAGGGTCCTCGCTATCAAGATTCCTCTTCTTGTAGAACTTTGACCCTTTGGGGGCAAAGTAGCAGGTAGCCAATCTAATCGTAACCTCCTTATCTGTTATTTTCAACCAAATATACTGCCTATTCGGGTGCTCTTTCTCTAACTTCACGGTTCCACCCCACATCTCTTTAATTAGCACCATGATCCCTCCATGCCCTTTACCTGTTTTGGTCGCTTCATTCCAAACTAAAATTTTCTCGAAACCTTCGAAGTTCGGGACTTTACAACCATCATGTTCGTGAGTCTCCGTAAGTATAATCACATCCTTCCCCTCAGCTATGGGCCCCAAACCCGGTCCTCTTCTCCATGGGTAATACCCACTACAATTCCAACTTACTATGTGTAAATACTCTTCAAATGAATAGCAATAGGGGAAAAGCTTTTAAAATGTAATGCAAATTTAGCTTCTATTATTTACACATAAATTTAAATGAAATTTAAATGAACAATGCATAATAGTGAAAATTTATATACGATTTTCTTTCTCATTCTTCTTCATCTTTATGGTAAATAATGTTTTTCTTTCTCATTGTTCTTCATCTTTATGTTAAATAATGCTTTGTCTTAAAATTGTGTTTACTAACACTTCTTATTTTATTGGTTAGGAGTGTTAAAAGCAAGTAGGGGAAAGGACCCAATAGATAACCATGTCCCTATAGCTACTATGGTGTCGCACACTTAGACCCTTAGATAAAACAGTTAAATATATGAAAAGAATAGTAGTTGAGAAGTAATATACTAGTAAAAATTTAATAAGGAACCAATACATGTGTAACAATACACTTCACATGCCACATCAAAGAATCAACCAATCAAATGGTGACACATAAGCCTATCAGTAATAGGTGTCTTGGTGCATATGTTTCGGTTTAACTTTTTTTTGGGTGTTTTTGGACAACTCAATAAAGATGTGGCTGATTAGGCTACATCATTGATACCCAAAAGCCCAAACAATAGCTTTAAGATCTTAACTAAGATACGAAGATATGCTAAATTTTTTATGAAAATCTGATGTACCATTTAAGAGCTTGGCGTCGCAAAGTTACTAGGTCCTCTCCCCTACATTGAAATGCATAGCCAAGTTGCACGTGAATGCATAGCCAAGTTACACGCGCGCGCACACTCACACACACACAGATATATATATATATATATATATAAGTTGCACGTGAATGCATAGCCAAGTTACACGCGCGTGCACACTCACACACACACAGATATATATATATATATATTGTGTTGTTTGGAGTTTCAAATTTGTACACATCACTTAAATAAATAGAATTATGGAATGCTTGTATAGATACATATAACAACTAATGAAGACCCAAATTCCTCTTATATATCGAATTTTATCCTTTATGATATTGGAGTAGGGATTATGACATCCTTCCTCTTATGTATCCTTTATGATACAAGAGTGGGGATTATGAATTGGATGTCAGGGTCTTACACATGACTTTGAAATTTGGAGGCATATAGTTTATTCCATTAAGCAAAGAGATCTCAATATAACTGTTCTTCAATTCAAATAGCATAAATATTGATGTTAGAATGCATTTTGATTTAATACATGAGGAATAAACAACTCGGTTTTGTAGCAACAATGATCACCAAAAGCTTGGTTTGTCTATTATAATCCACTAAAGTGTTGGTGATCTTACTCAGAAATCTATGATTGTAGAAACAAAATTGAATAAACATTCCCATCTTCACTAGAATATGCTTCATAATCTATTGGTGAATCTCCTATTATCCTAGAGGGAAGATCTTTTGTTAATGTGTACAGAAAGAGGAGGTAAATGCTCCTTCTAAGGATAAATGGTAAGCATAGACTAGAAAAGCCTTGACCCATTGTTTTTATTAAAGGGGTAAAAGACAAGTTTTGAAGGGGTCCGGAAACCCTTTACAGCAAGTGAATTGTCAATGTAACCACAATTGACCTACAGCTAAAGCATGACTAAAAAATAGCAAAACATAAAACAAAACAACAAAAGGAAAACAGATTAGAGCTACTTAAGAGTGTCAACTGCCTCTAGCTCTTCCTTGAAGAGGTTGTCAACAATCTCTTGAGGATCTTAAGGCTTTTTCTTATTCCCCTCATTGTGTTTCTTCTTGGTGTTTCTAGTTCTGGAGCTAGGATCGATGTCCTCTTTCACTTTTCCTTCAACTACAATGCTGGAACTCATCCTTCTTATTTTCTCATTGATATTTTTGAATTCAATTGCATTTACCTTCATGTACCCGTTGAAGTTCTCTTTGATTTTAGTCATTTCCTATTCTAGAGCCACTAACCTCGTGTCCTAATTATCTTGCTCCTTCAAAAACTCTTCCTCAATAACATTCATTTTCTCCTTCTGATTAGACAATTCATTCTGCAACTTGTTCACATGAGGGGCAGCTTCCTAATTCTAGAAAATTCTCCTATCCTCCTCCATCGACTGTTGACTCTCCCCACTTTATGTTTTAGCAATAATTTTCATTTTAATATTGAGTCTGCTAATCTCAATGTAGAACCATTTCATCATATTGTGCTAAATATCAAAAGTTTGGTGTAGGATAGCAATGTTTTGGCTTAACATAAAAAAGTCTTCAGCAACTTCCCACAAGGATGTGGGGTTGGGATGGGAGAGATTGGGCTCATTAGGAATATGGGGGAAAAGGTTATCAATTCTTGGGAAAGGATCATCCATGGCCAGTTCGGGAAAGGCTTTGCCTTTGCATTTTTCAAGAGTAGA
The DNA here is from genome assembly GCA_027924645.1 of Cunninghamia lanceolata. Taxonomy (NCBI): domain Eukaryota; kingdom Viridiplantae; phylum Streptophyta; class Pinopsida; order Cupressales; family Cupressaceae; genus Cunninghamia; species Cunninghamia lanceolata. The sequence goes on from BSBN01000082.1 coordinate 366,774, forward strand.
GGAGGTTCCACAACCCTTCTGAGGGTTTTTCCACATTTGTCACCAAAATATAAGGTTCTTCTCTTTTCCTTTTACTATCCCTTCTACCACCACTACCAATACCTATCTCCTTAATTAAAAGCTCATTCTCAAAGAGTCCTAAAAGCTAAACTCTAACCCTGATTTAGACCTAATTGTATTCCAACTACTAACATCTTTCTTAGACTCCTTAGATGTTCTAGAGATAGAGTAATCCACCACACTTTTCTTTTTGTCAACTTTCTTGTGGATACGTCAGTCTATGGGGATGCAACTACTTTAAATGACTAACAATCAACAACATTAGCCCCTATTGTAGGGGGATCACAGCATGGGCTTTCTTACAATCTTTGATGGACAAATCTAGATAGGATAGTAGGTAGAATAGAAAGGATACCAACCTATTCCTCTTAAAGTGGTTCAAAAGGAAAAAATGATTTGAATACACATATTTGAAGCACCCTTCAAGGGTGACATACCTCATTAAGCAAAGAGCTGTTTCATCCCAAGGCAGTTTGAGGGTGCTTCTGGCATATCTAGAGTGAAGCTTTTCAAGTTCTTTGTCTTTATTTAGGAAGGTAGACATCACCTCCTCCCCCATTCATCTATCCTTGAAGGCTTTGGCACCTTCCAAAGAAAGACCGGTAGCCTCTACCACAAACTCCATACCTTTCATAACCACCTTTTTATTATCACAATTTTTCACAAATTCAACAGTCAGCAAGGTGTCATGACCTCTCAATAATTCTATAAAAGTGGTAAAACCCCCTTTCTCCAAGATCTTCCATAACATGGTGTCCAATTTCTATTTACCATAGCTTACAGGTTCAACTCTATTCCTATATGCTCCCATCTTAGGTAATTTTCTCTCAAATTTTGAGATATCCCACTATTTTTAAAGACAAACCAACCCCACCAAATCTTAATAGTGTCTTTCAAATAGTACTCCAAAACTATAGCAACGAAGAACATACGAGAAGCCTCATCCCTTGAATTACCATCATTTACTTCAAAATGATCCTTCATCATAGTGTCGGTGTTACACCTAAAGTTTGATCTGTCTATCATGATTCCTTAAGTATGACCACCTCCATCCTCACATACTCCTTTGTTAAATGATTATTGATATCATTTACACTTAACATTACAATTTCCTTAGGAAATGAATTCGTCAACCAATGAGAGGTCCCTTGTTGACTCACCCCCCAATTAGCTAAGCAATTGGCCACCTGATTAACTTCCCTATACATATGTCCGATCCTCACCATTTTCATCTTACTTATAATATCTAAGGAGTCTTTTATGATATTCTCAATGGACCAGCCAGGGCAAGATTTCCTTAAAGACAATTAATAATATTCAAATAATCACCTTCCAATATTAAATTTTATACCTCAAATTGTTGCACCATTTTAAGGCATGTTATAAGTGGCAGCGACTTCCATGAAATGGCTAGTTTGAGTACTAAGGTTGATAGCACAAGATGCAACCAAATTACCCTTAGCATCTCTTGGAACCTGTCACATCTCAGTTTTATGGACTATATTATTATTCTAGATTAGTGAACATTTACCATGATTGTTTTATTTCAATTAAGTTCCACATGTGTAAAGGTAATTATTATGATGATATATTTACATAAATTAGAAAGTTGATTTAAATATTAAATATTATCGGTATGATTATGATGCTTTACTTTGGCTATATTTTTAGGAACTAACCTATTGACGTCGAATTGAGTGCGAATGAATGCAGGTACTCGTCGAAGACGAAAACATGGTTGAGGTAGAGGTGTTCTAAGCACTTGGCAAGAACTGTTTGGGATGGTTAACTCTAATGTAATCACACACTCACATAGTCTCATATTACATTTTGAATGGTTTATTATGCATTAATTGTGTGGATAATAAATGTGATTGATGTTTAGATGTTCAGAAAATTATTGTGTTTTTAATTGTTAGGAAAATCCTTTTCGAATGCATGATTTGATTATAAAAATTAATGTCTTTCCGAATTATATTTTAATTAGTGTATTGTATTTTAAAATAGTGAATATATATATGTGGTTGTATTTTATTTTAATTAATACTAAATAATAAACATTCCTATTTATATGAGTATGGATGTTTGGAAGACAATATCTAAATTAAATTATATTTAAATTGCAAGATATATATATATATATATATATATAATTTTATTCTTTTTAAAATGCTTTTTGATTGAGTTAAAGTAATTATGCTTTATTAAAAAAATAGTTAAATTATATTAATAATAACTATTATATTTAGAAAATTAAATATAGGAATTAAAAGAAATGGTTATTACATATTTTAAATTAGATAAATTACATTATTTTGTGATTATCATATTTAGATATCTAAATTAAACAATTAAAAAAGAGAGTTTCTATCATGCAAGTTTTAGAAATAAATAAAATTTATTTTAATGTATTTTCAAAAAGAAATGGTTATTATTTATTTAAAGTTAGATAAATTGCTTTATTATTATGAATATTATATTTAGAAAGCTAATAATAATTCTATTATGCAAGATTAAAATAAGTTTATTTTTATTATTTTTTTGGAGGCTTTTGAAGGCCAAATTTCATGCAACCATAAACAAGACTTCAGTTATTAAAAAAAAAGAAAAAGAAACCTAAATCAATCGCCAAAAATAAAAAGGTGATTTTTGGGAATAAAAAAAAGGTCTCTGTAAAAAAAAAAAAAAAAAAACACCATGAATAGTAAAATTGTGATAACTTTGTCATATCAAAACAAAATTTAAAACCGTAAAATGTTCCGGAAAGCTAGGGAAGAGAAGAACAAAACCCAGAAATACTTTGAAGAGATTCACATTATTTAGTGAGCTTTTTAGCAAAATAAGGTGACATGGATTTTGTTTTGGCAGCGACAAGAAAAGTTTGATCAGTGATTGCAGCAAAGAATAGACCCTTCCCTTTGGCAAGTGAATCTGGGTATTTTACTAGTTTTTCATTGCAATATATATGGGGGATTAAAACTATTAAACATAGATTTATTTTGGCCTGTGAAACTATTACTTTCTGGTCTATTTTGTCCTATGATCGGCCTGTTTTTCTTCCTGCCCCTAATTGCCTTTATCCTCTGTATTTGCCGTGGGCGTTGACCTGTGTTTCCTTAGCCACTGTTTGTGGTTATTATTATTTTTACTTACCTTATCATGTTCATTGTTTATTTATTCCTATCGCTAGAATTCAGACCTCTATGATATGATTTTAGTAATCGACTTGTTGGTGATTGTCTTAAGAATTAGTTTATAAACTACAAAAAAACTACCCCTTGTGATCGTTGAAATCTATTAAAACATGCTTACTGAATCTTCATCTTATTGTTCGTCATCTTATTTCACCCTGTAGTGGTCTTTTACAAGCTTCTGTAGTTGTCTTTATCTATTTTATTGTTGTTGGATCTGCACAATTCCTGTCGCCAGCATTGTAAAGTTATTGTAGCTTCTCTAAAACACTCTTAAACCAGTTATATCAATACTCAGAATAGAAATAGTAGGTTTTTCTGATATTTACCTATGCTCTTAAATTTAGTTGTGAGATGCTGAAACAATTATATATATTATTATCAACTCTTATACAAATGAATTGCTTGAAACTTAAACCGGAATTGAATGGAAAGAGTTAAACATTGATTTTCTTCAACCTTTTGACAACCATTATAATCAGATTTTAGACACCCAAATTATACTTAACTAAATGAATAAATAGATTGATGTTAAAATTATCTTTCTTTATATGTTAAAATGATGAACTAAAATTCGTGATGTAAATATCATTGTCTTATTAAAACTTCTTAAAGGGAATTAGTATACTTGAATTGAATGATTTAGAAAATTTAATATATTATGGAATTTAAATTGAATATGAATTAGGATATAAACCAGTTTGACAACCTTTAGATGCAATTGTATGAACAAATGATGGTTTATTGCTTGAAAGGTGTGTTTTCATGATTGATGCATGGGAAAGGGATTAGAAATGCTCATAGGTGATTTTGGATTTATTTATTTTATTTATTTATTGATTTATTGATGAAGGGGGTAAATCACAAAACACACAACAACAGAAATTGAACACAGAAAATAGAACTTTCTTTTATTGATCTGGGCAACTCATTACTTTACAGAAGCTCAATTACAATCAGATGATGAATCCTCTACTGGCTGCAACACATTAGAGCTTTCCCCAACCACAAGACTCTAGAATCTTCAGCCTTTTGTAACCCCAAATCTACTAGAGTTTCTATTTTCCCTCCTATTCTTGACTCTACACTGGTCCCCCTTAACTCTACTACCCTAAGGTTCCCAAAAATGGTTATATATAGCCTTTTTTGGCGACCACCAGCTTTATTTTTAAATTTGTATCTCCCTCCAAAAATAGGTCAACTTCGCGGGGCCATAACTTTCAATCCGACTGTTGGATTTTCAATTATAATACATTTTCGGAAAGCTCTCGAAAAGACGATGGAGCAAGAAGTAGTACCGATAGGTAGACTACTTGGGTTTCCCACCAAATTTCGGGCCCATCCGAAGCCTCTAAGTGCCTCAAATTTGACATTAAATATTTTAATAGGATTTTTAGAATTTGAAATTTTAATATCTCACAGATGACAAATGATATTGAAGTGATTTCTTCACTATTAGCTTCAATTCACCATTCTAGAGGTTTGTGTAAGATTTTGTATCCAACCGTGCACAAATGCAAATTTATTAAAAATAGTAACCCTGCCAAATTTCGCCATTATTGAAAAGAAACAACATTTTTTTTTTGGTTGATGCAAGATTGCTCTTACACCCTAGATGCTCCTGCATCAGACACTTGGGGTAATTTGAAAAGTGACCCTGTCACTTCTCATGTGTTAGAGGGAAACCAAAACGATTAACCTCAGTCTCAAATAACCATGATGAATCTTCAACAGGCCTTCCTTTCCATTTCACCAAGTATTCTATATATTGCCTGTTTCTTGTACTCTTACCCACACGGATATCCAGAATGCCCTTTATCTCCTCCTTCTCTGAAGTAGATGCCGGAATGTCCCACTGTGTTACTTTATCAAGTCCATCACCATGATACTCTGTCAGATCTGAAATGTTGAACACTGGTGAAATATTCATGTCATCAAGCAACTCTACCTCAAATGCATTTCCTGAATCGTGTTTCTTCAGGATTCTACATGGCCCAAATTTCCTCATCTTCAGCTTGTTATATGTACCAACTGGAAATCTTTCTTTTCTCAAGTGAACCATGACTTCATCACCCTCCTGAAACTCCTTATGCCTCCTCTTCTGATCTGCCTTAGCCTTGTACTGAATATTCATCTTATTAATGTGCGCTCTCACCTCTTCATGCAAATTCTTCAGATGTTCTGCAAAGTCTTCAGCTTCAGCACTTGTCTTTTCTCCTTTGTCCAGCTTCCTTAACTCAGAAGCATTTCTCGGGCTATTGCCATATACAACTTAGAATGGTGATTTACCAGTACTCCTATTGACAGAATTGTTGTAAGCAAATTTTGCCTGTAGTAAAATCAAATCCCATCCCTTGGGCTTATCTCCTACTAAGCACCGTAGCAGGTTACCTAAACTCCTATTCACCACTTTGGTCTGTCCATCAGTATGTGGATGATGTGCAGAACTGAACTTCAAATCAGTCTTCAACTTCTTCCATAATGTCCTCCAGAAATAACCAACAAACTTGGTATCTCGATCTGAAACTATGCTCTTTGGTAGACCATGTAGTCTCACCACCTCTCTGAAAAATAATTTAGCAACATGAACAGCATCATTAGTCTTCTTGCAAGGAATAAAATGTGTCATCTTCGAGAATCTGTCCACCACCACAAAAATGGAATCATGTCCTCTTTGTGTCCTTGGTAAACCAAGAACAAAATCCATACTGATATCATCTCATGGCTTCTCTGGTATAGGTAATGGTTGATATAGACCTGTGTTCTGACTTGCTCCTTTTGCCATCTGACATACTCTGCAACTCTGCACAAATTTCCTCACATCCTACTGCAACTGTGGCCAATAATAATTTTCACCAACAATAACAATGGTCTTATCTCGACCAAAGTGTCCAGCCAATCCTCCACTATGCTTCTCCTTAATCAAGTTCTCTCTCATGGAACTCCTTGGAATGCACAACTGGCTTCCTCTAAACAACATGCCATCTTGGATTATGAAGTCCAACCATTTTGTCATGTCCAAAGTAACAGGTTCCAAACAAGCTTTCCAGGCCTCTGCAAAATCTGGATCTTCATGATACAAACTTTTGAGCTCATCGAACCCAACAACCTCTATCTTCATTTCTGTCAACAAACTTTGCCTTCTGCTCAAGGCATCTGCAACTCTGTTGGACTTCCCACTCCTGTGCTTCAAAACAAAAGTATAGCTCTACAAAAACTCAACCCATTTTAATTGCCTTTGGTTCAACTTTCCTTGACTATTAAGATACTGCAAAGCCTGATGATCAGTATATAAAACAAACTCCTTTGGTAGCAAATAATGTCTCCATTTCTTCAAAGCCTGAACTATTGCATAAAACTCTTGATCATAAACAGAATACTTTTTCTTGGCATCATTAAGCTTCTCACTAAAATAGGCAATGGGCTTACCTTCTTGGCTTAGAACGGCTCCTATACCACTACCACTAGCATCACAATCTACCTGGAATACCTTATTGAAATCTGGAAGTGCCAACACAGGTTGTTCTACGACTTGCTGCTTTAATGTATCAAAGCTCTTGTCTGCTCCTTTAGTCCATCTAAATTCTTTTCTATCCCCTCTCATTGTCTCAGTTAGGGGCGCACAAATGCTACTGAAATTCCTGATAAACTTTCTGTAGAAACTTGCCAAACCATGAAAAGATCTTACCTCCATTGCACTCCTTGGCGTAGGCCATTCAATGATAACCCTTACTTTTTCTGGGTCCATCTTAAGACCTTCCTCTGAGACAACAAATCCCATGTATACCAACTCCTTTGCAAAACTACATTTCTTCAGATTGATCAACAACTTCTCCTCCCTCAACTTCTCTAAAATTAAAATGTCATCTAAATAAACAATAACAAAACTTCCCAAAAATTCCTTCAGTACCTCGTTCATGAGCCGCATGAATGTGCTTGGTGCATTGGTTAGCCCAAATGGCATGACTAACCACTCATACAAACCCTCCTTTATCTTGAAGGCTGTCTTCCATTCATCTCCTTCTCTGATTCGAATCTGGTGATACCCACTCTTCAGATCAATCTTCGTGAAGTACTTGGCTCCACTCAAACAATCCATTATGTCATCCATTCTCGACAATGGAAATCTGTACTTGATTGTGATCTTGTTGATGGCTCAGGAATCAGTACACATCCTCCACTCTCCATCTTTCTTTTGTGCTAGTACTGCAGGTACCGCACATGGACTTAGGCTCTCCCTTATCAGTCCCTTCCTTAACAGCTTGTGAACTTGTCTGTTCAACTCTTCATTCTCTGCTGGAGTCATTCTGTGGGCTGCCTTATTTGGCAAACTAGCTCCTGGTATCAAATCCATTTGATGACTTATCTTCCTCACTGGTGGTAAACCGTCTGGTACATTATTAGAGACAATATCTTGGAATTCTTCCAACATTTTTGAGACTTCGGCTGGTACATCTTCACATTTCTCTTGACTAATCTTAGGAATCAATGCAAAGCAATGACGCTCATGCTTCATACCCTCCAAAAACTTTCTACCATCTACCAAGCAAATTCTGGCAGTACTACATACCTTTTCTTCCACCTCCTTCAAGGACTTCAACTTATGACGGATTCCATCCTTTGTTAGGGAGTATGTGTTTGCACGGCCATCATGGACAGCGCTCCTATCATACTGCCACAGCCTCCCCAATAACATATGACATGCATCCATCGGTATGATGTCACACAACACCTCATCATGGTAGTCACCAATCTTGAACTTCACTAAACACTATTCATTGACCAAAGCTCTATGGTCCTTCTGCAACCATGCAATCCGGTATGGATGCGGATGCTTTCTTCTTGTCAACTTCAACTTGTCAACCATCTCCTCTGAAACAAGATTATCAGTGCTTCCACTATCAATAATAATATCACAACACTTACCTTCACATTTGCACCTTGTGCGGAATAAACTCTTTCTCTGATTGGGTTCTTTCTCCTCATTCAACAAAGTTCTTCTGACAACTAGGGTTTCTCCCCTTTCTGCATCTTCGGAGCGCTCAGACTGTACATCTCCATCCACATGTGCAACTCGTGCATTACCTTCAGGTCTTCTATTCATCCTTCCTTGATGTTGCGGACACTCGTATGCTCGATGCCCTTCTTCTCCACATTGGAAACAGGTTCCTCTAAAACCTCCTCTTCCAGGTCCTTGCACAGGTCTACCTCTTCCTCTTCCTCTTTGCTCACCATTGTTCTGGTCATGAGGGTGGTAGGTATTATCTCCTCTCTGATTTTGACTAGTGCCAACTTCTTCACTTTTCTTTGTATCTTCATTTTGGCCCCCATAGGGTCTTCCACCAGTCCTTCTGCCTTGACCTCTTCCCCTTTGCTTGTTGTCAAATCTTTTATTCAGCTTCTCTTCCACCTTCAGGGAAAACTGGTATGCATCTTCTATGGTGGTCATTTTGACCAGGCTCAGCTCCTCTTGAATACTCGGCCTCAACCCATTAATGTAACGGGCTACCTTCTCCTTGTTGAGCTCTGCATGGCCTGTCCTGATAGTAATCTTATAAAACTCTTCTGTGTACTCCTTGACAGACTTGTTACCTTGCTTTAGTCCTTGCAGCTTCTTCAACAACTCCATCTCATAGTCCACAGGAATGAACTACTTCTTCAGTTTCTCCACCATCCGATCTCATCTGGTGATCTTTCATTTTCCTCTTCTGTTCCTCTCTAATTGGACCTCCTTCCACCAAATACTAGCATGACCCTTCAACTTTGTTTTCGCAAACTTAACCCGATCTGGGTCCTCCACATCTTCATACTTGAAATACTCCTCCATGTCATTGATCCAATCAATAAGTTGTTCCGAATTCAAATCTCCAGAATATGTAGAAACTTCGATCCTGGGCCTTTTTCCGATCTTCGAAATGGCCCTCAACAACCTAACTTCTGCAGGATTTCCTCCAGCTTCTTGTTCTTCCTCAGATAGCTCCTCTTCAGCTTCATCTTCGCTTTCTTCTCTTGTTCTCGGATCAAACCCTCTTCGCAGCTCCTCTTGCAATGCGTCGATTTGCCTTTGCAGGGCTCTAAAACCCTCTTCCGTCAAAGCAGTCCTCCCAACATGATTTCTTTGTGGAGGCATCTTGATCTCCACAACAAACCCACAACCTCAGGTCCTAGTGCAAACTGCCTCACAGTCGGCGATCTGTCTACACACTCAGGAAACCTGGCTCTGATACCACTTGATGAAGGGGTAAATCACAAAACACACAACAGAAATTGAACACAGAAAATAGAACTTTCTTTTATTGATCTGGGTAACTCATTACATTACAGAAGCTCAATTACAATCAGAGGATGAATCCTCTATTGGCTGTAACACATTACAGCTTTCCCCAACCACAAAACTCTAGAATCTTCAGCCTTCTGTAACCCTAAATCTACTAAGGTTTCTATTTTCCCTCCTATTCTTGAATCTACACTGGTCCCCCTTAACTCTACTACCCTAAGGTTCCCAAAAATGGTTATATATAGCCCTTTTTGGCGACCACCAGCTTTATTTCGAAATTTGCATCTCCCTCCAAAAATAGGTCAACTTCGCGGGGCCATAACTTTCGATCCGACCGTTGGATTTTCAATTATAATACCTTTTCAGAAAGCTCTCGAAAAGACAATGGAGCAAGAAGTAGTACCGATAGGTAGACTACTTGGGTTTCCCAACAAATTTCGGGCCCATCCGGAGCCTCTAAGTGCCTCAAATTTGACTTTGAATATTTTAATAGGATTTTTAGAATTTGAAATTTTAATATCTCACAGATGACAAATGATATTGAAGTGATTTCTTCACCATTAGCTTCAATTCACCATTCTAGAGGTCTGTGTAAGATTTTGTATCCAACTGTGCACAAATGCAAACTTACTAAAAATAGTAACCCTGCCAAATTTCGCCCTTATTGAAAAGAAACAACATTTTTTCTGTTGGTTGATGCAAGATTGCTCTTACACCCTAGATGCTCCTGCATCAGACACCCGAAGTAATTTGAAAAGTGACCCTGTCACTTCTCATGTGTTAGAGGGAAACCAAAACGATTAACCTCAATCTCAGATAACCATGATGAATCTTCAACAGGCCTTCCTTTCCATTTCACCAAGTATTCTGTATACTGCCTGTTTCTTGTACTCTTACCCACACGGCTATCCAGAATGCCCTCTATCTCCTCCTTCTCTGAAGTAGATGCCAGAATGTCCCACTGTGTTCCTTTATCAAGTCCATCACCATGATACTCTGTCAGATCTGAAATGTTGAACACTGGTGAAATATTCATGTCATCTGGCAACTCTACCTCAAATGCATTTCCTGAATCGTGCTTCTTCAGGATTCTACATGGCCCAAATTTCCTCATCTTCAACTTGTTATATGTACCAACTGGAAATCTTTCTTTTCTCAAGTGAACCATGACTTCATCACCCTCCTGAAACTCCTTATGCCTCCTCTTCTGATCTGCCTTAGCCTTGTACTGAATATTCATCTTATTAATGTGTGCTCTCACCTCTTCATGCAAATTCTTCAGATGTTCTGCAAAGTCTTCAGCTTCAGCACTTGTCTTTTCTCCTTTGTCTAGCTTCCTTAAATCAGAAGCATTTCTCGGGCTATTGCCATATACAACCTGGAATGGTGATTTACCAGTACTCCTATTGACAGAATTGTTGTAAGCAAATTCTACCTGTGGTAAAATCAAATTCCATCCCTTGGGCTTATCTCCTACTAAGCACCGTAGCAGGTTACCCAAACTCCTATTCACCACTTCGGTCTGTCCATCAGTATGTGGATGATGTGCAGAACTGAACTTCAAATCAGTCTTCAACTTCTTCCATAATGTCCTCCAGAAATAACCAACAAACTTGGTATCTCGATCTGAAACTATGCTCTTTGGTAGACCATGTAGTCTCACCACCTCTCTGAAAAATAATTTAGCAATATGAACAACATCATTAGTCTTCTTGCAAGGAATAAAATGTGCCATCTTCGAGAATCTGTCCACCACCACAAAAATGGAATCATGTCCTCTTTGTGTCCTTGGTAAACCAAGAACAAAATCCATACTGATATCATCCCATGGCTTCTCTGGTACAGGTAATGGTTGATATAGACCTGTGTTCTGACTTGCTCCTTTTGCCATCTGACATACTCTGCAACTCTGCACAAATTTCCTCACATCCTGCTGCAACTGTGGCCAATAATAATTTTCACCAACAATAGCAATGGTCTTATCTCGACTAAAGTGTCCAGCCAATCCTCCACTATGCTTCTCCTTAATCAAGTTCTCTCTCATGGAACTCCTTGGAATGCACAACTGGCTTCCTCTAAACAACATGCCATCTTGGATTATGAAGTCCAACCATTTTGTCCTGTCCAAAGTAATAGGTTCCAAACAAGCTTTCCAGGCCTCTGCAAAATCTAGATCTTCAGGGTACAAACTTTTGAGCTCATCGAACCCAACAACCTCTATCTTCATTTCTGTCAACAAACTTTGCCTTCTGCTCAAGGCATCTGCAACTCTGTTGGACTTCCCACTCCTGTGCTTCAAAACAAAAGTATAGCTCTACAAAAACTCAACCCATTTTAAGTGCCTTTGGTTCAACTTTCCTTGACTATTAAGATACTGCAAAGCCTGATGATCAGTATATAAAACAAACTCCTTTGGCAGCAAATAATGTCTCCATTTATTCAAAGCCTGAACTATTGCATAAAACTCTTGATAAAAAATAGAATACTTTTTCTTGGCATCATTAAGCTTCTCACTAAAATAGGCAATGGGCTTACCTTCTTGGCTTAGAACAGCTCCTATACCACTACCACTAGCATCACAATCTACCTGGAATACCTTATTGAAATCTGGAAGTGCCAACACAGGTTGTTCTACGACTTTCTGCTTCAATGTATCAAAGCTCTTGTCTGCTCCTTTAGTCCATCTAAATTCTTTTCTATCCCCTCTCATTGTCTCAGTTAGGGGCGCACAAATGCTACTGAAATTCTTGATAAACTTTCTATAGAAACTTGCCAAACCATGAAAAGATCTTACCTCCATTGCACTCCTTGGCGTAGGCCATTCAATGATAGCCCTTACTTTTTCTGGGTCCATCTTAAGACCTTCCTTTGAGACAACAAATCCCAGGTATACCAACTCCTTCTTTGCAAAACTACATTTCTTCAGATTGATCAACAACTTCTCCTCCCTCAGCTTCTCTAAAACTCTTCTGATATGCATCAAATGCTCATCCCAAGTCTTACTGAAAATCAAAATGTCATCTAAATAAACAATAACAAAACTTCCCAAAAATTCTTTCAGTACCTCGTTCATGAGCCGCATGAATGTGCTTGGTGCATTGGTTAGCCCAAATGGCATGACTAACCACTCATACAAACCCTCCTTTGTCTTGAAGGCTATCTTCCATTCATCTCCTTCTCTGATTCGAATCTGGTGATACCCACTCTTTAGATCAATCTTCGTGAAGTACTTGGCTCCACTCAAACAATCCATTATGTCATCCATTCTCGGCAATGGAAATCTGTACTTGATTGTGATCTTGTTGATGGCTCGGGAATCTACACACATCCTCCACTCTCCATCTTTCTTTTTGTGCTAGTACTGCAGGTACCACACATGAACTTAGGCTCTCCCTTATCAGTCCCTTCCTTAACAGCTCGTGAACTTGTCTGTTCAACTCTTCATTCTCTGCTGGAGTCATTCTATGGGCAAACTAGTTCCTGGTAGCAAATCCATTTGATGACTTATCTTCCTCACTGGTGGTAAACCGTCTGGTACATTATCAGAGACAATATCTTGGAATTCTTCGAACATTTTTGAGACTTCGGCTGGTACATCTTCACATTTCTCTTGACTAATCTTAGGAATCAATGCAAAGCAATGACGCTCATGCTTCATACCCTCCAAAAACTTTTTACCATCTACCAAGCAAATTCTGGCCGTATTATATACCTTTTCTTCCACCTCCTTCAATGGCTTCAACTTATGACGGACTCCATCCTTTGTTAGGGAGTATGTGTTTGCACGGCCATCATGGACAATGCTCCTATCATACTGCCACGGCCTCCCCAATAACATATGACATGCATCCATCGATATGATGTCACACAACACCTCATCATGGTAGTCACCCATCTTGAACTTCACTAAACACTGTTCATTGACCAAAGCTCTATGGTCCTTCTGCAACCATGCAATCCGGTATGGATGCGGATGCTTTCTTCTTGTCAACTTCAACTTGTCAACCATCTCCTTTAAAACAAGATTATTAGTGCTTCCACTGTCAATAATAATATCACAACACTTACCTTCACATTTGCACCTTGTGCGGAATAAACTCTTTCTCTGATTGGGTTCTTTCTCCTCATTCAACAAAGTTCTTCTGACAACTAGGGTTTCTCCCCTTTCTGCATCTTCAGAGCGCTCAGACTGTGCATCTCCATCCACATGTGCAACTCATGCATTACCTTCAGGTCTTCTATTCATCCTTCCTTGATGTTGCGGACACTCGTATGCTCGATGCCCTTCTTCTCCACATTGGAAACAGGTTCCTCTAAAACCTCCTCTTCCAGGTCCTTGCACAGGTCTACCTCTTCCTCTTCCTCTTTGCTCACCATTGTTCTGGTCACGAGGGTGGTAGGTATTATCTCCTCTCTGATTTTCACTGGTGCCAACTTCTTCACTTTTCTTTGTATCTTCATTTCAGCCCCCATAGGGTCTTCCACCAGTCCTTCTGCCTTGACCTCTTCCCCTTTGCTTGTTGTCAAATCTTTTATTCAGCTTCTTTTCCACCTTTAGGGAAAACTGGTATGCATCTTCTATGGTGGTCATTCTGACTAGGCTCAGCTCCTCTTGAATACTCGGCCTCAACCCATTAATGTAACGGGCTACCTTCTCCTTGTTGGGCTCTGCATGGCCTGTCCTAATAGTAATCTTATAAAACTCTTCTATGTACTCCTTGACAGACTTGTTACCTTGCTTTAGTCCTTGCAGCTTCTTCAACAACTCCATCTCATAGTCCACAGGAATGAACTGCTTCTTCAATTTCTCCACCATCCGATCCCATCTGGTGATCTTTCATTTTCCTCTTCTGTTCCTCTCTAATTGGACCTCCTTCCACCAAATACTGGAGTGACCCTTCAACTTTGTTTTCGCAAACTTAACTCGATCTGGGTCCTCCACATCTTCATACTCGAAATACTCCTCCATGTCATTGATCCAATCAATAAGTTGTTCCGGATTCAAATCTCCAGAATATGTAGAAACTTCGATCCTGGGCCTTTTTCCGATCTTCGAAATGGCCCTCAACAACCTAACTTCTGCCTGATTTCCTCCAGCTTCTTGTTCTTCCTCAGATAGCTCCTCTTCAGCTTCATCTTCGATTTCTTCTTCTCAGATCAAACCCTCTTCGCAGCTCCTCTTGCAATGCGTCGATTTGCCTTTGCAGGGCTCTAAAACCCTCTTCCATCAAAGCATTCCTCCCGACACGATTTCTTCGTGGAGGCATCTTGATCTCCACAGCAAACCCACAACCTCAGGTCTTGGTGCAAACTGCCTCACAGTCGGCGATCTGTCTACACACTCAGGAAACCTGGCTCTGATACCACTTGATGAAGGGGGTAAATCACAAAACACACAACAACAGAAATTGAACACAAAAAATAGAACTTTCTTTTATTGATCTGGGCAACTCATTACATTACAGAAGCTCAATTACAATCAGAGGATGAATCCTCTACTAGCTGCAACACATTACAGCTTTCCCCAACCACAAGACTCTAGAATCTTCAGCCTTCTGTAACCCCAAATCCACTAGGGTTTCTATTTTCCCTCCTATTCTTGACTCTACACTGGTCCCCCTTAACTCTACTACCCTAAGGTTCCCAAAAATGGTTATATATAGCCCTTTTTGGCAACCACCAGCTTTATTTCAAAATTTGCATCTCCCTCCAAAAATAGGTCAACTTCGCGGGGCCATAACTTTCGATCCGACCGTTGGATTTTCAATTATAATACCTTTTCAAAAAGCTCTCGAAAAGATGATGGAGTGAAAAGTAGTACCGATAGGTAGACTACTTGGGTTTCTCACCAAATTTCGGGCCCATCCGGAGCCTCTAAGTGCCTCAAATTTGACTTTGAATATTTTAATAGGATTTTTGGAATTTGAAATTTTAATATCTCACAGATGACAAATGATATTGAAGTGATTTCTTCACCATTAGCTTCAATTCACCATTCTAGAGGTCTGTGTAAGATTTTGTGTCCAACCGTGCACAAATGCAAACTTACTAAAAATAGTAACCCTGCCAAATTTCGCCCTTATTGAAAAGAAACAACATTTTTTTTTTGGTTAATGCAAGATTGCTCTTACACCCTAAATGCTCCTGCATCATTTATTTATTTTTTATTTACTTGTTTATTTGGGGAAAGAAGGTAGATTTTTATCTAGGAATGTGTTTGGGTTACTTTCTGGGCAAGGATGCTGAATGTGGATTATTGGAGATGGCTTTTCCTCTTTTCGAGAATTGAACTAGGTTACTATGTTTAAAGGTTTAGATCTAAACGAGCTGACATTGAAAAAGATGTTTATTTTGTCTAGCAAACTTATTTATATATATCTCTGCCACATCCTGTTGTGAGACAATCTGCATTTCATTGTTTAGAATTACACATTCAGACCTCAGGGTTGCATCAGGTGTTCCTTCCTTCCAGTTGTTTCCAGGTAGCTAGACATTTCGTGCAGGGCAGGGTTTCATTCGTTTCATGAAGGGATCCGGGGAAGTGTAATTACTTCATGGTTGGGTGGAAAAGCACCTGGGCCATGTTCTCGTCTCTCAGCTCGCAGGTGGAGGACCACTTGGTTCGTACGACTGATGAGCGTATTGATTTATTTGTTCTTGTTGTACATGATCATTGTAACTTGTATTTGGATGCATTATGGCATGAATGCCAATGGACTTTGCATATGATTTTATAGTGCTTTTACCTGGGATGAGCACGCGAATTGTAAGATTTAATGACTTTATTTGATTTATATTGATGAGATTATCCTTTGCAAGATTTAATGATTCTTAAGGATTCTTATTGTGAAGATTTATTGACTTTATTGAATCTTATTTATGAGACTTATCTTTTTACTTGTGATATTGTAATTAAGCGGATTAATTACACATTTTCATCTTTTGTATTATAATTAAGCTGATTAATTACACCTTTTTATCTTTTGTGGATTAATTACATCATTTTACTTTTATTTCTTGTGATGTATTTAAGTGGATTATTACTTCATTTTAGTTCGTTTTACTTTTGTGATGGTTTTGAGGGCTTTTACAAAACCCCTCCTCCACCAGCTAGTCCTGGTTTTTTTTGTTGCCCCATTGATGTTTAATTAACCTAATTTGGTTGGGGTGGAGACCAAGTTATATTTTATCTTTAAACCTCATTTCCCTTAAAAGTAGAAGAAATACCAAAGGCAAGCTTCCATGCCTTGGCAATGTCAAGTTCCATCTTTGAGACCATAACTTTGGAGGAAGAGGTAGCCTTTGATTTAATAACCATCGAGAAGTTTTCCTTTATGGCCAAGCAAATTTTGAAGAAAACCCTTTTAAGTGATGATATTCTCGATTCCTAAAGATTTGGTTGTTTCTTTTTTTTCACAACCCCCACCCAACACAAGGAGTAACTCGATCCCATAAAAAATTTAAAGTGGGTTTCTTAAAAGGGGACTTCCATTGAACTATCAAACTTTGGGTGTCGTTAAGATGAGTCCAAATAAGAAAGAAAAGAGAAAGGATCATACCCCACGTTTATTACGAAAAGACACACCCCATCAACAAATGAACAACAATTTCTTCTATTTTTTTGCATAAACAACATCTATTGGGTATGGCAAAGCCCCTTTTCAACAAGTTATCAGTAGTTAGGAATTTGTTCTGGGCCAGCAACCAAAAGAATATGTTAATTTTAGGAATCGAATGGGGCTACCAAAGATTAACCCAAAAGGGAGGTGGGCCATGATCCAACAACATGCAGAACCCTGAAGCAAAAGAGAATGCATCAAACAAAGAGGTAGCCCAAACTAGCTCATCTCTCTTGGGATGTTGATTAATATGGAAAGAATAAAGAAAAGCATCCAATTGAGAAAGGGAATCTTTCAAGGCATTGGAGATTGGAGCCAATTTCTTCCAAGATCTAAAACCTTTAATAACTTGGGTGCCAATGAAAAGTTTGCATAGTTCCACAATAGAAGAATTCCAAGTCAAATCACTCAGAGGGTTATCACAAATCCAAACATCTTCCCAAAATTTTATGGAAGAGCCATCTCCCAGTTTTTGTTTAGTACCTTTATTGATGATAAACTTGTTCTGCATCACACTCTTCCATATTGTAGAACCTTGCAGTAGCTCATTGCTAGATAATAAATTCCCTTGATTTCCTTGTAGGTAGTTTCTTGACATAATAATCGATCATTCATTTTCTTCACTAATTAATCTCTAAGAAATTTTAGCATTCAAAGCCAAATTAAAGTCTCTAATTCTTCTTAATCCCATTCCTCCTTTCTTTTTAGGCTTACACACAAGGTCCCAAGCCAACAATATCTAAGACATTTTCTTTCTTCAATACCTAACCATAGAAACCTCTTCTAAATTTTCTTAATTTTATCTATAATTTTTTTGGGCATCCCAAGCAGACTCATGCAATACATCGATAGATTTTGTAGAGTGGATTTAATTAGTTGAAGTTTTCCAGCTTGGTTGAGAAGTGATCCTTTCCAACTTGAGAGTTTTCAATGAAAACAATCCACCAATCCATTCCAAAAGGCATTAGGGATAGCACCCACAAATAAGGGCAAACCAAGATACACAAAAGGAAGAGATTCAATTTGACATCCTAGCAAAGAGGTAACCTTTTGTTGTCTATTAGGAGGAATATTGAGGAAGAAGATAGTACTCTTATGCATACTTATCTTCTGACATGAGGCTTTCTCGTAGTAGAAAAGAACACATCCAAGGAGACAACCACACACAAAACATAGGAGCAAGACTATTGTCGATGCCACTTCAATGCTCAACTATTCTAAATTAAAAGGTCAATGACACAACATGATTACGAAATCATGATTGAATAGGCAGTACAAGACTTCCTCATGGCCCAAACACCAAATATCAATAAAATGGAGTACATGGGATAGCAACTTCTTCACACAAAAATTGCATCCCTTCCAACACCATGCTAGGAAACCTCCAACTACCGAGGAGAGATTCCTGAAGCAACCAAATTCACAAAGCTGGAAACTCAACAAGAGCAAGCAAATAATCATAATACAATAATAACATAATAATATGTGCCCATGCACTACTAACGCACCATCATATGCTACACTATGTTAGAACATAAGTGTAGTTATGGAACTCGTATCTAAAGGACACAACATGCACCTTCATGTTATTCAATAACATGGCCTAATGTCTAGGACACAACATCATACACTCCACTAATGTCAGAACATTAGGAGGCATGGTATTATTATCGAGACAACAAAAAAGAGACAAGCATAAACAAACACAGTTAATGGACTAAGTCAACACCCAACCACATACAATCTACTAAAAGCAAGGTATAATCTGAATAAGGATCTCAACATAATCCATTCACAAAGACAATAGACAAGGAATAATATTTAAGCTCATACAAGAATTCAATTTAACATCATTTGCTACTATCGAGACATGACATACACACAAATCAACAAGATTGTTCACATCAAGTGGTCCATAACAACACAAACCCATTTCAAAACTTTCTTAAACACTTCACACAATATTCACTCATATTCAATAATGAACAAGGAATTCAATTTGCTATAGTTCTAATAATACACACACCAAGAACTAGTAGATTCTCTACAAGCTACTCCCTTATACAATCCATCAGAGGCCCATCATGGATGTGATAGAGAACTTTACATGATACATGACCAACAATTAAAACATTCAAGCATAGCCACCATAATAAATAAAAAGGAATGCCAAAGGAAAAGGAATTCAATTCCAACAATAAGGCATAAAATGAGCTCAATTTCAACAATAAATCAAGTGCGACCATAAAAGTCACAAGATAAATATATATCAAAGTTTGGTGGCTAGAATTATTCATAAACAAGAATAATAATTCAATGTTGGTCCTTATTAACATTTAAAGAATTCATCAAAACTGGAAGAAAGTATAAAATTTTTGAAGGTACGCTTTACATGCATCGTGTGACTAATTCTAGTCACAAGCAAGGGAGTACAATGCTAGACTACACCTAGATTTCAAAATCGAAGGCGAGTAAGCGAATGTACTCAAGTAACACCAAACAAATGAGTCTTCTAAGACTCCAATCAAGCCATAAAGCATCAAATCAATTTCACTTATCCAAAAAGAACATAAATCAGGCTATCAATTAGCAACTGAAGTTCATCATGTTCAAGGGAATTGCAATTACCATGTAATGATGCATGCAATCACACACTAGCAATCATCTATCAAACCATTACTAAGCTAGAACATAAATAGGCTCACAAGCCAAGATATCTTAACACATTCACTCTCCTAACAAGGAGTAATTAACACTCTACACTATATAGGGATTCACTAATCATATGGGCAATGCATTAATTCAACAAGATTAATCACACTAAGATTATTCACAAGGAAATGACAAGCAATTGGGGGCTCTAGTCCACACCAACCCAATCAATCTTTCAATGTACCATTCCTTTCACAAGTCAAATGCACACTATGTAACAGGGGAGAACACAAATCAAGGTCACAAGATGCAAGGTTTATTAATACACTCAATATTCTTACACAACGATACCCATGCCTAAGACCCATTCACAACCCCTTTTACTCAACTTTTAAATCAATGCAATGCAATCACACACCCAAGATCCCACATGAATCCTAGGGAAGAATGCAATTTTGGGACATAAGTCATTACCCAAATGATCTATTCTATCAATTCAATATTTCTCTTTCAAATCCCAGGCAGATGAACAAACATCACCTCCTTCACAAACAAATATGCAACTCTTAAAAGAGTACGCAAGATTCAATCAATCATCTAGAACATTGCATTTCTTCTCGCACAAAGGTTTACATAACTACACTATCAAAAGTGGTCACAAAAGCACCAACATGATCCCACAAAGGTCACTCAAACACTCACACACATAGCAAGGATTCTTGCCAAGCATTTAGGACATCAAGAATGCAGTCTATTCAAAAATAACTTCTCAGCAACCCCAACGGTCTAACTAATCTTGCAATACTATATTCCTCAACCATACACATGCAAGGAAAATATATCAGAAAACAACACATGCTACTCCTAGCACACAACAACACAACACAAGGACCCTACACGTGCTCAAACACAATGAGTAGAACACACAAACCAGAGCTTCTAATGCCACAACATGAGCTCTGATACCAAATGTAATGCCCCAAGTTTTCACCTAGGACATTAGCTGAACAAACACCGGATGAACAAATTTTTCATGTTTGCAAGTGTGACATTCACATGTCGCATTGCACTCACATGCACACAAGGTGTTGTAAAAAGAACAACAAAACCTATGACAACATCACCATTGCACTAGACAAGGTGGCACAAGTGGAAGACTTCACCCATCTTGTGACAAACCACCATAATGACCGTGAGAGAGAACGAAGTTCACTGCATGATGACGATTGGACACACGTCCACAACCTCGCCTCCTCGTGAACACATTGAATAGGATGAAGGTGATAACTACCTAGAATCCATTATATGACGACATAAAAAACATCCCAACACAATGGAAAACTCGCTTGAAATAGTGATCAACTAGGAGGTACAAGCCATCAACCATTTGGAATAATTACTAGCCAATTTCGTGCAAAGGCATGCTTCCCAATGCAAAAGAGGAAATAAATTCCAAACTAGGACACCTAATGATGAAGTGTCAACATGGGGAGACTCAAAAGACTAAGGGGAAAAACTTTGTATATAAAGTTTCTTCAGGAAAGGTTGGGAAATGCTTGTTGTCCAACGACCTAGAGATTGTAGCCCCCCAGAGGACTACAACACTCCAGAGAGGACTACAATCCCCCAAGAAGACTCCAACACCCTAGAGGACTATAATGTGCCATGATGGTGTCTAATTATGGCGTTATCATCATGTCACAACATCTGAACATAAAATTCTTTATACTTAGGACTTTGACCAAGGGTCCCACAAAGACTCTACTACCAAGAATTCCACCCCTAGGCCTCCTATGAATCGACAAAAGATAGAACGAGCTCTAGAGATGATTATGAGATCTCCAACTTGTTGATCTTCAAATGACACATGACTGAAACACTCTCCAACAAGAGAGAAGGTCATCAAGTGGAACACTCCCCAAGATGAGGCAAAGTACCATAAGACACCTATCTAAACACACTTAGCTCACGTGGACGTACCCACACTCAAAGGAGATGGTAGACAAGTCAAGGGTACAATCCACCCTACACAACTGTCGCAACCAACTCAAGATGATCCAACAAGCCAATTAAACATCGTCAACCAATCTACAACAAGCACTTAGCCAAAATATGAATAATGAAATAAGGTATTTAGCCAACAACATCCAAATAAGAAAATATGATAAAAGTGTTACAAGACATTATGCCCATTCAATACTAACATTGACATGCACTAAAACAATGATAGGATCCTCACTACCTATATGGGTGGAATGTAATCTAATACTAACACATCCAATACCATTAATGCAATATCACGATAATCTGAATCTAGCATGCTAACATATCAAGATTGCAACATGTAAATCATATAAAACATGCCAACGCCCTCACAAGATAAGGCATGGAAACATACAAGATGATATCAATTATTTATTACATTTAAAGGGTTTCATCCTAAACATGGAGGAATCATAACCCACATCATAGAATATATCAAAACATGATTACAATCTTATTACAATGGCCGCAAGGACCCCATTTACAAGGATTACCAAATTACAATAATTAAAATAATACAAAAGCATAATATACCAAAAGTCTAGCACACTAGATCTAAGGAGTATCCTCTGATTTTGCCTCTCCCCAACTATGGTTTAGTGCCACCCAATCATGTGGTATCTAGAGGCCCACCCCACTATCCTACGAGACAGTCAAATTGGGTACAAGCACACTCACACAATCAAGAGTACATGGCAATGCTCAGGCCAATCAAAATACACAAAACACATGGCATCACAGGCCAATCAAATCATAATAGATACATGTGGCACAACTACCAATCAAATGCATACAAGAATGAATGGCTCACATGAGCCAACATGCATAAAAGAATGCCATCTCAATAATCAAGGATTAGGGATTCTCTCACCTTCAATGAATGCCAAACAAGGCATATATCATACACCATCACGCATACATATATAAGAGCACAACCATCAACATACATACAGGTGGTCTAAACACATTCCAGATACCAAATCCGAAGAAAGGATATGACAAGAATACTAGAAATAGTACCAACGAGTGTCGTTACAATAAAAAAAGATCTAGGATAGCATCCTCGTTTTGCATAGATTTTGAGTAAAGGAATACTTTGACATTCACCAACTCCTAGAGTTGTGACATGTGGTTTACGATCAAAATCGGATCTAGAATAGCATCCCCATTTCGCGTAGATATCTTATTTAACATGTTTTATTGTTCCTATTTTGTATTGCATTATCACTTGATTATTAAACTCTCCAAATGAATTTCTAGCGATCCCTTTGTATCGCAGAAATTATTGAGAGCCCACTCCTTCCTTATTCTATAACTCAATCCTATGTCTAATGCTTCAATTTTATAAATTGGGAGTGGCATGCAAATCAATGCATGATTTTTCAACATAAATATTTTTTTTTTGACAACATACTCAAAAGATGCAAAATCTTAAAATAATAGGAAGACTACTCATCTCGCATTATAAAACATCCATACAAGGCATGAAAATAAATTTTCATTCATTTTCCAAATGCAAGCAAAACCATAAAATCCCCAAATCATCCAATAATGGAGCTTGGGCAAAACCTTTGAATTTTCTAAATTTTGATTGGAAGAAAAATTGAAAATCTAAAGATACCCTCTTGTTTCAAATATGCTCAACAACACGTTTTTCACATAAAATTAGAAAAAGACCATTCCAATAAAATTTTTCTATAGTAATGGCTATTTTTGACACTTTGAAAAATTTAAAACATAATTAAAAACATACGATTGAAGCATCTAAATCAATTCAAATACATTCCTTCAATCAAGGAAGCCATAAGAAATCCACTTCTTGTGGCATGGCAATGAAATAATTTAAATTTAAAATAAGTTTCAAGGAGGTAAAATACCTTCCAATACAATCTTTTGCAACCATGAAGGACTATCTTGAAGCCAAAATGCCTCCACAATCCTTTGCCACACACACCCAATCCATTCCAAGCAATCATCCATCCAAGAAACACACAATCCCTTCCCTTCAATTCTTTCAAAAATCCATTTCCCATGGAGCAAGAAGAGGGTTTGAAGAGAAAATACAATGAATAATGAAAATAGAACTCTATTTTTCTTTTATCCACTCCAAAGGCCTTTCCATTTCTTTTCCAAAACTGACTTTTGAAACAAAAGATAAATTACCTAATTAAATTAATGCAATTATTTCCACAAGGAAAATGCCACCTAATTTAATCACATTCCAAAAATTCTGAACACTCATATAATTAAATCCAATTTCTGTTAAAACACAATTCTGCCTTTTAAAAAGAAAATATTTCATTTCGAAGAAAGAATCAAATTCACTTTAAATTTCTTCTACTAAAATAAAATAATGCAATAAGATTTTTCACTAAGGTAAAATTAATTATTTTCAACTAAACATTAAAATATTCCAAAAACACAGAAAACACATTTTTCAAGATAAATTAAAATATAATGCAAAAGGCTAAAGGAAACACAAGCAAAGGGCTTAAACACACTCTATGGGTTTCCACTAAAAGGGAAAGAGAACCCAGTATGCACCTTCCAGTATCCTATGATTTTCTTAAATAGATATTTAATAAGTATATACAAGCACATACTACTATGCCCTTAAAGCAGAAACAAACATAGTTGATTTCCCATCATATTAACCCTTAGAGGAAAGACAATGTAGCTTACAGATCTAAGTAAATTTCGGCAGCATAACGGCATGTAAATTAACACTTTAAGAACATGAAAGAAGAAGAATAGAAGAAAGATATACATAATAGAAGAGACACCAATATACCTCCCAAGAAAACCCTTTTGGGTAAAAACCCCACACTTCAAAGCATCAAACCAATGTATCAATCTGCAACAACAAACATGTTACAATACACTTGCAGGATCAAAGCCTTAACATGGAGATTTACATCTTGCTCCTCTGGAGGAAAACTGACAGCATAACCCTACATAAAACTCTCCTCAATGTCTCCATCTCAAGCCCTCAATATATAGACTCATGGGGGCCCCAAAAACAACCATAAGGCATTACCATGGGCCCAAACAAGGTCCAAAAATACCATGGTAAAAATCCATACGACCCACGTCAGTGCCACTTGTTCAACACTTACAATCGTCACCGACACTTGTCCAAACATGTCATAGGAATCTCCTCTACATGGGCACCCCAAATTTACTAAATTTGACTTATGACAGATGCTCTTACACATCTTACAGCTGTCATAGAATCTGTCATAACTGACAGCACTTACAACTATAAGAGAATATGTCATAATTGACTATCAATAGCCAATTCTCTTACAACCCGTCATAGGCCAACTTGGGCGCTCTAAAAGGATAAGTTAAAGATTCTTTATGACAATGTCATATGCATTATAACACTTGTCATACTCCCCTCTATTTCTAGCTCTTACACCGTTATAGAATCTATCATAAGTCTTACGCATCATAAACCTCTTACAACACCAAAAGATGCTGACACATGGCAAAATACCTCTACCACAAAATGGGATGCCCAAATCCACATGTAATTCCAAGTATGCATCCATGTCACCTTTTCTGTATAGTGACACCTCACCATGCCACTCCCACATGATGACATAATAATTTTACACACTTAATTAAATATTCAGGCAAATAATAAGTAAATTATTAATACAACACTAGGAACCTGCAAAGGTTGAGACACCTTAATTCCCAACATCCACAACATGCAGACTCTAGAATCGCCACTGATTCGGATCCAAGTTAACATAGGGATTCACAAGACTTGTGTCCCACTCAACCGAGTGAGACAGAGGTTAACACGTATTTTACCCAACGATTACCATCTCCAATATAACAACCGTTGGAGAAATAACCTTGTATCTGCACACTCAAGTCAAACATTAGGTGTACTTGATCCACATATAATAGCCAAAGCAATATAATCCACCCTATTGTGGTGTAAATCATACAGGATACAAAATTATCACATCTATTGTAAATCATTTATGACTAGCATGATTCAAGAACATGATGCATAGTTAACAACATTTCACAATGTTGCAATAAGATAATAATCACAACTATAACAGATATAGTGACAACAGTGAAGTTGAAACATTGCAAGGATTTATCATACACATGCACAACATATGCATCCCATAATGCATAGTCAAAATCTAGTCAATATAAAACTCCATTAGAAACACCTCAATGGTCATCTAGAATACGCCCTTAGAACCCCTTGATGGCACAACAGACCTCATCGGCAAGTTTGTTGCAATGGCTCATAACACGAGAAACACATAATACATTGATAAACACTCAATATAACAAAAAATATAAGAATCGAAAACCACGCCAAGAAAACACTAGGGTGGGCATTACATCGAGGGTGTAAATACTATTTTAGATATAATTTTGTATTATATTTCTATTTTCTTTATCATTGCATATATATAATATGTATATATATCTAGAAAAATGTAGAATGCTTATATATATAAAACAAAAATTAACTAAATTTGAGCAACGAGAGATATTTCAAAATAAAGAGGGGATTCTTGACCCTTGGTTGAAAATAACCTTGACCTTTGGCATCTCCCTCCTTGCTTACTCTTTCTTGTATCCTACAAGAAAATGTAAGAGAAAATTCCAATGGTTTAGAATAAATGTTCATCCCATTAGAAGCCTTAACTTGCTAAATTACATTACCTAAACTAATTACAACCTAATTGTGAGTTAGGCCATGGTGGAGGAATATGTGACTAGGCCCCCTTAACTTAAGTTATTCAACTTAAGTAACTTTTGTAAATAAGATAATAAAGTAAGTATAGTCTTTAATTTATAAATTTGGGGATTATCTCTTGCATAATGTTGTCTTTTAAATTTTA
Source organism: Cunninghamia lanceolata (assembly GCA_027924645.1). Classification (NCBI taxonomy): domain Eukaryota; kingdom Viridiplantae; phylum Streptophyta; class Pinopsida; order Cupressales; family Cupressaceae; genus Cunninghamia; species Cunninghamia lanceolata. The sequence continues at coordinate 393,499 of BSBN01000082.1, forward strand.
GGCAACCCCTTTTTAAGTGAACTTAACTTTATCAATAGACATTTTGTGAAGATCATGGTTAAGCTTTCATTCACAAGATTAAATTTTAGACATAATTGTAGGGCTAATAATGTTAACCAAAATGGCATTGTAGGTGATCGTCTGGGAACTGACTCACAATTCAAATGTGTTTTGTCCCACCTTAGTAGTGCCTTGTGTATACTTAAAGTCATTAGTGTAATGTAGCTATGAGAGTCACACAATGTTATATATATATATATATATATATATATATATATATATATATATATATATGGTTAATGTCACCTCCATTATAATATACTTTAATTTAGTTAATAAATACTCCTTCCTCTAGATAAGTCACCTATTCACCACACCTAGGGGTGTCCCAGACTCTTATTGCTAAGACTCAACTCTAGGTAAGATGTTGACCTCTTTATCAAGTGTTCGGATGTGATCCTATGTGATGCTCGTTCACATAATTGGTCCCTCTTCTTGCACTTTATATTTTGTCTCTGAGGCCCTCTATACAACAGAGCTTGTTGTGACAGCACATGAGGTGATAGTGCATATTTGTGTGTGATGTTATTTAGTAAAGTGTCAACTATCATCTTTCAAATTTTTTTGTGGTTCAGGTTGTGTATTATTGTGTCTATTTTTTGGGGCATGAAAGTTTTGATACATTGATAAACATGAGATAAAATGGATAAATTAGAGTATATCACTTGATAAACTTCTAATTTCTGAGCATGGATGGGTCTCTAGGCCTAATATAGATCTTTGGTATCAAATTTAGCTAAAAAATCATTAAAATAGGTCCTAAAATCAATAAGTGGCATCCTGTAGGGCAACCTTGACTACTTCTGACAACCAACAAGGTGGCCTTGATTGGATAGGGCAGCCTTGTCCGTGCTAAATAGAGTTTAACAACTTCTACAGGGGTTTAATTAGCAAATTTAACTGGACTTTGGTTTTGGTACTTCTTATGAAACTCTATGGAATCTCGTAAAACACACTTGCAATCAAACTTTTATGAATAGAAATCCTACAAAAATAAAAGTTAAAGGGGAGTTTGCCTTAGTTAGTCCCCTTGTGGGATTTCAAGCATGAATCCACATTGAAAAGATGATAAATAATGTCATTAATTTGATCTATGTAAATAAATAAGTTTGAATCAAAGTATAACCATTAAAACTTGTAACATGATGGCAAATGACACATGGAAACACAATAAAGCTAGTGGGGTGGGAGAACGGTTATGAAAACAAGGTTTTAGTTAACTCATAAAGGGTTTTAAGATGTTGAAGAGGACTAATATGGGAATGAGAAACCTTAAGTATAAAACACTATAACAAGGGTTTGGCATGGTAATGGCTCTCTACTCCAAAAGGTGTCATAAAAGGGCTTGCACTTACAATGGATCAATGGAAAACACACATAAATGATAAAATAAATCAATATAGCTTATGGACAATGAAATAGGAGGGTTTGAAGGTCTGTAATTCTAAAGCACAAAGTGGATTGGTGGTGGGCTTGGCAAAAACCAAGTGGAAATGGCTAAACACTAAGGTAAATGCATGAATAATGGAAATGGGGAGATGAGGAAATGAAAAATGGATTGAAATGGTGATGTAAATGGATAGTAAAGGCTTGGGAGGGTGTGGGGGGCAGGCAAGAAGAGGTCCCTACATAAAACTAAAAAAAAAACTTTATTTTAACCAAAAACCACCAATAGAAATTGCTCACCCAGTTGAAATCCTTGGAAATCAGCCACCTAGTCTCAAAGATCATGTTGCAACATTGTCCAATGGTCAAATAAAAATTGTTTAACTTTGAGGATTAAGCTATCTCACTCTTGTCTAATTTTTTAAGTAGTGTTTGGGTGTCATTCATGAGTAGAATTATCTAAAACCTTACGAACAACTCAAAATTTCTCTTTTCCTATCTAAAAAATAGGTAGAGATGGCTAGTTTTTAAGAGTTTGCTTTAGGATTTCGGATATAAGAACTTAGTAGGTGGGAAGCCCTAGCAATTAATTATTTTAGATTTGAAGATTATGGTAGGAAGATGAAAACTCAAGATTGCCCTATTAGGTGGCAAATTATGGCCACTATTCATGAATAAATTTTTTTCTCAATTTCCTTGGGAACCTTAAGATCAAAGGGGGGCATCTAATGGTAGGTGTCCTCAATAATTTTGTGCTCATTAAGACATGATTTGTGGTGAAAATAGGTGGGGTCTACTTACACGTAGGATGGGATTAGGCACAACATTTGAAGCTTTGACAAGGGGGTAAATCAAAGAGAAATTAGATATGGAATTAGAACATGGGATGGGGATAAAAATTAAATTAGAGGGAACACATAAGAACTCTAAACAAGGACATGGGATTAACATAGAAAAGAAGATATTGATAACTAGACAAAATGGGTTAAAACAACACAAGATGCACACACTTGGGCTAGGGGCTAAAATGGACACAAAAGTGTAATAAGGAAGTTGTAGGGTATGCAAATTCTATTATTACACTATGTTTAGAATATCTTTTGCTTGAACAGTTGGAACTAAGCCCACTTGCTATTATTTTTGTCTTTTTGTGTATTTCGAATGTTTTTGGTGTTCTTGTAGTTTTTAAATGTTTTGTGTTTTTCTTAATTTTAAATGCAATCTAAAAGTAAATTGGTTTAAGATGAATAAATGAATCTTTTTATGTTTTTGCATTGCTTTTTATGAATGAATGCAACTAGTCAATGAATCCAATTGATGTTGAAAGTTAAAGACTTTTGTAAACTATATCCACTAAGCAATAAGCAAATCCTTTTCTTTTCCAAATATATCGACAAAAAAAGAGAAATATGAAACCCAATGAAATTTGAATTATTCCTTTTAATTTTAGTAATGTAATTCAATGTATGGCCCTAAACTGTCTATGCTTGTGATTTGTGTTTTGATTTCTTTGACAATTTATGAGTGCATGCTAAAACAAACTCTTTTTTTATTGATGAATGTTAAAATTTCAATCTGTTGTTTTTGTAATGGATTTGAAGCTTTTTGATTTATTTTCCCGGTAACTTTAAAGCAAAGAGAAATGAAATCTTTCCAACACTAATTTTTTTTTTGAAGTAATGCTAACGAATTGATCTAAAACTACAACTTTTAGAAATAAATTTACTCCATAATAAAACCTAAATCTAATCTAAGCTACAAGCTAGTATAAATTATAAACATCTCTTTCAACACATAGTAAGCGAACTGTTCCAAAAATTAAAACTAATCAAACAAAACAATATTAAAATTCACACCAGAGATTGGAAATTCAAAGTCTAGAGTGAGTTTAATGGCAACAATGTCCTTAGGATTCCAAAAAAATTGGTATATGCTCCTCCTTCAACTCTTGGACGCTTCTCCAATGGTAGAAATGAGGGAAAACATAATAGACTATGATCAATACTAAAAAGAGAGCCTATAATGGTTGTACAAGATGTTGGTTCTAGAAGCTTAGAAGATTAGTGAAACAAATCCACAAGAGTGTTGATGTTGTTCGTATGAGAAGATGAGGATAGATTAAATTGTAGTAAAAAATTTATAGCTATTGATGATCTCAAATTCTCGATAGTGCTACTATTGTATTGATATAATACTTTGGAAAATTTTGACATGAGCTTGGATGTTATTTAGACAAAATTATCAAAAAATTGACCCTCACAAATGACGAAAAAATTCACTATCTACCAAAGATAAGGAATTAGGTTCAGGTTTAAAGGGAAAAATGGATTGCTAAAGATAATTGCTTCAAGTAAGGTGTAAAGTAGAGTAAAAATGATAAAAACAAGAATAAACAGGTGCATGTAAATGCTCTTAGACATAAATTAAAAACATGTATTCACCCCTTTTCGTAGTAATTCATTCATTGAGGTGAATGTGAGTTCATTGGGGTAGACATGCTATTTGCCAGGGCAAACCAATAGGTTAAAGTACAAACTCATAAAGTTAAGTTGAAAACAAAGATTTTAAATAGAAAAAGACTACAAACACTTTGTAGGTGACTCAGACTAGCTAAAGGCAACAAGAAAGAATCTATAAGATACTACCTGGGCATTTCCACCATGGAGAAATAAGTTGAATGAGAGTTTTTATTAGTTTTTAATGCCATGTAGGGTCATGAGTTTGGTTATTAGGTCATCGTTGGATTCCCATCTATGCCTATTCATTTTTAGGCACTTATAGTCACAGGTAGGCACCCAAGCTAGTCAAGCAAGGGTTGTAAACCTTTGAGAGAGGATTGGTCAACTACAAGGGATGCTAATGGTGTTATAGAAGAGATTGAGATCAAGGTCACGAACTAGGACACACAATAGTTGAAGAAGTAGTGCATGGGAGGGGTCATTAGGAGCACCTCCTCCTAATTTTTAGAAATTGTATTGGTTTGAATGTTATATGTTGGGAAATTATATGTATTGAACTCTTGACATTTATATCATGATATTTTTTATGTTATGATGGTTTACATGTGATGCTATGAGTTTATGCTATGGTTTATATTAGGCGTTATGCTCGTGTTTGGATTTTTCTGTGTTTAAGGTTCTTGTGTATGTAAAATGTATCATGAAAAATAATACACATATTTATTTATGGTAATTAATGAACGTAAACAATGTGATTGAACCCTGAAATGATAAATCAGTTAAAGTTTCAAAAGTAATTCCATAAGCAAGATCACGTGTAATTAATGAACAAGAAGCCTCCTTGGGATTATGATAAGGTTCAATGTGAGGTTCTTTTCCTTTTTTATTTCACTCTTCTAGCCATTGTGTTATTTTCTCTAGTTGATAACCTATACCATAAGGTCTTTTATTTTCTTGTGGTTTAACAAATTGATTAGGACCTTGTTCATTTTTACCTCTAGTCCAGTTACTTTGTATCCTAATTTTCTCATAAGTTTATATCTAAGACCATAGATTTTCTTAAATGATGGTTTAAGAGGATGTGGTGATTGGGTGTAGATGTGCATCACTCTCTTAATCACTTTCGCACATACATGTCTCTTTTACATCATTATACACTTTATATGTTTTGTCATAGATAGATGGATCCATGTGTAGAGATGGGATACTATAAGCCTTAGAATGAACTCACTACTCACCAACACCATAGGGCATAACTTCTAATGAGCCTTAATCATCATCATGTAATGTACTATAGCCATGTGCTAAGGGTTTATTTTGTGTAATTCATTTTTTAGATGTATCCATTAGTGTACACTTATTGTATGGTGAAGGATCCATAGGTATGCGACAATACTTCCCTTTATGCCAAAATTTTACGCATTTATACAAAGTGGATGGACCTGCTTTAACGACATGTAACCATAGACACCAAAGAAGGATGTTATATGTTAATTTTATGGGCATCCCATTGAACATTGTGTCTAATTTATGTGGGCCATCTTGAATTAGAAGAATCCCAAATAAGATCTAGGCATTATCAAACCCCTCTAATGGTAAGGCTTGACGGTTGTGTCTTTGACTTGTCTATTTCTAATTGTTGCAAGTAATCTTCAAAGGATGTGTTAAGGCTATGGTCATTGTTAATAAAAGATCTTTTAAGGAACAAGTTCCCACACTTCACCATGATGTGTAAAGGAAATGCTTTGTTAAGAACTTTCTCAGGTGGGATTTCCTTATCATATGATATATTGTGGTTTTCCTTGTAGCCATAGACTCAATAAAAGATCTATAACTAATTGTTATGTAGCATCAGACCCAACTTTGATTTCTCTCCAGTCTTTTGCATTATACCTCTATAATAAGTTGATGTATGTATACCAAGTCCCATAGAGATATTTTTGCTCGAGCATTTTGCATTAGTTGAATAATGTCACACTGCTTTGTTTTAGATGTAGCTTGAGGTGTAGGAGGTGGGTTAAGTGAATTATTGGTTAGCTCATGATATGTGGTGGTAGATTAACATATTTTCCTCTTCCTAACCTTTAATGTGTATTCTCTATGGGATTATAATCATGTGAATTGGGGTTAATACGAGAGTAAGGTATAGAGACACATAAGCCACATTGATAGAACTAGGATTGGAAGATAAATCATGAGAAGTAATCTCTAAGTCAATGTTATCATCATGTGAATTAAGGATAGAAAAATATGCAATGAAAGCATTCACCAAATTTGTAAAGGAGGTGTAGAGAAAATAAGATAAATCCAAGCATTACAAATTTCTCCCAATCCAGTATAATCTAAACTCACTAATCAATTGGATGCCATCATCTAAATGTTGGTAATTAGCAAGTAGGAAAGATTTCACATGTAAGGAAGCAACTGTAGACAAGTCATAATCATCATGTAAGATCTCTTAAACTAAGGCTTATAATGTCTTCACGTAATATTGAAAAAGATAATGAAGCACAAATGAAATCCACATAAGAAGCTAATGAATTATCATTGAGGCATAAGCTATCATCATGAGGGGTAGGAGGGTGTGAAATGTTATCATGAGTATCCATAGATTCAACATGGGATGTAAAAGAATGGTCCTTGCTATGTTCATCGTCATGTATGAGAGGATATAACTCATTCAAAGTACATAAATTTATGGACATAGGACTACCATGACATTGAAAGGAAGTAAGGTACACAGAATACACTTCCTACACCAATCTAATGAGGGGAATGGAGTACAAATTCATTTAAATCCTTACAATTGTAGCAACATTAAACTAATAACATAAAGATTACAACAGCAACACAACACAGAAAGAAGGTGACACAAGATATACCGTGGCGAAAACCTTTTTAGGTAAAAAACCCCACACTCTAAACCTGCACAACGTATTATCAAAACAACAATAGTTTACAATACACTTGCAATGCAAGTCTTCCAAGAGTTCACAAATGTCGATTATGGAGTTATTCCAGCAGCATAACAGTACCTGTCAAAACACTATGCAACTACAACTCCAAACTATGCATTTTATAGAGATTACAAGGCATATCTTGAGAGCATCTTGGGATAGGCGTCCACCTTGGCCACATGGCCATTTTTAGCATCAAAGTGCACTTGTCCTTTCTATCCTTACATCGCTTACATCTGTCATACATGGCAGATTTGACTTTCCCAATGTAGAGCGCTCTAGGCTAAAAATAGACTATGACAGATTCTCTTACACAACTTACAACTGTCATGAAGTCTGCCCACAATAACAATCTTAAATGTTGTAAGAGAATCCATCATACAATGCTAAATATAGCATATTCTACTTACAACATGTCATAGCCCAACTTGGGCACCCAAAGATGCCTTTCCCTCATGAAAAGATGCCAATTGACACTTGTCATCACTTGTCATAGGAATCTCCAAATTTGGCCCTTACACATCATAGATTATGTCATATGGAATATTGCCTTCCACATACCAAAGATGCCGACACATGAAAAATTAATGCCACCTCAATATGGGACACCCAAATCCATGTAGGATTGACTTGACCATCCAAGTCACATTCTAAGTAAGCTGACATGTCACCATGCCACCTCACTATGTGACCAAACTGAATGTGCAAGTAAAATACAATATTAGGTAATAATTAAATGTACAATTAAATTACCGATGTTAGGAAATTACAAAGGTTGAGACACCTTAATTCCCAACATTCTCCCACTTGTTGATCACCTTACAAGAGCCAAAAGAAATGACAAGATTTAACTGCTATAGGCCGAGAGGCCCATAGACTCCGAACACCATATGAACTTCTCTGTGCCCATAGGTTTAGTTAATGCATCTGCAACATTCTTCAAAGTGTCCACCTTTTCCAACAACACCTTCCCATCTTCTACCATATCTCGAACAAAATGAAACTAAACATCAATGTGCTTTGTTTTGGCATGGAAGGTAGGATTCTTTGCTAAGCAAATCGCACTCTGACTATCACAATGGATAGTAATCTATCTTGCATCAAAACCAGTATCTGAACACAACCTCTTAAGCCAAATGGCTTCCTTACAAGCATGAGTTGCTGCCATATACTCAACTTCTATCGTGGACAAAGCAACCACAGGTTGTCGCTTACTCATCCAACTAATAGCACCACCAAACATGGTAAACACATAAACACTGGTGGATCTCCTACTGTCAATGTCACCTGCCCAATCAAAATCCACAAATCCACGTATACTCACAAAATGCTGAGGTCCAGTATGATTACCATGATAACATAAGGAATACTCAGAAGTACCCCTCAAATATCTGAACACTCTCTTCACTGCATCCCAATGTACTCGTCCAGGATTAGCGATAAACTAGCTAAGGACTCCCACTGCTTGGGCAATGTCTAGTCTTGTACAGAACATAGAATACATCAAGCTGCCAACAACACTAGCATAAGGTACTCTACTCATATCCTCCATCTCAGAAGGAGACTTTGGACAATCATTCACAGATAACTTTGTCCCCAATGAAATAGGAACACTCAATGGTCTGCAATCTACCATGCTAAATCTATCCAACACAGTCTTCACATACTTACTCTGGCTTAACCAAAGTTTTATGTTTGCTCTGTCTCTTCTGATTTCCATTCCCAGAATGTACCTAGCTGCCCCTAGATTTTTCAACTCAAATTGTGCTGACAACTGAGAGTTCAAATTAGAAATCATATTCTTACCATTCCCAATCGGCAACATATCATCAACATATAGTGCAATAATGAGAATACGATCATTGTCAAACTTATAATACACACAATGATCTAATTTCAATCTCAGATATCCAATTGATAACACAAAGGCATCAAACTTAAAGTACCACATCCTAGGAGACTACTTCAAACCGTATAAAGACTTTTTTAACTTGCAAACCAAATTTTCTTTACCTTTCTTTATGTAATGCTCTGGCTGTGACATGTAAATCTCTTCCTCCAAATCACCATGAAGGAATGTTGTCTTCACATCCATCTGCTCCACCTCTAAGTCATAAGCAGCTGCAAGAGATAGGAGGAATCAAATAGATGTCAGCTTTGCAACAGGAGAGAGAATTTCACCATAATCAATTCCCTCCACTTGTGAATACCCCTTCACAACCAGTCTGGCTTTGTACTTTTCAACACTTCCATCTGTACCAAATTTCTTCTTGAACACCCATTTGCATCCAACTGGTTTTTGTATATCGGGCAAAGGCACCAAGTCCCAAGTTTTGTTCTTTTCCAAAGAAGCCATCTTATCCTCCATGGCCTCCTTCTAGGAACCTGCATCTTTCATGTCCATAGCCTCTGACACAGTTCTAGGCTCATCAGTGTTAGTAAGCAAAGCAAAAGCACAACTAGAATCAAGCAATGAATAACCAAACCTATCAAGTTGCTTCCTTGTTCGTGTAGACCTCCTCAATGACTGAGGTTGAGATTCTGCTTCTTCTTCTAAACTTTCAGAGCTGTTAGAGCTCTCCTCGTCATTAGGTCTCACAGGGTCTGTTTGTTTAGTCTTCTTAGGGGTAGAAGGAAACTAAACCTCATCTTCTTTCTTTTCTATCTGTTCTAGCTGCAGAACAATAGAAGGTGTTAGCTCTCTGAAGATAACACTTCTGCTATACAACACGTTTTCAGCCACAGGATCCCAAAGCTTGTATCCTTTCACACCGACATCATAGCCAATGAAGATACACTTAACAACCTTGTTCTCCAATTTAGACCATTTCTCCCTAGGCACATGTGCATATGCCTCACAACCAAAAACACGAAGATGTCTAACTGGAGGCTTCTTACTAGACCACACCTCCATAGGTGTCTTACCAACAAGAGTTGATGTAGGAGATCTGTTTACCAAATAGCAAGCAGTGGCTACAACTTCAGCCCAAAACTTTTGTTCGAGGCTTGCTCCACTAAGCATACTCCTAGCCCTCTCCATCAATGTCTTGTTCATCCTCTCTACAACTCCATTTTGTTGCGGGTGTAAGGAGTTGTCTTATGTCTTTCAATCCCTTGCTCTTTATAGAACTTATCAAACTCTGCCAAACAAAACTCACCACCATTATCAGTTCTCAAACACTTAATCTTTTTACTAGTCTAATTTTTAGGAAACTCTTTAAACTGACTAAAGACTTTAGATTTGCTTGTGAGAAAATAAATCCATGTCCTTCTACTGTAATCATCTATGAAAGATACAAAATATACAGATTTGGAAATCGAAGGAACACTAACAGGACCAAGCACATCAGAACGAATAAGATCCAATACACCAGAAGACTTATGAGAACTAGAGTAAAACTGAACACGATTTTGCTTTCCATAAATGCAATGTTCGCAAAAGTTGAACTCGAGATTACAATCATTTAACCCCTCAATGAGGTTTTTATTTTTTAGGGTACGCAAACCCTTCTCACCAATGTGGCCATATCTCATATGCCATAACATTATCTTGTCAGCAGAAAGTTTAACTTCCAAAGCACGTGCACTACCATTAGAAAGTGTTACAACAGATTTCTTCACTGCTTATTCAGATGGTGGGGATGAAGTGACTGCAGCTCTTTTCTTCGAGTCAGAGGAACTATTACACTGTGAAGTGCATGCCTCTAGCTGAAATAGAGTACTCTCCGAGTACCCTCCGCAAGCACCATAGATCCTCTAGTCATCTTGCATCCATCCTTCGAAAAGACAACCTGCACACCTGCATCATTCAACATACTTATAAAAAGCAGGTTCCGTGCCAAGCCTGGGATGTGCATAACCCCAGTGATCCCCTTCACTCATCCATCAGGGAATCTAATAGAGACTCTACCATGACCAATAATCTTCGGATGAGAATCATCACCTAGGTACACTCTTCCACCATCGAACTCTTCATACTTCATGAACCAACTTCAATGCGAGGTCATGTGGAATGATGCACCAGAATCTATCAACCACACATCATCAGATGCATGGGTGGCCAGGGCTGCGATGAAGGCATCACCATCATCTTGTGACTTGCCAGAATATGAATTTGGGGCATTCTTCTTTTTCTTTTTCTTTTTCTTTTCCTCTTTGCATTCCTTTCAGAAATGCCCAGATTTACCATAGTTCCAATAGAGAGCCTTGGACTTGTTGTAACTTAGGTGCGCGACCCTCAATCCCTCCCTTCTCAGGCCTGTGCGGTCTCTGGCTAATCTCTCCGGTGGCACCCTCACTAACAGTTTGAGCTTTTGGTGTAGTGGCAGCCGGTGTAGTGTTAACAAATTGGCAACTCTATAGGGGAGGGGTTTGATTCCCGCCGATGTGCACTACTTGCCTCATGTCCGTCTGTCTCATGTCAGATGTTAACACTACACCGGCTGCCATTACACCAAAAGCTTGAACTGTTAGTGAGGGTGCCACCAAAGAGGTTAGCCAGAGACCACATGGGCCCGAGAAGGGAGGGATTGAGGGTCACGCGCCTAAGTTACAATAGGACTTTCCAAGAGATTTGGATCTCCCATGGGATTTGGATCTGCCCTTATCAGCTTTCTTGTCTTTCTTTTTCCCTTTCTCCTTGGGTCTTCCATGAACCGCAAGAGCCTCTCTAGCTGCCTCAGAAGACTTTCTCTGCATCTCTTCAGATAACAGTGAAGATACGACTTCATCCATTGTGAAAGTGGATGCGGTGCTCCCAATATCCATCACAAGATGATCCCACGAGTCTAGCAAAGAACAAAACAAGGTCATGCAACGATCCTCCTCCTCCATCTTCACACCAACTGATGTCAATTGTGCAATTAACATGTTGAAGGCATTCAGGTGACCTGCAACAGATCCTCCATCCTCTATCTTTAGAGAATACAACTTCTTTCTTAGAAAATGTTTGTTCACCAGGGACTTGGCCTGATACACATCACCCAACTTCTTCCAAAGATCTTTCGTGGTCTTCTCCTCATGGACATTCAACAAGAAAAATCAACTAGACTGAGTCTTATGAGACCCTTAGCCTTTTGATCTTTGAGATCCCAATCAACTTGTGCCATAGCAGCTAGTTTTACACTGGATACGGTCTCCCATAGGTCACTATCAACAAGCATGTCTTCCATCTTAACTTTCCATAACTCAAAATTAGTGCCATTGAATTTTTCCACTTCTATTCTTCTAGATGTGCTAGCCATCTTCTCGTTGCAACAAGATCTCTGCACAGACTCCCACTCAATTGAAGATTAGCTCAAAAAACCCTACCCAACAACTAGGATCACAGGTGATCAAGCTCTGATACTAACTGAAAGGAAGCAAGGTACACGGAATACACTTCCTACACCAATCTAATGAGGGGAGTGGAGTGCAAATTCATTTAAATCCTTACAATTGTAGCAACATTAAACTAATAACATAAAGATTACAATAGCAACACAACACAGAAAGAAGGTGACACAAGATATACCGCGGGGAAAACCTCTTCAGGTAAAAAACCCCACTCTAAACCTGCACAATGTATTATCAAAACAACAATAGTTTACAATACACTTGCAATGAAAGTCTTCCAAGAATTCACAAATGTCAATTCTGGAGTTATTCCAGCAGCATAACAGTACCTGTCAAAACACTATGCAACTACAACTCCAAACTATGTATTTTATAGAGATTACAAGGCATATCTTGAGAGCATCTTGGGATAGGTGTCCACCTTGGCCACATGGCCATTTTTAGAATCAAAGGACACTTGTCCTTTCTATCCTTACATCCCTTACATCTGTCATACATGGCAGATTTGACTTTCCCAATGTAGAGCACTCCAGGCTAAAAATAGACTATGACAGATTCTCTTACGCAACTTACAACTGCCATAAAATCTGCCCACAATAACAATCTTAAATGTTGTAAGAGAATCCATCATATAATGCTAAATATAGCATATTCTACTTACAACATGTCATAGCCCAACTTGGGTGCCCAAAGATGCCTTTCCCTCATGCAAAGATGTCAACCGACACTTGTCATCACTTGTCATAGGAATCTCCAAACTTGGCCCTTACGCGTCATAGATTCTGTCATATGGAATATTTCCTTCCACATACCAAAGATGCCGACACATGGTAAATTAATGCCACCTCAATATGGGACGCCCAAATCCATGTAGGATTGACTTGACCATCCAAGTCACATTCCAAGTAAGCTGACATGTCACCATGCCACCTCACTATGTGACCAAACTGAATGTGCAAGTAAAATACAATATTAGGCAATAATTAAATATACAATTAAATTACCAATGCTAGGAAATTACAAAGGTTGAGACACCTTAATTCCCAATAGACATGTGAGAAATGTTTCATCACTAGGTACATTAATGTCATGTACAGGTGAATTACATGATAGATTCTTGCCTAGTATATGCTCATCATTATTACAGGGCATAGGATCATCATGAGATGTATGGATAAATTAATGCCAAAGATGCCGACACATGGCAAATTAATGCCACCTCAATATGGGACGCCCAAATCCATGTAGGATTGACTTGACCATCCAAGTCACATTCCAAGTAAGTTGACATGTCACCGTGCCACCTCACTATGTGACCAAACTGAATGTGCAAGTAAAATACAATATTAGACAATAATTAAATATACAATTAAATTACCAATGCTAGGAAATTACAAAGGTTGAGACACCTTAATTCCCAACAGACATGTGAGAAATGTTTCATCACTAGGTACATTAATGTCATGTACAGGTGAATTGCATGATAGATTCTTGCCTAGTATATGCTCATCATTATTACAGGGCATAGGATCATCATGAGATGTATGGATAAATGAACTAAGCATCTCTAATTAAATAGGCTTTACATTAGCCAATTTAATGAAATAGGGGAAAGATAGAACAAGATAGAACAACACCTCTATAGAAAACACATGCATACACATATCATAAAAATCCACAAGTATATCAAGGATAGATGTGTCATGTGATATGAAAAATAGCAATACATGTCAAAATCTAAAATGAATGTTTGTATATTAGCCAAGGAACAAGTTGTAAGAGGTGCTATAATGATAAAATTTTGTAGGGTGGGAGGGTTGGAAAACAGAGAAATTCTTATGTGTGCCCAAACCTTAATCAAAAGATATGTAAATAAAGTGAATGCAAACCCTAGAAAATAGGTGATAAATTAGAATTATATTAGATCTATTTTTTTTAATATTGATGAAAAACCTAAAGGAATGATAGGTTGTGTAAGATCAATCAAGTTCACCAAAATGTAAAGTAAAATAAACTTTCCCTAAACTTAATCTAGGTTAATCCAATAAGATGTATCCACATAAGAATAAATTAAACCTAGATTAATAAATGAATAATACAAGGGAATGTGTACTTTGAAATAATAAATGCTAAAGTATAGAAAGTAAATGCACAAAATGAAGGTACTTAAGCTTTGTGCTCGAGGAAAATGAATAGCTCCGTCCATGCTCTAAATTTTGGATGCCCTGGGATTTGAAATGGGATATGATAGTTTGTAGTTTGCCTTAGGATAAGAGAGTTCCATTTGTATTATGGTAGGTCAAGCCAACAAATTAGGGTCAAATCCATGCTCATGAAAATGATTGGCAACTTGTATGCTTTTACTTTTGGATTTAGCCAATGCACCTCTACCTTCTCTACCCTTTTTGACATTTGAGACTAGCGGTATTTAAAAACACCCTTCAAGGATTTTCATTATGTCGCAAGGGGACATGTTCTCCTATGTTAATCCACAAAAATGTGTGTAAAAGATCAAAGACAACAGATCTTAGCCTTGGAAATGCTCCTATAATGAATACGTAGATCTAGATTCATTTAGTGTACTATATTGAAGTATTCTTTATTGTAATGCAAATGATATTCAAACGAGATGCTTAGATGGTAGAAGATGTGAAATGAATGCAATTGAATGACTTTAAATACAAGAAAATAGCAATAAACCATGTGAAATTGTGTTAAGTTTGCCTTGGGTGGGAAAGGAATGGGTGGGAGTTGGGGCAAAAATTTAAATTTTGAATTTAAAAAATTGGAGGGTCAAGTTCACTCTTGTGGGGTTGTCCCCATGCCCACAAAAATGACCCAGGACATAAAAGGGCTCATATTAAGGTAGGCAACAAATGTATAGAGATGAGTATGGATAGGTGTTGGGTGAATATTTTGTCTTCAACTAATTGAAGGCAAAATGGTTATATCAACCACAGTATGATGATATTATATCTCTCCTCTCAGCAAGGGGAGGCTCCCTTTTATTGCTACCTACTATAGACCGGTAACTAACTAGACTTATATACACTAAAAACTATTATTGAGGTGGTTCCATATCATCATATTCTCTTTTTTCAGAATAGATGTTTACAATTTAAAATAACAATTCCACAATGCTTGTGGTACTTCAAGAATTGCAAATTACTAAATTGGAGCAATTATAATCAATATCCAAATTGAATAAACACAAGAATACTCAAAGTGATACCAGAGTAAAATGACCAAGAAACCCACAAAAGCACAAAGTCTTTCATTGCTTCTTTTTCTGATTTGAAGTTGAGAACTAAATAGAATAAGGTGCAGCCCAAAGTCTTCACTGAATACTATGATGAAATCACACGAACATAAAAGATAGCAGCAACTCAAAGTCTTTCCGATATCTTTTACTTAAGAACATAAAACCATAAACCCAAAGATAATTGTTGTAGCACAAAGTCTCCAAAATCAGCTTTAAAATATCTTCCAGATTATCCAAACTCACACTACAATTTGATCAAATAGATAAAAGAGCATGAGGAAAAAGTAAGAACAATTTCCAATACACCACAAGTTGTTCCAAGGCAAAGATTGAACGCTCACTTGCTTTTATATTTATTTGATAAAATATGATTTACAATTTGAACACAAAGTCTCAAAATGCTCTTCAATTTGATAGAGTTTGGCTTCAATAGCTAAAAGATAATATTTACAAAGAGGCCCTCTTTATTTATAGTGAGAGGCCATGAGAAAAAATAGGAAAAGTACAACTAACTATGACTTATTCAACAAGAAGAGTCCTTATTGATTTGGGACTTTCCTTTTTTTTTACATGTAATTACATATTGAAAAAGTACATGTAAATATGTCCAAAACTAACAACAAAAAGCATGAAAACTACAAAGATATACTAAGGCATGATCACTTTCATCAACTCCTATTCCCATCTTTCTTCAGAAAATCTTCATACATTGTCAACACCATTTGCATCTCAAGGTTATTTGGTCCAAAAGTATTCTTGGAAATGACACGAGCCCTGGTTATTGAGTCTTTGACTGTGATGGTTGACTTTTCATGATTTACCAATTTGGTCTTCAGGTTGTCTAGAGTCAATTGATTATCCAATAGCTTATCCATAGAAGCAACTGAAAAAGATTCCTCTTCAAAGTCCCTCTGAATCATCTTATTGAACTCTTGGATCATTTCATCTGCAAAAAGAAATTGATGATCATCACCTATTAACTTGCATGGGAGTTCTTCCAGCTTGTGAAGAAGATCAACATCATTGTCTTCACTAACCCTTCCGGCACTTTGCAAGTCCTTGATCAAGTCTTTCAAAACATTAATACGATGAATCAACATTTCTTTAGTCTCCACATAGGATTCCCGATTGGAAAATATTCCAATCCCTACCAAGGTTTTCACCTTCATCTTCTTCATGTTCAACCATTCATCTAGACTTTTGTCCAAGTATTAAATTTCTTGAGACAAGGTATCCACCAGATCGTCCAATTCAACCCTCACCTTCTCCATTTTACTTTTCCTTTCAATTGTAGTTGTTAGAAGAAGCCTCCCTTGTTCATGCATCCTTTCAAGAAATTCCTCGACCACTCTCCCCCTGGCATGTATCTTCTCAACCTTTTGGATGATAGGATCATCAGCAGTGATAGCCATAGGTTATACTAATTTAGAAGACAAAGTGATTTTTTGTAACACTATGGTCAACTATTCTGCTCTGGCTTTGTACCGATCCTTCATCTTTTTCTCATGATCAAATTTTACAATCAAAGAATTCAGAGTTGATTGAACATCGGCTTTTGCACTCTCATGAGTGATCTTTCCTATCTCAATCCTTGAGATTGAATAGTCATTCATATTAAAATACTTAATAGTTGCATCAAGCGGAGGTTGAGCTACCTCTACATATTTATGTCCCTTATCTTCAAGTAGCCTGGAGAGAGTCTTCAGCTTCTTCTTGGACTTGGCCTTTATAGGTGTCAGTTTCTTGAAGTCAAAGTCATTTGGGGAGATGACTTGCTTCTTTCTCTTCGAGGTATATGATGAGATCCATGGAGTAAGCACTGACAAACTGGCACTTGGATTAGGATCCATGACTGGTGCAATGGGAGCTATACTCACACTAGTTGTAGTCACTATTGGAGAGGTGTTGGTGAAAATGACACCTGGTACATCAACATTTACAGCTTGCTCAGAACCTAATATAAACTGATCTAAAACAATTTGATCACCAATATCATATGACGGAGAGGACAAACAAGGCAAAGATCTAGAAGAACCAAAGACAGTGTCAAAAATAGCCTTAGGACTATCAAAAATCATCCTATATGAAGACAAGGATGAACCAAAAGATGGGATGACAATAGGAGTAGCTGGGGTCTTAGAAATAATAGGCACAGAGTCTGAAATAGGTAAAGTATGCAAAAGAGAAGAAACTTGGGGTTCTTGTGTCATGTTCTTTTGAGGAGACATGGTAGGTTCCTCAAATTGTTCTTGTTCTTCTTCTTTTTCCACCTCCTATTCTTCCTCTCTTTCCTCAGAAAATATATCTCCATTGACTATCTCCTTGGCAATCGGCTCTTTAGTAGCCTGTTCTTCTATTACCATCTCTTCTGCACTTGGATCTTCTTCAGCCACTTTTGCCTTACCACCTTTTGCCACAAACTTTATTTTAGGCTTGGGAGCCTTAGAGGAACTAGGTGCATCACTCTTATTTTTTATCCTTATCTCCACCTTTTTTCCTATTTGCTCTTGAGTTTCCTCTTCAGATCCAGTGATGAAGTTCTTCAACTTAATACCCTTACCTCCCAACCAAACATTGGTGTTAGCTAAGATGGGTTGGAACCTTTGTCTAATTGAAGTATTTTCCTTCTTTGACCACTTGACAATAGGTAAAGGAGAACCTGCAATATTCTCATTGACATATTTAGGGTCTAGAATGTTTCCATCATCCACCATGTCTTCTAGGATGTCAGCCAATTCCAAATCCTTGACTTGACTCAATGTCAACCTGCAATAGTCCATTTTTTTGATATCCTCTTTGGTCCTCAAATCGGCCCAGACATCTACCGTAGGTACATGTGACAAGGATTTATTCTTTATTTTGTCTTTCACCCTTCTGTATTCAAAGTTATTTCTCTTCTTGAAATGCTTCATGGTGAGAAGTTGCATTTTAGTTTCAATAGCCTTTGTTTTGATAGAAGTAGCAATAGAATACCTGTCGATCTCAATAGGCAACCTGAAACCAGGTTTCTTTAGCTCCATCTGTTTACTATGCACAACAATAATTTGCTGGCACAATTCCATTAGCACAATTCTATCACTTGGAAACTTTGGTAACATGTAAGGATAGCCTTGGAAATATCCAACCCGTAGATAAGTGAAAGTTGGAAATTGAAGATGCAAGCAACCAAAACTGTTAACCACTTCCCAAGCCTCATCAGAAACTTTTTTTTGCTCAAGTTGTGGATCAAAAAGACACATGAATACTGCAAAGAAAGCATCATTAACTCTCCAGAAATGATGAATTTCTCCCTTTAGAGTCAGTTGAGGATAGTATTGGTACACAAGAATAACCCTCTGATCTCCCTCTAATGACAGACCTAGGAAACTCCTCATGGAAGCAATAGCATAAACCAGATAGGATGTCATATAGAACTTAGAATTTGTAGACCTCAGTTAATTTCTCATGAAGGGCATTGCTTATCTTCTCACCCCAAAAGATACGTTGTTTACCTTTCAAGATGATTCTGATATAAAGGTACATCCACTCATGAAAAGTGGAGGAAGAAGAAAGTCCCCTAACTCTGTTGAGAATAGTTATCAAATCACTGACTTCTTTAACAAAATCACTTCTTGGAAAACTCTTAGGCCATCTTGAAAGATTTGGCCTTGCAGATTTTAACCATTTGGTGTTGATGACCCTCTTGGTTGTCTCTGGATCTTTATCATATGTTTTCTGAGCAAAATTGAAGTCAATCTCTGCAATGGTGTTAGTACTAGGACACATAAAGACTTTGTCCATGAACTCTGAGTCCAACCTCAAAATCACATTCCTGTGAGCATCAACAACAGTCCTATTTTCTTTGTTATAATAGTGTGCCACCTGAATTACAAACTCTAGGTTATGTGAGGCAATAGGAAATGCAGCCACCAGATGAATATTGCTCTCCACAATCTACTTCATGAGGTTATTGAGAGGCTGTTGTTTAGTCCTCTCCATGAACTTAGCCATGTCCACATAACCAATTTCAGTATCTTGGATTTCATCGACATTAGATGTCACTGAAGTCATAGGAAACACTCCCTGATATTTATACTTCATGGCTTTTGCTTTTTTTGGTGTCAGATCAATCATCTGAATCACAAATGCCTTTGTTGAAATATAGACCTCAGCAAGAGTGCAGAAGCAACTGCAACACAATATGCATGACTTTGCAGTGTTAGGAAAATATGGCAAATGGGGAACTACAATGATAGGGATCATGATCAATAGTGTGAGTTTGACAGTGCTAGAGAGCGATAGAAGCGAGAGACAGAGCAATAGCAAGCGATAGTTAACAAAAAGAAAAATTCCCCAGAGTTAGAGAATTTTGGGAGGGTGATGTAAGGGCGGCAAAAATTGTTGCCTCTGCAGGTTGAGGATATTGCTTTTTTTGTGCAAGGGCGGCAAAAATTGTCATCCCTGCATGTGAGGGGTAAAACTTGCAAAGTGTATAGGCGGGCAAAATTGTCAAAAGTGCACATTATACATCAAAATTTTTAGGGTAAGAATTTGCATATGCACAAGCGGCAAAAATCATCGTCTTTGCATATGATAGGTGTTGACCTATTTTCCTCTGTCCAGAGTTAAATAGTTCACCTTGTATTTTCCTTGAAAATCCTTTAGAAAATAACCCTACAAGGCTTAAATTCTTCAAATACTCATGCTATGCCTTGCCAAAAATCCCAAAATCTTGCCTAAAGAATCCTTGCAGAAAACCCAGAAAAACTTAGAAATCTTTTAGCTTTATGTGCCTTCCATTACAGATTTTTCTCAGTATTATACTTAGTCATTTTTTATGCATATGCAATTGTATGTTTCTTTGTATGTATGTTCGCATTGTATGTTCAAATGTACAATCACACATACAAAGAAAAAGATACAAGGGTCATATGCAATGAAAAGATGTAAGGGCAAATATGCAAAGGAACATACAAAGGCAAATGTATATCGCCAACATACAAAGGCAAATGTATATTGGCAACATACAAGAAAAGATACAAAGGGGGACATACAAAGGAAAAGAGATTCAAGGATACATCGGTGACATAAATGTATATCGACGACATACAAGGCCGACATACAAGGCCGAGATACAAAGGTGACATACAAGGATACATCGGAGGGAAAGATACAAGGGCAAAAGATTGAAAGGAATATACAATCCGATATACATCGGTGGCATACAAAGGTAATGTACATTGGCAGACATACAAGTCAATGTACAAGGAGAAGATACAAAAGGTGGGGTCCGCACATACAAAGGTGATTGTATCTCATATACAAGTCGGTGACATATAAAGGGAATATACAAGGCAAATATGCAAGTCACATATGTAAAGGTAAATGTACAAGGAGGAGATGCAAAGGATGGGGCCCACCATTTGCATGTATATGCGATTGTATCTTTGAACATACAATCTGCATATACATTGCAATATACATCCTGAGATGCAAAGCCTGGACCCGAAATAAATATACATTTTGGTTAATAAAGGCAGGGGTTCGATTGTATGTATGTTTTGCTTGTATATTCGCATTGTATATGCGATATACAAGGCCGATATACAAAGGGAGAACATACAAGCTGAACCCGACTGGGGAGTCAAATTTGGCAAATTCAGCGGTGGGGTCTGCAGTTTGTATGTTAAGTGCATTGTATATGCTGATATGCAAAGAAGAAAAGATGTAAGGGCCAGACCCGTAGCAAAGTTCCAATATGGCCGATAATCGTTTGAGTTCCACATTGTATGTATATATGCGATTGTATGTTTATATATACAATCTGATATACAAAGGGTCATATGCAATGAAAAGATACATCGACAAAAGACGCAAAGGCAAAAGATACAAAGGCATATACAATCAGATATACAAAGGGAGACATGCAAGGGATTTTGACGAGACATTGTGCATCGACAGCTCATTTTTAGATCTTTTCGATGGCCGATGGAGGATGCAGTTTTTCAACGATGGGTCTCAAAGCTCAATTCAGCGACCAATACAACAATGACACGTGGCAGAGGTCTATATGCAAAGAGGGATACAAAGTAAAAGCCTGTGATTGTATGTTTGTAATTGTATCTAAGCACATACATTCGCAGATACAAAAGTGCAGGAGCATTTGTATATACAAGCGCAGATGCAGAACGATAAGCAAATACAAGACACAGTTGACTGTAGCTTTGACCATGAATATCTTGCGCATCCTGGTGAATTTCAACATGCTCAAGAGGCAAAAGTGCCTATTTTTGCCTCCTCTTTCATTTGGAAGGCTTTTAAGCAGGTTTTTTTTTCACTTTCAAATTTGGATCTGAGTTTGTATGCTCGTTCAACTTGTTACCGCCTGCATGAGCAATCTAGTTTCATGTAATTAAATATGCAGGCCCTTTCCCAAAAGTCCAAAAAATTATAACACTTTTGGCCTCTGTAGTTAAAAAATGCTAAAGTCAGTTAAGGTGCAAGTGTCTTTGTGTGTACAAAGTGGTTTGTATATGTGTGCAGGTCAAAAATATGTCTTGGCGGGTGCAAAATCTCCATTGTCCTTTGAAAAAATGAGTTAGAAGCATTTCTGAATGCATATCGGGCTTAGAATATGTGTATACAAGAGGGAATCTTTTAAAGATTCCCAGGGATATTCTGCAGTTGTATGCATTTCCAAATGCATATCGGGTTCAAAAGGAGGATGTATAAGGGCAGAATATACATTGAAGATTCCAGGAATATTTGTTACTTGCATATTGGGTTGCATGTATATTTGGTTTGTATGTTCAGACATACAACGATTAGATACAAAGAAAAGATACATTGCAGGTATATTCTGAGGAAGATTCCCGTTTGCATGTTCGGCATACAATGGAAATGTACATTAAAAAATATACAAAGACTGGCGCACATACATTTGCTACAGTGCAGCAGAGATGCATTTGGTGGGGCTCACTGCAGTTTTATACAAACAGGTTTGTACATGTTCAATATACAAGGGAAGAATGTATGTGGAATATTCTGAATAGATTCCCTGCTTGTATGTTTGTGTTTGTATATTCGGCATACAAACAAAATATACATTTGGATATACAAAGGAAAGAGATGCAAGCCAGACCTAAATAAGTTCCCAATCTACTTCATAATATTTTGGGGTCCGCCTTGTATGTATGTTGCACTTGTATGTGTGTGATGTACAAGGCGATGGATACAGGATGGAGATACAAGCCGGACCCAAACTAAATTCCAGTTTGTTCTATAACATTTGACGTCTGCCTTATATGTTGTATATGCATTTGGGTTTGCATATACAAGAGCAATAGAGGTGAAATAAAAGGAGAAAGAGCCAGCGATTGAAATATGAGGTGCCTATGTGGCACGATTTCACTGGCCGATGACTTTTCAATGTTTTTAGGTGCCGTTGATCACAGTGACGGAGGGATGATCGACGGTCTTGTTTTGAACCTGCAGCAAAGGATTTTTCCTGAGCGTGTGCGACCATTTTTTAGCGGGAAATTTTCAAAGGTATGCTGTTGCTACATTTCAGAGAGGTTGTGGGTAGCTGAAGCATTAATGGCAGAACTGCAACAGTATGGGTCGGTGATGGATGGGTCAACAACCCGATTGAAGATGAATGTCCTTGAACAGCGGTGCGAATCCTGATTCCATCTGCTCATTCCTCTCTGTCTCCCCACAGCATTGAATATTTCTGAGTGCCATTCCTCATGCATTGAATTTGGCAGATTTTTGATTTGCCTTGTAATTAATTTTTGCTGGGTACATAGTCTTGGTATAAAAGCCAAACTGTGTTACTTGTTGTTGTTGAAAACTGGACAAGTTTTTGGATGCTGTAATCAGATACAATCTCATTGGTGGCTTTGTTCTAGGTATTTTTGTGAGTTTGTGAGTTGTATGTTGAATTGTCTTATACACAGAATTCATCAGTTTCATGTTGATTTAAATGAGTAATGCTTTATAGCATGTATTTTGTTATTTGTCTCCAAGTTGAGTGTGTTCTTCTTCTGAATCTAAACAGCTAAGGGGTGTTAAAGGTTCTAGGATATGGTTTTCCCATGTTGAATGCTTGGTCTTTTACTTCTGCTCAAGGAGTAGATTAAATGTTTTGGGTTAAGTATTGAGAAGAATGCATTGCAATAAGGATGTTTGTAAGCAGAAATAACTAAATACTTTATCTTGGGTATTGTCTGTAAGGCAGACATTGCATAATCCCCTTGAAATCTGATTATTGTTTTAAGTCTGTGATAAACACTCACATATATATGTCTATTGACTCCGAGCCCTGGATAGACACGGATCTGGTCTTGTATTTTGGTTGCAACCCAAAGTCTCAATTTTGCATCTAAACATAAAATCTAACTCAAACTTTAAATACAAGCCTTTAGGATTTTAGAAGTAGTTTTAGGACCCAAAATCCTCTGTCTACAACTGAATATAGGCCCAAAGCTAGCCCCTTTGCACTTATCTCACAGTTTTGATCTGCATAATAGAAGATTTATCTACTTTGTATCAACATCCCAGCTAATTCATGGATGCACTTCATAGATATTGAGTAGGGAATACCCCCCTTGGTTCTGCAGAGCCTAAAGAAGAAGAGGAGATATCTATAGAGTCTATCTCCTATACTATTAGCCGCTGGCCCAGGAATCCTATTGATCATTGATGGCTACCTTGTAGGGACAATTGGGAACAAGCATCCAGTCGGATTGAGAGGTAACACGACTGAACATCTCAGTGGCCAGATTTAATTTTGCAGATGATCTCAGAGCTGATGGAAAATATAGAAAATGTCAAGGGTCGATACGTCCCGTCCGCCATCAGTGTGAATTCGATCTCTTAAACTACCATGTTCAGATATTTCATTGTTGAAGATAGACATTGAAGCTGCTCACATTTAATGCTCAAAATATCTTCCACCGATTCATGGTTGCAAATCAATGATTCAACAGCTTACATTAAAGACTCAAAATATCCTCCATCTGCCCCTGTTCCAGATATTTTCTATGCCATGAATTCTTGCAGATGGACGTCCCTTCAGATACATATATTTTTCCTGATACAGCCCATGGGGCAAATTTATTGTAACCGACTTAGGTCAAATTGTAAATGCTATATATGCATAAGCTTGAGATGTAAAAAAGGTTCAAAATTTTTAGTATTCAGTCTTTCTATTTCCAAACAGAGCTTTCTGCTACTGTAACTATGCCTTCTTATTGAATATATGCAAGTTATTTTACCTCTTTTACTGATTTTTAGTTCAGTGTGAATCTGCATATGATTGTTTGTGAACATTTTGTTCCTCTAAACATTTTATTTCTCACCTCTGCTAAGATCATTTGAATCTGTGTATGTCTACTTGCTGTATCTAGTTGTGTTGTGCATTTTCTCAGTTCTGTGAGGGTTCTTTTATTCAACTTGGTGAATCACCCTTACTTTCAAGTTTTTTTCTAGTTTTATCTTTCATTTAAAAAGCATTCCTTCTCCCTTTTCTTCTGCAAATTCAGTAGATTTTAGGTGATAACCAGTTAAGGAAGCTGGCCTTCTCCGGAGGTCTAATCTCAGTTTGCAAGGTCCCACACTTCGAGATCATTCCCATGTTTCTCCAGATTGCTAAAGTTTTACAACTGCAGCAAGGGTGCAAATCTGAGAGACAACAATAGGAATTATAACATGTGTATGGGTGGCGATTATCACCGCCCCTACACATTGATAAATCTTAATGTGGGATATAATCTTAATGTATGGGCGACGATTATCACCACCCCTACATCCAAAGAAAAATGACATTTTTAGCATAGGCGACGATTATTGCCGCTCCAACTTATTCT
Organism: Cunninghamia lanceolata; assembly: GCA_027924645.1. NCBI lineage: Eukaryota > Viridiplantae > Streptophyta > Pinopsida > Cupressales > Cupressaceae > Cunninghamia > Cunninghamia lanceolata. Next base: position 418,805 of record BSBN01000082.1, read on the forward strand.
ATTTGGAAAGACAATACATGCATCAACAACAAAAATGGCCGCCTATGCATGTAACGAGAAAGTTGGACTTCAAAGGAAAAATAAAGGTCGGCGAGAATCGCTAACCAGAAAGATACAGAGTTTAATTATGGAAATGAAACCAAAACTCTAAACAAAGTAAATGTATATAGATAAAAAGACCTAAACGTGGTGAAAAATCACCGATAGAAAAAGAAACAAAAGACTAACACAGGAAACGATTAGGGTTTACAAAGACAAACGATGAGGTTTAAATCAAATAGTTTTAGCAGAGAAAATAATTGATTTAAACATGACAAAAATCTAAAAACCAATAATAAACCCTAATGCGTGTAAATAAAAACAAAAAGAATGGGAGGATAGAAAAACCCTTACCCAATGATGAAGGTGAAGAAAACTGACGACAACCTCAGTTGCAACTCAATCAAATCCTCACAACGACGCATGCCAGGAGATCTGATGGTTGACTATGGACGCAGGGTAATTACAGAGGTAAATAAACAAATAACAATGAAAAATGAAACAATAAAACCTATTAAAATGATTTTTAAAACCATAAATTTAATGTGTATTAATTACACATGAGACGAACTGACAGTTGCTTGGGCGGTGAAAATCACCACCCCTGCAACTATCATAAGGGGGAACATGTAGCGGCGGCAAAAATTGCCGCCTCTGCATATGACAAAGAATGTAACATGAAAGGGCGGCAAAAATTACCGCTAGTGCATATTAACAGAAAAACTCTAACTTCCAAAAAGCATCAAAAATGAAATTTGATGTGTTTACAATTTTACTTATTTTTGCAAACTTCGAGAAACTAAAACGAGGTGATACTCGAATGAACTCTTTGGAGTTAGGGGACCACACACGAGGGCGCATGGGAATCACCTTGTTTTGCGTGCTTAGAGTTGTAGGCTACGAAATGGACAAGTTTCATATGGGTCATCCTACAAATTGAGCGCAACTAAATTTGAGGATAACAATAGGCATAATTAATGCATGTCATTAGGGAGACCCTAAGTAAACAAACTTGACAGGATATAAATGAGCTTAAATTAAGGTAGGTAACAAATGTATAAGGATAAGTATATGAATAGACATAATTAATGCATAGTTAGAGTGAATATATTAGAGTGCACATGTATGGAAAAGGTAAGGGATAAATGTATAAGAATGCATGAAGATGGATAAGTAAAAATATAAGAGAAGTGTTGTACCTTTCCACAAAATTATGCCATCAACTTTCCACAAGATTATTCCATCTATCAATATAAAAATGTATTAAGCCATTCTCTCAAAATGGACACAAAACTAAATGGGGAAAATGCGTGCGTATGCAAATTTCACCATTAAATTAGTACCTGCCTTCAAGGCAAATACTATTGTAATCAAAATTATTTAACTAGTTTTTTTTATAGGTAAGCTCTACCATAGGGGGTAGATCCCATTTCATTAAAATAGTTAAAAAGAAAATACATCTAAGCATTACCTCGAAAGACCATACAAAATTTATATTGAATCACTTGGTTTCCTTAGATGCCATAGAAACCTCGGGCCTTCCGAGAACTCAAAAACCCTCTAGGCTTGGGGTGGTGAAAGAAAGTTGCCATATTGGATTAGGTGGAAGTTAAATACTTCCATGTTGTCTCTCCTTATGAAATGATGAAATATACTGAGGGCTTAGGTGGCAATCTAATTTCTGTTTATTATTGTAGCATCAAAAATTCCTGCTATCATCTCGTAAGCTAGTTTTTTGTTGAAAGCTGAAATGGTGTCATTTGCCATTCCCCTCAACGACTATGGGAGGAAGCCATGTGCCATTACTTTACCCCACTTCTTTCCCTAGGATTAGTGTGGTATTCATCAAAAACTCCTCATGAAAAGTTTCGTCACAAATGTGTTCTTCCCCAAAGATGTGTCCTCTGATTACTCGCTTGATTGCTTCCACCATCCTGTCTCCTTCTGCTATGAAAATACACCTTATCTACTCCTTTGGAGTCTCCTCCACTTCTTCTTTGTTCTCCCCTTCTTCTTCTTCCTCTTCCTCCTCTACATCACTTCCTTCATCCTTTTTCGTTTCCTCCTCTTCATCCTTTGTTTCTTCCTCGAGCTTCGCCATGCATTTGCACCTACAAACACATATCATTCATTGTGCCATCTTGACTTGCCTCTCATTATTTCAAATCTGCTGCTTATATCGCTTGTGGAGTGGGGAGCCCATGAGTTTTCATATCTACCCAGTATCCTGCAAAGGTACTTCGGATCCTACCAGTTAATATGAAGGACTCTTTAATTTAGACCTTCCTGCCGTCGGAGATTAAAATCTCTGCCAGCCCGTCCCATTCGAAATCTAGGTTGGATATCTTGCAACTTTCCTCTTGCTTGATTTCTTGGTTTGGAAGGAAGTCTGACACTTTATTTGCCTCTCTGAATATATGACATATTGAATAATTGTCCAATTTTTCCAGCAATTCTGCCTCATCCACTAAACCTTGAATTTTCCAACTCTTTATCTATTTTTTCCTGATGACATTTATGCAGATGAGAGAGTCTCTTTCTATATTAATTTCTCTCACATTTTTTTGGATACATATTCTTAACCCTGCTATTAACGCTTCCATCTCTGCCTCATTATTGGTTCCCAATCCGAGTTTGTTTGAGGTTGCCCAGACGAGGACTCATGTCTCATCTTAGATGATGCATCCTGCATCCAAGGATCCAAGATTACCTCGAGAGGCCCCATCAAAGTTAAGCTTAAGTCTTCCTCGCAGGGGCCATCCATTTAGCATTCTTTCTCTTTTCTTTGTTCTCCCTATAGATATTTAAGGTTGAATCTGGTGCAATCTTAAGTCCAGGCCATGTTTTCATGATTTGATTGTTCCAATTTGTGAAAGTTACTGATCCCATGACCTTTTGTTTTACATTTAGGACTTCACATATCATCGTTTCTATCATTCCGCATTACTGCTTTACTTGACATTCCTTGTTATTAAATATCCTCTTATTTCTCTCTTTCCATAAATGCCATATCAACAAGGAAGGGGATGCAATCCATAATCCACTCCATAGTGAGGTAGAGTTCAACCTTGGCTAGCCTTAGAACTAGTTCTTGATATCATTATGTCTCCCACCACTCTAGCCTACCTTGCAGCAAATTCAATCCTAACACTTGCTTGCATAGGGGCATTGCAATAGTAGGTGGTCCACCGATTCACAACTATTTGTGCATAAGGGGCATCTACTTGGGTGTGCAATTCCTATAGAATGCAAGTGCTCACTGGTCAATATTCTTTTTTGAATCACCACCCAAGCAAAGGCACCCACCTTTAGCAAAACTTGTTGGCTCCAACACAAGTCGACCGACCATCCATCATTACCTCTATCTGTTTTTGGATCTAATAACCAAATTTTACTGAGTACTCCCCTGATTTGTCACCACATCAGATGATTTTGTCTTTTTTGGAATTCATAGAAATCTTACATTTTTGTAGTTCTTCTTGAATTCTAATTTTCATATTTTCTTCTAATGGCGAAACTGCAAAGTCTTTCCATTCCCAATGCTTCCCAAGATCATCCTCCATGCTAATCACGTAATCCACCACCTTTTCTCCCCAAATGTCTTCCATTATTTCTTTGCATCAGTCTAATTCTTCAATTTCTTCCAACGGAACCAAGCCGAGCCAAGAGTCGGACCAGAAGTTGGCCGATCTTCCACCATTTATAACCCATGTTAGACGCTCTATTATTATTGGTCTACAATCCATCATGAAATTCCAAATGTGTGACCCATTTGGGGTATTTGCTATGGTCAAAATTATGTCTACGGCAGGGGAGTCCAAGTACTTGTTTTGGAGAATTTTGCACTAGACTTCTCTCGGCACAAAGTGCATTTGCCATATGAGCTTAGCACCCAGAGCTTGATTTTGCAAGGATAGGTCTCTGATATCCATGCTTCCCCCCTTCTTTCTTTCTCTCACCCTGTCACAATGCACTAGGGGTATCCTCAGTTGATCATTTGTGTCATCCCATAATTTTTTTGAGAGTACTATTCATGTTCAAATCGACCTTCCTGGTTAATTGAATACATGACATTAGATAAATTGGGATCACAACCAAGACTAATTTTACCATCAAAATACACCCTACCAGCATCAACCATCTTCCTTTCCATGATTTTGCCTTAGATTTGCATTTCTTAATTGTGTTACTCCAAACACTAGCTTTGACCGCCCCCTTAAACAATGGCCCCACATATGTTTGCATGGGATTTGATCGACTCCAAATCCCAATTCATTTGAAATTCTCCCTTGCCCAGTCTTCCTAGTATTGAAGAAAAAGATCCATGACTTGTCATGATTTATCAGTTGGCCTGAGGCTGAGATGTAATTCTTCAAAATCTCTTTTATGACTTTGGCTTGTTCTATGGTAGATTCCCCATATAGAACCGTGTCATCTGTGAATTGTTGGTGTGTTAGTGCTTCCACATTCCTGGCTACTTGTGCTCCCTTCCATCATCCTGCCTCAAAGCTTTTAGTGATGCTCCTTCCTAAGGCTTCGACTGCTAACACAAACATAAACAGGGAGATTGGGTCTCCGTGTCGAAGCCCATTTGTGCTTGGGAAGAAACCGCAAGGAGATCCATTAACCAATATAGAAAATCTAACCATGGAAATGCAGTGAAAGATGCATTCCATCCAGTCTTCCCCAAAGCCAAAATTTCTTAAGACAAGCATGAGGAATCTCCAACTTACCCTGTCATAGGCTTTACTGATGTCCAACTTGACCATCATACTTTTCTATTTTATGTTTTCAATTGAATGTATTGCTTCATTTGCAATAATTACCCCATCCATTATGTCCTTTCCTGGAGTGAATCCAGTCTTCTCTTGCGAGATTAAACTAGGGAGGACGCATTTGAGTCTATTTGCAAAGGCCTTGGTGATATTCTTATAGATACAGTTACATAAGGAAAAGGACCTATAGTCAGAGAATGAATTGCAGCTCTATGTTTTAGGGATGAGCGCCACCATAGTGTTGTTAACTTCTTTCAAGATCTTCCTTGATTTGCGAAAATATTCCACTATCTCCCAAACATCTTTCTTGATTATGTGCCAACATTTTTGGTAAAAAAGGATCGGGTAATCATCTGGGCCAGGAGCCTTGTCCAGATGTAGTTGCTTAACTAGAAACCATACTTTCTCCTCTGTGTAAGGATCCATTAACATTTTCCTATCTACATCAGACAAAATGCTGTGGATGTTGTTTATAAGATCTAGATCATATTTCATCTATCCGTGACATCTTCAGGTGCTAATAGTCTTTTGAAAAATGTCACAACTTCCTTTTCTATATCTTCTATGTTATTCAACCTTCTCCCATCTTTGGCTTCTATGTTGTCAATTCAGTTTTGCGATCTTCTAGCCTTTGTTGTATTGTGAAAGAATTTGGTATTTTGGTCTCCTTCTGCCAGCCAAGTCTTTCTAGATTTTGCCTTCCAATAAGTTTCTTCTCTTGCAAGAATTTTTGAGTGCTCCACCATAAGTTCCTTTGCCTTTGCATAGTTTGCTTGAAACATCCCCTAAGTAATAATTCTCGCATTCAAAGCTTCAAGCTCCTTCTCTATCCTTTCCTTTTCAAAAAAATATTTTTGAAGGAGATGACATTCCATTCCTTCAATTTGCTTTTGTGTAACTCAGCTTCTTCACAAACCTAAACATTTTGGTTCCTCTACATACTGGAGCCTCCTTCCACCATTTCTCAATGAGGTTAATCAGATCTTTACTATGAAACCACATTTTTCAAATTTGAAGTTGTTCTATTTTGGTGCTTGGTCTTCCCAGATTAATAGGTCTACTGGTAAATGATCAAAACCTGAAACAGTTCTGATGCTTGCCTCCAACAAACAGTTGGTGTCGAACCAATTGATAGAGACTAAAAAGCTATCCAAACTCTCTGCTACATGGGTTGCTTCATCTCTTCTATTCAATCAGGTGAAAACACCATTTTTTGGTGCCAAATTGATTAGATCTGCATCGCTGACAAATTGGGAAAAATCTCTCTAGGACCTAGATTCTCCTTTTACTCCACCTTTCTTCTCATTCTCTTTTAGGATTGCATTGAAATCAATGCTCATTACGAATTTCTCATTTGGAAGTGTCTTTAAGATCTTAGTGATATCACCCGATAACTTTTTCTTTTCTTCAGGCTTTGTTGGGCCATACACATTACATAAAATAAAATTTAGATTTGAATTGTAACTTCTTACCTTGTAGAGAATCCAATTTTTATTAGCTTGTATGATGTTAATCTTTAGCCAGCTAGGGTTCCATAAAACTCCTAATCCTCCAGCTGATCCATTCACCTCAACCCATTCTCCTACCCAAACCTTTGCAATGCTTGATAAAGGCGCTCGCTTCTTGAATGTTTAATTTTGTTTCTTGCATCAATATGATGTCAACTAACATGAGCTCTAACTAGCACTTGGTCATGTGCTGCCTATTAGGGGTGTTGAGGCCCCTAACATTCCATGTTACTATCTTCATGGCCCTCTAATGGAGGGGTTTCCTCCCTTAGATCTCAACATATATTCTTTCAGATTGGGTTGGCTTTTTTTCCTGTGCCATCTCCTTTCTTTTATGTTTATTCGTTTTCCTCCCTTTCTTCTTCTCCACCCTGATGTTCAGTCCAAGCATTTGTGAGGCAGACTAACATATGCATCTGGGATCTATGGTGCCAATTTCTTCCTCAATTGTTTCATCATTATCAATTCATTGGTCGCCTTCCCCTATATCTTCATCCTCCCATATGTTAGTCTCTATTTTTGCATCGTAGACCACCATCGCCATGGGATTGTCTTCGTTAATTATTAGATTTGTCGATGTCTCTGTCTAGTTGATTTCTTGATTTGCGTGTTCTTCCCCCACCGGGAGATCATTTTCTTTGTGTAGTTCTGCCAGATCACTCTTCTTAAGTGTCCATCTTGTTTTGGCCTTAGAAGGGAATTTAAGGCATTTCCCTTTGTTGTGATTGCATCCTCGACATTTAAGACATATATTTTTTGGAGTTTATATCTTGATACCTTATTCCCATGAACCATAAAAGGAGTTTAGGATAATTTGTTTGGGAATTTTCTTGATTGCTAAGATCTGAATCTTGGCATAGATCACGCTTTCTCCGTCACATTTTTCAATCTCAATTGTTCTTCCTAGAGTATTTCTAATTTCAGCTAGACATTCATTCGTCTAGTACTCCAATGGTAGATTGTATAACCTCAGCCAAATTGGTGCGTTTCTTGGGTTGCTATCCCTGGGATTGAAATTAGGAGTCCATCCCTGTAAATAAATAAATGAATCGCCCAACTTCCAGGGGCCTGACTGAAGGATTTTATCTCTTTGTTGTGTGCATTGAAAAGCTGTCATGAAAAAACCTTTGGGTAAGAAGTTTAACATAGAGACGAATTCCCAATTTTTGCAAATCCAATCTTCAATTTCTGGCCTTGGGAGATTATGCCCAATTATTTTGCCAATGACGATGATTTCCTTCAAAAGCCTCGCCTAGTTTTTTTATGCATTCGAAACCTCCACTTGATTGTGCCATCAACGTCCTTCTGCTCTGCTTTTTTTCAATTCTTCCATGCCATTTAAAAAAAATACATTTAACGAGTTATTATTCTTTGTACTTGTTAACCAATTATTTATGTTATGTTTTTTCTTACTTAAAGTAATTTTTAAAAGTAAACATGCAAACTTTTTAATCATAAATATTCAAAATAATTTATTAGCATTCTAATTGGCTAGTGAATTTTACCTCTTATTACAAACTTTGTATTGTTCAACATATTCGATAATAAATTTTGTACCATTTTGAGCTAGGATACATTTTAAAGGATGTCGGTACAACAAACTTTTTAGATATCAAAACAACAAAATGAAAATGCATAACTAATTCCCTAGCAATCAATACTAGTTGTTAGCCCTATTTCAGGAAAGTAAATAAGAAGTACAGATATGCTTGATAATGCATTTACATATATACCACTTTGATGGGTAGATGTGCAATCTATATGAGATACCTAGTATTTCTTTTTTCTTATACTAGTTTTAAGTGATGTTACACTTGAAGCATGGGAGAGCATGTGGGCAATCCACTCCATTCTCTAGAGTTCTTTAAATAACAAGGGATAGGTGACCCAAGCAAATGTATTTACAAAACCCTAATGTTGTGCTACAACAAAAATAATGTAAGATCTACATTACAATTTCCACAAGTAGGTGAGTTTGATAATATGAGAAATGAATAAATGTAGAAAAACTTGTAACAATGTAGGAGGTGATGGGCTTGTTAGGGATTGATGTTATTATTTTTATGAATCTTGGTGGTGAGGGAAGACCTCATCTTGACAATTATAGAGTCGAAAGCTCCAAGTGCAAGGGCCTCTCTACTTGCTTTTGCAAAATGTGCCATTGCATTAGATTCATACAGTGGTGCACCTCTTTCACTTTCATCTTTTTTCCTATTTTCTTTGGATAACTCTTGAGTGCATTATCCCTACTTAGAACCACAACCAGTTGAATGACCTCTCTCTAAAATTCACTTAGCTCTACCTCTTTGTTGGTCTCCCTACTCCTCATTGGCCTCCTTACGTCCAATCAAATCTCTACCATACAATCACTTCCATGTTAGCTTCTTCTCAATAATTATCATATTAGCAAGGTTGAAGATGAATACTACTTTTTTATTTTATTTAACTTGTTCCACTCACCAAATTCATCCAATTTTTTAACAAGTCAAGTAATCTTAACATTTTTTTAATTGAAACTTGGGACTAGACACCAATCTCCTACACCAAGCTCCTTTTGCCAATCTTAACAAATCTCAAGTAAGAACAATTTCTATTTTATTTATAAATGAATAGCTCATGTCTTTTTTTTTTTTAAATCTTTAATATAAGAGCTTAGACACCTCACGGTCATTTTTGATATAGCATTTGAGACACATGTGATGATTACTTTAGTTTTTGTACTACATTTCGGAGCATGTGATGGCATATTTTTTTGATAGTAAAACCTTGGTTAAGGGACCACGGACCCAACAAAAATAGGGCCAAGCCTGAAAGTCTTTAACACACAACATAACTCCAACATATACAAAATAGAGAATATACCGGAGAAGGGCAAATTACAGCGGGCCACTCTCCACAGTCTGAACAGAAACTAACAAAATAGAAAGACTAACAGCTAAACCTTACTAATCTTCCTTGTCATCCTTGTCAAACAGCTCCACAATGTCTGCCTCATCATCACAAGCACGAGAATACAGAGGCCGAGAATGCACCTGCACCGGAACATCCACCTTCTTCGCTATGTCCTCTACCATCCGCCTTGTCTCCACCACTCCTGATAGGAGATAATGTAAATGACTGAGTGTCACCTCATGGTTCATAGCCACTTGAGAAGAAGCCTCAATCATATCCTCGTGGGTTAGCACCGAGGTCACAATAATTGACAGCATTATTGCCATTGTCAAGGATTGAGTGACACCGAAAACATTCCACCGACCCCTTGACGTGCTAGGATCAAGAAGTAGATTCACCATTGCCTCCCTTACATTTACCCCCTCCTTGCCATTGACCTCTTTCACCATAACCAACAACCTACTCAACCATTCCCTTAAAATGGGGTTCTTAATTTCCCCCTCAATATGTTTCACAAACCCAGCCATCACCTCCTCAACCGAAAGCTTTTGCAAGCATTTGTGTGGCTTATAGCTTCTTTTCATTCTTCCCCCCATAGTCTTACTACCACTTCTCTGAGCCAACTGGCTCCTAGGCACCATGCTAGCAACCATCTTGCCTTTAGCCAAGCGACGTAGACCATCATTATCAACGTCCTCTGCCACACCAATGCTCTTGCCAGACACCACCATCATAGAAAGGGAGCCAGCAAAATAGAAAGCATAACATAATATACATGCCACCCAACTTTTGATCATTAATATTACCTCTTCTGCTACATGCCAACCATCAAGAAAAGAAAGCCAGCTGTCCATCAGTCATATCCACACGAACCAAATCGAGGGACTCTCCTTGTAATAAGTACCTTCTTAATGAACTCTCCCATTATCAAGGGAGCATGTGATGGCATATAAGTAAAAGGTGAAATCATTGAAATACAATTTTAATCTAAAAACACATATTAAATTTGTAAAATTTTTAAATTTTAAGAGGCAAAGATTAAATTTTTAAATTATTTATTCATTAAATTTATTTAATTTTCTAACAATTTATTTAATATTTAAAATTTTCAAACAATTTAAATTAATATTAAAGAATTTTTAACATCTTGAATAATATTTAGTAGGACTTGTTTTAATAATTGTGAGTGTGTTTGGGTATTAAAGGTTTATATCTTTTTCAATATAACACTATTAAGTATGACTTCAAAATTATTAGGGTCTAGTCTCATCAAATAAAATGAACTCTTTAAACAAATCACATCTAAAAAGCAATAAGTCAAGTGATGTCACATGGGTTCACCAAAAAGACACGACATAATGCATAACTATGATACCTCAATAGAAGCATTCCCATGTGACACTATATATTTGACAATTTAAATGTACTATAATAATCCAATATAAGTTTACTCAAAATCTATAAATTTGAGAAGTGCAAAGTTTAAAATCACTATCTATAAATTTGAGAGTTGTAAAGTTAAAATTTACACCCAATGATAAAAATTAAAATAATTGTCCATATACTTATACATTTACTATCATATTTAAAAAAATAAAAAAATTCATAAAAAATCTTTAGAACAATACCTATTTTATTTATATATAAATATTTCATATCTTGTCTCTTGCATAAGATTTTAGTTACACATATTTGATTCCATATATGAATTAAAAATAAATACTACACAACACTTCTACTATTTGAAAAGATTACTTTTATCTAGTATAAATGGAGAATATTTGAAAAGATTACTTTTATCTAGTATAAATGGAGAATATTTGAAAAGATTATTTTAAAAAAAAAGTTAGACAAAATAAACAATATAATTGAACATAGAAGGTATAAAAAAATGCATAGTAATGTTGTAATTGTATTTAACAAAATACTTGTTACAATTATATTTGTTAAATACAATTATATTTAACACATATTTCTTCTAAAAATCAATTTTAATTTCAATTATGTTAACAAATATTTGTTAGAATTATATTTAACTAATATTTATTTGAAGTCTCAAATTCAACTTCCACTATGTTAGTACAAATTGATTATTAAATTGTCATAATTGTAGCTAGTAAGAAACAAATTTGGAAAGTACAAATCTCTATTAAATTTTAAATAAAAAAGGTGAATAGACATGCAACATATTTTAATTTCAACATATCTAATTTTTTTGTTAGAATTAAATTTAACTAATATTTATTTGAAGTCTCAAACTCAACTTCCATTATGTTAGTACAAATTGATTATTAAATTGTCATAGTTGTACCTAGTAAGAAACAAATTTGGAAAGTACAAATCTCTTTTAAATTTTAAATAACAAAGGTGAATAGACATGCGACATATTTTAATTTCAACATATCTATTACAAATTAAGCTCTTTTTAATAATAATTTGTTTATATATATATATATATATATATATATAGTTTTTTATTCTATGGCTTTTGAATTTTTGTCTTTTTACTAACTTGTTAAAATATAGGAAAAACAATCCTAATCTCAACATATTTTGATTTCCATATCTATTACAATTTAAACTCCTCTTAATAATAATTTGTTTATATATGTACATTATTTAGTTTTTTATTCTATGGCTTTTGAATTTTTGTCTTTTTACTTACTTGTTAAAATATAGGAAAAACAATCATAGTGTCAACATATCTATTACAATTTAAGCTCTTTTTATATATATATATATATAAAATTTAGTTTTTTATTCTATGGTTTTTGAATTTTTGTCTTTTTACTAACTCGTTAAAATATAGGAAAAGCAATCATAGTCTCTTATATAGAAACAAAGATTGCAACGGTTATTTTTTAATTTTTTTAAAAAAGACATAAGCTTAATCCAATAACAATTTGAGAAAAATACCATATCTTGATCAATCTTATACAAATCTCAAGATGTTTTATAACTTAGCTTATAGGAGGCTTCTAGCATATGGAACTACGTCGTACTCCCATTGGTATTGTAAGGAGACACCTAAGACATACATACCATACCTTATAAGGGTCCCAGCGGTTGAAATCCAACCAACTAATGGATTTGCCTCAACCTTACCCAAAAACAGGGGGATCGAACCAATCAATTCCAACTAGTGACATGTTTCAAGAGGACAAGTTTTTATCCCATACTCCACTATAACCAACTAACTTTATGTTGGAGAGAAAAGATAGTACTGTTTTGGTGATTACGACGTTACGTGCAGCAGGAGAATGGGCAGGAAAAGGGAGCGGTGGCGGGAGAAGATGGGGAAGAAACAAATGCGTAAAGATAAGGGTGTTTCTAAATACCTATCCCATCCTCAAACATTTGCATGTACGAAATGGCCTTGAAATCGCAGTAAAATGGCTTTGAAAGCAGCGTGTAGCAATTGCCACCACTAAAAAGGTGCTCAAGCGGACAATTTGGGCGGAGAAAAAGTGCAGAAATCTGGTGGTGTGTACAGAGAAGAGTAATGGCTGCTTGAATTTGGGCGCAGGAGGCCAATTTGGGCAAAGAAAAAGTGGTGAAATCTGCAGAGAAGAGTGATGGCGTCGAGTAGCAGGGCGTCGAGTGGCAGGGGCTCAGCGTCAGCTAGCAACACCAACAGGAGAAGCAGCACAACGAGTAACACTAACAGCAAAGCTGCAATGGCAATGGCGCAGTACAATGCGGACACCAAATTACACCTCGTCTTCGAACAGTCGGGAGAATCGGGTAAGTCTTTTGATTACACCAGGTCAATAAAATCTACAACAGAGTCGGTTCCCGAACAGCAAATCACAGCCTATTTGTCTCGAATGCAAAGAGGGGGAAGGATTCAGCCTTTTGGATGCATGCTTGCTGTGGACGAGAGCAGCTTCAGAATCATTGCCTACAGTGAAAACGCGGCGGAAATGCTGGATGCGGCGGGGCAGGGCGCGAGTCAGTCTGTTCCAGATGTGGAAATTGAAGCAGCGATGGTAATCGGGAGCGACGGGCGGAGGCTTTTCACTCCGTGGAGCGCGCGCAATTTGGAGAGGGCTGCGATGGCGCAGGAAATAAGCCTGGCGAACCCAATTGCGGTGGAGTCCAAGAGAGGTAAGCCCTTTTACGCCATTGTGCACAGAATTGATGTTGGGATAGTGATAGATTTGGAGCCGGTGAGAAGAGGGGAGGCGGCGGCTTTGGCGGCATGGGGAGGAGCAGAGGGAGTGGCGGGAGGGGCTATGCCTTCCCAGAGATTGGCCGTTAGGGCAACTTCGAGGTTGCAGGCGGTGCCTAATGGGGACATTGGGCTGCTCTGTGACACTGTTGTTGAGGAAGTCAGGGAGCTCACTGGGTATGACAGGGTTATGGTTTACAAGTTTCATGAAGATGAGCATGGAGAAGTTGTTGCAGAAATCAGGCGCTCTGACTTGGAACCCTACCTTGGACTGCATTATCCTGCCACTGATATCCCACAGGCATCCCGCTTTCTTTTCATGCAGAACAGGGTGCGTATGATCTGTGATTGCCGTGCTACTCCTGTCAGTGTTATACAGTCGGTGGAATTGAAGCAGCCCCTCTGTTTGGTGGGTTCCACGCTGAGGGCACCCCATGGTTGTCATGCTCAGTACATGGCTAATATGGGCTCCATTGCTTCTCTTGTTATGGCTGTAATTGTCAATGGAAATGGAAATGATGAAGAAGGTGGCAGCGGGCGAAGTTCAGTGAAGCTTTGGGGGTTGGTTGTTTGCCATCACACCTCACCTCGAGCCGTTCCGTTTCCTCTTCGCTCTGCTTGTGAATTTCTGATGCAGACATTTGGCCTTCAGATTAATATGGAATTGCAATTGGCTGCTCAATTGACAGAGAACAACATTCTTAGGACTCAGACACTTCTCTGTGATATGCTTCTCCGAGACGCACCTATTGGAATTGTAACTCAGTCTCCCAGTATCATGGATCTTGTCAAGTGTGATGGCGCTGCTCTGTACTATGGGGGAAGGTTCTGGTTGCTCGGAGTGACCCCCACGGAAGCTCAAATTAAGGACATTGCAGACTGGTTGCTTGAATACCACGTGGATTCCACAGGTTTGAGCACAGATAGTTTAGCAGATGCTGGTTATCCAGGTGCAGCATCTCTTGGGGATGCTGTCTGTGGTATGGCTGCTGCTAGAATCACATCAAAAGATTTTTTGTTCTGGTTTAGATCTCACACTGCAAAAGAGATGAAGTGGGGAGGAGCAAAGCATCATCCCGATGATAAAGATGATGCTCGGAGAATGCACCCTCGTTCTTCATTCAAGGCATTCCTAGAAGTTGTCAAAAGAAGAAGTTTGCCATGGGAAAATGTAGAAATGGATGCAATTCACTCTCTACAGCTTATTCTACGTGGTTCATTTCAAGACATTGATGACAGTGATACTAAAACTATGGTTCATTCTCGACTAAATGATTTAAAATTGCAGGGCATTGATGAGCTTAGCTCCGTGGCAAGTGAGATGGTGCGATTGATCGAAACAGCTACTGCACCTATTTTAGCTGTAGATTCTAGTGGGATTGTAAATGGATGGAATGCAAAGGTGGCAGAATTGACAGGACTTCCGGTTGGAGAGGCTATGGGCAAGTCATTAGTTCATGACCTTGTTTTTGAAGAATCTATGGAGACTGTGGAAAAAATGCTCTATCATGCTCTGAGAGGTACATTTTTTATATTGGAAGGTTTGTTCTCATAGTTAAATAGTTGAAGTGCATGCATACGAGGAGTTATGAAAGTTGCTGGCTGACTTTATGGCCCAACTTTATGCATGCTCATAGCAGTCCAACTGTTCTTAATAGATGCCAGTTCCAAGCATTGGTTGACCTGAATTCAGTTATTGTTGTACCTGAACTATCAAGCATTAGATATACTGTATTCATTCTAGTTACCCATCTCTTAATCTGTATATAAAATCCAAGGAAGATTTACTTTGGAAACAACACTGCAGCATTAATTTATAGCTATGCAGCTGCTTCCTAACATAATACTTTTATCAATGCCCTGTAAATCTTTTGCAGGAGAGGAAGATAAAAATGTTGAGATAAAGTTGAGGACGTTTGGTCCACAGAAGCAGAAAATGGTTATATATTTGGTTGTCAATGCCTGTTCAAGCAGGGATTATACAGACAACATTGTTGGAGTATGCTTTGTAGGTCAAGATGTTACGGGTCAAAAGGTAGTCATGGATAAGTTCATCCGAATTCAAGGTGACTACAAGACTATTGTGCAAAGCCCCAATCCTTTGATTCCTCCCATATTTGCTTCAGATGAATGTACCTACTGCTCTGAATGGAATGTGGCAATGGAAAAGCTAACAGGCTGGACCAGAGATGAGATTATTGGTAAAATGCTCGTGGGAGAGGTTTTTGGTGGTTGCTGTCGGCTTAAAGGTCAAGATGCAATGACCAAATTTACAATTGTGCTACATGGTGCAATTGATGGCCAGGATACAGAGAAGTTTCCCTTCGCATTTTTTGACAGACAAGGCAAATATGTGGAAGCACTTCTAACAGCAAACAAGAGAACAGATGCAGATGGGCGAATTACTGGAGCATTTTGTTTTGTGCAGATAGCAAGCTCTGAACTGCAGCAGGCACTGGAGATTCAGAGGCAACAAGAGAAGAAATGTTTTGCAAGATTGAAGGAGTTGGCCTATATTCGACAGGAAATGAAAAATCCTTTATATGGAATTACATTTACTCGTAAACTCTTAGAAGATACTGATCTTTCTGATGATCAGAAACAGTTCATTGAAACAAGTGCTGTTTGTGAAAGACAGATGCAGAAGATTATGGATGATATGGATTTAGACAGTATTGAGAATGGGTAAGACATACCCTTTCCAGAGTTTATTTATGTTGCATTCTTATTCTTCAGTGCTTCCTTTTTTCTTTTTTCTTTTTCTGATGAATATTTCCCCCCATAGATCCTGTACGGATATGATCTATCTTATTTGAGTAGTTTAGGATTTGTTAAATAATTGGCTTGTCATTTTGCAGCTATTCTGCCCAATTTAAAAGTAACAACTTTACAAAATTGGATTAAATTAAGAAAGAAACAACTGTAAACGCAAAAGCAAAAGCTACTAATGCTTTGAGCGATCTATTCTGTGTACAATGCATATGCTTTGTTTGGCACCTTGCATGGATTATGATGATTCAACTAGACTTTTAAAAATTTATTGTGCTGCACACATGCTTCTCTTTCATACATGCAAAAAAGTGAGGATTGCAAATTGTGAAGTATTATTATGTTTCTCATTCCACGAAGGCATGAAGCTAAATTATATACTCTTTATTGAAATCGCTAAGTTTGTTCTTCATTGTGTAGTTGTAATGCACACCGTACCTTCATATTCTAGAATACCTTTGCATCTGCGCTTGTTCTTACAAATTGTATTCCGAAAACAATAATGCACCAGAATGACATCTAGCATGTTATTACGAGATGTTTACTTTAAAGTCTGTAGAAAGGTTTCCTTGGTCATTTTAGCTCAGCTTTTGTTAAGCATCAGTTCCCCACACCAATACAGTCACGGAAGATGAATGATTATGGTGCCAGGAGTGCGGGCCTACTCAATAAACTAAGGGACATCATACTTTATGATTCAGTTTAGTATTACTTCCAAAGGGACCCGTAGAGTTGAGGAACTTGAAGGCAACCAAATTTCCTATGATTTTTTGAGGATTGATGCCACATGTTCATTGCTACAGCATTTGATGGGTAAATAGATCTCACAAGACTCTGCAAATTCGTGACATGCCAGGGGAACAAGATGCCGAATCCTAGCTCGTGAAAGCCTCTCGGCCTTAACAGATAGATCATAGGATAGGGTTCGTGGATATCAACACAGCTCCTTTCTCAACCTTCGTGACTCCATCCTGATTCATTACTCATACATGGCAAAGCAGAGTAAGACACAGATCTTGAAGAGCAATTTTCATATAAATGCTTCATTGAGCTCAGTAGAGACATAGGCTGCTATATGGAAAATAATTCATACATGATCATGTACCACTTTCAATGAGCTAGATGCTCACAAGACTAGCGCGTTCTCCTTCCTATGATTTCTTTTCATGCCTAAATTGCACTCCAACTTAATACTCTACCCTTAGGCATTTCTTAATAGGTCTTAATGTAAATACATACATACAATAGAATAAACCTATGCTACCTGGAATCTCCAAAGGGCATGCAATTTGTCATGCACAAATGTTTTGTTTACTGCAACTCCGTCAAAGTGCCTCAAAATTTTTTCCAGGCTAGTTTCTAAAATGGAAATGACCTGGAGATTTTTCTTGGCCGATTTGGAGGTGTATTTGAGATGAGAACAACCATTTACAGCTATCCTGTCTTTGTATTTCAATGAAATATAAAATGTAGAAAGTACAGCTCTTTTGAAAATATCTAAAGTCCTTCAAAGATAAAATCCATAAAGCAAACAAAAAATAGATTGTTGGATTGCCAAAACTGCTCCTATTTAGAAACCAAAAGTACATCAAAAGAATTTAGTCAAATCCATGTTCTAAATAATATGGTTCAAAGATGTTTTTCCCTCAGAGAAAAAAAAACATAATATGTTTAATTTGTGAACCACCAGCTCCATCAACACTTCTCGGTATAAGTCCAGAGAGTTTGATGAGATACTTAATTGCCTTTCTGGTCCGCTCAATTCTGGGACTGTCCAATTGCCTAGATGCCTTGAAAGGAGCCTTAAGCTTTTCAACATCTAACCCTGGAGAGTAGTCGCCTTCATTTCACTATGTAGTTCTGCATTTTCCCTGCTTCCTCAACCAGTGTTTGAAGGAGAGCCTCTAGTTCCCAAAAAGACCCCATAGATACCATTCTGCAGAACTGTTTACCTGCCACAGGTAAATCTCAGCCAGAAAAACAGATTGCTACATCCAAATCTCAATCCAAACCACCTCTATGCTCTTCCCGTACATAATGGCATGCTGATGCCTTCACCATTTCCTTATCCTTGGTGAAATCCAATATGTTGGGAAACAAAATAGATGAAATGTTAGAATTAACCCTGTTTCTCTCTGTTGATTCCTGAAAGTCAACCCCCAGCTGCCTCTATACTGTTGCTTTGGATCACAAAATTTTTCCCTAGTTGCATATCTGTAATTTCACCCCTGAATGACATTTGGCATTTCTTGCCATACAGATGGAATTTGGGCTCCAAGGTGGCCACTGAACTTCACTGCATGTAAAAAGCCCTATTTTGTTATTACCGTTCCTTCCTCCAAATGGTGCCTGTCCTCAAATAATCATCTCTTGCCACTTTGCAAGCTGCCACCATGGGTGAAAAAGGCAATTGCTGAAGGATGGTGGGTGCTTAACAATGATGTGCAGTAATTACAGAAATAAGAGGAAGGTTATTTAAGAGTCCCACACGGAGATTAATCCGTGCCAACTATCCATGGATTCCAATTTGTCAGGTCATTATTTGAATCTATTCCAAAAATCAGTCACCTGGTGAGCCTCTCTAAACAATGTTGAAAAGCATATATAGTGATAGAGTCTAGAATAGGCTGAGCCTCTTGGAGAATGCTAATTCCCAATTAGAGGATTTCTGCTTTCTGAGTGAATTAAAAATAACCAGAGTCACCTTCAATGATCATTGAACTTATGCCACATTGATGGACTATTTGAAGGTCAAGAACCAAAGTTGAGGCTTCTGCTTCATTATCAGTGTCCAACTTTTAGTTTTTTAGAGGCGGCTTTGACAAGCTTTCTAGAGGAGTCCCTAATCACATATCTTGCTCTGGAAACATCCAGGTTCCCTCTAGAAGCCTCCCCAAAATCAAGTTTGAAGATTCCTGAAGGAGGAATCCATTTCACCTTATCTCTCTCTAAAGAGGAGGATTTATCCCCTAAAGCTCCATGAACAGGAGGAAGGATCAATTGTTTCTAATTCTTCAACATTTCCTTATCCTAGGAAGAGAAAATACATTTATTTTGGGGACTTATCTCTGATTTTGGCCATTACCAATTCTGAAATTCTTATATCCAGTCTAGTGAGAACCATCTCAATAGAAAAAGAATTCTCTTGGAAAATTTCTTCTGTTTCTTTCTTTCCAAAGGTGCCAAATTAGCAGTGAAGGACTTATAATCAATAGGCAAGACAAAAGAGCCTTTGATTTCAGTAGAGGCCAGCTCCTGAAGAGTTGTAGCAAAGTATCTGGAAGAGCATTGGACCAGTTTAAATGAGCGCACAACCATGGCCGACATTTTAAGGCAAAGCAGCAATGCGGAAAAACATGGTCCAATATTTCCTCATCCTGCATAAAAAGGGACATCTGAAAGGACCAGCAAAACCAATCCTTTTCAATCTATATGCAAAGCAGCCCAAGCGAAGGCACTTGCCTTGGGCAAACAATCTTTATGCCAACATTTTGCAGCAGGCCATATGACCTGATCAGAGATAGATAAATATCCAATTTTAGTCGAATAGGTTCCAGACTTTGAACATACCCATCTTAATTGATCCTCCTTTTCATTAATGAAGATCTTCCTTTTTACCAATTCTTCTATCAGTAAGGCTTTCTGAGATTCAGGGCAGCTACCTCATAAAGATCTTACCAACAAAACTCCTTGAAGCCATCAAAGTCTTTGAGGCAGACATAATCACAAACATAACCCTAGACTGAGCAGAGAAGTTCCCTATCATCTTTCAGATCATTCCTGTCTTTGAGGGGATGATGTCCATTCCAAGAATCATCCCAAAGTTTAGCTTTCTGCCCATTCCTAACATCCCAAGACAAGTGTTCAGAAATAACAAGTCTGCACTTAGAAGTAAAATTTGAAATATGTGAGCCTCTAGGAAGATTGGGAGTAGTGAAAATTCTATCTGCATCTGCTGAATCCAAATATTTCATTTCAAGCAAAGAATTCCATTGTGCCGAAGGTTTGGAATAAATTCCCCAGACCACTTTAGCTCCCAAAGCCATATTGTGTTTGGTCAAACTTTTCAGACCTGCCCCCCCAGCATCCCTGGGGGAACATACGGTGTACCCAGCCACAAATGGAAATTTCCTCTTTTCCTTTGTTCCTTGCCACGAAAAGTCTCTCATAATTTTGATGACAAATTTAGAGGTGCTGGGAGGAAAGCATAAATTGAACTCAAATAAATTGGAAGGGCTGCTAAGACCAACTTTATCATCAACAATCTCCCGACAAAGGAAAACCACTTTCCTTTCCAAGAAGACAACCTGGATTGGCACAAATCAATTAATTTCTTCCTTAGAGAGGGTTTCCCAACACTAGAGAACAAAGGAATACCAAGATATTTACTTGGTAAAAGACTAATTTTGAAACCTAACTCGGTGGTGATTTTGCCTTGTAACTGTAATGTGCCGTACCTGTTTGTATATTTTATGAATCTTTTATGTGTGATATTTTATTATTATTTTGTGTGGTCTTTCAGATAGATAGAAGATACAGAGCATATAACCCAAACCCAGAAAATATATAACAAATATAAAGAAACTATCGACTACCCAGATAGTAAAATGACCAATAATGAATTATTGAGGCATACCCATGTTTAGATTTGCAACTTTATAATTCAACTGTTGCCGGACCAGCAAATGGGCATAGCCAGAAATCATTCCAAACTCCAAAGAATACAAAGATGAACATACAAATGATAACAGCAATAAATAAGGCTCTAGACGCCTCATTCAATACTAGATAAGCGCTGCAAATGAAGTAGAATAGACCTCTTCAAGACCCACGTTCTCCATATGAAGTTGTATGGCCGGGTGAAAGGAGAATATGCATCAAACACTGCTGAAAACACCTTATATTTGCTGGTAAACTGGTCTGCACTAGTCTCCAAGGCTGAATGACCCTGGTGGGAGGTGAAATCCACAAGAAACCACCACAAACAACCCTCCAAGATGGTACGGCCTGCTGCTGCAATGTACGACCAGCAATAAGATTAACACAGCCGCAATAAACTATTCCCAAACACACAAGAAATCGCCTCCAATCCCTCTGAAATCAGAACTCAACAATAATGGATGAATGATATATCATATCCGCTCAAGAAACTACTCCGAATGTCTCCATTGCAAGCACAATGTGAATACTGGATGTATCCACCAACACTGGCACCATTGGGTGATCTTTCACACCTGTGGGATACCGCTACTTAGGGAGGTTTTCGTCTCCAAGAGCCTCTGGTTTGAATCCTCAAACCCTAGAGCCAAGCTTCAAAACCCTAGCAAGGGAAATCTCAATGAGAGAAGAAAATAATAATCCAAGCATATCCAAATGAGAGCACTTTTTCTCTTTTTATCCTTTTCCAACTGGGAGTCTTTAAAGTCCTCTTGCATATGGGATAAAACATGAGAGGGAAAATACATTTTAAAATATTATAATTCTCTTTAATTCTTTTCTCAACATCACCCCTAAAGTCCCTTATTTTAAAACAACATTAAGTTGTTGAGCCTAGGCACCAAGGTCCAATATTAAATAATAATGTTTAATTACGGACTTTAAAACGGAGGCCAAGATGATGTCGGAAACCAATGATGTATAGCTCGTTGGAAAGGTCTTGACAAGACGAATCCAACCCCACTCTAAAAATCCCGTTCCGGTGCCAATCCCGAACTTACTAAAAATAGTAACGGCCATAAGCAAACTAAGCCAACTCTGAGGGTGCCAACTGGATCCACCAACCATCTGATAACTCCGAGCTTAGTGTAATGTCTATGAGAGCCAACAGCGGACTGCCAAGTCACCCAAACAGCACCAAATTGCCACTTACTAAAAATAGCAGTTACCACCGGGGACCAAAGAGAACAAACCTAGAAAAACCCAGAAAGATTAACGACATGCAAACACTTACTATAAATAGTAAGTACGGACAAGTCGTCCGAAAACCCTCCGGAAAGTGTCAACCAGCTCCTCTGGATCACCCGAACACCCTGGTGACATAGAAATACTTCTCTGATTATGCTGTCACCAACCCAGAAAGTCAGCTCTGATTGATCTGCAAGAGAATCCGTAAATGGGGACATTACAGTAACCCTGGAGAAGAATTGAAAAAGAAAATTTCTGACTTATCCTCGTTGATGTACTAACCTGATATTGTCGTAAGAAGAGATAAATTCTTTAAAACAAGAAGCTTCAGTCAAGCTAGCCTCCTTGAAGTCATCTGCAAATTGAAGGTGACTGAAAGGTGCCATTCCGTCCATGGTGACAATTTCTTTCCACCACATACCTAGATTAGCTGCACCTGTGCTAATTGATCTCCCCATCGCCTTTGTTGTATGACCCCAAGATGGTTCAAAGAATCCAACAGGTCCACCATTGATTAAAATAGAGTATAGAGGGCTTGAAATGCAACTAAAAATCCATTCCTTCCATTCCAGACAGAAATCAAAACTTTCCAGAGTTTTCAACAAAAACCTTCAATTAACTCAGTCATAAGCTTTGCCAACGTGTAACTTTGCCACCATGCTTTTCATCTTTGAAGTGACAATTGAGTGAACCACTTCATGAGTGATGACCGTTCCTTCTGTGATTGCTCTATCTGGGATGAAACCACTCTGTTCAGCATAAATTAAATTTGGGAGAAGAATTTTCAGTCTATTTGACATTGCTTTGGAAATTATCTTATAAATATTATTGCAGAGAGAAATAGGATGAAACTCTGCATAGGAAATGGAGATGCCTTTTTGAAATCAGAGCTATGAATGTGTAGTTTATAGCCTTCAAGATTTTCCCAGAATGTCTTGCTTTGTTATCTGCCTTCCACACATCTTTTTCCAACAATGCTCTAACATTTTTGAAATAATGTGGCTGAAAATCTATCTAGACTTGGGGCTTTGTCTGAATGTAATTATGACAGAGCCAATATGATCTCATCTTCCCTACAAGTAGCCATCAGAGAGCTGTTCTACTTGTCCAAAATGATGGGAGGAATGGATTGAAGAAGACAGTTCTCTGCAAGGAGATTTGAAGCTTCATCCCCTCTCAAGAGGTTTTGAAAGGTGGAGATAACCTCAGAATCAATTTCTGAAGTATCTTCTAGCAGCCTCCAGTCACGTGTGTATGGAAGAAATTCTGTTAGCATCGCAACGAGCTTTAGTAGAATTGTGAAAGAATTGTGTTTTTATCTCCTTCCTTCCACCAAACTTCCCCGGATTTTTGTCTCCAATAAATCACCTCTTTTTGTTGGACTTAAGCAAATTCTGCAAGAAGAATTTTTCTTCTTCATACAAAGTTTGGTTCATACCCGTGGACAACACTTTTTCATTGAGAGAAACCAACTCCTTTTCAATTCTCTCCTTTTCTGTAAATATATTTTTGAAATGTTTGAAGTTCCAATTCTTTATGCATGACTTGAGGTGTGAAAGTTTCTTGACCAAAGAGAACATTCTAGAGCCATGGATTTTGGGATACCTTCCCACCAAAATTCGAATAAATCCATGATATGATTGTCCCTGAACCACATGTTTTTTGAATTTGAAAGGACATTTTGGGTTATGAAAGTCATTGGAGATGTCAAGCAAAATCCGAAGATGATGAGAGCTAGGGCAAGGAACTATCTATTTTCATGAAACCAGTTTCTTCCTAACCAAATTTTGTGCAAAAGAAACCTATACAATCCCTCAGCAATATAGCTGAAACCCCATTTCTATTTGTCCAAGTAAATGTACCATTTTTAGGTTCTACATCAATCAACCTACTTTGATTCACAAAGGTCTCTATCATGACTCCACCTCTTTTTTCTCTTGCATTAAGAATAGCATTAAAATCCCCTCTAAGAATGAAAAGCTCATTGCCTATTGTGTCTAAATCGAGAGAAGCTGATCCCATACTCTTTTTTTCAGTAAATGACCAATAGTTCCATACATGTAACATAGCAGCAAAATTCTTTTGGGGAAAAAATCAGATTATCAAAAAATGTAGAAAAACACAAAAAATAGCATAGAAAACCGTAGAAAAACGCAAAAAATGCAGGTAATTGCGTTGCTTCTTTTTATGCCTTATCCTGTCGCATTTTTGCTTCTTTGTCTTTTCTCAAATTTTCTTTTGTAGCTTGTTTCTCAGTTTTGTCTGTAAATTCATTCTCTTTGTTTCTTGCTCAATTTTTTTTTGTGCTACTCTAGTAGCTTCCTTCTTTTCTGTCCTTAGTTTGTCTTTTTTAGGTTGTCAATTGAGCTTTGAGTTGTTTTTGTTCTTCAACAAAGACAGATTATTTTTAAGTTTCCTTGCATTGGGCAGATTTCATCGACATGTCTGTTTTGCTTTCTGTTCTCAACTCTTTCTCTTGCTGGTCTTGGAGTGCATCCTTATCTCGAGTAGATAATTTATTTGATGCAGGAATTTTGTCTAATGCTTCCTGTTTGTAAGCACTCTCCATGTGCCTTGCAGACTGTCTTAATTTAATCTTTTTAAGCACTTGTTCTTTTACTTTTGCAGAGGCTTGTAAAATTTCACCAGATGAGATTGTTTCTCCTTTTATAAAAGTTAACAAAGCCTCCAATATCCTTTCTTTACTCTTCACAGTAGCGCTACTATATCTTTGGGTTACTGTGTGTACTCTATCATTATTATACATTTATGTGAGAAGTGTTTTTACATCAGTCTCCTCAATTGTTACTTCTCATCAGAAAAATGTTTTTGATCTCCAACAAAAGACACTTCACTCTTGGAATAGTCCACTATCTTTGCCTTTTTGCTTGGCTTCTCAGGAGAGTTTTGTTTCTTTCTTTCTGTACTCATTTGTAATAAGGCTCCAGGTGCTTTTTTCATTGAGGAAGTGATGGACTCTGTTGGCGTTTTTTTAGTTTGTATTTTCCTTGCCACCTTAGATGTGCCCTCATCTTTGTGTGCTTTCATTTTAGTCCTTTTTGTGTATTGTGGTGTTGCTCTTTGTTCCAATTCTTAAAGCTTTTTGCATTTTGGAGCTAAGTCACCGCATTCGCCGAATTCCTGGCTAGAAATTCCAAATTCGCCGTATTTATAAAGAGTTTATCAAAATCGTTCAAATTCGTTCAAAATCGTCCGGTAATTTTTTTTAATATAATTTATTGCCATAAAGTGTTTTTTTAGGTTTTGTTTCGCATCATACCCGCGGTCAACGTCAAATATAATTTTTATAGGATACCCGCCGCTTCTGTCGTCGCCGTCGTCCGCCGCAGAGTTTTATAAAGTTTGCATTTGTTTTATTCTTCCGTCGCGGTCGCATTGTGCAAAGGACTCAAGGAGTTAGCAATTGTTTTATTCTTCCGTCGCACTGTGCAGAGGACTCGAGGAGTGTTCTGTTCTATTCTTTCGCCGCAACCTTCGTTAGCAGAGGAGTTCGTGAGCAGAGACTTCCACGCACAGGTAGGGTTTTAGTTCGTTTTTTTTTTATTTCAATTTTTTTAAATAAAATTTAAATTCTTTATAGTCTTTTTAAACTTTACTGTAAACACTAAACACTATATATTGTACTTTTTTATTTTTATTTTTTTAAAAATAAAATTAGTGTTTCTTTTATTTTGCTTTTAAAATAAACATATAATTTCTTTTATTTTGTTTTTAAAATAAACATATAAATTTTAATATGCTTTATAAAATATAAATATGAATTTTAATATATTTTTTTAAACATTACTAATTATTTTATTTTATTTTTTAAGTTACAATACAAAATTAAATATCTTTTTATTTTTATGTTTTTTTATAAAAAATTGGTATTTTTTATTTTGTTTTTAAAATATTAAGGAATATTTGTTTTAATGCTTTATTTTGCTTTTAAAAATAAAATTTAGTTAATATTTTAAATATTAAATATTATTTGTTTTTTGGCGAATCAAAAAAAAAAATTATTTGTTTTTTGAAACATGCAGAATGGCTCCCAAGAAATCAACTGTTGAAGGATGGAAACATGTGACCCGCAATGGTACCGAGCTCAAATGCAACTTGTGTTCTCACCCTTTTACCGGAACTTTAACAAGGGTAAATGACCACTTGCTTGGCATTTCAGGGGGTGCAGGAGGAGGTGTTATTGCATGTGATCAGGTGATAGCAGAAATTAGAGTTGCTCTAGAGAAAGACCAATCCTGTTCGATTGTAGGAAAGATGAAGCAGGCACAAAAGAAACAGAGAATCCAAGAGGATGTGTCTAGATTCACATCTGTTACGCCTTCCACTCCCAATGTGTCCAAGGTAGGTGGATCAAAATCCACTGGAACACTGAACAACTTTTGGAAACCAGGAGAAAAACAACATGTGGATGATGCATTGGCTGATATGTTTTATTCAAGTGCCATTCCATTCAATGTAGCCAGGAATCCACATTTTCGAAATGCAATTCAAAGAATATCAAAGTTTGGCAAAGGGTACACACCTCCCGGTTCAGAGGCTTTGAGAACAACTCTTTTGTAGCGGTCGAAAGATAGGGTGATTGGTCAATTAGCTGAGATCAAAGCCTCTTGGAAGGCAACAGGTTGCACTATATTGAGTGATGGATGGTCAGATAAATGTCAGAGGCCATTGATTAATGTTTTGGTGGCTTGTCCTCAAGGTGTTGTGTTTTTGAAGGTGATTGACACAATGAACCATAAGAAAACTTCAGAGTGTGTTTTTAAAATATTAGAAGAAGCTATTCTTGAAGTGGGGTTGGAAAATGTGGTTCAAGTGGTAAATGATAGTGCAGCAAATTGTGTGGGAGCTGGGAAGCTGATAGTAGAAAAGTACCCACAAATATATTGGAGCCCATGTGCAGCCCATTGTTTAGATTTGTTACTTCATGACTTGGCTAAATTCCCATGGGTGCTTGAAGCAATCGATAGAGGAAGAGCAATTGCAAATTTCATAAGAAATCATCGTCTCACATTGAGTCTTTACAGGCAGCAGGCATCTAGGGAGTTATTGAGGCCTTGTGACACAAGATTTGCTTCATTTTATATCACTTTGAAAAGAGTGGTTGAAGAGAAAGCGGCTATAAGGTCTGTTATTTGCAACAATGAGTGGGAGAATTCAGCTCTTTCTAAAGGTCCTAAGGGGAAGATGATAGAGCAAATCATTTTGAACAGCAATTTTTGGGAAAGTGCAGCAAAAGTTTTAAATGTATGTGGACCGATTGTTGATGTGCTTCGTATGGTTGATGGTGACACCTCTTGTCTTGGCATGCTTTATGAGAGCATGGACCGTTGTAAGGAAGCTATTCAAAAAACACTCAATAATGTGGAAGCAGACTACATGGAGATATGGGAAACAGTTGATTCTAGATGGAAAATGATGCACACAGCTTTACATGCAGCAGCTTGTTATTTGGAGCCTAAGCTATTTGACATTGATAGACAAACTGATAGTGAAATTATGGCAGGGCTTTTAGAAGCCATTGAGAGGCTTGAACCAGATCCACTAGTGGCAAGTCTAGTTAGAGACCAATGCTGGAAATACAAGGCAGCAGAAGGGATATTTGGAATGGCATCAGCTAAATATGACAGGGCACGAGTGGACATACTTGGGTATAGATGGTGGATGACCTATGGATCACAAACCCCTGAACTACAACGCTTTGCTATAAGAGTTTTGAGTCAGGGAGCAAGTTCATCAGCTTGTGAGAGGAATTGGAGCTGCTTTGACCACATTCATTCCAAAAAGAGGAACAAGTTGCTATCCGGAAAGTTGGGAGATCTTGTTTTTGTCCGTAGTAATTTACAATTGTTTATGAACAAATCAACAATAGACTCATCTTCTTCACAACAAATTTCAGAAGACACAGCAGTTGCAGCAGATGAACCTGACTTTTTGGATGATGAATTGAGTGGTGCATCTAGTGATGATGATGCTACATCATCTCAGCCAAGTCTTCTTGATGACTTGGAACTTTTTTGAAGTGCACATGATGACTTGGAACTTTTTTGAACTTTGAAGTGCTCGTGATGACTTGAAACTTTTTTGAAGCTTTAGTTTCTTGACTTTTGATTGTCACTTTTTGACAAGAAAAATATTCGCAATCATAATATCATATGTTTCTTATGGTTTAAACTTTAAAGTTTACTATGGTTTATAAATGTGGCATCTATTTACCAATGTTTTGTGTATTTATTAATTATATTTAAAAAAAATCATATTTATGCTTAAGGCGAATTTAATCACGAATTTTTTTTCCAATTTTTTCCTTCCTGAATTTTTCCCGAATTTCATCCTTGCCGAATTCGAATTCGAATTCGAATCCGGTGACTTAGTTTTGGAGTATCTTATTTCAAACTTTTGTTGAGATGTAGACCCACTAGGTGCCCCTTGACTTTCTCCCTTATTTATTTTGACCTCTTAGGGGTTTGTTTTTCTTTTTCCTTTTGCTCTGTTATGGCTAGCTTCTATTTCTACTACTAGAGGGTTTTGTTCAACATCCTTCTTTTTCTTTTGATGTTTCTTGTTCTTCCCCCTCAATAGCTTGTCTTACTTTTAGTGCTTTTTCATCTCAACTTGACAATTTTGGCACCTTAGGATTTACGGGACAAGTTCTTATCGCGGTTGGCAGTTGCTAATCCACCCACTATGTCATCAGTCTCTTCATATGGTAATGGTGGAATTCTACCTAATCTAGCCTGTGTGGGCAGCATGTGAACATTGTCTATATCTATTAAAATAATTATATCATGATTATGCTTTTCCACTACTTCAGCTGATATTCTCTTCCTCTTAATCAGTTGTTTTTTAAGGGCATCAAAATATATACTAAAATCTTGCATGGATTTTGCAATGTTCTCATAGGCTACCAATGGATTACTGTGTGATCCAATTTACTTTTCCCTCAACCCCTAGCAGATCTTTTATGAAACATAAAGCAATACATATCAATAAGGAACCATAGCAGAAATTGTGCTTACCCTTCTTGCATTTAGTGAGTTTGTCAAAAAGCTGGTCTCTCAGGGTATCACAAAGGTTGCGGCCGGTTCCATTCACCATATCCCAAGCAATCTGAACGCTCTTTGCGGTACTGGAATCCTCGCTATTTGTATAACACTTTCCAAATAATTACTTTGGTGACATCTAACTTTTATGACCCTGATTTTACTTATGTATAGACACCTCTTATTTGGTTTTGTTCCCATGAGCTTAATTATGCACGGGATCTTGATTGCTCCGTGTCTGTTCCATTTTTGTGTATCCAAACCCTCTGCCCATTACTGCATGGATAACATCACTTGTAATTCGATAGGGTTGGTCTAGATACAAAAGTCTTCATGAACCCAGCTCAACAAGATCTTGCAATTTTCTCTGAGAGGATAAACATTGGGAACTGAGACCAAACATCTAGCTTCAATCTTTGTATCATGGTCTTTTCTTGCTTATACTCCATTAGTCTAGTTCCAAGGTTTTTAACCATCATCTCTCTCCTCTCATTCTCTGTCGCCCAATGGTTGATTTCTACTTGCTTCATATGTATATATTTCTGTGTCTTTCTTCATAATAGAATACTTAGAAGGCGCTTTTGAAAATGCTCCTTCAGATGTATGCCTTTGGCAAATGCTTCTTGAATTTAGAACATTTGTGGGATCTGTATGTTTTCCCAACTAATTTCCTTCTTTGCATTGTCAATTTCAAATTAATCTCAGCTAATTTCTCCTTTATCACCAAATTGTAGCTCATTGAATCTCTACTTCACTATTAACTCTATATTCACTTATCGGTGTTTTTCAAATGCAATTGTGAGTTCTCGTTTTTCACTATTTGTTCTTATAATTTTGCCCTTATATCTTTCAACCAGAGTTACCGGATATGGCACCCCCCATTGTCCTGGCACGCGCACCAGCGTACGTGGCACAGATTCGGGTACGGTACGGCCTTGATACGAACTGGGTATCGTGCCCATCCGTGCCCTAAAAAATAAGTTTTTCTAGCCGTGCCCGATACTTTAGGATTTGGGATTAAAAAAAAATACCCTGTATCCGGCTAAAAGCCAGTTAAAAATGCATAGATTCATCAAAAATCCGAAGACTTCTTTCAGTTCAAGGAATACACTGATTTTTACCTGCGTGAACAATAGATTTTTCACACTCCCGGCATGAGAACATTGTTTGAAAAACGATTGCGTGAGAACATTGTTTGAAAAATAATTTTTCCCGGCGTGAGAACAACCGACGAGTTTAGAAAATTGCCTGGCGAATTTTTTAAACAGCGTGAGAACAACCGACGACTTTACAAAATTTCCTGGTGAACCACCGACGAGTTTAGAAATTTTCCTCGAATTTTTTTACGGCGTGAGAACCACCGACGAGTTTAAAAAATTTTCCTCGAATTTTTTTACGGCGTGAGAACCACCAACGAGTTTAGAAAAATTTCTGGAATTTTTTTTTACATATAATGCTCACGTATAAAAGCGTATAAAACCCTATCGGCTAAATATAATACTTTATTCAAGTTAAGTTTAAAATTTATTTTTTTAATTTTTTTAAACATTAATATTTTATTAAATATTTTATAATGTGTATTTAAATTATTTATACTTTATTCGAGTTTACTTAAGTTTTAAAAAAAAAATTAAACTTTAATATTTTATAATATGTATTTAAATTAAAATATATTTATATGTATTATAATTAGTATTTGAATTTAATACTTTTAATATTTATTAATACTTTTTATATACATATTTATTAATATATAATATTTATAATATGTATTAAAATTAATATTTAAATTTAATACTTTTAATATATTATTATTTTATATTAGCATCTAATATATATTATATGTTATTATAAAATAATAAATTATATTTTAACATTATATATAATATGTTATTATAAAATAATAATATATTAAAAGTATTAAATTTAAATATTATATATATATATGTCTTATCTAGCCCCGTATCCAGCCGTATCCATATTGTGGGTCTTCAAAATTAGCCGTATCCGTATCGGATACCGTGCCCGTATTGGATACCGTATCCGTGTCCATGCAACTTTGCTTTCAATGAATCATTTTTCATCAAATGTCTTTAATTGTTTTCTTTCCCCTCATTCTTTTGTTCTTATATTCATTACACGTTTTTACCTATATTTTCTAACTTTACATATTTTAGGGGAGATTTGTCTATCTCCCTCGTAATCTTAACTTCTCAAATATTTCTAATGTGTTTCACGAGGTGTCTTTAGTTTCCCTTTTTTCTGTGTCTTTACTCTTCTCTTTTTATTGTTTTCTTGACACACTATGTTTTCATTCAATTCTTCCTTAATCATGTGTATTTTTTTTCATTTTTCTGCTCATCGTTATAAAATCTTGGTGTCTTCTTAAGAGATTGTGTCTACTTATTCTTTCCACCTCTTTATACTTCTGTGGTTTCACCATAGTGCTGTGCTGTACTGCAATGGTCATCTTTTATAGATTTTCTTGCGGTAAACACTCTTCCTATTCTTCTTTCATCTTCCCTGTTCATCCAATTAGGGTTGTCATCTGCTGACCTGTATTTCATTTCTTCCTCTTTTGCTGCTATTCTTATAGCCATTCTAAGTTCTTTCTTCTTTCCTAGCTTCAATGTTTCTTAATTGAATAGATGCCTCTAAATTCTTACCATCTGTTTGTTCTTGATCTTCCTTTTCTTCTTCTACCTTCGTTTTTCTCATGCTTGTGTCTAATGGGATATACACAATCAAACCATTGTCTTGTAGGGTAATTTCTTCTTCCTTTGAGTCAAATATCCCATTGACATCAACAAAGCATTCCAAGTTTAATAGCACCGGGTAAGAGGTTAAGTTTTGATTGTGGACATCTATCACTTCAAAATCTATTTGTTTCTTCACCTCCATCACATTCACCTCGATATCCTAATGGTCTCCTTATTGTGCCATCTGTTAGTGCAATGTCATACTGTGATTCTTGTAGTGATGGTCTTCCAATTTTCTCCCATGTCATCCTTGGGACAATATTTACGTTTGCTCCAAGGTCTAATAGTGCATTCTTAATTTTCATGCCATTCAGTTCTACATCAATTATAATTGTCTTTTTGCTCCATGTTTGTTTTCTTGTCTACCTGCTTTCTTCACATATCTAAGTATATTTTCTTTATCTTGTATATCCCATTGCCTACAAAATTCGGCAAGTTTATCTCAAATCCCTTTTATTGGATTGGACTTACCATTTTTTGATACGTTTTATGTCAGGTTGCTGGAACCATGATTTTTTTTTTCAACTACATTCTTTCGTCTATTTCTTAACTTTTCTATTCCTTTTTCTGGTTTTTGCTAGTTTATTTATTCTTTTCTTCTTGGGAATCTTCTCCCATTTGCTGACTTCTCTTCCCATCTTTTTGTAAGGAAGTTAAAGTAGTGGAAACAACTTCCTACGCCAATCTTGAGGAGAAACATTATGCAAAACTTTTAAAAACTGATCTAACAATTACAGAAAATCCAGAAGCACATTCAAAACATGAAATAAACAGTGAAACACAAAACCCCAGATATACGTGGGGAAAACCCTTTTGGGTGAAAAACCCTAGATTCCAAAAGCCTACTCAATGTATTTCAAATCCAACAACAAGATTACATACACTTGTAGAGCAAGTTTATTACAGGAGTATCACCAGTAATCAACTCTGGAAGAATTTCGGCAGCATAACAACACCTGCAAACTCACATACACAAACTACTCCTCAGGCCTCCAATTTATAGACTTCTGGCTATACAAGAAACCATCAGTGGTTTACAAAACCATGTGCTTTACTTTTCAGCCATGTGCTTAACTTTTCAGCCAAGATTCCAGACTAAAAATAAGCTCTCACGCCCAAAATGAAATCCCCTATTTTTGACCCTTACAAATGTCATAGAATCTATCATAATATGCCTAAAAATAGGCTTTTCATAATATACCACTATGTGGGCATCTTTTGACACCTAATAAACCAATTTTCAAAGCACCGACAATGTGTAACAGCTGTACAAAAATATAAAATGAAAAATAACTATTATGGGAAATATGCAGCAAGGTTGAGACACCTCGTTTCCCAACATTCTCCCACTTTTCGAATACTTTGCAAGAGCCAGGGGAATAACACCATCATGGATCAACTGCCAGGGGCCAAAAGGCCCATAGACTCGGAACACCACTTGAATTTCGCGGTGCTCACGGGCTTAGTTAATGCATCTGCAACATTCACCACAGTCTCTACCTTTCCAGCTTCACCTTGCCATCCTCGACCATATCTCTCACGAAGTGATACTGAACATCAATGTGTTTGGTCTTGGCATGAAAAGTCGGGTTCTTCGCAAGGCAGATTGCACTCTGACTGTCACAATAAATTGTAATTGCACCCTGTTTCAATCCAATATCTGAACACAAACGCTTCAACCAAATGGCTTCTTTACAGGCATGAGTAGCTGCCATGTACTCTGCCTTAGTAGTGGACAAAGCAACCACAACCTGTTGCTTGCTCATCCAACTGATTGCACCACCATTAAGAGTAAATACATATGCACTGGTGGATCTTTTGCTATCGATATCACCAGCCCAATCTGAATCGACAAAGCCATGAATACTCAGGAAATATTGATCTTCTGTACCACGAAAACAAATAGAGTACTTTGTCGTACCCCGCAAATATCTGAAGACCCTCTTAGCTGCATCCCAATGCACTCTTCTAGGATTAGACATATAACGAGAAAGAACTCCCATTGCTTGGGCAATGTCTGGTCTTGTACAGACCATAACATACATTAAGCTTCCAACTACACTCTGGTAAGGCACTCTGCTCATGTCTTCCATCTCTGATGGGGATGTAGGACATTGTGAAATAGAGAGTTTCGTTCCCAATGTAACAGGTACACAGTGGTTTACAATCCTGCATATTAAACCTTTGCAAAACTGAACAAACATACTTACTCTGGCCAAGCCATAGCTTTTTGTTCTCACGATCTCTTCTAATCTCCATCCCAAGTATGTGTTTTGTTGCACCAAGAGCTTTCATTTCAAATTTCGTAGAGAGCTGAGATTTCAATTTTGCAATCAAACCTTTGCCTTTCCCAATAAACATGTTATCGACATATAAAGCAATTACCAGGAAACAATCACCATCAGATTTAAAATATACACAGTGATCAAATTTAGACTGCACAAATCCCAAACTCAACACATAAGTATCGAACATTTGGTACCACATTCTAGGACTTTATTTAAGGCCATACAAAGATTTCTTTATCTTATAAGCCAACTTGCTTTTACCTTTCACCACGTAGTGCTCTGGCTGTGTCATATAGATTTCTTCCTCCAAATCACCATGAAAGAAAACAATTTTCACATCCATTTGTTCAACCTCTAGGTCATAAGCTGCTGCAATAGATAATAAAAACTGAATGGATGTCATTTTAGCAACAGGGGAAAAGATCTCACCATAATCAATACCCTCAACCCGAGAGTATCCCTTCGCAACCAACCGTGCCTTATACTTTTCAACATTTCCATCTGAACCAATCTTTTTCTTAAACACCCATTTACATCCAACATGTTTTCGTTCTTCAGGCAATGGTACTAGGTCCCATGTATCATTCCTTTTAAGAGCTGCCATCTCTTCATCCATGGCTATTTTCTAGGACTTTGCATCATTCATACCCAAAGCCTCTTGCATAGATCTCGGTTCATCAATGTTAGTACTCAAAGCAAATATACACTTCTAATCATCAGGTGAATACCCATACCTTTCAGATGGTTGCCTATGCCTTGTAGACCTTCGAACAAGCTGAGGTGGAGGTTCTTCCACACCTTCCTCCTCTTCTTCCTCTTCTGAAGATTCAGAGCTTGATGAGCTCTCCTCAACTTCTTGTTTATCTTGGGGTCTCGATTCAACTTTCTTAGGCGTAGAAGGAAGTTAAATCACATCCTTTTTCTGTTCAATTTCTTTATATGCTGTTCTGGCTGGAAAGTAACAGGAGAAGATTTAGTCTCTCTAAAAATAACACTTCTGGAATAAATTACCTTATATGCAACAGGGTCCCAAAGCTTGTATCCTTTCACACCATAGCTATAGTCGATGAAGATACATTTGACAGCTTTTGGAATCCAACTTTGTTCTCTTCTCCTTAGGCACATGTGCATATGCCTCACAACCAAAAACTCTCAGATGTTTAAGTGAAGGCTTTTTCCCTGACCACGCCTCCATTGGTGTTTTATCAACAAGCGCTGATGTAGGAGATCTATTGATCAAATAACAAGCAGTGGCAATAGCTTCAGCCCAACACTTTTGTTCTAGACCAGCTCCACTCAACATGCTTGTAGCCTTCTCCATCAACGTTCTGTTCATTCTTTCGGCAACTCCATTCTGTTGAGGAGAATATGGAGTTGTCTTTTGTCTTTTAATCCTGCAATTTGTACATAATTTGTCAAAATCTGTAGAATAGTACTCACGGCCATTGTTAGTCCTCAAACATTTAATTTTCTTTTCAGTCTGAGTTTCTACCATAGCCTTGAACTCTTTAAAACGACTGAAAATTTCAGATTTACTCTTTAAAAAATATACCCATGTTCTCCTACTTAAATCATCAATGAAAGTAACATAATAAATTGATTTACCAATAGAAACAACATCGACATGACCAAATACATCTGAATGGATTAGATCCAAGATACATGAAGATATTAGACTATTTATTTCATGCTATTTTTAGTTAATGGTCAATCGTGTAATTGTTTGTAATTATTTAGTAAGATCGTGTTTATGATCTTCTGCAAGTTTCTATTCTAGAAACTTGCCTTTCCTGTATATTTGTAAATCTATTTATCTGAGCTTGTGCTCATTGTTAATATATCATGTTTTTACCAAATTACCTCTGTAATATGGTATCAGAGCTAGAACCTGGAATTTAAAAAATTGTCTTCTAGAAATTTCGAAAGAAATTTTTAAGAGTTTTTGAAGATCGATTTTTCTTTCCTCTCTTCGAGTTCCTGGTCACGAACTATCTCTGGCAGGTTCTGGTTGAGTCTTTTCTTTTTTGAGACGTCGGCTGCCAGCGTTTTCTGGTTTTTTTCTCGTGCCTTCAGATTTATGATCTTTGCACTTCATTTGCAGTAGGGTTCCTGTTCTTTTTGAGCGCCGTTTTAGGGCTGCGTCTCTCTTGTTCGCGATTTCACCTCCCTCCGCTCACGTTTTTCTCAGTCGCGATTTTCTGAGTTTTGGAGGACGCGATTCTTCCAAAATCGCGATTTTCTGAGGACGTGATTCTTTGTAAAGGGTTTTTTCTGCATTTTGGTTCAAGTTTTTGGTACCAGATTTCTTTTCTGGACACCTGCAAATCGCGATTTTCTGCAAGGAGACAAACCCTTTGTTTGAAGTCGTTCTTTCTGTGTTTTCATGGCCGCCTAGGGTTCTGCAATTTTCGGCTAGGGTTTTGACCCTCTTATTCCAATCCGAAATTTTTTTCAATTGCAGATTTGTGGTGGGTTTTTCGAGACAATTTTTGGGTACCTGTCGGATTTTTTGGGTGCCTCGAAATTTGTGCCTTGAAATTTGTGCCGACGGATTTGTCTCGAAGTCTGTGCCTATAAACTGCCTCAGCATCCTGTGCATTGGAATTTGTGCTTCAGGTTCCGTGTATTCCGCCTCTTCTTAGTACCTCATTTTTTTTGTGCCTCGAAAAGCGTGCAAGATGGCGAGTTTGACCAACATCATGTTGGAAGGCAGTTAGCGATTTAATGGCAAAAATTATAATACCTGGAAGTAGTGAATGATGACCATCTTTGAATATTGCTGCCTCGTTCAGATCATTCTAGGCACTACTACTCATCCAGCAATGGCGGGTAAAGACCAGGATAAGTTTGATGAACAAACTCGTGAAGCAGTCATGCTCATTAAGCTGTCAGTCACAGATGATCAACTACCTTAGATTCCGGCTGGAAAGACAGCAAAGGAGATTTGGGACCATCTGAAGGGTTTGCATGAAACCTCCGACAAGAGTCGTGCGTTCTTCCTGAAAAATATACTGTTTTATATCATGATGGATGAGAAGACATCGTTGCAGACGCACCTGAACAAAATCCAGGAGATCAGAGATCAGCTGGAGGCTATTGGTCGAAAAAAGGAGGAAGAAGACATGGTTGTGATCACTTTGAAAAGTCTACCTA
The DNA here is from genome assembly GCA_027924645.1 of Cunninghamia lanceolata. Taxonomy (NCBI): domain Eukaryota; kingdom Viridiplantae; phylum Streptophyta; class Pinopsida; order Cupressales; family Cupressaceae; genus Cunninghamia; species Cunninghamia lanceolata. Next base: position 456,124 of record BSBN01000082.1, read on the forward strand.
AGTCCTATGAACATTTCATTGAGACTCTCAACATTACTTCAGCTAATGTTGATCTGAAGTTTCCAGAACTTTGTACTATCCTCTTGCAGCAGGATCGCTGGAAACAACAGTTTGGTAGTAGTGCTTCTTCGTCCTCTTCAAAGCAGGCTTTTGCAGCCAAGTTTCAGGCTCAGAATAAAGGCAAAAGTTAGCCTTCATAGCAGAAAGGCTCAGGTTACCCTCAGGACAGCAACAAGAAAAAGAATATTCAGTGTAATTACTGTCATAAATATGGTCACATCAAAAAGGATTGTTGTCAGCGTTTGGCTTTTGAATAGAAGAAGCAGGGAGGTTCTCAGCAGAAAGCAAATATTGCCGAGCACACTGAGCAGAAGGAATTTGCCTTTTATGCTTTTATAGCTAAAAGACCTGCAGATCATGTGAAGTCCTCTGCCTGGTACATTGATTCAGGTGCTTCGCGTCACTTCACTCATCGACGTGATTGGTTTTCAGACTTTACTCCCTTCAGTGACTCAGTTATTTTTGGTGGAGGAGAAGAATATACAATTGTTTGTAAGGGCACTGTTCAGATTCAGTCTAGTGGGAGGAATCTCATATTCCTCAATGTCTACTATGTTCTTGGCATGGAACTTAATCTTCTCTTTGTGAATCAGATCATGCGACACTCTCCCCAGTTGGATGTGGTTTTCAGTATACACAAATGTACTATTGTTGATCGGGAGACTCGTAGCACTGTGGCTGTTGGTATTGAGGATCATGGTCTATACAGACTTGTGGATACAGGTGATTCTCCAGAGTTAGCCATGGCAGCCCGAAATTCTTCCATCACCAGTCTTTGACATCAGCGTTATGGGCACTTAAATGTGCACTATCTTTCTCAGCTATCTCGGGAGGGCTTTGTAGCCGGTTTACCTGAGATCCAGACCCAGCATCTTGGTGTTTGTGGAGCTTGTCAGGCTTGGAAGTAGCATCGGACACCGTTCCAGACTGGTGACTCATGGTGAGCCTCCAAGGTACTACAGTTGGTTCATGCTGATGTATGTGGGCCAATGAATACACCTTTTGGTACTGGTTGCAGGTATTTCTTACTTTTTGTTGATGATTTCAGTCGTAAAATGTGGGTGTACTTTCTAAGAAAGAAATCAGATGTGTTTACTGTATTTCAGAAGTTTAAGGCCTTAGTAGAAAAAGAGTCTGGCTTTTCCATAGTCACTCTTAGGTCAGATAATGGGGGGGAATTTTGTTCTACTGACTTCTCCAACTTCTGTGACATACACGGCATCAAACGCCAGTTAACCACACCCTATACTCCTTAGCAAAACAGTGTTGTAGAGCGGCACAACCGCACAATCACTGAGATGGCCCGTTCCATGTTAGAACACAGAGTCTTCCTAAGAAATACTGGGCAGAAGCAGTCTACACTACCGTCTATCTCCTTAATCGGTCTCCGACTTATGTTAAGTAGAAGACTCCTGAAGAAGCTTGGACTGGGCGCAAACCTCGGATCAGTCATTTGAAAATATTTGGCTCTTTAGCTTATGTATGGATTCCAGATGCCAAGCGCTCCAAGTTGGATTCCAAGAGTCAAAAGCTTATGTTCACAGGGTACAGTGACAACCATAAGGCTTACTGGTTGATTGATATTGATACTGATCGTCTTACCTTTAGCCGGGATGTTGTCTTTGATGAAGAACGAGGACCTTTTTCTTCCTCGTCTGTGCAACATTATGAGGATCAGCCTTTGCAGGCTGCTGATTTGGGTGTTCAACTTCCGTTAGGTCCACCTGATGGGAGGGATGATGCAGATTTTGATTTTGATGATGCTTAACCCGAATTTCCTCAGGATGATGTTGATCTTCCACCTATTGCACCTGTTCCGGTTCCTCCTGTTGCACCCAATGTTGGTACTTCTACTCTCCGACCTAAATGGTGGGCTAAGACTATTGGAGATCTTCATGACGATGAGCTCATTGAGGGTAGATCATCCAAAAACAAGAGCAAACAACAACATACTGTTAACTTTGCTTTCATAGCCAACATTCACAGTGTCTATGAGCCTCAGACACATTCAGAGGCTAAAGGAATTCTTGAGTGGGAAAAGGCTATGGAGTCTGAATACCAGAGTCTTCAAAAAAATCACACTTGGGTCCCTTCTGATCTTCCTCCAGGGAAGAAGCCCATTAGCTGCAAATGGGTGTACAAGGTGAAATACAAAGCTGACGGAACTCTTGACAAGTACAAAGCTCGTCTCGTTGCTAAGGGGTTCTCACAGAAGGAAGGCATTGACTATGAGGAGACTTTTGCTCCTACAGCCAAAATGAGTACAATTCGGCTCGTCCTTGCCTTAGCAGCCCAGTTTGGTTGGAAAGTCCATCAAATGGACGTTAAGAGTGCCTTCCTCAACGGTGAGTTGAAGGAAGAAGTCTACATGACGCAGCCTCCAGGGTTCAAGGTTGCTGGTCAAGAACACAAGGTGTGTAGATTGGTCAAAGCACTCTATGGCCTGAAACAGGCTCCTCGAGCCTGGTACATCAAGATAGATAAGTACCTCACAGATCATGGCTTTCAGAGGAGTCCATCGGATTCTAATTTGTATGTCAAACGCACTGGTAGTGATATTCTGATTCTTGTTGTCTATGTGGATGACCTGATCATTACTGGTAGCTCAGCACATTTGATCGCTGAGATCAAACAGGATTTGTGCAACACTTTTGACATGACAGATTTGGGCCTCTTGCGTTATTGTTTAGGTGTTGAGGTTTGGCAGACTGAGAGCAGTATTTTCATTTCCCAGTCCAAGTATGCTCGCAGTCTTCTGGATAAGTTCCGTATGCAGGATTGCAAACCTGCCTCCACACCCATGGAAAAAGGGCTTAAGTTGTAAGCCAAGTCAGACTCACCTGTAGTGGATGAATCATTGTTCAGGCAACTAGTGGGCAGCCTCATTTATCTCACTGCCACTCGACTTGACCTCAGTTTTGCAGTGAGCTATATTTCACGCTTCATGACAGCCCCCAAGGCTGTTCATTGGGGAGCAGCGAAGCGTGTGTTGCGTTATGTGAAGGGCACTTCTGATTATGGACTTCTTTACTCCAGGAGTCACAATCCTAGACTCAGTGGTTTCACAGACTCAGATTGGGTAGGTTCCGTTGATGACAGGACCTCTGGGTATGTGTTCAGTTTGGTATCCGGTGCAGTCACATGGACTAGTAAGAAGCAGCAGGCAGTGGCTCTCTCCTCGACAGAAGCAGAGTATCGGGGAGCAGTTAAGGCAGCGTGTGAGGCAGTTTGGCTTCGCCGGATGCTTGCTGATATGCAAATATCTCAAGCAGGTCCGACTCCCTTGTTCTGTGATAATCAGGGAGTTCTCAAACTTGCCAAAAATCCAGTCTTCCATGAAAGAACCAAGCATGTAGAAACTCATTGTCATTTCATCCGAAAGCTTGTTGAAGACGGATCAGTTCAGTTGTTGTATGTTCCGACGGAGGATCAGACAACGGATATCCTCACCAAGTCCCTTGGTCCAGATAAGTTTGTAAAATTCAGGGGGTCTCTTGGTGTAGTTGATAGATTGACCATTCAGGGAGGGTATTAGACTATTTATTTCATGCTATTTTTAGTTAATGGTCAATCGTGTAACTGTTTGTAATTATTTAGTAAGATCGTGTTTACGATCTTCTGCAAGTTTCTATTCTAGAAACTTGCCTTTCCTGTATATTTGTAAATCTATTTATCTGAGCTTGTGCTCATTGTTAATATATCATGTTTTTAGCAAATTACCTCTGTAGTAGAAGATTTATGAGAAGACGAGTAAAACTGAACGCGGTTCTGTTTTTCATAAATACAATGTTCACAAAAATCAAACTCTAGATTGCAATCATTCAACCCTTCAACAAAGTTCTTATTTTTCAGGGCTTTTAAATCCTTCTCCCCAATGTGGCCAAGCCTCTTGTGCCATAACATGGTCTTCTCTGTAGGCAATTTTGATTTGGTAGACAGAGCACCCTTGGGTACCCAGAAGCCACGACCATCCACAGAAGAGGAAACCATCTCTTTTTTCAACGAAGTAGTTTCTGGCTTAATTTTATTAGAAGTGTTATTACACTCAATTGTGCATGCATCAAGTTGGTACAATGTACCCAATCTGTTTCCTCTTGCTATCACCATAGCACCTCTCACCATTTTCACCCCTGCTTCAGAAAACTATACATGCACACCTGCATCTATTAGCTTGCTAATAGATAATAAATTTCTTGCTAGTTCTGGGATATGCAAGACACCATCAAATCGTCTAACTCTACCATCAGAAAATTTCACATGAATACTACCACGACCAACAATATCAAGGAAAAAATTATCACCCAAATACACCTTACCACCATCATAGTTTTCATACTTACTAAACCAGTTTCTGTTAGGAGTCATGTGGAAAGATGCACCTAAGTCTATCAACCATGCATTATCACCTGCACGAGTGGCCAAGGCTGCAATAAAGGCATCTCCATCTTCCTTTTTGGACTTAGAATTAGAATCTTGCTTCTTCTTCTTCTTCTTCTTCTTCTCTTCTTTACATTCCTTTCGGAAGTGTCCGGATTCGCCATAGTTCCAGCATATTGCCTTGGACTTACCAGAAGATTTTGATCTCCCCTTATTCTTGGACTTGGAACGGGCTTCTCATCTTTGCCTCGTTCTTTTGGTCTTCCTTGAACACTCAAAGCCTCTTTGGCATTTAGAGAGACCTTCCTTCTCATCTCTTCGGAGAGTAGAGAACCAAGAACATCCTCCATCTTCAAGATGATTGAAGTGCTCCCAATAGCCATGACTAGGCTGCCCCATGAGTCTGGCAGCAAACACAATGTAATGTTTCATTTTTTGGTGCATTGAGTATTGTGAGCATTTGTGCTTGTTCCTAGTCTCTTGGAGGCTATCCAACATGTTTGGGAAGAACTCCAATGTTCTTGGAGTGGTCTTAGTCAGTCTGCAGAACAGTTATTTGGGTTTTCCTTGTGAGAATGGATTATTTTTCATGACTTTGAGTTTAGTCGATGTTCCGGGTTATAGTGATGGTTTCTAAAGTTTGATCGGGCTTCTGGTTTGTTCTCCAAGATTCTTAGAGGAGCTTTCTATTTTTGGAATGTCACTTGGAAGGCACCATTGCACATCCCAAACCTTACAGAGCATATTGGTTCAGTTTAATTCGCATTGGGAGGCTGTTTGGGATTTTCTGCAAAAATTAATATTTAATGAGCTATTTTAATTATATTTTTCACTTAAGCTCCTAAGGGTGAAAAATAATTAAAATATTATTAAGTGTTATAGCTCATTTGAAAGGGGAAAACATATTCTTTTATGTAGACACATAAAAGTGAGCACTTAAGTGGAGGAAAACAAAAATAATTTAAGTTAGAAGGAAAATGTTATTATTTTCAAGAAATAATTCATTTCCTTTGTAACTCCCTTCAGTGCCTTATAAAAGAGAATGAGCTCTCATTTGGAAGGGTTATGCTATGTTTTTGATATTGATTTTGCTTGCAGATGGATTGAACCTGTGAGTTCTTCCATATTCTCTTGAGGACGAAAACCCTCTTGTAGAAGTTTCTTGAGGACGAAAACCCTTTGGAGTTTGAGTGTGGTTTCACACAGAAATCACCATTGTGCTGGAGCTGATTAGAGTTGGAGTTTCTGAAAAGTTTTGGGATTGGAAATCAATAGTTTATCATTTGTAATCCTTTGTAGATGATTTTGCTTGTATTTTGATCATGTTTTGTTGAGATTTTGATGCTCATCCATGCTGGTCCGTACATTCTCATGTTCGTACTGGCAAATTGAAGATTTGAAAAAATAAAATATTGAAGTTGAGTTTTGGGTTTCTATCTTATTGCAATATCATTGTCTATCCTATGCATCACTCTCCATGGTGATTTTGAAGGAATTAAAGAATTGTCTAATTTTCTTGCTTACCGTACCTTGCATAGTGTACGACTGAAAGCTCATTTTTGGAGATTGCAATGGTTATTGAAGTTTGTTTACTCTATACAACTGGTAGTGTCTTTGCATGACTAAATCGATTCATTTAAGACCCATTTGAGGAGTTTCAAAGTGGTGAATGATTTATGCTGGTCATCCGTACTTTGTGAGGCTGTACTTGGCTGAAGTGAATTGATGCATATAGAAAAAGATGGGTGGAGTCTTTGTAACATTTAATGTTTGTGTAATCTTTGCTTATCTCAAACGCCTATTTGAAGTGTTTTGAAGAACTTTGATGCAGATTTGAAATTGTTGTTAATTGCCGTACATGTACCAGGCCGTACGGTCCTGCCTGTGAGAAATTTATTACTGTTGATGGTCTATCATTACTTCCAGTATGAAATCTGCTCAGAATCAATTTATTGGTCAGTAAATCTAGTTTGGTGGTGGTTTAAGATGAATCAGTTGAGTGTTTAGTTGTTTGGTTTTTTTAGCTTAGCCATGGCTGCCGTACAGTATCTTCTCAGCCAGCAACAATTAAATTACAGAGCTCAGCCAGTATAAAGTCTGATCTGCACTTATATCAGTTTATTGATGTTATTGATCATCCAAGTTGCAGGGTATGCTTCTCCATCAATGCTCTCAAGGGGAAATTACTTATCAAGCTCTAATTCTTGTGCTTGGAAATTGATTTAATTGAGTATACTTGTACTTCTTTGTAATTCAATACACATCAAGTACCCCTGGATGGTTTACCGCCAGTGTGGAGTAATTGAACTCTTTTATTTGCTTCTACCCACTGGAATGGTGGCGAATACCCACTGAATAAGTGGATGATTTGTACTTTTCTTTCTTGCTCTCATACCTACTAAAGGTGGTGAATCTCCACAACATTGTGGATGCCTGCATCAAGCAGACGAATGTTAATTAATGCACAATATCATGTTTTTGTTATCCAAAGCACATTATGTTATCCAAAGCACATTATGCACATTATGCCAAGCAGATAAGGAGGCATGACAAACATCCAATTATGAAGTTGAGAACTGTCCTCTTCCAGTTGATGAATTACTTCTGGACATGTTGAAAGAGAAACCGAAGAAGAAAGCAAATATTCTTTCAAAGATCACTAAAAATGAAACAGGAGTAAGGAAGGTTCATGTAGCAGTTCCCAGGCTTGAAAAGAATATAGAAGATGTAACACCTGATAATTATGACATCAATACAATCAATCTGGGTCCTTTGACTGGAATGCAAGTAGAAGAAGAGCTTCAAGATTCAATTGATAATGCTCGAGCTATTATAAGACAAAAGACAGAAGGTAGAATCAAAGCTGAGCAGAGATGTCAAGCCTTGGAACGGTACATTTAGCATTTAGTTCATCCTATTCATCAACAGGAAAGAGTTGCTACACCTCCATCTCTTCTTCCTCCTGAAACAGTTGTACACCTAGAGGAATTGAAGTCTTCATCTCATAGAATGAAGGATTGGATGAAAAGATCAAAGGAGACTACATTCAGACATTTAGAAGATATTATGCAAGTGAGTGATAAGATTACTGATCTTAAAAGAAGAGTATTTGTATTGATGACAGTTTGTGCTGAGTTCAAAAACATCCAGGATCAATATCTGCCACACTTGAAGAGCTTGATGGAAACATCAGTTGATGAGTTGTTACATGCTGAAGTGATTGAAGATGGTAAGACATATAACTTCTCTTCCTGGTATTATGGCTTTCGCATCAAAGGACAATTGTTGGATAAGATAGAAACAGATATGTGTAGAGTCAGAAGTGTGCTTCAAAGGATTCAGGATGGAATACATGCCTCTTTGATGAAGATCTGTAATCCATTTGGGGAAATGACTCTTGAGAATCTGAAAGAACAAGTTCAAGCTTTCTATTTTCAAGAAGATGATGTTACTGATGAAAGGCTTGATAATATATTTTCACTTGCTGTCCACCTTGGCGACAACAAAGCAAGGATAACTGATTGGGAAAAGACACTTGGCCTTTATTCAAATGATGTACTTGAAGCTAAAGGAACCATTCAGAATGCGCCAGGTGTACCTTTGGATGAAGTCAAGCAAATAGTGTCCAGGTTCATTGAATGCCAAGCTTCTAGTGATGGATATTCACATGGGGATTCTTCATAGACCAATGACATGTCATTCTTATCTTCTGGGGAGGCGTACCTTTGTTTCTTTCTTCATAGCTTCTTTCATTTAATAAAGATAACCTCCTTCATTTAATAAAGTTAGTCTCTTTTATTTAATAAAGAAGAGTTTGTTACAACTACTTGTGATGTGGCTTGATCTGGTCCGCTGGCTTGGCCAATCGATCTTGACCCTTCATTCATTTTGAGGTCTATAAAAGGGCTCTTGTTGCTCTCATTTGTATGATTGAAAACTCTGGAATTGTTGCAAGAGCTCTATGAGATAATAAAAGACTCATTGTTTTGGTGATTCTATATGTGTTTCTGAGTGTTGCATGGTTTGGATTTTCAAGCGAATATTAAGTTAGATTAAGTATTCTTTAAGTTTATGTTAGTTGGTGGAAGGTTTCTTTATTGCTTTGTGGTGAAATCTATAAGTTCACACCATTTGTAGTTTGTGGCTTGCAAATTGCAGTGCATGGTTAGTCTGAACAATATTCGAACTTCAATTTGATCTTTATGTTTGTTGAATCCCTCATGAGCATAATTGATTTAAACATCTTGTAAAACGCTAGAGGATTGCATCAATCTTGTGTAGTTGTTTGTCTTGGCGAAGCGAGATCTGGTTTGATTTCACCTGAGCAGTAATCATCCTTGCATCTAGGATTAGATTAATATCACTAAACCTTACATCTTTTGTTCTTTTTTTAATCCATTCAGTTAGAATTAGAGTCAAGAACATCAATTGCCAAATCATACGCCATAAGTTGTAGTACTTAGATTCTCCAGTGTTCGCCTCCGTAATCATTCAATCTCCAGCTTGTTCGAACAATTGCATAAGTCCCTTTGTGTTTACCAGTAAAATCATACTTAGTCACTGAGCTATCTCTTACCAAATCATCAGAAAGGAACCTTGGAGTCATCTTGTTTGATCACTTCGTTCAACATTCGAGAGGCTTTGCTCAAGAGGGAGTCAGATACTTTGTATTTCACTCTAATTGTTGACTTGTCCAAAAACAAACATCAACACTAATGTGTTGGTAGGAATATATGAGAGCAAGCAGCCAACTACAACCAATACTATGGGGAACTCATGGCACAGCCACACAATGATCTCCCTCTTTGACTAGAACTTCTGCATCGCAAGATCTAATGTGTTGGTAGGAATATATGAGAGCAAGCAGCCAGCTACAGCCAATACCACCAGTACCACACAGGCAGATTACCAGTTAATACACAGAATAGACTGTGTCTTAATTGATGATGATGTGGAATAAATTAACGACACATAAAGCAAGGGACACATTGTATACACGTCCCGTGGGTCGGGCGAAGCTATATATACACATTGTGTACCGCACATGTAATATAAGTAATAGAAGATATATGTAGTAAAGTGAGATAGAGTGATATAGTAAGGTGTATTATGTCTATGAGAAGATATATATATATATATATATATATATATATATATATATAAGGTGTATTATGTCTATGAGAAGATATATATATATATATATATATATATATATATATATATATTGTCATGAGTATTCTGCGGTATTTGTGAGTAATGTTCATTTTATTTAATGGATGCCAATATATGCTTATATATTCTTCTCTGTTGCATTAATCCCATTACATTAGACACTTATCGACAAGATCTAATCAACCACTTGGCTTGATAATTCTTGCTAACATTTGGTAGTGTTGATGATTGTTTTTAGACAAGTCAACAATAGAGTAAAACACTAGAGTATCCCACTCTCTCTTGAATAAAGCTCTTCAAAGGCTGAACTATGTGATCCAGTGAAGTAACTCCAAGGTTCCTTTTTATGATTCCTGATGGGTTAACTCAGTGATTACATGTGATCTTGCTGATAATCACAAAGGGACTTGCGCAGATTCTTCTTCATACTTGTTTAGCTTATTCCTCCTTTCAGTGTGGATGATGTATTCAGGGTCTCAATGATAAATAAAATGAAAAAGGTTAAGGATTCAGAAAGTTAATTTAAAGTCAATGAAGCAATGATGTTGTATGAAAAGACAAACCCCTAAGTAAACCTAACTTCACTTCGCCAAGGATGCCTACAACTACATGAAGTTGGTGCAATCTCCTAAGGTTTGCGAATGGTTTTCAAATCATGAAGGTTCATATGAGCACCCATCGAATGGCGCAGCTCAAACAAGCATCCACAATCGAACTTATACAAATATGGCTCAGACTAGCTTTACACAACAATTCACCAACGATGAATGTTAAAAGCATGAGCTAGGAGTTGATCAAATATTCAGTACAACATGCATTACAACAATGAGCTTTTAATCTACTTTTAATCTATTCTGAAACATCTCTCCATCCCATTGAAGTACAAGAAACCAAGTTACTCCCCAAGATAACACTTAACACCAAATAAACTTCCAATGTTTTTGCATTAACCTTGAGAAATATTTACAACAGCTTCAAATCCTCTCAGAGAATTTTGAGTCTCCTATTCTATTCCTAAAAATCTACTCTCTACTATTGCTAATGATCTTATCGTCGAGTTCTTTTGTGATCTCCAGCAACGGTGTCAGTAACTTCTTGATCTCAGCATCCATCGCTGCAGCATGTTCTTCAATTGTTATTCTCTTCTTCGGCTTGATATCCTTTTGTATAATGATGGCAGCGTCGAGCGTCAACCCGAATTGCTCTTGTCTACTCATAGGCTCTTCATCTGCATACTCTTCAAGAAATTCGCTTTCGTCAAATTCAGGTTCTAGCCACAAGCTCGAACTTCTTTCTTCCTTAAGTGTCGCTTCAAGTGCTTTAACATCTTCTAAACCCTGTGTACAATCCTCTAATGCTTTTGATAACCCCTGTTCGACTGCTTCTATCTCTTCAGGATTGATAAACTCATATTCATATTCCTTCTCACTGGTACATTGCTCATCAAGATTCTTTGTAATGAAGACTTCTTCAACAGGTACACCAGCTTCTACTTCTTGCATGGCCTGATGAATTGCTTCCCAGCATTTCTCACAAGTGTATTCTAAATGATCTATATCATGCACCCTACACCAATTTCTAGAAAGCAATATGTCGTCTACGCCCAAATCCTTGTCATTCTTCAATTCTTTCTTGATTTTCTCTTTCAATTGCTTGAATGCTACACCATCAATAGGAGTATCAGGATCTATCTTTGAAAATGCTACTGGCTCATGTACTTGTAAAAATGAAATTTTCTTCTGCACTGCTAAGTCCATCCTTGATAAGAATGTTATACAATCTGCTTCTCTATGATCGCTTGTATTATGAATACGACATCCATACTTGCACTCAAAATCTTTCAAACTCTTGCCACCAAGACGCTTACTCAATGACCACCATAGTTGGAGAACAATTGGAGTTGAACTTACAGGATCATATCCAACAACCTGCCGCATATTCAAACTAGAATCCGTGGTTGAGAACTCCACCTGATTTTTTTTTTTTGTATTTTTTGATTTGTTGTGGATTTTGAACCTTTCTACTTTTTTTTGTATTTTCAGAAATTTTCTACTTTTTTTGTATTTTCTGGAAAATCAATCCACCACTTCGAAGTATCTTGTGCTCTACTTGAACTGAAGAATATCCAGGTTCATGCCCTCCTTCAAGCGCCAAAAATGTTGATGCTTGTTTTTAGACAAGTCAACAATTAGAGTGAAATACAGAGTATCTGACTCCCTCTTGAGCAAAGCCTCTCGAATGCTGAACTAGGTGATCAAACAAGATGACTCCAAGGTTCCTTCTGAAGATTTTGGTTAGAGACAGCTCAGCGACTAAGTATGATTTTGCTGTTAACACACAAAGGGACTTACACAATTGTTCAAGTAAACTTGTTGTTTCAATGATTACGGAAGTGGATACTAAAGAATCTAAGTACTACAGCTGATGGCGTATGATTTAGCAATTGATGTTCTTGGTTCTAATTCTAACTAAATGGTAAAAAAGGACAAAAGGTGTAAGGTTTAGAAACATTAATCTAATCCTAGATGTAAGGATGTTTACTGCTCAAGGTGAAACCAACCAGATCTTGCTTTGCCAAGATAAACAACTACACAAGATAGGTGCAATCTTCTAGGGTGTACAAGATGTTTAAATCACTTATGCTCATGAAAGTTTCAACAAACATAAAGATCAAATTGATGTCCAATTTTGTTCAGGCTAACCATGCACTGCAATTTGCATGCCACAAACTACAAATGGTATGAACTTATGGATTTCACCACAAAGCAATAAAGAAACCTTCCATTAACTAACATAAACTTAAGGAAAACTTATAACTTAATATTCGCTTGAAAATCTAAACCATGCAACACTCAGAAACGCAAATAGAATCACCGAAGCAATGAATCTTTTATTATCTCAGAGAGCTTTTGCAACAATTTCAGAGTTTTCAACCGTACAAATGAGAGCAACAAGAGCCCTTTTATAGACCTCGAAAGAAACGAAGGGTCAAGATCGATCGGCCAAGTCAGCGGACCAGATCAAGCCACATCACAAGTAGTTGTAACAAACTTCTCTTTATTAAATGAAAGAGATCAACTTTATTAAATGGAGGCTATCTTTATTAAATGGAAAGACGCTATCTTTATTAAATGACGGGGGCCATGAAGAAAGGAACAAGGGCACGCCTCGCAGGAAGATAAGAATGATATATCATTATCCTATGAAGAATCCCCATGTGAATATCCATCACTAGAAGCTTGGCATTCAATGAACTTGGACACTATTTGCTTGATTTCCCCCACAGGTACACTTGGCGCATTCTGAATGGTTCCTTCGGCTTCAAGTACATCAATTGAATAAAGGCCAAGTGTCTTTTCCCAATCAGTTATTCTTGCTTTGTTGTCGCCAAGGTGGATAGCAAGTGAGAATATACTATCAAGTCTTTCATCTGTAACATCATTTTCCTGAAAATAGAAAACTTGAACTTGTTCTTTCAGATTCTCAAGGGTCATCTCCCCAAAAGGATTACAGATCTTCATCAAAGAGGCATATATTCCATCTTGAATCCTTTGAAGCACACTTCTAATTCTCGACATGTCTATTTCTATCTTTTCCAGCAACTGTCCTTTGATGCGAAGGCTAAAATACCAGGAGGAAAAGTTGTATGTTCTACCTTCTTCAATGACTTCAGCATGTAACAAATCATCCACTGATGTTTCCATCAAGCTCTTTAGGTGTGGCAGATATTGATCCTTGAGGTCTTTGAATTCAACACAAGCTGTCATTAGTGCAAGTACCCTCTCCTTAAGGCTAGTAATCTTATCATTTACTTGCATAATATCTTTCAAATGTCTGAATGTAGACTCCTTTGATCTTTTCATCCAATCCTTCATTCTGTGAGATGAAGACTTCAACTCTACTAGGTGTTCAACTGTTTCAGGAGGAAGGAGAGATGGAGGTGCAGTTACTCTTTCCTGCTGATGAATAGGATGCACTAAGTGCTGAATGTATTGCTCTAAGGCACGACATCTTTGCTCAGCCTTGATTCTACCTTCTGTCTCTTGTCTTATGATAGCTCGAGCATTATCAATCGAATCCTGAAGCTCTTCTTCAACTTGCATTCCAGTCAAAGGACCCAGATTGATTGTATTGATGTCATAATCATCAGGTGTTACATCCTCTATATTCTTTTCAAGCCTAGGAACTGCTATATGTACTTTCCTTACACCTGTTTCATCTTTAGTGATCTTGGAAAGGATATTTGCCTTCTTCTTCAGTTTCTCCTTCGACATATCCAATAGTAACTCATCAACTGGAAGGGGAGGACAGCTCTCAAGTTCACAATTCTCTCTGATTCTTTCCTGTAACCATTCTGGCAATGATGAAAGGTCCTGTTGCTGTTGTAATTGTCTTCCTTGTACAGGTAATGACTCCTCTTCAGCATCATCCTTATCCTCGGTATTAGCTTCATCGATGATCTCAGTATCATGCGGGCTAGAAGGTACTTTTTCCATTGGAGCTTCTGGAACTACATTCTCAGTAGGAATCACTAGGTCTTGATTCAGTGGGATGTCACCTGGCTGTCTAGAAGAAGCAGTCTCAATACTTATCCTTTTCTTCTTTCTACTGGATTCTCCTTGAACAATCTCAAGTTGTTTCCTTTCCTTTCCCTGTCCTGAATCTTTCTCACTTCCTTTACTTCGTGAATCCTTACTAGGTGCTTTATGTTGTTCTTGCTGATCCACTTCTCCCATCTTGGTATAGGTGAGTTTCTTACCTTCATCAAGCAAAGCTTGTACTTGTTTGCCTATTTGCTCTTCAGTGATAGCAATAACTGGCTTTATCAATCCTTCATCATCGACCTTTTCTCTATCTGACCAGTTGACTTCATAAGGCAAATTGCGGATTTTATCATATTCATCACCAAGAAGAGCTCTATCACCTTCTAACTGATCAGGAATTCTTAGTACCTTTGTAGCTCTTATCAGGTCCCATTTCAATCTTGAACACTTTTGCATCCTAATGTCATCATCATCTATAGCATCAGCCCAGTGATCCTCTAGTTGTTCTTTATGCCTGTAAGAAGAGTAAGACTGCTTGATGGCTCCATGTGGATCAAAGTTTTCTCTCCTCGAATCATGTGGATGCAAATGATAAGCCTGAAGCTCAACTTCTGAATGCTCGACTGCCTGTAAGGATGGACAAGAATAGTATCTACCCAGTTGAAGAGGAAACTGAACTCCTGCTTTCTTCCTTGCTTTCTGCATCTTATGAAACTCTAACAGTTGTCTGGAAACCTCTAGCAACACCATCCTATTTGAAGGATATCTAGGCAGTCTATATGGGAATGATGTAAATCCTTGAATCCTGATATAAGTGAACTTATCATACTGAATGTAGTACCTTCTATACTGCTTGATGAAGTTCCTGGCAGCACCTGTTAATCTCCGATGCAATTCACCTCTCAACTTCCTCACTATGAACATGGCGAAGGCATCATTGAATCTCTTATAGTGCTTGATGATTTTCAGGTGGAGCTGAGGATAACACTAATGAGAGAGAATCTGTCCCGGCTTTGTACCTACTTGCCCTTTAGCTGTTAGTCCTTTGTAAACTACATTTCTCGCCAAGATATACACAAGGTATGAAGTCATGAAGAAAGACTTTGTTTCATCAAAGTTTTCCAACTGTTCATCTAGGCAGTGGCTTATAAGGCCAGCCCAGTCAATCATCTTGTTCTTTGTAAACATATGATCAAAATAAGTATACATCCATCCTTCAAAAGTAGATGATTGTGGCCTACCTGTTATTCGATTCAGGAACATGATCAAGTAACTTATCTCCTGCTTGAAGTCAGCCTTGTGATACTTGGGGTCTTCTGAATTGTATATCTTTATCGACGAATCATTCATCCACCTTTTCCTGATTTCTTGCATGTAGACCTTTGAGTTGCCTTCGAACGTCATCTGAGCTGTTGTCGGGCATATGAAGACTCCTTTCGCCTTCGGGATATTGAAGATCTCTTGAATAGCTTCCCTCTGCAGGTAGGCAAGAACAGTTCCATCCTTTGCTATGATCTGTCTTTTCTCTTTATCATAATGCTGGACACACTCCAACACTAGCTCGGCGCTTGGCAAGGCAGGTGGAAAGCAAGCCGCTTGTACAATCCCGCTCTTCGCGATGGCTTTGATATCTTCATTCCTGGTGATCGCAAGCAAGAAGTCTTTTACCTCTTCCAAGTTGACGTGTCCCATGTTGGTGTCGCCGACATCTTTCCACTGCGTTTCTAGCTTGGACTCCGGTATGTTGGACTTGGCATCCATCTTGATAAGTACTTGTCTTTCTTTGGCCGTCATTCCCATCGATCTGCAAGACTAGACTCGAATAAGTGGATTGAAACAGTAGATTTATGAGTCTTCTACATCACTTTTATCATGTTATCACGTCTTAATTCAATTTTCTAAGTACAAAGAGGTTTTATGAATGCCAAGTCATTTTTCATTGCAGCATTATCTAATTTCTGAATATAACTTAAACAAGTACAAGGAAGTAGAAGTGATCATACATACCTCGTGTTCAATTTTCTGCCTTAGAAAATGTAATTTTCTGGATTAAATGATGCAAATCAGTTAACAAATGTCCAAAAAAATCAGGAATAAAATGTAGGAGCAGTCTTCTAAAAGCAGGTCTGCTCTGAAAATTGTACTTTTCCCTTGCAAATTCAATGTTCTTCTTACAAGATCTGCTGCTCCTTTGGTAATTTGCTGCCTTCTTACTTGCAATTTGCTGCTCCTAAGGTAAATTTCGCTGCTCCTTTAGATAATTCGCTGCTCCTTTAGAATAGAATGAGGTGAAAGAGGAGAGTGCTCTTCTTAAATAGAGTTATCCTTTATTAAATGAAGGCAACTAGAGACAAGTCGGCCTAATTTAATATTAAATATTGTAAATTTTGAAAATTTCAAAACACAACTTTGGGCGCCAAAAAGAGAAAGCTTAAGCATAGATGGGCGCTAAAAGAGGAAGTTTAGATACCTATAAGTGCCTAACTCCACTGATGACGATGGCATGAGGTAAAGATCTCTTTAGGACTTAAAGATTGAATTAGGTACTCGCTCTGACAATTCTTTCAACTTTACCAACACTCCTTCTCTCAAGGATGCAACTTGATGATGATGACTCCTTCAGCTATAGGCGCTTAATTATCCTTCCTTCAACTATAGGCACTAAAACCTCTTCACTTCATTCTTTAAGCGCCAAAAAACCATGATGTTTCACTCAAGGCGCATTTTGGGGACTCATCCTCCTAGGCGCCAGAGCTGGTCTCCAAACCTCTTCATCTTTAAGCTCAAAGATCAGCACCTCCCTTGGACACTGACTCCAACATCAAGGCATTGAAACCTTAGTTATACACTTCATTCTTTCATGCCTAGGCGCTCATGTTCATGGCTTGAATGATATCATCAAAGCACTCTCCGTCATAGGCGCTCAAACATATCTGGGCAAGTTTTCAAGTTTGAAAGCTCCTTATCATCACTCAAGGTGCAATTGACTTGTTCAAGGCATAACCCTAGGTGCATTCTCACCTTTTGGTGTTGACTACAAGGTTAAAGGCGCTAGATGGTAGGCACTCCATCATCCTTCTTTCCAAGGCGCACTAATGCACTCTAGGCGCTCATTGATCATCCTTAAGGGGCTAATGACATCATCCAACTCCTTAAGGCACTTCATCGTCAAAGTTTGAAGGCACTCTAATTAGACCTTTCCCCTAGGCGCCAGAATCTCTTGACCTCACCACAAGGCGCAAACACTCTCAATCAAGGAGCTCATCCATCACTCAAGGTGTTCATATCTTGTTTTTATGCCTCAACTTCCGCCTCCCCTAACCCAGGGCTCACATGGTGGTTGTCACAAGTCAAAAAACGCGCCAGACATCATCTCAGTGGTTTCCTTAAGTCCTTGAAGAATCTCATAAAAGGCGCTCATTCCAGAGCCTTCAAATTGGCTCCAAACTTCCAATGATGAAGGTATAGGATGAATGAAGGAGTTTCATACTATCAAGGTGCTTCATCGTCTGATGGTCTCGGAGTGCTTCACTAGGCGCTTCTATCAATGATATGCAATCAAGGATCACCAAGGCGCTAATGGACCCCTCCAGCTTGATATGCCTTCTCCGAGTATCCAAGCTTGCCTAACACTGTATTGAAGGTTCCTTAGTTTGACCAAGGTGCAAGATTGATCAAGGCATTCCAAGTGCCTCAATACTTTTAGCAAAGGCGCAATTTTGTTATTTCTTTGGATTCCTCAATCAAGGCGCTGAATGTATTAGTGACTAGATGTTACTCCAAGGCGCTTAATCCTGTCTCAAGGATCAACTTCCCAATGGCGCATTCTCCCAACTGTACATGAAGGCGCTAAGTCACTTCAAATCATCAAGGTTTTGAGTCTTCTGTCTTTGGACACTAGCTTAGGTCTTTGTAACTTTCCAAGACAAGGCGCTCATTGAGGTGACAAAACATCATCTAGGCGCTCACCTTCCTCCTAAGGCGCATTTTGGCTCCAAAACACTCCAACATCATTCTAGGTGCTCCATTGTCATACCAAGGTGTTGTAATGTCATCCAATAATAGGCGCTACTTCATGATGATTTACCCTAGGCGCTCCATAAGACACTAAACTTGTTACTCAACCATGCAAGGCGCTCTCTTTCAATCCCTCCGGACTCAAACTCTCCAAGACAAGGCGCTAGTGATCTCAAGGTATTAAAAGCACTCAGGGCGCTCATAAGGCAGTCTCTTCAAACTTAGGGCGCCAAAACCTTCTCTTAGGCGCAGATCTATTCCTGACCTCACCACAAGGCGCCCAATCCCATTTATCCTCACTAGGCGCCAGAAACATCATCTCAATCTAGGCGCTCATTTGCAAGTGCACATTACATCTTGGGCACTCTCTCCTTCCTGATCTAGATGATACTAACTAACTCCATTCAAGCAACTCAAGGCGCTTTACTCTTCTATTTCCTTTCTTAGGCGCAGATCATCTGAGAGTCTTGCCTTACTTTTCATCCAATGCCTATTCACTCTAAGGCTCAAGGCGCTCAAATTTACTTGCTTTGGAATACTTCCTACTTAAGGCACTCATCTTAAGGTGTTCCTAAGGCGCTCACATATGAGACTTGAATCCTCAAGATGCTTCAAAACTTCCCATTTTCTCCCTCAGTGAAGGCGCTCATTCATCAAAATCCTTACTCCTCTAAGGCACATTTAGATAGTTCCCTCTCATAGGCGCCAGAAGGTATCCTTTCCAACTCTAGACTAGGTGCCTCAAACCTAGGTGCTTTCTTACTTCAATCCTCCAGGAACCCTCTTCAAAGGCGCACATCAAGGGCGCTCCCACATTGCTTTCACTCAAGGTGCATTACTGATTACCTAGGCGCAATTCATGACCTTGGGCGCAAAAGGGGACCTAGGCGCACATCTGACACACCCAACAATAGGCGCATTTTGATGCTTCCAAGATTCTAGGGCGCTAGAAAGGGCTTGAAGTCTATATGGGCGCCAAAAGCATTGGCCTTCAACACCTCTACTAGGCGCCAACTTCATCAAGATCTTCCCTCATTCCAGTGAAAGGCGCAAAACTCCAAGACACTTGACTGAATCTAGAGTATGATGATCATACCACATCGTGATCATGAATTCACAACTTCAAAGCCTGAGTGATTTCTCCTATAACTTGGCCCCCCCAAGGCGCATATCTCCATCAAGGCACTCCAAGTGATCTCACAATACACAAAGAATGTTCTCCTCAAAGGTGCTCAATTTCAATCATCAGGGTATTCAAGTCTTAATTCAAACTTCCACAGGGCGCTTTCTTCCATATGCAGGAATCCAAAGATAACTCAAGGCACTCTACTCTGGAGGAGGCTATTCAAGGCCCAAAGATCTTCCTGGATCAAGGCGCCAAACTTCCTTCAAGACACTTGAACGCTTGTCCAAGGCGCCAGAATGGTTTGGGCGTTCCAACATCAATCATCAAAAGTCGCCAAAATGGATTTCTTCTTGAGGGCGCTAAAGCACACCAAGGCGCTCATACTGACTAGTGTCATCTTTTCAGAGTCTTAAGGCTACTCCAACTCTCAATGGGCACCTAGTTTGAACAAGGAGAGATAAAGCCTTCAAAAACTATCCGAACAATCAACCCCTTCCTAACGTCTTTACTGCTCCGGAATACCTTGGCCAACGACACATAACAACTCATCAAGACAAGCATCTGAGCTCAAAGAAGGGGGTCCCCAGTCCGATGGGGTGATGTGTGATTTGGTCACAACAGGTAGCACCACCCGAGTCTTGGTGATTTAATGACTAGGGGAGAAGGGATGGCAATACTAAAAAAACTTGCACTACCACAAATAGAAGAACAGTAGAAAGACAGAATTAATAAATTCTTCAAGGAAGAAGCAGAAAAGAATAAGATCCCATATTCCAAAGTCAGAGCAGAATTTTTTAGATCACAAGATGAGGAATTCTGGTGTATTTTTCCTCACTTACTTTGCTCTTGGATAACGCAAAAGGAAAAGCTTGTAAAAAAGCACCCAAAAAGAAGATTGGTGGTGTAGAGTCTAGAAAGGTGGAATAAAATTGCAAAATTAGATTACCCATGGACAAGAGCCATTGATTACTGATTTCAGACAACAATTAATTCATTTCTAATTACTTGGGCAATAGAAGGTTATGTAAGTTTTGATGCAAAAGAAGCATAATTTTTCGAAGACGCTTGAGAAAGATTTATATCAGAGGTTCCATTATTGATTAAGGTGTCATTCATAGATGAGGGGATAGCAACCCCAGGTCCCAAGTTTCCTAAGGGGCTAGGCACCTAGGGATGGAAAAAGGAAGGAAGGGGATTCAAAGAGACATAATTATTGAGAAAGAATAGCCACGATGCTTGAGAAAGGAATGATAAAATGGGGTAATAGGGGATAGTGTAGGAGAATAGTTAGTTCTATGGAATAGGGAAAATAAAAAAATAGGAGTAGAGAACACGAGGTAAAGGATAAGAGGAAAAAAGGAAAAAGAGGAGTATGCAGCTAAGTGAATTGCACCATGAGAATGGGAGGAATGATAAAACTCTAAATGAGCATAACACGAAACTGAGGCTATAAGATTAGTCTCAAAATGCACAAAGTTCTATGGGATAGCAGCATTATCTAGCCATGGACCTTGTTGGTTAGACAAAGGGAGAAGAATCAAGGTCAAATCTCATGACATTTACTCTCGAAAGGCAGATTGAGATAACAGAAGAAACTAGTTTTAGAGAAGATAGGAAGAATAGGAAAAGGAAAAGAGGTATTAAGGAGGGGAACATATGGTAAATAAAGTGAAATATAAAAGAACAGGTTTTTTAGGACCTATTAAGAGAAGAAATGATAAGAGGAAAGTAGGGGTAATAAAAATAAAGAAGGAAAAGAGGTAGTAGGAATAGAGGAGTATACCTTAAGAAGGATAACCCCTAGAAGCAAGAGACTAGAAGAGGAGATGAACCTTCCTAACCCGATGCCATCCCCTGTGCCAGCTAAGGAAAATAAGAGAGTTCAAAAGAAGAGAGGAAAATCAAAAAAGGAAGAGTTAAGTTAGTAGATATGGCAGTAAATAGAATGTAATTACCTGTATTTGGAAAAGACACTAAAGATGCTAAGGAGTATTTGTTTGTGTTAGAATCATATTGGAGAAGGATAAGAGTTAATGACACGCAAGTAAAATTGTTAGACTTTGTGGCAAACCTTAAGAGATGAAACATTGAAATGGTACATGAAAGTGAGCCCTAACCAAAACTTGACTTAAAATGAATTGAAAACTGAGTTTAAGAATGATTTCCACTTTTATGGATGTACCAACTGATAGTGTAACAAAAATGAAAGAACTGGTGCAAAGAGAGAATGAGTCAAAGACAATGATCAAAGGTTCAAGAGTACAATAAGAAAATTAAAAGAACCAATGACTAAAGACAAAGAATAGAATGGTTTGCATCTAGATTCTAGACTAGTACCCTCTTTAAGAGCAGCAATGGATGGAAAAATATTTAACACATTTTCAGAAGCCTTAGACCTAGCATCCAGAATAGAGGCACAATATTGGAGAAGAGAAAAAGACACCCATGTTCAGACAGATTTGAAAAAAGTGCAGCAAGAACTAGCACAACTGAGGCTAAAACAAGAAATACTAGCCAAGAGAGGGAGAAGAAAACAATTCACATTGTGCCAAAAATAAAAATCTAGAAATTGGTGTACCAACTGTGGTCAGGAAGGATACACTTGGGATAATTATTTATACAATGAATGACAAAGGAGAGCTACCAAAGTAGGATCAAAATTATGGTGCAGTATATGCAGACTATGGGACCAACACCATACAAACCAATGTCTCTTTATAGGAGTAGCACTAACAGCTAGACAGGTAAAATATTGCAGCACATGCAGTACATTCAACCATTATCATACAGAATGTCCAGCAAATACAGCATTGATGAAGCTAAGGATGCAATAGGCAAGGCTGGTGGTAACGCCACGGCCACATGATATCTTAAATGTCCATTCCACACCACATATAGGTCTACCACCTCCTCAAGTACGACCATACATACCGCAAATAACATATCCAAGAGGAGGGGTACCTCAGAACAATGGAACTTAGTCTAATGGATATCAACAAGGTAGATACCAAGGGAACTACTGCAATGGGCAAGGGAAAAGGAATAGAGAGTATCCAATATAAGGCAGTATTATGTGCTACAATTTTGGGAAACATGGGCACTATGCAAAAGATTGTGAACAAGACAACTAAATTGTGGATTTTGCCATGACAAGACACATGATTCTGTTAGTTGCCCAAAAGCTACGTAGTATTACTATAATGGGGTAAATAACATAAAGATGGAAAGATTACTTGAACCAACTGTGAGGAGAGCAGCTAACTATTTGTCACAGATGTTAGGAAACAAGGAAAGGAAAAGGAACCACAAAGGAATAGATTGTGAAAGCAAAAGTGGAGAAAATAGTCAAGATGAGAAAAGTGTTGGGAAATGAGGTGTCTCAACCTTGCAGCATATTTCCCGTAATAGTTATTTTTCATTTAATATTTTCCTACAGTTGTTACACATTGTCGGTGCT
Organism: Cunninghamia lanceolata; assembly: GCA_027924645.1. NCBI lineage: Eukaryota > Viridiplantae > Streptophyta > Pinopsida > Cupressales > Cupressaceae > Cunninghamia > Cunninghamia lanceolata. Next base: position 478,877 of record BSBN01000082.1, read on the forward strand.
TTGAAAATTGGTTTATTAGGTATCAAAAGATGCCCACATAGTGGTATATTATGGAAAACCTATTTTTAGGCATATTATGACAGATTCTATGACATCTGTAAGGGTCAAAAATAGGGGATTTCATTTTGGACGTGAGAGTTTATTTTTAGTCTGGAATCTTGGTTGAGAAGTTAAGCACATGGTTTTGAAAACCACTGATGGTTTCTTGTATAGCCAGAAGTCTATAAATTGGAGGCTTGAGGAGTAGTTTGTGTATGTGAGTTTGCAGGTACTGTTATGCTGCTGTAATGCTACCGGAATTCTTCCAGAGTTGATTACTAGTCATACTCCTGTAATAAACTTGCTCTGCAAGTGTATCTAATCTTGTTGTTGGATTTGAAATACTTTGAGCAAGCTTTTGGAGTGTGGGGTTTTTCACCCAAAAGGGTTTTCCCCGCATATATCTAATGTTTTGTGTTTCACTGTTTATTTCATGTTTTGAATGTGCTTCTGGATTTTCTGTAATTGTTAGATCAGTTTTAAAAGTTTTGCATAATGTTTTTCATCAAGATTGGCGTAGGAAGTTATTTCCACTACTTTAACTTCCTTACAAGTGGTATCAGAGCCTGATCACGTTTGGTTTCAGTTGTGGGTTGTTGGGTTTTTTGTGCAAATCAAGGTTTGAGTGGGAGCTTGTGCAGAGGATACTTTGTGATCTTATTGCAAATATCTTTTCAGATGGCGAGCACATCTGGGAGGATTGAGGTAGAGAAGTTTTCTGGCACGAATTTTGAAATGTGGAAGCTAAAGATGGAAGATCTGTTGATTGATCGGGATCTATGGGATGCGGTGGATGAAAAAGTCCAGAGGCCTACAAATCCAACTTTGGCTACACAATATGATGTGATGGATGGAAAAGCTAAAGGTCTAATAAGACTGTGCCTTGCAAACTCGATTCTAATAAATGTCCACAAAGAATCCACTTCGAAGAAGCTATGGAAGAAGCTGAGTGGGATATACCAAGCCAAATCTCTAATAAACAAGATTTTCTTGAGGAAGAAGTTGTATTCCTTGAGAATGGAAGAAGGTGGACGGATTTCTGAGCATCTTGAAACATTCAATATGTTGGTGACTCAGTTGAACTCGGTTGGGGTTAAGATGGATGAAGAAGAAAGGTGCCAAACTTTGTTGTCTAACAAACAACCCCAAAAAAAAAAAATTCCAAAATAGATTGTATAAAGATAGCCAATGTTAGAACAATTAAAACTCCTCCGCACTTTTGATCACCAAGATCACAATGGTTTCACACAGAAATCACCATTGTGCTGGAGTTGATTAGAGTTGGAGTTTCTGAAAAGTTTTGGGATTGGAAATCAATAGTTTATCATTTGTAATCCTTTGTAGATGATTTTGCTTGTATTTTGATCATGTTTTGTTGAGATTTTGATGCTCATCCATGCTGGTCCGTACATTCTCATGTCCGTACTGGCAAATTGAAGATTTGAAAAAATAAAATATTGAAGTTGAGTTTTGGGTTTCTATCTTATTGCAATATCATTGTCTATCCTATGCATCACTCTCCATGGTGATTTTGAAGGAATTAAAGAATTGTCTAATTTTCTTGCTTACCGTACCTTGCATAGTGTACGACTGAAAGCTCATTTTTGGAGATTGCAATGGTTATTGAAGTTTGTTTACTCTATACAACTGGTAGTGTCTTTGCATGACTAAATCGATTCATTTAAGACCCATTTGAGGAGTTTCAAAGTGGTGAATGATTTATGCTGGTCATCCGTACTGTGTGAGGCTGTACCTGGCTGAAGTGAATCGATGCATATAGAAAAAGATGGGTGGAGTCTTTGTAACATTTAATGTTTGTGTAATCTTTGCTTATCTCAAACGCCTATTTGAAGTGTTTTGAAGAACTTTGATGCAGATTTGAAATTGTTGTTAATTGCCGTACATGTACTAGGCCGTACGGTCCTGCCTGTGAGAAATTTATTACTGTTGATGGTCTATCATTACTTCCAGTATGAAATCTGCTCAGAATCAATTTATTGGTCAGTAAATCTAGTTTGGTGGTGGTTTAAGATGAATCAGTTGAGTGTTTAGTTGTTTGGTTTTTTTAGCTTAGCCATGGCTGCCGTACAGTATCTTCTCAGCCAGCAACAATTAAATTACAGAGCTCAGCCAGTATAAAGTCTGATCTGCACTTATATCAGTTTATTGATGTTATTGATCATCCAAGTTGCAGGGTATGCTTCTCCATCAATGCTCTCAAGGGGAAATTACTTATCAAGCTCTAATTCTTGTGCTTGGAAATTGATTTAATTGAGTATACTTGTACTTCTTTGTAATTCAATACACATCAAGTACCCCTGGATGGTTTACCGCCAGTGTGGAGTAATTGAACTCTTTTATTTGCTTCTACCCACTGGAATGGTGGCGAATACCCACTGAATAAGTGGATGATTTGTACTTTTCTTTCTTGCTCTCATACCTACTAAAGGTGGTGAATCTCCACAACATTGTGGATGCCTGCATCAAGCAGACGAATGTTAATTAATGCACAATGTCATGCCTCCTTATCTGCTTGGCGTTGGGCGCACTTTTCATGAGTCCATGGATTTTATTTTTTGGATTCCCAAATCCATGGATTTCATTCCTCTGCTGCCTTCTTGCCTGCTTGGAGGTGCTTGGCGCACTTTTGGTGAGGGCATGGATTTCGTGACTAGCTCATCCTACTAAGCCCTGAGTTTTGAGGAGCTTATCTCTCCAACACGCAAATTTCTCTCTGAGGAGCTTGAGGAGCTTATTTCACTAAGCAGGTCATTCTCTCTCCCTGAGGAGCTATCTTACTAAGCAGGTCATTCTCTCTCCTTGAGGAGCTTATCTCTCTAAGCAGGATGTTGAGGTGCTTAAGGAGCTTATTTTTTTCAAAACAGGACATTCTCTCTCTGAGGAGCTTATCTCTCTAAGTAGGACATTGAGGAGCTTATCTCACTAAGACAAATTTTGCCAAGGAAATGCTTACGTTAAGGCGAGCTTAGGGCTCTGGATTGAACTGAGGATTGGACTTTGAACAGAGACTTGAAGATTTTGGAGGGGGACTTCATTTGCCCTTGAAATTGCGGACAAAGACCCCCAGATTGTGGATTGATAGCCCATTTACCATGAATTCCTATGCTCAGAGTGAAGGACTTAGACATTTTCCTATGAAATGATGGACTTCTTAGCAAGAATTTGGCAAAATTTGGGCAAATCGACACCACCAAATCTACAGACTCAGAGAAAAACCAAAATCCTAAAGCAAAACGACGGCGAAAGCAAAAAAAAAGAGGGGGTCCCCATTTGCAATGGGGCAATGTGTGAAAACGTCACAACAGAGTTCACATCACATGGGAAGCAAATCATGTTGAAAGCTATAGATCATAGTTGAAAAACTCGGACTCGGCAAAAACTCGGTAGACCCAAAATTTTTAAAAACTCGGGACTCGCCAAAAACTCGGGGAAAAACTCAGCAATAACTCGGCAAACATAATTTTTTTAAAAATATTCTTAAAAAACACACATTTCTGAAATTGTAGAATGCATTGCTGATTTCCTTCATATATAAATCAAAATTAAGAGTTTAATACATATCATAGACAAAAAAAAGAGTTCAACCTTTGAATACATATGAAATTCCAGTTTGATAATACATATCATAGACCAAAAAAAGAGTTCCATCATCACTAGAAAATCTAAATCATAAATTTCTTCTATGACTAAAGCTCAAAAGAGTTTTGTTTCTCTGTGTGGGTGGTGTGGAAGTGGCTGGTATAGCCAAGGTATGCCCAACAGGATCCTCATCTATAGGATCAAACGGTACATGTGAGGAACCCGCCCCTGATGGCACATCAATATCATCTGACTCTGTCTCTGAATCCTCATATGCTGCGACATTTGCTTGCCATTTCGCTGTATCCCTCTCCATAGCAGCTATATCATCATCATCAAGTGATGGATCAACATCAACATCCTCGGCAATCCAATCTGAATATGGATCAATGTTGTCAAGGTCCAATGCCTGATATGATTCTTGGCCTTCTACCTTCTTCTCATGCAACCGAAGGTTGTACCGCACATAGACAAGGTCATTCAAGCGCTTTTGAGTCAACTTGTTGCGCTTCTATGTGTGAATGGCCTCAAAAACACTCTAGTTGCGCTCACAACCAGATGCACTACAAGGCTGGGATAAAATCTGGATGGCTATCTTTTGAAGATTAGGCGTTGAGGAACCATAATCATCCCACCATAAATCTTCAAGGATAACATTTATAACTTTGTAAGGATTTTAGTAAACTTAAAAATTAAAATAGATAGTGAATGAAAAATAAACATATGCATTTTACCTGGTTGCAGAGTGGATCTCCTACGAATGGCATCTCTTGAAGAAAAAAAAGGCCCATCCGCATTCTTATAGGCCTGTAACTCATCGAGTATGATGTCTCGAAGGTTATCATCAAAGACCAACCTCTCCAAGCATGTGTTCAGGCCAAGCTTAACCTTTGCATCTGCTTTGAATGAAGAGGAGAAGAAAAATGCGGGGTTCAAATAGTAACCAGCAGCATGAATATGTTGGAGTTGTCGATTCCACCTCCGATCAATAATGTGCCATATGGGTTCATATTTTGTTTTATTCGACCCATACAAATGCTGAATGGCCTCTTTGGCCTTATCCATGGCCTCATATAGATACCCCATGGGCTTTTGATCCCCATCCACCAATCGTAGAACCCTAACCAACGGTTCTGACACCTAAATCAATAGTGGATGAAAATAAAATTAGAAAATTATAGTAATTGAAATTCAACAAATATAAATATAAGTTTTTTACAAAATCAACAAATTTTAACATTAGCAAATAAAAATAAAAATAAAAATTAGTGTTTGAAAACTTACCTTGATGATCTCCTCTAAGGATTTTTCCATGACAGCATCATAAACTGCTTTCACGACCCTCTCTGCTTCTGGCTTCCTATGATAAGGACTCTCCAACCACCTTTCAGCCACAAACATGCGCCTAAGGTGGGGCAATAATGATGCTATACTCTGCAAGGTAAGGAAATTAGTGGCAAAGCGTGTGACTCCTGATCGTGTGAGCTCCTTGCCACCAGTGTACTCTCTCATAAGATTTAGGACCCATGTGTGGTTGTAGATGTATTTTGTGATATTTCTTGCCTCTTCAACCACATTCTTCACCCAGCTTATTTTTCCAATGTCCTCAAGAAGAAGGTCAATATAGTGGGCAGCGCAAGGGCTCCATAAAATGGTCGGATGCCTTGCCTCTAAAAGTCTACCGGCTGCCACATATGCAGCTGCATTGTCAGTCACTATTTGGACGACATTTTCCACTCCCACCTCCATCACTACCTCATCCAACATGTTGCACAAGGTTTTTGCATTTTTTATTTGATTGGAGGCATCAACTGATTTTAAAAAGACTAGCTGCCCTGTTGAAGCCACTAAAAAATTGATAAGAGTTCTGTTCCTGGCATCTGTCCATCCATAAGATAAAATAGTGCAGCCTTTTCTTTCCCAAATTTTCCTCTGATCCTGTACTAGTAAATGTGTGTGTTCCACCTCCTCCTGCAACAATGGGCCACTCAACTCATGACGACTTGGGGCCTTGAACCCCTTACTTGCCACAATCAATGCAGTGACCAAGTGCTCCCAATAAGGACTCGAAGCGACATTGAAGGGAATATTGTTGTAGTACCAAAATCGTGCACATGCCAACTTCGCCTCACGATGCACCTCTCTATTCCATGTATATGCAAGACCATCCAAAGAAGGTTGCGCACCAAGAGTGTTCCGAGGAACAAAAAAGCTATCAAGCCCTTTGCCTGATCGTCGTATCCGTGGCCCAATGGAAGGTGTAGAAGAGGCCTCTACACTTACACCTCTATAATCTAACCCTGTAGAACTCAAATCTCGGTTTGGGGCTGCCATTGCCTCTGTTGCTCTCTTTTTAGCTTCTTTCTTTCGTTCATAATCCATAAGGAGGACGTGTGCCTCCCTCTGAGCCTCCATAGGAACTTTGTCACATATCTCAACATCATTGCACGGGACCTGTGCAAGGTGGTATTTAAGTCGATTAGCGCCTCCGGACATATGTTTATTGCAATGGTTACAAATGACATCTCGCTTTGGACCTGGTGTCCCATGTTTCCAGCAAGGGTCTTTAGGTTTGCCACCGGTTCTTCTACCTCCAGTTCCACTTGCAGAAGCCATAAGTTATAACCTGTTACCTATCAAAAAAAGAGACAACAAATTAAAAATTTAAATTTGACAATGACAATAACACAGTTGCTGTATTTTGACTCTTTTGCTATAAAAATTAAACGAGATTCGAAATTATAAAAAGACTGTATCATATGAAAGGAGAGATTTTGGACTATATTATAGTTTATTTATAAGATGTGTTTTATTTATAAAATGTTGACAGTAATTTCCTATTTATTATTAAATGACTGGTCATTGTATTATAAAAAATAAAAATTAAAAAATGACTGTATCATATGAAAGAAGAGTTTTTGGACGAATTGTTAAAATGCATATAGGATTATGATGGTTTTAATTTTCGATTTTTTTACTCAGTGACTAATAAAAAAACCGAAATTTTAAAAAAGACTATCATATGAAATTATGAATTATGAAAGAAGAGATTTTGGACAAACTGTCAAAATTTATATGGAGCCTGGACGAATTGTTAAAATTTATATAGGATTAGGATGATTTTAAATTTCAATCAAAATTTTAAAAAGACTGTATCATATGAAAGGAGAGATTTTGGACGAACTGTCAAAATTTATAGGCAATGACTAATCACTAAAGTCTAATAAAGTTCGAAATTTAAAAAAAAATGTATCATATGAAAGGAGAGATTTTGGACGAATTGTCAAAATTTATATAAATTTTGACAGTTCGTCCAAACTCTCTCCGTTCATAATATCATATGATACATATTTGATATTATAGACTACAGTCATTTAAAAATTTATAATGAATGATGAATCAAATTATCAATGATAATTGATCCAAAATTTTAAAATGTCATAGACTACAGTCACAGTTCGTCCTTTGTCGAAACTCGAAAATCACTCAAAATTTGGACAGTTCGTCCAAAATCTCTCCTTTCATATGATACAATCTTTTTAAAAATTTCGTTTTTAAATTTTTTTAATAGTTCACTCAAAATCTTACCTCTGCCCTTCGATTTTGCCTCCAAATGAGAAGATTTCGAATTGAATCGCGCCACCAGAAGTTTTCGCGCCGCCGGGAGGGTTTCGCGAGTTCATAAAATTAAAAATAACGCTTTAGGGTTTTCGGTTTTGTGTGTTTTAATTGTTAAAAATCAAACATGTTTTTATGTGCCGATTTTTTGAGGAATTACTCGGGTTTTCTGGCGATTTTTTGATAAAAACCTCGCCGCGAGTTTTTTGAAAAACCCGGGCCGAGTTTTGCTGATAAAAACTCTCCCCAGTATTTGCCGCGCGAGTACTCGCGGGTCAGGCGGTTTATTGGCGAGTTTTTCATCAATGCTATAGATAATGGTGCACCAAGGGACGTGATAGCAAAGAGGATGGAGGTTCGAACCAGCCTTGGGACAAATGTTATAACAAGTAAGGCATGTGATTTTCAGTAGGATACACTTCTTGGACCAGCACCTAATGATGAGCATCCAACAATTGAAGGAGTTGTGCATGAGATCTATGGAGACACCACCAAAAGGTATGAAGCAAATGCTGCTTCTATGACTGTGAACAGCAGTCCATTATCTTCACATGGTTTTGTTAATCATAATGTGATAGAAAAGTTCTATGTGGATGACATTGGTAAGATACACTCACTATCTTATTGATACTCAAAATTTGATAGCTAAGCATGAGATAGCGTCTGTGGATCCAAGCTACATGCAAGCTGAACTTGAAAATCATGGCATAGAGGATGTTGTGAAGACTCGAAACATGTGTGATGACTGGCTAAGGAGGGCTAGGGAAGCCAAGTTGTTAGCCACTCAAGCAAAACAACACCTACAAGAGATTATGGAAAAAAATGTTCACATGGATCATGAAAGGAAACAGTTAGGTGCATTTCTTCAACAACCTTCAATACTCCAAAGGGAAGAAACTATGATGGTTGAGCATGAAGAAAAATCAGATTTACAGGGTGAACCTTTTGAGAGGTATATGCATATGGATTTTGGGTTTCAACAGGACTGTAATCCAAAGCATGAAGGTATTCATGAGAATAGAGAAATTTCAGATTTGATTCAATGGTTTTCATCTTACACATTGACATTTGGTGGCTGCCCTACATTGCTGGTCATGAAATTTTCGGACTTTGCATTAATGTTTGCAGCTGATTGGATAGATTTGTGTGCATGGGATTGTCACTACAGCATTTGGAGGTTGAACGATGATAAGATCTTATCAGTTTATGACAGCGGAAGCATTCCTAGGATGATTATAGATTTGATTTTCAGTGATGTCCTTTGCACCAACAATCTAGAGAGGATACACATGTTTTGTTATGCACACATGATGAACACCTTTCAAGTCCATATGAAACAATTCAGATTTAGATGGATGGCTTGTGATGGTGACTTGATAAGAGACACTTATTCTTTCATTTTCAGTGTGCAATAATGTGGGATCCGGGCATTTGTATGATTGGTGGATTCCTTCACAATGATTTGCTGACTAACATTTGTATCAGAGTGGAGCAGTGGAAACTTGGTGGGTTGCTTCACAATGTTTGGTTGGATGACAGTTGTATCAGAGTAGAGCAGCGAAAGGCTTGGATCAGGTGGTTGTATTTAGTAGAGCATTGTCATAATACCACCTATCATATGTTGATAGGCATAGCCTTGTATGGGTATGATGCTTTGTCTTTGGTAGACTTAGCATTTGAGGTCAGAGGAGCTCCCAGAGTGAGAGAGTTGATGCAGTATAGCCAGGACATGCACAAGACATTTGAGGTTGGTGATTTGGTTTCCTTGCTCCTACAGCTATATAGACAAGCTACATTGAGGAGGAGTGGTGCAGGAAAGCTAGAGCTTCGCTTCTACGACCCTTACGAGATTGAGAGTAGAGCTGGAGAGGTTGCATATGAGTTGGAGTTGCCCGAGGGTAGCCAAATTCATCATGTATTTCATGTATCTTGCCGCAAGAAGGCAATTGGACAACATATGGTATCTTCTCTAGAGCTTCTCATATTGGTTCCTGATGCTATACTAGATGTTAGGGAGTGAAGGTTGAGTAGGGTGATCAAGGAGTATTGGGTGAGATGGAGAGACTTGCCACTTGAGGATGCTACTTGGGAAGGTGAACAAATTCTGCAACATCCAGGTTTGCAATTGTTTGAGGGCAAGCAATTTCGGGAAGGAAGGATTGTAATGTCCACTTTTTTCGAGTGATCACCTAACAGAGTCGGATAGTCTATTATATTCTCGTAGGCTAAGCCGGAAGGGCTAGGGAATAACCTGATTGGTTAAATACTATATTTAACCAATTTTAGTGGGCAAATTTGAGATGTGAAATGACTTATAGTAATTTTATGAGCCACTTGGTGAAGAAAAATAAAATAAAGAAAGTTGCTAAGGAGGTGAGTGACCTAGGAGAGAGAAAAAGAAAATAGGAAAAACTTAAAAGAAAATAAAATAAGAAAAAAAGAAAAAGAGGAGCGCCTAGGGAGGTCGGCCGGGAGGAGGAGAAGACAATAAAAATAAAAATAAATGCCAAAAAGGAGGTCGGCTAGGGTTGAGTGGGAGAAATATTGGCTATAAAAGCAAGTCATTTTGAGGTCATTTCAATCATTCATTCACATCTAATTTTATTCATTGGAGATTTATCTCTTGGCTGCAACTTTGGTCTAGCATATTCCAAGGACGAAAACCCTTAGGAATATTGGTGAATTGGATGAAAACCCAATTCCATCTTGGAGGTGAATTCATACAGAGTTCACACTTGCACTTCATTGGAGATTTGGAGGAGATTCTTGAGCTTCAAAGACAAACTTTTAGAGCAGATTTGGAGCGCCATCTTGGAGGGCTTTGTTGAAGACATATTCAGATTTTTAGATCAGATTTGAGCGCCTATTTTGAGGATTTTGTTGGAGATTGCTGCTAGGGTTTCTTCCCTAGGCTAAGCGCCACTTCCCAAGGAGGGCGACTTCACATTTTTGGAGCACAAAACCCTAGCCGCCTATCATGAGGATTCACCCATCTAGGGTTTGCTGATTGACATCATTATTCGCCATATTTTGGTATGTACAAACCTATATTTAGGTCTGATCTGTATTAGCAGAAATCTGGGCTATGTTTGGGCATGTTTGAGCCTGTGAATTTGTTGTAAGTTCAATTCAGAATATTCAGATTTGTAGCAGCAGACTTTTACACTCAGAAATCAGATTTATATGTCATATGTTGGCACTTGGATGTTTATATTATGTGGTTAGATTCATGTTTGATGTTATCTTCATAAGCATACATGTTTGGCATGTTTATTTGAGCATTTGGTGCCTATATGTTTGCTATCCAAGATAATGTATAAATCAGAAATAGAAAAAACCAGAATTTAGACCTAGGGTTTGAGCAGAAAAAGAAATCAGAAATTTAGGGCAGAAAACAGAAAATTAGGGTAGATCTGGTTAGGGATATAACAAAAATCCAACATTGCCTTAAAATGTTATTAATCTTCCAATTGGGAGATCCTTTTTTCATAATCGCATTCACAATAACCATTGAATCTCCTTCTATCTGAACTTGCTTAACTCCAAATTGCTCGTAGACCTGTAATCCAAGGAGTAGTGCTTGTGCTTCAACTTTGTTGTTAGTTCTAGAGGCTAATTTCTTGGATGCAACACTTATCAACTTCCCACTGTGATTCTTGATTATGCATAAAGCACTCGAGACCCTCAAATTACCCCTAGATGCGTCGTCAAAGTTTAGTTTGAACCATCCCTCAGGAGGTGTAGTCCAGTTGATTCCCATTCTTGGATTTGTTAGGGGATTAATCCCACCATCCCCTTGAATGGGGAGGCCCTAAGACCTTTGTAGCGCTTCACGAGTTCATTGTCTCAAGAGGAGAAAGATTTGTTTTTGGTGTTTTGTGTTTTTGCCATATTGTTTACTGCCTCTTCGATCGCACTTTCTAGTTTGAGTATGAACACTTCCACTGTCATTCTTTTCTTTTGGAAGATGTGCTTGTTTCGCTCTTTCCAGAGCTCCCATAAAATCATTGGCAGGCATATGATCCAAATGCTAGAGAAGGTTGCCTTTTTATAGAGAATCAACTCGGAAGTAAACAGGTCTAGCACATCAATGGGAAGAGCACAGTGCCAATTCAGTTTATTGCGAATCCATTGCCAACATTTCTCAACAAATTGGTAGTTGATCATTAGATGGTCTATAGTCTTTTCTTCCTTTTTGCACATTGCACACTTGGATGGGCCCATGAAGCCTAGCTTTCGCAACCAATCAGCCGTGAGTATTCTCTTTTGGATGGCGGCCCATGCAAATGCCTTGGCTTTTGGATGACAATTTTTGTGCCAACATAAATGTGATGGCCACTCTTCTTTTGAGGAATAGGCTTCCCCCAACATATATCTTGCTTTGACGCTATAATCCCCTAATTTTGCTCCACACCATTCGATGGTATCCTCATCCTCGAAAATGAAAACCTTTTTGACTGCCAATTCTTTCTCTAGGATGGAGATTTGCTGATCCGGTATATTCATTCCCTGCATATCTTTCCATTTTCATTTAGCAAGACCATCTTTTTCTTGGTATGATAAATAGTTGTACACTTTGTTCCCCCAATGGGTTTTGAATATCTACCTTGACTTAGTCACATTGAAGAGCTCCTTGAGGGTGGCATATCCATTCCAAGAGTGTTCCTAGAACAATGACCTTTTGTCATTTCTAACTTCCCATCTTATGTGCTTGGTTACAATGTCTATAGGAGAGGAGGAAGTTCTAAATCGAAGAGCCTCTGGGAGGGTTGCAATCGTCAGAATCTTCTCCGAGGCATTTGTGTCTATATACTTATGTTGGAGGATTTTGGCCCACTTGAGGTGTGGCTTGGTATACATGCCCCAGATGATTTTGGCACTATGAGTGCTGTTTAGAGAGGACCATTTCCTGAGACTAACCCCACCAACATCTTTTGACTTGCAAATTGAATCCCAAGCAATTAGCGGGAACTTCTTATCCTCCGAGTTGCCCTTCCAGAAGAAGTTTCCCATTTACTAATTAAGTGTATCAATAACCTTAAAAGGCATTTTCAGACATGATGTAATGAAAATTTGGGATGGTAGAGATTACTGCTTTCAACATCAAAATTCTTCTTGCAGATGCCAATCATTTTTCTTTCCAGGAGGTCATTTTAGTACCATAGCTTATTAAGAGGGGATCCCAAAGGGAGGCTTTGCGTGAAGAGAGGAAATCACAGGTTTTTGTTGGGGAGTTGGCTGATCTTGAATCCCATGGTGGTGGCAATCTCTTTCTGCTTCTTCACAGTTGTGTTGAAGTAGAAAATCTTTGATTTTGACAAGTTAATGCTTTCTCCGGATGCTTGGTAGTAGCAGTTCAAGGTGGCATTCATTGAATTTGCTTCCCTTTTGTTGGAGATCCCAAATAACAGTGTGTCGTTGACAAATTGTTGATGAGTTGTGGGACTTGCATTTTGTGCCACCTTGATGCCCTTACATCTTCCACTTAATTTTTCAACATGAATGTGTCGCCCTAGAGCCTTGGCCATGATAATGAAGAGTAAGGGGGATATTGGGTCTCCTTACCTGAGACCTTGAGAACCAAAGAAACCACACGGGTTTCCATTGACCAAAACTGATAATCTGGGGTTGGACAAATAGTTGAAAGTCCAATCAAGCCATCTCTTGCAGAAGCCAAATTTCTCCATAACTTTTATTAGGAATCTCCAATCCACTTGATCATAGGCCTTTCAAATGTTCAAATTTACTAGCATCCTTTCAACCTCGCTCATTTTTGTTGTAAGGCCTTGTGCACAATAATTATGCCATTCGTGATAGAACGACTAGGGACAAAGCCACTATGTCCCTAAGATATTATTTATGACAATATGGTTTTTAACTTGTTGGCCGTAGCTTTGATATGATCTCGTATGCTGTATTGCATAGAGAAACTGGGTGAAAGTCCTTAAGGGTCTCAATTGTGCTCCTCTTAGGTATGAGTGCGATGAAAGTGTTATTCAAATCCAAAAGCATCGTGGAGCTTTTCCTTGATTCCTTAGCCGCCTCCAATACATCTTTTGCCCACAATGCTCTAGCACTTTAGGTAGAAATTGGCAGGGAATCCATTAGGTTCGGGGGCTTTTTTAGGTTGCATTTGAGAGAATTTCTTCTTCAATAAATAGGCCTGTGAGTAATTCATTTTGTTCAAGAGTGACAAGGGATGAGGTGTTTCTTAAAATCTCTTCTTGAGAATGCAAGTTTGCCCCATCTCCATTGTTGAGTAATTCCTAGAAGTAGTTAATTGCCAGAGCATTGATATCATCACCATCTTCCAGGATTTTGCCATTGCTAGTTTTGATGCTAGAAATTCTATTCAAGTTCTTGCTAATCTTTGTGGAGTTGTGGAAGAACTTTGTGTTTCTATCGGCATCTTTCAACCAACATTCTATGGACTTTGGCTGCTAGTATATCTCTTCCATCGCCAATATTTGTACATGTTGGCATTTGAGCGCTTTCTCCTTTTGATAGGTTTCTTGATGATTAGTTCATTGAGACTAGCAAGCTCAAATTCCATTCTCTTTTTCCACAAAGATGTTCTTGAAGTGGATGTGATTCCATTGTTTTAGCTGAGTGTTAATGTGAGTCAATATTTTTTAGTAATAGAAATAACTTTGAGCCTTTCAACTTGGGAGCCAAAGACTACCATGTTTGCATGTTAGTGATAAAATTTAGATCCTTTAGCCACATGCTTTTGAATTTGAATGGGCTCTTGGAGGGTCTGGAGTCGGAAGTCAACACCAGTTGAAGTGGGAAATAGTTTTACCTCGATATTGGAAGGATGGAGCATTCATAGAGGAGGGGGAGTCAAGACCAATCACCAGAGAATAGGAAGTGGTCTAGTCGTTTGACCATGTTTGTGAAACCTTGTCTTTTGTTAATCTAAGTAAACATACCATTTTTCGAAATTATATCTTGGAGGTGGCAACAATCAACAAAGTTCAGAAAGTCAATCTGTGTATGGGTAATCTTGCTAAGGCCATCTCGTTTATTGGAAACGTCCAAAGTAGTATTGAATCCCCTCCTGTAGGATGATCATCTCCTTTTCCATTACTTGTAGGAAGGATGAGAGTTGGTCCCACACTCTCTTTTTTTGGACGTGCTCCATGGGGCCATAAACATTAGTGAGGAAGAAGCAAACATGAGAAATAAAGTGGTTGACTTTACTAACGTGCCAGAATTGGCCTACTTGTACACTCTTGACTGCCATTGTGTTAGAATTCCATAATATATCCAATCCACCAGAAGCACCAACCGCGTCCACAAAATATCCTCTCCACTGTTTCCATTTTTGCATGAGGAGAGTAGTTTCTTGAGATTCCATTTTGGTTTCTTGAATTAGGAATATGTCAGCCTTTGCCATGTCCATTTGACGCTTAAACAAGTGTCTTTTGTTAGGGGCATTTAAGCCCCTAACATTCCATGAGAAGAGCTTCATTGCTCGTTGGGAAGGGTGATTCCCTTCCTAGATCTCAGAACCATGCTTTGTATCTTCAATTGTTCATTTGCCATCACATCAATTTCCAGTCATTCTTTGTTAGACTTCCTTCCCCTTCGCTTCCTTTCACCATATCTGGGTTTTTTGATTTTTGATTCGGTCTGACTTACTAACCGCTTTTTCATTATTCCCAATTCATTTGAATTCTTCATCTAGTTCATCTTTTGAATTTTGCATTGAATCAGATATGTCCTCTATCAATCTAGAATCATTATTCGGCAACAAGGGGATATTTTCATCTTCCTCCATTAACCCAAAAGAGCTCCAAGGCCAAATTGAAGGTAGACTTGTCTGTGGTAGGCCTAGAGGCTTCCTTCGAAGACATTGGAGCAATATCATGAGAATTGGGTGGAGATTGCCATTTCGGAGGATTGGTAGTTTCCACATGTGGCGGGAAGCTTTCTAGAATATCATTAGAAACATCTACTTTTGGATTTGGGGGGTGTGGGGGAGGGCTTGCGGTTTCTATCGTTGGTTTTGGGATACCCCAAGCATGTCCTATATCTAATTTGTAGCCTGTTGAACTATGGCTCAAATTGCAATATTTCTTACATTGAATTGGAGATCTCTCTATTTCAATTTGTTGGATCCATGAACTGGCCTCTGACTTTATTTCAATCTTTGGGGCAAAGGATTCACTAAGTTGATAGTGACAGATTTTGGCATGCATCCCCACATCACTATCTTCAATGTTGTCATCCGCACATATGAATGATCCCAACAAATTGCTAAACTTTGAGAGGATAGTCATGTCCCAATATTCATATGGGAGGTTATAAGGTTATACAATCTAAGCCACATTGGAGTATTTGCTAGGGTGTGGGTTAGGGGATTGAAGTTAGGCTCCCAATCGCGCAGGTAGAAACCAACTGGTCCATCATCCACTGACCACCACCTAAAAGTTCATTTTTCTTTTCAATTGTATTACATTCAATAAGAAAGAAGCCTTTCAGCAATGTTTTAATTCTTACATTGCTTCCCCATTGCCTTTGCACCAGTTTTGAATGTAGAGTTTTGATAGCCAAAAAGTTGGCCCATTTGATAAAAAATGCTTTTTGTTGAAGGCGAGATGTTGCACGGTAGAGGTCCGCGACATCAAAGGATATTGCTTTCCTTTGCTCGAAAATCCTATTCTTCTTAAAAATATAGGAATCTTATTGGCGTCCATTGCCATCGTAAGATCTTTTGGCCTCTAGATCATTTTGCCACCTTTTCCTGCTATAGCCCTAGGTTTCCTTCCTCTCGCATTGTTTCTTCGTGGATTCGGTCCTTTATGTTCGAACTCATATTTCCATCCTTCATGATTAGGGCTTTCTACATTTTGTGCTCCAAGAGACTCTCCAATCCTCTATATGCTACTGATTTGGTGTGCGGATTTCACATTCCTTTCTCTAAGTGATGGAGGTGCCTAGATTTTCCGTCATTCAGTTTTTCCTCAGGGTTCTTCCTGCTTTCCATCATCGGTTCACCTCCTATCTTCCTGCTTTTTGCCCAATTTCGCTCTTCTTCTTGGCTTCTCTCATTTGCCCACTATCAATCCACTATTCCTCTTCGCTCTTCTTCCCTTCCTCGCTCCATTCTTCCACTTAATAATAGCAGAAATATATTAATTCTATATTGAGTTTCATATAATAGCGGATATAGAATGACACAACTTGAATTTTTGTTTATAAGTTGATTGAATATTTTTTGCTTTGATTATGCTATTTACTGCTGCATGTCAATTAGTGATGTCAAGGGCCAACTTTGCACTGATATACATTATACATTCTTTTGTTTACTGTCAACATTGATTTATGTGTGGTTAATGTGTATTTGTTGTAAGTACATTTCCCAGCTTAACTTTGAGTGAGCATGATCATGGCCTTGGGGATATGCATACCAGATGGAGTAAGTAAACAATAAGTTAGAACTAGAGACAATGGAGAATATAGCAAGAAGCTAGATGAAAGAAGGTAAGAAGCTTTCAGGAAGACTACATGGTCTTTGTTGCTGGGGAGGATATGCGAGATATGGGACCTTGGTTCAAAGGAGAAAATGGGATTAGAAAGGGAGCTTGTCAGATGGCAGCAACACAAAAGCAGTCAAAAGAAATGTTGCTGAGAAGGAAAAGGATTAGAGCGAGAAATATCATTGAAGAGAGCGATTGAAGAACTCAATGCAGAGGAATGGCAAAAGTAATTTGAAAAGGGAGCAATTGAAGAACATAAAATGGAGGAGCAATGTAAATTGACCAAGAGCAGGGTGCAATCATTTTAAAAGTGATATTGAAAATTAGATACAACTAATTGAAAAAGAAAAGAGGTAAGAAGGTAAATGTTGACAGGTAAAAGTACAAGATAGTCAATCAAAAGAAACCTAACCACAAAACAGTAAGATGAGATCTAAGGAAAGAATGTGAAAATTTGTCAAGTGGACAAAAAGAATAAAAAGAAAAAAAAGAAAAAGGAAAAGACGTATAGGCAAAAGATCCTTAAAGATTGAGGGCCAAATGAAAAGAACAATGTCAAAGGAGTGATTGACTGGGGAAATTTATTCATGAATGGAGACAATAATTGATAAATAGGACAATGTGGGTGTTGATGGAAGAGAGTATGCTGAAGAGTCAAGAGAAGGACATAAACATAAATGACCAAGAAGTTGAGTTATATTGGGCGAGCTCTTCAATAAATAGATAAGTTAAAGAATATGCCTGTGTTGTTAGAGAAGAAAACAAAATGCAGAAATGGTAGGGCATGCCAATGAAGAATGGTACACTGATAAATATAGAAAAAATAATCATAGGAAAAAGCATTAAAGAGCTGATAGTAGGATCAGCAGATTGTGTTTTTAGAAAGTATCCAATTCCAATCCAACATTGAAGATCTCAGATGGAAGAGGAGGAGAATTCAAGTAATGAACTTTTTGTCCCATAGCCTAGTCTTTAAACCTTGTCTGCTATCCCATGTCAAATGAAGATTATAACAGAATAGGAATGCAAGTGCAGCTGAATAATAGATTAATCTGAAGAAACTGGATATAAAGAAAGAAATAGAAGAATTTGAGATAAATTGGATGTCATGACCACTCAAGAAAGCTTTGAGGAGGAGGAGGAAAATGATGAGGCCAATAAACAAGAAATAATAGAGGGAGATGTGTGCTTAGGAACAACTAATGCATTACCAAAATGAGCAGAAATGGAATTATTTCAAATTGTACAGATTAAAAATTGATTAGTTGGAACAGTTGAATTGGTATGGCTAATGGAGGATATCAGTAATATTGAAAAGGTAGTACCAATTAGTCCTAGTAGAGAAGAAGAAAAATCAAGTGCTGGTTGCTCTGTCTGACCCCATCATTGCACTGCTGACTTACGATGGTGAACTATAGGCTAGATGGATTCAAAATGGATATAATAAGATTACATTGTTTGAATTTCCTCCTTAGGGTGATAGATCCTTACTTTGTATATTAAAATGAATCACAAGGAAGATACAAATGGCGTATTGGTTTTATTATTATTGAATCAATGGGAACTTAGATTTTATGTCATCTTTGTTTTACTCCTGACATAAGATAGTTAATTGCTAGGAGAGTGGGTAGGGAGCTGCACATGATGGTTTAAAGTTCTGTGAAATGTTTTTCTAGCAGAGTTGATCTTTTGTATACTTGAGCTCTCTTGAGCAATTGATAGTTTTTTTAATTCATATTTCATTAAGTCTTGAGAATCATGGTCACCAGTTGACAATGACAAGTGAGCTCACTAGAATGGACTCATTCTTTTTTAAATGTGTAAATAGCCATCTTTTAATAGTGGTGGGACCTTACCTTTAGCTAAGATGACAGCTAAAGGTACATCTATCTTGTCAAAATGACGTAGAAGATTGTACTTGGCCTTGACCATTGAGGTAGACTCTTTGGAAGTGGATGGGTTAAGTAAATCAACATGTTTTTTGGGGATTGCGTGAGGCTTTTTCCTGTAGGAAGTCCATTGAGTTACCAGTGGAAAACAGCTATTTGACAAAATGGACAAGTCTTATTAATGAGGAGGTGACGACAATTATGTCCTTAAGAACATGGTTTTATTAAAATAGAGATAGGGATAGAGTAGTAGAATGAGTAATATACTTGGATCTGGTCCTTATATATTGTTTGTTTTAGATTAATTAGTCGGTGTTTCTAGTGGGGCACCACCCTTGAAGTTGTGAGGATTTGTTCATGGGATCCACATCCAATACAATTTCTTTGCAGGGATACCACTTTAACTAATGCTCTATCAGCGAGGGATACTGTTGCAATTACAATGCAACAATTGTGCTCCTCTAGCTTGAATGTTCATCGTTCTTTTTACCTCCTATCTCTTCTTGTAGGGCATCCATTCCTTCTCCTTATACTCTCCTTCATCTCACTCCTACATTTCTTTGACGTGCTCCTTCTAGCTTGAATGCTTTTCTTGTAGCATGCTCCTCCAACTTGAGCGCTATTGTGTCTCTCCAGTTTTTTCTCTGGTGTGCTCCATTAGCTTGAACTCTATCTGTTCCTTACCTCCTCTTGCAGGGCATCTACTCCTCCTCTTTCCTCTAGCACGCTCCACTAGCATCGCTTGTGGCACTACCACAATTTCTACCAACTGAAGCGGGATCACTGCTTCAGCATGCCTACCAACGCTAAGATGTCACGTTGGATTTGAACCAAGTGGTCCTACGGTCTACCACTTGATCACAACCCCTTTGACTGGACCTTCTATATTGTTAGGAAGCACTAGAAGTGAAACAATTTAGCAATTCTTATTACGTTATGTGATACTTATTTAGTTGCCTTCTGTTGATACTCTTATCATGAAAAGGGGTTTAACTTATAAAGAAAGAAATTGTCAATAGGTCATCATCACATTTCAAACCAAGTCCAAGGGATTCAAATGTCGTTGTAGTTCATTAAATTCTTGTGAGTGCCAAAGACATTTATACCGAGTGTTGTTTGATTACTTTCAAAGGGGACTAATTAGTGATTATTTAGACAAGAAATTGCCACTTGACAAAGAAAAAGTCATGTTGAGTACAATATAAGCAAGGATATAGAAATTATCATCTTATTCATATAAATCAATATATTTGAATCTTGTAATATGCAAAGATTAACCATTTTGGACAGAGCTGATGTTAAAATCACTTGTAACACACGAAGAAAACAATAGAAGTTATTGGGATAATGTACAATGCAATCCTATTCAGACCATTGCAGATGTGGTGATTAAGCTTTTGCAATATGCAAGTTCTCTTCACACCTTTTTTGAGGGTGTTACAACCACTGGAAACTTCCCATGAGAAGTCCTCTTCTTATGGACAGTACCACACGTTCAATACTCTACTCTTATTGTCAGGAAGTAGCTCGTGCAATAACTTCTTGTTGCAATCCTAGCAGCACAAGTACAAAATGTCATTATTTCATAACGCAGCCGGTTAAATATCGAAACTAGTAGGTTTCATGCTATAATGCATTTACTCCTCCCTTAACTCAGCATGTTGATTACCCAAGACAGTGGCACTATAACTCTTACCATAGGGAGGTACCCCCTCTGGATATGAACACACATAAGTGCACATACACAGATAAATGTACATCTCTCTCTCTCTCTCTCTCTATCTATCTATCTATTTACACACACACACACACACACACACACACACCTGAATATATCCAATCATAAGCATTTAGTTGTCTATGTGCAACAGTTGTGTTGGGGTATTTGTTGGAATCTGCTTAAGTGCAAGGCTACATTGAAGAGATCACATTGCGATGAGGCATTCAACTCCTTAATGTTCACTATTGATGGCTTTGCTATTACTCTTGAGCTTGCCGAGGGCTTTGTTGAGGGTACTCTCGAATGCTGAGGCAGTTATTTAGAAGCTTTTGAGATAGTTATAAGCAAAGAGAAAACAGAAGTTATGCTTGTTGAAAAAGGCACCTTTCTTTTGGAGCCCAGCCAAGCGTGGGAGCTTATTATGCTTGGACAATCCATTGTTTTGACATCTCTCATGGACTGGTGTCGCCTGCGGGTTAGTGGTGTTGTCTGCTTTATGTTCCAAAGTTCTCATTAGAAATATGTCTAAATAAATTTGTCCCTAGCTAGGGAAATTATTGTAATTGGTTGGATACCATAGATGAACATGTTATTTTACTTGTATTTTCCACTCCATGGTTGGATTCAATAAAGTTGGAAGCAATTTTAAAATGGTTTTGGTAGAGGAGAAGGGGTGGATATAATGTCTCACAAGGGCTTACACCTTGTAGCTTTGGAATTGTTTTGAACAGGAATAGGTCGGTGTAGTGTGACTGATATTAGAGCACTATTCCTAGCAACAAAATGGATGGTTGTAGCTACTAACAGAAAAGACCCTTGGAAAGTGCTTGCTGAACAATGATTCAAACAGACTCGCACATTGTTCGTATCAAAGAACCTTGGGTTTTGTAATTCAAAATATTTATACTTGCATAGTAAATGATCTCCATAGAATTGCATTGAGACTTGGAAGAATCCAATTCTATACGGGGTTCTTTTGCACATTCTATTTTGACTTTCATCTCTTATTACTGCCTTCTGGAAGCATCCCTATTTTGGCAGGAAAGAGATTGGCTAGAAGGGGGTTCTATTTTTGGAGGTTTCCTTTTGGAATAGAGGTGGTAATAATTTCCTAGATTTGGAGATGGTGGATCCCTTCCATTGTTTGCTAATGTTTAAAAATAGAAAATGCTTGTCAAATGTAATGTCTCCTTTTTCGGAGTGATCACCTAATAATGAGATATGGAGTCAATTTTCACACTTGGCTATTTTTGTGAGACCTTTTGAGTGTGGGAGTTGGTTTGTCATATTTTTGTAGCAATTTTGGTGTAATCCATGCTAATAAAATAAATGGCCTTGAGGAGAAGCGACCCATTGGAGGAGGTAAGGAAAAATGGAAATGTCTATTTTGTGATCTCTCTCTTTAAGGTGGATGACTTGGAGGAAGGAAGTAATAAAATAATAATTGTTTATGTGAGCGCCAAAGAGAGAAAAATAAATAAAAGGAAACATACCTTTGGAAGGTCGGCCTAAGAGGATAAAGGAGAGATAAAACAAATCTTTAATTTGTTTTAAGTGGAGCGCCAATCTAGATTAATGTCATATCCCGATGTTAAGGCATTATTTAAATTAAAGATTTAAACATCATGATTAGATAGAAAAGTCGGTTTTGATGATGATCATATATATAATAATACTATTTTATTAACATATAACATACTTATCGTATTTATAAATAATAAATATATGTAATAGCATTATTATTATTATTATCTTCAATATAAATATAATATGTTATTATTATTATATAATAATATAATAATCAATATATTATTATATTAAATAAACATAAATAAATATTAATATATATATATACACACTTAAACATATTCAAAAGATATTATATCATTTATATATATTAATAGAATAAAGATATTATTATTATAACATTATATAAGATATTATTATTAGGAAAGACATCAAAATGAAGACTATATTATAATTATAAGTAATATAAGCTAATATAAATATATTAGTAGAAGTTGATCCATATATAAAGAGGCAATCCCTTAAACATACGTCAATTACTAAAGAGTACGAATGGCTGTAGTCAACGATCATTATAATATATATAGTAAGCAGCGATTACTGTTCTTATTAATATTCCTTGCAAATGATTAAAAGAAAGCAACAGTTCATACAAAGGCAGCGTTCAAGTCAAAGGCTACAAATGGGATATGAAACATAAGGTGCAACGATTAAGATGGGGATTCATCTAAATGAGAAAACATAGTATTTAAGTACGATCCCTTAGTAGTGTGGAGGGGGCAATTCTAAATTTGGAATTCATTGATATATTCAATAAAAGAATGTGCAGCGACTTCATAGGTTAAGGAGTATCATTCGATTCATAGCAGATTTCAGAGCAGATCTTGTGTGAAGAGATAAAGATGTATCAAG
This sequence comes from Cunninghamia lanceolata, assembly GCA_027924645.1. Classification (NCBI taxonomy): domain Eukaryota; kingdom Viridiplantae; phylum Streptophyta; class Pinopsida; order Cupressales; family Cupressaceae; genus Cunninghamia; species Cunninghamia lanceolata. The sequence goes on from BSBN01000082.1 coordinate 501,667, forward strand.
TGGAAGTATGAAGAAATACAATTAATATCATTTGAGCAGAATAAATATGTGAGGAGTTATAAAAGATATATCTTATATTTTGAGATGAAGAACAGCGATTATCATCTGTGGAGAACAGCAATTAAGAATGAATAACAACAATTATCATTTGTGAAGAACAGCAGCGATCGTTTGTAAAGATTAGCAGTGACTATTTGTGAAAAATAGTAATCATTATCATTGAAGGACAACAATCATAAAGAGTGCTTCAAACATCAGCAAGAGTGCAGTGACAAGAGCTGTACACAAAACAATCACACCAGCACAGATCTAACAGAGTTATATGCATATCTAAGAAGTTATACATGCAGATCTAAAAGGAGGAAGAGATTGCTCAATTTATGAAGAGCACATCATCCACAAGAAGTGAAGGCATTGTTAGAGATTGTTATTCATTGTAAGGAGTATCAAGAAGAATAATATATGTATTCTGAGTTTGAAGGAGCATACAGAAATATGAATCAGCCACTCACATATATATATAAACAACAGATACACATATATGAATATGCAGATTGGAATATAAAGGAAACATTTAAAAATATCAATCATCAATCATATCCATATCAAGCACATTGAATAAACAGTCTCAGGGAGGCATTGGAACAGCAAGCAAGGAAAAATATATATTTCTGATTTTGGATATATATCTGAGCATAACAAGAAGGAAGTGGAATTATATATATAGAGAGAGAGATCTGAAATGAGCATGGATTAAGTCAGGACAAGGTACTCTCTAAACCTTTGTTTACTTGGAAATTGATAATTTGGAAAAATTAGTGTTGTCCCAAAAGGGGACATTAAACAATTAAGGGTGAGTGCCAAAGAGAGAAAAATAAATAAAAGGAAACATACCTTTGGAAGGTCGGCCTAAGAGGATAAAGGAGAGAGAACAAATCTTTAATTTGTTTCAAGTGGAGCGCCAATCTAGATTAAGGGTGGTCGGCCCTCGAAAGGGAAAAAAGAAACAATAAAATATAACACTACCTTGGTCAGCCAGCAAGTGGGAAAAGGTGAAAATCAAGTAGCTATACAAGGGTCTTGTGAGGCATTTGAGGATCATGATTCAGCTTATTTCATTTATTTCCCTTCGTGTATCTGCAACTTGTTTGTATTATTTTCCAAGGACGAAAACCCTTGTGAAAATAAGATGAATTAGATGAAAACCCAATCTCATCTTGGAGGTGGATTCATACGGAATTGACAATTGCACTTCATTGGAGATATTCGTGGAATAAAGAGCAGATTGCAAAATCAGATTTTCAGATCAGTTTTGGGACAGCAGGTTTGTGGCATTTGTGAGACTCTTGGAACTAGGGTTTTGCCCTAGATAGGTGCGCCACCATTGGAGGATTCAAGGCTATCAAATCACATCATTTGGATCTGCATTTTATCATCTTTTTGGAGCAGAAATCTAATTATTTTGAGAGCAGAAATTTGTCTTCATATTCGAGCAGCACTTGTGCAAATTTGGAGCAGAATTTCTAGAGCTGCATTGAAGACCTTATTGGGCAGATTGGAGCAGCAATTTATCATCATCCTTGAGCAGAAATAAATCATCTTTTTGGAGTTTTTGGTGCAGACCTGTGCGCCACTTTGGAGGATCATATTTGTGGATTGTTTGAGGCGATTTTGGGATTAGAGTTTTGAAGACATCGCAGATTTGGAGCAGCAGAAGTGCAGACCTGATTTGCCCTAGTTTGTGAAGGTTCCATTGGTGGATGTGTCATCTTTTGCTTAGGGTTTAACTCTACTTGTGGAGTGCCATCATTGGAGGAGTATTGTTGGAGGTTTGTTAGCATCTTTGGCATCATTGACATCATTTTACGGAACAGCAGACCTAGCAGACCTGTGCGCCATGTTTTGGAGCAGACTTCTTGGTGTTTGATGATTCTAGGGTTTAGGGTTTCAAGCCCTAATTGGAGCGCCACATCTTGGAGGTCATTTGCCATCATTCGAAGGTCATTCTAATTGTATTTTGGTATGTACGGCCCTTAGGGTTTATGACTGATTTGTAGTTGGGCATGTTGGCTTGCGTGTCCATCATATCTATATGTATATGAAGATTTGTTTAATTCAGAATTTGTAGCAGCACACTTCTGAATTATATTTCAGTCCATTATAAATTGAAGTGATTTCATTGTGTAATTCATTGTGGATTTCAAGTGTTTTGTTGGCAATCATGTTGGTGTTGATTATATGATGAATTGGCATGGTTTATGGGCTGTTATAAGTGTTTGTTTGAGTCTGATTTGAAAACCAGAATTTCAGAAAATTAGGGTTTAATGTAATTCCCCAAGCTTTCACACAGGACATTAGCCGAACAAACACCGAACCAACAAATTTTTCGCGTTTGCAAGTGCGACATTTACATGTCGCATTGTACTCATGCACACACAAGGTGTTGCAACATGTACAACACCTAAAAAGACATCACCATAGCACAATGCAAGGTGGCACAAGCGGAAGACTTCACCCATCATGTGACAACTCACTACGATGACCAAGAGAGAGGTGTAGCTCACTCCATGACGAGGATCAGATACATGTCCACGACCTTGCTCCCTCGCGAACACATGGAGTAGGATGAGGGTGACATCCCCCTCAGTATATTCCATGCTGACACAAGACATCCCAAACACAAGGGTAACGCTCACCCATAGGATAGTCCAACTAGGAGGTACGATTCCTCAACGAACTAGAATGGTCACTAGTCAAATTCATGTAAAGACACACTTCCCAATGCAAAGGAGGGAATAATCCAAGAGTGCATATCACATCATGGAAATGACACCAAAAAACCTACGAGGCTAAAAATAGTAATCAACGCCAAAGATGATTCATTTTAACCAAAAACATTAAGTTGTCGAACCAATTATGCCCACATGTCAAAAAGGACAAAAGCGATACAAAAGGCTATGCATGTTCGACACCAATGTCGACACATGCCAAAAGAAAAGATTGGATCCTCACCACCTATGTGGGATGAATATGATCCAACACAAACATATCCATAAACATCAAATACAACATCAAATAACTGAGTCTAAACATGCTAACATAGTTAGATTCTAACATGTAAAATCTATCAAAACATGCCAACGTCCTCACAAACCGAGGCGTGGAAAAAATACAAGACGATATCCAATAATTACAATATTGGAAGGGCTTCATCCTAAACATAGATGAATCATAGCCAACATCATAAATCAACTCAAAGCATTAATTACATCTTATTACAAGGGTCTCAAAAGACCTACATTACAAAGTTTACAATAATCAATAATGATAAAACACAAGTGCATAAACCACCCAAACCAACATGCTCTCCAAGGTGCAACAAGGCACAAAGCACAAGGTAAACCACTTGCAAAAAGATCAAGGAATCCATCTAGCACCTGAAGATCATCATGGAGGCCAACTGGGGAAATGTTGCTCACCTCCCAACTATATTGCCATCGTCGAGTGCAATAGATGTCTACACAACTCTAGGCAACCCTCGAGCTACGGAGAAGGTGATCATGACAAACCCACTAAGAGCATCTTACACATCCAGAGTATGCAAGCAACATATGGCATACACGCCAATCAATGCACACAACACACATGGCACAACTGCCAATACAATGCATATAAACAACACATGGTACAACTACCATCCAACTGCATTCAAGTATAATATGACACACTTGCCAAAACATAATAGAATGACATCACAACATTCAAGCATAAGGGAAATAATAACACCTTTAATGCATGTCAACTGAGACATAAATCATAGTCCATCATAGACACATACAAGCATGAATCAGGCATCACAATACACATGCAATCACATGGTAAACATCACACGTCGAGTTAAATTTTGATGGTGGAAGAAGGAAGAGAGACCTAGGTAGTTAGGACAAGGAGTGTCAAACGAGGGCAATACTCACCTCGCGGTAGAACATGAGGGCATAACCTCCTCATAGCAACCGGACACTACACCAAAGATTGCTCTTTACACCCAAACCCAAGCAAGGCAGACACTTCACCGGCACATACAGTTTGGTGTAGATGATCTTATTATTAAATTTTATTACCCAATGTGTTTAAATGTTATTCTTGATTAAAACTTCCATTCGTTGAATTCCAACGACCTCTTTGGGCCGTGGCGCATGATAGAAGCCACTCCTTTCCTACTCCTAGACCTCTTCCTAAACACCCATAGCACCAATTTGACCAATTGGGCATGACATGGATTTCGAGGTGACAAAATCACAATTTTCACAAAAACACAATATATTCGCAAAAGATGCAAAATACCATTCTAATTGGGAGACAACTCATCCCACAAACTAAAACATCAAGGAAATGCATACAAAACAATTTTCAGGTTTTCAAAAATGGAGAAATAAGTGGCACATATTTCAATGCACGAAAATGTCTCAAAACACGACATAGTCTCACAAGATGTAGAATCACATAATACGAAGGAGTCAACTCATCCCTCAGAAAAAATCGTAAAGGAAATGCATAGAATTCAATTTTCATGTTTTCTAAAAGTGCAAAATAACCATAAGGCCCTAAAAACTCCATTGGACCTCTCTTTGGCACCTTGACCAAAGTTTGACCAATTTTCTAACTTTTGTTTTTCAATAGCTATGGATGATCTGACAACTACCCATCATTGATAACATGCCCAACAACCAATATATGCAATAAAAATGAGTTGGGGATTTCCACAGAAAATTTGCTAGGGTTTTGTCTGTATTTCTATGTTTCCAAAATGGAAAATACATGATATAAATAAATAACCAGCTGAAATACTTTTTCTAAGTTTCCTACAACTAAGCAAAGTCATCTTCAACCATTCTAGATGGTGTGGCATGAAGGAAACAAAATAAAATAATTTAAATGAGGAGATTGGAGAAACTTACCTTCCAATACAAGCAAAATCCAAGGAAAAGTATGAGGTTGAATGTTAGATTCGATCCACACACAACAAGCAAACACCAAGCTCTTGAATCCAATCCAAACTCTAAGCAATTCCAAGCAAAACTCCCTTCCAAGCAATCAGATATCCATTTTTAAAGCAAGAGGGTTTCAAACAAAGGAGAGCAAATTTTGAAGAGAAAAAGAATAATGCAAAATACATGTCTTTTACCTTTTATTCCTCCAAAGACACTATTCCTTTTTTGATAATAAAATAATCCTTTAAGTGATTTAATAAATCAAATCAAAATTATAGAATTTGCACCATTAAACTATTTAATTCAACAATTAAATAATTGAATGTCTCTTTAGAAAATCAAATAGCCATATAAAATAACACATTAATAATTCCATTTCACTAAAAACGTCCAATTAATTCACTCAAAGCAACAGGGAAATAGTTAGTCAAACAAACTCAATTATTCCAAACAGGTTATTGCCATATAACTCAGTCTCATTCCGAAAAGTACAAACACGCCATACTAGGTATTCAATTTTCTCATTTAATGCAATTTCTACCTTTTTACGGAAAAATATCAAATTTCAGAATTAAACTGAAATCACTCAAATTTGTTCCACAAGCATATAATGATGCAACAAATATTTTAACTAAAGCAGAAATAGCAATTTCCAAATTAAAATCATTAATTTAATCTAAAAACATGGAAAACACGTTTTTCAAACCATTTTAAAATAAAGTGCAAAAATGCTAAGGAAACATATGCAAATGATTCCAAACACACATCACGGGTTTCCACAATACAAGGATAAGGGTGAGATGGCTTAGCATCCCATGTCAACCTTCTCCACATTTCCCACATTAGTTATCACCTGTAATTACCTGCACACTCAAGTCAACCATCAGGCATACCTGCTCCACATATAATAGCCGAAGTAACATATTCCACTCCAACGTGGTATAAGCACACATGATATAAAATAATCACATCCACTATAATCATCTACGATTAGCATGATCTAGGAACATGATGCATAACGAAAACATCTCACAATGCGGGAATAATATGACAATCACAACTATAACAAGTATAGTAAAAACAGTGAAGCTGAAGCATTGGAATAATCTAACATGCACAATCACAACGTATGCATCCCATAATGCATAGTTGGAAACCAAATAACAAAGCACAAGTCCATTAGAAACACCTCGATGGTCATGCATAATACACCCTCAGAACACATCGATGGCACCATAGTCCTCATCGGCAAGTTCGGTGCAATGCATCAAAGCATAATAATCACATAATACATTGATACACACTCAGAACATCATATAACACATGAATCAAAAAGCACACAAGGCACAAACTAGGGTGGGCATTACATTTAAGCAAAAATCTAGAATTTAGAAGTTTGGAAAGCCTGGAAATCCAAAATTGAAGAAAATATCCCCATTTGGGATATTACATCAAACAATGATTAAAACAGACTCGCACATTGTTTGTATCAAAGAACCTTTGATTTTTGTAATTAAAAATATTTAAAATTGCAGAGCAGATGATCTCTATAGAATTACATTGGGACTTGGAAGAATCCAATTCTATACGGGATTTTGTTGCATGTTCAATTTTGACTTTCATCTCTTGCCATGGGCTTTTAGAAGCATCCCTATTTTGGCAGCAAAGAGATTGGCTAGAAGGGGGATTCCATTTTTGGAGGTTTCCTTTTGGAATAGAGGTGGTAATAATTTCCTAGATTCAGAGATGGTGGTTTGCTTCCATTGTTTGCTAATGTTGGATAAAGCAATGTTGCTTGAGATCTAGTTTGGTCTAATGAAATGTGATGCTTAGGGGCCTATTTGGAAAGGCTGTTATGGCATGAAGGCCTTCCCTCAAATAAGAAGTCATCTGCTACATGTTCAAGGTGATGTAAGGTGGTTTAAAGATGAAAACAAAAGATAAAAGGCAATTTAAAAGACCAGGAATAGAATGGCACTATACTAACATTGTTTACTATTATTTACTTAATGCATTTATGCAATCATCATTTATAATAAAGGAGGCCATCTAGACAAAAGGCAGATCAAAGCTGGTTCAAGTCCTAGTTTGTTTGTCTGTCTATTGGCTAACCTAGGCATGCAATTTTGACTTTTTATTTAATAGTTGATTTAAGTCTACTGATTTCAGCTACAAGTTACTAGGAAATGGACAAAGGTATGGGTGCAGTTATGGGCCACACTGGTTTTTTTAGACCCTGGGCATGTTTTTCTTCAAAACGTCTGGACACAAAATTCAAAAAGTATAAAAAAATGTCATAACATCAATGTTAAAGTTTAGAGGTGTTGGGAATAGGTTGGGGGTGTTAGAAATAGGTTGGTTAGTTTAGGTTTAGGTAGTCCGTTTTTAAAAAATCCTTTTAGTTAAAAAAAAAAGTTTCTGCAGAGACATCTGTGTGTTCATCTCTTAAATACTGAAGGACCTGGAGTTCAGGAGAACCTGAGACATTTCCAAGGTGAATCAGATATGGATCAGAACCAGAATCCAAATGCTTAGAGTATGGATTTGAAGAATCATGTAGCATAGTTACAGCTCATCAGCATGCACTTGCATGCATTTATTACTATTTAAGGCATAGTTAACAGGTTTAGACTTGACATGCTGATTTTTGACTTGGACTTGGACTCGGCACCCAAACTCAGCAAATTGAAAAAAACATAGAAATAGAGATTGTTTAAGGAATTAAAGGTTTTTCTATGCACTCTTCTCTAAATCAACTTTAAAGACATAAAAACCTAACCAATTACAAGCTACTTCGATCACATACACAAGTATACATTGAACAAACGTGTACAAAAGCAGATTTGAGCTGAAAGAAAGATTTTAAATATATAAATATTCTCAAGTGATTTTGGTGTACAAAACCCATGGGTTATAATATCCATGGCATCAAAAACAAAAATCACAACATGGAGTCATGAGCTATGATAGAAAGAACATTGTATCACTTGACCCAGCATCACTAGTGCTATGGTGAGTCCTATGCTTGTTTCTCAGATAGGTCCTTGATACTTCTGCAGCCGTAGTAACATTACTCAGGATTGGGAATGGGATTGACTTGGCAAACCAAAATTATAATTGTAATTCAATTACTCAAGATTTAATTTGGAAACTAAATAATGCTGAAAATTTCATAAAATAGGGAAAAAATGCTATTTTTGTTATTTCAAGCCAAATAAAGAAAAAAAAAACACAGCTTTTCCATCTGGTGCAGCCGAAAACAATTTTTATTTTTTGTTTTTTAAAACCAAAGCAGGGAACTGGGGGCTTTTGAGGCCATAGGGACCTTCATGGTGCATGCCATTTTTCATAATTTTATTGCTTTCAACCAAGCTCCAAAGTCATTTTATTTTTGGATTTGCAGGGGTTATTATGTGGCCAAGTCTGACCCTCAAGACTTGCAAGCACCAGCGAGTTTGAGAGAGACTTGCTCAGACTTGCAGCCACGCCTGCAGGCCTCATTTGGCCTGGCTTGGCTCAGGACTCGGCGAGTCTGCTGACTACCCAGCCAGTCTTGTAAAGTTAAGCACCTGAATGCACCATTGTTTTTTGATGGGTAAATGAAAAGGAAAGGGCAATAATGTCCTGCTATAGATGAAAAGAAGCGACCACAACTCTGCACATGGGCAGAAATGTCTACCAAATTCTTGAGGGAGAACAAAATTTAAGCTTCATAAACCAGGATCTATGCTTCACTTCAATTCTGGAAAGTCAGAATAATTAGTGACTCATAAACTATGTGAATGTCTTTTATGTTTAAATTGAAAGAGTTATATGTCTGAGTCTTACACAGAAAGCTAACTATTACAGCCTATCACACGCTAGGTATAATTATCTATTCACTCATCGAAACTTGGCTGCAGCAGCCTGTAATTGATTACACTTCCTTGGAGCTGTTGATCTGAATCTGCTTAAATCCATTCTCAGAGTCACTTAGGTCAGCTGTTCCAGGTAAGGTAGTGGTTCCTCATCAATTTTTGGAATGTCGTGTTTTCACATATTGCCTTTGTCACCTGAGTCTGGGCTTTCTGATAATCATCCATTCCTTTCAAAAATCCAAGATTTTTCGACGATTGATGTAAATGTTCTCTTCCATCTGAGAAATGTCTTCATGTGCCTTCAATGTACTGCTAGAGTTTAAAAGGACAGACTGCACTCCAGTAATCAGGACTGCCTTCAATCTTGTTCAGGTGTTTAGATTTCTGTGTCTTAATGTGCATCAACTTGTATTGCCCACTCCATTCTCTCTTTTATGTGGGCACTTACCAGATTTGAACTGATCCATTGCAGCAACTTGGGATCCAACATGCTCGCTCGTAAACCATTCTGCTATTCGTTGAAGGGATCTTCAGCAGTAACCTGTGTGGCATCATCTGCCACAGTGGCCTCAGTAACACAACTTCTTTGGTACACCTTTTGTATCACTAGGCAGATCTATTCCCACAGACACTAGAGGGGAGGAACAACGTTTTGAATTGGTGTCATTAAGGACAACATTAGACATAGTTCCTTGGAGTATTGGGATGGGGGGATGGGTTTTGGAGATGGTGGGACAAAGGACATATTTTGGGTATGAAGGGGGGATGGCAACACACATAATATATAATAATAATAATAAATATATAATATAATTAATAATAAATTAAAATATTTATGAATGTATGTTGGCATTGCAGGTGAGGCCGAGGGCAATTTAAGAGTTAAAATTTTTTTTTTAAAGCCTTGGTTGTTTTGGGGATGTCGGGGCATGCCCTTGCCATCTCCAATAGAGGGGATGTCTTAGAGATTGCAAGGTGTCTTGGACACTTTTCTACTCTAGCGGTGGGTGGTGGCGAGGGGACATTTGCTTTGTGTCCTTGCGTCCCAAGGACATCCCCATCTTGGAAATGTACCTATTTTGTTGGGGGGGGGGGGGAGGGGGATGTGTCCCCGTGGAATACTACTTTTAGATTGTAGGAGGATGAAATAGTTTAATTCCTTTGTGCACAAAATCATAACAAAAGAATTTTGCAAGCCTTGAAGCAAATCACAAGTTCAGTATTAGCGGTGCCTTTGGTTCATGTTTATGTGTAATGTCGTCACACTTGCACTCCCGCATCCAACGCCAAACATAGCTGCAACAGTGGTGTTGTGGCATTGCCCCTATAAATCGCTGGGGAGAAATAAGGTCACATTTTTTCACTTTCCCATTTCCTTCCATTAACTCATTTGTGAATTGTTGTTAGGCTATAAAAAGCCAAAGTTGGTCATTGTGAAGTATATAGAAAGCTTGTACTTCCATGTATGAAGTGATCTTGTGCTAGGTTGTCATTGACAACACAAATCCATTTCATGTACTTCCCAAGTACCACATACCATTTTGCTCTAACGTGCCTTAGAATCTCTCACGTACTGTCAAGTATATTGAAAAGACTAACTTCTTTCATGTATCGATCGGTATATCGGAAGGGAAGGTATATATAGAGATTTGGTATATCATGTGCCTTAAAGTCTCTTTCAAGTATTGACGAGTATATCAAAATGGTGGGTATATATAGAGTCTTGGTATATGGGTTTGGCTGGTATATAGAAAGGGCAACATATTGGAGTAATAAGGAACCAATCCATCTACCATTTTTAGCATTAAAAAAAATGCACTCCATTGTAACAATAGTTGGTATAATCTTAACTGGAAGGACTCCTAGTTAGAATGGTCAAGAAAAGTTGAAAATACATTCATCTTCAATGCTTTGTGGTATGATATTTGTGATGGAGACGAACAACTTGAAGAACCAGAATTAGTGACAAAATTACCAATCTGGACGCATAAAAATGCTAAGGCATTGGCATTGATTAGGGCCTCAGTTGATGGAGAAGTTTTTTGACACATACAAGGGTACAACACACCATAGGAGGCACTACACAAGTTGAAAGAATTGTATGATTCTCATTCAGAAATTCATACAATTGTAGTTGAAGTTCGACCTTGAGTTGAAAAATGGAGATGTAATGAGTTTGGCTTCTGAAATTTGGGCAACAAAACATGATGTTGAAGCTGCCGAGGGGAAAATTGATATGTATATGTATGTATGTACATTGTATATACGTTTGCCTTCATAAAAGCCCTTCTTTCCACATATTCAGCCTACTTGGAGTCCGTGCAAGCAAGCAATCAGTTAAAGTCACTCACCTTTGACCAATTAGTTGAAAGATGGTCAAAAGGGAAAATACATTTGGAAGAAAGACTGAAAACACTGTAGAAAGCATTTGCCTTGCTCAACAAAAAAGAAAATCTTTAGATAAAACTCTTCTTCTAAGGGTGATAGTTGTGACAAAGGCAAAAGGAAGAGGCCAAGGAGGTAATAGAGGTGAGGAAGAATTTGCAGAAATAGTGGTCAACACCATGAGAAGCAAAATGATAGACAACACCTGTTTTGCAAAAGGTGTGGTAGAAAAGGGAGTCATGAGGCAAAACTTCATGGGATGAACAAAACTATGATGAATATGGTCTGGACAATGCATTTAAAAGGGGTAAAACTGTATTTTTGGGGAGAAGCAACAAAGACAATAGTATAGCTTCGCAATAGGCCACCTTCCACAACTCTTCAAATGAAGACTCAATATGAAGTTTTGTGTGGTCATCCTCCATTAGTGCAGTATTTGAGAATCTTTGAATGCACATGCTAGGCATTGATTTCCAAGGAGAGCAGGAACAAGTTGGACCTCAAGAGTCGCAACTACATCTTTTTGGGGTATTTAGAATTCTCAAAAGCTTATAGGTTGTCAACTTGCAACCTTCGATCATGTGCTCAAAAAGAGCAAGCTAATAAAATCCTCATTGCCAGGGATATTGTATCTTGTGAAACCACAAAAGATACAGCCAATATTGATCAGCAATTGAACAGACTTGAAAATTTTTTAAAGAGTGATGTTTTCAAGGAAAATGATAACAAAATTTGTGAGATTCCAAATGTTGAGGGGGGATATATAGTTTTGGAACCAATTTTTGAATCTTTGCCTCTAGCAATTGAAGAAGAAACTTCCTCCCAGGCAGAAACTCAAACTTTGTTAACAAATGAGAACAAGTTTTAGGGGACTTTTGAGCAACAGTCTGAAGATGAAGGAGCTTTAGATCAGGAAGATGAGGCACCAATTGTATCACATGAAACACAAAAACAATTGCCAAAATGGGCGACACAAACACTCAAAGATGTAAGATCTAATGAAGTTGGGAAAAAAGGCACTAGAAGTGAATACAAAGCTAGATTGTAGGAAAATCCCATTGAAGAGATTCAAAGTAAGCTAGAAAAACTAATTTTGAGATGGTATCCCAATGAAGAAATCAACATTGCAATTGATTCAAAACCAACTTTCTATAAAGAAGCTGAAAAGGTTAATGTGTGGAGGAAAGCAATGAAAACTGAATATGATGTTTTGATGAAGAACAAAACTTGGGAGCAGGTGGATCCTCCATTCAATTCTAAACCTATTTGTTGCAAGTGAGTCTTTCGAAACAAGTACAAAGTAGATGCTCACTTGACAAACATAAAGCAAGGCTTGTCACATAGGGGTATGCTCAAAAAGAGGTATATATTATGAAGAAACCTGCACCTAGCATTCATGATTTGTTGGCTTTGGCAACACAAAACGGGTGGGGGGTTCATCAAATGGATGTGAAAGCTGCATTCGTGAATGGTGATCTCAAGGAAATAGTATATATGACTCAACCAAGAAAATTTGTGGTCGAAGGTCAAGGAAAAAAAGTGTGCAAGCTTATAAAATCATTGTATGGATTGAAGCAAGCCCCAAGAGCATGGTATGAAAAATTCATCGAGCATCTCTTGAAGATGAATTTTAAGCACTTTGAGTTTAACAATGCAACTCTCTTTGCCAAGAAAGTTAACAAGATGGTAGTATTCCTAGTTGTATATGTGGATGGTTTGTTCATAATAGGTAATAATGAAAGATGCACTGCAACTATTAAAAGAGGAACTAATGAAAAGGTTTGAAATGATTGACTTGGGACACCATTATTATTTGGGTATTGAAGTGATTCAAAAGCCCAAGTATATCTTCATCACCCAACCAAAATATATTGGTGAAATTCTGAGCAGATTTGGAATATTAGATTGCAAACCTCTCAGTAATCCTATGGAGCAAAATTTGAAATTGAAATCAAATGATGTTGCAGAGTTTGTAGGTGCAACTAAGTATAGACAACTTATTTGAAGTTTGATCTATGCAACAACAACAAGGCCAGACATTCCTTTTGCTGCTAGAGTTTTTTCTAGATTCATGCAACAACCTAGAGAAAATCATAGGGTAGCAGCAAAGAAAATTCTTTCATATCTAAAGGAACTTAGAACCATGGGCTCAAACACTCCAAGGCAACAGTTTTCAAATTAGTTGGATATTTAGATTTAGACTATGTAGGTGGTTTGGAAGATGTGAAATCTACTTCAAGTTTCCTAATGCATCTAGGGTCAATTGTCATTTCTTGAAAGTCTTAAGAAATAGTCATTGCCAACTCTCTCATCACTAGAAGCAGAATATATGGCAGCTTCAAAGGCAACTAGGGAAGTATTATGGCTCAAAAGGATTCTTGAAGATTTGTAGGAGAAATAGGTTTCATCAACACCACTCATGGTTGACAAGAAATCCAATCTTCCATGACCAAACCAAGCACATCAATGCCAAATTTCAGTTGATTCGACATCATGTGAAAGAAGATAATGTACAAGCTGAAATATTGTCCAACTGTCAAACCACCAGCTGATATCTTGACCAAAGCATTTGGGAGAGAGAAATTTGAAAAATTCAAAGCCTGACTATATTGAAGGTTGGGGACATGAAGATGTCTAATTGTTAGGATATGCTACCAAATGATATGATTATATTTTTGAGTGTTTATTTAGATAAGAGAAGCCTATGTTTATAGGCTAAAAATCCTGCAAAGACATACATTGCTATTTACCCTCCCATCTTCCAACTCCCATCTTCCAACTTTTCACCTCCTTTCTGATTTATTGCTATTTACCCTTTGTCTGAAATTCTGAATAGATCCCACTATCCTCTTGCATATAGATTTGAAAGATATATAATAAATAACTATAGTTAGTATACTAACTATATTGGATGTCTTCATCATTATTGCTAGAGGATGGTCGCTATGTTATTGTTATAAGTTATGCTAGCATTTTATGGTAATAACTACCACACCTAGGTTTCATTTCAAATTTCAACTCATAATTCTTTTTTCAATTATGCACGATGGCAATTATTTCACAGTCCTGGCTCCATCTCTAAATATGCACACATATTTCGAGATTCCTTTAGGTATCTTCTTAAAACATTGAGATGAAAAGTATCTAATATATGTAGAATTGGCCACACCTAGCTACATTCCCTTAAAATCATCTTACCAGCTTGCCCTGCTAATCAAAAGAAAGTACTGAAGAAAATCACAGGAAAAATTTGTCCTTGTCCTCTCCCAATTACCAGCTTGAATCCTTTTATGAGCAAGATGTCTATATGTATCAATTTGTATCTCATTTTTTGAAAAATTGTCTTTTAATAAGTGGGCATGTTTGCACAAATCATGTTAATGTGTACTGTATCCCTCTTTTGGTATTATATAGCATCAGATGTTCTGTTGGCTCACACACAATGGTCATTGCCAATTGGGATCCAGCATACATACTTTGGTTGATTATCAGACCTGTTTATTTTTTGTTTCCATTGCCCGTGTGATGTGTTTACCTTCTTTTTGGTTAGTTTAGTGTGCCCAATGTCTGTCCGATTTCTTTGCTAATGTGCTTCTTATTTCTTTGTTTTTTTAACATCAGCATTTAGCTGGGTAAATACTAAAATTTTTTTATTCTCATAATCTAATTTATTCATTCAACTTGACAGGTATATGGAACTAGACACAGCTGAATTTGTCTTGGGAACTGTTATGGATGCTGTTGTCAGTCAAGGTATGATTTTACTGAGAGAGAAGGGCTTGCAGTTGATCAGTGAAATTCCTAGTGAGGTAAAAACAATGTGTTTCTATGGAGATCAAGTCAGGTTGCAGCAGATTTTGGCAGATTTCTTGTTAAATGCGGTGCGGTTTACACCATCACCAGAGGGATGGGTAGCAATCAAAGTGTTACCTACCTTAAAGCAGCTTGGCAGTGGTATACATGTTGTTCACTTAGAATTCAGGTCAGATTTTCATACATGTTTCTTGTTGCAGAGTAAAAAATATTCATTACATTTAGAGTTCTACTTGTTAATGGTAGTATCTCTTGAAGTGGTAATATGTTTGTTAGAAACATTCTTGTTTTTTTCATCATTTTCTCTGTATTTGGTGAAAATAGCAATGTAAAGGAAACAGATTGGAATCTATTATTATGGGAGATGGGAGATGATTTTAATTTTCTTTATTTTTGGACTGCCTGTTTTCTCTGTTGATATTGCTTTTGTCTAATTAAACATCAACTACACAGACAATGTAGGCTCCAATAGCATTCGTTTCTTACCCAAGGATATGGAATTTTCATTGTATTCAATGTGAACAATCCTTCTAGAGGTTTAAAAAAGATGGATTCTAAGCACTTCCAAGTTAGAAGCATGTTTATTGCAAATTGAGGATATTAAGCTGCATGAAAATATTCATGGAAACTGTAGTCATCCCATCAAGACAGCCGGTGAGTTAGTTATGAAGGAAAGAATTTACTTCCAAATGCTTTCTCTAGCCATGTCTTAACATTTGTTTAGTGAGAAGCAGGAAAGAAGCTATAAGTCTTGCTGGAGTCTGTACTACTTACAGCGTTAAGTTCTACGCCCATTTGATCCATAGGGATTTGGAAAATAAAACTTGAACAGTAAGTTGGATTTGGGAATCAGACAGTGAAATTGATAGGTTGACAGAAGACAAAAATTGCGGAGTGAATAGGTTCATTTCCACAGGGTTGGTTCAGATCTGCAGCTGCGGAGGCAAATCCATGCAGGGTCAATCCACAACTTGTGGGCTAAAACCCATGAGTGCTGAAGTGAACCCTGCTTGTTGAAAACTCAGAACTGAACCAAAATGATGTCCTTTCTGCTTCCAGCTTCAAGAGGCTTCTCCTTGGGCCTGGGAGAAAGCTTTAACATCACCAACAACTATATATAGAGGTGGAGATTATGTAATTTTTCATAAGAGGATTTATTTGAGTATTGCATTGAGGAGGTTTAGAGGAATTCAACTTTTCATTAGTTTGTAGAGAATGAACCAATGAATGGTTGTACCCACTTGTACTAGCTTCTTTCAATTAGTTGCAATGAAAGCTAGAAGTGCAAGTGTGACTACCAGAGCTGGTTTTTCCCCTCATGGGGATTCTGGGGTAAAATCTTGAGTCTTATGAGCTTATTTTTTCATTCTCGCAAGTTAAGTTTCTGATTTTGCTCACAATATTCATACCTCTTTAAGTACCTCCTTTGTTAAAACAAGTAGTAAGCTGAGATTAATTTAATGATTCTTGAATTCTACAAGTTTTGAGAATTTACGGGTCATTTTGGTATCAGAGCGGTTTGATCTTTGTGGATTGTGGAGTTGAATGTAAGGGTAACAACATTAAAAAGCCATATGAAGGGAGTGAAACCAACTATGGTTGGGCCAACAAGAAGAGCAACAAATGAAGACAGCTCAAGAGCAATCTATCGTGGGTGATTTGGTAAAATTCTTTGCCACGAAATTTGGTATTGGGGAAGAAGATGAAGTTATAAAAGGAAAAGATTTCTTAAATGAGTTGCCATGTGAAAATAAAGGAAAAATTCGAAGTCCATTTGAAGTAGAAATAAAAATTGAAATTATAAATTTTGATGGACAAATAATTGCAAAATGTAGATTCATGGATTAACCAATTAGAAGTATATTTTATTGTTCACAAAGTAAATGGGGCACAAAAATTCCTTTTGCATGCCTCAAAATAGAGGGGTGTGCTCTTGTATGACGGGAAAATTATATAGTTAATTAGAACAAGGAAAGAAGGCCATAGTAAGAAATTGGAAAGAATTTGAAGGATTAATTTGTAAGAATTTCTATCCCATGGGGCATAAAACAAATTAGAAAATTAAATGGATGTATTGCCAAAAAAATAAGTGGGCAAGGTGTGTAGGATTATACTACAGAGTTTAGAAGGCAAGCTGTGTTGAATGGCATGGACTTGGATGAGCACGACATCATGACACTTCTCAGAGGGCTCCATTCCCACATCTGAAGGAGGGTTGTCACCACCCATGCTAAGGACTTGGATGAAGCATGTGTCTAAGATTATTATGTAGAGGAGGAGGAAAAGAGGTATGAAGAGAGTCTTCCAATTACGAAGGTACAAATTTCAAAGGTAATTGGGAGGTAAAAAAAAGTGAATACTGTTATGCAAAAAGAAAAGGACACAAAATCATTGTAAGATTGATGGTCATGTTAGTGCTAGGTGTTGGAAACTACATCCTGAATTACATCCAAAGAATAAGAATGAGTGTAAGGAAAAAGAGGACTCAAAAATGTCCATGTTAACTATTTAAGAAGGAATTGAGATAAATGATAGTTCAGATGTAGATGATAGGCTTGGTTGCATAGTCACCAATAATAAGGAAAAAGATAAAATTGAAGAAAGAACAAACTTTTATCTTGAAATCGCGAGTAAAGAAGTCAATGGTAAATGCATTAATAGAACCTAGTTTATAGTTCAATCTAATTTCACAGGATTTGGTTAAAAGGCTTGGTCTGAAGACACATGAACATCTTCATCCATACCCATTGGGATGGGTGAAAAAGGGTGTAAAAATTTGAAGTAGAAAGTACAATTTCAAATTTGGGGTAAACGTACAATATATAGATGAAGTAGATGTAGATGGTATTCTTCTTGATTCATTTGATTATTTTGACATAGTACTTGGGAGTCTATATCCATATGTTAGATATATTATTTTTATAAATAGGGCTAACAAGTACAGGTTGGTCAAGGATGGAATCAATATATTATCAAAGGGCACCAATGCAAGACAAGGGTAGCAATGGTAAACTCTAATTAAGCAATTAAATTAATTCAAGAAATCAAACAATTTTTTTTTTTTTTTACTTTTGTTGAAAGATAAAAAAAGATGATGGATTCGGCATTTCTAACATGATTAACTCAAAATTGAAAGGCTTGGATGAAGTCTTGTTGTCTTTTTTAGGATGTGTTACATGAGCCAAGGGGGTTGCCACCAATAAGGGAGGTGGGGCATGAGATTCAACTCCAACTAGAATATCCTCTGCTAAGCATCAGATTGTATCAGCAATCACTTCTAGAGAGTATTGAGGTCAAGAAACAACTTTAGGAGTTGCTTGAACAAGGGGTCATATGTCCTAATACATCAAACCTTGTGGTTTGCCTATACTGATGGTATGAAAGAAAGATGGTTCTTGAAGGATGTGCATTGACTATAGAGCTTTGAATAAGATAACCATAAAAAATAAATTCTCTTCTGAAGGTAGATGACTTGGTAGACCAACTTCAATGTGCAAAATATTTTACTAAGCTAGATCTTAAATTATCATTAGGTGTGTATGGAGGAAGACACATGGAAGACAACATTCAAAACTAAGCAAACATTTATGAACGGTTAGTTCTTTTTTATGGTTTGTGTGATGCATTCGCTACTTTTATAAGGCTTATGAATGATGTTCTAAGGGATTTCATAGATACATGTGTGATTGTTTATCTAGATGACATCCTAATTTTTAGTGCAACATGGGAAGAAAACCTTACTCACATAAAACAAATTTTCAGTATTCCACGGAGTTTCTTGATGGGGACTTGGGGACGGGTTTTGGGGACAAAGGGTTTCGGGGTCGGGGGGGACGACTGGATTTTGGGAGGGGACGGGTCCCCGTGGAACACTGCAAATTTTGCAAAAGTAAAAAGAAAAAAAATTGTTATGTAACATGAAGAAATATGAATTTTGAAAAGAATCTTTGGTTTATTTGGGACATGTGGTAGGAGGAGGGGAATTAAGGATAGATCCTTAAAATATAGAAGCAATAATAAATTAGCCCACACCAAAGAGTGCTAGTGAAACTAGGAGTTTTGTAGGGGTTGAACAATATATGAGGAAGGGGGGGAATTAAGGATGGATCCTTCAAATGTAGAAGCAATAATAAATTAGCACACACCAAAAAGTGCTATTGAAACGAGGAGTTTCATAGGGGTTGAACAATATATGAGGAAATTTATCCCCTACTTTTCCTCCATGGCTTCATTTTTACATCAAATTGTAGCAATGGGGAGGAGTTTTTATTGGAGTAGAGGACATGATGAAGCTTTCAAAACATTAAGTTATAAAATTAGTCATGCTTCGATGCCCACTCTTCCTAATTTATAAAAAACTTTTTGAGGTAGAAATTGATGCTAGTGAATATGCTATATGTGCCATCTTTCTTCAAGGTGGTAAATCTATTTGTTATCATTCAAAGGTTTTAAAACATTAAGTTATAAAATTAGTCATGCTTCTATGCCGACTCTTCCTAATTTATAAAAAAACATTTTGAGGTAGAAATTGAGGACATGATGAAGCTTTTAAAACATTAAGTTATAAAATTAGTCATGCTTCTATGCCCACTCTTCCTAATTTATAAAAAACATTTTGAGGTAGAAATTGATGCTAGTGAATATGCTATATGTGCCATCTTGCTTCAAGGTGGTAAATCTATTTGTTATCATTCAAAGGTTTTTATTTAAGTAGTTAGAGGATATCCTGTGTATGACAAAGAATTATTTGTGTTAATTCAAGTGATTAAAAAATAAAGTCACTATCTATTTGCAAATAAACTATTGTGCATATTGATCATCGACCTCTACAATAGTTGCAAGCACATAAGAGGCTTATAATGAAGAATATGCTAATGATAAAGGCTTTGAGAAGTTTAAAGAGCTACAAGCTCATGATAATGCAAAAAATGATGAAGATTTCTATCTCAAAGAAGGTTTTCTATATAAGGAAGGAAAATTATGTGTGCCAAATCCACGAAGACTTATTCTCATGAGGGAGGTGCATGCCTCCAAAGTGGTGGGGTCACTTTGGTGATGGTAAAACAATGGCTCATTTGCAAAGGTATGTGTTTTGGCCCAAAATTCAGCAGAAAGTAGCAAGGTTTGTTAGAGGTTGTATATTGTGTTGCACTGGAAAATCTAAAGCAAGAAAGGAAGTAATATATTTGCCTCTGCTTATCTCCACAAGGCCATGGGAAAGTATTTCAATGGACTTTGTACAAGGATTGCTTATGAGTAGACATGGACATGATTATTTGTTTTTGGTAGTAGATAGATTCAATAAAATGTGTATACTAATTCCTTATAAAAAGATTATCATAGGTAACAAAGTCATTGAAATGGTCTTTGCTAATTGACAAGTGCACTTGGGCTTCCTAGGTCCATTGTTTTAGATAGAGATACAAGGTTTGTTGGAAAATTTTGGTCCACTTTATGGAGCATGATGGATACAAGGCTCAAGAAGAGTGTTGCTTTTCACCCACAAATAGATGGCCAAATAGAGGTGGTCAACAAAACCTTGGTGCAATTGATGAAATGATACAACAATAAGTGTCCTAAAACTTGGGATGAGTCAATTCCCTACATTCAACACTCTTATAACAAGGCAATTCATTCTTCAACAAATTAGTCACCTTTTGAGGCATGCTTGGGGGTTTTTGCCTTAAAGTCTACTTGATTTAGCTCTGGTACAACAAGAAGAGCAAGCAAGACATTTAGAGGTGGTTAAAGCATTAAAATTTGTTGAGAAGATTAGATAAATTCAACTCAAAGTAAAAGAGTAATTGGAAAGAACTCAAAATATGTATAAACAAAGACATGATCAACATTGAAAGGAGCACAAACTAAAGGTGGGAGATAAAGTTTGTTTATCCTTGGGTAAGGAAAGACTACATTTGAAAAATCACTCTAAGTAGACATTTGGACCATCAAGGTGATGTAAAAAGGGAGATAAAATGGATAAGATTATCCTCATACAGAAGACAAGTAGACATCAGGAAATATGAAGATTAAAAAACATCAAGATTGAGAGGGGCTCATGAAGCTTGTAATGAAATGACCTCAGTGGATTCAAACTACAGAGAAAAGCTTTGTAAAGGAGATGTTGCAATGGTGAGACAAGGACTGAAGAACAGAGACTTGGTAGTGGATGTGGTAGTGAAAGGAAAAAGGTGTTGCAGAGAATAAAGTAATTTTGTTTTGTGTTCAGGTTTGAAGGGCATATTGATTGGAGACAAAAGGAGGTATATGATGATGAAATTTCTTGCAGAGGAGTTTGATATGTTTTGTAGAAGACATTGAAGTATTTTGTTTTCATTGAGAAGTGATTTTGTATGCTGAAGGTGGATAAATCATTTTATGTATTGGAGTGAATCAGGGAAACCCCATGAATGAACTTTTTCTTTCTTATGTACCTGATTGTCAGTGAGACATACTTGTATCAGCCGGTGAGGCACTTGTATCTAGTGAGGTATATTGTAGCCAGTGAGGCTTACATGGTCAGTGAGACCTATTCATCAGCCAGTGAGGCTTTGTAATTGTTGATGTCCATGATTAAGCTAGTGAGGCAGTTTTGAGTGGTTTTTCATCCCTGAGAGGGTTTTCCACTCGTGAAAACTATTGTGTCTTGGTTTCAGATTTGTGTGATTTGATTGTCCTTCATGCTTACATATTCAGTATTTGACTCCTTCATGTGATGAAACATATTGTTAAGTTTGATTCTTCTACTTTCTCTTTTTAAGGTTGATAAAAAGTAAATAACCTGGTTTTTGATACAACACTGATTCACCCCCCCTCTCAGTGTTGTTTGTACTCCAACAAAGTACGCCTCTACCAAAGTCAAGGATGTGGCGAGCAGTGTATACTCCACGGAGATTGACAGTAGATGGAAAATCGGTGACATGGCTCCAAGAACCAGAGGGGTGATCTTGATTGACGGAAGGACGTTACATGAGGGATGGAAATTGGTCTTGCTGATCAAATTTTTAAGTTGGAACCCATAGAGAGATGTCCAAATGACTGTTTGAGAGGGGAAAATGCGGATTGTATCTTTCGTCATCTTACCGAAATTGAAAAACCGAAGGATGCAACATGGAGTACGGCAATGCTCGACGACGGTGGACAACTACTACAAAGAACGTTTAACAGGTATGGTAAAAGAATAAGAAGAGACGAAGATGAGGTATCTAAACAACCCTGATGAATACACGAACTTATCGAGACAAGATATTTTATTGGGATGAAAAGAAACGTGTTGGAGGAAGGAGAGAGAAGAAAAACAAAATTGGGAAAAATTATGAGACATGACGAATTTTGAGGATTGGGAAATGGCTAAGTTTGAAAGTCGGAAAATTAGAAAACGAAAAGAAAAAATAGAATAATGGAAAAATGAGAAGTGAAAAAAATGAAAAAAAAAGAGAAAAAAAAGTAATAGTTGTACGACCCCAGTCGTATGTCTGAGGATGTACGACTTGGGGGCCGTACGACTGCCCCCCCCCCCCTACTACGTCGTTTAAAAAAAGACAACACAACAATTTTAGGGCGATAAAAAAAGAGAAACGACAAGAAGATCCCTTGAAGTCGTAGGATTTGGAGGAAGAGTGCAATACAAACATTGCAATCACGAAGATCAACAAGGAAGTCTGAAAATTGTTCTTGCCATCGACAGAGGAAGCCGAGATCGACAAGGGAAGTGGGAATTGACAAGGAGAATGAGAGAGCAACATTCATAAACCATTGAGCTAGCCGTACGATTTGCAGTTGACCATACCCTCAAGCATACATCCAACAACCATACGATTAGAGGAGTTTGAATTGATTGAAGTCATTTGGCAATCATCCTTCATTCTGCAAAGACATCTCTAATAATTGACCGGAAGCAGTCCTATGAATGGCTGTATGACTACAATTGCAAGATTAAACGAAGTCCGACATTTGTTATAGCCGCCGTACATATGGGTATGAGATTTTTCAAATTGAAGATCATTAAAAAATTGAACAAAGATTTGTAAAGTGGCTGTACTACTAAGAGGACCCTATTCGAGGAGATGCCAGAGCAAAATTTCAACCATTTTTTCATCTCTAACCCATACATTTTGCCGCCGTCGTACAAGGCTGGAGTAAGTAATAAAATTATTATACATTTTCCTAGAAGCAACTGAAAAACCGTTGGGAATGAAGAAGTGAGGCTGCAATAGTCGGGAGAACATTTTTTCAGTAGTCGGGAGAAGCTACAACAATGGCAAGAAAGGACATTATAGAGGAAACCCCAACGAGATACAGACCGAAGATTTTGAAAGACACGAAGAAGAAGAAGAAAAGACTAGTACAACCGACGACTAAGGAAAAAATTACAGCAGAGGATGTGACTTGGGAGAGCTTGACAATGAGTGAGAGCCGGACAAGGTGGCTCAAGCATCCGACAGATCACCCATTGAAGGCAACACTTGTAGACTCATGTGTGGATAAGGTAATCCAAGCCCCCATATTTAATTTCAGGGAGTTTGAACCATTTTTGAAAAGCATGGTGATACATTACAATAGATTGGAAAATGAGACAAAAGTCCAATACGTCAATACCAATGTAACAACGAAGTTTAGACCTGAGGACTTTATGAGGGTTTTTGGTATCCCGAATTGGGGGATTGATGTTAGTAAACCATCCCCAAAAATCACATAACAAGCGACAAAGAGGCATACATCCAATGGTTGTGCAAACTAGATATATCAAAAGAGGCTAGAGCCAGAATATGGGGGAAGGGTAACAGAGGGCTCAGGAAGAATGACTTAGCCAATGATGAGTGGCGGTGCATTATGGACGTAATTAAAAGCAGATTAATAGGGGCTACCCGATCTTCAAATATTGCAGTATGGATGGCATAGTACATGGTAGGGTTGCAAGAAGGCACCGTGTACAATTGGGTAGCTGTCTTAGCCAATCGTATTCAGGAGTTCATGACTTTGAAGCATAAGGCCATTTACATGACACAACACTTGACTGCACTTTTTTTGGATGTAATACATAGGCAAGTGCCATCACTGCAGGGTGGCCAATTCCAACCTGACACCAATTTTGATCCAACACTGCCAACAATATTCATGTGGACAAAATTGGCTGCATCAACCGAACCAAAGCCTTCAAGCAAGAAAAGGAAATATCAAACTATGGACACGTCAACTGAGGAGTCAGAGGAGGATAGCCAGGACGAAAAGGATGAGGAGACCATTGAGGTATCTTCCTCAACCTCTACTCCAGCATCAAAGGAGATACCAGTTATAGGGTACACCCTCCCAGACGTGGTTCAGTCATCAAGCACCCAACTGCCAGCAACAGTTGTTGAGGAGGTAGTAGTTGTTGAGGAGATACTAGTAGTTGAGGACATTGTAGTACCTCATGGCGGTTCTATTTTCTAGAGCCCCCGCATCGGATGGTCACTAGAGCATGACGGTGCACATATGGATGCTTGGCTCAACACATTGGGAGCTACTGTTAGTATGACAGACTTTCCCCCCTGGAGTACTGCTCCCGCTCGAAATACAGTAGTACTTGTGGTTGAATCAACTACTGAGATACATGGTGATCAGGGAACCGTAGTTGTTCCCTCCAGGGATGAGGGGAAGTTAGCAATTATAGTGGACCCATCCATCCAGTCGGCATCCACTAGTCATTAGTAGGAGTCTTCATCATATTTGATACCTCAAAGCCCGGAAGAGCTTAACATAAAGTCATATAGACCCAACCCTAAGGATCCATTTGGCACAGTTGTGAGGTATGTTCAGGACCTCTAGCCCATAGGTGCCCTTATTAGTGACGTGGCGGAGATTGCACGTAGTCTAGACAACACTCATTCCCCCTTGGTCCTTCAGGGGGCGCAGCACATAGAGAGATTTGTGATGGATGATTGTGAGAAAAAGTTCACATGTATTTTCAAGGATAAGGGGTGGCCAGACAAAGTAACTCTAGAAATGCAAAAACCCTGGCAGCCTAGGAGGAATGTGCCTTTTTTTGATGGTAGGGATAGTGAGATACTAGTTACCTTGTATAACATTGAGCAGCATTTCCGAGCATTGTTCTATGTGAGGCAGGAGGAGTTCACAGAAAATGCTAAGACAACGGCTAAAATTGATGAGGCCTACAAGATGTTGCAAAATCACAAAGAGATCTATGAAGACCAACTTAATAGGTGTAAGGAGTAGCTGGCACAACAGACTACATTGACTAAAATGGAAAAGGACAAAGTAGAGGCCACACAGAAGGAATTAGCAGCTAAGGAACAAGAGTTGGCAGCATAAGGACAAGCGATGGCCGACCTCTCCAGCGCTCATGAGAAGACCAAGAAACAATTGGAGGACGCTTTCCAGATGGTTAAGGAAGCTCGCGAGAGGGAGCTTGAGGTAGCCCACTACTTCAGGCAGCGTATGGAGGAGGTATACCGACTTCACAGTTTGGTCTCACAGCAACAGGCTTCAGCTCCCTTAGTCTACATGCCACTAGGGACGTCCCCTCACCCTCCACATTGTTCTCAATAGCATCATTTTATGTGTTTTGTAGTCATAGTCTTCTGGAAGACGACTAAACTTTTTTGGGGGGGATGATGTATATAGACAATTTTGAATAATTATATTGTATTACTTTTTGGGTTGGGTGTGCTAGAGAGATTAGTTCTCCTCCCGGCAGTTGTGGTTAGTTGTAGTCAGTTGGGATCTGTTGGCATTGCCAACCAACTGCTGACTACCTTTATATACTTGGTATGTCATTGTAATCGGGACACCCACACTTGTGCAGAATTACCGAGAGCATTGTATGAGATCATAGTTGCATATAATACATATCAGTTGTGTTGTGGCAGACAATGAGTAACTTGTTATAATGCTGTTATATTTATTTCCTAAGCACAATCTGTTTACTCTGTATTTTCCATTCTGAACTGGTAGGCAGTAAACAATAGAGTCCAAGAATTTTGGAAAATAGGATTCAAAGATCAAAAGGTAAGCCAAACCAAGTGGTATTCTAGGGAAAAGGGAGGAAAAATCTACCCCCACTCAGTATCTTGTTAAGCTTTTGTGAGACCAAAAGCCTCCTAAGAAGGGAGGTGTGACCCATATGGATCTGAAAAATAAAACATGAATAGTAAGCTGGATTCAATAATTAGATGGTGAAAATGATATGTTGATAGAAGATAAAATTTGTAGAGTGAATAGGTTCATTTCTACGAGTTTAGTTCAGATCTGTGGCTGTGGAAGCAAATCCACACAGGGTCAATTGTGGGATTGAATCTGCAAGTGTGGAAGTGAGCCTTGATTGTTGAAAATTTAGATTTGAATTAAAACAATGTCCTTTCCACTTCTAGCTTTGAGAGGTTTCTCTTTGGGCCCAAGGCAAAGCTCTAACCATAGATACAAAACTCGTAGGGACAAAGTGAGTCCCGAGGCGAGCAAGTGAAAATGAGGCGTAGGGACTCAAGACCCAAGTACTTGGCGAGTCCCGCTAGGAAGACTCGGCCAAGTCAAATGTGAAAACCAGAAAAAAAGAATAAAATATTGAAAACACTCAAATGTAAAAGTGTGAAAGACATTTTTTGAAGGGTTTGGACGATTGTTGGAGGTTGGTTAAAAGCAACAAAATTATGAAAAATGACATGTGCCATGAAGATTTGTGTGGTCCCCCTAGACCCTTGTGAAGGGGCGCTGCCCCTCAGCCCTGATAGAGGTTGTTGCTCCAAAATCCTGCTCTAGTTTTAAAAAGCGAAAATTAAAAATCATTTTGGGCCATTCAGATGGAAAAACAATTTTTTTAAAAATTCTGTTGACTTTTTCCCAAATAAATCCCAAGTAACTGAATTACATTTATACTTTTGGTTTGCTGAGTCAATCCCTATCCTAAGTAATGTTCCTATGGCTGTAGCGACATTTGCTGACTTGTTTGAGATACAAGATCATAACTCCACATGGAGCTTGCAATGCTAGGCTGAGCGATACAAGCTCCTTTCTACCATAGTTCATAAGTCAATATTATGATTTTTGTTTTTGATGCCATGGATATCATAATCCACAAGTTTTGATACCTAAAACACTTGACAATATTTATATATTTAAAAATGTTGTTTCCTTAAGGTAATATCCACTTTTGTAGTCATGTACATTGTAATCAATGTATACTTGTGTATGTGATCAAAGCAGCTTCTATTTGATTAGTTTATTGTGTCGTTAAAGTCTATTTACTGAAAGGTGCATGATAAAAGCTTTAAATGCTTAAAAATGTTTATATTTCATGGTTTTTTCAATTTGCCGAGTCTTTGCTAGGTCTTGGCCGAGTTTGAGTGCCAAGTCCGAGTCTGAGTTTGAGTCCAAGTCAAAAATCAGCTTGCTGAGTCTGAGTCACATCCGAGTCTTGTAACACTGGCTCCAACGTCAACAACTATTTATTAGAGGTGGAGAGTACGTAATTTTTCATGAGAGGATTGATTTGAGTATTGCATTAAAGAGAATTAGAGGAATTCATCTGTTCATTAGTTTGTGGAGGATAGATCAAGAATAGAGGACAACCATTGTTGTACCCACTTCTTGTATTAGCCGCTTTTAATCAATTGCAACAAAGGGTAGTAATGCAATTGCCCCTACCAAAGTTGATTATTTCCCTCGTAGGGTTTCCAAGGTAAAATCTTGAGTTTTATGAGCTTATTTATTTTTGTTCTTGCAAGTTAAATTTCTGAGATCACAATGTTCATCTCTTTAAGTACCTTATTTGTTAAATCAAGTAATAAGGTGGAATTAATTTTATGATCCTTGAATTCTACAAGTTTTGAGAATTTACGGGTCACCAGTCTTGGGATCTTTAAATATATACCACAGGTAGGAGATTATAGGTCAAGTTCTAGACAACTTTGCAGTACAATTTTTTGATAGGTTTTAAATAGTACACGCTTGCATTTACATGTTTATCACACTTCTATCAACAAAATTGTAAATACTTCTTGGACTTGTCTATCTGCAAAACAATTGATGGATCTAATTCACTAACTTTCCTAATTCTGTCTCTATATTTCTACCCAGGTGAAGCTAATGGAGGAATATAAAACAGCTTCCGAAATGGCAATTTCAGCTTCTTGTTGTGGAGCAAATGGCAGAAAATATGCATTCCTAATATATGTGTACAATTTTGCAGTAAAATTTATTTCATAGGTTTCAAATAGCACAAACTGGCATTTACATGTTTTCCACACTCCTATCAGCTAAATACTTCTTGGACTTGTCTATCTGCAAAACAATTGATGAACTAGTTCATCAACTTCCTTAATTCTCTCGCTATATTTCTACCTAGGTGAAGCTAGAGGAGAATTATAGTACAGTTTCCTAAATGGCGATTAATGTCTCTTCCATAAAATATGACACTACAATATTTACTTACTACCTGTACTTTCTTGTACCTAAAGTGCCATGCTTCCGACAAGGTTTTTTTTTATGGTGCTGATATTATGATATATCATATTTGTAATACCTACCGATTTATAAAACAATGCTAGGTTTAGAAACTATTTTCTAAGAAATCAGAAAAGTAAATGAAAATACAAGAATCAAAGAAACAAACCGGGAAAAAATTAAACAAATAAGAAAAAACTAGGGATTGTCTAAGTTTTGAATTTATATTTTAGGAAGAATGAAGAAGAAAAACAAAATGGAGGAAGAGAGAAAGAATGGAACAAATAATAAAAACAAAAATAATGTAGTTAATTTTTGATACTAGTAAAACCATTTGAGATTTGGCCTCCTATGTTTGGAAATGAGAGTGAGTGAAATGAATCACTTATGTCTTAAAAGACATGCATGACCCTTTTTTCATTGTTTTTAAAACTTTTATTGCTTTTTGTCTGTTCTTTTGCAATGACATTTTTTTTACAGAGTTGTGAATCCTGCCAAGCGGGCTCGCTGATAATGTGAATTGGGAATGTTGGGTTCACAGAGCCCTGCTCGAGTCATGAGTCAGTGGGTATTTGCTAAGACTCAGCGAATCTCATGGCTAAGATAATAAATTTAGGAAGAATAGACCTTAATGAATGAAGATTGAAGGATGTAGGAACCAACATGGGAAAGGTCCATAGCATAAGTGGAAAAGCATCCATGTGGGGGGGCTTCTGTGGACTAATTATATTTCCAGTTTTTGTTTTTGTTAGGGATTTTGTTTGGGATTTGGGGTTTTGATGAGATCCTAACTAGGGAGAAGAAACCTGTGTTTGGTTTTTCATAGAATCGTTGGGATCGCTGTCTGCAAATGCCTGGAAAAGTCTATCCACTGTTGCCTCGAATCTGGGAATCTGACAGAAACGTTTCTGGGCCATTTGGACTTGAGCTTTCTATGTTGTCCCATTTATGATATTTTTAAAGTTAAGACAACAGGGGCAGAGGTGTTTTGGTGTGACATAGGTTACTATAAAATTCTAACATACCACTTCTTTCTGATAAAACTTGTGCATCTCTATTAACACCTTTTCCTAAGAATAAAATGGTTTATGAAGATCAGGGCCTACATTAAGGAAAAAGGCAATTGAAGTAATTTATGGTTTGGCAACACTATATCTTTAGTGGCTAAATTTTGAGATCCTCTGGATATTAGAAGTCATCAATAAAGTGTTGAATAACTTGAGGTAAAGATATTCCATGTAGAATTTTTTTTTTCTGGGAATCTAAGGAACATGTTCAGTAATTGTTATCTGTTCTTGTTTAAAATGAGCAATTACAATTCTTTCTTTGCATGTGAATATGAATTTCATGTGGTCTGATCTACTTTTTCCTTTTTCTTTTTTTGATTGTCTACAGGATAACACATCCTGGACCAGGGCTACCTGCAGAACTCATCCAAGATATGTTTGATAGAAAACGATGGACCATGCAAGAGGGAGTTGGGCTAAGTATGTGCCGGAAACTTCTCAAATTAATGGATGGTGATGTGCAATACATGAGGGAGTCGGGAACATGCTATTTTCTTGTGAACCTCGAACTTCCACTGGTCCACAGAGAAGATGCAGGGAGTGTCAAATAGATACTCCCTGCAAGCATAAATCCTCTGCAAATACAGAAAAAAGTAATCCTCCATGGAAGTGGCTACATGCACAAAAAAAGTATGGGCCTCACCAAAGAAACTTACCAAAGACAGCTTCTTTTGTCTTTGGTCTTTTAGAGTGGACTTGTATGTACAAATAATATGTCTCAAGACCTTGAATCAGATATGGATTAACTCTAAGCACAAGGCAAATCATCCTCAACTTCAATCTCTGTCCAGATTTGCTGCAATAACAAAAGAGAACACCTGTAAGTAAAGAATTAATGCTAAACAGAGCTTGAGAATTCCACTTGTGAAATTTGTATGTCGTATTTTTTTCTGCCTGGGTTTAATGGTGGAAACACCCGGGAGAATTATATGATGCATTATGCTCTTGACCTATGTATGGTGTATTTTTTCCGCTTGGATTCGATGCAGGAGCATCTACTATGCCCTGAGAATTCATGGAAGTGAATTGACTTTTGTAAAACAGTATGTAACCTTAACAAATAAACTTTGGAAGTGAATTGACTTTTGTAAAACAGTATGTAACCTTAACAAATAAACTTTCTGTAAGCTTTCTGGATATTAATAGGTGATGTTGGAGTCCACATGGATATCATTGTAATGGGATCTGTTTTCAAGGCTTTTATTTGCATTTGCTGTTGAATATTAAGGGGCACTGGAAAAGTGTGGTACAAAAAGAAATACTTAAGTTATGCAAACTTCTTTTTATGTTGAGAGGCATAACCTATAGCTACATCTGGGGATGGGGGTGCGGGTGCATATTGGAGTGATTTTTTTTCTGTTTTTTGATAAAGATATTGGAGATCTATCAAGGGGCCCCAGCCCAACAAGAAAAGCATACCTACTCAATAAAGACTATGCTCCTGGGTATAACCCACACAAGGGTGATAAGACCAAAAGAAAAAACATAAAAATGAAACAATACCTTCCTATTATTAAGAACCATATGACCTCTCTCAAGTTTTTTAGGTTGCACTTTCTTGGATGGCACTTCTGTCCGACCAACATTATCATCTTCCTCCTTGACTTCAGAAGATGTAGGCGAGGCTGGAAAGGACTGACTTATCTGATCTAAAAGCGATTCACCATGACTTCATTCTTAGCATGATTTAACCCTGATTGCCAATAAGTCTTACCTACTTTGAAAGGATAAGGAATGGGAAGTAGAGCCACAAGGGAGATTTGCCTTAATATTACCACCAGGAGAGGGCTCAGGCAGAAGCTTGTCATTCGACTTAACTAGTTCTTTATTCACAGAAATTCCAGTTGTATCATTCAAAGCTAGAGCTGTTGTCCACTTACCTAAGAATGATTCTCCATGCTTGTCTTTGCTGGGAATTCCTTAAGAATCTCATGAGAAAGAATATTAGCACTTAAATTGCCTTTGGCCTGATTAGAAGGCGACCCAGGAGTGGGACAAGCTAAGCCACTAGAAGAATTTGATACTTGCTAGTTCACATATAAATGCCCTATACAAGCACCCTTCCACCATGTTGTGCTTTTAGATGGAGACAATTTAGCAGCATTACAAGATGTAACAATATGCCCTACTCGAAAACATTTACGACAAAAAAATGAAATACTTTTGTAATCTACTACTTGTTTCCATATTCTATCCTCTACCTTTAATCAAACTTTGTTAGGCAAGCTTTTTGATATATCAATTTCCACCCAAATATGGGTAGTTGTGGAGCGAATAAGACCATGTGTTGCTGGGTCAATAGAAATAAATCTACCTAGTGTATTCCCAATGCTTTGAAGATACAAATCAACCTAGAATTGTAGAGAGAGATAAGGTAGACGGATTCAAATGGGTATGATTGAAAAATCGTTGTAATACGGTTAAAATTTGGAAACCACGACTTTAAAAGCACAACATGGCTATCCCAGAACCAAGGGCCTCTGCCTAAAATGAAATATCTTCCACCGATTTGCAGAATAACACAAAAAACCCTTGGGCACCAGGATAAATTTCTACTGCTCCTTTAAGATGTTGAAGCCATGTATTAGTTATCCATGAATGTAGAAGGCTAGGCTAGAAATAATTAAACTTACAAGACTAGGCTAGAAAGAATTGAACTTACATATTAGGTCATGCTTGGAATACCTCTCTTCTTTAGACAATAGATCCTGACCTAAGGAAATGATTGGATGTTGCCTAGAGCAGGGTATTATGTCTATTTCCCTTTTGCTGCTTCTAAATGCCTGCCACCTATGTCGCATATTGAGAACCATAAACCCCTGTCATAGCTAGCGCCACACAAGGTATATGTGGAGACTCGGTCCAAATGTTCCTTTTTTGAGATGCCCTAGACACATCGTGGGCACATTGATTTACTTCATAGAATCCAAAACATTTTTGCTTGGAGTAATTGGAGTTATGGGCCCGATAGTGTCAGGAAATGAGGGGCCCAGAACAACAGAAAGCAAAACCCATCATTGTTTATATTATTGAGATCATTGACCTTTGTCATATGCTGTAGCACAAACATAGATTCTTTTGCAATCGCTACCACATTAGGGTTCACACCTGCTTTGGTGGGAAGTGACATTTAAATCCCCTCTTGGCCCTCAATTAACTCTGCATAGTGATCACTTTGCTTGTGCATACTGGAGTGTAATATCCATGAGATGTTCACAATAATCGCTGACATAAAATAGTAATCTAAACAAAAATGAAGAGAAGCTTAAATTCTTTAATGTAAAAAGTAATATATATTTATAATTAGATCATTGGTCTTGGGGGACGTGTCCCCCCTAGTTTTCTGCAGCTCCAGGAAACTGGAACATGTCGAGGATGCGGGGACGGGGACAGAATGCCCCCCTGGTGTCCTTTCCCCCTCCCCCTCAAATGAGGACGTCCCAGGGATGCCCCCTCTACAAGGGGGAACACCCCTCTGGGAATGCATAGATGTCCCGGGGACACCCAACCATCCCCAAAAACTAATCGTCGGTCAAAGTAGAAATTATTAAAAATCTTTAATCTGCTGACTTCTTGCAAAAAACAAAAAAAGGGAACCCCTTTGGACTTCTGAGTCCTACAAGTCCGTTGTTCTTTCAGTTCGTTTCATTTCATTTGATAGGGTTAGCAAATAGCAGAAGAGGAACTTGGAAAAGTGGAAAACTAAGAAATATTTTACTATATTTCAATGTACACGACTATAGCAAGTGCAACGCAGCAGCTTGAGCTTACATGACTCCAGGTATTTTTATTTTAGCGGCTTAGCCACACCTTCCCAACCGACGTGAGCTGACACGAAGGAAGTAACATAAATATTACTAGTCTCATTTTTGTATTTCAACATACCTAAAGTATTTCACCCCAGTTAGCAGCAAGAGCAGTAATTTCAAAATTTGTAAAGAACCTATATTCATGCTCCAAGAATAGTATAGGAGGCCATAAAAGTTATTTTATAATTATAATTTATTATGCTGGTTGGTTGCATTATTGGAGCAGCTAAGCCAACTATATGTTTAAACTTTTATATGATTGTAGTCTTATTTATTTAAACATCTTATTGATTTCATCTATAAAATCTTTGAGCTTGTTAACTCTTCATTCCTATTACCTCCTATATAATGATTCATAAATGCACGATCCATTAGATTGATATACTATGTATGACATAAAAAAAAATAGACTTAAAACTTGCTATCCTTGATGCATAAATTCCATATTCTAGAATTGGAAGTAAAAGTTCTTCAAGCTCGTCAATTTTTCTTCAAGTATATTTGAGAGCTTCTTGATCACTTTTCCAAGAAACTTGCTTGCCACTTAGACTTATTATAAAGGCTTGCACAGAAACCTGAAACTTGCTCAACAAGTAAAATATGGCACCCATACGTTTAAGGTGTACAAGAGCTGCTAGTCCTCCTAAATAAAAAATTAGAAATAGTTGAAGCTCTTAACAAAAAGGAAAATTCAGTTTTAATTTTTAAACAAGTATGGATAGCATAGCAGTATTTATCTTTATCCATTTTACAATACTTAAAAGCATTCATTTTAATTTTATATAATATTTATGTTATAACCTCTAGTACTTTTATGTTGCATCCATTTCAGATTTCTTGAGTCAAGATGAATACATTTAGTGTTGATGTTGATTTTGATTCGGAGAATGAAATTGACGAGGAATTGGTTGTGGGCAGCCAAACACAAACCCCAAGTAGAACCAGACAATTCAATTGTGAGTGTATTGAAATCTGATTGCCCTCAAGAGTTCAAAGGGTTATTTGGCAAGAAAAATCTTTTACATCAGTTTGCAACAATACTTGACACAAATAGAGCACCTAATTTAGGTGGAAGTTGGAAATAGAAATGCAACATTTGCCTACAAGGTTAGAATGGCAGCATAACAAGGATCAATGCACACTTTTTGTATATTCTTGGTAAAAGAGATGGGGCTTGTCAAAAACTCACTTGAAATGAGGGTTGAGATGATCAAATTAGCTAAAGGGGAAATTATTGTACCATCAATTTGTAGTACATCGGGAGGTTCAAGTAGACCACCTTCATTTTCATCTTTTGGGGTGACTGCAGTGGACTCAAGGGGGAAACATAAAGCTATAGGTTTGTATTCTTTGAAACTAATCACAGATATGTTCAATGTGCAAGGAAGGTTGTAGATGAGGCCATTGGCAATTTCTATTTTGGTACCAACATTCCTTTCCTTGTTGCCCGATTTCTTTTGTATAAGGAACTGCTTGACAAGGTAAGCAAAGATGGTCTTGGTTATGTGGGTCCTAGTGAGACTAGATTGAGAACCACTATCTTGGAAAAAAGTTATTCCAAGGTTAACTTGTTTTGATTAATATGGTGGGAAGGGTTCGAACCCATACACAAAAGTCAAATAGGTGAATGAAGTGAGTTTCACAAGTAGTGAAACTGGGAAAAGACGGGTTTTTGAAAGGGCCCGAACCCTTGTACAACACAACAAAAAGGTAGACAAAACAAGAACCAAAAGAAAAAAAATGACAGCCCCATTGCGAAACATAAAGACAATGTCGAGAGCTAGACGACACCAAAACCCGACCTAGCAAGATGAACGTCTTTGACCCGAGAGTGCAAGGTAGATACAGACTTAGGGAGTCCTTTCTTCTCTGAACAACAATCCATGAACACAAAGAGTCTAAGTCCACATAACTGAGAGAGGGGAATCCTCACTAGATTCCACAGATCTCGAAAGGAGGGGGAAGCCCCAAACAAGAAGCTGGGGTAATCGATGACTGAACTGGAGTAGGGAACTTCACATCGCCCACAAAGGGAGGGGCAACAACCATTTGAGCCAAGACAAGGGAGAGAAGTCACTGGAGGTAACAAGGCGCACACAACAACCTCAACTGCCATATCCCCCTCTGGACTGAGCGATGAAGGGAAAATGGGTGACGAAGAAACAACCACCCGAGAGGGCACACCAACCGGTGAGGGAGCATCCTTCGGAGAGTCAGAAGCACTGACGGTCAAGTGGTCATTTGAGGCATTCTTCCAACAAGTGGCTGCACCCTTGCGACGAGAGTGGGGACAAACGAAGGCCAGGGGGCTAGTGGCAAATCATCGTCTACATCTGAACGAGAGGCCCTCATAATCTAGCAGTTGCATTCATGACCGATCCCCAACCTTTAGAACCACCTCCCCATGTAGGGGTTTGGAGATGTCAATGTCAACCAAAATGCGGGAAAACATAGAGTGCCCCATAAAAGAGGTTGTGGAGTCCACCATCAAGAAACGACCGATAGCATTACCAATGTCCTCATAGCAGGAATCTTCCCAACATTGAAGTAGGAGATTTGGGAGCCTAACACATGTTGGCCTAATGTTGAGGGGCTTGATAAGAGGGTGAAGGAGCAAGACCAAGGTTTAATGGAGAGGGAATGCACTCCCCACAACTAAACCCAACCATTCAACACAATATCCCGCTCCTTTGGGGAAGTGAAGGTCACCATGAAGAAACCCCTGACACACAAGAAGAGCTCAATCCTGCCCACCACTGAGGGCTTCCAAGACTCCAAGACACAATTGTGAAGGTTCGGCAAGGACAACCACAAGTTATTGAACCTGCAAACTACCCCATTATGCTGATAAAATTTCTCATTTTCAAGAACATCTTGCCTGCACACCACAACTGGGGGAGGATGTGCAGAGGGCAAAGGATGTAACACTGCTCTTTGAGAGGGGCAGACAAGAAGACACTTGGGAGATACATGACCATTAACTTTAGGCAAAAGGGCCCTAAAGGAGCCATGCCCTCCAGAAGAAACCTTGAGACCCCAGATCATAGGAGGCACACCCACAATAGTAGCGAAAGAGGCGACATCGGTTGAAGCCACAACAAAAGTCGACCCAGAACCACACCTCACAGGCATGGCAGACCCTAGGGCATCGGCCACAACTCCTTTAACCAGAGCACAGATTGCCTGAGGTTGGACGCGAGGGGACAGACCGCCAGGGGAAGAGACCAAGTCGTTGAGGCCAAGGGTGAGAAGAACCGCTTCCTCCGAATTCAAAACTGCAGTGAGCGGGAGCTCCATAACACCGTGTTGATTATTAAAGATGTGAAAAATATCAATTTCCAAGGTTAACTTGTTGATGGATGAGAGAAAGGCCAAATGGGTGACACATGGCTGTAACATAATCATGGATGGGTGGATGGATATCACTCATCAACATTATGGTTTCATGCATTGATGGACTTTACTTCTTGTGAGCAATTGATTTCTTAGGAAAATGCAAAGATGTTTGAGTTTGAGTTTCAGATTCTGATTGAGGCCATTGAGGAGGTTGGTCTTCAAAATGTAGTGCAAGTGGTTATTGATGCAACAAACGTATGTAGGGCAACAAGTATGTTGATTCAATCTACATATAAGCACATCTATTGGACCCATCGTTGTGTGCATGCTATGAACAATGCACTCAAAGACATTGGAAAGATAGGGTGGATGAAATAGGTGGTGCTGGATGCAAGGGAGGTGCAAATGTTCATTTGCAACCACCACACTTCATTGGCATTGTTTTGGACCTTTGCAAAGAAAGAATTCTTCAAACCAATTGAGACTCGATTTGCTTTCTATTTCATTCTACTAGAGAGGATGCTTCAGTTGCAAGAGCCATTGCAACTTATGGTTATGACATAGGATTGAAACAAGTGGAAGGAGTCAGATTGAGCAGGGGAAGAGAGTGAAGAAGACTGTGATTAGTGTTACTTTTTGGTTGAATGTGAGTTACATCACATCTTTTGTACAACCTATTTTCATTGTCATCAAATTTGGGGATTGTGATAGTCCTAGGTTGGGGGAGATCTACGAGTACATTGATAGCATGCTTGGCCAAATGGAGGCTGCCATTGTGCGAAAGGCCCCACCTTAGAGTCATACAATGAGCATATTCACCCCATCATCCAAAAAAGGTTGGTTGAAGTTGAACACCCCTCTACACATGGTTGCATTTGAATCCAAAATGGTATGTGGAAAGAGTTGGTAGAATTCTTCCTATTAATGATTACATGCCTTTAAAAAAATGTACAGTTCAGAGGAAGCTTCATTGATCAAAGTTGAGTGGATTAAGTTCATTGAACTAGATGGCTACAAGACTTTACCAGAGATTGACAGGCACCCTTTGGCAAAGGTCAAGCTAGTTGGTTGACAATCTATGGACCTTTATGACCATTGTGCACACTTGCCATTCGTCGTCTCTCACAAGTTTCTAATTCCATTGTTGTTGAGAGAAATTTTTCCACATAGTTTTATCCACTCTCCAAAGAGGAACAAACTTACCTCTGTGAGAGTGAAAAAGCTGGTTGCAATGCATAGTGCCTTACGTGTGATTGATTGCAAGACACCTAAGTATAGACAGAGCCCAATGCAAAGGTGGGATGCAAAGGCTGAGGAGCCACGACAACTTGATGATGACCACGATGTGTAGATGGGACTGGAGGAAATAGTTCCACTTCCTTCCGATAGTTCCAGCACGATGAGGAGTTACCTACATATGCAGTTGTAGATGATGATTTTGATTTTTGAGTTTTTTGCTCAAACAAAAACAACTATAGATATTGCTTTTGATTAGATCAGCTGGAAAAGAGGGTCCAAAACCCTTTACAAATCAACCCCTAGGGCAAAACAAGGCCTAAGTAGGAAAAAAGGGTCCTGATCCCTTTACAAACAAGCCCCCAGAGCTGAACAAGCAGGCCCAAACAGGCTAAAAACAATAGAACGACAGCACAGACACATCAGGCCAGCTGAAAAAAGGAACTACACTACACCCGAACTAGACCTAACGAACCTAACTCCCTTGCTTCTAGGGTGCAAAGCAACTACAGAATTAGGAAGTCCTTTCTTCTTTTGCTGAACCACTGTCCAGGAAAGCTCATAGTCGAAATCTACAGAATGAGGTGAGAGGGGATCCTCCCCCTAAGCCACAACCAAAGAGGTTTCACGGTGAACCTCAGTAGACGCCATAGCCATAGAATCCACATGCAGGGATGCCGAGCCAAAAGTAGGCAAAACCGAAGAAAAAGCAAGAGCTGAAGCAGTAGTAGTCTGACCTGGAGCAGGAGGAGCCGACATGGGAGCTGAGATATGATCAAAAGAGTCCACATAATTCGTGGGGTTCGCTGCAGTCTCAGCCGCCACCACACCCTCAGGTACAGTCTCAAAAGGGTGCTCATCCACCTGAGAGGACTCATCCCCCCTAAGAAGAACCATCCACCTAGGAAGCACTGATAGTCAAGTGATCTAGGAGATCATCCTTCCACCAAGTTGCAGCACCCTTGCAGCGCGAGATAGGACAACCAGAGGCCAAATGACCAATAACAAAACATCATCTACATCTGAATGGGATACCCTCATAATCTAATAGCTATAGATATTGTTTTTGGCAATTTAATTGTCATTTTGATGCTTGTCACTTGTATAATGAGACTCTAATTGGTACTTTGAACTTTCAGCTAATAACTTATTTGAATATTTCAAGCTGAAATGGATTTCGATTTTCAGCTACTATGACGATTCATAAATGATCATGGATATTCAAATTATTACATTTTGTTATTTTGATGTATGAATCATGATTCAACAATTTGAATTGGGCCTTGGCGTTCTTTAATTTAAGTTACCTATAGCTCTTTTTTATAGTATATATTTTTTATTAAAACATATTATATAGTTGCCCCCTCGTCGTCCCCAAAATTTTGAATTTTTTTGTTGTCCCTAGAAACTTGTCCCTATGTCCCCGCACCTCGAATACTTAGAGAAACATTAAATTATATAGGGGTGGGTAGTTGGTTGTAGAGTAGTGTGAGTCCATAGGAAGGAGCTCAAAACTTCAAGAAGATAAACAAAATTTAATGATGTTAAAATAATTGACATTTGGAATTATATTAACTTTGGAGTAAAGCAAATTATGGGAATTCTAATTTTGATCATAAAAAAGTTAAAAGTTAACATTCGTTAATTCTTTTCATGTGCCTAATTTTTAATGCAAAGAAAACAAAAGGTTTGCAACCATCATAGACCTTATATTACTATTACATATTCCATGATTCTCAAGTGAGAAGTTATAATTTTAAATTAACAGTTCAAAAGTTCCATAAACCATACCATTTTAATATTTTTTAAAGTAATGAGGTCACTGTAAGCACCCAAAATTGTATGGGTCGAAATAAAAGTCCAATGATGATTTGACAGTCTAGCTCAAGACTCATGTGGTGTGCTCACTTCTCACAACTTTTTCCTCTTGATAGAAGTACTAGTGTCATTAGAACTTTCATGTGTTTTTCACCCTTGTTAGCCACCTTCTCAACTTGTTTTTCCTTGGTTTACCTTTTTTTTTAATTCAAAGAAAACAAAAGGTTTGCAACCATCATAGACCATATATTACTATTACACATTCCATGATTTTTAATTGAGAAATTATAATTTTAAATTAATAGTTCAAAATTTCCATAGACCATACCATTTTGTTTAAATATCATATGTTACACAATTGCTAGTTATTTGAGTATACTATGAATCAAATATCTTAATTGAATTAGATGAAAACTTTAAATACTTTAAGTAATGAGATCACTCTAAGCACCCAAAATCGTATGGGTCAAAATAAAAAGTCCAATGATGATTTGATAGTCTAGCTCACGACTCACGTGGCGTGGTCATTTCTCCTCTCAACTTTTTCCTCTTGATAAAAGTCCTAGTGTCATTAGAACCATAGTGTTTTTCACCCTTGTTAGCCATCTTCTTAGCTTGTTTTTCCTCGCCCTTTGAAATTGATATCCTACACCTTTAGTTGTAGGGGTGCCCAGGTGACCCATGTTAAGCTGTAGGGGCACTCAGGAGATCTTAGGGTCGCCTAGGTGACTCATGTTAAGTTGTAGGGTTGCTCGGGCGACCTACCTTTTAAAAGGGGTCAACCCTATTGTGTTTGGTTAGCGCATGAATCATGTAGTTTCAGTTGTTTCTCTTCCAATTTTGCTTTTGATTGACAATCATCTCGAGCCTTGAAGGCACCATGCACTCCTCCTAACTGTTGATTTTACCCTCTTAATTGTTTGTTATCTTCCATTTGATTGTGAGTTCCTTTTCCTATATAAACTACTCTTCCCTCATTAATTTGGAGACATACATGGACCTAATTTTTGAAGCATCAACAATTTTGTGAAGCATAGAGTAGAAGAAATTTGGTTGCCTCTGCAAGATTTTGCTAGAAGCTTTGTATCCCTTCCCCTAGGAACATGATCACCTTTAGAAATCTAGAAGCCCCTTTGCAAAGCCAATTCCTAGATCTTCTATTACTAGACTCTAGCCTTCAAAAAGCTTTTGAAGCTTTTTTTTCTAAGCAATCTTCAATCTTAGACCTTCCCTTTCCATCAAGAGGAGCACCCCAAAGTTGGAAGAGGAGAAGAAAGAACAAATCAAGCTGGATCTTTTGAGGAATCCATTCACAATGACTTCAAAAACGCTTTAGATGGGTTTTCTAGTTTTAAGCAATTTCATTAGAAGCTTTCATTTATATAACCACATTAATTAGTAATTAAATCACCAAAAGTTGCCTAAGGCCTATAATAATCTGTTACTATTTCTTGGTTTAATTTTGTTATTGCTTTCTTACATAAATTTAGATTTCAATTGCCTTTCATAGATTATAGTAGATTAGAAGCTTCTTCATTTTTACTTGTTTCAAACTTCTTTGCAAACTAGAAAATCATAACAAAAATATCCATCCTTCATTCAGATTCAAATAGAAAAAAAAAAAATGCCAAAACATAGTTAAATTGCATTTCAAATCATATAGAGGTAATTAGTTGCAATTAGCTAATTAGTTCATACGTCATTTTAAAAAATACAAGATGGTAGAATGGATTTATTCTTGCATGCATTTAGATTAGTTTATTTAGATAGTTTATTATTTTCAAAAACACAAAAAAAATCAAGCAAACGCCCTTGATAATAACACAGGGCATTTGACAATGTTCCAACAAACAAAATTCAACAGACATCAAACATGCAATCTCGAACAACAAACAAAACAAGTCAAACAAACACACAAACTCTAAAGCTACTCTCTTAGTCTTCTATTCCTCACTCGACGTCTCAAGCTCGATGTGTCCTAGAATCAAGGATGATTGGATTGAGGTAGTGTTATACAAGATTAGGACAAATTTGCCAATACAAGAAAATCCAACAGAAGAATAGGGTCAAGAGCAAACAATGATTGTTGGGTAGACTCGAGAAACCAATGTGAGAAGGCACATAAGAGAATAGTCACGTATAAGAGAACTCATTCTCCTAGAACTCATCAATCTTATTGACGTTAGAATCACAATGATAACACTTCAAATATCCCACATCTCCAATAGTTCCACCT
Source organism: Cunninghamia lanceolata (assembly GCA_027924645.1). Lineage (NCBI taxonomy): Eukaryota > Viridiplantae > Streptophyta > Pinopsida > Cupressales > Cupressaceae > Cunninghamia > Cunninghamia lanceolata. Next base: position 543,652 of record BSBN01000082.1, read on the forward strand.
CCAACTCCATGGATCAACACCATAGTTCACCACTCAGTATTCCTTCCACATGAGGTGAGTGAACCAATCGATGTGCCTCCCACTTCATATGATCATACCGTTGTCGTCTGTGAGATTATCCTTCCACGTGGGGAGTAATCCATTGGATTCTCTGCTACATGATTGGCTTTTTCTAGAAGAGTGGGAGTGACTCGGTGTATGCAATCAATAAGGGTGCAATGCATGTGTCCTTCTGAGTCCACCTCATTCATTTTTGTGGTGAGTAGATTTAGAATATCAAATATTTAGTTGAACCCGATGCGAAGGGAAAATCCTTTTGGATAAGCTCTCTTATTTTCATTTCTTCCATCTTTCATCTTTTTCTCTCGATCTTCTCATTTAATTTGTGGTACCCATGGTAACCCCAAATATGTTAGGATTGACAATGCAACAAGGCAGAGTCCCTCTAATGAAGCTAACCCTCCTTCATTCGACCGATACGTCCTCGTCGATCCCATGGTGCCTATTACAAATAGGTATGATTATGAGGACATTGACTCTGATGGTGGGTGACTAGGTCGTGAGAACAACACCCATAGGGGCCACAAGTGTATAACATTCAACAACCCTATATGGGGTGATCATTGAAGCTCTATAATACAACCAAATTTAGGTCAGCCAAGAGCATGTCATGTCCTAGTCCAATTAGAGACCAGAAGACAAGAGCCCACATATGAGGACATGACCTTACAAATTGACAAGGCTGGTCACCTCAAAATAGACTTAGTAGAAGCTCGAGCGGCTTGAACAACCCTTGACACACTTTTAAAAATGACCATGTCTCCACCCAAAGGGGGAGATTCAAAACTCAAACCAAAACAACTAACGAGGACACTCAACTCTCGCATGTTGAACAAAACCCACCTCACAGTGGAAAAACACAAAACACAGGAGAAGTAACTTTTGAAGCACTCATAGCCACTCTGATCTAGCAGATCAGGACTTTTGAAGCTGTGAGTGCTGAGTGATCAATGCAAAATCCAACCCAAGCAACTAAGAGACCAAAGTCTTTGAGTTGCTAGCCTCACTCCAACCCTTTTGCTATGGAAATAATTGAACAAACTCAAGGGGTAGCTCAACTACCCCCTACATTAACTTCTACTCGTGCAATGTGAGTAGTGAGGCTTTCATGCATCTACCCTCGTCGCTTAACGTGGTGAGCTTCAATCAACCAAATAAGATACCTATCATACAAAGTCAAACTCAAACAATCCCACCTAGTTTACAAGATTTAAGCACAGTGTTGCCTAACTATCCAATTTTCTAGGGGTATCGACAACCTAGCATGCCCTTCTAAGCACAACAAACACAACATGCTCCACCCATAGGGCTCAAGTTTGGAGGAACAACTTCCATACATAATCCCTTTTCGAGGACGTACCTAAAGTATCTCAAGGAGCCACTAGACCTCATGATTGTAGATGTCATGTTGACATGTCCCTTCCCTAAACTTCCGAAGTTCAAAGGAGTGGGAGATCCCAACTCACACATTAAGGCTTACACCATAGCAGTGCGAGAACTCCTTCCTTGGGATGGTAGCAAGAAAATTTCTAAAGACCTTGGAGGGTATTGCTCTAGGCTAGTATTACTAGCTCCTAGAGGCATCCATCCACTCCTTTTGACAACTCATTGGTGAGTTTGTTTTTGCTTTCGATATGAACAAGTTAGTAAAAAAAGAATTAAAAAATTCTTAATTGTTAAACAAGAAACAAACAAATCGGTTGTGCGCCGAACATGGATCACAAGGAATTATGTGAGCTCTTCCTACATGCCCTTAATAGGGAAACACAGGAGGAGGTCTAGAAACTTCCCTACAAATCATATGAAGAGGCTCTCGAGAGCACTCTCAAAATAGATCAAGCCGCTATCAAGAGTAGGAGAAAGGAGTATGGTGCCAACGAAAGGTTGGTGACTCATGACAACAATAATAACCCCTCAACACCAAACATCTTGAAGAACAACAATTGCAATGCAACAAATGATGGTGTTATAGATATCTTACCACCAATGAACAATAATAATCACAACTACAACAACTATGGTGGTGCCAACAATTACACGAATTTAGGAAACCAAAATGTCAACACTATTGACTACACCCCACAAAACAACTACGAGAAACAAGGTAGACAAAATGAGAGATCATACAACAACAATTGGTATGATCCCTAACAAAAACCTTGAGAGTCATGTCAAGAGTATCAACGGTTCATCTCAAATCTCTTAGAGGATCAAAGGAATCTATTCGTAGACATATTCCTCCTATCTAAAAATTTGAATCACAATCACTAAGGGTTAGTTGCCCCTCATAATTCAAATTTGAGGATCTATCAAGATCCTTTCTTTCCACATCAAGAAGGGAATACCTCCAACTAAGTAAAAGCAAACGTCACCACCCCTTTTGAAGAGTCAATGGCCTATGCCAATTGGGCATTAAAGGAGAAACTAAGATGCTCAATATAATTGAGTTGGTCCAAAATGAAAACCATCAAGAAAACCTTGCATCATTGGAACCAAAAAACCTCAGGGACACAGTTTTAGTGACAAACCCTGCACTGATTCCTATCAACCCCTATGATTTGGTGGATCTTAAGATGTTTGCTAAGATCTCTTTTATAGATCTTCTAAGGAACTCTCCTCATCGCATGATGCTCTTAGAGGCGATTGGGTTAAAGTACTTAAACACTATAACCTCGCCTCCCCAAGAGTAGATTAATAAAGTGGATCTCAACTTGAGTCCACCCAATGTGGAGTTGCATGATCTTGGGTTCTTTTTTGACCTCAAATAAATGCCCACGAATGCCAAGTTGACAATAAGGATTGATCTCGCTTTATATTTACAAGTATGGATCTACCACATGTGGATAAAGAAAACATTGGTTGATAATGGAGATGCAATGAACATAGTTCCATTCTACCCCTTGGATAGGATGGGGCATGGGCACACAAACATTACGACTTATAGGGATACTTTCCAAGGTTATGATAATCTAAAGGATGCAATTATTGGGAAGCTCACGCTTCTGGTCTCTCTCAAACCCAGATGGTTTCGAGGACTTTTTATGTGATCAAAAAGGAGATAGGGTAAAATTTGCTATTGGGAAGATCTTGGATCCATAAAATGAAGGTAAGTCCCTCCATCCACTTCCAAGAGATTCGGTTCCTTAATTTGGGAAAGATTTATGTTGCTAAGGGAGATCTAGAACCCTTCAACATGGTCAAAGCAGATGCTGGTAAAAATAAGGTTGGAATATCGATTGATTATGAGATAGGAGCTAAAAAAAGTCATTACACCAGAGCCAATGCCTTAGACAATTTAGATAATAAAAATGGATCAAACTTTGAATCAAGTCTCGCTTGTTGTAAAGAAATCAATGAAAAAAGTAATAGAACTTATTGAAGAACAAGGAATTGAAACTCTTGTCAAGAAGTGAATTTCCCTTTGCTTCTCACTCAACAAAATCCTATGCCTCCTTTAGCTTGGTAGCCATCCCTTTCGAAAATGATACATACATCTATATAGTTGAGTTGGTTGAAGATGACATAGGGGACAATTTTTTATATTTCTATGGTTGAAATCACAATGGAAGAAGAAAAAGGGATGAAATAAAGCCTACATGGGAATTAGGCCCATCACAAATCATCCCAAAACCTAGCAATCCTTGGAATCTTCAATTTGACAGAGTTAGGTGTAAAACATGATCTAGGGCTAGAGTAGTATTAACCTATTTGGAGGGAATGATTCTCCCTTTTACGTTTTGACTGACTTCTTCTACACCAACAATGTTGCTGTGAATGAGGCCCTTTCTCGTGGAATCATGTTGGCTATGAAATTGGGAGTCGAGAATGTCTCAATCTTTGGAGATTCCCAATTAATAGTCAACCAAGTCTCAAAGAATTACAAAGCAAGGTCAGAGCACCTATGCCCATACAAAGATGCAATTTGAAACCTAATATAATATTTTGACTACTTTGCAATGTAAGCAATTCCATAGGAGGAAAATCAAATGGCTGAGTCTATGACAACTTTGGCCACAATGTTCTCTCCCCATGTGGATTGACAAAATTCTAAGCTTGTTGTCACGATTTGAGAAAGTGGTGACCTACCAAGTATTCTCAATTATGTGAAAGACAAGATAGAACCTTTTATGAGGGATTATACAAAAATGATGAAGCCATATTGGAGTATCTTCACACTTATAATGGTCTTCCTTGAGTTTATCATAAGAGAGGCTATACATTCCTACACCATCTAGATGACTATTTTTGGGTGAATTAGATATTTTACAACTTGGTCAAAATACATAATTACTTTTTTGCTCATAAATTCAAAGGAGGTCATCCATCCCTAGTAGGGGATACTATTGACCTCAACATAGGCATCTCGAAAAAATGAAAAATGCTAAAATTAGGTATTAATTTGACAAGTGAGGAAGTGGAGTACACAAAGTTTCTTATTGATTTTTCATATGTATTCACATAGACATATGTGGATATGCTTGGCCTAGACCTGACATAGTCAAGCACAATTTGGTTACCAAGATTGAAGCGGAAGTGGTTAAACAAAAGTTAAGAACAATCAAGCCTAAGGTGGATGCAATGGTAAAGGAAGAGCTAATGAAGCTCCTAGATGTAGCTATGCAAATTGAATATCAAATATATTACCCGTGCTAAAAAATAATGGAAATCTCATATGTATTGTCTTCAAGGATATTAACAAAGCATGTCCAAAGGATGATTTTCCTCTTCCACCAATAGATTAGATTGTAGACTTTATTACTGGATACAAGATGTCCCTTATGGATGGGTTTTGGGTTATAATAAATCTGCATTACATAAGCTAATCAAAGCAAAACTACATTCACCACCCCTTGGGGAACTTTTTGTTATGTTGTAATGCCCTTTGGATTGAAAAATATTGGAGCCACATACCAAAGAGCAATTGCGCATCTTTTATGATCTTATTAAAAAATGGTAGAATCTTATGTAGATGACTTGGGAAGTCAAATAAGAGATCGAAGCACATAGATGCCTTATGAGTAATTTTTACTACGTTGTGCAAATACAAGGTTAAGTTAAATCCTAAAAAGTGCATCTTTGGAGTCACATCCATAAAGTTACTTGATTTTATTGTCTCTCATCGTGGAATACATGTTGATCCAACTAAAGTAAAAATTGTGCTAGATGCAACACCTCCTACCAATGAGTCTGCAACTAGAACGTTCTTGGATCAGTTAGGGGCAATACAATGTTTTATACCATACCTCACTTTAAGACACATCCAATCAACCAATTGCTAAAGAAGGATGTTCAAGTAACCTAGATGGTTGATTACCAAATTGCTTTTGATCAACTAAAAAAAGTTCTTCTCGCTTCTATGCTTATGCCACTTGAGTAAGATTGTCTATTTATTCTATATTTTAGGGATACCTCTATATAATCACATGCATTTTGGTACAAGAAAATGATGGTAAGGAAAGGGCAATTTACTTCATTAGTAGCACCTTACTAGATTATGAGAAAAATTACACCCAGGCTGAAAAGGAGTGTCTAGACATAGTTTTTGCAATACAATGCTTACATCATTATATGTTGAATCAAGAAACATGAGTAATTCTTAGCTCAGAGCCCCTGCAAACTTTCCTCACGCAACCGATGTTATCAATGAGATTAGGACAACTCAACTCCATTTAGCGAATTTGAGTTGACGTATGTTAATCATAAATCTATCAAGGGACAAGTAATTGTTGATTGGCTGGCAGATAATTTCGGTCACCTAAGAAATGTTAGTAAATGAATATTTTCCCAATGAAGGGGTGTGCATATTGAATCTTGAAAAGCATCTGTCCTCCTATTGGTACAAGGACATTGTGAACTACTTTACAAATACTTTTTACTCTAGAGACTCCACTTCCCTTGGTAAAAGGCGCATGAAGATGTTAACCTTGAGGTACGTAACGATTGACAATACCTTGTATTGAAGGGGCTAGATGGGATGTTACTTCAATTTTTGAACAAGGAAGAAGCATGCCAAATCTTGGAAGAGTGCTATAGTGGTATTTGTAGAGGACATTTTGGTGGACATGCCATTGCAAGGAAAATCTACCACTTGGGCTATTTTTGGCCTAACCTTGAGGGAGATGCCATCAAATTCATGAAATGATGTCCAAAGCTCAAAAATATGCACATGTTCATCATTTTACCACTGAGAATGTTCATCCAATCATTACGCCATGGCCATTCTCCACATGTGGATTGGATTTAAACGGGAAGATCTCCCCACCATCGATAAATGGCCATAATTTCATAATCACCACCAAGGAATACTTTACAAAATGGGTAGAGGCAATGCCTCTAAATAATGTCTTGGGCTTGGTAATTGGTAAATTTGTGTTAAATTAGATCATTTATCAGTTTGGGATTCCTCAAGTGATAGTCTCAGATAACACTCCATCCTTCAAAAATCCTCAAATGTGGGAACTATGCGAAAGGTTTCACATCAATCATAACTTTGCATCAATTTATTATTGCCAAGGGAATGGACAAGCAGAAGCCACAAACAAAATACTAAAGTATATACTGGTTAAGATTGTCAAAGATTCAAAATGAGACTATCATTTGCAATTATATCCAACTCTCTAGGCTTATAGTACTAGTGTTTGAACACCCATAGGCACAACCTCATATGCAGTCACATTCAGGTCAAAAGTAGTGTTGCCATTAGAGGTCAAAATTCCTAGTCTCTGAGTATCCTTGCAAGGGCTTTTGGATGATGAAGAATATCACGATATTAGGCAAGTAGAACTAGAAATGTTAAACAAGAAAAGACCAAGAGCAATACAAAGACATGAATCATATTTGGCTCGCATGAGTAAGTAGTATAACAAAAAAGTTATCCCTAGACCATTCAAGGTTGGAGACCTTGTACTTAGAATTGATAATCTGATTGACAAAATAGAGAGCGAAGGTTGGAGGTTTAGACCAAATTGGATAGGTTTGTATTTAGTAAAGGAAGACATCAACAACAACGCTTACTTGTTGTGTATGATGGAAGGTGAATAATTTGGCAAAAACGTCAAGGCTTTCCATCTCAAAAAGTATTATATCTAAAAAGGCATTAAAATCATATATCAAAACATAAAAAAAAATCAAAACATATTCAAAAGCCAAAAACATGCATTGTATTCCATTCCACTCCATCCTTCCATATGTTTTTTTTTATAAAAAGAGGGTAAAAATTTTATTAATCAAAGAGAGTAGTATAAAGCATAAAAGAAGCAGGAGGCCCAAACGGGCCCAGAGACATCAAACAAGAAATCAAGGAGTGGTCATGCAACATCTCACATCCTCTGTAACGAAATCCTCCAAATCCTGAGCAAGATCCCCAGGTAAACTATCCCAATCATCCACCAACTAGGTCCCATTCTTCTCAGAAGCCCATTTAGCCAACCCATCAGCCACCTTATTCCATTCCTGAGGGATATGAGAGACGGTGATAGAATCAAGTAATTCTCCAAGACTGGTGATTTGCTTAGCCACCACCGCAAGCTACCAAGTAACATCATCAAACTGCCTTCTAGTTATCAAGTCTATCACCACTTGAGAATTTGACTCGTAGATAATCTTTTTCCAGCCAAGGGCATATGCCCCCTTCAAAGCCAAAAGAATAGCCAAGGCCTCCATAAGATTATTAGAGTGCTGCCCTCTATATTCTGAGAAAAACACAACCACCCTAGAACTGTCTCTGCCCACCCCACCAACGCCAGCGTGCCCAGGATTACCCCTTGCAGACCCATCAGTATTGATTTTCAAGACTCTAGTGGGAGGGGGCAGCTAATGCCCTCCCCTAAAGACATTCCCTCTAGAACACCTGCTCCACCCAATCTTGGGCCATCCGGTACCCCCCACAGGAATCCCCAGATTATGGATCACTCCAGTATCACCAAGATCCACCGGGGTTGACAGATCACATTTAGCATACAAGGTCTATTCCAAAGCCCCAAGAATGCGAGACCAAACTTGACCCACCAACAATTTCTTATCTAGAAAGACCCTACGGTTGTGCTCCAACCAGATGTGCCATATAATTAGACTAGGGCAAATTGGCCATGCTATGTGCAGAAACGAAGTCCTCATTGAAATGGGCCCAATGTTTCGCCAAAATTCCTCTAGAGAAGAAGGGTTCCTACATTACAAATTCCAGCCCCCTACCAAAAATGCCAAATAGTCCTAACAAATGGGCACTAAAAGAAAAGATGTGAAACAGTCTCAACATCTTTTAGGCATAAGGAACATAATGGACCTTGGAAGCCTCGCTTACAGAGGTTATCCCAAGTCAAACACCTACCATAAACCGCTAGCCAAGAAAAGAAATTGCATTTTGGCTAAGAGAATTTATTCCAAATATTTTTCCACCAATGAACCTCAACACTACCCCAGGCCTATCTGTCCAAAACATGATACCCTGAAGCTATAGTGAACTTCCCTTTTGGATCTGGACCCCAAGCCAACACATCTCGCTCCGGAAGAGAACAACAGACTCTATCAGCCAAAATGGAGGACAACTCCCTCCTATCCTTCAAAGATCCACCCATGGGCCATTCCTGCATGTCCTTCCACTGGTAAACAATAGTCTACCCCAAAGCGTGAGGGGCTTTGAAATCCATCACTCTACTCCAACAAGCCTGAACAAAAATCCTACATAAGTCCCCCGAGTGAGGATGCGAGGAGAGGATAGGCGAGAAGCCATCCCAGGAGTCATGCCAAAAAAGAACATCAAAGCCTCTATTGCAGATCCAAAACAAGCCTTGTTTAACCAGCGTAGCCTCCCCTCTTGAGAGAATCCCAGATCATAGAACCTTTCCTCGAAAGACTAAATCAAGGAACCGCAGCGCCATCCACCTCCCCAAGGTACTTGAAGGTAAGGACCCTAGCCCAATACTGATGCTGATATGAACACCATGTCCAGTACAACTTAGCAGCGAAAGCCTGCCCATTCCAATCCGCCCTACGCAAACCCAGACCATAATCCTGCTTTGGCCGGCAAACAACTTCCCACTTAATTAAGCTCCACTTTTTCGAAAGGAGATTACCTGACCAAAGAAATTGTTGACATAGGCCCTCGAAATCTTTGATTAAGCTTGAGGGAGCAGTCAACACAAAGCACTTGTATAAAGGAAGGGTCTGCACCATAGACTTCAATAGAGTAACTCTGCTAGCCGTAGATAACCATCTATAGGTCCAATGACAAACTAGCCCTCAAAATTTATCAATCACATCCTGCCAAAAACACCTGGGAAGTGGGCGCACATCCAGAGGGATGCCAAGGCATATAAGGGGAAGTTTCCCCACATGAAACCTTAAGATCCTGGCAATACGCTGCTGAATAAGCATGGGGGTATTAAAGAAATAAATGCAAGACTTACTTTCATAAATGCTTTGACCTGAGGCAGTCAGGTAACAATCCAAAATTTGTTGCAAAGCAACTGCTTTAGCCACCTTAGCAGCACCCATCAAAGCCATATCATCCATGAACTGAAGATGAGTTTGAGGAGGAAGAGAATTGCTCCATTTCCATCCCTGAATGAGCCCATCCATAACATGAGACTTAATGAATCTCCCCAAGCCTTCAGCCATCAAGATGAACAAATATGGGGATAAGGCCCCCCTTGCTGAAGAGCTCTAGAAGCACCAAACAGATCCAAAGATTCCCCATTTATGAGAACATAAAAGGAGGAAGTCTTCACACAACTCATGACCCAATCAATCCACTCACAACTAAACCCCAAGGCTCTGAGAATTTTGATAAAAAAGCCCCATTTAACTCTGTCATAAGCTTTAGCCATGTCCAACTTTATAAACATAGCCTTTTCCTTAGAAGAGGCCATGGAGTGAATAGTCTCAGTCACAATAACTACTCTGTCCAAAATCTATCTCCCTGCAACGAAGCCCCCTTGTTCCTACGAGATCAACTTATCCAACCATGGATTCAAACACTCAACAATTAGCTTTATAATGATTTTATACACCACATTGCACAAAGCAATTGGTCGAAAAAGATCCAGAAAATCAACACCCTTGTGTTTTGGGATAAGAGTAAGAAATGTGGCATTCATGGCTCGCAACATTTGCTTGTTCCTTAAAGACTCCTGCACCACCTCCAAAAGATCAAGGTTGATCACTTCCCAAAATTCCTGAAAGAACTTAGCCGAGAACCCATAAGGACCAGGAGCCTTCCCTTTTTTCAATTGAAGCACCACATCCTCCAACTCCTTCAAAGAAATAGGTTTAAGAAGAGAAACATTCATCTCCATAGTCGCCAGGGGAGGAATACAAGCTAGGATAGAAGCTTCCTCACTAGCAGATGGGGTATCTTCAGAAAAGAGAGTAGAGAAAAAAAAAACCACCTCACTAGAGATCCCTGAAGAGGAAGAAAGAACAAAACCCTTAGAAGAGCGAAGAGAAGAAATAAAGTTAGCTTGCCTTCGAGCCTTCACCGATTTATGAAAGAAGGAAGTATTCTTATCCCCTTCCTGAAGCCAATAAACACGAGCCTTCTGTTTCCAAAAAAATTCCTCACAAAGCTCCCATTCCTTGAGGTCTTTAACCGCACTATCCTCTAGCCTGCTTAAATTCGCATCAAGACCCTAATCTCGAATCTGCCTGGTAATAGAATCCAAGCGCTCCTGGGCAACCCTTTTCCTATGAAGTACGTTTCCAAACTGATACTTATTCCAATGTTTCAATTTATACTTTACATATTGAAGCCTCTTCACAAATGAGTACACAGCCGTACCAAAAGCAGGTCATCCTTCAATCCACCATCTAGAAACCAAGTCAAGAAGACTCTCCTCCCTGAGCCACATAAGATGAAATCTAAAAGTTTGTTTGATGCAGAGGCATCCACACTATAACATTCGCATATAGCATGAATGTCTGCAGACCAACCTCATCATCATCATCTTCGCCATCATCATCATATTCCCTCCAACTACCAACGACATCATCATGTTTCGGCTTTACTCTGTCAGCATCCTGTTTCCTAACAGCATCATCATATTGCGGACACTCGCAATCATCCTCCTGCCGACTACTGTTCATCTCCGCTTTCCTTCTAACATCATCATCATGATGTTCAGCGGGCGCACACATCCTCCGGTTGCACTGTTCATCGGGCTCCGAACTCCTTCGGCATCATGATATGCAACACTTCCTTCGTCAGCAGGATATTCAACATCCGGTTGCTCCAAATATCCTGATGACGTTCACCTTCAGCACCTTGCCTTTGATGCTCCACTGCCTGACGATACAAGCAACAGCATCATGATATAAATTATCCGGTTCTCTTCGAAACCTCCTGATGATGATGTTAACACAACTTCTTGACACGGACTTCCGCCGATACCTTAACACTTAACGACGGCAGGATAAACTCGCACAAGGGGATATCTCAATATCCTGATGACGATGACGTCATATCCTGATGACGGTGACGTCACCCGTTATCCTGATGACCTCTTCAACACTTAGGCGAAAAACACGAACTTTCTCTCCCGCATCTACTCGCGATATGCGGATGTTTGGCACTCCCAATATGATGATCCTGATGCCGATGCACTCCTCGGCTCCTCCTGCTGATGATCACCCCGACGAACTCGCACTTCATGCACTCGACAACATCATGCTCTCCTTCACTTATCCGGATGATGATGCCTAACCCGACTGCAGGATATTTGCAGAAATATCCTGATGATGCTGTTTTCGCGAACTTCTTCACTTAGCGAAATCTCCCTTCGCCGATCCTCCAGGGACGACCCGATCCCGTCTCAGGGTGATCTTCCAACTCAAACTTCTCAACTTGACCTAGCACATGAGGATGCTAGGGTCTTCAACATCTCTTGACCGCGATCCTGCACACCTGCATGCAAACAAACAAACTACTACCTACCCTAATGTACATTACCATTCCACCGATCAGACAGATCAACCGGTGGAATGGATCAGGAAATCCATGCAAACCTCTCAAACCAGCAATCGATCAAGCAATGGAATGCAACAGAGGATGAACACAAACAGGAATACTTTATTCGATTTCAAAAGATGCAACTACAATATGATGTTCCTCTCGCTCTGTCTCACTCTCGCAAAGTCTGATCGATGATATCTGTCTGTCTATTCAATATCAAACGATCCTCATGCTTATATAGATTTGCCTACGAGTACTACTGACCCGACTCCAAGCGGCTGGGAACTCTCCAAGCGGCTGGGAGATCCCACCGAACATACATCATGACAGCTGTTATAACTAACTAGCTAAAAATAGCAAAAGCCTGGTCAGCATGATCTTATCATGATCAGCATGACCTTATTACATGCATTTGGTCTAACAGACCTTCTTGGAAACACAAACAAGACCTAAACTATTAACTGCCTTATCAAGACCAGCTGTCAGGTAGGTGCTCCTGCACCATTGTTTCTTAGGACCACCAGCCAAACAAATAGAGAATTTGATCAACCAATGGTCTGATCCTCGCCAATCCAAAATTTTAGAACTTGACAGCCACTTGTCACCCACCCAAAAACTAGAAACAAGAAACCTGTCTAACCGTTCAGAATGACATCATCCCCAAGCCTCCTATTATTCCAAGTAAACATGCCATTCAAAGGTTTGATATTGACAAGCCAAAGCCAAACCAAATTATCCCTTAGAAGATCAGAGGAGGGGTCCAAACGAGGCACACCCCCGCTTTTCTCCTCTAGAGAGGCAATTGCATTAAAGTCACCTGCCATAATCTAGGGAAGGAAAGGATCCAATGATCTCAGAAAATTGATATGAGGCCACAGGAGAGTCTTATCAGGGACATTTGTCAGAGCATAAATGTTAGAAAGAAGAATTCTTTTCCCCATCTCCAAACTAATTGCAACAAGAGAAATCGAGAATCTGCTAGAGAACCACCAAACAAGAGAAATTCACCAAGGATCCCAGAGGCAAGAAAAACCCCCAGAGCTACCCTGCGCACCCACACACTGGCAAAACCCTCTATTCCAAATCTTAGACACACTACATCATACCATCCATAGATAACTTCATCTCCTGGAGGAAAACTGCATCCGGAGAATGAGCACTAACCAAGTCCCGAATAGCCTTTTATCTAGGGGTGCTATTCATACCCCTTACATTCCATGATAACACATTCATCGCGAAGGGTAAGAGAAGTGAATATCCAATGTCTTCATCGACCCAGATTCCACCAATGTCTCCCCGACCATCTTAACTTTCTCTTGATCCTTCTTCTTCCCCACCTTCTGGGGCTTATCAGGAGCACTCTTTTTCAGGGGTTTTTGCTATAAACCCAGAATAGGAGAAGTAGAGAAGGCTTTATTCTTACCAGAGTCTTCTAAACCTAGTCCACCCGCTAAACTCACCCTTTCATCCAAAGAGGCCATAGGTGTTGGAATTAGTCCGGACAACTGAGAGGGGGGGGAGGGGGGGTGAATCAGTTGTCCCTAAATTTTAACCTTTTTTGCACTTTTAATCTTCTTTCTTAATTTACAAACAAATTAATGATGTGAACATTTAAGCATGAATCAACACATGAGGAGAAACAACATGAACACACAACATCAGAATTTTTGACGTGGAAAACCTAGTTAAGGGAAAAACCACGGTGGGGGTAAACCCACAAAAATGTGTACCGTGTTAAAAGTACTTAAGAAAATATAAGGCACATGCCTTCGGGCGCACTGCCCAGAGCTCACTACTCAAAAGGAGGCTCACTGCCTATAAGAAATTATGATTTACACAGAGATAATGAACTGAGAAATAGCATCTACATTCATGCCTGATTCAGTCCCTTTGAAGGCTCACAAAAACTTCTACTTCTACTTCTATCTTCAAATTCTTCTTTATTGACTCTCCACTCTATACTCCTTTCACTCCTCTTCTTCTCTGCTTTGCTTTAGATCCTTTCTTCGGATTTAATTCATTGTGTACAAGGATGATTGTTAACAACTCTTCAACAAGTATTTATATGCTTCATCAACCTTGGAATATTAAAACAAGGTCAGCTAAGCTTAACGCGGATCTTTACACTATCGGCCAAACAGAGCTGAGACTTGAATCTTCTTCTACTAACACTCCACGCTTCATAAAATACTCTTTAGATCATCTGCAACATGCTAGGAACGTCTGGTTGGCCAAGACTGGGAAGAACATCAACTTCAAAGAGGAAATCTTCAACAACAAGCTCAAACTTCAATGCGAACCTCCAACACAGTAGCCACACGATCTAGAGACCTCCACAAGCACATTGAATTCACCAATAACATCCACTCTATACCAAATTACCACAATCATTTGTATCTTCCTCCGGAACCTCAAGAACACTGTCTGTCATGAATGTCAAACTAGAAAGATAGCTTGCAGACCTTCAAACCATGAGCCACTAGATTTGATGATACGCACTAACTTCCCAAACATGCCTTCAGATTTGTAGACCATAATATTTCATTGTGGAGCAATCCGGACCAACTTACTATCACTCTATCTCTTCTGAAAACAGAAAAATCTGGTTCTACTCAGATGGCCATAACTTCTTCAAATCTTCATGCGGACTTGTCAATTCTTAATTGAAACAACCTCTGACAATCCTCTACACAGCCATGTGGTCCGCGAACATTGAGTCTTCATTAATTTTCTCAATATCCTCAACATTCCAGTCTCCTGAACAGGCAACAAAATAAGGCACAGTTGACACCAATGACAACAAGAATATGTTGACATCAATGACAACACCACTTAGGCACATATTTGCAATAATAGGGGTTTCCACCAAACCACAAGAGTCACCAATCCCAGCATCGGGGGGAGAAGCATCTGAATCCATCACCACCCCAGAAGCCACCATAGGAACTAGGACCTAGATAGTGACATGTAAAGACTCCGAATTATGATCAACTAAAGGAGGAGTTTCAACATGCATGTCAGAAGAAACCCCCTCATGGACTAACTCATCCAAAGCCTCAAACTTGTTAACAATCTCCTCTTGACGATCCCGAAGAGTCCTCTTCTGATCCTGATTCTTGTTTTGTGACTTAACTTGCACAAATCCATCTTTATCCGATACCACCCCCTGCATGGGTGCTTTACCTTTTTCCGCACTTGGATTAGATGGAGCCTTCAGATTATCTAAACCACCAGCACTCGAGGCACGAGGGCATCTCCTTTGAAGATGACCATACTCATGGCACAACCAGCACCTGAAAGGTAAAGTATTAGAATCTAACTGCTGAGTCCAAGAACTAGACCCAATAGTCAGATCGATAGAATCTGGTAGAGGCTGGCTCAGATCAATCTCCACACAGACCCGGGCATAGGAAAAAATTTGCTTCTCCAGAGTTTGTTGAGACTAACCAATAGGATTCCCCAGTAGTAACGCAATTGATTGCAGAATATCATGTCTCCAACATTCCAATGGCAACCGAGGAAAACAAACCCACACTGGCACCTTCAAGGGAAGCTCCTCAGCTGAGTTAAATCCTGCATGCCAAGGCTTCATGAATAGGCCAACTTGATTATAAAAGTAGGGCCCTCCCTCAAACACCTTGTTACAATTAGAGATACACGAAAAAACCACTAGAAAAAAGTAATTTGCGGCTAGTAAGATGTCAAAATCACCTTTCATATTCCATGAATTGCAAATCCAGGGTTCTAGGAGAGACATTGAAACCCTCAATCCCATAAATTTGTAGATTAAAACATGTTTGCTATAATACTCCAGGTCCTCGGCTACCGCCTCTGTTTGAATCACCAGCTTCAGACGAACTTGAGCTCTCTCCAAGCATCTATTTATCTTGTGCAATTTCAAAGCACCAGTGCTAAAATCCCAACTTTAGGAAGGGATGGATGAGGAAGCCCGTCACCAACTTCTACCATAGTCACATCCCCCGACGTCTCACCCAAAGGCATAGACCCTGCCATTAAAAAAACCCCTCAAGCCCTCGCACCCAACATCTGCACCAAATAACGTACACGCTCAAGAAAAAATACCCCCCCTCCCCCCCAAAAGCTAAAAGACCCCTCCCCTCACTAGAAACAACCCCACAGAGCCTGATCTGCAAATAAAAACGCATGCAATAGAGAAACAAACACATGCAGACTGCTGCCTGCTATAGGCTGCGGGACTGCACAGAGCTCCCGTGCACACGCTCCATCTTAATCTCTCTCCATCCTTCCATATGTTAGTGGTTTACTCTTTTTCAATTTTTGTCTTAGCAAGTGTCTTAGGCTAGTAGGTATAAGTTGCCTTTACTTAAGCACATATTCCCAAATCATTTCTATTATTTATCCCCTTTCATTCCTACAATTCAAATTCAAAAGAATCTACTTGAAAGCTTTAAATTGATCCTAGTCTTACCTATCATTAATTATATTCCAAACATAAAGCAAGTCTTCAAGCCTACAATACCTAATAGAAGCTAACATGCAAGTCTCCCCAATTCTCCTTAGCAAGGAGGAAGTCTTAGAAGCTGCTAGTATCCATTTGGTTGTGTCTAGTCCCTTAATCTCTTTACCTGACATTTGGTGGTGAGCCCTCGCTTCTTATTGATAGTGTGGGGTTAGGTTAAGGAGGTCAAAACTCCAATTATGTAAAATCAAAAGCTAACCCAAAAGCAAAAATAAAGAAATAAACGACCAAAAATGGAAAAAACATTGGTCAATTTCTATACTCTCAGGTGGAGACCTAAAATCAAAGCTATGAGGGTGGCATTAATAAGAAAAATGATTCAATAAGCAAAACATACCGCACAAACTGGGTGAAATAATCAAGAGTGGTCTACCTTCAAAAGGCCATCCTTGTTGAGAATCTTTCCTTTTGGTCTAAGTCTAGAGGGTATTAATAAAATCTATTGCTTGCCAAATGTCTAAATCTAGTATAAGTGGTCAATTTAGATCAAGATCAGTCTTTAGCCTTCTAAAAAATTCATAATAAAATTCGTCTCTTCATATTCCTTTTCCCACTCAATTCTCTAAAAATCTCTTGGAAGCTTAGTGAGTCGTCCTATACCGAGTCAACCCGCAATCTCCTAAATCTAAAATCCCATAAAGAGCAATCCTGTTGTTAGTACCATATGCTTATTATATAAAAATAAATGTCATAGTGAAAATGACATCTATAAAAGTAAAATCATTTGAACTGACTGTGTTAGCCATCAAACCATTTTATGCATCCATACATACTACACATTGCATACATCATATATATATCATGAAGTAGAAAAGTACAAAAACATAAGCATAATATAACATCCATATGTGCATATATCCATAAATAAAACTCAAATTCTAAGCTAACTGTGCACAAGGGATAGTGAAATAAAGACATCAACCATGAGCTAAGTATAGATCAAAACTAAATCTTGAAAATCAAAGCTACATCATGTACATGAGAGCGTCAATAAGTACATAGGCTCCATCGTGGGAGGCTCATAAGTAAATAAAGTGTCTCTATCACAAAATCTCCCCATGCAAGCAGGAAAAAGTAGGTAAGCTAATAAAGTGTCAGAGGGCACAAGGTTCCAACAAAGCCTTAAGGTTGACTCTGAGACACAAATCCTCCAAGACTCTTGCTCTATCATCTCCTAATTATTGCTATTTATGATCACATAGAATGAGTCCTCTGAGTTTTTCCCTGAGAAGGTACTGGTGTGTGAATCTGTGTGTGAATAGCTTGATGTCCTAGCTCGTGAAGGAGTATGTGTGTCAGTTGATCCTAATGCTAGATACCTCTCTATGTATAGCAACCTTGGTCTCTAGTGTAGCAACCCTAGTCCTCTAAGATACTATGTTGGTTGGCATGAAATACAAGAGTAAATATGAGAGTATGTCTGCTTGCTACTGTAGGCATCCGTATGTCTACCAAGAGCACGTTGTTCTCTATCTCCATAGAAAGAGAAAGAACATCTAGAGATATGGTCCTAATCAAGTCCCTCTATCTTTCAAAATACCTATGTAGTCAAGGGAAATAAGTAAGAAAGAGTGTTAATTTAACGTTAAGGTGTAAGAGATAATCAAGTTGTGGGTTGCAATAAGAAAAGAAAAGTAAAAGAGTAGAGAAGTGAAGTACTCATGAGGGTCTCCTAGCTACCATGTAGGATCAAAAGTCCTCATTTGCTCCTCTATCATCTCAATGACAGAGGTAGCTTGAAATACTCCTATAGCTTTGTCATCATCATCCTCTTCATGTTCCTAGTCACTCTCAACATCATAAACCAAGTGACCTTGCACAATCATAGCTATCTCTGATCCTATCCTCAAAAAGGTCATGTAATAGGAGTCCCTAGAGTAAGAGGGGTCCACAAGGTCACTCTTCACCAATCCTCTATCACTTCCTAAAGAGATTGATAGCATGGGGGCATGGGGGGAAAATCTATAGGAAAATCATTACCAAGCCACTATAGTACTCATGAAATGGAGTGGGTCTCCACTAGGCCATTCATATCTGTCAAAAAGCTCACTCCGAGAAAATAGGATTGCAAGACCCTATCTCTTGTCCATCTCCCCTCTATGTCTATATAAAGGTCCATGATGAAGTCATTGTCCATAAGAGTCACCATTGTTGGTGTCATCACATCAAAAAGTCTATCTCTATACCACCTTATGGCCTTAGGAAGCATAGGCTCTGTTAGGGGCATCACTCGTTAGTATGGTCTAATGTGCTAAAAAATCTACACCATGGCCAAGAAGCATGATTGAAAGCAAGTGCTCCCCATCATGCAATATGATATGTCTTTGCAAACCAACACTAATATGTCAACTCCCCATGCATAACCTATACCCTGCTCAATCTGTTGTATGTTTGGTGCCCAAAACCATTTCAACATGGGAGTCTTCTTGCCTCTTGACAAGCAGGTGGAAATCAGACTAATTAGAACCTTTCTTAGGGGTAGAATGGCACAAAAAGGGACGGAGGTAAGATGGATCGCCAACCTATCTCCTAGGTTGTCAACTTAGAAAAGTGGCTCATGCAAGTCTCTGGTCCTCAAATTCAACCTTATGTAACGTAAATCAGTGTGGGACCCCTAGAATGCAGTAAAAATTGTAAAGAGTGATCATCCACTCTCCTACAACTCCTAAAAATTGGAAGGTGTTTCGATCAACATCCCAGTAAGATAGAATGTCATAGCAAATCCAATTTGAAGGTCGAACAATAAGGACTCATAACACTTTTGCTAGTCCCAATCTCTGAAGGATAGTTAGTTCTACTCTATGCAATGCCTCCATGGTGTCTTCATAAGTGTCTTGCGAAATAGGAAAGACTTTGGTAAACCTTAGAAAAACTTTAAAATTGTAAAGGTAAAAAAAGTTGAAAATTCAACAAAAAAATAAAAATTATAAAAGCCAAAACCAAGCCCACAAATTGGTAAAGGTAACTTTGAAAATAATGGAAAACATACAAGTTTTTTTATCATCCTTAGCTAATAAGGGTGGCTGGAAAGGTCTCTTGGGTGACCCTAGAGTTTCCCAGGAGACCTAGGCAAAGTGGCAGGGGAACCCAACCCTCTTAACACAAGTGACCAAGTAGGGCTAAAAGGGGTGACCCAATCCATGCCCAATGCAAACCCCAAGCAGTCAGAAATAAGCAAAATTACATGGAAATCAATGAAATGAAAACATTTCTAACCTAAACAACACCTAGTGCACCAAGCAAAAATGAATTTGACCGATAATTTTAAACAAAATCAACAAATTCTATAATAGGGGTGAAAGAGGGAAGTTTTCTTAATTTTTGCACTTGAGGGACCACAAGAGACTAAGTAGTTACCCTAATCTCAATCTCTTCACCAATATCTTTTTGTCAACTGTAGGTTCACGTGATTCACTATCTGTTTCCTTGTAGCTCCTCTCTCCTCTTTTCCAAACATGAATGAAGTTTAAAGTGAATCCATGTTTGCATATATAAGCATGTTTTCCCCCCTTTGACAAACTGTTAACATGGATTGAAGAACACAACAAAGGTAGTGTCTCTTAAACCCCACGTCAATGGTAAGTATTCTTGTCATTATAAATTGTTGTTTTTCATGATTGTCGTTGTAGACACCTAAAATTAACCACATCACCTTCGACACCTCTAACATTAGTTTTGACACTTTCGACACCCTTTCGACACTATCCTAATCCCATCCTATCACATTCATCCTAACACTAATTAATTAAATAAATCATATTTATTTAGGTAATTAGGACTATACCTTTAACATCCATCCCATCATCAAATTAATTAAATAAATTATATTTATTTAATTAATCTAATTTTCCCACAATCCTCTCCATTAATTAATTAAATAATTTTATTATTTGATTAATTAATCTAAAAATCCTAAATCCCATTTTAATCCTCCATTTATCCTAATTAATATCATCCTTATCCATTTTTCATAAATAAATAAATGAAAAAATACAAAAAGTCACATGACTAGCTAAGAGTTGTCTAGATCCATTGAAACTAGATATTCTCACAAAAGTCAAACTAACTTTACAAAGCTTCTAGGACTTATCCTTATGAAACTAACTATGACACCCCTTAGCATAAGGAGTCAAGGTGAAGTGGGAGTGGATTTGACCATGACCACATGCTTGTAGATGGGCTCACATTCATGAACTTTGGCCTCACGTACCTAGTGTATAACGAGGACATCCCTAATCACATATGCAACCTAGATTAAGATTTTTGGCAGTTCTTTTTTGTGGTGCACTAGATATCAGTTAGGCTCAGGAAGTTACTCACACGGTGCTTCTAGATTTGTAGAGACATAGCTCACTATGGGTAAGACTTTGGCCTCCATGGTAAGAGGTGTATAAGTGGTACATGACCTTGCATTCCCTAGCTATCCACAACTTGGTAGATATCATATTAGTGGGCTCATGGAGATTGACACTCCCACTTGATGTGACCTGAATAGAATAGTCTTGTTCGTGTGCTTGGTGTGTTTTCTTTGTGTTAAACCCGCGAATGCCCCTTGATTCAAAAACATCTAAAACATTGCAAAAACCTTGAATATCCTAATCCCAAAGTCTAACTTTGAGAGACCTAAACACAAAAGTCCTTTTGCTAAAGGTTGACACATCTGAGATCCAAATCCACATTTAAACCCCATCAATTATCTATCAAAATCCAAGTCCAAATCAAAACTAAATCCCTTCCTATCCTAATCACACCATAATCCCAAGACCTCACACCTTAATCCATATTCAAATCCCCATCATCCACTTTATCCTCCAAGAAAAATAATCCTCTTTCACCCCACAATTCATGAATTAAGATCAAGCCCTTGATCAATCCACCATCCTTTATCATTGTCTTACTTAAGAACTTGCCTATCTTAAGTAGCAATCCAAAAATCAATCATCCATCTAAGGTCTTTTGCACATTAATCATTTCCAAATCAAACTCTTTACTTAAGAACATAGCCTATCTTAAGTATAGAAACCAACCCCATCCACAAATCAAATCAAATCATCATTATCTAATATGGCCTTGACTCTTAATCCTCATCCAAATCCTATCATTTGATTCACATTCTTAACCACATCTACCAAGCCAAATCGTTTATTACCTCATTGGCTCATCCAAATCAATCAAACCTTCAAATACCGTTTATCAATCAAATCAAGTCAAGTCCAATCACTCTCCATAGACCTCCAACCATCAAATCCAATCCCCATTCATAAACCATCCAAATCCAAACCAAAATCTCAAATAAATCAACCTTGGCAACATCATCAAGGTCCATCAAATTGTGAAAACCAAATTCAATCCAAAGTCACTCATAAGTCACTTTCCCAAATTATCTTTATCATCCATAATGAAATCAACCAACATCCAAATATTTCATAACCCAAACCATATCAATTGTCATCAACTCACTTTCAAGTCCACATCATCCTAGTCACATCATCATTACATGCCCCCCATAACTAGTTCTCAAACCAAGAAGAACATGGACCCTCATGCACAAACTGGACCCTCTGTACTTCATAGTTTCCCTAATAGCATAAGTGAGCATGAAATTCTTTTTTATCAACCTGAGTACTCATCTCGATTCAAAGAATTTCTCAAAAATGAAAGGAATCACATTAGGATGGACCAATTTGTAGGTCATAATAAAGATGTTTTCCTAGAATATCTTAATAAGGAAGGGGCTAAATGCTCTCCTAACTTTGATAGGGTAACACTCAATGATCTCATCCTCCCTGATTCATCATTACCACCGGATGTTGAAAACTTTTTAGACCATTCATCTAAACACCCAACTCATGACCATATCATCCACCACAATGATCAACAAATGGGTGGTAATGTTCTACCACCTCCACCTCCTCATAATCCCACTTCATCTTCTAATTCATATCAACCAATTCAACCTTCATCACTTCCCCCACAAATCACAATCCCTTCTATGACATCCCATTAATATGTTCCCACACTTTCCACTCCACCCCAAACTTCACTTGCACCTCTTTCCATCCCTCAACCCTAAATTTCAATCCAATCCACATTACCACCCCATATTCCATTCCAATCAATCTCATATCAACCCACATCACATCATTCAATCATGTCATCAAAACCAACCCATCAATCATACCAACCTAACCCATCAATATCTCAATCTAATCCCACATCCATCTATCCAAATACCTCACCTCAACCCATAGTGCCTCCACTCATATAATCACAAACAATCTACCAAATCAATCCTATGCCTACTCATCCCATGATCTCATACGAATCTACCATACCCTCTATTGGTTTCTTCCCAGACTGGATGCTTATTCCCAGATTTCCCTACAAGGTAGCCATCAATGATCAACAGGATCTCTGGGCCAGGGGCCAACAGTGTAGGAGATAGACTCTATATTTTATCTCCTCTTCTTCTTCAGGCTCTGCAAAACCTAGGGGGGTATTCCCTACTCAACACCCATGATAATGTGCATACTAAGGATGGGATGCTGACAGAAAGTAGATGAGTCCTCCTGTAAGTAGACCAAAACTGAAAGATAAGAACAAAGGGGCTAGCTTTGGGCCTATTTGCAGTTGTAGACAGAGGACTGAGGATCCTAAAACTAATGCTAATGTCCTAATGGTTGTTTTAGAGTTTGACTTTGATTTTAAGTTTGGATGCAAAGCTGGACATGGTTGTAACACAAACACAAAGCAAGATTGGTGCCTATCCAGGGCCTGGAGTCAGTAGACATACACCTGTGAATGATCAGCATGAATAGCTAAAACTGGATTTCAGAGGGATATATATGATACCTGCCTTACAGATATCTCCCAATACAGAGTGTTAAGTTATCTCTACTTATGGCATCCCTACTGCAGTATACCCTTCCCAATGTTCAACCTGAAAATAGTTTAATCTACCCCTTGAGGAGAAGTTAAAAGATCAGACATTCAACATAGGAATTCTATGTTCTAGAGTCTCGAATATTACCCAAATATCCAGATTCAGAAGAAGAATACATGCAATACTGGAGACAGAATTAACAAAACATATGCTAAGATAGCATTTCTCATATAAGATTAATCATGAAATCAGTGGGTTCATGCCAAAACATACAACAAGAGATACATAGACTCACAGGTTTAGCTGTACAGAGCAACTAGATCAGCTTGTTTTGAATTACAGAGCCAAAAATCTTCAACTTTCAACAACCTAAAAAATGGTAACACAGTCTGCTTATAACAGCCAGAGAGTGTACCACAGCAATTAATTACATGACTGTTACAAAAATTTGCCAGATACATTCACTCTGAGGAAAATGGCCTGCCAAGAATAAGCGCAGCAGGGGACAAAACATGGAGAAGCAGGAAAAGGACAAGGGACAGATGAGCTCGAGCCTTGTGCCACTGTCAGAGAATTTTCTTGCCATAAATTAGATACATGGCCGTTCAACCATTTGCCCATGCCTCTGCAAATCACCATTGATGGCTCAACCACCCATATCTTCTCCTGGAAACAGTCGCACAACTTAAATGGAAATTTCCCGCTCAAAACGTGCCTGAAGCCACAAAGGAAACTCATACTCCATCTTTAAAACATGGCCGTCGACCCTTCCATCGCTTGAAAATCGATGGCACCAAATCCACGTTGAAAAGTCACTATCCTACGAAAATGTGCCACGTAGGCACCCTGAAAATGCATGTTTTGCCTTGCATATCATGCCATCGGCGCGACCAAGACCATCGGGAAGACCTTCACATCTGCATAAATCAATATCCCACATTCGTCCTGCAGAGACCATTTTATCATTTTAAAAACATGGCCACATGGATACTAAGTGTCGAGCGTTTTGCCGCGCTCGACACACGACCCTTCGCCCACAGCCCATCGCCATGACATATACCATCGGCCTTCCTCAAAAATCTCCTGCCGATCACAGCGGTCTCGCCGATGCCTATCATAATCCCCTGTCGGCCAGACTCCTCGCTCCCATCGGCAAGATCAACACTATCGGAGCAACTGAACACTTCTTTGCCGACCTCAAGAGTCTTACCGATAACACCCAGGCCTCCCACCTCCGTCGGTGTGACTTACACCGTCGGAGCAACACCTCAAACCTACGCCGACTCCAAAAGTCATGCCGATGCCCATAGGCTAATTACCGCCTATCGGCCAGACCCATGCCATCGGCTCAATCAAAAACTCCCTCGCCGACATCACATGTTACGCCGATACAGCTCCATCGGCTAGAGTACCCCTGTCGGCCCAACTCTCCACACTCGCCGATGGCAACTCCATCGGCCAGACCTGCGCCATCGGCCAACAATCTGCCTGCTCACCCGATAGCCAAAGTCTTGGCGATAGCACCCCAAAACCCTCGTCGGCGAGACCCAGTCCGTCGGCAAGCCACAAAACACCTTCGCCGATAGGTAAAGTCTCAGCGATAGAAGATAACACGCCATTGGTACCAAAAAGATCGCCAAGACACATGCAAACTCATGCCGATGGAGAAAACAAGAAGACCACCTCCTTCAAGAAAGATGATGTGGATGTTACAAAACACTGAAGGGGTGCCAAAATTGGAAAATTTTTTGGATTTTTTGGGATGGTGCCTGCATAAAAATTGCTCAAGAACTGACAGTCAATTCAGGCACCAACACCCTCAATCATTCCACCCCAAAAGACATATCAACAACCTCTACAAAATCCAATAATATCAAATCCTATTCGTCCTACCATCACATAATCCCTGCCATTCAGGGCTACCAATTATATCTCCTCTTTATCACCTACTTTGCCTCTTGGGGCCTCCTTTGATCATGGGTGGAAGGAAATGAAAAATTCTCTTAAAGGGTTACAAGCTAGGACTTAACGTAAACATTATAAATTTGAAGACCTTTGTCCTTACCCCCTCGATTGATCTATTGTAATGACCTCTTTACCCCCTAACTTTGAAATCCCCAAATTTGAGAAATACAAGGGAAAGGGAGACCCTTGAGATCACATCAAAGAACTTTTCATGGCTTGTTAAGAGGTTTCCTATATTGATTTATACCTATTAAAACTCTTTACACAAAGTTTGGCAGGCCAGGTGTTGGATTGGTTCATGTACCTAACTCTAGGCATTGCGAGTAGCTTCCCTGACCTAGCAGCAAAATTTGTTGCCCACTTCTCCTATAATGTCGAGCACAAGCTTACAATGTTAGATCTATGTAATTCTAAATAAACTAATGGGGAAGTCTTTGCCACTTATTTACAATGATGGAGAGGTCTTGCAAGTTGATTTCCTTGGCAAATCCATGAAAAAGAATTAGTTAATATTTTTATCCAGAACCTTAACCAAGAAATGGCCTTTCATCTTCAAATCCATTGTATTTCCACATTTGATGATATCATTGAGAAAAGGGTCACCATTGAAAAGGCCCTTATTACAAAATCTTTACTCAAGATCTACACCAAAGACAATACTCAAACAAATTCAATAAACCTAAATTTTGGGAAAAGAATAAGAATGTAGTCAGTGATGGGATCATCGACTCAAAGCATATCCAAACCACACAATCATCACAAGAAAATGTGGAAACTATCCTCAAATCTAATACTATTTCCATTCCTTCAAGACAATCCAAGCCACCTCCACATCAAAGCGCAAATATACCCTCTTAGGGGAGCCCATAGAGAATGTATTTCACAAATTGGTTCAAACAAACATGATCACATTCCCTCTCACTAGACCTAATGATGACAATCAACCCAAACCTGCATGGTATAGTAACAAAATTGCGAATATCATCATATCAAAGGCTACTCTACAAGCAAATGCATGAAGCTCAAAATTTATGTCCAAGATCTTATTGATCAGGGAAAAATAGAAACAATAGGAAAATTAGCAATTGGGTATCTATCAAGACACTCTTCCAAAGCATAAACAATCCACTTCATCATCCACCTCTAACCAAGGTCATCTAGAACAATCACACCAACAATGCCCGCTACAATAAAACCCCTTATACCAATGACACCATCATAGGGCATATTGACTATGACCTCACACAAGGTGTGACTTTAATGATATAATCCAAGTCCCTCGATTGTGCTGTCAATACAAGACGTGGCAAGCTCACCATCCCAGGGCTTGCATAATCCTCATCCTCATAGGCTCCTTGTTATAATCTCTTAGAGAACCTTGGGAATAATCCAACACATATATCCATCCCAGAGCTCCTCAAGATTGTTACATCGCCAACTTATGATTTAGCTTAATCTTATTTTTGGCATGGTAATCAAGATGATTAACTAAAGTTGAATAATTAGATGTATGTGGAAAATATCAGAGTAATCATTGTTTATGAGGAAACTAACTAATGCTAGTTAGATATGAGATTTCAAGTTGAAATGATTATTTAATTATTATGATTTATCAAACATATGATGATACACTAATCATGATTTTATGGTGGTGAGTTTGATCAGGAAAGTAATCATCCTTTGAAGATGGAAGGAGGGTATCATTCGGGAGGAAGAAATAGATGTCAGGAAAAGGGGTTAAACAACCATATGAGTATCAAACTTTGTCCTTTGAATCTTTTCTATTAGGGTGAGTTTCGTCTCCTGTGTTAGTCTTTTATTTTCTCTCTTCGAATGTTCAACTAGACCCTTCTTGACTTCTTCAACATCGATTTGTGGAATTAGCGATGTTCGCAAGAATGTCTCTTTTTGAGTCGCTTGCCGATTTTGGCAAAGTTGTTGAGGACCCTTTGGTTCCATGTTCTTTTTCCAAATTATGTATTGTGACTATTTTATCTAGATATTTATGTTTTTCAGTGAACGATGGTTTCCAGGGAGCAGTGCTTGACCCCGTAGTCGAATCGTAAGAATGCGTCCTTATCTAATAGTGTTGATATTATTAACACCTTGGATATTTATAATCCTTAAACCTTATATAAGTGAGTACATGTATATTTATATATGTTACACTTGTTTAAACCCTTCTTGAGGCCGAACATGTTTAATAATTACATTGTTCTTTTATTCAAATGTTGTTCATGTTTTGGTGGGGGCACTCAGCGAGTTACCACCCGCGAGGAGTGGGAAGGAGAGTGGTGAGCTTTAAGCTCAACAAAAATTGGTCTTGGTTTTGCATGATAGAAGAATCGGTTAATTCCGATTTGGATAGGGAGTTTTGTTATGGTCGTTGGCTAGTATTGTGATATGTTTTTTGATGCTTTTGGATGACTCTCGGGTAAAGAGATAGAGTATTCTTTGTAGGGGTATCGCTGCTACAACGAATGCTTGGAGGAGTCGAGTTGGAACTGTGTATACTTTGTGCCCAACTGCTACGTTTGAATAGGCAATAGCTAAAGGTATGAGCTGTAGCTCATCATTTTATACTCAATAATTATATTTGACATGAGTCTTCAATTGTTATAACTGGGTGTCGATGGTGTCGACCCACATTATTCATGCACTGTTATGCAATGGCTTTCGAAGCCAGTTTAAACACTAGTTAAATAATGTATATTATCTTTGTGTTAACTGTTATAATATTGTTGAGGCCGCACACAACATACTGTGTATATAGTAACCTCGGCCAACTTGGAGCCGTGACATGAGAGTTGTGCATACATGAATCCTATGGTGTGCTGGATGGTAGGGTTTTGAGCCCTATTAAACTTATATAGTTTCATGTTATGATGACTGTATCATTTCTTACCAGTCTTAAACCCGTATAGGGTTATCGTCTTATGATTGGTGGCGTTCGAGCCTTCTAACTTTGTTATAATGTTTCATAGTGGTTGAATGATAGTTGCGAAGGCTTGAAAGTTGTTTTATTTGTATAGCCCGATAGGGTGACTGTGCTTTTAATAACTGTGATGGTTGAGGGCATCGACCTATGTTCTCGATAACCATAGCCTTGCATATGATTAAAAACTCTTTCTTGAACCTTCTTAACATTATACTTATCACCTCAAAGTGAAAGATGTAAACCTTCGACTACACGTAATGATACCCATCATGCATGTATTGTACTTTGTTACTAAATGATTTTTCTTGGTAATGAGAAAGTTCTTGTGGACATGTCGTTGTCTTTCGACTCCTATGGGTTTGAGCCATATTTCCTTAAGGGAAAGTTATTCTTTGAAATGTTCTTTTACAAAAATAGAACATTGTCACCATATATCATGTTGTGTAATAGTACATGAATGCCTTCCTTTCGAATGGCTAAAATTCTTCTTTAAGAATTTGGAATTAGGAAGGTCTCTTGAGATTGAACCTTGTTAAAGGGAATCAACTCTATGAGTCACTACAAGTTCATCCACTGACATTATGATCTTCATGTAAACATTGAATGAGATTAACAAAGTAAACACCAAGCCAGTATGGTTAAATGTTGTGAACATGATTGAACCATTTTTCTACAAACAAATGCGGGACAAAGTGACATGGAGTCACTAGTTCCTAGTTTCTTAAGCAACGAGAACCTTAAGAATGGGTTATCAAGACAGAAGTTGAATGTCCAAGGAATGGACTAAGATGATTTGAACCTAACTATTCTAGACAGAGATGGGTCAAATTTATGTTTACTGTAGGACATGACAACTTATAAGCCGATTCGAGGTGGTGGACATACGACAACGTTCATTGCATAATGTTTATGTATGTAAATCTTTGGCCAAAGTAATGCATCTATCTCTCCATGCATTGTCGGTCCATAGTGCTCCAAATGGTATAATGTCTCCAGTAGTGTCATACATAAATAGAGTGGATCTATAGTTGTGTAACCGAGAGGCATTATGAAGGACACAACACCAGATACTTAGATGGATAACCTAATAGTTCCTTATATCTATACCTTCTATGAAGGGTAGGGCCGTTTCCAGGTAGGAAGTTGTGTGGGGGACCGCTAGTCTATGGTTGGAGGAAAAGCACCTAGATGATGCTCTCCTTCCCAAGCATGAGACAAGATGAGGCTTATGAAGATAGATGTCATATGTTCCAGATGCAGTGCTTCTCATTATATGACTTGATAGTGAATTATTATGTATAATTTGATATTTGATGCCTTGAGCATAACTTTGTACATGCATAGTGAAGGTTATTCACTAATGAGATGTAATTGGATATTGTAATTGAAAGCTTTGTTATATTCTAGTTTAGAATAACATGCTTAATTATTGAAATGATAATGATTCATTCTTTCTTAACTCTGATTTTGGATAATCATGATGTATTCTATTTCTTGGTTAAGATGATTTTTTATGTTAATTATTGAGCATTATGGAATGTGATGTTACATATGGTATCAGAGCTACCAGGTTCAATACATGGACCTATGAGCTCACTACTTAATGATTACTTTTTATCCAACATTAACATATGCTAATGATTGGATGTTCTATGCCAGAATGGTAAGAATTAGAACAACACCCCAAAAGAAGGTAACGAAACATGGACATTACCTACGTCATCAAAAGTTCTTGAGGGAACGAGCCTCAAGAATGAAATGACTTGAATAGACTAGCTGCTTAGTAGGAGCATGGTTGATTGATGAGGAGACCGTCGCTAAAGCCATGAAATGTATCAAGCAGGAGTTAAGGAAAGCAGTTAGGATTGCTGCCCCTAACTCTACTGATGCATCGACAGAACCCTCTACACCTAAAACACCAACTGTGGAAAACAATCCTAGGGATTATGATGTACCCAAGGAGGTTGTGGAAGAGTACCTACATGTACCTCAACATCTTGAAACTGAAATGATAAATCTCAAGGTTGAGAAATGAATATGGGATGTTACATAAGTTATCCCAAACTGTAAATGACTTGCAGTAGCAAGGTGCAAACAAAATTTGTAATTTTTATGGATTA
Source organism: Cunninghamia lanceolata (assembly GCA_027924645.1). NCBI lineage: Eukaryota > Viridiplantae > Streptophyta > Pinopsida > Cupressales > Cupressaceae > Cunninghamia > Cunninghamia lanceolata. The sequence continues at coordinate 574,063 of BSBN01000082.1, forward strand.
TATGTAATCCAATGAAAACTATAATGCAATTGAAAAATTATGACAATCTTTCCTTTCTTGTTAAAGATTACATGAATGAGAATAGCTTTGTGTTATGAATGAATTCAATGACATGGAAAAACTAATCCATGATTACCCTGAAAACTTCAGGAAGAAGTAGATTGCAACAAAGGTTCAGATAAGAACCAGGATGGGAGATAGCCAAGATGAATGACAACCTTTAGGGCACTCCGAAACTAAACTTGATCGAATTATTGCCTTGCTTCAAGACACAAGAGTGATAGTAGGAACTATCAAACAGGAAGTCAGGGGTCGACAAGGAGCCAGACGGGATGCCTATGATGGGGGTTATGATGAGACACGTCATAATGGTACCACCTAAAGTGAGCACGAAGAAAATAACTCTAAGGCTAGACAAGAAGTGGATAGAAGGATCCGTATGGCTTTGGAACTATCTCGAGACATGAAAAAGGTTATGCCTCCTAAATTTGATGGATTTGTAAGCAAAGATGTTGCAGAGGCATGGCTTACAAAAATGGAAAAGTATTTCAAAATTAGAAACTATAATGAGGTCACTAAAGTGTATGGGGGGCATTCCAGCTGGGAGGTGAAGCATCAATATGGTGGATGAATAAAAAGATGGAACTAGGCTTGAGGTCTACAAGCCTTACATGGGATAGGTTCATGGAAATATTTAGGCAAAGATGGTTGCCTCAACTGTTCTATGATCAGAAGCTTATGGACTTTTAAAATCTGAAACAGATTGATTTATCTGTGAATGAATATTGGGAAAAGTTCACCCACTTGCTTAAGTATGTGCCGCAGTACCAACAGGATGAGAGATTCCGCATTCAGAAGTTTATAATGGGATTGAATGCCTATATTTGGGGTGAGGTTGATGTTCATGGTCCTACTACAATGGACCAGGTCTATGAAAAGGCCATCAAATAGGAACAAAAACTGAAAGCTATGTCAGATTATCATGAAAGGAACCCAAAGAGATACAATTGGTCCCAATCTTCGCAATCCTCTAAGAAAAAGGGGAAGAAACATGATTTTACTTAGATAAATGATAAAGGGACCAAACATAAGAAAACTGAGTCCAAGCGAAAGAATAAGGGCAATAAATACCCCAAGAAGAATGGAGACAATACTGGAAAACCGCAGGAGAGGCGAGGACCAGTGGGAGGGTGCTACACATTTGGCAGAGATCATTACGCCAACCAGTGTCCTAACAAGACACAGAGCACAACCAAGAGGAAACCCTCTACCCTCTCAACAAGAAGTGTTCCAAAAACACATTCATGTAGCCTTGGACAACAGGCAAGCTGCATACCAAATAACTCCCATTGAAACAACATGTATTTTAATTGGTCTTCCAATTTTAGTTTTGATTGACACTAGTGCTACCAAATGTTTTGTTTCTCCTAAAATTGCAAGCAAAATTTATAGAAAGGCTGGATTCATGGGAAACACATGGTCTATAGAATATGCTAATCAAACAAAGGCTCAGGTAGAGCAATGCCTGTTTGAGGCTAGGGTTGAACTTTTGATTTTCTCCATGGAAGTAAATCTTTATGTAGCCCCACTAGGCTTGTACGATGTTATCCTAGGGATAAATTGGCTATGGAGACATCGAGCGAAAGTGGATTGTTATGCCAAAACAATATAGTGTCTTAATGACTTAGGAAACAAAGTATTTCTACAAGGGAACCCTAGGTAAGTCAAACTAAGACAAATTTCTGCTCTATAAATGAAAAGAGCTCAAAGAAAAGGATGCTAACTTTTTGCTGTCAAAATGGAAAAACTAAATGAGATTACGGAAACCAATTTCCAAGATGATTTAATGTTTTATGAATCTCAAAAACTCAATGAAGTTGGGAAGGAGTCCATAGATCAGGGAAGATCATATATGGATAGGTACCCTTAGAGATTTTGAGGATGTATTTTCATATGAGCTACCGAGATTACCTCCTAAAAGAGCCTTTGACTTCTCCATTGATATAATTCTAGGGTCGGAACCCATTTCTAAAGACCCCTACAGAATGACCACTATAGAATTAATGGAGCTAAAGGCTTAATTACAAGAATTGTTGGATTAAGGGTTGATTATAGCTAGTGTGTCACCCTTGGGAGCGTGAGTCATATTTGTGAAAAAGAAAGATGGCACTTTAGGGTTATGTGTAGATTACCACATGTTGAATAAAGCAACCATTAAGAATAAATACCTGTTGCCTCGCATCAATGATCTTTTCGATCAAATGAGGGGTGCAACCATGTTTTCCAAGATCGATCTTCAGTCTGGGTATCACCAATTGAGGTTAAAGGACGAGGACATCCATAAGACATACTTCAGAATAAGGTATGGGCATTATGAGTTCACTATCCTACCTTTTGGATTAATGAATGCATCGGTGACTTTTATGAATCTAATGAACAGTGTGTTCAAGGATTGTTTGGACAAGTTTGTTTTAGTGTTTCTGGATGACATTCTAATCTATTCTAAGAATGAGGAAGAACATATGCAACATTTAAGAATTGTTCTTTAGAGGTTGAGAGAGCATAAACTATATGGAAAGATTTGTAGGTGTACTTTCTTTCAGAAGGACTTGCAGTATTTGGGCCAGATTGTTGGCAAGAGACACTGTGTGGCTTCATAAGTGTTGTCATTGATGGTAACAAAGTCTATTCTACACATCCACAGTACATAATATGCCTATACCGGAAGTCAGAGTGAAGATTGTTTTGGTCCGGTGGACAAAAACAGAGTATGCAACATGGTACGACAATCAGGTCCGGATCTCTCAGATGGTGTAACTCAGTAAGTTGTGGACTTGGACAAGTCAATAAGGATATCATGACTATTGTATTCTAGAGATTTAGCCTCTGGTGATAAAAGCATGAAAAAGATATGAGCTTTTGTGTGTTGGGTTCCAGTCAGACAGAACAGACAGAGGAAGAACTGACCAACAGAGTACCAGTCTTCAATCTGGATGTATGAAAGATGTTGATCAAGCAATTTGTGGCATTATACATTATTGGCCGACATGATTAATGACTTCTATGTCTAAGTTTTTGATGTGCATCATCAACCAAGAAAGGATTCAGCTGACAGAACAGAAACTTGCAAATATTCCAAGTGTTCTTGTTGCCGACTATGAAGTTGTTGGAAATCCTTGATAAGGATATATATACTCAATAGATTCAAGCTTGTGACATATTTGTGTGTGGAGAAGATGAAGAAAATATAGGAAGAAGTGCAAAAACTAAGATCTGAATCTGGAATATGACTGAAGAGTGATATTGAGTAGAGGAAGAATGAAATGTGCTAGATCAGTATACAGTGCCTAACTGGAACTGAATTCTTGCATGTATGGATGCTGTTCATCAGTTCAAACACCTTGGTATCATTTGTAAACATTTGTAGACAGTGAGTCTCTTGTAGGCAGTGGGCCTCTTGTGAGTAGTGTGCTCGGGCAGTGAGCCCTAATTGGCAAGTTTGTACTCTTCTATTCTTTTAACAGAGCATACAATCTTGGGTTAGTCACCTCGTGGTTTTCCCTTAACAGGGTTTCCATGTAAAAAATCCTTATGTTGTGTGTGTCAATTTCATTTATGTTCTTATGGTTGCTTATGCTTTCATGTTTTGATATATCATTGAATATTGAGATAAGAAAATAAAGTAAAATTTAAGGATAACTGATTCACCCCCCCCGCTCAGTTATCTGCCTTGTTTCCAACAATTGGTGTCAGAGCTAAGTTCCTCTGAACAATCCTAATAGCTTGAGGAAGATCTGGGAATCTCAATGGATGCATATGGTACGAAAGAACAACTTCATTCTGCCCTAGATGATCTTGAACAATCCCACTTTAAGGTCAATAATTTGAGAGAAAGACTTAAGGAAGCTGATGATTTCATCAATGAGCTGAAAGAAAAACTTAGTATTTCTGTGAAAAAGAGAAAGGAACTACTGCAGAAATTAGCAAATCAGAATGAAGCCAATAACACTGATGAGGATCTGAATGAGAAAACTAAGCTATGTGAGAAGCTGTCAAAAGAAGTGATTATGATAAGACATGAAATGGAATCAGGGGTTATGAAATTCACCCAAGAAATTGAAGAGAAGAGAAAGACTAAAGATAACCTAAAATAATCCCTCAAGGAGAAAATAAAGGACTGCCACAAAATGGGCAGAATAATCAGGCATCTTGAATCTGATCTTGAAGAAGCCAGAGACAATGAAGAACAACTTGAGAACTAAATAGACACTCTTAAACAAGTTCTTCAATTTGTAAATGAATACAAAGAAAAATTCAAGATAAGCTCAGCCTAACTTGAAGTTCTTTTTGCCAGTCAAAAGAGGGTTGATGATAAGCGTGGCTTGGGGTATGAGCAAGGTGAAAGCTCTGGATCTGGTCAAAGGAACTTTGGATCAGGAAGTCAAAGGAACATGCCTAGAAGACCTCCGGTAAGGCAATCAAATGCCCAAAGATATCCATCTTTCAATGGAAATTGTTTCAATTGCAACAAATTCAGTTATAAAGCAACTCAGTGTAGGAACCAAATGAATCAGAACAATTCATCCTTCTCCAATCAATGTTTTAGTTGCAAAAGGTATGGTCACAAATCTCATGAATGCAGAAATATACAAATGAACAATTCTTTCAATGGTAGATGCTTTACATGCAATAGAATGGGGCATATGGCTAATCAGTGTAGATCAAAAGGATATCAACCAAATAAGCGAAGAAATGTTGTGTGTTACAACTGCAATAAATCCGGTCATATAGCCAAATTCTGCAGAAGCAGAAATCATGATGAAAGGGGTTCGGTAAAACATGATCATAAACAAGATAAAGGAAAAGGTAAAGTAAATGCAGATGAAGTTCAAAAGGAGATGAGCAAGATTTGGTTAAAGAAGAGTATAATGAATATTGGAGATGGATCTGCACCAGAATCTGATGCTGATAATCTTTCCAGAAACTAAAAGGTGAGCTCTGGCTTAGGGGGAGCTACAGAGAAAATATTTTTCCCCCAACTAGCCGGTAAGTGCCTGAATTTGGCACATTGAGTGAACATCTGATGTTGTGGATTAAACGGTTCCTATAAAATCCCCCAAAGAACCTTAAGTCAAAATGTGAGAGGTCCGCATAAAGTTTTACAAGGTTTATGACCACTTGAGTAGATCCAGTTCCAGCAACCATCCAGTATTAACTGAGCAATTCAAATTGATCTGGTATGATCTAAAAATAAAATACTCTGATCTACGGATCCAGAGGAAAGTCTTTAAGGCACCTGCGTGTTATCAACACACTAAGGTACTAATTTGAAGATCTGCAAGACATTTCATGAAAAGCTCACTTAAGAAGAGGGTGACTAGATGACTTAAAAGTTTTTGCATTTATTATAAAAGGGAATTAGGTTTTGTCCAAGGATAAAAAGGTTTTTTCACTCATTATTTACACATTTGCACTCACGAAGAAGAAAGAAGAGCTCTAGGAAGAGATCCTATTGGTTACTCAAGTTCAAGCTGAAGATTGAATTCAAATAGAAAATCTCTCCGACATCTACTTCAAACCCTAAGGCGTAAAAAGGTATTTCCCTTCTACAAATTCTCTCTGATTTTCTTTGCTAGCATGGCTACTCCAATGGTTGTTAATATATCTGAAAGGCTGAGACCAGAATTCAAGAAACACCCTTACAAGTCACTAGAAGTTGATCCCTTGTGAGCGTTTTCCAGTGTTCCGCACGGTGTCTTGCATGTAGAAGATATTAGGGTTTATATCCATGCAAACATCAAAGATTTTGGAGACTCAAAATTGTTTGACATCTATTAAAAATAATTAATAGATGATAATTTTGAACTCATACCTGAATTCAAGACCCTAAGGGACAAACACTTCAAACATTGCATACATTTTCCATCTTTTGCAGAAGATGATTGGGTCCGGTATGTTTTAAGTAGGATGCATGATAATTTTATGTGTCTAATGAGGCCATTCAAGATAACCAAAGATGCCATTAGAGCTATGACCAGATTGCATTCAACCGGTGGGTTACCTACACTCAAATCTTTGAAGAACCAAATGGTAATTGAAGCCACCGGATCAAAATTTGACAAAAGAGCAATGACTATAGATGACATCATGGATTCGGATGTCAAGTTTGCTTCTATGATAATTGGCTACAAAATCTACCAGTCAAGCAGGGAAAATTTTGTGTCTGGTACAACAATCTATGCTGCATATCAAATGTTGAAGGAAGATGCAGATTATGATCTATGTGAGCTTCTATTAAGTCAACTGATGGAAAACTTGTAGAAGATCAAGAAAGATAAGAAAAACTCTTTCAAATATGGCAGTCTTATATTGTGTCAATTTTTCTACTATATGAATGAGCTGCCTAGATCAAAGGGTTGGGTCTGGCAAAATGATAAACCCGTTGTAATTCAAATCAAAGATTACATGTATGGACTTAGTGATGCTCAAGCCCAAAACTTAGCCCTCTGGGGTTACTTCAAGAATTTCCAAAGCATGATGCATGCCATAGAGAGAATACCACAATCAATAGTTGAGAAATACAAAGATACAATCTGCTTCATGGTTGACATTGATCAATGCCTAATGGAGGCAGTTCAGCCAAGAACTGTGTGGATAATGCCCATGGGATATGAGGTCGATGAAAACATTTTGGAGGTACATGTTCAACACTTGATGAGCCAACCTAAAGACACTGAAGCAGAAAGGTTTGGCACCTTTGAAGAGCTAAGCATAAAAATATATGTTGAATTAAGGCAGCCTGAGATAAAGAGAAAGGTAAGAAAGGAAGTTGAAGAACTTACTAAAATATTTGGCATATCAAAGGAGACAGTAGATGCCAATAGAGAGAAAATAGAGAAGGCAGAAAAAGAAAGACAAGAAGCAAAGAAAGAAAGCATTCCGGTGCAAGCCTCCTTCCAGACTAGATCTTCCAAGAGTTCTGTTCCTATCACTTCTAAAAGCTCAAAGACTACCAAACCGAAAGTCAAGACATCTGGGAAGGGAGAAAAGAGAATGAAGACCAAAGCCAAAAGGACATATATGAGCCAAAAGGACGATGAAGAGACATAATCAGATGAGGAAATCAGGAGAATGAAGAAGAAAAGAACATCCAAGAAGTCCTCTGATAGCAGAAATGAGGAAGAGAAAACAAAGGAATTTGTTGAAAACCCACTCTATCAATTGAAGACATCATCAAAGCCATCATTGTAGATGGAAACTTGCAACCGGTGACAAAATTTTATGATGAATACAATGATCTAGATAAGAGAATTCTTGAAGAGGCAACTGTCAGGTATTTGAACATCTACAACAAAGCCTTCATTGAAATAATTTCATTAATTCCTAAGAGACTAGAAGAAGTACTAAAGCTGAGAAAAGAGAATGCCAAGGCAAAATACTTGGAGATCTGGGAGCAGATAGTGATACAACTATGTCCTTCTATCACTCCAAAGCAAATGAACATGGTTTTTAAGGACAGTAAAGATGATTTTCAGAGAAAGGCAAGAATGGAGAAGCTCATGCTTGGAGAAACTGATCAAATAGCAAATGAAACAAAAGAAATTCTTGAGAATGCCTTGAAGAGATTTAATCTTCCTATTGTAGAGGAAACAAATGAAGAGCCTTCTACCATGGATGTTGAAGGATTAAAAGTAATCGATGAAGAATTCTCTAACAAGGATGTCGAAGGATTAAAGAAAATAGATAAAGAGAAATATGAGAACTTAGACTCCTCTGTTCTAGAAGAGCAAGTTCACAAAGAAGTAAACTCTGGTAATGTCACTCCTTTGGATTCCACAATTGCCAAGACAAATCTTCTGGGCACTAAAGAAGAAGGGGAAGGAAGAAGAGAAGAGAAGGAGATTCAAGAGAAAGAGGATAAGGTAAAAGAAGAAGAACAAGCAGAAAAGGTTGGTGATGAGTTATCCAAACTAGTCGGTCCTGATATCTCTAAAGGAAAGAAGTCTGAATCACCAGCAAGAGACATTGTAGAGACAGTACATAATTTCCTGGACAAAGAAATGATGGAGTTGGATGAACCTAAGTTGATTCAAGGGCCATTGAATTTCCACTCTCTCTGGTTCAGATAATGAAAGTAGCATCTTTTGCTTAGGCCAAAGTAAAAGAGAAACTTCTAAAATCACACATGGAGGACAATGAACTGTTGAATATTGCATCCGGTGTACTAGAGAAGATCATGCCTACATATCAAAAGGATGCATCTGCCTCTCCATCCAGTAACTTGAAAAACTTGGTTAATTATGTCAATTCTCACTTTGAATCTCTTGAAAAATTGGTAGAAACTAAGGTCCGGAAAGAGTTCTCTAAAAAAAGGTTCAGTGAGGTACAAGGACTAATTAACAATGACAGAAGAACCTTAGACATTGGAATAAAGAGCATTGAAAACCCTCTTAAGGATGGAGGAGATATATATAAATTTTGTTTATCTTGGCCTGAAGTTTCAAAGGACATCTAAAAGAAGATGAAAGAACAAGAAGAAAAGTTGCTAAGCTTGTCTCAGAATTTTGATCCTCTTACCATCTCTCTGGTAAATCAAGAATGTCAAGAAGTTATCATAAATGAGGGAAAGAAACTGGCTAAGGAGAATAGGCATCTGATGGATAGAATGGGTGAACTCAGGGGAATAATCCTTCCTAAGTTAGAAGTATTGCATGATGCTTTAACAGATGCTCAAAGTATAGCTCGGACCAGTAATTCGATAGATTTGAAGAGGGCAGAAGCATATGCATTTTTGTTAAGTGGATAGATCTCCATTTTGGATAGAATGAAGAGGACTTGTGCCACAAAAATTGTATAGTTGAAGACAACCTTTGCGGATATATTTAAGTATAATGTATGATTTGTATATACATATGCGGCCATGTATATAATAATTTTTGTACAATTATGGTATATGGATTCCACCCTTTGCCATTGATGTCAAAGGGGGAGTGAAGAATAGTGAAAAATGAGGAATTCAACAAAGGGGGAGCTCTGGTAAAGTAGTGCAAAGAAACATAGAACAAGCAAAGGGGGAGTTACTGCGACACTTAGCCATTTTTCACTAAGTGTTGCCATCAATGCCAAAAGCGGAGATTGTTGGCAAGAGACACTATGTGGCTTCATAAGTGTTGTCATTGATGGAAACAAAGTCTATTCTACACATCCGCAGCACATAATATGCATATACTGGAAGTCAGATTAAAGATTGTTTTGGTCCGGTGGACAAAAACAGAGTATGCAACATGGTCTGACAATCAGGTCCGGATCTCTCAGTTGGTGTAACTTAGTAAGTTGTGGACTTGGACAAGTCAAGAAGGGTATCATGACTATTGTATTCCAGAGATTTATCCTCCGGTGATAAAGCATGAAAAAGATATGGGTTTCTGTGTGTTGGGTTCCAGTCAGACAGAGTAGACATAGGAAGAACTGACCGACAGAGTACCCGTCCTCAATCTGGATGTATGAAAGATGTTGATCAAGCAATTTGTGGCATTATACATTATTGGATAACATGATTAATGACTTCTATGTCTAAGTTTTTGACGTGCATCATCAACCAAGCAAGGATTCAACCGACAGAACAAAAACTTACAAATATTCCAAGTGTTCTTGTTGCCGACTATGAAGTTGTTGTAAATCCTTGATAAGGATATATATAATCGATAGATTCAAGCTTGTGACATATTGGTATGTGGAGAAGAAGAAAATATAGGAAGAAGTGTGAAAACTAATATCTGAATCCAGAATATGACTGAAGAGTGATATTGAGCAGAGGAAGAATGAAATGTGCTAGATTAGTATACAATGCCTAACCGGAACTGAATTCTTGCATGTATGGATGTTGTTCATCAGTTCAAACACCTTAGTATCATCTGTAAGCATTTGTAGACAGTGAGTCTCTTGTAGGCAGTGGGCCTCTTGTGAGCAGTGTGCTCGGGCAATGAGCCCTAATTAGCAAGTGCCATTTTGTACTCTTCTATTCTTTTAATAGAAAATACAATCTTGGGTTAGTCACCTTGTGGTTTTTCCCTTAACAGGGTTTCCATGTAAAAAAAATCCTTTTGTTGTGTGTGTCAATTTCATTTCTGTTCTTATGGTTGCTTATGCTTTCATGTTTTGATATATCATTGAATATTGAGATAAGAAAAGAAAGTAAAATTTAAGGATAACTGATTCACCCCCCCTCTCAATTATCTGCCTTGTTTCCAACACAGATAATCTCAGCTAAGAGAATAGTTGTGGACCCAGCTAAGATTAAGGCTATTTTGGAATGGCCGATACCAAGAAATGTTTATGAGGTCCCGAAGTTTCATGGGCCTTGCAGGTTATTATAGGAAGTTTGTGAAAAACTTTTCAAAAATTGCATACCCTATAACTTCCTTGTAGAGAAAAGGTAAGAGATTTGAGTGGTCAAAAAAGTTCCAGGAGGCCTTTGACCTACTGAAGGAAAAATTGACTTCAACACCAATTTTACAGCTACTTGACTCAGAGGGTCAATTTGTAGTCATTACTGACACCTCAGGGAAAGGCTTAGGTGGTGTACTAGTCTAGGATGGACAAGTCATTGCGTATGAATCCCGAAAACTAAAAAAATTAAACAAAACTATGCCCCACATGATTTGGAACTGGCAGCAGTCATCAATGCATTGTAAATGTGTAGACACTACTTGCTCGGAAAACCTTTTGAGTTAAAAATAGATCATTAGGGACTCAAATATTTGTTCACTCAACCACATCTTAATGCTCGACAAAGAAGATGGTTGGAATTCATCTCAGATTATGATTTCAAGATTAGATATATTCAAGGAAAAGAAATCTGAGTGGTAGATGATATGAGTAGGATGAGACACATCTCCTCAATGATCTCCATACATTCTAATTTTAGGAATCACGTATTACAGAAATCTAAGGGAGATGAATTTTACAAGCATGTAAAGTAGGCCCTTGAGAAAAACCCCCAGAACCTGAGATATGAGGGATTGAGCCTTGCACTAGATGGGTTATTATGGTTTAAAGGAAAGATGTATATACCTAATTCTATAGAGTTAAGGAATATGGTGTGGAAGGAGGTTCATTTTGTACCTTATTCTAGACATTTTGGAGTAACAAAGTTACTTTTTGATGTGAAACCCCTATATTTCTGGAAAGGAATGAAGAGGGATGCTGCAAATTTTGTAGCTATCTGTATGGAATGCTAGAGGGTGAAGGTGGAAGACCATCACCCAACATGACTCTTTTACCCTCACGAAATTCCTGAGTGGAAATGGTAAATTATAAGCATGGACTTTGTGCAAGGGATTCCTATGTCAAGGAACATACACAATGCTATCTTGGTTGTGGTGGATAGACTCACCAAAGCCACTCATTTTATACCTGGGAACTTGATAGATGGGGCACCCATCATAGCACAAAAATTTGTTCAAGAGATTTTCAAATTGCATGGCATTCCTAAGAAGATTGTCTTAGATAGGGATGCACAAATGACATCGAGGTTTTGGCAAACCTTGTTCTCTTCACTTCGAACCTAGTTGAATATAAGCTTTGCTTATCATCCTGAAATGTATTGCCAAATTGAGAGGGTAAACCAAGTGCTGGAGGATTTATTGAGAATGTATTGCATGGATCAACAATACAAATGGGAGGATTATCTTCCTCTGGTGTAATTTGCCTATAATAATTCTTATCACTCTGCTATTAAGATGGCTCCATTTGAGGCATTATATGGATGGAAGTGCAGAACCTCTATAAGCTGGGACAAGTTAGAAGATAGGGTTAGCCTTGGTCTAGAAATGCTGTCAGAGATGGAAAAGCAAGTACATCTGATTAAGAGAAGGCTAGCAGAAGCCAATGATAGACAAAAGAGTTATGCAGATGTTAAGCACATCAAAAGGCATTTCACAGTGGGAGAGAAAGTCCTCTTAAGGGTAAAACCTCATAAGAGTTCCATTAAATTTGGAAAGATATCCAAATTGGCACCTAGATACATGGGTCCCTTCGAAGTTTTTGAAGAAGTCAACCCAATAGAATATAAAATTGCTTTACCGCCAGCTCTTGCCATGATGTATAATGTGTTTCATGTTTCTTATTTGAAAAAGTTTAATATTGCAGATAATCAAATTCCTATGCTTGATTGGAATGCTATACAGGTGAAGGACCTAGGGGTGGTGAAGATCGAGCCCATTAAGGTGCTCGAAATGCATAAGCTATGCTTACGTAACAAAGAAATAACATAATGCAAGGTTCAGTAGGACCAATATTTAGAGGAAAATGCCACCTGGGAAAACTATGATGACTTTTATGCGAGATTTCCTCATCTTCTCTGAAAAACTTTTTATTATGCTCTCAAAACATTTTTCTTATTATGTTGATTGACTATGAAGACATTAAATAATCGGGGACGATGATTCTTATGGGCGGAGATATGTTACATCCCCAACTTATGATTTAGCTTAATCTTATTTTTGGCATGGTAATTAGGATGATTAACTAGAGTTGAATGATTAGATGTTTGTGAAAATATCAGAGTAATCATTGTTTATGGGGAAACTAACTAATGCTAGTTAGATATGAGATTTCAAATTGAAATGATTATTTAATTCTTATGACTTTTCAAACATATGATGATACACTAATCATGATTTTACGGTGGTGAGTTTGATCAGGAAAGTAATCATCCATTGAAGATGGAAGGAGGGTATCATCCAGGAGGAAGAGATAGATGTCGGGAAAAGGGGTTAAACAACCATCTGAGTATCAAACTTTGTCCTTTGAATCTTTGCTATTAGGATGAGTTTCATCTCCTGTGTTAGTCTTTTATTTTCTGTCTTCAATTGTTCAACTGGACTCTTCTCGACATCTTCATCGCCGATTTGTCGAATTAGCAATGTTCGCAAGAACGTCTCTTTTTGAGTCACTTGTCGATTTCGGCAAAGTTATCAAGTACCCTTTGGTTCCATGTTCTTTTTCTGCATTATGTATTGTGACTATTTTATCTGGATATTTATGTCTTTCGGTGAACAATGCTTTTCGGGTAGTAGTGCTCGACCCCGTAGTCGCATCGTATGAATGTGTCCTTATCTAATAGTGTTGATATTATTAACACCTTGGATATTTATAATCATTAAACCTTATATAAGCGAGTACATTTATATTTATATATGTTACACTTGTTTAAACCCTTATTGAGTCTAAACATGTTTAATAATTACATTATTATTTTATTCAAATGTTGTTGATGTTTTGGTGGGGCACTCGACCAGTCACAACCCACGAGGAGTGGGAAGGCAAGTGGTGACTAAGTGTACCCTATTCTCAAGCCATTATCTCATCCGACCTATCATTGATTAAAAAGGTGGCGGTCTTTGTTGGGAATTAAGGTGTCTCAACCTTGCAATTCCTAGCATTGATTATTAGATTATTTATTTATTGAATTGCCTAATTTTGTATTTACTTGCACATCCTGATTTGTAATTTAGTTTGAGGTGGCATTGTGACATGTCATCCTACTTGTAATATGACTTGGATGGTCAAGTCAAACACATGTGGACTTCGGCATCCCATTTGAGGTGGCACTAATATGCCATGTGTTGGCATCTTGGATTATGACAGAGGAGTTATTTTCTATGACAGAATCTATGACGCGTAAGAGCTAAGTATAGAGATTCCTATGAAAAGTGAAGACAAGTGTCAGAGAGTACCTTTGCATGAGAGAAAGGCATCTTTGGGTGCCCAACTTGGGTTATGACATGTTGTAAGAGGAATATGCTATTTTTAGTCTTGTATGACTAATTCTATTACAACATTTAAGGTTGTTATGTTGGGCAGATTTTATGACAGTTGTAAGATGCGTAAGAGCATCTGTCATAGCTATTTTTAGCCTGGAGTGCTCCATTCTTGGGAAGTAAAATCTTCCATGTATGATAAATGTAAGAGAGTGTATGGATGTTGTACAAGTGTCCTTTGATGTGTGAAATTGGCCATGTGGCCAAGATTGACGCCTACCTCTAAAGGCTTCTCAGTTATGCCTTGTAACTCTATATAATGTAGTGTTTTGGTGTAGTAGATACATAGTGTTTGTATAGGTACTGTTATGCTACTAGAATTACTCTAGAAACGACATTTGCAGACTCCTAGAAGAACTTGAATTGCAAGTGTATTGTAATTCTTTACAGATTTGATAATACATTGTGCATGTTTTGGAGTGTGGGGTTTTTTTACCTAAAAAGGTTTTCCCCACAATATATCTTGTGTCACTCTCTTTCTATGTGTTGTGTTGTTGTAATCTTTATGTTATATGTTTAACATTGTTGCAGTTGTAAGTATTTAAAAGAATTTGCATACTTTTCCCCTCATTAGGTTGGTGTGGGAAGTGTGTTCCGTGTACCTTGCTTCCTTTCAAGCTTTAAGCTCAGCAAAACCTGTTCTTGGTTTTGCATGCATGCAAGAATTGGTTAATTCTGATTTGGGTAGGGTGTTTTGTTTTGGTCGTTGGCTGGTATTGTGATATGTTTTTTGATGCTTTTAGATGACTCTCGGGTAGAGAGATAGAGTATTCTTTGCAAGGGTATCGTTGCTACAACGAATGCTTAGAGGAGTCAAGTTGGAACTGTGTATGCTTTGTGCCCAACTACTACCTTTGAATAGGCAATAGCAATAGGTATGAGCTATAGATCATCGTTTTATACTCAATAATTATATTTGACATGAGTCTTCAATTGTTATAAGTGGGTGTTGACGGTGTCGACCTACGTTATTCATGCACTATTATGCAATGGCTTTCGAAGCTGGTTTAAACACCAGTTAAATAATGTATATTATCTTTGTGTTAACTGTTATAATATTGTTGAGGCCACACACAAAATACTGTGTATATAGTAACCTCGGCCAACTTGGAGCTGCAACATGAGAGTTGTGCATACATGAATACTACGGTGTGTCATATGGCAGGGTTTTGAGCCCTGTTAAACTTCTATAGTTTCATGTCATCGTTATGATGATTGTATTTAATTAGTAGACATTATCATTTATTACCGGTGTTAAACCCTTATAGGGTTATCGACTTATGATTGATGGCGTTCGAGCCTTGTAACTCTGTTACAATGTTTCATAGTGGTTGAATGATAGCCGCGATGGCTTGAAAGTTGTTTTATTTGTATAGCCTAATAGGGCGACTATGCTTTTAATAGCTGTGATAGCCAAGGGCATCGACCTATGTTCTCGATAACCAGAGCCTTACATACGATGACAAGAAAGGCCGAATCATACTGTGTTATTGACTTATGAAAACTAAGTAAGGTCGACCCCCATTATGTTGAAGATCGTTCCAATATTGATGGAAAACTCTTTCTTGAACAATTGTTCTTAACATTATACTTTTCACCTTGAAGTGAAAGATGTAAACCTTAGACTGCATGTAATGATACCCATCATGCATATATTGTATTTTATTACTAAATGATTTTTCTCAGTAATGAGAAGGTTCTTGTTGACATGTCGTTGTCTTTAAACTCCTATGGGTTTGAGCCATATTTCCTTAAGGGAAAGTTATTCTTTGACATGTTCTTTTACAATAATAGAACCTTGTCACCATATATCATGTTGTGTAATAGTACATGAATGCCTTCCTTTCGAATGGCTAAGATTCTTCTTTAAGAATTTGGAATCAAGAAGGTCCCTTGAGATTGAACCTTGTTAAAGGGAATTGACTCTGAGTCACTACAAGTTCACCTGCTGACATTATGATCTGCATGTAAACATTGAATGAGATTAACAAAGTAAACACCAAGCTAGTATGGTTAAATGTTGTGAACATGATTGAACCTTTTTTCTACAAACACATGTGGGACAAAGTGACGCGAAGTCACTAGTTCCCGGTTGCTTAAGCAATGAGAACCTTAAGAATGGGTTATCAAGACAGAAGTCGAATGTCCAAGGAATGGACTAAGACGATTTGAACCTAACTGTTCTAGACCGAGATGGGTCAAATTTATGTTTACTATGGGACATGATAGCTTATAAGTCGAGTCAAGGTGGTGGACATATGACAATGTTCATTGCATAACGTTTATGTATGTAAATCTTTGGCCAAAGTAATGCATCCGTATATGCATGCATTGTCAGTCCACTGTGCTCCAGATGGCGTAATGTCTCTAGTAGTGTCATACATAGTTAGATTGGATATATAGTTGTGTGACTGAGAGGCATAATGAAGGACACAACACCATATACTCAGATGGCTAACCTAACGGCTCCTTATATCTATACCTTCTATGAAGGGTAGGGCCACTTCTAGGTAGGAAGTTGTGCAGGGGACCGCCTGTCTATGGTTAGAGGAAAAGCACCTGGATGATGCTCTCCTTCCCAAGCATGAGACAAGTCGAGGCTTATGAAAATAGATGTCATATGTTCCAGATGTAGTGCTTCTCATTATATGACTTGATAGTCAATTATTATGTATAATTTGATATTTGATGCCTTGAGCATAACTTTATACATGCATAGTGAAAGTTATTCACTAATGATATGTAATTGGATATTGTAATTGAAAGCTTTGTTATATTCTAGTTTAGAATAACATGCTTAATTATTGAAATGATAATGATTCATTCTTACTTAACTCTGATTTTGGATAATCATGCTGTATTCTATTTCTTGGTTAAGATGAATATTTATGTTAATTATTGAGCATTATGGAATGTGATGTTACATATGGTATCAGAGCTACCAGGTTCAATACATGGACCTATGAGCTCACTACTTGATTACTTTTTATCCAACTTTAACATATGGTAATGATTGGATGTTCTATGCTAGAATGGTAAGAATTAGATCAACACCCCAAAAGAAGGTAGCAGAACATGGACGTTACCTACGTCATCAAAAGGTCTTGAGGGAATGAGCCTCAAGAATGAAAAGACTTGAACATACTGGCTGCTTAGTAGGAACATGGTTGACTAATGAGGAGACCTTCGCTGATGCCATGAAATGCATCAAGAAGGAGTTAAGGAAAGCAGTTAGGATTGTTTCCCCTAACTCTTCTGATGTATCGACAGAACCCTCTGCACCTAAAGCACCAGCTGTGGAAAATAATCCTAGGGATGATGATGTACCCAAGGAGGTTGTGGAAGAGTACATGTGTGTACCTCTACCTCCTAAAATTGAAATGATAAATCTCAAGGTTGAGAAATGAATATGGGATGTTACATAAGTTATCCCAAACTGTAAATGACTTGCAGTAGCAAGGTGTAAACAAAAATTTATAATTTTGATGGATTATATGTAATCCAATAAAAACTATAATGCAATTGAAAAATTCTAAAAATCTTTCCTTTCTTGACAAAGATTACATGAATGAGAATAGATTGGTGTTATGAATGAATTCAATGACATGGAAAAACTAATCCATGATTAACTTGCAAACTTTAGGAAGAAGTCGATTGCAGAAAAGGTTCAAATAAGAACTAGGATGAAGGGCAACCTTTAGGGCACTCTGAAACTAAACTTGATCAGATTATTGCCTTGCTTCAAGACACAAGAGCGAGAGCAAGAACTCTCGAACTGGAAGTCAGGGGATGACAAGGACCTAGACAAGATGCCTATGATGGGGGTTATGACGAGACACACCATAATGATACTACCCAAAGTGAGCACAGAGAAAATAACTCTGAGGCTAGACAAGAAGTGGATAGAAGGAGCCATATGGCTATGGAATTATCCCAAGACATGAAAACATTTATGCCTCCTAAATTTGATGGATCTATAAGCGGAGATGCCATAGAGGCATGGCTTACGGAAATGGAAAAGCATTTCAAAAATAGAAACTATAATGAGGTCACTAAAGCAGTATGGGGGCATTCCAGCTGGTAGGTGAAGCATCCACATGGTGAATGAATAAAAAGATGGAACTAGGCTTGATGTCTACAAGCCTTACATGGGACAGGTTCGTGGAACTTTTTAGGCAAAGATGGTTGCCTCAGTTGTTCTATGATCAAAAGCTTACAGACTTTCAAAATTTGAAATAGGCTGATTTGTCTGTGAATGAATATTTGCAAAAGTTCACTTGCTTGCTTAAGTATGTGCCGCAATACCAACAGGATGAGAGATACATTCAAAAGTTTATAATGGGATTGAACGCCTAGATTGGGGGTGAGGTTGATGTTCATGGTCCTACTGCAATGGACCAGGTCTATTAAAAGGCCATCAAACATGAACATAAAATGAAAGCTATGTTGAATTATAAAGAAAGGAACCAAAAGAGATACAATTGGTCCCAATCCTCGTAATCCTATAAGAAAAAGAGGAAGAAACATGATTTTACTGAGATAAATGATAAATGGACCAAGCATAATCAAACTGAGTCCAAGAGAGAGAAGAAGGGCAATAAATACACCAAGAAGAATGTAGACAATTCTAGAAAACCTTAGGAGAGCGAGGACCAGTGGGGGGGTGCTACACATGTGGCGGAGATCATTAGGCCAACCAGTGTCCTAACAAGACACAATGAGCACAACCAAGAGGAAACCCTCTACCCTCCCAACAAGCAGATTTGTAGCAACGCATTCATGTAGGCTTGGACAATAGGCAAGTCAAATACCAAATAACTCTCATAGAAACATGTCTTTTATCTGGTCTTCCTATTTTAGTTTTGATTGACACTGGTGCTACCGAATGTTTTGTTTCTCCTAAAATTGTAAGCAAAATTCCTAGAAAGGATGGATTCATGGAAAACACATGGTCTGTAGAATATGCTAATCAAACCAAGGCTTAGGTAGAGCAATGCCTGTTTAAGCCTAGGGTTAAACTTCTGAGTTTCTCCACGGAAGTAAATCTTTATGTAGCCCCATTAGGCTCGTACGATGTTATCCTAGGGATAAATTGGCTATGGAGAGATCGAGCCAAAGTGGATTGTTATGCCAAAACAATAGAGTGTCTTGATGACTTAGGAAACAAATTATTTCTACAAGGGAACCCTAGGGAAGTCAAACTAAGACAAATTTCTACTCTGTAAATGAAAAGAGCTCAAAGCAAAGGATGCCAACTTTTTGCTGTCAAAATGGAAAAACTAAATGAGATTGTAGAAACCAATTTCCAAGATGTTTTAATGTCTTATGAATCTCAAAAACTCAATGAAGTTGGGAAGGAGTTCATAGGTCAGGGAACATCAGATATGGATAGGTACCCTTTCCTTAGAGATTTTGAGCATTTATTTTTGGATGAGCTATCAGGATTACCTCCTAAAAGAGCCTTTGGCTTCTCCATTGATATAATTCCAGGGTCAGAACCCATTTCTAAAGACCCCTACAGAATGAACACTAAATAATTAATGGATCTAAAAGCTCAATTACAAGAATTGTTGGATAAAGGGTTGATTAGACCCAATGTGTCACCCCAGGGAGCACTAGTCATATCTGTGAAAAAGAAAGATGGCACTTTGCGGTTATGTATAGATTACTGCATGTTGAATAAAGCAACAATTAAGAATAAATACCCATTGCCTCACATCGATGATCTTTTCGATCAAATGAGTGGTGCAATCATGCTTTCCAAGATCGATCTTCAGTCTAAGTATCACTAATTGAGGTTAAAGGATGAGGACATCCATAAGACATCCTTCAGAACAAGGTATGGGCATTATGAGATCACTGTCCTACCTTTTGGATTAACGAATGCACCGGTGACATTTATGAATCTAATGAACAGTGTGTTTAGGGATTGTTTGGACAAGTTTGTCCTAGTGTTCCTAGATGACATTTAATCTATTCTAAGAATGAGGAAGAACATCTGTAGTATTTAAGAATTGTTCTTCAGAGGTTGAGAGAGCATAAACTGTATGGCAAGTTCTCTAACTATACTTTCTTTTAGAAGAAAGTGTAGTATTTGGGCCACATTATCTCAGTTAAGGGAATAACTGTGGACCCAACTAAGATTAAGGCTATTTTGGAATGGTCAATACCAAGAAATGTTCATGAGGTCCCGAAGTTTCATGGGCCTTGTAGGTTATTATAGGAAGTTTGTGAAAAACCTTTCAAAAATTGCATACCCTATAACTTCCTTGCAGAGAAAAGGAAAGAGATTTGAGTGGTCAGAAAAGTGCCAGGAGGCCTTTGACCTACTGAAGGAAAAATTGATTTCAGCACCAATTTTAAAGGTACTTGACTTAGAGGGTCAATTTGTACTCATTACCGATGCCTCAGGGGAAGGCTTAGGTGGTGTATTAATCTAGGATGTACAAGTCATTGCGTATGAATCCTGAAAAATGAAAAATTATGAACAAAACTATGCCCCACATGATTTGGAACTAGTAGCAGTAATTCATGCATTACAAATCTGGAGATACTACTTGCTCAGAAAACCTTTTGTGGTAGAAACAGATCATTAGGTACTCAAATATCTGTTCACTCAACCACATCTTAATGCTCGACAAAGAAGATGATTGGAATTCATCTCAGATTATGATTTTAAGATTAAATATATTCAAGGAAAAGAAAACTGAGTGGTAGATTCTTTGAGTAGGATGAGGCACATCTCCTCAATGGTCTCCATACATTCTAATTTTAGGAATCAGGTATTATAGAAATCGAAGGGAGATGAGTTTTACGAGTAGGTAAACTAGGCCCTTGAGGAAAACCCCCCAAAACTTAGATGTGAGGGATTTAGCCTTGAACCAAATGGGTTATTAAGGTTTAAAGGAAGGATGTATATACCTAACTCTATAGAGTTAAGGAATATGGTGTGGAAGGAGGTTCATTCTGCACCATATTCTGGACATCTAGTAGTAACAAAGTTACTTGCTGATGGGAAACCCCTATATTTTTGGAAAGGAATGAAGAGGGATGCTGCAAATTTTGTAGCTACGTGTATGGAATGCCAGAGGGTGAAGGTGGAGCACCATCACCTGATAGGACTCTTATACCCTCATGAAATTCTTGAGTGGAAATGGTAAATTATAAGCATGGACTTTGTGCAAGGGCTTCCTATGTCAAGGAATAGACACAATGCTATCTTGGTTGTGGTGGATAGACTCACCAAAGCCACTCTTTTTATACCTGTGGACTTGATGGATGGGAAAACCATCATAGCATGAAAATTTGTTCAAGAGATTTTCAGGCTGCATGGCATTCCTAAGAAGATTATCTTAGATAGGGATGGACAAATGACATCAAGGTTTTGGCAACCTTGTTCTCTTCACTTGGAACCTAGTTGAATATAAGCTCTACTTATCATCCTAAAATGGATGACCAAATTGAGAGGGTAAACCAAAGTGCTGGAGGATTTATTGAGAATGTATTGCATGGATCAACAATACAAATGGGAGGATTATCTTCCTCTGGTGGAATTTGCCAATAATAATTCCTGTCACTCTGCTATTAAGATGGCTCCATTTGAGGTATTATATGGATGGAAGTGCATAACCCCTATAAGTTGGGACAAGCTAGAAGATAGGGTTAGCCTCGGTCTAGAAATGTTGTCAGAGATGGAAGAGCAAGTCAATCTGATTAAGTGAAGGCTAGCGGAAGCCAATGATAGACAAAAAGAGTTATGTGGATGCTAAGTGCATCAAAAGGCATTTCACAGTGGGAGAGAAAGTCCTCTTAAGGGCAAAACCTCAGAAGAGTTCCATTAAATTTTGAAAGATGTCCAAACTGAAACCTAGATACATGGGTCCCTTCAAAGTTCTCAAAGAAGTCAACTCAGTAGCATACAAAATTGCTCTACTGCCAGCTCTTGCCATTATGCATAATGTGTTTCATGTTTCTTATTTGAAAAAGTTTAATACTGTAGATAATCAAATTCCTATGCTTGATTGGAATGCTATACAGGTGAAGGACCCAGGGGTGGTGGTGATTGAGCCCATCAGGGTGCTACAAACATGTAAGCTACGCTTATGTAACAAAGAGATAACATAGTGCAAGGTCCAGTAGGACCAATATGTAGAGGAAAATCTGGTGCAGGAGCACCATTTGTTCAAGATTGTCAACTATGGTCTAGGATTTAGTTTTAGTATATTTTTCATAAAATTATGGTCTTAAAAGCACATTTAATGATGTAATAATCCCACTAGGGACATGGTCTTGTAGTGGAGGCTTAGAATAGTATCTTTAGTGAAAATCTACAATTTGCTTAAAAATAAGATAGTCCATTTTTGTTTTCTTAGTGGACAGGCTGTAATGCCTCCTTTTTTTGGCTTTTCCTCGACCATTCTAGGAATGAGTCGATTGGATTCCTTGTCAAAACTTTTTATTTATGCTGCCACACTTCGAGAAAAGGCAGAGTTGAAGATTTGAGGAGGAATAAT
Source organism: Cunninghamia lanceolata (assembly GCA_027924645.1). NCBI lineage: Eukaryota > Viridiplantae > Streptophyta > Pinopsida > Cupressales > Cupressaceae > Cunninghamia > Cunninghamia lanceolata. Next base: position 596,399 of record BSBN01000082.1, read on the forward strand.
AGAGTTTTACTAGTTTTTTTCTACATTTTCCACTGTCTTTTTTGATTTTCTGTCCAAAACTATGTTCTACTGTACTGTCATGGATCCATATATGAAAAAATGAATTGGATCTCTACCTTGTCTAGCTTTTGGATGCATTGTTAAATGATTTTTGAGAAGTTTGAGAATAGGAAAAATGTTTTACCAGTCATTTTCTGTAGTTTTGTTGTCTTCCTTAACTTCCCGCCCCTTGTACTTTGCCGTACAGTGCAGTCAAGGGCATAGACTTGTAAAATGTTGTAGGGCAGTGTGTTATCTTTCATTTGAGTGTGGCTAGAGGGAATTTCATTTGAGTTCAGGGATTTGGTAGGTATTTTCCCAAAAACTACCCTAAAACGCTAGTATTGGGAGGGTTTGGTAAAAATGATGGGTTTTGGACCTTTTTCATCTGCATAGGCTCACTAGACCAGGTGGAATAATGGTAATGAGGATGTGTTTAACAAATTTTTGTGTTGTAGAAGCAGGGCATGGTTGGAGTGAGTTCATTTGTGCATTCTAGGCCCAATTTCTTCATGTTTGGGCTTTTGGATGCTTGGAGAGTAGGAGTTCAGTTGGAATAGTGGCTTGGATTAGCCCAAGAAGCCTTAAATTTGTGTTATCCAATCATTTTTAGCATGATCAATGCATTGGAGTTGAGTATAGGGGCTGAGGACAAGATTGGAGGTTTTGTGGTATGTGGGAGAGGCCTAATTAGGCTTATTGCAGCAGGGCACAGTCAAGATTTTGGTGGTGTGTCCCAAAACAACTTATGATGCATGTTGAGTATGTTAAATTAAAAGGATATTGGGTATCCAAAAAGCCTATGACAGTCCACCTAGGAGGTCTAAAACTCAAATGGTTGTCTGACAGTCCTTTATGAAGGGGTACAAGGAAACTAGGACAGTGACAGCTAGACATCCGAATACTGTTGAATGGAGAGTGTAGGTCTGAGGGACAATTTGGAATGGGTGTGTTTGAGTTGTTAAGAGGGTAGAAAGCCCTGAGAAACCTTGTGTGGGTTATGGAGTGTTATCAAATCCTTGTTTGTGTTGGGAAGAGGAGAGTTCCTTGTGAGGGAAGACTATAAAACATTGATGAAGATTGGGCTTCTATGTCCATTGGTGTATAACTTTGTGAGATTGATTTGGTTGGCACTTAGCTCTGCATCAAAATGCCACCTGGGAAAACTATGATGACTTTTATGCGAGATTTCCTCATCTTTTCTAAAATACTTTTTATTATGCTGTCAAAACATTTTTCTTATTATGTTGATTGACTATGAAGACATTAAATCATCGGGGACGATAATTCTTATGGGGGGAGATATGTTACATCCTCAACTTATGATTTAGCTTAATCTTATTTTTGGCATGGTAATTAGGATGATTAACTAGAGTTGAACATTTAGATGTTTGTGGAAAATATCAGAGTAATCATTGTTTATGAGCAAACTAACTAATGCTAGTTAGATATGAGATTTCAAGTTGAAATGATTTTTTAATTCTTATGACTTATCAAACATATGATGATACACTAATCATGATTTTATGGTGGTGAGTTTGATCAGGAAAGTAAACATCCTTCGAAGATGGAAGGAGGGTATCATCCGGGAGGAAGAAATAGATGTTAGGAAAAGGGGTTAAACAACCATTTGAGTATCAAACTTTGTCCTTTGAATCTGTTCTATTAGGGTGAGTTTCGTCTTCAGTGTTACTCTTTTATTTTCTCTCTTTGACTGTTCAACTAGACTCTTCTTGATGATTTCAATGTCTATTTGTCAAATTAGCGATGTTCGCAAGAACATCTCTTTTTGAGTTGCTTGCCAATTTTGGCAAAGTTGTCGAGGACCCTTTGGTTCCATGTTCTTTTTCTACATTATGTATTGTGACTATTTTACCTAGATATTTTTATCTTTCTATGAACGATGCTTTCCGGGGAGCTGTACTCGACCCCATAGTCACATCGTAAGAATACGTCCTTATCTAATAGTGTTGATATTATTAACACCTTGGATATTTATAATCCTTAAACCTTATATAAGGGAGTACATGTATATTTATATATTTTACACTTGTTTAAACCCTTCTTGAGGCCGAACATGTTTAATAATTACATTATTATTTTAGTCAAATGTTGTTCATGTTTTGGTAGGGCACTTAGCCACTCACCACTCGCGAGGAGTGGGAAGGAGAGTGGCGGCTGAGTGTACCCTATTCTCAAGCCATTATCTCAGTCAACCTATCATTGATTAAAAAGGTGGAGAGCTTTAAGCTCAACAAAACTTTTCTTAGTTTTGCATGTGTTCTCAAAATCAGCTGCACTTATTTTTGTAGACAACCCCCATGAAACTTGTCCGTTTCGTGAATCTACACTCTAAGCTCGCAAATCGAGATAAGATTCCCTTGATCTCGTGCGGAGTCATTTGACATTCTAAAATGGTTTGCGATATTTCCTTGAATTGGTCTCTCGATGTTCGTGATGATTGTTCGAGTTGTAAACTGATTAGAATGTCAATTTTACCCGTTTTTGAGAGTTAATAAAATTTTTTAGTTTTCATATACAGTAGCGACATTTTTTGCTGCTCCTGCATATCTCTTTTTGACTTGTTTTATTACATATGTAATAGTGGCATTGTTCGCCGCTCTTACATGTGTTTTTCATTACATATGTAAAGGCGACAAATTTTGCCGATGTTACATATTACTCCAAGTTTGTGCATTGTCGGCGAATTTTACCGCCTTGGCATGTTTGTTGACACTCGTGCAAAAGTGGTAGATTTTACCGCTCGAGCAAGATCTTCAGAATCTTGATGTTACATATTACTCCAAGTTTGTGCATTGTCGGTGAATTTTGCAGCCTTGGCATGTTTGTTGACACTCGTGCAAAAGCGGCCAATTTTACCGCTCGAGCAAGATCTTCAGAATCTTGAACACCGAGTGCCATTAATGGCCACTCGTGCCACTCATTGAACACTTGTTTTTGAGTTATTTAATATCTTTTGATTGTTTATTTCACCATTTCATTTCTTTCTCCCTAGCTATTTGTTGGACTCCTCTAGCATCATTTGATCGCGCCGAGTTGTGATTTAATCGCACTCTTCATCATCAAACCTAGGGTTTCAGACGTTTGGACAGGTAAATCCTCTAGCCGTTTTCTTTTTCTTTACTAGGGTTTTTTCAGTTTTGAATGGCTTTCCTTTGTCTTAATTGTGTTATATGTTTTTCATTGAAAGATTGTTTTCTTAAACTGTTATACTCGTTTTTGTTTGTTTTCTTAAACTGTTATACTCGTTTTTGTTCGAATGCTAGTTCGTTTGATGTGTTGGATTTGTTTTCAAACCAAACCAAAGGTGCCCTAGGTTTTTCTTGTTTCTTTTTCCGTTTGAAGGTTGCTAGGTTTCACCACCCAAACCCTTGGGTATTTGCCATCCACCAAGATGTGTATGGGCGGTAGATTTCACTGCCCTAACACAAGCGACCTAGTAACTCATTGAGTGAAGTTGCTAGATTCTGTTTCAACCTTACGCTTTTGTTTAGCAACTGGTTACATGCAATGTTGGCCATTTTCGCCGATCAAACATTGCAAAAACTTCTAAATCCAACGCCACATGCAAAAGCGGCAAGATTCATTGTTTGTGTATTGTCTTCATAGATTTTTGTATGGTGTATGGGCGGCAAATTTTGCCGCCCTTACACGAAGATCTTCCAATTCATACCACATGCGAAAGCGGTAATTTTTGTCGCTTTAACATCAAGACTACGAAATCTTTGTTACCTGCGGTAGCGGTAAAATTCACTGCTCAGACCACCTTGTAGCTCCTACCACATGCAGTGGTGGCGAATTTTGCCGCCAATGCATATACAAAAAAACACCTCATATGCAAGGGTGGCGAATTTTGCCACCCATGCAAAAACTATCCCAAATTTTCCTAACTCTGGAAAATTTCTAGTTTTGATTTCTTGAGCCCACTTTTCCTCTGATTTTTGGCCAGTTCACACTATAGCCCTTTTTCAAGCGCGTTCCCATAGTCATGATTATCAACATGCAATTTTCCCAGATTGCCAGTATTTTCCCTAATTGCATGATCATGACTTTTTGTTGCAGTTTCTTCTGTGGAGCTTCATTCTACATCAAACTTCTTCTTGGTGAAAGCTCATCCAAATGACTGAGTTGTCCCCGAAGAAGTCAAAAGTGATGAAGTACAAATATCAAGGTGTTTTCCCAATCACCTCAGTCCATTCTAATGTTGATGACATTAGAGATACGGAGATCAGCCATGTTGATATGGCTGAGTTTGTAGAGAGGACCAAGTCTAACAACCCCAGTGCTATGATGAAGAAGATAGTGGAAAGTAATATTCATCTGGTGTCATCCTTCCCAGTGGCAGCTCACAACACAGAATTTGTTTTCCAGTGTGCCCATTTCTATAACAAAGATATTAGAGCTATGGTGGATGCCAGTGGTAATGTGGTAATCAGGTTGGATCCTGAGTTCATTGATAAGGTGTTCATGTGCCCTCCTGCGATAGAGGTATTGAAGCTTGACTTTGTCGAAGCTCAGAAGGAATATGACAAGAATCCAAAGAAAGCAAAGAAAGTGATCAACAATAAATGGCTGAAGACTGCAAGGTCATATTTATCGAGGTGGCCACATAGTTTCCCTGGAAGTGATTTTGTAGAGGAAGTTGGTGACCTGATTACTCTCCTCAGCAGGATAAGGGGTTTGTCTTCCTCTTCACAGTTTCATGAATGGATGTATCCTTTCATTAAGGTCATACTCCAGGGTAAGCAAACCATTTTCTAGGGAGAACAAATCAGTAACGCTTTGCATGAACAGCTGACGAAGGTATCCACTACCTCCAAGTTCTACATGACTTCCTATCTGGTGTACATTGCAGCCTCGATGAGAATCTTTCTAGGATTAACGTTAGAAGGGGATAGAAGGGTAGTTCCTGTATACCAATACTATTCCCAGTTGACATTGAAAGGCTCAATTCATCATTTCAGAAGAATGAATGATGCATTCTTTGCTATATTTTTGTGTCTTTTTGATCCCCAATTAGAGCAAAGAAGAATCTTAGATGAGGCATGGACAGTAGTAAATGATTTCGGGTGTATGTTCTTACAATTTCCTACTTTTTCATACTTGAGGGTTGGCTTTTTCCAAGGTTACCCCTATATGCTTCCGAGATTCCCCTCAGATAAACTGGTCTTGATGGAGTTGTGCAGACAAATGATTGTTGTGCATAACAAACAGATGGAACTTAAGAAGCCTGGTTTCAAATTCCTGGTAGAAATCGGCCGATATTCAGTAATGACTGCCGCAAAGGCAAGGGCCATGGAGACAGAGATGCAGCTAGTCACCATGAAGCAATTCAAAAGGAGACCGAAGTTTGACTACAGGGGGGTAAAGGATAAAATCAGAAGGAAAACTCAATTTCATGAACCCATGGTAGAAGATGTTTGGGTAGATTTGAGGACAGAGGAAGATATCAGGAAGCTAGACTACAGTAGGTTGTCCTTGGAATAGATTGAATATCTGGGACTTGCTGATATTCCAGAAGATCTTGTGGATGATGGGGAATTGGTTGATGCTAGATATGATGCAAAACAGATTGCTAGTACTCCTCTCCCTCCAATCCAATGGTCCCAAAAGGAGTTGACCGCACTGAGGAAGAGATTTGAGCCCATATTGGCTAACACTAATAATTGGCTGGCGAATAAAGGAATTACTCTGAAAGAATTCCTCACTGGATCAGAAACTGAAGTTCAAGAGCAAACTAGTAAAAAGGTGGAAAACAGAATGAAGAACAAGAGTGATGTTCCCTCATCCTCTAAAACACACAAGCCTAAGATCAGATTTGTGATGAAGAAATCAAAAGTTGTGGAGGAAGAACCTGAAATGAAAGATATGGAAGTTGAGGAGCCAGCTACTGAAGAGCCAGCCACAGAAGAGATGGATGTCGAAGATAGGACTACAAATCAACAAGACGAGGAGGCTTTGTCTCCACAGGAAAATACGCAACAAGAAACGGGAGTTTCATACCCTTTGCTTGATACACCTGTCTCAGCTCCTGTGTTTGTTTGCCCTATTGATATTCCCTCTTCTGAATCTCCCTCTCCTCCTAAATTTTTTTTTGATAATCCCCAAAACACTTTTGAAGATGTTCTCCGTTCTTCTGAGTCTATTCCTAGTTTGTCTTCTTCATCTTTTGATATTGGGGATACATCCATTTTTGATCATTTTGTGATGAATACTAAGCAAGTCTCTAGTGCAAATGTAATAGGTGCGGTTTTTACTAACACCCCGCCTATTGTTTCTACTATTAGTGCAAGCACAGTTCTGGGAACACCAGCAGTAGGAATGGATCCCAAGGTGAGTACTTCTCTGCTTCCACCTTGGTTATCAGATTACACGCCAAAAGGAAAAAAGCAAGCCATCTCCCTAGATGACTTTGATTTCACTAAGCTGGTACCTGCAAAGCTTAAGGCCCCGAAGAAACTAAAGATTCTTTCTAGGGTACTTGAAGACAAGGGACACAAATTTTTGGAGACAGCAAAACCTCCACAGGATGCAACTATTGAAAATTTTGATATGAATGACTACTCTATTTCTAGAGTTGAATTGGGAAAAATAACCCATGAAAGCACTAAAAATGCTATGCAGTCAGCCATGGACATCCTAATCCAGAAGTTTGACAGGGAAAAAGAAATGAAAGATCACTACAAGGCAATAGTAGAACAGCTAACTGCGGTGGTAAGGAAAATCACTTTGAATTCAGAAGCAGTTACTCTAGAGGCTGTATCTGTAGAAGACCCCGTCATTTTGAAAGCAGAAAAGACCCACCTCAACGGAAAAGTACTTGAAGAGTACTTAGACAGGATGCATGCACAAGGAATCTCTTTTCTCATAGACATATCTGAGAAGACAGATCAAATGAGAAAAGTAAAAGCAGAGCTTGATGATCTCATTGATGCTATCTCTCAAGATATTGAATGCGTAGAGAAGAATCATGATAAATGGGTAGAAAAGAGGAAACTCAAAATAAGTACCCTAATATCAATTGGCGCTATTTCTAACAGGGATTCATATATAGAAACAAAGGAAGCATTGATGTACAGGAGCCGTGTGCTTAGGGAGTTGATCAACGATCTTGAAGCTACAAAGGAAATTAGTGAACAAAGAGATATTAGTCTTTTACATAAGTTGGAGGAGTTGCCATGTAAGCTGGTATCACAAGACAACCAATTGCTTCTTGCAGGAGAAATGGTTCGGGTATTTGAAGACATGTTCTAGAAAGAGTTGGAAGATAGAACATTTTCAATAACTTCTGTGGACAATATTTTAGACAACCAGTTAACTTTGGATAATTTGAAAACCAAGTTAACTAGTCATGCTAAAGCAGTCACTACAGTGAGAGATGCCATAGTCCGAGCTAAGATGATCTTCAGGAACACAGTTAGCCTGAATAGCATTGGGATGCAGGCAACCTTCACAATGTATGATGCTCATATGAGGAAAGATGGCAACATAAATTGAAGCAGTCATTTTTCCTTAGTTTATTTTATGTTTTTCACATGTACTTTCAAAACAATTTTGGACATTTTTACATGTACATTTTTCATATGTAATTACATGTAAAAATATAGGAAGTCCCAAGTCAATAAGTACTCCTATTTTTGAATAAGTCAAAGTAGTTAGGTGTTTCCTAAATTTTCTCAAGGCCTCTCCCTATAAATAAAGGGGGCCTCTTTTGTAAACATTATCTTTTGTCTATTGCAAGAATACTCTGGCGAATTGAAAAGCAAATCAAGACTTTGTGCTTCTTTGTGAAAACCAATTATCAAATATTTATCAATACAAGAAAGCAAGTTCAATTCCAATCTTTGTCTTGGGATCATTTGTGTTGTGATAGTATTGTTCTTACGTCTTTCTATCATAATCTTCTTTGGTAATAATTGAAGTGTGGAGTTTGTTTCAAGTGATTGAAGAGCGTTCTTAATTTGATTCTGATAGACTTTGTGTTATCAAATCATTTGTGAGGATTACGTTTATGTTCGTGAGAATACAATAGTTTGGAGACTTTGCGCTGCAAGTTGTTATATTCGATTTACTTTTATCATCTTGAAGAGGAGTGAAGACTTTGGGCTGCATTCAACTTCAAACAGTTCTATTTACAATTAGTAAGTGAGGTAACAGAAAACTTTGTGTTTCTACGATTTTGTGATAATTTATAAGTCCTTTATCAAGAGTTTGAAGTATAAACATCTATTCTGAAAAAAGAGAATGAGATGAGATGGAACCACCACAAACATAGTTTTTAGTGTACATAAATTTCACAAGTTGTTTTGTTTGTAAAAGTTAAGTAACTAGAGGGAACCTCCCCTTGCTAAGAGGAGAGACTTTGTCTCATCATAGTTGTGGCCGATATACCCATTTTGTCGTTAACGAGTTAACGACAAAATATTCACCCAACAATTTTTTGGCAACTCTACTGGGGAACTTACGCGCAACTTGAACCCTCACGCTCCAAGTTGAAGCATTTTTAGTTCTTTTACATTTTGTTGTAAAATTTTGTTAGGCATACTACATTCTGGCAGATTTACGGTATACCAGAAGCAAGAGAGCTCAAGGTATTATTGATCCTGCATTTGAATTGATGCAGCAAAATAATTTTGGACTCTTGCCTCCACGACCTCATCTTCAGTGCACCAGGAGTTTTCCTCCTACAAACGCCAGGTCTCCAATACCAAGTGAATTTTCTAGTGGTAGTGCTAGCAGAGTTTTGGCTGTTCATATGACACAAAGGTTTGTTATCCCACCTTTCAATCAGCACGTCATGGCAGTTCAAGGCCCTTGGGGTAATACCTTTGGTCCTCTGAATTTGACCCCACCCTTGCACGAACTACATGGTAGTTCAAGAAAGAATTTTCCCAAATTCTACGGTGATGGGAAGGTTCATCCTGATGAACACATTGTAGCTTTCTGTATAGCCTGTGGTGTGATAGGTGTCGAGCACGAAGATGTAGCTGTACAACTTTTTGTAGAAACACTGCAAGGTGCTGCTATAGACTGGTTTTACCATCTTCGAGCTCAAACCATAACGAATTGGAATACTCTCAAACTAAGTTCAAAGCCAGGTTTAAACCTATGGAAGATGCACATGCATTGTTGGCCAAGCTAACACAAATGAAAAAGGAACCTCATGAACCTATGCGAGACTTCATCGCTAAGTTCAATAAGTTGAGAAACAGGATTCCCACCACCGCTGAGCCAACAGCAGAGAACCTTAAATGTTTCTTTATCAATACACAACTTCCTGAGGTGAGTTTTCTGTTGAGGCGAGCTGCTCCTACAGATCTCACTGCGACTCAGATTCTGGCAACTTAAGTGGAAGATGATCTTATCCTTGCGGGTAAGATAAGAAGGGATTCTAATAGAAATAAAAGCTCCTCTTCTACTGAGAATTCTTCCACAAGCACCACAGACCCTATGGTGTAAAAGCTAGCAAATGAATTGCTAGCTCTGAAGAGACAAATGTCCCAAGGTATGTCTGCCCCTCCTTTTTATTGGGATATACCAAGGAGGACATTTCCAAATAATTCATATCAAGGCAATGCTGCTAGAAATCAAGGACAACACAACCGTCTTCCACCTACACAGGGGAAACTTACCATTGAAGCAGCGCTGGTCAACTCAGCAGTTGGCTATTATGAAGTTGAAAATGAACTTTCTTTCCAACCCGAGTTGGGCTATGAAAATGGTGCTAATCTCTTCACAGAAGGAGAAGAAGAATTAGCTGGCGACTCTACATCAGCTTTTTGAATTATCAAGACGAAGCTGAAAAAGGAGAAGTGTGTGAAGGAGCATATGCTGTTTTCACTAGGTCTCAAAATCAGTCAGCTCTTCAAGCTGATAAAGGAAAGGTGAGAGAAGAATCTCAACCAGTGATTTCAATCGCTAAATGGGGGACTTCGCTACCTTTCCAATCAAAAGACCAGGTGGGCAATAAGCAAGTAAGTGCCCCTAATGAATTTGTACCTTCCACTTCTACTCCTCAGACTAGTACTATCTCTACCAAAAATTAGAATGATGGATTCTCTCCTTCTGTTTTGAATTCATTTCAGCAATTCGATATAATAGATCATGCTAGGAAGACTAAAATCCAAATGTCTGAAGTTGAGTATTTACAAGCTAATCCTAAACAATTTGATAGATTAGCTAATTATGTCAAAAACAAGATCGTCCCTGCAAGACAAGAGTTTCCAAAAGGCACTCATGACTCCCCAAAAAACAAACCTACCCAAAATAACCTTGTCACTACTCCCCTTGAAGTCTTTGGAAAAATTGAACCTTTTTATGTTTCCCTATTAGTAAATGGGCATAAATTGAGCAATTGTGTAATAGATTCTGGAGCTTCTGATAATGTTATGCCTACCAAAGTAGCAGACGCCCTTGGCCTCACCTTAACCAAAACTTTTAGGAGGTGTTTCTCTATGGAGAATAAGCAAGTTCCACTTTTGGGCCAAATCAAAGATGCCCAATTTGCATTTGCAGCCTTTCCAGACAAAAGGATTAAGATGACAATCTTAGTAGCTGATGTCCCAGCTTCTTATGGCATCTTGCTTGGGCAAAATTTTTGCAAGGATGTAGGTGGAGAATTGAACATGGATCTATCTGAAGTAAGGATACCTGTAAAAGGGGTTATGCAGAAGTTGCTTCTTGAAAAGGAGGCAAAGTACATTGTTACCCAAACAGCAAATCCCAAAGCTCAAATTTTGTTTGAGTCCTCGGGAATGGGTAACTATTTCCTGTCTACTGAAGATGTTTCTTCTTCATCAGATGAGAGTTCATCAAGTGATGGCTCAGACCATTCGGATGGAGAATCAGAGGAGTTTTCAGATGAAAGTTCAGGTGAAAGTATAATAATGCCGGATTCTTCCCTCACTGATGAAGAGGAATCTTCTAATCAAAGAAATTCCAAGAAATCAAATTCTGATGAAGTCTGGATTTTAGAATTTGATGGCAGTTGTTCATTTACCGGTTCTGGAGCCGGAGTGGTCTTGATATCACCACAAGGTGATATCTTACCTTTTTCTTACAAGTTACAATTTGACAATACCAATAACACCGCCAAATACGAGTCCTTGTTGCTCAGATTGGAAGCTGCTCATGCTAGAGGTGTTAAAATCCTTCATGCTCAAGGGGATGCCAAATTGGTGGTTTGTCAAGTAAGGAATTTGTACCAAACCAAAAATGAAAGACTGAGACACTATCACAATCGCGTATGGGATTGCACTGAAGGTTTTGATGCTTTCAACATTTCTGCAGTACCAAGAGAGTTCAATGATCGTGTAGATTCATTGGCTGTTTTTGCTACTCTCATGGTTCCTCATAAGGATTTCAAAGGAAACAAGTACACTATTGAGCTGGTCTTTTGACCAAGTGTACCTGATAATGCTGACCATTGGCAGGTGTTCAATGGTGATAACCAAATCATCGCTTTCCTGGAAAAGATGGATAGCTTTGATGAGCTTTACTTTGAAGGTAGTGAATCGCCACCGCGGGAATATGTTTTAGAGATAGATTCACAAACCGGCGAAGAGTTTCTTCAGTTGAAAGGGAATAAGATTCCAAAAGGCTTGGTTTCCCTTGAAAAATTGTTTGATAAGCATGACAGGTATATCAAGCAGCGGCAACAACAGGATTCAAGTTCCTCTATGGAATTTGAGCAGGTCAATTTGAGTTTGGAAGTAGATCCTAAGATGGTCAACATTGGAAAATGTTGCACTGCTGATGAAAGATTTAAATTCATTACCCTCCTTCACCAATACATTGATGTTTTGGCTTACTCCTATGATGATCTAAAGTCTTTCAGACCTAAGGAGATTCAACATGAAATTCCCCTTAAAGCTGGATCGTTGCCTCATAAGCAGAAGCAGAGGCAATACAACCCCAAGATATCAGGTATGATCCTTTCTGAGATTTAGAAGATGCTGAATGTAAGGATAATTTTTCCAATTCATCATTCCACATGGATCACAAACATAGTACCTGTAAGGAAGAAGAATGGAGAAATCCGTATCTGTGTTGATTTCAGGAATCTCAACCAGTCTTCCTTAAAAGATAACTACCCTTTGCCCATCATGGATCAAGTATTGCAAACAATAACTGGTTCAGAAATGTTGTCTATGTTAGATGGTTTTTTGGGGTATAACCAAGTGGAGGTCAATGAAGCTGATCAGTTCAAAACTGCTTCACCACACCATGGGGCACATTTGCATATCGCAGAATGCCTTTTGGTCTAATCAATGCTGGTGCCACATTTCAAAGAGCAATGGACCTTGCTTTCAGAGATGAGATGGGGAAGTTCATTGTGGTGTATCTTGATGACTTGACTGTTTTCTCCAAAAACCATCATGATCATGCGCAACATTTACGACAAGTGCTGGAACGTTGTCAGCAAAATGGTATTTCTCTCAACCCTAAGAAGTCAATTTTTGGGGTAACAGAAGGTAAGCTTCTCATACACATTGTATCCCGAGAAGGTACTAAGATTGAATCAGAAAGAGTTAAATCCATTCAAAGTCTCACTCTGCCTGCTAGTAAGACTGTTGTTCATTCTTTCTTTGGAATGGTGAATTTTCTGCAAAGGTTCATTCCTGATTTTGTAGAAAAAACCTGTCACATTGTCAACATGATGAAGGGTAAGGCCACTTTCTGTTGGACTGCAGAAGGCAAAGCAGTGTTTGAGGATATTAAGAGGGCTATTGCTCATACTCCAGTTCTTGTTTGTCCTGACTACACCAAGGATTTCATAGTTTACATCTATGCTTCAGATTACACACTTTCAGCTATTTGGGTTCAACAGAATGAAGAAGGTGTAGAATCTCCTATATCATTTATGAGTTGCCCTCTCAAAGCTCATGAATTGAAGTATTCGAATATGGAGAAACACGATTATGCCATGGTTAAAGTGGTGAAGCATTTCAGGTTCTATATTTTGAATTCACACACTGTTGTTTTGGTTCCTGATACAACAGTCAAATCTATCCTAACTCAATAGGAGTTCAGAACAAAGAGAGGTAATTGGATTGCTAAGATCCAAGAATTTGATTTGGATATCAAGCCTACCAAGCTTGTGCGTGGTAAAAGTTTGTGTCAATTGATCGCTGATAATGTCCAAAAAGAGACAGGGGACGAAGAAGAAGAAGTTGAGAATTCACCAACTGTTCTTTTTGTCACTACCACTGATGAGTGGTATTCCAATATCGCTCATTTCCTTACTTATGGTGAGTGTCCTCCTCATCTGTCTTATAAAGAGAAAAGAACTGTTAAGTTGAAAGCTGCCAACTTTGTTCTTTGGGACAATGGTTTGTACAAAAGGAGTCTTTATGGGGTATTTCTCCGTTGCGTGGATAAAGCGCAACAAAGTAGACTTTTGGAGTCTTTCCACAATTTGGCTTGTGGAGGACATTTTTTAGCACTTGTAACGGCTCACAAGATTTTGCGAGCCAGATACTATTGGCCCACACTGTTCCAAGATGCGTACAATTGGGTGCGTAGATGTGAGTTGTGCCAACAATTTGTTGGGAAACCAAAATTGGCAGCATTACCTCTCAAACCAGTGGTGATTGAGGAGCCTTTTCAGCAATGGGGTGTTGACTTTATTGGCGCTGTGAATCCACCATCAAGTGCAGGACATAACTATGTTCTCACCACAACAGACTATTTTACCAAATGGGTGGAAGCCATTCCAATCAAACATGCTACTTCTGAAGTGGTATGTGGTTTTCTTAAGGAAAACATTATTTCCAGGTTTGGAGTTCCAAACAAGATCGTAGCAGACAATGCTACTTGTTTTTCCTCTCATGAGATTACTGAATTTTGCTACAAGCATGGGATCATTCTTTCCCATTCTTCATACTATTATCCGCAAGGGAATGGTCAAGCAGAATCAAGCAATAAGAATTTGGTCACTATTATCAAGAAACTGGTAGATGAGAATCAGAGAACTTGGCATAAAGCACTTTTTGATGCTTTATGGGCATATAGAATTACCCCCAAAAGGGCGATAGGCATGTCGCCATTTCAGCTTCTATATGGTCTGAATGCGGAGATACCAATTACCTTAGAATTGCTAGCATTGAAGTTGGTAAAGGCGTTGGAAGATAGAACTTTTGATAGTTCTATTGATAAAAGGATCATGTATCTAACTGAACTTAAGGAGCAGTGCACTATGGTGGTGGACCGTATTGCTGAGCACCAAAATCAAGTAAAGAAACTCTTCGACAAGAAGGCAAAGGCTCATGAGTTTCAGATTGGCGATCAAGTCTTGTTGTGGGACAAGAGGAGAGAACCAAAAGGAATGCATGGAAAATTTGATTCCTTATGGAGAGGTCCATTCACCATTCATCAATTCTGTGGTGAAAATAGTTTCTTGCTGGAGTATCAGGATGGAACACCATTCTTGTTGCCTCACAGTGGACAACATCTGAAGCACTTCAATCCTTGAAGTATCAGATAAGTTAAATTGTACATTTGTATAGTTTTGTGTGTTTATTTTTGTATTTTTGTTCAGTCTTTGTGTCTTTTTCTTTTTAGCTTGACTCTATAGCCCAATGGCATGGATGAAGGCACTTAGAGACTGGATTCTTCTCCCTTCAATCGTTTCAAAGTTCGATCGAAGGAAGTTCCCTAGTTAGAGCTAGCTGTTGTTCTCAAAATCAGCTGTGCTTATTTTTGTAGACAACCCCCACGAAACTTGTCTGTTTTATCTACACTCTAAGCTCGCAAATCGAGATAAGATTCCCTTGATCTCGTGCGGAGTCATTTGACATTCTAAAATGGTTTGTGACATTTCCTTGAATTGGTCTCTCGATGTTCATGATGATCGTTCGAGTTGTAAACTGATTAGAATGTCAATTTTACCCGTTTTCGAGAGTTAATAAATTTTTTTAGTTTTCATATGCAGTAGCGGCATTTTTTGCTGCTCCTGCATATCTCTTTTTGACTTGTTTTATTACATATGTAATAGCAGCATTGTTCACCGCTCTTACATGTGTTTTTGATTACATATGTAAAGGTAGCAAATTTTGCCGCCGTTACATATTACTCCAAGTTTGTGCATTGTCGGCGAATTTTGCTGCCTTGGCATGTTTGTTGACACTCGTGCAAAAGCGGCCGATTTTACTGCTCGAGCAAGATCTTCGGAATCTTGAACACCGAGTGCCATTAATGGCCACTCGTGCCACTCATTGAACACTTGTTTTCGAGTTATTTAATATCTTTTGATTGTTTATTTCACCATTTCATTTCTTTCTCCCTAGCTATTTGTTGGACTCCTCTAGCATCGTTTGATCGCGCTGAGTTGTGATTTAATCGCACTCTTCATCATCAAACCTAGGGTTTCAGATGTTTGGACAGGTAAATCCTCTAGCCATTTTCTTTTTCTTTACTAGGGTTTTTTCAGTTTTGAAGGGCTTTCCTTTGTCTTAATTGTGTTATATGTTTTCATTGAAAGATTGTTTTCTTAAACTGTTATACTCATTTTTGTTTGAATGCTAGTTTGTTTGATGTGTTGGATTTGTTTTCAAACCAAACCAAAGGTGCCCTAGGTTTTTCTTGTTTCTTTTTCCGTTTGAAGGTTACTAGGTTTCACCACCCAAACCCTTGGGTATTTGCCATCCACCAAGATGTGTATGGGCGGTAGATTTCGCCACCCTAACACAAGCGACCCAGTAACTCGTTGAGTGAAGTTGCTAGATTCCATTTCAACCTTACGCTTTTGTTTAGCAACTGGTTACATGCAATGTCGGCCATTTTTGCCGATCAGACATTGTGAAAACTTCAAAATCCAACGCCACATGCAAAAGCGGCAAGATTTGTCGTTTGTGTATTATCTTCACGGATTTTTGTATGGTGTATGGGCGGCAAATTTCGTCGACCTTACACGAAGATCTTCCAATTCATACCACATGCGAAAGTGGTAATTTTTGTCGCTTTAACATCAAGACTACGAAATCTTTGTTACCTGTGGTAGCGGTAAAATTCACCGCTCATACCACCTTGTAGCTCCTACCACATGCAGTGGCGGTGAATTTTGCCACCAATGCATATACAAAAAAAAACCTCATATGCAAGGGCGGCGAATTTTGCCTCCCATGCAAAAACTATCCCAAATTTTCCTAACTCTGGAAAATTTCTAGTTTTGATTTCTTGAGCCCGCTTTTCCTCTGATTTTTGGCCAGCTCGCACTATAGCCCTTTTTCAAGCGCGTTCCCATAGTCGTGATCATCAACATGCAATTTTCCCAGATTCCCAGTATTTTCCCTAATTGCATGATCATGACTTTTTGTTGCAGTTTCTTCTGTGGAGCTTCGTTCTACATCAAACTTCTTCTTGGTGAAAGCTCATCCAAATGACGAAGTTGTCCCCAAAGAAGTCAAAAGTGATGAAGTACAAATATCAAGGTGTTTTCCCAATCACCTCAGTCCATTCTAATGTTGATGACATTAGAGATACGGAGATCGACCATGTTGATATGGCTGAGTTTGTAGAGAGGACCAAGTCTAACAACCCCAGTGCTATGATGAAGAAGATAATGGAAAGTAATATTCATCTAGTGTCATCCTTCCCAGTGGCAGCTCATAACACAGAATTTATTTTTCAGTGTGCCCATTTCTATAACAAAGATATTAGAGTTGTGGTGGATGCTAGTGGTAATGTGGTAATCAGATTGGATCTTGAGTTCATTGATAAGGTGTTCATGTGCCCTCCTACGACAGAGGTATTGAAGCTTAACTTTGTTGAAGCTTAGAAGGAATATGACAAGAATAGAGAAAGCAAAGAAAGTGATCAACAATAAATGGCTGAAGACTGCAAGGTTAAATTTATCGAGGTGGCCACGTAGTTTCCCTGGAAGTGATTTTGTAGAGGAAGTTGGTGACCTAATTACTCTCCTCAGCAAGATAAGGGGTTTGTCTTCCTCTTCACAGTTTCATGAATGGATGTATCCTTTCATTAAGGTCATACTCCAGGGTAAGCAAACCATTTTCTGGGGAGAACAAATCAGTAATGCTTTGCATGAATAGCTGACGAAGGTATCCACTACCTCCAAGTTCTACATGACTTCCTATCTGGTGTACATTGCAGCCTCGATGAGAATCTTTCCAGGATTAACGTCAGAAGGGGATAGAAGGGTAGTTCTTGTATACCAATACTATTCCCAGTTGACATTGAAAGGCTCAATTCATCATTTCAGAAGAGTGAATAATGCATTCTTTGCTATATTTTTGTGTCTTTTTGATCCCCAATTAGAGCAAAGAAGAATCTCAGATGAGGCATGGACAGTAGTAAATGATTTTGGGTGTATGTTCTTACAATTTCCTACTTTTTCATACTTGAGGGTTGGATTTTTCCAAGGTTACCCCTATATGCTTCCGAGATTCCCCTCAGATAAACTGGTCTTGATGGAGTTGTGCAGACAAATGATTGTTGTGCATAACAAACAGATGGAACTTAAGAAGCCTGGTTTCAGATTCCTGGTAGAAATCAGCCGATATTCAGTAATGACTGCCGCAAAGGCAAGGGCCATGGAGACAGAGATGCAGCTGGTCACCATGAAGCAATTCAAAAGGAGACCGAAGTTTGACTACAGGGGGGTAAAGGATAAAATCAGAAGGAAAACTCAATTTCATGAACCCATGGTAGAAGATGTTTGGGTAGATTTGAGGACAGAGGAAGATATCAGGAAGCTAGACTACAGTAGGTTGTCCTTGGAACAAATTGAATATCTGGGACTTGTTGATATTCCAGAAGATCTTGTGGATGATGGGGAATTGGTTGATGCCAGATATGATGCAGAACAGATTGCTAGTACTCCTCTCCCTCCAATCCAATAGTCCCAAAAGGAGTTGACCTCACTGAGGAAGAGATTTGAGCCCATATTAGCTAACACCAATAACTGGCTGGTGGATAAAGGAATTACTCTGAAAGAATTCCTCACTGGATCAGAAACTGAAGTTCAAGAGCAAACTGGTAAAAAGGTGGAAAATAGAATGAAGAACAAGAGTGATGTTCCCTCATCCTCTAAAACACACAAGCTTAAGATCAGATTTGTGACGAAGAAATCAAAAGTTGTGGAGGAAGAACCTGAAATGAAAGATATGGAAGTTGAGGAGCCAGCTACTGAAGAGCCAGCCATAGAAGAGATGGATGTCAAAGATAGGACTACAAATCAACAAGACGAGGAGGCTTTGTCTCCACAGGAAAGTATGCAACAAGAAACAAGAGTTTCATCCCCTTTGCTTGATACACCTGTCTCAGCTCCTGTGTTTGTTTCCCCTATTGATATTCCCTCTTCTGAATCTCCCTCTCCTCCTAAAATAATTTTTGATAATCCCCAAAACACTTTTGAAGATGTTCTCCATTTTTCTGAGTCTATTCCTAGTTTGTCTTCTTCATCTTTTGATATTGGAGATACATCCATTTTTGATCATTTTGTGAGGAATACTGATCAAGTCTCTAGTGCAAATGTAATAGGTGCGGTTTTTACTAACACCCCGCCTATTGTTTCTACTATCAGTGAAAGCACAGTTCCGGGAACACCAGCAGTAGGAATGGATCCCAAGGTGAGTACTTCTCTGCTTCCACCTTGGTTATCAGCTTACACGCCAAAAAGAAAAAAGCAAGCAATCTCCCCAGATGACTTTGATTTCACTAAGCTAGTACCTGCAAAGCCTAAGGCCCCGAAGAAATTAAAGATTGTTTCCAGGGTACTTGAAGACAAGGGACACAAATTTCTGGAGACAGCAAAACCTCCACAGGATGCAACTATTGAAAATTTTGATATGAATGACTACTCTATTTCTAGAGTTGAATTGGGCAAAATAGCCCATGAAAGCACTAAAAATGATATGTAGTCAGCCATGGACATCCTAATCCAGAAGTTTGACAGGGAAAGAGAAATGAAAAATTACTACAAGGCAATAGTAGAACAGCTAACTGTGGTGGTAAGGAAAATCACTTTGAATTCAGAAGCAGTTACTCTAGAGGCTGTATTTGTAGAAGACCCCATCATTTTGAAAGCAAAAAAGACCCACCTCAAAGGAAAAGTACTTGAAGAGTACTTAGACAGGATGCGTGCACAAGGAATCTCTTTGCTCACAGACGTATCTGAGAAGACAGATAAAATGAGAAAAGTAAAAGCAGAGCTTGATGATCTCATTGATGCTATCTCTAAAGATTTTGAACGCATAGAGAAGAATCATGATAAATGGGTAGAAATGAGGAAACTCAAAATAAGTACCCTAATATCAATTGGCGCTATTTCTAACAGGGATTCATATACAGAAACAAAGGAAGCATTGATGTACAGGAGTCGTGTGCTTAGGGAGTTGATCAACAATCTTGAAGCTGCAAAGGAAATCAGTGAACAAAGCGATATTAGTCTTTTACATAAGTTGGAGGAGTTTCCATGTAAGCTGGTATCACAGGACAACCAATTTCTTCCTATAGGAGAAATGGTTCAGGTATTTGAAGACATGTTCCAGAAAGAGTTCGAAGATAAAATATTTTCAATAACTTTTGTGGACAATATTTTAGACAACCAGTTAACTTTGGATAATTTGAAAACCAAGTTAACTAGTCATGCTAAATCAGTCACTACAGTGAGAGATGCCATAGTCTGAGCTAAGATGATCTTCAGGAACACAGTTAGCCCGGATAGCATTGGGATGCAGGCAACCTTCATAATGTATGATGCTCATATGAGGAAAGATGGCAACATAAATTGAAGCAGTCATTTTTCCTTAGTTTATTTTATGTTTTTCACATGTACTTTCAAAACAATTTTGGACATTTTTACATGTACATTTTTCATATGTAATTACATTTAAAAATATAGGAAGTCCCAAGTCAATAAGGACTCCTATTTTTGAATAAGTTAAAGTAGTTAGGTTTTTCCTAAATTTTCTCAAGGCCTATCCCTATAAATAAAGGGGGCCTCTTTTGTAAATATTATCTTTTGTCTATTGCAAGAATACGCTGGTGAATTGAAAAGCAAATCAAGACTTTGTGCTTCTTTGTGAAAACCAATTATCAAATATTTATCAATACAAGAAAGCAAGTTCAATTCCAATCTTTGTCTTGGGATCATTTGTGTTGTGATAGTATTGTTCTTACGTCTTGCTATCATAATCTTCTTTGGTAATAATTGAAGTGTGGAGTTTGTTTCAAGTGATTGAAGAGTACTCTTAATTTGATTCTGATAGACTTTGTGTTGTCAAATCATTTGTGAGGATTACGTTTATGTTTCTGAGAATACAATAGTTTGGAGACTTTGCACTGCAAGTTGTTATATTCGATTTACTTTTATCATCTTGAAGAGGAGTGAAGACTTTGGGTTGCATTCAACTTCAAACAGTTCTATTTACAATTAGTAAGTGAGGTAACAGAAAACTTTGTGTTTCTATGATTTTGTGATAGTTTATAAGTCCTTTATCAAGAGTTTGAAGTATAAACATCTATTCTGAAAAAAGAGAATGAGATGAGATGGAACCACCACATACATAATTTTTAGTGTACATAAATTTCATAAGTTGTTTTGTTTGTAAAAGTCAAGTAACTAGAGGGAACCTCCCCTTGCTGAGAGGAGAGACTTTGTCTCATCATAGCTGTGGCTGCTATACCCATTTTGCTGTTAGCGAGTTAACGACAAAATATTCACCCAACAGCATGCATGTAGGAATCGATTAATTCTGATTTGGATAGGGAGTTTTGTTTTAGTCATTGGCTAGTATTGTGATATGTTTTTTGATGCTTTTGGATGACTCTTGGGTAGAGACAGAGTATTGTTTGTAGGGGTATTGCTGCTACAGTGAATGCTTGGAGTTGAGTTTGAACTGTGTATGCTTTGTGCCCAGCTGCTACCTTTGAATAGGCAATAGCTACAGGTATGAGCTGTAGCTCATCATTTTATACTCAATAATTATATTTGACATGAGTCTTCAATTGTTGTAAGTGGGTGTCAACGGTGTCGACCCACGTTATTCATGCACTGTTATGCAATGGCTTTCAAAGCCAGTTTAAACACCAGTTAAATAATGCATATTATCTTTGTGTTAACTGTTATAATATTTTTGAGGCCACACACAACATACCATGAATATATTAACCTCGGCCAACTTAGAGCCGCGACATGAGAGTTGTGCATACATGAATCCTATGGTGTGCGGTATGGTAGGGTTTTGAACCCTATTAAACTTTCATAGTTTCATGTCATCGTTATAATGACTGTATTTAATTAGTAGACATTATCATTTCTTACCAATGTTAAACCCATATAGGGTTATCAATTGATGATTGGCGGCACTCGAGCCTTGTAACTCTATTATAATGTTTCATAGTGGTTGAATGATAGCTGTGAAGGCTTGAAAGTTGTTTTATTTGTATAGCCTGATAGGGCGACTATGCTTTTAATAACTATGATAGCCGAGGGCATCAACATATGATGGCAAGAAAGGCCGAATCATACTATGTTATTAACTTATGAAAACTAAGTAAGGTCAACCCCTATTATGTTGAAGACTGTTCCAGTCTTGATGGAAAAATCTTTCTTGAACCGCTATTCTTAACATTATACTTATCACCTCAAAGTGAAAGATGCAAACCTTTGATTGCATTTAATGATACCCATCGTACATGTATTGTATTTTGTTACTAAATAATTTTCCTCAGTAAAGAGAAGGTTCTTGTGGACATGTCGTTGTCTATCGACACCTATGGGTTTGAGCCATATTTCCTTAAGGGAAAGTTATTCTTTGAAATGCTCTTTTACAAGAATATAACCTTGTCACCATATATCATGTTGTGTAATAGTACATGAATGCCTTCCTTTTGAATGCCTAAGATTCTCCTTTAAGAATTTGGAATCAAGAAGGTGTCTTGAAATTGAACGTTGTTAAAGGGAATTGACTCTATGAGTCACTACAAGTTCACATGTTGACATTATGATCTGCATGTAAACATTGAATGAGATTAACAAAGTAAACACCAAGATAGTATGGTTAAATATTGTGAACATGATTGAACCTTTTTTCTAAAAACAAATCCAGGACAAAGTGATGTGGAGTCACTAGTTCCTAGTTGCTTAAGCAACAAGAACCTTAAGAATGTGTTATCAGGACATAAGTCGAATTTCCAAGGAATGGACTAAGATAATTTGAACCTAACTGTTCTAGACCGAGATGGGTTGAATTTATGTTTACTGTAGGACATGACAACTTATAAGTCAAGTTGAGGTGGTGGACATACGACAACATTCATTACGTAACATTTATGTATGTAAATCTTTGGCCAAAGTAATGCATTTGTCTCTTCATGCATTGTCAGTCCATAGTGCTCTAGATGGCATAATGTCTCTAGTAGTGTCATACATAGTTAGAGTGGATCTATAGTTGTGTGACCAAGATGCATTATGAAGGACACAACACCAGATACTCAGATGGCTAACCTAACGATTCCTTATATCTATACCTTCTGTGAAGGGTAGGGCCTCTTCTAGTTAGGAAGTTGTGCGGGGGACCACTAGTATGTGGTTGGAGGAAAGCACCTGGATGATGCTCTCCTTCCCAAGCATGAGACAAGATGAGGCTTAACAAGATAGATGTCATATGTTCCAGATGGAGTGCTTCTCATTATATGACTTGATAGTCAATTATTATGTATAATTTGATATTTGATGCCTTGAGCATAACTCTGTACATGTATAGTGAAGGTTATTCACTAAGCAGATGTAATTGGATATTGTAATTGAACTCTTCATTATATTCTTGCTTAGAATAACATGCTTAATTATTGAAATGATAATGATTCATTCTTGCTTAACTCTGATTTTTGATAATCATGATGTATTCTAATTCTTGGTTAAGATGAATATTTATGTTAATTATTGAGCATTATGGAATGTTATATTACATATGGTATCAGAGCTACTAGGTTCAATACATGGACCTATGAGATCACTACTTGATGATTACTTTTTATCCAACATTAACATATGCTAATGATTGGATGTTCTATGCCAGAATGGTAAGAATTAGAACAACACCCAAAAAGAAGGTAACAAAACATGGAAGTTACCTACGTCATCAAAAGGTCTTGAGGGAACAAACTTCAAGAATGAAAAGACTTAAATAGACTGGCTGCTTAGTAGGAGCATGGTTGACTAATTAGGAGATCTTCATTGATGTTGTGAAACACATCAAGCAGGAGTTAAGGAAAGCAATTAGGATTGCTGCCCCAAATTCTACTAATGCATCGACATAACCCTCTGCACCTAAAGCACCAGCTGTGGAAAATAATCCTAGGGATTATGATGTACTCAAGGAGGTTGTGGAAGAGTACCTACATGTACCTCCACCTCCTGAAATTGAAATGATAAATCTCAAGGTTGAGAAATGAATATGGGATGTTATATAAGTTATCCCAAACTATAGATGACTTGTAGTAGCACGGTGTAAACAAAATTTTGTAATGTTTATAGGTTATATGTAATCTAATGAAAACTATAATGCAATTGAAAAATTTTGACAATCTTTCCTTTGTTGTTAATGATTACATGAATGAGAAGAGATTGGTGTTATGAATGAATTCAATGACATGGAAAAACTAATCCGTGATTAACTTGAAAAATTTAGGAAGAAGTATATCGTAGTAAAGGTTCAGATAAGAACTAGGATGGGAGATAGCCAGGATGAAGGGCAACCTTTAGGGCACTCTAAAACTAAACTTGATTGGATTATTGCCTTGCTTCAAGACACAAGAGTGAGAGTAGGAACTCTCGAACAGGAGGTTAGGGGTCGACAAGGACCCAGACGGGATGCCTATGATGGGAGTAATGACGAGACACATCATAATGATACCACCCAAAGTGAGCATGGAGAAAATAACTCTGAGGCTAGACAAGAAGTGGATAGAAGGAGCCATATGGCTATGGAACTATCCTGAGACATGAAAAAGGTTATGACTGCTAAATTTGATAGATCTATAAGCAAAGATGCTGCAGAGGCATGGCTTACAGAAATGGAAAAGTATTTTGAAATCAGAAACTATAACGAGGTCACTAAAGTAGTATGGGGGGCATTCTAGCTGGCAGGTGAAGTATCCACATGGTGGATGAATAAAAAGATAGAACTAGGCTTGAGGTCTACAAGTCTTACATGGGATAGGTTCATGGAACTTTTTAGGTAAAGATGGTTGCCTTAGCTCTTCTATGATCAGAAGCTTATAGACTTTCAAAATCTGAAACAAGCTAATTTGTCTGTGAATAAATATTGGGAAAAGTTCACCTGCTTGCTTAAGTATGTGCCGCAGTACCAACATGATGAGAGATTTTGCATTTGAAAGTTTATAATGGGATTGAATGCCTAGATTGGGGGCGAGGTTGATGTTCTTGGTCCTAATACAATGGACTAGGTCTATGAAAAGGCCATCAAATAGGAACAAAAACTAAAAGCTATGTCAACTTATAGAGAAAGGAATCGAAAGAGATACAATTGGTCCCAATCCTCACAATCCTCTAAGAAAAAGGGGAAGAAACATGATTTTATTGATAGAAATGATAAAGGGACCAAGCATAAGCAAACTTAGTCCAAGGGAGAGAAGAAGGTCAATAACTACCCCAAGAAGAATGGAGACAATTCTAGAAAACCTCAGGAGAGGCGAGGACCAGTGTGAGGGTGCTACACATGTGGCAGAGATCATTACGCCAACTAGTCTCCTAACAAGACATAGGGAGCACAACCAAGAGGAAACCCTCTACCCTCTCAACAAGCAGCGTTCCCGGCAATGTATTCATGTAGCCTTAGACAATAGGCAAGCTGAATACCAAATAACTCCCATTGAAACAACAAGTATTTTATTTGGTCTTCCGATTTCAATTTTGATTGACACTGGTGCTACCGAATGTTTTGTTTCTCCTAAATTTGTAAGCAAAATTCCTAGAAAGGTTGGATTAATGGCAAACACATGGTTTGTAGAATAACTAATCGAACCAAGGCTCAGGTAGAGTAATGCCTGTTTAAGGCTAGGGTTGAACTTATGAGATTCTCCACATAAGTAAATCTTTATGTAGCCCCACTAGGCTCATATGATGTTATCCTAGGGATAAATTGGCTGTGGAGACATCGAGCCAAAGGTGATTGTTATGCCAAAACAACAGAGTGTCTTGATGACTTAGTAAACAAATTCTTTCTACAAGGGAACTCTAGGGAAGTCAAACTAAGACAAATTTCTGATCTATAAATGAAAAGAGCTCAAAGAAAAGGATGCCAACTTTTTGCTGTCAAAATGGCAAAGCTAAATGAGATTGCGGGAACCAATTTCCAAGATGATTTAATGTTTTATGAATCTCAGAAACTCAATGAAGTTGGGAAGGAGTCCATAGATCAGGGAAGATCAGATATGGACAGGTACTCTTTCCTTAGAGATTTTGAGGATGTATTTTTGGATGAGCTACCTAGATTACCTCCTAAAAGAGCCTTTGACTTCTCCATTGATATAATTCCAGGGTTAGAACCCATTTCTAAAGACCCCTACAGAATGACCACTACAGAATTAATGGAGCTAAAATCTCAATTACAAGAATTGTTGGATAAAGGGTTGATTAGAGCCAGTGTGTCACCCTCCGGAGTACCAGTCATATTTGTGAAAAGGAAAGATGACACTTTGTTGTTATGTATAGATTACCGAATGTTGAATAAAGAAACAATTAAGAATAAATACCTGTTGCCTTGCATTGATGATCTTTTCGCTCAAATGAGGGGTGCAACCGTGTTTTCCAAGATCGATCTTCAATCTGGGTATCACCAATTGAGGATAAAGGTCGAGGACGTCCATAAGACAACCTTCATAATAAGGTATGGGCATTATGAGTTCATTGTCCTACCTTTTGGATTAACGAATGCATATGCGACATTTATGAATCTAAAGAATAGTGTGTTCAGGGATTGTTTAAACAAGTTTGTCCTAGTGTTTTTGGATGACATTCTTATCTATTCTAAGAATGAGGAAGAACATTTGCAACATTTAAGAATTGTTCTTTAGAGGTTGAGAGAGCATAAATTGTATGGAAAGCTCTCTAACTGTACTTTCTTTTAGAAGAAAGTGCAGTATTTGGGCCACATAATCTCAGCTAAGGGAATAGCTGTGGATTGAGCTAAGATTAAGGCTATTTTGGAATGGCCGATACCAAGATATGTTCAAGAGGTCCCGAAGTTTCATGGGCCTTGCAGGTTATTATAGGAAGTTTGTGAAAAACTTTTTAAAAATTGCATACCCTATAACTTCCTTGTTGAGAAAAGGCAAGAGATTTGAGTGGTCAGAAAAGTGCCAGGAGGCCTTTGATCTACTGAAGGAAAAATTGACTTCAACACCAATTTTAAAGGTACTTGACTCAGAGGGTCAATTTGTAGTAATTACTGATGCCTCAGGGGAAGGCTTAGGTGGTGTACTTGTGCAGGATGGACAAGTCATTGCGTATGAATCCTAGAAACTAAAAAATTATGAACAAAACTATGCCCCACATGATTTGGAACTAACAAAAGTCATTCATACATTGCAAATGTGGAAACACTACTTTCTCAAAAAACCTTTTGAGTTAAAATAGATTATTAGGGACTCAAATATCTGTTCACTCAACCACATCCTAATGCTTGACAAAGAAGATGGTTGGAATTCATCCCATATTATGATTTCAAGATTAAATATATTCAAGGAAAAGAAAATTGAGTGGCAGATGCTTTGAGTAGAATAAGACACATCTCCTCAATGATCTCCATACATTCTGATTTTAGGAATCAGGTATTACAGAAATCTAAGAGAGATTAGTTTTACAAGCAGATAAAATAGGCCCTTGAGGAAAACCCCCAAATCCTAAGATGTGAGGGATTTAGCCTTGAACCAGATGGGTTATTAAGGTTTAAAGGAAGGATGTATATACCTAACTCTATAAAGTTAAGGAATATGGTGTGGAAGGAGGTTCATTCTGCATCATATTCTAGACAACATGGAGTAAGAAAGTTACTTGTTGATGTGAAACCCCTATATTTCTAGAAAGGATTGAAAAGGGATGCTACAAATTTTGTAGCTACCTGTATGGAATGCCGGAGGGTGAAGGTGGAACACCATCACCCGGCAGGACTCTTATACCCTCATGAAATTCCTGAGTGGAAATGGCAAATTATAATCGTGGACTTTGTGCAAGGGCTTCCTATGTCAAGGAACATGCACAATGCTATCTTGGTTGTGGTGGATAGACTCACCAAAGCCACTCATTTTATACCTAGGAAATTGACAAATGGGTCACCCATCATAGCACGAAAATTTGTTCAAGAGATTTTCAGATTGCATGGCATTCCTGAGAGGATTATCTCAGATAGGGATGCACAAATGACATTGAGGTTTTGGCAAACCTCATTCTCTTCACTTGGAACCTAGTTGAATATAAGCTCTACTTATCATCCTAAAACTGATGGCCAAACTGCGAGGGTAAACCAAGTGCTGGAGGATTCATTGAGAATGTATTGCATGGATCAACAATACAAATGGGAGGATTCTCTTCCTCTGGTGGAATTTGCCTATAATAATTCATATCACTTTGCTATTAAGATGGCTCCATTTGAGGCATTATATGGATGGAAGTGCAAAACTCCTATAAGTTGGGACAATCTAGAAGATAGGGTTAGCCTTGGTCTAGAAACACTGTCAAATATTGAAGAGCAAGTCCATCTAATTAAGAGAAGGCTAGCAGAAGCCAATGATAGAGAAAAGAGTTATGCAGATGCTAAGCGCATTGAAAGGCATTTCATAGTGGGAGAGAAAGTCCTCTTAAGGGTAAAACCTCAGAAGAGTTCCATTAAATTTGGAAAGATGTGCAAACTAGCACCTAGATACGTGGGTCCCTTCGAAGTTCTCAAAGAAGTCAACCCAGTAGCATACAAAATTGCTCTATCGCTAGCTCTTGCTATGATGCATAATGTGTTTCATGTTTCTTATTTGAAAAAAATTAATACATAATCAAATTCCTATGCTTGATTGGAATGCTACACATGTGAAGGACCCAGGGATGGTGGTGATCGAGCCCATCAAGATGCTTGAAATACGTAAGCTATGCTTACATAACAAAGAGATAACATAGTGCAAGGTCCAATGGGACCAATATGCAGAGGAAACTACCACCTAGGAAAACTATGATGACTTTTATGCAAGATTTCCTCATCTTTTCTGAAAAACTTTTTATTATGCTCACAAAATATTTTTCTTATTATGTTGATTGATTATGAAGACATTAAATCATCGGGGATGATGATTCTTACGGGGGGAGATATGTTACATCCCCAACTTATGATTGCTTAATCTTATTTTTGGCATGTTAATCAGGATGATTAACTAGAGTTGAATGATTAGATGTTTGTGGAAAATATCAGAGTAATCATTGTTTATGAGGAAACTAACTAATGCTAGTTAGATATGACATTTCAAGTTGAAATGATTATTTAATTATTATGATTTATCAAACATATGATGATACACTAATCATGATTTTATGGTGGTGAATTTGATCAGGAAAGCAATCATCCTTCAAAGATGGAAGGAGGGTGATGATGTCCCTTGCCGATTTCAGAAAAGTTGTCGAGGACCCTTTGTTTCCATGTTCTTTTTCTGCATTATGTATTGCGACTATTTTATCTGGATATTTATGTCTTTCAGTGAACGATGCTTTCTGGGGAGCAGTGCTCGACCCCTTAGTCACATCTTAAGAATGTGTCCTTATCTAATAGTGTTGATATTATTAACACCTTGGATATTTATAATCCTTAAAACTTATATAAGGGAGTACATGTATATTTATATATGTTAAAGTTGTTTAAACCCTTCTTGAGGCCAAACATGTTTAATAATTACATTATTCTTTTATTCAAATGTTGTTCATGTTTTGGTGGGGCACTCGGCCAGTCACCACCTGAGAGGAGTGGGAAGGAGAGTGGCAGCTAAGTGTATCCTATTCTCAAGCCATTATCTCAGTTGACCATCATTGATTAAAAAGGTGGCAAGCTTTAAGCTCAACAAAAATGTTTCTTGGTTTTGCATGCATGCAAGAATCGATTAACTCTGATTTGGATAGGGAGTTTTGTTTTGGTTGTTGGCTAGTATTGTGATATGTTTTTTGATGCTTTTGGATGACTCTTGGGTGGAGAGATAGAGTATTCTTTGTAGGGGTATCACTGCTACAGTGAATGCTTGGAGGAGTCGAGTTGGAACTGTGTATGCTTTGTGCCCAGCTGCCACCTTCGAATAGGCAATAGCTACAAGTATGAGTTGTAGCTCATCATTTTATGCTTAATAATTAAATTTGACATGAGTCTTCAATTGTTATAAGTGGGTGTCGATAGTGTCGACCCACATTATTCATGTTCTATTATGCAATGGCTTTCGAAGCCGGTTTAAACACTAGTTAGATAATGTATATTATCTTTCTGTTAACTGTCATAATATTGTTTAGGCCACACACAACATATTGTGTATATAGTAACTTCGGCCAACTTGGAGCTGCGACATGAGAGTTGTGCATACATGAATCCTATGGTGTGTCGTATGGTAGGGTTTCAAACCTTATTAAACTTCTATAGTTTCATGTCATCATTATGATGACTATATTTAATTTGTAGACATTATCATTTCTTACCGGTGGTAAACTCGTATAGGGTTATCGAATTCTGATTGGTGGCAATCGAGCCTTGTAACTCTTTTATATTGTTTCATTGTGGTTGAATAATAGCCGGGAAGGCTTGAAAGTTGTTTATTTGTATAGCCCGATAGGGTGACTATGCTTTTAATAATTGTGATAGCCGAGGGCATCGACCTATGTTCTTGATAACTAGAGCCTTACATATGATGGAAAAGAAGGTCGAATCATATTGTGTTATTGACTTATGAAAACTAAGTAAGGTCAACTCATATTATGTTGAAGATTGTTCTAGTCTTGATGGAAAACTCTTTCTTGAACCGTTGTTCTTAACATTATCCTTATCACCTCGTAGTGAAATATGTAAAGCTTCGATTGCATGTAATGATACCCATCGTGCATGCATTATATTTTGTTACTAAATGAGTTTTCTTGGTAATGAGAAGGTTCTTGTGGACATGTCGTTGTCTTTCGACTCCTATGAGTTTAAGCCATATTTCATTAAGGGAAAGTTATTCTTTGAAATGTTCTTTTACAAGAATAGAACCTTGTCACCATATATCATGTTGTGTAATAGTACATGAATGCCTTCCTTTCGAATGGCTAAGATTCTTCTTTAATAATTTGGAATCAAGAAAGTCGCTTGAGATTAAACCTTGTTAAAGGGAATCGACTCTATGAGTCACTACAAGTTTACCCACTGACATTATGATCTGCATGTAAACATTGAATGAGATTAACAAAGTAAACACCAAGCCAGTATGGTTAAATGTTGTGAACATGATTGAACCTTTTTTCTACAAACAAATGCAGGACAAAGTGACGTGGTGTCACTAGTTCCTGGTTGCTTAAGCAACGAGAACCTTAAGAATGGGTTATCAAGACAAAAGTTGAATGTCCAAGGAATGGACTAAGATGATTTGAACCTAATTGTTCTAGATCGAGATGGGTCAAATTTATGTTTACTGTAGGACATGGTAGCATATAAGTTGAGTCGAGGTGGTGGACATATGACAATGTTCATTGCGTAATGTTTATGTATGTAAATCTTTGGCCAAAGTAATGCATCTGTCTCTGCATGCATTGTCGGTCCATAGTGTTCCAGATGGCATAATGTCTCTAGTAGTGTCATACATAGTTAGAGTGGATCTATAGTTGTGTGACCGAGAGGCATTATGAAGGACACAACACTAGATACTCAGATGGCTAACCTAACGGTTCCTTATATCTATACCTTCCGTGAAGGTTAGGGCCGCTTCTAGGTAGGAAGTTGTGCGGGGGACTGCCGGTCTGTGGTTGGAGGAAAAGCACCTAGATGATGCTCTCCTTCCCAAGCATGAGACAAGCCAAGGCTTATGAAGATAGATGTCATATGTTCCAGATGCAATGCTTCTCATTATACGACTTGATAGTCAATTATAATGTATAATTTGATATTTGATGCCTTGAGCATAACTTTGTACATGCATAGTGAAGGTTATTCATTAATGAGTTGTAATTGGATATTATAATTGAAAGATTTGTTATATTCTGGTTTAGAATAACATGCTTAATTATTGAATTGATAATGATTCATTATTGCTGAACTCTGATTTTGGATAATCATGATGTATTCTAATTCTTGGTTAAGATGAATATTTATGTTACTTATTGAGCATTATGGAATGTGATGTTACAAAGACGTTGCTCATCCATAGAGACATACTAGATAAAGCCTTATAGGAATCTTGAGTCTTGAATGATATCGAACGTGAATAATTCCAAGCCCTTCTAGGCCATCTATGATCCACCTACCAATTCACTTTTAGTTAAAATGATATGCCTCCCATTGATTCATCTCACAATAAAGCCATCCACATTGAAGTTTTGATTGCCAAACATAAAGTTCAATGTGTCCTTTTGGATAATGGGTATGGCTTGAATTTATGTACTTTGAGACACAAAATAATTGGGATACTTTACAATTGACTTGAAGCCATGTGTTATCACTATCAAGGCAAATGACAATGCAGAGAGAGAATCAGAAGGAACCATATGCTTTCCCATATAGGTGGCACCTGTCTTGGAGCAAAAAACATGTCATATTGTTTATCTTGATCTTCCATAAAACCTTCTCCTTGATCGCCCATGGCTCCATAGCATGCAAGTCGTCCCCTTCACATACCATCAATGCTTGAAGTTCCCCCACAATGGTGTGGAATTCACTATCAATGTAGATCCTCAACTATTTTAAAATTGCAGAGCCATGGAAGCTCTGTATCATAAAACCCACCATTGTCCTAGCACATATATTTCCACTCATGACAAGGTGAAATCCTCATCATCCTACATCAATCCTGACACCCTTGCTTCCACATCATCATCTTCCCAAAATCCCAAATTTACAAAGATCAAAATCATCAACAAAGGTTGTAGAGAATATGAGTTACATAACACCTTTCATGTTTTCTAAATACCTCTATCTCCACGATCTTATGGTTGTCCTCAACAACAACCTCATCCAAAAACACCAAGAACCAAACAACTTGGGTCCACCATTTTCATGTCTACAAGCACCTTGGTTGAAGAACATATTAAAGTATCAATAGACTCTTGGCTCTACATAGATGAATCAAATTATGTAGAATCCACACTTGTCTACCTAAAACAAAACTACCCAATCCCATTGCATATATGTGAAAACATGAAATATAAGGGTAAGGTCTTTGGTCTCCATGAGCAAGGCATCCTTGAGTTGATAGAGGAGAGGACCATGATGATCATTATGGATTAGGATACATGCATCTTGGTTTGGAAACTAATGAACCTCATGCTTCTTCTACGAGTACAGATGAACCCTCTCACATCGTTGAAAGCATCGTAGGAAGAATCATCATTGCCTCTTTTGAAGACGTTGACATCTTCCTAGACACAACCATCCTTATATTTGACCTTCCACTCCAATATCCTCACCTTATTGATTGTGACCAACAAGATCATGTGTCTCTCGACACATTTTAGAATGACGAGGCAATTGTTGAATTTATGGGACTCCGCGATGGTATTCCTTTAGGAGATCACAAATCAGGTTTTAACATCAACCTTAACATTGCAATAAAAAAATAAAAAAGAAATGTCCCGTAGTGAAAACCTCTCTAAGGCACTATCAGACATAAAAGAGAAAAATAAAGACGTGTTTATTGATGAAAACCTCCTTGAGGTGTCAATAGACAAGGAATTCAACTTGCCTCTCACACCACGACACTAGCAAGAGCATTCTACAATCTTGGTTGAAGAAACACAAGAAATCAATTTGGGAACATAAGAGAATCGAAAGATCATCTATATAGTTGTATCTCTCTCATCTATAGAAAAACATGACATTTCAACCATCCTACAGAAAGCACCAAACATTTTTGCTTGGTCCTATGCCAACATACTAGGGTTGAATCCCTCTCTTATGGTCCATCTTGATGAAAAACCAATAAAGAAAAAATTAAGGAAAATGCGTCCACAAATTGCCCTTCTTGTCAAAGAGGAATTACAAAAACTCCTTGAAGTGGGCTTCATACGCCCTATCGACTATCCCGAGTCGATGTCCAACATTGTTCCAGTTAGCATGAAACCTAAAGTGATCTGAGTTTGCACCAACTTCAAAGACCTCAACCAAGCATGTCTTAAGGATGATTTTCCTCTCCCTAACATTGACATCATTGTCGATCTCACAATAGGTCATGGAATGCTCTCCCTCATGGATAGTCTCTTTGGGAATAATTAGATTTGGATCACCCCTAAAGATCAACACAAGAATGCATTCATAACACCTTGGGACACATTTTACTATCAACTCATGCCATTTGAGTTAAAAAATGTAGGGGCTACATATCAACGAGCGATGATAGTTATCTTCCATGACATGTTCCATGACATCATGGAAGACTATGTGGATGATCTCCTAGAAAAATCTAAAACAAGAGAAGGGCACCCTCACATCCTTGAGTGCATCTTTAACCTCTTAAGATAATATAAGGTCCACCTTATTCCCAAAAAGTGTGACTTTGGAGTTACCTCTAAGAAATTATTCGGATTTATTGTTTCTAGACGAGGAATAAAATTAGACCCTGTCAAAGTCACATCTATCACTAAAATACTGCCTCCCAAGAATTTAAAACAAATTCACAATCTTTAGGGTAAGCTTCAATCCATCATAAGGTTCATTGCACAATTACCTAATAAATTTCAACCATTCTCCCATCTCCTCAAGAAGAACACAACCTTTCAATGGGATAGATCATGTCCACAAGCCTTTGATCACATCAAAGAATACTTGGCCTCTCCTCTCATGCTTATTGCACCCATAAAAAATAAATCCCTATTCTTGTACATCTCAGCTACATCAGTCGCACTGTGGGCACTTTTGGCACAACAAGACAAGGAAGGATGGGAATGAGCTATCTACTACATTAGTCACACATTGGTTGGGTATCAACTTAATTACACTGCTATGGAATGAACATGCTTAGCTATTATCTTTAGCTTCCAAAAGCTTCAACATTACATGCTTAGTCATTAAACAAAACTCATATCTAAGATTGATCCACTTAAATACCTCTTGTCAATGACTTCTCTTATAGGACACATGGCTAAGTGGGTTATGCTACTAAGTGGGTTTGACATCAAGTACATGGACCACAAGGCAATTAAAGGGTAGGTTATTACGGATCAATTAGCAGAAGCACCTTTGATAGATCATCATCCACTAATTGTCGATTTCCCTGATAAATCCAATCTCACAATCACAAAACAAAAATATTAGAAATTATACTTTGATGGATCCTACACTAATCATGGCTCATGAGCTGGTATCTTGTTTGTCACGCCACATGAAGATTTCAGACCGAAGGTTTTTCGATTGGGTTTTCCTCACACAAATAGCATAGTAGAATATGAGGCTTTAATCACAAGTCTTAAAATAGCTATACAATGGAACATCCAACAACTACAAGTATATGGAGATTCACAACTTGTCATAAAACAAGTTAATGATGAATCAAACAAAAGATGATAAGCTTATCCCTTACAAATGGATGGTCAATAGTTTCAAGCAATATTTCACACACATCCAATTTGAAAAAGGTTCCCTACCTCAACAATAAAGCAAGAGATGACATGGCTACTATTGGGTCCCTGTTAGATATGCCACATGACAGTCAACACTATGAATTTTTGGTCGAGAAAATTCTCATGCCCACGTATGATTGAAGAACAATTTCATTTCCCACTAAACCTAATGCAGCTAAGACATGCTTATAACCTGATGGATGATCCCATCCTACATCAAGCATTCCACAGGTGAAGATATGCTACATTTAATTATCAATCTGGGGACGTGTTTCTTGAAATGATGTCCATACTATATGTACAGCTAAAGAAATGATGGATACTCAGTTGTGTATAACTTAAGCAAGCATAAATAAAACAATGCTGGAATGAAATCAAAGTAATGTTGAAAGGAAATTGCCAATTCAAAAAGTAAACTATATTACTGTTTAAATACAACAAAATGATAATTATAACCGAATCACAATCTAGTTAATAACTGAAACCAAATCATAATCTAAGTTTGAGATCTCAAATCTACTTACATAGGAGTGAAACTAATAGGTGGTAGTCTAACCGGAAGTGGGGCCTTGCTTGGGTTGACTTCCTTCCTTTTACTGGTTAAGTACTAAATCAATACATTCACTTCTAGTCTGAGATAGAGCAAAACATAATCATAGGCAATTGAAATGATATTCTTCTATTAACTAAAATCAAAACTTGATACAAATGTTCATATATAAAATCTTGTGTACTAGATATCTAGGTAAGAACAGATATATACGCCCATTCTAGTTCAAAATATTAAATGAATAAAAATAACCACTAATCCACTCCCCTTCATTGAAGGGACAAATTATTTATTCCTATAGAGTTACAATACAACTAGTAAACAAAAGATCTAATCAACTTAGAAAGAAAATCTTGATTAGAACACTTAGAACAGAACCAACTGATCCCAAAAACATGGAAGCAGTTATTATTCAACCTCAACAAGTCTTCTCTTGAAGAGTAAATATTCTACCTTGATGTTCCTTGCATCTTATCTTGGTATTCATAGAAGAAACAAGTTACTGCAAGACACCTGACGATAATTATGTGCTTTGTTGTAGGAAGCAGCCTTTAGCTTCAGAAACTCCTGTAGGTGCGACTGTGGAAACTCTACGCTTTGGCTGCAGGATGTCTATGGCGTGGCTGCAATTTACTAACCTTGGATGCTACATGAAGGGTTAGTCCCATAAAAGTCTAACCATAAATATTATTGCAAACATACTTATTCACACCATATTACATATGAAAATAATCATTTTAGCTATACAACATTTATTTAACATTATGTAATTAGTATAGTGCTTAATCCATATATGATATAAAGTCTTGGCCATAATAATATAAAAGTGTCTTTAGAAAGGTACTTAGAAATAGGAGAAGTAAATATTAACCAGACATTTATGAGGCTCATCATACCCCCCAACTTAAGGTTTTGCTTGTCCTCAAGCAAATAAGAAACTTAAAAAACTAAGGAACTAAACAACTAAGGCCTGGAATTAAACATGAGGGTAGTGCTTCTAAAATCATAAGGATCCTCATGTCCTTCTTTCTTCTTCTAGAAGAATCCCTTGTGACCCTCTATGCACTCCCATCTATTTTTTTCATCCTCTACCTTGTAAGTTTTTCTAGTAGTCCAATGGAGAATTGGATACCAAAGAAGCGGTGGAAGAAAAACAAGTGGTAACCATGCTAATTCATGTGTTCTAGCTAGATTGACATACCTATGCCCTCTGTTCACTGTTGCATGAAAGTTGTACAACAAGTGTGGCTCTTTCTTTCTCAATTCTACTGAGTTCCTGCCATCTGGCTTTACATCCCTCAAATGTATCCTTTCCAATTTTTATCAGCACCTTCTGATAGGTTGTATAGACTACCTATTGATTTCTTAGGATCCTTGTAGCCACATTTGGATTCTTTTGTAATTCAATATGTTCTTCCACAATTTCATTGGGATCCTTTACCTTTGATCTGATCATTAGACAAATTTTTCTTTCTCCTTGTAATTCCTCATTTGCACAATGAAAGAAATGAGTGCCCTTATATGTATGTCCCCCACATAAAGAATGGGATTCCAATGTAGATCATAAGGGACAACCATGTCATGCAGATAAAATTTGAAAAACTGATCTTGTAACTTCACTGAAGATGTTCTAAAATCAAGAAAAATCTTTTAGTTGTATCTACTAAGAATGGAAGATTACCTACAAGTTGCACGAACTAAAAAATTAGAATTTTGTCTTTCAAAAATAATGTGTAGAGCCTAGAAGGTGGTCTGCATTGTATGATCTGATTGGTTAACTTTTTCATTTTTCCTATCCTTTGTTCCATTTCACTTATTTCCTTCTCCTTTTCTTTTATTTTTTATTAAACTTCTCCTCCATCTCCTTTTTCTCCTCTTCCCATTTCTTCCTAATCAACTTGATCTCTTTATCCCTCCTCCACAACATATAATCAATGGATGACCCATCTGTTTGTGTAGCTGTAGGATGTCCAGAGGGACCAACCAAAGTAGAAGGTATATCCTATTCCATGGGGTCTATAGCTAACAATGCTTGCTTCCCATCTATCTATGTTTCTTCGTTCATCTCTTCTATGACCACTTGGGCCAACTTGTTCAACTCACTATTTTTTTTCCTTTGCCCTCAATTTTTCCTGTAGCTACTAATTGGCATCCACTTGTTCCTCTAGCTACTTACTTATCATACTTATCTTTCTTAGAGAAACCTAAAGTTCTCCCTCATCCTCTATTTCTATGTCAACGAGAACCATTTCCTTACTTTTATTTGGTTCAATAAATCCAGAAGAGGATGGGGTAGAGTCCCCTATGGGATCAAATTTTGGGGTGCTTGAGACATTGGGTTGATCCCTATAGACAACCATGTCTTCTCTCTTAGAATCTGTGTTAGTTTTCAGAAGCACCACTTAGGTTTTGAGGTTGCAAGCCTGGTTTGTGCCCCTTTGGCTTTAATGCAATGAGAACGCCAGGGCTTTTGAGTTGGTGGAGGGTTGGTTGTCTCGAGATTTTTCTTTCTTGTTTCTGGGATAGAGGGAGATAAATTTCATTTCCCCTTGGATTTCTAAGCAAGAGGTGAAGGTTTATCTTGCATGAGTGGAATATTTTTAGACAAAGATACTCATTCTTCATGTATAGGTGAAGTGGTTTCCAGTAGGGTTTTGGATGTAAGAGGTAAAACTTTAGTTGCAACAGTTGAAATTTCAGGTGCAAGGAATGAAGTATCATGTACATAGATCCTTACAGACTCAAGCATAGATGCTGCAGAACTCCCTGAGGGTACTATAGGGTCAGAGGTTGACACCACATGCCCCTCGGAAGAGGTTGCATATTCAACATATGATGTTGCATGTGCATTGAAGGTGGTTGCATGTTTAGTCGATGATGCTATAGGTTCTCTCAAAATTTCCACCCATTCTCCCTATATATTTTTTGTTTGTTCACATTACTCCATCTCATTTTGTGCCTATGACCATGTGGCCCTACATCAAGCATATCCCTAATGTGACGCAGACCCATAAATACTTCCCATGATACATGAGGAAATCAATCATTAGGGAACTGGTCATTCAAACTCTTTTTCACCAACAACTGATTGAGCCCATGGTGAGATAATGCAGTTGTGGTTCCTTTTTGATACTCTTTTACCATTTTCTTTAACAAATGAAACAAGAAGCTAGGAACATTTACAATTATCCCATGTCATAGATGACTTAGCAATTTTAAATGAAAAGCATGGATAAACAATTTCCTACCTTCACATGTCAAATATTTGATGATATAGGTGACTACTTGTGCCCATCATGGAGGTAGTGACAAACGTCGAGTTCCTTGTGAAGTGACCTTGAATTGTTTGCCAGCTTCTTCAAAACCATTTCTCGCAGTCACTACATCACCCCTTTGTGGAAAAATTCCCTTGCTTCTTGTAGGCTTGTAACCTCGTCTATAGCCGCCTCTAAAGCATCTACCTTTAACCCTTTTACCATTACTTGCCCATCATTCCAAGTGCTTGAAAACTTGGCTGCAATGTCATCATCAAACTTGTTTATTCTTTGAAAGTAATCCATCCATCCATCTTGTTGGAAGATGGATAGAGAATCCCCATCATTCAGAAAAACTCTATGAATTGTAGGCTCTCTCCTTACCAAATCACCTCCCATCAATGAATTCAGTCAATTTCAGGTAGTCTTTTAAGCTCAAGTAGTTTATAAACATGAATTCTTGAGAACTTGATTACAGACAATGGAAGTCACACAAACAATTCTAAAATAGATCGATAAGCAAGTTGCAATATGGTTTGGTAATTCTAAGTGCTATGGAGGGTTTTCTGATGGATACTCACAGAAAATGGAACAATTTGAATATTACTTGTTCAAATAATGCTACATACGTACAAACATTTACAACTCATAAGGTGATGATGCAAGCGAGTAATGGGTCGTACGAATGATTTGGCATTGGCACACATTGGTTAATGACTGACAAGATGGTGAGTAGATTGATTAATAGTTGAAAAGACTATTACCACCCCCCAACTTAGTATTGCACGTGTCTTGATGGGTGATTAGGCATGAAAAGATAGGAAATGGCATGATGAAATGTCAAGAATAAAGGGAATAATTAAACACATAAATAATTACTATGTTATAATAAATGTGGCATAAAATTGAATGATTATGATCTAATGCGAACTAGGGAAAATTAGTTACAAAATCTTACATGGTGTGTTGAAATGATTTGGTGATGTGGACAAAGAATGGTGGATGGATCGATAGGTAGATGGATTGTGCCAGTTATTGATGAAGAATTCTAACTGATGTGATAGATGTGAGACTCTTGTCAGTTGACAGGTGGAGTGGCAGACGTGTATGTAAGAGTTGGATCACTAGATGCATAATTGGCAGTACTGTAGTAGCGTTGTACAGTGCAAGGTGCAAGATGCTGCATGATGGGACAAAGCAAAAAGTTGTAGTAAGCGGGGCAATGAATGCTACATTGAGGTAGGCACTGGTGTTGTAGGAGCAAAAAATGAGAGATTCTGCCAAGAATCACTTATAGTGCTACATGAAGAGATAGGTGGATGTGGCAGGATAGCAAGTACTGAAGCTACATGAGTGAAACCATTAATGCTTTAGGAATACCGTTACAGGTGCTACAAAATGGAGGCATTGATGTTGTAGGATGAAAAATACAGATGATGCAGGAAAAGCAACTGACAAAATGCTGATGCAAAAGAGGCGGTCAATGAAATTGACATCATTATTAGATGATTAACAATGCGCCAAGGGTTTTCACTATTAATTTTATTTTGCTATTTTTTTGTGTGTGTGTGCACAGTGGATAGATTATAACAAAGAAATGATCTAGGGTTTGAGATGGAAGGATCATTCTCTGTCTAAGGAATTGCTATTGATATCCCCATGTGGTTGTCACAGGCTATTTGATGCAGGAATTGATCCTTGTTGAGTGGCTTCTTGTAGAGTTTGAGGCAATGGTCATTGGCCATTAGGAAAAATTTGATAGGATTAATAGTGACTAATTTGACTTTTCCATTTGGAAAAACTTTAGCTATCTCATAGAGTCCTAACCAGTGGGTCTGGAGCTTCCCCTTATGATCTTTGTAACTTGAATCATATAGCACTGCTCAATCAGTGGGTTGAAATTCTCTAGTTTTGATAAATTTATCATGACATTTGATTCTCTGTTTTTGCACAATCTCTGTATGATGGAAGGCTTCTTTTCTAAATTTATCTAGGGCATTGAGCTAAGTGATGTTGTCTTGTTGTGCTACAGTGAGATCTATTCCAAGTTCTAATGTTGTTCATAAAGTTCTGTGGTCAAATTCAATAGGTAGTACTATTGTTTTACCATACACCAACTCATAAGGTGTAAACCATTTGGTAGTCTTCCATGTTGTCCTATAGGCCCAAACTACTTTAGGAACGGTTAGCCCAATCTGTTCTATGTAGAGCTACAATTTTGGTTAGAATGGCCTCAATTTATCTGTTAGTCACATCCACTTGGCCATTGGACTGAGGGTGATAAGGTGTAGATTTATTATGATGAAGGGCATATTCTTTAACAAGCACAACAATCAACTCAGAAGTAAACTAAGGTCCCTTATCAGTAACAATCTCTTTTGGTACTCCATACCTTGTGAATATTTCTTCATAGAGGAACTCTACTACTTTCTCATCTCAGGCATGTGTAAGAGGCTTGACTTCCACCCATTTTGTCTAGTTCGTACATACTAGTATGTATTCTTTGTTGTTGGAGCATAGATCAATAAGTCCTATAAAGTCAAGACCCCATTTGTCAAAAGGTTCTTGTACTAGTTGAGGCTGTAGCCCGAAATTTCATCTATCCTTGTTGGTCTCTCCATTCATTGACAATGGTCACATCTTCGAGTGTAGACAACTGCATCCTTATGCAATGTTGACCAATAATACTGAGTTTTTAAAATCTTGAATGTTGTCCGCTTTGCTGCAAAATGTCCTCCACATTGTTCATCATGGAAAGATTTTAAAATATCATAGACCTCATCTTCTCTAATACATCTTTGCATAATGTTATCAGGGCCAGTATAAAAAAGATATCTAGCAATCCATGAGAATGGAAGGCTCTTTTCTACCAGTTGTCTCTTTTATCTTGGTAAGAAGTGAGATGGGGTCCTGCCTGCAAACAAATAGTTAGCAATATCTGCATACCAAGGAAGTTGCACTGTTAGTGCAAATAAATGCTCATCCGGAAATGAGTCATCAATAACAGGTTCTTCAGCATTAAGTGTCAATCTAGACATGAAATCTACTACAACATTTGCTTTATCTGGCTTATCAATAATTGTTATATCAAATTATTGAAGTAGTAGTAGCCACCTTACCAATGTACCACTAACTATAGGTTTGTTCATGATGTACTTGATTGCTGCATGATCAATGTGGACAAAGATAGAATATCTTGTGATGTAATGCCTAAATTTTTTAATTATTTAAACCACAACCAAGAGCTCCTTTTTTGTGATAGTATAATTCAGCTCTGCTGCTTAGAGGTTCTTCTGATGAAATAGATGACATATTCCACATAGCTATCCTCTTGTCCTAAAACAATTCCTACAACATAATCAGAGGCATCAGTGTGGATGTGGAAAGGTGGTGTCCAGTTTAGTCCTCTTAGCATAGGTGTAGTAGTCAAGGAGTCTTTCAATGATTGAAAAATGTCTTGACATGTAGGTGTCTAGTTAAATTTAGCATCTTTTTTAAGCGGAGTAAATAAAGGTGTAACTATTTTGCTGAAGTCCTTTATAAATCTGCGGTAAGAGCCTACGTGGCCAAGGAAACTTCTGACATCTTTTTGTTTTTGGGGTATGGGTAGACTAGAGATGACTTGTATCTTGGTTGGGTCTACCTGAATACCCACCTGTGAGACATAGTGCCCCAAAACTATTCCCTCCTCCATCATCATATAACATTTTTCATTACTGAGGGAGATGTTATGATCTAGACAGTGCTGCAGGACTTTTTCTAGATTGGCTAAGGCTTCAGTGTAGCTGTTACCATGAGCTTTAAAGTCCTCCATGTAGACTTCCAAACAGTCATGAGTAAGATAAGAGAAAATGCTAAGAACTATCCTTTGGAAAGTAGCAGGGGCATTGCATAGTCCAAATGGGAGGACTACATAAGCATATGTTCCCTAGGGACAGGTAAATATTATTTTATCTTGATTGTTAGGAACAATTCTTATCTAATTATATCCATTGAAGTCATCCAAGAAGGAAACATATTTCTTTTTTTCTAGGGAATCTAGAACCTGATCAATAAAAGGTAAGGTAAAATTTTATTTACGTGTTGTAGAGTTAAGTTCTCTATAGTCTATACAGACGTGCCATTTTCCACCTTTCTTTGGCACTATTACCAAAGGAGAGACCCATTGGCTATCTAATATGGGGTAGAGAAAGCCAACATCCAATAATTTCTTAAG
Organism: Cunninghamia lanceolata; assembly: GCA_027924645.1. Lineage (NCBI taxonomy): Eukaryota > Viridiplantae > Streptophyta > Pinopsida > Cupressales > Cupressaceae > Cunninghamia > Cunninghamia lanceolata. The sequence goes on from BSBN01000082.1 coordinate 639,283, forward strand.
TTCCTCCTTCACAATGGTTTGGACTACTGGGTTCATCCTTCGTTGGGGCTGTCTAACATGTTTACAATCATCCTTGAGATAAATATGGTGTATGCAGAGGTTTGGGTCTAATTTTGTTTACTGTAGATAAATCTTTACAGTAGATAAATGTGCTGATATTGCAAAAGTAATCCCATAATTGTTTTGAAGTATATTTGTAATCACATTGTTTTCATCCTCAGTGGCCAGTAACAGACTTCTCTCTATTGTCATAAGCATTTGAATGGAGTATTGGTCATTGTCTTCTGGGTCTGGCCATACAGATTGGTACATATCAGAGAAAGGCTGGGCCGGAGGGTACAAGACTAGTTTTTTTGTAACATCACCATTAGATATGATCATGTTGCCTAACCTGCAACCAGTGAAGGCATCAACAATTGCTAACCATGGCTGCCCTAAGATAAGCGGGTATCTGCCTAGTGTAGCCTTTGGCTACAAGACCATGAAATCAGCAGGGTACTCCTAGGAATCAAGTGTGATGACCAAATCCTCTATTACACCTTCGGGTTTGACTATTGATCTATCTGCCAACTGCAAGATGGTAGGTGTTGGCCTTAAATCCATCAATTGCAAATTAGTCATTGTTTCTTTGGTCATCACATTAATGGTTGCCCCCAGATTGATCAAGTTATTCTTAATGAGGGTACTGTTAATATGCACATCTACAACATGGCTGCCAGGGTTTATGTATTTTGGGACCATCACATTACCTAGCATAATGTCAGCAAGTTGTCCAATTACTTGGATAGTTTGAGGGTCCTTGTGTTTCATACTTGTTTTTTTCATGCATAGTTCCTTCACTATTGTTGTTAATGGGCACATTCTTAATAGCCTGGAACAAGGGAATCTTAATATATACATTCTTTAATTGGTGCAGAAAGTAAAACTCAAGTTCATATTCTTGCTTCTGGATGTCTAATCTCTTAGAAAATGGGGGCTTGTTATTTTCTACCTCTGCCTATGGTGCTAGTTGCTCAAGGTGGTCATATTGGTTATTGATATGTATGTCAGTGTTACTAGCATTTCCTTCTTCTGGGAGTTATGTGATGAGCGGTGAAGTTGGCCCATCTAACATTCTTCTTGACCGTAGTTGCACATTGCTAACTTCATCTGCATAGGTCAAATATTGCAGAGGTTTGTTAGAATAACCCTATTGAACATGCTTATTGTTTCGATTAGGTGCATCTTGAGCAGGCAAATGTGTTCCTCTAGGCAGAGTAGGTGCAGATGCAATAGTGTCTGACATTAATCTTGGTTCTTGAGGTATAACTTGTCGTGGCTGCATGTAACCTGCATTGGGATTTTGCCACTATTAGTTTCCTCACCATTGTTGTGACCATGGGTTTGGTGATGTCTATCACTGCTGGTTTTGAGAGTTATAAGGTTGTTGTAGCCAATGCCTCTTGTTATGGAGTCCAGCTAGGTAGTGACATACTTGGCCAAGGTTGAGTTTGCCTGTTGTTCCAAGGTGCATTATACCAATTAGAAAAAAATGAGGAAGAATTTGGAAATGATGTATTATAAGACAAAGGGTCTTGATGCATACCTTGTCTCTGCTACCATGGTTTGTGCTGGGCCAAGTAGAATACTTGACCTTCATCATCTTCTAGTGCTCAGAATTATGACTTCTCCCTCTTTTCTTCGATAATGTTGGCCAACTTCTTGCATTTACAATTAACTTTTCTCTACCTGCAATGAGGGCAGTATTCTGCCAATGCCACATTGCTTATTCTTGTTTCTTCTTTATATGTAAAGTATCCAACTGAGTAGCCAAGTGGCTTATGATACCTTTCTTCATATCTATTAGCAGGTTGCTGAGTTCTACACGAGAGACTCCTGCAACAGCCTTGTTGGTAGATAGGGCCCTAAGGCCACGTGTTTTCTTCATGGTAGACCTTGAGTAATTTCTACAGCACAAATTTCATCAAAAGAGAGCTGAGAAACATCTCCTCCTCCTATTAAGTCCATGGCATCCATGCAGTCCTCATTTACCCCTCTCAAGAATACTAGTTTTTGAGATTCAAGAGAAAGTTTGTTCTATCTTGATTTCTGAAGGTAGAACACAAATATTTCCACATAATCTTCAAGGGACTCATCTTCTTTTTGTGAAATCCTAAAGATGCCTCTCCTCTCATGTTGTTGCCTTTGTAATAATCTTGGTACTTGAGAAACTTCTCCCTCATTTCTCTCTAGTCGGAAACAACATCTCTGCCCAATCCCATGAACCACCTTAAAGCAACGTCCTTGAGGGTTGCTGAAAAGAGTTTTAATTTGTGGCCATCAGTGGTGTAATCATAGCTATGACAAAGCACGTTGAACTTGAACAAGAAGGTATCGAGATCTTTAGTGATCAGACCATGAAAATTTGACAATGCTGAAGGAGGAAATTTTTTCTTGGTGGCTGCTCGTTCCTGATCAACAATGGGAAATGCAAATGTAACCGGTTATGTCAGATTCTCCACTTCTTTGTCCACCATTGCATCTTAGAACCAAGATGCTTTATCTTCTAAATCTGCATGGTCTTCAATTGTGGTGGTTACCTTAGCTTCCTCATTTGTATCTGTATTTGTTATCTCAGTTGGATTCCAATTTGTTGGAAGAAATCTTCCTAAGGAATCCCTTCTTCTCCACATGCAATTGTACTCAAGCTAGTAATAACTCTCCCACACAATGTTAGTTGATGTTTCTATATTTTATTGGGTAAATTATTCTGAAATACTGAAAATGAAATGTGTATGCTAGGAAAATAGGGAAATTTTATGAAAACCCAGAAATTCAAAAACTTGACATCATCCCTGACAACAATGCCAAAAATGAAGAGCAATTTCATTTCCCACTAAACATAATGCAACTAAGGCATGCATGTAACTTGAGGGATGATCCCATCCTACATCAAGCAGTTCAATAGGTGAAGATATGGTACATTTAATTATCAAGCCAGGGACATGTTTCTGGAAATGATGTTCGTAATATGTGTACATCTAAAGAAATGCTAGTTACTCAGTTGTGTATAGCTTAAGCAAGTAGAAATCAAAACAATGCTAGAATGAAATCAAAGTAATGTTGAAAGCAAATTACAAATTCAGAAAGTAAACTATATTACCGTTTAAATACAACAGAATGATAATTGTAACTAAATCACAATCTAGTTAATAAATGAAACCAAATCATAATATAAGTCTGAGATCTCAAATCTACTTACATAAGAGTGATACTAACAGGTGGTAGTCTAATTGCAAGTGGGCCCTTGCTTGGGTTGACTTCCTTCCTTTTACTGGTTAAGTGTTAAATCAATACAATCACTTCTAATCTAAGATAGAACAAAACCTAATGATAGGCAACTGAAATGATATTCTTCTATTAACTGAAGTTAGAACTTGACACAAAACATATATGAAATCATGCATACTAGATATTTGGGTAAGAACATATATATACACCCATTCTAGTTCAAAACACTAAATGAATAACAATAACCACTAATCCACTCCCCTTCATCGAAGGGAAGTATTCTTTATTCCTACATAGTTACAATACAACTAGGAAACAAAATCTTTAATCAACTTAGAAAGAGAATCCTGATTAGAACACTTAGAATGGAACAAACTCATCCTAACAACATGGAAGCAGTTATTATTTAGCCTCAACACGTCTTCTCTTGAAGAGTAAATATTTTACCACGATGTTCCTTGCACCTTATCTTGGTCTTCATAGAGGAAACGAGTTACATCAAGACACCTGTTGATAACTGTGTGCTTTATTGTAGGAACCAACCTTTGGCTGCAGGAACTTTTGTAGGTGCGATTGTGGAAACTTTTCTCTTTGGTTGCAGGATATCTGTGGTGTGGTTGTAGGTTAGTAATCTTGGATGCTGCAAGAAGGGTTAGTCCCATAAAAGTCTCTAACCATAAAGATTATTGTAAAAATACTTATTCACACCATATTGCATATGAAAATAATCATTTTAGCTATACAACATTTATTTAACATTATGTAATTAGTATAGTGCTTAATCCATATATGATATAAAGTCTTGGCCATAATAAGATAAAAGTGTCTATAGAAAGATACTTAGAAATAGGAGAAGTAAAGATTAACAAGACAATTATTAGGCTCATCAATGATGTCCTAGAATCTAAATTTATTTGTGATATTATTGGTCTTGAATTTGATGACATTTACATCTATCTACGTGATCAAACTCTCCCAACCAACCTCTCTTGCAATCAATGTAAATCCTTTATCCATCACACATCTTGCTTCACCATTCTTGCTGACACACTCTATTGAAGAGGCTATGATGGTTCTTTATTACAATGCCTAAGTTTGAAAGAGGTTGATCTTGCGCTCAAGGAGGTACATGATGGTATCTGTGATGCCCACACTAGTGGCATGGTCCTAGTAAAAAAGCTTCTTAGAATATGTTATTATTGTCCTACCATGGAACATGTTCCATGTCAGTATGTCTAGCGGTTCCTCGATTGTCAACAAGATGGAGACCTTATTCACATACCATCACAAGCATTGCAACCCATCACAACTCCTTGGTCTTTTTCTCAATGGGGCCTCAATCTTATCAGCAAGATCCATTCCTCTTCATCTAGTGGTCATAAGTTCATAATCAGTACCACTGAGTACTTCACGAAGTGGGTCAAAGCTATTCCCCTCACCTTCACCATTGGTACCCAAATATTCAAGTTTATCCTCAATCACATCATTTATTGCTATGATATCCCATCTGCCATTATCACTGACAATGGTAAATCCTTTAAAAATCATGAAGTCCACACCCTTTGTGAACAATTTCATATCCAACATTGCTAGTCCACTCCCTATTATCCCTAAAGTAATGGTCAAGCAGAGGCAAAAAAACAAAACCTTGCTCAAAATCCTAAAGAAAATTGTCAATGATGTTGACCGCAATTGGCACCTCCATCTCAATCTCATCCTCTAGACTTATCACACTACCACTCATACTCCCACTAGTGCCACTCCATATTCATTAGTCTTTGGTATCAAAGCTATCTTGTCGATAGAGATTGAACTCCCATCATTGTACATCTCATTACATGATCTCATTGATGATGAGGAGTATTGGGTTGCATTCCTCTATGAGTTAGAACTACTTGATGAGCAGCGCCTCCATGCATTAAATCATCTCTAATCTTATCAAAACCGTCTTCGTAGAAGCTACAACAAGAAAATCAAGTCTTGTGAATTTGAGATGGGTGACCTTGTGTTGAAAGAAAATTAGAAGAATCTTAAAGATTGAGACACAAAAAGAAAATTTGAGCCTAATTGGCTAGGTCCTTATGTTGTCATCTCTAAGTATGGTTCAGGTGCTTATTAGCTAGCTACTCCAAATGGTCATGAGATGGATGAACCTCTCAACATCATCCATCTCAAAAGATTCCATTCTTAGTTTGCACAATATCCCAACACAAAAATATATAAAAAAATTCAAAAAAAAAAAACAAAAGTAAAGAGAAATAGTTTGTCCTATGGTGAAACCACTTCTTGTGGCACTTTGGACAAGTACCATGGTTAAAACCTACTCGCAGGTGCCATGTGTATGAGACAAACCTTGTTATGCTTTAGGTCCTCGCTATGTCATCCCATTCCACTACATATCTTAGTATTCCATCACATCCATATCATATAGTAGATATTGTCATATGCCAAGGGCTGTGGATTTTGCTTTGATTTGAAAAAAAGGTTTAGACATTCTCCATGTTGAATATTGACTATACTGGATACATCTCTTTTTCATTTTTCAAGCTTCATGCACTTCAATGTATACGATATCATGTGCCTTACACCTACACCCAAAACACCCAAAACACTATAATTAAATGCTAAATCAAAGACCTTTATTCAGCTTTAATCACATACACATATTGACCCCTTGCCATCATGATATTCTTGGTTTCATTTTCACCTTCATGGGATACATCTTTTTGTTAGATTCAGGACAGACAACTGAGAGGCGGGGGGTGAATCAGTTGTCCAAAACTTTCTTCCAATTAAACACTTAAATCCACTTTGTAATTCATTAGCATAATAATAAATCAATCATGGAAACATAATGCATTAAATCAAGAGAAGAAACACATTAACACATAAGACACCAAGATTTTGACGTGGAAAACCTGCTTAAGGGAAAAACCACGGGGTGACTAACCCAAGATTGTATTTTTTGTTATAAGAATAGAAAGAATAAAATGGCACATGCCAATTAGGGCTCACTGCCCGAGCACACTGCTCACAAGAGGCTCACTACCTACAAGAGACACATTGTCTACAGAATAATAAGTATTACATACATGAACTAAAGAATAGCATCTTCACCATGCTTGAGTTAGTTCCATTTAAGCCCAATACTTCTGGTCTACCTTTCGCTCCTCTACTCTCTACCACACTCTCATCTCCACAAGATGCTTTTGAAATGACTTTACAACTCCTTATTTATACAAGACATTGACTTAGGGATAATCATTCAAATCGGCATACATTATAGAGTAGATACATAAATACAACATGACTAATTACAAAAAGACTTCATGCGGATCAACACACTGTCGGCCACATAGATCTGAGACTTCAATCTTCCTTTAGGAACACACCATTCTTCATAGGACATCTTCAAGATCATTCGTAGGAGGTGTAACTCATCTGGTCGGCTTGTCTTGGGAAGAACATCATCATCCGGAAGTAATTCTTCAATTTTGAGTTCAATCATCAATGCGGACCACCAACATGAACTGGACACAATCCAAAGACCTCCACAAGATTCCCTACATCACCAAGAACATCCACACTACTTTTGCTTACTGGAATCATTCTCTCCTTCATCTGGAACCTCAAGAACATAGTCTGTCATCACTGTCATATTGAAATAGATGCTTGCGGACCTCTAGACCATGAACCAATTGAGTTGTTAAATCACGTTGACTTCCTAAACACTCCACCAAATCCACAAAACAAGATATTTCATTTTCAGATCTCATAGGACCTATCTGTGTCACTCTGTCACCTCTGAACACCTGCCAGAACCAGTTTTACTTAAGGAGCCATAATTTCTTCAGATCTTCATGTGGACCTCTAAAATCTTTATTGGATCATCTTAAGACACATATCTACAAACCCTTTGATGCGCATCCTCTGATCTTCATCTTAGCTAGAATCTTTACCTCACTGTTCTTCTCTGTTCTTGATAGGACTAATTTTCTCAATATCCTCAGCATATAGCTCATCCAATCCTTATCATCAATGCAACAGGAGTATGTTGACATCAATTACAACACCGGTTAGGCCCATTCTTACAACACATTTCCCATATTTGGCATCATCCTTATCATCATCATCCTCATCATATTGGTCCTTTTTAACACTTTAGCAAGAGGTAAATTCATATATGTTGATTGATTGCTGATTTTTTATCTTTGTTTATTCTTACCCTGCATTATACCTTCTCACGGTCACCATGATCCTTATATCCTAGTGTTTCTTGAATGGTATATGTTGGGGCATGCATCTATTGTTTTGTGTTTTATGTTTGTTGGTTGTCCCATCACAATTCCCACCACGGTTGTCATACGCCTTGTGATGTGTTGGGGCATTCTTTTGTTTGCATTGGTAGTCCTTTTTTTCCTTTTTGTTTTGTTTGTAGTAATCCCAAGCCCATTAAGCATGAACAAGAGCATCCTAATACCATGCCTATTCATCAAACACCATCATACAATCTAATGCCTATCCTTGAACCTATCAATTAGACTCCTAGTACCATGCCTATCCATCAAATACCATCTTGCAATCCAATGCCTATCAAGCCTATCAAAGAGTCTCTTACCATAAGTTCAAGTCAAAATCCATCACGCAACCATGTTGACAAACATTCAAATCCTATCAAGCCCACCCAAGAAACCTCTATTCTTATCTAGAGTCAAGAGCTATGTCAAGGATCACATCCAAAGCACGATCCACCTTACTCCTCACCAAATAAAGATCAAATTATCTAAGCTACTCAAGATCAAATTATCCAAGCCACTCAAGGTCAAACTTCCCAAGCCACTCCCATCCATGATCAAGATCCTATTTCTGATCAATAGAACCAAGTCGATCCCCCTATCCAACTTTACACCATCCATGATCAAGAGATCAAAACTCCTCCCATCCATGATCCAAAAACCCATGCTAGTCCTATCAATCATCCAATTAGTCCTATCCATCATTTGTCAACATCCACTTCCCATGATGAGACACTTGGTCCCCATGAACACATAGACAATGAAGTCAATGACATTGATCATATCAAACATATCAATAATCAAGACATGAAAAGCATGAACAATGATCAATACATGAAAAGCAAAAACAATGATCAAGGAATGACAAGTGTGCACAATGAGAAAACACAAGCATCTTATCAACTAGGATATACCACCTTCATCAAGTTAGGTTTTCTCATGGATGGGACAATAGAAAGTTCTAATAGTTCTTGGAAAAACACTAATGGACTAACATCATGCTTCAAAAAACAAGTGTTCTCTTGCAAACAAGATATGTAAAAGCATGAACTATCAAGGAAAATGATTGGGCCTTCATAAGAAAGGTATCCTAGAGGCTATCCCAATCTACATTGGTCATGGTCAAGATATCAAATATCAATAATCTAAACAATCTAATGGTGTCAGTGATACTACAATGATCACTGAGGCAAGTTCATTTGATGAAAGCATTGAGATAAGGACCATTCATAGCCCCTACAATAAGCTTGATACTAGCAATCATTCCAACTCCACTATCCCTACAATCAATCTTTATCTTCCATATTCAAAACCTGTAAATTGGGACCAAAAAAATTGTAAAGCATACAAAATAATAGATCCAAATCAAACATCAAATGTGAATGAATCCAAAAATCAAGGACATATAAAAGAAATATGGGTCTCAAAGCAAAGTGAATCAATCAAATCACCCAAAGAAGAACATCAAAATCCAGTAATCATGCAAAATGTGGAGCCACATCGAAAGATGCACATTGTTTACATCGGTAGTCCTTTTTTCCCTTTTTGTTTGTTTGCATTAATCCCAAGCCCATTAAGCATGAATAAGAGCCTCCTAATACCATCCCTATTCATTAAACACCATCATACAATCTTATGCCTATCCTTGAACCTATCAATTAGACTCCTAGTACCATGCCTATCCATCAAATACCATCTTGAAATCCAATGCCTATAAAGCCTATCAAAGAGTCTCTTACCATAAGTTCAAGTCAAAATCCATCACGCAACTATGTTGAAAAACATTCAAATCCTATCAAGCCCACCCAAGAAACCTCTATTCTTATCCAGAGTCAAGAGCTATGTTAAGGATCACATCCAAAGCACGATCCACCTTGCTCCTCACCAAATAAAGATCAAATTATCCATGCTACTCAAGATCGAATTATCTAAGCCACTCAAGGTCAAACTTCCCAAGCCACTCCCATCCATGATCAAAATCCTATTTCTGATCAATAGAACCAAGTTGATCCCCCTATCCAACTTTACACCATCCATGATCAAGAGATAAAAACTCCTCCCATCCATGATCTAGAAACCCACTCTAGTCCTATCAATCATCCAATTAGTCCTATCCATCATCTGTCAACATCCACTTCCCATGATGAGACACTTGGTCCCCATGAACACATAGACAATGAAGTCAATGACATTGATCATATTAAACATATCAATAATCAAGACATGAAAAGAATGAACAATGATCAAGACATGAAAAGCACAAACAATGATCAAGGAATGACAAGTGTACACAATGAGAAAACACAAGAATCTTATCAACTAGGATCTACCACCTTCATCAAGTCAGGTTTTCTCATGGATGGGACAATAGAAAGTTCTAATAGTTCTTGGCAACACACTAATGGACTAACATCATGCTTCAAAAAACAAGTATTCTCTTACAAGATATGTAAAAGCATGAACTATCAAGGAAAATGATTGGGCCTTCGTAAGCAAGGTATCCTAGATCCTATCCCAATCTACATTGGTCATGGTCAAGGTATCAAATATCAATAATCTAAACAATCTAATGGTGTTAGTGATACTACAACGATCACTGAGGCAAGTTCATCTAATGAAAGAATTGAGATAAGGACCATTCATAGCCCCTACAATAAGCTTGATACTAGCAATCATTCAAACTCCACTATCCCTACAATCAAACTTTATCTTCCATATCTAACCCGTCAATTGGGACCAACAAAATTGTAAAGCATACAAAATAATAGATCCAAATCAAACATCAAATGTGAATGAATCCAAAAATCAAGGACATATAAAAGCAATATGGGTCCCAAAGCAAAGTGAATCAATCAAATCACCCAAGGAAGAATATCAAAATCCAGTAATCATGCAAAATGTGGAGCCACATCAAAAGATGCACAATGTATATAATAGGTGTCCACCACCTTCAATCTTATCATCACTCCCAACACATAAGTGTTGTGCCTTGCACACACACCCCATTTTGCCAAATGGAGACCCTCTCTTTTTATTTGGCTTGGAGTCTCAACCTTTCCTCCATATGATGATGAGAAAGTGAAATTGTGCTTAGAATCCAGTATTTGTTCCAAATCTGGATGTTTGGTATGTTGAAGTCATTTGATGCCTTTTATGATTGATTTGGAGGAGTCTTGATTAGTTTTGTGCTTAAGAAATAGCCATTAGTTGCCTTTTGTGCTGAAACTGGGTGTTACTGCATTTTATGCTAAAGCTGCATTTCACTGGATATAATCCTTAAAGATGCTACTGTAGGATGTGTTACATTGGAATTCCTAGTTTCCATGCTTTAGATTTGCAAAATCATGTCAAATTTCATAACATTTCACTAAGGAGTCCATATGCTTTCATCTTGACATGTGTTCTTGAAACCCTAAAATTGGCTAAGTCTGATGTCCTAAAACCCTAAAAAACTAAGTCTAAAATCTGGTGGATCCTCCAAAATCTAGAATCTGCATGTTAAATCCCATGGATCCGGGACCTATCTCAAACATCCTGAAAGTATATTTCAAAATATTTAAAGTATAGGAAATTCAAACATATACTTAAAAATATATTTTTAAATATACTGTCAGGCAGGGACTTTCAAAATCTGGTGGAAAAAACACCTTCTACTGCAGTTAGCGCTAATATCCTGTGTCACTAGATATCAATGATGGACCCCTTTCTACACTCAACACTAAAAATCACATTCACAGGACCAGTGCTAAAACTCGCATTCATGGGATATATCTCGAGTACCCAAAAACCTCCACTGATCCTGTCAGGTTGAAATTCTTTGCCAACTAAGATCTAAGGCATTTAAAAGTTTTGCGCAAAAATAACACTTCACTGGATCAGCGCTAAAATATGCTCCAACCGGACATATCAGGGATCGCCAAAAAACTCCACCGATCCGCTCGCCAACGAAATCCATGCCGATGGAGGTTTTGACTATTTATAAAGGCTTGTGCTAAAATCCTGCCTAATCAGATTTGCGCTAATATTCCATGTCATGTGATATATCCGGTGGGCACTAAAAACCCCGCCCATTCGGTTGCCTAAGAAACTCCTACCGATAACATTAAAATGATTTTAGCGCTAATCTAGGGCTTCAATGCATACTTCCGGTCATGACCTAAAACCTCGCTTATCTAGTGACACGTGAAATCCCTACTAAAACATTATGGAAGGTTAGTGTTAAAAATGACGTCCACTAGATATATCCAGTGATAGCCAAAAACCCTGCTTTTTGACAATTTGGCCTAGAAAACTCATTTTTAAGGCATGAAACTTGGCTTTTATTCATGAATTTGATTTGTATATCCATTTACTACATCATGATGAACATTTTTAGCACATTAATATGGATTTTGAGCATGTCTTTAATGAATTAATGCCACTGCACCTGAATATCCAGTGACCCCCAAAAATCCTATTTTTTGCAAAAAAAAGGGATAAAAACATGAAATAAACATCCCCAAATGAATCCTAATGGTCACAAAAACATCCTAGATCATCATATATACCAAATGTGTACTTGAAAATGGTGAAAAACTCAGAAAACCATGTGAAAACCACTAGATTTTTTAAGATGGTTATAAGGAAACAACATTGAGTTTGAGTTGTTCCTGAGTGGTCCATGGTTGCAAATGGACATATTTTGATCTATATTGAAGGAAAATGATTTTTTAAGATGGAATTTATGCTTTGCTTTGTCAATTACAGGTCTAAAAGGTCAAAGGAACTTGTTGGAGATGTCTTGGAAGGATGAACACACAGAGATGCAGTGCTAACCCAGAAATGCAAAATTGTCATGTTATCAACCAAAGTGAGGTTGTATCTACAAAATGAAATCACTATGATGTCCAAGATGATGGAGATGAGTCTTAGGAGCTTAAAGACATAGAAGTTTAGGCCTACATCACTATTGTTCCTATAGATCCTATTAAATGTCTAAGACATGTTGACACCTGTTCCAGCAGTTCAGTCATAGAAAATCAAATCCAGCAAGCATCCAGTTGAACATGCCTTCATAAAAATTGTGCCACATACTCCTCTTTACCAGTCAACTAATCGGAAAAGAGTTTTGTCTCATTAGGCAACTCAAAAGTGTCATGCCCACATTTCCCATGCGGTCACGACATGCATCACACATGTCATGTCCACATTTGTCATGTGGTCATGACATGAAATATCAAAAATTTTACCATGCTTCCCTAGCAACCCCCTCGCACACTTAAGCATGCTCGGTGGCGTTACGCATAAGGTGTAAACATGATAGTTGAAGGCAGGGTAATGCGTTCACTTGCGCACTCAAATGAAATGTTAATTCGACATGTATATGATAGCCGAAGCAAAGTGAAACAAGCACATACAACATCACATGTTCATATAAGCATCAAGGAAATCACATTATAATTAAATTCTAACTTTACATTTCAAACATCCATCACAGATATAATTACATAACAAATTCCTAACTAAAATCACATGCATAGTACCCAAATAACATCATAATGTAAATCACATGTCTAACCTCATCAGTGATTCAATATCAATGTCCAATCACATCATAATCATGCTAAACATAATAAATCCACATAAGGCATAAAATCTAATAATTCTGCAAATCAGGATCAATAGTCCAACAAGTCTAGTAAGTATCACCAACAGTAAAATAAAGTATTCAAATATAAGGGAATGAAAAGGTAGGCCTCACATCCTCCCCCCTAAGATTGTACTTCCTCCTGAAATTCATCAAAAAGGTGAGGATAAAGGGCCCTCAATCTCGCTGTATCCTCCCATATCACTGTGACCGCATCGTACATGTCCCACTAGACCCTAACCTGGTCCAGCTTTCGACCTAGCGTCTAATGAGCCAGTATATGAACTGGCTCCAAAGCCAGCTGACCGTCTACCTCTACCTAAAGAGCACTCTAATCCAATACATGAGATAAATCATATATGTAACACCGTAAAATAGAAACATGAAAAACATCATGGATACGCGACAGGCTAGGTGGCAAGGCTAGATGATAGGCTACGGGTCCTATTTGATCCAAGATCTCAAAAGGTCCAACAAAACAAGGTGTGAGCTTAGAGCCCTTTCCATAACGGATTGGACTCTTGTGCGGTTACACTCTCAAGAATACTATGTCCCCAACTGAGAAGCTCCGATCTACCCTCTTAGCATCGGCATACTTCTTCTGTCGATCTTGTGCCTCCTGAAGTCTCTGCCTAATCAAAGTCACCTACTGTTGCATATCCTGCACCAACTCTAGTCCTATCGTAACCTTGTCCTCAATACGGTCCCAACTCAAAGGTGTCCTGTAAGGTCTGCCGTACAAGGCCTGAAAAGGAGGCATACCCAATGAGCTGTGATAACCATTATTGTAGGCAAACTCAACTAGATATAGATACTCCTCCTTCTACTCTGGTGATCCATGACATACATACGGAGCATATCCTCAAGAACTTGATTAACTCTCTATGTCTGTCCATCGGTCTTAGGATAATAAGCGGAACTTAAGTTGAGCTGTGTGCCCAATGCCTATTGTAAGGCTCTCCAAAAGGCTGAAGTGAACACTAAATCCCTATCAAAAATGATATGGTGAGGTACCCCATGTAGCCTAACAATCTGATCCAAGAATACTCTTGGCATAGATGGTGCATTGTACGTTGTGTGTATAAGTGAGAAATGCGCCACCTTGGTCAACTTGTCAACCATCACCATGATGGCATCATGGTGGCATGATGACATAGGAAGACCAACAATGAAGTCCATGGAAATGGTGTCCCATTTATACTCAGGTATCTCGTGAGGGTATAAAAGACCTACGGGATGCTGATGCTCGGCCTTGACCCTTTGGCACTCAAGGCAACGAGCAACATATTCTACAATATCCTATCTCATACCTGCCCAATGGTATAACTGTTGCAAGTTGGCATGCATCTTCTTCACCCCTGGGTGTGCTGCATAAGGTGCTCTATGAGCCTCTGAAAAAACAACTGCATGAAGGTCACCTGCATGGGGTACATAGATGCACTGTCGATGTCTAAGCAATCCATCTGACTCAAGGGAATATTCTACAAATTTTCCCTTAAGGGCCCTCTGTGATTGGATCTCCTGCTACACCTCAAGAAACCACTCATCCTCAGGTAGATGCTAAATGATACGCTCTCTCAAGTCCACACTCAAGGTCAAGGTTAGGATCCCATGGCACCTCTGACTCAAAGCGTCAACGACCACATTCTCCTTCCCTTTGATGTAGTGGACATCAAAGTCATACTCACATAGAAAATCCATCCAAATCCGCTGGTGGGCATTCAAATTCGGCTGTGTGAATATGTACTACAAACTATGGTGATTCGAATGAAGCTCAAAGCAACGACCCAAAAAAAAGTGTCTCCAATGAACAAGAACATGTACCACTATTGCGAGCTCTAAATCGTGAGTAGGGTAGTTCAGCTCATGTGTCTTGAGCTTACACGACTCATATGCAATCACACTACCACCCTGCATGAACACGGCTCCCAAACCCTCAAGTGATGCATCTGTGCAAACTACAAAATCTTGTGTAGGATCTGGAACCGCTAAGATGAGAGCTCTGATAAGACGTTCTTTGAGGATCCCAAAGGCCCTCTCGCATTGCTTGGTCCAAGTGAAACTCTTCCCTTCCCATTGAAGGGAAGTGATGGGGTGCGCTATCCTAGAAAAGCCCTCTATGAATCTATAGTAGTAACCAGCTAATCCCATGAAACTCCTGACCTCTGTCACACTAGTGGGTGTTGGCCAATCTCTGATAGCTCTCATATTCGATGGATCTATGGAGATGCCATTGCCTAATAGGATGTACCCCAAGTACTATACCTCGGTCCTGAAGAAGGCACACTTCGTCAGGTTGCCATAAAGCTACTGCTCTCGCAAGCACTGCAAAACCTGATGCAAATGATCCACATGCCCCTCCTCGGTCCGTGAATAGATCAAAATATCGTCGGGAAAAATAATCACGAATTGATCTAAGTGCGGAACTGGTACAGAAGCACCTTCTCTATGGTGCAGGAGTCATGTTTTATTTTTGTTTTCAATAAGGCTTTTTAAGCCCATCATGTTTGTAATAAGGTTTCATGTCAATTTGGTCACTAGACCTATGTAGACCATGAATTGGTCAAGTTGGATGTAATAACACAATGAAAATATGTAGTTTTCTTGTGATAGGAGAAACCCAACAACTAACTATCTTTCAAATCAATTTGCACGGTTGGGAGGAATGTTAACTGATCTCTCAAGCCTTGTATAAGTGAGGAGTTGGATGTAATGGCAGGATGAAGCCATGAACGAATAAAGATCTGGATTTTTGGGTGTGTCAAAACTTTGTTCTTTCTGAGTATTTCTCTATAACAACCATTCTGTAAGGTCTGTACAGATAGTTGTTCATCTGAAACTGATTAGAAATGTTCATGTAATGAAGTAGCTTTCATTTAAGAGTAGTCTGGTGTCTTGAAGTGTTCTAGTTTGTCAGATATTGTTCTTTTGTAGAGACTAGTCTAAAAACCTAGAAACTAGGGTTCTGTGAATAAATGGACTGTATCTCCTCTGTCCACTGAAGTCAAGATTCTCATATTCAGTGTGATGGAGGAATACAATGTACATTTTGTGTTTTCTATTGTTTTGGGTCAACACCCAAGGATCCAAGGAGTTTGGGCATGAGTTGACTAGGCATCTCTATGTGACTAGTCGTTGAAACAATAGGAAAAGTGTTGTTGTGTGCGAACAGTCAGTGGAGTGACCAAATTGATGGTTGATCAAGTGTTTGCAGAGGAGTGTAGACCCCTTCTATTCTATTGAGTTCTTGTTTCTGTGTACTTGCTGAATGTCTGTGAGTTGCGAAGTTACAGAGTTGCTATCGGCATAACATAACTCTCGGGGAAACTTTTGAAAGTTATACCGATCAAAGGTGTTGGACCGATAGGAGGTTCATCGGTGAGGAACGAATTTAGTCTCACTAAAGGTGTATTGTGAAGGCATATCGCAAAAACATGTTGAGAATGTATGTTGGGAATGTACATTGCATCAGATACAAAAGGTGACTGGTAGTAATAGTGAAATTAGGGTAAAGAAACATTAGTCCACTGGTAGCAGCAAATCATGTCATGCATATACTAAGTTGGTATATCAGCGTGTCAGGAGAACAAACTAGGAGCTCGTCGATGAAGGAGGTCTTGCTGAAGGCAACATAACGCATCAGCATATCGGGTGGACTTAAGGCTTTGTTGATGTTTGGAGTCTCACCGAAGTGTTGGGAGTAGTCGGGCGAAGTCGAAGGTATCGGTGCATCAGCCAAGCCTCACAAGTGGTCACCGAGGATCAAAGTTTGGCCGACATGGTCATGACTAACTGCCATAGTTAACGCAAGTGCAAAGCCTACCGCTACCAGGGTATCGGCAGGAGGCCAGAAGATGCTGCCGATGGAAGAAGTCTCTCCAAAGACAAGGTGAAGTTGACTGTTAGGAAGAGTTGATAGATCAGTCAGAGAAATAGCAAGGTGGGCGACGGGGTCTGTTTAGCCGATGAGAGTTGATCGTTGAGACACAAGACAGTCTCACACTGATACAGTTTGTGACAAGTTGTTCACTTCCTCTGTGCACTTTGCATCATATTGGTATTAGAGCCAATATTTGAATTGGAGCAGTATATGTCAGATGAGGAGAAAGAAACTGAGGCTAGCACAATGCCTCCAAAGTCTATGAGCCAGGGAGCCATCAAGAAGATGGTAGAGGAGATGCTTGAAGCAAGATTGAAAGAAGAGAGGTCCAAGGGTAAGAGTAAAGAGGATGGAAGTGCTTCTGATACAGAAGAAGAAGAAGAGGTAGAGGAGAGCCCTCAAGAACAAGGTATGTCTGCAGACCAAAAGACATTCTTGAATGCACTCAAAGGTGATCATGGAGATAGTGGTGATCCAAAGATGGATGCTCCTACATTCAATGGGAAACTAGATGGAGATGCCCTCATGAATTGGATTGAAGCCATGTGCAACTATTTTGACTTCAAGGAGTATAGTGACAGCAAGAAAGTCAAGTTTGCTAACACAAGATTGAGAGGTTTTGCCCTAGTTTGGTGGAACTATATGCAACGTGAAAGAGAGAAAGTTGGAAAGAACCCTATCACCAAATGGAGTAGAATGGTGGCCATGCCAAGAGACAAGTTCATGCCATTTGATTATGAGTTGCAGACCATTAGGAAGTTTAATTATTTCAGATAAAAGGATATGGATGTGGCTACATATACTAAAGAATTTCATAGATTGAGCATGAGAGCCAATAATAAGGAGGAGGAGAAAGAGATGGTGGCCAAATATCTTGATGGTTTGAGGTATAACATACAAGATGAATTCAGTATGGTGGTTCCCAAAATAGTGGATGAGTGTTTTCAATTAGCCTCTAGGACAGAGGAGAAATTGAAAAGAAAGAGTGATCAAAACACCAGAGGAAGAGGTGACAGAAATAATAGGGGAAGAGGCAGTTTTGGTAGAGGACAGTCAAGTAGAAATGAAAATCCAAGTCAACAAGAGTCTCATTCTGATGCAAATCATAGAGGTGGTGGTTTCAGAGGTTGGAGAAGACCAAATGGCAGAGATAGAAGTGGTGGTGCAGGCAGGAGACCCAGAGTTTTCACTGGTAGATGCTATGGATGCAATCAAGTAGGGCATACTATGAGCAAATGCCTTGAGAAGGCAACTAGTTCCCATGATGGTGGAAGAAGGAATCAGTTGTTGAAAGATGAGGATTGCCAAATTGTGAATTCACCCATTAGTAGTACTGCACCAGTCCTTGAAGGAGAGAGCATGATGATCAAGAGAACCTTGATGAAGATGCCATTGAAGCAAGAGCCCCCACAAAGGAAGACTCTCTTCAGAACCCAAGGCATAGCATATGGTAAACTTTGTAAAATCATTGTTGATTCAGGTTCTACTGAGAATGTAGTGTCTGATGAAATGGTAGAGAAGTGTAAGTTGAAAAGGTTGCCCCATGTTAGTCCTCATAAGATCTCTTGGTTGAATAAGAATCAAAATTACATGATAGAAGAACAAACCTGGGTTGAGTTTGAGATAAGTGATTATAAGGACAAGGTACTATGTGAGATTATTCCTATGGATGCTTGTCACCTTCTTCTTGGATGCCTATGGTAGTATGATGTGAAGGTACAACATGATGGTGAGAAGAACACATACCTCATCACCAAGAATGGAAGGAAGTTCAGGATGGATCCTATGCAAGAGCAGATTGGAGAGAAGAGTAATGACACCAATGTCATGATGGTTAGTGGCAAAGAGTTCTTACATCTGATGAAGGAGAAGGATACCCAAGGGTATGCCTTGATAATGAAGCCTAAAGATGAATCAGGACAACAAGACAAAAAGCAGAAAGAGGTTCCACTAGAAGTGCAGCAATTGTTGGATAACTACCAGGATCTTGTGGTAGAGGATACTCCTAACTCCTTACCACCCATGAGAGATATAAGTCATCAAATTGACTTGATTCGAGGTGCCACATTGCCTAATAAGGCTGCCTATAAATTGACACCACAACAAAATGAAGAGGTGAGTAGACAAATTCAAGAACTCTTAGAAAAAGGACTGATTAGAAAGAGTCTTAGTACATGTGCAGTCCCTAGTGTACTTGCTCCAAAGACAGATGGGAAGTGGAGACTATGTACAGACTCAAGGGCCATAAATAAGATCACAATAAGGTATAGATTCCCTATACCAAGGATTGAGGATCTTTTGGACTATCTTGGAGGGTCATGTTACTATTCAAAGATTGATTTGAAATTTGGTTATCATCAGATCAAAATTAGGCAGGGGGATGAGTGGAAGATTGCCTTCAAGACAAATGAAGGTCTCTATGAGTGGCTTGTCATGCCATTTGGCCTTAGCAATGCACCAAGCACATTCATGTGTTTGATGAATGAGGTACTTGTTGAATTCATTGGCAAATTTGTAATTGTTTATCTTGATGACATACTTGTTTTCAACAGGACAAAAGAAGAACATGTGAAGCATCTTGGACAAGTCATGGAGAAGTTGCATGAGAATACATTGATGATCAACTTGGATAAGTGTGAGTTCATGAAAACTGAACTTGTGTACTTAGTTTTTGTGATTTCCAATGGTTGTTTGAAGATGGACCCCACAAAGGTTGACGCTATTCTCAATTGGCCTACTCCTGAGACAGTGGGAGATGTTAGAAGCTTCCATGGCTTGGCAAATTTTTATAGGAAGTTCATTAGAGGATTTAGTCACATAAGTGCTCCTATTCTTAACACTCTCAAGGGTGGCATAAAGTGTAAATTTCAATGGACAAAGCAAGCAGATGATAGCTTTGAATTATTAAAGAAGAAAGTGGTTGAATTACCTACATTGGTGCTCCCAGATTTTGACAAATTTTTGGTAGTGGAATGTGATGCAAGTCAGCAAGCAATAGGTGTTGTTCTTAGTCAAGATGGACATCCAGTGGTCTTTTTTTCAGAGAAGTTGAATGAAGCTAAACAAAGGTACTCTACTTATGACCTAGAGCCTTATGCAATGGTGCAAGCTCTCAAAAATTGGAGACACTATTTGCTGCCCAAAGAGTTCATTGTTTTTACTGACAACCATGCTCTTAGCTTCCTAAATAGTTAGGAAAAGTTGAATCATAGGCATGTTAAGTGGATGGAACAATTGCAGGCCTATGCCTTCACTATTAAGCATAAAAAGGGTGTTGCCAACAAAGTGGTTGATGCTTTAAGTAGAAGGATGCTGGTCATACAGGAAGTACAGATGGAAAGCATGGGGATCAATTTTTTGAAGGAGTTATACAAGGAGGATGTAGATTTCAAGGCTACTTATGAAGTTTGTGCCAGTTTGGCTAACACTTTTCATGGCAAGTATTCAGATTTTGTGTTGCAGGAAGGTCTCTTATTCAAAGGTAGTTTGCTATGTGTTCCTAAATGTTCAATGAGGGATAACATCATCAAAGAGAAGTACAATGAAACCTTAGGAGGACATTTTGAGTTGGACAAGACTTTGGAACAAGTCACTAGATTCTACTATTGGCCAAAAGTACAATCAGATGTCAGGAGATATGTTGCAAGTTGTATCATATGTCAAAAGGCCAAAGGTATATCTTCTAATGCTGGTTTGTATCAACCCCTTCCTATTCCCAACAGGCCTTGGGAGAGCATTAGTATGGATTTTGTACTCGGTCTTCCTAAGACAGCAAGGGGTGTGGATAGTATTTTTGTCATTGTGGACAGATTTAGTAAGATGGCTCATTTTGTGCCATGTAAATGCACAAATGATGCATCTGTTGCAAGTATGAGGTGAGCCATTGTTGTCATTGATGTCAACATACTCATATTGCATTGACAAGAAGGATTTGATGAGCTGTGTGCTGAGGATATTGAGAAAATTAGCCTCAGTCAGGAACAGTGAAGAACAATGATGAGAAGAAGGTAAATGTACTGTATAGGATGAGAACCGGAGGATGCGGATTAAAGGGTTAGTAGATATGAGTCTTGAGATGCTACAGTTAAGATTTCAGAGGTCCGCATGAAGATCTGAAGGAGTTGTGGCTGCCGGTATAGAACCGGGTCCGGCAAGTATCCAGAGGTGACAGAGGATCACAAAAAGGTCCGGTGAGGTCCGGAATTGTATCATCCTAATCTGTGGATTGGATGGAGTGTTTGGGATGTCCTTGTGATGTGTCATCCTGATTTGTGTATGATTTGGAGGTCCGGAAGTACCTCTTGCATTATGACAGTGGCGACAGACTGTGTTCTTGAAGTTCCGGATGAGGAAGACAAGAGATCCCAGTAAGTAGAGGAAGTGCGGATGTATTCGGACATTCAGACAGGCTTGTGAAGGTTCTTGAATCATGTTTAGGTTATGTTGTTGGTCCGCATTGATGGTAGAGCCCAGAATTGAAGTTATTCTTCCGGATGAAGTTCTTGCTCTGTGTAGCCGACCGGATGAGTTGTTCATCCTGCGAATGTTCTTGTGATGGCCGACCGGATGTGTTATTCATCTTGCGGATACTCCTATGGTTGTTTGCCGACTTAGATGTTTGTTCCTAAGTTGATCTCTTGTATAAATAACGGTTTGTGAGTTCATTTCAAGGAGTGATGTGTGGATGAGTGTGGCATAGCGAAGAAACGTGCGAAAGGCAGAGCAGAGATTGTTGGGCTTAATTGGAACTGATCCGGACATGATAGAGATGTCATTCTCCAGTTCAAGACTATGATTTTTATCACTTTGTAGACAGTGTGTCTCCTTGTAGGCAGTGGGCCTCTTTGTGAGCAGTGTGCTCGGGCAGTGAGCCCTTATTGGCATGTGCCATTCATTTTTCTTTATTCTTCTAACAGAGAATAATTCTTGGGTTAATCACCCCGTGGTTTTTCCCTTAACTGGGTTTTCCACGTCAAAATCTTGGTGTTCAATGTGTTGATGCTTATCTGCTCTTGTGTTTATGTATTATGCTTCCATGGATGATTATTTGATATGCTGCTAACTAACAACAGAGAGTTAAGTGTTTGAATGAGAAGAAGTTTTATACAACTGATTCACCCCCCCTCTCAGTTGTATGCCCTAGATCCAACAATTGGTATCAGAGCTAAGTTCCTCTGATAGGAGCTTAACCGCTTGAGGAGATCCAGGATGTCGTCATACAAGAAGGATAGTCCGAAGTTCGATGGAACCAACTTCACTCTCTGGAAAGGTCGCATGAAGTGTCACTTGGAATGTATGGGAAAAGCATACTTGGCTATGATTTCAAAACCATATATACCTCCACAAGGTGGTCCGACAACTCTGAATGAAATCACAGAAGCTGAAAACAATCTGCGGACCAAGGAAGCTCTTCTAAGCGCATTGAATGACTCAGATCTCTCGAATGTCATTGACCTACCAACTGCATATGAGATCCTAACTAAACTGGAACTTCTGTATGAAGGAGATGAGTTTGTCAAAAGTGCAAGGTTGCAAAGTCTGAAAGGGAAATTTGAAAGATTGAAAATGAGAGATGATGAAAACATCACTACCTTTATGCCAAGAGTAAATGAGCTGGTATGTGGAATCAGAAATGCTGGTGGAACTTTAGATGAAAATGAGATTGTCTGCAAAATCCTAAGATCCCTTCCTGCTGCCTACAAAATCAAAGTTGCTGCCATTGATGAATTCAGAGCCCACACAACTGTCACAAGAGAACAACTGGCTGGCAAACTAGCTGCATTTGAAATGACCGAGTTTGGAGATGATCCTCCCAAGACTGAATCTGCTTTCAAAGCCAGTGCCTATGTGAAAGGCAAACAGAGATTTGATCCGGGTGAAAACTCATCAAGGAAAATGTCATGGTATGATCAAGCAAGAAGAGACATGGAAGAAGAAGAAGCAGAAACAACTCAACTTGAAGCCCTCATTGCAAAGAGACTGCCAAGAGGATCCGGTAAGTATGAAGGAAAACTACCCTTTAAGTGTTTCAACTGCAATAAGATTGGTCATTTTTCCTCAAGATGTCCGGAGAGATCCGCAAGATCTAATACTCACAGACAAAGGTTTCAAAAGAATTGCTATTATGTTCATGAAGAAGATGACAATGAAGGAGTAACAGATGATGAATCAGAACTAGGAAGCAAATCCGGAAATGAGTGGGTGTTTATAGCCATCAAGGAAGAAGATTCAATACTCTCTGAATCTGTCAATCACAAAGTTGTTGAAAAAGCCTTGGCTGCTCAAGTGGAAGAAAAGGATGATTGGGTTATTGACAGTGGATGTTCTCACCATATGACTGGTGACAAGAATAAGTTCTTAGATTTGGAAAGATATGAAGGAGGAATGGTAAAGTTTGGTGACAATTCTGCTGGCAGAATCAGAGGTAGGGGAACTATTTCCTTTGATGGTAAGAGCAAAACAGGAAATGTACTGTATGTTGAAGGATTGAAGCACAATCTTCTCAGTGTTGGTCAGTTAGTGGACAAAGGCTATGATCTCCGGTTCAAGAATGGAAAATGCAGAATCTTTACAAGCTCCGGAACTGAAATTGCATCCGGTTCTCAGACAAAAGGTAACATCTTTCATCTGGTTGGTTCAAATAAAAGTTGTTTGTTTGTTCAAATTGATCAGAGTTGGTTATGGCATAGAAGAATGTGTCATGTAAATTTTGATAACATCATCAAGATAAGCAATACCCAGGCTGTGAGAGATCTTCCAAAATTGATGAAACCTACAAATAGTGTGTGTAAAGAATGTCAGTTAGGTAAACAAAGCAGAGTCTCTTTCAAAAGCAAAGATCAGTCTTCTACCGAATTGTTGGAATTAGTACATACTGATCTATGTGGTCCGACAAGAATCAAGAGTCTGCAGGGTGATAGATATTTCATGTTGTTAATTGATGATCATTCCCGGATGATGTGGGTTACCTTTCTAAAAGAAAAATCAGAAGCTTTTGAGAAGTTCAAAATCTTCAAAGCTATGGTGGAGAATCAAACCAGATTGAAACTAAAGTGTCTAAGGTCTGATAGAGGTGGTGAATTTACATCTGGTGAATTCATTGACTTTTGTGAGAAACAGGGTATAAGGAGACAATTGTCTGCTCCTAAGACTCCACAGTAGAATGGAGTAGTTGAGAGAAAGAACCGGACCATCCAGGAAGCTGCTAGGACAATGATGTTGGAAGCAAATGTTCCTCAAATGTTTTGGAAAGAAGCTATCAGCACTACAGTCTACACTCTCAATCGAGTTCAAATCAGAAACAACACCGGTAAGACCCCCTATGAACTCTGGTTTGGCATCACTCCTACTGTGAAATATTTCAGAGTATTTGGTAGCAAGTGTTATATTAAAAGAGATGAAGATCTAGGAAAGTTTGATGCTAGAAGTAATGAAGGAATTTTCTTGGGCTACTCCACTCAAAGCAAAGCATACCGGTGTTACAATAAGAGATTGAGGAAGATGATAGAAAGCACCAATGTAAAGGTTGATGAAGGAATTGAGAAGCCTTCAAGATTTTATGAGTTTGATGAAGATGACCAAGACAGTGTTCAAGGACCTCAATCCTCTCCGGTGAGACAGAGTCAGCCTGATCCGGTAAATCAGGAAGAAGAGATAGGTTTGAATGAGCCTGATCAAGAAACAACAGTGCTGGATACTCCCAAAATTCCAAGGTATGTAAGACTGAATCACTCTGAAGATCAGATCATAGGTGACAGAAGCAAAGGTGTACAAACTAGAAGGAATATTGCTCAAAATCAGAATGAATGTTGTCTGATTTCAAAGATTGAACCTAAAACAATAAATGAAGCCTGCAATGATGAAAACTGGACCAAAGCAATGGAAGATGAATTGATGCAAATTGAGAAAAATCATACTTGGGATCTTGTTCCCAGACCTAGAGACAGGAATGTAATTGGAACCAAGTGGGTCTTCCGGAACAAACTAAATGAAGCTGGTGAAGTAATCAGAAACAAAGCTAGATTGGTCTGCAAAGGCTACTCTCAAATAGAAGGAATTGACTTTGAAGAGACTTTTGCTCCGGTGGCAAGAATTGAAGCAGTCAGATTACTTCTTGCATTTGCTGCCTTCAAAGACTTCAAGGTATATCAGATGGATGTCAAGTCTGCCTTCCTAAATGGTGATCTGGAAGAAGAAGTCTACATTGAACAACTGGATGGATTTCAATTGTCTGATAATAATGATATGGTCTGCAAGTTGAAGAAAGCTTTGTATGGATTGAAGCAAGCCCCAAGAGCATGGTATGAAAGGTTGGATAAGCATCTTGTGCAGATTGGATTCAACAAAGGTACTGCTGACAGTAACTTATATTTCAAAATTGATCATGAAAACATTCTGATTGTTGAAGTGTTTGTGGATGATATCATTTTTGGAGGAAGAGATAGTATGTGCAAAACTTTTGCTAATCAGATGAAAAGTGAGTTTGAAATGTCTATGCTTGGTGAAATGAATTTCTTCTTGGGACTGCAAATTACTCAAACAAAAGAAGGGATCTTCATTTCTCAGACCAAATATGTGAAAGAATTGTTAAGGAAATTTGGTATGGAAGACTCAAAGCCAATGAACACTCCTATGGCAACCGGATGTAAGTTAAGCAAAGATGATGATTCTCCAAAGGCAGATCAGACAAAGTATAGATCAATGATTGGTGGATTGTTGTATCTCACTCAAACTAGACCAGATATAATGCAGGCTGTTGGTCTTGTGGCAAGATTCCAGGCTGATCCTAGAGAATCTCATGTTATGGCAATCAAAAGAATTTTTAGATACTTGAAAGGAACAGTCGAGTATGGTCTATGGTACCCTAGAGATCCAGATTTCTCTCTTCATGCTTACACAGATGCAGATTGGGCAGGAGATGTGGATGATCGGAAAAGCACTAGTGGTGGAGCATTCTTTTTGGGGAAGAGATTGGTTTCTTGGCTAAGCAAGAAACAAGATGCAATATCTCTGTCTACAACTGAAGCAGAATACATTGCAGCAGCAGGTAGTTGCACTCAAATCTTATGGATGAAGCAGATGCTAAGAGACATCAAAGTTGAATATGAGGAGCCTATCACAATTTTCTGTGATAATTCAAGTGCAATTAATATTTCCAAGAATCCGGTATTGCATTCTAAGACTAAGCACATATCTATCAAATTTCACTTTTTGAGAGAACAAGTAAACAAGGAAGAAGTCAGATTGGAGTATGTTCCCTCCAAGGATCAGATTGCAGATATCTTTACAAAACCTCTTCCCAAGGACTCTTTTGAATATCTCCGGGAGAAGTTAGGGGTCATGGCCCCTCCGGTGATGAACTAAGATGCACTGATGTGCATCAGTCCGGTGGCTATCACAGTCATATCTTGTGATCCGGACTAATGGGGAGCTGCAACTAAGGGGGAGCAGCTGGTATGATTCTGATGTATGAGAATTGCAAGTATGAGCCCTTTGCCATTGATGTCAAAGGGGGAGAGAAGACATGTGAAAAACAAGTGGTTGATGATCAAAGGGGGAGCAGCAAAGGAAGAGAAGACATATGTAAAGTTGAAGTTCTTGTCTTAATGGTTTTTCACATCATATGTTGCCATCAATGACAAAGGGGGAGATTGTTGCAAGTATGAGGTGAGCCATTGTTGTCATTGATGTCAACATACTCATATTTCATTGACAAGAAGGATTTGATGAGCTGTGTGCTGAGGATATTGAGAAAATTAGCCTCAGTCAGGAACAGTGAAGAACAGTGATGAGAAGAAGGTAAATGTACTGTATAGGATGAGAACCGGAGGATGTGGATTAAAGGGTTAGTAGATATGAGTCTTGAGATGCTACAGTTAAGATTTCAGAGGTCCGCATGAAGATCTGAAGGAGTTGTGGCTGCCGGTATAGAACCGGGTCCGGCAAGTATCCAGAGGTGACAGAGGATCACAAAAAGGTCCGGTGAGGTCCGGAATTGTATCATCCTAATCTACGGATTGGACGGAGTGTTTGGGATGTCCTTGTGATGTGTCATCCTGATTTGTGTATGATTTGGAGGTCCGGAAGTACCTCTTGCATTATGACAGTGGCGACAGACTGTGTTCTTGAAGTTCCGGATGAGGAAGACAAGAGATCCCAGTAAGTAGAGGAAGTGCGGATGTATCCAGACATTCAGACAGGCTTGTGAAGGTTCTTGAATCATGTTTAGGTTATGTTGTTGGTCCGCATTGATGGTAGAGCCTGGAATTGAAGTTATTCTTCCGGATGAAGTTCTTGCTCTGTGTAGCCGACCGGATGAGTTGTTCATCCTGCGAATCTTCTTGTGATGGCCGACCGGATGTGTTATTCATCTTGCGGATACTCCTATGGTTGTTTGCCGACTTAGATGTTTGTTCCTAAGTCGATGTCTTGTATAAATAACGGTTTGTGAGTTCATTTCAAGGAGTGATGTGTGGATGAGTGTGGCATAGCGAAGAAACGTGCGAAAGGCAGAGCAGAGATTGTTGGGCTTAATTGGAACTAATCCGGACATGATAGAGATGTCATTCTCCAGTTCAAGACTATGATTTTTATCACTTTGGAGACAGTGTGTCTCCTTGTAGGCAGTGGGCCTCTTTGTGAGCAGTGTGCTCGGGCAGTGAGCCCTTATTGGCATGTGCCATTCATTTTTCTTTATTCTTCTAACAGAGAATAATTCTTGGGTTAATCACCCCGTGGTTTTTCCCTTAACCGGGTTTTCCACGTCAAAATCTTGGTGTTCAATGTGTTGATGCTTATCTGCTCTTGTGTTTATGTATTATGCTTCCATGGATGATTATTTGATATGCTGCTAACTAACAACAGAGAGTTAAGTGTTTGAATGAGAAGAAGTTTTATACAACTGATTCACCCCCCCCTCTCAGTTGTATGCCCTAGATCCAACAGCATCTCACATTGCTAGTCTCTTTTTCAGAGAAGTGGTCAGAATCCATGGTTTGCCCCTTTCAACTGTCACTGATAGAGACTCCAAGTTTGTTGGTCATTTTTGGAGGACCTTATGGAGAAAATTGGGAACACAATTGTCTTTCTCATCAGCCTACCATCCCCAAACTGACGGTCAGACTGAGGTTGTTAATAGGTCCTTAGGAAACCTTCTAAGATGCCTTACCAAGTAGCATGGGTTGGCATGGGACTTGATTATCAGTCAAGCTAAGTATGCTTACAATGATTCAATGAATAGAAGTACTGGGAAGAGTCCATTTGAAATTGTTTATGGTTTCCATCCAAGAGGACCACTTGAACTCAAAGATCTACAAGGTTGGGATAAGAGAAGTGCTCTAAGAGAAGATTTTGCTGCCACCATGAAGGTAGTTCATGATCAAGTCAAAGTTCAGTTGGAAAAGATAGTCTCCAAATACAAGGATAGGGCAGATCTCAAGAGAAGAGATGTAGAATTCAAGGTGGAAGATTTGGTGATGGCCTATCTAAGGAAGGAAAGGTTGTCTAAAGGAAAGCCAACCAAACTACTGATGAAGAAAATAGGACCGTGCAAGGTAGTTCATAAGTTTGGTCCAAATGCTTATGAAACAGAACTGCCATCCGGTCTTGGTATTTCTCCCATATTTAATGTTTCAGACCTATTTCCATTCAGACCTCCATTGAATACTGAAGATGGATCAAATGTTGTGATTGAAGATGAAGATTGGGTCAGAGATCTACCTCCAAGTAAGCCTTTACAGTTGGAATGCATCTTAGATTCCAAGGTTGTCAAAAAGACAAGGAAGGGTGTGTTCTAGGAGTACTTGGTCAAGTGGTAGGATCTTCCTGATTCAGAAGCTACATGGATGAGTGAGGCAGACATTTTGAAGCATGGGAAGCCACTCCAATAGTTAGCAACTCAAGGGACTTGAGTTTTTCCTGCAGGGGGAGTATGGTGCAGGAGCACCTGCTCTATGGTGCAGGAGTCATGTTTTGTTTTTGTTTTCAATAAGGCTTTTTAAGCCCATCATGTTTGTAATAAGGTTTCATGTCAATTTGGTCACTAGACCTATGTAGACCATGGTTTGGTCAAGTTGGATGTAATAACACAATGAAAATATGTAGTTTTCTTGTGATAGGAGAAACCCAATGGCTAACTGTCTTTCAAATTAGTTTGCACGGTTGGGAGGAATGTTAACTAATCTCTCAAGCCTTGTATAGGCGAGGAGTTGGATGTAATGGTAGGATGAAGGCATGAATGAATAAAGATCTAGATTTTTGGGTGTGTTGAAACTTTGTTCTTTCTAAGTATTTCTCTATAACAGCCATTATGTATGGTCTGTACAGATAGTTATTCATCTGAAACTGATTAGAAATGTTCATGTAATGAAGTAGATTTCATTTAAGAGTAGTCTGGTGTCTTGAAGTGTTCTAGTTTGTCACATATTGTTCTTTTACAGAGATTGGTCTAAAAACCTAGAAACTAGGGTTCTGTGAATAAATGGACTATATCTCCTCTATCCACTGAAGTCAAGACTCTCATGTTCAGTGTGATGGAGGAATACAGTGTACATTTTATGTTTTTTGTTGTTTTGGGTAAACACCCAGGGATCCAAGGAGTTTGGGCATGAGTTGACTAGGAATCTCTATGTGACTAGTCATTGAAACAATAGGAAAAGTGCTATTGTGTGCGAATAGTCAGTGGAGTGACCAAATTGATGGTTGATCAAGTGTTTGCAGAGGAGTGTAGACCCCTTCTATTCTATTGAGTTCTTGTTTCTATGTACTTGTTGAATGTCTGTGAGTTGCGGAGTTATAGAGTTGCTATCGGCGTAACATAACTCTCGGGGAAGCTTTTGAAAGTTATACTGATCAAAGGTGTTGGACCGATAGGAGGTTCATCGGTGAGGAACAACTTTAGTCTCACTGAAGGTGTATTGCGAAGGCATATCACAAAAGCATGTTGAGAATGTATGTTGAGAATGTACATTGCGTCAGATACAAAAGGTGACTGGTAGTAATGGTGAAATCAGGGTAAAGAAACATTAGTCCACTGGTAGTAGCAAGTCATGTCATGCATATACTAAGTTGGTATATCGGTGTGTCAGGAGAACAAACTAGGAGCTCGCTGACAAAGGAGGTCTTACCGAAGGCAACATAACGTATCGGCATATCAGGTGAAGGACTTAAGGCTTCGTCGATGTTTGGAGTCTCACTGAAGTGTCAGGAGTAGTCAGGCGAAGTCAAAGGTATCGGTGCATCGGCCAAGCCACACAAGTGGTCTCCGATGATCAAATTTTGGCCGACAGGGTCATGACTAACCACCACGATTAACGCGAGTGTAAAGCCTACCGCCATCAGGGTATTAGCAGGAGGCCAGAAGACGTCGCCGATGGAAGAAGTCTCTCTGAAGACAAGATGAAGTTGACTGTCAGGAAGAGTTGATAGATCGGTCAGAGAAATAGCAAGGTGGCCGATGGGGTCTATTTAGCTGATGAGAGTTGATCATTGAGATGCAAGATGGTCACACACCGATACAGTTTGTGACAAGTTGTTCACTTCCTCTGTGCGCTCTGCATTAGGGACACCCTGTTGATGAGACTCATGAACACTGTAGGGGCATTTGTCAAACCAAAGGGTACCACTGTGAACTCATAGTGGCCATATCTAGTTCACAAAGTAGTCTTATGAATATCTGTCTCTATGATGCGCAATTGGTGATACCCAGATTTCAGATCAATTTTTGTGAACACTTTGGCTCCCTACATCTAGTCAAAAAGGTCATCAATCCTAGGCAAAGGGTAACAGTTCTTCACCGTCACCTTATTCAATTGCTTATAGTCCATGCACAAGTGAAGAGACCCATCCTTCTTCTACATGAAGATAACTGGTGCACCCCATGGTGAAACACTAGGACGGATGTGCCCCTTCTCTAGCAAGTCCTCTAACTGTAATTTGAGCTCTCTAAGCTCATGAGTGGTCATCCTGTAGGGTGGATGAGACACTGGCTTGGCATCCAGCACTAAATTGATATGAAAGTCTACCTCACGACGAGGTATCATCCCTAGTAACTCTGGCAGAAACACATTGGCAAACTCTCTCAAGATCGGGTGGTCATCCAATGATGCCTCAGGCCATCCTTTGATCTATCACTAACTGTGATAGCAAACATCTGACATCCCTTCTGCATGTAGCGCTTAAGCTATCGAGCGGATATCATACAAATTTTCATGGGCTTCTGGATGCCCACTATCTCAACCGGTGCACCATGATCATCTAAGCAGCTAATCACCTTTCGGCGACAATCTAACTTGGCTCTATAAGTTGCAAGCGAGTTCATACCTAAAACCACGTTGTAGGATCCTAATGGCATAACTCTAAGGTCACAAGATGTAGTGAAGGACCCCAAAGAGAACTCACAATCCTGAACCAAGGCATCTACTGTCATCTTGGCCCAAGAGGCCAACTCAACCTCCCACCTAATGTCCTACCTAGAAGCCACCAACCTGCAATATTCCACTAATGATGTAGACAGAAAAGAATCAGTAGCTCTAGAGTAAAAAATAATAGAGATGGGGGCACCCCCGATCATACCTAATGTCTCAATCACAGATCCTTGATAGTCAGCCTGGCAGTTATCAACCGTTACAAACATGCGGTGGGACTTGCCCACATCCCCTACAATCTGCTCTAACCCTCTTAAACAGGGCTGTCCCCTTGCCGTAAAGCCCTGTGGGCACTTTCTGGCTAGATGACCTACTCCACCACACACATAGCATGGGCACCGAGCCTATATCTATCCCGTTTGAGTCCTACCCGACTGCTGTTGTCCAGATCTACTTGTGGAACCCTATGAACCCCTGTATGACTATTGGGACCTCGCGGGCCCCGTAGGTGATCTATGTTGCCTCTAGTCTCTACGCGGGCCCTATTACTGTCATCCTCAATTTTGTCATCCTTGTACCCTCTATAGGGGTCTAGACCTCTACTGATTCTACTGTTGTTGTTGTTGTGGAGGTCTAGGAGGTAATGATGGAGAACTAAATCCTCCTTTCTGTGGTGGTAGTGGTGGTCTATGATAACTCTGCTGGTACTGCTGCTACCCATAATCCTAAAATTGGGGGCGTGATCCCTGCCCTCTGTTGCAAGTATGAGGTCAACCAGTGTTGTCATTGATGTCAACATACTCATGTTGCATTGATAAGAAGGATTAGATGAGCTGTATGCTGAGTTATTGAGGAAATCAGTCTCAATCAAGAACAGTGAAGAACAGTGATGAGAAGAAGGAAAAAGGATTCAATAGGTTGAGTATCAGAGGATGCGGATTAAAGGGTTTGTAGATATGAATCTTGAGATGTTCTAGTCAAGATTTCAGAGGTCCACATGAATTTATGAAGTTGTGATCGATCAAGTAGAACCGGTTCTGGGAGATGCTTCAGAGAGACAGAGTGTTACAAAAAGGTCCGGTGAGATCCGGAAGTACATTATCCCATTCTGTGGATTGGTCCTTGTGATGTGTCATCTCGATTTGTTCATGGTTGGGAGGTCCAGAAGCACCTTGTTCAGTATGACAGTGGCGGTAGACTGTGTTCTTGAAGTTTCAGATGAAGAAGAGAAGAGATTCTAGTAAGTAGAGGAAGTGCGGATGTACCTGGTCATTCAAGCAAGCCTGTGAAGGTTCTTGGATCATGTTGAGGTTGTGTTGACGGTCCGCATTAGTGTTAGAGCCCAGAATTGGAGATATACTTCTGGATGAATATGTTCTTGTTCAGACTGGCTGACCAGATGAGTTATTCATCTTGCGAATGTTCTTATGGATGATAGCTGACTTGCGAATGTTCTTATGGATGAGTACCGACTTAAATGATTATTCCTAAGTCGATATCTTGTATAAATAAAGGTTTGTGAATTCATTTTGAAGTGTGTTGAGGAGCGGATGAGTGTGGTATAGCAAAAGAGCAAAAGGCAGAGCCGGTGTGTCTCAGGCTTAAATGGAACTGATCTAGACATGGTGAAGATGTCAATCTCCAGTTCAAGTTTGTAATACTTATGATCTTGTAGATAGTGTGTCTCTTGTAGGCAGTGTGCCTCCTTGTGAGCAGTGTGCTCAGGTAGTGAGCCCTAATTGGCATGTGCCATTCATTTTTCTTATTCTTCTAACAGAGAATAATCCTTGGGTTAATCACCCCGTGGTTTTTCCCTTAACCAGGTTTTCCATGTCAAAATCTTGGTGTCTAATGTGTTGATGTTTATCTGCTCCAGTGTTCATGCTTTGCACTTTCATGAATGGTTAATTGATTTGCTATTAACTAACAAAGAAGAATCAAGTGTTTGAAATACAAGCAGGTTTTTGTACAACTGATTTAGCCCCCCCTCTCAGTTGTGTGCCCTAGATCTAACAATTGGTATCAGAGCCAAATTCCTCTAAAAGGAGCTTAACTGCTTAAGGAGATCCGTGATGTCGTCATACAAGAAGGATAGTCCAAAGTTTGATGGGACCAACTTCTCTCTCTACAAAGGTCGCATGAAATGTCACTTGGAGTGTATGGGAAAAGCATACTTGTCCATGATCACAAAAGCATATGTACCTCCACAGGGTGGTCCGATAACTCTAAATGAAATCACAGATGCTGAAAATAATCTATGGACCAAAGAAGCTCTTCTAAGCGCATTGACTGACTCAGAACTCTCAAATGTTATTGACCTACCCACTGCATATGAGATCTAGGTTAAACTGGAACTTCTGCATGAAGGAGATGAGTTTGTTAAGAATGCAAGGTTGCAAAGTCTCAAAGGGAAATTTGAAAGATTGAAGATGAGAGACGATGAAAATATCACTACCTTTATGCCAAGAGCAAATGAGCTAGTGTGTGGAATTAGGAATGCTGGTGGAGTTCTGGATGAAAATGAGATTGTTTGCAAAATTCTCAGATCCCTTCCTACTGCCTACAAAATCAAGGTTGCTGCCATTGATGAATTCAGACCCCATACAACTGTCACAAGAGAGCAATTAGCTAGCAAACTAGCTGTTTTTGAAATGACCGAGTTTGGAGATGATCCCCCCAAGACTGAATCTACATTCAAAGCTAGTGCCTATGTGAAAGGCAAACAAAGTTTTGATCCAGGAGAAAACTCTTCAAGAAAGCTGTCATGGTATGATTAAGCAAGGAAAGAAATGGAAGAGGAAGAAGTAGAAACAACTCAACTTGAAGCCCTCATTGCAAAGAGACTGCCAAGAGGATCCGGTAAGTACCAAGGAAAACTACCCTTTAAGTGCTTCAACTGCAATAAGATTGGTCATTTTGCTTCAATATGTCTGGAAAGATCTGCAAGGTCAAATTCTAACAGACAAAGGTTCCAAAAGAACTGTTATTATGTCCATGAAGAAGATGATAATGAAGGAGTTACAGATGATGAATCAGAAATAGGAAACAGATCCAGAAATGAATGGGTGTTTATTGCCATGAAGGAAGAAGATCCAATATCCTCTGAATCTGTCAATCATAAGGTTGTAGAAAGAGCTTTGGCTGCCCAAGTTGAAGAAAAGGATGATTAGGTTATTGACAGTGGATGTTCTCACCATATGACAGGTGACAAAAACAAATTCTTAGATTTGGAAAGGTATGAAGGAGGAATGGTAATGTTTGGTGATAATTCTGCTGGTAGAATCAGACGTAGGGGAACTATTTCTTTTGATGGAAAGAGCAAAACCGGTAATGTACTGTATGTTGAAGGATTGAAGCACAATGTTCTCAGTGTTGGTCAGCTGGTAGACAAAGGTTATGATCTCTGGTTCAAAATGGAAGATGCAGGATCTTTGAAAGCTCCGAAACTGAGATTGCATCTGGTACTCAAACAAAGGGTAATATCTTCCATTTGGTTGGTTCTGATAAAAGTTGTTTGTTTGTTCAAGTTGATCAGAGTTGGTTGTGGCATAGAAGGATGTGTCATGTGAATTTTGATAACATCATCAAGATAAGCAATACTCAGGCTATAAGAGATATTCCAAAATTGGTGAAACCTACAAATAGTTTGTGCAAAGAATGTCAGCTAGGTAAATAGAGTAGAGTCTCTTTCAAAAGCAAGGATCAGTCCTCTACCAGATTATTGGAATTAGTTCATACTGATCTATGTGGTCTGACAAGAATCAAGAGTATGCAAGGTGATAGATATTTCATGTTACTGATTGATGACCATTCCCGAATGATGTGGGTTACCTTTCTAAAAGAGAAATCAGAAGCCTTTGAGAAGTTCAAAATCTTCAAAGCTATGGTAGAGAATCAAACCAGATTGAAACTGAAATGTCTGAGGTCTGATAGAGGTGGTGAATTCACATCTGGTGAATTCAAGACTTTTGTGAGAAACATGGTATAAAGAGACAGTTGTCTGCTCCTAGGACTCCACAGCATAATAGAGTAGTTGAGAGAAAGAACCGGACCATCCAGGAAGCATCCAGGACAATGATGATGGAAGCAAATGTTTCTCAGATGTTTTGGAGAGAAGCTGTCAGCACTGCAGTCTACACTCTCAATCGAGTTTAAATCAGAAGCAATACCAATAAGACTTCCTATGAACTTTGGTTTGGTATCACTCTTACTGTGAGATATTTTAGAGTATTTGGTAGCAAGTGTTACATCAAAAGAGATGAAGATCTAGGAAAGTTTGATGCTAGAAGTGATGAAGGAATTTTCTTGGGTTACTCCACTCAAAGCAAAGCATACTGGTGTTACAATAAGAGACTGAGAAAGATGATAGAAAGTACAAATGTGAAGGTTGATGAAGGAATTGAGAAGCCCTCAAGGTTTTATGAATATGATGAAGATGATCAGAATGATTCTCTGGTTCAAGGAGCTCAATCCTCCTCTGAAAGTCAGATTCAGACTGATTCGGTAAATCAGGAAGAAGAGGTTTGTCTGAATGAGCCTGATCAAGAAATAGTAGTGCAAGAAACTCCCAAAGTTCTAAGGTATGTAACCCTAAATCACTTTGAAGATCAGATCATAGGTGACAAAAGCAAAGGGGTACAAACAAGGAGGAGAATTGCTCAAAATTCAAATGAATACTGTCTGATTTCAAAGATTGAGCCTAAAACAATTAATGAAGCTTGCAATGATGAACACTGGACCAAAGCAATGGAGGAAGAGTTGATGCAAATTGAGAAAAATCACACTTGGGATCTTGTTCCCAGACCTAGAAATAAGAATGTGATTGGAACCAAATGGGTCTTCCGGAACAAACTAAATGAGGATGGTGAAGTAATCAGAAACAAAGCCAGATTGGTCTGCAAAGGCTACTGTCAAATAGAAGGAATTGATTTTGAAGAAACCTTTGCTCCGGTAGCAAGAATTGAAGCAGTCAGATTATTTCTTGCATTTGCTGCCTTCAAAGACTTCAAGGTATATCAGATGGATGTCAAGTCTGCCTTCCTAAATGGTGATTTGGAAGAAGAAGTATACATTGAGCAACCGGATGCATTTCAATTGTCTGATCATGATGATATGGTCTGCAAGTTGAAGAAAGCACTGTATGGATTGAAGCAAGCCCCAAGAGCATGGTATGAAAGGTTGGATAAGCATCTTGTGCAGATTGGTTTCAACAAAGGTACTGCTGATAGTAATCTATATTTCCAAATAGATAATGAAAACATCTTGATTGTTGAAGTATTTGTTGATGATATCATCTTTGGAGGAAGAGACAGTATGTGTAAAACCTTTGCAAATCAAATGAAAATTGAGTTTGAAATGTCAATGTTGGTGAAATGAATTTCTTCTTGGGTCTGCAAATTACTCAGACAAAGAAAGGCATCTTTATCTCTCAAACCAAATATGTGAAAGAATTGTTGAGGAAATTTGGAATGGAAGATTCAAAGCCAATGAACACTCCTATGGCAACCGGATGTAAGTTGAGCAAAGATGATGACTCTTCTAAGACAAATCAGACCAAGTACAGATCAATGATTGGAGGACTATTGTATCTCACTCAGACTAGACTAGATATAATGCAGGCTATTGGTCTTGTGGCAAGATTTCAGGCTGATCCTAGAGAATCTCATGTTATGGCAATTAAAAGGATTTTTAGATATCTAAAGGGGACAGTTGAGTATGGTCTATGGTATCCTAGAGATCATGATTTCTCTCTTCATGCATATACAGATATAGATTGGGTAGGAGATGTGGATGACTGGAAGAGCACCAGTGGTGGAGCTTTCTTTTTGGGAAAAAGGTTGGTTTTTTGGCTAAGGAAGAAACAAGAGGCAATATCCTTGTCTACAACAGAAGCAGAATACATTGCAGCAGCAGGTAGTTGCACTCAAATCTTATGGATGAAGCAGATGTTAAGAGATGTTAAAGTAGAATATGAGGAGCCTATCATAATTTTCTGTGATAATTCAAGTGCAATAAATATTTCTAGGAATCCGGTATTGCATTCTAAGACCAAGCACATATCTATCAAGTTTCACTTTCTGAGAGAGCAAGTGAACAAGGATGAAGTCAGATTGGAGTATGTACCCTCCAAGGATCAGATTGTAGATATTTTTACTAAACCTCTTCCCAAGGACTCTTTCGAGTATCTCAGGGAGAAGTTAGGGGTCATGGCCCCTCCGGTGATGAACTAGGATGCACTGATGTGCATTAGTCCGGTGGATATCACAGTCATATCTTGTGATCCGGATTGATGATGGGGAGTTGCTACTAAGGGGGAGCAGCTAGTATGATCTTGATGTGGTAGAATTGCAAGTATGAGCCCTTTGCCATTGATGTTAAAGGGGGAGAGAAGACATGTGAAAAACAAGTGGTTGATGATCAAAGGGGGAGCAGTAAAGGAAGAGAAGACATGTGAAGAGTTGTTGCTGATAGGGGGAGCTGTGACAGAAAGGAGTTCTTGTCTTGATGGTTTTTCACATCATATGTTGCCATCAATGACAAAGGGGGATATTTTTGCAAGTATGAGGTCAACCAGTGTTGTCATTGATGTCAACATACTCATATTGCATTGATAAGAAGGATTGGATGAGTTGTGTGCTGAGTTATTGAGGAAATCAGTCTCAATCAGGAACAGTGAAGAACAGTGATGAGAAGAAGGAAAAAGTACTCAATAGGTTGAGTATCAGAGGATGTGGATTAAAGGGTTTGTAGATATGAGTCTTGATGTTCCAGTCAAGATTTCAGAGGTCTGCATGAAGTTATGAAGAAGTTGTGATCGATCAAGTAGAACTGGTTCCGGGAGATGCTCCGGAGAGACAGAGTGTTACAAAAAAGTCCGGTGAGATCTGGAAGTGCATTATCCCATTCTGTGGATTGGAAGGTGTGTTTGTGATGTCCTTGTGATGTGTCATCTTGATTTGTTCATGGTTTGGAGGTCCAGAAGCACCTTGTTCAGTATGACAGTGGCAGTAGACTGTGTTCTTGAAGTTCTGGATGAAGAAGAGAAGAGATTCTAGTAAGTAGAGGAAGTGCAGATGTACTTGGTCATTCAGGCAAGCCTGTGAAGGTTCTTGGATCATGTTGAGGTTGTGTTGATGGTCCGCATCAGTGTTAGAGCCCGAAATTGGAGATATACTTCTAGATGAAGATGTTCTTGTTCAGACTGGCTGACCGGATGAGTTATTCATCTTGCGAATGTTCTTATGGATGATAGTCGACTTGCGAATGTTCTTATGGATGAGTGCCAACTTAAATGATTGTTCCTAAGTTGATGTCTTGTATAAATAAAGGTTTGTGAATTCATTTTGAAGTGTGTTGAGGAGCGGATGAGTGTGGTATAGCGAAAGAGCGAAAGGCAGAGCAGGTGTGTCTCAGGCTTAAATGGAACTAATCCAGACATGGTGAAGATGTCAATCTCCAGTTCAAGTTTGTAATACTTATGATCTTGTAGACAGTGTGTCTCTTGTAGGCAGTGTGCCTCCTTGTGAGCAGTGTGCTCGGGCAGTGAGCCCTAATTGGCATGTGCCATTCATTTTTCTTATTCTTCTAACAGAGAATAATCCTTGGGTTAATCACCCCGTGGTTTTTCCCTTAACCGTGTTTTCCACATCAAAATCTTGGTGTCTAATGTGTTGATGTTTATCTACTCCGGTGTTCATGCTTTGTGCTTTCATGAATGGTTAATTGATTTGCTATTAACTAACAAAGAAGAATCAAGTGTTTGAAATATAAGTAGGTTTTTTTACAACTGATTCACCCCCCCTCTTAGTTGTGTGCCCTAGATCTAACACCCTCATCCATGTATCTCCTCAGCTATGTATGCCTTCTCAACAGCATCACTCAATGTCTGGGGGTCTGCCATGTGTACAGGCCCTGTTATGCTATGGTTCAATCTTCTGATGAACTTATGAACTAGGAGTTTCTCATCGTGGAGATACTCTGCATATCAAGACAACTCAGTGAACCTTCCCTCGTACTAAGCAACAATAAGCCCTCTCTACTAAAGATCATGAAACTCATCTATACGACGCTGTCTGTAGTGATATGATAAATACCATGTGTTGAAGTGCTCAATGAAGGTCTCCCAAGTGAGTGTGTCCAATGTTAGATGATGCTTGCACTCCTCAGTGTGCCACTAAGTAGCTGTTGCATCTCGCAACAAGTGGACTGCCACACATTCCTTCGTGTTGCCCTCGTAAGGACACAACTTGAAGCATCTATCTAGACTAATGAGCCAAGCCTTGGCTTCATCTCCCTCTATAGTCCCAACAAAAGTAGGAGGATTCAACCTCAACACATCCCTGATGGGGTCTCCTCGGTCTCTGTGCCCTCTAATGGGCTCATCTACATAATAATCATATGGCCTGTGAATGATCTGCTCCACTCGCGCTGTCTCCTCATACCTATCATGACGTGGAGGGCTCCTGCTATGGACCCTGTAGGCTAATCCAACCTCTTCTATTGTCATACCTGGTATCTCCACAAATGGCTCCACATGTGGTGCCTCTCGTGGCTCGACACGGGGCTCCACACGTGGCTCTACACATGACTCTACTCGTGGCTCCACGCGTGGCTCCTCTCGTAGATCAACGCGGGGCTCAACACGTGGCTCTACGTGCGGCGCATCTTCGGCTAGTGGTACCCTATCTAACACTACCTAAGTGCCTGAAGTATCTGTGGTCCAATGTCTGGTATAGGTAGGACCTGTGGTGCTGTTGGTGCCTATGGTATCTGACCCTCAACCGAAGAATCACTATGCACCTCAACGGATGCAGTGTGGCATGAACGTGCTCGTCAAACTCATCAGAGAGGCATCCTACAAAACAAGGTAATCACTAATTAATTGAATTTGCAGAATAAGTAATGTGCCCAAATAAGCCTAGTGTTTAAACTTAGGCTTTGATACCAAATGTCATGCCCACATTTCCCATGCGGTCACACGTCATTGGTGCAGGAGCTCAGTTTTGTGTTGTTTTCTAGTTAATTTTTCATGTTAGTTATTTACCTCTAAGGCTTTAAAAGCCATTTTGTTGTGTTGAAATAAAAGACTTAGTCATTTCATTGACTAGTCTACTTTGGAGTTAATCTAGGCCTATTTTCTAGGAGTTGTCTTTTTGAAATTTGGAGTTTTTTTAGAAACTTATTCTTTATGACAGCAAACTGCCTTTTTCATTGATTTTCTGCCTTCCTAGGCAGTTGTATGGACAAATGGGAAGTGGAAGAGTTTTAGAAACTCCCTATAAACTGAGTTTTGTTTTTACATACCAAATATAATGGAAAAGAAGGAGTTTTTTTAAGAAAAAAGCTGTGTTTTCTATTTTTTCTGTGAAAAACAGCCTTTGTACAGCTTTATACGAATTCCTTATGAGCTGAAATGTTCAAAATCTGTTAATATTGCAAAGTAGTTTTCATCTTGATATATTTGGAGTTCTTAACATTCTATTAGAAGGGAGAAATAGTTTGGTTTGCATAAGCTACTCTGAAACCCTCTTAACCAGGGTTTGTGCACAAAAATGGTGTGTTTGCCCTCTATCCTCTGAATTTATTGATCATCTTCAGAAGGATGGAGGAGAATAGAGTAGGTTTTATTGTTTTCTTTGGTTGGCAGGTGGAAGACTCCTTCTCCAAGCACTTGGTATGACTCTAGCTAGTCAAAACCAGTGACTAGTTAGTAGAAGACAATGGCAGCATTGGGAATACTGTTAACAGCCATGAATAATAGTCATAAAATGGTGAATTTGCTGTCTTATGGAGAGAACAAGACTGTATGATCGATTGGTTGGCTTGGCACTTACAAGTGTGCTACATTTCTTTCTCACAACCTTCTAGAATAGGTTTTCCTTTATGGAAAAGAATAATTTGCTGTTATTTTAAACCTTGACAGTACGGTGCTGCAGCTGAAAAGGACAGTTGAAAGTTCATTGTACAGTTTGGGCATGGTAGAGTATGTTGTATGCCTTTTGGAGGCCTGAGGAAACTCCTTAGTGCAGTCATTCTTAATACTACAAGTGAATAGTCTATGTTTTTTTTTTTGGCACTGTTTTAAGACAACTAACTGTGATTGCTGTCCACAGTCTTGTTAGAGCTGAGTTTGGATCATTTTGTCAACAATTTCTTGTTGTGCATCCCTCTGAAGATACATTGGGAGTTGATGAGAAGATCATTATGGATATAGGAGTATAATGCCAAGTTTATTGTTCACACAAGCCACGAGATATAACTGTCATTCTAATACTCTCATAGGACAGTCACCTAGCAAATTGCTGTCCTCTGCCTTTAAATATAGTGTGGGCCTGCAAACAAGTAGATGGTTGTCTTGTTTCACACCTAATGTAGAATATGCATTAAATGTTGATAGTTATCTGAAGTCTCTGGGAGAGTGTTGAAGATTTAATCCTTGTGTATGTTACAATATTAAATACTCTTGACTGCTGTCCTTCCATGACAGTCTTAAAACAGTCACAATGCAATTTGCTGTCCTCCAAGATTGGTACATGTCAGTGAAAGGTTGTTACCTAGGTATGCAATTGGAGTTGAGGGCCTTTGGAGACCTTGAGAGGTTGTTAAACAAGACTTGAGCCTACTCTTAAATACTATCCTAGAGCCTTGTTTTATGACAGTCTCACTCAATTTGCTGTCCACTGTTGTGTTTGGGAGTAGAATGGTAGATTATTGGTCAGAGACCTTTGCCCATGCTTATCATAGATAGGTGTATGATTGCCTATGTTGGTAGAGGTATTGGTAATAGTTGTTGTGTTCTTGAAGGTGGGTTGTGCTCCTGAGTTGGGTTGAGTTCTGACTCCCCAAGGTAAGTGGTGAGTAGCCTAAATGGATGGCACCAGAGGGCGATCCTAGGCCAAGTGGATTCCTATAATAGCCTTGTGAGGCTTGTAAACACAAACACCTTGTAAACCTTTTGGAGGAAGTTGAGAGAACTAATACAACCTTACCTTACCTTTGCATCAGTCATGTCCACATTTGTCATGTGGTCATGACATGAAATATCAAAAAATTTACCACACTTCCCTAGCAACCCCCTCGCACACGTAAGCGTGCTCGGTGGCGTTATACATAAGGTGTAAACATGATAGTTGAAGGCGGGGTAATGCATTCACTTGTGCACTCAAATGAGATGTTAATCCGACATGTATATGATAGCCGAAGCAAAGTGAAACAAGCACATACAACATCACATGTTCATATAAGCATCAAGGAAATCACATTATAATTAAATTCTAAATTTTGCATTTCAAACATCTATCACAGATATAATTACATAACAAATTCCTAACTAAAATCACATGCATAGTACCCAAATAACATCATAATGTAAATCACATGTCTAACCTCATCAGTGATTCAATATCAATGTCTAACCACATCGTAATCATGCTAAACATAATAAATCCACATAAAGCATAAAATCTAATAGTCCTGCAAATTAGGATCAACAGTCCCACAAGTCTAGTATCACCAATAGTAAAATAAAGTAGTCAAATATAAGGGAATGAAAAGGTAGGCCTCACAAAAAGTGACAAGCAGCAAGCTGATCCAGTCAACATGTGAAATCTCATCAAGCCATATCAACTCAAGTTTTCACATGACATGTGACTTCTTGTTAACTCTCTTTTACCTTGGAAATTGGCTCTTTGTCATATACAGCCAAATGGGTATTCATTTTGTCTAGATTCAATGTATTTAAAGGTTGTATTTTGTCTTTTTTTTGTCAAGACAAAAACAAATCTAAAAATGTAACAAACTATTGTATTTCATTAAATGCAATGTAAATCTGGACCATTGGTGTTGAGTTAATCTCCATTGTCCATGAAAAACTTGGTATGGTGCCTTGTCTATAAAAGGGCCATCATTTTCTCTCATTTGTAACTAAGACTTGATACTGAATTGCTGAGACTCTGCCAAATTTTGGTTAATACAAAGTAGATTTTGCAGGTTGTTGGGAATTTGCATTAGTGTGTTATCTCTTTTGGTTTTCTTGGTTCATATCAATCTAAAGTTAATTAGATGTGCTTTTACAATGATGGGTAAATGCTAAGATATCTGATGAATGCCTTGGTTTCACACTATTAGTGCTTGTTGATTGTAAGTTACTGCATAGTTAGCTTGAACCTTTTGATAAGTTAAGTTCGACTGCATTTCATTAGTTAAATTGTGCCATTTTCTGGGTGTTTAATAAATGAATGTGGTTTGAAAATCATAAGAATCCTTGGAAGATTGCATCATTTCTTGCAACATTTTGGGTTTCTTCACCTGGTGAAACAGGGAATAGTTTATTGAAGGTGTTTGTCTATCTGTAGCATATTATCTAATTGTGATTGTCATGTAGGTTTCAACACTTCTCTTTAACCCTTATACCTTTTGCATTTTCTTTACAAACATCTGTTAGATTTAGGTTTTAAAGCAGCATTCACATTGACAATATGTTGAAAATATCAAAGGGTTTTTGCATACCTACTACTTTCATAAATTCACAAACCCTATTAGTTGCATGTAAGTCCCCTTCGTCGGTACAACTGAAACATTCCACTAAAGTTATTCCTACAAGCTAA
Organism: Cunninghamia lanceolata; assembly: GCA_027924645.1. Classification (NCBI taxonomy): domain Eukaryota; kingdom Viridiplantae; phylum Streptophyta; class Pinopsida; order Cupressales; family Cupressaceae; genus Cunninghamia; species Cunninghamia lanceolata. The sequence continues at coordinate 683,322 of BSBN01000082.1, forward strand.
GACCTAGTTGTATAAACCTTGGGGAAGTTTTTTCTCTGATAAGATTCATTTTCAAGAGAGGTGAGATAACCTATATTTCACTTGCATTGTGTGCTAAAACCACCATCAATAGAATTGGTGCTAGGAGGGTTGGACTAAGATTTCGATGTAAGCTTTGAGTTTTGGTGGTTCATTACACATGCTGAAATGAATTGACTATTTAGGAGATTCAACTCTAATGGATACACATAAGGGTTTCAATCATGAGATCCCTTCATTCTTTAGAGGACTATCTCAACAGTCATATCATGATGAGAACTTCAAGGTAGATATCCCACTTTTCAAAGAAGTATTAGATAGGCAGATTAGGGTGAAGTATCCTCCATTGATGGGTAAAAGCAAGAAGTTGGGTCCACATATAGGGGAAGTGTTGGGCAAAAAAAAATTCAAATAGGAATGGGTAGCTGTTTTTAAAAAAATGGATACCCATTTAGGAACGGGCGCCTGAGTCTATAATGGGTACCCATTTTGTTTTATAGAACAGGCACATGTTTTGAAATGGGTACCCATTTTATTTTTTATTATTTTTTAGAACATGTACCCATTTTGTTTTTAATTGTTTTTTAGAATGGGTACCCGTTTTTAAAGCTTTGAATTTCATACCTGCATTTTTGGTTTGGTTGTAGGCTTAGGGAAGGCATGGGTAGCCGACCTTGAGCCTTGGACCTGCAAGTATTTGTCTAAGTATAGAACAAGAGGAAAGACCAACTTTACCTATATGGCTGATGACATTTTTTTCTGAATTTTTTTACACAATTAAAACCCATTATAGATGACAATGTGTAGTTATGTAAATTTTTTTATTGGACTTATTTTTCTATTTATTGTTTAATTTATGAGCAAACTGGTCCAAAAATTTGAAATGACAGGTGTTCGTATTTTTTAATAAATTTTAATTTTTAAAGTTTTTTTAAAAAATATATGCCATTAATCTACACATCATTCTTTACACAATGAAAAAAAATCATTTTATGATTAGTTTTGCTCAAATTATGTTAGTCGTACATGAGGGGTTTTCAAAAACAGCAATTAAGGCCAATAAAAAAAATATTTGGAAAAAAATTATAAAAAAAATATCCTCGTCAAACTTCATTGTACTACACATCTTTTCCCAAAAGGATTTAGAAAAATACTTTTATTTAGGTCAAATTATGTTGGCCATACATGTGCATGGTATGGTAAAAAAAAGTGACTTTTAAATAGTGGTTTTTCGAAATGCCTATTGAAAATCAATTTGTATCATATGGGTATTAAAATAAATTACATATTTGGAAACTAATCTCCAAGTATTACATTTCATATTACTAACTTTTTTTTAAGATTCAATCTTTAAGTGCCTCAAATGTTTAGGTCAAATGTGACAAATTTTGAAAATCAGGGAAAACACTTCCACTTTTTGGCCAAAATGTGGACCCAACTTCTTGCACTGACCTTAACATTACTTAATTTTAGTTCACCACAGGTTTACAGTGTACATCCTGGAGAGTTCCATGACAAAATTGATTGTTTAACCTTCCTCCAAATGTTAGATTTGCATTTAAAAGGATTACTCCCTATTTTCAAAATTTACAAGCCTGAAGTGGTATATATGCATGACAGACATATTCAGAGAAAGACAATGTATGGAGGAGTTGTAGCACTGATGGATGCATATGCATGTAATTATGTCTCAGTTGAAAGCACCCAAAGTGTTGAGGCTGCAAGAGCTGTAATTCCATTTCAAAAGGGCAATCTACATATGGAAAAAATGAAGTTGTTCATCAAAATACATGCCCAAATGATGATGTCAGACAATGCATGTGGTTTGCAGGTCACCCAACTAATGAATATGAGATCCCTACATGGTTAAAGATTGGTTTTTAGCTACTGGATCTAGACAAGACAATCATAGGATATGTTGTCCTAGCATGGTTTAAAACTAATTTTCAGTCACGGGATAATAAACACAGCAATAAACAAAGTCATATTTCTACTACTGAAGATGTGGATAAGGTAGATGATAAATCAGACCTCATGAACAGTCATGTTGAAAATGCAGATCAACAATCAAATGCTTCACAAATATCAGGTTATAAGCCTGAATTTGTTGTTGTAGAGGTGGAGAGAAGCAGTTCATTTCAGTTGGTTGATAGTTCTGAGTGTGAACAATAGCCTGATTAGATCACATATGTGCAAGAACAAGAAGAAATAGTCCTCCAGATAGAGAAAAATCATTGACAGGTATGCAGGAAGTTATTTCAGCTAACATATCCGAGCCACAGTCAGATTATCCAGAGAAAAATGATCAGACTCTTGACTGTATTAGCCTAATATACCATCATGACCAGTCATATCAAGCTGAAACAGTTGCTCCAAAAGAGACTCAAGCTGAATCAAACAGAAGAAGTCAGAATGATACATCACTCCAAGGCAACATTAACATTATTGTGTATGAGGAAAATTGAGAGGTCAAATGATAAAATCAAACCAATGATAATAACAACTCAATAACCCAGAACCTAAATAGATCGATCTAAGTAAAAAGACAATATCAATGAACAAATTAAATAAAACAAGAAAGACTTCACCTAGATTGTATTGTTCTCTTTGTAGATATGTAGATTGATAATAATGTTGCAAAAGCATATTTGCAGCAAGTGGATGTAGATTGTGTTTGTATTTGAAGTGTTTGTGTGTTGTGAACAATGAACAAGGATCCATTCCTAGACCTAGATGAAGGAAAGAGTTGCTCCCATTCTGGTAGAGGTGTTGTTATGGTTGACCGACATAAGGTACCTGATGGAGAAGACATATGGTTTGACCTAGGACAAAATAGTGATAATTGTTAACATAGATCAAGACGTGGGATGATGACAATGTGCATTGACAAATTTCTAAGCTATTCTAGATAGGAGGATGGAAATACAAACAAGGTCAATGGTTTTATTATGAGTGGATGGATGAAGTTTGTTGTGAAATGGTCATGGAATGAACAAGACTCAATAGATGATGGATGCTGACTCTACACATAGGGCTTGTTTTCCAGGTTTTCACTATGGTACTTATCCAGGGCGTCTGTTTACCAGGTTTTCACCAGAGGATGGATTATTTTTATTTTTTTTGTTTTTTTTTGGTGATACTCTGAGGATCATGCATAGAACTTTTTGAGATGAACACTGTTAAGTGGCTCATCTAAAGGAATACTGCCAGGTGTAGCTAAAGTATAAGCTCCTGATCCATATGCTGTTGTGATAACAAAGGGTGCTAACCAATTAGGCTCAAACTTGCCCTTCTTTTCTCAATCTACTTGATTTGTCTGATTTTCTTTTAAGACAAAATCACCAATTTGAAACCATCTTTCTTTGATCTTCTTGTTATAGTTATGCCGGAGGCGGTTTTGATAGACATGGAGATGATTAAGCACGGCAATGCACCTCTCATCTAGTAGTTCTAGCTCAACTAATCTGGAAGTGCGATACTCCTCTCCATCAATCAGGTTCCGCATGGATACTCTAAGGAATGGGATCTCGACCTCTATAGGTAGGATGGTTTCAGAGCCATAGACCAAGGCATAGGGTGTGGCACCAGTTGGTGTTCTGATACTAGTGCGGTAGGCCCATAGGGCGGGATTGAGTTGCAGGTGCCAATCACGACTAGCTTCATTGACCGTTTTCTTGAGGATTTTGAGAATGGTTTTGTTGGAAGCCTCATCTTGGCTGTTACTTTATGGATAGTAGGGAGTGGAAAAGTGATGTTGGATATTGTATTGTGTGCATAAGGCATAGACATCTTGATTCTTGAATGGTCTCCCATTATTGGTGATAATGACTTGGGGGATACCATACCGGCAAATGAGGTAGTTAAGGATAAACTTGGCTATTTGCTTACCGGTGATATATGTCATGGGAATGGCTTTGAACCACTTCATGAAGTACTCAGTGGTGGTAATGATAAATTTGTGTCCATTGGATGAGGATGGGTGGATTTGTCCTATGAGGTTGAGACCCCATTGTGAAAAAGGCCATGGAGTAGTCACAGGTTGTAGTTCATGTGCTAGTGCATGAATCAAATCTCCATGTTGCTGGCATTGTAGACACTTCTTAGCAAACTATAAAGCATCTTGTTCTATTGTAGGCCAATAATACCCTATTCTTAGTATCTTATTAGCGAGATTAGGACTAGTAGAATGTGCGCCACAGACACCGTGTATGTCTCGTAAGGTAGCATTAGCTTCTTCTGCGTCAAGACATCGTAAGAGGATACCATCAAGACTCTGACGATAAAGTGTATCACCCAGAATGGTGTAACGGGAGGATCGATGGATAAAGGTTTTGCGTTGGGTGGGGGATAGGTCAAAGGGAAAGGTACTGTGTTTAAGGTATTCATAAATATCTTCATACCATGGGGAATTGGGACCAACAAGTTCACATATGATTTCAGTAGTTGGAACATCAATGGCCGGTATCAACAATTGCTCGATCAAGAATTCACATTTCTGTGTGTTTGTAGGCATATTTATAAGTGACCCCACAGAAGCCATAGAATCTGTAGCTTTGTTATGATCTCTTAGGATTTGCTCAAATGTGATGCTAGAAAAATGTGGTTTGTAGGCATCCACTAGTTGCTTGTAGGGGACCAACTTTTCATCTTTTGTTTGGTACTCATTAGTGGCTTGTCGAATGACTAGTTGTGAGTCTCCATATACCTGTAGTTCTGTGATGTCCCATTGAACTGTTGTGTTGAGACCTATGAGGAGTGCTTCATACTCAGCTATGTTGTTGGTACAAGGAAATGCAAGTCGATATGACTTTGGGATATAGTCCATTTGAGCCGTGATGAACAAGATGTCGGCCCCTGATCCATGTTGTGTGTAGGAACCATCAAAATACAACTTCCACATTACTGAGGTAGAAAGAGTGAAGAGATTCTCATTCAGAAAGTCAGAGACCATGGGATGTACATCTGTCAGAGGTGCTTCAGCTAGTTGATCTGCTAGGGCTTGTCCCTTGATTGCTTTACAATCCACATACTCAATGTCAAATTCACTAAGGATCATGACCCATTTAGGTAGTCTGCCTGTGAGAGCTGCTTTTGCTAGTAGATACTTCAATGGATCAATTTTTTCTATGAGATTTGTGTGTTGGTTTAGCATGTAATGCAGCAAATTTTGGGAAGTGAACACTAAGGCTAAACAAGCTCTTTCCATAGGTGAATAATTGAGTTCATAACCCACCAAGGTTCGACTGATATAGTAGATTACATGCTCCTTTCCTAACTCATCATGTTGTGCTAGGAGAGCCCCTAGGACTGCAGTTGTAGTTGAGATGTACAAGATCAAAGGCCTATCGGTGACTGGTGGTACCAAGACACGAGGTGTAGCTAGATATTCTTTGAGTTGATCAAATGTTGCTTGACACTTATCATCCCATCAAAATGAGACATCCTTTCAGAGCAATTGTTTAAATGGTTGACATTTATTCTCTAGCTGTGAGATAAAATGCCTAATAGACTATAACCTTCCTTGAAGACTCCTTAATGCTTTGAGGTTCTTTGGTGGAGGCATTTCCACTATAGCTTTGACTTTTGCAGAATCTACTTCAATGCCTCTGCAAGATACAATGTATCCCAATAGTTTTCCTGATGTTACCCCGAAGACACACTTATTTGGATTGAGTCTAACTTGATATTTTTCTAGTATGTCAAAGATTTGTCCTAAAACTTGTATGTGATCTGCCCTAGAAGATTTTGCTAGTATTTCATCCACATAGTCCTCCATGATATGATGAAAGAGGTAATGGAATATCACTGTCATTGCTCTTTGATAAGTTGTACCTGCATTCTTTAGATCAAACGACATGATGCACCAACAATAGGTACCCCACGAACAAGTGAAAACTGTGGAAAATCCATCCATTAAAGAAAGCATTTCATGACCAGCAGTCAAGTCTACTATGAGATCAATGTTTGGCAGTGGGAAGTCATCTTTGGGACATGCTTTATTGAGATCTCTGAAGTCAGAACACATGTGGATACCCCCATTGGGTTTAGCCATAGGTACAATGTTTGAGACCCATTCTGGATAATCAATAGGCTCGATAAACTTTGCGTCAAACAGTTTCTGTATTTCAACTTTCACCAAGAGAGCGATCTATGGATGCATCTTCCTTAGCTTTTGCTTGACTTGTTTAGCCTTTGGATCAACTGCGATATAGTGAACTACTAGCTTAGGGTCTAACCCTGGCATATCAGCATAGGTCCACGCAAATTTGATGGTGCACTGCAAGAAGAAATTGGTAAGATCCTTGTGTTCTTTCTCTAATAGTGATGCTGCTAGGAATGCTGTTCTAGGATTTTGCTCTGTGCCAAGGTTGATCTCTATAGAATCTTCCACTAGGAGAGTTGATTTCTCTTGATACTTAGATGGTAGGGGAAGGTCAAATCCTCCATCCTTAAGTACCATAGTTGGGTTTTCACCTTTGGATATGTCCTTTATTTTTACTATTTTGTGATCGGGAGGTGCCACGGTGTGGTTTTCCCCTAGAGATCTTTCTTTATTTTTATTTTTACGACAAGAGGATTTGGCATTCTCACCAAAATAAGCAGTTTGTTCTAGTTCCATTAAAAAACCAGCTTTGTGATCACCAAGAGGGATACTGTCCCAAAGTCCCATGAACTATGCAATAGCTTTGTGATTCTGAAATACATCTAGAATGGGGGCCCCTTGTTGGTCCCAATCGATAAGTTTAGGATAGACAAGTGTTACAGTTTGGGTGTTTGTGTTGGATGTGAGGGATACAGATGATAGCATAAATACAGAGGATTTAGTGAATAGATCATTCATGTGGAGGGAAGAGTCATCAATGATATCCTCATTAGACGTCAAATCGGTGGGAAAAGTTTGTGCTACCTTGTTGAGAATACCCTTGATGTCCAAGGCGTGTGGTACCTTCCTCCTGAATCCTAACCCCTTCTTGTCTAGTTTCTTCATCACAATAATGGGTTCCATTGTTCCTTGATTCTGTTTTCCAAGGTGACCTTTGCCTTTATAGCCCATGTTTTTGACTATCCTTAAGCCATTGCCATATTGCTTGATTGGTATTGTGACTGGTTCTTTCTCCTTATAGAGCCAAGAAGAGATGTCTTCAATAGTTTCCTCGGCCAATAATTTTCCCTCTTGGAATTGGGTTAGAGATGCTGGGGGAGGAATAGCTGCTTTCTTAGTTGCTTTGGCTATGGGCGATTGGCCGTAGGATTTAGGGGATAAGGGCATCCGCCCTATACAACAAGATTTTGAGATATCATATTCTCCAAAGCCTATATCACGGATGTGAGCTTTGATTTTGGGAATAGGATGAGGATTAGGTTCACTTGCAGAGGCTTTTGTCAGAGTTTCAAAATTAACATATAATGGGGATTCAAGGGATTTGTCATTATTGGGCACTTGGTTGGAATTCTTATAACTACCTTGTGAGACACGACAAAATTCAAAAGGATTAAGATGTCCTGGAATAGTTATATCTGTACCATTAAATGGGAATTTGAGAGACTGATGGTACATGGAGGGATCAACTTTCATGGCATGGATCCATGGGTGTCCAAGGATAATATTGTAGGGTAACTCAATGTCAAGGACTTGGCATCTAGTTTCAAGCATCACAACGCCTACTTGTATAGGCAAATGGATAAGACCTTCTAATCAGTGTTCAACATCATCATACCCTTTGATTGTAATACTTTGATCAATATTGACTTGATCATTACAGTATCCTAATTGTTTGAGTAACTTTAGAGAACATATATTGAGACCAGCACCACCATCTATAAGTATGCGTTTGATCTTGCGTTTATGGATGAAGACTTTAATGTGAAGGGCATTGTTGTGACATGGATGAGATGGGAGGTCTTTTTTAGAAAAGACCACATTGTAGGGTGAGGCGATGTTACCTATTATAGCTTGGAAATCTGTGACTGCTATGTTGTTAGGAACTGAAGACTCTTGTAGGGCTTTTTTGAGCACATATTTAGGTGTGGGTGATGACCGTAGAAGGTCCAAAATAGAGATCTGTGCAAGGGTTTTCCCTAGATGTTCGACAAGATTGTAATCTGATTGGTTTGGGAGACTTGGTGTTGGGCCACGAAGGGTGACATGACCATGACGAGTTGTAACAGTGCAATCCGTAGTTTTGCCTTTGATTGTGAGGGTAGATACACGACTTTCTTCAAAATGACCCACAATAGAGTCATAAGAAGTTGAAGCTTTGTTAACACCTTTACCTTTGTCAGGATTTTGACCTTGACCATGGTTAGGGAATGGCTCCTTGTACATGTTGAGGTCTTTATTGGTGTTTTGAGTTGGTAGTTCATCCTCAAAAGTGATTTTATTTCCATCGATGAGGTTTTGGATTATGTGCTTGAGTTTCATGCATGATGAGGTTCTATGTCCTTTGCTCCTATGGAACTCACAATATTCATTTTCTCTATACTATGCGGTTTTGTAAATAGGTTCACCATATGGGGGAGCATCTAGTAAATTGAGGAGTCTATTGTTTATAAGTTTATGTAAAACAATCTCAATAGGCTCTCCCAAGGGAGTGAATTGACATGGCGGAGGGTAATTTTGTTGAGGTCGCTCTTGTTGTCATTGTTGTTGGTTTTGGTTTGGTTGTCTTTGTTGTTGGTTTTGTTGAGGCAGAGGTTGACTTGGTTTTGAAAGATGAAGGGGTGTTTGCAGTGTTTGGACATGTTTGGAATCTACCACACCATCATTGACCACATTTTTATTTTTGTTCCAAAATTTTGGTTTGTCGTTCGATTATTGTTGGGGAGCATTGTCTTTGTTGTCTTTGAAGATTTGGACCACGCCTTTAGCGATGAGGGCCTTTTCAATGTTGATGCCCTTGTAGGTAATTTCATCGAAGGTTGTAGCACTAAGGATTTGCAAATGGAAACCCAATTCTTGGTTAAGGTTCTGCACAAATATGCTAACAAGCTTCTTTTTAGGTATCTTGAATGGAAATTTGCTAGCCATTTGTCTCCATCTTTGAAGGAAGGAAATGAAATTTTCCCCATTTTTTTGTTTATTGTTGCATAAGTCGGTCATGGAGATCTCATTAACTGTGTTGTAAGAGAAATGGGTGGCAAATTTCTCCACAAGCTCATTAAAAAATTTAATACCCATGGGTAGGTGTGAGAACCATTCTATAGCTTGACCTCCAAGACTGGAGGAAAGAGGCGCATAAGATATGTGTCGTTATGTGAGACCTCGAAGCAAGTGAGATAGAATTCGCTAAGATGGTCTTTTGGGTCTCCTTTTCCTTTGTATTTATCAAATTTGGGAATAGTGAAATTGTGAGGAAAAGGGATCATGGGTAATGATCGATCAAATGGATAAGGACAAACCTCCTCCAAGGAGAAAGTTTTCTTTGTGTGGCCAAATGTAAGATTAGATAGTTGGTGTTGAACCTCTGCTAGTTTTAACTCCATAGTTGTGGGAGGGGTTGGAAACATCTCCTGTTGTCCGAGAGGTGGTTGTTGTTGCCCATATGGAAGATTCTAGTTGAAGCCATGGGAATTGATGTTGTAAGGGTCGTATGATTGGTTCGGGTCATATGTGTTGTATGTTGGGTTTGGATTGGGTTGAATTTGGGTGTTCTAATTTTGGGGAGGTGGGGGTGGTGCTAGGTAAGAGTGTAGGCTTTGTGATGGTTGTTGATAAGAGTTTGGTGGAGGAAAGGTAAAGTTTGTTGGGTTTAGTTGCGGTGGTGTGAAGAAAGAATTTGAAGGAGGAATGCTAAAGTTTGTTGGGTTTAGTTGCGGTGGTGGAACATAGTTGTAGACACCTAAAATTGGACTGCTCTGCAAACCAATTTTCTGTACCTCGCACTAATCCACTCCCCCAATTTGCATGTCCCTTGTGATCAATTAATTTACCTAATTAATCCATTTAACCTTACAACCCTATCCTCATCAATTGAATGAATATTCCTAATATTCATTTAGTTGATTTATCCATTTCCCTAATCCCTGTTAATAAGATAAATCCTGATTATCTGATTAACCTAGAATTAAGTTAATTAAGATAACACTTAATTAGCCCTGCTTACCTCATCATCCACTCACTGAATTTAAAATTCAGATGTCTCCCACTATCATCCACTCACTGAATTTAAAATTCAATTGTCCCCCACTATCATCCACTATTGAATTTAAAAATTCAATTGTCCCCCACTGTCATCCACTAATTGAATTTTTAATTCAATGGTCATCCACTAATTGAATTTTTAATTCAATTGTCCTCCACTATTTGAATTTTTAATTCAATGGTCATCCACTAATTGAATTTTTAATTCAATGGTCATCCACTAATTGAATTTTTAATTCAATTGTCATCCACTCTCATTAAAAATAAATTTTTAATATCATCCACTATGAATTTAAAATTCACAAATAATGAGAGCCCTTGATCTCAACTTTTAATCCTCACCCTCCATCCCGTTTTAAAAAATCTATAAATGAAACCCTCACCCAAGCCATTCAAACAACTTCTTCTTGCATCAAAACCATGCCCAAATTTCTCTCAAATCTCTAATCTATCTATCCTCTAATCCTTCATCTACATTTGTGTTGAAAGCAAGAGCAATCCACATTTCAATCAAATAGGGAATATCATGTCTTAGGAGCTCTTGGGTGCAAGCTTCCTCCTCCCTTGATGAGATTGGGTCTTCATGTGAGGTATAACTTTGTGTTTTATGCGTTTAGTTTATGTTTTCATTTTATTTTGTTTTCCTAATCTATAATAGCTTTGGGAAGTTTGGTGTTGGGAATGTTGAGGATTGGGATAGGTGTGGGTTAGGTTGAGAGTGGAAGATCATTGTGGTGGAGGGACATAGGTAGATGTGTTATGTGATGGTGGAGGTTGATTGGGAAATGTGTTGAAAAAGGTTAGTGTCGATGAATTTTGTGGCGGAGGGACATAGGTAGATGTGTTTTGTGATAGTTGGGGTTGACTAAGATTGAGTGTAGAAGAATGTTGTGGTTGAGGGACATAGGTGGTGTGGACATTTTGTGATGGTTGGGATTGCATGACATTATTGGGTTGAAGGATATGAAGGGTTGATGACATTGGTGGTGGTTTTTGTTGAGACCCTTGTTTCATGGCTACATAAGTGTTTCCCAGATTGTAATTTGGTGGAAAAACTTCTCGTGACAGGGTAGCCAATGTTCCACTTGCGATTGGTGTGTTTTGTGTGTTTGCTTTTGCTAGAGTGGCTTGTCTTGCTAGTTCTTCTTGACAATGTAAAGTCTCTTGTTGGTGTTTGTAAATTTCCATAGGAGTTAGGAGCGGTGATATGGGAATCTCTTCTGTTGGATTTTGATAAAGGGGATTCTCATATTGTGCAATTGTTCTCCCTTGTGAGCTTTGTTCAGGTATGGGTGTGGTCATAATTGACATGGTTTGGACCGTAGTTATGGTGTCATGGGTTTGGTTTGGCTCGCTAAGATTTGATAGATCAAAACCTTTGGGTAATTTGGCTCCTTGTTCAGCTAGCAAGCAGAAGAAATGATCTTGGTTCTCACTAAGGATTTTGTCAAATGTGGCTATAGCTCTAGAATCTTGCATGATTTCATCAAGGTCTTGTCTATCTTCTTGAGACGATTGGCCTATTTCAAAGTGTCACTCTTCTTGAGATGGGACTTGAACCGTGGTATAACTAGGTGTAGCAAAATCATGAGGCATGCTAGTGGTGAATTGAGTCACATCTACCAAAGGAACATTACCTTCTTGAGGATTGTTTGTTTGGTCATTTTATAGCTTATTTTGAATGTTGGTTGGTCTTTCCATTGATGTTTTTGGAGTACCCTTTGGAGTCATGTTGGATTGTCTTGGTTGAGGTGTATGAGGAGGCGATTTGCGCTTCCTTAGGGGAACTTGTTTAGCCTTCACAGTTTGCTAGAGTCTAGTGGTTACCATGGGATGCACTAGGATACTCTATTTGACATGCTTGCTAGGATTTTTTTTGTGTTTGTTTGGAAAAGACAATTTTGATGAATAGTTTACTAGACCAAAGGCGTTGTACTATTTGACCAAAGGCACAGGACTGTGTTACAAAAAGAGATCTACTGTGTTACCAAAGGCATTGGACTAAGCTGCCAGAGGCAAGGTACTGTTATACCAAAGGCGAGCTACTATTATACCAAAAGTGAGCTGCTGTTATACCAAAGGCGTTGAGTAGTGTTTGTGATGGTTACGAGGCAAATTTTGATAGATTTAGTTTTTGAGTTCAATTAGATTTGCTTTGGCGAGAGAAAACACATCAAACGAAGTGGCAAAAAAAAGGACTGACACAACATATAGTGTATGTTTGAGGCTCAAAAACAAGCCCAATGTTTCTATGGGTATAAGACAATTCAAACAATATCAAGCACTTTTTATCCCTAGAGACAAAGGTTCATTGCGGTAGTTCAGCTCACAACTTAATTCTCCATCGACCAAATGTCATTCCATAAAGGTGTCAGACATTTGTATCTTTGTGAGAGACAATAGGTAGGGATATCTCATCCTCCCCTCATAAATCTCAAGTAGGTCACAAGAGCTTTATGGCCAAGGTAATACTATCTCTTCTCAAGGTAGGCAATGGTGAGTATCTTGAGGGCTTAAATCGATTCCCCTTGCACTGATGATTACCTCAATGTTCGGAGGTGGATCGGGTAGCCACTATCTAGATTGGTTCTTAGTAACTTTGAGGGACTAACGCCTTACGAGCAATGTGACAAGCTACTAAAAGATTTAACCAATCCTACTAAGAATATCAAACACTTCATACAATGTGAAAATTGTTTCCACAAAGTGCTAGTACACCTCTTTTTGATTTGGCACCACAAGGTAAGGCTAACGTCTCTTAGGACTTGGCTTTTGCCTTATCCCTCTTATAGAGATGTTTAAAGGAAAACTCCACTTAGGGTCATCCCATTTGGATGAAGCGCAATCCAAAAGTAGGCCCTTCTAAAGGAATAACTAAAATGTAAGATCAAGCACATCAAACAAAGGTTCAATTGTCCTGTTATAAGAAAAATAAGGTGCAACTAGATTAGGCACACACACGATTGTAGTTGTCAATTGTCCCTTATAAAATTGAAGTGTTTTGGCATTCATGTCCATTGTCCCTTAGAGAATTGAAGTGTTTTTACATTCATGTCCATTGTCCCTTAAGAAAGCAATATGTTCCTAAGACTTAGATTGCAAAAAAGATGTTTTGTCCCTTAAGAAAGCAATATGCTCCTAAGACTTAGATTGCAAAGATGATTTGTTCAATTGTCCCTTAAGAAAGCAATATGTTCCTAAGACCTATATTTGATAATTTTGGCAATTCTTCAAAGCTTGTCCTGCATGAATATGTTAGAGAAACCCATTTGCTCTGTTTGAGTGATAAGAAGCTGCAACAGTTTGATTAGTTCCACACAAACTCAAAAGTTAGCAAAAAAAATAATTGACCAAAAGCACTTTACTATATAACCAAAACTGACTTACTATATTGCCAAAAGTGTTGTAATGTATTATCGAAGGTGAGTAATTGCAAAACCAAAAGTGATTTACTGTGCTGCCAGAAGCATTGTACTATGCTGCCAAAAGCGTGGTACTGTGTTGCCAAAAGCATGGTACTGTGCTACCAAAAGCGCTTTGTTGCCCCAGAACTAAAAAAGTGATATTTCATCAAAAAAGCTAGATCAAAAGATGACTTCAGGTTGACTTGAGGATCTGGGATGTAATAGATGAGAAGATCTATAACCTAAAATCAAGAACAAATCACAAGATGCTGTAAAAAGATAGGTTAACTCAAAAAATGCTAATACTCCTAAATACGTCAGCTTAAGTAGTATAACTAATAATTGAAAGACAAATAAATCAGCTTGTCAGTCAATAAATGATAAATATGATGAGTTAGAAACCTTGTGAATCACAAAACAAGATAAACAAAAACTAGGATACCAGAAGCACTTTACTATTAAACCAATCGCGCTGCGCTGTGGTACCAAAAGTGAGGTACTGTGCTACCAAAGGTACCACAGTATCACCATACGGCGTTGTACTGTTATGCCAAAAGTGCTTTACTATACTACCAATAGTACTTTTTTGTGTTAGGTGCACTGTTCTGTACTGTACTTTAAAAAAATTAATTTCTCAAAGAAAAAGAGGGATTAGTGTGTCCCACCGAGCGTGCCAGAATGTGTATGAGGAAAATCAAGATGTCGAATGATAAATTCAAAGCAATGATAATAACAACTCAATAACCCATAACATAAAGAGATCAATCTAAGTAAAAAGCCAATATCAATGAATAAATAAAATAAAATAAGAAAGACTTCACCATGGTTGCAACAAGCGGATGTACGGGTATTTGTGCTCAAAAAATTGATGTCAAAAGATCGTAAGGTGCTCAATGATGCAATGTATGCTCAATGCATTGTAAAAGGATGCCTGAGAATAAGTGATCGAAGAGGATTTGTGACGGAGATCAAGGGGGTTTATATAGGTTTCAAACATGATGAATCAACGGACAAAATAAATCCATAGAATGAATGGTTGAGATAAATCAAATAACTCATGATGAATGTGCACATGACATGTGTCACTCCAAAAAGATATTTTTATTAAGATAATTGCTTTTTTTAAATAAAGATAGATTTGATTTCATAAATTAGAATGCTTTTTCTTCTAATTCATGAGTTGATGAAAATAAGATAAATTAAAGCAAATTAACTTAACTTTAGATTTGTTTTTTTTAGAGTCTAAAAATAAGATTAATTGTGCATGAGTTAACATGCTATTTTTAGAGGAATTGAAAGATAATTGAAATTAAATAAATAAATTTATTTAATTATTTGTGCATGATTGAGGAATATGAAGATTATAAATAAAATACTTAATTTTTTTTAGAGGATTGAATTAATTTAAATAAATTTGCATGATTTATTTAAATTTGGAAGAACAATTTTACTTAATTAAATAATGTAAATTATTTAATTGTAGATAAGAGAGAATTTGTTACGAATTAATTAAATAATTAAATTTATTTAATTAATGTGGACTTGAAATTTGAAAGAGGATAATGATTTAATTAAATAATAAAAATTATTTAATTTTAGAAGAATATAGAGGAATTTAATGAAATTAATTAAATAAAGAGGATTTATTTAAGTAATGTTGAATTTTGGAGTTTTGGAAGAATTTGATGATATTAATTAAATAATTAGATTATTTAATTAATGTTGAAATGCAGGTGATTAGATGAATTTGATGAAATTAATTAAATAATTAGATTATTTAATTAACGTTGAAATGTAGGTGATTTGAAGACCTGGTCATTTTAGGGTGTACATTTTGCCCCTCTTTGATGCAATGCAGTTTACAGCGTTGCTTCAAAGAAAATGATTGTTTAAGACATGATACAATTTTTGATGCCCCAGTGTAGCTAGTTGGCCCTATGTAGCTGGCATAGGATGCACCCTCGAGAGGAAAGACAGGAAAGCAACAAAAGGACTAGGTTGACGCGCAACTAGAAGATTGTGTGATGATGTAGAAAAATAGCATGGGGTGGGAAGAAAAAGGGGAGGGACACTATAAATAGGTCCAAAAGGGGCAACATCCCTCATTTGCACACTTAGAGTGTCAATTTTAGAGCTTGTAGCCTCCTAGCTTAGTTTGTGAGAGCTTTGAGTGGAGAGAACTTGCAGTTTGGAGAGATGTCGATCCTTGTGCATAAATATCGAGCAGAGCGGGTGCGGACCTATGGGAGACCAACGGGAGCACTAGTGGTAGTAAGTGCTCAATAACCTCTTTGCGTTTGAATTTTTAGGTCATTTCTAGGGTTTTTCTAGGTTTTAGGTTTATGTCATCCAAAAGCGTTGTGTAGTGACAGCGCGCCTTTGGTGATTGGCTAGAGCACTTTTGACGCACTAAGGCACAGCTAGTATTGTAGTGAAGCACATCTGGTAAAAGCTTGGCACCTTAGGTTCTAGGGTTGCATGCCGCAGCGCGGGTGGTATATCACCGAAGCGCGTTTGGTAATTCAGTAAAGTGTGGTTAGGCGAGTAGATGGGCACGATCATTTAGGGTTTGCAAAAAAAATGTAGCGCACTTGCAAGTGCAGGAAGGCGTGGTTGGATATACAGTGTAGTGCACTTATGAAAAACAAGTCACCTTTGGTTTAGATGGCAAAGCACGTACGTGCAAATAGTAAAGTGCGTGTGGTAAAACAGTGAAGCACCTTTGGAGAAAACAAGGCGCTTTTAGCCTTTTATCTAGTTTCACCTAGGTTAATTGTTACATGAGATGCTAGGGATGACCTAGGAGTTGACCACTTAGGTTAGAGATGTGCAAAGTTGACCTAGGGCTTATTTGTGTCACATTATTGTGTATGTAGATGTCCTTAGTGACTTGGGTAGACTTAGAAAATTTGCAAAAAGGTCTAACAAGTAGTTTTGTGGATGCAGAGAGTCCTTCTGTCTCTGATGTCGAGGGAGCAACACCACGTCATTGCAGACGAGGTGGTACAGATTACTTGGGAGGAGGATGCATTCTTGGAGTACATGGGATTATGGCACATGGCACACTTGACGCATATTAGGGTGAATCTTGCCCTTCTGACAGCTCTTGTAGAGAGATACCATAGTGAGACTTACTCGTTCCACTTTCTGACAGGGGAGGCTACTGTGACACTTGAGGATGTGTATCGCATCCTCAAGATACCGATTGATGGAGATAGAGTTGACTTGGACCTAGGGCGTGGCGAGGCTGGCATGATAGAGGTATTCTGCATAGATGACTTGTGAATAGAGGATGGCGAGATCCATTGGGCTGATGTTTCGAGACTATGTGACAAGATCAGATGGATTGTTGTTGCTTTGGTTGGTGGCTTCCTCTGCCTAGACAGGTGATCATGAGGGTTATTTGTTGGATGGGGCATAGTACTGTCAGGGATGTTTACACATGGCACCCATTATGCATGGGGTCCTTATGTTTTGGGACAGCTATATCAAGACATGCATGATTGTGTATATAGGAGAGCATGGAGCCTATCAGCTGGTGTGACTTTGTTACAGGTGTGGGCTTGGGAGCACATCCCAGTTATCAGATCGATGACTCAGCGTCATCGTGAGAGGGGTGAGACATATGCATTTCTATATGAGGGAGTCATTACACATAGGCAGCTCAGATCTGTGAGCTATTGGAGATGACAGATTGATGAGATGGACATTTTTGTTTCGAGACCATGGCTACTGTGCGAGGTATGGGAAGATGAGCATGAGCAGCTGATGTACTGCTGGTAGGCATGATATTTCTTTGGTCGACGCATAGATACCATTGAGAGGTACCTTCCAGAGAGGGTACTTAGATAGTTTGGTTTACCACAGGGGTTTCCTGTTGGAGAGGCAACCCATGTGCAGACACGGCAAGAGGTTGGCGACTGGGATGTTGAGATTCCAGTGGCTACAACTTTGGCAGAGTTGTAGGGACTTTCCCCAGTGAGATGGGATTGGGATTCAGGCTTAGCTGATCTAGGGACACTACCAAAGTATGACAGGTACTGGCAGACACATAGGTCAGTGAGACTGACCACTCTAGGGGTGGCAGGGGAAGTGCGAAAGGTTTTAGTACATGGTGGAGAGACAAGGGTCAGATGAGAGGCCAGAGAGTAGGCCAGACAATAGACAGGTGGAGAGGATAGAGGCTAGTAGCCTGATGTACAGATGGTAGAGGAGGAGGACCCAGTCGCAGAGACTGAGCTACAACATGCCCATCGACTGCTTCAGGAGGAGATAGCATGGAGGACTCACCTAGAGCTCTGGATGGTGAGGCTGAGGAAAGACAAGGATATAGCGAGGGCAAAGGCTAGATAGGCCGAAGCCCATGCCCAAGTACATTCACAGGTGGCGGCAATAGCACAAAGAGTGTTGGCAGCGGCACAGGCCGTGCCAACACCAGTAGTAGATGATGGGCAGATTGCCTAGCTGACTTAGGAGAGAGACGCAGCAGTACAAGTACGTTTGACAGTAGAGGCCACCCTATAGAGGGTTAGGCAGGAGATAGACAAGGCATGTCATGCACTGGGTGTCAATCAGAGGACTTTGTATAGTGAGCTCATCCATGTACAGGGAAAGCTTGTGTCAGTAGGTAGAGAGGCCGAGTACTACATGGGTCTCTATGTTGGGGTAGTGCCGGCAGATCAACAGGCACCTAGCTATCAAGAGCGGAGCAAGTCTGGAGCATCTGGGTCACGCAGGATAGGGAAGTTAGTGTCCTCAGTTAGAGGACCCTTTGTGCCACTAGGGGGAGGAGGACTAGTAGGGGAACCTTCACTGAGTATAGGTGGAGGACATGGATCACAGCGAGAGGGCAGCTCTACCCACTAGAGCATGTATTTTGTATATTGTATCATTTTTTAATCATTATGGACATTGTATATTTTGACTGATGCCTATGTGCATCTGATGTATATTTTGTGGGCTCTGGATAGCCATGATGTACTTATTGATGTATATTTAGATGTATACGTATGGACTATTGATGTAGACACTGACACTTGTATTTTTATGACCACATGATGATATATGATGACACGTTATTGCTCATTGATGTTCATGCTTTTGTTTATGCATTTCCTTATGATATGTGATGTGATGACATGTATGTATGATTATGGATTTATGTGATGATGTATATTCTTATATGATGCTTATAAATGTATGACTCATGATGACATGATGATATGATATAGATATGATGATATAGATGATATGACATGCGATATCTAACATGTGGGTTTTACAGATATGCACTAGATGGTGATGGAGTTAGAAGAAAGGATACAGAAGAGAATATGAGAGAAAATATTGTTGATCAATCATTGCTTGAAAACCATATAAGGACATGGACAAATGGATGGGTAGATGGATAAGCTTGTTGCAATGGTTTCACAAATGTTGATAAAGAGCAATCTTTATTTTTGATATAGCACGTGGATAGTTTGCCACCAAGGTATAAATGACCAAGGTGCTGTGATATCCAAGTGCATGGACGTTGACTCTGTAAGCAAGCAGTTTGAACTTAGATCCCTTTAGACATAATATAACCTTGTTGTACATGTGAATAAGCCATAGTCTTGAACATAAAATAAACTTCAATACATGTAAATGCAAGAAGAATATTAATATGTAAGATGCTAGGTCGTACCACACACAAGATAAATATGTTGCTAAGAAAGATGCTAAAGATCATTCCTCAAACACGACACACAAAAAGCAATGACTATGCCCCCAATCTGTACTGTATCGCAACATACCAAGATTATAGATAAATCAAGGTAGTCTTGAATTGGTAATGGAAAAGGAACAAAAGACAAACCATAAAGCAAATTGACTGACTTACAAAGTAAACATATAGCCAACATAATCTCTTGCCAAAGAGGTTACTCATGATAGATTTGATAGGAAAGATAACAGTTTTGTCGTAGGAGCTATGTGTTCGTTAAAGGGTGTTATCTGTTGAAAGGATAATGTTTATTTTCAGGAAATGCAACATGTCGTATAAAATTCCTCTATATTCTTCCAAAATTAAATAATTTTTATTATTTAATTAAATCATTATCCTTTTTCAAATTTCAAGTCTACATTAATTAAGTAAATCCCATTATTTAATTAATTCATCACAAATTCTTTCTCATCTACAATTAAATAATTTACATTATTTAATTAAGTAAAATTGTTCTTCCAAATTTAAATAAATCATGAATGTGTATGAGGAAAATCAAGAGGTCGAATGATAAAATCAAAGCAATGATAATAACAACTCAGTAACCCATAACATAAAGAGATCAATCTAAGTAAAAAGCCAATATCAATGAATAAATCAAATAAAACAAGAAAGACTTCACCTAAATTGTATTGTTCTCTTTGTAGATATGTAGATTGCTCAATAACGTTGCGAAACCATGTTTGTAACAAGCGGATGTAGGTTGTATGCATGCTCAAAGTGCTCAACGATGCGATGTATGACCAATGCGCTGTAAAAGGATACCTAAGAATAAGTGATTGAAGAGGATTTGCGAAGGAGATGAGGGGGGTTTATATAGGTTTCAAACATGATCGATCAACAGATGAAATAAACCCATAGAATGAATGGTTGAGATAAATCAAATAACTTATGATGAATGTGCACACGAGATGTGTCACTTCAAAAGGGTATTTTTATTAAAATAATTGCTTTTGTTTATAAAGATAGATTTGATTTCATAAATTAGAATGTTTTTTCTTCTAATTCATGAGTTGATGAAAATAAGATAAATTAAAGCAAATTAACTTAACTTTAGATTTTTTTTTAGAGTTCTAAAAATAAGACTGATTGTGCACATGAGTTAACATGATATTTTTAGAGGAATTGGAAAGATAATTGAAATTAAATAAATAAATTTATTTAATTGTTTGTGCATGATTGAGGAATATGAAGATTATAAATAAAATACTTGATTTTATTTATTTTTAGAGGATTGAAATAATTTAAATAAATTTCCATGATTTATTTAAATTTGGAAGAGTAGTTGATTTAATTAAATAATGAAAATTATTTAATTGTAGATGAGAAAGAATTTGTGATGAATTAATTAAATAATGAGATTTATTTAATTAATGTAGACTTGAAATTTGAAAAAGGATAATGATTTAATTAAATAATAAAAAATATTTAATTTTGGAAGAACATAGAGGAATTTAATGAAATTAATTAAATAGAGAGGATTTATTTAATTAATGTCGAATTTTAGGAGTTTTGGAAGAATTTGGTGAAATTAATTAAATAATTAGATTATTTAATTAACGTTGAAATGTAGGTGATTAGATGAATTTGATGAAATGCAAGTGATTCGAGGACCTGGTCGTTTTAGGGTGTCTACATTTTGCCCCTCTTTGATGCAATGCAGTTTACATTGTTGCTTCAAAGAAAACGAGTGTTGAAGACATGGTACAATTTTTTTATGCCCCAGTGTAGCTAGCCACCCCAGCATATGCTCCCTCGAGAGGAAAGATAGGGAAGCGACAGAAGGACTGGGTTGATGCTCGACTAGAAGATTGTGTGATGATGTAGAAAATAGCATGGGGTGGGAAGAAAAAAAGGAGGGACACTATAAATAGGTCGAAAAGGGGCAACATCCCTCATTTGCACACGTAGAGTTTATCAATTTTAGAGCTTGTAGCCTCCTAGCTTAGTTTGTGAGAGCTTTGAGTGGAGAGAACCTGCAATTTGGAGAGATGCTGATCCCTACGCATAAACATTAGGTGGAGCAGGTGCGGACCTATGGGAGCACCAGTAGTGATAAGTGCTCAATAACCTATTTGTGTTTGAATTTTTAGGTCATTTCTAGGGTTTTTCTAGGTTTTAAGTTTATGTCAACCAAAAGCATTGTGTAATGACAGCATGCCTTTAGTGGTTGGCTAGAGCGCTTTTGGTGCGCTAAGGCACAGCTGGTAGTGCAGTGAAGCATGTCTAGTAAAAGCTTAGCACCTTAGGTTCTATGGTTGTGTGCTGTAGCCTGGTTGGTATATCGCTGAAGTGCATTTGGTAATTCAGTAAAGCGCAGTTGGGCGGGTAGTTAGGCATGATCGGTTAGGGTTTGTAAAAAAGACGCAACGTACTTGCAAGTGCAAGAAGGCGCGATTGGATATACAATGCATCGCACTTATGAAAAACAAGTCACCTTTGGTTTAGATGGCAAAGTGCATTGTGCAAATAGTAAAGTGTGTGTGGTAAAACAATGAAGCGCCTTTGGAGAAAATAAGGCACTTTTGGCCTTTTATCTAGTTTGACCTAGGTTAAGTGTTACATGTGATGCTAGGGATGACCTAGGAGTTGACCACTTGGGGTAGAGATGTGCAAAGATGACCTAGGGCTTATTTGCGCCACATTGTTGTGCATGTAGATGTCTTTAGTGACTTGGGTAGACTTAGAAAATTTGTAAAAAGGTCTAACAAGTGGTTTTGTGGATGTAGAGAGTCTTTCCACCTTTGATGTCGAGGGAGCAACACCACATCATTGCAGATGAGGTGGTGCAGATTACTTGGGAGGATGATGTGTTCTTGGAGTACATGGGATTATGGCATGTGGCACACTTGACACATATTAGGGAGAATCTCGCTCTTTTGACAGCTATTGTGGAGAGATACCACAGTGAGACTTGCTCATTCCACTTTCTGATAGGGGATGCTACTATGACACTTGAGGATGTGTATCGCATCTTCAAGATCCCGATTGATGGAGATAGAGTTTACTTTGACCCAGGGAGTGGCGAGGCTAGCATGATAGAGGTATTCTACACAGACGACCTGCAGAAAGAGGATGGCAAGATCCGTTGGGCTGATATTCTGAGACTATGTGACAGGATCAGATGGATTGTTGCTACTTTGGTTGGTGGCTTCCTCTACCCAGACAGGTGATCATGAGGGTTATCTGTTGGATGGGGCATGGTACTGTCAGGGATGTTTACACATGGCACCTGTTATGCATGGGACCCTTGTGTTTTGGGATAGCTATATCGAGACATGCATGATTGTGTATACAGGAGAGGATGAAGCCTATCAGTTGGTGTGACTTTGTTATAGGTGTGGGCTTGGGAGCACATCCCAGTTATTAGATCGATAACTCCGCGTCACCGCGAGAGGGATGAGCCATTTGCATTTCTATATGAGGGATTCATTACACATAGGCAGCTCAGATTTGTGACCTATTGGAGGTGATATATTGACGAGATGGACATTTTTGTTTGGAGGCCATGGCTACTGTGTGAGGCATGGGAGGATGAGCATGAGCAGCTGATGTACTACCGACAGGCGTGATATTTGTTTGGTAGATGCACAGATACCATTGAGAGATACCTTCCAGAGAGGGTACTTAGATAGTTTGGTTTACCACAGGTGTTGCTTGTTGGAGAGGTGACCCATGCACAGACACAGAGAGAGGTTGGGGACTGGGATGTTGAGATTTCAGTGGCTACAGCTTTGGCAGAGTTGCAGGGACTTTCCCCAGTGAGATGGGATTGGGATTCAAGCTTAGCTAATCTAGCGACACTACTAGAGTATGACAAGTACTGGTAGACACACAAGCCAGTGAGACTGATCACTCCAGGTGTGGCAGCGGTAGTGCAAGAGGTTTTAGTGCCTGGTGGAGAGGCGAGGGTTAGATGAGAGGTCAGAGAGTAGGCTAGACAGCAGGCAGGTGGAGACGATAGAGGCTAGTAGGCTGATGTACAAATGGTAGAGGAGGAGGACCCAGTCGCAGAGACTAAGCTATAGTACGCCCAGTGACTGCTTCAGGAGGAGATGGCATAGAGGACTCACCTA
The DNA here is from genome assembly GCA_027924645.1 of Cunninghamia lanceolata. NCBI lineage: Eukaryota > Viridiplantae > Streptophyta > Pinopsida > Cupressales > Cupressaceae > Cunninghamia > Cunninghamia lanceolata. The sequence goes on from BSBN01000082.1 coordinate 706,725, forward strand.
GAGCTCTGGATGGTGAGGCTGAGGAGAGATAGGGATACAATGAGGGCGGAGGCTAGGCAGGCTAAAGCCCAAGCCCAAGTACATTCACAGGTGGCAGAAACAGCACAGAGAGCATTGACAGCGGCACAAGCCATGCCAACACTAGTAGCAGATGATGGGCAGATTGCCCAACTAACTTTGGAGAGAGATGCAGCAGTATAGCTGCATTTGATAGCAGATACCACCCTATAGAGGGTTAGGCAGGAGAGAGACAAGGCACACCTTGCACTGGGTGCCGATCAAAGGACTTTATACAGTGACCTCATTTGTGTACAGGGAGAGCTTGTGTCAGCAAGTAGAGAGGTCAAGTACTACAGGGGTCTCCATGTTGGGGCAGTGCTGGCAGATCAACAAGTACCTAGCTATTGAGAGCAAAGTAGGTTTGGAGCATCTGGGTCACGTAGGATAGGATAGTCAGTGTCCTCAGTTAGAGGACCCTTTGTGCCACCAGGGGGAGGAGGACCAGCAGGGGGACCTTCACTGAGTACAGGTGGAGGACAGGGATCACTGCAGGAGGGCAGCTCTACCCACTAGAGCATGTATTTTGTATATTGTATCATTTTTGTATCATTATGGACATTGTATATTTTGACTAATGTCTGTGTGCATCCGATGTATATTTTGTGGGCTCTAGATAGACATGATGTACTTATTGATGTATATTAGATGTATACATATAGATTGTTGATGTAGACATAGACACTTGTATTTTGATGACCTTCACATGATGATATATGATGACATGTTATTGCTCATTGATGTTCATGCTTTTGTTTATGCATTTCCTTATGATATGCGATGTGATGACATGTATGTATGATTATGGATTTATGTGATGATGCATATGCTTATATGATGCTTATAAATGTATGACTCATGATGACATGATGATATGATATAGATATGATGATATAGATGCTATGACATGCGATATCTAACATGTGGGTTTTGTAGATATGAACCAGATGGTGATGGAGTTAGAAGAAAGGATACAGAAGAGAATATGATAGAAAAGACTGTTGATCGATCATTGTTTGAAAACCATATAATGCCATGGACAAATGGATGGGTAAATGGATAAGCTTGTTGCAACGGTTTCACAAATGTTGATAAAGAGCAATCTTTATTTTTGATATAGCACGTGGATAGTTTGCCATCAAGGTATAAATGACCAAGGTGCTGTGATATCTGAGTGCATGGACGTTGACTCTGCAAGCAAGCAGTTTGAACTTAGATCTCTTTAGACATAATATAACCTTGTTGTACATGTGAATGAGCCATAGTCTTGAACATAAAATAAACTTCAATACATGTAAATGCAAGAAGAATATTAATATGGAAGATGCTAGGTTGTACCACACACAAGATAAATATGCTGCTAAGAAAGATACTAAAGATCATTCCTCAAACACAGCACACAAAAGCAATGACTATGCCCCCAATTCATACTGCATCGCAACATACCAAGATTATAGATAAATCAAGGTAGTCTTGAATTGGTAATGGGAAAGGAACAAAAGATAAACCATAAAGCAAATTGACTGACTTACAAAGTAAACATACAACCAACATATTCTCTTGCCAAAGAGGTTGCTCATGATATATTTGATAGGAAAGATAACAACCTTATCGTAGGAGCTATGTGTCCATTAAAGAGTGTTATCTGTTGAAAGGATAATTTCTATTTCAGGAAATGCAACATGTTGTATAAGATGTGTGTGTTGGTCTGGTTTTGATCATGGAACATTCTATATAAGACAAGTGTGTTGATCTGTTGCTTGGTTGAGATGCATTTAACTAATGTTGGTAATCGATATGTAGGACAGTATGTGGCTATGTAAGTAAGTTTCTTTGCTTTAGGTTTGTTTAAGGACTTTTGCTTTGAAAGGATGCGTTTGTTTGTCATTTTGCTGCTTGAGTTAGTCAAGTCAAGGTGAATGGATTTTGATAAATGGAAGACTAGAAAGATGACATGTCAATGGATTGAGGTGGGTAAAGAATGATAAATCATATGTGCCTAAGTACTGGATACTTCCTTTGTATTCCAAAATGCCTACATACTTTGTATCCACGGGATCAAGGCACATTACAATGAAAGATGAAAATGATAAATATGTATTTCTAGGTAGAGTGATGAGTGCGTCAAAGTGTTTGAGCTTGGAGAGGTGAAATGATGACATCTTATGTACCTAAGTACTTGATACTTCCTTCATATGCTAGACTACCTACATACCCATATCTATGGGATCAAGGTACCTTAAAATTGAGAAGAGATGATATGTAGTTCTGGTTGGTGTGATGATGTAGGATTGTGTTGTCATTGTGGGGAGACAATTGAAGTGCTTGTGTTTAGTGTGTTTGTGTTGTTGTTTTTGAAGGTTGGCATGTTTTTTTATTTGTTTGTTTGAAGTGTTTGTTTTGCTGTGAACCACGAACAAGGATCCATTTCTAGACCTAGGTGAAGGAAAGAGTTGCCTCCATTTTGGTAGAGGTGTTGTTATGGTTGACCGACATAAGATAGCTGATGATGGAGAAGACATATGGTTTGACCTAGGACAAGACAGTGATAACTGTTAACATAGATCAAGACATGGGATGATGACGATGTACATTAAAAAATTTCCAAGCTATTCTAGATAGGGAGATGGAAATGCAAACAAGGTCAATGGTTTTATTATGGGTGGATGGATGGAGTTTGTTGTGAAATGGTCATGGAATGAATAAGACTCGATAGATGATGGATGCTGACTCTACACATAGCGCTTGTTTGCTAGGTTTTCACTATGGTACTTATCCAAGGCGCCTGTTTACCAGGTTTTCACCAGATGACGGATTTTTTTTTTGTGATACTCTGAGGATCAGGAATAGAACTTCTTGAGATGAACACTGTTAAGTGGCTCATCTAAAGGAATGCCCTCAGGTGTTTTTCTTTCTCAAAGAAAAAGAGGGATTAGTGGGTCCCACTGGGCGTGCCAAAATGTGTATGAGGTAAATCAAGAGGTCAAATGATAAAATCAAAGCAATGATAATAACAACTCAATAACTCATAACATAAAGAGATTGATTTAAGTAAAAAGCCAATATCAATGAATAAATTAAATAAAACAAGAAAGACTTCACCTAGATTGTATTGTTCTCTTTGTAGATATGTAGATTGCTCAATAACATTGCGAAACCATGGTTGCAACAAGCGGATGTAGGGGTATTCGTGCTCAAAAGATCGATGCCAAAAGATCGTAAGGTGCTCAACGATGCGATGTATTCTCAATGCACTGTAAAAGGATGCCTGAGAATAAGTGATCAAAGAGGATTTGTGAAGGAAATGAGGGGGTTTTATATAGGTTTCAAACATGATCGAACAACAGATGAAATAAATCCATAGAATGAATGGTTGAGATAAATCAAATAACTCATGATGATTGTGCACACAACATGTGTCACTCCAAAAGGGTATTTTTATTAAGATAATTGTTTTTTTTGATAAAGATAGATTTGATTTCATAAATTAGAATGTTTTTTCTTCTAATTCATTAGTTGATGAAAATAAGATAAATTAAAGCAAATTAACTTAACTTCAGATTTGTTTTTTTTTAGAGTTCTAAAAATAAGACTGATTGTGCACATGAGTTAACATGATATTTTTAGAGGAATTGGAAAGATAATTGAAATTAAATAAATAGATTTATTTAATTGTTTGTGCATGATTGAGGAATATGAAGATTATAAATAAAATACTTGATTTTATTTATTTTTAGAGGATTGAAATAATTTAAATAAATTTGCATGATTTATTTAAATTTGGAAGGGTAGTTGATTTAATTAAATAATGATGAATTAATTAAATAATGGGATTTATTTAATTAATGTAGACTTGAAATTTGAAAAAAGATACTGATTTAATTAAATAATAAAAATTATTTAATTTTGGAAGAATATAGAGGAATTTATTGAAATTAATTAAATAGAGAGGATTTATTTAATTAATGTCAAATTTTAGGAGTTTTGGAAGAATTTGATGAAATTAATTAAATAATTAGATTATTTAATTAACGTTGAAATGTAGGTGATTAGATGAATTAGATGAAAAGCAAGTGATTCAAAGACCTGGTCATTTTAGGGTGTCTACAATTATGAATCTAATTCTACAAGAAGAGAGAAACCTTGTTGCTGCTGCAAACAATAGAAATGCAATCCAGGTAGGAAGGTTGCTGACTGATACAGAGGATGAATTTTTAGAACATATGACTGATTTTGATGAAGTAGATTCAAGTATATCATAGATTCATCAGGATTCTCACTTGACTAATGTTGATCTACTGATGGCAACTCATAGAAGTAGAAATATGCAATCTGAGAATAAAATCAAACAATCATGCAAAGTGATGGCTTGGAAGCTTTTTCAAGTCAATTACTTGATCACATCATCAACTTGGTATCCAGAATGAGCAAGGATATGTTGTTGCATGGGAATTCACCACACATGTCAGACTTTGCTTTAGTTGATTCATGTAGAATTCATCCAAATGATCCACATTCTGAAGACAGTTGTCTAGACTTTCTATTTGCTTGGGAGATTGCTGCAGTGTTTAGTAATCCAGAGGCATATGATGTACATGATATGACCCAGCATGAGTTGAGACCCCCTGAAGATTAGAAGGTATTCGGTATGATGCAACAAGATGATCAACTTACATGCCTGACTGATAATACTGCAAATCAAGTTGTATCTCCCCTTTCTTCATTTAGTTTTGATAGTTATCAATTTGACTATGTAAACATGGGTAAGACAACTTGCATATGGATTGATCATGGCCCTAATGAACTACCCCAATTGCTGATCTTGCATGATTGGTGTCTTGAACATGAACCCAACCTGCCAATACCTTATTGTTCAGAGCACAAAGATGAATCTGCCAGACTTTGGACATTAACTTGCACCTTGTTACTTCTACATGTCTTGAGAAATAAATCATGGGGAAGTGTAAATACTTGTCCAAGGCCTTTGTACATAGTTTTGCTTGTTTTAGTTAAGTTTTGGTTAGTTTTTTGTTGTTTTAGTTTAGTTTTTGCTTTCTATTTTTCTATTTTCATTAGTTGTTAGTTGTTGTTTGTTGCTTTCATTTTTCTTTGGTTAGAGTAGTTTGCTTTGTTTAGGTTAGTTGCTTCACTTTCTTTGCTTTTTCTTCTTGCACTTGCTTTGCTAGGGTTCTCCATTTCTTGAATAAGGTGGCAGCTATGTAGTCCTACAAAAGGTCCTCTTTGGGTAAGTAATCTGGAGGATTTCATTGAAAAACTTTGGTTTTCCACTCAAGTCTTCATGTGGGTTCTATTGTTACTCTTAGATGATATGATTCTTGTTCATGGGAAAGGAGTCATTAGTTTGGTACACTTGAAGTATTTTCTAGTCCAATATCTTTCACATCTTTAAATAATTGTGAAGCTTTTGAAGGAATCTTAGTGATCTTGGGTTAAGTGAAAAATCTATAGGCTCACCTTTGCTGCCACTATGATTCCCAACCCAACAAAGTTGAACCAATTCATAGCCCATGTGATATTTATCATGTGTTGCAAGGGTATCTGGTGCTTTCTAGTACTCATGTCAAGAGCTAAGCTCAATGAATTACCAAATAAACACTCTGCTAAAGCAATACTTCCTAATTTCTTTATAAAATGTTCAATCAATCAGAGGATTCAAATAAATCTATCAAGGGTTATGGATATATAAAAAGTAGTAGAGCAATGCTTGAGCAGAATCATAGAGATAACCTCGTCAGGGCTATAGACGCCTGTTGGTAGTGGGGCAATGTCCAAAGCAGTTCAAAAGGTGTGTATCTTTACGTAGCTTAATGCAAGTGAGCCCTGATGATCTTGGTTGCAGAAGGATGGGAATGAATGCAATTGTACACACTTAGACTTTTAGGATATGTATGGTTGTACTAAGTTAGTGATATAGGAGCAGCAATGGAATGAATCAAATAACCAAACTTTCAGAGATGAATGCGCACAAATCAAGAGGCTAAAAACTATCATAAAATGTATGAGAATGTACACAGAACTTGTATATGTAGGACAAGGAGGAAGTGAGAAGGTGAAAGTCAAACATTGACTAACCCTCCATGATGTGTGAAACATGTAGAAGACTTGGGACAAGTGTGAGAGCATGTGTCAAATGTCTATGAGGTGAGACAACTAAACCACTAGTGAACTTAAGCTAGTGTGAAACTAGATAGATGTAAACTAGATGACTAAAGACACCTTTCACACTAACACTCCCCTTAAGTGATACTTCAGGAGAAAATCACTGAAAAATGAGTCCTAGAAACATGGCTTGATGAGGTGCTCATGTACAAAATGAAAGTCTCTCACAAATGAAGTAAAGGAGAAAACCATGTGGGAAAAAACTCCTCTCTAAAAAAGAGATCTTTAAATACAAAGGACAACTTCCTACACCCCAAGAATACGTTGTAACTCAAGATAATGAGTTGATGCTAAAAGTTTAGTGAAGATGTCAGCAACCTAATCCTGAGTTGACAAATGCTCTAAGGAAAGAACACCATCTTGGATAAGTTGTCGAATGAAGTGTGTGTGAATCTTGATATGCTTCGTCCTTTGATGCTCAATTGGGTTGTGTGAAATGTGAATTGCACTTTGGCTATCACACCAAAGAATAGTAGGAAGATCTGGTGGTAGACCAAACTCTGTCAAAAGTTGTTGAAGCCATAGAACTCCTGGCTAGGAAGAACTATACCTCGATACTTGGCTTTAGTGGATGATAATGCAATAGCAGTTTGCTTCTTGCAAGACCAAGCAGCTAGAGCTGAACCAAGGTAAAAAACAAATCTAGAGTTTAACTTCTATGAGTCAACATCACCTGCCCAATCTGAGTTAGTGAAGCCTACTATTTGTGAAGCTCCTAGTGTGTACTGAATGCCAAAATGTGTGGTGCCCTGAATATACCTCAAAATGTGCTTGGTTGCCTTCCAATGACTCTCATGAGGGTCATGTGAAAAATGGGAGACAAGCCCAATAGCAAAGGTTATATTAGGGTGAGTATGTGTCAAATATAAAAGACTACCAACTAACTGTTTGTACAAAGAAGCATCAACACAAGGTGTTGTGCAAGTTGTAGTCAAAACAACACCAAACTAAAATGGTGTAGGAGATGGCTTGCAATCAACCATGCTAAAATGATGAATCATATCAATGGCATACTTCTGCTGCCATATGGAGATCCCCTCAGTAGACTGAAGAGCCTAAAGACCAAGAAAATAGTGTAGAAGCCCAAGATCTATCATGTCAAAATGCTCCATCAAAGAGTGTCGAATATCCTGAAGCATGGACAAGAAACTACTAGTCAAAATCAAATCATCTACATACAAGACTAGAATCAAAAGGTCATCACCATATCTCTGAATATAGACAGTGTGATTAGAGTGGCAACATGTGAAACTAGATGCAAGCAAGAACCTATTAATCTTCTCATACCACACCCGAGGGGCTTGTTTGAGACCATATAAAGAATGTTGAAGCCTGCATACATGTGAAGAGTCATGCACAAATCCTGGAGGCTACTCAAAGTAGATCTCCTCATGAAGATCACCGTGCAAAAAGGAACTCTTCACATCCATTTGAAATACTTGCCAACTTTGAGATGCAGCAATAGAAAGAACAAGGCAAACATAATCCATCTTGGCTATAGGAGCAAAGGTCTCAGAGTAATCAATACCCTCAACCTGTGAAAAACCCTTAGCAACAAGACATGCCTTGTATCTTTCAATAGAACCATCAGCTGCATACTTGGTGCAGTACACCCACTTGCACCAAACCATCTTTCTTCACTTAGGAAGAGGTACTAAATCTCATGTATTATTCTTCATCAAAGAAGAATACTCCTCTACCATAGTTGAATCCCACTTTGAAACACCTAAAGACTATAAAAAACTCTACGGATTTGGAGATATGACATGACTCAGAAGACTAGATCTAGAAGTTTGTGAGTGAGTGTGATGAGAAGTCATAGGACCACCAGCTAAAGATCCAGCCTCCTGAATAGTACTGCATGCCGACTTAGTCAAAACATGAGTGGGTGGAGGTGGTGGAGATGGTAGATTAGGACCAACATCTAAAGGATCCTCAAGTGCTAAGGTATCATCATGAGATGAAGAGGGAGGAGTAGGTAGTGAGGAAGAAGAAGTGGATGGAGGATCCATATGTGTGAAAGACTCATCAAACTGGACATCATTTCGAAAGAGGACATATTGAGTAATAGGATCAAACAATCTATAGGCTTTCACATCCTCACAATAGCCAATAAAGATGAATGGTTAACTCTTCTTCAACATTTCCTTATGTTGAACATCTGGTATGAATGCCCAAGCTTCACTACCTTGAAGAAGGAAATATTAGGCTTGATATTTGACCAAGCCTCCTCTGGAGTGATATTCTGAACTGCCTTGTGTCAAGTGTGGTTCTAAATGTAGTTGGCACAATTGATTGCTTCAGCCCAAAAAGCTAGGGCCATAGACTGAGATTGAAGCATACAATTTGCCATTTCCTTGAGTGTTACGTTCTTTCTTTCAGCAACACCATTCTGCTGAGGAGTGTAGGGAACTGACTACTGATGTTGAATACCATGCTCGGTGCAATAGTCCTGAAAGGTCTAATTCACATACTCCCCCCATTATCTATGTGTATTTTCCAAATAGAAGAACCTGACTTCTCCACAAACACACTGAAAGTGTTGAATACATCACTTTTGTACTTGAGAAAGTACACCCATGTGCGGTGAGAAAAATTATTAATGAAAGTAAGTACATACTTGGCCCTTAAAAATGAAGGAGTTGGGAATGACATGAGGTCACTATGAACCAACTCAAGTAAAGAAGTAGCACGATGGGCTTTACCCTCAGAAAAGGGTTCCTGATGATGTTTGCCAAGTACACAACCTCGACAAACACCCTATGTGCATGCAATTGATGCAGAGCCTCAAGTCAAAATGTATGTCTATTCATTTCTAAATATGCATACAAACTTCATTGTATATGATTTCCCTTCTCTCGCCTATCGCAGCACCTAATGCCACCGGCTTACCAAAGTACCTAATTTTGACCTTCAAAATGCTTGTATCTATTGCGAGATACATTCTCCCCTGTATATGCAAACCTTTACCTGCTGTGCCCACGACCATTTGCATTTGCTGCTTCTTCGACACTAAACATACAACACATGACCTGCGATCGCCGGTTACTTCCACCAATGCTGCCGATCATCTTTGCATCTAATATTTGTATCTACAGAATGTATATTTTAATATACATTCAAACATATACAACTCGAAACATACATTCAACAAATATGCTTTCAGAATATGCCCTCGATGAAAGTTGACTGCTGACTTCCCTTGTATCAACCCGATGTATATTTGAAATATACATTTTCAACATACAACCTTTAACATCCAAATGTAGGATACACATGAAATGTCCCTGCATATATATGCAATATATTCACAGACTGTCTTTGACATACAAAAGACATATACTCATAAATTGTATAACTTGATATACTTTTGCAACATGTAGATCTGACATACAATAATAGTATACCTCTACACTGTCTATGATATGCAATTGATGGATACACATGAAATGTATTTCCTCAGACAATTTTGACATACACAGGAAATGGACCTTCATACAATTGTGATGTATATACAGGAATTATATATCCAGCCATCAACGCTAACTTAACTCAAAAGGACTTTTATACATACCTTTCTTCACAGAATTTACACAGGATGATACTTGCATACAAATGCGATATACTTCACAAACTATTCCTGATATGAAATTGACATATATACATAACTGTGTATCTAAATCACACATCGATAACCTCCTCTGTAGCAAATCTCGCAATTTCTAATCTGCCATAACCACGAACAAAAGGAAAATAAAATAGAAAACTATCTTACAAGTCCATACCACTGATTTCACAGAAATCCACCAGTGGAATGGATTTAATCATATATCTCGACAACATAAAGACTAAATTAAATTCAAAATGATTCTATACAGATAATATACACAAGATGATTCAATACACAGGGAATTTACAAAGAATCTAGAATTTGTTAAACACAACTGACAGAAGTTCTATTTCTTCATTCTTATAGGGATTCGTACATTTCATAATTTCAGAGCATGAAAAAAAACCAACAACCCCTCCCTAACACTCTCCTCCTCATTTTTCTTAAAACAAGATTATAAACAAAAACCCTAACTAGTCTCACGACACCTGTTTAGCTTTAGACAGCAAAACTCCAAACAGTTCGACACATTGATTTAATCATCCACATATCCCAATATCTAATAATGTCCAAATTGGCTTATTAGAATGCCCAATTTGAGACCTCTATTCATATGGTGGATGGTGGGGTCGATTCTTACAAACATGAAATGTTAACACAAAATGCTACATGATAACATGAAATGTATCAAACATATTAAAATCTTATTCTTCTCCCTCTTATGCATATTTTATCTTGTTGAAGGGGTGCTCTTGCACCATACTCCCCATCTTGAAAAGAACTCATGTCCCATGAGTTAAGTCTTTGACTGAATCTACCTTTATCTCCTGCTGTCTCATTTCTGCCCCATGATCTCTGGACTGCAACCTGCTGCCATGGAACCAAATACTCATGCCTAGTATTGTAGGCTCTTCTCACACTTTACTGGTCATCCTTTCTTACTATTATCTCTATCTGAACATCTGCATTGGAAACCCCCTGTACTGCTATGGTAGAATGTGTTTGTCTTTCAACTCTTAGAGGACAAACAATAGTCCCTACTATGATGGCATCCTTGTCTTTCCAATCAGCCTGTGGCTGTGTACCAACCTGCTTCGTAACCTTTTGCTGATCCACCTGATCCTTGTCAGTCAGAACTGAAATTGTCTTCAAACTGTGATCTCCTCTCCTTGAGATATCCTCAACTTCCTTTGACTCTGTTGTAGGCATCTCCACAAACTCTTTCTTTCCCACTAAAATGATTTTGGCTGCCTTCTGTGTTGCAATACCCTCCTGCAATGGCATCAACACAATAGTTCTCCCATTCTTCTTGATGGTGTATGTGTTAGCATATCCATCATACAATGCTCTCCTATCAAATTGCCATGGCCTACCCAAAAGTAGGTGACAACATTCCATGGGCAATATGTCACATAAAACTTTATCCTGATAATCTCCAATCTGAAAATCAACATATGCCTATTCATATACCAAAAGTGATTGACTGTCACTTACCCAAGATGCCTTGTAAGGATTTTGATGTGGAATCCTTTCCAATTTCAACTTATCCACCATTTCCTGAGATACCATATTATGTGTTGAACCAGAATCTATTACTACCTTGCATATTTTACCTTTGCATTTACAATTGATCCTGAAAAGTGCCTGTTGTTATATGGAGCCTAATCAGACTCAGAGGTTATATTTAGCCCTCTTTTATTGGTGCGGTTTCCCCCCCAAAACCCTACAAGGTCAAGGGGCAGCACCCCTTGCGAGATCCAGGGGCAGTGCCCCTGGCGCGTTCCCTGTCGCGATACAGGGCGGGGTCGAGGGGCAGTGCCCCTGAAACCTCACATGGTTTTTTATTTTTTTATAAAGCACTAGGAGTTATTTTTCATTGACCGACATAAGAAAACCCTATTTTTGTAACCGACAAAAAGCTTAATAAAAGGCAGCCAAGGGTTAGGGTTTGGGTATTGTATTATAGCATTTTGCAGTGGTATTAAGTTGCAGGGATTGCTGATTGTAATCGGTTTTGATTTACTGGATAATAATATTGGACTCTCTGTTTGGTGGATGTAGCCCGAGTTTGGGTGAACCACGTTAAAACTTGTCTCTCACTGTTATTATTTCTGTGTATTTCCATTCCTCTGTTTAATCTTTATTTGCATTCAATTGATATCTTCTACTGGCTAACCCTAACAGTGCCCCCCTTTGTATCATCTCCTTGGATATCCTCAAGAGCGTCCTCCTAAGCATTAATGATTCTCCCTTCTCAGGATATCCATAACTATCAGGAGCATCCACACTTTGATAAGTGTTTGAGCTTTGCACACTTTGGCAGTCAGACTCTTGGATCAGATTTGTCCTCCTTTCCCCCATTGAACTTTTGCTTTTTCTGGACATCTACTGGCGATGTGCCCTTCTTGATTGCAATTGTAACATCTGAGAGGTCCTCTACCCCTAAAGTTTCCTTTTTGACTGTAACTTCCCCTTTGAGTTTGACTGTTGTCTCCTTTGTTGTTCTCTTGATTGGATTCGCCTTAGTGTCCAAATTCATTTCCTCTGCCTCTGAAAGGACTTCTTCCTCCAAAACTGCCTCTAAAATTTCTGCCACCCCTGCCTCTGTTCTGCTATTCTCCTTTTCTTTTCAATTTCTCTTCTACTCTCAGTGCCACCTGGAAACATTTGTCCACGGTTTCTGGTGTCAAGATGGTAATCTCATCTTGTATACTATACTTTAGGCCATTAATATACCTGGCAACTCTTCCCTTCTCATCCTCAGCATGCCCACACCTTAGAGTTAATTGATGAAATTCCTTTGTATAGGTGGATACATCCATATCCTTTTGTCTGAGGTTCTGGATCTTTCTGTATATTTGCACTTCATAATTTGCTGGTAAGAACTAAGCCTTGAACCTCTCTACCATCCGACTCCAGGATGAGATCATGCTCTTGCCACTCTTCACCCTTTCTCCCTGGGTGTAGTTCCACCATGTGAGTGTAGCGCCTTTCAATTTTGTTTTTGCAAACTTGACTCTTCTATTCTCCAGTACCTCCTTGTACTCGAAGTAGTTGTTCAAAGCCTCAATCCATTCGATGACTTCTTCTGCAACCATCTTTCTGCTGAACATCGGAATCTCCATTCTTGATTCAGACGACTCCTTACCAAGTGATTTTATGGCCTCCAGAAATTATTTCTGATCTACAGATATATCTATCTGTCCTGAGGTTGTTTCCTCTTCCCCATCTTCTTCTCCATTAGACTCCTCGTCTGGTTTCTTTTCTTTTCCTAAGGTTTTCAACTCAGCCTGGAGTGCTTCCCTGACTCTAGTTTTTATCATATCCTCTATCTCCTTGAATTTCTTGGTCAATTCAGTGGTCATCCCCTTTGGAGGCATCTCGCTAGCCCCTCCTTCGCTTTCTCTGTTAGACATAAACATTCACAGATAGCACTCAAATGCCAATACACTTGCAGCTCCTCAATTCTACCTACTGCCCAAATCTTTTGCTAAGCTTTGATACCACTTGATGTAGAGCCTCAAGTCAAAATGTATGTCTATGCATTTCTAAATATGCATACAAACTTCATTGTATATGATTTCCCTTCTCTCGCCTATCGCAGCACCTAATGCCATCGGCTTACCAAAGTACCTGATTTTGACCTTCAGAATGCTTGTATCTATCGTGAGATACATTCTCCCCTATATATGCAAACCTTTACTTGCTGCGCTTGCGACCGTTTGCATCTACCACTTCTTCGACACTGAACATACAACACATGACCTGCAATCGCCGGTTACTTCCACCAACGTTGCCGGTCATCTTTGCATCTAATATTTGTATTTGCAGAATGTATATTTTAATATACATTCAAACATATACAACTCAAAACATGCATTCACCGAATATGCTTTCGAAATATGCCCTCAATGAAAGTTGACCACTGACTTCCCTTGTATCAACCTGATGTATATTTGAAATATACATTTTCAACATACAACATTTAACATCCAAATGTAGGATACACATGAAATGTCCCTGCATACATATGCAGTATATTCACAGACTGTCTTTGACATACAAAAGACATATACTCATAAATTGTATAACCTGATATACTTTTGCAACATGCAGACCTGACATACAATAACAGTATACCTCTACACTGTCTGTGATATGCAGTTGATGGATACATGGGAAATGTATTTCCTCAGACAATTTTGACATACACAGGAAATGGACCTTCATACAATTGTGATGTATATATAGGAATTGTATATCCAGCCATCAACACTAACTTAACTCAAAAGGACTTTTATACATACCTTTCTTCACAGAATTTACATAGGATGATACTTGCATACAAATGCGATATACTTCACAAACTATTCCTGATATGAAATTGACATATATACATAACTGTGTATCTTAATCACATGCCGATAACCTCCTCTGTAGCAAATCTCACAATTTCTAATCTGCCATAACCACGAACAAAAGGAAAACAAAACAGAAAACTATCTTACAAGTCCATTCCACTGATTTCACAGAAATCCACTAGTGGAATGGCTTTAATCATACATCTCGACAACAGAAAGACTAAATTAAATTCAAAATGATTCTATACAGATAATAGACACAAGATGATTCAATACACAGGGAATTTACAAAGAATCCAGAATTTGTTAAACACAATTGACAGAAGTTCTATTTCTTCATTCTTACAGGGATTCATACATTTGATAATTTTAGAGCATGAAAAAAAACCAAAAACCCCTCCCTAATACTCTCCTCCTCGTTTTGCTTAAAACAAGATTATAAACAAAAACCCTAACTAGTCTCACGACACCTGTTTGGCTTTAGACAGCAAAACTCCAAACAGTTCGACACATTGATTTAATCATCCACATATCCTAATATCTAATAATGTCCAAATTGGCTTATTGGAATGCCCAATTTGAGACCTCTATTCATATGGTGAATGGTGGGGTCGGTTCTTACAAACATGAAATGTCAACACAAAATGCTACATGATAACATGAAATGTATCAAACATATTAAAATCTTATTCTTCTCCCTCTTATGCATATTTTATCTTGTTGAAGGGGTGCTCCTGCACCAGCAACCTTAGGGAGACCAAGTACCATCTCCTATGTACTCAACTGCTGAAGATATCTATAATTGAGCTATCCAAACCTCTCAAGCCAAAGTTGACTCAAAGAGTCCGCATGGGAAATGTGTGATGAACCACTAGATGTCTCAAAACTGTGAAACCTGTACAATCTAGACCCATGATCTTCTCTACCTAAAGCAATGATCTTCTATGGATGTTGTTGATCACAAACAACATCACGTGGAGAAAATTCAATAGTCTTCCCATCACCAATATGACATATCTAATAAACGGAGAGAAGATTGGTAGAAAGTTCAGGAACAAGGAGGACATCCTTAATGCAACCATTTGGTAGTTGAACTAAACCTAACCCCATAACTAGAATCTGTGAAGAGTTTCCCACTAAAATATGAGAAGTAGTGCTATCAGAAAGAGACTCAAGAAGATCAACTAGATGAGTCATGTGATGTGAGGTTCTTGAGTCAACTATCCAATTTGATGTGGATGAATTCAAACCTATAGCAGTAAGGGCATGGCCTTTGCTAGGTTTGGGAGTATCAATGTTGTGTTTCTTCATGGCTTCTTCCAAAACCTCAATCTTGGGATGACAAATCTTGGCATCATGATTTTGTATCCCACAAAAAGTATATGGCCCTCTGCTTTTCTTTTTGAAATAACTTTTACTTGACTTAGAAGAGGTTGTGTTTGGAGCATCTGGTTTGGTCTTTTTCTTAGATGAATTCTCTTTGCTTGAAGATGATTCTGTCTTTGACTGTTTTGAATGCTTATTACCTTTACCTTTAGATGCATGAACTACTAATGCTTGACTTTTTGAAGAAGTCTTAGAATCCATGGAGAGTAACTTAGATTGTTCTCTCGTAAGTTGATCACAAAACTGTTCAAATGTATGCATAGTAAATGTTGAACCAAGTGCATCCATTGTAGAGTAAAAGGTAGAAGCAAAAACCTGATAAAGGCCTTTTAACTTTGACAATTTACCAAGAAGACACATTCCTTATTTATTTTTGTTTTACCACAACCTTGAAGATGAGAAAGCAAAGACTTGAACTTGACTAAGAGATCTTCAATTGAATGGAAGACATCAGGTGACAAAGTTGTTAATTCAACATCCAATTGAAGTATTTTGAACTCATTAACTATACCAATTAAATCACTAAATTTGTCCCACAGTTGCCTAGGAGTTGTACACTTGCTTAGATGAAATTGCAAGTTATTAGATACATGGAGGCTAATGATTCCCATTGCCTCATCTAGCTTATTGTGATAGACAAATTGTTCATACTCCCTATTAAATTGTAATTGTTGACTATTTAGCATTTGCCATAACCCTTTAGATTGAAGTTGTTGTACCTTAGTTTTCCATGTGTGATAATTATGTGGTGTTAACAGGTCAATTTTAGGATCCATGCTCAAAAAACACAATGAGGCATGTAAATTATGCCTTACAAACTCCCCAAAGTTTGATTAAAACTATAAAAGAAGCCCCCCCCAGAAAATTGGCACTTATAACTTAGTGTGTTTTACAACAAAAATAGGTCCAATGCATGGGAAATTAAAAAATATTAACTTTTGAAAAAGATGACACTCAGTTTCGAGCTACCGATCAAAAGTTATTAAAAAAATGATTTCTTGTAAAATGACCTATTTAATTAAACATGCACTTTGCAAAGAAAAAAATGCCTAATCTGCAAGAAAATATGACCTTCCAACCACTCATTGGAATCGAGGCGAAATTATTTCTCAGAAAGTTCAACTTTCTCTAGTTTGATCTTGACTCCAAGTAGTTACAACAAAGTGTTAAGGTTACACATAAGTGTATGTTAACAATAAAAGCTATGTTATAGTAGTAAATGCACTCCTAACTGCATTGTGGCAATTTGTAAAAAAATGCACAATGGCATGAAAGTCATGACTTGCCAAGTGTTGAAAAACAACGGCCAGTGGTGAAGTCAGAGAGTTTACAATGTAAATAAATTGTTAAAAAGGAATACAATGCAAACTATTACAAGTCAAGTAGAACACACTCTGAGAATGAAAGAGCCCATGATGGTGAAGGCTTGAAGGATTGAGAATCCACAGTCAACAGATGGATGCAATGGATAGAGAGTCCAAAAAATAATGTCCAATAGAATAGTTATCTTCACAACAATACAACAATAAGAAAGACCTTGTGAGTTTAGAGGCGTGAAGAAGTGAAACGGCCACCTGTAGGGTCAGATTTGAGGGTCGATACAAGTGAAGATTGTGAATGATGTAATGTTGTAACAATGACTGCAAGGTGAGTTTGGCCCACTAAAGATGGTGACAGGGAGGAGATAGAAAACCACGAGCAAAAATAGACTTTGTCTTTGATGTTGAAAATGGTGGCCAAATTGTTGTGGGGAGCTCACTAGAGTTGGGCCAGAGGTTGGAAGATTCTAAACGCTTTGGCTTTAGCTTGAAAAATGACACCCTTTGTAAGCATGGGTGCTCTAGGCAGACCTTTGTCTGGGTGTGGCAGAGTGTTGTGAGGCATTGAGCCTCTAGTGCAAGGTTGTTGCCCCCTCACACAAACAAAATGCCCAAATTGTAGATTACGGCTACTAGATAAGACTTCAATGGCAACAAAGAGGACTTTGAGCAGCCATATTGAAATCTATCGCCTGAATGAAATAGCATGACCCATGATCTTGCTTCAACATAACTTGAAGTTGACCAAACAACTATGATAATCCATGGCTTTGTGAAGAGAGTAGACCAATTTGAATGCCCTGAAAATGCAAACTATAACCTGCAACAGATTTTTTCAAATGATGACCTCTATCTTTAAAAATGGCAACTAGATTGAAAAATTTAGCCACAATGATGAAGCATATTTACTCAGATATGCAAATAGCTGATTTTGCAAAAATAATAGGCATTGTCAATGGCAACAAGAATGGATAAACCGTGACCAAGATTTGGAGCTGACCGGGTTGAAGATAAAACTCAGAATAAAACCAGAGAATCAATCACCCAAAAAACTATGAAATGACGCTTGCAAATCTTCAATTTGCAAAAAAATTTGCATTTTCTACCAAAATTTTGCTCAAATCTACGACACACCTATGATAGGGCTGAATGTGCAGGATGAATGGGAAGGGAATTGTGATTCTATGATACCATATAGGAGCAACAATGAAATGAATCAAATAACCAAACTTCCAGAAGATGAATGTGTACAAATCAAGAGGCTGAAAACTATCATAAAATGTATGAGAATGTACAAAGAACTCCTTGTATATGTAGAACAAGGAGGAAGTGAGAAGGTGAAAGTCAAACACTGACTAACCCTCCATGATGTGTGACACATGTAGAAAACTTGGGACAAGTGTGAAAAGCATGTGTCAAATGTCTATGAGGTGAGACAACTAAACCACTAATGAACTTAAGATAGTGTGAAACTAGATAGATGTAAACTAGATGACTAAAGACACCTTTCACACTAACAAGTGATCTCTGCTCCTTTTGATCTTGTATCATGTTGTCTAGTTTGATAAGTGGGAAACACAGAGATTCTGGGTTCAAAACTGTCATTTATCTTTGAAATGCTCTGGAGCATTTCCCCAGTAGAGTCGCCATTTGTTGTGCCTTACACACACGCCCCATTTTGCTAAATGGAGACCCCCTCTTTTGCTTTGGCTTGTAGTCTCAACCTTTCCTCCTTATGATGATGAGAAAGTGAAATTGTTCTTAGAATGCAGTATTTGTTCCAAATTTGGATGTTTGGTATGTTGAAGTCATTTAATGTCTTTTATGATTGATTTGGAGGAGTCTTGATTGGTTATGTGCTTAAGAAATAGCCATTTGTTGCCTTTTGTGCTGAAACTAGGTGTTACTACATTTTATGCTCAAGCTGCATGTCACTGGATATAATCCTTAAAGTTGCTACTACAGGATGTGTTACATTTGAATTCCTAGTTTCTATGCTTTAGAGTTGCAAAATCATGTCAAATTTCACATTTCACTAAGGGGTTCATATGCTTTCATCCTGACGCCTATTCCTTGAAACCCTAAAATTGGCTAAGTCTGATGTCTTGAAACACTGAAAAACTAACTAAGTTTGAAATCTGGTGGATCCTCCAAAATCTAGAATTTGCATGTTAAATCCCATGGATTCAGGACCTATCTCAAACATCCTGACAGTATATTTCAAAATATTTAAAGTATAGGAAATTCAAATATATACTTAAATATTTATTTAAATATACTGTTAGGTAGGGACTTTCAAAATTTGGCAGAAAAAACACCTTCTACTACAGTTAGCGCTAATATCACGTGTCATTGTATATCAATGTTGGACCTCTTTCTACACTCACCACTAAAAATCACATACACAGGACTGGTGCTAAAACTCGCATCCATAGGATATATCCCAAACACCCAAAAACATTCGTCAATCCTGTCGGGTTGAAATTCTCCATCAACTAAGACCTAAGGCATTTAAAAGTTCTGCGCTAAAATAACACTTCACTGGATTGGCACTAAAATATGCTCCAACCGGACATATCCGGTAATGCCAAAAAACTCCACCGATCCGGTTGCTAATGAAATCCCTGCCGATGAAGGTTTTGACTATTTATAAAGGCTTGCGCTAAAATTTTGAATGATCAGATTTGCGCTAATATTGCATGTCATGTGATATATCCGGTGGGCACTAAAAACCCCATCCTTCCGGTTGCCTAAGAAAATCCTGCCAAAAACATTAAAATGAGTTTAGCGCTGATTTGGAGCTTCATTGCATACATCCGGTCATGACCTAAAACCCCGCTAAAACATTATGGAAGGTTAGTGCTAAAAATGACCTCCACTGGATATATCCAGTGATAGCCAAAAACCCTGCTTTTTGACAATTTGGCCTAGAAAACTCATTTTTAAGGCATGAAACTTGTATTTTATTGATGAATTTAATTTGCATATCCATTTACTATATCATGATGAACATTTTTATAACGTTAATATCAATTTTGAGCTTGTTTTGTATCAATTAATGCCACTGCACCTAAATATCCAATTGTTGGGAATTAAGGTGTCTCAACCTTGGTAATTCTCTACATTTGTAATGTTTGTATTTATTATTCAATTGCCTATGTTGTAAATAATTAGAAATTCCACTTTATCATATTGTGGGATGTGGCACGGTGATGTGTCAATCCTACATGGGTTATGACAACTTGTTATTTTGTCCTCACATGAGGAGATAGGCATCCCACTTAGTGGTAGGAATATTCTACCATGTGTCGGCATCTTCTATGTTGTGTAAGGAATGTTTGACCGAAACGGTTATGACAGATTCCTATGATGAATCTATGACATGTAAGAGTCGAGAATAGAAGGTTGTAAGATAGGTAATAACATGTGTCATGAAGCATCTTTGAATGAGGCATGTTTGGGTGCCCCAAGGTGGAATATGATGTGTTGTAAGAGAATATGCTATTTATAGCATGTGTATGACAGATTCTCTTACAGTTGTAAGTTGTAACCGCTATGATAGATTCTATGATGGTCGTAAGTGTCGTAAGAGCATTTGTCATAGCCCATTTTGGAAATAGGTGACCTCTTTGGAATGGGAGCTATGGACAAGTGTTAGATACATTCTACAATGTTGACCAAGTGTCCCTATGCGTGGGTTTTGGTCCAAGATGCCATATTGGATGCCCATTCCAAGAAAGGTCCAAAATTGCCTTGTATGTTCTATTTAAACAGGTGCTTAGAGATGGAGTTTGTATCACAGGTTTATAGGTACTATTATGCTGCCGGATTGACTCTAGACACAAGTGTCAAAGACCATTGGAGCTTGCATTGCAAGTGTGTTGTAAACATTCTTTCAGATTTGTTAATCATTGTGCAAGTTTCTGAGTGTGCGGTTTTTCACCCGATAAGGGTTTTCCCCACCGTAAATCTCTATCTCTCTTCTTCTGTCTACATTCTGGTTCTTGTGTTTTTCTGCAATATCTCATGTTAATGGTTTAACATTGCTGTAATAGTTAGGATAAATTTGAATTTGCATAGCCCTCTCCTTAATAGATTAGTGTAGGAAGCGTTTCTGCACACCTTGCTTCCTTTCAGTTGGTATCAGAGCTTGATCACCTTTGGTCCTAGTTGTTGGGTAGGGGTTTTTTGAGCTAATCTTAGGTTGAGTGGGAGTCTGTGTAGAGCATTATGTATCTTATTGCAGAAAGGAGATGGCAAGCACATCAGGAAGGTTTGAAGTAGAGAAGTTCAATGGCAGTAAGTTCAAGCTATGGAAGCTCAAGATGGAAGACATGTTAGTTGACTGAGACCCTTGGGAAAGTGTGAATGGAACTAAACCAGCTACAATGACTCAAGATGAGTGGGATCTCAAGGATCAGAAGGCTAAGGGTCTCATAAGACTTAGTCTTACTGATTCTGTGTTGTTAAATGTCCATGAGGAGGCTATTGCAAAACTCCTTTGGAAGAAGTTGGGGGATGTGTATCAAGCCAAATCCCTTGTCAATAAACTTTTCCTGAGAAAGAAGTTGTATTCTCTTCGAATGGAGGATGAAAGATCCATGGCAAAGCATATGAATGCCTTTAACATGCTGGTTGCATAATTGACATCTATTAGTGTAAAGATGGAGGAGGAGGATTGGTGTATGACCCTGCTTTGTTCTCTGCCGGACTCATGGGATCACCTTGTCATGGCAATCGGAAGCACCACATCCACATTCAAAATGGAAGAGGTGGTTTCTTCACTGTTATCTGAAGAGATGTAGAGAAAGTCTTCTGAGGTAGCCAAAGAAGCCCTTGTAGTTTGTGGAAGACCCAAGGAGAAAGGGAAGAAGAAGGACAAGAAAGCTGAGAAGGGTAGATCCAAATCCCGTGGGAGATCCAAATCTCCTGGATAGTCCAAGGGTCTTTGTTGGAACTGTGGAAAGACCAAACATTTCTGAAAGGAATGCAAAGAGGAGAAGAAGAAAAAGAAAAAAGCTCCTGATTCAAATTTTGACAAATCACAAGATGATAGTGATGCCTTCATCGCAACCCTAGCAACCCATGCATCTGATGATGTGTGGCTAATTGACTCTGGTGCATCATTCCACATGACCTCGCATCAAGACTAGTTCACTAAGTATGATGAGTTCGATGGTGGAAAGGTGTATCTGGGTGATAGCTCTCATCTAAAGATTGTTGTTCGTGGAAGAGGCTCTATCCGATTACCTGATGGTCGAGTGAAGGGGATCTCTGGGGTTATGCACATCCGAGGCTTAGCACGGAACCTGCTTTCTGTAAGTAGTTTGAATGATGCAGGTGTGCAGGTTGTCTTTTCAAAAGAAGGATGCAAGATGACTAGAGGATCTATGGTGCTTGCTAAGGGTACTCGGAGAGGTACTCTGTTTCAACTAGAGGCATGCATTTCACAATGCAATAGTTCTTCTAACTCAAGGAAGAGGGCAGCAGTCACTTCATCCCCACCATCTGAACGAGCAGTGAAGAAATCTGTTGTTTCTAGTCTTGATGGTTGTAATCGTGCATTGGAAGTTAAACCTCCTGCAGAAAAGACAATGTTATGGCATAAGAGATTTGGCCACATTGGTGAGAAGGGTCTGTGTACCCTGAAAAATAAGAACCTCGTTGAGGGGTAAGATGATTGTAATCTTGAGTTTGACTTTTGCAAACATTACATTTATGGAAAACAAAACCGTGTTCTGTTTTGCTTGAGTTCTCATAAGTCTTTTGGTGTGTTGGACCTCATTCATTCTGATGTGTTTGGTCCTATTAATGTTCCTTCGTTATCAAAATCTGTATACTTTGTATCTTTTATAGATGATTAGAGTAGAAGGGAATGGATTTATTTTCTCATAAGCAAATCTGAAGTCTATAATAAGTTTAAGGAGTTTAAAGCCTTTGCTGAAAATTAGACTGGTAAAAAGATTAAATGTTTGAGAACTGACAACGGTGGTGAGTTCTGTCCTACAGAATTTGATAAGTATTGCAAGGAACTTGGGATTGAAATACATAAGACAACTCCATACACACCGTAGCAAAATGGAGTTGTAGAGAGGATGAACAAGACACTGATGGAGAAGGCTAGGAGTATGCTTAGTGGAGCTGGTCTAGAACAAAAGTTTTGGGCTGAAGCTATTGCCATTGCTTGCTATCTAGTAAACAGATCTCCTACATCAGCTCTTGTTGGAAAGACACCCATGGAGGTGTGGTTTGGTAGAAAGCCTTTAGTAAGGCATCTTTGTGTTTTCGGTTGTGAGGCATATGCACATGTGCCTAGGGAGAAGTTGTCAAAGTTGGAGAACAAAGATGTTAAGTGTATCTTCATCGGCTATGGTGTTGGTGTGAAAGGATACAAGCTTTGGGATCCCGTGGCTGAAAAAGTGTTGTATAGCAGAAGTGTCATCTTCAGAAAGCTTACACCTTCTTCCACTATTTTGCAGCCAAAAGAAAAAGAAAAGAAAGAGGATGTTGTTCAGTTTCCTCTCACCCTTGAGAAGACTGAACAGAAAGACAATGTTGGACCTGATGATGAGGAGAGCTCTAGCAGCTCTGAAATCTTAGAAGAAGTTGAACCTCAACCTCAGCTCTTGAGGAGGTCTACACGGATAAGGAAGCAACCTGAAAGGTTTGGTTTTACATTGCTTGATTCTAGTTATGCTTATGCTTTGCTCACTAATAGTGATGAACCTAGAACTGTATTAGAGGCTTTGGATATGAAGGATGTAGGTTCCTGGAAGGAGGCCATGGAAGAAGAAATGGCTTCTTTGGAAAAGAATCAAACTTGGGACTTGGTGCCTTTGCCTCTTGGACGGAAACCTGTTGGATGCAAATGGGTGTTCAAGAAGAAGCTTGGTGCAGATGGCAATATTGAGAAGTATAAGGCCAGATTGGTTGCGAAGGGGTATTCACAAGTGGAGGGTATAGATTATGGTGAGATCTTCTCTCCCATTGCAAAGTTGACATCCATTCGATTCCTATTGTCTCTCATAGCAACTTATGACTTGGAGGTAGAACAGATGGATGTGAAGACAACTTTTCTTCACAGTGACTTGGAGGAGGAAATCTACATGTCACAGCCAGAGCATTACATGGTAAAAGGTAAAGAAAATTTGGTTTGCAAACTTAAGAAGTCTTTGTATGGTTTGAAGCAATCCCCTAGGAGAAGGTACTTGAAGTTTGATGCCTTTGTGTTGTCAATTGGATTTGTGAGATCAAAATCGGATCACCGTGTTTATTATAAGTTTGATGGTGATCATATTCTCATTGTTGCACTGTATGTTGATGATATGTTGCTCATTGGAAAGGATAAGAATATGATTTCTGATTTTAAATCTCAGTTGTCAGCTTAGTTTGAAATGAAAAATTTAGGGGTAGCCAGGTACATTCTAGGAATGGAAATCAGAAGAGATAGAACCAATAGAAAACTTTGGTTAATTCAAAGTAAGTATGTGAAGACCGTGTTGGACAGATTCAGCATGGGAGATTGTAGACCATTGTGTGTTCCCATTTCCTTGAGGATTGTCCAAAATCTCCTAGTGAGGTGGAGGACATGAGCAGAGTACCTTATGCTAGTGTTGTTGGTAGTTTGATGTATGCTATGGTCTGCACAAGACCAGACATTGCCCAAGCAGTGGGAGTCCTTAGTCAATTTATGGCTAATCCTGGACGGGCTCATTGGGATGCAGTTAAGCAAGTGTTTAGATATTTGAGGGGTACTTCTAAGTATTCCATTTTCTATCATGGTAATGTTTTAGGACCTCCGCATTCTATTGATATTCATGGATTTGTGGATTCAGATTGGGCAGGTGACATTGACAGCAGTAGATCCACCAGTGCTTATGTTTTTACACTGTTTGGTGGTGCTATTAGTTGGATGAGTAAGCGACAACCAGTTGTTGCTTTGTCCACGACAGAAGCTGAGTATATGGCAGCAACTCATGCTTGTAAGGAAGCCATTTGGCTTAAGAGATTGTGTTCCGATATTGGTGTTGATGCAGGTCAGATCACGATCAGTTGTGACATTCAGAGTGCAATTTGCCTTGCAAAGAATCCAACTTTCCATGATAGAACCAAGCACATTGATGTTCAGTTTCACTTCGTGAGGGACATGGTTGAGGATGGAAAGGTAAATTTTGAGAAGGTAGATAATTTGAAGAATGTTGCAGATGCATTAATGAAGCCAGTGGGCACAGAGAAGTTCAGATGGTGTTCGGAGTCTATGGGCCTCTCAGCCTCTAGCAGTTAAATCCTATTTTTCTATTGGCTCTTAAAAGGTGTTCGACAAGTGGGAGAATGTTGGGAATTAAGGTGTCTCAACCTTGGTAATTCTCTACATTTGTAATGTTTGTATTTATTATTCAATTGCCTATGTTGTAAATAATTAGAAATTCCACTTTGTCATATTGTGGGATGTGGCACGGTGATGTGTCAATCCTAAATGGATTATGACAACTTGTTATTTTGTCCTCACATGAGGAGATAGGTGTCCCACTTAGTGGTAGGAATATTCTGCCATGTGTCGGCATCTTCTATGTTGTGTAAGGAATGTTTGACCGAAACAGTTATGACGGATTCCTATGACGAATCTATGACATGTAAGAGTCGAGAATAGAAGTTTGTAAGACAGGTAATGACATGTGTCATGAAACATCTTTGAATAAGGCATATTTGGGTGCCCCAAGGTGGAATATGATGTGTTGTAAGAGAATATGCTATTTATAGCATGTGTATGATAGATTCTCTTACACTTGTAAGTTGTAACCGCTATGACAGATTCTATGACGGTCGTAAGTGTCGTAAAAGCATCTATCATAGCCCATTTTGGAAATAGGCAACCTCTTTGGAATGGGAGCTGTGGACAAGTGTCAGATACATTCTACAATGTTGACCAAGTGTCCCTAGGCATGGGTTTTGGTCCAAGATGCCATATTGGACGCCCATTCCAAGAAAGGTCCAAAATTGCCTTGTATGTTCTATTTAAACAGGTGCTTAGAGATGGAGTTTGTATCACAGGTTTACAGGTACTGTTATGCTATCAAATTGACTCTAGACATGAGTGTTGAAGATCATTGAAGCTTGCATTGCAAGTGTGTTGTAAACATTCTTTTATATTTGTTAATGCATTGTGCAGGTTTCTAAGTGTGGGGTTTTTCACTCGATAAGGGTTTTCCCCACCGTAAATCTCTGTCTCTCTTGTTTTGTCTACATTCTGGTTCTTGTGTTTTGCTGCAATATCTCATGTTAATGGTTTAAAATTGTTGTAATAGTTAGGATAAATTTGAATTTGTATAGCCCTCTCCTCAATAGATTAGTGTAGGAAGCATTTCTGCACACCTTGCTTCCTTTCAGTTATCCAGTGACAGCCAAAAACCCTACTTTTTGACAATTTGGCCTAGAAAACTCATTTTTAAGGCATGAAACTTGTATTTCATTGATGAATTTAATTTGCATATCCATTTACTACGTCATGATGAACATTTTTATAACGTTAATATCGATTTTGAGCTTGTTTTTCATCAATTAATGCCACTACACCTAAATATCCAGTGACCCCCAAAAATCCTTCTTTTTGCAAAAAGGGGCTAAAAACATGAAATAAACATACCCAAATGAATCCTAATGGTCACAAAAACATTTAAGATCACCATATATAGCAAATGGGTACTTCAAAATGTTGAAAAACTCAGAAAACCGTGTGAAAACCACTGGATTTCTCAAGATGGTTATAAGGAAGCAACATTGAGTTTGAGTTGTTCTTAAGTGGTCCATGGCTACAAATTGACATATTTTGATCTATATTGAAGGAAAATGATTTGTTAAGATGGAATTGGTGCTTTTTATTGTCAATTTTAGGTCTAAAAGGTCAAAGGAGCTTGTTGGAGCTATCTTGGAAGGATGACCACACAAAGATGCAGTGCTGACCCAGAAATGCAAAATTGTCCTATTATCAACCAAATTGCTGTTGTATCTGCAAATGGAAGTCACTATGTTGTCCAAGATGATGGAGATGAGTCTCAATAGCTTAAATACATAGAATATTAGACTTACATCACTATTATTCTTGCAGATCCTGTTGAATGTCCAGGACATGTTGACACCTGTTCCAGCAGTCCAGTCATAGAAAATTGAATACAACAAGCATCTAGTTGGACATACCTTCATAAAAAGTGTGCCACATACTCTTCTTTACCAGTCAACTCATCAGAAAAAAGTTTTGTCTCATTAGGCAACTCAAAAGTGACAAGCAGCAAGATGATCCAATCAGCATGTGAAATCCCATCAAACCGTATTAGCTCAAGTTTTCACATGACATGTGTGACTTCTTGTTGACTCCCTTTTGCCTTGGAAATTGGCTCTTTGTCATATACAACCAAATGGGTATTCATTTTGTTTAGATTCAATGTATTTAAAGGTTGTATTTTGTCTTTTTCTATCAAGACAAAAACAAATCCGAAAATGTAACAAACTGTTG
This sequence comes from Cunninghamia lanceolata, assembly GCA_027924645.1. Taxonomy (NCBI): domain Eukaryota; kingdom Viridiplantae; phylum Streptophyta; class Pinopsida; order Cupressales; family Cupressaceae; genus Cunninghamia; species Cunninghamia lanceolata. Next base: position 734,148 of record BSBN01000082.1, read on the forward strand.
TATTTCATTAAATGTAATTTAAATATGGACCATTGGTTTTGAGTTAATCTCCACCGTCCATAAAAAAATCAATATGGTGCCTTGTGTATAAAAGGGCCATCATTTTCTCTCATTTGTAACTAAGACTTGATACTGAATTGCTGAGACTGCCAAATTTTGGTTAATACAAAGCAGAATTTGCAAGTTGTTGGGAATTTGCATTATTGTGTTATCTCTTTTGGTTTTCATGGTTCATATCAATCTGAAGATAATTGGATGTGCTTTTGCAATGATGGGTAAATGCTAAGATATCTTATGAATGCCTTGGTTCACACTATTAGTGCTTGTTGATTGTAAGTTACTGTGCATAGTTAGCCTGAACCTTTTGATAAGTTAAGTTTGATTGCATTCCATTAGTTAAATTGTGCCATTTTCTAGGTGTTTAATAAGTGAATGTGGTTTGAAAATCATAAGAATCCTTGGAAGATTGAATCATTTATTCCAACATTGTGGGTTTCTTCACCTGGTGAAATAGAGAATGGTTTATTGAAGGTGTTTGTCTATCTGCAACTTACTATCTAATTGTGATTGTCACTTAGGTTTCAACACTTCTCTTTAACCCTTATACCTTTTGCATTTTCTTTACAAACATCTATTAGATTTAGGTTTTAAAGAAGCATTCACATTGACAATCTACTGAAACTAATATAGGGTTTCTGCATACTTACTACTGTCATAAATTCACAAACCCTATTAGTTGCATGTAAGTCTCCTTCGTTGGTATAGCTAAAACATTCCACTAAAGTTATTCTTACAAGCTAAGACCTAGTTGTATAAACCTTGGGGAAGTCTTTTCTAGGATAAGATTCCTTTTCAAGAGAGGTGAGATAACCTATATTTCACCTACGTTGTTGTGTACTGAAACCACCATCAATAGAATTGGTTCTAGGAGGAGGGCTGGACTAAGATTTTGATGCAATCTTTCAGTTTTGGTGGTTCATTACACATGCTAAAATGAATTGACTATTCAGGAGATTCAACTCCAATTGATACACAAGGGTTTCAGTCATGAGATCCCTTCATTCTTCAGAGGACTATCTCAGCAGTCATATCATCAAGAGAACTTCAAAGTAGATATCCCACTTTTCAAAGAAGTATTAGATAGGCAGATTAGGGTGAAGTATCCTCCACTGACATTACTTGATTTTAGTTCACCACAGGTCTGCAGTGTACATCCTGGAGAGTTGCATGACAAAATTGATTGTTTAACCTTCCTCCAAAGGTTAGATATGCATTTAAAAGGATTACTCCCTATTTTCAAATTTTACAAGCCTGAAGTGGGATATATGCATGACAGACATATTCAGAGAAAGACAATGCATGGAGGAGTTGTAGCATGGATGGATGCATATGCATGTGATCATGTCTTAGTTGAAAGAACCCAAGGTGTTGAGGTTGTAGGAGTTGTAATTCCATTTCAAAAGGGCAATCTACATATGGAAAAAAAAAATGAAGTTGTTCATCAAAATACATGCCTAGATGATGCATGACAATGCATGTGGTCTAGAGGTCACCCAACTAATGAATATGAGATCCCTGCCTGGTTAAAGATTGGTTTTCAGCCATTGGATCTAGAAAAGCCAATCATAGGATATGTTGTCCCAGCATGGTTTAAAACTAACTTTTAGTCACAAGACAATAAACATAGCAATAAATAAAGTCATATTTCTGCTACTAAAGATGTGGACAAGGTAGATGATAAATCAGACCTCATGAACAGTCATGTTGAGGATGTAGATCAACAATCAGACACTTCACAAATATCAAGTTATAAGCCTAAATTTCCTATTGCAAAGGTGGAGAGTAGCAGTTCATTTCAGTTGGTTGATAGTTTTGAGTGTGAACAGTGGCTTGATCAGATCAGATATGTGCAAGAACTAGAAGAAATTAGTCCTCTAGATAGAGAAAAATCATTGATAGGTATGTAGGAAGTTGTTTCAGCTAACATATCCAAGCCACAGTCAGATTATCCAGAGAAAAGTGATTAGACTCTTGATTGTATTAGCCTACTATAACATCATGACCAGTCATATCAGGCTGATACAATTTCTCCATAAGAGTCTCAAGTTGAATCAAATAGAGGAAGTCAGAATGATGCATCGCTCCAAGGCAACATTGAAATTATGAATCTAATTTTATAAGAAGAGAGAAACCATGTTGTTGTTGCATACAATGGATGTGCAGTCCAAGCAGGAAGGTTGCTGACAAATATAGAGGATGAATTTTTAGAACATATGACTGATTTTGATGAAGTAGTTTCAAGTATATCATATATTCATCAGGATTCTCACTTGACTGATGTTGATTTGTTGATGGCAATTGAGAGAAGTAGAAATCTACAATCTGAGAATAAAAATCAAAGAGTCATACAAAGTGATGGCTTGGAAGTTTTTTCAAGTCAGTCACTTGATTACATCATCAAGTTGGCATCTAGAATGAGCAAGGATATGTTTTTTCATGGGAATTCACCACACATGTCAGACTTTTCTTTAGTTGATTCATGCAAAATTCTTCTAAATGATCCACATTCTAAAGACAGTTGTCTAGACTTTCTGTTTTCTTGGGAGGTTGTTGCAGTATTCAGTAATCCAGAGGTATCTGATGCATAGGATATGACCCAACATGAGTTGAGACCCCCTAAAGATGAGAAGTAATTCGGTATGATGTAACAAGATAATCAAATTACATGCCTGATTGATAATACTACAAATCAGGTTGTATCTCCCCTTTCTTCATTCAGTTTCGATAGTTATCAATTTGATTATGAAAACATGGGTAAGGAAACTTGCATATGGAATGATCATGGCCCTAATGAACTGCTCCAATTGTTGATCCTGCATGATTGGTGTCATAAACATGAACACAACTTGCCAATACCTTATTGTTCAGAGTACAAAGATGAATATGCCAGACTTAGGACATTAACCTGCACCTTGTTACTTCTGCATGTCTTGAGAAATAAATCATGAGGAAGTGTAAATATTTGTTGTCCAAGGCCTTTGTACATATTTTTTCTTGTTTTAGTTAAGTTTTGGTTAGTTGTTTGTTGTTTTAGTTTAGTTTCTACTTTCTATTTTTTTGTTTTCCTTAGTTGTTAGTTGTTGTTTGTTGCTTTCATTTTGCTTTGGTTAGAGTAGTTTGCTTTGTTTAGGTTAGTTTCTTCACTTGCTTTGCTTTTTCTTCCTACGCTTGCTTTGCTGGGGTTCTCCATTTTTTGAATAAGGTGATAGTTGTGCAGTCCTACAAAAGGTCCTCTTTGGGTAAGTAATCTGGAGGATTTCATTGAGAAACTTTGGTTTTCCACTCAGGTCTTCTTGTGGGTTCTATTGTTACTCTTAGATGATACGATGCTTGTTCATGTGAAAGGAGTCATTAGTTTGGTTCACTTGAAGTATTTTCTAGTCCAATATCTTTCACATCTTTAAATAATCTTGAAGCTTCTAAAGGAATCTTGGTGATCTTGGGTTAAGTGAAAAATCTATAGGCTCACCTTTGCTGCCACTATGATTCTCATCCCATTGAAGTTGAACCAATTTGTAGCCCATGTGATATTTATCATGTGTTACAAGGGTATGCGGTGCTTTCTAGTACTCATATCAAGAGCTAAGCTCAATGAATTATCAAATAAACATTCTGCTAAAGCAATACTTCCTAATTTCTTTATAAAATGTTCAATCAGCTGGAGGATTCAACTAACTCTATCAGGGGCTATGGACGCCTAATGGGTAGTAGAGAAATGCTTGAGCGGAATCATAGAGACAACCTCGTTGGGGCTATAGATGCCTGCTGGCAGCGGAGCAATGTCCAAGGTAGTTAAAAAGGTGTGTATCTTTATGTAGCTTAATGCAAGTGAGCCTTGATGATCTTGGTTGTAGAAGGATGAGAATGAATGCAATTGCACACACTTAGACTTTCAGGATATGGATGGTTGTGCTGAGTTAGTGATCTCTACTCCTTTTGATCTTGCATGATGTTGTCTAGTTTGATAAGTGGGAAACATAAAGATTTTGGGTTCAAAATTGTTGTTTATCTTTGAAATGCTCTAGAGCATTTCTCTAGTAGAGTTGTCATTTGTTGTGCCTTGCACACACACCCCATTTTGCCAAATGGAGACCCCCTCTTTTGTTTTGGCTTGGAGTCTCAACCTTTCCTCCTTATGATGATGAGAAAGTAAAATTATGCTTAGAATGCAGTATTTGTTCCAAATTTGGATGTTTGGTATGTTGAAGTCATTTGATGCCTTTTATGATTGATTTGGAGGAGTCTTGATTGGTTTTGTGCTTAAGAAATAGCCATTTGTTGCCTTTTGTGCTGAAATTGGGTGTTACTGCATTTTATGCTAAAACTGCATCTCACTGGATATAATCCTTAAAGCTGCTACTACAGGATGTGTTACATTGGAATTCCTAGTTTCCATGCTTTAGAGTTGCAAAATCATGTCAAATTTCACAACATTTCACTAAGGGGTCCATATGATTTCATCTTGATGCGTGTTCTTGAAACTTTGAAATTGGCTAAGTCTGATGTCCTTAAACCCTAAAAATAATGACTAAGTCAAAAATCTAGTGGATTCTCCAAAATCTAGAATCTACATGTTAAATCCCATGGATCTGGGACCTATTTCAAACATCGTGACAGAATTATATTTCAAAATATTTAAAGTATAGAAAATTCAAACATATACTTAAATATATTTTTTAATATACTATTAGGCAGGGACTTTCAAAATCTAGTGGAAAAAATACCTTCTACTGCAGTTAGCGCTAATATCATGTGTCACTGGATATCAGTGTTGGACCCCTTTCTACACTCAATGCTAAAAATCACATTCACATGACCGACACTAAAATTTGCATCCGCAGGATTTGTATCGCGAAAACCCAAAAACCTCTGGCGATCCTGTCAGGTTAAAATTCTCTACCAACTAAGACCTAAGGAATTTAAATTTTTTGCGCTAAAATAACACTTCTTTGGTTCAAAGCTAAAATATGCTCCAACCGAACATATCCAATAGCGCCAGAAAACTCCGCCGATCCACTTGCCAATGAAATCCCCATCGACAAAGGTTTTGTCTGTTTATAAAGGCTTGCCCTAAAATCCTGCCTGACCGGATTTGTGCTAATATTGCATGTCACGTGATATATCCAGTGGGCACTAAAAACCACGTCCATCCGGTTGCCTAAGAAACTCTCGTCAAAAACTTTAGAATGAGTTTAGCACTAATTTGGAGCTTCATTGCATACATCAGGTAATGACCTAAAACCCCGCTTATCCAGTGACACGTGAAATTCCCACTGAAACATTATGGAAGGTTAGTGCTAAAATGACCTCCACTAGATATATCCAGTGATAGCCAAAAGCCCCGCTTTTGACAATTTGGCCTAGAAAACTCATTTTTAAGGCATGAAACTTGGATTTTATTGATGAATTTCATCTGCATATCCATTTACTACATGATGAACATTTTTATCATGTTAATATGGATTTTGAGCATGTTTTGTATCAATTAATGCCACTGCACCTGAATATCCAGTGACCCCCCAAAATCTTTTTTTTTTTGCAAAAAGGGGCTAAAACATGAAATAAACGTCCCCAAATGAATCCTAATGGTCACAAAAACATCCCAAATCATCGTATATACCAAATGGGTACTTGATGTAGACACCCTAAAATGACCAAGTCGTCACACTGCTCACATCTCGTCATTTCTTCCTAATCACCTGCATTTCCCACATTAATTAAATAATCTAATTATTTAATTAATTATCATCAAATTCTTCTAAATCTCCTAAATTCAACATTAATTAAATAAATTCTCTTTATTTAATTAATTAAATCAAATTCCTCTATATTCTTCCACAATTAAATAATTTTAATTATTTAATTTGATCTTTATCCTCTTTCTAAAATTCACATCCACATTAATTAAATATATCCAATTATTTAATTAATTCATCACAATTCTCTCTTATCTACAATTAAATAATTTTACATTATTTAATTAAATCAATTGTTCTTCTAAATTTAAATAAATCATGCAAATTTATTTAAATTATCTCAATCCTCTAAAAATAAATAAAATCAAATATTTTATTTATAATCTTCTGTTTTTCCAAAATCATGCACAAACAATTAAATAAATTTATTTATTTAATTTGCTTTCAAATCTTCTAAATTAAATAATTCTAATTATTTAATTATTTCTTCCAATAATATCTTCTCTAAATTTAAATAAATCAATTATTTATTTAAATTGTTTTTTCTTCTAAATTTGAGTTATCTCTAAAATAACTCAAGTTTTCTATATTTAATAAAGCAAAATATCTTCTTTTCTCATGCAAATCTCTTCTTCTTGTTTTAAATCACTTAACTGACTATTACATTCTGTTAATTGCTTTAACTCATTCTTCTATTCTTGATAACTCCTCTCATGCAAAAGAAAGCAAGACACATGTCTTCTTCTCATTCGTTGCACGTTCCTCAACTGATCTCCTCCGTTGATTCTTCTGAATTATCTGGACCGTTGATTGATCTTCATTAAAATCTATATAAACCCCCCTCATCTCCTTCATTGAACCCCTCTCTCTTCGATCGTATTCTCAGGCATACTTAACAGAGCTTTGAGCATACAAAAACGCGTCGATTGAGCACTCTCACGATCTCTTGACATTGATCTTCGAGCACATTGAGCATACTACTTGCTTGTTGCAACTATGGCTTCGCAACTTCATTGAGCAATCCACATTCAATCCAAAGGAAACAATACAGATTTTGGTAAAAGTCTTCATTTCATTGATTATTTGTTATGGCTCTTATTTAAATTTATTTTCTTTATGTTATTGGGTTCTTTGATTTTATTTAGTTTAGATTTAATCAATTTTTCCTCATACACATTTTGGCACGCCCGGTGAGACCCACTAATCCCTTTGTTTCTTTGAGAAATTATTTTTTTTGAAGTCACAGTACGGCACAGCGCAAAACGACACTTCACAGCGCTTCTGGCAGAATCTTTGAGCGCTCTTGGGGGCACTGCGGCGCTTCTGGCAGCGCAGTGCAGCGTGTTTGGCATAACAGAACGGCGCTTCCGGCAGTATTCTACAGCGCTTTTGGCTAAATTAGGTTTTTGACTTTGCTCAGTGTCTTGCAGGACTTTCACGCTATCTATCTTATTAATTTGTCTGACAAGCTATTGTATTTGTCTGACAAACCTGCTTTTTGGACATCCTAAGCTGATTTATTTAGGAGTACCTTCGATTTTTGTGTCAATCTTTGGTGTTGTTACAGCTTCTGAGTTTCCTAGATTGCAGAACATAGATCTCTCAGCTACCACTTCTCAGAGCAGTTAATCAATCATGGAATTTTAATTTAGATCTAGTTATTTTGACAAAAGTTAACCTTTTTGTGATCTGAGACAACACAGCGCTTTTGGCCATATTGTATCACGCTTTTGGTAACACAGCTCCACGCTTCCGGTTATTGTTCAGTGCTCCTGGTATTATTGTATTGCGCTTCTAGTCTTCATCACAGTGCCTTTGAGAACACAGTGCAGCGCGTCGGGTTATTTTGCAGCGTTTCTAGTAATATTCTGCAACACTTCTAGTCTATGGTACAACGCTTTTGGAATACAGTAAGTCGCTTCTGGTAAGATTGTGCAGCGCTTTTGATCAAAGTTGTTTTTTTTTTATTTTTTTTATTTTTTATTTTTATTTTTTTGCTAACTTGTGAATTTTTGGTGGAACTGACGGACTTGTTGCAGCTTCTTATTACTCACACAGAGCAAATAGGTGTTTTCTTAACATGTTCATGCAGGATGAGCATTGAAGACCTCTTTGATTTATCTCACTAAGTCTTAGAAACACATTGCATGCTTAAAAGGATAATTGAACAAATCTTTTCTTGCAATCTAAGTCTTAGGAACATACTACTTTTCTTAAGGGACAATGGACATGTATGAACAAAACACCTCAATTTTCTAAAGGACAATGGACATGAATGCCAAACACTTCATTTCATAAGGGACAATTTACAACTACAAACGTGTGTGTGCCTAGTTTAGTTGCACCTTATTTTTCTTATAACGAGACAATTAAACCTTTGTTTGACATGCTTGCTCTTACTTTTCTGTACTTCCTTTAGAAGGGCCTGCTTTTGGATTGCGCTTCATCCAAAAGGGACGACCCTAAGCGGAGTTTTCCTTTGAACCGCTATATAAGAAGGATAAGGCGAAAGCCAAGTCCTAACCGACGTCAGCCTTACCTTGTGGTGCCAAACTGAAAAGAGGTGTACTAGCTCTTTATGGAAACAATTTTCACATTGAGTGAAGTGTTTGAAACTCTTAGTAGGATTGGTTAAAGGTTTTAGTAGCTTGTCGCATTGCTCGTAAGGCGTTGGTCCCTCAAAGTCACTAAGAACCATTTTAGATAGAGACTACCCGACCTACCTCCGAACATTGCGGTAATCATCAGTGCAAGGGGAATCGATTTAAGCCCTTAAGATACTCACCATTGGCTCCCTTGAGAAGAGATAGTATTCCCTTGGACATAAAGCTCTTGTGACCTACTTGAGCTTTCCAAGGGGAGGGTGAGATATCTCTACCTATCGTCTCTCGCAAAGATACTAAATATCCGACACCTTTATGGAATGATATTTTTATCAACGGAGTATTAAGCTGTGAGCTAATCTACTGCAATGAAACCTTGTCTCTAGGGATAAAAAGTGCTTGTTATTGATTGCAATTGTCTTATACCTGTGGAAACATTGGGCTTGTTTGGAGCCTTGAACATACACTATCTGTTGTGTCAGTCCTTGTGCTTTTTTGACCACTTATTTGCTGTGTTTTCTCTTGCCAAACCAATCCATTCAGAAACAGAAACAATCCATCAACATTTTGCCTTTGAAAAACATCAGACACTACTTCAGTGCCCCTGGTATTACAGCAGCTTGCCTTTGGTAGTACAGTAGATCGCCTTTGGTACAGCAGTAACCCGCCTCTGGCAAAACTCTACTTTAGCGCCCTTGGTATAACAGTAGCTCGCTTTTGGTCACTGTAGCTCACCTTTGGCATAGTAGTAACTCGCTATTGGTAGCTCAGTCCGTCGCCTCTGGTCCACAGTAGCACGCTTTTGGTAGCACAGTCCCGCGCCTTTGGTCAAATAGTATAGCGCCTTTGGTCCAGTACTTTGTGTATCAGAGTTTGTCTGTTTCTCAAAGCTTCTTACAGAAACCTAGCGTTACCTTTCTTGTCCTAGTGTATCCCATGGTAACCACTAGGCTATAGCAAACTATGAAATCCAAGCAAGTTGTCCCTAAGAAGCGCAAGTCGCCTCCTCGCACACCACAATCAGGTCGTCTCCACATTACTCCTAAGGTGACTCCTAGTACGCCCGTGGCAAAACCAATCAGCTCTCCAAACATGCCGCACATGGATGAACCAAGCAATCCTCATGAGGATAGGATCCCTTTGATAAATGCACCTCAGTATACCACAGGATTGCCTTTTGATTTTATCCCACAAGGTTATATCGTAGATCAAACCCCATCTCAAGAAGAGCGACACTTTGAAATAGGTCAATCCTCTCAAGAAGATGGGCAAGATCTTGATGAATTCATACAAGATCCTAGAGCTATAGCTGCCTTTGATAAAATCCTTAGTGAGAACCAGGATCATTTCTTTTGCTTACATGCAAAGCAAGGCGCCAAGTTACCTCAAGATTTTGATTTATCCACTCTCAAGGAGGACAACGACACTCAAGATACCATACAAGCGGTGCAAACCATGTCCACGGTGACTACACCCTTACCTACGCAAGGCTCACAGTATAGGAATCCCCTTTTTCAAAACCCAACAGGGGAGAGGCCCATATCACTGCTTTTGACTCCTATGGAGATCTATCAAAACCAACAAGAAACTCTCCAACGTCAAGCAGAGTTAGCTAAGCAAGCCACCTTAGCTCGAACGAATGTGCAACCACCTCCTAAAGTGTCCACCCCAATCACAAGTGGAATCTTGGTTACCCCATCACGCGTAGGTTTCCCACCCAATTACAATCCGGGGAATAATTATGTAGCCATGCAACAAGGGTCTCAACAAATGCCACCTCCTATATCATCACACCTTCATGTCTCTCAACCAATTAGAGTCATGCAACCCCAACCACAACAATCTTCTACTCTCGTCCTCAAGCAGCCCCAACCACAACATTCTTCTACTCTCATCCTCAATCAACCCCAACCGTCGCAAATCACTTCTACCAATGTTCCTCCTCCACAACGTTCACCCTCGCTCAACTTCTTTCACACATTGCCTAGCCACTCTCAACATTCCCAACATAAGGTTTCCCAAAGCTATGTGCCGCAACCACAACCTAATCAAACACACTTTAGCTTTCCTCCACCCAATTCTTTTCTTCAACCATCACAAAGCCAACACTCTTACCTAGCACCACCTCCACCTCTGCCAAATCAAAACCTCCAATTCCAATCCAATCTGAACCAAACATACAACCCATATGTTCCCAATCAATCTTACGACCCTTATAACACCAGTGTGCATGGCTCACATTATAATCTTCTGTATGGGCAACACCAATCACTTTTTGGACAATAGGAGATGTTACCAACCCCTCCCACGAATATGGAACTAAAGATTGCGGAGGTGCAACAACAGCTATCTGATCTTACGTTTGGCCACACCAAAAAGACCTTCTCTTTAGAGGAAGTGTGTCCTTATCCTTTTGATCGGTCATTACCAATGATCCCTTTTCCTCAAAATTTCACTATCCCCAAGTTCGATAAATACAAAGGAAAAGGTGACCCAAAAGACCATCTTAGGGAATTCTATCTTGCTTGCTTCGAGGTCTCTCATAATGACACATATCTTATGCGTCTCTTTCCTCGCAGTCTTGGAGGTCAAGCAATAGAATGGTTCTCACACTTACCTACGGGTATCAAGTCTTTCAACGAGCTAGCAGAGAAGTTTGCCACCCATTTTTCTTACAACGCAGAGCATGAGATTTCCATGACGGATCTATGTAACAATAAACAGAAAAATGGTGAAACTTTCATTTCTTTCCTTCAATGATGGAGACAAATGGCTAGTAAATTCCCTTTCAAGATTCCAGAGAAATAGCTTGTTAGCATATTTGTGCAGAACCTCAACCAAGAGTTAGGTTTCTATTTGCAAATTCTTAGTGCTACAACCTTCGATGAAATCACATACAAGGGTATCAACATTGAGAAGGCCCTCATTGCTAAGGGTGTGGTCAAAATCTTTAAAGAAACGAAAGATAGCGCTTCTCATCAACAATCGAATGTTAAACCCAAATATTGGAACAAAAACAAGAACGTGGTCAACGATGGGGTGGTCGATACTAAGCATGTCCAAACAATGCAAACACCGCTGTAGCTCTCCAAACCAAGTCAAGCTCCCCCTCAACAACAGCAGCAACAAAGTAGCCTTATCAAAACCAACAGCAACGACAACAAAAGCGGCCTCAACAAGATTACCCTCCGCGACGTCAATTCACTCCCTTGGGAGTGCCCATCGAATCGGTCTTACAGCAAGCTTTGCAGAAAGGGCTCATCACCTTACCTGATGCTCCCCCATATGGAGAACCTGTCTACAAAACTGCACGTTACAGAGATAATGAATATTGTGAGTTCCATAGGAGCAAAGGTCATAGAACTACGTCTCTTGCATGAAGCTTAAGCACCTCATCCAAAACCTCATCGACGGTAATCAAATCACTTTTGAGGATGAATCACCAGCGCAACACACGAACAAGGATCTAGATATGTACAAGGAACCATTCCCTCATCATGGTCCACCTCCTCCTCAGGATAGAGGTAAAGGTATCAATCATGCTTCCACGTCCTTCGATTCCATTGTAGGTCATTTTGAAGAGAGTCGGGTGTCTACCCTCACGATCAAAGGCAAATCTACGGATTGCGCTGTTACTACTCGTCGAGGTCATGTCACCATCCGTGCACCTACACCTAGGCTTCCGGTTTAGTCTGATTATAATCTTGTCGAACATCTAGGGAGAACACCAGCACAGATCTCTATTTTGGACCTTCTATGGTCATCACCTGCACATCGAGTGGTGCTAGAAAAAGCCCTCCAAGAGTCTTCCGTTCCTAACAACATAGCAGTCACAGATTTCCAAGCTATAGTGGGTAATCTTGCTTCGCCTTACAACGTGGTCTTCTCTGAGAAAGACCTCCCCTCCCATGATCCTTGTCACAACGATGCCCTTCATATTGAAGTTCTCATCCATAAGCACAAAATCAAATGCATCCTCATAGATGGTGGTGTTGGTCTCAACATATGTTCTTTAAAGTTACTAAAGCAATTGGGATACTCTGAGGATCATGTCAACACTGATCATAGTATTACAATCAAGGGGTATGATGATGCAGAATGTCGTTCAGAAGGTGTTATTCACTTGCCTATACAACTGGGCCCTGTCATGCTTGAAACTAGGTGCCAAGTCCTTGATATTGAGCTACCTTACAACATTATCCTCGGCCGCCCATGGATCCATGCAATGAAAGCTGTTCCCTCCACGTACCATCAGTCTCTAAAGTTCCCATACAATGGTACGGAGATCACCATCCCAAGAGATCCTAATCCTTTTGAATTTTGCCGTGTCTTACAAGGAAGCTATAAGAATTGCAACCAAGTGCCTAAAAATGACAAAGCCCTTGAATCCCCTCTCTATGTTGACCCTGAAACTCTCACGCAAGCCTCTACAAGTGAATCTACACCCCTCCCCAAAATCACAGCTCGCATCCGAGATATAGGCTTTGGCACTTACGATATCTCAGAATCTTGTTGTGTAGGGCGGATGCCTTTATCTCTGAAGTCTTACGGCCAACCAGCCATTGCCAAAGTAACAAAAAAAGCAGCTATTCCTCCCCCAGGATTCCTAACCCAATTCCAACATGGACGTTTACTGGAAGAGGAAACCATTGAGGACATTTCTTCTTGGCTCTTTAAGGAGAAAGAACCAGTCACAATACCAGTCAAGCAATATGGCAATGGCTTAAGAATAGTAAAAAACATGGGCTATAAAGGCAAGGGTGGCCTTGGGAAACAGAATCAAGGCACTATGGAACCCATTGTTGTGACAAAGAAGCTAGACAAGAAAGGATTAGGATTTGGTAAGAAGGTACCACGTGCCTCAGACATCGAGTATATCGTCGACGATGTAGCTGACACTTTTCCCGCCGATTCGACATCTACAAAGGATATCATCGATGACACTTCCCTCCACATGACTAATCTATTCGCAGAATCCTCCATTTTTACACTATCCTCCGTCTCCTTAACTTCCACCACCAGCACCCAGAATGTCACACTTGTCTACCCTGAACTTATCGATTGGGACCAACAAGGGACCCCCATTATAGATGTGTTTCAGAATGACGAAGCTTTAGCTGAGTTCATGGGACTTCGGGAAGGTATCCCTCTGGGTGATCATAAAGCAGGTTTTGTAATGGAACTAGAGCCCACGGCTTACTTTGGTGAGAATGCCAAATCCTCCAGTCGCAAAAGTGCAAATAAAGAAAGATCTCTAGGTGAAAACCACACTGTGGCACCTCCTGATCACAAAATAGTAAAAACAAAGGATGTATCCAAAGGTGAAAACCCAACTGTGGCACCTGAGGATGGAGGATTTGACCTTCCCTTACCATCTAAGTATCAAGAGAAATCAGCTCTCCTAATGGAAGATTCTACAGAGATCAACCTGGGCACAGAACAGAATCCAAAGACCACATTCCTAGCGGCATCATTATCTAACACAGAGCACAGAAATCTTAACAACTTCTTCTTGCAATGAACCATCAACTTTGCATGGACCTATGCAGATATGCTAGGGCTAGACCCTAAGCTGGTAGTTCATTATCTCACAGTTGATCCCAAAGTTAAACCAGTCAAACAGAAGTTGAGAAAGATGCACCCAAAGATAGCTCTCTTGGTGAAGGTGGAAATACAAAAGCTGTTAGACGCAAAGTTCATACGACCCATTGACTATTCAGATTGGGTCTCAAACATTGTACCTGTGTCTAAACCTAATGGGCGCATCCGCATGTGTAATGATTTCAGAGATCTCAACAAGGCATGTCCTAAAGATGACTTTCCACTACCAAACATTGACATAATAGTGGACTTGACAGCAAGTCACGAGATGCTTTCTCTCATGGACGGATTTTCGGGTTACAATTAGGTAAGGATAGCTAAAGAAGACCAACATAAAACAACCTTTACTTGTCCTTGGGGCAATTATTGTTGGTGTGTCATGCCGTTTGGTCTGAAGAATGCAGGAGCAACCTATCAGAGAGCAATGACAGTGATCTTCCACGATCTGTTTCATCACATCATGGAAGACTATGTTGATGATATACTGGCTAAATCTTCTCGGGTGGATCACATATGGTGCAGAAGCACCTACCTGACAGCTGGTCTTGATGAGGCAGTTAGTAGTTTAGGTCATGTTTGTGTTTCCAAGAAGGTCTGTTAGACCAATTGCATGTAATAAGGTCATGCTGATCAGGATAAGATCATGCTGACCAGGCTTTTGCTATTTTTAGCTAGTTAGTTATAACAGCTGTCATGATGTATGTTCGGTGGGATCTCCCAGCCGCTTGGAGAGTTCCCAGCCGCTTGGAGTCGGGTCAGTAGTACTCGTAGGCAAATCTATATAAGCATGAGGATCGTTTGATATTGAATAGACAGACAGATATCATCGATCAGACTTTGCGAGAGTGAGACAGAGCGAGAGGAACATCATATTGTAGTTGCATCTTTTGAAATCGAATAAAGTATTCCTGTTTGTGTTCATCCTCTGTTGCATTCCATTGCTTGATCAATTTGCTGGTTTGAGTGGTTGCATGGATTTCCTGATCCATTCCACCGGTTGATCTGTCTGATCGGTGGAATGGTAATGTACAGTAGGGTAGATTGTAGGTTGTTTTCTGTTTGCATGCAGGTGTGCAGGATCGCGGTCAAGAGATGTTGAAGACCCTAGCATCTTCATGTGCTAGGTCGAGTTGATAAGCTGACTGAGTTGGAAGATCACCCTGAGGTTGGATCGGGTCATCCCTGGTGGATCGGCGAAGGGAAATTTCGCTAAGTGAAGAAGTTCGTGAAGACGGCATCATCAGGATATCTTGGTGAATATCCTGCAGACAGTTCGGATATCGTCATCCGGATAAGTGGAGAAGATCGGCATGATGTTGTCGATTGCATGAAGTGTGGGTTCGTCGGGGTGATCATCAGCAGGAGGAGCCGAGGAGCGTATCGGCATCAGGATCATCATATTGGGAGTGCCAAACATCCGCATATCGCGAGTAGATGCGGGAGAGAAAGTTTGGGTTTTTTTGACTAAGTGTTGAAGAGGTCATCAAGATAACGGGTGACGTCATCGTCATCAGGCTATGACGTCATCGTCATCAGGATATTGAGATATCCCCTTGTGCGAGTTTATCCTACCGTCGTTAAAGTGTTAAGGTATCGGCAGAAGTCCGTAGCAGGAAGTTGTGTTAACATCATCATCAGGAGGTTTCGAAGAGAACCGGATGAATTATATCATGATGCTGTTAGTGTCGTCGGGTAGCGGAGCGTCGAAGGTAAGCTGCTGAAGGTGAACGTCATCAGGATATTTGGAACAACCGGATGTTGAATATCCTGCTGACGAAGGAAGTGTTGCATATGATGATGACGATGGGGTTCGGAGCCCGATGAACAGTGGAACAGGAGGATGTGTGCGCCCGCTGAACATCATGATGATGATGTTAGAAGGAAAGCGGAGATGAACAGTAGTCAGCAGGAGGATGATTGCGAGTGTCTGAAATATGATGATGCTGACTGTGTAACGCGAAATATGATGATGCTGTTGGTGGTTTTAGGGAATATGATGATGATGGCGAAGATGATGATGATGAGGTTGGTCTGCAGACATTCATGCTATATGCGAAGGTTATAGTGTGGATGCCTCTGCATCAACATACAAGTCCTAGGACAGATCTTCGACAGGCTTGAAAAATACCAAGTAAGACTCAATCCAAAGAAGTGTGTATTCGGTGTAACATCAGGAAAGCTGTTGGGATACATTGTATCTCGTAGAGGCATCGAAGTTGATCCAACAAAAGTAAAAGCTATAGTGGAGATGCCTCCACCAAAGAACCTTAAAGCATTAAGGAGCCTTCAGGGAAGGTTGCAGTCCATCAGGCATTTCATCTCACAGCTAGCAGATAAATGTCAACCCTTTCAACACTTGCTCCGAAAGGATGTCACATTTCGATGGGACAACAAGTGTCAGGCAGCGTTTGATCAACTTAAAGAGTATCTAGCTACACCTCCTGTATTGGTTCCACCAGTTGCGGACAAACCTTTGATATTATACATTTCCACTACAAACTCAGTCTTGGGGGCCCTGCTAGCACAAAATGATGACACAGGAAAGGAGCATGCAATTTATTACATTAGTAGAACCTTGGTGGGATATGAGCTCAATTATTCACCAATGGAAAGGGCTTGTTTAGCAGTAGTGTTTGCCTCCCAAAAGTTGCGACATTACATGCTGAACCAACACACAAATCTGATAGCCAAGATTGATCCCTTGAAGTATCTACTAGCAAAAGCAGCTCTCACAGGAAGACTAGCTAAGTGGGTCATGATCCTTAGTGAGTTCGACATTGAGTACACGGATCGTAAAGCAATCAAAGGACAAGCCCTCGTGGATCAACTAGCAGATGCACCTATGAAAGATACACATCCTATGGTAGCAGACTTTCCTGATGAGAACCTCTTCACTCTTGCTACCTCCATAATGTGGAAGTTATACTTTGATGGTTCTTACACACAGCATGGATTAGGAGCTGGCATCTTATTTGTTACACCTCAGAATGACTATATTCCTAAGTCATATCAGCTTGCATTCCCTTGCACCAACAATATAGCTGAGTATGAAGCACTCCTTATAGGTCTCCATATAGCAGTTCAATGGGACATCATAGAATTACAAGTATATGGAGACTCACAGCTAGTCATTCGCCAAGTCACAGATGAATACCAAACAAAGGATGAAAAGTTGGTCCCCTACAAGCAACTAGTGGATGCCTACAAACCACATTTTTCTAGCATCACATTTGAGCAAATTCCAAGAGAGCATAACAAAGCTGCAGATTCTATGGCTTCTGTAGGGTCACTGATAGACATGCCTGCAAATACACAGAAGTGTGAATTCTTGATCGAGCAATTATTGATACCAGCCGTCGATGTTCCTGTTACTGAAATCATCTGCGAACTTGTTGGTCCCAATTCCCCATGGTATGAAGATATCTATGAATACCTCAAGAACAAAACCTTTCCTCCTGACCTATCATCCACCCAACACAAAACCTTTGTCTGTCGATCCTCTCGTTACATCATTCTGGGTGATACACTATATCGTCGGAGTCTCGATGGTATCCTCTTACGATGTCTTAACGCGGAAGAAGCTGAAGCTACCTTACGAGACATACACGAAGGTGTCTGTGGCGCACATTCTTCCGGTCCTAATCTTGCTAAGAAGATACTCAGAATAGGTTATTATTGGCCTACAATAGAGCAAGATGCTGCACAGTTTGCTAAGAAGTTTCTACAATGCCAGCAGCATGGAGATCTGATTCACGCCCCAGCTCATGAATTACAACCTATGACAACTCCATGCCCTTTTTCTCAATGGGGTCTCGACCTCGTAGGACAAATCCACCCTGTCTCCTCCAATGGCCACAAGTTTATCATTACCACCACTGAGTATTTCACGAAGTGGGTGGAAGCCATTCCTATGACCTATATCACCGGGAAGCAAATAGCCAAGTTTATCCTAAACTACCTCATATGCCGATATGGTATTCCCCAAGCCATTGTCACTAATAATGGGAGACCATTCAAGAATCAAGATGTTCGTGCCTTATGCACACAATACAATATCCAACATCGCTTTTCCACTCCCTACTATCTGCAGAGTAATGGCCAAGCTGAGGCTTCCAATAAGACCATTCTCAAAATCCTCAAGAAAATAGTCAATGAAGCTGGTCGTGATTGGCACTTGCAACTCAATCCCGCCCTATGGGCCTACCGCACTAGTATCAGAACACCAACTGGTGCCACACCATATGCCTTGGTCTTTGGCTTTGAAGCCATCCTACCTATAGAGGTCGAGATCCCATCCCTCAGAGTATCCATGCAGGACCTGATCGACGGAGACGAGTATCGCACTTCCAGATTAGCTGAGCTTGAACTACTAGATGAGAGGCGCCTTGCCGCACTTAATCATCTCCATGTCTATCAAAACCGCCTCCGGCGTAATTACAACAAAAAGATCAAAGAAAGACGGTTTCAAGTTGGTGACCTTGTACTTAAGGAGAATCAGAGAAATCAAGCAGATCGAGAGAAGAAGAGTAAGTTTGAGCCTAACTGGTTAGGCCCCTTTATTGTCACATCAGCATATGGATCAGGAGCTTATACTTTAGCTACACCTGACGGCATTCCATTGGATGAGCCACTTAATAGTGTCCATCTCAAGAAGTTCTATGCCTGATCCTCAGAGTATTCCAAAAAAAAAACAAAAAAATCCGTCCTCTGGTGAAAATCTGGCAAATAGGCGCCTTGGATAAATACCATAGTGAAAACCTGGCAAACAAGCGCTATGTGTAGAGTCAGCATCCATCGTCTATCGAGTCCTGTCCACTCCTTGTCCAGTTCGCAACAACACGCTTCATCCATCCATCCATAATAAAACCATTGACCTTGTTTGCATTTCCATCTCCCTATCTAGTATAGCTTGGAAATTTGTCAATGTCCCTCGTCGTCATCCCACGTCTTGATCTGTGTCTATAGTTAACACTGTCTTGTCCTAGGTCAAGTCTTTCTGTGTCTTCTTCGGCAGTCACCCATACAGTTTCCTCTTCCAGAATGGGGGCAACTCTTTCCTTAACTTAGGTCTAGGATTGGTTCCTTGTTCGTGGTTCGCAACGCATACTTCAATCTTTTCTCATTTCCACACGTAACACCCTTTAACGGACACAGAGTTCCTACGATAAGGCTGTTATCCTCTCAACACTTTTCCCACATCATCGTACCAACCAGAACTACATATTATCATCTTCTCAATCTTAAGGTACCTTGATCCCATGGATATGGGTATGTAGGCAGTCTGGAATACGAAGGAAGTATCCAGTACTCAGGTACATAAGATCACCTCTTCTCTGCGCTTGACCCATTTCATCACTCTATCTAGAACTACATATTTATCACGTTCATCTTCCATCGTAAGGGTCCCTTGATCCTGTGGATACAGGGTATGTAGGCAGTCTGGAATACGAAGGATGTATCCAGTACTCAGGCACACACGATCCATCATTCTCCACCCGTCTCAATCCATTAGCATTCCATCTTTCTAGTCTTCCGTTTGTCAAAATCCATTCGCCTCGACTTGACAAACTCAAGCAACCAGCTAGCGCATCCTTTCAGAAGCAAAAGTCCTTAACAAACTTGAAGCAAGGCAGCTTCCTTCCAGAGTCTTCTACTGTCCTGCATACCGATTGCCAACATCAGCTAAGTATCGCTTAACCAAGCCCTAGATCCACAAGCTTGTCTTCTACGAAGTGTTCCATTGTTGAGACCAACACACGCGTCTCCTACGACATGTGGCATTTCCTACAGCAAGACATTATCTTTTTAGGTAGATAGCACCCTTTAACGGACACAGATTTCCTACAATAAGGCTGTTATCTTTCCTATCCAATCTATCCTAAGCAACCTCTTTGGCAAGAGAATATGTTGGCTGTATGTTTACTTTGTAAGTCAGTCAATTTGTTTTATGGTTTATCTTTTGTTCCTTTTCCATTACTTATTCAAGGCTACCTTGATTTATCTATAATCTTGGTATGTTGCGATGCAATATGGATTGGGGGCATAGTCATTGCTTTCTATGTGCCGTGTTTGAGGAATGATCTTTGGTATCTTTCTTGGCATTCTATTTATCTTGGGTGTATTAGGACCTAGCATCTTACATATTAATAATTCTTCTTACATTTAAATGTATGGAAGTTTGTTTTATGTTCAAGACTATGGCTTATTCACACGTTCCAACAAGGTTATATTATGTCTAAAGGATCTAAGTTCAAACCGTTTGCTTGCAGAGTCAATGTCTACGCACTCGGATATTATTGTACCTTGGTCTGCTATACCTTGGTGGCGAACTATCTACGTGCTATATCAAAATAAGGATTGCTCTTTATATACAAATGCGAAGCCATTGCAACAAGCTCACCTTTCATCCATTCCCACCAACCTTTATATCACTTTCATTGCAGTAATCGATCAACATTCCCTGTCTCCATCTCCTCCTGTTCTTCTCTCTGGTGCATATCTACAAAACCCACATGTCAGATATCACTAGTCATCACATCTATATCATCATATATCTCTAGCATCATACATCTATAAGCATCATATACGCAACATATGTCATCACAAGAATCCATAATCATACATACATATCATCACATCCATGACATCAAAGAATGCATACACAAAAGCATGAACAACAGTGAGCCGAATCAATCATTATATATATCATGTAATCATAATACAAAATGTCTGTGTCTACATCAATAATACAAAATGTGTATACATCCAAATATACATCAATATAGTACATCAAGGCTATCAAGAGCCCGTAAAATGTACATCAGAATGCACGCAGGCATCTATCCAAAATGATACAATATGATACAATATACAAGTGTATGCGCCCTAGTGGGTAGAGCTGCCCTCCTGCTGTGGCCCCTGTCCTCCCCCTGTGCTCGGTGGAGGTCCCCCTGATGGTCCTCCTCCTCCCCCTGGTGGCAAAAGTGGCCCTCTAACTGAGGACGCTGACTGCCTTGTCCTCCAGGATCCGGATGCCCCAGACCTACTCCTGTCTCTGTAGCTCGGTGCCTGCTGAGCTGCTGGCACCGCACCCACATACAGACCCCTATAGTACTCTGCCTCCCGGCCGGCTGATACTAGCTCACCCTACACTCAGACAAGCTCGCTGTATAAGGTCCTTTGGTCTGCACCCAGGGCACGGCGTGCCTCCTCTCTCTCCCGCCTGACTCTAAAGAGTGTGGCCTCTGCAGTCAACCACAGCTGTACCTCTGTGTCTCTCTCTCCTAGCCTGTGCTAGCTCCTCGGCGTCTACTGCTAGTGCGGCTGGCGGCTGCACCTGTGCCTGTGCCTGTGCCTGTAACTGGGCCTGTAGCTGTCTATATGCCTGCACCTGTGCCTGTACCTGTGCCAGGGCTGTCTGTGCTGTTGAGGCTGCCTGTGTCTGTGCCTAGGCTGTGGCCTCTACCTGCCTTGCATCTGCCCGCGCTGCATCCCTATCCCTCCGCAGTCGTGCCATCCGGAGCTCTAAGCGAGTCCTCCGGGCTATCTCCTCCTGCAGTAGTCGCTCTACTCTCTGTAAATCAGTCTCTACGACCAGGCCCACTGCCTCTGCCATCTCCACATTGGCCTGCTGGCTGCTACCCTCTCCACCTGCCTGCTGACCCACGGCCTGCTGTCTGGCTACCCTGGCCTATCGTCTCATCCTAGCCTCCCCTCCAAGGACCAATACCTCTCCCACCGCCCCTGCTACACCTGGTGTAGTCAATCTCATCAGCCTGTGAGTTTGCCAGTACTGATCATACTCTGGCAGTGCCCCTGGGTTTGCTAGCCCAGAGTGCCAATCCCACCTCACGGGGATAAGTCCCCGTACCTCTGTCAATGCTGTCGCCAATGGGATCTCGACGTCCCAGTCTCCAATCTCCCTCCGCATCCTGGCATGTGTGGCCTCCCCCATGGGTAGTCCTTGCGGCAATCCAAACTACCTGAGAACTCGCTCGGGAAGATATCTCTCTATCATATCTGTCCGTCTACCGAACAGATAGCGAGCCTGTCTGCAGTACATGAGCTGCTCATGCTCGTCAGCCCACTCCTCACATAGTAACCAGGGCCTCCATATGAATAGGTCCATCTCGTCAATCTGCCGCCTCCAGTAGCTAACAGACCCCATCCTCCGATGTGTCATCACCCTGTCGTATAAAAATGCATAGGGCTCACCTCTGTCTCGGTGGCACTGTGCCATGGGTTGGATCACTGGAATGTGTTCCCATGCCCATACTTGTAGTAAAGTCACCCCTGCTGAGAGGCTCCTGCCTCTCCTGTAAACACAATGGTGCATGTCATGATATAGCTGTCCCAACACATAGGGTCCCCACGCATACTGTCTGCCATAGGTGAACATCCCTGATAGCACTGTCCCCCAGCCAACTGATAGTCCTCTAGATCTCCTGTTTGGACACAGGAATCCGCCAATCAGTGACTCCACGATCCATCTGATCCGGTCGCAGAGTCTCGGGACGTCTGCCCATCAGATCTCCCTGTCATCTATCCACAGGTCATCTATGCAGAAGACCTCCTCTAAGCCTGCCTCGCCCCGTGCCGGGTCAAAATCCACTATCTCCCCGTCTATCTGAATCCTCAGGATGCGATATACATCCTCCAGTGTCACTGTAGCCTCCCTCGTCGGAAAGTGGAACGACGAGGTCTCACTGTGATACCTCTCTACAACTGTAGTCACTAGGGCGAGATTCGCCCTAATGTGTGTCAGGTGGGCCACATGCCACAATCCCGCATGCTCCAGGAATGCATCCTCCTCCCAAGTTAGCTGTACAACCTTGTGTGCGATCACGTGATGTTGCTTTCGAGACATCAGTGGTGGCAAAATCCTCTGCATCCATAACAAACTTACTTGTCAGTTCTTCTATAAACCAATCCCTCCACGTCCTATCTACATCTCTGCTATGCCATCCCTTTCCCCCCTAGGCATCCCTTTTCTAAGGCCCTCATTTTACTTAAACCCTCATTTTCTTCTATTCAAACCAAACGCGCTTTATTTTATACAAAAGCACTATCCCTCTCTACCAACAGCGCCATACTATTCATCCAGACGCGCTATGATTGCTAAACCAAATGCGCCTTGTTTTTCCAGAAGCGCCGTGCTAGCCTACCAACCGCGCCACTCTGTCTACCAGACGTGACGCATTTTTTTACTTCTCCACCTTTCGCACTAACCTATTCTACCAAGTGCACTGTAGCACACTACCATACGCGCTGCGGGATTTTACAAATGCGCTGCGGCGCTAACAATATTAACCAAACGCGACGCGATTTTACCAACAGCGCTGCAGGCGACTACCAGCCGCGCTACAGCGTGCCAACAGCGCCTAAACCGACCACCATACGTGCTGCAATTTTCTAAAGTGCTTTTGGCTTACTGGGTAAACCTACCTAAACCTAGCCCTAATCTACCCTCAAATGACAAATGCAAAGGGGGTTTTCGACCACTTACCACTGCCGGAGCTCCTGCTGGCCTCCTGTAGGTCCGCACCAACTCCGCCCGATGACTGTGCACTGGAATCGGCATCTCTCCTCGTTGGCTGCTCAACTCACTCCAACTAGGTTTGGTAGCTCTCCTCTCTAAATTTAGAATCTCCTAGGGTGCAAATGAGGATTGTGGTCCCCATGGGACCTATTTATAGTGTCCCACCCTTAGTTTTTCTTTCCCCCCCTTCTTCTGCTTTTTCTTCTTCCTGGTCGCGCACTCTTCTGGTCGAGCGTCAACCCCGTTCTTCTACCTCTTCCCCGTCTTCCCGCTCGAGGGGGCATACGCTGGGGCAACTACCTACACTGGGGCAAAAAAAAAAAATTGTATCACGTCTTCGACAATTATTTTCTTTGACGCAACGCTACATGTTGCATTGCATCAAAGAGGGGCAAAATGTAGACACCCTAAAATGACCAAGTCGTCACACTGCTCGCATCTCGTCATTTCTTCCTAATCACCTGCATTTCCCACATTAATTAAATAATCTAATTATTTAATTAATTATCATCAAATTCTTCTAAATCTCCTAAATTCAACATCAATTAAATAAATTCTCTTTATTTAATTAATTAAATCAAATTCCTCTATATTCTTCCACAATTAAATAATTTTAATTATTTAATTTGATCTTTATCCTCTTTCTAAAATTCACATCCACATTTATTAAATATATCCAATTATTTAATTAATTCATCACAATTCTCTCTTATCTACAATTAAATAATTTTACATTATTTAATTAAATCAATTGTTCTTCTAAATTTAAATAAATCATGCAAATTTATTTAAATTATCTCAATCCTCTAAAAATAAATAAAATCAAATATTTTATTTATAATCTTCTGTTTTTCCAAAATCATGCACAAACAATTAAATAAATTTATTTATTTAATTTGCTTTCAAATCTTCTAAATTAAATAATTCTAATTATTTAATTATTTCTTCCAATAATATCTTCTCTAAATTTAAATAAATCAATTATTTATTTAAATTGCTTTTTCTTCTAAATTTGAGTTATCTCTAAAATAACTCAAGTTTTCTATATTTAATAAAGCAAAATATCTTCTTTTCTCATGCAAATCTCTTCTTCTTGTTTTAAATCACTTAATTGACTATTACATTCTGTTAATTGCTTTAACTCATTCTTCTATTCTTGATAACTCCTCTCATGCAAAAGAAAGCAAGACACACGTCTTCTTCTCATTCATTGCATGTTCCTCAACTGATCTCCTCCATTGATTCTTCTGAATTATCTGGACCGTTGATTGATCTTCATTGAAATCTATATAAACCCCCCTCATCTCCTTCATTGAACCCCTCTCTCTTCGATCGTATTCTCAGGCATACTTAACAGAGCTTTGAGCATACAAAACGCGTCGATTGAGCACTCTCACGATCTCTTGACATTGATCTTCGAGCACATTGAGTACACTACTTGCTTGTTGCAACTATGGCTTAGCAACTTCATTGAGCAATCCACATTCAATCCAAAGGAAACAATACAGATTTCGGTAAAAGTCTTCATTTCATTGATTATTTGTCATGGCTTTTATTTAAATTCGTTTTCTTTATGTTATTGGGTTCTTTGATTTTATTAGTTTGATTTAATCAATTTTTCCTCATACACACTTGAAAATGGTGAAAAACTCAGAAAACTATGTGAAAACCACTAGATTTCTGAAGATGGTTATAAGGAAACAACATTGAGTTTGAGTCGTTCCTAAGTGGTCCATGGCTGTAAATGTACATATTTTGATCTATATTGAAGGAAATTATTTGTTAAGATGGAATTGATGCTTTGCATTGTCAATTGTAGGTCTAAAAGGTCAAAGGAGCTTGTTGGAGCTGTCTTAAAGGATGAACACACAGAGATGCAGTGCTGACCCAAAAATCCAAAATTGTCCTGTTATCAACCAAATTATTGTTGTATCTGCAAAAGGAAGTTACTTTGATGCCCAAGATGATGGAGATGAGTCTCATGAGCTTAAAGACATAGAATATCAGACCTACATCACTGTTGTTCCTATAGATCCTATTGAATGTCCAGGACATGTTAACACTTGTTCTAGCAGTCCAGTCATAGAAAATTGAATCCAACAAGCATCCAGTTGGATATGCCTTCATAAAAAGTGTCACATACTCCTCTTTACCAGTCAACTCATTGGAAAAGAGTTTTGTCTTATTAGGCAACTCAAAAGTGACAAGTAGCAAGATGATCCAGTTAGGATGTGAAATCCCATCAAGCCATATTAGCTCAAGTTTTCACATGACATGTGACTTCCTGTTAACTCCATTTTGCCTTGGAAATTGGCTCTTTGTCATATACAACCAAATGGGTATTCATTTTGTCTAGATTCAATGTATTTAGAGGTTGTATTTTGTCTTTTTTTGTCAAGACAAAAACAAATCTAAAAATGTAACAAACTGTTGTATTTCATTAAATGCAATGTAAATCTAGAGCATTGGTGTTGAGTTAATCTCCACCGTCCATGAAAAAATTGATATGGTGCCTTGTGTATAAAATGGCCATCATTTTCTCTCATTTGTAACTAAGACTTGATGTACTGAATTGCTGAGACTCTGCCAAATTTTGGTTAATACAAAGCAAAATTTGCAAGTTGATGGGAATTTGCATTATTGTGTTATCTCTTTTGGTTTTCATGGTTCATATCAATCTGAAGTTAATTGGATGTGCTTTTGCAATTATGGGTAAATGCTAAGATATCTTATGAATGCCTTGGGTCACACTATTAATGCTTGCTGATTGTAAGTTACTATGCATAGTTAGCATGAACCTTTTGATAAGTTAAGTTTGATTGCATTTCATTAGTTAAATTGCGCCATTTTCTAGGTGTTTAATAAGTGAATGTGGTTTGAAAATCATAAGAATCCTTGGAAGATTGCATCATTTATTGCAACATTGTGGGTTTCTTCACCTGGTGAAACAGGGAATGGTTTATTGAAGGTGTTTGTCTATCTGCAACTTATTATCTAATTGTGATTGTCACTTAGGTTTCAACACTTCTCTTTAACCCTTATACCTTTTTCATTTTCTTTACAAACATCTGTTAGATTTAGGTTTTAAAGCAGCATTCACATTGACAATTTTCTAAAAATAGCACAGGGTTTCTACATACCTACTACTATCATAAATTCACAAACCATATTAGTTGCACGTAATTCCCATTTGTTGGTATAGCTAAAACATTCCATTGAAGTTATTCCTGCAAGCTAATACCTAGTTGTATAAACCTTGGGGAAGTCTTTTCTAGGATGATATTCCTTTTCAAGAGAGGTGGGATAACCTATATTTCACCTGCGTTGATGTGTGCTAAAACCACCATCAACAATAAGGTGTATAAGAATGTTGCATATAATAGGTGTCCACCACCTTCAAGCTTATCATCACTCCCAACACATAAGGTGTATAAGAATGTTGCATATAATAGGTGTCCACCAATCCCTAAATTGTATACGAATGTTGGTCCTAATCACCATCCTAATCCAATATCCATAATCGACCATCCCAAGTATGGCAAGTTAAGAATACTCCAACCTAATCTAAATCACCAATCCATCCACCTAAATCCTATAAACCTCAATCATCTAATTCAACATCCAACATCCCCAATCCAAATCCCAAATCATGCCTCAAACCCAAAAACCCCAACTCCCAAATTTACCGCATTGTGGCAACAACACTTTAAAATTAAGGGCTATGATGGTACCCTA
This sequence comes from Cunninghamia lanceolata, assembly GCA_027924645.1. Lineage (NCBI taxonomy): Eukaryota > Viridiplantae > Streptophyta > Pinopsida > Cupressales > Cupressaceae > Cunninghamia > Cunninghamia lanceolata. Next base: position 761,381 of record BSBN01000082.1, read on the forward strand.
TCAAAATGTAAACATTAGGATAAGGCCAACTTTGTTATCAATGAGGATCACAAAAACATCAATGTATTGTACACAAGCACTTTGATCCTAACAAAGGAATTACTCTAAGTAGGTCACTATTGACATGTTATGACAACATCTGCATTGACTAATTCGAATAGACAAGGACATGTGCAAACTATCCAATCACAAAGTAAAAAAACCACAAAAAAAGAGAAACTCATTCATCCAATGGTGAAAACTATTTCATGGCACTTTGGATTAATACCATGATGAAAACCCATTCATGGGCATCATGTATAATTTAAGTATCTATGTACCTTGCACTTCGGGGCAAGTTGTTTCATCTATCCCATCCTATCATTCTCATCCATTATATCTTCATACCTATCCCATTGAACCAACCAATCCTTCTGTCCTACTTTTTAATTTTGATAAGGATAGGGCCACAATGTTGAAACATGCTTTGGACATCTCTTTATGTACCCAATCTTTTCCAACCACTCCTACCATATATCATCGCAAGTATTGTAGAATAGAGTCTTGAGTGACATATCTAGAGTGGGGCATGTTATTTCTATGTGACGTAGTCCTTGAAGATCACATCCTTAAACCATCCATTCATCCATCATGAATCTGCCATCTATTCCATCCATTATTAGAAATCCCTTACTCCATCCATCTAATCCTCCTTTCATCCTTACCCCTAGACTTGGTTTTCCCTTGTCATTTGTATCCAACAAAAGGTTATCCAAATGTAATTCGATGCCACCATCCCAAAGAAAATAAAAGCAATAAATCCAAATGTGAGCAATCCTTAATCCACACCAATCTAGCCAAGCAATCTAAGAAAATCATCTAACAATGTCCATTAGTTTTTTTATTAGCCTTGCTGCAAACCTGATCCACTCAAATCATCATCCTCATGCTATATCATTCCCAATCCTCACGTTTTTGGGATATATCATTCATCATCAATCATCATTGGGATATATCATTCTCAATCCTTGTGTTGTTCTCAAGATATATTGTTCCCATATCAACAACAATATCCTCATCATCAATCAATCAATCAATCAATCATCGTCTTTTATCTTGACTAGGGCACCACCTTGTTTGTCTTTGTATCATTGTGCATGCATGCTTACTTGTGTGTTATCATTTTTCTTGCATATGCATCAATCCTTGCAACATATCGCACAATGACATCATGGTCTTCCATATCATGGTGTCATAAGCAATATGTTTACTTGTGACCTTTTCGAGTTAGTCCTTTATGCATGAAAAACATCATTACCTTGGTCCTTATACCTTGATGCATAATGTCTATGCTATATCAAACTCCATAGTTGCTCACCCATTGCAACATGACCTATCATTCACCCATTTCATCCATTACTTCTCTTCCATTCTCTCACCCAATCAATTCCTTCTATTTTGAGAGCATACTCATGTTCTTCAAACCAGCCTATCCTCTTGAGGGGGCATCCCATCTCTATATCCTTCCTCCTTGTCACTCCTCTTTTGAGTGGTTAGGGCATCCCTTTCCATCTGTATCTTAACTTCTTTGAAATGATGTTTCTTCTCTTAGTCACAACATCATATCAAAGAAGGGTAAAATGTAGACACATGAAATTAACCACATCACCTTCGACACCTCTAAGATCATTTTTGACACTTTCGACACCCTTTTGACACTATCCTAATCCCATCCTATCACATTCATCCTAACACTAATTAATTAATTAAATCATATTTATTTAGTTAATTAGGATTATACCTTTAACATCCATCCCATTATAACAACATATCATTGACATACGAGATAATGGAGAGGTCTGAGCATGAGCAGGAAGTTGAGCGTGAGCAAGAAGTTGGGTGGGATGCGGGTTCAAATGCCATTTCTTCTTATTTTTCTAAATAGGATGCTTGTTCAAACAGAAATCATTCATCTAAACAGGAATCAGGGGGGTGGGATTAGGGCACTCTGGTCCCTCTTCAACACTTACTAATAGTGAGAAGGGTCCGTTTGAATCAGCCCCTATATGAAACATCTCTTCGGCTCAGGTGATTGGAGGTGCTTGGCATTGCACTGGAGCTCCAAGTCATCCTCAGAATTTGTTTATTAATGGTGTAAACATCTCAAGAGCTTAGGCCCATCCACCACAAGCTCAGGTTAGGCCATTGCCATGTGCCCGTTTAGCTTCGATGGTGGTGTGTGGCCCAAAAGTTTTAGAAAATGAGGAGTTTTATCTTAAGTGCGGAGTGATCTATAGATTCAACAATTTATGACCCTTTCTTCCTGATCTACACAACTAGGTCATTGAATATTGGAAACCCTTTGTGGAGGGAAAGATCGAGCTTTACCCTAGTGCTAGGGGATTCTTCATTGTGAATTTTGCTTCCTCAAAGGAGTGAGACTTAGTGTTGGATGGTAGGGTTTGAATGTGGGGTGAGCATTCACTCTCCATCAAACCTTGGGCTTGTTCCTTCAATCCACTCACTGAGCCACTTAATAGCAGACCAATATGGGTTCAACTCCTAAATCTCCCTCTTCATTTTTAGGAGGATTCTTTCTACGAGGCTATTGGTAATGCTATTGGTCACTTCTTGAAGGAAGACTCTATGACCTCATATATAGGGCATACAACGGTTGCACACATATTAGTGGATATTAAAATCTCCAAACCTCTCCATGGAGATGTAGTTTTGATGGTAGGGGAAAGGCCTTGGATGTGGCAGTTATACTATGAGGGTCTCCCTTACAGGTGTAGAAGATGTTTCTCTATTGGTCACTTGGCCTCCGATTGTCCTCACTCTCACCGCAAGGGTGCAACAACTTGGTGGAAGAATACACTCATTGATCATTTTACCGTTAGTGCTTCCTCAAAGGATGGATCCTCATAGGATGACAAGCCTTCCCAAGAGGATGGATCCTCTAAGAGAATGAGCCTTCCCAGGAAACCTTGCTCATTCCCCCTGCGAAGCCTGTGGGAGTGTTTGTGGATAAGGTTGCAATTGCTTCCTATTCATCTGATCATGTCGGGTCTCCTTCTTCATTGGCTCTGGTTGTTTCTTTAGCTCCTACATCATCAGTTTTAGTCATATCTTCGACTCTATTTGCTTCTGGATTAGCTTCTTTGTACAAGGTTTCTATGGTTGCGGCATCTATTGAGGATCTCCTCCTCTCGCTTTGCTCTGAGGATTTAGACTCAGAGTTTTCATGGACTATGGTCTAACGTAAAAAGAAAGGACTCCCCAAATATCTTGCTAATTTGTGCCCTAGGGGAAAGGGAGTTAGATTTTCTAGTTCGAGATCTAGTGTTGTTTAGACCCCTTATTAGGTTTTTCTATTTTTTAGCAAGTTGTGTGTTGTTGTTGGTCTATTTGTGGCTTGTTTTTTTCTACCCTGGAGGCTTGTGTAAAGGGTTCAGCACCCTGTATGTTGCTTACCTTAATAAAAAAACATCCATCCCATCATCAAATTAATTAAATAATATATATTAATTTAATTAATCTAATTTTCTCACATTGTTCTCCATTAATTAATTAAATAATTTTATTATTTGATTAATTAATCAAAAAATTCTAAATCCCATTTTAATCCTCTATTTATCTTGATTAATCCTAGCCTTGTCCATTTTCCACAAATAAATAAATCAAAAAAATACAAAAAGTGACATGACTAGCTAAGAGTTATCTAGATTCATTGAAACTAGACACTCTCAGTAAAGTCAAACTAACTTTACATCTCCATCATCCATTAACATACATATTTTAATCCTAACCATTCACAAAAGGATAAGTCCTAGAAGCTTCCATCATTTCCCTAATTCTTCTTAATCAATCTCATCCATCCATTCATCTTTAATCTCAACCATTCATCCTTATAGAATGCCCTAGAAGTTTCTAACCTTGCCCTAATTTGTCTCATTCAATCCTAGCCATCCATTTCTAATTAAATCTTAGCCATCCATTCTATCATCCAAAAATCTATAAATCAAAACTTAATAAAGCCATTTGAAAGGAACAAGTTGAATGTAATGTCATGCTACTAAAGTGAGCAACCAACAATCAAATCTCAACATAAAAAATCATTGGAGTACAACCACCACTCGCTGGTGCAACAAGGGCTAGTTTTGGTGAGATCTTTTTATGTTTTCATTTGATTTTGCTAACCCTTTTCTCAATTGGAGGTGTTGTTAGATATGAAATATGATCTTTGTTTTGATGCATTGTTCCTTATTTTGTTTCATATTTTAGCATACATAGTCGTATTATATGTCCTCACACATTTCATTTTGTAGGTCCAAATGTAGAACAACAACAAACATGTAAGTGCAGGTAAGTGTGGGTCCCACATCGCCTATTTTAGGAATGACACCTACCTTCCATGTAGATTGTTGAACATGAGGGGGCAATATCTAAGCACCCAAAATGGTATGGGTTGAAATAAAAGTTTGATGATGATTTGGTGGTCTAGCTCACGACCCATGTGGTGTGTTCATTTTTCCTCACAATTTTTTCCTTTTGATGGAAGTTCTCCTAGTGTCCTTAGAAACTTCTTGCATGTGTTTTTCACCCTCGTTAGACACCTTCTTAGTTTGCTTTTCCTCCTCACCCTTCAAAATTGAGATCCTACACCTTCAGTTGCAAGGGCGCTTGAGAGACCTTAGGGTTGCTAGAGTGACCCATTTTAAATTGGAGGGGTGCTTTAGAGACTAGCCTTGATAAAAAGAGAAACTTACCTTCCGAGAGGAGTGACCCTATTGTGTTTGGTTGGCACATGAACCATGCAGTTTCAACAGTTTCTCTTCTAATTTTTCTTTTGATTAACAATCTCGAATCTTGATGGCTGGGGGAAATTGTTTTCTTTTGTGACTCCTCCTGAGCCAAAGCTCATCTATTTAGTTTTTGGAAGGAATATCAGCACCAGATTCTGGTGCGGATCCATCCCCAACATTTTTTGTACTTCTCTTCACCCAAATCTTGTTCATCTCCTTTTGAATTTCATCCGCATTCACTTTTCCTTTTCCTTTGTCTTGATTTTGATTATGATGCACGGGACCCTTTTTGTCCTAATTCTTACTTCTACAGAATTTGGCAATATGACTGGATTTATTGCAATTGTAGCAAACAACATTTTTTTGCATATTTGACTGGTATCCTCTTGATTTGCATTGATTAGCCATATGTCCCATTCTATTGCATGCAAAGCATCTACCATTGAATGAATTGTTTATTTGCATATTTCTACACTCATGAGATTTGTGACCATACCTTTTGCAGTTAAAACACTGTCTGGAGAAGGATGAGTTAGTCTGATTCATTCTTCTTCTACACTGATTTGCGTTATGACCGAAGTTATTGCAATTGTGGCAGTATCCATTGAAGGATGGATATCTTTGAGCATTTGGCTGCCTTATTGGAGGTCTTCTAGGTCTGTTCCTTGGATTTCCTGATCTAGAGTTCTTCTGACCGGATCCGGAGCTTTCACCTTTCTCATGCCCCAAGCCATGCTTGTCATCTACCCTCTTTTGGCTTTCAAGAAGAACTTCAAGTTGAGCAGAGCTTATCTTGAATTTCTCTTTGTATTCATTTGTTGTTTGAAGATCCCTTTTAACAGTGTCTATCTTATTCTCAAGTTGTTCTTCATTATCTCTAGCTTCTTCAAGATCAGATTCCAGATGCCTGATTATTCTATCCATTTTGTGGCAGTCTTCTGACTTCTCTTTGAGAGATTGTTTTAGATTATCTTCAATTTTTCTTTTCTCTTCAATTTCTTGGGTGAATTTCATAACCCCTGATTCCATTTCATGTCTTACCATAATGACCTTTTTTGATAGCTTCTCACATAGCTTGTTTTTCTCATTTAGATCTTCATTAGTATCATTGGCTTCACTTTGACTCGCTAATTGTTGAAGAAGTTCCTTTCTCTTTTTCACAGAGATACTCAATTTTTCTTTTAGTTCATTTATGAAGTCATCAGCTTGTTTAAGGCTTGTTTGAGTCTTTCCTTTCTTTGATTAACAATCTCAAGCTTTTCTTTTGCTTTAACTTGAGCAAAGGATGCTACCTTCATTGTCTGGACCGGAGAGAGGGAGTCAAAATTGAGTGGTCCATGAAATAGTTTTGGTTCATCTATCTCCATTAATTCCTTGGTCAAGAAATTCTTCACTACTTCTATGGTGTCTCTTGCCAGAGACTTCTTTCCTTTTGTAGCCTCAAAGCTGTCATCAGAGATCTTCTCTATTTATTCTTCTTCTCTTCCCTTTTTCTCCTCTTCTTGACTTGCTTTCTCCTCTTTTCTTGCTTCTCCTTCAGTTCCAGAGTCTGCTGGGGGATCCAGAAGAGATATGTTTACTTCTTCATGGACTTCCTCTTTTGAAATAGAGGAATCCAAGTCCTTAGTCTTCTCTTCACCTATCTCCTTTGACTCTTATGCAATTTTCTCAGTAGAATCTTCCTTTGATGCACTTAATCCTTCGACATCCATGGCAGAAGTTTCATCACTTATGTCCTCTATAATAGGAAGATTGAATCTTTTATATGCATTTTGGAGGATGTCTTCAGTCTATTTTGCCACTTGATCAGTCTCTCCGAGCATAAGCTTGTTCATTCTGGCTTTGCTCCAGAATTCATCCTTGCAATCTTTGAAGATCATGTTCATTTGTTTTGGAGTGATGGAAGGATAAAGCTGAATAGCTATCTATTCCCAGATCTCTAAATCCTTTTCCTTGGCATTGTCTTTTCTAAGTTCAAGTACTTTCTCTAAACTCTTGGGGATTAGAGAGATGATTTCAATGAATGCTTTATTATATATGTTTAAGTACTTAACTATGGCTTCTTCCAAGATCCTTTTGTCTGTGTCACTATACTCATCATAGAATTCTGTCATTGGTTGCAGATTCCCATCCACAGTAATTGCCTTGATGAAATCATCAATGGAGAGAGTAGGCCTTTCAACAAATTCTTCTGCCTCTTCTTCTTTGTTTGCATTGACAGAGGATTCATCTGATGATTTCTTCTTCTTCTTGATTTTCTTAATTTCCTCATCGGTCTCAGTTTCTTCATCATCCTTCTAACTTGTATAGGACCTTGTGGCCTTGGTTTTTGTTCTCTTTTCTCCTTTACCGGATGTCTTGGCTTCCAGTTTGGAGGATCTTGGGCTCTTAGAAGTGGCAGGTGCAGAGATCTTTGAGGATCTAGTCCGGGAGGGGGCTTGCACTAGAACACTTTCTTTTTCTACTTCTTGTCTTTCTTTCTCTACTCTTTCTACCTTCTCTCTATTGGCATCAACTGCCTCCTTTGATATGCCATATTTCTTGATAATTTCCTCCACTTCCCTTCTCACTTTCCTTTTCATCTCTGGTTGTCTCAATTCAACATGTATTTTCACACTTAATTCTTGAAAGGTTTCAAACCTTTCTACCTCAGGGTCCTTTGGTTGACTTAGCAGGTGTTGAACATGTAGCACTAGAATTTTCTCATCTACCTCATAGCCCATTGGCATAATCTAGATTGTTCTGGGTTCCACTGCCTCCATTAGGCATTGATCAGTGTCTACCATGAAGCACATTGTATTCTTGTATTTTTCAACTAGAGATTGGGGGATTCTCTCTCTGGCCTGCATCATGCCTTGGAAGTTTTTGAAGTAACCCCAGAGTGTTGTACTTTGTGTCTTGGCATCACCAAGCCCATACATATAATCTCTGATTTGTATAGCAACTGGTCTGTCATTTTGCCATACCCAACCACTGGATTTGGGTAGATCATTCATATAGTAAAAGAATAGACATGGTATCAAGCCACCATACTTAAATGAATTCTTCTTATCCTTCTTTATTTTCTATAAATTCTCTAACAGTTGGTTCAGGAGAAGCTCACAAAGATCATAATAAGCATTTTCCCTTAGCATCTGATAAGCAGTGTATATTGCTATTCCGGATACAGAATTCTCCCTGCTGGAGTGATATATTTTATAACCAATTATCATAGAAGCAAATTTGATATCCGGATCTATGATATCCTCTATTGTCATTGGTCTTTTGTCAAATTTTGATCTGGTAGCCTCACGTACAGTTTCATTCTTGATCGATTTGAGAGCAGGCAACCCACCAAATGAGTGAAAGCTAGTTATTTCCCTAATTACATCCTTTGTTATTTTGAAGGGCTTCAACAACCACATGAAGTTATCATGTATTCTACTGAGAACATACCAGACCCATTCATCTTCTGCAAAACAGGGGAAGTGGATGCAATGTCCAAAATACTTATCCTAGATGGCCTTGTATTGGGGTTTAAGTTCAAATGTTTCATCTATTAATTTCTTGTGATAGATATCCATCAGCTTGGATTCCCTAAGTTCCTCAATGTTGGCATGAATGTATACCCTAACATCTTCTATGTGTAGAACCCATGCGGAATGCTAGAGAATGTGCCTAGGGGATCAACTTCTAGGGATTTGCAAGGATGTTTCTTAAACTTAGGGCGTGACCTATCAGTGATCTTAAAAACATTTGGAGTAGCCATCTTTCAAAAGATTTAGAGAGAGATATTCAAGAGTGGAAAAACCTTTTTAGGCTTCTAGGGTTCATGATAAGAGTTGAGAAGATCGCTGGTTGAATCGAATTCTGCGGTTTGATCTTTGAGAGGTTTGAAGCAATCTTATTGAAAAGCTCTTTCTTTCTTCTTCTCGAATGCAAATGTGCAAATGATGAACAAAAGAACCCTTATATTTTTGCGCAAACCCTAAATTCATATTGCAATAAATGCACACCTTAAGTCATTTTGGTTGCCTTATTCTGACCTTGTTCTGAGAGAGATCCTTCTGAATCACTGAGATGCACTTAGAATTATTCTCGGTGATAATTGACAATCTATCTTCCTTTCTCCAATCATTCCATTTTTCTGCAGATCAAGATATTTCAATTTTTGAATCATACCAGATCTAACTGTGAAAATCCTGCTTTTACCGGATGACTATTAAACTGGATCAATCTTGGATGATTAACCTCTTCAAAACTCCTTGCAGATCTTTTATATTTTTACCAAGGGTTATTTAGATATCTTTTTGAGAACTCTTCAATCCGCAACACTCCATGTGCCAATTTTAGGCACCAATTGACTGGCTAGTGGAAATTGTTTTCTTTTGTGACTCACCCTGAGACAGAGCTCATCTATTTCATTTTCGGAAGGAATATCAGCACCAGATTCTGGTGTAGATCCATCCCCAACATTTTCTGTACTTCTCTTCACCCAAATCTTGTTCATCTCCTTTTGAATTTCATCTGCATTCACTTTTCCTTTTCCTTTGTCTTGATTTTGATTATGATGCACCGAACCCTTTTTGTCCTGATTCTTACTTCTGCTGAATTTGGCAATATGACTGGATTTATTGCAATTGTAGTAAACAACATTTCTTTGCATATTTGATTGGTATCCTCTTGATCTGCATTGATTAGCCATATGTCCCATTCTATTGCATGCAAAGCATCTACCATTGAATGAATTGTTTATTTGCATATTTCTACATTCATGAGATTTGTGACCGTACCTTTTGCAGTTAAAACACTGTTAGGAGAAGGATGAGTTAGTCTGATTTATAATTCTTCTGCACTAATTTGCTTTATGACTGAAGTTATTGCAATTGTGGCAGTATCCATTGAAGGATAGATATCTTTGAGCATTTAGTTGCCTTACCGGAGGACTTCTAGGTCTGTTCCTTGGATTTCCTGATCCAGAGTTCTTCTGACCGGATCCGGAGCTTTCACCTTTCTCATACCCCAAGCCATGCTTGACATCTACCCTCTTTTGGCTTTCAAGAAGAATTTCAAGTTGAGTAGAGCTTATCTTGAATTTCTCTTTGTATTCATTTGTTGTTTGAAGATCCACTTTAAGAGTATCTATCTGATTCTCAAGTTGTTCTTCATTATCTCTAGCTTCTTCAAGATCAGATTCTAGATCCCTGATTATTCTATCCATTTTGTGGCAGTCTTCTGACTTATTTTTGAGAGATTGTTTTAGATTATCTTTAATTTCTTGGGTGAATTTCATAACCCCTGATTCCATTTCATGTCTTACCATAATGACCTCTTTTGATAGCTTCTCACATAGCTTGTTTTTCTCATTTAGATCTTCATTAGTATCATTGGCTTCACTTTGACTCGCTAATTGTTGAAGAAGTTCCTTTCTCTTTTTCATAGAGATACTCAATTTTTATTTTAGTTCATTGATGAAGTCATTAGCTTGTTTGAGTCTTTCCCTCAGGTTATTGACTTTAGAGTGAGATTGCTCAAGATCATCTAGGGCAGACTAAAGTTGTTCCCTCATACCATACACATCCATTGAGATTCCCATATCTTCCTCAAGCTGTTAGGCTCTGTTTGGAGGAACTTAGCTCTGATACCAATTGTTGGAAACAAGGTGGATAACTGAGAGGGGGGTGAATCATTTATCTTATTTATTTAACTTTCTTTTCTTCTTTAACAATTAGTGCAATATCAAAACATATAAGCATACATGAACATGAGAGCAGAAAAGAAATCAACACATAACACAAGGATTTTTATGTGGAAAACCTTGTTAAGGGAAAAACCACGGGGTGACTAACCCAAGATTGTATTCTCTATTAAAAGAATAGAAGTACAAAATGGCACTTGTGAATTAGGGCTCACTGCCCGAGCACACTGCTCACAAGAGGCTCACTACCTGCAAGAGACTCACTGTCTACAAGGTATATAGAAAGTAACCAGATGTTTGAACTAATTAGAGGCATCCACATATGCTGAGGTTCAGTTCCGGTTAGGCTCAATATACTAATCTGCTCCACTTCATTCTTCCTCTGCTTAGTGTTGTTGTTCTGTCACATACTGTACTTGTATAGTTGCTTCCACACTACTCTCTACTTTTCTTCACACACACTAACACACAACACTCACGTTCATACTGAAATCCATCTGGTATATATATCCGCACTAAGGATTTCAACATCTTTCTAGTCGGCATCCGGAATACTTAAGATTTTTACTAAATGTTGGTCTGTCAGCTGAATCCATACTTATCTGATGCGTATGTATATCTAATGCATATGAAAAAGAGAGACATGTAAGTCATCAATCATGTCGGGCAACCATGAATGATCCCTCAATAAGCTTTATCACCATCAATTTCTCATCTGGATTAAGGTTTGATGCTCTGCCAATTGGTTCTTGCTCAGTTTGCTCTGCCTGTCCGGAACCCAACACTTAGGTGCTCATATCTTTTCACTCTTTCATTGCCGGAGGCTCAATCTTTGGAATGTGGTAGTCATGGTATTCCTCTTGACTTCCCCAAGTTTGCACTTTACTGAGATACATCCTTTGAGAGATTTGGACCTGATTGTTGGACCTTGCTGCATGCTCTATTCTTGCTCACCAGACCAAAACATTCTTCAATCTGACCTCCGGTAAAGACCTATTATGTGTTGCGGATGTGTGGGATAAACTTTGTTGCCATCAATGACAACAATAATGAAGCCACACAGTGTCTCTTGCCAATAGTGTTAGCCTATACTTCATTCTCGTAGGCTAACCATGGTGGTTATTGAACTCTGGTAGTTCATTTGGTGGATTTCAAACACTTTGGCAGAAACTTACTATTTTTAGTAAGTTAGGGTTTCTTCTATTTTTGGAAAGTTGGGGTTGGAGGCAGAGCATCTCGTCGAGACCTTTCCAATGGTCTCAAGATCATGTAATTCGGAGTTCATTTGCCCTCTCATATTAAAGTCCGTAAGTTTAATTTAATATTAAATAATTGGACTTTATTATATTTAAGTGGTGACTTTGGAAAAGTGTTAAAAAATAAAATATAAAGTCACTTGGACTTGGGCGACTAAGGGAGAGGAAATAAAGTTTATAAAATGAAATATTTTCTCTCTAACCTATGGTTTCATTTCATGAGAGAAATATAAAAGGCAAAAATAAAAGCTTTTGATTCATTCACGACATATCATATTTTTCTCATGTTTTGCTCTGTAACTTTGAGGGTTTAGAGAACTTCTTCTAGTCATGGCATTTAGTGACGGAAACCACCATTTGTGACAGCGATTGGAGGGTGTGAAAGATCATCTGAGGTTGCTTGAGGTAGCCATACATATGTGGTTACATTTGTGCTCCATATTGTTCAGTTTCAAGGGTTTCAGGCTTTGTCGTGGAGGATGGGGAACAGAGATATCACACAATATTTGCCTCCATAATTATTATTGCATAGTGGACAATAGATTGCAGGTTTTGTTTGGGAGTTTGGGGTGGATTTGAGGTGCTTGGTGACTACATATTGGTCGTACTCCTGGCTATACCTGGGCCGTACATTCCTTGAGGGATTTTGTGTGTTGTTTGCAAAACCATCTTCCATTGTCCATTCAGCCTATAGAGGCGTTGGAGGCTGCAGAGAACAACAGAGGGTTTGAGAAGAGTTTATAGGCATATTTATATATGCAATATGTTGTTTGAGTTATCAGTAGGTCATACCTTCAGCTAGGGAGGACGTGGCCCTCTTAAGTGTATGCATTGAGCATTTCCAGTCCTTATTTTTCTTCTTGGAGGTGTCATTGAGGTCTTTATCTATTGCTGCTCTATTTAATTACAAATCTGAGTTGTGTATTAGCATTCTAAGTGGACTGTTATTTCCATTTGTTGCAGCAACCATTCCAAGTACTGTATAATCTTTATCAACCATCTGGGCATGTCATATTTTCAATGCTATGACTTTATTTCATTTGGGTATTATCAAAAATGAAGGTTTAGTGCTTTTAGATTAAATATATGCAACTGGGCATCTTTCATTTTCATTATCTTCAAGTGTATATATTTGCATGCTATGTTATGTTATGGAAATCACACCAAAATGCAAGTAGGTTTCAACTAAACGGTATAAAACCTTTTGAAAATGTGAGAAAAAACTAAACCCAATTCAGATATTCCTAAACAGAGAATAGGGAGGTTTATTTCATTAAAAGATTTTATTTATATAGCAACATTAAGTAGTAATTAAACTACCAAAAGATGCCTAAGGTTTGTAACAATCCGTTACTGCTTCTTAGTAAGTTTAAATTTGTTATTGCTTTCTTATTTAAGTTCAAATTTCAATTGCCTTTAATAGATTACAGTAGATTAGAAGTTTCTTAATTTTTACTTATTTCAAACTCCTCTACGAACTGGAAAACCACAACCAAAACATTCATTCTTCATTTAGATTCAAATTGAAAATTGAAAACCCAAAAAGTAGTTAATTGTATTTCAAATCATATAGAGGTAATTAATTGCAAGTAGCTAATTAGTTCATATTTTATTTTGGAAGATACAAAAAGGTATATTAAATTTATTCTTGCATGCATTTATATTAGTTTATTTAGATAGTTATTATTTTCAAAAACAAAAAAGCAATCAAAAGCCCTCAATCACAACATGAGGCATTTAACGACGAAATTCCAACAAACATCAAACAAGCTAACTTGAACAACAAACACACAAACTCTAAAGCTACTCTCTCGATCTTCTATTCCTCACTCAACATCTCAAGTTGAATGTGTCCTAGAATAAAGGATGACTAGATTGAGGTAATATTAGATCAGATTAGAACAAACTTTCCACTATAAGAAAGTCCAAAAAAAGAATAGAATCAAGAGAAAATAGAGATTCTTAGGTAGATTTGAGAAACCAACGAGAGAAGGTGCATAAGAGAAGAGTCTCGTATAAGGGAACTCATTCTTTTAGAACTCATCAAACTTACTAATGTTAGAATCACAATGATAACACTTCAATGATCCACAAGACAACATCCCACAACTCAAGCAGTTCCACCCCCAACTTTATGAATCAACACCATAGTTCGTCACCTGATACTTCTTTTATGTGAGGTGAGTGAACCAACCTGTGTGACTCCCACTTCATACAATCATATTGTTGTCATCCATGAGATTCTTCTTCTACACAAAGAGAGTAATCCATTCAATTCTCTACTACTTGACTAACTTTTTCCAGAAGAGCAAGAGTTATTCGGTGTATGCCATCAACAAGGGTGCAATGCATGTGTCATTTTTAGTCCACCTCATTCACTTTAGCGATAAGTAGATTTAGAATATCACAATCACTTGCATTGAATGACTTTAGGTGGAACTTGTGCTAGTTGAGATATCTTCTTTGTATCTATATTAAGGGCACCAAGAGATATTATTTGAGGCAGATATCTTGAATTTGTCACATTGGGATGATAGAGATCTTGAGAACAATTTCATGACAGTTTTGTATTTAAGATATTTGAGTTAGTTAATGATCATCGTGGAGAAAAATAAAATGGTTATGGTTAATGCTCAAGTAGTTTTGTCTAAAGGCTTTTTTGATGCTATATCCTTGATTTTTGAAGGATACAATCTATATTTACTTGCAAATACCTTAGCAATGCTTTCATTGCAATCTAGTGTCTATTGTCTCATGCATGAAGTGAGAAAATATGTTTACTAAATAGGAAATGCCTTCTTTAGTGGTAATTAAATAGATCAAACTCCTAGTAAGATATTAATACTTGATAAAATCAACTATGTCACCTCCATCATATCCAATAACATGAGACTCAATTCCATAGGTGTAAGGACTTGGATTTATCCTTCTCAATATTCTTAGTTTAGTTATAGTTATTGAAATGAAAATAGTACTATCTCAATGTCATAGAGTACTAAAGAAGTCTCAAATTTGCCATCTCAAATTTTTCTAAGGGCTCCTTTTTCACATTTGATATATTTTTAATCATTCCTTATAACGATGAGATCAACAAAATACAAAATGAGTATCTCTAATTCCTTTCCTTGTAATTAAACATTCACAATATCATTAGATTCATTACACAACTCCATCTTGTCAAAGTTTATCTATTTTTAAATACCATTTTTGAGGCCCTTGATTTAAACCACTAACTCCTTTCAATAACCTGCAAACCTTGTTTCTTCCTTTTACTTTAATGGTCACTGGGATATGTACACCTCTTTTGATAGTTTGCTTCTAGCAAAATTGTTTTCACATCCATGTAATAACCAACCTTGGTTACTACTATTTATATTTTTTAAACCAATTTCATTACATCTTAAGTACCATCTTAATCAACCAAGCAACTTCTTTCCAATTTAGAAGTGTTAGTTTCATAACCTTACCAAACTATAGCAATTAAAACAACTCTATGTCACAGCCTTACATTTTTGTACTTAATAGGGTAAGCTCTCAATATAATGAGGTATCCCTAGACCTAAAGCTATTTCTTGGGGGTTCATTTGAAATTGCCTTGACTACATATCCATTTCTGAGAATCAGAGGCTCTGTAGTGCACACTGGACATCAATAGAAGATTGTTCATGAAATGAAGACGAGATCTCAAACATCTCTTTTGAATCACAACTATTAATTGAATTGATACTTACAATTCAATACATGCACAATAGTATGATAAAAAGTGTCTCAAATAGATATTAGTACAATGTCAACAACAAAATATATACACAAAACCACAACATCTAGCTCATACATACATCACATGTACACATAATGACTAGCTCAGACATACATTACATATACATCGTTATCAACTCATACATACATCACATGTACACATAATGACCATATTTTACAAATATCACATACACATAGTGTCTAGTTGGAAAAAAGGAAGTGAATATGACTCTATTACACATATCTTCCATTACCTAGTTAACTAACACATAAGCTTTTATAATAAAGTGCAATATGCAAAAGGAAAATGAGTGCATCCCATATTACACCATGGGTCCATCCTTATCTCATTTCAAAACTAGTTGTTATGATGAGACAAGCATCACATACAACTTCTTGTCATCACCGGCAAGGCATAAGTGTAACAACACACCACACATGCAACCATTAATAAGATTTCCACAACTAGTTGAACCTTTGAGTCAGTGGATCCTGACATTCATTACTTACATGCTAGTGGTTAAACTTAGTCCAACCTAGTATGTGGTGACTCATGACATCTATAACTTGCATGCTCTTGGTGAAAGATGGCTAGGTACTATCATAAAATGGGTAGCCCTTGTCATACTACACGTATGTGTTACTGGTGAAAGTCGACTAATCCCTAGGATACAATGGTTAGCTCTTGATATTCATCACCTATATGCTACTAGTGACAACTAGCTAGATCACACTTGTATTTGTCTTAGTTCCAACATGTGGAGTCATCTTATAGGCAAGTAAACATAATTAGGATGTCCTAAGAGTTTACACACCTTAGACTAGTTGATATTGTTACAATACCACATAGGGTGATCCATTAATCTATGCACATGATTCTATAGGTTTTGAGAGCTTGATTTACTAACAAACAAATAATACATTAAATCCACATGAGTTGGTTTCTAATAAATCACTTATACATAAACTAATACAAACTTATAAAGTAAGTAATCTAAAAGGCCATTCACTTCATTAGTTGGCTCACAATTCCACAATAAAAGTAACTCATATATTACTACATGTATCATAAGGCTTGTACATTAACATGACCTTTCAAATTAACATCCCAATATAACATTCATTCTTATTTTGTAAGGCAAAAAATAAAATTTCCAATCTAATAAGGTGGAACAATCAAAGAACTAGTTGTACCGCCTTCATTATTTTTAAACAAATATGATGAAATTTACATTTACAAATTCAAATTTCATACCTAATCATTCATAAACCAATAATAAATATTTTTAGTCATTTGGAAACCCCACCTTATAACATATACGCTAATGATGCAAATAAATACTATATATATCCGAATTATTTTATACATTTGTAAATTATATAATAAGATCAATGAGACAAAGGTATAACAAGGTCAAGCATAAAGACAACTCCAAACCTTAGTTATGTTCCCTAACCACCTCTCCTATCATCTTGGGTCACAAGGGCATTCTTTGCCTAAGGACTACCTATATACCTATTTTCAAATAGTATTGAAGTCGCATGTAGTTCTCCTTACACATTAATCTTTTGAGGAACCTACACTTTGATTCATATATCCAGAGCAAGCTATCACAGTCATACTTGTTGAAGCTAAAGATAGAGATTTAAGTTTCCCTATTGCCCATCTAAACATATCTATCAATTTTCACAAAGGTTAAACAACCCCAGAATTAACATATCACATTCTCTAAAAAAATGATAGAGACCATGGGCATCTTATGGAAAATGATGATAGAGTTCTAGACTGTAAAACAATAAGAATATAACCAATAAGAATTAATAGTAAAAAAAATTGTCAAAAATTTCTCATTTCTGCACAGAATTCAATACTTTAAAATGGTTTGGAAAGCTAAGACAAAAGAGGACAAAACCTAGAAACGGTTTGGATAGATGATTAATCATGTAAGAGCATTTTTTAATTTCAAGGTAGCAACAATCAATATCTTCACCATGCTTATGCAAAAGAAATCTCCCTATCACCAAATAGACAAAGCAATTCCAACTTAATTTTCACATAATCTAAGGTACACGTATCATGCATATGAAATATTAACAGCCAAATGAGGTGAGACTATTTACATCATAGCCTGGAATGCACTTCTACATAAGCATCTTAATAGTTTTCTGCTATGTTAATTTCATAATAAACCTTGATAATAAATAATTCATTTGGTTAAGTTATACTTCCATGTGAAGTTAATGATTTAATAGTTTTCTCAACTAAACTTTTAGAGGAGTACTATTGTCCCACTGGGCTAGGCTTAAACAACACACTCTAAGCGCTGACCGTGGATGTGGCAAGGTGGGCCCTTCAACTTCCATTTGTTTCCACTCTCCATTCCTCATTTCCATCGCGCTTCAGTAGTCACGGTTGGCGGTTTGGTAAAGTTCAAATTTGTTTTTGAACTATCTCCTGCCCAAAAATGTTAAGTTCAAATTTGTTTTTAAACTATCTCCCACCCAAAAATGTCTCCCTCCCAAATTCCAACTGATTAAATGAGCGCCTACATGAAATGCTCTGGTAGACATGCTGACTGGATGGCGCAAAGAAATGTGGTCTCCTTGACTGCTATGATTGCAGGATATGCACAAAAAGGTTTGTTGCAATGGCTTTAGAAACTTTCAAGCAAGCAGAATTGGCAGGTGTAAAGCCATATTCCGCAATGTTTTCTAGCATGCTCCCCACCTGTACCAAAATGGGAGCTTTGGAATAGGATATGGACATCCACCACAAGATAAAGGATAGAGGAATTTTGTCGGATGTTGTAGGTGTAACTGCCCTGGTAGACATGTATGTGAAATGTAGGAGTCTAGACAAGGCACATGAACTGTTTGACATAATGCCTCAAAGAGATATTATCTCATGGAATGCCATGATTGTAGGATATGCAAAATGTGTAAGCATAGACAAGGCATGTGGGTTGTTTGACATAATATCTCAAAGAAACATTTTCTCATGGAATGCCCCGATTGCAGGATATTCACAAAATGGATCTGTTGAAAAGGCTTTAGAAACTTTCAAGAAAATGCAATTGGCAGGCGTAAAGCCAGACTCTACAACCTTTGCTAGCATCCTTCCAGCCTGTGCCAAATGGGAACTTTGAAACAAGGTATGGACATCCATCAAAGCATAAAGGATAGAGGAATTTTTTTGGATGTTGTAGTTGCAACTACTCTGGTAGACATGTATGAAAAATGTGGAAGGATAGACAAGGCACGTGAACCGTTTGACAAAATTACTCAAAGAAATGTGATCTCATTGAATGCCATGATTGCAATGCACAAAATGGATTTGTTGACAGGATGTTTTTAAAATCTTTGAATTAATAAAGCATTTTGGAACATATCATGATATTATAAGCTTTGCTTGTGTTCTATGTGTATGCAACCATGCAAGTTTAGTGGATGAGGGCAATGAATACTTCAATCTCACAAGTAACCTTTATTGTATTACACCTACAATTAATCGTTATGTGTGCATGGTTGACCTTATTTCCCATGTTGGCTATCTTGAGGACACCCTAAACTTTATCATTAAGATGCTAGTTAAACATGTGGTGGTTGTGTGGATGTGTTTTCTTGGTGCCTACGGATCACATATTAACATAGGCTTAGGAGTATTTACAACAATGTTGCTTTTTGATTTGGATCCTAATGAGATGAGGGTTTCAAGGTGGCTAGGAGAGAGCTAAATAGAGGATTTCATAAGTTTTTGGATGGACAATAGGACTTCAAGAGGTAGTCAAAAGGATGAAGGAAATTTTAGAGAAACACAATGGGAGACATCATAGGTTTGAAATGAATATTATAATTGCATTCATAATATGGTCAAATTGACTAACTTATTCACTTGTGGCAAACCTAACAAATGGTGGTAAAGTTAAATTCCATTTGGTAAGATAAGAATTGAATAATTTTGCATTAGTCGGATACCTAGCAAATGCTAGTGAAGACTAAATTCCATATGCCACATCTAATGTTTCTTTACAATCCGTATTCACAACTACATTAAGAATCTTGAATTCTTGTACTTGATTCATGTCTAAATTTTATAATGGAGGATTCATTTAAAAATGTCCAAAGACTTATGAGTCGTGGCTAACAATTTTTTGTTTAGTTGATTTTAAATTGAAATGTTATCATAAGCATACATGTTTGTATACAATGAAGGCAAGAAAAATAGCTTTTTGGAAAGAATCTAGAATGATGAACTTTAATTTTTCATCTCATGCAAATGCATTTGACAAGATTATGATTATAAGATAACATATATTTCTAAGTTATTATAAGTCTTTATAATGAGTTATTTTAATGTTTACAATAGAAGGGAATTTGTTATGAAGTACCTTCTATTCTTATAAAAGCTAAATCACTTTGTAACTATCATTAATAGTAATTAATAGTATCACACTTGAGGTACCAAGGTACATCTAACATTATAAATGAATATTTTGGTGTATACATTATAATAGTAGGAAATATTTGAATTGAAGCAACTCCATTGTTATTAAAAATAAAAATATTTATAAAATAATCCCATAGATTGCATTTGGTGAAGTGAGGTCCTCAATAAATGAAAGGTGCTACATTATTCCTCCTACCACTTGGTGCTGCCACATCTATTTGACTTGATTTATTTAAAATCCCTAGTGCCAGATGTGTTCTTGACAATTTATTTAGATGGCTTCTTCCTCATAATTTACTAGTTCCCATCCCACTTTTAGGTTCCTTTTTTTGCTCATTCCAATGTTATCCAACTATAAAATTTGTTAGTTTCCTTCGAAACATTTGGTCTCTTATTTCATGTCGAATGATGAGTATTTCTTTTGCAATTGATCTTAGTATTTCATTTTCCATTTTGTTGGGGTCTCTCCTCGCCCATCACCCTTGCTCTTTTCCCTCCATCTCAAAGCTTAGAAACTCATATATGAACTGCTCTTGTCCTTCTTTTGTCATCTTCTCTCTTTCTCTTCCTCATGGTTGAAGTTAAACTTGTGAAACCACAATGTTAATAATTATTGCCTATTGATACACTACAAAAGACTAACTTTTGAACTTTAACTTTCTTACTACTTGCATAAATAGAGTAGTTACATGATCAATCTCTAACCAATCTTGAAATTAAACCTAAAATTTTATCCTTAATGGCCCATTAGGCCCTTAGTTTTAAACCATGCTTTGATACCATATGTGATAGCCCAGTGGACTTGGGAAAAATTATACTATTTTTTAAAATTGAACTTCTTAAGATTTTACTCACATTATATAAAAGAATGTAGTCTTACAAGTTACACCATCAATAAATCCCTATGAAAAGTCACCCAAAAATTCTTCTAGATAGACATACTTGGCTTCTTGGGTTTGATAATAACATTGAGCTTAGGCATTCATGTCTAGGTTTTAAAAAGTCCTTATTTTATCTTAATCTGTAAGGTGACAATTGAGAGATAGGCCTTAAGACAAGCTTTAGTTTGGGTTGAACCATCAAATTTCAACACTCAGTATGGGGACACATGACAAACTCCAATTGGTACATTCTCATGTTCATGAAATCCCAAGCATCTTTGACATACTTTAATTATGCTTATGGATGTGAAAGCATTTTATACGACTTGGTTTAATTGGGTGTCTAGATCTAAAAAATTAATGGCCTTTGATTTGCAGGGTTAGTGGATGCAAGAGTCATATTAAAGATGACAAAATTGTAAGTTGGGTCTAGAATCCTAAGGTTGTATTCTAAATTTATCCAAAGAGGACACATATATGCTTAGGGTTAACTTTGATACAAAGACATAGCATGCACCCAATTGTTAGGTTTCTTGACTCTCAACATCTTAAGCACAAACATATTATCAATTCTAATTTATTTGGGAGCTTGGTTTTCAAACTCAAAGGATTTACTCTAGAGTTCCATAGACCTAAGTTGCCTACTAACTTTGACTAATTTGTGCACTCAAGTTTGAACTTACTAATTATTAGCTTCCAACCCTCATCTATCTATGAACACATGTATGTGAAGATTCAAATTGTCAAATCAATGGATATAGATTCAATTAGGCCATCAATAGTTAGAAAATCCACTAGTGGTTGCCATAGATGTGGGAACTTCATAAATTCTGACATGCACAAGCTCTCAAATTCAAAAGTATTATGACATTATGCATAGTAGCATACCATGGACACAAGCATCCTTATAAATTTTAATTTATTAGAGCTCCTAGTTTCAATCTCGACATGTCATTATATTTAAAATTTCCTACAAATGTGTGTATTTATAAATTTTCAAGATTTTACTTGAGAACTCATGTTTGTATTTGACACAACTTTATTCCTAAATCTTGTAGCAGATGTGACACTCCTTGTAATTTGAATTTAACATAATTTCATTTCTAGTTTTTTATAGGGGAAACATTCAGATTCCCACTTAGAGGATAGGCATCATCACATGATTAACTTTGGTCAATTAATGACTTAGATTTCACTTGATAGAGTAATGATTAGGATTTTGTCTCAACTTAGGACTCTTGCCAATGCTTCTTTCCTCTTGAAGACATGTGTCCACTATAGATTTACTCTAAGACATCCATGGTCAAGAATTTTCTTGAGGAATTGATAGTCAAGAGTTATTTAGACTTGGAAACAAAAATAGGCTTTAATATTACAAAGGAAGCTAATTTCAAAGCATAGCCTTGCTTGAGCAATTATCATGAAGGGACTCTAAGACTTATTAGAATTAATTCAAGCAACAACATCCCACACATAAATTATTTAGATTTTAGATCACTAAATCTTGCAAAGAGTCATAGGATAGTGGTTTTAATCTAGGCTATTATAATTTACCTCAAAGAGTTTTGCTACTTCCTTTGATGATTTATCCATGAGGTTTACACATTTAGCTCTTAATAAATCTTGAGCATCCAAAAGACTTGATTTATAGCTAGAGAATATGCTCAAATTATGACATAAGAGAATTACTTTCCAAATTTAGGAATCCTAATTACATAGCCTTTGTACTTTAGCCTCTAACCATCCATGGCTCCAATTGCCTAGATCATTCATGCTAGGTTAATTACACTTAGGTAGTTAGGTTCATGCACTAGAACATTATAGAATCATGTCACATGTCTTACAAATTAACCCAAATAATAATATAAAGTAATACTTTAGTAGGAAGGTATCAAGCCTTAGAGGGTTCATAATTGTCTTTACCAAATGACAATAAAACACTACAATATCACAATAAAAATGAGCATGTACTCATTAAGTGTTCTAGGAAGCTCATCCAAGCCTTAAATAATTTATATCACACGTGATAGAATCATAGTACTCAATAATTAACTTTATCTTTTAAGTGGTGGGTCAAATTTTACAAAAGTAGTTTATAGTAAGTATTATAATCTTTAACTATTAACATAACCTATATAGTTCTCTAGAATTTACAAATTAATACCTTAAGACAAATTGATAACAAGTATGTTGATCCTTAACCAAGAATTTGATGATTGTCAACTACCACCCAACAGTCCTTGATGCTTCCTATTACACATCTTTGATGGAGTCCTTAAGAAATCTCCACCCCTTTTTCTATAGACATATTGGCGAAACAAAGATCAAAAAGTTCATTAACATAGTCAAATATAATTACAATTAGAAGAGATAATATTTTTTCATCTTTATTGTAACTAGAGTTATTCGTTTATTCATAGGATGCAAGAACATGTGTTACCAATTTACTATTAGAATGTAGAGGACTTTGCTTGGAGGCCAACCCAAGTATCATGCCTACTTTTCCTCCTATCCACTATTACACATAAACAATCTAGACTACACTAAACAAAAACTTATCTACTAGAAAATGAGCACATACCACCAACAAGGCCTCCTACATCAATTGAGAAGGACTCATCATGGATGAACCAACTAATATCTCCTGTATGAAAAATGACAAGAATGTAAGACTCTATGTATACAAATAATCATAATAACTTTTAAATTAATAGATTAATTTAAACAAAAAAAAGAAAATATGCTCACTGGCATTAGGGGAGAGGAGTTATTAGTCATTAGGGATAACTTTACAACCATGTAGAAGTTAAATGGAATATTGTAGGACCTTTATTTTTTTAGAAATGTGATATGGCCTCTTAACTATCTGCAAGTAAGGTTTAGAGGTGTGACTCATCATGCAACTCTCCACATCAACACATATACTGAGAAGTGTCCTTAAATTTAATTTTTAAAGATTCAATGAAAATGAGCTATCATCGAATTTTTTTTACAAGGTCTTTTACATTTCATGAGAAAATACAACATATTTATTAAACTCACCTTTTACATTTGTCATAGGCTAAACATATAATATGAAGTATTCCAATGCATGTATATTGCCACCTCAATAGTTCTACCCATAATAATAGTATTTGTCTACATATTTGGAATGTTTTCATTATAAGTGGATCTTCAAATAGTTTTTTATCTAGTAGAATGTTCCTCTAAAACCTGAAATATATAGGAGGCACCAAAACTCGCCACTTAGGCCTTGGGAGATAGATACACCACTATTTTCCACTCACTAATTTAATAATGACGATGATGGAGATGAGCGAATTAAAGTTGTAGTCGAGGATGATGCAGGGTCACAAATGCATAGAGATTATTGGTAGAAGATGTGTCCCCACTATTATATCCATTAGATGTAGGTAGCTCATAGTGGGTTCAAGAGGATCAAAAGGAGGAGGATTAAAAGATGTGTCCCCACTACTATATTTGCCTAATCATGTTATGATTTTTGTTATATTGATGACATTTGGTATTGGACACTATGATATGTATGGTTGGTCTTCATATTTATTGGTTTATGGCATGGGCATCTATATGATCTATATTTTTTATAGAATTTTAGTTTCCTTGTACATGTTTATGTGTTTTTTATATGTTGATGTGTGTATATAAATGATATAGCATCAATTTATCAATACACACAATTATCTTGGAGATATTTGAACATTGTATGTCATAATGGAATCCTCATAAGACGAATCAATCAATGCACTAAAATGGATCACATAATCAAATTAGTTTCAAATCAACTACAAAATCTATATGAATATTTAAATGAATACTTGATTTGTTAGTAAAGCTCAAATCTATATTATAAATAATGGATAATACATGTTTCTTTCTTTCTTTCTCATTTTCATTCTTTTAACCATTATTTTATATGATCAAACATATAACAAAAACCATGATTCTCTATTTTATTAAATTTATCTAAATGACTATAATCAAATATTTAAGTTTTCTAAATTATCAATTAAAGTATAGTTCAATCAAATAACCTCCACCCTTTGTTGGCGTTCAGAAAGTTGTTCCATGAATGATGGTCCCTTGGGTCGATCAAGAGTTCGACTAAAGACTATTGGCAAAGATGCCACATCATTCAAATTTTGGATTAACTATAAAAGTAAAGTAACATCAAGATATAAATTAATATATAATTACTCACAAAGAATTAAATGCATACAATAAAAAAAGTTGATGTGTAGAAAAAATTATACCGGCAAGTCCAAGCCACATTGAATCACAGAGAGAGTTCCATGGTGAACTTATGTCAACTCCTCCTCTGTTATCAATTGTTATCCCCCTTAGATACATTAGTACTAGTCTTTGCTTATATTATTCAAATGGAATACACCATGAAATTTAACTTTAAATTTTACCTCAATAAAAGATTGGCCATGCTCCTCTCCTTCTCTACCCACTGATGCTTGTGCTTGTGCTCTTGTCCCTGACCCCTCCACTTGAGTTCTGAACACCACTGTCTCATCTCATGAAAGAGATGTATGGGAGACATCATACTTTGAAGTGTTCAATGGTGGCTCACTACTCTTCGTAAGAGGACCTAATCACAATTGATTGCAAAAAATAAAATGATGAGGCACACAAACATGTGTGGACGAGGAGGGTCTAATAATATCAGGTGATCCAATATGACTGCCAACATCATGTGACTGTGTAAACTGAGAGGTCTGTGTAATCAAGTTCTCAATCAAAGAGTGTATGGCAATGACGCCCTACTGTGTTGCATTTGCAACAACATCTGAGTGTTGAATTAGAGGTGGAGAAGGGATAGCATGAGGGGGAATAAAATGGCCTTGCACTTGTCCCATTGCCCCAGGTCTATTTTGAGGCATTTCCTTACCTACTCCCTGGAACTCTCTAAAATCAAAATAATTCACATGGTGACCAATTACAAACTCTGCATATAGTTTACGAAGGAAATACAAAGGTACATCTAAATTGTTGTTGGGTGGTTTATCAAAAACCATCCACCAATGATCCCAAAAATTCTTACTAATACCCTCATGTGTACACCATTTGATCGAATACTTAGGCTTACAAACATCAACATGCAATCCATTTTTAGGATTGACAAAATATGGGCTAACATAGCTTTGGTAATGTCTAACTCTTTCACTTGATCATATGATAAACCATTAGCATATTCTACCTTCTTGGTTTCTCGCCATTGCCTAAATGATTCATGTTTGCTTGTGAGGGTTCGAACATGAGTAGTAATCCCCTCTAAATTCAATGTCATTGAAGACAATCAAGGGTGGCAGCAATAAATTTCTACAATCCTACTTATTTGATCAAAATTTCTTTCAATTTTCTCTTCGATTGTTGGAGGGGGAGGGTTTGGGTTTTCATGTTGTTCATCCATTTTACCTATTTAAAATACAAAACATACCCATTTAGGATAAAAAAACAAAAAAAATTACTTGAATTTACCAAAAAAAACAAAAAAAAAAAAGTCTCATACCTGGATCAAATATCCATTCTTCTTGCTTCTGATATCCATTTTTTAGCACTTGTCTGCGTTTTGCAAGTTGCGGGTTTGCAAAACATAGACCCAATTTGTGCTTTTTAATGTCTCCAAAATGGATATTTGTTTTGGAAAATAGATATCCATTTTGGGACCCACAAAATGGATATCCGTTCCAAAAAGATATTCATTTTGGTTTGGTATTCCAAACCAAAATGGATAGTCTATCCATGCCTAGGAAAGTCAAACTTCCCCTTTTTGCGATTTTGGATAAGTAAAAACATGATTTTTTTACCTATTGCCAATGTTTGGCCTGCGATGATCCTGTACTCACCCAGGTTATCCTTAGTTAGTGGTTTATTCAATGAATTTAGAATAATGATTAAGAAAAGCAAGAAACTATGCAATGGGCCTAGGATGAGTTCAAAAGCAAACACTTCCATATTGGTTTCACTTTAAGTTCTTTGACCAAGATGTTCTTTCATATTCCAATATGATTTTAAATGAATGAATGAATGTATTTAAATGCAACAACATAGCACATATATCAACACAAATGTGCACTGGGTTAGCTCACAATGAGTAATAGGAGGAATTCACTAGGACTTATTTTGAATTTAAATTTTAAAAGTTTAGTGTTTAGATTTGTGATTGTAGAAATGACCTAGCCCAAATCTACAACCGTAGATTTGATCTAGAGTGATTTTTGTTGAAGGCCTTTAGATTACACAAGGTACTTAAAAAGATAACATATAATCAAGATATTTGTCTGACTTCCATTTTTTAAAGAAAAATGCATATAGCGTTAGGGACAAAATTGTATACTAGTACCACTTATCAACTAGAGATAGATGACCAAAATATTAGGGTGTAAGTTAGTCATTATGGACATACTATAAATATATTGCATGGATTGGTATTACAAATGGGAAGATTGTGTTTCTTTGGTAGATATCATGTACAATAAACATATCATTTTACTCTATACATAGGCCCTGTTGAATATATTATATTGTATTTAGTGGCAAAGCACATTAGACTATTTTGTTCCTACTTGAAAAATATTTTGTATATATAACATTTAAATATGCTAGTTTATTTATAGTTCATATTTGATCACATGATCTAGTATATAAGTGGTGTTAAGTTATGCTTTTAGGTAGACCATTAATATGTTTATTGTATTCAATTATTGTATAAATTTTTGGGGTTGATCTTGGAGAACTTGACTACTTGTGACCAATTGACAACCATTAAGGTATTTATAGATACCACCAAGTCCACAAATGTTTAAGAAACATAGAGAAGTCAAGAGCAAGTAGGTAAACTGAAGAACAAAGATTAGAAGAATACATAAGACAAGTTCATAGACGTAGGACAAGTTTACAGTCATAGATTATTCTTAGATCATCATACTCATCCCTACATAGAATCAAGAGAATAATTTAATCCCATTGTGGTTGCCTCTTTGTCATCTCCTATTCCTAACCTTGAAGCTTATCAAATTTAGACCTTCATCAGTTTTATGTGCATTCATCAATTATCAAGCAAAATAGACTAGTTTTTATTTATGTTCTTGCACATTTTAATTACTAAGCTAAATATTAAAGTCAAATCAACTCCATTATTAGTCTAGGTTAGTAATTCTTAAATGTGTATTCATAAATTATTGGATTATTCATAAGCTTTAGGAAACCTTGTTTTCCTATACATTTTTTATGAACTTGAAAGAAATCCTATAAAACCTATGTGTTTCATGGAAATGAATAAACTTTGGGAGATGATGAGTCACACATGGAAATGGTTTAGATAACATGTAGCCTTGGTAGGATATTAGAATTGAAGTAAAAATGTCTAACCTCAAATTGGACATAAGGACTTGATGAATGTATAGAACAAGAATAGGCCAGGGTCATTTAACCTTGTATCAATGCATAATCTTGCCCGATGCTCCTCATAAAAAAGTATGGATCATGGGAATTTATGTGTAGACCTTTGAGGTTCAAATAAACTCACAATCAAGGATAAGTTTCCAATCCCTATGATTGATGAGTTAGATGAATTGCATGAGTCTTTTTCTTCTCCAAACTAGATTTATGGTTTGCATAGCACTAGATCCATCTTCAAGAAGCATTCTAGACCATGTTCTGAACTCATGAGGACCACTCAAGTTTCCAATTGTGGATTTTGGCATCACTAATGCCCTGTTTACATTCCAAATCCTCTTAGATCTTTTAACCATTTCTTAGGAAATTCATTATGGCATTCCTTGATGACATCGTCATCTACAAAATAAAATTGGAGGAGAACCTCATTCACTTGGATCAAGACATCCAAATTCTTTTAGATAACTAGTTAAGTGCAAAAAGTGTTAGGACTAGCTGTTGTAAACCTTGCAAGTCCTAGTGATGATGTCATTATTGAATATTTGTAAAATATTATAATGTTTGACCCTAATGGAAAAGGGTGCCACACATGAAGAGAATCTTGAGATTCCTTTGTTGGCAATCTCTAGATCGTGTGTCATTTGTCTTATTCAACGATTGTAAGAAGTCATTGAAATGGGATTACAAGTTAGACTAGTCAAGGCATCTTTAATTGTCTCATAATTTAGATATTTGTAAGAGGTGTATAAGAGACAATATTGCACCCACAAGGAGAACTCGAGTGTTACATATGTTTCCCTTGGTCATAGGGATCAATGGTCATCATCATGAGTTACAAATTCTAAGTGGGGAGGAGTTAATTTTGGAGAGGGGCACATGGGTTCAACTTGGACAAGATGGACCAAGGTTTGACTCATCATTTTGGGAAAACATTTGTGACTTCTAGGATCTCCTTTTCCTATACACCAAGGGATTGAAGTGGAGATTGTATGTTTGATTTTATGTAGGTTTATGCTACCAAATTCCTCCAAAATACAAAGTGTTGATATTTAATTATACAATCTCCCAAGCCAATTTATTCAACTTTACATAGATCTCTTGTGTTTGTGGATGTAATTTGTCTCCTACACAAAAAAAATGTACCATTTTATGGCCTTGAATCCAACTACATCTAGGGATATTTTTAATTCCTTTATCTCCCATCAATTTCCTTACCATTTGAACCTCACACCACCTGCCAACTTCTGCATAAATGTTTGAGAGAAGAGCATAAGTCACAACATTTTTAGGATCCAAATAAAAAAGTAACGTTGCTGTAAATACTCCTAAGCCTATGCTCATATGTGATCTGTAGGTACCAGGAAAACACATCCACACAACCACTATAGGTAAACTAGCATCTTAATGATAAAGTTTAGGGTGTCCTCAAGATAGCCATCATGGGTAAGAAGGTCAACCATGCACACATAATGATTAATTGTAGGTGTAATGCAATAAGGGTTACTTGTGAGATTGAAGTATGCACAACCCTCATCCACTAAACTTGCATGGCTGCATACACATAGAACACAAGCAAAGCTTATAATATCATGATATGTTCCAAACTGCTTTATTAATTCAAAGATTTTGAAAGCATCCTGTAAACAAATCCATTTTGTGTATTGCAATCATGGAATTCAATGAGACCACATTTCGTTGATCCATTTTGTCAAACAGTTCACGTGCCTTGTCTATCCTTCCACATTTCTCGTACATGTCTACCAGAGCAGTTACAACTACAACATCTGAAAAAATTCCTCTATCCTTTATGCTTTGATGGATGTCCATACCCTGTTTCAAAGCTCCCATTTGGCACAGGCTGGGAGGATGCTAGCAAATGTTGTAGAGTCTGGCTTTATGCCTGCTAATTGCATTTGCTTGAAAGTTTCTAAAGCCTTTTCAATAGATCCATTTTGTGAATATCCTGCAATTGGGGCATTCCATGAGAAAATGTTTCTTTGAGATATTCTGTCAAAAAACACATGCCTTGTCTATGCTTACACATTTTGCATATCCTACAATCATGGCATTCCATTAGATAATATCTCTTTGAGGCATTCTATCAAACGATTCACATGCCTTGTCTATACTCCTACATTTCACATACATGTCTACTAGGGAAGTTACACCTACAACATCTGATAAAATTCCTCTATCCTTTATCTTGTGGTGGATGTCCATATCCTATTCCAAAGCTCCCATTTTGGTACAATCAGGGAGGATGCTAGGAAATGTTGTGGAAATGGCTTTACACTTGCCAATTGTGCTTGCTTGAACGTTTCTAAAGCCGTTTCAACAAACCTGTTTTGTGCATATCCTACAATCATAGCAGTCGAGGAGACCACATTTCTCTGTGCCATCCAGTCAGCATGTCTACCAGAGCATTTCATGTAGGTGCTCATTTAATCGATTGGAATTTGGGAGGGAGATAGTTTCAGGCGGGAGACAATTTAAAAATAAATTTGAACTTTACCAAACCGCCAACCGTGACTGTCGAAGCGCGATGGAAATGAGGAATGGAGAGTGGAAACAAATGGAAGTTGAAGGGCCCACCTTGCCATGTCCACGGTCATCACTGTTTAAGCTCAGCTGTCCCACCACTCTACTTAAATATCATCCACTTCAATGGTCAAACAACCAATAGTAATTTTACATTTGTCCTATTTTTATTGGCCAAAATTGACCTTTGACTATTGAAGTGGATGATATTTAAGAACAGCCCCGTCCCACTATAGTATCATACAATTCTTGCCTATCTCCCATCTTGCCTTGGTTATCCTTTCCATGTTGTTGGGCAAGTCAAATGCCTGTCCTTTCTGGATTAATGGCAACAGATTGACGCCCTTGCTCTTTTGATGGTGTTTGCAGTCATTTCATCTGACAAACCCCTCTCCCTCCCTTTTATGCTAGTGTGTTTAATATTTAAATAAAAAATGATAATATTTATTGCCTAGGGGAGAGGACCCAGTAGTTGAGCACCCTAACTTCATGCCTCTCAAAATCATATGTGGCAATTTTGAATCACTCCAAAATTTTTATAGTAGCTTACTTGGTAAGGCCCCTGCTTATAACTAAGGTTTCAGGGCCACATCATCAAATATGATGCCAGATCAACATGCTTTTTTTGAGGTGTCAAATAGTTCCCCCCAAAAAAGGGTGAACCAATAGGTATGCATTAAGTCATGTTTTGTTTGTGCATTGATGTGGCATCACATGATTGGTTGCTTTTTAGATCTTAAGGGCACATTTCATTCAATTATTATTACTTATAAGTATTGGGTCTTTTCCCCTATGCTGCAAAAAAAATACAAATTGGGCACTATGACTAAATATTTATTTTTCTTTATTGATTTCTCACACGCTCTTAAACATGAAACATTTATTTCCTTATGACTAACATTGGTAATTTAATTATTTAACAACTTTATTAGGTAGCTTATCCTTAAAATATATATTGTAATTTTAACACAGTAAACAATTAAAGATGGGTGTGGGACTTAGACTCATGCATTTTGGCCTGCTTGAATTTGTGATTTTTGGATAACTAAGAGTTGATTATAATCCTCTAATATGTTTGACCTCAAGGTGTACAAGATGAGATAGCTTCCTAGCCATATCAATCAAACATGGTCATTGCCAACAAACACCAGTATGTAGGGGGCTAAATGTAGTTTGATCAAACCTCCAACCTAATCATGACATTCACTTAAAAACAATGCATGCTTAATCTGGCATTAGGATACTCGTTAGACATGCATTAACATCACAATATCACAAGGCAAATTATAATGAAATGGTTAACAGCTTCTAATTCCATCATGTTTACTTTAAAACTGTGATTATAAACTACATCATTTTGCACCTTAAAAATCAATCAATTTACTTATCCATGATAGGTTAAAAATAGGTGCCTTTAGGGGATGTGACATCCTCCCCCCTTGGAATAAGCTATCTCGACTTATTAGAGGGTTGCATTGCTCTTTTCTTTTGTTAGTAGCTACATTTAAATCATTTATTTCCTTGCTCTTGTCATGTTTCAACCTCTTGGGGCTTGATTTATGAATTTTATATGTAAATTTCTTTTATTTTAGGTTTATTAGCCTAGTTTTTGTTTGTGAATTCACTATCCTCACCTCTCAAGTAGTTTCATTTTCCTAATTGGCCAATTTGGAACAAATTTCTAAGGCTAAAAGGGTACATATATAAAAAAGTATATGCATATGCCTTTCCATTGGATTCAATCATCTATTTCTCAATTTATGTGTTGATTTTTGTTAACATAGGTCATTATTTATGTTATATGGTACACACATTTACTTGTTAATCTATGCAAAGCAATGAAATACCATGCATCAATGACCACTCATCGTAGTCAAGTACATATTACATTCTTATTAGTTTCATCAATTTCCTCATAGGCCCTATTGCTCGAGGTATGATCCATTTATTGTTCCTTTAGAATGCATCTACACCCATATAAGTATCTAAATAGAGCATACTTACAACATCTTGATATGATTTCTCTCTGAGTTTTAACTTTGCTCTATATGACAGAGTTGTACACCATATAACCCATTTCAGACATATGGCTATGTAGTTCCCCTCCATTCTCACTTTGGATGAGAATGTGGTCAGGCTAAGGAGCATGAAGAAGAAGGTAAAATATTCAGAATACTTAGGGTATGATAGACATGTTGATGGTAGGCTTACTGTTATGATGTAGTTGATGACACTCATTGATGTTCATTATGATGACATTGTTGATACTTTATGATTAGTACATTATGCTTATGTTGTGATCAGTTATAGGTTAATTGATTATGTAGATTAGTTTTACTATGTGATTAATGTGATTATTTATCTATATGTTATCTAGTTGTTTATTTACTAATGAATTTGTTTAATGTGGATACTTGTGATGTGTTTTGTAAAGGGACAGTGTAGTATTACTCATAATGAGTATCCTACTACGTTGTGATTCCATGTCACTATGTGCCTGCTTGGATGATTATATGTATGTATTCGACACTTTTCTTTGCTATAGGTTGCAGGTACCAGGCATCGACTCCACCTAAATTGGCAGGTCTGAGCGTGCATTCATACCAATGGAAGTTGTTGAATGGAGATAACATATGGTCCCCTAGCCTAGCCACCATCCTTGAAGAGGATGAGTATCTAGTTGTGTACCCTGCCAGTGTTGTCGATTTGGTCATGATAGTCAGTCATTGTTGTGGTGATCTTATTTTCTGATCTTGCATACTAGTCAGGTATGGTTTGACAGTTGGGTTATTTTGTTGGTATTGTTTTGGTTATTGTTGCCTTAAAATAAAATAATTAGTTATGAATCATTTTTGTTAAATAAATAAATATATAAATATCCTTATGTAAATTTAGTTTATGAAAAATATATTATTCTAGAAGTTAAGTTAATAAATAATAATAATAATAGTAATAAATGTAATTGCAACTAGAGATAAATAAATAAATAATATTTATGTGTTACCATAAAATATATTTATCTTGGTCTGGTTGTAAAATGTTTAAAAATAGTAAACTATAAGATATTGTTCATGCAAGAGTTATTGCCTCTTGTGGGGGAGAATCTTCTGGAAGATTTTAGGGGATTTCTTTCACTAAAAATAGGGAGTTTTTGGGTTGTATTTAGGGGGGAGATTTCTCTCTCATAATAATCTTCAGCAAATGGAACTTTTGGGTGGAGACTAGTTTGTGGTTGCAGCAGTTGAACCCAACATCGAAGTAAATGTTTGATTTATAATTTTTCTTGTTAATGGTAATTTGCTTGAGAGGTTAGAAGCCTTGTTATCGTATCCAATTGTGCATGTTTGTATCATTGCATTTCTGGGAATCACCAATTGATGTGATTGTCTATCTCTCGCCCATTTCATCTCTATTTTTACAGTCTATTAAATTAGCCATAACTTTCGTTTTACAAATTGGGTTCCTCTAACTTTTTGATATATGGTGTATGGCCTAGTTACTAAATCATATCCAAAAATTGTCCATATCCAGTTTTTCATTTTCGAGATATGAATGTTTTGTGACTGTCTACCTCTCAGTCATTTCGTCTCTATTTTAGCAGTCTATTGCATTAGCCATAACTTTAGTTTTATGAACTGGGTTCCTCTAAATTCTTTCTATATGGTGCATGACCGAGTTATCTAAATCATATTCAAGAATTGTCCATACCCAGTTTGTCGTTGTGGAGATATGAATGTTTTGTGACTATCTACCTCTCAGCCATTTCATCTCTATTTTAGCAGTTTGTTATGTTAGCCATAACTTTAGTTTTATGAACTGGGTTCCTCTAAGTTTTTGATATATGGTGTAAGACCTAGTGTTCTAAATCATATCCAAAAATTATACATACCCAGTTTGTCGTTTTGGAGATATGAATATTTTTTGACTGTCTACCTTTCACCTATTTCATCTGTTAAAACAGTTAGTTGCGTCACCAATAACTCTATATTTTCAAATTGGGTTTCTCTAAAAATTTTATATAAGATTCAGCTCTTACCTATGAAAACTATATCCAAAAGAGTTAGCATTACCCAGTTTGCCAATTCAAAGATATGTATCAATTAGTGACAGACATTCCTATGCCATCTTGATTGTTGTTAATAAATCTACAAATCCATTCTATGCATATCCTTTAATCATTGCATTCCATAATTTGACATATCTTTGAGGCAATTTGTTGAACAATTAATGCACTTTGTCTATGCTCTCACTTTTGCATACATGTCTACTAGAGCATTTCTTTTTCGAAATCTCTTATCATTATCAAAACATTCTATATCTATATTCTTTCTGATATAATATATGTTCTTGCATATCTTAATTGATCATATTAGTATGTTTCTTTGTTAGTGGTTTATTTTAGTGCTTTTGAACATGATATTTGGTTATCTGAGGACTGATTCTTGTTTTTTAGATTCTTTTTGTAGGATTTGAAATTAGCAATATAGTCTAATCTAGATTTAATAATAAAAACATAACTTAAAAGATTTTGGAAATCATACATGGGGTAGTGATTATGAAAATATTTATGTTGGAATTGAATTATATTCTCTTAAATGCATTAGAAATAACATAATGTTTATCAAGTTAAATCTTTTACTTGAAAATTAGATAATGGTAGAAGGAAAATGAATTAAATTGGATGATAATTTTGAGACTTATTGTGTTTGAAGGGAATAGAATCAACCTAGTTCTAATTTAAGGTAGAAGTATCAATTTTGGGTTTTAATTAGAAATTATTTAATGATGAGTCGTTGATAATAGTCCATGACTTTCAACTACTAAATGTTATCCTTGCAATTAGTCTAAGTAAGACTCTTAATATTATCTATTGCCAATAGCATAGGAATAGATTGAATATTGTTACTTATGGCACTTATATCATTTGATCATATTAGTAACTATTACTAGTATTTAGAATAATATTGTTTTGCATTGCTGAGATAGATTCACTTTATGTTTGTTAGATGATTGACCATGATTGGAATTAATGTTGCATTCTTCAAGACCCATTATTAGTGCATCAGATCATGTGTTACATCTGTGGTTTTCCTTTTGAAGTATTGATGAGAAATCTTGGTTTATGATGTGTTTTGGAAGTGATTGTGATGTGTGACCATTGTGTTTTAATGGTGTCATTATTGTGTTATTTGGGGAAAGTGGTTTCTAGAGGCCTAGGATGGTGTGATTGTGTGGTGGTTGGCTATGTGTGCATTGTGTGAGTTGAATGAAATGTATTCTTCAAATATGGTTTCTTATTCATGTTGGAATGATGCATGTGCAAGATGGTTTGTGCCTTGCTCAGTGTACCTATTCTTGTGGTTTTGCCTCAAACTCATGTTGATGTCTTTTTCGAGATGTGGTGGTAGAGTTCTTCTTGAATGTTGGGGTTCATTATTGTTTTGAGCATGGAATGAAGTATTGTGTTGGTTTATGTAATCGGTTGATATTTTTGGAGCAAGAGGACCCATGCCTTGCTCTGGATATATTTTGTTTATGGTTAAGTTTTTTGGAGCAAGAGGACCCATGCCTTGCTCTAGATACATTTTGTTGAGATTTGTATGCAAGAAGGTAAATGCCTTGCATGGTATATGGATACTTGTCATTATGTCTTGCTTGATGAATAGGGTCTTTTAGATGCAGGTGGTAAAGTGGCTTCCAATGTGGAGCCAGTGCCCAAAGTGGCTGCTAGGATAACCCATTGGAAGTTGTTAATCCAGTGATAACTTAATAATAAATTTGGAGGGTTGGGGGGGTTTTCACATTAATCAAGATAAAGTATGCCTCACTCATGGCTCAAGTGCTCGTTTAGGCTTGAGATGAGATGAGAAGGTTGTGGTTAGCAAGATCAAATTCCTTGTCCTCACGAAAGGAATGTTGGTTTCACATGTGTCACCCTATGGGGTCGGTGCCTAGAGAGAGGCTACCAGGATAACCATAGATGGGAGCCGGTTTCTAGAGAGAGATAGCCTAGATAACCCATGCGAGGACCTTGCGATGACACTCTTCCCTATTGCAGTCTAGCATTCCCTAGTTGTACTCTTCCCATTCGTTGTGTGGTTACCTCTAGAAATTGATGTTTGTATATTGCCCTATGTTGTTGTGGTCATGTGTAGTTCTTGTTCACCATAGTTATTGTATGCCTAACTGTTCATGTTGTGGGACCTTATTGTTATCTCCTACCATGAGGGGTGGACCTCAGGGTTCCACATGGTCGGGTGGTTGTGCATTCTTCCATTAGTTTTCTGGTACCGTGGCTCGTGTGTAAAGAAGTTGTATCTCATGTTTCCAGATTTGTACATGTATTTGAAGATAGATATTAATACTATTCACATCTAGATCTGTGTATCAGTGGAACTCATTATGTAATTTGATGTAATCAGAAAGGAAGTGCTTTTGTATCATAGAAATTATGTAATTCCTCTTGTAAGATAAACTATTCTGCATTTGTAAACATTATTGCAAAGATGTTGATGTATGTATCTGATGAGGTAATCAAGTTGTTAGTTTAAGTTATTTGAATAAACTATGTATGTTGTTGATTAATGTTTAATTTCAATAATGTAGCTGTGTAATCCCTAGAGATGTTAGTTTAACTGGTTGTTGATAGATTATGTTATGTTTTAGTTACTTCTATTTTAGTTAAAAAAAAATCTACCCTTTTATTGCTTTAGTTGAACTTATCTCTAGGGTTGCATGGAGGGGCATTACATGCTACATCAATAAGTATTATGGTAGCTACAAACCTCCCCCATATGAGTGTACTTTCAATCCTCAATCTTCCATACATATTAAACCCATTCAAGCATGTATCCTCAAGTTCTTAGCAATTTAAGTTCATAACCATTCATGTTTATACCATAATGAGGATTCTTGATACTATTAAATATGGAGTGGAAGGCATCACATAATAGTGTGCAAACTCTAATTCAACAATTTATGCCATAGGTTATAACAAGCACTAACAATCATCAAATACTATCCATCTCAACTAGGTTTCCAACATCAACTATCAAGTTTCATGATTGGAATTAGCAAAAGGATCCAAGTAGCAAAACTTGAAATTAACAATTGTGTTTTGACTTGCTTATCCTAGGTACCTCATATTTCTATATATATTTATAAGTTTCAATAGCATTTTTGCTACACAAAAGGAACCCCAAACTTACGTGTTATGGGTCCATTGCACTTTTTTGCACACTTCTTTCTTCAAAGTTCTTATAATCAAATTTTCCTTTAGCACCAAGGTATACTAGGTTAGGACTGACCATTCATTCTATGAAGCTTAAAAGTCTATTTAAGAAACTCAAGGCTATTATATTCATATTGAATGTCAAGTTCAGTTATAGTGAACCAATAAATATAAGATTGTTTAATTCTTCCTATAGTCTAGTGAGCTTCTAGGTCCAACATTTGAACCATGCTTTGATACAAATTGTAACAACCACTCATGGTTACTACTAATTTTAAAATAAAAAATCATTACATCTCAAAAATCATTACATCTCAAGTACCATCTTAATCAACCAAACAACTTCTTTCCAATTTTAAAGTGTTAGTTTCATAACCTTACCAAACCATAGCAATAGCAACAACTCTATGCCAAAATCTTACATTCTTACACTAAATAGGGTAAGCTCTCAATATCATGACATATCCCTAAACATAGACCTATTCCTTGGGGATTCATTAAAATTGGTCCTATCTATGTGTCCTTTTTAGGATTCAAAGATTTTATAGTTTGCACTAAACATGAATAGAATATTATGTTCATGAAATTAGGATGAGATCTCTAACCTCTCTTTTGAATTACAATTATTAATTAAACTGATAGTTACAATTCAATACATGCACAATAGTATGACAAGTGTGTTCCAAACATTTATTAGTACAATGTTAACAACAAAGTATGAATGCAAAACCACACCATCCAACTCATACATACATCACATGTACACATAATGACCGATGTAGACATACATTATATATACACAGTCATCAACTCATATATAAGTTACATGTACAAATAGTTACCAACTCTTAAATAGATCACATACACATAGTGAAAAACTAACAAAAAGGAAGTAAATGTGACCCTATTGCATACATATGTCCATTATTTGGTTCATTAACACATAAGCCCTTTTAATAAGGTGACAATTAAAAAGGAAAACAAATGCAACTCATACTACACTGTGGGTCCTGTTGATTCCCAAAATAACCATAATCCAAAACCCTAAAACATTACCCAATCACCTAGGCTAGGGGCATCATCAAGATGATTGAAATACAATTTATTAACAGGTTAAGGATGATTCTAGGCCAATGGATGAGTGGGTTTTCTCTCCTACACTTCGAGCTCAGCTTAGACTTGGAAGGGTGTTCCCTGAGGTTAGATAACAAGATGAACAACTAAAAATTGGTGGCAAAACCCAACCCATTGACTTGGTTCCAAACACTGTCACTAAACCAAGAACAACCAGCCACCCACAGACCTCAATATAGCTAATTACACATGTTGTACATGCACCCACATATGACAGCATTTACATCCCCATAAGATGGATTCATTTGACATTCTTTACACAATGACAAGATGCAAACATGCATGACATGATTCTCACAAGATTTAAGTTGTTTTATATTTCTTCAAATTCATCCCCAGTTATCACACATAATCATGAACATGTAAAACCTAATTTAACTCCTACTCTTGCAAATAATAGGACAAGGGTTTGTATTTGAAGATTGTTTGATTCCTCACCAATATGGACCAGTGCCTACTCCAATGGGCAACAAAATCATGGTATGCAAGGAAAAGGTGAAAACATTTAACAACCATCAACAAAATCAAGGAGTACATTCACATGTAAACCCAAGAAAACATTTTACAAAATGGAAATACTTAGTAATCCCTAACATACTACAAAAATTCATTTGCAACAAAGGAGAGACCAATACAAAATCTTTGTATTGCCTTAGAATTTGTCACATTCATCTAACCTCGGTTACAATCACACCAACAAATATGGTGAAGGAAATATACAACTGTGATTACATATTCCCAAAACTGTTATAAAATGCCATGGAGACATACCATTGTTGAAATGCACAAGACAATTGAGAGGGGGGTGAATCAGTTGTCACAAAACTTAAACAATTTCTACATCTTAAAACATCATCCACCTACTTTCTGTTATTATGATTAGAACATGAAAACACAGAATCAGTAATTCTAACACAACTGCAAGATCATACACAACAGACACCAGATTTTTACGTGGAAAACCCTGTAAAGGGAAAAACCATGATGGGGGTTAACCCACAATATTATTATGTAAAAAACAATACTAAAAATCAGAGGCTCACTACCATTAGGGCTCCTTGTCTAGAGCTCACTGCTCAAAGAGGGTCACTACCAAGGAGTGGCTCACTGCCAAGGGTTTGAACTGAGATGATAACATCTACACCATGACAAAGTTTAGTTTCATTGAAATGCAAAACAATTTCTCTACTCTGCTTTGCCTTTTTATGCTTTTTCTTCTCTTCACATTCTTACATCAAGACATCTTTTCCATGACTCAATTACAAGTATATATATCATTCATCGACTTTGGAATGTTCAACAAAGTTGGCATTACAACGACATTACATTTATCAAGCATTGGGCCATTCTCCAAATAGGTCTTGACCTAACACAAAAATTATGCTAAGGAGAAGACACAAAATTATAAGTGGATCACATCGCGCCTTAGCAAGGGCTCAAATACAATCTTCTACGATCCTACACACTTCTACAATCTTCTATGAATCTCCGCAATTAGTGGAATCATCTGAGTCGGCTAAGACTGGAGCTCGCACTATGTTGTCTGGGAAAAATCTTCAATTCTGATCCAAAATACTCCTCGTAGACCAATGTAAAGGTAGAAACATGATTAGGAGACATCCACAAGAGCATTGTAATCACCAAAAACATTCGCACAACATCTAACCACTCAAACCATGATATTTCTCCAACCAGAGCATAAGAACTCAACTATCATCAACTATCACTAAAGAAAGATCACTTGCGGACCACCAAATCATGAACCATTGCAATTGTAGGTGCATATCATCATCCCAGACATCACTCTAGAACTACAGACCAAAATACATAACTGCAGAGGAATGCAAAGCAAAATACTTTCTCCCGAACACCAGTGAATGAACAGAAAAAGCAGGTTGTACTTTGGTGAACACAACTTCCTCAATTCTTCATACTAGAGGCTCAAGCTTGGAGTGTAGCATATTCAGACATGCCTCTAAATATATTCCAATCCGCAACCAAGATATTTAATCAACAAGAAATGTGAAGCAATCTTTTGCACTGTTCTTTTATTAGCAACAGACTATCTTCACTACAATTTACTGCAACTCACTATTTCTTCCGGAGGGGCAAATTTTCTCAATATCCTCAACATATAAAGCTTCTAAACAAATAAAAAAATAGGATATAGTTGACACCAATGACAACAAAGATATGTTGACATCAATGACAATACCAATTAGGCACATACTTGCAACAATCTCCCCCTTTGTCATTGATGGCAACATATGATGTGAAAAATAGTCATCAAGACAAGATTCTCCCCCTATCTCTTTACACATTTGCATTTGTTCTTTTCTAAGTTTTTCACATGATTTATCTCCCTATTTGAAGTCAATGTCAAAGGGCACATACTTGTACTCTATTTCTCTGATCCAACTCACATCTAAACTCTCTGACTACTCCCCCTGAGAAGTAGCCTTTAAAGCATC
Organism: Cunninghamia lanceolata; assembly: GCA_027924645.1. Lineage (NCBI taxonomy): Eukaryota > Viridiplantae > Streptophyta > Pinopsida > Cupressales > Cupressaceae > Cunninghamia > Cunninghamia lanceolata. The sequence continues at coordinate 802,984 of BSBN01000082.1, forward strand.
AATTTAGATCTGGAGGTGGGACTCTAAGCACCACCGGACTGATGCATTCTTGTGCATCTTAGTTTAGATCAGGAGGGGTGATAACCCCTAACTTTTCTCTAAGATAATCAAAAGTATCTTTAGGTAGAGGCTTGGTGAAAATGTCTGCAATCTAATCTTTTGTAGATACATACTCCAACTTGACTTTATTCTCTGTCACTTTTTCTCTTAGAAAGTGATATCTTATGGATATATGCTTTGTCCTTGAATGCATTACTAGATTCTTTGATATGTTTATGGCACTTGTATTGTCACAAAAGATTACAATTGCATCTTCATACACAACTCTGATGTCCTTCAATGTCTGCTTCATCCATAACACTTGAGTGTAGTTGCATGCTGCTGCAATGTATTCTGCTTCTACAGTAGACAAAGATATTGAGTCTTGTTTCTTGCTTAACCAGGATACCAGCCTTTTCCCTAAGAAGAATGTACCTCCACTTGTACTTTTCATGTCACCCACATCTTCGGCCCAATCTGCATCAGTGTATGCACTAAGAGTGAAATCATTGTCTTTAGGATACCACAAACCATAATCCGTTGTGCCTTTCAAATATCTTAGTATTCTCTTGACTTCCATCACATGTGACTCTTTAGATTCTACTTGAAATCTTGCCACGAGACAAACTGTATGCATTATGTCAAGTCTAGTTTGGGTCAGATAAAGTAATCCTCCAATCATAGATCTATACCTTTTCTGATCTTCCTTAGGTGAGTCATCATTTTTTCTCAACTTATAACCAGTTACCATGGGAGTGCTTACCGGTTTTGAATCTTCCATCCCAAACTTCTTTAACAACTCTTTCACATACTTAGACTGAGAAATGAAGATACATTTATCTGATTGATTAATTTACGGACCTAAAAATAAATTCATCTCACCAAACATGAACATTTCAAATACATTTTGTATTTCCCTAACTAAAACCATGCACATACCTTCATTTCCTCCAAAGATAATGTTATCGACAAAGACTGCAACAATTAGGATTTGTTCATCATTGATCTTGAAATAGAGATTATTGTTGGTAGTACCCTTATTGAACCCTAACTATATTAGATATTTATCCAATCTTGCATACTAGGCCCTAGGGGCTTCTTTTAGTCCATACAATGCTTTCTTCAATCTGCACACCATGTCACCATGATCTGATGACGGGAATCATTCTGATTGTTCAATATAGACTTCTTCTTCCAATTCTTCATTCAAGAATGCAGAATTCACGTCCATTTGATATACCTTGAAATCTTTGTAGGCTGCAAATGTTAAAAACATTCTTATTGCTTCAATCTTTTCCACTGGTACAAATGTTTCCTCAAAATCTATTCCTTCAACTTGAGAGTACCCTTTGCATACCAACCTTGCTTTGTTTCTTACCACTTCACCATTCTCATTCATCTTGTTCCTGAAGACCCATTTGGTGCGAATTACATTTTTATTTGTTGGTCTGGGAACAAGATCCCAAGTTTGATTCTTCTCTATCTGCATTAGTTCTTCTTTCATGACCTTTACCCAATTTTCATCATTGCAAGCTTCATTCATAGTCTTAGGCTCAATCTTGGAGATCAGATAGAAATTCACTTGTTCTTCTGCAGCTCTTCTTCTGGTCATAATTCCTTTGCTCTTATCTCCTATGATTTGATCTTCAGAATGATTAAGTTTTACATACCTTGGTGTCTTAGTGACAATTTCTGGAGCTTGTTCCTCTTCATCTAAATTGTCTTCATATTGCACCACTTCTTTTCTTGTTGAAACATCTGGTTCATCTGATTCATATCCACTTGATCCTGAACACCTTTCCTTTCTTTCATCAACTTTGACATTTGCACTCTCAATGATCTTCTTCAGTCTCTTATTATAGCACCGGTAGGCTTTGATCTTGGTGGAGTAACCAAGAAAGATTCCTTCATCACATCTAGCATCAAACTTTCCTAGATCTTCTTCTCTTTTGATATAACATTTGCTACCAAAAACTTTGAAGTATTTTACTGTAGGAATTTTTCCATACCACAACTCATAGGGGGTTTTGGTCCTATTTCCTTTGACTTGAAATCTGTTTAGAATGTAGACAACTATGTGAATAGCCTCTCTCCAATATACTTCTGGTAGGTCAGCCTCCTTCATCATGGTTCTAGACGCCTCTTGAACTGTTATGTTCTTCCTTTCAACAACTCCATTTTGTTGTGGACTCCTAGGTGCTGATAACTATCTTTTTATCCCTTGCTCTTCATAGAAAAAGTTGAATTCATTTGATGTAAATTCTCCTCCTCTATCAGATCTTAAACATGTGATCTTCAAATCCATCTCATTCTCAACCATTGCCTTGAATGCCTTGAACTTATCTAGGGCTTCTTTTTTCTCTCAAAAAGGTAACCCAATTCATTCTAGAATAATCATCAATAAGCAACATAAAGTTCCTCTCTCCTTGCAAACTTCTTACTCTGGTAGGTCCACACAAATCTGTATGTACTAGCTCCAACAATCCTTCAACCGATTGATCTTTTCTCTTGAAACTTGTTCTTGTTTGTTTCCCAAATTAGCATTCCTTGCAAATAGGATTAGCAGGCTTTACTACTTCAGGCAAATCTCTGACAACCTGTGCAGAACTTATCTTCACAATGTTGTCAAAATTGATGTGACACAACCTTCTATGCCATAGCCAACTTTCTTCAGTCTGAGCCAACAAGCCATAGTTATCATTTCCTTTTAGGTGATAGATGTTACCTCTAGTCTTTTTACCAGTTGCAATCATTGTTCTGGAGCTTTCCATGATCTTGCATCCATTGTCCTTGAATCTCAAATCATAACCTTTGTCACACATCTAACCAACACTCAAAAGATTGTGCTTTAATCCTTTCACATACAAGACATCTTTAGTATTATGCTTTCCATCAAAAGAAATGGATCCTTTTCCACAAATCTTACCAGCTGTATCATTTCCAAACCTAACCAGTCCTCCATCATATCTTTCCAAACTTACAAACTTACTTTTGTCACCAATCATGTGATGACAGCATCCACTATCAATAACCCATTCATCTTTGTCTTCAATAACCTAAGAAGCCAAGGCACTTTCCACTGGTTTTTCTTCCTTCACACAGCTAGTAGGATTAGTAGACATGGGTTCTTCTTTAATAGCAATAAAAAAACATTCATTACCAGAAGTACTAGCATTATCTGGTTCACCATCTGATACTCCTTCATCGTCATCAAGATCTTCAACATAATAACATTTATTTGGGATCTTAGGTTTATTAGGTCTTGGCTTAGGAAGTCTTGTGGGGCATCTAGAAGTATAATGACCAACTTTACCACAACTAAAAAATTTGAAAGGTAGTTTGCCTCTAAACTTACCAGTACCTCTAGGCAGACTGTTAACAAAGTTGGCTTCAAGTTCTTCAAGCTCATAATCTTGTTCCACCTTGTACTTGTCAGATCTGGGGGTTCTTTCTAAAGTGCTAGCCTTGAAAGCAGTCTCTGTCTTTGGAAGTGAGTAACCAAGTTCTCTCATTTCAAAGGTTGTTATCTTCCCGAGTAGCTGATCTTTTGTAATCTTTGTCACTGTCATTACTTCTTCAATTGCGACCACCTTATGACTATATGATTTAGGCAGTGCTCTAAGAATTTTGTTCACAACTTCAATATCCTCAATTTTTGCTCCCACACTTCTAATGCTACACACAAGTCCTTTGACTTTTTGCATGAAGGATGTTATGTTGTCATCTTCTCTCATCTTCAAACATTCATATTTTGCCTTCAAACTCTGCAACTCGGTGCTCTTCATAGATTCATCTCCTTCATATAGATTCTTCATCTTTTCCCAGATTTCATAAGCAATTTCCAGCTCCATGATCTTTGTTACTTTGGTGTAGGATAAGGCACTTACCAAGGCATCTTTGGCTTTTATGTTCAACTCAAATTGCTTGATCTCATCTTTAGTTTGCAACCATTCTTCGATATTTCATAGTTAACTTTAGTTATTTTCCAAACACTATAACTCAAGCAGAGGAGATGGGTTTTCATGTGGATCTTCCAGACAGAGTAGTTCGTTCCATCGAACCACGGACTCTCCTTCTTATACGACATCCTGGATCAGCCTCAAGCAGTTGAGCTTTCTTCTGAGGAACTTGGATTTGATACCAATTGTTGAAATGCACAAGACAACTAAGAGGGGGGGTGAATCAATTGTCACAAAACTTAAACAATTTCTACATCTTAAAACATCATCCACCTATTTTCTATTATTATGATTAGAACATGAAAACACAGAATCAGTAATTCTAACACAATTGCAAGATCATACACAATAGACACTAGATTTTTACGTGGAAAACCCTATAAAGGGAAAAACCACGGTGGGGGTTAACCCATAATATTATTATGTAAAGCACAATAACAAAAATTAGAGGCTCACTACCATTAGGGCTCACTACCCAGAGCTCACTGCTTAAAGAGGCTCACTGCCAAGGGTTTGAACTGAGATGATAGCATCTACACCATGACAAAGTTTAGTTCCATTGAAGTGCAAAACAATTTCTCAACTCTGCTCTACCTTTTTACGCTTTTTCTTCTCTTCGCATTCTTACAACAGGACATCTTTTCTACAACTCAATTATAAGTATATATATCATTCATCAACTTTGGAATGTTCAACAAAGTTGGCATTACAACCACATTACATTTATCAAGCATTGGGCCATTCTCCAAATAGGTCTTGACCTAACACAAAAGTTATGCTAAGGAGAAGACACAAAATTATAAGTGGATCACATTGCACCTTAGCAAGGGCCCAAATACAATCTTCTATGCTACTACATGCTTCTACAATATTCTATGAATCTTCGCAATTAGTGGAATCATTCGAGTCGGCTAAGACTGGAGCTTGCACTATGTTATCTGGGAACAATCTTCAATTTCGATCCAAAATACTCCTCATAGACCAATGTAAAGCTAGGAACACAATCAAGAGACATCCACAGGCACGTTGTAATTGCTTGGAACACTTGCACAACATATAACCACTCGAACCATGAGATTTCTCCAACTAGAGCATAAGAACTCAACTGTCTTCAACTGTCACTAAAGAAAGATTGCTTGCAGACCGCCAAATCATGAACCATTGTAATTCTAGGTGCATATCATCATCCCAGACATCACTTTAGAACTATAGACTAAAATACATAACTGCAGAGGAATGTGGAGCAAAATACTTTCTCCCAAACACCAGTGAATGAACAGAAAAAGTAGGTTGTACTCTGGTTAAAACAACTTCCTTAATTCTTCATACCAGAGGCTCAAGCTTGGAGTGTAGCATCTTCAGACATGCCTCTAAATATCTTCCAATCCATAGACCAAGATATTCAATCAACAAGAAATGAGGAGCAATCTTCTGCACTATTCTTTTATCAACAACACACTGTCTTCACTACAATTTACTGCAACTCACTGTTGCTTCCGGCAGGGCAAATTTTCTCAATATCCTCAACATATAAAGCTTCTAAACAAATAACAAAATAGGATACAATTGACACCAATGACAACAAATATATGTTGGCATCAATGACAACACCGATTAGGCACATACTTGCAACAACCATTACATAAAATGTGCATTGAATCTACCTTCCTCCGAGTTGGAGAATAGATTCAACACATATGCATGCCTAACCAAAGTTGTTTGATGCCCAAGAACCTTCACGAGATGAAGCAGGACTAAAAAATTGGTTCAAAGACCAACACAAAATCTTCTTTCTTTAGGTATATATATCATTTTCTTATCACTGTGTTCAGGGCAGGAAAACCCTAAATGTCCATCTACCTCTATACTAGTCACATTGAAGCCCACCAAATTCCCACCTACCTGGAATCATATTCATTTTGCATTCATGTCATGTATGCATTTGAATAGAGAAATCCACGAAAAAGCTTGCACTTAACCTGTACAATAGTTAGCACATGTGCGTAACTTCAAAACCACGTGCTCAAAATGAAGTTCCATTGATGCACCGAGAGTCCCTCATAGGAAAGGTTAGCACATGGGCGTAACCTCAAAATTCCTTTGATTTGGCGAAGCTACATTAGCGCACTGGGAGTCCGGTTTAGCACATCAACACAACCCTTGGACCTTTACGGGTAGCGCAAAGTCATGATGGTATGCTATAGCGCACGAATGCAACCTTGGACCTCCTACAATTCTACAAAGTTGCACTAGTGCACAAGTGCAACCTTAAGATCTTCCATTCCCTAACGAAGTTGCGTTGGGGCGTAAAAGGCAACATTTACACTTAGAAACTTTCAATGAAGCAATACTTGGGGATTTAGATGATTTCACACCTAGAACTTTTCAATGACAAGAAAACTCAAGTAAAATAATGGCTCAACAAGGGGATATTGATGGACTTTAGGCACAAATATTTCAGGATTTGGATTTTATGGGTTGGGGCCAACACTGGCTCTGGTTGGGGATCAATGGTACAACAAGAATTCAAAACATCTCCAGGAAGACCAAAAGGCAAAAACAAGGACGGGAGGGCAAGGGAAACACACACAAGCAATGTTTTCATAACGCATACAATCATAGGAATGAGGGCACAAAAATGACAAATGACTATAATCAAAATTTACAAGCACTTACAAGTCAAACCTGCACAAAACTAAAGAAACAACTTGCCTCTATCAAAGACAAGTTGGATGAATGAACTAATTACCCTCAACCAAAAAATGCTCACCACACAGCTACAATAGATGCGGTCTTCTTCTCATATAGATCAACTTGTGATTGCCCTTGACTGAGTGAAGATCGGCCTCACTACTAGCCTTGTCATTGCATGGTAACCACAAATGATATGCTTTTGACTGATATTGTAATGCATCACTAATAATCATAGTAGGTGGGGTTATAACTTGGAGGAACATATTAGTCTCAAAAGAAACAAAAACACTTTCATAATTGTTGATCTTTGTGGATGAATTGAAGCAAAAACAAAATGCTTCCAACTCACACTATAATGAAACATATGCCTCACTACTTCGCTGACCCACATAAAGAAGCTCCTACTCATGCACATCAAAGTTAAAATTTTAAAACTTGGGTATGTAGAGAATTTGAGTCACATGCAAAACTTCAACTTGGTGAACTTGCTATTGCTCAACATCATTGCAAACTATATGCTAGACCCAAGTGTAACACTCAAACTCAGGTGTGCCATCATCACCAACATATGAGGTAGCATCTTCATCATGAAGGAAGACTTCATATTTAGTGGTGTTCACCTCTAGGACAACAAGAAACCAACATGCCTCACTGTCACTTGTGCTAATACAATCCTCATCAGCACAAATATCAAAACCATGAGACACTTCAAATGAAGAACTAAATTCTTCCAATTGCCCCTCTATTTCTATTTCTTCTTGGCAACTTGCTATGTCATATGTGATGTTCAAATTAGACTTATGGCACAATTCTTCTTCCAAATTCACTACCGCAACAAAATCCTTACATGACCCTCTTGGAGTGCATTGTGCATGAGGAAGATTACAAGTTTCACACCAAAGAAACAAGTTCTCAAATGGATCCATTTGATCACCAAACTCATACTCTTCAAGTGTAAACTCCTCATACTGAGCATGATTAGTTGTAATAACATTTTATTCTACATTCTCACCTTTATACATAGGTGTGTCTACACTGTCCTCATGCATATAATCACGATCAACTTCAAAATCAAAAAATGGGACAAAAGAGGGTAAGAGATTAAACAAGAAAACATCTTCTTGTTCATCATTTACATCAACCTGTGCATGCACTACATAATCAACTACCAAAGTTGATTCATCTAATAAATCTCTTACATACATGCCTTCCTTGTTGTCCACAATGCTACAACAAACAACAGGGTCAAACTTCTCTTCACTAAACTGAGAATCATCATTGATTGTCTCATATATATCATCTACTGATGACTGATCAAGTTGAAGGTAGGTGTAGACACTACTATTTTCATCATTATTTTCAAAACCATATGGTCAAATGAAGTTGTGCTGATGAGCCAAGAGTGGACCTCACATCAAAGGTTAGTGCATGGGCGCAACCTCAAGATTCCTTCGATTTGGCAAAGTTGTGTTGCCATGCTAGGAGTATGGTTTAGTGCATCAGCACAGCCTTAGACCTCTATAGGTAGTGCAAAGTCGCGTTGGCGTGCTATAGCACACAGGCACAACCATGGACCTCCCAAAATTTTGTAAAGCTGCACTGGCATGCTAGCGCACAAGCGCAACCTTAAGATCTTTCATTCCGCAATGAAGTTGCACTGGGATGCAAAAGGCAACATTTACACTTAGAAATTTTTAATGAAGCAATACTTGGGGATTTAGATGATTTCACACATAGAACTTTTCAATGACAAGAAAACTAGGCCAAGGAAAAAAATGGCCCAACAAGGGGATATCAATGGACTTTAGGTAGAAATATTTCAGGGTTTGGATTTTATGGGCTAGGGCCAACATGGACCTATCCTTATCCCATTTCATAAATAGCTATGATGATGAGACAAGTTGTCACACCTCAAATTTTGTCTATGATTTAATTTTTACTTGCATGTAATTAGTAGTTGATTATGCATGATTTAATGATTTGACGTTATGTGAAAATCCTAGGATAAATCAATGATATCATGAGTTTATGTTTATATGTTTAGAATTAGACATGTGATTATATAATGTCATGATTATTTATTAATAAGATATATGAAGTGACTAATGATGCACTAATCCCTGTTTGGTTGATTGCAAGTTGTAACGAGGAAAACAAGTTTTCTGCCCTCTAAGAAAGAGAGGGAGAGCATCATCAGAGAGAAGTGAATAGATGTATGGATGGAGTAGGTTGTTCCATCTAAGTCTCGTGTTTGCACCAATCTAGTGAACTCTTGTCGAGTTTGGTAAGTTGTGCTCAACTAGTTGATCAAAGTTTCATTTTGATTTCACAATCGTCAATTTGTCGTCAAGATCTTTTAGCTTGGGTTTTGTCAAAAAACCAAGTTAAGATAGTACGACCATCGACAATATATGGTCGATCATCATTATTTTCCTTATGTGATGAGTATAGTTTATATTATTATATCAATTAAATATTAGTGGATAAACTAATTCATTATCAGTGATTTCTGATAAGTTTTTTATTTTGATAGCCTATCTTTGTTGGCATTTATGCAAGATCGAGATGGGGAAAATACATCGACCCCATTCTTGTAATCTTGTCAAGTGATAGGAACAACGTAAATATACGTTGAATATACCTACATTATGTTTTTATGTCTATTTAAATATTACTTATAAGTTTAAATGTATGTTACATTGTCGAAGAGCTTCATAGCATCGTGGTATAGTGGCATTTATTGTAAACCACTACATGTTTTACGTGTGAAATGAGGATTGCAATCATGAAAGAAGGAGTTTGAGAGTGGTAATTAAGACCAACTAGTCCATTAGGTTTGCATGCTAGCAAAGCATGTTTTTAGGAAAAGATTCTACCTATGACTCTGTTGGGAAAAAGGTGTTGTTCATCTTGCATAACATTAATTAATTTAATTATGTTAAATAAATATTCTTTTGTCGTGCATCTTAATTGATGTGTTTAGCCACATTAAATATTTATTTGGTATCACTTGTAAAAGTTGTATTAACATTGGGAGACATAAGGCAAATATTAATTATTTGTGTAAAATAATAAATATTGGGGTCAATGGTTTTGTACTCATGGTTTTGAGTCACATTATTTTTATTCAATACTAGATGTTGTATTTGTGTGAGCTTGAGTCTATAAAAGAAAGCACAGTGTTAGTGGTTAGGGTTGGCTCTTATTTTACAAGTTGTGTGAGAGGCTATCATTGTATTGAGTTTTCTCTTATGAGTGCACATTGTAAAGCATGGCATGGGATGTGTGGATTCATGCTTGGATACATGGAGGTTGCAGTAGACGAGCTTGATGTTTCAGAGGTGTTCATGGAGACTCTTTGAGTGTATTGTAATTTATTATTGCTGAATAATACATTATGGATTCTTTTGGAGGCTGGGTTTATTCCCTCACTGAGGGTTTTCCTAGGGTATATCTTGTGTTATCTTGTTGATTCTCTATTGATCTTTGCATTATGGTAAATCTATAAGATTGTATGCATCATTATCTCCTTTGGGTTATGTGGAATTGGTTTGATCTACCTATAAATTCCTAACAAGTGGTATCAGAGATTTAAGGCTTTTCATGGCTTGCATATACTTGCATGCTGCATGTATGTGCTTACATGTGACAGATCTATACAATTATGGTTCTGGGTGTTTTCCTCCATCTTGAGTTTTTTGGGAAGGAATTGTGGGTTGTAGTAGATCTTTTGTGTGTTAACATTGTTTTGCAGATCTATGAGATTAGTAGCCATATTATCAGAACCATGATTTGAGTTTGTGGGGTTTCACAAATTCATGTTTTGTTATAACCCTTGTTTGTGTAGATATGGTGCAAAGATAAATCCATGACAATGCAGGAAAGATTTTGAACAATACAGGATATGAGGATTTGTACAGGTTGTTGTGTTACAGATTTAAAGTTGTGGGTGTTTCAGATTTGTTGTGATTATTGTAGATCTGAAGGTGAAAAATCTTGGCAAAGGGTTTCCAGGTTATGTGCTTTAATATGAGGGTTTTAAGGAGAAATTTTTGTAGATGACCTCCTGAGAGAAAACAGACCTCGCCATTGAGTTCAGGGGGCCCGAGAGACGAAGATTGATATAAAATTTGACCTATTTAGGTCACTGGAGAAAAAAAAAATTGCCCCCTCCCTGGTTCGGTCGTACAACCGTACGAACCTGCAGGTACACACAATGAAGAAAAAAATAATATTTTTATTTCTTACATGTTATTTTTCTAAAGTTAGAAAATAAAAAATTTGCATGTTAAAAAAAAAACAAATTTACATGATAAAAAAAAAGCAAGTTTTAAATAAAATAATATAAAAAAATTTGCTAGGTGGGGGTCTGCACGTACATGTGCATGGCAGAGGGGTACTAGTAGAGGTACCACTGGCATCAGGGCCGGTTGGCCAACCCCCGGTCGGCCCCGCCAACCCCCGATCAGCCTCTGGCTCCAGCAGCTCCGTCGAGCCGTCCAGGCCCTCTATCGGTCGGTGTGGCCTTTGGCCGCCGATTTGGTAGGGGTACCGCCAGCGACCTGCCAGGCCCTAAGGCCTTTTAAAATTATTTTTGACAGGAGGGAAATTTTTAAAAATGACAGCGTTTGAAAAGAATTTAATTTTGGACCTTGGTAACAATTAAACCTTCCTTAAAATGATTTGGGGTCCATGAATATAATTGAAACTTAAAACTTTTTTAGGTCCGCATGTCAGAGAAAATGATGCCAGCCCAACACCCAGTTAGCACCACTTGCTTATGTCAGTGATGATGTCAGTAGGTACTAGGGTCACACCAGGGGTCCTTTTTTTAGCCCTCAGAGGGTAGTTTTCTTTTGGGGGCATAACTTTCACCCACAGTGTTAGATTTTGACTTATTATAGGCGTCGAAAAGCTCTCTCTAAGCAGTAATGTAGGTTTGGTGATCAAATTTTGTTGTTTGTGTCATAATTTGGTGCCTTGAAGTAAGTATTACTCTGAGACATTTTTATGCTCATAACTTTTGCATACGAAATCTGATTTTTGATTTTGGATAGGCATTGGAGAGCTATTGCTGTGTACTACATATTGGATCATATATATTTTCATTTTGGTGTGTACAGAGAGTTTGATACTTGTTTGATCACTTGTGGGAGCCAAATATTCAAGGTACGATTATGAGTGCATTCAGATGAATTTTTTGGCATAAACTTGTGGGAGTAGATGTTTCTATGTGACCATCATTATGGTATAGCAGGTTTTCAAATTTGGTACTTCTAGTTACAGGTTTACAGGTGTTTTCAGAGTTTGAGCTTTGATGGAGACAGGTACACAAGTTGTCTTCTAGTTTGAGGACATGATTGATACACGTGTGAGACTTGGAGTCTCATTTTAGTGGGAGTTGAGTACAAGTACAGTGATGATTATGATTATGGTGTCATGTATATGCAAGGTCCACTTTTGCATTGACACGACATGATCATGTATGTGATTGACAGGTATGGGCTATGATGTTTGATTCATGATTACAGGTGGTGTTGTGGTGTAGTTTTAGGAGGTTGTTCTTATCTCTTGATGCTTGATTAGTTCCTTGACTATGGTTACTTGTGTTGTGGACTTGTTGGGAAAATCGAATCTAGTGTTGATTTGGTGTTTGAGTCGTGGAGTCTACAGGTTATCTTCTTTGATATCTTGGTTTGCGGGTTACTAATGTGATAATGAGTTTGCATGTTACATGTGTTTTGGATCTTTGAGTAATGTAGTTTTGTGGATTAGCTACCCCTTGGCTACAGTGAGATGACTTGTATGTGGACTATCTTTATCCATGAGATTGATTTAGTGTTTATGTAGACTTTGTTAGTTGGCCTTATTTGTGGTCATTTGTACATTGGTATGTTGCATTGATATGAGAGGATGGATGATTAGAGTTCCTGGATAGCCAGTTATTGGGACTTATAGCATGTTTATCACGATGTCATGGATAGCTTGTATACATGCTTTTATGTGAGCTTTTGACAACGATGGTTTTATCTTCTTAGTTTGGAGATCATGGTTTTACTTTACCTTTTGGGAGTTGTTGGTGTTACAACAGGATTCCTTGATTGTGTTGGGGTCATGGATGATCTTCATTTAGGAGATGGTTACTTTGTTGTCATGTATAGCTCAGTGTCACAATTCAGTGGGAGCTTTGGTAGTGATATGGATTCATCATTAGTGATGGATGATCTTCTTTAGTGGTTGTGGGTGTCTTGGAGAGGCTCTTGGATTATGATTCATTTTTCAGTGGGAGTGCTGACATCCTGAGTTCTATTGTTAGTAGATGCAAGTTATCTTCATGTTGTTGGAGATTTTGGCATCCTTGTTTACCATGGTGGACTCTTGGAGTCTTTGGTTGAGGTGTCAGTTTGATATGTTGATCCTTTGTTTTAGAGATGTTGGTATTATGTATTGGTTTACTCTGGATACTAGTTTGAGTTTTGACATGATACAGGTTCTCTTAAGATAGGATGTGTGAATTGATGCATGTGATCTCCTTGGAGGAGATGGTTAGATCATGATGTCATGATGGGCTTCTTGATTATGCAGATGTGCAGTAGGAGCGTTGACAATGATCTTGTTGGATCTCTTGGTATTGAGTACATTGATCATGTGCTTGGGAGCTTCATGATAGTGCAATGTTACATTTGGAGTTTAGCATGGATTGATCATGGAGGTAATCTTAGATACTTGGAGACTTAGGTGAGGCTAGAGTTCTCTTTGAATTAGAGACACTTGTTGAGACGGTTACTCATTGGAGGTTTCAATAGATTGACCGAGGAGCCTACACCTAGATATTGTTGGCAGTGAGGCATTCAATGCTGACCTTGGGATTTGTGACATGGTAGTGAGCCTCCTGTGGATCTGGGTTAAGTCTCACATTTGTAGCGAGCGTTGATAGCTCGAGATTTTGGCACAACGCCAAACGATTCCAATAATTGGTATCAGAGCCATGGGTTACAAGTTTGAATCCCTCGGGTTGCGTTGAGGGGGGATTGTTGGTAGTGAGCTTCCCCCTTGTCAGTGAAGCATTCAATGCTAACCTTGGGATTTGTGACATGCAGTGAGCCTCCCGTGGATCTGGGTTAAGTCTAGCATTTGTAGCAAGCGTTGACAGCTTGAGCTTTTGGCGCAACGGCAAACGATTCCAACATATATGGATGTGAGTTCATTATGGACCCAGAGGAGATTGTTCTTGGAGAGAGTCTTTGTGTCTTAGTGTATCCTAGAGGGGCATTCTCATTCCCCACTCTTGGTCTACTCGGTGGTTTATCATCTATAAGGTATTGCTCATCCTTTAAGATGCATTATGCTTTATGTTTTAGCTTCTCATGGTTATGGATCTTGAGCTATGGTTATTGGTTCTAGAGGGTTCATTTGAGGGACATTGGAATGGTTATCTCTTTGTTCATGTGGTTTGATTTATGATTTCCATTATGAGGAGTTTAGGAGATGTGATTGGGCTTATTCCTAGTTATGGAATGGTTATGGGTTTGATCTATGTTGATTAGAGAGGCTTACATCCATGTTGGTTACATGTTATATATGTTCATTTGATCTATGAGATTGAATGATTGGATGTTGTTGAGGCTTTTCATTTGGGGTTGTAGAGGAGATCATACTTGACATAGCTTTGCACTTTGAGGTGTTAGTAAGACATTATGATTTACAAGTTTTCTCTCTTTGTCTTATGGCTACTTCCTGAAGGATTATGTTGATATGGTTGGACATTGGATAGTTATGGTGACATGTTGTGAGAGAGCATGCATGGTTTTATCTTGCATGTGTGATTTATTATGTTTGTTCTTGATACTACATTTGCTTGTTGATGAGCCACACCTTGGTTTGAGTGTTGATTGGTAGATGTGGTATGCCTTGGATCTATTTTTAGATTTGACATTACCCATGTAGTGGGAGTTCCTGGATGTATGTGTTCTTCATTGACAAGTTTTATACATGGAGCTTATTATTGCAGTGTATGGGTTTGATATGTTGTTGGCATGAGTTTACTGATGTTGTTAATACCTATAGAAAGGAAGCAAGGTACGCGGAATATGCTTCCTACACCAATCTAATTAGGGAAGTAGAGTACAAATTATTTAAAATCCTTATAATTGCAGCTATGTTAAACATATAACATAAAGATTACAACAACAAAACAACACAAGAATACAAGAGACACAAGATGTACATGGGGAAAACCTTTTCAGGCAAAAAACCCCACACTCTAAAGCCTGCACAACATATTATCAAAACAAGATTGTTTACAACACACTTGAAATGCAAGTTCTTCCAAGAGTCTGCAAATGTCATTTTTGGAGTGATTCTGGCAACATAACAGTACCTGTACAAACACTATGCATACTACAACTCCAAACACCTCATTATATAGAGTTACAAGGCAAAAGTGAGAAGCTTCTAGAGATGGGCGTCCATCCTGGCCACATGGCCCATTTCACGCATCCAAGGACACTTTTCAAACATGCATACATCTCATTTACATCTATCATACATGGAAGATTTGAATTCCCAAGAATGGAGCACTCCAGGCTAAAAATAGGCTATGACAAATGCTCTTACTCATCTTACAACTATCATAAAAATCTGCAACATGACAACACTTAATGTTGTAAGAGAATATGTCATACATGACTAAAAATAGCATATTTCTCTTACAACATGTCATAACCCACCTTGGGTGCCCAAAGATGCCTTATCCACATGCAAAGATGCTCCCCAACACTTGTCTTCACTTGTCATAGGAATCTCTATACTTGGCTCTTTCACATCATAGATTTTGTCATACACAATAACTCATCTGTCATACCACAAGATGCCACCACATGGCATATTAGTGCCACCTCAAATGGAATGCCTATATCCACATGGGATTAGTTGACCATCCTAGTCACTTTACAAGTTGAGTGACAACTCACCATGCCACTTCACACTAAATGATAAAACATGATGTGCAACATAAATTACATCATAGGCAAATAAATAAATAAATAATCAAATAATTAATTCTAGGAAATTGCCAGGGTTGAGACGCCTTAATTCCCAACATTCTCCCACTCGTCAAACACCTTGCAAGAGCCAATAGATTGACAAGATTTAACTGCTAGAGGCCAAGAGATTCTTCAAAGTGTCAACCTTCTCCAATATCACCTTCCAACCTTCTACCATATCATGAACAAAATGATATTAAACATCAATGTGCTTTGTTCTGATATGGAAAGCAGGATTCTTTGCTAAGCAAACCGCACTCTGACTGTCACAATAGATAGTAATCTGTCCTGCATCAAAACCAATATTTGAACACAATCTCTTCAACCAAATGGCTTACTTACAAGCATGAGTAGCTGCCATGTACTATGCTTTTGTCATGGACAAAGCAACCACAAGTTGTCACTTACTCATCCAACTAATAGCTCCACCAAACATAGTGACCATGTAGGCACTGGTGGATCTCCTATTGTCAATGTAACCTGCCCAATCAGAATCCACAAATTCACGAATACGTACAAAATGTTGAGGTCTTGTAGGATAACCATGATAACATAGGAAAAACTCAGAAGTACCCCTCAAATATCTAAACACTCTCTTCACTGCATCCTAGGGTACCCATCCAAGATTAGCCATAAACTAAATAAGGACTCCTACTACTTGGGCAATGTCTGGTCTTGTATAGACCATAGCATACATCAAGCTACCAACAACACTAGCATAAGGTACTTTTCTCATATCCTTCATCTCAAAAGGAGACTTTGGACAATCACTAATAGATAACTTTGTCCCTATCATAATAGGAACAGTCAACAGTTTGCAATCCACCATACTGAACCTCTCCAACACAGTGTTAACATACTTACTCTAGCCTAACCAAAGTTTTTTGTTTTCTCTCTGTTCTAATCGCCATCCCAAGACTGTACTTGGCTGCCCCTAATTTTTTCATTTAAAACTATGCTGACAACTGAGACTTCAAATCAAAAATCAAAACTTTACCATTCCTGATTAGTAACATATTATCAACATACAATTATATAATGAGAATGCGATCATTATCAAATTTGACATACACACAATGATCTAATTTCAATCTCAAAAATCCAATACTCAACACAAAGGCATCAAACTTTTGGTACCACATCCTAGGATATTGTTTCAAACCATACAAAAACTTCTTTAACTTGCAAACTAGATTTTCTTTACCTTTCACCATGTAGTGCTCTAGTTGTGACATGCAGATTTCTTCCTCCAAATCACCATGAAGGAAAGTTGTCTTCACATCCATTTGTTCCACTTCTAAGTCATAAGCTGCTATAAGATATAATAGGAACTGAATAGATGTCAGCTTTGCAATGAGAGAGAAAATCTTACCATAATCAATTCCCTCCACTTGAGAATACCCCTTCACAACCAATCTGGCATTATACTTCTCAACACTGCCATCTGCACCAAATTTCTTCTTGAACACCCATTTGCATCCAATAGGTTTCCATCCATTAGGAAAAGGCACCAAGTCCCATGTTCTATTCTTTTCCAAAGAAGCCATCTCCTCTTCCATGTCCTCCTTCCAAGAACCTGTATCTTTAATGCTCATAGCCTCTCTCACAGTTCTAGGTTCATCAATGTTAGAAATCAAAGCAAAAAGACAACTAGAATCAAGCAATGAAGAACCAAACCTGTCAGGTTGCTTCTTGATTCATGTAGACCTCCTCAAAGGCTGAGGCGGAGGTTCTTCTTCCTCTTCTCAACTTTCAGAGCTGCTAGAGCTCTCCTCATTATCAGGTCCAACAAGGTCTTTCAGTTTAGTCTTCTCAAGGAAACTGAACCACATCCTCTTTCTTTTCTTTTTCCTCTAGCTATAAAACAACAGGAGAATGAGATACCTCTCTGAAAATAACACTTCTGCTATACAAGACTTTCTCAGCCACAGGATCCCAAAGATTGTACCCTTTCACACCGACACCATAGCCAATGAAAATACACTTAATTGCCTCATTCTCCAATTTCAACCTCTTCTCCTTAGGCACATGTGCATATGCCTCACAACCAAAAACACAAAGATGTCTCAACGGAGGATTCTTACCAGACCACACCTCCATGGGTGTCTTACCAATGAGCAATGAAGTGGGAGACGTATTAACCAGGTAGCAAGCAGTGGCTACAGCTTCAGCCCAAAACTTTTGTTCTAGGATAGCTCCACTAAGCATACTCCTAGCCCTCTCCATCAATGTTCTGTTCATCCTCTCTGTAACTCCATTTTGCTGAGGGGTGTATGGGGTTGTCTGATGTCTTTCAATCCCATGTTCTTTATAGAACTTATCAAACTCTGCAGAACAAAACTCACCACTGTTATCAGTTCTCAAACACTTAATCTTTTTACCAGTCTGATTCTATACAAAAGATTTAAACTCTTTGAACCAACTAAAGACTTCAGATTTGCTTTTGAGAAAATAGATCCATGTCCTTCTACTGTAATCATCTATGAATGATATAAAATATAATGATTTAGAACTTGAAGGAACATTCATAGGACCAAATACATCAGAATGAATTAGATCCAATACACCAGAAGACTTGTGAGAACTAGAGTAAAACTTAACACGATTTTACTTTCCATATATACAATGTTCACAAAAGTCAAACTCGAGATTACAATCATTTAACCCCTCGACGATGTTTTTATTTTTCAAGACTCTAAGACCCTTCTCACCAATGTGACCAAGTCTCTCATGCCACAACATTGTCTTCTCAGTAGGAAGTTTCATTTCCAAAGCATTGGTACCCTTAGGTACCCAGAAAGCATGACCATCAGAAGTTGAAGCAACACAATTTTTTGTTGTTGGTTCCAATGGTGAGGATGAAGAATCTAAAGCTCTTTTCTTTGAAATAGAAGAACTATTGCACTAAATAGTGCATGCATCTAGTTGAAACAAAGTGTCTCTCCGAGTACCCTTAGCAAGCACCATAGCTCCTCTTGTCATCTTGCATCCTCCTTCAAGAAGACAACTTGCACACCCATCATTTAACTTATAGAAAGAAGGTTCTATGCTAGACCAAGGATGTGCAAACTCCATTGATCCCCTTCACTCATCCATCAGGGAATCGGATCAAGACTCTTCCATGACCAACAATCTTCATATGCGAGTCATCACCCAGATACACCTTCCCACCATCAAACTCTTCATACTTTGTTAACCAACCTCAATGCAATGTCATGTGGAAAGAAGCACCAGAGTCAATCAACCACACATCATCTAATGCATGGGTGGCCAAGGCAGCAATAAAAGCATCACCATCATCTTGTAATTTGTCAAAATCTAAATTGGAGACATTCTTTTTCTTTTTCTTCTTTTCCTCCTTACACTCCTTTTGGAAGTGCCCATATTTACCACAGTTCCAACACAGTGCCTTGGTCTTTCTAGGAGATTTGGATCTCCCATGGGATTTGGATCTCCCACAGGATTTGGATCTACCCTTTTAAGTTTTCTTTTCCTTCTTCTTCCCTTTCTCTTTGGGTCTACCACAAGCCGCAAGAGCCTCCTTAGCCGAGTTAGAAGACTTTCTCCACATTTCTTCAGATAACAGTGAAGACACCACTTCAGCCATCTTGAAGGTGGTTGTAGTACTCCGAATGGCCATGACAAGATGGTCCCACGAGTCTGACAAAGAACAAAGCAAGGTCATGCAACGATCCTCCTCCTCTATTTTCACACCAATGGATGTCAACTGTGCAACTAGCATGTTAAAGGCATTCAGGTGATCTGTAACTGATCCTCCATCTTCCATTCTTAGAGAATATAGCTTCTTCCTCAGGAATAACTTGTTTACAAGGGACTTGGTCTAATAAACATCACCAAGTTTCTTCCATAGCTCCTTCGCGATCTTCTCTTCATGAACATTCAATAGGATGGAATCAACTAAACAGAGTCTGACAAGACCCTTAGCTTTACGATCTTTGAGATCCCAATCTACATGAGCCATTGATGTTGGTTTTGTACTAGAAATTGTTTCCCATAGGTCTCTATCAACAAGCATGTCTTCCATTTTAAGTTTTCACAACTCAAAATTGCTTCCATTAAACTTTTCCAAATCTATTCTTCTGGATGTGCCTACCATCTTCTTCCTGCAACAAGATTACATAATACTTTGCACAGACTCCCACTCAATCGAAGATCAGTAGGTACGCAGAATACACTTCCTACACCAATCTAATGAGGGAAGTAGAGTGCAAATTCTTTAAAATCCTTACAATTGCAGCTATGTTAAACATATAACATAAAGATTACAACAACAACACAACACAAGAATACAAGAGACACTCCAAAACCTGCACAATGTATTATCAAAACAAGATTGTTTACAACACACTTGTAATGAAAGTTCTTCCAAGAGTCTGCAAATGTCGTTTCTGGAGTGATTTCAGTAGCATAATAGTACATGTACAAACACTATGCATACTACAACTCCAAACACCTCATTATATAGAGTTACAAGGTAAAACTGAGAAACTTCTAGAGATGGGCGTCCATCTTGGACACATGGCCCATTTCACACACCCAAGGACACTTGTCCAACATGCATACATCTCATTTACATCTATCATACATGGCGTATTTGACTTCCCAAGAATGGAGCACTATAGGCTAAAAATAGGCTATGATAGATGCTCTTACACGTCTTACAACTGTCATAAAAATCTGGAACATGACAACACTTAATGTTGTAAGAGAATATGCCATACATGACTAAAAATAGCATATTCCTCTTACAACGTGTCATAACCCAACTTGGGCACCCAAAGATGCCTTCTCCACATGCAAAGATGATCTCTGACACTTGTCTTCACTTGTCATAGGAATCTCTATACATGGCTCTTTCGCGTCATAGATTCTGTCATACACAATAACTCCTATGTCATACCACAAGATGCTGACACATGGCATATTAGTGCCACCTCAAATGGGATGCCTATATCCACATGGGATGAGTTGACCATCCTAGTCACTTTACAAGTTGAGTGACAAGTCACCATGCCACTTCACACTAAATGACAAAACAAGATGTGCAACATAAATTACATCATAGGCAAATAAATAATTAAATAATTAAATAATCAATGCTAGGAAATTGCAAGGGTTGAGACACCTTAATTCCCAGCACCTATGAGGTATGGATGGTTGGATGTATTAGCATATGTTGTGGTGCTATTTTCAGTCATGTGGGTTTTTACCTTTGATAGCTACTTCAAATTTTTATTATCACTTGGATTTGATGCTTGTGTTCTTTGGATTGGTGCATCTACACCTTGGCATGTTCCCTTTCTTCCATAGGTGGCGCATTGGAGGATGAGAGGAGTTCTTACTTGAGATGGTGGTCACTTTGATTTTATTGCAGGTATCTTGATGGAGCACGAGAGCATGTTGGAGATTCATGTGGTTTCATGTTTGCCTATGATGATGTATTTCATTGATTGACCCTTATGGAATGTATAAAAGAAGTGGAAGAATGTTGCGGAAAAAGGTGTTGTTCACCTTGCATAACATTAATTAATTTAATTATGTAAAATAAATATTCTTTTGTGGTGCATATTAATTGATGTGTTAAGCCACATTAAATATTTATTTTGTATCACTTGTAAAAGTTGTATTTGACATTGGAAGACATCAGGTAAATATTTATTATTTGTGTAAAATAATAAATATTGGGGTCAATGGTTTTGTGCTCATGGTTTTGAGTCACATTATTTTTATCCAATACCAAAAGTTGTATTTGTGTGAGCATGAGTCTATAAAAGAAAGCACAAGGTTAGTGGTTAGGGTTGGCTCTTATTTTATAGGTTGTGGGAGAGGCTATCATTGTATTGAGTTTTCTCTTGTCAGTGCACATTATAAAGCATGGCATGGTATGTGTGGATTCATGCTTGGATTCATGGAGGTTGTAGTAGAGCAACTTGATGTTTCAGAGGTGTTCATGGAGACTCTATGAGTGTATTGTAATTTCTTATTGTTGAATAATACATTGAGTATGGATGCTTTTGGAGGCTGAGTTTTTTTCCCTCAATGAGGGTTTTCCTAGGGTATATCTTGTTAATTATCTATTGATCTTTGCATTATGGTAAATCTGTAAGATTGTATGCATCGTTATCTCCTTTGGGTTATGTGGAATTGGTTTGATCTACCTATAAATTCCTAACAGACTCTGCAACAGTGTGGAGGAGTTAAGCCTTTAATAAGGCTATGTCATTGAAAGATAGGGATGTATATTCATAGTTTTACATTGGTGGTGGTCACGTGTATGTGTTTAATATCAAGTTATGTGAGAGAGTATCAAACTCTATGAGAGCATATCAAGCTCGGCAATAGCACATCAAGCTCAGCTTTGACACAGTTAGCTCGGAGAAGAAAACAAAGCTAGTGCATGGGTAGAAGAGTTAGAGAGGAGGAACTATTTTGGTTTTAGAAACCAACATCAAGAGGTAAGAGTATCTCATTCCAATGAGTATAATATGTTTTATCATCAACATTTGTTTTCTATATTTGTTACAGAGTAGTTTTTCATTAGTAGAGCAAGCTTTATGGTTATGAAAATGAAGCATGTGCTTTGAAATATCACTATGTACTTGTCGAAGCTTTGAAATCAATCATTGTTACAGTCTTAATATTGTTATAACTGTTAAAAACCATATGGTAGAAATAAAGGAAAACTATATTTTTCTAAGAAAATACTTTCAGTATTAAATCTCTTACCTTGGTTCGATATTCTAAAACATATAGTAAACATTCGAAGGCCGATAGGTCAAGTTATCTCTATATGTCGTAAGTAGAGAAGTTATCTTTGTATATCGTATGCAATGAAGTTATCTATGTTTATCACATTTAGTAAAGTTATCTCTGCATAATGTGCATAGTATAGACATCTCAGTATATTGAAACCAGTATAGGCATCTATGTATATTGTTTTCAGTATAGAAAGTGCATGTAGGCTGAAAGGCCGAGTAAACTATGTATTTTATCTTCAAAATGTTAAACATTAATAGTTTACTATTCATAGTATACTGTGTAAGCTTCAAACCTTAACGGTATACTATCTACAATATACAATATAGTGTTAATCTAGAGAAGACCGAATGCCCATGATGTTGGTTAAAAAACCAAGCACAATTTAAGAGATTCAAGTTATGGCCGATAGTGTATTCTTGATATGGCAAGCCAATATATAAGATCTTATCTCTGCTAAGAAGTCGTGGCAAGACCGAGGTGTGTTGCTATAATCTTTATTAACTAGTTCAACTATCATCTTTATATTAATATTTATGTAATTTAGAGATTGATCTATTGAGAACCCTGATGATAATATAAGAGTCAAGTGTGGTAATGAAAGTATAGATAAGTGTTTGATTCACATTTCTTAGTAGAGTATATGTATTAGTTTTGATGTTTTTATTCAAACATTTTTTAGAAGGATATTCTCATGTTTACATAAATGATTTGAATATCCTTGTAAACACTAAGTAAAGTAATATAATGTCACATTAATATTCTTTAGCAATGATAAGTGTTATCATTATATTTACAAAGTGTTATTCAAAGTTCATAGTCTTTTCAATATCGAAAGGTTGATGGACTTGTGAGGACTAACAGGTCAAAGGCATTAAGTTATTATAGACCCAAAGATTGACTTAGTTCAAGGATTAGATATTATAATGACAATATTCATTAATATTTTATATAAATGAGGATATACCTGATGATCTATGTTTATACATATTTTTGAGAAATGTAAACTTGACCAATGTTTAAGTGGTTTAAAGAAGGCTACAGGTCTCTGTTTTTATATTATAAATTTTTACTTTGGAGTGTTTTTGATACACCAATGAGATTGGGTTAAATAAGTTAAACCCTAGCATCTACCTAGAAGGGTTTAGATAACTTAAAAACTCTCTAGTCGGATTATGACTGTGTTAGTCCTTTGTATTTTATGGTCAACAGTACAAGAGTCAAAAAACCATAGACTAAGATATTATAAATTAGATAGAGTCTAAGAAGATTTTGATAAAATTTAATGATATCTTGTTGAAGTTGAAATATGATTTATAGCACAAGACTTCTTAATCTTGAGTCGATGAGTAGAATGATCAGATGTCATAGACTCATATGTGTGCAAGAATGCAACTAAGGACTCTCTAAAAAGTTAAATCTTCTAAACTTATACAAGTATGTGTATATCCTAGATTCAGGATTAAACACTAAGTTAGTTGACTAAGAATTAAGTTCAGTCAAGACAATTATGCCTAGAGATACTAGCCAAACAAGTCAAACTGTAGGATGAGATAGTCTCCAAGTCAAGTTTGAGGTGTGTGAATTCACGACTATGTTTATTACAAACATCTATTTATATAGAAACTTTGGCCAAAGTAATGCATTTGTCTCTACATGCATTTGTCAATTCACATTTTCTAGATGGCATAACTTGTCAGAATTTTCATACTTGGCTAGAAGATTGTCTAGAGTCATATGGTTGATTGTGTTATGTAGGACACAACACTACGACTCAGATGGCAACCTGTTATATCCTTATGTCCATACTCTTTGTGAAGGGTAGGGCCACTTCCAGGGAGAAGGTGAGCGGGGGACCGCCGATCTGTGGTTGGATGTAAAGCACTTGAATGATGCTCTATCTCTTTGTAGCAGAAGAATCGACGAGACTTGAGTGACAGATATCAAGAATTCCAGATGCAGTGTACTTTATGATTGACTTATGATTGTTATATTTATGTAAACTTGTTCATATTGCTAATGCAAAATATTTGTAAATATAAAGTGAAATGATTTCACTATGACTTATCTTTCAATATATTGTATTTGAAGGTTGAAAAATATTCAGAAAAGATATGTTTTTATTTCATTGAAATTATGCAAATGATCAAAAAAATATTTCACTCATGTTTATCATGTTCTTTTACTTTCTTAGTAAATTGTGTGTGTAATTGCGAGTAATATGAGAAGGCATATTACATATGGTATCAGAGAAACTTAGGTTCAACACATGGACCTAGGTGCTCACTACAAGAAAACTTGTCAATATTTAGCAGATTAGCTAATGTTTGAAATTGGTTTTATGCCAGAATAATGTGGAGAAGAACCAAGAAAACCACCAGAAAGTATGTTCCCCAACATTTACCCAAAATACAGGTTGAGAAAGAACCTACTAAGGAAGTAAATCTCAAAAAGCACATTAACTATGTTGAGGGTGCCTAGCTGGAAGATTCTAAGACTTTGGCTAAAGCTCTTAAGCATATTCAGTTAGAAAGGAAACAATGAAACAAATTGGCCAAGAAACCTATTGTTCCTACTTGTGTAGTTAAACCAAGTAAACCTTCTACTAAATGTGTCATTTGGGTATGGTCATGATGACCCTATTTTAGGAAAAGAGGTGATGGAGGAGTACCTACATCCACCCTCTAAGTTTGTTTTACTAGATTCTGATGGGGAAGAGGAACCTGAGAAATATCCTTTAACCAAAAAATGACATGTAGTATTGTTGTGTTAATTATCTAAATAAGGATGTAATTATACCCAAAAATAAACTATTATAAAGATAAGATTCTTTGCTCAAGTCTAAGTTTTTGTGAATGAATTTTATTGATGAATTTTGAATTAATGAGATGCGTTATTTTGAATTTCAATTTATAATTGGATACAAATATCAGGTGTGATATAGAGTATCATCATGGTTCAAACTTGAACAAATATTGAAGATAGTCAGGGAGAGTCAAATCCCTCTGAAAACCCAATAGATAAGTTAGATCAGATATTGACCATGCAGAATGAAACCAATGAATGCCTGGAAACTTGGAACAGGAGGTTAGGGGTCAAGGTAGATCTGAAGGAGGAAATGAGGACTCACATCAAGGAGATGATGAATATGTCCATGAATCTAGTATTCATAGTGAGAAGGGAGAATGTTGATAATACTAAGTCTCAAGAAGAGAAGAGAAGTAGACTTGCCTATGAGCTATCAAGAGATATGAAGAAAGTCACGCCACCCAAGTTTGATGGAATTGGGGTTAAGTTATTTGAGCTTAACCTAGGATCAATTTGTGGTCTTATTTCGCCAAAGGTGGTTACTGCAGCTTTTCTTTGACCAAAAGCTAACAGATTTTTAGAATCTGCGAAAAGGAGATATGTCAGTTATTGAATAGGGAAAAGTTCACTCGTCTCCTAAAGTATGTGACACAATATTAAAAGGATTAAAGGTTTACGATTAGGAAATTTATCATGGTTCTGAATGCCTAGATAGGTGAAGAAGTGGATGTGTATGGTCCCACTACTATGGACCAAGTTTTAGAGAAAGCAATCAAACAAGAGCAAAAATTGAAGTCAATTTCTACATATCACGAGAAGAATCGCAAGAGGTTTAACAAGACACCAACTTCTCAAGCTTTCAAGAAAAGGGATGACAAGCAAGATATGAATAAGAAAAGTGACAAGGATTCCAAGAATAACAAGAATGGACCCATAATTGA
This sequence comes from Cunninghamia lanceolata, assembly GCA_027924645.1. NCBI lineage: Eukaryota > Viridiplantae > Streptophyta > Pinopsida > Cupressales > Cupressaceae > Cunninghamia > Cunninghamia lanceolata. Next base: position 829,246 of record BSBN01000082.1, read on the forward strand.
GAAGAAGAGCAATAGCAATATTCAAACGAATGATAATAATTTAGGCAAACCTGCTGAGAAGAGAGGACCTCCAGGAGGATGTTTCACCTATGGTGGAGATCACTATGAAAATCAATGTCCCACCAAGAATTAAGGAGGTTAGCAGTGTGGTAATTCTTTACCTACCAAGCAACCAACTTTTCAGCAAAGGATCCATGTGGCTTTGGACAACTTCTAGGAGGAGTATCAAATTGCTCTCATTGAGACTATAGGTACTTTGTTTGGAGTTCCTATTTCTATTTTGATTGATACGAGAGAAATTGAAAGTTTTATTTCTCTAAGAGTATTAAGTAAATTTCCTAGAAGAGTTGGATATATGGCTAAACCCTGGTTAGTTGAATATGCTAACCAGACTAAAGCTCAAGTAGAGCAATGCCTGTTTGAAGATAAGATTAAACTTCCTAGTTTTTTGACTAAGGTGAATTTGTTTGTAGCCCCCATAGGTTCCTATGATCTTATCTTAGGAAAAAATTGGCTATGGAGGCATAGAGCCAATGTTGACTATTTTGCAAAAATAGTTGAGTGTCTAGATGATGTAGGAAACAAAGTCTTTTTGCAAGGCACTTAGAGAGATGTGAAGATTAGACCAATCTTTTCTATGCAATTGAAGAGGGCTAGATGAAAAGGTTGTCAACTTATTGTAGTCATAATGGATCAAGTAGAAGAGGATCCTAGTAAACAAAGTGTATCTTTGGAGAACTATCCTTTCCTTCGAGATTTTCAGGATGTTTTACCAAATGAACTTCTAGGATTACCTCCAAAGAGAGCTTTTGATTTCTCAATTGATATAATACATGGATCAGAGCTGATTATTAGGGTTAGGGTAGATCAAAGCAATAAACACTAACAATTATATGTAGATTAAATAACCCATATATAACAATGAGGAATATCACAAAAGAGATCAACACAGAAATTTAACGTGGTTCACCCAATATGGGCTACATCCACAGAAACTCAACCATCCAATGATTTTATTATCTAGTGCAAAATAGATTACAATCTCACAAATACATCATTGTACCATACATCCCAGCTGCTTATAACAAGCTTTTTGGAAGCTTCTAGAATTAGGGTTTTGCAATGTCATTTTTATTTTGTCGGTTAACAAAAATTAACAACCAACTTTGATCGTGCAAAAAGAGGGAAAAAAATTTGTACAGTACTTGCATTATCAGTCGCCACATACCAACAATTTCCCACTTGGAGACTGATCAGGCTCCACACCAAACAATCTCCCACTTGGAGACTGATCCTGGACGACACTACTGCACTTGCAACTCCCACTAGATTTCAGGCCTGGCTAGTTTCTTATGTCCACCATTATCAGTCATGAAGGCCAATGGAAACTGATGAGGAAATCAGTTTCTCCCGTGTAACTGCCTTTGTGAACATATCTGTAGGATTCTAACTTATGTGAATTTTCTCTAGCTTCAACTGCCCATCCTCCAAAACTGACTAGATGAAGTGGTATCTGAGCTGTATGTGCTTAGTTTTTGAATGCAAATATGAATTTTTAGCAAGATGAATGGCACTCTGGCTATCAGTGTACAAAGGTCTATCTTCTTGTTGTTGCCCCAATTCCTCTAGAAAATGTTGTAACCAAATCATCTTCTTGCTAGCTTATGTCACAGCAACATACTCAGCTTCAGTGGTTGAAAGCGCAACAACCTTTTGAAGTCTTGAAATCCAACTGACTACAGTACCTCCTACAGTAAAAACATACCCTGTAGTACTCCTCCTACTATCAATATCACCCACCAGATCAAAGTCAACGTATCCTTTTAGAGTAGAATTTGTTCCTCCAAAACATAGTTTCTTTGAAGTAGTACCTCTCAAATACCAGAGAACCCATTTTATAGCATTCCAATGTTCCATTCCCAGATTACTCATATACCTACTCACAACTCCCACTACATGTGCAATATCTGGCCTTGTGCATACCATTGCATACATCAAGCTGCCAACTGTTGATGCATATGGTATCTTAGACATTTTGTCTTCCTCCTCTTGTGTCTTTGGACACATCTCCTTAGTCAACTTAAAATGACTAGGCAAGATGTACTAACTACTTTTGCATTCTGTGTGTTAAACATTTTCAACACCTTCTCTACATACTCACTTTTGGACAAAAATAATTTTCTGTTTGTCCTGTCCCATGTGATCCTCATACCAAGGATTTCTTTAGCTACACCCAAATCCTTCATAGCAAATGAATTTGCTAATTTTTTCTTAAGTTCATTAATATGCTGCATGTTAGACCCAGCAACAAGCATGTCATCAACATAAAGCAATAGGATAATATAGCTGCCATTACCTAACTTCTTGAAATAAACACAATAATCAGAATGACATCTTTTGTAACCTTGTTCAGCCATAAAACTATCAAATTTTAAATACCATTTCTGAGTTGCTTGCTTCAGGCCATATAAACTCTTCTTTAACCTGCACACAAAATCCTCCTTACCCTTGACCTCATATTCCTATGGTTACTGCATGTATATTTCCTCTTCTAGATCCCCATGTAGAAAAGTTGTTTTCACATCTAGCTGTTCAAGATGCAAGTCTTCTGTAGCTACAAGACTTAGAATTGTTCTAATAGAAGTCATCTTTACAACCGGAGAAAATATTTCATCAAAATCTATACTTTTTTTCTATGCAAAACCTTTTACCATGAGTCTGGCCTTATATCTTTTCTTGCCTCCATCTTCTTCCTTCAACCTGTAAACCTATTTATTTGGCAATGCTCTTTTACCTGCAGGTAATTGAACTAAGTCCCAAGTCTGATTTTGTAGTAAGGAATCCATTTCCTCTTTCATGCCTAGCTCCCACTGTTTTTTGGTATCTACCTGCATTGCTTCTTCATAACCTTCAGGTTCACCAGAATCAGTTAATAATATAGAATATAATGATGGAAAAAATCTTTCAAGAGGTCTAGTTATCCTTGTAGAATGTCTAACACTTGCTGGAGTTTGTGGGATAACTTGTTGTTACTGAGCATTAGGTACCACTGGTATTTTATTTTCTGGAATCTCATCTAGCGCCACATATTCCTTTTTGTCCTATTCATGCTTCTTTTCCTGCAGCTGATCCTTATACATGACGTTCTCATTGAATATAATATCTCTGCTCCTAATAATTTTATGATTTTCAAAATCCCATAACCAATAACCAAATTCATCTACTCCATATCCAATGAAGGTACATTTTTTAGACTTAGCCTCAAGCTTGGTTCTATTTTCAATATCAACATGGACAAAAGCTTCACAACCAAAGGTTTTCAGAAATGAATAGTTTACCCTTTTGCCCATCCATGCCTCTGGAATGCCACCATCCAAAGGATTTGAAGGTCCACTGTTTATTAAATAAATAGCAGTATGTACAGTACCTGCCCAAAAGTGTAAGGGTAGTCCAGCATGCAATCTCATGCTCCTTGCATGCTCCATAATGGTCATATTCATCCTCTTAGACACACCATTTTCTTGTGGGGTTCCAGGAACTATTTTCTACCTGTGAATTCCATTATATGAACAGTAATTCTCAAATTCTCTGTTACAATACTTGCCTCCATTATCGGATCTTAGACACTTCAACCTTTTTCCTGTCTCATTCCCAACCAAAGCTTTCCACTTTTTAAAAGTTTCAAATACTTCTAATTTTTGTTTTAGGAAATTCACCCATGTTTTCCTAGTTGCATCATCAATAAAAGTAACATAATAGCAAGAGCCTCCAAGAGAAGATACTTGAGTTGGTCCCCATACATCTGAATGCACAAGCTCTAATGTCTCACTCTTCTTCTCTTTCCCAACTTTGAGAAATCAGACTCTTTTCTGTTTTCCATAAACACAATTTTTGTAGAACTCCAAGTCAATCTTCTTCAGACCTAGTGGCAACTTTCTAGAGTGAAGAATCTTCATCCCTTTCTCACTCATGTGCCCAAGTCTATGGTGCCACAATTCTGTTTTTGTCCCTGCAACAAGTATTATAATTGTCTCAGTAGCAACTATTTCTGTAGCAGCTAAGGTAGAATAAGTATTACCAGTACACAAATACAATGTGCCTACCTTTTCACCTTTAGTTACCTTCCAGATTTTGTCTGAAAAGGTAACTATATAGCCTTCACTACCTAGTTGTCCCGCAGAGATTAAATTCCTTCTCAAATTTGGAACATGTCTTACCTCCTATAGCAACCATTCATTTCCATTCTGCAACTTGATTTTTATTTTTCTTTTTCCAACAATCTGATACGGTTCATCATCACCCAGATATACATGTCCAAAATCACCTTGAAAATAATCTACAAAATATTTCCTATGGGGCGTGGCATGAAATGAAGCCCCTGAATCTATTACCCAGGAATCATTAGCATAATCTAAACATAGAATTAAAGCATCATGTAATTTACTACTTGCAACATTAGCTTCCTTATTGTCATCATATTGTCCGTCTCCTTGTTTGCCCTTTTGAGACCAACAATCCTTCTTCAAGTGTTCTGGCTTTCCACAGTGCTAGCAATCCATTCTTCCTCTGGATTTAGATCTACCTTTCCTCGACTTTCCTTGTGACTTCCCATGATTTGTAGGGATTTTTCCTCTTTCCTTTGTTCTTCCCCTATTCTCTCAATCAAAGCATTACCAGATGTTGAAGTCTCACATGTGCTTTTCCGTCGCATTTCCTCTCTAAGGATAACACCAACAACAACATCAAATTTCAAAGTATTTGAACCAGAGACAGAGTTATAACCATTACCAAGCTATTCCAGCTTTCTGGCAAAGAACATAAAACCAAGAGAACCCTTACCTCTTCATCAAATTTCACTTTTATAGAAGTTAACTGACTAGTAATCATATTAAACTCATTTAAATGATCTGACACAGATCCACCTTCAATCATTTTCAGATTAAACAAATGCTTCATGAGAAATACCTTATTAGAGGCTAAGGGTTTTTCATACAATTTGGCCAAAGCTTTCATCAGTTCACTTGTTGTCTTCGCTTTTGTTATATTGAATGCCACAGATGGTGTCAGGCACAACTGAATGGTTCCCAGTGCCTTTTTATCCAGAAGTTCCCAATCCTCATCAGTCATTGCTGCTGGTTTCTTGGCTACTCCTTCCAATGGCATCCATAAATCTTTCTGATAGAGATAATCCTCCATCTGCATCTTCCATAATTGGTAGTTCTACCCATTGAATTTATCTACCTTCAATTTACCCTCGTTTTCCATTGCTCCCACTTAACCGTGAGACTCCCACTCAACCATGAGACCTTCCTACAGACGATAATCAAACACAACCCACTTTGATACCAATTATTAGGGTTAGGGTAGATCAAAGCCATAAACACTAACAATTATATGCAGATTAAATAACCCAAATATAACAATGAGGAATATCACAAAAGAGATCAACATAGAAATTTAACGTGGTTCACCCAATATGGGCTACATCCACAGAAACTCAGCCATCCAATGATTTTATTATCTAGTGCAAAACATATTACAATCTCGTGAATACATCATTGTACCATACATCCCAGCCACTTATAACAATCTTTTTGGAAGCTTCTAGAATTAGGGTTTTGCGATGTCATTTTTCTTTTGTTGGTTAACAAAAATTAACAACCGACTTTGATTGTGCAAAAAGAGGGAAAAAAAATTTGTATAGTACTTGCATGATCAGTCGCCACATACCAACACTGATTTCCAAGGTGCCATATTGTATGACTACTATGGAGTTGATGGAATTGAAAGCCCAACTTTAGGAGCTATTGGTTAAGGGGTTGATTAGACCCAATGTTTCCCCTTGGGGAGCACCTATGATCTTTGTTAAAAAGGATGGAATGTTGCGTCTGTGTATAGACTATCGTATGCTTAACAAAGCAACGATAAAGAATAAGTATCCTCTATCGTGTATTGATGATCTTTTTGATCAAATGCGTGACACAACTCTATTCTCCAAGATCGATATGTGATCTATATATGTGCAACTGAGGATAAAATATGAGGGCATTCATAAGACAACTTTCAAAACAAGGTATGGACATTATAAGTTCACAGTCTTACCTTTTGGACTTACGAATGCCCCTGCAATATTCATCAATTTAATGAATAATATTTTTTGAGATTTCTTGGGTAAATTTGTTGTAGTGTTTCTAGATGACATTCTTATTTATTCTAACAATGAGGAAGAACACTTGCAACATCTACAGTTAGTTCTGCAGCAGCTGAGAGAACATAAGTTGTTTGGGAAGATTTATAAGTTTATTTTCTTTTAGAAAGAGATACAATATTTGGGGCATATTATATTAGCTAAAGGAATTTTAGTAGGCCCTACAAAGATCAAAGCTATACTTGAATAGCATGTATCGAAGAATGTGCATGAAGTGTGTAGTTTCATGGGGTTAGTAGGATATTATAGGAAGTTCATTTTGAACTTTTCTAAGATTGTAAGCCCAATCACTTCACTTCAGAGAAAGGGAAAGTGTTTTGACTGGTCAGAAAAATGTCAGGAGGCATTTGATTAGTTAAAAGAGAGGTTGACAACTACACCAATATTCAAAGTTCCTGATCTAGAAAGTCAATTTGTTGTCATCACTGATGCCTTAGGAGAAGGTTTAGGTGGAGTTCTTATGTAGAATGGGCGAGCAGTAGCCTATGAATCCAGGAAGTTGAGAGCATATGAGCACAATTATGATTCTAATGATTTAGAGTAGTAGCAGTTTTGCATGCTTTGCGAGTATGGCGACACTACTTGCCAGGGAAGCCTTTTGAGTTGAAGATGGATCATCATGGTCTTAAGTACATATTTTACCAACCTCATTTGAATGCTCGACAAAGAAGATGGTTGGAATTGATATCCGACTATGACATTGAGATAAGTTATATGAAAGGCAAGGAAAACTGGGTAGTGGATGCTCTAAGTTGACGAAGGCATATCTCTTCAATTGTCTCTATCCACTCCAACTTCAAGGATTTAGTATTGCAAAATTCTACAGGTGATGAGTACTATGAGCAAGTTAAACATGCTCTTGTAGGAATACGTACAACACTAAGAGGGGGGGTGAATCAGTGTAGTTAACAATTTTAACACTTTTCAAACCTTTTAATAAACTTGATTTCACAATTATACAATTTTCAGATAGATATGTAAAAATGTAGAGCATCAACACAAAAATTTTGACACAAGAAATTTCCCGAGTGGAAAACCCTCCTGGGGTATAAAATCCACTCAAACTGCCTCACTGGCTTAAAAGAAAACTTTCAAATTTACAACTGTCTCACTGACATATACAATTCTGCCTCACTGGCATATTGTTTTTCTTTGCAAGTCTCACTGACTTTCAATATCAAAAATTCAATGAATAAGACAAATCAAGGGGTTTCCCTGTTTCATTCAATCTCAACACCTTATCTCTCCTTTTAAAAAAAATTAGCAAATGTACATTTTCTGCAGTTAATCTTCAACTAACATCTTCATATTATCAATACTTGGTTTTCAATAAGCATCATCTCCAAAAACCATTTAATCAAATATGATATTAAAAATTATGTCATACCTCTGCAACTTAACCAAAAATATTTCAAATCTACACTGATATTTCTTCCCTTCAAGTTTGATGGATTTCCTCTCTGCAATACTGAACTGATATCAACTTTAAAAAAAACTTTAATCTTCCCTGAAAAAATGTTCTTCTTCTCTGATCAACCTCTCCATCCTTTTCAACACACTACCATACCATAAAGAACTCCTTAATTCATCTCTTTCAATCTAATTTTTTTATCACACAAACTATATGTATATTTCTGTTTACAACTCTCGAGCCACATGTATTTACCAAAGAAAATCTTATCAACTTTCTAACTTCCACACTTTCTAACTTTAGAGACTCTTCAACTTCAGTGTAAAAATAGAAACATGCATGTCTTTTTAGCTTTTTGCATCATAGTGCACGTCAATTTTAATGAGGTGTCATGACCGTTTCACACTTTCTCCTTTTTAAACCTTATCCACATGATGTGTATTTCTCTCCACTTTCCCTTTTAAACTTTGTCGTTGATGCGGAATTCCCGCCGGGACACTTTTGTGCCTTACTCGATGACCGGGAGCCTAGCCAATGGGGCCAGTTACAAACATGATGCAGAACCCTTGACATTGTCACTTAAGTGACAGCAACCACTCCAACCGGTCAACACCAAAAAAGACATAAAGTGATGACGTTTATTTAAGAGCACTTTAAATATGTTTTATGATTTTCTATTTTGTGTTTTGTGAGCTCTACTTGACTTATTTGAGCAAGAATATTTTGCCCTCACAAAAATCTGCAAAGAATAACTATGCAACTAATAAAAAAAACATATGACAACAAATTTCAAACATAAATCTTCTGCAAAAGTAGATTCTCTGCAACCCTTTCACTATACACCTTATGCCATGAAGATTTGATTTGCACACATTTTCAATCCTGTGATGGGATTAATAGCACAAAGGTCATTAATAAAGACTACTATGAATTTCCTGAAATAACACACTAATAGCATGAAGCAAGACTCCACTGCCATGATGCCAATTAGGTGATCTATATTATCCCTTGTCATGTGATACAAGGTCTTAACCATAAAACCAAGAAACTTTGCCTTGATTCAACACTTAATCCAATGAAGATCAATTGTCAACACTATGCCACTGTGATTTACTGAACTGAGTCACTGAAAAATCTGAGAAAGCACCACCATGGTAACCCTGACAAATCTGAGAGATCACAACCAAGATCACCAACATTTTGACATTAATGAGAAGACAACAATACACAAGATAGAAGCACTACAAAACTCCCCCTTTATCTTTGACATTGATGGCAAAACCATTACTTATTTCTCCCCCTTTTTGACATAAAATGTCAAAGGCAAAAAAAATACCACAATCAATTAAATCCTGTTCTTGTAAAAGCAAATCCTCTACCATAAAAATCTGTCAAAAAACATACTTATCAAATGCTCAATACTGTAACACTGAAAAAAATGTTCCATCCAAATATGTACAAAAACTATACACAAACTATGTACAAATGTAATGAGATTCAGGACATCAAAATGATATAGAAGACAACTCCCCCTGAATCTAATATCTCTATAACTTATTGAAGAGAGACAAGAGATAGAACTCCTAATCTCTATCTCAGAGTTTCAAATGTCTCCTTTGGCAAAGGCTTTGTGAAGATGTCAGCCAATTGATCACTTGTATGCACATTTTCCAAAGCAACTTCATTTTCAATCACCTTTTCCCTTAGAAAATGATATCTAATAGCAATGTGCTTAGTTCTTGAATGCATTATAGGATTCTTTGACATATTGATAGAACTAGTGTTATCACAAAGAATAGATACAGGCTTTTTAACTTCAACCTTAATATCAAGAAGTGATTGTACCATCCAAAGTACCTGTGTGCAACATGAAGAAGCAGCAATATACTCAGCTTCAGCTGTAGATAGAGAAACACAATCTTGTTTCTTACTATGCCATGCAACCAATCTACCACCCAGAAAGAAAGCTGCCCCACTTGTACTTTTTTTGTCATCAAGACACCCAGCCCAATCTGCATTTGTATAGGCAAGAAGTGTAAAATCATTGTGTCTAGGATATCATAAACCAAAATCAAGTGTACCCTTAACATATCTAAAGATTCTCTTAACAGCATTCAAATGTGATTGTTTAGGACAAGCTTGAAATCTTGCAACCAAACAAACAGCCTGCATAATATCAGGCCTAGAAGTAGTGAGATATAAAAGATTGCCAATCATAGATCTATACAAAGTTTGTTCTAGTTCAGGTGATTTATCATTTTTACTTAGCTTATGCCCTATTTCCATAGGAGTACCCAAAGGTTTGCAATCATTCATTTTAAATCTCTTTAACATCTCTTTGGCATATTTATTTTGTAAGATAAATATTCCCTTTTCAAGCTGAGATACCTGAAGACCAAGAGAGAAAGACAATTCTCCCAACATAGACATTTCAAATTCTGATTTCATGATGTTAGGAAATGAATGACTCATATCATCATTGTTACTACCAAAAATGATATCATCAACATAAATCTCAACAACTAGAATATCCTCACCTTTGATTAGATAGGACAGATTATTGTCCACACCTCCTTTTGTGAACCCCTATTCTTGCAGAAACTTATCCAGTCTATAATACCAAGCTCTTGGAGCTTGCTTTAAACAATATAAGGCCTTTTTCAACCTATAAACATGATCTAATTTATCTTTATTCACAAAACCTTCTGGTTGTTCCATGTAAACTTCTTCTTCAAGATCTCCATTTAGAAAGGCTGATTTTACATCCATTTGGTATACTTTGAAATTTTTATAAACTAAAAAAGCTAAAAACATTCTTATAGCTTCTAATCTGGCAACAGGAGCAAATGTCTCTTCAAAGTCAATTCCTTCAATTTGTGAATACCCTTTGCAAACCAATCTAGCTTTATTTCTAACAACTTTACCTTTATCATCAAGCTTATTTCTAAAAACCCATTTTGATCCAATGACATTCTTACCTTCTAGTCTTGAAACAAGTTCCCATGTTTTGTTCTTTTCTATTTGGCTTAACTCCTCTTCCATGGCCTTAACCCAGGCTTCATCTTTGCTGGCCTCAACATAATTCTTTGGTTCCATTTTAGATATCAAACACACATGTGCTTGATTATGTGCAGCAGCAAGCTTTCTTCTTGTTAACACACCATTGTCCTTGTCCCCAATGATCAACTCATGAGGATGATCTCTTTGATATGCCTTTGAAGAAGTCTTTGTCTTAACATCAACTGATTTTTCAGGATCTTCTTCCTCTTCCTGAATTTCTTCTTCCTTTTGTGAATGATGATCATCTTCTTTGTCATGAATCAACTGCACACAGGGCTGCAAATTCTTATCCACTTTAACATTAGTAATTTCAATTATTCTTTTGAGCCTTTTGTTAAAGCACTTATATGCTTTGTTGTGTGTAGAGTAACTAAGAAATATGCCTTCATCACATCTAGACTCAAAACTACACAAGCTGTCATTATCTTTCTTGATGTAACATTTACTTCTAAAAATTTTAAAGTAACCAACATTAGCTGACTTAATACCAAAGTTCATAAGGAGTATAATTTGACTTTACCCTTAATTGAACTCTGTTTAAAGTATATATAGTTGTATGAACAGCTTCTCTCCAATAGATATTAGGTAGATTTGCATCACGTAGTAAGGTTCTTGCCATTTCTTTACAGTCCTATTTTTCCTTTCAGCTACTCCATTTTGTTGTGGAGTTCTAGGAGTGGAGAATTGCCTTCTTATCCCATGTTTTTCACAATACTCCTCAAATTCCTTTGAAGTATATTCTCCTCCATTGCTTGACCTTAAACATTTTAGCTTGAAATCAAATTCCTTTTCAACCATCTTTTTGAAGATTTTGAATCTATCAAATGCCTCCGATTTATGCCTTAAGAATGTTACCCATGTCATTCTTGAAAAATCATCAATGAAAAGCATAAAATATTTTTCTCCTCCCAGAGCATTAGTTCTTGTAGGACCACACAAATCTGAATGTACCAGCTATAGAGGTTTTGAAGTAAAATACTCCTTAGGTTTGAAACTAACTTTGGTTTGCTTACCCAGCTGACACTCTTTGCATGTAGTATTACTTGGTTTTGAAATATGAGGCATATTTATAACATTGTGATTCCTGCTAATTCTCACAAGATTGTCAAAATTCACATGACCAAGTCTTCTATGCCATAACCAACTTTCTTCAATTTGACCCATGAAACAAATATGGCTATCAACACATTTAGTTTCAGAGTTATGAAGATTGTAGATGTTACCATTAGTCCTTAGACCTGCTGCAATAACTTTACCTAATTTCTTTTTGATCTCACATCCATGTGCATCAAAAACCACATTAAAGCCATTGTCACATATTTGACTAACACTTAACAAGTTATGCTTCAGTCCCTCTACAAAATACACATCATGTAGTGATGTTTCATCATCAAGAAGAATTGTACCTTTACCTTTGATCATGATGCAATCATTATTTCCAAACATAACAGATCCTTCATTAATGTCTTCAAATTTAACAAACTTATCTTTATCTCCTATCATGTGGTTGGAGCAGCCACTATCAATCACCCACTATTCCTTCCTTTTGGCATGAAAAGTAGCTTGTGCAATCATAACATCAAAGCTCTTATTGATTACCTTAGGTTTCCAAACAAGCAACTTCTTTTTAGTAAAGAAGACAAACTTGGAATAGTATTCCTTGTAGTTTGCTGCATTTGCAAAGAAGTTCTACAAAATTTTGCAATATGCCCAAAAATTTTACAATTGTGACACTTCAAACTTTTTAAAAACATGAATGGATTCCTTGGAAATAAATGCATTTCTCTTCTGACTCCAAATCTGCATTCACTAGCTTTATGTCCAAACCTGTTGCAACAAAAACAATATCCAGTAAAATGAGCATTATACCTAAAAGTTTCATTCCTTTTGTAGTTTGTTGATTTATCATTTGTACTAGCCTTTTGAGAACATTGTCCCTCTTCAAATCCAAGACCTAATTTATCTTTGAATCCTTTTTGTCTGTTAAGAAGATCATCAAGTTTATCACTACTTCTACACATATCAAGTCTTCTTCTCAGATCCACAATTTCAGCTTCAAGTGTATGACACTCCTTGTCCTTATTATTCAACTCTTTGCTTTTATCATCAATAATTCTCTTACTTTCTTCAAGAGACAGAATTAGATCAGTAATTTGTTTCTCATAACAAGTTAATTTATCATTCATGATATCATTTTATTTTTGAAACTGACTTCTTTGTGCAATGATCTCCTTTTTAAGCTTCTTGACTTAATGCACACTTCAATTCTCCTTGAAATTCAATAATAGCTTCACAACTGTTTGATTGTTCTTCACATTTTTCATTTTGAACTTCATTTAGAATAGCCATAAATAAGGTCTGTGCATTTTCTTCAAGAAAATCATCTGAATCACTTTCAGTCACATCAACATTTTTTATGAACAAACTTCTTTTCTTTCTGAAATTATTTTTCCTTCTAGAAACAAACTGTTTCTTTTTGAATTGCTTCTTGTTTTCATCTTCATCACTGTCTAAGTCTTTGTAAGGACACTGGGCTACATAGTGTCCAATCTTTCCACATTCAAAACATTTGAATGGAAGCTTACCTTTGTACTTACCAACAGATCCCTTTTTTAATTTGCTTGCAAGAGATATTTCTTGATCTTCATCCAACTCTTCTAAATCAGAAATCTCCTTTTCTTTTCTAACTGATTTGAAAGCAGCTTCTTTGCTTGAAGGTATATCATTACTAATTCTCATCTCATAAGCTATGAAGGTGCCATGAAGTTCATCAAAGGTTACTTTGCTTAAGTCTCTTTCTTCAACTGCAGACACTTTGGACTCATATTTTGAATTTAAGGTCCTTAAGATTTTTGTAAAAACTCTCTTCTCTTCCAGTGTATCACCCAGTCCTCTTATAGCATTTACAATTTCTTGAACTCTTAGAAGATATTCTGCCACTTTCTCATCATCACTCGTCTTGAGACTTTCAAATTTGGCTCTGTAGGATTGTTGTTTTGCTTCTTTGATTTTATCATCTCCTTGATAAATATTAGACATTTTGTCCCATATTTCCTTGGTTGTTTTACACTCCACGATTTTGACAAGTATGTCATTGGTAAGACCACAACATAATGCATTTTTAGCCTTACCATTTTTTTCATATGCCCTTTTCTCATCAGCTGTAGTAGGAGGATTTGTAGTAGTATATGCAGTTACAATGGCAGCATACACATCATACCCCAAAGATGACAAATATGATTCCATCCTGAATTTCCAAAAAGCATAGTTAGACCCATCAAACATAGGTGCTTTGTAATTTGAGTAACCTTCTTGACTTGCATTGATAAGTATTCCAGAAATATGATCTACCCAAGCTGATTAAGCTTTGACAGGGAACCAGGCTCTGATACCAATTGTAGGAATACACACAACACTGAGAGGGGGGGTGAACCAGTGTAGTTAACAATTTTAACACTTTTCAAACCTTTTAATAAACTTGATTTCACAATTATACAATTTTCAGATAGATATGTAAAAATGTAGAGCATCAACACAAAAATTTTGACACAAGAAATTTCCCGAGTGGAAAACCCTCCTAGGGTATAAAAACCACTCAAACTACCTCACTGGCTTAAAAGAAAACTTTTAGATTTACAATTGTCTCACTGACATATACAATTCTGTCTCACTGGCATATTGTTCTTATCCGCAAGTCTCACTGACTTTCAATATCAAAAATTCAATGAATAAGACAAATCAGGGGGTTTCCCTGTTTCATTCAATCTCAACACCTTATCTCTCCTTTTAAAAAAAAATTAGCAAATGTACATTTTCTGCAATTAATCTTCAACTGACATCTTCATATTATCAATACTTGGTTTTCAATAAGCATCATCTCCAAAAACCATTTAATCAAATATGATATTAAAAATTATGTCATACCTCTGCAACTTAACCAAAAATATTTCAAATCTACACTTTGATATTTCTTCCCTTCAAGTTTGATAGATTTCCTCTCTACAATACTGAACTGATATCAACTTTAAAAAAAACTTTAATCTTCTTTGAAAAAATGTTCTTCTTCTCTAATCAAACTCTCCATCCTTTTCAACACACTACCATACCATAAAGAACTCCTTAATTCATCTCTTTCAATCTGATTTTTTTATCACACAAACTATATGTATATTTCTGTTTACAACTCTCGAGCCACATGTATTTACCAAAGAAAATCTTATCAACTTTCTAACTTCCACACTTTCTAACTTCATAGACTCTTCAACTTCGGTGTAAAAATAGAAACATGCATGTCTTTTTAGCTTTTTGCATCACAGTGCACGTCAATTTTAATGAGGTGTCATGACCGTTTCACACTTTCTCCTTTTTAAACCTTATCCACACAATGTGTATTTCACTCCACTTTCCCTTTTGAACTCTGTCGTTGATGCGGAATTCCCGCCGGGACACTTTTGTGCCTTACCTAATGACCGAGAGCCTAGCCGATGGGGCTGGTTACAAACACGATGCAGAACCCTTGACATTGTCACTTAAGTGATAGCAACCACTCCAACCAGTCAACACCAAAAAAGACATAAAGTAAATGACGTTTAGTTAAGAGCACTTTGAATATGTTTTATGATTTTCTATTTTGTGTTTTGTGAGCTCAACTTGACTTATTTGAGCAAGAATATTTTGCCTTCACAAAAATCTGCAAAGAATAACTATGCAACTAATAAAAAGAACATATGACAACAAATTTCAAACATAAATCTTCTGCAAAAGTAGATTCTCTGCAACCCTTTCACTATACACCTTATGACATGAAGATTTGATTTGCACACATATTCAATCATGTGATGGGATTACTACCACAAAGGTCATTAATAAAGACTACTCTGAATTTCCTGAAATAACACACTGATAGCATGAAGCAAGACTCCACTGCCATGATGCCAATTAGGTGACACATATTATCCCTTGTCATGTGATACAAGGTCTTAACCATAAAACCAAGAAACTTTGCCTTGATTCAACACTTGATCCAATGAAGATCAATTGTCAACACTATGCCACTGTGATTTACTGAACTGAGTCACTGAAAAATCTAAGAAAGAACCACCATGGTAACCCTAACAAATCTGAGAGATCACAACCAAGATCACCAACATTTTGACATCAATGAGAAGACAACAATACACAAGATAGAAGCACTATGGCTCTCATAGTAAATCCTCAAGATTCGAGGTATGAAGGGTTCAATTTTGAACTGGATGTGCTTCTAAGATATAGAGGATGGATGTATGTTCCCAATTTGGTAGAATTAAGAAACCTCATGTGGAAAGAAGTTCATTCCACACTGTATTTAGGTCATCCAAGAGTAACTAAACTCCTAGCCAATGTGAAACCTCTTTATTTCTAGAAAGGAATTAAGAATGATGCTGCAAGATTTGTAGCAAGTTGCCTAGAGTGCCAAAGAGTCAAGGCTGAGCATCGGCATCCAGCAAGACTTCTGTATCTACACGATATTCTAGAGTGGAAGTGGCAGGTCATTAGCATAGACTTTTTGTAAGGTCTTCCAATGTCTCGAAATAGACATGATGCTATTTTAGTGGTGGTGGAAAAACTCACTAAGGTAGCTTATTTTATACATCAAAATCTAAAAGATGGAGCACAGTCATAGCTCACAAGTTTGTGTAAGAAGTGTTTAGATTGCATGGAGTTCTTGAGAAGATTATTTCAAATAGATATGCATGCATGACATCAAGATTTTGGTAAACTTTGTTTTCAGCACTAGGAACTCAACATAATATAAGCTTATCTTATCACCTTGAGATAGATGGTTAGACTAAGAGGGTAAATCAAGTCCTAGAAGATTTGTAGAGGATGTATTGCATTGATCAACAATACAAGTGGGAAGAGTATCTACCGCTTGTGGAGTTTTCCTATAATAACTCCTACAATTTTGCTATCAAGATGTCTCCATTTGAAGCATTATACAGAAGAAGATGTCAAACTCCTACAAGATGGGATAAGCTAGAAGATAGGATTAGCATTTGTCCAGAGATGTTATCAGAAATGGAAGAACACATTAAGCTGATCAGGAAAAGATTAGCAGAAGCAAATGATAGATAGAAAAGTTACAGAGATGCCAAGCATACACCAAGACAATTCTCAATTGGAGATAAAGTTCTTTTGAGGTTCAAACCTCAAAAAAGTTCCATAATGTTCATAAAGTCTTCCAAATTAGCTCCTAGATATGTAGGATCCTTCGAAGTTCTTGAAGTAGTCAATCCGGTTGCCTACAGAATCTCTCTACCACCAACTCTTGCCAAGATGCATAATGTTTTTCATGTTTCATATTTGAAAAAGTATATAATAGGTGATAATCATATTCTTTATTAGAATTATTTATAGGTACAGGACCAGGACTGGTCATGATCGAGCCTCTCAAAGTGCTTGAAGTTCGCAAGCTCAGCTTGTGTAATAGAGAGGTTACTCAGTACAAGTTCTAGTGGGAGAAATATGTAGAGGATAGTGCCACATGGGAAGATTACCATGATTTTTATCAGAGATTTCCTCACTTGTTTTATGATTTTCAAAGTTAAAAAAAAACTTTATCATGCTATTATTTTGGATACATTGGATCATTGAGAATGATGAATCTTATGGGGGGAGATATGTCATACCCTAAATTTTAACTATGATTTACTTTTTACTTGCATGTAATTAGTAGTTCGTTATGCATGATTTAATTATTTGACGTTATGTGAAAATGTCAGGATAAATCAATGATATCATGATTTTATGTTTATATTTTTAGAATTAGACATGTGATTATATAATGTCATGATTGATTATTCATAAGATATATGAAGTGATTAATGATGCACTAATCCCAGTTTGGTTGATTGCAAGTTGTAACCAGGAAAACATGTTTTCCACCCTCCAAGAAAGAGATGGAGAGCATCATCAGAGAGAACTAAAGAGACATATGGAAAGAACAAGTTGTTGCCATCTAAGTCTTTTGTGTTGCACTGATTCAGTTAACCCTCGTCAAGTTTGGCAAGTTGTGTTCGACCAGTTGGTCAAAGTTTGGTTTCAATTCGACAATTGTCAATTTGTCGTCAAGATCCTTTAGCTTGGATTTTGTCAAAAAACCAAGTTAGGATAGTACGACCATCGACAAGATATGGTCGATCGTTGTTATTTTCCTTATGTGATATGAGTATAGTTTATATTAGTATATCAATTAAATATTAGTGGATAAACTAATTCATTATCAGTGATTTCTGATAAGTTTTCCATTTTGATAGCCTATCTTTGTTGGCATTTATGCAAGATCGAGAGGGGGAGAATACCTCGACCCTATTCTCGTAATCTTGTCAAGTGATAGGAACAACGTAAGTATATGTTGAATACACCTACATTATGTGGTTTTATGTCTATTTAAATATTATTTATAAGTTTAAATGTATGTTATGTTGTCGAAGAGCTTCATGGCATTGTGGTGTAGTGGCATTTATTGTAAACCACCACATGTTTTACGTGGGAAATGAGGATTGTAATCACGAAAGAAGGAGTTCAAGAGTGGTCATTAAGACCAACTACTCCATTAGGTTTGCATTCTAGCAAAGCATGTTTTTACGCAAAGATTCTTCCTATGACTCCGCGACATTGTGGAGGAGTTAAGCCTTTAATAAGGCTATGCCATCGAAAGATAGGGATGGATATTCATGTTGGCAAGAGACATGTTGTGTCTTCATGAGTATTGTCATTGATGGCAACAAAGTCCATCCCACACATCTACATGACATGATGTGTCCATACTAGAAGTCAGATTGAAGAGTATTTGGTCTGGTGAACAAGAATAGAGCATGTAGCAAGGTCTGACAATCAGGTCCGGATCTCTCAGAGGAAGTATCTCAGTAAAGTGCAGACTTGAGGAAGTCAAGAGGAGTATCTTGACTGATAGATTCCAGGGATTGAGCCTCCGATGAAGAAAGAGTGAAGAGATATGAGCATCTAAGTATTGGGTTCCTGTGTGGCAGAGTAGACTAAGGAAGAACTGACCGGCAGAGCATCGGACCTTAATCTGAATAAGATATTGATGGTGATCAAGCTTCTTGAGGTATCATTCATGATTGGCCGACATGATTGATGAATTCTACAAGCATCTCCTTGATACGCATCACTTGGTAAGCAAGGATTCAGCCGATAGACCAGAGTTTGAGAAAATAGTGAAGTATTCCAGATGCCGACTAGAAAGTTGTTAAAATCCTTTGTGTGGATATATATACCAGATGGATCTCAATGAGAAGGTGTGTGTGTGGTGTTGTGAAGTGCGAAGAAAAGCAGAGAGTAGAGTGGAAGTAGTAATACAAGTCCGGTATGTGACAGGACACAAAAACCTAAGAAGAGGAAGAATGAAGTGCAGTAGATCAGTGTACTAAGCTTAACCGGAACTAAACTTCAGCATGTGTTGATGCTTCTCATCAGTTTAAGTATCTTATTACTCTCTTATGACTTGTAGATAGTGAGTCTCTTGTAGGCAGTGAGCCTCTTGTGAGCAGTGTGCTTGGGTAGTGAGCCCTAATTGGCAAGTGCCATTTTGTACTACCTTATTCTTTTAACAGAGAATATAATCTTGGGTTAATCACCCCGTGGTTTTTCCCTTAATAGGGTTTTCCATGTCAAAATCATTGTGTTATGTGTATTGAGTTTATTTTTGCTTTCATGGTTATTCATGCTTACTTAATTTGATGCTGCACTAATTGTTAAAGAAGAACATAAAGTTAAAATAATCTAGATAACTGATTCACCCCCCCTCTTAGTTATCAACAATTGGTATCAAAGCCAAGTTCCTCCTAACAGAGCCTAACAACTTGAGGAAGATCTGGGAATCTCAATATGTATGGTATGAGGGAACAACTTCAGTCTGCTCTAGATGATCTTGAGCAATCTCACTTTGAAATTAATGAATTGAAGGAAAGACTCAAACAAGCTGATGATTTCATAAATGAACTAAAAGAGAAACTAAGTACCTCTATGAAAAAGAGAAAGGAACTACTTCAACAGTTAGCAAGTCAAAATAAAGCCAATGTTATTGATGAAGATCTGAATGAAAAGAACAAATTATGTGAGAAGCTATCAAAAGAGGTCATTATGGTAAGACATGAAATGGAATCAGGTGTTATGAAATTCACTCAAGAAATTGAAGAGAAAAGAAAGACTGAAGAAAATTTAAAATAATCTCTCAAACAAAAGTCAGAAGATTGCCACAAAATGGATAGAATAATCAGGCATTTGGAATCTAATCTTGAAGAAGCTAGAGATAATGAAGAACAACTTGAGAATCAGATTGTCACTTTAAAAAGGGATCTCCAAACAACAAATGATTACAAAGAGAAATTCAAGATAAGCTCTGCTTAGCTTGAAGTTCTTCTTGAAAGCCAAAAGAGAGTAGATGAAAAGCAAGGCTTGGGTTATGAGAAAGGTGAAATCTTCGAATTAGGTGAGAAGAACTCTGGATCAGGAAATCTAAGGAACAGGCCTAGAAGACCTCTGGTAAGACAACCAAATGCTCAAAGATATCCATCCTTTAATGGATACTACCATAATTGCAAAAACTTTGGTCATAAAGCAAATCAGTGCAAAAGAAGAATGAATTGGACTAATTCATCCTTCTCCGGACAATGTTTTAATTGCAAAAGGTATGGTCACAAATCTCATGAGTGTAGACATATGCAAATGAACAATTCATTCAATGGTAGATGCTTTACATGCAATAGAATGGGACATATGGCTAATCAGTGTAGATCAAGAGGATATCAGTCAAATATGCAAAGAAATGTTGTTTGCTACAATTGCAATAGATCCGGTCATATTGCCAAATTTGTAGAAGTAAGAATCAGGACAAAAAGGGTCTGGTACATCATAATCAGAACCAAGACAAAGGAAAAGGAAAAGTGAATGCGGATGAAATCCAAAGGGAGATGAACAAGATTTAGGTGAAGAGGAGTATAGAAAATGTTGAGGATAGATCCGCACTAGAATCTGGTGCTGATATTCCTTCCAGAAACTAAATAGATGAGCTCTGGCTCAGGGGGAGTCACAAAAGAAAACAATTTCCCCCAATTGGTGCCTAAAATTGGCACATGGATGGTTGTGGATTAAAAGGGTTCTCAGAGAAACATCTAAATAACCCTTGGAAAAGATATGAAAGATCCGCAAGGGATTTAAAGAGGTTAATCATCTAAGATTGATCCGGTTTAACAGTCATCCGGTAAGAAGCAAGATTTTCACAGTTTGACCCAATGTGATTCCAAACTGAAACATCTTGATCTGCAGATAAAGGGGATGATTCGAGGAAAACAGAGACACTAAAATTAATCACTAAGATCAGCTCTAAGTACATCTCAATGGTCCAGAAAAATCTCTCTCATGATAAGGCAGCCAGAATAACTTAAGCTGTGCATTTATTACAAAATGAAATTAGGGTTTGCTC
Organism: Cunninghamia lanceolata; assembly: GCA_027924645.1. Classification (NCBI taxonomy): domain Eukaryota; kingdom Viridiplantae; phylum Streptophyta; class Pinopsida; order Cupressales; family Cupressaceae; genus Cunninghamia; species Cunninghamia lanceolata. Next base: position 850,411 of record BSBN01000082.1, read on the forward strand.
AAAGATAAAAGGGTTTGTTTGCTTGTCATTTGCACATTTGCATTAGTAAAAGAGATAAGAAGAGCTTTGCAAACAAGTTTGCTTCATCTCTCTCAAGGATCAATCATAGAATTCAAGTCAACCGGCGATCTTTTTGACTCATTTCTTGAACCCTAAAAGCGTAAGAGGTATTTTTCGCTCTTGAAATCTCTCTCTAAATCTTTAAAGATGGCTACTCTGAATGTTGTGAATATTACTGATAGGCCGCGCCCTAAATTTAAGAAACATCCCTACAAATCTCTAGAAGTGGATCCCTTAGGCGCATTTTCTAGCATTCCACATGGAGTTTTGCATGTTGAAGATGTTAGGGCATACATTCATGTGAACATTGAAGAATTTGGGGAATCCAAGCTGACAGATATCTACCACAAGTAGTTAATAGATGATTCATTTGAACTCAAAGCTTAGTACAAAGCCATCAAGGATAAGCATTTCAAATAATGTATCCATTTCTCCTATTTTGCAGAAGATGAGTGGGTCCGGTATGTTTTGGGCAGAGTGCATGATAACTTCATATGGTTGAATGGACCATTCAAGATCACAAAAGATGCTATTAGGGCGGTAAATGGTTTACAATCATCCAGAGGGTTACCTATTCTCAAATCTGTCAAAAACCAAACTATGAGTGAGGCTACCAGATCAAAATTTGAGAAGAGGGCAATGACAATTGAAGATATCACTGATCTGGATATCAAGTTTGCATCCATGATAATTGGTTACAAGATATATCACTCCAACAAGGAAAATTCAGTACCCAAAACTGCAATCTACATAGCTTATCGGATGCTAAAAGAAAATGCTGACTATGATCTTTGTGAGCTTCTCCTGAACCAACTTTTGGAGAATCTGCAAAAGATAAAGAAGGACAAGAAGAATTCCTTCAAATACGGTGGCTTGATACTCTATCTGTTCTTCTATTACATGAATGAGCTACTTGGATCTAGTGGCTAGATGTGGCGAAATGACAGAACTGTTGCCATACAAATCAGGGATATTTGCATGGACTTGGTGATGCCAAGGCACAAAACACAGCACTCTAGGGCTACTTCAAGAACTTTCAGAATATGATGCAAGCTAGAGAGAGAATCCCCCAATCTCTAGTTGAAAAGTATAAGGATATAGTTTGCTTTATGGTAGAAACTAATCAATGCCTAATGGAGGCAGTGGAACCAAGGATAGTCTGGATCATGCCAATGGGGTATGAAGTAGATAAGAAAATTGTAGAGCTACATGTTCAACACATGCTAAGTCAACCCAAGGATCCTAAGGCAGAAAGATTTGGAACCTTTGAAGAGTTGAGTGTGAAGATTCATGTGGAGCTAAGACAACTAGAAATGAAAAGAAAAGTGAGGAGGGAAGTAGAAGAATTTGCCAAGAGACATGGAATTTCAAAGGAGGCACTTGATGCAAATAGATAAAATATGGAAAGGGCAAAAAAAGAAAGGCAAGAAGCAAAAAAAGAAACTGCTCTGGTAGGAGCCCCCTCCCGGACCAGATCCTCTAAGAGCTCTGCACCTGCCATTGCCAAGAGCTCAAAGGCATCAAAACCGGAAGCAAAATCATCTGATAAAGGAGAAAAGAGAACAAAGACAAAGGCTACAAGATCATACACAAGCCTCAAGGATGATGAAGAGACAGAGACAGATGAGGAAGTAAAGAAAATGAAGAAGAAAAAGAAAACATCTAGTGAACCCTCTACCAGTCAAGACAAGGAAGAGAAGGCAGAAGAATTTGTTGAAAGCCTACTCTCCGCATTGATATAATCAAATCAGTCACTGTGGATGGGAACTTGAAACCAATGATTGAGTTTTATTATGATTATAGTGAAACTGATCAAAAGATCCTACAAGAAGCTACAGTTAGGTATTTAAATATCTACAACAAAGCATTCATTGAAATTATATCTCCGATTCCTAAAAGTCTAGAAAAGGAACTTGAAATAAGAAAGAACAATGCCATGGAAAAAGACCTAGAAATCTGAGAATAGATTGCTATCCAACTTTATCCCTCCATCACTCCAAAGCAAATAAACATGGTCTTCAAAGATTGCAAGGATGAGTTCTGAAGCAAACCTAGAATGAATCAGCTTATGCTTGGAGATACTGACAAAGTGGCAAAAGAAACTAAAGATATCCTTAGGAATGCTTATAAAAGATTCAATATTCCTGTCATAGAGGACTTAGGTGATGAAACCTTTGCCATGGATGACAAAGAAGAATCTACTGAGACAGTGGCAGAAGAGGCAAAGGAGACAAGTGAAAAGAAAGCTAAGGACTTAGATTCCTCTATTCCAGAAGAGGAAGTCCAAGAAGAAGTAAATATCTCTCATTTGGATTCCCCTGCAGACTCCGGATCTAAAGGAGAAGAAATAATAGAGGAGAAAACCATTCAAGGAGAAGAAGTAAAAGAAAAAGAAAAAGGCCAAACAGAGAAGACTCCAAGAGACAGGTCTGAGACTGCAGAAGGAAAGAAGACTTTGTCTCTAGCAAGAGACACTGCAGAAACAGTCAAAGATTTCTTGACCAAAGAGGTGATGGAATTTGATGAACTGGAACTGCTTCAAGGACCGTTCAATTTTGATTCCCTCTCCCCAGTTCAAACCATGAAGCTAGCATCCTTTACTCAAGCAAAGACAAAAGAAAAACTTATGAAGTCTCACATGGAAGACTGTGAGCTCATAGAAACTACATCCAGTGTATTGGAGAAGATCATGCCATCCTTCCAAAAGGATTCTTCAGCCTCCACTTCTGGTAATCTAAAGTCTCTTGTAAATTTTGTTAATACATATTTTGACTCTTTAGAGAAAGCAGCAGAAGAGAAAGTCCGAAAAGAATTTTTGGATAAGAGATTCTCCAAAGTGCAGGGTCTAATATCAAATGATAGGAGAGTTATGGATATTGGGATAAATAGCTTAGAAAATGCTCTCAAAGATGGTGGAGATATATATAAATTTTGTTTATCCTAGCCTAAAATGACCAAGGATATTGAGAAGAAAGAAAAAGAGCAAGAGGATAAACTGATCCCAAAGTTTTGATCCTCTCTCCTCTTCCATAGTAAATCAAGAGTGTCAGACTATTGTAATCACAAATGAAATAAAGAAGCTTGAGAAGGAGAAGAAAAATAGAATAAATAGGTTAAGTGAACATAGAGGGATCATTATCCCTAAGTTAGAGGCCATGCATGAGGCCCTAACTGATGCTCAGGCCACAACCCGGACCAATGATCCAATAGATCTTAAGAAGGAAGAAGCTTTTGCATTCCTGTTGAGTGGTCACATCTCAATTTTGGACAGGATGAAGCAGAGTTGGGCGACAAAAGTTGTACAGTTGAAGAATACTTTTGCAGATATACTTAAGTATATGTAAGTCCAACTTGTATATATACTTATGCGGATATGTATAGATTGCTTTTTAAAAAATTTGGTGTGCAGATTCTACCCTTTGCCATTGATGTCAAAGGGGGAGCGAGGAGCAGTGAAAAATGAGGAATCCAACTAAGGGGGAGCTCCGAAAAAGTGTACATAAGAACAAGAGCATCAGGCCAAGGGGGAGTATACTATAACACTTAGTCATTTTTTACTAAGTGTTGCCATCAATGCCAAAGGGGGAGATTGTTGGCAAGAGACACATTGTGGCTTCATGAGTATTGTCATTGATGGCAACAAAGTCCATCCCACACATCCGTAGGACATGATGTGTCCATACCGGAAGTTAGATTGAAGAGTATTTTGGTCCGGTGACCAAGAATAGAGCATGCAGCAAGGTCTAACAATCAGGTCCAGATCTCTCAGAGGAAGTATCTCAGTAAAGTGTGGACTTGGGGAAGTCAAGAGGAGTATCTTGAATGATAGATTCCAGGGATTGAGCCTACGGTGAAGAAAGAGTGAAGAGATATGAGCACCTAAGTATTGGGTTCCTATTTGGCAGAGTAGACTGAGGAAGAACTGACCGGCAGAGCATCAGACCTTAATCCGAATAAGATATTGATGGTGATCAAGCTTCCTAAGGTATCATTCATGATTGGCTGACATGATTGATGACTTCTACAAGCATCTCCTTGATACGCATCACTTGGTAAGCAAGGATTCATCCTACAGACCAAAGTTTGAGAAAATAGTGAAGTATTCTGGATGCTGACTAGAAAGTTGTTGAAATCCTTTGTGCAGATATATATACCAGATGGATCTCGATGAGAAGGTGTGTGTGTGGTGTTGTGAAGAGCGAATAAAAGTAGAGAGTAGAGTGGAAGTAGTAATACAGGTCCGGTATGTGACAGGACAGCAGTACCTAAGAAGAGGAAGAATGAAGTGCAGTAGATTAGTGTACTGAGCTTAACCAGAACTAAACTTCAGCATGTGTGGATGCTTCTCCTCAGTTCAAGTATCTTGTTACTCTCTTATGACTTGTAGATAGTGAGTCTCTTGTAGGCAGTGAGCCTCTTGTGAGCAGTGTGCTCGAGCAATGAGCCCTAATTGGCAAGTGCCATTTTGAACTACCTTATTCTTTTAACAGAGAATACAATCTTGGGTTAATCACCCCGTGGTTTTTCCCTTAATGGGGTTTTCCATGTCAAAATCATTGTGGTATGTGTATTAAGTTTATTTTTACTTTCATGGTTATGCATGCTTACTTAATTCGATGCTGCACTAATTGTTAAAGAAGAACAGAAAGTTAAAATGATTTAGATAACTGATTCACCCCCCTCTCAGTTATCAACAATTCAAAGTTTTACATTGGTGGTGGGCGAGTGTATGTGTTAAATATCGAGTTCTATGAGAGCATATTGAACTCTATGAGAGCATATCAAGCTTGGCAATAGCACATCAATCTCAGCTTTAACATAGTTAGCTCAGAGAAGAAAACAAAGCTAGAGCACGGGTAGTAGAGTTAGAGAGGAGGAACTATTCTAGTTTTAGAAACTGACATCAAGAGGTAAGAGGATCTCATTCCAATGAGTATAATAAGTTTTATTGGCATTGTTTGTTTTCTAATATTTGTTATAGAGTGGTTTTTCATTAGTAGAGCAAGCTTTATAGTTATGAAAATGAAGCATATGCTTTGAAATAGCACTCTGTACTTGTCAAAGCTTTGAGACCAATCATTGTTAGAGTCTTAATGCTGTTATAACTGTTAAAAACCATATGGTAGAAATAGAGGAAAACCATAGTTTTCTAAGGAAATACTTTGAATATTAAATCTCTTACCTCAGTTCAATATTATAGAAAATATAGTAAACATTTGAATGTTGATAGGCTAAGTTATCTCTGTATGTCGTAAGCGGAGAAGTTATCTTTGTACATTGTATACAATGAAGTTATCTATTTTTATTGCATTTAGTAAAGTTATCTATGCATAATGTACACAGTATAGACATCTTAGTATATTGAAACCAATATAGACATCTCTGTATGTTGTTTTCAATATAGATAGTGCATACAAGCTAAAAGACCAACTAAGCTATGTATTTTATCTTCATAATGTTAAACTTTAACAATTTACTATTCATAGTATACTGTGTAATCTTCAAACCTTAATGGTATATTATCTACAGTATCTAGTATATTGTTAATCTAGAGAACACCAAATGGCCATGATGCTGGTAAAAACACCATGCACAGTTTAAGAGATTCAAGTTATGGATGATAGTGTATTCTTCATATTGCAAGCCAATATATGAGATCTTATCTCTACTAAGAAGTCGTGGCAAGGTCGTGGTGTGTTGCTATAATCTGTATTAACTAGTTCAACTATCATCTTTATATTAATATTTATGTAATTCAGAGATTGATCTATTGAGAACCCTAATGACAATATAAGAGTCGAGTGTGGTAATGAAAGTATAGACAAGTGTTTGATTCACATTTCTCAGTAGAGTATATGTATTAGTTTTGATTTTTTTACTCAAACATTTTTGAAAAGGATATTCTCATGTTTACATAAATGATTTGAATATCCTTGTAAACACTAAATAAAGTGATATAATGTCACATTAATATTCCTTAGAAATGATAAGTGTTATCATTATATTTACAAGATGCTATTTAAAGCTCATAGTCTTTTCAATATCGAAAGGTCAATGGATTTGCAAAAACTAAGAGGTTAGAGACATTAAGTTATTTTTTATAGACCTAGAGATTGACTTAGTTCAAGGATTAGATATTATAAAGATAATATTCCTAAATATTTTATATAAATGAGGATATACCTCATGATCTATGTTTATACATAATTTTTGAGAAATGTAAAATTGACCAATGTTTAAGTGGTTTAAAGAAGACTAGAGGTCTTTGTTTCTATATTATAAATTTTTACTTTGGAGTGCCTTTGATACACCAATGAGATTGGGTTAAAGAATTTAAACCATGGCATCTACCTAGAAGGGTTTAGATAACTTAAAACTCTCCAGTCAGATTATGACTATGTGTTAGTTCTTTGTATTTTATGGTCGACATTACAAGAGTCGAGAAACCATAGACTAAAATATTATAAATTAGATAGAGTCTAAGAATCTTTCGATAAGGTTTAATGATATCTTGTTGAAGTCAAAATATGACTTATAGCACAAGAGTACTTAATCTTGAGTCGATGAATAGAATGACCGGAAGTCATAGACTCATATGTGTGCAAGAATGCAACTAAGGACTCTCTAAAAAGTTAAATCTTCTAAAGTTATACAATTATGTGTATATCCTAGATTCAGGATTAAATGCTAAGTTAGTTGACTAAGAATTAAGTTCAATCAAGATAATTATGCCTAGAGATACTAGACAAACAAGTCAAACTGTAGGATGTGATAGTCTCCAAGTCGAGTTAGAGGTGTGTGAATTCACGACTACGGTTATTACAAACATCTATTGATATAGAAACTTTGGCCAAAGTAATGCATTTGTCTCTGCATGCATTTGTCTATTCACGGTGTCTAGACGACTTAACTTGTCAGAATGATCATACTTGACTAGAAGATTGTCTAAAGTCGTATGGTCGATTGTGTTACATAGGACACAACACTAGGACTCAGATGGAAATCTACTAGATCCTTATGTCTATACTCTTCGTGAAGGGTAGGGCCACTTTTAGGAAGGAAGGTGAGCGGGGGACCACTGGTCTGTCGTTGGAGGTAAAGCACTCGGATAATGCTCTCCCTCTATAGTAGAAGACTTGCCAAGACTTGAGTGATAGATAACAAGAATTCCAGATGTGGTGTACTTTATGATTGACTTATGATTGTTATATTTATTTAAACTTGTTCATATTGCTAAATGCAAAATATTTGTATATATAAAGTGAAATGATTTCACTATGACTTATCTTTGAATATATTGTATTTGAAGGTTGAGAAATATTTAGAAAATATATGCTTTTTTTTTTCTTTGTAATTATGCAAATGATAAAAAAACATTTCACTCATGTTTATCATGTTCTTTTACTTTTTAAGTAAATTGTGTGTGTAATTCTGAGTAATATGAGAAGGAATGCTACATATGGTATCAGAGAAAACCAGGCTTAACACATTGACCTAGGTGATCATTACAAACTTGTCAAAATTTAGCAGATTAGATAATGTTTGAAATTGGTTTTATGCCAGAATGGCGTGGAGAAGAACCAAGAAAACTGCCAAAAAGTTTGTTCCCTAGCATTTATCCAAAATAGAGGTTGAGAAATAACCTACTGAGGGATTAAAACTCAAAGAGCACATTAACTACACTAAGGGTGTCTAGCTAGAAGATTCTGAGACTTTGGCTAACGCTCTTAAGCATATTCAGATAGAAAGGAAACAACAAAAGAAATTGGCCAGGAAACCTATTGTTCCTACTTGTGTAGTTAAACCAAGTAAACCTTTTTCTAAATGTGACCTTCCATTTGGGTGTCATCGTGATGCCCCTATTTTAGGAAAAGAGGTGATGGAGGACTACCTACATCCACCCTCTAAGTTTGTTTTATTAGATTCTGATGGGGAAGAGGAACCTGAGGAATATCCTTATAAGCTATCATATATATTTTCTTTTCATCTAGATAGGTAAACCTTGTAATTAAACGTCCAAAACTCAAACATTCGCAGTGTTCGGTATTTATGGTACCTCTGGGTCACGTTTACGGGTAATGCCGTCACGTTGAACCAAGTACCTCGCGCCTAACATAGCAGCAACAATGACGTCTGGGCACCGTCCCTCTAAATCGTCAGGGAGGAACATGTCTAAGTTAAATCTGCAGGAAGGGAAAATCTCCTCGGATACCTGACTAAAAAGATTTAAAAAAAAAAGTGAAACTATCAAAAATTGTTGTAGGATGATCAACGGGAAGACCTCATCGGGGAAATATGCGTGATAGGTAAATTATTCACACTTGAAAACTTAAATGCCAAACACTCCCGGGAGGTGTGTTTGCAATACTAGTTTCTTGGAATTCTGTATCTATATCACTTGAGTGAGTGGTCAGTTGGCGATGAACTATGTACCAACCACAGTTACATAAAACATAGTGCAAGACAGAACTACATGTTCACATTCGTCGTGTAGATCACATCTGTAGAGGGCCTTGATCCCGTGGATACAGGGTATGTAGGCAGTCTGGATGGCGAATGATTCCCCCAGTACTTAGGTCCCTCGGATATAGGGTAACTCTTTAATAATCAACTTCATAATCTCGATCTTTAGTTTAAAGGTTAACTAGGTAACTTAAGAAACTCTCCTAGTACTCAGAAGAATCCCCGGGGTGGATTACTTGTACCCGGCGTTGCCGTAAACTGAGGTGAGTACAAGTTGATGTTATGTGTTCCCTGATCGACATCATCAGTACAGTGTCTGGGCAAACTGTGGTCCCCAGGAAGTGACTCATGAATCTATATTGGTTCCAAGGGAGTCAGAAGTCTCTGGCCAGAGCATAATGATTCCTATCCTCTTTAGCCCGTTAAGCTGTTATGTTTATGTATCCCAGATTGGATAGAATATTGGTTTGTTTGACCCACTAGGCCTTGTGGCCACTATTTGTTCTATCTGAATCAGGTAATGATAAGGTCCGTTTGACCTGGTTCCGTATGAACTTATTTGCCTAAAGGATAGAAGAGCCCGGGTTGGCTTAAGAATGTTCCGTTTTGAACATATGGCCCGTTTTGGCCAAAGTGTTGTGTTAATTATCTAAATAAGTATGTAATTATAACTAGAATAAACTATAATAAAGATGAGATTGTTTGCTCAAGTCTAAGTTTTTGTGAATGAATTTTATTGATGAATTTTAAATTAATGAGATGCATTATTCTAAATTATAATTTATAATTGGATACAAATATTAGGTGTGATATAGAGTATCATCATGGTTCAAACACGAACAAATCTTGAAGATAGTCAAGGAGAGTCGAATCCCTCTGAAAACCCAATACCTAAGCTAGATCAGATATTGACCATGTTGAATGAAACCAAGAAAAAGCTTGGAAACTTGGAATAGGAGTTTAGGGGTCAAGGTAGATCTGAACAATGAAATGAGGAGTCACATCAAGGAGATAATGAATATGTCCATGAATCTAGTAGTCATAGTGAACAAAGGGAGAATGTTGATAAGACTAAGTCTCAAAAAGAGAAGAGAAGTAGACTTGCCTCTGATCTATCAAGAGATATGAAGAAAGTCACGCCACCCAAGTTTGATGGAGCAAAAAGTGGTGATGCTACTAAAGCTTGGTTGACAAAGATGGAAAAGTATTTTGAGATTCAAAATTACTCTGAGATAACCAAGGCAGTATGAGGTGTCTTTCAACTAGCAGGAGAAGCGTGCATGTGGTGGATGAACAAGAAAATGGAATTGGGGTAAAGTTCTTTGAGCTTAACCTGGGATCAATTTGTGATCTTATTTTGCTAAAGGTAGTTATCGTAGCTTTTCTTTGACCAAAAGATAATAGATTTTTAGAATCTTTGACAAGGAGATATGTCAGTTGTTGAATATTGGGAAAATTTCACCCGTCTCCTAAAGTATGTGCCACAATATCAGAAGGATGAAAGGTTTAGGATCAGAAAATTTATAATGGGTCTGAATGCCCAGATAGGTGGAGAAGTGGATGTGCATGGTCCTACTACTATGGACCATGTTTTAGAGAAGACAATCAAACAAGAGAAAAAATTGAAGTCAATTTCGACATATCATGAGAAGAATCGCAAGAGGTTTAAGAAGACACCAACTTCTCAACTTTTCAAGAAAAGGGATGGAAAGCAGGATATGAATAAGAAAAGTGACAAGGGTTTTAAGAATAATAAAAATGGACCTAGAATTGAGAGGACCTCCAGGAGGTTGTTTCACCTGTGGTGGAGACCACTATGCAATTCAATGTCCCACCAAGAATCAAGGAGTTCAGCAGCATGGTAATGCTTTACCCACCCAACAAGTAGCTTTTAAGCAGAGGATCCATGCAGCTTTGGACAACCACCAAGTGGAGTATCAGATTACTCCCATTGAGACTACATGTACTTTGTTTAAAGTTCCTATTTCTATTTTGATTGGTACTGTAGCAAATGAAATTTTTATTTCTCAAAGAGTATTAAGTAAATTTTCTAGAAGAGCTAGATATATGGCTAAACCCTGGTCAATTGAATATGCTAACCAGACTAAAGCTCAACTAGAGCAATGCCTATTTGAAGCTAAGATTGAACTTCCTAGTTTTTCAACTAAGGTGAATTTGTTTGTAGCCCCCCTAGGTTCCTATGATGCTATCTTAGGAATAAATTGGCTACGGAGGCATAGAGACAATGTTGACTCTTTTGTAAAAATAGTTGAGTGTCTAGACGATGTAGGAAACAAAGTCTTTTTGCAAGGCACTTAGAGAGAAGTCAAGATTAGACCAATCTCTTCTATGCAACTGAAGAGGGCTAGGCGAAAAGGTTTTAAACTTTTTACAGTCATAATGGATCAAGTAGAAGAGGATCCTAGTAAACAAAGTTTATCTTTGGAGAACTATCCTTTCCTTCAAGATTTTCAAGATGTTTTCCTAGATGAACTTCTAGGATTACCTCTGAAGAGAGATTTTGATTTCTCAATTGATATAATACCTAGATTGGAGCCAATTTCAAAGGTACTATATCGTATGACTACTATAGAGTTGATGGAATTGAAAGCCCAGCTTCAAGAGCTGTTGGTTAAGGGGTTGATTAGACCCAGTGTTTCTCCTTGGGGAGCACATGTGATCTTTGTTAAAAAGAAGGATGGAACTTTGCGTCTATGTATATACTATTGTTTTCTTAACAAAGCAACGATAAAGAATAAGTATCTTCTACCGAGTATTAATGATATTTTTGATCAGATGCATGGCGCAAATGTATTCTCCAAGATCAATCTATGATCTGGATATCATCAACTAAGGATAAAAGATGAGGACATTCATAAGACATCTTTCAAAACAAGGAATGGACATTATGAGTTCACAGTCTTACCGTTTAGACTTTCGAATGCCCCTACAACATTCATGAATTTAATGAACAGTATTTTCTGATATTGCTTGGATAAATTTTTTCTAGTGTCTCTAGATGGCATTCTTATTAATTCTAAGAATGAGGAAGAGCACTTGCAACATTTGCAGTTAGTTCTACAATGAATGAGAGAACATAAGTTGTTTGGGAAGTTTTCTTAGTGTACTTTCTTTTAGAAAGAGACACTATTTGGGGCATATTATATTAGTTGAAGGAATTTTAGTAAACCCTGCAAAGATCAAAGCTATACTTGAATTGCCCGTGCCAAAGAATGTGCATGAAGTGCGCAGTTTCATGGGGTTAGTAGGATATTATAAAAAGTTTGTTTTGAACTTTTGTAAGATTGCAATCCCAATCACTTGCTTCAGAGAAAGGGAAAGCATTTTGATACATCATAAAAATGTCAGGAGTTATTTGATTAGTTGAAAGAGAGGTTGACAACTACACCACTATTGAAAGTTCCTGATTCAGAAAGTCAATTTGTTGTCATCACTAATGCCTCAGGAGAAGGTTTAGGTGGAGTTCTTATGTGGAATGGGTAAGTGGTAGCCTATGAATCCAGGAAGTTGAGAGCATATTAGTAGAATTATGCTCCTCATGATTTAAAGTTAGTAGCAGTTGTGCATGCTTTGCAAGTATGGCAACACTTCTTGCGAGGGAAGCCTTTTGAGTTGAAGACTATTCATCATAGTCTTAAGTACATATTTTCCCAACCTCATTTGAATGCTCAACAAAGAAGATAGTTGGAATTGATATTTCACTATGACTTTGAGATAAGTTATATCAAAGGCAAGGAAAACAGGGTAGTAGATGCTCTGAGTTGGAGGCATATCTCTTCAAGTGTCTCTATCCACTCCAACTTCAAGGATTTAGTATTGCAAAATTCTACAGGTGATGAGTACTATGAGCAAGTTAAACATGCTCTAGCAGTAAATCTTCAAGATTTGAGGTATGAAGGGTTCAATTTTGGACCATATGGGCTTCTAAGTTATAGAGGACGGATGTATGTTATCGATTCAATAGAATTAAGAAACCTCATGTGGAAAGAAGTTCATTATGTACCATATTTAGGTAATCCAGGAGTAACTAAACTCCTAGCTGATGTGAAAGGAATGAAGAATGATGCTCCAAGATTTGTAGCAAGTTACCTAGAGTGCTAGAGAGTCAAGGTTGAGCATCAACATCCAACAGGACTTCTATATCTGCACGATGTTCCAGAGTGGAAGTTGCAGGTCATTAGCATGGACTTTGTGCAAGGTTTTCCAATGTCTCGAAATAGACATGATGCTATTTTAGTGGTGGTTGACAAACTCACCAAGGTAGCTCATTTTATACTTGGGAATCTAACAAATGGAGCACCAATCATAGCTTGCAAGTTTGTACAAGAAGTGTTTAGATTGCATGGAATTCCTGATAAGATTATCTCAAATAGAGATGAGCACATGACATCAAGATTTTGGCAAACTTTGTTTTCAGTACTAGGAACTCAACTAAATATAAGCTCAGCTTATCACCCTAAGATAGATGGTTAGATTGAGAGGGTAAATCAAGTCATAAAAGATTTGTTGAGGATGTATTCCATGGATCAACAAAACAAGTTGGAAGAGTATCTACCGAGCTTGTGGAGTTTGCATAGAACAACTTCTAAATTTCTGCTTCAAGATATCTCCATTTGAAGCATTATAGAGAAGAAGATGTTGAACTCCAAAATAATTCTCAGTTGGAGAAAAAGTTCTTTTGAGGGTCAAACCTCAAAAAAGTTCCATAAAGTTTGGAAATTCTTCCAAATAAGCTCCTAGAAATGTATGACCCTTCGAAGTTCTTGAAGTACACAATCCGGTTGCCTACAAAATTACTCTACCACCAGCTCTTTCTAGGATGCATAATGTTTTTCATGTTTCATATTTGAAAAAGTGTATAACAGGTGATAATCATATTCTTGATTGGAATGCTTTACAGGTAGAGGACCCAAGAGTGGTCATGATTGAGCATCTCAAAGTGCTAGAAGTTCACAAGATCCACTTGCGTAACAAAGAGGTTACTCAGTTCAAGGTCCAATGGGACCAATATGTAGAGGATAGTACCACATGGGAAGATTGCCATGATTTTCATCAGAGATTTCCTAATTTGTTTTATGATTTTCAAAGTTAAACAAAAACTTTATCATGTTATTATTTTGGATACATTGGATCATCGAGAACGATGAATCTTATGGGGGGAGATAGTCACACCCCAAATTTTGTCTATGATTTACTTTTTACTTGCATGCAATTAGAAGTTGATTATGGATGATTTAATGATTTGACGTTATGTGAAAATGTTAGGATAAATCAATGATATCATGAGTTTATGTGTATGTGTTTAGATTTAGACATGTGATTATATAATGTTGTGATTATTTAGTCATAAGATATATGAAGTGACTAATGATGCACTAATCCCAGTTTGGTTGATTGCAAGTTGTAACCAAGAAAACAAGTTTTCCGCCCTCCAAGAAAGAGAGGGAGAGCATCATCGGAGAGAAGTGAATAGATGTATGGAAAGAATAGGTTGTTGGCATCTAAGTTTCATGTTTGCACTGATTCAGTGAACCCTTGTCGAGTTTGGTAAGTTCTATTCGACCAGTTGGTTGAAGTTTGGTTTTAATTCAACAATCGTCAATTTGTCGTCAAGATCCTTTAGCTTGGGTTTTTGTAAAAAACCAAGATAGGATAGTACGACCATTGACAAGATATGGTTGATCGTCGTTATTTTCATTGTGGGATATGAGTATAGTTTATATTATTATATCAATTAAATATTAGTAGATAAACTAATTCATTATCGGTAATTTCTGATAAGTTTTCCATTTTGATAGCCTATCTTTTTTAGCACTTATGCAAGATCAAGAGGGGGAGAATACCTTGACCCCATTCTCATAATCTTGTCAAGTGATAGGAACAATGTAAGTATACATTGAATATACCTACATTATGTTGTTTTATGTCTATTTAAATATTATTTATAAGTTTAAATGTATGTTATGTTGTCAAAGAGCTTCATAGCATCATGGTATAGTGGCATTTATTGTAAACCTCTACATGTTTTACATGGGAAATGAGGATTACAATCACAAAAGAAGGAGTTTGAGAGTGGTCATTAAGACCAACTACTCCATTAGGTTTTCATGCTAGCAAAGCATGTTTTTAAGCAAAGATTCTGCCTATGACTCCGCGACATTGTGGAGAAGTTAAGCCTTTAATAAGGCTATGCCATTGAAAGATAGGGATGGATATTCAGAGTTTTACATTGGTGGTGGGTGAGTGTATGTGTTTAATATCAAGTTCTGTTAGAGCATATTGAGCTTGGTAATAGCACATCAAGCTTGGCTTTGACACAGTTAGCTTGGAGAAGAAAACAAACCTAGAGCACAGGTAGCAGAGTTAGAGAGGAGGAACTATTCTGGTTTTAGAAACCGACATCAAGATGTAAGAGTATCTCATTCCAATGAGTATAATATGTTTTGTTGGCATTGTTTGTTTTCTGTATTTGTTACAGAGTGGTTTTTCATTAGTATAGCAAGCTTTATAGTTATGAAAACGAAGCATGTGCTTTGAAATAGCACTCTATACTTGCCGAAGCTTTGAGATCAATCATTGTTAGAGTCTTAACACTATTATAACTATTAAAAACTGTATCATAGTAATAGAGGAAAACCATAGTTTTCTAAGGAAATACTTTGAGTATTAAGTCTCTTACCTCAGTTCAATATTCTAGAACATATAGTAAACATTTGAAGGCTGATAGGCCAAGTTATCTCTGTATGCCGTAAGCGGAGAAGTTATCTATGTATATCGTATGCAATGAAGTTATCTTTGTTTATCGTATTTAGTACGTAAAGTTATCTCTGCATAATGTGCATAGTATAGACATCTCAGTATATTGAAACCAATATAGGCATCTATGTATATTGTTTTCAGTATAGACAGTACATGCAGGACGAAAGACCAAGTAAGCTATGTATTTTATCTTCAGAATATTAAACTTTAATGGTATACTATTCATTATATATTGTGTAAGCTTGCAACCTTAACGGTATACTATCTACAGTATACAATATAGTGTTAATCTAGAGAAGACCGAATGGCCATGATGTTGGTAAAAACACCACGCACAGTTTAAGAGATTCAAGTTATGGCTGATAGTGTATTCTTGATATGGCAAGCCAATATATGACATCTTATCTTTGCTAAGAAGTCATGGCAAGGCCGAGGTGTGTTGTTATAATCTTTATTAACTAGTTCAACTGTTAGCTTTATATTAATATTTATGTAATTCAGAGATTGGTCTATTGAGAACCTTGATGACAATATAAGAGTCGAGTGTGGTAATGAAATTATAGACAAGTGTTTGATTCACATTTCTCAGTAGAGTATATGTATTAGTTTTGATTTTTTTATTCAAACATTTTTGAGAAGGATATTCTCATGTTTACATAAATGATTTGAATATCCTTGTAAACACTAAGTAAATTGATATAATGTAACATTAATATTCTTTAGCAATGATAAGTGTTACCATTATATTTACAAGATGTTATTCAAAGTTCATAGTCTTTTCAATATCAAAAGTTTGGTGGACTTGCAAAGACTAAGAGGTTGAAGACATTAAGTTATTATTTTTTATAGACCCAGAGATTGACTTAGTTCAAGGATTAGATATTATAATGATAATATTCATTAAAATTTTATATTAGGATATTCTTGATGATCTATGTTTATACATAATTTTGAGAAATGTAAAATCGACCAATGTTTAAGTGGTTTAAAGAAGACTAGAGGTCTTTGTTTCTATATTATAAATTTTTACTTTGGAGTGTTTTTGATACACTAATGAGATTGGGTTAAAGAAGTTAAACCATAGCATCTACCCAGAAGGGTTTAGATAACTTAAAAACTCTCCAGTTGGATTATGACTATGTGTTAGTCCTTTGTATTTTATGGTCGACAGTAGAAGAGTCAAGAAACCATAGACTAGGATATTATAAATTAGATAGAGTTTAAGAAGCTTTTGATAACATTTAATGTTATCTTGTTGAAGTCAAAATATGACTTATAGCACAAGAGTGCTTAATCTTGAGTCGATGAGTAGAATGACCGGAAGTCATAGACTCAGATGTGTGCAAGAATGCAACTAAGTAATCTTTAAAAAGTTAAATCTTCTAAACTTATACAAGTATGTGTATATCCTAGATTTAGGATTAAATGCTAAGTTAGTTGATTAAAAATTAAGTTCAGTCAAGACAATTATACCTAGAGATACTAGCCAAACAAGTCAAACTGTAGGATGAGATAGTCTCCAAGTTGAGTTAGAGGTATGTGAATTCACGATGACGTTTATTACAAACATCTATTTATATAGAAACTTTGACCAAAGTAATGCATTCGTCTCTACATGCATTTGTCAGTTCAGTGTCTAGATGGCGTAACTTGTCAAAATGATCATTCTTGGCTAAAAGATTGTCTAGAGTCGTATGGTCAATTGTGTTACGTAGGACACAACACTAGGACTCAAATGGCAACCTGTTAAATCCTTATGTGAGTAGGGGACCACCGGTCTGTGGTTGGAGGTAAAGCACTCAGATAATTCTCTCCCTCTATACCAAAAGACCTGTTGAGACTTGAGTGAAAGATATCAACAATTCTAAATGCAGTGTACTTTATGATTGACTAATGATTGCTATATTTATTTAAACTTGTTCATATTGCTAAATGCAAAATATTTGTAAATATAAAGTGAAATGATTTCACTATGACTTATCTTTGAATATATTGTATTTGAAGGTTAAAAAATATTCAGGAAAGATATGCTTTTTATTTCTTTGAAATTATGCAAATGATAAAAAAACATTTGACTCATGTTTAGCATGTTCTTTTACTTTTTTAGTAAATTGTGTGTGCAATTCTGAGTCATATGAGAAGGCATGTTACATATGGTATCAGAGCAAACCAGGTTTAACACATCAACCTTGGTGATCACTACAAACTTGTCAATATTTAGTAGATTAGCTAATGTTTGAAATTGGTTTTATGCCAGAATGGCGTGGAAAAGAACCAAGAAAATTGCCAGAAAGTCTGTTCCCTATCATTTACCCAAAATAGAGGTTGAGAAATAACCTACTAAGGAAGTAAAACTCAAAGAGCACATTAACTATGCTAAGGGTGCCTAGCTGGAAGATTCTGAGACTTTGGCTAACGCTCTTAAGCATCTTTAGCTAGAAAGGAAACAACAAAAGAAATTGGCCAAGAAACATATTGTTCCTACTTGTGTAGTTAAACCAAGTAAACCTTCTACTAAATGTGACATGCCATTTGGGTGTAGTCATGATGCCCCTATTTTAGGAAAAGAGGTGATGGAGTACCTACATCAACTCTCTAAGTTTGTTTTACTAGATTCTGATGGGGAAGAGAAACCTGAGGAATATCCTTTAACTGATAGTGATATGTAGTCTTGTTGTGTTAATTATCTAAATAAGGATGTAATTATACCCAGAATAAACTATAATAAAGATGAGATTGTTCGCTCAAGTATGAGTTTTTGTGAATGAATTTTATTGAAGAATTTTGAATTAATGAGATGCATTATTCTGAATTCTAATTTATAATTGGATACAAATATCAGGTGTTATATAGAGTATCATCATGGTTTGAACTTGAACAAATATTGAAGATAGTCAAGAGTCGAATCCCTTCAAAAACCCAATAGCTAAGCTGGATCAGATATGGACCATGCTAAATGAAACCAAGGAAAAGCTTTGAAACTTGGAATAGGAAGTTAGGGTTCAAGGTAGATCTAAAGGATGAAATGAGGACTCACATCAAGAAGATGATGAATATGCCGATGAATCTAGTATTCATAGTGAACAGGGGGAGAATGTTGATAAGACTGTCTCAAGAAGAGAAGAGAAGAAGACTTGCCTCTGAGCTATCAAGAGATATGAAGAAAGTCATGCCACCCAAGTTCGATGGAACAAAAAGTTGAGATGCTTCTGAAGCTTGGTTGATAGAGATGGAAAAGTATTTCGAGACCAAAATTACTCTGAGATAACCAAGGCAGTATGGGGTGTCTTTCATCTGGCAAGAGAAGCATCCATGTGGTGGATGAATAAGAAAATGGAACTAGGGTTAAGTCCTTTGAGCTTAACCTAGGATCAATTTGTGATCTTATTTTGCCTGAGGTGGTTACTACAGCTTTTCTTTGACCAAAAGCTAACAGATTTTTAGAATCTGCGACAAGGAGACATGTTAGTTGTTGAGTATTGGGAAAATTTCACCCATCTCCTAAAGTATGTGCCACAATATCAGAAGGATGAAAGGTTCATGATTAGAAATTTTATCATGGGTCTAAAGACCTAGATAGGTGGAGAAGTGGATGTACATGGTCATACAACTATGGACCAAGTTTTAGAGAAGACAATCAAACAAGAGCAAAAATTGAAGTCAATTTTTGCATATCACGAGAAGAATCGCAAGAGGTTTAAGAAGACACCAACTTCTTAACTTTTCAAGAAAAGGGATGGCAATCAAGATATGAATAAGAAAAGTGACAAGGGTTCCAAGAATAACAAAAATGGACCCATAATTTAGAAGAAAAGCAATATCAATGTTTGAAGGAATGATAATAATTTAGGCAAACCTGTTGAGAAGAGAGGACCTCTAGGAGGATGTTTCACCTGTGGTGGAGACCACTATGCAAATCAATGTCCCACCAAGAATCAAGGAATTCAGTAGCATGGTAATGCTTTACCCACCCAGCAAGCAGTTTTTCAGCAGAGGATCCATACGGCTTTGGACAACCGCTAGGCAGAGTATCAGATTACTCCCATTAAGACTACATGTACTTTGTTTGGAGTTCCTATTTCTATTTTGACTGATAATGGAGCAAAGGAAAGTTTTATTTCTCCAAGAGTATGAAGTAAATTTTCTAGAAGAAATGGATATATGGCTAAACCCTGTCAATTGAATATGCTAACCAGACTAAAGCTCAGGTAGAGCAATGCATGTTTGAAGCTAAGATTGAACTTCCTAATTTTTTGACTAAGGTGAATTTGTTTGTATCCCCCCCAGGTTCCTATGATGTTATCTTAGGAATAAATTGGCTATGGAGGCATAGAGTCAATGTTGACTATTTTGTAAAAATAGTTGAGTGTCTAAACGATGTAGGAAACAAAGACTTTTTGCAAGGCACTCAAAGAGAAGTCAAGATTAGACCAATCGTTGCTATGCAACTGAAGAGGGCTAGGTGAAAAGGTTGTCAACTTTTTGCAGTCATAATGGATCAAGTAGAAGAGGATCCTAGTAAACAAAGTTTATCTTTGGAGAACTATCCTTTCCCTCAAGATTTTCAGGATGTTTTCCTAGATAAACTTCTAGGATTACCTCTAAAGAGAGATTTTTATTTCTCAATAGATATAATACCTGGATTAGAGCCGATTTCAAAGGCACCATACCGTATGACTACTACAAAGTTGATGGAATTGAAAGCCCAGATTTAAGAGCTATTGGTTAAGGGGTTGATTAGATCCAGTGTTTCTCCTTGGGGAGCACATGTGATCTTTGTTAAAAATAAGGATGAAACTTTGCGTCTGTGTATAGACTATTGTATGCTTAACAAAGCAACAATAAAGAATAAGTATCCTCTACCACGTATTGATGATATTTTTGATCAGATGTGTGGCGCAACTTTATTCTCCAAGATCTATCTACAATCCAGATATCATCAGTTGAGGATAAACTATGAGGACATTCATAAGACAACTTTCAAAATAAGGTATGGACATTATGAGCTCACAGTCTTACCTTTTAGACTTTTGAATGCCCCTACAACATTCATGAATTTAATGGACAATATTTTCTGAGAATGCTTGGATAAATTTGTTTTGGTGTTTCTAGATGACATTCTTATTTATTCTAAGAATGAGGAAGATCACTTGCAGCATCTACAATTAGTTTTGCAGTGACTGAGAGAACATAATTTGTTTGGGAAGTTTTCTAAGTGTACTTTCTTTTAGAAAGAGATAGTATTTGGGGCATATAATATCAGCTGAAGGAATTTCAATAAACCCTACAAAGATTAAAGTTATACTTGAATGGCCTATGTCAAAGAATGTGCATGAAGTCCACAGTTTCATGGGGTTAGGAAAATATTATAGGAAGTTCATGTTTTGATCTTTTCTAAAATTGCAAGCCCAATCATTTCACTTCAAAGAAAGGGAAAGCATTTTGATTGGTTAGAAAAATGTCAAGAAGCATTTTATCAATTAAAAGAGACGTTGACAACCGCACCAATATTGAAAGTTCTTGATCCATAAAGTCAATTTGTTGTCATCACAGATGCCTCAGGAGAAGGTTTAGGTGGAGTGCTTATGCAGAATGGGCCAATGGTAGCCTATGAATCTAGGAAGTTGAGAGCATATGAGCAGAATTATGATCCCCATGATATAGAGTTAGCAGTAATTTTGCATGCTTTGCAAGAATGGTGACACTACTTGTTAGGGAAGCCTTTTGAGTTGAAGATGGATCATCATGGTCTTAAGTACATATTTTCCCAACCTCATTTGAATGCTCAACAAAGAAAATGGTTGAAATTGATATCCGACTATGACTTTGAGATAAGTTATATCAAAGGGAAGGAAAACTGGGTAGCAGATGCTCTAAGTTGATGGAGGCATATCTCTTCAATTGTCTCTATCCACTCCAACTTCAAGGATTTAGTATTGTAAAATTCTACAGGTGATGAGTACTATGAGCAAGTTAAACAGACTCTCACAATAAATCTTCAAGATTCAAGGTATGAAGGGTTCAATTTTGAACCAAATGGGCTTCTAAGATATAGAGGATGGATGTATGTTCCTTATTCAGTAGAATTAAGAAACCTCGTGTGGAAAGAAGTTCATTCTGAACCATATTTAAGTCATCCAGAAGTAACTAAACTCCTAGCCAATGTGAAACCTCTTTATTTCTAGAAAGAAATGAAGAATGATGCTGCAAGATTTGTAGCAAGTTTCCTAGAGTGCCAAAGAGTCAAGGTTGAGCATCAGCATCCAACTAAACTTCTATATCCGCACGATATTCTAGAGTGGAAGTGGCAGATCATTAGCATGGACTTTGTGCAAGGTCTACCAATGTCTTGAAATAGACATGATGCTATTTAAGTGGTGGTGGACAAACTCACTAAGGTAGCTCATTTTATACTTGGGAATCTAACAAATGGAGCACCAGTCATAGCTTACAAGTTTGTGCAAGAAGTGCTTAGATTTTATGGAGTTATTGAGAATATTATCTCAGATAGAGATGCACACATGATGTCAAGATTTTGCAAGCTTTGTTTTCAGTGCTAGGACCTTAACTCAATATAAGCTTAGCTTATCACCCTGAGATAGATGGTTAGACTGAGAGGGTAAATCAAGTCCTAGAAGATTTGTTGAGGATGTATTTCATGGATCAACAATACAAGTGGGAAGAGTATCTAACGGTTGTGGAGTTTGTATATAACAACTCCTACAATTCTTCTATCAAGATGTCTCCATTTGAAGCATTATATGGAAGAAGATGCCAAACTCATATAATCTGGGATAAGCTAGAATATAGGATTAGCATTGATTCAGAGATGTTATCAGAAATGGAAGAACATATTAAGTTGATTAGGAAAAGATTAGTGGAAGCAAATGATAGACAAAAAAGTAATGCAGATGCCAAGCATACACCAAGACAATTCTCAGTTGGAGAAAAAGTTTTTTTAAGGGTCAAACCTCAGAAAAGTTCCATAAAGTTTGGAAAGTCTTCCAAATTAGCTCCTAGAAATGTATGACCCTTTAAAGCTCTCGAAGTACTCAATCTGGTTGCCTACAAAATTGTTATACCACCAGCTCTTGCCAAGATGCATAATGTTTTTCATGTTTCATATTTGAAAAAGTATATAACAGGTGATAATCATATTCTTGATTGGAATGCTTTACAAGTACAGGACCCAGGAGTGGTCATGATCGAGCCTTTTAAAGTGCTCGAAGTTCGCAAGTTGCACTTGTGTAACAAAGAGGTTACTCAGTGCAAGGTCCAATGGGACCGGTATGCAGAGGATAGTGCCACATGGGAAGATTACCATGATTTTTATCAGAGATTTCCTAATTTGTTTTATGATTTTCAAAGTTAAACAAAAACTTTATCATGTTATTATTTTGGATACAATGGATCATCAAGAATGATGAATATTATGGGGGGAGATATGTCACACCCCAAATTTTGACTATGATTTACTTTTTTTTTGCAGGTAATTAGAAGTTGATTATGGATGATTTAATGATTTGACGTTATGTGAAAATGTCAGGATAAATCAATGATATCATGAGTTTATGTTTATGTGTATGTGTTTAGAATTAGACATGTGATTATATAATGTCATGATTATTTATTCATAAGATATATGAAGTGACTAATGATGCACTATTCCCAGTTTGGTTGATTGCAAGTTGCAACCAGGAAAACAAGTTTTCCACCCTCCAAGAAAGAGAGGGAGAGCATCATCGGAGAGAAGTGAATAGACATATGGAAAGAACAAGTTGTTGCCATCTAAGTCTCATGTTTGCACCAATTCAATGAACCCTCGTCGAGTTTGGTAAGTTATGTTTGACCAGTTGGTCAAAGTTTGTTTTCGATTCAACAATTGTCAAATTGTCATCAAGATCCTTTAGCTTGGGTTTTGTCAAAAAACCAAGTTAGGATAGGATGACCATCGACAAGATATGGTCGATCGTCGTTATTTTCATGATGTGATATGAGTATAGTTTATATTATTATATCAATTAGATATTAGTGGATAAACTAATTCATTATCGATGATTTCCAATAAGTTTTCCGTTTTGATATCCTATCTTTGTTGGCATTTATGCAAGATCGAGAGGGGGAAAATACCTCGACCCCATTCTTGTAATCTTGTCAAGTGATAGGAACAATGTAAGTATACATTGAATATATCTACATTATGTTGTTTCATGTCTATTTAAATATTATTTATAAGTTTAAATGTATGTTATGTTGTCGAAGAGAATGATAGCATCGTGGTATAGTGGCATTTATTGTAAACCACTACATGTTTTACGTTGGACATGAGGATTGCAATCACAAAAGGAGTTCGAGAGTGGTCATTAAGATCAACTACTCCATTATGTTTGCATGCTAGCAAAACATGTTTTTAGGTAAAGATTCTTCCTACGACTCCGTGACATTGTGGAGGAGTTCAGCCTTTAATAAGGCTATGTCATCGAAAGATAAGGATGGATATTCAGAGTTTTACATTGGTAGTGGGTGAGTTTATGTGTTTAATATCAAGTTCTGTGAGAGCATATCAAACTCTGTGAGCGAATAGCGAGCTCGGCAATAGCAAAACAAGCTTGGCTTTGACACAGTTAGCTTAGAGAAGAAAACAAAGCTAGAGCATGGGTAGTAGAGTTAGAGAGGACGAACTATTCTGGTTTTAGAAACTGAGATCAAGACGTAAGAGTATCTCATTCTAATGAGTATAATATTTTTTTATCAGCAATGTTTGTTTGTTGTATTTGTTACAGAGTGGTTTTTCATTAGTAGAGCAAGCTTTATAGGTATGAAAACGAAGCATGTTCTTTGAAATAACACTCTGTAAGTTGAAGCTTTGATACCGATCATTGTTAGAGTCTTAACACTGTTATAACTATTAAAAACCATATGGTAGAAATAGAGGAAAACCATAGTTTTCTGAGAAATACTTTGAGTATTAAATCTCTTACCTCAGTTTGATATTCTAGAACATATAGTAAACATTCAAAGGCCGATAGGCCAAGTTATCTTTGTATGTCATAAGCATAGAAGTTATCTCTATATATTGTATGCAATGAAGTTATCTTTGTTTATCACATTTAGTAAAGTTAACTCTAAATAATGTGCATAGTATAGATATCTCAGTATATTGAAACCAGTATAGGCATCTCTTTATATTGTTTTTAGTACAAATAGTGCATGCAGGCCGAAAGGCTGAGTAAGCTATGTATTTTATCTTCAGAATGTTAAACTTTAATGGTATACTATTCATAGTATTGTTGGAAAGACGGTTGTCGTTGCACCAAAAGATTGACATGTTAATGCCTGATACAACCGCTAGAGTTAATGAATCCATGGGAGGCGGTTAAGCCTTGTCATGAACCCAAGCGTTGTGCTGCACATCACAAGGAGACCAAGGGCATATATCTTGCAACAATCCCCTCCTCAATGCAAGCGAGGGGTTTGAACCCGTGACCTAGGCTCTAATACCAATTATTGGAAAGACGTTTGTCGTTGCACCAAAAGATCAACCTGTTAATGGCCGATACAACCGCTAGAGTTAATGAATCCACGGGAGGTGGTTAAGCCTTGTCGAGAACCCAAGCGCTGTGCTGCATAGCACAAGGAGACCAAGGGCGTACACCTTGCAACAAGTATATTATGTAAGCTTCAAACCTTAACAGTATACTATCTACAATATATAGTATAATGTTAATCTAGAGAAGACCGAATGGCCATGATGTTGGTAAAAACACCAAGCATAGCTTAAGAGATTCAAGTTATGGCCGATCGTGTATTCTTGATATGGTAAGCCAATAAATAAAATCTTATCTCTGCTAAGAAGTTGTGGCAAGGCCTAGGTGTGTTGCTATAATATTTAATAACTAGTTCAATTGTCACCTTTATATTAATATTTATGTAATTTAGAGATTGATCTATTGAGAACCCCGATGACAATATAAGAGTCGAGTGTGGTAATGAAAGTATAGACAAGTATTTGATTCTCATTTCTCAGTAGAGTATATGTATTAGTTTTGATGTTTTTATTCAAACATTTTTGAGAAGGATATTCTCATGTTTACATAAATGATTTGAATATCCTTGTGAACACTAAGTAAAGTGATATAATGTCACATTAATATTCTTTAGAAATGATAAGTGTTATGATTATGTTTACAAAGTGTTATTCAAAGTTCATAGTCTTTTCAATATCGAAAGGTTGATGGACTTGTGAGGACTAACAGGTCAAAGGCATTAAGTTATTATAGACCCAAAGATTGACTTAGTTCAAGGATTAGATATTATAATGACAATATTCATTAATATTTTATATAAATGAGGATATACCTGATGATCTATGTTTATATATAATTTTTGAGAAATGTAAACTCGACCAATGTTTAAGTGGTTTAAAGAAGACTAGAGGTCTTTGTTTCTATATTATAAATTTTTACTTTGGAGTTTTTTTGATACACTAATGAGGGGTAAGTGCAAAAAGTTGGGGGGCCAAAAAGTGGCCAAATTGTTTTCAAAAAAATTTAATACATAACATGAGCACATTATAACACGCTCACGTTATGGTTTGGTAATGACAAGCCTAAGGCTCATCAAAACCAAACCATAACGCGCTCGTGTTATAACGCAAGCGCATTATGACTAACTATAAATTAAAAGAAAGAGCATTTGTGCTCATTTCATTTATTTGTTTTCCTCTACACCCACGACCTGCAAACCCTAAGAAGCGCGCTCGTGTTTTGGAAAAGTCGATTCAACACCAAAATCTTACCAATTCATCGCCAAAATGCCGCCACGACGTCGAGCAAGCCAAAGGAATGAGTTTTATTTTTCTTTTGTTTGAATTTGTTTCTAAATAGGTAGGTTTGAGTTGATTTTTGATGTAAATTTTGTTAATTGTCAGGAAATGTTAATGCACCTCCTCCTCAAAATCCACAAAATCCTGAAGAGGAAATACCTGCGGAACAACAAACTCCTCCATCCATTCCTCGACATGCCCCTAGAACACAAGAAAATCTAATGGGGCAAATTGAAAACAATAAAAAAGAAATTGAAGACATAATTGCAAGGTTGAAAGATCCTTCCACTTCAACCTTGCATAGGTCCACGCTTGCTCAATCTCTTGAATCTATGTTATCAAATGTAGATTCAATTAGCAAGCAAATATCTAGTTGGATGGATAAGAGGAGACAGTTTAGAGACTATTATGCAAACAAACCGTCATATGAAGATGTGAAAAAATTACAAATTACAAAATTAGACTTGTGTTCCATTTTCACAAACCCACAAACAAATCAACCTCCACCCATTACATGTAAGAGGTTCCCTATCCATTGGTGCAACAACCAAGCGATAAGAGACAATTTTGGGCAGAGGTGGTGCATGGTTTTTGACCATCCTCCATGCAATAATAATGAGGTCCCACAATACGTTTTGAGGAAACTCTACTGTGAGTTTGTCCTCAATAAAGTGCCAAACTATTTTGATATGTGGGACTTACAGGGTAGAGGTGGGGGGTTAGCACAAGA
Source organism: Cunninghamia lanceolata (assembly GCA_027924645.1). Classification (NCBI taxonomy): domain Eukaryota; kingdom Viridiplantae; phylum Streptophyta; class Pinopsida; order Cupressales; family Cupressaceae; genus Cunninghamia; species Cunninghamia lanceolata. The sequence continues at coordinate 877,269 of BSBN01000082.1, forward strand.
TAGACTAGGGGCACGTGTTGACCCACAGTGGGTAGTGAGACAAGTAATCAGCAGACCAGCCCATGAGCAGGTTTATATCCCTTCCATTGTGAAGGAGAGTGTTGAGGTCGATACACTTCAGTCCATTAGTGCCTTGACCCGAAGCATCATAGAGCATGCCAGTCCTGTAGCATAGCGTGGGTTGGGAGATAATGCGAGAAGTAGGGTCCCACCCCATGCTTGTCAGACTTGCGGGTCAGCCTGTGGTTATGACCCCATGGATAGTCAGGACACAGGTGCACAGGCTACATCTACAGCTAAGCAGATGGTGATGACAGATACCCTCCTAAGTGAGACTTTCGGCCTTGATACTCAGGTAAATATTAGCAAGTTTATTGAATTTAATTTATTAAATTTTATTTTTGAAATACAAGATTAACTAATTTAGTTTGATGATTTTAATGAAATTTCAGGGTCATAGCGTTGATGCAGTTTTCAGTGGTTCTCCACCTGCATATTACACTACATCATCTACTGTCGGGGTATGTAACTAGTAAACAATTATAAATATTACATGTGAATAGCATCGTTATATGAATGGTATTCTAATATCTGATTTTGGATGTTGAATAGGTTAATATTGGAGATTTCACGGCAACACCTGCCAGTGGTGGTGGACTTCAAAGCTTCACGGAGGTAATAAAATAAATAGTTTAATGAATGAATTGTACTTACTAGATTTTTGTATGTGACTTGTGTGCTTTATTGTGTGTACTTCCATGTTTAGATGAACGTGTGTGTATGTTAGGAGCCATGATTTGTATCACTATTATAGTTTTCATAATTGATTAATGTTGTTTTATTTCCAGATGATGCAAGCTGTGGAGATACCTCCCGATGTTCATAGGGGAATGGAGCATGGTGTGACCTCTGCGATTCATAGCTCCATGGCATTGACAAGGGTATGAGGCAGATTATTAAATTTCAATTTACATTCATTGTTATAGTTGTTTATTTTTGAAAAATCAAAAGATTATTGATTTAAAGTTTAATTTCTATCTGGATGGTTTCTATAGGACATGACATCACCACGGCCTATTCCTGCTACTGAGGCAAGTGAGGAGATAGATTATATGGTAGTGGTAAGTAATTATTTTGTTAAATGTTTCATTTTTTATAACATGTAATTTCTATATATTAATGTCTATACTTTTTATTTTAACAGCTAAAGATGCAAGAAGAACTAAATAGGAGCAGCCCTCAGGTTCGTAGTAGACCACCCACATACGTGTCTCCTTCCCCTAGAAAATCAAAGGTTTCCTGTGATCTATTCTCTTCACCAACCAGAGGGGAATGACTTTTTATTGTGTTCCTTTGTTGTATGCCTATATGGCATTTGTGGACATATATTTTGTATTGCATATAGTTGATATTGTATGCCTATATGGCATTCTTGTAAGCCTATATGGCTATTTTGTATAAATGTTATACTTATATCGACAGATATTGATGTATGCCTATATGGATATTTGGTTAATACAAATCTTTTTTATTGATGGCGTCCATACTTGCATTATAAATCCATGTTTGAATGGATATTTATAGATGGCTACTTAAAATATTTAAAGTCCAATTGTATTACATAGGATGTTTGTTGATCCAATAAGCTAGCTATTGTTATTCAAGTATCACCTAAACCCCATTTTGGAACTAAAAGATAAAAGTTGTATTTAAAAAAAAATGAATCATCATGTTGAACATAAAATATTCATATTCTTTATGAGTTGCTCAATTAAAAATATTCAAATGAGTATGCTGATCCATATTCTTTATGAGTTGGTCAATTGAAAATATTTCTTAATTTCTTGTTATTATACCATATTGGGATGCAAAGAGTATGTTTGTTGTTTTGAATAAGATAGTCAAAATCATATGCTTATGAGCACTTGATGACCATTGTGGTTATTAAATGGAATTTCTCTTGCATATAAGGCGAGGTTATGAGATTATATTGAGTCTTACCTAATTTTAGTATGCAACATAACATTGGGGCTATAGGCTTCCCTAAGTCATACCACGGGGATTTTCAGTTTTAGGCGCAAATTTTCTTTAAGACCTTAGGCGCATTTCTCTACTTACACAACCTCAAATTCCCGCCTAGAACTCAAGGCACCTTTCATCATCCAAACAACCTCAAAATTGTGCCTTGATATTGAAAGGATGTTTCAAAGTATAAAGGAGGGCACCTTAAGGGAGGCAATTCATCTTGATTATCAAAGTTGATCAAACACATCAAACTAAGCATCATACCTCTGGGCACATTTTTGCCTCTCTCTAAACTATCCATTTTGGCGCCTTGATGTAAAGTGAAGTCTAAACTTAGTGAAGATTGCACCTAGAAAGATATCACCTTGGATATGTGCCTAGAGTCATCCTAGATCATCCATTTGTGCCTAAGGGTCAATATAACATAATATAATTTAGGAAGACTTTGAAAATCATCAAAAGAAGCCTAGGTGCCTTTTCTTGTATCTACCATCCATTTTGGGCACCTAGAGGAAAATGAACTTCAAATCACTTCCAACTGTAGCACCTAGTGTTAGAACCTTCAAAATGACTAAATCTTACCAAAGGAAGTCTAGGTGCCTATTGTCACTTGGATCATCATGAATGAGCGCCTAAGTGGAAGGAGAATAAGCATCTTGTATGGAGGCACACTTTTGTGTCTAAATAACCTCATTTTGGCACCTTGAAGGAAGATGTTCTAAATCCTAAGATCTAGCACCTAAGTGTAAAATGGTCTCCTATAGGTTTGAACAAGTGATTGAAGCCATCAAATTGCCTAGAAATGAGCTGAGTATACTAAGGCGCCTTTTCTTGTCTAAACTATCCATTTTGGCACCTAAGAGGAAGGAGATTCAACATCATGAATCAAGGTGCCCTTTGCCATCAAAACAACCTCACATTGGCGCCTTGGAGGAAATCAACTTAAAACTACAAGTCTTGGAGTTTTTTCAAGTTTTGATGATGTCTTTTGAGAACAATTATAATGATTGAAGGATGAGGTGGGTAAAAAGTCTTCATCTATCTTAGGCACCCATTCAATATTTAGTTTTTTCACATACCTTAATATGCACCTTGACTTGGAGGACTTAGTTTATGCTTTAAAATAATTTCTATGTGTTTATATGATTCAATATTTGTCAATAATTTAATATGTCGATACAATGTAGCTCAAACTGTTTCAGCATGTTTGGGTACAAAACAAGACCATGCCTAGCCTAAACGTACCCATCCAAATGCATTGGAACTATCAGTTTGGCCACACGAGGAGAAGAACAAAAATTACACCCCTTTGCAACTTTACACTGCCTCCTTCTGACGATTTTTGGGGCAGCAGAAAACCTTTCACCACGGGCAAACGCCTCAAAGATATAAAAAACTGAGAGAGGTTATTGTAGAGGCACTCTACATGATCGCGTTGCCTCAGATAGAATGTTTCTAAGTGACATGATTTTTGAGCAACATCTCATCAAAGATTGCTGCCTTTTTGCACATTGGACTCTTCAGGGATATCATCGGTACAATGTAACTCAAACTATTTCGACATGCTTGAGTGAAAAATAGGACCATACCTAGCGTAAATGTACCCATCCAGACATGTTGGAATAGTCATTTTGGTTGCATCAGGAGCAGGACGAAAGTTACACCCCTTTGCAACTTTACACTGCCTCCTTTTGATGATTTTTGGGGCAGCAGAAAACCTTTCACCACTGGCAAATGCCTCAGAGATATAAAAAACTGAGAGAAGTTATTATAGAGGCACTCTACATGATCGTGTTTCCTTAGACAAATTTTTTCTAAGTGATACAGTTTTGAGTAACATCTCGTCAAAGATTGTTGCCTTTTTGCACTTTGGATTCTTTAGGGATATCATTGGTACAATGTAGCTCAGACTATTTCAACAAGTTTGGGTAAAAAACAGGGCCATGCCTAGTGTAAATGTACCCATCTAGATGCGTTGGAATAGTCATTTTGGTTGCATCAGGAGCAGGATGAAAGTTACACCCCTTTGCAACTTTACATTGCCTCCTTCTAACGATTTTTGGGGTAGCAGAAAACCTTTCACCACGGGCAAATGCCTCAGAGATATAAAAAATTGAGAGAGGTTATTGTAGAGGCACTCTACATGATCGTGTTTCCTTAGACAGAATGTTTCTAAGTGACATGGTTTTTGAGTAACATCTCGTCAAAAATTGCTACCTTTTTGCACTTTGGACTCTTCAGGGATATCGTCGGTACAATGTAGCTCGGACTGTTTCGACATGTTTGGGTGAAAAATAGGACCATGCCTAGCGTAAATGTACCCATCCAGATGCATTGGAATAGTCATTTTGGTTCGCATCAAGAGCAGGACGAAAGTTACACCCCTTTGCAACTTTACACTACCTCCTTCTGATGATTTTTGGGGCAACAGAAAACCTTTCACCATGGGCAAATGCATCAAAGATATAAAAAACTGAGAGAGGTTATTGTAGAAGCACTCTACATGATTGTGTTTCCCTAGACTGAATGTTTCTAAGTGACATGGTTTTCAAGTAACATCTTGTCAAAGATTGCTGCCTTTTTGCACTTTGGACTCTTTAGGGATATCGTCGGTACAATGTAGCTCAGACTGTTTCAACATGTTTGGGTGAAAAACAGAACCATGCCTAGCCTAAATGTACCCATCCAAACACGTTGGAACTATCAGTTTAGTCGCATCAGGAGTAGGACACCAAAAATACAAAAGTTGCTTTGTGCAACTTGACAACATTGACACTTTTTTGCAATAGGACTCAAAGACTCAAACTAACCCCAAATGACTCAAAGTGACTTAAAAACAAATGAAATGGTCTTAGAAGACCTTATTACATACAATTGACTCAATCAAAACAAAATTTTATTTTTTGACCCCTCTTGGAGGCATGACAACCTAGGTGCCCCTACACCATTAGTGCAACTGAAGTTGATAAAGTTTTCATATTAAGAAAAAGTGCTTCCCTTAGCTTCAATGAATATAAATATTCTATACTAACAAGGCAAACCACGTGAAGGTGGAAGCTCATGTGGCCTCACCTAAGACCTAAGACACATGTAGTCTAGTAGACGCGAGACACTTAAGACACCTATTTTCTAGTCTCTATCTACCTAGTTGACATATCGTATATACCTAAGACACAATTTGGTGCAGGAGCACCAAGAAGACTAAGGTCTTGAGTTCTCTTGTTTTTGTTGTTCATTTTGTTTTGTGGATTCAATAAGGTCTTGGAGGCCATTCTCATGTTGTAATAAGGGCTATAATGCCATGTTTGTAATAAGCCATCATACAATCATACATTGTATAGGAGGCAATCATAAAGTCTTAAGGGGCAGTCATGTAAAACCTCATGTTGTAAGCCTTGCAAAGGCATGTCAAAGTGTTAGAAAGGCATGTCAAGTCTTGTCAAAGGTTTAATACAATTGTCAAGTGTTTTGAAGGCTTCACTAAGCCTAAACAAGTAGTTGCAGTCCTAATTAGGACAGTTGCAACAATGGCAAGTAGTTGTTGTTTTGAAACTGACAGGGCAGTTCGATGGTGGAAGAATAGTTATACACCCTCCATCAAACCCAACTACCTCTCAATCCATTGTATATACTTGCTAAGACTTTGGACCTGGAGAAGAAGTCATGGAGAAGTCTTTTAGAGGAGAAATAGTAATAAAAACTCAGAAATTCTGCATTTTCTGTATAATTCTGTTGTAGCAGTCCGTACCATGTTTCTGTACGGATGGATTGTGAAGGACTATGGTGGTGGCATGAAACTAGAGTGAGTTGACATTCATTTGCATCTAGTTTGGCATCTTGAAACAATTCTAGAGTAGAGTAAGACTCATTTTCCTGAAAACAGTTTAAGAAACCCTTATCTAGGGTTTTGGTAAGAATCATGCATTTTTTGGCCATTCCACTGATTTGATTCACTTTTGATAAATGGAATGGGTTGTAGTAGGTTTGTTCTAGTATGCTATGATTTGTTTTTGGTAGGAAATCTAAGGAGAAGAAGTTTTCTTTGAGGAAACTTAACAAAACCATGTGTTAGGTGATGTTTAGAGACATAGAGAAGGAACCATAGAGGCATTTTTGGGAACAACAGATTGTAGGAGGACAAAACCCACAAAATTCATAGTTTTGGCATGAATACTAAGTGCTCAAGTCGTTGTTTGAGTTCTATGTGTGAATTTAAGGGGGGTCTCTTTGTATTTTAGGCCTAATTGGGGCTCTAGGTTATTGAGAGGCGTTATAGGTTAGGGTATATCATCTAAAACAACCTATACCCAGTTTTGGATATATGATAGGGAGTCCAAATGGGTATCTACTGATTGTCCAAGTTTTGTGTTTGAAGATCTGTATCAAAAGTTATTAGGATTGTTCTCCTTTTTTAAGGCTACAAGCCATTTCTTGGGTTCGTGAAGGAAGTGTTAATCTTGAGTTTGGTCTGCCTTTGGCAATGATTGGAATGGGTCCCATAGCATCTGAAATCACCTTTTCCATGAAGAATTCAGAGTCTCTAACTGTTGTTCCCACTTTTTTATAATGATCATGAAATTTGGGCTTTAGAGCATAAGGAAAGCTTGTCTAGTTTGCCATCTTCCAACTATCCCATTGCCTCTACATCACAATTAGAGACACCTATTATCTAGTTAGAAACCAAGACACCTATATTTTATACATTACCTAGATTTTATACATTATTCTCAGGATCAACTTCATCCATCACTTAGGTCTAACCCCATGAAGCATAACATGATGATGTAAAAATGTGTATATGTGTAAAAGTGCAGCAGGAAATAAAAAAAGACAAACCTTACAAATTAATGTGCATACTTACAACTCAATGTAACATGACTTTACAAAATCAATGTGAATACTTACAAATTAATCTAATGAACCATCTGGGTCTGCTCTACTCTTTATTGTGTCAAGTATTGCTTCATGGTCAGACCCACGCACCTTCCACAAGATTTTGTTCAAAGGTCTACCTTGATACTGTATCAAATGAACATTGGATTCCATGACAAGGTTTGATTAATGAAGAATCTTCTGATGCGTGTCAAAGTCCTAAAACAGCTAAACATTAACACTCTTATGTGGGTACCTTCTAAGCCATGTTCCAGTAATAACCACTAAGCATGTAGGGTATTCGATGTTTTCTCCATCTATAACTAGGGCCTCCAATTTCTTTTTGGCCTCAACACAATGACATAAGTAATAATCTGTTCCCTCTTCATTATCTTCTTCTACAATAATTGCATATACGTGCCCTACATTGATATGTGTAGCAAATTAGATGAAATTAGTCAACATTACAAAAACACTACAAAGTAAGATGACAATAGGAATTTCAAAAACTATGCAAATAGATATATTACTTGGTTGAACTAGATCTGATATGTGGTCAAATTCAACTGATGATTCCATCTGTGTTAGTTCCAGTGTTGTCAGGGGTCGATACGTGTCAAGTGGGCTTAGATTACTTAACTGCATTCGTCAACCCACTCCTTTGACTCGCACTCATCCCAGGCTTGAATTGTATAGGAAGAACAAAAGCATGATCTTTCACGTATGGATACTCCATGAACCTGCAATTGAGCTTCTGAAAGAGTGCATCTCATTTGATCCTGTCAGTGTACAATAGTGCTCATATGGTGCAATGTTAGTATCATCTATCAACCAAAAAAATCTACGAACTGAAGACTTACCTTCATTTCCTAGACCCATGGAAGCATTACACCACTCAACAATCGATTTTGCATCTGTCAACTTTGCATTGTCTTTATACATTAACTATTATCATGCTATGGCTCTTTTGATACATGCTCATACACCATCATGCTCCCCCTTTCAATGCCCGGCCTCACAAAAGTTTCACATATGCTGAATACCTGTAAAATTATGCCTCCTACTCAGCCAATAGAAATTCCACAAGTTCTTGAATTGTGACGCACAGTTATTCAACCATATGATATGTTGACTAAACAATATGCTCCTTCTAGCCAAATCATTGTAGAACACCTGAAAGCAACCTTGCATGAACTCCGTAGAATGCGTGCGACCATCACTAATATAGAAATTATATTCCCTTATTATCTTTTTGTCATCCTCTGTACTATCATTCACATGAATGAATGCAATGTGCATAAATATAGAAACTTGTGTGGAGTTGTAATATTGTGATTGTACCTCACGTTGTGGCTGTAGACTGTAGTTCTCTGTAAAGTCGACGACTGAAACAATGCTACCAACCAAAAATGTGTCCTTGCATAACTTGAATTTCAAGTCCAACCATCGAGCTCTATGGGCATGTCTTGCATACTCATACACTATGTTGTCACGAAATATAGGCATAAATTGATACACTGGAATCTTTTCAATAACCAATTCACACCTCTTTCCTTCTTTACCATCTTTTGTATTGTATGCCACTATTTTATACTTGCTAAACTCTACTAGTTTGTTTCCAACCGCATGTGTTCTTTCCATATGTTCACATATTCACAAATGTTGCAAGCCACCGCAACAATGACATGTTCCATCCAAGCATAATTTCTTGTAGAATATTTGACCTTCCTCTCTTTCACATAAAATTCTTGATATGAAGTCTCTTGAAGATGTTGGTGGGGCACGTATGGCACAACCCTGCAAAACATTGTTAGTATGCATATCTAAACATATAGACCTATAAACATCAAAATAGTTAGAAAATTCAATATGTAATCTACAACAACAAGTAGTGCGTGTGTGATTTATCTTGACATAGAAAGGTTTTAGCATTTCAAAATATCTTTGACAAATTTTAATTTGAGGATACTTCTCTAGAAATTTACCATAAAACTGTGTTTGAGTCTCATCCAAAAAATTCTTTAGATGTGGCTCACAATTCTGACTACTGATTCTCCTTCTTACCACATCCCTTTGATTTGAAGATACCCTTGTGTAATTCTTCCAAAAGTCTTCAATTAGTGATCTCAATGCTTCAACAATTGGTTTATCTTTTCGTGGTAGTCTCCCCAAGAATGCCTATAATTCATTAGCATTAGTGTCCTCAATTCTTTGGCATCTTCCAACGGCTCTTGATAAAGTTTTCCTATTAATTCTCAATTCTTGACTCATCTTTCTAATGAGACGAGATTTCCTCGTTTGACTACTTACTATAGTCGATGTAATCACATGCCGTGTTGCATTACTATCTTTTGTGCGTGAGGTGTTACCTGCACTCTCATATGCACTCATTAGATTCTTGACAATAGATTTTTCACTTGAAGCCTCTGATGTTCTCAACCTAAGAATCTTCATGATGGACCTATACTTTATACTTCTCATCAGTTTAAGGAATAGTTGACATCTTGCAGTCTCATTTAACTTTTCAAAGAACAATCTCCAAATCTTATGAGCATATCTTCTACAAGTGCATTTTAGAATCTTACCTTCTATTGGCTACAAAATATTCTCATCAATATCAATCAAATACTTTGGCTTTCTATGTAAAATTCTAGGTGGTGTTAAGTTAGATAAATTCATCTCAACATTAGGAATTTTATCAATATTTAAATGAGATGGGCTATATGGCAGACCTTTGATCGAAGATGGAATAGATGACATACCTTGAGGTTGAGGTGGGAACGATGGTGTACTTCCTTCATCACATGTGAGTGATGATGTACTCTCAACTTTAGATGTGGTAGATGGTGTCCCTACATGTTGACTTGCAGTAGAGGACGTGTCTCCAACTATGGTATTCAAATCTCTCGTAGCACGAAGTTTTTGCATTTGTTCTCTTTGCGCCACAATACCATATCTCTTTGTGATGGTTGTGGTTCCTCTTTAATTGGCATGTCTTCATTTATCATGTCCAATTTCCTCTTCTCACGAAGTTCATTCATAGACACTGCTTTCTTTGCATTCTTAGCTTCTATCTCTACCTATGTTGGTTTAATTCTTGATCGTTTCCTCGGCATGACAAAGAATTTGTCTATAGCATGATAAAGAGACCAATATTAGTTCCTAAGAAATGAATCTATACAAATAACTAAATTATATGTCATTCAACCCTTCATAGTAAATGTACATACACTCATCATGTAAAAGAGTAAATGTCACTCAACAAAAATAGGTACAAAGCATACAAAGCAAATTATTGCAGCCATGAAAAGAGTACATCGGACTTCATGCTTGAAAAGGTTGAGGCAGACCAAATTTGACATGTTTGTTGTTACTAGGGCTACCAGGATTTGGAATTGAGAAGGTGTTTTGTTGGTACTAGGGATACTAGGATTTGGGTGGCTTGTGAAGGAATAGATAACAATTGTTGTGTCATGTGCATGTACAAATCATCATGAATAGGTGCATAAGGAATTTCCTAGCCCAAGATATGTGCATACAAATCATCATGTCATGTGCATACTTGTATGATCTTGGCACCTATTCATTTGTATTTTAACTTGTTAATATGATAAGATAATAGTGGGATTGTATTTTTATTATGTTGTAAGGATTTATTCTTGTATAGTTTGACATCATGGTATGTTAAGGTCTGTTTATTACACATAATTATTAAAGAGCCCAAGTGTAGAAAATATACATAGCATCATGTGAGATTGTAGGCTGCTGTCTTGATTGGGAATGTGTCCATTTTAAACATGTATGATAAAGCATGATAAAGTAATTCAAATAGAATTAAGGAAAATGTAAAGAACATGCATGTAAAGACTTGACATACATAAAAAATGAAGATTCGAATGGAGAGAGTACCCAATTATGTAGTGCTTTTTTCTTCTTGCATCAAACTCCTCAACAATTTGAGTTTTTCACCACTTGCTTCCTTTTCAATGTTAAATTGAATAACACTCAAATATAATTACTAATAACAATACTATTAACCAATCTATAATGTTAAATTCCTAAAATTGAATCACAATTAACATTGCAACACTACAAAAATTAAAACTTGAATAGATATATATCAAACTTGGTGTGAAAACTATGTTATTTCCTCCTTCTCAAGTTGGCAAAGCAGAAAAGGTGGTGGAAAGATCATGCAAAGGTGGTAGAATGTGTAAAATATGCATGTGAACTTTCCAACAACATGAAAGCACTTCTTTTTTGTCGAAGCACGCGCATAATCAGCATGAAAATAGAGCATCTTGGCCTGGATCATGGGGGTCAACACTTTTTTACCATTTCTATAGCAAGACAAAATGCGTTTGTCCTGCTATAGATTGATCCATAAATATTTGCGCCTATCTCACCTTCAATAGCACCTTGACAATATCTCACCTCTAGTTCCATTAGCTCATGTTCTATATCTCACTTATCTCTCCCCCTCACCTCTCTACCTCTCTGCCTCTCCCCTCTCTATGTCTCTCAGTCGCTCCTTGTCTACCTCAACCCTAAACCTTATCCCTAAACCCTAATCCCTCAACCCTCAACCCTAATCCCTCAACCCTCAACTCTAATCCCTCATCCCTAAACCTTAAACACTATCCCTATTTCTAAACCCTCAAGGGACTCGATACTATACCTTAAACCCTAATCCCTTATCCCTAAACCCTCCAACCCTATCCCTAATCCTTATACCCTCGACACTCTACTTTAACCCTAATCCCTCGACCCTCAACCCTATCCTGAAACCCTTGACCCTCGAACCTTAACCCTCAACCCTCAACACTCAATGTCAAACCCTAATCCCTCAACCCTCAACATCAAACCCTAATCCCTCAACCCTTAACCCTCTACTCTAATCCCTCATCCCTAAACCCTAAACAATATCCCTATTCCTAAACCCTCAACAGGCTTGGTACTATACCTTAAACCCTAATCCCTTATCCCTAAACCCTCCAACCCTATCCCTAATCCTTATACCCTTGACACTCTACTTTAACCCTAATCCCTTGACCCTCAACCTTATCCCTAAACCCTCAACCCTCGAACCTCAATGTACTCAACCCTTAATGTCAAACCCTAATCTCTCAACCCTTAACTCTGATCCCTCGACCCTCAACCCTATCCCCAAACCCTCAACCCTCAACACTCAACATCAAACCCTAATCCTTCAACTCTTAACTCTAATCCCTCAACCCTAAACCCTATCCCTAAGCCCTAATCCGTCAACCCTCAACCCTCAACCCTAATCCCTCATCCCTAAACCCTAAACACTATCCCTATTCCTAAACCCTCAATGGGATCGATACTGTCCCTCAACCCTTAACCCTTAAAACTTGAACCCTAAAACCTATCCCTACACCCTAACACTTGACACTATATCTTAAACCCTAATCCCTTAACCCTCATCCCTAAAGCCTCAACCCTAAATCCTTAAACCTTCAACCCTAAACCGTATCCCTAATCCCTCTACCCTCGACACTTTACTTTAACCCTAATCCCTTGACCATCAACCCTAACCCTCAACCCTCAACCCTCAACCCTCGACCCTCAACATTAAACCCTAATCCATCAAACCTAAACCCTATCCCTAAACCATCAACCCTCAACACTATACCTTAAACCCTAATCCCTATCCCTCAACCCTTAAAACTTAAACCCTATCCCTACACCCTCAACACTCGACACTATATCTTAAGCCTAAACCCTCATCCCTAAATCCTCAACCCTCAATCCTTAAACCTTCAACCCTAAACCCTATCCCTAATCCCTCTACCCTCGACATTCTAACCCTAACCTCGACATTAAACGCTAATCTGCCAACCCTAAACCCTATCCCTAAACCCTCAACCCTCAACACTATACCTTAAACCCTAATCCATCAACCCTAAAACCTAATCCCTCAACCCTCAACCCTAAACACTATCAATAAACCCTCAACCCTCGACACTATACCTTAAACTCTAATCCCTGAACCCTCAACCCTAATCCCTCAACCCTCGACACTATACCTTAAAACCTAATCCCTTATCCCTAAACCATAAACCCTATCCCTCAACCCTTAACCCTTAAAACTTAAACCCTAAAACCTATCCATAAACCCTTGATGCTCAACACTATATCTTAAACCCCAATCCCTTAACCCTCATCCCTAAAGCCTCAACCCTCAATCGTTAAACCTTCAACTCTAAACCCTATCCCTAATCCTGTTGAATCTAGGGCATACAACTGAGAGGGGGGGTGAATCAGTTGTATAAAAACTTGTTCTTTCTTTAAACACTTGATTCTTCTTTGTTAGTTAACAGCATATCAATTAACCATCCATGAAAGCATAATGCATAAACACAAGAGCAGATAAACATCAACACATTGAACACCAAGATTTTGACGTGGAAAACCCGGTTAAGGGAAAAACCACGGGGTGATTAACCCAAGGATTATTCTCTGTTAGAAGAATAAGAAAAATGAATGGCACATGCCAATTAGGGCTCACTACCTGAGCACACTGCTCACAATAAGGCACACTGCCTACAAGGATACACACTGTCTACAAACTAATAAGAATCACAATCTTGAACTAGAGAATGACATCTCTACCATGTCCGGATCAGTTCCATTTAAGCCCAAAAATCCTTGCTCTACCTTTCGCACTTCTCTTCGCTATGCCACACTCATCCACACAATCCACACATCAAAATGAATTCTCAAACACTTATTTATACAAGACATCAACTTAGGAACAATCATCTAAGTCAGCAAACATCACAATAACATTCGCAAGGCGTGTAGAACATCCGGTCGGCCTGTTACAGGAAGAACACCAACAACTGGTAGCCATAACATCAAATCCAACTCTAACTTCAATGCGGACCGCCAACATGAACTAGATATGATCCAATGATCATCATAACCTTCCCTGAATCATCAAAAACATCCACACTTCAGCAGCTTACCAGAATTCTTCTCTTCATCATCCGGTACTTCAAGAACACAGTCTGTCGCCACTGTCACAATGCAAAAGGTACTTCCAGACCTCAAAATCATACACAACTCGAGATGACACATCACAAGGACATCCCAAACATCCTTCCAATCCACAGATTAGGATAATACAATTCCAGACCTCACCGGACCTTTCTGTGATCCTCTGTCACCTCTGAACACTTGCCGAAACTGGTTCCACACAGACAGCCACAACTTCTTCAGATCTTCATGCGGACCTCTGAAATCTTAGTTGAAGCATCTCAAGACTCATATCTACAAACCCTTTAATCCGCATCCTCTGGTTCTTAACCTATACAGTACATTTGCCTTCTTCTCATCACTATTCTTCACTGTTCCGGATGGAGACTGATTTCCTCAATAACAACAGCACACAACTCATCCAAACCTTCTTACTAATGCAATATGAGTAAGTTGACATCAATGAGAACACTGGTTCACCTCATACTTGCAACAATCTCCCCCTTTGTCATTGATGGCAACATATGATGTGAAAAACCATCAAGACAAGAACTTCTCCTTTCTGTCACAGCTCCCCCTATCAACAACAACTTTTCACATGTCTTCTCTTCCTTTACTGCTCCCCTTTTGATCATCAACCACTTGTTTTTTACATGTCTTCTCTCCCCCTTTGACATCAATGGCAAAGGGCTCATACTTGCAATTCTAATACATCAGAATCATACCAGCTGCTCCCCCTTAGTAGTAGCTCCCCATCATCAATCCGGATCACAAGATATGACTGTGATATCCACCGAACTGATGCACATCAGTGCATCCTAGTTCATCACCGGAGGGGCCATGACCCCTAACTTCTCCCGGAGATATTCGAAAGAGTCCTTGGGAAGAGGTTTAGTAAAGATATCTGCAATCTAATCCTTGGAGGGAACATACTCCAATCTGACTTCTTCCTTGTTCACTTGTTCTCTCAAAAAGTGAAACTTGATAGATATGTGCTTAGTTTTAGAATGCAATACCGGATTCTTAGAAATATTAATTGCACTTGAATTATCACAGAAAATTGTGATAGGCTCCTCATATTCAACTTTAATGTCTCTTAGCATCTGCTTCATCCATAAGATTTGAGTGCAACTACCTACTGCTGCAATGTATTCTGCTTCAGTTGTAGACAGAGATATTGCATCTTGTTTCTTGCTTAGCCAAGAAACCAATCTCTTCCCCAAAAAGAATGCTCCACCACTGGTGCTCTTCTGGTCATCCATATCTCCTGCCCAATCTGCATCTGTATATGCATGAAGAGAGAAATCTGAATCTCTAGGGTACCATAGACCATACTCAACTGTTCCTTTCAAGTACCTAAAAATTCTTTTGATTGCCATAACATGAGATTCTCTAGGATCAGCCTGGAATCTTGCCACAAGACCAACAGCCTGCATTATATCTGGTCTAGTCTGAGTGAGATACAACAATCCACCAATCATTGATCTATACTTTGTCTGATCTTCCTTTAGAGAGTCATCATCTTTGCTCAACTTACATCCGGTTGCCATAGGAGTGTTCATTGGCTTTGAATCTTCCATACCAAATTTCCTCAACAATTCTTTCACATATTTGGTCTGAGAAATGAAGATCCCTTTCTTTGTTTGAGTAATTTACAGACCCAAGAAGAAATTCATTTCACCAAGCATAGACATTTCAAACTCACTTTTCATCTGATTTGCAAAAGTTTTGCACATACTATCTCTTCCTCCAAAAATGATATCATCCACAAACACTTCAACAATCAAAATGTTTTCATGATCAATTTTGAAATATAAGTTACTGTCAGCAGTGCCTTTGTTGAATCCAATCTACATAAGATGTTTATCCAACCTTTCATACCATGCTCTTGGGGCTTGCTTCAATCCATACAATGCTTTCTTCAACTTGCAAACCATATCATCATTATTAGATAATTGAAATCCATCCGGTTGTTCAATGTAAACTTCTTCTTCCAGATCACCATTTAGGAAGGCAAACTTGACATCCATCTGATATACCTTGAAGTCTTTGAAGGCAGCAAATGCAAGAAATAATCTGACTGCTTCAATTCTTGCCACAGGAGCAAAGGTCTCTTCAAAATCAATTCCTTCTATTTGAGAGCAGACTTTGCAGACTAATCTAGCTTTGTTTCTGATTACTTCACCAGCTTCATTCAGTTTGTTCCAGAAGACCCATTTGGTTCCAATCACATTCCTGTCTCTAGGTCTGGGAACAAGATCCCAAATACGATTTTTCTCAATTTGCATCAATTCTTCCTCCATTGCTTTGGTCTAGTTTTCATCATTGCAAGCTTCATTTACTGTCTTAGGTTCAATCTTTGAAATCAGACAGTATTCATTTGAATCTTGAGCAATTCTTCTTCTTGTTTGTACCTCTTTACTTTTGTCACCTATGATCTGATCTTCAGAGTGATTTAGAGTTACATACCTTGGAACTTTGGGAGTTTCTTGCACTACTAATTCTTGATCAAGCTCATTTAGACAAACTTCTTCTTCCTGATTTACTGGATCAGTCTGGATCTAAATTTCAGAGGAGGAAGGAGCTTCTTGCACCAGAGGATCATTCTGATCATCTTCATCACATTCATAGAACTTTGAGGGCTTCTCAATTCCTTCATCAACTTTCACATTAGTACTTTCTGTCATCTTCCTCAGTCTCTTATTGTAACACCGGTATGCTTTGCTTTGAGTGGAGTAACCCAAGAAAATTCTTTCATCACTTCTGGCATCAAACTTTCCTAGATCTTCATCTCTTTTAATATTACACTTGCTACCAAATACTCTGAAATATCTCACAGTAGGAGTGATGCCAAACCAAAGTTCATAGGGGGTCTTACCAGTATTGTTTCTGATTTGAACTTGATTGAGAGTGTAGATTGCAGTGCTGATAGCTTCTTTCTAAAACATCTGAGGAACATTTGCTTCCAATATCATTGTCCTGGCAGCTTCCTGAATGGTCCGGTTCTTTCTCTCAACTACTCCATTCTGCTATGGAGTCCTAGGAGCAGACAACTGTCTCTTTATACCCTGCTTCTCACAAAAGTCAATGAACTCACCAGATGTAAATTCACCACCTCTATCAGACCTTAGACATTTCAATTTCAATCCGGTTTGATTCTCTACCATAGCTTTGAAGATTTTGAACTTCTCAAGGGCTTCTGATTTCTCTTTTAGGAAGGTAACCCACATCATCCGGGAATGGTCATCAATTAGCAACATGAAATATCTATCACCTTGTAGACTCTTGATTCTTGTCGGACCACAGAGATCAGTATGTACTAATTCCAACAATCTGGTAGAGGACTGATCTTTGCTTTTGAAAGAGGCTCTGCTCTGTTTACCTAGCTGACATTCTTTGCACAAACTATTTGTAGGTTTCACCAATTTTGGAAGATCTCTTACAGCCTGAATATTGCTTATCTTGATGATGTTATCAAAATTTACATGACACATTCTTCTATGCCATAACCAACTCTGATCAACTTGAACAAACAGACAACTTTTATTTGATCCAACCAAATGAAAGATATTACCTTTTGTTTGAGCACCGGATGCAATTTTAGTTTTGGAGCTTGTAAAGATTCTGCATTTTCCATTCTTGAACCGGAGATCATAGCCTTTGTCCACTAACTGACCAACACTGAGAAGATTGTGCTTCAATCCTTCAACATATAGTACATTACCTGTTTTACTCTTTCCATCAAAGGAAATAGTCCCCCTACCTCTGATTCTGCCTGCAGAATTGTCACCAAACTTTACCATTCCTCCTTCATACCTTTCCAAATCTAAGAACTTATTCTTGTCACCAGTCATATGGTGAGATCATCCACTATCAATAACCCAATCATCCTTTTCTTCCACTTGAGCAGCCAAAGCTCTTTCCACAACCTTGTGATTGACAGATTCAGAGGATATTGAATCTTCTTCCTTGATGGCAATAAACACCCATTCATTTCCAGATTTGCTTCCTAGTTCTGATTCATCATCTGTTACTCCTTCATTGTCATCTTCTTCATGAACATAATAGCAGTTCTTTTGAAACCTTTGTCTGTTAGTATTAGACCTTGCAGATCTTTCCGGACATCTTGAAGCAAAATGACCAATCTTATTGCAGTTGAAACACTTAAAGGGTAGTTTTCCTTCATACTTACCGGATCCTCTTGGCAGTCTCTTTGCAATGAGGGCTTCAAGTTGAGCTGTTTCTGCTTCCTCTTCTTCCATGTCTCTTCTTGCTTGATCATACCATGACATCTTCCTTGAAGAGTTTTCTCCCAGATCAAATCTTTGTTTGCCTTTCACATAGGCATTGGCTTTGAAAGTAGATTCAGTCTTGGGAGGATCATCTCCAAACTCGGTCATTTCAAATGTAGCTAGTTTGCCAGCCAATTGTTTTCTTGTGACAGTTGTGTGGGCTCTGAATTCATCAATGGTAGCAACCTTTATTTTGTAGGCAGCAGGAAGGGATCTGAGAATTTTGCAAACAATCTCATTTTCATCCAGAGTTCCACCAGCATTTCTAATTCCACATACCAACTCATTCACTCTTGGCATAAAGGTAGTGATGTTTTCATCTTCTCTCATCTTCAATCTTTCAAATTTCCCTTTCAGACTTTGCAACCTTGCACCCTTGACAAACTCATCTCCTTCATACAGAAGTTCTAGTTTAGTCAAGATCTCATATGCAGTTGGTAGGTTGATAACATTTGAGAGATCTGAGTCATTTAATGCGCTTAGAAGAGCTTCCTTGGTTCACAGATTATTTTCAGCATCTGTGATTTCATTCAGAGTTGTCGGACCACCCTGTGGAGGTACATATGGTTTTGAGACCATGGCCAAGTATGCTTTTCCCATACACTCCAAGTGAAATTTCATGCGACCTTTCCAGAGAGTGAAGTTGGTTCCATCAAACTTCGGACTATCCTTCTTGTATGAATCTCCTCAAGCAATTAAGCTCCTTTCAGAGGAACTTGGCTCTGATACCAATTGTTGAATCTAGGGCATACAACTAAGAGGGGGGGTGAATCAGTTGTATAAAAACTTGTTCTTTCTTTAAACACTTGATTCTTCTTTGTTAGTTAATAGCATATCAATTAACCATCCATGAAAGCATAATGCATAAACACAAGAGCAGATAAACATCAACACATTGAACACCAAGATTTTGACGTGGAAAACCCGGTTAAGGGAAAAACCACGGGGTGATTAACCCAAGGATTATTCTCTGTTAGAAGAATAAGAAAAATGAATGGCACATGCCAATTAGGGCTCACTGCCCGAGCACACTGCTCACAAATAGGCACATTGCCTACAAGGAGACACATTGTCTACAAAGTGATAAGAATCACAATCTTGAACTGAAGAATGACATCTCTACCATGTTCGAATCAGTTCTATTTAAGCCCAAAAATCCTTACTCTGCCTTTCTCACTTCTCTTCGCTATGCCACACTCATCCACATAATCCACACATCAAAATGAATTCTCAAACACTTATTTATACAAGACATCCACTTAGGAACAATCATCTAAGTCAGCAAACATCACAATAACATTCGCAAGGTGTGTAGAACATCCGGTCGGCCTGTTACAGGAAGAACACCAACAACTGGTAGCCATAACATCAAATCCACCTCTAACTTCAATGCGGACCACCAACACGAACTAGATATGATCCAATGATCATCATAACCTTCCCTGAATCATCAAAAACATCCGCACTTCATCAGCTTACCAGAATTCTTCTCTTCATTATCCGGTACTTCAAGAACACAGTCTATCGCCACTGTCACAATGCAAAAGGTACTTCCGGACCTCAAAATCATACACAACTCGAGATGACACATCACAAGGACATCCCAAACACTCCTTCCAATTCGTAGATTAGGATAATACAATTCCGGACCTCACCGGACCTTTCTGTGATCCTCTGTCACCTCTGAACACTTGCCGGAACCGGTTCCACACAAACAACCACAACTTCTTCAGATCTTCATGTGGACCTCTAAAATCTTAGCTGAAGCATCTCAAGACTCATATCTACAAACCCTTTAATCCGCATCCTCTGGTTAACCTATACAGTACATTTGCCTTCTTCTCATCACTGTTCTTCACTGTTCCGGATGGAGACTGATTTCCTCAATAACAACAGCACACAACTCATCCAAACCTTCTTACTAATGCAATATGAGTAAGTTGACATCAATGACAACACTGGTTCACCTCATACTTGCAACAAATCCCTCTACCCTCAACACTCTACTTTAACCCTAATCCCTTGACCATCAACCCTATCCCTAAACCATCAACCCTCAACCCTCAACTCTCAACATTAAACCCTAATCTGTCAACCCTAAACCCTAATCCTAAACCCTCAACCCTCAACAATATTCCTTAAACCCTAATCCATCTACCCTAAACCATAATCCCTCAACCCTAAACCCTATCCCTAAATCCTCAACACTCAACACTATTGCTTAAACCCTAATCCCTCAACTCTAAACCCTAATCCCTCAACCCTCAACCCTCAACCCTAAAGCCTATCCTTAAATGCTCAACCCTCAACAAGTTATACCTTAAACCTTAATCCCTCAACCCGCAACCCTCAACCCTAATCCCTCGTCCCTAAATCCTAAATGCTATCCCTATTCCTAAACCCTCAACCCAAGACACTATACCTTAAACCCTAATCCCTTACCCATAAACCTTAAACCCTATCCCTCAACCCTTAACCCTTAAACCTTAAACCCTAAAACCTATCCCTAAACCCTCAACCCTATACCCTCAAGCCTACACCCTCAAACCCTCATCCCTAGACCATATAACCTCACCCTTATATCCTAAACCTCAAATATTATGCCTCAACCCTATACTTAAATTAAACCTAAACCATACGTGCTCTCAACTCAAGTCACCCTATGCCTTATATACCCTCAATCAATATCGTAAACCCTAAACCCTAATCCCCACGCCTTACACACTTAATCTTATACACTCAACAACCTGAATATTAACCCTCAACTGTAACCCTCAACCCTCTACCCTCTACCTATTACTTAAGCCCTAATCCATCAACCCTCAACCCTCAAAACTATACAGGCTCAGGTCCTTATATACACTAAACCCAAAACACTTACATACATACATGCATACATACAAACAAAGATGCATACATACAAACATGCATACATGTACATGCATAAATACCTACAAGAATGGATATAAACATCCATGAAACATACTTATGAAATTTGAACATATCTCATTCAAAGGAAGACATAACGCGAACACGCTCGCGTTATGTTGAACTGGGAAAACACCGGCAAACATGCAAAAAAGCAAAAAAGCACAACATAACGCGCTCGCGTTATGTTGTGCTTTGGGAATCCCAAGCCTTGGGCTTGGGATTTGCTTTGGACTTCCAACCCAAAGGCTTGGAATGCCTTTTCAACATCCATAGACGTGTTTTTGTAGATTCTTCAAGATTTCACATAATTTTGTTCGTGCTAACCCTCATATTTGCACATGTTTCAAGGTCAAACAAATCAAACACCTGGGTAATGTTAGGCTTTCTCTTAGCTATTTAACAACGTAATTTTTTTCACATTTTGACAATGTTAAGTGTTTCATCTTTAATTTGTTTTGTTTGTGTGTCCGGTTTTGGGCAAAAACCACTATTTGGTCTTTTTTCATTGTAAATTAACCATTCATTGAAATTTCAAAAAAATTACATATTTAGAAACTAGACTCCATTCTACACTATTAAAAAAATAGAAAAAATTATTTTCAATTAGTTTTCAAAATTTATAGGGGTAGCAAGGCCAAAATTCTATTTTTTAGGATGTGTCCACTTTGAAAATTAGTAAAAAATCAAATATTCATCAAAAAAATCAGACATAAACTACATGTTGTTAGCTAATTTCTCACTGAAGGATTTTAAAAATACCAAAAAAAAGTTAACCTTTTGAGGGAGCCACAAAACATGCTATGTTATGTTTTTTTGATAGAAACAACACCAATTTTTGTGGCTCCCTCTTTTGAAGCCCCTAATCTATACCATTTTCAAAAAAAAAATAGTAGTTTAGAAAGTAGAGTCGGAGCACTACGAACATTGTTTTGGTTGCATCTCCAAATTTTGAGTGTAACTATGCTCAATTTCTCATCCAAGGCCAGCATTTCCTGATTTCAGAAAAAAAGTGGCCACTTAAGACCCCTTTTTGGCTCCCCATCTTCTTGCACTTACCCTGAGATTGGGTTAAAGAAGTTAAACCCTAGCATCTACCCAAAAGGGTTTAGATAACTTAAAAGCTCTCTAGTCGAATTATGACTATGTGTTAGTCCTTTGTATTTTATGGTCAACAGTACAAGAGTTAAGAAACCATAGACTAAGATATTATAAATTAGATAGAGTCTAAGAAGCTTTTGATAAAGTTTAATGATATCTTCTTGATGTTGAAATATGACTTATAGCACAAGAGTGCTTAATCTTGAATCGATGAGTAGAATGACCGGACGTCATAGACTCAAATGTGTGCAAGAATGCAACCAAGGACTCTCTGAAAAGTTAAATCTTCTAAACTTATACAAGTATGTGTATATCCTAGATTCAGGATTAAATGCCAAGTTAGTTGACTAAGAATTAAGTTCAGTCAAGACAATTATGCCTAGAGATACTAGCGAAACAAGTCAAACTATAAGATGAGATAGTCTCCAAGTGGAGTTAGAGGTGTGTGAATTCACAACTACATTTATTACAAACATCTATTTATATAGAATCTTTTGCCAAAGTAATACATTTCTCTCTACATGCATTTGTCCATTCACAATGTCTAGATGGCGTAACCTGTCAGAATGATTATACTTCGCTAGAAGATTGTCTAGAGTCGTATTGTCGATTATGTTATGTAGGACATAACACTAGGACTCAGATGTCAACTTGTTAGATCTCCTTATGTCTATATTGTTAGTGAAGGGTAGGGCCATTTCCAAAAAGGAAAGTGAGTGGGGGACCACCAGTCTGTGGTTGGAGGTAAAGCACTCGGATGATGCTCTCCCTCTATAGCAAAAGCCTCTTTGAGACTTGAGTGACAGTTATCAAGAATTCCAGATGCAGTGTACTTTATGATTAACATATGATTGTTATATTTATGTAAACTTGTTCATATTGCTAAATGCAAAATATTTGTAAATATAAAGTTAAATGATTTCACTATGACTTATCTTTGAATATATTGTATTTCAAGGTTGAAAAATATTCAGAAAAGATATGCTTTTTATTTCTTTGAAATTATACAAATGATAGAAAAAATATTTCACTCATTTTTATCATGTTCTTTTACTTTCTTAGTAAATTGTGTGTGTAATTCCGAGTAATATGAGAAGGCGTGTTACACAAGCATCCCATACTACTTGTCATAATTGGAAAGGGCATAAGTGTCACAACACACAACACATGTGGCCATTAATAAAATTTAAATAACCAACTAAACCTTTGAGTTTGTGGATCTTGACATGCATCGCTTGCATGCTATTGGTGAAAGTCGGTCTAACTTGATATGGGGTCGCTCTTGGCATCTATCAATTGAATGCTACTAGTGAAAGATGGCTAGGCTCTATCATACCATGGGTAGCTTCTGATATCTTTCACTTGCATGCCACTAGTGAAAATTGACTAATTCTCAAGATATGATAGTTAACTCCTAACATTTGTCACCTACACACTACTATTGACAACAGACTAGACCGCACCTATATCAAACTTGATTCTGACATGTGGAGTCATCTTATAGCTAGGTATACATAGTCATGATATCATAAGGGTAGACTGGTTGATCTTGTTACAATATCTTTTTCCTTTCAAGTGGTATCAAAGCCTAGTTGCTAGGTTGTGGGAGGAGATCTCCCAAGTATTTGTAACCCTTGGAATGAGTAGATTCTTATGCATAGTGAATCCATGGTCTTGTAGGAAGTGAATGAAGGCATTTTCAAGATCACTAATATATTTGTAGACTTGGGTTGTTGCAGATCTAGGGTTTGATGGAGATTTGGTAAATAGGTTTTTTTAGGGCTCTTTCTATGGGGGTTTTGGAGATAAGATTTTGTTGGAGGCCTCATGGACAAAAATAAACCTGACCATTGAGTCGAGAAGGCCAAAAAACCTATATTTTGATATAAAACTCAATTATATTTCGGAACCAAAACATTTCAGCGATTTCTACCTTAGGTGGAATCTGTAGAGAATCTTTTTGTATGGTCGTACGGATCCTTACCATACAATAAAGTTGTAGTTGGCAGAAATTTTTTGAGAATATTTTGGGAATATTACAACTCCTATGTCATTAGTCATTATAAGTCTACAAAATATTTTTAAAAAAAATAATTTGTGGGTGTGAACTCCTCCATTGGACAATCAAAGTATAGGGTTTAAAGGTAGACCGGTACAAAGCTGGTTGTCGATGTATAGGTGTACAGGTGAGGTACAATGTATAATACTTAAGTTGCAGAAGATTTCAGCGGTCAGCCAGCTAGTAGGACTTTTGGCCCCCGATCCTAGCCCAGTTGGTCAGATCGGCTAGAGCATAGCCCCCCGCAGGTTTTTCAAACCATAACCCAAAAAACATTTAAACAAAATTAACTCATGTTCAAGCCCCATGATAGAAGTTTTAAAATTTGAAAAAATAAACTAGAATTTATAAAATTTGGAGTTCATCATTGTTAAACCCAAATTTATAAAATTTGAAAAATTAAACCATTGACAGTATATAGTGGAAAAGTAAGAGAGAGAAGGGGAGACAAAGTGAGTGACAGACAGAGAAGGGGAGAGAGAAAGAGAGGGATAGAGACAAAGGTAGAGAGATAGAGGTAAAGAGAGAGATAAAGAGATAAAAAGAAATAGAGAGATAGAGTGGGAGACAAAACTATCTAGAGAGAGGTAGAGATAGAAAGATATAGAGGGAGAGAGGAAGAGAGAGATTTAGAGAGGAAGATTGATAGACAAAGAAGAATAGAGAAAGAGAGATAGAACATAAGAGAGATAGAGATAAGATATATATTTACATTGTAAAAGTACCATAGCCTAATATTTAATGTAGGGTTTTCCATTACAATGCTTGACCATAGCCCCAAGTTTATCACACAACGTAACACTTTTTACCACTATGTTTATACAGTTAAGCTTACTTTTGTAATCCCATGATGGCTAATGATTTTGTGTTTTCAGATATGTCTCAACTACACATATCACTACTGGTGCAGTCACGGTACGAGGGTTCACAGAATGAATTGTCTAGACTGTGCAACAAGAGTAAACACAACGGAAACAACTCAATGATATGAAACAAACATAGATTTAGTCATTCAGTATATAATAGAACTCAAATACAATCTAGTCGGCATCATGCGGGCTTACAATTCAGCTCACAAGCCTGATTACAAAATATTGAAATATGCACAAGATATAGCTTTGAAGTCTCTTCGCGTAAAATCCAAACTATGAACTATTGCTAATGATTCACTACTTTCCTAAGGATCTATTACATCAATATATATCATCTCCAGAACAATAGATGTTAGATCTAGGGCACACAATTGAGAGGGGGGGTGAATCAGTTGTACAAAAACTTGCTTCTACTTTAAACACTTGATTCTTCTTTTTTATTTAATAGCATATCAATCAACCATTCATGAAAGCATGAAGCATAAACACCGGAGCAGATAAACATCAACACATTAGACACCAAGATTTTGACGTGGAAAACCCGATCAAGGGAAAAACCACGGGGTGATTAACCCAAGGATTATTCTCTGTTAGAAGAATAAGAAAAATAGATGGCACATGCCAATTAGGGCTCACTGCCTGAGCACACTGCTCACAAGGAGGCACACTGCCTACAAGAGACACACTGTCTATAAGATCACAAGTATTACAAACTTGAACTGGAGATTGACATCTTTACCATGTCTGGATCAGTTCCATTTAAGCATGAGACACTCCTGCTCTTCCTTTCGCTCTTTCGCTATACCACACTCATCCGCTCCACGACACACTACGAAATGAATTCACAAACCTTTATTTATACAAGGCATCAACTTAGGAACAATCATCTAAGTCGGCAATCATCCACAAGAACATTTGCAGATGAATAACTCATCCGGTCAGCCAGCCTGAACAAGAACATCTTCATCCGAAAGTATATCTCCAATTCCGAGCTCGAACACTAATGTAGACCGACAACACAACCTCAACATGATCCAAGAACCTTCATAGGCTTGCCTGAATAACTAGGTACATCCGCACTTCCTCCACTTACTAGAATTCTTTTCTTCTTCATCTGGAACTTCAAGAACACGGTCTATCACCACTGTCATACTGAAAAAGGTGCTTCCGGACCTCCAAACTATGTACAAATCGAGATGACACATCACAAGGACATCCCAAACATTCCTTCCAATCCATAGAATAGGATAATACACTTCCGGATCTCACCGGACCTTTTTGTAACACTCTGTCACTCCGGAGCATCTCCCGGAACCGGTTCTACTTGATCGATCACAACTTCTTCATATCTTCATGCGGACCTCTGAAATCTTAACTGGAACACCTCAAAACTCATATCTACAAACCCTTTAGTCCGCATCCTCTTATCCTCAACCTATTGAGTACTTTTGCCTTCTTCTCATCACTGTTCTTCACTGTTCCTGATTGAGACTAATTTCCTCAATAATCTCAGCACACAACTCATCCAATCCTTCTTATCAATGCAATATGAGTATGTTGACATCAATGACAACACTGGTTAACCTCATACTTGCAACAATAGATTCCTCCACGTCAGCCAAGGAAGATCACAAACTTGAATGAAGAGATGTAACGTGTGTACACGGATAGATCGGACCTAATCATGTAGAACACCTCTGCAAATAAATGGAATGATGTGCAGATCCTGGGGAAGGTCGACCATGAACCAAAGATCATTGAATGATGTGTCATTAGGCTCCACAAGTCAAAAAATGTTCCGCAAGTCTTCTCCTTTCGCTGATTATCAAAGGTTGTCAGGGTGCTCTATCCTGAGAAAACAACTGGTCTTCTGATAGCAATAAATTTCTGATATTTAATCCAAATGCTCTGAATTCTGGATATGATGTAGATGAATGAATCTAGATGCTAAGTCCAGCTCCGCAAGATGTGAAATGCAACTGCAATAGAATGCGGATTAAAATACAGAAACTGCTACTGACTGAATTGCCTAAACTAAACTAGAAAATGAAAGGAAACAAATTGAACTACAAACAAACTGAAATGCAAATATTTTTGGTTGATGCAAGATTGCTCTTGAACCAGGGATGCTCCTACATCAACTACATTTTTTCAATTCTACTGAGGGATGGACAACAACCAGTCACTGGTCATCAACAAAACTGTATGCTCTATTCTCAACAAATTACTTACTACTTCTATCTACTTGCTACCTCGACGTACCCATTGCACACTAAGGTGCGATTGCTAGTTGATAGATAGTGGTGGCACATATCTCTCATAAGTATGACAATTACTTCCCCTCATTTGATTGGTTCAATTACATTGAGGAAGGAAGAGATGGGGTTGCTCCACCAAGCAATGATGGATTTGGTGTGTGATCCTTTTGGTGATGACACACGAGCATTATTATTATGATGTTTGGTAGTTAATTTGGATCTAAATATTTATGCAACATGTTAATTGAATCGGGAGGCTCTCCCCATGACTTCTACCATTAACAAGTTTTCAATAGAGTTTGAAGGAAAGGGAGGGCTTTGGCTAGAGAAGGGAAAAGGGAAGAAATGGGTGAGGCTAGAGAATAAGGTGGTTCAATACATCAAACAAGAGATCACCAATCCTAAGCTTCATATATGGGTGTTGTAGATATGGATCCTAGTGAAAGAAATGAATAGAGAACCAATGGTTGGTATTCACAAGGCAATGGTATCTCTCCTATTGGACCTAGGATAATCCATTAGGTGGAAGAATGTATTTGACATGGTACAATGGCTTAATTGTGGCTCTATTCTTTCTACTATGGTGGGGTCATTCTTGCATCATGAAGATATTGATGGTGTTGCAAACTAGGCAGATAAATTTTATGATTTCGGACCTCACTTTTACACCTTGATGGATGCACAGGCCAAATTGAACCAAGGTATGAAGGAAATTGTTGAAGCTCTAAATATCAAGACTTTTAATAATGTGTGCATGATACAATCTAAATGTTGTAACTCTTTTTTGAATGAGAAGTTCATCAAAGTAGAAAGGATGTGTATCCATCTCCACCGGTCATGTGTGCCATCCCTCCCAAGCACACCAAATTCACAAGGATTTGGTGGAGCTTTTTTTGGTGATTTTCTCATATCTGGTTTGGCCGGTATTCTTTCCCTCATTTTCCACGCCGGGCGTTGAGCATTTAGGAGAAATGGCCTCCAAATCTTGGGGAGAAGCCCTGGTTTTGGCATTAGCAAAGGAAGTCGTTGTAATACCTATAATTGAAAGCCCTAAATCCGACACCTGATCATGAGAAATAGGCGGATGAGTTCTTTTGAACCAGAAAAAACCCTATTTTGAACGCTGCGCGCGATAGCGACGGCGACGGGAGCCATCATTGTTAAGTTCCTTTCTATTCCTAATGCGAACCAGCAATACCTACCTCGACTTTCTTTCACAGAAAAATTAAAATAAAGGCATGAACAGTAAAGAGCACGAAACAAAATCCCACAAGGCTTACATACTCTTGAATCTCATCTGTAATGAAAGCAAGCATTTATAGCAGAGTGGTGCCCACAGCCGGCTATGATAACAGTTCAAGAACTGTACAACTAGCCATTTAACCAGCCAGTTTCGAAGCAGTGCTCCACAATATCAACAAATGAATGCTACATAAATTAAATGAGAGAGTATAAATAGAAATAAAGAGAATTAATTCTATGACTGAAAAATGTAGATTTCCCAATATCTCAAGACAAGTGATATTTATTAGCAATCGCATTCTCTTAGTGTGCAATGGGCACGTGGAAATTAGATTTCATGTTCATATCAACCACGGTTGATTTTATTTTGTGAATTTTTCATGTTTCTTTAGATTTTTTTTCGTATAAAATGTATTTATAATCATCAAATAAATATATATGTCTATTAAATAAAATGTTTACATTTATTTAAGGGGGAATAACCTAGAGTGAAGGGCTTGTTTACATGGGCTTTGAGATCTGAATTCTCCATAATAAGTTGACTTCCAGCTCTAACTTCCATAGCACATCTTAGAAAAGAAGTAATTAGTGTGCAATGAGTTCGTTGAGAATGGATGTGGAAAGGAGTTCCATGTGGATAAAATCAAACATTATTTTGCATATGGGAAACTTAAAGTATACACAATTTGTAAAATTAAGTAGGTAAGAGCAATAAATAAGGGGAGCATATTTGTAAGAGTAGTAAAGAGGAACTTTTTATTTGTTCCTAATATTAGTATTCTCAAGAAGATAGTATATATACTAGCACTTGCACCCTTTGGAGGTTCAAGGGATACGCCGATAGGATATTTATGGGAAGAGTCAATGGATTTAATAATAGACAAATAGATGTATAACAATAAATTTATACATGCTTTAAGTACAAATAAAGATGTTATTCAACATGTTTTTAGATTCATTTGTAATAGGTACAATAGTTCTTTGAACATAAACAGTCCCATGTCATTGCATGATCAAAGATTAATATCGACATTGCATCAAGCAAAATTTCATAAGAGTTTCTTTTCATCTTTGTAATAAGATTATCTTTTGCACTTGTGATTCCTGTGCACAGAAACATAATGTTGTCAGTCCAAAATGATAATTTGTAATCATTTTCTTATGAATGAAAACCAAGCAATAAAAAATAAATTCTTCAGAAGTTGAGCAATTCTTGAGGTTTTACTTTTTTTGGTCATGAATTGTTGACATGTGTAAGATAAACAATGTAATTGATTAGTTTTCTTATTTGTATGTTTTTAAAAAGAGGATAATCAAAGATTAGAAAAAGTTTCATTATTTCTTATTTGAGCATTCTTTCAAGTAACTATACATACCTGGATTTATTGTTGTGAGAGTAGTTGTAGGAGAGCCTCTTCTTTCTTTCTGATAATGTTGTAGGGATTTTTTTTCATTTTGGAGTAGCGGTCGAAAGAGAATGCAGGCTCTATACGTAGACCTTGTATAGACTTGACTCTCGAAATTGCCGTAAATGTGAGGCCTTGTCTTTCATTTTTTCCAATATCAATTGTGGCTTTGCTTAGTGTAAGGCCTTGTGATTTGTGTATAGTGATAGCCCATGCCATGGATAGTGGTATTTGCCTACAACTGCCTCGTTATATAGGTTGTATTGGTATAGTTTTTGGGTTTGTTTCATCCAATGTTGGACCATTATAGTTTTCAAATGTTACTGTAACATATGCTGGCAATTATGGTGGTTTTGATCCAATAAGAATACAATATCTTTGGCCTCTCCAAGAGACCCATTTATAAGTCCAGCTTGGATCCATAAGTTTGTTGTAAGCATGACACGTTGACATTTTCTTATTAAAACCTCGTGAGGAAGTTGCTCATCATTACTACTTGTGCCTAATTTACGTTGTGTATTTTCTACAAGACAAAGTGCAATAGGTAGATTTAGTTGTTTAAGCATTTTTTTGTTGTGTAATATCACTAGCTCATTTGTTGCAAACATGTGTATTGATTGGTCAAAATCTTCTTGTTCAGTTGTTGTTAGTTACTTGTTCATGTGGGTCATTAATATTTCCCAATCATATTGTGTTGGTTCTACATTGCACATGTTTTGTAATGTATGGCAAAATTGCATTTGAATTGGATCGTCGCCTTGCTGTCTAAATATTGTTTGCAATGTAACAACTGTATTAAATTTGTACCAAAGATTTATTGCAGTTGTGTGTGATGTATAGATAGGTTTGTCCATCACAGGTGGCAGTTGGGCAAGGTCTCCTACAAGAATTATAGAAATCCCACCAAAGCAGAGATGTGCTTGTTCAGGGAATGCTTCTTGTAACATGCTATCAATTTTTAATATGAGTTTTGGGCCAATGAAGCTCATCTCATCAATAAGAATGTATCAGATGTGTTTCATATCTTCTTGCAATGTTGTCAATGTTTGTCCTTGCAATGGTTGCATTTCTTTAATTGGAATCCTAAGGGCAACATGTATAGTTGAGGCTTGTATGTTAAATGCTGCAATTCCTGTTGGGGCAAGAACAAGGAGTGGGTTTTCTCTTTTTGGGACTTGATTTTGAAGTGTATTTCTTATGCAGCTAATTAGATAGGATTTTCCTGTGCCTGTGGTTCCTTGTATGAGCATATGTAGTGGTTGTTTCGAGGTATTATCTATTGAGTGGGTTGTAATGATAGTAAGTGCTAGTTGTTGTTCTGATGACAATGTATAGTTTTGTCTGTGCCAATCTAAGGGGGGATTGACACTTTGTTGGGACATTTTGTTTGTGTTTACAAATTGAATTGCGGCATCGTGCAAAAGTGGTTGAACAGTATTTTTTTCCCATTTGTTATTGTTGTCAAAATCACGTCGACCTAGCATTTCAAATTCATTTAAATCAAGACTATTAGCAAGTCCCATTTGAGACAATAACTCCCATTCATTCATTTCTATATTATCTTGTAAATTCATCTCTTTATCAAAATTGTCTTCCTCTTCAATCACATGCTCAATTTCATATGTGCGATCAATATGCCATGCATTGTATTTTTGTGTATTCATGTGCTTCCAATTATTGATGATTTCTTCTTTGTTGAGGCCTATAGGATTGTTGTTTGATGAATGTACATTCATTCTAGGGTATCTTTCCTTACATATAGTACATGTATGTAAGTTTGATAGTGCATCTATTTGATTTCTAAATTTTCTAGATGCATCCATAAAGTTAGTGGACCAATTCATATCGATGTTAGTTGAATTTGTGTTTTGTGTCAATCGTGTAGGTAGATGTGTTTGATATTGTTTACTAGTTCCATGTGTTAGGTTCAAAGTCACTATTTCAGAAGGAAAATTATTTTGTAGATTTTTGGAACTTCTAAAAGCTTGTGTTTGATCTAATGCATGTTCTAGGTGTTGTGTACGTTGCATCATACGACGCACACTTATTTCTTCTTGATGGCGAGCATAATACAAGCGACTTCTCTTACAAGATTGTACATCTATGGGTTTAGTTTGGGATGGTTGTCTCTGAGATTCTTGTAGATTTGAGTTCATCATCTGGAAAAAAATTGCATACTACATTATTAGTGATGTGCAAATGAAATAACATGCAGAATAATAAAAGACATATAGTTGGCTATACGTTGTACATTGAGAAACCATAAAAGATTAAAAACTAGAAATGTTGGTAATTTTTTAAGTATATGTTCCATGAAAAGGATATATTATTCAACATGCATCTCCATCAAAGTATTATAGAAAATTACAATTGTAGATGTTCCAATTGTAAGAATTGGATGTACATTTACTTTTTGTTAACATTTCACAAATCACAAATTTATTTTAACAGAAAGTTGCTTTCATTAGTGAAGTAAATTCTCTCGACTTCTAAGATTGTTGACTTCAACCGTGCCTCATTATTGTATATTTCATTTCTACTTGAAATGGTGAAGAGAAATTGTTTGAATAGTACATTTTTAATAATCTCTTCACTATTTGTCTCCACTTCTTGGTTGAATTGTAGCAAATACAATTCTTTAGCAGGCATGCCAATTAGTTTGGTTGCTGCCTCGTCAAAAGCAACTACCCATATAGTACTTGTATGATCTTGAAGCTTTATTTGAAGTACATATCTATAATTGCAATCTTGAAATGTAGCTTCGCACTTTGAGCAATACCATGCTCCATCATTATTTTGCATAGCTCTTTTCTTACATTGTTTTCCTTCATACTCAATAGGGCTAGCTGGATAACAAAATGAATTAGACTTGATGAATATTACTGTTGCTTTCACAATGCATTGGAGAGTTTGTGTTATGTCTAAAGGCTCATCCTGAATTTTGGTAATTGTCTTTTGTGTAAGTAGTAGAGGCACATCCACCTTGTTTGTTGCTAATGTGAGAACATCATTCCCACTTTCTGCAAACCATGATTTTAGTTGTTCTATTTCTTGGATATAAGGGTTTATAAACAACTGGGTAGTGACTAGTGTGCTTACCACCTTTCCATTGTAATCAGTAACACGCCCATTTTTAACTACAAGCACAGTTGACTTTTGTAGATGGTACATTTCTTGGAGTTGTGCACCTTCCTTTTGAGTTGTTGATCCCCATAAAGTCACATTTATGGTGGAGGTAGACATATCTAGCAACTTTAGGCTCCTTCTAAGAACCTTTGTCCCATCTCTTCTTCTTATTGTAGAGCTAGGATCTACGCATACAACAATTCCAATTACATCAACAAAAGAATTATTGTTCTTATTCACAATCTCATTAATGGATGTGAAAGAGAATTGATGTTTTGGAATTAGGAGATCATCTTCACAAAGACTAACCCTTGAGTTATCCATTAAAGTAATTTCCATTTGACTATTCAACTTGTTGTAAAACTTATTGGCTAACTTGATGGTCCCACCAAATAATGTATATATATCCCCGACTTGGATATTTCTAAAATGGAGGTCTGCAACTTCATTGAAGCAAGTGATACGTACTTCAATGTGTTCATTATCAATAATATCAAAGCTAAACACCTGGCCATCTCCTTTCTTTGTGTTGTATTGGTGGATTTCTTTCTTCATAGTTACACGACCTTTGATCGTCCACCGTGTTTGAAATGGATTCAAACTTTTAATAGGAGTGATAGTTGAGGTAAACTCCTTACTGTGTGGAGATGCATGTATTCCAAACATCAATCTCTTAGGAGTTGATTGTGTGGGTACATCATTATGATTTGGATTTGTAGATGGTCTAGATGAATTCCTAGCATCTTGTTGTACATGTTTCTCTTGTTCTTGAAAAAGGAAGGTGGGATCACCAATGACATCATGGTCTATGCATACAACCTCTAGTTCAGAGATTACAATCCACCTATGTAAATAAAGTAAGGGGTAGTATTAGTAATGATTCATAGGAGGTATAAATGAAAATGTAATATTTCAAAACAATCACTATATTAAAATGGCTCACCTTGAGTTACAAATAGTGGGACAACTATATCTTGTGAGTTGAATTATTGAACCCTTCTGGATTGTCTTTGAAGTTATAGTATGATTATATTTTTTTGGCATTGTAGCTTTTTGTAGATGGTTTCCATCAGAAAGATCTATTTTGTATCTACTTGTTGATTCAATGTCATGACCAAATGTTGAAATGCTTAAGATTTGGAGATGTGGATGCACGTCCAATGTCCCATTGTTCATCAATATGATTGCATTTAGTGTTAAAGGGGAAGACATAACTTAAGGGAGACGAGTTATTCCTATAAAATACGGTTTAACAATAAAAACATTTTAGTTGAATTACCAATGTTATGATTATGTAAAAACATGAAATATTAGCTAGTATGTATTTTTTTCTATAGAACAAAAATACTATTCAGATAAAATTCCAATAAGATTACTAAATATATGTAGTTTAAAATAAACTTGTACAATTTCCGTTATCCTAGAAAATTGAAAATAAGTAACTTGTAACATTGCTAAAGGAGACTATTTTTTGAAACAACATAAGGTACAAGAACTTACCTAGAGCCAACAACGTCTTTGGAGTGCTTACAAGGAAATATCTGGTTGAAATAAATTTGATCTTCTGGATTAAGAAAAAAGTTAAGAAGGTAGTGAGAAGTAGAGCATAGTAGAACAAACATTCAATTCCATGAAATTTGGACTTGATACTTAAGTAGGCCAATAAATGCTACATTTTTTGTTTATCCAAAGCATCTCGTGAGATCTAATCTTATGGTAAACATCCAATGGTGGGTAGTCCTAACTACACAAATGCTACTTTTTTGTTTATCCAAAGCATTTCGTAAGAGTTAATATGAAATTTAACTCTACAAACAACTTTAAAAGAAAAAGGTCATGAAATACATTTATTTAATAGTCATTGTTGTGAAAAATCTATTGCAGCTACTGATTATTAATTTCCTATCTTATAAGATTATTTGGCTGCCGAAAAATTAATTAATTTACAACAAATATTAAATAATAACACAGCTGCAACTTCACGGAAAAATCACGGAAATAGAAAAATAAAATCAACACAATGTTTTGGACAAATTGTCCCTGGAAAAACCCCGAAGGGAAAACCAGTCAGCAGATATGAATTTTATTCAACTACAGAAAATCAAGAGATACAAAATTGCTTGCCTCTTACTGGCAGAGCTCTGGAAATTTCTTTCCTGTAAATTCCCTTCCCTCAATTGTTCCTGCTGAAATTGCTCCGGCAATATTTTCCTTCTCCGGCAATTCCACTGCTCTCCAACGCTATCACTGCGCCCTTTGCTTTCACTGCAAATCAATTTGCTATCACCGCAAATTTATTTATTTGCTATCGCTGCAAATACTTCTCGGATCTGTGTTTTCCAAATGCCTATTGATCCTCTTTTATAATCCCCTCATTGGAAACCAATGGCCATGATTTAATCTAAATCAATGGCTAGGATTAATTAGACTCTAGCAAACCCTAATATCTAGAAGTCTCTCGAGAAATCAATTATCTAGGTATGGAGATAATTATTCCAGCTGTGTTTCCAGCCTCGTAATCTCCACCCGAGACTAGAACACCTGTCCAAGCTACACAAAAATTAACACTCCCTCTTAGCGAGGAAGGTGTTCTGCATAACACCCAACTTATCTCTGAAGAAGATGAATTTTGCCTTCCCCAATGCCTTTGTCAAAATGTCTGCTACCTGCTGATCTGTAGGTATATACTGTAGCTGAACAACCCTCCGCTGTACACAATCCCTGATGAAATGATATCTGATGTCTATATGCTTAGACCTATCATGAAACACTGGATTCTCAGATAATCTGATGCAACTCTGATTATCACAGTGTATCACTGTAGTCTCAACCCTCTGACCAAACAAGGCTACTAGCAACTTCCGAAGCCATATAGCCTCACACGTTGCCATGCTAGCTGCTATGTATTCTGCTTCTGCAGAACTCAGAGCCACGGACTTTTGCTTCCTGCTGTACCAAGAGACAACTCCTGATCCCAAACTAAAGCAGCACCCTGAAGAGCTTTTCCTGTCCACCGCACTACCTGCCCAATCTGCATCAGTATAGCCTATCAACTTGATACCATCACCTCGAGCATATCTGATCCCATACTCGATTGTACCACGCAAATACCGCAACACATGCTTTGCCGCTATCCAATGCACTCTCTTCGGCTCAACCATGAACTGACTAAGAGAGTTTACTGCAAAGGATATATCTGGCCTAGTGTTGACCAAATACATGAGAGATCCAATCAACATCCTGTATAAGGTGGGGTCTACATCCTTTTCCTTGGATGTGTCTACCTTCTTCCAATTCGTGATCATAGGTGTAGACATGGCTCTGCAATCTTGCATCTCAAACCTCTTCAAGATTTCAATGCAGTATTTCCCTTGTCCAAGGAAAATCTCTCCATCTATCTGCCACACTTCCATGCCTAGAAAGTAGTGCATAAGCCCCAAATCCTTCATCTCGAACTCTGCTGCAAGGTCCCTCTTGCACTCCTCTATAAGCCCCAGTGAACCTGTTAAAAACAAGTCGTCCACATATAGAACAAGAATGAGAATTTCACCCCCAACCACCAAGTAGTAGAGGTTAGCATCCGCCTCACTCTTCACAAAGCCTATTCCCTACAAGTATCTATCAATGCGCTCATACCACGCCCTGGGAGCCTGCTTGAGTCCATACAAAGCTTTCTTCAATCTGCACACGTGGGTTTCGCTGCTGTGTGCTACAAAGCCCTCTGGTTGTTCTATGTATACCTCTTCTAACAATTCACCATTAAGAAATGCCGTCTTGACATCCATTTGATGGATCTGCCATCCCATATGCGCTGCAAGTGAGATTACGGCTCGTATAGAAGTATACCTGGCCACTGGAGCGAATGTCTCCTCATAGTCTATTCCCTCCTTCTGAGAGAACCCCTTGGCCACGAACCTTGCCTTGTATTTTTCAATGCTACCATCTGCACCATGCTTAATCTTATAGATCCAGCGTGATCCAACCACTGCCCTATCTGTCGGTCTAGGCACAACCTCCCACACATCATTCTGCATTATTGAGGTATATTCCTCAACCATCGCATCTTGCCACACCTGTTGTTGTGCAGCCTCCTGATAGCTAGAAGGCTCACTATCTACCAACTGACTAACCAATGCCACATAGTCATTATACCTAGCTGGTTG
The DNA here is from genome assembly GCA_027924645.1 of Cunninghamia lanceolata. Classification (NCBI taxonomy): domain Eukaryota; kingdom Viridiplantae; phylum Streptophyta; class Pinopsida; order Cupressales; family Cupressaceae; genus Cunninghamia; species Cunninghamia lanceolata. Next base: position 914,615 of record BSBN01000082.1, read on the forward strand.
TTTCCGCTGTCTATTACTCGTCCTAGGAGCTCCCACAAACTCCTGAGTATCCTTATGTGTCTGTTGAACCTCACGGTTCCTCCTGTCAACTATAGAGGATGAAATATCAAACTCCATATCTTCTTGATGCATCTCTTGGATTTGTTGTATCTGTTGCTCCATACTCTGCGAACTCTCAGCACCTGAGCCTGTGCTTGTACTAGTAACTGTACTCGTGCTTCGCTGCCCCTGTTCTGGTTGAACAATCCTTGGAGCTTCTGTTGGCTGCTCATTCTGATCATCTGCTGGCAAATCTCTGGACCTCCTATATGCCTTGTCCTCCATGAATTTGACATCACGCCTGACTATAATCCTCTTGGTCCCTGGAATAAATATCTGATATGCCTTTGAGGTCTCGCTGTACCCCACAAAGTACCCTCTCTCTGCAGTCTGATCTAACTTGGAACGTGTAGCCCCTGGAATGTGACAAAATGCCAAACTCCCAAATATCCTGAAGTGACTAACATCTGGCTTCTTCCCTGAGAATGCCTCCTCTGGTGTCATCTTGCCCAATACCTTATGTGGAACCCTGTTCTGTATGTATACTGCTGTACTGCATGCCTCTGCCCATAAGTATCGTGGCATATCTTGGTCATACAACATAGCCCTTGCTGCCTCCGATATAGAACGATTCTTCCTCTCAGCAACCCCATTCTGCTGCGGGTTGTAAGGAACGGTCCACTCTCTCTTGATTCCTTCCCTGGTACAGAACTCCTGGAACTCTTTCCCTTTGTACTCGCCTCCATTGTCTGACCGAAGAACCTTTACCTTCCTGCCTGTCGAATTCTCCACAAGAGCTTTGAACTCCTGGAAGTGACTGAAGACCTCATCCTTGGTCTTCAAGAAGTATATCCAGGTCTTCCTGAAGAAATCATCAATAAAAGTAACAAAGTACTCATATCCTCTGAGAGACTTCGTTGACATTGGTCCACATATATCTGAATGTACTAGATCAAGAACCCCCTTGGATCTGGTGTCACTCCTTGGAAAAGCTGCTTTCACAAACTTCCCCAATACACATCCCTTACATACATCATCATGCTCTGTGCTCACGTCTGGAACACCTGTCACTGTCTCACGAAGCAATTTAAGTGCTCCATGATGTATATGGCCCATCCTTCTATGCCATAACTCTCCTTGATCTCTAGGATTACTGCTGCTCACTAGTGCCTTAGGAGTATCAAACTGCAACCTATAAAGTCGGCCGCTCCTAACTCCAATAGCTATGGGTGATTTCCAATCCTTATGCTTGATTAAAACATGCACCCCTCTAAAGAGTACATTGTAGCCTTTATCCTGAAGGACAGATACGGAAATTAGATTCATGCCCAAGCCTGGCACATACAACACATCATGAATAGAAATAGGCTTGCCATTCTCCCTCTGAAATAGAACAGTCCCTCTCCCAACTGGATTGCACTTGGACTTGTTCCCCATCTGAATCTGGAATCTGATGTCCTCCTCCTTGTAGCTGGAGAAGTACTCCCTAACTCCTGTCATATGAAATGACGCCCCACTGTCTATATACCAAACACCCTGTGAGGTTGAGCTAGTCAGGCAAGCTATGAGTGCAAACTCATCCTCCATTCTACTAGAAAGCTCATCTACACTTGCTGAAGCTACCGTCTGCTTCTTGCCCTTCTTTTCATTTTTCTTCCTTTGTGGGCAATCGCTGACATAGTGGCCGAACTCGTGACAGCCATAGCATTTGATCTTAGATAAGTCCTTCTTCTTCTCACTTTTTGAATTTGATCCTTTGCTAGACCCCTTCTTCGCTTTCCCTTTTCCTGCTAGGGCAATGTTTTCCTGTTCCACCTCACTTTTCTGACTGTTACTACTGGTTCCATTGACAAGACTTAGTCTAAGCTCCTCCTGAGTGAAGTCACTCCATAGTCGATCCCAACTCGGTAAGGTGTCTTGTCCATTAATAACTTGAACAAAGACATCCCACTGCTTAGTAAACCCATTCAAGGCTATTCGTACTAGCTCATCATCCTTTGGTTTGTCTCCAACAGCTGCCAATTCATCCTTGACAAGTCTAAGTCTGGTGAGGTAACTTGTGACGTCTTCTCCCTTATTCATCCGGGTATTCCTTAACTTTTCTCTGAGAATCAGCTTTCGGTTAAGGGTAGCATTCTGGTACAGATTCATAATGGCATCCCACATCGTCTTTGCTGTATCTAACTCTGCAATATGCGGAACAATATGATCCTTAACACCGTCAAGAATCAGCCTCCTTGCCTTGGCATCTTCCTTCTTATATGCTACGAGCTGTGTTGCGTCTGTAGGTACAGGTACAACAGTGGTCACATAATCCTTGATACCATTCTCTTCCAGCAATAAAGAAATTCTGGCTTTCCAGACACCAAAATTTGAGGCTCCATCCAATCTGTCCTGATCTCTTAAACCTGCTGAGGCCATCTCAAAAGAAAATAATAATTTGAAGAGGTCAAACTGGGTTTTATAAACCCTAGATTATTTTTCCTTTCTCCCTTGCCTGTTCTGCACTCAGATCTGCTCTGATACCATGTGAAAAATCTATTGCAGCTACTGATTATTAATTTCCTATCTTATAAGATTATTTGGCTGCCGAAAAATTAATTAATTTACAGCAAATATTAAATAATAACACAGCTGCAACTTCACGGAAAAATCACAAAAATAGAAAAATAAAATCAACACAATGTTTTGGACAAATTGTCCCTGGAAAAACCCCGAAGGGAAAACCAGTCAGCAGATATGAATTTTATTCAACTACAGAAAATCAAGAGATACAAAATTGCTTGCCTCTTACTGGCAGAGCTCTGGAAATTTCTTTCCTGTAAATTCCCTTCCCTCAATTGTTCCTGCTGAAATTGCTCCGGCAATATTTTCCTTCTCCGGCAATTCCACTGCTCTCCAACGCTATCACTGCGCCCTTTGCTTTCACTGCAAATCAATTTGCTATCACCGCAAATTTATTTATTTGCTATCGCTGCAAATACTTCTCGGATCTGTGTTTTCCAAATGCCTATTGATCCTCTTTTATAATCCCCTCATTGGAAACCAATGGCCATGATTTAATCTAAATCAATGGCTAGGATTAATTAGACTCTAGCAAACCCTAATATCTAGAAGTCTCTCGAGAAATCAATTATCTAGGTATGGAGATAATTATTCCAGCTGTGTTTCCAGCCTCGTAATCTCCACCCGAGACTAGAACACCTGTCCAAGCTACACAAAAATTAACAATTGTTAATGTTTCAGTGGAGTTTCCAATGTAAAATAAAGAAGGGCCTTGTAAATTAGAGAAATAGCTTACATGGGACTGCATAAAAGAAGAAGGTAATGAGATATGTTATTTTTATAGTCATTGTTAATGTTTCGGTGGACTTTCTAATTTATAATAAAGAAGGGCCTTGTAAATTAGACAAATAGCTTTCAAGGGACTATTTACTATTGGGGTAAAATAGCATTTAGAGTATTCAAGACAAAAAAACATTAAATTTTATAATTTAATAGAGATCTTTTTTATGTATCTTCTAAGTGCATATTTAAGATTGAGTCAAAGAATTTAGTGTATAATTTTATAAGAATTTTTGAAAAGTAGCATGAATAAAAGTTAAGTACATAAAAAATGAGGATTTTATAAAAAATAAATTGTAACATTTTATTTATGTAAAAGGGCTAAAGATTGTTTAATTAAAACCAAGCACAAAAATGATGGAAGTGGAACATTGTTATATTACCAAGCACAAAAATGATGGAACTAGAACATTGTTATATTACCAAGCCCAAAAATGATGAGAAAGTGTTAACAAAAGTCTTCGATTGTTATATAGGTACATTGCATATTACATAACAAAAGTCTTCAATTATTCCAATGTACATTGTATACATGTAAAATAATAAACACATAAGTTATGATAGATAAGTGCAAGAAAACATTAAAAGTATATTAAGAAATTAATACATTTAATTTATGTGTAGAGGCTAAACACATAGGATCAATTATTTTTTGTTGATGTAAGATGAGCAAATAGTGTAAAAGAAAAACACTAAAACAACTTCCAACATTTTATTTATATAAAAGATGTAGTACAACTTCAATTGTTGGTAAACAACGTAGGGCATAATTGTACTACGATACTACATATAGTTTATATAGTTTTGAAATACAAAGGGGTAGTACATATTCAACTATGGGAAGATTTTACATGGCACAAAAGTATTACTATCATACTACATATAGGTCATGTAGTCTTGAAATGCACGAAGAAGATGAGGAGCATTGCCATCTCCAAAATATCCATCATTGTACATTTCTCTCAAGAAAGTGCAAAAACTAGCTAATTTATCACATGTTGCATGGAATTCATTTGCGGTTTCCTGCATTGCTATGATGTCAGATTCTTGCACAGTGTGTGCATGTATTGTAGTTGCCTTCACTTTTTGGACAATCTGATTACAACTAAGTGTAAGACATCTTGCGAAATTTTGGATTTCAATTTCATAAAAGCCATTCCAATTGACTGACGTGTTTGACCTAGATGTTGGAACATTCATTGTAATTAATGGACTTGTTACAGTGACTTCAGGACCACTGCTTGAAATCTCAATTATGTGATTTGGTTGCAGTGGATTTGCCATAACCTAAAAAAAATGCATCCACAAAAATATCAATTTCATGGATGAGAAAGTTGTTAAATAGACATACTATCTTTGATTACTACCAACATAAAAATTGTGGGTGCATTAATTATACTTTATCATGATTCTCATAACTAATTTTTGCACTAATAACCAAATAAACTTTCGCAAATACCAAACTCATCCAAATTTTTATCTACAAAATTGTCAACTGAGACCATAACTCTAAGGCCCCAAATCAATATACGTTTCTCCTATTTATTTAATTAAAAAAACACAACACCCTTCCCTGATTTTGCTCCTTAGTCACTGATTCTATCCTCATATGCGTGGGCTCGATGTTGCTTTCTATAAAGGGCTTGCCAGGTAGGAGGATATAATAATAAATAAATAGATAGATCATCTGACTTTTTGCAATCAATGCAACCGTCCCACTTTTATTAATGCCCACAGAATTAAATATGACATACATGGACAACAAGCCTGGACACTCGTCACATGCAGCCAAGCCATCAGTCTCCCCTTTACACGCAACCAAGAAGTTATTTTGTAATTAATTTCTTGTTTCACCAGGGTATTAGCAGTATCACCCTAAAAAAAATTGTGTGTATGCAAGGACAATTGAGATATATTGGGTTTAGAAGAAGGCAACTTCCAATTTTAGTGGGTGCAGTAACAGAAATCCTGAGAATCTTCAACATAAAAGACAACAAGCATGTTGAATTCTTTAATATCCTAAAGTTTGTATTAAAAGTTGAAATTAGAAAAAAAAAGTCATTGGTAGAGGTTATGAACTGCTTTCAATGTTGTATGTCTAAATGTAGAATACCCAGACTTTGTTTGTTTCATATTAATGTTACAATTTGTTTGATTTTTTTAAATGAAATCTATAATTGGGTTTGAGATTAATGTTAAAAATTATCAAATGGGATGAACGGAAGTGATGAATTATCTGTGGTCTACCCTTTTTTGGTTTCCTATAATCTTATAATCTGTTTAAAAATTTAATTTCCTTTGGTTGCATAAATTTAGCTACATAGTTGTGACCAAAACTGTTTTTAGTTTTTATTTGTATGTGGATGAACCATGCAGACCAGCAGACCTTGTCTTTTAATTTGGTTTTATAAATTACGGCTTAAAATCATCAAAACAATGTACTGATGGTCAAACTAGAGACACTGAAAATTAAATTATGTTGGTTTCTTGGCTATTAGAGACTGTGATGGAAAAAGATACCTAATATGCACCTATTATTACATATAATCCTTGTTTGTTAGCTAGGTTGGTAATTTGGACGAGGCATGCACACAAAAATTTGCTCGTTCCTGGGCTTGTTATGATTTGTAAAAAGTAAGGTTTAGCTGATAGTGCCTCTTAGAAGTTATTAAAATACTCATTGTCTTTTAAGTGTTTGATTTGCAAAATTAAGGTTTAGTTGATAGTGCCTTTTATATGTTATTCAAATATACAGCAGAGGTGTCCCAAGGCTAAGCATGGGCATGGCTTCAATAGGTGCTGCTTTAGCCCTGATGTAGTGCCCCTCAACTTGTCGTCTATCAGATTGACGTTTGCTTAGTAGTATTAGACTTTAGGACAGTATCTTAGACTATAGATGATGGATCTCTTGTTATTTTGCAAATTCATTATGGACCTAATTATTATGATAACAGATGTTGATGTTGGATTATGTTATTTTATGCTTTAGAATTGGATAAATGAACTAGATGTTACAGATGTTTTGATGTTATTCACTATATGGGATTGTGAGATAGTTGATCATTTTATGTTGATGACTAGTAATCAGATACCTTGTTCAACATAGTTAATTGTTTATTCATAAACGTGAATGGAACTGTGTCGTATTACTCGCTCTCGAGTACCCTACATCACTGCGATTTCCATTCACTATAGGACTGCATGTGGATATATATCTTGTATGTTTAACTGTGCGTTGCTGCAGGATGCAGGTACTAGGCACCGACTCCACCTGATTACCAGGTCTGAGCGTGCCTTCGCCAATGGATTAGTTGTTTGGAGTTAACGTGAGGTCCCATGTCAGTGTTGTCTGGTTGTCAGTTTACCCTTGTGGTCGTTGTCTGTCGTTTGATCATGACTTGCTGACAGATAATGTTGTACTTTGAAGTCTAATTAGGTCCGAAGATGTCTGAATGTGTTAGGTATCGTTGTGCATTAGATAGAATCATATTACAGAAATTATAATGTTGATAATTAAATACATTTATAAAAGATAATATTTGAGCACAATGTCGATAGTTGTTAATTATTGTTGTAAATAAATTATTATTTTATTAGAAGTATAGTTGTTAAATAAAGATTGTAAGAAATTTTGTATTATTTAATATAATATTATTTGCAATAAATATTTAAATAAATAAAATAGTTGTAAGTTATGTTGTAATTTGTGATTTACAACTTAATTAATAAAATAAATTAAAATAAAGTTGTACAATTATAGATTGTTGTAATGTTATAACTTTATTAATAACATTATGGTTGGTCGGCTATAAAGTAATTAAATTTTGGTCGGAATTGTGTGTTAATACTTAAAAAAAGTAACCTTTTTGGGATCATTAAATTAAATAAAAATATATTTTTTTTAGAAGGGAGATGTACGGGATCGCGTGCCGAGTTCCTTGGAAGAGGAAAGGGACTGTTTTATAAAAGGGAAGGTTGTAGAGGCAAGGAGGGGGGATTTTTGGCAGGAAGAAGAAGGATTGAGGAGGAAAATTACAGGATTGAGTTTTGCAACTGAAGAATTGATTTCTGCATTGAATCTAAGCTACGGGTACAGGTTCTAATGTTTTCTTTATTCTATCTTTGTTTTCTTTAGAATGAATGACGGGAATCTAGTTTTACTTCTCCAATTTGCATTGCTTCAAAGTTCTAGAGTCTCTCTGATAATCCATTTTATACTTATTCCGTAACCATTACATTTCAAACAATTTTCTGTTATGATTTAATTATTGATCTGCCATTTCTACATAAACGTTTGAGAAGAGAAAATGGGCCATATTTTATCATTTCAGAGATCCAAATTAAGAAACCGTATCACTGTAGATACTTTAAGACTATATCAGGTGTGATTTGCAGACACCAAGAAAACACATCTGCACCCTCATCACAGGTTGATCAGGTTATACATCTACCAATCGCATAGTCTTGAAAGTTACAAAGGCCATTCCAACAATTTTGTTTTGTATGCTACCGGTAACCAATTCACTCCAAATGATTTATGCCTGAGGCATCGATCTCATGCCATGTGTTGACCATAACTCTACGTTTTCTGTGAGATCTTGCCTAATCAAGCATCATTTACTTTAGAACCTGACAGAATCCTGCTATTCTTCATGCTACGATGTTGGTCTTTACCTGTTCCATATCTCCTCCGACGCAAACTGAAATGGGCGCAGGCAAGGATTGTGATCTGGCTTTGTTTTCACTTGTCAATCACCAAAACCTAGCGTCTAGAAAGAGAACAGATATAGACTTTCAACGGGCATTTGCATTGGTCTGATTAATACCTTTATGGAGCAACAGAAACAAACAAATAGGCAGGTCAATTAAAAGGTTACATGTTTCGCTTTGCTTCTGCCGATTTGCACTTGCTTAAAAGTTTCTAAAGCCTTTTAACGAATCTATTCTGTGCATATCATGCAATCATGGGTTTCAAGGGATAGCCTCTCTGAGGCAGCAGTTGAACCTCACCAACCTACCCACATTTGCATAGGCGTTTGAGGAAAGTGGTTGTTACAGTTGATCGAAACATGAAAACATACGGATCATCTTTACCGTTCTTTCATTTTACCCAAAATCATTGTTTCAAATAACTTTCTGAGTTTAACTCTGTGGGAACACTAAATTAGCTTACTGTGTTTAAGAAATTTCAGTTGCCCAAATCTAAGACATCCGTCATGGTTTGTAAATTGTTCTGCTCTTAGGACAAACAAATTAAATTGAATTATTTGCAGCTTCTTTCTGATCGGGAAAAAGAAATCCCACAATCTTTTGCTACAAAATCCAAACCCATCACTGCAAATTATTTCCTTCTCTTCAGATCTACCAAAATTGTTATTTTTGTCAGGTCTGATTTTCAGAATGTTTTTCTGTACCTTCCATCTCCACCTGATGCATAAATGGTTCCACCAATATCCAAATAAGTCTCCTATCTACTTCAAATTGTATCACTTCTATGTTGAAGAAATAGTAGAGCTGCGAAAGAAAACTCAAATCAAATAAAAACAAACCAAATTGAATTGCTGAGCAAAGTTTAATCGATAAGGAGCAAAAAAATTATCGGTTGAGCAATTGAAAGCAGCCAAAGGGACGCCATGGATTCAGCCAACACCACCACCACCAACAGCAGCAACTGCAGCAACTAGAGGAATGAGTTGTCGCAGGACTCCAGACAGAAGGCCGTCAATAAGATACTTCTTCCCTGCTTGCAGGACCAAGATTATGCTTGGCATCCCTATCAAAATTCAGTTGCATTCTTCCTCTGCTAAGGATGGCTTCATTTCTCATTAAGCTGTTTTTCCTTCCCCATTCTAACATCATTTGCAGGGGTGAATAATGCTTTATGAGATAAGTACTTTGTGGGCGAACTGATTAGCTATCTATTTTAATTCTCAGCCTTGTATTTTCTTCACATAAGGAGCCTACCCGTTCATGGTAGCTTTTAGGCTTTTAACCTATCAAAATTTTGTGACCTTAAGCAAACATCTTAGGCAAGTTTGTCCAATCACAGATCTTGTAGTGAGTTTTAGAGTGCGCAGAGATGTCTTTCAATGGGGCAATCCACCCTGTCAATCGCACCAGTGTTTAAGTTTCAAGCTTTTAGAATAAATGCAACTCCATCAGCACAGACTCAACAGGTACTTCAATGATAAAGTTAATGTTTTCTCTGAAGGCCAACGTAGCAAGGAGGCCTACTATGCTCACCAACGAATAGCTATTTTGTATTCTGCTATATGGATTACAAAGGAGAATTAAATGGTGTCAACTTCAGTCAGATAATAAAATCAGAGATGGAGGCACCTCCTGTTGTATTATAATTCCTGCCTTTCATATATGGAAATCTGCACAACCGTGAGGAGTATCAGATGGACATTGGGCAACAATAATAACATTTATTAAAATTGCTTAGAGTCAATCCAACAAATCCAGTTACTGTCATCATAGCTTTCCGTTAGATAAATCTCTGGAGAGAGATTAAGCTATCTAAGTTTGTGCTGTCAATACAATCAATTCGCAGTCCAAGGGAGCTGGATGGACGCTGCCAGAAGTTGTTAGACTAAACTAATATTGTCCATTTCAATGGTAAAACAGTTAATAACAATTTTACACCTCCTCTGCGACATATGATTGCTGCTCAGTAGATAACAACAGCCGAAACGATTGTAGTAGAAGCATCTGCATAGGAATCGGAACGCCACGGGAACAAAAAGTAATAACTACAATGATCAAGTGATGATCGCTTGTGAAATGTCCATTCTGATCCTTTTGGCAGAATTAATTACTCTTGGTAAAATCTTTTCCGAGGCTTCGTTACGATGAAGACATGCAAGCATCTTATCTGGTTGAGGTTGACTGAATATCTGGAATGACCGTATAAAGGCAGAATCTTGAGGAAAACAAAACAATAATGTTCATCGTTGATGATTTTTCCTCGTTGTAATTATCGTTTAGTTATACTTAACTTAGTGTTCTTATCCATTTTATTACTTGAAAGAGTTGAGTTAATTGGGCAAGTTTGAAAGATAGATGATAAAGATCGTATTGATAATGAGAGTGTGTAATGATAAGTAGGAATTAAATAGTATAATGGTACTAACTGATTCTTTTACAAATGAAATATTGTAAATTAATTAGTAGTTTATCTTTTGAAACAAAATGTAGTACATTTAGATAAATTAGTTGTAATGTATTAATATGTTTGTTGCAATTAATTTAAATCAATCAGTTTGATTTAAAAGAGATGATGAAATCTAATGTTGATTTTACAAAGTCGTTCACATTGTACTAAGAAGGAGTTTTAGTGTTTTAACTCTGGAAATTAAATTTAAACTGTATGAAATTAAGAATTCTTGTTGTCGTAATATGATAAATTGCTAGTGGTCAAATCTCCAGAGGCATAGTATGTCGTGTCTGAGTACAACCAACATGTGGATAGGTGTTCTAGTGTTGTGTTGTCTTAAACATATGATTCTAATTGAGTATGAAGTACAATCTATCACGAATGAAGAATTGTCGAAAGTTGTTAATGTATTTTGTGGATATAATATTCCCCGGATAAGATAGTTTATTTAGTTGTGACTGTCTTGTACCCATTTTGTCGTAATGGTCATATGGAGAGACCTGGAATCTGTAAAAGAGTAAAGCGTTGTAATGTGATAGGAAATGGATTACAATTAGTGTTTGATTATGTTTGTAATGCAAGAGGAATTATACCTTGCAGTGAATATGTATGAGTAATGTTATAATGCCTTGTATGGTGGTTAGGGTTTACTAGGTGTTAGGAAGGAGAGTGGCTTTCAACGTGGGGCCGGCGCCCAAAGTGGCAGTCAGGATAACCCGTTGAAAGTAGATTAATCAAGTGATAACCTAAAATGAACTAGGGGGTTAAGGGTAGATTTCACATTAAACAAGATTAATGGATTCCTCTCCCATGGCCTATAGTGCTTGTATAGACTAAGGATGGGTAGAGAAGGCCTGGTTGGCATGATTGACTTCCTTGTCCTCACGAAAGGAAGGTCGATTCCGCATGTGTCACCCTATGGGGCCGGCGCCTAGTGAGAGGCTGTCAGGATAACCATAGATGGGGGCCGGCGCCTAGTGAGAGGCTGTCAGGATAACCCATGCTAGGACCGTGCGATGACACTCTCCCTACTACAACCTAGCATTCCTTGTTTGGTCTCTCCACTTACGTTATGTTTCGCCTCTGGAAGTTAAGTTGTGTTGTGATGTTTATGTTATTGCCATGTGTTGTATTGGCGTTTGATCATCCTTTGTTCATGCTAGTCTATGTCTACCTGACTGTCATTGTTTGGGACCTCATGTTAACTCCTAGCTCGGGGGGTGGACCTTAGGGTTCCACATGATCGGGTGGAAGAGCTTTATTATCCATTGGTTATTCCTTGTCAAGTTCTTATGCAGAAAAGATTTATTCCAGTTTTCAGACAATTGTACTTGTCCCAGTTGATGAAGATGTATGTGTATAATCTTGTACCAGGTTTGTGTAAACAGATCATTCATAATGTATGTAATTCTGATGTAGTCTGAAAATGGTAATGTAATGAATATGAATAAGTTATTTAATTGTGCATTGGATTTAGATCAGTTACTGATGCATGTTAGATTATGTTAGTTGAATTGTTAAGTAATGCAGCCTTGAATCCTTAGAGCATATGTCGTAGTTAGTTATGTTAACATTACTTGTTATCTCAAACATTTAAAAAAAAATTCCTGTTTCATATAGCATAAATGTGATTTTCTCTAAGGTGTTCAAGGCGGGGCGTTACACCTGACACTTCATACACCAATTATTTGAGGCAATCCAAGCCACTGTTTTTAGTGACTTCATTCACATCAAAATCCAAAATGTGATTGCTGATTTGAAATTGAAATCACAGAGAAACTTGAATGAAGGGTTGTTGGGTTCTATAAATCAATTCTCTTCTCACACAAGGGAAATCCCTCAAGAGCTTGCGATGCAAGCAGCAGAACTACTACCAAAAGGATCTAATTTCTTCTTGTCTGCTGTTGCCATTGTGACAACAATTTCATTTTCATGAATAGAAGATCCAAATTCAAATCAAGTATAGAATCTTTAAACGAATGAGAGAATATGACCCCCCTCTACCAGCATTCTACTTAAAACATGGCCAATTTCAAAGTTTAAACAATCAATACCAATTTACACCTCATTCACAATAAAAAGTGATAAAAAATAATCCTATTTTATTGACTAAAATTGACCATAACCCTCTACCAAAAACCATTGAAGGAGAAAACAGAGAACAAAATCTATCTAAAACAACATAAAACAATATCAGAAGAGAACCAAAAATCCTTTACTTAATATTCATCAAGTGTATCCATTTTTAATTTTTTAGATCATAGCCCAGAATTAAATATTTAATTACGATCCAGTTGTTATAACTTTGTCTCCATTTCACAATATGTAGTTGTGATCTTTATTTTAAATGATATTTGAAAATTACAAATGTTGCCCAAAGTTGGCGTTACTGGCCAAACCTAAGAACAAAGTCTAAAAGACGAGACCTTAATCTACAAATTACTTATATTGCATGAATATAGGCATCAACAAAACTAGAAGAGCATAACATATGAGATCTACAAGTGATTATTTCAGCAGAGCCTAAGTCTAAACGCCCCCATAACAATAACAGAAATAAGTATGAAAACTAAAGGAATGAAATGGAGGTATTTTTTTCCAATGCAGTAGAAATGATTTAGCAGGTTAAAATATTTTCAACTTTTCATATCTAAGACCAAGACTCTTGGCATCTTAGATATACTTCCAACTCTTCCTATTGTCTAGGTTACTTCCACATCAAATTCAACAGTACTTTGAGGTGGCTCTAAGGTGCCAGGGAAAACACAAAATCAGGCAAATTATATGTTGGGTTGCTTATAACAGAGATTTAATTTTCCTCAACTAGGCTGAGGATGTGACAAATTTTTATTTTACCCCAGGTTTATATTTCATAAACAAAGCAACACTTATTATTATATATTTGATTAAGATCATCTTGTTCTAGATGGATTCATGATACACCTACACTATGTCACAGGCAGATGTTACTTACAGGCAAGCCAGCAACTTTTACTAATAAATAGATTAGATTATATTCAGAAAACAAAAGAATCCCTTTCCACTGAAAGAATTGATTCAAGGACGTGGAGGTTTTTTATGTTTTTTAAAGGTATTTGTATCACTTCTTTGTTTTTTTTAGCACAAAAAACTAATAATCTGATTGCTGCAATTCCTTAACTACAGAAAATATACAGCACTTTAGATGTCATGAAATCTTTAGATCTGATGCATTTACTCCTTCGTTAGATGGGATGTTTTGGAAATTAAAAAATTATAGTTATAATCTACTATAATAGAGTATTATAGTAAATTTATAGTATTAATATATACTACTATTATTTGATAGATTTTCAATTATAAATATTAATTTATAAATACTAAATTAATCAATAAGTATTTCATATCATAATAATATTTTAATATAATACTATATTAATTATGAAATAAGCATATATCCATCATTTTTTTAATATATAATAACTAAAAGAATATATTAATAGTGAATGTAATATATAATAAAAATAAAATATTCTAGTATAATTAATCAATTATAGTTATAATACAGTATAATAGATTATTATAGATTTATATTATTAATATAATACTATACTACTATTATTTGAAAATTAGTCTTTCCCACTTTTTTTTAAATAACCTTCACAATGTAATTATATTAATAAACAATTGAAAATAAAAAAATTTCAAAATATTTTTTAATGGAAATAATTAACATTATTGTTTTAAGATTAATTAAATAATAATCATAATATTAACATTATTACTAATATATTAATTATTCAATGTCATATATAATAAAAATTAATTATATTAATAAACAATTAAATAAAAAGCCTTCCATAGAGAATACTTTGTAAATTAAATGGAAAGCAATACAAACTATTAATTTTTTAAATGGAAAGTACTAGAAAGGAATAATTTTTTTGCAAAGCTTTAATGGTACAGGAGGAGGAAATCATGGTCATCGGATCAACTGCTTTAAAAATATCAAATGTGAAGCTCAGATAATTCTTAAATATGAGGTAACTACTCTTCCCCCTAGTCATAGAGGAGTTAAATCTGAGGTAACTACTCCAACGACGTAAACCTGAAATCTGTCCAGCACATATATTTAATTCCATTAATGAAGTTGGCCGGTTTCTAAACCTACTCAAGATTTTTTGCATTTTTCTAGAAGTGTTTGAGAACGAGTTTTTACAGCATGAGACAATTTCGAGCACTATAATGCTCACATTTTGCTCACATTTCTGCCATGTTTTTTTTTTTATTTTTACGGCGTGAGACAATTCTGAGCACTATAATGCTCACAACTAAAAGCCTATCGGCTAAATATTTGGATTAATTTTTTTGGTCTATTTTCATTTGTTGAATCATGGTCATCATTTGAACATTGAAACCATGTAAATGATGTGTGTTGTTATTTTGTAGTGGCAAGTAAAGTTTGAGTAGATGATTTGGACCAACACATAACAAGCTCCACTTTTTACATTGTAAAAGTACCATGGTCTGATCTTTAATGTATAGTTTTCCATTGGAATGCTTGACTATAACCTCAAGTCTATCACACAATGGAACACTTTTTGTCACTATGTTTATGCAGTTAAGCTTAGTTTTGTAATCCCGTGATAGGTAATGATTTTGTGTTTTAGGAAATGTCTCTTCAATTGTGATGGGTGGTAAAGGTAAACTGTTACATCCCCAACTTATGATTTAGCTTAATCTTACTTTTGCATGGTAATCAGGATGATTAACTAGAGTTGAATGATTAGATGTTTGTGGAAAATATCAGATTAATCATTGTTTATGAGGAAACTGACTAATGCTAGTTAGATATGAGATTTCAAGTTGAAATGATTATTTAATTATTATGATTTATCAATCATATGATGATACACTAATCATGATTTTATGGTGGTGAGTTTGATCAGGAAAGTAATCATCCTTCAAAGACGGAATGAGGGTATCATCCAGGAGGAAGAGATAGATGTCGGGAAAAGGGGTTTAACAACCATCTGAGTATCAAACTTTGTCCTTTGAATCTTTACTATTAGGGTGAGTTACATTTCCTATGTTAGTCTTTTATTTTCTCTTATCGACTGGTCAACTGGACTCTTCTCAACATCTTTAAGGTCGATTTGTCGAAATGACGATATTTGCAAGAATGTCTTTTTGAGTCATTTGTCGATTTTGGCAAAGTTGTCGAGAACCCTTTGGTTCCATGTTTATTTTTGTTAGGAACCCGTGTTTAACCCTTCTATTTATTTTGTTAGTATGTTACTTTTGGATGCATATGCTTTGTAAGTCGTCCCATGAGTATATTGTATTATCCCACATTCATGGGAAGTAATGGTTGTTTAGATTAGACTTAGTATATAAGTACGTGTTGAGGCCAATGAAGGCATCCACGAATTTATTGTATTGAGCTTGCTCAAAGGAGGTTGCCCCCTTGAAGTGGCCTGCGATCAATAAATTCCTTCCGTGTTTCTTCTATTTATATATTCCTGTTATTTCATGCATTTTTCATTATATTGTTGTAGGAGGTTCCTCTCAATTTTTCGTGCAATATGTTTTGCGATTATTTTATCTGGATATTTATGTCTTTCGGTGAATGATGCTTTCAGGGGGAGCAGTGCTCGACCCCGTAGTCGCATCGTAAGAATGTGTCCTTATCTTATGATGATGATATTTGATAACCCTTAAACCTTATATAAGGGAGTATATATGTATAATTACACAAGTTATATTGGTCTAAACTCTTCAAGAGGCCGAATATGATTAATAACTACATTATTCTTTTATTCAAATGTTGTTCATATTTTTGGTGGGGGCACTCAGCCAGTCACCACCCGCGAGGAGTGGGAAGGAGAGTGGCGGTTGAGTGTACCCTATTCTCAAGCCATTATCTCAACTAACCTATCAAAGATAGAAAAGGTCGCGAGCTTTAAGCTCTGTTGGGAACGGTTCTTGTTTGACATGCACGTAAAGAATCGGTTAATACTGATTTGGATAGAGAGTCTTGGTTTTGTCGTTGGCTCGTATTATGTTATGTCTTTGGGTGACTCTCAGGTTGGAGAGACAGAGTGCTCAATACAGAGATATCATTGCTACAGTGAAAGCTTGAAGGAGTCGAGCTTAGAACTAGAGTTTATTGGGTGCCTAGCTGTAGTAGCCACCTTCGAATACGCATAAGCTACAAGTATGAGTTGTAGCTCATCGATTAAAACTTGATAATCATATTTTGATATGAGTCTTCAATTGTTTATAATGGGTGTCGACCCATGTATAGTATGCACCTTGGTTCAATGGCTTATGAAGCTGTTTTAAACTCAAAGTTTAATATTGTGTATCATCATTGTGTTAATTTTATTATATTGTTGAGGCCGCATTAACTTATTGTGTATGTAGTAAATCCTCGGCCAACTTGGAGCCGCAACAAGTGTGTTGTGCTTATATGAATCCTATTGAGTGTCGTATGGCAAGGTTTCGAACCCTATTAAACTTCTATAATTTCACATCATCGTTATGATGACTGTGTTTAATAAGTAGACAATATCATTTCATACTTGTGTTTAACCCGTATAGGGTTATCAACTTATGTTTGGCAACTTTCGAGCTATGAAACTCTGTTATGATGTTTTTAATAATTGATTGATAGCCACAAAGGCTTGGAGTTGTTTTATATGAAAAGCCCGATAGGGCAACTATGTTTTAATGACTGTGATAGCCAAGAGCATCGACTTATTCTCTCAATAACCAAAGCCTTGCATATGATGGCAAGAAAGGTCGAAACATATTGTGTTATAGACTTATGATAACTAAGTAAGGCCAATCCATATTATGTTGAAGATTGTTCCAGTCTTGGTAGAAAACACCATATGGAGTCATTTTTTCTTAACATTAAAACTTATCACCTCGAAGTGAAAGATGTAAACCTTCGACTGCATGTAATGATACCTTTGTGCATGTGATGTATTTTGATACTATAATGATCTCTCATGGTAATGAGAAGGTTCTTGTGGACATGTTATTGTCTTTTGACTCCTAAGGGTTTGAGTCATATCTCCTTAAGGGAAAGTTATTCTTTGAAACATTATTTTACAAGAATAGAACCTTGTCACCATATATCTTGTTGTGCAATAGTAAATGAATACCTTCTTTTCGAATGGCTAAGTTTCTTCTTTAAGAATTTGGAATCAGGAAGGTCTATTGAGATAGAACCTTGTTAAAGGGAATCGACTCTATGAGTCACTACAAGTTCACCCATTGACATTATGACCTAGATGTAAACCTTGTAATGAGGTAAACAAAGTAAACACCAAGCCGAGATGGTTAAGTGTTGAGAACATGATTGAACCTTTTTCTGCATACAAGTGTGGGACAAAGTGATGTGGAGTCACTAGTTTCCGGTTGCTTAAGCAATGAGAACCTTAAGAATGGGTTTTCAAGATAGAAGTCGAATGTCCAAGGAATGGACTAAGACGTTTTGAACTTAACTGTTCTAGACCGAGAAGGGTCAAAATATGTTTACTATAGGACATGATAGCTTATAAGTCGAGTCGAGGTGGTGGACATATGACAACATTCATTGTGTAACATTTATGTATGTAAATCTTTTGCCAAAGTAATGCATCTATCTCTGCATGCATTGTTGATCCACAGTGCTCCAGATGGCATAATGTATCCAGTAGTGTCATACATAGTTAGAGTGGATCTATAGATGTGTGACCGAGAGGCATTATGAAGGACACAACACCAAATACTCAGATGGCTAACCTAACGGTTCCTTATATCTATACCTTCTGTGAAGGGTAGGGCCGCTTCCAGGTAGGAAGTTGTGTGAGGGACCACTAGTCTGTGGTTGGAGGAAAAGCACCTGGCTGATGCTCTCCTGCCCAAGCATGAGACAAGCCAAGGCTTATGAAGACAGATGCCATATGTTCCAGATGCAATGTTTTTTCATTATATGACTTGAGAGTTAGTTATTATGTATAATTTGATATTTGATGCCATGAGCATAGCTTTGTATATGCATAGTGAAGGTTATTCACTAATGAGATGTTATTGGATATTGTAATTGTAAGCTTTGTTATATTCCGGTTTAGAATAACATGCTTAATTATTGAAATGATAATGATTCATTCTTGTTTAACTTTGATTTGGATAATCATGATGTATTCGAATTCTTGATTAAGATGAATACTTATGTTAATTATAGAGCATTATGGAATGTGATGTTACATAAAATTTGGAAATAATTATTCATAGGAAGGTTATGCATGTAGCTATGTTCTCTACTTGAAATTGAAAAGTACTCTCTCTCTCCCCCCTATTTATCTCTTCATGTCTCTATATAAATATATGCCTCTCTCTCTCTCTATTTATCTTTCTCACCTCATCTCTCTCCCTCTCCATTTTTCTCCCTTTCTCTTTATATATCTCTTTTTGTCTTTCTCTATTTTCACTCTCTCTATCTCTATATCTCTCCCTCTTTATCTCTTTACCTCTCTCTACATTTGTCTCTATATCTGCATCTCTCTCTCATCTCCCTCCCTCACTCTCTCTATTCCTCCATCTCTAAATCTCTCCCCTTCTTTGTTCCTCTATCTCCACATAACATCTTAAGGGTAAATTGATTAAAGTGGAAGATGTTACATAGAATTCGATAAAAGAAAGATTTGATGAAATGATTAATTCAATTAGAGGTTTTGATTGATAATAAGTGGAAGCCCCTATAATAATTTAATAGAAAACATCTCTCTCTCTCTCTCTCTCTCTCTCTCTCTCTCTCTCTCTCTCTCTCTCTCTCTCTCTCTCTCTCTCTCTCTCTCTCCTATTCATCTTTATCTCTCTTCATCTTTGTCTCCCTCCCCCCTTCTCTCCCACACCCTTCCTCTTTATGAGATCTCTCTCTCTCCCTCTCTCTCCCTATGTTTTTCTCATGTTTCTCTCTTTCTATGTTTTCAAAATGACACTCTAAAAAGACTATTGGTGCATTAGAGAGATTCCCAAAGAATAAGTCAATACTATTGAATAGAGTTATGATGTTCATATTATTTTCTTCATCATTTGTAGGCAAATCAAGATATTGAATTCAAACTCAAGCAAGTAAATGAAAACATTAGTTATATAATTCTATTAATAATTCATATAAATAATAGAAAATGACAACACCTAGCAATAAGAAATTTCATCCAATTGACCTATACAATGCCAATATTCTACTCCTATTATTCTTCTAGGTGTGTTTACATGAGTGATGTGTTGGTTATTTTCCCTTATCCCATTTGTTGATTTCTGGTGTATCAGAAATCCTAGTTAATTCATTGGTAGCCGCACTTCTTTGTATCCCTAGATATTAAGAATCAACTTTTTCTTGTGGTTTGTGACATTTCATATTTTTCCCTAAAGCGTATTGTTAGATGTGAAGAATTGCTTTGATTTAGTTTCTTTAAGGAAGACAAAGAGTGGACTGGAAGATAATGTAATCTACAAATGATAACCTATGTATCTAGTTCCTCCATTTACAGTTGGCTAGCCATAGATTTTCCTTTCTTGTTAGTGGAAAACTATATTTCTTAGAAGTGTTTTTTCCATGATAATAAGTAGTTAGGAACTAAGGGGATCTCCTTTCCTTAAGCCTCTACAACTATTCACCCTTTCGGATATTTATTGTGATGGAGAATTAGGGGGTGCAAATACAACATTGTATCTGATCAATCATCTATTTACTGAATCTAAACTTTCATAAAGTCTTTAGGAGGAAGTCCAAATCACACTTGTCAAATTCTTTAGATATGTCAAGCATTATAACAATCCCTAACCAATATTGTTTTTGTTCAGTGGAGTTGTTGGCTAAGATCATGTCCTTCATATTGCATGTTGGTTGTTCATCCACTTCCAATAACTTTATAAATTAGTGAATGTTCTAGATCTTCCTATCCCCATTTTTTGTAGATACAACATAATTGAGTGGTATACCCAAATGATGTAAAGTAACTTATGCACCCCTAGTTCTAGAGAACAAAGAAAGGATATTGATCCCCTTTAGGTAAATAATCTTAAAAATAAAAAGATGGTAACCTATAATGAACAATTTTAAATCTATTGAAGCTAGTTTTTAAATATTTGGTTACAAAGTCTCCTTCATGAATTTTTAAAGAATACAAGTTTCTTTTCAAAAATAACTTATTTACAAGACACTTAGTTTGATATAATGCAATAATTTTTTCTCATAAACTCATAGCAATGTTTTGAACTAAAACATTCATCAATATTGAATTAGAAAGACAACCTAATAGTAGATCTATTTCTTCTATCTAACTTCTCCCATTCATCATGATCCATTGTTGATCTCTCTCTCTCTCCCTTTTTTCCCTCTATAGCTCTCTATTTGTATTTATCTCTCTTTATATTTATCTCCCTACTCCCCACCCCCCTCTCTCCCTATGTGTGTGTGTCTTCCTCTAGCTCTCTTTTTCTCTCTTCCTCTCTATTTTAAATTAGTCTCTAATTCTCTCTATTCACCCCTTTGTCTCTATATATATATGTTTGTCTTGCTCTCTATCTCTCTATTTCTTTGTCTCTTTGTCTGTCTCTATACCTCTCTCTCTCTATCTCCCTATCTCTCTTATATCTCTTATCTCTATCTTTCAATCCTTCTCTATCTCTATCTTTGAAGTTAACTTTGAACTTTTGTTGGTTTCAAAAGTACTATAGGATATGTCATTATTTGTGACCACTTGTGGGATAAGATTTGGACTAGATTTTATCATATCCTTGAACCCTTGATTAAACTTGACATCCCTACTTGTGAACACATCAAACTATTTTAACTAAATACTTAAAACTTTTTTCATTCACTAATCAAAGATGAAGAAGCCACAACCAATGAACCCCAAGGTCAGTGCAAGAAGTTGGGTTCACTTTTTGGCCAAAAAGTGGAAGTGTTTTCCCTAAATTTTAGAATTTGTCACATTTGACCTAAAAAATTGAAGCACATAAAGATTGAATCTTAAAAAAAGTCAGTACCATGAAATGTAGTACTCGAAGTCTAGTTTCCAAATATGTAATTTATTTTAATACCCAAATGATACAAATTGATTTTCAATAGGCATGTCTAAAAACCATTGTTTAAAAGTCACTTTTTTTTACCATACCATGCATGTGTACGACTAACATAATTTGAACTAAATAAAAGTATTTTTCTAAATCCTTTTGGGAAAAGATGTGTAGCACAGTGAAGTTTGATGAAGATATTTTTTTATAATTTTTTTCCAAATATTTTTTTTAATTAATTTTTTATTGGCCCTAATTGTTGTATTTGAAAACCCTTCGTGTATGACCAACATAATTTGAGAAAAACTAATCATAAAATAATTTTTTTTTCATTGTGTAAAGAATGATGTGTAGATTGATGACATATAATTTTTTTTTAAACTTTAAAAATTGAAAGTTATTAAAAAAAAATGCAAACACCTATCATTTCAATTTTTTGGACCAGTTTGCTCATAAATTAATTAATAAATAGAAAAAACAAGTCTAATAAAAAAATTACATATTTGAAAACTACACATCGTCATCTATAATGGGTTTTAATTTTGTAAAAAAATTCATAAAAAAATATCGTTAGCCATATAGGTAAAGTCAGTCTTTCCTCTTGTTTTGTACTTAGACAAATACTTGCAGGCCCAAGGCTCAAGGTCAGCTACCCATGCCCTTCTTGAGCCTAAAACCAAACAAAAAATGTGGGTGTGAAATTCAGATTTTTAGAAACAGGTACCTGTTTTAAAATGGGTACCCGTTCTAAAAAATAATAGAAAACAAAACAGGTACCCGTTCTAAAAAACAATAAAAAACAAAACGGGTACCCATTTTAGAATGGGTACCCATTCTAAAATGTGTATCCATTTCTAAAAATAATAAAAAACAAAATGGGTACCCATTTTAAAACGGGTACCTGTTCTAGGCTCAGGCGCTCGTTCCTAAACAGGAACCCTTTTTTAAAAATGGGTACCCATTCCTATCAGGATTTTTTTTGCCTGACATTTCCCCTATATGTGGACCCAACTTCTTGCTTTTACCCCCATTCACATCACTACTTGTGAACACAAAATGCTATTTTAACTAAATACTTAAATACCTTTTTCTTTCATTAATCAAAGATGAAGAAGCCACAACCAAATAACCCCATTCCCATTACATGGCTAATTTAAATTTAAGATTGGAGCATGTTGATCTGAGCTCCTTCTATTCATATTTATAGGTAAATATATGAATTGATTTATAGTTCTCATTGTCCATATTTCATAGCAATTAGTTAAACATTATTTATGAGCGTAGACATTTAGGAGCAATGAGTGGTGATAAATGACAATAAGTGAAAATAGAGATACAAAGAGATTACATGGCTAATTTAAATTGAAGATTGGAGTGTATTGATTTGAATTAGATTCAACTTCCTAACTTTAAAATTCAAAATGAATCTTGGGCTTATACCAACTCCTTTCCTATTAATCATTGTTTTTTAGTTTAAATGTGAAATATGTGACAAACCCTAATATGGAGAAAGAGAAAAAGAGATATATATAGAGAGAGTTCAAGATATATATATAGAGAGAGAGAAAGAGAGGAAATGATTAATTCAATTGGAGGTTTTGATCTACTAATAGTTGGAAGCCCCTATAATAATCTGACAGGGAACAAAATGAACACAAGGGATGGGCTAGAGGGCAAGCATTCCTCCATTTTCTATGAATTTCCATGAATTGTGAATTATGTAAGGCATGCAATGCATTCAAGTGTAACTTTGCAGAATAATGAAACCTTCATTTTGTAATAATTTGAACTTCAAATATATTATAAATTCCTTATTTCTCATAGCCAACTTACCCAAAATTGAAGAGGCTACCAAAAACAAGTATTGAAAATTATGGATATTATTATTATTTTGATTCTATGTAGCAAATTTGTTTGCACAATCAACATGGGACTAATTGTTGGTATGGATGTTTCCAATTGTAGACCTCTATGGTATTTTGGTAACAAATTATTTATTTTGTACTTGTTTTCACTTAAACATTAGATTAGTAATTTCTTGCTTTTTCATACTCATCTTCCCCCAAATTGAAGAGGCTAGAAAAAAGAACAAGGCATATAGATGTATATCAACATTACATCAAGGATCTAATCCAACAATATGTGATCTAGCTTGAATATTGTAGGATAAAGGAGCAGATAGTTGATCTTTTCACCAAGGCTTTATGTGAGACTAAGTTTGTTTGTCTTAGACCTATCTTTTAGGATTCAGAGAAGTCACATGAATATCTAATGGTTGTCATTTGAGGGATTATTTTGAACGCCTACTTTGTTATTAGTGAATAAGTGATTATAAATAGGTACCTGACAAGGCTTTGTGTCAAGATCCATCTTTTCTAAATTATGGGAAGATATTTAGAAGTGATTAGTAAAATAATTTATGGGGTAAGTTCGAATAGATTAACTTGTAGTTGGTTGGCACAAACAAAGATGACACAACCACTTACTTCCATTTATCATAGTGGACAATGTGAACTATAAATCAATCCATATATTTACCTATAAATAGGAATAGAAGGAGCTCAAATCAATACACTCTAATATTCAATTTAAATTAACCATGTAATCTCTTTGTGTCTCTATTTCCACTTACTACCATTTATCGCCACTCATTGCCACTAAATGTTTACGCTCATAAACAATGTTTAAGTTAATTGCTATGAAATGTGGACAATGAGAACTATAAATCAATCCATATAATTACCTATAAATAGGAATAGAAGGAGCTCAAATCAATAGGCTCTAATCTTCAATTTAAATTAACCATGTAATCTCTTTGTATCTCTATTTTCAAGAAAATCTGAGATGAAAATAAAGATTAGGCTACCAGCAAAGGGCAACCAACTATCAAATATAAGTTACTAATGGGTGTTCTACAACTAAGGCATCAATGCACTTTATGACTTGTTTCTCTAACACTAAAAGTGGCTACTCATACGATAAAACTAACCAAATAAAATCTATAGAAACCCCCAAAAATTTATCAGTATAATAATATAAATAAAAACTCATTAATTTTGTGTTATTTCGTTTATGAAGAGAATATATATTTCTAAAATTTTAATTGATTTCAATTAATATTAATATCTATTATTTATTTATTACATTTAATATTTCCTCTTCCTATTTAAAATATTTTTTTAAAAACATAATTAATATAGATTACAGCTATATGAAAAGGATATATTAAAAAATCTATTATTCGATGAACCATTTTTCTTGATCTTTAGAGCATTCAAACTAATTCTTTTAAACATTAATTTTGCCTGCATATTATGGTATCTATATTTTGCTGTCAACCCTTCTTAAACTTCTTAAACACCAATCAGGAAGTATTTGTTGGAAAAAGCGCAGGAGCAAGGAAAACTACCAAGTGCCCTCGTGTTGTGTTTAATCAACAAATAAAAGAAGTTCCAGGTGTCCGTATGCGGTGGTGGAGGCAAGGAACGTGGCATTATATAGGGCGACTCAGTTTTGACACATCCTTTAGGCATCCGCTAGCATTGTTTGGTCTTTGACAAGGCTTTAGATACAGTTCACAACTAATATAATGGGTTTCCCGCCTTGTGTTTGTTGTGTGATAAAGGGGGACTAACAATGTCTCTGTTAATTGTTTCGAGTGGAGCTAATGTTGGGTGGTTGAAGCTTAGAATAATGACGTTGTTGCCTACAATATGGGATGGTACTTTCATCATTCCAACCATTTTGAATCCAAAATGCCAAGCATGTAATGTGCTTATTGTCATTCCTGACCCTACTCCTTACAAACTTTTGTTTTCCAATTAGGGTCTATTACCATAGAAGTAAATTTGATATATAAATTCTACCATTTGAAGTGACCACATGTATTGGTGTCAGCCCACTATGGTCCCAATGGAAAAATCCTACAAATACATTACATGTATTAATATTATGATAGAGGAGAACATATTTTCTTTGTTTTCTAAGACAAACATTCTTACCCAAAAGTCGGTACAGAGTAACTTTTGTTTCCCTATCATTTGGGAGAGGTTCCTCTTTCCTTTAGATCGATCACAATTGTGAGAGTCCTGTTGAATTCAAATGAGAATTCAGAGGGAGAGGTAATTATCTTGCATTGTAGTAAGTGGAGTTATGTGCTTTCAAATCCTCGTTCCAAAATATTTTACGGCCAAGACCTTCAGAATTTTTGACAATTTGTTGGGTTTTTTGGGAGGGAGATCCCCTAAACAAATGCAGCATCACCATATGCGGAAACACAAATCTTCTTCAATGGATGGTCCAGAAAGAGTAGTCAAGATGGTCCAGAGGTATACACACTTTAAACAATTATATCTTTGGATTTATGGATAACACCCCATTGCAAACTTTCCAAGCTTCAACTTGTCAAAGCTCTTCCATACATTTTAATAAGATTGAAATGACATTAATGTCTTATATTTAAGATCAACTTAAACTTTTAGTAGAGGCATTAATGGGTAGAATAGTATATGGTACTGTTAATTCATGGCTCAATAATTAGCTAGACAAATTATAGATAAAGATCTAAAATGCAGGAGGATGGAAAGGCTAAGGGGATAAATGAAAATAGTTTCTTGGAGAAGAAATAAATCTGTAGTTAATATAGTTTCTTTGATAAGAATAAGATGTAGATAATATAAGAGAACTAATACTATCATTTATTTTGTGGCTATAGATAATGTAAGAGAATTAATAATCTATCCTTTATTTTGTGGCTATTGAAAGCCTGCTTCTATTATTAGAGATAAAATGTGTCAAGATGTTCTTGTGATCTTCTTTTTTAATTACTCTATGGGGAAGTTAAATGTAATTAATCCTCAACAATTTGGTAATGCAAACACAAATTTCTATATATAGGAATATGATTTGGCAATATACCCGTCAGTTTATCTATATATATAGGAATATGATTTGGCAATATATCCGTCTATTTATAAGGAGCTATTAATTGCATTTTACTCCCCTACATAATCATGGTATTTAATTTTCTTAACCTATTTGAAATGGATTATAATTTTGAAAGTGCTACCCTTGCTATACTTAGTTTTTTTTAAGTTAAATGTAGTTTTGTTTTAGTTAAATGTAGTTATGCCCTATTAAACCTTTATTGTTTGGTGGAGTGTTTCGTCTTGCAATTTGTTGTAATCCTGTGTGATTTCCCATTCATTTTCTTCAACCTTAACTTCATCTCTTGTTAAGGCACTCAAACCCTTATGTCAAGCCACATTTCTGTGCTTGAGCTTTAGTATGCAAAGGGGCGAGAATTTTGGAGTTTAAATTCGGGGTTTATTCCTACATGCCTCGAGATCAATCCCAAGGAATGTGGAATTGAACCAAAGGGATAAAATAATAATCTCAAGGTAGGGAGAGAATATATCTATGAGTAAGTGTGAATGTGGTTAATGTGGTTGTAATAACGAGTTAACAGAGTAAATAGTGACTGTATAGAAATTGGTCTAAACATGAGTAAATATGGATGATTAAGAATTGGGCCAAGAATCAAACACAATACAAAAATATCACTTGTTAATATATTATTACAATAAGATGTCCCCATCAAAATAAACCTAAAATTAAATGGGAAATGACACAAGAATACTAATTTCACTAATATAATTATGTTAAAAATTCCTCAGAGTCTTTAGCTACTATCGTCCCATAACAAAAATGTTAGAATATAGTTTTAAACATATAACTAATAATAGGAAAGGACCAAGTTTAAAAAACAAAAATAGCGAGAAAAATTGGGAGGCTCTGCAAGTTGTTCAAGGGTTTGTTCTCCCTCTGTGAGCAAATTGTAGGGCTTCCTCTTGGTTTGAAAATTGGTCTTCTTATTTCTTGTTTTTACAAGATTCATAAATTTCATTGTTTGTCTTCTGTTGCATTGGTTTTGATTGGTTTTAATGCCCTAGGTTTTTCTTCCTTATTGTTTGTTCCCTATAGGTCTATCCTTAAATTTAAAAGTTTTTTATTTTAAATTCTTTAATATTCCCATCTGTTTGGGTTGAGAGTTCATGCTTTGGTCACATATGCTGGTTGGAGTTTGTGTTGCATGGATCCGGCCGAGGCACTTGCTCCTTGGTCAGGCGTATTAATGGAAGCGCAGGAGGAAGTTAATAGGGTTGCAGGGGATTTTAATAGTGATGTGGAAGCCTCAATAAGAATGTTTAGGGATGCTTTGGGAGTTCAAGATGCCACCTCTCCACCCGAAGATGCTTGCTTCTAGGTGTGGGAGGAGGAAGAAGAGGGTATTGGAGGTTGCGGGAGCGGCAGTCTCAGAGATGATGGGAAGAGCGGTGGAGTCGGAAGAGGTAAGGCTTCTCTACTGCTAAGGAACTTGATACTTCATCCAAATTTGGGTATGCAAAAGGCTATTAAAGATGAGGAAAACAGACTGAAATATGTTGCTCTATATTTTATTTGTTTAGATTTAGAAAAGCTGCTTGTAAGAAGATTTTTTGACAATTGGCTTAATACTGTTTGGGGAAAAAAGATGGGTGTCCATGTGTCTTTTTGTAGAATGGTTTCGAAAGGCATCTTTGTTATCTTCTTGAAAAACCATGCAATGCAGAGAAGAGTTTTAGATAGAGAAATTTGGAATGTTGGAAGGGCTTTGTTCAAGGTCTTCCCATGGAGCCTAGAGGCCTCACCTCAAGACATCAAGTTTTGTGCAGTCCCGAGATGGTTGCTAATTAAAGACCTCCCGGTACAATTGTGGACATTTTTGCCTAATATGTTAAAGACTTTGGGAAAGATTATTAAGTTGGAGGATCCAATGATCTCTCTACCTCATCTGGACACAAGGGTGTTGGTTTCTTTAAAGCCTGGGGTTGAAATCCCAGAGGTATTACAAATTAGCCTCAGTGATAAATTGGTTGAATGCACTATAGCTGGTTTGGGGGGACTTAACTTGTGTTTTCTCTGTAAATCGGATAGTCATCAAAAAAGGGATTGTCCGATGATAAAGTTTAGAAATATTGTTAATAATGTTGAACTAGGTGTCTCTGTTAACAATGGTTCGGGCTCAATGGGAGGGGACAAAGAGGTGCCCTAGAGCCTAGGAGAGAGGTTGTTACTCCTCCTGTCTCTAAGTCAAGTCTCGGTCCTCAACCTGTTCAGCCGAATGTTGGGCCTCTAGATGGTGCTCTCAAAGAAGTGCGCAAGAGTCTAGAGATGCTGGTGCTTGATGATCCCCCCTCTTGTGTGGATACCTCGAGCTCATCCCCGGTGTCTGAGGCGGCTTCTAGCTCTTCTCCCACTTCTAATAGACCTAAGATGGTCTTTGGTAGTTCAGGAATTGATAAATCGGTTAATCTTATATCTGAGAATGCAATCTCTCCAAGGATGGAGGCTGCATGTGACTCCCCAAATATTGTTTCTCCTCTCTCTAAGAAGGATAAAGTGATCTGGGACTCACTCTTAAATGACTCTAATAACCCGGTCTCCAGAAGCATTGAGGTGGCTAATTCTAATCAAAATTCCGCTCCTTCACCTTTTGCAAATACTATGGGGGACCCTTTGTCCTTGGCACCCACAAAGAAGAATGCTCAACAATTAGCTCTGATGAAAATTAGAGAGAATATGTTGACGAGGAGTATGGAAAAAGTTCTGGAAGATAGTGGCTTCCCTATTCAATTCAGACCATCAGACCCTTCAAAGGTTAACAGTGAAACCCCCATTGAAGGCACTAAGGATGAGAAGGAAGATAGAGAAGAGATTGTCTTGAAAAATGAAGAGGGGAGAAAAAAAAGGAAATATGTTAGGAGAAAGTTGAGTTTAGCAAAAAGGGTGAAGGGAGGGAAACTCCCCAAATGCTTTGATAATATGGGTATTGCTGAAGAAGAGACTCACTGAGAACCTAGTTTTATATCCCATGAAGTGCTACAGTTGGAATGTGCGGGGTTTAGAATCCCTAGATAGGAAACACATTGTCAAGGACTTTGTTAATAAGCATAGAAACATGGATTTTCTAATGTTGTAGGAAATTAAAGCTACAGGGTTTCAACTAGATAATGCTATAAGATTCATTTGGAAAGATTTGGTAAAGTTATTTACTAAGCATGAGAAAGGAAAAGGAGGTGCTACACTGCTTATCAAGAATGAATGGGGTCAATTCATTGCTCAGTCTGGGTTCTCCCCATGTAATAGATGTGCATGGGTAACTTTTAATAGACAAGATATGAATTTTGGTATTTGCTCCTTGTATGCTTCTAATGATCACAAAGAGAGGGGTGTCCTTTGGGATTGGCTAGCTAATCATCTTCCGAAAGTCCCCTGGATCTTCGTTGGGGATTTTAACATGGTAGAACATAATGAGGATAAAATTGGTGGAAAGAATGCAGAATGGAAAGGTATTGAAAAAAAATTTTGGACAAGATTTAAAAAGTCTCTCAAGTTAATAGACCCATTGGAAGGCAAGAAATGTAGAAGTAATGGGATTTGGTATACATGGTGCAATGCACAGTCTTGTAATAAAAGGATCTACAATAGGTTAGACAGAATGTATGTTAATAAAGAATTTTTTCAGTTTAACTCCCCTCAAGATGATAATGTTGTCAAATTCTCACCAAGTTCATTATCAAACCATCATCCCATTTCTGTAGATATTCTTTTTATTAACCATGAGTCTGCCCCTAAGCCAAAGTCCAAAAACTCTTTTAAACTTAATGTGCAACTGTTGGAAAATAAAGATTGTATGTTGGGCATCATCAATTTAAGGAATATTTTGAAAGTCACTTATGATAACTCTAGTGCCATCAAATATTGGGAAGAACTTGTTAAATCTTGTCAGGAGATGTTCAAAATTTGTGGAAAGAAGGTTGCCATGGACAGAAGAAGGGAGGAAAAGGAGCTGCAAGTTGAGTTTTTGGACATTGAGAGAAGGTTGCAAGTTTCTCCCTTTGATGTTGATTTGGTTGCTCAACTGGGGGCAACTAAAAATAGGCTTAGGTGTTTTGAAACTTACAGGGCACAGGGGGCTAAAACTATAGCCCAGATGAACTGGATTAAAGATGGAGACAGAGGCTCTAAGTATTTTTTTGATCTGCTGAGAAGCAAATTCAGGCAAGAGCATATAGAATCAATCACTAAAAATGGTATTACTTATACTGATTTGAATGATATTAAGGAACCCTTTAGAGAATTCTATGGTAATTTGTTCAAGGCAGAAGATGGAAGGTTTGAGTGTGTTGAAGCTCAAAATTTATGTACACTTATATGTCCAAGGAAGGTGGATGTGTCAATGGCAGAGAAATTGAAACAAGACATCTCTAAAGATGAAATTAAAAATGTCGTTTTCTCAATGAGTAATTGTAAATCTCTAGGGGTAGATGGGTTGTCTGTTGAATTTTATAAAGCTAATATTGATTGGGTGGTGGATGATCTTTCAGAGGTTTATCATGAGGCCATTAGACTTGGCTCTCTGGGAAAGGAGATCAATAGAGGCCTTATTAAACTGCTTCCAAAAGGGGGTGACAAGTCCAACTTGAGGAACTGGAGACCTATCTCCCTTCTAAATGTGTCCTACAAAATTATAGCCAAAGTTTTGGCAAGAAGACTGGTTGACATTTTACCTTCCATAATTAATGTGACTCAGACTGGTTTCATCAAGGGAAGATACATTCTTGATAATTTGTTGATTAGTTGGGAAGCACTTCACTGGGCTAAGATGTCAGGTCAGAATGCTGGTATTCTCTTGCTGGACTTTGAGAAGGCATATGATAGAGTGGAATGGTCTTTCATTTTAATTGTTCTCAAGGCTTTTGGCTTTCCACGGGAATTTAGGAGAATGGCAGAGATGTTGTTTAGAGATGCCTCAGCTCAAATTGAAATCAATGGGTCCTCTACTTCCTCCTTTTCTTTGGGGAGATCCATTAGGCAAGGTTGCCCCTTGGCCCGTGCTCTTTTTGTTATTGCTTCGGAAGCCTTGTTTTACATATTGAGAACAGACAGAATCCCAGGTAGCATTAAAGGAATTGAACTTCTTGATGGCAACTCACTTTTAAACATGCAGTTTGCAGATGATACTGCCTTATATCCTGTCTTGGAAAAAGAAAACTTTGAGAATTTAAAGATAAGACTAAATACATTTTGTGAGGCTTCGGGTGCTAAAGTGTCTTTCAGTAAATCTATTCTTCTAGGTTGGTCTAACTCTCCCCCTGATTGGGTTGGTGAGGGGGAATGACAATGGGTACTGGCCCCAAAAGGTTGGTTAGATTTCTAGGGATTCATTTCACCATTGATCCCTCTCTAAAGCACATGTGGGATTGGTTGTTTGCCAAGATTGAAGTAAAGATCAAAAATTGGAACAGACAAGTGTTGTCTTTGGCCAGGAGATTTCAGGTTTGTCAAAAGATTTTATCTGCATATACTATATTTATGCTTCCATGTGGCTATTCTCAAATGTGCAAATTAAAAGTATTCAAAAAGTGATCAGAACTTTTCTCTGGTCAGATGGGAAAGGTAAGAATAAGAAACATTTTGTGAATTGGAAATGGTGTTGTGTCAGCAGAGATTTTGGGGGTTTGGGGCTGAAGGACCTAAGGCTTCAAGGCATGGCTTTGGTGTCAAAATGGATCATTAATTATCTGGAAGGTGATGAACCTTGGAAAGTCCTTACTAGGAACAATATGAAGTTATCTCTCCCTAGAAGGGCTCAGAGTTGGAGCAAGTTACATCCTTATGATTGTCTTTTTGGGGACTTCAAGGTAAAACCTTTTGGGTCAGTGGTCTTTGGCTCCATTTGGAAGGCTTGGGAGGTTGTTAGAAACCAAATCTCCTTTTTTGAGGTGAATTACCCTTTGAAGCAGTGGGGAGGTAGTTGTTCTGTATGGTGGAATTGGAAGTATAAAGATAGACCTTTGGCACTGATTCAAGGCTGCTCAAGCCTGGAATGACATAGTCTAGGCCTCTCAACTCTTTGAGATCTATTCTCTGATAATGGCATTAAAAGTTGTGACAGTCTAAGATCAAATTTTGGTTTCAAAGATAGTCAAAAAAGGACTTACTCAGTGGTCTTGGCAGCTTTTGCAGTTAATCCTATTCTACCCAAAATGTTGGGTGAGGAGGATTGGTTGGAAAAGCTGAGTTGGAAAGATGGAACAAAGGTGAAAGTTTGTGAATCCAAAAAGATATACAATTTACTTACAAACACAGTTGAGATTTATGAACATAGTGTCAAAGCATGGAACTTGAATATTAATGTCCAGGAACTTGTTGCAGTCTTTAGGTCTTTTTGGTCTAAGCACCTAGAACCCAAAAAAGGATGTTTTAGATGGTTATTAATGTTGAAGAAATTACTTGTTGGTCATAACTATTATGTCGGTGCAGTCTACAATGTCTTTGAAACTTGTGATCATATCTTCTTTGAATGTCCCTTTGCTTGCCAAGTTTGGAGCCTTTTCATGGATAATGTATCAAACTAGTCTTTGAATGATGGTAAATGTAAGTTGGAAATTTTATTTGGCTCTATTGTTGAGTTTAATGCTAAAACTAATGCTTTTTGGCTCTCTTTAACAACTAAAATTCTTTGGATTTTGTGGAGATTAAGAAATGAAGACCATTTTCAAGGCAGGAAAAGAAGCCTTACTGAGTCTGATTTAAGACTCACACTTTCTAACCTATTCTTACAAGTAGTGCTTTCATTGGATTCTCAATTTAAGAGCCTTCTAAAGAATATTGTACAAAGTTCTTATGTGACTAGCAATGAAGATTCCATGCAGACAGATGAAAGATCACAAAATGTAGGAAAGGCATACCAAAATTTTAATATAAGGTTGGAGGATCTGCAGAATAAGTATAGAACTCTTCACATCTTTGAATATGGGACAACTGGTAGACACAAAGAAACAACAGATGTATCTCATGGGATTACCAAGCCTCTTAACTTGCAGAGGGGTTGTCCACATGTGGATTCTCATATTGTTTCTAACATCTTGATTGACGAGGTTGATGGTGGAAGAAAAGAATTTGAAAATAGTGTTTCTAATCCAATGTTGGTGTGCAGTCATCCAGAGACTTCTTATCATGTGCAACGTATTGATCAATCTTCTTATCATGTGCAACGTACTGACCAGTCTTCAGAATGATATCTTTTGACAGGATAGAATTAGCTTCAGACTCTATGTTTCATACAGGAAGATCTTCACAATGTTCAAGCCTCTTACCCATCTACACAATATCTATATTTTGTATGGACTAGTATAATTATGGATCCTATGTAAAGGTGGCTCTCTTGGCCACAGTGATTGTACTCAAACTTCTTCATTTTTTATAATATGATTGAACTATCTTTAATCCAAAAATAATAATAATAATATTAAAGATAATATATTAAATAATATTTTATTAACATAATTTATTAGTTTTTGGTAATTATAAGATTTATTTATTTTCATATTATTTAACAAAAAAAAGTACCTTTAAAAATATAAAAGAAATGTAAAATAAAAACAGTAAATATTGAAATATAAAATAAATGAACAATCAAAGGGTTTGTATATTTAATAGCCATGTTTTGAAGTTACACATCATTTTCACGATTAATAGATATCTTACCATTCACGAAAATGAAAAATTAGCCAAATTAAATTTTATTGTGTGGTAAATGAAGAATGGGGAATGAAAACCAAAACTAGCGAACAAAAAAATGAAAAACAGGCGAATGAATTTTACTTGGTGAAAGTCGACTCGATATTGTCCTTCATTTTTATTAGTTGTCAATCTCAATACGTTGATACTCCACATCATCGTACAAATGTACGGTTACTAAAGGGGCTCAAATAACCAGATAATGAAAATTGTGAGCCTGATGCACAAAATAACATTTTAAATCTAAAAATATAGAAATCTTAGAGTCTCTGGCAGGGATTATTAATTCTCACTACAATATTTTATTCCTATGAAGAAATGAAGGAAAAAGCAAGCCAAAGTAAAAACGGCGAAAGAAAACTGAAGACGGCGAAAATACATGGACGTCCAAGATCAATTTCATCGTCTTGCATTCCTTCAAGATGACTCTCAGTCGTTGATAGCACACGCCAGGCCAGTTCACCTCACAGAGGGAACACCTTCAGCGTAATAAATATCTTTGTAGGATTACTGATATGGCACTAGGGGACATTTCTCCTAAACCAATCCCTAGAAATGTGTAGGAATAATCCAAAACTACAAATTATAAATATTTTTGTAAGACTATTGATATGTTAAAAAGGGGCATTTCTCTTCTATCAATCCATAGAAATGTGTATGAATAATCGAAAACAACAATTTGTAGTCATGCATATTGTTATGTGATTTTTTCTCCAAAATGGAAAAGAAAGATATTTATGAATAACCCTCTAAAATTATAAGAGGATAAAATTTCTTTACCCTTTATAATTAAAAGGAAGATGGAAAATAAAGGATATTATGATCCTTTGGTTAAAAGGGAAATAAATAAATAATAATTATGAAAAAACCCTTTTAAAAGGGAGGAGTTATTATGTTTATTAAACCATTATTAATGACAACCTTTGTCAAAAGGTGTGATGGTTTAGAAATCACCCTTAAAAGGTTATATAAGGCATTTGTGTGAGACTTGAAATGGGGAAGGAGAACACTCAAGGAAGATAAGGAAAGAAAGGCAAGAAATCATGAAGGAAAAGGATTCTAGATTTGATAAAGGAAAGTATACAAGAAATGTATATACGAATCAGAGAGCACAAAGGAGTGAGGATTAGGGTCTGTGGCTGGGCACTGAGCATTTGGAGAAGGGGCACACAAAGTGTGTCCAACTTGGTGTACAGTGTACACCCGGGAGTGTCCTGGCCAGGGCTGTGTTTGTTTTATGACGTGAAGCATGGTTGGTTCTGTGTAAGAACCGGTTCCTCCGGGTGCTCTTTGCCGAGAACAGTCAGGACTTGTGATTATTCCTCCGAGTGTCATATAACAGCATCTCAGTGCTTCACATATAAGTATTGAACTTATTGTTAATAAAGATATTGGGAATATTAGATATATGTGATTATGTTATCCAATTTGTCTTGTTAATGATTTACATTAAAGATCTTATTAAATTATCAATGTTGTAATTTACTTTTGTTGTTTACACATTATTTAATATTCTATATTATCCTAACTCTAAATATTAATCATAATAAATCCGCTGCAAATAATTAAATAACTCTGGGGAAATTAGCGTTACATTTGGTATCAGAGCCTAATAATCAGACCTTCTTATCTAAAATTTTCTATATGCTTTCAAAATTCATATTGACCAATCTTTAATATACTCCTTGAGTACATCCAACATTATAAATTCACGCATCAAACTTGATTCTACAAGCTCAAACTTATAACCTTTGTCCATATGTTAACTTTGGTTTCTTCATTTGTTCATTAGCATTATTGAAAATCTTGTTTATAAGTAATGTTACTTTAAGAACTCTCTATTTGTACCCAAGCTCATCCTAAAACACCATGTGTATAACTGATCAATAAACTTCGCTATGTGAATTCAAGTGAGATAGTGATCTACATAGTCATAAATATTATTGATCATATTTTAAAAAAAAACTATATCAATCATCAAATACTTTTGAATTCTTTCTAATTATATTATATCTAATAGATTGCATTCTTTTAAGAAAAAAGTAGGAGCTTAGGGTCTTTTAAAAGGTCAAGTCGACCCTTAATGCAAATACTTTTAAGTGTTCCAAATTCTTTTTTTAGGATGACAAACTCTTGTCCCTAAGACATAACAAAATAATCGGGCAAAGCCATCATGTTTTATGCCTTGGTGAAATTCTAATGTGGACAAGCATTGGTATGGTCGCGATCATTAGTATAAATGTCGAAATCCTTACGTTGTTCGCATGAGCTCTTCAATCACTTTCTTTTAATTCCTTTTTCATAATTTAAACCGATATAATTTGTCACTTAAAAGATCTGCACACAATATTTTAAGGTGTTGATGTATTAAGTAAAAAGTGATAATATGACCACCATGTTTTTGTAATTTAAATAAAGATCCACTCTAATATCGTTTCGACTTAGATTTATTATTTTTTAATCAATCTAATGTCAAAAGACTTTTTAGGATGTTAACGAGGAATGCAATTTTTCTAAGAGTCTTTATAAGTTAGTTCAAACACACCACATGCATTTCAAACAAAGTGAATGCCAAAATTAACTTTTCACACACACATGCACATGCACATAGAATGAATTCCAAAATTCATACACACACAATTCACACAGACAATGAATGCCAAAGTTAAATTTCAAATCCATGCACACACAATGAAAGCCAAAGCTCATTCAACATATTAAGTGAACACCATTGAAGTTTCAAAGTATTTTTATACATATACTTCACGCAAAGTGAATGTCAAAGTACTTTTCTTAGTGTTCAGTATCAAAGATACACATGCATACACACACACATCCACTTTAGATAAAGTGAATGTCAAAATTAACTTTTCACACACACACACACACGAGCATGCACATAGAGTGAATGCAAACATTTATTCACACGTGAATGCCAAAGTTAACTTTCAAAGCCACGCACATAGTGAAAGCCAAAGTTAGTTCAAACACACAAAGTGAACATCATTAAAGTTTGAAAGTATTTTGTACATACACTTCACACAAAGTGAATGTATCAAAGTGCTTTTGTTATGCTTAGGGTTCAAACACACACACACACACGCATTTCAAATAAAGTGAATGCCAAAATTCAATTTTCACACACACACACACACTTCAGACAAAGTGAATGCCAAAATTTACTTTTCACACACACACATGCACTTCAAACAAAGTAAATGCCATAATTAACTTCACACACACATGCACATCCACTTTAGATAAAGTGAATGCCAAAATCAACTTCTTACACACACACACACACACACTTGTGCATGCACATAGAGTGATTGGAAACATTCATTCACATACACAGTGAATTCCAAAGTAAACTTTCAAACCCACTCACACATAATGAAATTCAAAGTTAGTTCAAACACACACAAAGTGAACATAATTAAAGTTTGAAAGTATTTTTGTAAATATCCTTCACATAAAGTGAATGTCAAAGTATTTTTTTAGGGTTATAATTTAAACACACACACATGCACTTTAAACAAAGTGAATGCCAAAATTAACTTTTCACACACACACACACACACACACACACACACACTTTAGATAAAGTGAATACCAAAATTAACTTTTCACACCCACACACACACATGTGCATACACATAGAGTGAATGCTAACATTCATTCACACACACGGTGAATTCCAAAGTTAGCTTCCAAATCCACACACACATAATGAACGTCAAAGTTAGTTCAGATACACATGCATGCACTTCAAACAAAGTGAATTCCAAAATTAACTTTTCACAGACACACACATACATGCATGCACATAGAGTGAATGCCAACCATTCACACATTCATTAAAATTATTTTTAGGGTTACAGTTAGCATTAGAATTAGGGTTAGGGTTATAATCAGGGTTAGGGTTAAGCCGGTTAGAATTAGGCTTAGGGTTAACATTAGGGTTATAATTATGGTTCAGTTAGAATTATTGTTAGGGTTAGAATTAGGATATCTTAACTTTTGTAGGATGCAAGAATGATATCATAAATTCACATTGTAGAGTTCGTGTAATGTTTTTTACAACATTCATCAAATACATATTTCTAAGGTATACTTCAAAAAGAATTATTTTAATAAGACAGTTGAATTGTAAGTATTTTTTCTATCCTTTTAAAATTATGCTTTATAATTAAAAGGATCAACCAATCAAACCATGATGATACGTTACAAAGAATAGTTACACTGTGCAAAATACAAATATATACTATTGGGTGAATCTAGGCCTATAAATATTTGTGCCTATCGGCCATTTGATAGCACCTTTGGTGCTTTTACTAGTAAGTAAAAAGTGATAATATGACCACCATGTTTTTGTAATTTAAATAAAGATCCACTCAAATATCATTTCGACTTAGATTTATTATTTTTTGATCAATCTAATGTTAAAGGACAAATGTCAAAAGACTTTTTAGGATGTTAATGAGGAATGTAATTTTTCTAAGTCTTAAGAGTCTTTATAAGGGTTTTACAAATTCCATTTACATATTATTTTGATCGCTTATGATAGACGATACACTCAATGTTTTGGTAGGCAGTACAATTAAATTAGTGCCATTGATTTGAGATTTTGAGGTCTATAACCACTTCTATTGTATATTATGTTTATTCTAGATATACTTAGTTCTAAATTTGAAAGGGAATGAGTTATGACCTTCCTTAAATGTGAAGGATAATTATAACCATGGACCACGTACTTAACCATCATCAATTTTAAATATATAATCTTCAAAGAGCATGAGTTTATGAGAGCATATGTGTTATGAGGGAGCATTCATGTTTGTTGGTTATTAAAAGGTTTAGCAGTCACACTAGTCGCATAGATCCAAATTGCTAGATTAATATTGATTCAATCATATCGAAAGATGGTTATAATGATCTATGTATAATTTGTTAGTCACCAAGATTTGAGAAATTCAATCTACATATAAGGTGCACAAGCATAAGAGAAATTAAATTAACATTGTTGCAATGTAATAGTTTGAATCATGATTCCTTAGTAAAAAACCTACTCAATATGATTTACTTACATTTAATTGCACAATCAAGACTTGCCACCTTCACAATTATCAACAACACAAGTCAACATAGTTTTAGTGCATACTTTATTGCATAAATTAGCATCTTTAAGAATGATAATCAAAACAATTTATCGCAAGACAAAGTTAATTGCCTAGGGTTTGCAATTGAACCATGTTGGTAACCCATTTATTTTATTTTATTTTAAAATATTGAGTTTTAAAACATTCTTTGCAATTTGGGTTTGGATAGTCAATCAAAATACCTTGAATTGAGAAGGTATCCTTAACTATTTTAGGAAATTATAATTATATGCTTGAGAGATCAATCGTGATAGAAAAGATGAATTTGATAAGAGAGTAATGTGGACCATCCTTTCTTTACTAGTCTTTTTGTAATATATTGATCAAACCAAGATAGTGTTGACCTACTCATTGTCAAATTAGGTACACACATGTTGACTCTAATTATTAGTGTTAGATGTAGCTTATGAGGGCCTTGTCCAGTCCCAATTATTCCTAGCAACCTACATGTAGCTTAGTAATTAATTGTGTTGATTCATTTATAAGGAAGGTTAGTTGTTACAGTTAAGGGCTAGTCTTCCTTAGGAATTTATGATGTTAGGTGTGTCATTCCTTTTCCCATGATTTAGTTGTAATATATTTAAATGTATAGATCGGAGTTCTGCCCACACAGGATTTAAACACATACCAGAATATTGTCTCATTATATAACTATTGTTTCTCTATAATCATGTTATAGTTAAGATTGTGCAACAACAACTAATTCAAGATAAAAAATTTAAAGATCATTAGGTTGGTACTTCTTTAGATGAGGGAATTATCCTATGTAACCTATTTCCATCCACCCATATACCAAGATATAGTGGGGTTGTTGAATAGGGGTCAAATAATCATGTAGGTGTGAAGTGTCATTCATTTATAGTATGTATTAATGATAGTGTATTAATGGCATAGTCTAAAGGAAATAATTACCTTAGTTATAGTCAAGTATACTTCTAAGGTGCAAAAGTATTTTAGAAAAGATATTTTTTAGAGCATTATATAATAATTTCTATATGGTAAAGAAATACATTCAAAATGTATTGGGGTGAACCATAATTAAAGGTTGGAAAAATATTTCTTTCTGATTTTATTTCTTGACCACTTGTGAAGGGTGTTTAGAATCATAACTTTGATAATTCACTCATGTAAATATAGTAGTTGGATTAATCATGAAGTTTTGAAAAGATTTATTTATACATCATGAGATCTTTTTTAAGAGATGCAACTTTAGTTGTATTAAGTTTAAGTCTTGTTAAAACTATTTCAATTTGTCTCGTACTCTCTTGTACATGAAAGTTCTCTTGGAAACATAGAGTTAATAAGTTAGTCTTTCTAATATACAAAATTGTAAATCCATTCCAAATCTCATTTAGTTTTTATGTCTATTTCTTAGGAAGTGGTGTTCCTATACTTGTTGATAGCTAAAGACAAAAACTTGATAACTAGATTGATTTAAAACATAAGTTACATTGTGGGCCCATAACCCA
The DNA here is from genome assembly GCA_027924645.1 of Cunninghamia lanceolata. NCBI lineage: Eukaryota > Viridiplantae > Streptophyta > Pinopsida > Cupressales > Cupressaceae > Cunninghamia > Cunninghamia lanceolata. Next base: position 955,468 of record BSBN01000082.1, read on the forward strand.
TAGGTCCTAGGATCATTTTAAACTTTGGGAAATATGATGTTGTTAAGTAGAATGAAACAATGATTTTACAAGATATGAAACCAAAATGATTATCTTAGCATTTTTCATGAGGACATGTTGGAATTTATAGGGGGAGAGCCAATCCCAACTCAAGCCATTCTTAGATTAAATAAAACCTTTTTGTGATATGCAAGATCATCAAGAAGTTATTTGGAAAAGAGCTAGTTTATGTAATGTTTAAATCTTCAACATGTTTTATATTTTATAGAAATATTTTGTGAATTTTCTTATGTTGGCGAACTTCTAGAAACACATCAAGGTTATTAAAATTCATATCGGGAATAAAATTTTTGAGCTCATTGTTATGAGGAAAAATCTAATCATCTTACACATCCTAGGCACATGGATATTTAATTGGAATTCTGTGATCATAGATGCTATAATTTAAAGACTCCAAGGGCAAAGAATTATTGGTAACCCATCTTATGAAATGTTGAATTTTTAAACATTGTTTGGGGATTTGGGTTTGGAAAATCAATCAAAAGACCTTGAATTGTGTCTTTAATTATTTTAGGAAAATATGAAGAAAGATATTCAATTAACCTAATATCAGACCTAGTGTTTCTTTATCAAGTGCTTTATGATGGTAATAGTTGATGTTTTGTCGCTTAAGTTGCCTTGTAAGATTATTTTGTACCATCTTTATTTTATTGTACTTTCTTACTGGATCTGATCAACCCAATAACCTTGTACATATGCTTTTGTCCATTATTTGTGAACCTATGACAAGGTGAAGTGTGTGAAATAATATGAACTTGGTGTAAAGGTTATTGTGTACTTGTTTCCATTCAATTGTATTTGTTATATGAAAAGAGGGTATTCATGTAGTCCAAAATGCATGAATATCATCTTTGAATGTATTTTGAGTATATGGTACACTCAGTGATGAGTGACTACATAGTATAGGATATGCATGTTATTCACTAGGTAAGTGCTATGTGATTACATGATAATACTTTTGTGTATTGAAGTGACACCTAAAAGATCTTGAAAATATTTGCATTAAAGGTAAGGTTATACATGAATGAAAAATTTAAAAATTATTTGATAAGAGATTTAGTGTACTCTTTTGTATCAGCTTCTTAAATATAAATTCATGATCTATTTCATGTGAAAATATACTTATGGTTGTAATCATGTTATTGATTAAAGGGGATCTAATTTTGGTTTCATTTAAAATAAAAGAGTTATTGAAAAGATCTAAATTTTGAGAAATATAATTATAGATGAAGTTAAAATATTCATTGTGATATTGATAGTGTTACATCCACACTTAACTAATTGTTTGTACTGAAATATGTTGTAGATTCAACTTGAGCTACTAAGAATAGCATCTGATTTATAAGGGGAGAAATGTTATGTGACTTTTTCTCCAAAATGGAAAAGAAAGATATTTATGAATAACCCTCTAAAATTATAAGAGGATAAAGTTTTTTCACCCTTTATAATTAAAAGGGAGATGGAAAATAAATGATATTATGATCCTTTGCTTAAAAAGGAAATAAATAAATAATAATTATGAAAAAACCCTTTTAAAAGGGAGGAGTTATTATGTTTATTAAACCATTATTAATGACAACTTTTGTGAAAAGGTGTGATGGTTTAGAAATCACCCTTAAAAGGTTATATAAGGCATTTGTGTGAGACTTGAAGTGGAGAAGGAGAACACTCAAGAAAGATAAGGAAAGAAAGGCAAGAAATCATGAAGGAAAAGGATTCTAGATTTGATAAAGGAAAGTATACAAGAAGGTATACAGGAAAGTATATCGGAAACAGAGGGCACAAAGGAGTGAGGATTAGGGTCTTTGGTTGGGCACTAAGCATTTGGAGAAGGGACACATAGATTGTGTCTAACACGGGGTACATCGTACACTCGAGAATGTCCTAGCCAGGGCTGTGTTTGTTTTATGTTGTGAGGCATGGTTGGTTCTGTATAAGAATCAGTTCCTCTGGGGGTAATCTTTGCCAAGAACAACTAGGACATGTGATTATTCCTCTAAGTGTCATATAACAACATCTCAATGCTTCACAGATAAGTATTGAACTTATTGTTAATAAAGATATTGGGAATATTATATATATGTGATTATGTGATTATGCTATCCACTTTGTCTTGTTAATGATTTACATTAAAGATCTTATTAAATTATAAATGTTGTAATTTACTTTTGTTGTTTACACATTATTTAATATTCTATATTATCCTAACTCTAAATATTAACCATAATCAATCCACTACAAATAATTAAATAACTCTGGAGAAAAGTAGTGTTACACATATACTTTCAGTATGTTTGTGCAAAATTAGATCCCTTTTAGGGCATCAATTGAAGTGTTTCCACTCCTTAAAATGAAAGAGGATTCATGAAATGAATGCTTTTAAATGCAAGGACATAGTAATAAATCACACAAAATTGTATTTAGTTGGCTTTGAGAGAGAAAGACTCAAATTTGAATTTTTATTCTTGTGACTAAAAATATGTACATAGATAAAAATAATTGAGATATGGATAGTGAGAATGTATAGGGATGTATATATATAAAGATGAGACAAAGAGTAGATATATAAAAATATGTTAATCATAAAAATAAGTAGGAAATAAATATATAGAAAATTGTTATAAATATTAAGATAAAATGGATATATAAATGTGTATATAAAGATAGGGTAAGGTTAAATATATAAAGATATTGATAAAAACCAGAAAAATGAACAAAACTTCACATAAAATAGTGTCATTTATCACTAGGGTAGAGGACCCCTTAGATAATTTAGTGCCCTAATAGCCAATATGGTGCATCACACATAGCTCCCCAGATAAATATATTAAACAAACTATTAGTTGAAAATAAAAATCCTAGTAAAATTTTAATAAAGCAACCAATACATGTTTATATGTACATGTGTACCTACACCATTCAAGGTGAACAAAATGGACACTATAATTGCAATAAAAGACAACTTGCTCAAATAATTGGGAGACTCTTTGAAAGTAAAATACATACTCTTTAAATTAACTACATGTGTAAATGTTTACAATAACCAACTTTTTTGAGGAGGGACAAAAGTTAAATAGTTTCAAATGAGACATCCCCATGATCATTTTATGGTCCCTAAGATACCATAAATACAACTCCATGTTCTCTATATAGGTTGTGCACTGTGCATGTTCACATGCTCTTACCGAGCAACTTGGCATCTTTCAATTAATAAAGGTACCTACATAAACATTTAATGGTGTTATGCTCCCCTACAATATTTGAAAACAAATTATCTTCACAATTCACAACAAATCATGCCAAATTTCATACACAAGTTTCAAATTCAAATTTAATGAGAAAAATATTATTTTATACTAATAATTTAAATTCAAATCCAAATTCAACACATTCATATTTCAAAAAAACATTAAATTTGTAAGAGGGAAATTCTCTATGCATCCATTTCACAAAGGCAGTCCATTATCTTTTTACTCCAGGTGCTCTACATATATCCTCTACAATTTTTAGAACTCGTTAGGTGCATCTCTTAGCTGATAGGTTTAACAATTGGAAAATTCCTTCAACCTTTTTTACATCATTTTATATTTATGTGATATCAAAGTCATACTCTTCATATTTATATATTGTTCTACATAGTTCACGTACATCATAATAAAATTTCCTAGTCTCTCAACTACTTTTATTTTGTGGGGGTTCCAGTTTAAGCGGCAACGTTGGAAATTGACCCATGTTTGCGACAACGAAGAGGAGAATTCGTGTAAGGTAGAATGCATAAACTATATCAAATGTCACAATGTATCCCATCTATGGAGAGGGAAAATCATACAAAATCTCAAGATAGTTCGACCAAATACTAACTATTCTATATACCTAATGATTACCCAAAAATAGAATGGATAAATTTCATCCAAATCCCACCTAGAACCCACAAATTGTCATACATTACTAGCACCGTCCAGAGCTTTTCATGTGCACAATCGCTCAAACAAAAGATGGAGAATGGGTTTCACTATTATAGAATTTTTAGAACATAAGATGGTGTTTTTCCCTACTAATGGTTACACAGGGGTGGAGATGACAACGTTTCTGCTATCAACGACTATATGAGTGGCTTTTTATGGGTCAATGCCTATTGGAGTGGAGATGATGGTGTTTTCCTTTTCTCAATCTCTACATGTGAGGGGAATTGTCATCGTTGAAGTTTGTGTGTGGGTGTGGGTGGACTCTATGACTAAAAAAAACCCCATCATAAAGGATAAAACACTATTTGGGAGGAGCTTCGCTGTCACCATATCTGTTGATTAGGTCCAGGGTTAACAATGCCAAATATATTGGCATAGTGGTGAGATTAAATGGACCTCAAGTATAATTAAAACATGACTTAAAGTGTTATATAAAGTGACAGTATAAACATGTATAAGGGCTATTAATTTTTTTTGGTCATGTGATAAACAAGTCTCGTTTACGTTTGAATGTTTGAATGTGTAGAAGCGGATTCGTAAGTGGTAATTGGAGGATGAGTTAGAGTTTTATTGGTATGCGTAGTGCATGGTTATTGGGGCCCTCTATGCACAGGTGTTGGTCGCCACTTTTAAATGATCACTTGAGAACTTAAGTGAACATAACATCTCGTCTCATAGTCGTCATTACTACTTAGAGGCCGAAACAATAACTTTAAGCTCTTCACTTGCGTGTAGAGGTGTGGTGAATTTTTTGTGAAAATCGAATGTACCATTTAAGAGCTTGATGTGTGCGAAGTTAAGATGTGTGGGTAGTGGATCATCTCCCCTATATACATTTTTCTCAAAAAATAATTAAATGGCATGGGCATGCAAATCTCACCATTATAATAAATTTTCAACGTAAAAGTAAAGATTCCGAGGACACCCCAGACCTCGTTGATGTATGGGGCAAATTGGATGATCGGGACCCTCCTCTTCCCCCCAGTTCTAGAGCTTTTGCTGCACAACGGCTTCTTGTTGTTTTTCTGTATCTAGACGTTGGCACTGTTGGGAGACCAGGCTTGGAATTTGATGGTCTATTTGATTGTTTTTGGCATTTTAGACCGTATTTTACAAATTTAAAATTTATTAGACCGTATAACTTAACTTGCTAAATTTTTACATAACCGTATATATGACACTTTAAATTATTTGTAAACCGTAAAATTTTATTATAAGGTAATATAATATAATATTCTTATTTATAATATATATTATTTTATAATAATTTGTTGTAGAAATATAAATGATGTTTTCTTTTACAATGTTTATCTTGAATATTTTTTAAAATTGATATAGCAATATATTAAATTAGAATATTTTCAAAGAATATTTATCTTTAAAAAATTTTAAAAATCAATTTAGAAACAAATCTTTGCTTTGTCTATACTTGTTAATATGTTATTCATTGTTTATTATATATGGAATAAGTACAACTCTGCAAATTACATTTATAGAGATTAAGAAGAGGTGTAATTAAGAGATGATTTACAATTACATAGATAAAAAAGAATTGATGTTACTTCCTCCATTGTCATTCAATTCGCCAAGGTCACCTTTCTACAAGTGCACAAAGATGCCTACGTTAGAGCTGAATTGAAAATGTTCTCAACAGTGATACAACTAGACAAGTCAAGTCCTAAGCACAATGTGATGATTGAAAGTTCTCTAAGAGTTCAAAAGGAGGGTAAGTTGGTTTGTGGAGTGGATGGGCTGCTCTTAAGGTACAACCAATATTTTGTAAAATTTATTGCTTTCTATCTTTTTGAATTTTGTTTGAATGATTGCAATTTGCAAGTAAGAATTGTATTGGAGTGTTTGTGTAACATCACATTCTATAATACTCAATTATTAACATAAATATTCATCTTAATCAAGAATTAGATTTCAACACGATTATCCAAATCAGAGTTAAACAAGAATGATTCATTATCATTTCAACAATTAAGCATCTTATTCTAAACTAGAATATAATAAAGCTTCAATTACAATATACAATTACATATCATTCGTGAATAACTTTCACTTTGCATGTACAAGTTATGCTCAAGGCATCAAATATCAAATTATACATAATAATTGACCATCAAGTCATGAAATGAAAAACATTGTATCTGGAGCATATGACATCTGTCTTCATAAGCCTTGACTCATCTCATGCTTGGGAAGGAGAGCATAATCCTAGTGCTTTTCCTCCAACCACAGATCGACAGTCCCCTGCACAACTTCCTACCTGGAAGTGGTCCTACCCTTCACATAAGGGATAGATATAATGAACCGTTAGGTTACCCATCTGAGTATCTAGTGTTGTGTCCTTCATAATGCCTCTCGGTCACACAACTATAGATCCACTCTAACTATGTATGACACTACCAGAGACATTATGCCATCTAGAGCACTATGGACTAACAATGCATGCAGAGACGGATGCATTACTTTGGCCAAAGATTTACATACATAATGTTACGCAATGAACGTTGTCATATGATGGAATCAAATCTCACACTTCTCTGAATTGCAATTGGCTCTCCAGCCTCCAAATGTATTTCTACAACTTGTTGTCAACAAGGTGGCAGGAACTATCATGTAACTCACCAATGATAGGAAATGTTAATAATTTTAATTTCCATTATGATATGCTACAGGAACTTCAAATCAATAGTGACAGGAGATTAACAATCAAATTGATAGGAATATTGAATGCACAGTCACATTAATCAACATAGGCTTTATTCAATGCCAACCAATTACACATACACATACTCATAGATTCTTTTACAATCTTCAGGCTATGAATCAATGCTAGCCGAATCACCTTCTCTTATGCAAATTATGTTATTCATCTTTCTTTCCTTCTGTCGTCGACCTTTCTTTATTGGCCTTCCATGGCTCGGCCTCTTCCTATTACTATCATTCTTCCTCAAACTTTCCTCTGCTGTCTTCGACTGCTCTCCTCTTCTCAGATTCTACTTCTCTTAGTCTGCAACCATCGGACTACTCTTATCGACCTTTACTCGATGCTTGGGCCTTCAGCCTATTCTCCTTCTATCGTCCTTGATCAGCTTCTTCAATTGACTGTGTTGAGGTTAATTTCATCGGCCTGCTCTAGTTATTGCCCCTTCTATTCGTGCCTTGATTATTATTTTATTGGCTTCAATGTTTTGGCCTATCGGCCTTCACTTTCTTTTCTTCCCTCTCTGACTGTCTGCACTCCGCAGGGAAGATTTCTCCCTTGCTTCGCATCATAAAACCACCAGTTGCTCTCCTCTTCGCATGAGTGATCTTTTATGGCTATACAAACAACTGTTACCTTCTGACATTTGGTCATGCAGTCGTTTCCTCCCAACTATTATTCCTTTATGTAGCCGTTATAGAGAATCTTCTGTCTGTTGTCACTCCACTCCCTCTTAACTGTCTTGTAACCGCAGCTATTTTCTTTCTGCTGTCATCAAACTGTCACCCTCTGCCAAGACCTTTCAGCTTCATGAAACGATTCCAGCTATCAATGGTTTGGTTCTAATATCTTATTGTCACGTACATCTTATTTCCTTTGTCAGCATCTCCACTAAACTGTCTACGACCATAACAACTCTTTGACCGTTACTAACTTTCGTAACTGATGCCTTCTTCCAACCTTGGTCAGGTCCTTAACAATTTCCTGATAGCACTCCTGTCACTGGGGTGACAGGTACCTCCATTTGCCTTCTTTTGTCATGCAGCTCGACACTTCCAAACAAAATCAACAATTGCTTATAAAAATTTAGAATTCTGACTGATGCCCCTGCAAGGACAAAAGATCATGTGCTCCTGCACATGTGGTTCTTCTACAAACTTTTCTAATCCTTCTTTCATTTCTTCCACAACCTCTCTGACCCATGTGTCACATCCTTCCAACCTTGTTGTGCAGTACTGTGTGCTACCCTCACAAGTTCTTCATCCATATACAATACATCAAAAACAAATGAAAAGTTCTTTATGGTTACAACTCTACCTATTTCATTACCATCCCCAAAACAAACGACTAACTAGAAATCAAAATTTTCCCAATCTTCAACCTCTTCCATCCTTTCTAAAACAACCACATCACACATACCTTCATCATAACACCCCACATTAACCTTCCACTTCACTCCATAATTTTGCCCAAAATTCCCATCATACAATATAACAACTGAATTCAAAACAATTTCTTCATAAAATGTTGACAAATTTACCTTTTCCTGTAGGGCTATCTGCTGCAACTCTATACCATTATCAGCTTCATCATTTACACCCCCACACACAAGATCTGCATCCTTTTCAGCAACCATCCTTTGATCCATATCTCCCACCTGCAATTGGGCCACTACTTCATTCTCAAGTTTATCATTCCACTCTTTTTCTATGGCTGCATACTCTACCCATAAATCCTCTTATGTGTTTTCATTTGTTGCCCATCCTTCTAATTTTATCCCTGTGTTGCCTTCACCAACCTTTTGTTTTCCTTCTTCTTCTTGGAACACTGTTGTTCCAACATGGCATTTTTTATTTGTTGCTGATCCCTTATCTAAATCTGCATTTTCATGCTTTCCAACATATGCCACTGATGTCCCCTTTTTATTTTCAACTCTTCCGGTCAACTTTTCTTCTTGTCTAGAATGCTTCATGCTGCACCTTTCAATCTGCCTTTGTTTACCTTCTTATTTCTTTTGATATTTTTTCCTCATCTCCTTCTCATCCACCATCTTCCACATTTCTTCCTCATACTCACCCATCTCCCAATCACTATCCAACTCATCAACATTGGCAACTTCCTTAAAATAATAATTTTCACTCAAAGCCTCATAACCATTATCAAACTCAGATTGCCCTTCTAGCACTTTGTTTATCTCCTTCCTATCCTTTTCAACAAAATTAAAAATATCATTACTCAACTTAACTTGCTTACCTTCCACAACACATGGGGCATTCTCCAACTGCTACCATTCTAGTGCCTCCATTCTCTTCTCATCAGGTTCCTTCATAGGCTCTTTGCCAACATCTTTCCTTACAACCTCCATTCTTTGATCAACATCATTCATTCCAGCTTCTCTTCTCTCCTCTGCTACCATATTCTTTGTTCTCCAAATTTTGTTTACCACACCTCTGGGTTGATCCACTTTCATTGTTGTGTTTATGCTCCCCACTCTTTGCTTTGACTTCATCCTCAATTCATCTTCTTTCCTTGGCCTCCTTGCTGGCCACTTTATCCTTAGACTTGTTTGCCTCTTGTTCATCTGCATACCTCTCATTCTTTTCATTGTCTTGTTATCATAAACATAATCGAAAACAACATGCTTCCTATATTCCAACTACTTCTCTTCATCCATCTTTCTCTTTTGCCAACATGGGACTATGTACCCATGATCCACCTATTTCCTTTTCTCATAAACTTGTCCATCTATACTCACACTTTTATGCACATGATTAAAACCAACATTACAATCTTCATTTACAGAACAAAAATTAGTATTGCAACCTTCCCTTACTTGTTGCCTCGATTTATTCTCTTCATTGGCTTCTTCCATTTCCATCTCTTCCTCTTCAAGAGCAACTTGTGCTACATTTGCAACTTCTTCTAAAGCATCATAGAATTCAGGGGTTGTCTTCTTATCTTCATCTTCTAACTGGAGATCCTCAGCTTCATGCTCCTCTTCATTTTTAGGCACTCTACAATGTACCTCTGCTGTAGACTCATCTATACACTCCTTTTGACATGCTACTGCAATCAACCTTCTCTCACTTCCAACTCTTATTCTGGGTGCCATTCTTGCCCCATCCTTCATCATCTTCAAGGTCTCATTATTGACCTTCTCTAATGCATTCTTCATACCTGCATACACAGCTACAAACACAATATTAATAAACAAAATAAGAGACCACAATGTCTCCATTAGTGTCTTCTTTATGGACACTCTTCTCTCTTCCTTTCTCTTTTTCACAAGTGCTGATTGCAACACTTCTTTCTCTTCCTTACTTCCTTCCTCATTTTCTCTCATGTTCTCTTCAATGAGAACTCTCTTGACCTCCTTTGGTCTAGGTTGCTCTAGAGGCAATTCCTCGTTGTCCCTATCTCTGTGGATACTCTTTTCATCCTTTTCTACTATTCTCAAGGCATTCATCTTTTGCCTTTTTCTTTTCTCCATAATCATCTTCACAGGCCACTTTACTTTTCTCATCATTAGCCATACCCAAAAGTACTTCTGGCTACTTTCTTCAAGCCATTTCTGCCTTGCAATCATATACTCCTTTAAGTCTCTTCTCAACATTGCCAGCTCTCTTTCAAAATCCATATTTTGCTTCTTCATCTTTTCCAGGCTAAGTTGCCTCACTTCAGCAATCTACTCAGCATTCAGAATCTTCTGTGCTCTGATACCACTTGATGGAATCAAATCTCACACTTCCCTGGATCGCAATCGGCTCTCCAGCCTCCAAATGTATTTCTACAACTTGTTGTCAACAAGGTGGCAGGAACTATCTTGTAACTCACCAATGACAAGAAATGTTAATAATTTTAATTTCCGTTATGATATGCTACAAGAACTTCAAATCAATAGTGGCAGGAGATTAATAATCAAATTGACAGGAATATCGAATGCACAGTCACATTAATTAACATAGGCTTTATTCAATGCTAACCAATTACACATACACATACTCATATTCTTTTACAATCTTCAAGCTATGAATCAATGCTAGCCGAATCACCTTCTCTTATGCAAACTATGTTAATCATCTTTCTCTCCTTCTATCGTCGACCTTTCTTTATTGGCCTTCCATGGCTCGGCCTCTTCCTATTACTATCATTCTTCCTCAAACTTTCCTTTGCTGTCTTCGACTGCTCTCCTCTTCTCAGACTCTACTGCTCTCAGTCTATAACCAGCAGACTACTCTTATTGGCCTTTACTCGATGCTTGGGCCTTCGGCTTGTTCTCCTTTTGTCGTCCTCGACTAGCTTCTTCAATTGACCGTGCTGAGGTTAATTTCATCGGCCTACTCTAGTTATTGCCCCTTCTATTCGTGCCTTGATTATTATTTTATTGGCTTCAATGTTTTGGCCTATCGGCCTTCACTTTCTTTTCTTCCCTCTCTGACTGTCTGCACTCCATGGGGAAGATTTCTCCCTTGCTTCACATCACAAAACCCTCGATTGCTCTCCTCTTTGCATGAGTAATCTTTTATGGCTATACAAACAATTGTTACCTTCTGACATTTGGCCATGCAGCCATTTCCTCCTAACTGTTATTTCTTTATGCAGCCGTTACAAAGAATCTTTTGTTTGTTGTCACTCCACTCCCTCTTAACTGTCTTATAACCGCAGCTATTTTCTTTCCGCTATCATCAAACTATCGCCCTCTGCCAAGACCTTTTAGCTCCCATGAAATGATTCCAGCTATCAATGGTTTGGTTCTAATATCTTATTGTCACGTACATCTTATTTCCTTTGTCAGCATCTCCACTAAACTGTCTACGACCATAACCACTCTTCAACCGTTACTAACTTTCGTAACTGATGCCTTCTTCCAACCTTGGTCGGTTCCTTAACAATGTCCTGACAGCGCTCTTGTCACTGGGGTGACAGGTACCTCCATTTGCCTTCTTCTGTCATGCAGCTCGACACTTCTAGCCAAAATCAACAATTGCTTATCAAAATTTAGAATTATGACCGATGCCCCTACATCATCATATGTCCACCACCTCGACTCGACTTATAAGATTTCATGTCCTATAGTAAACATAATCCGACCTTTTTCAGTCTAGAGCAGTTAGGTTCAAATTGTCTTAGTCCATTTCTTGGACATTTGACTTCTGTCTTGTTAACCCATTCTTAAGGTTCTAGGTGCTTAAGTAACTGGGAACTAGTGACTCCACGTCACTTTGTCCCGCACTTGTTTGCAGAAATAAAGTTCATTCATATTCTCCACACTTAACCATACTAGTTTAGAGTTTACCTTGTTTATCTCAGTTCATGGTTTATATTCAGCTCATAAGGTTAATGGGTGAACTCATAGTGACTCATAGAGTCAATTCCCTTTAACAAGGTTCAATCTTAAGAGATCTTGAATGCAATTTGTTAAGAAGTAACTTAGCCTTTTGAAAATAAGGCATGCATATGCTATTATACAACATGATATAAGGCGAAATGGTTCTATTCTTGTAAAAGAACATTCAAAGAATATCTTTCCATTAAGGAAATATGGCTCAAACCATGGGAGAGAAAAGACAATATATGTCCACAAGAACCTTCTCATTACCATGAGAACTCATTATAGTATTAAAATACATCGCAGGCACAAAGGAAATCATTACCAACCATGGAAAGTTTACTTCTTTCACTTTGAGGTAATAGGTTTAATGGTTAAAACAATGGTTCAATATGGTGTTTACCACCAAGACTGGCACAGTCTTCATTGTAAAATAGTTCAGTCTTAGTTAATATCATAACTTTATCAAATGTATATGCCGATACTCTCGGCTATCATAGTCGATACACTGCAGTCACCCTACTCGGGCTTTACACATAAGACATATAAGCCTTTGCGACTGTTAATCAACATTATGAGACATCATAATATGTTCCATGGCTCAAAAGCCGTTATCAAAAGATGATAACCCTATATGGGTTTCAACACAGATACTCAATGATAACATTAATCCCATTAAGCGCAATCATCATACGATGACATGATAAAATAAAAAAGTTTAAAAGAAGTTTATTTCTCTGCCTTATGGCACACAGAGAGCTCATGTATATCGCATATATTATATGCACAAAGTTGGCCGAGGGTTTAATGTATACACAGTAGTGTATACGCGGTCATAACAATGATAAAAGAATAATAGTTAATCACCTTAATAATACACAGAATACAACTATGTGACCATTACGGCTTTGTAAGACACGATATAGCAATGAATACATGCACATGTCGACACCGTCGACGCTCTCATATGAATGATAGAAAACTCACATTATTATATATGGCTATCAAGGCTCATGTATATCGCATATATTATATGCACAAAGTTGGCCGAGGGTTTAATGTATACACAATAGTGTATACGTGGTCATAACAATGATAAACGAATACTAGTTAATCACCTTAATAATACACAGAATACAACTATGTGACCATTACGACTTTATAAGCCACAGTATAGCAATGAATACATGCACATGTTGATATTGTCGATGCTCTCATATGAATGATAGAAAACTCACATTATTATATATGGCTATCGAGTATAACATGTTGAGCTACAACTCATACCTGAGATCAAGCTTGTTCGAAGGTGTAGCTGGCTCTAAGCACAAACGGTTTCCAAGATCGACTCCACCGAGCTCTCCCTATAACAACGATATCCATGTGTATATTTCTCTATATATCTTGTTCGAGAGTCATATTTCGCAACACCAAAAACATAACACATAATAATGCCTTTTCCAAAAACAAGAGCCAAGTCTTTTTCTTCCCGATCGGTAATAACCAATTCTTTTTGCATGCATGCAACTTTAAAAATGGTTTTTGGTTGAGCTTGTAGCTCGCCACCTATCACTCAACGATAGGTTGGCAAGGATAATGGCATGGAAATAGGGTATGCTCAGCCGCCACCCTCCTTCCCACTCCTCGTGGGTGGTGACTAGCCAAGTGCCCCTATCAACTTAAAAACAACATTAGAATAAAAGGAAAATATAATTATTAATCATATTTGGCCTCTTAAAAAGTTTAAACTAAATAAATCATATATATAAATATACTTACACTTCTTATATAAGGGTTAAGGATATAGATATCTAAGTGTTAATAATATCAACACTATTAGATAAGGACGCATACTTACGATCCGACTACGGGGTCGAGCACTGCTCCCCTGGAAAGCATTGTTCACCAAAAGACATAAGTAATCAAATAAAATAGTCACAATACATAATGCAAGATAATAAACATGGAACAAAAGAGTTCTCAACAACTTTGCTGAAATCGGCAATGACTCGAAAAGATGTTCTTGCGAACATCGACATTTTGACGAATCGACATTAAAGATGTCGAGAAGAGTCCAGATGACTCGTCGATAAGAGAAATAAACAACTAACACGAGAGACGTAACTCACCCTATAGCAAGGATTCAAAGGACAAAGTCTGATACTCAGATGGTTGTTTAACCCCTTTTCCCGACATCTACCTCTTCCTTCAGGATGATATCCTCCTTCCATCTTCGAAGGATGATTACTTTCCTGATCAAACTCACCACCAAAAAATCATGATTAGTGTATCATCATATGATCGATAAATCATAATAATTAAATAATCATTTCAACTTGAAATCTCATATCTAACTAGCATTAGTTAGTTTCCTCATAAACAATGATTAATCTGATATTTTCCACAAACATCTAATCATTTCAACTCTAGTTAATCATCCTGATTACCATGCAAAAGTAAGATCAAGCTAAATAACAAGTTGGGGATGTAATAGTTTGGTTCAAGGAAAAAGAAATCCTTCGTGTTTCTATTCAATTTATAATTATTGATTTTTTTAGGACTTCAATTTACATAATAGAAATGAATTTATATGACTTTATGTCCCTTTTGATAGCATTTAATGTTCACACAAGAAATAGACATTCTACCTTGAAATGATAGCAAGTCGCTGTAATTTATTTAGGACACTTTCATCTTTTTAGTTGTTGAAATGGTTGGGAGTTGTTGGTCTTGATGTTAGTAGTTTTGTTTGTGATTGTGTTGTTGATTGCTGTTCTTTACGTTTTTGTAACATGCATTCTTTCAATATAAAAAAATTCATTCAACATTTTTTTGACAATTTATAATTTTCTTAAAACGTCAATTGAAAAGTAGTTAAATGACCAAACAATCATAAAATTTTTATATGACAGACAAGGGTGACCGTTAAATCACGGACTTGGTTGGGACTTTGGAGTGTGACTTTTTCCACCCACCTTGTGTAAATATGTTTAATATTATTTAATAATTAATAAAATAGACACTTGCTCTTTAAAAAAAAGATTCCAAGGAGGAGAGCAAATAAATAATTTGGTACGATGAGATAGTTCTTTGGTGGCACAAGGAGGAGGAAGATGATAACATTAAAGAAGAGAGAATAGGGGAAAAGACCAATAAGTGAGATAGTATATGTGCATTTAAGGCCCAATATTTTTAAAACTTTAGTAGTAAGGGAGAGGGGCTAGTTGCCGCCCACGCCCCAATAACCGCTATGTTTTTGTGCACTTGACCCCCCAATTAAAATTTTAAAAAGAACCAATACATGTAAAATACCAACCTAATAAATTAACACAAATGCACCAATACATGTTCACAACTCCAATAAATTAACCAATGAAATTAAGACAAGTACACAAATGTGATGGCGAGTGGTTACTGGCACATTGTTGTGCATGTATGGGGCGACATGTTGAAATGACACTTTTTCGACCCATGTGCACATAACGTGTCCTACAAGGAAATGTATAAGTGCCGAGACGTTGAAAGAATGTGTATAAGGTTGTTAGTGTTACTATAAGTACTAATAATTGAATGAAATGTGCCCTTAAGATTTAAAAAGTAACCAATCATGTGATGCCACATCAGCCCACCAACAAAACATGACTTAATGCACACCTATTGGTCCACCCTTTTTTTTTGGAACTATTTGACACCTCAACAAAAAGTATGCTGATGTGGCCTTGAAACCTTAGTTATAAGCAGGGGCCTTGCCAAGTAAACTACTGTAAAATTTTTCAAATGATTCGAAATTGCCACATGATTTTGAGAGGCGTGAAGTTAGGGTGCTCCACTAGTGGGTCCTCTCGTTTAAAAAATAGTGACTTTAAGGTTGTTAGTGTTACTCTAAGTGTTAATAATTCAATGAAATGCACCCTTAAGATTTAAAAAGCAACCAATTATGTGATGTCACATCAACGCACCAACAAAACATGACTTAATGCACACCTATTGGTCCACCCGTTTTTTGGGGAATTATTTGACATCTCAACAAAAGAATGCTGATATGACATCATATCTGATGATGTGATATAAGCACGGACCTTACCAAATAAGCGACTGTAAAATCGTTGAAGTGATTTAAACATATGATTTTGAGAGGTGTGAAGAGGTGTGAAGTTAGGTTGCTACACTAGTGGGTCCTCTCATTTAACCAAATAGCGGGCAATAGGGTGTGTTATTGCTCTGACTATTTGGTTAAATGAGAGAGAGAAGGTGGCATACGGTTTGACTTGCACAAGCGGCTCCATGGCCGTATGTCAGATAGATTGTAAACATCAACTGATTCTGGCATTGGCGGGGCCCAATTCTCCTTTAATCACTACAATTAACTCATTCATTCATTATTCACTACCATTAATCCGTGACCCATCTCATTTGAGGTTAGGTGGGTCCATTTCCACACTCCCAGTGCCTCAACTATAGACGGAAAACACAGCAATTCTAGGAAAAAATAGCACCTACTCACCGACGCATTAATGACAGAGCAGGCGGTGCATTCAAGTGTAGCAGCAGCAGTCACAAATGGATATTAATACACGGCCGACTCTCAATATTTATGTCGCAAATATTTTAGTAATAATACAGGCACTCCGGCAGTTACTGCAGTTTGGTTGTTCAGTGAGCATCAACTAGTTTAAAATGTCGCAGACTGTAGTAGTTGAAGTTAATGCCGGTCGTCAAATATTCATGGAAAGAATATGATATCGTTCAAAAACCTAAAGAAGCAAATCACGAATAAAATACACAGGGGATTACCTAGAGTGAGGAGGTGGAAGTTGGTAAGAGAATATTTCGGCTCTATCCGCGCCGGAGAAGAGGAGTAAGCGAGGTTTGTGTTGTTAATAAGAGAAGAAGAAGAGGAAGAGGAAGAGGAAGAGGAATGGGAATGGAGGTGTAAAAAATGGGTTCCAGGATGGGATTAATTGATCTGGTAACGGGAAGGCGCGGCGCCAATGGGTTTGGGTCGTCCTCTACTGGGCAGCAGGTGAGTGAAGGAATTGATGGTTCCAAGCTGACTGCAATTGTGACCGGGGGCGCCAGTGGAATAGGGCTGGAGACGGTCAGAGTGCTGGTAGCGCATGGAGTGCATGTAGTCATAGGCGCACGCAACCTTGACACGGCCATGGCTGTGAAAAATGATCTCTTTCGTCAAATTCCCGGTGCTCGGATTGATATTTTACAGCTTGATTTGTCTTGTATGGATTCCGTCAGGAAGTTTGCTTATCATTTTCAAGCTTTGAATTTGCCTCTCAACATCTTAATGTAATGCCTACTTTTCTCCTTTTTTATTGTTTCTATATTCAATCTTGTTTGAAAATTCCTTTACTCCAACGCATTTGGATTTGGTAGAAATCTAAATTTTGGATGCTGAGCTTTTACTGAGTTATTTAGGCATGCATTGGATCCCCCGTCCCAGCCATTTTGATTTTCTACTATATTAGTGCTCATTTAATTTATTTAAGGTAGAAATTTGCATTTCCTTTTATATATGAGGAACTCTGTAACGTCTTGTGTGCACTTGTTTGATGCCTGAAGCACTTCCTATGACTTCGGAATATTTATAAGCAGTCTCTTTAACCATGAGTAGATCTCCGTATTGTTTTCTTCTTCCTTTCTTCATTATTTGTTGGCTTTTAGCTATCAACTTTTTTAATGATGAGTGTTTTTGGATTTAACTGTGTATCTTTTTTCATCCAGAGTGTGGAGAACTTCTATGAAAAAAGATACAGTTAAATCCAAAAGCACTTATCATTACTTTATGAACTGTGAAAAACCCATGCCTACTATTGTCAATTTACTTTATGAACTGTGAAAAATTCATACCTACTATTGTCAATTTACCTTATGAACTGTGAAAAACCCATGCCTACTACTGTCAATTTACTTTATGAACTGTGAAAAACGCATGCCTACTATTGTCAATTTTGTTGTTTTGTGCATGTATTTTCTTTCCTAATGGATTCATAATAAATGTAGCTTCTTATCAACGTAATCAATTTTGAAGAGCTTGATTACCCATTGAGTGCACCCATCTGTTTAAATCTGATATCCACTGTATCTCTTCAATTAGTATAAGATACGGCCATTGTTGGTCTTCACTGGCTCATCCAGGTCTTCAATTCTTTACTAGATCAGGAAGACAGATTTTATGCACACTGCTTCAAACCAACGATCAGAAAAAAAAGAAAAATTAAGATGGCTCATGCTAGTATTCTCTTCTCTGGTATTTTTTTCACATGTTTCGCTGTAGATTTCATTGACGATGTCTACAATGCCTGGTGTCAAGAGTCAAGATGATTTCATTGCTGAACAACAGAGCTTTAGTCTTGTATTACAGGCTTCTAATCAGAAAGATCTGGCTGCGGTTGATGACTCATTTGTAGATGCTTGAAATTATGATTTCAGCGGGATTATGGACGCCCATTTCTAATATTTCTTCTCTGCTTTTAGAAATAATGCTGGCATCATGTTCTGCCCCTACAAGCTTTCAGAGGATGGTTTAGAAATGCACTTTGCCACCAATCACATAGGTATGTATAAAATGCTTATGTTGGTTAGGAAATCAATTTTGTCATGGCAATTAGAAAGACAAATCTTTACAAGTTCCTTTTTATGCAGGTCATTTCCTGTTGACAAATCTGCTACTTGACAACATGAAAAAGACAGCAAAAGAGATGCAGGTGGAAGGACGGATTGTCAATCTTTCATCTATCGCGCACATGCTCACTTATAAGGATGGAATACGCTTCAATAGGATAAATGACCAGAGCGGGTAATGTTCTCCTGTATTTCCTGTCTTTTAACTTAGTGAAATTGTGTCTAATGATCTATTTCAAATATGTTTTGCTAGTCCCATACTCCCATTAGGCACCTATAATAACTTGTGCTTGGTTGGGGTTCAGATATTCAGATAAGAAAGCATACGGACAATCCAAACTAGCCAACATTTTGCATGCACACGAATTGTCACGGCGCCTAAAGGTGTGATATCTTTGTAGCTCATTGCTTCCGGGCACTTACTCATGCACCTGATTTTCCCATCAACAACAAGCTTCCTGATTGTTTTTAGCAGGAAAGATTTGTAATTGTATTTACTATTTTCTATCTTGTGTTTGTCTTGTAGGCTAAAATATTCAGTTTTTGAGATAAGATGATTGCTAGTAATAAATTTTGTCTTTAGTTTCTTTCGGAAAGTTTACACCTGTTTCCAATCTTAGGCTGAATATATACCACTTCAATCTGGAGTGCTTATCTTTTTCAGTGAATGATTAAAACTTCAGGTTTGGATCGAAATGATGGAAGTAGAGTTGCAAACACTCACTAGTGCTTATAGTGTAAGAATTGCAAACTGGAAATGAAATCTATACTATATTAACACCCATTGAAGGCAGAAATTTATAAATTGGATTGGAGTAAATCTGCCAAACATAGACAGCCTGCAAAGGCGCCTCCCAAATAGCCAACTCAATCCATTGACCTGAATTGTAGCTAGTTTGGGTTTGGAATGAGCACGAGATAGTTCATTGCATTAGTAGCATTGGATTATTGGATGATATGTACTAAATGAATGCCTATCTATAACCATTGTGGTTAGGTGAATTCCGTTTTGAGTCATGTTTACTTAGTCTATCTTTTTGGTAAAAATTTCCTACTGGAAGCAAACATATGAATTCCAAGTGTCTTAGGCGATTTTGCTGGAATTTTGAGGTTCCATAAGTTTCGTCAAAAGGAGTGACTGGGATTTTATATCTTTCAGTGCACTCTACTTAAACATCATTCACTTTAATGATTAAATCGTCAATAGTAATTTTACATTTCATCCATAACAAAAATGGTAAATATTTGTCCTATTTTTATTGGTCAAAATTAACTTTTGACCATTAAAGTGGATAATATTTAAGAATAGTCCTTGCAGTGTCCAATATAACACTTGGAAAATAAACCTCCTTAGAGACTTTGGAATCTCAAGGTGCATGTATCAATAGAACATATGGACAATACAAGAATCAAAGAAATAATAAACCATTTGAGTGGTCTCACTTTAAAAATCATTTGGATGCGATGGCACAACACCTTTGTTCTTAAACAACATTTAAATATTGCATCTCTTTTGGTGTTTCTGGATGTTTCTAATGTCCTGTTTTGTGTAGGAGGAAGGTGCAAACGTCACTGCAAATTCAGTTCATCCTGGATTCATTATGACTAATTTGATGCGATATTCAATGAATCTAATGAGTAAGCTCATCCAAATATGTTTTTGGGCAACTTTCAAACTGAAACTTTATTGAAAATAAAACTAACTTATGTTGATGTCTAACTCGTCTCCCGGATGGTTTACACTGAAACAGGAGTTTTGAAGTTCTTTTCTGGTTTCTTGTGGAAGAATGTTTCCCAGGTAATGGTGCAATGATGTCTAGTTTTGTCTACGAAAGAGTTTATTCTCTCAAGTATTTGTGTAATAAAAGAAAAAGAAAAAGTTATAGAACAATTCAAACTTATATATAACCCATGACCTTTACAGGGAGCTGCCACAACATGCTATGTTGCTTTACATCCAGATCTTAAGGGAGTCAGTGGCAAGTACTTTTCTGACTGCAATGAGTCCACACCAAGCCCATTTGGCAGAGACAAAGATCTTGCAAAGCAGCTTTGGGAGTTCAGCACTAAGCTTGTTAAATGAGCTTATCTTTGCTATAATACTTTCCAGTCCAATATAAGATGCTGTCATGGTTTTATACCAATAGTGTAGTAAAATCTGGATTTACTCTTCAAAGAAAGGGAGTAGAGTGCATGCATCTCTTCACATATTTAGATCACAAAGGTTTTTTATTTTGTAATTGAGGGGCTTAAGGGTATAATGTATGACATGTCGGAGCTGCATAAAATGCATTGATCATTGTACATCCTTACCATACTACAAAGAAAACAAAACACTAAAGCTTCCACACATCAGAAAGTCTTATCAAGGACAATTAGCCTTTTAATAATAATATTGCTTTGAATTTATTGAAGATATAGTTTTATGAATGGCAAGTTTTGATCTGGGAAGATTGATTTGTATTCATAGCAGAGAATGTCTTTCCAGCCTTATACATCACTTGTAAATTCTAGAATGTAACGAGTTGTAGGTGATAATTAAGCAAGATTAAGGTAAGAAATGGCGTCATAGTTAGTGGGCCTAAAAGAGTTATTAGTAGTACAAAAACATAGTTAATAGCATTTGTGACAGACAAGTGTCATTGTAGTGGATGTTCTGTAGCCTTTTTAATTTTTCTCTTATTGGGTGAGTGCATCAAGTTTGGTAAAAAAGTGACCAAAAGTTTCATTTTTATCTAACATGTATGTGCTTTTCAAAATGCTAATGAGGCATAACACATGTGGACAAAAAAGTGGTCAAAAGTGTCTTGAACACATGTTTTGAAATGTGAACAAGGCATATCACATGCGCGTTATAATGCATGCATGTTGTACCATTATAGTAGAAAACAAAACACAAGCTACATGTTCACCACAACCTGCAACCTCAAAAGCCTTTGTATAATGATTCAGCAAGTACATTTTTGGTGAATAGAACCATTTGTAAGCCCCATCTCTCAATTTTTCACAATATCACATCAAAGAAGAGGCAAATGTTTTGTATTTTCAGGTTTTTAGAACAATTTTAATTTTTTTTTCATAAATTTTCATTTTATAGAATAAGCTTTTCATACCAACTCGTTTGAACCTTGACCTTAAGTCTAATGTGGAAGAGGGATTGGTAGAAGAAAACCCTATAGTCTTCCAACTTTTTTTTGTCAATCTTTCATAAGGCCAAGATCTTCTAGGGAAACTGGAGAAAACAAAACATGAATTGTAAAATTGGTCAAAACATTAAAGGCATCCACATCAAATCCCTACCATACATTATTTAATCATTTCTAAAAACAATGATAAGCTATTCTATGATGAGGTCAAAAGGAAGGAGACAATAAAAAAAAATACTTGTGCACTTTTTACAAATTTAAAAACCAATTCATCCATTAGCAAGAGATTCCTTGGTTTAATCACAATGAAATAAAATATAAATGTGGGATAGGTAATGAATAGTTTTTAACTAACCTCTTTGCAACAACCATGAGGTGCCCCACTATTTAAATATTTTGATATTAGAGAGTTTTGAGGTAGAGGAAAACATTTTGCCTAGGATAGAGAGGGAGCTTGCTATGCAACAAATTGTCCACCAATACCACTAGTATAAAAAACAATTCATTAGGTGATGGTGCCATCAATTATCAAGGAAACTATGGAGGTTTTAGACCCTCCAAGCTATTGTTACACTCACAAACACCCCATACAACATGTCACATAGATGTCTCAACCCCATAGTTTAGAGGATGTTCATGTAGTAGAACCATTCAAACTTATATATAACCCATGACCTTTACAGGGAGCTGCCACAACATGCTATGTTGCTTTACATCCAGATCTCAAGGGAGTCAGTGACAAGTACTTTTCTGACTGCAATGAGTCACACCAAGCCCATTTGGCAGAGACAAAGATCTTGCAAAGCAGCTTTGGGAGTTCAGCACTAAGCTTGTTAAATGAGCTTATCTTTGCTATAATACTTTCCAGTCCAATATAAGATGCTGTCATGGTTTTATAGCAATAGTGTAGTAAAATCTGGATTTACTCTTCAAAGAAAGGGAGTAGAGCGCATGCATCTCTTCACATATTTAGATCACAAAGGTTTTTTATTTTGTAATTGAGGGGCTCAAGGGTATAATGTATGACATGTCGGAGCTGCATAAAATGCATTGATCATTGTACATCCTTACCATACTACAAAGAAAACAAAACACTAAAGCTTCCACACATCAGAAAGTCTTACCAAGGACAATTAGCCTTTTAATAATAATATTGCTTTGAATTTATTGAAGATATAGTTTTATGAATGACAAGTTTTGATCTGGGAAGATTGATTTGTACTCATAGCAGAGAATGTCTTTCCAGCCTTATACATCACTTGTAAATTCTAGAATGTAACGAGTTGTAGGTGATAATTAAGCAAGATTAAGGTAAGAAATGGCGTCATAGTTAGTGGGCCTAAAAGAGTTATTAGTAGTACAAAAACATAGTTAATAGCATTTGTGACAGACAAGTGTCATTGTAGTGGATGTTCTGTAGCCTTTTTAATTTTTCTCTTATTGGGTGAGTGCATCAAGTTGGGTAAAAAAGTGACCAAAAGTTTCATTTTTATCTAACATGTATGTGCTTTTCAAAATGCTAATGAGGCATAACACATGTGGACAAAAAAGTGGTCAAAAGTGTCTTGAACACATGTTTTGAAATGTGAACAAGGTATATCACATGCGCGTTATAATGCATGCATGTTGTACCGTTATAGTAGAAAACAAAACACAAGCTACATGTTCACCACAACCTGCAACCTCAAAAGCCTTTGTATAATAATTCAGCAAGTACTTTTTTGGTGAATAGAACCATTTGTAAGCCCCATCTCTCAATTTTTCACAATATCACAACAAAGAAGAGGCAAATGTTTTGTATTTTCAGGTTTTTAGAACAATTTTATTTTTTTTTTCATAAATTTTCATTTTATAGAATAAGCTTTTCATACCAACTCGTTTGAACCTTGACCTTAAGTCTAATGTGGAAGAGGGATTGGTAGAAGAAAACCCCATAGTCCTCCAACTTTTTTTTGTCAATCTTTCATAAGGCCAAGATCTTCTAGGGAAACTGGAGAAAAACAAAACATGAATTGTAAAATTGGTCAAAACATTAAAGGCATCCACATCAAATCCCTACCATACATTATTTAATCATTTCTAAAAACAATGATAAGCTATTCTATGATGAGGTCAAAAGGAAGGAGAGAATAAAAAAAAAAAATACTAGTGCACTTTTTACAAATTTAAAAACCAATTCATCCATTAGCAAGAGATTCCTTGGTGTAATCACAATGAAATAAAATATAAATTTGGGATAGGTAATGAATAGTTTTTAACTAACCTCTTTGCAACAATCATGAGGTGCCCCAATATTTAAATATTTTGATATTAGAGAATTTTGAGGTAGAGGAAAACGTTTTGCCTAGGATAGAGAGGGAGCTTGCTATGCAACAAATTGTCCACTAATACCACTAGTATAAAAAATAATTCATTAGGTGATGGTGCCATCAATTATCAAGGAAACTATGGAGGTTTTAGACCCTCCAAGCTATTGTTACACTCACAAACACCCCCATACAACATGTCACATAGATGTCTCAACCCCATAGTTTAGAGGATCTTCATGTAGTAGAACCATCTAGTTTTTTGGTGGTGTCGACCTCCAATTCTGCAATAGGTTCTATACTATATGTATTAGATGAGAGTGTGATCTATAAGGTGCACACAGTGTCACCTCCTATGAGTGCACTTATTATCATTTTGTATCTTCGGAAGTTTAAAGAGCGATTTAATACCATAGCATTAAGGATTAGATAATATGATCATTACTAATGGGATAGTGCATGATTTGTTTGGTGGTCATGTAAAAATAATTTTTATGTGAATTTATACTAAACATTTTATATTTAAGATTTTAACATGTAAATTGATTATTAATTTTAAAATTGAAATAAAAATGTATATTTATATTATATATTTTAGGGTCTAACATTGCATGGTGGTACATTATCAACCATTCCATTAGTGGATGTAGTCCCATCTATTACACATGTAAATTTATAATAAATAATTATTTATTAGTAGTTAGTTTGTATTCATAACACTGTTGAATTTATGAAAACACATTTTTTTATTGAATAGATGGGTATTAGACCATCTTCCATCACACATGTTGATAGTGGGAAAAATGATATATGATATATTGAAGTACATTTTAGTTTATTTTGAGTTTTTGAAGGTAGAAAATATTATTGATTACGTATACATATTTTTTCAATTAATCATGTTATTATTTGTTTAGTTGATAAGTTCACTTGTTATGCCTCCCAATATACAAGAAAGATTGGATGTTGGTATTGTTGCTACAATTTCATTCTCTATGTCTCTAACACAAATATGAATATGTAATGTACAAATTTAATTATAATTGTCTTGTTTCACTTGACAACATTGAGAATTTGCAAATAATTAATATTCAATTATTGTATACTACTTTTGTTTTGCTATAGATTAACGTAAGCACTCCAATTTGAGGACATGCCTCTCTTGATGATGTTGAGCATTAGAGACAATTTGATGATGCCGAGAGATAGAGGTTTTGTCGGTGTTTTTTTGCTTTTCCATAGCTTTTGTGATTTTCTCCACCTTTTTTTCTTCAACCATTTTCAATTTCTTTTTTGGTTTTTATTTTTATTTTTGGTGTTTTATATATAGCTTTTTAGTTTTATCTACTCCCAAGAGCTTCCTCAAGGAGTTGATGCTCTTTCTTGAAAATTCTTATGGGTAGGAAATTTGGAAAATAAAAAATGGAGTTTTGTGAGCTGGGACTAGGTTTGCAAATTGAAAGAGGCTAGTAGACTTGGGCTCAAGCAATCAAAACTCAATAGTTAGGCCTTAATAGCTAAATTATATTGGTGATGGTGCAAAAATTTAGATTATCCTTGGGCAAGAATTCTTAACTGTAAGTATCTGGGAGGACTTGAGAATGAGGACATTCTGCAGATGGAATTGACTGGGAAGGGATCCATGATTTGGAACACAATTAAAAGGGGGGTCTCACTTATTAAAGAAGGTCTTTTTAGGATTATCAATAAGGGAAATAATGCTCTTTTTTGGATTGACTCCTAGGATAATCATCCCCCTATTCTTTCTTCTTTTCCTCAGCTCCAATCTTTAAGTGAAAATTGTCTAGCGACTGGGTGGTCCAAAGTTGTTGATTTTACGTACACTATTCCTCTTGAGAATTTCTTGGCTTGGCATTGGCGAGAGCTCAGGAATTGGCCTAGGGGAGGGTCTTTGGAGGAGAGGGATATTCTTGCTTCTATTCTTGCATAATGTCCTTGTTGTTCTTCAAAGGACATGGATATTCTTTCTTGGGGCCATGATTCTAAAGGAGTTTATTTAGTTGCCCTTAGCTATTACACTTTAGAGAAGCAGAGAGGGGAGAATAGAGAATCTCCTTAGTGGAAGAGAAAATGGAATAAATTTGGTTGGCCTAAGTGCAACTTATTTTGTGTTTGCTAAGTTAAAGAATAAATGCCTCATTTGGGAAAACATAAAAAAAAGAGGATTTCATGGGCCTTCCATTTGTGTCCTTTGTGGCGGCAGTGAAGAATGTACTAATCACCTTTTTCTTTTAGTGTCCTTTCTTTGTGATGATTTGGAGCTTATGGTGGAAGTTATGGAATAGATCTTTTTTCATGCCACCTCTTTGTCTAAGTTTTGGGCTAATACGGGTCATCCCTTGGATTCATCTTTCTTCCTTGTGGTTGCATGGGATATTGGTCCTTCTATTATCATTTAGAAAATTTGGCTGGAGTGAAACCATCGTATCTTCCATGAGTGTCAAATTATAGTCATGCAAGTCTGGAATAAGATTAAGAGTATGCTCAAAGAGACTATTGAGGCCAAGTTTAGTATTGACAAACCTCTTTCTTCTTCAAATGTGTGTTTCTAATCTCTTGGACCTATCCTATTCCATTGTTTCATAGGCTCAAACTAGCCATAGTGTGCAACTTTCTAAGAAAGTGAATAGGTTTGATAAGTGGTGTCCTCCTCCTAGTGGTTTTTTAAGATTAATACGAATGGATCTACCCAGGACAACTTGAATGCGACAGGGATTGGCGGAATTGGTTGAGATTGTGAAGACTCAATTCATTTTCTTTTTTCCATTTATATGGGATGGCATTCAAATAATCAAATGGAGGCCTAGGCTATTCTTAAGGCCTTGGAGAGAGCTTGTGAATTGGGTTAGAGGAAGGTTATCTGTGAAACAGGTTCTATGATCCTTATTTCTATGTTGAATAAAGGAAATCTACACTTTTTACAAATTTAAAAACCAATTCATCCATTAGCAAGAGATTCCTTATTCATTGGTGTAATCATAATGAAATAAAAAATAAATTTTGGGATAGGTAATGAATGGTTTTTGACTAACCTCTTTGCAACAACCATGAGGTGCCCCTATATTTAATTATTTTAATATTAGAGAGTTTTGAGGTATAGTAAAACATTTTGCCTAGGATAGAGAGGGAGTTTGTTATGCAACAAATTGTCCACCAATACCACTAGTCTAAAAAACAATTCATCAGGTGATGGTGCCATCAATTATCAAGGAAACTATGGAGGTTTTAGACCCTCCTAGCTATTGTTACACTCACAAACACCCCCATACATCATGTCACATAGATGTCTCAACCCCATAGTTTAGAGGATGTTCATGTAGTAGAACCATCTAGTTTTTTGGGTAGTGTTGACCTTCAATTCTACAATAGGCTCTATACTATATGTATTAGATGAGAGTGTGATATATAAGGTGCACATAATGTCACCTCCTATGAGTGCACTTATTATCATTGTGTGTCTCGAGAAGGATATCTTTCGGCGTACTCTAGATATATTTTTTAAAATATAGGTATGCTAGTTCTAACCATAGTTCTATATATAGATATAAATGTAAATGAACTTTGTTGTTTTATTGCAATTATAACCCTAACCCTAATGTTCTCCCTAATTTTAACCCCAATTCTAACCCTAACATTCTCCCTAATTTTAACCCCAATTCTAACCCCAACCCTAACCCTAATTCTAACCCTAACCCTAACCCTAACCCTAATTCTAACGACAATCCTAACCCTAATTCTAATTGTAATTGTAACCATAACCCTAAATCCAGTTATAATCATAATCTTGATTTTATCCCTAACCTTAATTCTTACCCCAATACTACTTATATTACAAATTCAAACCCAAATTATAACTATAACCCTAACCCTAATTCTAATGGTAATTCTAACCCTAACTCTAATTCTAACCCTAACCCTAATTCTAACTGTAATTCTAACCCTACCGATAACCCAATTCTATCCCCAACCCTAGTTCTAACCCTAACCCGCATTCTATCGCTAAGCTTAATTCTATCCTTAACTCTAACCCTAATTCTACCTCTAACCCATGTCAAAAAACTCATTCCTCACCTCAATATTAGTGTTCCATTATCCCACATCAATATTTAAAAGTCAGATTGCATCACATGGAATTGACCATTGAATTTTAAAATTTAAAACTTATAATTTTCTTGACTCTTGCCCATTTCTTTCCCACCATGAGCTGACTTTGTAAACATTTTGTATGATATATCACTTTTAGGGTCTTAGATATGTGATTTCTGATGGCATTATTATTTTTTAGATCTTTTGAGGGATTGCATTCTTATTTATCATTATTCCATTATAATATCTTTTCTTTTAGAGTTTTATGCTATTTTGAGATCTATCCTTTACCCACCCTAGCCACCCTTGCCAATCCCGTTAGGCTTCCATTTTCATATCTAATATACTACTAATTCTAACCCTAACCCTAATTCTAACACTGGAGTAAGTGTTAGGGTTAGGGTTAGGGTTGGGTCATTTCAAATGATTTCATTGGTGTAATATTAATTTCCAAATTTATATTAATAGATAAAACCATTTGGTATAGAGTAATTATTTAAAGACATCATTTGACATTATAAGCAAAACATATAATATGAAGTATTCCAACGCATGTACATTGCCACCCTAGTACTTGTACACATAAGAATAGTATTTTTCAACATAATATTCTTATCTATTTCATATCATGGTTGTTTGATTTGAGTTCCACAAATCACTCATGTTTTGTTTGGATCTCTTAGCCTTGTTAGCCGATAGGCTTTATATGTGAGCATTATAGTGCTCGGAATTGTCTCACATCGTAAAAAACCTCACGTGGGGAGATTTTTAGAAAAAAATTCACATCAGAAAATTTTCTAAACTCGTCTCATGCCTACAAACCATTTTCAGTTGCTGATAAATTAGAAACCAAGTAAAATTAATGTCGGTAATTTTTATCATTTCTGTGATGCTCCAAATTCCTTCTGCATACACAACCTTACTTCATCTCCATCACTATCACCATTACTTTATAAAATCTTGGAGCTGTAAAATCGTATTGCTATTTTTTTTTCCTATCTGTGGAATCAGATCTTCCAACCTACTTTTTCCCACTATCTACTAAATCAGATCTTCTAGGCTGTAAAAATATCTCATCATTAATGTGGTTTCTTTGGCAACTAAATGAAATCCACCTGTGCCACCGCCAATTCCTACGAGGCTACCACCGCCCAAAACCTTTTGTTAAATACATTTCAAATCGACTTATTTTGCAGCAAATTTTTTTTGTAGTGCAATGGAAAGAAATTTGACTTAGGGCGTCTTGGGCTTCTCCTTTGCCATCACGACGATGTGACTCGAAACCCCGACTTGCTTGCCCTCATGCAAGAACAAATCGTAGCTTGCAAACATAAAAGAAATCATAGAAGTTGCTACTATTTTTAAATATATTTATCCTAAATGCCTTAACATTTCTAAATCAGCAAATTCTGCAGCTAACGGTATGTGAAGACTAATAATATTAATGCTTTAGCGGTTGGCAGCTACAAGAAATGACAAAACATTTTTTTGCAGTGCAACAAATAGAAATTTGACTTTGGAGCTTCTTGGTAGGCACATGTTTCGTAGCGTTTATGGTGCATTTTTAGAGTTTTCCATAAATGTTTACCAGGCCAGTTGTAACCACAACATATGAAAAAAATTCTCTATTTTGTATGTTTTTATGAATGTCCATACCCTGTTCATGGGTTGTGTGTTTTAAATGGCAGGTTGATCGGGCAGATGAAATGGAGCAGATTGAAGCAGCAAGACATGTTGTGTACCAAAAATGCTATTGTGTTGAAGGCTTCCTCGCCCTGCCTAAAGCCATAGGTATTTTTTGTTCCATCATATATTTTTATTTTCAAACAAGGCTAACAAACAAATATAAGGTTCATCATACTCCAACATGTGAAGATAAAGAGAATTCGAGGGTTTGAGGGATGTGAAGCAAGTGGTGTGTCTGGAGAAATGGTGCGAAGTCGGGTCAAAAGGGAAGATTTCCCTATTTACAATCCTCATGGATGATCCCATTTGTAGTGTCTACCACTTCCCTATTTATGTAAAGCTAGTACGCTCAGTTTTTTCCTGCATTTCTTGATCCCTAAGCTTTTACAGAAAGTAAACCTAGCTATTATTCTACCTCTACAAAGCCTATGTCTTGTTGACAAAATTATGCAACACTTTTTGTTTTTGCATTGCCACTATCATGTTAGTCGTGCCTGGCTTCTTCATTATAATTATTTTTGGGTTTATGCCTTTGTGAGAGCCTAATAGCAATGACAACTGCAACAACAACTTTGTTTTATATAGATTGGTTTTATCTCCCTCTCTCTAGTTATATGGGTATTAGAACTGGGGCCTGAAAGATAAATCATGGGGCTTATCTGTGGCTGCATCAAGACTGTTACATGTGGCAAGAAAACATTGTTGCCAGACAATGAACTGAACTCACCCACTCTCTATGCAAATGTGACCTACATTCTTGGGCTCCGTGTATCACCAATTCATAGGTATATATTTCATTAACGTGCACCTGGTATGTTTCTCCCCATTTACCTACACATTACCCAAGTACTCAATCTTTTCTTGTATGCAGGTGGATGGGGATTGGACTCAAGATGGGGGAGAGTTCAGAAAAGCGATTCAAGGAAAATGGCGCAGAGTGCACGTACAAGGCAACTGAGAAGGAAAACAAGGCCTGTATAGAGATCTTCAGTGATAAATTGAATTATAAAAAGTTTCAAACCCCAGCCATACTAGTCCACCCCATGTATGACCAGTCCCACTCAAAGCGCATTCACTCCAGTGTAAAAATTCACAAGTTGGGAGTTTAAGAAGCAGAGTCTCTACATCAATTTCATTTGGGAACCAGAGAGTTTTTCTTGCAGGACACTGATGCCATCTTGAACAATAGTTTCTTTGGGCACCTAGGTCGCCTTTCCACAAGTCTTATGAGATTTTTTAAAAAAATGTAAATAATAATCATACAATTAATCTAAACCATTATTTTTCTTGGGTGAGACCTAATGCTACAATTTTTATAGTATTTTTTTTTTTTTAAATTTAGGAAATCGATAAGCCCTAGTGACATCTTGAATGATGGAGTGCACTAACCCCACCTGACCACAATGGTTAATGAATCAAAGGATAGTGCATCACACCACGACAAAAAAGGATTATCTATATGTAGATTTTAATCTTTTTTACCTTCATAGTTTGTCATTAGATCTTAAGTCTAATGGTAGTGTTGTATTATATGTCTTCACTATACTTATGTAGTTCATAGAAATGGATTGTGTTGTTTCAAATTTATTTATGTTCGAAATTGGTAAAGTACAAGTTCATGGATTTATTATTGTGTTTGTTGGTATGTGTTTCAATGGTGTATACCACTATTTTAGCCTTAACAATGATGTTGAATTTTAATTTTTAAGGCAATTTTTGGACTGATTTTGGTTATTTGTATTGAACTGGTTAGATATTGAACTGCCTAGAGGCAATTAAAAGTCAAATAGTAAAAAAATAAATTAAAGGATTATAAAGCTAACACAAAAGTGGGTATTGGGGCTAAGTAGAAAATAGTGAAATGGTGTGGTTGAAAAATATCAAGAATGAAAAAAAATGGTATAATCAGACAAATTATAAAGGGGCATGTTTTTTTATAGTTACCAATGATTTTAGGCACAATTTTTTACTCCATCAGATGGTTAGTTTGGTTGATTCTTTTCCTTCATGAAATTGTATGAATCACAACCCTTTATACACGTAATTGTATGAATGGCATCATGATGGTGTGTGATAGGCCCACTTAAAAAAGAAAAAAATCAATGACTAACTATTTCATCTATACATACTTGAGAATATCTAAATTATTGCTTGGAAAAGAGCATGGGGGTGCTTCGATCTTTTTCTCTGATTGCACCCTGGAGGTTGAAAGATTATGGCTAAGCCCATGTCTCATGGTTACAACATTATTTCAACTGCATCCTAGTCCTTTGTTTTAGAGAGTGATCTAAAGAAAATCTATGTATTGATGCACATTGTATTTTATTTCCATATGTAACACCCATTTAAGGGCTTTATATTCTTATGGATCTCACCTTGTGTATTGTTAATCATAAGTATACTCTATTTCTGCAACTTGTATAAAATAGATTTCATGAGAAAGTTGAAAATCTTATGTTTTCTTATGTGCAAATAGAGCGTTTAAATTTCTAAGTAGTTAAAAGCGAGTTGATTGCCATAGAGAGCAATTTTGGATTTGACTTGTTGGGTCATTTTTTGAATAGGGTTTGTGTTTTCTTTGGAGTGAGGAAGTGTTTTAAAGAGATAAATTTGTTTTTATGTTTTTTGAGAGTTGTGGGGAGTCCTTCAAAAAGGCAAATTTGTTTTCAATGTAAACAAAATTCTTCAAGATGGTGTTTTTAAGCTAGATATCAAAGTTACATTCAGTGGAATGCATAGAGATTGAGGAACAAAGAATTTTATATAAGGGCACCAATGCAACGACCAAATTCTATGAGTTTATTTTAATATAATTCTAGGTCTTTTGTTTTAGGTAATAGAATTGTAGGTCTCATTGGCTTTGGAGGGGTATATATGTTTTTGTTTCATTTGTGAAATAATCATTACCCTCATGTTTTTATTTCCTTTAAGCCCCCTCATCATGGAGTTTGTTGTTAGGACGTTCAACTGATTCATATATGTTTAGAGTACAACTAATGGAAGTATGATGAATCCTTTGAAAAATGAAGAAGGTAAGGTTGCATTTGAGAGGGAGTCATAAGAATGACCCAATTGATGTATGGGAGGAAGTTCAAGGTATGGATGACAAGAGAAAAGCCAAGATAGATGTCCATACCTTTGTGAGGTGCTAAAAGAAATGCAAATTGAGGGTTGTCTTCCCCCTAATTTTTTCAAGGAATGCAAAAAATCAACTGGTATAATGTGAGAGTAAAAGATGGAGAGAGGATATTCTCTTTTAATTGTGAAGATTCTTATGTGAAATTGGATGCTATGCACTAGGTTTTCATGGCATTGCCTTTGCAGGTGCACTTGCAGGCATGCCACACTACATTAATATAAATAATTTCTTTGTGGATAGTCTCTCAAGTCTTTAACTCACTTTTAGGTTAGGGATTTATGTCATTTGGTTGTGTTGTGTGATTTGTAGATGTCTGTTCTCTCTTCTTTAAAGGTGTGGCTTTTGTATTTCTCTTTGTTTAAGCAATAAAAACTAATGAAAGATATTGTGCAATGATTGAACAAAAGTAGTTGTGTTCACCTAAACTTGTAGTCTACTAGGTGTGTTGATGTTGCTCAAATACTACTTATTTATCTCTCAAATTTGTCAAGGGTTTAAATTTCTACCAAGCTATTTATTATAGTTAAAATTGTTTTATTAGAATAAATTGTACAATACTCTTAACGTTTTAATCTCTTTTAATTGCATATAATTCTAATATGTGTTTTATTTTGTTATTGCTTTATGATATGCTATAATTAAGACAAAATGGCCTCTTTAAGTGTGTTAAGATGAAAGCTAAAATTTAAGTGTGTTACATAACTTTTATCACTGTTGTTCTTTACCTAACATTCCTTGTGACTAACATGTTGGTTGGAAGATTAATATTTAAAATTAACTCTCTTGTTCAGAAGACAAATAATCATCACTTTACACTAAATTATATTTGACAAATGTCTACATCACTTTACATTGTTATTGTTTGATTTCTCAATTTTGTAAGAATAAATTATTGTTACAAAGTTAATAAGTACAAATATTGTGCATTATTTGTTAGCTATTTGTGTAAAATACTTGTAGCATGCCGTGAAACATTTTTCATGTCACCGGAAAACATCCTGAAAAATCAATAACATTGGGAAATATTTTGAAAGAGATCTAGTTTTGGGGAAGCAATGAGCAACCATCTCAATCATTATCCACAAAAGCGTCATCAAACTTGTTAGTAGTTTTTTAGATTACAGTTACATCTTTATTTTTACTTCCATTTGGGAATGCGTCTCTTTTACATCACATTCCTTGTGGAAAACATGACATTTCTACTTGGAAGAACCTCTTACGAATAGTACAACTTCACTATCTTTGGAAATGAATTAGATTCTCATTGTCTTTAGATATTGATTTTATATGAATGAATGAATTGTTCCAAAGCAGATCTTTGAGATTGACCCTAATAGAGGAGTCAAATAGACACATCTTCATGTATATATTCTCCTATAACTTTCCTATTGGCTTACCCCTTATACCCTTAGGAGGTGCAAGTGCTAGTTTTAGGATCTTACTTTTTTAACACCAAAAATACACTCTTTTGGTTCAAACTTTTCTTATTTAAAAGCAAAAAAAAATCATATATTAATTTTTTTTGTAACTATTCTAATAAGCTTGTAATCTAAATATTTTCATAATCTGGGTGCATTTCTTTCCAATTTGTAATCTATTTTATATTGTGTTATGTGAATTTTTCACAATACAATTGAATTGCATATCAAAACCCAATTGCTTAATAGTTATATTTTCAATGCAACCTTGGAAATGTTAGTTCTTCTTGAAACAATTTAGTATGTAGCATGTTAAACACTTTTTAATGGTGTTTATTCGTCATATTTGTTCACCTTGATAATTTTTCATACAACCATGGGAGATAGAATGCCAACAATTGACATAATTATAATATTGGAGAATTGTATGATTCTAAGCTCTTTTTACGTTGTATATGATGTTTGATAAAATAATTTAGCTGAATTTTTCATATGTATATAGAGTTGATAGAAATAGAAAAATTAATATGGTAGTTAAAAAATTTAACTTTTTGAAGGATCATGCATTTAATATCTTCCAAAGATGGAATTCCCAATGTAACCCTATTTACTAATATAGATTATATATTACTAATAAAAGTAATAATACTATATATACATTGCTTATATTTAGTGTTTTTTTTCCAAAAGTGGTTGTAGTAGTTATTATAAAGGCCTATGAATAATGTAATTAATTAGTTTTATATATTTAGTTTTTACTTCATCACCAAAAACTCCAAGATAAAGAATGAATACTATTTTTAACTTTTAATATAACACTTAGCAAATTTCTAAATGAAAATAAAATAGACATTTTGTGGGCTTGCATAAAATTTAAAAAAAAAAAAAATTAATTTCATATCTATTCTTGAGAGATTAAGAAAGGGGATAAAAAAATATATTAAAAGTAAATGGGGATTTTATAGGTGTTCAATTGATCCCATGTAATGTGACACATGTTTTCTTGGGAATATATATTATGATGTTTGTAAATTGTATAAAGTAAATAATAGGTAATGCTAAGTTCCATATTATGAAAAATTATTTAATTTAATTTTTTAATATTCCATTAATATGAAATGATTTATGCATACACCATTAACACCAAGCTAAAGCCAAGCCAAAATAATTTTGAGAGATGATTATTTAAATTTTTATCAATAGTTATTTTGATTTTGATTTTATTGCAGATTCTTGATTTTTATTTTGTTCTTCATGATTTTATTTTTAACTTCTTCTTGTTCTACTCTAAATTATCTAATTATTTTATGGAGAGTTGTTATACATATATATGTTTTAATTATTAATTTGCATTCGTAGGCTATATTTTTGTAATGTTTATGATTATTATTTTAATATGTCGGCTATATAATTATTTTATAAATTTGTTTTTTTTAGCATGCTCACTGCTATTACACTCCACCCCATGTTGCCATTGTAGGTTACACCTCAACGTAATTAGGGTTGCCAGGATTAGGGTTGGAATTAGGAATATAATTAGGGTTAACTAGATCTAGGGGCAGAATTAGGATTACAATTATTGTCAGGATTAACGTTAGGGTTAGGGTTATAGTTACAATTTGGGTTCAAATTAGAAGTTATGCCTATAATTAGGGTTAGGGTTATGGTTCAGGTTCAAGTTAGAATTAGGGTTAGAAATATGGTTACTATTAGGGTTGGGGATAGAATTAGGCTTAGAGTTAGAATTATTGTCAGAATTAACTGTAGGGTTAGGGTTAGGGTTAAATTATATATAATTCTAGCATACCTATTATATTATATATGGACAAATATAAGGGTAGAATTAAGGTTAGGGTTACAATTAGGGTTAGGGTTAGAATTAGAGTTAGGGTTAGCATTACTATCAGGATTACGGTTAGGGCTATATTATAATTTAGACTTGAATTAGGGTTTGAATTAGTAATAGAATTAGTATCAGGGTAAGAATTAGGGTTAGGGATAAAATCAAGATTAGAATTATAATTGGATTTAGGATTAGGGTTAAAATTACAATTAGAATTAGGGTTAGGGTTATGGTTTAGGTTAGAATTAGGGTTAAAACTATTATTAGAATCAGGTTAGGGTTGGGGTTACAATTAAGGTTAGTATTGGCCTAAACTTTAGGGTTAGGGTTATAGTTATAATAAAAAACCAACAGTTGTTTACATTTATATCTATATATATAGAACTATTGTTAGAATTGTAACATACCAACTCATACAACTTGGAATTACTCACAAAATTTACCAAAAAGTAAATGAACATGTTTAACCATGAGTGAATTTTTTTTTCCAACATTTACATAATCACATAGAATTAAATGTATATCCTTTCTGAATATTTTTCAACCTTGAAACTACAATATATTTAAAGATAAAATCATAGTGAAATCATTTCACTTTACATTTACAAATAATTTGCACTTGGCAATATGAATAATTTTACATAAGTTTAAAATCATAAGTCATAACATGAAGTATATTGCATCTAGAATCTAGTATTTGTCTCACAAGTCTCGGTGAGTCTTTTGCTATAAAGGGGGAGCATCATCCAAGTGCTTTTCCTCTAACCACAGACCGGTGAACCCCTATTCATCTTCCATCTAGAAGTGACCCTACCCTTCACGAAGAATATAGACATAAGAAACCAATAGGTTGCCATTTGAGTCCTAGTGTTGTGTCCTACATAACTCAATCGACCATACAACTCTAGCCAATCTTCTAGCTAAGCATGATCATTTTGACAAGTTATGCAATCTAGACACGGTGAATCAACTAATGCATGTAGAGATAAATGCATCACTTTAGCCAAAGTTTCTCTATAAATTGACATTTACAATAAACGTAGTCGTGTGTTCACACACCTCTAACTCAACTTGGAAACTACTACATCCTACAGTTTGACTTGCTTGACTAGAATCTCTAGACATAAATTATCTTGACTAAACTCAAATCGTGGTCAATCTGACTTAGAATTTAATCCTTAATCTAAGATATATGTAATATATAGGTCTAGGTGACTTTAATCTTTCAAAGAGTCCCTCTTTGCATACTTGCAAATACTAGGGTCTATGACTTCTTGTCATTCTACTCAATGACCCAAAGATTGAGCACTCTTGTGTAATATATCAAGTTTTTGACTCTATCATGAAATCATTTGATGTAGAAAACTTAGGATAGTTTGTTGATTCCACAGATTGACAAGGCTTTCCTTGGACACTCAAAACCTTAACTCATGAAGCAACATGAAAAAGTGGGAACAACAGTTAGTTTTCTTGAAATCATCATGTAAAGGCTTGTTTGGCATTCCATATGACACATCCAAACCATTTGCTAAGGCTAGACAAGCTTTGACTTGGGACTTCCTTCTTTAAGCCACTAAACTCCTTGTAGCCCTTGAAAT
Organism: Cunninghamia lanceolata; assembly: GCA_027924645.1. NCBI lineage: Eukaryota > Viridiplantae > Streptophyta > Pinopsida > Cupressales > Cupressaceae > Cunninghamia > Cunninghamia lanceolata. Next base: position 993,414 of record BSBN01000082.1, read on the forward strand.
AGGAACAGTCGGCAATAATTTTTGACGCAGGCCTGTAAACTCAAATCTTAGACAATCCTAAGATACCCTTTTGGATTCCCCACAACATATCCCAATTTGGGTATGGGTTGTTTTGGACAATATGGTCTAACCTATAACCCCTCCTAATAGCCTAGAGCCCCCAATTAGCCCTATTTTGTGAAGCAACCACCCTTCCAAAGACTCACAAAACTTTCTACACTAGTTGGACACCTCAATATCATGCCCAAACCAAGAATTTTTTAGGTTTTGAGGCCCCACCACCAACTGCAGCAGATTTGTCTTAGACTGTTCTACTTTACATTTGCCTAGCACATGGTCTTGCTAGGTCTCAAGAAATCTCCAACAAAAATAGACTCCTGCCCAAAATGCCTTCGAAAAATATTAAAACAAACAAGAATGAATCCATCCCACTGATCAAGGAGGTTTGGGATCAGTGGAATGGTGAGGGCACCATAGTTTTCTGTCAGAAACCCTAGATGAGGGTTTTTCAGATTATTTTCAGAAAAATGTAATTATATATGCTCTAAAAATGTTTCAAGAACTCAAACTAGATGCAAAAGGAAGCCAACTCACTCTACTATCAGGCTATCATCATGACTTTCCACAATCTGTCTGTACAAGAACAGGGTACGGCCTGTAGCAGCGGATTACATAGTAATTTAGGCAGAAAACTAAACTTCTTTATTATTTTCTCCTCCCAATCACTTCAAACTCCCCTTCTACATTGCAATGATCATGTTCAAGGCTTTTTAAGTTTGCATACATCTTGACAGACCTCTTGGAAGATAGTTTTGGTCGATGGGAAGGTATATAACTGTTCTTCAACCATCAAACTGCCCTATTGTGTTATGGACTACAACTAATGACAATGATTTGTCATATGTGACGTGGCGTGGCATAACAAACAAAGTCTTCAAACACCATTACAAAACAAATAAGCCTTGGACAAGGCATTAGACCTCTTGACACCTCCCTACATGCCTTAGAAAGGCTTACAACCATAAATCTTTATGACTACCTCAACTATGACAACATGGCATCCATTTGCAATGGCTCTTATTACAATGCATGAAAATAGTCTTCAAGACCTTATTGAATCAACAAGACAACATGAACAACATGAAGACAAGACATAAATTCTTATGGTCTCCTTGGTGCTCCTGCACCATACTCTCGGGGTGGGCAAAAACTCAAGTCTCTTGAGGAAGTAGATCAACAATTGTGACACCATGCTTCAAGATGTCTTCTTCACTCATCCAAGTGGCATCTTCAATGGGTAAGTTACTCCATTTGACAAGGAACTGCTTGTAGGTCTTCTTTCTAGTCCTTTTGATGACTTTGGTATCAAGAATGCATTCCAACTTTAATGGTTGGCTGGGAGGTAGATCTTTTATCCAATCTTCATCTTCTTGGGCTACATCAAGACCTGCAACATTATCACCCTTGTATGGAAACAAGTCAACAACATTGAAGATGGGAGAAATTGCCAAGCCTTGAGGAAGCTCAATCTCATGGGCATTGGACCCAAACTTGTGCACAATCTGGCATGGACCTATCTTCTTCATGAGGAGTTTGGTTGGCTGCCCCTTTGGAAGTCTCTCCTTCTTCAAATGTGCCATGACCAAATCCCCAACCTTATATTGCACATCTCTCCTTCTCTCATTGGCTTTCTCCTTGTACTTCTCATTATTCCTTTGAAGAGTTTCCCTTACATTATCATGGATGTCCTTCATAGCCAATGCAAAGTCTTCACCTGGAGCACTCTTCCTCTCCAATCCATGGAGATCTCTCAATTCAAGAATACCTCTTGGGTGAACACCATAGACAATCTCAAATGGACTCCTTCCTGTGCTTCTATTGGTGGAGTCATTGTGAGCAAATTCAGCTTGAGGGATGATCATATCCCATGCCTCTCAATGTTGCTTTGTAAGACATCTAAGGAGATTTCCCAAAGACCTATTCACTACCTCAGTTTGGCCATGAGTCTGAGGGTGATAGGATGAAGTGAATGACAACTGAGTGCCCAACTTCTTCCACAAAGTACGCCAAAAGTGGCCCACAAACTTTGGATCCCTGTCAGTCACAATGTTAAGAGGTAAACCATGGATTCTAACAATTTCTTTGAAGAACAAACCAACAATGTGTGAAGCATCATTAGTGCATTTACATGGCAAGAAATGAGCCATCTTACTGAATCTATCCACCACAACAAATATTCTATCAAAACCTCTCTGAGTCCTAGGAAGACCCAAGACAAAATCCATGCTAATACTTTCCCATGGCCTATGAGGAATAGGAAGTGACTGATATAGACCAACATTAGATGAAGTTCCCTTTGCTCTTTGACAAATACTACAACATTCAACAAATTTTCTAATGTCTGATTGCATTCTAGGCCAAAAATAAAACCTTTTCACTTGATCCAATGTTTTGTCCAGCCCAAAGTGACCTCCTAGTCCACCACAATGTTTTTCCTTTATGATGTTCTCCCTCATGGAACACCTAGGAACACATAATTGGCTGCCTTTGAACAACAACCCCTACTGCAATAAAAACTCAAAAAAATTAGAATGATAAGAGTCTGAAAACTGTGAACAAACTTCATATACCTCCTTGAAAGCTTCATCATCCTGATACATATGTTTGAGAGTATCAATCCCCACACTTTACAACTGAATTTCTTGAACCATACACACCCTTCTACTCAATGCATCTACCACTTTATTGGCCTGCCCCTTCTTGTGTTTGATGGAAAAGGTGTATGCTTGGAGTTGTTCAACCCATTTCATATGCCTGTGATTGAATTTCTCCTGTGAATTTAGAAAACTAAGTGCATGGTTGTCAATATAAACAATAAACTCCTTAGGCAAAAGATAGTGCCTCCACTTTTTCAAAGCTTGCACCATTGCATACAACTCCAAGTCATAAGTAGAATACTTTCTCTTAGCATCATTCAATTTTTCACTAAAGAAAGCAACTGGCCTACCTTCTTGACTTAAGACAACCCCTATAGCAAGGTTACTAGCATCACATTCCACAACAAACAACTTGTTAAAGTTGGGCAAAACAAGAATGGGCTGTTGTGCTGCTTCTTGTTTCAGAATTTCAAAAGAATCATTGGTTGCCTTTGTCCAAGAAAACTTACATTTTTTCCCCCCTTTGATGGTATCCAAAATAGGTGTACAAATATGACTAAAACCTCTTATAAACTTCCTATAAAATGTTGCCAAACCATGTAAACTTTTTACATCACCTGCTGTTTTAGGAATTGGCCATGACAAAATGGCCTCTACCTTTGCTGGATCCATCTTCAAACTACCTTGGGACATGACAAAACCAAGATAGGTGAGTTCTTCCTTCATGAAGACACTCTTCTCCATGATCATCAATTGATCATCATGCAATTTCTTCAAAACCTGATCCAAATGTTGCAAATGTTCTTCCTTAGTCCTGCTGAAAACAAGAATGTCATCAAGGTATACCACAACAAATTTGCCAATGAAATCTTGCAACACTTCATTCATGAGATGCATAAAAGTACTTGGGGCATTGGATAGGCCAAATGGCATCACCAACCACTCATAAAGACCCTCATTTGTTTTGAATATTGTCTTCCATTCATCCCCTTGCTTTATCCTAATTTGATGATACCCACTCTTAAGATCAATCTTAGAAAAGTATCTAGCCCCTCCCAAACAGTCCATTAGGTCCTCAATCCTTGGCATAGGGAACCTATATCTTATAGTAATCTTTTAATATCTCTAGAATACGTACACAACCTCTATTTACCATCCTTTTTAGGGGCTAGGACTGTTGGGACAACACATGAGCTAAGGCTCTTTCTTACCAATCCCTCATCCAACAATTCTTGCACTTGCTTGGCATTCTCTTCATTTTGAGAGGGTGTCATCTTGTAGGCTACTTTGTTTGGCAAAGTAGATCTTGGTATGAAATCAATTTGATGGCTTATGTCCCTAATAGGTGGTAATTCATTAGGCATCTCCTCTACCATGATACGCTTATACTTCTCTAACAATTGCTGCACCTCCTTGGGAACCTCTTCCTTACTAGGACCATACAAATTAGGACTATTTTTAGGCTTCAAAATCAGAGCATACCCTTGGGTTCCTTCCTCCTTAATGGTGTCTAGAAACTCTTTACCACTCACAATCATGACACTTGACCCAACACTCTTCTCTACATTCTCATCCAGTAATGGATCCATTCTATACTTCCTACCATTCTTGGTTATGATGGAGTTAGTTTTACCATCATGTTGGGATTGAACATCATATTGCCATGGACGTCCTAACAGCAAATGATAAGCATCTATGGGAATTATATCACACAAAATCTTGTCCTTGTACTCCCCTATCTCAAATTCTACCCAAGTTTGTTCATCTACCAAAACTTGTTGCCCCTTATTCAACCATGATACTTTATAAGGACTAACATGAGGAAGTCTTTTCAATTTCAACTTGTCTACCATTTCAATAGAAACCAAATTTTTGGTTGAGCCTGAATCAACAATTACCTTGCAAATCTTACCATAGGCTTTGCATGTTGTTCTGAACAATGTCTTCCTTTGAGGGGGTTCTTGTGTTTGAGGCACCTTCAACATGGTTCTCCTCATCATCAAAATTTATCCTTCATGGACTGGGGCTGCACTTCCAATTGGAGAGTTAACACTTTGGAAATCTTCCTCTTGGATCAACTGGTTCCTTCTCTCTCCTCCATGAGAGCTTGAGGCTTGCTTTACAGGACATTTAAAGGCTGGATGTCCCACTTGGTTGCAATTGTAGCACCTTCCTGTGACGACATTAGGACCTCTCCTTGGTCCACCAAATCTACCCCTTCCATTGGGTCTCCTTCCTCTAAAGCCTCCTCTAGAACCTAATTCTCCACTTTGTTCTTGGGAACTAGATTCCCCTTGACTTCTTTGAAACTGATTTCTACCTCCAAAACTACCCCTAGCTCTGAAATTTCTGCCACCTCTTCCTCTATTTTGTTTCTCACCTTTCCTCTTCAACTTCTCTTTAGCCCTCAATGCCATTTGAAAGCATTTGTCTACGGTTTCAGGGGTTAGTATATTGATTTCATCTTATATACTAAACTTCAAACCATTTAGATACCTTGCCACTTTACCTTTTTAATCCTCCATATATCCACAACGAAGAGAGAACTTGTGAAACTCCTCAGTGTAGGTGGCCACATCCAAATCTCTTTATTTGAGATTTTGCATCTTCTTGTAGATCTGTACCTCATAGTCTGATGGAAGGAATTGGGACTTGATCCTCTCCAACATTCTGCTCCATGAAGAGATCATACTCTTCCCATTCTTTACCCTCTCACCTTGGGTGTAATTCCACCATGTAAGGGTAGCACCTTTGAGTTTAGTTTTTGCAAACTTCACCCTCTTGTTCTCAGGAACTTCTTTGTATTCAAAGTAGTTTTTTAGGGCCTCAATCCAGTCCATAACTTCATCAGCATTCATCTTGCCACTAAACATTGGAACCTCCATCCGAGCCTCTGAAGAATCTTTGCCAATTGCCCTGATGGCTTCAAGGAAATGTTTCTGATCTGTAGGTACCTCTGCCTCTTCTTGATCTTCTTCTTCCTCCTCTTTTTCTTCTTCATCATCAGAACCTTCATCTATCATCTTCCCTATCCTCAGTGCCTTCAACTCTACTTGGAGTGCTTTCTTGACTCCACTCTTAATCTTTTCTTCCATCTCCTTGAACTTCTTAACCACCTCAATGGTCATCCCTTTTGGAGGCATGTTGCTAGCCTCTCCTTCACTCTCCTCTCCTGACATATACCAGGTCTTAAACAACCAAAAACAAAACCTTTTATGGCTCTGATACCACTACGATGTAGAAAACTTAGGATAGTTTGATGATTCCACAGATTGACAAGGCTTTCCTTGGACACTCAAAACCTTAACTCATGGAGCAACATGAAAAGTGGGAACAATAGTTAGTTTTATTGAAATCATCATGTAAAGGCATGTTTGGCATTCCATATGACACATCCAAACCATTTGCTAAGGCTAGACAAGCTTTGACTTGGGACTTCCCTCTTTAAGCGACTAAATTCCTTGTAGCCCTTGAAATAGGAACAAACAGCAATAACTTTTGACACAGGTCTGCAAACTCAAATCTTAGACAATCCTAAGATACCCTTTTGGATTCCCCACAACATATCCCAATTTGGGTATGGGTTGTTTTGGACAATATGGTCTAACCTATAACCCCTCCTAGTAGCCTAGAGCCCCAATTTTCCCTATTTTGTGAAGCAACCACCCTTCCAAAAACTCACAAAACTTTCTACACTAGTTGGACACCTCAATCTCATGCCCAAACCAAGACTTTTTAAGGTTTTGAGGCCCCACCACCAACTGTAGCAGATTTGGCTTAGACTATTCTACTTTACATTTGCCTAGCACATGGTCTTGCTAGGTCTCCTTAAGAAATCTCCAACAAAAATAGACTCCTGCCCAAAACGCCTTCGAAAAACATTAAAACAAACAACAATGAATCCATCCCACTGATCAAGGAGGTTTGGGATTAGTGGAATGGTGAGGGCACCATAGTTTTTTGTCAAAAACCCTAGATGAGGGTTTTTCATACCGTTTTCAGAAAAATTATATATGCTCTAAAAATGTTTCAAGAACTCAAACCAGATGCAAAAGGAAGCCAACTCACTCTACTATCATGCTATCATCGTGACTTTCCACAATCTATCCGTATAGGAACAGGGTACGGCCTATAACAGCGGATTACACAGTAATTAGGCAGAAAACTAAACTTCTTTATTATTTTCTCCTCCCAATCACTTCAAACTCCCCTTCTACATTGCAATGATCATGTTCAAGGCTTTTTAAGTCTACATACATCTTGACAGACCTCTTGGAAGATAGTTTTGGTCGATGGCAAGGTATATAACTATTCTTCAACCATCGAACTGCCCTATTGTGTTATGGACTGCAACTAATGATAATGATTTGTCATATGTGACGTGGGGTGGCATAACAAACAAAGTCTTCAAACACCATTGCAAAACAAATAAGCCTTGGACAAGGCATTAGACCTCTTGACACCTTCCTACATGCCTTAGAAAGGCTTACAACCATGAATCTTTATGACTGCCTCAACTATGGCAGCAACATGGCATCCATTTGCAATGGCTCTTATTACAATGCATGAAAATGGTCTTCAAGACCTTATTGAATCAACAAGACAACATGAACAACATGAAGACAAGACATAAATCCTTATGGTCTCCTGGGTGCTCCTGCACCATCATTTATTTTATCATAAGTGCTTCTTAGACTCTTTCTAAATTATACTGTGTAATGCCCACCATGAAACCCTAGAGATAAGTCAACTAACGCAATAAAAAGGCAGTTTTTTTATAGAAGTAATGGTAACTAAATATAACATAGTCTGATACAAAAGTTAACTAACATCTCTAGGGATAACATGACTGCATTATTGAAATTAAGCAATAACCAACAACATACATAACTTATGCAAATCATGACTACATTACTAATTACTAACATGATCTAACTAATAGCCAATGTTTGTTCTAATTCCACATGCACAATATGGATACACACACGTACAATTTGTAATGCCTACCCCAGAAACTCTTAATAATGAAATCAACAAAATAATAGAAACATTTTACAAGGTTTAACTTAGTAAATTTCAGATTACATAACAGTGTATCTCAATATTCAGTGTAAATGAAATTTAAGATACAAACGTTTCAGATTAACTTATATACGCATTTACCATAGTGCCAGATAATCTTCCATATGCCAAGTGGAAAGGTACTTCCTTAACTCCAGAGTCTTGCATGGCTTATAAATCTCTAACTACACATCTAATGAAATATTAATCCTGCATAATTATAGATTACACAATACAAATATCAATGGCCTGAAATGACAAGCCTAAGGCCCTAAGGGTCGACCTAATGTCTCGGGGGCTCATTCATGATGGCCTTGCCTACGTATGCGCAGCGCAGAGACATCGTAATTCCAGGTAACTCAAACCATATATCACATAATATCCATAATAACTTATTTTCTTTAAGAAATATTGAAGCGTCTTGTCCATTATAGTAAGCACAAGATACCCCTAGTAATTCAAGTATTACAAAAAAAAACAATGATTACAAATCAACAAGACACCTAGTTAATTACATCATTACAATAAAATGTCTATATTTCCAATTGAGACATTAATCAAATCATTTTCTATTTTAGATAAGACTCAACCAAATCAACATCTGAAGATTTGCTATCTCAAAACCTAGTTAGTGAAGAATGTATAAGGTCTAACTGATTACAACTCTAAATCACATAATTAACTTTATATATAATCTGACGACTCAATATATTTACTAGACTTAATCTACAATTAGATCTACTTATATTCAAATCAATAATGATATTCACACTTAATGTTAAAACCTCTTTTATATTACATAAATCAATCAATAATGATCTAAACACTTAAATAATTCTCTTCCCTCTAATCTTTATCCTCGAGCATTTACCAATGAGAAGTATCATATAGAATAAAAGTAAATAAATAGTGACTCTAAACACTTCATTCATGGATACAAATGACTCAATCAACAAGACCCTAGGCTTAGCTTGAGAATGTTGGGGAAAATACATGTACTTGTGAACATTTAGGCTTAGCTTGAGTTCTAGGTGCATGCAACATAAATCACGAGTTACCCTTATTGTATTACACCTTCATAGTCATCATGAGAGCAAATATGACCTTTTTAACAATTCTAATGGTTGTTCCACAAGACATGTTTATCAAACCAAATGCAATTGCCAACCATTCACTATAGTGGCAGCAAAATAGCTCTTTTCTTCCTCTTCTATGACCATCTGAAGCTCACCACACCTAACCACTTCCAACCACTTCCATATAGATGTTTGAGAGGAGGACATAAATCATGCAACCATAATAGGATCCAATAAAATATAAAATAGAATCACTGCGCTCCTAAGACTAAATTCATATGAGATCTATACATGCACTAAGAAGACACATTCATCAGAGCATAAGGGAAGGGAAATCTTTATAAAATGTGATAGTTGCATGTGCTCTCAAAGACATTCATACAAAATATGAATCATGGACAAAGCATACGAACTGTTCGACAAAATCCTGAAATGAAATATAGTCTCAAAGACTGGAATGATGGCAAGTTATGCACAAAATTAATTTGTAAACAAAATTATAGAGATTTAAGACAATGTGGTCGACATCCATTACGGATAACCTAGTTTCAAAAACTGAAGTTTTTTGGATCAGGGTACGGACCGCCATCGAGCAAAATGGGAGACAAATTCTTATGTTAGATACGATAGTTGACAGAACTGTGGTATATGTGTAAAACTGGAAGCACTGCAAGGTAGATGAACTTTTTAAAGCATTGCAGAAGAAACATCATATCATGGAATACAATAAACGCAGGGTATGCACAATATGGATTTGTTATGCCGGCTTAAGGAACTCACAAGAAATTACAATCTATAGGTGTAAACAATTTCAACGCCCAAGAGGATCTAAATGTCAATACTTAGCAATCAAACATGGTAAAGATATTTCCCACTATGGACGATCTACTACTCAAGCCTAAACGCCTCAAAAATTAAAAAAAAATATAGATTTCGTCGCATCTCAAGCTTCCAGAAACTAATGCGGAATAGACATAAATAAATGTTGATTAAAAATACATAGAGGGTCGCATTTCTCTCTGGAAAATATATAGTATTTTAGAGTGTAGGTTAAACTCAAATAGAATTGAGTAGATGAGTTTAGAAACCTCAAGAGAAACATTTGGCATGCCTCACTGAGATATCTCATGGAACGGAAACGATCACATCATAGAAATATCATAAGATATACACCAATAATATGTTAAAGAGTTCTTAGAAACTTACTAGTGAATATTGTAAGCAACTGTATGACTAACTCCGCGTCCTCGACCACAACCTCATTTTATACTTATCGTCTCCTCTTGAAATATGTGTTTTTCCCCCTTAATCTATTTCCCTCCAACCTGCTGCTTTCCACCATTCTTTTCTTTTTAACAGCTACACTTGAATGTTATTCCATATGGTTAACTTTTATATCAGCTCTGGCTTAAACATATTTCTGGCAAGATGATTGAGGATCAAATCAGATAAAGTTCTTTCGGTGAGTCATTTTTTTTGCTCCCTAATTTTCTTTATGAACTGTGATTTATACAACAATGAAGATCTAGTCTATGATGCAAACTCCCTGTAACTTTTTTTTTGTTCCCCAAAAACTCCTTTTCCCCCATAAAATAGAAAAGATAATCAATATTCATAACTACCCTTCCCACTCTTTCTACCATTGTCTAAAATTAGACAAGATAATGGCCAAGGAATAGATTCCTTCATTAAGTGAAATAACTGCCACAATTATATTCATGACTAGTTTTAATAATAATTAACTATCCTTTCTTACACTAACATCATTAAGACAAGGTTAATTTCTTTACAACTTCAAAAGAAGGTATCTAAAATGTCTATCACTGGAAGTTTAGTGTTCCAAGCTCAGTGAGAAATCAATATAGTTCACAAGCTAGGTAACACATTAACATTTTCTATGCTAAAACTACTACACATTCTTTTAATATATCTACTTAACATACTAATTTCAACATAGCGCAATAACCTCTTTACTTCGATTAATGCTGAAATATAATCTTTTCAATGATTCATGCTACAAGCATAAGGTATTTTATACTACCACGATCAAGCAATCTTATAAGTCTAAACTATTGCTCAAGCAACAATCAACTACAAAATACTTCTATGTTTATAGAAATCAATTATAAACACGCACCTGATGTTTATCCCTAGTGCCACTAGATGACAGACATCCACTCTACAAAATAAGATGGTGCAACATTCATTATGGTCTCTTGACTCCCTTTCTGACTGGTCATACTCCCTGAGTCAAACTTAGTCAACGGTCATTAACCTGCACATCCATGATGAGAATGGAGGGGCACTACATACTGTCTTGATCTATGGTTTCTCGACCATTCACTGTCGACCATAATAAACAATAGAATAATTCAATGTTATAACTGATTTAAGAGTTTTCAAGTTTTCTTAACCCTTCTGGGTCGAATCTAGGGATTTAACTTCTCTATCCCAATGCATTGGAATATCAAATAATCTTGTTTTCCAAAAGTAAAAATTTAGAATAATATAACATGGAAACAATAACCTCTAGTCTTCTCTTGACCACTTGGGCATTGTTCGAATTCACATTTCTCATAACATGTATATAAACATAGTACACGAGGTATATCCTCATTCATATAAGATCTTAATGAATACTATCATTATCATAACTAATCTTTTGATTAAGTTCAATTTTTCAACCTAAATAGGTTTGAGTCTAAAAATAATAATATAATATTTTTGAACTCTTGGTCTTCTTAAGTCCACCGACTTTCAATATACGATAGGTTATGAACTCATATTTAACATCCTTTGTATGTCATGATAATGCTTATCATTATTTGTATAATGCATATGTGATATTATAACACTATACTTAGGTGTTTTCAATGATATCAATATCATTTTTATATATTCTATATAAGTGAATATCTATCACCATAATTTTTTATTATAAACATTAAAACTTATACATATAAATCATTGTGAAATGTGAATCTACCACTGTCTAAACTTTCTTTAATCTTACTCATCTCGACTCCTATGTTTACATCTAAGTTCTCAAAAAGTTGTCTTTGCATTTTATATGCTAGATTTCTACATAGATTTGGTCTTTTGATAGCTAAAAGAAACCTATATTTGCTCGAGTATACAAAGTTAAATGACAAGTTTCTACAGACCGTAAGCCTATGTGTAAATAATGTTAATTATAACATTTTTCCTTAATCTTGTGTCTATCAAAGCAATAAAGTTTACAATATATTTTCTCTATGGGTTTGATGATAGTATAAAATGATGGCATGAAATAATTATCTTCCATAGTATGTATGTTGTAAACTAAAACATTTAATTGTTTGTCCTCTGCAGTTTTATACTACTCTACAATGAAATTTTTTACTACCTCTCAGTCATAAATTTGAACTCCATTATCACAAGCATTCTGTGTGTGGTTTCATCTTATCTCTGTATAGTCATACAGAATGGGAATATTGTAATTTAATAATGGAATTATTTCTTATAAGAGATATCCTTACCTCAAAGCGTCGACAATTTCCCAAAACCTGAGCTAGTTTCTTCCTTCTCTGTGTTTGTCTCTCCTTCCCCGTGGATTCCTGATGAGAACAAAGCTCTCATTATTTTTAATGTAGTCATTCGCCTCTTCCTAGTCACATAATCTTTACTCCAAATTAATTTTGTTCTCTTCAAAACTATACTCCCTGTCTCCCAAGGCTCGAGTTCCTCTTCATCCTATCTCCTATGATAATTATTAAAGTCTTCTCTATGTTTTCTCTAGTCCCCCACGATTGAGGCCAATAGTATGTGACAGTCCACCATGAGCTCCTCGTCGTTGGCCTCTGTGTTCATTAGGATATTTCATCACCTTGTGTATCCATCAATAATATAGCCTTTTAAAAGGCTTTACCCTCCATAATCATGGATATTCTTCCCACATCTGTGCCTATTTTCACTCTAAAATGGCATGCAAAAATGATGGAGTTACTAGTCATAAAGACCACTCCTAAACTGTTTGTAAACTCCTCATTTCTCTCCATGACCAACACAGAGGAAAGGAGTCGAGTGCCTACAAAGTGCATGATGTGGTTTTGCATTAATTTTGCAACAACACCACGTTCCTTAAAATGCTCATCGACTACCTACAATTGGTTTAAACTTAAAGTTCATATTAAATAGATATTTAACAACATAATATAGGTGTATACAACATATACTTATGTTGTCTCTAACACACGATATGATATGCGAATGGGGTCGAGGTATTCTCCCTCTCTCAAAATTTCTTAACGTCAAAATAGATAATTAACATAATAGAATTCCAATCAAGAATTATCGATAATAAAGTAGTTTAACTACCAGTATTTATTTGTTCTAGTAATATAAAATTGTATTCATCTCACACAAACAAATAACGATTATCGACCATTTCCTTGTCGACGGTCATGTTCTAACCTGACTTAGTTTTTGACAATAACCTTAGGGTAATTGCAAGAAGATGAGTATAGATTTCATGGAAGTCTCCCGCGGATGGAAAATGCCGCTTGGAATGGGTACCCATTTTGACAATAATGGGTGCCCATTTAGGAATGGGAGCCCAAGCCTAAACGAGTTCCCGTTAAGAAACGGGCTCCCATTTAGGAATGGGATCCCGAGCCTAAACAAGTACCCGTTAAGAAACGAGCTCCCATTTAGGATCAGGAAACCACAACCAAATGAGCACCCGTTATGGAATAGGCACTCGTAAATGGAATGGGTACCCATTCTAAAACAAGTACCCATTTTCAAAAAGTATACATTTTAAAAAAAATAGGCCCGTGGCTTCATTTTAATAGCTACAAGCTGTGAAAAAATAGAGAAGATGACGCCAAGAATAGGTACCTACATCAGCTGACCCCACCTCCCGCCTCCTCCAGATCGGCTATCGACTGTCCCAGGTTGGTTGCCCATCATTTTATGTTGTTTTTCATTATTTTTGTTTTTTTTATTGTTTTTACAATGTTAAACTGTATATGTTAAACCCTAAATTGAAAACAAGTGCTAAACCCTAATTCATAAACTATAAACCCTAATTCATAAATCGTAAACCCTAATTTATAAACATTAACCATAATTCATAAACACTAAAACATAAAACCCTAATTCATAAACACTAAACCCTAATTCATAAAATAGGGTTTCATAAATTAAAATAGGGTTTCATCAAGGTCCTAACAAAGTTCATTGCACTATCATCTAAATCTTAATGCTACCTCAACAATTATATGATCTAGAAGGACTGTCACATCTTGTAAATCTAATCTCTTGTCCTTGCTATGGACTATTATGCATGAACATCCAGATGAGTTGTCACTAGAAGAAAAAGACCATAGGACTACCACAATAAGGATATAGTTGTGTTGTTCACAATAAGAGAGGGCAATCATCCTAAACTAAGAAGAGAAGAAAATTAACAATCAAGAGACTATCATTAATGGTTGTCATGAGCATGTTAATGGACAATTAGTTGTCATCTTAGTCATAACACTGTCCTATTATTTACATAAAAGAACCTATAGCAATGATCTAGGATATATAGTCATTGGAGAACCTATCCTAGTTCTATAGTCAAGGACAATCCCATCACACCATTAGATCTACCCCTTCTCAGGGACAGGCACTTTAACCATGTATAATGGAAAGATAATGATATGTATCCAAGATTCCACATGGGAGGATGAGTTCATTCAGAAGAATCCACACTTGATTAGCATTGAGGACAATTCTTCTTTGAAGAGAGGGGGCATGCTACGCCCTTAATATTAGTGTACATTGGGTTATGAATAGTTGGCTTGTGGCTATCCTAACTCCTAACTAAGTCATGTTATCATTAGTATATTATTATTTAGTTAGTTAGGTCGGCCTAGGGCTTATATAGGGGTGTGTCTATTCGACCTAAGCATAATTAGGTATATATAGGAGGATGTGAGTCTTATTTCATCATCATATTCTGAAGTGTGTTCTCATTGGAGATATTTGGAGGTTTGCCTCCTTGAAGTAGCCTGTTATTCTCAGTTATTATCAAGTATTTGCAGCATATTTCATATCATCTTCTTCTATTGTGCAAGTTATTTCATTACATACAAACACAATCATTTGGTCATGTTGTAATCCTCTCTCCAAAGTATGCAGAATCCGAATGGTGTTTGGATGAGCTCCATTTGGTCATACAAAAACCATTTGTAAGATTCAACATGTAAATCACACACATGGGAAAAGCGATAAAATGGAAACATGTAAGTTTAGTAAGGAGTGGCCTATTCTAAAACCTAAATGACTTATTAAATCTAAACCTAAAACCTAGAAGTCACTTTATTATGTTTAAATCTTTAATTTAAACATATATATATATATATATATATATATATATATATATATATTATTTGTAAAGAGTTATGGTCACATGACAATCCCTCCATGAACTAGGGTTTGATAGAACTTCTAGGGTTTCTTTTATATAGGCTTAACAGTAAACCTTTAGGAATGATATTTCAAAATCATTTGAAATTGTCTATATAGACCTTGAACTAGTTATACACTATAGGCTTATTCTTCTAGCCTTCATGGCTTTCAATGTTCCCGATGAGTCTCATAGTCCTAATTTAACCATTTGTAAAACTCTTTTCATGAAGCTAAAAACCTACAAATTAGACACAACAAGACCCTAATATCTTTTTGTAGACCTAACCCAAATGACTTATTAAACCTAAACCTAAAACCTAGAAGTCACTTTATTATGTTTAAATCTTTAATTTAAACATATCCATCTATCTATGACAACTTGAGGCTTAACAAAGGGGTAAAGGGGACAACAACAATGGAAAAAAATTAAAATAATGTTGAGTGTACATAGGATGGGTTCAAAGATTGAATAAAATAAAACACTTAGGAAGGATAAACATGGATTAGGAACAAAATAGGAAATGGGAACATGGCTAGATGGAATGACATTTAGGCTATACAATAAACTTTTAGGAATGATATTTCAAAATCATTTGAAATTGTCTATATAGACCTTGAACTAGTTATGTACTATAGGCCTAAATTATTCTAGTCTTCATGGCTTTCAATGTTCCTGATGAGTCTCATAGTCCTACTTTAACCCTTTGTAAAACTCTTTTCATTCAAAGCTAAAAACCTACAAATTAGACATGACAAGACCCTAATATCTTTTTGTAGACCTAACCTAAATGACTTATTAAACCTAAACCTAAAACCTAGAAGTCACTTTATTATGTTTAAATCTTTAATTAAAACATATCCATCTATCTATGACAACTTGAGGCTTAACAAAGGGGACAACAACAATGGAAAAAATAAAATAATGTTGAGTACATAGAACATGGGTTCAAAGATTGAATAAAATAAAACACAGTTTAGGAAGGATAAACATGGATTAGGAACAGAATAGGAAATTGTAACATGGCTAGATGTAATGACATTTAGGCTACGCTTTTTTGCAAAAACGGTCAAAATGACAGGTAAAGCACACACATGGGAAAAGGGATAAAATGGAAACAAAAGTTTAGTAAGGGTATATGTAAATTGCAAATTATATTATACTTGTACATACATGATCAATTTAGTGATAC
The DNA here is from genome assembly GCA_027924645.1 of Cunninghamia lanceolata. Lineage (NCBI taxonomy): Eukaryota > Viridiplantae > Streptophyta > Pinopsida > Cupressales > Cupressaceae > Cunninghamia > Cunninghamia lanceolata. The sequence continues at coordinate 1,009,836 of BSBN01000082.1, forward strand.
ATTGATTGATAGAGCTAAAAAATGGTTTAATTCATGTCATGATTCTTAAACATAAATTTTGATTTACATTTTCTAACTTTTAAATTTTTCTTGGAAAATGTCACTTGGTTTAATGCATGTATATGTTAAATTATGTAAAATTAAATGTTTTAATGTATTGTTTAAACCATGCAAATTTATATATTTCCAAGTTTTCAATTTATATGTATACATATTTAAACATATGTTGTACATGCAATTTAATATATATATTTTCAATTCCTAATTCAATTTTAATTATTTTTTGTAATTGCAGCTCTACTTCTAGACCCTATGTGTACACACGGTTGATCCAGCCTAGGATCCCCCACCCCAACCCGCCCCCCCCCCCCCCCACCAATGTAATGTCCCCTTTCTAGTGGAAACACTTAAACTTGAATCTGCATTCAAAGTGATTCTCAAAAAGACATTAGAAACATTATAGATCAATAAATTTCAATGATGAGATCAAATAAGATCAATGATAATATAATTATATCATTCCTTGTTAAAGGATTATTCATTTCATGATTGTCACTCACTATTGATGACTATTCTATAATACATTCCATAATTCAAAATCCACATCTTCCTTACTATTCCTCCTCATGGAATTAGGCTTTACATGACTAGGGCACGCTGAAACCATCTCTAACCCAGCCTTGGGGAAACTACGTCCCAACCTTGGGGCCTATATATGGATGGAATTACTCTGCATCTCCCCACAATACCTAACATTCCTTTAAGGATGAAATAATAGAGGAAAATAGATACTAATTGTATACACCTAAAAATGGCAAAGGCAAATTAAATAAATATTTATTATTTATTTAATTCCCATTCTGCTATCATTTAATAAATTCATCAATTTATCTATTTGATTCACGTTCATCATTCATAGTCCAAATATTAAATAAATATCAATTTATTTAATTAAGTCCATTAAACCTATTCTTTTGATGTCATCCCTTAATTAAATAATAATCAAATTATTTAATCCCAAATCATCCTATTCCAAAGTCAAAAGTCTTCTATTCCACATCACCTAAGCCACCTCACGCATCCACCTCATCATCTTGCACATGTAATTAAATATTTTAATATTTAATTCATCCATTTTCTCTCACCCACATGGCCTATTCTTTCTCCAACCATCCCTATTCACATGGATGTGGTCTCTCCATGTCACCATGGTCAAAGGGACACTTTGTGACACTTGTTCTATAGTCCCTAAAAATGGAAAAGACAAATTGAATAAATATTTATTATTTATTTAATTCCCATTCCTCTATCATTTAATAAATTCATCAATTTATCTATTTGATTCACATTCCTCCAAATATTAAATAAATATCAATTTATTTAATTAAATCAGTTAAACCTATTGTTCTAATGTCATCCTTTAATTAAATAATAATCAAATTATTTAATCACAATTCATCCTATTCCAAAGTCAAAAAGTCCTCTAATCCACATCATCTATTCCATGTCACACATCCACCTCATCATCTTGCACATGTAATTAAATATTTGAATATTTAATTAATCCTTTTTCTCTCACCCACATGGCCTATTATCTCTCCAACCATCCCTATTCCAAAGGGTATGGTCTCTCCATGTCACCATTGTCAAAGGGGCACTTTGTGACACTTGTTCCATAGTCCCTAGAATCTTTCCAACCTCCCTACAAACATGATCTCCTTGTTTGACCTTCTCTCTTTGATCATTGTGAGCCTTGTGACATGTGGACTCATGTCACCCGTTTCTCTCCACCATGTCAAGGTGAGAGGAACATCTCCCCCTTTCTCTCCCTCATCTCAACCAACTCAATCCTCACTGTACACCTCACAAGACCAAGTCTCCACCGTTGAGATTTTGACACATGGATTTGCCCTCTCCTTGGCCTATAAAAGGAAGCTCATTCCCTCATTTCTACAACACACAAGCTATAGCAAAGTTACTTTGCAAAAATTCGAGCATGCCTTTGGCAAAGCTTTCATATTGCTCATTGCATTTTATAGCTATTATCTTCATATCCATACAACCATGGCTTCAATCATCCATCCTTCATCCTCACAATAGTTGCATTGTAGGTAATCTCCATTTCATTTTATCCAACATACAACCATTCAAGTATTGTCATCTTCTAACAACGAGGAAGCACACTTCTGAGAGATATATTCATCAACAAGATCAATACAAGATAGGCGAACAATGGAAGGTTTGAGGTAAATCAGTCTTCAAGGTAATAGTTACTTTGTTTATTTGATTTGCATCATATTTCATTGAGATTATTGGATTATTAGTAGTTTAATACTGTTAACAATATTTCCACTAACATTTTTGGTGCTCATCGTGGGGCCTTGCCCCATTTTTAACTTCCATCTAAGTGTTTTGTGAAGGTTCTGTCATGACAGGTTGGTTCTACGCATGTAACTTCCAGTTCTGTGCATACAACATTTCCTGCAGCGCCTTTACCTTTCTGCGCATCCAAACTGTTCTGCTGTGAATTTAAGGTGTTTTGTTGCGCTTCTGCTATTCTGGTGCATATACAGCGCAGTCATGCGCTTTTAACTATTATTCCCACGTATTTACGAATCAGCGCATATAATACGCAGTACTGCACATATGACTTGAGTCCTACGCATGCAATTTGTAACAGAGAGTTGTAAAAGTCTTATAAGGTTTTCCATACTAACTTTCATCTGCAGGTGTTAGGAGCTAGATTTAGTCATTTTAGCTACATTATTAAGCCACCTAGAACTAATTAGGAAGCAGTGACTTAATATGTTCATGCAAATCTTCACATAGACTTAACTAGGAGGAAAGTAAATCGATTTGTTGCATCACAACTTTCATCTAGTCCAAACCTAGGGATTAAAACTGAACAATTTCTTTATGTTTTTACTATCTTGCACTACAATCTTTACATAGCGTAATAGGGGAAAGTAATACTTGTTTTATTCCTGCAAACAACAATCTACACCTAGGTTTGTTAGAGGGATAAAATTAACAAAATCTTTCCAAGTTATTGCTATCTTGTTACAAATTTCTGTGCTTGGTAGAGTTAACACATTTAGTTATTTTTCTTTTAACTAGGGAGTTAAAGAACCAGTGTTCTCTATGTTTTCAGAATGATAATAGGACTATGCTCGCCCCTTAATTGGGTGACCAAAATGACAAACTTGTAATTTTGCATGTTTTACCTTTAGAGAGGCCTGCCCTTGGAAATCCTTCCTTCCAAGTGCGAATGACCTTATGTGATAACGGGATAAATCCAAGCTCCTCCAAGTCACTATAAATAAATTGCATTTGTGAGGAAAGTTGCAAGCGACAGGTGTTGTTGTATTACACCGACCAATGTTTCCCCCAAAACCATGTGGAGTGTAACCTCTGCATGCTGGGAAGCCTTCTTATCAAAGTGAATGGCCGCACGTGTAATCACCCGAACGGATGCCTTGACTAAAATCCTTTTGTTCTAGTAAGCCAAAATCCCCTATTTGGTGACACAAGAGGAGGAACCTCTAGAGCCATCTAATGTCATACACTCATTTAGTGTAGAGACAGAAAAGTTCAACTCTTCAGAGGAACTATAACTTGGTATGCGTGAGAAGTGAGTGTCGTGGAGGGGAGCTGGTGCTACCAAGTTATTAGTTGTCCGCCTTTATGCAAGTGGTTGGTGTAAAAACCAAGTTAGAACTCATCAAATATTGTCCTTGTCATCCTAGGATTGTAATTGTTTGTTTTTAATTTTGTTAAGTAATCATGAAAACCTTTTGTTCTCTGTGTTTTCCTGCAATAACTTGACCCAAAATCAAAATTTCAAACCTTAGATTAACTTAGGGAAACGTTCCAAGAAAATCAAACTATCATACTGAAACAAGAAAACTAAGTACCTGCAGTTCTGTGCATATAAAACATTCTGCTGCGCATACAACACATTTTGCTGTGCATATAACCAATTATATTGCGCATCTGAATCTTTTTGTTGTGCTTATAATCTTTCTGTGCATCTGACGCACAGAACCACGCATATAAAACATAGTGTTGCGCTTCCAAAATCAAACAGACCTGGGCATTTAACCCACAAAGGTGCACATTTGACCTGTTATCTTGCAATTTTAAAGCTGCACATCCAAAACAGAGGCATATTCCGTATAGTTTGGGATAAAAACATTATCAATTTTAGGTACCCTTTTTTCTATAGTTTCACCTTGAAAAATTAGTTATACCATGAAAATACCTTTCCATATCATTTTCACAAACATTCTCTTTTCACATCATTGCCTTGCTATCAAAATACCTCAAAATCAAACCAAACTTGCTTCTAGGACCTAGTTGATATTCTACCAACCCAAAGAAGACCTAGTTAGTTTTATAACAGGATTTCAAATCATCCTTCTCAACAAAACTATACTAGTGTAACCTTGACAAGAAAATAGTCCTCATCAAATAGCGGTGTCAATCTATCCCTATTTAGGACTACCACTTGTATCGTCACTCCGATAGCTATTACACATTATAGCTCAAGATTTACCTTGTTTGAGACAAACATAGAATCAACAAAAACCTTAGCAAAATCAATTCCAATCAAACTCACCTTCTACCATATTACACCTCCAATCAAAATCAAAATCCAACAAATCTCATAATCTCATTTCATCCCATCCCAAAATCTTGCATGGTGCAAACTAGATCTTTATCAAAACAAAAGCAAAACATGGACAACCTTAACAATAATATACCCAATCCATATGATGACGAAGTCTCTCAAGAGGAAATCCTTCAACAACTCCAAGACCCTAAGTTCCAAAAGATAATGGATAGAGTTGTTGCTACCGATCCCCAAAAGTATTTCCTCATGCTTTCTCAATAAGGAGCAAAGCTACCCGTAGACTTTGATATCTCTAATCTACGAGAGAATAACGCCTCAAATGAAGCTGAGTCATCGAAAGATTGCTCCAAAAGTGAAAAAGAGACTCCAAAAATAGAAAAGGCTAAGGATACACTTAATCCTTTCGATGCATTAACAACCCAAATACAAGCCTTACAACAACAATTGATAGATATCCAAAGTGGAACCACAACGAAACATTATTCGCTCGAAGATATCTCACCTTACCCATTTGACAAATCCTTGAACATGATACCTTTTCCTATAAGATTTGAAGTGCCAAAATTTGACAATTATAGAGGAAAAGGAGATCCTAGAGATCACATTAGGGAATTCAGTGCCGCTTGCCTTGAAGTCGCCCACAATGAAACTTATCTAATGCGACTATTCCCTAGAAGCCTAGGAGGACAAGCCATGGAGTGGTTTACACGTCTACCTCCCGGCATCCACACCTTTAACGAATTAGTGGACAAATTCATCACACATTTCTCTTATAACATAGAACATGAAATCTCCATGCTAGACCTTTGCAATAATAAACAAAAAGGAGGATAATCATTTGCATCTTTCCTACAAAGGTGGAGGCAGCTTGCGAGCAAATGTCCCTATCACATACCTAAAAAACAAATGATAGAAATGTCGTGCATAATTTGTCCACTGAGATAAGCTATCAAATACAAATCCAATGTCCATCAACTTTTAGTAAGGTCACTGAGATGGGGCTTCTCATCAAGAAGGCCTTGATAGAGAAGGGGCAAGTAAAGATATACAAAGACACCCCAAGCTCTAAACACAATATGGATAAGTCACAATTTTGGACTAAAAACAAACCCATAGTGAATGATGGTGTGGTAGATGAAAAACATGCGGCACCAAAGCAACCTATTTTCAACCTATCCAATCCAGAGAATAACACACCATCTACCAAGCCTCAAGGCACTAAACAAAAATAAAACAACTTCCCTCTAAGAAGAAAGTTCACGCAACTTGGTGAATCACTTGAATCTGCACTTAGAAAGTTGATTGCAGGTAACATGATCACACTCCCACCGGTGCGTGAATACGAACCCAAGTTCAAATCTCTTTGGTGGAATGAAAATGACTTTTGTGAATACCATAGGAGCAAAGGTCATAAAACCAATGATTGTATGAAACTCAAGCATGTCATTCAAGACCTTCTTGACCAAAAGCGCATATCCATTAATGAAGGACATACTACCAACGATGAACATATAGCATTCAAGAATCCTCTTCCTCATTATGAGAAGGGTGGACCTGCAAACCAAAACAACAAAAATGGCACTAAGAAAGTAAGCTATAACAACGCTTCTTTTGATTACACCATCAATCATATTTCCCAAAGTGAGTCATATTAATGTGATCACCATCAATGATCAACCTGATTGTAATGTGACCACACGTCATGGAAACATAACTGTATAAGGAGCTCAACCGAAACCATCTTCCACATCCAAGTCATGTTCCACCTCAAATCAATACAACATTATCGACCAACTTCACAAAACACCCGCACATATTTCCATCTTGGAGTTATTGTGTTTATCACCTTCCCATAAAGCCATTTTAGAAAAAGCTCTCTTGGAGACAATGGTTCCTACGAACCTTGCCCAAGATCAATTCTAGGCTATGGTAGGCCATCTCACCACACCGCATTTCCTATCCTTCACTGAGAAGGATGACATGTCAATAAATCAACCACACAATGCATCCCTACACATTGAGGCCCTAATACATAAGCATAGAATAAAAAGGGTCCTAATAGATGGAGGGGCTGGTTTGAACATTTGTACACTAAAGTTAATCCTTGCATTGGGGTTTTCTGAAAATGCCGTTGATCCCAAGAAGAAGATAACCATCAAGGCATATGATGAGGAACTAAGGACCTCTAAAGGAATGGTGGTTTTGCCAATACGAGTTGGACTGGTAGAAAAAGATGTAGTGTGTGGAGCTTGCATATAACATTCTTCTAGGTAGACCTTGGATCCACGCAATGAAGGTTGTCCCATCAACGTATCACCAATGTATCAAGTTCCTGCATAACGGTCAAGAAATAACCATACAAGGGGACCCCAATCCTTTTCAGTATTACAATACCATACAGTCTAAACCAGATGTTGTAATCCCCACCAACCGTGCAGCTTCACCCTCTACAACCAATGTTGACCCAAGCTCAATACCTTCTACATCTAAATCTGTGGAACAAAAATTTAAGATCAAGGATAAAGGTGTAGGAGAGTATTTCATTGAGAAAACCTTTTGTCTCATAGCATTGCCTCATTCACCCAAATCCACCCATCCATTACCTCATTCATCTACCCATACACCTACAAAGAATGTGATCCAAAGGCTACTAGTAAGGAGTAAGCCACCCTCATGCCTTCAAATCCCTATCGTTGAAAATATCCAAGAACCTTCCAACACCATGTCCATTCCTACAAACCAATCATGTCAACGAAAACCCCTCGACCCTATTGAAGAGTCTCCCCCATTGAGTCCAAGTCAATATCCCTCATGTTGTCATGTCAATAACCATCAAGAGCCTATTCAAGAGCCTCTCCTTAAGTCATCTCCTTCCACCTCCATTCAAACAATTCAAGAGGTATGTCAAGAACATAATCTAAAGCAAGTGGAAACACCTAGTCCTAGTCCTAATCAAGATCAAATAACTTTCATTTCACCCATCCATAACATTTACCTTTTCCATGATCAAGATATTACCCATGAAGAAACTATCCATGAGCAACTTGATCCTATGCCTATCCATGAGCAAGAAATCCAAATCCAACCCATCCGTAACATATATCTTTTCCATGATCAAGATGATATCCATGATGAAGAACTTATCCATGAAAACCTTGATCCTATTCATACCTTCACAACCATTCGTGAGCAAGATACCTAAGACATCCATGCTCCGTCTAATGCAAGTCTTGTTGATCTACTTGAAAATTCACCCCGTTTCATGGCCTTCCTACAAACCTCTCCACCTATACATGATCATATACCATCCACTTGTCATAATGAGACACTTGCCTCCCAAGCAAGCATAGAAGATCAAACAAATAACTTGTATCCTAAGGAGCACAATCAAGATCCTAATGATCCTTCTGCATCATACATTATTAACTCCATTACAAATCCACCATATCAACTTAGTCTATCCACTTTCATTCATGAGTGTTCCTCCTTGGGACAACAGCAACCTTTGTCCACCACTTCACCTTCTTCATCAAATAAGGAACTCGTGTCTAGTTCCCAAAGCACACCTTGTCTTATTGTCCACCGCATACTCCAAAATATGAACTATCAAGGTAAAGGCTTAGGCCATCATGAACAAGGTATTTTGGAGCCTATCCAATCGAAGTCCCTCCACCCTCTTATGGCCTTGGTTATACTCCCCAAGAAAAGCAATCTCGGGATGTTGGTACTTCCTCCATTCCCCTTAAGTCCACCACTTTCCACCATAAATCCCATCACATTCCTAAAACATATGTTGTCATTCCACCCCCATCATCATACAAATCCCAAAAGCATGTGACCACACACCTTCCATCGTCCAATTTACCTTCACTACTTCCAACTCCTACTGTCCCTCCATCCACTTTACCACTATCGCTTCTAGCACCTAACATACCTATCATCCATAAATACCCTTACACTCCTAATCATGACCAACAAATGCACACATCTTGTAAACACAAAACTTCCACTCACTCCACCAAACCTAGGGGATTCAAAAATAAAAATTTGGCGGCTTCCTTTCATAAAGCCAAAAATCCTAAGGGTCCTAAAACCTTGGGAAATCAATCCAAGCATTCAAAGCAAGCTACATTCAAAGATCCATCCAAACTTATACCTTCACAAGCAAAGTCAAAAACTAAAATGGTATGGGTTCCCAAGAAAAATGAAATAATCAAGTCAAAAGAGACATCCACCTCTCAAAAATCCCAACTATCCTCTTCCATCCATTTCATTCCACAATATTACATTCCTTCATCCCACATCAAAAGCAAAAATCATACAAATACTAAGTCTATGTGGGTCCCTAAATCATTCCATCAACCGTCTCCTAAGAAACCATGGTCATTGCTTCTTACACCACCTTCCCATCAAAAACTTCAAATTCTATCACGGTGTGTGCAGCTGTTGGTCATGATTCCCTTTCATTCCACAACATCCCCACATACCTCCATCTCTCCATCATTCAACTACTATCCTACATATCTTCCTCATCATCCTATCCCTATGGTCCATGCTTTTACATAAGCCTTTTACCATCCGCTTGCATAAATCCTACATAATCCACCAGCTACCTTATCCATCTCATTTTCATGCCATCTCCTTACCAATATCAATGAGCACAATGACACTAGACATGGTCCATGCAATGACATCCATCTCTAGTAGGACTATCACCCTTCATGGTATTAGACACTTGAGTTCCTCTCATCTATATGCCACCTATCCTATCTAAAAAAAAAAACCCTTCGTCCAGCGGTGAAAACCACCCTTAGTGGCGCCTTGGATAAGTACCATGATAAAAACCAATCAAACATGCATCATGTGTAAGTTGCACATTGTCTCATCGACCCTATCATTTTCCATCCTATCTTACCATACCATTCTATCATCCTCATCCTACATATACCTATTATATTGAGTCCATTCATTCTCCATTCCTCTTTTGATCTTGATAAAGATATGGGGGCAAAATGTTGAAACATGCTTTGGAAAAATTCTTGATGTACCTTATCTTTTTCAAACCAATCCAATCCTATTACCCTCTTGTCATAAGTGTTGTCATGTCAAATCCTGAGTTATTCCTATGCGACATAGTCTTTGGAGAACACATCCTTGTTTTCTTACGCGTGCATCCATTCCATCCCTTATCACCCATCCTTTTATCCAATTGTCTACAAAATGCCAATGCAAGGGAATCAAAAGTAATGTCAGTAATAAACCTCTACCTCCATCTGTTAATACAACCCAACCCACATCCATCTTTCCTATCGCATTCATCCAGTAAACGCATCCATTGTGCATCTACCTCGCAATGACTTACCATAGCTTGGTGTCTTATCACCCCTATCATCTTATCCATTAAGGACGTCCAATCACATCATTCATCCTATCGCAAGTCTATTGTCAGTGTCAGCCATTCTGAACTACGTCACCTCTAAGTTATCATGTAGGCAAGACCATCATCGATGTGCCCCCGAGGCTGCTCCTTTTCCATCCATTCCATCCCATGTCAATCAACCTTTGGTCAATTCATGTCTGCACCATTTCTCATCGCCTAGGTCTTTAGGTCCACATAGGTCCACCCCGAACTACGTTGCCTTTGCATTGTCACGTAGGCTAGGCCATTTAGCAATGAGCCCTCAAGGCACTAGGTCAGTCCATTAAGGTCCGTCACATTGTTCATCGTCAATTTATCCATAATAAATCAATCCTTTACTTGACTGGGGGCAAATCCTCGACCTAGTCAGGGGATAGGATTCTTGAATGCTATAACTTCAGAGGGTAAAAAAATGGATCACAGTTTTATCACTAGATAACAAGCAAGCTTTCAATATCATCTTGACACAAAAGACAACAAAGCTACATTTGGCAAACCCCTTTTGACCTAAGACATCAAGCTGATTCTATCAAGTTATTACAAGAAAACATGTTTTGGCCAAGAAAGTTTTTTAATGGTTGTTTTAGAAGTCTTATATCCTGATTTTTGTTATTATGTCTTTCTACGCTACTCGAGGATGTATCAAACTAGAGAATCTATGATGGGGGCATAATTATTTTATTTGTCTGTTGTTTGTGGATTTATCTTTAGTAATGTGAAAGCCTTGTCTAATAACATGATCAACAAAATGATCACCGAGGACATCAAAGGTCTAAACATGAAACATGATTAATCCTTGTCTGTTGATACACAAGCAGTACTCAGGTCATCTTGGTTCAATTATACTTAGATGCTTGTACTAACTTGCTAAATCAAAATCCATGTAAGTAATACTCAAGTCATCATGGTTTAATTATACCTAGATGCTTGTATTTTCTTACAACATTTTAAAAGCTCAATGATGAAACACAGTACTTCAAAAAATCGCACAATCGAAGATGACAAGAATTCATATCCATACTTATCTCATTGCATTATAAGCATGTTATCATTTTACCAAAATCCATGTCTCTTTGTGATCATGTGTCTATTCAATTCTATTATCATTCATTATCCAATTTATTATTGTTCATTACCAAATCTTTCATCCTCACATTTTCTTATCTTTCATTATCATATATCCAATTCATTTTCTTCTAAAATGTGTATTGTTATTAAGATTGAGTATACTTGGCATTAATAAAGATAAATCATTATGTGTCATATTTAGGTCCATCATCATAGATGCACATTATTTTGTCCCTTAGGATACATAAATACATGTAAATCATAAAATCACCATAGCAAGAGTCATATACTCACGTCATTTATTCATTTGAGTGTTATATATATCATGATAGAAAACAAAATAGTACAAAAACATATATAGCATGATCATTAAATTAAAACCATCTTAGTGCATGCATACATAAGTCATATCATTTTGCATTGTACAAATCAACACATGTAGAAATCATAACATATAGGTACATCTTGCATCTAGTATTAGGTCAAGCATCATAAGCCTATAGAGGCATCATGTCTAGTAAAACAAAAATCTATAGAAGCATCAACATAATCATCATAGTGTTGCATCATATACGTCATCATATAGAGCATCAAGTCCATCACATAACATAAGCATGAGCATCTAAATCATAAACCATGTAAGTCATTTATAAGCATAACATCATAGCATCATAACATAGGTCATGTCCATCGCATATCATCATCACATATGTAAATCATAGCATAGTCTATCGAATCATGGTCTCATATTATCATCATCATCATCAAAAAGAATAAAAGTGTCCAAGTGTACAATGATATCAAAATAATAATACATCTTGAAGTGTCCAAGCCAAAGTAGTGTATACATATCCAAATAAAAGAACTAGAAGCAAATACATGTCTCAAGAGATAGCTAGGAGTGAGTCCCTCCTGATGGTGCTAGCTATGGTGGTATGGTGCCTCCTCCTCCTCCTCCTCTGCCTGTTGACCTTGTCCCTGGTCCCCCCCTCTTGATGGATCGTGAGGTGGCCCCATAGGTCCCATCACTCTGCCACGCTCTACAGGTGTCCTCTGTGATCTACTGCGGTAGCTGGGTCTATAGCTGCCTACCCTGAGCTTTGGTGGTACAGCTTGCTCATATAGGGACCGCCAATAGAAGATCTCCTGACCTATCCTAACCATCTTTGCAACCATTTAGCCAATGCCACCCTATGTCGCAGTCTACTACACCTTCTCTAAGAGTGCCTCTGCCCTGCCATACCTCTGGATGGCTGTGTCTCTCTCTAATCACGCAGTCTGTAGCTCACCCTACAACTGTGTAATCTGGGCCTGTGTGAGGACCACCTTTTTACTTCTGTTCTTGTGGCTATTTACATTACTGTTATTGATACTTTTTATATGTGTGGGATAGTAGTTCCCAGATTTGTCAAACTATTAAACTTTATTTTGTTTACGGAAAAACTAATTGGGTGATGTTTGGATAAGTTTACATTTCAGAAAAGTTAATTAGGTGATGATGGAAAATTGTAATATGATTTCATTTACGCTATTTAGAACTATGTCAGGATAATGCATGTTTCTAAGTTGCTTCGGCTATGATGATTATATGTGAAACTGATCTTGCAATTTAGTGTGCAGGAATTTACTAATCAAACCACAGATTTCGGAGATCATTCCGCACCTTGTTATTGTTATTCCCTGTTAAGCTGATCTGGTTCCACAAGGAACCAAGATCGCTCTGTGTTTGATATGGTGTCGTAATGTGGTCTTTCATAAGGTCGAATGGTTTGGCCTACCCTCTTGTAACACTGACTTATGATTTGTGTTGTAAAAAGATTGAATTTGAATTTCTTTTCTTTTATTTAAATCTTGGAGGCCTTTTCTTGTGCTTTACCTTGACCATGGTTGTCCAGAATGGGTTAAAGTTGACCATGGGTTATACCCCATGGGTCCAGGGCCCCATTTGGCATGGGTAACCCTTGGGTAACCTCCATCAAGTCATCTTAACTACCCCCTGAAGTTAAGTGGCGAAAATTGGAGGTATGGAGGGGACATGATGGGTTGTACCAACACCCAACCCATCCCTCTTCAACTCCCAAGGTATGAGATGACTACAAACCCATCCATTATAGAGGGATTGACTTGAAGTCACCCTCACCATTAGTGAGATTCCCCATGTGCTGTGGGGTCATCCATGTTGAAGGAAGGGAGAAGAGGCATGGGTCACCTGTCTTTTCCTCCTTTAACTCCTTTTATTTCTCCCATGCGTAAGAGAAATGACATGAGGAGAGGGATAAGGAGTACTCTAGGGATGGGTGAGTGACATAAGCCAACACTCATCCCTTGGGACATGATAGTGGTTTTGGGGAAGGGTGAGGAGGTGACAAGTGTCACCTCCACATTCCTCTAAACAGGAGGGTTTTGGGTTATTTGAATTCCATTTTTTGGAAGGGAAGGGAGTTAGTGGATTTTTTTTTGGAGAGTTTTATTTTCATTGCCAGAATAGGAAAGTTAGCTTGAGGTGAGGAAAGGAAGAGGGAGTTGGTGGCTAAGGTTGGAAGAGATCACAGTGGAGCTCTACAACAGTTCATTCCAGAAGGGCTTTGTAAGGTTGGTTTGGATTTACCTTTCTTTCGTATATCTGAATGTTGTATGAAAAATTGTGAGAAAGATGTTTATTTGTTTGTGTTTTAGATTTGTTTCTGTGGGATCTGTTGTCGGGTTATTGACAGGTCTTCTCCCACTTGGGAGAAATGCTCATCAAGTATGGGGTAGGGGAGGAGTGATCCTCCTCGGGTGCATACCTGTTTTCTTCTTTTGGGATGTTGAAAGCCTTGAGGGCTTGTATATGTGATCGGTTCTTTGACTTGAGAGTCAAATACAGATTTCTTGAAAAAAAAATTTGTGATCAAACTTGGTTTGAGGCCAAGAGAATTGTGTTGGCTATCATATCTGAAAGGGTGACACTCTGGAGTCGAGTGTGTCCACTCTCCTGCCCCTTATGAAGCTCACTGTAGTTGAGTTTTCGTGTTGTAATTTACCCACGGGTGTTTGTGTGCTTTGGGTTTGTTGTTGTTCCCTGTTGTGAAGTGGAATGCTTGAGATACCCAGGTGTGAGTATGGTCTCCTTAGCTCGGGGGTGACCTTCTTGCAGGTCTACGGAAGGGAGGAGAGCTAGATGAGTGGTGTTTTCTTCTTTGTTTGTCTTTGATACGCAGGTTTTCGCTTGAAGCTTATGGTCGGATTTGGAGGAGTGTTGTATTTAGGGAGACTGTATTTCATCCTTGCTAAGGAGAGTTTGGTTCTTTGAGTTACATTCTGTTTAAGTTCATTGTGGAGATATCCTCTCTCTCTAAAGTTGTAAAACTTATTGTTTGGGGAAAGGGAGAAATTCTTCCCTTCAGTGGTGTTTGTTAGTTGTGAGTTTTAACAGTTATGTATATTTGGAGTATCTGTTGTTGGGTAGTGAAATTGTATATTGATCTTGACAAAGGTGTTAAAAGTTTAACTATAGTATTGTAGGAGATGGTTGGAGGAAACTATGTATTTTGTAATATTTAGATATGGTAAATTGAATCAGTTGAGAGCCAATGTGATATTAATTATTCTTTCCATTTTCAGTTTAAATCAATATGTGTTAAGTTGAACTTTGCAAGTTAGAATAAAGAGAAGACAAGCAAAAGAAAAATCGATTTTTAACATTATGTGTATGAAGTCTAATTCTTGTATTTGCATTGATACATCTCTTAATAAAATCGTAAATGGCAAATTAAGAGAATAGAATTTTAAATTCCCTGTTTTTATATTTCCAATGTTTAGATGAATTGGAATTGTAAGATCGAGTTATAATTCAATCTCTACCGTGTGGTAATTGTAAATCGCAAGTAGAAAAGATTATAATTAGTTCGTTAGATTTGAATTGTTCACTTATTAGATGAAATTGTGACTATCTTAATTATAATTTTCTTTCAAAAAAAAAAAATTAGCTTTATTATTCTAACTCTCCGTATTCTATTATTTTAATTTCCTGGAAGAAATAAGTCTGGAACAATTTATTAATAGCCTTAATATTTTAATTTTCTGTATCATTTTAGAAAATAGATGTGGAAAATAAATATATATATATATATATATTTATTTTTATTTTTTTTAAAATGGAATTGTTATTAATAAAATAATAATGAAATTAAAAGGGGAAAATTGCATTTTCACTGTTAATGTTGTATATTCAGCATGTATACATTGGAGTGGTGGTGGGAAGGGTTTGAACCTTCCCACCACCCGCGCCTATGAATATTGGGTGTGGGAGGGGCGGAGCCCCCACCCACACCCCACGTAGTGGGAAGTGGGTGGGGGCTCCGCCCCTCCCACACCCCTGTTAAACCTCCCAAACTCGGCCGAAACTCCCCCCGCAGCGCAGTCGCCCTCTGCGATCCCCACACGCCACGCACCCTCCGCCCGCGCACCACACTTCGCCGCCATGCGCGGCCTGCACCCCCTCCACTGCGGATTTTCCACCGCCCTAAACACCACCTCCCGTCCCCCATTTCGGGCGACATCCCCCCTCTTTGCCACACTCCGTGCTCCCTGTCCGCGGCCACAACGTGGCCTTTGCCACCTCTAATCCGCCGTCTCACCCATGGCCGCCGCCATGTTTATTACCTGTCACACAAAAACAAAAAAAAAGAAAATTAGGGCACAATACAATGTTATAAAGAAATTTAGGGCTTCAACCCTCCAAGAAAATACAAATTGTATGGGGTTTATACAAAAAGGATGTCATAGTAATGTTTAAATAAATAAAGGAATAAATAAAAGAATAACAAGTGAATAAATAAAAAAATAAAATAAAAATGTTATTAATATTTAAATAACTTAATAAAATAAACTAACTATTGCAATAATAGTATTAGTAATAAATATTAGTAATAATAACAACAGTAATTATACTTAAGAGAATTATAATTGAATATATATGTTTACATATATATATATATAATCTTATATATATACATATAAATATATCGATATATATACTTAGATTATTTGATTATTAAGACTTTCATAGAGGCCGTTTTCTCTTTACAATAATAAGAGAAAATAAAATTTTAACTTAAAGAGAAAGCATAACGGAATATATTATAACATTCCGGGAAGAGTTTCTCGGAAGTTTAACTATCAACGAAATTTAATAACTAGGAAAATGAAGAGGAAAATTATGCGTCACCTTGTTCAAAAGGTCACTGGAAATAAACTTAAGAAGCCATCACAGACATTCCATGTGAGGCCATTTTAATCCCAACTGTAGTTAGTAAACGTCCAGAGAAGAAAACCTGCGAGAGAGTAAGAAGAAGAAAAACTAACATTGGAAAACACACAAGAGAAAATGCGCGGCATTTCCCACATGGGATAAGAGAACTAAGTTGATGGATCCTTCCGCTAAATTTGCTTAGGAACAAGTTTAATTAATACACAGTGAATCCTAGATCGGAGAAAATCAGGAGTCCGAGTCCAGCAAAGTAGTAAACCGGCCTGTAGGATTTGGGAACTCTGGATGTTAGGAAATAGATACAGTGATAACTCTGATTGATGTAGAATATGAAGGAAGGACAGGATAAACATAAAGAAAATGAAGAGACCCAAAGGAGAGAGACCGAAATATAAACAAACGAAAACATCAGAGAAATAGTTAAGGTGAGCGCGATAAAAATACAATCAAAATTAAGATCCAGAGAAACGGAAGAGAGGGCAAATGAACTGCCTTGTTGAGAATGCTAAGTCGAAGGAGGAGCATGTTTCAGGAAACAAGAAAGGAGACAGACAAATGTGCTTTGTTGAAAAATAACCCCATAGGGAGATCACGAGTCAGTTTAGTAGGAACAAGGCGTCGTGGGAAGTTGTTAATCTATCAGGGAACTCCGTAAGTAGTATAATGTTGAGTAATTCCCACTTACGCCGTAAGGCGTTATGCTGTCGAAATCTGCCGAGAATTAGGGTTAGGGACCTCAAAAATATAAATCTTGTAGCGACGTTAACTGTGTCAAGGAGACCCCCTTGTTGGACTGCTTGCATCTGGTTGCACGCAATTGTACTTGTACCCCGCTGACAGCTATAGTATTTTCGCCTTAAGCGTTCACCACCGAGCATGCTTATGCATGCGAGGGGGTTTCTAGGGTTGCGTGAGAAAATTTTTGATAGTTCGTGTCATAACCACATGGCAGATGTGGCTATGACACGTGTGACGCGTGATGTGACCACATGGAAAATGTGGGCATGACATTTGGTATCAGAGCCAAGTTTAAACACTGGGCGTATTTGGGCATGTTATTATTCTACAACTTTGATTAATTAGTCTCTACCTTGTTTTTGTAGGATGCCTCCCCGACGTGTTCGACAAGTGCGATCATGCTACACAGCGTCTGTCGAGGTGCACAGCGATTCCTCAACTAAGGGACTGACACCCGTAGTTACAGCAGCACCACCTGCACAACCTGTACCACAAGCACCATTGGTACCACAGGCACCACCAGTATTGGATATAGGACCACAGATCTTACAGGCACTGCAGGCTATGTTAGAGAGGTTACCGCCAGTGATTCTTGAGCCACGTGTCGAGCCTCGTGTTGATCCGCGAGAGGAGCCACGTAGGGAGCCACGTGTTGAGTCACGTATTGAGCCACTTAAGGAGCCCCGCGTTGATCCACTAGAGGTGCCACGTGTGGAGCCTTTCGTTGAGATCCCCGACACAATAGTAGAGGAGGTAGGGTCAGCCTCCCGTGCACGGAGCAGGAGTCCTCCGAGACCTTTGAGATGAGATGAGACCCAGAGGGCAGAACAGGTACATCATGGATTGTATGAAGATGGGGTGGATGAGCCAGTTGTGGGACTTAGAGACAGAGGGGACCCCTTCAGAGACCTACTTAGGCTCAACCCACCCACTTTCGTAGGTGCTATAGAGGGAGCCGTGGCTGAGGCTTGGCTGATTAGTTTAGACAGGTGTTTCGCGTTGTGACCATATGGAAGCAACACGAAAGCACAAGTGGCAGTCCATCTTCTGAGGGATGCCGTAGCTACGTGGTGGCACACTGAGGAGTGCAAGCACCGACTTTCCGTGGATACACTCACTTGGGATATCTTTATGGAGCGCTTTAATGCGTGATATTTATCAGAACACTACAGACAGCGCAGGATTGACGAGTTCCATGATTTACAGCAGAGGGGACTCACTGTTACTCAGTATGAGAGCCGATTCATTGAGCTTTCTCGTTACGCAGAATACCTCCACGACGAGAAAATCTTAATACACAAATTCATCAGAGGGCTGAATCACGGGATAGCAGGACCAGTTCGTATGGCAGATCCCCAGACCATGAGCGAGGCTATTGAAAAAGCCCTTATATCAGAGGAAATTCAGGGACGAGGGAAGAATTCACACCCACAGTATCAGGATCGTAATCCCCAACAACAGCAGAACTTTCGAAGGCCTCAAAACACAATACAGAGAGGAGGATATAACTCTTCATCATTACCCCCTAAGCCTCCACAGCAGCAGCAATATCAGCAAAAATCTAAATTCCAACAGAGGGGTCAGGGAGGACAGAACCGTGGTTGGCAGTAGCAGGGTTCACGCAGAGATCAAAGACAGCAGGGTTCATCGGTAGGACCCGCGAGGTCCCAGTAGTCTTACAGAGGCTCACAGGGGTCCACGGGACGGACTGGGCAACAACAATCAGGCAGAACACAGACAGGGCAGTTACAGGCTAGAGGACCGTGTTATGTGTGTGGTGGGGCAGGGCATTTGGCTAGAGAGTGCCCGCAGGGATTTACAGCAGGGGGACAGCCCCGATCAGGAGGATCTGAGCAGACCGTAGGTGACGTGGGCAGATCCCACCACATGTTTGCAGCGGTTGATAACCGCCAGGCTGATTTCCAGGCCTCAGTCATCGAGGCAGCAGGTACGATAGGGGATTTCCCCATCTCTATCCTTTTTGACTCAGGAGCTACTGACTCCTTTCTGTCTACATCGTTAGTGGAGCATTGCAGGCTGGTGGCTTCTAGGCAAGACATTAGGTGGGAAGTTGAGTTGGCCTCAGGGGCCAGGATGTCAGTAGATACCTTGGTTAAAGACTGCGAGATCACATTAGGATCCTTCACTACATCATGTGACCTTAGGGTTATGCCCTTAGGATCCTACGGTGTAGTACTGGGTATGGATTGGTTTGCGGCACATAGAGCCAAGTTAGATTGTCGTTAGAGGACGATTAGCTGTTTAGATGATCATGGTTCGTCGGTTGAGATAGTGGGCATTCAGAAGCCCACGGCTGTTCGTATGATATCTGCTCAGCAACTTAAGCGTTGTATGCAGAAAGGATGCCAGTTGTTTGCAATTACGGTCAGTGATAGAGCAGAGGATGAACCTGAGGCTACCTTAGATGATCATCCTATCCTTAGAGAGTTTGCCGATGTATTTTCGCCAGAATTACCAAGTATGCCACCACGCAGAGAAGTGGACTTCCACATCGACTTAGTGCCGAGTGCAGAACCGATATCCCGAACACCCTATAGGATGACTACACATGAACTCACTGAACTTAAGCTGCAGTTAGAGGAATTACTTGAGAAGGGGCACATCTGACCTAGCGTTTCACCATGGGGCGCACTGGTTATCTTCATGAAGAAGAAGGATGGGTCTCTTCGATTATGCATGGACTACAGGCAATTGAACAAGGTGACGGTGAAGAACCGTTATCCTCTGCCTAGGATTGACAACCTTTTTGATCAGATGCAGGGAGCCAGAGTGTTCTCAAAAATTGATCTAAAATCTGGGTATCACCAATTGCGCATCACAGAGGCAGCTATTCATAAGACTGCTTTTCGAACCAGATATGGCCATTACGAATTCACAGTGCTACCCTTCGGGTTGACGAACGCCCCTGCAGTGTTCATGAGTCTCATGAACGGGGTGTTCCGTACTTACCTAGATCGGTTCGTGATCATATTTCTGGACGACATTTTGATTTATTCGCGGACCGAGGAAGAGCATGTGGAGCACTTGCGTCAAGTTTTGCAGCGCTTACGAGAGGAGTAGCTTTATGGCAACTTGGCAAAGTGTGCTTTCTTCAGGACAGAGGTGCAGTATTTGGGACACATTTTATCAGGCGATGGCATCTCTGTAGATCCATCTAAAATCAGAGCAATTCAGGATTGGCCGGCACCCACCAATGTGACAGAGGTCAGAAGCTTTATGGGGTTAGCTGGGTATTATCGTCGATTTGTCGAGGGCTTTTCCAGGATAGCACATCCCATCACTTCCCTTCAGCGAAAGGGGAAGGGTTTCATATGGACCAAACAGTGTGAAAAGGCCTTTGGAGTCCTCAAGGAGCGTCTTACCAGTGCTCCTATTTTAGCGGTTCCAGATCCTACAGAAGAGTTTGTTGTTTGCACAGATGCATCATTAGAGGGTTTGGGAGCCGTGCTTATGCAGGGTGGTCGAGCGATCTCATACGAATCACGGAAACTGAAGACACATGAGTTAAACTACCCTACCCACGACTTAGAGCTCGCAGCAGTTGTTCATGCTTTGGTCCGCTGGAGACACTTTCTCTTAGGTCGACGCTTTGAACTCCATTCGGATCATCATAGCTTGCAATATATTTTTACACAGCCAAACTTGAACGCCCGCCAACGGCGTTGGATGGAATTCCTATGCGAATACAATTTTGATGTCCACTACATCAAAGGGAAGGAGAACGTGGTCGCTGATGCTTTGAGTCGAAGGCGCCACGAGATCCTGACCCTAACCTTGAGGGTGGACTTGAGAGATGGCATCTTACAGCATCTGCCGGAGGACGAGTGGTTTCTTGAGGTGCAGCAGGAAATTCTAAATCAAAGGGCCCTTGAGGGCAAATTCGCAGGATATACCCTTAAGTCTGATGGCTTGCTTAGACATCAGCAACGCATCTATGTACCGAATGCGGGTAATCTTCGTACAACAATCCTATCAGAGGCTCATAGAGCACCTTACGCAGCACATCCAGGAGTGAAGAAGATGCATGCTGATTTACGACAACTTTATCATTGGGCTGGAATGAGGCGAGACATTGCAGAATATGTTGCTCGTTGCCTAGAATGTCAGAGGGTCAAGGCCGAACATCAGCATCCAGCTGGACTGTTGTACCCTCACGAAATACCTGAATGGAAATGGGACACCATTTCTATGGATTTCATCATTGGTCTACCTATGTCATCACGTCGCCATGATGCTATTATGGTGACAGTTGACAAGCTGACCAAAGTGGCACATTTTTCACCAATTTGCACAACGTACAATGCACCATCGGTGGCAAAGGTGTTTCTTGATCAAATTGTTAGACTTCATGGGGTACCTCGCCGCATTATATCTGATAGAGACTCCGTATTTACTTCATCGTTCTGGAGAGCCTTACATCAGGCGTTGGGCACACAGCTCAACTTCAGTTCATCCTATCATCCGGAGACCGACGGACAAACAGAGAGAGTTAACCAAGTGTTAGAAGACATGCTCCGCATGTACGTTATGGATCAACAGTCTAGATGGCAGGAGTACCTATATCTAGTTGAGTTTGCCTACAATAATGGGCATCACAGCTCGTTGGGTATGCCTCCTTTCCAGGCTTTATATGGCAGACCATGCAGAACTCCTCTGAGTTGGGATCAGATAGAGGACAGAACGGTCATCGGTCCAGAGATAGTTCAGAATATGGAACAGCAAGTCAAACAGATTAGACAAAGGCTTAAGGAAGCACAAGACAGGCAGAAGAAGTACGTCGATGCTAAGAGGACAGACCGAAGCTTCGCTGTGGGTGAAAGAGTATTTTTGAGAGTGCGACTGCACAAGAGTCCAATCCGTTACGGGAAGGGCTCTAAACTCGCACCTCAATTTGTAGGACCTTTCGAAATCTTGGAGCGGATAGGACCAGTAGCCTATCGTCTAGCCTTGCCACCTAGCCTGTCGCGTATCCACGATGTATTTCATGCTTCAGTTTTACGTCAATATATTTCTGACTTATCTCACATGTTGGATTGGAGTGCTCTTCAGGTAGAGGCAGACGGACAGCTGGCACTGGAGCTAATTTGCATATTGGCTCGTCAGACGCTGGCCCTTCGAGGTCGAGAGCTAGACCAGGTTAGGGTCCAGTGGGACCTATACGACGAAGTCACAGCGACTTGGGAAGATGCAGAGAGACTGAAGATCCTTTATCCTCACCTTTTTGACGACTTCCAGGAGGAAGTACAGTCTTAGGGGGAGAGGATGTGAGGACCACCTTTTTACTTCTGTTCTTGTGGCTATTTACATTACTGTTATTGATACTTTTTATGTGTGTGGGATAGTAGTTCCCAGATTTGTCAAACTATTAAACTTTATTTTGTTTACGGAAAAACTAATTGGGTGATGTTTGGATAAGTTTACATTTCAGAAAAGTTAATTAGGTGATGATGGAGAATTGTAATATGATTTCATTTACGCTATTTAGAACTATGTCAGGATAATGCATGTTTTTAAGTTGCTTCGGCTATGATGATTATATGTGAAACTGATCTTGCAATTTAGTGTGCAGGAATTTACTAATCAAACCACAAATTTCGGAGATCATTCCGCACCTTGTTATTGTTATTCCCTGTTAAGCTGATCTGGTTCCACAAGGAACCAAGATCGCTCTGTGTTTGATATGGTGTCATAATGTGGTCTTTCATAAGGTCGAATGGGTTGGCCTACCCTCTTGTAACACTGACTTATGATTTGTGTTGTAAAAAGATTGAATTTGAATTTCTTTTCTTTTATTTAAATCTTGGAGGCCTTTTCTTGTGCTTTACCTTGACCATGGTTGTCCAGAATGGGTTAAAGTTGACCCTGGGTTATACCCCATGGGTCCAGGGCCCCATTTGGCATGGGTAACCCTTGGGTAACCTCCATCAAGTCATCTTAACTACCCCCTGAAGTTAAGTGGCGAAAATTGGAGGTATGGAGGGGACATGATGGGTTGTACCAACACCCAACCCATCCCTCTTCAACTCCCAAGGTATGAGATGACTACAAACCCATCCATTATAGAGGGATTGACTTGAAGTCACCCTCACCATTAGTGAGATTCCCCATGTGCTGTGGGGTCATCCATGTTGAAGGAAGGGAGAAGAGGCATGGGTCACCTGTCTTTTCCTCCTTTAACTCCTTTTATTTCTCCCATGCGTAAGAGAAATGACATGAGGAGAGGGATAAGGAGTACTCTAGGGATGGGTGAGTGACATAAGCCAACACTCATCCCTTGGGACATGATAGTGGTTTTGGGGAAGGGTGAGGAGGTGATAAGTGTCACCTCCCCATTCCTCTAAACAGGAGGGTTTTGGGTTATTTGAATTCCATTTTTTGGAAGGGAAGGGAGTTAGTGGATTTTTTTTTGGAGAGTTTTATTTTCATTGCCAGAATAGGAAAGTTAGCTTGAGGTGAGGAAAGGAAGAGGGAGTTGGTGGCTAAGGTTGGAAGAGATCTCAGTGGAGCTCTACAACAGTTCATTCCAGAAGGGCTTTGTAAGGTTGGTTTGGATTTACCTTTCTTTCGTATATCTGAATGTTGTATGAAAAATTGTGAGAAAGATGTTTATTTGTTTGTGTTTTAGATTTGTTTCTGTGGGATCTGTTGTCGGGTTGTTGACAGAGCTTCTTCCACTTGGGAGAAATGCTCATCAAGTATGGGGTAGGGGAGGAGTGATCCTCCTCGGGTGCATACCTGTTTTCTTCTTTTGGGATGTTGAAAGCCTTGAGGGCTTGTATCTGTGACCGGTTCTTTGACTTGAGAGTCAAATACAGATTTCTTGAAAAAAAAATTTGTGATCAAACATGGTTTGAGGCCAAGAGAATTGTGTTGGCTATCATATCTGAAAGGGTGACACTCTGGAGTCGAGTGTGTCCACTCTCCTGCCCCTTATGAAGCTCACTGTAGTTGAGTTTTCATGTTGTAATTTACCCACGGGTGTTTGTGTGCTTTGGGTTTGTTGTTGTTCCCTGTTGTGAAGTGGAATGCTTGAGATACACAGGTGTGAGTATGGTCTCCTTAGCTCGGGGGTGACCTTCTTGCAGGTCTACGGAAGGGAGGAGAGCTAGATGAGTGGTGTTTTCTTCTTTGTTTGTCTTTGATACACAGGTTTTCGCTTGAAGCTTATGGTCGGATTTGGAGGAGTGCTGTATTTAGGGAGACTGTATTTCATCCTTGCTAAGGAGAGTTTGGTTCTTTGAGTTACATTCTGTTTAAGTTCATTGTGGAGAGATCCTCTCTCTCTAAAGTTGTAAAACTTATTGTTTGGGGAAAGGGAGAAATTCTTCCCTTCAGTGGTGTTTGTTAGTTGTGAGTTTTAATAGTTATGTATATTTGGAGTATCTGTTGTTGGGTAGTGAAATTGTATATTGATCTTGACAAAGGTGTTAAAAGTTTAACTATAGTATTGTAGGAGATGGTTGGAGGAAACTATGTATTTTGTAATATTTAGATATGGTAAATTGAATCAGTTGAGAGCCAATGTGATATTAATTATTCTTTCCATTTTCAGTTTAAATCAATATGTGTTAAGTTGAACTTTGCAAGTTAGAATAAAGAGAAGAAAAACAAAAGAAAAATCGATTTTTAACATTATGTGTATGAAGTCTAATTCTTGTATTTGCATTGATACATCTCTTAATAAAATCGTAAATGGCAAATTAAGAGAATAGAATTTTAAATTCCCTGTTTTTATATTTCCAGTGTTTAGATGAATTGGAATTGTAAGATCGAGTTATAATTCAATCTCTATAGTGTGGTAATTGTAAATCGCAAGTAGAAAAGATTATAATTAGTTCGTCAGATTTGAATTGTTCGCTTATTAGATGAAATTGTGACTATCTTAATTATAATTTTCTTTCAAAAATTAAAAATTTAGCTTTATTATTCTAACTCTCCGTATTCTATTATTTTAATTTCCTGGAAGAAATAAGTCTGGAACAATTTATTAATAGCCTTAATATTTTAATTTTCTGTATCATTTTAGAAAATAGATGTGGAAAATAAATATATATATATATTTATTTTTATTTTTTTATTTTAAAAATGGAATTGTTATTAATAAAATAATAATGAAATTAAAAGGGGAAAATTGCATTTTCGCTGTTAATGTTGTATATTCAGCATGTATACATTGGAGTGGTGGTGGGAAGGGTTTGAACCTTCCCACCACCCACGCCTATGAATATTGGGTGTGGGAGGGGCGGAGCCCCCACCCACACCCCACGTAGTGGGAAGTGGGTGGGGGCTCCACCCCTCCCACACCCCCGTTAAACCTCCCAACCTCGGCCGAAACTTCCCTCGCAGCGCAGTCGCCCTTTGTGCTCCCCACACGCCACGCACCCTCCGCCCGCGCACCACACTTCGCCACCATGCACGGCCTGCACCCCCTCCACTGCGGATTTCCCACCACCCTAAACACCACCTCCCGTCCCCCATTTCGGGCGACATCCCCCCTCTCTGCCACACTCCGTGCTCCCTGTCCGCGGCCACAACGTGGCCTTTGCCACCTCCAATCTGCCGTCTCACCCATGGCCGCCACCATGTTTATTACCTGTCACACAAAAATAAAAAAAAAGAAAATTAGGGCACAATACAATGTTATAAAGAAATTTAGGGCTTCAGCCCTCCAAGAAAATACAAATTGTATGGGGTTTATACAAAAAGGATGTCATCGTAATGTTTAAATAAATAAAGGAATAAATAAAAGAATAACAAGTGAATAAATTAAAAAATAAAATAAAAATGTTATTAATATTTAAATAACTTAATAAAATAAACTAACTATTGCAATAATAGTATTAGTAATAAATATTAGTAATAATAACAACAGTAATTATACTTAAGAGAATTATAATTGAATATATATGTTTATATATATATATATAATCTTATATATATATATACATATAAATATATCGATATATATACTTAGATTATTTGATTATTAAGACTTTCATAGAGGCCGTTTTCTCTTTACAATAATAAGAGAAAATAAAATTTTAACTTAAAGAGAAAGCATAACGGAATATATTATAACATTCCGGGAAGAGTTTCTCGGAAGTTTAACTATCAACGAAATTTAATAACTAGGAAAATGAAGAGGAAAATTATGCGTCACCTTGTTCAAAAGGTCACTGGAAATAAACTTAAGAAGCCATCACAGACATTCCATGTGAGGCCATTTTAATCCCAACTGTAGTTAGTAAACGTCCAGAGAAGAAAACCTGCGAGAGAGTAAGAAGAAGAAAAACTAACATTGGAAAACACACAAGAGAAAATGCGCGGCATTTCCCACATGGGATAAGAGAACTAAGTTGATGGATCCTTCCGCTAAATTTTCTTAGGAACAAGTTTAATTAATACACGGTGAATCCTAGATCGGAGAAAATCAGGTGTCCAAGTCCAGCGAAGTAGTAAACCGGCCTGTAGGATTTGGGAACTCTGGATGTTAGGAAATAGATACAGTGATAACTCTGATTGATGTAGAATATGAAGGAAGGACAGGATAAACATAAAGAAAACGAAGAGACCCAAAAGAGAGACCGAAATATAAACAAATGAAAACATCAGAGAAATAGTTAAGGTGAGCGCGATAAAAATACAATCAAAATTAAGATCCAGAGAAATGGAAGAGAGGGCAAATGAACTGCCTTGTTGAGAATGCTAAGTCGAAGGAGGAGCATGTTTCAGGAAACAAGAGAGGAGACAGACAAATGTGCTTTGCTGAAAAATAACCCCATAGGGAGATCACGAGTCAGTTTAGTAGGAACAAGGCGTCATGGGAAGTTGTTAATCTATCAAGGAACTCCGTAAGTAGTATAGTGTTGAGTAATTCCCACTTACGCCGTAAGGCGTTATGCTGTCGAAATCTGCCGAGAATTAGGGTTAGGGACCTCGAAAATATAAATCTTGTAGCAACGTTAACTACGTCAAGGAGACCCCCTTATTGGACTGCTTGCGTCTGGTTGCACGCAATTGTACTTGTACCCCGCCGACAACTGTAGTATTTTTGCCTTAAGCGTTCACCACCGAGCATGCTTATGCATGCGAGGGGGTTTCTAGGGTTGCGTGAGAAAATTTTTGATAGTTCGTGTCATAACCACATGGTAGATTTGGCTATGACACGTGTGACGCGTGATGTGACCACATGGAAAATGTGGGCATGACAGCCTGCATCTGCCCAATCTATCCCTACTACTATTGTAGCAAAGATTGAGCCTGAGCCAACTGGGCTGGTAACCCTGCTATAACCCCATCATCTGGCCCCTACCCATGTGGCTGCACTAGAGGCTGCACCTATGCCTGTAGGAGTAGCTAAGCGTGCTGGGCGGGATCAATCCATCGGCGAACCCTCCTCCCATCTCCATCTCCATCATCTCCATCACTGCCATCGTGACCATTTTTGTGCCCTCCACTGCCACCTCCACCATCACCATCATGGCCTCCTCCTCCTCCACCACTGCCATCATGCCCACCTCGGCCACCTCTGCCTCCCCATCCTCAGCGTCTCCTGTGTCACCTTCATAGTCCCTCATCCTCATCCTCCTAATCATCTAGAATTGAGGCTCGCTCTCCTGGTTTGGAGTAGCGTGGAAATTGATGTGCAGCAAACCAATCAAAGAAATTCTATGTAGTGCCTACATCTGCCACTGCCCTATAGATCACCCACAGCTGATAGGGAATATGTAGGAACTCATCCCGAGCTGTCTCATAGGATGGGTTTGGTCCCCATCATCCCTGCTCCTTGTGCGTATAGGTAAATATGGCATTACCCTGGGGCATCCCCTGGATTTTGCCAAACTGCCTATACACATGTGATACTATGTGTCACTCCAGTATATAGGGTGTCCTCCCTATAAGACATCTAGTCTAGAAATAGAAGGGACGCTCAGATGCGTCATCATCCCATACCTCACAGTCCAGGTATGGTCTCCATACAACAAAATATACATTGTCAAAGGCGTGTCTCCAGTACTCCAACTTTCCCAGCTTGGGTTGGGAAAGACTCTCTTGAAACATATATGAGTAAGGATGACCCCTACCCCAAGTGCCAATGCCAATAGGATGAGTGATAGCTATATGAGTCCATGCCCATATCTGCAATAGTGAAACCCCGCAAGCCAAACTTGAAGAGCCATCGTAGACAAACTGGTGCAAATCATGATATAGGTGAGCAAGTATGAAAACTCCCCAGGCATGTATCTGGTGCCCTCAGTAGTAATCCGCTCCAACACCCGCCCCCATCCAACTGCAAAACTATGTGATCGTCTGTCGGGGCACACAATACCTTCGATCAACCCAGCCACAACTGCAAGAAACAGCTCATAGTATGCCAACATGTCAGCCCAGCTGATCTCAGTGCCCTCGATATCATCATCATCAAAGACATGTCTGCACTCGTCTAATCCTGCCCCAATCTATGACTCGTACTCCACGAGCTCTCCATCAATAGGTACATGCAGAATCCTATGAACATCCTCTAAGGTGAGTGTAATCTCTCCAATGGGAAGGTGAAAGGTCCCATCCTCACTGTGGAATCTCTCAACCAGAGCAGTCAGCATGCCAAGATTAGCCCTAATCTCAGGTGAGAAGCAAATGTATGATAACCCTGCCAATCCAAGAACAAGAAGATCAGTCTCCGTGAGATATGGTCTCAGCATCTGAGTAACTGGGTAGCGCTCTCTCGACATGAGAATGTCATCTAACTCCTGCAATCAAACAAGCACATGCTAATCAATCACAATCGACTAAACTGTCAGTCTGATTATCCAACATCAAAAACTTAGTTATTTCAACAGGAATGCAATCCTATCATCTCTCTGAAGATTCTATCAATCTCAGAGATGACCTATCAGTTGACCAACATCCATCGCACGGTCAACTTCATCAAATTTCTAAGTGTTTTGCTAAACCTAAGTCAGATGCGCAATTCTGACTGTCAGATGCGTAGCTTTAGCTCGTATGCACAGCTTTACATTGCGTGCGCATAAATATCTTGAATGCCCCACTTTATTTCAAAAGCGCAGCACTGTACCTTGTTTGCGCAACATAAACTTGCTTGCGTAGTAGAATATCAAATGCGTAGTAATATATTACATGCGCAGCATCCCTAACTAAAAGTGCAGCAGGATATTAAAAGTGCAAAAATACACTTCAAATGCAAAAATTACGCATTTGCACCGATTCTGACGTCATATGCGTGGTATCGCGCTTCTGGCTTTCAACACATTCAAAACCTAAAACTTTGCCTAGCATTTAATGCAATCATAAATGCACCTAACCTAGAAATGAAGGGGTACTTACCAATGGCCTGTAGTCTGCTGGACGGTTGAACCGTCGAATCCACTCGAATCGATGAAGCTCAACAGGAAACTGCTACATCTTTGTTGGCTGCTCTATGCTCCAAAGGCTCTGATCTCCTAAAAGCTCTCTCTCAAAGACAAGTGTGCAAATGACTAGGAATGTGACCCCACACTCCTATATATAGCGCATGGAACCCTAATGGGAGGTGCTTGACCTTGTCCATGCTGGGGCATGATTTTCACCTGATTGTTCTTCCGCGTCAACCAATTTCTTCACCCATCTGTCCAGTCAACCTGTCATTCAAGCTATCTCATCGTGAGATTGTCTGTCATCCGGTCATCACATTCTTCCTGTCCAATCTCTCGAGGGGGCATCCTATCGTCATAAACTTGTACCAGGGGCAAATTGGGACATGTATCACGTAGAAAGTTTTTATTCTTTGAAACGTGTTAAAATACATTGTCTCAAAGAGGGGCAAAATGTATACACCTAAAAATGGCAAAGACAAATTAAATAAATATTTATTATTTATTTAATTCCTATTCTTCTATCATTTAATAAATTCATCAATTTATCTATTTGATCCACATTCCTCCAAATATTAAATAAATATCAATTTATTTAATTAAATCAATTAAACCTATTCTTCTAATGTCATCCTTTAATTAAATAATAATCAAATTATTTAATCACAATTCATCCTATTCCAAAGTCAAAAAGTCCTCTAATCCACATCATCTATTCCATGTCACACATCCACCTCATCATCTTGCACATATAATTAAATATTTTAATATTTAATTAATCATTTTTCTCTCACCCACATGGCCTATTATCTCTCCAACCATCCCTATTCCAAAGGGCATGGTCTCTCCATGTCACCATGGTCAAAGGGGCACTTTGTGACACTTGTTCCATACTCCCTAGAATCTTTCCAACCTCCCTACAAACATGATCTCCTTGTTTGACCTTCTCTCTTTGGTCATTGTGAGCCTTGTGACATGTGGACTCATGTCACCCCTTTCTCTCCACCATGTTAAGGTGAGAGGAACATCTCCCCCCTTTCTCCCCCTCATCCCAACCAACTCAATCCTCACCGTACACCTCACAAGACCAAGTCTCCACCGTTGAGATCTTGACACATGGATTTGCCCTCTCCTTGGCCTATAAAAGGAAGCTCATTCCCTCATTTCTACAACACACAAGCTATAGCAAAGTTACTCTGTAGAAATTCTAGCATGCCTTTGGCAAAGCATTCATATTTCTCATTGCATTTTATATCTATTATCTTCATATCCATACAACCATGGCTTCAATCATCCATCCTTCATCATCACAATAGTTGCATTGTAGGTAATCTCCATTTCATTTTATCCAACATACAACCATTCAAGTATTGTCATCTTCTAATAGCGAGGAAGCACACTTCTAAGAGCTATATTCATCAACAAGATCAATACAAGATAGGCGAACAATGGAAGGTTCGAGGTAAATCAGTCTTTAAGGTAATAGTTGCTTTGTTTATTTGATTTGCATCATATTTCATTGAGATTATTGGATTATTAGTAGTTTAATAATGTTAACAATATTCCACTAACACTACTCACTATGTTCATCTCTCAATATTATTTCCCTTCTAATCCTTAACCATGGGTGGGGAATTACATGTCTAGGGCACGCTAAACCTTCTCCAATGTGATTGGGATGGAATTAGCAACCATGTCTAGAGCGCGCTAAACCCTCTCCAATCTATGGGGATGGAATTACTCTGCCTCTCCCTAACAAGACCACCTCCCCTCTGGTTGCAAGAATATAGAAGTAATGAGATGAACATACCATCCTTTAGTAAGTTCATTATATATATATGTGTGTGTGTGTGTGTGTGTGTGAGTGTGTGTATGTGTGTAATGATACTAATGATAGCCTTACAATTTTTCATTATTGTTATTGGGCAGATCTTGGGTCTGCACTTATGAATGATTAACTATACATACTAATATCAGTTACTAAATGTATGATTTATTTATGAATACTAATAGATATGACATCTCATTATAATTTATATTTCATTGCAAGTTTCACAATGCTTATGATACTAATGATAATATGTATTTGTCATTACTTACCATGTATGGCATTCATCATAATAGATAGAGGGTTAGATACATCATACCAGTATGTAAGTCTTGCCTTTGTATCCTTGGCAACCTAAGGATTGTCTTCCTTTAGTGTTGATTTTATATCTTGATTATATTCTGACTTCTTATAAGGCTACTACTAGATTTAGAATTTCCCCTTATGTAAGGATGTTCTATATGTCTTTGTATATTATATTTATGCAGATTTGAGGAGTCTTATCCATATAACTTCATTTGTATTTTCCTTTTTCTTAGATCATTTGATATATTGAAGAGTATTCTTTTCTGCTCCAATATCTCTATATATAAAATCAGAAATATCTATATATTTGTCTCTTTAGACTTTCGTTTATTCTCTCCTTTTATACCACCCAATAGAGGTGATCTCCAATAGATGTGTCTCTTAAAAGAGACAATATGACTCTTCCCTTAATCCCATTTCTTTACAAACAATGACTGTTGAACAATAAGATTTAAGGAGAATATGATCGCTGCCTTAATCTTATTTTCTATAGCATTATTAATATTAACTGACTTTAATCCCAATTGATACCTTTTATTAAGTTATGCCTAGATAGCTATCTCATTTTATCAAATGTCAAATAATCTTTAATAGTCCCTTTTAGTTAACGCAAACAATACTAATATGCAAAGACAATGAATCGCTAATATTCTCTTATGGTTTCCATCACTGCTCCTCTTATATTCTTATTAGCATATTCCTTTTTATATTTTGTGAATTGATTTCCCTTGGTGAAGGGTCATGTGGCTTCTCCATTTGGAGATCGTACCCCTATTCATGCACTCCTTATATTAATAGATGATCACAGCTTATGATAATATTTAAATTAATTTATATTTATATATTATATATTATATATTATATTTAATAATATATTATATATTTAATAATAGATATTATATTATTATTATTATTATAATATTTAAATTGATAATATTTATTTTTGTATTTATATTTATTATTTATAAATACAATAAATATATTATATTTTAATTATATAAAATAATATTATTATATACGTGATTACCATCCAAAGTGGCTCCTCTGTCTTATCACGATGTTTAAATCTTTAATTTAAACAATGCCTTAATATTGGGACATGACAACCACCTGATGAGGCTCAGTTGTGAGCAACAATTGATGAAAATATACAAACATTGCAAGAAAAATCAATTTCTTGCAAAACCAAATCCAAATCCCACCACACATTTCATGGTTTGCATCTACGATGCAAACTATTATTGATTCGGTGAGAGCTATTCACACCGATCTAGACACATTACGCTCATGGCGGGAAGAGAGGAGATAATTTTATGAGGATGGTCTCTCGTATAAAGAGATCATATTACCAAAAATACAATTGCCCCATATTTCATTGATCCCTCCACAAACCAACAAATACCAGCAAATAAAAAGAGAATTTCAATAAGATGGTGCACACATCAACAAATAGCTAATGATTTTCAGGAGCGACGATGGATGGTCTTTGACCATCCACCTCATGCTAATTATGAGGTTCCCTTTTATTTTTAGAAAAAATTATGGGCAAAGTTTGAGATGGGCTTAAAGCCCAATTATTTTGATATGAGATCATTTCAGGGCATGAGTGATGGAATGCCACAGTATAGACTAGGGGCACGTGTCGATCCAAATCGATGTTTGCCCTTGCACCTATTGTCCCTTCTCCACCCTCTGTTCCTGTGCCCTTTCACCAGCGGATGATTGTCTCAGCACTCAGAGTGTTATGATCGCTCTCAAGAAACTTAATTGACCAAGATACTTGCTTGGCAGATGAAGTCAATCCTGGAGAGCCTGCAGAGCCTAGAGGAGCATCTGGTGTTGGTCCTAGCGCATCACAACCATTGACACCATTGCAGTCCACACTGCATTTTTGTCAGAATTGTAATCATCCATGTTTTGGTCCCACATCTGCTTCGGAGGAGTCATCCTTTTTGGCTACATTATTCGTTCCTTTGGACTTGGTATGTATGCCACATTTAATAAAATTAAATTTAATACAAATTAATATAGATCCAATTATCAATTATCAATCTTTTTAATAAATTTTAAAAATATTAAACATGTTGATTGGTACTGATGACTCCATCAGTTACTGCCACTTCATTGTGGTTGAACCGTTTAGTGTCAACAACAGTAGAGATGGGTAGACCTTATATGGTCAAGGTATAAAAATTAAGAGCTCTAGAGATTATTTGATTGGATATATCTATTTTAATAATATAGAATAATATGCAAATGTGATGAACTTTTTTTTAATTTAAAGTAGATGGGAGGTCTTGGCACTTTTGTGTCAAACCAACCAAGTCATCCAAGACCAGTGGCACCATCATCTATGCAGAAGCCTGCTTCATATTCCATGGTTTGTATCTTAAAATTGTACATTTTTAGTTTAAATTTGAATTTTCAGTATAATTTCTTGATTTTAAATTCTTTTTTCAAGTTGAATTTATATATACATGTACATGTATATATATGCAGGATGAGATTAGTATAGGTGTAGGCTTAATTAATCCTATCATTGATGAGCTTGCATAAATGCATGAGTCATCTCTCATATTTTAGGTCCTATAGTTAAATCCTATGTTATTTCAAAGTCTTTTATATCATTCAACCTTGCATTTTGTATCTATACTCTAGCCTAATTCATGTGTTTTATTGAAATATAGGAATTGGTGACACAAAGATTTACTCTACCAAAATCGGTACTATCTGTTGCACACAAGCATGACAGGAGAGATGATGAGCCCATTGTGGTATGCTTAGACATTTTCAAGTTTAGATTTAAAAATTTAATTTGATGGTTTGGTTTTAAATATTTGATTTAAATAATTTGGATGCAATTTTGACATTAAAATTGATTTGAAGCTTCTTTTTTCTTGTACACAACATGAGCCGCCCTCTGAGTCATGTGGGACCAAAAGGCGGCTTGAAATGGATGATGATCAAACTTAGGGCACACATGTGTATTAGATTGTTTATTTCATGAGGATTTGATGACTATTTCAGTATTGACTGGACATATACTATGACTATTTCACTATTTTTACATGGACTATTATTATGTCAGTATTTATATCTCATAGACTATTTCACCTATTTCATCTAGACTAGATTTTACTATTTATTGAATGTACACTATATGCATCTATATTCAAACTTTAATTTCATATCTCATATTTAACACTTTAAATTATCATGTGTTTAATTATAAAATTGCAAACTACTAATTCTAATTAGATGAGAGGAAATTTTCAATTGATTTAATTTATTAAACATTTATTAGATACAGACTAGGTTGGATATTTATATAGAATAGATATCATACAAGTGCATGTAATTACTAATAAATTTTTGGTATATCTCTATGCTTTAACTAGGTTTAATCTTTGCTTGCTTAATATGTTCTTGACATGTCAGGTTAGGAGTACTTTTCATAATTTATATTTGGACATTGTAAAGGATTTATAGAAAAATGTATCAAAATACATACCCTTTAAATTTACAAAATTAAATGAAAATTAATTTTGTTGAGCTAGAATGAATATAAATAATTGGAAAGTCTATGAAGGCAATTGATCACGGGCACTAAATCTTAAAAATATTTATTTGTTGAAAGATAAGTTATTCTAGTAATTTCTATGGTTCTTTTTGGATTTACATGAGTCAAATGTTTTTGATTAAATGTCAAATAGGTTTTGAAGGGGGCCCCAAAACCCATTACAAAAAGAAGCTAACAAAAATATGAAAGCCAGCCATCATCCAACCGAAAGCCAAAAACCATGTTTAATCAATTTATTTAATCTATTAAACATTTCATAGATCAATACCTACCCTTTAAATTTACAAAAAGAAAAAGAAAATTAGAGAAATACCTACCCTTTAAATTTACAAAAGAAATTTAGAAAATTGGAGAAATTTAGGTCTACCCTAAATTATATCAAAAGAAAAATAGAGAAATACCTAACCTAAATATCAAAAGAAAAATAGACAAATACCTACTCTAAATTGCTATATATAAATTTGATAAAGAATACTTGGTTCTATCTACTAAAACTTTTGAGATTTGCTTCTAATTTTTTAAAAAAACTAAAAAATATAATTTCTAAAAAATATAATAAAATTAGCATTTTATATGTAATTTTATCAAGAGCGCCAAATAATAACAACTTAATCAATGTATTAATTGGTTTTTCATAACTTCTTTGTACAAGAAAAAGAGCTTCCCTTAGCTTCAAGAAATATAAACATTCTATACTGGCAAGGCCAACCACGTGAAGGTGGAAGCTCATGTGGCCTCACCTCAGACCTAAGAAACATGTATTCTAGTAGACGTAGGACACCTAAGACACCTATTGTATAGTATGTATCTAGATTTTATATAGTAGACCTAAGACACCTAGTCTTTATACCTTATCGTAGTTTAGACCTAAGTCACCTAGACACCTATTATAGTTCTACCTAAGACACCTCTAGACACCTATTATGATAGACCTAGTTGACGTATAGTATCTACCTAAGACACCTAGATTAAATTATACCTTATTCTAGTCTCTAGACCTAGTTGATATATAGTATCTACCTAAGACACCTAGATTAGATTATACCTTTTTTCTAGTCTCTAGACCTAGTTGACATATAGTATACCTAAGACACATGTAGAGACACCTATTATAGTTAGAACCCAAGACACCTAGAGACACCTAGATTTTATACATTATTCTCTAAGTCTAGATCTAAGATTTTATACTTGACACCTAGAAGTTGAAGACTTTAGATATCTCATGTGTAGAGATCATACCTGCGCAACAAGAAATAATAGATTGAAATCCTTTCAACACTACATGCGATTGCAAAAACAAATCTAGAGGTCAGGCCACAATGAAAAGTAAATAAAAATTTAGAACCTAGAGATCATTTTATTTAAAGATAAAATTTGTTAAGAAGTTCCATTGAAATTATAATGAAAGGAAAGAACTATTGAAGCATAAATTAAAATAATTAATAGTATAGGTCTAGTGAATAACTAAAATAAAGTGTAAGTGAAATTTAAATAATAATTAACACCTTCTATATTTCCAGCCTTTGTTATGACTACAAAAACATCTCTCGCACCATGTAATGAAATGTAAAAAAGTTAGAATGTGTCATGATCTGGGAGAATCCGGAATATTAATATGAAGGATTAATGAGAGTTAAGAGGATGGCTTAAGGGGAGATGAAATCAATTAGGGGAGATGCACACTAGTAAATCAATTACCTATAAATATACTTAATCTAAAACTCACATTCTAAAAACTACCTAATTCAACTTAATTGTACTTACCTAACTTATGAAACATAGCTAGGGGATGGCTTAAGGGGAGTTAAGAGGATGGCTTAAGGGGAGTTAATAGGATGGATTAAGAGGAGATGAAATCAACTCTAGTAGTTTGGTAAGGGTACATGCACTAACTTATATCATTTAACTATATTGAAGTTATTTTAAACTAAATCTTAAGTTTACCAAACTTATGGAACATAGCTAGGGGATGGCTTAAGGGGAGTTAAGAGGATGTCTTAAGGGGAGATGGAAGCAACTCTAGTATTTTGGTAAGGGTGTGCTAAGTTATATCAATTAACTATATGGAAGTTATTAAACTAAATCCTAAGTTTACCTAACTTATCAAACATAGCTAGGGGATGGATTAAGAGGAGTTAAAAGGATGCTTAAGGGGAGATGCAATCAATTAACTATCAATCATATTAATCCTAAACTCACATCGTAGACAAATATTAAAAGTTTAAAATTTTCTACATACATGTTAACCATTTAAAAAATTTACTCCATTGTACCATCTGCATCCTCTCTCTTTTTGTAATGCATCTATGATTGCCTCATGCTCTTCCATAGAAAGTGTCCATAAATATTTTATGACAGGTCTCCCTTTATATCCTACTAATTGTATATTTGTTGCCACAACCAGATGCGAGTAGTGTGAAATTTTCTTATGTCTTTCATAATCTTCAAATGCAGGTATACCATTCCTCCTTATCAGATATTTACGTAGCCAAGTGCCAACAAAAACCATAGAACCTATTAGATACTCGAAGTTATCATCATCTACTCTAGGCTGTAACAAATTTTGTTTTGCCTCAACACACCAAGCCAACCGATACTCTATTTCCTCTTCATTACCCTTGGGTGCAACAACAACATACACATGTCCTGCAAAAAACTTTTAAATTCAATAAGTCACAAAAATGTATCGAAAAGAAATATTGAATTAATGTACCTTCTTGTACAAGGTCTGAAATACGATCATTGTCATCTAATGCTTGCAAATGATTATCCTATTATCCTCCTCAAATGTTATCTCATTTTGATCATGTGTTTGTAGAGGTGTTAGGGATCTTTGTTTCCATTCTTCAACCCAATCTATATTTTCACATGCTTCCCACTCACCTACGATATAAAACTGACAAAAATATGCGAGCTCCCTAGTCCATATAGTCCATGTGCTTGCATTTGAACTCTTAAATAAATGTCATTTTGTTGATCCACTAATTGTATCAAAATCATATCAGGGAGGAATGCTTTCTTCTTCAACCAACCAAAAAAATGGTTGAACTTCAGAGTTTTCACTTGATCTTGTAGTCAATTTTGCATTACACTAATCCACAATTACCCGTGCATCTTCAAACTTTGTTGCATCATGAAATTTTAGTTGCTCGCCTAGCAAGAGCCCTTTTCACACATGCTCCAGCTCCATCATGTTCTCCTTTACCATGTCCAGCTTCAAAGAAACTCCACATATGTTGGATATTGTTTTCTTTATGGGTCCTACTTAACCAATAAAACATTCGAGCATTTTTGAATTGTCCTATACAATTGTCTGACCATATGAGATGTTGTGTCATCTAGATTTATATTTCTTTTAAGTTGTCATTAAATACTTTGAAACAATATTGCACAAACTCTGATGAATGTAACCGGTTATCACTCACATAGAAATGGTACTACCTCAAAAAAAATTGTTATCTTCTGTATTGTCAACTACATGTATGTATACAATATGAACAAAGATGGCCACCTGTATTGAGTTATAATATTGTGACTGAATCTCCTCTTATGGAGCAAGGGTATAGTTTTCTACAAAGTCAACCACTGAAAGTATAGTTCCAATTGGAAATGTGTTCTTTAAGTACATCTGCGGAATTGTTCATCAAGCCACCAAACATATTGAGAGTGTTTCACATATTTATATAAAATCTTATTCTTGAACTCTGTGATGAATGCATGTACACTACTTTGTTTTGTGACTAACTCACAACACTTTCCAATTTTTCCATCCTTTAATGGATATTGAACATTGGTGAACCTCTTCACATCCACTAATTGTTGTCCAAAATCATGTGAACTACTTTCATGCATGCGTTCTCCTAACAATGAAAGGTTACCACATCTATTGCTTGTCTAGAAACACATGGTTTTGAAAAAAAGAATTGTCCATCAGTTGTTTCACAAAGTAAACTTGTTATAAAATCCTTAATTGTTGTAGGTGGCATATTTAAACCACATTCCTGCATAATTTGGTTAGTATGCAAAGTACAACTTATATATCAAAAAAATCATAATAATAATAAAATTGCACATGAGTTTTGCAACAACAAGAGATTCGTTGCTTATTAATCTTGACATACCAAGGTTTACATTTCTCAAATGATCTTTGACTTATGATAAAATTTTCTATAACTAAATCATCTAAAAAATTTCTATATAATTATGTTTGAGTCATGTCTAAAAGATGTTTTGGATGAGGATCATGATTTTTTGACCCCGCCCTTAATTTCAAAACATCTCTAGCATTTGATGAAACCCTTGTATTATCATGCCAATATTTTTCAATCAAATACCTAATTTCATTATTTAATTTCATGTCAAACATTGGGAGTCTGCCACTAGAAGTCCAACATTGGTTGATTGGATCATCTTCAATACTTACTCTTCTCTTTGTTTCTCTTCTTAAAGTTACAACATACACATTTAAATATCCACTTGTCTTACTGATCATTCTTTTACTCAGAACTGATTTATTAACTAAAGTAGTTGTTATTGCTCGAAGTGTTGCATTCTTATCCTTAGATCAACTATTTTTTCCAATAGAACCAATAGCATTAGCAACATTAGACATAACTTGTTCCATTGATTCATCCACCTTTTGGGGTTTTACAAATATGAATATAATTTTTTCAGTATTTTTCTCATTTTTAACATTCTCATCAATTGTAATACAAGTTGGCATTGAAATCCAAGAGTTTTTCTATAAAAAACTATTTGTACAATCTATTTGCATGGGTTCAAATTTGTCTTCAAAATATCTTACCATGAAGATCCTTCAAAACATTACTTTCAATTTTTTTAAAAAAAAGTTTCAATTTCACGCATACAAGGGTTTTAATTTTCATTTTTTATTGTCTTGTTTATAGTAAAAGCATTTATCTCAACAATGTTATATCTAGCTTTCTTTAAATCATTAATCACATTATCATTCAAGGGGTTTGAAAACATACTTGAATTCGTTCTTATATTTGCATTTTCCATTTTCTTGACCTCTTCCACATTTGCATACTCTACATTCACTTCATCCATATTGGTCTCTTCAATATTCTTCTCTTCAATGCTCTCCTCTTCAATGTTCTCCTCTTCAATAGTCATTAAACTGGATGAGCTACATCATTCTTCCTTTTTTAGTCTTCTCTCTCCTATCTCTTTGTCGTTTTGCCTCTTTCTCTCAATGTGCTTCAATTTCTTCAACTGTTGTAACCTTCCTCTTCTTTTTTTGTTGATTTTTATTTGATCCCATGATTACCAAAATGTGTTGATAAAAACAACAAATAATATTGTATTATAATTACAGTTGGATCCCTTCTTTAAAAATTTATGAAATACAAGTAGATGTAGATCTTTTGTTCAATATGATATTTTCTTGATATTTGTTTGATCTCTCCAAGAAATTGAATCCTTGTAAAAAATAGATTTTCTACTTCATTCCATCTGAAAATGCTCCTTATGATTGAATCCCTATAAAAATTGCATAAACCTGTTGAGAGATCGAATTGACACTTTGCATATAAAAAAGTCATAGAATTTGTCATTGTCGGTCGTACTAGTAAAAAGGAATGTTGCAAAGTATTTGTCGTACTATGAATTTATGAAAAAAAAATGGCTAAATAAGAAACAAGTACTCGTTTTAAAACGAGTACCCGTTTGTAATAGGCACCCATTACGAACGGGCACCAATTTACAAATGGGTACCCATTTCTAATTATTTCAAACTTGAAGCCCACCAATTTTCATTGGTTTTAGGCTTGGTAAAGGCTTGGAAACCCAAGACTAAGCCTTAGACCTGCAACTAGGAGACCATGAAAATGATGAGAGAAAAAACTAGTTTCACCACTGTGGCTGACGACTTTTTTTTCAGAATATTTTAACGAAATTAAAACCTATTGTAGATTTGAAAGTCTAGTTTTAAAATATCTAATTTTTTCTACTATTGAACATAATTTTCTATTTATTAATTATTTTCTAAACAAACTGACTCATAAACTTAAAATAACATACGTTACTATTTTTTAATAACTTTTGATTTTGAAAGTTTCTTGAAAAAAAATTATGTCTGACCAATCTAGATATCATTCTCTACATTATGAAAAAAATAGTGAATTGATTAGTTTAGCTCAAATTATGTTGGTCGTACACGAGGGGTTTTAAAAAACACTAATTAGGGTCATTAAAAAATTAATAAAAAAACCAAATGAACTGGACTACAAAAGTCCCGAGATAGACCAGAGGTTTTCTTCGCTCTGTTCTTTCCTACCAATGCCCGCACTAAATAGAGTTGTATTTTATTATTAATTATATATATTAATGGCCTCGGCCTTTTACCAATCAATTAATATATAATTTAAAAAATATTTATCAAAAAATCACAAAAAAAATCCTGACCAAAATTCAACATTCTGTACATCTTTCCATAAAAGGAATTAGAAAAATACCTTAATTTAAGTCAAATTATGTTGGTCGTACACATGCATGCTTTGGAAAAAAATAGGGGACTTTTTAAAAGCCACTTTTTGTACATCCAATAAAAAATCAACTTGCATCATCTGGGTATTAGAAAAAATTACATATTTGAAAACTAGAAACAAAATCCTACATTTATTATTTTCACATCATCTTAATATTTAATGTGCAAGTGCTTCAAATTTTCACTCCAAGTATGAAAAAATTTAAAAAATAGGAAAAACACTTCCACTTTTTTGGCCAAAAAGTTTACTCAAGTCTTCTTGCACTTACCCCTCAGCTTAATGGATTTAATTGACAATCGACGATTTGTTAATTCAAAACCAAACTTAGACCAATTGGTCAAACATAACTTACCATACTTGACAAAGGTTCACTAAACTGTGAAAGCATGAGACTTAGATGACAAACAATTCATTCTTATCCATACGTCTATTCTCTTCTCTCTAATGATGCTCTCCCTCTCTTTCTCGAAGGGTCGAACATGTTTCCTGGTTACAACTTGCAATCACCAAACTAGGATTAGTATATCATTAGTCAATCCATAAACCTTATGAATAAATAATCATGACATCTTATAATCACATGTTTAAATTCTAATCATATAAACATAAACTCATAATATCATTGATTTATCTTGATATTTTCACATAATGTCAAATCATTAACTCATGCATAATTAACTACTAATTGCGTGCAAGTAAAAAGTAAATCATAGTCAAAATTTGAGATGTGACAAGAATTAGGGTTGGGATAAGGATTGGAATTAGGAATAGAGTTAGGTTTAGGTAGATCTAAGGGTAGAATTAAGGTTAGGTTTAAAATTACTATCAAGATTAACATTAGGGTTAGGGTTATATTATATATAATTAATATATAATATATTATAATAATATATCTAACCTATATTATAATATTATATTATATAATTATAATAATTCTTAATATATATAATATAGTTAGAATTAATCTTGCCACTTCGGATGCTATTAGCATACCTATATTTAAAAAATATATCTCGAGGTGTACTTTAGATATATTTTATATTTTTTAAATATAGGTATGCTAGTATATATTTGTGTATAAATATTATATTGATATAAATATTAATATATTATAGTAAAATGAAATATTATTAATAAAATATTTGCACTAGAAAATGAAAATGAGATCTTTGAAACATATAATCGTTTCTGTATTTTTATATTTGATTAAATTGTTATTATAGAAATTTATAATGTATTTATATTTATGTTATATTATAGTAAAAATAAATAATTGCTAACTTAAAAAAAATTGAAAGAAAACTATCCACTAGGGAAGGAGTGGGTTGGATAAACGAAGGAGTCTGATATTTTTTAAGCTATGTTTAAGAGTAAGAACAAAATGGTTAAAGTTAGTTATCTTTTTTACATTAGGGGATTATTTAAAACAAATTGTTATGAATAGAGAGCTAAAAATACAAGTGTAGAAGAAATAATATTTATTTATGGCTTTGTTTTGTCACAAGACAAATTTCACATAAAGAGAAAAGAAAGAAGATATCTCACTGAAAAATCAAACACCACCTTTTTTAGAGGAGGAAAACATTTAGAACAAACATAGATGAATAACAAGTAAAACATTTTACTATATGGCATAAATATTCCATACAGTTCAAGATCTCATGGCATAAAATTCCATATTATTCAAAATTTAAAGTTTTCATTTAGAAAAAATAATTTTCCAGTATGATAATAAACATGCATGCCCTTCATAGAAAGAAAACTCCCCTATGTTGAAATTAGTATACTAGGATGTGGCATATTATCATTTTGAAATCCATTCTTTGAGTGTCCATTAATTTTTCTTTTTGATAGACCCCAGAGACATTATGGGTTTGATAAATTTCAGCTTGTTGAATTAATATTTCCTTCACTATAATATATTAATATTTAATTTTTATAAACAAATATATGTAATATTTCATTTTACTATGTTATAATAAATTTTATTACAAAAATAATATTAATTATACTATTTTATTGATATTTAAAATATCAATATTATAATCACAATGAAGCAAAAATTAAGTAATCATTCTTTTGCTTCGTAAGAGATGAGTTTATATTAATGCGAGAATTTAGCATGGCCTGCACCAGGGGAGATCATAACAGAGGGATCTTGTCCTCAAGGAAAGAAGATTACATCTAATTTATTCAACCATGGTCATGCAAGACCATTTAAATCTCAACCTACTAGTTCCTGACACCACTATCAGAAACCAAAACTACACCAGATTAATATCCATGGACCCTAAACAAAAGTTATATTGTACATCTATACAAACCATACCAGGTTATATACCAATATCCTCGCAATTGCTATAACTCAGAAGGACTTACAAATCGGCTTGCAGATTCACCAACTGAGTGACTGCAATTTATTCTTAATTTCCTTCAATATGAGGATGAAATCTTCTCTTTTTTGCATTGCATTTCTTTCCTTACCCCTCCCAAAATTTGTTTCTCCTGAACCAGATTTGGAGGGAGACCGCAATAACATACTATTGCAAACCTCCACACATTTGATGGCACTCCTTTTCTTTTTATGAACTATTTGCCATTCATTTTCTCCATATCCAGCATTTGAATCCTTAAGATCTTGAGATGGAGCATGGGAGAGAGAGCTCTCAGCCCCAGAGGTGTGAGGCCTAACATCAGATACAGTAGAACCTATAGGTTGTTTTGATGATGGAGCAGTAGTGACCAAAGAGGAGGGGCAGATTGCTTCACTACCTACTACACGATCTAGACAGCCAGAGTCGCTCAAATGAGGCAAATGTGTTGTATCACCCTTTGATTTTGAAGGAAGCTCGTCACTCTTGAAGTAGCTTGTATCACCCGACTGGTGTAATTTCTGAATTACCTTTGGCTTAGAAAGAAACTTGTTGACCGAATCCACATTTTGCTTCTGGGAGGCCAACTTTGAAGGAGAGATATTCTATTTGGGAGAGTGCATAACAGAATAATGTTTGGGGGAAGAGTCCTTCCACCAAGAGGCCTCTCAATTTGGCTGGGATTTGATAGTAGCGCATTCAGCAACAATGTGCCTAGTATGATAACATCTCTTGTACCTAAAAATTAAACCTTCATAATCCAAAGG
This sequence comes from Cunninghamia lanceolata, assembly GCA_027924645.1. Lineage (NCBI taxonomy): Eukaryota > Viridiplantae > Streptophyta > Pinopsida > Cupressales > Cupressaceae > Cunninghamia > Cunninghamia lanceolata. The sequence continues at coordinate 1,054,699 of BSBN01000082.1, forward strand.
CTGATTCCAACTTTGTCCATTGGCCCTCAAGACAATTTCTGCTGGAAGATCCTTGGAAATGTCCAATTCCACCAAAATCCTAGCATAGGTTGTGTGGACAAAATTTCTTGAGTTGTCATCTATATACACAAAATTTCTCAAGGAGTTTCAAATTGTTGCAAAACAAGATTTGAAGAAATAGTGAAGGGGGAGATTCAGAAGATGAACCCAAATTGGCAAAACTAAAAAAGACTCAATAGACGGATCAAATTTTGGATGCCAAGATTTCATCTATAGGAAATTTGCTTCCCATAACCATGTTGGCAAGAGACACTATATGGATTCATGGTTGTTGTCATTGATGGCAACAAAGGTCATCCCACATATCCACAAGTCATGGTGTGTCTCTACCGGAAGTCAGAATGAAGATTATTGTGGTCCGGTGAACAAGAATAGAGCATGTGGCAAGGTCCGACAGACAGGTCCGGACCTCTCAGAGGAAGTATCTTGGTGCAGTGTGGATCTGGGGAAGTCAAGAGGACTACCTTGAGTGGTATATTCCAAGGATTTAGCCTTCGGTGATGGACAAGGAAAAAGATATGAATAGTTGAGTACCAGATTCCTGAGTGACAGTGTGAACAGAGGAAGAACTGACTGACAGAATATCAGACTATTTTCTGGATGTGTTACTGATGATGGTAAAGGTTGTGAAGGCATGAATCATGTTTGGCCGACATGATTAATGATATCTACAAGTATATGCTTGATCCGCATTACTTGATGTGCAAGGATTCAGCCGACAGAACAGAGTTTGTGAGAAGATAGACTATTCCGGGTGCCGACTAGAAAGATAATGAAATCACTTGTGCGGATATATATATATAGGATGGATTTAGTTATGAGAAGTGATTTTATGTGATGTGATATGCGAATAAGAGAAGAGCAGAACAAAATCAGTAAGAAAGATCCGGTATGTGAAAGAAAAGCATAATAAAGAGAAGAGGAAAGATGAAGTGCAGCAGATCAGTGTACTGAGCCTAACCAGAACTAAACTCCAGCATATGTGGACGCTTTCAATCAGTTCAAGTATTGTATAACATTCTTTTGTAGATAGTGTGTCTCCTTGTAGGCAGTGTGCCTCCTTTGTGAGCAGTGTGCTCGGGCAGTGAGCCCTAATTGGCAAGTGCCATTTTGTAATTCCTTATTCTTCTAACAGAGAATAAACTTTGGGTTAATCACCCCATGGTTTTCTCCCTTAACAGGGTTTCCACGTCAAAAATATTGTGTCATGTGTTTTTCATTTCATGGTAATGTTTGCTTGTTTGAATTAATGTTGCATTGATTAATAAGAAAGTTCAGAAAGAAGAAATAATTAGGATAACTGATTCACCCCCCCCCCTCTCAGTTATCAACAATTGGTATCAGAGCTAAGTTCCTCCTAATAGAGCCTAACAGCTTGAGGAAGATCTGGGAGTTCAAATGGATGCATATGGTTTAAGGGAGCAACTCAAGACTGCCCTTGAGGATCTTGAACAGTCAAACTCTGAAGTCAATGAATTAAAGGAAAGACTCAAACATGCTGATGAATTCATGAGAGAACTAAAAGACAAATTAAGTCTCTCTATGAAAAAGAGAAAGGAGCTACTCCAGCAATTGGCAAGACAAAGTGAAGAAAGTAATGCAAATGAAGAGCTGACTGAGAAAACCAAGTTATGTGAAAAGTTATCAAAAGAAGTCATTATGGTAAGACATGAAATGGAATCAGGAGTCATAAAGTTTACTCAAGAGATTGAAGAGAAAAGAAAAACTGAAGACAATCTAAGACAATCTCTCAAAGAGAAATCAGAAGATTGCCACCAGATGGATAGGATTATCAGACATCTTGAATCTGATCTTGAAGATGCTAAAGATAATGAAGAAAAACTTTAGGATCAAATTGTCTCTCTCAAAAGGGATCTTCAAACAGCAAATGAATATAAAGAGAAATTCAAGATAAGTTCTGCTCAACTTGAAGTTTTTCTTGGAAGTCAAAAGAGGGCAGATGACAAGTGTGGTTTGGGATATGAGAAAGGAGAAAGCTCCAGATCCGATCAGAAGAATTTTGGATCAGAAAATCTAAGGAACAGAAAACCTCCGGTAAGACAGCCCAATGCTCAAAGATATCCATCCTTCAATGGATACTGCCACAGCTGCAATCACTTTGGTCACAAAGCTAATCAGTGTAGAAAGAGAGTGAATTAGACTAATTCATCCTTCACCGGACAATGCTTTAACTGCAAAAGGTATGGACATAAGTCTCATGAATGCAGAAATATGCAAATGAACAAATCATTCAATGGTAGATGCTTTACATGCAATAGAGTAGGTCATATGGCTAATCAATGTAGATCAAGAGGTTATCAGTCAAATATGCAAAGAAATGTTGTTTGCCAAATCTGTAATAGGTCCGGTCATAATGCAAAAGTCTGCAGAAGCAAGAATCAGGACAAAAGAGGTCCGGTATATAATCAGAATCAAGACAAGGGTAAACAAAAGATGAATGCGGATGAAGTTAGGAATGAGATGAACAAGATTTGGGTGAAGAAAAGTTCAGAGAAGGTAGAGGTTGGATCCGCACCAAACTCTGGTGCTAATATTCCTTCCAGAAATTAAGAAATGAGCTCTGGCTCAGGGGGAGACACAAAGAAAACCTTGTTCCCCCAGCCAATCAAGTGGTGCCGGATTAGGCACAAGATGCGGAGTAAAGGGTTTGTAGATATGAGTCTTGAGATGATCCAGATAAGATTTCATAGGTCCGCATGAAGATGTGAAGAAGTTGTGATCGATCATGTAGAACCTGTTCTGGGAGATGCTCCGAAATGACAGAGGATTACAAAAAGGTCTGGAGAGATCTGGAAGTGCATTGTCTTATTCTGCGGATTGGATAGAGTATTTGGGATGTCCTTGTGATGTGTCATCTTGATTTGTTCATGGTTGGAAGATCCGCATGATGTTCATAGATCAGGACTGATCCGATTCTTCAAGTCATTCGAATAAGGCAAACCAGAATAATGTAGGTCGAGCATTTATTGCAATTAGATATTAGGGTTTGCAGAGCAATATAAGGGATTTCTCATAAATCACTTGTTCATTCTGCACTCAAGAAGAAGCAAAAAGTGGAGCTCTACAAAAAAATTCATCAAGTTCACCGAAGATCTCTTGCAGAAGTCATTACACACAGAAATCAATCCAACCACTCCGTGTAACCAAAGGCGCATAAGGTATTTTCCGTTTTCGATATCTCACTACAAATCTTTTGAAAAATAGCTACTCTGAATATAGTAAAGGTCTCAGATAGGCCCCGACCTGAATTTAAGAAACACCCATACAAGTCATTGGAAGTAGATCCCTTAAGAGCATTCTCTAGTGTTCCACATGGCGTTTTACACACATAAGACATTAGGGTTTACATACATGCAAGTATTGAGGAATTTGGGGAATTCAAATTGAGAGATTTCTATCACAAACAACTGATAGACAATGCTTTTGAGCTTAAATCAGAGTATAAGGGTATCCAGAATAAACATTTTGATCAATTCATTCATTTCCCCTGCTTTGAAGAAGATGAATGGGTCTGGTACGTATTGAGTAGAATGCATGACAACTTCCTATGGCTAGATAGACCCTGCAAGATCACAAAAGAGGCAATTAGGGCAGTAACTGGTCTATACTCTTCCGGAGGGATACCTATCTTGAAATCCATCAAAAATAACCTTGTAACTAAGGCCACCCGATCAAAATTTGATAAGAGGGCAATGACCATTGAAGATATTTCTGATCCGGATATCAAGTTTGCATCTATGATAATAGGATACAAGATTTATCACTCCAATAGGGAGAATTCTGTATCCGAAACTGCAGTATATACTGCCTATGAGATGTTGAGGAAGAATGCAGATTATGATCTCTGTGAACTTCTTTTAAGCCAATTAATGGAAAATATACAAAAGATCAAAAAGGACAAAAAGAATTCTTTCAAGTATGGTACACTTATATTATGTCTATTTTTCTACTTCATGAATGAGCTGCCCAGATCAAGTGGATGGGTATGGCAGAATGACAAACCTGTAGCAGTCCAGATCAGAGATTATTTACATGGGCTTGGGGATGCCAAAGCAAGAAATACAGCCCTGTGGGGATACTTCAAAAACTTCCAGAGCATGATGCAAGCAAGAGAAAGAATTCCCCAGTCTATTGTTGAAAAATACAAAGACTCAGTCTGCTTTATGGTTGATACTGATCAGTGCCTAATGGAGGCAGTAGAGCCAAGGACAGTCTGGATCATGCCCATGGGATATGAGGTTGATGAATAGATTGTGGAACTGCATGTTCAACGCATGCTTAGTCAGCCCAAAGATCCAAAGGCAGAAAGGTTTGGAACCTTTGAGGAGCTGAGTGTGAAGATCCATGTGGAACTCAGAGAACCTGAGATAAAGAGGAAGGTGAGAAAAGAAGTAGAGCATCTTACTCAAGGCCTAGGCATCCCAAAGGAGGCACTTGATGCCAACCAGGAAAAGAGGCGAAAGGCTGAGGAAGAGAAGAAAGAGGCAGAAAAGAAAAGCAAGAAAAGTACTCTGGTGGAAACCTCAACCCGGACCAGATCATCAAAGGGATCTACACCTGTCACAACCAAAAGCTCAAAAACATCAAAACTGAAAGGTCATACATCCAGTAAAGGAGAGAAAAGGTCTAAAATAAAAGCCACAAGGGATTATACAAGTCAGAAAGATGAAGAGGAAACTGAATCAGATGAGGGGGTAAAGGAAATAAAAAAGCAGAAGAAGAAAGGATCTGGTAAACCCTCCATAGGCCAAGACACGGAAGAAATGGCAGAGGAATTTGTTGAAAAGCCCACCCTGTCTCTAGAGAGTGTAATCAAATCAGTCACTGTGGATGGAAACCTTCAACCAATGGCTAAATTCTATGATGACTACAATGAGGCTGACCAAAAGATCCTGCAGGAAGCCACAATCAAGTATCTGAACATATACAATAAGGCTTTCATTGAGATTATATCTCTAATTCCTAAAAGCCTAGAAAAGGAGTTAGAAATAAGAAAGAACAATGCCCAGGCAAAAGATCTTGAGATCTGAGAGCAGATAGCTATTCAGCTATATCCTCAAATTGATCCCAAGTCAATGAACATAATATTCAAAGACTGCAAAGATGAGTTCAGGAGTAAAGCAAGGATGAATCAACTCATGCTTGGTGAGACTGACAAGGTGGCCATGGATACAGAAGAGATCCTCCGGAAGGCCTTCAAAAGGTTTAATCTTCCTGTTGTAGAGGACTTGGGTACTGATCCCTCATCCACAAGTGTTGCAGAAGAAACTTCTGAGAAAGCAACAGAAGAGATGGGCCCTGAACGAACCAACATTTCTCCTCTGCTTTCCCCTACAGTCTCTAGATCCAAAGAAGAAGAGAAATTATAGGAGAAAGAAGCAGCGGTAAAAGAAAAAGAAGTTGACAGTACCAAGGTTGCAGAGAAAGAGAAGACTCCAACAGAGAAAACCACAACTGATAGTGGTAAGAATGTAGAAGGAGAGAAAACTCCAAAGGACAGCTCCAAGACTGCAGAAGAGAAGAAACATCTGTCTCTAGCAAGAGACACTGCACAAATTGTCCAAAAATTTCTGAGCAAATAAACAATAGAGATTGATGAACCGGAGCTTCTACAAGGTCCATTCAATTTTGATTCCCTCTCTCTGGTACAGACAATGAAGATAGCTTCATTTGCAAATGCTAAGGCAAATGAAAAACTCCTAAAGTCTCATATGGAAGACTGTGAGTTGATAGAAGCTGCTTCCGGAGTGCTTGAAAAGATTATGCCATCAGTCCAGAAAGATCCCACAGCCTCCTCTTCCGGTAATCTTAAAACCTTAGTCAACAGTGTTGGTACACATTTTGATTCTCTAGAAAAATCAGTTGAAGAAAAGGTCCGGAAGGAGTTTTTGGATAAGAGATTCTCAGAGGTACTAGGATTAATCTCTAATGATAGGAGAAATATAAGTATTGGAATAAAGAGCTTAGAAAATGCTCTTAAGGATGGCGGTGACATTTACAAATTTTGTATCTCCTGGTCAAAAGCAACAGTAGAAATTGAGAAGAAAATAAAAGAGGAACAGGACGAACTACTAAGTTTGTCTCAAAGTTTTGATCCTCTCTCTTCCTCCATGGTAAATCAAGAATGTCAAACTATTGCAATCACAAATGCAATAAAGAACTTTGAAAAGGAAAGGAAGAATATAATTAACCGGATGGGAGAACTTAGAAGGATTATTATCCCTAAGTTAGAGACCATGCATGAGGCCATAAGTGATGCTAAGACTACCGCCCAAACTAATGATCTGACAGATCATAAGAGGGCAGAAGCTTTTGCATTTTTGTTGAGTGGTCACATTTCAATTTTGGATAGAATGAAGCAAATTTGGGCTACAGAACTCATCCAATTGAAGACATCCTTTGCAGACATTCTTCAGTTTTTGTGAATATGTAATATACAGCCAAGTATAGTAAAATTCTTGAAAATTTTGGTGTGCGAACCCTACCCTTTGACATTGATGTCAAAGGGGGAGTGAGGAGCAGTGAAAAATGAGGAATCCAACTAAGGGGGAGCTCCAGAAAATGTATATAAAGATAGAGCATCAGCCAAGGGGGAGCATAGTGTAAACACTTAGTCATTTTTCACTAAGTGTTGCCATCAATGCCAAAGGGGGAGATTGTTGGCAAGAGACACTATATGGATTCATGGTTGTTGTCATTGATGGCAACAAAGGTCATTCCACATATCCGCAAGTCATGGTGTGTCTCAACCGGAAGTCAGAATGAAGATTATTGTGGTCCGGTGAACAAGAACAGAGCATGTGGCAAGGTCCGACAGACATGTCTGGATCTCTCAGAGGAAGTATCTTGGTGCAGTGCAGATCTGAGGAAGTCAAGAGGACTACCTTGAGTGGTATATTCCAAGGATTTAGCCTCCAGTGATGGACAAGGAAAAAGATATGAATAGTTGAGTACCAGATTCCTGAGTGACAGTGTGAACAGAGGAAGAACTGACTGACAGAACATCAGACTATTTTCTGGATGTGTTACTGATGATGGTAAAGGTTGTGAAGGCATGAATCATGTTTGGCCGACATGATTAATGATATCTACAAGTATATGCTTGATCCGCATTACTTGATGTGCAAGGATTCAGCCGACAGAACAGAGTTTGTGAGAAGATAGACGATTCCGGGTTCTGACTAGAAAGATAATGAAATCACTTGTGCGGATATATATATAGGATGGATTTAGTTATGAGAAGTGATGTTATGTGATGTGATATGCGAATAAGAGAAGAGCAGAACAAAAGTAGTAAGAAAGATCTGGTATGTGAAAGAAAAGCATAATAAAGAGAAGAGGAAAGATGAAGTGCAGCAGATCAGTGTACTGAGCCTAACCGAAACTGAACTCCAGCATATGTGGATGCTTTCAATCAGTTCAAGTATTGTATAACATTCTTTTGTAGACAATGTGTCTCCTTGTAGGCAGTGTGCCTCCTTTGTGAGCAGTGTGCTCGGGAAGTGAGCCCTCATTGGCAAGTGCCATTTTGTAATTCCTTATTCTTCTAACAGAAAATAATCTTTGGGTTAATCACCCCGTGGTTTTCTCCCTTAACAGGGTTTCCACGTCAAAAATACTGTGTCACGTGTTTTTCATTTCATGGTAATGTTTGCTTGTTTGAATTAATGTTGCATTGATTAATAAGAAAGTTTAGAAAGAAGAAATAATTAGGATAACTGATTCACCCCCCCCCTCTCAGTTATCAACAAACCATACATAATTGAGAATGGTATTTTTGTCTTTCTTGTAGTTAAAAACCACAATGAAAAACCTCTTGCGTTGGGGTAGATTTCTAAATTCCCTTCCATAAGAGGAAGCCAAGATTTTGAAATCTAGTCTTGGAGATTTGGAAGACTAGGCCAGAGATGATTGAATCTGCCAATTAATCCATTATCTGAAAAGAATTATTCATTTTCACGCAACTCCTTCATCAAAGTGGCATCGAAATCCAGAGATAGAGGTTTACCAGAGCACTGAACAATCCTTCTATTACCTGTGTAATTCTATTACACATTGTGATCGAGACCATCACCAATCTCACCGTGGTTGAGCAGAGGTAGGGTGTCAAGGAGGGGAGGGCTCATCTCCATGTTCTCCAAGCCACCAAGAGAAGCATCTAATGGCATTGCAGAGGCCATGTTGGAGGCAGAAACCCCCGACAAAACACCCACCACACCTCCAAAAATTAAATAATCATTATTAATATGAATATTACTATTCATTTTATATATTAATTATAATACAATTTAATTTTATATATTAGTTATAATATTATTTAGTTTTCCTTCATTGTAATTATAATATTGATATATTAAATATCTATAAAATAATATAATTAATGTTATTTTTATAATAGAAATTATTAAAACATAGTAAAATGAAATATTGATATATATTTGTGTCATGGTAATAAGAGAAAGTAGTAAAATGCTATAATAAATGATAAAAAGACTCAAGAATTGGCAATTTAGACTAAAATTCACATTTTCTAACATTCTCCAATGCAAACTCCATTGTAGTCTATCCTAACCAAACAAATATTAAATCAATCTCAAAATAAACTAATCAATTCATGAAGAGTATTTACCAATAAATCAGTTCACATCAATATTTAACAAATATTTAATCTAAGAAAAAAATTTCAACTACAAAACACATACTATTATTACAACACTACAAGGCAGTACTCACCACTATGTGGCACACTATATTAAGGGATTACAAAGAAATAACTAAGGTAAATTTTCAACATATTGCAACCACATTGACTAACTTTAAGTTACATTTTTTTCCTATGTACAAAGATGAAATAAAAAGTTCACTACAAATATTAATTGCATCACTAGATTGCAATGATATTGACTAATTTTAAGCTACACTTTCTATTATTTCTATGGCAAAATAAAACTACAAATATTGATTACATCTCTCTAATAGTTCAATTATTATTATAATTCTCATTTAATATAGGAAATATTCAATCTAAAAGGCACTCTATGAAGAAATATTTGGTCATGGATAACTAGTAGTTGAATAATTATTAAATTATAATTCTCATTTTCAATATCAAATAATCAATCTATAAAGATACTCTATTATGAAATCATTTCATCATCAATAACTAATCAATTCTTATGACAACACAAAACTACAAAGGCAAGGCAAGTAACTAATCAATTCTTATGACAACACAAAACTATAAAGGCAAGGCAAGTATTAACCATTCTGTGACACTTGTTTAAGGTAGTTTTCTTCAAGAAGAGAAGAAATTTAACAAAATTATGATTAAAACATATTTTTTAAGTGTAAATTTAAATTTCTTCTACAATTTAAAGTTTAGAGATAAAATACATTTGTTCAAATACAATGCGGAGACTAGAGGCAAAATACATTTATTCAAAGAGAATGTGGAGACATTTTAGTATAGTAGCATTATAAAGGAACCCCAACTAGACCTTCAAGATATATATGTTTTGATTATATTTTTCAATTAAAAAGAAATATTTTAATTTTAATTTTAACTAATTACAGTAACAATAATTAGATAAGGGTTTTATATTATGGATGGGGCTAAAATGATTTTTTTCAATATCTTTCTTTAAAAATTCAAAATGTTAGTTGGAACTCTGTAATATATTATAATGAACACAATAAAAAGGGACTCTTTAATACCACCATATCATAACCAAAACATAATAATTTATTTTGAAGGAACTCTGCCCCAAAAAAGCATGAATGGGAAGGCCATTATTTTTGCATGCGAAAACCATTATTTTTGCATGCAATTTTGAAAGGAGATAGTTTATGAATCATCAATTGTGATGGGGATTGAGAAAGCCTTGAGCGATGATTCCCCCACCACCATGAGGAAATATTCCACCGGGCACTGACTCATTACCAGAGGAGTAAACAATCCTGAGAATCTGAGCAGGGCTTCTTCCATAGGCCACTGAGAACTTATCACCTGCAGGAATGTTGCCTTTCACCTTTCCTTCTGCTCCCTGTCCTTTTTTCACAACCAATTCTTCATCCACTACTTGGGTGTGCCCAAGCTTGTTTCTCAGTGTGGAAAGTCTGTCTGTAAACTCAGCCACTGTGTATGGATATGGTGCCACCTTTGTCATCTTATTATTATACAACAAGCTGCGAATAACTGCATCTTGCCCTGATTCCACTCCTAGAAGACCTGCCACCAGCTGAATGAGAATGTATATCAACATTAGTACTAAAGATATGATATTTCCACAGTTCATAATATAAGATTGTAGAGTTTCTAGAAAATAACTGTGTATAGCTTTTTTACATGAAACGGTGATCCATTATCAGGAATGCCATCCATGTAGATGCAGAAAAACTACACACAATTATTTTCCAGAAGCTCTACAATCAAATGTTCGTATTATATTTTGTGAATAAAATATACAATTTGATGTTTAAGAATAGTCAATACTAAAATGTTAACAATGGTGGTGCTTACTCGCTTTGCAGTTTGAGAGCGAAGATAGGCATTAGTGCCAACATAGCCTGTGAGGCCAACGTAGGGAATAACGTAGCTTGCAAGCAGATAATTGAGAGTGTTGGCATAGGGATCAAATGGAGGATTCAACTTGGTATTGAATGCAGCGTCGAAAACTTTGGCGAATTGTTTGGCACTTAGATCCAGTTGAGGTCTTGGAAAACCCTTTACAGTTTTCTTTATAGACCTGCATATTGATTTGAAAAGTTGAGAGAGAATCTAGATTGGCTGTAATGTGATTTCGAGCTTAATTAAGTTTGATTTCAACTTTCATCAAAATTAAATTGATATGCAGTCAGAGATATGTAATTGCATGTACCTTTGAGAATAAAAATCCAGGCCAATAATAAGAATGGGTCAGGTCATTGAGAAGTAAAAGAATATAAAGCTTTTAACTTGTATGTTGAGGCCAATAAACAAAGGGTAAGGTCACTGCTAATTGTAAGATATATCATCTATTTCAAAAGTGAAATGTCAATTTTGGCTAATAAAAATTGGACAAATATTTACCACTTAGATATAAAATTGCTATTCACTGTTTGACCATTGAAACAAACGATGTTTAAGTAGAATGCCACAGATCCTAGCTATATCTGTGGCTATATGAAAAGGTTTGGATTCCTATTTTTATTTTGAAAGTTCCATATAATTAAAAAATGTAGTTATGAGATTAGAAAATTGCAGTTAGCCCTACAAATTTCTCCTACCAACATGATATTCCTATAATTTTTTATTTAAAATTCCGTACTTCCACTTAAAATTGCTTAACACAAAAGAATTAGTCCCCTCCATGAAACCAAAGACACAGTGCCATGGACTTGAAGATCTAAAGCAATGGAGAGACATGTCCCATGAAATGAAGAAAAAATGCTACATAGTAAACTGGAAACTTAACCTGGAGTCCCTACTTTTGCATCAGAGATCTTCAGAGTTTTTTATCAACATGCATCTGAAAATTTTCGATTCTAGCCACTGGATTTTGAGGTATTTTTGAAAGCAATCTGTTCTGATGATGTTGGGATGTAGTTTTACAATTTTAACACAAATTATAAGACTATTAGTTTCCTAAAATTTCTTAACTACAATTTTATGATCCCATAAAATCCATGAAACCTTTCCAGATTACAAAAGGCACTTACATTCCTATCACAATGCCTGATGAGAAATTTTAGGTAACCCAACCATGGAACCATAAACTAAAAACTCCTTTAATTTTGATCTACCTCTTTCATTTGAAGCAGCGTAAAAATAAACAATCTGACACATTATATCTGAGTGTTTCAGGATTTGTCTGTGTAAAAGTTTTTTCCTCGACATTTAGGATCACACTCCTAATCCATCATCATAAAGTAGAGAGCAAGAGATGAGAATTAAAAATTGAGGAAAATACTTTTACAAAGTCAAATCCTGAAACTCTCAGATATAATTATCATGGACTGTAGAAATTTGATGTCAACCTGACACATTGTTTGTTATTTGGATCTCTTAACTCAAACCTCACTGTAGAGAACCCCATGTCATTAAATCCACTCCCACGGTACTAAAAAATGTGACTTCTTTTTTGATATCCATCCTATTTGATAACTATGATATTAGATTTGACTATAACTTTCCTCTTTTAGATGATAGATCATTAAGTATGATCCGAAACAAAAACAGCAATTGAATCCAAAACCACTCTCACAAACTATGATATTACCTGAGATGACCAACTTCCTGATATTACCTGAGATGACCAACTTCCTGGTAAGCGAATTGCTCAATGATGTCTTGCACAAGGGGATCAAGATGAGCTTTGACAACCCCGGTGGGAGGAGGCCCTCCACCTACCAGCTCAGGAGCAGCACGATCCAGGCCATATCCAAAGGCCCCAAACAGGAAAAACTCTGCCTCCAAGTATTCCAAATTGAGAGGAAATTCAAGCAACTGTATTTCTCTCTGCTGTATTTTCCCAGGACGGTATCCTCCATTCCGCGTGTGCCTCGCCTTCAACTCTGCTGCTCCCTCACTCACACACACAAACACCAGAAACTGCAGACAAATCAAAGTTAAAAACCTGTAGCATAACGCACTGGAACCCTTTTTTTTTTTGTTTTTTTTTTTGGTGTGTGTCCGATTATACAGGTATTGCTGAGACAAGTGGCCTTTATATTAAAACCCAGTAAGCATCCTGTGCGATTTTTAGTTGCCACATGTCCTCCATATATTGGTTATATGGTTTCTTGGACATTAAAAATTTTCTATTCTGTTATATTTTATTAAATGGTTTTTTGGACATTAAAAATCTTCTATTCTATTAAATGAAAATGAAATTCCTAATATTGTTTCTTAAATATTTTGATTTTAATTACCAAGTATTATTTATTGCATCTGCTGAAGCTTATCTAGTTATTAATCTATTAACAGTGAACCAAGACACAGGTTTATTTTTCTTGTGGGGCAAATTTGATATAAATTTGAATATGTCAAGATGATAAAATTTTAACAAAAAAATCATTGAAAAATTGATTTATCTCTATTGTGATTGGCTCAAAAAAAAATTAAAATTGTGGGAGAGTGCAACAAACACCTATAAATGTGGAGAGAAATTCGGTTTGAGAGGAGGATGTGGCAAGTCAACAAATTATGAACACTAAGCACGAGTGGCTATAATTTTGAGAGTGAAAAATCATCAGTTTTTTAAATTTTAATTTTTTACTTCATTAACTAAACTTCAAAATTACTTTTTGTCAAAGGTATAAAATCGTTATTATTTATAATTATAATATTAATAATACTATTAGTAATATTATTAATATCCATTATTAACACTTCTTCATATATTATCTCAGGTGATATTATAATATTATAATAATATTGTATAATGATATAATAATAAGCATAAACATAAGTATAATATAATATAACAATATAATAAAAAATAAAAATATAATATAACACTATATAAAAATATTAGAATATTAGAATAATGTAATAATATAAATATTATCATATTTATAATATAAACATTGTTTATTATCAATAAATAATTAATTATACTATTTCATTAATATTTAAATTAAAAAAATTTATAATTAATTATACTATTTCATTAATATTTAAATTAAAAAAATTTATAAATTATACTATAAATATTACAATTTTGTTATAATATTTATATTGGCTTTAAAAAAAATTATTTGTTTAACATTATTAGAATCCAATTTGTCTATACAACAAATATTTATTTTAAGAAGAAAATTAAGTCAAATATTATATCAATTAATATTATACTATATTATAATACTATAATATCAATTAAGATAATATATCTAAGTGTTATAATAAATATTAATAATATAATTAATATTATTATTAATATTATAACTATAAATAATAATGTGGGTTTGATAAAAATTAAATTTGAAGTTTACCTAATGAATTACAAATTAAAACTAAAACACAACTATAATTACAACTAAAATACATACTATAATTACAACACTACAAGGAGGTACTCGCCACTACGTGACACTTGTTTAGAGTTATGTTTAAGCCAATAAGAAGAGAAGGACTACCATTAAATCAAAGATTGAAAGGATTATCATTGAACTAATTTTGTCTAAAGATTTTAGAGATTTTATAAAGTGATTTTGATCATTTTAACATTTATTATTGGTAGTAGTTTTGAAATCTTTTATTAATTCTTTTTGCCTTGGGCAGTACTATTGCAATCAATTTTTTTTATTGAATTTTTAATCTATGTAAAATAAACCAATCACAAGAGAGTATTATTTTGAATGTTGAAGAAATATTAATTTTTCCTAAGTTTATATGCAAAAAATTTAACCAAAATTAATCTAAAAATTATTTTATCAGTGTTGTGATTGGCTCATAATTTGAGCTCTTAACAACGAATTTTGTGGATTTACTTTTTATAGAGATATAATCATTAAATTTAGGCTATTAATAAGCAAAACTTATTAATGTTTGCCACACAATTCCACTTTCCAAAAATTTAATCCGATCTATTTTATGAATGGAATTTGGTGAGGATTCACTTCTACAGATATAAGCATTAAATTTCGGCCATTAATAAGCAAAACTTATTAATGTTTGCCACACAATTCCACTTTCCAAAAGTTTAATTGGATTTATTTTATGGAAATTTGGGCTATTAATAAGCAAAACTTATTAATGTTTGCCAGGCAATTCTACTTTCCAAAAATTTAATCAATTTATTAGTACCTACCCTCGGCAGTACTATTGCATCCGCTAAGACTTATCTAGTTACTAATCTATTAACAGTAAACCAATGGAATTTGGTGAGGATTCACTTCTACAGATATAAGCATTAAATTTCGGCCATTAATAAGCAAAACTTATTAATGTTTGCCACACAATTCCACTTTCCAAAAGTTTAATTGGATTTATTTTATGGAAATTTGGGCTATTAATAAGCAAAACTTATTAATGTTTGCCAGGCAATTCTACTTTCCAAAAATTTAATCAATTTATTAGTACCTACCCTCGGCAGTACTATTGCATCCGCTAAGACTTATCTAGTTACTAATCTATTAACAGTAAACCAATCAAGACATAGGATTATTTTTATTGTCCGCATTGATATAAATTTCAACTTTTCTTGATAAAATTTTAACAAAAAATTATTGAAAAATGATTTATCTCTATTGTGATTGGTTAAAAAAAATGACTTCTTCTCTGTGGATTGTGGAGAGTGCAACAAACACCTATAAATGTGGAGAGAAATTCGGTTTGAGGGGAGGATGTGGCAAGTAAACAAATTATGAACACTAATCTTTACCTCCCAGGAGTTAAGTTATGCCTAAACGGATGGGATAATTCTCAAAGTGAAAAATCATCAATTTTTTAGAATTTAATTTTTTATTTCATTACCTAAACTTAAAAATCAAAGGTACAAAATCATTATTATTTATAGTTATAATATTAATAATACTATTAATAATGTTATTAATATCCATTATTAACACTTCATATATTATCTTAATTGATATTATAATATTATTATTTTATCCTCTTATATTTGCTAAATATTAAAAATTATTAATATATTGTATTATTATTATTATTATTATATTATTGTAATATTTATATTATAATTTATAATGATATAATTTATTTGTCACCGTTTTATAGTTATTTTATTCTTTTATGTATAAAAATATAAAATTTACTAACATTTTTTTAATTAATATTATTATTATTATTATTATTATATTGTATAATATTATATTGTTATTTTCATATTAATATAATAGTTTATTTTGTATTAATAAAACAATATAATTCTTAATAATAATAATAAGAATAATAATGATATAATAATAATAATAATAATTTCATATTAATATGATAGTTTAATTTGTATTCAATAAAACAATATAATTCTTAATAATAATAATAATAAATATTATTAATATTATAACTATAAATAATAAGATTTTGTTGGTTTGACAAAAAGTATATTTGAAGTTTACCTAATGAATTAATTTAAAACTAAAACACAAGTATAATTACAACTAAAACACATACTATAATTAATATCTATTATTAACACTTCTTCATATATTATCTTAATTGATATTATAATATTATTATTTTATTCTCTTATGTTTACTAAATATTAAAAATAGTAATAAATTAATATATTATATTATTATTATAATAATATTATTGTAATATTTATATTATAATTTATAATGATATAATTTATTTGTCACCATTCTATAGTTATTTTATTCTTTTATGTATAAAAATATAAAAAATACTAAGAATTTTTTTAATAATAATAATAATTATTATTATTATTATTATTATAATATTGTGTAATATTATATTGTTATTTTCATATTAATATGATAGTTTACACGAGTTTTTTTCTTACCTTTTGGAGATAGACAAATAATTTGAAATTAAAAATTTTGCAGGCAATTTTGGATTCTTATAGACATGAGCAAGGAAACTAGGGTTATGATTTCAAAGTTCTTTTTATCTGAACAGTTATTAGAATGGATAACCATGTGTTATTTATAGGTAGAAACAATAATTATTTCTAATTTCCCATATTTAGAATTTTTTAATGTGTCTAAACATTTTGCCAAATAATTTTGAATTCATACGCAGTCCTACTATAAACAAATTTAATGAGATGGTAATAATTATTCATCATGACTACCAACCCTTCCTAAGCTTGGTAACTTTACTTGATTAATTTATTTGTTCATATGACCACAAGACAACCATCCATGTGTCATGAAACTCTCTTCTATCTCTATAAATGCTTCAAAGAACAACAATACTTATCCATAAGAGTAACCCCTCCCTTACTATCCCTCCTCCATAGCCACTCACTATGAACACTCCATTCTAGTGTAAGTTAACCAAACAAATATTAAATCAAACTCAAAATCAATGAATCAATTAATGAAGACTATTTACTAATAAATCATTTCCTCAGCAAAATTGTTGATCTAAGAAACTAATTTCAACTACAAAACACATACAACCATAAATGTGTCATGAAACTCTCTTCTATCTCTATAAATGCTTCAAAAACAACAATCCTATATCCATAAGAGCAACCCCTCCCTTACTCTCCCTCCTCCATAGCCACTTACTATGAACACTCCATTTTAGTGTATGCTAACCAAACAAATATTAAATCAAACTCAAAATCAATGAATCAATTAATGAAGACTATTTCTAATAAATCATTTCCTCAGCAAAATATTTGATCTAAGAAACTAATTTCAACTACAAAACACATATTATTATTACAACACTACAAGGCAGGATTACAACACTATAAGGCAGGTACTTGCCACTACGTGGCACTTGTTTTATGGATGGAATTTGCTTGCCAGGCCATTCCACTTTCCAAAAATTTAATGGGATTTGTAGACACCTAAAAGTGTCATCAGATTGCGAAACCCTAAACACTTCCACATTCTACCAATTTCCCCTAATTTTCATCTATGGTTCAATAATTATTTTTAATTAATTAATTATTTAATCATTCATATTCCAAATATCCCCTTTCACTCACTTAATTAAATAAATCTTGAATTGTTTAATTAAGGTTCACTTGTCCCCTTCACTTGATTTATTCAAACAAATAAATCAACCCTGTCACATTATCCCTCTTCTCAAATAAATTAAATAAATATACACAATTTATTTAATTTTAAAAATCCATTCCACCTCACCATTTATCTCAATTTAAAATTCAATTTTGCCCTCTAGTGGTGAGGAAACCGTAATTGATCTCAACCCTCCATTTGGCCTCAAAGTCAACATGTGATCCTGGCCCTCCATTCAAATCAGGTCTTCTATAAAACAACTTTTTCTAGCTCATTTTGGGCTCTTTCTTAGTTCATTTTCATCTTCTTAGTTTTGGAATCTCCCTATTTTGCTGTAAATCTCCAAAATCTTGCTAATCATACACAAGAGCTTCTCAAGATGGTTGCATGAACTTGCAAATCTGAGAACAAAAATGTAACGTTAAGGAGGATAATGGAGGGAAGTGATTAGTTAGCTTCAAATTTGTCTTTGTTTCTTGTTTGTTTGATTGATTTGTAGCTTAGAATGCACTCTATTGGGAGCTAGGGTTAGCTATTATTTGTTTTCTGCAATGTTAGCTAGCTTTTTCCCTATCTTCATTTGGTGAACCCGACGTGAATCAACTTGTTTTAGTCAACTTCTAAAAATCTGGTTTCGCAGGTGTCCTCTAGAGCTCAAACAGACCTCACCGTTGAGTCCCGGAGGCCCTTTCAGTGAAAAACGATTGTAAATTCATCAAATTTGACTACAAAAAAAAAAATTGAAAATTTTTTAGTTTTGGCCCCTCCGTAGGGCCATACCGTACAGATCCGTACGACCTTTGTGCAGGGGTCTTTGTCAAAAATCTTGGTTTCTCTTTATGGTTTTAGTAACTAATGTTGTTGGTATTGCATGCTTAAAATTTTCGTTAAATGTGTTGCAAGTTTAATTATGTGTCGATGTCTCTGGTTTGCTGTATTTTTCTTGTGGATAACATTTTTGGTTTTGCAGGTTTAAATTTTTGCTATTGCAAATTTAAATCTCTCTTCCGCCTGTGTAAACCTTGGTCAATGCCCTAAATTTTCAACCGCCTCCACACAAACCCTAGTCGCAGCTTCATCGACTCTGCAAAAAAAAACCCTAAACCTCCCAGGTTGAAACCCTAATGCTAGCCATCGATTGCCTTATGCCCCCATTGCAGTCTTCAGGATCCCCATCGTAGTTTGAATGATGTTACCTTAGCTCCGTCACTATTTTCAAACCCTCCATCGCTTGGTTGCCTCCCACTAGTGCATTACTCTTTGTACCTCTATTTGAAGATCGGTCACCTCTGCACATACTACCACCATCTGCCAACCTCCCTTTATTCTGTGCAATAGACTCTTCCCCCTTCGTCGGGTCACAACCAGGTTGACACCAAAGCTTCTCCTGGTCGCCTTCGCCTTTGCCATATCATAGCGATGATCTCCCTCCGTTTGCTTAGCCCGTCGACACTTTCAACAACGCCCTCATTATGTGTTTGAGGTCACCACTCTTCCGCCGACCATACTGTCACCACCGGCCTGGAGCTCTCTTCTGTCACCATCACTAAGACCCTAAACCTTCGCTTGGAAACCTGTTGACACCCATTAATCACTGCCGGTCAACGCCCTTAGGCCTCTGCTCCGCCTTCTCTTCGCCTACAACTCACCTAGTTGTCACCCTCTAAAATGGATTGGGATTTTGAAATCTAAGGTGAGTGAATAGGTCAACAGCCCTAAGTTTACCCTATTTTACAATCTGATCATCAAGTTCCTTTTGTCTCCATCGAGTGTATTTCTTTAAGACTCACGGTCGCAATTTCCTTAAACCATTTCATTACCCTTATCTCCATCTGCTATAGAGTTGGCCGCCATCTGCTATCCATTTCAAACAACCTGGAACCCTAACCTAACATCCTTTTCAAATGGTTGGAGGTTGCCCCTTTCAGCGAGCGGTCACATCGGTAACCAAGGGTCGGAGGGGGGAAGGACTTCCATGCCCCCCCTTATATTTCGTTTTCTTTTTTATTCTTTTTTTGTTTAAATTTTGCCCCTGGTCATATGAATGACCAAGGGCTAATCTAAAACATTAACCACCGAGTTAACTGCCCTGTCTAAACCACGACATGTGACCACTTATCACTCTGACCGCCAGTGGCTAACATCTAATAGTCAGCTTGACCATTGTTCCTCCTACATGCCCTAATAGGGCCCTTTTTTCTTTTGATCTTAACTTTCACATACGGAGGCAAAATTTTGCGAACGAGGGCTCATCAGGAAAGCTAACTCAGCAAACTATGCAGCAGTGCAGGTCTTATTAGCTAAAATTGTCATTTTATCATACTTTTTCCTGGTCAAAGTCAACGCTCAGTTTGAACTTCAAACACTTATAAATCATGCAAAATTGATCCATTTTTCATGCAATTTTTTTTAAAAGTGCATAAAATTTCTTGAATTTTCTAATGCCACTGTTTATATTGCTATAGCTGATCAGAATTTTATTGGATTCAATTTTGAGGCCTTTTTGACTTAGTGGCTTGCAAAACAAAGTGTTTAGTCAATATTTCATGTTTTTTTTGCATTGTCATGGGGATTTTATGCTACTAATATCTGATTTTCAGCTTGTGGCATTCGCTAGGAGAAGATAAACAAATTGAAATTACTAATACATTTGATGCAGGGTTCCTTACATTTTCATGTGCATGTGCTTTCTCATCATAGGAACATTTGGATTTGGTGCCTAAAATGAACATCATCTTGTTGTTTTCAGACTTGGTTTGGGCTTAAAATGAATCAGTGTTTGCTTTGTTTGGTGATTGTGTTACTGTTTTGAGGTGTGTATGCTCTTCCCTTGCATGTTATGTGACCTTGGGAATCAAAAGCATCTATCAACACTTTCATAATCACACCACACATTCAAATTTCTAAAGTTGAATGAACATGTGCGAGTATGAG
This sequence comes from Cunninghamia lanceolata, assembly GCA_027924645.1. NCBI lineage: Eukaryota > Viridiplantae > Streptophyta > Pinopsida > Cupressales > Cupressaceae > Cunninghamia > Cunninghamia lanceolata. Next base: position 1,075,372 of record BSBN01000082.1, read on the forward strand.
CAAGTGCATGTGTATGCTCTCTCCTTGCGTCTTAGTACGAGCCTAGAGATCAAAAACATGTACTTGTCTTGCTTTTGTGTAACCCTTTAGAGTGGGTCTGCTCTTGAGACACATCAGCAAGGAGAACTCATTTGCGACCCCAAGCGGTACTTTCATCCGATCTGCTATACAAAATAGGATAAGGTGAAAGCCAAGTCCAAACTGGTATTAGCGCTTACCGTACAACGATAGCTTGAAAGGAGGCATACCTTTGCATATATTAAACTCCTAGTAGGGTTAGTCAAAGCCTTTAGTGGCTTGTTGGATGCTCATAAGGTGTCGGTCCCCCAGATATTCACTAGAAACCTTGTTTAATGGCCAAAATCCTTTTATTTGCTCACGCAGGAGGTCGAACCTCTGAAGCCGTCCCACTTTCTCACAGTTCAAAGTAGAGATAACAAATTTCTTGAGATCTTAGGATCTTTACGAATTTGAATCTTGGCATGTCCAAGAAGTGAGTGTCGTGTAAGGGGGAGCCATTGCCACTAAGCTTCTAAGTTATCCGCTTTGAGTAAGTGCAGCTAGAGCAATCCAAGTGGGAATCTAACAAATATTGTCCTTGACTAGCCTAGGGTTGTACATGTTTACAAGTGTTTGCAAAACATCATGAGTCACAAAAAATAGGCTATCTGATTTTCCAAGTGTCTTCTATGATTGATGTGTGTGCTTGCTTAATCATCATCCCAAACACCCTAGTCAACACATTCATTTCAAGTCACCATATCCTAATCACTCTTCCTAATCACGTTCATCCTTGTCATTCCATCATCCTTATCATTCCCATAACCCATATCCTAATTATCCTACTTGTCCATCATCCTAATCACATCCTAATTACATTATCATCCTTCCACATCATCCTCTTTCTAATCCAACCAACACCATTCTAAGTCAAACCAACACCTAACCATTATCCTTGTCATTCCACATCATCCTTGTCCTATCCTAATCACATCCTTTACATTATCATCCGTCCACATCATCCTCTTTCTAATCCAATCAACACCATTCCAAGTCAAACCAACACCTAACCATTATCCTTGTCATTCCACATATCCTAATCCATTTTCATCCTAATCATTCCTAATCATTCTACATAGTCAGCCTCTTTCTAATCCAATTAGCATCATTCGTATCATTAACCTAGTCACCATATCCTAACCATATCCTCATCATCCCACCACATCCTAATCATATCCTATACATCATTCCTAATCATTACATATCATCATCCTTATCCAATCAACATCATCCTAATCATTCTCCTAATCATATCCCATGTCTTCCTTATCAAACCCTAATCACGTCTTTCATCTAATCACCATCATCTTAATCATCCTAATCATTTCCTAATCAATCCAAAGCCATCTAATCTTATCTCTACACATAATCATCTTCATTCATAATCTAATCAACTTCTTCCTATTCCATCCAAGTCATCTAATCTCATCACTACACATCATCCTCTTTATTCTAATCCAATCACCCTCATCCTAATCATATCATAGTCATCATTACACCTCATCCTTGTCATATCCTATTCATCATATCTTCATCATTCAACCCCATTCATCATTCCTAATCACCCTCCTAAGCCAACCCATTTCATCCTAATTACATTATCCTATTCATCATTCATAATCATTTCAACCTCATCCTAATCATTATCCTAATCATCATTTCACATTTCCAATCAACATCATCCTCATCGTCTCCTAATCAATCCAAATCATTTAACCTCATCCTATTCATCATTCCTAGTCATTACAAATCGTCATCCTCATCCAATCAACATCCTCCTAATCATATCCAAGTCATCCTTGTCAAACCTGAATCACCTTTTTCATCTAATCACCATCATCTTAATCATCCTAATCATTTCCTAATCAATCCAAAGCCATCTAATCTTATCTCTACACATAATCATCTTCATTCATAATCCAATCAACTTCTTCCTATTCCATCCAAGTCATCTAATCTCATCACTACACATCATCCTCTTCATTCTAATCCAATCAAATCAAATTCTTCCTAATCATATCCGAACCATTCATTCTAATCCAATCCATTTCATCCTATCATTCCCAATCACAACACACCACCACCATAGGGAAACCTTTGAGCATCTATTCTCCCTATCAAATCCGATTGCAACTGTGTTAAAACATTATAGACCTGTTGGTTCTATTCATCCAATTTCATATTAGATTTCATTCCTTTAGGATCAAATCTCATCACAACATTTCATTAGCATTCAGCCTTTGACATCTATAGAGGTTCCCAAACATAGTCTTCCTAAGGTTGAAACATAGGGAGAAACTGTCAAAGTTTGACTGTATCACAAGTACAAATCTAGACCAAGAGACCTTGACATCTTTTTCAAATCGATCACAACTTGGGCTTAATACCGCAAGGCTAGTTTAAGTCCATCCTTCCAAATGAATTATGAAACTCATGGGTTCACTTTAATCAATCATTCCTTCCACGCACCTCAAGGTCTCGATAAATCTAATTTATACTTTGACAAGGTCATTAGTAGACGAGAGTACCCTCTTGGACCTAGAATTTTCAAAGACTAATATCATTAGCCTCTATCATAGTTTGGCCCTCATCACCTTGCATCGACATCCCCATCGCATCCCACAATTCACAAGACATGGTTGCACAAAGAAGAGAAAGGCAATAGATCCTCCTAGTCATCCCTCATTCTAAACATTCCTTCCCATACATCGTCCAACCGACACCATCCTTGTCATATCATAATCACATCCTACTCATATCTTCCTCATTCAACCTTCACATCCTAATCACCCTTTCTAATCATCAAATTCATCCTTATCACCTCACTCCTAATCACCCATCTAATCATCCAATCAATCTCATACTCTATCACATTCCTAGTCATTCCATCTCATCATTCATCCTAGTCAAGCACTTGTCAACATGGTCCTAATCCCGTAAGATGACATACAACGATATGAAGACATGTGTCATTCCATGCCCATCTTAAGAAACAAGGTTCTAGCACCCCAAGCCTATTCACGAGCCTATCCAAGTCCACCTTGGCAACAAGACAAAGTGCCTTTAAATTCTCATGCCACCTTTGACAAGGGGAACATAAGTCTACCTCATCCATCCTATAAGTACATTCCACCACCGCACTCCAATCCAACATCAACTCCACGCCCTAAGTTCAAACATTACAAAAGCAAGCCTAAGGGGTTGTCCATATCCACCACTTCATCCAATCCCTTTGACCTTTCATTCCATCAAAGTCCAAACCCTAAGCCAACACCATCCATCCCTCTTATCCCTCCACCATGGGACTTTTCCACTCCACCTAGTCCTAACCCTAAGCCCTCAACTTCCATCACCCATCCACCTATGAAGGATGTGATTGAATGGCTACTAGCACATAATAGACCATCCCCATGTCAAACACCCATTCATGAGCCTATCAAAGAACATTTGAATGCCATGTCCAATTCTTCCACCCTATCATGTGGTCCACAACATATCGAACCTATCCAAGAGTCATCTACTTCCACTCAAAGTCAAAACCTATGTCAAGAGCATTATCCTAAGCATAAGGAAACATTAAAGTCTCTTATCTTAATCAAGCTTAAATCGCTTCCATTCCCCCCATCCATAACACACTTTATCCTTTCCATGATCAAGCTCCCATTTATGATCAAGATCCCCTCTATGATAAAGAAGACCATGATGATCCTCTTAGCCTACTTTATGCATTCCATGGTCAAGAGTTTATCACCCCATCCATCCATCCTCCATCTAGCCCTAATGTGCAAACATCCACTCCCCATGATGAGACACTTGCCTCCCAAGAAAACATAGAAGATCAAACAAATAACTTGGATCTTAGTGAACACAATGCTACTCAAGATCCTAATGATCCCTCTTCATCCACCATCGATCCCATTTCAAGTCCACCATCATATCCTATCAGTTTATCCACTTTCATTCATGACTGTTCTTACTTAGGAACATAGGAACCTTTATCCACTTTCCCTTCTCCATCAAATAAGGAGATCGTGTTTAGTGTCCAACACACACATAGTCCCAGTGTCCACCACATGCTCCAAAACATGAACTATCAAGGTAAAGTCTTAGGCCTTCATGAACAAGGTATTTTGGGCTTTGATGGAGGAATTACCAACATCGTTAGATTGATTACCTTGAGCCCATCCATGTCAATGTCCCTCCACGCTCATATGGCCTTGGATACACACCCCAAGGTAATCAATCTAATGATGTTGGTAATTCCTCCATTCCTCCTAAGTCCACCACTTTCCATCGCACATCCTATCATATACCCAAAACATACATTGTCATTCCACCTCCATCATCCTACAAATGTCAAAAGCATGTGACCATACACCTTCCACCATCCACTTTGCCTCCACTACTTCCAGCTCCTAACATCCCTCCATACACTTTACCACCATTGCTTCCAACACCTAACATTCCTATCATCCATAAATACCCTTACATTCCTAACATGATCAACAAATGCACACATTGTCTAAACAAGGAGCTTCCACTCATTCCATCCACCCCATGGGATTCAAAAATAAACATTTGGATGCCTCTACCTATAAAGCCAAAAATCCTAAGGATCCTCATGCCTTAGGGTACAAATTCAAAGAATCAAAGCAAGGTACATTCAAAAATCCATCCAAGCCCATACCTCCAAAAGCAAAGTCAAAAACCAAAATGGTATAGGTCCCTAAGTAAAAATCAAGCAAGTCAAAAGAGGCATCCACCTCTCAAAAATACCAACCATCCTCTTCCATCCATTCCACTCAAAAATATCAAATTCCTTCATCCCACAAGCAAGAAAAAACTCATAAAAATACAAAGTCTATGTGGGTTCCTAAAGCACTCCATCATCCATCCAATAAGAAAACACCACCATTGCTCCCTACACCACCATCCAATCAAATGCTTCCATGTTTATCACAGTGTGTGCAACCGTTGGTCATGATTCCTTTCCATACTCCCATCACCCCATCATTCAACTATTATCCTACATATCTACCTTATCAGCTTCCTATGGTCCATGCTTTTGCATAAGCCTTTCATCCATCTTCCTTGCATAAGTCCTACATAATCCATGTCATAATCCACTATCTACCTACTCCATCTCACTTTCATGCCATCATTCCTTACCAACATCTATGAGCATAATGACATGGTCCATGCAACGACATCCATCTCTAACGGGACTATCACCTTCCATAGCACTAGACACTGGAGTCCCTCCTATCCATATTCCCCCTCTCCCATTCAAAAAGTCAAAAAGTCAAAAAAGAAAAAGAAAAAGAAAAAAATTAAAAAAGTAAAGAAAAATCCCTTCGTCCAACGGTGAAAACCACCCTTGGTGCCGCCTTGGATAAGTACCATGATGAAAACATGGCAAACAGGCGTCATGTGTAGGTTGATCTTTTGTCACTTACACTTGGGGGCATGTTGTCTCATCTGACCTATCATTTCCTCTCATATCCATTACATAAATATACTTATCCTATCGAGTCCATTCATCTACCCTTCTTCCTTTTGATCTTGAAGAAGATATGGGGGCAATATGTTGACAAATGTTTTGGGTATCTCTTGACATACTTCATCCCTTCCAAAAAAATCCTATCATCCTATTGTCATACGCCTTGTCATGTCAAATTTTAAGCATACTACCTACAATGGGGCATGTTATTCCTATGCGACATAGTCCTTGGAGATCACATCCTTGCCCTCTTATGCGTGCGTTCCTTCCATCCACTATCACCCACCCTTTCTTCCATTCATTCCTTCCCACCTAGACTTGGTCCTCCCTTATCATTGGTATCTAGCACAAAGGCTATCTAAATTGTCATCCATTGATATTCCAAAATTCTCCAAAAAACCCCCAAAAAAATTAAAACATTTCAAAAACACAAAAAAAAAAATCACAACATTTCAAAACTACAAAAAAATCACAACATTCAAAATCCAAAAAAATCAAAACATTCTCAAAATATAAAAACATCCAAATATTCTCAAAATCCAAAAAAACATCCAAATATTCCCAAAAATCACAAAAAAATCAAATAGTCAACCAAAAATCCCAAGCAATAAACCAAGTTCACCTAGTTGAACTACGTCGCCTCTAAGCTTTCACATAGGCAAGGCCATCTTTGATGAGCCCCCAAGGCATTAGGCCAATCCCTTAGGCCCGTCAAGTCAAATCATCATAATAAGGCATTCCTTAATGAGATGGACACTTTGATCAGACCAAAAATGTGCACTCAAAATAATCCTGAAATCAACAAGACAAGCTATCCAATCAGTCAAACCAATCAATCGCCTCGTGATAATTATATGTCACTATCAACTATCCTTGTCAATCATTGCATATCCTATATGGAATGGGGCATCGTCGAAACAAGGACTCTACGCCTTATGCGACATGCACATCATTTTTGAAATCAAACATTACCAATCATCACATGCCAATCATTTCATAGTTTGCAACATTCTCAAAACCAGGCCACATGTCTTATATGGGATGTCCCAATCCTATCACTTGCCTTAGACAGGTAACGGCATTGTTGAAACCAGACCAGGCGTCTTAGACGGCATGCTTCTATCTTGAAACCAGGTCTTCTTCATCCAATCAAAACCTATCATAACCAATCAAAACACACATATCACTTGGCAAAGATCTAAATGGTTGTTGACTCTTTTGGTCTACTCTATCTTATTTTACTGGATTGTTTTACAATCTCGTTCTTATGCTTCTCAAGGCAGTCCCTAAGCGATGAAGAGAAGCGAGGATAGAGCAAGACCTTTTTCTTTGATTGTTGTTTACGATTTGTCTTAGAAAAATGACTGGGGCAACTTGGTATCTTGCATGTGATCGGGATTCCATTGGGTGTTAATCAAAGACATCATATGCATTGGAAAGAATAACTGCTTTCTTGCATAAGGACTTGTACACCTCATAGTTATCTCATTGCATGTTCTGACAAGGTATCATAGTTACTAGTCTAAGTCAGGCATTCCTTGTCTGTCATGTGCCTGTTTCACAATGGACTACACTTTCCACCTTGGCTTTTGACATGCCATGGTGATTGTCGTCCTTTGACATAATAAGTTCTATGATGATAAGCAAAAAATTGCAAGTGAGAAGCTCAAAAATCTATCAAAGCAAGATCTCATTTTCATTCTTCTAGCCAATCTTTTATTCCTCCACCATCTCTCTCTCGCATCTTCATTCCTCCACCTTCATTGCAGCTTAACGTATCATTTATTTCTTCTATCCATTCTCCTATCTTTCTTCCTTCACTAATCCCTGAAATGGGTCCTTTGTGATGAGACCATGAAAGTTAGGAAGGGCAGAAGGGGAAATATTCTTCATAGTAGCATGCCCAACCTGATCAGTGATGGGAAATTGGAAGGTTGTAGTTTCTAGTGGTGGTTCAGCTCCTGCATCACCCATGGTGGCATTTTGACTTAGGCTATAGGTGGAAGAAAGAGGGATTTGAAAAGGAATTTCATTGGATCCTTGACTTGAAACAACCAATGGAGGTGCTTTAGGTAGTTGTGCTTCAAGAATTGAGGGTTCAATTGGTTGTATTCCTTCTGTGTCTTCACTTGGTTCTGTTATCTCTTCTTGATTCTGAATTGTTGGAAGAAATCTCCCTTGGGGATCTCTCCTTTGCTACATGCAATGGTGTCTAAGCTAATAATCTCCTTCCCGCATGATGTTAGTTGCTAATTCAATATTTGATCTATTGAAAATGAAATTTGTATACTAGGAAAGCAAGAAAAGTATTCAAAACCCATAAATTCTAAAACATGGCACCATCCCTGCCAACGATGCCAAAAATGTCTAACTCCATTATTAGCTAATAAATCTAATGCAGTAAAAGCATGCACTATACTCAATGGATCAGGATATCCCTTATCAAGTGACTCACTAGTTACAATGTGTTACATTTATAATGTAAAACTAGGGATGTTTTTTCTTGGACAATACATGTACTGTATGTACAACTTAAGGATTCCTAAGAGTTGTACTAAGAGGTTGTGTATAGAAAATAATTGCTATAAAAAGAAATCTATGTTATGAACTTTGATCAAGTACAATAGTTGCTACGGGCTATCATCAATGCTACAAAATCTATTAAGCTACCTGTATATGCTATTTCTATTGTCAATAATCAATTATTTATATCAAGTAAGTATGATTAAAGCTACTGAAATTACCAACAACTAATACTAACAAGAGAGTTACAACTGTACCTCAAGTGGGCCCTTGCTTAGGTGAATTGTATTCTCACAAAAGCTTAATCAAATCACTTAACTACTTGTTGCACAACATTGACTGAATCTCAAGAATATCTTTTTTGATTTCAGAAAAACATAATACAAAGTGCTAGTAGTAAAATATCTATCTCTATTACAGAAAATCCTTTGAATATATAGACCCGTTCTATCCATCCTTAACTAATCTAGACTCTTAACAACTCAAGCTACATGAGTCAACTCTTTCTTAGGACATAGGAAGAGGACTACTTTTATTCTAGCAAAACACAAACAAGAAACTTACTTGCAATTAAAACTTTTCAAAGAGTACAATCCTAATACAACTCTTCAACTAGAATGGAGGAAATAGAAGTAATGGAGACATGAAAACAAATGCATAACTTATGCAATCCTTGTTGAAGGATCACTCTAGTTCCTTTCCACTATTTACCAATACTTTGAGTTCCTTCTTATTTTCCATGAAATACATTATTGTTGCTGGATAAGTCATTGGTGAGTGAAGTTATCAATGCAAAAACTAGCTCCTTCATATTCAGGCGTTTGCTCCTTTGGTTGCAGATGACTATTTCTACAGCTACAGGTTCATGACAACCTTGGCTATGGGCATCCATTGTCTTACTGCATGAAGAGTTAGCTCTATTCCATAATACTTCTATATCAAAATCACCATAATTAATATAATATACTATCACATTTTGAGAATAATTATCAAAACACGTAGTCATTTATCAAAATATTATATATAAGTTCTAGTGCTTTATACTTCAAATATTAATATAAATTTTCAGGTATTGTTCAAGGAAATGTTCTGTAAAACAAGAAATAAACATAAGAAATGGGGCAATTGCATGTCCCATCAAGAATGGATGAATTAGTTAGCTAAAGAAGAAATGGAAACTTTTCTAAGAATAGACGAGAGGATAAGAGGCAACTAAAAGAAAACAAGACAGAAAATGGAAACAACTTTGATAATATTTGAACAATAGTTGAAAATGGAAAGAAAGTGAGAAGATGATGACTTATCATGGAAAAACATGACTAAAATCAAGCTAAACATCAAGAAGAAAAGCTAAAATTGAAAGTTATTTTGCACATCCAAAAATATCATGGTTGCCCCTTTTGCTAGGGATGGTTGGCTGGGTGACCCTACAAGTTAAGAGAGGTTGCTCGGGTGACCCTCCTAAAGAGGATTCAAAAGGCTTGAAGGGTAAAAAGAAAAAAGAAAAAAGAAAAAATGAAGGCTAAGAAAGGGGAGAAAAGAGGGAAAAACAACAAGGACACATCACCAAGAATAAAGCCACTGAGAGGAGGTTAATTCACACCTACATGGTTGTGATTAGAAACCTCTTTATCATCATCAGATTGCCATGTAGGCCTGACACGATTTTGGTACTTACAAGTACTAATGGAATACACTATGTAATAAAGGATGAAATAATAAATGGAACTAAGAATGGAGCAAGGAATAGAGTGGAGAATGATAATAGGGATAGAAATAGAGAAAGACACATTGGGAATATGCATAGTCATGAGATTAGTAGGGATAGCATGGAAAGTAGGCAAGACACTTATGGGAATGGATGAAGAAGGAGGGGATGTATAAATCCTAGTATGGAAAATAGGCACAATAATGTTAACTATCATGGATGAAGAGGGGATGGGAAGAGACATACTAGGTTGGGAACACAACTAAGAGAAGCTGCAATGGAGGATATAGGTGTGGAAGATGCATCATGCATAACACTAGGAGGAGAAAATTTAATACCAATGTGTTCAAGGAGGCCTAAACCACTGGGCTTCTTAAACAATAATCTATGAAGTTCCTCAACCAAATGTACATGACTATGAACATCAGTCATGCTAGTGAGTTCATGAGTAAGGGTTTATTGAGTAAATTTAAATCTTGCTAAGATAAATGTGCCTCATGATCAAAGCCTTCAACCTTTGGCTCCATAATAGTAGTAACAATAGTAATAATACACATGTCAACTTCATTCACCATTCTCAACAAATTGGGCCATTTGAGGATTTAAACAAAGGATGCTTCTTAATGAAAAGTGAAGATGTGGTGTAGATGGGACCTTTGCATGCAGGTAGCTCACAAAGCCTTGAAGGATAAATTATAGAGAAAGGAAGGAAGATCTAATATAAATTTTTTAAATCAACAAGTAATTAGATTTGTAAATAAATCAACAAATAAAACCTTAGAGACTAACACAAGAGTGGATAGGATGAAATGAAAATATGACCACACAATGATTAGCAAAACCCTAAGGAAGGTATAACAATGAAGCACAAGAAAAAGGAAACTCCAAACTCTGATGAGATTTGAAAATAAAACATAGAATGAAACAAGAAGATCTAAAACCCTAATAAAGAAAGAATAAAGACTAAGGCTAAAACCCTAGGTCTAGTAGGAATGTTTGGTTTGCCAATTTCTATAATGAAAATAAATGTTTCCACAACAATTTCACCTAGAGCAGATAATCAAACAATAATAAAAGCCTAGGATTTTAGAGCTTGGACTAGAATAATAAATACAAAATTTAATTTATGAAATTTAAATTAATTATTTATGATAATTAGCTTGAAATACAGACGGAGGAATATATTGTTGAAGATATCAAGAATTGATTCATAAATGTGTATAAATATAGGGCCTTAGATTAATGGTTTAGAATCTATAAACTAACAATAGCTCACTTTAATTCAGATCCATGCCTATGAAACTAAAATCTATAAATACAAAAGTGAACCTAGAACACAAAAATGATCCTAGCTCACTGAAGTGAACTTGATGCACAAAAATGATCCTACTCATCAAAGTGAACTAACAAAAAAATGATAATTGTTATAGACATGCCTTTGCTTGTTGTACTTGTATTTGAAGTAGGATGAGGTCGAGATACCATTTGGGAACTTGTTGGGCAAGGAATTATTCTGCTTTAATTAATGCCCTAGGTGGATCAATTTAACGACGATGAATAAATATCGAATACAATAGTCAAACATGTAGTATGTCTAGGATGATGATGCAAGCTAACAATATAATTAGAATGCTCTTTGATGTTGTGATGATGTTCTCATGTGAATATTCATCTCTTTTAGGTCATATGCATGCATGGTTTCAAATAGATAAGGAATGTGCCTAAATACAACAACATAGCACAAATTCTCACAAATATGCATTGAGTTGGCCCACGATGACTAGTAAGAAAAGAGTGATAAGGTTCAATTTGAAATTTGAGTTTTAAATGCTTAAGGTTCAAATCTGTGTGCACGGAAGTGACCTAGGTCAATTCCACACCTTCAAATATAAACCAAGGTGGTGAATGGGAGAATTAGGGATCCAAACCAGTTCATGGGGATGAGTGATGATGAAGATAGGATAGGATGAGGTTGTTAGCCAAAATTAATGTAAAAACATGCCAGCTGTAGGCTTGTTATTACATTTTAATGGTGAAAATTGCACTCATGTCCTCTTCCCTTATGTTTTGGGCCCATGACAACTAGGTTGTCTTTAATTCATGGAATTGTGGGTGATTCCATAACAGTATGCCCCACTTTTTGGCCTAAGTGGGACAATCAAAATCATCATTCTTTTAGCATTTTTTAATTTATTAATTATAGAGAACAATCAATAATTTAAGGATGATGCAGACTAATGAGTTGTGGAATTATCTATATAGATTCAAGTTGTAATTTAAAAAACTTAAAAAATTTATTTCTATCATTTTTATTTTTATTTTTCAATCAATTATTTTATTTTTTCTATTATTTTTTATTAAGTGACATTATTCCATATCACATAATTTTCACTACAAATAAAAAAAATTAATTTTCACTACAAATAAAAAAAATTCATAATTTCTTTGAGTTAGATCATTAACTCCAATGTCTTGTGCATTTTTTTTGGTAATTTTTTACTAAATATTTTATTTAGTATTAATTTTTGAATGAGTATTAATACACAATTTATACCTATATTATTCCATAACAAATTTATTTTTTTGAGTGAAACAAGGACATCTTTGTGGATTACAATGCATTTTAAAAGATTTTTCTAACAATGTTATTTTTCCTAGTGTCTTGATTAGAGGTCTTTTTTTTTAATCAACCTACATTTATTATAAAATTAAAAATATATAAAATTAAAGAAAACATAATACATGTTATAATGTGTGGAAATCTAATACTAAGGGATATATACTTACAAAATGGCATTTCCAAATGACTTTATTTGATGCCCAAAAAAGTGAAGCAAAATTGCTTTTTGTCAGCATTTGTATAGGTGTGGGGGAGACTTCGTCGAGGGTTTGATTTAAACCTAGGCGGTTTGATCCACCCCCTTCAATCAAAACCCGTTAGATGGAACCCTTCTAGGCTTAAATCATTATTTAAAAAATGTGATTTTAGGCAAAACTTAGGATGTCCCACAAGTGGGACACACTATTGTGGGATCAACCTAGTGTGTACGATGGTCTAATTTGTATCAAAGTTGGAAAATAACCTCACTTTCTCCCAAATCCCATCATCACACATCCCTATATTTCACTCTATTCCATAAATAATTTTGTAATATTCTAATCATTTTCCAAAAAATAAAAAAGTACACAAAATATGAGGGAAGTTGATATATGCCACTTTCAAATGCTCGACAACCTCAATCTAACATCATGCCTTATCAATCTGTGTTGGTCATATCTTTTTCATACCATCATCATAAAATAACCAAAGCAATTTCTCTCTCAAAGTGAATGTGAAAATGAAATGTTGCTATTTTCACCTTTCACCTTACTATTTATAGTTGGGTGTATATTTCTCACTATACATTTTTACCCAATCCACTCATTCATAATTAATATATGGCACAGTGTTGGAAAATTATTAATGGCACTATAACTTATTGATGCATTTATCAATGAATTATGTGGTAGTGACTTTATTACAACCCCTATCTTTTTTATGACATAATATTTCTTCTTGGTTATCCTACGTATTGATGCTTACACTATTCACATCTTATGACACATATTTATTGTGCCCATGATGAATTACCATTGTTTGGGGGAAAACCATCTTCATGAAATTAGGTGTTTATCTTTACATCCATCCCCTGAGATCACTACATGATGTTGCCTTTAAATGATTTATTACATTCTTGATGTGCTTACATGTTCTTTATTTAGCATTTATGGCTATCTTTGTTTTCTTAATTGCCTGTGTTGGGGGCAACCTTTTACATATCTTGATGATTATCTCCACTTTATGCACTTACATGATCATCATATAATGATGTTTTTTTCTATATTACATGCTTTATCATGCTTATCGATTTCTCCTTTCCTCCAATTTCCTATATCCTATGTATCATTGATGTTTTGTATGAGTTTGATTGTAATGATGCAATCATGGCAATTATTATCACTTTTTAGAACTAGACAAAGCGTTATATTACATTTTGATAATCTTTTTATTGCACTATTTATAGAGTTAGATTTAGTTTGTATTTAGATGGAGACCTTTTTGGTATCTCATTCATATTCATATGGAGTCATTTTTCACATAGTTGGAACCCTTTTACATTCATCCATGCAATTGAATCCCTTTTTAAAGTTGTCCATATCTAGGTAGAGCCCTCTCATCAAGATATCATCAAAATCAAATCTACATTGCACATGGTTAGAGCTTTGTATCACATTCCATAACAAGTAGAGTCTCTTACCTTTCTCTTTTTATTTTTTATTTTTCAAAGATAGCTCCTAATCAAGAAAAAAAATCTCAAGTTGTGTGGTAGACACTACTGATTACATTCTTCTCTCTTTTTGTAGGTGTGGATGGAGCACCAAAGAAGAAAATTCAAGAGTTGGTTCATTACTTTACACGAACTAGATATCTTTTGATTAGGAAAAAATATTTAAATTTCCATGTTGGTTGCTTGATTTTTCTTTGATATGCATTTTTACATAACTCATATGCAAGTCAAAGTGGGGACAAAATATTATAGCAAAAATTCCATACCCATGCCCTTTTCCCCTATGTTTTGTGCTCACAATGACTAGGTTGTCTTTAATGCATGAATAGTGTGTAAGATGGTCTAATTAGTATGGAAGTTGGTAAATAACCTAACCTATTCCCAAATTAAATCATCACACATCCCTAGATTTCACTCCCTTCTATAAATAATCCATTTTCCCTCTCTAGGTTAGATATGCCAGTGTAGACTTGACCTGGATTAGGTATGTGACCACATATTTGACGGGCCTAAAGTTTCAAAATAAAAACTTCAAATTCACACTTTTTTTCACCCCTCCCACTAGTTATTATGAGCTGATTAAGATGTGAATTGTGCCAAATTACTCACTAGGGTAGTGTATTTAAAGACTTGTTAGTGTAATATTATAGTTAACCCAAGATTAGTCTATTTCCTAAGTGTAATATCATGCCTATTTATTAGGTTTTCTTAAGGTAATAAGATATTTTATTTTCCCACCTAGGTAGCTAATAAAGACATGTGCCACCCTTACTTTGAGTTCATCAAGCGTCACAATTTTCTCAACTATTCATGATTGATGACAAGTAGGTTCCACCTTTGTCTCACTTGACTAAATTAACTCATCTCTTGATTAGGGGTTAACTCATGACCTTTTGGACATGTGTCATCTTGACACATTCGTCAAAGTTGCTTTTATATATGTATACTACTCTTTGTATTGTTGGCCAATTAATCAAGAACAAATATAATAACTTTATTCTTTATGTTTTATGGCTAATTCATACAGATTAGGTTCTAGATTTATGTTGTTTATCATAAAATCTAACAAATCTAACCCTAATTATAAATGGATCATTGAGGACATCCTACAACATTCTTCCTTGACACATCTGAAGTATGATATTTTAAAAAATAAAAAGAATCTAACAATGTTTACATTAGAGCATTTTATCTTAGGTCCATTGCACACTTGCTTGTTGTCTTCAAATCTTTGCTCAGAATCACAATGTTGGCCCGTCCAAGGGTTTGATTGAGGAGAACTTGACCCTTGTGATTCGACCAATTTTTGAAGGTGTTTGTAAACATTACCAATCCTTATAAACACTCATATATTAGAGATCAAGGTAAGTGAGTTAAAGTAGGTTTCAAAGTCTCATATCATTTCTATGAGTTGCAAGGCCACTTCCATGCTCATAGGCATCACTTTTTTATATTAATAAGTGCTACCAGGGGTAACTCCCATTGCATAAAACATGAAGATAAAACAAAGGGTTGTCAACAAGAAAATACAACCACTATGCATGGTGCCAAAGGACCTAGAGGCCTTTGATTAGTTCAACAACCCTCTCTACTTGGGGAGGGGAAAGAAGATCCCCATATTGGCCAATAAAATAGGAGAAAGTCTCCATGTTGTTCCTTCGAGTACCTTCCCTGTAAAGCACCAAGGCTTGTGTTGAGATTTTGTTTTTCTTGACAGTCACTACGTTGAAGATGCTGACCATCAACCCGTACTTGGGTCTCTTGTTGAAAGCTGAGATCACCAAAATAGCAGCGACCTTCATATCATTCTTGACAAAAGCATTAGCCAAGATATTTGTGTTGGATTTCCTTTCCTTGGATCAACACATAATTCACAAGAAATTCTTTGTAGAGGACATTATCATGGATATGGTCCCCCGTGAAGATATGAGACCCGATAACCTTCCTTATCCATTCCGTCACCTCATCAAACTCTGCTCAGTACAACCTCTTGATCTGGTTCACTGATGACTCCTCCTCTTCTCGTTCCACTTCAAGTTCCTCCTCCGGCACCTCCATGGTCACATTGGCAAGTTTGGCCAAGTAATATGAGTGTTTGAAATGGCTACATCTTTAGCCTGATCACAAGCACAATTGGCAAGGAAATCTATAGCTTTATTTCCTTCATGATACACATGTGAAATGGAGACATCGTCCAAACATTCCATCAATTCCCAAATTGCTCCAGCTAGATATTTCAACCTCCAATTCAAAACATGTTTGTTGATTACTGCATTGATGCAGATCAAGGAGCCCCCTTCGATGTTGATGTTGGATATTTTGTGATCTTTACAGAATTGAAGACCATAGAGAAGAGTAGAGAATTCAGCATTGTTATTAGTGTCAAATTGTAATTTTTTGGAAATCACCCAAACCAATTCCCCTCGGTCATCCCTGATGATGATCTTGACCTCAGAAATACCCAGATTTCCCCTAGCAGTGCCGTCAAAGTTTAGTTTCAGTCTACCTGAGGGCAGGCAAAGCCACTTGACATCTGACATGTTTGGAGCTGCATCTAGGGGAACACGTATGACACAACTACTTAAGATCTGTCAATCATTTCATGACTTCCCCATCCCAACTAGAAAACAATGTTGGGACATGGGCATCACTTTTATAGTAGTTCATATGATCTCAGATAGTACATAGGCAAATTTTTAGGACAACAGTAAAAGTTAAAATTTTTAAGCATTGGTAAGTGGATACTTAACATTTGGACAAACATTTCTACATCAAAATAAGATCTAAACATTTGCACATTTATTTAATTTAATTTTCTATATTTAATTACATTTATAGCAACGATCAAGCTAACTTAGTGATTCTAAATTGATTGATCACATCCATTTAATTAACTTTATAAAAAGAATTTTATACCTTTACATAAAGTTGTTTTATCTTCAAGGAATCAATACAAAGTATGCACAAGGAGAAAAAAGGAATATAAGGTTTCAAAAGCCATGAGTTAACAAATATAATTCAAGAGGCACCCAAGAGATGTAAAAGGGAAAATATGAAGAAGAAAACAAGTTGTTTTTTGACAAATGTTTGGTTTGATGAGAGTTGCAAAGTGGTAAGGAGAGCTCTCAAGGAGCCAAGCAAAGAGAAGGTTGAAATAAATTTGTACAAGCATAGTACAAAAGCAAAAAAATAGAGTTCACAAGCACAAGGAGAGAAGAGCTATTATGTCTAGGGAATAATAAACCAAAATTATTTTGGAGAGAACTTCAACAAAGAAAAAAGCAAACAAATAATAACATCACTACCTATGAATAACTTGAATATGCAAAACAATTATATGAGTAGGAGTCATAAGCCAAGGTCCCCCATGGTCAACATGACAACAAGTAATTCACTTTACAAGAGATTAAGGAAGTTGTTAAGAAGATGGGTTTAGGAAATGCTTGTGAAATGGTAGAGCTACATTTATAATACCTAAAATTAGGGATGAAAATCCTTGCCCCTCATAGTAAGAAACATTCAACATCATTTAGCATGGATTTCCAAGAGATTAGACAATCAACCTAGAGATGCCTCTTTTTAAGAGTGGAGATGTTAACTATCCTTTTAACTACAGGATCATCATGACCAATCATTTATTTAAAAAGTTGTTTAGCGACATGGTTGAACACAGAGTTAACAAGTGGGCAGAAGAAAAAAGATAAGATGACAAAATAGTAAGCATGTTTTAGACCAAAACACTCAATAATGAATCATGGAGTTAATTTGAGATAGTCATTGAAAAAGTTTGGATTGAAAAAGAGAAAGCTTATTGCTATTTTTTTGACTTCAAGAAAGCTTTTCACACACTTCCTGAGAATAAGTTATCATGCAAAATGAATGATCTTGGTATCCTAGAGTAGTATAGAGCCATATTCCACAAGCTCTATGAAGATGTTTGCATTAAAATTAGAACTCAAGTAGACCTTTTAGTAAGTTTTAGGAGCAACATTGTAGTTAAGCAATGATGCCTTTTATCCCTTATTCTTTTTGGATTATATATTGACAACCTTAAAGAATGGCTAAATTTGCAAGAAGGGGATTGCGTTCTTTTGTGAGATTATGTTGTGAGGCTTCTTTTGTATGCCAATGATCTCACTTTGATTGTTAGGTTCTGGTGGTGCCCACCTGGATTTAAGGTTTCAAACATTCATCCATAGGCCCTTTCATTTAAATCCAAAAAAGTCTAAGTCCGTCGGCCTTCACATTTTTATGCATGTATCTTTGTATATGGCCGCGTGTATGTGTCTTTGAATATACAAGTGCAAATGTACATTGGCGAACCTGAAAAAGAGTTAAATCAACTTTTGAATCAAGAAAAATGGTTGTATGTATCATTATATACATATCAGGTTGTATGTGTCATTCAAATATAATTTTGGAGGTGAAAATCTATATGTATATCACAGATTCCTAGAATATTCTACAGTTGTATCAAAAAGATTGCATGTATATTGTGTTGTATATTCGATATACAATAAGGTAGATACAACAGTGGATCTCAAAGGTGTTCAAATTGGGTTAAGAAAATGGTTGGGCCCACAGGTTTTTGGCAAAGGGATTGTATGTATGTAAGATATGCAAAAGGATGTACAAATGGAACATACAATCCCGGATTCCAAATTTTATCAATTGGTACCTGGTGGGCGATGATACAATGGCAAAGTTGAAAAGTCAAAGGCGTTTCCTTGTATCATGCATTGTATGTATCTCTGATATACAACTGCATATACAAGGCGATGTACAAGCAGATGCGGCCAAGGAGTTAACAGCATTTGTGAAGCAGGTGAAATCCGCAGTTGTATATTGGGGTTGTATGTACGCAATGTACAATCAAACATACAACGAGCAGATACAAAGAAACATATAAGGTAGGAGCGGTCAAAGTCAACATTCTCCAATAACTTGGTGGGGACCGCACAGTTGTATGTCCTGCGATTGTATGTATGTGCTATATACAATGCAATATACAAAGGCACACATACAATCCCAGACGCGAGAGGAGAGTTTGTTGTGGCAGATAAGTGGTTGAGGTCCGGGGTTATATATTGCACATTGTATGTATGTGCGATATGCAATGAAATATACAATGAGTTTGATACAATGCCGGATTTCAATGTTTTTCCAATCCGACTAATAAAAGTGATAAAGTCCATGGTTGTATGTATATTGCATATGTACATGTGATATACAAGGTGATGTACAAGGAGGACGATACAATGCCTAGACCTGATTGAAATTTCAAAGTGTTTTATAATGATTTGGGGTCTGCGCTTGTATATGTTGCAATTGTATGTGCATACAATCTCATATACAACCACAGATGCAAAAGAAGATACAATGGATTGTCGATGAAGATGCAAATACACAGCGATGGAGGACTAATCAGGGGGTGACACGTGTCCAAAGGCATACAACTGCATATACAAAGATTTGAAGGGCAAAAGGCAATAATGGGCAAAAACATAAAATGTATGCTCGCGCTGTGAAAAGTGTAAGGGGACAATACGCTTGTGTGGCGTAATTTCATTGGTTATGGACTTTTTAGCATGATTTGGAGCCGTAGATCTCGGCGGGAAGAAGGAATCGATGGCATGTTTCAAATTTTCAAAACAGGAGGGGATTTCTCTGTGTTCACGGCTGCATTCCAGATAGAAAAAACTTCAAAAAACATGCGAACCGTTGCTGTATCCTGAAATTGGTAGGTTGGGCATTAATGACAAAGTGTAGAGGTATGGTCGATGAAGGACAGGCCAGCTACCATTTTTAATGGAAAATCTTCAGGTGGTTGCACGTTTCCCCATTTCCACCTGCTCTTTTCTCTTCTTCTACCCAGAGCATTGAATGTTTTCAGCGCCATTTAGATGGTGCATTGTATCTGGCAGCATCTGGAAAAGACCATGTAATTAATTGCTGAGTACACATTCTGGGTATATCAGGACTGTGTCACTCATTTTTCAGAGGTTGAAGACTTGGGCAATTTTTGGAGGAAATAATAAAAATAGAGCTTTTCTAGGTTGTTCTATCTCTTTGGTGAGTTTATGAGTTGCATTTGAATGCATGTTGCATACATGTTCAGTTTCATGTCATTTTTATATGAAAAATGCTTCATGGCATGTGTTTAGCTATTTGTCTCCATAGCTGTATGCATCCCTTCTTTTGAATCTGGTTGCTAAGGGTTACTACGATTATAGGATATAGATTTAGGTATTGCATGTTTGATCTTTGACTTCCATTCAATGAGTCGATTAAACTATTTTAGGTTAAGTATGAGGAAGAATGTATGACAACAGGGATATTTGTAAGTAGAGATTGCTAAATACTCATTCTTGGGTGATGTTTGTAAGGCAAGCACCAATCTAACCCTTTGAAACTTGAATCTTTGTTGAGTTTGTGCAAATCATTCATATGTATACGTCTAGTTGACTCCTTGCCCTGAGATAGGCACTGGTCTGCCCTTGTGTAGTAGTTATGATCCAAAACCCCCTGTCTTGCATCCAAAACATAAAAATAAATCCTTTCAAAGCTTCAACTTGTTAGTTTGTAGGAGTAGAAATAGGACCCTGCATGCTCTCATCCTCAACCTGTTAGATATGTCCAAGAACACTGCCAACCTTGTGATTTATCACACAAATCTTGGTCCTAAAATGAGAGTATTCTGCCTGTGACTAAAAAGCTAAATCTTTCTGTTGGGCGAGTCAAAGTTAAATCTTTAGCTATAGGGATACCCCCTTGGTGCGACAGAACCAGAAGTGAAGGGGAGGCAACTTACGCAACCTCCTGTATTTGTTGGCCGAATTTGCCTGTGCATTGTAACTGACAAACCCTTTGCTGATTTGGGACAAACCCCAACAGATTCACTCAAGGGTTGTAAGAGAACTTATATGCCTTTGAGTACTTTTGTAAAGAGGTGTGTATGTAAGTTAACACCACTAAGACCAAGATCATGGTATTATCCAACATAAATTAAAAGATCATGTTAACTTTTATTTTGAAGGGAGTATTCTAGAAGAAGTAACATAGTCCAAATACCTTGGGATTTACTTCAACAACAAACTCAGTTGGAAAAATTGCAAAAGGAAGTAAATTTTAGGAGGTTGGAGAGACTTTATGCTTTGCAAAATAGAAGCAGAGAGGTAGATTTATGAGATTGAAAAACTATTCAATTCTATTCGGGGTATTAGTAATTTTGGTGCTTTATGGGTGTTAATTAACAGGTAGCAACAATTTAGATGTAAAATGAAAGCAAATAGAGAGAATCTAGAAATGCATGCTCACAAGCAAATTCAAACTAAAAGTTTCAATCTCTTATGAGATTCTTCTAGCTGAAACAAGTACATTTCCTCTTGAAACAATTGTTATGGTGCGTCTCATAGGATATCTAAAAAAATCGAACAGATGGCCCAAGGTTTTTATCACAGGAGTCTTGAGAAAGAGAATGAAGTCCTGGATGAAACAAAACATCAAGTGGATGTAGTCCTGGACGAGACAAAACATCAAGTGGATGAACAAATGGAACATAAACTTAAATGCATGTCCTAATAATAGCAAAGAAATAAATGTGTTTGTTATAGATGAATTTCACAAGTCTATGTAGGAAAAAGAGTTAGGGAGAAAGAGGAAACATGTTGTTGAATTTAACCCCACTTATCATCATCAACAAAGGACTATATAGGGGCAAATATCACTTTGAGAGCAAAAACTCTCACAGTTCAATTAAGGACTAACTCTCATAGTCTTCAATGTGAAATATGTAGATGGAAGAGGTCAAAAGAAGAATAAGATGAGAGAGTTTGTGTCTTTTGCATAGGTAGGGTAGTTGAATCTAAAAAACATTATATTTTATAGTGCATAGGTTGTAATGACATCTAAACCAATTACACAAGTACTTTAGTAATAGCTTCCTACATAATTTGTTTAAAGAGGAGATGATTGAGAAAATAGGGTAGATAGTTCATCATTAAATTAAATAGCAGAAGATCATAATTGAGAAAACTAACATGACAAAGCCTGTTATCCCATAAACTATCTTTAATCTCATGGATGTTAAAAATCTTCTTATTCTATTCTCTAAAGGACAATCTAGGGGAGAGGGGCTAGTAGTTGTGCAGGCTAACTTTGCGACCATGTAGCGATTACATGGAATATTGTAGGACCTTTTTAAAAAAAAAAAAATGTAATATGGACTCTTATCTATCTACACCTAAGGTTTGGAGGTGTGACTCATCACACAACTTGCCACATCACATGTCTAGTAAGAAGTGTCCTTAAAATGATTTTTTAAAGATTTAATGAAAACTTTATAATGGAATCCTTAGTAGTTGAAAAAAAATCATTTGTTGAACTAGAACAACATCATAAAATTATTTAAAATACAACTTATATGCAACCTAAATGATCTCAATACCTTTTGGTAACCACGAATCTTGTTATCTCGAACCTTTATATCCAACATAAATAACTGAATAATATAACACAAAATACTATTTATTGTTATAAAAACAACACATTCTTATTTAAAATACAACTTCTATTCAACTTCAAATGGTCATAAAACTTTTTGAGAACCTTTTAGATTTCATGACAAATTATAAGGTATTTATTGTACTCACCTTTTACATTTGTCATACAACAAACATATAATATGAAATATTCCAATGCATGTACATTGCCACCCCACTAGTTGTACACATAAGAATAATAATTGTCCACATAACAATAATACGTATTTAGATGGACACCTTATTTTATAAATGACACACTTAAATAGATAGCTATAATATTTTATATCAAACAAAGAGTGTTTATTATACTTGTTAATGAATCCATTTATGATATTTTATCTAATATTTATAAGATCTCATGTGTTTATTTAAAGATATATTGTGATAAATATTTGATCATTTGTTAATTTACATATAGAATAATTATTAACAATATGTTCGAAGAATAAAACTTATAACCACATAAAACAATAAGACCCTGGCCCCTCTCCACTAGTCAAAGCGTGTCAAAACATAAGGGAGAAAATAATTGCCGAAAGTGACTTAAATAACTCTAGTACGGGACGGTGAACATGTACTCCAAGCTCTCTGGAATGAATCTACGCCTTACATTGTTCGGTTATTTGAGCTCCTTTAGTGAACGCGCATATGTATGCGGATTTTCTCCATTACAATTATTAATTATAATTTATTTACCTGAACCTCTTCCTTAAATTTTATGCTTCGTCTTTAAAATCCTTCCTCATTTCACCGATTCTGGGTTTCCACGAGCGTTGTACGACAAGACCGAGCGGAATGGTAGTTTTTTGACATATGCGCTCTCTCAAATTTCATCAAAGAAGGAATTGAATTACCATTGTGCGGTGAAAGGAAGATTTCCTGTCTCAATTCCGCTGGTAAAGTTATCTTCGTTTACCCAATTTGCTCTGATTTCATTTGTATTCGAGTAGGAAGGCATACATTGTGATCCATGAATTTAGGTCCGTTTACACAGGCAATTCATAAACTGGAGAATATAAAATCTATGCTCTTAATAAACCCTTGCACATCTATGTTTTTTAAGAGCACTCTGACACCAAACTGCCAATTTAATTGTTGCCGCATTCTCTGTATACTGGGATACACATTTCCATTTCTTTTCCACACCTTCGATAATAGGAAGGATAATCTATTTAAGATTCGAGATTTTCATAGCCAGACATAATATCTTGTATCTGGATTCCACTGTGTAATGTTTTTAATTCAGACACATTCTTCTTCTTTGGAGGAAGGCATAGTCAGGGATAGGGATGCCATTTTCAGACTCATGCTACAGGGGTATTATGGTACGACTGACTCGTGAACATTGAATTATTAATGAAAATGATGTTGTTCCTCTCAACATTCCTTTATCATGTGATGATTTTCTTTACAAGTCCATCTTTCTAAAACCTGCAGAACTTTTAAATCCTGTTCTTGTATTTTCAAATTTCCGCTGACATGTTGTGCATGGCCTCCAGATTTACTGATATTTTATTTGTCTGAATGAATGAAAAATGGCTTAGCCGGGTCTTTTGTCCGTTTAGGACTTAGGACATTTACTTAATTGCTGTATTTTTTCTTTTTCTTTCTGTTTATCTGTAGTAGTAGGTGTCCATTCAGGAGTTAGAAATTTCAGAGGACATCACCTGCCTGCTACAGAAGTCTCCTTGTTTCAGGATATGTCTCCTGCAGATATCCCTGTTCTCAACTCAAGTACCCATCTCCGGAATTGTACCCTATCTTAGCTCATTCTGTGATTGTTTTGTCTGCACCATGAGGCTCTGTTGGTGAAACAAAATAATAAAATACCTAGGCAGGTTACTGTAATATCCCCTTTAAAATTTTTCTTATTTTGCACAAATTCACCAAACGCTAGCTCAAATTGATCACAATTGTCACATAGGAA
Organism: Cunninghamia lanceolata; assembly: GCA_027924645.1. NCBI lineage: Eukaryota > Viridiplantae > Streptophyta > Pinopsida > Cupressales > Cupressaceae > Cunninghamia > Cunninghamia lanceolata. The sequence goes on from BSBN01000082.1 coordinate 1,099,961, forward strand.
TACAAATATAAATCTGCAATATCAACCCTTATTTTATATGCAGCTGATATGCTTGATTTCTTTCACCAATGATGAACAATTATTCTGAAATGAGAGGGTTAGAACAGCAAACCCTAACACAAACTGCAATGATCCTTGCATATGAATTTGACTATGAAACCCTTGGTCTTTATATCTCAAATCAACATCAATACATAAATCTTCTTGGCATGAATTATTGTTTTAAACAAATCAGAAACTACACAAAGGAAATCAGCAAACCCTACCCTGGATATTTAGCAGATTTATCCTCCTAAACTACCACAGTTCATTTTCAACATGTAGCGGCTGAGTCTTGAGATGATGACGCCTTATATTCAAACCCTAAACAGCAATGAATGGTAATTCAAAGTACCTCCAAGAGCCGCAATTTCTTACCACATAAAACAACGATTTCTCCCTAAAATATGGTGCTGTTTTAGTAATAATTCTGTCCTTAATTCTGCCTTAAAAAACTATCAAATTCTCTTAGGTTATTGAGCAGTGAACCGTCCTTGAATTGATGGTGCACTTCCCCAATCTAGGACGCCTCAAACTCTATTATAATTTGCAGCGATTTAACCCTAAGTGTTGCTGCTGTTTTCTAACCTGACTTTGCCCTCCAATCTGTCCTAAACAGATCCAAAATTGCCACGAATTTTCCCAAGAATGGAGTGGCTGGAACCCTAACTGGATGCACTGATTTTAAGTATAAATCTGCCTTTTAAATCTGGTAAAAATCAATTACAAATTGCCACGATCCTTCACCAAGTCGTCCACTTGAAACCCTAGATGGCAGCGCTGAAATCTAGAAAGATATATCTTGATTACCAACTGAAGAATCAAATCTGCACAATGGTGATTTTTGTGTGAAATCACTTCAAAGAATTGTGGGTTTTCGTCCTCCAATTTGAGACCTAGAGGGTTATTGTCCTCAAGTTAATTGAACTGAAGTCCATTGCTCCAACAAGGAGTAGAAATTAGGAAATACATTCATTTATCAATATGCCTACTTGTGCTTGGGTGGCCTCTCTTAAATAGAATTTCCCTCCGAAAGTCATGACTTCATATTTCCTTCATGACCCTTGATTGATATTTGAGAGGAATTATCTAAAATAAACTTTAATTATAAGGAGATCATCTTATTTTATATTTTAACTTTACTTGAGGCCCTCTTTATTATAATTATATTTTATAATATCACTTAAGTGGCCCCTTTTGTGACATTATGAACCTCTTGAGTTATTATTATAATCTCATTTTCCTAGTGCAAAATTCTCAAGGCCCATGGGAAATGAACGATGAGCATTTTGGGTTTATACTTGGCTTTGTTTTGAAAAAGGGGACATTACAGTCTGCCCTTTCCATGATTGCTTGCCCTCAAACAGTCGCAAACTAGGATGCTGAAGAATTTCTGCACCTTCCGTATTCTTTGTTTGATTCTGCAAGGATCTTAGAACCTTGGCTTCAGCTTCCTTGCTCCACTTTTCTTCTCCACTTGACTGAGCCTTTCAGAAGGTACTGGGATCCCAAATCAACCTTGGAGGTTTGTGTGTCCATCCACTCAATGTGCTTGACTGAAAAACATCTTCAAATATAACCTCCTCAAGCTGCCTCTCTAATTGTCTAGAAATCTTTTGCAAGGTTTTTGTAAGCTCCTGAAAGCCTTGCTTTGCTTCAACTGATTTCCGCTGCGCCGCTCTGATGTGAATTGAACAATCTGTGCAAAGAGTCTTCGTAGATATGAGCGGCTGAATTGTTCCCTTACCGCTGCCAAACCGGAGGCAACATCTTATTGTCCTTTGCATTGGACCCTCGAGCTGCATCCACTGAATTCTGTTATCATCCACAATGTTTTCTTTCATCCCATCTATGATCAATTTGGATCTTCTTCTTGACCAGGTGTTCTGGTTGGTGGACTTATCAACAATGAAGGTATTAAACTCATTAAAAGTTTTAATCTTTACACGCCGCAAAGTATCATTTGGATCCCATACCATTATGCGTAAGTAATCTTGAGCTCAAAGAAGATGATCTGCCATTTCTACATTTCCTTTGAACAAAAAATTACCTAGGTTCCAAATTCTTATGCATACATACTTTCAGATTTGTACCAAAGGACCTTGCTTCCCTTCAATGCAAGTTATGCCTTTCATTCCTTCCATCTTCTTAGAATATCTTCCATGATGGCAATAATGGAATGACTGTAATAAATTTGTACTGAAATCATAGAGGTGACTAGAATGCTTACTTTCTCGATTAGGAGCCTTTAAGAAATTTACTTCAGTACAACTATCCTTAAGAATTTTAGTATTAGAATTACAAACATTCTCTTCACTTATCTAACTTTCTATGTGGTGATTCTAAATTTTAATCTTGTAGGATGGTAGCTCAAACTTCAGAACATTCTTTTCAATCTGAAATGTCTGTTTCTCCTTGACTCCATTAATGCAGGCATTTTATTTTTTAGACATTACTAACACACCTTTTTCTATCAAGGACCCCTCATCTTCAGCTTGTATCATAGATTCTTTCTATTCTTGCTCACAGATCTGTTCCTTCTCAATTTTCGGTAGCTCTAGTTTTGACCCTTCTACTTTTGGCTTACGCTCTACAAATTCTTCCTTGACCATGGTAGTTCAAACTTCAGAACATTCTTTTCAATCTGAAATGTCTGTTTCTCCTTGACTCCATTAATGCAGGCATTTTATTTTTTAGACATTACTAACGCACCTTTTCTATCAAGGACCCCTCATCTTCAGCTTGTATCATAGATTCTTTCTATTCTTGCTCACAGATCTGTTCCTTCTCAATTTTTTGGTAGCTCTAGTTTTGACCCTTCTACTTTTGGCTTACGCTCTACAAATTCTTCCTTGACCTCTTCCTCTTGTAATTTTGTCTTGGTGTATCTGTCACTGGTTCCAAGGTCTGCTCGGTCTCTTTATCTGATTTTTCTGAATCCTTTTTGGGATGGATTTTACTCCGCAGTATCAACACATCTAGAAATGTTTTCCTTTTGATGACCCTTGGCTTGGAATTTTCTTCTTCTCTACAAATGAAAGTGGGTCGCAGAGGTCTATCAACAAACCCAACAACTGTTCTTTGTGTGTGATTGTTCTGATTTTTGTTGTTGGCTCCTAAAGTGCTTGCCCCACTATTCTGATTTCTAGCCTTAACCAGACATGTCTATCATTGTATCAATCTTCTTTTCAAACTTATCAGCAGGATCTTCCCGTGAAGGAGTTTTTCCCTCTCTATCTACCATATTCACATCTTCTGTCACTTGGATGCATATGAAAAGAGTCTCTGCATTAGAGGGTTAGCTTGACTTTCATAGGCTGGCAAGATCCAGCTCTGATACCATTGTAATATCCCCTTCAAAATTTTTCTTATTTTGCACAAATTCACCAAACCCTAGCTCAAATTGATCACAATTTTCACATAGGAATACAAATATAAATATGCAATATCAAACCTTATTTTTTATGCAGTTGATACGCTTGATTTCTTTCACCAATGATGAACAATTATTCTGAAATTAGAGGGTTAGAACAGCAAACCCTAACACAAAGTGAAATGATCCTTGCACATGAATTTGAATATGAAACCCTTGGTCTCTATATCTCAAATCAACATCAATACATAAATCTTCTTGGCATGAATTTATTGTTTTAAACAAATCAGAAATTACACAAATGAAATTAGCAACCCCTAACCTGGATATTTAGCAGATTTATCCTCCTTAACTACCACAGTTCATTCTCAACATGCAGCAGCTGAGTTTTAAGATGATGATGCCTTATATTCAAACCCTAACCAGCAATGAATGGTAATTCAAAATACCTCCAAGGGCTGCAATTTCTTACCACAGAAAACAATGGTTTTTCCCCGAAATATGGCGCTGTTTTAGTAATAATTCTGTCCTTAATTCTGCCTTCAAAAACTATCAAATTCTCTTAGGTTATTGAGCAGCGAACTGTCCTTGAATGGATGGTGCACTTCCCCAATCTTGGACACCTCAAACTCTAATATAATTTGCAGCGATTTAACCCTAAGTGTTGGCGCTGTTTTCCAACCTGACTTTGCCCTCCAATCTGTCCTAAACAGATCCAAAACTGCCATGAACTTTCCCAAGAATGGAGCGGCTGGAACCCTAAACTGGCTGTGCTGATTTTAAGTATAAATCTGCCTTTAAATCTGTTATAAACCAACTACAAATTGCCATGATCCTTCACCAAGTCGCCCACTTGAAACCCTAGATGGTGGCACTGAAATCTAGAAAGATATATCTTGATTGCCGACAGAAAATTTGAACAAATCTGCACAATGGTGATTTCTATGTGAAATAACTCCAAGGAATTGTGGGGTTTTGTCCTCCAATTCGAGATCTAGAGGGTTTTCGTCCTCAGGTTAATTGAACTGAAGTTCATTGCTCTAACAAGGAGTAGAAATCAGAAAATACATCCGTTTATCAATATGCCTCCTCCTTCATGCTTGGCTTCTCTTAAATAGAATTTCCCTCCAAAAGTCATGGCTCTTCATATTTCCTACATGACCTTTGATTGATATTCAAGAGGAATTATTTAAAATAAACTTTAATTATAAAAGACCTTATTTTATATTTTAACTTTACTTGAGGCTCTCTTTATTATAAGTATATTTTATAATATCACTTAAGCTGCCCCTTTTGTGACATTATGAACCTCTTGAGTTATTATTATAATCCCATTTAACTAGTGCAAAATTCCCAAGGCCCATGGGAAATGAATGATGGGCGTTTTGGGTTTAAACTTGGCTTTATTTCAAAAAAGAGGACATTACAGTTACCCATAAAATGGGATCATATCTAAGCTTCACATCTAAACTTAATATTTTTCCTCCTTGCCCAAAGCATATTTTGCAAATGCCTTTACTCTTGGAAAATAATATTCCAATATCAGAAAGGACTAAATTATGTGTAATAAGGAAATAAGATATATCAACATGTGGGAATTAATAGTAATGAATTTCCCTTTAGCACTTCTTATTTTGCCTTCAAAATTTCATGGTCTTCGCACAAACACTTTTTGTGCCAGTTACATGGAACTCGTGAGATTTAGTTGCTGAGTATGTTATTTAGGGATACAATTGTTGGGATTAGCCAAGATCAACAAGCAAGAATACTACCATAAGTTACTAGCAGACAATAAGCCAAATAATATTGCCAAAAGATGAATAGAATGTACATAGAAGCCTTGCTTAAATAGGCAAGGATGAGGAGGTGAGATGGTCGAACACAACGACTGAGCAACCCTCCAAAGTTGCAACACTTGTTTGCTCAAGTGACACATGTTTGAGCAAGTGGCAAGTTTGCATGCAGTAGGTATCTCACAAATATGAGAACACATGTCTTCACCACATGAGGTGAGGCAAAGTCTAAAATTGCCTAAGTAAAGTTAAGCTAAGTGTGAATAGGTATTGCCTAGACAAGCTAAAAGCTAACTAGATAGATAAAAAACTTTTTCACACTAACAACAATGACTTTTCCTTTTTATATTTGTCTTGCCATTCATGCACTCATGTCTTCTTCAAAGGGCATTTCTTGAAGGATTCAAATATGGATCATTATGTAAGTGGAAATGAGTGCTATACTTGCACATTCTGTGGACATAAAATAGTTTAATGTCACCATTTTTGAGATATAGGATGTGTATTTCTATGTTTAATACTTTGAAGTTGACAAAAGTAATCTTTAGAAAAATTGATGGGTATGTGTATGTGTCTACTTTGTTGCGAATTATTAGGGAAAAATTGTTATGCAAATGGGGAGGTGGTATATTGGCTAATCCCTATTAGAAAACTTGCAAAAAACATGTGAAGGAGAGAATGTGATGAAAGTGGAACATTGCTTATTTCTTCATTATTTGATATATAATCATTACTAAATTTGTTGGTGCAGCTATATCCATCTCTAGAATTTCATTTTACATCTTCTCACTAGAAGTCATTACTAACAATGCATCAATATGTATGACTAACACTAACTCTAATTTTAATATAAATGTTTAAATTGACATTCTCTCCAACCGTCACCTTAAGCTTCAAGTTTATGTATTTATCATAGGGACACCAATATTCTCCCTAGGAGACCACAATTTTCAACTCAGTAGGGTAGCAGACATTCAGAACTTTCTGATGATTGAGGTACTATACACGTGGAAAATATAATTTCAATGATTCGGCAAGTGATTAAAATCTCTAAGCAAACACATTGTTAGGCTTCTCTCAAGCTCGCTTCTAGATGCATATCTCCTTTGTTGCAATGCATATTTCCTTTGTTGCAATGCATATTTTATTTTCCGAATGTGGCATTTAGAGTGTAGATGGATGGTTTTCTATTGTAAACCATGTTATATTTTTAATAGTGTGTTCTTGTGAAGTTGGTGCTGTATGTTTGCTTTGTGCTTTTCTTTCAAGGATTTCAATTTATACTGTTACATCCATTTGACATGATTTTTTTAATTTAAACTCATAATTTGAATTTGATCTGCTTTTCCCACGTAAGATTTATATCCATGCTTTTGTATCTACTGATCCCAGTTTAAAATTCAAACACAATTTTAGTTGGACTTTGCTTATGAGCTTCTTTCTGTGGATGCAGATTTTTCAAGTGATTGCATCCTAAGCAATGATTGTGTTACTGTATATTCCTCCAGTTGAAACATAACTTCATTTTGTATTACAAAATGAAGCGATATGTATATATCAACGACAATGACACTTCTCCAGATTTTTGTTGTGACAATAGAGTTTCCAATAGAAAGTATACAATAATTAACTTCCTTCCAAAGAATCTATGGGAGCAATTCAGGTCAGTTTTTCTTTTATTTAGAACTTTCTCCAAAAGATAATTTGTAAAAATGCTTATTAAGAGGCATATGCTGTTCGGCATGGAAGCTTACGTATTTGATTGTTGCAAAACAAAACATGTCACTGTATATTAACAAAATCTGTAACTGTATATTTTTGGAATCTGCAGAGAGAAATGGAGTTTCACGCATGCAATAACAACTATATAAATATGTTGGAATATTTTTTCTGATAAAAATTATTTTCATGGGAAGCATCTTTTGAAGTATATATATAATTTTTTTTGTCTTTCATGTATTTTTTCTCACATGCCATTGAGAACCTTTTAGTTTTGGCTCCACAAAAATTCACATTATTTTCATGATTGTGTTGGATTCGCCTCTCAAGTGCATTATATTTTATGGTTCCTTGGATTATATTATGAGGTTAAGGGTGCTATATAGATAATTGTGATGGTTGCTATTTTAAGTAGCTCTTTGTTTCTCAATAAGGTGCCAACAAGTTGTCTTCTCTCCTAGTTTTGAACCTCACCAAAATATCACTATCTTTTTGCATTAAGAATTTTACCAAAATTTATTGGATAATATTTTGGTGTTACTTGAGTTATGTTAATAGAAGTAAAGTGCCAGGGTATAATGTGAGGGGGCTTTCTTAATGCAAAAAGAGGAGAACATGATGTATGGTTTTGAGGAATGCGTGCCTCTATGTATGATGGTGTTTCTAGTGAGAGCTCAACTTCTTAGAGTCCCCTTTTGAGAGAGTGATATGGTATTAAAGCATTGCAATAAGATTTTCAGTTGTAGATGCAGAATTGTTTAGATTTCTTAATGCATCACATGTGCAGGATTCCTTTGTATGTATGGAGTCTATCTTCACTGTTTTGTGACTTTAGCAGGTTTATCAATTGTATTGTAATTGTGTTCTCCAACAGGAGCCTTTAGATTTTGAAAGTGAACTTTACTGCTTTACACATTTTCATACGTTTATATAATTCAAATACTTGTAGATTCCACAGCAGGAGGAACTCACAATGTTTGAGAAGATATAAGAAAACATCTCATGTATATTTTATTGCAACCATTGTATGAAGATATAAAACACAACTATGCTAACCAGTGCCCACGATAAGTAGGAAATTAAATAATTTTTGAAATTTACTTAAAAATTGTCTCATTTCTTTTAAAAATAAAATAAAACCAAAAACCACTGATGGCCTGAACATAATTGAAGTTTAACAGTGATGATTCATTTAAGCTATAAACCTTAGATTAAATAGTTCTGTTTTATCCATGCAAGGTTGATATAAACAGCAGGCAGTGCACAATGTTTTGCATCAACGAAGGGAACTGGATCATGCTTATTTACTCAATCAGCAGAAACAGTCTTCTCTGTTATGAAAATATTCAGGACTCTCTTTCAAGTTAGCGGCTAAATTATTTTCTCCATTCAACTTAGCATGGACCTATTTGTAAACTTGATCTTCCATGCCTAGAGAGTAATCCCCAACCAAACTAACACGAGTCTTGCTTGGCATTTACTTTGTGTGACCAAAGAGCCAAACCTGGGAGAGTAATTGACAAAAAATCAGGAACTAAAACATGGGAAAGTACTTAAAATTTTAAAAGAAAAGACACATTGCTTTCATTCCATGCCAGATATGACTTATAGACATTAAAATAAACATATCCTGACACACATTAAATAGATGAAATTATGTACGGTTGTAATAAACATTGTTCAATCCTAAAATTTTATAAATTTAGTTTCTCTACGTCATGATTAGTCTATAATTTGCAGTTTACTGTGACAAGGATGTATAAACTACACAAGGAAAATGCATGAAAGCATGGAATCCAAAATTCATGCTACTAATAGAATCTAGAGCATACTTGCACGCTTATCTGGATGGGAAGTGGAAAGTTGTGGCTCATCTACTTGCTCTGTTTGTGCATCTTTCCAGACAAAATCCCCAACTGTATAAGTGTCTCTGCGATTCAGCAGTTCAATCTGAAGTTGAATCAATCTCGGTAAAATCAGTTGATCAATAATGAGTAGTATATTTGGTGATGTTTTGAGTACTAATTATATGAATTACAAACATTTATTCTCCAAAATGAAAATATTAGATAGAAAATGGCAAAGAATTCAAGCTCAAGTGCCTTCCTATCAAGAACATAAGGTTTTCAGAGTCTTTGAAATAAGAGAGTCAAGCTTTTCGGAAAACTGTTTAAAAGATTTTTACATATAAAACTATTCTACACAGATTCCAAAAGATTTATTCTTTACATTTGAAGAGGAAGAAGCTGTAATGCTGAAATACAAGGTTATTCACCAGTATTTTGTGCAAACCATTTTTGTTTTTTGAAATGTTTATGTTCTAGCTTCAAATATTCTCTAAAATGTTCAGAATCAGAAGCAATGCACATTTGGCTCAAACTATGGGTAGTCAAAATTCGAAGGTTAGGAGCATTTGAAGCAAAAATCTTCCCACCAAGTACTTAGATTATTAATAAGATTTTTTTTGAATGAACAATTTTTAACTGTTACTAAATTGGTTTGGAAATGGGTATGAAATGTTTTGGGTATGGAATCAAGTACAAGTACCCTGTGTGATGTAGGAGTTTTTGGGTTCACGAGCAATCTTGCATCACCCAAAAAGACAAATAAAGATAAGTTGAGAAGATTTTTGGTTTTTTTGTGTGTTGGTTTTAGGAGGAATGACATATTTTGATAAATTGTGAGTCAAAAGAATGTACCAGCTGGCTTCAGTTGCAACAGAAAATGCACTTGCATCTTTGGCAGTGTTAGCTTGTGTCACTTAGGTAGCATCAGCTTGCATGTGATTTTGGCAGCATCAACTAGTGTCATTTTGACAACATCAGCCTGTGTGACTTCAGCAGCAAAGGACTTCAGCAACAATTGTGACTTTGGTAGCATTTGGGATGACTTCAGCAACAAGGTGGAAATGACAGCTGGCAAAGATGATTTTGATGATGTGGATCCTAGAGGACACCTGGGATCATCTTTTGTCTAGATCAACTTCTTTGAAATGTCCAATTGTCAATAGGGTCACACGGTTTTCTTGGTTCGTATTAGTCTCCCGCAGATATTTCATCAAACACTTGGCAGTCATTAAAGCTTCGTCATGATTTTTGTCTGGAATTGGGTAGAGCTGATGGATAGTTTAAAGTTTAAACACCAACATATCTTGGGTAAAAACAACCCAAAAATAACTCAACACTGTTATTATAGGTGGTCAAATTGTGTGCCATGATTGAATTGTTCTTCCAAATTCATCATGTGGGGTTTAGGGAAAATGAATAGACTCGAAATCCCTGCAGACATGAGGACATGGTCTTTTGAAGCACGGGTGGGTCATTCTTGGTCAGAGATGTGCAATAAATTGTGAGCAGAAGGTGATAATGGGGAGAGAAGGAAAAACAATAGGGTAGGGGTCATGAGAATAGAGAGCTTACCAACTGAAGCAACAAGAAATTGGGAAAGGTCATGAGAATAGTGAGCTGACCAATTGAAGCGACAAGAAATTGGAAAAATAGGGAAAAACCAGAGAATAACTAAAAGAAGGATAACCGGATTTTTGTCCATCTAAAGACATAGAACAATCCTATGCTATTTTCTGTTTGTGTAATAGTTAGGGCATTTTCCTTAGCATGATTGTAAGCCTTTGAAGGCAGATTTCCAGATTAATGTGAGTGAATTTGTTGTTTCCGTTTGGCATGTGAAGGTTGTTTGAGGATTGTTTAAGCTGCTAGGTTAGGCTGTCTTTTGCTAGATCCCCCTACCTACACCATTGTGGAATTGCATAGTGTCATGGCCCTTTTCCCAAATGAACAAATATCTATATTAATATTATTAAAATAAAAAGTGTTTTTAAATACTAGCTAAAATAAATAAATAAATATAAAATATAAAAATAAAATTTAATAAAAGTGTTTCTGGATTTTGGCGAGAGTTTGTGTCCCATGGGTCCTAATTGAAGAAGGTATATCTACAAGCTCAAATCATTCATTTTGGACTCATCCAAATTTTGATATTTCATTGCTCCTTGAGTTTGAGTGATCAAGCATCAATGACAAAACCCCCTTGATTGTAATTTGTCGAGGTTAGGATGAAAACCCTATCGTCTCTTGTTTGGCAATTCCAATCAGGGATTGCAAGGTGAACTGAATTTGGAAGAATTGTGCTTGTTTTATGGGTGGCAAATTAATAATTGCAGGATCAACTGGTTGAGCGCCATTCCAAGGTCTGATTTTATTGAGGGGCCGAATTTCTTAATGGACACACATAGATCACATTTCAAGGTCGCAACTTGAAAAAAATCTAACTAACTGAGCGAGATTTTGGTTCTAAAACCCTAGGCGAATTTATGACGGTCATTTGAATGGTGATTTCCTGCTTGGACTCAATCATTTGATCGCCCAACCAATCATCCATTCAAGGTGATCGACTACCAATCTAGAACTAATCATTTGCATAGTAGATCTCATCAAATTACTCGCTTATTCTATTGGTTCAGAGGTGGACTTGAGGTCTTGTTTCATCGCCCAAACTGCACACTTGGAGCAGCGATACATCCTAGGCATGGTACAGACCACTATAAGGGGTTTGGAAGCATCATTTTGAAACTGGGAACCAAGGGTACATTGCTGGACAGTTTAACATTGCCACCCATGTGTTATCACTGATTATTCATAAGTCACCAATCCAGCTGATCACATCTTCATAAGCTGCCAGGGATTGAGATCTGAACATATAATTGCATCATATTGGGCTGCGAATCAACATAGGGGAGAAGCAGGTCCACAGCGGCCATTCTAGTTATCAAACTACAAATCATGGTTGAGTGTAAGTCTAGAGTTGTCATTCACAGTATATATATTCAAACATTGTTGTGATTGTATAAACTGCTGGTCAGTACTATCAATAAATAGATTTATTTTAATCTGAAAACCCTATGGTGGAATCCAGATATTAGTTGTTTCATTCTGTAGATATAAATTTTTAGCCACCGTGGATAAGCGAATTTGGGGTTTCCTATGTTTTGTATTAGACTGTGGTGATAAACTTGTAATTCATCCCGAGTGTAATAAGAAATACTAGAGTTTTTAGTACTTAATTTACTAGGAATATTACACATAGGGTACTGAATTCTTGTCCAAGAATTGCCCAAATACCTTTGATGACGTAGCTGGGTGATTCTGAGACAAAAATGTGGTGCTTTGAGAAATTCCATAGGGCACCTACATTTTTTCACCTTTTAAATTCTTTTTTTTGGGACCCTCAATTTGACTTTTTAACTTGAAAACCTAACCTTAAACTGTAAATTGAATTTCAAAACAACTTAAAATATAAAACAAACACATTTATCTCATTTTGAAAAGCAAAACACACAAACCAAATACACTTGTCTCCCTCTCATTCTTGCTTGTCATTGCACATATACAGCTGAAGATTGGTCATTGAAGGTTCCAAAGAGGTTGGATTGCTATTCCTATGTGTGTGCAAAAGCCCATTGCCCATTAATTGCTAGAGATTATCGAGGAAGATTCTTGGATTGGATTTTTTTTTTCACTTTTTCTTCTATGAATAAACTCTCTTGTTTTGTTTTTCATTCTTCTATGTTTAAAATTATAAATGACTTAGGATCTACTGTTTAAAATTTGATTTGAATGTGCTGCTTTCCAAACTTGTTGCCATATGGATTACAATGGCAACCTGTTCTAGCACTATAGGCTAGCCTTATTTCAAAAAGAAAAATATTTACCCTTGTGGAAATATGATGACATGATAGATAAGGTTGTAGGTGATGGGACGTATGTTTGGATTTGCAGTAGGTGTGGTGTGAGATATACAAGCTAATATAGCTGGGGGAAAACATGTTTGTGTGGTATTCCTATCATGGGCATCAAATCTTGCCCAAGAAAAAAGGATGCATCTTATGTCAATATCTAGAGGGCCGAAATATTTCTGTGAGTGGGAGCAAGCAGAAACAAGAATTGCAGTTAGAACAAGTCATTGTTTGGCAAAGAGAGGATCTCGTTCAAGCAAGCCTCCTACTGCCCCATCTCCTAGCATTCTGGAAGTTGTGACAATGAGCCACACATTTTGCATGAAGAATAGCCCACTACACATAAGAGAACAAAGGGGCAATTGGAAAATTCATTTCAAAATGACTCTCGAGAGATTGCCGATCAACACATTGCAAGATGCATCTATAAAAATGGGCTGTCTTTCAATGTTGCTCAATCACCATGGTAAGAAATTTTGAGGAAGATTAATGAAGCTACAAAAGAGTACAAGGGCTTGGGTTTTGAGAAGGTGCATACCACCTTGTTGGCAAAGGAGTTGAAACATGTAGATGATGCATTGCAGCCCATTATGGATTTGTGGGTCAAGATGGGGTTGTCCATGGAATTTGGATGGAAAGATGCCAAAAATTGTCTCTTGATCAATGTGATTGCAGTGTCCCCTAAAGAGAATGTTTTTGAAAGCCATGGATTGTGAAGGGCAGGTATAGAATGCGCAATTTATTGCTAACATCCTTATATGGGCCATTGAGGAAGTGGGGCCTACAAACGTTGTCCAAGTCATAGTGGACAAGGCAAAAAATTGAAGAGCAGTTGGTTTGTTGGTTGAGGCACACTATTTACATATTTGTTGGACACTTTATGTTGTCCACTCGCTCAACCTAATGCTACAAAAGTTGGGGAGAAAATTTGATTGGATCAAATAGGTGTATGCCGAGGTTGAAGAGATCCAAATGTTCATCACCAACCACCATGTCGCAAGCCATATTTAGATTATTCTTGATATTGAAACTACCAGAGGTAATTAAAACAATAAAAAATGTTTCACTCTAATAATTTAATTTGTAAAATTTGAGTATGTTTTATTTATTTATTTTTATTTTTGAGTAGGTTGTTGAGAACTAATTCACCTCCAACACAATTGTCTTGAGGCGACTTGTGAAGGTGTGGGAGGCACTTTCTAACATTGTCATCAACCAACTTTGGTTTGTATGGAGGCAATCTAACATTGAGAGGCCACTAAGTGTTAAGCAGATGTACTTAGATGACACTTGGTGGGATTGCATGGAATATATTCTTAGTTTCGTTGAACCCATTTTGAGTATGATCTATTTTGTTGACATGGACAAGCCATGCTTGGGAGAGATATATGATGCCATTGACTCAATGATTGAGAAGATGAAGAACATCATAAATGAGGGCAAAATCCTAAGAAATGTTCTTCGAATAGGTGGAGACAATCCTTGTTGAGTGGTGGAACAAAATGACCACCCCAACTCTAAAATATTACAGCACTGAGATCCTTTATGTGTCGAGTAGGGTGCCACCATATAGAGATGCAGAAGTCAATGGAGGTTACAAGCTAGTGTTTGTTAGACTCTTACTTGATCTTGATGTGGAGGATGTAGTTATAAGCGAGTTTACTAATTTTATAGCCTTAATTGGTCAAAGTATTTCTGCTCTTTGTGACAAACATAAGAAGGGTGGTCACTCTTGGTGGTACACTCATGGCCAAATATTCCCACACATACAGCCTCTTGCGATCAAAATTTTATTGCAAGTAAGTTTTTTTAACTCTCCAAATTTAAATTTCTTGTCATTTTTGAAAAAAGTTATTCTTCAAGTTTGAAGTTTGATTTATAATTTTATATCTCTAACTCTCAAACTTTTCATCAAGAGTTTGCCACTTTGTCTTCATTTGAGTAGAATTGGAATACACACTCCTTCCTCTACTTAGTAAAGCACAACTGATTGGCATCAAGAAAGGTAGAGGAGTTAATTTACGTGCATTCCAACTTGCACCTTCTTTCGCACAAGTAAAGTGACTACAAGGAAGGGCCAACGAAGTTTAATTCAATGTTGTTTCAGTAGAAATTATGCATCGAGATTGAAATTTTAACAACTAGTCCATGCCTCTTGTGGTGTTTTATTAACAAGGGTTAATGTAGGCAATCAATTGATTAAATAACATGCAGTCTTTTTTTCTTCTGCTCATAATTTTTGTTCTAAACTTGCATGATTGGGCGTGCTTATTTTTTCCATTAGTCTTTCTATCTGTTCTCTCTGCAATTCCATTTTGCTGTGGTGTACATTGAGTTGCCTTCTGCATTGCTATTCTACACTCAATTTCATTTTATCAAAACTCTCTACCATCATTTGTCCTCAACACCTTTATCTTCTTATCTATTTGGTTTTCTATAAGAGTTTTTGAATTCCTTGATTTTTTAGAAAATTTCAGATTTTTGTTTGAGGAAATATACCCATATTGCGGCTAGAGTTTAAATTGTAAAGCTTGAAGTTAAACCCTATTGGTTAGGGTTTAAAGTTACTTAAATTTTAACAATAAATCCTAATCATCAGGGTTTAAAGATTAAAACTTTAAAACCTAACCCTAACTCGAAAAGCCTTAAATGTAAAAACAAAACAAAATGCCCTTTATGTCTATGTGACAGCTGGCTGCAATGTCAATTCTAGAAGGAAAATGGAAAAGTTAAAACAACAAAAATGACGTGCCTTGGGGTGTACCCTAACTGTATTGATCCCGAGAATCCTTTGAGTCTTTGATTTGCAACCCTTAAGCAGTGCACTTGTGCTTTGAAAATTTATGATTCTGGAGTAAAGTGAAGGCAAATTCAAAAACAGGAGTACTCAGCAAAAATAAGTGGTTTTGAATGGCTTGCAAGTCATTAAAAGCTCACAGTTTTTTCAACTTTAGGCCTGATTTTAGAAAAAAATGACATATTGAATTAGATTGGCATGGGAGATTGATCGGTTGGCAAGTAGTTGTGAGTTTTTACCAATTTATGCTTCTATGGTTCTGTTGGGATTCCTATTTTCAAGCCAAGTATTTGCAAAATCTTGCCAAATTCATCAAATTTTCCTAAGGGGTCCCTGTGCCTTTACCCTGATGCATGTCGCTGAACACCTGATTTTGGCTAAGTCTGAAACCCTGAAACCTTGAAAATTTGGCCAAGTCTGAAATCTGACGGATCCTCCAAATTCTAAAATCTGCAGTTTAACTCATGGATCAGAAACCCCTCTCAAACATCTTGACAATATATTTTAAAATAATTTAAGTATAAGAAAGGTAAAGGATAAAAGGTAAATACAAACTTATACTTTAATGTTATTTTAAAATATACTCTTCTGTCGGGATTTTGGGACCCGCGGGAACTTTTGGACTAGGTTCTTGCGGGACTTTGGGACCCGTAGGGACTTTTGGACTTTTTCCAAAAGTGCCAAAATCCTTTCATAACCCTGCATCCCTCGTCCCTCTTTGACCTCAGGACCCGCCAACAAAAGAGGACCTGCAAAGTTCAAAATCTTTCCGGACCCCCTGATTTTTCAAGACAAATTTGGAGGTGCAAATAATCGAATTTCCAAATATTTTTTTGAGGAAAGGGCCAAGTATCTTATGCAGTGTCGCGTCAAACTTTTGATTTTGACTTTTGCCACTTTTGGTTCTGGCAGGACTTCCAAAAGTTCCAAGTTCTCCTGTCGACCCAACACCCGCCAAAGGCCCAAAAGAGCCCAGAAATGCGGGAAAACGTGTCGCCAATTCTCTAGATCGCCATTAATGCAAAGTGGGTGGTTGAATTTGATGTTTTTATTGCAGAAGGTGGAGTTGGTGGGGTTTTCCCTCCCATTTTTCCATCTAATCCGAGTTGTGAATGTTATAAATTGAAGATTGAAACTCTTTTCAAAGTTTGGCTTTTGGCAGTTTTTCATGCAACAAAAGGGCAGACTCTCTAGGGATTCAAAAGGTTATGAAAAGATAAAAAGGTTATGAAAAGATTCAAATTGGTTTCAAGAATCAGTGTATGAACAATGTGATCCAATGAGACAACTCCAAGGTACCTGATTCGTGTTTTGCAATGGATAGACTTAGTAGATGATGTGATTTTGCTAAAAACTCACAAAGGGACTTACGCTTAATTTACTCCTTACTCCACTCAAATGTATTACTCCCTTCTTATGAAATGGAACTCTAAAACCAACTATGAAAGAAAATGAAAAAGGATAAGGGTTGAGAAAGCTATTCTAAGGACAATGAGATAATGAAATATGCCAAGATAGACAAACTCCTCACGAAACCAAACTCCGCTTCACCATGAGAACCAACAATTACACGAAGTCGGTGCAATCTTCTAAGGTAATTCAAGGATTTTCATATTGTAAACCTCCATCCAAACACCCACTGTTGGCGCAGCTTGAACGGGCATCCACAATCGAACTAAAGCATATGAAGGTTCAGGCTAACTTTACAAGGTGAGTTGCCTTCGACAATCCATGAAAAGTATGAACCATAAAGGAATTCATCAAATATCTTTGCATATAAACATTACATCAATGAACTTCTAATCTATCAACTAAGCTACTTGGAAACACATCTCCATCATATTCGAGAATTAGAAACCATGCTAACATTCCACAATCACACAAATCACCATGAGAACAACAATGAGCTTGTATTGATTTTGGAAGTCTTTTACAACAATTTCACAATGTCTTCGAAATTTTACAACAATTTCACAATGTCTTCAATGATTTCGAAGAGTCTCCTCTAATCTACTCCTACTCTGACAGCATCTACCCCTACTTCTATCTTGATCTCTCTCTTACAAATGAGAGAAGTGAGCCTTTTATAGACTCCAAAATTACATGAACGACCAAGATTGATTTGAGAATCAATGGCCAAGATTGTGACAACAAGGCATAACTGCCCAAAAGAGAGGCAATGAAGGCACGTTTTCCAAGATGATAAGCTTGAAATCGAATCTTTGGAGCATCTTCCACTTGGGCGCCCTTTTTGATCTTATCTGATTGTTGTAGATACATTGAACTTGGACAGATGATGTGGTGGACTGTGATTGGACTGGTGATGTGTACATGCCACCTCATTATTCTTCGAGCAAACTGGTTTGATTTTCAACACGTTCATACTTGCTTGGATATTTTCCCAAATTACTGGATTTTCACCTATGGAACTTGGCTTCTTGAACTTGAAAACTTGGGAATTTTGGAATTTCTTGATGTAATTTATGAATTGCTTGAATGCTTTGACTCATTTCTCATCTTGTGACGATCTTGTGTTGATGTAGAGTTCTGAATTGCTGTAGTAGAAGGTATGTTGTATGCGAATTCCTGGAGTAGACTTGTACATGATGGATGTCTTTCTTTGTCTGGCGCATGAAATGGATGACTCTGGTTTCTGGAACATGGAACTTGAACTTCTAGATTCTTAAGCGTGCAAGGTGAAGTGGTGCTCCTCCGAAAATGAAGCCTTCTTTGAAGTATGATGATCTTGATGTACTCTTGATGAAGTGCAATGCTTGGAACCTGATCACTTGTGAAACCTTCCTCCATCCTTTGAATTTTCTCATGTGCTAGCTCTTGTCATTCTCCTTCCTTGAGATAACCTCCTTATTTTGCAAAATGAAACATCATAAATTATTCTCATTATAAGGCTTGATAAAATTATGTCAATTTTGTAATATTTTCACCTTACTTCACAACTTGAATGCTTCAACACTTTCCATAGATGATGGAAAAGCGCATATTTCAGGCACATATGCATTAAGTGTATACTGCAAAGTATAGGTAGAAGTGTGCCTAAAAGCGCTAATTTTAGGGAGGCTTGTATAAGGAACAAACTTTTCAAATTGCAAACAACACTGGATCAGCGCCAAAGCAAGTCTGGGTAAGATCAGCACTACAAACCAGCAGTCATGTATGAGTTCAGAAATTTTCATAATGCAATCGCTTAAGATCTGCAAAAATCTGCACTTAAAATTGTTTTCAAGATGAATGCTTTGAATGAGGAAATGATCTAGTATATATATACATTCACCTAAAGTTATCTAGGTCGGCCTCCCTAGCCTGATTTTCAAGTTTTTCAATGTTTAAAACTCATAGTTTAACCCTTTATAGGCCGACTTCATGATAGACTTGGCACTGGAATTCAATGTATTTACATGATCAAGGAGAGTGCACATTTTACTTGAGTGTGCATTATGTGTTTATGCAAGCATAAGCTAAAAGTGCGCCTTGAGGTTGTGGGGCACTGATTTTGGTTGGGTATGCATTAAATGTTTATTGCAAAGTTAGGTCAAATGTGCGCCTAGGAGATAATGAGGCGCTGATTTCATATGCATGTGTATTCAAGGGCTATGCAAGGCGGGGTCAAAAGTGCGCTCAAAATGAAGTTGGGCGCCGATTTTATGTACCCTTGCATAAGTGGAAACAATGTACTGTGCAAGCATGCCCTAAATGTGCGCCAAAAGTGCTAAGGATATGTAACCATGTAGAATATTTGAAGTTTACAATGCAGGCTCATGGCAGATCAGCGCCAAAAAGCACTATAAATGAGGGTTCATGTATAAGTTCAAACTCTTCATAATGCGAACACCCATAAGATGAGCACCACATGCAAGGATGAGTGAGGAGAAAAGCCAAAAGGATGGTCAGCCTTTTCGAGTGCTCATGTATAACGTTGATCTTTCATCATGCAAGGTTCTTCAAAATGTGCGCTAAGGATGAGTGACTACAAAGTGTGCTTTGAGCGCTAGTTTTAGGTGTGTATGTTTCAAAGTTCAAGGTTTGCACAATGCAAGACCCTCCTCCAAGTGCGCCTAAAGGAAGAGTGCTAATTCTAAACATGCATGTATAAGTGTTAACAATGTACAATGCATAGACCTTCAAAAAGTGCGCCCCAGAGGAATTTGAGTGCTGATTTCAAACTTACATGCATAGAGTTCAAATTGTGCAAAGTGCAAAGGTCTTCTCCAAGTGCGCCTCAAGATTAAGCGCTGATTTTGCATGTCTGTGTATGGAATCTAAATTTTGAACTATGCAAGGCTTAAGTGAAAGTGCGCCTTGAGCGGCCTTTTGGCAGGAATATGCATGAAATTCAAAATGCCTTATGCAAGGCCCCTCATAAAGTGCGCCTTGGAGGTTGATGAAAATTTCACTAGGTTTCGCGATGCAAACTTGATCTAAATGGGCGCCTCAACAAGTTTGTGATGATATCAATCAAAAGCGCTATTTATGAAGGTGTATGCAAAGTTATTCAATCGTGTTCATGATGCAGAGCCATCCTCCAAAAGCGCCAAAATCTTGCATCTATGTTTGTAAACCTCAAAATGTAGAGGGAGCCAAAATGTGCCCTAAAGCAGGGATAGGCAAGATTTTTACTTCAGTTCAAACTTGATAAGGATCAACTACCTTAAGCGCTAATTTGATGTGCACAGCTCAGACTTTGAACTTCTCAACTGCAACCTGCTTAAGCCACTAACTCAGTTTCTGTCGATCTTAACTTAGATTCCAGACGAGGCCCACTGTCTAGTTTGTAGAGGAAGACTTGATTGAAGTACACCTCCTAAAAGTTTTACAAGCTCAATGTTTGCGAAAAAAAGGTGGGTCCCCATTTGCAATGGGGCGATGTGTGATTAGGTCACAACAATACTCTCCTGTCGGGATTTTGGGACCCGCGGGAACTTTTGGACCAGGTTCTTGCGGGACTTTTGGACTTTTTCCAAAAGTGCCAAAATCCTTCTGTAACCCCTCGTTCCTCGTCCCTCTGTGACCTCGGGACCCGCCAACAAAAGAGGACCTTTGAAATTCAAAATCTTTCCGGACCCCCTGATTTTTCAAGACAAATTTGGAGGTGCAAGTAATCGAATTTCCAAATATTTTTTTGAGGAAAGGGCTAAGTATCTTATGTAGTTTCGGGTCAAGCATTCGATTTTGACTTTTGCCACTTTTGGTTCTGGCGGAACTTCCAAAAGTTCCAAGTTCTCCCATCGACCCAACACCCGCTGAAGGCCTAGAAGAGCCCAGAAATGCGGGAAAATGCACCACCAACTCTCCAGATCGCCATTAATGCAAAATGGGGGGTTGAATTTGATGTTTTTATTGCAGTAGGTGGAGTTGGTGGGGTTTTCCTTCCCATTTTTCCATCTAATCCAAGTTGTGAAGGTTATAAATTGAAGATTGAAACTCTTTTCAAAGTTTGGTCTTTTGGCAGTTTTTCATGCAACAAAAGGGCAGACTCTCTAGGGTTTCAAAGAACAAAAAGTTCCAGTTCTCCAGCAGGAAAGATAAAAAGGTTATGAAAAGATTCAAATTGGTTTCAAGAATCATTGTATGAACTTCTCCTTTTTCTCATTTAATTTTTCAAGGAAATCCTAAGTTTCAGCTAGGGTTTCCTCTTGCCACACTTCGTAGTATGATTGTAACCATTGATCGGATGAATATGATAGATTCTTAAAACATTACATTCTATGTGATGATCTCTTCCATGGTTGTATATGAATGGATTGCATTTTGATAAAGGATCACTAAGCATATTCCTCACTGGTTATTGTTTTTTCTGTATCTGGGTATCTAGAAAGTGCTTGTTTCCATTTCTGTATTATCTTATCCTTTGTTGAACTGTGGACTCTGTAGCTCGTCCTAATAGACACCAGTCTGAAATGTCTGATCACCTACACCTCTTTTAAAAAACTAAAATTTATCAAGTTTGAAGTAAATAGTTACTACTGTATGCATTGTTGTGATTCTGTGTTGTAACCAGGAAATATTGTAAGCGAATCTTCAAAGTGCCAATTTTAGCAAACCAAACATGCATACTAGCAGCTTCCATTATTGCAAGAGTGCTTTTCATCAGCTTAAACAGAGGTTTTAGTGCAGCTAGCTTGTCTTAATCCAGTGACTCTATTTGGGGATTAAAACAGCAGTTTGGGTATTGTTGCAATGATATGATCCTGAAGACATCTTCCATTGTTGTTAATCCTTGTTAAGGGATACCTCTAGGAACACCCTCCTTGGCTTAGCCGAGTCAGAAGCGAATGGGAGATTACCCATTCCCAACCATTGGCCCTTAATCATTCTTATCTTGTTGATGAACATCTTTTCAATCTCCTTGATGACATCCCTGGCCTCGAAGATTGAAGAATGTTCTAGGGATTAGGATAAGCTATTTTGGGACCAAACAGGTCCAAATTCTCTAGACCTCATTAGAATTTTCAAATTTTAATTACGTTTTGAGTTGGCATGCTAGACTTTCAGATTTGGATTGTACAAACTGTATTAGATCCCATGTAATAGATTTCAGAAATCCAGATTTTTATTTCTTGAAATTTCAGTGTTTAATTTTTTGAGAATTTTTTCCAGAATCTGCAATTTTAATGTTTTAAAACTCACCTGCAATTATTTTTAGATCTATATTTTCATTTAGGTTTTTGATTTATTTGCAGAATTCCATAGTTTCACTTGCCCATACGTTGATGGAACAAGGCCTCCACCTTTTCACTTACTTCACTTTCTCCATCCATCAAGTAAATCAGTGAAACAAGGCCTCACTAGAATTTACAACCCAGAGTTTCCATCAATGCATGAATGTCTAACATATCAATCTATATTCATACCATAGTGCATAGTGCATACAATTAACCAAGTGAGTCATCCAACAACTAACTAGTCCCAATTCATCATGTGAATCAACAAGGCTAAGTATAATAGGTGGGTCAAGGTAGGGCATGACATGGTCTTTGTTATCATGCTAAAGAATTTGTCCTGAATGTAGTTAATGAGTTTTTAATAGGTCTATTTATTGCTAGAATTTGATGTAGAAACCATAGTTACAAGACTCGGACTCGGCTCAGACTCATTTGGCTGATTTTTGACTTGGACTTTGGTACTGAGACTCAGCAAAGACCTGGTAAATTGAAAAATAAAAAAAACCATGAAATTTAAGGATTTAAAGCATTTATTTGCTCCATCCACACTCCTTTCCAGTTCCTGTTTGAAATGTGAGCAGGCTGATATTGCATAATTTGTCTTCTGCACTCAACTTTGTAATGCTACAATTGAAACCAAATCTATAATATTTACTCACAGCATACATTGATGAAGAGTAGATACAATCCCAAATAGTAAACAAACCAAATTAGGAAACACGATAAATATAGTTGAAATAGGGCATGCAAAATATTGTTGCGTTTTAGGGTTTGCAGCCAATTTTAGGTTGAGTCTTTGCTGAGTTTGGGTCTTTGGGACTCGTTTAGGCTTGCTCGCCTTAGGATTTGCCGAGTTTGGGCAAGTTTGAGCGAGTCCTGTAACTATGGTAGGAACATAACTGCCAAATTAGGCTATCCTACATGTTCGCTCATCTGTGTTAGTTGATTGCCTTCTAAATAACTCTAGATGAGAGTTTGGGGCAAGATAGAAAAATATGACATTGAAAGTTGTATGATGAAATGTGTTCTACCCCTATGAATTGTTTTGTATCAGAGTCCTTTTTTGTGAAGTTTTCTTGTTAGTTTGTCTCGGGAAGTTATTAAATGTTGTTCCTTCATGGCTTTCGTGTGTCATAGGTGAAGTCTGTTGTCCTAGGGAGGTTAAGTCAATGGACAAGAATGAGGTCAAGATGTCATGATTTAAAACTGAAAAATTGTCGAATGAGCAGAAAATTGTCTAAGTATCAAGAAATGGCAGAATGAATCTCGGGGCACACTTTTCTAGGTATATTTAAAACAATTAAGTATAAAAAATGGTTGTAACACCCAAAGCATGCTTTTAAAGTGGTTTTGCTAGGGTTAAATGCCTCCAAGAGTGTGTTTTGGTATGTTTTCCAAGGGAGGATGATGAAAAATCAACTAAGTTATGGAAGGTGACTCCAACTTCAAAAGCATGTGCTTTTCCTGTTAGAGCCAAAAGTTAAGTGACAAAGACGTCTAAAAAGTGTGCTTCCACTTGGCTAACCATCCTCAAAAGAGTGCTCTTAAAAAAGTGAGTTTAAGTGAAAATGTGACAAAATGTCCCAAAAGAGTGCTTGGGCTTATTTGCCAAAAGATGCTCTTTTAAGTGAAAAAGGGGCTTAGCAGGTCAAAAAGTGCTCTTTTAAGTGAAAAGGTAGTGTAGCAAGTCAAAAAGTGTAATTTTGGTCACTTAAGTAAAAAGTAGAAGGGCTGTAGCAGGTCAACTTCAAATTAGAACAAAAAGTGAAACTTTTCTGAGTGACAAAATGTGGCAAGTAACTCAAAAGTGCATGCTTAGGAAGGATTTGCCAACAGCGGATAAAGTTTCAAGTGAAAAAAATTGCCAAGTATAGTGAGAGAGTGTGCCTTGAGGACTTTTGCCATGTTTGGTTTTAAGTTAAACACGTCATACATTGGCTGAGGGCATGCTTTGTGACAAGGATGACAAAAGTTTTTAAGTTAAAATTTAAAAACACAAAATGGTGCCTATATGAGAAGCGCAGGCCTAGAATGAGTTCACCATTTTTGTTAACAAAGGCTAAAAAGAAAAGGGATCAGTTAGTGTTGGAAGCATGCTTCAGCAAGGATGGGAAAGGCCTTATTGCAGGGCTTATTGCAGTCATATGCAACAGTTTTTTCACTCCATACTCAGGCGCCTAGGGTTTTTGACAGTGATAACATTTGGCCGTCATAACAAGGGTTTATTGCATGCAAGCATCTCCATGCTTTGTGATAAGTAGGCATAGAGTTTTTGTCTAGGGGTTTCCAATAGGTAATTGGTCATGCACTAGGGGTTTTTGTAGGGTTTACAAAGGCGCTTTAGGAAGAAGTGTTGCTTGCAGGTGTGGCAAACTTTTCAAGGGTTTACAATTTTTTTTTCAAATGAAACAAAGACCTTCAGTCACCTAGGATTGATAAAAAGGTTGATATCAAAATTTCAGCAGTCTCTTAAGGTTTATTGTCTGATCTGCATCTACAATGACTTGGTCAATATTACAGTCATATGACATTCCTTTGAGGTAGTTTTTAGTGAGTGTCAGTCGTCACAAAAACAATATGTTTAATTTTGATATCCAGGGTTTTCAGATTGAAGTCATGGTGAGTTGTCAGTTTCAGTTTCTTCAGAGGGTCTGCCATGGTCAGGACTGAGAACAGGGAAGCATGGCGAGGAGCTTTCAGACTAGCTATTTTTGGCAAATTCTATGTTTAGAACAGATTTGAGGAAGGATCTATTTTGGAACAGATTTCTAGAAATCTTATTTTTTGGCTGCTTTTATTCAAAACATTTATTTATATTTTTTTCTTTAAAGTTATTCTATTTATAGTTTTTCCAGCTATTTTGAGCAAACTTAATCATGAAGACTTCTATGTTTTGGGATCATTTCATGTTTACCCTACATCCCAAAATAGGAAATACCGTTTTGTAAAATTTATAAGTGTGCATTATGCAAAAGATTTTTTTTTTCATCATAGTTGATGCTATGCTTATGCTGCTGAAATTATTGTTCAACTTGGCATTCAATCTGTTTTTCGTGTGTTTGTGAATACTGTGCTCAAGATTTCATCAATTGAATTGAAAGTGGATAATAGTGTCAAGCTTGGTATTGGTGTTATTGTCCATTTGAGTTGTAGCTTTTTATGCAGCTTTAGCTATTTGATTCCTGAAATCTAGTGTTATTGTGCATTAGATTAGTTTGCTCCTTAAGCTTTCGTATAAACTAACCTGCTGGTTTCTGCCTTTAGCTAGTGAGATAGGTGATTTTGTGGTGTTTAGATTAGCTGCTGATTTATGTATTTTAGTCATAGAACATAAAAATCTCATTTGTGAGGAAGGAGCTGGTTTAAGTCTTGTGCTCATACCTGAGGCAAAAAGATAGGGCAGATTAAGCTTAGTTTTTTCACTTTGCAGCAAAACCCCAAAGAAAACGTTGTGCATAGTGCAAGTACTTGCATAATTTGTTCATAGTCTAGTGTCTAGGGATAGTTTCAGTTACAAGGGAGCTTCCCCCTCCAATTTGAAGAGAGGTTTTACCTCACATGGTGTTTTGTTTTGTGTTGTCTTGCAAAAGATAAATTAAAATGCTACAAAATGCATGGAAAGGAGGAGAATTAAATGAGTCCAAGTTCAGAAATTTGTAGGGGAATGGTTAGGACAAAAAGTTGTGCATAATGCAAGTACTTGTATAATTTGTTCATAGTCTAGTGTCTAGGGATAGTTTCAGTTACAAGGGAGCTTCCCCTTCCAATTTGAAGAGAGGTTTTACCTCCATGGTGTTCCATTTTGTGTTGTCTTGCAAAAGATAAATTAAAATGCTACAAAATGCATGGAAAGGAGGAGAATTAAATGAGCCCAAGTTCAGAAATTTGTAGGGGAATGGTCAGGACAACATTATAACAACCTTTTCTCTTCAGTTTGAAGGTGGAATTGAAGAATGAAAGGGTGGACTTAGGTGATAAAAGCTATATTTTTGGAGGAGGCGAGGAGATTGTAACGAGTTAGAGTTAAAAAAATCAAGCATTGTCTGTACTGACTTTATACGCTCATATTCATGGAAGTTAATGGATTCACATAGGCTCAAGTTGAAACTTTTAGATTGGAGCTGATAGACAAAGCACATGGAAGTTAAACACCTAGACCTTGTAACACGAGTTTGGGAACCCAAATGTTAGAATACAAACAATTGACACTTGGTGGAAACATGAACATTAGGCACTTGAATGTTGAAACATGAACGATAAATACTAGGACTTTGGATTATAGAGGCTGGATGCTTGAATACCGAATCACAAACACTAGCACATGAATGTAAGAAGTCATATATCAAATGCATGGATGTTGGATGACACATTTCAAGCATGTGGTGTCGATAAGCAAAGACATGGAGTTGAATGGATGATGCAACACTTAATGTCTAGATTTTTGTTGGATCTTATCCTAATTTGTAATCTAAATAGTTTTCTATAATTGAAGAAGACTAGAATTCTCTGTAATTGAAATAACAAGGGTTCAAACTTCAAGAATTTTAAGGGGGGGAAATATATAAGAATGTCCCATTGTTGAAGGAAGATGAGGGATTTTGAGATTGAAGATTGAGTAGTTGAAGGTCAACATGTGTGATGTAATAGAGTTTAAGTAACACTTGAATTTTAGCTACTATTTGCTTGTGTATACATTTTAGTAGCATTAAATAATCTTGAAGCTTGTGCATGTGATTTTTGGTTACTATATTGTGCTTGTGCACTTTGACCAAGTTGCGTGGTTGATAATTATTCATTTAACCCTTGACCATTTCATCATTCATTGCATTTGAGTTGAATATTTAAAAATGGATCAAAGAGGAGGTGTTGCAATTGGTAGGGGAAGACAATGATTATTTGAGTTGGTGGTATTGAAGATAATGCTTAGATGTTGAGAGCCACGTAAACCATATTAGATGCCCATTGAAATGGCCCAACAAAGAAGAGAAGCTATAGAAATAAGTGATGAAAGTGAAGATGAAGAGCAACTTGAGGACCAATTACACCCACCAAAGGGAGAGCCAAAGCTAAAATGGGAGGTTAGCTTCTAAGCAAGGTGTTCGGCTAAATGTTTGGCACTTCTGGATTTCCCATTTTTTGAGCTCTTGAAGGGCCATAAAGAGTTTCTACCTATTATTAGAGAACAACAATAGACAAGGTAAAGACAATAGTTAACAACCCAAAGTGAATGGCAGAACCAACACCTACTTGAGGATAAAACAGGTCAAGAGAGCTTTGAAGGACATAGCTTAATCGAAAGGCCATAGGCATATGGTTACCACAGCTAAATTACTCTTCCCGCTTAACAGGAAAATGAAAGTCTCATTCCTATCGATAGCCAAACAATTTAGAAAATCTTGCTTAAGTTGTAGGTCAAACAAGGTCATACATTCATTGCATCTATGAGAAGAGCAAGGACCATATTGGAAAAATATAAAAAGTAAAAACCCTAGGCCATCCAAACACTTCATTTGTTTGTACACGCAAATCACCTTGACTGCTTGCATGCACAAGAAATGTAATATCAATGATAGAGGGGGTGGCATACATATTTTTAAAAATAAGGTTGAAATATAAAACATGTGCTCATGGACAGTCAAAATATCCACCATCCAACATAGCGTACATATTAATAATATCAAGTTCCATCAATGTGAAATGAAGTCCCACAAATATTAAGAACAATTTCTTCTTTTATCTTATAATTGAGATAAAGCCCTCTAAGCCTTTGGTGAGGAAGTTAACCTAATTTCCTAGTCCACTCTTGACCTACCTCAAGAGACGAATGTTTGCAAAGATATCCGCTTCTGCTTTAGCTCCACAAGGATATCATAATTATGAATCTATGATACTCCTGGATGTTTTAAAGAATGTATTGGATATTAACCATCACATGTTATGCTCTTTCATGAGAGAAGGGAATAAGCTAGGATTTGGGAGTCCATTTCAATTATCACTCTTGGGAGATGATGGGGAACAACAAGAGCAAGACCCCACCAAATAGCCATAGCCTCAATCACATTTTTCTTGGTTTCACCAAGACCCCAACAAATAGACTTCACCAAATAGCAATAGCCTTAGCCACATTGTCCATGGTTTCATAAAGACTCCAATAGAAGCAAAACATGAGATTGCCCATCTCATCTCAATAAAGACTTCTATCCCCATTAGCACCCAGGGTGCCACTAGAGGCACTATCAATATTAATTTCAACCCATGAGTAATTTGGGGGTTTCCATATCAAAATCTCCACATTTTTTTAGTGACTCCTTTATTGGGGAAACCTTGTCTTAGAAGTTTTTTAGATTTAATATCAGGGTTCTACAAGGGGCCCCATCCCATCATATAAGTTGTTACATTCTATATCATAAAATGCTGCCTACTATAAATACTGCAGCTACTATCATCACTATACCACCATAGAACATACCACATAAGACAAATAGGCACATATTGACCACAAGCCTTGAACAGAGCAACGACAAGAGCCTGAGCAACCCTAAAAGGCTGTATCTAGGCCAAGAAACTAACACAATATAAGGTCAAAAAACCAGCCACAAATATACAGATGCTATTATTTAAGACAAATTAGTCACCCCTCACCTTTTAAGACCAGATCCTAGTGGAGGGGACTTCCATTGCTCTTGCGCTCAAGAATGAATGCCCATGCTAGACACAATAACTAGTTCCATCTGCAACAATTCAGATCTCTCCATAGCCTCTAAAGCACGTAATTTTATGCTTGTAAGTAGCTTTGCCCGATGCAAGGTCTAGATAATCCTTTCATCCTAAAAAACCAAAAGAGTATAACCACTAGCTACTTCAAGCACCCCATCATGATGTGTACCACTAGATTTTTAGCACCGGATTTTCATCTTTGGAGTAAGCATCCAATGGTCTCAAATGCTCCATTAGAGCCAAAACATAGGCATTCACAATTCTTATATGAATTCCCACATTTCTTGCCTCCTGCCATACTCTTTAATGCTGAGATGATACTCTATCATCTGCTGCCTTCTCTTCCTCCCTATTTGTATTAATAAGAAGATCCTCCAGACAAGCCCTAACCTCCAACATAGCCTTAATCACCTTTAGGGTCTGAGGAGAAGAGCAGTTAAATATCTTGAGCTTGTGATCCGATACAGGAACATGCCCAAGTGGATTCCTAGGGAAGCCTCCTCCTACCATCCTACCACAATCATAAAATACTAATAAACTAACAGACAACTCCAGAGATAGACCATACACACTCCACATGACAATGAAGAGAAATACGATTGCTTCCCTTATAATACCCATCCTGTTGTCTGCCAGTACGAAACACCAATTTGAGCTCAGGGAGATCAAGATATGATCACAAATTTACCATGATTCACTTGGGCAGTCATATCAATTTATTAGCCAAGCTGCCTAGCCACCTTCAAATGAGTATAAAAAATACTTTCATTATGGGGGCCGATCCATGTTGAGCACATAATTTAACTTATCCCAATCATTTGCATTGCTACACTCTATTGATGTAAAATCACTTAGAAGCGCACCTTCATTAGCTAGGTAGTTGGCTACCACATCTTGCTCTCTACAACAATGCATTATAGACACTTGATCAATTTTTTCTAACCAACTTACTATCTCTTCAAGTAAACATCTTAGTTTCCAGTTCGGACAAAATCTCTTTTGGACTGCTTGTACTGCCATTTTGGAATCCCCTTCTATCTCTATTCTACGCAAATCCAACACATGTGCTACTTTTATACCCTCTAGATGAGCTTCTGATTCTGCTTCAGTATTGGTTTTTAGAATCTGCCATAGTCATAACTCCATCTGCATTATGGAAAACAAAACCAGCCCCTGCTTCACCTGGGTTTCCTTTAGAAGCACCGTCAAAATTTAATTTTATATCTTCCTAGGGCAGTTCCCACTTGACCTTTCTATTTGTTTCTTAGCTATTAAGCAATGAACAGGAGGCTTGTCTCAAAAGTTTTCCTACACCTTTATAGGCATTATTACTAATGACAAATAATTTCCCATGATAAATTAAATTAGAAGTAGGTGTGCATAAGTTACAAGGCTTACATGATACATATGATTCACTTTGCAATTGTGCTTATTTTTCATGAATTTCGCATACATAGAACATCATATTAGTCAATTAATAGGATTGCATAACCTAGGACTTTCAAGTACCTATGGTATACCCTTACACTCATCAGTTATTTTAAATTTTTTAGAAATTACACTGAACCTCCAATGAGTACATAGGGTGTGGAAAAAAATTCATACAGTTTTGAGCAACCATGAATTGACTGTCACTGTTATATAAACTGGATGTGGGACTTAATGCCTTACCATGGGAACACACTGTCTTAATAGAATCAGTTTTCAAAGATCACGTGTTTGATGTTTTTGAAGAAGTACAATGTTGGTTTCTTTTCTGTTCTGTCAAAATATTTGTAATGCTATCCATTCATGACTGAATTTCTTAAAGAAGTGCTTACAATATTATTACTTAGGGTTGTTCAGTATCAAAAATTGTGATAAATCGTTGCTGGGATTGCATACCGATTTTTTGATAAAAAACACGTGCTTTGTTTAAAAAATTGCCTCTGCTGAGTTTATCTGATTTGATCCCAATTAAATCAGCAAAAGATTCATTTTTTGCTGATTGATTCCTGGAATCCTGGTTTATTCATGATTTTTTCAAGATTTTTTGCAAACCTGCAATTTTTTGGCTATATATATATATATATTTATTTTCTGGGGTTTTTTTTCGTTTTTTCTCCATTGCCGATAATCATCATAAGACGAGGAAGGATGCAAAGGTGTATAATCTAGCAGGCATGGGTTGACTGACTGTTGCAGTGCCAGTTTGATGGCAATTGATTTGGCAAAGGAGCTGCTGAGGCCTGAGGGTACATGAAAATTGATTTGCTGTGGTGTAGAGTTTGGAGAGTGTTTTACAGAGCTGGTGTGTAGGGATCAAGTGCACCATGATGGTCACCAAATGCACCATGATGGTCACCAAATGCCTCTTCAAGGTTGGAGGATGTGCTATCCTCCTCACCAACAACCATGCCTCTTGGTATGGACCCTAGTTATTCAATTCATCAATATCAAGAATCAACAAAACTTGGCAAGTCTGAGCATAAAACTCGACTGCTGTAAAAAGAGATCTATAAACTGTCAAAAAATGTCTTTTTTCACTGTTTTCATTCAAGCTTCTATCCTTTGGGTGCATATAGTAGATTGTGATTGTTCAAATTCACATTTTTGTGGTTTGGATTGAGGATTGATTGATTTTAGAAAGCTTTTCAGCCACATTTGAAAAAAAACATATACCATGAAGGTTTGTGTGGTCTTGAAAGCCTTAATTTGGGCTTGGCCGCTGGGGCTCCACCTCTTGACCCTACCTGATATCACAACAGGGCAAGCTCCAAGGGCATTGAGTCAAACCCTGTGAGGGGCATTGCCTCTTGAGCTTGCTGGAGGCTGCCGTCCCTAGGCCCCTGCTCTGATTTTAGAAAGCAAAAGATAAAATTTGTTTTGGGCCCATTTTTTCTGCAGATTAAATTTTAGAATATTAATATGGACATGTAATCTATAATCATATGACAATATGATGTGAATTGAACTCGTATTTTGATCTATAAATGAACGAAAAACTACTTATGACCTTTGTAAATTTCAACAACTAAACCATACCTGCCAAATTTCAAGACAACCTTTGAGCATTTCAGGATCCCCCTGGTGGTCTAGTCATTGTCCATGGCATGGGCAAGAGCCTCAATCCCAATGAGAATGACGTGGAGCTTTTGTGGATGATGTTCCACAGGTTGGGAACACATTGACAAGTTGCCTGTGGTATGTGCTTGCTTACATGGAGGGCAAGGGACAGTTGAAGAAAGGGGATAGGTATTGGGTTTGGGTTTAAGTGTAATAGTGGGGTGTGGAGGGTGGTTAGAGACTTGGATTCGGATGAGGGAAAAACTAATCTTGATGATGGGAATTACAATGACAAGTATTAGGGTAAAGGACTATGATTTGGATTTTTTGACAATATCAGGTAGTGTCGAGGAAGATCAGCCGATTGACTTTGATGAGATTGATCCAGATTCTGAATGGATCTCAAATGATGAGTAGCCAATTTTTGATGACAAAGATCGCAATATATTGTTTGGGAAGCCAAGATTGATTTTGTGGAGATTGATTGAATTAGGAGGGGCTATACTCCTGGAGCTTCATCATCAAGATTCATAGCACTCTAGTGTAACATATACTTCGTAGCAGCAAGAGTCATTGTCTCACTCCTTTTTTTGTTACTTTGTACTTTGTAGTTTAGATTGTAATACATTTTCAGGTTCAAACTTTGAAGTCGAACTATGTACTTTTAGTATGTTACCATGTAGTAATGTTCATTGTGCAATTTAATCAGCATTCCAAAGATTAATGAAAAAATTAATAAACCATATTCAAAATTCTTGTTGTAAACCCTTATTTTGCCTCTCTCTCTATCTCTATGCAATTAAATTGCCTTTGAATAGAAAAATCAACAGTTTTTTCCCCATTTTTCTATTTTTTGTGTTTTTTGGATTCCCATTTTTTACCACAATTCTATCCCAATTTTTTGTAAAAATCTTTATCTTTTGGTTTTACAAAAGTCGACTATGGTTTGGAACATAAATATATTTCAATTCATTTGGTGGATTTTAAATTTTCAGCAATGTTGAAAATAATGGATTTTTCCTACTCTTAACTAATGTTTTCTTGCATTTGTGCAGTCGGTTTATGAACAAATACTTTTTGCTAATTGCATGCCTCCAGTTGTGGCCTCTTATTACACCTGTCAATCCTGCAAGTACATGGGGTCCCCTTCTCATTATATTTGCAGTTTCAGCAACAAAAGAAGCCTGGGATGATTACAATAGATATGTTTCTGACAAGCAAGCAAATGAGAAAAAGGTGTGGGTAGTAAAGAAAGGCATCAAAAAACATGTATGTATGATACTCTTCCTTGTAGTTTTGGTTTCATATTTAGATTCTATAATTTAACTTATAGATTATAAATTGTTTGCTTTTGTGTTTGTACAATTTGTAGACAAGGATATGATAATAATGAAACAGTTAGATGCCTCTTTTTAATCACCTCTTTTTTGTTGGTGGTCTCATTAATGCATTTTGTAGTACAAGTTTGTCATGGGTTGATGTAGTTGATATATAACTGATTCTTTCTACTTAAAGTGTTTAGTTTGTTTAATTGTATTTAGTAGGGTCACTGAAGATTTTTTAACTCATTTCTATTTAATTTTAAATATTAATGTCCAGTAGTTGCCAAAGAGTGGGTTACAGTAGACAACCATGTTCCCTCCTGCATTGTTGCTTGTGTATTCAAAGAAGTGTAGTTATTTAAGTTCTCTACAGAATTTATTAAGTATGAACAATTGACACAGGGAGTTGTCTTGTAACACTCACTGGCTTTGTTTGGAGAGTTGTCTTCTGATTCTCCATATTCGCCAAGCTTTCAGCCAAACAGCTCCAACTTCCCCTGGTTATGGAGGCAGCTTTGAGCATCATTTTATGAATAGCTTCTTGTTTGCATGTATGCCTTGTTTGCACTGACCTATGTTGTAAGAAACACCACCTCTGGAGGATATCTGTCAAACCAAGAAACATGCCATGGGACGAAATAGCTATCTCTTCACGATATGGCTATTTCATTCATTACATGTTTATCAAGTATTTCATTATATCATTGTAGATTTGTTTTGTAACATTAAATCGTGAGACATCATGTGCTGTTTGCAAAGGGTAGACTCCACTTACTATTGCTTGTTCTCATTCGTGTAACTATTGATGTGACATTATCAATTACCTTGGATGACAGAAGTCATCAGTAATTTATTCCTAATTGATGTTTGCTTCCTTCTTTTGTTTTCAAATTTAAGCATTTTATGTTTATTATTTGTGTTGATGATTTGGTTATTGCCTTGGTTGGTGATTATGCTACATCTATCATGTATTGGCATGTATTTGGTGAATTGTGATAGTCAAGCATTAGCAAAGTGTTTGAAATTGAAAACAATATATCTCAAAAGAAATTGTATAGATTTATTTATGCATATGCACATTTATAAAGGCACACACAAATTTTTTGTGCTGAAACCTCCCCAAACTTGTTTCCCATTGGATTGCTGTTATTTTTTGTGTTTCTCGTTTCTGGCAAGATAGTTATTGATCATGCATGTTGCCTTCTTTGATCTGAAAACCCCTTTGATTGTGAAATTTATAGATTTAAAGTTACCCAAACTGAGCGTGGAGTAGAAACTCGCTAACAGCTCTCTCTTGATCACCATTGGCAACCTTTGACAATCTAAAATGGTTTGCACATTGGTTGACATCTCTTCCTCATCAATCAGAAACAGGCCCACTTTTTTGAGTTCATCTGCAACTAGTTTTGTCTCAGGATATGAACAATGTTGATTATTTTCAACTTGCTCTCATTTTCAAGGATATTTAACTATTGGATTCTTCAAGATTTCTTTGTTAATTCGACTAAAATTATTATTTTTTGTTTATTGAAGTCCTCATTTCGTGCTTCTTGTTTTAGTTTGACTGAACTATTGAAATTCTTATTAGGAACAATATATTACAACCCATTGACATTTGTATGCTCAATCAGGCTGAAGATACATAGCACACCAAAATTACCTTTCCTACTGCTTCTCGCAAACCAAAAAATATGTTGTAACTCATTGAAATTTATTTCTCTGTTTAAACTTTATACTAACCAGTTTGACACGACACAATTACTTTCAAAGTTAAAATATGTTTTGCTTCTGTCAGAAACCGTTTGGATTTTGCAACTATTAATGCTGGCAATGGATGAACTTACATGCAGATTCAAGCTCAAGAGATCCGCATTGGTGATATAGTATGGCTTCGTGAAAATGATGAAGTGCCATGTGATTTGGTTCTTCTGGGAACTTCTGAATCACAGGGCACATGTTTTGTAGAAGTGAGTATATATCTTCAAAGTTGCTTCTTTCGTTAAATTGTTTCAATTCTAGCTTATGCTAATATTAATTGCGGTATTGATTTGTGCAAAAAACATGCTTCATTAATCAAGAGTAAATGAATAGAGTGCATATTCAAGTATGCTGAAGATAAGTTTGAAAGCATTATGAAGTGCTGATTAGATCTATCCTTACAATTGTAAGTCATTATTAAACTGTCTGGCATGCAGTTTGGCTTCCAGTCATGTTAATAAACTTCTATTTGAGCTAGGTTCATGGTAGACCTGATTTTTAATTCTACAGTGGAGAAATTACTTTTCAGTTTCAAATTCAGAAATACTACTTTTTCAAGAAAAAATTGTCTTGCTTGCTAAAATGAATTATGGGTAAATATGAAGTACGGCATCCCACTATTGCTTCCAGTCACTGAAATTTTCATGTCCTAGATTCAGGAGCTTTTCTAAACGACGTCTTTTTGAAATGAGTGTTGGTTGCATGGGGAAATAAATGATTGGTTGGATAATGAGTGCTTTAATCCCTATTTATGTGTGTTCAATACATGCAGTTTTCTGAAATGTTCTCAAAATATCTAGATCTTAAAGTTGTCTTCTTGTAATTGGACTTTTTTGACTTGTTTATTGGTTGTATTTCTTGATGATTTTGTTTTTTTAACCCTTTTTTGGTAACAGCCCATTTTGGCTGATACAAATCATTCACAACTGATTGCTTTTCTCTTTTCCCCTATAGATCAGCATAATTATTATATATCTATATTAGAAGGGGATCTTCCCTATAACAGAAGCATAAGAGTTGTTAAATTTGTTTTCAAACGAAATTGGTCTTCAAACTTGAGCTTATTATAGTGTTTCCTGACGAATTTTTGCCTGTGCACCACTAGACAGTCTTGAAATATGTCGATTATGTAATTGGGATGATTTTGGACTAATTGACTTAGTGTTTCCTTGCTTTATTTTTTCCCTAACATAATGCTTTGGCAACTTTGAACATCAATTTAGACTGCAGCACTAGATGGGGAAACTGATTTGAAGACAAGAGTTATACCTCCTCCTTGTGCTGGTCTAACTCCAGATCTATTGCATAAAATCAAGGTATTTATCTGTTTCACTCTAGGCATGCTTCCTCTGGAATTTTTTATTTCTTATTCAGAGGGTCTTGAAAACTAGGACTTTATTTGTCTTGCAGGGTGTCATTGAGTGCCCGGGTCCAGATAAAGATATAAGAAGATTTGATGCAAATCTAAGACTTTTTCCACCTTTTATTGATAATGATGTATGCCCGTTAACTATCAATAACACATTGCTACAATCCTGTTATCTGAGGAACACAGAATGGGCATGTGGAGTAGCTGTTTACACTGGTACGAGTTTGTAGATCTTATTCAGAAAGTGAGAAATGCTTTGTACAAAAATAATCCTAAAATACTACTAGCTTTCTATTTCTTTGAACTGTTATTGGAGTGCATTGTGGGTATAAGTTTGTGTGGAATTTATTTTGTTCAAGCAAAAAACAGCATTAAAAGAATGACTTCTTATGTTAAGCTTCTGTTTGTAACTTCCAAATCCATCACTTTGGAAGGAGAAAAGTTGAAACAGGATGGCTTGTGAATTGTTTCATGATTAACATTCCAGTTGCTCCATTGTTTAGCTTCTGACATATTTAGGGCAATGATTTCTAGTCAGTTTGTATATATAGTCTCTAATGTTTGTCTGTATACCTATGATAAGTTTTTGAAGGTGTGTACTGTGTCTTCACAATAGATCATTATTTACACAATCAAAGAAATGGACTATGTATGACTGCAGCGTTAGTGACTGAAGCATTATTTTGGTTAGCAGTGGATTGTTGAAATGAACTAATTTGACAAGTTTCCCTTGGCAGGTAATGAAACAAAGTTGGGCATGAGCAGAGGTCTACCAGAACCTAAACTTACAGCTGTAGATGCAATGATTGATAAGTTGACTGGCGCAATATTCTTGTTCCAGTTAGTTGTAGTTGTGATTCTTGGTGTTGCTGGGAATGCTTGGAAGGCTTCTGAAGCATGGAAGGTATGTCACTATACTTCAATTCTTAGGATTTAGTTGTTTATGGAGCTTGTTATGGGTTTGTAGATAATCCTTTGCAATTAAGTAAGTATCAAGAGATTGGATTTTTAGATGCCCTTGGCCATAAACCTAATGCTCTATTATAAATCTTCTTCCCATTATTAACATAAATCTTCTTCCCATTATTAACTGGTAATTGCAATCTTTTTTACCCCTATTCTCGACCACATATTTTCTCTTGGGTTTCCCCATCATTGCCCTTTTGGGTTTCCCCATCATCCTTTAAAACAATAGGATTATTTGGAGCAACAAGACACCATTTAATCAAGTATCCATATTTGTAGCATTCTTGACACCAAAAAGGAATGCTTTCATAGTCTAGTGGATGGTTCTAGTAAATCTCTCCCATTTGCACCATGATGCTTTTTGGAAGTGGTTTTGTCAGGTCCAGTTCAACAGTCAATATAGCATAATTTGTAAAATTGTTTTTGTGATAGGGTTTCAAATTATCTATTGCCTTTCGAATTGGTTAGCAATAGAATAAAAGACATACCTTGACCAGAACTCTTGTGGGAGAGCATGTAAATAGAATTTTTGCACATGTTCAGTGTGAACGTGCAAGTAGTTCGAGTTATTTTTATTTTGTAATTCACTTGTGATAAAGTGATTTCTTTTATTTAGTTAATTAAGTCTAATAAAGTGCGGATAAGCACTAATGATTTAGACTTATCTTCCAAGTCATCTCCTTCGTGAGATAAGGTTGCTTTCTTTTAAGAGATAAGAATGCTATTTTTTGGAAGATTAGATTTTGAGTTGAATAGTATAAGATAGATGCAAGGTAGAAGTTGAGTAACTCAATATAGTGTAAGAATTCCGTGCAGCTGTTAGTTTAAGAGTTGTGGAGGTTTCTTTGTAAGCTTTTGAAGGAATGCAAAGCTGATTTGAAGGTGTAAATTGTTTGCATGCTTGTGTTGGTTTCCATAGTTTGAATTTCAGTTATTGTGTGATTAATTCAATGTTTGTTAACATGAGAAAATTAGTCATCTAAATTGGAATTTTTACACATCCTTCTTATACTTGTAACGGGGAGTAGAAACATTTTGACCGAGTAGAGGCTGCAAAATCAACAAATTCAGTCCTAACTGCATCCTCCATATCAGGTTTAGGAAAAAAGTTTAGTAAGTGCTATACTAAATCCTTTGCTAACTTCAGAATCACGGTATGGTGGCACCCATGTCGTCATAGCAAGGATCTCCTTGCTATAATATTTGGGAGTCAATGCAAAAGCAAGAAGATGGAGTGGGGTGGAACAGTAAAGCGGATCATACTCATGATGGGCTTAGTGACTCAGTGAAACTAAGAAGATATTCCACACAATCCCACCAATTGTCATCTAGAATAATTTGCTTTTTACATTTGCTACCCTCTCATTGTTGGATTGCCTCTATAGGACCAATATTGGTTGATGACCATGCTAGAAAGCACCTATTTGAAAATAAAAACTTTAAAACAAAGAAGAATGCATACTTAAATTTTTAAAAATAAATTACTACAGTTAACATAAAATTAAAAAATAACAAATTGGATTGTTTGAATTACCTTCAGCAGCTCTAATCGCGAGAATGATCTAAAAATGGCCTGTGTCATGTGGTGGTTTGTGATGAACATTTGGATCTCTTCGTCCTCAACATAGACTTGTTTGATCCAATCTATTTTTCTACCCAAC
The DNA here is from genome assembly GCA_027924645.1 of Cunninghamia lanceolata. NCBI lineage: Eukaryota > Viridiplantae > Streptophyta > Pinopsida > Cupressales > Cupressaceae > Cunninghamia > Cunninghamia lanceolata. The sequence continues at coordinate 1,138,952 of BSBN01000082.1, forward strand.
TTTTGTAGCATGAGGTTGAGTGAGTGGACAACACAAAGCGTCCAAAGTATATGTGAGAATTGTGTCTCAACCAACATACCAGCTGGTTTGCAATTCTTTGCGTTGTCTGTTATGACTTGGACAACATTTAGAGGACCCACACAAGGATGTTAGTAATAAATTGTGCATCCTTCACCTGTCCCTCACAATCCATGGCTTTCAAAAACATTGCCCCGTGGGGGCACACTACAATCATATTGATTAACAGCCTTGTGTACCCTTTTGGAGCTTCATTTACTTTTCTCATCTTATCTTGCCAATATGGTGATCGGACAACATTGAAGGACAAACTATTTGCATAGAAGCATCTTGCAACGGTTTGATTAACAATTTATTTAGCATCATTTTTAAATGCGGCGTAGGAAATCGCCAAAACTCAACTATGGGGTGGGTGGGAGGACAAAAGCGGATGCAGCGACAACTCAACGGGAATCTGTTCAAGCCAAAGCTAGATGACATGTTTAAGCATCCGCTTATCCGCTGCCCTATCTAACGGTCCCTTTGCTCTCTTCACATTACCGGGCTCTTCTGCATTCCTACCCAAAAATGGGTCTCTCTATGACAGTAGGGACAACAATATGATATGGAGATGTAGGTGGCCTTTGTGACCTCCTTCCTTTGCTCAAAGGATGCCTTGTATTAAGGGAAATTCTTGCATCTGCTTCCTATTATTCTTTGATATATTCTGCTATTTTATGAGGTGAGATAGGTACACTAGGCTTTCTTGGACAAGCTTTGATTCCCTTTCTAGCAATGGTACACAAATGGGCTGTCACCTGACTGTAGGAACTTATATACTTCTAATCACACTCGTTGCATAACCAAACATATGCCCCTCCACTTGGCACCTGCTATAGCATCTGTACATGCCTCCACAAAGGTTGACTTGGGTCAATGTTGAAGGAGGGTTTTGGCCGGATGGCCAATGGAGCTAGAACTGGTTGCCATTGCAACAATAAACAATGTAATCCCTATGGGCTTGTAGGCAGCAACATTGAACAAACAAATAAGCCTTATATATTACCAAAGGCTATACATAACAATATGACAACACATACAAAATGTTGGAGACGTTTCTACAAAGTTGCAACATTAATTCAATGCAAACTTGATCTGTTCCAAATGACCTCAAAGGAACACCATGATGATTCATGGAGACCATGAAGGGAAACAGGTCTGATTTTCAGTGGACAGCAGCAACAGAAAGAAGTTTTCAGCTCCTAAAAGAGAAGGTAACAACTGAACTTGTATTGGCTTTACCAGATTTTAACAAAGTGTTTCAGGTGGACTTTTATGCAAGTGGAACAGCCATAGGAGAAGTCTAAAGTCAAGAAGAAAAACCCATAGCTTATTTCAGTGAGAAGATAAATGAAGCCAAGAGAAAGTACTCAGTCTACGATTAAGAATTTTATGGTATTGTTCATGCACTTAAGTAGTGGAGGCATTACTTGCTTTTGAAGGAGTTCGACCTATACACAGATCATTAAGCACTTCACTACATAAAGAGCCAAGGTAAACTTAATCAAAGGCACATGAAATGGGTTGAATTTTTACAAAGCTATTCTTTTGTTTTGAAGCATAGTGGTAAGACTAATTGAGTGGTAGATGCTTTGAGTAGGAGGTGTTGGCTACTGACTGAAATGAGAGTGAGAGTTGAAGTCGCATGTTTTGATGCAATGAGGGAGTTATAGGAGAGTGATGGAGATTTCAAAGAAGCATGGGTTGCATGTAAGAGCCCAGTGGATCAGAACAGAACACCATGGCTAGATTATTTCATCTAGGAGGGTCTACTTTTCAGAGATAAGTGTTTATGCATGCCACAAGGATCCATGAGAGAGAATTTGATAAGAGAAAAGCATAGTGGAGGTTTGGCTGAACATTTCGGAGTAGACAAGACTCTGGCACAGTTGAGTGATAACTATTATTGGCCTCAAATGAGTAAGGTTGTAAAACACTTGGTGCAACATTGCAGAATTTGTCAACATGCCAAAAGGAGAAGTCAAAACACTGGACTGCATCAACCTTTACCTATTCATGAGAAGCCATGGGAGGAGATAAGTATGGGTTTCGTTTTGTGGGAGGAGATAAGTAATGATTCAATTTATGTTGTTGATAGTTTTTCTAAGATGACACATTTTATCCCTTGCAAGAAATCAAATGATGCCTCTCATGTTGCTAATTTGTTCTTTAAGGAGGTAGTAAGGCTCCATGGTTTGCTAGAGAGTATAGTCTCGGATAGAGACACGGAATTAGTGGGCCACTTTTGGCTAACATTGTGGAAAAAAATGGAAACGAAGTTACGTTTCAGTTCAGCCTACCATCCTCAAATGGATGGACAAATAGAAGTTGTAAACAAGAGTTTGGGAGATCTCTTGTGGTGTTTAGTTGGAATGAAGCCCACTTAATGGGATTTGGTTCTAGCACAAGTACAATTTGCCTTACAATAGCTTATTAAACAGAAGCACAACCAAAACCTCTTTTCAAATTGTGTATGGGTACAGCCCAAGAGGGGTAGACACCTTGAGAAATACTGCTGATTTAGATAGGAAAAGTGCAGCAATAGAAGACTTTGCTGATTATGTACGTGAGTTGCACCAAGAAGCCAAGAAAAACTTGGAGAAATGTATAGAAAAATACAAGGAACATGCTGATAATAAGAGGAGGGAGGAGAAATTTCAAGTTGGAGATCTTGTGTTAGCTCATTTGTAGAAGGAAAGATTTCCGCAAGGAATTTATAACAAACTCAAATTGAAGAAGATTGGACTGTGCAAGATCTTAAGGAAGTTTGCAATGAATGTTTATGAGATAGAGGTTTTTGTAGGTATTGATATTTCACCAATTTTAATGTTGTTGATTTGTATCATTTTCATGAAGGGCAAAATTATGAAGAAGGTGGTGTAGATCCTGAAGAGCAAAAGGAAGAATGGCACAACAAATGCCAGAGAAAGAAAAGGATGAAGTAGAAGCAACCATTGATTTTAGAATAGTCAAAAGGACAAGAGGGAGAGAGTATAATGAGTATTTGATTAAATGGAGAAATAAAACAGCTGAAGAGGTGACTTGGATGCACGCATTTGAAGTGGCCAAGTGGGTATTGATAGTTCCAGAATCATTTAAATGACCATGAGTTGCAGACTCTTGGATCGTTTCAATCTCCTCAGGGTGTTTGATGTAGGAGCATCCGGGCTTACCAGCAATCCTGCACCGACAAAAACAATTCTTCTAACAATTTATGGTTTTATTTTCTGATTTATAAGAGATGTAGGTCCTGTTGGTGTCAGTTTTTGTTTGTCTGCGTGTCTTCACTCCTTTCTGGATGTGGTCTTTCCCATACCTGGTGGCTGTCACCTTCCTGGCAGTGGACATTATAATTCTTATCCATTTTTGGCTTGCAGCTATTGAAGGCGTTTAGCCTTATTCCCTGCGGTAGTTTCTTTTCTACCAGCAATCAAAATTACCAAAGATTTACTATTATTAAAATAGCTGTTATGCCAGTGGCAGTTTTAAAACTTTTTCTATTATTAGTAGGTCCATGGCAACCTTCAGCTCGGTGATGAAGATGGAGGTGTTGAACCACAGAAACCATAATTATTATATCTAGGAAGGGCGTTAGGATATATAGAGTGATAGCACCAGACTATGAGAGGGCAGAAAATAAGTTGAAGTTTGTAAAAGAGTAGAAATCATTGAAGGTCTGCTGGTCCGAATTGGACTGTAATCTCAGTCATCTGAATATTCATGTCTTTGAAGCATATTATGAGGCTGTTTAGCCAATATTCATGTAATTTTTCTGAATTTAAATAGATTGTCTAATTTTGCTGTTATAGTACATTTTTAGTTTAAAGAAATTGGCTGCCTGTATACGTTTCTCAGTTCAGGACTGCGTCAGCAATCTTGTGGAAGATTGATATTGGGAAAGTGGATAAGATCTTTCTTTTTATGATCTGGTGAACTTCTTGTTACCGAAATCCAGTGGTTTGATACCATTTTTTTGTGGCTCTTGGGTGCCTTACCCAAGTTACTACCAGCAATGAAAATCACTTAGTGAGCACAATCACAGAGGGGGCATGAAGCACAAAACTGAAATTAATTCCCCTTTCACACACTACTGAGGATAGTTTGACAGTGAATAAAATGCAAGCAAAAATCTGTCTCATTCTGCTCTCTCTTTTCTGTCTCACCAAAGGTGCATGCTTTGTGGGAAAATTAACTATACATGTGCTCTGCTTACCATGAAGACAAACTATAAAGAAAATTCATTACTCTCATTTGACCTCTCTCTTGCATAGCATAATGCAACAGAAGTACACCCATCCTTGGCATCGCTTACTCCTCACATCATAATTTCTATTCATTAAAAAAAAGAGACTTTATAGCACTGATGAGTGCAAGATTAAGGAATTTTTCCTGCGTTATATTACCATATTCTCCTACATTTTCCTTTTCCATTTTCTTTTGTTCTCTTACCTTCTATTCCTCCTATATTTTGTATTTTGTTAAAGAATACATTAGAAAAATGTTTCTTGTTACTTTATAGCTCAACTATGAGCTTTACTTCCTAAAATTGTTTTGAAAATAATACTTTAAGCCCTGACAATCGGGTGGACATTTCATAGAAATCTATTTCAGCATCCATTTTTCTTGATTATCATGGTTCCTTAGATGTTCCCTCATTGATATATTATGCTTTCAATCCTAGAACCAAATTCTATTTTGCATTTATATTTAAAAAATGATTCATCGAGGTGATGCATTTTAACTTTTTATAAGATTGGTGAAAGCTTAGATGACATTGACTCAAATCTTGTTGTTTCTTTTGCAGAAATGGTATGTGCAATATCCCAAAAAGGGGCCATGGTATGAGTTTATTGTCATTCCACTGCGTTTTGAGCTTCTGTGCTCAATCATGATTCCCATATCTATTAAGGTTTGCCTTCTCTTCTATAAAGCATCATCACTTTATTTCAGAATTTCAATTAAAGAAAATAAGCATCTCTCTAATTTAGTTAGTGCACTTAAATTTTCCAGTGCTTTACTTTACACATACATACATACCTACATACATATATGTAGATATATGCACATACACATTTGAATCTCATATTGATGGCATGATTTGCAATGCTGGTGAGTATACAATTCTTGTGTTGATGGCTGCAAAACTTACAAATGTTATCATTATTGTATCGCTAAGATTCAATGCTGTAAATTTTCTTGGACAGCTAGAGTTCAATTCAAATTTGAAAATGGATTTATTTTAGAAATTCAAATTGTTCAATGAAGTATACTGCATGTTTTTGAGTTGAACAGATTGCTAGTGCTGATATTTCCAGCACATTGTGGATCTGAAAAAGGACATGGTGAAATAGTACAATGGTAGCTCACATACCAAGAAATCAAATCACATTGGAGGAATAACTTTTTCATTGAAATTCTCCAATGCGTGTTGCACATATATTACTCTCTAATACTGTAATTGTTTGAGTTAAATGTTTGAGAATGCATAATCAAATTTGTCCCCATTGAAAAATTTATTGCATTTATCTTATCCTTGTGTTTTTCGAAAAGTTTAGTCATATGCTGGAGATGAGAAGTTTCTAGTAATGGGCCAGCTTCTTGAATGAATAATGTTCATTGAGGGTAGGGTCCTAAACCCATATTAAGTGTACACAAATTTAATTATGTGTAAAGGTTCATAACCCACTTATTGAGGGGTCAAGATGAAAGATATTGATTAAAAATGGAATGGCCTTCACATAATATGCATAACACAATATAAAACATAAACCTATCTCCGTGTGACTGATACTTATAAGGAAATAATTCCTAAATGGAATTGTCAAAGTCTTGACAGATAAATTAATATTCATATTAACTTTGTTAGCAAATCAAATAAACCATGCACATGAAGTTTTAAAGTTTATATTAGTACAAGTAAGGCATTAATTTATTAACCATTAGTTCTAAGATTATAAATTATGGGGATTGTGGATCACTTTTCAAATTTAAAGGGGTCTTTGATCTAGAAACATCTCAGGTCATCGAGGTGGCAGTCTTCAGCAGATTTATGAAGATTTTTTAGGCCCTTTGGAGCAAAATTTGGTGATGCAACACTTATGGTTCTACTTGGATGAGTAGTTCGTGACTTAAGCTTTCCAATGCATATATGAACTTTGTATTTAGAGTAATGGGCAAGGAGTTATGGTCCAACAAGTAGGGGTACCAAAATTACATAACTCCAACAAACTTTTTTGGTTTTCTTATAAGTTTGTCCTTATCTGGCTGTTCATTTCAACTTTCAAGGACTATATGGTCATTGCCGGTCTTTGGTTCTCACCAAGAACCCCAATTTACTATTTCTAGTAAGTTTTCAGTTTCTTGTATGAAAAGTTGTATAATGGCTGGCTTTAAAGCAAGTAATTAGAGTAGAAGGCATACACCTCTCTCATAGAGTTTTCCCATTTTGTATAACCTCTCAATTGAAATAAGAATCTACTTTATTTAGCTATAATTGTCACTCTTGTTTGGTTTGAGTTTTGTTCAATTGCTGCTTGTAATACATTAAGTTCCTCAACAAGACACTTGTCGAATTATGTTCTTTATAGAGGCACATATGATCATAGGTGAGTACCATAGAATGAGCCTTTGACTCCTTCGCTCCCTTCAAAATGTTTATTGAGGTGGCTTTTGAAAGACAAGTATTGGAGATGATGAACTGATTTGTACAATTGCTTCAAAATGTTTCAGACAGAATTGCGGGATACGCCACCCCGCGTCTTCTGGTATGCGTATCCCTATACCTAGTACGGATTTGGATACGATATGACGCGAATACGGCTCGGATATCGTACCCTCCCATACTCAAAAGCCCTTGTTTTTCCAGCAATGTTGGATGCACAGAGATTCAGCTGCATCTAGAAATGACCCGAATCTTGCTATATTTGGTAAAAAAAATTGAAATCTAGGGAAAAAAATGGACAACAAGCGAAACAAGGATCAAATATCGAAGTAGGCCGAATCAGATGAGGGTGACAACCCCAAGCCTTGCCCTGTTATCAATCTCTCACAAGAATGTGGGGAGTAAGTGGAGATGCTCTTGAATACTATCGTCATATGCCATTTCATTGGATTGAAGCTAACCAGAGCACAAATTCAGGAGTTGGTCGAAAAATTCTGGAACATTAGCGTGTCCTAAAATTCCTACTAAAAGGATTCTTCAATATGATTTTCTATTTGAAGTGTATAGAGATTCAATTTTGAAAGGGAATTCATGGAGCATGGTGGATATTTTGCTCTATATCTGCCAATGATCGCTTGTATAATTTGCCACTTGAATTCTGGACGGAAGATTGCCTGAGGAAGATCGGCCGAACTCTGGGTACTTTAATTAACATGGATTTTGAAATGTTAGACCAGGACTCATCTTTACGCGCGTATTCAAGTTGTTGCCATCAAAAGGTTTCCCTTAGAAATTACGCTACACTCTGCACAGAGGAAATGGATCCAAACCCTAGAAATCGAGGCAATTTATTTTATTTCTCTCTTGTGGAAGCCGCAAGCACGGTGAAGAAAATTGCCCTCGGGGTACCACAGATCTCTCGAGGATCTGCCAACCTAGAAGATGATCTCACCCAACACAGTTGATATGACACAACCTTCCACCAAAAGTGGGAGGAGCTCCTCCTTGCTGCCCCCTCTCCCATCGGTTGTCACATTAGCCAACCTCCAGAATTTGCAACACACATGGAAGTAGGATCTTGGCTCGACTAAGAACGGAACAATGCATTCGCAAAACCAATCAAAGTTACCTAACTCTCCTCCTCAAGCTCTCACACCCAAAAACCCTGCTGCGTTGCCTTCTTTGTTAAAGATTGGCTCTTGAATGGTGTCGGAGCCTCAGACCAAATTCCCAAATAATTTGGCTTCATCTCTGGATTGTGCTAAAGGCCCGCCCCTCCGGGAGGAGAAAGGTACTATCTGTGAAATCTTGGCATGGGCTCGAGGAGGCAAGGTCTCCTCCAATCCTTTAGGCCTTTCCTCCTGGACCGGGGCCACACTGTCCTAGCCTTACTGGCACCTCTATAGGTGCCACCCTAGACCTGCCACTTTACCCCCCTTCAGATTCACGCACGTATCTCATAATCAACTCTCTTAGTCGCTCGCCCAAGCAAGCCTTTGCACTTATTACCATTGTCCTCCCATGCCAACCTCTTCGAAAGCAAATGAAGATTGCCCTCCCCTCTTACGCAGAGGCTTTCCTTTTTTAAGTTAGTTAACTTATTAAGGATGACATTGTCAGACTTGAAGTTCGTTCTCGAGGCGCTCCTTATCTAAAATTTAAGTTACACTCGGATGAGAGATTTTGATATGATGGTGAATTTAATTCTCCTCAAGCCGAAGTTATACAAGATCTCCAGGATCTCACTCCTCTCACATCTTCGGAAATTGTTAATGCTCATGCTGGTCTCTCTGTTCAGCTATGGCGTTCGCTCCTATCCACGGCTATTAGTGCCCTTGTGACACCAGTGACATGCTCACCCAGATACGTCACCTGTTTATAGTGCAAAATGATGACACTTTGCGAGCGCTTGTATAGGTCATCGACCCAAGAATCCCGGTGGACCTCCATCTTCATGACCAATTCTTCCTAGGGCGATTTTTGGCACAGTTCACATTGGCCCATGGCCATAAGGGACTCACATAGATTATTGTGAAGCGGGTGGTGGCTCCTCACCTTCAATCTCTCGCGCTCGATGCAGTCAAATCCTTCAACAAAAGGCTACCTTTCAACAGTTGGGGTGGAGCCTTTGAGTTAAGGCACTTACAGGCAAATGAGGATATGGCGCGGGTGATCTCTCTGTTCCGAGAGGGAGTAATTCGCAACATGGAGACGTGTGATTTTGCGGTCACGTTTCTAGATTCCCTCTTGAGCGAGGAACGGAGACAACGGTTGGGATAGTTTGTTGCGGGTACCTGATATCTACTCCACCAACTTCCAAAGTAATATTTTGTTCTTTCTGTGGCTAATTCAAAATTTTGTAATATTTTGAACGTATAAAATTCATCTTTCTGTACATTTGCACCCTTGTCTTCACAAGACATGCTTATTGGTCTTTTTTGGGAGCAGTTCCCTTAAACCACATTTACAAATTAAAAAAGAATCTGAGAGTTGATGCGAAACACAACAGAATCAACTTCCAAGTCATTTTATTTTTGTTTTCTAGGTTTTTGTGCCACGTGACCGTACAATCTTGTTTTTTTGAGCGTTTATTTTTTCGCCTTCCATTGAACCAGTTGGCTTGCGTTCGTTTTGCATTGTTTTAGGGCTTTTTCATATTTTCTCAACTCCATGCATGACCGTCCCTTCTCCTTGCGTGCACCTCTAGGTATGTTTCAATTTTTACATTTTAAAAACTTTCAATATTTCAATTTAGTTTTTTAGGGATTAGTTTTTATTTATTTATTCTCATTTCAATATGAATAAGTATTTTAGAGTTTATTTAATGAATTAAACTTCTTTTGTTTCATATTTTTTATTTAAATCATCTAAATCATAGAAGCAAAAATCGGTTAAAAATCGTGAATCGGGCATGTTAACGATTTTTTCACCTGTTTAAATCGCCATTTCGTTGACATCGTTGACCTGATTTTCAATGATTTAATACCTTTTAAAATAGGTTAAAATCGCGTCTAAAACACGTTTAAATCGCGAGTTATATGCTGTGAAATCTCCCACGCGAATTCCTGGTGATCTCACGCGCGATTTCGCCTGGAAACTCGTCTATTTACAGGCTTTTCTTGCGTCAGAGTAATAGAACAGTGTTTTGCAACAATGGCTTGCATTTTGCAACTAGGGCTCAACTTACAATGCATAATATTTATAGTCGTTTACCAGCGCAATATTTATCCCTAGAATATGCCTCTGTTTAAGAGTTAATAATTGAATATCTACGTCAGTGTGCACCGATCACCTCGTGGGGCACATAAAATCACATCATGTTTCAAGGTTTTAACAATTCCCTTCGGAATTAGGTGGGTAAACTATTCTTCCAGTTACTATTATGGAATTAGCCATCTCACAGTTATTATTATTACTCTTTTCATTAGGCGGGTAAACTATTCATCCATACATTTCAGCTTCTCAGTTATTATTATTATTTGTAAACTTTATTACGATATATTTTCTTATATCTATAGTTATTTTTATGAAATATTTTATTTTTACAAATATCATTTAAATATATATTATAGTTGGATGTAAGCGTAGTTTATATTTTATGGCAGTTATATCCTTTTTATTTTATAATAGTCTTATTCTTAGTATAAATGAAATAAAATGTATTGAAAAAGTCAATGTAATTATACTTTAATATAAATATATTTTTCATTTTATAATAGTTTAAAAAATTGTTTTTTTGAAAAATGTAAAAATTAATTAAGACTTTTCAATGTAAGTGTATTTTTCCTTTTATAAGAGTTTTATTCTTTTAAATTTATAACAATTTTATTTTTCTTAAAAATTAAAAATAAAACGAAATTTATTGGAAGGAAATAATAATTATGGCTTTTGGATATAAGTGAATTCTTCATTTTATAAATCTTATTCTTTTTATTGTATGAAGTCTTATTCTCTCTAAAATAAAATATAATGTATTTAAAAAGTAAATGTTAATTATGACTTATGAATAAAAGTGTATGACATGCAACCTTCGAGTGAATGACTTTTCGTTGCACGAAGAGTCATTGGCTACGTCTTGTTTTTTGGAACTTTGTACTTATTTTGTTGGTTGACTTTGTACAAAGTAAACTATAATTGACATTTTCGAAACTATTCACGTCTAATTGTTATTTTTGCACTATGATGTATGCATTATGCAATGCAATGTAATCAGTGATATGAACATAAATGACAAAAATATATATTCCACAATTGATGGGTTACATTCTCAATTTTATCTGCTCTCCATATCTCTATGCTATTGAAAATCCTTTAAATTAAAAAAAAACAATAGTTTTTCTCTATTCTCCTATGTTTTTTTAGGTTTTTTTAAAAATCCGATTTTTTCACGATTTTTTGAAAAAAATTAATACTTTTGATTTGCTGATTTTTGTAATGTTCTATTTTTGGTGCATTGATTTTTGTGTGCATTATGCATGTTTGTATTCTTGTGAAGGCTATCCAGCATGTTGGAATGAACTCCAAAGTTCTCGGAGTGGTCGTGGTTCTATCTGCAGAGCAGTTGTGTGTGTCTCAAGTCTTCATTTCATCAAGAATTAGTTGAAGTTATTTATCAGTGCATTTCTAGTGCTTATTTTAGCTTGGGACTATTATTCTGGTAATTAATTAATATTTCACTAAGGTTGCCTAAGGTTATATTTAATTATTGCAACTTAGTGTAATATTAATTATAAAAGTGGTTTCCTTCTGGAAAATGGATTAATTCTCTTTGGCTTTGAGCTCAGATGGTGTTTAGGATCACAGTGATGTTTTCTGATGTTTGATCGGGTTCCCAGTTTGCTCTCCAAGATTCTTGGAGAAGCCGTCTATTTTTAAAAAGTCACCCGGAAGGCATCATTCATCTTCCCAAACATCATGGAGTGTTGGTATGCTTAATTTTGCAGTTTGGTGATATTTGGGATTTCCCGTAAAATCAGTTGATTTAATGAGCTAAACAATTAATTATTGCACTTAAGTTAAAATGGTTGGGAAATGTTCAATTAGCACTTAAGTGTTATAGCTCGTTGGAAAGGGGATGAAAAGCTCTAAATCATGGATGCATCATACTGGGGCCTTGTGAATCAAATATTTCCTTTATTTTGATAAAGGGGTCTTTTGAGCTAAGGGGAGCTTTTAATTAAAAAGGTGACTTTAAGTTTTGCACACATAATGAATTATTATTTATATTTTTGAGGAGAAATATGAAGGGATAGAGGAAATAATATTTTATTTCCCTCAAAAGTTATAAAAGGAAGAGATGGGCTCATTGTTTGAGCATGCTTATGATTTGTATTGTTATGCTGTTGAAAGAACCTGCGAGTTCTTCCATTTCTCTTGAGGATGAAAACCCTCTTGGAGTAGATCGGTTTCGGTGGTGAGAGATCCACCCTAGCTGAAGTTGGTGTGGTTTCATACAGAAATCACCATTTGTGTTGAAGACAGAGATACTAGAGCAATCTTACATAGAGTTGCCTATGCACTTCATGGAGTTTGATTATTTTGATATTCATGCTTGTTTTGGGATGTTGCTAAAATCATTCTAGTGTTGTGGTTTGGTATTGAGGCTTGATTTTGAATGAAAGAGAAGAAATCTTCCTTGCTGGCCGTACTTCTACAGGTTGTACCAGCGCTGCCTTGGAGTTTGGAGTTGCAAAGAAATTGTTAAATGTTACCTATTACTTGATGCTATGCTCTTATCTATATTATGAACGCCTTTACTCAGATGACAATGGGAAGGATTAGAGTTTATGAGACTTTGTAAGGTCTGCCATACCTATAGGCCGTACTTGATAGAAGTACCAGCGTGAGGATCCAGTCTTGAATCGCTGCTCTTTGCTTAGTGATTGTTATTGCCTAGTCTTAGGCGCTTCATGTTATGGTCAGTCCGAGGCATTTGGTGAGGGTTCTTGATGATAGATGCTTCTTATTGGTGGCTGTACTCTGCAAATTATCAGTCCGTGCAGCAGGTATAATGTTTGTGAACAGCAGATATTTAATTCTGAGTTTGGTTCTGTTTCTTGTGAGTTTTGGAGTTGATATATCTTGGAGCTTGTGTAGGGTGGATTTGAGCTGGAAGAGTTTCATTTTGATGTTATTCCATCATTGTATTGCTGCCTCTGTGATGACTGTACTTGCAGCATTATTCTGATTTGTGGAGGTTGATTTTACTTGGTTCCATTGTAATCTCATTTATGCAAAACACATAATGACCCCTGGATGGTTTACCGCCAGTGTGGAGTAATGAACTTTTCTTATTGTTTCCTACCCACTGAATAAGTGGAGAATACCCACTGAATAAGTGGATGGCTTTATAATTTTTCATTCTTGTTCTTTACCCACTGTTAAAGTGGAGAATTCCCACAGTTTGTGGATGCCCGCCGCAGTGGATGAATTGTAATTTCATTGTTGCATAATTGCTTTCTATAAGCTAAGCACTGTATGCTCTCACCTTGCCCATACTAGGATTTGGGTGATCAGAAAGTGTGAGGCATCTTTAGTTGTTTATGCATTTATGCTAACATTGTTCATAGCCTTGCGAAATTGGAAATTTTTTTGGGGTAGAACATTACAATTTTTTCCCCAAACAATTTTTGCTGCTATGATCTAAATAATTAATATTTAAATTTTAATATTTTTAATTTATATTTACTTTTTTTTTTGATTCATAAGCCAGTATTTGTATTATAAAGAAGTATGAAATTACAAAAAAAATGGCCTCTTAAGCTAGCCGATAGTAATACAGGGCTTAGACCAAAATGCCCTTCTGAGACACTACCCAAACCCCTTTCATAAGATCACGCAGGGCCAGTCACATAAGCTTCTGAGATCACAAAAAGCCATGTAGGGCTTACCCATATCCCTGATGCTAACAGAACTAAACTTAGACTATAGCGTTGTATTGTATCTATATTGAGAATTTACATTAAAGTTGCAGAAAAGAAGGAGAACACTGGCCCAAACATCACATGAACCCCAAATTAGCAGCTAAAGATCGAAAATCATTTACCCATTTGAAATCCTCCCCGACCGGCTCCATCTGCGGCTGCTTCTTGAGGAAATTTGTTCCAGCGTCCACCTGCTCTCTATGAGCTATAAGAGCCATGCCTTTCAAGTCGAGCAGGAAAGGATAAACCCTGATGACTTCTTCTGGGTTCTGTAGAAGGTGGAAATCTACTGGCCTTGGAATGCCCGTTTCTAAAGAGGCTACTCTGAGGGTCTCTTTCAAACCAGCAATAAACTTTTCCTTGAAGAGTTTTTTGACGAGCTGCTCTGCTTCACCTTTGGGAATACCTGCATCCAATACCGCTGCAAGGAAACGAGAAACAATGGAGGAATTCGTCCTGTAAAATTTGCCACTATCCATGAACCTCCTTCCAAGGACCATTTTGATTGCAGCTAAAGTAAAATCGTCACTAAGCTGCAACACATGCCTCAACTTGTGATCAGTGATTGCCCCTTTAAAGGCCAGTTGCCTCACTGTGCTTTCCAATTGGATAGAGGTATCCATACCCAGACACACCATGCCCTCAATCGCAATCTGTGCTACACATCTTGTTGTGGTCGCCATTGAAAGAGAGGAGAAGAGAATAACGACAAGGGTTTGGTAAAATGAAGCGGCCAAAGGCATATAACATTTGCTCCTTCTCGACCCTTAACTAAACGAAGATTATGGAAACCAAATGAGGTAATATCACCTCATAATTGTCATGATATCAAAGAATGGCAAGAGCAAGTGACCTGACGTCCTTGCTGTGATTTGATGGACTGTTAAATGCCAAGTCCCATCACCTATCGTGGGATCTTGAAAGGAATTGCCACCATGTTTAGCAGATGTTGACATGTCCTGCCACTGCCTTCGAGCCCTAGACCTTCCACATTGGGTTGTGTGGAAGGTCTCCCACCCATCCGCCCACTAATTTATATTTACTTTTATTATAGCTTTTAATTTAAATTTTTATTTAAGATTTAAAAAATTATTCCCGTTTCAATCAGTATTTTACTTAATGAATTAAAATAAATTGTAAATAAATAAAAATAAATTATAAAATATAAATAAAATTTGTTCTTTTGTTTCACATTTTGTATTTAAATCTTTTAATATTTTTAAAAATTATTTTTACTTTACAGTTTACTTTATTATAACTTTTTAAATTTTAAATTTTTATTAAGATTTAAAAATTAAATACGAAAGTGAATTTTTAAATCTGATTTTTTAAGTTTAAATGAGTATTCTTCATTAAATTCTATATATTTAAATTTTAAGTTTTCAATATATTTTTAATTTATATTTAATTTGATTTTATATTAATTATTATATTTTAAATTAAAATTTATATTTAATTTGACTATATTTTACTCAACTTATAAAATTGTGTTATATGTGTGTGATTTATGATTGCCGTATCTAGCTATATCCATATTAGTGGTGCAGGAGCACCTTCACAAATTGATGTTTCCATAAGAGTTTGATTGAAATTTGATGATTTAACAATGCAATGAGATAAATTAAGTCATTTTATTTTTATTAAAGTCACTAGGAGATTAGGAGGTTCAAATATGCAAAATATTGCATACAATGTAAAGGTTGTCATACAAAATGTAAAATTTCAAAAGATGTAAAATGAGGGAAGGTGAAGAGTCATTTGGCTCTTAGTTCATTCCAAGGAAGTTAAGAATTGAAGAGTCATGATGTAATGCCTTTAAAATGCCTTGTATCCATTTGTGAAGGCAGGAGGGGAGAAGGTTGGAGAATGTGGGTTGTTACATTTTGATGTGATATCAATAAAAGATACCCTTGTTTCTACATTTCTAAATGTTAAACTGCTGTTTCAGAGATTGGTACGGATTTGTATGGATTTTATATGACCATAATGTGGTATGGATGGAAAGAGTATTGAGTCTACTTTCCATTTCTTTTTGTTGCATCAAATTTCATTAAGATTTGAATAAGTTATGGTATTTTTATTGAGGGTAGGTCTGCAGAGTTTAATTTTCTGAAAATATAGTCTGAAAATATGCATGGTATGACTTGGTACGGCCTCACATTGATGTATATAATAGATGGATGGAAAGATATGTGTTTATAGTTTACAATTCTTTTGGTTTGGTATAATTTCATTAAGTTTTGTGAGAGATATTGCAATTTTGGTGAGGGCAGGTCTGAACGCTGCCTAGGGTTTGTAGTTTTGGGAAAAGAGTCATAACTTTCTCTCCTACCATTGGATCTTCATGAAAATTGGATGAAAAGTCTGTATTAATGTTTTATTCACCCTGACCAAAGCAATTGGATTAGTTCTTTGATTTGTTAATGTTATTGAGGATAGTTTTGGTCCTCCTACCTCTGCATCAATTAGGGGTTTTGAAAAATGGCTGTATCCATATCCCTTACCATAGCCGTCTCCGTGCAACTTTGGTTTCAGATATGTCCCTGCTATAAAGACTGTTTAGTGGCGTCAAAGTACAGGTTTACTTTTTAGTGGCAAGTCTCCTTTCAAAGTCCAAGCTAACTTTGACATCCCCACCTTTGAGGGAAAAATTGATGTAGATGTTGTTGATGATTGTTTTTCCAAATTGGAAAAACATTTCTCTATAAATAAATTCTCAGATCAAAGAAAATCACATTTGCTCTCCTAAAAGCTGAACCCCATGTTCAACAATTGTGGCAGGGTACCTTGCTAGCCAAGGAGGATCTGGCGGGCTCCACTTAGTTGGGGTGATGAAGGTGAATCCCACTTGGGGAAATTTTGTTGAGACAATCAAAGAAGAATTTGGTACAAGACTACAAGAATTTGGTACAAGACATATGAAGAAAAGTATATCCAATGACAACTATTGTGACAAAAAGGACAATTTGGTACAAGACTACAACAATACTTTCCATGCATTATCTACAAAGCTTAGCATCAAGGACATGGAGAAGCATCGGGTTCTCAAGTACTAGAGTGGTCTTCACTGTTATACTTAGACAAAGATGGCATTTTTTAATATTGAAACCTTAGGACTGCCTATTGTTATTTGGTGAAGATTGAAGAGAAATTGAAGCTCAAAGGTAAGAAAGAACCTTTTGCAGGTGTGAAGCCAAAGGGAAACAACAAAAGTAGGTTTGTAGTGAGGGAAAAAAGCAAGAATACTTTGCCACAATTTCAAACACCAAAGAAAATTGGAAAGAAAACTCAAAAGATATATGCATGTAGTGTGAGACCCACAAGAATTGTGGCATGACTAGAAGGATTCTTGTGCCAACAAGGCCCACATCCTTATGTTTGAACAAGGTGAAGGAGATCAGATCATTGATGTAGACCCACGTGCCACAATTGCAACTACAAAGATACTTCCACTAGAGGATGGAGAACACTTATTCCACTCACGGATGTTGGTGAATGGAAAGGCATTGCATTTCATTGTTAATATTGGAAGTCAATAGAAGTTGTTTTCTGCCAAAACAGTCAAGAGGTATCACTTGCAAACAACACCTCACTTGTATCCATATGCCATTAGATGCGTGAGTTAGGGTGGAGACATTCATGTCAATTGACAATGTTGTCTCTCCTATCCTATCAAACCCTTAAAAATATGGAGTAGTTCATGATGTGGTAAGTTCTGTTGGGCATTTACAAGCGTCATGGTGTCTAAGGCTAGACCTTGGAGTGTCATCGTCAAACTTTGCAACAAAAAGCACTAGATATCAAAAGTGGCTCCCACAAAGTCAGTGTCTTTGATTAGTGTGAAATTGTGCCATCATGTGATTGCCTCGATTGGGATACTTGTCTTGCCCATGATTAGATTTGATGAAGTTAAAACATCGTCGTTGCCATGTGTGCTACAATATCAATTTCGATAGCACAGCAATAGCAAATGGACTAGATGTTGTTAGGGTACAAGAATGTGTTGACTTCACCAACATGTGTACTTTTGCTTTGCTAGGTGAACATTCTAATGATCTCATTCTCAGCACACCACTACCAAAGGGGCTACTATATACGAGATTAGTACTTGTGAATGATGATATCATGCAGCAAATTCAGGAGTTGATTCAAAAGGGCCACCTTCGGCCTAGTGCTTAACTTTGTGAAAGCCTATTTGTACTGGCCAGATAGAAAGATGGGACATGGTGACTTTACATTGACTATCATGCCCTAAATAAGATCACTGTGAAGGATAGGTACTTGTTCCCTTAAATTGATTACTTTCTAGACCAATGCAGAGGGGCAAAATCTTCCACAAAAGTCAATAAAAAATAAGGGTATCATTAGGTACCTATTCAGCTAGTTGATGTAGATTGCTGTGACGTCCAAGGATGCTTGTTTGAGAGGTTGATTATTCTCTTTAGTTTGACCGATGCACCTGTCACTTTATCAAGACTTAAATGTTATTTATCTATATCCTTGATAACGGGGTTGGTAAAAACAATCAAAGAGGAGGAATGCACAAATCCCCAAAGTGGAATTCTGAACTAAATTTTGATGGAGCTTCTCACGATAACTCAGGGTTGTTAGGAGAGAGGAAGGAGGGGCAGGGAGAGGGGGTGGGGGAGATTTTTAGGTGTTTTAGTGGTGAGGTGATAGTGGCCTGATATGAAGCATTGGAGTTACTACTAATAATTTTTTGGAGCCTAAATTCCTATGGAGAGAGTTACAATTAGCTAGAAAGAAACATTGGTAGAAGTTGCGTGTGGAAGAGATTGTCCCAATTAATAATAAATGTTGTTTTGAAGGGAGATTGTAAGCATTGGTTACTACGGAAAATTGTTGAAGATGGTAACACCTTGAGCAAGTTGTTCAAAAGGATAGAATTCTGCCATGTGATAAAGAAAAGACAATAGGATGACAGATTATTTGGAAAATTTTGGAGCCATCCCCACCTAATCAATTGATTGATATGAATTGGAGGGTTCTCCCAATGCCACTTCTTAATCCCATTGAATTAATGTTCATAAAGAAGAGAACTTTGAGATTTAAAGTGGGGAATGGTTGTGTTTGGTGGCATTATGAGGAGTTATGGGATTTGGGACAGTTGTTCCTCCTGCATGTGGGGGACTTTGTCTTCCCCCACGATCTCAAGAGCTTTCCATTTCAATGGGAAGCTGTTAGAAGTGTGGTTGAAGCCTGAAAGTGAAGACACCTCACCAAGCATCAGAAAATCACTTATTTATCTTTGTCCCCTGGCTTTGGTTGTTTGTTTTTGATAGCTGAATGGAAATGGTGTTTGGGCACGCAATTTGTGTTGGATGGATGAAATGGGAAAGTATCTGGTTGACTTCTTTTGGTGTAGAGTTTCAAGTGGCTTCCTTTTTTGTTTGTCAAATGAAAATTGGAATTTTTCCTTTATGCTTGGTTTCTTTTTGAAACATTTTAGTATTTGGATGGTTTGTGTTACTTCCCCTACTCTTTTCCTTCTGGTTTTTTGCCAATTTTGGAAAAGCCAGCTGAAAGAAAGCCATAGGTTTGCTTTCTGGTATTTTTAGTGTCAAAATACCAAGGAATCTTAGAGATAAAGAGGTTTGCTTTTTCTTCCCCGTTTTAGAAGGAGAAGAGTCTGGACACATGTTTGTGGCGACAATATGCCGCTAGTGGTGTGGGAAAGGTGTAATTGTTTTTGGATTTCCAATCTTTGGTTTTCTATACTCTTAGCAATCTTCACTGATTTTTGTCTTTTAGGATATGTGGAAAGTAGGTGAAGGAGAAACCAATGCCAAACTCCCTTCTGTAGAATTTATAACAAGTTTAAATAAATCGAGCCCAGGAACAACTCAGACTCAGAGTAAATAAATAAGTAGTAAAAGAAATTAAAGACTTATTGACATGAAAGGATGAATAAATAGAGCACAATCCTATTCACCAAAATGAGCGTACAAGTTGAGCATACTATGCAGCTCTAAAATGAAATGGAATTGCATTTTGTAGAAAATATAAGAGGATATGAGAATGACAACTCAGTAACCAGAAATAGCAAGATTCATATGACGGAGAAAAGTTGTGCTTTACAACAAGTCCAAGGCAAAAAGACAGTGGTGCAGAGTAGGAAAATGTATGTCATTTGTGAGCGTGTAGAGCAAGAAAATTGATACCATATATTAGTGTGCAGGTCAATACCTTGAGGCCTTGGAGATGCAACAAGAAGACGGCTTATCCTTCGAAGAAACTTTGAAGACCATTCAGCTAGATAAGCAGCCTCTTTCAATCCCTACGTCAGGTGATGAAGAAGAGGGTGTTCAATGAAGAGGTTTCTGTAGTAGCTACTATAGCCGCTGGGTTATAAATTCTGTAATGTTTTATCTGGTACTTTGAACTTGGTGATGCTGTCCTCTCTACTGAGCTGGAAAAGGCTGTTTTTGTTTATATATTAATTTTTATATGGCTTGAATCATTTTTTATGTTATCAAAACAAATATTGTTTATCTATAATTTATATGTTATATATTTTTGATTTTTATATTTTAAAAATATTTTTCTAATTTATATAGTATTATAAAATTTCCAAAGCCAAAGCTTTTTCAAAATCCCGAGCTTCAAAGGAGAGGTTAAACTTTTCAAACACAGTCATTATGCTTGAACGCTCAAATAATCTCTTCAGACTGATTTGACTTTTTCCCATTTAATTCTCTCTCATTTCTTCTTGAAGGAGCTGATTGTTTATGATATCATGTACATATTTTAAAAATATTTGTCTAATTTATATATTAATATAAAATTTCCGAAACCAAAGCTTTTTTTCAAAATCCCAAACTTCCAAGGAAGAGGTTAAACTTTTTAAACATGGTAACTATGAATGAACACTCAAATAATCTCTTCAGTGCTGATTTGACTTTTTCCCATTGAATTCTTTTTCTCTCTAATTTGAGTTTTCATTTCTTCTTGAAGGAGCTGATAGTTTATGATATCATTTGTAAGGGTTGGATATGTATTGTTTAGATTCAATATCACACTACTGACATGGTGTATAGATGTGTATGGTAGATGCAATTGATTAGTTTTGAGTGTATTTAAAGTTGATTTGACATGGAATACAAATTAATACTTTCCCAAAAAATTTCCATTTTTTTATGATTTTTTACAATGTTCGTATTTTTCTTAGTTTTTTTACCAAGTCCGGGTCCAAGTCAAAAACTGGCTTGCCAAGTCTGAGTCTCAACACTATGGTTTTGATCTTCTGCAGCTTCATGCTTCATTGTTTCAATGTGGGGCCTCTCCTCACTTGACTAATTGTACTTAGATGTTCTAGTTTGGGGGTTTTAATTATTTTTGGTTTATGCTCTCTTGCTTTCATTCTTTCTTTTTGCTATGTATTTTTCTACTTCAATAGCCTAGGGTTTCTTGAAAGTAAGGAATACTGAGAGGGGGGGTGAATCAGTATTCCGCAAAACAACTTAACATGTTCATTAATCCAATTCCCAAAATTAATAACATGAAAGTAGAATAAACATAAGAATATCAACCATAAAGACATAACACATGGACACCAGGATTTTTACGTGGAAAACCCAAAAAGGGAAAAACCACGGTGAGTATTAGCTCACAATATATTATGATAACAATACCGAATTACAAAAGGCTCACTGCCCAGAGAAATGCTCACTGCAGGTGGACTCACTTTCCAAGTGGACTCACTGTCCACAGAGAAAGAAGAAAGAAGAAGAAAGAATGGTTCATTGCCAGAAGATGAACTGCTGTAAATGCATCTAACATATGCTGGATCATAGTTCCATTGAAGGTTCAATACACATATTCAAAGGTGTTCATTTATTCTGCCCTGCTTCTCAACTTAACTACATATATTATGTTTTCTGCCCTTGTTCAACTTTTTC
This sequence comes from Cunninghamia lanceolata, assembly GCA_027924645.1. NCBI lineage: Eukaryota > Viridiplantae > Streptophyta > Pinopsida > Cupressales > Cupressaceae > Cunninghamia > Cunninghamia lanceolata. The sequence continues at coordinate 1,160,512 of BSBN01000082.1, forward strand.
TGCTCTGCACTTTGCTCATACTCCTTCACAGTTCGAATTCACATACATCACACATTTTCTCATCTCCTAAATACCTTAATCCATCAAGTATTTATATCCGCAATAAGATTCGTCTCATAATCAGGTCGGCAAGCGAGACATGAAGCGTGTAAACAATGTATTCTACCTTGTCGGCTTGATCACGTGTACAAACAATAATGTGGACCCAAACAATCATTGAATAATCTTCAAACAAGTCAGCACCAAACATATAACCACTTAGATTTATTATTCAAGCAATATACCTTCTCCACATAAAGATCTAACTGCCTGTCGGCTTGTCTCTTAAGAACATGCTTGACCCAGTTCATCTGTCACATCAAAGCTCTCACTGCAGACCACAGGAGATTCAAGGATTCATAACCAACATTCATTCTTGACCTCTTAGCATACCTCCAGAACCGCAAGACAAAATATGCAATTGCGGAGAAATGCGAACCCTTTTTCTCAGGCACTGTGCACTATTCCTGTCTTAGTTTTGTTCACTTGGACTTAGACATTTCATAGTATGACTTCCGGAGGAAGTCAGGTCTTGATCATTGGAATATAACATCATCAAATAGCTATGAACACAGGTCTTGATCATTGGAATATAACATCATCAAATAGCTATGAACAACATACCTGAACCGCATATAATAATCATCTACTGCGGAGGCATATTGACCCAATCTTTGTCACTTACTCTGTATACTGTCCATACTTAGTCTTTTTAGCCTTCCGGACCAGAATACTTTTGTGCCTTGTTGCCAAACCAAGTTGGTCTTTTGGAGTAATGTCTCTTTGTCATCTCAGTGAAATCCCTTTGCCATGTTGCCATCAATGACAACATGCAATTCTTCATCAGAGCAGTGTCTGTTGCCAACAGGGTCTGTTGCCAACAGGGTCTTTTTACTCTAGTTGTAGATAGTTATACTTTGTCTTGTAAACCTACTTTGGTCATTAACATTATTTCTTTCTCAGCTTCATGTTTCCTCTTATATACTTGCATATGTTTAATATATATATAATCCACAACAGCATTTTATATTACACTTCATATAATTGCAGTTGTTCTCAGGCATACAGCTTTGCACACTTGTTTCTCAGTTTTTTGGATGGTACTGTTGTTGTTGTTGTTTGCTGTGCTTCTTTCCATATCTTTGAAATGATTAGCATTAAGTTGGAATATATCACAGGTATCTCTGGATCTGGTGAAGAGTTTATATGCAAAGTTTATTGATTGGGACGTGCAAATGTATGATGAAAATAGTGATACTCCAGCACATGCAGCAAAGTAAGTAAATCCGTTTGTGTGCATAGAAAGTTAAATATAAATTTCTCCTTTGTTAACCAATCAAAATATTGTTGTACATACATTTCAATGTCCTATATTGTTTTTGATATTGCATAGATAACTGAGTTTACAATTGCTGATTACAGTACAGGGATAAATGAAGACTTGGGCCAGGTGGAGTATATTTTAACTGATAAAACAGGAACGCTTACTGAAAATATGATGGTTTTTAGGAGATGCTGCATCAATGGCATTTGCTATGGAAATGAAAGTGGTGACGCTCTAAAAGGTGGTAGTTTCGGGGATTTTATTAGCAATGTATACTTGTAATACTTTAATGTTCATTTTCTCTAGATAATTATTTCTTGTACTAGTTTATTAGAAAAAATTTGTCTCCTAATTTGATATAACATACCGAACAGACATGTGAAATATATAATAAGAACATCAGAAATGAGCAATTCATTTTTCACCCATCCATAACAACTCCAAAACTTCAGACTTGACTTTGGCTTGGGAATCCTAAGTGTTGAGAGTTAACTTTGTTCAACTTGACAATAACTTGCCATAGCTTTGATATACAAAATAATGTGGAAAATGAGACAAAAATATTTTTGGGTTAAAACTGTGATAGAAATTTTTGAGCGGTCTAAAAATGTTGACAACAAAAATTTCCTGACATAGTTTGTGTTGGCGTGAATTTTATTGTACCTCTTTTATTAAGTTTACTTAGGTAATGTGCTTCATCCTAGGTAGCTAATTAGGACACGTGTCATCCTTTATTGAAGGCAATCATTTGCCACCTCTGCCTCATCAATCCTTGATTGATGGTAGTTAGGTACCAACTCCACCTCATCAAGTGCCACCATTGTCTCTACTTGTTGAGCTAGCTCCCCTTTTTTCATTTTTGTGAAGTTAACTCAACCCTCTTGAACACTTTGTCACCTTCACTCATCGATCGAATAGATTATAAATATGTACGCTTTCTTTTGAATAGTTAATGAGAATGCAATTTCTATTCACCTATGTTGTTATTTTTTGTTTCTGAATAGATAATTGTGATGGTAATTAGTTTGATTTCCAAAGGTCTTGTGTAGAGTATTTAGGGTCTGTTATAAATTCCTAGATGGTATTAGAGCCAATTTGGCTAATAGGCAAGTTCTTTTTCTCATTGTTGGGTTTTTCCCACCAAGGGTTTTACCTTAGGAAGGGTATTTTTATAGGTATTTTGTTTTGGGTGAATGATAGAGAAAATCTGGTCTCTAAATTGTGTTTAGACAGTCGAAGAATTTTTTTCCCCTTTTGGGTCGTCTAAATCAAACAACTAGAGGCTAAGCTATACAAGTTTAAAGGTTGCAAGTTATTTGTCATTTTGCAAGCAAAGTTTCTAGAAGTGAGCTAGAGCGAATTGGAGCCCACTATTGCGTCCAAAGTGGCAAAAAACATAAGGATCACTTATTAATTTGTTTGAATTTGAGACTTTACCTAAAGCCCAATTTTTTTCTTGGGCATGGTACAACACGTAGTTTGAGGCAAGTTGCATTTTAGTCTTTGTACATTTTCCCAAAAAGATGTTCGTACAGTTTATTCAAAAACTCGCAAGTTTTTTTGCTCATTGCATTGAGACAACAGGACTTGCATGTCGAGTTAGGGGCGAGTCAAGCCAAGTACCTCAGTGAGTTTTCCCTATGACAACTGAGGTTTTAGATGTGACTTGTGAGAATTTTGCGCAGACTCGCCTGGTGACGGGTTAAAACAAAAACCACGCGATTTTCAATATTTCACTTCATTTTTTGACATTTTATGGTCTTAATTTGTCCAATTGAAGATGTCTTTGGCATCCATGTGACCTTGTCTTTAGTCGGTACAACCTTTACCTTCGAACAAAAAGGTAGAGGGTCCTCATTTGATGCAATGAGGACGTACAACATCCAAGGTAGGGTCGATTGCATAGGGTTTGGATTGTAAGGTAAGTATGGTCGACTACCCAAGATGAATCGTACGACAACCACTGAAATCATATGCTGGTCGACAGGAAGGTGAGGTCATGTGCAGGTCATACGGCTTCCTGATTGCCGATTGCCAATGTATCCTATTGATTGAGGCTCTATGTCGTATGTAGAGTATTGTTCCCTGATTGCAGAGCAACTTACATTTCTTCTGTCGATTGCAAAATGGTATGGCCGAAGTCGTACGGCTTTAACTTTATTGCACTTGGATTTTGGACGGTCAATTGAGGTTTTAATCGCCAGAGACTAGTGATTTCAATCGCAAGAGACTAGGTTTTAATCGCCAAAGTCCACCTTGAATTGTACGGCTGGGGAATGGTTGATTGCCTCCCTTAATTGTACGGTTATGTGAGGGGGTCGACTATGCTTTTCAAGTCGTATGACTTTGCCGTACTTTTTTTATTTTTTAAATTTCCATTTTTTCTACATTTTTCCATTTTTTTCTTTTTTCTCTTATATTTTTTTCATTTGTTTTTTCACTCTATTTTTGCTTTCCATGAGTGGGTATTACTTATTTTTTCATAGTCCACTTTTTCCCACAATTTTTCCCACTTTACCTTTTTGACGTCTAGTATGCTCATTTGCACCCGATTAGAGCGACTTGTCTCCAAATGTTCTCCTAGCCATCGGGGTCGTTTAGTTACTTCTTCTTCATCCCTTCTTATTCTTTTACCATGCTTGTTAAATGTTCTTTGTAGTGATTGTGCACCGTCGTCAGGCGTTGCCATACTCCATGTACCGTCACTCCGTTGTTCAATCTCCGTGACGTGTCGAAATATACACTTGGCGTATGCCCCTCTAAGACAATCATTTGTGCAACATCTCTCCATTGGTTCAAATTTAAAAATTTGATCGACAAAGCAACCTTCATGCATACCTTTATGTAACGTTCTTCCGTCAATTAGATTCCACCCTTCAGGTTCTTGAAGCCATGTCACTGATTTGCCATCTACTATTAGTTTCCGTGGAGTATACACTACATGCCATGTCCTTGACTTTGGTAGAGGCGTACTTTGGGGTGCTCCCTCTGGCAAATTTTTTTTAGTGAATTCTTGTAGTGCATCATAATAGCGGATTGTTCGACTATGATTGTACTCTTCGCTAGATACTTTGTTTGTGGTGGAACTTTTTCTTCTTTTGGTAATAAGAATTCGAATGTCACGTACCTTGTTGCATTCTCTAATCCATTCGTCCCACTCGTCTTCTTTGGAGCCTTGATCTTCTTGATCTGCCCAAGGGTCAAAATTGTTATCTTCCACTACACCCTCTCTCATGCCGGTGTAGGGTGAATACAACCTCTAGTAATCCTCAATTGTCATTGATTGTACTCTCGGTCCAAAAAATCCAGTGACTTCTTCCAAGTGTGTACTTGGAAAAGCCACTTCGTCAATTCCTTTGTTTGTGTCTATCTTCACAGAGCATTCTTCAACTCCGTGGAATCCAAACTCGCCTGGTTCATATTCCAATTTATTGTCAACTTCCCTCTGCATTTCACCTCTATTTCCATACTCCATGAAGTTCATGGATATTGCTTATTGCCTTTGTAGATCTTAAGCTTTGACTTGTTTAGTATGTATTTGATTGGGATGCCATCGAGGTTCTCAAGCTTTATGGACCTGTTTTCCAGTACTTCCCGTACTCGGAATGGTCCTAACCACCGCATCTTGAACTTGCCGGGTTTAATCTCGTTACGACCATTGTACTTGAGGACTAATTGTCCTTGCTGGAAGTTCACACTCCGGAGATGTTTGTCATGCCAATGTTTTCATCGTCTTTGCATCATCTCTGTCGCCCATTTTGCTAGAATCCTCCATTCATTAAGTTTGTTTAATTGGAACAATCTCTCTTCTAGACTTTTCGTGTCACCCAGGTGGTTGTCGATTGCAATGCGCAAGGTACCATACACTTCACCGGAACTACTGCCTCTTGTCCGTGCATCAGTTGGAATGGAGTATGGCCTGTCGTCACCTTGTAGGTCATATGATAGGTCCATAGTACCCGGCAACTTCTCCCAATCCGATCCCCCATGTCACATGACTTGTGGATTACGGATACTAACACTTTATTTGTCGATTCTGCCTGGCCATTGGCTATGGGATAGTAGGGGCTTGACAAGGTGAAATATTTTGAACTCATTTGTCATCAATTTGATTACATGGTTCACGAAATGACCTCCCCGATCATTCGTTATTTGAATTGGAATACCATATCTTGTGACGATTTGCTCATAAATGAACCTTGCGGTGCTTAGAGCAGTGTTATCTTCGAGTGCTCTGGCTTCGGCCTGCTTGGTCAAGTGCTCCGTCGCCACTACTATGTACCGACACTTGTGCATCTTACTTTCCTTCAATGGACCTATAAAATCCAATCCCCAACGCTCGAATAACTCCTGTGGTTGTGAAGGCGAAAGTGGCATATAGTCCCTCTTCAGTGGTTTACTGACTCTTTGACAGGTATCGCATCCCATTACCCATTCTTGTGCGTCATTGTGAAGTGTTGGCCACCACAATCCGGCCAATAGAACCTTCCTAGTAGTGGCATCAGGTCCCATGTGTCCGCCAAACACTCCTTCATGGGCTTCCTGAAGCACCCCTCTTATTTCCTCTTCCATTACGCATCTTCTCAAGATTTGGTTAGGCCCCATTTTATATAGGAGTCTATTCACCAATTGAAATGTTCTACTTTTGAGAGCCAACTTTCTTCTTTCATTGGTCGACATGTCTTTAGGAAAAGTCGATGTCAACAAGTATTCACCGATCTTTTCATACCAGGGAGATAGGGCGGCAATCTAAAACAGATGAGCGTCGGGAAAGTCCTCGTTCACTCCTTTGGGTGGTTCTCCCGACTTGATTCTTGAGAGCTGGTTGGCTATCATGTGACTTTTTCTCGGACATACGATAATTGTGAATGTGAACTCCTGAAGTAGGAGTAGCCATCTGCATAAGTGATTGGCTTGTTTACCAGATACATAAGTGCCCGGTGGTCGACATAGAAGGTAAACGACATTGCTAGCAGATAATGTCTGAACTTTTGGATTGAGTAGACCATCCCAAGTGCCTCCCTCTCAGTCGTACTGTAGTTGCGTTCGACATTCGAGAGTAGTTGGCAGACGAAGAATACCGGGTGGTCGAGCCCTTGAGGCCCCACTTGCACCAAGGTGGCTCCAATTGCGAAATTTAAAGCATCAACATGTACATGGAACTCCTTGTCCCAGTTCGGATAGGCTAAAATTAGTGAACTGATCAGTCGTGTCTTCAACTCATCGAACGCCTTTTCTTGTTCATTTGTCCGTATGAATGACACACCTTTCCTTAGCATGTCAAGGGGATATGATATTTGGGGAATGTTCTTGATGACCCTTCTATAGTAACCCGCATGCCCAAGAAAAGATTTCACCCCAGTGACATCTCTTGGAGACTCCATTTGTACGATTACCCATATTTTGTCTGGATCTGTTTTCAGTCCTGCCTTGCAGACAATATGGCCTAGGACTTTGCCTTGTGGCACCATAAACCGACACTGCTTTGGATTTAGGGCTAACTGTGCTGACCTGCAACGCTCCATGCATTCGGTGAGGGCCTTCAAGTGGGTTTGTTGGTCGCTGTAGATTGACCAATTGTCTAGAAACACCTTGAAGTTCCCACCAACATTTTGTCAAATATGTGGAGGATTATCCTTTGGAAGGTGGCAGGAGTGTTACATAGGCCGAACGACATGCGGTTATATGCATACACTCCATCCTCCACAAAAGTGGTCTTCAGTTTATCCTCTTTGGCGATACTAATTTGGTTGTATCCCGAGAAACCATCCATGAATGAATAAATCTCATGACCAGCTACCTCCAAGATTGAATCTGTAAAGGGGATTAGGAATGGATCTTTAATAGTCACGACATTCAATCATCTGAACTCTACACGTATCTGAATCTACCCTCCTTCCTTTTTGAGTGATATGACAATGGGTGATACCCACTCGCTTGTCTCTACTTTGAATATGATCCCCGCTTCCAACATTTTCTGGATATCCTCTTGCACTTTCGCGGCATAAATTTTTGTTCATCCGGTATGGTCTCTTCCTCACTAGTTCTGCATCTGGAATAAGGGGGATTCGGTGCACACAAAATTATGGAAGAACTCCCTTCAGATCTTTATACGTCCATGAAATACATCCTTGTACTCCAGAAATTTTTTGAATGTAGCCGCTTTCAGCACTGGGTTCTAGTCGTCACCTACCAGAATCGCCTTCGGGTTGCTGTCATCTCCCAGATTTACCTTATTTGTGGCTGGTTCTTCATACATGATCACCTTATTTGGCTCAAACTTATGTGTTGGTGTATCATCTATTTTTGCCTCACCTTCTTTGTATTCACCATATGCTGTGGGAAATACGGGTGTGCGATTCACCTCTAGACTTGTAGTCGACGGATGAGTTGTTTCCCCCGAGATTCTCTCGACGTACGAGCAATAATTGATGCATGAGTTGTTTCCTCCGGCTTACCACCAGTAGTCGACGGATGACTTGTCTCCATCGTCGATCCTTCTGGCGTACGACTTATCTCACCACCGATCATACGACAAGTTCGAGGCAAGGGGTTTTCTTCAGTCTCATTAATCTTGATCATGTTACATGCCGGTGAGAACACCTCATAATCTTCCATTTGCCAATGGAATAGTCCGTTGAGTGAACACGTCTCATCTTCAGAGCATGATTGTAATTGCAGTACTCCATCTTGGTTAGGCTCCATGGGTCCTCTTCCATCAGTTGATGGTTCCCTTGTGTTTGATTCAGAATTGGAAGAATCCATTTCTTCACCCACAACTTGTGTCCTCAAGTCGATAATGAATTTCCTTCCTTCATTTTCAATCGACAGGGTGTTCTTCCAGTTGTGATCGACCTTCGCTGCTACCAACCACCCTCGTCCTAGAAGTGCATCATACGCCTTTTTTTGAATAGTAATGACGACAGAATTTAACAGAAAGTGTTGAGTGCCAATCTTCACCTTTTGTCCCATTAGTACTTCGAGAGCTTTGATTCCATGTTGATCCGCCCCTACCAACTGAAATGTCGGCGGCCACAGGGTTGGCTTCCCTAAGTTTCTTCATTTGTCCTCGAGAAGTACATTGACTCTGGAGCCTCCATCGACAATTGTATTGGTTAGAGTTCTTCTGAGAATCTCCATATGGACGATGGACGGTTTCTTCTCAACATTAATTGCAAGCAACATTGGGTCGATGACTTGCTTTCCACTCGGCGCTGGTTCCACTATGACATCATCATTTGCATCTTTCTCATTCATTTGCCCCTAGTCCATCACATTAGATATCACCTGGTCCACTACATTAGATATCGCCATCCTTAACTGTGGCATGCTCTGTAACAGATCGACCATTTTTATAGGTATGGTCGTTTGTAGCACTTGGCTGGTGATGTTCTTGTCCGATTCCAATTGGGTAGACAAATTGACTTTTGTATTGGGATTTCTTCGTTCTTTGGCCATTGCCTGTTTGACCTCCACTTTGGCTTCCTGGAGCCTCTCATTCTCCGTATGGGGGTCAGGGTAGACGACTTTCTTTGCTTGCACATGGGCGACGACAAAGACTTCTTCTCCTTGTATGTCGATCAGGTTAATGCTGCCTTTCTGTTTAGGGCAATCATTATCATTGTGATCGCCTGGTCCACACCATTTACAAAGCTTGCTCGTATTGTTTTGATTTTGGTTGCTTTGGCATTCCTGGGCGAAGTGTCCCCATTCACTATATTGTCAACACTGGATCATCGGTCACCCTTTTGCATCATATTGTATGCAACTTCTCCCACTATTGTTATTGAATCTATTATTTCCTCTTTGGTTCCGATACCCACCTGGCGATGCAATGTTGTTTTGTTGCTTCGGCAGTGTAGTCGGCAGGGTAGGTTGTTCACCTTGAGTAAAGAGCACTTGGGTGCTCCTCGTCTTCAGATTGTACAGGCATTCTTTGATGGAGTGTCCCACGACTTGGCAAATGTCACAGAACATTTTCTTCAGACAATTTGCCTTGACATGGCCTTCACCGTTGCACTCCGTACACCACAGTTCTTTGTCTTTGTTGACCTCCTTTTCTACCTTCAGTTCTTTCATCATTCACATCATGTCTTTCTAGAGTGCTTGGACAATTTTTGATTCATTCCCACTGTTGTCCGAACTTTCATCGTTGTCGTCTTTCTTTTTCTTGTGGGAGGACATCTTGTCTTCACACTCTATGTCCATTGCCCGATTGTAGGCATTGACGTATGACGAAGGTGGTACGATCTTCATCTTTTTTTTCAGCGAGGGAATCAAACCCTCAATAAACCAGTGCTTCTTCAAGCCATCTATAGGTTCCTTCTCTAATTTCACCAGAAGCTCTTTCAGTCTACGATTATAGGCTCGTACATTTTCATGATTCCCTTGTTTTGTATTATATATCATAGAAGCAAAAATTGCGAAAAAATCGTGAATCGCCCAGTTTTGCGAGTTTTTCCAAAAAATTGCAGGTCAATAGTATTTTTTCGGATTTTCCTCTGTAATCATGAAAAATCGTGGTTTTTCCTTGCCATTCGGTGACGTTTCCTGCGCTGTTCGTCTAGGGTTTCTCCCATTTTTCTAAATGATTTTAAAAAAATTAAATGATATATTTTTTTAATTACTAGCACTTCACCCATAGCAGGTTCAATGCCGATGGAAACAACTGACGAGTTCAGAAAATTCGCTAGCGTGATTTTTTTTAATGGTGTGAGACAATTTTCCGAGCACTATAATGCTCACATATAAAAGGCTATCGGCTAATTATTATTTTTTATTACACATTATAATTATAATTTTTAACCTTTTTTTGAATTCGTGACTTTTGTTTAAAATCTTTAACATATATAATTTTTTAGAGTTGCCTTTAGTAAAAAGTTGATTTGTTTTTCTAAATGATTTAAAAAAAAATTAAATGATATTTTTTAAGTTTCTTTACTATTATTATTATTTATTATATATTATAATTAAAATTAAAATATATAATTAATTTTTAATTTTTTAAAAATTTTTGAAAATTAGTTTAGAAATTTGTTTTAAATTTAAATACATATTTTATTTATTTGAAAAAAAAATTATTTATTAATAATTATATATTATAGTATTAAAATATAATTTTTATATTATTAATAAATTATAATATGATATTATTAATATTTATAATATTTTATACATTAGTATATTGTATTATTAATATATATTATATTATTAATGTATAAAATATTATAAATATTAATAATATAATAATATATTATAAATATTATTATATTTATATATTATATTATTAATAGTTATATTTTATAATATTAAAAATTAATATTTTCTAATATAATATTATTAAAATATAATTTTTATATTATAAATATATTATAATATGATATTATTAATATTTATAATATTTTATACATATATACATTGTATTATTAATATATATTAGATTATTAATGTATAAAATATTATAAATATTAATAATATAATAATATATTTATAATATATTATTATATTTATATATTATATTATTAATAGTTATATTTTATAATATTAAAAATTAATATTTTCTAATATAATATTATTAATATATAATATATTATTAATACTTGTTATTCTATTATAATATATTATATATAAATATAATAATATTTATAATATAATATTTATATTATTAATATACAACATATTATTAATATTTATTATTCTATTATAAATTTATAATATTTATATCATTAATTTTTTATATATATATATATTTTGCATTTTTGAACATTTTTTGGAAATCCGATTCTTTCCCCATTTTTTTTCCGATTTTTTCACGATTTTTTGAAAAAAATCTTATACTTTTGGTTTTGCCGATTTTATCTCCAAACGATTTTTGCTTCCTTGTTATATATTTCAACGACAATTTCATTATTGTCTCTCAAGAGTTTGAACTCTTCTTGGAATGCGTTTTCAATGTATCTCAACTGATTTTTGAACTTGCCTCTAGTTCAGTATACCAACCAATAGCTATACCCCTAAGGGTTGCTGGGAACAACTACAGCCAATAGGACTTGTCGTCCTGTCCGTTCGCCACCCATATGGTTTCACATGTTTTGCAATGCCTCACTGGATCCTCCGATCCATTCCTCAGAAAATTTGGAAGCTTCTGTCTCTCCACACTCGGACTTGCCAAAGGAGTCACCATCTTCCCTTGGTGCAACTTTTGTGTTCGGTTTCGGGTCGGAGAGTCTTGACGCGTACGTTTTGGTGCTTCTCTCGCACTCTCAGCCATGCAAGTGTCCTCTACTCCTCCTTCGTCAGCAAACCACACACCTCTGTCGCCCGCGGGCTCTTTCTTGTGCTCCTCCTAGTCCCGGAGTTGTAGGCTCTCACCCTCTGATCAATAACTCTTCAATGCATTGGGTATTGCTTTCATGTGTCTCTGATAGTGAATCTTTTCCCGATTCAACTTCCCATATCTCGTCGTCGATTGGTGGTAGTCATATGATTGAATGGTGCGCTTGGTCGGCAAACTCTTTTGTTTCGTCTGGTTGTGGTAGTTGTCTTGCTACTTCCTCCCACTCTTTGTTTGTATATTGCCTTGCATTTGTATTTTGCCGTACTGTAGGAACATTTCTTTCTTCCCGACTATGACTCCGATTGACGCTTCTACTTTTGCCTTGCTCTCGGGGTGGGCTGTCACTCTCGGGCAGTAATCCCTCTGTTTCTTTAGTGATTCTTTTCAATCTCCTTCTTCGTTCCCTTTGTTCTTGTATTCTTAATGATCTTGTTTCCTGACCGCTTTGTGGTCACCTGTATTTGTTTGGATATAAGGGCATTAATTGTACGGCATCCGACGCCTGTCAGTGTTGCTCCTCTTCCCGTTTCGTACATTCCTCGTACCGTTGTAATATTTGTTGATGGCGTTGCTCCCTCTCTCGCTCCTCACCCACGTCTTGTAAGATTAGATAGTGTCTTGCCAGGAGCCTCGGAAGTTGGATGAGAAGGTTATCAACTTTGTCGTTCACCACCAAATTATCCCAGATTTGGTCTTCTGTTATTTCTCTAAGGTGGGCTTCGTTCCGTATGTGCTCCCTGATGGATACGTTTCACAAATGTACGAGATCTTGTGTCAAATTGTCTTTTCGATCATTATCTTCTTCTCGATACTCTTCTTCTGTCTGTTCATTAGGTTGCCATTATTCAATCGGCTGACCCATTATGTCGCCATCTGTCACTGATTACTCAACCCAACTCCGAATAGGCAACGACGCCAAATGTTTACTGCCTATTGGGTCTAAATAGGAATATACAAAGTAAACAGAATGTACATGAATTGAAAGTAGAACAACATCATAACAATACATTCATTGTGAACTCACAACAGAACTGATACGTATATTATCTCTTAATTGCTCATACAATATCATCGATAGATCAAAATCATGTCCCCCATACAATGATATGACAAGTATATAAAGGAGGCCAACGGTTGCTTTGAATCGCCAACCACTAGAACTGTCGGGAGGACAACCACCTCACCGACCAAACAAAAATATAACTAAGTACAACTAGTATAATATGACGCTTACAGAGGAGATATATCTGGCACAAAAGCAACTGTCAAAAGAACCTTTTTTCCGAAATCTAAATATGTGCATTGCTAGAAAACTATTGTGAATTACTTTGGAATCTTGGATATATGTTCTGTTTAAATTATTGTTGTTTCCCTTGCAGACTCTGAATTGGCACAAGCTGTTGTAAATAAGGTGCCCGATGTTGTGAAATTTTTGACAGTTATGGCAGTTTGCAATACAGTTGTGCCTCATAAAAGGTATTTGTTGATTAGGGAAAGTTATTTGTATTTCACTATTTATAGTTTATTTTGTTTTCAGGCCCAGTTTTCTGGTGCTAATCTAGAAGCTAAGTGTGTTAGTTAATTTGCAGTGCTAGTGGTACAGTGAGCTATAAAGCACAGTCCCAGGATGAAGAGGCCCTAGTGAATGCGGCTGCTCGTCTACATATGGCCCTTATTAAGAAAACAGGAAATTTGCTTGGTACTATTTCCCTTATAGATCCTATTATTTTAGTCCAAGAGTTTGTTTTGTGGACTGACATGGTCTATGTCTTAGTTAGTTTGAATGCTTTTATTCCTTTTTAAGTTTGTGACTTTGGGGAACTAGTGTTATAAATGTGAAAGCCACTATAAGACAATATATGGCTGAGAGTTTTCAAAGCAACAATTTTAATGAGTGTGCTGTGTTACTGATATCTTTTTTTTCTAACTTGTCAAATGCCTTGCAGATATCAGTTTTTATGGTTTGATATTGCAATATGAGATTCTCGATATATTGGAGTTCACTTCTGATAGGAAGCGCATGTCAGTGATTGTTAGAGATTCCCAGAATAGAAAGATAATGATTTTATCTAAAGGTGCAGATGAAGCAATCTTTCCGTGTATTTCTAGTGGTAAGATCAAGCGGATTGTAATAGATGCATGCTTAGCTTTAGTGTGGACCATTTTGTATGACTTATGTGAAAAAAGTTTCTTTGAGGGAAACGAGTGCGTGCTTTGTGTGAGGGTTGATTTATCTGTGCATATTTAATTATGAGTGTTTAGAATCATAGATTAATGAGATCTGTTTCTTACAAAAATATTTCACTTATGAAGTCTTGAAATTTTTTTAGTTCATCCATGAATTTTTCTTGATTATTCTAAATTTGAAAAGATTGGTCATTGAACATTCTTGTTCCCTTCTTTTTTCTGCAAGTAATGCCAATTTGTATTTTGAATGCAATGATGACTAACAAAATGACAGGTGACAACTCAAAACAAGACACCGTGTTTAAGTTAGAGATTGATGCAACTTTTATACTTTTTAATGAGTAAAATAGTGAAAAATTCTATTAATATATGGAGGTAAATTACAAAACTGCAGAACAGAGAAGAGTTGTGTGTAGGGGAATTTGCTTAGATCATGAAACTATAAAACTTTAGAACTGCGAGCTTAACAACAGGGTCCAAATGGATTTGAGCTTTCGTATTTAATGCGTCTTTTTGCTAGCCTAACAAAATGTCAGAATGACATTTCTAGGACAAAATAAAACTGATTTTTGAGGCAACAGATAGATTTATTTCAATTTACTATTGTGGCCTTTCATAATCTCCGAGAACCGGTTAAGCCATAAGAAGCTATGCTGCAGCTATCACTGACAGTCTAAACTTGTATCAGCATGATTGCCAAAAGAGGTCAAAACAGGTTTCAGATCTCATCCTGCATTAGTGACAGCAGAATGCTAGAGGAACTTAGCCCTACTTCCATGGGTTCGAGATTGTGAAGGTTGCTTATCATTTGTGACTTCAGAAGCTGATTCACATCATGGAAGGCTTTATACCATTGTGGATTGTTGTTAGTTCTGGTTCTTCTACTGAATGAATTCATTCTATGCTGTTGATGGTTGCCAGAGGGAGAAAGGCCAGGTTGATAGTATTCTGTTTGTATCTCCTTGAATTTGCTTGCTGTTGGTTCAATGAAATCTCTAACATCTGATGATTGAGAGAGAAGCTGTTGGGGATAGATTTTCTTGTACCATTTTTGTATCTCCAAGATTCATAGCTTGTTTTCTTGACCTTGTGGAGTTGTTCATGATATAGATTCTGTAATTCTTGCAGTCACCATTCAACTCAGCATCCATGTTTGAGCAAAAACTCATGTGATTCAAATCTCTTCAGAAGCCTTAAAGTGTTCATCTACCTGTCCCACATGTAATGCCACTGTCCTTTGGGAAGTAAGATGCAGATATCAGCCAATGTGATATGAAGGTTCAGCGAAAGCTGAATGAATGGTGGATGCTGTCTCACACATCAACATTGCAGCTCACTTATGAGCTTCGTTTCAGTGTTGAATGATAGAATAAACATTCACTTGGTTTTATCTCATTCTAAATCACTACTGCACTGAGTTTTCTGCATGCCATGGGGTCTCTTTTTACTTTCTAGGGACCCTTCATGAGTTCTTTTGAGAGATTAACTGCTAGTGCCTCGATTTTGCTGCTGTTCCTTTTAGTGTATCTTCTTCCATATAATGCGCTTTCATCCTTCTATTCTGAATCATATCTGTTATATTGTTAGATATGAATGCAGCGGTGGAATTTTTTTAAAATTCTACTAGAAGCTAGAACTGAAACTCTTGATTTTGGGCCTCTCCATTTTTCTCAGCCCACGTTATGATGCTTTTCCTCTCAACTATGGAAAGTTTGGTAATAATGCTTTATCTCTCACTCTGGAAAGGTTGCAGTTGAATAAAACCTTAATTGTGACGAGGATTCGTAATTTTTTATAAATTGATGCAATCAATTGTGGAATAAGTGAATGCCTTATCTTCTTGGCCATGGAAAGATTAATAAATGCCCTTCAAATACGGAAAGAAATCTATTTAATGTTGTAATTTTGTATCCACTTTTCATCCTCATCTCATGTCTGTTACAGACTTCTTTGGGCATTACTGCAACAGCTAAGTGGTGTTTGTCCATTCAGTTTACAAATTTCAAAGCAAAGCATCATGTGAAATATCATGCCAGAAACATCAGGCCCTTGGAAAGAAGCCGCCGATAGCTGGAAAGAATTCACTGTAATGTTCTGTTTTCAAAATAAAGCTGGTCACAACTGTTGTAGAGGTCTATACACCTGAGCGCTGCACTCCATTTACCACTCCAGCGTGACTGCAACTTTCTATTCATTTTGCATACATCTTATACATCTTGGAGAACTCACTAGGAGTGCAGATTGGCTAACAAGTTGGTAGAGTGACAACGAACATATCATCATTCTCATTTGCTTGAGCACTGACCCATCCATTTGTGAAACAAATCAGATTGCACTTAGAAATTTTCGTGGGCTTCTTGCTGGTCGGTTGGGCAAAACACATGACAATCCACTTCATTGCATTATCTTCACCTAACATATATCGGGATCTTCATATAAGTTAGTTGGAGCATCATTAGCGGACTGCACATCATTCTGATCACTGCATTATCAAACCGTGATCCATCGGAGCTGTTCTGAGCACTTAATTTGCTGGATTAATACTGCTGCACTGTATTTGACCATCCGTGACATCCTGGGTGTTTATTCTCTAAGAGGGAGACTCTAATCACCAGCAGTTCGTATAATTGTTAGTGGTGCAAGCTTGTTCACAACAGCAGCCAGTCAGAGACAAGGTCATGCATCATGAGGATCTCTGTTAATCAAAGAAAGGCAGAACACACCGATAAAATGGTAAATATAATCAAGTCACAGAGAAAAGGGATAATTAATATTACACAAAACTGAATTAAATAAAGATTAAGTTGTTAAGAATGGTCAACAGGCATATAAAGAGTTGTGTCTCTTGAAAGGACGAGATATATATGGAAGATCATTCAAGGAGAAGAAAACATCAATTGAAAAGATAATTTTATACATGAATCTACTCCTTAAGGAGCATGAAACCTGATCTATAAATCTGAGGACGAAACCCCTCATGATTATGCAGTTAAGGACAAAAACCCTTAATTTCTATTGCTGAGTTAATGGACGGAAACCCATGATTCAGGCAGACCCAAAGACATTTCAAAGGCAATTTACTAATGAAAAATCATTGCAGTTTGGAGAAGATAAACCACAGATATAAGGATAAGTTTCATTCTACTAAAAAAAACATTCTAAATCTTAATTCTGAATTACATTAAACTATTGCAACTACTATTTTCAGACTGATTTCATGTTTACAATATATTTTGCAATTATTATTGTAAGCTAGGGTTATTATATTTTAAGAAATAAGGAAATCTAGAATGGGACATTACATTCACCATTTGACTTGTATATGCATCTGACTGGTCAAATAGTCAAGTTTTGCTGAAATTTGGTAAGCAGGTAGAGTGGGATGTCTAGTTGCTCCATACAACGTTTCAGTTCATTCTGACGTCATATAACTGCTTTATATCCAAAACATGGTCAACAAATTCCTTTGTGTTTGAGTGGTCAAATAATTTAATTTTGAATTAAAATTGGCAGGCGCTTCAACAACTGTGTCAGGAATTGACATCAGTTTTCAGGTCATTACATGTAGTATGAGGTGTGGATTGTGCACTAAGATTGCTTGTTTGTGGGTGGATGTTTTTAAGTTATACACCAAAATTCCTGATAAAGTTCTGTTGAGAAGCCATCTAACTCAGGTGTTGGGAATGTTACATCTTCTATAGGTTAGTAGGTTAATAAATAAGCCTTAGTTTAATAGTTATTAAATAAAAGTTAGAAGTTATGTTGTCAGTTGGCAAGGTGGTTTGGGTGGTTAAAGAATGTAATGGCTTGTATAAAGCCATGATATCACTGTAATGATAATGCTTGGACAATAAAATTCTGTGGAATATAACATTGCTTCTATCATGGTGTAGTTTTTCAGTGTCATACTATTTCAATATGGTATCAAAGCAGGTGTGGGAATGGCGAGGTGATCTGAACAAGACCTGATATGTCTTGGTGGTGTGAATTCTTTATTTGAGGAAGCTGTATCATATTATCTACTTCTGGTTTCGGTATGTTCTTGTTTGGTTGTTGATTTGTGCACAAAAGGAGGTTGACAGTGTTTTACATCTGTATGTACGGGGATAATTATCAATTTTTGTAGAAGTTTTTGTTGGTATGCACCTTTGTTGTATTGTTTTGCAACAGCGCATACAATAATTATCTGGTCTAAGATTTTATTGTTGCAATGATCTTTGAGCAATTGGATCTTTGCTATCCTGAAAAAACAATCTTCAGCTGTGGGTGAGACAGATTTTTCCTCATGCATTCCTGGATCCTAAGAAGGCCTTAACCCAACCAAACACATAAGGTGCAGATTCATTTCAGAAGCTTGGAATACACATACACTGTCCCACACTATTGGCAACAGGAAATTTGAGCCTCAATTTAGTGAAAGGAATCTTTTCAAATATTATAGCTGTGACTCAGCAAGAAGTTCCTTCCACCTATGTCATGGATGGAAACCACAGTTTTTCTCCTGTCAGCAGCATGCCATGAATGAATATCAACTGTGGATCAAAAAATAACAATAACTTTTGATTCTCTGCCTTCAGCCTGCTAATTTGAGCATCGACACAATCCACTGTATACAAACTTTGTTACTTGGTGGAGGTGGCACCACTTGCTTTGCTACAGTCTGCTGTTCTCATTGTATCCCACATTTGGCTGGGGAGTGGACAAAGTTGTTTGTATCTTGTTTTGCCCAAAATTTTAATTGTCTCTGTGTGAGACTGTGGGTGCTTGGCCTTCCAATATTCATTGAGCTTTTTGGTTGGGGAGGGAAGCAACATGTGCAATAGATCTTTGGTTGTTGAGGCCTTCATGACAAAAGAGACTGTAAAAGTTCAATATGAATCCAAGGGCACTGGAGGCTTCAAAACGACTTAGATGGAATAATGACAATTTCTGTGAGTGCTCGTGTTGTGTTTTACAGCACGTATTATCATATAATGAATAATGATTTCAGTGATGTACTACATGTAGGCAGATAACACACATGTACAGCATATACCTAATTCTATGAGCTACCTAATATGTATATTTAGTATTTTTTTAATTTGCTGGGTCACCCAGTCCAAGTCAAAATTAGGTTTGCCGAGTTTTGCTGAGTCACGAGTTTTGGTAGCATGATTCAAAGCACATGGTGCAGGGGAAATGTCCATCAACTATGCTTAAAAATGACCTCATTCATTTTAGGCATGACATGGCATCTCCAACCAAAATCTGTCTTTGTTTTATGACAAAAAATGTTGGGAATGTGTGCAAGCCCCTCAAAATTAACTGTCATTATGTATCTATAGTTTCATGACATTGTAGTGGAGTTAACTAGGGAGCTAGCATACAATCAACAATGTAGAAAGTGGTGATTGTTGAGTGGTGCTGCTCATAACAGTGTTCTCTTATGAGAATGTTTATGATGGCCATAACGACCTCTCTGAGGAGGATGATACATATTCATAGAGCTGACTCCCCGCTATCCAATCGTGTAAGTATGAAGGCAATACACGCTTATGTTTAGCATGTGCTTGTTTATATGTGAAAAGGGAAAAGGGCTGATTCTAAATATGCATACAGGATATCACTTCTTGTCATGAATGAAATGAAATGGAAGTAATTATTTTGGAAACATGTTAGGGTACTGAATAAGTTCCTCTGCAAAACTATTGAATACATATATTTGTAGTCATTAAATCTATTAAGTTCAAATTTTAACTGCATTTCTTTCTGGAGAGAAGCACATGTGAAAAACCTATAAACTTTCTGTGCATGGTGTTTGAATATTCTGCAACATTTATTATTTTGTATCCCATTTAGACCATGCATTGTTTATTTTATGTAGACACAAATTGAGGCTGAGTGGTAATCCTTTTAACTTTTTAAGTATTTTTTTAACGTTTACTCTTTGTAGTTATAAAAAGTGTTCATTCAATTATATTGACTGGCTACAAATTTTACAGAGCAGCAAGTCAGACCCATATTGGAAGCAGTGGAGTATTACTCACAGTTGGGGTTGAGGACACTATGTCTGGCTTGGCGGGACCTGAAGGAAGATGAATACAGGGATTGGTCCATTATTTACAAGGAAGCAAACAGTGCTTTGATTGACAGAGAGGTATGCAAAATGCACACACTCTATATATTCCTCTCTGTCTTTGTATATATATGTAGACACAAACACCAAAAACAGGAGGGAAGGCACATGAATGGAGGATGGGGGTAGAAAGAAGGAAGGAGAGGGGGGAAAACTTGGAGAGACATTTGCTCCTAAGCTTCCCCATCTATTCTTCCATTTATATATCTTCTTTTCTCAGGATATTTCCTGATAATCATTTTTTTTTCGTACCTTTTATCTTGCCTGAACCTCATAAGTCCTTTCATTGTAATGCTGTGGTTAAGAGTCAAATGAATGAAGATCAAACCAAAATTGAGGTGAAAGGGAGAAGAAATGGTTGTTCCTTGTCAACCCTTGTTGAGATTTGAGGTTTGTTGGAGAAGGGCGACCTTCCATTTTGTATAGATTAATTTGTTTTCTTGATTTAAAAAAATTCCCACAAGCCAGTGAAAGAAGGGACCTAAAAATTTTCAATTTTCTTTTTTGGCATTATGGGACCTAAAATAAATTGCTTAGTGACTAGGTGATAGAATGTTATAGAATTGTAATGTTAGTCTGCACGGATGGGAAAGCTGCTACTGTGATGAAGCATGAGAGATATACTCAAGGTACAAGTGGGCATGCAAAAAAAAGTTTATACAAGGACTCATTGCAGGGTGTGGCTGTATTAATAATGTAGCACATAAATCCCACACAGAATGTTGCAGGTTTTATCCATTACGACCTTTTGGACTATCCAACGAATCATTGATATGGGGATAGTGGATTTTGTATTTAATAGTTGCTTTATTCAATGGCTAATAGTCCATTCACATTTTAAGTGTGTACCCTTGTTTAAATAAGCCAAGGTATTCAATATGTGAGATGATTACCTTGTTCCCATTTCAATTGAATTCAATTATCAAATGCAAATTGACAAAATTCCATATGTTCCTTTTGTTATATATTTAACCTCTTATCCTAGATGTTTGACATGATAATGTTTTTTTAAGATAAATTAGCTGGGGTTCTATTAGGGCTACACCTATGAAAGAAACAAATTTACTGCTTACAATTCTTCTTTGAAGACTTACAAATAAAATAATCAGCAATACATTCCTCCTCTTTTTTTTTAACATAATAAACCTCTTCTTCATTTTTGCTTTGGGACTTTAATATCATTTGGGATGCAGGCATTTTCTTATATTTTGCTTTTTGGTTGGCTACAGTTGTCCAACTTGCATACTTGGAAGAAGCTATTTCCTTATCCTTCTCCCCTTCTCCCTCTATATCTCCATCCAAAAGAAAATCCTCTTCATAAGATGTAGGATCAATGCCCTCAGAATCACTTGCTTTTTCTGAACTTTGAGCCTTCTTTGGTGAGAAAACCACGTAATACTTCAAAACATCCTCCCATTGCAAATGCAAGCATAATGCAGACTTGCCCTTCAAAGGCAAGCCAGAATGAAGATCCTCCATATCAGAAACCTAAGGGGCAGCCACCTGCATCACCACATCCTGAGCCATTACTCACTTCATCCTTCAACAACTCTTCCTTCCGCTCATCTTCTCCATAGCTGAAGATTTTTTCCTGGTGCCCATCTTCTCCATATCTGAAGATTTTTTCCTGGTGGATGGAGAATCATCCAAAGAGCTGCCAACCAGCTAATGCTACAAGGTTGCATTCAACCACCAAGTTCCCTTTGCTGCTCTTCTCTTTTTTTTCCCCAGGCATAATCCAGACAAGTGCCCTACCCGATGGCAGTTCCAACATCTTGAAGCTTGCTTCTCATAGTCCAATGACTGCTTCCATAAAGAATAACCCACTTTCAACTGTATCTTTGCAGAACACCCAACAAGAAGTCCATATCAACAAAAATACAGGTATAAGTAGTATGAGAGCACAAATGGGTAGCTGAAGATATATAAATTAATTTACGCAAGGAATTGCCAACAGCCTCCAAAGAGGGAAGTAAGCCAGAAATGCATTGGCAGATTTGGCAATTGAACTTAAACTGGTGAAATCTCAAAATTTCAGTAAGGGTGTTAAATCCTGGGTACCAATATTCTCTCCATCTATTTCCGAATCACAAATAATAATAAAAAAGTCCTAAGTCACCAGAAACTCTTTAAGAAAATGCAAAGTTTTCTTTATCCATTTGTGCAAATCAGGTAAATTGGGCCACAAAGAGGAGAATCTGCAAATCAGTGTCATCTCTGCATCTCCTTCACTTCCTCTCCCAACTTCAAAAGCATGATCTTCTTTGCCTGTTTAACTAGGGGACCAACTCCAATATTTCCTCCAGGCTGTTTAGACTCTTAGAGCTACTCTTTGTTTCCTTGTCACTCTGGGGCTTCTTCGAAACTCCATCGACAACAACCTCCAAAAATGATTTTTGCCTATTCCTAGGCATTGCAGGCACCAGGACAGACCCTGAGATCCTATTCGCACCAAATACCTTGCTTGCATCATCTGTAGAAGCAAGAAAATCTGCTGAAATGAGCCCTGTGGGCAAATTCTTGACAAAAACTTGACCCTTGAATACAGAAGCTATATTGCCCTGTGTAGGGTTAGCAAAGATGCTCATTGTGCCTTTTCTAGGGACTTTGTTTGACATGATAGTGTTAATACTTGAAGAGTTCTTGAAAAATCTTGCCAAGTTGCTTGTCATGTCTATAAGAGCAAGTCCCAGAGGATTAAATTGCAAGTCTAACCAATTCCTTAGACGAGTCCAAGAGTTATTGCTGAATTTCTTCTGGTCTAATGAATTATGGGAAGTGTTGGGTCCCAAAACCACAGCTCTACTTCCTAGGACGGGATCACACTCACAAGGCTAGGGCTGTCCTCATGCAAAGCATAATCGATCCATCAATAGAACGTGGTTGAAGGTCAACTCTACGGGAGTGGGTTTCATCCCCTACACTTTGAGCTCAACTAAACTTTGGAGGGATATTCCAAGGGGTATACCTTAATAGGTATTGAGTTCAAACAACATGAACAACTAAAATTCAATGAACAACCAAACCCAACTTGTTATCAAGTGATCCCCAAAATTGCCATTGAACCAAGAACAATTGGCTGTCACAAAACCCCTATATAACTGATACAAACTATGCAAGTATACATGCACACGAACGATGGTTGTTCCCCTAGACCATCGGTAAATGTTTTTTTTTGTTTAAATGATGTGAGGCTAACAGGAATGGCTCTAGATCGGTGCCTACTCTATGGGCAACAGAGTCATAGTTCATTAAGAAAATAACAAACTGAAACCAAAAGAACAATGAGCTATGTATTTTGCATACAACACAGAATATGAGATCTTGAAACAAAACATATTTAGTAATCCAGAACATAACTGCATATACCCATATATAACATGAGACATTATTACAAAACTTGCAATATTTTCAGAATGCTATCACATTCATCTGACCCAGTATTACATTCATGCCATTAAACATGGCAAAAGAGAATACCCAACTGCGACTGAGAAATCCTCCTGGATACATACCTAATGATTTGGAGACATTTTGCAACAAAAAACATATACAATATCAACTCTTTTGATTTCACAGGTTTGCACTCCTCAATGAGCTGAATTGGCGTTTCAATGGCTGTCCTGCAACTTTCTGCACCTGTAAATGTCTTCTAGAGACCACACATCAAACCTCTTTTGAAATGAGTTTCAATCTTCTATTTATAGCTTTCACAACTTGGATTGGATGATGAAATGGGAGGGAAAACCCTAACAACTCCACCAACTACATTAAAAACATCATTTTCAACCACCTATTTCGCATTAATGGCAACTTGGTATGGTTTTGCGTGCATCTGGAAGTTGTAGGAAACAATCGCTTTTTGTTTTTACACCCTTTTTGGCAAATTGCAAGAATTTGAGAGGGTCTGGAAGCGGGACTTTTGGGGGTCCAGACATTGCGTGTCGAAAGGTGTGTTTCAGACATATCCTAATCTGCATGAAAACTTTGTTGGAACTTTGCGGAAGACAATGAAAGGAAGGTTGGCGGAACTAGAGGGATTCAAGTGGGCATGAAATCCATGCAAAAGAGGAATAAGAGATGGCAGAAGAATGAGGGTGGCAGGGAAAATCAGGCTTGGAAGGAAGAGTGGGCGGAGAAGAGTCTAGGAGGTGGAACTATTAGAAGTGGAAAAGCGAGACTTCCAAGGGTAAGTGGAAATGTCTAGACATGCATGAAAGTTCCGCCAAGGAATGGCAAAGGAGGATAGCGAAAGTTTAGGGGGGTCAAGGAAGTATCCTAACATGCCAAGAAATTCTGCCAGATCTAGAAGCATACGAAAGTTCCACCAGAAATGGAAGAAGGGAAAAAGTGGAAATCTTGGGGGGAAATGGAAATGTTCTGAACCAAGGAAAGTCCCGCAATGTCCAAGAGTGAGTAAAACTTCTCCTTCCTGAAGGGGGCAAAGTTCCGCAATTCTTGAGGGGGTCCAAACTTCTGCCAGAGACAGGAAAACTTAGGATTTTCATGAAGTATATACATAAAATATAACATTTAAAGTATAAGTTTACATTTCCTCTTTTACATTTACTTTTTTATACTTTAAGTTATATTTTATGTATATATTGTCAAGATTTTTGAGAGTGGTTTTAGATCCATAGGAGTTAAATTGCAGATTCAAGAATTTGGAGGATCTCACAGGTTTCAGACTGAACAAAATTTTTAGGGATTTCAGGGGACATTGCTGTCATACATTGCACCGACACCTTCTTCTACCCTCTTGCACACACAATCATCACTTGACATTGTGCTTGAACTTGATAAGCACCCATGCTACTGTTGTTCACATCAGCTTGTTCATTACTAGCCACCTTTGCATCCGAGGACGATGATTTTGCAATTGTGTCATATTTCAAACCATCAATGAAATCAAGGCATATGTATGCCTGCTACATATTCATTAAATTGAACTCCTTTCGTATTGAACCTAAACTATCATCATAGGCTATGAGTAACATGTCAATACAGGCAGGTAAGTCAGGTCTTAAGGTTTTTGGTATATTGGACAAGGCAACTGCAAACCTATGAGTAAACACCATGCTAGACTCTCCATCTTGCCATCTGATATCTTCTAATTTTTGGACAAGAACAACAGGGTCTAAACCATTTGCAAACTCCTCAAATGCAACCACCAGGATGTTCTAAGAGGCAAAGTGGGGTTCAGGGAAGCCAACAACCACTTTTGTGCCAATCCACATAATGACCTAACAAAGAACCTCATCCACAATCATCTTCAAATTGAAATTTGTCCATCAAGTCTGAAAATGCATCAATATGTGCCTTCCCATTATAAACCTCACACCCATCAAATAGAGGCATTTGATAATATATTTTCTTGGGCATGGACTACTTTTCATAATTGACCCACGAGAGATCCAATTGTTTGTATGTGGTTTCATTGGTAATGGGATGAGGCCGAAAATATAAGCAATTGACAGCAGCAGGGTGAGGACAGGGATGCAACTTGGACTGAAGCGACCTAATACAATTTTTTGCTTCTTCTTGTTGCCACAAGGACTCAATCAACTGGTTATTTTGATCCCTTTCATATTGCAGCTTTGTTGATTCATTTTGGTTTTGCATGGGCGTTTGGGGTAGGAGACTGTAAAATGCAGGGAAATCTAAGTAACAGGATGAAGCATCATCATAAGAACCATAAGCACCTACATCCTCATAATATTCATGGCTTGAGACATAAGACGGTGCATAAGAAGGATCTGCCCTAGGACCATTCGTGTGCCAAGAGGCCATGACTAAAATTTTCTACCATGTAGGGTAGAGAAATGAGGTACTAAAATTTGTTCCTTCATTATGATAGGAACACAAACTTTGAAAGGTAGGAAGAAAAACCATGTGTACCTTCACAGCAGAAACAATCATTGTTTGACAACAGAGTTGCCACCTCTTCCAAAAAAGAGGAATTCCTTGAAGCGTGAGAATCTTCAAGGCTGCAAAATATTTTCGGTTCTCCAACTAGTAGAGTCTTCAAATTCTTTCCAACCCAACAATAATCTATCCCCGACAACAACGCCAATTTGTTGGGTCCCAAAACCACAACTCCACTTCCTAGGACGGAATCACACTCACAAGGCCAAGCTGTTGTCATGCAAGTGTAATCGATCCATCAACAGAATGTGGAGAGTTGAAGGTCAACTCTAGGGGAGTGGGTTTCATCCCTTGCACTTTGAGCTCAGCTAAACTCTGGAGTGATATTCCAAGGGGTATACCTTAAAAGGTATTGAGTTCAAATAAATATGAATAACTAAAAATTGACAAACAACCAAACCCAACTTGTTATCTTGATCCCAAAAGCTATCACTAAACCAAGGACAACTGGCTGTCACAAAACCCCTATATAGTTGATACAAACAATGCAAGTATACACGCACAAGAACAATGGTTCTTCCCCTAAACCACTGGTAAATGTTTTTGTTTGTTTAAATGATGTGAGGCTAACAGGATTGGCTCCAGACCGTTGCGTACTCTATGGGCAACAGAGTCATAGTTCATTAAGAAAATAACAAACTGAAACCAAAAGAACAATGAGCTATGTATTTGCATACACCACAGAATATGAGATCTTGAAACAAAACATACTTAGTAATCCAGAACATAACTACATATACCCATATATAAGATGAGAGATTATTACAAAGCTTGCAATATTTTTAGAATGTTGTCACATTCGTTTGACCGAGTATTGCATTCGTGCCATCAAACATGGCAAGGAGTATACCCAACTGCGGCTGAGAAATCCTCTTGGATACAAACCTAATGACCTGGAGACATTCTGCAACAAAAACCATTTACAATATCAACTCTTTTGACTTCACGGGTCTGCACTCCTCAATGAGCTGAACTGACATTTCAATGGCTGCCCTGCAACTTTCTGCACCTATAAATGTCTTCTGGAGACCACACATCAGACCTCTTTTGAAATGAGTTTCAATCTTCTATTTATAGCCTTCACAACTTGGATTTGATGATGAAATGGGAGGGAAAACCCTAACAACCCCACCAACTGCATTAAAAACATCATTTTCAACCACCCATTTCGCATTAATGGTGACCTGGTACGGTTTTTCGTGCATTTGGAAGTCGTAGGAGACAATCGCTTTTATTTTTATGCCTTTTTTGGTGAATTGCGGGAATCCAAGGGGGTTTGAAAGTGGGACTTTTGGGGGGGTCCAGACATTGCGGGTCGGAAGGGGTGTTTCGAACATATCCTAATTTGCATGTAAACTCCGTTGGAACTTTGCAGAAGACAATGAAAGGAAGGTTGGCGGAATTAGATGGATCCAAATGGGCATGAAATCCATGCAAGGGCACAAATAACTAAATCATGCAATTATCAAAAGACTTTTGGTACTAGTAAAAACCTCAGGGCACAAATAGCAAAAAATGTATGGTCACTAGGAAGCTCTAGCATATGGACGTGGAATGTGTCCCCATCCTTTTACCCAAATCTTCTCATGATTTTAGTTATATAAAATATAGTTGTATGTTTATTCATTTAGTCATGTACCTTGATTTGAATGTTGCACCCATCTTACTAGTATCCATACCACTGTGTCTCTAGTTGACTATGGAAAAAAGCCTTTTGGTGCCAACAAAACACTTTAGGTAGAAAAGCCATGGCTTTAGATGAAGTGTGGGTATCCAAAAGTAAAACTCTTGAGGTGTACTAATATTTTTTTTGTTTACAATACTAATGAGTTGCAATATTTTTGTATTTTTATGTTGTATGTATCTATTAGGAGGGGAATGATCCATAGCAAATTGTATATAGTATTTCCTATGGTGGTGATATTGGTCCTTCTCCATCTACTATCTAACTCTCGAGTTCAAAAATATATACCCAATTAGAGTGTTAATTAATAAGTAACACTTTTGTTTCTTTTTGTCTTTGATTATCAATTATGGGAAAAGATGAATCATCATGTAATGTTAAATATAGGTCATGCTCTCCTTCCAAGTCTAAAAATATTGTGTGGTGGGTTCTCAATAGTATATGATGTAACACGCTACGATACTCTTCAATTTGAGGTGTATATGTGAATCTTTCCAATAATGGCTATACTATACCATGGGTGTTATTGATAAGATTAATTTCTTCATCAAAACATCTAATTTGAAATACCTAGTTTCCTATCTGGGCATATATGCTGGTTAGTTTTGATCATTTTAACTAGGGAATGCTTTTTTGGAGGACACATTTCATGTGCACCCCTATGTCTTGGTGATGGAAGTATGAACAAGAATCCTATACTGATATTGTTTAAAATCGGGGAACGTCCTAGGGGCACATGTCTTTGTTGAGGGGAGTTTGGGAGATGTCTTACATCTCTTGAATTGAAAGGGGAATGTTCTAAATGTTGGCCAAAACTGCAAGAAAATAGAGTTTTCTAACCTTTAGAACTCTAATGCTTGTGGGCTTGTCTCGGACAAACTCGGGTGAACTAGTGACAAATTTTGATTGGTTTTTCTAATTCCGTGGCGAACCTGATGTTTATTTAATATTTTTTCTAGTTTTTTTATGTTGAACACCCAGAATACTGAGAGGGGGGGGGTGAATCAGTATTCTATTAAACCATTCACTTATTAAACCATTAATCCATTTGCCACATTCAATAATAGTAAAGCAAATCAAGCATAGAAAGCACAACCATAAACCATAACACATGAACACCAGGATTTTTACATGGAAAACCCAAAAAGGGAAAAACCACGGTGACTCACTACCCAGAAAGATGCTCACTGCATACGGGATCACTGCCAAAAGAAAGGAAAGAGAGAATGGGTGGCTCACTGCCAAAATCAACTGTTGTAATTGTATCTACAAATGCATGAGGTACAACTCCAATGAAGCTCAAAATAATGTCTCAAAACTCTTCACCCTGATCTGCTCTGTCACACTGCTTTGCTCTTCATAAAACTTCTTCTCAAACACTTGTCAGACTGATCGGATCACAAGACTTCATACATGTCGCACACACTCATTCATATTCGCATCACTCGTACCAAACACCAAGATGAATCTCATATATATATCCGCAACACTTACAAACTTCAAATTAGGTCGGCTTGCTAGTATGAAACGTGTAGTTATACAAGGTGTAGCTTGACGACCTAATGCATTCACCAAAATACTTTGCGAACCAAAGCAACATTTGAGACACATTCTCATATGTCGGCTCCAACTATAGAATCACTTAGAACATGATTCTAATCAACAGATTCTTTCGCACAGAGATTATACTATCAGGTCAGCCTCATACGTAGACTAGCACAGGTTCAGTCCAACTGTTAGATCACAACTTCCAATGCGGACCACAAAACTTCTTCAAATTCATAACTAAGACTCCTTAGACATCCTAAAACATAACTTCAAAACCACAGAACAAAATATTAACATGTGGCAAAATGTGGAGTATCAGAAGCTAGACTTTGTCTCTGTCAAACATTGTAAATGCATGTAGCGATACATAAGTCCTCACAACTGTCTTATCAGTGGACTTCAACCTTTGAAACTTTGGATTTAGAGACTTCAAACATGTGTTTACAACACCTCAAAACCGCAGGAGAAAATATCCAATATCGGAGAAATGCGGACCAAACCAAACATGTGTTCTGCCCTGTTTAACATTGTACTCTATAATGTCGAACTTATGCTATTTGCAACTATACTTCCGGAAGTCATCAGATGATAAAATTTTGGAATTGAGGACATCTAAGGGATACCAACACCTTACCAGAACCGCAAGATATGATCTTCAAACATGGACCAATGTGGACCATAACACTGTAGCTCTGCAGTCCTCTTTGTACTCTGCCAACACTTAGCCAAAATGCCTAAGTCTTATTTCCGGACTAGAGTTCTCTGTACACACTTAATGAGGATTACTATAACCTCACAACCCTTCTGAATCCTTGTTGCCATCAATGACAACACTAATCAAACATCAAGCTTAATCAATCCTAGTCATGCCAGCAGTGTCTTCCTCAATGATGTTTGCCAAGTTGCCAACATTTTAATTGTTTCCTGCTATCAAAAATAAAGGAGGAGGCTCCCATATTAATGGACAACACTAGATTAACACTTTGAAGGTTAGTATATTTTCGTTTCTAGATTAGCTGAAAAGACAGCTTGTTGTCTGTTAACATTCCTCCAATTACTACTTGTTCTGGATTTTCGTTTCTATATATTAATAGTAGTCAATCAATCCCTCAACCCTTCATTAAGTAGTTCCCACTTGCCGTTAAAGAGATAATAAGATGGAAATATCTCTTGTTTCAATCCTACGAAGACAATAATATATATTAAAAATTAATAATATATATATATTTTTTGATCAGTAAATTGCGGTCTTGGGGACTGCTTCTTTTATATTAATATTAATATAAACATATATACATTTTCAGAGTTTATCATTTTCAGGGGGAGAAACAAAATCTCCTGAACTATTCTTCTATTTCATTCCTATCTTCTATCTTCTTTTCTTTCATTCAAAGAGAAGCTAATATAACTGTTCTACCTATGCTATATAGATATATTTAATCATAACAATAACCTTACTCACCCTAGCTGGTAACCTGCTCCTGCCTCATTCGGTAGCAAACCCATTACTTGTTTCAGAAATGCAACACCTTTTTTTGCTTTTGCCCTGTGTCTAACTTCTTACATTGGTTTTTCTGTAGAAATGAAAGGCCTCCATGAGGTCCAGACAACTCCATTGTTGACAAGCAGAATCCCATTGGTTAGAGGAAGGCTTTCTCCTATGACTGCTTCATTGATTATATCATCCAACCCTCCTAGAAATTTCTTCTTTATTAATAATTTTGCTAACCTTTTGATTGTGTCCTTATCTTCCCGGAGATCCAAAAGCATTGCTACTACCATTGACGCCACAACTGTATTCACCCAGTATCTATAGTTTGCAACCATAGAATCCTCCCCGAGAATCCATTCCAAATCATGTAAGACGTATTTGTTGCCCGTATTAAATATACTTCTCATCCTTTGTTCACTTATACCGCCAAGGAAGGCTATTTGCCTTTGATTGCAGATCAAACGTACTGGAGTATCCATAGCAGTAGGGGATATTAAGTGAACGTGGAGAAATGGAGGAGAAATAAGATAAAGGCATTTCATCATTAGGTGGAAGGCCTTTAAAGTTGACCATAACATTGCTTAATGGCTCCTTGCTCGGCATGAGTCGAACTGATTCAACTGATTATTAACGTTAATTTGGCTTCAATTGATCGTCTTTGAACATGTTTGGAAATGATTATTCATAAATATTGATTCTTGGGATCAGCTGACTTTAACTTGTCTTGATTACCCATGAATTTTTGTGTAACTTTGGCCAAGGACTTAGGCTTGGACTTATAATGTTTTCTTCCTTCATAATAATGGCATAATTTGCAAGGAGATCTGCTTCAACGATTATTTCTCTGAAAATATGATTTATGGTGAAGTTCTCCAAATTGTCCAAAAGAGGTCAAACTTGTGTTAATAATTTGTCAATCTTCCAATTGGGGGATTTTTTCTTTTTTATTGCATTACCAATTCTCATTGAATCCCCTTCTATTTCTACATTTTTGCATTTAAAAGTTTTGCTTATTTGAATGCCAAGAAGGCTTGAATTTCTGTTTCATTATTTGTTCCTTCTTTGAGTTTTTTCGACACCGCTCTAATGGTTTTTCCATATTGATTCTTGATGATGCATCTTGCACCTGAAATGCTGGGGTTCCCTTTTGAAGCGCCATCAAAGTTCAATTTGACTCAATTATGTTCTAGGGGGATCCAAATGATGCCTTTCTAGTATCAGGCGACTTAATTCTGCCATCCCCATTAACAGGGTTAAAAATTAATAATATTTATATAATTAAAATATTTGTTATGTTCATAATATTAGTAATAAAAAGTTCTTTTAAATTAATTAAGTAAATTATTATTTTTTTGATATGTAAGAGATGAGTTATATTATGATGCGGGAAATTGGCCTGGCCCCTACCAGGGGAGACCACAAAGAGGGGTCTCATCCCCAAGGATAAAAGATTACAACTGATTTATACAGCCCTGATCTAAATGGACCATGTCAAACACTGATAATTTGTTCCTATGCCATACTCAAACAAAGAACTTAAAAACAAAAATTAAACTAAAAACCAGATCCAGGGGACTTAAATAAATTAAGTAAATTATTAATATTACTATTAATAATAATTTTTTTTAAAAATTAATAGTTATTTATGTTAATAGGTAAGAACTATTAATTTTTTAGTATTAATAGTAACATTAGTAATTATTAATATTAACTTATTATTATATTAAATATTTGAACTTTATTAATATTTTATAGACCTATAAATATTCTTCCACTTTAAAAATATTAGATGCCTCTAATATTTCTGATTTTAGGCTGCAAATATCTATATATTTATGATTTTTATATGTTTTTGTACGGACAAATCCAAAACGAATCTAACCCCAGTTTTTTTTTGACCAAATCCGTGAACCGAACCCCTGAATCCGAACCCAAACAGGTACCAGGGTTGGTAACTTAGATTCTAGGGAGGTATTTTTTCATACTACTTGACAGACTACAGAAGGAGAGCACTCAACATTTCTATATAGATTGCATCTGGTTACATGAATTGGTCAGTCTATTATACATGCTTCCAGTTATCAAGCAGACCTAATACTTGTGTAGAACTTCCCATTATCTTCAGGTTGTAACAAGTGACATGAGTCTGATAGCAATTAATTATTTAGGTAAGCAGGTTGTTATAGAAGGCTGATTTCTGTCATGTGCAATAACTCGTTGTTAAACCAACTTTTCTTATTCCTGTTAACTCTTAGCAAGAAATATTAGATGTTTTTATTCTGTTTGATCAAATTTACTATGCTTCTGAGTTCCCACTTTACCTGTCAAGCTATATCACCATGGAACACATGGTTTTTAAATCATTTGATAGAATCCAATTTTCAGTAAAATCAGAATTCCTGAATTTTTATGTTCTGGTTTTTGCTAAGATTATTTTTAAATCTGCAGAGTTTCTTTAGTTTTCTCTGATGTAATTTTTATTCTATATGTGTTTCAGTGGAAGGTAGCTGAGGTTTGCCAACAGTTAGAACGTGATCTTATACTACTTGGTGCTACAGCTATTGAAGATCGTTTGCAGGTTTTTAGAACCCAATGCTATTTTTCTAGCAGTCTGTAATCCATTGGTTTATTTTTTTGGCTATAATGGTCTTTTTGACACCTGTAGTGTTATTATTTTTGTTTAATTTGTTCAATTGAATAACCAAAAAGCAATTTAAAGTTCACATACATTCATAGTCATGTATAGTTGTTGTTTATTTTTCTAAATGGAATTATCAAAAAAGGGTTAGAATTTATAAGTGTTCTTAGTTATAATAGTATTAGTCTGTCAATGTCCTACTGTATAGTACACAACTACTGAAATTACATTAAAAGAATTGTTCTATTTTCTATTCTTTGTTGAATAATATGTATGGTTGGACCCTGATAATAGATAATGTTTGGTCTTTATATAATGTAGACATAGTTTGCCAACTTACACATGGAACCCTGAAACCTGTGTTTAAAACCCATAAACATAGCTTTTTGCCATAAGGAGGTAAACATATTATTTTGTGTACCTATCTCTTCCATGCCTATTGAGCCAGTTAGTTTTAATGCAGTTCTAATAAAAATGATTTTGTTGTGTGTTGGTTGATGATGTCAGTCACAACATTAAGTCCAAATTATTTTGTTGATATACAGGATGATGTTCCAGATACTATTGAGACTCTCAGAAAGGCAGGGATAAACTTTTGGATGCTTACTGGTGACAAACAGAATACTGCCATTCAAATTGCATTGTTGTGCAACTTCATTTCTCCTGGTTCGTACTTTTTATTTTTCCCTTCGACATGGAATAATGGATTGCTAGCTCTGCAGACCAAATATTGACACTGGGGCATTAAACAGTTTTGCATTGTATCTTGAATTTGGTTGGTTCTTTATTTAGTTTTTATGGGTCCAACTGGAGTCAGTGTGGCAATGCTTGATATGATGCCTCAGCTTATAACATTTCTATATTTTCTTTAATGAGATTATTTTTTCTTCAGATTCCCCCAAGAGGATGACCATTATTTACAAACTGGATTGTGAAATTGCTGTTAATCTTTTCTGACGTTTCAATCATCATATTGATTCAGTGATAGCTATTTAATTTCTGCACTCCATTATGTGATTGAGCACCATATCGAATGGTTTGAGCATACCGTTTGAGGCCTATTAGTATTGGATTGGAATTCTTACCGTTTGAATATTTTGAGGAAACATGGGCAGTATTCCTCTGGTATAAATCATGGCCCAGACTCATTTGTTTTATTTGGATGTTTCTTTTGCAAGTCTGTTAATCAATCCATGAAGGAATCTTTGATCCATGAAGATTTTTTCAATTAATAGGGGAATAGGGGAAAAATTGGGAACCCAAAAAATACAGAAAAACTCAGGAAAAAGAAAGAAAAAATTGCTGTTTTTTATATATAAAGGAAATTTAATTGCACAGAGATAGAGAGAGTGAAAGAAAATGAAAGTTTACAACATGAATTTTGGAATGTGGCATTTTTGATTAATTCTCAGATCGTGATTGCATTGTACATTGCATGGCACATCAGTACATAATTCAAACCTGAAAATCAATTACAATCTACTTCGTACAAAGCAACAAAAACTGAAGAGAGTGAATGACTTGTTGTTACAAAGTACACTACACTAGGGGGCTTAGATTGTGAGGATGAAGCATGAGGGTCCATACCTCTCCTAATTAGATCAATCTCGACGTCCCCCAAGATAGAAAGTTTGTCCTTATCAAAAAGTGGCTCCTCATCATTTGTGTTCCATTTGGTTGATCTTCCTTAATGCTACCTGATATTATCAAATTGAATGCATAAGTTAGTGGGGGTAGGCAGAATAAGTTTTAGAAAAATATAATTAGCTTTGAAAGACTTTGTTAAACAATAATTAGAATTTAGAAATACACAAATGCAAAATTTTGTAACCCTAGATTTTCTTTAGCTTAAGGTGGAGGTTGTGGGGAACGAACACCAAATGGTTCATCCATTATTGAGTCAAATGGTTTCTTGGAGGGTATGTGATCAAACACACTTCGAGTACAGTCACAAGTGGATAAACTGCATAGCTAGCTCAAAATGTGTATCGCCATCCATAGAGGTTTTTTGGCTTCCTTGCCAAAAATATCCCACTATTTTGCTAAAAAAATACAAACTTTATCAAGATTCTATCATGTATGATTTAGGCAAAATTTAACAACTATAATGTATGTGTGTACAATATAGAGATACTATCAAAATTTTATGCAAACTTGTTTTAAGGGTGGCCTTGCCTTTGACAACATAAACACTTGACAAAAGACCCCTAGCCTGCTCGTATATGCGCAACTCTGCCATAGTTGCATGTAGGTCCTTTGGACTAGGGAATGATTTCTCCATGCATTTAAAGAGGCCCTTTGTGACTTTTATATTGTCTTGGAATGAGGCTGTCTAGAACAATGCTAGATTGAGATAGTATCTGACGACATACATGGAGTGGGGAACGCATCTACTGATCCCATCTGTCATCAATTGTTTCTCAAAGTGACATTTACTTGTCCCTGTTATTCTCCATTCTACTAATAATCGACTAGTTTCAGTGCTTTGATATCTGGACAATCTACTATAGCTTTGCGCAAAAACTCTTTGAAAAATGAAGTCTGCCAGAGTTCTGTCATCCATTTGACTAGCAAAGTTTGACTCATTTGAAATGAACATTCATTTCAAATTTGTCTTCTACAAACAAAGAGTATACAATGCTAGGAAGTGGGTAGCAAATCTTGTCACCCTTGGCCAAAGAAGTTCCTTGCCTTCTGTGAAGGTGCACATCGTACTCAACACCCTAGTGTGATTGTATATAAACTTGGTAATTGTGCAGGTCATTTCCAATACATGCTTAACTAATTCAATATTCTTAGTGTCCTTCAACGTTAGATTATGACAATTTGATGTGCATGGGCTCCAAAACATAGAGGGATGCTTCTCCATCAAAAATCTCAGTAGCAACACAAACAACATTATCTGTAATAAATTAGACAACATTTTGTGGCCCTACCTCATAAAATAGTTTGAATAGTGCCTATGCTGCTTTCGCCCTATCTGATGCAACCATAGATTTTAGAAAGACAATGCCAAGATCAAATGTGAGAAGGAATTTGATGGGACTATGGTTCCTTTTATCTATCCACCCATTTGACATGACATTGCTACTAGTCTTTGCTCACTTCTTGTGATATTTGACAACATGGCTCACGTCTTGTACTATTTCCTTCAGTATATTAGCCCTCAAAGTGAAGGCATCCACCATACCTTGCAAGTATGGAGACTTGGCCACGTTAATGATAGGCTAGAATAATACCAAAAATTGCCAGTAGCCTTCTTCACTTGTTCGTGAACATTCTTTCTCCACCTTGTACTCTCTAAAGTCTGTTGTGCTATTGCTATAGTGTGAGGTGTAAAGAAGACATTAATGTTTTCCACCTAGTCTTTGGTCTACAAGCTGTAGAACTAGGTGTGGATTGAGATTCTCTTATAGGCTGCTATGGTAATTTTGTGTTATCAAAAATATCAACTTTGGTATTTGAAGAAATTGATACAATTTGTGTGCTTGCCCTTGCCTTCTTTGCCCTACCCTTTGAATAGGCCTCAAGAGCTTGCTTTGTTTGATGAGTGACATCTAGAGGACATTGTTTGCAAGGCTTCACACCTTTGACAAATGCCATTTAAAGTGATAACTGTCTCCATTGCATTTGAGGCTGCAAAAAATGCATTTCATATGTTTTCAACTAGGATTGTTGTGTCATACGTTCATGCAAAGTCTCATGCAACATGATGAAACTTGCAAACTAATTGAGGTCTAGGCTTTTGAATGTTTGAAGGTTTTAACTTTTCTATTATCCCTCCTAGAAGAAATGCTTTTGGCTCCAACCTTATTCCTTCCGCCTTTCAATATATCCATATCTCCATTGTTAAATTGCCTAATATATTACACCTCATATACCCAAAGGTATGTGGTAGAGTGATGGTATGGAAGAGCAATCCTGAATTTGCAATATACCTCACAGTACATGGAATTAGAGTGGTAGATGAGAGCAAAATGGTATGAGAGAATAGAATGGCACCAAAATAAATGGTATAGAAAGGTTTTGGGTTTGTCTAATGGTATATCTATTCACAAGAGGCATTCGAAAGCACAAAGGCACGGTCATTTGTTGAACACTGGAATTCCCCCTATGTTGGTTTTACAGTTGAATGACAGATTATTACAAGAAGAAAGAGAGAAAAGAGAAAGGAAAGAAAGAGAGGAAAGAGAAAAGAAAGAAGTTATTAGTGTCCACAAATTACCAAAAGTAAGTGGGACTAGAGGTTACAACGGTTAACAATAGAAAGTTCTAGGAAGAGAGAACCCTAGAACCAGAACAATAGAAGTAGATAAGACAAAATAAAGTTTTTGTAGTCTCCTTATCACTCCAACCTCTATAGCCCTAAAATATACCTTAAGGGCATCACTTGCTACGATATGAGAGGGTATTCTTGCTACATGTGTTTGGTACATTATAGAGGGGCTTAAGAACCAAACTTTTTATTGCAATGATATATTGGATATCTTGTAAATATTTTTAGTATTTTACAACAAAATAAACATTTACAATGTTACAAAAATGTGAAATATTAATAAAACCCTAACCCTAATCCTAAATTTCAGCATTTAGGGTTTACCTATGTTACATCAAGTTTTTGAGATGGGGACGATAGGGTACGTGTTTTCAGGATAGATTTTTTAGGAGGCCATTTTTTTGGGGATCACTATTAAAAAAATAGGGAAAATGTAAAAATATAAGAAATTTCAAATATTCATATGATATCATTGATAAAGCATTCATCATATACATTATAGAACCTTAATACATAACATTAGAGTTGAATTGGGATTTCACATTAGAGTTGACAAACAAATTAACAAAAAATTTAATTACTTTCATTTGTCAATGTGCATATATATTATATAAAAACTACAATAAAATGCTTAAAGGCTGCAAGTTTCAACTACAAAATAACAAAAACATAGAAAATCTGTTGCTGCAGCTAATCAACATCTACTAACACTACATCAAAACCTGAGTTTGAATTTAAGTCATTGCAACTGCAAGGGGTTGCCTCATCCAACAGAACCCCAACCAATCTCTACTGTTCCTCCTCCTCATCAACTTGTGTGGCATCTTTGAGATCAACATCGCAACATGTAGTTGGATTTGACGATACTCATGGTTTGTTGATTTTGAAGTTGCAAGACACCATGCACAACCACCAACTTTTCCGCTCTATTCCTCTTGACTTGTAATGTCCCTTTTTACGAGACCTTGGAAATAATTAAATAATAAAAAATTAAGTTGTCGAAAAAGTAACTTTGAGTTATAAATTAAAAGACGATTTATTTTTAATTATTTACAAGGTCGTAACAAGTGATTTTAAAAGGCAACTTAAGTTGTTTCCTAAAGTGTCGCTAGGTGTGGGGGTACAAAAGTGATTATGTAAAAAGGACACTTTTAGGGTTTGAGTGGTAAAATAGGAGGAAATTTTTTTTTTCCCCTCGGAAAGTTATAAAAGGAATTGTGCATTAGAGCAGGTTACACAAATTGGAGAAACCAAAACCCTTGTTTAAGATTGAACTCTGTTCATATTTTCTTTGCCCATGACGAAAACCCTATTGGCAAGAATGATTTCGAGGACGAAAACCCTCCTAGTCATTTGAGAAATTTCATTAAGGAATTTCCTTTGAGCTGAATGATTGGTTCCATATGTGGTCTGTGTGAAGTTTCAAGTTTTAGATAGTTGGATTTTTAGTTGTGGTTTTCAGTATTCTGGGTTTGTTGTGTTTTCCAAATTGCAGAGTGGGTCTTTACTTTCCAGAAAATACAAAAGAATATTAATGTGTTTTAGTTTGTGGTATTTCTGTGTGTGAGTGTGTGTATTAGTTTTGCAGACGATATTATGCTGAATACTTGCTATTTTTCCTCTAAAGTTTTGGTGAAGAGTATGAATACTTTGGCTGGCCGTACATATCTTTATTTTCTGGCCATACCATTTGAATATGGTGTTGAATGTATCAAAATTTGGCCATACAACTTAAGGCCGTACACCTTCATGGGAAGCGATTGATGATCATAAGGAATCACAGTTGTTTAATAGCTGATATTGCAGATTGTACATCTGTTTAGAAGGGCGATTTGACTGTAATTGTAGTCGCAGTGCATTGTGGATGTTTAATACTCTTGACAGCAGCCGTACTATGTCTATGAAATTTCAGCACTTGATTTGTTGGGCATTCATTGGATGTTGCCTAATATTTGAGAGGGGAATATTTGAGAGGGGATTGCAGCCTCTATAAGAGACAAAGTCTGAAATGTGGGACCCAAAGTTACAAATTCCATTTCAAAATAAGATCAAGCTGGCCATATGATTTGGACTTTGATCATATTTTATATTATGGTTAAAAAGTCTCTTGTTACCTTTTTATGCAGCCGTACAAGTTTGGGAGTCTAGCATAGTTGTTTTGGTATGGTGTGGGGTTGTTTGCTGCCATACAAGGAGACAAAGTCTGACAAATGTCCTGCAATAAAAGACAAATCAGTTTTTTGAGTTCGAGAAAGATTCAGTTTCAACAAAGACAAAATAAAAATCAGCTTTATGAATATAAAATCAGCCTTAAACTTGCTGTACAGCTTTAGGAGTCAAGTTTGCTTACGGTTTTGTCACAAGTGTTTGGTGGGATCCACATCACATATTTTGTTGCCTAAACATTTGATGGATTGCAGCCTTTTAAGGAGACTTGACATTTTTGAGAAATATTAGCAGCCGTATCATTATCTGTAGTTATATTTATGCTATAAAGCTGTGATTTTTGGTTGCTAAAGATCTTGCTTATGGATGGAATATTCTTCTATATCAGCAATTAATATTTGGGAATTAAGTGCCACATTAAATATTAAATTTCTACATAATATTCAACTGTATGTCTCTCATTTCTGGAAGTTCTATTGCAGCAAATTAACAGAGCTTGGTGCTTGTTTGGATATGAATAAGTTAATTATAAATCTGGATGGTTCAACTGCTAGATAATCATCTGCATTTGCATTTCATAATTGTAAAACCCTGGTCGGTTTATCTGTTGGATCTTTATTTCATTTCCAATACATTTTCCGCCTTGCGTGGCGTGTATTAGAATCGAGTGAATTAGTTCGCCATTTTGGCGTTGACGTAATTCCACTTGCATTTAGCCAGTTTGGCTTGATTGGAATTTGCATTCACTATCAGCTAGTTTGGCTTGACCAATTCTATGTTTCTACTTATATTGTAAGTTGGTTGGCTTGTCGTCAACATCTTTTAGTTAATTCTACTGTCCTTGTTCTAATCTCCCTATGCTCTCACCTCGTCCACATCGGCAACTTGGTGATAAAAAAGAGTTAGAATTTGAGTGATCACAAAATTTGTATGGTTTTGAGCTAACTATCTTGCAAGGGACATTACATAAATGATTGGATGAAGTTGTATGTGGACCAATTTCTCTTTGCAACAGAGGAGCTGACAACCTACGAAAGGAGGTGAGTGGCAAGCATCCTTGCCATACTACATCCACCATCCAATAGGATGGTTTGAACTAATGTAGCTCTATCCATCCTTGCCTCTGGTTTGCTGAATGTTGGACTGTAGAGATTGACAAAGGCTAGCCATTGTGTGTGAAGTAAAGTAGACTCCTCATTAGTATACATTTTTTGAAGGGCCTTCATGAGCCATTTTCCACCTCTTCATCATGAGATGGAGGCACCCCGAGGTCTTGCTACATACTATTTGGAATTTAGATCATAGGCTGCCATGTGAAATGGGGTGTTCATAGTGCTGCACCACTGTGTCACAAGGGGTTTAATATGCTCCTTATAAAACATAATGTAGGATCTGTGCTATGAATGACTTGCTTCATCTGCCCAAGCATGCTGTCAAATGTTTCATAAATCTCTCCAAGGCTAGGAGAGTTTGTAACAACAAATCTTATGACCCACACAATAGGTGACATGGAACAAACATATCTGCAAACAAGTTACAAAAATAAATTTCTTAAAATGGATTAAGACTCAAATGACAAAGAGTGAGTGCTATTATGAAGAATGAAAATTATTCACAAGTTAGAAACATTAACAAATTAACAATTTAATAATTTAATAATAAAATCAGCAATTCTCACTGTAGACCACCAATCATTGTCAAGGATCTTTTGTTTCACACTTTTTCTTCAACTGTGCTTGCCTTTGGCCATCTACCCCACTTTGGATTAATCATCACTAACTGTAGAGGCTCCTACACCTCAAGCATCCTCTCAAACAAAATAAAACAATGGGCATATCTAGTATCCATGGGCTTGAGGAATTCCTTCCTTGAAAAGGTCCTGAAAAAAGCCACTGAGTTGTGATGGTTGCAAGTGAACATATGTATGTCCCTAGTTTTTGTCACCACTACCTTCACCCAATCTATCTTCCTAATGTCTTTCAATGCATTGTTCAATGCATGAACACATGGGCTCTAGATCTAATTAATTTTTTTGTGTATTTGAAGTTATTTTTATATGAGATGCAATATAATGAGTTTTTCCCATAAAACTTATTGTTTTCAATTTGCCAAGTTTTGCCGAGTCTGCCTTGAGTTTTGGCTTAGAACTGAGTCCGAGTCAAAAAACGGCTTGTCGAGTCGAAGTCTCAACGCTATGATAGATATGTGTGTGTGCATGCACGGTCATGCACACGTGTGTATTTGAAGTTATTTTGATATGTGATGCAATATAATGAGCTTTTCCCTTAAAATTCATTGTTTTCAATTTGCTAAGTTTTGTCGAGTCTTCTCTGAGTTTTGGCATATAATTTGAGTCTGAATGGAACTGAATGAAATACTGAGTCATATTTAATTATGTTATTGAATGATTATCACTCTCTTTATTTTATAATGTATTCTTCTTGTCTTATTCTGTCGTGAAATGGTAAAGTGCTCTGAATTGCCGAATTTGATATTGAAATCCTTTCTTTGCAGGTGAATCTAAACTTTGCATTTATTTAAAAAGCATGGAATCTTTGTTTGTTTCCATGATTGTTATTGTGGATATATATACTTTGAATCCCAACAGAATGTGGAAATGAATTTGTGAACATTGTGAATATGTTTTCTGTTATTGTAAATATTGAGTAAATAGGTAGGTTGCCTTTACAGTAGGAGTTTGTCTTGCTTATGTTAGCTTTCTAGATTTGGTCCTTGTGGCAAATCTATATGTTAATAGAAGTGAAAAGAGTGGCAAACTGTTAAAACAATGTCAGCAAGGTTTCTTAAATTATTATTGGAAATGTCTAAATTATGTAATGACATATAATGTAGATATTAATGCAGTTATAGAAATACTTAGTATGTTGCATCATTTGCTAATTGTATACTTTGATTTTGTTCTCAAGGTTTAACTGTTTAAGCCTGATAGGTAAGCTGAATATGGGAAAATATGCCTTAACTATTACCATGTCTGATTGAAAATGATTTAGAACATTCAAATGTAATACTGATTTGTTACTAAGGTATATGATCATTACATTTTTGTTACTTGCGATCTTCTTACTTGAATGAGGTTTTAATCAGTGCATTAAAGCAGTTAACATGAAACTGTCACTGATTTTACAGAACCGGAAGGGCAACTCTTGGTTATCCAGGGGAAGACTCTTGATGAAGTATCCAGAAGCCTGGAACGAGTTCTTCTTACAATGAGAATAACCAGTAGTGAACATAAGGTTTGTCACCAAGATTCCTGATTGCTCTTGCAGTCTCATTAAGAAATTCTCTGAAGATATTAAACAATGGCAATTCATTTTATGTATAATAAATAATAGTCATTCTTCTCACTTAAGATGTGTGTGTTTGCTATTTTTTTACTGACTATTTTTATATTCTAATTGAAACTTCACAATATGACAATGCCAACTTAAAATTATGAGGAAGTTTGGAGAGTTGTGTTAGACTATGCAGTATTAGTTGCTCCCTAATTGGATGGTTTTGTTGACTGGTTTTTCGGCTTGGTAATTGAACCATCTGTTTTTGTACAAATTTTTGTTATAAAATTGTTACAGTCTGGATCATTATGATAGTTCAGCTCCTTATGAACCTGGAAAACAGAGC
This sequence comes from Cunninghamia lanceolata, assembly GCA_027924645.1. Taxonomy (NCBI): domain Eukaryota; kingdom Viridiplantae; phylum Streptophyta; class Pinopsida; order Cupressales; family Cupressaceae; genus Cunninghamia; species Cunninghamia lanceolata. The sequence continues at coordinate 1,203,881 of BSBN01000082.1, forward strand.
TAACGTACAAAATTGATTACAAGCAAGAATTCAAATCCCAGTTTTGTAAAATTTGGATCAGTAAAAGAATAAAATTATATAAACATTGATAAAACTTCAAAAAATAGACTTATTTTTGTGTGCTAGTGGCAATGGCTAAAAGTGATTGATTGTACAAAATATCGTTATAGAGTTTTCAGAAAGCATAAAAGTAACAATTGTAACCCACATTAGCAGCTGAAAAAAAACATATTGCCAATAGCAAAATATGCTTGTAGAAGCATGAAGAACAAAGAAAACAATGTTGTGCTATAGGTTGATGGTATAACCATTGATCCATAAAAAAGGCCATATCAGTCTTTGAATGCCTATGGCAGCTATGGAACCTGAAGAAAAATGAACAAAGACAATAACAATAGACGTATTGTGAATTTACTGCAAGTGCCATGAGAACTTTGAGAGTTCGTTACACATACTTGGCAAGTGGACCAAACTGGGGCAGCTGATCCGTAAACATGTGGATATTCTACACTATGCTTCAACAGCATAGATCTCAACTATCCCAATGTATGCTTTAGTGTCATCCTTGCTGTTTAGAAGTAAAATGTGCTTGAACACAATTCTCAAATCCTTAATTTATTAGTTATTTTAATGTGCATTAAGTAAAAGAAGGTGAACAAGTGCATTAGAGAGCAAATAGGTCATGACAAGCCCTAGGTGGAGTTGAGGGTTTTCATCCTCAAATCTGGTAGAAAAAATCCAAGAGGGTTTTTGTCCTTCAAAATCTCCGAACAGCCAAGAGTCATTTTTTTCGTCTCTTGATACTTTACACAATATTCTACTCTTCAACAAATTTCCCATTTTAGATCTTGACATCTCAACTTCACAGCTATCCATTGACTTCACAAAACAATCAATACCCTTCTAGGATGATAGACTTCACCTATGCCACATGAAAGCGACGAAGGAACAACAACGACATTTAATAACTTCATGTGACAGATTGACAAGAAAACTTATTAAATCACACAAAATGGACTCCAATATGAAAAATTCATAGGGGTAGAACACATATGAAATCTAACTAAAGGATTGCTCGCATTCTTCATTTGAGAAATAGAAATACCCATTGAATCATGCCAAATTTGCATGTCAAGAAAATAGTGAAGCAAACCTAAATCAGTCATTTGAATTTTTTGAGATAATATAGATTGAGTATTTTCAATCAAGGAAGGTTTACTATAAGTAATAATGAGATCATCTACATTAAAAATAATAATATTAATGTGATTAGAAGTGTTTTTGTCATATAAGTTTGGATTGTTTTTACTTTCTGGTAAGTTCCTGTGAAAGAATCATTCTCCAGGAGATTGTTTTAATCAATAGATGGATTTTTTTATTTGCGAACTAATGCTTTTTTCCTTATATAACTAAACCTTGGGGTTGAGATATAAATTTCTAGATGTAAGTCACCATTTAAAAAAACACTTTTAACATCCATTTGATGATAGGCTAGTTCATTTTTGTAGCTAAGGCTAATACAAGTTTAATAGTGGGCATTTTAACAGCAAGAGCAAAAGTCTCATTATAATCTAAGCCTTCTACTTGCAAAAAACCTCTAGCAACTAATCTTGCTTTATGTTTAAGAATTTCATTATTAGCATTGAACTTGGCTTTAAGCAACCATTTCAACTAAGTTCCAAGTTTGATTAGATTTAAGTGACTCATATTCCTCTAGCACAACCTTTTCCTAATGAGGTTGGCTTTTGCTTGGCCATAGGAATTAAGACCACTAGTCACAAGTTTTTTAGCGATTAAGGCATAATTACAATAATTGGCTCTTCTAGTTTTAATTGGAGCATTTTTATAATTTTATTTAAATATTCATCTCCCTCTTGAATTAATTTTTGAGCCCTTTTAGGCATAGGTCTAGATGCTTGAGGTGAATCATCACTACTATAAGAGTGAGTAGTTCCCCTCTCACTATCACTAGGATCCATTTCACTAGTATTATCAAATTCAATATCATGCTTACTAAAACTAAAGTTATCATCTTAAATAGCAATCATGCCAATTTTAGAATGATTATGAATTCCATTGTTAGCAATGCATACATCCCTTTTAATACTAACTTTGTTAATTTGGAGGTTGTACACTCTATATGCTTTAAAATGTTCATTAGACCCAACAAAAATATATAGACATTCACAATTCCCGTTGCTTCAACTTTACAGCTATTATTATTTGCAAATTGAAGGGGAATGTTCGTTTCATCCAATGTGAGAGAGTCAAACACTGTAATAACCACCCTAGTTTTTTTTATTTTTTAAACAATATGTAAATGTATACAATGCAAACCCTCAACACTTTTTGATCACCCAGATCTTGAGATGGGCAAGGTGAGAGCATACAGTGCGTTGGATTCCACACACAACTATCAAGTGCAACTACCGGAGTAAATGCATTACAATGCTCACTGTGACACACTAGGCGGCCAAGCTGTCCACAATCTGTGCTTGTTCAGCAGAGTGTGTCGATGCAATCACAGAATGAGCACACAAGGCAGTTGAACTGACCTTATCAACACTTATTTAGCGGATATGTGCAAAGCAACAGAATGAAGGCATGCAAGGCGGCAAGTTGACCTAATCTACACCTCTTTGACGGACATCGTGCATGCAAGCCGCTGGCAGAATGTTTAAACTTGCTCAAACCAAAATGGTTTATATACCAAGATTGTTCATGCCAAGATGGGCTGAAAGAAAATGCTATAATGACTGGCGGTAAACCATCCAACTTTTACAATCATGAAATGCATGCAATAAAGACCACTGGCGGTACTGCCATCCAGGGTATTACAGAATGTGATTATTGCAACTAAAATAAAATATAACAATGAGTAATGGATGCAATAATAATATTAATAATTCTGATTTCAGACTGAAATATATTGCTGCAACAATTAATCATTGTGTAGAGGAACATAAATCCATTCCAAACAATATTAGGAGCATACCCATTAAAGATTTGATGCTGTAGATGGAGAATGCTGAATCACAACTCAAAACACTCAAGATACCTCTGAATTCACTGTAGGACACGTCTGATATGAATTTGCAGCAACATGAGGGTTTGTAGACGACATAGTGAAACCCTAACCAGCAAAGTGCTCTCCACAAGAAACTGATTTTGACTTCAAATATTTCAGATTTTCACTCCATAGACTGTGGCGCCTCCCAACAGCAAGGTAGACTACCAGAAAATTGTTGAGAAACCCCTTCAAACAAAATCGTTCTTCCTCAAAAATGGGTGCGGCCCTGCAACAAATCAAGATGGTATGGCCTCTTGTGTGCTATACTGTATCAAACACCCAAAACTCACCACAAAATGTTAACAAAACATAAACATCTTCTCCATGGACTTCCTTTGAATACATAAAAACTCAGCATAAAACGAACTTATCCAAATCCACTGTAGCACAATGGGAAATTATCTGCACTCAACCAAATCTCCAAAATATTAGAAATCATGAAAACTTTACACAACAATCAATGGCACAAATCGTTCAGCACAATGGCAACCTCTATATGAAATTGCTCTAATGGATATGAGGGTTTTCATCCCCAAACCCAATAACTTCCTGCAGTCAGAGCAAATGTGATTTTTGTATGAAACCACTAAGTCCAACTAGAAGGGTTTTCGTCCCTGAAACTGGTATCTTGAAGAGGGTTTTCGTTCTCAAGAAAATATGAGAAGAATATAGGTTCTCACTCAAAGCATAAGCAAATGAAATATCATGTCTAACCTCTCAAATGAGCTCCAACACTTCTTTTATAACTTTTTGGGGTGAATATAATAATACTTTTTCTTATCTCCCTCTAGAAACTCCTTTTTGAAAATAAATAATAAACTTATTTTCAAAATAATAATTCTTTTTCATGAGCAAAGTCCCCCATATGCTTAGGGCCCTTGTAAGCACAACTTAAACACCTTTCAAATGAGTAGTTACACATAGGTTGTTTTTTTCGAATAATACTTTTTAAGACAACATAAGTAATAACCATTTAATTATTTAATTATCCACCCAAGTTGCGGAAAGCATTTGAATAAACCAAATATGAAATTCTAATCATACCATAATGCTTCTGAGGGTTAAGGATGATGACCCGAACCAACTTGGTGTCAATCTAAAAATAATTTGTTTCTCCAAGAAGTGTGGAGAGCTCCGAAAAGGGCAGAATAACATTTTAAAGGAAGCATGGGACTCAACAAGATCTCCTGAACTCACAGCCACTGTCAGAAATCCAACCTAACTAATCATGTGTTCTCCAAGAAGTGTGGAGTGCTCTTAAAGAGATAGAATCACACTCGGAAAGTGTCATTGGGCTCATGATGGCTTCCTAAACTCACTGCCATGGATAATACTGTTGTCAGAACAATCCTATGCTCTTAAAGAAAGCTGAAGTTCTCCCTTACACCACCAATTAGCCTACGGGAAAACTCGGAAATAGGCTAATTGTTCACAAATGGGTTATGTGCAAAATGGGGACATTACAAACACCTCTTTATTTGATATGTCATGTGTTGAGAAGAACTGAAGTCTATAATTCACTTAAACGGTTTAGTTGCATTAAAAGAACCAGTAAAAACTCTTCTTGCTTGAGATTTATTATCATCTCTATTGGTAGTAGGTTTATTGCCATCATTTTTATTTTTGTAATTAGTCTTAGTGACTTTCTTTCCATCTTGATTACCACTTAATTTTTTTAAAGTATTTTGAAACATCATGACCATTCTTTCCACAATAATTGCAAGTGAATTTTCTTTGACTATTATTGTGAGAGGTCCTAGGTTGATGATAATTATGCCTATTTTGATTTTTTGACTGATATTTAAAAATAAAAGCATGCTTTCCACTTTTATGGCTACCATATTGAACAACTTTTGCCTCTTCTTGTAGGAGTAAATTGCAAAAACATCAAAAGAAAACTCCCTAGCTAAAGATGAAAGAGTAAGTTGAGAATGCACATTAGTAATAAATTGTTGGAATGACTTTGGAAGACATTTTCTAAGAATAATATGAATCAATTGTAGAGGTTCAAGTTTAGTTCCTAAACCTATTAATTGATTATAAAGAGAATTAAATTAATAACAAATTCATGCAGAGATTTAAAATTATTATACTTTAAATCTTGTAATCAACCTTGAATCTGAATTTTTCTAGCTTCATTAGTATTATTGTACATATTTATAAACTCTTTCTAAGTCTCAAATACTGTTGTACAAGAATTACTATGAACATGCAATTTGGGTGATAGAATACCTATGAGGCTGGATGAGCTTCTTCATTGAAAGTATTACATCTTTTTTTATCCTCCTTTGAAGCTAGTGGCCCAATAATAATAGATGTTTTATCTATAGCTATACTCAAAAGATGTTTAGATCTAAAAATAAGCAACATATGAGATCTTCAAGTATGATAATTACTGGAGTTGAGGTTAAATTCTGGAAGTAATATATCCATCTAGAAGGGTGGGTGGAAAAGTTTAGGTTTCACTAAAGAATGAAGGTGAAGATTTTATTAAAATTTTCAACAACAAAAAATGTGTTGCACAAAATCCTGCAAAGAAAAAACTTTATCAGAAACCACCTACACACTTAGATTCAAAGTTTAGTAGCATAGCTTCAATACCATGTTAGAAAACTATTATGTCAAGATAAACTACTAAACATTAAATCATAAACAACTCAAAATAAATTAACAAAATATAAGTTCCAAGGTCCTTGCAAAATTGGCTCTGTTGTCATACCAAAGTTTGAAAACCTCCTTTCTCCATTGGAATGGCTCTTGCATTCTTCGTCCACCCCCTTCATATGTGCAATGACTCTTGATTGAATGAATGAAGACTTTATGTGAATCATCTATTTCGAGCTGCGTTCTCTGCAAGTATATGAACCCAAGAAAGATCAAAAAGAAAGGCATAGTTATAGGAATACTTTGCATGGAAGGAGATAGATCATAACAATTTTGAAACTATTTCACATCTTGCCACATTGATAACAAACATGCAGGCATAATTGCAAGCAGAGGATTAAACATTTTCTTTGTGTATCACATTTTATCATTACTTGTTCACCATCCTGCTTGGTGTTGTAATATGAAGGAGAGGTTTTAAACACACAAAAAGTATATTGTTTTAAAGTGCTAGACTTTATAATCTTTAATTTAAAATAATATTTATTTGTATCATCTTCACAATATTCTGTCAAATTTCAGTTTCGTTCTTTTATATATTTTTGTATATTCTTTTGGGGAAAAAATCATTGTACCGGCAAACCCGAACCCCAAATTTGCATCCGAACTGGCAACTTCAAACAAAAGGAAGGTTTATATATTTTGGTATATTCTTCTGGGGAAAAAATCATTGTACCGGCAAACCCGAACCCCAAATTTGCATCCGAACTGGCAACTTCAAACAAAAGGAATGAAAATCATACAACAAATGGGAGACAATTTTTGAAGTGGAGAGACTGTTTGATAGAAGGAAAACCCTATGTGTATTAATGAAGATGACACTTTTGAAATATTGTAATGCTTAAATCTCTTTACCACTCAAAAACCATGAGAGTTTCAATATAATAAGATAACTAAGTACCACCATGAAGAAAAATGGATGGAGTTCACCTCTATTTTTATAGAGCTGAAAGAGGAGTCATGAATGTAACTCCAAGCCTCTATATTTGCCACCTTATATTGGTGCGTGCCTCTGTGTCTTATTCCTCATAAAAGGTGAACAAATGCATGTGTGCAAAGAACATGAGTTATACTTTAGTGTTCTTTGCAAGGAATATAGTGATGCCGAAGAAGGGAGTTACCATCCAATATTCTTTTTAAATATGATGACACCTAAGAAAAGAGTTACACTCCAAAGAATCTTTAGTTAAAAGACGAATGAGGTGTAAGATAATCTAAATTAATAAATACAAAATAATAAAAATTTTAGTCACCTCACTAAGGACAAAACCTCTTTAAGTATAAGAAATATCCATAAACAAAAGGACAAAATAGTGGTAAGTAGGAAATATGTATAAGAAATAAAATAAAATAAATAAATCTATGCTATGGCTCTATAACTTAATAACTGGACTCTAAAGACCAAGGAAAGATTCATGCTTGTTAATCTTTTGTAGATTTTGATATCATAGAGAATACCTAAGTTCTTAGTAGTTGACATAAGTCAAGGTTTACATCGTGAAAACGTATATGTAGACAAGAAAAAACCTATATGATTTTGTAATAAATAAAATACAAAATGCATGTTTGTGTGTAGGTATGTCGCTGATTCCCTGCTATTTGAATTTCAAAAATCTATCCCACCCTGTAATGTTCCCATTTTCGGTCACTTCAGCATTGTAGTTAGCTCCGGGTTTCTCGGTGAGCGCCAGCCTTGTCAGAAGGGATGTTTGTTGTTGGCAGTGAGCTCAGTTGGTCTTGAGGACTCTTATGCCACTTTTCAAAGTAAATTTTGGCTTTTGGTGTGTCCTCCAAGATTCTTGGAGAGAGCGTCTATTAAATAGAAAGTCACCTGGTTGACCTCGATTTTCATTATTCATCATTAGTATCCTTCCAATATAGTCAGATTCTGATTCCGATGTTGTTTGGTTGTTTTTGCAACTCAGGTGAATTATTGAGCTTTAATTTAAGTATTTCACTAAGGTTGCTTAATTTTATAAAATAATATAAAAAGAAACTAAGTGTAATAGCTCGTTGGAAAGGGAATTAAAAGTTTTAAATCATGGATGCTTGGTACAGTGACTAAAGTGTTGGAAATGTTTAATATTTAAATAAAGTCACTTTTCGGAGCAATAAGGCTTATTTAATTATAAAGTGATTTTAAATTATAATTTCTGGAAGGTTTCCCAAGAAAGATTATAAAAGGGCTGATGAGGGACTCATTTGGGGATTATTCAGAAGTTTGTTTATTTTTCTCTTTGGAGATTTGGAGATTTGTGCCTATGGCCAAACTCTTAAAAGCGGGACGAAAACCCCAATGGTTTCTTTAAGCTGAGGACAAAAACCTTCTGTCTTCCATTGAGCGGTTTCATCCAAGGAACAACACGGTGCTTCAAAGATTTTGAATTGAGGACAAAACCCTCATTTCTGATTTAGAGACGGATCCAGGCAGGATTCGTATTTGTGCTCAAGAGATTTGCAGGATTCGATATTGCTCAGGGCATCAGAGTTTGAATAAATGATGAAGATTTGTGAACAAATACAATTTATTGAATTTGCTAATGAAGATTTCATATTCTCTTGGAGCCATTGTTTTCATATTATAGAACCCTAGGAAGGGCGTGGGATTACTATTGTTGGCCGCCTTGCATACAAGATCCATATTATTCATTGGCTGCATGGGGAGTTTGGTACAGCTTGCGCCTTGTTGGAGATTATATTGGAAGTGAATGGGTGTGTGGAGTTCAAGAGTTCTGGCCGCTCATCTTTAGAAGTATTCATTCCTTCTTGCTGCTGTGTTGAAACTTTAGAAGGCAGGTGTGAGGTTGTATGTGGAAAGCGCTGCGTCCTTTCCATTGTGTAGGCACTCTACTTGGAGATATATCATCTACAAACCATTTGAAGTGATTTCAGTTGGTGTATTGTGGTTATTCTCTGTTCAAATCTGCAAATCAGTTTATCAGATACTTAGTCCAGCAATTGCATGGCTATCCAGGAGTTAGGCGCTGCCATTAAGAATCTCAAGATGGGACGTGGTAAGTCTAGAGGCCAAAGCGATTCTGTTTGAGACATGGAGTGAAGTTATAACAATTGACATTTGCAGATAGGAGCAGATTGGAGGTGAAACTTGGCGGTTCCATGTGTATTGATGCATAGGTTAAAACCTCTTCCTCAATCAAACATTCACAATCACAAAACCAAACTCACAAGACAAGATTGCAACAGAACAAATTTACTCATGATTATATTAGACTTCTTTATTCAACAAAAAACAAGAATACACTCTGCAACTCTATTTACATAAGGTCCACAATGGTGTCTCATATACACATACTCCTTCTGTTTCTTCCTCCGAGGAATCTTTTTCCTCTCAACATTGGTTATTCATTACCTCAAACATTAACTTTATTTCACAACAGTCTACATGCTTCTGTAAGACAGCTAATTTGTTTTTTAATCTTCCTTCTTTGCTGCACCTGCACACCCTCACACTATGTACAATGACATTTTACGGTTGTCTTTCCTCCTCAGGCGGACCCAATCTTCCCCTTGCAATAGAGAACCAATACCCCTTATTGAGGCGTCCCATCCTCTTTTGATTGGCGTCCAACTTCTCAAATGCCCTCTGTCTCGTCGCTTCACCTCCTCCATTGGAGCTAAAATCAAAATGCATAAATTTATTAAAGACGTGGTGTTTTATATTCTGCCCTGTTGATGATTGTTTTTAGACAACTCAACAATAGAGTAAAACACTGAGTATCCCACTCTCTCTTGAGTAAAGTCTCTCAAAGGCTAAGCTATGTGATCCAGTGAGACAACTTCAAGGTTTCGTATTCGTGATTGTATTGGATAAACTAAGTGAATACATGTGATCTTGTTGATAATCACAAAGGGACTTATGCAGACTTCTTACTTCATTCAACTTGTTTCTCCTTTCAGTGTGGATGACATATGTACAATGTTTCAATAATAAAGAAAAGGAAAGAGATAAAGGTTTAAGAAACTAATCTAAGGTCAATGAAGCAATGATGATGCAAGAATAAACAAACTCCTTAATCAACCTAACTCCACTTTGTCAAGGATGCCTACAACTACATGAAGTTGGTGCAATCTCCTAAGGATAGCGAAAGGTTTTCAAATCATGAAAGCTCATATAAGCACCCATTGGACGACGCAGCTCGAACAAGCATCCACAATCGAACTTAAAGCAAATGATAATGAAGCTTAGACTAGCTTTACACAACACTTCACCAACGATGAATGTTAAAAGCATGAGCTAGGAGTTGATCAAATATTCAATACATACATGCATTACATCAATGAGCTCTAATCTACTTCTAATCTACTTAGAAACATCTCTCAACTTCATCAAGATACAAGAAACCATGTCATTTCACAAGACAACACTTAACACCAAGTAAGCTCCAATGTCTTTGCATTAATCTTGAGAAATATTTACAACAACTTCAAGCACTCTTAGAGAATTTCGAGAGTCTCTTCTACTCTACTACTAACTTACCTACTAACTAATGATTTATAAATGAGGCAACAAGGCCTTTATATAGAAGTCCAGAATTACAATGAATGGCTTGGATCAAGTCAAGTAGCCAAGGGCCCAGATCATGCCATCTCAGCAGGTAGTTACAACAATTTGCTATTTTTAGTACATAAGAGAGGCAATGAAGGCACATTTTCCAAGAAGAAGATAAGGATCAAATGGAATCTTTAGAGCATCTTCCACATGGACGTCCTCTTTGGCTTCTTGCTTGTTGAATGATGTGGTGAACTGTGATTGGTGATGACGAAGTGCAATGCCATGTAGGTGCCACCTTAGCATATTCCCAAATTGTATCATCTGTATGATGTTTTCGAATGTGACTGCTTTGAACTTGAATGCTTGGGATGTATCTTTGTTGATCTTGCCTTGTTCGTTGTAAGTTGAATGTGTATGATGTATGTAGCTCATTTGTCTAACTCTGTGTACTTCTTCCTCTTGTAGGGTACATGATGATCTTCTTTGATGCTTCTTAGTGAAGATGATGATGATGCTTCCTTCATGATATAGAGTAGGTGATGATGGTGCTTCATTGATAATGGATTAAGAGACTTCTCGGAGACTTGAAGTTGTATGGAACTTGAAGCTTGATGGATAGATGTCCTTTCTTGGTGTGCTAGCATGTTAGACTTAAAGTGACCTCTAGGAGCAGCGACAAGATGTCTCTTCCTTGGTAATGACCTTCTAGCTTCATTCCTCGCTTATTGGTGATTCCAAGCGTTTGGCTCCTTGAATGACTCCTCAGTCCTGTCCATGCTCCTGCAAAACAAACAAAGAAACAACGTCAATCCTTTGATATACATTTTATTTTATAACATAAGAAGCACGCTAACATTCAATAACCTTTCTAGTTCTAGGCGCTCATCAATGTTTATTGCGAAGCAAAAGTGCGCCTAGATCAAATTAACCTTGCATTTGACATTTCTATGATTTCAATCGACTGGGAATGACTTATAATGGCTTTCCTTCTCAAGCGCCCACTCAATGATGTAAATTTAAGCTCTTTTCCTTCTAGGTGCTCATTGAGGTGTCTTTAGAGGCTATAGTGTGCCTTCATACTTAAGTGTCATTTGATACCTTTAGACTCATGTTCAAACATCTCGGAGCTTACTTCATGTCTAGGTGCTGATTTTGATCCATGGAGGTGAGAATATGTGCCTAGAGGACTTAGGCTTACTTGACATTACTTAGGTGCTAAAATTGATTGATTGAGATGTTGAATTGCGCCCAAGGTCATTTCTTCATTACTAGGTGCTATTGTGATGTCTTTAAACTCCATGATGGCTAGGCGCATGTCTAAAGTTAAACAAGTCTATATTAGCGCCTTGAATTAGGTGTAGTCGTCTTTAGAGCTAGGCGCATATCTAGGGTAAAATAGTTTGAAAACTGCACTTGAGGTCTTGAAATTTGTGGCTTGATACTTCTTGACTTCCACTTCACGCTCCTCCTTAAGGCGCTAAAACACGTCTCTCCAACCACCTCACAGACAAGGCGCATAGCTAAGTCCCTTCTAGTGATGAAGTGCGCCCAACCTTGCTTGATGTCATCTTGACTCCATGCTTCACATATACTTACCTAGGTGCCAAAAGGTGACTGTTTAGGTGCAAATGTGTGCCTAACCTCCTTGACTTGTTTCCTAACCTTCAAACACTCTCAATCACTCTCCAAAACTTCTAGGAGACCCTTCCACCATCTACATGCTAAATTTCAATGTTTCATGCCTTTTATATCAAAGACGACAAATTTGGGTGATATTTGCGCCTAGCTTTCTAGAGGCTATTTCTTGGTATTCTAATGATCTTAGAAACTCTGAGAAGATTCTCTATTCTAGGCGCAATTTTGAGGTTTGTAGAGATATGAGTGAATGCTTACTTTACCCTAGGCGCACTTTAGAAGCAAAACAGACTGAAAATTGCACCTTGTCTGGAATGACCTTATCCTTGCTATTTTGTAATTCTAAATGATCAATCATGTCTTAGAATGATCCTTCCTCTCTAGGTGCAAATCTAAGGTGAAATGAGTTGAAAATTGCGCCTAACCTTGAAGATGACAATCATTTTCAAATTAGAGGTTTCAATCCAATACGAAGGTATCTAGAAGACTCTCTACCTCAAATGACATCAAATTTCATGCTTTCATGCCTCCTTTTGCCTTAGGCACAATTTTAGACTTTAAGCAATTGCAAGGTGTCTCAGGGAGTTTAATTCTTCAAGGCGCCCATTTTCTTCACCACTTCTAGCATCATTGGTTCAAGGCGCAAGTTTGAGGTTTCCTAGATGATGAAATGCACTTTGAGTTCTAGGCGCAATTTTGGATTACTGCAAGTGGAGAAATGCGCCTAACTAATTAGAGCACATTTGCGCCTAGAAATGAAAGTCCCTAGGTTTAGGTATATTGAAAAATATATTTAAGTATAAGTTTGGAGATTTATACTTTAAATATTTTTCAATAAACCTTTCAGGATGTTTGAGATAGGTCTCGGATCCATCGGATTCAACATGTAGATTCTAGATTTTGAGGGATCCACCAGATTTCAGACTCAGCCAATTTTCAAGATTTCAGGATATCAGACTTAGTCATTTTCAGGATCTCAGAACATACATCAGGATATCAGGACATCAGGGAACTATGGTATCTACCACAAAGCTATAGACTCAAACACTATTGACTTCATCATTAAAAAGTGTTAAGACACCATCCAAGACTAAAGCAAAGCACTGGAGCTCAAAAAAAAGGGGGTCCCCATTTGCAATGGGGCGATGTGTGATTTGGTCACAACATGCCCCACACTTGGTTTTTTATCATTTAAATCTGCATAAAACATGTTTTGCAATCTGAAAGCTTCTTTTTCATTTCCACGTTTATCTCCTTCACCTAGCACCACGCTCTTCAGACTTCCCTATTTGTATTGTATTTCTCTTTTTAAATGAAAAAAAAACATCCATTTGAATTTTAAATGCTGCCTCTATGAGGCGTTTTTCTCCTTTTGTATGGTCGGCCTTCCTCATAAAGGAAAAATGCCGCGTCTTTGGCGATTGGTATTCAGCTCTCTTACAAGATCATTTGATATACATGTGGCAGTCAATAGTGTTGAACTAATACATTGTTGTCTCAAAATGCACACCACTAAAAAATGACCGCTCATAGTACACAACACTCATACATAGGGGCTATATAAAAAAGATTGGTGAAACGCCAAATACACATGTATAAATTGAAGTAGCTTGTGACTAATTCCCAATTCTTTTGACGAACTCTTTGAATTCATCATGTTTAAATTCAATGTGTCGAATCTTCCATGCAATACCAATAGGTACAGATAGATAAAACAAGTGCATCAGTGCCATTGATATAATCCACTGGTTTCTCGGATGACAATAAACATTGAAAGGTCTTCGTGCCTGGACATAGGCAGCTAAACCAACCCATGGTATAAGTATTAAATGGAACCAGCTGATATAGCTGGATTGGTGGTAAACACCTTTTAACAAACAAATAATAGAGTCGATATGCTTGAGCAATGCGGCAGCTCATCAACAAGCCAAACCCACATGGACCTTCCAGCCATACTGACTAAAGATAACAAGATAGCCAAATATATCTGATTTTGACATGAGGTGACGAGAACCGAAAACCGAATTCTGCAACTTTTTTTTTGGTTGATGCCGGATAGCTTGTTTGCTTGGGATGCTCTTGCATCAGGCACGCCGGGTAGAAAGCTTGTGAGCATAGGCTTACAAACGCGGAGTTGAGTAGTCGAACTACCCTTTCAGGTTGCAACCAACCTGCAGTGAACTCCATCGCTAGGAAAATGTGCACACGATTATTTTCCTCTTCCTCTTTTTCCAACACTTCACTGGCACAATCGTTATCCTCCCATAATTCCATTCACCATTCCTTCCTCCTCTTGTGGATTCACATCCACCATATACCGTCCTCCTTCACCAAATGCTCTCCACTCTCCTCTCCTTCGTGGGATCCAACCCACCGCAAACTGACCACCTCCACCAAAATCCACCTGCATCATCCTCCACAATCTCTACAAGTAAATAGGCAACATCTACAACATACTTTCGTTCTCTATCCGCCTCTTCTTCTACAATCTTATCTGGAAATAAAATATCATCATCATAAAACAAATTTACCTCAGCTACAACAACAATTTTCGCTGCGACATCTTCCGCACCCTCGTCAGCTGCAACTTGTGTTTCCTCTTCTTTCGCTGCAACAACAAGCTTCGACATCCACTCTTCTTCAATCGCCAACATTTGTGCTAACAAATCATCATCTTCGCCATGCTCTATTGCTGCAACCTCTCCGCATTCCATCACTGCATCTTCAACCTCCTCATTCTCAACTACCTCTGCTGCAAATTCACTCTTTCTCTCTTCTTCCTTGCTTTCATCCCAGCGTACTATCACATCCTTATGCTTACAATTTACCACGCTGCCATGCTTCCAATCTACTCAATCTCTTAGCTAATCTTTCACATATACCTACCAACATCTCAAGAGTCTTTTGCTCTTGATACTGCCTCCCACCTTCCCATATCACGGGCTTCTTCCTCAACAATATCCCCATCTCATCTGCTGCAATCTTACATCATCACTTTTTACGCTTTGCAATCTGCAAACAAAATTCTCTCCGCGGCTTCCAACTCTCACTTGCTCAGGACTCCTCTCTACCTACAACAACCCTCACACAAGCCTCTTCTCTACAATCGCTTCACTCTTCCCTACCCGCAGGTCCTGGTGCATACTTTGCACACTCAGGGTCTTTTGGCTCTGATACCATTTGATGCAGAGGCTAAAACCTCTTCCTCAATCAAACATTCACAATCACAAAACCGAACTCACAAGACAAGATTGCAACAGAACAAATTTACTCATGATTATATTAGACTTATTTATTCAACAAAAAACAAGAATACACTCTGCAACTCCATTTACATAGGGGTCCGCAATTGTGTCTCATATACACATACACCTTTTGTTTCTTCCTCTGAAGAATCTTTTCTCCTCTCAACACTGCTTATTCATTACCTCAGACATTAACTTTATTTCACAGCAGTCTACATGCTTCTGGAAGACAGCGAATATTTTTTTTAATCTTCCTTCTTTGCCGCACCTGCACACCCTCACACTATGCACAATGACATTTTACGGTTGTCTTTCCTCCTCAGGCGGACCCAATCTTCCCCTTGCAATAGAGAACCAATACCCCTTATTGAGGTGTCCCATCCTCTTTTGATTGGCGTCCAACTTCTCAAATGCCCTCTGTCTCGTCGCTTCACCTCCTCCATTGGAGCTAAAATCAGAATGCATAAATTTATTAGAGACGTGGTGTTTTAATCATTTAAATCTGCATAAAACATGTTTTGCAATCTGAAAGCTTCTTTTTCATTTCCACGTTTATCTCCTTCACCCACCACTGTGCCCTTCAGACTTCCCTATTTGTATCGTATTTCTCTTTTTAAATGAAAAAAACATCCATTTGAATCTTAAATGCTGCCTCTATGAGACATTTTTCTTCTTTTGTACGGTCGGCCTTCCTCATAAAGGAAAAATGCTGTGTCTTTGGCGATTGGTATTCAGCTATCTTACAAGATCATTTGAAATACATGTGGCAGTCAATAGTGTTGAACTAATACATTGCTGTCTCAACATGCACACAACTCAAAAATGACCGCTCATAGTGCACAACACTCAATACATAGGGGCTATATAAAAAAGATTGGTGAAATGCCAAATACACGTATAAATCGAAGTAGCTTGTGACTAATTTCCTTTACAGCTTTGGGCTTCGATTTCAACAGTCCAACTCTTTTTGACCAACTCTTTGAATTCATCAGGTTTAAATTCAATATGTCGAATCTTCCATGCGATATGAACAGGTGCAGATAGATAAAACAAGTGCATCAGTGCCATTGATATAATCCACTGGTTTCCTGGATGACAATAAACGTTGAAAGGTCTTTGTGCCTGGACACGGGCAGCTAAACCAGCCCATGGTATAAGTATTAAATGGAACCAGCTGATATAGCTTGATTGGTGGTAAACGCCTTTTAACAAACAAATAATAGAGTCGATATGCCTGAGCAATGCGGCAGCTCATCAGCAAGCCAAATCCACATGGACCTTCCAGCCATACTGACCAAAGATAACAAGACAGCCAGATATATCTGATTTTGACATGAGGTAACGAGAACCGAAAACTAAATTCTGCAACTTTTTTTTTTGGTTGATGCTGAATAGCTTGTTCGCCCGGGATGCTCCTGCATCATGTATTTACAGCTACAAGAAACATTTCAGTTAGCTACAGCAGTCTGATGTATTATGACAGTATCCTCGTGGAACCATTTCTACATCAAGCTTTGGATTTGGATGCTTCATTACTTCTTCCAATTGTAACAGCAATCTTATTGATGAAAGGAAATATTAATATATTGCTGGAAACTTCTTGTTGAGGTCAGATTTGTCTTTCTGAAGCATGCTAAATGTTTGACAAATTGTCTTTTCAATTCACTGTGATATCATTGTGCAAATCTGGTTGGAATATATTTCTTTATGCACGATAAACTCTTGGAACCAAGACACATTGAAAACATTATCAAAATCACCAAGAAACAAAGTGTTTGACGAAATGTCTGCATGATAGAAGACAGAAAACTTGTGGGTGTTGGAAAAAATTTGGTTTGAAAATTAGGGTAGAACATTACACACCCCTGCCTGATCTTTACTCACACTCACACTCTTGGTAGCTCTCCAAACCATGTCTTGTCTTATGCAAAAGCACACTTAAAAACCATGGGTTCAATTCTGGAAAGATGCCAACAAAAGAGGATTAAATTGTAGGTGCATTCAACTTATTGGGCACACAAGTTGGTAATCATAAAGATTCTCAAACTAAAACATGTTTAATGTGTCTTAGTAATACTTTAACAAGTTTTTAGTGGAACTGTGCTAAAACATTCTTGACATGAAATGCATAACAGTGGGCAAAACTCTAGAGTAAATTTTTTCATTGTTATTACGATCCATTATTCTAGAGTTTTTGTGAATCTATGTGTAAATCTTTTGTCTTATATGAAAGCATATTCTGTGTTTGAGTTTGTGATATCTTTTATACATGTGCAGGATGTTGCATTTATTGTTGATGGATGGGCATTGGAAATTGTTCTTAAGCATCATTATGAAGCTTTTAGTGAGTTGGCTACGCTGTCAAGGACAGCTATCTGCTGTCGTGTAACTCCATCACAAAAAGCCCAGGTTTTCTTTATATCTATCCCTGGCATACAAAACTGGGGAAGGAGGAATTTCATGCCTTATAATATTTACTTTCCCAAGGAGATATGATATGGATGATGCATAATTATTTAAGAAACGTTTTCATATTGGCCGTAGATTATCTTTTGTTTGGTGTTATATAATGGCCACCCTAGGTTATGGCACAATAATCTCAATGCAATTCATTAGAAACTGATGCAAATTTATTAATTTGACTTTTTTATTTGAATAACACTGCTGTAGTAATGCGTCTGAGACATTCAAAGGTGGTAAGACAAATATTACCTCAGAAAAATCTCATGGTTCCAGCTAATATAATTTTGCAGATGTAGAAATGAAACCTCCTACAACAATGAGATCTTATGATGTCTCTGGTCTGGCTGTATTTGGGTCTGCTGAATAATTCAGACTGCTGAAAGTGCCCAGAAATCCATACAAATCGCTCAGATTGTTCTCAGAATGCAGATCACCTATCACAAAGGCTTGTAATGGATTCTACTAGTCTAGGCACTCAGATTGCAATGACCAACAAGTCTATCCTGGAGTGTTTTCTGTTGCAGCTCTACAAAAATCAGTGCTGGTACGGATGCCTGGGAACCACCAAATCGACCATAACTCAATAAGTACTTAAGATTTTCACTTAGGACCTTTTGCAACAGGTGCTCCTACCCTAGGCGATCCCAAAGGATGTTATAAACCATGCACAAGGGCAGCAAATAATTTTCTTGACCTCACGTACTTTCTGTGTTGTACGGCAGCTGAAAAATGAGTACGGCCAGTTAAAACCTCAGTCAAACCTGCTTACTCAGCCAATATTTCGTCTTATTCTACCCACTACAAGACAACTCAACTCCCTGAATTTCACTTGTCTCTGACTTTGCACTTAGAAGGAGATTTTCAATGGTACGACCCTTCCCATGATGTACGGCATCAACAAGAAACTGCACTTAGATCATTTCTTGCTATAATCCTAACATTCTTCACTGTAACATACACCAAAATTCACTGCCAAACAGATACTAACTGAAGATCATCAGAACACATCAAAACTGTCATAATCACACCAAAAAACTGAATCCAACTATCTAACAAAGCTCCTCAAAACACATCAAACTCCATTATGCGCAATATGATTTCTGAATGAAATCATCGATTGCTCCCAGCTAGGATTGATGTCTCACAATTGAAACTGGATGATTTGGTAGTGAAACCTCCTCACAAACCCTTGCTAAACAGCACAGGCACTCCTGAAGACATATCAATATCTCAAAACTGCATGAAGAAACCTCACAATGAGCGATTTTGGCTATATATCACCTCCACTCACTCCCACGCTCATGCAAGAGAATCATATTTAATACCCACTAAGGAGCGCTCCCACTCCACAAGCCTGGCCTAGAATAGGCATTCACAGATGAAGGGACCCACCATACCCAACGCCCACTAAAGGCAGAAAACTATCTACTTTTAAAAGAATATAAGTTTATAATGAACATTGTAACTTATATTAACCTTTTAAAAGTCCCATTTCCCTTACCATTAAGTTAGCCTTTGGGAAATAACAAAAAGGCCAATATGTTTTCAATGTTTTGATCACTGATGAAGAGGGGACATTACAGTCCTCCCTCCCTGAAGTTGCTTGTCCTCAAGCAACTACAACTCTTGGTGCGGTGAAATCTGTTCACTCTCCCATGTAGCATCCTCCAGTGGTAGGTTCTTTCACTTGATTAGATACTTACTAATAGTCCTCTTCCTCACTGTTCATTCTCTGAACTCCAACATCCATTCCGGAATCAGTACCAGATTGCCTTCCTCATCCAATGGAGGTAAATTAGAAGAAGCTATCACATTGTGTCCAAGAGCCTTCTTGAGGTGAGACACATGGAATACATTGTGAACCTTGGTATTCTCCGGCAGTTCCAACTCATAAGCTACTGCACCCACTCTCCTCTTAACTCTGAAAGGTCCATAAAAGCGAGACTTAAGCTTCTCGGCTCCACTCTTCTTGAGAGGGGATTGTCTGTAGGCTAAGTTACCGGTCTTGGTACTGGTTCGGGTTTGGGTTCGCAGGTTCGGTTCACGGGTTCGGTCAAAATTTTTTGGGTGTGGGTTCGTTTTGGGTTCGCCCATACAAAAACATATAAAAATTAGAAATATATTCATATTTGCAGCAGTAATTAAGTTCAGAATACCATAGCATCATGAATATGATCATATAATAAACAAAACCACACTAGTATTAGAAATTAAAAACACTACAATGTCGATTAGTCAAACATGAATGTCGAATGTCATGATATATGACCTTGATAATCAAAAAAATCAAAATTATAATACCCAGTTTTATTTTTTTATAAATCTGGGCATTATAATCTGTTCTTTCACTAGGAACAAACAATGTTCACTTCCAAGTCACAAGTGAAAAATATGACCTTGATAATGTAGCAGACTTTCAGAATGTAGATCAGTACTGAAAGGATCAGTGACTTGCATTCACATGGTTGTTTTTGTATGCCTAAAAAAGTAAGATGTTCCGCCCCCACGAGGTCACCATCAAAAATTTTGTGCATCTTTTCTCTTATTGTCTTCTTTAATGTTTTTTCTTTTTTAGATTTTGAATTAAGAATCCATAAAATATAAATAGAAAACATTAAGAAGAATGAGGGAAAAAAAGAGCGAGAGAAAGAATGAGTTAAGGATATGTTCCATTTGGCATTTACCTTAACTTGATGCCTTAAGGATATATATAATATGACCTTGATAATAAAAAAAAATCAAAATTATGTTGACATGAGTGAGTCAAATCACCAAAAACAATTAAAAAATTGCCCAGATTTATAAAAAAAAATCAAAAAAATTGCTTTTTTGGCTGTCCTACCATGGGTTCTGTCTGGGTTCTGTCCAGGTTCTATCTGGGTTCTACCCGGACGGACCCACAGTGAAAAGGGCGAACCCTGGCCGTACCCTCGACCGGACCGGACCAGGATCCGGACCCGGGCCGAACCGAACCAGAACCCAGGGGAAAATGCAGGAGGACCGGTAACATAGTCTATAGGGTTGCAACCTCAAATAAACCATGTCCCCCACCTCAAAGGTGCGTTCAACACGACACTGATTTGCATAAAATTTCTGCTGGTTTTGAGCATGCAACAGATTGTCTTTCAGAGCCCTCATTATATCTTGACTTTGTTGTAGCAAATCTTTGGCCTGGGGTACTCTGCACCTATCAAAGATTAGATCAACAAAGCTTGGTGCATTATAACCATAAACAACCATGAAAGGAGACATTTTGATAGACATGTGATAGGAAGAGTTATAGCAATACTCTCCCAGATGAAGCCATCGAACCCAAGCCGACTACTGTCCTGAAACATAGTTCCTTAGGTAACCTTCTAGCCACTTATTCACAATTTAGTTTGCCCGTTAGTATGTGGATGATAACTAGTGCTCGGAGTGAGCTCAGTTCCACTCAAATGGAATAACTCTTGCCAAAATAAACTTAGAAACTTGCTGTCCCGATCACTGACTATGTTTCGAGGCAACCCATGCAATCTAAACACTTTCCTAAAAAACAGTTCAGCCACTTGGGCTGCTCTGAAATCTGAACTGATTGCAAAAAAATGAGCAAATTTCGTCAAAATGTCAACAACAACATAAATAGAGTCTCTACCTTGCACCTTAGGCAGCCCGGTAATGAAGTCCATTGAAATGCTTTCCCATTTTTGAGTGGGAATAGGCAAAGGTTGCAGCAGACCTGCATGGTAAGTATGCTCATTTTTATCTGTTGACACACCAAACATTCTCTAACATAATTCATGATATCATTTTTAACCCTTTCCATGTAAATCTTTCACAAATTTGTCTGTATGTCTTATAAAATCCTTGGTGACCAGCCAAGGGTTCATCATGGAATGTCCTCGTAATCTTTTCCTTCACTTTAGAAATTGCCACTAGAAAGATACGTTCTTTATAATAAATCAGACCGTTATTTACCTTGTACTTATCTTCAAATGTGTCTCCGTCAATGATGCTAGCAACCAATGGATCCTTAGCATATTCAGTGAAAATATGATCTTTCCAATCAGCTGTTATACCCACAATAGAGGTGAGATGAGGCCTCCTTGAAAGTGCATCAGCCACAACATTTTTCTTCCCTTTCATGTAGACTATGTCGAACTTAAAAGCCTGAAGCTTGCTTACCCAACGCTGCTGCCTTTCACTCAAATCCTTTTGATTTAGAAAGCATTTAAGACTATTATGATCAGTCTTAACTATGAACTTACCTCCCACCAGGTATTGCCGGAACTTGGTTAATGCATGCATGATAGCGAGCATTTCTTTGTCATAAATTGAATAACTCTTTTCTGCACCTCGCAACTTCCTACTTTCAAAAGCAATAGGATGCTTTTGTTGCATTAGGATAGCCCCTATTCCTTCACCTGAAGCATCACATTCAAGTTCGAAAGGCTTGGAAAATTCTGGAAGGGCCAACATAGGACAATTGCTCATGATTTCCTTGAAATTTTCAAAAGATTTCTGCGCTGATTCAGACCAAGAGAAGGCTCCCTTTTTAGTTAGATCAGTAAGAGGAGCTGCCATTTGAGAAAACCCCTTCTCAAAATGCCTGTAGAAGCTGCATAGACCAAAAAATCCCTTTAGATGAGTAAGAGTTTTGGGTGGTGGCCACTCAATGATAGCACGAATATTTTCTTGGTCAACTCTAACCCCATCCGCACTGATTACGTGACCAAGATATAAAATTTCAGTCATGCCAAATTCGCACTTAGATTCCTTGGCAAACAATGAACTAGCTTCAAGTATTCCCAATACCTCATCAAGATGGTGCAAGTGCTGTTCCCAAGTTTTACTGTAAATAAGGATGTCATAAAAAAACCAATAAAAACTTATGGAGCTACTTGCTGAAAATCTAATTCATGCATGACTGGATCGTTGTTGGTGCATTGGTTAGGCCAAACGGCATAACCAGAAACTCAAAATGCCCAAAATGGCATCTAAATGTGGTCTTCTCCACATCAAATTCACGCATGCGAATCTAATGATAGCTTGATCTCAAGTTTATTTTTGAAAAATAGATTGCTCTATGTAACTCATCGATGAGCTCATCTATTCTGGGTATTGGATATTTGTTCTTGATGGTGCGTTTGTTGAGCTTGTGGCAATCTATGCACAATCGCATGGTCCCATCCTTCTTTACTAAAACCACTGAAGATGCAAAATGACTCTTACTTGGACGGATGAATCCCATGTCAAGTAACTCCTTGATAGCCTTCTCAATCTCATCTTTAAATCGTTTTGGATGTCTATAAGGAGTAGTCATAACAGGTTTGGGTCCATCCTCTAATTTGATCACATGCTCAATCCCCCTCTCAGGTGGCCTTCCAGGAGGTAACCCACTGAAAACTTTGGTATGCTTGGTCAAAATTATCTGCACATTGGGATGATGTTCTCTTTTCCTCTCATGAATAGGATCTGGTAGGACAACACATTTAGCAACCCACTTAGCTTGGCCTTGCCTCAAGATCCGCTCCATTCTCTTAGCAGTGACCACTCTAGGACCCCCATTTGACATCCCACGAAGAACAACCTTCTTCCCTTCTGATTCAAACCTCAACTCCATGGTTTGAAAGTTCAAGTTGATCTCTCCAAGTGATTTCAGCCACTAGATCCCCAGAACTACATCTATATCACCAATGCCTACAACAAAAATCTCATCTTTGTCCTCATGGTTTCCCAACTGGATGCAAAGTTGGAAAACCTTCCTAGTGCATGTAAGGATAAAGTGAATCAGCAACAATGACTTTGAAGCCCTCGAATTCTTCTGTCTTCAATCCACGCTTGGCTACAAAGCCTTCATATCTATAAAATTGTGTGTGGCACCAGTGTCAATAAGAGCCACCATTCGTTGCCCTTCTAAAACTCCTCGAACACGGAATGGATTGTTCTTTTGCGTACTCGATAGCTCAGCAAAAGTACCACTATCCTCCTTCACTTCCTCAACCTCCTCAAGGTCTTCAATCTCTTCACAATCCACAAATTCCCCTTGCTGTTCTGATATTTCTGATCCTGTTTCAGCTTCTACATAGACTTCCAAATGCCTTGCATGGCCTTTTTCATAACATTTATGACTTGGGGCCCAAGGCTCCTTGCATGTAAAACATAATTTCTTCCTTTTTAGTTCATTTTTAACCTCATCACTCAATTTTTGCAAAGGTTGCTGCTGCTGATTGGGAAATTTAGTGAAGATCTTTTTGTCCTTGTCGAATGAAAATGGTTTTGCCATCATCTTTGGTTTTGGTGCTGAAAATTCCATACTTCTAGCCTTTTTAATAGCCTCTTGCAAGGTTTGAGAATCCAAGGATTTAACCCATCCTCTAATTGGTTCAACTAGACCTTCAACGAACAGGAAAATAAGCCTTCTTTCAGAGATGTCCAGAACTGTAAGATACCCAACTAGTGCTGCGAAAATTTTTCGTTACTTAAACAATTTTATTTGCTATCAATTCATCAACTACTTCAACAACATTAAGATATACATCAAAGATAACACAGTGAATGAATCAATCTTAGAGTTGGGTACTTGTCTTATTACTTGATTCAATCAACTTGCAATGTCTTATTACATAGATAATGCTTCAACATCATGCAGTGACAACTTATTCAATGGAACTACAAGAGAAGGCCTTGAAGCCTTGGTGATTACAATGCCCTTCACAATTGATCAACTTAATCAACTCAATGATGTCGACTGAATGTCAACACCTCACAATACAACAAGGGAGCATCACCTTGTCAGTTGAGGGAGCATCACCCCAACACTTGAAACTCGCAGGCCTCAAGATTACAAGCTTACAAGCTTTGCAGAGAGAAATTCGCCAAAGTATATGATACCAAATGAATGAGAGAGCTCCTCCTTTTATAGGCCTTCCAAAGGCAATGAAGGCATGTTTTTCAATGCACAAAGAGGAACCAGGGCACGCTTCCCAAGAAGCATATCCAAGGGAATATTCCATCTGATGACTCATTCGGAGTTGGCAAGCTTAACCAGAGACCTTGACACAGATCCAGATGCTATCCTTCTGACCAATGGGCATTCAGGTAGTTGTAACAACTTTAACCACTTCTTGAAACACTTAGGCGCAATTTAAGGGTTCTTCTGACTGGGGCGCTAGCTGTGGAGGATCTCACCAGGGAGTGCGCCTAAGTCATAAGTTCTCATCCTTGGATGATACTGTCTTAGGGAGTGAACTCCTCTTGATCCATACTTAAACATTTGAAGATTTAGAATGTTCAACTCATCACCTCACAGGGTGGGCGCATATTTGAAGGATTTATAGAGGTTTTGGCGCCTAGGTTCTAACTTGTCATCTTTTCAAGGAAATGTGAAGGCAATTTAACTTCAAATGAACATAACATTGCCCCCTAATGGAGTGCCTTGCATCTAAACTGATCTTGGGGACTTGCATCCATCTTAGGCGCACCTTTGAGGTCATTTTGACTGGTATCTGCGCCTAGCATCTTCATGAAGATGTTCTACACTGTTCAACTCTCAAACTCTTGCAATCAAACCTTTTGAAGCTCCTTTTAATCTAGCGCCCTCGTACAGAGCATTAACATCTTGTCTAAGTCTTCAACTTCACCTAGGCGCACTTGTTGGTAGGCACCAAATAGAGTTTATAGATGCTTGAAGTCTTCAAAACATACCAAAATACTTGCCTGGCATCAAGATAACCTTAGGCGCTTCAAGAAGGAAGTTGGAACATGAATAGGCGCCAACTTGTCTAGGCGCAAACCAAAGCTTGTGGAGGATATTCAAGGCGCCCAAGATGCCTTGAAGACTTCACAAAGTTCCAATGCTCATAACTTCTTCTGGTTCACTCTGGAGCTAGGCGCTATAACTTGATCTAGGCGCACTTTCTGGTAGAAAAGGTTCTAGATGGGCGCCTTTAGATAGGAGAGGTCTTTCCTTGCTAGAATCTTCAACTCAGGCATCAGTTGATTCAAAAATACCTTCTTCTTTCTAGCGCCTATTCATTTGGAGAACTTGGAATCCATTTCATCAAGGAGGCGCATTTCCTATGCCATGGAATCTTGTTTTGGCGCCTTGGTGAGTTTAGGCGTTCATTTCATATCATTTGATCACCCTGTGGCGCCTAAGGTGAGAACTTATCCTTGTCTACCTTAATCAACATCTCATCTCTTTCACAACTCACAACTGGAAGCTCCTTCTAGGTTGGGCGCATTTTAGGGTTTGCAAACTCAAGTTGTGGCGCCTTGATCCCTAGGCGCATTTTGAGGGTGAGATAGGCAAGTAAGGGTGCCAATACTAGCCCTTAAGACGTCTCTCCTTCTATCAAGTCTTCACTAAAGATGAGACTCACTAGATTCACCTGGAGGAGGAATGCATCAGAGTCTAGGCGCACTTTTTGGGAAGTCTAATGTAGAATGAGTGCCTAGGCTATACTTGGCCATTTTCCCTGATACTTGCAGATGTATTATGGTGTTGGAAGTTGATATCTCCTTCTCCAGTGGTAGCGCCACCCTTCTGGAAGCATTGAAACCCTTGTTCCAAGCTAAGCGCTTATCTAAACTTATCAAAGGGACATTTGCGCCTAAGCATGAAAACCTCACTATACCTTCTTCATGTTCATCTTTGATCTAGGCGCTTGGTTGGAGGAACCCATTCAGGTGGAGCGCCTTCTGCTGAAACCTCAACTTCAATGCCAGAAGTGACTCTTAGGCGCCAGGATGAGTGTGTTCTTCCAAAATGGGCGCCTTGTCAATGACTTAGTGGATTATGACTCAAAACTCCTTGATTGTACCTGCAAGATAACACCCAGCATTAGTCAAAACCCAATTCATTCCCTTATCATTTAGAATTAGCCTTCGGGAATGAGGAATGGGCTAATCCATTCATCACTTGGTGTTTAGGCCAGAAATGGGGACATGACAGTCTCCCCTTCTCGGGATTGCTTGTCCTCAAGCAATTGAAGGTTAGGATGCTCCAGAATCTTTTCTCCTTCCCAAGTAGCATCCTCCATTGGCAACCCTTTCCACTTCACCAGATATTCTCTTATGCTTCGGTTGCGAAGTTTCTTCTCCCTTATATCTACCACATTTTCAGGTTCAAGTGCAAGCATTCCTTCTTCATCAAGCGGTGGTAGTTCATCAGTTGAAACCACATGTTGGCCTAGTGCCTTTTTGAGACATGACACATGAAACACATTGTGGATGCGGCTTCCTGCTGGGAAATCCAGTTCATATGCCACTTCCCCTACTCTTCTCAACACTTTGTAAGGCCCGTAGAATCTTGGTTTCAATTTCTCTGCACCTGACTTCTTCAAAGTACTCTGTCTATATGGCTGAAGGCGCAGAAACACCATGTCACCTATTTCAAAGCTTCTTTCAACCTGGTGTTTGTCGGCATACAACTTCTGTTGATTTTGAGCTCTCTGCAAATTGTCCTTAAGGACTCTCAAAATATCTTGAGTATCTTTCATCAATTCACTTGCCCTGGGAGCTCTACTGTCATCCAATGCCAGATCAACAAATGAAACTGCTTCATAGCCATACAAAGCTCGGAAGGGAGTCATGTCAATTGACATGTGAAAAGTAGTGTTGTAGCAGTATTCACCCAGATGAAGCCACTTAATCCAAGCACGCTGATGATCAGACACAGTTTCTCAAGTATCCCTCAAGCCATTTGTTTACAATTTCAGTCTGTCCATCGGTTTGAGGATGATAACTAGTGCTTGGTGTCAGGTCAGTTCCAGCTAGTCGAAATAGCTCTCTCCAAGACACAGTGATGAACCAGCTATCTCGATCACTGACTATGGTTTTAGGCAGGCCATGTAGTCTGAAGATTTCACAAAAGAATAACTCAGCCACTTGCAATGCTGATGACTCAATTGGAATTGCAAAGAAGTGAGCAGACTTGGTTAATCTGTCCACAACTACATAGATACAATCTCTTCCATTCACCTTCGGAAGACCTGTGATGAAGTCCATAGAGATACTCTCCCACTTATGTTCAGGAATTGGCAGTGGTTGGAGTAATCCTGCTGGAAATGTATGTTCTGTCTTATTTTGCTGACAAGTCAGACACTCCTTGACATACTGAAGAACGTCTTCCTTCAGACCCTTGCAAGTGAATCTTTCCCTGATCTGTCTGTATGTCTTGAAGTAGCCAGGGTGTCCGGCAAGTGGAGTATCATGGTAAGTCTGCAAAATTTGTTGCTTCAGCTCCGATTCAGGAGTCAGATAGATTCTGTCTTTGTAATAGATGATTTCATCAATCACCTTGTACCTATCATCCTGAATGATTCCATCCATGATCTCACAAGCAAATTTAGATTTGGAATACTCAACTAGAAGCTGAGCCTTCCAATCCATTGAAACTTTGCTTCGGGCACAAACAACAGGTCTTCTAGACAGGGCATCGGCAACCACGTTCTTCTTGCCTTTCACATATTCAATGTCGAAATCATATGCCTGTATCTTCACAACCCACTTCTGCTGTCTTTCATTCAAGTCTTTCTGCCCTAAGAAGTATTTCAAACTGTTGTGATCAGTCCTGACCACAAACTTAGATCCAACTAGATACTGGTGGAACTTAGCCAAGGCATGCATGATTGCTAGTATCTCTTTGTCATAAGTTGAGTACAATCGTTCTGTATCCTTCAACTTCCACTCTCGAATGTGATGGGATGTCGATCTTGCATCAGAACGACTCCAATGCCTTCTCCTGAAGCATCACATTCTAGAACAAACAATTTAGTAAAATCTGGCAAAGCCAGTACTGGTGTTGTACTCATCACTTCCTTCAACCTATCAAATGCTGTTTGGGCTTCTATTGTCCACATGAAAGCTCCTTTCTTTGTTAGGTTTGTCAAGGGTGCAGCAAGTTGTGAGAATCCCCTAACAAATCGTCTGTAATAGCTGCAGAGGCCAAGGAAACCTCTTAGTTCAGATACGTTCCGGGGAACTGGCCAGTTGCGAATAGCTTCAATTTTCTCTTCTTGAACTTTCACTCCATTTGCTCCTATCACAAAGTCCCAGGTACAGAATCTCCTTCAGGCCAAAATCACACTTAGACATCTTTGCATACAAAGATTGATTCTCCATGACATTCAATACTTCGTCTAAGTGTTGAAGATGTTCCTCCCATGTCTTACTGTAAATCAAGATGTCGTCGAAGAAAACCAACAGGTACTTCCTCAACTGCTTGTTGAACACATGATTCATGCAGGACTGGAAAGTAGCTGGTGCATTTGTCAGCCCAAACGGCATCACCATAAATTCATAATGTCCATAATGGCATCTGAATGCTATCTTGGGAATGTCCTCTTCTCTGACACGAATTTGATGGTAGCCAGATCGAAGATCTATCTTTGAAAAATAGACTGCTCCATGCAGCTCATCAAGGAGTTCATCAATCCTAGGTATTGGATACCTATTTTTGATGGTCTTCTTGTTCAATGCGCGATAGTCAACACACATCCGCATTGTTCCATCCTTCTTCTTCACTAGCACCACAGATGATGCAAATGGACTTGATGATGGCCTTATGTGCCCCATATCGATCAATTCTTTGATCGTCTTCTCAATTTCAACCTTAAAATGCCTAGGATGCCGATAGGGTGCAATATTAACAGGTTTAGCCCCATCCTCCAATTCAATTACATGTTCAAAACCTCTATCAGGAGGTATTCCTGGAGGTATGTCCCTAAACACCTTACCATGCTTATCCAACATTGCCTGAATATCTGCAGGATAAATTTCTTCAGTAGAGAGGATTTGGTTGTCCTTGATGCAAACCTGTGCTGCCCATTCAATGTCATTATGCCTGAATAATGCTTCCATTCGTTTTGCTGAGACCACTTTGGGATTTCCATCAGACACTGACTTCAGCTTGATCTTTTGTCCTTCATGCATGAATTCTAACTCCATCTTCTGAAAGTCCTGGACGATTCTTCCAAGTGAATGCAACCATTGTACTCCAAGTACTACATCAATATGCCCAAGTCCAACCACATAGAAATCATCCTGTAAAGAATAATCTCCCATTTGAATTTGCAGTTGGGACACCTTTCTGGTACATCTCATTAGGAATCCATCAGCAACAGCTATTTGAAATCCTTCGAAGTCTTCAACTGTTAGACCCCGCCTCGCTACCAAACCTTCATCTATGAAGTTGTGAGTAGCACCACTGTCAATGAGACAAGTGACTCTCTGACCCTTTACAACTCCTCTAATGCGGAAGGCATGATACTTAGGTACTCCTGAAATAGTTGCTAGTGTTATTTTATCAGAGGTTTCTTCTGAAACAACATTAAGAGTTGGTTGTACCTCCTCTTCATCCTGAGTGGATTCTTCTTCACTCAGTGACTCTTCTTCACTTCCATCATCAGATACAACTTCAATCAGATGTGCTTTACCTTTACCAAGGCATCTGTGTCCTGGTTCCCAAGGTTGCTTACAAGAAAAGCAGAGTTTCTTCCTTCTTAGCTCATCTCGTTCAGCTGCAGATGGACCTTGAGCCATCTTTTGAGGAAAAGAGGGTCTCCTTTGGGTAGAGCTAACACCTTTATAGAACTTTTTCTTAGGCTGATAAACAGGAGTAGTATCAAGATCTAGAGCAAAGTCAATTGCTTCTTCAAGGTTTGCTGGCCTTTGTACCTTTACCAATGGCTTAATCTAATTGTTCAATCCCTCAATGAACAACATAGTGATCCTTCGGTCAGTCATATCAGGTACCATCACTGCTATCTTCTGAAACTCATTGACATACTGCACAACCCTTCCTTCTTGCTTGAGTTGAGCTAGTTCGCGATAGTACACTTCAGTGTCTTTTCTATCAAACCTCTGAATTAGCTTGGTTACAAACTCATCATAGGAATTTATCCTATCATGATGTTGAGAGACTAGGCCATGATGCCACCATTCATATGCCAATCCTTCAAGATGCATTGTACCAAATTGAATTGCCTTCTTCTCTATCAAAGGCTTAAGTGAAAGGTATGTATCCAGCTTGTTAACCCAAGCCCTAGCACTGAGCTTACCACTTCCATCAAAGGTAGGAATGGGAACTCGATTCAATGCTTCTTTATACTCCTTTGTATCATCATCCCTTCTAGGACGAAAGCCTCTAGTTCTACCTCGCCTGTCTCTATCTTCCCTCTTCTATCGGCAATATTCATTGAAAGTCATCATATCTCGAACACGTTCCGGAAGTCTGGCATAAAGATTTGCAAAGAGAGCTATCTCATCTTCAAAATTGTTTGGTTCTTCTTCGTCAAACTCTTCATCAGCTTCATTGTCCTGTTCAGGTGGTGGTGGAAGGAAGGTTGGTCTTAAAGGCCTATCAACTGTAGGAGTTCGTGTGCGAACTCTTGTACCTACTGCACTACCTGCATCATCATCAACATGTCTTTCTTGTCTCTCAGGTGTAGCTGCATCTTGACGACCTTGTCCAGCTACTTCACCTTGATGCATATTTTGAAGGGATTGTAGGACATGTTGCAATATTTGAGCGGTTTGTTGTTGTTCAGCGGCAATGTTCCTAAACATCTCTCTTGCTGCACGTTCACCATCTGCAGGTGGACTTCTACTTCTTTCCTCAGCCATGTTAGCTTGTCTAGCTACAATTGCTTCTGAAAGAGTATCCTGTTGTGGGTAACGATGAATCCACTGGAACTGCCTTCGTTGTTCACGCACAATGTATCTCCTTGTTCTATCACTTTGTTGATCACCTTCTTGCATGAAAACCCCCAAAGGCTGGCAGGATCCAAAGCTCTGATACCACTGTAAGATACCCAACTAGTGCTACCAAAATTTTTCGTTACTTAAACAATTTTATTTGCTATCAATTCATCAACTACTTCAACAACATTAAGATATACATCAAAGATAACACAGTGAATGAATCAATCTTAGAGTTGGGTACTTGTCTTATTACTTGATTCAATCAACTTGCAATGTCTTATTACATAGATAATGCTTCAACAACATGCATTGACAACTTATTCAATGGAAATACAAGAGAAGGCCTTGAAGCCTTGGTGATTACAATGTCCTTCACAATTGATCAACTTAATCAACTCAATGATGTCGACTGAATGTCAACACCTCACAATACAACAAGGGAGCATCACCTTGTCAGTTGAGGGAGCATCACCCCAACACTTGAAACTCGCAAGCCTCAAGATTACAAGCTTACAAGCTTTGCAGAGAGAAATTCGCCAAAGTATATGATACCAAATGAATGAGAGAGCTCCTCCTTTTATAGGCCTTCCAAAGGCAATGAAGGCATGTTTTTCAATGCACAAAGAGGAACCAGGGCACATTTCCCAAGAAGCATATCCAAGGGAATATTCCATCTGATGACTCATTCTGAGTTGGCAAGCTTAACCAGAGACCTTGACACGGATCCAGATGCTATCCTTCTGACCAATGGGCATTCAGGTAGTTGTAACAACTTTAACCACTTCTTGAAACACTTAGGCGCAGTTTAAGGGTTCTTCTGACTGGGGCACTAGCTGTGGAGGATCTCACTAGGGAGTGCGCCTAAGTCATAAGTTCTCATCCTTGGATGATACTGTCTTAGGGAGTGAACTCCTCTTGATCCATACTTAAACATTTGAAGATTTAGAATGTTCAACTCATCACCTCACAGGGTGGGCGCATATTTGAAGGATTTACAGAGGTTTTGGCGCCTAGGTTCTAACTTGTCATCTTTTCAAGGAAATGTGAAGGCAATTTAACTTCAAATGAACATACATTGCCCCCTGATGGAGCGCCTTGCATCTAAACTGTTCTTGGGGACTTGCATCCATCTTAGGCACACCTTTTAGGTCATTTTAACTGGTATCTGCGCCTAGCATCTTCATGAAGATGTTCTACACTGTTCAACTCTCAAACTCTTACAATCAAACCTTTTGAAGCTCCTTTTAATCTAGCGCCCTCATACAGAGCATTAACATCTTGTCTAAGTCTTCAACTTCACCTAGGCGCACTTGTTGGTAGGCGCCAAATAGAGTTTATAGATGCTTGAAGTCTTCAAAACATACCAAAATACTTGCCTGGCATCAAGATAACCTTAGGCGCTTCAAGAAGGAAGTTGGAACATGAATAGGCGCCAACTTGTCTAGGCGCAAACCAAAGCTTGTGGAGGATATTCAAGGCGCCCAAGATGCCTTGAAGACTTCACAAAGTTCCAATGCTCATAACTTCTTCTGGTTCACTCTGGAGCTAGGCGCTATAACTTGATCTAGGCGCACTTTCTAGTAGAAAAGGTTCTAGATGGGCGCCTTTAGATAGGAGAGGTCTTTCCTTGCTAGAATCTTCAACTCAGGCATCAGTTGATTCAAAAATACCTTCTTCTTTCTAGTGCCTATTCATTTGGAGAACTTGGAATCCATTTCATCAAGGAGGCGCATTTCCTATGCCATGGAATCTTGTTTTGGCGCCTTGGTGAGTTTAGGCGTTCATTTCATATCATTTGATCACCCTGTGGCGCCTAAGGTGAGAACTTATCCTTGTCTACCTTAATCAACATCTCATCTCTTTCACAACTCACAACTGGAAGCTCCTTCTAGGTTGGGCGCATTTTAGGGTTTGCAAACTCAAGTTGTGGCGCCTTGATCCCTAGGCGCATTTTGAGGGTGAGATAGGCAAGTAAGGGTGCCAATACTAGCCCTTAAGACGTCTCTCCTTCTATCAAGTCTTCACTAAAGATGAGACTCACTAGATTCACCTGGAGGAGGAATGCATCAGAGTCTAGGCGCACTTTTTGGGAAGTCTAATGTAGAATGAGTGCTTAGGCTATACTTAGCCATTTTCCCTGATACTTGCAGATGTATTATGGTGTTGGAAGTTGATATCTCCTTCTCCAGTGGTAGCGCCACCCTTCTGGAAGCATTGAAACCCTTGTTCCAAGCTAAGCACTTATCTAAACTTGTCAAAGGGACATTTGCGCCTAAGCATGAAAACCTCATTATACCTTCTTCATGTTCATCTTTGATCTAGGCGCTTGGTTGGAGGAACCCATTCAGGTGGAGCGCCTTCTGCTGAAACCTCAACTTCAATGCCAGAAGTGCTCTTAGGCGCCAGGATGAGTGTGTTCTTCCAAAATGGGCGCCTTGTCAATGACTTAGTGGATTATGACTCAAAACTCCTTGATTCTACCTGCAAGATAACACCCAGCATTAGTCAAAACCCAATTCATTCCCTTATCATTTAGAATTAGCCTCCGGGAATGAGGAATAGGCTAATCCATTCATCACTTCGTGTTCAGGCCGGAAATGGGGACATGACAGGAACCATGACACTAAGTCTTTGAAACTCAGTGATGTATGTATCAATGTTACCCGTTTTCTTCAGCTGTGCTAGGTCCTTGAAGCTTTGCTCCAGATTTTGCTTGTCAAACCTCTCGATGAGTCTATTGGTGAACTCATCGTAGGTTGTAATCAGATTGTGACCCTGTGTCAGAAGATCATGGTACCACCACTCATAGGCAGCCCCATCCAGGTGCAAAGTAGCAAAATTTAAGGCTGTCTCCTCAGGCATAGGCTTCAAAGTAATGTATGTGTCGAGCTTCTGAACCCAAGCTCTTGCAGAACACTTTCCGCTACCATCAAAACGGTCAAAAGACACTTTACTCTGACCATGCTTGTAATTTTTGTTGCCCCTATCCCCTGTCTTCCGCCATTTCTCTTTTTCTGGTTCATAAATTGATCAAATGTTAAGCTTCTACGGACATGATTAGGAAGTGTCATATATTCATCATGACATATCATGATATCATCAGCGAATGTAGTTCTATCCTCATGCTCGGGAGGCATTTCTTCCCTTCTGTTTGCAAATGGTTGAAGGGGTCTCGCAACTGATCTCACTGAAGTCTTGGTGGGTGTTCTTACATAGTCATTTCTTGCACCATTGTTTTGCGAGCTGTTGGCTTCTGTGTTATTTCTTGGGCCCTGAAATAAGTTTTGATCCATTTTATTCATTAATCTGGCCATCATGTCAAACATCCTATGTTACCGGATTCGCCTGTTACAGGCTCGGGTGCGGGTGCGGTGTGGCTCGGTTGCGGGTGCGGGTGCGGGTACCCTGTGGGTGCGGGCAGGGTGCTGCACAAAAGTGTTGGGTGCGTCTCGGACGCACCCGGGTTCACTGGGTGCGAACCCAGCCTAAAAACATAGCACCCGGAGTGCACCCACGGACCTTTCAAATTTTTTTTATGTTTTTTTCACTTATAACACAATTTAATATTATTTGAAACATTCAAAAATGCAAATATAACCCTAAAAAGTCATTATAAACACTCTTTTGCCATTTTCAACTCATTTTTTCATTCCAAAACACAAAAATTGTCCATTATGGCTGAACTAAAGAATTTTTTTGTGGTTGAAGAAAGAAGCTTGAAGATTGAATCCTGAAGGTTGGAAGTCGATTGCTCCACCATTCCTACTCATTTCCAACGGTTTAGAGGCTGCCAAGAAGATCAAAGGAAGAGATTTTTGCAAAGAGGTAGGTTTTCTATTCATTTTTTTTTTGCATTTTTGAACAACAAACAAATTCTTTTCAACTTGTTTCTTTTTAAAACTATTTATATGAATCATGAATGTATCACCATGCTTTTGTTTTTGTTTTGATTTTTGAAAGTTTTGAGTTTTCATTGTTTCCATTTTGTTTACAAAACTTATTGCCACACCCATAGGTGACAGGAATCACAATGGCAGCTAGTTCTAGCTCAGTATCACAATCAAAATTCAAAATCGATCCACACTCACCTGTTTGGAGGCATGTTGAAATGATTCAACAACAACCAGGTGGTGGGGGTTACCTTTGGAAATGCAATGGCTGTGATGTGCAATACAACAGTTCATATAGTCGGGTGAAAGCCCATTGGTGTAACATCCCTGGGATGGGGATCAAAGCTTGCCCAGGAAAGAGTAATAAACCTATACCACGAGAGCAAGTGCTGGCATATATCACCGAGCAAGAAGCAGCAGATGAAGCAGCAGGCCGTAAATCAGTAGCAAATGTGTTAAGGAAAAGAGGCAGAAATCAAAGAATGGGTCCTCCATCTATTCCTAGTTCCAATGTTGTGATAGAGAGCCACCCATTTTTGGTCACTCCTCAAGAGCAACCCACAAGCACTACAAACAAGAGACCAAAGGGACCTTTAGAAACATCATTTCAAAATGAGGCTCGAGATATTGTTGACCAACATATAGCCAGATGCATTTATGCAAATGGTATGTCATTCAATGTTGTTCGCTCACCATATTGGCAAGAGATGGTGAGAAAAATTAATGAGGCTCCAAAAGGGTATAAGAGCCCAGGTTATGAGAAGGTGCGTGGCACCTTATTGGAGAATGAGGTGAAGAATATAGAAGATGCATTGAAGTCCTTAAGGGATTCATGGAGTGAGACAGGGGTGTCGATTGTCTCTGATGGATGGAAAGATGCAAGAAATCGGCCTTTGATCAATGTCATTGCAGTGTCCCCTAAAGGGGCAATGTTTTTGAGAGCTGTGGATTGTGAGGGACAGGTGAAGGATGGTGAATTTATTGCTCAGATCCTCATTGCAGCCATTGAGGATGTGGGACCTCGTAATGTTGTTCAAGTGATAACGGACAACGCAAAAAATTGTAGAGCTGCTGGGTTGTTGGTTGAGGAATGATATTCACATATCTTTTGGACACCTTGTGCTGTCCACTCTCTCAATCTAATGCTACAAAATATTGGGAAAAAAATTGATTGGATTAGAGAGTTGTATGCAGAGGCCGAGGAGATACGGATGTTCATCACCAACCACCACATGTCCCAAAGCATATTTAGATCATTTTCTACATTGGAGTTGTTGAAGGTAAGTGAAGCAATATATTTTTAAATTTAAATTTTTCATAGTGCTTTAAATTTTTAATTTCACATATTCTATTTCTTCTTAAAAGTTATAGTTTGTTTTCAATTTTTTCAATGTTTAAATTAAATTTTATTTATTGTACTTTTTATTTTTGATATTTCAATAGGTTGCTGAGACCCGTTTTGCCTCGAACACAATTGCCTTGAGACGACTTGTGAAGGTCAAACAGGTTCTTATCAGCATGGTAACAAGCACTACTTGGTCCGTATGGAGGCAAAGCAACACTGAGCGGGCAGCAAATGTTAAGGGGATGATCCTAAATGACTATTGGTGGGATCGTGTGGAGTATCTCCTTAGTTTCACCGAGCCCATTTTGAGCATGATTCGTTATACGGACATGGACAAGCCTTGCATGGGGGAGATATATGATGGCATTGATTCAATGATAGAAAAGATAAAGAACATCATAAATGAGAAGGAGAAAGATCCTCAAGAAATTCTCTTCAAGCAAGTGCATGAAATTATTGAGGCTAGATGGAACACAATGACAACCCCGCCACATCTTCTTGCATTTGCATTGACTCCAAAATATTATAGCAGTGAGATTCTTTCGGTGACAAATAGGATTCCCCCATGGAGAGATTTAGAAGTGTCTGAAGGGTACAAGGCAGCATTTCGTAGACTCTTGATCCAGATTTGCATGATATGGTCACTGATGAGTTCACTGATTTTGTACACTCCAATGGTCTAAGCATTGAGGCTCTTCGTGATAGATTCAAGAAAGATGCTCACAATTGGTGGTACTTTCATGGCCAACAATTCCGGTGCCTACAGCCTCTTGCAGTCAAAGTTTTATCACAAGTAAGTTTACTAAATTTCTATTTTTTTTATGATTTATAATTTTATCTTAAAGACTTTTAAAAATTTGAAGTTTGAAGTTCCATAATTTTTAATTATTATAAATTTTATAACTTGTAACTTCATAAGTTTTAACTTTGTAAGTTTTTATTTTTAACTCTTTCTCTCTACTTTGTCATCATAGGTTGCTAGTTCCTTTGCATCTGAGAGGAATTGGAGCACGTACTCTTTTATCCACTCGATAAAGCGCAACAGATTGCACTCCAAAAAGGCGGAGAATTTAGTGTATGTGCATTCCAACTTGCGCCTCCTTTCGCACAAAAAGCAAGACTATAAGGAGGGGAATCAAAGTTGTGGGATGTGGAGCTAGAGCAAATTGACTTGGATGCTTCTACTTCCCAATCCAAACATGTTGCACTTGAGGGATCAGAGAGCGAGCATACTTTTTCAGCGAGTGGCAGTGGTGCTGGTTGTGGTTCTTCAAATGATCCTGCTAATGTCCAAGAAGATGATGATGATGTGGAGGATTTAGCAAATCCATATGATGATTGACACTTGTCATTTGACATTGAAACAATGAAAATTGATTGTTGAACATGATATTATTATTTTGAATCTTGTTATTGAACTTGAAGTTCGAGTTTTATGTTTTATGATATTCAAGTTGATGGTGGTTTTGTTGATTATATGATGCTATGTGGTGTTCTACACTTTATTCTTGCATTTCTACACTTAATTTTTTTGCATATACATATATTTTTTTATATATATAAAAAAACGAACCCAAAAACGAACCCAAACCCCAAAAAAAATTTTGGCCGAACCCGCGAACCGAACCCGCGAACCCGAACCCGCACCCGCACCCGAACCGGCAACTTAGCAAACATCTGGTCAAACTTCCTCTCCATCCTTTTACCCGGACTATCACGTGGGCAGTTTTCTTTATCTCTATCTGCCATGATTGACTTCTCTTCAACAGAGTTCTCTGAACCACATGAAGTTTTCAACTTCCTCTCTTCACTCTGCTGGTACCTTCTCTCTCTGGCACTAGTTTGCTGCATGCAGAGTTAGGGAAACTTACACAGGCTGGCAGGAGACCAGCTCTGATACCACTATAATGGCCACCCTAGCTTATGGCACAATAATCTCAGTTCAATTCATTAGAAACTGATGCAAATTTTTTAATTTGACTTTTTTATTTGAATAACACTGCTGTAGTATCTGAGACATTGAAAGGTGGTAAGGCAAAATTACCTCAGAAAAAATTCATGATTCCAACTAATGTAATGTCGCAGATGTAGAAAAGTCACCTTCTACAACAATGAGATCTTATGATGTCTCTGGTCTGGCTGTATTTGGGTCTGCTGAATAATTCAGACTGCTGAAAGTGCCCAGAAATCCATACAAATCGCTCAGATTGTTCTCAGAATGCATATCACCTATCACAAAGGCTTGTAATGGATTCTACTAGTCTAGGCACTCAGATTGCAATGACCAATAAGTCTATCCTGGAGTGTTTTCTGTCGCAGCTCTACAAAAATCAGTGCTGGTACGGATGCCTGGGAACCACCAAATTGACCATAACTCAATAAGTACTTCAGATTTTCACTTGGGACCTTTTGCAACAGGTGCTCCTACCCTAGGCGACCCCAAAGGATGTTATAAACCATGCACAAGGGCAGCGAATAATTTCCTTGACCCCCACGTACTTTCTGTGTTGTACGGCAACTGAAAAATGAGTACGGCCAGATATCAGTCAAACCTGCTTACTTAGCCAATATTTCGTCTTATCCTACCGACTACAAGACAACCCAACTCCCTGAATTTCACTTGTCTTCGACTTTGCACTTAGAAGGAGATTTTCAATGGTACGACCCTTCCCAGGAAGTACGGCATCAACAGGAAACAACACTCAGATCATTTCTTGCTACAGTCCTAACATTCTTCACTGTAACATACACCAAAATTCACTGCCAAACAGATTCTAACTGAAGATCATCAGAACACATCAAAACTGTCATAATCACACCAAAAAACTGAATCCAACTATCTAACAAAGCTCCTCAAAACACATCAAACTCCATTATGCCCAATATGATTTCTGAGTGAAACCATCGATTGCTCCCAGCTAGGATTGATGTCTCACAATTGAAACTGGATGATTTGGTAGTGAAACATCCTCACAAACCCTTGCTAAATATCACAGGCGCTCCTGAAGACATATCAATATCTCAAAACTGCCTGAAGAAACCTCACAATGAGCGATTTTGGCTATATATCACCTCCACTCACTCCCACGCTCATGCAAGAGAATCATATTTAATACCCACTAAGGAGCGCTCCCACTCCACAAGCCTGGCCTAGAATAGGCGTTCACAGATGAAGGGACCCACCATACCCAACGCCCACTAAAGGCAGAAAACTATCTACTTTTAAAAGAATATAAGTTTATAATGAACATTGTAACTTATATTAACCTTTTAAAAGTCCCATTTCCCTTACCATTAAGTTAGCATTCGGGAAATAACAAAAAGGCTAACATATTTTTAATTTTTGATCACTGATGGCACTTTTCTAATTTCCTAATAAAATGAACTAGGAAAATAACTAAAGTTTCTAACTTTGGAAAAACTACCTACGTATGTAAACTTGAATAACATGGCATATGCATGATTACACCAACATTTTCCTTAAGTGCAAATTAGAGAGTGTATACAAAGAGAAGGCTAAGACCAATTATCATGGTAATTGGGCCTGCTAAGGTACCTATGTATACTAAAATCAATGGAGAATGAAGGAGGGCTTAGGAATAACCCATGTACACCCCCCTCCCTAGGACAACTTCCTTCATTCCTAGCAATGCTTGAAGATGAACGTATTTGGTTTCAGTGAATGGTTTAGTGAAGATGTTAACAACTTGCAATTTTGTGCGATAATATTGAAGATTGATGGTGTGATCACGAATCAGTTGCCAAATCTAGTGCATATGGACTTCAATGTGTTTGGTGCACTGATGTTTCATGGGATTTTTGGAGATGTGGATGGTACTTTATTTGTTGCGCCAAATTGTAGTAGGCTGATGCTGATGGATGTCAAATTCAGACAAGTTTGTCTGCATCCAAATAGACTCTATGGCTGCATTAACAATTCTTTTGTTTTCAGCTTCTATGGATGAGGGGGCTGTGGCATGTTGCTTCTTGTGAGAAGAAACAAGGCCAAAGACAAAATGAAAAACATAGCCCAAACTTCAAAGTGGACTTGTGATCATCATTATCACTTCCCTAATCTATATAACCTATTAACTTTTTCAAACCACATGTAGAATAGTGGATGTCATGTGTATGAGTGCCATTGATATAGCAGATGATATGTTTAGTGTCTTTCCAATGAAGCTCATGTAGTTCTTGCATAAACTAAAAAACCAATCCAAGCTTGAAGGAATTTCAAGGCAGCTGTGAGTCAAGTAAATAAGGTTGCCAACAAGTTGCCTATACAAAGTAGCATCAATCAAGGGAGTAGAGGACTTGGCTATGACCTTAACCCTAAATAGAAATGGTGCAGGTGCAAGTTTACAATTTGTCATAAAAATTCTTTCCAAGAGGTTCAAGGCTTACTTGGGCTGAGAAAGACTGATCGCAAAGGTGGAGTGTGTGATCTCTAAACCAAGGAAATATCATGTGCATATCAAAGAAAATCAGATGGAAAGATCATAAACAATGATAAACAAATGAGAAAAACCTCACAATAAAGAAAACACACAAGGTTTACCTTGGAGAAACACTTTAAATGGGAAGAAGTCCAGCAAAAATGAGCTATAAGATCCGCATATCACAATACAACAACTGATTACCATATTTACAAGACTTAAACTTGACTTGGACTTGACAGATTGATTTTTGGCTCAGACTTAGACTCGGCATTGAGACTTGGCAAATACTCATAAAATTGAAAAACCATGAAATATAGAGATCTTTAAGGATTTAAAGCTTTTACTATGCACCCTTAAACAAATCAACTTTAAAGACATAACAAACTTATCAATTAGAAGCTACTTTGATCACATAGACAAGTATACATCAATCAAATGAGTACAAAAGGGGATTTGAGTTGAAGGAAACAACATTTTTGATGTACAAAACTCATGGGTTATGACATCCATGGCATCAAAAACAAAAATCACAAGATGGAGTCATGAACAATGGTGGAGAGGAGCTTGTATAACTTGACCCATCATCACTAGCTCTATGTAGAGTCTTGCACTTGTATCTTAGACAAGTCTACAATTGTTGCTACATTCATAGGAGCATTACTTAAGAAAAAGATTGACTCGGAAAACCAAAAGTATAAATCTAATTCAGTTACTTGGAATTTAATTGGGAGAGTCAAAAGAATAATAAAACATTGCTCCTCCATCTAGCATGGCCCAAAATAATTTTTATCTTTTACTCTTTAAAACTAGAGTGGGGTTTTAGGGGCAGATGCCCCTAGTGGGGTTGAGGGGCAGAGCCCCTTGCAGGGGTCTAGAGGTAGCACCCCTAGCAGGGTCAAGGGGCATGCCATTGATGCCACATATACCTTCATGGAAAATGCCATTTTCCATAATTTTATCACTTTTAACCAAGCTGCAAGTGTCCTCCAAACCCTTGAAAAACACAATTGTCGAGGCCATCGAGTAGTAATTAGGCCCTAACCGTGTTTATTGCCATAGAGTGTTAGGTTTGAGGTTTGAGTGAAGTCTTGTAATCGTAACAAGGCCACAATGGCCTAATTGAGCTACTGCAATGATTTAGAAGCTCTTAGGACACCTACAATATCTTTGCCACCATGTAAGACCTACAACTATTCTTGTTACAATCAATAGATGGATTAAAACCACCATTCCAATGAGTGCCAACCTCTCACACTTTGTGAGTAAACATTATATGACTTTCCCTTGTTCTCCCATCCATGGAAAATGGAAGACCAAACGTCCGAAAGATGA
Organism: Cunninghamia lanceolata; assembly: GCA_027924645.1. Taxonomy (NCBI): domain Eukaryota; kingdom Viridiplantae; phylum Streptophyta; class Pinopsida; order Cupressales; family Cupressaceae; genus Cunninghamia; species Cunninghamia lanceolata. The sequence goes on from BSBN01000082.1 coordinate 1,246,163, forward strand.
ATATTAATTGACAATACCCTTTGCATTCAACATTTTGTCTATGATGTGATGCTTTTGCTGGTTATTCTAGGGGGCGTTATATGCTTTCACTATGGTATTCACATTTTTTCCATGGTAGAAGCAAGTTCTCATCCATAGGTGGTGAACTTGCCACTTGTAACAAGCAACGAGTTTGTCAGAAAAGGTTTTGTAGTTTTGTAATTTGTCTTCAACACTTCTTGAGATGCTCCAAATCACTTTAGTCATCCTTTTGACATCATCACGCCATTCTTTGCTCTGTTCATATCATTTTGTGATGGATTTGAACTTCTAACCCCATGACAACTTTTCATGAACGAAGAATGCGGTGACCCCAGTGGTCTAGTATACTTTGACTCAATTTCACAGATCATACCACTGGCCTCCCCGATAGGGAGGCCTTTGGTCCCCAAAATCTTGCCTGGATTGAAAATAAGGAACTCTTATTCTCATGCCTTTGTTAGGACTCTTTCAACATGACTTGGGAACAACCACCCTAAGCCAACTTGTCCCTACACAAAGACGAACAAGCCTTGACACGACCTAGCCCCTTGATTGGTCCACACAAAACATCAACATAAGTGAAAGGCAAAATACCATCCACCCTTGAAGGCTTGATATTTATCTCAAATTGATCCACACTTCTCTTAAAGTACACTTGCTTACCTTCACGGAACAGACCTGCATGGTGTTTCATTTGCTGCCCCTTTCCTTGCTTCTCCCCATGTGTATGAAGCTCATTTTTAGTTGCAACAACACCCCTGTCTGCACTTGTTGTCCCTCCAACATTGGGGAAACAATCCTTCCATTAGCATTTTGAAGTGCTAGCAAAGGCAATCCTAGATTTTCCTGCATAGGAGTTCAAAATAAACTCTTTCCGATTCAATTGGAGTCTATATTGATTGTTTCGTCTAAAATAGACTACATCTCTCATGTCCACGTAAGGACTTCGAAGAATTATATCACTTACATCTAATAGCACAATATCAACCATTACTTCATCTTTGAACTCCGGATGTAGACCAAAAACCAACTTGCATTGCTTTGACACCTTCATCTCCACTCCATGTTGCAACCACCCCAAGGTATAAGGATGCGGATGGTTCACAACTTCCAGTCCTAACTCATTAACCAGCCTAGGAGAAACAAGTTTCACTTGAGAACGAGTCGAACATGGCATCAACTTTCTTACCTTTCACTTTGTATCTTTATTTGAAATAATTGTATGAGCTCTTCTCCTCCACGTGAGCTGTCACCAACCTTTAGTGCTCTCTTATTAAGTGTGATAAATGAGAAACACTCATCTGCATTTGAGGTGCATTCAATCTCTATTGGTTTATGTGCAACATTGGCTTGCTAATCCTTCTTCTCAGTTGAAGGTGCCAATTCAGGGAGTAGCTTCCAACACCTCTCTTCTGAGTGCCCATCTTTATCACAATGTGATCAATGATACCTTCCTTGATCTCTGCTCTTTTGACTTACAGTGGTAGGAGCATTCTTCTTGCCTTTTCCTTTGCCACTATCTTCATATTTATCTCCATTAAACTGCTGCTTATCACCTTGCTTGTTTTTATAGGAAGAGTAACCCCTCTTATCTAACTCAAGGTAGTATACTTGGGCACACACCTCGCCTATGTCTTGGGTTTTGACCATTAGGACAGGCCTCTTCAAATGTCCAAACAACTCTCCAATATATTTCATGAGAATCTTTTGGTCCATTACATCTTTTTCCAGTTGTATTGCTCTCTTCCTAAACTTGCTTGTGTATGCTTGCACACTTTGTCCCTGTCTTAGTCTCAAGTAGTGCCATCATTACTCACTCTTCTTCATGGCATATGGGAAAAAATTGTTTGTGCAACAATCCCTCGAAGTCATCCCACTTTGAAATTAGTGACACTTTACAAGTTTCTAGAGAGTAAGTATAACTCTTATACCATGTTAGAGCATGCTCGAATAACTTCAACCTTGTAAAAGGAATTTGTTGATGAGGGGATGATTGATAAAGATTGAAATATACCTCCATGTAGGACATTCATTGGTCAAGCTTCTCTATGTTAATCTCGCCATCAAAGGGATGAATGTTGATTTTTGCTTAAGCCTTGAAGAACTTCCCATTAGAGCACTCTTGTTGCTCCATCTCCCTTTGTTCCGATTCTCCATGCTTTGTGTTCTTTTGGGATTCTCAACTTGGTTATCAAGACTAGCATCATGCTTTCAAGTCTATCCAGATTCCACCTTCTCTTCTACACTGGGAATCGTTGCAGCATCTTGCAACTTTTGGAATCACACTTGTCTATCATCTTCCCTTGTCATTTTCACTATCCTCAACCAATCTCTTATTCTAGTCTTGGGCTGAAAAGGTGACAAATCCTTGTCTCCACTCGATCTTGTGGATGGTATATACTTGCAAAACTTGCAAAATTCACTTTCCTGAAGGATTCAACTACTCTTATACCACTTGATCCATAAACATTGGTAGCTATGCCAAACAAGTGTCACAAGCATATGAATTTTTTACTCTACTCCCTCAAAAAAACAACCCTTAATACACACTCTAACCTCTTCCAATGGTTAACAACATAATACATGGCGTGCATATCAAAATAAATAGCATGGAAACATCATAAGTAATGATAAATAGATGAGAAACACCTCACAATAAAGCAAACACAAAAGGCTTAACTTGGAGAAACCCTTGAGATGGGAAAATCTCAAGCAAAAGTTAGTTATAAGCTCCCAATATCGCTATGCAACAACCGATTACAAATGATAACAATGCCACAATGGTGTAATTGAACTACCACAATGATTTAGAAGCTCCTAAGACAGCTGCAACTATGCTTGTTATAGTCAATAGATGGACTAAAACCACCATTCCAATGAGAGCCAACATCCCACACTTAGTGAATATACATTATATGACATTCCTTCAACCTCCCATCCACAAAAATTGGAAGACCAAGCATCCAAAAGATGAATTCAATTGACAAAACTCTTCGCATTCCACATTATGTCAATGTTGTGACACTTTTGCCAGTTCTGCCAAGGGGCGTTTATGTTTTTGTTGCTGCCTTAATGTTTTCTTTGTGGTAGAAGCAAATTCAACGCATAAGGTGGCAAATTTGCCATAGTAGCTTTTGTATTCATTTGAAGGGTTGCAATTTGTCTTCAGCACTTCTAGAGATGCTCTGTATCACCTCACTCATCCTTTTGACATCATCACACCCTTCTCTGCTCTATACCACATCTTCTTATGATGAAATTGGACTTCTAACCCCATGACTTTTCTTCATGAATGTAGAATGCCACAACCCCAATAGTCCAATGTATTTTGACCCGATTTCACAGATCATGGAGGTTGACGAGAGAAGAATGAAATCCATCTTCTCGTACCAAGTTTGAGGGGCTCTCTTAAGATCATAAACGGACCTCTTGTGTCAACATACAAGAGAGGAATCCTAAACAAATTGCTGAGATTGCAACATATAAATCTCAGCAATTGTATTTTGACCCGATTTCATAGATCATGGAGGTTGACGAGACAAGAAAGAAATCCATCTTCTCGTACCAAGCTTGAGGGGCTCTCTTAGGATCATAAAGGGACCTCTTGTGTCAACATACAAGAGAGGAATCCTAGACAAATTGCTGAGATTGCAACATATAAATCTCTTCGCAAAGAAAAACACTCTTCACATCCATCTGATGGATTGCCCATATATGAGATGCAAAAATAGAAAGAAGAAGGTGGATGTCCTCAACTTGTTGAGCCTTGTGTTTGTCAATACTTATATTTGTCGCAAACTTGTTTTGATAGACCCACTTATATTGAATTAATTTTCTTCATTTTGAAAGCATGAGCAAATCCCAAGTATTTTTCTTCATCAAGGATCTATTCTTTTCTTGCACGACTTCATCCCATTCTACAATGCCACTCAACTCATTAAACGTCTTGGGTTTTAATGTTGTGGAAAAAAACGCATAAGGAAATTCAGTATTGTGTGCAGTGAGTGTTGTATGAATTACCAACAAAGTAGCCTGTTGTTTGTTGCGTTTTCTGAAGTTGACATGGAAGTGAACAAGGAGCAGTGTAGATGGTCGACGATGTATCTCAAGAGGAGTATAAGTATCTTCATCATCACTGTTACAAAAAGTGGTGGGAAGAGTGGAAGAAGTAGAAAGAGAAGATGTTGATTGTGGAGGTCGTTCATCGAATTTGACACTCTGAATGAAGATCAATTTGTAGGTATTAGGATGAAGAACCCTGCAGCCTTTGACATCTTTTGAATAGCCAACAAAAATGCAAGGCTTAATTTGTAGCTGTATAGCCTTGCTCGTATCCTTAGGAATGTGTGACCAAGCACAACATCCAAATTTTTGGAAATGATCAGTTGATAAATTTTTGTCCACTCCAAGCTTCTTTATATATCATCCCTATGAGAACTTTGAGGGATGCAATTTTAAATAAAGTTCACATAATTAGTGGAATCAAGCTAGAATTGTGGGGCAAGACCTCAAGCTAGAATTGTGGGGCAAGACCTCGAGAATGGATCCTCCAATTGACCATTTCATTGACTGTGATTCTTTCTCTCAACAACACCATTTTGTTGTAGAATATCAAAAATTGTATGTTGTAGCTGAATGCCTTCTGTGGTAGAGTCAACATATTCTCCTCCATTATCTATTCACAAATACTTCATGTACTTTCCGTATGGTTTTTCAACCAAGAATTAGAAATTTAGAATAGAACGAAATGTTGAAAGTCTCATTTATATGCTTGAGGAAATAAATGTAGGTACACTTGGAATAGTCATAAGCAAAAGTAAGCAAAGGTTGGGCCTTATTAAAAGATGAAGGAAATGTTCCTGCAATGTCACTATGAACAAATTGAAGAACTTCAGTAGGTCTCCATTCTTGACCTTTTACATAACTGTCATTTGGATGTGTAATGTCCCTTTTTGGGATATTCCTGATTTTATGCCTTTAAAACAATATTTACTCAAAATGATAATAGCTTTATCAAAGATCAAGAATTTATGGTAATATTTAGATCAATAAATCATAGCACAATTCTCAAAATCAATCATATCGTGAATTCTTGGGAAATACTTACAAATCTGCTGAATTAGAGGTTTCGTCCCTAACTCAACAGTGGCAATATCAAGGGTTTTCGTCCTTAACTTCCCAAGAGCATGAAAGGGTTTTTGTCCTTCCAACTCTTCGTCCACCTTGGAGGGTTTCCGTCCTCCTTGACCAAGATTTGGGTTTTCATCCAAACTTGATAAGAGCAATAAGGGTTTTCATCCTTATCATCTCGTGAACTTGGAAGGGATTTTGTCTTTCCTATTTGCAAGACATTTCCTCAAATTCAAAACTGATTGCTTGATGAATTTGCTAGATTATTGCTGATTGCTTTTGCTGATTGATATTTCTTGATGGATTGACAAGTTAATGCTTGAATGAGGCTTGCATGAATTTATGCTTGATTGATTAATTCCTTCTTCACTAATGTCTTCCATTCTTGGTTTACCTTATATATCTTATATCTTCAAGGGTTATGTTCATTCATTTGCCTTGTGACTTTTAGTTAATTGTAATTAAGTATTTGTTTGAGGGAAATCGCAGTTTTTTAAGAATACATGAACCATATTAATAGAGGGTTGGCTGCTTGGGTCGGTTGTTTTTAAACTTGCTTTTAATAGAGGGTCGGCTGTTTGGGTTGGCTGTCTTTAAATTTGCTCGCCTAACATATTAATGATCCACCTTTATTAATATCCTTGGGTCTGTAGAAATCAATGGGTATCATTAAAAAAATGAACCTGTAGACATCAATGGATATCATAGTAAAAAAGGCGGGGGCATTACAGGATGCTTACCAACAATGCACCCGTATCATATCCCACCAGAAAAGGAGATAGGTGGAAGGCCTGTGACCATATCATGCTTATGTAATTCAAGTGATTAAACAGCTCATGCCATAGCCTACTCACATCATTAGTGCAAGTAAGCAAAACAATGGAATGAGAATCAGGTACAAAATTGGAAAAAGTATACAAATGTGGTTTATGATCTGCCTTTCCAATTACAATTATCTATGATGGATTGACAACTTCCTGAATGATGACATAATTGGGAGCGAATTAACTGTTTTTCCAGAACCTATATGTGTTATCTGATTGATGGAATGAAGATTTGCAAAAAGTGAATGAACACAAAACACATTATTGAATGTTCCATCATGCATGACAACTGAACTTTGTCCCTTAAATGTTACAAAAAAAGAATCATCCTTGAAAATTCGCTGAAAGGAACATGGAACAAGTGAAGAAAACAAATCTTCTGTTTTAGCCATGTGATGAGATGCATCAAAATCCATTATCCACTGAGGTTCATATGAAGTTGATGTAGTAGTGGTGTCAGGAAGAGCTTTGTCTTGGCCTTTTCCTAAAGAGGAGGATGAAGAAGATACACTGATCTTATTTGTTCAATTAAAATAATCAACTTTTTGACTCTCAAGATGACCTTTCTTTCCACAAAAAGCGATTTTTTTTGGTTTCCTTTTCAAATTGGAATCATCTTGGGCATGTAATTGGAAAAGGAAGTTTGCTTATGCAAGTGTAATTTGGAGTTTTTATAAATCTGTTTTGTGGTGCTTTAGCAGATTTAGGAATATTTGGAACAAGAGCCTGAACTTAGAACTTCTCAAAGCAAGAGCACCCATTTGGATAAGTTTATTTATTTTTCTTGAGTAACTCTTTTAGAAAATTCATTAAAAGTTAGCATTTTAAAAGCAAAACCTAATACATCTTTAGGGGAATAGAGGTAGATACAAAGATTGAGTATGGTTCTCCCAGTCTAGATAAGACCCCTAAGATCAATTGTATATAACTCCTTTTAATATTACAATTTTACAATTGCATCTTGAGAGACTTCAACTTTGAAATGAAGTCTTGAATTGATTTGGATTAAGACTCACAAGTCCATGATCCAATCGACAACCTCTAGTTGAATCAGTGACGACAAAAAAGACTTTGCAGTTTGTCCCATGCTTTCTTGGGTGTTATCAAATTGTCAATATGGAACAATAGATCTGGTGAGAGAGGGGGCAATCAAATGAAAGGCACAATCATCACACTAGCTTTGCCACTTCTATTTTTCAACAATCTGTGTGGGTTCTAGTTCTGTAGTAGCAGTGACTATACAACCCATTGTTTTGTAAGATTGTAGTCATCTTAGTTTTCCATGTAAGTAATTATATAGAGTTAGTATAGGTAATTGATTAGGCCATTATGACAATTTTGTTGAAAATAGTGCATGAAATAATAAATAAATAGGTAATAAATAATAAATAATAAATTAAAAAACTAATGTTATTTTGTTATATAAGATGTTAGTTTTGGGAGTTATTTTCTCATAAGTCATTTTGTACTGGAAAAGAAGGCTTTATAAAGCCAATACATGTAATTATCAATTTGTCTAATGGTGATTGATCAAAGCATTTTTGAGAGCAATCTCGGTTTTATTATGGTATCAGAGGAGGTTTCTTGAGAAACCTCTTTGTATTTTTAGCCTTGCTCGTAACAAGACCGAGCAATGCAGACCACATGCAAAGGTCTTTTCATTTGATGGCTATTGGGTTTTGGTGACAGCTAAAGAGTAGTGCAGACCATGTGCATCCTACTATTAGCCGTATGAAGATAAGTTTTATGTGTACATTTCCACGTTGCTTCACATTCAATCGATTCAGAATGGCATAGGTGTTAAAATCTGGCATTAATCTTTGATGGCGATGGTGCAATTTTACACATTTCAGCATGTGGTTTTCTATTGAAATGGCATGAGCTTTTGAGAGATGTTGGAACTATTCTTGGCTGATATATATTATCATTTGAGGAGAAATCTTTTCCAAAGCTGCAAAATATATCATTCTAGGTGTTTGAATCTACAGAGATGTTTCTAGCTGTTATCATTCTAGGCGTTTGAATCTGCAGTGGTGTTTCCAGCCGCTGTAATTATCACTTTCAGCATGCAGAAGTTAGGGCACAGGCACACATAAGCGTGCATTTAAATCTCAATTGGATTATAAGTTTGCAGCTACCAGAAAGAGGCATAGAAGATAGCATCTGGGATTGCAAAATTTAGCAATAAGAGGCGTTTGAATGGCTTTGAACAATATCATTTGAGGCGTTGGAATATTATTGCTGTTTGGGGGTTGGAATTTTATCAATCTTGAAGGCTGCAGCAAAGGCAAGTTTAGGGTTTATATATTATTTGTATAAAATGCTTTAGTGCTGTTTTTTCATTAAAATTTAAGAGGCTTTGAAATACTGCACGTATACAAAGGAGATGGTAAAAACATAATGCAGCTTTTTAGTGGATAATATTTTGTATTGAAGTGAAAAGATTTTGTAATTGGAGATAAAATTATTGAAGTTCAAATCTTTATAAAAAATTGAAAATATTGTAATTTTTTGTAAGGTGATATAAGGAGAATATTTTGTAAAACTTCAAATTGAAGATATAGTTTATTGTAAGGACATATTTTCAGTGGAAACCAACATCCATCAAACTTTGTAAGAGCAAAATGGAGAAATTAAGCCTACTTGACAAGTTTGACGAAATGACTTCCATACATTGCAGATTCAAATACAATTGTTGATTGAAAGAGATCTTGGCCTATTGTTGATGTCATTGTGACCCAACCAACAGATGCTAATGAACTCCAAAAATGGAAGGTCAAAGATAAGAAAGCCTTGGCCATTTTGGTCTTGGTTTATCAAAACCCTACTTGCATCATGTGGACCTCAAAAATCCTCTAAAGAGATATGGGAAACACTAAACACATTGTTTGGATCTAAAGCTGATAGTGGCAAAATAACTTTAAGCAAAAATTATATGGGCTAAAAATGATAGAGGGTGGAGATATAGTGTCTCACATCAGCAAGTTCCGTTCTTTTTTCAATTAGTTGGCTGGTATAAATGAAGAAATAAAGGAAAATGATTCAAAAGCCATACTTCAAAATAGCATACCCAACAATATGTCTAATAAAGTATTCACCCAAAGCAAAATAAATCCAAGTTTGGACAGTATTATTTCAACTTTGCTTGATGAAGGAAATAAGCAACAAGTTTCAAAAGCAGAAGTGTTAGTTGAACAAAACAAGCCCAACACATCTTACAAGCAAGGTTGCATGGAGACTGGTACTGGTACTGGTATGGGAGACTGGTACCGGTACCGGTACGTCTGTTTTTGAAAAATAGGAGATGGGGGTACTTAGAGACACCATTTTTTTAAAATATAATTTAATAATTTTATTAATTTATTAATATGCTAACATTAAAACTGAAAATATCATGACATTGAACTTTAAAACAAGAGAACTGGTAAAGTTTAAGTTTATAGCTTACTTGTAACAATTTAATATAGCTTACTGTATATATATTACTTATAGGCTTATAGCTTACTTGTAACAATTTAATATAGCTTAATGTATATATATTACTGTAAACACTAGTATTGAGGTTTGAAGTTCGTAGGAGTGAGAATCCACTGATCTTGTGAGAAAACAACGGAAAAAATGAAAGGTAAAAAAAGAAAAAAAATGGAGACGCCTTTTTTTTTATGTAGAGTACTTGGAGACGAGTGGGAGACTCGACCAAAAGTTTCCTACAAAGGGAGACGTACCTAGTCAAGTCTCTGAGATAGGAGACGTGTACCAGTCTCCAAGACAAGTACCAGGGGGTCGAAGACGGGTCTCTGTGCAACGTAGCTTACAAGAAATCAAAACATGTGAAAGTAAAAAATTGAAAATGGCACATGTTTCTACTGTGTTGGCGTTTCAATTCGCACCTCTGGAATGCGAGTTGGAAACGGACAGCTATGCACAGATAAACTGCTCTCCTATTGGAAGGGGGAGTTCCCTTTTTGCTGATGTTCGCTGAAAAGATAAATAAATTAAACTTCGCCTATCTTATTTTTGATTCTCAGCTGTGAGCACAAGGTTATAAAACTCTAAACGCTGCAGAAGAGGTTTTTTCCTTTTTAAAACTTCTACTACAACTAGGCTTAAACTAATGACGCTTTTAATCTCCTAAGTAAATTCAGAGCAAAGGGATTAAAAGTGGACAAGGAATGATTGTTTTAACACAAAAACTTCAGTAAATTTCTCCCAGATTTACATCACAAGACTCATTGTACTTTAATGATGAAAGCTGAAATAAAAGTTACACAAGCCACACATCTGACGACAAAACTTGATGATCCGAGATAGAATATCAGAGAAAAAATAGGCATGAGACTTCTATTCAATATCATAAAGTTAACACAACTCCAGGACAACAATACTGTAGCAAAAGGCAGGCATACAACAAGCGGGCAAATACTGGAGGACAGATTACACAGAGTGAACAAACACTTGGAATGACAAAATCTATAGGCTAGAATAGGCACAACAAATTTGCTATCACCAAAGTAGCTTTATTACAATGGGCAAGGCTGCCCTTATTTATACTAAATCAGAGGAGTAGGGAACCCTAAAATCTCCTTGATTAACCCTAACTAACTTGCCAACTCGCAAGCTTTATTTCTATTCTAAGACAAAGATACAACTAACAAACGTTTTAAACCAATTTGCTTTAAAGCAAAGAAAACTCCAACTAATACAAAGTGATTTATTTCTAAAGAAAGAATGGATGAGCTTAAGATGAAAGCAAATGCGTTAAAACAAAAAGCATCTGATTTAAAGCTGCTTTCTTTTGAATCACATCCTCATCAACATTCTTGCTTTTTGGTGATGTCATCCATTGATATTCTAGGAAACACTATCTTCTAAAAAGCGAGTGACCGCATCCTTGCTAGGAACACTGATACTCTCTAGAATGGCATTTTGATTTTCTAACATTTCTTCACCACTTGCAACCATTTGAAGAAATTCATGAACTTCGCCCACAGCCTTGTCAAACTTCACTGTCATTGCGGCAAATTGACCCATCTTGCTGGCATTGATATCATCATTAAAATTGTTGTGGATGAGAGTCTGGAACTCTGCTTGCACTTCCCTGAGATCATACAGGGTACCATCTTTTTCATACGAACATGGGATCTGAGAAACAAAAGATCTCACAAACTTGAGAACATTTACTACCTTTTCTTTCCATTCTGTTAACTCTGAAATTATACTGTCATAAGTTTTTACTGTGAAAAGATATTGCGCTTTTCAAGTAGAAACTATCTTCTTATCTTCAGCTGAATCAATAGAATCATGTGCTATCTTCAAGTTAGAGATAATGATCTCAAACACCGGTCTATTTTCAGCCATAGTCTGTTGTGACCCTTGAATGCCTTGACGTAAATCATGTGCATTGTACTTTAATTGGTAAAACTCTGAAAGCACAACTTTCCCTTTAGTCACAAATTCTTCCACCCAATTATTCATATGCCTCCCATAGAGGACCAACTGACTGAACTGCCGCTGATCGGTTGGTGATTCAAGATTCGGTGGAAGCAATAAATCAGCGTGTGATGTGCCATGAAAAGGGTTGGAAATGTATTGCCGCAACTGCTTAATTTCAGCCTTGAGGGCTGCTTTATCTTCTCTATCCTTCAACACCCTCTCTTTCAGATTATCCGCTGCGACCTCGAAGAGATTTACATCTGAATGTCGGGTACTCCTACCAAGGTTAGCCTTGACAACCTTGAAGTCCTCAACATCAATATCATCAACATCCTTATCTTCTGGAGGTGTTGCAGTTTCAAGGATCATTTCTCCATCTGCATTCTTTTCAATGCAAACCTGCTTCTTCAGCGTCTTGTCTGGCATGTCTTGGTAGACGTTTTTAAGTTCTATTAAATCCAACTGATATGAAGGCTTTCTCCTTTTCCTTCCCAGAACGTTTTCAAACTAGGATGAGCCATCTTCTCTTGGAATCTCAGTTCTAACTTCATCAACTCATGATGAACCATTATGTGTATCAGAGTTACGAACCGGCGAATCTAGCTCTGAATCTATGTGGATAGGAGAAGTGCTCGGTGAAGAAGGCAGAGAGATATGATCTAAAGGTAATGCTTCAACATGTGGGGTTGGTTCAACGAGAACTTCTGATTCAACTGCTGGTTGTTCCTGCTGGACATGAGTTGGAGACTCATCCTTTTTCCTTTTTAACTTAGCCCTTTTTGTTCCTTCTGGAAGAACACTCATAGCTTTAACCCTTCGTTTTGGTTTGGAAGTGGAAGGTTCTGATGGTTGTACAACTGGCGGCTTTGCTACCGGAATGTCCTCCTTCTGCTTATTCTTTAAGAATATCAATCTATTTTTAATAGCTCGACTCGTTCTTTCTTCAATGGAAGTGCTCTTTTTAATTGACCAATTAACTAGCGGCAATGGTTGTTTCTCAACTTGATCCCTGAAATACGTGGGAAGTAGAACTTCACCATTTTCTGTCAAACCCTCTACATCTTCTGACAGGATATTAGACATCTGTTGAAGAGTAAACCTACTGTAACTACGTTCTCGCAGTTCAAACTCATCAGCACAATTAGCCCAGAAGTCTTCAACTGCATGCGTATGCGCACAATTTTGACCAAGGTGTGATGCAAAAACACCACGAGGATCATATGAAGACCTCCTGTCGAAAAATGTAAGACCATACTTGGATGATTCATTACCAATTACCTTGGCATCTGCTCCAAATCTGCATCTGTAAATACCTATCCCAATTGGAAAATTGAAAGCTGCCTTGCGTCTGCTATGCCAAAATGTATGAACTTCATAGACTTGCCTCAAAAACTCCATAAATGCTATTTCATCTGTAGGATATCTCGGCAACATGGATGGCTCTCCTGAGAAGCCATATACTTTGATGGAGGAAAAAGTGGGAAACTGGATAAACCAATCAGCCCATTCTGCCATTGCCATTCTAGCATCTGCTGAAAACTGTATATGCAACTCATTATCTATATCTCGCACTGCATGCATCATTTACCCGCCTGTAATGTTGTTCAGCCTGAGAAAGTTCTAACTGCGGGAAATGATGATAAACATGTTGAATACCTAGAGTTCCAACAACATTCAAAGCTCTGAATTGACCCTGAAAAGCCATCAAATACACAAGGTATGACATCATGTGGAATTCATGGGCCCTTTGAAAATCAAGTATTTGTTGGTGGAGACTATCACTGATGAGTGCCGACCAGTCATAGAATTCGGTTCCATTAACAATCTGGGACATGATGTAAAACATCCAAGGTTGGAACTTGTTAGCATCTGCTTGACTTGTGATTCGGCTTACCAGAGTAATCATTATTACATGTTCCTCCTTGAACTCTCCACGTCCAACATTCTTTGGCATGACATTATGCTTTTCCTTTAACCACCTTTGAGCAATCTTTTTCCGGTATTTTTCTTTATCATTGTTCCAAACCCTCTTGCATTCTTCAATTGAAACAGTTAAGATCTCCCTCCAGACTGGTATTGAAAAACACTTCTCAATGTCGTTCGGCCTCAGACTACAGAGCACACGTCCATCTGTTGATTGGATTTCTCTTGTGACCGAATTGTAATGCGTCATACAAGCAATTACGAACTTGATACTTTGTACTAAAATGGGAAAGGATGCTGCTGCAAGCAAACCGGAGTGTCCTAGATTCCTGATAGCATTATTTCCTGCATCCTCCAAAGAGTGCAAATTGACCACTGGAAGTACTTTATGCAAGTCTGTCTCGAAAGTTCTCAGGTAATCGTGAACCAACGCCGTTTTGGGCTTGATTTGTGTTGGAGAGTACTGCATACTGAAAGATTTGAAAATTGACTGTGAACACGCTTATGTTGGAAAAATCTTGGACAAATGGCTGAAAATTACTTGCTGATTTTTAGAAAAAAGCAGAGTGAGCAAAAAATGCTGGCACATGGGTTTTGTAGGCAATTCTGTTTTGAAACAACTTAGATTGTTGGATTTTGAAAAAGCGGAGACTTTCCCGAAAAAACAACAAAAAAAATAGATTCCCAAAAAAACAAAATTCCCAATCTTCAAGAGGATGAAATTTTGGATGGACCCATCTCGACGAAAACTGAAAAAGTTTTGGTCCAATTTCTGCTCCCCTAGAAAAAAGGACCCTAAAAAAGTGTGCCTTCTTGCTCCCTCAATTCGAAACTATGAAGAACGCTGAAAAAACACTTCGTTTGAGCCTTCATATCTTTGTGGAAAGAAAAATAAAAATCCTTCCTCTAGATGCAGCTTGCAAAAGAGAATGAAATAAAGAAGCCAAAAGCTTGTCTTTATAGATCTTTAGGGCAAAAAAATAGCTTTCTTTGTGAAGAAATAAAGCTTCACTTTTATTCATGAAGAAAGCAACTTTTAAAACACAAATCCAAGTGGATGTTTTCGAATAGGAAGAATCGCTATTCTGTAGCTCCCTATGGCTACATGTGTAAGATGATGAAAAATATCTTCTTTGATGATGTCATCAAACACGTGAGTTTGCAAAAGTGTTAGCCAATTTTTCCTCCATTTTCAACACTTTTGCACTCGTTCCGATTCCAGTATGGCCTGTCTCCAACTTCAACAAGATGGCAGAATGTCACCGTTGACTGAAAAAGATGACTGATCCTGACATTTTGGAGACCTGTCAATTGTGATTCCATCCCCAGCCTCAAACAGACGATCTGACATCGTTCAATTGTGAATTTGACTTCTGGAAGCTGTCACCAGGTGAAGTTCTGGAAACGGTCTGGAAAAGTTGGGTGCCCCTAGCCTCCAAGGGTGCCTGGTTTTTCATGCCTTAAACCATTTTTCTGAAATTTTTAACTTTTTCAACTTTTCGATTTCTGTGCGCATTCTGGTGACAGGTGACCCCTGTTTGGCTGTCGATTTCTGTCTGCTGAGACAAAACTGAGTTTGATGATCTGACAGATAGGCAGGCCTGATGAAAACTGAGCTAATTGTACTCTCTGTCTGCCTTGGAAAACGTGCCAAACTGACTTGCTGTGAACCTGACCAGGCTGGCAGAGGAAAATTTTCTTTTTTCAGAAAAACTCAAAAATAAACTAAGTCTGGTGGATTTGGGCACCCCTAGCCTCCAAGGGCGCTTGACTTTCAATGCCTTAGAAATTTTTTGAAAATTTTGAATTTTATTGCGATTTCTCGTTTTCTGTGCCAACAGCCTCGGTTTGATCTTCGTTTTCGGTCGTCCGGATGATTGCTAAGGCAGGATGGGGGATGATCTCAGTAGTCTGAACACATCTGTGATGAAATCCCATCTTTTACCGACGTTTGACCACTTGGGAACGCGCTGACGGGGGCATTTCTTATGTTTCTCGAAAAATGTGTAAAAAATCTAAGGATGAGAAGTTGGGCGCCCCTAGCCTCCAGGGGTGCTTGAAATCCAATGCTTTAGCCAAATTCCTGATCTTCAACCTTCGTTTGCAACTTGCTTCGTTTTGCGTGCCAACAGCTGCTTCATGATGTCGATTTCGACGATTTCGTCAGTCAACTGCCACTGGATGGGGAATGAATTGGATAGCCTGGGTACATTTGACATGATTTCCAACTATATACTCAAGAATACCCTAGTATAAATAAGAGAATCTTGCCTATCAGCTGCTATACTGTCAATTTCATAATTTTATCACTATATTTTCAACTTTTCTCCAACACAAAGTCCCCACTATTTCTAACCAAATCTTCATTCTTCTAATTCAAAGATTACATATGTCATATGACCCATGAAATCAACAAATGCTATAGTTCCATGGACTCTTAGAATAGGGAAGCCAAGGGCTTGGATTTGGGGACAAGTTGATAGTGGTAGGTGGGGGTGTGGGAACGGACCCCCAGTGGGGTTGAGGGTAGCGCCCCTTGCGGGGTCCAGGGGCATCTGAGACCACACGGATCTTCATGGCGCACGCCATCTTTCATAATTTTATCATTATATTTAGAACTTTTCTCCAACACAAAGTCCCCACTATTTCTAACCAAATCTTCATTCTTCTAATCCCTCCTCTGTGTATTTTGTTATGTGAAATCCAAAGACGTCTTCTACTCAGCGAATGAAGACCAAAAATGACAAAAAAACATGAAAAAGCACCAAACAATTACTGTGGATTTTTTATTTTGCTGTTTGGAGAGTCCGAGCCTGAGACTTGGCTTGACTTACCCAAGACTTGGCTCGCGAGTCGCATCGACTCGGCGCAACGAGCAAAAAGACTCGTGAGTCTTGGCGATTCTGGGGAGTACTCGGTGTTGGAAATGTTGTCATTGATGTCAAAGGTGCATACACATGCTGTCATTGATATCAAGATGCATGAACAAGATTATTGTTATTGATGTCAAAGGTGCATAGACATGTTGTCATTGCTGTCAAGGTACATGAACAAGATTGTTGTTACTGATGTCAAAGAGTTTGTTGTGGGGATTGTTGGATTAGTTGTCCAAGATGTATGGACGAGAATGTCAAAGTAAGTATTATCGTTAATGTCAAAGGAAGAATGAAGAGATTGTCAAAGGACGTCATTGATTTCAAATATGTTAAATGAATAAGTTACATGGTGATACCTAGAGATGCTGAAGACGTGGTGTTAGTGACAAGAAGAATGCAAACGGCCAATATGTCATTATCATATTACATTCAGTGGTTGAGATGTCTTTATTTGAGAATATTTGGTGAAGAATAAATACATTGATATGGGCGATTATGGTAAAGTTTAAATTAAAGATTTAAACTTATACAAGACTCCTTCCTAGATTGGCGTTTTGAGTTAGAATGAAAACAAGTTGAATTCACATATATGTGCTGACCCATATTGGAGCTTAAAGCTTGACAAATACTAATTAATTAAAAGGTGGCCAACTACCTTAAGATGAAGCACCTTACATATAAGACAAAATGTCTTAAATAAAATATATATTATGAGGTGATGCGCTCCATATAAAGACAACTGTTACTTCCAAAAGGTATGGAATTGTGGAGCATTAGAAGTAATGCGAATCTTCTAAAGAGATTTGATTAAGTGTTGTTAGAAGCAGCAAATACGATTAAAGTTTGAGGTGCGATTAAAGTTTGCAGAAGTGTGTGAAGGTTCTAAAGCAGTGGTAATATTCACTAAGTTAAAATGCATCGATCTGTAATATCCCACCCCCTTTTGTTTTCTGAAGTTTAGTTGATACCTGTTGTGTTTTGAGTTTTTTGCATTTTGACATAGAAACACATGCATGCACATATATCCAAAATGCAAGGAAATGGAAATACCCAGATGCTTATATTTGATAGAAGTATACCCATATAAAATATACTCAAGAATACTAGGGTTTCAACATACCCATGTGCTGTCCATGAAGAATACAAGCTGGAAATTGACAGTATAGCAGCTGATAGGCAGGAATCTCTTATTTATTTCACCTTTACTCTGGATTTTCTGATTCAGTCCAATGCATAGCCAAGACAACAAGATAGGCACTGCAAAAATGAGCCAAAAATATACATAGTAATGTCCAAATGAATCCCCACGACCCCCTGGGCTGTATGGTATGGCCCTAGCAGCAAAAGGAAGTCTGAAATATCACAACAGCGAACACAAAAACTGCTCCAAAGTGATCTGTAGCAGCTGCAGCAGATAAGCGCCCCAAATAGGATGTAGAAACCATGAAGGAAGTCCTCCAACAATGCCAAATTGCTATAGGAGGTACGACCTGGTATGGCTGAGCTGTATGGCTAGTATGGGAGCCAAACACTTCAAAACAAACACAAATTTCCCATCTTTAATCTCAAATATGAGCTTTAGTACCTTTCAATAATTATGGAGGCAAGAAACTGAAGATATGTCAAAGAAAACTCCTCCGCGACAATGTTGGTTCATTCAATGAAGCACAACAATAACCCCTAAATGAGGCTATCCCAATCAACATCCTGGGAGTGTCTCAACCCCGCGGATGCTCTCAACAATGGAGGTTTTCGTCTCCAATGTAGCTGGTTCGAACTCCTTGCTCAAAGCAAACTCAGACTTAGAGAAAAATATCTCAAGTGAATGAGGAGAAATGACTTCCATTTTCACTTTTATCACTCTCTCCTTTTCCAACGCCCTTTTTGGGATTTTAATATTTTAATAACATTTCACCTTTATTCCATGGGCACCCAACTCATAAAGATAGTGACTTTATTAACTTTAATTTTCATTAAGTTCCCAATACAATATAAAGTCACTTTATAATATTTAAATAACAATAAAGTTAAATATTTAATTTAACTTTAATATTTTTAAAATAAACATCTCGAACTATATCAATTGCCAAGTCATTGCCATCAACTCATTCAACCGACATTCCCGACATAGAAACACTGCCAACTGACCAAGTCAGTTTCCAACCTGTGACTTACTATTTTTAGTAAGTATGGGCAAAGGGTCCAAAAACGCTTTGGAAAGCGTCATCACGGACTCTTGACATTACTGAGCTTAATGCAACCCCTGGAAAGGCCCCGAGACGATTGAACTACCATGTCACCAAAATAGTGTCCAAACTGACACTTACTATAAATAATAGTGTTCTCTGAGGATCAAAGAGAACAAACCCAGAAAAATTGTTGTCATGCAAGCACTTACTATAAATAGTAAGTACGGATAAGTTGTTCGAAATCCCTCCAGAAAGTGTCATACGGCTCCATTGGAACATCTGAGCACACTGGTGACATTGAAATACTCCTCTGATCAGGGTGTCACAAACCTAGAAAGTCAGCTCCAACTACGCTGCAAGAGGACTTGGAAATGGGGACATTACAGTCCGCCCTTCACAAGGATTGCTTGTCCTCAAGCAATGCCAATACAACCTGCGATCAGCATACTGATCCAAACTGGAATCAAGAATGATCCCAGGGTCCCAAATCAATCTATGGAAAAATCCATCATGTTGTCACTGTGCTACTTTGATAAAAACTGTTAATCCATAGGAGCAAGTCTGCGCTCTTTCCTTCGGTAACCCCATAATGTAATCATCATCATCATCATCATCCAAACTAAAATATCTACGAGGGCTAAAATCCATATCATGAAAAGTCTCCTGCCATGGTGCCATAGTGAGGTCCATTTCTGAAATCCCACTACCTAACTCGATCCTGGTCAGCAGAATAAATAATCTACTCATCCCCAAAGAATAACCCTTAGCATAATCCCTCATAGTATCCCGAAAATGATGCCAATCAGTTGCTAACTGGAAGCCGATAACAATAGTGCCATCCCTGGAATCATACATCCTGACAATGCCATCCCGATCATAGATTGTTAACCCCTCATCGACACCTAATCTCCAAGTGTCAATATGCCCATATCGAATATACCAACTCATCAAATTGACTGCAACCATCACAATAACATGTGTAGATATATCCATCAACATCTTGAACTGATTGCAGTAACCATCACTCATACTGGTGGGAGCTAAAAAAAATGGCTCTAACTCTGTAAATCCTCCCACAACCTGCTTCCAAGAAGCCTTTAAGTACTTAAAGTCCATCTGCCTATAAACTGAGGTTGCCATAATCAACGCTGAAAACTAGGGCAACAACTGTCATAAAAAATTACCCTAGTAGGCATAGGAAATGTGAATGTGGGAATGACCAAAGGAACTCCTCCAATAACCACATTACCTCTATTAATCAACACCATCTGAGAATTACTCCACTGCTGGGCTGGAGGTATAGGCCAAGTCATTTGCATACTATCTTTCAATGTCCCATGTAGGCTAATCGGAAAGTGGACAGCGGTACCAACTCTAAAGTTTTGTCCACCTCTCCCATTCTGAATCAACATCTCACCCTTGTAAACTGTCCCTGGATCCCAAGTCCTATGATTGCCATCAATCATATACTCACACATACCTCTTGGCTGCTGCAACAACTAATGACAATCCTGATAAGTCTGAAAATCAGATCTATAATCACCTCGGGATTGCTTCTACTGTCATAAATTGGTAATGTCTAATTAGCATTCCAATTCCAAACGCTATAGTGACAAAAACGTGCACACCAATCCATGCAATCAGTTGCTATCATCAATGCGAAGTCTGAAAATGTTATAAGCGTGTAAGTTGGAAACCAAAGAACCATGTCTGAACACTCTTCATCCATTTGATGCACCTTGTTGTTATGTGTTTTCATGAAGTAAGGAATAGTAAAGCCATTATGGAGCATCATATCACATGAATGACTTGGGCCAACAAACACCATTTCATGCTTAGCCATAAAATTTTGAATATCAACAAGATGAGTTACTTTACCAATGTCATCCATAAAATTTTTATCTATCATCTCATGAGAAATCAAATCATATGAAGATATTGGTCTGCTGTTCATAATCGAAGAATTAGCAACCAGTTCAAACCTTTCATTGATGTCGTCATGGATCTTATGTATACCTTCTCCCATTTCAAAATGGTCATCATTAGTCACATTTTCAAGAAGTATATCACACCCATACCAAGACAATAGGCTGCTGTTAACACTCATAGAATCCACACTTCCTTCATTCCTTTCAATGGTGTCTTCGTAGGTTTCATGCACCCCTACACCCAATGTAGAATGTTCATCATTATCTACAGATTCAAAAGATGTATTATGCTGAAATCTGCCCTCATTACTTGTTATATCTTCTATCCCATGGCTGTAAGTTACCCCTTCATGTGAAAATTTATGCTCAAGCAAGTTCCAATCTTTATCAACATACTGAACCTCTTCAATATAGGAAGGGCTGAAATCATTATGCAACATTTCATCCTTATGGATTTCAACAATCCCTTCAACAATTTTTTTGATCTCCGTAATCCTCGTGTCACTTTCTTGAATTTTGGATGTGGCTGCAATAGGAATAAAATTTTCCCTTTTGTATGAAGAAAAGTGAGCCATACTGAATTGTAAGCAAAGATCATCAGCTTCTTTTTCTTTGTCCTCCGCATACTTGAAGGCCAAATCCCTATCCATCAACAATTGCAGGTAATCTGATTTCATCATTTCCAATGCTTCTTTGATAATGTATAACTGAGTAAGAGTGACTCCACTTGCAACACCCCTTTTCCTCTCCTCAATTTGAGCTTCCCAAATAAGTTTTTCAATGTATTTGTGAGAATCATCTGCCCTTGTTAACACTTGCACCACTTTCTCATCGGTAATCACAAATTGATTCTTCAAATCTTGCAATGCTAAAGGTCTTTGATCAAATTCATCAAAGTGACTAGGGCTGCCATACACTAAATTTTCTGATTTACTATCATGTGTAGGAACCATATCATCATCCAAATCATTTTCTTCACTAGTTGATGCCTTGCAATCCTTATGTAAAAATGATGGGACAGCATTATGATCAAACACACGATCCTCAAAGGAATCCGTCTCCTCACAAGGCTTATCAAATACAATCTCTAAATCACCCACATAAAGACTTGTGCATATTTCTCTTGTAGATGCAATAAATGGTTCTTTTTTCTCGACGTCCATGGTATTGCTTTGCTGGAAGGTAACATGGTGGAAAGCATATTTTTTATTTTTTGACCTTTCATCCTGATTGGCTGATTTAGTAACCTCCAAATCAGCAGATTGTTTGTTCTCATTATTACTACGAAGTTTAGTATTCTCATCTTCGTTAATAGCAACACTTGAAGAATTATCTACATCCTCATCCTTGATTGCTGCATGCATAATCATAGAATCATCTTGAAGCTCTATAACATATTCCTCATGGTCCAAGACAATCTCTCCATCAATTTTTGTTGCATCAGTCTTCTCAATATCCAAGAAAGATTTCAGCTTTCCTTCACATTGTTTGAAGTTTTGAACACTTTGTTGACCAATTCATAAGCAACTGTAGAGACATCCTGTTCTTGCCTCAAAATAGCCAACAACATAGACATAAGGGGCTGAGAATTAGTATCATATTCATCAATGACTAGGACCATAATGTTTTGCATGTAAGAAAAAACCGCTTCTCCATTATGCTTATTGATAGATGCTATAAAATAATGGAACATCTGAAGAATAAGATCATCACATTCTAAAACAATCAAGAGGAAACAAAATCTGGCCCTTGCCATCACTTCTAACATCCTAACTCTCCTACCGAAGGAAGGGCCTTGGTCATCTGGTAATCCATGAAAGCTCTCAACAATCAGCTGTAGAACCTCTCTCATATGTTGTCTTTATAGGTAACCTTAGGAGCTATAATCCTGATGATCTCACTTAGACAGTTGGTGACTAAAAGCTTAACACTTTACTATGATGTCTCATAAGCATCGGCTTAACCAAAGAATACACCACAGGAGTCATAGCAAGTTGCATCAACTCAGGAGGTGACTGTTCAACCTTGTAAAAACACGATTACACTTCTTCCAAAATGTTACAAAGAACCCCTTCTGACTGAGGTAGCTGTTCAAGATTCTTTTGTAATTCTTCTTCATTGAATCTGTCCATGACTCTAAATCTGATACTTAACTGCACAGGATGGCAAGATACAACTGTGCTCTAATACCACT
This sequence comes from Cunninghamia lanceolata, assembly GCA_027924645.1. Taxonomy (NCBI): domain Eukaryota; kingdom Viridiplantae; phylum Streptophyta; class Pinopsida; order Cupressales; family Cupressaceae; genus Cunninghamia; species Cunninghamia lanceolata. The sequence continues at coordinate 1,268,681 of BSBN01000082.1, forward strand.
ATAATATCCCACCTCCTTTTGTTTTTTGAAGTTTAGTTGATACTTGTTGCGTTTTGGGTTTTTTGCATTTTGACATAGAAACACATGCATGCACATATATCCAAAATGCAAGGAAATGGAAATACCCAGATGCTTATATTTGATAGAAATGTGTCACAATACAATAAGAAACAATACCCATATAAAATATACTCAAGAATACTAGGGTTTTAACATACCCATGTGCTGTCCATGAAGAATACAAGCTGGAAATTGACAGTACAGCAGCTGATAGGCAGGAATCTCTTATTTATTTCAGCTTCACTTTGGATTTTCTGATTCAGTACAATGCATAGCCAAGACAACAAGATAGGCACTCAAAAAATGAGCCAAAAATATACATAGTAATGTCCAAATGAATCCCCACGACCCCCTGGGCTGAATGGGGCGGCCCTAGCAGCAAAAGGAAGTCTGAAATATCACAACAGCGAACACAAAAACTGCTCCAAAGTGGTGTGTAACAGCTGCAGCAGATAAGCGCCCCAAATAGGATGTAGAAACCATGAAGGAAGTCCTCCAACAATGCGAAACTGCTATAGGCAGTACAGCCTGGTATGGCTGAGTTGTACAGCTAGTATGGGAGCCAAACACTTCAAAACAAACACAAACTTCCCATCTTTAATCTGAAATATGATCTTTAGTACGTTTCAATAATTATGGAGGCCAGAAACTAAAGATATGTAAAAGAAAACTCCTCCGCGACAATGCTGGTTCATTCAATGAAGCACAATAATAATCCCTGAATGAAGCTATCACAATCAACACCCTGGGAGTGTCTCTCAACCCCACAGATGCTCTCAACAATGGAGGTTTTCGTCTCCAATGCAGCTGGTTCGAACCCCTTGCTCAAAGCAAACTCAAACTTAGAGAAAAATATGTCAAGTGAATGAGGAGAAATGACTTCCATTTTCACTTTTATCACTCTCCCCTTTTCCAACGCCCTTTTTGGGATTTTAATATTTTAATAACATTTCACATGTTTTCCATGGGCGACCAAGTCATAAAGATAGTGACATTTTTAACTTTAATTTTCATTAAGTTCCCAATACAATATAAAGTCACTTTATAATATTTAAATAACAATAAAGTTAAATATTTAATTTAACTTTAATATTTTTAAAATAAACGTCTCCAACTATATCAATTGCCAAGTCATTGCCATCAACGCATTCAACCGACATTCCCGACATAGAAATATTGCCAACTGACCAAGTTGGTCTCCAACCTGTGACTTACTATTTTTAGTATGGGCAAAGGGTCCAAAAATACTTTTGAAAGCGTCATCACAGACTCCTGACATTATTGAGCTTAATGCAACACCTGGAAAGGCCCTGAGATGGCTGAACTGCCATGTCACCAAAACAGTGTCCAAACTGACACTTACTATAAATAACAGTGTTCTCCAAGGACCAAAGAGAACAAACCCAGAAAAACCCAAAAATATTGTCGTCATGCAAGCACTTACTATAAATAGTAAGTACGGATAAGTTGTCCAAAATCCCTCTGGAAAGTGTCATACGGCTCCACTGAAACATCTGAGCACACTGGTGACATTGAAATACTCCTCTGATCAGGCTGTCACAAACACAGAAACTCAGCTCCAATTGCTTTGCAAGAGGACCCGGAAATGGGGACATTACACGATCATTATTCATAATGAAGTGATATGAAGAAATATGATTAAGACAAATGTGGTGCGATTTAGATTATGATGAAGTGATATGATCCATATGCAGCGCTTAATACAATAAGACAAAGTCTTATTCATTAAAGATGTTGAGCAATTAAGATAACAAAAGAAAACCGATCAGTTATATTAGAAAGGGTGCAATTTGAATAAGGTAAAAAGAATTATTATGAGGTGCGATTATGAGAAAGAGACATGAATGGGTAAAAATTGTTTATGGGAATGTAATATCCCTTGCTAGTTCTGATGTGGTTTCTCCTTCAAGGAATATTGTCAAACACTTCTCATACAACCTCTATCCCTGCTGGTCTGTAGTTTCAGTCTGATTTTTGTTTGCTTGAATTGATATCAAAGGTAATCTAAATGCTTGCACTACAATATCTAAGCAATGATCTAGATGCAGATGCAACTTCTTTTTGGCTTTTCAAATGCATATATATGAATTCTACATGAAAAACATGCACCTACAGCCAATTGACATTGTGTCAAACACTTGGCATGCAAACTATTATACTAATCAAAAGCAATATAGATATGAACATTACATCAAACAATTGGCATGCAACTTGTTTCTCCTTTATTGGAGTACAATGCTGATATGATTAGCCGAGACTCTTGGCTTTACAATGAATGATCAATACAATGCCAAAATCTGATATTAATGATCAACTACAGCAGCACCTAAATGTAAATAGATATGCCAATGCAAAATAGACTTAACAATATGCAAGACCCTGGAATTAAATTCGCCTATGCTTGAGGAAGACGTGGCAACTTGTATGCAATGAATGAAAGCTTCTCCTAAGCCAAATCAGACCCTAACATATGTTGCCCCTGTTCTGCTATCAGACCTTCAAAATAAAATTATAGACAGCTGCAAACCCTAATTCCTCTCACCAAATATCATTGCCAAGTCTCAAGGAGTGGTGCGCCTAAATGCCCACATGGAATCGACTCATGTAGTGACCTACATTACCAAAATTGTACCTCCTAGCTATGACTGTTATGAATATATCAGAATATCATATCATGCCAAAATCGTCCCAAAAGATGATGAGAATGATGTATCTCAATCTGCAAATAACTCCTAATCGAATCTCCTCAAATTTGACCCTTGGCCCACTAAATTTGTAATGCAAGCAGAAGTTGAACTTCTGAAATGAAGCCCACAACTGGCAATAATCTCAGCTGATAGTTTCATAGCCTCAAAATTGCACAACCAATGAGAGTTTCGTTCCCAAAGGTCCAATAATGGCAGAAACCCTAGGTGGTTCCTTCTTCAAACAAATTCTTCCAAACACATTCCTGGATGATATGAAGCTTGGCTTGAGCTTCTTTTATACTTTTTTTTTCAATCCATCTCCAAGAAACTTCTAGAAAAATAATAATATTATTTTATTTTAGTGACTTTGTTATAATATTTTATTTAAGTCATTTTATTAAATTAATTAAATATAAGGCCACTTTATAATATTTATTTATTTAATAACCTTACAAATAATTAATTTAATTGTTATCTCCCTTAATTTTCCAATCCAACTGAATCCAGAAAACCAACCACTGACCAGGTAATTGCCTCAAGAAGACCCCCTAACCATGCACATTAGTCCACGAGGGTCAGGAATAGGCTAAACCATCCACAAACAACATTAGGTTGAAAAGGGGACATTACAGTCCGCCCTCCCTGAAATTGCTCGTCCACAAGCAATCTTGGCTGTAAAGAAAGCTCTCCCCAACCTGGATCCCAAGGGAAGATCTATAATGTCCCTGCTATCACCAAACAACTCTTGTAACACCAGCACTAACACAACTAATTGAGCCTGCTGAATCAACTCAATCCCACTATCAGGTGTCGCAGGAGTATAAGCCTCAAAAGGAAGCAACCCCAAAGACTAACCATATTTGCTTCCAATCTCTGCACAAGGTAAGCTATCATACAAACTGTCTATCACATGCGCCACTGAACTGTGCATCTGACATAAATCAGTACGTGAGGATCAAATGTAAAGCTATACGCACTTCTCACTATGCACACCTCTAAAATCTTCTTTGCGAGCCCTGTTTGAAATCCCAATGCACTGGAAGGATCCCAAACGCTACCATCAATGCTCATCTCGGAACTGGAGTCAAGAGAGTGGTCAACATCTAACTCGAAGAGTGGATTATCATATGACCATGTAGCATCTGTTTCGAACAAGGGATTGTGAACCATCTCACGCTCCTCCTGAACCACCTCCTTCTCTCTCTTTCTGTCCAACCCCCCACACAAGGAGATAGAATGCAAGCTTCCCTCTGCAATTCCCCTCAACACATATTTCTTGTTATCAACCTCAAATTTCATTTCCATTTTAGGCACGTTGAGGGTAAATTCTCCTATGTCCTGGAGCCATCTCATGCCCAACACTATGTCCATCTCACCCATGTTGACCATATAGAAATCAGTCTGTAACTCATAACCATTCAACAACAAAGTGAGATTATTAATCAGTCTAGTGCATGTGAGGGTATATCCATCAGCAACTCGGACTCTGAATCCATCAAAATCTTCGACCTGAAGTCTACATCTAGCCACAAAACCCTCATCAATAAAGTTGTGTGTTGCTCCCATGTCAAGCATGGCAATGCAATGTTGTCCATTGATTGTTCCTCTGAATCTGAATGTAGTCTCATCCTGTACATTAGCAAGGAATGCCAAAGGAGCCAAATTCCCATCAGCAGATGCCTTCTCATCCTGATCAACCCCTGAAGCAGCTTGCTGATTCGCATTATCAGAATCGAAGTCCTCATAATATGCCCACATAATACGATTTGCCTTGCCCTTAGGCCTCAAAGGGCAGTAATGATCCTTGTTATATGGTTGGTTACACCAATAGCACAATTTCTTTTTCCTTAACTCCTCACGTGACTTCTCATCCATCATGTTGCTGAGTTCTTTTTCTTTTCAGCAAATTGTTGAGGATTCTGATTGCTGGTAGAAGGAATATCCTTATGTGAACCCTTGCTTTTTGGGGCTGCGAACTCCATACTCCTAGCCTTCTTCATTGCCTTCTGAAGTGAAGGGGGATCAAAGGCTTTTATCCATCCTCTCAATGGTTCCAATAAGCCCTCAATGAATAGCACAACTAATCTCCTCTCAGATATATTGGAAACCATAACTGATAATTTCTGAAAGTCACTAATGTAACTCTTCAAACTCCCAGTCTGTTTAAGCTGAGCTAGATCTCTGAAATATGTCTTTGGGTCTTTCTTATCAAAGTGTTCCACCAATCTATCAACAAACTCTTGATAAGAAGTGATGTGGCTATGCTGCAATGTGACCATCCCATGATACCACCATTCATGAGTTGCACCTTCCAAATGAAATGTGGCATACTTAATTGCATCCTCCTCTGTCATGGGTCGAAGATTTAGAAGAGTGTCTAGCTTGTGAATCCAAGACTGAGCTGTAACCTTCCCACTACCATCAAACATGGGCAATGTGACTCTGCTGGTGGCATACATCAGATCATTGTTTGGGCTTCTCGGTCTCCTATCCTGCCTGGATCTGTAGTGCTCTCTTCTCTGACTCACAAATCTGTCAAAGCTCATGCGCTCCCTCACTTGTGGTGTTAACTACTCCCACTCATCATTTGCTACCATAAGAGTATCAGCGAACATTTCTTCTCCCTCTTCTTCTGCATGTCCCTCGTCTGGTTCATTTCTCAAAAAGGTAGGACGTGTAGGCCTGTCTGAGGTACGGGTGGGTGCTCTCAGTGCCCCTGGAGTCCCAACTACACTCCTATTATCATCTAGTTCAACATTCTGTCTCCCTTGAGGGTTCATTTGTTGTAACATAGTAGTGAGTGCTCTCACAACATCTGCAACTTGCGGCTGTCCTGCTGCCATGTTTCTCATAAGCTCTCGTGCTTCTCTGTCCTCATTGTTTCCCCCATTTCTACCTTCATTTCTAGGTTCATTGTCACTCATGGTGTTGGTTGAACCAATCACAGTACCACGCTGTCTTGCTGCTATTTCAGCTAATAAGGTACCCTGTTTAGGGTAAGGTTGTGGCCACTACTTGTGCTTTCTTTTTTCCCTTGCAATATACCTTTTATACCTGTCACTTTGTTGCATCAACAGAGTTGGATTCAAACCCAAAGGATGGCAGGAAATCGCTCTGATACCACTGTAATATCCCTTGCTAGTTCTGATGTGGTTTCTCCTTCAAGGAATATTGTCAAACACTTCTCATACAACCTCTATGCCTGCTGGTTTGTAGTTTCAGTCTGATTTTTGTTTGCTTGAATTGATATCAAAGGTAATCTAAATGCTTGCAAATAACACTACAATATCTAAGCAATGATCTAGATGCAGATGCAACTTCTTTTTGGCTTTTCAAATGCATATATATGAATTCTACATGAAAAATGTGCACCTACAACGAATTGACATTTTGTCAAACACTTGGCATGCAAACTATTATACTAATCAAGAGCAATATAGATATGAACATTACATCAAACAATTGGCATGCAACTTATTTCCCCTTTATTGGAGTAGAATGCTGATATGATTAGCCAAGACTCTTGGCTTTACAATGAATGATCAATACAATGCCAAAATCTGATATTAATGATCACCTACAACAACACCTAAATGCAAATAGATATGCCAATGCAAAATAGACTTAACAATATGCAAGAACCTGGAATTAAATTCGCCTATGCTTGAGGAAGACGTGGCAATTTGTATGCAATGTGTTGTGACCAATCAAAATTTTTGCTTCATTAAGGCATTTTGAGAAAGTCCAGAAATTTTTTTCGTCAAAAAGTCAAATAGTCAAAATTTAAAAAAAAAAAAAAAATTCTATTTTTAGAAAGTTTCTAAAAATAGACGTCAAATTAGGTTTTCTGGGTTTCTTGAGATACGGATGCTGGCAAAATTTTCCAAAAATAGAATCTCCGATTCAGGTGTCATGCCTGATTCTGATGGGCTGATTTTGCTTCACGATCAAGGTGGTCCAGACGAAATTTGCGAAAGATCAAGTTTTCTCTACTGGGTCAATTTTGCTTTTTCAGAAGGCGAAGTACGAGTTCCGGAGCCATCAATGGAAGAAGTTCATCTACTAGAGATCAATTTCAAGTGTTCTAGGTTGTTCATCAAATGCAGAACTGACGAACAGTCGTCGATTTGACAAAGAACGGGAAACAAAGCAGGATGGATCCGGAGTGAGGAGAAAAAGTTGAAAATCATAAATTTGACTAAGGCATGGATTTCCAACTTTAGCAATGTTAGATTTTTTTCGTGTTTTTCAAGAAAAAACTATAAATACCTCTGTCGATTAGTTCCGGGGTGGACAAAAGCAGTCATTTTGGTCAACAGATCCCAAAAAGCTGGAATCCACGTCAGATATACCTAGGCTATCCAATTCATTCCTCATCCAGTGGCAGTTGATTGGTGAAACCTCGATATCAGCGATAGGAAGCAACTGTCGGCATGCGAAACGGAGCAAACCATAAATAGAGGTTGAAAATCATGAATTTGGCTAAGGCACTAAAATTGAAGCGCCCTTGGAGGCTGGGGTTGCCCACCTTTTCATGCCTTAGATTTTTTCTGCGCTTTTCCTGAAAACATCAAAAAGCCTTCGTCAGCCAGTTTTCGGGTGGTCAAACTCAGTCGAAATGCCGGTAAAAGCTAGAAATTCATCTCAAGCATGTTTAGACAGCTTAGATCACCTCCCGTCCTGCTTCAGCAGTCATCCGGACGACCGAAAATGAAGATCAAACAATACTTGTTGGCATAGAAATCAAGGAATGGAATGAAAAATTGAAAATATCAAAATTTTCCTATGGCACACAAAACCAGGTGCCCCTAGAGGCTAGGGGCGCCCATCTTTTCTTGCCTTAACCATTTTTCCATGTTTTTATGGAAAACGACAAAACCTCCTTCATCACCCCGGTCAGATTCACAACAAATCAGTTTGGTGTGTTTTTCGAGGCAGACAGAGGGTACAATCAGCTCAATTTTCATCAGGCTTGCCTATTTGCCAGATCATAAGACTCAATTTTGCTTTGGCAGGCCGGAATAGACAGCCAAACAGGGGTCTATAGTCACCAGAACGCGCACAGAAATCAAGAAATTGAAAAAGGTGAAATTTTTGAAAAAATGGTTAAGGCACAAAAAACTAGGCGCCCCTGGAGGCTGGGGGCGTGCAAGTTTTCATGACTTAGAAATTTTTCATGTTCGATAGTATTTTTCGACAGCTTTTTCAGTCAACGGTGTCAGTTTGCCGTCTTGTTGAAGTTAGGGCAGGCCATGTCGGAGTCAGAATGAGTGCAAAAGTTTTCAAAATGAAGGAAAATTGGCTAACACTTTGCAACTTAACGTGTTTGATAACATCATCGAAATAGAAGCTTTTTCATCATCCTCACACATGAAGCCGTAGGCAGCTATAAAATAGGGATTCTTCCTATTCAAGCATATCAACTTGGATTTGTGCTATAAAAGTTGCTTTCTTCACGGATAAGTTTCAAGTTTTATGCTCTCACAAAGAAAGCTGCTTTTTTGCCCTAAAGTTTTATAAAGACAAGCTTTTGGCCACTTTTATTCATTATTTTTGCAGGTTGCATCCAGAGGAAGAAAGCATATTTTTCTTCTCATGAAGATTTGAGAGCCCAAATGAAGTGCTTTTTCAGCATTCTTCATAGTTTCGGGATGAAGAAGCAAGGAGGCACGCTTTTTCAAGGTCCCTTTTTCTAGGAGATCATTTTTCAGAAACAGTGCTAGAGCTTTTTCAATTTTCATCGAAATGGGTTCATCAGGAATCATGTCCTCTTGAAGATTGAAAAATTTTAGTTTTTCCGAGATCTGCTTTTTTGCTGCTTTTTCAGAAAATCCTTTGCGTTTTCAAAATCCGATGATCTAGGTCGCTTCAGAACGAGATTGCCTATAAAACCCATGTGCTAGCTTTTTCACTCAAACTATGCTTTTTGGAGGATATTATTCCCCAAAATATCCATGGATGATGTCACCAACGGGACAACAATGAAGATGAAGATGAGGATGAGACACAAAAAACAACTTTAACTCAATGCTTTTTGTTTTAAAGCATTTGCTTTCATCCAACGCTCATCCATTCTTAGAAAGAAATCACTTTGTATTAGTTGGAGTTTTCTTTGCTTTAAAGCATTTGTTAGTTGTAATCTTTGTCTTAGAATAGAAATAAAGCTTGCGAGTTGGCAAGTTAGTTAGGGTAAATCAAGGAGATTTTAGGGTTCTCTACTCCTTTGATTTAGTATAAATAAGGGTAGCTTTGCCCATTGTAAGTAATGGTAATTGTGATAGCAAAATTTGTTGTGCCTATTCTAGCCTGCAAAAATTGTTATTTTAGCTACTTGTTCACTCTGTGTTATATGTTCTCTAGTGTTTGATCGCTTATTGTATGCCTGCCTTTTGCTACAATATTGCTGTCCTGGAGTTGTATCAACTTTATGATATTGGGAATAGAAGTCTTATGCCTGCTTTTTGCTTTGATTTTCTATCTCAGATCATCTAGTTTTGTCGTCGGATGTGTGGCTTATGTAAATTTTATTTCAGTTTTCATCATTAGAGTACAATGGGTCTTATGATGTGAATCTGAGAGAAATTTATCTAAGTTTTTTGTGTTACAACAATACATTCTTTGTTAACTTTTAATCCCTTTGCTCTGAATTTACTTAGGAGATTAAAAGCATCATTTAGCTTAGGCCTAGCTGTGGTTAGAAGTTTTAAAAAGAAAAAACCTCTTCTACAGCGAAATAGAGTTTTATAACCTTGTGCTCGCAGCTAAGAATAAAAAAGAAGATAGGCAAAATTGTTTTATTTATCTTTCAAGCGAACATCAGCAAAAAGAGAACTCCCCCTCATAATAGGAGAGCAATTTATCTGTGCATAGCTGTCCGTTTCCAACTTGCATTCCAGAGGTGCGAATTGAAACGCCAACACAATGAATGAAAGCTTCTCCTAAGCCAAATCAGACCCTAACATATGCCGCCCCTGTTCTGCTATTAGACCTTCGAAATAAAATTGTAGGCAGCTGCAAACCCTGATTCCTCTCACCAAATATCATTGCCAAGTCTCAAGGAGTGGTGCGCCTAAATGCCCACATGGAATCGACTCATGTAGTGATCTCCATGACCAAAATTGTACCTCCTAGCTATGACTGTCATGAATATATCAGAATATCATATCATGCCAAAATCGTCCCAAAAGATGATGAGAATGATGTATCTCAATCTGCAAATAACTCCTAATCGAATCTCCTCAAATTTGGCCCTTGGCCCACTAAATTTGCAATGCAAGTACAAGTTGAACTTCTAAAATGAAGCCCACAACTGGCAATAATCTCAGCTGATAGTTTCATAGCCTCAAAATTGCACAACCAATGAGAGTTTCATTCCCAAAGGTACAATAATGGCAGAAACCCTAGCTAGTTCCTTTCCAAACAAATTCTTCCAAACATATATCAATTCCTGGATGATATGAAACTTGGCTTGAGCTTCTTTTATACTTTTTTTTTCAATCCATCTCCAAGAAGCTTCTAGAAAAATAATAATTTTTTTTATTTTAGTGACTTTATGTTATAATATTTTAAGTCATTTTATTAAATTAATTAAATATAAGGCCACTTTATAATATTTATTTATTTAATAGCCTTACAAATAATTAATTTAATTATTATCTCCCTTAATTTTCCAATCCAACTGAATCCAGGAAACCAACCACTGACCAGGTAACTGCATCAAGTAGACCCCCTAACCATGCACATTAGCCTATGAGGGTCAGGGATAGGCTAAACCATCCACAAACAACATCAGGCTGAAAAGGGGACATTACAGAGAAGCTGCAATCATTATAGAGGCAGCGATCTATCAAAGAGAGGTGTGACTTTTGTGAAAGGTTGTTTGTTTTATGAAGTGTTGCCTTTCTTGGCAATAGTTGTCTCCATTCACTTGAATCATTGAAGATATAAAAGGAGAGAGGAGGGAGTTTGAAGTGAAGCAAGCAATGAATTATTTCTAAGTATAGAGCAGATTTAAAGAAGAGAAGGGGCAGAAATATGAAGTGTAATTCTGATTCATTCTAGAAGGAAGTATGTGTGAATGCATGAAAAGGATATGAGCAGATTTGTGAGTTAAAATATTGATTTACTTAGTGATGAAATTGAAGGAAAATATTGACAAAGATTGGATCAGATTTATGAAAGAGAAGTGTCAATGATTTATAGCAGATTTGTGAAGGAGGGAAAGTATATGTGTGTGAACCTGATTTGAAAAGGAAAGACTTACATCATACAGAATCAGAAGTAGTGACCAAATTGGGAGTAAATGAGAATGATATTATCCATTGAAGAATTTGTAGATTGGTGCCTATCAAATATGAGATTGGGGTCTCCTGTTGGGTTGGTGTCTCTAGTGGGTTGGTGCTCACAATAGAAGAATTGTAAGAGAAGTAGGTTGGTGCCTATAGAAGAAGATTAATATATATATAAGCAATATTTTGCTGCGGTTTTCTCCTGCAAGGGTTTCATTGTGTGTTCTCTTTGTGTTCTTAATTGCTAGATCTTGCATATGTGTAGTTGCTGTGATTGATTAAGTTTGGAAAAGTAAAAGTTTGTATTTTTGAGATAGTTTTATATCTAAAAACTGAAATGTAAAAATATTAAAATAATACTTATATGGACTTTGCTTTGTACTACTATGGAGTTAGAAAATTATATTCTGTACATGGAAGATAAATTATGATCCCATGCAAATTTATGCCATACAAAAAATACTATATCATTATAGAATAAGACAGATTAAACTTCTTGTGATTGATTTTTTAATGTTGTAGGTATTAATGACATTATTTGTTGTCAATGGTAGCTGGTGGAGCTGCTTAAATCATGCGACTACAGGACACTGGCCATTGGAGATGGTGGTAATGATGTGAGGATGATCCAGGAGGCACATATAGGGGTAGGCATCAGTGGACGAGAAGGCATGCAGGCTGCAAGGGCTGCAGACTTCAGCATAGGAAGTATGCTTCTCTGAAATGAAAACATTTGTGCTTTCTTATTTTTATTTTCTCATTTTATGTTTCTTAAGCATGGATTTGTTATTCCATTATATATGTTTGGTTTATGTATGTACTCTTAGTATTCCATTTAGATATTCTTTGATTTGATTATAGTTTCATTGTGAGGCTTGCCCTTATTTCCCAAGTTTTCCATGTTTCTGTTTTCGGTACAGACAGTCTATGACACTAAAATGTAGAAAGGAGATTCACTAGGATGTAAATCTAGACAAGTTTTATCATTTATGTACTGTATATTATGCTGTTTACAGTATCAAACTACATATTGCAGATCCAACATTTGTACTGGATATTTTGTGGAAGAACCATTAGAGAGGGTTGTCTTGTCTACTTGGATAGAGAATTAAGTCATTAACTCACCATTTGTTTACTAGCTGGTATCTCGACTTAGAAGTTTTGTAAATATTTCGTCATTAGAGGTAATAAAAATTGAATATAATATCAGATCACAAATATTGACCATCACAGAGATTAAAGAAGTAATAGAAATAATAGGATCAACAAGTGAACATTATTGGTGGATCTATTATCTTCATTCACACAATACTAAACAAATATGTTATCTTTATGCATTTAGTGTTTGCACAGTGCATACTTATCAGATATTAGAGAATCAATTATGTGTTTAGTATCAAGCCAATCTGTGTGCCTTCTTTCACGGATAATGATTTGCATGAACTCATCTCTCATGAGCTTGAATGGTCCACTTGGCAACATCAGGTGATGGTGATGGGTGAAGCAATGGGGTTTAAATTTGCAAATGAGCAATCACACAGTGGCTCTTGTCACTGCCAGATGATGTTCATTCATCAAGAAGAGTAGTCAGCCATATTGTGAAGTGTCAGACAATCAAGACAGCCAACATGGCTGCATCTTACTTGGCTTTCCTGTAGACTAGTTTCACAGAAAGCATGTTTGCACATGTTTTTATTTTTCTTTTCTACATAAAAATCTATATTGCTTACAGGCAATTGCAAGATAATCTACATATTGTAGAAAGTGCAGGTTTATCCTGCCACTGTCTTGACTACGTTGGCTTTAATGAAAGAGTATATTTAGTTTAATATAAACTAAATAAAAAAGTTTACTTGTGGCCAATAATGGCAAAAGCAACTCCAGAAAGTCCAATGTTCAAAATAGACAAAGGCAGTGCCTGATGCATCTCCAAAATTAGAAAGAGAAATCTGAACAATAGAATGAACATAGAAAGCCTAGGAAGAAATAGCAGGATGCGATACAACCCATAGGGATAAATTGCCAAGTATAACATCCAAGAAGATGTGTTAAGGTTGTGATAGCCAGTAACACTCCTAACATTCGATGCTGTGGAAAAGTCAGAGGTGGTGGTATTGATCCTCATGCTCTACCTTTTGTAATTCTCATTGGTAAGTTGGGGATCACTCTATTGAGTTTCATTAGTGTCTTTCTTTAGATAAGTAGCCAGAGAAAAAAGATAAACTTTTAGACAGAAATCCTACATATGTTGTTCTAAATGCTATGTTTGATTATGATCCAAGGACTGAAATGGTGTTAGTGTTTTAATTTGTCTCTTTCAAGACAACACAAACTGGATAGTATATGAGGTAAAACCTCTCTTCAAATTATAAGGAAAAGATTCTTGAGATCTAAACTAACCCTAGACACTAAGCTATAGACAAAATATACAGTTATTTACACTATACAATATTTCTTCTAGGGGTTTTGCATAAAAGAAATACCAAGTGTTCCACGGGGGCGCGTCCCCCCCCAAAAAACATGGAGTTTCCGAGATGGGGATGTCCCCAGGACGGGGGGATTCCAAGGAGATGCCCCCCCGATGTACTGCCACCATCACCTGAGTACCCGAGATGTTTCCGGGCTTCCCTCCAAAAAGGGGACTTCAAAGGGGCTTTGGGAGGTCCCCGGGATGTCCAGGGGACATCCACGCATCCCTCGACCCTTGCAGGAAACCTACAGGCGTTCCTCGCGACTAGAATGTCAAAAAGTGACTTTTTTAAAAAAAATAAAAAATGGATTTTGATTTAAGCGCCCATAGCCCTAACCCTAATTGCTAATGGGCCCCACCGCCACCCCCAAGGCCTCCCAAAAACTTATAAAAAGACATATCCCTCATTCCAAATCACACAAAAATGAAAAACTTCATTTGTGTGAAGTAGAAAGTTGGAAGTAGAGGCAACAAGCTAAGAGGGAGAAGATTGCAAGAGTGAGAGAGCATTAGGAGAGGGAAAATGAGACCAAGAAGAGGATATAGAAGGCAAGAAGACTCAAGAGTGATTCAAGTTCATCATTTGAATCACAAGGTAGGCATAATGCATTTGAATTTCTAATTTTCATTTCTTCATTTCTTATAATTATTTGTGATTCATTTTTTAATTTTTAGATTTAAGATTTTCAATGTTAATTTCATTGACATTCTTAATTTTTAAATCTTCATTCTTAATAAGTTATTTGAAATTGAAATGCTTAAATTTCAAACTTATTTTACTTTGTAGGCTGTAGCTTTGTTTTCAATTTCAAAATTAGAATTTAGAAGTCAAATTAGGATTGCACGTTGTGTATCCTCTGCTTCTACGCTTTGTGTAACCTGAAGTAAGAAAAACAAAGTGAAACCCTTGTTTGACCAAGTATTTTCAATTTTCAATTTATGACAGCAGCATTTAGGTTTTTTAATTTATTTTTTAATCATTTTTAAAGTTATTTTTGTAAATTACTGAATTAATGCATAAATATTTGATTAAATTTTAAAATCAATCATAAAATTTGAAAGTCAAATTTGGATTTTAACTTTTGTCTAATCTCTGTTTCTACGCTTTGTGCGACGTGAAGTAAGAAAAACAAAAGTGAAATCCTTATTTGACAAAGGTTAAGAACAACGATTCTTATTTGTGTATCCTTTGCTTTCGCGCTTTGTGTGCCTTGAAGCAAGAAAAAAAGAAAATCCTCGTGTCTTAATCCCTTGCATTATGCATGGTTTGAATTTGAATTTTTAAATGATAAACTTCTAAATTTTTTTATCGTTTCTTGCAGTATCATTATGAGTTCTCACAACATGAGTAAGGATGAGGGTCAACCTCAAGGGGTTGAAGTTGAAATTGAAAGTGAAAATGAATTTGATTATGCACTTGATGATCCTATTATAGAAGCAGGGAGGGGTGAAAATTAAACTAGTTCTATTGGGAGTCCAAATTATAGTTGCCCTTCCGAAATCCTACAAAAATATGTTAAGGGTCCCTTTGATCCGAAGTCCCCTTAAAAACAATTTGCAACTAAGTTACCAACAAAGCCTTGGACATCTGGGGGCACTAGGTTGTGGAAGTGCAACATATGTAAACTTCCTTGGACATCTGGGGGCACTAGGTTGTGGAAGTGCAACATATGTAAACTTGAATGGTTTGGTAGCATGACTAGAGTGAATGCTCACCTCCTTATCTGAGGCAAAAGTGTAGATGTATGTGCAAAGTTGGGAAAAACTTGAAATAGAGGGCTGAAATATGTAGATTATGGGGTTCTAGTGAAGAAGATGCACCTACATTTGCTACTTTGCCACCAAGGGGGAGAGGTCATTAGAGTTCTACTTCTACTTTTACTACTTTGCAGAGGCCAACAAATCCATCTAGTTTAGGGGTAGCAGTTCCTAAGGGGAAACATAAGGTGACTAGTGATGCTTCAAACCCACTGGCAAAATTATTCAATATGCAAGAAAAGGATGAGGCAGATGATGCCATTGTCAAATTCTTCTTTGCCAATGGCATTCCATTCCATGTGGCTCTCTCTCCATATTATAAGGAAGCTATGGCAAAGATAATAAGGGCGGGACCATCATATGTGCCACCAGGGGAGACTAAATTGAGGAAAACAATCTTGGATAAGAACTTTTCCAAGATTAATATATTAATGGAGAAAATGAAGAATACTTGGGTCACAAGTGGATGCAACATAGACATGGATGGGTGGACGGACATCAGGTATCATCCACTCATCAATATCATGGTTACATGTACAGAGGGCCCTTATTTCCTTACGATTGTTGATTGTTCAGGGCATTGCAAGGATGTTGATTTTCAATTCTAGATCCTCAAAGATGCTATAGAGGAGGTTGGGCCACAGAATGTGGTGCAAGTAGTGATAGATGCAGGCCATGTGTGCAAAGTTGTACGGAAGTTAATTGAGACAGCCTATAGATATATTTGGTGGACTCCTTGTGTGCATGCCATGAATAATGCACTCAAGGACATGGGAAAAATTGGCTGGATTAAAACAATTGTTAGTGATGCTAGAGATGTGTAGATGTTTATTTGCAACCACCACACTTCACATGCACTCTTCAGGACCTTCGCCAAGAAGGAATTCTTGAAATTTGTAGAGACTAAGTATGCATCATACTTTATTCTCTTGGAGAGGATGCTTGAGTTGCAAGAGGCATTGCAACTAATATTTATGACATCAAAATGGAATCGGTGGCCTGAGTCGAAGATAGAGCAAGGGAAGAGGGTGAAGGAGGTGATGAAGATACTTTTTTGGGTTGATGTCAAATATATTCTCCATCATTACTCCAGTCTTTAGAGTGATTAGATATGGGGATGCTAATGCACCTACTCTTGGAGAGATGTATGAGTGGATTGATACCATGCTTGATTAAATGAAGGCTGTTGTACGATAGAAAGACCCCACATTGCAATTCTACACCAAACATATTCAGTCGATCATTTATCATAGATGAGAGGAGCTCAACACTCCCTTGCACATCGTTGCCTATGCATTGAACCCAAAGCGGTATGTGCAAAGCCCTGGTAGAGTTACACCTATACAAAGATGTTGAGGTGAAGGCAAGGTTCATGAAGGCCATTTAGAAAATGTATGATTCTACAGAGGCCAGCATCATTCATACTGAGTGGACAGAACTTGGCACTCTTAGGAGATATTCAGAGGAGGCCAAAGTAAATAGGGAGACTATGGCAAAGGAGGACCCCATTTTGTGGTGGACTATGTATGGGCCTACTTCTTTGACTACTGATCTAGCCATTCGTTTGCTTTCCCAGGTTTCTAGTTCTTCTGTTGTTGAGAGAAACTGGTATATTTATAGCTTCATCTACTCCATTAAGAGGAACAGGGTTACCTCTAGGAGATTAGAGAAGCCTGTGATTGTACATAGCGCCTTGCGTCTCATTGACCACAACACATTTATGCAAACGGAAAGTCTAGCAACTAGATGGGATGTAGAGCATGTGGAGTCCAATAGTTCTAGTGATGAGGTGTTTGGCGAGAACTTTGGGGATGATTAGAGGCATCATGCCATTAGCCATTGACTCATTAGTATTTTGTTTTTGAATATTGTTGATTGTAATCACGAATCATCATTATGAAAATTTGAAACTTCCAAATTCGATATTTTGATTTTCAATGTTCACTGGTTCATTGTTAAAAACTTAAATGTTAAATTTTTAATGTTGAATGCAATCATTGCAATGTGTTTATTGTTTAATAGTTTTCTTAGTATGTGAAAGTTTCATTTTAAATTATTAAATTATAATTCTTATACTTATTCCTTATACATCTTTTTATAACTAATTTTTCAAGTACTATATGTATTTGCACCACCCCCCCATCGTCGTCCCCCTGTCGTTCCCAAACTTAGGTCCTTGGTCCCCCCATTCCCCTCATCAGGAAACTTTGTGGAACTATGGAAATAACTATCTACCTATCTTTTTGGCTTGGGTATGGGTTCAAGGTTGGAAACAAGTCTTGCCTCACAAGTGAAGTTATATAGATTTTGAATTAAAGCAACTAATCTAAATGCATGAACGGTAACACGTTCCTACTAGCTAAAGCAAAGACCAGCACTTTGATGCAAACAAGATTTCAAAGGAATAACAACATTGTACAATTCCAAGAAGTAAAAAGCTATGTTCCATGCAAAGCTGCAACCTAGGTAGACGAATATCATCAGTACAAAGTTGGACTCAATATAATCTACTTTTAATATAATTGATAGAATTACAGACACAATAATGCAAACACAAGAATAATAGATGGAATGATATTTGACATTAAGAATTCCTATGCCCAAAGCTCTTTTGGTCTAATTTTACATTGACATCTTGACATTCAAGTCATTCTTCACTTAGGAGCACTTTTGACATGTTTTCTCATTGACAATTTGACATTTAAGTCATGAAATGCATGCTTGAGGTCCTTGGAGTCGCTTTTTGTTATGTTTTCACATTGACACTTTGACACTTAAGTCATCTTGAGCACCATTAGTCACTTAAGTGTCAAAAAGTCACTTTTTCATGCTAATTTGATATTGAGTTTGGTTGCTTAAGTGAAAATGTGCACTTTTGTTCTGATCCTTCAGTGACATTTGCCACTTAAGTGAAAAAGTGTTTTCTAATTACTTAAGTGATCTAATTTGTCATTGGCATTGAAAAAATGCAAGCACTATTAGTTAAGTGATTTTTATCTTGCAACATGACATTGGATGCTCTAGTGGCATGCTCCAGCACATGGATGCCACTTTTACGTGATTGCCCTCTTAATATGACATCTTGCTCTTTTGGCACGCTCTGGATCACTCATGTACCTTTTGCTGACTTGACATTGTGTTCAAGTATCTTTTCCTCTGTCAAGACACACCTTAGAAACCCTGATGACTATTCATTTGCCTTTTCTTGTATTCAAATTTTTATATTTGCCTTGTTTGATGCATAGAAGCAAATATTGTTCTCGGGAATTTCTTGGCATCCCAAAAGATTTTTTTTTTTCAGTTTCTCGGAATATTATTAGAAAAAAACTGGGGAAAAATCAGGAACCAAAAAAAATGCAGTTAAATTTAAAAAAGAAAGAGAAATAACTGATGTTTTTACATTTAAAGCCATACTAATTACATAGAAAGTGAGAGCATGAAAATAAACGAAAGTGCACACCATGAATTTTGAAATATGGTTTTTCTCATTAATTTTGAGATTGCTGATTGTAGATAATGTAATATATATCTTTTTAACAATGTTAATAAATGATTGCTAGAATGATAATGAACCCTTAATGCAATAGAACACAACTAACGTAAATATGCCCTGTTAACCCTACCGTTCTTCTTAACTATCAAGTCCAAGAGACTAATCTATACACAAAATTTTAACTACAGTTCACAACAAGTCTTCCTAACCTCTTCAAATACCTCTTAAATTAACAGCAGTGACAAGTGTTTCAGGACAACAATGTTCTGTATTAACATTTCATATTAATCATTTTGATTAGTAATATTTCCTATAATGTTGACAGCAGTATTGATGCCCATATTAATTGATCACAGTACTAATAAGGATGCTATTAAACACCGTACTGATCAAGAATGTACAACTCACAATAATGACAGAATGCTATTGATCAGTGATCATAAGAAGATTACTAATCACAAAAGGATAGTTATGTCAAAAGACAATGATGACGACAACAATCTCAACTGGTACAACATTATGATTATTACCAACTGATATGTAACAATGAAAATTGCCAAACAATTGCCTCAATAATACAACTATTTTACAAATGAAATAATGACAATGATATGCATTGATAAGTACAAATGACAGCAAGTCCACAACAGCAGCACATCTGTGATGCAATAATAATGATAATTCAAAGGATAGCATAATCATTTGACAGTTTTGCCTAGTAATGACTATGTTCACGAATCATAAATAATGACAATAGTCTTTGCTATTGTCAAAGGCAACTGTGATAATCACTAATCACAATAACAATAGTCATGTTCCCTATTCACAAGGTTTTCAAACCCGATTATACCAAGTGTCTTCACAACTATAGTGTTCATTTTTGAAATAACAACAATAATTATTGTTGCCCCTTTGCAAAAGATCTAACTACTATACAATAATGGCACCTGGAAATCTTAACAGCTACTTACACCATTCAAGGTGTATAAACCATTTATAAAAGTTCTAGAGAAGAATGATCAAAAGATTGCAGGTCTGATGCTTATATAGAAAAAAATTTAATTTATTATGATATTACTGGTGATATATGACCAATAATTTTGCAATATATTGGTGAAAATTTTAGTCAAAGTCATGATCAAAGATATTTTAAAAAATTCATGATATTCTCAAGAAAATGTAGGGAACCCTGCTGAGAAAAGATATATCGGAATATATCCGGATATTTTAAATATATCTGCTTCTATGGTTTGATGCACTCAAAACTCTTCTCTCATAAGCCTTGCAAAAGTGTTAGCTTGAATGGACGATGACAACATTGATGACTACTGGAAATGAGGACTTAGATTTGATTCATGAATGAGAAACGACTAACTTCTGACTTGAAACTTGATACAATACAATTTTTTTGGTATGGGCACAACATCCTTAGAGCACAAACACACCACAAAGTTGAAAACTTTGTGTGAGGCAAATGCAGATCTGAGATTATACAACACCTAGTTTAAATCCATTTCAAGTCTGACAAATTTAAAGGGGAACCCATGGACCTCAAAGTAGCAACAGTTGGCCCAGAATCTTAATAAACTAGATTTAAACAAATATTGGATCTGAAATGGATTTTAACATTTTTAAATACATTTCTCCTCCAAAGACTGCCATAGTGCGAGATGTCACCACTTGGTAGAATTGTTTACATCCTTTGGGTTTTCTCATATCTTATAAAAAATTGCATTCAACATTGGAATTTGGACCCAAACCATTCAACAAAATATGGTTTATAAAATATTGGGGCTGCAAGAGGCATTTTGTAATGTCCCGTTCTAGACTTTCCTTATTTTTCCTTAATTAAGTAACCCTAACTCACAGTAATATGCATAGTTAATTATAAATATTAATTTATCCTAAAAATTGTAATTTTGATTATAAAGTCAGATTTAAAGCTTATTATGTATCTCTGAAAATATAAAACTTATCCTTTATGCTCTGTTGTAACTCTTCTTCTAATTTGCAGCAATTTTCTTTATATGAATGTCTCTAATTTCTGCCTAAGCTAGGGGTTTTCATCCACTAACTTGATAGGAGAAGTTAAGGGTTTTCGTTCTTAAATCTCTGCACCTTTGAGGGGTTCCGTCTGCTTTGGCTGAATCCTTATCTTGTATTCCACAAGGAAAAATAGATATTTATGTCTTCATGATTGATATGATTGATTTATTGATCTCCTCTTCCTCTTGATTTTATCTTCCTTACATATCTTTTTCTATTAATTGGCATGAATGTTCATTCCATGCCTTTTGACCTTTCATTAACTTAATCTTTATTTAATTTTAGTTATTAATTCCTTCCTCTTAAGCGCTTTCTTTCACTCCTCTTTAGCGTCTTGTGATTGTTATTAGATTTCTTTGTATAATGATTATTTCTGCATAATGTGATTTGCATTAAATAATCAACGCCTTCCAAAAGGTGCTAAGTTGGTCTTGTCTGCGATAGGGTGGTTGATATAGAGCAAGTCTGGGTCAACTCAACGTTTCAATAAATCTTCTACCAACGACTCCTCTTCTTCCTAGGATGGTGTCACAAACTCCTCACAAATTTCAGGCCGTGAGCCAGAAACCAACGACTTCATTCAGTAGCAAGATGATATCAATTTGCAAGCAAATAGAGGCTAGTAAGTGCACTCTGCCTTAAACACTAGTGCTGTTATGAAGGTTCTAGGATTGGCGATTCTCCTGAGTGATGTCCCTTTCGTGTGGTGTTAGTTATCTGTGTCATAGACACCTTTAATATAGTGATTTTTGCATGTGATTCCTTCTTTAGCAATGGCTTAATTTTGAAAATAGGATATTACAGTCTGCCCTGCCCAAGATTGCTTATCCTCAAGCAATCACAAGCTAGGATGTTGTTGGAGTTACCAGGATCCCAAGTCAATCTTGGAGATTCGTAATCCCTAGATATTGATCCTTCTTGTGATGTAATTAGCTTCTTCTGCGACACTCTGATATAGTTAGGAATTGAAAACTCCACACCAAGTGACGCTTCTTTCCTTGTCTTGGTTATGTTTGACTCTATACTACAATGATGTCCCTGGAGAGTAGTTGTTCCTATACTTGCTTCAATCTGACTGCCAATATAGTACTTTAATCTCCTAAGGTTGACACCATCCTCTAAAGTATGGGGTCAATTTATTGTCGAGTATTCTTCTAGCTCATGTACTTGTATTTCCCAATAACTCTCATCAACAAAACCAAAAGTTGGAAATTGGCAAGGTCTGTAATTTAAGACAAGTTTTCTCTCATCCTCAAAGAGAAGAAACAAAAAGACATGTTGCAATCGCGTAGCATCAATGCGAAGATCAATTTCTTTTTTGGCATTAACTGCATCTACAAAGAACCAATTTGGTTGGCCCAACCTTCACATAGTTTCATGGATATCTCTTTGAATCAAAGTAAGAAAGTGAACTTTCCATATATTAAGATGAGAATTAGAGGCATGACACCCATCTATGACCTTAGATGCAATGTTCTTTTTTGAAATGATTTTTATCTTTTTGGTCCATTTTCGAGGTTCTCATATTCTTTAACTAATATCAGAGAGTTTCCAAAAATATCACAACATTCTTCTCTCATTTCATTTTCACCAAAGATCCTGGGCAATGAATACAAACTCTTGATTGTCATTGTTGACATCCAAAATGACAGTAAAATGTTGCATCCTCTGCTATGATGAATTACGGGAGTGTTGTGAATACCAAGATCCCATTGCTTTTGCTGTTTGGTTTGCAGTAATTGCACATCTTCCCTTTTTTTAATAGAACCCTTATATTTGTGTTCGTTTTCTTTGTGCTTCTAAACGTACTTGAAACTCCTTATTTTTTCCCCAATGCTTAAGCATAGTTTTAGACTTGTCATTTTTCCATTCTATAGAATTGGAACATTGCCAAATCTCTTGATCCATTTCAGAAATGTTCTGGTCATTGTTTTCCTTTGAATCTTCAATGTCTTTGATCCTCAAGAGATCACTCGGACCCCATGTGCAAAAATAGTTTGGAATTTGAAACAAAGAGTCCACATGCCCTATACTGCAAGTTGTATCCCTCACGCTATCACCCCTCTTTGCATGTTTTCCATGGTGACAAAAAATTTGCAGTGACACAGGAAGTACCAAGTCTGACATATCTTCATACCTTAGGCTATGAACAAAATGTTTATCCTCATTTGCAAAAAGTGAATTTGTTGATATATCCTCAACATCTTCATTGTTATGACTTAAAACCTCCGTATTATGGCTAACCAAAGTGTTCTTCTCAAATGTATAGTTATTCATCATGCTACTTTGTACATCCATCAATGGCCCACTATTTTGAAGTTCAAAAGATAGGCCACGATTTGAGGCATCTTCCTTCAACTTGAATTCTTCCCCTCCATCAAGTGGAACCTCTTTTGTCTTACCTTCATCAATATTTTGGTGATGCATGCCATCATTAGAAACCAATAAAACATCTTTTCCTACCAAAGAATCTTTATCTTCGACGTCCTTTTTAGGTTCCTCTTTTTTTATTACTTCCACATCCTCTCCTTGTGATTTTGATTATGACCTTTCTTTAGTTGTCACTAATGATTCTCTTGGATCTTGCTCCTTGATCTCCTCCTTAGCCATTTTTCTTATGTATTCATATAGGCCTCTTTTGCTGGGATACTGATACCCGATTGCCTCCACGTACTCATCAAAGGGGACACAAGCTTTTGCATGATTGGACAAACTTTGGTATTGGTCAACAATTTTGGGAGCCTCAAGTTTGTATAATAACTCTTGAATAAGGTCCATGTCCTCTTCCTTTTGTAGACTTTCAAGTCTCTTTGACTAGAATGCATTCAACATTTTAGCTTTACTCCGCAAGCTGGTAGGATCAAAGCTCTGATACCAATTGTAATGTCCCGTTCTAGACTTTCCTTATTTTTCCTTAAATAAGTAAGCCTAACTCACAGTAATATGCATAGTTAATTATAAATATTAATTTATTCTAAAAATTGTAATTTTGATTATAAAGTCAGATTTAAAGCTTATTACGTATCTCTGAAAATATAAAACTTATCCTTTATGCTCTGCTGTAATTCTTCTTCCAATTTGCAGCAATTTTCTTTGTATGAATGTCTCTAATTTTTGCCTAAGCTAGGGGTTTTCGTCCACTAACTTGATAGGAAAAGTTAAGGGTTTTCGTCCTTAAATTTCTGTACCTTTGAGGGGTTCCATCCTCTTTGGCTGAATCTTTATCTTGTATTCCACAAGGAAAAATAAATATTTATGTCTTTATGATTGATATGATTGATTTATTGATCTCCTCTTCCTCTTGATTTTATCTTCCTTATATATCCTTTTCTATTAATGGGCATGACTCTTCATTTCATGCCTTTTGACCTTTAATTAACTTAATCTTTATTTTAATTTTAGTTATTGATTCCTTCCTCCTAAGTGCTTTCTTTCACTCCTCTTTAGCAGCTTGTGATTGTTATTATATTTCTTTGTATAATGATTATTTCTGCATAATGTGATTTGCCTTAAATAATCAACGCCTTCCAAAAGGTGGTAAGCTGGTCTTGTCTGTGAGAGGGTGGCTGATATAGAGCAAGTCTGGGTCAACTCAGCGTTTCAATAAATCTTCTACCAGCGACTCCTCTTCTTCCTAGGATGGTGTCACAAACTCCTCAGGGTGATATCAATTTGCAAGCAAATAGAGGCTAGTGAGTGCGCTCTGCCATAAACACTAGTGCTGTTATGAAGGTTCTGGGATTGGCGATTCTCCTGAGTGATGTCCCTTCTGTGTGGTGTTAGCTATCTGTGTCGTAGACACCTTTAATATAGTGATTTTTGTATGTGATTCCTCCTTTAGCGATGGTTTAATTTTGAAAATGGGATATTACACATTTGAAACAAACCACAAGAGAATAGAACTGATTACCTCTAAGATAAATAGAGAGCAAGAAGGTGGCATTTGGTAGATGCTTGCAAGGCCTCTAAGAAATAACCTTATTCAATAATACCTTGCCCTATTGATCATGTCACCTCTGTAGTGAAACATAACATTGCAAGCCATCTCATAAACATTGGGTATACTAGTCCTCTGTGGCAAACAATTGGCCAACAACCTTTGAGGAACACAATGCAAAATTCAGATGTGAACCATTGGTGTAGCTGAAATTTACAACACCTTTGTGTCTATTAACACCACATATCTCCCAGACTCAACATAACAAATAATCCAGATGTGGCCTATGATAAACTAGATGCGATAATGAAATTGGTCTGCTTCTCCCTCGAAGCATAAAAAATTCAACTTGTCAAACATTTGGTGCAATATCCAATAGGGTGCGAGATGACGCCACATGGAAAAATCTTGCACTGCCTTCGGATAACTTTATGCGTTAGAGAAATTATTAAACTTTATCTAGAAGCTGAATGTGAAAATAGACTTAATTCTAATTTGAAACATCCATGCATTTGCTTTGTCATTGATTTAAAACACAAATTTTGGATGCAAACCTTTGATCAAGTTGGATTTAAAACCCCTTCGCTTACATTTCTTCCTCAAAGCACAAAGACCTTAAAGTGTACAAAATCGGATGCAAACCATTTAGTTAACTGGTTATTAGAGCAACTTTGGATCCACCTTCAATCTTGGGGAAAATGAATCCTAAATCAATGAAAACTCAAACTTGAAATCACAAAAGACTTGATTTTAAAACCATTTCAGGTCTGAATGCCCATTGAAGCAAACAAATTCCAAGAAGTTGGAAACTTGATGCAAGAAACATCCGGATGCGAAGATTTAACCATTCCAACTTGCTAGTGCTCTCAAGCTCATGAACACCTGAACACTGCAATAGTAAAAAAGCTCTTGAGAGATTGATACATAAAAAGATCTAGCACAACCAAAGGATTGAACCCAACATCCAAGAATAGAATAGAATAGAAGGGTTTTAACGACCACGAGGCCAAAGACAACCTAAGTTACAGTTGACGTAGTCATTTTAGCTTTTTGCATTTGATCTTCTAATATTTATTTTGATAATGAATTCCCCTTTTTTCTCAACATTCTCTTCTATGAATACACTTTATAAAGAAACTACTGCTAAATTACCCACATATTTGGCTTGAATGTCATTGTAAGATTCACACTCTAAAATAAAGTGCTTCTTTGACTCAACTGCCCCAACTGTGCAAAAGATATGTACCCTCTCTTCCCATTCTTCTTTTGGCCTCTTCCATCTACTTGTTTCACATTGAAGATGATGTTAGTCCTTAACTGGGCTATGACTATCTTTGCTCTCTAAAGAATATTTGCCTATAGAGGCCTTTTGGTGATGATCATACATGGGGTTAAATTCATTAAGATAATTTTTCTTCTTTTCTCCCTAATGCCTTTTCCCATAGTCTTGTAGAATTTATCCATAACAAATGTCTTTATTGTATTATATGTACACGCATGCATAGAGATGTAAACACTTGGCAATCATTCATTGCATTTTGAGACTCAACAATTCCAACCAAGGAAAGCATTAATCTGTGTCACAATTGACATTCAAAATTTTAAACTAGGGCACAAAAACCAGACATGTACAAACTAGTTAACTTGATTATGAATGAAAATAGAGATTAAATCTGTGTAATAAGAAAGAAGGCCAAAATAAGGTGAGGGTAACAACATGGTTAAACATGGCTTTGTAGGCTAGAAACTTAGGCAAAAACAACCAAAACCAGAGATTTTTCTAAGTTTCAATAGGGGTCAAAAACATTGTGAAGATTAACTTGGAAAAAGGAAACCCTTTGGTCCAAAATGTTTTCTAGCCCACAACAAATACATAATACTCCAGGCTATGAATCACAGACACGAACCTAGGATAGGGTTGTGTACCAAACACTTGTGGGACCAATTGATAAATAGATAAGCGGCAGCCAAAACCATTACCATTATAATTCATCAGTGGCAACTTAAGTCAAAAGGTTAAGGGTGGTGAGTGAAAGTTAGGGGGAATCAAAATAGCAACGAAAATACATTTGTTAGCCTTGAAATCTAACTTAGACCATTTTACTTTAGGCACATGAACAAAACCTTAACAACTGAAAACTCTAATGTGTGAACATAGGACTTTTTTTTGTTGACACTTCTTACGCTGTCTTATCGACTAGCGCAGAACAAGGGGATCTATTAATCAAATAACATGTAGTACCTATAACCTCAACTTAAAAACATTGGTCAAGCCCACAACTACTCAACATACTTCTAGCTCTGTCCATCAAAGTATTGTTTATCTTTTCTACAACGTTAGTTTGCTATGGTGTATAAGGAGTTGTCTTCTAATGGTTGCTACTGTTACTCACAGTTTTGGCTAGATTGGATTGTTGAATTGTCATAATTTTTCTTTCAAACTTTATAGAGTCAGGAAATCAGAGTAAAAAAGGACCTCTTTTATGTTGATAATGATACAATTTTCACTGCAAAATGGGGATATAAAGAATACATATTTTCAAGAGATTAAAGCAATTGAAAACTTTCCTCTCTTTAAACATTGATTTTCAATTTGTTAAAAGTTTTCTTCAATAGCTGTGGAATAAAGACAGCTAATGGTTATAATATGTCTATTAATCATCCATTGAATGTTTCAAGTTAGTGGAATTATGAATGACGATATTTAGAAATACACACATGATTTCTAACCTAGGATGTTGAGAAAAGCAAGCAAAAATTTTAGTGAATATTATATGGCATAAATAGGTTAGTTTTATTGGATTCCTATATTTGGCAAGCTAATAAATATTTAATCATGCCAGTGAGGTGTTCTCTTTCTCTTTTTCTTGCAGAATTCAAATTCCTCAAACGTCTAATACTTATACATGGGAGATATTCATACAATCGAACTGCATTTTTATCCCAATATTCATTCTACAAATCATTACTGATTTGTTTTATTCAGATTCTGTAAGTCTTAAAACTTTTGTGTGCTGTTCCATATTGCATTTTTTCATAGCTGATAGATTCATTGTAATTTGTAACTGGTATTATGAGTTTTTATTAATGGTATAAAGCTCTGTGTTTCCTAAGAAACTTAAATTGATGCTAGTCTTGCCATTCTTGAAAATTAAGTATTTATCGTTAACACTGGAACTTGTGGGGCAGTTTTTCTTTTGTATCAGGTCTTTCTGGAACCAGTCTTTTCAATTCTGTAAGTTTGATGGCATACAATGTCTTCTACACAAGTGTTCCAGTACTCATGAGTGTGCTTGACAAAGATCTAAGTGAAAAAACAGTCTTGCAGCATCCCCGAATTCTTTTCTATTGTCAAGCAGGAAGGTAAGTATGGCCAGTACTATCTTTTTTATTACTGTTATATACTGGTTTGAATGAGTCGCATAAGTGACAGTACAATAATGTATAGTGCTACTGGAATTTATTTGCCTGGATTTCCCACTGCAGATTATTAAATCCAAGTACATTTGCAGGCTGGTTTGGTCGCTCTCTATTTCATGTGAGTCTTCTTTATCCCCATTTTAAGCTTATGTTTGAGGTTCTGCAATGAAGGTACTAAATATTTCATGAACATAAACTATAACATCTTTTAAAAAGTTTGATGTATTCTAGAGTCAAAGGTCAGTATGGCAAAATTGATTTGATGCAATTATTGGCCAAAATACTTTATCCAGTGTGAATTATGCTTTGTGCAATGTTAGATTTGGTTCTCAATATTGTGATTAATAAATAAATATGCGGTGAGTTGATGGTGTTATCTGCACACCATTCATGG
The DNA here is from genome assembly GCA_027924645.1 of Cunninghamia lanceolata. NCBI lineage: Eukaryota > Viridiplantae > Streptophyta > Pinopsida > Cupressales > Cupressaceae > Cunninghamia > Cunninghamia lanceolata. The sequence goes on from BSBN01000082.1 coordinate 1,297,255, forward strand.
TAGATTGGTACAGCAGTGGGACCCATATCTTAAGATTGGACATAACAGACCATGCAGTGTATGCATGGATGACACCCCTTGATGTTGCTGCCATACTTAACTGGGGAATAATCATATCGTATTTAAACCCTTAATAAAGTTGTATCCAAACCTTCAAAGTACAGAAAAACAATAAATGAACTTTATTTTGGAAAGGTCAAATCCTTCCATCATTAAGATAAGAAACATCCCACACCTCAGAAGTGGAAAATATTAGGGTCGACTACTTTAATCCATCTATCATGTGGATGGATAGATGGGCAATACTTCAACATTGTTTGTTTGGAGGCATCTTACAACTTTGCTTTGATGTCAATTCAGCATGCTCGCTACTCTAAACAATCTCACCTAGTGCTCAACTCATTTTGCACTTGAAGTGATGGACCATCTACAGTTTAAGCACATTGCCTCACAGAAGTTTGATGTCATTTTATGTTGTTTGCTTATGTTTGCACCAATGATCTTGTTTCAAAATAATGTTTGAACTTGAAGCACTAGTCTTGTCTTGTACCAACACCATGGTTTTGCTTCAAGCATTTAATAGATCAACAATTTTGTTTGGTCTCATTTGTCTTCAATGGGTTTTGCATGGAGAGTTCGTTAATCCACAATTATGTTTGGTCTCAATTCGTCTTCAACATGTTGCCATTGGAATACTCATTGTCATTTTGGGCCTTAGATAGGGATTGCTGATTTTTATGATGCATTGTACTGCATTACTCAAATGTGCTTGCAGACATCACTTGCCCCATTTCTTGTTCCAAGTTTTTAACCCCAACACCAATTTCTGGTCAAACCTGTTCTATGACCTAAAAAACTTGCATTTTATGAAAAAATTGCAAAAAACTGATTTTTGAAAATAATTGCTTTCCATTCAATAACTCACGGTTAACATTTGAGTTTATTCATAACTAGCAAGATTCTTGTGATTTTTTTTTTGGTTATTTTATTTAATTTAATCTGTTTTGTTGTGTGAATATGTACCTTTTTTCTTGTTTTGGATTCATTTTCACACCATGTGCAAAATATTAAGAGCACAAGTAGACTGAAAGACATTTACAAATCAAATATTTGAAGCCACATTCTATGGAAACAATTAGAGATCAAACCCCTCCACTAGGGGATGACATTTTCTGTTATGTTGCACATTCCTTCAACATGGCAGCCACACAAAAGAGTTGAATGCTATTCTTGTTGTTTTTTGTAGGTTTTAAAAATTTTCGATTAAATTTTAAGTTTTAGGGTTAAATTCTATCCTTTTAGTTTTATTTTTTATGTTTTACTAACCATGACCCTCAACTAAAAAAATATATAATTTAGGATTGAGGTTGGGGTATTTGGTGGTATTCAATGTTTTTTAAATCTTTAGTTTAAACATAAAATTTTGAACCTGGATGAGGGTATTGAAAGAAATCCTATGCATATTTTTATTGTTTAAGCTAATATTACAGTAAGAAAGGGATTTCACATGGGCCTATGCTCAACTGAAACAAATTGAAATGTATGTTTTGTAGGAATGAGTGCGGTAGGGGCATAGATTGTTTCAAATGGAATTTGGCCAAGCAACTAGGTCATGATGTTAAGCCTTGTAGAAGATGCACTAGTGAGAACCCACCAGACATTATTAGCTAGTAGCTCGAGGCCTTTGCGGAGAGCAAAGTGATAAATGCAGGGACTAATGGTAGTAGATCATCAACAAGGTCCTATAATTTCAGTTGACTTCTAAATGAGGAAGAACCTCTACATTATGATGTGCAGCTGCAGCATCATACAGATATATCTACATCTTCTAATTTTGTTAAAAAATTAAAATAAATCTAATACTGGCAGGGACAATGTGGATTCCTTTTTTTTGACCTATTAGATGGTTTCCTTGACTGTTGTATACCTCCATGGAAGGTGTGTACCGTGATGTCCATGTCAAGCCCCCATTCATTTTCTTTTTATTCGTAAGCCGGAGATCATAAGGGGGACCTCCTCCCCATCAACATACTCAACTTAGAAACCACTTAGTCAACTCAACCAACTCAACCAACTTAGAAGCCATGCCCCCATTCATTTTTATATGTATGGCTGAAATGATAGACATCATTATGTAGATCATCCATGAGACTCAAGCCATGTGGTGGATATTCCAACTGGTGATCTCTTCATCATCCAATCTCCCAGTAGGATAGGCATTGATCACAACCACATGTTGTGTTAGATATTTTGTGGAATAATTATTTTTCAAATACAATGTATATCTGCAAAATGCTGTGCTTAGCATGTCATTGTGCATCCTCAGCTCTGTCACACTACTAGGCTATCAGACCTAAAACCCCTTAGCACCAGGCTGAAATTTCAAGGCCCAGGTTTTTTCTTAGCTGGCAGCTATCAATGTCAAAAGTTGGAACCTTGAAACACAAGCCAAACAGCTAAATATTTTCTCTGCCACACTCACACACAAAATGTTTGCAAGATTTCATTGATTTGAGTCCCTCAACTCCTGCACAAATAAGTATTTTTTCTTTTTGCATAGATGCCAAGGTTTGAAAGGTGAGAGTTCTGCTAAAATCTACATAGGACATGCAGCTGGTCTCATCCCTTTTACACATGCTGGGCTCTAACCTTGTTTTGGAGTGAAGCCCTAGTTGTCTGTATAACAATACACTCACCAGTGGAACACAAACAGTAGTAATGTCTGGAAGGCAACTTTTCTCCAAAAATTTTATAGGAATTGCACTTGTCCTCACCCCTTTCACATGTTGCGGCCTAATTGTTAAAACGAACTTAAGTAAATGTATCAGAAAAGGTTATTTATACAAATATCGTAGTTTTGTTGGCTCACAAGAAACTTTGTTGTGGTCCTATAATTTAGGAAGCCACCCGACTGAACCAAACTTGTTCTATGTGAACAACTTCCTAGGATAGACTAGCACCTAACAATCTCTAACAGATATTATTCAATAATAATTATATTATCCTATCTCACTAATTAAACAAACCAACTAATTATTTATTTCACAAAGTATAATATATACTATGGTGTAATATAAACCCCAACATTCCCCCTTGTTACATTATCTTGAGACTCAGAGAAAATAGTTTTCACATGTGGACTGGGACAAACACACAATTCCATATACTTATAGTTTTCACCTTAGCGGAAATGGCCTCACCAATCTCTTGACCGAGGATAGGGACACACTTAGCTATCCAAGATGTTACAACTAGTCTGGAGAGAGACACATATACTATCCTTCTTCATAGTTGTGAAGGAGGACACACACAACTATCAACAACACCTTGTGGATAGGGACAAACTCTACTTTTCACAAGTGTGGCATGGGCTTCCACTATTTCATCATGTGAGTTTGTCCTCAGCTGGCAATAAAATTGGTCTTTAGTCGGACTGGGTCTAACTGAATTTTTTTCTTTTTTGGAACCAAATTTGCTATTAAGCAATTATTCCAATTTTCAAGTTAGCAGTGAACTCAAGACTGGAAGTTACCCTCCATAATCTTGTGGTCCTCTAGCCTCCTGCTAAACATAGCTCACTTAGACTGATCCAAATGGTCCTGTGATCCATAGACTGTGCCATATTTCTCTGATAGGATTGGAAGGATTCTCTGTGGTACTGGTCTTCTCTATGGGAACGGACTTCCTTCCCTCAATCGAAAAGAGTGTGAGTACCACCGATAATGCACTCTTTGACAGAAAAAAACAATTATTTCTCCCAGCCTGTGAGAGCTGAAACAAATTCTTTTTAGTGATGGTTTGCAATGCATTATTACACATTAGGAAAGGCCCATCAAAATCCAGTCACTGTATAGAAAGATATGGAACTAAAACCGATCTTCCAGGCAGGATCACAAAGGTGAAATTACTCTATGGGAGTTGAAAAACAATTAAATTAGGAACACCATAATAGCTGAAGTGGAACACTTTTGGACAGTATTTTACAATATTATCCTGCTTATCTTGATAAAGTTTCAAGAGAAAGAAACTCCTAGATAATGAGATCGAATTTAACACAATTGTTTCAGGCAAGCCAAAAAGTGTTTCAGCAGACTATAATTTTTTTTGTTGTTTTTATTTTATTTTACTTAATTACATTTGAAATTTTAAACTTTTATAAACTTTAAAATACAGCCCTAGATTTTTACAACACCAAAAAACATGCTGTGCGCTGATTGTTATTCCATTTAGATGTCACCATTGCACTTGCTTTTGTTGCTCTTCTTGTTTGAATGCCACACTTCTACAGCAATAAAAAACAAATATATACAAATATGTTAATGCAACAGGCTTCTTCAAACACCTATGCTCCTTGTTGGTGTGGCCTTGGAAATCTACTCAAGATTTTTAATAAGCAATAGACCATGTTTCAGGCATTCAGACTCCATGCACGTATTCCTCTCTTTTCTGTGTCAAACTTTTGTTTGCAATTCAAACAATCTCTTTAAAACATTTCTGGTTTTGTGCTCTTATGTGTTAGCTTTCTAGAACATTTTAAATTGCTAAATTTCATTAAGAATTGAAGAAGATATTGTGGTTTTAGTAACATCTCAAACTGTTATAAAGAACCATCGCATTGCAAACAATGAAGCTTTCTTAGCCTGATTTTGTTTGGATGCCTCTTTTGTAGATATAATGTTTCTTACTAATTGTACTATTTTACCTTGCCACAATAACCTTTTAAACACAAAACACTCTATGAACAAGAAATAGGCTAATGCCTGCACGGTATTCTTACAAACAAATTAACAAATGATACTTTCATCAATTGGGGCAAAACAACAGTGGAGTTGCCTCTTGCAATTACCAGAACTTCAAACCTCCTTCTGTCAAGCTTTTCTCCTCGCTATCACTTGCTTTGATACCAAATGTATTTATACAAATATCATAGTTTGTTGGTTCACAGCAAACCTTTGTTGCGATCCTATAATTTAGTCAACAAACCACTCAACCAAACCTATGTGAACACCTGCCTAGGATAGACTAACCTGTAACAATCTCTAACAAATTATTTATTTCACCAATTATAATATATACCATGGTGTAATATAAACCCCAACACTAACCTCCAGTTTGAATGGAACCTTAAAGGATTATAAATTTTGTGACAACCCACACATTGGTGAATCATGACCAATTAACATATATCTTATATATTGATATTCCCATCTTAGTATGTTATAGTAGATTTTATAGATAGCAGTTCGTAGATTATGTATGCAAAGTTTAAATTTCTCTGTTTGAGGTTAGATCTAAAATGTAGAAAGACCAACGAATGCTGTCTATGAACTATGGTCGATTTTGACAACTTAGAATTTTTCATTGCATCTAAAGATTCTCTAACAAATAATTATATTTATTTGCAGGCAATTGTTGTGTTTCTAGTCACAATCCATGTATATGCCAATGAAGAGAGTGAAATGGAAGAGCTCTCCATGGTAGCACTATCAGGATGCATCTGGCTGCAAGCTTTTGTTGTTGCTTTAGAGACAAAGTAATTCATTGCTTGGATTATGCAATTATATAAACCCTTGAATACTTTAGGTGATAAAGGAGGGAATTCTGACTATTTGCTACATTCTAAGAAGGTGGCTTATTGATTTCATTGCATGCTAATTTTGTGTCTGTAATTGTTCAGCTCTCTCACAATTTTACAGCATATTGCAATCTGGGGAAACCTCATTGCATTTTACCTGATCAACTTTGTTGTGAGCACTATACCATGGGCAGGAATGTACACAATAATGTTCCGTGTATGTGGTCAACCAGCTTACTGGCTAACTATGTTGGTGAGTTCTTTGTTCCCTTTTCTGTACTTTGTTTTTTGTGAGAAAAGTCTGTCTTTTAACTACCAATTCTTGGAATCTGTGATATCTCATGTCCTTTGTCTGTGCCATACAGGTCATAGTTATTGCTGGTATGGGCCCTATAACTGCTCTTAAGTGCTTCCGTTTTACATATCGATCAAGTGCTATTAATATATTACAACAACTGGAGCGTTCACATCTTGCTAGTTACTCAAGCCCTAGTCTAGAGTCGCCATTAGAGGACGAACAAAAGGAGGTAACTCCTCTCTCTTTAACACATTCAAATAGCAACAAAGCATCTGTATATGAGCCTTTACTATGTGAATCACCATCTACAACAAAAATAACTTCAGGAGGATCTTTTGATTTCCTCCAGGCAACTCCGTCAAAGTTATCTTTTTCTTATTCAAGGAGTAAAAACAATTAACGTTCCTCTCACTTAACTTCATATAAGATCCAAATTCTTGAAAATTCATACAAGTCATGTCAGCTGACAAATCTGGTCAATGACACATGAATTTGCTATTGATTACACCAATACCCTTGCTTATTGATCTTCTCCATTGCTGGCGTTGTACTCCATTGACTGGTTATCACGTGAATCTAAAAGCAGTTACAACATATGAAAATGATTGAGGATTAAGCTCAATGTATACCAATGAACATCCATTTCAATGTAATGACAGTTGGCTTATTTCTTTCCATATTTAGGGAACTTGCTTATAGAAAAATATGTATTCTCTAGTCTGAATACAATATCAGGTTTGAAGATATATGGTCTACTTCCATTCACAAGTATTGTCTGATTGTACAAAGAAAACATTTTTATTACATTTCAGATTTTCACTTGGCCCATTATACCACAATGTGGATGTGTATCTTAACACGATTTCACTTGCTTCACAATCTTGTATGCTTGTAGCTGTCAACATAGTTAACATGATACTAATCTTTGCTAATAGGAAACATGCCTAACTTTCTTTATGGTATCTTCATATGCTGATCCTGAGCTTTCATAAAAGGGCACATACATGGGAAACACCATAGCATACACGATGGAGAACCAATTAAGAAAATAACTTATTTTGGTCAATTGTAGGAGACGTATCAGTCTAAAATTTTTCACAAGCATATTGAAATGCCTTTGCACATCCACGTGCAACCCTTGTTCATGAGTTTCTAAGAAAATACAATTAACTTCAACATTGGTTGCATGTAGCAAACTTTAGACAACACATTAAATTGTTGGAACTTAGATGTCTTATGGGCAGAAGTTTTTAAATTGCAATGAATATAGCACATAAATAATTCTAGGATGCTAATATCTGAGAAGAGATGCAAGCTGTTTCTTTTACACTATTACAAAAAGAAGGTAGTAGTCTGTTAGAAGTGATGTGAAGCTACAAATTACAACGCCACGCTTTCTGCTCTCTCTACTATGCTATAACATTGTCCTATTGTCACATTAATTACTTTTCCTTTATAGCTAATTTTGATAGGAAATGAATAGTCTAAAAATAGAAAATAAAACGTTTTGACTTGGAATTCAAAAAATCATCTAACAAGTGTTCTCCCAAGATGCAGAAAGGATTGTTGTGACATGAAACATAGAAAAGATAAGATCTTGGGTTTATGAAATTTTAAGCCTTTTGTATTTACAAAATTCAGACATTTTGAAGTGGTTTTTATGGCTCGAACTTTTCTAAACAGAGTTATGCATCCTTTCATGATGTTGTAAATAGCCCAAGCTTTCTGATTCTTGTAAAAATGTTTGTTTCAAGCCATGTTTGTTTCTGAATCTATGGCTCTTGAAAATGTGATAGTAGTTTTCTAGTATGTTGTTAGATCATTGTCTTGAACTGCTACCTAGATTAGTCACCTCTTCTAGGGAAGCAATGCGCCCCCATTACTTAAGTTGTGATTTCTGGTGAACATAATAACCTCTAAATGCATAAGTGACTATTTTCCACAAGTGAGGTGATCCCTCCAAAATTCGTTTTCACCAGTCACAAATATTTCAAAGTAGAAATGTTATGGTTGCATTGCCCACACAATTCACAATGATGACCAATTCCAACACTGATTATACCTTTTATTTGTGTGGGTAGGATATTTGTACTAATATTGAGAAAGTAGTTGTGTGCTCACTATATTTGCGTACAAATCTGCTTCAGTAGATGTGGAACTCATGATGGGTGAGAAGAATCTCCAGTATACACGATCAAAATTTTTGAGCTTCATTTCTATTTCAAGAGCTTGCCAAATTCCTTGATCATCTTTACCTACACAATAACCAGTTATTTGGTGTGATTTTTAAAATTACAAAATGAATTTGATGAATGATCAAATAATTGGGATTTGGAATAAATCTCTATTTCTATCTTTGCATCTACGACAATCAATTTATTTGGTGTGATTTTTAAAATTACAAAATGAATTTGATGAATGATCAAATAATTGGGATTTGGAATAAATCTCTATTTCTATCTTTGCATCTACAACTTGATGTCATCTCATTTTATCTCATTAACGTCATCATGTAGTCTGGCCAAGTCATGTTAAATTTCATCACAAATCCTCTTTTTCATTCGGTTATTGTTGAAGCTTTGACAGTCTTTCAATGACATACCCAATTGGAAACTTTCATCTGCATTTCTTTAATTTGCTCAATGATAATGCCAAGGTTGGTTTGCAACCATTGGTTCTCATCCCTGATTTGCTTTGAGTGGTTTATGTTCTTTCTGAGGTGCTAGAAGTGAATTTACATCTGGGATTGGTTTATCTTGATGCTTCATCTTGCTTACATTTCTCATTATGTCAACATGATGCCTGTAAAATGTCTTTTTTTCTTGGTTTAATTGGCAATTTGGTGGATAACACATTAAATTGTATGAAGTTAACATGTTATGGAATTAATGAACTGAAACAATTGCAATATAAATGATCTCAATTGAAACAAATTAATTTTTAATAAGGTAGTTATCTTTAAGAAGAGAAGTGGAGCTACATTACTCTCTGATTGATACAAAAGAGAGAGTAGCGGTTGATAAATGATGTGGAACTTCCGAACTTTACCCTTGGCTCTCTTAGAATTGCTACGTCATTGAGAGTTTTAAATGACTCGTGAAATAATTTTTTAAAAAAAGTTTCTGACTTTTTTAGTTTCTACTATTTTATGAATTTTAGTTTAGATTCAAAACTTCAATAAATATAATTCCACACCCTTTCATTATGTTGTACACGTCCTAATTTTTCCGAAACTCTACCTAGACACACCCACCCTCCCGCACGCAAGCCTATCATTATAAACCCTATTGAATTGTGGTCGTTAAATTTTGTTGAGTTTTTAAAGGGCATCCAAAAAGCTGTAGGCCCAAGCAAAATACAAAACACGATAAGAATTGTAGAAACCCAACAAAAATTGTCTGTATTTATTTTCACGAAGTTAAGTAGGGATGTGATTGACTTGTTATTAGAATTACAAATGTTTTTAAGTGTCTAATTCTGGGATGTGATGAAATTATGATGTACAACAATACTCCATTTGTGTAATTTACTAATGACAAATGAGTATGTAATTAATTAAAGCAGGTTGAATACATGTGTATTTTGTACAACCAATTGTGAGATTATTATGACCGAAGAAAAGTACATTTGATTGAAACCTACCAAGATTTGTACGGACATGCATTGCATGTAAAAACATAGCCCATTTAGGAACATAAATCATTGTGAAAATTATATGGAACATTTTATCTCTTTTAATTTAATAAATTCACTTTGAAGATTTTTATTTTTTTAATTTTTTTTTGTTAATTTAAAATTTAATATTTTGAATTTAAAGGAGGCCAACAAAAGCCTCAATGTTCAAACCCTATGATTAAAGGGTAAGTATGGAAGTTTTAGAAACAAAATCAATTTGGTACTACAAGATATTATTAAAATAGAAGTTTTGACAAATATATAAAAGTAGATGTCTATAATTTGTTTTAGTAAAAAAATCCTTTATTAGTTTATTTATGTTTTATGTATTACTCTAGTTGCAACAAGCAAAACAAAATAACCACCTTAGAAACTATTTCTAGAATCTTAAATTGATTTAAAAATTCAAATTATTTTAGAGTGAAGTTGTAATTCTATAGTTATATGCAAGACTTGCATGTATTTCTATATTCAAAAAGGTTATATAAGATAAAATCTTAAAATATTATTACATTTTAGTACCTCGTGTAACTTGTCAATAATACATGCCTTTGGTGCGTTCTCAGTGGAGGGCAAACATTTCTCTGTGGTTTGTTTAGTGGTGTGTCTAAGAAGCCATCTATAGTGGTTTCTGTTTTTGAGGATTTTGTTGCTCTCCAAAGTCCAGTTTCTCCAAGTAGGGGTTGAAGCATGGTTTCTTGTTGTCTATTGTCTTGTCTTCTCCTAATTCACCCAAGGGTGTGGATGGAGTTGGCCCTTCGTTGGCTCGTGGGTTGTTTTAATGTGGCTTGGACACCCTCTCTTCTATTTCTCCTTTGTGCATTGGTGTTGGGTCGTATCCTAAGCTAGGTTTGCTAAATATTATAGCCGGTCTTGTTGCTCTGGTTGGTGCAGATGTTGGTCTGTTGTTTGTGACTGTCATTTCTGGGAATGATAGGATGAAGTCTTGGGTGGATGTTGTCAAAGGCTCGATTGCTTTTGTTAGAAATATTGTCATTGATGTCAAAGGAAAGATCAATGTCACAATAATTGATGTCACGATATCAAAGAAGAATCATAGTTGACCTCCACGATAATTCAAATTATGATTTAATTAATGCACAAAAATCATTTTGACGCCCATGTTTAAGTCGTCCAAGTTAAATTTAAATATTTATTGATTGATTTTCTTTTATGAGGTTGACCCCCCTTGAGAAGTCACCTCTCTTGGTGCAACCGCCCCTCTTGGGGGATTTAAAAATAAGTATCAATTTCATAATAGCCGACCCTTTTGGAAAGATCATCCCCTTTCAAGAAGAGGTGCAATGCGATATATAAGGAAGGTGAGTTGGAGATAAGGAAGTAAGCAAGTAATGCAATGTATCATTCAAATTTGAGCAGAATTTGAGTAGAAATATATGTAAAAGATGTGCTAGTAGAAAATGAATAATCAATCCTAAAAGGCAGATTTTTGAGTATATAACAACAGGTTTATGAGTCTGAAAATGTTATGAGCAGATTTTAAAAATAATGTATATGTGGATAATGTAATATCATTTATAAGCATATTTGTAAACAAGAATGAGGGTGTGAAAAATATGATACAAGTAGATTTTTGAAGGAGAATATAAGTGTGGACAACATTGCATCATTTACAAGGAGATTGTATGAGAGATTCAAATGATCATCCATTGAAAAAGTATTACTCAAGAAGGCAAATACTTTGTTTATTTGGAAGTTGGTGCTTCCCAAAAGAAGAGATTGGTGTCTCTTGCTAAGTTGGTGCTAAGTAGTGGGGATTGGTGTCTCCAGTAGGTTGGTGCCTACAAATTGTTTAGCAACGGGGATTGGTGTCTCCAGTGGGTTGGTGCCTACAACTCTTTTGTAAGAAACATTTTGTTTTTATGATTGGATTTGGACAGTATATCCAAGCAGTCTTTTCATCGTGGTTTTCTCTTGAAAGGGTTTCAATGTAAATCTTGTGTTGCATAATTGTTAGATCTTGTGTGATTGCTATTGTTGTGGTTGTTAAGTTTTAAAATAAGTAAAAGATTATCTTATATTGATTCACCCCCCTCCAGTATAAGAGTGTGTTCTTCAGGTTTCCCTTTAGCTTTGTCTCTGGTTCCAATTGTGGATGGTAAGAGTTTTTGTCTCAGCATCCTTGATTGTGTTGTTGACAGAGCAGTTTCTAGGTTTGAGCATTCAATTGTTGGTCTATTTCTGGGAGCTAGACCAAATATTTATGTGTTTAGGAAGTGGGCTTTGCGGAAATGGAATCCTCGAGGCCATTTCAAGATTTTTGCTATGAGAAAGAACTTTTTTATTTCTTTTTTGAACCAAGATGATCACATTTGGATCCTCTCGAGTGGACCATGGTTTCTTGGCAAGACATGTTTATTTTGCAAGAAATGGGCTTCAGATTTTGATCCTAAAAAGTGTCAACAAGATTCCAGTTTGGGTTAGGCTTCCTAGTTTGTCATTGAAATACTAGGAGGAGAAGGTACTATCGGGTATTTCTAACTCTTTTGGACAAATTTTGGTGGTGCATGTGGTCACCAAGTCTAGGAAATAATTGCTATTTGCTAGACTTTGTGTTATTGTGGAGGTAAACAAAGTTCTCCTGTTTGAGATTTCTTTATCCTCCAAAGTGGGCATTTGGATGCAACAGATTGTCTTTGAGGATTCACTTGTGATGTGTAACTATTGTCTTAAAGCAGGCCATGTTGCAACATCGTGCCTAAGTAACAAATGCATGTAGCTTGTTTGGAGAAGGAAAGAACATGTGACTCCTCAACCTCCTATTAATGAGGTTAGCAAGGCCATCAATGAGTTGCCATTGGAGGTCTATCGAGAAAGAGATATAGCGAAATGCAAGGGTGTTGAGGTCGAAGTTACTGCTATGTAGAGTTCATTGAGTTCAAGTAAAGAAAAAAGGATGATGATTTTGAGAGAAAAGCTTACCCTTTAGCCCTCTCTGCCTCTTCGGAGGCTATTCTTACTAAGGAGATTTGCTTTAAGGATATGTTGGAAGGGGTTGTTTAGTGCTTCTTGGATTGTTTTGGTTTCAAACCACCATAATATGGTCAATCTTTTGTGTTCCATGGGCTTTAGGTCCTTTGTTTCTTGTTTTTAGCCCCTTGGGGTCTAGTGTTGTTTGTTTGCTAATATTTTGTTGTCTTTTTATTGCATGTTCCATGTTACTGCTCCTTAATGTTGGTTGGGCTTCATTGACCTATCATTCTAGCTTTGTATAAAAGGGTTAGAGCCCTTTCAAACTCCTCCTTTTACCCTTAATAAAAAAGGTACATGTATTTATTAAACTTTATAATAGGATTTCAACTTTAGGAAATGAGATCTCAAATTTGAAAGTCCTATTATTTATCATATGGATTTTAGGGCACTCAATATTAATACTAAGATCAAATGGAAAAATCTATGACTAGAATAAATTTCATAATCAATGGAAAAGTGTACATTTTACAAATGACTTATTTAATGGTGATTGAAACAATGAATAGAAACAAAAAAAAAACATAGAATTGTAACATAGATTTATTTAAACCTTTTAGGGGAAAACCTACCACAAAATTAGTGTCACTCACTATATTAATTCAAATGAGATTACAAATATAATGAGATTTTTCATTCACTTCTAATTCTTAACACATTCTTTTGAAAGAGTATGAATAACATTTTTACACCTCTATAGTTTAGTTCTTAGAAATAACCATCCAGATGGAGATTTCAAATTTTTCGCTGCGCGGGACTGAGCCTACAACGGTCAACCTGGTCCCTGCTGCAGATGGGTCGGTTCTTGCCCCAGACACTGGAGCTATTGACTCCAGGTCTGGCTTGGAGCGTGAGTCTCCCTCAGGTGTTAAGGTCTATGCTGCAGCTGAAGGCAAAAAAAGTGTGGAACAAGTGACTTGCGACACTGCTGTCGGGGATGATGGCAATGGTGTTCCTACTGCGGGGATTCGAGCGCATGGGGGCTTGAGGAAATCCTTCTTTGCTGTTGTGACGGGCACTGGGACTCGGTCTCGCTCACCTCAACATGGTTCTCGGCCTGTTCCTTGTGCTCGGGAGTCCCCTATTGTGGTGTGTGGTTCGAAGGTCATAGAAAATGAGGACTACTATCAAAAGAAAGGTGCAATTTGTAGATTTAATGGACTTTGGCCCTCCCTGCCCAACCTCCACAACTGGGTCATGGAGTCATGGAAGCCGCTTGTTGAAGGTAAGATAGAGTTGTTTCCTTATGCTAGAGGGTTCTTTATGGTGGCTTTTGACTCCTCAGAGCAGCAAGACGTAGTGCTCGATGGCAGGGTTTGGTTGTGGGGGGAGCACTTCCTTTCCATCAAACCCTGGACTTTGTCTTTTAACGCCCTTACAGAGCTGCTTAACATCAGATCCATCTGGGTCCTCCCAAATCTCCCTCTCCAGTTTTGGGAGGGTTCCTGCTATGAGGGCATCAGCAATGCTATTGATCGTTTCCTTAAGGTTGATTCTACCACTTCATTCATGGGTCATTCCACGGTAGCTCGCATCCTTGTGGATATTGACATCTCCAAGCCTCTTCATGGAGATGTGGTTTTGATGGTAGGGGATAGGCCCTGGAAATAACTATTAGATTATGAGGGTATCCCATTTAGATGTAAAAGATGTTTTACTACAGGCCATCTGGCCTTTGGTTGTCCTCTCACACGCCGCAAGGGCGTTGCAACTTGGTGGAAAGATGCTCTCTTGAAGCACTTGACTGTTAATGCTTTCTCGGAGGATTGTTCCTCTGGGGAGGTGTCCTCTGAGGAGGATGAGCTTCCTGTTGAGGCTGGTCCTGAGGGGGTGGTTGCTGCTTTGGTTCCCTCACTTTCTCTGGACTCTTCTGATCATTTCTTTGCTCACTTGTCGGCTCATCCCGCTTCGGGTAGGATTGCTTCTTGTTCTGTTCTACCTTCTTCCTATTTAGTTTTTCCTTCTTCGGCTTCGGTTTCAGCTACTGGGACGTCCTCTATTGCTGTTGCTAGGGTGCCTTCTTCTGCTAGGGCTGGTGCTATGGGGACTAGTTCTTCCTCTCCACTTGCTCCTACCCCTTCGAAGGCTTGTGCGAATGTTTCAGCACCTTCTTCTCCCACTTCTGCTATCGGAGAGGATGATGTCTTTTGGACTGTTGTTCATCGAAGGAAGCGTGGTCTTCCTAAGCATGTTTCCCTGACCCATTCTCGGGCCAAGGGTGTTCGACCTACTAGATCAGGTTCTGCTTTTGTTTAGTTGTTCCTCGCTGCCTTGTTGCAGCTGTTTTGTCTGTGTGTCATTGATGTGTTGTTTTTGGCTCGTTGTAGCCTTGTTTTGCCCTAGGGGCTGCTTTGTATAGGGTTTTGGACCCTCTTTTCCAGCTGATCTAATCAATTAGCCTTGTTTTGCCCTGGGGGCTACTTTGTATAGGGTTCTGGACTCTCTTTTCTAGCTGATCTAATAAAAAACATTGACACCTCTATGAAAGCAAACTAAGTATAGACCCATATTAACCTTTGAGGGAAACAATACACATATACATAATGTAAGAGAAATCAACATAGTAATGACAAGACACAATAAATACTCTAGGAAAACCTCAACAACAACAAACATTTAATATTGGCCATTCTAATAGTTTAAATTAGTACTATGACTGGTCCTCCTCTTATATATTCAAGGACAAAGCATGTAGATGTATCTAGGGACAAAGCCTTTTTATATACATAATAAAGCATGCAGATGTATTTAAGGACAAAGCCTATTTATGTATTCATGTAAGTTATAGTTGGGTTTAAAACAATTTTGTTTTAAAGGTAACGATGCATGCATTTATAACTAGTCTAGGTGGTGTTAGTGGACATGCATCTATATATACCCTTGATATTGTAATTTTGAAGAGATATTTATGGATGTATTACCATATGTAGAGAGATGGATATATGTGGATAGAAAATACATATTAATTAATAGAATAAATGTTTATGCTTTCTACGTAACTCATATATGGTTCTATGATATATGAGTGTAGATTGTATGGTGTAGTTCAACAAGTTACCGAGGTTAGTGTGCTTCTAGCGAGACATACAAATATGTCAATATGTTATAGGCTAAATGTTTATCCATTGGTCTTTAACATGCAACCAGATTATGGCTAGCACACAATGTTTTAATCTTTTTCAAATTGACAATCTAATCTCCATCCTGTTACCCAAATTTTTGAAACTGGAAAATTTTGAACTTTTCTCTGCTCATTTTTCTCCTATTGGTGGATATCATGTTGAACAGGACATGGCCCTTATTTTGGATGTTGCATGCTTTAAGTATCCTCCTCATTGGGTTTTAGTTCCACTTCTTTGGGAGGCAATGAACACCATAGATGAATCAACTCAACAACATAGAGGGTTCATGCTAATTTCAAAGCAGGTACAAGCTCCATCAT
Organism: Cunninghamia lanceolata; assembly: GCA_027924645.1. Lineage (NCBI taxonomy): Eukaryota > Viridiplantae > Streptophyta > Pinopsida > Cupressales > Cupressaceae > Cunninghamia > Cunninghamia lanceolata. The sequence goes on from BSBN01000082.1 coordinate 1,313,236, forward strand.
TACTTTATACCCTATCTTGCAAACATGAAGGCTTAAAAAGCATTTCAAAGTATTTTGTGGAGGAAGTTCCACAACATCTTAAAGCAGAGGGTATCATCAGTGTGCAAAGGATTATATCGATTGTTTTATTTGTCTCATTACCTGCAAATCTTAGACTTCATCAAGTGGATTGTAGAAGTCAGAAGGTGGGAAACCAAAGAGAAAATGTTAGACAAGGAAGAAGCTGATCGACTTGCTATCAAGGCAGAAATATTGGAACAACTACGAGCAACAAACATGTACAAGGTTGTTAATGATTGGTCATCATCTACCACTTCATGTTGTTGTTTATCATGGTCTTCTGAAGATAATTTATCTAAGATAGCTAACAATGTTTGTTGTCAAGGAGCATCAACCATGAATGGAATTGCTCGCACAACAAACAAGTGTTTGTGTAGACATTATTGCATAAAAAAATATATAAGCACAAATGACATGTTCGCAACAGTTGTCCCTGGAACTATAGTTGCAAATGGAATTGAACAGGGTGTTGATGTCCTTATCCCCAGTACTGCGGAACTGGAACACCCGCGGTGTTGTATGAATGGAGAGAACTCGTCTACAAATTGGCTTCAGACATACCCAACAATCAAAGATGTACTTACCATACTACTTCTAGCACTACCTCTAGATACATGGAGTGAGATTTAAAGAAAGGAACTACGAGAAGAAATTTATCACCTTATTTTGACAAACAACCTTTCCATTGACTTGAAAGAGGAGGAATTACACTTATGACGCCAGTTTTACCTTTTTACAAATGTCAAACTGGCACAATAGAAGAGGATGTGCGAAGCCCTTTAGTGGCCATGCAAGTCGGCGAGTTTGTGTTTTGTAAAACTGGTCGATTGTCTTCTTGTCGGTAGTTTTGATGTTTTGAAAAGTCGTCGATAGCCGATCCTTCTTTGTCGAGAGTTTTAAGTTTTCAAAAATCACTGACCGCCGACCGGAATGAATGAATGAATGAATGAAAGCTTTTAATAATGTCCACGAGGCCCCACAGCCTATGGGACCACCAGAAATCAAAACCCGCTGCAAAGAAGACCAAAACACACAAGAAAACTGAGAGCCACACAAGGCAGACCACCCACACGGCGCCTAACTGAACTCCCTTTCTTTTTGAATCCTAGACCTTTTGCTATGAATCTTGATCAAATAGACAACAAGTTTAGTTAACCTCTCTTCTTCAAACAAGTTGGTCAAGGAGTCCACATTCAAGGTATCACTTTAATTGGCCCGAATATCTTTGTAAGTTGGGCACTCCATAATGAAGTGTCATTTTGTCTCCACTAACCCCAAAGTGCATAAACAACATATTATCTCTGCCCATTCTTCTTTAGGCCTCGTCCACCTTCCGGTTTCACACCTAAGTTGGTGTGAACTAGTCCTTAGCTAGGCCATTAACATTTTTGCTTTCCATTTTATGTCCGCTCCTATGTAGCTTTTTTGTGTGTGGTAATAAAAAGGATTGAAATGTTTCATGTAGTATTATCTTTTCCTTCCCAATTGTCTTGTCCACATGTTTACTTTGACTTTTTCTTGCACGTATTTTTTAATATCCTTTTTAGTATTTGGGCACTCTTTTATACTAAGACCCAATTTATTCATCCACCTGTCATTATGTTTCATCCATGTACTCTTCCTTCTCTCTAACTTTTCCTCTACTGCCATTCTAGGTCATCGGGACAACTCCATGTTCTCAAGCCTCTTCAAGTAGCATAACATCCAAGTCAGTGCTGATGCCTCCATAGGAAAGGCCCCAGCCTCAACTAGCATAATCTCATAAGGGACTGATGTTTTTGTTCTAAAACTACTTGTTATGAGATGCTTTTGTAACATCTCTATTTGTCTCCACTTCATCTCTGATGTGTTACCACCCCGAACCTCGCACCCATAAAGCACCACCGGCACCACAAGCAGCCCAAAAAGAGTTTTTTGAGTTTTCCAGTCCCACAATTCAGCCCCTCTACATCGATTTTGCAATGTGTATAGAGCTTTCTAGCCTCCTTGTATCCTTTTAGCTCTACATGTCTCCCAACTGAGTTTATTGTGGAAATCAAGACCAAGATACTTGTATTCATTGACCACTTGTAGGGGGCTGCCTTCAAAGATGAATTCCAACAAAGCCTTCTTTCTTTTCAAGGTGAAGATCATGATCTTGGTTTTGCTTGTGTTTACTTGCATCCCAACCTCTTGACAAAATAATTCTAGAGCTTTCATGTGTTCCTTCAAGTCATGTGTTGTTTTTGCCATTAGAACAAGATCATCCGCATATAAGAGCAGCTTTATCACATAATTGGTCAAGTGAACACCCCCTCCACCAAACTTGTCTATCCACTCCTCTAATTTGTCAATGTACAGACCAAACAGAGTAGGAGATAACAGACAACCCTACTTGACCTGAATGTCACTCCCGAAACAGTTTGATAAACCTTGCTTGGTTCTAATTTTGGCCTGAACTTGATCATACAACCTATGGACATCAGCCCTATACTTTTCCAAAATTCCCAGCTCTTCCATTCTAAGTGTCAAACGCCTTCTTGAAGTCGACAAAACAACAAAAGACCTTTTCTCCTTGTTTATCCCAAACCTTCTCAATTAAGTGTCTAAGGGTAATGCAGTGATCAATTGTGGAATGCTTTGGTCTAAAACTTACTTGTCCTTGCACCCTCTTTCCTTCCTTTTCTACCCACATACTGATTCGGTGCTCAACCATACTCCCAAAGAGTTTGCCAGAAAGAGGATTGATCATTATAGTGTGATAGATAGAAGGGTTATTGACATCTCCACTTTTAAGCAAAGGGATGACGACACTTGTAGTCCAATTTGCTAGAAAACCATTCTGAATCACCCCATTAAATATTCTTTTGATTTGCGGTGTGAGGGCTTCCATGCCCCCATTTTATGTACTCCACTTGCAAACCAACTATGTCCCATGCTTTACTCTTGAGGTACGCAAAATGATTAGTGAAAAGGTTGTGGAAACTTTCAAACAAATGCAATTGGCAGGTGCGAATTCAAATACCTCAAACCTTTCCAGCATTATCCCCTTGTCGCGCCTCCAAAACAGAGTGAAATAGGAATTTTTTTTCTTCAGATATTACAGTTGGAAATTACTGGGAAGCATATATGAAAAATGTGAAAGCTTATTAAAGGCACAAAAAAGTTTTTTAAACGAAATCATTCACAAAAACGTAGTCGCTGCTGTGCGATTAGAACATATAAAGGTTGTAGGATATGTAAGATGGATTAATTGAATAAGTTTTAGACTTTCGAGAAAATGAATTATACAAGTTTAGAGCCAAATGTTTGTTGATATATTGTCATTGATTTCAAAGTCGGATGGCAAAGCAGTGCATAGAAGAGAAAGAATGAAACACTAAGTTTTTGTGTTTTGCCCTTAATCGGCAAAAGTGGCCAATTCAGAACTCTTTGTATTTTGCCTTTGTCGGCAAAAATGACTAATTCAAAACCCTTGGTATTTTGCCTTTTTGTCAGCAAAATTGGCCAAGACAAAAAGTCTTTTCATTAAAGACTTTGAAGAAAAGGTAAGTCTTGTGTTGTCGGCAAAGTTCGTAAAATGTGACCTTATTTTGAAGTTCTATTTTTGGTCGATCTATCGACAATGTAAAAGGAAGCTTCTCAAAGCTTAAGTCGAGAAGGCAATAGAGAAACTTTGTCTTTCTCAAACTGTTAGAAAGTTCGGCGTTTAGTCAATAAGCCGACTAGGCGATATGGCGTAGGAAGGCAAAGGCAAAAACTTAGTTGAATTTTTGAAGAAGAGTGTGTTTCAAGTGTTATAGAAAAAGGCTTATTCGGGAGAATGACTTAGTTGGGGAAGTTTTTATTTTTAGAACTAGTTTGGGAGTTCAGCATTTCGTCGTTCGCCGACAGGGCGACAAGTAGCTCTCAAAGTCAAAGGTCCATAGTTTGACCAGTTCGCCGATAGAGAGAAAGTGTTGAAGAAAAAAGACTTAGTCGGGGAAGTTCTTATTTCTTGAACTAGTTCGGGAGTTCGGATATTTTTCAATTTGCCGACTAGGCGGTAAAGAGCTCAATGAGCAAAATTCGCGGTTTGAAGGATTTGCCGATAGAAGGCAAAAAACAAGAGAAAAACAAAGTTCATGGTTTGAAGAATTTGCCGATAGAAGGAAAAAAGCGAAAGAAAAGCAAAAGTTCGCTGTTTAGAGTTTTTGCCGATAGAAGCAAAAAGGGGATGAATGTAAAGTTCAAAAGTTTGGAACTTTGTCGATAGAAGGCAAAAAGCGATAGAGAAGGAAAGTTCGTAGAAAGAGCATTTTGTCGATAAAGAAGACATACACCAAAGTTCAAAGAAAGATATTTTCGTCGATAAGGTGGAAATTGACCGAGGTTCAGAAAAAGAAGAAATCGCCGATAAAAGGCTGTGTCAAAAGTTAAAAAAAATGACCTTTTGCCGATAGATGCAATTAAAGCCAATGTTTGAGAAATGGTAAAAGGGTCGTTAGAAAAGGAAATTAATAATGTGTTTAAACGACTAGATCAGTTAAGTTTTCGTTGGGTAGCTCTGTTGTGTTTGTTGATGCTTCTAGTTTTCCCAACATGTTACTGTTTTTGCAACTACCATGTCTTAGAGGTTTTTCTATTGGTGATTCACTTTCTTCTTTGCATAGAGTTGTTATGGACTTGTTATGTAGTTTCTTCTCAACAAAGTATTGTTCAGAATTTGTTGTGCAGTTTCTTCTCAACAAAGTACTGTTAAGATTTTGTTGGAGCAATTTCTTCTCATCAAAAGTTTGTTAAGGATTAGTTGAGCAGTTTCTTCTCATTGAAGTATTGTTCATATTTCGTTGAGCAGTTTCTTCTCACAATAGAGTTTGTTGAAAATCTGTTATTAGTTTCTTCTCACACAAATATAAAATAGTGCGTGTTGTGTTGCCATAAATAGGGTGTCAATGTTCTTTGCGCACATGCTATGTGATATTGTTAATGAGAACATGGGAGGTAATAACGCTTTGAGCATGTATTACAGAAGAGTGTGTTGTGTAAGAAGAGTAGTCCATGTATGATTTGAAGAGGTGCATCTGCGGTTAGAAAAAGAACCAAATGTTTGCATATTTGAATTTGTAAAGATTAAGAGGTTGGTGCCTCTGATGGACTAAGTTGGTGCTCAAATCAGGGGATTGTAGTCTCCTTAGAATTGGTGTTCTTAAATCAGGGATTTAAAGATTCCTTAGAGTTGGTGCTCTTAACTATTGTAATCAATGGTTTCATTTGTTTGGCTGGATTAGGAAGGTAGTTCCTAGCAGCATTTTCTCACCATGGTTTTTCCCACACTAGGTTTTCCATGTATATTTGGTGTTCATGGGTGCATTCTTTATTAGTGTTGATTTTACTACATTGAAAGTTAATTTGTTTTGAATACTAGAGGGTTGAAGTTTTATGTTTTATTGACCTACTGATTCACCCCCCTCTCAGTAGATTGTGTGTGTTCTAACAATGTCACACCCTTTTTCAACATTCTCTTGGTAGCGTCAAATTGGAACATTAAAGCACAATATAAATGCTTCAACAAGATGTGGTCTTCAGAATACGTAGACAACCTGAAAGACATTCTTCAACTGTGTTAATGGGAAGAGACTTCGAAGTTACAAAATTCTTGTCTTGAAATGAATTCAACTCAGTGTGAATTTTCTATTTTAAATTTGGACAAGAAATTGATGAAGTCGATGGTTTTTGTAGCTGTGGGGAAGTGATCTTGTTAGATAGCTTGTTCCCTTTTGTTTCTCATGTCAAGTTAAACTATTCTATGGATGGAACTCTAATGCAAAATTCAAAGAATTGTGAGTACGATGCTTCTAAAGAAAAACGTACAAGGCCTTTGTCAAGGGAACTGGGATTTTGCAATGAAATGGACCTTTATTTTCAAAAATATGATGCATAAACACTAGAGGATACAAAAGATAAGACACCTAAATTATTATTCTTTTGGAGGGAATAACATTCTTCAAATTTGATGGACTGTCTATCACGATGACGAAGACACGCCTTCAAAAAGGAACATTATGAAATTTATGGTTTGATTTTATAAACTTTTGACATTCACTTACCCACCAAATTTGGACTAAAGTCTATCATTTAAAATAACGTGCAGTTTATTTGTATTTAACTCATTTATAAGTCAAATGACATATGCATGGGAAGATGAGGAGTATTAATTAAATGGTTTATAAATGGTTTTCAAGAAACGGTTACGGAAAGAGGAAGGGCTTTTATTCTTCATTTATAATTGCCTTTCAAGAATCCGTTACGGGGAGAGGAAAAGATATAAATTTCATATTTTCTATTGTAAAGAAGGATCTTTTTCCAGCTTCTCGAGGAGAGGGCTTTAGAGGAGAAAAATGATTTTTCTGTAAGTTTGTGATGGCAACGGCTATTTTCTTTTCCCAACTCAATCAATGTACAGAGATCTGGAGAGACTTTGAGTTCTTGATTTATTGAAGAATTGAAGAGTTATTGTAGAACTGTGTCTCCTTAATTTCTCCTTTGATTGCATGTTTTCCTATGTTAATTTGTAGTTATTCTTCAATGCTTTCCTGTTATGTATGGTTGCATTGAAATTCACCTAGAAACTTTGTGTTCTGTTGGCAGCATGTTATTCTTATGTTTAATATGTGACCTGTTTATCTATTGGGGATAAATAATCATTTCTTTTATTTCAGTTACTATTCATATCCCAAAAAACCCCAAATTAGATCATACAAGGGAGCTGCCCCTCTTAATGGAGAGGAAAATCACTATTTTATAGGTGATTTCTCCAACTGTTATAAGTAGTTTGTCTCTATTTTCTTGGGCAGGTCAGAGGTTTATCATTTATTTTTAAAGGGATAAATTTGTAAACTAACAGATTTTTGGCAACTCTATTGGGGAAAGAAATCGAAATACTGATGCATCCTTATTCCCCAGAAATTTAAAGGTACCTCCCCGAGGATGGAGGTTGCCGACTCTACAAAGCGGAATTTACTCAGTTCCAGTAAAGACTCATGTTCGATTAATTTTTTAGATTTGTATTATGGCATTGGTTTCTCCTCAACCATGGGGAAATCATTTTGGACGTCTTTCTTTCCCGCAATAGTCACCTCTACTGAAGGTTCAAGAAAGTACTTCTTGAATTTTAGTGGAGAAAACTCTCAAGATGCAGAAGATCATATATTTTTGTCCGGTTATTCATTGAATCTCTTGTTAGGCCTACAGCGAACTGGTTTCAGTATTTGGAAGATGGATGCATCACTGACTGGGACACATTAAAAAAGAAGTTCCTTGGAAGATTCAAATCTATTGTTGATGAAGCTATGTTGCTATGTCAATTTTTCAATATCCAGAAGGAAGAAAATGAGCCCATTAGAGATTTTGTGGATCGGTATAACAAGTTGTTCAAAAGGATCCCTTTCTCCATTCAACCAAGTAAGCAAATCCAACTTTGCATTTTTATTTCTTCCTTGCATCCTGATGTTAAGTTTCTTTTGAAATAGAGTAAAGTAGATGATATTGAACTTGCTCAACAAGAGGCTATTAAAATTGAAGATGATTTGAGTTTAAGTGGTCTTTGGAAAACAAATAAAATTATGTAACATACTCCAAATGAACTCATGAGGAAATCTATCATGCAAAAACAAAGTCTTCAGCCTGTAGATCTTCAACATGTGCATCCTCCTTCAATTGAAGGTTTCAATTTTACTGTTTTGGGTCAAGAACATTTCTCAAGGAATGAAACGAGTGGTCAAAAAATCAAATCACATGCTTCAAAAAGAGATGAGATATATAGCCTACGCTATAAGGAAGATGAAGGAGAATTGGATAGTTCAAGTGATGAAGAAAGTGATATTATTGCATTATCAAACATCGATCATCATCACACATGATATGAATATATCATTGCTTATTAAGGTTTTCTTGTCCATGCTTTGAATTAGTTAGATTTCTTAGTATAGAATTTATTTTTAATATTTCTCATTGCCATTAGCCAAGTGGATTTCTTATGACAAGTCCACAAGAGTACTGATTGAGGCATACTCCCCTTTAACCCCTTTGTTTTGTATGGTTTCTTTTATACACCATGTTTTTAAGAGAAACATGGAAAAAGTTAGAAGGAATCATATAGGGTGCCAAGATAAAAGTATGATGGAAATGATGAGATGAAACTCTACGCAAAATTTTAGCTCATTTAGACATATAGGGCCAGATTAGCCCTAGGATCAGGTTGCAACCCAGGGTGCTAAGAGAGGACCAAACTACAACCTAGGGTGTAACAATGGATTATGGTGTTGTCCTTGCATCATTTTTGCTTAAAATTTGAATGGCAACATCCTAGTAGTTTGCATGGTCCATATAAGTGGTATATGGCCCTTTGTATTAGGTTTATTCCTTGCATTTTTCTATTTTTCTTTATTTCTAGTGCATTTAAACCTAATCACATTATTTTACATTTTTTAATCCAACCTTTACTTTTTGTCTTGATAAGTGTCCATACAAAGAAGTCATTAGTAGATTGCACCAATTTTTGCTAATTAATCCTAGTTAAAATATCTTGTTCCTAATTTACAAATTCTAAGTTTCCATGTCTCAAGTATTTTTTATTTGTTAGTTTTAACTCCAAGCATGCTCTAATTAGGGATCTTTCATACATATAAATTTCTTTGTTTGTCTCAAACAAAGAACTCTTAAACAAGGAAAAATTTACTTTTCTAGGTTACATTTTGGTGAATCTAGAAGTGTCCAAATTGAATGGACATACATTTGAAATTTTTATGCATCCCAACATATGACCCTACATGGTGTGAAATGATCTCTCTCTCTCTCTCTCTCTCTCTCTCTCTCTCTCTCTCTCTCTCTCTCTCCTTGAAACAAATCTTGAAGTGATGGAAGTCTCTAGTTGGCCTCTAAGAACCTACCCCTTTGTTGTTTTATCTTTATTTGATCATTTGACAAGTGTCTGTCCCCTCCAACTTTGTTGATTTTTTATTTTTTACTTCTCAATGATGCATTCATCCATTTTATACTGGCTTAGCCCTAGGCAATTGACCATTGACTCCAACAAATGACCATCCACCATGATGAATGAATTACTGGTAAAAGAGGCAAATGTGTCATTTTTGTTTATTCTTGTCTCTCCTTTAAATGGATTTTTTTGCCAATATTTTTATGTTTTTACTTGTTGTATGGGAGTGTACAACAAGAATAGATTAAGATTTTTCTATATTTTCTTGTTTAGGTGGTTATATAGATAGGTGAAAACTAGCTTTTTCTAGGACCCTTCGCAAACACTTTTTGGTACCTTCCTGATTCTACAACTAATCTTAGATTTTTTAAGGAATCCAACACATATACACAGTCTTAGCGAAGGGAATGGATCACATATACAAGCATACATTACTTCAAAGCATCTAAAGAAAACACTTGTAGCCTCTAGGATTTCTCTTATGTCATTTTCTCACTTCAACATTTGTTCTTTTGTCTTTATTGGCTCTTGAATCTTCAACCTTTTTGTCCCTATAAGATATTTAAGAGAGAAAAATATAGAAGGTTGGGTTTTTAAGGACCCCATTATTATAACACCATCCTTGCATGCCTTAAATCTTCAATTCACAAATTATTTAGATTAATTTGTTGTTAGTTTAGATTATTAGATTGGTTTAAGATAGTGTAGGTTTATCAATTACTCTACCTCAAACTTGTAACAATCTATTACATAGTTTGGGTTTAGAGTAGAACTAGTTTTATTTTCATAGAGTAGATTTGAATTTGAAATCATTTATTGAAATCTATTATTTATAATAGAATTTTATCTCTTCTTAAAACTTTCAAAAGAATTCACAAACCCATCCATGAAGACTATGTTGAACCCAATATCCAACTTGCATGATCAAACAAGAAACCCATTAAATCAAAAAACAATCATTTAGCCACTAAAATCAATAAAGAACAAATCCACATTCCACACAAATAAACAATGTTTTACTAAAAAATCAAAGAAAAATTTAGTCCATTTTAAGATTGTCTTGCATGCACATGCTTTTTCATTCTATCACATTTAAAGTTGTTAAAAGGAAAGAACTATTACTTGATGATTTTGACATTGCTCTTTCATGGAAGTACTTGCATGCATGCACATTTAAATATAAAAAGAACAAAAATATAATAGGTTCATAACTTTATTACTTGCATGCTAATTTAATTAGGAAATCTTATTTTAGCATTTGCACAATATTCACAAAAAAATAAAAAAACACGATAAAAGAAGAAAAAACATATTAGGACCTTTAACATTTGAGCCAAGGAGCTCCAAAACTTAGTTATGAATAACATAATAATCATAACAAATGAAACAACTTAATGTAAACAAGAACTTGCAAATTATCAACTTTCAAACACACTTGAACTTGCATGCACACTGAGACACTAGAGGAACCTTCACCTATATTTTCTCCACTCTTGTTGATGCTTTGGCATTTCACACCTATATGTGTCTAGGAATGAGGATATATTGGGTATAGGAGACTCTAAGTGAGTTAAGGGAGTTATTACCACCTGTTGTAGCTATTGAGATCATCAAGCAAGAAATAGATTTAGAAATAATGAGAGCAAACATAGATTGGACATTGAGTTAGAATAACTTGAAACCCTCTTCAAGCTAAAGACTATCCATGCAAACATTACCCTTGAGAATTTTCATCAAGAGCTCTACACTTTGTGAACCAAAGTCACTAGACTTAGTACGAATGCCACACCTCAACAACACCACCATATATAGGGATCCTCTTCCTCGTGAAGAGATAAATCCCATAGGAGTGGTCATAGTGCAAGCTAATATCATTTCCATCCACCAAGTACTTCTTCCATGTAAAGAGGGTAGTCCTCTAGATTCTTTACCACTCCACTTGCTTTTACCATGCAAGTAGGAGTGATCCATCAATAATTCAACTGAATGTGTGAAATAGTTGTGTGCATACCCATTTGTAATTATGGATAATAATTGTGAGTAACATTTGTAGTGTATATATTTTTGTGAAACCAATGCAAACAATACCATCTTTTTTATCAATCTTATTTCCTTCATTTCATCCACCCTTCTCTCTCATTCATCCATTTTTTATGGTACCTACAATACCTCTAATAGTCAATACCTTGAGGGAAAACTACTTTTGAAAGACCTCTTACCCCAACATTCAATAGATATGTTCCTCCATATGATCCCAACACCATGAATAGGTATGACTAGGAAGATTCAGATTATATGACAATGATCCCCATGAGGAAGAGTAGGGTGCAAGACATCATCTAGACCTTATAACATTCAATAACCCTGTGGTGAGAATATCAAGCACACAACAAAAAACCAAATCTTAACCACCCATAGGGGTGGTGTGTTCATGTTTGATCTAAGATCTATTAGTAGGGCACTAACTTTACACAATATTGAGGAATGACTATGCATAGGTTGACAATGAAGTGGGTCAATAAGAGAAGTATTTAAATGACACATGAGTGGCACATATTGCTTATGAAGGAATTTATCAAAATGAGCAAGTTCCTCTTTACTTGACACCACCAAAAAACCATATAGAGGCAAAAACAACTAGGCAAATTCTACCCCCTCCACATGAACAATCCAATGAGAATAATGAGAATCAAGTAGGCCCCACATAGGGTGGTGAGGTGATCCATGGGACTCAATCAAATGTGACCACCCTTAAAGATTTAACTGCTACATTGGTTCAAAGGATTACAACCTTGGAAGAAAGAGGCACTAAGCAACCTCATCATGACTCATCTTAGGTGAATATAAGACCATAGAACCCAAAATAATAAAAGGCTACAAATCTTTTGTCAACACACAAGTTGATCTAAATTAGGGGAGTTCACAACCCGCCCCCCCCCCCCCCCCCCCCCCTTACATGAATTTTTATTCACATAATATCAACAAGGATTTCACACCTCCTTTCCCTCCATTTGATACCATTATTACACATAAACTAGGTGGGATGTTACCAAATCAGTTTTAAAATTACATGACCCTACGTAGCTTTCCTCTAACCAACCATGTAACTTGAAACTATGCACCATTTCTAGGGTACCTACTACCAAATTGAGTGCCTCAAGTCCATCCAAGTTATCTTAATCGTCCCATTTGGATCTATCTTTGGAGTACCACCTCCTTCTATGCATGACCCCTTCTTAGGAACTTATCTCAAATATCTCAAGGAGCTTCTAGATCATGTCATTAGGAACATAGTGTTAACTATGCCACTCTTCAATCTTCCAAACTTTAGATGGGAGGAAGATCCAAATACTCACATCAAAGCTTACACCACAACCATAAAAAATCTTCAATGCTAATCTACCAAATGTTCACTCAAAATAAATAGTCAATTAACAAAATATAAATTACAATACAACAATTAATATTCTTGATCTTAAAATTTTAGAATTTAATATAGAGTGACCTCTAAATTGGGCCTTGAAACCAAAAAAATATTGTTTTAAGATCTTCCACTTCATACATCTTTGCAATCTTAACCTCTAAATCAATCTTTAATGCAATAATCAACTACTCAGTGCCTAAATATAAACAAACCTAAATACCTCATATTCATCCAAATGATGCATCATCAAACAAATTTAGAAACCCAAATATTAAAAAAAAAACATGATAAATCCATATCATGAAAACACCCTCATTGGTTTATCACTAAAAATGGATATAGAAAACTTGTCACCAAAATTAGAACAAGTTGTTTTGCTTTTTCACTATTGTACGTGAGCCATATTAAGAAAAGAGTTATGAGTGCATTTGAGGTATACAAATAATAACATAATATAATAGTATGAAATATTGGAGTGTTAGTTACAAAAAGGTTCATCTCCTCATATAGAATTTAAGAGATGTAAACAATAACTTAAGAAGTAACTTTTGTAACACACCACTAAGTCACTAGGGTAAATTTATTACAAAAGCTATGCCTTATATTCTAACACTCCCTCTTAAGGCTTATAGAACTAAAAGCAAAAACATACTAACTGAAGACAAAACACATTAATAGAAAATAAAAACATTAGAACCAAATAGAACCACATAATCTTTAGAAGCTTCTCTTTGGAAATAGTTCTTGGACTAGGTAAACTCCATCAAGTTTCCTTATAACCCTCATAAATGTGTAGCTCTTGAGTTGAAGTCCCAAGTTCTTGGATTCCACCTTCCCAAAGACCCAAATTAGGAACCTAGAAAATTATTGGACAACCATCCATGTTGAGCTACATCCATAGTGCTCCATCAAGTTGTCTCATGAATCTCATAAGGTTATATAATTCCAAAGATCCACAAACTCCCAAACTATTTTGGAAACCATCCATATTGAACTTCATCTACACTAGATCCCTTCCTATCTTCAAAGTGTGGGCTTCTTAATATATGAATTATTTACCATTGTCAACATTGTGTGGATCTTAAAAATGGCTATATTATCTACATTTGGTTTGTCTTTGAGCTTTCCCTTGAGAGCATCATTGACTTGAATTCTGTAGTTCTATAATGTGTGACCTATTTTCTTATAGTAATAACAATTAATCTCCCCTTTATCTTTATCTGATCTTGTATGATTGTTTCTTGAATACAAAGCACTCTCAAGTTGAAGATAATCTTCTGTATTTGTTGTGAATTATCTCTTTTCGAGCTAAAATCACATCTAGAGTTTGAGAAGGCATATGACTAAGAGTATAATTCCATTGGAATATTTAGAAGGAAAACTATTTAACAAAATGGCTTTGATGTCCTTGTCATCTACCATAGCATTGACTTCTACTAGTTGTCTAATAAGAGATCTCAGATTGCTTATGTGGCTAGATAGGCTGACTCCATTAGCCATCTTGAATTGAAATAACTAAAGCTTTAGAGAAAACTTTGCATTAATAACTTTTGCTACAAATAATTTATTCAAATTATCCCAAATTTCCTTGGATGGTTTTTCTAGTTCTACATGATGGAACTTAGAATTTGAGAGAGCAAGACCAATAATAACTTTAGCTTTACCATCTTTCTCTACCATTCTAGTAACTTAGTTCCATCTGTAGGTGATCTCATTCCCATTTAATATTTCCGACATGCTCTTGTTCATTAGTTGCATCTAGATTTTTACTTTCTAGGTTTGGAAATTGAGGCTATAATATTCTCCAATGGATTTATGTTCTTAGAAAAATACTCCAAAAATTATACTATATCAAAAAAATTAGACTAAAAAATAAGTTTTTGAATGCAAATATGAAATAGAAATACTCTCAACTACAAATTTCATTGGTGAGACTCATAGCTAGGTTTTTGAAGTAGAAAACTACCACATTATTCTCCCACATCATGATAAAAAAAATGTCCTTTAACCATAGAAAAAATATCCTAAATAGACTCTATAAAAACACTACACAACCTCTATGAAACCCACAAACTTATTTTTCTTCTTGCATACCCTAAAAGCATGAATTTTAGATGCTCTCAATTTCTAATGCAACTCATGCCTCTACATGTCCCATGATAAAAATGTACCCTAATGATATAGTTGTGTTCCTTTCATATGACAACTAAGATCTAGCTCCCTTGGCAATTGTGATCCATCAACAATAGTTCCTCTATTGGTATCAATAGATATGATGATTCTCTTAATAATCAACTAAGCTCAAACTAGGGCCTTCTTTCTTTAATACCATATTAAGAAAAGAGCTATGAGTGCATTTGAGGTAAATATACAATACCACAATATAATATTATGAAATATTGGAGTGTCAATTATGAAGGGGTTCATCTCCTCATATAGCATTTGCCTTAGACAAAATTATTATAGGCCATCCTCTCTTGAGAGTTTGTGCGACCTACAAATAGTCTAGTAAGCTGGGCACACACTTGATCAATACCATGGGTTATCAGATCATCCCTATAAGTCTCATCTAATCTATCCCAAACCCTTTTGTCAACCCCAGTGATTGAGTTAATGGCTTTCTTTATAGCATCTTGTTCAGAGACTCCAGAGCTTGTTGCTACAAAATTAGTGACCCATGTTCTAATAGCATCAATACTCCTAGTATTTTCAACATCATCATAGGAGTCAAACTGATCAATGGAGGTGTTTCAGCTTTATAGTTCTAGATATTTCTATATGGATCTAATCCATTTCCATTAGTATTGGTCCCTCTTGCCATTTACAATTTTCCTTGGGACTTTTCTTCAAGAGTTGCATCACACAATGTTCCTATTTTAGGATCCCATACCTTTTCAATCATAGGCTCATGGGGCTTTAACTGAAAACCTTTTCCTTCATGTTGTGCTTGTAGATATGTAGAAGAACTGGAAGGAAAGTTCAATTTCTTTGGGAGAGTGGCTAGTTTTGATTGTCCAGAAATTGTTGACTGGATTGCTTGAGATTCCTTTTGCACTGTATTTTCCAGGTGCAAAGTAGTGTTACTTACATGTTTAGTGATTTCATGAATCTTCTAAACCTTCTCAACAATTTGTAAAACCTGAGTATTGGAAGAAGATAACTCAGTACGAATGACTTGCAGATAAGTCCCAACTTTAGTTCATACTGTTTGGACATAATGATTATGATTGGTATTGTGTTTTTGTTGTTGGGTCCACCAGGCTTCTGCTTGTTGCTTGAACTGATAATAATCAGTTCGTAGTTGAGTAATTTCACGTTGGACTGTGGCCTTCCATTCCTCGGTAAGACGGTTTTCAAGAGTCTGTATAGAGGAAACTAGGGAATGGAGATTGGCTTGCATACTGACATACCTTTTTTCATTGGCAAGAAATTTAGCTTCACGCTGATATTTCTGATCTTGAGATAGCAAGAGTTGTTTACATAGACACTCACTAGGGTGCCTTTATTACAAAAGGTTGCACTTAAATATTGTAGCACCCTCTTTTAAGGCTTACATAACTATAAGAAAAAACATAATAATTGAAGATAAAAGAGATTAACAAAAAATTAAAACATCATATTCAAATAGAACCACATATTATTTAGAATCTTTTGTTTGAAAATAATTCTTGGACTACGTATAACTCCATCAAGATACCTTGTAACAATTGTAAAGGTGTATCTCTTGAGCTAAATTCTTGATTTCCTAGATTCCACCTCTTTAGACTCTTGAATTATGAACATCTAAAATTATTGAACAACCATCCATGTTGAACTACATCCAATGCTCCATCAAATTATCTCATGACCCTTATAAGGGTATACTTCTCAAGATCCAAAAACTCTTGAACTATCTCAGAATTATCCAGACTAAACTTCATCTACACTAGTCTTCTTAATATGTAAATTCTTCATCAACAAATCCTTCACCATTGTTAGCATTAAGTGCATTTTCAATAATGGATATATTATCTACATTTGTTTTGTCTTTGATCTTTCCCTTGAGAATATCATTGGCTTGAATTCTATAGTTATAGGTTGTGTGACCTATTTTCTTGCAGTAATAACAATCAATTGTCCCTTTGTCTTTGTCTGATCTTCTATAATTGTTTCTTGAATATAAATCACTCTTAGGTTGAAGATCATCTTCTATATTTCATATAGTTCTTTATCTTAGAGAACAAAAATCATATCTTCTTGAGTTTGAGAAGGCATCTGACTAAGAGTAAAAATGACATTGGAATATTTAGAATGTAGACTTAAAAAATGGCTTTAACATACTTGTCATCGATTGTAGAATTGACTTTTTCTACTTATCTAATAAGATATTTGAGATTTCTTATGTGGTTGGACATAGTGACTCTATCAGCCATCTTAAATCCAAATAACTAAATATTTAGAGAAAACTTTTCTTTAACAACTTTTGTTCCAAACAATTTATTTAGATTAACCCAAATTTTCTTGGATGATTTTTCTAGATTGTGATTCAATATCTAGGAGAGCAAAACCAATAATGGCTTTGGCTTTACCATCTATACTCTTTTATTCTAGTAACTTAATTGAATTCAAGTAAGTGGTTTATCATTCCCATTTACTATTCCCCACATGTTCTTGTTCATTAGCTCCATCTAGATTTTTACATTCTAGGTGTGGAAATTGAGGCTAGTATATTTTTCTAATGGACTTTCTATTCTTAAAAATACCCTAGAATTTATACTATGAAATATTTTTAGACTAAAACATAAAATTCTATATGTAGATCTATATGAAATAGAAATACCCTTAATTACAACTTTGATTGGCAAGACTCACAACTAGGGTTTTAAAGTAGTAAACTACTACATGACTATCCTATGAGACCACAACAAAAACAACCTTCAACCATAGAAAAACATCCTTCAAACTTTGGAAAATTACCACATAACATCTATAAAATCACAAATTTATATTTCTACTTGCACTCCCTAAAAATGTGACTTCTCATATGCTCATGATTTCTAATGCAACCCATGCCTTTGCATGAACTATGACAAAATTTGTCCTAATGATTTGGCTCTCTTCCTTTCACACAACAACTAAGATTTGGCTCCCTTGGTGACTAAGACCCCTTAATGACAACTACTCTATTGGCATCAATAGATATGGTGGCTCTCCTAATAATCAACTAATCTCAAACTTAGGGACTTCCTACTTTGATACCATATTAAGAAAAGATCTATGAGTGGATTCAAATTGTCATGCCCATATTTAGACATGGACAACACACTTCCACAACAATTTTTTTTCTTTTAAACAATTCATTTTTACTTCTATCACACTACACATAGTAGTATAATCATGCACGTTCAATGTCATGGAATGTGCAACATAGTGAAGAGCACATCACATTAAGTGAGGGAAATAATTTCAAATGAATGGGTGTTGCGGAACCCATTCCACACACCCTACAAGATGATGGCTTCCTACATCAAGGTTTAGCATCACTACTCGTGATTCCTCAAGGGAGAACCTCCATAAGGTATACCCCCCTAGGTTCCTTGGTGAAGTGAAGCGATCACATCTCCAAGGCACGATCTAATGCTTGAGAGAAAATAGTTACTATGCAAACAAATATAAATTAAAGTTAGTTTATAACTAAGGGAACATTTTATTCTGCAAAGCACTTTTGTCTAATCAAACATGAATTTAATCAATAACTATTTATTTACAAGAGTTTCCCTCTATTCTGATATTTTAATTATTTCGCTAAATTAATTATAAGATTACACTAATTTAAGTATTGAATTCATGTACTCATTTTCCCATAAATACCCATAAATACTATAAAATTATTATGACTTAATCCTATTAATCTAAAGGAAATGCTTTGGAATATTTATTAAATCCTTAGTATTTTCTAAGATGACTAAAGGTAATTTAATTTTTTCCCTTCATAAAGGAACACTAAAGGACAAATTTCTAAACAAATTTAATTAAACTAATTCATTATTAAAAGCTCAACAGATATGCCACTTAAACATTAATTAATTTAAGTGTAATTCAATATTAATAGTGTCATTAAGTATTAGGAAACATAGAGACCCTATAACAACTAATTTAAAAACTCTACTTTTCCTCTCTAAGATTCATTTTGAGTTTCAATTTTTTTTTAAGAAAATGGGAAAGGAGAAGAATGAGAGAACAAGAGTGAATCTCTTTTCCTTTTCTCTCTTTTTAAAACCCTATTATGGAGATGCATTGTTTTTTTAAATCCTATTATGGAGATGCATTGTTTTTTTTTAAATTGCTTTGATAAGATTATTTTTCTTTTGCTCACAGGTTTGCTCTTCATCCAAAAATGGTACAGCTAGATGATCTTGTAAAGGTGGGGTTTTCAAGAAGATATACTCTGAAATACAAGGGATTTAAAGATTCATGTAAAAATTTTCATTTATAAATCTTTGCTATGAACAGAGAGAGGTTGTAATATGATGTAATTGCTTTTTATTTGTGGGCAAAAGAATGGGTTTTTTAAAATATATATAAATATTATTTTATTTTATTCTTATTATTACTATCATGTTTTTAAAAAATAGATATTATAAAAAAATAGAGAATTTTTTTTAAAGGGGATGGCGGTAGATGACACATGTGGTGCTATAACCCCAAGAGGGGTCCACAACACCATAAGGTTGTATCCTAATGGGGGAAGGGCCCCATTGCCCCATAGTCCATAGTCTATGGGGAGTGCATGTCTTTCCCTCTAGCCCACCCCATGTTGATAACTGAGAGGGGGGGGTGAATCAGTTATCCTAATTATTTCTTCTTTCTGAACTTTCTTATCAATCAATGCAGCATTAATTCAAACAAGCAAATATTACCATGAAATGAAAAACACATGACACAGTATTTTTGACGTGGAAACCCTGTTAAGGGAGAAAACCATGGGGTGATTAACCCAAGGATTATTCTCTGTTAGAAGAATAAGGAATTACAAAATGGCACTTGCCAATTAGGGCTCACTGCCCAAGCACACTGCTCACAAAGGAGGCACACTGCCTACAAGGAGACACATTGTCTACAAAAGAATGTTTATACAATACTTGAACTGATTGGAGGCATCCACATATGCTGGAGTTCAGTTCCGGTTAGGCTCAATACACTGATCTGCTGCACTTCATCTTTCCTCTTCTCTTTATTCTGCTTTTCTTTCACATATCGGATCTTTCTTACTGCTTCTGTTCTGCTCTGCTCTTGTTCGCATATCACATCACACAACTACACTTCTCATAACTAAATCCATCCTATATATATATCCGCACAAGTGATTTCATTATCTTTCTAGTCAACACCCGGAACAGTCTATCTTCTCACAAACTCTGTTCTGTCGACTGAATCCTTGCACATCAAGTAATGCGGATCAAGCATATACTTGTAGATATCATTAATCATGTCAGCCAAACATGATTCATGCCTTCACAACCTTTACCATCATCAGTAACACATCCAGAAAATAGTCTGATGTTCTGTCAGTCAGTTCTTCCTCTATTCACACTGTCACTCATGAATCCGGTACTCAACTATTCATATCTTTTTCCTTGTCCATCATCGGAGGCTAAATCCTTGGAATATACCACTCAAGGTAGTCCTCTTGACTTCCCCAGATCCGCACTGCACCAAGATACTTCCTCTGAGAGATCCGGACCTGTCTGTCAGACCTTACCACATGCTCTGTTCTTGTTCACCGGACCACAATAACCTTCATTCTGACTTCCGGTAGAGACACACCATGACTTGCGGATATGTGGGATGACCTTTGTTGCCATCAATGACAACAACCATGAATCCATATAGTGTCTCTTGCCAACAATCTCCCCCTTTGGCATTGATGGTAACACTTAGTGAAAAATGACTAAGTGTTTACACTATGCTCCCCCTTGGCTGATGCTCTGTCTTTATATACATTTTCCAGAGCTCCCCCTTAGTTGGATTCCTCATTTTTCACTGCTCCTCACTCCCCCTTTGACATCAATGGCAAAGGGTAGGGTCCGCACACCAAAATTTTCAAAAATTTTACTATACTTGGCTGTATATTACATATTCACATAAACTGAAGAATATCTGCAAAGAATGTCTTCAACTGGATGAGTTTTGTAGCCCAACTTTGCTTCATTCTATCCAAAATTGAAATGTGACCACTCAACAAAAACGCAAAAGCTTCTGCCCTCTTAAGATCTGTCGGATCATTTGTGTGGGCAGTAGTCTTAGCATCACTTATGGCCTCATGCATGGTCTCTAACTTAGGGATAATAATCCTTCTAAGTTCTCCCATCTGGTTAATTATATTCTTCCTTTCCTTTTCAAAGTTCTTGATTGCATTTGTGATTGCAATAGTTTGACATTCTTGATTTACTATGGAGGAAGAGAGAGGATCAAAACTTTGAGACAAACTCAATAGTTTGTCCTGTTCCTCTTTTATTTTCTTCTCAATTTCTACTATTGCTTTTGACCAGGAGATACAAAATTTGTAAATGTCACCGCCATCCTTAAGAGCATTTTCTACGCTCTTTATTCCAATACTCATATTTCTTCTATCATTAGAGATTAATCCTAGTACCTCTGAGAATCTCTTATCCAAAAACTCCTTCCAGACCTTTTCTTCAGCTGATTTTTCTAGGGATTCAAGATGTGTACCAACACTGCTAACTAAGGTTTTGAGATTACCGGAAGAGGAGGCTGTGGGATCTTTCTGGACCGATGGCATAATCTTCTCAAGCACTCCGGAAGTAGCTTCTATCAACTCACAATCTTCCATATGAGACTTTAGGAGTTTTTCATTTGCCTTAGCATTTGCAAATGAAGCTATCTTCATTGTCTGTATCAGAGAGAGGGAATCAAAATGGAAAGGACCTTGTAGAAGCTCCAGTTCATCAATCTCTATTATTTCTTTGCTTAGAAATTTTTGGACAGTTTGTGCAGTGTCTCTTGCTAGTGACAAATGTTTCTTCTCTTCTGCAGTCTTGGAGCTGTCCTTTGGAGTTTTCTCTCCTTCCACATTCTTACCACAATTAGTTGTGGTTTTCTCTGTTGGAGTCTTCTCTTTCTCTGCACCCTTGGTACTGTCAACTTCTTTTTCTTTTACAGCTACTTCTTTCTCCTGTAATTTCTCTTCTTCTTTGGATCCGGAGACTGTAGGGGAAACCGGAGGAGAAATGTTGGTTTGTTCAGGGCCCATCTCTTCTGTTGCTTTCTCAGAAGTTTCTTCTGCAGCACTTGTGGATGAGGGATCAGTACCCAAGTCCTCTACAACAGGAAGATTAAACCTTTTGAAGGCCTTCCGGAGGATCTCTTCTGTATCCATGGCCACCTTGTCAGTCTCACCAAGCATGAGTTGATTCATCCTTGCTTTACTCCTGAACTCATCTTTGCAATCTTTGAATATTATGTTCATTGTCTTGGGATCAATTTGAGGATATAGCTGAATAGCTATCTGCTCCCGGATCTCAAGATCTTTTGCCTGGGCATTGTTCTTTCTTATTTCTAAATCCTTTTCTAGGCTTTTAGGAATTAGAGATATAATCTCAATGAAAGCCTTATTGTATATGTTTAGATACCTGATTGTGGCTTCCTGCAGGATCTTTTGGTCAGCCTCATTGTAGTCATCATAGAATTCGGCCATTGGTTGAAGGTTTCCATCCACAGTGACTGATTTGATTACACTCTCTAGAGACAGGGTGGGCTTTTCAAAAAATTCCTCTGCCATTTATTCCTTGTCTTGGCCTGTGGAGGGTTTACCGGATCCTTTCTTCTTCTGCTTCTTTATTTCTTTTACCCCCTCATCTGATTCTGTTTCCTCTTCATCTTTCTGACTTGTATAAGCCCTTGTGGCTTCTATTTTAGACCTTTTCTCTCCTTTACCGGATGTCTGACCTTCCGATTTTGATATTTTTGAGCTTTTGGTTGTGACAGGTGTAGATCCCTTTGATGATCTGGTCTGGGTTGAGGTTTCCACCGGAGTACTTTTCTTGCTTTTCTTTTCTGCCTCTTTCTTCTCTTCCTCATCCTTTCACCTCTTTTCTCGGTTGGCATCAAGTGCCTCCTTTGGGATGCCTAGGCCTTGAGCAATATGCTCTACTTCTTTTCTCACCTTCCTCTTTATCTCAGGTTCTCTGAGTTCCACATGGATCTTCACACTCAGCTCCTCAAAGGTTCCAAACCTTTCTGCCTTTGGATCTTTGGGGTTACTAAGCATGTGTTGAACATGCAGTTCCACAATCTGTTCATCAACCTCATACCCCATGGGCATGATCCAGACTGTCCTTGGCTCTACTGCCTCCATTAGGCACTGATCAGTATCAACCATAAAGCAGACTGAGTCTTTGTATTTTTCAACAATAGACTGGGGAATTCTTTCTCTTTCTTGCATCATGCTCTGGAAGTTTTTGAAGTATCCCCACAGGGCTGTATTTCTTGCTTTGGCATCCCCAAGCCCATGTAAATAATCTCTAATCTGGACTGCTACAGGTTTGTCATTCTGCCATACCCATCCACTTGATTCGGGCAGCTCATTCATGAAGTAGAAAAATAGACATA
This sequence comes from Cunninghamia lanceolata, assembly GCA_027924645.1. Lineage (NCBI taxonomy): Eukaryota > Viridiplantae > Streptophyta > Pinopsida > Cupressales > Cupressaceae > Cunninghamia > Cunninghamia lanceolata. The sequence continues at coordinate 1,336,287 of BSBN01000082.1, forward strand.
ATATAAGTGTACCATACTTGAAAGAATTCTTTTTGTCCTTTTTGATCTTCTGTATATTTTCCATTAATTGGCTTAAAATAAGTTCACAGAGATCATAATCTGCATTCTTCCTCAGCATCTCATAGGCAGTATATACTGCAGTTCCAGATATAGAATTCTCCCTACTGGAGTGATAAATCTTGTATCCTATTATCATAGATGCAAACTTGATGTCCGGATCAGAAATATCTTCAATGGTCATTGCCCTCTTATCAAATTTTGATCCGGTGGCCTTAGTTACAATGTTATTTTTGACAGATTTCAGGATAGGTATCCCTCCAGAAGAGTATAGACTAGTTACTGCCCTAATTGCCTCTTTTGTGATCTTGCAGGGTCTATTTAGCCATAGGAAGTTGTCATACATTCTACTCAATATGTACCGGACCCATTCATCTTCTTCAAAGCAGGGGAAATGAATGAATTGATCAAAATGTTTCTTCTGGATACCCTTATACTCTGGTTTAAGCTCAAAAGCATTGTCTATCAGTTGTTTGTGATAGAAATCTCTCAATTTGAATTCCCCAAATTCCTCAATACTTGCATGTATGTAAACCCTAATATCTTCTGTGTGTAAAACGCCATGAGGAACACTAGAGAATGCTCCTAAGGGATCTACCTCCAATGACTTGTATGGGTGTTTCTTAAATTCAAGTCGGGGCCTATCTGAGATCTTTACTATATTCAGAAGAGCTATTTTTCAAAAGATTTGTAGTGAGATATCAAAAACGGAAAATACCTTATGCGCCTTCGGTTACATGGAGTGGTTGGATTGATTTCTGTATGTAATGACTTCTGCAAGAGATCTTCGGTGAACTTGATGAAGTTTGTTGCAGGGATGCACTTTTCACTTCTTCTCGAGTGCAGAATGAACAAGTGATTTATGAGAAATCCCTTATATTGCTCCGCAAACCCTAATATCTGATTGCAATAAATGCTCGACCTACATTATTCCAGTTTGCCTTATTCGAATGACTTGAAGAACTGGATCAGTCCTGATTTATGAACATTATGCGGATCTTCCAACCATGAACAAATCAAGATGACACATCACAAGGACATCCCAAATACTCTATCCAATCTACAAAATAAGACAATGCACTTCTGGATCTCTCTGGATCTTTTTGTAATCCTCTGTCATTTCGGAGCATCTCCCAGAACAGGTTCTACATGACCGATCACAACTTCTTCACATCTTCATGCGGACCTCTAAAATCTTAGCTGGATCATCTCAAGACTCATATCTACAAACCCTTTACTCCGCATCTTGTGCCTAATCCGGCACCACTTGATTGGCTGGGGGAATAGGGTTTTCTTTGTGTCTCCCCCTGAGCCAAAGCTCATTTCTTAATTTTTAGAAGGAATATCAGCACCAGAGTCTAGTGCGGATCCAACCTCTACCTTCTCTAAACTTTTCTTCACCCAAATCCTGTTCATCTCATTCCTAACTTCATCCGCATTCATCTTTTGTTTACCTTTGTCTTGATTCTGACTATATACCGGACCTCTTTTGTCCTGATTCTTACTTCTGCAGACTTTTGCATTATGACCAGACCTATTATAGATTTGGAAAATAACATTTCTTTGCATATTTGACTGATAACCTCTTGATCTGCATTGATTAACCATATGACCTACTCTATTGCATGTAAAGCATCTACCATTGAATGATTTGTTCATTTGCATATTTCTGCATTCATGAGACTTATGTCCATACCTTTTGCAGTTAAAGCATTGTCCAGAGAAGGATGAATTAGTCTGATTCATTCTCTTTCTGCACTGATTAGCTTTGTGACCAAAGTGATTGCAGCTGTGGCAGTATCCATTGAAGGATGGATATCTTTGAGCATTGGGCTGTCTTACCGAAGGTCTTCTAGGTCTGTTCCTTGGATTTTCTGATCTAAAATTCTTCTGACCGGATCTGGAGCTTTCTCCTTAACCACACTTGTCATCTGTCCTCTTTTGACTTCCAAGAAGAACTTCAAGTTGAGCAGAACTTATCTTGAATTTCTCTTTATATTCATTTACTGTTTGAAGATCCCTTTTGAGAGAGACAATTTGATCCTCAAGTTTTTCTTCATTATCTTTAGCATCTTCAAGATCAGATTCAAGATGTCTGATAATCCTATCCATCTGGTGGCAATCTTCTAATTTCTCTTTGAGAGATTGTCTTAGATTGTCTTCAGTGTTTCTTTTCTTCTTCAATCTCTTGAGTAAACTTTATAACTCCTGATTCTATTTCATGTCTTACCATAATGACTTCTTTTGATAACTTTTCACATAACTTTTTTTTTTCAGTCATCTCTTCATTTGCATTACTTTCTTCACTTTGTCTTGCCAATTGTTGGAGCAGCTCCTTTCTCTTTTTCATAGAGAGACTTAATTTGTCTTTTAGTTCTTTCATGAATTCATCAGCCTGTTTGAGTCTTTCCTTTAATTCATTGACTTCAGAGTTTGACTGTTCGAGATCCTCAAGGGCAGTTTTGAGTTGCTCCCTTAAACCATATGCATCCATTTGAACTCCCAGATCTTCCTCAAGCTGTTAGGCTCTATTAGGAGGAACTTAGCTCTGATACCAATTGTTGATAACTGAGAGGGGGGTGAATCAGTTATCTTAATTATTTCTTCTTTCTGAACTTTCTTATCAATCAATGCAGCATTAATTCAAACAAGCAAATATTACCATGAAATGAAAAACACATGACACAGTATTTTTGACGTGGAAACCCTGTTAAGGGAGAAAACCACGGGGTGATTAACCCAAGGATTATTCTCTGTTAGAAGAATAAGGAATTACAAAATGGCACTTGCCAATTAGGGCTCACTGCCCGAGCACACTGCTCACAAAGGAGGCACACTGCCTACAAGGAGACACACTGTCTACAAAAGAATGTTTATACAATACTTGAACTGATTGGAGGCATCCACATATGCTGGAGTTTAGTTCTGGTTAGGCTCAGTGCACTGATCTGCTGCACTTCATCTTTCCTCTTCTCTTTATTCTGCTTTTCTTTCACATACCGGATCTTTCTTACTGCTTCTATTCTGCTCTGCTCTTGTTCGCATATCACATCACACAACTACACTTCTCATAACTAAATCCATCCTATATATATCCGCACAAGTGATTTCATTATCTTTCTAGTCAGCACCCGGAACAGTCTATCTTCTCACAAACTCTGTTCTGTCGGCTGAATCCTTGCACATCAAGTAATGCGGATCAAGCATATACTTGTAGATATCATTAATCATGTTGGCCAAACATGATTCATGCCTTCACAACCTTTACCATCATCAGTAACACATCCAGAAAATAGTTTGATGTTCTGTCAGTCAGTTCTTCCTCTGTTCACACTGTCACTCAGGAATCCGGTACTCAACTATTCATATCTTTTTCCTTGTCCATCACCAGAGGCTAAATCCTTGGAATATACCACTCAAGGTAGTCCTCTTGACTTGCCCAGATCCGCACTGCACCAAGATACTTCCTCTGAGAGATCCGGACCTATCTGTCGGACCTTGCCACATGCTCTGTTCTTGTTCACCGGACCATAATAACCTTCATTCTGACTTCCGGTAGAGACACACCATGACTTGCGGATATGTGGGATGACCTTTGTTTCCATCAATGACAACAACCATGAATCCATATAGTGTCTCTTGCCAACACCCCATGCCTGCTAAATACAACACACGGGTTGGGTTCCTCAATCCCTGTTTTATGCATAAACTTTTTCATTCTGTTGAGACTCTTTTCTATTATTTGACTCCAATGAAGTCTTAGTATATGGTTTATATATATATCACTTCAAAAAAAAAATTTGGTATATATATATTTGTTTTCAAGTTGAATAACTAAAAGTTGAAAGGTAATTTTTTTACAACGAGGCTTAGAAGAACATAAAGAGAAAAAATGACATTAATACAAGCAAACACTTCAAACACAATATGTATGCATACAATATAATTTACTTTCCAAGTAAAATTTCCTCCCTTCTTCTATTCCTTTTGAAAGGAACACATTTGGTATTGAAATCTAAACATTTACAACAAATTTCTTTCAAGATTAAAAGCATATATTTTACTACAAATAACCATTTTCTTTCTATTTTCTTGCAAGTAACAATACAAAAATATATATTATTCTAATACTATATTCTCCTTATTCTCTTTCAATAGCATGTCATTAAGAATAAGACCTAACAAGTGGTATAATCCTCTTCATTATACACAATATATCTCCACAACACATACACAAGTAGAGATCGTATCCTCTTTTCCAAAATGAGGAAAATTTCAACTAGATGGTATACATGGGTGAACAAACATAACTCACTTCATAAACATATAGAAATAACACTTGAATCTACACATCCTGTAAAATAAAATCTTCCCAATAAGGCTAATGGAGGCTTGATCACCTACTAACCATAGGGCTTGCTCACAATCCCACCCTCAAGCTAGGAAGTTCTTAAAGAAAATTGGGTAATACACACAAGAGGGAAGAATACATTCACATATGCAACTAAATAAACAATAAAATAACTCCCACGATTCCCAAGGATTTACGCACATGATGATTCCATGACAAGATTCATATGGTAGGGGGAATCTCTTTGATGGGGAAAAGAAATATAAATAAAATATCAACTCATCCATATACACATGTATCCATCCTTCAATAATTTTATCAACATTCTTCCATTAACATCACTTCCAAACTCAATTACAACATTCCCCACAAAATAATATTTTCTCAATGACACTCATTCCAAATAGAAAATCACAAAGACACTCATGCCATAGTTTCCTTAAAGGAATAATATTTTCCCCAAGGAGGTTCCATACCTCCCTCAACCCCTTACATGGGTTGCTCCAATATAAATGCGAGAGCCTAACCCAACACAAACACTCCATGAACCAAAATAAAATAAACACATTTAACCACATGACTCCATTAAAATACACACATTCACAATGCCAACATTTAACATACATGTGTTAAGGAGGATTATTATTCCTATCTCAATGAGCTTGCAAGGATTGGGTGAGTTTATCTTGTTGAAGCTCCTTCCAAGAACTCCTCTCCAAGCATTTCTCTCAACTCCCAAATCTCCAACACTCTCTCACTCTCATACACACAAGAACAAAAATGAATCAAAAATCCCCCTTAACCTTACAAGAGGGGTATAAATAATAGATGACATGTTTCCTCTCTCAATTAGGAGGTGACACACGGCCTCCAACTCACCCCTCTCTTCCCTTCATTAAAATCCCAAGGAGTGACTTGAATCCTCAAGTTCTAACACATGTGTGAGACCTAGGGAAGAGGAGTGTAATTGTATACTCTTCTCCATGAAACCTCCTAGATTATTCTCTCACATGTGTGAGGCATTGGGATGGGGGTGTACATGACACAACCCCACATCCATGAACCTAGGAAGGGGAGATTGGATGGTGACAAGTTAACCATCCTTCTCATTAAAGTCCATTCACATCACACTCTTCCCAAGGTATTTGAGAAGGGTCAATTCTTCTCTAAAGCCCAAAATTCATAGCCCAATAAATACCCAACCCATAGGTATTTTTCCTAGGGACCTATTTTTCATCAAAAAACTTAAAAAAATACATTTCATAACCTTTTAAAAATCCCACTAGGTGCAAATCCGGGATTTTCCACCTAATATGACATTCACCCTATGACTCTAATTCAAGCAACCTTAGACAAGTTAAAAATTAAAATTAACATCACAAAATTCTCACATTACAACATATTTTTACAAATAAAAGGATTTAGTCCCTTATGACTAAAGAAAAGGTATCACTAAGATGAACACAATTAGGGTTTTCTAAAGGACCTTCAATATTTCTATTGGCCATGGAAATCACGTGTACACTTGACAATGAGCATTAATACATCCAATAAAAATATTTAAAGTAATTATAATCAAATTTCTACAATCGTGTATACTATAAGAAACCTATAATCCACATAATCATCATAATTACATATCATAATCAATTCTATTTCATATTCATCTCATAACAACATCTCATTTCAATTATCCTAATACAACATGCATAGATATCCTTATATATTGTCAATTTAATTTGGAACTATGTTAATTTGATAATTACAAGGCATAATTAGAAACCATACTCATAATTAAATTACAACAATAATGAGTGTACAACATATAGCCATCTCATGAAATATAAATATACCATAGCCATCCACAAATCAAATCATCACTATGTGCTTATACAAATTGGACTATTCTAAAAAAAATAGTGATGTCCATACTAATCTAACATCATGATCATAAGTCCATAATATAAGTATGCAAATCAAAGAGTGTCAATATCAATAGGAGGTCCACAATATGTCTATTAGGTGCAAGAGAGCTTGCAAGAGAAAGGCGGGCCTCACACAAAGTATACAAATAATAAAAAATATAATATTATGAATATTGGAATGTTGATTATAAAGGAGTTCATATCCTCATATAGAATTTGAGAGTTGTAATTGATAATAAATTAATAACTAACTTTTATGACACACCACTAAGTCGCTAGGGTGAAATTATTACCAAAGGTAAGCCTTATTCTAAAAAGCCAATGATTAGAAATTTGTGTGATTTGTTTCCATCTTAGAGATAAAGATTGATTTCAAGTGGTCATAATGTTAGCATTCTATTTTTACATAAAAGATTTAATTTTGGCACCTCCTATGTGTTAATTGACCTAGGAGATTACTATTTCTTTGTACTAATCTATATAAATCTAATTACAAGTTAAAGTACAATAGTAAATATTTACATTTATATTTATAATAAAATAGAATAAATGCATGAGCTAAGAAACGTGAAATGTAAATTAGAAAAACATAAAAGATAGGAGAAGGATTATACACCCTTGGAGGGATATTGATTGATATTAATTAAAGAAGTCCTCAACAATGTTGGAGGAATAAACTTGTGAATTATAGTCTCTCAAAGTTGTGCAAGACAAATTACATTACCTTCAACACTAGAGTAGACACTTGGGCTAAGCTTGGATGCTCATGTAGATACCTATGTTATGGTTGGAAAGTAATCCTAGGCTTCTCAAGATGCTTGTAGGGTTAGAATTCACCACTTGGGGTAATAGAGAGGGTAGAAATACAATGGGTAGTGAAAGAGGGCATAAATGGATCAAGGTAACAAAGACCTTCATTTGCTAATGTCTTCAAACTCTCTATTATGACTAATCTCTTGCTTCTATTGGTTATAGATCCACCTCTAGATTGCCTGTAACTACTTAGAATCTTTAAAATATTCTAGCTAAGCTAGGGATAAGAAAAAGGGGTATGTTGTTTTGGAGACTATCTTAGTTAGTCCCCTAGATGAACTATTTTAATAATCTAGACTCCTAGACTATTTTATATATTGGAGATAATTTTGTTCTAGTTAAATTAGATTGATTTCTCTATATAATTCTAAATAATTTAGACTTATTCTCCACAATCTAGACTTGGAATATCACTCATATATGTAAAATATTTTTATATTAATATTTATATGTATTTTTGAATTATTTGGATTAATTGCTCACAAGTTAGACCTATTCCTAAAAAATGGATCGTTTCTATTAATATTCTAAATAATATGGATTTCTTACCCATAATATGGGCTTGAGTAATACTCTTAAATGTGTGCTTTTTTAGAATAATCTTAATCTTTACATTAATATTAATAGGTAATTCTTCAAAGAGTAGTTCTTTTATCCTATGGAATTACTATAAATATAAATGTCGTATAAAACCAAATTACTATGAATAGTAATTTAATATTATTCAATGTATTTAATTGATTACAAATATTTTTATGCTTATCATAAAAAACCATAAAGTAGAATTATTGTAGGAGCTATAAATTTGTTAATTTTTGTGCAAAATAAATACAATTTTTTTACAATACAATATTAATCTATTCACAAACTCATTTTTGCAACCATCCCATCTATATAATTTTCATAATGTTTTGAACCCAAACAAAAAATTAGAAAAAATATAAATTCCAAAAACATAAAATAATAACTTAAAAAATGTAATGAAAAATGTTTTCCAAGAAAGTTATCATATTCTTTTGAATAATTTTAAAAAGTTGCATTGTTTGTTGTTTCAAGTAATCATGTATAACCCCTCTCCAAAAACTAGTCAATTTAGTTATTGGTCCTTTTCAAAATTTAGTTAGAGTTCAATCATATATACCATCATCTACAAGAATATATTGGAAAACTTGTGTCATGTGGGTTTGGCTTCCATCTCTTGTCCAACAATTAGAATATATCTTATCTCTAGCATCCCTTTTAAATTGATTAATTAGGACATACCACAATGTAGAAACCTTGTGACACAATTTTCATATATTTTTTCTATAGTAACATCACTTGTCTTGTTGTCCACATTATGCATGGTACACTAACAAAATCATCTATAAAGATAAAACATAAAATATTATTTTTGGGTCTCTGGATGTGGATTAAATACTCTTTTTGGTCTTTTGTTTCTAGGACTATGAAAGAAAAGAAAAATATGAATGAGGATATAGGGATAGTGTTCTTTAAAAAAATATTTTTTTGTGTAAGTAGACTAGTGTAAAATATGACTTTTCAATCTATTTTAACACTAAGAAACTAACACTAGAGATGGGAATGACAAAAGCCAAAAGACTAGAAACATAAGAAAAAAGTGAACGAAAATGTGATGATGAAATGAAATGAAAATAGAAAATAGAAATAAATGCACCTAGAAATAGGCTATGAAACTATAAAAAATGGACTATGGGAGGCCTCAAGAGCTTGTAAGACAAATTTAGAGACTAACAAAGGCAAGGTCAAATGCACTAGGTGCAGGAATATTGACTCGATCAAATGTGTCAAACGTAGGAATATTGAAATGAGGTCAAAATTATTTAAAATTTCAACCATAGCTAGCTTTATTGGTGTACAAATTGTTCGAGGTGGAATGAGTTTTTTTTGGTAGAAATAAATAGATAAATCAAAGAAAACCTACTACCCTATATTTGCATAAAGAAAGACAGGACAAAACAAAAAATTAGAACCCTTACACCTACAAGATCTATGAGATTAACTAGGCAAGCTACATATAGTATGTCAAAAGTTTGTGCATTTCAGCGTGTGAAATAATAAATAATAAATAATAAATTAACATGTTAATGTTAATTTATTGAATAGATGTTAGTATTTAATAATGCTAATTTTGGGAGTTGTTTTCCGATAAGTAGTTTGTATGGGAAAGGAAGACTTTATATGCCAATACAATGTAATGAAAATTTGTGTAATGGTGACCAACCAATTTTCTTTTTGAGAGTAATCTCAAGCCATTTCATTGTCATATCAGAGCAAGTTTCCTATGAAGCCTCTCTATAATTTTAGTCTTGCTCATGACAAGAATTATCAGTACAAATCACGTGTGAAAGTCTTCTTATTTGATAGGATATTTGGATTTGTGAATAGTAGAAGAGCAATGTAGACCATGTGCAATCCTACTATCAGTTATGTGATTTATACCAATTCAAACTTGAAGTGCGAATAAATCATCTCAAAGTTGAAGTTATTTCCAACATTGTAACCCACTTGAACGCCTATGTTGAAGAAGAAATTAGCCACTAATTTAAATATACTTTCTATTCAGAAGTGACTGCACATAGATTTGCAATTTTTGTGTGATCTAGTGGAAATTGGTGTATATTTTTTGAATAATATTTGGTTAGTTTGCATTTTCTTGGGTTGTTGCAATGTATAGTAGTAAAGTCTGCAAGACATCGTCACCCAATTTGCATTTTCTTGGCCAGTTTGCATTTTATTGGGGTATAAAACATCATAGTCCAAAGGCATTGATAAAGTAGTAAAACTCATGAGGTATCCACAATCTTTGGATTGGTTGCTTGTGAGATAAACATTCATTAGGCTCTTGTGTGTTGGATTTGTGGTATACCAACGCCTAGTTCCCTAAACTTTGTTGCCCATGGTATAAAGAAACATTTAGAGAAGTGGAATAGAAAGAGAGATAGATTTTGTAATGCATGCACTATAACACCAATCAAAATAGAATATGATTATTGTTGCATCAAATTGAATGCCTACCTGAAGATATCTAATAATTGTTGCAACTATTTAATATGTTTTGTTTCAATTTTGTAAGTTGCAAAAATCCACATTTATAAATAAAAAGGAGATTTTTGCCTGGTCAAAGGTTTGAAACTTCCCATATTACATTTTTTTATATGAAGGATTATGGAGTGATAAGATCTTTTAATTGGAGATAAAAATATTGGAGTTGAAATCTCTAAAAACATGAAATATATTTTAATTTCTTGTAAGGTGATATAAGAACATTGTGTCAAACTTCAAATTGAATATATAGTTTTATTGTAAGGACACATTTTTGGTTGAAGTTGACATCCGCCAAACTTTGTAAGGATAATATGGAGAAATTAAGGCTACCTGACAAGTTCAATGGAAAGGACTTCCACACATGGCTATTTAGATACAAATGTCGATGATTGAAAGAGACCTTTGGGATATTATTTATGGGACTATGGCCAAACCAATAGATGCTGATGAACTCCAAAAATGGAAAGTCAAAGATAAGAAATCCTTGGCCATTATTAGTCTTAGTTTATCAAAACCATACTTGCATTATGTGGACCTCAAAAAATTCTCTAAAGAGATCTGGGAAACATTAAACACACTATTCAGATCTAACATTGATAATGCAAAAATAACCATAAAGAAAAAATCATATGGGTTAAAAACAGAAGAAGGTGGATATAGAGTATCTCACATCAACAATTTTCATTCTTTGATAAATAATTTGGATGGTATAAATGAAGAAAAAAAGGAAAATGATTCAAAATCCATACTCCTAAATAGCGTGCCCAACAATATGTCCAATAAGGTATTTACCCTAAGAAAAATAGATATGTAATGCCCACCTATATGTTAACCATACAAGTGGGCACACACGTGTGGAAACAAAAATTTTTTTATCAAGTTTAACATTTAAAAATGTTGAAGGTGAAACTTATAAGAAAATTAAAGAACCTTTTACCTAGGCTTTCTTCTAACAACCCTGTGTTAAGAAGGTAAAACACTCAATGAGGTCTTATAAAACAAATAAAATACGTGTTAATCTCATAACCAAAGTAGTAAACCAATTCTTACTAAGTTGTCCTAACCACCAGATTTACCGACTTAATTTAATTAACAAACTAGGGTTATTGTCTATGCATTGCTAAATAAAATTTTCTACTATTTTTTTATAATATTACTAAAATAAGAGTATATATATTTTCTTAGTTTTAGCATAAAATTATCTATTTCAAACTTAGTTAAATACTACAACTTCCATGAAAGAATTCAAGTTTATTACTAAAGAAATGTATGCAAAGTTAACATATTTATTTAAACAATGTTATCAAATAACTACATTTACAACTATTCTAAATTTTTATAATTAAGTAAAATAATGGAATTTAAATATAATTTTAAAACAATACTTTTAGAATAAAAGAACTCAAAGTAATTTTCTATAACTATTCTAATTTTTTTTATCAATGCAAAGTAGCTATGGGGTTGCACCCTTGTATTATAATAAAAGTATGAACATTACATACAAGCAGGGGATCATTAACAATCACCCTATGCATATCCATCTTGATCCAAAAAAAGAATTATCAGGTAATCAAACTCAAAATGGTGCCACACATCCAAAACCCCTATCGACACATAACATCAAGATATCTACAGACATTGTGAGACAACATTAAACAAAATACCAAACCCTGGTAGAGACCCCGACCAACCCAACCAGACTAGACCTATCATCTATCAACAACAACACTAGCAGCCAAGGCACACGAACTCAACAGGTACAGATCCTTGGCGTCCCCCAGGTGGTAGAACCTTCAGCGTCTGCAAGTCCTTCCATTATAAAATCCTGCAGCCAACCCGCACCCTCCTCTGGAATCAATTCCAGAATTTGTTTGAGGAATTTAGTTCTTCTTTCTATCGTCATTTGAAACCTTGGCAGGGAACCTGAGTTGCACAAGAAAACCAAAGGGAACCTCTCCGGTGGCTGGCCTCGTCGATGCAGGACATAGTAATCTCCTAGCAATGGAATCCCCTTCCCTACCTCATCGTTCTCCAACACATCCTCCAAACCACCTAGGAACTTACTCCAAATCAATTTCTTGCAGAGATGCCTCACCATATCCTTTGTCTCACCTACCTCCAATATGGATGCCAGAAACATGGTGGCTACATCCGTGTTTACCTTATATCTATAACAGGAGCACATGAATCCCTCACCCAATACCATCTTCAGAGCATGGAGGATTAGGTCGTACTTCAATTTAAAGATCAAGCTTAGCCTCTTCTCTATCACCTCCCCCAAGAAAGCCAGCTATTTCTTTGAGCTTTCCAGGATTATCGATGTGTCCATGCCGATTGCCTTAAGGCAACCACACTGAGCCTGCTGGGATGAGACATGCCCTGTTATCCTGTACTCGTCAATATTTATGACTGTCCGCTAGCTCCCTTCCTGACATCGTACACTTCTCATCATTAGTGTGAGTGCTCTCGACTCCACTCTCACAAACTCTGCCATCATCTCTTGATATGACAATGTCACTTCAAGATTTTCTTGCTAGCGAGGCCTTTTTGGCCAAGTCATTGCCTTCACAATAAATGTGGGTCACCTTGAAGGCATCTAACTCTGATAGTATTTGAATGATAGGGGCTAGCCATCTCCTAAGCTTCCAATTAGGAGTTTAACCCATCCTAATGGTGTTGATCATTATTAGGGAATCCCCTTCTAGATGAGATTTCCTCAAATTTTTACTCTTAGCACATTAAAACCCTATCAAGGCAGCCCTGAATTTTGCATCATTATTTGTGCCGATCCCCAGGTAGATGGATTTTTCTATTATTGTTCTACCTTCGTGATCCCTGATCATGCAACCAACCCCACTTTTGCCTAGATTTCCCTTTGTGGCTCCATCAAAGTTGATTTTCACCCATCCTTCCTTTGGTGCCAGCCATCTCACTTCTTCCCTTGAAACCCCTGTGGGGCTAATCCCCAGAGCCCCATTAGCCGGGAAACTATTCTATTTTTTTATAAATTTAAGTAAAATAATGGAATTTAAATATAATTTTAAAACAACACTTTTAGAATAAAAGAACTCAAAGTAATTTTTAGAAAGTAGCTTGGCATTGATTAAATAGCTAATGAGTAAAATTTTCTAGAAATAGATTTTAAATGAATTTAGAATATATCTAGAAATTCATTCTTTTACCATTATTCACTCGACTCAAAATTTGTTACTTATTTAATTTTATTAATTTATTCATCTGTCATATTATTGATATTTTATGAATGTAATATAATTTCGAGAGAATATTACTATTGTTGGCATTGCAAAAGTTCTGGAGATAGAATACTTAATATATATTTATATATATATATATATATATATAAATTCATGAACATGTATTTAATAAATATACATAAGTGGATTTAATTATATATATAGTATACTTATGGTAATTATTTTAATACATAAATATATCTCAGTATAATTTTTAAACAAAAAGTTCATGACTTGAATTCAAATCATTCACTTGCAATAACAATTGCTAACAATTGAGCTCCCGCTCCCGCTCTACAACTACTTTCCCACTCGTTTTGTATTTGAATTTGTTCATGGCTACAGGGGACTTGGGGGGACCCCCTGCCCCTCCCATCCCCTCCCCTCCGGTTCAGGGTAGCCCTGGGCTTGATTTGGGTGGTGGTTCTGTCCCCGTGATCTAGGATAGAATTTTGGACCTCTTAGACCACGTGACTTTTGATAAGGCACCGGGTTCCTTTGACCACATGCCACAGAACAAGGCATCGGGTTCCAAGGCTTGGAAAAATGCCCTTTTGGGGGAGGATTTTGATTGTCCATGGACTTTTTCCCAACTTCGTGAAACCATGGATGGTTCGGCGATTAAGCTCCCAAATATAACCATGGAAAGAATAGTCTCTACTATGGAGCATGCTTTAGTGGGAAAGTTCTTTTCCTTTAGACCAAATATTGATCTGGTTAGGAAGTGGGTGGCTTCCAAATGGAAGGTGAAGGGCAATGTGACCATTAGTGCTATGGTTGGAGGGACATTTCTCCTCAAGTTCACAGCTAGAGAAGACCTTACAACTATCTTATCTGGGGGATCCTGGATGTATGGAAAACACATCCTTTCTCTATGCAAATGGAAGCCTAGCTTTGATACTGTTGCTAATCTTAACAGAACTGCTCATGTCTGGGTCAGACTCGCAGGCCTCCCTTTGGAGTACTAGGGCGAGGAGATTTTTATATGGATAACCAACTCCTTTGGCCACTTCATCGCACTCGATAGCACTACCAAGAACAAATCCAGGTTAGTGTTTGGTAGATTCTATGTTAGTGTTGATATCAACAAAGTTCTTCCTAACAACATTACATTGGAATCCAAGTTTGGCCAATGGGTTCAACCCATTATGTATGAAAACTCTACCACCTTTTGTCAAAACTATATCAACAAAGGACACCTAGTTTCCCAATGCAAAGCAAAAAAAGTCCCTATAGACTCAGATAATCAAGTCACTGGAGTTGAGGAGGAGTACCCCTTTAATGAAGATATGTTGAACATCATCAACTCCCATCACAAAGGGAAAGGTGAGGTTGGATTTGATGAGAGTGTGAGTGCCCTCTCTCAGAAGGCGGTGAAAGACCAGGGTCTCCCTAATCATGAGGATCATGTGACTGGCCACTCCCCTACTATCTCTGATCTCCCTAAGGAGGGGGATATGACTCTCTTATAGGATTATGGGTTGGAGGAGGGTGAGTTTCACCATGGGGATATCCCTAGCAAAGAAATCCAAGGAGTGAATGCGGTGATGTCCAATAAAGCTTTGGATGGTGATTCTATATTCAAAAGAATTGGAAGTCCAAATAGAATTGAAAGCAACAATAGTGTGATTCAGGTGTTTCCTTCCCCAAGCAGCAAAACCCTTAACCTAACCCCTGCCTGGGGCAGGCTCTAGCATCATTGATTCTGAAGGTTAGACCACTGCTAAGAAAAAAGATAAAGGTCATAAAAAGAAGACTATTGATGTTGGGGTGGATACTAAATCTGGTAGGCCTTCCCAGCAAGAGACCAGACAAAAAGTGATCAACAAGGATATCGCAATGGGAAGGCAGAGGACCTTGGAGATTAGCTCCAAGAAGGCCCCAAATAAATGAGAATCCTTTCTTGGAATATTAGGGGGCTTAACAACCCTCACAAGTAGTTCTTAGTTAAGAGTTGTATCTATGACAACAAAGTGGATATTCTACTGCTTCAAGAAGTCAAAATGAAGAGTGAAGGTTTCCACTCCATTGCTATGAATATCTGGCCTAATGCTGATTACTATATTAGTGATGCCTCATGAGCTTCTGGGGGTATCATCACTATGTGGAATAATAAGGCTGTTAAAGGGAGTCTAATCGATAAGAGTAAAAAATTTCTAGCTATTAGAATTGGGTCTAACAACAATTCTTGGAACCTTGTTAACATCTATGCTCCTAACTAGAGGAACTCCAGAAGGGAATTATGCAATTATCTATCCTCCCTTATTGATAAAGGCTATAGAGGTTGTTGGATGTTGGTTGGGGACTTTAACAGCCCCTCTTCCCCTCAGAAAAAATTGGTGGTATACTTGATTACACTAAAAACATGGCGGACCTGGCAGATTTCCTCAACAAAGAAGGCCTCATGGATCTTGATGTTCAAGGACACCGATTTACATGGTCCAATCAGAGAAAGGGAAGGAATTTGATACAAGTCAAACTAGATATGGTCCTAGTCTCCTCAGGTTGGGATTTCATCATCAATTCCACTTTGGAAGCCCTTCCAAGGACTACTTCAGACCATAATCCCTTCTTGCTTTCTTGGAGAGATAAGTATATTAAAGGATCGTACCCCTTTAGGTTTGAAATTATGTGGACCCAACATCCTAATTTTAGGGATAAGTTGGCCAATTGGTGGAGTATTGTTGTTCAAGGTACCCCCATGTACAGGCTGGCCTAGAAGCTATTCACAGTTAAGAACAAGGTTAAGGGGTGGAACAAGTTCACCTTTGGTAATATTTTTGATAGTAAAAAGAGGATCTCTGCTAATCTGGCTGCAATCCAAAATCAGATGGAGGACGGTGACACTTTAGAGGATACTGCTAAGGAGGAAGAAATATTAAGAAAGGAATGGAGAGAAACACTCAAGAAAGAGGAAATCTACTGGAAGCAAAAATCTAGGGTGCAGGGGCTTAGAGAGGGGGATAGAAACACTTCCTTCTTTCACCAATCTACTATGAGACATAGGAAAAGAAATAGCATTATTAAACTCATGGATGATAATGGTACCTTGGTTGAAACAGACTTTCAAGTGGGGCAAGTGGCTACTTCTTATTTCCAAAACTGTCTGGCTACCCAGGATTGTAGGATCAAATAGGAGCTTATTGACATCATTCCTACTTATCTCAATGATGAGAATAATGCTCAGCTTGGTAAACCGGTTTCTGAGGATGAGGTCCATTCTAGTCTTTTCTCTATGGGTGCTTTCAAGGATCTGGGGCCATATGGCTTCCCTCCAACCTTTTTTTAGGAGTACTGGGTTATTGTGGGTAAAGATGTCACTGAGGTGGCTTGGGACTTCTTCCAGATAGGTAAGTTGTTGAAGCAACTCAATCATACCTTTATTGCATTGGTGTCAAAAAAATTGGACCCTTTGCGCATGGGGGACTTTAGGCCTATCAGTCTTTGTAACAATGTCTACAAGATATTGTCTAAGATCTTAGTTTTCAGACTTCATACTATCCTTGACAGACTTATCAGCAATAGTCAAAAGGGGTTTGTGCCAGGTAGACAGATTATTGATGTGGCCATATCTACACATGAATTTATACATTCTATGGAAAGAAACAAATTGCCTAGAATGGTTTTCAAGCTTGGCATCTCAAAAGCCTATGATAGAGTGGCTTGGGAGTTTCTATTCAGAATTTTGGAGCAGATGGGTTTCCAAGGAAAAATATTACAGCTTATAAAAATATGTCTCACCTCTATTAGATTTTTTGTCCTTGTTAATGGGGCCCCTAGGGGCTTATTTAATGCGAGTAGGGGCTTAAGGCAAGGTGACCCTTTATCCCCTTACCTTTTCATCCTTATGGCCGAAGTCCTAAGAAGAAGTTTCCTCAACTTGCTGAACTCTAGGGAAATAAGGGGCACTAAACCCACTTCAACAACTGACTCGACGGCTATTCAACAGTTTGTGGATGACACCATCCTATTCTAGTCTACCTTGGTGATTGAGGCAAGGAAATGGAAACAAGTGTTATAGGATTATGTTGCTTTAGCTGGTCAGTGTATCAACTATGACAAAAGCTAGGTGTATTTCTTTAATACACCCTTGGAGCTTCAACAAAAGATTATGGGGATCCTTGGCTACTCTAGTGGTGTGCTTCCCAGTACTTACTTGGGTCTCCCCTTAGTGGTTAAGGATGTTCCTCCTGACTATTGGAACTCCTTGGAAAGGATTCAAAAGAAACTAGCAGGGTGGAAAGGAAAACTCTTAAGCCAACCTGACAAATATCAACTTCTAAAGGCCTCTCTACAAGGTATCCCTGTGTACTTTCTGTCCCTTTTTAAAATTCCCAAGTATATTGCTGAGAAATTTGAAAGAATCCAAAGGAATTTCCTATGGACAAGGATGGAAAATAAAAAGAGGTTAGCTCTGGTCAGTTGGGATAAAGTGTGTAGGCCAAAGCTCCAGGGGGTCTGGAGATAAGGAAGATCAACCTGATTAATAAAGCCCTTATTGCTAAGGTTGGATGGAATCTGTTAAATGGAAATAAGGAATGGGGTAGTATAAAGAGAGCCAAGTACTTTGCAAATCTAAATCTTGAGGATTTTTTGCACTCTTCTGGTCTTCCCAAAGGTTCTATCATCTAGAACAATGTGATAAAGAGTTCTTCTGCAAGGCATTAAGTGGAGATTGGGAGTTGGAAGAACTACAAGATTCTAGGAAGATAATTGGTTTAAAGATGCATTGCTAAATAGGCTTTAGAATGTCCAAGCTTTGGACAATAAGGTTGTTTCTTTCTTTGGCATGTTGGCTTGTGACTACATCCCTCCTAGTAGAGGTGGGTGAAAACAACTGTCAAACTGTTGTCAAGGACAAGAAGACCTAATACAAAATGTGGATGAGGTTCAACTTTCCCTTAGAGATTGCAAAATTCCTATTTTCCCTCAGAAGGACAAAATACTGTGGGCTAGGGATAAGACTAGGATTTTTACAGTTAAATCTGCCTATAACCTCTTTATGTGTCAGAATGGGGATAACCTATGGAGGAAAGTTTGTAACCACAATCTCATACCTAAAATCAACCATTTCTGGTGGTTGGTGATACAAAACAAAATTTTAACCATGGACAACCTTTGGCTAAGAGGATTTCAAATCCCCAACAGGTGTACTCTCTACTTAAAGGATGAAGAAACAGTCTCTCATCTCCTCCTGCACTGTGATTTTTCTTGGGATGTCTGGAGTTTGGCTATGCAAAATTTGGGAACCTCATGGTGCTTGGATGGTGACCTCCCTGCTTTCTTAAGTTCTTGGAATTCCCCATTCATCCACCCCATAAGCAAATAAATATGGGCCTAGGTCCCTCCCATCTTGACGTGGGGCCTTTGGAAAGAAAGGAATAACAAGCTATTTAGGGAAAAAGTCAAAGGTCCCAAGGAGGTTTTTTGTATGATTTCCAATATCTTGTAGGAAAACCTCTATAACAACACTTTGAAAGATGCAAAACTCCCTCCCACTAGATTTAAAACTAATATCATAAATCAGTGGAGCATTTCAGCCAGTATATGTAAGGTGGATGATACCAGGCGTAGAGCTAGGGCTAATACTAAGTGGTCCCCCCTGACTAGTTGGTCCAAGCTCAACTTTGATGGTGTTGCTAAAGGTAACCCTAGGTTAGCTAGTGGGGGAGGAGTTCTCAAATCTGACAAGGGTGTCCTCATGGTGGCCTTTGTGGGAGGGCTTGGTGAGAACACTAACAATGTTGCTGAGGCCATGGCCCTCCTCTGGGGCCTTAAAGTTGCCCTTGCCATTGGTATCAATTACCTAGTGGTTGAAGGTGATCCAAGTTAATCATTGAAGCTGTTAAAGACAAAGCCAGGGTTGGTTGGTAGATTGAGGACATTATTCAGGATATTTCAACCTTGCTTTTAAGCTTTGAAGGTATTGAAGTTGTCCATATTTATAGGGAAGGTAATTAGACTGTGGACCTCATGGCTAACTTAGGGATCAATCTTTACCCTATCAGATGTTGGAGGAATATTTCTAATCTTCCCCCAAACATAAGAAATAACATTCAGAAGGAGGCTTCTTCCTAATTCCTCATGGCCAAAACCTCCCATCTTATCTCTTTATTTTGCACCTTTATGTCATGATACCCTCATTACATGCGGTGGAATGAGAAGGATGACGTCACCTTCAAGACAATACATCACACCTAATCAGGCTGCATCAAAGAGTTCCATGTGGACTATTGCCAACTCAATGATCCCCAGGAGCCGCTGCCTTGCTGGCATCCGGAGTCTTTTCATACTTTGTTGGCTTCTCTAGATGTTGCGAGATTACACGAGCCACATAATGAAGTAAATTATGTCCTGAACGTGATTAGGAATTTCAAGGACATTTTTGGGAGTTCGAGTAGCATTGTTTGCAATAACTATTATGAGTATCAAGTCATTTCTAGATTGTTTGAAGGCATTCTGCAACTCGCTAAGTCTTGTAATTGCATTTCCTTGCTGGTTTGGTAAGGTCATAATGATGGGAGGTGACAAATCTAGAACAGAGATGATGTCGAGTGTGGAGTTTAAATCAGACTCTTAGGTTTAGAGCATAGCTTATGAAGGGGGGATAATTCCATTCTTGGAGTGCTTGAATGGATTCAATGATAGTCTATTTGTTCAATTCGCTATGTCATGGGATGAGGACCGGAAGGTGCATGTTGGTGAGGTGCAATTTGTGGTCTCTAAAGAATCTATAGCTAAATCCACGATCCTACATCGTGGAGGCAAAATATTGAATAAGCAGACGAAGGTCTAGGATCGAGAGGGGTTGAAACAATTCTTCCATGAAGGTGAGAAGCAGGTTAGATTGCAAGGCGACTTTGAGCGTGAGAGCCCGATAAATCCTTGGGACCATGTTTGTTATCTTATAATGAAATTTATTACTCTTGAGGGTCACTATAAATGTTTCTACCATTACCACTTAACCCTGTTGAACCATTTTAGACATAAAGTCTTAGTGAATTTTCCCTTCTATCTACTCTCTTCCCTTGAGTCTTCTGTTAAGTCGACTAGAAAAATTTAGGAGGGTAATCTGCTGGTGGTGGTTGTTCCCCTGCACTAGGGTTTGATTTTCCACCTGTATCACTTCCATTTGGCCCTTTACCTTGCAAAACCTATTAAGGCTAGTCTAATTGAAGAAAACGTTGATGAAGATTCATATGACAATATCTCGCTAGGTGTTAAATATGGCAGCCCTATCAAAAAATAAAGCCCCGTCTCATGCTGATGTCAACCCTCAAAATCCTATTGGACCCCCTAACTCTCCAACTATCTCTAATTCTAGACCCCACAAGAAGAAGGATACCCCTTCCCCTAGGGCCCATCAAACTGATCGGGCCCATGTGGTTTCAGATTCTGGGGGTGTTGATGGGTCCCAAGGCCAAGCTCGTAAATATGTTCCTGAAGGTCTTTGTGGGCTAAAAAATTACCCTTTGCCCTCTGGAGATAAGAAATGCAAAGGTTTGCAAGTCTACCCCAGTTTTGGTAAAGAGGGGAAGAAGAAAAACAAAAAAGGTGAAGTGGGTACGAGGAATGTGGAACTAGAGATTAAGAAAGGCCAGGACAAATCGCAGGAGTAGAAAGAAGATGATATAGTTAATTTCAAGGAGATGGTTGTGGGAAAGGAGACTACCGCAAGAAGACCTGGCATTCACAAGTCGACCAGGCTGGTAGGGGGGAAGCCTTCGGTGTTAAAAATTGTTGATTACTCCTCCACTTCTGACCCCGATGACCCAGAGAATGAGATTGAGTTTAAGGAAGTGAAGACTACCCCTATGCAGGATCAAGAGGGAGCGAGCCACTTTGACTCTATGAACAATTCTTATTATGATACTAAACAGGATGATGTTAAGATTATGGAGACTCTAGAGAAGGAGGTGGAAAGTGCCAGGGAGGGTGTATCTAACAAGAAGCTCATGCAAGAGCTTGGGGAGGTTAAATCTTGGCTCTCAGCTATGGAAGCTAAGGTCAAGGTGTTGGTGACCATTTGTTTGAAAGTCATCCACCGAGTGGCCACTACTTTTACCACTCTGCAGGAAGATCACAATGCTGAAAAGGATGCAAAGAATGAGAACAAGGAGGATCTGCTTAAGTTTCTGAATGATGATTGGAAAGATCTATTTAATTAGTTTTTACTTATGTTCTCTTTTCTGGACCTAGTTTATTTTTTATACTGTTATGAACTCTTGCTATTAGTTAGCTATTTTTGTGTTGTTCATGGCCTTGGGCCTGGTTCGTTGCCCTTTGGGTTTTTGTTATTAGGATCTACACCCATGTTTGCAGCTTATTAATATCAAAAACAATATACAAACAACTTTATACTATTAGATATCTTATTCATTTAAATCATATTAAAAGTTATCCAGAATCAAATTTATTCACAACAATAATAAAATCAAGCAATGGTTTTCATGTTAAAGATTTTTGACTTGTGGAATTAGATTTAATATCACATGCTCATCATATAGAATCTACAAGAATATAATTCCAATTCAATTATAGATTTATATCCATTGTCTTCACAATTGTAGAAAGGGAATCTTGATAGCTTTTATGACAGAAGCAGAAATCACAAAACCATGAGTCTCCAAATGCTTTCAACAATAGGTTTGCAACACAAAACAAAATGAGTAGCCAAGAGCTGCTCTTCACCCTACCATAGGGTTTGTAAACAAACCCACCCCCAAGTAGGAGACCTCTCAAGAACTAGGGTTTCTCACAAGCAACTAGAAATACACAAATAAATACTTTTAATATTTACACACATGCAGTAACCCCCAAAGGTAAACTCACAGCTACGAATCCATGGTGAATTTGATAAAGGGGGAGAGAGGGCATAATCCTCTCTTGGGGGAAATAATTTGAAATCATAACATAATAAAAATTCCACTTTCATGAACTCTCATAACAATCAACTCCCTTCATATATTCCATTCACACAAATAAAACACCCTTATACCTCCTAATACCAATTCACCACCAATACCCGCAACACACCAATCACCAAACCTCTAGTAACTCAACAACATATATTTTCAAAAGTTTCCCCAAGAGAGGCTCCATGCCTCTCTCAACCCCACACTTGGGAGGCTCTCACCCCTCAGGGGAGATCCGCTCTGGAAACAATCCATTTCCCAACAAAGACACAAAGATGCATACACATAACCCACAAATTCATTTCCCTTAACATTCACAAATAAAGTCACAAAAAAATTAAGACACAACCACAAATTCCTACCTTTAGCTCTCCAAATTAGGAGGACCCGAATAATGGTGAACCTTCTCAATTCACTAACCAATCTGCTAGGTTTTTATCGATTCCCAAAGATCTCCCAATTTTCTTTTCCCATTTACTTTCTTTTCACCAAAAGCCCCACCAAATGTATAGTGCTCCAAATAAATTATTCTCGAAAAGAAAAAGTATGCCCCCAAAAAGAAAACTCCTCAATAAATAATCAAGAATCCTAACTTATCAAAGTGAGGAAAGGGAGGGAAGTTATTTTTCCCATTCCTGTATAAAAGAAATTTACAATAAAGATTAAATAAATTTACAACCCCAACTAACTACCTAACTAAACCCTTTACTAAAAATAAAAATATATGCAACCAACATAACACATTCATATAAACCTTTACCCCCTTTCAAAGGAATTTAAAATAAAACTAAAATAACCCAAATAAACTTCCTAAATTAACTCTTAATAAAATTAATAATGAAATTAACCATAACTATAATAAAAATAAATTAAATACAACACACTACATATAATCCTTTAGCCCTTTAGCAGGTTAGGCTTAAGATAACAGGTTGACACAATTAAATTCTTTGAGAAAGTCTCCAGAAATCCTTTTTGGTGTTGGTCACCCACCTGTACAACTCAACTTTAAAATATAAAAATGTCATGGATATATACATATATAGCCAAAGAAACCTTAAATTACTAAAGCATATACAAATTAAACTTTTATATTCTAATTCCTTTTTCAAATAAATACTCCAATTAATTCACTTTACAATTTTAAAACAATTCATGCATTCTTGGATATAAATTAAATTTACTAAAACCCATAAATAAAAATTCTAACTAATACCACTAATATAATCATAGTTCCAAATATAATGGCCATACATAAAAATCAATAACCACATAAACTTATCCATAGCAGTAGTAGCATAAACTCACACATAAAGCATATAAAACATAACATCATAGTCATAATGTCTGGTATTGAAGTATCTATAGGAAATAAAGACACTGGACCTCACATCCTCCCCACCTTATTATCAAGATTCCTCCTGGAAGCCCTCAAGGAGGTGAGGGTATAAGGTCCTCATTTGTGTGGTATCTTCCCATGTAGCTGAAGTATGATCGTAGTGGTCCCATTGGACCCTAACTTGGTCCAGCTCCCATCCTCGGAGGGCCAATGTACGATGATCCAATATGTGAATAGGATCTAAGGTTAACTACCCATTTCGTGCCACATGTAATGCATCCCAATCCAAAACATGAGATAAATCCGACATGTGCTTCCTAAGAACAAAAACATGAAATACATCGTGGATGCGAGACATGCAGGGTGGAAAGGCTAAGCGATAAGCCACTGGGTCAATCCTCTCTAGGATCTCAAAAGGGCCTACAAATCTAGGTGCCAACTTAGAGCCCTTCCCATAACTGATTGGATTCTTATGTGGGCAAACATGTAGTAACACCCTATCTCCAACCCGAAAAGCCTTGTCAACCCTCTTAGCATCTACATATTGCTTATGTCTATCATGTGCCTTTTGCAACTACTCATGGATTTGAATCACCTATTTCTCCATCTCCTGAACCAATTCAGGTCCCACTGCAACCCTATCCTCAAGATGATCCCAACTCAATAGTGTCTTGCAAGGTCTACCATACACATCCTCATATGGAGCCATGCCTAGCGAGTTGTGATATCCATTATTATAGGAAAACTCTACTAGGTACAAATAGTCTTCCACTTAGTCTGATGATCCATTACATACATTCTAAGCATGTCTTCCAATACTTGATTCACCCTTTTAGTTTGTTCATCCATCTTAGGGTGATATGTTGTACTGAAATTTAGCTGAGTACCTAAGGCTTATTGTAGAGTAGTCTAGAAAGAAGATGTGAAAATATGATCTCTATGCAAAATGATCTTACAAGGGATTCCATGAAGTCTAACAATGTCATCCAAGAAAACCCTCGCCACCGAAACTGCGTTATAAGAAGATCTCATAGGTGAAAAATGAGCTACTTTTGTTAACTTGTCCATTGTAACCATTATGGCATCATGTTGTCGAGCTATCAAGGGAAGGCCTAAAATAAAGTCCATTGAAATGACATCCCACTTTCATTTTGAAATTGCGTGAGGGTACAACATTCCTACCAGATGCTGATATTTGGCCTTCACTCTCTGACATTCGAGACATCATGCTACAGAATTTACTACATCCTTCCACATACCAGCCAAAAAATATAAGTTCTTAAGGTCTACATGCATCTTCTTGACCCCTGGATGTGTCACATATGGTGCTTTATGGGCCTCTACTAAAATAGATACTTATTAGATGGTAGGAATTATTAGATGCATCTTCTTGACCCCTGGATGTGTCACATATGGTGCTCTATGGGCCTCTTCTAAGACAAAAGATCTAAGATCTCCCAAAGGAGGAATATATATACGTCCACAATGCCTAAGAAAACCATCTAAATCAATTGAATAACCTTCATACTTGTCCTATATCGGATGTAGCAATAGATGGCTTATTTGTCTCATTGGTACTTTTTGTACGAAATGAGACAATAAATGCATATAGATTATACCTATCTCAAATCCTAATAGAACTAGATTTTCTCTAGACCACCCTTGCCTCAGAGAGGTGGATTTAGGATAACTTCCCTTCCACCCAGACCAATCCCACAACAACAACATCAGGGCTAGAGGCCTAGGTTTGTGTAGAGAGGGCGTTATAGGACTTGGTAGGCACAACCTCAACGTAGAGTTTAGAGACCACAAACACATAATGTAGGGCCAACCTGTTCATAGAAGACTTTTAGGGGCAGTTAGGTCAATTCTAGCTGAACAATTTTTTAGCAGTAGATATAGGCACCACATAGAGGCCCTTGATATGCATGTGGGGGCGCAGGTCATATAGCTCGTGAGTGCCCTTAGAGTATTCCACTGTTAGGAGGTTAGTACACAAGTGTTTTAGAGCCAACAAGTGGGGACATAGGGAAGTCCCACAAGGTTTTTGTAGCGATTGATAACCATCAGGAAGAGCATTAGGCAACAGTCATATAGACCCTAGGTATGATCAGAAATATTACAGTTTCTATACTATTTGATTCTAGGGCTACATTCTTGATGAAATACTCAATAGTCAAAGACCTCCAAAGAATAAAGGTGGTATTGGATTTGAGAAGAGTTAGAGCCCTAAAATAGATATACATGAAGGCATGTTTGAAATGAAAAGAGAAGAACTCAACATTGAAGAATCTGAGGAAACTAAAGATGAGGAGCAAGAGCCTGATAATGGCAACTTCATATAGGTTAGCAATCAGAAGAAGAATCTCAGGAGATCTCCTCCTAGACAAGAGAACTAGGTAGGTATATCTCTACACATGGCACCTGAGACAGGTTTTCCTTCTTTGTAATATTGAGATATGACATAATCTAGGTAGATTTTCACCTTAGGAAAAAGAAACTATTTTACCTTATCATCATCTTCACCCGCAAATTTCATTCCAAATCATCTATATGCTTATCTTCTACTTGCAAAATCCAACAAATATTCAAGAGGAAAGGATAGATATACACTGGTTAGCTCCCCCTGACCCTTATGTCATATCTCATTAAACAATGAGTTGTCCTTTGATCTTTGTGAAGTCATGAAAGACAAATAAAGCTAGGTACATTTTATTTCATCCACCTCCTCCTCCCTGTCTCCTTGAGGCCACCGCCTGCGACTAACACACGTAGTAGGATCAGGCCCTGGCCCTATCCCCAATGGTCTTGTACCTGAAGTGCCTACCCCTGAAGTCCCCACCTACATAGGTACCTGTTGTAATGGTGCCTATTGTGGTGGTACCTGTTGAGGAGAGACCTATTTCTGTGTCTATTGTACCGGTATCTAACCCCATCCCTATACCTACTACTATGGTACCTAACCCTATCTCAGCACCTGAATCATTAGAATGCTCCATTTCATCCATACACAATATATGTTTATTAATCTAAGCATATATTCCATTACATTTCCATTTCATCCATACATAATATATGTTTATTAATCTAAGAATATATTCCATTACATTTCCATTTCATCCATACACAATATATGTTTATTAATCTAAGCATATATTCTATTACATTTCCATTTCATCCATACACAATATATGTTTATTAATCTAAGAATATATTCCATTACATTTCCATTTCATCCATACACAATATATGTTTATTAATCTAAGCATATATTCCATTACATTTCCATTTCATCCATACATAATATATGTTTATTAATCTAAGCATATATTCCATTACATTTCCTATTTCATCCATACATAATACATGTTTATTAAAGAATATATTTTCCATCACCATTTGCATTACATTTATCCATCCATATCACATGCATATAATCCAAATCATAATCCACATCCATATATGTAAACAACATCATAATCATCAAGCATAATCATAAACAAACATCCATAATCATACATATGCATAAACCCATAATCCATACATCAATACATAAACAACATCATAATCATCAAGCATAATCATAATCATAGACATCCATAATCATCCATAACCACAAAAGCTTCCATAATCATGTATCACCACCAAAAATATATACATGTATCACTCAAAATACACATCTGATAAATGTCATGATACAAAATACAAGGTTCAAAGACATATACATAAAAATCAAGAACCATGGCCTGATGACCCCCTCGCAGAGTCAGTAGGAGAACCAGGTGGATGCTATGGTGGTGGCCCCATAGGCTGCTGTAGTTGAGCTAGTGGCTACTGCTAAGGTGGTGGTTGTTGTATCAACTATTGAGATTGTCTAGACCTCTGTGAGCCTGACATCCCTGACCTACTCCTCTGACTATAGCTCGGGACCCACTGACCCTCAGGCACTATAGTACAGTAGGCTCCATAGTAATACTTTGCTCCCACTCGCTGCTCTAATAGCTGCTGATGCAACTCTTGTATTTGTTGTTGTGAGGCTAAGTAATCACTCCACATTTGAGCCATGTTAGTCCTAGCTATCACACCCTACATGTGTGTGATCTCCTGCTACATCTAGGCTATCTGAGCATCAACCTATTGCACTCTAGCCTCAACCCTCTACAATCTCACCTATGCCCCCTATCACAGTACAGTCTCTGCATCTAGTTCAGCAATAACCTAAGCTAACTGAGCCTGCATCTGTCCCTGAAGATGCCCTATCTGGGCCTATAAAATCTGCACCTGGGGATCCTCGTCACCTCCACTCAATCCATCCAACAAGGCATGTACTCCCTAAAGTTGTTCCAGCTGTGCAAGAGCACTATCCTACTCAGCCATCACCTGAACCAGGTCCTACTGCTATCTAGCCACCTGATCCTCTAGGCTAGCTACCTACATCTAAAGGGTCTCCACCTCCTCCTCCTAATCTCCTCGAGGCCACTACCTATGACTAACACACACAGTAGGATCAAGCCCTAGCCCTGTCCCTAACAGTTTTGCACCTGAAGTGCCTACCCATGAAGTTCCCACCTACATAGGTACCTACTGTAATGGTGCATGTTGTGGTGGTACCTACTAAGGAGGGACCTACTATTGTGGTGCTTGTTGTACCAGTATATGACCCTGTCCTTGTACCTGTTGCTGAGGTACCTGCTACTGCACTACTTGACCTATCTTTGCACTTGAACCTGAGAGCCCTACCCTCCTCCTCTTGCCTGCCTCGCAGTTGCTGTGACCAAAACATCGATACCATCTCCGTCATCAATAGGTATGTCCTTATAGACATACTCTATCATGACCTCATCTCCCTCCTCCCCCTCCTCATCCTCTTCCTCCACTATCAAGTCTGGCGCTACTGCTTGATTAGTCAGACGAACGAACCTACATACCTGCCACCATCGATCATAGGTCAGGGTTGTCCCCGCATTGACTGTGTCACTCCTCTAGTCTCATTATACTAGCTATAGTGTCACCCAATCCACTAACTCTACCTAGGGATGAATTTGTGTAGGCCGTGCTAGTACATCCTCATGTGTCCTAGAAAAAATGGCCATCACCTGAGGCAGATCCTGTACCTGCCTGAATTGCTACATCACCCGCGATGGAATATATCGGTCTATCATGTCATCTCCCTGCCCCATCAAATAGCAAGGCTAGAATGTGAATGGCATATGGATATGATCATCAGCCCACACCTCTACACCTATATAAGGTTGCTAGATAATAGAATCTAGGTCATCAAACACCTGTTGCCAGTATTGTAGCTGCACCATGTGGGTATGTGCAACAGGTGGCCTATACAAAAACACATATGCGTCAAATTGAGCCTGATGATAAGCGGACACAGGTCGCATAATTGCAATATGCTCCCATACCCACACATGGAGCAATGTAATCCCAACTAATAAAGCCCTATCCAAATGATAGACTGCCAGATGCATCTCATGATACAACTACCCTAACAAGCAAGGTCCCCACATAAATACCATCTCCTGAGTGATCATAGCCTTGATCACTCTAGCCCAACCAACCAAAAAGCCTTGTGATCACTGATCTAGAAGAATGATCCCTCTAATCACTGCACACACAAATAAAGTATACCAATCCACCTCAGCTAATAAAGTTCGCGCATAACTCATTTGTCATCGATCTTGGGTATATACTGGGTGACCAGGTGCAAATGTCCTATCCAATGCTACCACTCCCGATCCCACATCATATGTCACTCGATCTCTTTGTATGGGAAGCCTCAAGATCCTCCATATGTCCTCTAGGGTGATCGTGATCTTACCTATAGGTAGTAAAAAGGAGCATGTCTCGCTCTTCCACCTCTCCACTAGGGTTGTCATTATAGCCCTATGCACCCATATCTGAGGAATCTAAGCAACCGTCTGTAACCCTATCCTCCCTAATCGAGCCAAGGTGGCTTGGTCAAACTGTGATCACAACCTCATCACTAACGGAACTTGGTGCTCCTGTGACTGCAAAATCCTACCTACAATCTGTATCCAAAAATCACCAAAAATTAGCTCTTTTTCCAAATTAGCGCTATGGCACTAATCCATAACCCTATGGCACCAACCTAGAGCTTGGCACTAATCCATAGCCACATAGCGCCACTTTCTGAGATGGCGCTAATCAAAATCTTAGCACTACACCCTAGCTACATGGTGCTAAACCACCATTGACCTAAAATATCCAAAAATTCTCTATGCTAATGCAAAGATTGGCGCTGAACCCACCCATTATGGTGCTAATCGAGAGCTTAGTGCTAAAGTGCCATTCTATGACACTAAACTAGGAAACTCCCAAACCCTAGGAACTAAACCAGAGCTTGGTGCCAAAACTACCCCGGATGGTGCTAAACCATCCAAATGGAGACTTTTACCCCTGGTGCTAAACGAGACGATGGTGCCAAAACTTAGACGGATGGTGCTAAACCATCCCAAAAACCCCATTTTATCCTGGCACTAATCCATAGGATTACACTAATTTGCCTAATTATGGCGCCACACAGCTACGCAATGGCGCCATTCTACCTAACTACCCATTTTTAAGCTCGTAAACTACCCAAAACCTGAAAAATCACAAAGCTAGGGATGACCAACATACACGTGGGTCTGCCAGCGGTGATTTGTCATAGTCGTGCACCCTCTCATATTGGTGTCAATAGCATGAGAATGGAGGTTACGCTATGTCTTCTTCTTCTCTTCTCTCATCCAATAAGCTTAGAGTGTGCAAATGTGGCACTTTGGGCCCACACTTTCTATATATAGCTGCCATGTCATACCCCCATACACCTTTTTCTCTCCCCAGGTCACAAAATGTAACCTTTTTCACCTATTTTTCTTCCTATCCACCTAATTTTCTATCCTCTATCCATTTTTCACAACTATTTCCTCCTTTTGAGAGTTCACCCAAAAAAATTTAATTTTTGCACTTGACCTCTTATGGGGGCATCCCTCATCCATTCCATTCCTTCCCGATAGCTGGGGAAAAATTCTTTGACTTGACACCATATCCCTACTAGGTCACGATGCCACATCAAAGAGGGGCAAATGTAGACACCTAAAAAGGTCTTAACCCTTCAACCATTCTTCGACATCATCTGTACCACCAATTTCCCATCCAATTAATTAATTAAATGTTAATTTAATTAATTAGCCTAACTTACCCCTGAATCATTCATCCATTCGCCATCAAATTACCCTAAAAACTGGGTTAATTAAATTAATTTAGCTTCACACCTTACAACAATACCCTAATTAATTAAATAAATATGCAAATATTCATTTGATTAATTTGTTCATTTGCCTAAACCTGATTAATTAGGTAAATCACACTTATCTAATTAATCTATGTTGACGGCACAAGACAACTGAGAGGGGGGATGAATCAGTTGTATCAAAAATTTCAAACCCTCATAAGCATAATCACATCCACATTAGTTTACTTAAACCCTTAATCTATTATGAAGATTAAACATGGAAATCAAATAACAGAAACCTAAACACATCAACACCATGTACAAGAGGACACCAAATTTTTATGTAGAAAATCCTAAAAGGGAAAAACCATGGTGAGGATTAGCTCACAATATAAAGTAGTAGCAATATCAAATTACAAGAGGGTCACTACCATACAAAGAATGCTCACTACAGGGGACTCACTACCCACTTAAAAAAGAAAGAAGAAAGAAGAAGAGGTTTATTGATATAATTGCATCTAACACATGCATGGGTTTAGTTCCAATGAAGCACAAGAATCATCACCTTCACATCTATACCGAAAGATAGTAGACACCTTCTGCTCACTGCATCCAGTTGTCTAACTCATTAAATCTCTTACTGCTCTTTTATCACTTTAACATTACAAACTTCATCTCTATTATTCACACCTACACACACACAAACTCTTGACACTTATTTATATCACCATCAACCTTGAAACAATCTTCAAGGTCGGCAACACAATCTTCAATCCTTGAAATAGTCTCCAAGGTTGGCAAACACACAAAATTTGGATTAGGTCTAGACCTAAACATTCCACAATGCAAGGGAATGAAGACAAATCACTCTAAGATTTACCTCAGACCCAAATCTATCCAAGCATGTTATACAACACTCACATAAACATCAAATCAACTCCACAATCAGCGCAAACTTCTAGGTCGGCCAACCGATGTAAACATAGGGGGTTATTCATCACACACTTCCACGATCACAACCATAACTTATGGACCATGCCCAGAGATTTAACACATTTTGGAAACATCCACGAACAACATGAGGTCACCTAGAGATCAAAAAAATTATCCACAACTTTCACCTGAAGAAGGCTCACTGTCTGCTCACAACCAACACTGACAAATTCTGCTACACAAGAACTTGTTTTCCAGAGCATCATACCAAAAACCTTTTGGATAGAAGGTAGATAAGGACCTTATAGGCTTAAATCCAAAATTGCAACACTTGAAACCACTCTGCGGAGAAATGCGGAGCAAAATACTTTCTTCCAAACACCTCTGCACAAATCAAAAACACTGTCAAATCCTACTCTCAAATTGGTAAACATAACTTTCACTTCACAATGATCTAGAGCACCAAATTCTAGATTTAGCATCTTACACTTCTCAACAACATATCCAAATTGCACACTTAGATCTCCAACACAGAAGAAATATGGAGCAAAAACTCGAGCAATATACTATAAGTGAGAAGTCTCCTTGAACACACTGTTTTGAGTATTATTCAAATTTTCTCAAAAGCACTTGGAAACCCAACTACATATGCATATTCTCAGCACTTTAGCATCTATACAAAGCATCCAAACCACATTTTATTAAAGCAACTGAATCAAACAACACTAACTTCATCAAGAGACACAGTTGACACCAATGACAACACAAACATGTTGACATCAATGACAACACTGATTAGCACATACTTGAAACAATCTCCCCCTTTGTCATTGATGGAAAAATATGATGTGAAAAACCATCATGACACAACTCTGCACTAATCATACTCTCCCCCTTTATTTTACACATCTTGCTTTCTTTCTCTGCCTTTGTTTTTCACATGAACTCTTTCCCCCTTTGACATCAATGGCAAAGGGTGACATATTTTTTCAAAGCTCTCTCCCCCTAATTGTGATATTGCACATACTTGCACTATCCTCAACTATTCTGTATACTCCCCCTATCTACAATAATTATTAACACCACTACCAACTCCTCCTGAGTGGTAGCCTCCATCATCAATCCAGAAAACTATGATCCTTGAATCACACTGGACTGATGCATCTAGTTCAAAGAAGGGAAAATAACCCCTAACTTCTCCTGGAGATACTCAAATGTATCCTTAGGAAGAGCCTTGGTGAATATGTCAGCAACCCAATCCTTTGTAGGCACATACTCAAGCTTCACCTCTTTCTCTGCAACCTTCTCTCTCAGAAAGTGATACTTGATTGAAATATGTTGTCTTTGAATGCATCACCAGATTCTTTGAAATGTTAATGGCACTAGTATTATAATAGAAGATAGGATCATCATGCTCAACTTTGATATCCTTCAAGGTCTGTCTCATCCATAACACATGTGTACAACATGATGCTATTGCAATGTACTCTACCCCTACAGTAGATAAAGATATTGAATCCTGCTTCTTGCTTAGCCAAGATACAACTCTATCTCCAAGAAAGAATGCACCACCACTTATACTTTTTTGTCATCTACACATCCAACCCAATCTACATCTATGTAGGCACTTAGGTTAAAGTCATTATTCTTGGGATACCACAAGCCATGATCCAAAGTGCCCTTCAAATACACGAATATCCTCTTCACTGCCATGACAAGTGAATCTCTAGGATCTACTTGAAATCTTGCCACAAGACAGATTGCATGCATGATATCTAGTCTAGTAGCAGTTAGGTATAGTAGTCCTCCAATCATTGATCTATATTTTCTCTTATCAGCCTTAGGGGATTCATCATTCAGGCTCAGCTTGCAAACAGTTGTCATGGGGGTACAAACTAGTTTAGAATCTTCCATTCCAAACTTCTTCAACGATTCCTTGACATACTTTGATTGTGAAATGAAAATTCCCTTAACTATCTGATTGATTTGTAGCCCAAGGAAGAAGTTCATCTATCCACACATTAACATCTCAAATTCTTTTTGCATTTCATTTGCAAAGTCCTTACACATACTTTCATTTCCACTGAAGATTATGCCATCCACATAGACCTCAACAATTAGGATTTGATCTTTTCTTACCTTGATATACAAATTACTATATGCAAACCCTTTACTGAATCCCTGCTGCAACAAATACCTGTCTAACCTTGCATACCAAGCTCTAGGAGCTTGCTTTAGTCCATACAATGCTTTCTTCAATTTGCATACCATATCTGGTTTGTCAGACAACTAAAATCCATCTAGTTGCTCTATGTAGACTTCTTCCAACTGAACTTATCCTCACTAGGCTATCAAAATTGATGTGACACAATCTCCTATGCCATAACCAACTCTCACTAATCTGAGATGTAAGACAATAACTAACACCACCTTTAAGATGATAAGCATTTCCACCTGTCTTCTTTCCAGCAGTAATTACTGTTCTAGAGCCTTTTCTGATCTCATGCCCATCATCTTGAAACATAAGATTGTACCCTTTGCTACACATTTGTCCAACACTCAAGAGATTATGCTTTAAACCTTTGACATAAACAAAATTGTCAGTGTTATGCTTTCCATCAAAACTGATTGAACCTTTTCTAGAAATCTTAGCAGCTTCATCACCACCAAACCTAACTAATCCACCATCAAAATTTTCAAGTTTAATAAACTTACTCTTATCACCTGTCATATGATTTGAGCATCCACTATTAATGACCCAGTCATCCTTTTCACTCCTAGCATGAAGAGTAGATATTACAGTGCCTTTAGGGTTACCACATGCTTCCAAACTCCTTTCCTTCACACATCTTCCAGAGTTAGGAGAATCAGTTTCATCTCTTATGGCAATAAATAAGCATTCATCATAAATATCATCTTCAAAACTTGATTCATCATCAGAAATGCTTGCATAGTAGTTTTTTTTTACCAACCTTCCTCTATTTTCCTTATTCTTAATTCTTAGAGCTCTATCTGAACATCTTGAAGCATAGTGACCTATTTTTCCACAAATGAAACATTTAAAAGGAAACTTACCACTAAACTTACCAGTACCCTTTTTCATTCTTCTCACAAATCTAGCTTCTACTTTATCAAAGTCTTCTAGATCTAATTCAACAATCTTCTCTATTTTTCCATCTTTAAAGGCAGTTTCATCTTTTGCAGTTCCACTACTTGTACCAAACTCTCTTATTTCAAAAGTAGTTAGAGTACCAAGCAATTATTCTTTGGTAAACTGATTCAAATTTTGTAATTCTTCAATAGATGAAACCTTATGACTGTAAGCTTTAGGAAGAGTTTTGAGTACCTTCAATATCACTTCTTGATCATCTATCCTCCCACCAAGTCCTTTTATGCCACTAACAACTTCTTCCACCTTCTACAAGTAGCTTTTAATGTTTTCATCTTTAGACATTCGCATGGTCTCATAAGTGAGCTTCAAATTCTACAATTTAGCCTTTTTAACCTTCTCATTTCCTTCATAAACACTTTCCAACCTTTTCCAAATCTCATTAGTAGATTTCAAATCCACAACTTTCACCAATTCAGAATTAGTAAGTCCACTTAAAAGAGCATGTTTTACCTTACCATCTATTTCTGCAGCTTTGATTTCATCTTCAGTATTTATACCTTTCTCAAGTATAGTGCAATTAGACTTGACGCATGTCCAGACCTCATAACCAAGAGAAATTAAAAAGGTTTCCATCCTTACCTTCCAGAGTGCATAGTCTGATCCATCAAACAAGGGAATATCCTTCTTGTGCACCATCCTGGATCTACCTCAAGTTGTTAAGCTTTCTTCAAAGGAACCTAGCTCTCATACTAATTGTTGAAGGCATAAGACAATTGAGAGGGGGGTGAATCAGTTGTATAAAAACTTTCAAACCCTCATAAGCATAATCACATCCCCATTAGTTTACTTAAACCCTTAATCTGTTATGAAGATTAAACATGGAAATCAAATAATAGAAACCTAAACACATCAACACCATGCACAAGAGAAAACCAAATTTTTACATGGAAAACCCTAAAAGGTAAAAACCACAGTGAGGATTAGCTCACAATATAAAGTAGTAGCAACACTGAATTACAAGAGGCTCACTGCCATACAAAGAATGCTCACTGCAAGGGACTCACTATCCAAGTCGACTCACTGCCCACTAAAAAAAGAAAGAAGAAAGAAGAAGAGGTTCACTGATATAATTGCATCTAACACATGCATGGGTTCAATTCCAATGAAGCACGACAATCATCACCTTCGCATCTATACCGAAAGACAGTAACCACCTTCTGCTCACTACATCCAGTCGTCTAATTCATTAAAGCTCTTACTGCCCTTTTATCACTTTCACATTACAAACTTCATCTCTAACATTCAAACCCGTACACACATGAACTCTTAACACTTATTTATATCACCATCAACCTTGAAACAATCTTCAAGGTCGGCAACACAATCTTCAATCCTTGAAATAGTCTCCAAGGTTGGCAAGCACACAAAATTTGATATAGGTTTGGACCTAAACATTCCACGATGCAAGGGAATGAAGGTGAATCACTCTTAGCCTTAGTTCAAACCCAAATATATCCAAGCATGCTATACAACACTCACATAAACATCAAATCAACTCCACAATCAACATAAACTTCTAGGTCAACCAACCGGTATAAACATAGGGGATTCTTCATCACACACTTCCACGATCACAACCATAACTTGTGGACCATGCCCAGAGCTTTAACACATTCTAGAAACATCCATGAATAATTTGAGGTCACCTGGAGATCAACAAATTTATCCACAACTTTCACCTGAAGAAGGCTCGTTGTCTGCTCACAACCAACACTGACAAACTCTGCTACACAAGAAATTTCTTTTTGGAGCATCATACCACAAACATTTTGGATAGAAGGTAGATAAGGACCTTATATGCTTAAATCCAGAACTGCAACACTTGAAACCACTCTGCAGAGAAATGCAGAGCAAAATACTTTCTCCCAGACACCTTTGCACAAATCAAAAACACTATCAAATCCTGTTCTCAAACTAGTAAACATAACTTTCACTTCACAGCAATCTAGAGTATCAAATTCTGGATTTAGTACCTTACACCACTTCTCAACAACATATCCAAACTGCACACTTGGATCTCCAACACAGAAGAAATGTGGAGCAAAAATTCGAGTAGTATACTGTAAGCCAGAAGTCTCCTTCAACACACTATTTTCAGTATTATTCAAGTTTTCTCAAAAGCACTTGGAAACCCAACTACATAGGCATATTCTCAGCACCTTTAGCATCTATACAAAGCATCCAAACTACCTTTTATCAAATCAACTAAATCAAACAACACTAAACAACACTAACATCATCAGGAGACACAGTTGACACCAATGACAACACAAACATGTTGACATCAATGACAACACTGATTAGCACATACTTGCAACAATCTACCCTACTAATTAGCCTATACCTAGTCTAGTTGATTAGATAACCAATATTTAATTAGCTACCCTAGCCTACCTACCCCCTAGACCTGGATTAATTAAATAAATCATTATTTAATTAATCCTAAACCCTGCTTAATCCATTCCCTAGTTTTTTCCAGCCACACTAATTAAGTTAATCACTCTGATTAACTTAGTCAAAATATCATTAACCCACTCTCCCACATCCCACAAATTAAAAATTCAAAAATATTCCCATGGGTCACATGACCCTTCCACCTCACCTTTCTATTTCTATGCTAAACTCTTCTCCCTGCCATGAGTTCACACATGTGGATTCAAAAATTGTTTAAGTGTCACATGTCTCTCACAACTCCACATAAAATAGAATTTTTAATTCCACATCCTCCCAAGGAAATAATTTTTTATTTCCTCATGTGTCCTCATCACATTAAATGCAAAGCCTTCCCCAAAAATGAATTAAAGATTCATTTTTATTCCTAGCCCTCCATTTTTGTTGATGAGATCTTTACCTTTGATCTCATCTTTCATCCTCCACCCTTGATCTCAACTTTTAATCTCCACCGTTGGATCAATGCCCCCCCAAAATTGCCTATAAATACAAGCCTTCCCAAGCCATTTCATCATCCAATTTTAGAGCAAGATTACCATGCTAAAATCTCTCCCAATTTCATCCATCTTAGCTAGGTTATGCTATAATTTGCAGTGTGTTTGAGAGCATTTCACATTTGTAAGTTCTAGTTGGGTAAAGCAAGGAGCTAGTGGGTGCAAGTTCCTCCACCTTATCAAGGAGTGAGGAGATTGCAAGGATTTTGAAGGTATACTTGTGTTTTACTTTCATTTATTTGTACTTTATGCCTTGCTAATCTTTCTTGTCTTCAAGTATATTCGCACAATATTGATTCTATCTTATAAATCAACACACCACAAACCTCCAACAACTTTGATTCTTCATATGTATCATCTGCAAGCTTCAAAATGTTTCTCCTTGGTTGGCCAAGATGAAACATGTAGCATGAAGTGTGTAGTGGCCACATCCATTAGCTCCCAAACATGTGCGGTAAGTAAAATTCCAATGTGGTTCAAGAACAAGGCATAATCAGGTCCTATCTGACCTTGACACACTCTTCCATGCTGGCACATACCCCACACACACGACATAATCATCATCATATATCATGTCGGCACAACAAACACTTACCCTTCCTTACATTTAGCTTTAGACCAAAAGTGGTATCGGAGAAGACTAAATTATATCATGTGGATCACACTATGAATATTATATGACTTGTAAAACATTTCTGAACACCTCTCTCTCTGATCCATGCAGTTATATGCTAGTGCAAACACTTGAACATTGATTCTGATATCCTTACCATACTCTGATAACACAGTCTTGAAGTGAAACATTGAAGATCATACTTGTGGTAAACAAAGATCATTGAAACTTGAAC
Organism: Cunninghamia lanceolata; assembly: GCA_027924645.1. Lineage (NCBI taxonomy): Eukaryota > Viridiplantae > Streptophyta > Pinopsida > Cupressales > Cupressaceae > Cunninghamia > Cunninghamia lanceolata. Next base: position 1,375,154 of record BSBN01000082.1, read on the forward strand.
TGAGCATACCAATTGATGCAATGTGCCTATCTTTCCATCAGTAAGACCAAATATCAATGTGTGGTGTGTGTATAGGTAAAATTGAGATTGAATAATAATCAAAACAACGAACAACAACTCAATCCTATAACATAAAGATATCAATCTAAGCAAATACCAATATCAATGAATAATCAAATTAAAACAAGAAAGGCTTCACCTAGATTGTATTGTTCTCTTTGTTAGATGTGGATTGCTCAATATGTCGCATACCCATGGTTGTAACAAGTGGATGTAGGTAAGTGCTCAAAGTGCTCAAAGATACGATGTGCTCAACAATGCGAGATAAAAGCTCAAAGCGCGTAGGAATGTAAAAGTTTAAATGATCGAAGAGTTCTCAAAAGCTGAATGATCGAAGAGTGCTCAAAAGTTGAATGATCGAAGAGTGCTCAAAAGTTGAATGATCAAAGAGGATTAATGAAGGAGATGAAGGGGGTATATATAGGTTTCAAGGAATGATCGATCAACGGTGAAGATAATTCAAAGCAATCGATGGATGAGATAAATCAAGAGCTCATGATGAATGTGCACATGACATGTGTCATGACTTAAAGCTATTTTGATTGAATTAATTACTTTTTGGCCAAAGATAGGATTTGATTTCATAAATTACAATGCTTTTTTTCCAATTTATGATTTGATGATAAAAATAATAAAATTAAAGCTAATTAACTCAACTTTAGATTTGTTTTTTTAAGTTCTAAAAATAAGACTAATTGTGCACATAGAGGAAAATGATATTTTTAGAGGAATTGGAAGATTAAAACAAATTAAATAAATAAATTTATTTAATTAATTGTGCATGATTGAAGAATAGATAAGATATAAATAAAATATTGATTTTATTTATTTTTAGAAGCTAAAGTCAACTTAATTAAATTTGAATAATATATTTAAATTTAAAGGAATAATTGACTAATTAAATAATTTAAATGTGGAAAAGAGGAAATTTGATGAATTAATTAAATAAGTGATTTATTTAATTAATCTAGACTTGAAATTTGAAAGAGGATAATGATTTAATTAAATAATAAAAATTATTTAATTTTTTAGAAGAATAAAGAGGAATTTAATGAAATTAATTAAATAAATATAATTTATTCAATTAATGTTGAAATCAGATGATTTAGAGGAAATAGAAGAATTTGATGAAATTAATTAAATAATTAGATTATTCAATTAACGTTGATGCAAATGATTTGACAGAATTGATGTATGCAAGTGATGTGATGCGAAGGGTCATTTTTAGGTGTCTATATTTTGCCCCTCTTTGAGATGGTGTTGTGAAGTAACATCATTTCAAAGAAGTTTAAAACATAGTGCTTGATTTGATAGAAGATTAATTTAGAAGAATATGGTTGAAGAAAATGATTGGATAAAAGATGGTGATGCCCCAGTCACTCAAAGCGAGGGTGACAAGGAAAGATAATGGTAAATAAGATGAATGATTATTCCAAAAACAAACAAGGTATTACCCCTGTCAAGTTGTAAACCAATGATTAATTGATGATGATTGATATGGATAGTGTCTAGTTTCAGAAATGAAACACCTCGTATAAGACGCCTAGTCTAGTTTCAAAAGTGTGACAATCTGTATAAGATAATTGATATGATTGATGGATTGGTTGATTAATTAATTGATTGATGATGATTGATTGATAGTGTCTGGTTTCAGAAATAAAACACCTTGTATAAGATGCCTAGTCTGGTTTTGAGAGTGTGACAATTTGTATAACACAGTTGATATGATTGATTGATTGATGATAATGTCTAGTTTTATGAAATGAAACATATCGTATAAGACACTTGGTCTAGTTTCAACAATGCAACATCCTGTATAAGACAATTGATATAATGATGATTGATTGATTGATTGATTTGGTTTACGATATTAGGATCAAGACCAAAGGATGTGATTGGATAATGTGGATAGATTGATTAGCTAGATTGGTATGAGGAATATTGATAATATGAATGATGATGATAATGATAATGATGATGCCCCCTCGAGAGGAAAGTTGGGTTCAAAGAACACAAGTGTGCTCTCGAAATGAAAGAAGAGATGAAGATGAAAAGTTAGATGAAATATAGAAGATATGATAGAAAAAGAATAAAATAAATGATATTGTAGAATAGAGAAATGATGATTGATCGATCATCATGAAAGATATAGATTTTATTAGGATGTATGGGTGAGATGGATGGGATGAAGTGTTTTGAGGATGCGTAGGTGAAATGATGATATCAAGCATGTACTTGAGTACTGGACACTTCCTGTGTATTCCAGACTGCCTACATACCTGTATCCATGGGATCAAGGTACCTTAAGATTGAGATGAGATGATATGTAGTTCTAGAAGCGTAATGAGATCGGGTGATGTTGCAATGGTTATGCGAATATTTATAAAGAGCAATCCTTATTTTGATATAGCATATGGATATTATGCACCAGGGTATAGAAGACCAAGGTGACAATGTATCCAATGCATAGGACGTTGACTCTGCAAGTAAACAGTTTGAACTTATATCTACTAGACATAATAGAACCTTGGTGGATATGTGAATGAGCCATAGTCTTGAACATAAAATAATCTTAATACATAAATGCAAAGACTATTAATATGTAAGATGCTAGGTTGTAACACACACACAAGATAACTATGAGCCATAGTAGGATAATAAGCTCATCCCACAAACACAACATACGAAAGCAATGACTATACCCAATCCATACTACATCGCAACATACCAAGATATAGATAAATCAAGGCAGTCTTGACTAGGTGATTAGAAAGGGACAAAAGATAAACCAAAAAGAAAAAGATTGACTAATAAAGTAAACACACAGCCAACATATTCTCTTGCCAAAGAGAGTGCTTGGGGTAGATTGGTAGATAAAGCCTTATTGTAGGAATGATATATCTGTTAAAGGCTGTTGATTTGATCTAGGATAGATGGATTGTTGTAGCAGATGTGGCAAATGATATGTGGGATAGCATATGGCTCTATGTGTAGTCATTTTGCTTAGGGTTTGATAAGTATTTTAGCTTTTCAAAGGATGCAAAATTTGTTTTCTGCTTGAGTTAGTCAAGTCTACGGTGATAGGATGGATTGTGATAAACAAAAGACAAGAATGATGGAAGTGTTGATGGATTGGGATGGAGATGATGATTTATGATTATTTTTGGGAATTTTCTAGATTTTTTTAATGTTTTTTGGATTTTCTAGATTTTTGAATGTTATGATGTTTTTGGATTTTGAATTGTTTTGGGATGACACTGGATGACAGTGGATAACAATTTGGATAGCCTAAATGCTAGATACCAATGACAAGAGACAACCAAGTCTAGCTGCAAAGGATGTAGATGGGATTACATAAGTGAACAAAAGGATGGGTGATAGCAAATGGGATGGAAGACTCATGATAGATGAATGGATAAAAGGATAGGCAATAGTGGATGGAATGGATGAGGTGCTTAGGATGTGATCACCAAAGACTATGTTGCATAGGAATAACCTACCTCATTCGAAGTATAATGCTATAGGATTTTACATGACAAAGCTTATGATGATAGGATGGATTGGATTGGTTGGAAATGATGAGGCATATCAAGAGATTTTCAAAGCATGTTTAAACATTTTCTTCTCTATCTTTATCAAGATCAAAAGGAGGAAAAGAGGATAGATTGGATCAAGGGGATAATTATGTGGATATAATGGATGAGGAAGATATGATAGGAAGGATAGGTAGAAGGAATAATAGGATGGGTAAATGAGACAACATGCCCCCAAGTGTAAGGTACATAGACAATCAATCTACACATGATGCCTATTTGCCAGGTTTTCATCATAGTACTTATCCAAGGTGCTTGTTTGCCAAGTTTTCACCATTAGACGAAGGGATTTCTCTTTACTATTTTGATCTTTTTTTCTCTCTCTTTTTTTTTGAATTTTTTGGATGGGATGGTAGGATGAGGACTCAAGCCTCTATTTACAATAGCAAGGTAGTATGTTAGCACTTTAATGCGTGTTTGCAAATGGACTATATCAGGTAGCATTATGCGCATAGATGTTGGTAGAGGATTGTATGAGAGGGATGTGGAGTAGGTGGATAATGGATTATGATGTGGATCATGTATGGAACGATTATGCAAGGATGGATGGGAGATAGTGGATTATGGATGGAAGGATAGTGGATTATGATGTGAATGACGGATGGGTATGGAGGGATAAATGGATGATGGAGCAAAATCATGGACCATAGAGGTATGATGGGGGAAATATGTTGGATAAGGGATGTAAGATGGAGGTATGTGGAAATGACATAGAATTGCGGGGAACCACTTGACCAATGGTTACACACATCATGATAGGTTTTGAGGCTTTTGTCTAGGATGGAGAGTAGGGAGTAATGGGAATCGAGATAGGGGATTTGGGAATCGTCGATTTAGGAGTTGAGGAACCCAAATAGACTTAGGATTTGCAAGATTTTTTAATGGGGAATGAGATTTTTGAAATTTGGAGATATATTGAGATATGGATGCTTCTTTTGGGATAATTGCTTGTTGCTTTGGGACCCACACCTTTTTCCTTTTTACTTTGAGGTGTGTGGGTGTATGCAACTTTTGTGCAGCTTTTGAGGTAATTGCTTGTTTCTTGGGGACCCACACCATTTTCTTTTTTACTTTGAGGTGTGTGGGTGTATGCAACTTTTGAGATGGATTTGGCTTTGCATTTGTGTATTGATGCCCTATGGCATGATATTCTTGATGCTTTTATGGATATTCTGATATATATGTGGAAGCATCCAAATTTTTATTTTTGAATCTCATGGGGTTTATGATAGCTTCATATGGTGCCGATGTGTGCATTCATTGGCCATGATTAGGAATGTAAGGGGATTTATGGATGGAGAGATTAAAAGTGGATTTGTGGATAAATGGATAAGGAGATTGGATGATAGGGATATTTGGAGTTGGAAGGAGTGGAGGAAGAGTGGATGGAGGGATGTTAGGAGTTGGAAGTAGTGGAGGTAAAGTGGATGGAGGAAGGTGTATGGTCACATGCTTTTGCAAATGGTATGACGAGGGAGGAGGGATGGTGACATATGAGTGAGAGGTGTGATAAGGCACATTGGGATATAGAGTGGAAGAAGTAGTTGGAGGAGGCATGGAGGTAGTACCAACATCTTTGGATTATTTATCTTGGGATGAAAAACCAAGACCATGTGCTTGAGAATGGATTGCGACATGGATGGGCTCTAATATACCTTGTTCATGAAGGCCTAAACCTTTGCCTTGATAGTTCATGTTTTGAAACATATGATATGAAATGGGATGTTTGTTTTGGAAACAAGACGCGAGTCCATTATGGGATGTAGAAGGTGAAGTGGTGGATAATGGTTTTTGTTCTCCTAAGGAAGAACATTCATGGATGAAGGTGGTAAGACCAAGGGGATAAGATAATGGATTTGGAATAGGATCTATGGGAGATGGTAGAGGATCAACATGAGATAATGGAGGATCCACAAGAGGCAATGAGGGATCATGTAATAGATGACTTGGGATGCTTGGATCTTGACTAATATTATGCTCATAGGAGATGAAGGGATAGGATCCAAGTGACTTGTTTGATTATCTATTTTTTCTTGGGGACTAAGTGTCTCATAAAGGGTAATGGATGTTGTTGAATCATGGATAGGACTAGGTGGAGAATGTATAGGAATAGTGTGGATAACTCTTTCATGAATATTTGTGGGATCATGGATAGGATCAAGTTGCTCATGGATAGGCTCATGATCTTGGACAATATCTTGATCATAAAAAATATAAAGATTATGGATGGGTTGGATGGATATGCTTTGACCTCAATTTAGATAAGGGGTTGATGTTTCCACATGCTTTAGATTATACTCTTGACATAGCTCTTGATTTTATTGAATGGAAGTGGCGGTAGGAGACTCTTGAATAGGCTCGATAGGCTCTTAAGGGTCAACAACATGAAGGTACAATGGATCTTGACTTGGACTCATGGTGGAAAATTCTTCAATAGGCTTGATAGGTTGTGGACTATATGATGTAGTTGAAGGAAGGAAAATGATGTTTGGAGGGTCTTGGATAAGCTCTTGGATAGGTGCTTGAGGACATGGAGATGGTTGATTCCTTGCTAATAGCCATTGGATCACATCCTTCATAAGAGTATGGGTGGATGGGCAATATAATGGATGGATAATAATGGTGGATGGCATTGTAGGCTTAGGATGAGGATTAGGTGGTGGGATAATAGGGGTGGATATTGGTGTTGGAGTGGTAGACATACTATTAGGAGGTTCTTTGTTAGGCTTAAGGATAGACATTTGAATGCATGAGAGTTTTTTCTTCCATGCTAGGAGTGCTTGGGTCAAATCCCTCATAATTTCAGAAGAAATATATTTAAATGTAAGATGTGGGGTTAGGATTAGGATCAAGTGGTGGATTAGGATTTGATGGCAATTTAGGCAGTGGACTAGGGGGTGGATTATATGGAGGTGTTGGGATAGGACTAGGAGGCTCTTGGATTGACATTTGAGTGGATGATGATGGAGGACCATACACATATGATACATAAGATAGAGTGGTATTCCCCTTGTCAAAGGTATCATAAGGACTTAAGGACACATGATTTTGGTGTAAAGGAAGACTTGCATGTTCTTGTTGTGAAGGAACTCGATAGCCTTGTGTATGGGTTTGATGATGAGTAAGAATATTGAAATAAGGAATTGTATGCTCATGGGGTGGATGTTGTTGGATATCAATGGGATAGGTTGATGTGGAGTTAACATGATATGTAGATGGATTAGGCTGATATGATAATGGAGGTGGCACATGGGATGAGGTGTAATTTTTTGAGGTTGTGGTTGGAATTCTCGTTGTGGAATGTGATATTGTTGTTGTGGAGTGTGTTGATATGTAGGTGGGTTAGGTTGGTATGATAATGGGGGTGGCACATGGGATTGAGGTGTAATTTGTTGAAGTTGTGGTTAGAATTCTTGTTGTTGTGGAGTGTGTTGATATGTAGGTGGGTTAAGTTGGAATTGTGGTTGGAATTCTTGTTGTTGTGGTTGGAATTGTTGTTGATGTTGTTGTTGGGGTTGAATGTGTTGATGTTGTTGTTGGGGTTAAATGTGTTGATGTTGTTGTTGGGGTTGAATGTGTTGATGTTGATATTGGTTAATATTGGAAGAAGTGGGATAGGTTGATGTAGAATTGACATGAAATGTGGGTAGGCTAGATTGGTATGATGATGGAGGTGACACATGGGATTGAGGTGGGATTGGTTGATAATGAATGGATAGAGGATGATGTGCTTGTTGGACTTGTGATTGACAAATGGCTATGAAGTGTTGGGCTTGGACTATGAGGTGTTGCATTTGAGGTGACTGGATTTGTTGAAGTTGAAGTTGTTGGATGAAGGCTTATAGTTGCTGAATGATTCGTTGGTCTAGGGGTTGTGGTTCTTGGTGAAGTGCTTGGAGAAGGTCTTGGAATTGGGGTACTAGGTCTTCTAATGTTGGCATGGTGTCACACATGTGTTGCATTCTTTGTATTTCAGCTTGTTCCTCAAGATATGCCTCATAATCTACATGGTTCTCATGATCATTAGAGCTATAAGGAGGGCCTCCTTGAAGTATGACTTTAGGTTTTGGATTTGACCTAGGTTTGTTGATGATCAGAACCATTTTGATGAGGATTTGTGATGATGTGGTGTGAGTTTGTTTTTTGACAAAATTGGGAGGAAATGGATATGATATAGATAGAAAGAGGATGGGGAGATCAAATTGCATGAATTGGGATGACAATTTATAATTTGACCAAAGGCATATCAAGAAAACCCAAAAGGTGAGCTTTCTGTAACAGTGTGTTTTTCAAGGTCAAAGTTGATAGATTTTGGTTGGATTTTGATAGGATTGCTTTGACAAGAGAACAAACACAGTAAACAAAGTGGTCAAGGACTGACACAACAAATAGTGTATGTTCAAGGCTCACGAAAAAGCCCAAGTTTTCATGGGTATAAGACAATTTACAAACAAATCAAGCACTTTTTATCCCTAAAGACATGGATTCATTGCGATACATCAGCTCACAACTTGAAATCTCTGTTGACTCAAATGTCATCACACTAAAAAGTCACTGCATACATTTGTGTCTTTGCGAGAGAGGACAGGTAGAGGTATCTCACCCTTTCCCACAGAAAGCTACGTGTAGCCTATGCTATGCTAGGGATTATTGTCTCATCTCAAGGGAGGTAATGGTGAGTAATCTTGAGGGCTTGTATTAAATCCCCTTGCACTGAAAATTACCGCAACATTCGGAGGTGAATCAGGTAGTCTCTAGCTAGGGGGTTCTTAGTTACTTTGAGGGACCAATGCCTTGCGAGCATGCGGCAAGATACTAAAAGCTTTGACAAATCCTACTAAGAGTATCATATACCTCACACAATCTAAAAATCATTTTCACAAAGTGTTGGTACACCTCTTTTCGATTTGGCACTGTAAGGCAAGGCTGACGCTAGTTAGGACTTGGCTTTTGCCTTATCCAATTTATATAGCAGTTCAAAGGAAAACTTCACTTAGGGTCATCCCTTTTGGATGAAGCGCAATCCAAAAGTAGGCCCTTCTAAAGGATAAACTCAAAGTAAATGATATATGAGTCTAGTTTTTTTATCACCTAAGATATTGCAAGGGGAGAGCATATACCTATTACCTTACAAGCACGGAAAATAGTTGTTCATTTATCCTATTTAGTAAGAAAAATAACTAGATGCAACTACTTAACCACACAAGATTGCAAATGATAGATGTCATTGTCCCTTAAGATATCAGTTGTTCCTAAGACTTAGATTGAAAAAAGATCATTCATGTCCATTGCCCCTTAAGATAGTAGTTGTTCCTAAGACTTAGATTGCAAAAAGATCATTCATGTCCATTGTCCCTTAAGATAGCAATTGTTTCTAAGACTTAGTATGAAAAAGATTTGATATCTTCGACAATCATCCTATAAAGATGTGCTAGAAACCTTCTTTGATCTATGATAGGATGCTGCAAAAAGTGATATTAGTTCTACACAAACCAAGTAGTTAGCATGTGTTTGAAGTCATAGATTGAAGATGGGCCAATGAGTGGACTTAAAAAAAAACTCATAAAATCTTTGAACTGATAATACCACTATGTAGAGGATAGAAAAATATCAACTTTCAAAAAAAACATCACCTGAATCGGAGTCCATTTGCAAAAGTTATGAAGCTTGGAAGGTCTAAAAACTATGACAAGACAGACAACAGTGAGAAAATAAATTCTGGAAAAATAGGGAATCTTGAAGAAAAACCAATATCACCACGATGTAGAGCATGAAATTTTAGCCCTTTTTAAAAAAAAGCACTAAAAAACACATCTGTATGACCAAGATAATGAGGTTTAAAAATTACCTACTGATCCAAATGCTTAATGAGGAGGGGTCTTACTTAAGCCCCTTGTAACTGGCTCTTGATCACTGATGTAACCTACTGTTGAGGGCTAAAAAGATCTTTTTATTTTAAAAAAAACTAAAATTAGTTTTTAAAAAATTCTTTTTTTTTTTAATTTTTAAATTTAAATTTAAAAAAATTAAAAAGTTTAAAAACCAACACTACCAAGTATGGCCTGCACAGTGTATAGGTAAAACTGAGATTGAACAATAATCAAAACAATGAATAACAACTCAATCCTATAACATAAAGAGATCGATCTAAGCAAATACCAATATCAATGAATAATTGAATTAAAATAAGAAAGCCTTCACCTAGATTGTATTGTTCTCTTTGTTAGATGTGGATTACTCAATATGTCGTGTACCCATGGTTGCAACAAGCAGATGTAGGTAAGTGCTCAAAGTGCTCAAAGATACGATGTGCTCAACAATGTGAGATAAAAGCTCAAAGCGTGTAGGAATGTAAAAGCTTAAATGATCGAAGAGTGCTCAAAAGCTGAATGATTGAAGAGTGCTCAAACGTTGAATGATCAAAGAGTGCTCAAAAGTTGAATGATCGAAGAGGATTAATGAATGAGATGAAGGGGATATATATAGGTTTCAAGGAACGATCAATCAACGGTGAAGATAATTCAAAGAAATCGATGGATGAGATAAATCAAGAGCTCATTATGAATGTGCACATGACATGTGTCATGATTTAAAGCTATTTTTATTGAATTAGTTGCTTTTTGGCCAAAGATAGGATTTGATTTCATAAATTAAAATGCTTTTTTTCAATTTATGATTTGATGATAAAAATAATAAGATTAAAGCCAATTAACTCAACTTTAGATTTACTTTTTGAAGTTCTAAAAATAAGATTGATTGTGCACATAGAGGAAAATGATATTTTTAGAGGAATTGGAAGATTAAAACAAATTAAATAAATAAATTTATTTAATTAATTGTGCATGATTGAAGAATAGATAAGATATAAATAAAATATTAATTTTATTTATTTTTAGAAGATAAAGTCAACTTAATTAAATTTGAATAATATATTTAAATGTAGAGGAATAATTGACTAATTAAATAATTTAAATGTGGAAAAGAGGAAATTTGATGAATTAATTAAATAAGTGATTTATTTAATTAATCTAGACTTGAAATTTGAAAGAGGATAATGATTTAATTAAATAATAAAAAATATTTAATTTTTTAGAAGAATAAAGAGGAATTTAATGAAATTAATTAAATAAATATAATTTATTCAATTAATGTTGAAATTAGGTGATTTAGAGGAAATAGAAGAATTTGATGAAATTAATTAAATAATTAGATTATTCAATTAACGTTGATGCAAATGATTTGACAGAATTGATGTATGCAAGTGAGGCAATGCGAAGGATCATTTTTAGGTGTCTACACAGTGTTCTGTAGTAGCGTTAACTCTCTCCTATTCACACCAAACAGTACCAAGGCATATCTTCATAGATCTGACTCCGAAGAAGCATCTGTGGTGCAAATTATTCCTTGAAACTTGAAACATATATACTTGTTGCTCAAATCCACCTATCCTCCAAGCCACAACTTCGTATCTTCATCTGCAGAGAAGTGCAAAGCATTCTCCAGTCACTCTGTGACTGCACTTACCAGGTTGCATTATGTTTTTATTCTTCTGTCTCTAAAACACTTTGCGGTAAATATTATAATCTCAAATTTGAAACATAAGTGTCTAAGTGCAATGCCTAGCCAATAGTTCAATCTGCGGGTCCATATTTTTAGATGCGGTAGAATGCAGTATATTCTTTTGAGCCTATAACACATTTCTTGACATACACTATACTTAACCAATTCTTCTTCAAGTTTTTGCAATTTTATCCATCGAGTGTCAATCATCATGAGTTCATTTCTTCATCATGTCTCAAAAACCCAATACTACTAATCATGGTCTTCAAACATAAGTCTATCAATAATGTCAACTTACATATGAACTTTAACAGATAAGGTATGATTATGTACAAATGATACTATTCCATCTCCTTTACTTCACAGCTCTTCTGACCAGTTTTCTCTGTCTGCTCTTTTTAGTATTTCAGCACATGTTCATCACTTTACTTCTCTATCTCACAATACTTTTGATCACTTATTTTACTATCTTCATTGATCACCATGCTATTGCAATCTCCCTTTGACATGTCTGGTGACATTACTTACAATGCAACATACCATTGTTGACATCAATGACAACACATATGCAATAGGAAGTTATTTTTCCCATTCTCATACAAAAAAATTACAATAAATATTAAAATAAATTTACAACTCCAACTAACTACCTAAATAAACCCATTAGTAAAAATAAAAATATATGCAACCAACATAACTTAAACATAACACACGTACATAAACCTTTACCCCCTTTCAAAGGAAATTAAAATAAAACTAAAATAACCCAAATAAATTTCCTAACTTAACTCTTAATAAAATTAATAATGAAATTAACCATAACTATAATAAAAATAAATTAAATTAAATAAAATACAACACACTACATATAAGCTTTTACCCCTTTAGCAGGTTAGGCTTAAGATAACAGGTTGACACAATTAAAGTCCTTGAGAGAGTCTCCAGAAATCCTTTTTGTTCTTGGCCACCCACCTGCACAACTCCACTTTAAACTATTAGTATGTCATGGATATATATATATATATATATATATATATAGCCGAAGCAACCTTAAAATATTGAAGCATATACAAAATTAAACTTTTATATTCTAATTCCTTTTTCAAATAAATACTCCAATTAATTCACTTTACAATTTTAAAATAACTCATGCATTCTTGGATATAAATTAAATTTACTAAAACCCATAAATAAAAATTCTAACTACTAACCATTAATATAATCATGAGTTCCAAATATAATGTCCACATACATAAAAATCAATAACCACATAAACTTATCCATAGTAGTAGTAACATAAACTCACACATAAAGCATATAAAACATAACATCATAGTTATAATGTCTGGTACTGAAGTATCTATAGAAAATAAAGAAACTGGGCCTCACAAGATCCAAGTTTGGAAAATATTATATCCATATTGTTTAATGAGGGAAATAAGCAACATGTTTTAGAAGAAGTGTTAGATGCACAAAACAAGTATAGCACTTCTTACAAGAAATCAAAACATGTGACAAAGTTTAAAAATGAAAATGGCACATATTTGTACTGTAAAAAGCTAGGGCATTTCCTACTGAATTGTAAATAGAGAGCACAAGACCTCCTCAGGAAATTTGAAGGACAAGACCACAATAATTAAAGAAAAGGAATACATCTTTAGTGATGAAGACTTTTCTAATCAAAGTGACAAAGAATAATTGTACTAAATATTTCGTTGTCTGTGTGGTTTGATTCCTTACCCTATGTTAGCACCAAAGGGGGGAATGTTAGAAATTAGTGCATGCCATAGTGTGTGAAATAATAAATGATAAATTAACATATTAATGCTAGTTTATTGAATAGATGTTAGTATTTAATAATGTTAGTTTTAGGATTCATTTTCCCATAAGTAGTTTTATATGGGAAATGAAGGCTTTAAATGACAATACAAGGTAATGAAAATGTGTATAATGGTGACCAATCAATTTTCTTTTTTAGAGTAATCTCAAGCCATTTCATTATGGTAGAATGAATTTGACCATGAAATTTGGGACTTATAGGAGTTGTATTGGGATAGGGTCAAATGTGTTGGGTGCAAATATATTGACCCAAATCATAAATCCTATGCCAAGCATAATAATATTGACATAGGTGGAACAATTGACCTTCTCTCAGTATTGGATGAAATCTTAAGAAGTTATTTGACTTCATATTTCAAGTGCTTTTCATAATTGCTGCTTTTGTCAAGAATGCTCAAATTTTCTTATAAAAGACCTACAAACACAATTTTATGTTGAAACCCTACAAAATAGAAAGGTTAATGGTGAAGCTACCTTGGTTAGCCCCCAGGTGGGTATTTAAGCATGGATCTGCATAGAACATGAACATGGCCAAAAACATAATTAGATGTAAACTATGATAAACATGTAAATAAAAACATAAATCACAAACTCTAATTGGATAAAAGAGGGAGAAAGTGAAGAATGAGAGGTTTAATAGATAATGGGAGAAGGAAAATAGGGATCAAATGGAAATAAAAAGGATGGTAAATAAAATGGGATAGAAGAGTGATGAAGGGAGAGGGAGAATGGTAGAAAATAGATAGACATTAGGTAGAACTCTAAGGAAAATATATGGAAAGAATGATGGGGTGAAGGAATGAAAGAGACAAGGCTTGGGAAAAGCTCCATAATGGCCACAAAACATACTCCAAGGATCTAAAGCAATACTCTAGTAATATGTCAATGCTCCAAGTCTCCAAAGCTCAATAATTTCAAGATAATAACATGATAATGGAAAAGGATGATGAGTACTATGAGAGTATGGATGTCCAAATGAGGGAAAAGAGTCTCCATTTATAGTTTTTTGTAGGAATTTAGGAAAACTTTAAGTGGAAACATAGTAGGTTGACATCAAAGAGCTTCACACTAAAGTTTAGAAGCCAAAAAAGTAAAGGTCAAATGTGTGAGATGCATTTAACCCTTCACCCAAGGAAGCTTAAATATCATGGTAAGGAAAAATGGGATGAAATTATAATGAATGGTAGTGGTTTTAAGTGAATTGGAGATATGTATTGTGAGATATGAAGGAAACAATGGGAAGGATACACTACAAATGAAAAGGATATGAAAAGTTTTAAATTTTTGTGGGAGAGGATAACTATCACCTAGAAAATGTGAATAAGGATTACTTAAGGGATAAGAAATAAATGGGAAAGGTGAAACACAAAGGGATAAGGATAAACCAATGCTAAACAATAGACTAAAAAGGGGGGAAAAGCACACACTAAAGGGGGACATTAAAATTCATGCAAAACATAGTAAAAGGAATTAGAGCATGCATTTTCTTTGTTATTACATTTTGCCCCCACTTTAGTAGGGTTATGACACACTAGGAGGAAAAAAAACACTAAAGTAAGGGTACAGTAAATATAATCATGTAAATACCAAGGGTATAGTACCATAGGAGAGATATTTGTCTTCAAATTTTTGTCTTTTATCTTTGTTCAACTACGTATATCTGATCATGAAACAATCCACCAAAAGTAGTCACTATACACATACAAAACAATTCTAACTAACACATACATAGGAAATGGAAACATAGCTAGGGTGCACAATGGAAATAAGGGAACATAAATTAGAAGCAAGGAAAACAAACTTATCTAATTTTAGACTAGAAAACAAGTTGCCAATGCATATGGAAATTGTTCAAAAACATTAACCTTTCCATTTTGGAGGAGATATACATGAATATCTATTCCATATAAAAACCAAGGAGAGAGGGAAGAGGGAAGATGAGACTTGTAAATAAGGCACTTTGGTAAATGTGAATTAGAAACTAGAAATTAAGTAATAAAAATTTGAAATGGAAACTAGATACTAGTCAGTGGTCATGATGATAAGGGATTTAAGGTAGCCACCCAAGAATAGGTCTAAGAAAAGATGATGGTTAAAGGTGTTGTTTATGATGATTAAAAATACAAATATAAATAGTAAAATGTTAGCTATGTATTTTTCACCCCAAACAAGGGTAGGCCAAGGAAAAATTAAAAAGGTAAAAGGGTAAATAGTAACCACCCAATTGGATAAGAAAATAGGTTAGGCCCAAGATGATAAGATAGGTTAATTGTCATGGTCATGATCAAGTAAACATGAATGAGAGTGAGATACATAGAATATGTTCTCCCTTAAATTGATTGATGAGAGAATAATAATATGTTGCAAGTATGTGTAATCGGTGTTGTCATTGGTGCCAACTATGTCATCTGTGTGAATTGCTTATGGTGCAATAATATGAGTAGTTCATGTTGAGTGCATACTATCTTTGAGATGGGGTTGTTGCAATGGTGTGAGCTATTTGGTCGAGTTGTTTTGTTGAAGATGATTTGGTTGCTTTGTAGAGGTGTTGAAGATGTTGAGAATATGTTTATGTTAGTTGATTTCCAAGTGCTTTTAAGAAAATTTGATTAATAAAGGAAATAGTGTGGTGAAGTAGCATTTTGGCTTACAGAGTAGTGTTATTGTTTTGCTCCACATTTCCTCTATGTTGAAGATCTATCTTTGTGGTTTGGATATGCAGTGAGCCTTTTGGCAGTGAGCCTTTCTTCTAGGCAGTGAGCTTTTTGTGATTCAGTGTTGTTACTACTTTATATTGTGAGCTAATCCTCACCATGGTTTTTCCCTTCTTGGGTTTTCCACATAAATCTGGTATTCTCTTGTGTATGGTGTTGTTGTGATTCAGTTTCTATTATTTTATTTTTGTGCTTAATCAACATAATAATTAAAAGGTTAATTGGATTAATGTGGATTTGAATGTATGCGAGGATTTTGGAATTTAAGCTGCAACTGATTCACCCCCCCTCTCAGTTGTCTTGTGCATTCAACAATTGGTATCAGAGCTAGTTTCCTTTGAAGAGAGCTTAACTACTTGAGGTAGATTTGGGATGGCACAAAAGAAGGATGTTCCCCTATTTGATGGATCTGACCATGCTTTCTAGAAAATAAGGATGGAAGGTTATCTGATTTCTCTTGGATACGACATCTAGAAGTCCTCAATGACTCAATATACAATACCTAAAAATGGTCTGAGTACTACAAAGGAGGTCAAGGCCTATGAAATCAATGGTAAATCAAGGTATGCTCTTTCAAGTGGTCTTTCTAATTCTGAATTGGTAAAAGTAATGAATCTGAAATCTTCTAATGAAATCTAGAAAAAGATAGAAAATATTCATGAAGGAGATGACAAGGTCAAGCAAGCTAAATTAGAGAATTTAAAGCTCATGTTTGAGACCATATGAATGTCTGAAGATGAAAACATTACAAGCTACTTAGAGTGGGTGGATGAAGTTGTAAATGGCATCAAAGGTCTTGGTGGAAAAATGGATGAAAAAGAAGTGATATTGAAGGTACTCAGAACTCTTCCTAAAGCTTACAGTCATAAGGTTTCTTCTATAGAAGAATTACAAAATCTGAATCAGTTTACCAAAGATCAATTACTTGGCACCTTAATTGCTTTTAAAATAAGAGAATTCAATACAGTAGTGTAAACTCTGAGACTGTTTTCATGGATGGTAAATCTGAGAAGACTGTGGAATCAGATCAGGAGGATATAGATGATTTAGAAGCTAATTTTGTAAGAATGAAATTAGGTACTGGTAAGTACAGTTGTAAGTTGCCTTTCAAGTGTTTTAGTTGTGGCAAGATAGGTCATTATGTTTCAATATGTCCAGAAAGAATTTTGAGGAGAAAGAATAGGGAGAACAAAAGTAGAGTGCCTAAGTAAAGCTACTATGTTAGAGAGGATGCAGGTATATTTGATGATGAATCTGATTTTGAGAATGATGAGGATAATGCATGTCTTTTCATAGCTTTAAGAGATGATACTATTTCTACTAACTCTAGGAAATGTGTGAAGGAAAAGGCTTTGGAAGTAGGTCATAATTCTGAAAGCACTTTGATATTTTATTTTCATACTACATGGGAAAAGAACCTTTGGGTCATTGACAATAGATGCTCAAATCATATAACTGGTGATAAAAGTAAGTTCGTTAAACTTGAAAAATATGACGGAGGATTAGTCAGATTTGGTGATTACAGAGATGCTCAGATATGTGGAAGAGGCTCAATTAGTTTTGATGGCAAGCATAATACTAATGGTGTTCTTCATGTTAAGGGTTTAAAGCACAACTTATTGAGTGTTGGACAAATGTATAGAAAAGGATACAATCTTGTGTTTCAGGATGGTGGTTGTGAGATTAGAAAAGATTCTGGAACTGTGATAGCTATTAGAAAGACGACAAATGGAAATGTATATCATTTCAAAGGAGGTGATGGCTATTGCTTCATGACTCAAATCAGTGAAAGTTGGATATGGCATAGAAGATTGTGTCACATCAATTTTGGTATCCCGGTAAGGATAAGTTTAGCTCAATCCCTGAGAGATCTACCAAAGATTACAAAACCCATCAATGTTGTCTGCAAGGAATGTTAGATTGGAAAGCAAGAAAGAAGAAGTTTCAAAGTCAAGGATCAATCTTCTACCGAACTATTAAAATTGGTGCATATAGATCTTTGTGGTCCTACCAAGGTAAGGCGTTTTCAAGGTGACATATATTTCATGCTATTGATTGATGATTATTCTAAGATGACATGGGTTACTTTTCTTAAAGAAAAATCTAAAGCCCTAAATAAGTTCAAAGCAATCAAATTCATGGTTGAGAATGAAATAGTTATGACAATTAAATGTTTGAGGTCTAACATAGGTGGAGAGTTCGCTTCCAATGAGTTTAACATGTTATGTGAGAATCATGGAATAAAAAGGCACTTATCTGCCCCTATGACTCCTCAACAGAATGGAGTGGTTAAAAGAAAGAATAGGACTATTCAATAAGATGCAAGGACAATCATAAAAGAAGAAAACTTACCAAAGGTCTACTAGAGAGAAGTAATTCATACTATTGTTTACATACTGAATAGAGTGCAAGCAAGAGAAAATAGTACAAAGACACCTTATGAGTTATGGTATAGAAGAACTCTGACTACCAAGTACTTTAGAGTGTTTGGAAGAAAATGTTATATCAAAAGGAATGAAGAAAATCTAGGAAAGTTTGATGCAAGGTCTGATGAAGGTATCTTCCTTGGGTATTCTACTAAAAGCAAAGCTTATCAGTGCTAGAACAATAGGTTGAGAAGGATTGTTGAGAGTGCAAATGTTAAAGTTGATGAAGATCTACAAAAGAATTCAGAAGTTGATGGATATGAATCAGATGAGTCATCTTGCAGAGAAGAAGAAAATGTTGATGAAAAGGAAGTACAAATTGAAGAAGAAGAAGCTTCGTAAAAGACTCCTAGAACTCCCAAGTATGTGCAAAATGATCATTTTGAAGATCAAATCATTGGTGACAAGAACAAAGGTGTGCTAACAAGAAGGAAATCTATTGAAGAACATGTAAATATATGTTTTCTCTCTACAGTTGAACCTAAAAGAGTGATTGAAGCATGCAAGGATGAGTATTGGATCAAGGCTATGGAAGAAGAACTAATGCAAATTGAAAAGAATCAGACTTGGGAACTTGTCCCAAGACTAGAAAACAAGAACGTGATTGGAACTAAGCTGGTATTCTAGAACAAACTAAATGAGAATGGAGAAGTGGTAAGAAACAAGGCAAGGCTTGTGTGTAAAGGTTACTCACAAGTAGAAGGAATAGACTATGAGGAAACTTATGCTCCGATGGCAAGAATGGAGGCCATCAGGATGTTTTTGGCTTTTGAAGCACATAAGGAATTCAAAGTATATCAAATGGATGTGAAGTCTACTTTCTTGAATGGTGAGTTGGAAGAAGAAGTATACATAGAACAACCGGATGGATTCCAGTTATCACATGAACCTGATATGGTCTACAGATTGAAGAAGGCACTATATGGATTGAAGCAAGCCCCCAAAGCTTGGTATGCAAGGTTCGACAAGTATCTATTACAACAAGGATTCAATAAAGGCTCTGCAGATAGCAATTTGTACATCAAATAAGGTGAAGATCAAATTTTAATTGTTGAAGTATATGTGGATGATATAATATTTGGAGGAAATGAAGGCATGTGTAAGAGCTTTGCACATGAGATGCAGAAAAAAATTGAGATGTCAATGTGTGGAGAAATGAACTTCTTCCTTGGGTTATAGATCAATCAGATGGGTAAAGGTATTTTTATTTCACAATTAAAGTATGTCAAGGAAATGTTAAAGAAGTTTGGAATGGAAGATTCTAAACCAATATGTACATCCATGACAACTAGTTGCAAGATGAGCAAGAATGATGAATCACCTAAGGCTGATCAGAGCATATATAGGTCAATGATTAGAGGATTGTTATACTTAACTACTAATAGACCAGATATTATGCATGTAGTTGGTCTTGTGGCTAGATTTCATGAAGATCCTAGAGAGTCACATGTAGCAGCAGTGAAGAGGATATTTAGATATTTAAAGGGCACTCCGGATCATGGCTTGTGGTATCCAAAGGATAATGACTTTACTCTAAGTGCTTACAGATGTAGATTGGGCTGGATGTGTTGATGATAGGAAAAGTACAAGTGGTGATGCATTCTTTCTTGGAGATAGAGTGGTGTCATGGCTAAGTAAGAAGCAAGATTCAGTATCTTTGTCTATTGTAGAGGCAGAATACATTATAGTAGCATCTTGTTGCACACAAGTGTTGTGGATGAAGAAAACTTTGAAGGATATCAGCATGTATATGATGAGCCAATTCCTATCTTCTGTGATAATACCAGTGCTATTAACATTTCAAAGAATTCAGTGATGCACTCAAGGATGAAACATATCTCAATCTGGTATCACTTTTTGAGAGAGAAGATTGCAGAGAATGAAATGAAGCTTGAGTATGTGCCTACAAAGGATCAAGTTGCTGACATATTCACCAAGGCTCTTCCTAAGGATACATTTGAGTATCTCTAGGAGAAGTTAGGGGTTATTGCCCCTCCTTTGAACTAGATGCATAAGGAGATGCATTAGTCCAGTGGATTTCAAGTCTCATTTCTTATTCTAGACTGATGTTGGAGGCTACCTCTTAGGGGGAGTGGGTAATGATCATGATGGTTGTTAGAGTTAGGGGGAGTAAGTTCTAATGTTGGTTGCTTCTAAGGGAAAGCATGCAGAGCAGTAAAATAAATAATGTTGTAGAGTAGTAGTAAGCAGGTACAAGTTTGAGTAGTTGTCTAAAAGAAAGATTGAAAGTGAGAATTGTAGCCCTTTGCCATTGATGTCAAAGGGGGAGAAAGAGAACAATGTGAAAAAGAAAAGAGTCAGTGGTCAAAGAAGAGAGTATGAGTTGTAAAAGAAAGAAAGAAAGAGGGAGAGTGAGAAAGAAATAAAATTTAGTGCAGAGTTGTGTCTTGATGGTTTTTCACATTATGTGTTACCATCAATGACAAAGGGACATATTGTTGCAAGTATGTGTAATTGATGTTGTCATTGATGTCAACAAGCTTGTATTGTCATTGGTGTCAACTATGTCATCTGTGTGAGTTTCTTGCAAGAATATGAGTAGTTAGTGTTGAGTGGATATTGTCTTTGAGATGAGATTGTTGCAATGGTGTGAGCTATTTGGTCAAGTTTCTTTGTTGAAGATGATTTGGTTGCTTTGTAGAGGTACTAAAGATGTTGAGAATATGTTTCTATTAGTTGATTTCCAAGTGTTTTTCAGAAAATTTGATTAATAAAGGAAACAGTGTGGTGAAGTAGCATTCTGGCTTATAGAGTAGTGTTATTCTTTTGCTCCACATTTCCTCTATGTTGAAGATATGTCTTTGCGGTTTGGATATGTTGTTCATAGGTGTTAAGAGTTGTTATATTCCAAATTTGGTGGTTCGGTTCATTGTGCAGAGAAAATTGTGTTCACCAGTATGTGGATTGTGTTTCTAAGTTGTGCAGAGGTGTCTTAAAGAAATGTCTTTGCTCCACATTTCTTTGTAAAGAAGTTTTAGATCTTGTGGTTCTAGATTTGTGCTTATAAGGATTATATCTTTCTTTTGTTGAAGTTGTTCGTGGTTTGGTGCTTTGGAAGTTGATTTATAGAGATACAGCGTATCACAGAGACAGATAAGCTTACTGGATAAACAAGATAAGGTTGTGTGGTAGGTGAAAGTTGTTGCAGAGGAATTTGTTGGTTTTCAGGATGTTTTAAGATGTTCATGGAATACTCTAGATTGTTGTGAAGCCTTGCTTATGGTCTGCCAGTCATTTTGGGTTTGAGGAAGCATGTACTTAAAAGTTCATTGTGTTAACACAGGTTTGGCTGACCTTGGGTGTTTACACTAATTATGGAGTTGTTTTGGTGATTTTGAAAGTGTGGAGTAGTGTGCTTGGATGAATTTAGGTCCAAGCTACTATGTGTTGTGGTCCGCCATCATTCATTTCCACTTTGGTAGTGTTTAGGTCCAAACCTTATTTGAATCTTTTGTGTTAAGGTGTAATGTCGACCTTGGAGAATGTTCTCAAGGTTGAAGATAGTATAAATAAGTGTCAAGGGATCATGATTGCATGGGTGTACGTGATGGATGTAATGTGAGTAACATTGTGGTTGAATGTGTGGATCAGTACAAGCCTTCATGTGTTAGATTACTGGATGCAGTGAGCAGAAGGTATCTACTATTCTTCAGTGATGCCGCAGAGGTGATGTTGATGATGTAGTGAATTTTGATCTTCATTGGAACTGTACTCCATGCATATGTTAGATGTAATTATAACAGTTCAAATCTTGGTAGTGAACCACTCCTATCTCTTTCTCTTTAGGCAGTGAGCCTTTTGTAATTCAGTGTTGTTACTACTTTATATTGTGAGCTAATCCTCACCAT
The DNA here is from genome assembly GCA_027924645.1 of Cunninghamia lanceolata. Lineage (NCBI taxonomy): Eukaryota > Viridiplantae > Streptophyta > Pinopsida > Cupressales > Cupressaceae > Cunninghamia > Cunninghamia lanceolata. The sequence continues at coordinate 1,397,215 of BSBN01000082.1, forward strand.
TATTTTTTCCTTCTTGGGTTTTCCAAGTAAGTATGGTGTTCTCTTGTGTATGGTGTTGTTGTGATTCAGTTTTTGTTATTTTCTTTTTATGCTTAATCAACATAACAGTTAAAAGGTTAATTAGATTAATGTGGATTTGAATGTGTGCAAGGGTTTTGAAATTTAAGCTACAACTAACTCACCCCCCCTCTCAATTGTCTTGTACATTCAACATAATAAGAGCCAATCAATTTAAGGAAAATAGTCAAAGGGAGAAAGGAAAATTTTCCAAGGATTTGTGAGGAGAGAGGATAAGAGGAAATAGAATAAATATGGGATGAAAGAGGGAAACATCAAGGTCATGCTCCCAATAATGTAGGGGAAAAGAGTCACTAAGGGAACATATGAGGTCATGCCCCTAAGTAATCATGTAGCAAAGGATCAAGGTGATAAATAGGGAGAGGGGAAACCAAGATCATGCTCTTGTGATGATGATAGGAGAAAGGATCAGGAGGGGGAAAAGTGAGGTGATTCCCCCTGTAGACACCTAAAATTGACTATACCTTTATAGCACTACTAACATCACCATCTGGTGGCACTTTCATTTGAGGACCCTTCTATGTCCAATTAATAAATAAATTATATTTATTTAATTAATTAAATCAATTTTCCTCTTATCACTCAATTTATTAAATAAATTATATTTATTTAATTAATTGTGTCCAATATTCTCTCTAATTAAATTAATTAGTTTTATTTATTTAATTTAATTTTCCTACATCACTCCTATCCCATAATTAATTAAATAATTTTATTTAATTAATTATTCTCCAACTAACTTGCACAAAAATCTAAAAATAACTAACTCCATCTACACTCTTCATTTCAATCATAGCCGACTACATTGGGATAGGTCCTATCATTTCCATAATGCATCATTACTTAATCTCATCCATTCATTTATACTTAATCACAACCATTCATACTTGATCTATGTCTTGATCCATGTCTCACTTAATTCTAGCCATCCATCTTTAATGTAATCCTAGCCATTCATCCTATCATCCAAGATCATATAAGTATCCCTTCAATCAACTCATTTGAATCCATAAAAAATTGGAGAAAGAAACTCATGAAGAATTGATTATGTTGGTTTATTGAGAAATCCACATTTGAGCAATCATATCATTTTAAAGGAGCATGTCAAGTAGAACAAGGGTGCACTCTACTTCCATTCTAGGAGGAGTAAGAGTGATTTGAGGTGAAATAATTGTGTTTAGTGTGATCCTTGAGATCAAAAACATATAATATCAAACTTTCCCTTAGGAGGCCTACCTTGGAGACACACCCACTCCAAGAGGTGACCTCAACCATGCATTCCAGTGGGGTATATAAAGGGGGGAGAATGAAAATTGTACCTCAATCTAGTCATGTTATCATTGGTATAGCCTTGGGGCCCCTAGTGATTTAGGACATGAGGTGAAGTAACATTCGCTTGCGCTTATGCCACATTCCTTCAACAGACTAGTGTTCATGGATTTGAGCCCCACGTACCTAACATATATCAGGGACACCCTAAGAGAACTTGTACAATCCTAGTTTAAGACCTTTTAGTTGTCTTTTAGTGTGTTGCAATGGTCAACATGGACCTTGAAGTTACTCACCATGTACCTCCTGGCGTAGAGATAGAAGTTCCTTGGGCAAGGTGTCAAGGCCTCCAAGGAAAGGGAAAGGGTGAGCCATCGGCCACTTGATTCCTAGCTATTCGATCTTGAGAAATATTCCCAGTTAGTCAAGGAATTTGAGAGGTATTGAGTGTGGGCCCACATTAGAAGTTAATCCCATTTGAATAAATTAGGTTTGTTCATGTACTTTGTGTGTGTGTGTTCATTTTGTCAAAAACTTGCATATTGCCATCTAAAATTCAAAACCTTTGCAAACTTGTCTATGTTGTGTGAAATCTTTTGTTTTCCAATTGCCTAATGTTAAGTATACAACATTTTCAAACATCTTCAACCATCCTAGGGTCCATAGTGCAAGTTTTTGAGATAATCTTTGTCACATTGCTCCTTTTTCCTAAGGTTGATTCATTTGAGATCTAAATCCATAATCCAAGATACATCTACCTTTCCTCTCTTCCATCCACATCATCTACTTTATCCTCCATATCACATTTTTCTTAGACTTTGAATTGAGATTTAGCCCTTGATCAAGACCCTCATTTTTAATCCTTCATCCAATCCTTTAATCCTAATCAATTTTTGTGTTGTTCTTGGGATATATCATTCCCACAACACCATCCTTGATCCATCCAATCAAATCTAATAGGGTCTTGTATTTTGATCTTTATCCCAAATCTAGTCCAAGTCATCATCATTCTTCTAGCTTAATCACTCCCATCCATATCATCCCTAATTCGATCCAAGATCTCCAGCACATCAACCTTTTATATCATCATTAAGATCTCTCATTTTATGGCCCCCATAACTAGATCACAAGCCAAGAAAATAATGGATCCTAACTAAGACATTCTATCCAATCCACTTCATCCTATAAGTATATATGAGGAACAAATTAGATAATCACTTGGCTTCATGACAACTTTTGGAAATAAAGAAACTTACCCTACGATACCTCAAATTTTGATACCTAAATCCAACAACACAACTGAGCATGAACATGATTTTGACCAACCAAGTAGCTTTTACCCACATTCATAGATTTCATCAAAGGACATAAGGATTTGATCATGAAACTTCTTAGGGATGAAGGAGTGAATATTCCTTCCCCCTTGATTCGAAAAAACCCCAAGTTCCAAATCATCCTATCTCTTAATCACAAAACATCATTGACATCCCTCAAGACCATGACCCTAATTCAAACCACACATATCAACTTGGCCAATCTTCATCACTTATCCCACAAATTTCCAAGATACCTAAGACATCTCATCAACATATTCCTACACTTTCCATTCCATTTCAAACTTCATCTCCATCTCTTTCCATTCCTCAACATACACTTACCATTCCATCTACATCTCACATTCCATCCCAATCAAACCCTTATCAACCTTCATCTCATCATGTGGTTGTATAATCATACCCCATTCATCAATCATATCAATCTACCATGTTAATACCCGAAGGTCATCAACCCATCTATTCAAACACTTCTCCACTCATCTCATCACATATATCCTACCAGCCTAATCCATTGGCCATGCATCCTATGCCTTCACATCAATACATATTATTTTTATCACTGACCCCACCTCTTATGACCCCTTTGGACTAGAAGGTGCAAAATCTAGAGAATGAAATCCGAAGAAAGGTGTTAATATTGAAAAATCCTTTATCACTAAAGGTTTACTCAAGACCTATACCAAGGACAATAATCAAATGAATGACAAATCTAAACCTTGGGCTAACAATAAACCTATGGTTAGTGATGGAGTCATGGATTCAAGGTACATTCAAAAAATGCAACCTTCTCAACCTAATGTGCAAACTATCCTTAAGACCAATATTGTTTCCCTTCTTGCAAGACCATTTAGACCCCCCTCCAATCCAAGACATCACTTTACTAACTTAGGGGAACCCATTGAGGAGGTGTTTCTAAAGTTATTGTGTGCTGGTATGGTAGACCTCCCTATCACTAACCTTGTGATGCTATAGCCTAAACTTGCATGGTACAATGAGAAGGATTATTGTATTTATCATCGTATCCATGGACATCCTACAAACAAGTGTATGAGGCTTAAACATTACATTCAAGATTTATTGATCAAGGAAAATTAGAAGTAACCCCCAATTCCTCATCCAATGACAAATTGGGTATTTACCAAATCCTTTTCCAAAGCATGGTCAATCCACTTCATTCTCTCCTTCCACTTCAAACCAATCCCAAAATAATCATGCCAACATTGTCCACTATAATAAGACTCTTTACTCCTATGACTTTGTTGTAGGGCGTATAGATCATGATCCCTCATCTGTTGCTACTGTTACCATAAAGTTTCCATCTCCTAATTATGTTGTTACAACAAGACATAGAACAATCACTATCCCTCAACCTCAACCTCCATCTTCTTCATCGTCCCAACCTTCCCATTATAATCTCGTAGACCATCTTGGATCTCCTTAGTGCTTCCCCTATCCACAAATCTATATTGGATTGAGCCTTACAAGAATACCAAGTTCCACATAACATCGATCTTGATCAATACCAAGCTACTGTGGATCACTTATCTTCCACTTACCACCTCACCTTTAGCCAACATGACATGCCACCAATTGATCCATCTCATAATAAACCCATTCACATTGATGTCCTAGTTGCTAAACACAAAGTCAAGTGTGTCCTTTTGAATAACGGATCTAGTTTGAATTTATGTACCTTGTGATTAATAAAATAATTGGGATATTCAATAGCTGACTTGGAACCTTGTACTTTTACTATTAAAGGTTATGATGATTTCGAGAGAGAATTCGAAGGAAATTAAGATAGAGGAAAGTAAGAAGACAAATAAACATGAAGAAAAACCAAAGTAAAGAGCTTATACCTCAAATCTTCAAATCCCCCTTTCTCCTTGATAAGGTGGAGGAGATTGATGCACCCAACTCAACTCCTAGCTTTACCCAACAATGAAGTGTATGTGGATTGCTCTATGAAATCAACACAACATGGATTTGATAAAGGATTTAGGCTAGCAATTGGTCGAAGATTTTGGCATAGTATGGATGCAAATGACTTGAGATGAAAAAGGCTTAGAGGAGGCTTGTATTTATAGAGCTTTTGGGAGGATTTTAGATCAATGGTGGAGATTGAAATTTGAGATCCAAGGGAGGAGATGGAATGGTGAGATCAAGGGCTAGGATTTGATCAACAAAAATGAAGGGTTCTTATTATTTTTGAATTTTAAATTCACCTTGGGAAGGTTTTGCATTAATGAAGATTAGGACATATGAATGAATAAAAAAATCATTCATATGGGAGAGAGTGAAATAAAAAATTGTGTTTTATGGGTGAGTGGGATGACTTGTGACACATACATGCTTTTGGCAAAGACATGTGTGAGCTATTTTTATTAAAAAGAGCTCTTGCATCGAAGAGGAAAGGTGAGGTGGAGACACATGTGACTCCTTTTGAATAAAAAATTACTTTTTATTCAAAGGGTGTGGGGAGATGGGTTAATGAAGGTTTAGGCTAATTAATTAGGCGATTAGCTTAATTAATATGTCTATTGGAAATTAGTGAGGGGATTAATTAGTGGTTAGGATTAATTAAGGGTTTACTTAATTAATTTGGGTCTAAGGGCTAGGTAGGGTATTGTAGCTAATTAAATAAATGTTATTTATTTAATTAGATTAGGTTTAGGTCATAGGCTAGGAGAGATTAATTAAATAACTATGTTTTACTTAATTAATCTAGGTTAGGGGATGAGGAATATTAATCAAATAAATATTAGGATATTTATTTAATTAATTATGGATGATGGTTTAAGGTATAGTAATAAATTAAATAAATTAATTTAAATTACAAATGAATAATTGGGATGAATGGCTAGGGATAGATGGTTAGGATAAATCAATTAAATAAATTGAATTTTTTATTTATTAAATTTGGTGGAAGGAATAATTAGTGGTGTAAGGATACGGGAAAGTGGCTTGTGAGGTCAAGGCATTTTCAGGTGTCTACATTTTGCCCCTCTTTGATGTGGCATCGTGACCAAGTGGGGAATGGCGTCAGATCAAATAATTTATTTTGCCCCACCTAATAGGAGGAACGAAAATGGATGACAGATGCCCCCTCAAGAGATCAGGAAAAAAATTAATTTTTTTGGGTGAACTCTCGAAAAGGAGGGAATTGTGGTGAAAAAGAGGTTTAGGATGGGAAATGGGGTTGATAGAAGAAAAAATAGGTGAAAATAGGTATGATTTGTGGCCTGGGCAAAAGAAACAGTGGATTAGGGCTTATGTGGTAGCTATAGATAGGCCAAAGAGGGCCCAACATGCCACATTTGCACACTTAAGCTTATTGAGTTGGATAGAGAAGAGTGAGAGTGATGGCGCAATGAGGCATTCCACGTGAGGAGTACTAATCCAAGCGAATCCAGGAGTATCAAAGACTACCTGCAGTTGGCGGATGGGTATGTTGGCTAACCCTCTTTTGTACTTTCTCAAGTTTTGGGGCATTTGTAGGGCTTGAAAGGGGTAGGTTAGGTGGTTTAGCACCTATACGCAGCCGCACGGTGCATATGGTCAATGAATTAGCACCATAGGCTAGATTAGCGCATTTGGTTTGTATAAGGGGAGGTGCTAGTTTTTGCACCCATGGTCAATGAATTAGCACTATGGGCTCAATTAGCATTGAGTTTAAGGGGGGTTTAGCGCCATCGTCTTGATTAGCGCATGCCCCTGGGTATTAGCACAATTGTCTAGATTAGCACAGGGTTAATGAATTAGCGCCTTAGGCTCACTTAGCACCAAACTCAAGAATTTTTGGGTCTTCTAGGTAAAATATAGTGCATGGGGTTTCTGAAATAGCACTTTTGTCTCAATTAGTGCCTAGCGTCAATAGGTTAGCGCATCTGTTTGGATTAGCACTTAAGGTCACTTTGTCAACGCATCCATCTAGATTAGGGTTAGAGGTTAGTTTGTTAGCACCTCTAGTTGGAGTAGCACTAGGGGTTAACTGAATAGTATCTTTGCATTATTTTTGGGAAAAAGATTGATTTCTTTGGGTTTTTTGAATACAGGTTGATTTTCCTATTTTGCAATCGTGAGAGTGGCGACCTCCTATGATGGTCGTTAGAGATAAGTTGACTCAGGCAGAGAAGAACCACCTGAGAGTGCTTGGACTATGGTTATTTCAAAGATGCCTTGATTGCGAGCGCATCGATTAATGATGATGACTTTGGTGGAGTGATGGAGTGAGAGTTGCTCATTTCTACTACCGACGAGTGAGATGACGATCACCCTGGAGGATGTGTGGAGGATCCCCATTCATGGCGAGAGGGTTGTATATGATCAGGTGATGGGTTTGGTGACACTGCGACGTGTTTTTTCCCTAACACAAGTGGACACAAGTAAGGATGGGCGAGAGATGTTGTGGTCGGTGACCCTTAGGAGGCACCTTAGTGATTTTGAGTTGTACATTTGTAGACTTATCAGGGGAGTGTTGATGCTAGATCAGCACTCTCGTGGATTTCCTATGGGATGGGGAGACTATGTAGAGTAGATGGTGTCTCAAGGTGCAATATATGCATGGGGGCCATGTTTATTGGCTGATGTGTATCATGATATACACTAGGTCATGTATCTAAGTTGAGCAAGCCTTGGTTGTGGGGTGACACTTCTCCATGTGTGGGCTTGGGAGCATATTGCAATGAGCACAATAGTATGTCAGCATGTGAGGTCACAGTTTCAGCCTTTTGTGTTTACCTATATTGGTATTCTGGCACATTAGTAGTTTGGCAGTAAGAGATTCTGGAGACGTGTTTTTGATGAGGTGATGTAAGTGGTATGGTGGTCATACATAGGATGCGAGTTGTGGCTAGATGTTGATGTTCATCTTCCATTTACTAGGTAGCCACACTATCTTATAGGGAGGACAACTTACATTTTGGATCGGTACCTCCTCGATCAGGTTTTGCACCAGTTTGGATTGCCACAAGATGTGCCATGGGTATCAGTTGTTTTTGCTTGGGTACGGTGGGATCGTGGTCATTGGGGAGTAGAGCGAGAGGCAGCCATGGTTATTGCAAAGTTTGATCATCTAGTGGTGATGGATTGGGATTGGCAGTCTACAATGGTGGATGCAAGTACCACACTAGCATACGATGCCTGGTGGGCATAGGATAGGCCAGTTCAGTTGACCATTCCAGTGGATCAGCCAGGGGCAGACGATGAGGAGGAGTATATTGTTGAGATGGATGTAGAGGATGATGATGGGGACGGTCATGGAGATAGAGGAGGAGGTGGTGGTGGTGGTGGTGGTGGTGTAGGTGATGATGGTGGTTGGAATGGCGGTAGAGAAGGTATTCCTCTTCTAGTAGTAGTTGCAGTGAGAGCTACAGGGGCAAGGCTATATGGTGCAAGTCCTTCTAGTTCTGGTTCAGGTTCTAGGTGTCGAGTGCGTTAGAGGGTCGATGTGCTAATAGGAGATGGAGAGGGTTTAGATACCCTGAGGGCTCAAGTGGCGAGCCTAGTGTTGGGTCACAAAAATGCGGGTTGTAGATTCTAAGAGGATGCTAAGTTCTGTGATCAAATCTACAATGTTTTTGAACCAACTAACAGAGTTTGATTACTCCTTGCACTTCAGACTCTATTAAACCTAGACGGGTGAACCTTTAATTAATAAAACAGATCAATTGAATATGCAACTTTGACAAATATTAACTTATCTACTTACAGTGGCATAAAATGTGAAGTAAATGAAAAATTATTAACTACTTCTACAGAGCAAATGACTTGTAATGTTTAAATGAAATAAAAAATTAACTATTAAATAAATGCAATTAAATTTTTAGACTAGTGCCTCATTGGGTAATGGAGTCAAGAGAGATTCAAAAAACAAACAGCTTATGCTCGGCAATAATTTGAATTGTTTCGCACAGAGAAATGGTTTACAGCTTGTGTAACCGTGCAAGGAGATAATTATTAATCCATTCTTAGTTATCCAAAGGACAGAATCAAATTTATTGCAAAATACTCAAAGGGAGTTTAATCCTTTCTTGAAGGAACCGATTAAAATTATGTAGAAAAATTAGATTGCATCAACTGGAGACAGAATAACAATTCTAGTTAAATGATTCTACTTATAAATCCAAATAGTATTTCTAGATTACTATGATTAATCAAAAGAATTTAATTCTTTTCAAAGAAACCAATTAATTTAATCACACAGATGCAACAAATGTGTTTCTGAAAAAATGAATATATGCTTGATATATCAAATTGAATAACCATAAAATACTAAAATGGAGACAATCAAATAACTGAAATAAATCAACAAACAACTGATACCGTCATAAATTATTTGAATCTGAAATCCTCCTCTAACTGCTTCAGGATATTGCGTGCAACATAGTCAAGATGAAAAATAGATACTTTATTCCCTTATATATGATATTCTGATTCAAATCCTAGAAAAAGTTCTCAAACCTAAAACTATCTCTCTAATTTTTCCTCCATCTAATCTTTTTCGGGTCGTGGTCATCTCTTATAAAGAGAGGCAACAAGCTTCAGACCCGTTACAAAATTTGTGATGGTTGATAACTGATTGAACCTAATCATGAGAAACGACATATTTTATTACATAAATTAAATAACTTGATTTGAAACATTTAACGATCATTTGAGGCTGGAATAAAATATTTAATTTTCTCGGTTGAGAGCCGCTTCATTGCATTCAATGCAACCCTAATCCTGCAAAGAAAAGAAATTACTCATCAGATAAACAATAAATAAACATATAATTTGCATTGATGTGAACCTTAGGACCTGTGTCGTGAGGTATTTTTTCTTTATTTCGTCGTATATTTTCTCACATTTTTAGGGTTGCAACCCTTCCCATAGAAGTCTCGTATGTCTTTTCATTATGTTGAATGCCTTTGGTAGAAAATAAAATATTCAATATTAACCTTCATTATAGTATCACCATGAAGAAAATCAAATAATTATTTTATTTCTTCTTTGGCCATAAATTATTATTTTCACATTTGCTTGTGTACATTTTTCATATTTGTTGTGAAAATAATTACCCTTGATTAGGGTTTGTCAATAACCTTCATGTTGTGAAAATAATTATTATTATTTCTCTTTGCATTCCCTTTTAGGCCTCCAATAATTTCAGAAAAGACTTTGGCATGACTATTTAATTCGTTCTAGGCAAAATAAAATATTTAATTGGTTGCTTTTGTCGAATTAAATATTTAAATTAATCTTCATCATGTTTGATAACAAAATATTTAATCCAATTCTTATTTGTTTCAACCTTTACTTCATTTCTTATTTATATTCACCCGCATATTTTTTACTTTCATTGGACAAAAATATTCATTTGGGTAAAAATGATTACCCCTTCTTCATTTGCTCAGTAAAAATATCCCTTGACCATTGAATGTTTCTTCCTCAAAATATTTTTTAGGTAAAATAATTACCTATGCAGTGAATTCCTTGAAAAGTATTTTGTCTCCATCCTTGTAACCATTTATGGTGTCCAGGATCCAATTGCACAAACAATCTGCTTTTCCCAAGCCATTTGATACTCAACATTGAATTCTTTCCCTCATTCTATATGCACATCTTGTCCTCCTAAATATGGAATTTGTCCTAAAAGTTCTTATTAAAAGCAATGGGGCTACTTATATTATGATATAGAGAAACCAAAACAAAGGTATTCCAAAGAGCATATTGAAAGTATTCTTTGTAAAAGAAGTGACAATATCTCTTTAACTAATAACCGCTAATGGGTTTCCTGCAATTGACAACCCACATTATTCAAGCTGTTTGATTTTTGAATATGGAACCAGAATGGGCACGTTTTGCCCAGGGTCTTCATTGTGGCATTGGATGGTTACATTTCCAAATGGGTAGAGAAAACAAAGCTTTGGGTAAAAAAGACAGACATGTTTCAAGAGGAATCATCACACTTGTGGTTGTATTTCCACAATTGCTACCATCATTGAGGAGGCTAAAGAAAATAAACACAGGGCTTAGATAGTTAACTTTAGATGAAGAGGGGTACGGATGGGGACAGAATCCACATTCTTATAATGGAGTTTCTTGTTCACTACGATTATTACTTTGTGACATTTTACAAAGAATCCAATTCCTCATGGCAGGATCAAAACCTTGAGACTTAAAATTTATTAATATCATTAGCGATGACAATTTAGAAGTTGATTATTAGAAGAATATTCATGAAAATGGGAGATGACAATGATATTCATAGCACCATATAAATTAAATAATGTTTCCCACTTTCACACACTCTCTTCGAACTTTATATCCATGAGATGGAGTTGATTTCAAAAAATAAAATGGATGCCTAGGTAGTTACCTCCTCTTTGGATCTCCAGTGCCATTTTATCATTTTTTGCTGACATTGTAGTTGACCCATCTAGTGGTAAGTCTTTAAAAGCAGATTAACATATTCAGTTCATTGTATGACAAACATGGTTTGCAGGTCAGCCATGGGATGACAAAAGTCATAGCATTTTACTTGCCCAAACATGAAGCAGCCAATGCCAATGCTAACCTCACATATGAAGGGCGAGTTGTTGAGATAGTAACTTCATATGCTAACTTGAGGTTATTATATCCAGTCCTCACTTTAGTTTGATCACAAGCAAATTTTAGGTTCACTAAGAATTATTTAGCTCTTACCACTTTACAAAGACAATGCTTTTAGTTCCAGTTCCTAGATACACCATCAAGATCCTCTTTTCGACTCACTAGTAACTCATCTCTCTTCCGCATTGTTTTAGATAGAATAGCTGGCAACTTCCAGACAAAGATACAACTATCTCCACTAATAGAGATGACATGTTTGCAGTCAGCTAGAAAACTTGTTCCAGTAATTACTTTAGCATGCCCTAAAGCTTGCGCTACAAGATCTCCAAATGTAAAATCATAAATGCACATGTATTTGTCTACATGAGAACAAATTATATAGCTTCCACTTTGGTCCACACAAACCTTGGTAGGTTCACCAGCATTCCCATCTTGTTTGAAGGTTCTTACAGGCTTACCATAAATAATTGGTATCTTGATATCAATTGTTTAAAGCCTCAACACAAATAGTCACTTGTTTAAAAGGAGATTCTATTTATAGCTGATGCGCTGTGGTCAATTGTTGAAGTAGAAATCTACTCTCTTCATAAACAACCCATACATTGGAGTAGTGCTCAAGTGCGCCAATCTATCTGACATAATATGGGATTTTACAGAAAAGAATGTATCTTGACAGAAACAATGGATGACAAAACATATAATGATAGTAGCTGCATTGTGTAATTCTGTATGATTCTCATTGTAGACGACAATAACAATATGTAAATTTTCCATATTTTTATGCTTGAAAGTCTGTCTGTAACAAATATGCGCCACCTGTCTTCATCTATAGAAACAGATCCTAGAAATGATAGCATGAACTCTTTGGACATATTACAAAGTGTAGGCTCTTTTACAGGCTCAAATTAGCTTTCTGGCCAACCCAACTCTACACTAGAATTTATGATTGGCTCTGAGGCTCCATTCTCGAAAATCCATCTTTCTTCAAAATCTGTAGATTCCTTTGCTTCTCATATACCAGAGATACCAAGATTACATGAAAGAGTAATTGAATAACCCACATGAAAAATAATGGATCAAGAATATAAGAGAAATCCAGCCTTATCTCTGTTGTAGGTTTTGGCATCTCTTTCACAAATTGAAGTGGCATCTACACATTTGTGCCTTTAAAAAGATGAAGAAAGGCTTGAGACACCAGATTAATGGAGCGTGGTATCCTCAGCAATGAGTATGCTGTATTTGTAGAATCATTCTTATAAGTTCCATAGTACCAGATGGTCACATTGAATTCTTTGTATTTGAGTTCATAAAATCATAAGCTACGACAATCTCATTGATTTTTCTGGTAGAATTTCTTGACGATAACCTTGGAAAAGGTCTTTGTTTACAACTGATGAGTTAATCATGCCATATAACTGAACTTTCCACATACTTTATCTCAAAGGGTAATGTAATTCCTCCTAGATGAAAGAAGCCTAAAAAATTTCAAATTTCCTTGACATGATGGTTGAATGACATATATAGCAGAATTGGTCAGAAAAGTAGGCTCTATGTAATTTGATGTGTCAGGTTTGTTATCAGTTCCAGGAATCAGAACTAAGAATGTTTTAAGGGGGTCTAAAAAGATTGTTGGAAGAGCATATGTTACTAGTTTCCCGGCCAAGGTTTCTGCCATAGATTTATTATTCCCTATGTAAAGTAAGGTCACAGGGCAAGATTTATCTTTCAAACAAGAATTGTCTGGAAGATCTGTGAATTCATTAGAATCAGATTTGACAATTTGATACTGAAAACTTGGCACTTGCAGAAATGCAAGCCACTCTGGAGGGCTTGGTATTGCACAAGTACCAACTTGATCCAAATCTAAATACTGTATACCACAGACCTCTGTATCATGACCAGTGCCATTTGTTTGTACACGTTTTTAGGATAGCAAAAGATTTCCCAAATCTGAGGATATGGGATCTTGAATTTTTTTGTAAAAAATTGACTGGAAATATCTAGTTCCAACATAGGCTCTGTCTAGGGATGTATGCCCCTTGTGGACATAGCAAGATCCTAGATTTCTGGAGGAGCAGACTAGTGCCTTCTCCATTGGGCAACAGAGTCAACTTTGCCGCCAAAACTGATATGGTCAGAAGACCATATCAGAAAAGAAAATCCATGTCTTTCCCCTTTCAAAACCCTTGTTCTGATCATGTTGTAATGATACCAATTTGAACATATCATTTAAGTTTGCATGATTGGTCATATCCATATTTAACTGATTAGTGATGCTGGTATATTCTTCACCATTACGCATTTGAAAACCATCTATAATCTTACACTTGTATGACAGACTAGACACAATCTCCATGTGATATCTTATGTAACCTTATTTGCTGTCATCTTCCAAATGATGGTTCTCTATTTGAACTGGGAAGTAGAAGAAATCAATTTGCATCTGATGTTTATTTCCTTGAGTCTTGGCACCATCTAATGAAAAAGCATCACTATTATTTTCATCATCACAAGTAACTTTCCCACACGCTTGTGATCTTGAGACTCCATTATCACAAGATTCAATAGAGGCATTTATCTCTAGACAATCACTGCTATCGAATTCACAATCATCAATTGTTTCTATCTCATCTGAATGTGATCCTGATACTATATTTCCACACCAATCATATGGTCTACTATCATGCAAAGTATCCTCACTGTCAAAGCATAAGTATGTTGGACATGGTATTTGAGTATCATCCTTGTGTTCATATTTCTGATATTCTATAGTGAGTAATTCTAAAATATGCTCACTGTTAAGTGAGCATATTTCTTCGTCCATCACACTGGGGATACTTTCTTCATCTTTTTCATCATTACCACAACACCCAAAATCAAATGTACCCATTTCATCAGCATGGTCACAAGATGATGTATCATTTTGACCATCTGAAAATATTTCATCCTCTTCTTCCCCACACTGCTGGTTCATATATTGCGGTGGGTGGGCTGGGATAAAATTTGTCTCATATAAAGACTGATAGTAAGCATTGCGATGTGGTACATATTGCTGGTATTGCGGGGCATAGTACTATCTTAGTGGTGGATAGTATTGAGGAATGTTACTTGCATTTATAAGCTAGGGCCCTTGTGGTGGCTTATTGTGCTAGATAGGGTTATGGTATGGATCATGAGGTATTCTTGAAGTATATGGAGCGTATGTGTTCTGAGAGGGTGTATGTGAATTGACAACACCACTCTGTGGAGGGATAGGTTTTGGTGGTTCCAGTACTTGGAGGCCCAATTGTGCCAGCTGTCTATCCAATCCTACTATTTGTCTATCTAGTTCTTTGCTTTTTTGTATCATCTGTGATCTCCTGAATTGTTGTTCTTTCCATTCTAAATACACTTCTAATTCCTAATCAGTCATGCTATCAAGGTCAACAATAGTTTGATCAAAAAACTTCTCCTCATCATGTGGGTTGTTATAGTCGTTATTTTCATTTGCATACCCATCATTTAATGGTTCTCCTTCATGTCTCCTTAGTTCAAAGAATGCATCTAAAGGGGGTATGTTATATTTTTTCATGTTTCATCAATTTTATTTTCAGAGTCGCCACCGCTTGTGAGAAGGGGAAAATTTCATCTTTCTAGGTTTTTGCCAGCAGAGTTTACCAATCTATATTTGAATTTTGTGTAGAGTCGCCACCTCTATTTAGAGGACTAATCAATCTTCTGGGTTTTCCTTCCACCAACAGAGTTATTCCTTTTAATTCTCTGACTCTAAAATAATCTTTAACTGGAGATTCTGGATTCATTCCCCAGTAGAGTCGCCAATTTGTTGGGTCTCAAAAATGGGGGTTGTAGATTCTAAGAGGATGCCAGGTTCTGTGATCAAATCTACAATGTTTTTGAACCAACTAACGAAGTTTGATTACTCCCTGCGCTTCAGGCTCTGTTAAACCTAGGTGGGTGAACCTTTAATTAATAAAACAGATCAATTGAATATGCAACTTTGACAAATATTAACTTATCTACTTACAGTGGCATAAAATGTGAAGTAAATGAAAAATTATTAACTACTTCTATAGAGCAAATGACTTGTAATGTTTAAATGAAATAAAAAATTAACTATTAAATAAATGCAATTAAATTTTCAGACTAGTGCCTCATTGGGTAACGAAGTCAAGAGAGATTCAAAAAACAAACAACTTATGCTTGGCAATAATTTGAATTGTTTTGCACAAAGAAATGGTTTACAGCTTGTGTAACCATGCAAGGAGATAATTATTAATCCATTCTTAGTTATCCAAAGGATAGAATCAAATTTATTGCAAAATATTCAAAGGGAGTTTAATCCTTTCTTGAAGGAACCTATTAAAATTATGCAGAAAAATTAGATTGCATCAACTTTGGAGACAAAATAACAATTCTAGTTAAATGATTCTACTTACAAATCCAAATAGTATTTCTAGATTACTGTGATTAATCAAAAGGATTTAATTCTTTTCAAAGAAACCAATTAATTTAATCACACAGATGCAGCAAATGTGTTTCTAACAAAATGAATATATGCTTGATATATCAAATTGAATAACCATAAAATACTAAAATGGAGACAATCAAATAACCGAAATAAATCAACAAACAACTGATACCGTCATGAATTATTTGAATCTGAAATCCTCCTCTGACTGCTTTAGGATATTGCATGCAACATAGTCAAGATGAAAAATAGATACTTCATTCCCTTGTATATGATATTCTGATTCAAATCCTAGAAAAAGTTCTCAAACCTAAAACTATCTCTCTAATTTTTCCTCTATCTAATCTTTTTTCGGGTCGTGGTCATCTCTTATAAAGAGAGGCAACAAGCTTCAAACCCGTTACAAAATTTGTGACGGTTGATAACTGATTGAACCTAATCATGAGAAATGACATATTTTATTACATAAATTAAATAACTTGATTTGAAACATTTAATGATCATTTGAGGCTGGAATAAAATATTTAATTTTCTCGGTTGAGAGCCGCTTCATTGCATTCAATGCAACCCTAATCCTGCAAAGAAAACAAATTACTCATCAGATAAACAATAAATAAACATATAATTTGCATTGATGTGAACCTTAGGACCTGTGTCGTGAGGTATTTTTTCTTTATTTCGTCGTATATTTTCTCACATTTTTAGGGTTGCAACCCTTCCCATAGAAGTCCCGTATGTCTTTTCATTATGTTGAATGCCTTTGGCAGAAAATAAAATATTCAATATTAACCTTCATTATAGTATCACCATGAAGAAAATCAAATAATTATTTTATTTCTTCTTTGGCCATAAATTATTATTTTCACATTTGCTTGTGTGCATTTTTCATATTTGTTGTGAAAATAATTACCCTTGATTAGGGTTTGTCAATAACCTTCATGTTGTGAAAATAATAATTATTATTTCTCTTTGCCTTCCCTTTTAGGGCTCCAATAATTTCAGAAAAGACTTTGGCATGACTATTCAATTCGTTCTAGGCAAAATAAAATATTTAATTGGTTGCTTTTGCCGAATTAAATATTTAAATTAATCTTCATCATGTTTGATAACAAAATATTTAATCCAATTCTTATTTGTTTCAACCTTTACTTCATTTCTTATTTATATTCACCCGCATATTTTTTACTTTCGTTGGACAAAAATATTCATTTGGGTAAAAATGATTACCCCTTCTTCATTTGCTCAGTAAAAATATCCCCTGACCATTATATGTTTCTTCCTCAAAATATTTTTTAGGTAAAATAATTACCTATCCAGTGAATTCCTTGAAAAGTATTTTGTCTCCATCCTTGTAACCATTTATGGTGTCCAGGATCCAATTGCACAAACAATCTGCTTTTCCCAAGCCATTTGATACTCAACATTGAATTCTTTCCCTCATTCTATATGCACATCTTGTCCTCCTAAATATGGCATTTGTCCTAAAAGTTCTTATTAAAAGCAATGGGGTTACTTATATTATGATACAGAGAAACCAAAACAAAGGTATTCCAAAGAGTATATTGAAAGTATTCTTTGTAAAAGAAGTGACAATATCTCTTTAACTAATAACCGCTAATGGTTTTTCTGCAATTGACAACCCACATTATTCAGGCTGTTTGATTTTTGAATATGGAACCAGAATGGGCACGTTTTGCCTAGGGTCTTCATTGTGGCATTGGATGGTTACATCTCCAAATGGGAAGAGAAAACAAAGCTTTGGGTAAAAAAGATAGGTAGGTTTCAAGACGAATCATCACACTTGTGGTTGTATTTCCACTATTGCTACCATCATTGAGGAGGCTAAAGCAAATAAACACAGGGCTTAGATAGTTAACTTTAGATGAAGAGGGGTACGGATACTGGGACATAAAATAAATTAGGATGTGCGAGTAAATAAGGATATGGCTTATTATATTAAATGTAATCACCAAAAACTGTGCATACAGGGATGGGGACAGAATCCACATTTTTATAATGGAGTTTCTTGTTCACTACGATTATTACTTTGTGACATTTTACAAAGAATCCAATTCCTCATGGCAGGATCAAAACCTTGAGACTTAAAATTTATTAATATCATTAGCGATGACAATTTAGAAGTTGATTATTAGAAGAATATTCATGAAAATGGGAGATGACAATGATATTCATAGCACCATATAAATTAAATAATGTTTCCCACTTTCACACACTCTCTTTGAACTTTATATCCATGAGATGGAGTTGATTTCAAAAAATAAAATGGATGCCTAGGTAGTTACCTCCTCTTTGGATCTCCAGTGCCATTTTATCATTTTTTGCCGACATTATAGTTGACCCATCTAGTGGTAAGTCCTTAAAAGCAGATTAACATATTCAGTTCATTGTATGACAAACATGGTTTGCAGGTCAGCCATGGGATGACAAAAGTCATAGCAAATTACTTGCCCAAACATGAAGCAGCCAATGCCAATGCTAACCTCACATATGAAGGGTGAGTTGTTGAGATAGTAACTTCATATGCTAACTTGAGGTCATTATAATCCAACCCTCACTTTAGTTTGATCACAAGCAAATTCTAGGTTCAATAAGAATTATTTAGCTCTTACCACTTTACAAAGACAATGCTTTTAGTTCCAGTTCCCAGATACACCATCAAGATCCTCTTTTGCACTCACTAGTAGCTCATCTCTCTTCCGCATTGTTTTAGATAGAATAGCTGGCAACTTCCAGACAAAGATACAACTATCTCCACTAACAGAGATGACATGTTTGCAGTCAGCTAGAAAACTTGCTCCAGTAATTACTTCAGCATGCCCTAAAGCTTGCGCTACAAGATCTCCAGTTGTAAAATCATAAATGCGCATGCATTTGTCTACATGAAAACAAATTATATAGCTTCCACTTTGGTCCACACAAACCTTGGTAGGTTCACCAGCATTCTCATCTTGTTTGAAGGTTCTTACAGGCTTACCATAAATAATTGGTGTCTTGATATCAATTGTTTAAAGCCTCAACACAAACAATCACTTGTTTAAAAGGAGATTCTATTTCTAGCTGATGCAATGTGGTCAATTGTTGAAGTAGAAATCTACTCTCTTCATAAACAGCCCATACATTGGAGTAGTGCTCAAGTGCGCCAATCTGTCTGACACAATACGGGATTTTACAGAAAAGAATGTATCTTGACAGAAACAATGGATGACAAAACATATAATGATAGTAGCTGCATTGTGTAATTCTGTATGATTCTCATTGTAGATGACAATAATATGTAAATTTTCCATATTTTTATGCTCGAAATTCTGTCTATAACAAATATGCACCGCCTGTCTTCATCTGTAGAAACAGATCCTAGAAATGATAGCATGAACTCTTTGGACATATTACAAAGTGCAGGCTCTTTTACAGGCTCAAATTAGCTTTCTGGCCAACCCAACTCTACACTAGAATTCACGATTGGCTCCAAGGCTCCATTCTCTAAAATCCATCTTTCTTCAAAATCCGCAAATTCCTTTGCTTCTCATATACCAAAGATACCAAGATTACAGGAAAGAGTAATTGAATAACCCACATGAAAAACAATGGATCAAGAATATAAGAGAAGTCCAGCCTTATCTATGTTGTAGGTTTTGGCATCTCTTTCACAAATTGAAGTGGCATCTACACATTTGTGCCTTTAAAAAGACGAAGAAAGGCCTGAGACACCAAATTAATGGAGCGTGGTATCCTCAGCAATGAGTATGCTGTATTTGTAGAATCATTCTTATAAGTTCCATAGTACCAGATGGTCACATTGAAATTCTTTGCATTTGAGTTCATAAAATCATAAGCTACGACAATCTCATTGATTTTTCTGGTAGAATTTCCTTGACGATAACCTTGGAAAAGTTCTTTGTTTACAACTGATGAGTTAATCATGCCATATAACTAAACTTTCCACATACTCTATCTCAAAGGGTAATGTAATTCCTCCTAGCTGAAAGAAGCCTAAAAAAATTCAAATTTCCTTGACATGATGGTTGAATGACATATATAGCAGAATTAGTCAGAAAAGAAGGCTCTATGTAATTTGATGTGTCAGGTTTGTTATCAGTTCCTGGAATCAGAACTGAGAATGTTTTAAGGGGGTCTAAAAAGAATGTTGGAAGAGGATCTATTACTAGTTTCCCAGCCAAGGTTTCTGCCATAGATTTATTGTTCCCTATGTAAAGTAAAGTCACAGGGCAAGATTTATCTTTCAAACAAGAATTGTCTGGAAGATCTGTGAATTCATTAGAATCAGATTTGACAGTTTGATACTGAAAACTTGGCACTTGCAGAAATGCAGGCCACTCTGGAGGGCTTGGTATTGCACAAGTACCAACTTGATCCAAATCTAAATATTGTATACCGCAGACCTCTGTATCATGACCAGTGCCATTTGTTTGTACACGTTTTTAGGATAGCAAAAGATTTCCCAAATTTGAGGATATGGGATCGTGAATTTTTTGCAAAAAATTGAC
Source organism: Cunninghamia lanceolata (assembly GCA_027924645.1). Classification (NCBI taxonomy): domain Eukaryota; kingdom Viridiplantae; phylum Streptophyta; class Pinopsida; order Cupressales; family Cupressaceae; genus Cunninghamia; species Cunninghamia lanceolata. The sequence continues at coordinate 1,417,488 of BSBN01000082.1, forward strand.
TGGAAATATCCAGTTCCAACACCTGGAGAACAAGATTAGGTAGCTCCAGGTAGAGTGGGGCACCCTACAAGCGGAGTGAGATAGTGCTCTAGGAGATGGAGCTAAGTTAGCTCAAGTGACCGCGGAGCGGGACACCCTACGAGCAGAGTGAGATAGTGCTCTTACAGAGGTAAAACAACTATAGGAGTTGGTGGATGGGGGATGTGGGGAGATGGGGCTGAGCTAGCATGGGTGACAACAGAGCAAGATGGAGAGAGAGAGTACTACGGTAGAGTGCTGAGATTATGTGGCAGTGGGCTGAGGCATAGGTATCCCAACTACAACAGCAGGTCACCCATTTGTAGGGGATTATGGATGGTATAGGGATGGCTCAGATGTGGGTTGATTACACCCAGATTGAGGCAGAGTTGAATGAAGTGACAGTTTGGACAGAGTATTTGTTGCAAGTATGAGGTGAGCCAGTGTTGTCATTGATGTCAACATACTCATACTGCATTGACAAGAAGGATTTGATGAGCTTTGTGCTGAGGATATTGAGAAAATTAGCCTCAGTCAGGAACAGTGAAGAACAGTGATGAGAAGAAGGTAAATGTACTGTATAGGATGAGAACCGGAGGATGCGGATTAAAGGGTTAGTAGATATGAGTCTTGAGATGCTACAGTTAAGATTTCAGAGGTCCGCATGAAGATCGGAAGGAGTTGTGGCTGCCGGTATAGAACCGGGTCCGGCAAGTATCCGGAGGTGACAGAGGATCACAAAAAGGTCCGGTGAGGTCCGGAATTGTATTATCATAATCTGCGGATTGGACGGAGTGTTTGAGATGCCCTTGTGATGTGTCATCCTGATTTGTGTGTGATTTGGAGGTCCGGAAGTACCTCTTGCATTATGACAGTGGCGACAGACTGTGTTCTTGAAGTTCCGGATGAGGAAGACAAGAGATCCCAGTAAGCAGAGGGAGTGCGGATGTATCCAGACATTCAGACAGGCTTGTGAAGGTTCTTGGATCATGTTTAGGTTGTGTTGTTGGTCCGCATTGATGGTAGAGCCCGGAATTGAAGTTATTCTTCCGGATGAAGTTCTTGCTCTGTGTAGCCAACCGGATGAGTTGTTCATCCTGCGAATGTTCTTGTGAAGGCCGACCGGATGTGTTATTCATCTTGCGGATACTCCTATGGTTGTTTGCCGACTTAGATGTTTGTTCCTAAGTTGATGTCTTGTATAAATAACGGTTTGTGAGTTCATTTCAATTAGTGGTGTGAAGATGAGCATGATATAGCGAAGAAAGGTGTGAAAGGCAGAGCAGAGATTGTTGGGCTTAATTGGAACTGATCCGGACATGGTAGAGATGTCATTCTCCAGTTCAAGACTGTGATTTTTATCACTTTGTAGACAGTGTGTCTCCTTGTAGGCAGTGGGCCTCTTTGTGAGCAGTGTGCTCGGGCAGTGAGCCCTTATTGGCATGTGCCATTCATTTTTCCTTATTCTTCTAACAGAGAATAATTCTTGGGTTAATCACCCCGTGGTTTTTCCCTTAACCGGGTTTTCCACGTCAAAATCTTGGTGTTCAATGTGTTGATGCTTATCTGCTCTTATGTTTATGTATTATGCTTCCATGAATGATTATTTGATATGCTGCTAACTAACAACAGAGAATTAAGTGTTTGAAATAGAAGAAGTTCTATACAACTGATTCACCCCCCCCCTCTCAGTTGTATGCCCTAGATCCAACAATTGGTATCAGAGCCAAGTTCCTCTGACAAGAGCTTAACCGCTTGAGGAGATCCAGGATGTCGTCTTACAAGAAGGATAGTCCGAAGTTCGATGGAACCAACTTTACTCTCTGGAAAGGTCGCATGAAGTGTCACTTGGAATGCATGGGAAAAGCATATCTGGGTATGATTTCAAAACCATATGTACCTCCACAAGGTGGTCCGACAACTCTGAATGAAATCACAGAAGCTGAAAACAATCTGCGGACCAAGGAAGCTCTTCTAAGTGCATTGAATGACTCAGATCTCTCGAATGTCATTGACCTACCCACTGCATATGAGATCCTAACTAAACTGGAACTTCTGTATGAAGGAGATGAGTTTGTCAAAAGTGCAAGGTTGCAAAGTCTGAAAGGGAAATTTGAAAGATTGAAAATGAGAGATGATGAAAACATTACTACCTTTATGCCAAGAGTAAATGAGCTGGTATGTGGAATCAGAAATGCTGGTGGAACTTTAGATGAAAATGAGATTGTCTGCAAAATCCTAAGATCCCTTCCTGCTGCCTACAAAATCAAAGTTGCTGCCATTGATGAATTCAGAGCCCACACAACTGTCACAAGAGAACAACTGGCTGGCAAACTAGCTGCATTTGAAATGACCGAGTTTGGAGATGATCCTCCCAAGACTGAATCTGCTTTCAAAGCCAGTGCCTATGTGAAAGGCAAACAGAGATTTGATCCGGGTGAAAACTCATCAAGGAAAATGTCATGGTATGATCAAGCAAGAAGAGACATGGAAGAAGAAGAAGCAGAAACAGCTCAACTTGAAGCCCTCATTGCAAAGAGACTGCCAAGAGGATCCGGTAAGTATGAAGGAAAACTACCCTTTAAGTGTTTCAATTGCAATAAGATTGGTCATTTTGCCTCAAGATGTCCGGAGAGATCTGCAAGATCTAATACTCACAGACAAAGGTTTCAAAAGAATTGCTATTATGTTCATGAAGAAGATGACAATGAAGGAGTAACAGATGATGAATCAGATCCAGGAAGCAAATCCGGAAATGAGTGGGTGTTTATAGCCATCAAGGAAGAAGATTCCTTGCTCTCTGAATCTGTCAATCACAAAGTTGTTGAAAAAGCCTTGGCTGCTCAAGTGGAAGAAAAGGATGATTGGGTTATTGACAGTGGATGTTCTCACCATATGACTGGTGACAAGAATAAGTTCTTAGACTTGGAAAGATATGAAGGAGGAATGGTAAAGTTTGGTGACAATTCTGCTGGCAGAATCAGAGGTAGGGGAACTATTTCCTTTGATGGTAAGAGCAAAACAGGTAATGTACTGTATGTTGAAGGATTGAAGCACAATCTTCTCAGTGTTGGTCAGTTAGTGGACAAAGGCTATGATCTCCGGTTCAAGAATGGAAAATGCAGAATCTTTACAAGCTCCGGAACTGAAATTGCATCCGGTACTCAGACAAGAGGTAACATCTTTCATCTGGTTGGTTCAAATAAAAGTTGTTTGTTTGTTCAAATTGATCAGAGTTGGTTATGGCATAGAAGAATGTGTCATGTAAATTTTGATAACATCATCAAGATAAGCAATACTCAGGCTGTGAGAGATCTTCCAAAGTTGATAAAACCTACAAATAGTGTGTGTAAAGAATGTCAGTTAGGCAAACAAAGCAGAGTCTCTTTTAAAAGCAAAGATCAGTCTTCTACCGGATTGTTGGAATTAGTACATACTGATCTATGTGGACCAACAAGAATCAAGAGTCTGCAAGGTGATAGATATTTCATGTTGTTAATAGATGATCATTCCCGGATGATGTGGGTTACCTTTCTAAAAGAAAAATCAGAAGCTTTTGAGAAGTTCAAAATCTTCAAAGCTATGGTGGAGAATCAAACCGGATTGAAACTAAAGTGTCTAAGGTCTGATAGAGGTGGAGAATTTACATCTGGTGAATTCATTGACTTTTGTGAGAAACAGGGTATAAGGAGACAGTTGTCTGCTCCTAAGACTCCACAGCAGAATGGAGTAGTTGAGAGAAAGAACCGGACCATCCAGGAAGCTGCTAGGACAATGATGTTGGAAGCAAATGTTCCTCAAATGTTTTGGAAAGAAGCTATCAGCACTGCAGTCTACACTCTCAATCGAGTTCAAATCAGAAACAACACCGGTAAGACCCCCTATGAACTCTGGTTTGGCATCACTCCTACTGTGAAATATTTCAGAGTATTTGGTAGCAAGTGTTATATTAAAAGAGATGAAGATCTAGGAAAGTTTGATGCTAGAAGTGATGAAGGAATTTTCTTGGGCTACTCCACTCAAAGCAAAGCATACCGGTGTTACAATAAGAGATTGAGGAAGATGATAGAAAGCACCAATGTGAAGGTTGATGAAGGAATTGAGAAGCCTTCAAGATTTTATGAGTTTGATGAAGATGACCAAGACAGTGTTCAAGGACCTCAATCCTCTCCGGTGAGACAGAGTCAGCCTGATCCGGTAAATCAGGAAGAAGAGTTAGATTTGAATGAGGCTGATCAAGAAACAGCAGTGCTGGATACTCCCAAAATTCCAAGGTATGTAAGACTGAATCACTCTGAAGATCAGATCATAGGTGACAGAAGCAAAGGTGTACAAACTAGAAGGAATATTGCTCAAGATCAGAATGAATGTTGTCTGATTTCAAAGATTGAACCTAAAACAATAAATGAAGCCTGCAATGATGAAAACTGGACCAAAGCAATGGAAGATGAACTGATGCAAATTGAGAAAAATCATACTTGGGATCTTGTTCCCAGACCTAGAGACAGGAATGTAATTGGAACCAAGTGGGTCTTCCGGAACAAACTAAATGAAGCTGGTGAAGTAATCAGAAACAAAGCTAGATTGGTCTGCAAAGGCTACTCTCAAATAGAAGGAATTGACTTTGAAGAGACTTTTGCTCCGGTAGCAAGAATTGAAGCAGTCAGATTACTTCTTGCATTTGCTGCCTTCAAAGACTTCAAGGTATATCAGATGGATGTCAAGTCTGCCTTCCTAAATGGTGATCTAGAAGAAGAAGTCTACATTGAACAACCGGATGGATTTCAATTGTCTGATAATAATGATATGGTCTGCAAGTTGAAGAAAGCTTTGTATGGATTGAAGCAAGCCCCAAGAGCATGGTATGAAAGGTTGGATAAGCATCTTGTGCAGATTGGATTCAACAAAGGTACTGCTGACAGCAACTTATATTTCAAAATTGATCATGAAAACATTCTGATTGTTGAAGTGTTTGTGGATGATATCATTTTTGGAGGAAGAGATAGTATGTGTAAAACTTTTGCAAATCAGATGAAAAGTGAGTTTGAAATGTCTATGCTTGGTGAAATGAATTTCTTCTTGGGTCTGCAAATTACTCAAACAAAAGAAGGGATCTTCATTTCTCAGACAAAATATGTGAAAGAATTGTTAAAGAAATTTGGTATGGAAGACTCAAAGCCTATGAACACTCCTATGGCAACCGGATGTAAGTTAAGCAAAGATGATGATTCTCCAAAGGCAGATCAGACAAAGTATAGATCAATGATTGGTGGATTGTTGTATCTCACTCAAACTAGACCAGATATAATGCAAGCTGTTGGTCTTGTGGCAAGATTCCAGGCTGATCCTAGAGAATCTCATGTTATGGCAATCAAAAGAATTTTTAGATACTTGAAAGGGACAGTTGAGTATGGTCTATGGTATCCTAGAGGTCCGGATTTCTCTCTTCATGCTTACACAGATGCAGATTGGGCAGGAGATGTGGATGACCGGAAGAGCACTAGTGGTGGAGCATTCTTTTTGGGGAAGAGATTGGTTTCTTGGCTAAGCAAGAAACAAGATGCAATATCTCTGTCTACAACTGAAGCAGAATACATTGCAGCAGCAGGTAGTTGCACTCAAATCTTATGGATGAAGCAGATGCTAAGAGACATCAAAGTTGAATATGAGGAGCCTATCACAATTTTCTGTGATAATTCAAGTGCAATTAATATTTCCAAGAATCCGGTATTGCATTCTAAGACTAAGCACATATCTATCAAATTTCACTTTTTGAGAGAACAAGTAAACAAGGAAGAAGTCAGATTGGAGTATGTTCCCTCCAAGGATCAGATTGCAGATATCTTTACAAAACCTCTTCCCAAGGACTCTTTTGAATATCTCCGGGAGAAGTTAGGGGTCATGGCCCCTCCGGTGATGAACTAAGATGCACTGATGTGCATCAGTCCGGTGGCTATCACAGTCATATCTTGTGATCCGGACTAATGGGGAGCTGCAACTAAGGGGGAGCAGCTGGTATGATTCTGATGCATGAGAATTGCAAGTATGAGCCCTTTGCCATTGATGTCAAAGGGGGAGAGAAGACATGTGAAAAACAAGTGGTTGATGATCAAAGGGGGAGCAGCAAAGGAAGACATGTGAAGAGTTGTTGTTGATAGGGGGAGCTGTGACAGAAAAGAGAAGTTCTTGTCTTGATGGTTTTTCACATCATATGTTGCCATCAATGACAAAGGGGGAGATTGTTGCAAGTATGAGGTGAGCCAGTGTTGTCATTGATGTCAACATACTCATACTGCATTGACAAGAAGGATTTGATGAGCTTTGTGCTGAGGATATTGAGAAAATTAGCCTCAGTCAGGAACAGTGAAGAACAGTGATGAGAAGAAGGTAAATGTACTGTATAGGATGAGAACCGGAGGATGCGGATTAAAGGGTTAGTAGATATAAGTCTTGAGATGCTACAGTTAAGATTTCAGAGGTCCGCATGAAGATCGGAAGGAGTTGTGGCTGCCGGTATAGAACCGGGTCCGGCAAGTATCCGGAGGTGACAGAGGATCACAAAAAGGTCCGGTGAGGTCCGGAATTGTATTATCATAATCTGCGGATTGGACGGAGTGTTTGAGATGCCCTTGTGATGTGTCATCCTGATTTGTGTGTGATTTGGAGGTCCGGAAGTACCTCTTGCATTATGACAGTGGCGACAGACTGTGTTCTTGAAGTTCCGGATGAGGAAGACAAGAGATCCCAGTAAGCAGAGGGAGTGCGGATGTATCCGGACATTCAGACAGGCTTGTGAAGGTTCTTGGATCATGTTTAGGTTGTGTTGTTGGTCCGCATTGATGGTAGAGCCCGGAATTGAAGTTATTCTTCCGGATGAAGTTCTTGCTCTGTGTAGCCAACCGGATGAGTTGTTCATCCTGCGAATGTTCTTGTGAAGGCCGACCGGATGTGTTATTCATCTTGCGGATACTCCTATGGTTGTTTGCCGACTTAGATGTTTGTTCCTAAGTTGATGTCTTGTATAAATAACGGTTTGTGAGTTCATTTCAATTAGTGGTGTGAAGATGAGCATGATATAGCGAAGAAAGGTGCGAAAGGCAGAGCAGAGATTGTTGGGCTTAATTGGAACTGATCCGGACATGGTAGAGATGTCATTCTCCAGTTCAAGACTGTGATTTTTATCACTTTGTAGACAGTGTGTCTCCTTGTAGGCAGTGGGCCTCTTTGTGAGCAGTGTGCTCGGGCAGTGAGCCCTTATTGGCATGTGCCATTCATTTTTCCTTATTCTTCTAACAGAGAATAATTCTTGGGTTAATCACCCCGTGGTTTTTCCCTTAACCGGGTTTTCCACGTCAAAATCTTGGTGTTCAATGTGTTGATGCTTATCTGCTCTTATGTTTATGTATTATGCTTCCATGAATGATTATTTGATATGCTGCTAACTAACAACAGAGAATTAAGTGTTTGAAATAGAAGAAGTTCTATACAACTGATTCACCCCCCCTCTCAGTTGTATGCCCTAGATCCAACAGTATTACCATAGTGTGTATCATACAATTGTGCTAGCTAATCAGAGGGTGGCCAACTATAGTTAGTGGAGTCACTTAGGGGCCAACAGATCAGTGAGAACTTAGACACTGTCAGTGACATGACTAGTTAGCTAGCCACCTTCAATGGTGCCTCCACCAGTGACGACACTAGGGGATTCAGGGGTAGGGCCTTCTATAGCACCACAGGGGTCTCTTCCCCATTCTCCTAGACCTTCCTATCAAGGGAATTTTGCTCAGTGATTTTGTATATCAAGATTTTTGATGTATGCATTTTAGCCATTTGGGCACATTTTGTATCATGACCATTGATGGATATGGATATGGATGTATATGATATGATCATTTTGGTGACTTATTGATGTATTTATGGATGTATTTTGATTATGTTATGGATGTTGTTATGGTTATGTATCGATTATGAGGTGGATTATGCTTTTATGATGTATATGGATGCATTTGTTTTATGATATGATGGATGTGGATGGTTTTATGATTTTATGGATTATGGTAAATGTATGGATCTTTGTTTATGTGATGCATATAGATGTTTTTGATGGATAATGATATAAATTATGATGGATTATGATGTGGATTATGATGGATTACAATGTGGATTATGATGGATTATGATGTCATGTGATGATGCTAATGATATGATATGTTGTGATGATGCTATGATGTTATGATGTGATGTGGATTATGGTTTTATCCATTATGGATTGATGGTTATGGATTATGGTAAATAGATTTTTATATGGATGAAATGTGATGATTTATTGTTTATGTGATGCATTATGGGATGGTGTATGGTTATATTATGATGGATGTTTATTATGTGATGGTTATTGATGACATGATGATGCTATGATGATGTTCTTATGATTATGATATGATTTATGATCTAATGATGATGTTGTGTATGTAGGATGTGGTGGGGATGGAGGATTCTAATTATGATACATGTGATGTTAGAGCCATTTTGAGGGGTTGGGGGGTTAGATTCAGGCTTGGTGGATGGTTGGGAGGGGGATGTAGAATCCTCAGTCACTTGACATGCATTATAATATAAAGCCACTTTTTAGGTCACTTGGGTTGGGTAGGTTAGAATTAGGTTGTAAACTAGATTGTCTTTAGGTGTTGGATGGTTATGGGATGGGTTTGTTAGGATGAGTGAAATCATTAGGTCCTTGTCATCATTAATGCAAAGCCAAGGTTTGGGATGGGGAGTGATGTATGGCTAGGTGTGAGTGGCAGAAAATGTCACATCACTTCTATAAAAACTACATGATCGGTTTGGTTTGGGGTTTGTTGTGTTGGTAAGGAAAGTTTGCTTGGTGAACAAACTTTCAAAGGGGAAAAGGATGGTTGGGATTGGGTGGATGATAAATTACTTTGGGAATTGGTTAGGGGCGGGTATTGTGATGATATGTTTTTAGAGTAATCCTAAGTTTTATTATAGCAAAGAGGATATTTTCACCAAGGTATAAAAGACTAGGGAGATGATGTGTATCCATCCTTTGCATGGACTAGACCTGCAAACAATATGATGATCCCATACATGTCCAAGATAGTACAACCTTGTCTAGACAAATGAGGGGGGTCCATAGCATAAGCCCTTAGTACACAAAAGGTATGAGGAACCTTAGATGCAAACAAGATCAATATGCTAGAGCTGACCCTACTATTCACAAGATATGAATACTAAATTGGAGTAATGAGAACAGCCCACAAGCACACCATACGAAAGCAATGACCATGCCCCATTCTAGATATTTCACCACATACCATGATATAGTGAGATCAAGTTAGTTTTGAAATGATCCCTGAATAGAACAAAAGATAAAATCAATAACAATAAGGTAGGAATTGATGGATGATTAGGATAAATCAAAGGATGGGTGAAAAGATATAGGGCATAAATTGTGGTTGAAGTTGATTTGATAGTTGATGATTTTGCGTGAAGTGATGATGCTTTTATAGTATGTGTAGTGAGTGTATTGTGCTGAGATCAAGAGTAAGCTCAAGGAATAGGGACCATCCAAGTGGGGTTGGATGGGTGGCATCTTATGTACTTGTGTATTGGATACTTCCTTCGTATTCAGACTGCCTAGACATACCCTGTATGCACAGGATCAACAAACATTAAGATACAGATGATATGTAGTTCTGACATGTGATGGTGATGTGGGATTTTTTGGAATGTTTTAATTTTTGGGGTTTTTTTCTAGATTTTCTGAATGTTTTTGGGGTTTTTGGATTTTCTATTTTTTTTTTGTATTTTTGGATTTTTTAAATGTTTTGGGGGTTTTTAGAATTTCTAAATGTTTTTTGGGTTTTTAGATTTTCTAAATGTTTTTGGGGTTTCTTTGATTTTCTAATTTTTTTGTATTTTTGAATTTTCTTCTAAACAAGGAGTGTATACAAGTATCCACTTATCTGGGAATCTACCTTGGGTGGGTGACAAAGGGTGGGATGTTTGGTGCTGAGTGTTTACAATACCAATCCATGGGATGGAGGTGGTATGAAGTGATGGTCGAGGAATTATTCTAATGGTGGAATTGGCAACTACTCATGGTGCCTGAAATGGGTTTTCACCATGGTACTTATCCAAGGCACCAACGAGGTGGTTTTCACCATTGGATGGCTTTATTGCACTCAGTTTTTCTTAATTTTTTACTTTTTTTGTTCTTTTTTTAAACTTTTATTGGGATATTTGATGGGTTACACAGAGCTTTTTGAGATACGTGATGTTCATTGGCTCATCCAGAGGTTGTCCCTTAGTTGTTTCTTGTTGGTAAGCTCCTAATCCGTAATTGGCTATTATCACAAAGGGTCCCAACCAATTGGGTTCAAATTTTCCTTTTCTTGTGTCGCTCCTGCAAGTTCCTTTGATTCTCCATGAGTATAAGGTCGCCTATTTCAAATCGATAGGTCTTGATTTTCTTGTAGCTTCTACGGAAGTGATTCTTATAGGCTTGTAAGTGGTTGAGAGCATTGAGACGCTTCTCATCTAGGAGTTCTAGCTCATTTAGACGTGCAACCTGATACTCCTCATCATTAATGAGATTCTTAAAGAGGAGAGCTCAACCTCGATGGGTAGGATGGCTTTGGAACTGAATATGAGAGAATACATAGTGGCTCCTATGGGGCTATGGATGCTGGTTCAATAAGCCCAAAGGGTAGGGTTAAGTTGTAGGTGCCAGTCATAGCCAGCTTCATTAATTATCTTCTTTAGGATTCTTAAGATAGTTTTGTTTGAAGCTTCCGCTTTGTTGTTACCTTGGGGGTAATAGGAAGTGGAAAAATGGTGTTGGATATGAAATTTTTGACAAAGGGTTCAGACTTCTTGATTCTTGAATGGTTTCCCATTGTTAGTGATAATGGTGAGGGGGATGCCATAGTAGCATATGATGTAATGGAGGATGAATTTGGATATTTGGGTGCAAGTGGTGTAGGTGAGTGGAATGACTTCTACCCATTTGGTGAAGTATCAATGCCGGTAATAATGAACTTATGTCCATTGGATGATGGTGGATGGATTTTACCGATGAGGTTGAGCCCCCATTGTGAAAAGGGCCATGGAGTCGTAATGGGTTGCATTTCCTATGGTGGAGCATGGATTAGATCTGTGTGTTATTGGCAAGGGAGGCATTTCTTGACAAATTGGTTAGCATCATTATCCATTGTCGACCAATAGTATCCTATTATTAGAATTTTCTTTGTGAGGGTAGGTCCACTAGAGTGTGCCCCACAGATACCTTCATGTACCTCTTGTAAGGTTGTTTATGCTTCTCTAGAATTGAGACACCTCAGAAGGGTACCATCAAGACTCTTTCAATATAATGTATCGCTGATAAGGGTGAAGTGGGAAGCTCGGTAGATGAATGTACAACGTTGGGCGAATGATAGGTTAGGTGGAAGTATGTTATCATGGAGATAGCATGATAGATGTCTTGGTACCAAGGGGATAGGGGCCCAACAACGTCATAGACTAATTCTGATTGTGGTATTTGTAATTCTTCAATGAGGAATTCACAGCACTGACTATTTTTCTACATATCTACTAGAGAACCTATGGCGGCAATGGCATCTGTTGCTTTGTTATTAAGCCTTGGGACTTGCTCGAACTAGATTTCAAAAAATATTCCTTGAAATCATCTACCATCCTTTTGTAAGGTAGGAGTTTGTTGTCCTTTGTCTTGTATTCATTATTTACTTACTTTATAACCAATTGGGAATCACCATAGACCATGAACTTTTATATTTTCCATTGGATTGCCATACGGAGTCTTGTGATGAGTGCCTTATATTCTACTACATTATTGGTACAAGGAAATGTTATTTTGTATGATTTCATAATGCAATCTCCTTGAGGGGTGACAAATAGGATTCCTACCCCTGATCCACAATGTGTGTATGATCCATCAAAATACATTTTCCATTCTAATGTGGGTGTCACCATGAAGATGAAATCATCTGAAAATTCTGGAAGAAGTGGATGTTCTGTTGAGATAGGTGCATCTGCTAGCTGATATATTATGATTTGTCCTTTTATGGCCTTCTTTCTGTGTATTCAATGTCAAATTCACTAAGGATCATTACCCACTTAGCCATACGACCTGTAAGAGATGCTTTTGACAATAGGTACTTTAGTGGGTTTATTTTTGCAATGAGCTTAGTTTTGTGATTAAGCATGTAATGTCATAGTTTCTGGGATGAAAAGACAATTGTGAGACATGCTCTCTCAATGAGTGTATAGTTAAGCTCATATCCCACTAAGGTATGGCTGATGTAGTATATGACTCTTTCTTGTCCCTGATCATCATGTTGTGCTAGCAAGGCCCCTATTGCTATTTTTGTTGCTAAGATGTATAATAATAGAGGTTGTCCTTGTTTTGGAAGTATAAGAACTGGTGGTGTTGCAAGGTATTCCTTCAGATGTTCAAAGGCTTTTTGAAAATTTGAATCCCATATAAATGCCACATTTTTGTGAAGAAGATGTTGGAATATTTGGCATTTATTGGCTAGTTGTGCAATGAAGCATCAGATGGATTGAAGTTTGCCTTGGAGGCTACGTAAATGCTTCACAGTCTTGGGTGGAGGCATCTCAGCTATAGCTTTCACCTTTGCTAGATCAACTTCTATGCCTCGTTGGGATACAATGTAGCCTAGGATTTTTCCTGAAGTAACTCCAAAGACTCTTTTTGGATTTAGACACACTTTATACTCTTCTAGCTGATCAAATAATTTTGCTAGTACATCCAATTGTTCTTCTCTTGTCTTTGATTTTCCGAACAATTCATCCACATAATCTTCCATCATGTTGTGAAATAAATCATGGAATATGATGTTCATGGCTCTTTGGTATGTTGCTCCTGCATTTTTGAGGCCAAAAGGCATGACAACCCAGTAGTAAGTTCCCCATGGACAAATAAATGTTATTTTATGTTGATCCTCTTTAGAAATCCTGATTTGGTTATATACTGAGAATCCATCCATGAGTGACAACATTTCAAGCACAGCAGTCAAATCAATTATGATGTCGATGTTGGGTAAAGGTAATTCATCTTTGGTGCATGCTCTATTCAAGTCTCTAAAATATGTACATACACGGATGACCCTAGTGACTTTTTCTACATGTACAATATCTAATAACCATTCAGGATAATCAATAGGTCAAATAAATCCCACATCTAGGAGCTTTTTGAGCTCAACTATGACTAGTAGTGCAACTTGGGGATTCATTTTTCTAAGCTTTTGTTTGACCGGATTTGCATCAAGATGCACTGAAAGATGATGTACCACTAATGCTAGGTCTAACCTAGGAATGACGGCATATGTACATGCAAAGTTATGGCTTCTTTGTTTGAAGAATGCCAAAAAGGCCTCTTGTTATGTTGGTGTGATCTTCAGTGACTCTTCTATGCTGAGATTCATCTCTTGAGATTATTCCACAAGGATAGATGATCTTTCTTGGTAGAGAGATGGAACTTCAAGTTGGTCCATTCTCTCATCTCCTAGTGCCTTGAGGAGGTTTTAATCAAGAGATATGTCCTTTATTTTTACTTTTTATCATTCGAAAGTGCCACGTAGTGGTTTTAACTAGGGGATGTATTTTTTATTTTTATATTTTTGTGACTAAGAGACGTGGAGGTCTCCCTAAAGTAGGCGGATGTGTTGAGATCTATGACATATCTAGCTTTATGATCTCTTAGGGTAATATGTTCTCTAACCCCCATCAATTCGGAAATGGCTTCATCATTTTGAGCAACATCTAGGACTAGAGGTCCTTGTTGGTCCCAATCGATGAGTTGAGGGTAAACAAGCAGAAGGTCTTATGATGGTGCAAATGGATGATTCGAATAGCTCGGTGAAATCCTTGAAAGAGTCTTGATGATCCTTTTTGTTAGTGTTCTTAATTGCAGGAAAGCCTTTAGCAACCTCACTTAAGATATATTCTAGTTTTGTAGGGTTAGGCTCTTGTTTTCCGTACCCTAAACCTTGATGATAAGGATTTCTAGTAGCTTAGATTGGCTCAAGAACTCATTGTCCTTTGTAGCCCATATTCTTGACAATATAGAGAATCTTTCCATATTTTTTGATAGGTAGGATGGGAGCTTTTTGTTCATCTTCATCTCTAAACAACCAAGATGACATCTTCTAGGATATCTTGTTTCATTAGATGTTTGCACTCAAAGATTGGAGAAGGCTCACATTTGATGACAACTGTAGAGATTTCTTCTAACGTGGGTTTTCCAAATGCTTTAGGGGATGTCGAAAGTTATCCAACACAAAAAGCACCATTTTGGTTGTATTCGCCACATCCCATATCACTGACCTTGATCTTGATCTCAGGCACGTTGGTGAGGGTTGAGAGGTAAATGCGATGTTGGATGGATCAATGTATGAAGTGGAGGGTTTTGGATTATTGTTGGAGGTGGATGGTTTAATGGCGTCATTATATGGGCAAAAGGTTTTATCGTGTCCTTTCAAGAAACTACAATATTGGAAAGGACAAGGGTTGGTGTATATGGTAACCTCAGTGCCATTGTATGGGAACTTTAGGCATTGGTGGAAAGTGGATGGGATGGACTATGTGGCATGGATCCATGGGTGGCCAAGGAGGATGTGATATGGGAGATCAAGATCTAGTACTTAAAATTTTATCTCCAGAATCTTTTGTCTAACTTTAATTGGAAGTTTGATAGTCCCTTCAGATTGTCGTTATGTGTCATCATATCCTTTGATGGTTATACTTTCACTTGAGTCTACAACCACATCAGAATATCCCAAGTGTTTAATTAATTTTAGAGTGCAAAGATTTAGGCCATAACCACCATCTATTAAGACTCGTTTGATGGTATGTTATGGATATGGAATTCGATATGCAAGGCCTCATTGTGAGTTGGGTTGGAGGTGGGGAGATCTTGTTTAGAGAATGTTATATGGTCAGGTGAGGAAAGGTGTCCCACCATGGCTTGGAATTGGTTCACATTCAGGTCATTAGGAATGCAAGTTTCCATCAATGCTTTGTTAAGGACCTCTTTGTGGAGGGGTGACATGCAAAGTAATTCGAGGATGGAAATTTGTGTAGGGGTTTTTCTAAGGTGTTTGAGGAGATTATATTTGTTGTTTGGTGGGAGGTTTGTGGGTGCAGAGGTGGTATCTTAGTCCTCATATGGGGATCCTCGAATGGATATGCAGTCATGACGAGTGGTGATGACACAATTGGGGGTTTTGGCCTGTATGGTGATAGTGGCCACACAGTTAGGACATTCTTCTATGTGACCCACAACAAAGTCAAAAGGAGGGGGAATGACATGATATGCTTGATTGGAGGTGGAGAATTTTCCCTTGTTATGATTGGGAAGTGGATCCTTGTAAGCTCCTAGATTTTCATTGGGCAATCTCTTAGGAGGTTCATTGATTGTAATATCGCCACGATCCATAAGATCTTGTATGCAATTATTTAACCTCATGCAATTGGATGTTTTATGCCCTTTTACGTGATGATATTCACAATAGGAATTTTCATTAAACCATGATGGTTTGAATTGATTTTCATCGTAGGGGCAAATGGCAACTAATGTGATTAAGTCAATTTTGACAAGATTTCATAAGACATTTTCAATTGGTTCACCTAGAGGTGTGAATTTCCTCTTAGGTGTATTGCTTTATCTTGGTTGACCCCTAGGAATATTGAAATTATTGTTTCTTGTAGATGGATTAGACTGTGTGGAGATTTGTATGTTTTGAACATTTTTTACATCGGTTACACCATCATTAAGAGTATTTTTATTTTTCCCTAAAAATGGGGTTTCTTATAGGATTGGTTGTTATTGTTGTTGTTGGAGTAATTGGTGTTGTTGTTGACATTGTTGTTGTTCCTATTGTCATTTTTCTCTTTATAAATTTTGATAGCCCTTTTTGCAATAAGGGCTCTTTCAATGGTATTGCCTTTATTGATGACTTCTTCGAATGTGGAGGCACATTGAATTTGGAGATGGAAGCCCATCTCTTGGTTAAGGTTTGCGACAAACATGTTGACCAATTATTTCTCAGGGATGGGCCATGGAAGCTTACTTGTGAAACTTCTCCATCATTGCAAAAAGGCAGTGAAGGTCTCTCTGTTCTTTTGTTTTGTGTTAGAAAGGTTTGTCATTGATATTTCTTTTTAGAAATTGTAGGAGAAGTGATTAACAAATTTCTCTACAAGTTCATGAAATGTTTTGATTCCCAGGGGAAGGTGTACAAACCATTTGGTGGATTGTCCTCTTAGGCTTCAAGGGAAAAGTCTCATGAGATAGGTGTCATCATAGGAGACTTCCAAGAAAGCAATATAAAACTCCCTAAGATGTTCTCAAGGGTCTCCTTTCCCTTTGTATTTGTTAAACTTTGGTGTTTCAAAATTCTTGGAAAAGGGCAGCATGTGGATGGAACGATCAAAAGGATATGGACAAATATCCTCAAAGGAGTATTGTTTCTTTTTATGCCCTTGTTGCATGCCATCAACCTTTTGTATCAATGTTTGGACAATGTGTGATAAATCCAGGATGGGTAGCTTTGGTATGTTTTGTTGTTGTTCTTGGATGAGGTGTTGGAGGAAATTGGGTATTTGTTGTTGTGGTCAATTTTGATTTTTTTATTGTTGGTGGGTGATGAATTGTTGGAGGATTTTTTTTGGTATTTGTTGTTGTTGAGGGTTTTGATTTCATTGAAATTGGAGTTGTTGGATTTGTTGTAGAAGAGTTTGGCTAGTGTTTTGAGTGGAAGATGATGTGGGTGGTTGTGAGATATGGGGTTGCATGTATGTGAAGGTGGATCTTTGTGGATTATTTCTAGGGTTTTGGAATGTATTATTTGGTGGTTGACTTAATTGAATAAAGTTGGGTTATGAAACTGATGGTATTCGAATAAAGTTGGGGTACACTTGTGGAAGCATTGGTATAGGTTGTGTTATTGGGTATGTTAAGGGTAATTTGTGGGATGGATGTGGGTATGGTTGATGTAGATATGGATGTGGGAATTGACATTGATGTTGAGGTATTAGGTAAATTATTTGATGATGAAGGTTGTGAAGTGTTGGGGTTATTGTTGGATGAAGATGGTTGGGATGTGTTAGTGGTGGGTTGGGTTGATACTTTGGTACCATTTTGGATCAAAAATTTCAAATATCTATTGGTATCGGATTTTAGGACTCGCTCTAATAAATCCATAGAGTCGGTGTCTTGCATGAAGTCCATAACTTCTTGATCAGTGTCACAGATTATTGGATGGTTGTGGTTGGTTTCCAAAAAGATTTATCATGGCATTGTTTTTGTTAGATAGTTGTTGATTTCCAAAAGAATCCAACACGACATTGTTTTTGTTGGTAGGAGTATCCCATATGGCCTATGTGATTCCATCTCTTGGTTTTTCCTAGCTTGTGACCTTGTTTGTGACATACAATAGAGAAGTGTGGGTTGGTTTTGTGATGATAGGTGGGTGAAGGATATGACCTTAGGAATTGATTTTCAAAAGTTTGGACCAAAAGTGGATAAGTGAATGGATGAGTTTACGATAATGTGTGAGTGGTTTTGGATAGGATGGATGATAAAAGGATAATTTGGATCATTTTGATGATGTTTGAAGAGGATAATCAAATCAAAAGAGGGCTTAAATAAATCTAGATCTTGTTGATTTTAAAGGATTTTTCTCTTCTTACTTAAGGTAGACTAAGAAACTTAAGCAAGAAAGGGGATAGGGATTATTCTACTTGGGGTAGAAAAGACACCAAGCAAAATAGGATCCTTAGAGTCCACTAACTTAGGAGTAGTCTAAGTTCCTAAGATAATTTATCTAAGGTTTCTAGGGCTAATTTATAAAAGAACTTAAGGTAGACAAGTTCTCAAGCTTTTTATAAATTAGAGGATGGGGATGAGATCTAGATTTAAATTTTGCACAAGTTTGATTTGAAGGATGATTTTGATATTGACTTGATTGGTTTTGGTTGGGTTTGGATAATTTTGATTAAGGTTTGGATGTTGTTGATTTTGATTGAGTTTTGACTATGGCTTGGATGATGTTAGGATTTTGATTTGGAGAGAGTTTTGACAAAGGTTTGGAAGGTGTTGATGTTAGTGAAATGGATGGAGTGAGGATGAAGGTCCAAAGATGAAATCAAGATATTTCTAAGGTCAAATGGGAGGTGTGTAATGATTGAATTTTGACAAAGGATGGCCTACGTGAAGGATGGAGGATTTTTGGATGACTCTCAAAAGTTGCCATGTGCTAAGGATGGTCAAATTTTGCCTAGGAAACATAATGTTGGTCAATGAGTGCTTGTAGGACAAGGGAACTAGAGAAGCTGATAGAAGCTCCACAGACACTGATAGACTGACTGGAGGTGCTAACAATTTGACCTCTAGCACTAGTAGACTGACCGGAGGTGCTAACACTCTAACCTCTAACAGTCTATCCTATGGTGCTAATAGTTGGTACAGAGGCACTAAAAGGTTAACCTAAAGTTTGAATTTTTATTATTTGAGTGGGAATTTTGGTTTTTCTTGGCTTCAACTCTTTGGCAAGAGATTATGCAAGCAATGAAAACACAATGGTTGACTTCAATGCAAAAAATTGTTTTTTCTTTCATGGTTTTTAACATAGAAGATACACCATTCACATAAACATCCCTATAATTATTCAAGTGGGAGTATATGAGACTATAAGCCCACCTCAATGCCTTTATTTAGGCATAACATGCAAGTCCCATGAGGATGAAACTAACCACTTTTGATCACCCAAGATCACTCTTACGTCACGAGGGGAGAGCATACATGACATGCACACCCATTTCTAGAGGGCATTTGCACTTGGCGATAAAATCAATGTGGCTTGTGCAGTAACTTTCCAGGCCTAACCGGTATCCTATGCATTACAATCTCATACGGTCAAAAGGTCTTAAGCTAGGCTTAAACAAGTTACTAGGGAGTCCTCGATATATGCTAGGTACGTGAGGCACAAACTATGAACACTAGCCTGTTGAAGGAATGTGCCATAAGCGATTAAGCAAACACCACTTCACCTTGTGTTTGGAATCACTCGGGGGCCCAAGGTTGTCCCAATGACAATGTGACTAGATTGGGGTACAATTTTCCTTCTCCACCCTTTGATATACCCTTCCAATTCACATGGTTGAGTTCAACCCTTGGGGTGATGCAATCCCCAAGTAGACCTCCTAAGAAGAAACCACTTCTCACTTTTGATCACCCAAGATTGCATGAAGCATAAGGGGAGAGCATACATGAAAAAGTGAGCCCTTCGAGATACAAATAAAAAAAAAGTTTGCAAATGGACTTTTGATCCCCAAGATCACCCTAAGGTGAGAGGGGAGAGCATACGTCCAAAGGCAAACACAAACACAACAAACAAAGTTAATTAACCTCTACCTTAACTTAATGTGCAACTAATACTAGTGATAAAAACAAATCTTTGACCGTAGAGTTGCACAAAAAGAGTCAGTATTTTTTATTATGATGCTTGGACAAACATTTGATACCTACAAAAGTGTGTTAGTGCCCAAAAACTTGAAATAAAACTTGTCAGACTGCGGGCTCTAAACAGAGATCGATTGCACTAATAGTAATACTTATTGCGCTAAACCAGAGACTTACTATGCTGAAATAGTAACCTACTGCATTGAAACAATAACCTATTGTGCTAAAATAGTAACCTACTGCACTAAAATAGTAACCTACTATACTAAAATAGTAACCTACTGCACTAAAATAGTAACTAGAGGTGCTATTGTACTGTGCAGTTAAAAAAATATACATGCATGCAATCATAGAGACCAAATTTGTTGATAAGGGATCTTGAGGTGCTAATACGATAGAAAAGAAGAACATGCATCAAACAAAGTTATTCTACCACAAAAATGATCAAACAAGGTGTTAAACAACATGCAAGGTTAGCTTAATAAGATTTGGATGCAATTTTTGTCCCAAAAAGACCACTAATGACACAAAATGTGTGAGGTTAAAATAGCCTTAAGTGTTCTTTCAAAATACAATAGGTTAAATGATTTCTTAAGGATATCTCAAGGCTATTCAAATATGCACTTAGAAGCAAAAGACCCTGCAAGCATTAGTTCATGAGCAAGCAAACATTAGCAATGATTTGAAACAAGAAAAATTCTTCCTATTGTGATCGAATGCACTAAAACAAAGACTGAAAGTGATGAACTAGGAGCCTCAGGAACTGACAGATAGACCATTGGCATTGAATAGGAGATTGGTAGCATTAATAGACAGACCTATGGCATTGATAGAGAACACATGGGTACTAAATAGAGAGTTGGAGGTGCTAGAATGTATAAAACACTGGCAAATAGAGAAAAGAGGTCAATTAGAAATTGAAGGTGCTGACAGAGATGCCACAAGCATTGAACTAAGGAATGCAAGTGTTGAACTGGCTACCAGAGGTGCTAAACTGACCTATGCAACAAGAACTCACAAAAACTTGCAAGAAAAGATTAGTTATAGGGACAAGGATCCCACTAGGCATGCCAAATGAAGACAAAGGAAAGTAAGAAGACAAATAAACATGAAGCAAAACCAAAATAAAGAGATTATACCTCAAATCTTCAAATCCCCCTTTCTCCTTGATAAGGTGGAGGAGATTGTTGCACCCAACTCAAGTCAGGCTAGCTTTACCCAACAATGAAGTGTATGTGGATTTCTCTATGAAATCAACACAACATGGATTTGATAAAGGATTTAGGCTAACAATTGGCTAGATATTTTGGCATGGTATGGATGCAAATGACTTGAGATGAAAAATGCTTAGAGGAGGCTTGTATTTATAGAGCTTTTGGTAGGATTTTAGATCAATGGTGGAGATTGAAACTTGAGATCCAAGGGTGGTGATGGAATGGTGAGATCAAGGGCTAGGATTTGATCAACAAAAATGAAGGGTTAATATTTTTGAATTTTAAATTCACCTTGGGAAGGCTTTGCATTAATGAAGATTAGGACATATGAATGAATAAAAAAATTCATTCATATGGTAGAGGGTGAAATAAAAAATTGTGTTTTATGGGTGAGTGGGATGACATGTGATATATACATGCTTTTGGCAAAGACATGTGTGAGCTATTTTTATTAAAAGTAGCTCTTGCATGGAAGAGGAAATATGAGGTGGAGACACATGTGACTCCTTTTGAATAAAAAATTGCTTTTTATTCAAAGGGTGTGGGGAGATGGGTTAATGAAGGTTTACGCTAATTAATTAAGTGATTAACTTAATTAAATGGTTGTTGGAAATTAGTGAGCGGATTAATTAGTGGTTAGGATAAATTAAGGGTTTACTTAATTATTTTTAGGTCTAGGGGCTAGGTAGAGTATAGTAGCTAATTAAATAAATGTTATTTATTTAATTAGACTAGGTTTAGGTCATAGGCTAGGGGAGATTAATTAAATAATTATGTTTTAGTTAATTAATCTAGGTTAGGGGATGAGGAAAATTAATCAAATAAATATTAGGATATTTATTTAATTAATTGTGGATGATGGTTTAAGGTATAGTAATAAATTAATTTATTACAAATGAATAATTGGGACGAATGGCTAGGGGTAGATGGATTAGGATTAATTAATTAAATAGAATTTTTTATTTAATTAATTTGGTGGAAGGACTAATTAGTGGTGTAAGGATGTGAGAAAGTGGCTTGCAGGGTCAAGGCATTTTTAGGTGTCTATAGGAACTATATGCCTTCCTATACAAGTGGGACCTATCCTACATCCAACCACATGTCATGTCCTTGATCTTGATCTTCCATACAACATCCTACTTGCCATGGATCCATGCTATGAAAGCTATCTTGTCCACCTACCATCAATGTTAGAATTTCCCTCATAATGGTGAAGAAATCAATATCTATGTGGATCCTTGACCCTTTGAATATTGTCGAGCCATGGAAGTTGCCTCTCATAAGGACAATTGTTTTCCTACTAATGATATCTCCAATAAAGATAAGATCACCACTACCACATCGTATTCCATCCCAATGACCTTGATTCCACTTCCTCATCTATCCAAGATCCTAAAGTTACCAAGGTTAAGATCATTGATAAAGGTTGTGGAGAATATGAGCTACAGTCTTATGGATTAGTATACATGCCTTCTAGTGTGGAAACCAAAGATCCTCATGCTCCCTCTACAAGTCAAGGTGAACCCTCTAATGTTGTTGAAAGCATCATTGATGGGACCATCAATGCCTCTTTCGAAGACCTCAAAATTTTGTACCTCTTCCATGACACCGACATCTTTTCCATTGAACCCTCATCACCTATCCTACTTCCCCTTCACAAGACCAACAAAATGCCATCTCTCACATGTTACTTTTCAAAATAAAGGAGAAAATTATGAGCTCCTTAGTCCTACAAATATAGAATCAAAAAATCATTTACTTGAAGAAGAGAAAATAAATTTGGGTATCAAAGAAAGTCTAAAGCAACTCCTTAAAAGTGATATTGTTGGTCCCTCATCACCTTCATTCCATGACACTTCCACCCCACTTATCTCACAATCATCACAAGTACATTTCCCATCGTGCCTTTCACTCCACTTCACCTACTAAAGTCATTCACCCAAGATACTATGATGGTTCCCATTTACATTGCCTAAACATAGAAGAGGCTAATCTTGCACGCAAGGAGGTACATGATGGTACATAAGGTGCCCATACTAGTGGTATTGTCCTTGCAACACAAATTTTTCAACCTAGTTCAGGTGCTTATCACTTAGCTACTCTAGATGGTCAAGAATTAGATGAACCTTTCCACATCTGCCAACTCCAATGATTCCATTCTTAGTTTGCCAAAATATCCCAATTGTAAAAAAAATTAGGTGAAAACCACTTTTGTGGTGCCTTGGATAAGTACCATGGTGAAAACCTGCTCGTAGGCACCATGTATAGTGGCTAGATCTCGTTATCCTTTAGGTCACATCTATTTCATGTCTTCATCCCCCCATTTCAATTACATGCCTTCATCTTCTATCACACATTATCCTTTGATCCTTTTTGTATCTTCCCATCTCTATTCCACTTGTTGGTTGTCTATCATATCTCATCACATACATCTCATGTTTCCATCCTTGTCATACACTTGGGGCAATGGATTGTGCCTTTGCTTTGGATATAGGTTTCCTTGTTAAATATCTACAGTCTGGGTACATCTAAATTCATCCTTTTGAGCTTCACACACTTGTGTGTTTCATGACCTTACACATATGTTGATATCACATATCCTATCTTACACCTATAGTGTTAGCATCATTAAACATTCCCCATTTCCTTTCCAATCACCATTAATTCACCCATCCAATCCCATACAACCATCCCATAACAAAAACACCAAAATCCAAAAAAATCAAAACATGTCAAAAATCCCAAAAAATTCAAAACATGTCAAAAATCAATACGTACAAAAATCCAAGCAATAATCCAAATGCAAGCCATCCTTAATACATACCAATCTAGTCAAGCTATCTAGCCAAATCATCCAAAGCATACCTCGATTGTGTTTCCTACCTTGCTTTCAACCTAATCAACTCAATCAAGAATCATCAATTATCATCTTTGGGATATACCATTCCCTATCCTTGTGTTGTTCTTGGGATATATCATTCCCACAACACTATCCAATCAATCATCAATCAATCGATCATCAGTTTTCATCTTGGTAGGGGAAACAACCTTGTTTGTTATTATCATTTGTGCATGCTTTCTTGCTTGCTTGCTTGTGTGTGTTATCATTTTACTTGCATTTGTGTCAATCCTTGCAGCATATTGTCACAATGACATCATGGTCTTCCATATCATGGTGTTTAATGACATGTTTGCTTGTGTGCATTATCATTTTACCTTGCATTTGCATCATCATTTTATCTTGCTTTTGCATCATCATTTTACCTTGCATTTGCATCATCATTTTACCTTGCATCTGCATCGTCATTTTACCTTGCATCTGCATCATCATTTTATCTTTCTTTTGCATCATCATTTTATCTTACATCTGCATCATCATTTTATCTTCCATCTACATCATTATTTTATCTTGCTTTTGCATCATCATTTTATCTTACATTTGCATCATCATTTTAGCTTGCATCTGCATTAGTCCTTGTAACTTACCTGTCACAATGGTATCATGTCTTTCCATATCATGGTGCTATACATTATAAGGTTTATTGTGACCTTATTATTTGTCTCATCACAATACTCACTAAGGTCATCAAACACCTTGTGATGTGTTGGGACATCCTTTTATGCAATGGATACCTTGTCACCCTGATTCCTTATACATTGGTGCATAATATTCTTTACAATATCAAAATATAAGATTTCTCTTCACATATCAGCATAATCAAATCCCACACATCTCTCTTTGTTTCTCTCATCCACCCCTCCATCCATCCAATCTACCATTTATCCCAACCTAGACCATACCATAGGGCCCATCCTCCATGTTAAGTCTACACTAACTATTCCCATTCCATCTTACTAAGTTTCTTCATCCCACATTCTTATTCATCTGATTTTCTTCTACTTATCTTCTTCATTCATTTCTTCTCCACTTCTACTTACCCCTTCTTCTTTTAGAGAGCCCACCCAATTTTTTTTTTGGATGGTCTCTCGAGGGGGCATCATTCCTCCATCATCCCTCTAGTCGATTGGGGCATAATTTATTTCTTTATAATAATGCCACTTCTGTTAGTCATTGTGTTGTATCAAAGAGGGGCAAAATGTAGACACCTAAAATTGATCGTACCTTTACAACACTACTAACATCACCATCTTGTGACATCTGGTGAAACTTTCATCCAAGGACCCTTCTATGTCTAATTAATTAAATAAATTATATTTAATTAATTAATTGTGTCCAATATTCTATCTAATTAAATTAATTAAATTTATTTAATTAATTTAATTTTCCTACATCACTCCTATCCCATAATTAATTAAATAATTTTATTTAATTAATTATTCTCCACCTAACTTGCACAAAAATCTAAAAAATAACTAACTCCATCTACTCTCTTCATTTCATACCTAGTTGACTACATGAGGATAGGTCCTATCCTTCCCATAATGCATCATTACTTAATATCATCCATTCATTTACACTTAATCACAACCATTCAACCTTGATCCATGTCTCACTTAATCCTAGTCATCCATTTCTAATCCAGTCCTATCCATTCATCCTATCATCCACGATCATATAAGTATACCTACAATCAACTCATTTGAACTAATGCAGAATTGGAGAAAGAAACTCATGAAGAATAGATTATGTCGGTTTATTGAGCAATCCACATTTGAGAAATCACATCATATCAAACGAGCATATCAAGTAGAACAAGGGAACACTCTACTTCCACTCTAGAAGGAGTAAGAGTGATTTGAGGTGAAAGTATTGTGTTTATTACATTATCTTTTTGTGATTTTCCTCTTATCATTTTTCCGCTCTTCACCCCCAAGTGATTACATAGGAAAGATAGTGGTGATGGATAGGTAGGGGACATCTAGGTCATATCCCCAATATAATATGATGATTGAAAAGGTAATAGGTGAATGATGAAGAAAGAGGAAACATCGAGGTCATGCTCCTAAGTGAGCAATAGAAGACTAGAAAGAGGGGAACATTGAAGCCATGCCCTCCAAGCAAAAGGGAGAAGTAACAAATCCCTATCAAATGAGGTTGATAGACAAAAATGATACCAATAAGGTGGGATGGATAATGAGGAAGAGAAGACACATATATGAGATGTATGGATGAAGGAAATTTGAGAGAATGAGGAAAATGGGAGAAAAGAGTTGAAGAAGTAGGTAGTGATAGGTCAATTCCCCTAAGGGGAGAAAGCAAATAGATGTCCCCAAGGGAAGAAAAGAAAGAACAAGATCACACAAATTATAAAATAAGTAACAAGAGGTAAACATAAAAAATAAGAAAATAAAAATACAAAGTAGAATAATGGAAATAAGTCAAGAAATATGATCCACACCACACAACTATGTGGATTAAGCTAGTCCTAATAGTAGACAATAGTGACTAAAAACATGAATCATCACTCTTTTTCAACATAGCATAAAGAGTATGATTAAGAAGGAAAAGTGTAGGAGAAAACATACAAAGAGAGGAAAAAGAAAGAGACAAAGATGAAAAAGAAGTAACTAGAATAAAAAAACCAAAGTATAGGAAATGACAAAAATTTCTAAATAGAAAGAGTAAGAAAACAAAATTGAGGAATATGAGAACAAGATAAAGGAAAAAAAGAATAGGAAGAAAAAATGCCACACAATTTGGGAAGGTAAAGTAGAAAATATTGTATGAGGAAAGAAAACAAGTGAGACATGTTAGGCAAGGGAGGTAATGTCTTGTCTCAATTACAAACAAGAGAGATTAATTAGATTAGTAGGTTTCAAAATGTGATCCTAAGCTTTTTCACCAAGACAATCTAGGAGTTTTCTTAGTCTAACTTTGTGTATGTTGTACTATCAACTAGAAGCAAAGGGAATGAGGAGAAGGAATGCAATGGCAACATATTGTAATTCAGTAGGACATCATGTAGTGTAATACATAGTGTGCTAATGTAAGATAGAAGTATAAATGGATTTTTAAGAATTATTCAAAGAATTCATTAATGTGAACAAGGACTCTGAGAGATAGAAGAAAAGAGTTAACTATATAGAGGGAATCTGGAGATGGAGGAAGGATGTGCTAGAGTATAAGTCCAAGCTCAGGTCATGAATACTAGAACAAGAGGATAAGAAGGCACACTAGCTCAAAATCTCACCCTAGAATGACTCATAAGTGGATCAAATAGGAAGAGAGAAGAAGTAGGAACATCTTGAACTAGGAGATTAACTTAGTATTTTTTCTTTAGATATTTTATAGACTTTCTTTACACTTTTTTGACTTTAATTATAGCCTTTTATTTGCTTTGATTTATCTTTAAAATTCATTTCTCAATATTAATGCTTTTTTGGATGTCATTTAATGAGTATGGACATTAGCATATAGAACGGTACTTAGTAATAGATGAGGAAAGAATAATTAGTTATCTACCCATGAGGTTCTTAGGGTCACTAATAAGTTTAGGTATTGATGAAGTAGAAGGTGAAAATAGAGTGCATGGACCTAATCATGGGCTTTATACTTAGTATAAGATTGTGTTAATAAGAGAATAAATAAATGCAATGGATAATAGTGGAAGTGTGGGGGGATCAAAGATCCAAATAAATAAGGTAATGAATGCATCATGGCAAGTAATAGGTACATATTAAGGTGAATAAGAGAAAAGAGGTGTATGTAAGGAAATGAAAATGAAACGATATACATATATAGAGGAAGAAGTGTTTAGGAAAATCATTAGTTGTTTCAATGTATAAAATAGGGATGTCACTAGTAAATTCTACTAATCTATATCAAAATCCCAAATGCACTAGAGGAGAAAACATAAAAGTTAGATTCAAGGAATAAAAAAAGTAAAACTTGAAAGAAATTTAAAAGTCACAACACAATAAAAAGTAAAAAGTAAAAGTGGGATAGGGATACATAAAAGGGGGGAAAAGAGAGGGATATAAGAGTCTTGATGGGACACATCACATACATAACAAAGGTAATGGAAGAAGAGTCAAACTTGGGTCAATGTGCAAACGGGCATGGTATGTCCCTAATACCTTGAATCATACACAAGTTTAATAAGGAAGAAAGGAAAAGGATATGAAATAACATAAGGAGGAAGGAACATGAAGAAGACACACCATAAGGAGAAAAGAAGAAGAGACAAGGAAAATAATAAAAAAAAAGTGTAGTAAGATGAAGACACAACATCAAATGTTGTCCCCAAGAGTGGTGGTATAATAGCTCTCACACATAGATAGAGGATAATAGACACCACACCAAATGCTACCCTCCAAGAGTGGTGGTATAATAGCTCAACCAAATAGATAAGGTATATTAGACACAAAGAAAGAAGCTATAGATACAAAAAAGGTTGAGAAATAAAGTTTAAAAAGGCGTCTAAGCTCCACTAGGTGGAGGCTTGTTAGTCATCAAACCATCATTAGAAAATTAAGCATCAGCAAAATCATCTACATCATCTAGTGGATTGAAAGTGTATGTAAGAGGAGGGATACCAATAATGGATTCAAAAATGGTGTGATGTGGAGGTGGAATGGCATGAAGTGGTGATAGAGAATAAGGTGAATAGATGGAAGGAGGGTTGGGAGAAGAAGAAAGTGGAGGAGGGGAATCAATAGTGAGGGCCTCAAGATGAGGAACCTAAGTATCATCTATAAGCATCACTTGAGGGGAAAGAGGGGTAGGGTCATATCAAATGGAATATTAGGGATGGATGAGAAGAGATGTGGATGAAGAAGGAGAAAATGAAGAAGAGGGGTCAATGGAAGAAGAAGGGTGAGAAGAAGGAGTGTGTATCTTCCATTTTGATTTAGAGTTCAATGGAAAGGTCTCTTGGCTTTAGGTGGTCTAGGATAATAATGGATAGGTGGAGTAACATTAGTTGAAGGCATAGGATGAACCATAAGTTGAGGGAAAGAATAAGGATGAGAAGAGGATATAAGTAGGGAATATGTAGAGAGTTGAGATCAACATTTATAATTTTTAGAATGTCTAGGAGAAAGTGATTCATAACGGGCTAGAGGAAGTAGTATTCCAAAAAAGGATGGAGGTGGACCCAATTGAGAGTGAGGAGTGGGAGGACAAGATCAACCCCTAGGTTGGACTAGAGAGGAAGAGTTACAATTCCCATGAGATTTATTTTAATATTATAGTGAAGATAGGGAATCATCCATGCAAATATCATAACCAATTAGTGGTGCAATTAAATGAATCTCAGGGAACTTGATATTTCTAGAATTAGTATTATCTTTGTGAAAGTAGTTTTATCATGCCATGTAGTTTGCATAATCATTAAACATTTAATTGTTTCATTTAGGAGGTGCATCTTAATGTTTAGAAATGAAGTATCCCATAGTGAAATTGGCATTGATACAAACTAGTTTGAAGCTAGATTTAGGTATAGTGATGACAAGATTGTCATGGATAGATTTAAGACATTGATTTTGAAAGGAAGCAAGGTACGCAAAAACGCTTCCTACACCAAACTAATGAGGGGAATATATGCAAATTTTTAGATCCTTACAGTTATAGATATGTGAAACATATAATAGAGAGATTAAACAACATACAAGAAGTAGAATGCAAGAGACACAAGATATATGTGGGGAAAACTCTTACGGGTGAAAAACCCCACACTCCAAAACCTGCACAATGTATTATCAAATCTAATGGTGATTACAATACACTTGCAATGCAAGTTCTTTCAGGAGTCTTCAAGATGTTAGTTCTGGAGCAATTCTAGCAGCATAACAGTACCTATAAATCAACTATAACACTCCAACTCCAAGCACCTATATAAATAGAGAAGTACTACAAATGGAGGAAGCTTCTAGAGCAAGTCAACACAAGAATCTCGTCCAAATCCATATGGCCCAATTTCTAAGGCCATAAAACATGTGTATGACACTTGTAAGAGATTCCCTTTCATCCATTACAACCCCCAAACTTCAGTACCCCAAATTTGCCCAATATAAGTATGACAGATGCTCTTGCAATGACATAAAATCTGTTATATATGATAGCACTTACAACTATAAGAGAATCTGTCATAACTGACTATTAATAGTGGATTCTTTTACAACTTTTCATAGTCAAACTTGGGCGCCTACCTTCTCCATGCAAAGATGATTACTTCTCACACATGTCATAGGATCTTCTAATTTTGGCTCTTACATGTCATAGATTCTATCATAGGAATCCGTCATAACTCTTATGGGTCATAGACCTCTTACAACACCCAAAAGATGTTGACACATGGCAAAAGTCTTCTACTACAAAGTGGGATGTCTATCTCCTCATATGAGGACAAAAATACATCTAGTCACCTTCCATGTAGGATGACACATCACCGTGCCAACTCCCACAAAGTGACAAAATAAGATTTACATAGAAATTACAATTATAGGCCAAAATAAATATACAATTAAATAATAAATGCTAGGAACTTGCAAAGGTTGAGACACCTTAATTCCCAACAGATTTAGGATACAAGGAACAACTTGGTATTTATCCAACCAAGGCCATCCAAAAAAGCTTGGAAGCAATTAGAGATCAATGCCACATGAGCAAGAATATTGGTAGTCTTAAGACTAACCTCAATACGTAGAATGGTGTTGCCTAGAGTCTTAATGTAGTTTTATTATAGCACTTCAAAGTAATGCTAGATTAGATATATGACTCATGGTAATAATGGGTGCTAAAAAGGTATTCTTTAGTGACAATGTTGAAGGAGCAAAGTCATATCAATCAAAATTCCTTCAGAACATTCATCATTGTTAATACCATTTATGTATAAGGGACCATGATAGTTATTTCTAGGCACTTCATTGTTTGAGAATGTGATGATGGGAGGTTCTATAGAAGAATCAAAAGGAGTATAATTCCCATCAAGTAATTGTTTGTATACCATGCTAGTCATATCATTAAAGGGAAGAGTGATGTCCTTAGAGGGTTTTCTAGGGTAGTGTTTATGGAAGAAACAATGTCATAAGAAGGTGTGGGAGGTTTAGAAGAAGACATAGTGTACATGGGTTCAACATTATTTGAATGATGAGGGAAATTATTGGTGAAGATTTGAATATTTAGATTTGGGTTTCTATAGAAGGGTTTCCTTTATCATTTAGGCCATATACATGGATGAGTTTGTTATCAATAAATTCATATCTTTTGTGTTATAGGCCCATGCATAGCTCAATATCATGGCTAGGGAACCTATGATATGAATTAAATGCACTAGTCATAGTTTTTGGGTAGAGAGAGAGAGAGAGAGAAATGTCAAGAGGCTCAATGGGAGGAAGTTACAAAAGATTAATGAAGAGAGTTTGATTCATAATTGATTGGTATGATTCCACAAGCCTAGTGAATTTTAAAAATAATCAAGGTTGAAGAGAGATGGAATTAGAATAAGGGCAAGATAAATAAGAGGAGGTGAAGTCGCAGATGGTGGTGGGGTGGTCATTTTATTATGTTAACTACTTATTTTGCATTATTGTTAGTTGTGAAGGGTTTCTTGTAAGGTTTATCAAATTTGTTACTTTTTATTAATGTGGTAGAGGTAAGTGTCCCTATAGAATCCTTGTTAACCTTGTTCATTTTAGTCTCATAGTCTCTTAGGGTTTCATAAAGGTTATAAAAAGTGTTGTACTTATGAAAAATTGTCTTCTCTAAGATTGAGGGAAGGAGATTATTCATAAAGACTCATTGAATTTATATAGTGGGGAGATGATAGTGCATTTGAGATGACTGATTGGAATTGGAAGACAAAGTCACTAACCTTCTCTTGAATAAATTGCTTATAGTAAATGAGATTGGTAAAGTTCAATATGACGTAGATTTGAATTTCAAAGTAATTATGAAGGCTTTGGTGATCATCTTGAAAGTTTGCATGGAAGTAAGGGGTAAGGAATAAAAATACTCAAGGGAATGTTCCTTGAGTGAATGAGGAAAGAGTTTATAAATCTTGTGGTAATTGTAAACATAGTCTAAACAAAATAACTAATTTTTTTTAACATGAGTGGTGGGATCTTCTTTTCAATTGTACAGAGGAAGATGATGGGCTTTAAAATTAGGAGGGAAGAGGTGAGCTAAATATCGTAAGATAGATGGTTGTGATGAAGATCCATGGTTACGTATCTAGAGTTTTTGATATGATAAAAAGTAGGTTTTTAAAAGGGATTGAACCATTTTACATAGATGGTTATGATGAAGATCCATGGTTACCTCTCTAGAGTGAGTGGAAAAAGCATTAAGCTTATATTGCATCTATTGGAGGTGATGTAAGACATGGAGGACGATGGGATAAGATGAAGGATAACAAGGAGGAGGTGGAAAAGAAGGATAAGAGGATGCATGTTGAGAAGGAAAATAAAAAGAGGGAATGATGGAGAAGAATAGTGGATATGGGGTAAGATGGAGGAGTTGGACAACAATAACGAGTCACATGAGGAGGAATATAAGAAGAGTGAATCATAGTGGTGGTGGGAGGGGGAGTAGTAGTAGTCATGAACACATTATTGTAAGAAATAATGTGATCAAGATGAGAGATGGGTGGAAAAATAGGAGAAATAGAGTGAGGAGGGGCCATAATATAGAAAGAAGGGAAAGGAATAGAAGGAAAAATGGAGGCTAGGGTGTTAGGTTGGATAAATGGAGGAAAAAGAGAAGAGGTAGGAATGATAGATGATAGAGATGATATAGAGGAATTAAGAAGGGTGAGAGGAATAAAGGTATAAGTGGTCTTAGTAGATCATAAAATATGAGAAGAGGGGGCATTATCATGCACGATGTGTTCAATATTTTTCATAACATCAAGCCTCTTAGGATTAGTGAGGGTAAGGCTTCTCAATGAATCAAGAAGAGAAAATGGAATGGAATAAACCTCTAGGTTCATAACGTTATTAGCCTCTTGGAGTTGTGAGATAATCTTCATTCATTATTAGAGGTTGAATTGGATGTCTTGATCAAAATTATCTATGGCCAAAAATATAGACATAGTATCATCAACGATAGTGGAATAAGAAGAAAAATCTATACATGGATGGGTTAAGATAGGGTATACAACAAGGAATGATCCTAGAAGGATAAGTCTTAGCTCTACAGAAAGAATGACTAGGTGGCATGAACATAGTTTATACTAAGGGAGCAAAGGGAAACTAGAAGATAAAGAAAAGAGAAACTATATCTAGTGCACACATGATTAATATAAAAGCTACTCTAACTTATGCAATTCATAAAGAAGAACTAGTAGAATCTATTAGGTTTGCCAAATGAAATAAAATAAAATAAAAATATGAATGAAGATGTGAGGGACAATGTTTTCCTCTCTTTCTTATTATGTGTAAGTAAACTAGTGCAAAACAAGAGTTTTCAACCTAGTCTAAAACTAGTAGAATAACACTAGAGATGAGATTGATGAAAGACCAAAGACTAGGCACACACAAATAAAAAAGTAAATGGAAATGTGATATGATGAAAGGAAATTAAAATAGAAAAAATGCACTTGGAAATTGGTTGTGAAACTATCATATATAGATTGTGGGAGGCCTTAGGAGATCACAAACCAAATTTGGTGACCAAAAGAAGCAAGTTCAAACATGCCGAGCATAGGAATATTGATCAGTCAAACATGTCGAGCATAGAAATTTTGACCTTAGGTCAAAATCAACTAAAATTTTCATCATAAGTAGCTCTAATTGTGTACAAACTATTCTAGGTGGAATGTGATTTCTATGATAAATGGAAATAGATAAGTCAAATAAAACCTATTGTCATGTACTTGCATAAGGCAAGAAAGAACACAATAGAAATTACACTTGATAAAGGCTAATGATATTGATTAGGCATGCTACATATGGTATAATGAATCTAACTATGAATTCTATGACTTGCAAGAGATATTTTGAGCTAGGGTCAAATGTGCCAAGTGGAAGAATATTGACTTAGTTAAAAAATCATATGTTGAGCATATCAATATTAACTAGGGGTGCAATTGAACTTTGCTCAGAACCAAATGAATTTTTTAGGAATTATTCATTTATGAATTCTAAGCACTTTTCTCAATTGTTTAAAGGTTATAAAAGTTTTTTTTTTACTTAAGAAGTGTATATTTGAACTACTTTACTACTTTATGTGCTTAAAGGAAAGAACACCCACTATTTACCATAATGCGGTAAATAACGCCAAAGTAAAGGAACCATAATTAATGAATAACTATAATGTCATTATAGATTCCCCAATTATTTTCCCTTAAACATTTATGGTGTGCTAATTAAACTAGACTAGTCTACTTATCAATGAGAGTTAAAATTTATATAGAAGGAAAATGGATTCATGGTTAATAAGAATAAGTGAACTTCACTCAAAATTTGAAGTTTGGATGCTAGGCTAGGGATTAATGATAGGAGTAGCACATAAACAAACTAATTCTAGATAGAAAGTCACCTCAAACTCCCTGGTCACATCAATGTTTTTCCTACAATGGATCCATCTACCATACATGGGAAATTTGGTAATGCAATATAATGACCCAAGATCAGACAAAATAAACATATAACAACACAAAGATAGTACTAGGATACTCTAGGATATCTAAAAACATATAAAAAGAATTAAATTAAGAAGGTAATGATAGGAATATGAATTTGAAAGTGAGTTGTCAACTCCAAAGAGATGAAACAATAGAACAACCTATTGCAAGAATAGGAAATTTTCTTAAGACTACATAGGAGCCTACCAAAGTGGCCAGACTCCTATTTTAACCTTTTGTCTTCAATTGGTAGTTTATAAAGAGCATGTGTGTGCTTAGATTAAGTGTGTCTAGGAATAAGATCTAAAATTGACTATGAGAAATGAGAATAATAAGAATACAAATTAGGTCTACAAAAATATATTATTATTCTTAGAGTGTATATAAGGAAAATAAGGAGCTTTAAATGATCTTTATGTGACAAGGAAACGATACAACACAATAATAATTAAATAAATTGGAATGATCTTATTTCTTTTCCAAAGAGAGGAGGAAAGAACTACACTTCCCATATCCAAATAACAATAAAAAATTATAAATGTTAGCAGCAATAGAAATAAACATCAAGTAAAGAGAATGAATATAGGAAAGCTACTACAACCATCCCAAAGGAGTGGAATCCAATAGCATGTAGAGTTTGGAATGTTAAAAGGAATCCAACAAGAGGGAAGATATTTCCTATAGATTCAAGAATGCAACCAAGTTGCCAAAATAATGTTGTAGGAGAACTTAAAAAAAACCTACAACTCAAAGAACAGTCTATTGTATGAGATTCATAGAATGTCAAAAATCTTAAAGCATCAAGAGTGTTGTAGAGAAAAGATCAGAGCATTAAAGCATGAGTGCTATGGAATAACATTCATAGAATACTGTTAAGAAATTAAGGAATGTCAAGCAAGATGAAATATATGTATTGTAATGCCGTTAAGGGCATGGTTCAATGGTTAAGTTGCTCGATTGTAGTGGCAGCCACCAGAGTTCAAACCCCCCTGGGCCAACGAGCTCACAGGCTTTACGCCTTCACTGGGCCAACGAGCTTGCGGGTTTGTAGTGTTCCTTCTTAGGGATGAGGTCCCCCGTGTTGTTATCTCACCGGTTCATCGCTCCGGGGAGAAGCGTTAGTGTGGAGCCGAAGGACGTGTTGTGCCAGCGTCACCGGTCACGTTAAAAAGTTTAGCAGGTGCATTTTAAAAAAAAAATGTGTTGTAATGTAAAAATCAATCCAAGTAACATTCCTCTAAAAAATTCCAATCATTCATATGATATTTCAAGAAAGCAATCAAGGGGAAGTAGTTCAATAGTCAGATAAACTCACATAGTTAGCCATTATGACTATCCACCAACTAAAATGACTATATCTTGGTTGTTGGAAAATGATCATACAAATTTATTTCTTTGAGAATGTGGCCACACCTACAAGTATGTCTATGCACCAATTGGTATGGTCTGACATAGGTAATTAACAAAAAGATCAAGGGTTAATAAATATATAATATAATGTAAAAAATCATAATATTAAGCACAAGCACATAAATGAACTCAAATATGGCACATGAATTAGGAAAAAAGTATAAATTTAGGGCAAAAATGATTCTTAAAACATACTATGGGAATGAACTCTAAAACATGTACAATTTATAAAATTGAAATTGAAGGCTATGTAATTTTTGACTCAACATTTTTTCCCACTTTAGTGGGCTCATTTCTCTAAGTAATATGGCTATGCTAATGTATAGAAAGTAAAATTCATGAAGTAAATTACATGAAATAAATAGTTAAAATTTGAAATGTGTTTGGATACACTATAAAAAGGATACACTGCAATGTCTTCATATGAGGGGTTTATGGCCCTAGACTTAGATCTACAAAATAATATGTTAGGAAAAATATGTATATCCTACAATATCAATTATTAGAGAAAAAAATGACTTGCAAAAATGAGTGTTAGCACATCATAGTAATCATCTAACATATATATGGTCTAGATAAAGGAAATTAAAGATCACACATAAGGGAATAGATGTCTACATAGTCATAGAAGATAGACATCTATGTAGACATAGAAGAGAGAATAGAATGTCCATTAGGATATAGAAAGAAAAGAAAGAAATTAAATGTATGATTCTTGTGCTAGTATACTTTATCACTAGGGATCATACACTAGGGATCATACAATAATGTTATGGATTACATGTACTAGCATGCTTTGTTGCTAGGTGATTCATATGTAAACATGATACTAAAGGTCATGTGTACTAGCATACTCTATTGCTAGGTGATCTTGGTAAAGGTGGCTAAGTCTAAGCATATTCTATACTTGGGGATATAAGATGTTAATGCTAAGAAAGTATGCCAAAACTTATAAGTGAAATCATAGTATACTCCTCGTTAAAATAATTGAATAGAGGAAGGGTTTGCAATTAGTTTTAATATAGAAAAGGGGATTTAGAAGGAACCAAAGGGGATCATTATTTAAGTAGAATGTCCTCAAATGTTAAGAATGTTTTCTCTAGAAATAGGTAAAATGGAGAAAAATGATGGTGCCTTCCTGAAGAATGGTGCCCCTGAGATTGTGTCCATGGGATGGCATGGAGAAAAGTGATAAAATGTCACATAAAGTGTTAGGATAGTGTGATATTTAATTACAATACTAATGTATTATTTCATGTGTCTCTGAACATCTTGGAATGGATACATGAATGCCCATGTAGGTGGTTGGGAGATAATATTTTATCATTATTTTTTAATGACTTTGAGTACTAGTTGTAATGGTATTCATGAAGGATGTGGAGTTGGAAGAGGTAGTTACAAAAGTATTTTTAGTACATTCCTCAACTTGGGCATTAGAATAATGAATAGTGGAGCATCTTGTATTATTAGTGGACTCCACATGTACGCATGGAGGTAAATTTGGATTTCTACCTTCTGACATGTGGCATTATGGAGGAGTTACAACTCAAACATGCTATCTATTATTAGTACAGAGGTTACTTTTTCTATTCATGGCTCATTGGGAGTTACATTGACTATTCTTTGAAGATCCTTTTCATTTTGGATGTGGGAGTTTTTCATTTTACCACCATTTTATGGTACATTATTTTGAGAAACTATTCATGGTATTCCTCTCTCGTTTCTCTGTAAATTGGAGGCATGAGATATTAGTTTCATGAGGTTATTTACATAGACATGTGTTTCTGGAATTCTACCATATTGAAGGGAGTTAGAGTGTTGCATATGTATTCTAGTCTTGAATATTAATACATTCTTAAGCCTCTCTTTGTTGATGGGGTTTTTTTCCCAAAAGGGTTTCTCAATGTAAATCTAGTGTTATGTGTTTCCATATTATGGTTTTCTAATTTTCTTATTGATGGTTTTACATACTCACATAATCTTTTAGGGATAATCCAATATTTCATAACTAAAAATTGGATTTGCATCACTTTGGAAAAGTTTTCATTGTAATCTTTTTTTCACCTTGATTTAACAACATTTGGTATCAAATCTTGGTTTTGTACAAAGGGGGACACCTTTCTCGAAGTGTTGAAGGTTTTTTCTGTAGTGGGAGCTTTTATTTTTTAAGTGGTTTTGTACATTTATGAAGGATTAAAAACCATGGCCTCTACCTCTCATTTAGATATTGATAAATTGAATAACACTTGGTACAAGATGTGGAAACTAAATATGGAATATTTTTGGAAGAAAGAGATTAGTGGAATCTTGTTGCAAATGCCATCTACAATGTTAGATGAAGATTGAAAAAAGTTGGACAAGAAGGCATGAGGAACCATTTGGTTGTGCCTTGCAAATTTTGTCCTCTTGAATGTCTCTGAGGAGACCACTGCATACAAGCTATGGAAGAGGATAGGTGATATTTATTAAACTTAAAGTCTAACCAATAAATTGTATCTCAAAACATAGTTATATTATTTAAAAATGAAAGATAGTGGTTTAGTTACAAATCATTTAAATGCATGTAACTTGATTATGAGTTAGCTAGTTTCTATAGATGTTAAGATGGAAGAAGATAAATGTATCTTGTTACTTTTTTCTCTATGGGAAATACTTGTGAAAAATTAATTGTTGCCATTAGTGATGGTGGTATAGAGTTAAATATGGACAATCTTATTGTTCATTTTCTTTTAGAGGAGATGAGAAGAAAATCTATGAATGATGGCTCAAAGGATGCCCTGCATGTTCGGGGAAGGCCCAAGGATAAAGGTGAGTCTAATAGGAATAGGAAGAAACCAAAAGATAGATCCAAAACATAAGGTCAATCTAAAACCCTAGGGAAGAGTAAAGTAAAGTGTTGGAACTTTGGGAAGAGAGGGCATTTAAAGAAGGAATGTAGAAAGAAAAGGAAATCCTTTGATTCCTCCATAATATTTTTGATGATAGTGATAGTGATGCATTATGTTTTTTTTCTGTTAACACTATTAGTGATGATTCTTGGCTCATTAATTTAGGTTTCTCCTATGATATGACTCCTTATAAGGAGTGGTTTTCATCTTACAAGGCTTATGATGGAGGATAATGTTTTCTTGGCAACAACACTACACATTAGATTATTGGTAAGGAAAGTTATAGTTGTGTTTTAGTGATGGGAGGATTAAATCTCTTGATAATATTTTGCACATTCCAAGACTTGTGAGAAACTTACTTTCTCTATCCAAGTTGAATGATTTAGGAATGTATGTGACATTTGGCAAGTCTAGTTGTAGATTGGTGAGAGGAAGTTTGGTGGTAGCTAAAGGATCCCATGTTAGGAATTTGCGTAGGCTAAATGCCTCCACATTTTGTAACTCTACCAATGTAACTAGAAAAATTGAAAATAAATGTATGTTATGGCACCAACATTTGGATCACATTGGTGAGAAATATCTTATAATCTTGATTAATAAAAATATGGTTGAATGTTTCTCTTATTTTTATAAGCATTTTGATTTTTGTGAGCATTGTGTGTTTGGTAAATAAAATAGATCATCTTTTCCTTTTGAAGTTATAAGGAAAAATTATTATTAGAAGCACTCTAACAAGGTTTTAATATAGTATGGTAATCCTTAATTTTGAAGCACTCTAACAAGGGATTAATATGGTAATGTATTTCAACTCCAAAAGGTGTCACAAAAGGGCTTGCACTCATAAAGGGTCAATGGGAAACACACCAAAATGATAAAATGGCTCTATGATTGCCTAAGTACAATGAAATAGGAGGGTTTTAA
The DNA here is from genome assembly GCA_027924645.1 of Cunninghamia lanceolata. Classification (NCBI taxonomy): domain Eukaryota; kingdom Viridiplantae; phylum Streptophyta; class Pinopsida; order Cupressales; family Cupressaceae; genus Cunninghamia; species Cunninghamia lanceolata. The sequence continues at coordinate 1,456,990 of BSBN01000082.1, forward strand.
TGTATAAAATTCTAAATAATAGTGATTTTATGGTGGATTTAGGAAAAATCAAGTGAAAATGTCAAAACACTAAGGCAAATGCATGAACAATGGGAATGAGGAGATGGAAAATTTATCAAAATGGTCATGGAAATGGATGGTGAAGGCTTGGAAGGATGTGGGAGAGAGGTAGGAAGAGGAATCTATAGAAAAAATAGAAAAAAAACTTCATTTTAAATAAAACGCACTATACATAGAAATTGCTTATTGTATTGAAATCCTTGGAAATTAGCCACCTAGTCTTAAAGATCCAATTGCAGCAATATTTGTTAACCAAATAAAAATTGTTTGACTTTGGACATGCATCTATCTCACTCCTAGAATTTTTGAAGTAGTGTTGGGGTGTTGTCCATGAGTAGAAATAGCTAAAACCTTACAAACAACTCGAGATTCCTCTTTTTTATGTAAAATTTATTGGAATTAGCCAAGGATGCTCTGCAACTTGATCAACACTGTCACAATATGGAAATCGATAAATAGAGATTAAGAAATTGATGATATTGATGAACCTAATTTGAGCATAAACATATATTAATCTCACAAATTTACATGAGAATGCCTCATTATATAGGCACGGAAGAGGCAATCCACCTTGCACGTAGATTGACAAGTGCCCTGTGATGTGGCACATGCATGAAGACAAGTATCCTATATGTGTCAACCTTTGGATCACTTGGAATGTGCAAACCAACAACCTTGTGTGACAAGTGTTGGATGACTACAAAGTGCCTTTTGAGGTGAGATGGAAAGTCTTCCAACCTCAAAAGATATGCACATGAGGTTTACCAAACAACTTGGTAACCTCTAACCTCTAAAAGGCTGCACATTCAATTAGACAAGATAGTGTCTAACCTCATCAACCTAAGTAAACTTAAACTATAGTGAATAGATAAATTATTCACTTTAACAAAAATGAGGTGAAGGTGGTCAATTTTAATAAGTTTGCTTTGGGAATTTAAAGACAAGGACTTAGTGAGTGTAAATCCCTATAAATTAATTATCTTGGATTCAAAAGTTGTGGTGGGGTGATGAAAAGTAAAGGCCCCTTATTAGGTGGCAAAACATGGGCATCGATTGTGAATAAAGTTTTGGCTCAATTTCTTAGGGGATCTTGAGATTGAAGGGGGCCATCTAGTGGTGGAGGTCCTCATTAATTTTTTTCTTCATTAAAGCATGATTTAGAATGAGAAAAGGTAGGGTTTACACATAGGATGGGGCTAGGCACAACATTTTATGGTTAGATAAGAGGGTAAAGGGGGGTAAATCAATAGTAAATTAAATGAAAGGCAAAACATAGAAACTCTAAACAAGGCAATGTGATAAACATAGGAAAGAGGATATGGATGGATAGGGGTGACAAAGGCTTGACAAAAGAGGTCAAAACAACACAATCTACACACACACACATGGGCTAGGGGCTAAAATAGACAGAAAAGCATAATAAGGAAGCTGCAAGATATGTAAATTCTATTATTACAGGTTCTTGGAGATAACTTAGCTAAGATCTTATCCTCATATGCAATATCTAAATATGTTACATTGAAATGTTGCAATTGAACATTAGGATGATTTTTTCATTGTATAGCTCAAATCTTGGTGCAACAAACCTAGGAATCAACTTATATGTAACAAATTCAAAAGTAAGTGGTAATTTGATGTGGAGGATTATACATGATGGAATCCTTGTTATAAGGAATATCATTCACTTGCTCCTTGAGATCTCCCATGTCTTGCAATAGTATATCCAAGTTCCATAAGTAGGGATAATAGTAGTGTTAGGAGTGTGTGAGACAATGGAGGAAGTGTAATGAGAATGTGTAATGAAAGGTAATGTCATGGCCATGGAAGGAGGGATCATATTATAGAGTGGGGTAGACATGGAGTGAAATGGAGAAAAAGTTTGAGACATATGATGGGAAGGAGTAATGGTGTGAGGTACATGAGTATGAGGTATAATACTAGTGGGTATGTGTGTAGATGGATAAGATTATGTGGAACACTAATGGAGGTAAAAGGAGTGAATTTTAGAAGTAGGTATGGAATAGGTAGGGGTGAAATTAGGAGTGACAACATGAGTGGTAGTAGCCATAGAAGTGGTAGTTGTGGTATGGGGAGGTTCAGAAGAAGATGAAGAATGTGAGGATACACCATTAGAAGAATCCATCAAAGAGCCAATGTCATTAAGGATATCCATGCCAAATGGAGTATTCACTAATGTTTGATGTAAGAGAGTTGTCAATTGTTGAGGATATTGAGTATTCATAAATGCATCCACAAGCACTTTTGCTTAGCTATAGTGTATACGATCAAAATCTTGTTGATTGTCATTATCCTCAAAATGGTTCTCGACATAAGCATCAAAAAAGACTTCATTTTCATTAGATTGTGTAGCCATGTTAGGGTTTAAATGAGCACTCCTTTGTAAAGGAAGATTAGGATCTCAAGCATCTTGTGGCATAAACAAAACAATATGGCTATGAAAGATAGAAAGATGAAGCAATAAACAACACTCTTAATTGTTAAAATTAGAAAATTAGTAAGAAATTATATCTGAAAATGAAACCTAGAGGTGAATCCAATGATGGGAAAGGTAGGCAAAAGCAAAGTCACACAATGAATCACAAACTCTAAAAGAAAAGGAGGCTACAAAGCACAAATAAGAAAGGGAAATTAAACCCTAAGCAAATATGAAAAATAAGATACAACACTTAGAAAAATTAGAGTTGAAAATCTTAATTTAGAAGGTAAAATCCTCAGGCAAAACCTTAAGGCGTGTAAGAAAAGTTAGGATCACCAAAACATAAAGAATAAATTTTTTTTTACATATAGCTAGGGCAATTAAACAAATGTAACTAATTAAGCATAAATCAACCTAGATTAATCAACTGAGAAAAATAATTGTAATAAATACACATAAATTCATTGTGAGGGATAGTACTCAGCTCTAAAACCGGTGATGGAAGAATGATGTCGATGATGTTTTGAAAAGATTCAACATGATCACAAAATTAATGGCCTAATTTGATGATTCTCTCATAATTTAAACTGGTAAAAATGACAAAGGTCAAGCTTGACTACTGTGAACTTGATATTTTCTGCGAGATTGATATGCACCATGTGTGAATGATTTGACAGAATGTGCACTAGTAAACTTGCCCTTCACCTTCAAGATATATAAATCTATCAAGGTGGTATCTCAAGAAATTGTTGAGGAGCTTGCTTACTTGATAGGTGAACTAGTTCTCTTAGGTCAAACACCTTGGGGTTTAGATTAATGATGATGAGCAATATCAAAGAAAGCATACATAGACATGTGGATGGTCATATGATGATGATGTAGATTTGTTTCCTTTTTGTCCTTCAGAATTGAAGTGTGCTCCAACAATCCACCCTATGAAATTAAGTGCACATTCAATGTCTTTAAATATCATGACATACTAACATGTCACACAAACATGTGTTACATTGGTTCATAACAACTAGTAGAAAGAGGCAATTAAGTTGTGAATTAAATTTCTTGGGATTTAAGAATCATTCCTACATTTTTTAAGAGTTAACTAGGTTAATCTCATGTCATTCAAAAACCACCATTCATTATTTTGTAACTTTTTTATTTTGTTTTTATATTGAAAAATGTAGTAAATATTATATACTTATATGTTACGTTTTAATAGTTTCATTTATAAACATTAATATATATTTTAAAAATTTGATGTCTATATATTTAAAAATAAATGTATGGCTTCTACTAGTTTTTCTTTCACATCACAATATCATCAAATAATTCTCCACCTGCTAAAGAGAAGGTTGCATCTGTAGCTTTACATCCTGCAAATTTCAATGGATTCCGCATTTTCAATGGCAAGGCAAAAGGTGGGTTCGAAGTATAGCTGGTAGTAGATTGCCAAGGGAAAGGGTAAGGGCAATGTCAAGGTTGAAAACGGCGGTTGACATTATCCGACAGAGTGTGCGGGACGATTCAAGAATTGAGTGGAGAATGTATGGCTCTCTTTTGCAATGGTGTGTTGATACAAAAGCCATGGCGGAGGGCAATCGAATCCGTGTCCATATGATTAAAACAGGCTTCATACCCGACGTCTACTTAGAAACTAAATTTCTCATCTTGCATGTGAAATGCAGACGCGTAGCAGAAGCACGCCAACTGTTTGACAGAATGTCTCAAAGAAATGTGGTGTCATGGAATACAATAATCAGCGGGTATGCGGAGCTGGGCGAGGCAGTGGAAGCGCTGGCAATTTTCGTGCAAATGCAGCAATCCCATAACCCAAACCCAGATGCCTTCACATTTGCCACGCTTCTCAAGGTCTGCGCCATGGAAGAGGCAGAGGGCGAAGAAAAGCACAGGCACAGGCATATGCACATACTGCAGCTCCACGCCCAAGTTATTAGACGGCTTTTTCGACCAGATATTGTTCTACTGTCCACACTAATTGATGCCTACGCTAAATCTGGTTGTATGGAGTATGCTTGCAAAGTGTTTGACGAAATGCCACAACGGAGCGTGGTTTCATGGACTGCTATGATTGCAGGGCATGTAAAGTGTGGGAGATTAGACGAGGCGCTTGAATACTTCTCGGCAATGCCAGAGCGAGATGTTGTGGCATGGAATGCAATGATGGAAGGGTATGCAGAGGAAGGGGAAGGGGAAAAGGCTCTGGGTTTGTATGTTGACATGCAAAGGGCTGGCTTTTCCCCTTCCCAATCCACCTTCCCCTCTCTTGTCAAAGCATGCTCGCATCTTGCAGCCCTTGAACAAGCGCACCAGCTGCATGCCCATCTTGTCAAGCATGTTGGTGCGCTTCCCATTCAGTTGGGCAGCGCCCTGGTCGACATGTACGCCAAGTGCGGTTCTGTGGAGTTGGCCCGGCGGGTGTTCGAGGGCATGCCGGTGGGTGAAAGAAATGTCATCTGTTGGACGACAATGATTGATGCATATGGCAGGTAGCTATTCTTAAACATCATCCATTTTAACAGTCAAAAGTTACAGTAAGCATGAACTTTCCACAGTCCATGACAGTAAGTGAAAGTGCTTCTGGATTCAACTGTGTATGTTTTTGCATGACGTTTAGGATCATACTCAATGATCCATCATCAGGAAGAGGAGTGATCACTCTTTTTTCCTGATCCGAGTGATCACTCTCCTCTTCCGAGTGATTACTCTCCTCTTTGATGATGGATCATTGAGTATGATCCGATCCGAGTGATCACTCTCCTCTTCCGAGTGATTACTCTCCTCTTTGATGATGGATCATTGAGTATGATCCGAGTGATCACTCTCCTTTTCCTGATGATGGATCATTGAGTATGATCCGAAACGTCATGCAAAAACATACAGTTGAATCCAAAAGCACTTTCACTTACAATCAAAAGTTAATTTTGGCCAATAAAAATAGGACAAATATTTACTTCACTTTTTGTTGTGAATGTTGTGTAAAATTACTATTGATTGTTTGACCATTAAAATGGATGATGTTTAAGTAGAGTGTGACAGGCACCGCCGAGGTGGAGAGGCCACACAGGTGTTTGACGAAATGCAGCGTGCAGGCACTGCACCCAACCTGGTGACCTTCCTCAGCCTTCTGAGTGCCTGTAGCCACTCAGGCCTGGTGAATCAAGGTTGCCTCTTCTTCCTCTCCATGACAGACCTTCATTTTCTCACACCCCAACAACACCATTATGCATGTATGGTCGACCTTCTCGCCCGATCCGGGCAGCTTGAGGCCACATTCAACTTCATCCTCAAAATGCCTGTGCCAGCCGGCCCCCATGTTTGGGCTGCCTTGCTTGCCTCCTGCCGAGTTCATCATAACTTGCGATTGGCAAACGTTGCAGCACAATGCCTTTTCAGTTTCAATGACATGAAGCCGGGACGGTATGTTGTTCTCTCCAACATCTATGCCTCTGCTGGAATGTGGTATGATGCATCCCAGGTGAGAAGAATGATGAAAGAAAGGGGTGTAAGCAAGGAGCCTGGATGTAGTTGGATTGAGGTGGATAAAGAAATGCATACTTTTCATGTGGAGGATCGCTCGCATCCTCAAACAGAAGAGATCTATGCAATGGTGGAGCGATTATCCGCAGAGCTCAGTGAAACAGGGTATGTTCCCCATACAAACTCTGTACTGTATGATGTGGATGAGGAAGAGAAACACCACATTCTCCGCCACCATAGCGAGAAGTTAGCCATTGCTTTTGGGCTGATTAGCACACCCCCTGAAAAACAAATTCTTATCATGAAAAACCTTCGCATCTGTGTTGACTGCCACAGTGCCATAAACTTCATCTCCAAAATAGTTCCCCGAGAAATTGTTATAAGAGATACAAATAGGTTCCACTATTTTAAGAGTGGTGTATGTTCATGTGGCAATTCTTGGTGATCTACAACATTAAACTTAAGGCCTGCATTTCTGCGCCAATTATTTGGATAGGCTCTTTTAATGGTTTAGATGAAAATCTTATATCTATGCAGTTTTTTTATGTTTTGAAATTGTTTCCATTAGAGTGTTGTAAATGTAATAAGTAGTTAATAATTGGCAGAACTTTGTGGAAGTTTTGATGCGATATTATTATATTCTAATTCTCTTATCACTCATTTTCAATGAATGAACAAATACTAGTTTTATATCCGTAAGGTTATTAAAATATTTTGTGAATTTATTTGAAGAGAAAAACAAAGAGACCAAAAGGAACCTAAACGCATGAATCAAAGGTGAGCTTAGACCAAACTCTATCATAATAACTAAATGTAGAATTAAAATAAGACTTACATGTTCCTATTTTTAATCATAATTATTTTTCATACAAAATGTTTATGACAAGTAAGAAGCTGCAATCTTAACTTTAAAAAATACAATAAAACTTAAATCATAGGTAAATATTAATTTTACATCCACAAACTATAAAAAACATTAATAAAATTGTTAAAAATTCTCATTAACACTAATATCTATTTCACCATGTATACAAATAAATACATTTTAACTTTTAAATAACACTAATATCTACTTCACCATTTCTACAAATAAATATATCTTAACCTTTAAAATAAAAAATTTACATGCTTCTTATATAAGAAATCTTATTTAAAAACAAAGTTGTATTTTATGTTTTATTAGATATGTGTAATCTACAATACTTATTCTAAAGTTATTTTAAAGAGAAAATCTTCCAACTTCAACTTATAAACCTTAACTCATTAAATGTGTTGATCAAGGGAATGAAAGAAAGTGCCTCCCATGATAGAAATATATCCATGTGACTCCTTTAAACCAATGTAGATCCAATTGACAAATTATTCATTGCAACTATATTTATTGTTTATATATGTAGTAACTACATTTATTGTTTATATATGTCTACTACATATGTGTGCCATTATGTTATAGTTCTTAGTTTTATGGGGTAATATTAGGTTGCAATAAATTGTATAATATTTGTTGACCTTCCTTGAGTTTGTATGATTGTATAAAGGTGAAGATTGCATACCTTACATACTTTTCCCCTTTGTTTTGGGTTCATTTTAATCTAGTTATCTTTTTATACAATGACAAGTGTACAAGTGGCACAATTTCTACTAAAAGATGGCACATAACTTTGTTGGCAAGAGACACTATATGGATTCATGGTTGTTGTCATTGATGGCAACAAAAGTCATCCCACATATCCGCAAGTCATGATATGTCTCTACCGGAAGTCAGATTGAAGATTGTTGTGGTCCGGTGAACAAGAACAGAGCATGTGGCAAGGTCCGACAGATTGGTCCGGTTCTCTCAGAGGAAGTGTCTTGGTGCAGTGCGGATCTGGGGAAGTCAAGAGGACTATCTTGAGTGGTATATTCCAAGGATTTAGCCTCCGGAGTTGGACAAGGAAAAAGATATGAATAGTTGAGTACCGGATTCCTGAGAGACAGTGAAAACAGAGGAAGAACTGACTGACAGAGTATCAGACTACTTTCCGGATGTGTTACAGATGATGATAAAGGTTGCGGAGGCATGAATCATGTTTGGCCGACATAATTTATGATATCTACAAGTATATACTTGATCCGCACTGCTTGGTGAGCAAGGATTCAGCCGACAGAACTAAGTTTGTAAGAAACTAGACTGTTCCGGATGCCGACTAGAAAGGTGATGAAATTACTTGTGCGGATATATATAGAGGATGGATTTAGTTGTAAAGTGTGTGTTGTGCGAAAAGGATATGCGAACAAGTCCAGAATAGAGCAGAAGAAACAAGTAAAATCCGGTATGTGAAAGGACAGCAGACTAAAGAACAGAGGAAAGATGAAGTGCAGCAGATCAGTATACTGAGCCTAACCGGAACTGAACTCCAGCATATGCAGATGCTTCCAATCAGTTCAAGACTGTGATTCTTATCACTTTGTAAGACAGTGTGTCTTCTTGTAGGCAGTGAGCCTCTTGTGAGCAGTGTGCTCGGGCAGTGAGCCCTAATTGGCAAGTGCCATTTTTGTAATTTCCCATTCTTCTAACAGAGAATAATTCTTGGGTTAATCACCCCGTGGTTTTCTCCCTTAACAGGGTTTCCACGTCAAAAATACTGTGTCTTGTGTTTCTTACTTCATGGTTAATGTTTTGTGTTTGATTTTATGCTGCTTCATTTAAAAGGAAAGTTTAATAAGGGAAATAATTAGGATAACTGATTCACCCCCCCCCTCTCAGTTATCAACAATTGGTATCAGAGCTAAGTTCCTCCTAATAGAGCCTAACAGCTTGAGGAAGATCTGGGATTTCAAATGGATGCATATGGTTTAAGGGAGCAACTCAAGACTGCCCTTGAGGATCTTGAACAGTCAAATTCTGAAGTCAGTGAATTAAAGGAAAGACTCAAACAGGCTGATGAATTCATGAGAGAATTAAAAGACAAATTAAGTCTCTCTATGAAAAAGAGAAAGGAGCTGCTTCAACAGTTGGCAAGACAAAATGAAGAAAGCAATACAAGTGAGGAATTGACTGAGCAAACCAAGTTATGTGAAAAGTTATCAAAAGAAGTCATTATGTTAAGACATGAAATGGAATCAGGAACTATAAAGTTTACTCAAGAGATTGAAGAAAAAAGAAAAGCTGAAGACAATCTAAGACAATCTCTTAAAGAAAAATCAGAAGAATGCCACCAGATGGACAGGATTATCAGACACCTTGAATCTGATCTTGAAGATTCCAAAGATAATGAAGGAAAACTTGAGGATCAAATTGCCTCTCTCAAAAGAGACCTTCAAACAGCAAATGAATATAAAGAGAAATTCAAGATAAGTTCTGCTCAACTTGAAATTCTTCTTGGAAGTCAAAAGAGGACAGATGACAAGTATGGCTTGGGATATGAGAAAGGAGAAAGCTCCGGATCAGGTCAGAGGAATCTTGGATCAGAAAATCCAAGGAGCAGGCCTAGAAGACCTCCGGTAAGACAGCCAAATGCTCAAAGATATCCATCCTTCAATGGATACTGCCACAGCTGCAACCACTTTGGTCACAAAGCTAATCAGTGCAGAATGAGAATGAATCAGATTAATTCATCCTTCTCCGGACAGTGCTTCAACTGCAAAAGGTATGGACACAAATCCCATGAATGCAGAATTATGCAAGTAAACAAATCATTCAAAGGTAGATGCTTTACATGCAATAGAATAGGTCATATGGCTAATCAATGCAGATCAAGGGGATATCAGTTAAATATGCAAAGAAATGTTATTTGCCAAATCTGCAATAGGTCCGGTCATAATGCTAAAGTCTGCAGAAACAAGAATCAGGACAAAAGAGGTCCGGTGTATAATCAGAATCAAGACAGGGGTAAACAAAAGATGAATGCGGATGAAGTTAGGAATCAGATGAGCAAGATTTGGGTGAAGAAAAGCTCAGAGAATGTAGAGGTTGGATCCGCACCAGATTCTGGTGCTGATATTTCTTCCGGAAATTAAAAAGTGAGCTCAGGCTCAGGGGGAGACTCAAAGAAGATTCTGTTCCCCCAGCCAAACAAGTTGTGCCGGATGTGGCACAAGATGCGGATTAAAGGGTTTGTAGATATAAGTCCTGAGATGCCTCAGTCAAGTTTTCAGAGGTCCGCATGGAGTTATGAAGAAGCTGTGTTCGACTAAGTTAGACCTGTTCAGGGAGGTGCTCCGGTATGATAAAGGATTACAAAAAGGTCCGGAGAGATCCGGAAGTGCACGATCTTGTCTTGCGGATTGGACAGAGTGTTTGGGATGTTCTTGTAATATGTTACCTAGAATTATTCATGATTTAAAGATCCGGATGATATTCAGTGATCAGGACTAATCCGGGATACTCCAAGCCGTCCAGACATGGTAAACCGGAATAATGCAGGTGAAGCATTTATTGCAGACAGATATTAGGGTTTGCGGAGCAATATAAGGGATTTCTCAAAAGTTGTCTGCTCATTCTACACTTGAGAAGAAGCGAATAGTGGAGCTCTGCAACAAGGTTCATCAAGCACACCAAGGATCTCCTGCCGAAGCTATTGCATAAAGAAATCAATCCAACCACTCCGTGCAAACCGAAGGCGCATAAGGTATTCTTCGTTTTTCATTGCCTCACTGCAAATCTTTGAAGAATGGCTACTCCAAACATAGTTAAGATCTCTGATAGACCTCGCCCCTCATTCAAGAAACATCCCTACAAATCTTTGGAGGTAGATCCACTAGGAGCCTTCTCTAGTGTTCCCCACGGAGTCTTACATACTGAAGATATTAGGGTTTACATACACGCAAACATTGAGGAATTTGGGGAATTCAAATTAAGAGACCTCTATCACAAGCAACTGATAGATAATGCTTTTGAGCTCAAACCAGAGTATAAGGGTATCCAGAAGAAACAGTTTGAGCAATTCATTCATTTCCCTAGCTTTGAAGAAGATGAATGGGTCCGGTATGTACTGAGCAGGATGCATGACAACTTCCTTTGGCTAGATAGACCCTGTAAGATCACAAAAGAAGCAATTAGAGCAGTAACTGGTCTATACTCTTCCGGGGGGGTACCTATCCTCAAATCTGTCAAGAACAACGTTGTAACTGAGGCCACCGGATCAAAATATGATAAGAGGGCAATGACCATTGAAGATATTTCGGATCCGGATATCAAATATGCATCAATGATAATAGGATACAAGATCTATCACTCCAGCAGGGAGAATTCTGTATCCGGAACTGCAATATACACAGCATATGAAATGCTAAGAAAGAATGCAGATTTTGATCTTTGTGAACTACTACTAAGCCAATTGATGGAAAATGTACAGAAAATCAAGAAAGACAAGAAGAACTCCTTTAAGTATGGTACTCTCATTGTATGTCTCTTCTTTTACTTCATGAATGAGCTACCCGGAACAAGTGGATGGGTATGGCAGAATGACACACCTGTTGCAGTCCAGATAAGAGACTATCTGCATGGACTTGGGGATGCAAAAGCGAGGAATACAGCTCTATGGGGATACTTCAAAAACTTTCAGAGCATGATGCAAGCAAGAGAGAGAATTCCCCAGTCTCTCATCGAGAAATACAAGGACTCAGTATGTTTTATGGTTGACACTGATCAGTGCCTAATGGAGGCAGTGGAGCCAAGGACTGTCTGGATCATGCCCATGGGGTATGAAGTTGATGAACAGATAGTAGAGCTGCATGTTCAACACATGCTAAGTCAGCCCAAAGATCCTAAGGCAGAAAGGTTTGGAACCTTTGAGGAGCTGAGCGTGAAATTACATGTAGAACTCAGGGAACCTGAGATTAAGAGAAAAGTGAGAAAAGAAGTAGAGCACATTGCTCAAGGGCTAGGCATCTCAAAAGAGGCACTTGATGCCAGTCGGGAAAAGAGGAGAAAGGCTGAGGAAGAAGAGAAAAGCAAAGAAAGTGCTCCGGTTGAAACCCCCACCCGGACCAGATCATCAAAGAGATCTGCACCTTCCACAACCAAAAGCTCAAAACCGGAAGTCCAGGCATCCGGTAAAAGATCCAAGACAAAAGCATCAAGGGCTTATGAAAGCCAAAAGGATGAAGAGGAGACAGAATCAGATGAAGGAGTAAGAGAAGTAAAGAAACAGAAAAAGAAAGGATCCGGTAAGCCCTCCACAGGCCAAGACAAGGAGGAAATGGCAGAGGTAACTGTTGAAAAGCCCACTCTGTCACTAGAGAGCATAATCAAGTCGGTCACGGTGGATGGAAACCTTCAACCAATGACTGAATCCTATGATGACTTCAGTGAGGCAGACCAAAAGACTCTGCAGGAAGCCACAGTTAAATATCTGAACACATACAATAAGGCTTTCATTGAGATCATATCTCTCATTCCTAAAAGCCTAGAGAAGGAAATGGAAGTAAGAAAGAATAATGCTCATGCCAAAGATCTTGAGATCCGGGAGCAGATAGCTATTCAGCTATATCCTCAAATTGATCCCAAGACAATGAACATGATCTTCAAGGACTGCAGAGATGAGTTCAGAAGTAAAGCCAGGATGAATCAGCTCATGCTTGGTGAGACTGACAAAGTGGCACAAGAGACAGAAGAGATCCTCCGAAAGGCCTTCAAAAGGTTCAATCTTCCTGTTGTAGAGGACCTAGGTGCAGAAACAGCTGCTGATTTGGAATCTTCTGTTCCGGAAGAAGTGAGCCCTGAACAGACAAGTGAGGACTTGGGACCCTCTGCTCCAGAAGAAGTGGCCCATGAACAAGCAAGCATCTCTCCTCCGGTTTCCCCTACAGTCTCCGGATCCAAAGAAGAAGAGCAATTGCAGGAGAAGGAAGCAGTGGTGACAGACAAAGAGGTTGACAGTTCTAAGACTGCAGAAGAAAAGAAACATCTGTCTCCGGCAAGAGACACTGCACAAACTGTTCAACAATTTTTGAGCAAAGAAACTCTAGAGATTGATGAACCGGAGCTTCTAAAAGGTCCATTTGATTTTGACTCTCTCTCTCCGGTACAAACAATGAAGATAGCTTCATTTGCAAATGCCAAGGCAAATGAAAAGCTCCTGAAGTCTCATATGGAAGACTGTGAGTTGATAGAGGCTGCTTCCGGAGTACTTGTAAAGATCATGCCATCAATCCAAATAGATCCGACAGCCTCCACTTCCGGTAATCTAAAAACCTTAGTCAGCAGTATTGATACACATTTTAATTCTCTAGAAAAATCAGCTGAAGACAAGGTCCGGAAGGAATTTTTGGATAAGAGATTTTCTGAAATATTAGATTTAATCTCTAAGGATAGGAAGATTGTAAGCATTGGAATAAAGAGCTTAGAAAATGCTCTTAAGGATGGCGGTGACATCTACAAATTTTGTATATCTTGGTCAAAGGCAACAGCAGCAATTGACAAGAAAATAAAAGAGGAACAGGACAAGCTTCAAAGCTTATCTCAAAGTTTTGATCCTCTCTCTTCCTCTATAATAAATCAAGAATGTCAGACTATTGCAGTCTTGAATGAAATAAAGAATCTTGAGAAGGAGAGGAAGAACATTACCAACCGGATGGGAGAACTTAGAAGGATTATAGTCCCTAAGTTGGAAACGATGCATGAGGCCATCAGTGATGCCCAGACCACCGCCCATACAAAAGATCCGACAGATCTCAGGCGGGCAGAAGCTTTTGCATTTTTGTTGAGTGGTCACATTTCAATCCTGGACAGAATGAAGCTTAGTTGGGCTACTGAAATGGTTCAACTGCAGACATCCTTTGCAGACATTCTGCAGTATATGTGAGTATGTAAATATGCGGCCATATATAGGAAATTTTTGAAAATTTTGGTGTGCGGACCCTACCCTTTGCCATTGATGTCAAAGGGGGAGTGAGGAGCAGTGAAAAATGAGGAATCCAACTCAGGGGGAGTTCCGGAAATTGTATATAAAGACAGAGCATCAGCAAAGGGGGAGCATAGTGTAAACACTTAGTCATTTTTCACTAAGTGTTGCCATCAATGCCAAAGGGGGAGATTGTTGGCAAGAGACACTATATGGATTCATGGTTGTTGTCATTGATGGCAACAAAAGTCATCCCACATATCCGCAAGTCATGATATGTCTCTACCGGAAGTCAGATTGAAGATTGTTGTGGTCCGGTGAACAAGAACAGAGCATGTGGCAAGGTCCGACAGATTGGTCCGGTTCTCTCAGAGGAAGTGTCTTGGTGCAGTGCGGATCTGGGGAAGTCAAGAGGACTATCTTGAGTGGTATATTCCAAGGATTTAGCCTCCGGAGTTGGACAAGGAAAAAGATATGAATAGTTGAGTACCGGATTCCTGAGAGACAGTGAAAACAGAGGAAGAACTGACTGACAGAGTATCAGACTACTTTCCGGATGTGTTACAGATGATGATAAAGGTTGCGGAGGCATGAATCATGTTTGGCCGACATAATTTATGATATCTACAAGTATATACTTGATCCGCACTGCTTGGTGAGCAAGGATTCAGCCGACAGAACTAAGTTTGTAAGAAACTAGACTGTTCCGGATGCCGACTAGAAAGGTGATGAAATTACTTGTGCGGATATATATAGAGGATGGATTTAGTTGTAAAGTGTGTGTTGTGCGAAAAGGATATGCGAACAAGTCCAGAATAGAGCAGAAGAAACAAGTAAAATCCGGTATGTGAAAGGACAGCAGACTAAAGAACAGAGGAAAGATGAAGTGCAGCAGATCAGTATACTGAGCCTAACCGGAACTGAACTCCAGCATATGCAGATGCTTCCAATCAGTTCAAGACTGTGATTCTTATCACTTTGTAAGACAGTGTGTCTTCTTGTAGGCAGTGAGCCTCTTGTGAGCAGTGTGCTCGGGCAGTGAGCCCTAATTGGCAAGTGCCATTTTTGTAATTTCCCATTCTTCTAACAGAGAATAATTCTTGGGTTAATCACCCCGTGGTTTTCTCCCTTAACAGGGTTTCCACGTCAAAAATACTGTGTCTTGTGTTTCTTACTTCATGGTTAATGTTTTGTGTTTGATTTTATGCTGCTTCATTTAAAAGGAAAGTTTAATAAGGGAAATAATTAGGATAACTGATTCACCCCCCCCCTCTCAGTTATCAACAAACTTAACCCTTACCTGGTCCTATCTACACTCATTTTAGGGACTAATCCTAATCCCAGTTTATCCATTCCCTGCCTAGGTTCAAATCCACAATTTGTAGGATTTACCTAACTAGTTATGTGGTTTGCAGAAATAAACCCTAAAAAAATGAATTTCAAATTCAAAATTGAGGCTAGTCGAACCCTTGTAACTAGTTATTGTGTGCCGATTCAAAGTATAAAAATTTTCACTTGCCACCTTTATAACTTTGTATTTAAGGATTAACTCTAATTTATTTGTACACATCTTGATATGAGCCTAACCATGTGCAAAATTGTAGTCTCACCCATTCACTTAGCTAGCACACTTGTCTACACTCAACATGCACCAAACAATTATCTCACAACTCTCAAAAAAATTTCATGCATTACTCAACACAGTCTTTATGCACCTTTGCACATCACTATTCATCCACATTTTTGGCATTGCACATGGGTGCAGATGCCTTCACTTAGGCAGAACCGATTCGGTACCATATGCATCTGACATCTAACCACACCTACACCACATATGGAACCAACCATATAGGTGTGACACTTGATGTCCACCAAACAAGTTTAACACGTATCATACTCTTATCCACATGAAAAATGCACCATATGTGTATGACACCTATTGGCATATTGTTGGAGGCCTTGTTGATGACCCCTTTGTATAAATAGCTATCCCATAAAATTACAAGTAGAGAACTCTGTACTAGCAAGTTGTTGCATACATAATATTGTATAGATCTTCTTTCTTGAAATACAATTACATTGAAAAGTCTTATGTTCTATTTGAATGTGTATTTGCATGCTAATCTAGAGTTTCTTATGCATATTCTACAAATTTTGTAGATTATTACCTTAGTTTACTGATTTGCCCCCCAATCCCCCTAGGGTTTGGATCATTAGTATTAGATCTTGAAAAAATTTCATTACAAACATTTTCATGCCCATAAAATGTGCTCACAACAACAAACATAAGGATCGCATCCCTTGTTCAATAAGCAACCTTTTGAACACTAATAATAGAGGACAATGGCAGACATACATGTACTTATGGTTCTAGTAGAAGTGCAACAACTACTCAATGTAGCCTTAGAAATGTAACACTACGAACTTTTTGGACAGTTTCATGATTTCATGACTCAACTTGGACCAACACTAATGTATCCTAGCCAACTAGCTGGAATGCATCATCACAATCCCTTCAAAGTGCAAATCAATCTTGCCATTCTAGTATTCAAGGGTAAAATCAATGTCATTGCATTGGACAATTGGATCCAACAACTCAAGTCATATTTTTATCATCAAGTTCAATTATGTCAAGAAAATTTCATTTGTAGCACTAAAGATGTTAGTTATAGTGCACCACTAGTGGCAAACAACCAAGATGCAATGTGATAGAGAACAAAATACCATTAGGACTTGGAATGACTTCATTAATGCCCTACAAGATGAATACTATCCTCCTAAGTATTATGATGATGAATACATGAATTTTCAATAACGGTATCAATGTAGAGACTAGATTGTGAAATCTTATACCAATAAGTTCCACAACTACTTTGTGCATCTATCTAAGGAAATGTCAAAACATCTTTGCTTTCTCAAATATATCAATAAACTTGCCCCTATTATATATTCTAATATGGACTTTCTTATATCAAATACTTTGGGTAATCATTCCCCAATGCATTTAAAATTGAGGAAAAGGTGAAGATGAAGCAACAACTATTTCCATGTAAAAGCAAATCTATGTAAGAAGATTACCATTATTTCAATCCATGCTAGAACACATCAACTCTAAAGATCCAACAATTTTTTTGATTGCCTTCATCAAACTCTAAGTCTCCCAAGACATCTACATTAGATAGGGACAAAGGGAAGTAGCCACAAAGCTCACGATGGTGTAACTATCACCACTCCTACTCATAGTGACTTTGACAACTATGAACAACAAGCTTTGGTTACACAGGAAAAACCAAACCTTGTTGATGATGAGGAGACAAACCAAGTACTCCTATCAATACTTATGGGCAATGACAATGACTTCTCCACATGAAGTGGGGTAAATGGTAAGCCTACACACATCATCAATAACAATAGTCAAAAGAACATCATCACACAAAGTGTTGAATAGTGTCTTGGACTCCACACCAATACTCATCCATATCCTTACTCCTTGAGATGGATGTAACATGGAAAGGACATATAAGTAAGTTTCTAACATATGGCTAATTATGTTGTTAAACCTATGCATGACACAAATCACTTGCAATGTTGCATCTCTAGCAATTTGTAATTATTTTCTTGGAAAGCCTTTTGTTTATGACTATGGAGGTACTTATAGTGCTAAACCATAATGCTAGAGAATTCTTGTTGGCAGTCAGTATTTCAAGCTACAAGAAATGTCATAATGGTCTAGATTAACTTTGGTATCAATGAAATATTGTAGTAGAATAATTATGTGTAGACAAAAGTTTGTATGTAATGCCCCAACTTTTACACTAGGACATTAACAGACAAACCAGACGGACAAATTTTTCACGATGTAATTGTGACATGCACATGTCGTACATCATGACATGCACATGTCGTACATCGTGACA
The DNA here is from genome assembly GCA_027924645.1 of Cunninghamia lanceolata. Lineage (NCBI taxonomy): Eukaryota > Viridiplantae > Streptophyta > Pinopsida > Cupressales > Cupressaceae > Cunninghamia > Cunninghamia lanceolata. Next base: position 1,474,725 of record BSBN01000082.1, read on the forward strand.
TGCACATGTCCCAATTACACTATCATGCACTATAAATGTTGCTGCATCCCACAACAAGACTCTAGAATGTGACATGAAACAACCACAATGACCACTCAGGGTCCAAACACACCAACCAAACACAAGCGGAAGACAAACCAATCATGCGATAAGATCACCACGATAACCATCTGAGAGAGGGGAACTCACTTCCACGATGAAGGTTGAACGACAATCCACAACCTCACACTCCTGCAACCACATAGAATATGATGAGGGCGATGACCACCTCAAATCCATCCCATCACGACACAACACAACCTCCAAGCACATAGAACAACCTGACCAAGAAGGGGATTCACTAGGAGGATCACAACCTTCACTAAAAATAATGACACCCAGATGATAGTATGTGAAGCACACTTCCCAAGAAAAAAGTGGTCATAACTCCCAAAATACATCATGTCCAGTCAAGATAAAATTAGGGGAGGAATTAGAAGACCAAGGGAAACAACTTTTGTGTATAAATTTTCCTAAAAAAAGTCAAGAAATGCTTGTTGTCCAAAGGCTCAAGGGCCACAAAGTGTGGCAAAACGACAACGTGAAACTAGGACTCTAGCGCTTAGCTCTAGTGTCCCACATGGGCGCTAGTGTCCTTCTTGGGCACTAGTGTCCTCCTAGGGTGCTAGAGTCCTTCATGGGGCGTTGTAGTTCTCTTGGGGTGCTATAGTCCTTGAACACCATATCAAAATTTTCTCAAAGGCATAGGTTCTGGAATAACACCTACGCCTCCCCAAGACCACTACAAACCATAGAAACACTCAAGAACACCCTACAAACATCCAAAAGACAAAGCAAAGCCTGAAAAGCCTTCTAAGTTTGGCAACGCACATGTACATGTCGAAAACTCTCTCCAACAAGGATGGAGATCGACAAGAAAGCCAAGTGCAAGAACTAAGGCACAAGAGAAGAGGTGGACAACATGAACACGCCTCTCTCAACAACAAAAAAAGAAACCAACAAGCCAGGCCAACATCAATAGGTGGCTAACGCACCAAGCAATGTCTAAATTTGACCGACAAGTAGAACAGAGGATCGACTATGACACCTCACAAGAAATCACAAGGCATCTACTAATCAACCATAAACAAGATGCCATATAGTCTCAAAGAGTGATAACCATCAAAATAGGGAAATATAAACATTTCCAATTCACTAAAATATAAGCCTAATATGATAAATACCAAACAGAATGCCACACTCATTCGACACCAATGTCAAGACAGGCCAAAACCAATCATGGAATTTGTTGGGAATTAAGGTGTCTCAACCTTGGCAATTCCTTGCATTATCTATGTTTGTGTTTATTAATTAATTGCCTATGTTGTAAATATTTGTAAATTCCATATTGTCATATTGTGGGATGTGGCACGGTGATGTGTCATCCTACATGGAATATGACAACTTGTAATTTTGTCCTCACATGAGGAGATAGGCATCCCACTTTGTGGTAGGAGCATTTTTCCATGTGTCAGCATCTTGGATGTTGTGTAAGGGAATATTGACCAAAACGGTTATGACGGATTCCTATGACAGATCTATGACATGTAAGAGTCAGAAATAGAAGCTTGTAAGACAGGTGAAGACATGTGTCATGAAGCATCTTTGAAAAAGGCATATTTGGGCGCCCTAAGGTGGACTATGACATGTTGTAAGAGAATATGCTATTTATAGCCTATGTATGACAGATTCTCTTACAGCTGTAAGTTGTAACTGCTATGACAGATTCTATGATGGTCGTAAGTGTCGTAAGAGCATCTGTCATAGCCCATTTTGGAAATAGGCAACCTCTTTGGTATGGGAGCTGTGGACAAGTGTCAGGCACATTCTACAATGTTGACCAAGTGTCCTTAGGTGTGGGTTTGAATATTGACCGAAACGGTTATGATAGATTCCTATGACAGAATCTATGACATGTAAGAGTCAAAAATAGAAGCTTGTAAGACAGGTGAAGACATGTGTCATGAAGCATCTTTGAAAAGGCATATTTGGGCGCCTCAAGGTGGACTATGACATGTTGTAAGAGAATATGCTATTTATAGCCTGTGTATGACAGATTCTCTTACCGCTGTAAGTTGTAACCACTATGACATATTCTATGACAGTTGTAAGTGTCGTAAGAGCATCTGTCATAGCCCATTTTGGAAATAGGCGACCTCGTTGGGATGGGAGCTATGGACAAGTGTAAGGCACATTCTACAATGTTGACCAAGTGTCCTTAGGCGTGAGTTTTGGGCCATGTGGCCAAGTTGGACGCCCATCCCAAGATAGGTCCAATATTGCCTTGTATATTCTATATAAACAGGTGCTTGGAGAGGGAGTTGAATCACAAGTTTACAGGTACTATTATGTTGCCGGATTGACTCTAGATACGAGTGTCAAAGACCATTGAAGCTTGCATTGCAAGTGTATTGTAAACAACTTTCAGATTTGTTAATACATTGTGTAGGTTTCTGAGTGGGGTTTTTCACCCGATAAGGGTTTTCCCCACCGTAAATCTTTGTCTCTCTTTTTCTGTCTTCTTTCTGGTTCATGTGTATTGCTGCAATATCTCTGTTAGATGTTCTATGTTGCTGTAGTTGTAAGGATTAATTTGAATTTGCATAGCTCTCTCCTCATTAGATTAGTGTAGGAAGTGATTTCTGCACACCTAGCTTCCTTTCAAAATTATCAATCATAATGCGGCCACAATACAACCCAATCAATAAACATGGCATAACATGAGCATAACATATAAAACAAAGGACTTCAACATCCTCACTTAACCATTTTCACCACATGAGATAATGCTATAGCATGATAATTGCCATCTAAAACATGATTTGTTTTCCAACCAAATGACATCATAAAATTATGACATGAAGGAGGCTACTTCCCTAACATGGAAGGATCACACTCCAATAAATAAAGTATACAAAACATGAATATATATCAATAATAAATCACCTCCAAGCTGCTTCAGTAGGCACATAGTACGACATGCTCAAAAAGCCAAGAATGAACAACGAAACCATCTAGCTCATGAAAGATCATCTCAATAGGACCAATGGGGGAAATGTTACCCACCACCCTACTATATTACCATCATCGAGCACAATAAATGTCTATGCCACTCTAGGAAACCCTCAAGCTATGGAGAAGATAATCATCGAAAACCTACTATCAAGGCCATCGCACACCAATCCAAGGAATACATAGCACACTTTTCCAATCACATAATTTTTCCAACAAAATCTAGTAGGGCAAAACATGAAAATTCACGTAGTTTTCATGTTTTCCAAGAATTTCAAAAACTAAAAATATAAATATACCCTTTTCTTCCCTTCCTACCCAACAACACACTTTTCCAATAAAATTGTATTTTTAGAAAATTTTGACATGACCTTTGTAGGAAAATCAGTTTTCCAAAATTTAATAAATCCTACAAACAAAAAATTCAAATAACTTTTTCAAATCAAATGAAAACATGGAAAGAATTACCTCAATGGATTCTAAATCCAAATGCAGTCAATTTCTCCTCTAACAACTTTCAGTTCCAAGAAATTCCAAGCGATCAAAAATCAAATTCTTTGAAAGAGGGTTTGAAATGAGTCTTTTTCCTTCCATTCTACTCTCCAAAATTCCAATAATGCATAATCAAAATGAAAAACAAATCCCTTTCCTTATAAGGCACTAATCAAGATTAGGTTAACACCTCTCATTAACTTTCCCAAAGCTAATTTACTAACACAATGATCCTTAATTAAATAATTATTTCAAATAGAATTTGATATATTTCAAGCACTAAGAAATTTAATTAAAAATGCATTTTTAATTAAAAATTTTCTAAAACATAAAACAAGCATTTAAACGCTTTCCTCTAAACTAGGAAATGATAGCATAAAATGATGATTTCCAAGACATAATAACTCTTTTCGCACATACCAAGCATATGCAGAATCACACAAGTGATGAATTAAACACGCCCAAGAATCCATTCACAAGTCTATCAAAAGGGGGAATCCAGAATCACAATCAATTCGAATGAGGTTTTCACTAGTTTTAACAACACAAGGATGATGAGGTGAGATGGCCAAGCATCCCATGTCATCATTCTCCACATTTCACTCATTGGTCAATAACTGTAATTTCCTACACACTCAATGCAAACATCACACACATCTGTCCAATATGTGACAATAGCCAAAGTGAATGGCATTAATTATGTAAATAAATATTAACCATCTAGTATGCACATTTCAACTAAATCAAGTATTCTAAAAATATGATCAAGATGCAATTAATCATTTAAAATAATCATACTGAAGGAATTAGATCTATCCACCTAGCATATTATTTAAATGAAAATAGTGCAACTAAAACTCTAATAAAATATAACACACACACATCAAAGTCTCATAGGTCCAAATATACACATTGAGAATCTAGATCAAACATTAACTTATCGATTAGCGATCACTAATCCACAATACAAAATATGACAAAAAAGTATTGTATAACACTGATACACCAAACAAGACAAAAGAAAGGCTCAAATGTATGTGGGCATTACATTGTACTTCTAATGGTTCACACAGACATATCTATAGAACCAAACAATATTCTCTCTCAACACATAATTTTGTTCCCAATGTCACAATAACATCATCTCCACATTATTCTTTGATAGTATGATGAGGTGTTCACTAATCATATGGGTCTTCCTATTCACTGATCCATTCAATGCAGGATTGACTTGATTCTCAGATCTATGCTTATAAATAGTCTTATATATTGTAGATCTATTTGGGAGAATGAAAAATTTGATGTCATATTCAAGAATTGGTCAACCAAGGAAAGATCAAGCCAAGTTTATCCCCTTGTGATAGTTTGATTGTGCTTGTGCCTAAAAGGGATGACGCGTGGCTACTTTGTATTAACTATTGTGTGCTCCACAAGATCTCAGTGAAAAATAAAAAATAAGTATCTCCTTTCCACACATTAATGATCTCTTTAATTAGCTTTGTGAGGCTCTCTACTTCACCAAAATCAATCTGAAACTAGGATATCATCAGGTTCCAGTCTAATAAGAGGATATCTAGAAATTGCATTCAAATCAAAGAGGAACTCTACAAATGGATAGTTATGCCTTTTTCTTAACCAATGCTCCTATGAAATTCATGCACCTAATGAATGATGTCTATTCATTCATTAATTTCTTTATCGTCATCTCCTTAGATAGCATTCTCATATTCAACAAGACATGGGAAGAAAATGTACATGTTGCATAAGTATGGATACATTGTGCCAACACAAGCTACAAGATAGCCTCAACAAGTGTACTTTTGGCTCCACATAGATTTAGTACATTGGTTACATTATTAATCAATTTAGCATTCATGTTGATCGAGATAAAATCAAGGTAATTCAAGACTGGTCTATTCCATGCAATTTCACATAGTTGTTCAACTTCATCAGACTCACCATTTTTTATCGATGGTTTGTCCTTAGATTTTCACATGTTACATGGTCACTCATCTAGATTATGTGTGCCAAGGAAACATTCCAATTGACACCTATGCAACAATGTGCCTTCAAGTAACTCAAACAATATCTTTGTTTGGTGCTAGTATTAGCTCTTCTAGAAATTGTTCATTCATTTGAAATAGAGATAGATGCATCAGACTATGTGCTAAGTTCCATGCTACTCCAACATGGACATCTAGTCACTTATCACTTAGAAACATTTAGTGATAGTGTATTACGATACTCTACATATGAGAAAGAACTTTATGCCATAGTACTATAAGTTCCTAAAAATGAACAAGCATACATGGCAAGTCCAATGATGACCTAACGGCCTAGCACATGACCCAAGTGCTTGTGTTTCTCAAAATGTGACTCAGACACAATGCAGGTGAGTTAGACTCTGATATGGCACACGATCCATGTCCTTGTAGTTGGTGTCTGCTTAGTCACTTATGCTCTCATGGTAGGAGCTAGTCAAGTGGAGGTGGAACAGAGGGTTGTTCTATTCGTGGGGAAGCAGAACATTATGGATCACAGTTGGGTTGATTGTTCTGGCAAAAGTGATGTTATTGACATTTAATGAGTGTTGTGGTTGTAATTCTTCTATGACTCGGAGGGTCACTGGCTCTAAGTTTATTTTTCTTGTTGACTGTATGGAGGATAAACTTGTCTGACCTCCTTTGTTATTGTTGAATGGCTTGTTGAAGGACTCTTTATTATTGATTTATAAGTTCTCAAGTACTCGCCTCCTTTGTTTGCTTTCTTGTTGAATGAGCTTCAAGATAATCTCTTATTCTTGGTTTGTTTCCTCAGTGGGAATTGGTTGAGGGACAATCTCCCTGATCTCATCTAAGTTGGATATGACCCAATCCTCCCTTATACCTAGGCACATCAAATGCTTAGGCCAAGGGGAAGGGTAGTTTTTTTGTGGCTTGTGATGGAATCAAGGGCTCTTTCTAGTTTTTCCCCTTTTTTGGTGTTTCTGGTTTTGATGAATCTCTAATGCAGCTAATCTATATGTACACAAACAACTTTTTATTCTTTTTCCAAATTTTTATGATGAACTAATTATTATGGAATGAGAAATGAATGGAACTATACGATCTTTCCTAATGCAATGTAATCTATGTTTTTGTGTTTTCATTGTTTTGATTTGATTGTAATTATTCTAAGCACAATGAAAATGAATTTACTCTAAGAAAGCAATGAATTTTAACTATGAAAAGAAAAATGCACAATGTTTTGCACAATGAATAAAAATCTACTCTAAGAAAGTAATAGATTTTAACTAATAAGAGTAAGACAAACAATGTTTTACTTCCACAAGAGCAAGATTTGTGATCTAATTACTAATAAAACAATGAAGGAACTTGTAAAAATAGGGTGTCAGTGCCAGACCTTTTTATAGATTTTATTTCTTAAAATACAATTACATTGCAAAGTCTCATGTTCTATCTGAATGTGTATTCACATACTAATCTAGAGTTTATTATACATATTCTACAAATTTTGTAGATTAGTACTTTAGTTTACTAATTTTCCCTCCAATCATCCTAGGGTTTGGATCATTAGTATTAGATCTTGAAAAATATTCATTACAAACATTTTCATGCCTATACAAATGTGCTCACAATATCAAACATAAGGATCACATCCCTTGTTCAACATCTTAGCAACCTTGCGAACACTAAGAATAGAGGACAATGGCAGATAGACATGTACTTATGGTTCTAGTAGAAGTGCAACAACTACTCAATGTAGCCTTAGAAATGTAACACTAAGAACTTTTTGGATAGTTTCATGACTTCATGACTCAACTTGGACCAACACTAATGCATCCTAGCCAATTAGCTAGAATACATCATCACAATCCCTTCAAAATGCAAATCAATCTTGGCATTCATGTATTCGAGGGTAGAATCAATACCATTGCATTGGACAATTAGATTCAACACTCAAGTCATATTTTTATCAACAAGTTCAATTATTCCAAGAAAATTTCATTCATAGCACTAAAGATGTCAATTATAGTGCACCACCAGTGGCAGACAACCAAGATGTGGCGTAATAGAGAACGTGATCCCATCAGGACTTGGAATGAATTCATTAATTCCCTACAAGATGAATACTATCCTCTCAAGCATTAAGAGGGTGAATACATGAATTTTCAACAATTGCATCAATGTAGAGACTAGATTGTGAAATCTTATACCATTGTTCCACAACTACACTGCATCTACATGAGGAAATGTCAAAACATCTCTGCTTTCTCAAGTATATCAATAAAATTTACCTTATTATCTATGCTAAGATGGACTTTATGATGCAATACAAGGTGGTAACAACTTGGTCTTACAAAGTTTCACAAACTTGTGTTCTTGAATTGACTCACAAACTCTCTCAATGACCCTTTAATGCATTAAGTCTCCAACACACAACTAGGGTTCATACCTTCCTATGAACTAGATGGCATCTAAAAAGATTATGTTCACCAACTAGACCCAACTAAACCACTCTTCAAGTCACAAGGATCCCCTCTTAGCAACCAATCTGCCCAAGCCCTCAATTCCTAGTAGCCCTACTTAAGGGATTTTTCTGACTTATTTTCCCCATAAGGTTTCAAACCCAAATTTCAATGAATGTTTAGAATACCCATTACCAAGTTTCATAACATGTCTTGAACTTGGTATAGATTCCTTTGGACAATATGCCTCGAAACTGACCTTATTCACTGTTATAAAAGGGCTAATTAGGCCTATATTACAAAGGAACTTGACTTCAAACTTTCCACAAACCTCTAAACTCAGTAAAAATTCCTTGTTCAAGTTGCCAAACTACCAAATCCACACTCACACTCAAGTGGTATGACCATTTACATAGCAGACTCAAGAACCCTCACTTTTAGGCCAAGAACCCTAGGGTTTATTGAAGGTCTATGCTCCAAGCCTCCACCACCTTGGTCAATGCTTCAAACACACTTAATTACACTTTCACATGCTCACAAAACCATCAAACCAACATTTCCATTGTTATTTTGCCAAATACCCACTTTGGTTCCTCTTACCCTCATGGAAAACACTTCAAAATACACAAGAGCACCCCCCTAAAACCCTACAAACCACCTTCTCTGCCTTGGAAACATAAAAGTAAACCTTTAACATGTCTAATGGGGGTCATTCCACCTAATCACAGTAACCACAGAGGGTCAAATGTCCTATTTTCTCATTCTCCCCTCAAAACCCTGTTTTGACAGTTAAAATGAGCAGTTTTAGAAATTTGGTTAGATCTCCCTCAAAACCCAATGAAAGTCTTTCCAATTAGATTCAAATGATAGATAATGCCATAATCTAACACATCAAATGAGTTTTAGGACAAGACTATACCGTACAGGATCAAGGTATGATCTGCAACAGAGAATTTACAGAGAAAAACGTGGGTTACAACAGCAAAATAGAGTAAAAGTTGTTTTTTTCTTCATCAAAATTCGTGCCTCCTCTTCTTTCATTGATGGGAGACTTATTAAATCTATTCCCAACTTTCTTATAACTGATCCAACCATATTTTGAAGGATATAATTGTTGGATTCCTCTAGAATGAACAAAAAGCCTAGTTTGAATAAACAACATTATGACACTTTGGCTAATATTCAACTTGACCCTCTAAATGACTCTAGGACATACAAATGGTCTTTTGTAGACCTTATTACATGCCTTGGTGATATGCCACCTTACAAAGACTCTTGAACATCTACAAAAACTCTTGAACATCATTTGATTAAGTCGTGATTGGCTTAGGTGCTCCTGCACCACTTTACATCAATAATTTGGGATAATCATTCTACAATGTGTCAAAAATTGAGGCAAAGGTGAAGTTGAAGCAACAACAAATATCTCCATTTAAGGGCAAATCTATGTAAGAAGATTACCATTCTTTCAAACCATGCCAAAACACGTCAACTTTAAAGATCCAACAATTTTTTTATTGCCTTCATCAAAACCTAAGTCTCCCAAAACATCTACATTAAATAGGGACAAACCACAGTAGACACAAAGCTCACAATGGTGTAACTATCACCACTCCCACTCATAGTGACATTGACTATTGTGAACAACAAACTTTGGTTACATAGGCAACACCATATCTTTTTGATGATGAGGAGACAAACCAAGAGGTTTAATACCTCAACACAAGTACTCCTATCAATACTTTTGGACAATGAGAATGACTTGTCCAGATGAACTGGGGTAAATGGCAAGCCTACACACATCATTGATAATAATAGTCAAAAGAACATCATCACACGAAGTGTTGAATAATGCCTTGGACTCCACACCAATACTTATCCATCTCCTTACTCCTTGAGATGGATGTAACTGTAAGTATGAAAAAGGTACACATGCCCACATGGCAGTCTGATGATGAGCTAGAGTCCTAATCATGTACATGTAAGCATGAATTATATATACCTCTCAACAGCTTCTCTCTTGGTGACATGTTTTTTATTATTTTTCTCTTTTTTGTGCCCGCCTAATCTTCAAGCTAACCTTCTAAGGTCTTGCATACTTTCTTGTTGTCCACCTAACCCATTTTTGACAAACCGCCCTTGTCACTTGCTATCCTTGATGACATGGAAATCTACCTCCCGAGAGGGGAAATTCACTTCCCTCAAGCAGATTTTCATCATTAATTCTTCTATGACCATCCAATTGACCTTCCAAGGTCCTCCATACCTCTTAACTGCTTGTCAAAATCATTATGGTTGGGTCACCCCTATGTCCTATAAGATCTCCTTGGGTGACCCTATAGTTAAAGTCGGGTCTCCAGGGGTGACTTACCCTGATAAAAGGGAGACCCACTTTGCATGTGTGTTCTTCCTCATTTCAAGCCTCTGAAACCATTTTTATCCCTCCAAGACCACTTTTCCACCTTCAAATCACATGTCCAAACCATGTGGCCTCGGTTGCCCCTATTGCCTTCAATTTCTCCTTGGGTGACCCTACAACTTAACCAACATATCTAGGGGTGACCTGTCCTACTAAAAGGGGCAACCCACTTCTCAAAATGGGAAACTGTGTCATCTTTTCCATGTGTGATTTCTTCTAGTTTTAGCCCAACTTGACTCTATTTTTGGCTTCTAATTATGAGCTCCTATGTGCATAACAAATTGTTCACTTTCTCTAACTATTTCTAGACTCCCTATCAATCTATTCTTATCTCTAAATCAATCTGTTGTTATTTTTCACTCATTCTTCAGTGATCTCTTCAACCATTGTTCACTCTCAATCAGAGATAGACCACTCTTTAATCAATTCATGTTAACTCCTCAATCACCACTACCTTTGGTGTGGATTTCAAGCCTACAAATACCCCCTCTATGCATTTGGGGAAGCAAATTTATTATTGCAATCTTGCTTTTGCTCAAGTTTTTGCAAATAGTTGTCTCGATAGCATTTTTATGCTCATTCCAGGACCTTGTGTTCCTTTCATTATCAGTCATAGCTTCAAATCTCAAGCCATTTGGCTTTTCCATAGAATACATATGCTCAATTCAATTCCGTTTTAATTTCCATAGCTTCAAAGCTCATAACCAATTGCTTTTCGTATCTCTATTTTTGTCCCTATTGCCAAATGGAGGACCCCACTACTGTAGAGGAAGGAAGGGTTGCCAAAACAACTTCTGAGGACTCATGCCAAGAACTTCCACCTGATTCATATAGGTTATTCAAGTTTTAGTAGTAATTAGATCAAATCTTTCTCTTGGGAAAGTAACACATTGCGTGCTTTTCTCTTGATAGGTAGATTTAATTTGTTTTCCTAGAGTAATTTTGCATTTTAATTGCTTAGATTAATTTGAATTTCTTTCTTAGATTAATTTCATTTCATTGCATTTAGATTAATTGTAATTTTCAATTCATAAGAATAAATTATCAGAATCAACCCACAAAAATACAAAAGCATAGTTTAAATTGCATGCAAAAATCATATAGTTTGCATCCATTTTCCCTTTCTATATAATTAAATCATTTGAAATTCAAAAAAAGGAACCAAAAAAAATTTGCATTCATAAAAATACCAAAAACATTGGAAAACACAAAAAGAGAAATAAAGGGTCAAGTCAAACCCTTTATTTCATCACGAGTTGACAAAGTCAACAAACTCACTCAAACAAATCAACGCAAACAAACATTCCCCTCTTGTCTAGCATTCAATGTGCTCATGCATTGGGGAAGATTGGGTAAAATTCATCCTAGACGAGATTAGGGAGATTTCCCTCAACCAATTCTCATTCAACAAAAAATAGAACATATAAGAGAAGCTAAAGAACATTAAGAACTCATACAATAGTGCATTCAAAATGAAGAAAGGAGGTTAGATCACCTCTGCATCTTAAACAAGTTCCGCATCTTAAACAAGTAGAATAGTCTTTGAGCTAGGATTAGAACAAGTGACCCTTCGGATCATATCATTATCAAAACAACAACAACCATTAAATGCTTTCATTAACATCAGAACATTTATAGAAATTCTCATCAAACATATGCAAATACACATCACATGAATAACCCAACTGTGATTCGTGATGTTCTACTTCCTACTGAATAGAAGAATCCCTGGTTATACCTCCACTCAATCAACTCTTGCCATGAGATCGTGAGTGACTAGGAGGTCGCCCATATAAAGGATACAGTTCGTGTGTCATATTGGAATCTGATTCACTCACATTGTGTCTGAGTCATATTCTAAACAACACATATTTTGGTGAACCCGATGTGAAGAACAAATCCTTTTAGGATGAGTTTTTTGCATTTCCTTTGTTTTTCACTTTCACCTTCGTCCTCCATTTCATTTGCATGCGATCTTTGTTTTCATATTCCTCTCTCTCCATTCCATTTGTTCTATGGAATTTATGACACCCCCAAATATGACAGAATTTAATGAAAACCCAAGGAATATTTCTTCAACAGAACTGAAAACACCTTCATTTGATAGGTACATGCCACCTAATCCTTTGGAACCCATCACAAATTTTTTTATTATGAATAATTAGACTATGATAATGATAGATGAGAGACTCTTCATTCTTTAACATTTAATAATCCCACATGGGAACAAGGTACAACAATACAACCTAGTCATTTGAGCCAAGGCAAAGTACATCAAGTGCTTGTTCAATCAGAAATACACCAAGTGGACCAGCCTTTGACAAGTTACATAGCAATTACCACTCAATTAAGCAATGAGGTAAGACATTTAGAAAGACACCTACAAGAGGCTAGGGAAGCTTGAGAAGCCTTGCATGTTGCATATCAAGTTGAACAACTAGAAAACAAACCATACCCAATGCATAGGAAACTGTGCTAAGCACATGTATGCTAGTTTGAAAACACAAGGATGCTACACCTTCATAAAGTAGAAATAGAACCATGCAAAGAGTCTAAAATGATGCTTTAATAGACCCTAATTTAGATGCATGTACATCTAGACATGGATGTGAGTAGATCATCCAACACAAATAAAAGATATAAAGATTTGATTTTTGTTATTTTGAGTCTGTTGAAGGGAAAAGAGGTTGAGCATATAGCAAACCAATGCCTTTATCCAGTGAGGGAAACAGAGTCTAATTCATCAACCAAAGGGGACACCAATGCAATCCATACAATGAAACCTAAATTGAGATACTAAAAAAGATTATACCTAAAGGTTCTACACATAAGCTAGGCCTTATGCATAACAACAAACAAATACATGAAGTTGCAAAACATATTACTAAGAATACCTTAATAATCCAAAAACAAACCTATGAATTTCATGTGTTACCACAATAAGATGCCTTGCAAAAGATTTACAAGGAATTTTATAGCCTTTGAGTTGACAAACTATTCAAGACTAACACTCAAACCAATGAATGTGGTTAAGGGGATTTACGAAAGCAATCTTGCTTTTGCTCAAGTATTTGTAAATGGTTGCCTCAATAGCATTTTTATGCTCATTGCAAGATCTTGTGTGCCTTTCATTTTCATCCCTAGCTTCAAAGCTCAAGCCATTTGCCTTTTTCATAGAATACATATGCTCAATTTAATTCGGGCCTTTTAATTTTCATAGCTTCAAAGCTCATAACTATTTGTTTTTCGTATCTCTATTTTTGTCCCTATTGCCAAGAGGAGGACCCCACTACAGTAGAGGAAGGAAGGGTTGCCAAAAGGACTTATGAGGACTCATGCCAAGAACTTCCACCCAATTCATAGAGGTTCTTCAAGTTTTAGTAGTAATTGGATCAAATCTTGATCTTGGGAAAGTAACACATTGCATGTATTTCTCTTGATAGGTAGATTTAAATTGTTTTCCTAGAGTAATTTTGCATTTGAATTGCTTAGATTACTTTGAATTTATTTCTTAGATTAATTTCATTTCATTTCATTTAGATTAATTACAATTTTGAATTCATTAGACAACATTTTCAAAATCAACCCACAAAAATACAAAAGCATAGTTTAAATTACATGCAAAAATCATAAAGTTTGCATCCATTTTCCCTTTCTAGATAGTTAAATCATTTGAAATTCAAAAAAAGGAACCAAAAAAAATTTGCATTCATGAAAATACCAAAAAACATTGGAAAACACAAAAAGAGAAATAAAAGGTCAAGTCAAACCCTTGATTTCATCACGAGGTTGACAGCGTCAACAAACTCAATCAAAAAAATCAACACAAACAAACATCCCCCTCTTGTCTAGCATTTGATGTGCTCAGGCATTGGGGAAGATTGGGTAAAATCCATCCTAGATGAGATTAGGGAGAATTTCCCTCAACCAATTCTCATTCAACAAAACATAGAACATATAAGAGAAGCTAAAGAACACCAGGAACTCATTACATACTGCATTCAAAATGAAAAAAGGAGGTTAGATCACCTCCACATCTTAAACAAGTAGAATAGTCTTTGAGCTAGGATTAGAACAAGTGACCATACGGGTCATATCATTATCACAACAAAAAACATTAAACACTTTCATTGACATTAGAACATTCATAGCAATTCTCATCAAACATATGCAAATACACATCACACAAATAACCCAACCGTGATTTGTGACTGTAAAGGGTAAAATTTGGATGTTTGAGTTTTTGGTAGTTTTGTGTATATCCTCCTTTCACCCTTTCATTCAAGGACCTAGGGTCGAGTTGCAATGTACTATCCTACCCTAGGTCACTGTGAGATGTAGGGAAACTTAGATTTTTATGATTTGATTGCCAATTATCTTCTCTTATGCTCAATTATACCTTAAAACCCTAATTATGCAAATACAACAGTAAACAAATGAATATCAAAAAATGTTGCTACAGAAAGATGTAAAATGACAAATAACTATGCACCTATTTTTGGGGTTCGGAGGCAGAAAAGTCAGGGACTAAAGAGCGGGTGCCCAAGTGCAGTGCCCTACTTTTTGTCAGGATCTACAAACAAGATCTACAACCTGTTCTTGCTGCACCAAAGGTTTTTCCGTCATGAAACTTTGAGGACTAATGAGCAGGTGTCCTAGTCTAGGGAGCTATTTTCTTCTCTGATCTACAATTCTGACACTCTATTGTACCCTCCTACAACTTCACTTTGTCTGTAGCTTCAACCTGTCACTTGCAATCATGAAAACTTTGGGAGGGGGTTGTGGTGTTTAGAAGCTTGCCTTAGTCAAGCCCCAGAGAGACATTCAAGTCTTCTAAACACTGTTGTCAAATAGAGAGTGCATGCCTTGGGAGGTAGAGGCAAAAACCAAATGATAAATGCTCAAAAACACAAATGATGTCACCTTGTAGTGAAGATCTCATGGAAGGAAGAAGCTCTTCATGCCATGAGGAGATGATTGCTCAAATCTGCAAATACAAACACATAGACAACACAAATTTACTCTTGCTACACAATGAAAGCCTTGAATCACCTTTAGAACACAATAGCTTGCTAGTAATCATCTAGTTGAAATCTAGTTTACAAATGAATGCCTAAACATGCTTTTATATGCAACTACAAACACTCCCGCCAAGAATTTTGTAATTCAAACTTACGTCGTCAGCATACGACCCAAATAACAGTCACAAGATGACACCCAAAAATTGGGACTAACCCAAAATAAGGCAGGACTAGGACGTAGGTGCTCAAGTCCTCCCCCTATTTTAGGTAGGGTCGATGTCAAGTGGTCCCCCTAGGTCCTACTTGCCAAAATACTTAGGGGTTTTCCCATCAGGATGTCAAATTATGATGTAATATGTCCTCAATGCAGATAAGAGACCCGGGAGCTAAACCTTATGAGGGAAAAACCCCCAAGGGGACATTTTTTGACGTTACATTTAGCCCCCAGTTTAATGTATGTATAAATGTGAGGCCAATACATGCATTAAAGTACGATCAACAAACACAGCAAACATGCCAAGCATAGAGAAGACATGCCAAACATGTTGAAGACAATGACAGGCACCCAAAACATGAAGAATACATTAAATGCATAGAAGACACATTAATGCATAGAAGATAGGAATGATTTCTTTTCTTTTATTTTTCTCATATATATGAAATGCAGATACAAGTACAAGAAAGTAAACAAACCTCCCATAATGCAGGATGTACTCATCGCACAGGTCTTTAGACTACATATATGGGGCAACACACACGCAAGACATGCAAAACCTCCCAAAATGTAGGATGTACTCATCATACAGGTCTTTAGACTGCATATGGGGCAACAGACACGCCAAACAAAGCAAGCACGTCAAAAACACACACTTTGAAGAGACGAAGAAAACATGACAAACAAGTGATAGAGTGTTCCTATTTCTAGGTTCAACGCCATCTTAGGCACATTATAGGCACACACCAACAATTGGGCTTCACCACAACAATCGCTGAAAACATGCTTTGAGTTAGTCACATAACTGCTCCCCGCCTCCGCAGAGGACTTTTTGAAAATGACAGGATGGTGCAATCTGCTCTGAGAAATAGACCACCCCCACCTCCACAAAGGGCTTAAAATAAAAAGGATATATGTGATATCCCACCTCCATAGAGGGCTTAAATGATTGATTGATTGATTGCAAACAAACTCAGAGTGCAGGATGTACTCATCGCACAAGTCTTTAAACTGCACCTGAGGACAAGCACATTGGTAACATCTACAACAGACAACTTACCTTATTTATGCCCCCACATTAAGGTGGTTGATATCACGCATCGATATCAAGCAAATTAAGGTAGGAAGAAAACACACAAGGGAACACAGAATTTTGCAAAGCCCATGCCCTGTGGAGGTGACATGTACTTTACGATCGCCAAATGTTCCCACAAACACATCCCTGTAAGAAACATGTTAGTGTCTACATAAACATGCTAAACAACAACATCAATGCATATGATTAACCACACAAAGAGCCAAGGTTATACTACGAATTCAGAGTTCAAAGATAACTGTAGGGCTATATTACAAAGATCTCTGAATCGAGTACCACCAAGGTTAGATTCAAAGACAAACAAAGTGCGCAGAGCATCAATATTGTTATGATTTGTAAATGAGATAAAAACATGATCAAAATCACTATGTGGAAAGCACGAGTTCTTCCACTAGCCAAGCATCGGATAAGATATACAACCCCATCGTCATATTAGGAACTAAGTCCAATTTTTGATTTCTCGCGAAAGGGACGCTAGGTCTGCATCAGTATAAATGTTTTTCATCATCCGCCCACTAGATAGAAACACTAGAGGAAGGGAACCAATAAATCAGAGAGGAGAAACAAATGTGTTAGGGACAGTCACGTAGGAGGGTGCCCCCAAGTCACCAACCGCAACACTATGTCCATAAGACACAACACACAACAATGAAATAAGAGAGAGAGGCAATATAGAAGAATGATGATATAAATAGAAGAAGGCCACAATAGAGGCAGTCTCCTGGTATCCTAGACCTTACAAGAGAATCAGGGGTCATCCCAAGAGGCCTAAACAACACATAACACATCATGGGGGAAGCACATCACGAGAGAGATAAACGGTTAGAGATACTTGCCTGGTAGGATCTTTGTGCTAAGTCTTGTCATCAAGTAAATCATCATCATCCTCCCACTCCCAAATTTTAGAGGAAAGTGGGATATAAGGTACCATAGCCCAAGGTTGTTCATTGCTAGGATAATCTTTGTTTGGATCAATGTTTTCTTATTGAGTTGTATGCATTATGTTCTTGAGAGATGGAAGAAGGAATTTGGTTTGAGTGATTTTAATATCTATCCAAGAGAATTTTAATGTGGGAGACCTTTCATCATCCACTAGTGCTACATCTTTTGAGAAAAGAGCATTGGAATGAGGGGAAGGTAAGGTGTTGTGAGAACAATTATCAATGTTTATATCTTTAGTGATGTTCAAAGAGGTAATTGATGATTTTAAATCCTTAGTGATGTCCAAATAACTTGAATATTCGATCAAAGGAGGGAGATTAAGGGTCTTCTCTTCCTTAGTGATACCCAAGGTGTGTGAACAATCAACTAAAGGAACAAGGTTGGTAGGATGATCCATAGAGGTTTCATGCATTATGATAGAGTTTTTATTGTTGTTAGATGAAATCTCCTCGTCTACCCATGGAATGTTCTTTATTGAAGGGATTTATTCATTCACTAATGCTTCCTCTTGGCCAGGGAGAGCATTGGAATGGCAAAGTGGTGATGGCTCTTCATTTGCTAATGCTTCATCTTGGCCAGAGTGAGAATTAGAATGAAGATTTGGTGATATGATGTTAAGAGATGTGTCAGTGAAATCATCCTCTTGTATCAAAGTATCCTCATGAGGAGGAACAACCTTGGGAGAGGGGCCATAAGGTAAACTAAATTAATCATCACATGTTTTAGCAATAGGTATCGTAGTGAAATTTTCCATAAAGTCATCTAAGGCTTCATCTAACACTTTGAGGTCATCACTAGTATATATACTATTGATCATGAATTTAGTGTGATCATCTAATATCAAAAGATATATTCCCATGAGATTTGTGAAGATATCAAAATCAGATATATAACAAAGGATTTCATAGGTGGAGCACATAGAGAGATCAACATCATGTATCTATGCTATTTGTTCCAGAACTTGAGGATGTTTATCAGTGAATTTAGAGAAATGATCAATGTCTACGATGTATGCAAACAAAGCTTCCAAAGAAGTAGCCATGATATATGTTTTCAAATCAATTCCAAATCAGATTTTAAATGATTTTCAAAAGGTATGAAAAAAGACAAGTGTAAAACTATATGCAAAAATGACCTAAAATACTTGATTTTTTATACTTTTTCAATGCAAATATATGAAAGGAAAGGTGTTGTAAATATTTTGATCAAAGGAAGAAAATAATATGTCTGATATCAGTCTGATACAGCAGTAATATCCTTCACAACAAACTCTTGATGCAAATCTAAGATAATGACTAGTCCAAATCTAGTGAAAATACACTAAAATATGTGATTTTTTCACCAAATCACAATGCCAAAGAGCATGAAAAAGGGTGTTGTGAGTAAAATGATGATGGAAAAAAAATTATATCAGTAATAACAGCCACCTAATGCCAAAAAATCTGTCACAACACACTTATAGTGCCACTCAAGGTCAAACCCTAGTGAAAATATAGCAAAAATAGGTAATTTTTCACGATTTTTCAATTCCAAGACCTAGCCAAAGGGGTGTTGTAAATAATTTAAGGAGGTGAAGAAAATAATATCATTGATATCAGTCACCTACAAGCATAAAATCTATTACAACATGCTTAGGGTGCAAACTAGGCCAATCCCTAGGGCAAAAATAGCAAAAATATGCAGTTTTTTACCACATTTTCAATACAAGAGGCCAATAACAAGGTGTTGTAGAGAATTTTAGGAGGGATAGAAGATAATACCCCTGATATCAGCCAATTAGTGTAAAAATATTCTTTAAAACACACATATAGTGCAAATTTAGAGAGTTGATAAGGCCAAATCTAGTGCAAATCAAGTTTTTTCGAGCCCTAGGTTTGAGATCTTGATGTAAAATTCTATATGAATGTTTTGAAAGATGATATATGATTAAAATTACATTATCGCATATCTAAAAATGGTTTCCATGCTCTAACATGCAAAATGCAAGTGAAAATCTAATGAAAAATAAATGAAAATGCTAGTTTTTATTAAAATTTTCTATGCAAAAATGCCAATTTTTGAAATCTAAATGCAAATTTGTTCTAAAATGAAAGACTAAATCCAAATAAAAATTTGAATGAGCCTCTAAAATTAGTAGAAAATTTTGAAACAAGATTTTACCTATAAACCCTAGATTTTGGAATTACTAGGTTATATGCAAATTTCACAAGTTTCAACAAAACCCTAGCAATTTTATGATGAAAAAGCAATGCAAACTAATGAATTTTTGTAATTTTATGTAATTTAAATCAGATCTAATGCAAAAATTAGAATTTTGATGAAATTCAAATTAATTAATGCAAAATAGAAACCCTAGCATGCAATTTTTTTCCAATTTTTCTAATTTTTCAATTTTTTTTAAGTTTTCCAATGCAATAAGATGAATGACTATATGAATGAATGAAATTACTGTAAATCTAAAGCAAAACACTCAGCAAGGTGCAAAAAAGTCTAATAACACGGGTTCACCAAAATTTAAAGGGTAAAATTTAGATGTTTGAGTTTTTGGTAGTTTTGTGTATATCCTCCTTTCACCCTTTCATTCAAGGACCTAGGGTCGAGTTGCAATGTACTATCCTACCCTAGGTCACTGTAAGATGTAGGGAAACTCAGATTTTTATGATTTGATTTCCAATTATCTTCTCTTATGCTCAATTATACCTTAAAACCCTAATTATACAAATACAACAGTAAACGGACGAATATCAAAAAATGTTGCTACAGAAAGATGTAAAACGACAAATAACTATGCACCTGTTTTCAGGGTTCAGAGGTGGAAAAGTTAGGGACTAAAGAGTGAGCGCCCAAGTCCAGTGCCCTACTTTTTGTTAGGATCTACAAACAAGATCTGCAACATGTTCCTGCAGCACCGAAGGTTTTTCTATCACAAAACTTTGAGGACTAATGAGCGGGTGCCCTAGTCCAGGGAGCTATTTTCTTCTCTGATCTACAATTCCAACACTCTGTTGTACCCTCCTACAACTTCACTTTGTTTGTAGCTTCAACCTGTCACCTGCAATCATGAAAACTTTGGGAGAGGGTTGTGGTGTTTAGAGGCTTGCCTCAGTCAAGCCCTGGAGAGACATTCAAGTCTTCCAAACACTGTTGTCAAATAGAGAGTGCATGCCTTGGGAGGTAGAAGCAAAAACCAAATGATAAATGCTCAAAAACACAAATGATGTCACCTTGTAGTGAAGATCTCATGGAAGAAAGAATCTCTCCATGCCATGAGGAGATGATTGCTCAAATCTGCAAATACAAACACATAGAGAACACAAATATGCTCTTTCTACACAATGAAATCCTTGAATCACCTTTAGAACACAATAGCTTGCTAGTAATCATCTAGTTGAAATCTATTTTACAAATGAATGCCTAAACATGCTTTTATATGCAACTACAAACACTCCCGCCAAGAATTTCGTAATTCAAACTTACTGTGTCAGCATAGGAGTCAAATAACGATCAGAAGCCGACACCCAAAAATTGGAATTGACCCAAAATAGGGTAGGACTAGGGCATGGGCACCCAAGTCCCCCTATATTGGGAAGGGTCTATCTCAAGTGGTCCCCCTAGGTCCTATTTGCCAAGACACTTAGGGGTTTTCTCATCGGGATGTCAAATTATGATGTAATATGTCCTAAATGCATATAAGAGACTTGGGAGATAAACCTTATGAGGGAAAATCCCCCAAGGGGATATTTTCTGATGTTACAGTGACATTTTACTTCCTACTGAACAGAACAACCCTTGGTTGTACCTCCACTCGATCAACTCTTGCTATAAGAGCGTGAGTGACTAGGCGGTCGCCCATATCAAGGATACAGTTCATGTATCATGCTGGATTCTGAATCACTTGTGTTGTGTCTAAGTCACATTCTAAACAACACATATTTTGGTAAACCTGGCGTGAAGAACAAATCCTTTTAGGATGAGTTTTTTGTATTTCCTTTGTTTTTCACTTTCACCTTCGTCCTCCATTTCATTTGCATGCCATTTTTGTTTTTATCTTCCTCTCTCTCCATTCCATTTATTCTATGGCATTTATGACACCCCCAAATATGGCAGAATTGAATGAAAACCCAAGGGATATTCCTTCAAGAGAATTGAAAACACCTTCATTTGATAGGTACATGCCACCTGATCCTTTGGAACCCATCACAAATTTCTTTTATGATGAAGATTTAGATGATGAGAATGATGGATGGGAAACTCGTCACAATAATCCCACATGGGAACAAGGTACAACAATACAACCTGGTCATTCTAGCCAAGGCAAAGTACGTCAAGTGCTTGTTCAATCAGAAATACACGAAGTGGACCAACCTTTGACAAGTTACATAGGAATGACCACTCAATTAAATAATGAGGTAAGCCATTTAGAAAGACACCTGCAAGAAGTTAGGGAAGCTTGAGAAGCCTTGCATGTTGCATATCAAGCTAAACAACTAGAAAACAAACCATACCCAATGCATAGGAAACTGTGCTAAGCACATGTATGCTAGTTTGAAAACACAAGGATGCTACACCTTCATAAAGTAGATATAGAACCATAGTCTAAAATGATGCTTTGATAGCCCCTAATGTAGATGCATGTACATCTAGACATGGATGTGGGTAGATCATCCAACACAAATAAAAGATATAAAGATTTGATTTTTGTTATTTTGAGTCTATTGGAGGGAAAAGAGGTTGAGCATATAGCAAACCAGTGCCTTTATCTAGTGAGGGCAACATAGTCTAATTCATCAACCAAAGGGGACACCAATGCAATCCATACAATGCAACCTAAATTGAGATACCAAAAAAGACTATACCTAAAGGTTCTACATATAAGCTAGGCTCTATGCATAACGACAAACAAATACATGAAGTTGCAGAACATATTACTAAGAATACCTTAATAATCCAAAAACAAACCCACATATTTCATTTGTTACCCCGATAAGATGACTTGCAAAAGATTTCCAACGAGTTTTATAGCCTTTGAGTTGACAAACTATTCAAGACTAACACTCAAACCAATGAATGTAGTTAAGGGGATTAACAAAATCACCACAAAACTCATGCAATGTTCATGGAGACACTTAATAAAATATTGAAATTGTACATTTAATTCATTCTTTGAAGATTACAATCCTTATCATATCCTTTGAGAGAAAACCTAGGAAATTTATAATTAAAATGCTCTAGAAGTAGTCACTAGAAACAAACCCTAGGGGTTTCACTCTTGTTTTCTCTTATTTTTCTTTTTATCTGCTCTACAACCAAAAATCTATCATTTGTTATGAATGAAGAACTATAATATATAGCTCATCTAATGACCAACAATTCATCTTGGACAAGAAACATTGGCGTCTACAAATGAGATGGCCACCCATGCTTTCTCATGTCATACACGCATGGCTGACACCTAAAAACCATGCCAAGTCGGATCATGCTCATGATTTTATGCAGAAATTTTATCATTAACGGGTCCACAAGAGTTGTGAAGTGTATGGAGTCCATTTTACATCTTATCACACTCCAAAGAGATTATTAATGGCGATCCTAAGAATTACAAGGGAGTGGTTGAGGTAGGTTGAAACTCTTAAAGAAGTTGTAGGAATTTGAGCTGGAAGAGGATGTAAAGATTTGCAAACTTTTGTGGGGAAATCATGCAAAATTTCATGTTGGAAATGGATGGAAGGAAATGAGGGAAAGGAGATGGAACCCTGAAGGTGATCGGGTTCTCGCAAACAAGAGGAAGTGCATGATTTGTGCACTTGGAAGAAAAGTGGGAAAATGATATAGGACAATATGTATAAAGTGGAAGGAAAGCGTGGGATCACACAGAACTAGACAATAGGATTGGACATGAGGTAAGGGTAATAATATCTTGTAGTTCACCAGAAGTTCACAAATATGAGGAACATAGGAGTTTCAAGGAAACGTGGTGGAACTACAAGTGGAAGTGAAAGTCAAAATGGAACACTGAAGGGATGTTAGAGATTTGTGGGAAACTTGTATAGAAGAAGTGGATACCAGATCAAGTGGAAAGAGGAAGGGATCTAGTAGGAGGTTAACTTTCCATAGAAGGGAAGTGCAAAGGAAACAATGAAGCTTTGCAGAAAATTAGAGTGGGAAAGGGTGTGGATGTAGGATGTGGAACAAGAAGAAAATCTGGGAGCATGATGGGAATTTGCAAAAATGGAAAATGGAATGAAAATGGAAAGAATGAAGGGAAACGAAGTTCATAAAGAAATCATGCAAAATAGGAATAGGATACCAAATGTGGGAAAGATAGAAAATATGTATTATCCAGTTAGAAACCCACATCTAGTAGGAAGTGAAAACCCACAAAACATAGTAACATGTAGAAAATTATCTAGAAACTCCCAAACTTAGAACTTTTTGGACATTTTAGCAATTTTAACACATGACAAAGGTTTGGAGTAAGGGACCATTTCAACACAAAATTTTGACCAAGGGAAACCCATTTAAGATCTCTTAGATTGATTATCAGTGATGGGTAAAATGCTTCCAAGACAACATTGGGGCACAATACTTAGAATTTTTGTAAATTTTGGGTAGGTGCCAACATGGCCATCTCTTCATCTCACTAGACCAATGGCCACTCCATTTAGGTCTGTTGGCATTTCAATTCGCACCTCTGGTATGCGATTTGGAAACGGACAGCTATGCACAGATAAACTGCTCTCCTATTGGAAGGGGGAGTTCCCTTTCTTGCTGATGTTTGCTAAAAAGATAACTTGAATGAAACTTTGCCTATCTTCTTTTTGATTCTCAGCTGCAGAGCAAAAGGTTATAAAACTCTAAACGCTGCAGAAGAGGTTTTTGCTTTTTAATAAAACTTCTACTACAACTAGCATAGACTAATGATGCTTTCAACCTCCTGAGTAAATTCAGAGCAAAGGAAGTTGAAAGTGAACGGGGAATGATTGTTAACACAAAAACTCAAGTAGTTTTGCTCCAAATTTACACCACAAGACTAAGAGTACTTTAATGATGAAAGCTGAAAATGAAAGCCACAAAAGCTACACATTTGACAACAAAAAATTGATGAATCAATATAGAATATCAGAGCAAAGTAGGCATGAGATTTCTATTCAATATCAGAAAGTTTAATACAACTCCAAGACAGCAAGACTACAGCAAAAGGTAGGCATACAGTAAGCGATCAAACACCGGAGAACACTGAACACAAAGTGAACAAACACCTGAAATAACAATGTTTGCAGGCTAGAATAGGCACAACAAATTTGTTATCACAAAAGTCATTCCTTACAATGAACACAGATTGAATAGACACTGGGAATAACAATGTTTGCAGGCTAGAATAGGCACAACAAATTTGTTATCACCACTACCATTACCAACAATGGGCAAGGATGCCCTTATTTATACTAAAATCAAAGGAGTAGGGAACCCTAAAATCTCCTTGATTAACCCTAACTTGCCAACTCGCAAGCTTTATTACTATTCTAAGACAAAGATACAATAAACAAATGCTTTAAAGCAAAAAGATTCCAATTATCACAAGGTGCTTTCTTTCTAAATATAGAATGGATGAGCTTAGGATGAAAGCACATGCTTTAAAAAAAAAGCATATGTTTTAAAGCTGCTTTATTTTGGAATGCATCCTCATCAACATTCTAGCTTTTTGGTAATGTCATCCGTCGATATTCTGGGAAACAATATCTTCTAAGAAGCGAGTGACCGCATCTCTGTCAGGAACACTGATACTCTCTAGAACAATATTTTGATTCTCTAACATTTCTTCACCATTGGCAACCATCTGAAGAAATTCGTGAACTTCACCCGTAGCCTTGTCAAATTTCACTGACATTGCGGCAAGACGACTCATCTTACCGGCATTGATATCATCATTAAAGTTGTTGCAGACGAGAGTCTGGAACTCTGCTTGCACTTCTCCGAGGTCATACAGGGTACCATCTTCTTTCTCATATGAACACGGGATCTGAGAGACAAAGGATCTGACAAACTTGAGGATGCCGATTACCTTTTCTTTCCATTCTGTCAACTCTTAAATCATATTGTCATAAGTTTTTACTATGAAAAGATATTGTGCTTTCCAAGTAGAAACTGTCTTCTTATCTTCAGCTGAATCAATAGTATCAAGTGCAATATTCAAGTCGGAGAGAATGATCTCAAACACTGGTCTATTTTCTGCCATGATCTGCTGCGACCCCTGTATGCCTTGGCGTAAATCATGAACATTGTACTTCAACTGATAAAGCTCTGCAAGTACAACTCTCCCTTTGGTCACAAATTCTTCTACCCAACTGTCCATGTGCCTCCCATAGAGGACCAACTTACTGAAATGCCGCTGATCGGCTGGTGATCCAAGACTCGGTGGAAGAAGCAAATCAACCTGTGAAGTGCCATGGAAAAGGTTGGAAATATATTGCCGCAACTGTCAAACCTCAGCTTTGAGAGCTGCCTTGTCTTCTCCATCTCTCAACACCCTTTCCTTCAAGCTATCCGCTGCAACCTCAAAGAGATTGACATCTGTATGGCGAGTACTTCTGCCAAGGTTAGCTTTGACAACTGTGAAGTCATCAACCTCGACATCATTAGCACTTCTATTTTCTAGAGGTGTTGCAGTCTCAAGAATGATTTCTCCATCCACATTCTTCTCAATGCGAATCTGCTTCTTCAGCTGCTTGTCTAGTGTGTCTTGATAGACGCTTTTTAGCTCTGTTAAGTCTAGCTGATATGAGGGCTTTCTTTTGTTCCTTCCTAGAATGTTTTCAAGCCAGGATGAGCCATCCTCTCTTGGAAACTCAGTTCTCGCCTCATCAGCTCCTGATGAATCAATGCTTGCATCAAAGTTGCGAACTGGTGAATCTGGCTCTAAATCTATGTGAATAGGAGAAGGGATCGGTGAAGAAGGTGGAGATACATGATCTGAAGGTAACACTTCAACATGCAGCGTTGTTTCAACAAGAGCTTCTGGTTCAACTGGTGGATGTTCCTGTTGGACATGAGCTGGAGACTAGTCTTTCTTCCTCTTTAACTTTGCCATTTTTGTTCCCTCTAGGAGAACACTCATAGCCTTTACTCTTTGTTTTGGCTTGGAAGTGGAAGGTTCTGATGGTTGCACAACTGGCGGCTCTGCTACTAGAATATCATCCTTCCGCTTAGTCTTCAAGAATATCAAACTGTTTTTAACCACTCGACTTGTTCTCTCCTCAATGGAAGTACTCTCTTTTACTGACCAATTAACTGGCGGCAATGGTTGTTGCTCAATTTGGTCCCTGAAATACGTGGGAAGTAGAACTTCACCACTCTCTATCAAACCCTCTATGTCTTCTGATAAGATATTAGACATTTGCTGAAGAGTGAACCTGCTGTAACTGCGTCTTCGCACTTCATACTCATCAGCACAATTAGCCCAGAAGTCTTCAACTGCAAACTTCTGTGTACAATTCTGACCAAGATGTGATGCATAAACACCACGGGGATCATATGAAGATCTCCTGTCGAAAAACTTAAGACCATATCTGGATGATTCATTACCGATTGCCTTGGCATCTGCTCCAGATCTACATCTGTAAATACTCATCCTAAGTGGAAAATTGAAGGCAGTCTTGCGTCTGCTACGCAAAAATGTATGCACTTGATAAGCTTGCCTCAAAAATTCTATAAATGCTATTTCATCTGTAGGATATCGCGGCAACATGGCTGGCTCTCCTGAGAAGCCATATACTCTGATGTAGGAAAAAGTAGGAAATTGGATAAACCAATCAGCCCATTCTGCCATTGCTATTCTAGCCTTTACAGAAAACTGTGTATGCAACTCCTTGTCCATGTCTTGCATTGCATGCATTAAGAATGCATCATTCACCCGCCTGTAATGTCGTTCAGCTTGAGAGATCTCTAACTGCGAGAAATGATGATACACATGCTGAGTGCCCAGAGTTCCAACAACATTCAAACCTCTAAATTGACCTTTAAAAGCCATCAAATACACAAGGTATGATATCATATGGAATTCATGAGCCCTTTGAAAATCAATTATTTGTTGGTGGAGACAATCACTGATTAGTGTCGACCAATCATAGAATTCGGTTCCGTCAACAATCTGGGACATGATGTAAAACATCCAAGGCTGAAATTTGTTTGCATCTGCTTGACCCATGATACGACTTAGCAGAGTAATCATTATTGCATGCTCCTCCTTGAATTCTCCACGTCCAACGTTCTTTGGCATAGTATTCTGCTTTTCTTTCAACCACCTCTGACTAATCTTTTTTCTGTATTTTTCCTTATCATTATTCCAAACCCTCTTGCATTCTTCAAGTGAAACAATTAAGTTCTCTCTCCAAATAGGTATTGTAAAGCACTTTTCAATGTCGTTTGGCCTCAAGCTGTAGAGCACACATCCATCACCTGACTGAATTTCTCTTGTGACCGAGTTGTAATGCGTCACACAAGCAATCACAAACTTGATACTTTGCACGGTGATAGGAAAGGATGCCGCCGCAAGCAAACCGGAGTGTCCAAGATTCCTGATGGCATTACTTCCTGCATCCTCCAAGGAGTGTAAATTAATTACTGGAAGTACTTTATGCAAGTCTGTTTCACAAGTTTTTAGGTAATCATGAACCAATGTTGTTTTGTGCCTGAATTGTGTTGGAGAGTACTGCATATTGGAAGATTTGAAAATCAACTGTGAACACGCCTATGTTGGAAAAAGTATTGAACAGATGGCTAAAAATTGTTTTCTGATTTTTAGAAAAAGTAGAGTGTGAGCTAAAAAAGCTGGCACATGGGTTTTGTAGATAATTCCGTTTCTAAGCAACCCAGATTGTCAGATTTTGAAAAAGCGGAGATTTTCTCAAAAAAGCAGGAAAAAAGCAGTTTCCTGAAAAAAGCACAACTCCTAATCTTCAAGAGAATGATAATCTAGATGGACCCATCTCGACGAAAACTGAAAAAGCTCTGGTCGGATTTCTGAAAAATGATCTCCTTGAAACAAGGACCCTGAAAAGCAAGCCTCTCTTCTTCCTCAACCCGAATCTATGAAGAAAACTAAAAAAGCACCTAGTTTGGGTCTTCGAATCTTTGTTGAAAGAAAAATAAAATATTTCCTCTGGATGCAACCTACAAAAGATAATGAAATAAAGAAGCCAAAGCTTGTCTTTCTAAATCTTTTGGTTGAAAAAGCAGTTTTACTTGTGTGAGAAGAAAACTTCATCCTCATCCAAGAAGAAAGCATCTTTTAAAACATAAATCCAAGTCGATGTCTTCGAATAGGAAGAATCCCTATTTTGTAGGAGCCTATGGCTTCATGTGCAAGATGACAAAAAATATCTTCTTTGATGATGTCATCGAATGCGCGAGTTGGAAGAAGTGTTAACAAAAAATTTTCATTTTCGACACTTCAACACTCGTTTTTACTCAAATATGGCCTGTCTCTGACTTTGACAAGGTGGAAAAATGTCATCATGAACTGAAAAAGCTAACTGATCCTAACATTTTGGAGATTGATCAGCTGAGATTCCATCCCTTGTCTTCGTTCGACGATCTGACATCGTTTGACCAAGTTTGACCTCCCGGAAATTGCCAACGGGCGAAGATTGGTAACAAGGCATGTCGGAAAACACTGAAAACACAAAAATATTCTAACACTGCTCAAGATGGGTGCCCCAAGCCTCCTGGGGCGCCCAGTTTCCCAACACTTAGCCATTTTTTTAGTTTTTTCAACTTTTTCAATTTCTTAGTTTGCGTGCGCATTCCGGAGGCACAGGACCCCTGTTTGGCTATCAATTTCTAACAACTGGGATGAAAATGAGTCTGATGATCTGGTGAATATGCAAGCCTAATGAAAATTGAGCTGATTGTACCTTTCGTTTGCCTCAAAAAATGTGCCAAACTGATCAACACTGAACCAGAGCGGGCTGACGGAAGGAGATTTGCGTTTTTCAAGAAAAACATGAAAAATAAACTAACACTGGTGAGGATGGACACCCCAAGCCTCCAGGGGCACCCAGTTTGTCAACACTTAGCCATTTTTTCAAAAATTGTCAATTTTGTACCTTTTCTCAATTTTCGTGCTGATTGCTCATGTTTGATCTTCGATTTTGATCGTTCTGACGATTGTCGAAGCGAGACGGAGGGTGATCTGAGTAGTCTAAACATATCTATGATGAAATCCTAGCTTTGACTAACTTTTGACCAAGTTTGACCAAGTTTGACCAACCGGAAAGGAGCTGACGGAAGCATTTTTGACATTTCTCGAAAAACGTGAAAAAAAAACTAACACAGGAGAGGATGGGCGCCCCAAGCCTCCTAGGGCACCCAGTTTCACCAGACTTAGCCATTTTTGTGATTTTCCAACTTTTCCATTCACCTTGGATCCATCTTGCATCGTTTTGCGTGCATCGTCGAGTCGACAGCCGTTTGTCAGTTTTGCGTCGTTGAAACAGCGTTGGAGACTCGTCGAAGAGATTTGGCAGGTGAACTTTTCTGTGTTGATGACTTTCGAGCTCATGCTTCACGTTGTGAAAAAGCAAAAATGACCCAGTAGAGAAAACTTGGTCGTTTGAAGATTCCGTCTGAACCGTGCCGATCGTGAAGGAAAATCGACCAATGAGAATCGAGCACGACACCTGATTTGGAGATTCTATTTTTAGAAACTTTCTATTTTTAGAAAGTTTTGCCAACATCCATATCTCAAGAAACCCAGAAAACCTAACTCGACATCTATTTTTAGAAATTTTGCTTTTTTGACTTTTTGACGAAAAATTTTCTAGACTTGTTTCAAAATGCCTTAGTGAAGCAAAAAATTTGGTTGGGTACAACAAGGTCGATAATTCCACACTAGGATATCACTTAAGTTTGAGAGAGACTTGAGAACACACTTGAAGCATATCACTTCTAAGGACCCCTTTTTGGAACCTTCTCATGAGAAATTGTAACAGTATTGTTACCATGCAAGAGGTTAGTGTGTTAGGAGCTATCATGTGTGAGCTCATCCATACTTTAATATATTCTTAGTATTGGATTCATACATATCTACATAGTATAGAGAAATAGTGCAAAACATCCTTCATTATATTTGAAATAGCTCTTACATTACTCAATGTAACATTGAGGAAGAGTGCTTAGAGCTAACTTCTAGTATATACATTATTTTTTGATTATCTAAACATATCTTCCTATAGCTATATAATACTATCTATTTTTCTAACTACTCATCTACTGGTCATCTTTTCTTCATGTTAGCTCCTATAATGGCAATAGTATATTTTCAATTTGCATCCCTATAATTTTGTGGTTTCTCTTAATATCACTTTTCCTCCATTCTAATCAACTAGGTGCACCATTTTCTTTAAACACCTTTATATCTATATTTTTATCTATCATCCATCACCAGGCTACATTATGTAGCCTCTTTGTATTCTAATCATGATCTATGTCTAGTCCAGGAGATACATGAAGGAAAATCTACCACCTATCTAAGTGATGAGAATCACTTACACAAATTTATAGATTGTAGAATATACAATAGATCTCAAAAGATAGGATGTAGAAAACTATTGCACATTTAAATGACATGAGATTAGCAAATAAGATACTTTTATTCAAAGTTAGAATAGGGCAAAATACATATGTACAAAGAACAATAAGGCTAAGAATGAGAATTCATGTAATCAAAAAGAGGTAGCACATCGTTTATAAATTGTATAGACTTTGTTGATACCAAATGTGTGAGGCGTGATAGTATGCTTCTACAAATTTTGTGCACCAACACAATCTAATGTGAACTACAATTATTTATAAATAAAGGTCAACAACTAAGTCTCATGTCTACACTAACATGTGTCCAAAATTTATGATCATGCAACATGTGTGGATAGGACATTGCCAAATGTCAAACCCAAATGGTTTCATATCATGTAGTGTGAATTTTTCCATGTGTTGGATGCATATGGTGCCAAATTTTAGACTTTTATGGAGCCGTTTCCTATGGTGTTAGTGTTGGCTATATGTGTTGTCATTGACTTCAACACTTAGAGTAAGGTCTGCACTTAGTTTGTGATGATGATATACCAGTATAGTAATAGAGGTGCAGTGATGATACTGATGTTCATGGTTGCTGATATTTAGTGATGTTCTTGATGTTCATGGTTGGATTTCATGCCTTGATCAGTATCAAGTCAAGTTGTTTTGAGCATGCTTGTGGTCTGCAAAGCAATGAGATGCAATGATGCTCATGGTTGGATGTCATGCCCTGATCAATGTTAAGTCAAGTTGTTTTGAGCATGCTTATAGTCAACAAAGATGAATGATGAAATATTAAGATGGGAATTAGAAGCACTAAGATGAAGGATGATACATTAAGCTATATTGAGAATAAGAAGGTATTGTTGATGGCCTGTGGCATATTGTATGATCCCTCCTATTGTTTCTAAGGTTGTATATCTTGTTATATGAAGGTTTTGGCCTCCGGAAGTGGGTGAAGGTTTCTGTTATAGAGAATTGCCTGAAAAGACTGTCTGGTAAAATGCTATGCACTCCTCCACATTTGAAGCTATGGTCATGCAATTTAGAAGTTAAGGATGTTGAAAAGATGCTAAATCTAAAGTTTTAGATCATTTGTCCCTCCGCAATGAAAGTTATGAAAGACAAAGTTCTGTTATGTGCTCTGACAGAATTAAGTAGTGATGAAGACTGTTTAGAATGCTCTACATTCCTTCGTAGTGACAGATATGGATATGTGGTTTTGAGGATATGTTCATAGTAGGGTATGAGTGCATCCACATGAGTTTTAGGTGTTTTGAAGGTCCGCAAGCTTAGTTTTCAATTGACAATTGTGATATATATTATTTTGGATGCCTAGTTGTTCTCAAGACATATGCTGATGATGTGCACCAACTTGTTGTGGCTTGAAATGATACATTGACTGATGTAAGATGGTCCTGATGATCTTATGTTGTCTCCTATTGCTCTGCAAAGTGTTTTTCTACTCTTTCTGGTACTGGTTGAGGTCTGGAATGATGATATTGACAGGCTATGCCTTTGTCTACCTAAATGAAGAATGTTGAAGGTATGGCCACAAAGTTCTTATTGTGCAGAGTTCAAGAAGTGTTTGAAGATTTTGCAGAGATCATGTCGACTCATCTAGAAGAAGATCAAGCATTTTTTAATTAGTCATGAGTACTACCAAGATTGTGAAGACCGATGTATTATTCGTAAATTGTATTTACCCATAAGGAGATGTACAAGTTTCACCGGCAGCAGTTAAAATTAATTATCAGGGGCAGTAATTACGGAGTTACTACATTAGTAAGTTTTAGAGTTACCGGCGGTAGTTATGGAGCAACATTTTAAGGTTGGTAATTGTAAATATCAAGAGTAATTGAGGGTAGGTGCCACCTTGGAGGAATCATCTATTCTTGGCATGTATGACACATGTCATAAAGTTGTTGAGTGCATGTAAGAGAATCTATGACAGCTGCAAGTTGTTATAAGATTCTATGATAATATGACAACTTATGACGGATAATTATTATTTGTATGTTGCTATTCTTGGCTCTAGGTGCCCATATTGGGAAGATGCTATTTGGGGATGTTATGAAAGTATCTATGACAGTTATGACAACATTTACTACCCCGTAAGAGTCTATTATTGTCCATGGACGCCCAAGGTTGCATGGTTGACTCTTGACAAGTGTTATGAGCTTGTAAGAAGTCATTGAATGTTGCATGATGAAGATTCCTAGGTGAGAGAAAATGGATGCCTTGTTTTAGGAGTGAAATACTTCTATAAGTACAATGCCATGTATGTGTTGCATATCTCAATTTACAGGTACACAGGTGCTGCTGGATTGAAGAGTGAAGAGGAGATTGGAAGTGGATGTATTGTAATCTTGTTTTGAAGATAATACAACTTGGGCTTCTTCTTGGTGGAGTTTTTTTCCGCAAGGGTTTCTCCACGTAAACACTGTGTTATTCTTTTGTTTCATTGTTACCTTGTGTTGTGAGATCTTGCATTCTTATGTTGTTGATTTGTGCCTCTTTGTTGTTGATATCTTATGGTGATGTTATTGCTATTATAAGTTCATCTAAGGTGATTTTATCAAGCATGTTAGAGTGGCTGATTTTAGCATCATAAAGAAGTTGAATCTCTTCATGGTATTTCAAGGATTAAGGCAACTTAATTTTCAGATTTGCATACAATTTTTAGATTTCTATTTTGTAGTAGTCACAGCCTTGTATCTCACCAATTGGTATCATATCTTGGTGATTTGATAATTAACAATTGGATTTGAGATTGTTCATTTATTCCAACAATTGGTATCAGAGCTTAAGGTTGTTTCATGACTTGCATGTGCTTGTATGTGCTTTCATGTTCTTGCATGTGAGTTGCATGTACTTGCATGTGGTTACATGTGATTGCATGTGAGTTACATGTACTTGCATGGACTTACAGTTGCTTGCAGTGATGGATTCATGTTAATTTGGTTATGGGTATTCCTCCATTTTTGAGTTTAGCTTGTAAAGCTTGTGAATCTGTTGGAATGAATTGTAGAATGTTGGAGGCTTTTGGGTTGCAGTGGATGTTTTGTATGTTGGCATTGTTTTGCAAATCTATGAGATTGGAAGCCATGGTATGTAACTCTTCGATGGATATTGTCAATGAGATCTGCGGTGGGGTCTTGAGGCTTAGGGTTATGGATCTTCATGGAGTTGATCTTATGGTAGTGATTTAGAGCTCCAAATTTGGCAATATGTAAGTATCCTCTTGTTTGGTGGTTTTAGTCCTTTACCTTGTGGTCATGTGAAGTGAATGAGTGTTCATGTTGGATGGTTGCTTTTGGTGCCCTGGTCACATGGAAGAACATTTATTTTTTGGACTATAGTATGGAGTGTTTATGTTGGATTCATGGTTTTAGTCCTTGGTTACATGAAAGCACTGGATGATTTTTCACCAGTTACATGTGGGTTGTGGAGTTGGTATTTTAGTGATATGGAAACTCCTGAACAACCTAGTTCCTCCTTGTTCATATTCATGTTATTTTGGATATGTAGATTTTACAGTTTTCATGTTTCAAAAAGATGTGGATTCATAGATCTGTAATATTTCATTATTTCAGATGACATGTATGGTGTGAAATCTAGATGTTTAAGTGATTTCAGATTTACAGAGAGATGGTTTTACAGGTTTTACATGTTAACCAAAATCTGTGGTTTGTAGATCTATGGAAATATTGTGTTCAGACTCTTAAAGTATTCTGGATGGAAACAATTACATATTTACAGGGTTGCTTGTTGGGTTCTTATGATCTATGGTTACTCTTATGTGGATTTGTTTGGCAAATCAGGGCTAGCATTGATCCTGGTGTTTGAGTCTTGGAAATCTACATGTTATACCTGGTTATCTTTGTTCTACATGTTACTGATGTGGGGTTGAATCCTTTTTAAGTTATTTGAGATTGGAGCACTGACCATGTTTTTCTCCTTTGAGATGTTGAATGAGTGCAGATCTTGTAAATTGTCTGATGAGGATTCTGTTTGGTTGGCCTCTTCTTGGTCACCTTGATTACATTTGTATGTTTATTATCGTGAGACAAAAGGATGGTTTGGAGTACCTGATATAGTTCAGTAGAATCTATAGAAGTAAGTTATGGTGCATGAAAAGCTCTGTTCACTTTTAGTGGAGTTCTAGTAATGATGTAGGCCATAATACCATGTATACAACTCAGTATCAGTTTCAGTGGGAGTTTTGTGCAGTTACATAGTGTGTTCTATCTTCTTGATTTGGAGATTATGGTTTACTTGACCTTTTGGGAGTTGTTGTTGTTACAGTGGATTCTTTGATTGTGTTGAGGCCATGGATGATCTTCATTTACATGGTTATCACGATGTCATGGATAGCTTTGTTACATGTTTCAGTGGGAGATTTTGATAGTGAAGGTTTGATGTTTATCTTGTTGCCATGTACAGCTCGGTATCATAGTTTAGTGGGAACTTTGGCAAGATATGGTTATCTTCATGTTATTTGAAGAGGTGCTAACATCTTGTTTCATGGAGGACCCTTAGAGTCTTTGGTAAAGGTGTTACTGTTCTTCCTTTGGAGAGGATGTAGTTCTCTTTGGTTTTGAGTATTAATCATTTGCTTGGAGCTTCATGATTTTGTAGGTTGCATTTGAAGTTGGCATGGATTGATTGGTGGGTGCTCAAGGATACTAGAGAGACTTAGGTTAGGCTAGAAATCTCTTGTACTTAAGAGATATGTGTTGGAATGGTTACTTGTTATGATAGTTTTTTTCAACAGTAAAGACCAAGGATCCTACACCTAGAAATGGATGTGAGTCCATCATAGACTTGATGAGAATGTTGTCTTTATTGAAAGCTTATATTGCTTGGTGTTGTATGCACAGGACAATCTTGTATCCCACTCTTGGTCTACTTGACAGGTGAATGATCTAAGAGGTGTTGCCCGCCTGATTATTAGATGCATTATTGATATGTATCTTGTCTTCTCTTGTACATTAGTCTTGAATGTTGAGTTCTGAGGGCTTGTTGAGAATTAGATGCATGATTTTATGTATTTTCATTGTTCTCCTTATAATCTTGAACTTGGGCTAATTCTGAGGATTTGGTAGGAGAGGTACAGGAGATGGTTAGTGGCTTTGGGAACATTCCCTTATGTTGTGGGAATGTTTGTCTAGTTTGATCTACTTTTTGTGAGAGGTTTACATCTATTGTTGCCATGTTTCATTTAAGTTGAATGGTTAGATGTTGATATCCTTTCAATTTGGGAGTGTTGAAGGAGATCTTACTTTACATAGTTTGGCACATGTTAGTGTGGTATAAGAACATGGATTGATTTGCAAGTTCTCTCTTTCTTGATATATTATCTTCTTCCTGAAGGTTCTTATGTTTATGGAGTTGAGGTTTTGAATGGAGTCATATTTTGTTGTTTGTACTTCATTATTTTTTGGCAACAGTTTGGTAGCTCCTTGATCTCTTTCTTCATTGGTTGGAGGACATGGGAGAGTTATTTGGATTGGTAATGAGAGATGTATTTTGTATATCATTGTATGCTTCTTCAACACTGTGATAGAGGAGTTAGCCACATCCTCTATGCGAAGTGCTATAGGAGGACTTGTTAATGATATGATCTTATTTTCAGATTTGACATTACCTATGCAGTGGGAGTTCCAGAAGGTATATGTGTTTGTGTATGAGAGGGGCACCTCTCTTGGACTAGTTACACTTTACTATAATGAGTTACTTCAAAGGTTTTTTATCGCATGTCTATGTGTGTTGTTATTGTTGATGTATAAAATTGCGCAGGTTCTAACACCAACATGGGAAGTTTCAAGAATGTGGAAATTGCTACTTGAAACAACCTCCAGATTTTAAAGAAGCTGGCTCTTTTGTATTTTAAATGGGTTTAAGCAAAGGGTAAGAAACTAACAAGATTACAGATACAATTAATCAAATCTAACTATGGCGATGCGCCTGAGTAAAAGTATTCCTTTCAAATTAAGCATTGTGAAACTATTCTCAAGATTCAGTTATATTAAAGAGAAGATATTGCATGATTAACATAAACAGATGGAATGAATATAATCAAAGGCTTACAATCAAACACTTGCAATGACACAGATAATATCAAACAAGGCACAAAACTAAGTTCTTCTCATTAATCTTCCAGCAATATAAAAGGCACAGATACATTCACAGGTACATTAACTTTCTTATCAAGAACAACAAAATAAAGGCAAAATGATATAAACTGGCCATAGCAAAGTCTCCAACTTCTCTTTTGATTTTGACAAAATAAAATCTCTATCTCTGTGTATCTCTATGTGTATATCTATCAATCTATTACAAATATTACATATTTATAACCAAAGATTTGACTCTAGATTGCCTGTAACAATTGAATCCCAATGGCCCAACAGAACTAAAAATAACTATAAGTCTCCGGCAGTTATGATCCTTCAAATCTACAACAGTCTTCCCTTTCCTATGAGCTCATTGGCTGGGGCAAAATATGTGGCACAACTCCTTTATTAAGACACAGACACATGGCGAGGCCCATACACTTGAAACTTAAAACATAATGTAACAGGTGGCAGCGTCCGCAGCAAAATGAGAAACTCCTTTGTTCCTCAGAAGTCAATAGGAAAACAACACTTGTCGCATTCCACTGCTTTCAAAACATCTACGTGTCTTCTTCTGCAACACCCTCAAAACTGTGTCTTTATGCTCGGGTGACCTCCTCTTATGACATTTGTCGCAACTCGCATCACTTCTTATGAAACACATTAAAAGATGGGACCCACAGCCTTTAGCGTTCGCTACCTTCAAAGGGAGAAAACTGGGACAGATGGCATCTTCTGCGCGCGCACTAACACGTGGCTGCACCTGCATTACTGCTTGAAACATTTAAAACATTTGAAACTCCTGTAGAAGCTGACACTTGGCACAATCTGAATCACTTCTTAAAAACTTTAAGTTTCTCACTGAAAAGGGTCATAAACAAAACTACTCTTCTTCTGCAACCACCACATGGCATTCTCCGCGCTTTTGAAACTAAAACAGACTGTGGCCCACCATCTTTCATTACAAGCATCAAACTTGATATGGAAAGAAACACGCAAACTTCCATAGAAAAATAAAGAGACACGCGGAAAACTCCACACAAAATATAGAACTTTAGGGACTACCTCAGCATGCTACACGTGGCGACCTCCGCAGCAAAGCTAAAACTTGAAATAATGAAATAATTTACTACATGGCGCGCTACACACAAAAGTTAATGTTAGAAACAATACTGCGGCCTTAACTGAGGCTTGACACTTCGTGGCTTCTGCAAAGAGTATTAGAAACCCGCGTAGCAATATCTTTAAAACATACACAGAAACAGAAGAGACCCGTGGACTTGCTGCGACTAAAACAAAATGTAGAGTTTTGACACTCTACAGTTCTTGGTGACCAATAGGACTTCTGAGCCTACTCAGAAAGAACCCAAAACTGGCAAAAATATATGTATTAAAAAATACAACACAGAGTTATAAATTTTGCAATGTTGTCTGATAAATAGACCATTCTGAATCGAAGAGTCCCTGTCTACTCTGCAAATCTTGAAAGGCAAAATCAAGATTAATTATATCCTTATGGGAAAAAGTCTGTAAAAAATTGTACCACAGCTTTTAATTGAAACTCCAGCTGGGCCATAGGTATCAACATAGCTTCCACCTCCTTGACTGATGAAGAATCACTCAAACCCTGAAAAATTGTTTCATCATTTTGCCTGGTCAAAAGAAGGGCCTTGATGTCATCAATCATCAATACTGTGTTACTATTTGGGAATGGTGAAGGAAGCCCCAGTTGTACCAAATCCTTAATATGTTTCTTCATATTTTTTACTCCTTTCACCGTATCCAGGAGCTCTTGACAATTTGTAGCTGCAAAGTTGCAACTTAGAACTTCATTGACCTTCTTAACAGCAACCATTCTATCATTAATACCTGTTGCTAATAGAGTCTCATATGTTGTGTCATATAATTTCTTCAATAAAAATTGAGAGTCTGAAACCCTCAAAGAAATAGTAGACAAGGTGGCTTGCACCGAAGTTTCAACCTTTTCACACAGTTGCTGAGCATTTAACAAAAATCTTAAAGACGGCCTTAGCTAGAAAATCTCCTCAGAGATTCTCTTCCATACTGAAATATAAAGCTCTTTCACCAAATTTAAAACTCCAGCATTCTGTGGCATATTGGCTAACTCAATTTTCAGTTGCTTTGTTCTTTGTTGCTCAGCTAGGAGTTGTACCTGAATTGCACCATTAGCATTCTACTCACTTAATAACTTCTATTGGAATTGTGTGGCCTGCTGTAAATTATCTTGATATTTCTTCTCCAAAGTGGCCTTCTCCTGTCTCAAAATAGTCACTGCAGCCTTTTCTTGTGCTAGCTTAGACTTAAAGAAGCATTTTGGGTCTGTGTAACCTGATGTATCTGACAAGAAACAATATTTTGCAACTGTTTGTTCAAACTTTCAATCTCATCATTCTTTGATTGAATCTCCCCAACAAGGTTGCTGCTATTTACCTTTTCTTGAGCTAAATCATTCTCTGCTTTTTGCAACTTCTTAGATACCTTCAGATAGTTAGTTGCAATAGCAGAAGCAGTCTCATTTAGTAACTCGACCCTGTCCTACGGCCTGAAAAGAGACATATCCATAGCCACAACATTCGTGGCATAATCTTGGGGCTGCATTTGTTAATTAGGTTTCACCACATTTGGAGAAAAATGTGTGATTGTCAGTTGTTGTTGAATAGGGTCAAAAAGTGACCTAATGTGTGCCACAGCAGGGCTCTTATTTTCCTTCTTCCTCTTTTTGTCCATTCTAGCCTCTCTAGCCCTTTTTGTTGTGTCTGCTTGGGCTTGGAATGTAGGAGGGGATGTAATGTATCCTCCAGCGAAGGGATGACCTTGAGGCAGGCCATAGGGAATAGCCAATAATTGTTGGCTAGTAGAAACTTGAGGAGGGGTTATTTTTGGCACAGATGGAGAAAATAATGGTAATGAAATGGCCTGTGAACTGGTAATTGTTGCAAGGGTTGATGTAAGCACAACAGAAATGAAAGGGGATATGAATGTTTGGCTACTTGGGATTGCCACTCCTATGGTAGAAGAAAAAGATATAGGAGAAAAGGGAGAAGAAACACTTACTTGAGCAACAGAAGATGTGACTGGTAGTTGTTGTAGCAATGGTTCTGCTTCTTCCTCCTCTTCTGCTTGCAGGTGTAATTTCCTATGTTTCCTAGGCCTCTCACCTGTTTCCTTTGTTTCTTTTTCTTCAACATTGACCACCACTGGTGGTTGCAAAGGAACAAATCTGGAACCCTCAGATGCCGAAGCTGTTTGGGTCCCTATTGTTGGTGATGACACTACACCTTTTTACTTCTCTAAGGTGCTAAGGGACTGGGGCCATGAAGATGTAGGAGCAGTAGATGAGGCCTGTCTTGTCTCTTGCATAGTTTGGGCTGACACAGTTTCCTCCTCTGATTCCTCACCCTTCCTCTGAATTCTACTAGTGTCTAAACTTGAGACTGGGGAGGGATGCCACTCATCCCAGATTGATTCCCATCTTTCATCAGTGTCAATTTTCCCAAATGAATGTGTGAGCTCTGAAATCTCTTGTCTATATTTCTAATAGGCTTCAATCTTTTCTAGTTTCCAATCTTGGGCCTTCAATGTTTTCCTCAAACCAATAGTCATTAGTAACTTAGGGTCAAATTCCTTCTCTTTAACATAGAAGGTTTCGCATGGCTTGGCCCCTTAAAGGGTAAATCAACTAGTTCAACATATAGGTCTGGGTTGTCTTCTTTTGGATTCCTCCTATCTTCCTAGAATGGCCAACCCTCATGTACCATTTCAGTACGAACTTTGTTATTCATAATCCAAGAGGCCAGAAAATTGTTTGGGTCATACTTCCATTTATCTTCAATGAGGAGGAAACCAAAGGCAGCTAGCTTTCTTAACAAGAGGTTCTCTGCATCTCTAACCTCAAGTGTGATATTTTTCCTGACCCATGGGATATCATACATCTTCTTTTGCTTTTTCTTGTGGCCAAAATCATTATCAACCACAGACACCTGTCGGGTCACTTCTAAGAATATGACCCTAGGGGTCAATACTTTAGGTAATAGCACAGGTTCCTCATTAAAACCATGGACTCTGATTATTGTGTTATGTGCCCCAAAGAAATAATCACAGGGAATTGGGCAATTGGTCATAAAACCCCTTATACTGTGTGTCAATCTATGTTCTACAGGCTCAGGGCTTAATTGGCAAAAGGTAGGGGCTACAAAAAGTTCCTAAAAATCATAAGGGTCAGAGGATTTAGATAATGCGTGTCCATGCGGACACAGGGATAGTTTTATTTTGACCAAAATCTAGGTCATACTTATTCAAATGCATATGTTGTGTGAAAAGACTATGGTTCTGATACAGCATAAGGTGGAATAGAAAAGAAGAATACCTGAAAACTCACCATGACTTGAAATTTATGAGCTGATCAATCATGGCATTAGCAATTTGTTCTGAGAAATCCAGCCAATACTCTTGTGATTTGTCCACAATTTTCAATCTGAAAATGATAGCTATTTGCCAGTCATGGACTGTGTTATCCTCTCTCAGCCCAAAAATGAAAGCTATCATTGAAAGTGCCTCTTGACCATTTTGACTAAATTGTGCCCTCCCTATGGGTAGTGTGGGCATCTAGGTGTTATCATCTCCCAACTGCATCTCTGAATTGAGGAACTTGACTTTGTTAATTATATTGGCCCATGTGTTTTGCATTTTAGCAACTGTTGGAAATGTGGCTGTTCTATCATGCTGTAGGGCCAGCATGTCTCTTATGTCCTTGGGCGTAATATGTACTATGAAAGGGCCCTATTGTATAGTACTTGATGGTGCATGAAACAGTTCCGTACATAACTCAATTGCTCAGGACATAGGTGGACATTAGGAACTAGGAACTGTGCCAATCACGAGGTCCATATCCTCATACCAAAAGTCTCAGACTGCTCGTTGTTTTCTCAGAGAATACACCTCTGATGTGCCCCCTCCTAGAGAGCCTTGGTGTTCTTTTGAAGGGTCATGTTGAATATGCCATCTGTGTAATCATTCACCTTTGCTGGGTCGATAGAATATCCTACATCGGGGACCCTTGTTCTTGGGTAGGTTTTCCTTGGTTGCACGAGCGCTGATGCATATGATTTGTTGTTTAACAGCTTATCAATTGACTCATAAATTCCCAGTCCCTCCTATGGTGACTGTGTCTCAGACATAGCTATATCTGTGAGGAGAATGCAGGAAGCTTTGACACAAGAAAGAATGAAACTACTTAACCAGAGTGATACTTAGCTGAAAGGCGCTTGCTAGGGAAAGACTTGGATGCAACAGTGACTAAAAATAGAGAGATAGAAACAAATGAGAGCTACACTTAGGATTTAACATTAACTCATTGGGGCTTATGAAGGTAATCAATGACACATCCGATCTTATTAATGGCATTAATGCCAAGAAATAGCTAGTGTATCTTTTTGAAATCTGCATAGAACGGAGTGTCAGATATGTTACAGGAGTGGCTATCTTTTCTGAAAAGTGTGTATTTTCAGGGAATTTGGGGATTGTCGAACAACCTTAATGAATGTGAGACCAAAAGAGAAGGGGCTTTGCGCTACTGACACGTGTTCACCGAACACTTATTGAAAGGGAAAGTGGGAAAATAGGAAAGCAAGGAAGAAAGAAAACTAACTAACTATGATACATTAAGAGACCCTCCTTAATTGAAATGTTTCAAATAGATCCCATTTAACAGAATCTCTTCAGGTTCTCTATCCATGGTCTCCAGCTCAAATGAATTTTGTTGCTTATAGGAACGAATTTTGTAAGGACATGTCCATAATGATTCAAATTTGCTATGTCGACCTGGCTTAGTAGCTCTTTCATCCCATTTCAATACCAGAGCACCAATCTCAAAAAAGGGATTTGAAGTCTTCTTATCAAAACAATCT
Source organism: Cunninghamia lanceolata (assembly GCA_027924645.1). Classification (NCBI taxonomy): domain Eukaryota; kingdom Viridiplantae; phylum Streptophyta; class Pinopsida; order Cupressales; family Cupressaceae; genus Cunninghamia; species Cunninghamia lanceolata. The sequence continues at coordinate 1,518,046 of BSBN01000082.1, forward strand.
TTTACCATTTTTTGATGTTTCATGAGTGACTCATGTGCCTTTTCTCTTTTCTCTTGCACTTCCAATAGCTCAGCAAGTCTGGCTTGCATGGGGCCATTCTCTTCAATTTCTATTTGTTTTAACAATTGCAAAGTAGGGATCTCTAAGCTTAGTGGCATTACTACTGGTTTACCATAAAATAATTCATAGGGAGACATTTTAGTCACTTGCTTTGGTGTGATTCTATCAGCCCACAGTGATGTATTAAGTAGTTTATGCCACTCTCTGTGATAATTGGTCCCTATCCTTTTTATGAGTCTAATAAGGTTCTTGTTAGTGGACTCTGCAAGACCATTACATTGAGGGTAATAATTTGAAGAAGTATTCAAATAAATCCCATTCCTTAATGCAAACTTCGATAATTTGGCTCCCAAAAATGCTTTAGCATTATCTGATATAATGGTACGAGGAGGACCAAACTGAGCAGTTATGCCTTCTAGAAACTCTAATATGACTTTTTCTATTGCCTCTTTGAGTGGTACTGCTTCACTCTACCTAGTAAAGTAATCTGTTGCTATGAGGATCCATTTGTGTCCCATACTTGATACTGGATTGATCATACCAATAAAATCTAGACCCCATTGAGCAAAGGGTTCATCCACAACTATGGGGCTTAGAGGCATTGCTGCATTTCTCCTTTTGCCTGTATAAAACTGACAAGCCTGGCATTCTTTAACCAGCTGATAGCAACCTGTAAATAGAGTGGGCCAAAAATATCCTACTTGAGTTACTTTGATTGTAGTGGTCCTTGCTGAAAAGTGTCCACCTAAGGCTCCATGGTGTAATTCATGTAGTATTCTTTGAGCTTCATCTTTCTTTATACATCTCAAGAGTATACCATCAACATTTCTTCTAAATAGAATATGGTCAATTAGTACAAAATGGGCCCCTTGCTGCCTATAGTATCTTCTCTTATCATGGGAGAGCTCATTTGGGAAAATCCCATGCTTCATAAATTGTATTATGTTTTTGACCCAAGAGTCTTGGTCAATCTCTTGGAGTTTCAATACATTTTCACTTTCTATTTCTTCAGTCATTATTCTCTCCATGTCTTGAGTCATATATTGGCACAATCCTTTGCCTCTAACTAACTTGGTGGGTCTTACTTCTACATCATATTCCAGAATCTTTGTGATCCAATTGGCTCTTTTCTCAGTGATCTCACCCTCCATAATATATTCTCTTACACTAGGATGAGCCACTAATATCAGGATGGTGGATATACAGGGACTAGTTTGCATATTTGGGTTGTTATGTTGATAGCATGAAGTTCTACCTATGATAGTTTGTTTACCTTGGTTTGAGGTATGGATAGTTTGGATGAGATAGCAACTTGTTGTGGTTACTATTCCAATTTGGTATGAGTGTGGTAGTCACTCATAATCATTTGTTATCATTTGAATTTGATGCTTGTGTTCATGTATAGATTGGTGTAGGTTTCAGTGACAGTTGATATATTTCACCTTGGCATGTTCCTTGTTCCATAATGGGTAATATGATATGAGGATTTTTTGCTTGAGATGGTGGTTATCATGGTTTCCTTAGCAAGTATCTTGTTGCAACACAAAAGTATGTTGAAGAATCATTGGTATATGGTTGGCTAAGGGATGTTTTTCCCTTGTTGATATTTCCTATGGGTTGATTTACAATGTATAATGTCAAGTGGGAGAATTTTGGGATAAGGTACCATTAACCTCATAAATCCCAATATTGTATTTTTTTTTTTGATAATGCGCCTGGTAAACTTTTTAACGTGACCGGCGACGCTGGTGCGACATGCCCTTCGGCTCCACGTGAATGCTTTTGCCCGGAGCAATGAACCGGTGAGGCCACAACACAGGGGACCTCATACCCTAGCAAGAACACTTCAAACCCGCAAGCTCGTTGGCCCAGCGAGGGTTTGAACTCTGGTGGCCGCCACTATAATCGAGCGACTTAACCACCGAACCATGCCCTTATTAGCATAAATCCCAATATTGTATTATTCCATGTAGTTTTTGTAATTTTTAATTACCTATAAGGAGATGTACAAGTTTCACCAGCAGCAGTAAAAATTAATTATCGGGGGCAGTAATTATGAAGTTACTACATAGGTAAGTTCTAGAGTTACTAGCTGTAGTTATGGAGTAACATTTTATGGTTGGTAATTGTAAATATCAAGAGTAATTGAGAGTAGGCACCATCTTGGAGGAATCGTCTATTCTTGGCATGTATGACGCACGTCCTAAAGTTGTTGAGTGCATGTAAGAGAATCTATTATAGCTGCAAGTTGTCGTAAGATTCTATGACAATATGACAATATGACAACTTATGACGGATAATTATTAGTTGTAAGTTGTTATTCTTGGATCTAGGCGCCCATATTGGGAAGATTCTATTTGGGGGTGTTATGAAAGAATCTATGACAGTTATGACAACATTTACTACCCCATAAGAGTCTATTATTCTCCATGGACGCCTAAGGTTGCATGGTTGACTCTTGACAAGTGTTATGATCTTGTAAGAAGTCATTGAATGTTGCATGATAAAGATTCCTAGGTGAGAGAAAATAGATGCCTTGTTTTAGGAGTGAAATACTTCTATAAGTACAATGCCATGTATGTTGCATATCTTAGTTTACAGGTACACAGGTGTTACTGGATTGAAGAGTGAAGAGGAGATTGGAAGTGGATGTATTGTAATCTTGTTTTGAAGATAATACAACTTGGGCCTCTTCTTGGTGGAGTTTTTTTTCGCAAGGGTTTCTCCATGTAAACATTGTGTTATTCTTTTGTTCCATTGTTACCTTATGTTGTGAGATCTTGCATTCTTATGTTGCTGATTTGTGCATCTTTGTTGTTGATATCTTATGGTGATGTTATTGCTATTATAAGTTCATCTAAGGTAATTTTATCAAGCATGTTAGAGTGGCTGATTTTAGCATCATAAAGAAGTTGAATCTCTTAATGGTATTTCAAGTATTAAGGCAACTTAATTTTCAGATTTGCATACAATTTTCAGATTCCTATTTTGTAGTAGTCAAAGCCTTGTATCTCACCAATTGGTATCATATCTTGGTGATTTGATAATTAACAAATGGATTTGAGATTGTTCATTTATTCCAACAGTGCAGGGTTCAAGAAGTGTTTGGAGATGTTGTATAGATCATGTCGACTCATCTGGAAGAAGATCAAGCATTGTTTAATCAATCATGAGTACTACCAAGACTGTGAAGACCGATGTGCTACATGATTCATGTTTTCTTGCTTAAGGGTGACCTAATTCAAATCTGTGTAGTGTGTGGATGATATTCCTTGAAGAATGATATTGTGAAGGATGTTTAGGACTGGACTAAGTGTATTGGGATCCGCAAGGCATGTTTTTTTTTTGGAGTAGCGTGTAGTTCATGATAGGGCTTGCCCTATGCATGTTTCATGTTGTAATCTCTTGCCAACTTGTAAAATGTAATATTCTTGTTGTATTGGCTGACTTGTCATGAAATCAATGTAATGTCATGTATATATTGTAAACCTAGTTGATCTAGGTGGGGCATTATTGTGAAAATGAAAATATGAAAGTGAAGAGTAGAGTATGAATATCATATGCATTATGATGTGCAACTGAAGGAGAAAGAGAAGAAGTGTTAGAGGTTGTCCTAATTCATCTTGAAGACATTGTTGGGACAAAAGAGAAGTGAAGAGTGTGCCTAATTGATCAAATCATCAGAAGAAGATGAATTAATATATCAAAGGTGTGAGCTTCAATGTCAGTTTTCAGACAGTAGAAGGACTATCATACTGTAATCTTTTTTGAGTTCATTCTCGGTTTAGGGAGTACTTCCTTGGGTTGCAGCCCTAAAACAAATTCAACAGGGAGTTGTAGCTTCCTTGGATTGTACTCTAAAACAAAGTCAGCAGGGAATAGTAGCTTCCTTGGGTTGTAGCCCTAAAACAAAGTTGTGATTTTTGAGCTTCATATATTATGAGTTAATCCTCACCGTGGTTTTTCCCTTCTTGGGTTTTCCACGTATATCTAGTGTTATGTGTTGATGCGCATTGTGTTAATCTTTCATGTTTATGTTGATGTTGTAATGATTAAGTTTAATCTTCTCTAGAGGATTTGAAGTTTATTTAGATACTGATTCACCCCCCCTCTCAGTATCTTGGTGTGTTCAGCAATTGGTATCAGAGCCAAGTTACTCAAAAGAAGCTTAACCACTTGAGAAAGGTTCGGGATGGCTCCTAATGGATCTCACAAAGTACCTATGTTTGATGGAAAAAATTATTCCTTTTGGAAGCTAAGGATGGAAAACTATCGATCTTCTCTAGGGTTTGGTGTATGGCAAGTTTTTGTGAAGGGTTACATTGCTCCTGGTTCTGAGCCTACATATGCTGATGAGATTAGGTTGTATAATAATAATGCCAAGGTAAAGAGTACTATCATGAGTGGACTGGATGATACAGAACTTCTAAAGGTAATGAGTTGTAAATCTGCCAAGGATGTCTGGGTAAAACTTCAAAGCATTTATGAAGGAGATAGTAAAGTGAAGCAAGCCAAGATGAAAATCTTCAAGAGAAAATTTGAGACCCTAAGGATGATAGAAGATGAAGACATTGCTAGTTATATGCTCTGAGTGGATGAAATAGTTAATGGCATCACATGTCTTGGTGGTGAAGTGAAAAAATATGAAATTGTGAAGAAGGTACTGAGAACTCTTCCCAAATCTTACAGTCATAAGGTATCTTCTATTGAGGAGACTCAGGATTTGGCTACATATATAGTAGATCAATTGTTTGGCTCTCTCACAACTTTTGAAATAAGAGAATTTGGCAAAGGTGTTCCAAAGAAGGAAGCAACATTCAAAGTAAGTAAGAAGACAGAAGATGAAACTGTTGATCAAGATGATGACTTTGATGAAGTAGAAGAAAACTTTGTAAGAAATTTGAAGAAAGGAACAGGAAAATACAGAGGCAAGTTACCTTTTAAATGTTTTAATTGTGGAAAGATTGGTCATTTTGCTTCTAAATGTCCTTTCAAAGAATCAAGGGCTAGTAACAAGAGAGACAAGTTCAAAAGAAGCTTGTATTCCATAGAGAGTAGTTGTTCTTCAGAGGATAAGGATCATGATGATTCAAATGATGAAACACTTTTCATGGCCTTGAATATTGGTGATAAAAAGGATGATATTGAAAAATGTGTAAAGACCGATACCTTGCAAGCTAACCAAAACAATGATAGATCAATGGTTGTATGGACTATCTTTCATGCAAAAGAAGAAGCCAAGGTTTGGGTAATTGATAGTGGTTGCTAATCATATGACTGGCAACCAGGAGAAGTTTATCATTCTTGAGAAGTGGAATAGTGGAGCTGTTAAGTTTGGTGGTGATGAGTCAGCACAAATATGTGGAAAGGGTACTATAACTATTGATGGGAAGAACAAGACTGAAGATGTTCTCTATGTCAAAGGACTAAAGCATATTCTTCTCAGTGTTAGCCAAATGTGCACTAAATGATACAATCTTACCTTTCATGCCAAAGGTTGTGAAATCAGGAAGGTAGGGTCCAGAAAACTAGTTGCAGGGTCCAAAAAACTAGTTGCAGAAGGCATCAAGTCATATAGTGATATATATCATCTGAAGGAGGTAAATGGAAGAACATGCTTATTGTATCAATCCTATGAGTGTTGGCTATGGAACAAGCGACTGGGACACACCAACTTTGACAATATGGTAAAGATCAGCTCTATTCTTGCGGTGAGAGATATGCCCAAGATAACCAAGCCTTTAAACACATTATGCAAGGAATGTCAAATGGGAAAGCAAACAAAGACAAGTTTCAAGAGCAAGGAGTAATCTTCTTCAATGCCATTGGAGTTGATTCATACTAACCTATGTGGCCCTAGAAGAGTAAAGAGTCAGCAAGGTGAAAGGTATTTCATGTTACTTATTGATGATTATTCTAGAATGACTTGGGTTACTTTCTTAAGAGAAAATTCAGATGCCTTTGATAAGTTTAAGGTGTTCAAAGCTATGGTTGATAATGAAATGGATACTAAGATCAAATGTTTAAGGTCTAATAGAGGAGGTGAGTTTACTTCAAATGAATTTGATAAGTTTTGTGAAGATCATGGTATTAGGAGACATTTGTCAGCTCCTAGGACCCTTACACAAAATGGGGTAGTGGAAAGGAAGAATAGGACTATGCAAGAGATGGCTAGGACAATGTTGAAAGATGTAGATCCACCTGACATGTACTGGAAAGAAGCAGTTCACATTGTTGTCTATTTGACTAACAGAGTATAGTTGAGGGTCAATAGCACTAAGACCCCTTATGAGCTATGGTATGGGAGACCTCCCACTGTCAAATACTTTAGGATCTCTGGTAGCAAATGTTATATCAGAAGAGATGAAGAAGACCTAGGAAAGTTTGATTCAAGAAGTGATGAAGGGATCTTTCTTGGTTACTCAACCAGAAGCAAGGCCTATAGATGCTACAACAAGAGATTGGGGAAGATGATTGAAAGCACAAATGTCAAAGTAGATGAAGATTTGTATCAGATCTCACAAGAACCAGAGGACTCCAGATCTAATATTTTTTCATGCATTGAAGAAGAAAAGGAACAAGAACCAGAGCAGATACCCAAGATTCCAGCAAAGTATGTTCAAAAGAACCATTCAATAGATCAGATCATTGGGGACAAGAAAAAGGTGTGCTGACCAGGAGAAGTCTTGCAAAAGCATATGAACAAGTAAACTTGTGTTTATTATCAAAGGTAGAACCCAAAACCTTTGTTGATGCTAGCAAAGATGATGGATGGATAAAGGCAATGGAAGAAGAACTAAATCAGATAGAGAAGAATTAGACATGGGAATTGGTTCCTAGACCAGAAAATAAGAATGTTATAGGAACAAAGTGGGTATTCTGGAACAAGATGAATGAAGATGGTGAATTTATGAGGAACAAAGCAATATTGGTGTTAAGGGCTATTCTCAAGTTGAAGGCATTGATTTTGAGGATACTTATGCTTCGGTAGCTAGGATGGAGGCAATCAGGATGTTTCTTGCTCTTGTTGCTCACAAGAACTTTAAGGTTTATCAAATGGATGTCAAGTCAGCATTTTTGAATAGTGATCTAGAGGTTTACATTGAGAAACCAGATGGTTTTTAGATATCAAAAGATCTGGACATGGTGTGCAGACTCAAGAAAGCTTTGTACGGTCTCAAGCAAGCACCTAGAGCTTGGCATGCTAGGTTGGGTAAGTACTTATGTTGGATAAGTACTTACTTCAGCAAGGCTCCAAGAAATGTACTATAGATAGCAATCTTTACATCAAGGGAGAAGGAGATATGATATTGATAGTTGTAGTATATATTGATGACATCATCTTTGGTAGAGATGATGATATGTGTAAAAAGTTTGCAAAGGAGATGCAAAAAGAGTTTGAGATGTCTATGATTGGTGAGATGTCTTTCTTCCTTGGACTTCAAATTGCTTAGCTAGATGATGGTATCTTTATTTCTCAAGCTAAGTATATCAAAGAGATGTTGAAGAAATTTAGTATGAAGAACTCTAAACCAGTGAGTACTCCCATGGTCATTGAATGTCACTTGAGAAATAATGATAAGTCTCTGGAGGTTGATCAGACCTCCTATAGATCTATGATTAGAGGATTGTTGTACTTGACTGCTTCTAGACCTGACATTATGCATGTAGTATGTGTGGTAGCTATATATCAAGCTAATCCCAAGCAAACACATGAGAAGGAAGTGAAAATAATATTCAGATACTTGAAGGGAACTTTGGATTATGGTTTATGGTACCTAAGAGGCAATGAATTTGATCTAATTGCCTACATTGATGTTGATTGGGCTAGTTGTGTTGATGATAGAAGAAGTACAAGTGGTGGTGCTTTCTTTTTAGGAAGCAGATTGGTTTCATGGCAAAGTAAGAAGCAAGATTCAGTGCCTTTATCAACTGCAGAGGCAGAATATATTACAGCAGCATCCTATTGTACAAAGGTGTTGTGGATGAAGCAAACTGTGAAGGATATCAAGGTATTGTATGATAAGCCTATTCCTATTTTGTGTGATAATACAGGTTCTATCAATATTTCCAAGAATCCAGTGATGCATTCTAGAACCAAGCATATAGCAATCAGGTATCACTTTTTAAGAGAGAAGCTTATAGATAAGGAAGTAAATATGGAATATGTTCCAACAAAGGATCAGATTGCAAATATTTTCACAAAGGCTCTTGCAAAGGATAATTTTGAAGATCTTCAGTAGGGGTTAGGGGTAATTGCCCCTCCTTCATGCTAGATGCATAGTGGTGCATCTATCCAGGGGGAGTCCATGCTATATTTTTTTATCTGGACTAATAGTGGCTACCTCTCAGGGGGAGCATGTAATTGTGGTTGCTGACAAACGAAGCCTTGAAGAAGGGGGAGAGAGAGAGAGAGAGATAGAATGAGCACCTTAGGAGGAGAGTGTGTCCCCTAAGGGGAAGAAGTAGTTTCCCTTTGTGCTTGATGTCAAAGGGGGAGAGAGAGAAATGTACATCTAACGAGGAGTGTGTGTTTCCATCAATGATAAAGGGGGAGATTGTTGGCTATATGTGACGCAAAGCCACAGTCAGAAACATTCAATGGAATGGTGGAATTTGATATTTCTTATTTCATCGGCAAGAGCTGTCTAACTGTCTTACCGATATACCCTATCGGCCTAACAATAACTATCGGCACCTCCTATACATCTCACCCCAATACCCATGAGCATTTTCGTTTATGTGCCTATCGGCAAGACTTCGTCTGTCGACTTCTCCAAACCAAGCTATCCAGATGACTGTTGTCATGATGATACATACAAACATTTACCTGCCGAACCCGCGGTCCCTTTGTATCTATCGCTTCCTTTACATAGAACATGCAAACTTTGACCTGTCGACGCCGGTCACCTCCACTCTTACTGTCGGTCGACTTTTGTATCTAGGACTTGTATCTCCGCCAATGTACATTCAAAATGTACATTCCTCAACATACAAACTTTAACCTCTTATCGCCGGTTCCTGTTACCTCCGCTACCAGTCGCCCGATGTATCTTTCGACAATGTATAAGCGCGATGTATATTTCCAATATACAAGCGCTAGATACAAACAAAACATACATTCACTAAATATTCCTCTGAATATGCCCTCAATGTATGTTTGACCCGCTGACTACCTTTGTATAAAACCCTTTGTATCGGCGGAATGTATGTTTGGACATACAATCAAATATACAACCACAAAATATACATCTGCAGAATATAGCTAGGAATATTCCCTCCGACGGCGATTGACCATTGACTTCGCTTGTATCATCTCAATGTACATTTGAAATGTATATTCGGTATATGCAAACTATAAGATGCATTTGATGGATACGCAGGATCTGTATCAAACATGCAAATGCAGTATACACACGAATTGTATGCAAAAGGTGTATACACACAACTTGTATGACCTGATGTACAATAGCGATATACACAGAGATTGTATATCGACCCTTTACCAAATCCACAACATACGAACCCGATATGCGAATGACAGATACACACAAAATGACCCTTGGATGCAAAAGCGATATACACATCAATTGTTCCCAACAAACAAAAGCGATATACACAGGAATTGTATATCCGGGTTGCTTCACCTCTGTACCTTCGAAACATGCATTTTTAACATGTTTGAACACCTGATCTATTTAGCGATATACGCACAGATACAAATGTGATATACACATAGACTGTATGCCTTATACAAACACTGTATATCCGTCAAATGTACATTCCAACCAAAACCCGCGAAACTTCACACATAACAATCTGTTTCCTGGGCAATCTTAACTTAGATTTTATCCTTCAAACCCTAGCACATGAGGATGCTAGGATAGATCATAGCATGCTACAAATCGATCCCAAAAACATGAAATGCACAAACATAAAAACAGAAAAGAAAACTAAACTATTGTACATGCCCATTCCACTGATTCAAAGAATCAACTGGTGGAATGGATGAATGAATCCATTTCGCCTACAAAATCAAAATCGATTACACAGATAGATTAAAAATCAGACAAATGAAACAACGGGATCTTCTTTATTTCAATAACAGAAATACATACAAATATCACAGCCCCACTGTATCACAATGCTCAATCTGATCTCCAAAACACGTCTCTGTTTCTCATATGCAACTATATCTAAAACAAACTGAGCTAGGTCATATATATCTACTCCTCACGAGTAGTACAAAGTCGATACCCAGCGGCTGGGAGAGGACAGCTAGCATAACAAACTTCTAACTGACTTGCACATAAACCTAGATTGACTTAAAACATAAGAATTGGTCACATGGACCTTATTACATCATAATGTAAAACATACTATAATTAGACTTATTCTTTATTTCAGAGGGGTGCTCCTGCACCAATATGTGTTGTCATTGATGTCAACACTTAGAGTAAGGTTTGCACTTAGTTTGTGATGATAATATACCAGTATAGTAATAGAGGTGTAGTGATGATACTGTTGTTCATGGTTGTTGATATTCAGTGATGCTCTTGATATTCATAGTGGGTTGTTGATGTTCATGGTTGGATGTCATGCCTTGATCAGTATCGAGTCAAGTTGTTTTGAGCATGCTTGTGGTCTGCAAAGTAGTGAGATGTAGTGATGTTCATGGTTGGATGTCATGCCCTGATCAATGTTAAGTCAAGTTGTTTTGAGTATGCTTATAGTCAGTAAAGATGAATGATTAAATATTAAGATGGGAATTAAAAGCACAAATATGAATGATGACATATTAAGATGGGAATTAGAAGCACTAAAATGAAGGATGATACATTAAGCTATGTTGAGGATGAGAAGGTGTTGTTGATGGCATGTGGCATATTGTATGATCCCTCCTATTGTTCCTAAGGTTGTATATGTTGTTATATGAAGATTTTGGCCTCCAGAAGTGAGTGAAGGCTTTTGCTACAGAGAATTGCCTGAAACGATTATTTGATAAAATGCTCTGCACTCCTCTGTATTTGAAGCTATGGTCATGCAGTTTAGAAGTTAAGGATGTTGTAAAGATGCTAAATCTAAAATTTTAGATCATTTGTCCTTCTGTAGTGAAAGTTATGAAAGATAGAGTTCTGGTTTGTGCTATGACAGAATTAAGTAATGATGAAGATTGTTTAGAATGCTCTGCATTCCTTCGCAGTGACAAATATGGATATGTGATTTTGAGGATATGTTCACAGCAGTGTATGAGTGCATCCACATGAGTTTCAGGTGTTTTGGATGTTCGCAAGCTTAGTTTTCAATTGACAATTATGATACAAATTGTTCTGGATGCCTATCTATTCTCAGGACATATGCTGATGATGTGTGCCAACTTGTTGTGGCTTGAAATGATACATTGACTAATGTAAGATTGTCCTAATGATCTTATGTTGTCTCTTGTTGATCTGCAAAGTGTTTTTCTTCTCTCCAGTACTGGTTGAGGTCTGGAATGATGATATTGCCAAGCTATGCCTCTGTCTGGCTAAATGAAGAAGGTTGAAGGTATGTGCCACAAAGTTCTTGTTGTGCGGAGTTCAATAAGTGTTTGGAGATTTCGTAGAGGTCATGTCAACTCATCTGGAAGAAGATCAAGCATTATTTAATCAGTCATGAGTACCGTCAAGATTGTGAAGATCAATGTGCTATATGCTTCATGTTTTCTTGCTTAAGGGAAACCTAATTCAAATCTGTGTAGCATGCGGATGATATTCCTTGAAGAATGATGTTGTGAAGGATGTTTAGGATGGACTAAGCTTGTATTGGGATCCACAAGGCATGTGGTTTTTCTGGAGTAGTGTGTAGTTCATGATAGAGCTTGCCCTATGCATGTTTCATGTTGTGATCTCTGGTTGACTTGTAAAATGTAATATTCTTGTTGTATTGGTCGACTTGTCATGAAATCAATGTAATGTCATGTATATATTGTAAACCTGGTTGATCTAGGTGGGGCATGATTGTGAAAATGAAAATATGAAAGTGAAGAGTAGAGTATGAATATCATATGCATTGTTATGTGTGACTGAAGGAGAAAGAGCAGAAATGTTAGAGGTTGTCCTGATTCATCTTGAAGACATTGTTGGGACAAAAGAGAAGTGAATAGTGTGCCTAATTGATCCAATCATTAGAATAAGTTGAATTACAATCATCAAAGGTGTGAGCTTCAATGTTAGTTTTTAGACAGTAGAAGGACTGTCATACTGTAATATTTTTTTCATTTCATTCTCAGTTCAGGGAGTAGGTGCTTCCTTGGGTTATAGCCCTAAAACAAATTCAGTAGGGAGTTGTAGCTTCCTTGGGCTGTAGCCCTAAAACAAAGTCAGCAGGGAGTAGTAGCTTCCTTGGGTTGTAGCCTTAAAACAAAGTTGTGATTTTTGAGCTTCATATATTATGAGTTAATCCTCACCGTGGTTTTTCCCTTCTTGGGTTTTCTACATATATCTGGTGTTATGTGTTGATGTGCATTGTGTTAATCTTTTATGTTTATGTTAATGTTGTAATGATTAAGTTTAATCTGCTTTACAGGATTTGAAGTTTGTTTAGATACTCATTCACCCTCCTCTTAGTATCCTGGTGTGTTCAACAGTTAGGCCTTCCAAGTTTTGTGCATGTATGGTAGTGTTTCGTGTGGAGTTGATGTGATGTGTTGTATGTGTATGGTCCAATGATTAATAGAAGAAGGTAGAGCATGTGTAATGCATGATGTTTGAAGAAGCTTAAAGAAGCTTGAATAACTATTTAGGCTATTACAGTTGCATGTGAAATATAACTACCACATATGCATCTATGTGTGAGGTCATATTAGCATTGTGCTAGCATGAAAGGGATGCAAGGAATGTGGTTTTTTTGATGAATTAGTATGTGAAGCTACACCTAAATCATATGCCCTTTCTTGAGGAACTTAATGGTCACCATTGTGTTCTTATGTGTCTAGAGACAACAATGTAGGAGTGGACGATAGTCAACTATGAATGCATTGATCTTAGGTGAGCCAAATGGGTGGCACAAGTCAACCTAAGATTTTTGTGTTGCACTTATCAGTTGATTCAAGGAATGTCTATAAAAATGCATAAATGTGGCACAGAATAATCTATCTCTAACAAAGAACTATTGAAAGAATCTCACAAATAGGTGAAATCCAGATATGTTTAAAGGGATCCTTCCATCAAGGAGTTGTGCACCATATTTCTAATTTTACCCATGATTTCAACAATGAATTTATGAGCACATCTAGTAATAATTTCATGACAAATGATAGTAGGTGTAGAAAACTTTCAATCTATGATACCAATGATTTGTGTTGGTCTTAGGAGATACATTGAGGACAATCTACCACCTATCTAAGTAATGAGAATTGCCTAAACTAAGCTATAAAGAATAGAATATGTAATATATAAGATTAAAAGATAAGATGCAAAAAACTATTACACATTCAAATGGCACAAGATTATCAAATAAACTACTTTTATTCAATGGTGGAATAGGGTAAAACATGTGCACAAAGAATAGTAAGGCTAAGATTGAGAATTCCCATGATTAGAAAAGGGGTAGTGCAACCTATTAGATTTGCATAGATAGAGTTGATACCAGATATGTGGAGCATGCTAGTATACTTCTAAAAATTTTGCAAATTTGTAGACATTATACAATGCAAGTATGTATAGATGAAGGTCAACAACTAAGTGCCATGTCTATGCTAACATGTATCCAAAGCATATGGTTGTGTGACATGTGTGGATAGGGCATTGTCAAGTTTCAAAACCAAATGATATCATATCATGCAATGTGAATGTTGCCATGTGTTGGATGCATATCATGCCAAATTTCAAACCTCTATGAGCCATTTCTTGTGGTGACTAGCCTACCAAGTGTTACATGTGTATGGTGTCATCTCCTATGGAAGAGTTGATGCCACATTTTGTAGGTGTATGGTCTAATGATAGGTAGAAGGTAGAGAATGTGCAATACATGATACTAAAGAAGATTAAATAAGCTTAAAGAACTATTAAGGCTTGTTTGAATACATGTAGAGTTGTTGAGTCTTACACATGTGAAGTAAAACTATCAAACTTGCATCTATGTGTGAGATCATCTTGCAGTTATGCTAGCATGCAAGGGAATGCATAACGGATGTAAGGCATGCAATGTTGTTAATGAACTAATGTGTGAGGTTGTTCTTAGACTATATGCCCTTTCTTGAGGAGTGATGTTCCCTAGTGCATACTAAGTGTGTTGATGAAGCTATATGAAGTTGATGAACTAGTGCATGAGGTTGTGCTCAAATCATTTCATGTGGTTAAGATTTACTTTCCTTTTAATGATTAGGATTTATTCTTCAAATAATTGGTTGGGGTCTATCCTCCTCTCCTTTAGAAAATTGTCCACCATGTGGTGTACTTTTAGACAACTCAACACCCTAAGGAGACCTTTTTGTTTGTTCAGGTGTGCAACTAGTCCTTCACACATTTAAAAGATCCCTTGGATTTTTGCTCATCAACTGTGTGTTGCTCATTAACCATTAGTCTATTTCTATCTTTCCTACAACATGATTAACTCATCATTATAATTTCCTTGCATGTTGGCTTACAATAACAAGTCTCACCCAAAGCAAGAAAGGACTTAGTGTTGGGACCCAACTTTAAAATGCAAAAAAACCTAAGTCTTTTCCCATTTTATGCACTTGCCCTATTTTTACCATCATAGATAACCGATCAAAGAAATTTCAAATGGGTCTTCCCTTTGTCAAATCTTGCCTTGGAATTACCTTTTACATCCCCATGTCCCCCTCATGTGTTAAAGTTGCCAAAAATCCAAAAATATTCTAAGTTTGGGAAGTTATCAGTCATTTTCTAGTGTTTATGTGAATTTGCAAACTTTTTAGGTGTTATCGGGCATGATCTCTTCACCGCCCATCTATTTCCTTCCTCCTTTCCCACACAAAATTTCCACCAAAGTTCATTGGATCCTTCACTTCCTCTATTTCCTTTGTTTCTTTTATTTTGCAGGTTTTTGACCTACTACCAAATGTATTTTTCCTATTCATATCATGTATCCACCTCCTATTATGCATAAAAGTCCAACTTAATCTTATCAGGCCCTTAGTTTTTTTCACTTTTCCCATTTCCTCTAGTTCAAGAAGAATCCCACTTACCTACTAGACTTAACATTCTGAGCTTTGATATCCTATCCTCATGTCCCCTTCCTTTTTTCTACAAACTCATGTTCTAGCCTTCCACTTCTTTTTCCTCTACTTTGTAGAATTTCCCTTTTAGACCAGATATGTTCACCTCCTATCCTATATCAACTTCTCCCATCTTGTTCCATAGTCTTCCTCTGCATTTCTTCCTTTGACCTTCCTTCCCTTTTGTTGAGTCTCCTCTTGGAATCGGATACATTTCCACCTTTAGTTCCCCTTCCCTTTTCTACATTCTTCTTGGCCCCTTTCACAAGAAATATCCTCACTTTTGGATCTCATCCATTTGGTCCCTCCATTTCCCACATCTGGTTCTAGGTCGAATTCCTACACCTTTGCATCTTCCATTTTCCTCTTTATAGACTTTACTCTTTGGACTTGAGAATGTCTTCCCTTCACCTCATATCCTATCTTGATATCTAGTTCTACATTCAAATCTCTCTTTTCAAATGGCTCATTTTCCTCCTTTGCAGAAACTCAATTGCCTTGTAGATTTCCTTTCACTTCCACCTTCGGTTCCCACCTTTTGTCTTGCAAGATTTCTCTGCTTTTCTCCCATCCTTTCCTCCAGTCCTATGACAAATTTCCACATTTGTCCTCTTGACCAAATCCTTCATTCCCTTCCATTTCATGAAACTTTCCCATCCTTCAAGATTTCATCCTTCCACTTCCAACATCTAGTCCTCATGTCTTGTTCTGCATCTAATTTTTGCAAATATTCCAAACTCCTATGATACACTCCAACAACTTCCCAAGTCACCATTAATGACTTGATTGGACCCTTGCAACTTCTCAAATACATTTCTCCCACCCAAATAATAGTTTTCATCTCAAGGGCACAATTCCAATTACAAATTTCAAGGGTAGATGATGAAAGAAGATATGGTCACCATGAATGTGGTGGTTGAGTTTCACCTACCAATTTTCTCCACATGATCTCTGAACCATTCATTTTGAGAGGGAAACATTTTAATTATAGATTGTATTCAATGCTTGGACCTACAGTAGTACATCAAATTCCTACAAGCGACCAAGGAGATGGAAACTAAAATTCTATAAATACAAGGTTGTTTTTCTTTCAATGAGTTACTCATTTCTTCTCTTCCAATTCAACGAGGATCATCTAGGGTTGCAACTCCTGCCAATCCAACCCATTTGGAGTGGTATTTTTTTGTAAATCGCAAGGAGGTTAATAATGTAAATCCCATTTGTAACATAATGTCTCCATGACTATTTGTAGATTTTTAGGAAAACCCTCAATCGTAGTTGTGGATTTCCTCTTGCCATATTTATCAGTACAATTGTAATAGAGATTTGATCAATATTGTATCATTTTAATTCATTACAAGTCATTTAATGATCATTTCTATATTTCATATGGATTTTTGCAGTATGGGGATGGATTATGAAGTATGCTCTATTATCTGGTGCCATATCTTTGATATATATTTATGCATATCTCATATTCCATTGTGATTTCAATTTTTTGTTCCTCTTGGAAAATTGTGACTCCATTACCCATTGGATAGGCACTAATCCTGGAAGTTCATGGTCAATCTTATTCCTTGAAATGAAACCATCTTTCATCAATAGTTTAGGAGTGTTTTAGGTTCATGTTTTGTCTACATCTACAAACTAGCATTATAACTTTTGTACATCTTCAGTGAGATTATGTCAAATAGATATTCAAAGGTTTATGCATGTAGGATCTTGGCCCATCATTGCAATTAATTGCTTTGCAAGTGCATTGTGATGATGAGAATGCAAGATATAATTGTGTGTGTGACTTAAGGGGATTCACCTTTGGTGATTTTTTTTATTACATTTTGAGTGCACTTATATGCTTGCTTATAATATATTGTTAATGAGGTCTAGTAGGCTTGTTCTTGACTACTATTAGGGCATGGTAGTCAAATCCCTATTCCAATTGTTACTATTTGTTAAGAACTCAAAGGAATACCCCCTAGGTTCTACAGAGCCTAAAGAAGAAGAGGATCTACCCTAATCATATGTGTTGGTCCAAAACTACCCTCTCTTTGTTGATGTATCACTCTCCCTTCTTAAGATACTATGTTCCCCTTGTCTCACTCTTGGTTGTGGTGCTAGAGGAGAGTGCCTATGGTTTTGGGACCCAACACCTAGCAGCCTTGCGAGAAACTCATGCATTGAACTATCTA
Organism: Cunninghamia lanceolata; assembly: GCA_027924645.1. Classification (NCBI taxonomy): domain Eukaryota; kingdom Viridiplantae; phylum Streptophyta; class Pinopsida; order Cupressales; family Cupressaceae; genus Cunninghamia; species Cunninghamia lanceolata. The sequence goes on from BSBN01000082.1 coordinate 1,535,518, forward strand.
TCTTAGCAAATACCTAGACATGAAAGACTAAAGTAAAGCATACATGCATATAGATATAAGGAATTAGATTCATTTATATTACTATGTGTGATCAATTACAATTGTGTTTCCTTTCAGTTAATGCAAAGAAAATCAAGTATTAGGAATAGAGCATCCTTTTACTATTACAATGGGGAGTTTATATGCACTTTACCACAAATATCAAACTCATGGTTTGTTAACCCCTAGCATAAATTACAATACTCTTTGTGTGTTTTACAATTATCACTTACGATGGCAATTAACACATACAAAACTACACACACAAATTCAAATTTATTGACAATGATACTAATTAACTATAAGTTCATGCAAAACATGAGAGTGGCTTTCTAGTACCAACATTGCTCTTGGCCATTCAGTTAGTGTGAATACGGTTACTTTGCTATCTAGATCCTTCTTAGCTTGTTCTCTTCTTTAGCTATTTTCACACTAGGTTAAGTTTACTTAGGGACTTTTTCATTTTATCCCACATTGGTTGTTTATTGAGTCTCTTGGGTGGAATATCCTTTATATATCCACCTCTTGCTCTCATATGAGCAACCCCATTCTATTGTATTGCTTTGTATTCTCTTGAGTTGAATACAGTTTATTTGTCTCATATATGATTTCTATTTTGCTTTCTCGCAATCACTTGCATTCTTGGGTAGAAATCTAACATGGTATTAGAGCCAGGTTGTGAGTTGTGGGTTAGCATTTTTTTAGAAATCTGAGAGTGTAGGGTTGTTTTTCGAAGCACATGAGTATGCTCTTCTCTTGCATCTTCTAATGATCTAGAGAAACAGAAAAGTGTGGAGAAAACTCTAGTTTCTGGGGGGGTTCATATTTTGACTTGCCAGTTGCAGGTTTTTTCAGAGCTTCTTTGAGACTCTTTGAGCTCAAATCTAACAATCGGCTTGCATTTTATTTATTATGATCAATCTTGAAGGTTGCAGCATGCCTTTGTTTGTCTTAGGTAGCTAATTCAGTCTTTGCATGCCATTTTTTGGTTGTTGGGGTCATTTTTTGGTGCTAAAGACATTTTTTTACATTAGAGTCACATCTTTTGTACATCACAAAGAAAAACGCCTTCTGGGTTTTGTTCGCAACATCGAAAAACTATCTGGCTATCTATTAGTTTCTGCATATAGCTTGTATATTTTGCAAAAACAACATCAGAGAGCTATAGCAGACCCCCTCTCCATTGGCATTTTGGAAATTACAGTTTAACTTCCAAAGGCTGTAACTTGGGCTCCCGACCTCTGATTTGCGAGCTTCTTTTTTTTATTTTGGCTATTTTTTTTGTTCTCTATGTACTGGTGCAGACGATTTCTGATTTCAGTATATAGATTTTCCAAAAATCTTAGATTTTCACACATGACTCTGCATAGTTCATGTTTTGGGACTTTCAAAAGTGCATAACTTTTGCATACGGCCTTGGATCAAGGTGATTCTTTTTTTGAAAGTGCATTTTTTTCATGTACTTTGCAGTGGTACTAATAATTTCATTTGGGTTTGTACCTAAATTGTAATTTTAGTAAATGTTCATTTTGTGAGGATTTGTAAAAGCATTGAAGTCAAGTCCACTAAGTGTTCACTTGCTAGTGTTCATTGTAACCACACTACTTATAAAGTGCCAAATCATTTTGCTTGGGGGGCTCCTTCATTGAGTAATTCAAGGGGGGAGGGGGGGTCTCTTGGTGTTCTTGCTTTTGTTGGATTTAGTCTCTTAACTGGTCTTATGTGTGACTAAATTTAAGAAGTAATCATGGGTATCACAAAGCATCCAGTTGTAATTGAACTAAAAAGAGGTAACTATAAGTCTTGGCAAGATGGTATGCTGAAACATTTTAGATGGCTTAATCTTCTACCCTACCTCTATGAACTTGTTCCTCAACCTGTATCATTTTAGAAAAGCATTGTATGGCATCAAAAGAATGGTTATGTAGTAGCATTTCTTGGTTCAAATGTCAACTTTGATGCAATGAGTACATTAACATGGGTTTCTTCCCCTTGTGCTCGTTGGACCAAACTTTGGGAGATGTATTCTGAATTGGATGAGTCTCCATTTCCTAAGGATCCTGTTGCAGATTGTTTAAAACCACTTGATGTTTTTCTACCATATGATTTTAAAACAACTATGAAGCTTGGTGAATGGAAAGAACTTGAATGTCCAGATGAGATAGAGACTTTTCCTAATACTCCTCCTTCAGAGACTTCATGTGATCTAGCATTAGCAGATATTTCACATGTTCATATTAAGCCATCTTGTGTGGACATAACATTTGGGGATGAACAACGTAGTCCTATGACATGCATTGAGATCTCATCTCCTTCATTACCTGGTGCTCTATCTATGTCCAGTGTAGCTCCTTTCATGGCTTCTAGTAATTTTGTGCAGCAAGCTCATATCGGTCTTCTAGAAGTAGTTTTTTGGGACATATTCCTACCAGACATCTCATCCTTTTTTGTGGAGTCCCACATTACAGATTTGGGAGACACTATTGATTTCATTCATCTTCTCTTTGATGGAGTTGATTCTTCTTCAAATGTTTTGAGGGCACATTCAGACCCTCTTGTTCCTTCTTTGCCTACATTTGCTTCTACAGTGACAGTTTCTATAGATAGTGCACACATCTGACTCAGTCATCATTCATGTTGACATCCTCTGCAGAAGTACCAGATTCTCATTGGTCCAGTTGTTTTACCGATGGTGAGCACCATACATCCATGGTTACTGTACCTGAATCTTCTATGGTACCTGATCCATATCAGTATTTGTCACAGTTTGGCATTGGTTTAGAGATCATTGGGCAACATTTGGAGAAGGCTTCCTTGTCTTCAGAGAAGATATCATCTTCTAAGATTATTTTTCATCCTCCTATTCAGTCACAATTTGGTAGTGGATTGGAGACATTTGAGCAGTTTTTAGGAGCATCATTGTTGTCTTTGGATCATGTGCAAAGTTCAAAGACATTTATCCTTCTTCCTTCATATTCCTTTCAGGAATGGGAAGAAATCCTACATACATTATTGGTCTTGTTTCTTCCTAAGGGGAGGAACATTGTTCGGCGATGATGGATCATCTTCAACATTCATTTTCGGGCATCTACTATTAGTGCAGGACACTCTACATTGAGGGGGGGCTATTTGGGCTCTCTTCTCTTCCTCTCTTTAGGGGGGGTTATTCATTGTATTTGTGTTGAATTGGAAGCATATGATTCATGTTGACCCTACCTTTCCACACTTCTTGCATTCTCACTTTTAGGGAGGAGTTTTTTCCCAAGAGGTTTTCTCCTTTACTCCACTTGAGATTTGTTGTACATGGGTACCTCATCAAGCCTTGTTGTCGGGACCCATCTTTGCATTTTGTCTACATTTCCCCCTAAGTTGCACTTAAGGGGGGTGTTAGTGTGAATAGGGTTACTTTGCTATCTAGCTCCTTCTTAGCTTGTTCTCTGCTTTAGCTCTTTTCACACTAGGTTAAGTTTACTTAGGGACTTTTTCACTTTATCCCACATTGGTTGTGTATTGAGTCTCTTGGGTGGAATATCCTTTATATATCCACTTCTTGCTCTCATATGAGCAACCCCATTCTATTGTATTGCTTTGCATTCTCTTGAGTTGAATACAGTTTGTTTGGCTCATATCTAATTTCTATTTTGCTTTCTCTCAATCACTTGCATTCTTGGGTAGAAATCTAACACATTCCCTATACAATTCATCTCTTTAGGGTAGGATTCTATGACACTTCCAACACAGATGACCAATATGGGCTCACATCTTTTAACCACCATTATCTCTAGTCAACACACATTAAGGATTGACAAGGGAGAGATAATTCTCATTATTAGAAAGCTTTGGAGATTGATGCAAGATTAAAGAACGTATTTGCATGGTTGGTTGGTGATTTGGAGAATTCAAGGTTTAAGGTAATTTATGGAATGTTTACTCCCCTCCTTTCCTCTCTTGTAATGAGCTATATCTCTTAAACATGGGTTGAGATTAGGGATGGATTAAGAGTCATGCTCTACCCACTCCACTTCTCTCATCTTTTTGTAGCACCTAGTGATGGTAGCTTGTAGAGAGGCAATGAAAAAGTGATTAAAGGGTTATCTTTAAAGAAATGAAATGGGTCAAGGCTAGGATATCCTCAAAAGAATTGAGGCCAAGGAGGAAAATATGATAAACTACTATGGCCAAGAGGATGTTCACAAACCCTATGTTGTGTTGATGAAGGATTTTTAGGTAAGGTAGCTCCTTGACAATAGAATCATGATGGATGTCATGGATCACTATTTAGAGATATGGAAGATTGCTCTAGTAGACAGGATAAAGGATGAGAAACTACTTAAGTGATCCACTATGAATCATCTTAGAGAAAGCTTGTCAACTCAAATGGGAGAAAATAGCATAGTTGATGTTGTATTACATGCCATCAAAAGCCCAAGATAATCAACTATAGTATTGAATGCACTAAAGGTGGCGCACATTATTGGTATTTAGGCACTAATTATTCTTAATGTTAACAATATCTAGGCTTTGCATGAGATTAATCAATCCATGGAAACTGGGATCATGTTAACATTAGGTAACATGTGGAAATTTTAAAAGATGGCAATATATACGACCCCTACTTAAAGTGTGATGTTGATGTAAGACATTAAAATTTGATCAAAAAGTATATGAGGTGACAAGGAATAATCAATCGTGAGGTAGTGTCAGTAAAAGTTTCTTTGGATGAACAAAATCCCCTGATAGAGGTCTCTAACAAAGAAAACAAAGACAATAATATAAAATGATGCAAAGATAGAAATTTATAAAATATATTCTATTTTTTTATTTTTTATATAAAAAAAAGGAAATGATAGATTAATACAGCATTGCATTTTCCCTTACCTCATAACCATACAATATTATGGGAATTAAGAAGTAGTTCAATTATATTTAACATTATTTATGGTTGTTTACTTTTATTTTTTTAATAAAATGTTTTATACGTATCTTACTATGGAGTTAGAAACCCTTTTTGATGTTACGTATAACTAATTGTGGGGTTGGAGCCCTTTTTGATGTTATGTATATCTAGTTGTTGGGTTAGAGATCCCTTCTTAATGTTTACCCGATCAAAAATAATAATAATATACTCTTATCCAAATCTCCCATTTGACGGAAGCTCTTTTGCGTGCGCTTCTGTGGCCGACAATGACGAGTTTGAGAGGAAATTTCTTTGATGCTTTTTGTCTTGGTTGATGGTTTTTGTCTTGGTGTACATAATATTGTAGAGGAATCTAGGCTAATTAAATAAATGTTAACAATAGTCACACAATTAGTTTAGAGTTAATAAGGATATTGGTTGGTAAATGAATAATAAATCTAATAATTAAATAGGAGGATAGGCATATTTAATTTTGGAAATAATGATGAAGATTTAATCTTAATGTTGCATAAAATTTAATCATTAAGGTAAAAAAAATTAATGCTTAGAGATAAATATTTTGGTTTTTGTGTAATCTTAGATTTTTTAAAATCAAATCTAAGTCCTTCGAAATTGAAATCAAATGTTGTGAGAATGATCTATCATGTGAAAATAAACTGGTAAAATGTTGTAGTTAAGAATTGTTCACCTTCGTCTTCCTTAGGTCTGAAATTGTTAAGGCAATGTTTATAAACACCTTAGGGGAGATTGCCTAGTCATTAGGATCAAATTCTCCTAGGTCAACCCTTATTTAGACTGGGTTTATTGAAATAAATTTATATTATTAATACATCATATAATTATAAGCAATGATTGAACACAACTTGTGTAGACACAAATAGCCTAGATGATTATTATGTAAATTAAGATTCTTTGTCCCTTAAAAGCAAAATGTGCTCTAGTGTTTTTCTCCTTCTTGTTCTTATATGATATTCCTTAATGCATATATCCTATATGAATTAAATACATAAATGAATGTCTTTAAATACTAAGACAACAATAATTTGCAAAAATGTGTGTCAAATTGGCTCACAATAACTAGTGAAATAGGGCAAGAATTTTGGAATTTGAATTTGAATGTTTGAATTATGTGGTCAATCTTGAGGCACTTGGCTCATTATTGACCCAGTATAGAAAAGTGCTAGTTTTGAAGCAATGAACAAATATGTGGACACGGGTACAAATATGGACGCAATAATAAGAATTAAATGGTGAATGTCTATGGATAAGTGCAAATGGAGATGAAATGGATAGAGAAAGGTATCATGTTATAAGCCAAACTTAGCACAAGAGTGTGTCACTTGTTGACATGTAATATTATACATTCCATCACAATAGGCCCAAAACTAAATGGGAATTGGCATGGGTATGTTTAATTTCACCATTACAAATATGTTCTTATATAACATTGTAAGGAAATGGGTTAATTAATTGTATATATATATATATATACACTTTATTAGATCTGAAATATAATAAAATAATAAAAATAAATTATGTATACCTTAACGTTGGAGAGGAGACTAAATTGACTATGACAAATAATTGTTACCTGAAATATGATTTTATTATGGTCTATATAATATGTTCTTATAGAATATTGTAAGGAAATAAAACTATCTTACATACATAAAACTTTAGGTTAATTAATAATTAAATAATAAATAAATAAATTTAGATATATGAGTAACAAAAGTGTGTACCTAAGCGTTGTAGAGCAATATTGAATTGATTTTGATTGACGACTATTACTCAAAATCTGATATTAAAGCTAAGACAAACTATTTGAGGTGAATATGCTCTTTAAAATATAAAATTATGTGACCTTAGGTCAATAATGCTTATGTAGCCTTGATCCTTGAAATTGTGGTTTTGACCTAAATAATGTGGTACTAAACTTCTAGTGTGACCTTGAACCTGAGATCCTCATAACTTCAGCATTTGCAATAAAGACTTGCATATACTTGTACTTGTAATGGAAAACTTGGTGGTGTTGAAGAGCACCATCAAAACTTGTTATGCCAAGAAAGGAAGGCAACTAACTTTCATCCTTACACCTTAGTCAATGGTGCAGGGGCACCATAGTAAAATCTACTATGTTGAAATAAGGCCTATTTGGCCATGTCATCTTGTTCATGTTTTGTTTTCTAAAAACCTAGAAGTCTTTGTATTCCATTTGGCAAATAATGGACACATTTTGTATCTAATAGAATCCGAAAAGGTCAACAGGAGTCGGTTGGGATTCAAGGCAGTTGGCCTTCCCTAATTGTTGAGCAACCATTGATCTTCTAACTCTAGCTTAATAAAAGCACAGAGGAGCAACCGAGAGGGGGGTTCTGTAGATTCGAAGATTGTGATTCGGAAATCAACTGAGCAATAATAATTTATGTCCATTATCTTCTGTGTTTGATCTGTGTCATAAATATTTCCTAACTGTTCATAATAGCTCTCTGTTCTCTACAATTGAAATAGTTTAGTCTAAATTGTCGAAGATGAGTCGATAACCATTCCACTGGTGGATTTCCAAAGAAATCAGTGGAATGGCATCGGTCTGTACATATTTCTATTTATTTTTCCTTTCTTTTACCTGTTTGGCAGGGCAGATGTTCCAGACTGAGGAGTGTGCACAGTAGCATGTCCTAGCATCTCTATGTGCTAGGCGTAGAGTGTAGATCAAACTATGTGAGAGTTGACAACCCTATCGGCTTATCGTTGTGTCGCAGAGTCATGGCCAAAAACGACCACTAACCGCTAGTGGTGTCGTTGGATTGGGCCAATGAAGAGACAAGTTCCGGAGACCTAAAGGACTCTGGCCGATAGCAAAGAGAGGATGTTATCAGAGTATCGAGTTGATAATTTTTGGCTCCACCGATAGGTGTATGTCTTTCCGAAACCATGACGGCAAATGCTAATTTTTCGTAGTTACATTGGGGTGATAAGGGATAAGTGATACCGATGGAGATCCGTCGAGGGAAATCGGCTAATGGCAAGAGATCTTAAGGTTTGGCCAATAGCATTCGTCTGGCCGATGAGTGATCGGAGTGACCAACGTATCGGAGACACAAAAAGGAAGTTCACCAAAGGTTGAAGTCACGCCGAAGAGTGGTTGATCCATCGGCGCATCGGCCTAAGTTTGTAAGTGTTCGCCAATGACAAGGGTCACAGCGAAGAAGATAGTGATCGTATATTGGAATAAACAAAATGATGGTTGCTGATAGTGTAGAGTCTCACCGACAACAAAAGTCATCGGCGTATCGGCGAAGAAAATTCTAACGTGGCCGATAGTAATTGTCTTGCCGACAAGTGAAGTCAAAGGTGACATTGGAGTGATCGGTGTATCGGCGAAGTAGAATCTAAAGTGGCCGATAGCACTTTTCTTGCCAATAGCACTTTTCTTGCTGATAGGTAAGAAGCGTAGGGTCACCATCGGGAAGAGTTACGATGTCGGAGTGACAAGTTATAAAGTGGCCGATGAACAAAGTGTTGCTGAAAACAAAAGGTTCAAGAGTTCAAAAGTTCAAATATTTGATTAATTGCTCATTCCCGCTATGCGCTCCTCATCATATTGGTATCAGAGCCATAAAAGGTTTTGTTGTTGATCTAGTATATGTCAGCAGAGGAGAGTGAAGGAGAGGCTAGCAATATGCCTCCAAAGGGGATGACCACCAAAGTGGTCAAGAAATTTAAGGAGATGTAAGAGAAGATCAAAACTGGAGTCAGGGAAGCACTCAAAGTAGAATTGAAGGCACTGAAGATAGGAAAAAGGATAGAGGAAGGTTCAGATGAAGAGGAAGAGAACGAGGAACAAGAAGAGGCAGAGATACCAGCTAATCAAAAGCATTTCTTGGAAGCCATTAAGGTTATTGGCAAGGACTCTTCGGAGGCTCGGATAGATATCCCCATGTTCAGTGGGAAGATGAATGCTGATGAAGTCATGGAGTGGATTGAGGCTCTAAACAACTATTTTGAGTACAAAGAAGTTCCTAAAAGTAAGAGAGTTAAGTTTGCAAAAACTAAACTCAAAGGTGTTGCCCTTACATGGTGGAATTACACCCAAGGAGAAAGGGTAAAGAATGGGAAGAGTATGATCTCTTCGTGGAGAAGAATGCTGGAGAAGATCAAGTCACGTTCCTTCCATCTGACTATGAGGTGTAGATTTACAGGAAAATGTAGAACCTTAAGCAAAAAGATATGGATGTGGCTACTTACACCGAGAAGTTTCACAAATACACTCTTCGTTGTGGGTACATGGAGGATGAAAAAGCCAAGGTAGCAAGGTATGTAAATGGTCTGAGGTTTAATATTTAAGATGAGATAAGTTTATTGACCCCTGAAACTATGGAAAAATGCTTTCAAGTAGCATTAAGAGCTGAAGAGAAGCTGAAGAGGAAAGGTGAGCAGCAAGGTAGAGGAAGAGGTGGCAGAAATTTTAGAGGCAGAGGCAGTTTTGGAGGAAGAAGTCCTAACCAGAGGCCTAATGGTGAGTCTAGCCAAGGAGAGCAAGTTGGGGACTCAAGTAGTAGAGGAGGCTGCCGAGAAAGAAGGCCTAATGGAAGAGGTGGGACAAATGGATCAGGTAGAGGATCCAAGTTCTCCAATATGAGATGTTATAACTGCAATCAGATAGGGCACCCGACTTATAAGTGTCCAAAGAAGGCCTCAACTTCTCATGGTAATGAGAGAAGAACCACATTGACTCAAGAGGATGCAGGGAGTGTGACATCTCCTGAAGTGAATTTGACATCAAAGATGGGAGAAAATATGATGATCAAGAGGACGCTGCTCAAAGAACCAGTGTAGACTGAACCGTCACAAAGAAGAGCTTTGTTTAGAGTCAACTGCAAGATCCAAGGTAAGGTTTGTAAAGTTATCATTGACTCTGGTTCTACTGACAATATTATATCTTTGGAAGCAGTAGATAAATTGAAATTAGAAAAGATACCCCATAGATGTCCATATAGGGTCAGTTGGTTAAACAAGGGACAGCATATAGTCATCAATGAACAGGCATGGGTAGAATTCAGTATTGGGGGGTATAGAGACAAAATTTTGTGTGACATCCTTCCAATGGATGCTTTCCATCTTCTGCTGGGCAGACCATGGCAGTTTGACATAAAGGCTTATCATGATGGGGAAAAGAATGCTTACTCATTCCAAAAGGATGGTGTAACTTATAGGATACAGTCATTAGTACAAGGGAATCCACAGCCTGTAGGATCTAGTGTAATGCTAGTAGGAGAAAAGGAATTCCTTGAAACACTAGAAGAATCAAGTGGAGTTGGTTTTGCTCTAGTTGTGAAACCTAAGGAGAAGAAAAGAGAAAATATGAGAGAGATAGGACCTAGGGAGGTCAGAGAACTACTTGAGAGTTATAAGGAAGTAATTGCAGCAGATATACCAGACTCACTACCACCTATTAGAGATATCATCCATCAGATTGATCTCATATCGGGAGTTGTACTTCCCAATAAGGAAGCCTATAAGATGACCCCTCAGCAGAATGAGGAGATAACTAGGCAGGTTCAAGAACTTTTAGACAAGGGGTTAATAACAAAGAGTTTGAGTCTATGTGCAGTCCCCACTGTTTTGGCACCAAAGAAAGATGGGAAATGGAGACTGTGTATTGATTCCAGGGTAATAAATATGATAACCATCATATACAGGTTTCCTATTCCTAGAATTGAAGACCTAATGGACTATTTGGGGGGTGCTACCTATTTCTCTAAGATAGACTTGAAGAGTGGGTACCATCAAATAAGGATAAGAGAAGGTGATGAATGGAAAACAGCATTCAAAACCAATGAAGCGTTATATGAATGGCTTGTATTGCCTTTTGGTCTGTCTAATGCTCCTAGCACTTTCATGGGGCTAATGAATGAAGTATTGCAAGATTTCATAGGTAAGTTTGTGGTAGTATACCTAGATGACATTTTGATATTCAGTAAAAGTAAAGAAGAGCATTTGAAACATATAGAGATAGTCTTGAAGAGGCTGAAAGACCAGAAGTTGTTGATAAACTTGGACAAATGTGATTTCATGAAACAAGATTTGATCTACTTGGGTTTTGTCATTTCCAAAGGTGATCTGAAGATGGATCCTTCAAAGGTGGAGGTTATTCTGAATTGGCCCACACCTAAGACAGTAGAGGAGGTAAGGAGTTTCCATGGTTTGGCCACATTCTATAGGAAATTCATTAAGAACTACAGTGACATCTGTGCACCTATGTTGGAAACCATCAAGGGTGGTTGCAAGGTGAAGTTTGTGTGGATGAGAGAAGTAGATAGGAGCTTTGAGAGTCTAAAATAGAAAGTTGCTAAATTCCCTATCTTAGTGTTACCTGATTTCAATAAGGTTTTCACAATTGAATGTGATGCAAGTGGGCTGGCCATAGGAGCAGTGTTGAGCTAAGAAGGTAGACTGGTGGCCTTTTTCAGTGAGAAATTGAATGAAGCTAAGAGGAAGTACTCCTCTTATGATTTAGAATTATATGCCTTGGTACAAGCCCTGAAAAAGTGGAGGCATTATTTGCTTCCCAAAGAATTCGCAATCATGCTCTCAGTTTTTTGAATGGACAGGAAAAGCTCAGCCATAGACACATGAAGTGGGTGGAAAGTCTTCAAGCATACACCTTCACCATCAAGCATAAGAAAGGGATAACCAATAAGGTTGCAGATGCTCTCAGCAAGAGGGTGTTGACAGTCCAAGAAGTGTAGTTGCAAAGCATGGGTGTTGAGTCGCTCAAGGAATTGTATGAAGAAGATCGGGATTTCAGAGAAATTTACAAGATATGCAATGAATTTACTAATACTTTTCATAGTGAGTTTTCATATTTTACCTTGTGGAATGGACTATTGTTCAAAGGATGTCAGTTGTGTATCCCTAAATGCTCAATGAGGGATAATATTGTGAAGGAAAAACATAGTGGAGGACTAGGTGGACATTTTGGGTTGAATAGGACTTTGGATCTGGTAAGGAGATTTTATTTCTGGCCAAGAATGCATTCTGACATCAGCAAATTTGTTGAAAGTTGCATAGTATGCCAAAGAGCAAAAGGAATCTCGACCAATGCAGGATTGTATCAACCTTTGCCAATACCCAATAGGCCTTGGGAATGTTTGAGTATGGATTTTGTGATGGGGTTACCCAAAACAAGGTAGGTTGTGATAGTGTGTTTATAGTGGTAGACCAATTTAGCAAGATGGCTCATTTCATTCCTTGCAGGACCACTAATGATGCTAGCTACATTGCAGGTTTGTTCTTTAAAGAAATTGTCAGGATTCATGGGCTACCCTTGAGCATTATGTCTGATAGGGATAGCAAATTTGTAGGACATTTTTGGAGGACTTTGTGGAAAAGATTGGGAACAAATTTGTCTTTCAATTCAGCCTATCATCCTCAGACTGATGGGCAAACCGAGGTGGTCAATAGATCTTTGGCCAATCTCCTTAGATGCTTAACAAAAGAACATGGCAGCAGTTGGGATGTGATACTCCCACAAGCAGAATATGCTTATAATGACTCAACAAACAAAAGCATAGGTCTGAGTCCCTTTAAAATTGTATATGGCAGTCACCCTAGGGGTATTTTTGAATTGAGAGATGTCCAGGGTTTGGACAAAAGGAGTGGTCATGCTGATGCATTTGCAGAAGCCATGAAAGAAATACACCAATAGGTCAAAGATACTTTACATCAAAATAGTCAGAAGATGAAGGCTCGAATGGATCAAAGGAGGAGGGATGTGCAGTATCGGGTAGGCGACTTGGTCATGGTTCATTTGAACAAAAATAGGTTGCCAAAAGGAGGCCACAGCAAACTGATGATGAGCAAGATTGGACCCTCTTAGATTCTGGAGAAGTACAGTCCAAATGCTTACAAGATTAAGCTTCCTGATGATATTGCTCTTTCACCCATATTCAACATTACTGATTTGACATTGTACATAAGTCCTAATATAGGGGAGAATGCTGAAGACCCTGTCCAGGAAAATGAAGACTGGCTAAAGCACTTACCTTCTAGGGAGCCACCAAAAATGGAGTACATTTTGGAAAGCAGAGAAGCCAGGAAGACAAGACACAAAACATACTTTGAACATCTGGTTAAGTGGCAAGGGCTTCCAGATTCAAAAGCTACATGGATGTTGGAGGAAGATATTCTAAAGCAAGGTGGAAATGTACAAGAATTGGTCTCTAAGAGGACTTGAGACATTTTTCTTCTGGGGAGTATGGTGCAGGGGCACCATAGTAAAATCTACTATGTTGAAATAAGGCTTATTTGGCCATGTCATCTTGTTCATGTTTTGTTTTCTAAAAACCTAGAAGTCTTTGTATTCCATTTGGCAAATAATGGACACATTTTGTATCTAATAGAATCCAAAAAGGTCAACAGGAGTTGGTTGGGATTCAGGGTAGTTGGCCTTTCCTAATTGTTGAGCAACCGTTGATCTTCCAACTCTGGCTTAATAAAAGCACAGAGGAGCAACCGAGAGGGGGTTTCTATAGATTCGAAGATTATGATTCATAAATCAACTGAGCAATAATAACTTCTGTCCATTATCTTCTGTGTTTGATCTGTTTCGTAAATATTTCCTAATTGTTCATAATAGCTCTCTATTCTCTGCAATTGAAATAGTTTAGTCTAAATTGTCGAAGATGAGTCGATAACCACTCCATTGGTGGATTTCCAAAGAAATCAGCGGAATGGCATCAGTCTGTACATATTTCTATTTGTTTTTCCTTTCTTTTACCTGTTTGGTGGGGCAAATGTTCTAGACTGAGGAGTGTGCACAGTAGCATGCCCTAGCATCTCTATGTGCTAGGCGTAGAGTGTAGATCAAACTATGTGAGAGTTGACAACCCTATCGGCATATCACTGTGTTGCAGAGTCGTGGCCAAAAACGGTCACTAACTGCTAGTGGTGTCGTTGGATCGGGCCAACATAGAGACAAGTTCTGGAGACCTAAAGGACTCTGGCCGATAGCAAAGAGAGGATGTTATCGGAGTATCGGGTTAATAATTTTTGGCTCCACTGATAGGCGTATGTCTTACCGAAACCGTGATGGCAAATGCTAATTTGTCATAGTTACATTGGGGTGATAAGGGATAAGTGATACCAACGGAGATCCATTGGGAGAAATCGGCTAACGGCAAGAGATATTAAGGTTTGGCCGATAGCATTCGTCTGGCCGATGAGTGATCAGAGTGACCAACGTATCGAAGACACAAAAAGGAAGTTCGCCAAAGGTTGAAGTCACGCTGAAGAGTGGTTGGTACATCGGTGCATCGGTCTAAGTTTGTAAGTGTTCGCCGATGACAAGGGTCACAGCGAAGAAGATAGTGATCGTATATCAGAATAAACAAAATGATGGTTGCCGATAGTGTAGAGTCTCACCGACGAAAAAAGTCATCGGCGTATCGGCAAAGCAAATTCTAACGTGGCCTAGAGTAATTGTCTTGCCAACAAGTGAAGTCAAAGGTGACATTGGAGTGATCGGTGTATTGGCGAAGTAGAATCTAAAGTGGCCGATAGCACTTTTCTTGCCGATAGGCAAGAAGCGTAGGGTCAACGATTGGGAAGAGTTGTGATGTCAGAGTGACAAGTTATAAAGTGGCCGACGGACAAAGTGTTGCCGAAAACAAAAGGTTCAAGAGTTCAAAAGTTTAAATATTTGATTAATTGTCCATTCCTGCTATGCGCTCCTCATCAGTCAAGCATTGGTGATTGATTCAATGAGTGTGATAAAGTTGAAATACATCAAATAGCAAATGCAGCTAATACTAATGTGACTATGATGATGCTAAGCGCTTGAGACTTGATGCAATAGATGTCAAAATGACCTAGTCCAAGAATTGGGGTTTTGACATTTGTTGATGCAAGGGCTAATGTGACTAATACACAAGATTAAGTAGTGACTAATAATTGATCCTTTTGAACAAATAGATGTGGAGGGTTTGTTTTAATGATAAATCTCCTTGATCGAAATGACCTAGGGGTGATGTCCTTTTATACATATTATAGGTGCACAATGTGAAAGCTTTGGCATGAGACTTGTTGAGTAACGATCAGTTAGAACTAAGTCGAATTGAACCCTTATTAAATTTTAATTTTGAAAAAAACAAGTTAATCCCACACGTGCAACCCTAGACTAGGGCAAGGCTACATTTATGGTCTTAAACCTACTAGGAGAATATATATTCTAGAATGTGAATTTTTTTTGAAAGAATTAATTTTGTTTCTAAATGTCAAATTAATGTTAAAGTCAATAAAAATGCCTAATTAATCAAAATCATATACTAGAACAATATACTTAAAACAAGTGTCGCATAGCAACTAGTCCATGGTATTGTAAGATAGTTGAAAGTATAGTTTATAGTAACTAGCTAAATGACTAGCAAGTATTCATTGATCTAGTAATCTATTTGTTACAAAATTTGTAATACAAACTCAAAAAAAGAAAATAACTTTTAATAATTAACTTAGTCAAACAATTTAAATTTTTGGGTTGAAACATTTGAAGAACAAATGTTGACAATGAAAGAAAAAATCAATGTATTTACATTCAAAATTAAAACCTACTACTAAGTCCAAGGCATAGAGATCTTTGTGAGTTGTGGGAATAGATAAGTATTTCAATAGACCTTCGCAAGTTTTTTGTAGACCACACAAAATTCTATTGGATTGTAGTGTTATATATATATATATATATATATATATATATATATATATATATATATATATATATCTTGATTTGGCAAATTATTAATTATTTTGGCAAATTATTAATTGTTTTGGTAAAAATTGCATCCAACATGTTGGATAACCACAAGTTCACATTTGAAGGGAAATTTTGAATGGATAGCCAATAGGAAAAAATTGCTTTACATACAAGGATATCAAACTAAAAAGTGATGATAGTAGTAGTAAATGAGCTTATCTCTTTCACTAGTAATTATAGAAGAAAATTGTTTAACAACGAACAACTACAACCAATACAACATATAAAATTAATTTAAAAAATCATTATAATAAAAAAAGATTTTAATCAAATTTTGAAAGAGGTGTTAAATGAATTAATTTTACTTAAAGTGTAAACATAACAACAAATTTACATAACACGAATAAACAATCTAAAAAGTATCATTTTATCCTATCTTAGCAAAAGGCTAAGCTAATCAGAAAGAAAATAAGGAACACTTAGTATTCTTAACAATCTAAATGTTGTTGACTCATTGCAACAATTCTAAAAGTAGAAAACCTTCAACCATCAATCAAGGATTATGTACGCCATGCTTAAAACCCACATCTAGACTCATAAATCATAACTGCTTAATTCAAGTTTCAATCTCTGTATTCAAATTTTCATCACATTAATGTAGTACATTGACTACTTTTAGGATCTATTGAGATAAAAATAGATATTATCAATTTATAATATGATTACTACAATTCCTAAGTATAACCTAATAGGTAAAGAACTTAGACTACTCAGTTACTTGCACCAGTTCATCACTACCAATGATTGATAAGGTGCTCAAAAATGCTTTATGATATGCATAGTGGGTTAACACCTTAAAATGGTGTTTCACAATAATAATCCCCTCTCAAGTTGTCCTCTATACAAAATTTTCATTGGAAGATGGGCACATCTATGTAAAGGGAATTTGAATATAAATTTTGTGGAAAATTTGCATATGAACTCTGGTGTGAAATGACTTGATATGTTTGTACAAATATTTATTACAATCCAATGTTTTTATGTCTTTGATATTTGATCAAGGATAATAGATGTATAAATATGTTACAATTAGACCTTGTCTACTTAGTAGGAATTTAAATTTCTTTTATAAGTAGAAAATAACTATACATGTAATCTCTCTGATAGGCCTTTAGTATTGTCATGGATGCAAGTACTCATTTTAGAAATGTATTTATAGGATAGCAAAGAACAATGATTAATATTTATAAGCAGGTTTCAATGGAAATGGAAACACTTAAGGCCAATAGAAATCATACAAACATAAAACTAAGAATGGAAAAAGAGTAACATATCCAAGGATAAATCTATGATCTATTAGCTTTATCTCAAATTTTTTTAATGATTGCAAGAATATTCTTCTACGAATTACAATGGACGACATAAAAAATGCACAAACCTAAAACATTTTAATAGAATATTCCAAATTACTTTTATAAACTTAAAGCAATTACAAAGATTTAACCAAAAGAGAATGTTATTTGATATCTAATGCATCTCCAAAAAGAAGAAAGAAAGTTCCAGGAATTTTTTTAAAGGTGAAGTGATGCATGCCACATTGTTGCAACATGTAAGCTTGCATGTATAGAAGGTGATAAAGCTCTAATAAAAAAATATCATCAATTTTTCACCTATGTTACACCATTGTTACTAATACTCTCTTCTTGCTCTTGTGTTGCTTGTACATCTCATTTTACTCTATACCAAGCTATTATAGAATAGCTCTCTCTATGATATACAAATAAAAATTGAATAGCTTTTACAAGTCAATATGTTGTACAATGATAGTAAAAAATGGTGTACTACACATGGGTATTCAATTTGCAAGATTTGATAGTGGTATATTGGAATTATTGTAGACACATATGGACGAGAAAGTATGAAGCCCATTTGTGGGGTAATTCCCTCAAGAGAGAAGGCTAGGATAGGAATAGCAAACAATGTGAGTATTACTATAATTAAAAATTCAAATAATTAGTGTAAAATATTTTACAACCCATTTTTGAACTTTCTCTAGATATAAATTGTGCAATTGTATCTTTTGTATACAAACTACAATTTTCCTACTAGTTTATCTACCAATATAGATAAAAATATCTCAAGTGGATTTAACTTAAATCCACCATGCCAATGGAATTAGTTGCAATAATCATATCTCCATTTGTTATCTCACTCATGGCATACAATCTACCATCTTGCATCTCCACATAGTCAATATATTCCCCAAACAAAACATCAAGTCTTGCTTCATGGGCTTCTTTCACAAAATGATGATTCCCACTTTTATTCTCCTCATTCATGTGCTTGGCCTTTTCCAACTTATGCTAATTGAGCATTGATAGAAGGAGACATGGCATACAACTTTTCAAAAACACTGTATAGCTTCTCTATACTCATGCAAACCAAGAAGAGTTTTGCCCTCTTTGAAAATACTCTTCACATGGCCTGAATTGATCTCTAAATCCATGATTGTGTTGAAAAGGGTTTTTTCATTTTCGTTGGTCTCTAAAATGTCTATACTCTATTAGAATAAGCCAATTTCAACAAAAAAGATGAGGATTATAGAAATTATTTGAATTCAATGCTTTTAATGTCATCTATACATTTAGCATAAGCCAAAATTGCACCTTGTTGATCACCACTTATCATTTTTTCCTTACCTTCCAACAAATAGCTTTTAACATTTTCAAGTTCCACAACATCTATTGGAGGAGAAGCTACTTTTATGTATGAAGGATTGGGGACATAAAGCACATGGAAACCATCTAAAGTTGTTGTAATGCCTCAAGGGTATGTGTCTTGTATGATTACTTGTATATACCTTATTTTGATACTGTACCTATCAGTGACATTTTGTGTTGTCATCAATTTTACTTTATCGGTGATGTTTTGTATTGGCATCTGGTATCTGACTATGTATTATGGGATGCATACATTGTGACTATGTGTGTGTGGACTATTTTAGTGTTTTGATTCATTATTTTTATTATATCTAATATATTGATTTGATTATGTTTTTATTAGATAAGCAGCAAAAAAGGGTGTCAATCCCATGACAAAATAGCCAACAGAGGCTCACCAAAAAATGATAACAGTTAAGATCTAACCATCAAAATTTTTGCAACATAATAAAAGACTAAAGAAACTAGACACCACAGAAATAGCAGATCGACAACAGAGTAGACCCAAGCCTCCAAAGGCTAAGCGAACATCTTGTCTCAATCATTCATGAGAAACTAGAGCACATCCTCGTATTCCTTCATCTTTTTGTCCTTCTTCTCTTGCCCCTTGGGAACCACCTTTTGGAGAGCCACCAGAGTAGTGGTGGACCTGTGCATAACTCTAGCCAAGAATTTAGCTAGAGTGTTAAACTTCTGCTCCAGATGAGTGAGCCTAGCCTCCAGAGTTTCATTTTCCTTGTCCTTTTTGTTCTTATCACCTTTTTTCTTCTTACCAGTCCCTTTTTTCTTTTTCTTCGAGCTGACAGAATCTAAACCCTACACATTGAAATCAGGAAAATTGCTAGGACCCTCTTCATCAACTTCCAGTATCTCAATTTTGTTATCCTTGTTAACCGAAACATCACTTCCCAGCTATTTAGTTTCCTCCACGACCGTGTCTATCTTGATGTTACCCTCTGACCCTGAACCCTACAGCTCAGCAGAACCCTTATTGTTATCATCCTCAGAGTCTTCTTCTTCCTGCATTCCCATAGAAGCCTCTTTGTTCTTTTCCTTAGGTTGTTCCTCTTCCTGCATCTCCTCAACATCCTCCTCCACCAACAAGGCAGCTTTCCCCTTAGGCATGGAGGTCAGTTTGGCGGCAAGCCTCGATGACCTCCTAGTCATCGACATTCGAGTTTTGCTGTTAGTGGGAGTATAGACCTCATCCCCTGCACTGTCCAAATCCCCACTTCCTTCTTCAATACTAACCTCCTCGACCACCAGAGTGACCTTAGAGGTCTTAATCTCATTGACAGTGTCCTCTTCTTCCAGGGTTACCCATTTCTTCTTACTGGACAGGGAAGGGCTACCTTGAAGGATTTTTCTTTTAGCAAGGGTCATCGCTGATGAAATGGGGGTGAGATCTTCAGTGGTGGGTTCAGGGCTTATGGTCATAGAGGGTTTCTTCTTGCCACTTTTTAAAGATGTGGCATAGGATTCAAGGGTGATTTCTATTATAATGATCGGGCAATCCTTCACTAGGGTAGGATTATGCGATGGAGGCTCAATCCTGATGGGAGTGAGGGCTTTAGGGGGCAGAGGGCAAGATGGAACTTATACAGTCTCAAGATTAGGCCTTGATGGAGTGGAATCTTAGGTTTACTAGAGTCAAGGGCATGTTGTTCTTTGGCAGCAACAATGGAGGTTTCCAACGACGACAGGAGATAGAAAGGGAAGCTGATATGCTTGCTATGCCTAAAATGATTTAGCAGTGTGAAGTGGTAATGAAAAAACCTCCTGAACCTTCCATCTAAAGTAAAATACTTCATTATCATGTAACATACCTCATCCCAGGGCAGAGGTAAGAGTTGTCGGTCGAAACCCCCTTGCAAGTTGTTCAAAACCTCTCCTTTATTGAGAAACAGCTTCATACCATCAGAATCTAACACCTTGCTCTTCCTAGGGTGCTTCATGCCATCAATAGGCATCCCGATAGCCATCCCAATCACCTCCTCAAAAATCTCAAACTCCACATTTCCCACCTTAACATTTTTGCCATCATAGGACTGCAGAAATTAAACCGAGAGGTTTTCATTGTAGCCTTGCAGACACTCCAAATACGAGGTAACTCCTCCCTCATGGCAGATGTGCCAAAGAGTCTCGTTCTTTTTGAATTCCTCACATGTCTCAGGCTCTGTGCGCGACCTATGCCCACCCATTTTACTAAGCACGAACGGGTTGACAAAGCCAATAGCAGACAAAACAAGCGCAGTGCAGTAGGGAGCAATCACAATGTAACTCTCGAATAACTCTCTAGCCTCCAAATCCCAACTTTAGTGTTTAAATTGAAAGCAATGATGTTCACCGCCTTACCCACGCCGAAGGTGGCATACTTGCTATTTCTCAGCATGCGAGGACATTTAATCCCTTTCATATCATAATTAAAAAGCCATATAAAATCATCATTAAATCTCATGTTGAGCATCTTCGAGATGCCCAGATGGAACATCACATGGCTAGGCATGTGAGAAAGCCCCTCGAGACACCATCTCAGCATGTAATAAACGCAACCACTTATGAAAAGACAAGTCCAAGTATTAGCAAGTTGGCACTTAACCTTCGTGGCCTCCAACAACCTGTACCTAGAGTCCAGCTGGCGGAAGGTACTAGATCTTTGTTGGCCCCCTGATCTCCCCCAAAGCTTAGGTTTAATCGTTATGAGGGACCAAGGGTTGGGCTTAACTCCTTCTCAATGAGGGTTTGTATTTGATATGGAAGATTAATATCCATTCTCCAACACCGCCAAGTGTCCATGCTCTGACCCAAGTTAGCCATCGCATCCTCCGCTTTATTGCCTTCATGGTAAACATGACCGATAACCATCTAATTGAACTCGGATAGTAAGCTGATGATATCTTCAATTAGACTCTTCATTTTCCAACCGTTGTTAGACCTCCCAAGGGCTGCATCAATCACTAATTTAGAATCTCCTTCCACTTGCAGGTTGTCAATTCCCAGGGAGTTGGCAATCTTAAGGCCTTTTAGAAGCGTCATACCTTCAGCAATATTATTAGAATGTTGATCGATGCCCCCAGCATAAGTAGCAATGAAGGTACCATGACAGTCTCTGAAGATCACTCCCCCACTAGCGAGTCCAGTATTCTTTTTTTTCGCCTCGTTGAAGTTAAGTTTGATCCAGCTACTGGGGGGTTTCCAGCGAGTGTTAAGTCTGACCATCCTTTTAGAGTTGTCAACCTTGCTCATATCCTCCTTCAAGCGCCAGTTCTTGGCAATCTAAATTTCAACCAAAGAAGGGGGATTCTCAGCAGCTTACAGAGTACAGGAGGAAGTGTTCTCAGCAACCACTCTGCAAAAAGAGAAGAAAACCTCATTAGCAGGACAAGAAATTTCTCTAAAAATTTGATTATTTCTTTCTTTCCACACACTCCACCCAAGGTGAGGGGGAATCTATCTCCAGAGTTCCCTTAACCTGGGGTCAGTGAAGGGGGAGATCCAACTTTGGGCTAAATCAACCATGTTCTCCTAAAAAAACCCACCCCAAGTTAAGCTTCTGGAGAGTTTTTTCCCAAATTTGTTTAGAGAACTCGCAATGAAGGAGTAGGTGTTGTATGGTCTCTTATTATTTACAGCACAACGCACATCTATTAACCAGTTGGAAACCCCTCTTATTGAGGTTATCAATGGAAAGAACTTTGTTGTGTGCCACGGCCCACCAAAAAAAGTTAACTTTAGGTAATAATTTGCTATTCCAGACTTTCTTCTAGAACTGATTCGGCTGACCACTGTTAGCCACCAGATGGTAAGCCGACTTGACTGTGAACTTTCCTTTTTGGTCTTGACCCTAAAACATCTCATCTTCTCTTTTAAAACTAAAATTTTGTACCTTTCTAGCTCAAGTTGCAAAATTTGGCACTCCAACTTCTCAGGTTGGTTGTTACAACAGTCCGCTAACACCATGTGTATTATTGATTACCAATTTATGCATTGTGTTTCTAGATCATGTGGCTTAAAATGATTATCAGTCAATGTAGTTTATTGATGTTACTTTCTTTATATTGTATCACATTGGATGTTTATATTGTGTTTCAGCTATCTTGTATGAAGCAAGTATGCCTAATGTTTTATTGAGTGTGCAAGCATAAGTTTTATCCCCAACAATAGTTGTTTGGAAACAATTTGATTTGGGCAAATATTTTGTGTATATCCCTCATATCACTTGATTGAGTTGTGGGATGTATATTGTGATATCTATGAAACTAGGATCTGAATTGATGTTAATTTTAGATCCACATGTTGTGAATAAACCAATAATGTGTGTTTTTTCATATCACGTGTTTATTTCATTTCCTGGTTTCGATTTGCATTTAATCAATTTCTGCATTACTTATTGTGAAGTGTTTGTAATTTACCTATATGCTTAAATGTGAAAGTTAAATATTTAATTATTATATTGGAATGGTCCTATGCATTTAATATTGTGATATTTTAAAATGTATTTATAAACTAAAAGATTGTTTGAGCTTTACACCTTATCCAAATTGATTTAAATTGTATGTGTTAATTATTTTGAGAAAAAAATTACTTTATTTGTAATTAATTAGAAATGTTAGTAATATTAGTATTTTCCTAAAGTTGAATTTTAATTTGGAAAATATCCTTTGAGTGAAAATATCTAGTTATAATATCCACTTGTGAATTATCTAGTTAGTGGGAAATGAAAAGGAAAATCTAAAAGGGTTTAGAGATTTTTTAATGGGAGAAAAGAAAGAAAGAGTTCATTTTTCCATCTTCCCTCTTGCTTGAAAATTCTCTCCCTCCTTCTTGCCTTTGATTTTGCTTTGCTTTGGAAGTGGATTTGAGATAGCTTGTGGATCACTACATTAGTGAAGAAGAAACATTTGGGATTGATTGTCTATTGTGTGGGTGGCAGTAAAAAGAATCTCTTTGAAAATTGCGTAAAAAATTGCATTCAAACATCAAGGTATTCATCTATTTAAATTTGAATTTATGCTTATTGTTTGTGCTCTCTACCATGCCCACATTAGGTGGATAGCATATGGTAATCTATTCTTAAGTTTCAAAATTAGCTTTGAATCTAGAATAGGTTTAAATTCATTTAATTTTAGTTTATGATATTTCATTTTTGAAAAATCTATTTTGTTGTCGTTATGCTAACAAAATTTCCCCTAAATTTTTACGTGATGCAAAAAGTGTAGTGTTGTGCACATTAGGAACATAAGGGTATCTTTAGATTTGAGAAATTTAGAGATTTTATTTTTGAAGAATTTTCATGATGCTTCAATGGTGAAATGTGAATGGTTTTGTGTTTGAAGCATGAATTTAAGAAATTCAAAATATAGGACATTGTATTTGTTTATATTTTGTGGGATGAAGAGTCTCATGTTTCTTTTCATTTTCTTAACCTTTTGAAAATGGGGATCACAAACTTCAACCTCATTTTTTCTGCTTTGACTTTTTGGGTAAGGGTAGACTTTTGGACCTAAGATGGGATACTAAGGTTAGGAGTAGAGTGGAACCATGTCACACTTGTGGAATTGAGTATGTCCCAATACGAAGTGCCAAATAGGTAATATAATGAGATAAAAATAAATTTGGGATTCAAACATGTAAAATGAACTAAATTATAAAATTGAGAACTTTGCTTGTATTGAACACTGATGTGGAATCATGCAAGACTAGTATTAGGATCTTTACTTCCATTGAAAGTTGATATGAAATCATGCAAGGTAATACTAATGTTGTTACTTATGATGAAACTTTATATAAAATCATGCAATATAATGATGACACTCTATGTTGATGCTTGGTAGTCCCCTTCCTATTTTTATTGGGTCATTGGTAGCCGATGTGTCCTTGTGATTCTTGCTTGAGTGTGATGTTGTACCATCTCATTGCTTGATCTTGATGGTTTAACCGCATCTTCTTATGTGTTAATAGTTGAAGGCTATAACCCTTGTTTTACACTGTGTACTTGATTTGCAATGTGTATGTACTTGGTATGTGTAATGCCATGTTTGTATCATCTTGCATAATTGTATTACATGTGTGTATGATTGTTTGATCGACCATCTCTTAATTCAAAGGGGTGGACCTAAGAGTTGCACATGGTTGGGTGGAACTAATCCATTGTTGGGGCTAGCTAGATTTACGGATATGCTTGGAAAGCATGCAGAGTTCATTGTTGGTTGTGGCATGATGTACATTTTTGTACCATTTTGAGAAACATGTAATCGAGGACTTTTCTCACTCATTCGATCAGTTTGTTTTGGAAGTATATTTAAACTTATAATCCATGGTAAACTATCCACTCTTGGGTTGGAAGCTTCATTTTATTCTTTTAGTTATCATTTCATGTTGTTTAGATATTAAATTTGAAATGGAATCCTATGATATGCTCATTTTGATATGTTGCATAGATGTAGTTCACTTTACATGCTTGATGATGTAGATAGCATATTATGCATTGTGATGTTTATGTTAGAAATATGAGTATATGTTTTACCTTGTTTCTAGGGAATCGTGCCCATTTTGGGTGTCCTTGTTTGACCAATATAGAGCCCATAGGTGCTCGAGTGTTTGATCTAAGCCATTTTCATACAACATGAAAAAGGAGGAAGTTATGCCTTGCTATTTGCAAAAATTGATTTTGCTAGTTTTTATGTAGGCTGTTAGTTACAAATCGAAGTCCATAGTATGAATTGCAAGGGGCTCAAAGTTCAAATCTTTCTAAGCATTTTACATGGTGCAAAATGTAATTTAGACTCTAGAGTTTGAATCTCATGACAGTTGGAGTTCGACCTTCATGTGAGATTTTTCATGGTGTGAGATGATTATCGAACTCTAAATTCCAAGATGAGATCATGTCAAACTCAGACTTGGCCATGAGAATTTCATGATTTGCTAAATGTAAATCAGCACCTAAAGTCTGAAATGCATAATGAAGATCAAACTCTAAGGCCCAAGGTGGTCAACTGGCAAGGTTGAGGGTTGGCATCAAGGTTTACACACTATAGTTTGTGCGTTGGGATCTGAAGCCTAAGATGCAAGTTGTCAAGGCTCAATGCTAGGGAAGCGTTGGGTAGTTGTAGTTGCAACTCAAACTCTAAAGTCTAAGGTGTTGTAATATGCAACATGCACCCCAAACCCCAAAATTTGAGCCATGTAAATAAAGCTCTATAATACAAACTTCTTGCAAATTAGACCGTGAAGTCTAAGTTAATGCAGGATTGTCTTGTTTGTCCTATTTCCTGAGATGTCAAGGGAGTGCCTTGGTAGGAAAGTTGCAAGGATTCATAAGTTGGCCTAAGAACCCTAACTCTCCTCCTTATCTCATTGTTTGGAATTATCATGGTGTTTTGTCCTCTAGTATTTTTAGTCTTCCACTTGTGTCACCATCTATTGTGCATTGGTGTGTGTGTCAAGTCTGTCGTGTAGAGTTATATGGCACCTTGTGCACAAAGGAGTGTAATTTGAATTGCTTTATGTCACTTTTGTATCAAAAAAATTATTCATTCTATTTTTAACCATTAATGTCTTGGGTGAAAGCTTGGGACATGACAATTGTCATAAGGTGAAGTTCTCTCACTTCCACACTAGTTCCCATGAAGAACACCCTTCCAACCACCTTTGCACTATAAGAGGTCACATCATAAACTCTCACTAAAGATCCACAATAAAAGGAAAGCATTAATGGAAAGTAAAGTGACTACAAATAAATGTGATTGTATTAGACAATTGTAATGCAAGTTGCTACTCTAAAAGGGCTAACATAAGTGTGTATACATTCTCCCATAGTGCTCTGTGTAATGTCCCTAACCAAAATAATAATAAAACATTCTTAGATATAAAATATTTAAATGATTTCAACAACCAAACATAAAATATATTGAAACAAAAAATATCCACAACAATTAAACAAAGATCTACACTCAAACTCAACCTGAAAGCTAGACATGCATTGTTATGTCCCAAATAAACTAGTTTTTCTGAAATAACTATGCAAATTTGCTCACAAAAACTATGATAAAAAGATAGATAATATTTGCACACATAAATGAAAACTTCACAATATGCTAAAGATAATTCTTATTAATCAAATGTGCAACAAAATACTGAAATATATTATAACAATATGAATGATAGATAAATCTAAAATAATTTTTGGTATGTTTGGAGCTCCCTTCTACACAATCCTACAAATACAAACTACTGAAAATATGTTAGAATCCAAAACAATCTATGAAGTACAAATACAATCTCAGTATGTGATTGCTCTTAAGAAACCAAAGGGGTTTCATCCTCTAATCTCTAACAATCCAAGGGTTTTTGTCCTCAAATCCTATAATTGAAACACAAGTGCTCAAGTGGTGAAGAAAATTGATAAATTAGCAAAAGATGTCAACTAAGAAGTAGTGTGGCTTATATAGAAGCTGGGACACAAATCCAAATGTTTGAATATGCTAAAATAAATATTAATTTAAAATATTTTGAAATATTTCCTCTCAAAATAAACCACTAAAAGAGATATCATAACCTCCACTTGATTCTTGCCTATTTTTAGCTAGTGAAGATGCTCTTCTTACACCCACTTACAATTGTTGTAAATAATTATGAAATGGTCCTCCAACAAACAAAATAATAATATTTTATTTATTCAAGATGCTCACCCAAAAAAGTTATTTGTAACTCCCCCACTAAATGCTAACTGTAACTTCACATTTATGAGTTGGCATAGAATTTGTCATGACCCTGTCATAGAATCTATCATAAATAAAGATGCCAAAATGTTTTGGGAGTTATCGTATGCTCCATTTATGAATTTTCATGCCTCAATTAGGCAATTAAAAAATATTTTAATATATATTTGACCCATCTCGTGAATTTGAGAAATAATAATTAATTTGAGTTTAAATAATTAAGATGAATTAAAAATATTTCCCTAACAATTTCCCCTTAGCCCATGGGAAATATAGGATAGGGTTTTTTTTGTCCACAAGATCAAATTAATTAAAAATGGACCATTATACCCTATAATGTACCCAACCAAAATAATATTGAAACATTCATATGTCTAAAATATTCATGATTTTTAACAACTAAACATAAAATGTACTAAAATGTAAAATACCCACAACAATTAAACAAAGATCTACACTCAAATCTACCTCAACACTAGACATGCACTGCTATGTCCCAAACAAATTGATTTTTTTGAAATCTGATTTTATACTCAAATAAAATCTACGTCAAACCATCTATAGTAGATTTTAATTATTTTATTATTATTAAGATCCCATGAAAGCAAGGTGAGAGCATATGGTGAGAAAAATTGAATAAACTATGCAAATTTGTTACAAAAACTATGTAAAAAAGATAGATAATCTTTGCACACATAAATGGAAACTTCACAATATACTAAAGTTGGTTCTTATTAATCAATTGTGCAACAAAATACTAAAATATATCAAATATTACAACAATATAAATGGTGGATAAATTTAAAATAATCTTTTATATGTTGGAGCTCTCGTCTACAAAATCCTACAAATGCAAACTATTGAAAATATGTTGAAATCCAAAACAATCTTTGAAGTACAAGTACAACCTCTATATGAGATTGCCTTCAAGAAACCAAAAAGGTTTCGTTTTCTTTAATTTCCAAGAATCTAAGGGTTTTCATCCTCAAATCTTGTAGTTGAACACAAGTGCTCAAGCAATGAAGAAATTTGATAAATAGACAAAAAATATCAACTGAAGAAAGAGTATAGCTTATATAAAATTTAGAGCACAAATGCAAATGTCCCAATATGATATCATAACCTCCACTTCATACCTAACTAAGATGTTCTTCTTACACCCATTTACAATTGCCATGATGCTCCTCTAACAAGCAAGATAATAATATTGTATTTATTCAAGATGCTCACCCAAAAATAATTCTTTATAACTCCCCATTTATGAGCTCTCATAGAATATGTCAATGACCATTTCTCCCCCAATGTCAACTTTAACTCCCCATTTATGAGCTATCACAGAATATGTCATGACCATTTCTCCCACAATGTCAACTACAACTCCCTATTTATGAGCTATCATAGATTATGTCATGGCCATTTCTCCCCCAATGTCAACTATAACTCCCCACCCCATTTGTGAGCTATCATAGAATATGTCATGACCATTTCTCCCCCAGTGTCAATTATAACTACCCATTTATGAATTATCATAGAATATGTCATGACCATTTCATAAATAAAGATGTCAAAATACTTTAGAAATTACCATACATCCCATTTATCAATTCTCAAGTCCCATTTGTTATGTAAGAGTAGTTTACTGCACAAGATAATATATAGAAACAGAAAATAGCAACTTAAAATTTGATACAAAATACGCCACAGTAAGACAATAAATTGTCTTTTCATTGTCTAATAACTAATGAGATAACAGACAAATATTTATTTCTACTTTTTAAAAATGTTTTTAGTTTTTAAAAAATGGGAGGCCTTTGGAAAGGATTCACGAGGCTTAAGGTGGGCAACAATAAATCTGTATTGCGGTCTCAAAGTCATGCCTGTTTTTCAAATTTTTGATTACTACGGACTCTGACACCATGGGATGCAGAGGATTCATATACCATGTGTTGAACTTTTTGTATTTTTTTAAAAACATTTTTTTTTTGGAGAAGCAGTGACCCTCCATTCAGTATGGAGATTTCGCCATAGGAATTCTCTTGACAACTTTGCATGGACATCTGCTGTGGCATTGGAAGAAAAACCCTCGCTCTCTAGCCCCATTACGCCAGAAACAAACAATTGGTTTCACGTTTTATTTCTTATTTTTAATGGAAGCAACTACTGCGATTTGCTGAATACATATCCTTCAATCATCAATGTGACGAGCATCCCAGATAAAACTATTAAAGAAAT
Organism: Cunninghamia lanceolata; assembly: GCA_027924645.1. Lineage (NCBI taxonomy): Eukaryota > Viridiplantae > Streptophyta > Pinopsida > Cupressales > Cupressaceae > Cunninghamia > Cunninghamia lanceolata. The sequence continues at coordinate 1,564,897 of BSBN01000082.1, forward strand.
CATAAAGTTGAGTCCTGCAAATTGGTCGGTGTAGGAAGAGTAATTAATCAGGTTTGCTTGTCCGACACTGACAGACGATGTACAGGCATGTTTCTTGGATTCGATCAACATGTCAGTAGGTACCTTAAAGGATATTTGAAAAATAAACTTGGGTGGATTTCGCCTTAAATCACAAATGGGCAGAAGAATCAGGTGTCCATCGGTCAAATTTTAATTGATTGGAGTTACCGGTCTGATGCTTGGAGCTTATTAGGTGGCAGTTTTTCAAGTTTTTGAAAACACAAGTGATTTGACAAAATAATATTTTTTTTCTACAATCTGACGATGGGTTACAGAGTGTGATCCTCCAAAATAAAAAAACTACTACACAATTAAATCCAAAAATAGGTATTCAATTTACAAAATAACTCTTCAATTTAGTGGTGGTTTCATGGTCTGCAATTCCTGCTGGATTTGCATGAACTGGGCTTTCTATAAATATTCATCTGATTAAAATATGGATGTGCTCATATACATCAACCAAGGTGAAAAAGGTGAAGAAATTCTCTATGCTATTGCTTGAACAAACCCATCCTTGCTACAATTTAGGTATCTACATATTCTTCTTGAGGCGAAATGGTTTGAAAACACAATTTACAGATGAAAATTATAGGATGGAAGGGTGAAAATTTCTACATCAGTGGTGAATAGATAGATTCTGAAACACCTGTAAGTATCCACCGTGTGTGTGCCCATATGTGTGGATATTCATCAAAAATACCTGTAATCACATTCTATGACGTTGGTTGGACTACACTAGTAATCATGTTTGCAATATGCAGAAGCCACAATTCAATGGTCAAACAGTCAGATAGTAATTTTATACCTCATCCACAACAAGAAGTGGTAAATATTTGTCCTATTTTTATTGATCAAAATTGACCTTTGACTGTTGAAGTGGATGATGTTTAAGAATAGCCATTTAGGATCGTGCATGCAAATGTCAAGACATATGATGGAGGACAATGTGTTGTCAAAGTAAAGCTTCCTTGTTTCAAGCTAGTTTCCAGGTAGTAATCATGTTTGCAACATGCAGAAGCCACAAGTTTTTGACAGGTGTTTAGGATCTCTCTACTTAAATATCATCCATTTCAATAGTCAAATAGTCAATAGCAAATTTAGACCTCATCCACAACAAAAAGTGGTAAATTTTTGTCCTATTTTTATTGATCAAAATTGACCTTTGACTGTTAAAGTGGGTGATGTTTAAGAATAACCGTTTAAGATTCTGTATGCAAATTTCAAGGCATATGATGGAGGACAATGTGCTGTCAAAGTAAAGCTTCCTTGTTTCAAGCTTGTTTCCAGATGCCAAAAAATTGCCTGGCAAATGCATAAACGGTCAGTGTCTCATGGAGCAATAATTAGTTGGTTATGTACAAAATGGGCTTGTTAAAAGGACTTGGGAGATTTTTGTTAAGTCCATGCAGTTGGAGAATGTAAATCCAAATCAAGAAAGCATTGTTGGGAGTATGTTGTTGTTGATGAGGTTTCAAGTCTTTTCCAGAGTAGCGTCAGCGTCTTTCAGGCTCATCGGCTGAACCATTGTCAGATATGCACTTATCTTGCTGTTTGATGGTGCCTTGGAGATTTCAAACTCCAACATCATCATCCTGCCAGCTTGTGTCAGTGTCAGGGGCTTCAGAACCATTTCAACTGTGACGAAATGCCTCTCTGTATTGTGTTTTCATGGAATGCAATCATTGTTGGATATTTATGCAACTGTTAGTGTCTTAGAATTTTAACGACTACAATCAACATGTTTAATTCCAGATACTGTCACCTCGCTTGCTTCTTCCCAGCACACGTGGAGCCTTGCAGTAAGATAATCCAAACTAAAGGAATGTGCATTGCAAAATGGTATTGGAGAGTTTCAAGTCTGGTTTTAAATAAAATTTGGTTTAATTTAAAACTTTATATTTCCAGAGTCCATGTAATTGAAAGAGTTTCTGGTAACAGCTGTGTAATAGTAATTTTTTCTTTTTCCTAATGATAAATCACAAAATATAAATTAAAACATTAAATTCAAAAACTACTACACAATTATTATCAGAAACTCTTTCAAATTTTGGTTTGTTCAATTCCACAACGCCATTATTTAGCTCCTGGTCTAGAATTGTTCATTTTTGTTTTTATCATTGTTTTTATTCATGTTATCAGAGCCCTTTTGACCTGTATACTATTAAATATAATGAATTAGTTCTCTATAATATATAAAAAAGATATTTTAATTATTTTATCTATATTCGCGTCATTTCTGCCGTGCCATCAATGTCCATTGATGTCCCATCAAGCTTGTCCAGTCGAGCTTCTGTCGGGTATCAGATAGAAATTCGCTTATGCAGGGATTGGAGTTATACAATCATATGCGAACGGCCCAATATCCAGAAAAAGATTCAACAGAAAAGATTGTCATGCTCTGGTGTACAACACCCTAATAGTTTGTCGCCTCGCAAAACTTTTTGGCACCATTAAAATCATTGAATAAGTGTGGATTATAACAAGGAGCTAAATGCTAAGTTGAATTTTACAATCTAACATTTTATTATTGGTCATCTTTTCATAGTCAACATTCTTCGTTTAACAGCCCATTGAAAAGAACTATGTTCATTTGGATTGTCGATTAGAAAGGCCCTTAACGTCCAGATCTCCGAGAGAGACGTTTGGACACACTATATGAAGAAAATGTTTAATAAATATGGAAAATTTAATGAATTCTGTAATTATCTTAGGATAGTGATATATAAATTACATTGATGCCACACTCAACCACTCTAGGAATCATTGCTAAACTCCAAACTAATCAAGATGGATTAGAGAAAAACAATGCAATATTAAAGTTAAACAAAGCTATCATCTATTTGCTGTCCTATTTAATATATAGATAAATAGAATTAGAAAATACTAAAGTTGTACTAAAGGAAAACACAGCAATATTAAAATTAAACATAGCTATCACCTACTTGCTGTCCTATTTAAAATATAGATAATTACAATATAGAAGAATACTTGACTAAGACTGGACACACAAGGTGCCAAAAAGTTCTCTTACAACTTTGCCTCATTGTAACTTTTGTGGTAAATTATCTAAATATCTTAATTTGTCCCTAAAAATATTTCTTTCTTAAGCACTTCAATTCAAAAAGAGTTTAAAAGTTGAACACTCTGATTGAAGAGAATCTATAAATCGTTAAGGTACTCAAATTAAAAAGAATCTGAGAAATCTTAACGCACTTCAATTGAGAATAGTCCCGGGTTTAGTGAGGGATTTCATTTAGGAAGAATTCAGACACTTGGAAAGGTTGGTGTCAACATAGACAACTACAAAATCATAACTTACAACAAATATTCAAAACAAATTACATTGTCAACACACTTTTGGTTGAATCCATGTTAAAATCGGAACCAGCCTTAACCCATTGAACCCTTATATCATTGCTGCATGCCAGCCATATGTCTCTACTTCTTATATACATTGTAGACATCAAAAAATAATTAACTACATATATCTCTACTTCTTATATACATTGTAGACATCAAAAAATAATTAACTATCATTCAAACATTCTTCAACCTATGTTTATAAACCAAGACCAACCTGTCTAATATAATATTAAATGTTTGTAAACCAAGACAATGATTCTCAAAATCAGTAAACAACTCCCCCTGTAATACAATTTAATAATAACCCACTAAAACTTATTCGCTTCCAAAATGCCTACCACTTTAACTTATTCAAAAAATAAACTGTCTGGTAATTTATAGAGATATTGCAGCTTTGTAATTTAATTATATCCTCGGTTTTAGTGGTTAGCATATTTAATTCCATTAAGACAATGGGGCAAGATGTTTTCACTAATTTAATTAACCCTGGTAGTTCTATACAGTTGCAAAGTGTGGTAGAAGTTTAATGGAAACAAAATTTAATTAGTTCTACCACACTTTGCAACTGTAGAGAACTACCAGAGCTAATTTAATTAGTTAAAATTTAGTGAAAACATCTTTCCTGTTCTCTTAATGGATTTAAATATGCTAACCACTAAACCAAGGCCTTTTAAGGATTTAATTTTATACAAAAGACTCATAAAAAGTTGAAGCAATAGGAACAAAGAAAATCGAACTCTGAATTAGATCAACCACATAAATTAACCACACCAAAAACAGAAAACCGCAATTGTTTTGGGGTTGCTGATATCTTATCAAAACCTACTACATAAAAGGAGGACCATAAAAAAACTTTGGAATTTATTTCAAAACTTTCAAAAAGTAGAAACATTTTAAACAATTATGAAAATTAGAAGTTATTTGAACTTAAAGGGTTGGAACAGTAACGTCATTCCAATGTCCATCATTCAAACTTCTAATAGTTTGGCTCTGGTGTGAAAGTCGACGTTCAATATGATGAACAAAACAGGTAAGTCAGGTTTGTGTTTGGCATGACAAAAATAATCCTGGAATACCTAAACAATCAATGTAACATCATGAGCCAAATCAATCAAATTAGTTCTTCGATAATAAAAATGAAGAGGAATCATACACTTTCAAGTAGAGCTTCTCTGAAACACACGAGGAGACAAAAGCTTTGTGCTAGAGGCTCAAGCCTACAAGTCATGTTACAGCTGAATATCATTAATTTCCTGGAGTTGAGAATGCACTAACAAATTCATGGAGTTACACACACACATTAACAAGTGTGCCGGAAATCTAAAAAGCCCAACTGCAGTTCATAAACTTTCAGGTTTCTTCAATCAAAAAATGAAAAAAACCCTCCAAGAAAGACAATGACATAAATCAGCAAGCCATAAATCCAAGCTTGAAATAATTATGTACAATAGTGTTAAGACATGTCAAAATTTCTGACAAGTTGTTCTCAGGATGCATGATGCGCATTACTATAACACTTTATTAAGAGAGTGACTAGTCAATATAAACCTTGCACCAACCAGGGTCAACCTGGGTGTAATGGTCATACAAAACTGTCACAATACCCATCCTCCGTCAAGATGAAAAGAACCTTTTAAGTTTGGCTGTCCTGTCTTTCAAGCAAGGTGTAGACAGCTAGAGTTTTTATGCCTTGCCAAATAAGAATAAACTGACTACTCCAAATCTCTTGTATTCTGTTGTGCAAATCATTCAACAATGTCTTCAGAAATATGAGAAACAAAATATCAACTCCCCTTATACAGAATCCCTACAGTACAGCAAACTTTTGAGTAGTTCCCATGTGATGTACAATAGGAACCAAAGAATATATACTATCAATCATTTTTTGGAAAATCCTACAAAAAGAATAAATTCCATAAACCAATGACAGAACATGCAAAATCAGCCTTCCTATTTCCTGCCCCTTCTTCTCTGCTCCCTAGCACTTGCCTCCTCCACCCCATTTCTTGTATGTGAATCCATATCTCTAGAAGCTGAAGCTTCCATTGTATCTTGCCGGATTGGCCTCTCTTCATCCTCAACTTCTGAGTTTCTAGCATGACGGGCTCTGTTTCTTCGATCCTGTAGAATATCAATGCAGATTTATAACTTCCCTAATCACCATTCAGAAGGCTAATGCCTCCGCATGTTACCTGTATTCATGTGGAGAAACCAAACCAAATGCCAACTTTATTTAGCAGATAATTAATGGATAAGTACACCTACCTCATGGAAAGGAAACTCATCTACTTCAAGCATTCGTACAACATGTCCCATCTTAGGTCTTTTCTCAGAATCTGGATCAAGGCATCTTAGAGCAACCAAGAGCGCTCTCTTCAGATTACGTGTAGCTGGTTTTGTATCCATATTTGGATCTACAACCTCTTCTGAGCGTCTGTTACCAACCATCATCTTTAGCCATTCTACAAGGTTAACCTGCACCATAAAAGCACCAGAGTTGGTTCATCCTTATGCTTATACACAGCCCAAAACAACTTTGAAAATATAAAATAAACTAGAATCAATGTGCCAAAGAAATTTAAGTTGAACCCACCTCGTCTGCTGGCCGACCATAGTCAACTGGATCTCTACCTGTGATAGTCTCTAGGAGGAGAACTCCAAAGCTATAAATATCACTCTTTTCATTCAACAATCCTGTATTTGCATACTCTGGTGCAACATATCTAAAAGTGGCAGAAAAATCAGCTGAAAGTAAGTTTGAAATTGTAAAAGCTTTGTTCCATACATAAAGATAAGGAAACCACCTCACCAATAGAGAAATGCAAGTAACACTAGGTTTTTCAGAAGTCTAAGCACCAGTTAAAAAAAGCTAGCTTTGAGATGTTCACTTTTGGGCTTCAAAAAGTCAATCCATGCTTACAACTCTATGGAAAATGAACCTCATGCTAAATAATGACAAATAGGAAGCAACAAGCATGAAAATCAAGCCTAGAGATGAAGAACATCTAAAGTAATATGCTAATCTAAGAGCACAATATTAGTGCATATACAGCCAATAATCAAGTTTTCCTTGATTTTTGTTATCCACTGTATAAATATACAAATAACAAACAGAGTAGTCAGGTACAATAATCTCTTTCAACAGCTATTGACACATCGGAAACATGCTGGTGGGGATTGAAAGGTTCATTTAGCCTGGTGACAATAGAAAAATTAAAATTAAAAACAATGATACTGACTAATTCTATGAAGCATGTTTCAACCATTTTACATGAATATATCAATGGATACTATAAAGATGAAATTTCTTACCTAGACAATTGCACAAGCTCTCATATGATCCAATGGAAACAAGCACACTGGAGATGACCAATGCATAGAATTTTTTATACAGAGATCTTGATTACCCTTTCTTAAATAGGTGTTTTCAAGAGGTTGAATCAATGTAGCATTGGGCAAAATTTCACATACCATAGAAATTGTAAAATTGAATTCACAGAATAAGTACTTTAATTCTTGGGGAGAGTTCAGCCCCAGGCCAAATTAAGAGAGAGAGGTTGTACCCGAAAGTGCCCATTACTCTAGTTGTGATGTGGCTCTTTTCTGATCCAAGAAGCTTTGCTAATCCAAAATCTGAGACCTTCGCATTAAACTCGTTATCCATTAAGATATTGCTGGCTTTGATGTCCCTGTGAACAACCTTTGGCTCAATAGCCTCATGCAGATATGCAAGCCTGCAATCAAAGATATAACGAATTAATAATTCCTCAAATTCCTAGTGCAATGACATTTATGGACAAATGGATTATTTTGCAAAATTTAATGTCAAGCACTGCTACTTCTCTCATTCATCCAAATATTAAGACGAATTTACTACAATAAAGCACAAGAGAAAGAAGTTATCTAAGTGAACTGGAAAAATGCTACTCACGCCTTTGCAGTTCCAAGAATAACCTTCATACGGGCCCCCCAAGTCAGAAAACCTTGTTGCCTCATTGCTCCATGAAGCCATTGATCTAAATTGCCATTATTAACATACTCATATACCAGCATCCTGATCAAAATGTCGCGTTTTAAACATTAGCATTTTATACAAATTATAATTTCAAAACACAATACAAGGAAAAACAGAGTACAGAAATAGGATTAACCAACAATGATAAAAAGGGACTTTTCATGGAGTGGATTTCACACTATAATGGGATATGAACGAATGCCATCAATAACAGATACATCTGCCTAAAGGAAATGGTAGCTATTTCCTACATTTGAAACTTTCACCTGTGAGTTCCTTCCATGCAGTACCCAAGGAGACGCACTAGATTTTTGTGTCGCACATGACCAATAGCCTCAACTTCTGTCCTGAACTCTTTTTCTGCTTGACCTCTAAACCAAATCAAAGATATTGTAAACTGAGCAAACCCCTTCAAATTATTTTGCATGGGACGCTGCTTCAAAAGGAAGATAAAGACAGCAAAATAGATAAACCAAAAAGAATGAAGAATAACAAACATTTAAAGAGAGAAACTCACAAATTGTTGAGAAGGTTCTTGACTGCAACCATAGTTCCATTTGCAAGCTGGCCCTTATAAACAATTCCATATCCACCCTCACCCAGTACATTTTCTTTTGCAAAGCAATTTGTGGCAACTTCAAGGTCCCTAAGGGTAAACCAATGACCCCATCCAAGATGTGAAACTTCAGGTAAACCGCTCAATGGTGAAGCTGGATTAATTCCATGGGAAGACGAAGCCCTATAAACTGTGAGTGTGCCCGAGTTTCCCTCTTCTCCTGAAAGTGAATTTCCTCCAATCTCCTGTTGAAAGATGGAACTGCCTTGGCTGTGAGTATCCACATCAGTGGATCTCCTTATACCGACATGGACTAAAACCTTTTCTGATTCCCTATCACTGGATTTGTCACGAATGGTAAGAAGAACGCCATCACTGGCAGAAAAATTAACTGCCCCTACCTTCTCAACCTTGACTTCCGTAATCTCCTTTGAGACTTTTGGGATCTGGGTCACTGGTAGGTTTTCTAAAACACTGTTTGATTTTCTCCGAGAAGCAAGCCATACTGATAATAGAATTAGTATTATAACAATAAATGCACCAACAGCTATGCCAATCAAAACCCATAATTTCAGCCCGAACAGGTTAGTCTTCTTGGATAGCTCAGCATTTAGAAATCCACCAGATGACATTGCCTCCTGCCAATGGGTAAACAAGACAATCAGTTCAAATCTTTAAAACAGTCTTGAAACAATGAAAAGTACCATAACCTTCTCTCAAGTACATTGAAAAATCCCTATAAAGGTTAATTAATTAAGGTGATGAAACTACTAGAACAAACAAGCAAAGAGAATTAGGGCAAGTCAAAATACAATACAAGTTGCTAGATAACGTAACAAAATGCCAATTAATTTGAAATGCATACAAAAAATTGCTCTCATTCTGACAGAAAATTCTGAGAAGACCCTAGGAAAATCTTCTAGTGCCAGATTATAACTTCTCAGCACCTCTCCTTGTTCAAGGGGCGAAAGAAAACATTATTGGCTGAAAGGCTGGACATTTTGGTAACTTACATTTTCATGGCAACAGGAATGCAACCAAGGAAAACAAACTGTGTGAACGCAAACTTTTGGTAATAGGCAAGATAAACTTAAAAAGCCCCTTGGGTCATGTATATATTGTACATTGAGGATGTCAAAAAACGCGTCATTCATGGTTCGTGTTAGTTTCCCCAACTGCAAATCATATCTAATGGCAGCTGTATAGATCCTCGTTCATGTGTAAATTGATGAAAAGTAAAACCCGGGTTGCATAGGGTATAGGTCTTGAATCCCAGTCCACTATGATTTGTTGGGTCTCAGGTTACCCTTAAGGTAGTTTCCTTTACACACAGATCAGAGCAGCAAACTAGCTCTTGAGAACATAATGTGTTAGGTAAATCCTTCCCTAGGGAACAATGGCATCATACAAATGGAATGTAAATGGATTTTTTTTCAAAACAGAGAATACAGAGCATCAGTTTTACTTCAAAATTGCATACCACTTCCAATGAGTTATACCAGCAGCAAATCTCAATCAGCGTCCTGCAAATGCTTCTAGATGTTTAATCCGCTTCCTCTGTGACCCGTGCATGCCACTCCGATAAAATGCCTTTTCCAAAGCGTTGGTGATCCAAATGTAGGACTCTCTCCGAATAGATTCCACTACACACAACCCAATTGGCGAGAAAGACGGAGGAATAGTTCAAACAGAGCCATTTTTGAAGAATGCAGAGAAATAAAAACAGAGATCACACAAAACACAGTGGGCCAGCGGTTGGGGAGGCTGGAGGGCAGCTCACAGGAAGTTGTTTAGCATAAGCAACATCATTCCAAGAAACAAGGCCCACTGGTAGACGAGACACAAACATACCTCCCTCAAACACTTGTTTTACAAGAATGGATGACAAGATTCCACCAGAAAATAGCTAATGCCTAAATTTGGATACAGAAAGAAAAAATGGGTCTTACACATGAATAATCCCGATTCCTCTTTTAACTTAAATGGGTGTCATCAGTTACGAAAAACCCATTGGACGGGTGTAGGAGAGAAGCAGAGAGAGAGCAATGTAAATCAAGAATGGAGAAGAAACGGTTTGCTTGACGTCTGGTGATGAATAATGACTAGGTAGACCTAGTCAGGGGCCACCAGCACTAGGGCCAAATCTATTTTCACTCCACCAAAACAAAGAGTTACATCCACAATGTCTGGTAAAGTGGACCCTTGCTTTGAAGCAGAACAACATATATTTACCCGACAGCAGGAGATAAATGAGAGAGAGTGGAAGATGTTGGTGAAAAAAGAGAAAAACTTTTTATTTTTGTTTGGTGGGGTGGAGCGTGCGAGTGAAAGAAGAGACCTTTTTCTTTGTGTCGGTCTACACGAGCAACACGAGCGAGTAACGCCTTTGACAGGGTCGTGAGAGAGGGAAGGTTGACTCCCCTTATTTCTCATCGGTTTGGAACTCTCATCGTCTTTACTAAAATTCAATGTTACAGTTTGGGATTTGACTTAATTATACTTGTATTTCTTCCTTAGTTTATCACCTCAATAATTTGATTATCAGGTTGACTTTTGTTTTAAAATGTGGTCCTTTTAGGTTAGTTGAATAACTACTAGCACTTAGGGGTGCAATGATTTTGGTGATAGGGAAATTTAGAGAATATTTTTATCGATAAAAAATTTTGTATTGAAGTTGTTAATTTTAGATCTGGCGGTCCAAATTCGAAGATAAAGAGTGCAACTTGAACATACCGAAGATCAAGAGGACGTGTATAACTTTAGAGTGGTTCTTTGAGTGTAGCTATGAACTTCAACTTGTTGTTTTGACAAAATATTGATCTGTAGTTCTCAAGCGTATCATGGTGATTTCCTTGTGTCTTTTATGTGCATATGAATGCATGCATAGGTGCAACTTGAACATACTAAAGATCAAGGGGACGTGTATAACTTTAGAGTGGCTCTTTGAGTGTAGCTATGAACTTCAACTTGTTGCTTTGACAAAATATTGATCTATAATTCTCAAAAATATCATGATGATTTCCTTGTGTCTTTTATGTGCATATGAATACATGCATAGGTGCAACTTGAACATACCGAAGATCAAGAGGACGTGTATAACTTTAAAGTGGTTCTTTGAGTGTAGCTATGAACATTGACAAAATATTGATCTATAGTTCTCAAAAATATCATCATGATTTCTTTGTGTCTTTTTAGGGAAGTGCTAATAAGGTATGTGCATATGAATACATGGATAGGTGCAACTTGAACATACCAAAGATCAAGAGGACGTGTATAACTTTAGAGTTTTTCTTTGAGTGTAGCTATGAACTTCAACTTGTTGCTTTGACGAAATATTGATCTATAGTTCTCAAAAATATCATCATGATTTCTTTGTGTCTTTTATGTGCATATGAATACATTCATAGGTGCAACTTGAACATATTGAAGATCAAGGGGACCTGTATAACTTTAGAGTGGTTCTTTGAGTGTAGCTACAAACTTCAACATGTTGCTTTGACAAAATATTGATCTATAGTTCTCAAAAATATCATCATGATTTCCTTATGTCTTATTAGGGAAGTGTTAATAAGGTATGTGCATATGAATACATGGATAGGTGCAACTTGAACATACCGAAGATCAAGGGGCTGCGTATAACTTTAGAGTGGTTCTTTGAGTGTAGCTATGAACTTCAACTTGTTGCTTTGACGAAATATTGATCTCTAGTTCTCAAAAATATCATCATGACTTCCTTGTGTCTTTTTAGGAAAGTGTTAATAAGGTATGTGCATATGAATACATGCATAGGTGCAACTTGAACGTACCAAAGATCAAGGAGACATGTATAACTTTAGAGTGGTACTTTGAGTGTATCTATGAACTTCAACTTGTTGCTTTGACAAAATATTGATCTATAGTTCTCAAAAATATAATGATGATTTCCTTGTGTCATTTTAGGAAAGTGTTAATAAGGTATGTGCATATGAATACATGGATAGGTGCAACTTGAACATACCGAAGATCAAGGGGATGTGTATAACTTTAGAGTGGTACTTTGAGTGTAGCTATGAACTTCAACATGTTGCTTTGATGAAATATTAATTTATAGTTCTCAAAAATATCATGATGATTTCTTTTGTCTTTTTAGGGAAGTGTTAATAAGGTATGTGCATATGAATACATGCATAGGTGCAACTTGAACATACTGAAGATCAAGGGGACGTCTATAACTTTAGAGTGGTACTTTGAGTGTAGCTATGAACTTCAACATGTTGCTTTGACAAAATATTGATCTATAGTTCTCAAAAATATCATGATGATTTCCTTGTGTCTTTTTAGGGAAGTGTTAATAAGGTATATGCATATGTATGCATGGATAGGTGCAACTTGAACATACTGAAGATCAAGGGGATGTGTATAACTTTAGATTGGTTCTTTGAGTGTAGCTATGAACTTCAACTTGTTGCTTTGACAAAATATTGATCTATATTTCTCATAAATATCATGATGATTTCCTTGTGGCTTTTTAGGGAAATGTTAACAAGGTATGTGCATATGAATACATGGATAGGGAAATGTTAACAAGGTATGTGCATATGAATACAAGTACAGGTATAGGCATGCCATTATTCAAAAACATTACATGCTCGTACATTTGTAAACAAAAAAATTCTGCCTCGCTTTTTAAAGTTTTCTACAACCCTATTACAATGCAACATTTCGACCCAAAAGGATAAGATGGACCTAAACATTATATGAAAAACATAGAATTCTTGATGCAATTATGAATAGGAGGCAATGGCTCCAAATTCAATTGATGTTTCTCATAGTTGATGTATTATTGCTCATTCAAATTTGTTGTTTTGGTTATATGGTGACATCTTTGTACTTTTAGACATCATAATTTTCCTTATCTCCTAATCACAAGAATAGTCCATGAGCACATTGATGTAGCAACAACAAATATTAAGGTAATAAAAGACAAAACAATCAAACCCATATTTTCTTAGAGATATTACCATAAAAAGAATAAATATAATGCTCATTTGTGCTCTCCCACAAGGGGTTGCCAAGTGTTTCAAGATTTACAGACTCCAATATTATTTGCTTCAATACTTCTTTATAAGCTTATAAATAGGAGTTAGGGTAGTTAGTAGGTAAATATTACCTGCCCAATGAATTTCTCAAGAAACATTACATTGACATATATGTATGTAATTGAATTAAATTTTGGCCAACACCTTGATGACTAACAAATCAACCATGTGAATTTGCACAAAGAGAAAAGAAACTTATATGAAGGAATTAAAACTAACAAACTTGCATGAAGAGTGAAATCAGAAGGAAATGATGCTAACACGTATCAAGGCCACTTTGGTTTTTCTACAACTAAAATAAGACCAATTGCATTGATACAACCAAATTAATTTCATTAATGTGGTATAGGAAATCCCATTGTTGACCAAAGATTGTTAAAACTTAAACTATTGTTGGAGGAATCAATCAATCCATCTCAACTTTAAGATATTACTTAGATAGTGAAAAGGAACTCTAGTCAATAAAAAGATGGCATAGAAGAAATATCGATACAAACAACATAGAAAATCACATCAAGAGTTACTCAATGCCAACCATTAACAGGGCTATCAACAAGGCAAAAACTATGAAACTTACATGATCATTAGGACTTGTAATAATCAACTTATCAAGGTTTCAAAATAAATTTTAAAAACAAGGAAAAAAATGCTAGGTCACTTGTTAGTGAGCATATCATTATGATCAAAACTCAATAGTTTTTATTGCATGCAATGTTTAGGTATGGAAGTTCAGAAAAGAGGACCTACATTCCAAACTTGAGACGAGAACATTTATAACTATACAAATAAAGAACCTACATGGTAAAAAAAGTAAATTGAATTAAGATTTATTGACAGGTAATTTTGAACATTAAATTGAATTTTTTTAAAATCCTTTACAAACTTTCAAGCAAATGTAATTGGTACCTAGGTGTAAAGCCAAATTCCACAACTTTTGCCAACATCTTGGCTACTTATGCTAGAATGGGAGATTTGGAACAAGTTATGGACATCCATCAAAGGATAAAGGAAGGGGGTTTTTGTCAGATGTTATAATTGCAACTACCCTTGGAGACATGTATGCAAAATGTGGAAGCATATACAAGGCACATGAATTGTTTGATAGAATGCCTCAAAGAGATGTGTCCTCTTGGACTACAACGATTGCAGGATATGCACAAAATGGATTTGTTGAAAAGGCTTTAGAAATTTTCAAGAAAATTCAATTGGAAGGTATAAATCCAAATTCATAACCTTTGTTAGCATCCCCCCTACCTGTGTCAAAATAGGAGCTTTGAAATAGGGTATGAACGTCTTTCAAAGCATAAAGGATAGAGAAATTTTTCAAATGTTGTAGATGTTGTAGTTACAACTTTCCTAGTAGATGTGTATGCAAAATGTGGAAGCATAGAAAAGGCGTGCATGAATTGTTTGAAAGAATGCCTCAAAGAGATGTGGTCTCATGGACTGTAATGATTGTAGGATATGTAGAAAATGGATTTGTTGCAAATTCTTTAGAAACTTTCAAGCTAACTCAATTGGAAAGTGTAAAACCAAACTCGACAAACTTTGCCAGCATCCTCCCTGCGTGTCCCAAGAAGGGAGCTTTGGAACAAGGTATAGACATCCATCAAAGCATAATGGAAGAAGCGATGTTTGATAAAAATAAAATATTTAGCTCCTCCTTCTCCATCCTTGTAAACACATAACTATATCTTTTACAATTATTTCCACTAAAATAAATTTTATTTGGAAAAGAAAGGAATGAAATAGATGGGCTTGGGGGTTTTCCTCCCAATCAGTTTGGGTGACAACAAGGTCTTCCACACCTTTGGAAATGAATTGAAGGAGTTGGTCCAACACCTTCAATGGATCCACTATGGCATCCCATAAAGTACTATAATGCCCTATGTATGGACTAAAAGCTCTTGTTGAACTCAAAAAGTAAAAACCATCAAGATATGCATGATCGCTATCCTTTTCGCCATTGAAAACTAAAACTTTCATAACTAGAGAAACCCTTGAAAATTTATAACAATAAATTTTGGACAATGAAATAGTCTTAGATGAGCGGGTTTCTCAAGTTCTGTGGAGGTTCACTTTCTCAGAGCTTACCACTACCATGAAAAGTTGTAGTGAGGACAAAAAGCTCAAGCAAGGAGGCTTCAAATCAACTTATAAAGAGGTTTTGCAGAAGATGGAGGATGTTGTGGTAGTGAAGAAATGTTTTGGAGCATCATTATATCACATGAATGCCCTTGCCCCTTGTGTCTTTGCCAACCATCTTCAGTGAAGGATATTAGATTGCGAGAAGAGACTTTAAAACTTTAAATGAAAAGAGACATTTTCCAATGTGAATTTGTTTTGGTAGCATGAGATAATTTTCTAAGCATGAATGCTCACACAAGAAGCCTATAGGCTAAAAATAAATCAAGTATAATTAATTTAGATTAAATTAAATGATAGTTAGAAATGATAAATGTGTAATAAATGTTATTTTTAAATTTTAAATAATAGATTAGGCATTTAGTTGTGGAACTGTCATGAAGAGTAATTATAATGCTACACAGAACTTAGTTGTTTAGGTATAAAAATAAATTCCCTCATTATGATCATTGTTAGGGAAATATGATAGATTGAGAATTTTGTGAAGTTTGAATCTGCGTTGTGTTGAACTCGTGCACCACAAGCACGGGATTGATCCTATTGTCTATGTATTTTCCTGCTCTTGTTCACCCTTATCTTTATTGTCTGCTAAAACATAAGGACTAGTAGTATTAGAAATACCTAGGGGAAATTGTTGGACTGTAAGGATTCACATTATCCTCAGTCAACCCTCTTGTTTACTAGCTTTATGACCTTTAGTGAGAGATCAAAGACAACAAACTCAAGCTGGCAATGTCCTAGATGATTCTAATGTAAATATTAGTTCCTTTAAATGCTTCGAAACAAAATGTTCCTATGAATGAGTGTTACTTGTAGTGCAAATGATCTAGGATAGCTTAATGGTTCCAGAATGTGAATTAATGTTCAAATAAATGTCTTTAAATAGCATGAAATAATGAATAGTCACGCAAACGTTTACCAAGTTGGATACTAATGGCTAGTACAAAAGGGTAAGAGTTAGCAATTTGAAATATAAAAATTTAAATTTTTGGTTAGACCCACTCCATGCAAGATCACTCCTACACATTATAGGATTGATGACCTAGGGCAAGGAATGTAGAATATCAAGATCAGGAATGGATATGTAAATGTATGGGTTAGTGATGAGGCAAATGTGTGTAGACATGTACAAATAGGGCTAGGATAAGGTTGAATGTATGTAATTGTGTGTAAGTGAGAGAAAATGGGAATGCATAAGGATCGAGGAAGGAGCCAAACCTAGCACAAGAGTGTGCCACATGTTTCTATGTAATCATATTAAGACATTCCATCAAAATGGGCCCTAAAACTAAATGGGAATTGGCATGGGTATGTAAATTTCACCATTACATTTTGCCACCACTTTGAGGTGCATATGAATCCTAAAATGAACATGTATTTCAAAGTATATGAGCACTCCCAACCATGCATAAAAAGTTAATATTTAGACATCAAAAGGATATGGGGTCCATGTAAATTAATGGACCCAACTTCATCTCTTCATGTGTTCCTCCTCCTTGGATACATACTCCACAAAAAAACTTGAAAAATAAAATAAAAATATGCAAGGAGTAGCTTATGTCACATAAGCGAAATATGCACAAATTACAAGCTTGTTTCAATTGTCTAAGAAAATAAAAAGTAGGAATAGAGAGAGTAGGGTTAGGAAATTCTTCTTATACAAAAAGTGGTGTGGTAATACTCTATCCAATGTAGTGCAAATAGGATGGTATGGCATGTTAGGTACTGCTATGTCATGTGATCAAGATCCATCTAGACACGGTCATGAAATCTTTATACAACATAAGTCACTATTTAAAATCTCAACATAGGAACATTAGTGACATAATATGCCCCTTCAATTGGTTGTGTCCATCAAACACAAGGAATTGAAATAGAGGGAGAAATAGTACATGAAAAGTAAATGTAATCATAAGCATGTAAGCACATGGATCATGCAAAGTAATAAATGTCATAAATGCATCATGTAAAAATAAGTAAGACATCTCAAGCGATAAGCATGAAAAACATATGGATTATAGATAATCATTAATGTATATATATTTGCCCCTAGTGTAGGCAAATGAGAGATGTGAGGTAGCCCTAAAAAGCGAGATAAAATCATGCAAGCACATATATCATGAGGAAGGCATATGCCCCTGATGTCACTCCACGCACTAGCACACAAATGGTATGGATAAGGCATAAGGTCCCTGGTGATAAGATAGTTGTAGGAACATGATAAAACATGCAAGAAAGCAATAGAACAAGGAAGGCATGATGTCCCCCAATGTGAAAATGTAGGTCTAGGAACATGATCAAACATGTGAACACAACATGGTATGGAAGATGTGATGCCCTCGATGTAAGTGGATAACTCATGATGAGGCAATGATAGCGTACATTTATAAATTGCACACCCCACAATTTATACTCTATAAATTGCACCCATTTTAGTGTATGCTCCTATAGCTTGTTTTAGGTCCCATTTCAACCCTAGTCTTAGTCTTTTCCCAATCCAAGTGCCAATTGTGTGTTGTTCTTTATATTTTATCGAATTCTACTCTTCTTCTAATGTTTTAGCTTCTTTATGATATTTCTATCATTTTTTATTATGTTTGGATCTGTACTCCTCAAAACGTGGCTCAAGCACAAATGTGGATGAGGCAACTTTGATATAGCACATGAACCCTCTCCTTGTTGTGGGAGACCTCCAAGTCACTCTCACTCTCGTGGTAAAAGATAGTTGAGTGGAGGTGTAACCCGGGGGTGGTTCTATTCTCATGGAATCAGACATCGCAGAGAGCAGTTGGCTAGTCCTGGGGCCTAGTATGTGTCAATGTCTATTCTTCTAAGACATTGATGGTGGAGACAACCCTATGACCAGAAGGGTCACTAGATGTCAATCTCTTATTTAGATTCCTAAGGTTCCAATGTCTAGTGGGTAGACTGTTCTGCTCGTTGATGAGTCTAGAACATTGTAACCTTTATTCGTTAGCCTGAATGACTTGTTGTATTTCATTTGCTTATTGTATGACCCTAAGAGCGTGCTCTTTTTCTTCTAGTGTTTGTTGAGTGTATTGTGGTCTTAGATGTGTTGACTCTATTTCCTCAAGGATAGCCCTAACCCACTCACCTTTAATTCCTAAGCACATTCATATGCTTGGATGAGAGAGAGTTGACTAGAGTTGACCAAGAGTTGAATTTTTGTTTAGCCTCAACTTTGTGATGTGACCAAAGGTTTTCTATGACTTCACTAGATTGTTGACCTCCTGATGGTATTAAGGAGTTTTCAAGTTGACCTTGTGATGAAATTGAGGGATTTGTATGCTCAATTTTTATTATTCTCTTTTCTAAATTTTTTTGGATTTTGATGTATGCAAGCTAAATGAATGCAATGTAATGTTTTTTTTTTCTTTTTGATTTGATAAGATGATCTAATTAGTATGAATTTAAATATGAATGCAAACCTATAATGACTTTTCAAATGTAAATCTAATTATGTTTCTATGGTTTTCAAGATCAATTTTGGAAAGCAAATAACAAACTAATCCAATGCAGTAAATAAATTTAATCTATGAAAGAAAATAATGAACTAATCTAATGCAAATAAAGGAAACTATACTAACAATGCATAACCTATAAAGAGTAAAGCAACAAAGTATTACTTTCCTCAAGAGCGATTTGATTAGCTAATTACTATGAAAGCATAAAAGAACCTGTCATGAATCTAGTGCATGAGCTTTGTGTGATCCTTAGAAATCCTTGTATGTGGCAACCTCTTTCTCCTCTGTAGCAGAGAGGAATTCCTCTTGGCAACAGGGATGAAGAGAAATTGATTTGAAATGGCTTGAACTTTGAAAGCTAAGAAATTGAGAGAGCTTTGGGAGCTATGAATGCTATGAAAGCACCTATGTGAGCACAATGGCTATGGATTGAGAGCGAATTGAGAACATAACAATGCAATATGAAGCTTTAGAAAGATTGAAAAACTATCCCAAGCATGAAACAAAAGGAACATGAGTCCTGCAATGAGCATGAAGATGCTAAATGGAGAGAAAAAGGAAAGCTTTTCAAATGGTTGCAATAATGAATTTGCCTCACAAGGGAAAGCTTTGAAGCTTTACAAAAATAAAAACTAATGAAATGAACCAAGAGGTTCAAAGGCCTATGAAGAAGCTTGAAAAATATTGTGAAAATGGGAAGAGCATTCTCCAACTTGAGAAATAATGAAGAGGTGAGGGGTATTTATAGTTTGGAGAGGCACACAAGAGGGGGAAATTGATTGAGAAGTTAACTCATTTGATTAAAGAGTTAATAGGCTTGATTGGATAGAGAACTCAATTGATTAGGAAGTGATAGAGGTGTGAAAGCTTATCGTTGAATAAAGAAAGGGAGTTAGCATGCGAAGAAAGGAAGGTAAGTATAGATCAATGGGAGATAATTATGGATGATTGTGAGTGAAGGATGAGATAAGAATAGACTAGGCTTATTTAGGGTTGAATTTGCATGCAAACTAGAGCAAAAACAAAGCTTTTTAGGGGTCAAACTGAAGAGAAACACATGCATGAAAACACGACAAGGTCTCCCAGGGGTCATCTAGTTTACCAGTAGGGTCGTCCAGGGGAGATTCAGGTCACCCAAGGGTCGCCCATGGGAGATTTGGAACTTAAAGGGGGTGACCTAGAAAGGAGAGGGCCTAGGAGTGTTTTGAAGGGTTGAGAATGGTCCTGGGAGGCTAGAGATGCCATCTAGCTTTTGAAATTGACCAAATTAATGTATATGAGTGGATTTCTTAGTTTACCAATAGGGTCACCCATGGGAGATCTCTGGGAGATTCAGGATCTCCCCCGGGAGATACAGAATTCAAAGGAGGCAACCTAGAGAGAAGAGAAGACAAGTTAATTTTGAGGGTTTGGATAGGTATGGGAGGTCAACTAGAGGCCTCTAAAGGGTTAAAATGGGTGAAATGGGTTTAGGGAAGGTGAATTTCCCATGTCGACAAGGCCAAAAAGTGAAAAAGATGAAATGTTGACAAAGTGGTAGTGAAGAAGGAACAGGACCTTGAAGGGTTAGCTAGGGGATACGGGAAGAAAGAATGAAGTGAAGAAACTCCATCCACATGTTTCCAAGAATAATACTATTGAGAGGTCATATTTACACACTTACATGTATGTGCTTAGGATTATAGCTCATTATTAGATCATTGTTTAGGCTCATGTGTGTTTTTAGTGCTTAAATATTTGCCCCCTCAGGGACGATAGTCTACATGAAAGGCAGGTACCATTCTTGAACTAGGCCTTACTTGTTGTAGTTATTCCATAGTTGTATCTAAAATGACAAGCATTCGTTTGATATTATGATATTCAATAATGACTACCAAAATAGAAACAAGGGAATGTACTGTCGATGTGTGAGTTGTAAGTATACCTAAGTCACCTTGCTTTGCCATGGGGGCCTTGAAGGATGAAAGCACACAAAACAAGGGTGCAAGAGCACTATAGAAATAAAATATTTTCTAAGCTAGAGAGAAGAATGAATTCTCCTTTTATTGCAAATTTTGAAGAACATATTTTATTTTTAGGGATTTTTGAGGTTTTACAATTTTTTAGGTTTTTTCAATTTTCTAATTTTTATGGTTTTTCTAAAGATTTTGTGAAGGTCCAACTTGATGTTCCTTGAGGTCTTTAAGAAACCCACATTTATTGAAGAGATTTCTACCCTTGCCCCCTTGCATGGGGAGACTTGCACGCTTGAGTGCACAATTTTTCTCTTTGACTTGTTGGAGTGACTTGTACTCAGACATTGTTTTGTACTAATTATTGTGAGACCTAATTGGTTGAGATCTAATTGTAGCTTCAGTTGACATCTTGTACTTCACTTTCCTTCTTGTGCATATTGTTGGTTAAAGATTTTATTTGTCTTGTGAGAATGCATACCTATGATGATCACACATGGATGATGCAATTTGTTTTTGTCTTTTTATGATATGGATGAGATGTAATGTGTGTGGATGTGATTCAAAAATATGAAATGCAAAGTACTATGTTCTAAGTTCCATGCATGCCATGATGTTATGACTTGTTTTTTGGTTTTATATGTTTGAAATGTATGCAAGTGGAACAAACAATGTGAATGCTCTTTAGTAGGATTTTTGACTTAGGGGATTGCGAGTTGACTCGATATAGAGAGACCTATTGTTCTTTGGGATAGGATTAGTGACTCAAGTGGGAGTAAAGAGAAGATGGAATGTTCTTGATTTTGGCTTTGCAAAAGGCTAGACACTATCCTTATCTAGACAAAACACTTTGACAAGATTTCAACTTAGGCAAGCGATGAATTTTAATAGTACCTTCTAGACTTATATCAGAGATGGCCAACAAGATAGACCTAGGGTAAAGGAAAGGTTCCAAAGTGGAAGATGGTCCTAAAGATAGTTAGACTCTTGGCTTTGCTCAACTAGTGTGTGTGTGTGCTTTGTACTTTCTTTTTTTATTTTATCTGATAGATGTCACTCTCATAGCTTTGAGAATGGATTTATCTCCACTCAAGAGTACAAACATCAACAATCTTCTCTTTCTCACTCTTTTTTGTAGCTCTCTTTTTTATATTTTTATATGTTTCACTTTTTGGCAATGCCTCACTTGAATCTCTCATTTTTTTTATGTTTTCAATGCTTTTTGACTTCTAGTGCTTTGGTATTCTACTGTTCTGATGTTCCTTCTCATGACTTCTCTTTCTCTCATACTCTTATTTTTTTCTTTTTGATCTCTTTTTTTTCACTCGTATTTTTTAATTGTTTCCTACAGAGTTATGATCCCCCTATCATTTTTGGCCAAGAAAGATAAGGGGCTGAGTGCCACCAAAAGTTTTCACTATCTAGTCAGACTTCCCTTCTACTAAGGAGGAATGGGGAAGGTATACTTTCAAGCTTCTATTGAGTACTATAGGTTTGAAGACTAACTTTTCTTAGACTTAACAACATGGTTCGTTAAGACTAGGATTAGTGTGAAGCTAAGAGCTTGGCTTTAATTAGAATCATTGGGAAATGTAAATAGGGCAGTAGTGATAAGTGGTAAACATGACCATAAGGGATCTCAAAGGCTCAAAGAGTCAATTTATACTTAAGAAACCTTAGACTCCTTACTAGGACAAAAATCAAACAAGAGCATGTCACTCACAAAATGCATGGCGGAATAGAATGAAGAATGCAAAATTTTGAATCTTTATGATTTTATATTTTTTTGACTTTTTGGATTATTTGATTTTTTTGAATTTTTCTATTTTTAAAATCTTCACTTTCCATAGTGCACAAGAGATAAGCGTTGTTTTTGACATCTTCTTTAACTATGTATGGACCTATCCAATTTGTCTAAACTTCGATTGAAAGTCTTTGCAAGGACACTCGAAGACTTGGTGTAAAAATGTCTTTGAATTCGGTGAGAAGTTTTGTATGCTCACATGTTTCATTGTTTGATGATTTGCCCCTTAGCTTTATCATTTTATGTTCTTGTTGAGTTTCCATGTTTGTTTTGAACTTTTAAGGGGTAATTGGAGTTGGTGTTGACTCTCCTAGTTTATGTGTAGGTTCTACTTCTCCTTGTTGCTTAGTGGTGGTCTCGACTATATGAATGCTCATATCTGGCTTGATAGGAATGGCTGCTAAGTTGAATGGAGCATAAGACTTTGTTGAGTGGGGATCAAAGGGAAAATCTCATGTTGCCCCCTTTCCTATATATTTTTAGGTCTTAACTACGTTTGTAATTTGTTTTGATGTGCCTCCTTTTTCAAAAGTGTTGATTTTTGGGTCACTGGTGGTTTCCATGGTCTTTCCCTTCTTTTTGACTTGTTCAACTCTATAAAGACTGAAAGGATCAAGGCCTCCTTTGATGATGTGGGTTTGTCCCATGTGTGAGAAGTGAATTTCCTGAAATAATGTGGAGGGAACAACCCTCATCCTATGGATCCAAGACCTTCCTAGGATCATGTTGTAAGTAGTTTCTTCATTAATGACATAAAATTTAGTTTGGAGGGTTTTAGAACCCAATGTGATTTGAAGATTGACCTTACTCATGGTTCAAATGTTTGGATTATCATGAATTCTAAGGATGGAAGTTTCTTGTGTGATTTGAGTTTCATCATAACCCATTCTTTAAAGAAGAGAGAAATAATGTTGATTGCAAACCCATCGTCGATCATAACACATTTAATGGAATAGTCCTGAACTTGGACTATTAGGTAGAGGGGGAGATGACCCTGTTTGGCTATATTGATGTCTAAGGGTAACTTTTCAAAATCAAATGTCAAAGAAGAAAACTTTTCACTTAGAGTGTTTTGATCTAGATGGTTGTTTCCTTCATCTTGTGAGAATGTGCCCATGAATGCTTGTCATTGAAATTTTGGGAGGTTTGACATGAAGCAATGGTACTCCCAACATGAATTGATATTATGCCCCCTTTTCTTATGAAATAGGTGGTATTTATCATGATTATAATCTAGAGGCTTATGATGATTGTTGTATGACTGCTTGTTGATTCTTAGGGGGTAGTTGTTGACATTTTGGTTCCCCAAATTCGTATGACTATTGTAGTCACAATTGTGTTGAACACATAGATATACTGAGAGGGGGGGTGAATCAGTATATATTCAATTTCTTGTCCCTTTAGATGCGATCAATCCAATGTAAACATTCAAACCACATGAACACATACACACATAACACCAGATTTACATGGAAACCCAAGATGGGAAAAACCACGGTGAGCTAGCTGCTTGGATCTACTGTCCAAATTCAACCTCACAAATAAAAATGAAGTTTACAATGAATTTCATGGGTACCAACCCAAAGGAGACACCAATCCCTTATTATAATAGTTTATGAGCACCAACCCAAAGGAAGCACCAACTCCCTAAAGTGCAACAACACTTACAAGATGAGGCACCAACCTCTGATTTGCAAATCTGGACTGATGGTTCAATTACCTCCACAATAATATCTCTGCTAATACTTTGACATCTTTGACTTGTTCAAACAGCTCCACACTATCATCTCTAATATCCTCTTGACCTTTTTAATTATTCTGATAGCTCAAATACCTCCACAATATCATCTCTAATATCCTCTTGACCTTTTAACTGATTATGATAGCTCAAATACCTCTTAAATCCTAACTCTGCTATAGGTTTTGCAATATTTCTTAGAGTTACTTGTCTCCTCTTGATTATTCATTTATCATCATACACCCCTTGTAGCAATCTTTTTCCTTCATATATATCCTTCGCAAGTCTTCTAAACTTCATCTTTGTTGGCCTTAATGTAATGTGTATCATGAAACATGTAACCAGCCTTACTTGTTGGCTCCCAAATCATCTGCAGTAATGTAGGAGTGAAATCCCGTTATGCAATTCATACCAAGTGATCTATTGGACCCATTTTACTTCCTTCCAAGCTTTCCTATTGGCGCACGCTTCCATACACACAGCACAATCACTCAAATATACCATGTCATCTCTGCAAACATTTAACCTTTCATACATTAGCTCCAGACCCTATGCGATACCAAAGAAGAGAGATATCGCCAAGCAGTTCATGCCATGAACACTATATGACTTGAAAATCCTTATCATACACACCTCTTTTTGGTTTATGCTTCTTCTTGCTGGTGCAAGCAATCAAACACTAATGTTGGTATCCTTTACGTAGTCTAGTTACAATGTCTTGACATAGAACATTGAAAAACACACTTGCGGTACTTTATATCCTTTAAAAACTAAACATGTCATTCTTGTACCTTTTCTTTACATAATCTCCTAACCACCAAGTCATACATGCATATGTGGTGAAATGCGATAGCTTTGAGTTTCATACCTGATCACTTTACATTGTGATAACCCTATTTTGAGTTTGCTAACTCTGGATGTCCTTGCGGTAGTCCATATGCTTTGAAACTTGGATCACACATACCTTATGGCCATATTTAGCTATTCTTCAAAACCATGAGGCCATATCTTCATCTGCAATAGAATGTCGTACATTCTCGTGTGTTTTTGTAGTACAATTCCCTGTGCCTTTGACCTTTTTGATGACTTAGACAATTTCCTTCATATCCCCAGCAATGCTTTTCAACAAGTGACAATATATGTAACAATGAATTCATATTATCAAGGAAAGACATCAATCAACACACTTTGACAACCTTCATCTATTCATGAACTTCAGAAGATAAGGTACAACTGTGTACAGATGATACTGATCCATATTCATGTTCATGTCTTTCACATCACAACTCCTCTAATCATCACTCCTTTGACATCAATGCTCTGATCACCACTCCTTTGACATCAATGACAACATATGCAACAATCTCCCCCTTTATCATTGATAGCAACATTAACCTGGTATTCAAATTCTCTCCCCCTTTGACATCAAGGGCAAAGGGCCAGTGGTCTTCCTTTGTATTGATAAAACATACAAGCTCCCCCTATCTGTATTAGCCCTTACATACCTTTGTTTTATCATCTTGTTCCCCTTGAGAGGTAGTCATTTTCAATCCAGGGATGGTAAATGAATCTTGAACTACTCCCCTTGGATAGATGCATCATCTGTGCATCTAATTGTGAGAAGGAGAGGGAGGGGCAACAACCCCTAACTTCTGCCTGAGATATTCAAATGTATTGTTAGAGAGTGTTTTTGTGAAGATATCTATAACTTGATCCTTTGTAGGTACATATTCTAATTTTACTTCTTGATTTGCAACCTTTTCTCTTAGGAATTGATATTTAATGGATATGTGTTTGGTTCTAGAGTGCATTACTGGATTCTTTGAAATATTGATGGCACTTGTATTATCACACAAGATGGGAATAGGCTCATCATATATTACCTTGATATCCTTCAATATTTGCTTCATCCATAACACTTGAGTGCAACAGGATATTGTAGCTATGTACTCTACTTCTGATATTGATAGGGAAACCAAATCTTATTTTTTACTAAACCATGAAACCAAATTGTCACCTAAGAAGAAAGCTCCACCTCTGGTACTCCTTCTATCATCAATGTTCCCTACCCAATCTACATCAGTATATGCTGTCAAAGAGAAGTCATTATCTTTTTGATACCATAGTCCATAATCCAGAGTGCTCTTCAAATATCTGAAATTTATTTTAACTGCCTTCATATGTGTTTCTTTTGCATCAACTTGAAACCTTGTAACCATACAAACAGCTTGCATAATGCTAGGCCTTGATGATGTTTGGTATAGTAGGCCCCCAATCATAGATATATACATAGTCTGATCAGCCTGTGGTGACTCATCATCTTTACTTAGAGGGCAACCTATTACCATAGGAGTACTCACTGGTTTGCAGTCTTCCATACCAAACTTTTTCAACATCTCCTTGACATACTTTGCTTGTGAAATAAAGATACCTTCATCTGATTGAGTGATTTGAAGTCCAAGAAAGAATGAAAGTTCACCTATCATAGACATTTCAAATTCCTTTTGCATCTCTTCTATAAACTTCTTAAACATTTCATCATTGCCACCAAATATAATATCATTAACATATACTACTACTATTAATATGTGCTCATTCTCTATTTTGATATATAGATTACTATCTATTATACCTTTCTTGAAGCCTTGCTGGAGTAAATACTTATCCAACCTTGCATACAAATCCCTAGGGGCTTGCTTAAGACCATATAGTGCCTTCCTTAGTCTGCACACCAAATTCTAATTTTTGGATAACTAAAATCCCTCAGGTTGCTCAATGTAGACTTCTTCTTCTAAATCACCTTTCAAGAAGGCTGACTTGACATCCATTTGATAAACCTTGAATTCTTTGTGGAGTGTGTTGACACCTAAAAAATTAGTTCCCAAAATGCCCTGTTTTGGCCCCCATGTCTCATTCATATTCCCACTTGAACCTATAGCTTATAACTGATCAGAGACATATTTCATAGGTTTTCATGTCTTTGCCACTTGAAATGCAAGGTGGAAAAGCCCAAAAAATTGGCTAAGTCCTACGTTTCCCAAGGTTCCCTTGTGTTTTCACCCCTGTCAGAGTTTTGGGTGTCAGGGTTCCAGTCTTTTGCCTTTCCTTGTCTATTGGCTCCAAGTTTTGACCTCATAATGTGCCTAAGTTTTGAAAATTCTAAGTAGTCGGCGAAGTGTCAAGAGTCAGAGCTATGGTCATCCATCTTCCTTCTGAGGGAATGCGGTGAAAGTCTCCAAAGAGTGTGTCACTTGTCAGGTAGGCACAAGTTCTATGCAGCACTAAGAAAATACTTCCAGAAAACTACACTGGCTCGACAGGTGTCTTGGCTGCGTTTCGCAGAAGGCCTGACAGCCGACCCCCAGCGGGCAAAGTTTTCTAAGGCTTTTTTCCTTTCATGATTCCTTCGATGGGACACATGGTAGGATATCGCAAGCCCGCAGACCACCAAAGCTGATGTCATATCTCCACCGCGCGGCTGTGAAATAAGGACATGTGTAAAGTATATCATGGCTTATGGCCATAATATCGATGATTTAGAAGGATGAAGCAGATCGCGCCAGGTGTCGAAGGATGAATTGAGGAGGTGGGGTTGATAAGGATCGAATGATAGCATAGTGTCGTAGGGGAATCTTGTCTATAGGAAAGATTAAGTGTGCGGCTGCAAGATGATGACACATGGCCTCTTCTTGGAAGGAAGAAAAAGGCTTATATAACAGAATCCACGTGGATGGTCCCACTTTCTTGGTTGGAGTTTTTCGCCGCTTCGCTAAATGATGGATGAAGGCCCTGTGAAGAATCTAGCTCTGGCGAAATGCTCATGTGGATGCCACGTTGGACTCCACGATGTTGATGCAGACTTTTGGTGGGCCCGATAAGGTGGACACCTGGTAGTTGTGATATGGAGGAAATTTGGCTACCGCCCTGGCGTTTTCAAATTTTCACTAAGTATTTCGAAGGGCGGGTGTCGGGCCTCCGACTCTTTCTCTTCTCCAAAGACATGCGCAAAGCGGAGGACTGAAGGCCAAGGTTCAAAAATCTGACTTTTCAAAGGTTGGCTTCCTAGCCTTCTGTGCTTCTCCAACCACCTGGGAATGCGCCAACTACTTCCGGCGGTGCCATTACTGCAAAGTGGGTGGCCAAATTCAATGTTTTTAATGTAGGTGGTGGGGTTGTTGAGGATTTTGGCGCACCCAGTTTATTCTCGTACTGACTAACTCAGGCTATAAATAGAGGATTGAAGCTCTTTTTAAAGTGGTTGGTTGCTGAACCAATTGTCTAGTCTAGAAAACGCCTAAGGAAGATTTTAGGGCATCAAGCAGAGAAAAATGTCTAGGCAGTGAATGAAAGAATGTGTCTGATACAACATAGGAAGGATTGTAACACGCATTTTCATGCATTGGTAAGTCTCCACAGTTGTTTGTAATAATTTAGGGGAATGCATTATCGCAACTTTGTATTTTGCCTTCACTGCATTTGCTGGTGCGATTGTAATGGGATTTGATAATGAATGACAGCATTTAAATCAATACAAGCTTTGTGTTGGGTCATTTCTCTATTGCAAGTGGGTTATTATAGTTTGCCTTTGGATAAATAAGTATGTCTAGTGCATGAAGTGTAATTTGAGAAATGTATGTGAATATATTTTAGTTTTCTATTGATGTTGGTTCAACCCTTTTCTTTCCTCTTTATTGTTTATGACTTAGTTGCCCAATGGAATAGGCACCAGTCCATATTAGGGACGGATCAATCATTATTTTAATCAAACTCTCATCATGTTAGCTGCAGGAGTAGGAGTACGTTTAGTTTAGGGTTTCGCATGTTGTTCATGGTTCTATTTTATAACCAGGGATATATATGAAGTGATGCAAAATTGTTTTAATCATTTGTGAATCATGAACATGTATGCTTGCACTATGTATCTTGTGTATTAGAAGTTTTTAGGATTCATTTCAAGGAGTATATTATTGTCATGATTGGATGCAAATGCATAGTGTGGTAATCAGCTATATAGGGGTTATTAATGACAACCAACTGTTTTAGGTCTAGTGATAGTCTTTGGGACCTAGAAAGTAGTTTGGGTTTGGTTGTCCTTTCATTTTTAATTGTTCATCTGGTTTGAACCTAATACTTATTCAAGGATACCCCTTGGAATATCCCTCTTAGGTTTAAGCTGAACCTGAAGTGCAGAGGAGTTAACCCACTCCTGTAGGTTGCCCAGAATCATCCTTGACCTATTGATAAACCTCTTTCCTTCACCTTGACGACACCCTTGGCCCTGGTGATTGTGAAATGTTTTAGGGTTTTGGGTTGTAGTTATTTTTGGAATCAACATTTTTTGGTGCCATTGTCAGGGAGGACTTGAAAGATAAAAAAAAATTGAGGACCCATGTTTGCAGTCGTTACCAGGTGCAGTTTGTTGCTGTGTGTAAGTTTGGCATCCCGTCAACTTACGCTAACATTTTTTGGCATCGTTGCCGAGGAGGACTTGAAAGGTCAAAAAAATTTGAGGACCCCTATTTGCAGTTGTTTCTAGGTGTCATTTGTTGCTATGTGTAAGTTTGGCATCCTGTCAACTTACGCCAACATTTTCTGTACCGTTGTCGGGGATGATACTGTTGGGTTAAAATCAATTAAAGACTCTGCTAGTGAGCTAAATCTAGAATTAGTTTGCGGCCTTGAGGTTCAATCACACTTCAAGGAATTCCTCTTTCAAAGAGGTGGTGACTCTGCTGTCAAAAAACAAAATTTATTAATGTTGTGTCCTAGTTGTTGTTGGTGATCTAAATGCTCCCTCTTAGTGTGTAGCAGCTGGGGAATAAAGGCACCCAATTTTCTTCCTAACCTTTAAAGTCATTGTTTTTGATTATATAAGTCAGCAAAAACTAGGGGCCAAACCCTTACAACAATAGTACAAAAAGAGATAACAAAGGCTCACGAACAAAAAGAGCCACCCAAACCAACTACAACATTAACAAAAAATACATTCGATTAACAACAAAAAGTAAGTAGCAGTAGATAGACAACATAAAACATAAAGAGAAACAAGACTAAGGAGATACATCATCCTAGCCTTTAACCAGAAATTTCATGATTTCATCAAGTTTCTTGAATTTCTCCTCATCCTCGCCATTAGCTCGAGTCCCATGTTCCTACAACAGAGTCAGGTTGAGCGTAGCTGAGTGACAGAGCATGTTGCTTATAAAGACTCCCATAGATCAAACCTTCTACTCTAGATCATCCACCCATCCCCTGAGGACAGCAATATCATTCCTCTGGCCATCTCCCTCCTCCTTAGTCTCCTCTTCGACCTCCTCCATAATCATCCTCTCCCCTTCACCAGCATTGTCCACAGGACCACCACCATCACCACCTGAGTCCTCTGTCTGCTTCTCTTCTCCCTCACCTGCATCCTCTTTAGAAATCTCTTAGACTTCAATGTCTCCAGATTTCAACTGATCATCCCCTTGAGTGGAAGCTTCTGAAGCACTTTCAGAATAATCAATTAATTTGGCCTGCAGAGCTGGTTTACCAGCAATTCTCCCTGACCTGCTCACTCCAGAAGAGAAACCCTCATTCTTACATCTAGCCTCCATTTTGGTTTTGTGCTTATTCATAGGACCCACATAGTCACTGTTCAGATTCTTATGGGTCCCTACTGTGTCCCTCATAACCTCCCCAGTAGAAGCCATCTCCCTGAATTTTCTTTTCTTACTTTTCACACTCCCTTTAGAAATTGGAGTATGCATATCCTTCACCATGGTCTCCTCAAGGGCCTCAGACAAGGAAACCCCTTTCATTTTTTGGGAATTAGGAGTAGGGCAGGGTTCCTCAAAAATAGTGGCACCAATGGGATAGCAAGGACCTCAACAATGGATGGCTGGATTGGCTTATGTGGGTCCAAGGCAAGGTGAAAATTATACAAACAAAGAATGAGACCTTGATGCAGAGGGACATGACGTTTAGAAGGTTTCTTTTCAAATTTAGCTTTAACCTGGAAAATAGAGTGTTCAAGGGAAGACATCAAGTAAAAAGGAAAACTTATCAAAGCATTACGCCTAAAATGATTGAGTAGGGGGAGGTGATAATTGTAAAACCTGGTTAAATGACCTTCTAGTGTGAAATATTTCATCAGTAGAAAGCACATCTCATCCCATGGCTCTGACAGCTTAGCACGTTCAAACCCTCCTTGGTACGGGACTAATTCCTCTCCCTCACCTAGGAAAAGCTTCTGGTTCTGATGGTCAGCTACCTTAGCCTTCCTTTGCAGCTTAGTACCCTTAGTGGAAAGGCTAGTCACCATGGCTATGACCTCTTCAGAGATTTCACAATTCTGCCAATGGTAACTCTGCGATTCTGCCACGAAAGGGCACACTGCACAGACAAGTTTTCATCATAACCATTGAGGCATTCCAAAAAAGGACTTATGCCACCTTCCTTGTAATAATGCCAAACAACAACATTGTCCTTAAATTCACAACAAGATATTGGCTCAATGCGAATCCTATCTCCCCCCATTATCGCCATACCCTCGAAAACACAGAGAACACAAAGCCGAAGATATCTTTCCACAAATTGTCTTTGCAAGATAATTCTAGATGCACTGAAAGGAATGATGAAATAATAAATGAAGCAATAAACCAACATGCACGAGTCATCAGTATCCTAAAACGCCTTCACAATCTCCAATCGTTGCCAATTTTTCCCATGCTCGAATATGATATTTTTAAATTCACTATCATCATCACATATCCAACTCATCTTAACACGAGTGATCAAAAATGCCAAAATGGCATTAGTAAAAAAAGTACAATATTTTATAATAACCTCATACTTAAACATCCACATCATCTTCACACAAAATAACCATCCAGCCAGGCTGGCACTCTCAATGTGATGAGTCATCCTTGACAAGTCATCTCTTTTTGAATTAGTTCTCTTATGTTAACAGGATTATTGTTATATTGGCGCCAACATCGCCAATTCATAAATTGCTGACCATAATCTGTGAGAGCATCAGCAACTCCATTCCCCTCTCTGTAGATATGAGAGAATTCTACTCTAGAAATCCTCTGAATAAGGATTTGGATATCCACAATGATATCCTTAAGCCTCCACCCATAGACCGAAGCATTGGTAATAGCATCAAGGACAAGTTTAGAGTCCCCCTATATATGCAAATGAGGAATGCCCAAAGAAATAGCCAATTTAACTCCCCATAAGAGGGCAGAGACCTTAGCATAGTTATTACTTTGAATACCTAAACCACCAGCATAGACAACAACAAGCTCCCCTCTATCATCCTTGATAATCCCACCACCACTAGCATTTCCATTGGACTTAGAAGCCCCATCAAAATTAAGTTTGAGGCAATGAGACCTCGGAGGAGTCCATCTAGCATTTAATCTCAAAGTCTACTTTGAATTGTCATGAGTAGGAATTTGGTTAAGAATTCTCCAATTGGCAGCAATGTTTTCTTCTTCTTGAGTGAGGGGTTTATCAACAATTTTAATATGAGAGCTAACAACGCTTTCAATGAGGAGCTTAGAGAAAGACTGATAAACTTGAGAAGAGTCCTTGATAGCTTCCCTAAATATTCTATTATTCTGTTCCTTCCACAAGGTCCAACCAATGAAGGGAAGAGTTTGGTTCCAGAGCTCCACAAGCCAAGGATGAGAAAAAGTAGGAAACCAATTAGTAATAACTTCTCTAATATCTTTATTGCAAACCCACCGTATGCCAAAGTTCTACAGAATTATACTCCAAATTTCCTTGGTGAAGTCATAATGAAGAATTAGATGAGGAACAGTTTCCTCTTCCTTAAGGCATAGAACACACCTATTAACTAGAGAGAAACCCCTTCTTTGCAAATTATCTTGGGTTAAGATCTTATTATGAACCACAACCCACCAAAACATATTAACTTTAGGAATAAGTTTATGGTTCCAAACTTTCCTCCAAAGCTCATTTTTGTGAACATCAGGAATCAACAGATGGTAAGCCGAGTTAACCGAGAAGCGAACTCTTTTGTTAGGTGACCAATACAACTCATCTTCTCTAGGAAAGAGAGGAATTCTGGTACCCACCAATAGATGTTGTATAGATCTCATTCTCAAAATAAGCTCAGGACAATTAATACAAAACTCAAGAAGATTTTTCCAAAGTCTGATACCATTCTCATGATGAATATAATAACAGA
Organism: Cunninghamia lanceolata; assembly: GCA_027924645.1. Classification (NCBI taxonomy): domain Eukaryota; kingdom Viridiplantae; phylum Streptophyta; class Pinopsida; order Cupressales; family Cupressaceae; genus Cunninghamia; species Cunninghamia lanceolata. Next base: position 1,598,292 of record BSBN01000082.1, read on the forward strand.
CTTTTGACCCAAAAAACTATTTGGCTATATCAACAATAATCTCATTTTCCCCCTGAGCAGCAAGGGCCTTGTCAGCAACCCAAGGGTCCTCCCAGAAATTTATAATCTTACCATTCCCCAGTTTCCACTTAATCCCTTGTTTAATTAAGCTTCTAGATTTGAGCATTTTGTTCCAAATAACTGAACCCTGACGGAGCCCCTCCTGATAAAGGAAACTTAGGTTGTCAGCACGTTGTAAGTACTTAGCTTGCATAATGGTTCCCCATTCTTTATGATTGTTAATCAGATTCTAGTTGATTTTGGAAAGAAGGGCTTTATTCATATTTCTTATAGATCTGATATTAAGACCCCCATGAGTTTTAGGAAGGCAAACCTTCTCCCATTTGACTAGAGACATTCTATTTTTTTCTTCCACACCTGTCCATAAAAAATTTCTTTGTATCTGCTCCAGTTTGTCAGCTATATACTTAGGCATTTTAAATAGAGAGAGGAAGTAAGTTGGAATACCTTGAAGGGAGGCCCGTAAAAGCTGCAATTTTCCAGCACTACTCAGGAGCTTACCCTTCCATCCAATCAACTTCTTTTGAGTTCTTTCAAAAATACCATTCCAAAATCCTAGAGTAACTTCTTTGATAGTTAAAGGAAGGCCAAGGTAGACTGCAAGAAGATCAGCCGCAGCATAGCCAAGGATGTTTATGATTTTTCTCTGGAGATCTCCCTGAGTGTTGAAGAAATATACATTACTTTTCTAAAAATTGATGTGTTGACTAGAAGCTTTGGCATAGTCATTGAGAATATTCCTCCAACTTTGGGCTTCTAAAACTGAAGAGATACCAAAGAGGATGGTATCATCCACAAATTGCTGAACAAACATGGGTGGCAAAGAAGAAGCAGGTTTAATCCCCACAATTTCCTTAGAAAGGACCTTAGAGTGAACATATCTCCCAAGGGCTTAAGCCATCATGATAAATAGATAGGGGGAAAGAGGATCACCCTATCTAATCCCTCTCATGGGAGAGAAAAAACCTCTAGGAACCCCATTAATCAGGACTAAGAATTCAGCAGTGGTAACAACTTCCTGGATAAGAAGAGAGACTTTATCATTAAAACCAAACTTTTTGATAACCTTGAAAAGAAACTGCCAAGAAACTCTATCATAGGCCTTAGAAATAACGAGCTTTAGAACCATACTAGGAATCTTGCTCTTCGCTATTGAGTGGATAGTTTCATGAGTGGCTATAACAACATCTAAAATCTGCCTTCCAGGAATAAAACCTTTCTAAGAAGAGGAAATAATTTTATCAAGGAAGGGTTGAAATCTCAAAACAAGAAGTTTGGTGCATAACTTGTAGATGGTATTACACAAACTTAGAGGTCTGAAATCGGCAAGCAGCTCTGGATTTGGCTTCTTGGGAACAAGAACAATAAAAGTATTGTTAATCTGCTTTAGAAGTTTTCCAGTTCTAAAAAAATCTCTAACAGCAGCAATAACATCATAGCTCACAATATCCCAATATTCCTAGAAAAATATAGGAGGAAATCCATCAGGGCCTGGGGCTTTAAAGGGTCCCATTGAGAATAAAATAGCATGAACCTCTTCTTTAGAGATAGGTTTCAACATTTCAATGTTATCCTCCTCAGTAATCAAAGAAGGAATTTTGTTAAGGAACTGATTCATTATCTGCCCATTGGCAACACTGTCAGCTTGTTTCGTCAACAAATTATAGAAGAACAAAGCTGCTTGATTACTAATCTCATTGTCATCAGTGATAGTATTGCCATCCTCCAAGCATAATTTAGAAATAATATTAGCTTTCCTATGTTTCATAGCTGAGAGATGAAAAAAGCAGTATTACGATCCCCTTCTTTGAGCCATTGAACTCTGGATTTTTGTTTTCAGAAGAGTTCTTCTTTATTCATAAGGTTCTTCTAGTCAGTAATCAAATTATTTTCAGCTTGAGAAATATCCTCAGTAGAATCTCCTTGAGCCATTCTAGTTTGAAGGTTAGCTAATTTTCCTGAAATAATCTTCTTCTGAACAAACACATTCCCAAAGCTATACTTGTTCCAACCACGGACCTCTTGTTTAATGTGTAAAAGCTTCTTAACCAATCTAAACATAGGAGTACCTTGTACCAGGAGTTGCCACCATGTAGTCAGAAGACTCCTAAAATCCTTGTGTCTAATCCACATAGCTTCAAACCTGAATGGGAAGGGACCCCGATTATGCTAGACAACCCAATTAAGGAGAATAGGATTATGATCAGAAACAGTTCTAGGTATAGCTGCAAGACTAATATTAGAATGGTTATCCCAATTATTAGAGATGAGGAATCTATCCACTTTGACTTGGATCATTTGATCACCTCTTCTTCTATTGGACCAAGTAAATTTCTGATTCTGCAGCTCCACATCCATCAACCCAAAGCTATTGATAAAATTGGCAAAATCAAACATGCTATGAGAGTAGTCAAGAATACCCCCAATTTTCTCAGAGGGATATAAAGGAGTATTAAAGTCTCCCGCCAACATCCAAAGAGAATTAGGGGAAGTGGAAAGGAGAGTAGACAGATCCATCCACAAAGTTTTCTTCAAAACCCTCGTGTTCGGGGCATAAATATTGATTAAAGACCAATGAAAAGAAGGCATAGAAAAATTGACAATCAAAAAATGCTTATTGGAAATGGTAAGAGTACCTCTAATTTTGGCATTATTTCACATAGTAACAATCCCCCCAAAAGCACCCATAGCAGGACTGATACAAAAAGCAGCTTTAGGCCAGATTCTGTCAGCTATCAGTTTAAAATTTTCCTCCAACATTTTAACTTCCTAAAGTAAAAGAATATCAATTTTATGATCCAAAATATAGTTCTTGACTTCAAACTATTTAGAGGGGCTATTAAGACCCCTCATATTCCAAGATAGTATTCTCGTTTGGAAAGTTTTTGGGATTGGACCTCCAGTGTTTTTTGTTTACCACTGGCAATCTCCCTAGCTACCTCTCTTTGTCTTGTTTCCCTAAGGGTAGGTCTTCCTTGCCTAGAATCTAATCCAACATCAACAGATTTCTTGTTCTTGCAACCCTTCTTCTTAGGGGTAATCCATTCATCTTGGTCATTAAACTTACCACTTGGTCCTGCTCCAGGGGTCGAAGTTGGGTCATCAGTCTGATTCATGGTTAATCCTTCCTTGAGAGGCTCTCCATTGGTCCTAACTCTAGAGGTAGGAGCTAGCCTCTGTCTTGAAGAGGGTTGAACACTCATCTCTCCATTATTGCAAACTAATTCTGGGATTTGGATGTTCTCCAAAGGTGTTGAAGGGATCTCAACATTACCACTAGCATTAAGTAAATGGACTTCCAAAAGGGTATCCTATTGGAACTCTCCATTTTCTAGCATAGGGTGATCCAAAGAAACCTGCTGATCTAGGGCCACATTTACCTCTGATCCTTGATGATTAGGATTATCATTTTCTAAAAAACCAGGATCTTTGTTCTCTCCTTCATGATTAGTGACATGCTCCTCATTACCTCCCATTCCCATATCTTTTTCTGAAAAACTATGATCTCTGTTCTCTCTTGCAAGATTAGTGTCATTTTCCTCATTACCCCCCATTCCCTGATTATCAGGAATGTCTTCTTTCAAGGAAATAGGGTTCCTCTCTTTCTCCAGAATAGAAGTTTCCTCCACTTTCTTAAGCTTACAATGGGTCATCAAATGACCCTTCTTCTTGCAAAGTTGACAAAATATAGTAGAGTTTTCATAAAGAATCAGCTGCATCTAGATCCCATATTTAGAGTTCAACTCAATGGACATAGGAAGAGTTTTGTGAACTTCCACATTAACATAGAATCTAGCATAAACACATCAAGATTTAGCCCGAGTTGTATTATCAAGAGTAACATACTGGCCAAAAGTATTAGCAATAGTAGAAAAAAAATTTCATCCCAATATTCCAAAGGAAACCCAGGAAGCCTCACCTAGACCGGGGCAGTCCGGTTCAAGTTAGTGCTAGGATCAAACCCAGGCCGCCAAGCACATAGTGCGAGTGAGCGAGTACCATAAATCCACGGCCCTCTTGCCAAAATGGAAATCATGCCTTCTCTGTTAGTAAATTTAAAAAGAAACAACCCTCTCGCCATAGCTATGACTAAGACACTGCCTTTGACCTTCCAACGATTGGACACCCACTTCCGCACCATTTCAATATTAGGGCAAAGGGAAAAAACTTACCCACAAGAGAAAGATCCATGGAGGCCACGATTTCCTCAACCAGATCATCTGGTATATCCAGCGCCATTCCTTCAACCAATTCCTTTTGAACTAGAACCGCAAAAGTACCTTTGGGAGAAAGATTCTCCTGTCTTGTTAGAACACCTTTCCATCCCTTGGAATAGTCCACACCCGTCATGTGCCGGGGTCCAAAGGTACTGCCCAAGGCAGTAACCTCCATCTCCATAAGACAAAACGTACGCAGAAACCCTAAAAAGCCATAGAAAGCAGATCATACGCACCAACAACATCCAAGTTATTGTTCTTGTCATGTTGAAGGAATAAATTTCCATGCCTTAGTTTTTTGCCCAGCATTATAGGATGTTGTAGTCATGGCCAATTGGTATGAATATGGATACCCTAGGGATGTTCTATCATCTGAGTCTTCATATATATCAGACCTTAGAAATTACATTGGTGTGGATTCCCATGACCATCCTAGCAATACATATTCCAATCATAGCTCTGCATGTTATGCAAACCAAAACCTATATGCACCCATGCAAAGTCAAAAGTACTTAGCAACTCAATAGTATGAAATTGACAAAACCAAATAGTTGTTGGAGTCACTAGTGCAGCAAGAAGAAGAAACTGAAATTCAAATTACGCTGCTAGAGTCTAGGGTGTAATCCAAAGCATTCCCTACTGTCCCAAAAAATTAGTTGGCCCAGTCCCCTATTCCTCCCTTAGATCCAGTATATGATCAGTTAGACCTTTCATGGGTGGATTAGAAAACAATGAGTATGCCAACCAAGGTCTACAAACAATTGCCCAAGTTTGATGGGTATAATATTTGGAAGGGGACACACATGTTGATGTATTCTCAGATTTCATGAAATAACATCAGTTTGAGGATGAAGACATGTGGATGAGGTTGTTTGTTAGGTCCTTGCATGGAAAGGCAAGAAAATGGATCCAAAGTTTCCTAGGGCAGTCCTTTGCCTCATGGAATGAACTTGTGGCAGTATTTGAAAATGAATTTGCTAAAGGTCTTGACCCTGTTGATCTTGTCATAGAGCTAGAGAAAATTAAAAGACAAGAGGAGAGTCAAGCAAGGATTTTGGTCACAGGTTTGTTGTTGCTCTTTCCCATGTTCCTAAAGGTTTCAGACCTAACACTCTCACTTGCATTGATATGTTTTTTGAAGCATATGAAACTGGATTGAGTTATGTGCGGGAAGATTTCAAAATAATGAGTATGCAGCAGACATATTTGTCCCTAGACTCCACGGAGAAATAAGAGATGACTACATAAAAGGTTTGTTATCCACAAATGCATGTCTTGCTGGTAATGAACATGTTAATCCAAACAACAATAGTATGGATATAGACAATCAGATGAATGCAGCATCAAATGAGGATGATTGTGTAGTCAGAAGGGTAGAAATGGGAGATGGTGCATCATATGACAATGATGCAGATGATAAGGATAGTATATGCACCTACCTTCAGTTGGATAGCTCATCAAGTGAAAGTGAAAAGGATGAAACCAATGGGGACTTCCAACCTAGTGCTGAGGCATGTGGTTCAGTGAACAATGAGGATGTTGTGTATAGAGATGAACAGTTGGATGGATTAGCTCATGAGGTTGATCATGTTAAATGTACACAAGTAAGTGAATTAGATTGTGAACAAGAAACATGTTTCTTGTTTGATGTATTGCCCTCCTTTGTTCATGTATGTGATGAAGCAAGTAATGTTTGTTTGCACAAGGATGACATAGAGGTGGCTGCACTTGAGGATACTCGATCAAAGATAGTTGTTGGTGCAACCATGGAATTTCAGTCTGAAGAGCTTGCCCTGGATTTTGAGGATGGTGATCATGTGGACGCATATGAGAACCTGTTTCTTTGGTGCAAGATATGTTGTCTTCCTCATGCAGAGGGTGCTTCATCTCAGTCACAAGGAAATAGAATAAGAATGAATGTGGAAGAAGTGTGTCATCAGTCAGTTCGTAGTAGCATATATGACACAATAAGTTGCCAAAGTGAAAGTGAAATAGAGGGATAATAGGAAGAGCTTGGTTCTTCACTTGAGGTGTCTCATGATCTTGATTCATGTGCTAATGTTTTGAGTTGCATCCTGAGTTGTGCTCATGACTTAGAATGTGAAATCTGTAGTAGCACACATGAAAACTTTTTTCAAGAGCTTGATGGAGTTACAAATGATTATGAGTGCTTTCATTTTGATGTGAAAGATGTGTTATCTCTTGAATGTGTTGGTGCTACAGTTGAGGTTGAGTCCTTTATATGGGATGTTGATGTGAATGAGTAGTGAGACATGTTTATGCCTGAGTTCCAACATGTTTCAACCCAACTTGAAGATATGACTGAGCTGGAGTCTTTCCAGTTTGCTCTACAAGATGAAATATTTTCTCTTGTGGATCAATAGTGCATTCAGGCATAGTTCTCTTTTCCACGTGAATTGGAGGTATTCTCCTTTTCCCCATAATTTGCATGAAGAGGTCAGGAGGTATGAAGTTGTAGTTGATGATGGATGCTTCTTTCCATCTGTTTCTTTTGATGCTGACCTGGTTCTATATTTTTCACCCCTTGTTGCTGGGAACAAGCATGATATAGATATGAATAGGTCAAGCACCTATTTCTCATGGTTGCCCTGCAATAGTGATTTCATTGGTAGAGCTAGCCTTGGCTTCATAAATATTTGTTGCACGTTGGTGCATGTAGATCAAAGGCTTCAATTGTTGCAGTTGGGTAAAAAATGCAAATTTGGTTTGAGGGAGATCAACTCCTTCATTCAACTTGTCTTTGACAGAGGCAAATAGTTTTGGTCATCTTGTGCAGGTTTGACCTGCAAGTGCCTACAAATTTTGATTACAGTAAACTTTCCTATTGTGCCCCCATGCTTATGATTGTGTGCCTTGTAAAATATGTTGTTCTCCTATTCATTTTTGTTTCTTAGTCTACCCCAAAGATCTGGATTCTCACTGTACCGTTTCTTGGCACACGTCCCCAAGCAGAGCCAGTGTTGACACCTAAAAAATTAGTCCCCAAAATGCCCTGTTTCAGCTCCCATGTCTCATTCATATTCCCACTTGAACCTATAGCTTATAACCGATCAGAGACATATTTCATAGGTTTTCATGTCTTTGACACTTGAAATGTAAGGTGGAAAAGCCCAAAAAATTGGCTAAGTCCTAAGTTTCCCAAGGTTCCCTTATGTTTTCACTCCTGTCGAAGTTTCAGGGGTCAGGGTTCCAATCTTTTGCCTTCCCTTGTCTATCGACTCTGAGTTCTGACCTCAGAATGTGCCTAACTTTTGAAAATTCTAAGTAGTCGGTGGAGTGTCAGGAGTCAGAGCTCTGGTCTTCTATCTTCCTTCTGAGGGAATGTAGTGACAGTCTCTGAAGAGTGTGCCACTTATCAGGTGGGCGCAAGTTCTATACAACACTAAGAAGATACTTCTAAAAAATTGCACTGACTCGACACGTGTCTTGGCTACGTTCCACAGAAGGTTTGGTGGTTGACCCCCGACGGACAAAGTTCTCTAAGGCTATTCACCTTTCATGATTCCCTCGGTGGGACACATGGCAAGATATCGCAAGCCTGCATGCCACCAAAGCTGACGTCATATCTCCACTACGCAGCTGAGAAATAAGGACAGGTGTAAAGTATATCATGGCTTATGGCCATAATATCGATGATTCAAAAGGATGAAGCAGATCACGCTAGGTGTCGAAGGATGAAGTGAGGAGGTGGGGCCAATAAGGATCGAATGGTAGTGAAACTTGTTGCAGGGGAATCTTGTCTGCAGGAATGATTTAGTGCGTGGCTACGAGGTGATGACACGTGGCCTGTTCTCAAAAGGAAGGAAAAGGCTTATATAAGGGAATCCATGTGGATGGTTCCCCTTTCTTGCTTGGATTTTTTTGCCGCTTCGCTGAACGATAGCTGAAGGCCCCACGAAGACTCTAGCTCCATCGAAATACTCATGTGGATGCCACATTGCACTCCATGGTGCTGATGCAGACTTTTGGTGGGCCCAGTAAGGTGGACATGTGGTAGTTGTGATGGAGGAAATTTGGCTGTTGCCCCAGCATTTTCAAAATTTTGCTAAGTATTTGGGAGGGCGGGTGTTGGGCCTCTGACTCTTTCTCTTCTCCAAAGACATGTGCAAAGCGAAGGAATGAAGGTCGAGGTCTGAAAATCTAATTTTTTAGAGGTTGGCTTCCTAGCCTTCCATGCTTCTCCAACCGCTTGGGAATGCACCAACTACTTTCGACGATGCCATTACTACAAAGTGGGTGGCCGAATTTAATGTTTTTAATGCAGATGGTGGCGTTGTTGAGGATTTTGGTGCCCAGTTCATTCTCGGACTGACTTACTTAGGCTATAAATAGAGGATAGAAGCTCTTTTCAAAGTGGTTGCTCACTGAACCAATTGTCTAGTCTGGAAAATGCCCAAGGAAGATTTTAGGGCATCAAGAAGAGAAAAATGTCTGGGCAATGAATGAAAGAATGTGTCTAATACAGCGTAGGAAGGATTGTAACATGCATTTTCATGCATTGGTATGTCTCCATGGTTGTTTGTAATAATTCAGGGGACACATTGTCGCAACTTTGTATTTTGCCTTCACCACATTTGTTGGTGCAATTGTAATGGGATTTGATATTGTATGACATCATTTAAATCAATACAAGCTTTGTGTTGGGTCATTTCTCTATTGCAAATGGGTTATTATAGTTTGGCTTTGGATAAATAAGTATGTCTAGTGCATGAAGTGTAATATGAGAAATGTATGTGAATATATTTTAGTTTTCTATTGATGCTCATTCAACCCTATTCTTTCCTCTTATTGTTTATGACTCGGTTGCCCAATGGAATAGGCACCAGTCCACACTGGGGATGGATCAATCATCACTTTAGTCAAACTCTCATCCTGTTAGCTATAGGAGTAGGAATAGGTTTAGTTTAGGGTTTCTTATTTTGTTCATGGTTCTGTTTATAACCAGGGATATATCTGAAGTGATGCAAAATTATTTTAATCATTTGTAAATCATGAACATGTATGCATGCACAATGTATCTTGTGTATGAGAAGTAAAGTGAATTCATTTCAAGGAGTATAGTATTGCCATGATTGGATGCAAATGCATAGTACGATAATCAGCTATAAAGGAGTTATTAATGACAACCAATTGTTTTAGGTGTAGTGATAGTCTTTGGGACCTAAAAGGTAGTTTGGGTTTGGTTGTCCTTTCATTTTTAGTTGTTCATCTGGTTTGAGCCTAATACCTATTTAGGTATACCCCTTGGAATATCCCTCCTAGGTCTAAGCTAAGCCTGAAGTGTAGAGGAGTTAACCCACTCCTATAGGTTGCCCAGAATCATCCTTGACTTGTTGATAAACCTCTTTCCATCACCTTGATGACACCCCTAGCCTTGGTGATTGTGAAATATTTTAAGATTTTGGGTTGTAGTTATTTTGGGAGTCAACAGACTGCAAATGCAAGAAACATTCTGATTACTTCTGACCTTGCTACAGGAGTAAAGGTTTCCTCCAAATATATACCTTCTACTTATGTATAACCCTTGAAAACCAATCTTTCCTTGTTTCTAACAACTTGTCCCTCTTTATTTAGTTTATTTCTAAACACCCATTTTGTTCCTATCACATTTTTGTCTGCAAGTCTTGGCACCAATTCCCAAGTCTATTTTTTCTCTATCTGATTGAGTTCTTTTTCCATAGCCCTAATCCATCCTTCATCCTTGTTGGCATCAGTAAAAGTTTTAGGTTCCAACTTAGACATCTAGGAGAAGTTTACCTATTTATTTGCCCTTGCAAATCTTCTTCTAGTCTGTACTCCTTAATTCTTGTGTCCAATTATCTGATCTTTTGAGTGGTTCTTCTAAACATACTTAGTAGTAGTCTTGGTAGCCTTCTCTTGTGTTTTTTCTTTTTTCTTCAACTTCTTCCTCTTCTTCTGTCCAAGCAGATCCATTTGAACAACAGTCTTCTTGATCATATGTAGGTGGATGTAGGTCTTCATCAACCCTTACATTTACACTTTCAACAACCTTTTGTAGTCTATTATTGAAGCACTTATATGCCTTGCTTCTAGATAATAACCAAGGAAGATACCTTCATCTGATCTTGAGTCAATTTTTCCTAGGTTATCATCATCTCTCCTGATATAACACTTACTTCCAAACACCCTGAGATGTTTGATTAAAGTAGTTCTATCTTTCCATAGCTCATAAGGAGTCTTGATGTTGTTTACCCTTAGCTATCCTCTATTGATAATGTAGACTGTGGCGTGACCTGCCTCTTTCCAGTATCTTTCAAGAAGCTTTGCATCATTAAGCATAGTTCTTGCCATCCCCTACACTATCCTATTTTTTATTTTAACAACTCCATTTTTTTAGGGGTTCTTGCAGCAAATAGGTGCCTCCTTATTCCATGTTCTTCACAATATTCCTCAAACTCATTTGATGTGAATTCACCTCCTCTATTAGACCTTAAGCACTTGATTCTAGAATTAATTTCATTTTCAACCATAGATTTAAAAATTTTAAACCTACTGAAATCTTCTGATTTTTCTTTCAAGAAAGTAACCCATGTCATCTTAGAGTAATCATCAATAAGCAACATAAAATACCTCTCACCTTGGAGACTCTTTGTTTCGGTAGGACCACACAAATTAGTATGAATTAGTTCCAATGGATTTGTAGAAGAATATTTCTTGGTCTTGAACCTTGTCCTTGTCTACTTCCCAATTTGAGATTCTTTACAGAAGGTACTTGTCGGCTTGGCAATCTTTGGCATGTCTCCTACTGCTTGTATGAAGCTAATTTTCACAAGATATCAAAATTGATGTGTCCCATCCTTTTGTGCCATAGCCAACAATCATTTGTCTATCCTAGAAGACAGTTCCTTCCATTGACACCACTTAGGTTGTACAGGTTACTCTCTGTCTTACTAGCTTTTACCACTATCTTACCAGTATTTTCTCTCCTGATTTCACATCCTTGTGAATGAAATATAAGATTGTAACCTTTTCTGCACATCTGACTTACACTGAGGAGATTGTGCTTAAGACCTTCTATATATAGAACATATTTTGTTTAGATCTTCCATCAATACTTATGGTGCCCTTTCTACAAATTTTTGTAGTTCTATTATCTCCAAACTTGATTGATCCACCATTCCACTTTACAAAATTGATGAATGTGCTTTTATCACTTGTCATGTGACTTGAACATCCACTGTCTATCACCCAGGGGTTTGTTTGCCCTTGGGCATGAAATGTTGTTCGAACAATCATTGAATTTTCCACCTCTTTATTTATTTCCTATCTCTTGAATGTATCGGTCTCCTTGTCTTGCTTATTAATATCTGCCATCTGATTTTTTGATCATGCCAACCCACTTCTACAATTTCTTGCTATGTGTCCAAATTAATGCAGGTATAACACAACACATTGAGATCAACTAGGGAAGCAAGAGGATTCCTACTCACAAAATTTCTTCTATTCATCCAAGACTTGCATTCAATGACCTTATGACCATATTTATTGCAGATAAAACAATAACCAAAAAATGCATGATTGAACTTGTTTATGAAGGTCTACATTGCATGGAAAGGTCTTCCATATCTTCTTCTTTGAGACATGATTGGAATGAAATCTGCTTCTTCAATGCTATCTGGATTTCCAAGCTTTTTCCAAAGTTGATACTTTTGTCTAGTTGATCATATACTTTCTCTAATTCTTTTCTGAGTGAAGCAATCTCTTCCTCAAGTTTTTAACATTCATTTGTCTTGGCTTCAATCTGGGCTTTTTGTTCTTTGTTCTCTTTCCTTACACATTTCATGTCTCCAAGATCATAAATAAGTTCACCTTCAAGATCAACTTCACATTCTTCTTCATCAACCGTCTTGTCAAAAATATCAAGGACTTCCATAATCATGAATAGGGATTCTTCTCTTTCATCATCTGATGAGTAGTGATCTGCTTCTTCCAAAGAGCTGTAGTCTTTGTTGGAAAGGAGATTCCTTTTGAATTTGTTCCTTTTGAAACCCTTGTTGCTATTTTCATTTTCTCCAAAAGGACATTTAGATGCATAATGACCAACCTTTGGGCGGGTGCAAAAAGTTGGGGGCCAAAAAGTGGCCAACTTTTAAAAAACAAAATTAGACATAAAGCGAATGCGTTATAACACGCTCGCACTATGGCTTGGTGTTGCCGACCCTACACCAAGCCATAACGCACTCGCGTTATAATACGAGCGCGTTATGGTTTGTTATATATATTAAAAGCAACATTCCATTTCATTATTTGACAGCAATTTGCAAGAAGCCCGTGGCTTGAAGAGAGAATAGAGCGCGCTCGCTTTATCTAACATCCAATCGTTAGCTATTTCTCACTGATTCATCATCAAAATGCTGCCACGACGTTGGGGAAATCAAAGAAGTAATTTTTATTTGCTTTCTTATGTGAATTTGTTGCTAAATAGGTAGGTTAAAATAGTTTTTGATGTGAATTTCTTAAATTCATAGGAGTTGATAATGCACCTCCTCCTCCTCCTGAAAATCCACAAAATCCTCCATCACCTGAACAACAAATACCTGCTGAAGAAGAACCCCAACCACAAACACCTCCATTTATTCCTGAATATGCCCCTGGAACACAAGAAAATATAATGGGGCAAATTGAAAATAATAAGAAACAAATTGAGGACATAATTGCAAGGTTGAAAGAACCTGCAACTTCAACCTTGCATAGATCCACACTTGCTCAATCCCTTGAATCTATGTTGTCAAATGTAGATTCAATTAGCAAGCAAATCACTAGTTGGACAGAAAAGAGGAGAGAATTTAGAGAGTATTATGCAGACAAGTTGTCATATGAACAAGTTAAAAATAAACAAATTACAAAATTGGACTTGTGTTCTATTTTCACAAACCCACGAACAAATGAACCTCTACCCCTTACATGCAAGAGGTTCCCTATCCATTGGTGCAACAACCAAGTGATAAGGGATAATTTTGCGCAGAGGTGGTGGATGGTTTTTGACCATCCTCCATGCAACAATAATGAGGTCCTGCAATATTTTTTGAGGAAACTCTATTGCAAGTTTGTCAAAAATAAAGTGCCAAATTATTTTGATATGCGGGAGTTCTAGGGTAGAGGTGGGGGGTCAGCACAAGATAGACCAGGGGCACGTGTTGACCCATAGCGGCCAACAAGACGAGCACTCTCCAGACCAGCCCATGAGCACATTTCTATCCCTTCCATTGTGAAGGAGAGTGTTGAGGTCGATACACTTCAGTCCATTAGTGTCTTGACCGAGAGAATAATACAACATGCTAGTCCTGTAGCAAAACGTGGGCCCGTGGAGAGTTCGAGTAGGGTTCCACCCCATACTTGTCAGGCTTGTAGGTTAGCATGTGGTTATGACCCCATGAATAGTCATGACGCAGGTGCGCAGGCTACATCTGCAGCTGAGCAGATGATGATGACGAATGCCCTCCTGAGTGAGACTTTCAGGCTTGATACTTTGGTAAATCTTAGCAAGTTCATTGAATTTAATTTATTAAATTTCATTTTTGAAATGCAAGATTAACTAATTTAGTTTGATGATTTTAATGAAATTTCAGAGTCATAGCATTGATGCAGTTTTCAGTGGTTCTCCACCTGCATATTACACTACAACATCTATTGTCAAGGTATGTAACTAGTAAACAATTATAAATATTACATGTGAATAGCATCATTATATGAATGGTATTCTAATATCTGATTTTAGATGTTGAATAGGTTAATATTGGAGATTTCATGGTAACACTTGCCAGTGGTGGTGGACTTCAAAGCTTCATAGAGGTAATAAAATAAATAGTTTAATGAATGAATTGCACTTACTGTATTTTTGTATTTTATATTCATATCGTTGGTTACATTTCATTGCACATCTTTCAAACTTAAAGCATTACTATACATTGCATAACTAATAACTAGATGTTGATAGATGACAAAATTTCAATTACAATATAGTTATTTGAAAAAATGCCTCAAAGAAATATGGTCTCATGGAATGTCATGACAAGCAGATGCATAGACAAGGACATCACCATGAGATCACATTTCTTTGAGGCATCTTTTCAAACAACTCACTACCTTGTCTATGCTACCACATTTTCTATACATGTCTACTAAAGCTTGTTGATCCACTCCACACTATTCTTCGACAAATTCTCTCTAATCAATTCATCCAATTACCACCAATTAGACGCCAAAACATGACACGAGAGAGGGGTATGAGCCTATGACATCTTATATAGAATATGATTGACTCCAACATCATCTAGGTCCCTCCTTTGTTGACTCTAAAATTCCCCATGATGGTAATGTCTTCACCATTTCTCATAGCCCATACCAACTAGTTGTTACCTTAAGACACTTCTCGTTAGATTATTTTTTGTCAAGCCCTTCTAGTCCACCTCAACCTCATACCAATTCCCTCTTTCACCATTACCTATCTTATCCTCTAAACACATTGCTGCCCCAACCCCACAACCTCTTTCTATTACTTCACCTACTCCACTAGCTATGCCCCTATCTTCCCCACCATATATCCACCTATTACTACTTCACCTTCCTCATTGACTTCTATCTCCCCTCTTAACACCCCTCCAAGATAAAGTAAAAGAAAAAGTGTAGGACCTTTCCCCATCCACTTCTAACAGTAGGCCTAAGAAACTTCCCCAACACTACACCCAACCTACTAACCAACACATATCTACCCTACCTATTTCCTAATATACCCCTACTAGATGTCCCAGACCTAGTTTACTTCCAACCCACCCCCTGACAAACCTCGAGACAAAGAAAATGATAAGAAATTTTTAAAATAAGGTTTTTCTTCTCCTATCTAGTATCTTTCCTCATATTATCCCACAAACTCTTGATATTCCT
This sequence comes from Cunninghamia lanceolata, assembly GCA_027924645.1. NCBI lineage: Eukaryota > Viridiplantae > Streptophyta > Pinopsida > Cupressales > Cupressaceae > Cunninghamia > Cunninghamia lanceolata. The sequence goes on from BSBN01000082.1 coordinate 1,613,495, forward strand.
CCTTCTCATAAACCCATAAACTTACCTAATGTCTATGTGATTTCTAGTTTAGGCATTGTCCTGCAAACCCACAAACTCTATATTAGGCATTGTCCTACCTCCACGACTTCCAAACAAACAAAAATTTGAGCACAACCCTACCCCACCCTACCACCAACCTAAACCTAAACTAACACCTTCACTCCCTCTCTGACTTCTTAAACCTAAAATTTGATGGTACTATGGTCCCTCCTTTGTTGACCCTTATACCACACAATAGTCATGAATCTTCGTATAATTTGTATATATGCATGTGACTTGTGTGCTTTATTGTGTGTACTTCCATGTTTACGTGAACGTGTGTGTATGTTAGGAGCCATGACTTGCATCACTATTATAGTTTTCATAATTGAATAATGTTATTTTATTTTTAGATGATGCAAGCTGCGGAGACACCTCCCGATGTTCATAGGGCAATGGAGCATGGTGTGTTCTCTGCGATTCATAGCTCCATGCCATTGACAGGGGTATGAGGCAGATTAGTAAATTTTAATTTACATTCATTGTTATAGTTGTTTATTTTTGAAAAATCAAATGATTATTGATTTGAAGTTTAATTTATATCTGGATGGTTTATATAGGACATGACATCACCACAGCCTAATCCTACTACTAAGGCAAATGAGGAGACAGATTATATGGTAGCGGTAGGTGATTATTTTGTTAAATGTTTCATTTTTTATAACATGTAATTTCTATATATTAATGTCTATACTTTTTATTGTAAAAACTACAGATCCACGAACAACTAAATAGGAAGAGTAGCCCTCAGGTTTGTAGTAGACCATCCTCATATGCGTCTCCATCCCCTAGAAGATCAAAGGTTGCTTGTGATCTATTCTCTTCACCAGACAGAGGGGAATGACTTTTTATTGTGTTCCTTTTTTGTATGCCTATATGGCATTTGTGGACATATATTTTGTATTGCATATAGTTGACATTCTATGCCTATATGGCATTCTTGTAAGCTTATATGGCTATTTTGTATATATGTTATACTTATATCGACAGATATTGATGTATGCCTATATGGATATTTGGTTAATACAAATCTTTTTTATTGATGGTGTCCATATTTGCATTATAAATCCACATTTGAATGGATATTTGTAGATGGTTACTTCAAATATTTAAAGTCCAATTGTTTTACATAGGATGTTTGTTGATCCAATAAGCTAGCTATTGTTATTCAAGTATCACCTAAACCTCATTCTGGAACTAAAAGATAAAAGTTGTATTTAAAATAAAAATGAATCATCATGTTGAATAGAAAATATTCATATTCTTTATGAGTTGCTCAATTGAAAATATTCAAATGAGTATGCTGATCCATATTCTTTATGAGTTGGTCAATTGAAAATATTTCTTAATTTCTTGCTACTATACCATATTGGGATGCAAAGAGTATATTTGTTGGTTTGAATAAGATAGTCAAAATCATATTCTTATGAGCACCTGATGACCATTGTGGTTATTAAATGTAATTCCTTTTGCATATAAGGCGAGGTTATGAGAGTACATTGAGTCTTACCTAATTTTAGTATGCAACATAACATTGGGGCTATAGGCTTCCATAAGTCATCAACAATCAAGGTTCAAGGTTGTCATTGAAGTCAAAGGGTCAAGGTTGTTTGTCATTGATGTCAAGGTTGATGCCATGATGTTGATAAGGTGATATAGTGATTCAAGGTAGGTGATGGTCATGAGGTGCATGATGTTGTGAATATGGTTTTAATGATAAGGTCTCTTAGTTCATGTTGATGCTGCACAAGACAAACATGGTTCATATGATGTAAGGTTCATGTTCATGGTGGATGTGGTTTTGTTCATGCAAGGTTTTGTTGTGAATATGGTTTTCATGATAAGGTCTATCTTAGAAGGTTGATATGATGCAAGGTTCATGTTCATGGTGGATGTGGTTTTGTTCATGCAATAAGAAGTCAGAGAAGACACAAGATTTCATAATCATAATTCAATGTCATCATCAAGGAGAGTTATATTTATCAAGGGGAGTCATGAGTTTGATTCAAATGTGAAGTTGTTCATGTCTTAGAACCCTAAGCCTATGATAAGTGTCATACTCTAATGTCTTTCTTCTGATGTCCTTGAGGTCTCTAAAATGTCCTAGATATCTCTTGATGAAAGTTGGAATATTTAAGTCTTTCTTATTGATAGTTAGGGTTTGCATATTGGGCATTAAACCCTAAAAAGAATCTACTTTTCTTAAGACTTTAAAACCCTCAATTGCCTGTCGTGTGTAAAGTGCACTTTTGTTTTAATTTAATATTAACTTATAATCACAGGTTACTATCACTTAAGTCAACCTACTAAAGGGTCTTTAAGTCATTAGTTCACTGGCCCTTCAACCTAATTCAACCGGCCTCTCTGGTAAACTCTCATAAGCCCGAGCACCATATCATAATCGAAGGTCATATTTAATTGATATGAGGGTAGGAAAAAGGATTGGAAGGTCAGTATTTAAAAGGAATTTGGAATACAAATAGTTATCTCTATGCGGTTGAATTTGATGGGCATGCCTTTATAAAAGGCTAAAAGATAACTTTATGTAGGATATCATGGTATTTGTAGTGTTTGAAGATTGAAGACTAGTTAGTGTTTGTAGCTCGGACTGTTTTGGCATGTTTGGGTGTGAAACAAGACCATACCTAGCCTAAACATACCCATCCAGATGCATTGGAATTGTCAGTTTGGCCGCACGAGGAGAAGAACAAAAGTTACACCCCTTTGCAACTTTACATTGCCTCCTTTTGACAATTTTTGGGGCATCAGAAAACCTTTCACCACGGGCAAATGCCTCAGAGATATAAAAAACTAAGAGAGATTATTGTAGAGGGACCCTATGTGACCATGTTGCCTCAAACAGAATGTATCTTTCTAAGTAACAACTCGTCAAAGATTGCTACTTTTTTGCACTTTGGACTCTTCAAGGATATCACCGTTACAATGTAGTTGGAACTATTTTGGCATGTTTGGGTGAAAAATAGGATCATGCCTAACTTAAATGTACCCATCCAGATGTGTTGGAATAGTCAATTTGGTTGCATCGAAAGAAGGACGAAAGTTACACCCCTTTACAACTGTACACTACCTCCTTCTGATAATTTTTTGGGTAGCAGAAAACCTTTCACTACAGGAAAACACCTCAAAGATATAAAAAATTGAGAGAGGTTATTGTAGAGGAACCCTACGTGATCATGTTACCTTAGATGGAATGTTTCTAAGTGACATGGTTTCTGAGTAATAGCTCATCAAAGATTGCTGCCTTTTTGCACTTTGGACTCTTCAGGGATATCGTCGGTACAATGTAGCTTGGACTGTTTCGGCATGTTTGGGTGCAAAAAAGGACCATGCCTAGCCTAAATGTACCCATCCAGACGCGTTGGAACTATCGATTTAGCAACACAAGGAGAAGAACAAAAGTTACACCCCTTTGCAACTTTACACTGCCTCCTTTTGACAATTTTTGGGGCAGCAGAAAACCTTTCAACACGGGCAAACGCCTCAGAGATAAAAAACTGAGAGAGGTTATTATAGAGGGACCCTACATGATCGTGTTGCCTCAGACAAAATTTATCTAAGTGACACGATTTCTGAGTAACATCTCGTCAAAGATTGCTACCTTTTTGCACTTTGGACTCTTCAGGGATATCGTCGGTACAATGTAGCTCAGACTGTTTCAGCATATTTGGGTGAAAAATAGGACCATGCCAAGCTTAAATGTACCCATCCAGACGTGTTGGAATAGTCAGTTTGGTCACATCAGGAGTAGGATGAAAGTTACACCCCTTTAGAACTTTACACTACCTCCTTCTAACGATTTTTAGGGCAGCAAAAAACCTTTCACCATAGGAAAATGCCTTAGACATATAAAAATTGAGAGAGGTTATTATAGAGGAACCCTACATGATTGCATTGCCTAAGACAAAATGTTTCTAAGTGACATGGTTTCTGAGTAACAGCTTGTCAAAAATTGCTGCATTTTTGCACTTTGGACTCTTCAGGGATATCACTGGTACAATTTAGCTCGAATTGTTTTGCCATGTTTGGATGCAAAATAGGACCATGTCTAGCCTAAACGTACCTATCTGGATGTGTTGGAACTATCGATTTGGCCACACAAGGAGAAGAACAAAAGTTACACCCCTTTGCAACTTTACACTGCCTCCTTCTGACGATTTTTGGGGCAGTAGAAAACTTTTCACCACAGGCAAACGCCTCAGAGATATAAAAAACTGAAAGAGGTTATTGTAGAGGGACCCTACATGATCACGTTTCCTTAGACAGAATGTCTCTAAGTGACATGGTTTCTGAGTAACATCTCATCAAAGATTGCCTCGTTTTTGCACTTTGGACTCTTTAGGGATATCGCTGGTACAATGTAGCTCAGACTATTTTGGCATGTTTGGGTGAAAAATATGACCATGCCTAGCCTAAACATACCCATCTGGATGCGTTGGAATAGTTAGTTTGGTCACATAAGGAGCGGGATGAAAGTTACACCCCTTTGCAACTTTACACTACCTCCTTTTGACAATTTTTGGGGCAGCAGAAAACCTTTCACCACAAGAAAATGCCTTAGAGATATAAAAAACTGAGAGAGGTTATTGTAGAGGAACCCTACATGATCGCGTTGCCTCAAACATAAGTTTCTAAGTGACATGGTTTCTGAGTAACAAATCATAAAAAATTGCTGCCTTTTTACACTTTGGACTCTTCAGGGATATCATCGGTACAATGTAGCTCGGACTGTTTCAACATGTTTGGATGCAAAACATGACCATGCCTAGCCTAAACATACCCATCCAGATGCATTGGAACTATCAGTTTGGTTGCATCAGGAGCAGGACACCAAAAATACAAAAATACAAAAATGCAAAAGTTGCTTTGTGCAACTTGACAACATTGACACTTTTTTGCAACAAGACTCAAAGACTCAAGACACCTAAGACACCTATTGTATAGTATGTATCTAGATTTTATAGACATAGTAGACCTAAGACACCTAGTCTTTATACCTTATCGTAGTCTAGACCTAAGTCAACTAGACACTTAGATTATAGTTCTACCTAAGACACCTAGTATGGTAGACCTAGTTGACATATAGTACCTACCTAAGACACCTAGATTAAATTATAGAAGACACCTACCTAGAAGACACCTAGATCATTCTAGATTATACATTATTGTAGTCTCTAGATAGGTCATTGATATATATTATCTACCTAAGACACCTAGATTAGATTAAATACCTTTTTTCTAGTCTCTATCTACCTAGTTGACATATTATATATACCTAAGACACAATTAGAGACACCTATTATCTAGTTAGAAACCAAGACACCTAGAGACACCTATATTTTATACATTACCTAGATTTTATACATTACTCTCAGGATCAAATTCATCCATCACTTAGGTCTAACCCCATGAAGCATAACATGAGGATGTAAAAATGTGTATATGTGTAAAAATGCAGCAACAAATAAAAAAAGACAAACCTATGTAAACTTACAAATTAATGTGCATACTTACAACTCAATGTAACATAGCTTTACAAAATCAATGTGAATACTTACAAATTAATCCAATGAACGATCCAGGTCTGCTCTACTCTTTATTGTGTCAAGTATTGCCTCATGGTCAGACTCATGCACCTTCCACAAGGTCTTGTTCAAAGGTCTACCCTGATATTGTATCAAATAAACATTGGATGCCACGACAAGGTTCGAGTAATGAACAATCTTCCGATGCATGTCAAAGTCCTGAAACAGCCAAACATTAACACTCTTATGTGGGTACCTTCTAAGCCATGTTCCAGTAACAACCATTGAGCCTGTAGGGTATTCAATGTTTTCTCCATCTGTAACTGGGGCCTCCAATTTCTTTTTGGCCGCCAATCCTAAATCCTAATCCCTCAACCCTAAATCCTATCCCTAAACCCTCAACCCTCAACACTATAACTTAAACCCTAATCCCTATCCCTCAACCCTTAACCCTTAAAGCTTAAACCCTAAAACATATCCCTACACCCTCAACACTTGACACTATATCTTAAGCCTTAAACCCTAAATCCTCATCCCTAAAGCCTCAACACTCAATCCTTATTCCTTCAACCCTAAACCCTATCCCTAATACCTATACCCTTGACACTCTACTTTAACCCTAATCCCTCAACCCTCAACCCTATCCCTAAACCCTCAAACCTCAACCCTTAACCCTCAGTGTCAAACCCTAATCCCTCAACCCTTAACTCTAATCCCTCAACCCTAAACCCTATCTTGAAACCCTCAACACTATACCTTAAACCCTAATCCCTCAACCCTAAACCTTAAACCCTAAACCCTATCCCTAAACCCTAATCCCTAATCCCTCAACCCTAATCCCTGAACCCTCAACCCTAAACACTATCCCTATTCCTAAACCCTCAACAGGATCAATATTATACCTTAAACCCTAATCCCTTATCCCTAAACCCTCCAACCCTATCCCTAATCCCTATACCCTCGACACTCTACTTTAGCCCTAATCCCTTGACCCTCAATCCTATCCCTAAACCCTCAACCCTCAACATCAAACCCTAATCCCTCAACCCTCAACCCTAAACCCTCAACACTATACCCTAAACCCTAATCCCTCAACCCTAAATCCTATCCCTAAAGCCTCTCTCATTTTATTATATCTTTCCCCTCAACTCTCTATCTCTCACCTTTGTTTCCCCTCACCTCTCTACCTATTCGTAGACCCTAAACCCTATCCATGAACCCTCTACCCTTGACACTAGATGTTAAACCATAATCCCTTAACCCTCAACCCTAAAGCTTCAACCCTCAATCCTTAAACCTTCAACCCTAAACCTTATCCCTAATGTCTCTATCCTAAACTCTATCCCTATTCCTAAACCCTCAACCCTATACCTTAAACCCTAATCCCTTATCCCTAAACCCTTGACGCTCAACACTATATCTTAAACCCCAATCCCTTAACCCTTAGCCCTAAAGCCTCAACCCTCAATCGTTAAACCTTCAACCCTAAACCCTATCCCTAATCCCTCTACCCTCAACACTCTACGTTAACCCTAATCCCTTGACCATCAACCCTATCCCTAAACCAACTCTACTTTAGATTTAATACTCTACTATTGGATTGATTTAATACTCTACTATTAAAGCTTAGCATTCACACAAATGTAGATGTTCATATTATAGAAGACTGCATTATATTAGACTATTAGAGATCCCTCGTAAAAATGTAATAACAAAACTGCTTTGCCTTATGTTAGCTTACAATTAAACCCATTCTTTTTGACACTCTTCTCTTAATAAAGTAAGAGTAATAAGAATAGAAGGTAGAGAATTTTATCTTACTAGTATGCATGGTTGGTTTACATTCCATGACTTCATTTTCATTAAATAAAAATGTTTATCTGATTTGAAAGGTGGGGCAGAGTTCACTGTCATATGCTTTTCTAGATGATAGGGTCCATAATGTCCGGGGTTCTTCAAAGAAAGGCCTGTAACAGAATTAAGTTTTTGTTATACCAATCCTCCTGGTAAATCTACAATTCAAATGCCTGCTTTGAAAGTTGAAATAAATTAAATTAGACTTACAATTTTGATTTTCTTCCATTGCTTCAACAACATCATTATTTTCTTCATCAGAAACCAATTCAATCAGCAACTTGCTGCCCATTGGTTGACTTGAATTGCATCCTTTGTTAGAAGAAGGGCATTTTTTATCTGTATCAATGTTGGTATTCATAAGATGAAGAGCACAAATATTTTTCACACACCCTGTTCTTTGAAATATCTTAACCTTAAAATATGACTTGGATATGTACTTGAACACAATGAAATCTCCAATCTCCAGCCCATAATGATTCACAAAATTTTCCCAACCTTGCCTAAATTCTAGTTTATTTATGGTACCCCCTAATTGTACATCCCACTCCTGCCCACCTGGACCTTGCAACACCATATGTTTGTCTGTGTTGTCTATAAACTGTGAAACAAATCCAGGAGGAATGCGCTGCCATAAACACATTACACAATTAGGTTTTACAAGTTCTTAACAGTGTATAAGAGATAAAACAATAAAAAATAATGTATAGAGTTACCAATTTTTGTGTAAAGTCTCCAAGCATAATTTTGAAGGAGGCACACCCATTAAACCAATTCATTCAGCAACTTGCTGCCCATTGGTTGACTTGAACTACATACTCTGTTAGAAGAAGGGGATCTTTTATCTGTATCAATGTTGGTATTCATAAGCCGAAGAGCATTGATATTTTTCACACACCTTGTTCTTTGAAATATATTAACCTTAAAATATGACTTGGATATGTACTTGAACACAACAAAATTTCCAATCTCCAGCCCATGATGATTCACAAAATTTTCCCAACCCTGCCTAAATTCCAGTTTATTTATGGTACCCCCTAATTGCACATCCCACTCCTACCCACCTGGGCCTTGCAACACTATATGTTCGTCTATGTTGTGTAATGTCCCCTTCTAGTCCCATGGTTAGTCCATCATATAGTTCCCATGGACTAGCAGTTTGGTAAGGGAATTGGAGTTGTTTTGGCTTTGGAGGTTTGTGTCGGTGGAGGTAATGTGGTTTGGATTCAGTGGTTCCAGTTGGCACCTTCAGAGTTGGCCCAGTTTGATCTTGAGTGTTACTATTTTTAGTAAGTCTAGGTTCAGTGTCAGTTCAGGATTTTCAGAGTGGGGTCAGAAGAGTCTCGTTGAGACCTTTTCGACGAGCTAAAGAACATGGTATTCTGACACCGTCTTCATATTTATTTTAAAGTCTGAAGTTTAATATAATTATTTATTAGGACTTTACAAATAAATATTATATGGTCACTTTATAAAAATAAGTTATAACTTAAAAGTGACCCTCTAGGAGGTGGACACCCATGGGAGTCATAAGGGAATGGAAATTAAATAATAAAACAAATGCAAATTCCCTCCAAAAGGGGCGTTGGGCTTGCAGTAAGTTATAATAGGTGCTAAAGGGCTCATTTTAAATTATGCTTGCTTTATGATATTTTCTTCTTGTGAGCTCTGCTAGGGTTTTCTATTGCGAAGGGTTTGAGGATTCAAACTAGATGCTTGTGGAGACGGAAACCTCCATAGGTAATGGCATTCTACACGTGCGAAAGACCACCCAACGGTGCCATTGTGAGTGGATGTATTCAACATTCACATTTGTGTGTATAATGGAGTCATTCAGAGAAGTTATTGAGCAGATTTGACATATCTTTCATCTATCATTATTAAGGACTGATTTCAGAGGGATTGGAAGCGATTTCTTATGGGTTGGGAAGAGTTTATTATTGCTATGTTATTCCCATTGTTGGTCGTACCTCCTTATGCTTGGTCGTACCATTTATTGGTGGAGTTTTGAAGTGTTTGAGGTAGATTTGTGCATTCATATCTGGTCACCTATCCTTGAGGGCAGCATACAGTTCATTAAAAACTCATTTCAATGACCATACACCTTTCTAGTTGCTATTCATCACTTCCAGCATAGGTCGTACACCTCTAGGAGTGACGTGGGGGCATTTTGGCTTCATTCCTCTTTGTGGGCATTGTGGATTTTGCATTTTTAGAGGCATTTGGAGCCCTTTGTATCGCTGATATCATTTTGTATGCTCATATTGTATTTCTTGGGAGATTGGAGTGATTCTGACTATACCCAGTTGCTAGTGCACTCTCAGCACTTGTACCAAGTTGCATTTTTAGATATGGGTATGTCACGATAATTCATATTTAGCTATTCTGCTATCTAGTCTTTGTTATTTTCTTCATATATGTTGTACTTTTTCTAGGTTTTCTCTCTATGCTCTATATTGTATGCTCTGGTAACACATCTGTAGGAAAACTGAAAACCCCTTTTGCATTCTTCTGTCTAGTCTGGAAGATCACACAATAAAATAATAAAAATCACACATAAAAAGATTTTTAAAAAATACAAACAGGTACGACACATTACAGTGGCATCAGAGCTATGATCTTGCCATCCTATGAGGTTGAAATAAACATGCAAAAGTGAAAATGAGACATGCGACTGATAGATAGATATCCTTTCAGAAATACTAAAGCAAGGCAAGGAACATAGTTTCCGTAGTTGAATCTAGTGCCTCAGATTGATCTATTTGAGTTAGATCCAGAGATAGAGGTAGCGGCTATAGAAGATGATTCCTAGGTGTCACGGACAGACCCCTTTTTAGGGGAGTTACATCTATTTCCAATTCATATAGTGGAGATGAGAGACAAGGAGATTGAAAAGACGAGCACCCAAGATATCCTTAATGACTTGGCTAGAGGTCAGCAACAGATTGTTGCTAGCTTGGACAGGTCCCAGTAGGCACTCAGACGGCTCCTTGGCCGATTATTTCATGAGTTGGAGGAAGAGGAGAATGGAGAATGGAATAGATACTGAAATGACAGGGATGGAGATAGGAATGATAGGGATTGAGATAGAAATGAGGATGATAGATGGAGAGATCGAGGTCATGGAGACCGAGGTAATGGAGATAGGAATGGTGACAGGAACATTGGTGATAGAAACAGACACAAGAATCATGATGGAGAGGCTTCGGTGAATAACCAGGGTGCTACACAACTCACAGCTGTAAATATACTAGGCATTCCAACTTTCAGATCGAGGGACAAGATACCTGAGAGGGATGCTACACAATTAGAGTTTCAGGAGGAGATCTTTAGAGATTGGCAGGCGTCTAGCGAAGGGTTTAGAGCTGAGATGACTTTCAAAGACTATTCAGATCTCAGGATGAGACATAGACCCAGAGGGGGTAATAGGTAACAAAATAATGAGCTGTAGAAGAAGGTCAGTAGGATGACCTTACCATATTTTGATGGTTCAGGGAAAACTTCAGCAAGAGCATGGGTACAAAAGTTGGACAGTTACCTTCAGATCATCCCCATGCTAGAGATGGATGCCATCACATACGCAGCTCTACATTTGGAGGGCAGTGTGCACAAGTGGTGGAGCAATGGGAAGGTGACTTTGGGACATGACCAGATCACATCTTATGTTGAGTTCACAGCCAAACTCATTGATAGGTTCAACAAGAAGGACCTGGAGTTGCAATTTAAGGAGTTGGCATAGTTGAAACAGAATGGTTTAGTGTACTCGTACATCTTAAAATTTTAGGATCTTTCAATCATGGTTTCAAACATATTAGAGAGGAGGTTGATTGTGCTCTTTGTTGATGGGTTGTTCGATCCTTTGCGAGGTTGGGTGAAGGTTTTAGACCCTATGTCATTACAGGAGGCCATGAAGAAGGCCCGTGATATGGAGTCCTCAGCGTGGAAGAGTAAATTCTAGAACAAGAACTTTCAGTACAGGAGGGATAAGGAGAGAGACAGGACACCTTTCCATAAGGACTTAGGACACCAGCCTCAGAAGAGTTCTTCCAGATTAGACAGTGATCAGTTGAATGATCTCAGGAGGAAGAAGCTCTGTTTCCACTGCAGAGAGCCTTGGGACCCTAAGCACAAGTGTGCTACCCAAGGAAAGGCAAAACAAATTGAGTATTTTTCAATAGATAAGTCTGTGGAATCATACACGCATTCACAGTAGCATACAGAGGATGATAATTCAGGGATAGATGTTGCATCTGAAGTACTAGATAAGGATGATGATACCTCCCTACCTACAGCCCATATCTCTAGCATATAGAGAGAGGGGTCATTTAGGATCCGAGGAGTGTTGGGTGAATAGAGATGCATTACATTGTTGGATACAGGTGCCACTCATAACTTCATATATGAGGGCTTGGTTGCTAAGAGGGGCTTGCAGATAGAAGAGTTTGCAAGATTTAAGGTAAAGGTAGCCAATGGGTTTGTTCACTTGCACTAGGAGGATTCCCAACTTGACGATCTAGCTAAACCATTATACTTGCCAATCAGAGTTTCATGTGGTTAGCATGGGTGACATGGATGTTGTGCTAGGAATGAAGTGGCTACATGAAATAGGGGAGTTCATGATTAACTTGAGGACAATGGAAATGAAGTTTGAAGTGAATGGAGTTAAACATGTGCTCAAGGGCATTTCATATGGTGGATTGAGAGTTATTTCTCTCAAATGGATGGAGAGGTTGATTTGCCATGATCAGGTGTAGTGGGTAGCAGAGATAATGGTGATGGCGGAAGTTGCAGAACAACAAAAGCGTGAGTATCCATCTAAAATATAGGCTCTTCTAACTAAACACACCAAAGTGTTTAGTGACATTCCACTAGGTAGACCCTTGAACAGGGGAATAGAGCATGTGATTGAGTTGGAGGAGGGTGTAAAGCCCATGATTACTACTCCATACAGTCACCCTAAACGATATAAGGATGAAATCGAGAAAGCTATCAAAGAGCTTCTCTCTATGGGACACATAAGGCCAAGTAAGAGTCCATTTGCATCATCAGTTGTGTTGATGAAGAAAAAGGATGGGACTCTTAGGATGTGCATTGATTATAGGGAACTCAATAAGAAAACAATTAAGAACAGGTACCCCATACCCAGGATCGATGAACTAATTGATGAGTTGCACGAGGCCTGTTACTTCTCCAGGATAGATTTGAGATCTGGGTATCATCAGATTCGTGCCAGGGATGAGGATGTGGAGAAGATAGCATTCAGGTGTCACTATGGGCACTTTGAGTTCCTGGTCATGCCATTTGGCTTGACGAATGCACCGGTCACCTTCCAGTCTTGCATGAATAGAGTTTCCTGAGAGAAGTTGAGGAGGTTTGTTATGATATTCTTTGATGATATTCTGATTTAGAACAGGACATGGGAAGAGCACTTGAAACACATTGACATTGTGTTGAGTATTCTGGAGAGGGAATTTTTGTATGCTAAGATGTCAAAGTGTGAGTTTGGGATGATCGAGTTGCTATATCTGGGTCACATCATCAGTGCTGGTAGTGTGAAGGTAGACCCAGAGAAGATTCGGGCAATAGTAGATTGGCCACCACCAAAGAATCACACTTAGCTGAAGGGATTCTTGGGGTTATCTAGATATTACCGTAGGTTCATGAATGGGTTTTCTCAGTCTGTTGTACCCCTCACAGATTTAACTCGTAAGGATGCTTTTAGTTGGATAGGGAGTACATAGGAGTGCTTTGACAAATTCAAGCAGATTATGAGTACATGCCCCGTGTTGGCTATACCAGATTTTAGCAAGCCTTTCAAGTTACAGTGTGATGCCTCAGGGGAAGGCATTGGTGCGGTAATTATGTAGGATAAGCACCCCATAGCATTTGAGAGCAGGAAGTTGAGGGGTGTAGAATGCAGCTACATCATATATGACAAGGAGATGTTAGCCATAATGCATGCATTAGCTAAGTTCAGATAGTACTTGATGGGCAACAAATTTGTGGTCAAGACAAATCACAACAGTCTGAAACATTTCCTTGGACAGAAGGACCTAAACGAGAGGCAACAAAAGTGGGTCAGCAAGCTACATGCCTACGACTTTTATATCGTATATGTCAAAGGTAAGAAGAATGTTGTTGTTGATGCTTTATCTAGGAGGCCCCATTTGTGTGCACTAGGTGCCATTGCAGATGATTAGAGAGAGATGATATCAGCTGAGTATGCTAAGGATGCATGGGCTACTGGAATAATTGATGGCACCATTAAGGATGATAGGTACATAGTGGTAAATGATTTAATCATTTACAAGGACAGGATATTTTTAGTGTCAGGATCATAGATGAAGCAGAAAGTTTTGAGGGCATTCCATGATTTGCCAATGGCAAGACACCTAGGGTACTTCAAAACTTATAAGTAGGTTAGAGAGAGGTTCACCTAGAAGGGCCTCAAGACAGAGGTGATGCAGTATGTGAGAGAGTGCCTGATATGCCAGCAGAACAAACAAGAGCACTCATTTCTAGGAGGATTATTGCAACCCCTGCCCATTCCTGAGAGGAAATGGAATAGCATTTCGATGGACTTTATCACAGGGTTACCAAAAGTCCAAGGTAGGGATTGCATTTTCGTGGTAGTGGATAGATTTACAAAGTATGCACATTTCTTTGCCATCCCTACCACTTTCACTGTAGCACAAGTAGCACACTTGTTCTTTCGTGAGGTATTTCAACTCCATGGATTGCCTCATAACATTGTTAGTGATAGGGACAACAGGTTCCTGAGTAACTTTTAGTAGGAGCTCTTTACGTTGACAGGGACAAAGCTCACACCCAGTACGAGTTACTACCCTCAAACAGATGGGCAGACAGAGATTGTTAACAAATGGGTTAAAGTATACCTCCGCAACTATGTTTCAGGGTAGTAGAAGGCATGGGTGAAGTGTCTTCATATGAGGGAGTATTGTTACAATTCCACTTACCACATGTCCATTCAAATGTCACCCTTCATGGCATTGTACGGGTATGAGGCACCACACTTTGTTGATTTATTGTTTGGTGATATCTGAGTACCTAAGGCCAAAGACCTACTTCAGGAGAATCATGACATCATGAGGTCTTTGAAGGAGAATATACAGAAGGCTCATAATCAACAGAAGTAGTATGGAGATCAACAGAGGATTGAACGATCTTTTGAGGTTGGTGACATGGTATACCTCATACTACAGCCCTATAGGTAGTCCACTCTCAAGAAGAGTGGAGCAGAGAAGTTGAAGCCATGGTATTATGGACCTTTTAGGATCTCTAAGAGGATTGGAGAAGTGGCTTATGAGCTAGAACTTCTAGTAGGTAGTAGGGTACACAATGTATTCCATGTATCTCATCTCAAGAAGGCATTGGGACATAATGTGGTACCATCAGTTGAGTTGCCTCCTCTTGATGAAGAGGGGAAGTTGATATTAGTACTTGAAACTATAATTGATACCAGGGAATGCAACTTGAGGAAGAGGATTATCAGAGAATACCTAGTCAAATAGAAAAACCTCCCAGTAGAGGATGCTACTTGGGAGAACGAGCAGATATTGGAGCATCCTGATCTAAGATTGCTTGAGGCAAGCAATCTTAGGGAGGGTAGACTATAATGTCCCCTTCTAGTCCCATGGTTAGTCCATCATAGAGTTCCTGTGGACTAGCAGTTTGGTTAGGGAATTGGAGTTGTTTTGGCTTTGGAGGTTTGTGTCAGTGGAGGTAATGTGGTTCGGATTCAGTGGTTCCAGTTGGCACCTTTAGAGTTGGCCCAATTTGATCTTGAGTGTTACTTACTATTTTTAGTAAGTCCGGGTTTAGTGTTGCTTCAGGATTTTTAGAGTGGAGTCAGAAGCATCTCGTCGAGACCTTTCCGACGAGCTAAAGAACATGGTATTCCGACACCATCTTCATATTTATTTTGAAGTCCTAAGTTTAATATTATTATTTATTGGGACTTTACAAATAGATATTATATGGTCACTATAAAAATAAGTTATAACTTAAAAGTGACCCTCTAGGAGGTGGGCGCCCATGGGAGTCATAAGGGAATGAAAATTAAATAATAAAACAAATGCAAATTTCCTCCAAAATGGGCGTTGGGCTTGGAGAAGTTATAAAAGGTGTTGAAGGGCTCATTTTGGATTATGCTTGCTTTATGATATTTTCTTCTTGTGAGCTCTGCTAGGATTTGCTATTGTGAAGGGTTTGAGGATTCGAACTAGAGGCTTGTGGAGACGGAAACCTCCATAGGTAATGGCATTCTACAAGTGTGAAAGACCACCCAACGGTTCCATTGTGAGTGGATGTATTTAGCATTCACATTTGTGCGTATAATGGAGTCATTCAGAGAAGTTATTGAGCAGATTTGACATATCTTTCATCTATCATTGTTGAGGACTAATTTCAGAGGGATTGGAAGTGATTTCTTGTGGGTTGGGAAGAGTTTATTGCTACTGTGTTATTCCCATTGTTGGCCATACCTCCTTATGCTTGGCTGTACCATTTATTGGTGGAGTTTTGAAGTGTTTGAGGCAGATTTGTGCATTCATATCTGGTCGCCTATCCTTGAGGGTAGCATACAGTTCATTTCAGACTCATTTTAGTGACCATACACCTTTCTAGTTGCTGTTTATCACTTCCAGCATAGGTTGTACACCTCCATGAGTGACGTGGGGGCATTTTGGCTTCATTCCTCTTTGTGGGTATTGTGGATTTTACATTTCTAGAGGTGTTTGGAGCCCTTTGTATCACTGATATCATTTTGTATGCTCATATTGTATTTCTTGGGAGATTGGAGTGATTCTGGCTATACCCAATTGCTGGTGCACTCTCAGCACTTGTACCAAGTTGCATTTCTAGATATGGGTATGTCATGGTAATTCATATTTGGCTATTCTGCTATCTGGGTCTTTGTTATTTTCTTCATATCTGTTGTACTTTTTCTAAGTTTTCTCTCTATGCTCTATATTGTATGCTTCGGCAACACATCTGCAGGAAAACTGAAAACCCCTTCTACATTCTTTTGTCTAGTCTGGAAGATCACACAATAAAATAATAAAAATCACACATAAAAAGATTTTAAAAAAATACAAACATGTACGACACATTACATGTTGTCTATAAATTGTGAAACAAATGCAAGAGGAATGCGCTGCCATAAACACATTACACAATTAGATTTTACAAGTTCTTAATAGTGTACAGGAAATAAAAGAATGAAAAATAATGTATAGAGTTACCAATTTTTGTGTAAACTCTCCAAGCATAACTTTGAAGGAGGCACGCCCATTAAACCAATTCATTCAACAACTTGCTGCCCATTGGTTGACTTGAACCGCATACTCTGTTAGAAGAAGGGTATCTTTTATCTGTATCAATGTTGGTATTCATAAGCTGAAGAGCATTGATGTTTTTCACACACCCTATTCTTTGAAATATCTTAACCTTAACATATGACTTGGATATGTGCTTGAACACAACAAAATCTCCAATCTCCAGTCCATGATGATTCACAAAATTTTCCCAACCCTGCCTAAATTCTAGTTTATTTATGGTACCCCCTAATTGCACATCCCACTCCTGTCCACCTGGGCCTTGAAACACCATATGTTTGTCTGTGTTGTCTATAAACTGTGAAACAAATGTAGGAGGAATGCGTTGCCATAAACACATTACACAATTAGATTTTACAAGTTCTTAACAGTGTACATGAAATAAAAAAATGAAAAATAATGTATAGAGTTACCAGTTTTTGTGTAAAGTCTCCAAGCATAACTTTGAAGAAGGAGGCTTGCCCATTAAACCAATTCATTCAACAACTTGCTGGCCATTGGTTGACTTGAACTGCATACTCTGTTAGAAGAAGGGCATCTTTTATCTGTATCAATGTTGGTATTCATAAGCTGAAGAGCATTGATGTTTTTCACACACCATGTTCTTTGAAATATCTTAACCTTAAAATATGACTTGGATATGTACTTGAACACAACAATATCTCCAATCTCCAGTCCATGATGATTCACAAAATTTTCCCAACCTTGCCTAAATTCCAGTTTATTTATGGTACCCCTTAATTGTACATCCCTAAACCCTAAACTCTAATCCCTTAACCCTAAACCCTAATCCCTAATCCCTAAACCATAAACCCTAATCCCTAATTATAATTTATGGTACCCTAATCCCTAAACCCTAAACCCTAATCTCTTGTCCCTAAACCATAAACCCTATCCCTAAATCCTCAACCCTCAACACTTAAACCTTAAATCCTAAACCCTATCCATAATGCCTCCACCCTATACGCTATCCCTATTCCTAAACCCTCAACCCTCGACACTATACCTTAAACCCTAGTCCCTTATCCCTAAACCCTAATCCCTATCCATCAACCCTTAACCCTTAAAACTTGAACCCTAAAACCTATCCCTACACCCTCGACACTCGACACTATATCTTAAACCCTAATCCCTTAACCCTCATCCCTAAAGCCTCAACCCTATATCAGGTTAAACCTTCAACCCTAAACCTTATCCCTAATCCCTCTACCCTCAACACTCTACTTTAACCCTAATCCCTTGACCATCAACCCTATCCCTAATCCCTCTACCCTCAACACTCTACTTTAACCCTAATCCCTTGACCATCAACCCTATCCCTAAACCCTCAAACCTCAACTCTCAACATTAAACCCTAATCCATCAACCCTAAACCCTAATCCCTCAACCCTAAACCCTATCACTCAACCCTCAACACTATACCTTAAACCCTAATCCCTATCCCTCAACCCTTAACCCTTAAAAATTAAACCTATCCCTACACCCTCAACACTCGACACTATATCTTAATCCTTAAACCCTCATCCCTAAAGCCTCAACCCTCAATCCTTAAACCTTCAACGCTAAACCCTATCCCTAATCCCTCTACCCTTAACACTCTAACCCTAATCCCTTGACCATCAACCCTATCCCTAAACCCTCAACCCTCAACTCTCAACATTAAACCCCAATCCGTCAACCCTAAACCCTAATCCATCAACCCTAAACCCTATCCCTAAACCCTCAACACTATACCTTAAACCCTAATCCATCAACCCTAAAACCTAATCCCTCAACCCTCAACCCTAAACCCTCAATCCTCGACATTATACCTTAAACCCTAATCCCTTGACCCTCAACCCTAATCCCTTAACCCTCAACCCTAATCCCTCATCCCTAAACCCTAAACGCTATCCCTATTCCTAAACCCTCAACCGTTGACACTATACCTTAAACCCTAATCCATTATCCCTAAACCCTATTCCTCAATCCTTAACCCTTAAAACTTAAACCCTAAAACCTATCCCTAAACCCTCGATGCCCAACACTATATCTTAAGCCCCAATCCCTTAACCCTTAGCCCTAAAGCCTCAACCCTCAATCGTTAAACCTTCAATCCTAAACGTTGTCCCTAATCCCTTTACCCTCGACACTCTACTTTAACCCTAATCCCTTGACCATCAACCCTATCCCTAAACCCTCAACCCTCAACCCTCAACTTTCAACATTAAACCCTAATCTGTTAACCCTAAACCCTAATACCTCAAACCTAAACCCTATTCCTAAACCCTCAACACTATTGCTTAAACCCTAATCCATCAACCCTAATCCCTCAACCCTAAACCATCAACACTATTCCTTAAACCCTAATTCCTCAACTCTAAATCCTAATCCCTCAACTCTAAACCCTAATCCTCAACCCTAAACCCTAAACCCTATCCCTAAACACTCAACCCTCAGTACTATACCTTAAACCTTAATCCCTCAACCCTAATCCCTCATCCCTAAACCCTAAATGCTATCCCTATTCCTAAACCCTCAACCCAAGACACTATACCTTAAACCCTAATCCCTTACCCCTAAACCTCAAACCCTATCCCTCAACCCTTAAACCCTAAAACCTATCCCTAAACCCTCAACCCTATACTCTCAACCATATACTTAAGCCCTAATCCCTCAATCATCAACCCTATACCTTAAACCCTGAAGCCTACATCCACAAACCCTCATCCATAGACCATATAATCTCACCCTTATATCCTAAACCTCAAATATTGTGCCTAAACCCTATACTTAAATTAAACCTAAACCATACGTGCTCTCAGCCCAAGTCACCCTATGCCTTATATACCCTCAATCCATATCGTAAACCCTAAACCCAATATCCTAAACCCTAATCCCCACGCCTTACACACTTAATCTTATACACTCAACAACCTGAATATTAACCCTGAACTGTAACCCTCAACCCTCTAATCTCTACCCTCTACCCTCTACCTATTACTTAAGCCCTAATCCCTCAATCCTCAACCCTCAAAACTATACAGGCTTAGGTCCTTATATACCCTAAATGCAAAACACTTACATAAATACATACATGCATAACATACAAACATACATATATTGTAAGATACCCAACTAGTTCTACGAAAATTTTTCCTAACTTAAACAATTATACTTGCTGTCAATTCATCAACTACTTCAACAATACAAAGATATACATCAAAGATAACTACTTGAATGAGAGTTGGGTACTTGTTTAGTTATTTGATTCAATCAACTTGCAATGTCTTATTACATGGATAATGCTTTCAATAGCATGAAATACAACTTATTCAATGGAATTACAAAGGAAAGGCCTTGAAGCCCAGATGTTTACAATTGTGACTACACTTGATCAACACACTCAAACTCAATGATGTCAACTGAATGTCAACACCTCACAATATCACAAGGGAGCATCACCTTGCTTGTCGAGGGAGCATCACCCCAACACTTGAAACTCACAGGCCTCAAGATTACAAGCTCAACAGCTTTGCAGAGAGAATTTTGTCAAATGAATAGATGCCAAATGAATGAGAGAGCTCCTCCTTTTATAGGCCTTCTGAAGGCAATGAAGGCACATTTTTCAATGCATAAAGAGGAAACAAGGCACATTTCCCAAGAAGCATATCCAAGGGAATATTCCATCTTATGACTCATTCTGAGTTGGCAAGCTCATCTAGAGACCTTGACACGGATCCCAAAGACATTCTATCGACCAATGAGAGCTCAAGTTGTGTAACTAACTAAACCACCTCAGCTTAGGCGCACTTTCAAGTGTTGTTCTGACTGGGCGCCAAGTTGAAGTATCTGGAGTGTCAAGTGCGCCCATCATGAGGTTGCACCTATCTAGAAAGAACTCCTAAAGGTTGTTGGAAAGATCCAGAAGAGAATCATGATACTTCATTCACCCAATCTGTCCAAGGCGCTCACTGAAACTTGATCAAAATGCTACTTGATGTTGGGCGCCAGAATGATGCTTGATGGGCACAGAAGTGCGCCTTGGATGAAGATTGACTTTGCTTGGTGTTCCTTCGAGACTTGATGTTCAAGGGGGTAGAATGCTTCATCTGGAAGTGAGTGCCTAGCTTGGGAAGACTTTCAAGTGTTGCTTCCTTGATCTAAAGAGGTATCTGGACACTCAGTTTATCCAATCTCCTTAAGGCGCTCATTGAGATTGATCAAGGCGCCACTGGGGTTTAGGCACCACCAAGGAAGTGCGCCATACCTTGACTGCAATCCTGGAAGTCCAACTAGACCCTAGGCGCCAAAATGACTTTGCCACTGCTTAGCTTTCAAGACCAAATGCCAACCAGAGATGATATTACGCCTTGCTAGGGTTAGGCGCCAAATTGGGGGGGTTTGCAAAGAGGCTAGGCGCCAAAATAGAATCATGAAGAAAGTGTTTAAAAGCTAGGTGCCAAAGCTTGGTCAAATGCACTGGAAAATGTGCCTAAGGATGACAGGATCATGAAAATGGCACCCTATGGTCTTTAGGCGCAACCTTGAATGTTTTGCACTGATAATGGATGATACAACTTGGAAATGTTTTCTGTATTGCCTTCCCATTCCAGGGAACTCTACCAACTCCATGCCAAGTCAACCTGCTTGAGGCGCTCTTCCGAGAGAGTGTAGGAAGATACTAGTGCCTCCTGTTGGATTCAACTTCATGCATGTTGAGACACTTACTCACCAAGCACCTAGACTTTTGGGAGTGATTGGAAACGTCCTTCCAACTCAGGTGCTTACTTGGAAGGTTTGCAGAAGATTTGGCGCCCATGACATACCTCCTTTGAAGATGCTTTTGGCGCACTTGTCATCAATTTGACTAGGATTTTGCGCTTAGGATCCAACTGCACATCTTTTCAAAGTAGATTGAAAGCAATTGAACTTCAATTGGATTGATCTTGCCTCCTTGAAGGAGTGCCTTGTATCTGGACTGAATGTGAGGACTTACTCCCATCTTAGGCGTACTAAGGTGCTAGTGGAAGAATAAAATGGCGCCTTCCCTTGAAAAGCTTATCTGCTATGCAAATGCTCACTTCTGAAGTCTTGAAATGAAACAAACTACTTGCCTTACCAAGCGCCCTGACCTCTTGAGGGGATTGAAGATCATATTCCTATTTAGGCACACTTTTTGGGAGCTCTGATGTAGGATGAGCGCCTAGGCATGAAGACTCCATGATACCTTGTTCCTATTCATCTCTGATCTAGGCGCTTGATTGGAGGAACCCATTCAGGTGGAGCGCCTTCTATTGAAACCTCAACTTCAATGCCAGAAGTGACTCTAGAAGCTAGGCGCTAGGATGGGTGTGTTCTGCTAGGATGGGCGCCTTGTCACTGACTTAGTGGATTCTGACTCAAAACTCCTTGATTGTACCTACAAAATGACACACAGAGTTAGTAAAAACCCATTTCATTCCCTTATTATTCAGAATTAGCCTCCGGGAATGAGGAGTAGGCTAATCCATTCATACTTGATGATCAAGCTGGAAACGGGGACATGACAGTCTCCCCTTCCCGGGATTGCTTGTTCTCAAGCAATTGAAGGTTAGGATGCTCCAGAATCTTTTCACCTTCCCAAGTAGCATCCTCCATTGGCAACCCTTTCCACTTCACTAGATATTCTCTTATGCTTCGGTTGCGGAGTTTCTTCTCCCTTATATCCACCACATTTTTAGGTTCAAGTGCAAGCATTCTTTCTTCATCAAGTGGAGGTAGCTCATCAGTTGAAACCACATGTTGTCCTAATGCCTTTTTAAGACATGACACATGAAACACATTGTGGATGCGGCTTCCTGTTGGCAAATCAAGTTCATATGCCACTTCCCCTACTCTTCTCAACACCTTGTAGGGTCCGTAAAACCTTGGTTTCAATTTCTCTGCACCTGACTTCTTCAAAGTACTCTGTCTATATGGCTGAAGGCGTAGAAACACCATGTCACCTACTTCAAAGCTTCTTTCAACTCGGTGTTTGTCGGCATACAACTTCTGTTGATTTTGAGCTCTTTGCAAATTTTCTTTAAGGACTCTCAAAATATCCTGAGTATCCTTCATCAATTCACTTGCTCTGGGAGCTCTACTGTCATCTAATGCCAGATCAACAAATGAAACAGCTTCATATCCATACAAAGCTCGGAAGGGAGTCATGCCAATTGACATATGAAAAGTAGTGTTGTAGCAGTATTCACCCAGATGTAGCCACTTAATCCAAGCACGCTGATGATCAGACACATAGTTTCTCAAGTATCCCTCAAGCCATTTGTTTACAATTTCAGTTTGTCCATCGGTTTGAGGATGATAACTAGTGCTCGATGTTAAGTAAGTTCCAGCTAGTCGAAATAGCTCCCTCCAAAACACACTGATGAACCGGCTATCTCGGTCACTGATTATGGTTTTAGGCAGGCCGTGTAGTCGGAAGACTTCACGAAAGAATAACTCAGCTACTTGCAATGTTGATGACGCAACTGGGAGTGCAAAGAAGTGAGCAAACTTGGTTAATCTATCCACAACTACATAGATACAGTCTCTTCCATTCACCTTCGGAAGACCTGTGATGAAGTCCATAGAAATACTCTCCCACTTATGTTCAGGAATTGGTAGTGGTTGGAGTAATCCTGCTGGAAATGTATGTTCTGACTTATTCTGTTGACAAGTCAGACACTCCCTGACATACTGTAGTACTTCTTCCTTCAGACCCTTCCAAGTGAATCTTTCCCTGATCTGTTTGTATGTCTTGAAGTAACCAGGGTGTCCTGCAAGTGGAGCATCATGGTAAGTCTGCAAAATTTGTCGCTTCAATTCTGACTCAGGGGTTAGATAGATTCTATCTTTATAATAGATGATATCATCAGTCACCTTGTACCTATCATCCTAAATGATTCCTTCCATGATCTCACAAGCAAATTTTGATTTGGAATATTCAACTAGGAGTTGAGCCTTCCAATCCAATGAAACTTTGCTTAGGGCACACACAGCAGGTCTTCTAGACAGGGCATCGGCAACCACATTCTTCTTGCCTTTTACATATTCAATGTCAAAATCATATGCTTGTATCTTCAAAACCCACTTCTACTGTCTTTCGTTCAAATCTTTCTGCCCTAGAAAGTATTTCAAACTGTTATGATCAGTTCTGACCACAAACTTAGATCCAACTAGATACTAGCAGAATTTGGCCAAGGCATGCATGATTGCCAGCATTTCTTTGTCATAAGTTGAGTACAACCTTTCTGTATCTTTCAACTTCCTGCTTTCGAATGCAATGGGATGTCGATCTTGCATCAAAACAGCTCCAATACCATCTCCTGAAGTGTCGCATTCTAAAACAAAGGACTTAGTAAAATCTGGCAAAGCCAGTACTGGTGTTGTACTCATCACTTCCTTCAACCTATCAAATGCAACTTGAGCTTCTATTGTCCACATGAAAGCTCCTTTCTTTGTTAGGTTTGTCAAGGGTGCAGCAAGCTGTGAAAATCCCCTAACAAATCTTCTATAATAGCTGCAGAGGCCAAGGAAACCTCTTAGTTCAGATACGTTCCAGGGAACTGGCCAGTTGCGAATAGCTTCAATCTTTTCCTCTTGGACTTTCACTCCATTTGCTCCTATCACATGACCTAGGTACAGAATCTCCTTCAGGCCAAAATCACACTTAGACATCTTTGCATACAAAGATTGATTCTCCATAACATTCAATACTTCGTCTAAGTGTTGAAGATGTTCTTCCCATGTCTTGCTGTAGATCAAGATGTCGTCAAAGAAAACCAACAGGTACTTCCTCAACTGCTTGTTGAACACATGATTCATACAGGACTGGAAAGTGGCGGGAGCATTTGTCAGCCCAAAAGGCATCACCATAAATTCATAATGTCCATAATGGCACCTGAATGCTGTTTTTGGGATGTCTTCTTCTCTGACACGAATTTGATGGTAGCCAGATCGAAGATCTATCTTTGAGAAATAGACTGCTCCATGCAGCTCATCAAGTAGTTCATCAATCCTAGGTATCGGATACCTATTTTTGATCGTCTTCTTGTTCAATGTGCGATAATCAACACACATCCGCATTGTTCCATCCTTCTTCTTCACTAGCACCACAGATGATGCAAATGGACTTGATGATGGCCTTATGTGCCCCATATTGATCAATTCTTTGATCGTCTTCTCAATTTCAATCTTGAAATGCCTTGGATGCCGATAGGGTGGAATGTTAAAAGGTTTCACCCCATCCTCCAATTCAATTACATGTTCAAAACCTCTTTTAGGAGGTATCCCTGGAGGTATATCCCTGAACACTTTACCATGCTTATCCAACATTGCTTGAATATCTGCAGGATAAATTTCTTCAGCAGAGAGGATTTGGTTGTCCTTGATGCAAACCTGTGCTGCCCATTCGATGTCATTATGCCTGAATAATACTTCCATTCATTTTGCTGAGACAACTTTGGGATTTCCATAATACACCGACTTCAGTTTGATCTTCTTTCCTTCATGCATGAATTCTAACTCCATCTTCTGAAAGTCCTGGACAATTCTTCCAAGTGAATGCAACCATTGCACTCCAAGTACTACATCAATATGCCCAAGTCCAACCACATAGAAATCATCCTGTAAGGAATAATCTCCCATTTGAATCTGCAGTTGGGATACTTTTCAGGTACAACTCATTAGGAATCCATCAACAATAGCTATTTGAAATCCTTCGAAGTCTTCAACTGTGAGAGCCCGCCTTGCTACCAAACCTTCATCTATGAAGTTGTGAGTAGCACCACTATCAATGAGATAGGTGACTCTCTGACCTTTAACAACTCCTCTAATGCGGAAGGCATGATACTTAGGTACTCCTGAAATAGTTGCTAATGTTATTTTGTCAGATGTTTCTTCTAAAACAACATTAAGAATCGGTTGTACCTCCTCTTCATCCTGAGTGGATTCTTCTTCACTCAATGACTCTTCTTCGCTTCCATCATCAGATACAACTTCAATCAAGTGTGCTTTACCCTTACCAAGGCATCTGTGTCCTAGTTCCCAAGGTTGCTTGCAAGAAAAGTAGAGTTTCTTCCTTCTTAGCTCATCTCTTTCAGCTGCAGATGGACCCTGAGTCATCTTTTGAGGAAAAGAGGGTCTCCTTTGGGTAGAGCTAACTCCTTTATAGAACTTTTTCTTAGGCTGATAGACAGGAGTAGTATCAAGATCTAGAGCAAAGTCAATTGCTTCTTCCAGGTTTGCCGGCCTTTGTACCTTTACCAATGGCTTGATCTGATTGTTCAATCCCTCAATGAACAGCATAGTGATTCTTCGGTCAGTCATATCAAGTACCATTACTGCAATCTTTTGAAAGTCATTAACATACTGCACAACCCTTCCTTCTTGCTTGAGTTGAGCTAGTTCACGATAGTACACTTTGGTGTCTTTTCTATCAAACCTCTGAATCAGCTTGGTTACAAACTCATCATAGGAAGTTATCCTATCATGATGTTGAGAGACTAGGCCATGATGCCACCATTCATAAGCCAAACCTTCAAGATGCATTGTAGCAAATTGAATTGCCTTCTTTTCTGTCAAAGGCTTAAGTGAAAGGTATGTATCCAGCTTGTTTACCCAAGCCCTAGCACTGAGCTTACCACTTCCATCAAAGGTCGGAATGGGAACTCGATTCAATGCTTCTTTATATTCCTTTGTATCATCATCCCGTCTAGGACGAAAGCCTCTAGTTCTACCTCGCCTGTCCCTATCTTCCCTTTTCTGTGGGCAATATTCATTGAAGGTCATCATATCCCAAACACGTTCCGGAAGTCTAGCATAAAGATCTGCAAAGAGAGCTATCTCATCTTCAAAATTATGTGGTTCTTCTTCATCAAACTCTTCATCAACTTCATTGTCCTGTTCCGGTGGTGGTGGAAGGAAAGTTGGTCTTAAAGGCACTAGTAGGGGTTCGTGTGCGAACTCTTCTACCTATGGCACTAGCAGCATCATCATCAACTTGTCGTTCTAGTCTCTCAGGTCTAGCTGCATCTCTACGACCTTGTCCAGCTGCTTCACCCTAATTCATATTTTGAAGGGATTGTAGGACATGTTGCAATATTTGAGCGGTTTGTTGTTGTTCAGCGGCAATGTTCCTAAACATCTCCCTTGCTGCACGTTCACCATCAGTAGGTGGACTTCTACTTCTTCTTTCCTCAGCCATGTTAGCCTGTCTAGCTACAATTGCTCCTGAAAGAGTATCCTGTTGTGGGTAAGGATGAGTCCACTGGAACTGCCTTCTTTGTTCACGCACAATGTATCTCCTAGTTCTATCACTTTGTTGATCACCTTCTTGCATGAAAACCCCCAAAGGCTGGCAGGATCCAAGCTCTGATACCACTGTAAGATACCCAACTAGTTCTACGAAAATTTTTCCTAACTTAAACAATTATACTTGCTGTCAATTCATCAACTACTTCAACAATACAAAGATATACATCAAAGATAACTACTTGAATGAGAGTTGGGTACTTGTTTAGTTATTTGATTCAATCAACTTGCAATGTCTTATTACATGGATAATGCTTTCAATAGCATGAAATACAACTTATTCAATGGAATTACAAAGGAAAGGCCTTGAAGCCCAGATGTTTACAATTGCAACTACACTTGATCAACACACTCAAACTCAATGATGTCAACTGAATGTCAACACCTCACAATATCACAAGGGAGCATCACCTTGCTTGTCGAGGGAGCATCACCCCAACACTTGAAACTTGCAGGCCTCAAGATTACAAGCTCAACAGCTTTGCAGAGAGAATTTTGTCAAATGAACAGATGCCAAATGAATGAGAGAGCTCCTCCTTTTATAGGCCTTCCGAAGGCAATGAAGGCACGTTTTTCAATGCATAAAGAGGAACCAAGGCACATTTCACAAGAAGCATATCCAAGGGAATATTCCATCTTATGACTCATTCTGAGTTGGCAAGCTCATCTAGAGACCTTGACACGGATCCCGAAGACATTCTGTCAACCAATGAGAGCTCAAGTTGTGTAACTACCTAAACCACCTCAGCTTAGGCGCACTTTCAAGTGTTCTTCTGACTGGGTGCCAAGTTGAAGTATCTGGAGTGTCAAGTGCGCCCATCATGAGGTTGTGCCTATCTAGAAAGAACTCCTAAAGGTTGTTGGAAAGATCCAGAAGAGAATCATGATACTTCATTCACCCAATCTGTCTAAGGCACTCACTAAAACTTGATCAAAATGCTACTTGATGTTGGGTGCCAGAATGATGCTTCATGGGCATAGAAGTGCGCCTTGGATGAAGATTGACTTTGCTTGGTGTTCCTTCAAGACTTGATGTTCAAGGGGGTAGAATGCTTCATCTGGAAGTGAGTGCCTAGCTTGGGAAGACTTTCAAGTGTTGCTTCCTTGATCTAAAGAGGTATTTGGACACTCAGTTTATCCAATCTCCTTAAGGCGCTCATTGAGATTGATCAAGGCACCACTGGGGTTTAGGCACCACCAAGGAAGTGCGCCATACCTTGACTGCAATCCTGGAAGTCCAACTAGACCCTAGGCACCAAAATGACTTTGCCACTGCTTAGCTTTCAAGACCAAATGCCAACCGGAGATGATATTGCGCCTTGCTAGGGTTAGGCGCCAAATTGGGGGGGTTTCAAAGAAGCTAGGTGCCAAAATAGAATCATGAAGAAAGTGTTTAAAAGCTAGGTGCCAAAGCTTGGTCAAATGCACTGGAAAATGCGCCTAAGGATGACAGGATCATGAAAATGGCGCCCTATGGTCTTTAGGCGCATACCTTGAATGTTTTGCACTGATAATGGATGATACAACTTGGAAATGTTTCCTGTATTACCTTCCCATTCCAGGGAACTCTACCAACTCCATGCCAAGTCAACCTGCTTGAGGCGCTCTTCTGAGAGAGTGTAGGAAGATACTAGCGCCTCTAGTTGGATTCAACTTCATGCATGTTCAGATACTTACTCACCAAGCGCCTAGACTTTTGGGAGTGATTGGAAACGTCCTTCCAACTCAGGCGCTTACTTGGAAGGTTTGCAGAAGATTTGGCGCCCATGACATACCTCCTTTGAAGATGCTTTTGGCGCACTTGTCATCGATTTGACTAGGATTTTACGCTTAGGATCCAACTGCACATCTTTTCAAAGTAGATTGAAAGCAACTGAACTTCAATTGGATTGATCTTGCCTCCTTGAAGGAGCACCTTGTATCTGGACTGAATGTGAGGACTTACTCCCATCTTAGGCGTACTAAGGTGCTAGTGGAAGAATAAAATGGCGCCTTCCCTTGAAAAGCTTATCTGCTATGCAAATGCTCACTTTTGAAGTCTTGAAATGAAACAAACTACTTGCCTTACCAAGCGCCCTGACCTCTTGAGGGGATTGAAGATCATATTCCTATTTAGGCGCACTTTTTGGGAGCTCTGATGTAGGATGAGCGCCTAGGCATGAAGACTCCATGATACTTTGTTCCTGTTCATCTCTGATCTAGGCGCTTGATTGGAGGAACCCATTCAGGTGGAGCGCCTTCTGTTGAAACCTCAACTTCAATGCCAGAAGTGACTCTAGAAGCTAGGCGCCAGGATGGGTGTGTTTTGCCAGGATGGGCGCCTTGTCACTGACTTA
Organism: Cunninghamia lanceolata; assembly: GCA_027924645.1. Classification (NCBI taxonomy): domain Eukaryota; kingdom Viridiplantae; phylum Streptophyta; class Pinopsida; order Cupressales; family Cupressaceae; genus Cunninghamia; species Cunninghamia lanceolata. The sequence continues at coordinate 1,642,955 of BSBN01000082.1, forward strand.
GTGGATTCTGACTCAAAACTCCTTGATTGTACCTGCAAAATGACACACAGAGTTAGTCAAAACCCATTTCATTCCCTTATTATTCAGAATTAGCCTCCGGGAAGAGGAGTAGGCTAATCCATTCATACTTGATGATCAAGCCGGAAACAGGGACATGACATATATACATACAAACATGCATACATACATGTACATACATACAAGCATGCATACATGTACATACATACAAGCATGCATACATACCTACAAGCATACATAAATACATCCATGAAACGTACTTATGAAACTTGAACATAAATCATTCAAAGGAAGACATAACACGAGCGCATTATAATGCGCTCGCGTTATGTCGAATTGGGAAAACACCAGCAAACATGCAAAAATGGAAAAAAAGCACAATATAATGTGAGCACGTTATAAGGCACTCGTGTTATATTGTGCTTTGGGAATCCCAAGCCTTAGGCTTAGGATTTGCTTTGGATTTCCAACCCAAAGGCTTGGAGTGCCTTCTCAACATCCACAGACGTGTTTTTGCAAATTCTACAAGATTTTACATAATTTTGTTCATGCTAACCCTCAAATTTGCACGTGTTTCAAGGTCAAACAAATCGAACACCTGGGTAATGTTAGGCTTTCTCTTAGCTATTTAACGATGTAATTTTTTTCACATTTTGACAACGTTAAGCCTTTCATCTTTAATTTCTTTTGTTTGTGTGTCTGTTTTTGGGCAAAAACCACTGTTTGGTCTTTTTTTCATTGTAAATTAACCATTCATTGAAATTTCAAAAAAATTACATATTTAGAAACTAGACTCCATTCTACGCATATTAAAAAAAATGATTTTCAATTAGTTTTCAAAATTTATAGGGGTAGCACGGCCAAAATTTTGTTTTTTAGGATGTGTCCACTTTGAAAATTAGTAAAAAATCAAATATTCATCAAAAAATTATCAAAAAAATTGGGCATAAACTACATGCTGTTAGCTAATTTCTCACTAAAGCAATTTTAAAAATACCAAAAAAAAGTTAACCTTTTGAGGGAGCCACAAAACATGCTATGTTATGTTTTTTTGATAGAAACAACACCAATTTCTGTGGCTCCCTCTTTTGAACCCCTTAATCTATACCATTTTCAAAAAAAATTAGTAGTTTAGAAAGTAGACTCGAAGCACTATGAACATTGTTTTGGTTGCATCTCCAAATTTTGAGTGTAACTATGCTCAATTTCTTGTCCAAGGCCAGCATTTCCTGATTTCAGAAAAAAAGTGGCCACTTAAGACCCCTTTTTGGCCCCCCATCTTCTTGCACTTACCCCTTTCCACAATTAAACATTTGAAGAGTAACTTACCTCTATACTTTCCTGAACCCTTCTTTAGCTCTCTCACAAAATTTGCTTCTTCTTCCTCAAACTCACTGCATGGACCAGAAGTTCCTTCTTTCTTTGAGGCTTTGAAAGCATCTTCCCTTTTGGATATGTCTTTGGCACCATTTCTCATCTCATAAGCAGTGAGAGAACCAAACAACTCATCCATGGTGAATTTTTCCATATCTCTAGCTTCTTCTATAGCAAAAACTTTTGAATCAAATCTATGAGAGAGAGATCTCGGAACTTTCTTCACAATCACTAAGTCTTTTACTTCTTCACCTAGCCCTCTGATTGCATTGACAACTTCATCCACCCATAGCAGATAGTCAACAATGCTTTATTCTTCTTTCATCTCCAGACTCTCAGGCTTTCCTCTGTATGTTTGTAACTTAGCTTGCTTTACCTAGTCATCTCCTTCATAAATGTTTTGGAGCTTAATCCAAATGTCCTTAGCAGACTTGCAGTGCATCACTTTAACAAATTCAATATTTGTCAGTCCACTCAAAATTGCATTCTTGGCCTTAGCATTATTCTCACATGTTTTCTTCTCAACCAAATCTAGAGGAGATTCCAAAGGAGTGTAGCCATCCACAACTGATTGCCAAACATCAAACCCTAATGAGGTTAGATAAGCTTTAATTCTTATACTCTAGAATGCATAGTTTGATCCATCAAAAAGTGATGCCCTGTTTGACGCTGATCCTTCATGTCCTACCATATGTTCTAGTCCAAGATCTACCTTCAGTTGTTAGACTATATCAAGGAACCTCACTCTGATACCAATTGTTGAACACATAGATATACTGAGAGGGGGGTGAATCAATATATATTCAATTTCTTGTCCCTTTATATGCAATCAATCCAATGTAAACATTCTAACCACATGAACACATACACACATAACACCAGATTTACGTGGAAACCCAAGATGGGAAAAACCACGGTGAGCCAACTGCTTGGATCTACTGTCCAAATCCAACCTCACAAATAAAAATGAAGTTTACAATGAATTTCATGGACACCAACCCAAAGGAGACACCAATCCCCTGTTACAATAGTTTATGAACACCAACCCAAAGGAAGCACCAACTCCCTGAAACAAAGTTTTTTGGGCACCAACTCCATGAAGTGCAACGACACTTACAAGATGAGGCACCAACCTATGCTCCACAAATCCGGATTGGTGGTTCAATTAACTCTGCAACAATATCTCTGCTAACACTTTGACATCATTGACTTGTTCAGACACCTCCGCACTATTGTCTCTGATATCCTCTTCACCTTTTTACTAATTTTGATACCTCAAAAACCTCCACAATATCATCTTTGATATCCTCTTGACCTTTTTATTGATTCTGATAGCTCAAATACCTCCGCAATCCTAACGTTGCTATAGGTTTTGCAATATTTCTTACAGAGTTACATTTCTCCTCTTGGTTATTCATTTATCATTGCACACCCCTTGTATTAATCTTTTCCCTTCATATATATCCTCCACAAGTCTTCTAAACTTCATCTTTGTCAACCTTAATGTCATGTGTATCATGAGACATGTAACCGACCTTACTTGCCGGCTCCCAAATCATCTACGATAATGTAGGAGGGAAATCCTGTTATGCGATTCATACTAAGTGATCTACTGGACCCATTTTAATTCCTGCCAAGCTTTCCTACTGGCGCATGCTTTCATACACACAGTGCAATCACTCAAATATACCATGTCGGCTCTGCAAACACTTATCATTTCATACATTAGCTCCAGACCCTATTTGGTACCAAAGAAGAGAGATATCACCAATCGCTTCATGCCATGAACACTATATGACCTGCAAAGCCTTCTCATACACTCCTCTTTATGGTTTATGATTCTTCTTGCTGGTGCAAGCAATCAAACACTAATTCTGGTATCCCTTACATAGTCCAGTTACATTGTCTTGACATAGTGACATTGAAAAACACACTTGCGGTACTTTATATCCTTTGAAACCTAAACATGTCATTGTTGTACCTTTGCTTTACATAATCTCCAAACCGCCAAGTCATACATGCATATGCAGTGAAATGCAACAGCTTTGAGTTTCATACTTGATCACTTTACATTGTGATAACCCTGTTTTGAGTTTGCTAACTCTGGATGTCCTTACAGTAGTCCATATGCTTTGAAACCTGGATCACACATACCTTATGGCCATATTTAGCTATCCTTCAAACTGCGAGGTCATATCTTCATCTGTGGTAGAATGCGGTGCATTCTCATGTGCTTCTGCAGTCAATCCCTTGTGCCTTTGACCTTTTTGATGACTTAGACAATTTCCTTCATATCCCCTACAATGCTTTTCAACAAGTGACAATATATGTAACAATGAATTCATATTATCAAGGCAAGACATCAATCAACACACTTTGACAACCTTCATATGTTCATGAACTTCAAAAGATAAGGTACAACTATGTATAGATGATACTAATCCATATTCATGTTCATGTCTTTCACATCACAACTCCTCTGATCATTGCTCCTTTGACATCAATACTTTGATCACCACTCCTTTGACATCAATGACAACATATGCAACAAATTGTTGTTCTTCAATGGTGAAGTATTTGTTGATCCATCTATGTTTTGGTTGTTTGGCAAATAGTTACTAGCATGGTTTACCAACCTTCGATTAATATCATAATCCCTTTTTCCGCTATCAGTAGCAGCTTGGTCAATTCTAAGGGCACTTTTGAGTGCTTCTTTGTATGATTTATAATGGAGTTTTTGGACTTGTTCTCATATGTCATTGTTGAGAGTATTTAAGAATATATCATAAATCTCTTTATGGTCCATGTTTGGTGCACTTGTTGAAGAATACTACTCCATCCCAAGGAAGGAGTTCTCGCACTATCGTGACGTAAGCCTTAATATGAGAGTTGGGATCACCCTCTCCTTTAAATTTTGGAAGCTTAGGGAGAGGAGGCGGTAGTATGACCTGATCAATGTTGTAGTCAAGAGGCTCTTTTAAATACTCATGGTATGTTCCTAAGAGGGGGTTATGTGTAGAGGGTATTGTTCTTCCAAACATTATCCCTTTAGGTGGAGCTTGTTGTGCTTGTTGAAAGGGTATGCTAGATTGTTGATAGCCTGAAAGAGTTGGATAACTAGATGGTGTCATGTTTTATGTTTTGAAAATTAGGTGGGATCATTTGTGATTGATTTTGTACTATAGGAATCCCATCTATTTGATTGAAACTTGTCATGTTGGATGATGAGGGCATGAATGCCTCATTATGTGTGTTGTGAGAATGGAAGTTTAGATGAGGGGGATTTTGTGTGGTACCCTGGTTCAATTCGATCTTGTCAATGAAAGCATTTCCTTGTGCCATAGGTTTTTCCTCAATTTTGTTTTGGTAATATTGTTCAACACTCCTATCCTCAAGGATCTTGATTCATTGGACCAAGGTTGCTACAAGGTTTATAGGTGAGGCTTTTTTTGTTCTTTGAGTTTTGCCACCTAGTGGTGGATTTTTTTTCTTTGGGGTTTGAGTGACCCTATTTATTCTTTCTGATGACACTTGACATGTCGTGGCCCTTTTATCTTGATGTACTATGTGGAGTGATTTTTGTACCTCTTGAGCTTCTTGTAAGTTCTTCTTTTGACAACACACTTCATTGTCCATTTGGGTGGCCATTTTTCTATGGCTTGTTATGAGTTGATCATGTTGATGGATCTCAGACTGAACATTCACTTGTCATATTTTGATGTGGTTGAAGTTGTGAGGATCTCATTGGATCCCTTTGAATTTTTAATTTCATTCGAGGGGAATTCCCTTGGACTTTTTGCATGAAGCATCATGAAATGTGCAAAATGTGAAAGAACCCATCCCAAAAGGATTTGTTCTTCACGTCGGGTTCACCAAAATATGTACTCCTTGAAACATGACTCAAGCACAAACACAGATGAGTTAGCTTTGATACAACACATGAGCCCTCTCCTTGCTATGGGTGACTTTCAAGTCACTCCCGCTCTCATGGAAAAAACCAGTTGAGTGGAGGCGTAAACTAGGGATGGTTCTGTTCTCGTGGAATCAAAACGTCACAAAGAGTGGTTGGTCAGTCTTGGGGCCTAGTATGTGTTGATGTCTGTTATTCTAAGACCATGATGGTGGAGATAACCCTATGACCTAAAGGGTCACTAGTTGTTAATCTCTTGTTTGGATTCCTAAGGTTCCAACGTCTAGTGGGTAGACTGTTTTGCTTGTAAATGAGTCTAGAATGTTGTAACCTTTATTCATTAGCATAAATGACTTATTCTACTTCATTTTCTTGTTGTATGACCCTAAGGGTGTGTTCTTGTTCTTCTAGTGTTTGTTGAGTGTGTTGTGGTCTTAGATGTATTGACTCTATTTCCTCAAGCATAGCTATAACCCACTCACCTCTAATTCTTGGGCACATTCGTATGCTTGGGTGAGAGAGAGTTGACTAGAGTTGACCAAGATTTGACTTTTTGTTTAGCCTTGACTTTGTGATGTGACCAAATTTTTTCTATGACTTCACTAGATCGTTGATCTTGTGATGGTATCAAGGAGTTTTCAAGTTGACCTCATGATGAAATCAAGGGATTTGTATACTCAATTTTTTATTTTTCTCTTTTCTAATGTTTTTTGGATTTTGATGTATGTAAGCTAAATGAATGCAATGCAATATTTTTTTTGTTCTTTTTGATTTGATAAGATAATCTAATTACTCTAAATTGAAATATGAATGCAAACCTAGAATGACTTTTCGAATGCAAATCTAACTATGTTTTCATGGTTTTCAAGATTGATTTTGGAAAGCAAATAACAAGCTAATCTAATGAAATAAATAAATTTGATCTACAAACTTAGCAAATAATGAACTAATCTAATGCAAATAAAGGAAACTATACTAACAATGCATAACCTATCAAGAGTAAAGAAACAAAGTATTACTTTCCTCAAGAGCAATTTGATTAGCTAATTACTACGGAAGTATAAAAGAACCGGTCGTGAATCTAGTGCATAAGATTGTGATCCTCATAAATCCTTGTATGTGGCAACCTCTTTCTCCTCTATAACAGTGGGAAACTCCTCTAGGAAACAGGGATGAAAAGAAATTGATTTGAAACGACTTGAGCTTTGAAAGCTAAGAAATTGAGAGAGCTTGGGGAGCTATGAATGCTATGAAAGCATCTATATGAGCATAATGGCTATGGTTTGAGAGCAAATTGAGAGCATAACAATGCTATATGAAGCTTTAGAAATCTTGGCAAACTATCCTAAGCATGAAACAAAAGGCACACGAGTCCTGCAATGAGCATGAAGATGCTAAATGGAGAGCAAAATCAAATCTTTTCAAATGGGTACAATTATGAATTTACCTCACAAGGGAAAGCTTTGAAGTTTTGCAAAAATTAAAACTAATGAAATGAACTAAGAGGCTCAAAGACATGTGAACAAACTTGAAAAAGCTTGTGAAGATGGGAAGAGAATTCTCTAACTTGAGAAATAATGAAGAGGTGAGGGTTATTTATAGGTTGGAGAGGCACACAAGAAAGGAAATTGATTGAGAAGTTAACTCCTTTGATTGAATAATTAACAGGCTTGATTGGATAGAGAACACAATCAATTAGGGAGTGATGAAGGTGTGAAAGCTTATCCCTGAATGAAGAAAGGGATTTAGCATGAAAAGAAATGAAGATAAGTATAGATCAATAACAACTAATAATGGATGACTGGGAGTGAAGAATGAACTAAGAATAGACTAGGCTTAGTTAGGGTTGGAGTTGCATGCAAACTAGAGAAAACATAACGCTTTTTGGGGTTTGAACTAAAGAGAAACACACACATGAAAACATGATAGGGTCACCCAAGGGTTGCCTAGTTTAACAATAGGATCACCTAGGGGAGATTTAAGGTCACCTAGGGGTCGCCTATGGGAGATCTGGAACTCAAAGGGGGTGACCCAGGAAGGAGAGGTCCTGGGAGGGATTTGAAGGGTTGAGAATGATCATGGGAGGCTAGAGATGCATCTAGCTTTTGAAACTGACCAAATTGATGCATATGAGTGGTGTAGACACTTGAAAATGGTCACAACCACCTTTCGTCATTGTCTACACAATTAATCAATTAAAATTGAACAATTTCCATTATTCCATCCAACACTTATATTAATTAAATAATTTGTAATTATTTAATTAATATTTTCTCGTCTCTTCCTGTAACAAAAAATCATTTTCTTCTACTATAGTACAAAAATCAAATATCCATTAAAAGACTATAGTTCACATTCATTTCCAAAAAATTAAATAAATGTGCCTATTTATTTAATTACCTAATTTGTCCATTTTTTTATTACTTTTGTAATCAATCATTAATTTCTTCTAAATATGTGCACATGGGTTAATTAAACTTAAACCTAGATTACCCCTTTCCCCCATGCTTCTAGAATGCCACTTATCATCTCATGTACATGACAAGTGGGACCTTAGAAGTATGGGCAAATCTTCCTTTTGTCATACTTGTCCTTTCCACTATTCCCCTAATTTTAAATTACATGTGGCACTATTGCATGGAATTTAAAATTCCACTTGTCCTCTCCTCCCAATTTTAAATTCCTCACAAAATCAAAATCATGCCTTTTCATAAATAAGGCCTTACATGTCATATACCTAACCAATCCTAGTTGTCCATCTATTCAACCATTCAATCTCACCCCTTGATCTTCCCTTGAATCTTGGAGCATCATCTTCATGTAATCTCCTTTTGCCATTTGTCCAACTCTCCTTGCTTGAGGATCCTTAAGCAATGTGAGCCCTTGATCCTCTAATTCAATCCTAGGCCTCCATCCTCACCTCCAAAAATCTATAAATTGAGACCTTCCCCTCCATTTCAAACAAGCAATTTTAATGTAATGAAATGTTGTCTCATTGAGCACTTGACATAGCAATAGAAATAACAATTTGCATATAATAAAGCATATCTTAGGGAAAACCAAGAGCATTGCATAATGGATAGGGTGCAATTTAGTTAGTTTAGTGTATTGCTCTTTAGCCTAGCCTTGAGGTAACTTAGATCGATGAACTAGGGTGAATTAGGCTTGTCTAACCATCCTTGTGTGTTCATCTCTTTAATGCTCACATTTATGGCATGCCCGGTGGGACACCCACCTCCCTAACTTTAATTTTTGTGAGTGCTTTGTTGTATTTTGTCGTACAAGTTACAATCGTGCTTTCACCTATGGATTGACGCTTACACCTCACCATTCAACGCTTATACTTTCTGTCTTAGCGCCTAGCTTGCTATGGGTAATTCATGTTTGTCAGTGCCTATTTTTGAGATTATCACCTAAAACTCATGGATTAGTGCCTGCACCTCATGAAGTAGTGCATGATTTTAACAAAATTTCTATCGCTATCTCTAGCTAAGTGTTTGTGCCTAGTCGTCTTAATTCAATTTTTTTGGCTTTTGTTATCTCCTAACACTCTGTTTTGCAAGATCATGCATTTTGTTTTGTAGGTTTGAGAAAATTTGTAAGTCATCACTCTTCTAGCATTGGTTCAACACCTAGACAATAGATTTTAGTGCCTAATTGTTTAATGACATTTGTTTGCAGGAGTCCTTTGCAGTTAGTGCCCACATTCCATGGTTTAGCGCCTATTTTTAAGTCAATTTAACCGTTACTTAAAACATCATTTCATGCTTGATAGTTCAAATTGATTTATGTTTTGACCCTAACAAGTCTAACAATATGTTTTATAGGTTTTTATCAAAATTGCAAGCCATCATTCTCTTAGGGTCAAATCAACGTTTGCACATAAGGAATCAACGCCCATATGATCAGGTATAAGTCTCTGTTTTCAGTAATTTAGTGCCTATTTTCTGTTGTAGTGCCTATAGTTTCTATATTAGCTCTTAGGACTTCTATTTTAGCACCTCTACATTCTATTTTAGCACTTAAAAGAACAGTTATAACATTTGTGAAATAATTGATTTAGCACTTACAGTCTTTGTTTTAGCGCTTTACTATTTGTTTTAGTGTCTATATATGTCAGCGTTGAAGCTGATTGTCTTAGCACATGTCTGTTTGGAATTGATTTTTAATTTGTCATCATCTTTTGGACCAATACTTAAATTTGCAGCATATTCTGATTGTCCAAGACACTCTTTTTCAAACTACTAATGATTTGTATGTCAAAGACCAATTTTCCTACTAGCATTAGGCACCAAGTTAGTTGGTAAATTAACTTTTTTGTCATGATTTTTGAGTAATAGGAATGTGTATGCTATCCCCTCACACCCTTGGGATATCTTAGGGATCAAAAACTTTCCTTAAAATCTCTTTGTTATTTTTGTTGATCCTAGGGTGTTTCTCACATATGCTCTCCCCTTGCACTTCGCACGATCTTTGGGATCAAAAGTCATCAACATTCCTTCCCCTTAGGAGTCCTACCTTGGATTTCATCACCAAGGGGATGACCTCAACCATGTGTCTTGACATGGTATATAAATGTTATGAGAATCGAAAGAATCATTTCAAAGGAAGGACCCCATTCGATCTAAGCAAAAACTCCAAGACCCTCGGTCCACTAGGACTTGGTTTGGTTTGCACTCTTGGTTGGATGCTTGGGAAACCCCCATTCATAGAATTGTGTCCCATGTACCTAGTGTATATTGGGACATACCCTAGCAACTTGTTGAACCTCTTTATGACCTTCGATCGTCATACCTTGTGGTGCACCGCTGTAGTAGGAGGGGAAGAAGCTCACATGTACCGTTATACTTGAGATATGGGCTACTTTGGGCAAGATAAAAGTCTCTAAGGTAAGGGGTATATGGTGGTCCATGACCATATATTCCCTGTCTATCCAAGCTATAGCATTATGGTATTAATGGGGGTGGGAATCACTTCTCTATTTTGAGTTGAGATTGACGCATGACCATTTCATGAGATCCACAAAGTATGTCACTCCCACTTGAATAATTTAGGATTCTGATCAAGTTCTTGGCATGTCTTTTTGTGCGAAACCCATGAAATCCATATCAGCCTTATTCCCAAAACTGTCAAATCAACCATTGTGATTGTTTGTTTGAATGTCTCTTGCCAATTCAACCCAACAAACATCTTGAAAACTGAAACAATCTCCATTAGCACATGCGCCTGTCCCACAGTGCCTACAACCCAAGTATTAGCACCCTTGTAGTCTTGTTTAGTGTCCAGATCAAAATTGAAATGAACTATTCTTTTAGCGCCTATCAAACATCAATTAGCACCTATAACATCTGTCAGTGCTTATACCCACAATCTCAACGCTTAGACCTACGGGTTTAGTGCTTGCACACCATCTTTCAGCGCCTAGATCATCTGTCAGCGCTTATACCTTATGTTTTAGCGTTTGTATCTGAAATCCCAAAAATATGATAGTGTCCATCTTTGTGATCAAAATCAAACATTGACCCAATTTCATCACCTCATTTGACCACCCCCCTCACATCCTCAAAATAAAAAAGATCATCTCCACATTTTGCATTAGAACATTGTACTTGCCATTAGGTTATCCCCATTTTGTGAAATTATCACCCATGACATTCATTTTAATCTTAGCTTGTGCTCCATTAACCATTTCACATAGATACATCTTCTTCATCATGATACCTTAACCTCCATCCAAAATCAACCTTGGTCAAGTTACCCCATTTACCCATCCAAGTCAATCATCTTACCTTAATCAAATCAAATCAAACAAATCATCCAAATCCAATCAATTACAACTAAATCAAAACACACCATCCAAGATAAAAAAAAATACAACCCACCACCTACCAAGTATACTAAGGTTAGAATCTAGATCTTTAATCCTTCTATAGTTTGCATTAGGCTTAAGAACTTTTCTATCTTAAGTTTAGTGTGAATTAGATATCATCCTACTTGGATAAGCTAGCCTAGGAGCTTAGAATACTCTTAAGTTGGTGGGCTTCAAGAATCCCATCTTTCTTGGTGCGTCTTGTCTACCCCAAGTAAGACAATCCTGTTATCTTCTTGCTTAGGCTCTTTGTCCACCCTAAGTAAGGAAGGATAAAATCCCATTAAAATTCACAATAGGATCTAGAGTTGAACTTAAGTTCTCCTTGGTAGTACCATCATTCATAACCCAAATCTTGTAACCATCATCAATCCTCCAAACCATTCCTTTCGATACCTATCCACATTATCCAACCTCAACTCAAACAAACCTCCACTACAAGTTCATCATTTTATGCCTGCCATCACACGATCACAAGCTAGAAGAAAAATGGATTCTCGCTATCAACCCCTCTCTCCACATGGCTCATCACAAGAAACATAGAGGGATATGTAAACCAACCCGAGATAGGTGAAACCTCCATCCCTACTCAATATGCTAACCCACCTTCATCAATTTCCTTAATGAAAGAGGGCTACATGACAAATTTGAACAAGTTATTGACAATCACAAGGTTTTTTTTCTGAATGACTCATCGAACATGGGGCATGTCTCCCCCTCTCATTTGACCAAGACAAGCTCAAAACAATCATACACAACAAACTACAATCACCTATTCGCGATCAACCATGGGGCCTTGTCCCTAATCTCAACAACCTGGTCTATGATAATCCATGGGCCCACTTCGCTGTAACCACTAACCCCATTTATACCATTGATCAACATCTAGGGGGTAATACCACCTCACAACCACAAGTATCGGATCCTCCTTATGGTATGCCACCGCATATGATGCATTCCAGCCCTCCAACTTCCACCAACATACCTACTAATCCAAGTATCCTTACCACATCACCCATTAACACAAACATGCCCAAAATTCCTCAAAACACTTCTAATATCATCTTCATTCCACAAACACTTCCTCCTTTAGTCATCCCACAAAGGATGACTATAACCCAAACAGCATTACCCCCTACCATACCTTCACAAACACCTCTCTAATCTCAACATCCATCCACATCACAACCACCGCATCAACCTAAAAATCTCTTAACAAGCTATACACATCCCACACATACACAAACTCAACAAATGTATCATTCCACCACTCATCAACAACTCCCTAATGTTGTATCCATGCAACACCTAAACATCACCCAACAACACCAACCCCCAATTCAATCACAACACACATATCATTCTTCCAATTACACCCAACCACAACATCAAACATATGGACCCCCTATCCATTCACAAGCCATAGGCCCACTATCACATAATCCTCAACAAAAATATGTCATCCCACAACACTCACAAAAATTATCACAGCCACCATTACAACACGCACCACAACCTCCCCATGCCAATCCTTTCGATAAAAAATGGCAAGAAATGAAAAACACCCTCAAGAACCTTCAACTAGGGACCCAAAAGAAACATTATAAGTTCAAAGACTTATGTCCCTACCCATTTAATAGAAACATGATGACCATACCTTTTCCTCCACATTTCAAGATCCCTAAATTTTATAAATACAAAGGAAAAGGAGACCCCTATGACCATATCAAGGATTTCTTCATGGCTTGCCAAGAAGTATCCTATGAAGACCAATTCCTCCTTTGTCTTTTCCCACAAATCCTAGGAGGACAAGCTTTAGAATGGTTTATGCACTTGCCTTATGGCACCATCTCCACCTTCACTGACTTGTCGAAAAAACTTGTCGCTCATTTCTCATACAACATAGAACATGAGATCACCATGTCAGACCTTTGTAATACCAACCAACAAAATGGTGAAAGTTTTGCCACATACTTACAAAGACGAAGATCACTTGCTAGTAGGCTACCTTGGACAACACCTAAAAAATAACTCGTCCATATCTTCATTCAGAATTTAAACCAAGAAATGGCCTTCCACTTGCAAGTACATTATGCAGCAACCTTCGATGAGATCATAGAAAAAGGGGTCAATATTGAAAAATCTCTTATAGCAAAAGGTTTAGTCAAAATCTACAACAAAAATGAGAATGATAAATCATCAAATGACAAACCAAAATTTTGGGCCAAGAACAAAAGCATTGTAGGTAATGCTCCCACCAATTATAAACACATTCAAGTAGTCACGCCTAAACCAAAAGAAACACATGTGGTGTAAAATGTATCAATACCATCTGGTCAACCAAAACAAAATCTTCCCAATAATCCAAAATGTAAATACACTTCTCTAGGGGAACCTATTGAAGTTGTGTTTCAAAACTTGATACAAGCCAACATGGTTGTGTTTCCCACAACCAAGCCTTTTGATGAAAACTAGCCTAAGCTCACATGGTATAAAGACAATGACTATTGTGAGTATCATCGTATCAAAGGACTCTCCACTAGAAAGTGTATGAAGTTAAAGAACTATATCCAAGACCTTGTTGATCGAGACAACATCCAAGTGGAAGGAACCAACAATACCTCACCAAATAATGACTTTGGAGTTTACCAGGACCCTCTTCCCAACTGCACCAACACTTCCTCATCCAATCCATCATCCTCCAATGCCAACCCCAATAACCTTAGTTATAACAATGTTCCACCTCCCTATGACAATGTAGTGAGCCCGATCGATTTCGATTCCACTCATGTCGCCACCATCAAAATCAAAAGCAAAGCTACCAAATGTGTCGTCACTACATGGCACAAACTAATGACCATCAAAGGACACTCTCCATCCTCCACCACTACCACTTCTGAGTATAATCTCATCGATCATCTTAGGAAAATGCCAGCACAAATCGCTATTCTGGAACTTCTCAAGACATCCCCCATCCATCGTGATATCATCGAAAAAGCTCCCCAACAATCCCATGTCCCCACTGACATTTCGCTTGTGCAATTCCAAAACTTAGTAGCCCAATTGTCCTCTTCCTACCATCTCACTTTTAGCTAATCCGACATGTCATCGATCAACCCTACTCATAATAAAGCCCTTCATATAGAGATTCAAATCATCAATCACAAAGTCAAAAGAGTCCTCCTGGATAGTGGATCCAGTTTGAACATATCTACATTAAAATTCATAAAACTATTGGGTATTTAGCAAGTGAACTAGAACCCTTGGTTATCTCCATCAAAGCATATGAAAACATAGAATGAGAATCAGAGGGTACCATATGTCTTCCCATCAAAGTAGATCCTCTAACATTACCTACCTTGTGTCACGCGATTGATCTTGACCTACCATACAATATTCTCCTCACACGACCATGGTTACATGCTATACAAGCCACCCCTTCCACCTACCATCAATGTCTAAAGTTTCCTCATAGTGGCATTGAAGTCACTATTCCCACTGATCAACAACCCTTTGAATATTGTAAAGCTTTGGAAGTTGTCTATGATAGACAATTCCATTGCCTGAGCACTTATGGGGAAAACCTTAAAGACCCTTCATCCACTCCGTCCACTACATCTAATCCTTCACATGCCTCCACCTCATCATCCAACCCAGTCCCTTGAAAGGAAGCAAGGTATGCGGAAAACGCTTCCTACACTGATCTAATGAGGAAAGATTTATACAATTTTTTCTTTTACAGTTACAAATTAAGATGCACATTAATAGAAAGATAATAACAACTTCCAAATGCAAACACAAAACTCACAACACAAGATATACATGGGGAAAACCCTTTCAGGTAAAAAACCCCACACTCCAAAGCCGCCCAATATATTATTCAAGAATCATGAAGATTACAATATACTTGCAGAGCAAGCTTTTACAAGAGTATATCCAACCAAAGATCTAGGAGGTAATTTGATATCTATAAGATTATTGCATACAACCTCCATCTCAACTTCTTGATATATAGGAGATACAATATAGTACACTGCCAACGGTAATTACAAAACCATGAGCTAAAACCACCCAAAAGTGGCGTCCAAATTATCTCCAATCAAAGATGCCTTGTGATGTACCAAAACACACACCAAAATGTGTAACTCTCCCCCTTATAACTCTTTTATTTGTCCAACACGTTTTTGCATCCCAAAAACAGAAGGTCCAACTTTCGGAGGCCATAACTTTTGATCCGAGTGTCCGATTGACGAACCGTTTGATGTGTCAGAAAGATCGTGAAGAGATCTATCACCCTATAACCTGCTATGCTAGTTATGAAAAATTTCAAGATGTTTAAAGAAGTTTTGATTCCAGTAATTGAGTTCAAAATTTTTTTTCCGGTAGTTTCAAAAAATAGAAACTTTAATGTCTCGCGATCCAGATATGATCTTGAGACGAAACTCACATTAGATGTTCACTTAGTTGTTCCGCACCTTCTGGGAAAAATTTCAGGTCAATCCGAGCTCAATTGAAGGACTTACTAAAAATAGTAAGTCTCGCTATTTTTAACTCATTTGGAAACTTTTGGAAACTTTAAAAGTTCCAGACCATTCTCCAAGATAAAGGGTATTCAAAAAGACCAAAACTAGGAAGAATAGTAACCTTTCGAGGTTGCAAGGTAGAGACACTTTTCCTAACATTCTCCCACTTGTCAAACACTTTGCAAGAGCAAAGGGAGTATCAACACCATGATTTAATTGCCAGGGGTCGTGAAGCCCATAGACTCTAAACACCATCTGAACTTCTCTGTGCTCACAGGTTTTGTCAAGGAATCTGTAACATTCATCAAAGTTTCAAATTTTTCCAAGTTTACCTTCCCATCCTCTACCATGTCATGAACAAAATGGTACTGGACATCAATATGCTTAGTCCTTGCATGAAAAGTAGAATTCTTCACCAAACATATGGCACTCTGACTGTCACAACAAATAGTAATTTTCCTTGCATCAAACCCCACATCAAAACACAATCTCTTAAGCCAAATGGCTTCTTTACAAGCATGAGTTGCTACCATGTACTTAGCTTCAGTAGTGGACAAAGTGACCACAGGTTGCCGCTTACTCATCCAACTAATAGTACCACCAAACATAGTGAACACATAAGCACTACTGGATCTCCTGCTGTCAATGTCACCTGCCCAATCTGAATCCAAAAATCCACGAATACAAAGCGAATGCCAAGGTTCTATAGGATAACCATGATAACATAAGGAATAATCAGAAGTACCCCACAAATATCTGAATACTCTCTTCACTGCATCCCAATGTACTTGTCCAGGATTAGCCATAAATTGACTAAGGACTCCCACTACTTGGGCAATATCTGGTCTTGTACAGACTATCGCATACATCAAACTACCAACCACACTAGCATAAGGAACTCTGCTCATATCCTCTGTCTCAGAAGGAGACTTTGGACAATCTTCAACAAATAACTTTGTCCCCATTGTAACAGGAACAGTCAAAGGTTTGCAATCCATCATGCTGAATCTCTCCAACATAGTGTTAACATACTTACTCTAGCCTAACCAAAGTTTTATGTTTGCTCTGTCTCTTCTGATTTCCATTCCTAGAATGTACCAAGCCGCCCCTAGATTTTTCATCTCAAAATATGCTAACAACTGAGACTTCAAATCAGAAATCAAACTTTTACCATTCTGAATGAGTAACATATCATCAACATACAATGCAATAATGAGAATGTGATCATTGTCAAACTTGTAGTAAACACAATGATCTAATTTTGATCTTTGAAATCCAATACTCAACACAAATACATCAAACTTCTGGTACCACATCCTAGGAGACTGTTTCAAACCATACAAAGACTTTTTCAACTTGCAAACCATATTTTCTTTACATTTGACCATGTAGTGCTCTGGTTGTGACATATAGATTTCCTCCTCCAAGTCACCATGAAGGAATGCTGTCTTCACATCCCTCTGGTCTACTTCTAGATCATACATTGCTGCAAAAGATAACAGGAACCGAATAGATGTCAGCTTTGCAATGGGAGAGAAAATCTCACCATAGTCAATTCCCTCCACCTGAGATTACCCCTTTGCAACCAATCTAGCCTTATATTTCTAAACACTGCCATCCACACTGAATTTCTCTTTGAACACCCATTTGCATCCAACAAGTTTTCATCCTTCAGGTAAAGGCACCAAGTCCCAAGTATTATTATTTTCCAAAGAGGCCATCTCCTCTTCCATGGCCTCCTTCTAGGAACCTGCATCTTTCATACCCATAGCCCCTTTCATAGTTCTAGGCTCATCAGTGTTAGAAATCAAAGAAAAAATACAACTAGAATCATGCAATGAATAACCAAACCTATCAGGTTGTTGCCTTATCCGCATGGACCTCCTCAAAGGTTGAGGTTGAGGTTCTTCATCTGCTTCTAAACTTTCAGAGCTACTAGAGCTCTCCTCATTATCAGGTCCAACAGATGTTTTTGGTTCAACTTTCTCAGGGGTAGAAGGAAGCTGAACCACATCATCTGTCTTCTCTTCTTTCTCTGGCTACAAGACAACAAAAGAAGGATTAAGCTCTCTGAAGATCACGCTTTTGCTATACAGAACTCTCTCAGCTACTAGATCCCAAAGCTTGTACCCTTTTACACCGATGCCATAACCGATGAAGATACACTTTACAACCTTTTTCTCCAACTTAGACCTCTTCTCCTTAGGCACATGTGCATATACCTCACAACCAAATAAACAAATGTGTCTTAATGAAGGCTTTTTACCAGATCATACCTCCATAGGTGTCTTATCAACAAGCGTTGATGTAGGAGACCTATTAACCAGGTAACAGGTGGTAGCAACATCTTCAACCCAAAACTTTTGTTCAAGGCCAACTCCACTTAGCATACTCCTTGCCCTCTCCATCAACGTTCTATTCTGTTGATTTTAGGACAGACAACTGAGAGGGGGGGTGAATCAGTTGTCACCAAAATTTTGTTCCTTAATCACTTAAAACCTTCTTATATTTTAGTAGCATAACAAAGATTCAATCACGGAAGCATAATGCAATAACTCAAGAGCAGAAACACACTCAACACATATAACACCAAGATTTTTAACGTGGAAAACCTGGTTAAGGGAAAAACCACGGGGTGACTAACCCAAGATTATATTCTCTGTTAAAAGAATAAGAAGAATAAAATGGCACTTGCCAATTAGGGCTCACTGCCCAAGCACACTGCTCACAAGAGGCCCACTGCCTACAGGAGACACACTATCTACAGAAGAATATAAATATTACATACCTGAACTGGAGATTAGCATCTTCACTATGCTTGAGACAGTTCTATTTAAGCTCAACACCTCTGCTCTACTTTTTATTCCTCTTCTCTACTGCTTTCTCATCACGACAACAGATACTTTTAAATGACTTCACAAATCTTATTTATACATGACATCGATTTTGGAATGATCATCAAAGTCGGCACAACACATTTTATTTTATTACAGAGCAATTACGAAAATACAACTTGATATAAAAGCTTCATGTGCATCACTACACTGTCGGCCACACATATCTAGGACTTCAATCTTCTTTGAGGAACATGCCATGCTTCATAAAACATCTTCGAGATCATCCGCAAGATGCGCAAATCATCTAGTCGGCCAAGATTAGGAAGAACACCATCATCTGAAGGTAAATCTTCAATTACGAGCTCAATCTTCAATGCGAACTGCCAACACGAACTGGACACAATCTAGAGACTCCCACAAGCTTGCTTGAATCACCAAGAACATCCGTACCACTTCTGCTTACTGTAATCATTCGCATCTTCATCCAGAACCTTAAGAACACAATTGGTCATCACTGTCACATTAGAAGGATTGCTTGTGGACCTCCAAACCACGAACCAATTGAGTTGTCAATTCACATTAGCTTCCCAAACATGCCACCAGATCCGCAAAACAAGATATTATATTTTCGAATCTCATCGGACCTATTTGTGCCACTCTGTCACCCCTGAACAGCTGCCAGAACCAATTTTATTCATATGGCCATAACTTCTCCAAATATTCATGCGGATCTCTGAAATCTTGGCTGGAGCACCTTTAGACACATATTTGCAAACCCTTTGATGCGCATACTCTGATCTTCAACTGACTGGGATCTTTGCTTCATAGAGCTTCATTGTCTTCACTATTCTTCTCTATTTTTGATAGGACTAGTTTTCTCAATATCCTTAGCACACAGCTCATCCAATCCTTGACATCAATGCAACAAGAGTATGTTGACATCATTGACAACATCGGTTAGGCCCATACTTGCAACAATCTCCCCCTTTGTCATTGATGGCAACATATGATGTGAAAATTTGTTTTAACCATCAAGACAAGAACTTCTCCACACTAATTGACATAGCTCCCCCTATCAACATCAATCATTCATATGCTTTCTCTTCCTTTACTGTTCTCCCTTTGATCAATAACCACTTTTTGTTTTCACATGTCTTTTCTCCCCCTTTGAAATCAATGGCAAATGGCACATACTTGCAACCACTTCTCATACTTCAGAATCATGCTGACTACTCCCCCTGAGTAGTAGCTAAATAACACCAATCTAGATCACAATATATGAATGTGGGATCCACCGGACTGATGCACATCAGTGCACCTTAATTCAGAATCAGAGGGGTAATAACCCCTAACTTCTCCTTGAGATACTCAAAAGAGTCCTTAGGTAGTGGTTTAGTGAAAATGTCTACAATCTGATCCTTTGAGGGCACAAACTCCAGTCTAACTTCATTCTTGTTCACTTGTTCTCTCAAAAAGTGAAACTTGTTGGATATATGTTTTGTCTTTGAATGCAACACCAGATTTTTTGATATGTTTATTGCACTTGAATTATCACAGAAGATTGTGATAGGTTCTTCATACTCCACTCTGATATCTCTTAGCATTTTCTTCATCCATAATACTTGAGTGCAACTGCCTGTTGCTGCAATATATTATGCTTCTGCAGTGGACAGAGATATTGCCTCTTGTTTCTTGCTAAGCCAAGCAACTAATCTTTTACCCAAAAAGAATGCACCACCACTGGTACTCTTTCGGTCATCCACATCACTTGCCCAATCAGCATCAGTATAAGCATGAAGAGAGAAATCATGATCCTTAGGATACCATAATCCATACTCAATTGTTCCCTTCAGATATCTAAGAATTCTTTTGATTGCCATGACATGAGACTCTCTAGGATCATCTTGGAATCTGGCACCAAGACCAACAACATTCATAATATCAGGTCTAGTTTGAGGGAGGTAGAGCAGTCCTCCAATCATTGACCTGTACTTTTTTTTATCAGTCTTAGGAGATTCATCATCTTTACTCAGCTTACATCTGGTTGCCATGGGAGTATTCATTAGCTTTGAATCTTCCATCCCAAATTTCTTCAACAATTCTTTCACATATTTGGTCTGAGATATGAAGATTCCTTTCTTTGTTTGAGTGATTTGTAGACCCAAGAAGAAATTCATTTCCTTGAACATAGACATCTCAAATTTACTTTTCATTTGATTTGCAAAAGTCTTGCACATACTATCTTTTCCTCCAAAAATGATATCATCAACAAATACTTCAACAATCAAGATATTTTCATGATCAATCTTGAAGTATAGATTATTGTCAGCAGTACTTTTGTTGAAGCCAACTTTCAAAAGATGTTTGTCCAATCTTTCGTACCAGGCTCTTAGGGCTTGTTTGAGTCCATACAATGCCTTCTTCAATTTGTAGACCATATCTCCATGATCAGACAATTGAAATCCACCTAGTTGCTTAATGTATACCTCTTCTTCCAAATCACCATTTAGGAAAGTAGACTTGACATCCATCTGATACACCTTGAAATCTCTGAAGGCAACAAAAGCAAGAAATAATCTGACTGCTTCAAATCTTTCCACCGGAGCAAACGTTTCTTCAAAGTCAACTCGTTCTACTTGAGAATAACCCTTACAGACCAATCTAGCTTTGTTTCTTATTACTTCACCATCTTCATCCAGTTTATTTCGGAAGACCCATTGAGTCCCAATCACATTTTTGTCCTTAGGTTTGGGAACAATATCCCAAGTGTGATTCTTTTCAATCTGCATCAATTCCTCCTTCATTGCGTTGACCCAACTTTCATCATTGCATGCTTCACTTACTGTTTTTGGTTCAATCTTTGAAATCAGACAATACTTCACCGAATCTTAAGCAATTTTTCTTCTTGTTTGAACACCTTTGCTTCTATCTCCTATGATTTGGTCTTCAAAATGATTCAATCTTACATACCTAGGAGTTTTGGGAAGCTCTTGCACTTCTAAATCTTGAACAGGTTCATGCAAACTTGTCTCTTCTTCTTGTATTTCAGGATTCTCCTCAGTTTGAATCTGAACTAGAGTTGGGACTTGTTCTCCTTGATTTGAGACATCATTCTGATCATCTGCTTCATATTCATAATACCTTGAGGAATTTTCCATACCTTCATCAACCTTCACATTTGCACTTTCTGCAATCTTTCTCAATCTCTTGTTATAACACCGATATGCTTTGCTTTGAGTAGAATATCCCAAGAATATTCTTTCATCACTTCTAGCATCAAACTTGCCAAGGTCTTCATCTCTTTTGATATAGTATTTACTACCAAAGACTCTGAAATATCTCATAGTAGGAGTGATGCCAAACCAAAGTTCATAAGGAGTCTTACCAGTATTGCCTCTGATTTGTACTCGATTAAGAGTATAGACAGCTATGCTTATAGCTTCTCTCTAGTAGATCTGAGGGAGATTTATTTCCATAATCATGGTTCTAGATGCTTCCTGGATGGTTCAGTTCTTTCTCTCCACTACTCCATTCTTCTATGGAGTCCTTGGAGCAGATAACTGTCTCTTTATCCCATGTTCCTCATAGAATGATATGAACTCACTGGATCTGAATTCTCTACCTCTATCAAACCTGAGGCATTTTATGTTTATGTCAGTTTCATTTTCTACCATAGCCTTGAATATTTTAAATTTTTCAAGTGCTTTAGATTTCTCTTTCAAGAAAGTTACCCACATTATCTAAGAGTGATCATCAATCGACAACATGAAATACCTATCTCCTTGCAGACTCCTGATTCTTGCCAGACCACAGAGATCAGTGTGTACTAAGTCTAACAATCTGGTTGAAGATTGTTCCTTACTTTTGAATGTGACTCTGTTCTGCTTACCCAACTAACATTCTTTGCACAAAATGTTAGTAGGGTTCACTAGTCTTGGAAGATCTCTTACAGCCTAAGTGTTGCTTATCTTGATGATATTATCAAAATTTACATGACACATTCTCCTATGCCACAACCAACTCTGATTAATTTGAACAAATAAACAACTTTTGCCAGTACCAACCAAGTGGAAGATGTTACCTTTTGTCTGTGTACCAGATGCAATCTCAGTTCTAGAGCTTTTAAAGATCTTGCATTTTCTATTTTTGAATTGGAGATCATATCCTTTGTCCAACAACTATCCAACACTGAGAAGATTATGCTTCAGACCTTCAACATACAAAACATCACTGGTTTTGTACTTTCCATCAAAGGAAATGGTTCCTCTACCTCTAATTCTACCAACAGAATTATCTCCAAACTTTACAACTCCACCTTCATATCTTTCCAAGCTTAAGAACTTGCTCTTGTCACCAGTCATATGATGAGAGAAACCACTGCCAATAACCCATTCATCATTTTCTTCAACCTGAGTAGCCAGAGCACTTTCTATCATCTTATGATTGGCAGATTCAATAGGCATTGGATCTTCTTCCTTGATGGCAATAAACACCAGTCATTTCCAGATTTGTTTCCTATCTCAAATTCATCATCTGTTACTCCTTCATCATCATCTTCTTGAACATAGTAACACTTTTTCTGAAACCTTGATCTATTAGGGTTTGGCCTTGAAAACCTTTCCAGACATCTTGAGGCAAAATGACCAATCTTATTGCAGGCAAAGCATTTAAAAGGTAATTTTCTTTAATACTTACTGGATCTTCTTGGCAGTCTTTTTGCAATGAGAGCTTCAAGTTGTTCAGCTTCTAATTCATCCTCTTCCAAATCTTTTCTTGCTTTCTCATACCAAGATGATTTTCTTGAGGAGCTTTCCCCTGGATCATATCTTTGTTTTCCTTTAGCAGAGGCACTAGCTTTGAAAGTAGATTTAGTCTTGGGAAGTGCATCACCAAACTCTGCGAACTCAAATGCAGATATCTTACCAACCAATTGATCCCTTGTGATAGTTGTTAAAGATCTGATTTCCTCAATAGCAGTGACCTTGTGTTTATATATAGGAGGTAAAGATCTGAGAACTTTAGCAACAATTTCATCTTCATCCAGTACTCCACTAGCACATCTGATGCCACATACAAGCTCATTTACTTTTGCCATATATAAAGTGATGTTCTCATCTTCACTCATCCTTAGGTTTTCAAACTTTCCTTTTAGACTTTGTAGCTTGGCACACTTAACATACTTGTCTCCTTCATATAGATTTTCAAGCTTTGTCCAAATTTCATGAGTAGTCTTTAATCCCATAACATTTGTCAGCTCTGTATCAGACAAGGCACTCAGTAGGGCTTCTTTAGCTCGAAGATTATTTTCTGCATCTTTGACTTCATCTATAGTTGTTGGCCCATTCCTTGGAGAAACATATTTAGTTGAGGTTATGTTCCAATACTGATATCCTATGCATTGTAAGTGACATTCCATGCGGTTCTTCTAGGCAGTGAAGTTTGTTCCATCAAACCTTGGACTATCCTTCTTATAGGTCAACATCCTGAATCTCCTCAAGCGGTCAAGCTTCTTCTAGAGGAACTTGGCTCTAATACCAATTGTTGATTTTAGTATAGACAACTGAGAGGGGGGTGAATCAGTTGTCACCAAATATCTTTTCCTTAATCACTTAAAACCTTCTTATATTTTAGCAGCATAACAAAGATTCAATCATGGAAGCATAATGCAATAACTCAAGAGCAGAAACACATTTAACACATATAACATTAAGATTTTTAACGTAGAAAACCCGATTAAGGGAAAAACCATGGGGTGACTAACACAAGATTGTATTCTCTGTTAAAAGAATAAGAAGAATAAAATGGCACTTGCCAATTAGGGCTCACTGCCTAAGGACACTGTTCACAAGAGGCCCATTGCCTACAGGAGACACACTGTCTACAAAAGAATATAAATATTACATACTTGAACTAGAGATTAGCATCTTCACTATGCTTGAGACAGTTCCATTTAAGCTCAACACCTCTGCTCTGCTTTTCACTCTTCTCTACCACTTTCTCATCACGACAATAGATACTTTTAAATGACTTCACAACAAATCTTCTTTATTTAATTAATTTTCATTAAATCAACCTTATTCTTCCACGATTAAATAATTTTTATTATTTAATTAAATCATTATCCTATTTCCAAAATTTAAGTCCACATCAATTAAATAAATTAATTATTTAATTAATTCATCACAAATCCTCTTATCTACAATTAAATAATTTACATTATTTAATTAAATCAATTGTTCTTCTAAATTTAAATAAATCATGCAAATTTATTTAAATTATCTCAATCCTCTAAAAATAAATAAAATCAAGTATTTTATTAATAATCTTCATATTCCTCTAATCTTACACAAACAATTAAATAAATTTATTTATTTAATTTGCTTTTTCTTCTAAAAAATAAATCTTCTAAAAATAAAATATAATCACATATTTTATTTATCCTTCATCATGCAAAATAAATTAAATCAATTTATTTGTTTAATTTATTTAAATCTTCATATCTTATCTATTCCTCTATCATACACAAACAATTAAATAAATTTATTTATTTAATTTCAGTTATCTTCCAATTTCTCTTAAAATATCTTGTTAACTCATGTGCACAATCAGTCTTATTTTTAGAACTCTAAAAAAGGCAAAATTACAAGTTGAGTTATCTATTCAAACAAATCTTGTTTTCATCATATCTTAATAAAAATATTCTTATGGATTGACACATGTCGTATGCACATTCATCGTGAGTTATTTTATTTATCTCAACCATTCATTCTATGAATTTATTTCATCCATTGATCGATCTCTGTTGAAACCTATATAAACCCCCCCTCATCTCCTTCACAAATCCTCTTCGATCACTTATTCTCAGGCATATTTTAACAGTGTTTTGAGCATACATCGCATCGTTGAGCACTTTATGATCTTTTGATATTGATCTTTGAGCAATTTGAGCACCTACAATCGCTTGTTGCAAACATGGTTTCGCAACATATTTGAGCAATCCACATTTGACAAAAGAGAACAATACGATCTGGTAAAAGCTTTCTTGTTTTTTATTTAAACATTGATCATGGCTTTTTATTTAGATAGATCACTTTATGTTATGGGTTATTGATTTGGTTATTATCATAGTTTTGATTTTATCATTTAAACATATCAATTTTCCTCATACACATTCTGGCACGCCCGGTGGGACCCATTGGTCTTGATATAATATAAAATTTGTGGAATTTTTAGTTTGATTTCACAGGTTTTTAACTCTTTTTCTAGGAGAAACCTGAAGATGAATTTTTAAAGGAAGCTTTCTAGGCAAAAATGGACATCACGGTTGCATCCGGAGGGGTTGAGAGGCAAAGAAAAATATATAATTTGGCCTGCTTCGGTGAAGGTAAAAATCTAAAAAAAATTTACCTCAGGCACGCAACCTGAGGCCGTACAATCACTGTGAGGTACAGTTAAAAAAAAATTTAAAAAAAGTTTTCTTTTTTTTTGAAAAATAAAAAATCCAAAAATAAAAAGGTAAATATAAAAAAAGCAAACCAAAAAACCAAAAAAAAAACAAAGACAAAAAGCACATGTACATGTACATGTACCTACCTGTGCAGGTACTGCACTGATAGGTACCTGCACATGCATGTACCTTGTCCTATTCTATTTCCCACCTAGGCTAGACCATTGCTTTTAAAATTTTAAAAACTCAAATGCATGCATTTGAAAGGGATAAAAGAAAAAAAAAAGATATAGGTTTAAAACAAAAGGTAAGATTTTTATTTTTTAAAATCTTTATTTTAAATAAAGCCCCATCCTCTAGCCCAGCAGTAGTTCACATCAACATTCAGGAGCTAATCACAGAGGGTTAAAATTGGACCCTTCTTCATCTGCGTTTTAGTTTTGGAGGGTCAACTTCAAATACTAATATCTTGGTCATACGGACACGTATTTCAGTGCTTTTTTTTTAAATAGGCTAGAATTTCATGATCTACATAATGGTGAAATTGGTTTTTTCTCAAGACTCTCTGTTTTTCCATAAAACTAATTTTCTCACTGTTGTCTCTGTCTCGTCACAGTTTTTAGACCTTCCAAGCTTCATAACTTTCGCAAACGGACTCGGATTCAGGTGATGTTTTTTTCAAAGTTGATATTTTTCTATCCTCTACACAATGGTAATATTGTTTCAAGGATTTGTTGAGTTCTATTTTTTAAGTCCACTCATTGGCCCATCTTCAATCTATGACTTCAAACACTTGCTAACTTTTGAGTTTGTGTGGACCTAATATCACTTGTTGTAGCTTATTATCACTCAAACAAAGAGCAAATTAGTTTATCTAACATGTTCATGCAGGACGAGCTTTGAATAAATTGACAAATCTATTACATTAAGTCTTAGAAACATATTGCTTTCTTAAGGGACAATTAAACAATTGTCTTGGCAATCTTAGAAAACATATTGCTTTCTTAAAGGACAATTGAACAAATCATCTTTGCAAACTAAGTCTTAGGAAAATATTTTTTTCTTAAGGGACAACATTTTTTTTGCAATCTAAGTCTTAGGAACATATTGTTTTCTTAAGAGACAATGGACATGAATGCAAAAACACTTCAATTTTCTAAGGGACAATGGACATGAATGCTAAACACTTCAATTTTATAAGGGACAATTGACAACTACAAACATGTGTGTGCCTAATCTAGTTGCACCTTATTTTTTCTTATAACGGGACAATTGAACCTTTGTTTGATGTGCTTGATCTTACATTTCAGTTATTCCTTTAGAAGGGCCTGCTTTTGGATTGCGCTTCATCCAAAAGGGATGACCCTAAGTGGATTTTTCCTTTGAACCGCTATATAAAAGGGATAAGGTAAAAGCCAAGTCCTAACCGACGTCAGCCTTAACTTGTGGTGCCAAACTGAATAGAGGTGTACTAGCTCTCTGTGGAAATGATTTTCACATTGAGCGAAGTGTTTGATACTCTTAGTAGGATTGGTTAAATATTTTAGTAGCTTGTCACATCGCTCATAAGGCGTTGGTCCCTCAAAGTTACTACGAACCAAACTAGATAGTGACTACCCGATCCACCTCTAAACATTGCGGTAATTATCAGTGCAAGGGGAATCGATTTAAGCCCTCAAGATACTCACCATTGGCTCCCTTTAGAAGAGATAGTATTCCCTCAGCCATAAAACTCTTGTGACCTACTTGAGCTTTCTGAGGGGAGGGCGAGATATCCCTACCTATCGTCTCTCGCAAAGATACAAATGTCTGACACCTTTATGGAATGACATTTGGTCAACAGAGTATTAAGTTGTGAGCTGATCTATTGCAATGAAACCTTGTCTCTAGGGATAAAAAGTGCTTGATATTGTTTGCAATTGTCTTATACCCATGGAAACATTGGGCTTTTTGGTGAGCCTCGAACATACACTATCTCTTGTGTCAGTCCTTTTTGCCACTTTGTTTATTGTGTTTTCTCTTGCCAAAAGTAAATCCAATCAAAATCAAAACAAAATCTATCTTAAACATCACTGACACTACTTCAGTGCCTTTGGTATAACAACAACTCGCCTTTGGTATTACAGTAGCTCGCCTTTGGCATAACAGTACCTTGCCTCTGGCAAACCTACTTCAGCGCTCTTGGTACAAAGGTAGCTCGCTTTTGGTCTAACAGTAGCTCGCCTTTGGTATAGTAGTACCTCACCTTTGACAACTTAGTCCAATGCCTTTGGTAACACAGTAGCTCACTTTTGGTAACACAGTCCTACGCCTTTGGTCAAATAGTACAGTGCCTTTGGTCCAGTAAACTGTGCATCAAAACTGTCATTCCCAAAACCACAGCAAAAACACAACATATTGACCTAGTGTCTCCCATGGTAACCACTAGACTCCAGCAAACCATGAAGGCTAAGCAAGTCATCCCAAGGAAGCACAAATCACCTCCTCGTACGCCTCAACCAAGCCAATCCAACATGACTCCCAAGGTTACTCCAAAGACACTAATGGAAAAATCAACCAACTCTCAAAACATGCCACAACAGGACCAAAACCAAACAATCCTCAAGAAGGTAATGTCCCTTTGATTGATGTAACTCAATTCACTACCGGCATGCCTCATGATTTTGCTACACCCGATTATACCATAGGTCAAGTCCCATCTCAAGAAGAGTGACACTTTGAAATAGGTCAATCCTCTCAAGAAGATAGACAAGACCTTGACGAAATCATACAAGATCCTAGAGCCATGGCCGCCTTTGACAAAATCATTAGCGAGAACCAAGATCATTTCTTTCGCTTGGTAGCAGAGCAAGGAGCCAAATTACCCAAGGGTTTTGATCTATCAAATCTTAGTGAGCCTAACAACATCCAAGACACTATAATGACGGTCCAAACCATGTCAACTGTGACCACTCCTATACTCGAACAAAGCTCACAAGGGAGAACAATTGCGCAATATGAGAATCCCCTTTATCAAAATCCAATGGCAGAGAGACCCATATCACCGCTCTTGACTCCTATGGAAATTTACAAACACCAACAAGAGACTCTACATCATCAAGCCGAAGTAGCAAGACAAGCCGCTCTAGCAAAATCAAACATAAAAAACACTCCTAAATTGCCCACACCAATCGCAAGTGGAACATTGGCTAGCCCATCACGAGAAGGTTTTCCACCAAATTACAATCCAGGAAACACTTATGTAGCCATGCAACAAGGGTCTCAACAAACACCCCCACCAACATCATCAACCTTTCGTATCCTTCAAACTCATACTGTCACGCAACCCCTGCCATCACAAAACACATCTACCTATGTCCCTCCACCAGAACGTTCATCGACACTAACCTTTTTCAACACATTTCCTAACCACCCTCAACATTCCCAAAACCAAACTTCTCAAAGCTATGTTCCACCACCGCAACCAAACCCAACAAACTTTAGCTTTCCTCCACCAAACTCTTATCAACAACCATCACAAAGCCTACATTCTTACCTATCACCACCCCCACCTCCCCAAAATCAAAACGCCCAATTCCAATCCAATCTAAACCCAACATACAACACATATGACCCCAACCAATCGTACGACCCTTATAACACCAATGCCCATGGCTTCCACTACAATCTTCCATATGGGCAACAAAAACCACTTCTTGGACAACAGGAGATGTTTCCAACCCCTCCCACAACTATGGAGATAAAACTTGCGGAGGTTCAACAACAACTATCTAATCTTGCATTTGGCCACACCAAGAAAACCTTCTCTTTGGAAGAAGTTTGTCCTTATCCGTTTAATCAGTCATTACCCATGATCCCTTTTCCTCACAATTTCGCTATTCCCAAATTTGATAAATACAAAGGAAAAGGAGACCCAAAAGACCATCTTAGAGAATTCTATCTCGCTTGCTTCGAGGTCTCACATAATGACACATATCTTATGCACCTCTTTCCTCGCAGTCTTGGAGGTCAAGCTATAGGATGGTTCTCACACCTACCCATGGGTATTAAATCTTTTAATGAGCTTGTGGAGAAGTTTGCCACTCATTTCTCTTACAACACATAACATGAAATCTCCATGACCGACCTATGCAATAATAAATAGAAAAATAGGGAAACTTTCATTTCCTTCCTTCAAAGATGGAGACAAATGGCTAGCAAATTCCCATTTAAGATACTTGAAAAGTAGCTTGTTAGCATATTTGTGCAGAACCTTAACCAAGAATTAGGTTTCCATTTACAAATCCTTATCGCTACAACCTTCGACAAAATTACCTACAAGGGAATCAACATTGAAAAAGCCTTCATTGCTAAAGGTGTGGTCAAAATCTTCAAAGAGACTAAAGACAATGCTCCTCAACAACAAACAAACGATAAACCCAAGTTTTGGAACAAAAATAAAAATATGGTCAATGATGGTGTGGTCAATTCTAAACATGTCCAAACATTGCAAACACCCCTTCAACTTTCCAAACCAAGTCAACCTCCGCCTCAACAACAGCAACAACAAAGACAACCATACCAAAACCAACAACGACCACAAGAGCGGCCTCAACAAGATTACCCTCCACGGTGTCAATTCACTCCCTTAGGAGACCCTATTAAGACTGTTCTACAGAAACTTTTACACAAAGGACTCATCACCTTACCAAATCCTCCCCCATATGGTGAACCTGTTTACAAAACTGCACGGTACAGAGACAATGAATATTGTGACTTCCATAGGAGCAAAGGACACAGAACCGCATCATGCATGAAACTCAAACACATAATTCAAAATCTTATCGAGGGAAACCTAATCTCTTGTGAGGATGAACCACCAACTCAACACACGAACAAAGACCTCAACATGTACAAGAAACCATTCCCTAACCATGGCCAAGGTCTTCCAAATAAAGGTAAAGGTACTAATAAAGCTTCCACTTCCTATGACTCCATTGTGGGTCATTTTGAAGAGAGTCACGTATCTACCCTCACAATCAAAGGCAAATCTATGGATTGCGCTGTTACAACTCGTCGTGGTCGTGTCTCCATTCATTGTCCAACACCAAGTCTCCCAACCTAATCAAATTACAATCTTGTCAAACATCTAGGGAAAACCCCTGCACAGATCTCTATCTTGGACCTTCTACGGTCATCACCTGCACATAAAGTCGTGCTAGAAAAAGCCCTACAAGAGTCTTCGGTTCCTAACAACATAACAGTCACGGATTTGCAAGCTATAATAGGTAACATTGCCTCACCCTACAATGTGGTCTTTTCTGAAAAGGACCTCCCATCCCATGATCCATGTCACAATGATGCACTTCATATTGAGGTTCTCATCCATAAACGCAAGATCAAACGCATACTTATAGATGGTGGTGCTAGTCTCAATATCTATTCTCTAAAGTTACTTAAACAATTGGAATACTCTGAGGATCAAGTCAACATTGATCAAAGTATTACAATCAAGGGGTATGATGATGTTGAACGTCATTTAGAGGGTGTTATCCATTTGCCTATACAAGTAGGCCTTGTCATGTTTGAAACTCGGTGCCAAGTCCTTGACATTGAGCTACCTTATAACATTATCCTAGGATGCCCATGGATCCATGCCATGAAAGCTATTCCCTCAACGTACCATCAGTCTCTCAAGCTCCCATTCAATGGTACAGAGATCACTATCCCAAGAGACCCTAATCCTTTTGAATTCTGCCGTGTCTTGCAAGGCAGTTATAAGAATTGCAACCAAGTGCCTAAAAATGACAAAGCCCTTGAATCCCCACTATATGTCAACCCTGAAAGTCTGACAAAAGCCTCTACAAGTGAACATAATCCTCTTCCTGAAATCAAAGCTCACATCCGTGATATAGGCTTTGGAACATATGATATCTCAAAATCTTGTTGTGTAGGGTGGATGCCTTTATCCCCTAAATCTTACGACCAACTGCCCATTGCCAAAGTAACTAAAAATTTAGCTATTCCTCCCTCAGCATCTTTAACCCAATTCCAAGAGGGAAAATTATTGGCAGAGGAAACTATTGAAGACATCTCTTCTTGGCTCTATAAGGAGAAAGAACCAATCACAATACCAGTCAAACAATATGGCAATGGCTTAAGGATAGTCAAAAACATGGGCTATAAAGGCAAAGGTGGCCTTGGGAAATAGAATCAAGGAATAATGGAACCCATCATTGTGACAAAGAAACTAGACAAGAAGGGGTTAGGATTTGGTAGAAAGGTATCGTGCGCCTTAGACATCGAGGGTATCCTTGACAAGGTGGCAGAAACTTTTCCCGCCGATTCGACATCTAATGAGGATACCATCAATGACTCTTCCCTCCATATGACTGACCGATTTACAGAATCCTCCATATTTATGCTATCATCTGTATCCCTAACATCCACCACAAACACCCACAAAGTAACACTTGTCTACCTTAAACTTATCGATTGGGACCAACAAGGGGGCCCCATACTAGATGTTTTTCAGAACGACAAAGCTATTGCGGAGTTCATGGGACTTCGGGATGGTCTCCCTCTTGGTGATCACGAGGCTGGTTTTGTAATGGAATTGGAACCAACTACTTATTTTGGTGAGAATGTCAAATCCTCCAGTCGCAAAAGTAAAAATAAAGAAAGATCTCTAGGTGAAAACCACACTGTGGCACCTCCCGATCACAAAATAGTAAAAACAAAGGACGTATCCAAAGGTGAAAACCCAACTATGGCACCTAACGATGGAGGATTTGACCTTCTCCTACCATCTAAGTATCAAGAAAAATGAGCTCTCCTAGTGGAAGATTCCACAGAGATAAACCTTGGCACAGAGCAAAATCCGAAGACCACATTCCTTGCAACATCATTATCAGAAACAAAGCACAAGAATCTTAACAAATTCTTCCTACAAAGAACCATCAACTTTGAATGGACCTATGCTGATATGCCAGGGTTAGACCCTAAGCTAGTAGTTCACTATCTCACAGTTGATCCAACAGTTAAACCAGTCAAGCAAAAGCTAAGGAAGATGCATCCACAGATAGCTCTTTTGGTGAAAGTGGAAATACATAAGTTGCTAGATGCCAAATTCATCAAGCCTATTGATTATTCGAAATGGGTCTCAAACATAGTACCTGTGGCTAAACCCAATGGGGGCATCCACATGTGTAATGATTTCAAAGGTCTTAACAAGGCGTGCCCCAAAGATGACTTCCCATTGCCGAACATTGATCTTATAGTAGACTTGACCGCGGGTCATGAAATGCTTTCTCTCATGGATGAATTCTCAGACTACAATCATATAATGATAGCGGAAGAAGATCAGCATAAAACAACTTTCACTTGTCCTTGGGGTAACTATTATTGGTGCGTCATGCCATTTAGTCTAAAGAATGTAGGGACAACCTATCAGAGAGCAATGACAGTGATATTCCATTATCTCTTTCATCACATCATGGAGGACTATGTGGATGATATACTAGCAAAGTCTTCTAGGGTAGATCACATACAAGTTCTAGGACAAATTTTTGACAGGCTCGAAAAATACCAAGTGAGACTCAATCCAAAGAAGTGTGTCTTCGAGGTAACATCAGGAAAAATATTGGGATATATTGTATCTCGTAGAGGCATCAAAGTAGATCCAACAAAAGTCAAGGCTATAGTGGAGATGCCTCCACCAAAGAATCTAAAAGCATTAAGGAGTCTTCAAGGAAGGTTACAGTCTATTAGGCGTTTCATCTCACAGTTAGCAGATAAATGTCAACCATTTCAACACTTACTTCGAAAGGATGTCTCATTTCGATGGGATAATAAGTGTCAAGTATCATTTGATCAGCTCAAAGAATATCTAGCTACACCTCCTGTCTTGGTACCACTAGTCACCGATAGACCTTTGATCTTGTACATCTCAACCACAACTGCAGCCCTAGGGGCTCTTCTAGCACAGTATGATGAGTTAGGAAAAGAGCATGCAATCTATTATATCAGTCGAATCTTGGTGGGATATGAACTCAATTATTCACCTATGGAAAGAGCTTGTTTAGCAGTAGTGTTTGCTTCCCAAAAGTTGCGGCATTACATGCTAAACCAACACACTAATCTCATAGAAAAAATTGATCCATTGAAGTATCTACTAGCAAAAGCAGCTCTCACAGGCAGACTAGCTAAATGGGTCATGATCCTTAGTGAGTTTGACATTGAGTATGTGGACCGTAAAGCAATCAAGGGGCAAGCCCTAGCGGATCAACTAGCAGCAACACCTATGACAGATATACATCCTATGGTATCTGACTTTCTGGATGAGAATCTTTTCACTCTTTCTACCTCAATAATGTGGAAATTGTACTTTGATGGTTCCTACACACAGCATGGATCAGGGGCCGGCATCTTATTCATCACACCTCAAAATGACTATATTCCAAAGTCATATCGGTTTACATTTCCTTGCACCAACAACATAGCCGAGTATGAAGCACTACTCATAGGTCTCAATACAGCAGTTCAATGGGACATCACATAATTATAGGTATATGGAGACTCACAACTAGTCATTCACCAGGTCACAGATGAGTAAGAAACAAAAGATGAAAAGTTGGTCCCCTATAAGCAACTAGTGGATGCCTACAAACCACACTTTTTTAGCATCACTTTTGAGCAAATTCCAAGAGAGTATAACAAGGCTACAGACTCTATGGCTTCTGTGGGGTCACTTATAGACATGCCAGCAAACACACAGAAATGCAAATTCTTGATTGAGCAATTGTTGATACCAGTCATCGATGTTCCAGTTACTGAAATCATCTGCGAACTTGTTGGTCCCAATTCCCCATGGTACGAAGATATCTATGAATACCTTAAACACGATACCTTTCCCTCTGAACTATCATCAACCCAACGCAAAACTTTTATCCGTTGATCCTCCTATTACACCATTCTGGGTGATACACTTTATCGCCGGAGTCTCGATGTATCCTCTTACGATGTCTTAACGCAGAAGAAGCCAAAGCTATCTTACGAGACATACATGAAGGTGTCTGTGGCACACATTCTACCGGTCCTAATCTTGCTAAGAAGATACTCCGCACAGGGTATTACTGGCCTACAATAGAGCAAGATGCTTTATAGTTTGCTAAGAAGTGTCTACAATGCCAGCGGCATGGAGATTTGATTCATGCACCAGCTCATGAACTACAACCTGTGACAACTCTGTGGCCTTTTTCTCAATGGGGTCTCGACCTCGTAGGACAAATCCACCCATCCTCATCCAATGGCCACAAATTCATCATTACCGCCACTTAGTACTTCATGAAGTGGGTCAAAGCCATTCCCATGACCTATATCACCGGTAAGCAAACAACCAAGTTTATCCTAAACTACCTCATTTCCCGGTATGGTATCCCCCAAGCCATTGTCACTGATAATGGGAGACCATTCAAGAATCAAGATGTATGTGCCTTATGCACACAATACAATATCCAGCATCGCTTTTCAACTCCCTACTATCCACAGAGTAACGGCCAAGCTGAGGCTTCCATTAAAACCATTCTCAAAATCCTCAAGAAAACGGTCAATGAAGCTAGTCGTGATTGGCACCTGCAACTCAATCCCGCCCTATGGGCCTATCGCACTAGCATCAGAACACTAACTGGTGCCACACCCTATGCCTTAGTCTATGGCTCTGAAGCCATTTTACCTATAGAGGTCGAGATCCCATCCCTTAGAGTATCCATGCAGAACCTGATTGATGGAGAGGAGTATCGCACTTCCAAATTAGCTCAGCTTGAATTACTAGATGAGAGGCGCCTTGTCCCACTTAATCATCTCCATGTCTATCAAAACCACCTCTGGCGTAATTACAACAAAAAGATCTATTGTCATGATGAGAAAGTCAAGAAGAAGTAGATTGCAGTAAAGGTTCAGACAAGAACCCAGATGGGAGAAATCTAGGATGAAGGGCAACCTTCAGGGCACTCTGAATCTAAATTTGACCAAATCCTTGCTATGCTCCAAGAGACAAGAGCGAGAATTGGAACTCTTGAGAAGGAGGTTAGGGGTCAACATGGACCCTGGTGGGATGCCTATGATGGGGGTGATGATGAGGAACATCATAATGAAACCACCCATAATGAACACAGAGAGAATAACTCTGAGGCTAGACAAGAAATAGATAGAAGGAGCCATATGGCTTTGGAAATTATCTTAGGAAATGAAAAAGGCTATGCCCCCAAGTTCAATGGTTTTGTAAGCAGAGATGCCGCGGAGGCATGGCTTACGGAAATGGAAAAATATTTGAAAAAAAAAAGAAACTATAATGGGACTACCAAAGTGGTATGGGGGGCATACCAGCTGGCGGGTGAAGCATCCACATGGTGGATGAATAAGAAAATAGAGTTAGGCTTGAGACCTACAAGTCTAACTTGGAACAGGTTATGATATAGGTGCAGTTTAGCCGATTGTCACCGTATTGTGGAGGTGACAGATACCAGGTGCTATCCGTTGTATCTTAGGGTTAGCCGATTTTCACCAGTACTATACAGGTGATAGATGCTAGGAGCTGCCCCATACCAGGTTGGACTGACTATCGCCAATGGCATGGAGGCAATAGATGTTAGGATCCATCGACTCAATGGTTTAGCAAGATGTGGAAATCTTCTTAATAGCCACAGGTGATGTATGTGGTTATACCCTATTCCTTAAGTAGTGATGGTAACAAGTAGTATGAGATGCTTGCTTGTCATCATAGATGGTTGTAAATATGTACGTTGTTACCCTAGTCCTTAGCCAGTGTTAACAACAAGTAGTATGGGATGCTTGCTTGTCATCACAGTTGGCTATGAAATGGGAAAAATGATGGGTGCCTATGTGAACCAGGGACATTATGTGTTATCACACTTGAGCCCTAGCCAATGATGACCGCAAGTAGTATGGGATGCTTGTTGGTCATCATAGTTGGCTACAAATTAGTAAAAATGATGGAACCCATGGTGTACCATTAGGTATACCAACATTTCTTTTTTGAGTTAGGAAGAGGGAGTCCATAGATTAGGAGAGATCAGATATGGATAGGTACCCTTTTCTTAAGAGATTTTGAGGACGTATTTCCGGATGAGCTATCGGGTTTACCTCCTAAAAGAGCTTTTGATTTTTCTATAGATATGATTCCAAGATTAGAACCTATATCTAAAGCTCCCTACTGAATGACCACTACAAAACTAATGGAACTAAAATCTCAATTACAGGAAGTTCATAAAAAACTTTTCTAAAATTGCATTTCCTATAACTTCCTTGCAAAGAAAAGGCAAGAAATTTGAATGGTCAAATAAGTGCCAGGAGGCCTTTGACCTACTGAAGGAAAAATTGACTTCAGCACCAATTTTGAAAGTACCTGACCCAGAGGGTCAATTTGTAGTCATTAATGATGCCTCAAGAAAAGGCTTAGGTGGTGTACTAGTCCAGGATGGATAGGTCATTGCGTATGAATCTCATAAACTAAAAAACTATGAACAAAATTATGCCCCACATGATTTGGAACTTGCAACAGTCATTCACACACTTCAAATGTGGAGACACTATCTGCTTGGGAAACCTTTTGAGCTGAAAAAGGATCATCAGGGACTCAAATATCTATTCACTCAACCACATCTTAATGCTCGACAAAGAAGATGGTTGGAATTCGTCTCGAATTATGATTTTGAGATTAAATATATTCAAGGAAAAGAAAATTGGGTGGCAGATGCTTTGAGTAGGAGAAGGCACATCTCCATGATCTCCATACATTCTGATTTTAGGAATCAGGTGTTACAAAAATCCAAGGGAGATGAGTTTTACAAGTAGGTAAAACAAGCCCTTGAAGAAAACCCCCAGAATCCAAGATATGAAGGATTTCACCTTGAACCAGATGGTTATTAAGGTTTAAAGGAAGGATGTATGTACCTAGCTCAGCAAAGTTAAGGAATATGGTATGGAAAGAGGTTCACTCTGCACCATATTCTGGGCATCCGGGAGTAACAAAGTTATTTGCTGGTGTGAAACCTCTATATTTCAGGAAAGGAATGAAGAGGGATGCTGCAAATTTTGTAGCTACATGTGTGGAATGCCAGAGTGTGAAGGCGGAGCACCATCACCTGGTAGGACTCTTGTACCCTCATGAAATTCCTGAGTGGAAATGACAAATTATAAGCATGGACTTTGTGCAAGGGCTTCCTATGTCAAAGAACATGCACAATGCTATCTTGGTTGTGGTGGATAGACTCACTTAGGCTGCTCATTTTATACTTGGGAGCTTGAAGGATGGGGCACCCATCATAGCCTGCAAATTTGTTCAAGAGATTTTCAAACTGCATGGCATTCCAGAGAAGATTATATCAGATAGGGATACGCGAATGACATCGAGGTTTTGGCAAACCTTGTTCTCTTCACATGGAACCCAATTGAATATAAGCTCTGCTTATCATCCTGAAATGGATGGACAAATTGAGAGGGTTTGCTGGAGGATTTATTGAGGATGTATTGCATAGATCAGCAATACAAGTGGGAGGATTATCTTCCTCTGGTGGAATTTGCCTACAATAATTCCTATCACTCAACTATTGAGATGGCTCCACTTGAGGCATTATATGGATGGAAGTGCCAAACCCCTATAAGTTGGGACAAGCTGGAAGATAGGGTTAGCCTTGGTCTAGAAATGTTCTCAGAAATGGAAGAGCAAGTACATCTAATCAAGAGAAGGCTAGCAGAAGCTAATGATAGGCAAAAGAGTTATGCAGATGCTAAGCGCATTGAAAGGCATTTCACAGTGGGAGAGAAAGTTCTCTTACGAGTAAATTTCCTCATCTTTTCGGAAAAACTTATTAATTATGCTCTTGAAACATATTTTTTTTATGATGATTAACTTTTGAGACATTAAATCATCAAGGACAATGATTCTTATGGGGGGAGATATGTTACATCCCCAACCTGTGATTAGCTTAATCTTACTCTTACATGGTATTCAGGAGAATTATTCATAGTTAACTGATTTGATATTGTGAAAATATCTGGTTAAATCTTTAATTATGAGGTTAATGGTTGATGTTAATCAGTTTGGAACATTAATTAATTTATATTATGAGATATGATTATGATGCACTGATCATGGTTTTGTGGTCCTGAGTGTGAACAAGAAAATGTAATGTCCTTTGAAGAAGGAAGGAGGGTATCATCCTAGAAGAAGGATTAGATGTTGAGAAAATAAGGTTGAATAGTCATCTAAGTATCAATTTCTATGCCCTTCAGAATCCCTTTGTAAGTTGTCATGAGCCATGTCTCTTTTCATAGTAATTCAGTTCTTTGTGAGTCATTTTATCGATGGTGGTATCATGACAAGATTTAACGACTAGACGACGTTCTTGGAATGACGTCTCAAGCTGAGTGATAGTTGTGTTAAGAGTCGATGAGATCTCTCATAACCCTATTCTAAAATAGGGATATTAATTCTTTATTTCTAGTCTTTCGACTAAGGTTTATCGTCGATGTTGGGGGAGTATTACTCGACCCCGAACATCCTAAGCTTTTAATGTGATACCTTTTGTTTTCATTATTATCATGAAATTTAATAGTATAAAAGTTCTTTAACCCTTATTATTAGTCAAGGGTGTTCATATATATATATATATATACGAACCTCTTTAGAGGTCGATGATAATAGTTTTGACTATACTTATAACTATCTTATCTTATCTTTTTACTTACCACCCTGATATCCTTAAACCCACGAGTAGTGGGAAAGCAGAAATGTTAGGCCGAGTGGACTGCGTGGATCAAAGATCCCGCAAGGTGGCAAGCCCTCAATGCATGCAAAGAACATGCTTTAGTTAGTTATCGAAATGCTATCTTGAGAGACTTAGAGGATGGCATGGGGGGTCTTTTCTTGGTTTTTCCTATTAGATAGACTGGGAAGAGGAAGTGGGTGTGCGGGGTGGTAAACACTGAGAACAATATTGCAGAGAGCTACATACGGTCTAAGGGACAACAGAAGTCGGGGAGGCTCAAGCTCTGTGAGCTAAATTCTTATCTCTGTGTTATAAATACAGGTATGTCTTTCTTAGAGCTCTCAGCTCATATGTCTTATAGACTTCAATACAGTTTTAAACCCTTCGTTTGAAAGAATGTCGACACTACAAAATTTAGAGAATGAGTCATGCATTGCTCACAACATGTTGAGTTGTGACTGTATGTTTATATGTGCCTCTTAATGATTGTTTTGGGTAGTCGAAGGCTCTTGAAGCCTCAATGAAATTTAATTCATGAT
Source organism: Cunninghamia lanceolata (assembly GCA_027924645.1). Lineage (NCBI taxonomy): Eukaryota > Viridiplantae > Streptophyta > Pinopsida > Cupressales > Cupressaceae > Cunninghamia > Cunninghamia lanceolata. The sequence goes on from BSBN01000082.1 coordinate 1,683,241, forward strand.
ACTTTAAAAATCATTGTTCTTTAGTGGTGCTCGGCCAGCTTGAGGCCATAAAACCTATGTGGGAATGCATGCATGAAGCACCCACGAGATACATTTATTCCTATGCGCCATGCATCTTTAATGATGTCTTCTTTTATTTTGATTTCTAGTTGATAATACTTGCAAACTTGTATATGTTAATGAGCCCGCTAGGGCATTATTCTGTAATGAATGGCTACTCGATGGTATCGGCCTGTAGAACAATCCATACCATCGTATCTATGGCCATATCCATGATTAAGTTTAAACACAATTAACCAGAGATAAACTGGGTCGTGCTATTGCACTTGATACCTTATTGTGCCAATTTGATAGTCAAAGATGATAGGAATCGATTGGTTATCAATAAATATATATATTTTGTGAACGTAATGACTCTTTGAGGAGGGTAAAAGAGTACTATTCTTATACTATAATAGTAAGGTTTTTACGACAGTCGGGACTACAGTCTTGTTCTCATTAAGAAGTAGAGTCTTGAAATGTCCTTGATAAAGAATCTACCCTAGTTATATTAGAAGCTACTGGTAATATATGAGATGAATACTAACTTTATAGATGGCAGTTATGTTCTTATATTTGACTTTATGAAAGTTTCTTAAGGAAGGACTTAGAAAGGGTTCGACTCTATGAGTCTTTATGAACCTTAAAAGAGATATTATGATTTGAGCCTTTAATATTGTAACCTGAACAATAGATAAACAAAGTAAACATTGACATGGTAGGATAAGTGTTGAAACCAAGAATATACTTATTGCTTTAAGAAAAATGGGATAATGTGACATGGAGTCACTAGTTTCTAAGTGTCTATGAATCCAAGAACCTAAGTATAGGTTTTCAAGATAACAATCAAATGTCCAAGGATTGGACTAAGATGCAATGAAACCTAATTATACTAGATCTAGGGTGGTGAATATGATTTGACTTTTGATTTGATTAGAAAGTGGAATAAGGTTTTTATATCAGAAAAATGCACCCTTGGGGGATTTTTCCTATTAAGGTTTAGCTCTCGGGTCTTTAGATTGTATTTAGAGCATCTTGCATGATAATTCAGACTCTTGATGAGAAAACCCTTGGGTCTTGTCACAAATGGGACCTAAGGGGGTCTATTTTGATTATTCTAGAACAAAGACAGGGGGTGGACAAGGGTGCTAGCGCCCTAGTCCAACCCTATTTTGGGTCTGCCCTAAATTCAAATGTCAAGTTTGTGACTGTTATTTGGGTTCCAGGCCGACATCATAAGTTTTAATTATGAAATTCTTGGCGGGAATCTTAGTAGTTGCATATATAAGCATGTTTAGGTTATCATTTGCAAACTAGAAGATCATTAGATGGACATTGTGATTCATGAGCCTATGTTAAAGTGATCAAGGCATTCATTGTGTTGCAAAGCATAGCATTGTTATTGTGTTTATTCTTGCAGGTTGGATTTACATCTTCTCCTCATGGCATTGAAGAACATCTTTCTTCCATGAGAGCTTCATCATTAAGGTGACATTTATTGTGTTTTATCATCATTATCATTTGAATTTTTGCCTCTATCCCACAAGGATACGCACTCTCTCTGACAAAGGTGTTCGAAAGACTTGAATGTCTCTCTGGGGCTTGACTGAGGGAAGCCTCTAAACACCACAACCCCCTCCCACACTCCTTGTGATTGCAGGTTATAGGTATCAAATCTGGAGAAAGTGGAGTTGTAGGGAAGATAGGAAGACATTAAAGATTTGGGATCTAAAAAGAAGCGGACACTGTGCGGGATTTCGGGACAAGGGCGCCATCACCATTGTCCTCCGCATCCAAAGACACAAAAATAGACTAGACAGTGATCATTAGGGTTTGCAGAGCTCCGACATCCAGAATAATCTTCCTCAGTGGACAAGGGTGCCATCAACATTGTCCTCCATTGTCAAATCACCAGAAATCAAAGATACAGCAGAGATCAGTGCCGGAAGGAGATCAAAAATCCATAGAAAAAGTTGTACCTTGGACTAGGGTGCAATCAACATTGTCCCCAACATTTCTATTTTCTGAACTGCAAAAAATAGTGTTAAGGTTCCCTGCCCTTTGCCTAATTCATGTAGCATTTGTCGTAATTTACAGATTTAATTACTGTTTTGCTTAAATTAGGTTTTCAAGATCATAAAAGCATTAATTAGCAACATTGTGTGATAACTTCTAAATTTCCCAACAAAAACCAAGTGGCGACCCAATCTGATAGATGACTCTCCTCTCAATGGGAGAAGCACTCGATTGAAAAGCCCTTGGAATGTTTTGTGGAAAGGAGAATTCAAACTAAAACCACATCCATCCAAACCCTCCCCCTTTTCATATTAAACATTTTGGTGAACCCGTGTTTTGAATTTTTTTGTCACCTTGCTGAGTGTTGTTTGATAGATTTGCATTCATTCATTCTATTGCATTCGAAAATTTACAAAAAAATTGATATATTTGGAAAAAATTGAAAAAAATTGCATTCTAGGGTTTAGCTTTTGACATAGTTTGCATTCATTCAATTGTATTTAATTAGTTCTCTAATTTTTAGATCAGATCTGAAATTCAATATCATTCAATTCATTATTTTCAATGTTGCATTTGAAAAATCACAAAAAAATTGAAAAATTTGGAAAATTTGCAAAAAATGGCATATTAGACTTGCATTTTTGTAAAATTTGAATTAATTGGCATCTAATTTAAATTAATTTCTGTTATTTGAATTACATCTGATCCAAAATATAGAAATTCATCATTTACAATTTGTTTGCATTGCATTTGCATGCTTGATTTGTTAGAAATTGCTTGAAATCTTGCATTTTTCATAAAAACCTAGTTTTGCATGAGCTAGGGTTGTAGTCAAAATCTTGTTTCAGATTTTACTACCTTGTTAAAACACTAATTAGGTCTAATTTCTAATTGTAGTGTGGCATCATAGTGGCCTCCTTGTGAAATTTCATGTCTAGGGTTTGAAAACTCGCATTTTTTCACTAGATTTGGCCTTATCGTCTTGTTAGATTTGCACTCCAAGCATGTTGTGAGGGATTTTATTGCACTAATTGGCTGTTATAAGAATTATTATCTGTGGCCCCTTCTCAATTCCCTTACAACACCCTTTCTTTTGGGCTTTTGCATTGAAATTTTGGGAAATTTTGCATATTTTTGATATCTTTGCACTAGGGTTTGATCTAAAGTGGCATTATAGGCATGTTGTAATGGATTTTCTGGCATTTGGTGGCTGTTATTAATATTATAAGTTTCTTTCCATCATCATTTTCCTTACAACACCTGTTTCCCTACTCTTTTGCATTGAGATTTGGTGAAAAATTGCATATTTTGACCTATTTTCACTAGGTTTTGGCTTATCAACTTTCTAGAGTTGCTTCAAAAGCGTGTTGTGAAAGGTAATCTTGCATTAGTGGACTGTTATTAGGCATATCATTTTCTATCCCTCTTGAAAATCTTTACAACACCTCTTCGTTCATTTGTTTGCATTGAGAAAAGTTGAAAAATCAAGCATTTTAGAGCAATTCGACATCACTTTTTGCATTTGCCTTTTACATAAGTTTTGGAAGATATTGAAAATATGATTTGACACTCCTTTGCAAACTTACAAATGGCCTATCAATATAATAATAATGCTAGGTTTATTCCTAGACCTCACTTAAAAAGAAGAGCCCCTGAGCTTGAAATAACATTCACACCTCATGACAAAGAAATGGTAAATACCGAAGGGCCTCTTTATACCACAGTAAAGATAATGGAACAACCTATGCATGGAACACTCATAGATCCTAATTGCATGACAAATGTGGTCACGGAATATTTCCTCCTTAAACATGAAATGGTGCAAGAATCTTACGAACCGTCGGATTTGAGAATTAAAACACATAATGGAGCTTTAATGAAACCAATTGGCAAGATAACTCTAATGGTCTCGGTCTATGATAAAGTTGTGGATCATTCATTTGATATAATCCCCTTATCCGACCTCTTTCATGGAAAACTTGGACATCCTTGGATTAAAGCTATGAATGTTATTCCTTCTACCATTCACAAATGTATAAAGTTTCCTTTGCGTGGAGAGATCCCTACTATCTGTCGTAATGACTATCAACCTTCTTCTAAGGACAACAACTTTATTCTTGATTACTTTTGGCCACAACCTAAGATAGATCCTGAGCCATGAAGAGATAGAACTTTCATAGAATATAGAAAATACAAAACAAAACAACTAGCTCGAGTGGCCAAGTCTCCTTTGCAACCAATAAGAGAAGAACAAGAAGCAAGCATAAAACAAGATTATTATGGCTTTGATGAAAGTTTTGACATGAGAAATGTCGATAAGAAAAGGTTACATAACCTACCTCATCCATGGAGAGATGGAATTTATGCTGAGGTCCCTCCCCTGTCATCCTTACAGAGATCGGGAGGCTTTCATCGACAACAAAATATTCCACCAAGACCAATGAGATTTGAACATGGTGATTCCTCCTCTACTATGCAAACTATGGGAAAACACAACAATGATGAAATAAGCAATAAGACAAGAAGAAATAGACTAGTGAAAGAAAGGAGGAGGAGAAGACAATCTTATGCCCAACAGATTGCAATTGAACAAGAGAACATTCAACCTAACATTGAGAATCAAGAAGAGCTTAAAGATGAACAAGTTGAAAACAAGAACAACAGTTGGGCTTTGGTACCTTACACACCACTTTCATCTAGCATTCAGGATTGGGAGGATGATGACCTCCTCGATGATGACTTCTAGCATGAACCTCTCTACAGGTAAGTATCTCTAACCCTTTATCTCTTGTGATGTGCTTCCCCCATGATGTGTTATGTGTTGTTAGGCCTCCTAGGATGACCATTGATTATCTTGTAAGGTCAAGGATACTAGGAGACCACCTCTATCGTGACCTTCTATTTGTATCATCATTCTTCTATATCTCCTCTCCTCTGATTTCATTGTTGTGTGTTGTGTCTTACGGACATAGCGTCGCGATTGGTGAATTGGGGGCACCCTCCTACATGACTGTCCCTAAGGCACTTGTTCTCCTCTCTGATTTATTGTTTACCTTCCTCTAGTGTTTCCATCTAGTTGGCGGATGATGAAAAACATATTATATTGATGCGGACCTAGTGTCCCTTTTGCGAGTAATCAAAAAATGGACCTAGTCCATACATGACGATAGGGTTGTTACATATTATTCGACGCTTGGCTAGTGGAATCACTCTGTGTGATTTCTCTATCTTGATGTTGATGTCAATGTTATCTTATCTTGCTAACAACACTTTAACAATATTGTTGCTCCGTGCACTTTGTTTATCGCCTTTCTTGGTTCTTTCATGTAGTTGATCATGTGCATTTTTGTTTATCATGATTATTTGGACACTAACACCTTTCTTGTAGGGATGTGTTTGTGGAACATTCGGTGATCGTAAAAGTACATGTCACCTTTGAGGGGCATGGGCTTTGCGAGAGCTTGTGTTCCCTTGTGTGTTTTCTTCCTACCTTAACGTGCTTGATATTGGTACGCGATATCAACCACCTTAAGGTGGGGGCATATATAAGGTAAGTTGTCTACTTTAGATGATAGTAAAGCGTGTTTGAAAAATCTAAAAATCAATCACAATCATTTAAGCCCTCTGTGGAGGTGGGATATCGAGCATATCCTTTTATCTTAAGCCCTCATTGGGGGATAGTGTATTTCTCAGAGAGATTACATTATCCTGTCATTTTCAAAAGTCCTCATCGCGGGGCAGGGAGCAGTTTTGTGACTAACTCAACCCTTAAGCGTGTTTTTGGCGGTTGTTGTGGTGAAGCCCAATCATCAGTGTGTGCCTTTAATGTGCCTAAGATGGTGATGAACCTAGCAATAGTTTCACTCCATCGCTTGTTTGCCATGTTTTCTCCGTGTCTTCAGCGTGTGTGTATGGCATGTTTCTTCTCAAAGTGCAAGACCGATGGCGATGAGCTCCTCTACACTTTGGGATTTGTTTGGCGTGTTTGTTCTCAAGGTGCAAGACTAGTAGTGAACAGTTCCTCTACACCTTGGGATTTTGTTTAGCGTGTCTATTCTCAAAAAGTGCAAGACCGGTGGTGAATAGCTCCTCTACACTTTTTGGGATTTGTTTGTTTACTTTCCTTGTACTTGCATCTTGCATTTCATATGGAAAAATCAAAAAGAAAATAGTCACTGCATTCATTGTATTCTCTGTGCTCTGCGTGTCTTCAATGTTGTATTCTCCATGTTTTGTGTGACTGTAACTATCTTCTTCGTGTTTTGCATACCTATTATTGTCTTCAATGTGTTTGGCATGTCTTCTCTGTGCTTGGTTGTTTGCTATGTTTGTTGACCTTACTTTAATGCATGTATTGGCCTTACGTTTAATACATACATTAAAGTGGGGGCTAAATGTTATGTCAGAAAAATGCACCCTTGGGGGCATTTTCCTATTAAGGTTTAGCTCTCGAGTCTTTAGATTGCATTTAGCACATCTTGCATGATAATTCAGACTCTCGATGAGAAAATCGTTGGGTCTTGTGATAAATGGGACCTAAGGGGGTCTATTTTGATGATTCTAGAACAAAGACAAGGGGTGGACAAGGGTACTAGCGCCCTAGTCCAGCCTTATTTTGGGTCTGCCCTAAATTCAAATGTTAGGTTTGTGACCGTTATTTGGGTCCCAGGCTGACATCATAAGTTTTAATTATGAAATTCTTGGCGTGAATCTTAGTAGTTGCATATATAAGCATGTTTAGGTTATCATTTGCAAACTAGAAGATCATTAGATGGACATTGTGATTCATGAGCTTATGTTAAAGTGATTAAGGCATTCATCATGTTGCAGAGCATAGCATTGTTATTGTGTTTGCTTTTGCAGGTTGGATTTACATCTTCTCCTCATGGCATTGAAGAGCATCTTCCTTCCATGAGAGCTTCATCATCAAGGTGACATTTATTGTGTTTTATCATCATTATCATTTGGATTTTTGCCTCTATCCCACAAGGATACGCACTCTCTCTAACAACAATGTTCAGAAGACTTGAATGTCTCTTCGGGGCTTGACTGAAGCAAGCCTCTAAACTCCACAACCCCATCCCACACTCCTTGTGATTGCAGATTATAGGTATCAGATCTGGAGAAAGTGGAGTTGCAGGGAAGATAGGAAGACATTAAAGATTCAGGATCTAAAAAGAAGCAGACACTGTGTGGGATTTCGGGACAAGGGCGCCATCCCATTGTCCTCTACATCTGAAGACACAGAAATAGATTGGACAGTGATCATCAGGGTTTGCAAAGCTTCCGACATTCAGAAGAATCTACCTCAGTGGACTAGGGCGCCATCAACATTGTCCTCCACTGTCAAATCACCTAAAACTGAAGATACAATAGAGATCAGTGCCGGAAGGAGATCGGGAATCTACAGAAAAAGTTGTACCTTGGACTAGGACACCATCACTATTGTCCCTATCATTTCTGTTTTCTGGACTGCGAAAAACAGTGAGTTAAGGTTCCCTACCCTTTGCCTAATTCATGTAGCATTTGTCCTAATTTGCAGATTTAATTATTGTTTTGCTTAAATTAGGGTTTCAAGAGCATAAAAGTATTAATTAGCAACATTGTGTGATAACTTTTGAATTTCCCAGCAGAAAACTAATGGTGACCCAATCTGATAGATGACTCTCCTCTCGATGGGAGAAGCACTTGATTGAAAAGCCCTTGGAATGTTTTGTGGAAAGAGGATTCAAACTAAAACCACATCCATCCAAACCCTCCCCCTCTTCATATAAAACAAAGGTGACGTGGAGTCATAGTTTTCCTATAACATAACTTGACTGTAAATGATAGTTATTATGATAACTATGATGCATCTTATGTATTTAAAAGATATGTTGACTCCTTGTTGAAGAAGGAGAAACTAGATAAGAGGTAAGTTGTATTGCCTTGTAAGCGGCATTAAGTGCATGCTGGGTTTATTGGAAGAACTAATTCTCATATATAATTATATACTTATGAGAATAAATACTATGGTTAGTATGAAACTCTTGTATTGCAACATAAATGAAAGCCATCTCTTTTCGAATGGCCATACTTCACGAGTGAAGTATAAGATATTAAAACCCATGAGGATACTCGAGATAGAGTCTTATAGTAAGACCATCTTATTTGACTATTATGATATAAGTCTTAAATGACATGAACTGAATGTAAACCTTGTAATAGGTCAACATGAAACTGTGTACCTAGGAAGGTCTGAAGTTGGAAAACTTGCTTGTCATTTTTTGGAAAATGGAACAAGGTGACAAGGAGTTATAGGTTCCTTGTTACAAAAGCAACCTATTATATTTGATGAAGTCCTAAGATAGGAGTTGAATGTCCTGATACTGGACTATGAAATGAATTGATTTCACATTTTACTAGACCTAGAGAAAAATGTCAAACTAAACTTACTATAGGACATGACAACTTATAAGTCGAGTCAGGGTGGTGGACATATGACAACATTCAATGCATAACGTTTATGTATGAAAATCTTTGGCCAAAGTAATGCATTCATCTCTGCATGCATTGTCAATCCACAGTGCTCCAGATGGCCTATTATCTCCAGTAGTGTCATACATAGTTAGATTGGATCTATAGTTGTGTGACCGTGTGACATTAGAAAGGACACAACACCAGATACTCAAATGGCTATCCAAATTGTTCCTAATATCTAACCTTTTTGTGAAGGGTAGGGCCACTTCCAATTAGGAAGTTGAGCAAGGGACCGCAGGTCCATGGTTGGTGGAAAAGCACCAAGATGATGCTCTCCTTCCCAAGCATGAGACAAGCTGAGGCTTATGGAGACAGATGTCATTTTTTCCTAATACAATGTTTTTACATTTTATGACTTGTTGGTCAATTGTAATGTATAATTTGATAATGATGCCTTGAGCATAACTTTGTACATACATAGTTAAAGTATTTCATTGATGATATGTAATTGGATATTTTAATTGTAAGCTTTGTTATATTCTGTGAGAATAACATGCTTAATTGAGAAAATGGTAGTGAATCATTACTGTTTAATTTGAAATGGATAATCATATTGATAATTAATCTCTTGATTTAGATGCATAATTATGTTAAATCTTGAGCATTATGGAAAGTGATGTTATAGTTGAGTAGGACTTAGCATCTACATATCATCATCTACATCATATCCAAATTTCAGGTCATTTGGACTTGTCTGCTAAAAGTTATCGCTATAAGAAGATCATCAATTCTCACAGAGCAGAGCATTCAGGCAATCAGTTGAAGGAGAAGATTTGTGGAGCACTTCCATGACTTGCAGAGCTAAATGAAACATATCACATGGCACATAATGATCAGATAGACCTTCCTTGAGGTTCACACCTTGATTCATGCATTTGCAGAGTATTACCAAATGTTTAAGGCCGACCTATTTGTTTCTACACGTTACATTCCTTCATTGGAGTTTGTAACCTTTCTTGGCCGACGCGGAGGATTTCTTGAGCTTGGAGATGATATATATAGATCTCTAGGATGTATTAGGAATTTAGTTATTGATAGTAGTTAATTATGATAGATTAGAATAGATATTTTGTTTCGGAAGGTGCTTCAATGTCATATCTTACATATATGTTGTAACTGAAAATCAAGCCTGTGAGCCCTGGATTGCAGCCTGCATGTTGCCAAAATATAAGCATTCTGAATATATGATATATTGAGCATTTGAATCTTCCATTGCATTCTATATTTGTGTTGTTTCTGTTGTGTTTACTCTTGCTGCACGATTTGGACAGTTCATTTTGTGAACCCTCTGACCGTGACTACACCGCAATGTTATGCTGACGAAAATTTTGAAAAATTAGTCGCTTGAGTAATGTTATGATGCTGAATTTTTTGGAGACTAGCTAATTGGATTAAGGTTTTAGATGAGCATTTGAGTTAGTTATTTTTATAGTAAGTTGTTATCGGGATTGATTAATTTTATTGTTGTATAGTTGATTTAAAAATTCCCCTTTTAATTTATTATTGTTAGATTTTTTGAAAGGTTTTTAATTTAATTTATATCAATGTGTTAGGTTAGTGTTGTTGAATTAGTTTATATTATAGTTTTATTTTTCTTCCGCATTATAGTTTATTTAATTGGTTAATTAATTATTATGGTTAGGGTTTCGACTTAGGTTGAAACCAATTTCTCATTTTCATCTAGGAAACCCTAGGGTTGGTTTCTCGATGGAGACCATCCCTCTTGGCGACGCAAGATGTGGCACCTTCCCTCTTAGTTAGTTCCATCTTCGAAGGGGTGCGAAACGAATTTCGCATTTCCCGCATCTTGATTGACTTCCCCGCCTTAGTGTGGCGTGCCTAACATGTGTTGTGCATACAACAATGTTACGCGCATATGTTATTTAAGCACGCATTTGATGCGTGAGTGAGTTTTGTGTCTTGTGTTATTAAATTTTTTGATATTTCATTTTTCATGTCTACGTGTAAAATGTGGGCATGACATGATCTAGCACCCTATCCACGGTGATACTCTATCTTCTCATCTTGGAGGAAAGAAAGCATTGTTCCTGTATCCACCTCAGTCGCACAATAGTAGTTAGTCCATCACATTATTTAACCACGTACGTAATAATAATATCATAGACAATTATTTATTGCATATAAAATAATATAAATCAAATGCATTTTTTGTTCTAACACAACATTACTTTAATCATAATATTTTCACTGACTAACTATCTGTCCTTTTGAAATAAAAATGATAAGTATGTTTGTTTTAGAATGGGGTGTGACATATCTTCCCCATTAGAGATCATCATCCTTGATGATTGTGTCCATAAAAAAATATAACAATTATATTCTTTTACATCAAGTTTGCATAAAAAGATGTGGAAACTTTTGATAAAAATCATTATAATCCTCTCAAGTAGCATTTTCCTCCAAATACTGGTCCCACTGGACCTTGCACTGAGTAACCTCTCTATTATGTAGGTAGAGCTTGCGTACCTCGAGCACTTTGAGAGGCTCAATCATGACCATCCCTGGGTCTTGTACCTGGAGAGCATTCAAATCAAGTATATGATTAAATCTTGATATATATTTCTTCAAGATACATGGAAAACATCATGCATTCTAGCAAGAGATAGTGGTAGAGCTATCCTATAAGCAACCAGATTAACCACTTCTAGGACTTCAAAAGGTCCCACATATCTAGGTGCTATTTTGGAAAACCTTCCAAACTTAATTGGGCTCTTATGTGGTTTGACTCTCAAGAGAACTTTATCTCCTACTGAAAATTGTCGGGGTGTACGCTTGGCATCAACATAGCTTTTATGTCTATCATTAGCTTCTGCCAATATTTTCTTGATCAGCTTTAGTTGCTCTTCCATTTCTGATAGCATTTCTGGCCCAAGGAAAATCCTATCTTCTAGCTTATCCCAGCTTATAGGAGTTCGACACTTTCTACCATACAATGTTTCAAATGGAACCATCTTAATTGCAGAATGATAAGAATTGTTGTATGCAAATTCAACTAGTGGAAGGTACTCTTCCCACTTATACTGTTGATCCATGCAATACATCCTCAACAAATCCTCCAGTATTTGATTAACTCTCTCAGTATGACCATATGTCTCTGGATGATAGGTTGAGCTTATAATCAATTGTGACCCTAATGCTGAAAACAAGGTCTACCAAAACCTTGAAGTTATCCGAACATCTCTATCCGAGATTATCTTTTTAGGGATTCCATGCAATCTGAAAACTTCTTGCATGAATTTCTTGGCTAAAATGGGTGCTCCATCTATAAGGTTACCAAGTATAAAATGGGATACCTTAGAAAGTTTATCCACTATTACAAGAATAGCATCATGCTTATAACATGGCATAGGCAATCCCTGGACAAAGTCCATATTGATTACCTGCCATTTCCATTCAAGACTATCATGAGGATATAAGAGTCCCATCGGGTGCTGGTGTTTAGCCTTAACTTGCTGACATTCAAGACACCCTGCCACAAATCTTGTAGCATCATTCTTCATTCCCTTCGAAAAATACAAGGGTTTCACATTAGCCAACAATTTTGTCACTCTAGGATGCCCTGAATATGGCACAGAATGCACTTCTTTCCACACAATTCTTCTTAAATCTCCCTGATTTGGAATAGAAATTTGGTTATTGTATCTTAATAATCCATCAGGTTCAAAATAAAATCCATCATACCTTGTGTCTTGAGGATTTTATGTTAGATCTTTTAGAATCTACTCATAATATTCATCTCTGGCCAAATTCTTCAATACCTGAGCTTAGAAATTGGAGTGTACTAACACTACTGCCATAATATGCCATCTATGACTCAAGGCATCAACCACTCAATTTTATTTACCCTTAATATAATTAATCTCAAAATCATAGTAAAAAATGAGCTCTAACCATCTTCTCTATCGAGCATTAAGGTTAGGTTGTGTGAAGATATACTTCAAACCTTGATTGTCAGATTTTAGTTCAAATTGCTTTCCTAACGAATAATGCCTCCATACCTGGAGAGCATGTACAATTTCTGCTTATTCCAAATCATGAGGAGCATAATTCTGCTCATAGGGTAGAAACTTCCTAGATTCATAGGCCACAACTTGGTCTTCTTGCATTAGCACTCCACCCAACCCTTCTCCTAAAGTGTCAGTCACAACAACAAAACGACCCTCTAGGTCTGGCACACTAAGAATTGGTGTCAAAGTCAATTTCCCTTTAAGAATATTGAAGGCTTCTTCACACTTGTCTGACCATTCAAATCGTTTTCCTTTCCTTTGCAAGGAAGTGATGGGATGGGCAATTCTAGAGAAGTTCAAAACAAACTTTTTGTAATATCCTGCTAATCCCATAAAGCTACGTACTTCATGAACATTTTTAGGCGTAGGCCATTCCAGAATAGCCTTTATCTTTGAGGGATCCACAGCAATTCCCTTAGCCAATATGATGTGGCCTAAGTACTGCACTTCTTTCTGAAATAAAGTGCATTTGGATAGTTTTCCAAAAAGCTTGTGCTCTCTAAGATGTTGTAGAACTATCCGCAAGTGTTGAAGGTGTTGCTCCTCATTGCGAGAATAAATTAGAATATCATCTAAAAACACCAAAACAAATTTATCTAGACAATCTCTAAAAACATTGTTCATCAAATTCATGAAGGTTGCTGGGGCATTGGTCAAACCAAAAGGTAAGACGGTGAACTTGTAATGCCCATATCTTGTTCGAAAGGTTGTTTTATGAATGTCCTCTTCTTTCAGCCTCAACTAATGATAACTTGACCTTAGGTCAATCTTTGAGAATACAGTTGTGCCACGCATTTGGTCAAAGAGATCATCTATGTGCGGTAGAGGGTACTTGTTCTTAATTGTTGCTTTGTTAAGCATATGATAGTTTATACAAAGGCGTAGAGTGTCATCTTTCTTCTTGACAAAGATCACTGGCACTCCCCAAAGTGACACACTGGGTCTAATCAGCCCTTTTGATAATAATTCCTGAAGTTGAGCCTTCAGCTCCATCAACTCAATGGTAGTCATCCGATAAGGTGCTTTGGAGACCGGTTCGCAACTTGGAATAATATAAATTGAAAAATCAAAAACCATTTTTGGGGGCAAGCCTGGAATGTCTTCAGAAAATACATCCTGAAAGTCATGAAGGTAATGGTAAGCTTCTATTGAATTTTCCTTAGATTTCTCCTTCTTCTTTTACCTCATCCATCTTAACTACAAACATCTGGAAACCTTTTTGCTTTGGTCTTTTTCAATTGCATCATGAAAATTTTCTTGATTTTCATTTCACATTGAAATCCTTGGATTAGGATAGCATTTCCAACATCATCTAAGCATTCTATTGTTTTTGAGAAACAATCAACTTTTGCCCTATGTTGTGATAGTCATTTCATCCCTAAAATGACATCATAAGACTCTAGAGGTGCTACATACAAATTGACCTCTATGGAAAAAGTGAGTAAGGCTAATTTGGCTTCAAACAAACATTACTCTACCCAATCTTTTGACTTATTTGCAAACTCTACTATCCATGAATTTTCCATGAAACCAGCTTTCCTAGACATCTTATTAAGTATACCAGGGTTCACAAGATTTTCAGTTGATCCTGCTTGATGGATTTCTCAAAGACTTGATCCATAGTTGTGGGTGCATGGATGTCTACTTCTCTGCCTATCTGAGCATTCAAGCCCATAATAAAATTCCTTATCCTAAATCTCTCATCCTTCTGATATTGTGGCACATACTTCAACAACCTAGTAAATTTTTCCCAGTATTCAGTGACAATCATATCTCCCTGACGTAGGTTTTTGAAATCTGTCAATTTTTGGTTAAAGTATAGTTGGGGCAACCACCTTTTCCTGAATATGATAAAAAATTGTTCCCAAGTTAGACTTAAGGAAATCAACCCTAATTCCATTTTCTTATTCATCCACCACGTGGATGATTCTCCTACTAACTGGTATGCTCCCCATACAGTTTTAGTGATCTCAGTGAAATTTCTTATCTCAAAGTACTTTTCCATCTCTGTCAGCCAAGCCTTAGTTGCGTCTCCACTCATAGTTCCATCAAACTTGGGAGGTATAACTTACTTCATATCTCGGGCTAACTCGTTGGTAAGACAAGTTTTTGCATCATTGTGAATCAAAGAGTCGTGTTTACTTACTCTCGATTCACCATCAAAACTAAATTCTTCTCTTTCCTCATAGTGGTGTTATTGATTGTTTTCTCCCCCTCTAGCTTCTTGTTCTAGGGTTTTCAATCTTTTGTTTTGTTTAAAATTGACAAAATTTGATCTAATTTTGCCATAGGGTTATTTCAGGATCTGGGCCATTAGGGCTCTCTCCTGGTTGATTTCCAGGATGTTCCATAACAATACTTATCCACACCTAACATTTGTATAGAAATTTATCAAACATTGAACTTTTGATAAACTATCATAAAATTCCAATACAAAAACTCAGAGATGCATCACATATACATTTGTTTTGATAAACGTAACTGAGAAGGGCCTGAACCCATGTACAAAAGCCAAGACGGGCGAATGAAACGAGTTTCACAAGCAGTGAAACAAGGAAACATAATGGGATTTTGAAAGGGCCCAAACCCTTATAACAAGAGGTAGCCCCGCTGCGAACAAAGGACATAACAACAGGGACTAGACAACTCTAGATCCTAACCTTGCATAATGAACACCTTTGACCCGAGGGTGCAAAGTAGAAACAGCCTTCGGAAGACCTTTCTTCCTCCTTTGAACAATGGTCCAAGAACTCAAAGGGTCTAAGTCCTCAGAATAAGGGGAGAGAGGTGAATCTTCATCAGATTCCACAAACAAAGTCGGCACCCGAGAAGAGGGGGAGGCCCCAACACAAGCAACTGGAGAACTTGAAGACAAAACAGGAGCAAGAAACTCCAAAACGCCCTCACAGGAGGGGGCAACCATTGGAAGAACAGAAGACGCAGGAGGAATCAGGGGACTCACGGCAACCACCATAGCACCCACAGGGCCTGAAGTGGACGAAGAGGGCTCCTTAGCCAGCAAAGGGTCCAACAGAAAATAAGGAGAATTGATGGTCAAGTGATCATTCGTAGCATTCTTCCACCAGGTGGCTACACCCTTGCATCGAGAGTGGGGAGAAATGAAGGCCAGGTGACCCATGGCAAAGCATCGTCGACATCTGAATGGGAGGCTCTCATAATCAAGCGATTGTGAACATGACCTATCCCCCACCTGTAAAACCACCTCCCCATGAAGGGGTTTGGAGATGTTAATGTCGACCAAAATGCAAGCAAACGTGGAGTGTCCAATGAAAGAGGTAGCAAAATCCACCATCAAGAAGCGTCTAATAGCATTTCCAATGTCCTCAAAACAGGAATCTTCCCAGCACTAGAGAGGAAGATTCAGGAGCCTAACCCTAGTTGGCCTGATGTTGAGAGGCTTGGTGAGAGGGTTGAAGGAGAAAAACCAAGGTTTAATGGACAGGGAATGTACACCCCACATCCAAACCCAACCATTCAGCACAATATCGCACATCCAAACATATACATTTGTTATTACAAAAGCCAAAAATTTTACTTTATTCTCTTAATGGATTTTTACATCCTTATTCAAAATACAAAACTTTCATGTTTTCGTGCATAAGTAGTATCTACATATCACTTTCTAACAGAGGCATTTCCTCGAGTTCCTCCTCCCCATCAGAATCGACTAACACAAACTTAGTGGGTGGGTGTACTCGTGAGTACTCAATCAACACCTCTTTTCCTATTACAAGCGCATCCTAACCACATCTGAAAGGCATATCACGGTGGGCGGATCATTTACTAATTTTAACAATAGTAGGGTTTGGCAACATTTCTTCTACCTCAATCCGTTTCCTCCTCTCTATGTGGATACATTTGAGTGCATCGGTTAGTGTTTTCGAATCAGTGAGCCAAGCTCCTTCTGGGTAACTCACTGGTTCCTTTATTTTTGGCTCAGGAGATGGGTTTTTCTTAATGGTGACCTTAGGCATATCCCTAGGTTTTATTTTCTTGGCTTGCTTTCTTGTCCTTCTCTTTCTTTCCATTCTGGCACAAGAACAAATGTTTTAATCATTAGCATATCTTGCCAATTTTTGAAACCTTGCAATGAGCTCCTAGGTCCAAGTGTTGAACCTGGTAACTCTGATACCATGTGTAACATCCCAACTGGAATATTAAATAAAATAGATACAATAAATGCAAAAATCTCATTTCTTTTTTTTATAACAAAAATCCAATAATAATACATTTGCGATTTCAGTTGATGGTCGCTTCACATGCGAGTTACAAATTTTACACTTTATCAAGAACAATAACAGACGGTCGCATTCCTTGTGACTTACAATATTTATCATTTTCATTTACATAATAAGTAATGTTTCATGTTCACAAGCCTTCGACAATCAACTGCAGGAGAGAGAGAGCATCACCCTAGTGCTTTTCCTCCACCCAAAGACCGGCGGTCCCCTGCACACCTTCCTTCTAGAAGTGGCCCTTCTCTCCGTGAGGGTATAGATAATGAGAATCAACTGATTTTTTATGCCATCTAAGAACTAGTGCAATGTCCTAGCTAAAAACAATCGGGCTTACTACTCTAGTCTAGCTCTAGCTATGTATAACCCACTCTAACTGTTTAGTTATCTGGTACACAGTGAACTGACAATGCAAGCAGTGACTTTTGCATTACTTTGGCCAAATTTTCATATAATAAGTCATATGTTCACACACTCTTTTCTCGACTTGGAGACAACATTCTTATATTTCAATAAATATTATATCACATACTTTGACTTGTTTATTCAATATTAGTTTTAAAGACATAAAATATACCATTTACTATAAGACAAGTATAAGGTGTGAGCTTAGGTGACTTATAAGCATGCATTGAGCACCTCTTTGCATCCTTGCAATCTCAAGTCTAAGACAACCTGTCAATCTATTCAAAGGCTTGTCAACCCATTTCTGTGCTCATAAATAAATTTGGTATACATTCTCAAGGTAGACTTGATTCTATTATAAAGTCATTGATTTGGACGTCTATAGACTTCTAAGACTCTTGCCACTAAGATATGTTTGCATTAGTCTATGATTATATACGACTAATTTCCTGTCAAAGTGAACTATATAAAATGACTATAATATTGTCATAATTATTAGGTAAAAGCAATTTACAATAATATATTGACCCATCTTGGCCAAAATATAAGATAAAAGAATGGTTTCCTCTTAATCGGAAATAAAAGTAGTATATGAGAACTCTCGGTTACTCATATAAATCAAAATGATAATACTTATATTATCTACCTCTATGACATAAGTTGAATAGATTATTTCACATGATTATTTGAATGTGAAGTCTATTCGACTAAAGACGTTTAATCAAGTCATTGATCATTCACAAGCTATAAACTTTTATAAATAACAAGAATAATGATACCTCTCAACATCGAACGGATATAGCTCATTTGGAAGGATACTATGACATCATAATACTAATATGTTTCGATCTACTCAAGACATAAGATAATAAGTAAGCTCTCAATCTACTACTGACTTAACTGGTAAGTTTTTTCCATAGATAGATAGGTATAGATTGATATTCTCAAATCGACCTTACACAGTCAACAACGCACCAACCATTCGGCCTATATTGGCTTATATCCAATGTTCTCACAACAGATATACTAAGGTAATATCTCACACACTGTACGTTCAAATAAGAACAAAATTTATCCAAGCTTAATGACCAGCCTATGTGTGTGTGTATGTGTGTATTGTTCAGCCTATACACAGGTTTAACTTGCATTTAAACTATCTTTAAAAAGAATATAAATACATGACTTCCTATCGGCTATAAATATCTCTGACATTTTGATCATTCTACAGACCGAATTCTTAATGATATGAATGATATCTATATTTATCATAATCTAACTAGAAAAGCAATCACGGTTTTCTAAAGGCATATAACTTCAATACTATACTAAAATAGAATACCATTCTAGGAATATCCACAAATATATTCCTATGTCAAAAGTGTATATAAATATAGAGAAGTTTTATTTGCCACAGATAGCAATTGATTCATATAAACCCGCGGCCTCTCGAGGCTTGCTTAGAAAATAGAAATGACTTTACATATAGTATGAAGCTTAATATCGATAATTTAGCACTGGTCCATTGGCATACCTGTCACTTTGTTAATGCAGCCAATACTCTCCTATTGAGCTCCTTCTCCTCGCTTCTATTCTCCCAATCCAAGAGATATTGTCTTGCTTCTGCTCTTGACTTCCCTTATCGAGATCCCTTATCCTCCCATCATAACCACACTCCCTGTCGGTTATAGAATAGTTTTACATAATTAGTCCCCCCTTTCTCTCAACCATCCGCGGTCTAAAGAGCTTGAAAATAGGAGTATGGAGCTAATGCTTCTTTCCACTCCTCCAAGTATCTAAGAAAGAACATGATGAGAGTCTCCAAGACTTAACTTCCTTTACCACAAGCTAGACATTAAATTTAACCATGACTAAGCTTATAAATAATTTAAAATAAAAAAACAATAGTACATCTAATTCATAGATGCCACTGATGCATTCTTTTGAATGCTTTAATTATGCTTTTCAAGAGCACAATAACAACGGTGAAGTCTTGCAAAGATGACTTAGACCTTTATGTCAAGACTAGACTCGATTGATCGATTACTCACGTCGACTTGGCATTCACATCGACATGACGACAACAATATTAAACAAGTACGAAATGATCACAACATAAAAATATTATTGAGGCGACCAACAACATAAAGAATAAGACTTATTCCAAAATTGACATAACCTCTAATGTGAGTGTGTCTGTTTCCAGATGGCACAATGATCATTGTATTCACGTGCTGTAGCACCCTCTCCACAGTGATTCTCTCCTCATCTTGGAGGGAAAAAAAACATTGTTCCTACATCCACCTTAGTCGCACAACGGTAGTTAGTCCATCACATTATTTAACCACGTGCATAATAATAACGTCATAGACAATTATTCCTTACATATAAAATAATATAAATCAAATGCATTTTCTATTCTAGCACAACATTACTTTAATCATAATATTTTCACTGACTAACTATCTATCCTCTTGAAATAAAAATGATAAGTATGTTTGTTTTAGAACGGGGTGTGACAATTTGCTTCAAAATAAATTGTTCTTCTTCATACAAACCCTAAAACTAACAAAATTGTAAGGAAATGAATCTACACTACTATTCTAACCACAAATTTTTAAAAAAGAAAAAAAGAGGGGAGGAAGAAAAGGGTTAGAAAATCCAAGGTGCAATCCCTATCCTTCATACGTCATTCTATGAATGGACAAATTTGATTGAAACCATTCCTCACATGACCCATTGCCGCAATCATCACGTAAGAAGGTGCGATCTTCTAGAGTAAATTTATGCATGTGAGATGAAAATCTTCAAACCAAGCACAACAATGTGATTTGAATTACCACACAACATGCCTCATAGTCAACCAAGCATCAATGGCTCTAACACATCAAAATCATCAAACATTTAGTGAACTAAGAAAATTGTATTACTAACAATGAATTTTCAAATTGTATGTAAGGTCTCTATAGCCTTCATTCCTTTAAATAGTGTTGTAGTAATCTCAATTATTTCTTGCATTATCATGTGACCTAAGTTCACCAATTCTATGTTCCATGTGTGGATGACTTGCATTACATTCCCCAACTGTCCACCAGCCGGTATCTCCTTTTTGGTACTTAAAATGTGTTGGAGAATTGTATACATTGAAAATGAACCAATGGGACCAACTAGATATTCAATATAGGCCTAAGATGTGCAAGCTTATCTTTCAATTCCTCCTTAGTAGCCTTATCTTTGTCCATCTTTTGAATGATCCAATCAAACGAAGATCCAGCGAGTTGTTCCCTCTCCTCCCCCGATGGATTTCCTAAAGCGACGGTAGTAACTATGTAATCTAATGGTTGCATATTTGCTTCAGCAATGTCTGACAACAATATAATTATTTGTGCTTTCCTATTTCCATAAATATCAGTTTAAATGGAATCTCTTACCCTAGCTCTTTTAGGAATACTAGGCTTTGGAAACATAGTTTCTAGCTAAGTAAGATCATCCAATGTCGCTTTCACGACCCTCTTTCTTTTTTGAATGATAAGATCAAACCATTGAGGTGTATCCTTAGTCTATGCTTCTCCTATCGAGATACTAGCTTGAGGCTACTATGATGTGTTTTGATCATTAGAAAAAAGAGGTAGAATAGGAATTTTAGGAAGATATAAGGCTTTGTCAAGTATCCTCTTTGGAGACTAGACAAGAATTTTCTCTAAAACATATCTTGGAGGGCTGGCAACATAAAAGTTCAGGGGATGTGTGATAAGAGGTGAGTTATGGGGAGACTAAGATGGTGATCTAAAAATTTCCTTAGAAGAAGAAGTACAGGCTCACTAACTTGGAGTTAATTATGCCTATACAGATTGAGAAGGAGCCTCAAAAGGAACATTATGATGGTTGGGAGAGACATCCATACCTTGAGTATGCCCTTGTTCTAGTTGATTCAAACTTGAACACACAAACTTCAATTTGGGCAACTTTCTTTTCCGCACCAACCTTATTTCTTCCTTGTCATGCTCTTCTTCTTCATCACCAACTATAGTCACTACTTTGACAGAATGGCTTTCCTCATGAAAATTCTTCAATGTCTGCTCAAGCCACCTTTTGCTCCTTTTGATCACTAAAAGGCTTCTGGCTTTCAAATTCTTAAATTCTCTCAAAACCCAATCATGCGCTGGCAAAGGCTGATTAAATACCTTGTTAGCCTCATATGAGGGATCTAGAGTTTCACCATTATCTTGCAATCCTCTAGGAACCATGGTTATTTGATACATTCTCATTTGTAATGTGATTGTGCACAAATAGGACCTTTTGTGAACATCTGTCATCAGCACAGTTCACTCAATAATCCTCTAGATGGGGCTTATGAATAATGGTATATTTCAACTCTTCAAAACATTTCCTCAAGTTGAAAGAAGCTCTCACTTCATAGGGCCTAAGTGTAAAGAGAGGCAATTCTATTTTTGCATTTCTGGTTGCTTGGGTTGTTTCACAAGTATATCACCCAATGGATAGAGGGAAAGTAAGACCTTTCACCTTCTTCTCAAGGCAAAACTTCTGAACATCAATGCCTTGCCTACATACTTCCAAGAGAGCTACCTAGTCACTAACATAAGCTAGGAGTTTTAGTGGCGCCCCTGAGAAACCTGCAATTTTCATGTAGGTAAAGGTAGCGAACTGGGAGTACCAATTTCCTCATTTTTGAATCTGTTCCATAGCTTTTGGAGACATTCTCTTTTCCCTATCATTCTCAAGCATTCTTATCATATAAAATATGCAAGTGTCATTCACCCTTCTGAAATGCTTGAAACTTTGTTTTATCTCTAGCTGGGGATAATATTGATACACCAATTGTCATTCTGAACCCATTACACCAATTTGTTCCAGCCCAATGAATTGTTGTCTCCTTGCTAAGGCATACATCAAGTATGAAGTCATATATAATTACTTGGACTGAATGACTTCACATAACTACTTGTGGAGGTTGTCACTTATGAGGGTTTCCCAATCAACGAACTCCTTTTCATAAATGATTGAAAACAAACTAGAACATCCATGGATGAAATTCCTTAGCAATATCGAGTCTTGTGAGCTGACTCAAGAGAATAATTACATGATTGATCTCCTGTTTGAATTCACTACGGAATAGCTTCTTCAACAACCTAGAGACCATTTTCCTCAGCTTGGGCAACCAATTCTTATTTATGACATCTGTGCACTGGTGAGCATGAACCTCAAAGTACTGTTTGGAAGAATTCATGGTTATTTTAACAAAAGTGTCCCTTGGTCGTAGATTCAACATTTCTTTAATTTAAGGTGGTTAAATCTACATGATCACCTTTCTGTCAATTGTTCTAATCACCATGTCCTTCTTATTGTAAAATATTGTGCATATCATGACTAGATTTGGAGATTGGACTAAAACGAGAAAGAATGAAGCCACAATGAGGCCACTCAATTATGTTCTATAACATTTTGGTCTTCTTACTTTCCAGTAGTCTTCTGTCAAATTCCTCCAATCTCACATGCCCAAAATTTGTGTTAGAAATGTTGTCCAACTCAAACGCTAGTTTTGAAAGTGGTACCATGTGCCTTCGTATTCATACTTCATCTTTGTTGGTGAAGACATTCCTGATCAGAAGTTTCTGCCACAACTGAACGCGCCTTAGTATTCATAAATAAATCATTGTTTTACAAGATGCAATTAATACAAAAAATAATGGACAACCACATAATTGCATCAATTAAACAGTTTAGTATGATCAAAAAAATGACTAAAATTCCTTTTCCCTAAAACTTTTAAGCTTCTGGAATCATTTGGGAGAGTTTCAGTTTTTTCAAACCAAAGTTCTAGTCCAGTTTGCAATTTGCACAAGTGTTGCAACTACAAAATGAATGTGCACTACAAACTGCAATCAAGGTTCGAACTCCAGATGCAGTTTGCAAAAAATTGCAAGTTGTAGATGAAGTGCAACTACCGGTCAAAGTTAGCATCCAATTTGCAGCGTGCAGTAACTTGCAAACTGTAAAAAAAATTGGGTTTCTAAACTGCAACCAAAGTTTTGACTCTAGTTGCAGTTTGTAAAATGTTACATAACTGCAAAATATTTTGGGTATGCAAGATCCGATCAGAATTCGAACTCTAGTTGCAGTTTGCAAAAAATTGCAAGTTGCAAAAAGATTTGGGACTGTGAAATGCTAACTGAGTTTGGACACCAAATGCAAATTGCAAAGTAAATGTGACTGCCAACCGGACTTCGCAACTGGTTTGCAATGCGTAAAAATTTGCAAACTACAAAAAGTTTAAGAGTCTAAACTTGAACTAGGGCTTCAATAAATCATTCGAAACTCCCAAAATCAACTAAGAAAACCACCACAATGAAGTCAAAATGAGAAAATTCACTAACTGCTCAATCCAAAGCACACTCGGAATGCAAAACCTTGAAGAAATTTGAATCACCTAAAAACATAAGAACTTACAGCAAAACCCTACCCGAAGAGAAGAAAAGAAATTTTAATTAGTAGGAAAATTCATGAAAACCAACCTGGGAGACGAATTTGAACCTGCACGACGAAAAACTCAAAAAAACTAAACTTGCACAAGTGAAAATGACAGACAAATCGTCAAAATGAAGCCAAAGAATCCGGAAAATGAAGCGTCGGACTAAAAATAGACATGCACACAAAAAAGAATGTGCGCAAAGCGGGCTATGTTCGGTTTGCAATTTGCAAACCGAATTCCGGGCCCAGTTTGCAATTTGCAACAAATAAAAAACTTCAAGTTCTCAAAGATTTTCGATAAAAACCAAAATCTTAAACACTCCAAAATTTTCCCTCATGACATTTTTACCTAGGTAGCCAAAGAATAATTAAACACAACAACTGGATTGATTCAAAAATTAAAGTGCAAGCATGGGCAAAACCCCCCAAAGAAAAGCAAGGTCCCCAATTTTAACGCCAAATTAGGGGTGTATTGTGAAGTGTCATAACAAGATGCTGCCATAATGTTGATGTCACAAGATTATTCTTTTGATACCTATAGATGCATACATGTGCTAGATTATCTTCATTCCTTGATTGATCCTAAAAGATTCAAATGAATTAGCGTGCAATTTGAAATAATTTGTATTTTGTTTGGCTCATAATGGCTAGCAAGGGAGGGGCACATGGGCCCAATTTAAAAGATTTAAATTTTAAAGTTTAAGGTTTAGATCTACACCCATGAATTTAAACCAAGGTTGCAAATAGTTAGATGTAGAGTTGAATCTGAATCCTAGGATGAGTGATGATAGGGAACAGGGATAAGATTATTTGCCAACTTCCACACAAAAATCCACCAACTTGCACACTAGTCATTACATAAAGAATAACCTAGTGGTCATGGATCCAAAACATAAGGGAGAATTGCATGGGTATGTGATTTTCACCATTATAATATTAAAAAATTCCACTCAAGAGAAATTGCAATCATGACGAAAGAGATACTACAAAGAAAGATTGTGTCAAATTGAACATATT
This sequence comes from Cunninghamia lanceolata, assembly GCA_027924645.1. Classification (NCBI taxonomy): domain Eukaryota; kingdom Viridiplantae; phylum Streptophyta; class Pinopsida; order Cupressales; family Cupressaceae; genus Cunninghamia; species Cunninghamia lanceolata. The sequence continues at coordinate 1,708,007 of BSBN01000082.1, forward strand.
TATCTTGTGGACAAGACAAATATATGTCTATAGGGGAATTTTGTTGTGAATATATGTTTGAAAATAAATAAAATAAATTTCTTTTCAAAATTAGATTTAATGAGTATAAGCAGTACAATCCAACTAACCTACTTTAGAGTTGTGATAAATAATGTCAATAGAATTTAGAAACCTTAAAGTAAGAGTGAAAAGACTTAACTAATTTCCATAGTCAATAGATAGTTGTCCATTATTTTATCATAACTTTTAAATTGTAACTTAGAATCATGTAATTTTGGATGTACTAGAAGCAAAAAGATGAAATCTATATTGGGTGGTTCTAAGAATTTTTGTGAGGTTACCTCCAAACTATAGATTTGACCTTTTTTGTGGGGAAATGACCCTCTTCTACATATTTGAACTTGATGTCTTCAAACTTTCTGTACCTGCAAACAAGTTTTACCTGATATCTATAAGTGCAATAAGACTTGGTTGTACCTACACTTGCAATTTAAATCTTGGTGGTGTTAAGGAACACCATAAGAGTTTGTTATGCAAGCATCTTCACCTTAGACAAATCTTGTTGGTCGATTCAATGATTTTGATAAATGTTTGAAAACAAGTAGCAATGCAAATGTTGTGATGGTGATGATAACTTGGAAGTTGAACAAAGTGTAAAAATGGTGATGCAATTACCTAGTGCAAGAACTAGGGTTTTGGAACTTGTTAAACAAAGAGGCAATGCAAACCAGAACAACTGATGTAGAGTGGTGTTATCATAGGGGCAAGACTAATTATGAATGTCACAATGCGAGAAATGGGTGATTTTAGATGAGGGGTAATTTTGGACCTACAATGATCATTTAAATGACCTATAGGTGATGTCCTTCTATACTTGTCCTAGGTGCACAATTTGAAAGTTTTTGTGAAAGAGTTAACACATAATAGCTTGTTGGAAGTGGGTCCGCTTGGGCTTGGGTTAGAATTTGGAGTTTGGAAAGTTGCAATCCTACAACTAGGAAATGACCTAGGGTCAAATCCACACTTGCAGATTTGAACCTGGCAGAAAAACTATAAATTTAAGATTTCAGAATTGTCTAATCAAGATTAAGTTTTGTTTTTATAGAAAATTTGAGTGCCAAATCAGTCAAAATTATATGCTAAGGCTAAGTACTTAGAACACCCATGCAAAGTGGTGTAAAATGATGTGCAAAAGTACAAGGTATGCACTTTTCACCCTTACAATGTTGCGTGTAAACCCCTATCTATTGTATTCAAATCATATATTGCAACAAAATTACATGTGTTTGCAAAATCTAAGGGGTCAACATTTGGATTAACATGCATTGGGGAATGATTCGAAATACTTAATAATTTGTGCTAAATACACAATTAGAACTGGCAAAACTACCTAATAACTCGTCAGATCCCAATCATATGGTTGATAGTAAATCATTAAAAAGGGTTAGATGCATATGGACTGCAACTTAATGAGAGTTTCATAGCCAACATTTATTGATCTTGTTTATATGATCTAAAATCCACAAAAAGCCCACCTTGCTCTGCCTCTTCATCTTCTGTTTAATGAATCTTTTTTTAATAATTTGCTAATGAAGACTCAAATGCATTTTTCAACTTCTGTGTAATGAATCTTTTTTTAATAATTTGCTTATGAATACTCAAGTGCATTTTTCATCTCATTCAAATATTTGTCATTTGACCTTAGCCATTAAGTGTTGATACCAGCCGCATACATCATGACGAGAAAACTTCAAATTTTTCAAACCGAAAATAAGCAAAAACTAAATACAATTTGTTTGCCTACAAAGTGTTTCATGTTTAGGTAACATGTTTAGATGCATATAACAGGCACATCTATTGGACTCTTAAAATGTTTTCTTTAGGAGGTTACTTATGAGGATTGATATCACCCGCATGAGTTAAACATATGTAAGAGAGGGCTTCTAAAGTTCCAGTTGAAGTGTGCCAAAATTGGTAAAAACTGACAATAAATGATTTGTGCTTGAAAAACACAATTCATGGCATGTCAGCCTCTTAAGCTCAGATTCAGGTAGTTTAATTCAATCTCATTCGGAGAAAAGATGCTTTAGCTGATCACATTAGTAGCATCCAGTGTGCTCTATGGATTGGATGTTTAACAACCCCACTTTAAATGGTCTTAGAATTTACACCTCAAAAACACGTGATATTGAAGGCTTGACTTGTAAATAAATTTGCATGATTTTACAATTTTCAAATCTCAATAGAATGAATTTTCAAACCTCCCTTCTAAATTACAGTAAAATTCCAAATAGTGGTTCCAGATCTCACAATGCTAGACTTTAAAGCCAGAAATTACTGATATTGAGGGTTTGAGTTATAAATATGATATATCATGATATTACAAATTTCCAATGGCAATAACAAGGATTTCAAACTTCCCTTCTCAATTATAATTCACACTAAAATTCCAAATAGGAGTTAGACATGCCACACATTGTCACATGCAAGTGGAAAAGGTCTCGCATCACCATAAAATATAAAAGCTTACAGATTATGTAATCTGATTCAAATAACATAAAAAAACAAATTGAAATTCAATATCATGAATGCAAATGTTTATAATTACTATGAATCATATTATTAATTATCTTGGATCAACACTCAGTGAAAGCATGTTATTGTTTGGGAGAATGTCTTATGAACATTGAACAGATGAACAAGACTCCCATGCTCCACACCATACAAGCGATAATTTTCTGCCTCAAAACACCTCACTTAGTTAAACATGTCAATACATAGACTAATTCACGTCCCTCCCTTGAATGAGAGTGAATAGAAAACCTTTTCCAACAAACCCGCCTAAAAGATGGGCAAATAAATCACCCATTTGTAAGTATTGGAGTGACTTGAATGGCCATCTATATACAAAATATCCATTTACACCTCTATTCTGATTGAGGTGAAGCTTCTGTATCCATAGTAATAGATGAAATTTTAATAGTCTACTGCCTTCAGTCAAATAGATAAGATAAATATCAAATTTGACCTCTACGACTAGCTTGGCAATGGCAACATATCCCACCAAATAAGCAACTTGGACCTCTCACTTCTATACACTTTTTCAGGCTGGATTCAACAAAAGAATCAAACTTCTTTGCAAATCCTTCAAGCTGCTATGATATACCACCAAAGCTTGCCCATACAATTATCACCAATTACACACCTTTACACAATTGACAAGACCAAAGAGATAAAACGGGACCACTGAGGCTCAGATCTGGAGCATCTTCTGCTGCAAAATATGGCCACTGTAGTAGTCAACAAAAAATGGTTTGAATGTACAGCCTGCAACATGTTTCACTTAAGAGGCACTCTCCTTGTATACATTTGGATACGAAAGGATATGAAACGACAGATTTTGGCATTCCTGCCTTATTTTACATATAACTTAATTGATGGTAAAGGTATCAATATTTGTCTTCCCCTGGATTGGAAGTAGTATCTTCAACATTTGCAGGTGTCAATACACCATTACAGCTGTTTCCACTTCTTGTTGGACTTACAGAGTGACCTGCATTGGTGGAACCTTCATTTGGACAAACTTTGAGGCTAGCAGTCAATGGGAATGGCTCCTGAACATGAACCATGCAAACAATCATAAGCTTCTTCAGCTTCCCTGTTGAGGTTCATGCTTAAAGAAATAGTAGGGATGTCATGCAATTCAATTTTATCAGATGCCCAAAGATTACCTGATCCCCAGCCTCTGGTCCCTCAGAGTGAAAAAGAATGGGACGGCATCGCTTATCCTCATTCATCAGGCTAGAATTTTGAAAATGTGTTACAAGAGCAGCTTTTCCTTGTATTCGAGCATATGCTAGAGAAGCAACCTTTTCACTATTGAACTTCTCCCACTTCTTTCCATTGAATGCCTGCTAGCAATGAAATAATGTTGTTGAAAGCTCTTCCAGAAGTGCATTAGCACCACCCCACATTGATGGATGAATTCATAGGCATTAAAAAATAAATTAACTAAATTCAAAAGAATAATCTAGAGAAAAAAAAGCTGATATTCGAACAAACCAACTCAACTAAAATTAACGAAGTAAGGGCCATGTAATATTGCAAGTAGCACATGCAATAAAATTCAAATTGATGTTCTGAGATGGCTAGACAATATTAAATGAAACCAAAATTTGTAAAACTAGAAGATCCAAAAACATAATGTATAACCTTGAATTGCTCTGACCACTATATTATCCCAGACAGATTGAACTAAATTTTGGTTTAAAATATAAAAGATTAAAAGTGCATATTTACAAAAATCTTAACTCCGAAGAATGAAGAAACATTGTTCTGATGTCATCTAAAAATCAGTCAATTTGAAAATCAATGGGATAAAACAAACCTCATAGAAAGGAATGATATTAGCCGGAGAAATCATATTTATAAATGCATAACCAACATTGCATTTATTCTGCACAGAGACGGAAAATGTTAGCTATGGAGTATCATTGTATCAACATAAAACCAGGCTATCCTTGAGCTTCTGACTGAATGTCGGGAAAGATGAAGTTAAACAGCTTACATGCTACTTCAATTGCTTAAATATTTTTACCTTAAAATCGATAGGCAAGTAGAGAAAATCATACGTCCCACGATGGTTTTCATCAATAGCTGCTAATAGCATCTTAGAAGTATACCTTGCAATCAAGAGTGATATATGTCAGTTAAAAAGCACACATAGAATCTCTGTACATAGATGCAATTTGCAAATTGCTGTCTGTGGAGGTCCAACTTCAAGTATATCATTCTAATCAGTAATACACATCACATGGAATAGTCCAAGGTACCCCCTAACCAGTACAAATATACCATGAAAGAATTTGTACAACACAAAATGTTTTTTAATCCTGATTGAATACTAGTACGGTACATATTGCCCAGAAAAACCAACATTAATAATGTTCCAAGATGTTCAATGAGTAGAGTTTTGAAACACAACTTACTTATTTGGGATGTTTTTTATCATGAGTGTTGTGCGGGCATCTTCGCGTCGCGTAATTTTATCCAAGTCAAGTTGATATTGCTTCTTATTATCTACTTGACTTGGACTGTTATCAGCACGCCTATTTCTTCCTCGGTCATTCAGCCCATCTCCAGCGGCATTTATTGGTCCTAGAAACCCACCTCTGAAAAACATGTGACCCAAATGATGCTGGGGAGAAAGCATCCCCAAACTTGGGGAACCATTTTCAGTCATGGTGTTGTTTGTAATTCCAATTCCAGCATTTGCAGCACTGTGCCCACTCATACTTAACATAGGACTCCCATTGGCACCACTAATACCCATGCCTCCAAGTGATCTGGGATTCATAAAGGATGTATCAGGTGAATCTGTGAAATAACCAAGGTGTGAAGGATCCCCTGAAGGAGCAGATCCAACATGATGATGGTGCGATGATACAACAGAATTTATATAGGATCCCTGCCTCCCGGTATAAGAATAACCTTGTTGCTGAGGACGAGCACCTGCATTAAATGAGTGCCCTACAGATGGTGTGGACCATGGTGAACTTTGTATCTGATGAGAATAAGGGGTTGGACTACCCCACAAAAATTGAGTGCCTGACAAAGTACTGATTCCCCCAGAGCTTGAAGTTGGGTGACCAAATGATCCAGTGTTGGGAATACCTATTCCTGCAGATGATCCCAAAGAAGAAATGCAATACCGTGTAGAAGTTGTAAGCCTCAATGATTTGCATGATAACACAAGATTTAGACCACAATTATTCAACCATAAAACAAATGAATATGACAAATGCATTAAACTTTAAATCTAGATAATCATGCCAAACAACTCCCTCAGACATCCACATCCCTTCAGCCTTTTTATTTGAACTTTTTTTAATTTTAGGAAAGGAAATAGAATTACTCATTACATGGTATCACTCCCTTCTCAAATGGATGCCATGAAAATGGATGCAGAATTCATTTATGATACAGAGTACTCCACATGGTCATAGTCTAGAACAAAGTGTCTTCTAGGCTAATGAATACAAGAAATTATTACCTTCATGAAGCCCAAAAGAAGTGGAGCTTCCCAGTACTGGTCCAGTTCCTGAGGAATTATAATGAACGACCTGCATCATAGAACCATTTTTCTCTGGAAAAGAATGTGGGTGGTGAAACTGGCTTCCCTTCCCCAAATTGTTTACCGATGAGATTGGATCTACCTGATTAGCTCTTCTCAGCTCATTGCCAATAGCTCCAACTTTGGCAGAAGGGGACACCAAAGGTGGCAAGATTGCAGCCAATCCTGGCAGAGGCTTGTTTATCGCGGCATTCATTCCAATACCTGGTGAATGATTTATGTTGCGGAAAGAGCCAGTATCACTGGGACTGCTGAAATGTGCCCAGCTGCCTGTTTGTATAAAAGTAACAATTTATAGTCACCACAGATTTGCAGTTTATATTTTAAGGAAAAAACTGAATTTTAACTCTTTGGTCATTTTTATTATCAGCCATCTGTAAAAGATCATATCAAATATATGTACAGAAAAACAGATGGTATGCAAAATGTGCCAGACAATGATTAAACTTCAAATGAGTTATGAGAAACAGATTTAAGCAAAAGATCAGACTGGACATGCATTCTTTTAATTTCTTAAAACTAGCATTAACAAAATAATGTTCGCCATCTAGTACCAACTCTGCATTTAGAGTTTTTTTATAAATCTCTAGGCATTGGGCTAAAGAAAATCATAACATTTGTTTTCACATAAATTATGTACTTATGTAATGAAATGAACGCTAAAAAGAAGTCATTTACAATCTTTTCCTAGTAAACAACCTATCTAAAAAGGAACTAACCTGGAGGTGAACTGGTCAACGGAGAACCAATTTGCTGCCGGAAACTTCGAGTTTCATCTTGTTCCAGTTCTTGGCTTAATTGTTGCATCAAGCTGGAAAGTTTACAGATTTTACAAGCATACTTAAAACACGTGAAGCACCGACCAAGTATAAAGCAAAATCAAAGTGATACCACCATGTTTTTTACTCTGCTACAAATAATGAAATGTGTGCTGATTTTTTTACTCTGATATTCTAATACAATACATGCAAATAATGAAATGTGTGCTGATGCAGATAAACACTAACATTCTATTAAAAGATATAGAACATATAATTTTCTCTGCACTCTGGCGAATATAGAGCAATAGCCTACAGAAACAATTAAGACACAAGCTAAAGAATGGGAGCTCCATCCCAGAATCCACTCTGCCAAAGTGAACTCCCCCTAGAACACTCACTTATTGTCATGACATGTGATTGACAGATTTTACAAGCATACTCAAATGTTAAAAGTTTGTACATTACCAATGTAAGATATTCCTGATTTTGACAAATGGAAACTATACAATATACCTCCATATCATCACCTGAATCCATTTAAAATTAATGTTTAGGTTTTAACACAAACATGGCTTCCTAAATTAGCAAGCAAAAATTTGCAACAATGCTTGGCCTATATTTTTGCTTCTGGCTGGTCCAATACAGCTCGTCTTAAAAGTTGCGCATTATCAACTACAAATATAAAATGGCTATCTCAAAAAAGAAAATGGAATGCTCCAATTCTTAGTATTATACCTCCGTCTTGCTCCTCCAGGACGGCTAGGTTCAAGCTTAATGCGCTTCCCAGCAATATCACTCCTGTTTAAATTCCTAAGGGCCGCCTCAGCTGCCCTTACATCATAGAACTCGATAAATTTGTGATGTCGCTTGTGGGGGGTCTCCCTTATCTGTTTGTTACATGAGGGTTAGCAATGATATCATTTCCACGATGAGGATCTCAAATGTATATTTGAAATGTTTGTCAAAATTAGTAATTCACCTCTTTGACTTCTCCATAAGCACCAAATATTTGACGGAGCTCATCATTTGACACTGATGCATCCAGGTTAAATACAACTAGAGTTCCTTGATTCACATCCTTATCTGAGGGATTGTCCTGACAATACATCAGGAAAAGAATATTAACAAAAAATTAGTACCATAGCACATTTCTAGTGTTAAGCTCATAATCACTAAAAAGTTTAAACTGAAACAGACAATAAACAAAACCATCCTATGGAATTGAGATGGCTAAACCCAATCAACAGAAAGTAGTTGAGCAACAATTAACTGCCTTATACACACATGTTTTGCATAACCTGAGTTCTTGATTCACAGGATGCTCTAAGGTATGGTAGTCGGGTTTGATGCATTCATAAGTAAAAGCTTCTCTACAGATGTCAAGTGGCACACAAATAAACCTATTTACACTCTTCAGTTAGTTGAAATTTGGAAAAAGTAGGATTGATCTCATCATCATTTGTATCATGATGACAATTTTTTGCATTGTTTGTGCTAAAGGAGAATATCAAACATCCTATTCCTCTGGGACAAAAATAAAGGTCAAGAACCAAGAGTCTTCCTTGCCAACTGTTTAATCAAGCATGTCTAATATATAAATATATAGGGATACTTATCTTTGCAGTAATTAAGATTAAAAAAATCATTGAAAAGGATAAATAGGAGACATATCAAGAGGAAATGAAGTGCATTATAAGAGCTTTTGAGTTTTGACCAATCACAGTCTCACAACTGTCATATAATTTCATACCTTCATCAACATTTTAAAGAAAAGTACAGTTAAGCTAATGAGCTAAAATAGCCACTACCGTTCCTTTTATAAGATGTCTCATATGCAAAAACCAGAAAATTTAATCAGATTCCTAAATTCTATGCTTCAAAGCCTGTAGACTTATGTGATACTTGCGAATGAAATAAAGCATTAAACATTGTTTACCCTGCCCTTTGCAACCTAATGTCGTTCCCAAACAAAAGTGGAAAGTCTATTTAATGGACTTTATTACAGGGTTGCCTCCATCTGCAAGGAAAGATACCATGTTTGTAGTAGTGGAGAGACTGACCAAATACACACATATAAGGCTTCCTCCTACAAATTTTAATGCCCTGGAAATGGCAGTTCTCATTTTAGAAAAAATTGCAAGTTGCTTAGGTTATTTTCTTGGATCGTTTGTAATCATGATCCTAAATCCTAAGCTACTTTTCAAGAGTTTTTCAAGTTGGCAGTAAACTTTTACATGACCACGGCATGGTGCACATAATCAAATGAGCAAATAAGGCTCATAATAACTGCCTGAAAGGTTATTTGTGAATGCCCTTGAAAGACAAACACAAGGTGGCTTTGCTTTGCAGAGTATTGGAAAAATACATCTAATCATTTAGCCACCTAAATGACCCCCTTTAAAGACTTGTATGACTACTATAGATGGAAAAACCCCGATGGTGTGTGCTCTTAGTGTGATCAGGGGGGATCACACGAATTCCTAATACTACTCAAAGAGTTCACCATGATTAATAGGGACCATTCCAGTTTTCTGACGTATGCCCCTATTGATCAAGATTAGGTTCTAAACTAATCTATTTTTTTATTTTACAATTTAACAATGAAATTTACAACTAATCTAATTGCAATGCTCAAAATAGAAAGCTACAACATGGAAAATAAGTAAATCTAGCAACTAGGAATAAGATTTCTTGCTTGAAATGAAATGAACACAAATGAAATCTATCCTAGCATACATAAAATAATATTTCTCCTTGCTATCAAGGAGCCCTCATAGCTACTCTAACAAGAAACAAGTGCAACAAGACCCTACCTCAGTCTAAGCAAATCCTTAACTTAAAGGCAGATGACAAAAAGAAGGATGCACAATCCAATAGATGAAGAAGTACTAACAATTTCTCTAGATGATTCTAACCAAAGGAAGGGATCACTTTCACCAAAAGCCCTAGGAGCCAAAAGAATGATGAATAGTGATTTGTGAATCCAATCTGGCAACATTAGGTTGCAAATAATTAGTTTTGTCAAATGAGGAGCAGAATGGGTCATGACATAGGCCACAAGGGATAAAGCTAGCTGTTTACAACTGTTTAAAAGGCCAAAAGATTATTTTATGACATCGTGCAAAAGGTCACAGGTTTTCAGAAAAGTAGCAGCCTAAGCTGCAAAGGTGCCCCTAGTCCCTCGGAAGGTTAGAAATTGGGCAAAGTGAAGATTAGGATGGTCTGATGTAATGCCCACCCTAGTGTTCATCTGATTGTGCATGTTAGATTATTGCAGTGCTTCAACTTCATTGGTTTCACTATACTTGTTATAGTCGTGATTGTCGTATTATTCCTGCATTGTGAAATGTTGCCGTTTATGCATCATGTTCTTGAATCATGCTAGTCGTAGATAATTATAGTGAATGTGATTACTGTATATCATGTATGATTATACCATGTTGGAGTGGATTATGTTGCTTCAGCTATTATATGTGGAGCAGGTACGCCTAATGGTTGACTTGAGTGTGCAGGTAATTACAGGTGTTAACTAATGTGGCAAATGTAGTTCATCTGCTTGTGAGTGTACTTGGAGTGTGTTTGAACACATACATTCCAAGAAACACAACCATCTAACACAACTACGGATGAATGACTTAGTGTTTGTTCACCACAACCTTCGCCTTAAGCTAAGGAAAGCTCAAGGTTAGAGTTTTGAAATACTTGAAATCATATTATAAATTGTAATCATTGTTTTTTCACTTTCAATTGCCAAATCTAACTTTTATATGGAAAAAATTAGGTACTGCTGAGGAAGACCGGCCAATTGACCTCGACGAGCTCGATCCAAAAAATGAGTGGATTGCAAATGATGGTGTCCTTATTGATCTTGAGGATTTTGATATCATGACAGAGGCCAACCTTGATAGTGATCATGTAGAACAATATAGGAGAGGCTTTGACCCAGGAGCTTCATCATCAAGACCTGCAACCTTCTAGTGCAGCTCTCTTCGTAGCACGAAGAGTCATTGGCTACATCTAATTTTTTGGAACTTTGTACTTATTTTGTCGGTTGACTTTGTAAAAAGTAGACTATAATTGACATTTTCAAAACTATTAGCGTCTAATTGTTATTTATGCACTATGCTGTATGCATTATGCAATGCAATGTAATCAGTGATATGAACATAAATGATAAAAACCTATATTCCACAATTGATGGGCTACATTCTCAATTTTATTTGCTCTCCATATCTCTATGCTATTGAAATGCCTTTAAATTTTCAAAACAAAAATTTTTCTCTATTCTCCTATGTTTTTTGACAATTTTTTAAAAAATCCGATTTTTTCCCGATTTTTTCACAATGTTTTGAAAAAATCTTATACTTTCAGTTTGCCAATTTTTTCCCCAAAAGATTTTTGCTGCTATGTGTTTAATTCTGCAATTTCATATGACTAAGGTTATCATTTGGGAACATGAAGTCAGAAGGATATCAAAGAAGTTCAAGATAGCTTGCTGAATGAATATGATAGGAGATTCAAGGATATTTTCAATTAAATGCCTTCTTGTGCCAGCCATAAGTTTCAGAAGGTTCATTGTTGACATAGATGGGCCCATCATGCTAACATGATTTCTTGGCATGCAAGGAAACTTTGAAGAGAAAAAATTGAGTTTAGAAATCCATGAAGATGGTACTAAATTTTTGAATCAAGTCACTTTTCGTGCATCAGCAGACTACATGCAAAAACAAAGAATGAACTTCCCCGTTACTGTGGTACCATAAATTTCAGATTGGTTCATTGTTGATTTAGATGCACCTATTGAGCTAACATGATTGCTTAACATGCAAGGAAACTTTGAACAGAGAATGCTGAGATTTGGAATCATTCATTAAGTAGCCTGAAGATGGAACCAGATTTTCCCAGTGAGTGAAGGATATGCAAAATCAAATGAAGGAGTTAATGTTGGAGAACATTGTTCTCAGGTCACTTTAGATGCATCAGCAGACCACATGCAAAAGCAAAAGACTACCATTCACAACCAATGAAATTCCACTATATTGTGGCACCAGATGTGTGCATGGGATTATACAACTCACAACCTTGGGCAAATAATGTTAATGTGGTGTACAATCTATGAAGTTCACATGTGTGAAGCAAAAGAATCATACAATGCAAAAAGAAACTCACGGGCAACGTATGCAAATATATATTATGCCAAGTCCAAAATAGACTCTAATGAGAGTTGAAAAGTTAGAATTGAAAAAATATTTACAAGAGGATACTGTAGCTAACATTTGATATGTCACACATAGCCATCTTAGATGGAATTGCCCCTTGAACTTGGATGTCATGGTATTCATTGTCTGCCTTGCAGGTACTGGTACAGAGGATTTCCCCTGTTTGTTGGACAAAGACAAAGAAAAGAGGCAGGCATACATTATAATCCATCCCAAGGAATATGTATTTGAATGTTTCCTGTTGACAAGTTCCAAGCCTGAAACCCAAACCTTTTTGGCCAAAGAGATTTTGAGAATACTTGCACAATATTCAGAGGTTTCATCTACAAATAGAATGAAGAAAGAGAAACCTCAAGCCTAGGTCCAGAGCACAAAAAGGCACCTAGTCATTGTCCTGCTCAGTCTAGATTGACAACAGGTGAATGAAAGAAAATACAACCAGATCTTCAGACATGTTCAAAGTATACTGAAGAACAATTACATCTTGATCAAGCTCTTACAGATGATTAAGCTGGTCAAATACATCTGATGAAAAGGAAAGAATCATAGCAGATACGAAAAATAAATGTGTTAGGACTACTGGCTTCTCGAAGTGCAAAATCACTGCTTTTGATCCATAGGTAGAACTGGAGAAAATTGAGTGTGTTTTGACTATTGGTTTCTCTAAGAGAAAGCCCACTGATTTTGAACCAAAGGTATAATTGGAGATTATAAGGTATAACGTGCAAATCATTAGAGACTTATACACACAAGGGAATTTACTAATCAAAAAAGCCTAAGTTCAAAGTTTCAAACAGAACATCCTCCCCCGACAAAATATCAATTCTTTATAAGTCTTGCAGAACAAAAAATTGTCTAATACTTTGTGGAGTCAAAAGGTATGCAGAATATGAGGTTATAAAATGAAAGACAACAGAAATGTTAATGCTGCACCAGAAGGTTATTCTTGGTCAAAATGATGAGAAGATATTTCAACCTAGAAAAAGGCTGGTAGATTTTCAAAGTACAAGGAATGCATATTATGGTTTGCCTTAATCATACCAATATCCCTGGCAGATTTGGAATCCATAATAAACTTTTTAAAGTCCAAGTTCAATAAATGGTATCTCAAATGAGGTTTTTTTTTAATTTTGGAGGTCAGCTTTTATAAAGAAGTTAAAACAAAAAGTTGTTACAGAATCAAGTCGATTCCCGAATTTTTTCTTGGTAAAGAATGAAACCTTGCCTGTGATTAGTCAAAATCCAAAGGAGCCGCCGAAGATTGTTTGACACGATGCAAATGTATTTTAAGGATCATGAACATTTTGACAATGTCAACAATTTAGAAAATGGACAAATCCATTTGGGCAGTCCATTATTATTTTTTTGTTTCAAACATCCAAAAGTGACACCCCAATTCATGTCGATCCCGTGTTAAAACGTTGAAACACATAAAAGAAACATAAGTTGAACTGTTCAGGAAAGTTACAAGTTACAACCCACTTAGACATTTGAAGAATGTGTGGCATGAGGAACATGATGCACAGATTAAAGACTCTTGAATTTGTCAGTACTGCAGTTGTTTGTCACATTAATTTGTTGTTTGATAATTTGATTTGACATTATAAATAAATTAGCAGCAGTAGCAAAATGGACAAATTTCAGAACCATATTTTGTCACATGTTTATGGCCAACTTTTGCTGCAACCATAGAGTACATCCAAGTACAAATAAATTAAAAGAGAACAAAAGAAACATGTAGTCCTATGCATGTAGTCATATGGGAAAGGGGTGGATCCATGTGCAAGCCATCTTCCAATAGTAAGAGATAAGTGATGACGATTAGCCAACAGGGGAGAGACTCTCAGAGGTGTGGTGGCCATATAACTTTCTGTGGAAGTGCACGGAACTGTTCATTATGCCAATAATACCAACCATAATCATCATACACCATAGTTACCAAGAGACTCATACCCTGACCCTTGGTACTCATTTCCCATATCGGAAGCGCATCACCATTTCAGAGACCTATATGAGGATGTCTCTAGACATTGGGAGACTTCAGATGAAGTTTGTCATCTCTCTATGTCTCCTAGAAGCATCCCTTAAAAATTGGGAAACTTTCTATTGAGGTTTCTTAGATATATCATATAAATTATATTGGGTTTTCCTAAAGTGCTGATGTGATTGAAAAAAGCTAAAAGAACTGAAGATATACACTAATAGACTTGTTATTTTCTATTTTTCCATAAAAATGTACAAGTTTTTTCATAGCGGAATTTTTTCTTATCAAATCCTAACAAGGTAATAGTAATAACAGCTTAAGATGTGTACATGTATTGAAGTTCTATCAATAGATTGAAAATATAGTGTCTCCAAGGAACCACATACCATGTTTTTAAAATAACAGCATTCCCCCTCCCAGTATCTGTCTGCCATCTCCATGAGATAATGGTTTAAAATTTTGAGTTTTTATATCATGATGATAATTATCAAATATCAATACAATTAATCTTTGATTTTGTTGACATCTATTAACACCTTGAAATGTTATTTCTTTTATTTTAATGCATTTTACATTATTTAAAGTTTCATATCCGTTGTGTGATTATTTGTTTTCTAAATTTATATTATATATAAATATACTTTTATTTTTGCCATCTCTGAATACCAATCTCCAACGTTTTTAAAAGTGGCATATTGGTACCCATCCCCATCTCCTAGCAACTATGTCATATGCACTTAGTGATTAAGGAGCCTAGATTTTAACCTTGTGATTGCATTTCAAACGTGGAGGAAAGATTCATATACTACATCACATGAAGGTGTCTCCCAACCCCTCCACCCCATGTCTACATCCCCCTCAGGCATCCCCGAGACAACAAAACAACCCCCAATCATCCCTAGGACAATGAGATGGTAGGGGCATCTCCTAGCCATCCTCTGATTCAAGGCCCAAGTTGAATCCTAGTGGACAACTCTCTAGATGATGATCTAGATGAAGTTGTGTGCACGTGCAGAAGCTTTGTGAGATAGAGTAATACAAAAATTGAGAGAGATATAGAACTAAAACAGTAAATGTATTATTATTTATTTGTTCATCCTATACATGACATACTCTTGAGAAAGGTGAATGATTGCTATCTTCTAATCTACCTATTTGTCTACCTTCATTTGATATCTCTAATCTATGTTACAAATATGTATATATAGATTATATGTTGTGGAGGCCAGGAGTCATTATGTAAGTTAAACCATTGCTATGGAAGGGGAACTGTTTCCATGTATGACTCCTCATCTCCCAACGGTTGCAATGTTGAACATTTGCAAATGGATGCACAATGTGTTAGTGGATGACCTGGCATAACAGGGTCTTCATGGGTACCACCTAGACTGTCGCAACGACTACACTATCCAATGTTTGAAGTGTGATGCTCAGAATAGCGCAATAACAAGCAATGTGAGTTAGCCTTTGCAGTTTGGCTTGGAGGTGTGTTAGACCCTACTAAAGCCATGGTAGAAGCCACAAGAGGTTTGGTGGAAGCATGGTTATTGTACGAGTGTCTGATCTTGTGTAGAGTGCTCTATGCCATTGTTGGAGTATGTGTGACACTTGTTGGAGATGAATGGATGATCCTTGTGTTACAGCAAGCATTTGGGAGGTGCTCTAGTGTACCATAGACCATTGGAGTGTGACTACAGGTACCGCAAGCCATGAGAATGGTCTTGGTGTTATTGCAAGTACCAATGTTGGTAGATCCACCTAGATCCACCTAGTTCCGATTGCATCAAGTCTAGGAAGTAGGTATGGAGCCTTGACTTCTAGTTGTTGCTTAATGAACCATTTGGCTTGTTATGAGAGCTAACCCGCTTCAACTACTCTATACACAAGCATAGAACAATTCTATGTAAACATGGTTTCTCGAATCTAATCTATCTTTGCTGCTACGGGTCATGTGCCAATTGGTGGTGAAATGCAAAAAGCTAAGTATACATAGTTGTATGGCACAATCTTCTTTGGAGTTGGCATGGCATGTGTTGAGCATGGAATCATTTCAAGAATCTGGTATCTCTTACTACCCACTGATACAACTACACTACGAGGATTAGTGATGTGCATACACTTGTGACTATGCATGTATGGATGTCCAAGGAGTACATTACAAACCTCCATTAGCACATCACAAACTATCTCCTCCTAAGAAGGATGAATAACATATGAAAAGTGGCAATGGAAAGGAATGCAATAAACCTTGGGTGTTGCATCCATTGAACCATCCCAATTTGTATAGTTGCAGATGAGGCATGCTTGGCGAATTCAATTGCTTGATGGTTGTTGCAGAAACCAGGTTCTTCGTGCTAGTCCCCATTGATCATGAAACCCAATGGTTGCCCTTGCACCCACATCTATGAATGGAATAGTCGCTCTACTTCAACTTTCGGTGTAGTTGTTTGTGCAGTGTTGACTAGGATGTGAAAATGTGTGTCAATGATTCCATCTGAGGTCTTGACATCATCATCCTCTATGCTCGTGTAAGCAATGTTTTATGAGCATGGCACTCTGCATTGGAGTGACTGTTGATTTTGTATTTGTTGCACCATTTACCTATCTTGAATGGTTTTTCTCTTGTTCAAAGGTCTTGTCTTCTTTGGTGTGGTGGTTTGTTTCATGCTTGCCCTTCTGCTAGAACTCCTCCTCAATGATTGCCACATACAAATAGGCACTCCCATCATCTTGACTTTAACTAGCTTCAATCTGGACTAAGCGAATGGTTGTAGGTTGTTGCAATACTTGAGGACTCAATGCTACTCTAACTCAAATAAGCCCAAGTACATAAAGGTCATGGAAGGCATAATATGTAGGCTTGGACTAACGACAATCGTGACCACTACATGTGGCGATCATTGACATCTTCAAGATAGAATTCATCCTTGAAGGCTTCTAGGAATTGATCCCAAGTGGTCTCAAATTTCCCTCCTATTTGATCTTCCTTAAGTGCATGGGCCTTCCGCCACTTCTTGACAGGTGAAGAGACTTTTAGAAGTGCAATCTTGGTCTTCTCTTCATCAAAAAAGTCATTTCAAGAAGAAATATGACTTTAGCTGATCTAACCAGTTATCTATTGCATCTCCATTAATCTTACCCCTCAAACACAAGAACATCTAGGTTATAACTTGGAACTTAGGGGGGTACTCAACCACCAAAAGCTTTACCTAATGATGAGATCAATGAAACCACCCATTCAAGGACTTTTGCAAACTATTTGAACAGAAATTTCCACTAGTCGATGAGTGCTTCAATTTTGCTCTTGATCATTGCATGCATCTCCTCTTGCATTGGTTTGGCCATTCTGAAGCAAGTTGGTAGGTAGTCTGATCGTTCTCAAGGTTGATGTCGAGGCTCAGATACTCTGATCATGTTCGATTGGTCAAGCAAGATGACAGTGAACCGCTCTAATACCCACTAATCCTACACCGGCCGGCTACACCCACATTGAATCCCAATGGACAACTCTCTAGATGAAGTTATGTGCATGTACAGAAGCTTTGTGAGACAAAGTAGTGCAAAGATTGAGAAAGATATAGAACTAAAATAGTATATGTATTATTATTTATCTATTTGTCCTCTACATGCATACTCTTGAGAAAGATGTATGACTACTATCTTCTAATCTATCTACTTATCTGTCTTCTTTTATTCGATATCTCTAATCTATGTTACAGATATGTATATATAGACTACATGTCGTGGAGGTCGGAAGTCCATATAGAAGTTGAACCATTCCTATTTAAGTGGAACTGTTTCCGTGTACAACCCCTCATCTCCCAACAATTGTGGTGTTGAATTGTTTGTAGGTGGATGTGCAATGTGTTGGCGAATGACCTAGCATAGGGTGAAACTCAAGGGTGCCACCTAGACTACTGTGTCGACTACACTATCCAATGTCCAAAGTACGATGCTCAAAACAGCACACTAAGAAGCAGTGTGAGTTAACCTTTGTGACTTGGCTTGGATGTGTCTTGGACCCTGTTGAAGGCATGGTAGAAATTGCAATAGTTGGGTAGAAATGTGGTTACTGCAAGAGTGTCTGATCTTGTGTAGAGTGCTCATACACACACTGTTGGAGTATGTGCGGCACTTGCTTGAGACCGATGGATGGTCCTTGCATTAGTGCGAGCAATTGGGAGGTGCTATGGTGTACTCCAGACCATTGAAGTGTGATCACAGGTATTGTAAGCCATGAGAATGGTCTTGGTTTTACCATAGATACCAATGTTGGTAGATCCACTTGGATCATCCTCTACCCATAGGGAAATTGAAGATGCCTCCTAGAAATGTCAACCCCTAAGACTTGGTGTCCCAAGTATGGCTGAGGATATTTGCAACATCCCTCAACCATCCTTGGGATAGTCAAACATCTCCAAATTTTTAATTAAAAATGTCACTTTTAAAAAGACCTTTAAAAAGGGTGGGGTGGCCAGAAGCCCTCCCACACCCCTTATGAAACCCTAAATGATGCAACAAGCATATTTTAAGGATTTGTACCATGGTTAAAAGCAATAAAATTATGAAAATGGCATGCACCATGAAGATCCATGTGGCCTCATAAACCTTAATTTGGGTTTGGCCTTAGTCTTATGAGGGGCACTGCCCTTCAACCCCACTTGGGGTTGCTGCCCCTAGACCCCCACTCTAGGTTTAGAAAGTACAAAAATAAAAATTGTTTTAGGCATTTTTGTCCTGAGTTTTTTTTAATTGAATCCCAAGTAATTGAATTCCATTTATACTTTTGGTTTGTCAAGTCAAACCTGATTCCAACTACTATGATATAAACCATTTTGATTTATCTTTGATTGACATTTAGGATTTGACAATTGACATTGCATTGTCAATTATCAACTCTATATTCAGTTTTGTGCACTTTGTGCAAAAGCTATTTGGTTGGGGTCTTATTCGATAAGTCACAACTTGACATAGAGAGTGACGCGAAGTCAGAGGCCAATTTTGTTATTGTTAGCCAAAATGAGACATAGCCGTACTTACTACTATATTTTTTTATATCTATACTCTTACTGCTATGCCTCTTGTTGGGCATTTTGTCAGTTATGATTTTGTAGCCTTTTGTCATAATGAAAACAACAAATCAAAAAATTATTTCTGCTATACTTGAATCAATGAACATATATATATATATATATATATATATATATATATATATATATATATATATATATATATATATATATATACTTGTAAAAATTTGAGTTTCTGTACATATACTGCCATCCCAAAAAAATGCCCCCCCCCCCCAACCCGCCAAAGACACATCCTGCCATCCCCATCCCAGAAATGCCATGGAAAATAGTCCATATAGGGACATTAACTCCCGGGTTGATTTCACCTTATAATAGAACTTAAAAGGTCCATGTTATTTATATCGAATTCTGTATTAACTTTTGTACAACAGAATTTGATATAGATTATGCCATAATTCTTTTGTATTTTTCTGCAATAAAGTTAGACATAGATTATGCAATATTTTTTACAAAGAAATTTGGTAGATAGATATTCTGCAAACATTTTCAATCAAAATCAATATCATTATTTTACACATACACTAAGGAAACATAAGTATACCTTCGGGATGGAGAAATGAATATCAAGTTTTCTTCTTCTCAGTGGTTTACTTTGAAGGGCACGCATTGCACTTCGAGCAGCACGAATATCATAGTAAGATATCATTACAAAACCACGATGTTTGCATGCAGTGTACAATGTTCTGATAGCACCATATTGCTGTTCAAACAAAGACACTAATCAGAGCTGATATTGTTTTCTTTTTCAACACAGAAGTGTGAAGGAGATGAAAGAAAGAATATGAGAACCAAAAACCAATAAGAAAACAAACAATGAAGAAATACTAAAACGAGATTTCATCGAGGAAATGCAACAAAAAATAGATTTAAACTTATGGGAGCTGAAGTATTTTACTGGGATATGTTAGAACTTATTCAAAGACAGAACAAACAGGAATCAAATGAATAGAAAATGAAGTCCCAAAAAAGTGAAACTTCTTTATGAAATTCATAAATATTTATATCTTTTCTCCAACTCCACAAGCATTGCCTCCCTGGAATAGAAATTGAATAGAATGGGATAAACACTGCAATATATTCTAATAAAGGTTGTAAAATATTCTCATAATATTATTGCTTCATTTCTTCTGCATTACACAACAAACTCAGCTATTCATTATTGAAAAATTGAATGCAAGCCAAGCTTCTAAGAGTCTGCAAGAACTAGTCCAGCTTATCTAGTGAAATATGCATAGATATAATCAACTAACTCCATGCATGCCTTTTTACTCCATACATGATCTCAAAATTTACATGATCTATAAACGGTATCTGTGCCACCATGCAAACATACAATATGTGTCATGCATGAGTCTGCAACAGAGAGCAAGGAAACCTGATGAGGAGATTGATTGAGAGATTTATCAACCACTGAAGTAGCACCAAACCAATAGATTAAGGGTTCAAAAGATATCAACCGTTAGGAATCAACCACTGGATCATTAATGCACTTGATGATTGGGTCAAGGCCCCTTAGGACATTTATGCATCATCAAATGAAAAGTGCAAGACAGTTAAACACAAGAATTAGTATTTGAGGCTATCATTCTAAGGAAAACCTTGCAAAGAAGATGAGATTTACTTTCAAGATGAATAAGGAAGAAAATATTTGAGAATGGATGAAAGGGCAAAGACATACCTCAGATACTTAGTTTTATTCCCTTTAATCAAAGTTAACCATGTTATAGTTCTATCTTTTTATTCTTTGCATTAGATTATTATTGCATTTCACATAATAACTCAATTTTTTATAACTACCGAACTTCCTTTTCAGGTTGGCCTTTTGGGTTTTAGACCACCAAAAAGAATGTTCCAATCCCAGAAGTCCCAGAAAATAGTTCTTTTGACTGCAGAGAATTTGTATCTAGTCTGTATCTAGCCAAAGTAATTTTCATCATAGAGTCTACGTATTTGATGCATGCACTTTCTATATAGCAGAAAATATTAACCAAACTTCAAACTTTCCTCCTAAAGGCTTCAGGGTAGTTCCCTTTTTACCTCCTTGTGAATTAAAATCGTAAACTTTCTTCCCAAAATTCTCAGCAGTGGTTCCTTTTTACCTCATTGTTAATTGAAACAGTATGTATAATTTTTTTCAGTTTTAACTGCCTCAACCCCTGTCAGGGAGACCATCATCTATATATTGAGCGTGATTTTAGATAGTGGCACCATGGGGGTGCTACAATTACTTTCTAATCCCATAGAACGACTTGTTCAAATCTCATATGCTAATCTCAGATGCTCATGTTTTATTCCTTCCAAGCCCAAATAAGTCATGCTAATTTTCCATTCAATATTTTTGTTCCCGCCATTATAATCTCATTGCACTTTGCATATGATAAGATAACACAAAATCATTTCTTCAGACTAACTTCATGAGTTTTTGAACTTCTACATGTTCCAATCTCAAAACTCCCATAAAATGATTCCTTTGGTGTAGAAACACTCTTAGTCAGCTTAAGATATATTTTGTCAATGTGTTTAGGCACTGCACAAGCATAGTCTTGTCTATATACCAGCATGTATGAAAACAAACATCAGTGGCCTCCTATAGTCTTTGCAGTAGTTCATTTTAATCTATTCATAAAATGAGATAAGATATCAAATACATTTTTCAATTTACCTGTTTTATTCCTTGCCAGATACAAACCATCTATGTTCTAGCCAAATGTGCATCTGTTTTATTTTACTAGGGTGATTATCGTATTAGTTTCCAATATTTATTTAGAAAGCATTGAATCACTGGTTTTTTTAATAATGACTACATTATACAAAAGTTTCTCAAGAGAATGATCTTTGTTTGTACAAAGGTCCAGATGGAACTCCATATTACTCAAACGAAATCATTCTGGGAATCCTCATCGATATTTACAATAGCACAAGACCTAATTTGTTAAACATATTTATTAACCTTTTTAACTAATGCAAACAGTCAACCACTTACCACACCAGCTTCAGGACTTCATGATAAGATGCTGCAGACTAAATGAGTCAGTATACACCACAGAAGTCAGCTATATAAAATGTTGTACGATCACTTTTCCATCATACATGGCTCAATATGAGAGGTATGAACCAAATCTGTTTTGAGGACTACAAAGAATTTTAAAATATAAGAATAGGGCTTCATCATTACTATTCATTTCATAAAGCAGTTTTTTTTTGTTTTGTTTTTTTCAAAATATAAGAATAGGACTTCATCATTACTATTCATTACTATTCATATTTGTTGCTGATAAAAATAATAAAGAATGCATTTTGCAAAGGAAAGGTTGTCATCAACATTCTTGGAAAGGAAGTAAAGATATATTTAATGAAAATCCATGGAAAATGAAATAAGAGGCACACACACATAAGTACCTCAAATAATTGACGGAGTTCAGAGTCCTCAACATTACTATTAATATTCCGCACAAATAATGTTCGAGAAGGATGTTCACCATAAGGATGCTCTCCGGCAACAGTTCCAATGCCATTTGAAATTCCAAATGAAACAGTTCCATTTCCTACAAGGTTATCTATCGTATTTGAATTGTTTATGCCCCCATTCAAACTTTCTTGAGAATCAAAATCCAATTCCATACCACCTCCACTGCTAAATAGATCATATTCCTCTAATTCTTCAACCTGGCTGCGAAATCCTCTCATATCCAAACCATCTATAATTCCTGCCAAAAGCTCTTCTTCATCATCAGGAAGATTTCCTATGGCCTCGGACTCCATGTCCTGGGAAGAGTCCAAAGCTCTTTCTCTTTGATTTAAGTGAGAGGCTGTTCTATTAACAGATTGGCCATTGTTATCTTCATCTATAAGGTTCACTGCAAAAATCAAAAAACAGGAAGTGTTAAAAAACTCAAATGATATGGCTTCTTAATTGCTAAGACGCAAATAAACTTTGTGCAATGGGATGGAAGCTTAGACCTTACATTTTTCATGGAACATTACAGGTAATGAACTTGAAAATAAACTTGTATCAGTTGACCCACAAAAGCCATCCAGCTTGGATTGATAACCCTTGTTAGCTCCATCCTTTGGTGAAGGAATTGCCATAGATGTGTTCTGTCCAGGAGCTATAATCACCACATGATCAAGATTTTGTCAGTCATAAGACTCTGAATGCTTTGCAATGGAGACAAGAATGGTCAAATTTTACCATCGAAAGGGCTTGACTGGTTCAAAGAATGCTCCATTACATCACGCTTATGATATCACCTGTAAGAAAACCAAAACAAGGGTCCAATTCTTCATACAATAAATTATAATAGCAAGTATGCCAACCGTGACAAATAAGTTTTAATCAAGCATTAGATAATGATTTTTTCTTTAAAAAAAGCATTCATTTCATTGCTAATTTATCAATTTAAGTACACTTTGATTGACAGATATACTGCAATAAACAACCATCTAAAAACGCGGTACATTAACAAATTATGCTGCCTAGACTTCCTGCATACAGTATATAAAAGGATCTCTACTGACTGAAATTCACCAGTAGGACACACTATACTTTGGTAGTTAGAATTTAGAAATATCATGCTGACACAAAGAGAATACTAAATGCATTGAAGCAAAGTTCCAATTTATCTGCCAACAACAATGAATTCAAAACATTTATTTTCATGGAGTACGTTTTAAAAAGAAAACACTGATTTTCAGTCTTCATTTTGAAGAAAATAAATTCATCTATTTTTTAACTTATTTATTGAAACTTATCACTTCTAACCCCCTTCTTGTCTCTTCTGGATGCTGTCATCTCAAACCATTCCATCTCCCAAGAGAACTCGTAAAAGACACTGATTCTCTATCCTAATGATCCTGTAGAGATGAGCAGGGGAGGAGGGTTTTGGTTAAAATTTTCTCAGCAGGTGCTGCTGGATATATTTAGGATCCTTTTGCAATAAATGGCCCTATGGACTCTTAATTTCCAGCTTTACAGCATGTTCTTCAGAATCTGCATGTAAATTTATCAGAAACGTAATGTGAAGAAATATCAAAAGATTTAGACCACTAGCAGGCTGTCGTTTAGCAAAACATATCTTAAGCAGGTGCTGTGAACTAGATGCACCTTCACCAAAATTTTAAAATTAAACTAAGCTACACGAGTATTATTAATTAGTATCTCTAATTATTAGTTGTTTTCCATCTTGGAGAAATAATAATGCATTGTAACATGCGGAGGGTTGTACATCTAGTTGAGCAAATACAAAGTAAATGAAATTTCCTTCATTAAAAGTAGTACCTCCAATTTTTGTGGCAAAGTTTCTATTTTTTTTACATTTTCCAGAACAATTTGATCACATGAGCCATACAATTTGTAGCAGTAGCCCCTCCTAAGGCCCTAAACTTAGTTGACCCAGTGATCCAGCACGCCAAAAGAAAAAATTATGTTAGGATGCCAATTAGTGCTACTAGCCGGCCTGCCTAAAAAATACAAGGAATTCAGGATTCAAGAGTGAAACATCAAACAAACATCCAAAACTAAGCAAGTTCTTTCAGGAAACAGGATAGACTATCAGAATTTCAATGCAAACTCCCTTGTCCATCCACAAGAGATCTTTGAGATAAATAAGAAACTTACAATGTGACCAGTCACCAAGTCATACAATTCTTCAAATTTCTTAAATATGTTTTCAAAGAATTGTTATTATTTCCAAAGACTGTGACTCATAAAGTGTTTTATGAGTTCAAGGCCATTGAATTCACACTCTTGTTTGGATTAAAAGTCCTTAATAAGGAGGCATAGATAAGAAGCACTATGGATACTTCCATAGTAAAACGTGCTATTATGCGATATCCCAAAGATTCTCTCTCAAAAGAAAAGCTACCCAAAAGAAGTGAGTTCAATCCACACAAGTTGGCCAGACGGCAGGGAGCTTCCACCATTTGGAAATCCTGTTTAGGCATCAGTTATGATATCGTGCATTTCATTCAACATGAAATTTTAAGGCAAATATGCAAAGCTCCTATTAGCTACTAATGGCGAAATGCATAATTAACTCTGAGAAAAAAGAATTTGTCAAGACACCCAAAATTCTAGCTCAGGCTACAGGATTATTCCATATCATGTCACTTCCAGTGGGATACTGTATTCAACATTGCAATCAGGGACCGGAACAATAGAGCAACTAGACCCTCCATATTATGTATACATAAAATTCATGATATTACCGCATCAACTGATAACAGAAGTTTGTGTACCTTTAAAAAAATATATGTTGTCTAATTGGAAGATATTGAGATTTTTGAGTCCACATACTGCTGTATTTATATGTTGTTAACTGCCACATGGTTGCATCATGGATCTTATGCAAAAGATAATCAGCGGTATGTCACTCTGTATAAGGTATCATACATGTATACAGAAGATGATAACGGTATGCATAAGGTTGGTGGCTCATCATGATCCAAAGGTCTCCCCCATGAGTCATAGCTACCCATATGTGCTATAACATCAGCAAATATTTATAAACCAATTATATATGCTAATGAAGAAAATAAAAACCTGCACAATCAATTCAATATTGCATTTGTCGTGGGATTTCAAATTTAAGATTTTAAAACACAAACTCATCCACATTAGCGGCATTTGCCTCTATCCATTCCAGGTTAGCAGAATTTTACAGAATGTCAATTACTATTGAACTCTTCCCCAGCATAGAAAAATTTTTAAAAAATTAAAACTAGAAGTGAATCGAATTATCAACTCTTCAACTTTCACTAACAGATCTAAATGTCACACAACAATCAATTACAAAAAAATATAGCAAATAAATAAATAACAATACCCAAAAAAAAAAAAGGAAATGAGTTGATAAAAGAGTACATTAGAGGGAGTATGGCAGGAAATTTCCTTTTGAAAATGGCGGTTGCACAATTTATAAAAGTTTTATATTTTATTTTTTTTCTTTTAAAACCAAAAAAAAAAAAAAAAACATCTGAATTACCATGTAATTTTCTTGAGTTTGGCAGTTGCAAAAATTAAAAATTTTGAAAAAAAAAAATTTAAAACTCCAAGGTTAACCATGAATCAGTGGTCAGGAGTCCAGAGCGGTTATGGGCACGCTACGGTTATGGGGCACGCTAAGAGCATTATCCAGATTCAAACCCCAGTCAATGCAATAACCTCACCCATAATTTGTCTCACGCCAACTTAAAGATAGCACATAACCTACCCCAAAATTTAGCAAGCAAAAGACAGCAGCTAACGGCAGAAATTGAAAAGACTGAACAATACTAATATATGTCAAAGATCTAAAATTTAAAGGAATTAATTTTTGGTAGACTTCAATATCAAAAACTTATTCAACATCAAAACCCCCGCCAGCAGGAAGCGTTCCAAATGAAGCTTAAAATTACCTGCAATTATATCAAAATTCAATCAGATCAATTCAACAACAAAAAGAATACGAGATGACTACCTTGAGACTGCACAAATTCAGTATACACAAAGTCAAAAATTGTAATTATATACTCAACAATATCTCCTGTTCGTAACTTCGCGTGACAAAAAATAAAGAGAACAACGAGGTTAAGAGGGAGACGAAAAGAAAATATTCAAAATTCGACCTCATAAAAAATTAAAAGATATTCAAAGAAACAGAAGCAATGCAAGAACAAATTATCTTTTTGCAATTCCCCAGCCTAATTCGCACTGGAAACATTGCAGTTTAATTTAACGACTAAAACCGCATAATTAAAGCATCCCAATTGTTGTTTTCATGAATGCTAATAAGAGCGGCCGAGAAGAAGCTCGAATTCCCCCAAAAGTACCAACACAGATACAATATTTTTCTAACATATTAATTAATAAGCCTGACTCGGTCAGAATTTCTTACTTTCAGCCCTTAATTTAGAAGCGACAGTTCTCCCGGAGGGCACGGGTTCGAATCCCCGACATGCAAGCCCCTCCCCGATTCGGATCTGCAATTTAGCGATCCCGATCTCTGTCAATTGACACACAATTCTGCCATGATTGGCGTTGTCCCGCACTAGTAATGTCAGCACTTCCCCACTGCCGCAGCAAAAGAAAACATCATGCGAATTGAAATGACATTTCAAGTCCGTTGACACAAAAGCTCCGAGGCATCCGTGTTAAAGCGCAGATGTCAAAAATGTTGTTTATTACTATAATTACTATTTTGCTTTACAAGACGAAACTTCGAACACCTACCCAGCTGAATGAATGATTGAAATTTGAGAGATTTCCTCCTGCTGCTACTTTTTTTCTTTTCTGGATCATTAAATGTGGTGGGACCCGCATTCTTGTCCTCCTCCAAATGGCGGATGACACGTATAAAGCTGCTTCCGTCCTCTTCTAGTCTTGCCATGGCGACACGTTTCTCCCCGAGGATTTATCAGGATTAAACCTTGCCTTGCTTCTTCCCCTTCTCTCTAGCTTAACGTAAGCATCATTCCATGCGTATTCTAAGCTCCTCACTTTTTTAAATTGTCTTTTGAATTTCCTATTCTAGGTATGTATGCCTCCATTCAACTTCGGTTTTCCTTGGGTGGAAGCAAGAGTAAAGAGCTATTATTGCTTGAGTTGCAAGGCATGGATAGGGCTGTAACACTTCCTGCCCACCAAAACAAGCCATCACCTCCAAATGTTTAACCTTTTGAGTGCACGACTGTAATTCTCATCATAACTTGTCCATGCCAAAAACTTATGAGTATCCTCCTAGGCTAAACATTCTAAACAAATAGGTTGTCTTTACATTAACTAGTCTAGGCTAATCAAATAAATTTAATAGATAAGAACGCAATTGATTTTGATTGAACTAAGTACTCCAATTACTAATTAGTTGATAATTATAATAAATAATTAGAAATTATATGTGAGGAATTGGGAGCAAGGCTTAAATTTGACAGTTGTATAGCTGTATTTAGGCATTTTACCAGTAAAATACAACAAATATTTTGAAAAGACAGTATCATATGAACCGTATCATATGAAAAGAGAGATTTTGAACAAACTATCAAAATTTATATCCGATTATGATGATATATATGATTTTTATATAATTTACTTATACTAAAGTATGTCATAGTATTTTAAAGGCACTACTAAATAGATAACTGTCATTAAAAAATTGCTTGACAGGCAAGGTTGACTGTCAAATTAAGCCTTGATTGGGAGTACTTAGTTGTATAGTTGATGATAGGATAATATTAATTTGTCCACGTCAAAAACTTATTAGTATCCTCCTAGGCTAAACATTTGTAAACAAATAGGTTGTCTTTACATTAAATATTCTAGGCTAATTAAATAAATTTAATAGATAAGAACACAATTGATTTTGATTAAACTAAGTACCCTAATTACTAACTAGTTGATAATTATAATAAATATTTAGAAATTATATGCGAGGAATTGGGGATACTTAGTTGTATAGTTGATGATAGGATAATTTTAACTTGTCCATGTCAAAAACTTATCAATATCCTCCTAGGCTAAACATTTGTAAACAAATAGGTTGTCTTTACATTAAATATTCTAGGCTAATGAAATAAATTTAATAGATAAGAACACAATTGATTTTGATTAGACTAAGTACCCCAATTACTAATTAGTTGATAATTATAATAAATATTTGGGGGAACTTAGTTGTATAGTTGATGATAGGATAATCTTAACTTGTCCATGTCAAAAACTTACCAATATCCTCCTAGGCTAAACATTTGTAAACAAATAGGTTGTCTTTACATTAAATATTCTAGGCTGATTAAATAAATTTAATAGATAATAACACAATTGATTTTGATTAAACTAAGTACCCTAATTACTAACTAGTTGATAATTATAATAAATATTTAGAAATTATATGCGAGGAATTGGGGATACTTAGTTGTATAGTTGATGATAGGATAATTTTAACTTGTCCATGTCAAAAACTTATCAATATCCTCCTAGGCTAAACATTTGTGAACAAATAGGTTGTCTTTACATTAAATATTCTAGGCTAATTAAATAAATTTAATAGATAATAACACAATTGATTTTGATTAAACTAAGTACCCTAATTACTAACTAGTTGATAATTATAATAAATATTTAGAAATTATATGCGAGGAATTGGGGATACTTAGTTGTATAGTTGATGATAGGATAATTTTAACTTGTCCATGTCAAAAACTTATCAATATCCTCCTAGGCTAAACATTTGTAAACAAATAGGTTGTCTTTACATTAAATATTCTAGGCTAATGAAATAAATTTAATAGATAAGAACACAATTGATTTTGATTAGACTAAGTACCCCAATTACTAATTAGTTGATAATTATAATAAATATTTAGAAATTATATGCGAGGAATTAGGGATACTTAGTTGTATAGTCGATGATAGGATAATTTTAACTTGTCCATGTCAAAAACTTATCAATATCCTCCTAGGCTAAACATTTGTAAACAAATAGGTTGTCTTTACATTAAATATTCTAGGCTAATTAAATAAATTTAATAAATAAGAACAGAATTGATTTTGATTAAACTAAGTACTCCAATTCCTCACAAGTTGATAATTATAATAAATATTTAGAAATTATATGCAGGGAATTGGGGTACTTAGTTCTATAATTGATGATAGGATAATGTCATTAATGTCGTGTAGAATTGATTCACCCCTACTCTAAAATTTGATGCCTTAGTATGATGATTGTCTTAGAATTAGAATTGGTGCAAAAAACTCTAAGGTTCAATCTCAAGCATCACGAGTTCAATCCTGACTGTCGATCCCAAGTACCATGGATTTGAACTCTAACATGCATATTCAAACTAAAAAAAACATACTTTTGAAACTTGTTTGTTCTAAGCTCTAATGTATGATAAGCTTATAATGACTACATTGTCTAAAGGTAATTTTGGGGAATTTGTTGAATCACTAGGGTCAAGTTCTTCTAATTGATAATTATAATAAATATTTAGAAATTATATGTGAGGAATTGGGGTACTTAGTTGTATAATTGATGATAGGATAATGTCGTTGATGTCGTGCAGAATTGATTCGTCCCTACTCTAAAATGTGATGCCTTAGTATGATGATTGTCTTAGAATTAGAATTGGTGCAAAAAACCCCAAGGTTCAATCTCAAGCATCATGGGTTCGATTCTAATTGTTGATGTTGATAATTATAATAAATATTTAGAAATTATATGCAAGGAATTGGGGTACTTAGTTATATAATTGATGATAGGATAATGTCATTGATGTTGTGTAGAATTGATTCGCCCCTACTCTAAAATTTGATGCCTTAGTATGGTGATTGTCTCAAAATTAGAATTGGTGCAAAAAACCCTAAGGTTCAATCTCAAGCATCACGAGTTCGATCCTAACTGTTGATCCCAAGTACCGTGGATTTGAACTCTAACATGCATATTCAAACTAAAAAAAGCATACTTTTGAAACTTGTTTGTTCTAAGCTCTAATGTTTGATAAGCTTATAACAAATGCACTGTCTAAAGGTAATTTTGGGGAATTTGTCGAATCACGAGGGTCGAGTTCTTCTAGTTGATAATTATAATAAATATTTAGAAATTATATGTGAGGAATTGGGGTACTTAGTTGTATAATTGATGATAGGATAATGTCGTTGATGTCATGTAGAATTGATTCACCCCTACTCTAAAATTTGATGCCTTAGTATGATGATTGTCTCATAATTAGAATTCGTGCAAAAAACCCTGAGGTTCAATCTCAAGCATCATGAGTTCGATCCTAACTGTTGATCCCACGTACAGTGGATTTGAACTCTAACATGCATATTAAAACTTTAACAAAAATCATATTTTTGAAACTTGTTTGTTCTAATGTCTGATAAGATTATAATGACTACACTGTCTAAAGATAATTTTGGGGAATTTGTCAAATCACTAGGGTCGAGTTCTTCTAGTTGATAATTGTAATAAATATTTAGAAATTATATGCGAGGAATTGGGGTCCTTAGTTGTATAATTGATGATAGGATAATATCATTGATATCATGTAGAATTGATTCGCCCCTACTCTAAAATTTGATGCCTTAGTATGATGATTGTCTCAGATTTAAAATTGGTGCAAAAAACCCTGAGGTTCAATCACAAGCATCACGAGCTCGATCCTGACTGTTGATCCCAAGTACCGTGGATTTGAACTCTAACATGTATATTCAAACTTTTTAAAAAGCATACTTTTGAAACTTGTTTTTTTTAAGCTCTAATGTCTAATAAGCTTATAATGACTGCACTGTCTAAAGGTAATTTTTGGGAATTTGTCAAATCACTAGGGTCAAGTTCTTCTAGTTGATAATTATACTAAATATTTAGAAATTATATGCGAGGAATTGGGGTACTTAGTTGTATAATTGATGATAGGATAACTTCGTTGATGTCGTGTAGAATTGATTCGTCCCTACTCTAAAATTTGATGCCTTGGTATGATGATTGTCTCAAAATTAGAATTGGTGCAAAAAACCTTGAGGTTCAATCTCAAGCATCACAAGTTCGATCCTGACTATTGATTCCAAATACTGTGGATTTGAACTCTAACATGCATATTCTAACTAGAAAAAGCATACTTTTGAAACTTGTTTGTTCTAAGCTCTAATGTCTGATAAGCTTATAACGACTACACTCTCTAAAGGTAATTTTTGGGGAATTTGTCAAATCACTAGGGTCGAGTTCTTCTAAGTCAAACCCTTGGATGAGTCAAGTTTACTACTTTGAATGAAGATTCAAAGACAACATTCACCAACATGCAAGTGGCCTATATGTCGATAAGGTTCTTTGTCCCTTTAGAAAATCAAAGTGTGTTATAAATATTTTTTTTTAATTCCTAAGTCTAGCATGTGAATTAATGGCACATTGAATGTGATCAATGGTAAAAGGTGATAACAAGAAGATGAGAGAGAATATATTACTAATAATCCCCACATGAAAAATATGGAAGGGTAGCAAAACCTTGTAGGTAGCTATTGAATGAATGATGAGGCTAAGGAATGGTGTAGTTAGAGGAGAACAGGTATTTGGAATAAAGAATGGTGGAATCATAGTAAGCAAAATCTACAATCAACTAAGGAACAAAGGTAGGCATGCAACGAGGCTCATAGGCTAGATAAGAGACGCAATCCAAATGCAAGGGAGGATGGTGAAAGATGCAAGGTGAGCAATAGTAAGAATCCTGGATGGCCTAAGAAATGGAAGGGAAGTAACTTGATAAGGGAATACAACAATACAAAAGATCCAAGTGGTGGGATCCCGAAGATTCCCCAAGCTTTTAGTGGGAAAATAAATTCATAAAATACAAAGCAAATTGAAGTGATGATCGACTGTCAAAGGAAAACCTTCACAATAATATGGTTCAATCAAAAGGAGATCAACAAACAGTTAAAATAATCCCTAGTGGTAGCCTAAGAGTACAAATGCAAGCAACCTCAAGATGGAAACCACAATCAAAAGCAAAGTTCCAATGAGAAGATATGGATCAAGAAATCAAATTTACAAAAGGATGTGGAAACCAATGAGATGTCCATTAAAATTGATGAGGAAATCTTAGGTCCAACAATTAAGAGAAGGAAGGATGTTTCCCTAGTAGCACACTTGGTAAATCATTGGCCCTCTAAAGAGTAGTTTCTAATGTGGAGTTGTTGTAATTGAGGAATGGGGGTTAAGATCAATTTTCTCCCAAAAGGATACCTTCTGGTGGACTACAAATCGCAAAACAAAAGGGATGAGATCTTGATAACAGGACCATAGATGTTGGATAGGGTCGATCTCTATTTGCAGGAATGGGTGGCAAACTTTGATTACATATAACACACAACTATCAAAAAACCCACCTAGATCAAATTATACAATCTACTAATGCAGTATTGGGACATAACCATTTTGTCATCTATTGGGAATAGATTGGGCTCCTTACTTGGGGTAAATGAGGATGCTTTAAATAGAAACTCTAGAAGCTAGACCATTCCAAACCTATCCCAACAAATATTGAGCTTAAATCCACCTTTGGAACACGGTTGTAGAAGGTGGAAACAGAAGGCCCACTCTTGGCATGTGAATCTTGCACTAAGAAGGGACATCAGATAAATGACTAAAAAAATCAAGGAAAACAAGCCCATTATAGATGTGGTAAAATATTTAGAGATAAACAGGGAAATCAGAGAGACTCGTCCTACTATGGAATAAAGGAACAAATCTTACATAGATTGGCAAACGAATTATGTCATGAACCTAGAGAACATAGTGGAAGATCTGGGCCTCAACCTAGATGTGATGAACGATTTAAATAACTTCAACTTTTCCTTATAGGAATTTGTGATCTCCCATCAAGATATGGAAGATATTTGTAGAGATGTGTGTTGGAGCCTAGCTCCACAAGACTCAAAACTTCAAAGAAAATCCTATGTTTGTACCCCTTTGTTACCTTGCCTTACTTTTCCCATAATTTATATTTGATCTGAGAGATTTTCAAATGTGCCCCCATCCTCAAAAATCCTATGAAAGTCCTTTAGGTCTGTGCCTTTCTACAGGTTTTCCAACTCGTGAACCTGCTGAAAACCTAAAAAGCCTTATGTTATAGTGATTTAGCAAGTTCGTGAACTGGTGAACCTGTTGAAAAGGTTCTTAAGTTCTCAAAGTGTCTGAATCACCAAAAAGGAAAGAGTAAAGTGAAGTGATTCAGCAAGTTTGTAAGTTCACAAACTTGTTGAAACATCGAAAGAGGATCAAGAGACATGTTTCAACAAGTTTGTCAGCTTGTGAACTTGTTGAATCGTCAAAAAAGGAGAAGAGAGAAGAAAACAAAAGAGAACTTTTCGGCAAGTTCAAACTTGCTGAAACACTGAAAGAAGGAAGAAAGTCAACAAGGAAGAAATGTTTTGGCATTTCGATAGTTTTGCGAACTAGTGAACCTGTTGAAAAGGTTCACGAGTTCTCAAAGTCACCAAAACATTGAAAGGTTGAAGACATAGCAAAGGTGGAAGAACAATTTTGGCATTTCAGTAGGTTTGTAAACTAGTGAACCTACTGAAAAGGTTTGTAAGTTCTCAAGATGTCTGAAAGAGAAGACAAAGAGAATATGGGGGTTTCAACAAGTTTGTGAGTTCACAAACTCATTGAAACCTTGACAAAGGAAGAGAAAGTCAAAGATGAAACTTGTCGGCAAGTTCATAAGTTTGAGAACTTGTTGAAATGCAGAAAGAGGATGAAGAGACCATTGTTTTGCTAAGTTTGTGAGTTCATGAACTTGCTAAATCACTGAAAAAGAGAGATGGAAAGAAAAAAAGAAGACAAACATTTCAGAAAGTTCGTGAATTTGTGACTCGTTGAAATATTGAAAGATAAATGAAGAGCAAAGAAAAGATGAATGTTTCAGCTAGTTCATGAAGTAGTCAAATTGTCGAAAAATAATTTAAGAATGTTTTGAGTTGTAAAATAAGTGGTGGATAATAGGGAGAAGGTCACCAAAAAAAAAAAAATTGACAGAGTGGAGCCTAAAGCAGCAAACAATGTTGATGAACATTCAAACACCCCAACCACCCCAAGATGCTTCAACGACTCTTAGGATGGCCATTAATAATCCTTCTACGGTCAGATAGCTTTGTAAGTGAATTTTGTTTGACCTAGGACTCATGTAAGCCCATTTGTGATGAATTCCTTGTACCAAGGCATGGGTGCACACTCCAAGTGAGTATAGTTTCAAGTGCAACCCATGTGAAGATGATGTAATAGGCATGGATGACCTGTAGGCATGTTTCCCACTCTAAATCCACATCTAAACAACAAGAATGAATATAATGCTATATATACATGTTTGTAAGATGTAATAGGAGTTGGTTATTGAACCAAATTGTGATTGTAAGTGCTTCAAGTAGTGTTCTAAGGTATCAAACGATGTAGTCTGGTTTGTAAGGGATTGAAATGCACTTTCTAAGGAATAGGAAGGGTTTTCAATGATAGATGCATGCAATGGTATGTCTCCATGGCAGTTTGTAATTATTCGGTAAGGTGTTTGAACCTAGTTGCTCATCCTCTCTTGCCACATTTGCTAGTATGAATGCAACAGAGTTAGAGAAATATGTGACAACATTTTAATTCATTACAAAGCTTTTGTAATGTTCTTTCTTTCTATTCCATGGATTTTTTATAGTCCTATCTAGATTACAGAGTATGTCCATTACATGAGATTAGATATATGCATTGTATGATGATGCAAATGTGATTCCATTTATGTTTTAAAGTTGCATTTCTTCCCCTCTTGCAATATATGACTCTGTTGCCCAATGGAGTAGGCACTGGTCTAATTGGTGAAGAGTTAATATCTTCTAGTTTTATATTCTCTCTCTCTCTCTTGTTAGCTGTAGAAGTAGGTTTAGGTTCCACCATGCCTACATGATTCAATGTTATAAACTATGTCATATCTTATGCAATATTGAAATTGAACATCATTAAAGAATCATGTTGGTGTGTTTCTCCCTCTTACCCAAGTGTATGCAATGTTAAGTGGATTCATATGTTGGGGAAAAGATAATGTAACTGTCATCTTTGGGTGCAAGGTAAGAGTGGAATTTTATCTATTTATTAGAGGTCTAATAGGTCTATATGTAGCTAGTGCTAACATGAACTAGTGACAATTATAGGGGTTCATAGCACATTGAGTATATAGTTGCTTAAGGACCTAGCATTTAAGTTGTTATTTATGTTGTTGAGACCTTAGGGAACACCCCCTTGGCCTTGTAGATCCAAGAGATGAAGGTGAGTTTAACCATTCACAACAATTGGTCCATTCATGCCACTGTCTAATCATAAGTCTTGCCTATTACCTTTGATGACATATCTCTAGCCTTAGGTTTTGGTGAAAGTCTTTAGGATTTGTGGAGCTGCATGTTTGAGCACCAACAATGTGGACAACCTAGAAAAGGAGGAGGCTAATATAAAAATAAAGAAAAACTTAGAGGATGATATGTTAGAATAGGAGTCAATATAATCAATAGAAATTAGAACAATTAGCCAATCTCAATCACAAAAAATAAGGCTAATTGTGGAGAATCAAAGCTAAGAAGGCACCCCAAACAAAATTCTCCAATCCAAATATGGTGAGAAGATGGGATAGGTGAAAATCACTACTATGAATTTGAGATCTAGGAGTGATCCTTCCTAGATGCCAATGGAGTCGTCACTTAAAATGTTAGGGGCTTGAATGCCCCTAATAAAAGATGCTCAATCAAGTGTCAAATTAATTCCTCAAAAGTGAATATTATTCTTCTTCAAGAAACCAAGCTCAATAATGTTAGGAAAGGTATCTCAACATTGTATCCTAGTATTAAGAACAATCTGATTAGACCCTTGGCTTTATGATCCATAACATCATATTGAGCAACCAAAGTAGAATATGTAAGCCTTGAAACATTCTCATCAACAACATCCCACAGATCTCGATTAATTAACAGATCTTCCATCTTTAGCTTCCACATCTCAAAGTTGTTACCAAAAAAATTATCTACCTTTATTCTCCCTAATGTGATTGCCATCTAAAAAGTCTTGCAACAAGATCACAAAGTATCTTCTACACAAGCTCCCACTCAAAATTGGATTAGTTCAAAAATCCCAACAACCCATAACTGAAACCAAAGGTGATCAAGCTCTAATACCACTTGTAAGGAAGCTAAGGTAGTGGGACAACTTCCTACACTAATATTGAGAGAAGGATTATGTAAAACTTTTCAAATCCTTACATCAGTTATAGAAATTATACAAAAATAAACATAAATAGTAGTCATACCACAACACAGTGATTTACACGAGGAAAACCCTTTTGGGAGAAAAATCCCACACTCCAATAGCAGCCCAATATATTATTTAGAAATCTTAACAAGATTATAATATACTTGTAAAGCAAGCTTTCACGAGAGTTCACCAACCA
The DNA here is from genome assembly GCA_027924645.1 of Cunninghamia lanceolata. NCBI lineage: Eukaryota > Viridiplantae > Streptophyta > Pinopsida > Cupressales > Cupressaceae > Cunninghamia > Cunninghamia lanceolata. The sequence continues at coordinate 1,745,134 of BSBN01000082.1, forward strand.
GAGATCTAGAGGAAACTTAACAACATCTATAAGACTCTCACATACAACCTCCATCTCAAGCACCTAATAAACAGGATATATTTAATACATGAAAAATGTCAAACGGTAATTAGAAAACCATGAGCCAAAGCCACCCAAAAGTGGCACCCAAACCCTTAGGGTTCCATTATCTCTATTTGTAAGATTCATTGAGAATCCAAATACACAAGCCTAAATCTAGGTGCATGAAGAAAGTTACAATAGCTATAAACATGAAACAAATAATGTAATATTCAATAATACAAGCTATTCCAAAATAGAGGAAATGAAATAATCAACCAAACCAACCATAGAATGAATGGATGAGTACATATAAATAGGCTTAAGCATGCACAAGTCAATGTGACAAGTGTCCTTAAGGAGAGCAGTGAACTAGAGACTGACTCAACTGCATGAGTAGAGGCGTCTAGTGAACTCATCTTGATGAGGGAGATATTGCATGTGCTCTAATCAATCAAGGATATTACATGTGCTCTTATTTCATATTTTACTCAAGTAAATAAATAATAATTACCTAAGTAAACTTAATAAAAGGTACAATTAATTATTAATTACACCAATACTAATCAAATATGCCTTATGATGTGTCATAACATGCATCATAAGTTGGTCAGCATGTGTAACTCCTCCTCACAACTCTTTTATGTGTCCAACATGTTTTTACATTTCCAATACAAGAGGCCCAACTTTTGGAGGCCATAAATTTTGGTCCAAGAGATTGATTGGGCCCCCTATTTTTTATTTGTAGAGCTCAAAGAGATCTACACACCAGGCTCCTCTACAAGTAGTGTTGAGCAACGTGGAATAATTATTTTGGCCAAAAACTAACTCTATAGCCCAAAAATTAATTTTATTCAATTTTCTAATTAAAAAATTACACTTTTTGTAGTTGAAAGGTTTAGACACCTAATGCAGAGGCACCCACACTAAAACTTGCCAGCATCATCATATTTCTCTGCCGACCGATATCCTCCTGTAGATAAACCTTCGACCTTTCACCTATCAGCAGCATCATCATATTCGGCGAACACAATTATCCTCTTGACGATCACTATTCACCTTACCGCCAAACTCTATCTGCAGCATCATGATGTTCGTCATCATCTACACCTTTTATCAGCAGGATATAAAATATCGGGTTCCTCCCATATATCCTGATGACGACAAGCTCATGCACCTCTCCTTTGATGCTTACATCACCCCGATATTCGACCCGCTTACACAACCAGCATCAGGATATAACTTATCGGGTCATATTGAAACATCCTGATGACGATACCCAACTTTTTGCACACGACGAATATTCCATCGAATATTCCTCCCGCAATCCACTTAGTGTTAATCTTTATCGGCCAAACATAACATTATCGGCCCACGATGGAAATGTCAACCTGATCTACTAACTCACACCGATATGCTCTTCGTCGACAACACCTTGCTATTGTCACCCCGATGTGCATTCACCTTATGCGATCTACTACATCATATTCATAAATATGCAGTTGATGCCGGATGTACCTATAGGATATACACAGAAATTTCCTGATGATGCAGATGAGACGAATACACCGATCTTAGCAGATTTTCACCGTTCTGATCCGTCGAACTTCCTGGGGTGACTCGATCCACTTCCTGGACGATCTTCTAGACTCTAACAACCTGCGCAACCTAGCACATACCCATGCTAGGGTTCTCAACACCTCTGAACTGCGATCCTACAAACATGCATGCGAACAAACAGAAACACAAAACTAAAATCTAAACTACTATACATGACCCTTCCTCCGATTCACAGAATCAACTGGAGGAATGGGATGAAGAACCCATTCGGCCAATCAAAACAATGATTCAATTACACAGTGAGATCAAATGATTAAAACACCAACAGAATCTTGCTTAGCTTTCAAAAGATGCGATTACAGTACTCTGTTTTCCAACAGCACAATGTAACTTCTCAGTATGTCTATATGTAAAATGACCTGATCTAGGGGTATTTATCTACTCTCAGTAGTACTATTTTTGCCTCCAAGCGGCTGGGAAATCTCTCCAAGTGGTTGGGAGACCCAACCGAACTAACAAACTAAATAGTTGTCCAAACAAACTACCTAAAAATAGCAAAGCATGGTCAACTCAGACCTTATTACATGCATTGGTCTTATAAGACCTTCTTGGAAACATCAACAAGATTTAAAACTAACTAACTGCCTCGTGGAGGCCACTGTAAGGTAGGTGCTCCTGCACCATACTCCCCAACAGAAAAAGAACTCATGTCCCATGAGTTAGGTTGTGGAAAAATTCCACCTTTACTCTTTGCCACCTCAGTGTTCTGACCTGTTCCAGCTTGATACTCTGCTGTCTCTTGGCTGCTCCAGGATTTATGAACTGTAACTTGCTGTCTTGCAAGTAAACCCTCATGCCTGTCAATGTAGGCTCTGTTCATGCATACCCTGTGTTTGCCAGTTTGTCTTACTAGCACCTCTGTCTGAATACCCAGTTGAATAACCTTAGGAATTGCCTCTTGACCTTCTGCAATGTTCAAATCTGTCTTCATTTCAACTTTTATAGGACAAACAATAGTCCCAACTACAATCACATCCTTGTCTTGCCAAGCAATCTGTGGCTGCTCATAAACCTACTGTTGGATCTGTGGCTGACCTCTGTTAGTCAAAACTGAACCTTTCTTCAAACTGTTGTCCTTAACAACTTCTTTCCCTACAGTATTCTCAACTGCCTTTATGCCTGCTGCTGTAGGCATCTGCACAAACTCTTTCTTTCCCACTAAAATGATTTTGGTTGCCTTCTGTGTTGCAGCTACTTCCTGTAATGGCATCAACATAATAGTTTTCCCATCTTTCTTGATGGTGTAGGTATTAGCATACCCATCATACAGTACCCTCCTATCAAATTGCCATGGCCTACCCAACAGTAAGTGACAACATTCCATGGGCAATATGTCACACAAAACTCTATTATGATATGCCCCAATCTGAAAATCAACATATGCCTGTTCATATACAAAAAGTGATTGACTATCACTCACCCAAGATGCCTTGTAAGGGTTTTGATGTGGAATCTTTTCCAAATTCAGTTTATCCACCATTTCCTGAGATATCATGTTGTCTGTTGAACCAATATCAATGACAACCTTACATACTTTACCTTTGCTCTTGCATGTGGTCCTGAAAAGAGCTTTTCTTTGCACCATATCTTTTGATGTTTGCAAACTAGTTCTCCTTAGCATCAATGCTTCTCCCTCCTCAGGATATCCATAATTGTCTGGAGCTCTATCTCCTTGATAACTGTTTGAACTTTGCACACTTTCCTCTACTTTCTCTTCTTGCACAAGTTGTACTCTCTTGTCATTCGTTCTATCATCTCTGGATGATGAACCTTGTCTTTCTGGACATTTAAAAAATGGATGACCAAACTCACCATAGGTGTAACACTTTCCTAAAAATGTAGTAGAACCTCTACCACTTCCAAATCTGCCTCTAGTACCTTTCCATCCACCTCTGAAATCAGACTGTCCCTGTCCTTTACTAGTGTCTTCTTGACCCTCATTGGTTTGCCTTGTTGTAGGGGCGAATCCTCTTCCCCTCATATTGCTGCCTCTTCCTCTCATGGATTTATCTTGTCTCCTATTCATCTTTTCTTCAACCCTGATTGCCATTTGATAACAATCTTCCACATTCTTAGGGTTAGCTAAAACTAACTCATCCTGTATGTTCAATCTTAAGCCAGCTAAGTACCTAGCCACCTTTTCTACCTCATTCTCATGATGACCAGATCTCATACTCAATTTATAAAACTCCTCAGTATATGCCTTCACATCCATTTCCTTTTGCCTTAAAAATTGTAGCTTCTTAAACATCTAAATTTCATAATCCTTGGGCAAGAACTTACCTTTGATCCTTTCTACCATTTTATCCCATGAAGTGATCTTTGACTTTCCTTGTTTCCTTCTCTCAGATTGTACATAATCCTACATACCAAAGCATGACCTCCTAACTTGGTCTTTGCAATCTTTACCTTCTAATCCTCAGCAACATCCTCACATTCAAAGTGATTATCAAGTGCAGCAATCTAATCCAGTAACTCATCTTCATTCAAACTTCCATTACACTTGGAAACATCAACCTTTACCTTAGGTTTATCACTCTGCACTGCCTTTAACAGTTTTGCAAATCTCTAGTCTTCAGCATTCAGATCTTCAGCTACCTCTTCATACTCTTCAACAGCATCTTCATCTTCTTCTGATTCACTGTCTTCCACTTCTCTCTTTTTGTTCTTCTCCAAGGCTACAAGCCTAGCTTGAAGTGCTTCAGCAAGCTCCTTCATCTTCCTCATCTCTCTTGCATGTTTTTCCTTCATCTCCTGCAACTCCCTTGCAGCACCATTACCTTTCGGAGGCATTTTGTCAACCTCTCACTCCTCTACCTCTGTCTTTTCAGTGACAGAATCAACACACAACAGCCCAGACCTTTTGCTGAGCTCTGATACCACTATGATGCAGAGGCACCCACACTAAAACCCATCAGCATCATCATATTTCTCTGTCGACTAATATCCTCCTGCAGATAAACCTTCGACCTTTCGCCTATCAGCAGCATCATCATATTCGGTGAACACAATTATCCTCCTGACGATCACTATTCACCTTACCGCCAAACTCCATCTGCAGCATCATGATGTTCGTCATCTTCTACACCTTTTATCAGCAAGATATAAAATATCAGGTTCCTCCCATATATCCTGATGACGACAACCTCATGCACCTCTCCTCTGATGCTTACGTCACCCTGATATTCGACCCGCTTACACAACCAGCATCAGGATATAACTTATTGGGTCATATTGAAACATCCTGATGACGATACCCAACTTTATGCACACGACAAATATTCCATCAAATATTCCTCCCGCGATCCACTTAGTGTTAATCTCTATCGGCCAAACATAACATTATCGGCCCACGATGGAAATGTCAACCCGATCTACTAACTCACGCCGATATGCTCTTCGTCGGCAACACCTTGCTATTGTCACCCCGATGTGCATTCACCTTATGCAATCTACTACATCATATTCACAAATATGCAATTGATGCCGGATGTACCTATAGGATATACACAGAAATATCCTGATGATGCAGATGCGACGAATACACTGATCTTAGCAGATTTTCACCGTTCTAATCCGTCAAACTTCCTGGGGTGACCCGATCCACTTCCTGGACAATCTTCCAGACTCTAACAACCTGCGTGACCTATCACATACCCATGCTAGGGTTCTCAACACCTCTGAACTGTGATCCTGTAAACATGCATGCGAACAAACAGAAACATAAAACTAAAATCTAAACTACTGTACATGACCCTTCCTCTGATTCATAGAATCAACTGGAGGAATGGGATGAAGAACCCATTCGGCCAATCAAAAAAATGATTCAATTACACAGTGAGATCAAATGATTAAAACACCAACAGAATCTTGCTTAGCTTTCAAAAGATGCAATTACAGTACTATGTTTTCCAACAACACAATGTAACTTCTCAGTATGTCTCTCTATATGTAAAATGACCCAATTTGGGGGTATTTATCTACTCTCAGTAGTACTATTTTTGCCTCCAAGCGGCTGGGAAATCTCTCCAAGCGGTTGGGAGACCCAACCGAACTAACAAACTAAACAACTGTCCAAACAAACTACATAAAAATAGCAAAGCATGGTCAACTCAGACCTTATTACATGCATTGGTCTTACAAGACCTTCTTGGAAACATCAACAAGATTTAAAACTAACTAACTGCCTCGTGGAGGCCACTGTAAGGTAGGTGCTCCTGCACCAACACCTTTCCTAATAGTTTGATCTAGCCCCCTTCAATCAAATCCCCTTATATCGAACCCCTATTGGCTTAAATCATGCATTAACAAATATGATTTTAAGCAAAAAGAAAGATGCCCCACAAGTGGGATAGAGCTTTATGCTTCATAGGAGCATTGTGTAAGATAAAAAAATGCATACTTTGTAATTTAATTTTGCATGTTTTGGATCCATTTTAGTTGATTTGTCACATAAGATTTTTTTTGCCTTTTGCGACCATATTTTTTGACACCCATAGCCATGTCCTAGTGTTTTGTCTTTCCTAACCCCTTTGTGTGTCCATCTCATTTTATTTTTATTTTTATTTTATTTTATTTTGTCTTGGTCCTGTATGTCCTTCATGATCCCTTACCAATTTTTTAAATTTAATTAAATAATTTAAAGAGAACTTATCTATTGAACTTAGAACCCTAACCACCTTTGACCACGTAAAAAACCTATTTAAACCTATTTTCCTACTTAGTAACATTAAACAAGGGGTGGAGAAATTTATCATGAGCCTCTCCTAGGAAATTAGGATTCTAGGATCTTGGTGAATGGCCAACTCTTGGGCAAATGGGGGCAAAAAATTTAACTTACTCCAATAAAGATAAAAACTTCACTCCTACTTACTTTTATGATTCCACACATATATTACTACATTTTCAGCTTGAAATACCTCAAAAATTTACTTTTGTAAGGCCTCCAAAGTCTCATTTTTAAACTAGTTTTACAAAATTTCAACTTGGAACAACCATAGAGAATTTTTATCCTATTGAATGACCCTATTTTAGAGTTGATAGAACATATAAAATGAGTAGTATTTTATAAAAATCAAGTGGAAGTATCTTATAATGCATCCTCCACTCTCTAGAGCTGAAACAATTAGCCTAGGTAGTTATTTTTAGTGTTATTAATAGCTAGCCTAGGGCTTGAAGCTAATATTTGCATTTTTATTAAATATGTCATGATAAATTGTAGGTTCTCAATGTGTGGCCATCCCTTCAATTCTCCCATCCATCCACACCATTTTCCATACCCTTTTGTTTCCATTTTCCTCTCCCCACCTCCCTTAGCTCCATTGAAAGTCATAGAAGCTCCTATGTTCCATTGTCCTTCTATTTTTCCATGTAGATCTAAAACCATTTTTGTGTATCAATAAAAATTTAAGTCATTTTATAAGTCTCATCATGTCTCCCATCATTTTTACTTTTATGGGTATCCATTGGTTCGAGATTTTCACTTACCTGGCTCACCTTTCATCCGTTAAAACCCTATGACCTCAAACCCTCATTTTGTGTTTAGATCTTTGTGTTTTCAGTCAAAATCCTTTTTTGCATTAGTAAAATTAATATTTTGTTAGTCTACATTATTCATAGTTTAGTTTTTTCCACTTGGGTATTTCCCTCTTGCCATTTTACCTGTACCTATTTCACCCCTCATCCATTGCAAGCCATATTGGACCTAGTCTTAGTCTTTTGGCCATAAATTTTACATTTTTTAATATTTTAAAATTAAACTAGTTGTGTCACCTTACTATCTTAGTCACAATTTCATCCATTATTTGTTTGAATATTTTTGTCTCAATTTGTTGTCATTCTATCACCCCCCAAGCCACCCATTTACTATCTAGCTAATATGTCAAAATCTAATGTTTGTACTTAGAAAAGGAGAAAATTATTTATATGAGCATATTTTTATATTTTATCAATCATATTTATTAGGTAGAAATTTTCTTGAAATCCTACAAGGGGGTTGACTAAGGCAAAACCCCCTTTAACCCTTCCTTTTGTAGGTGTTCTCATTTGCAAATCTTTGCTTGTAGGTAAAATATGGAAAAATTAATGAAGAATATCATAAATCTCTAAGAGGAATGTGGTCCTAATTACCTAATAAATCTCCATAAATTTTTACCCAATTCTAATCCTTTTCAAAATTTAGCTAATTTTTAGGACCTAATTAGGACTTTTTCAACACTTGCAACTTGTCAAATCTCCACAAAGCAATCCATGCATGACCATAAGTTGAGACATTGGTAGAAGGTGTATACATTCAAATATTTCCCAACCCCCCTTAGGTGCATCATTTTTTTTATTTTTACCAATTAGTATTATTCAGTGTAGTTTTATATTACATGTTTCTAGTTTGAGTGTGCAAGTGTCTAGAAATCATAGATCAGACTTAGCTCCTAGATATTGTGAGTCACTGATTGACTCAAGCCACTAGGATCACCTACAAAACCTAATATTAGCCTTCTACAAGGGAAAAAGCATAGGAGAGTAATTTGCACAATAAGAATACAATTATGAAGTTGGATTAAATAATTACATGTGATATCTTGCTTTTATAATTGTAAGATAAGAAAACCTATAATGACTTAAATAAGCCCTAAGTCAACTTAATAAAGTGTAATTAAATATTTAATTACACCAACACCCCCCTTAAGTGCAACTTAGGGAGAATGAGAAACATGCAAATGATGCAAAGAATGGGTCCCGCCTACAAGGCCATGTTAGGTACCCATGTACAAACAAGAATCTCTCATAAAGTGGAGAAAAGGAGAAAAACTTAGTGGGAGAAAACTCCTCTCCAAAAGAGAGAAAAGAAAACAAGTACATAAACATGTGACATAAGAAGGACTAACACTAAGACCCCCAAAGAACTGAATCCATCACAAAAGTACAATCATGAATGCCCCTCATAATAGAGGAAGTAGAGAGAAGGTCTGGTGACACCCCAGAAGTAAGAAGGATGGAACCCCATGCGAGTAAAAGCTCCCTCCCAAAATAGAGATGAGAAGAGAGACCATGCATCCACTTCTCAAGATGACTCCTGTAGTGTTGGAAGATGCTCGACACAGAATAAAGAAGAAGACCCATGAATGTTGAACAACATTCCTCCCCTTGGGAAAAAATAGAACTATAGATGTGTGCATAATGTCTTCCCATTCTCAATAGGAATATATAGGAAGAAGGATAAATTTCTTTGAACTCTACACATGATCCAAAAAAAACAATGATGCTCCTGAAAACTACTCAATTATCTCCAATCCACTGTAAAACTGTGACTGAATAGGAGGATGAAGAATAATCTCTAAAGAAGATGATGGTGATGCAACTCCATCAAAACTGTCATCAAAGAGGAACTGAATACCCTCCAAAGTATCTCCCAAATCTACAATGCGGGACTCTACACACAACAATGATATATCTAGTAGATATGTGTCCTAATGAGCTATCTCTGGAAGACTGATAATGTCCAGCTACAAAGAAACTGATGTAGCAATAGGTAATAAAGATGTGATTGTGATGAGAGGAGAAGGAGAAGCAAGTGAAGTATCTGTGTCATCTAAACTAGCAAGACCTATCAACTATGCAAGCTCCTCAACTGTATCATCGTCAAAGGGTATATGATCTACATCATCAAGGGGTATGTGGCAATGCATAGCAAGATCATCTGGGAATAGAGAGATATGTGGGTCTCCATACAACTCCCAAATGCATGTTCAAAGAGCGTGTGGGCACTCAATATGTGAGATGGAACACATAGTGTCAAAATCAACACTAGAACCAAGCCATCCTACAATATGATCAATATAATTTCCCCATGTAGATTTCCTTCCAAGTGTATCTGGTTCAGGTATGAGTCCATAAAGTTAAGGCAAAAGATTAAGCCACTTGAGATGTGTTCAGATGCCCTTTCGCCAAAACTCATAATTATCCTTACCCAATGTTACCGTAGAAGGGTGAATAACAAAACCCATGATATCTCCTCAAATAAATTAGGTCAGAGATCAATAATCTGAATATATTTTAATGCTGATAAATGAAGCCCAACAAAACAAACAGACTATCTCTGGGTGTCAAAATGTCTAGAATATCAAACAGAAGCCATAAAATTGACAAACTAAATAAAGAATACATGGGTTTGGATCTGGAAAAAGTACATGGATAGCTATGTAGAGCTCCTCAATACCTTTCTAACTTCACAAGAATCACAAAAATTAGAGATTGTGGCAATAAGATACAAGCTCAGAAACCAAAAAGGTGATCTAGACTTCAAACAACAATGAATTGTACCAGCAAAAAAATCTGGAAAAATACCTACACCACTGGATTGTGCTCGAAACCAGCTTTTTGACGCATGTTTGTTTTCAAAAATCTAACCCTATTTGCCCAAGTTATGGCAAAAATAAAAAGATCCCCCCTGAAGCACATATTAGGGCAAAAAATGGCACCCTGATGTTGAATTTAGCTAAACTGTCGCCAAAAATAGGGATTTGCCAATTATGGAAGCTCGCCAAATAAATTAAACCCCCACTAAATGTAGCAAAGCTCCAGATAAAAATGGAACTCCAGATAAAATTAGTCTCTGCCAAAGATGGCTAAACTGCCAAATAAACTACCAAATTTGTTTGGGTCAAGTTGCACGCACAGATCTCGAGGTGAGGTGTTGGGACCAAAATGCTAGCTCAAAGATTTGTTAAGGCTGTGTGTTTTTTTTTAATAAATTTAAAAAATATATATAATAATGGGGTGTGGAGAGGTCGAACCCTCACACGACCCCTTTAAGGGGGTTCTGCAACCCCTAAAAGGGGTCTATAGGCCCCTTGAGGGACTACAGCCCCAAGAAAGGGGTGCGAGACCCAAAAGGGCCTACTAGCGCTTGCAGCAAGGTACAAGGGCTTGTGCAAGCAGGTACCCTATATCTTTTGATTTGATTTCTTTTTTCAAACTTTTTTTAATAAAATTTTTAACAATAAAAACCTTCAATATGATTTTTTTGAAAAAAAATACAATGTAGGAAAATAATTTTTTTTAACTATAAAAACCAATCACCTCAAACTACATGTTGGGAGGTCGTACGACTCGAAAGCCAAAAAGGTGATTTAGACTTCAAACACCAATGAACTGTACCAGCACAAAAATCTAGAAAAATACCTACACCACTGGATTGTGCTCGAAACCAGCTTTTTGACGCATGTTTGTTTTCGAAAATCTGACTCTATTTGCCCAAGTTATGGCAAAAACAAAAAGACCCCCTTGAAGCACAAATTAAGGCAAAAAATGGCCCCCTGATGTTGAATTTAGCTAAACTGTTGCCAAAAATAGGGATTTTCCAATTATGGAAGCTCACCAAATAAATTAAAGCCCCACTAAACTTAGCAAACCTCCAGATAAAAATGGAACTACAGATAAAATTAGTCTCTACCAAAGATGGCTAAACTGCCAAATAAACTACCAAATTTTTTTGGGTCAAGTTGCACGCACAAATCTCGAGGTGAGGTGCTGGGACCAAAATAGGAGCTCAAAAGCCAAAAAGATACAATACACATAGATCTCAAGGTGAGGTGTTGGGATCAAAATGCTAGGGCAAAGATTTGTTGAGGTCGTGTGATTTTTTTTAATAAATTTTAAATATATATATATATATATATATATATATATATATATATATATATATATATATATATATATATATATATATATATATATATAATGGGGTGTGGAGGGGTCAAACCCTCACACGACCCCTTTAAGGGGGTTCTGCGACCCCTAAAAGGGGTCCACGAGCCACTTAAGGGACCACAGCCCCAAGAAAGGGGCGCGAGACCCAAAAGGGCCTGCTAGTGCCTGCAACGAGGTACAGGGGCTTGTGCAAGCAGGTACCCTATACCTTGTGATTTGATTTCTTTTTTCAAACCTTTTTTTAATAAAAGTTTTAACAATAAAAACCTTCAATATTTTTTTTTCAATATGATTTTTTTGAAAAAAATACAATGTAGGAAAATATATTTTTTTAACTATAAAAACCAATCACCTCGATCTGTGTGTTGGGAGGTCGTACGATTTCTCTGGCAAATTGTTTTTGCCCCAGATGATCCTAAGGCCGATTTCGACAATTTGATAGTCTATCTTAAGGTTTTTCGGCCTTCTGAACGCAATGGTAGGATCAGATTTGGCCCAAAATACTCCAAAAAAATAGCTTTCCTCCAGATCCTGAAAAAAGCACTCGTTGAAACCCTGGCAGATCTGGCCTATGAAGCTCAAATCAAGCCAAATAAAAGGCTAATCTAACTATTTTGACTACTTTGAATCTAATGGAAGACTATGTTTTGCACAGAAACACACCCAACAAATGACTCTTGTTCAAATTTTCTCCAGATCTGAGAAGGGGCTTGCAGATCTAGAGCTCTGATACCATGTGAGAGTCATTGATTGACTCAAGCCACCAGGATCACCTGCAAAACCTAAGATTAGCCTTTAAACGCAAAGGAGAGCAATTTGCACAATAAGAATGCAATTATGAAATTGGATTAAAGAATTACATGTGATATCTTGTTTTTATAATTGCAATATAAGAAAACCTAAAATGACTTAAAGAAGCCCTAAGTCAAATTAATAAAGTGTAATTAAATATTTAATTACACCAATAAATATTAGTTATTTATTCATTTTTACATGTCATTTAACTAATATTTAGTATTTAAAAAGAGAAAAATATCTCCTCTTTTTTATCTTTCATTTTGCGAACCCATTTGACTTACATTTCCATTTTTGATTTACATGTGAGTAGCTTAGGGTTGCATAACTTTTCTTTATGATTCCATATGGATTCTCCTATTCCTATAGATTCCCTTAATTCCTCCTTCCTTGAGCTCAACTTCTGCTCCCAGTTTATCTCAACCCACCCCCTTGTTTTGGACGACCTCCTTAGCTTCATTGAGATAGATTCCTCCCCATTGTCCACCAAATTTATATCCACATGCCTTTCCATTCCCCCACCTTTACAAGATTCCTTAGTGCCTATCCTAAAACCTTAGATTCCATTATGTCCTTTTATTACAATTTTCACACTACTCTAGCCCATGACTTAGATTATGATTTAGGTTCTACTCCATCTCCTTCCCCTCTTATTCCTAAGCTTTCCCTATTAACCATGACACCACTCCCATTTCTCCCATCCCTACTACATCCTTCATAGATACATTACCTAATGATAAGCCTAAGCTCTCAACAATTATTGTTTCCCATCCCACTCCCTCCCTCATAGGATCTTATACCTCCCTTGATGATTTATTGTTTGATACCTTCAATGATTCTTCTAGTAAGGACATAATCTATGACCCATATGATTATGATTCTTTGCTATTGATTTCACCTACCTCTTATCATTCTTGTGTCTTTGAGACCTCCATAGATGACATCAACCTAGATGACTTTATCCCATATGACCCCATTACCACATAATTTTCCAACGAGCTACATCATGACATTGACACATCCCCTTATCCTTTATCTCCACCACCTAAACCTTCCCCTTTTGATATACACCCACTTCATTCCTTCATAGAACTGTCATTAACCATTTCCACCACTGCCATCTCCCTAATGCTTCTTACTTCATATGACTCACCACCTTACCCTTACACCTTCCATGATGTCCTAAACTTGCCTCCATGTTATATTCCACTTCCTTCATCTATTGTGTCTTCACTTTATATCAACCATCATATTTTCTATCTATTCCTTTTGAAACAATATCCTCACCTACCCCACCCCCTAAACCAAGCAAACTCTTACTTCCTCCATCCCATAACCTATCAAATACATCCTCCCCTTCACCACACATTTTAACCAAGCATGAGGACTTTAGCACATGTGATGTGAATGACTTATGTTGTGAGGAACGAATCATGATGTTTTATTTTCCATATCCTAATTATGTTCACCGTTTTCCCTCCACCTCTTTCTTCTATTGCTACCATCACACACCTTGTGTCTAGTTCATATCCTACAACCAACATTTTGACACCTCCTTTTCCTATTACAATACCTCCCTCCACTTTGCATCCTACACTTCTTCCCTCACAAGAGCCGTTGACTTTCACTCATTATGGACCACCTCCTTCATTCACCCCTCATTACACATATGACACATAATGTCATCCTCATCATGATGTTGCATCTTATCCTCAATATGATCCTCCTACTCTTGATTGTACATATGTATATACCAAGCTTAAGGAGTTGGAAGTGCAACTAGAGAGTCTCACATGCCCCACTCCTCATTTGAACCCTTTATGGATAGTGTCACCCATTTCATCGTCAATCCTTACACACCCATCTCCTAGTGACATGGCCTCATTACATTTTGATTAATACAATGGACAAGGAGACCCTATTTGACATGTGTGGTAATTATATATCATTTGTTCAAACATCAATTTTGATGATCTTGTTCTAGCCAAGCACTTTCTTGTTAGATTAGTTATATATGTTACCACCTAGTTTCATACACACCTTCATGGATCTTGTTCATGCCTTCACTCTTCACTTCCACTTCAACATATAACCCAAGGATTCCCTTACACAACTAGCACATTACAAACAAGATCCCACTGAAACTATTCAGGACTACACTTCTTGATTCTACTTATTGCTAGTCCACATGGAATTTCATCAATATGATTATGTGAATCAACCTATATTACTTGAAAATATCCTACCTCATATCCAAGATAAGTTGCTTTTAACTCATCATGCCTCTTTCTAGTTTTACAATGGAGGATTTTGAAGATGATAAAAAACTTACAAAGCTCAAGAGTAGCTCCTCTTGTCCCCCTCTTATTGATTCCATCTATGAAATTTCTATGGGGGATGCTTCTCCTATCTTGGTAGACAAGCCAAAGGAAAAAAATTATACACCACTTGTTATTACCCCTAATAAATTGTTGCCCCTTCTCTTGGATAATAAATTAATCACTCTTCCACAAGAAGCATTTTAGAAAGCCCCTAAATGAATTCGATCAATATTTCTCTCCTATTCCTATTGTAGACATCTAAATTTGACCATGTCCTAGCATCACACTAACTAATTTTCACACACCATCGAATTATATAAATAAATCATATTTATTTAATTAATTTAGCTATTCTTCTAATGTTTCAACATAAATTAAATAAATGATATTTATTTAATTAGTTAATCCAATTATTCTTCTAATATTCCAACATCAATTAAATAAATTATATTTATTTAATTAATTTTATCATATCTTCTTCATGATTCCTTTATATCCTTAATTAATATCCACTTATATCCTATTGTATCTCTTATATGATTCATTTCTAGTTAATTAGAAAGAAATCTAGCTAATTATCCATATTCTTCTTTTTCTAAAGTATATAAAATCTTACCTTCATCCATCTTCAAATCTTATCCTTATCAATCCATCCACAATAAAAAAATTATAAATTCAACCATACCCAAGCCATTTCAGTAAGCTCTTAGAATGAAAATTTATGCTATTGGTATGAGCAATCAACATTCAATCTCAACAATAAAAATCCTTTGAGCACAACCACCATTTGATGCAACAAGGGTTCGTGTTGGTGAGAGCTTTCTAGTTTTCCTTGATTTTTGCTAACCCTTTGCTAAATCTTGAGGTTGTATTTGGGTGTGAAATAGTGTTTAAATGTCATTTTTTGAATCCTTTGTTTGCATTTCACATTTAGGTACATACATTTTTCAAATATGTATTTCCATATGGCCCCTTTTAATCCACAAACAGGTTTTTTTCAAACAACCATAACTTTTGCATGGGCTATTAGATTTTTGAGTTTTTATAGGTGTTGGAAAGTTGGTTAAGAGAAATTCACTTTGGATGAGGTGATTTTTGTAGATTTTAATTTAAACATTAGGTATATTGGTTTGAAACCCCTTCTTTATATTTAATCTGGGGACAAACATAACTTTCTCATACGATATTGAAATTTTGCAATTTATTTTAAATTTATCAAAAAATCACAAGCAATTTGTTTATGATATTTATTTTTTGTTCAAACACGTTATTTTCTAGTTTTTTTAAGGGTTTGATCTTTATTGCTAACATTCGTGGGTACAACTTGCTTGTCAAAGATTTATTTTCTCACTAGTTGTTAGTTGCACATTTATGTGTTAAGGTTAACACACTTTTTTCTTTGTTTGTGTGTACATTTAGATATGTATGCTCTCTTCTTGCATTGAAAGGTGACCTTGGAGATCAAAAACAAATTCATGTTCACTTTTTATTTTAATCCCAAGTAGTCGAGTGTGTATGCTCTTCGCTCACGCCACATAGACATTGACCTCCTATAGATTCGGGTATATTGAGGACATCCCCTAGAGCACTGATATAGCCTAGATAGGACCCTATCAATTATATATACTTATAATGAATTGGTTAGCATTTAGCATCAAGAATTTACTCATCATGTGCCCTTAGAAATGAGTTTGTAGGTTGTGTATGCTCTCCTCTTGCATCTTTGTATGATCTCGAGAATAAAAATGGTTAGTGCCTCCTCATGGGCCCTACATTCCACACCTAGACAAGGTATTAATGGTGGGATTACAAATGTATACACTCCCACTTGACTAATCTAGGGTGTTCATGTGCTTGGTGTGTCTTCATCTTGTGTGAAACCTTTGAATTATCCCCTAAAATCCAAAACATCAAAAATCTTACAAAATACAAAACATCCTTAAGTCAAAGGTTGAAATCTCTCAAAATCCAAACCTTGAATCAATTTCCAAAACCCTCACTCCACATGACATCCATCCATTCAAAGATCAAAACTCTCCTCATCAACTCAATCCAAAGGTCCTCAATTTCTCAAATCAATTCAAATCATCCCAAATCATCCATCATCTAAATCAACTCATCTAAACCCAAAATCCCAAAATCCATAAACTAAAATTAAAATGGAAGTCATTAGTTTTCCACAGTCCATGATTTTGGATATGAATGCTTCTGGATTTGAAGAAAAATAATTAACATAGTCAAATCTAGAAGCATTCATATCTAAAATCAAAATCCCCATCAAATCATCCTAATCAAATCACCATCTTGTCCATGTTTATCCCACATCTCAAATTTAAATCCTAATCTCCTAAATCAATCTATAGACACCTAAAAATGATTAACACATTATCACCCATGTCATACGTATCATTTCCTCATTAATTCTTCTAATTCAACATTAATTAAATAATTCCTAATTGTTTAACTAATTTCACCTTTTTATTAATTTATTTCCCCTTCCAACAATAATTAAATAATTTAGAATTATTTAATTAAATCAAATTTTCCCTCTTTGACTTTATTCTTCTATTTTACATTAATTAAATAAACCTATTATTTAATTAATTCATCACTTTAATTCCTCTTATCCACAAATAATTAAATAATTTCAATTATTTAATTGGCTAATTATTCCTCCAAAATTAAATAAATTATTCTAATTTATTTAAGTTGACTTTTCTTATCTTCTAAATAACTAAAATCAAATATTTTATTTATTTTCCTCCATCATGCAAAAAAAATTAAATAAATTTATTTATTTAATTTCTAATTTATCTTCTCATCTTTTAAATTTATCTTTTCTTCTAAAAATCTTCCATGCACATAAATTAAATAATTTATTATTTAATTTTATCTATTACATGTCAAAAAGCAAATCATGCATTGAGTTTAATTAGCTTTAAATCTTTGTTTTTATCAATCAACTCATTAAATAGAAAATCAATTCTATTTTATGAATGTAAAATCACTATTTTTATCCAAGAAAGCAATTAATTCTTTAAAACAAGCTTTTTGCATTGACACATGTCATGTGCACATTCATCATGTCTTTTCAAATTATCTCAACCATTGATTCAATCTAATTTTCTCCACCATTGATCAAACTCTTGTGAAAGCTATAAATATGCCCCTTCATTCATTCACAAACCCTCTACGGTCTTTGAGCTTTGAGCATTCGTAACAACACTTAGAGCATTTATCCATCTCATTGTTCTACTTATCCAAGTCCATTAACCCCTTTAATCCCTCCACCATGGGACCCTTCCACTCCACCTAATCCTACCATATCCACTCCTAATCCTAATCCATTAGTCCACATGCCTTCTAATCCATCCTATCCTCTACCACCCACTCTACCATATAATCCTTCACCCAATCTACCATATAATCCACCACCTAATTCACTACCTAATCCTCCATCAAACCCTCCTAATAAATCCACAATAGACATTTCTACTCCCACCATACCCAATCCTATTATCCATCCACTTGATCCTACTCCTAATCCTACCATATCCACTCATATTATCCCTCAAACCTGATCCTAGTCCTAATCCTACAACACTCACCCTTATCATCCATCCATTATATTGTCCATCAATCCATAAACTTATGAAGGATGTGATCCAATGGCTATTATCAAGGAATCAAACACCATCATGCATTAACACATCTACCATTGTGCCTATCCAAGAGCTTCCAAGTAACCTACGTATTGCAATGCTTATCGAGCCCATTGAAGAGCCTCTTACCATAAATGCATATCAAAATTTCTCATGCAATCATATTGTCAAACATCCAAAGCCTATCATGTCCATCCATACTGCCTCCATCCCTATCCACACTTAAGAGCTACGTCAAGAGTCAAATCCAAAGCATGATCCACATTGCTCCTTACCAAGTCAAGATCAAACTATGCAAACTCCTCCAGCTCCCATCTATGATAATCTCACATCCATGATCAAGGTTCCATTCATGATCAAGCTCCCATTTATGATCAAGCTCCCATCTATGATCATGATCCTATCTATGATCAAGAAAACCATGATGATCCTCTTAGCCAACTTTATGCATTACATGAGCTAGAGATTATCACTTCACCCATCCATAATCCCACAACCATCCATGAGAAAGATATCCAAATCACTCCTATCCATCCATCCACAACATCCTCTTCCCAATATGAGACACTTTGTCCCCAAGAAAGCATTGAAAATCACATAAGTAACTTGGATCCTATCACTTCACCTCTTAATGAACATAATGTTAGTCAAGATCCAAGCATCCCAAGTCATCCCTTGCATGATCCTACATTATCTCCTGTTGATCCTCCATTATCCCCTATTGATCCTTCACCATGTCCTATTGACCATATCCCAAATCCATAATTCTATCCCATTGGTCCTATTGCTTTCACCTGTGGTGGTTCTCTTGTTGAAGAGGAACAAATTTCATCAACCACCCCACCTTCTCCATCTAATAATGGACTCGCGTCTTATTTCCAAAACAACAAACATCACATTGCATATCGTATGTTCCAAAACATGAAATATCAAGGAAAAGATCTAGGCCTTCATGAACAAGGCATATTGGAGCCCATCCTTGTCACAATCCATCCATGAGTGCATGGCCTTTGTTTTACATCCCAAGAAAAATAATCCAAAGATGTTGGTACCATCTCCACACCTTCTAAAGTTACTTATTCCAACCTCTAACTCATATGTTGCCATCCCTCCATCATCATACCATTCACAAAAGCATGTGACTATACATCTCCCTCCATCCACTCTTCCTCCACTCCTTCCAACTCCTAATATTCCCATCCTTAACTCCTATAATCCCTTCATCCATCGGTATACTTATCCCTCCATCCACACATTTTTTTCCCTTGTATCCCCTACAATCCCTAATCATAGCCAACAAATGCACACATCAACCAAACATGAAGCTATCCCCAACCCAATGGGATTCAAAAATAAAAATTTGGATGCCTTCATACATACAACAAAAAATCTACAAAAGCATCAAGAATATCATGTCGTAGGGCATCAATACACAAAATTAGAGCCAATTCCATCTCAAAAACTCCAAACGTCCATACTCCTAAAAGAAAAAAATGAAAATGGAGTGGGTCCCCAAGCAAAAAGCAATTAATTTAAATGAAGCATCCACATCCCCAAATCCCAAAATCTCATTCCTCATTAAAAATCTTGCAAATCCTAAGTCCATTTGGGTTCCTAAATCCTAAATCGGTGATTTCTAAATCCCCTATCCTGATTCCCATTACTCCCCACTCCCCATCAAAGTTAAAGGCTTCAAAATCTATCAATATGTGTGCAACCATTGGTCTTGGTTTCCTGTAATTTGATGACATTTCCACATACCTCCATCCCCCCATCTTATATCCCTTATCTGACATATTTCCCCCATCACACACCTATGGTCCATGCTTTTTCTCCATCACTCATTTCTCCATCCATCTCCATCCATCTTCCACATCATAATCCACCATCCATTCCATTTCCATATTTCTGCATCTACCAACATCCATACTCATAATGCTACCTGATATAGTCCATGTGCAACACGCATCCAAAATGCTAACATATTGCCTTGCTATTGGAAACAAACATTTGAGTCCCCATCCTCCATCCCATCCAAATAGTCAAAAAAATACAAAAAATGAAAAATAAATAGTAAGAGAAATCATTTATCCACTGGTGAAAACTTGGTAAACAAGCTCCTTGGATAAGTACCATGATGAAAACCTGGCAAACAAGCATCATGTGTAGACCGACTGTCTATGCACCTTACACTTGGGGGCATGTTGTCTCATCTACCCATCTCTTCATCCACTCATCCTATCATTTCCCATCTTATCTTCCTTGTCCATTATATCCACATACATCTCCCTCCATCCACTTCATCCTCCTTTCCTCCTTTTGATCTTGATAAAGATAGAGGCAAAATGTTGAATCAAGCTTTGGACAACTCTTGATGTATCTATTCCTTTTTGACCCATCCTATCACTTCTGTCATTGCAAGCATTGTCATGCCAACATCCTAAGTCTAATACCTAGCACAGGGCATGTTATTCCTATACAACACAGTCCTTGGAGATCACATCCTATGTTCTTCCATCCATCCATCCATTTTACATTTCCCATCTATTCTCCACTATTGCCCATCCTTCTATTTATCCATCCATTTTACACTTCCCATCTATTATCCACTATCACCCATCCTTCTACCTATCCATCCATTTTACACTTCCTATCCCTATTATCCATTATCACCCATCCTTCTATCTATCCATCTATTTTACACTTCATATCCCTATTATCCACTATTGCCCATCCGTCTACCTATCCATCCATTTTACATTTCATATCCCTATTATCCACTATCGCCCATCTGTCTACCTATCCATGATGTTCCCTTGTCATTGGTATCTAGTGCTAAGCCTATCCAACTGCAATCCAATAACATCCAAAAAAATCAACACATCCAAAAAATCCAAAAAAAAAATCAAAATATCCAAAAAATCCAAAAAGACTAAAACATCCAAAAAAATCAAAACATTCCAAAAAATTACAACCTTATGAAAACCCAAGTAACAAATTCAAATGAAAGTCATCCTTACTCCATACCAATCCAATCGAGTAGTCTAGCCAATTATCCAAAAGCATACTTTGGTTTTGTTTCCAACCTTGTTGTCAAACCTATCAATCGATCATTTATCCAATCATCATCAATGGGATATATCGTTATTGCATCCTTGTGTTATTCTAGGGACAATGACAACACTATCCTCAATCAATGAAATCAATCCTTGATCACTTAATATTTGGTTTTCAACTGGGCAGGGGCAATCACCTTGTTTGTGTTTGAATCATTTGTGCGTGCTTGCTTTCTTGTTTGTGTGTGTTATCGATTTATCTTGCATTTGTTGTATCATTTTTTTATCTTGCTTCTGTCTTGTCATTTTTTTTTATTGTTTATCAGTATTATCTTTTATCTTGCATCTGCATCAGTCCTTGTAACCTACCTACCCCAATGGTATCATGGTCTTCAATATCATGGTGCTATCCAGTATAGGGTTGCTTGTGACCTTTATCTTTTTGTGTGTCTGTCCTATGTATTGGATACATCATCACCTTGGTCTTCTATAACTGGTGCATAACATCCATTGATATATCAAAATAAGGATTGCTCTTTATATTTTTGAAGCATAACCTAAGAAAAATCATCTTGTCCATTTCCCCCATACATCTTAATAAATATCTATAGCTTTCATAGTTTGATCAATTCTTCTATTCTACTACATCACTGCATCCATTCTTTTTCTATAATTCTTCCATCTTTTCATCTTCATCTAAATCTCTCTACCTACTAACAATTTCCTCTCCTTTTACTTCAAGAGCAAACATGTGTTCTTTGAACCCACCTGTTCTCTCAAGGGGGCATCATCATCATTCATCTTATTCATTAACTTACCATTATCTTTCCTTGTCACTCTTACTTTGAGTGACTGGGGCATCACCATCTCTAATTCAATCATTTTCTTTCAATCATTTTCTTCCAATCATATTCTTCTAAATCAAAATCTTCTTCCATCCAAATCAAACACTATGTTTTAAATTTATTTGAAATGTTGTTACTTCGCAACATCATCTCAAAGAAGGGCAAAATGTAGACACCTAAAGATGACTAACACATTATCATTTATGCCACATGTATCATTTCCTCATTAATTGTTCTAATTCAACATTAATTAAATAATTCTTAATTATTTAATTAATTTCACCTTTCTATCAATTTATTTCCCCTTCCAACAATAATCAAATAATTTCAAATTATTTAATTAAATTAATCTTTCCCTCTTCAACTTTATTCTTCTATTTTACATTAATTAAATAAATAAACCTATTATTTAATTAATTCATCACTTTAATTCCTCTTATCCACAAATAATTAAATAATTTCAATTATTTAATTGGCTAATTATTCCTCTAAAATTAAATAAATTATTCTAATTTATTTAAGTTGACTTTTCTTATCTCCTAAATAAATAAAATCAAATATTTTATTTATTTCCTATTTTCCTCCATCATGCACAACAAATTAAATAAATTTATTTTTTTAATTTCTAATTTATCTTCTCATCTTCTAAATTTATCTTTTCTTCTAAAAATCTTCCATACACATTAATTAAGTAATTTATTATTTAATTTTATCTATTGCATGTCAAAAAGAAAATCATGCATTGAGTTTAATTGGCTTTAAATATTTGTTTTTATCAATAAACTCATTAAATAGAAAAGCAATTCTATTTTATGAATATCAAATCGCTATTTTTATCCAAGAAAGCAATTAACTCTTTAAAACAAGCTTTTTGCATTGACACATTGACGTCATGTGCTCATTCATCATGTCTTATCAAATTATCTCAACCATTGATTCAATCTAATTTTTTCCACCATTGATCAAACTCTTGTGAAAGCTATAAATACGGCTCTTCACTCATTCACAAACCCTCATCGATCTTTGAGCTTTGAGAATTTGTAACAACGTTTAGAGAATTTATCCATTATCATTGATCACACTTATCATTCATTCACACTTTTTTCTACCATGGTTATGCAAAGTAATAGAGAAATCCACATTTAAACCAAGGAATACATACAATCATGGATGGTAAGACCTTTGTTATTTTGCATTGTTTCATTGTTATTGTCCTTTGATTATTTTTTGAAGGTATTGTAGGATTGGATTTGATTCTTATGCTTAATCTATTTTAGTCCAATTTTCCCTATATACACAATCCATCATCCATCCTAAATCAAATCATCCCAAATCTCAATCAAAGTACCTCAAATATGAAACCATCCAAAATCCAACTTGCAAATCATGTAACCTTAACTCTAGTTTGTTTTGATGAGTCCCCTCATCATAGCCAATATCACAACCCCTTTAGTGATGATGATGATAGTCTTTTATATCAAGAAGAATATTAAAACTCCTTTGACAATGATGATGATAGTCTTATGGATCATGAAAAAAATATCCAAACCATGTTGATGATGATGATGATGATGGTGATAGTCTTGTGGATCAAGATGAATATCCAAATGATCCCTTTGATGACATCATTTCAACCAAGATTTCCATAAGTTTCCATCACCTAACGATGATAAATCAAGAGCCTCTAGACTGAGAATTAGCTAGTACTAGCTACCCTATAAATTATAATCGCATATCCATTGGTCATCCTTATGGTACCTTTGATAAGGAAAGCACCACTCTAGGCCAAGGTCCTCATCGCCATCTCATATCTCATATCCCCACCCCATGTGAGCACCTTGTAGGCTTCACATCCTATGTAAATCCTTCATTCTCAAAACCTTCACAAATTAACTCAACCCATCAATCCACTCACCAATCAACCCAAACATCCAATTCATAATCCAATCCTACCACATATAAGTTGACCTCATATTTTCTCCAAGGACTACTAGAAAAGGATCCTAAGGACAAAAACAAAAGCAAAATTATGGAGCCATGTAACCCCACTAATCCAATGTCATACTTCTCTAGCACATGTAACCATTTTTTCAACAAGAAAGTCATCCAACCCACACCTATCAAACACATACAAGCGCCTCTTAAAGCCATCATCCCTACAAGTCTACTTATGTGGGAAACTAAATGTTGACCTTTCAATAAATCCATCGATTCCACTAAATCCAAAATCTATAAGCATCAAAGACCTCTCAACTATCCATGTGCAACACTAGAGGAGTATATCCATGTATTAATCATTATTAACAATGTCAAGGTCAAATTGTACTCCTCCATCATGTCATCCAAGCAAATCAGGCTATGTCAAGAGCTTTCTTCAAAACATACCCAAACATATTCCCACCCCAATCAAGAGCCAAACATTCAAACTAACCCCTTTCATGATCCTATACACTCTCAAGATAAAATAACCCCTATCAATACCATCCCCCATCAGCAATCATATCACCTTAGTTTCACTACCTTTGTCCAATTTGTTCTTCTCACTGAAGAGAAAATTATAACCCCCACCAAACCCTCACTATCTAAAAATGGATTCGCATCTTGTTTCCAAAGAGACAAGTATCTAATGTTGAGTAGGGGAGGCTCCTCAAAGACACTCAAAAGGATTCATGTGACTCACTAGACTGTCTGTCCCAACTTGACAAGTTTCCTCTTCACCTAGCATGGTTGCCAAAGGATGATATATGAACAAATGAAGGCCAATGAGTTAACCAACCTACTAAACTCCTATCACACCCTGACCCACTCTATTTTTGCAGACTAATTCCACTCAAGGTCACAAAAACTCATGACACCATGCTCTTCTAATCGCTCCTTTGCAATGAGCCTTGTTTTGCTTGTAGCCCTTGGAATAGGGTTTTTCAGTCATATCTTGCAAAATACTTGCAAAACCACAAAATAATTGGCTTTCCAGATACCCATTAGGCTCCTACACAACATATCAAGCATACAACATAGGTTGTTTTGAAACATGGGCCTCAAAAATGGACTGTACCTATTGTTCTAGGCCTAATTAGGCCTCTTTTACAAAGCAAGTATGGTGTAAACTTGCTCCCAACTCTTCTAACCTACTCTAAGGCATCAATAGAATGGAAAGTAGTCTGAATATTTTAGTTTCAAGGTTCTTGAGTCATCTCAAGTCAAAGATGCATCGACTCACCACTCTACCAAAGCTAAAAGTCCTAATACATGAAGATATTAGGCTTCAAATGCTGCAACAGTCAGTCCAAACCAATCCCCTACTCCTGCAATGGAAACCCAAATGAAACACAATCTAACTAAATCCATTCCACCCATTTTGAGGATCTGATATAGGTGGAATGGGTCAAAAACCCATCGGGCTGCTCAAAACCCTTAAACCCTAGGGTTTAAGACCAATTTCAAAAAAAAAAAAGCCTATAAAATGCTTCAAGCACAACAAAAATCCTTCCAACCTAATGAAAATCAAGGTAACTTGGCTCCTTACAATATTTTAGTCATTAGAAGACATGACAGTCATGTACGGAAACGTACAGGATGTTGAAACAACAGGAAAACTAGAAAAAAGATGCAGAAACTGGAAAATCTTTGTATTTCTTCACTCCAAACTTCATCCTTTGCCTCCTTCAACATGTACGAGTCATAAATAACATGCATACAATAAAACTCTACATTCTCCATTACTCTCTCTTTGTGGAAAAGCCAAAAAGGAAGGCTTAAAACAGTCTGTCACTAAAACTGTTGCAAATAGAAGGCCTAATATTAGGTAATATTGAAGATCCTCATCCTCCACTACATGAAAATGCCTCTAATGGGCTTTATTACATTAGTTAAGTGGGAAAATTCCACCTAGGCTCTTTGTTAAAACCAAAAATTCAAAATTTGTCTTGGGCCCCTACACCATACACCCAAGGAGAAAGGATCTTAGTCTCCACCTGAGATCAGATTAGGTACTAAGGTTCCATGATTTGCAATGTTTGCAACTGTCATCCATGTGGCATCTTCATGAGGAAGACCTTGCCACTTCACAAGGTATTCATTATAAACCTTATGTCTTGTTCTCTTGACCTCCTTGGTGTCTAAAATGGCTTCAAGTTTGACTGGTGCAACAGGAGGAAGATCTTTGACCCAATCATCATCATCAATACCTTCATCAGCATCTGTACCTACATCCAAAGATCCCTTGAAAGGATATAAGTTAGCAATGTTAAAGATTGGTGAGATAGCAACTCCATGAGGGAGTTCTAACTCATATGCATTTTCGCCAAACTTGTGGACCACCTTGCATGGCCCAATCTTCTTCATCAACAACTTAGTGTATCTACCCTTAGGTAACCTCTCTTTTCTTAGATGTGTAAGTACTAGATCTCCAACTTTGAACTGAACATTCCTCCTTTTCAAATATGCATGCTTCTTGTAAGTTTCCACACTCTTCTTGAGGTGTGCTCTGACTTGATCATGTATGTCTTTCATAGCCATTGCAAACTCCTCTCCTTCAGCACTTCTCTTCTCTAACCCTCTCAAATCCCTTAGTTCAAATATACCTCTTGGGTTCAGTCCATACACTACTTCAAAAGGACTCTTCCCTATGATTCGGTTAATGGAATCATTATAAGCATATTTTGCCTGTGGGAGAACAAGATCCCATTGTTGTCCATGTTCCTTTATGAGACATCTAATCAAGTTCCTCAATGATCTATTAACTACTTCAGTCTGCCCATCTATTTGTGGGTGATAGGTAGAGTTGAAAGTCAAATTGGTTCCTAGTTTCCTCCATAAGGTCCTCCAAAAGTGACCTATAAATTTTGAGTCTTTGTTTGAAACAATAGTGAGGGGCAGTCCATGAATTCTAACTATCTCCTTGAAGAATAAACTTGCAATGTTTGATGCATCACTTGTGCATTTGCAAGGAACAAATTGTGTCATCTTACTAAATCTGTCCACAACTACAAAGACACTATCCACTCCCCTCTGAGTTTTGGGTAGGCCTAATACAAAATCCATACTAAGATGTTCCCAAGGTCTGCTAGGGATTGGGAGAGGCTAATATAGGCCTGCATTTGAACTAGAGCCCTTGGCTCTTTGACAAACTCCACAAGTTTCAACAAATTTTCTGATATCTACCTGCATCTTAGGCCAAAAATAAAATCTTCTTACCTGATCTAGCGTCTTGTCTATCCCAAAATATCCTCCAAGACTCCCACAATGCTTCTCCCTTATGAGATTTGTCCTCATAGAGCACTTAGGGATGCATAAATGAGCTCCCTTGAATAACAGTCCATCTTGCAATAAAAAATCAGGAAATTGATCATGAAAAGTACCTTGAAACTATTGGCAAATAGAGTATACCTCTTTGAAGTCTGCATTAGCAGCATACATGTCTTTCAATGCTTCTAATCCCACACTTTGGAGTTGGATTTCATGCACTAGGATTGATCTCCTACTTAAGGCATCTGCTACCTTGTTAGCTTGGCCTTTCTTGTGCTTGATGGTGAATGTGTAACTCTGTAGGTACTCAACCCACTTGACATGCCTATGGCTTAACTTGTCTTGGTTGTTCAAGAAACTCAGAGCATGGTTATCTGTGAAGACTATAAATTCCTTTGGCAAGAGGTAATGTCTCCACTTCCTTAAGGATTGCACTAATGCATATAGTTCTAGGTCATATGAAGAATACTTTCTTTTGGCTTCATTGAGATTTTCACTGAAGAAAGCCATTGGTCTGCCTTCTTGGCTCAAGACTGCACCTACTGCAGATCCACTAGCATCACACTCCACTGTGAAGATCTTGTTGAAGTCAAGTAAAGAAAGGATGGGTTGTTGTGCCACTCTATTTTTAAGGTATTCAAAGCTCTTTGTTGCCTCCTCAGTCCACTGAAATTTCCTCTTCTTATCTCCTTTGATGGTGTCAAGGATGGGAGAGCAAATATGACTAAAATTCTTAACAAATTTCCTATAGAAGGTAGCTAAACCATAAAAGCTTCTTACCTCTCCTACTGATTTTGGAGCTGACCAACTGAGAATGGCTTCAACTTTGGAAGGATCCATCTTCAACATGCCTTTAGAGATCACAAAACCAAGGTATACTAGTTCTTCCTTCATAAACTCACACTTTTTGAGGTTGATCATCAACTTTTCCTCATTCAATCTCTGCAAAACCATGTCAAGATGCTACAAGTGCTCCTCCTTTGTCTTGCTGAACACAAGAATATCATCTAAGTAAACAACAACAAACTTTCCAATAAAAGGCTTCAAGACCTCATTCATTAATCTCATAAATGTGCTAGGAGCATTAGACAATCCAAAGGGCATTACCATTCATTTATACAACTCTTCATTGGTTTTAAAGGTAGTTTTCCATTCATCTCCTTCCCTTATTCTAATTTGATGATATCCACTTTTGAGATCAATCTTTGAGAAGTAACATGCACCCCCTAAACAATCCATTAGGTCCTCCATTCTAGGTATTGGGAACCTATATCTGATTGTGATTTTTTTATGGCCCTTGAATCAGTACACATCCTCCACTCTCCACCTTTCTTGGGTGCTAAAATAGTAGGGACAACACATGGACTTAAGCTTTCTCTGATGAGACCCTTATCTAACAATTCTTGGACTTGTGCTTTGATTTCTTCATTCTATTGTGGGGTCAGCTTGTATGCAGCCTTATTAAGTAAATTGGCTCCAGGGATTAGGTCTATGTGATGGCTGATATCTCTCATGGGAGGTAATGAACTTGGCAATTCTTCGACCACTATATCCTTGTACTTATTCAACAAAGACTGAACCTCACTAGGTATGT
Organism: Cunninghamia lanceolata; assembly: GCA_027924645.1. Lineage (NCBI taxonomy): Eukaryota > Viridiplantae > Streptophyta > Pinopsida > Cupressales > Cupressaceae > Cunninghamia > Cunninghamia lanceolata. The sequence continues at coordinate 1,774,021 of BSBN01000082.1, forward strand.
CTCCCACCTTATTTGTTGCTACATCAGACTTGGTCTTAGGTCTGATTACTACTACAAATCCTTGTCCTTCCTCCTTCATTGTTTGCAAAAACTCTTTCTCTCCTAATACCATGATGCTAGACCCAACTTGTTTATTAGATTCTTCCTCTTGAAGGGGTGTTAAAGAGAATGAGACTCCATCTTTTTCTATCACATAAATGTTCTATTGGTCATCATGCTTGGCCTTTCTATCATATTGCCAGGGTCTTCCTAGAAGCAAGTGACAAACATCCATGGGGATGATGTCACAAAGGATTTTATCTCTATAACCTCCAATGTTAAACTCTACCCATGATTGCTTATTCACCAGGACTTGTTATCCTTTTTTTAGCCATGACACCTTGTCGAGTGTAGGGTGTGTTGACACTCATTTTGACCAGAGGTTGATTTATCATGATCAGGAGGTTTCTTCATTTGAAGCCTTTATCTTCTTGCCCATTTTTTCTAAGTGTTGGACCTCCTCAGTATTTTTCAGCTGCATCATCATATTTTCTTGAGGAGGAGGTCATCATCATCATGTTTGTTTCCATGATGGTCAGCATCATCATGTTCTCCTTCGACCGGTTTCTCATCGTCATCATCATATTTCGCTGTCGGGTGATGTTTTGGTTTTATCCTGATGATGCTGACGAGCTACAGTGCGCCCTGATCTGCTTGCGAGGGTGATGTTTCAAAGTCTCCGGTGATCTTCCATTTATCACCTTGCGCGAGCATGATGATGATGTTGCTTATTCTTTGAATTGCTCGACCTAACTTGTTTTTTCCTAAGGGTCGTGTTCATCATCATCATATTTCCAGTTATCATCCTGCTGCTTGTGGAGGTCATCATATTTTCTGCCTTCATGATATTTCGCCGGGGTGATATTTTTATCATCGGGTGATCTTGGTTAACATCATCCTGATGATGTTGTTGAAGAGTTGTAATTGCGACCCGATATTCACTAGGGTCATCATATTTTGGAACGTCAGGATGATCTTAGTCAACATCATCCTGATGATGTTGTATCACTTCTTGTTCTTTGTTTCTCATCCTGATGATGCTGACGTCATCCGTATATCAGGGTGATATTTTTCTTTCTGCCTATCTGCATCATGATATTCGCGAAGGAAGGGGTGATATTTTCATATCACCCGGATATATGTTTGTTCGAACATCATGATGATGCTAATATCAAGGAGATATCCGCCTGCTGGTTTCGCGTGTTATCTATTGAGGGTGATCTTTTCAAGCAGCATCATCATATTCAGTTATCGCCCTGATCTTATAGAGGAGCTACAGTGCAACCTGATATTTGAACATCAGGAGGATATTTCCAAATATCCGGTTGTCTTCCGAATATCATGATGATGTTAATATGATGATGACGTCATCAAGGTCCCGCAGGGGTCATATTTCTAACACTGATCATCTTGAAGAGACCTCCGGATATTTGCAAACATGATGATGACGTCATCCGGATGTGAGGAGGTGCGCAGTAGGCGAATATGATGATGACGTCAGCAGGATATGATGATGACGTCATCAGGATGTTCATCGGCCAGACTTTTGTTATAAGCTCAGCAGGAGGATGTTCCTCCGAAGGATCAGGTTGTGCCGATTATCATGAAGGGTATATTTCAAATATCATGATGACGTCAGGGTGATATTTCGAACAACAGGATATCATGCTGCTGGAAGATGATGATGATGAAGTCTATACTAGTGTCGTCAGGAGCAAAAGTACCGACATGATATATGCTCATGACCTAGTATATAAAGTGTTATTGAGGTCATCGCGGGGTGCATGTGGGATAATGTTATCCTGCATATTCAAAATATCATGATGATGAGTCTCGGCGGGAAATGCTTGCGATAGTCTGTTTGATGATTTTCCCAAGGCCGCGGGTTGGTGCGCCATTAATGGCGATTGTTGCAGAGGCATGGGCGATGGCGTGGGTCGATCTGGTACCCGACTGGAGGTGTCAATCAGCGGATAATGGCGCAGGGCTCGAGAAATCTTCCTATCTCCTCCCCCACCTGCTGCATTCAAGTTTGGGCGCCAATCCGGTTGTGTTTGAGCGCCATTTCCATGATACTGTGTATCTGGCGAAATTCTGGTCAACATTGTAATTAATTGCTGAGCACCTACCTGGCTGTTATAAGCAGGTGGTCTTGCTCATTTGAGAGGTTGTTGAAAGTTGATGATATTGGCTCTGTAACGCATGACAAGCTGATCTGGTTGTTCTGTACAGCTTACCTGTGAGTTTATGTATCTCTTGTTGTTTGTTTTTGGCATGAACCCACTGATTTCATGATTAAACTTATATGAGAAATGCTGTTTGGCATGTGTTGTGTTAATTCTGTCTCCAGTATTGCATGTATTCTTCTTCTGAATCTGGATGTTTGGTAATGTTTAGATTCTAGAGCATAGAATTCCTATGTTGACTGTCTGACCTTTTAACTTCTACTCAAGGGGTAGATTAAACTGTTTCCAGGTTGAACATTGGGAGGGATATACTGCAGTAGGGATACCATAAGTAGAGATAACCTAACACTTTGTATTGGGAGATGCCTGTAAGGCAGGTATCACACATAGATCCCCTTGAAATCCAGTTTTAGTTGTTTATGCTGATCATTCACAGGTGTATGTCTATTGACTCCAGGCCCTGGATAGGCACCAATCATGCTTTGCTTTGTGTTATAACCATATCCAGCTTTGCATCCACACTTAAACTCCAAAGCAAAATCTAAAACCAGCATTAGGACATTAGAGTTAGTTTAGGATCCTCAGTCCTCTGTCTACAACTGCAAATAGGCCCAAAGCTAGCCCCTTTGCCCTTATCTTTCAGTTTTGGTCTGCATACAGGAGGACTCATCTGCTTTCTGTCAACATCCCAGCCTTGCATGCATATCCTTATGGATGTTGAGTAGGGAATACCCCCCTAGGTCTTGCAGAGCCTGAAGAAGAAGAGGAGATAAAATATAGAGTCTATCTCCTACACTGTTGACCCCCTGGCCCAGAGATCCTGTTGATCACTGATGGCTACCTTGTAGGGATATCTGGGAATAAGCATCCAGTCTGGGAAAAAGTCAACAGGGTGAGGAATCCTTTTCATGTTCAACTTCTCTACCATTTCTAGAGAAACCAGATTATTAGTGGAACTAGAATCAACAACTACTTTGCATACCTTTCCATGTGACTTGCAAGTTGTTCTAAACAATAACTTCCTTTGTGAAGGCTCCCTGGTTGTTGGCACCTTGAGGAGTGTCCTCCTTATCATCAATGTATCACCTATCTCAGGAGCAATAGTATGAAGTGGCGAATTGACACTTTCACTATCCTCTTCATGCACTATTTGGGTTATGTGTCCGCCTCCATGAGAACTTGATGCTTGCTTGTTTGGGCACTTGAATGCAGGATGGCCAAACTGATTACAGTTGTAACATTTGCCTGAGAAAGTGCTTGACCCTCTTCCTTGGCCACCAAATCTTCCTCTAGTGTTAGGTCTTCTACCTCTAAAACCACCCCTATCACTTGATTCCCCTTTTTGCTCTTACTGTTCACTTGATTCTCCTTGTTGCTTTTGGAATTGGGTCCTTCCTCCAAAGTTACCTCTACCTCTATTATTCTTTCCTCTGCCCCTAGCCTATTGTTCTTGTCTTCTTTTGATCTTCTCTTCTTCTCTTATTGCCAGTTGGATTCTTCCACATTTCTAGGGGTGGCAAGGCTGATTTCATCCTGAATATTGAGCCTCAGCCCATTGATATACCTAGAAATTTTCTCAACCTCATCTTCATTGTGTCTTGTCCTTATGGTTAGCTTGTGGAATTCTTCAGTATAGGCCATACGATCCATTTCTTTTTGCTTTAAATTCTGTAACCTTCTGAAGGTTTGAATTGCATGATCCTTTGGTAGGAATTGGCTCTTCACTTTGGACACCATCTAGTCCCATGAACTGATTTTTGCTTTTCCTTTCCTCAACCTCTCTGATTGAACATAGTTCCACCATGTCAATGATGGTTCCTTCAACTTGGTCTTTGCCGATTTAACCTTTTGTTCTTCTGTCATCTCTTTGTACTCAAAGTAGTTATCTAAGGAATCAATCCAATCTAATAATTCCTCACTATTCATTTTTCCTTCATACATGGTTAACTCCATTTTGACATCAGTGCTTTCCCCTTTCACAGTCTGCAGCATCTTCATAAACCTTCTAGCATTTGGATCCATCTCTTCCTCATTGGATCCCTCTTGAGGGCCTGCATTCTCACCCTAATTCTCTTGGTCACTCTCTTCCTCAATGATGCCACCTCTTCTTAGGTTTGCTTCTATTGTTGCAAGTCTACCTAGGACTCCATCTTGGGATTCTTTCATCATTCTCACTTCTCTAGTGAGGACTGGATTGTTTCTAGGAGGCATCTTGCAACTATTCCTCCTTCACACTACCATTTTCTTATTTCTTCCCAATTAGAACCTGAACTTGGCTCTGACCACTTGATGTAGAGAAGGGGAGGCTCCTCAAATACACTCAAAAGGATTCATGAGACTCACTAGACTAACTGTCCCAACTTGACAAGTTTCCTCTTCACCTAGCATGGTTGCCAAAGGATGATATATGCACAAATGAAGGCCAATGAGTTAACAAACCTACTACATTCCTATCACACCTTGACCCACTCTATTTTGGTAGGCTAATTCCACTCAAGGTCACAAAAACTCATGACACCATGCTCTTCTAATCGCTCCTTTGCAATAAGCCTTGTTTTGCTTGTAGCCCTTAGAATAGGGTTTTTCAGTAATATCTTGCAAAATACTTGGCAAAACCACAAAATAATTGGCTTTCTAGATACCCATTTGTCTCCTACACAACATATCAAGCATGAAACATAGGTTGTTTTAAAACATGGGCCTAAAAAAAGGACTGTACCTATTGTTCTAGGCCTAATTAGGCCTCTTTTACAAAGCAAGTATGGTGTAAACTTGCTCCCAACTCTTCTAACCTACTCCATGGCATCAATAGGATGGAAATTAGTTTGAATATGTTGGTTTCAAGGTTCTTGAGTCATCTCAAGTCAAAGATGCATCAACTCTACCAAAGCTAAAAGTCCTAATACATGAAGATATTAGGCTTCAAATGCTGCAAGTCACTCCAAATGAATCCCCTGCTCTTGCAATGGAAACCCAAATGAAAGACAATATAACTAAATCCATTCCACCCATTTTGAGGATCTGATATAGGTGGAATGGGTCAAAAACCCATCGGGCTACTCAAAACCCTTAAACCCTAGGGTTTAAGACCAATTTTAGAAAAAACGCCTATAAAATGCTTCAAGCACAACAAAAATCCTTCCAACCTAATGCAAATCAAAGGTAACTTGCTCCTTACAATATTTTAGTTGTTAGAAGACATGACAATCATGTACGGAAATGTACAGGACGTTGAAACAACATAAAAAATAGAAAAAAAGATGCAGAAATTGGAAAATCTTTGTATTTCTTCACTCTGAACTTCATCCTTTGCCTCCCTCGACATGTATGAGGCATAAATAACATGCATACAATAAAACTCCATGTTCTCCATTACTCTCTCTTCGTGGAAAAGCAAAAAAGGAAGGCTTAAAACAGTCTGTCACTAAAATTGCTGCAAATAGAAGGCCTAATATTAGGCAATATTGAAGATCCCAATCCTCCACTACATGAAAAATGCTTCTAATGGGCTTTATTACATTAGTTAAGTGGGAAAATTCCACCTAGGCTCTTTGTTAAAACCAAAAATTCAAAATTTGTCTTGGGCCCCTGCACCAGTATCCCATCACAAATTGAATGTGTCAGAGCATGAACTATCAAGGCAAATGATTAGGCCTTCATGAGTAGGAATTCTTAGAGCCCATACATGTCAAAGAAAATCAAGGATTCTATGACATCAGATACAAACCTCACGATGTATAATCTAAAGATGTTGGTAACACTTTTGTAAATCTTAAGGGAGCTTCTTCCAACATCAAAATATGTGCCTCTCATCACTCCTACAAAGAGTTTGCTTCCACCAACCCTTTTACTGATACTACTACTATCCCTATCACCAACCATAACCATCCATCCCCTAAAATCACTAATTAGGATCAAAGAATGCACACATCATTGGACTTATTCTAAAATGATGAAGCTATCACAAAATCTATGGGATTCCAAGATGATATCTCCACATGGGACCACACCAAAAACTTGGGAAGGGATTTGGATGCACCAAAATATGAAGCAAAAAGCCTGCAATAATCTAAGGACCACCATATCACAAAACATTCACATGCAACATCACATCAAAATCCACTGAAAAATCAAAATGGATTAAAATGGCCACATAGGCCTACAAACAAAAAAGGCAACACAAAAGCAATATGGGTCCCAAGACAAAGAGCAACAATAAATCAAAGTGGTGCATCCAAATCTGCGATTAAAAATCCCATCCCTAAATCCAAAAAGTCATATCCTCCATCTTGAAACCCTAAATCCAATTCCAAACATCCCCATCCCAAGTCTAAAAATCCTAAGTCCATTTGAGTCCCTAAATCCCAAAATTGGTAATCCCAAAATACCCCATCCCATTCCCAAAAGTGGAAATCCAACAATCCCCCATGTTTATCCCAAAATAAAAAATCAAGCATCTTTCCCCATCCTGAATCCAATGCACCCAAAATCTCAAATCTAGATCCACAACTTCAAAATCCATCATGGTGTGCAATTGTTAGTCCTAGTTCCCCTCGGCCCATGACATTTCATCGTGCCTCCACCATCCCAACTCAACTCAAATCAAATAATCCTTGGGATATATCATTTGCATTCCTCACATTGTTCTCAAGACATATCATTCCCACATCGACAACACTATCATCATGATCATCATCAATCAATCATTGATTTTCAAGTTGACCAGGGGTAAAATCTTGCTTTTCTTTATATAATTTATGCATGCATGCTTTCTTGCTTGTGTGTATTATCATTTTGTTTGCATTTGCATCAGTTCTTGCAACATACCACCACACCAACATCACGGTCTTCCATATCATGGTGCCATATGGCATATGATTTCTTGCAACATTTCTTTTAAGTCAATCCTTTCTACATGGGACACATCGTCACCCTGGTCTTTATACCTTGGTGCATAACATCTATAGCAAACTCCATGGTTGCTCACCTAATGTAGTATGACCTATCATTCAACCACGTCATCCATCACCTCTCTCTCCTCCATTCCTTCCACCAATCAATTTATCCTCTAAATCATTCTATCCACTCTCTCCAATCCCTTTTGAGAGTCCACCCGTGTTCTTCAAACCCACCTATCCTATCAAGGGGGCATCATCATCCCTACATTATTTCTCCAAGTGGTTGGCGAATCCCTTTTCCAATCACTATATTTTATCTTTCTTTGAGATGTTGTTATTTCTCTTAGTCGTAACACCATCTCAAAGATGGGAAAAATGTATATACCTAAATTTGACCATGTCCTAGCATCACACTAACTTTCTCACATCATCAAATTAGTTAAATAGATCATATTTAATTAATTAATTTAGCCATTCTCCTAATGTTTCAACATTATTTAAATACATTACATTTATTTAGTTAGTTAATCCAATTATTCTTCTAATATTCCAACATTAATTAAATAAATACATTGATTTAATTAAATCTTATCATATCTTCTTCATGATTCCTTTCTATTCTTAATTCATATCTACTCATATTCTATCATATCTCTTTCATGATTCATTTCTAGTTAATTAGAAACAAACCAAGCTAATTGTCCATATTCTTCTTTTTCTAAATCTACATAATCTTATCCTTATCCATCTTAAAATACTATCCTTATCAATCCATCCACAATAAAAAAATCTATAAATCCAACCACACCCAAGCCATTTCAACAAGCAATTGGAATGCAAAGTTATGTTGTTAGTGTGAGAAATCAACATTCAATCTTAACAACAAAAAACCTTTGAGCACAACCCCCATTGGTGCAACAAGAGTTGGTGTTGGAGAGAGATTTCTAGGTTTTCATTGATTTTTGTTAACCCTTTGCTTAATCTAAGGTGTTGGTAGATATGAAATAGGTTGTTTATTTTGATGCATTGTTCCTCAATTTGTTTCATATTTTATCATAGATACCTATCATGGCATGTTAGGCTTTTCTACAACCAGTGTCAAGCCTTAAAGAACAAAATCCAAGATCTTGTTGATAATGGTTCCATACAAACTTGACTTGATGATACACCTTTGATGACTTGGGATCAACACATGACTTATCATTCTCCCATGATCTATATAATGATGCTCATGATGATCTTTCTCCAATTGACACTCATGATGATATAAACATGGAAACTATCCTTCCCATCACAAAGCCTCACGTTGAAAACATTGTTGATGTCCCACCCCTCTCGACATTTTTTTAACAAAGAAACAAGTGCTATTTCCAAATATTCTTAAGTGGCCATGAGTCACCTTACATGCCAATAATGAATGAGGACCCATATTTTATCACCTACTATACTTCAATTATTAGTTGACCCCATTCATTGTCTTTCCTCCAAACACAAAATTTGGACTTAGAGCAATTGATTTTGATAACGACAACCTTTATTTATGCACTAAGGAACAACCAAGAATTTTCCCAATTTACTCTTCCACATATACTCACTTCATATGCCATCCACCACCCAAGCCATATGACATGTACATACTTGAGCCCATTTGCACATTATACATCATGGCTTGCCATGATTGGGTTTCTAGCCATAATTATGTGAACTTTAGAAATTTGAGCCTTTCACATAATTATCATCCATTAACCATACACTCTTGGCCTTCTACCCATATTCTAAGCATAATGCATGCAATCAGGTCCATGAGTGCTACTATTTCCCCTCTATTTATCTTGACATTTAAAACTCAGAACTTTGCAACTACTAGAACCTCATAAGTGGACAACCCATTTCCCCATTCCTTCTTCACTTGTCTAGATATTGATCATAAGCATGCCAATATTTTAAAAAAAATCAAAAGAAATATTCATAACCACTTGATCTAATCCTTGTTGATGAACCCTTACATCTTACTGGTTGCATGGCATTACACCATGGGGCTGGCATCTAAAAAGAAAAGCAAATTCAAAAGCATGTAAGCCTTAGAGATGTACTTAAAAAGTAATATTAAAGTGACTTGAAGGCCCGATAAAATCAAATCAAAATTACTCTACCAAGATTTAGGTCTCTCACTTATCCCCTTTCCAACGCATTCCCTATCCCCATCATTGGTCGATTATGAATGATTCTTAGGCCATTTTATCTTATGTTAACTATGTCTATTCACTAAGCTCTTTCTCTAGTCAACTTAAGAGGGGGCATGCATCTTATATCACTTGCTTTCACTCCTTCATTCATTTAAGCAATATAATTAGACCATGGAAATGATAAGTATCCATTTGAGCATTGCCATTGGACCATGATGATGAGCAATATCTATTTGAGCATTGCCCTTTGATTGTGACAATGAACAACTTTTCCATCACATGCAACTTATTCAAGCCATTTATCTAATCAACCATCGATGTTCAGTTTCTAGTTTCCATAGGGTTGAATACCATCTTTATCTATGGGATGGGTCCTACCAAAATTCTAGATTAGTTTCTAGTTTCTAGTTTCTATAAGTTTGGCTATCATCTTTAGCTACAAGGTGGCTCCCACCAAATCACCAAGTTTTTAGTTTCTAGATTGTCATCATCAACACTTTATCATTGGCTTGGCCTCACCTCTTTCAAAAGTGGCTCCTTGATAGCCCTTATCACCATTGCCATTATCCCATTCTTTGATTTCTTATTTCCAAGTTATCCATTCCATTTTCTTACGTGCATCATTGTCGTGCCTCCATCCTCAAGTTTTCTTAGGGAGAAGATCTCCATATATCTTTCCAACCAAAATAGAGGATTAAATATTTATGGTGCTTCTAAATTTTCCAATTATAGAGCATTTATGTGATTGGCTTCCTAATTTAGATGAGAATTATGTACTTGGGTTTGTTGGCATTTTCCATCATATTTGCATCTCATGTGAGTGTGTTTCCATGTGCTTTTGTAAGCCTTGCATGTTTACTTGATTGGTGAGTGTCATATGTGTTCACTTTGCTTGTGTGTTTTCTCTTTAATGTATTTGAGATGTTTACTATTCTCGACATACAATGACTGCTCTTTTGTGGATGCTTTGTAGGGACAGGTACACATGTGAGAATGAATATCTATAATCTAGTTAAAGACATGTGTCTCTCTTTAGTTATTGTTGTCACTTGGATTTGCACCATGTGTTGAAGCACCTATGCTGCAATAATCCAGTGAAACATTGGAGTGATTTCCAGATGTGGGACCCTGCAAAGGAAATCAAACCTCCAGAGAAGGCCGGTTCCTTCCTCTGAATATGCAATTCAGAGTAGACTAAGACTAAACGTAATCTAATTACCATTGGGAAAAGGGGAAGAAGGAGAAACTAAAAATGTAAAGGTGATACACCAGGTTTGAATATAAAACACCACAAAGCTAAAATGCATAGAATAATGGAATACATATGATGAACTCACACAAATCCTACAGTTCTTAACAGAGGTAAAGATAAGAAAAGGATTGTAAGGAAATAAGCATTCACAAACAATAACTAGTTTTAATCTACACAGAGTTAAAGAACAACTTGGAAAGGTTAAAAACACAGTATTGTATTGATTAAAAAGACACGGTTATAGTAGAGGAGGGTTCTGTTTGAACACAAAAAATAAGTCTCTGTATCCAACCCTCATTACATTGATTTTTCATCTATTTATACCATTTTTCACTGACCTAAGTCACCTACTACAATAAATCACCCCATGGGCATGTCAGAAGATATTTCTGCAAAGGGAATGGTTGTGTACATCTGTCTTGAAAACATAAATGTAGAAAATATCCTGAGGATGAAGTAGCTGGGAAATATCTAATGCCTTGAATGCAAGCAGCTAATTCATCTACCTGCAACAATTAAATGTACAACTACTTCTAGTTGGGCTGATCTGATTCTGCATTAATGGCTAGAGAAGATAGATATTCCAAATATATATTCCTGCCAAAATCCCTGTGCAAAGCTTTTACAACACTTTAAAATATTTTTAAAAATCACTTTAAAATATCCTAAAGTATTACATTACATTTTATCACATGCTTTATTTCCATTAATTTTCACTCTTGACCACTTTTGACTTTTATTTTGCCTTATCGACAAAAATTGTCTTTCACAAACCATTTATGCTTTCTGCTCTCCAGTTTTGTCCCTTTAGTTGATGAAAGTTCACTTTTATGAACTAGCTGTCTTCTCTTTTCCTTCACTTTCTTAGTCACTTTTTGCCTTTCATTTTCTCTTTCCTTGTCTCTTTTGCCTTGTCAGCAATTTCTCCATTTTTCGAACTTACTCTTACTTTGCCTTTTCCTCTTTGTCGGTGATTTCCTAATTTCTTAAACTTTAGCTTTGTCTTCGCCTTTTCCATTTTAACTTCAATTGGAAAATTCTTCATTTTGTGAACTTCTTGCTTATCCGACTCCTTTGCTTAGCCATTCTTTCTCCTTTATTGGCAAAGTTTCACTTCCGTGAACCTCTTTGCCTGTCTTTTCTTCTTTACCTTTGTTGATGAATCGCTTTATCGGTGAATCTAGGAAAATTTGAACTATTTGGCAAGTTCAAAATTTCCCTGATTCATCGATAAAGCAATTCCCTTCTTTTGCCTTAGTCATTTTTTTTCCTTCAGCCTCTCTCCCATCTATCGGTAATCCCTTTGATCGGTGAACCTACCGGTCGACGAACCGACAGGTTCACAAACCACAGATTTTGCCAATAAAGGCAAATTTTTTGTCTTTGCCTTAGTCATTTTTCTTTTAAGAAAGCCTTCCCTTCCTTTGGTCAGTGATCCAACTGGTCGGTGAACCGACGGGCTCGCGAACTTGAACTTTTGCCGACTAAGAGAGGAAACACTAAGGCAAAACATGGAAATTTCTGTGTTTTTTCAGGGGTTTTATACTCAAGAATTTTGGGATTTTTACAAGGAAAATACCCTTACATGAAGAATATTAGGCACTTAAACAATTCAACAAGATTTTCAACATTTTCAAGCTAGGGTATTTGACTCTGGGAAGGGGAGAAATAGGTCAACATTTTGGTGACCTCTCAGGGACGTTTGCTTGCTAAACAAACAACCAGTGGCCTTAAGCATCCATTGGGCATAGAGTTCAAAGGGACTGTAGTAGGCCAAAAAAAACTAAAACCCTACCTTCAAAATAACACCAAAAAGGGAAACAAGGCCCACATTCTCCTAATGAGAGTGTAACCCGTGCAACAACACTTAGGGAAAAGGGAAAACTAAAACAGAAACAACCTATCCTAAACCTAAACTAGCCAACCATAAAAGTGACTTAAACAAAGCCATTAACTGGTTCCTAAAAGTATCCGCCATTTCTTATCAACTTAAAAAGCTTTCCCAGCTTATAGACAGCTAACAAGATGTGGAAAAAGAGTGGGCATGCAACAAATTGATGAAATGCCACTCTCAGAGTAAAGTCAAACTCACTTACCCACATGAACCAATTGTTGATGTAACTGCTGAGAGGTGAGTAAGTGGATTGATTCATCAGATATTGATGCTCAACTTCATGCTCAGGAGTGAGCATGACAAGTAGGGACTCCTCATGGTCTATCCCTAGCTAGGCCAAATGCCTTATAAGGCATCCCCTTGAAACTATGCTTGAATGATCAATGGAGACCACATGCTTTTGCTCTAATTCCACAACCTTTTGCTGGTCTGAATGCTCTAGTTGCTACACATGGTTTGGAAAGATGGCTACTTCCAACTTATAGATGAGATGCTCATGATTTTCTAAATTAGGCTCATAAAATGACACCTGCATATGCTCAATGGTGAAATCTCCTCCATTAAGGAGTTGATATCCTTGCTGGATAATCAAGAACAAATCTTCAATTTGTTCTTGCCCATGTTCAATCTCCACATCGTCATTTTCAATAAAATATGGGATCTCTTCAAACATGTATGTATTATCAGCCTCTGCACTTTTCAGTATAGGGCTAGTTACTTGCTCCTCTTCTTGAGCTGGAACCTCATGGTTATGATTTTTTTGCACATGCCAACAACTCACCAACATTTTCACTATCTCTGTGTTGTTCTAGAACTGCAACTAATGTTGGTGTTTGCATGCCATCTTTGTCTTCAATGCAACTGGGGCAGTTCATGAAATAGGGTGGCATCATTAACTTCTAGAGCCATTGCAGCAAGTTCCTCCTCAATGTCCTCAATTGACTCCAACTCCACCGGATTCTGCTCAAGTTGTCTCTACAGATGAAGGCTCTCCCCATGTAATCTTTGTATTTCATCCTTGTTTCTTGATCAGATGCATGAGAAAAAGCTTCAAAAGAACTAAAATCTAGAGGATTTAACCCATTTTTTGAATTAATATTACTCACAGATGTAAGAGGTTCAAACAATTCCACCTCTGTGAGCGTAGGGACAAATGATTGTTCTTCATTGGTTTATTTTTCTTCTACCTCCACCATTGATGCATCCCAAAAAATAGTCTGGTAGACAACAAGTCCACCTTTGAAAAGTGAAATAGTACCAGGACAAGAGGCCTGAATATTTTCTTGAATTTCCTGGAGGGGAGAGGGTTCTTGGAAAATTTGTTCCCGGGGAATGATAAACTGGGTTTGCACAGGAACATGGTCTTGTGGAGGGAGAGAGCCTCTGAAACTTGGGAAATTATGACGTTGAGGTTGTTCTATTGTAAGCTGATTTGTAGTGGTAGACGAGGGGGTTTTGAAATCTGCATAGCACGGTTTTCCTGAAAAACCCTTTCTTGTGCCTCTTGTTGTTGTTGTTGAAGATGGGCCTAATAAGCAAGCTCCTCTTGTTGTTGGTTATACTCTATCACTCCTTGAATTTCCTCCAACCTCCTTTGTAGATCCATCATTATCTCCATGGAATTCATGTTATCAAAATCATAGTCCACTTGAGGCGGGTTAAGAGGGCAATCATATTGATTAGGGATGAAGTTATTTTCCTGGGGTTGAAAATAAGCATCATTGGACTGCCACGTAGACTGAATAGGGGCGGGTGGGAGGCAAGCATTATAAGGATGTTGATATTCTATTGAAATAGGGCAATATGGCATAAAACCAGAGGTATCTTGGGCCTGATATGGCTCATATGGAGGCCAATGACGTGTATTTTAACAAGATGGAGGGGAATAAGCATCATGTGGGTGCTGATATTCAAAGATTCCATAATAGTTTGAAGAGAAATAGAAATCATTCAAACAATATGGGAAAAGAGAAAACAAATCTTCCCTTTTGAGAAACAGGCTCATACTAGGTTGTCGCCAGGTGATTGAAATGCTTCTGAAAGCAATTAGACCAAGACTATCACCAAATCTTGATCGTTGAAGCTCTTTAGGCACTTGGGTTGCTTTCACTAGTAGATTTGATCAGTAGAGTCGCCATGGCATTGAAGAGACTACCCTGAAAGGCAAGATACACAAAAGAGCACACCAAAACTCTTTAATGGATGATAAGGATCATCAAACTTTGTCCCACTGGGCGTGCCAGAAACTATTGTCACTTGGATTCGCACCCTGTGTTGAAGTGCCTATGCTGCAACAATCGAGTGAAACATTGGAGTGATTTCTAGGTGTGGGACCCTATAAAGGAAATCAAACCTCCAGAGAAGGTTGGTTCTTTCCTCTGAATATGCAATTTAGAGTAAACTAAGACTAAACCTAATCTAATCACCATTGGGAAAAGGGGAAGAAGGAGAAACTAAAAATGTAAAAGTGATACACTAGGTTTGAATATAGAACACCCTCAAAGCTAAAATGCACAAAATAGTGGAATATAATTGATGAACTCACACAAATCCTACATATATTAATAGAGGTAAAGGTAAGAAAAGAATTGCAAGGAAATAAGCATTCACAAACAATAACCAGTTCTAAATCTACACAGAGTTAAAGAACAGCATGAAAAGGTAAAAAACATGGTATTGTATTGATTAAAAAGGCACGGTTACAATAGAAGAGGGTTTTGTTTGAACACAAAAAATAAGTCTCTGTATCCAACCCTCATTACATTGATTTTTCATCTATTTATACCATTTTTCACTGACTTAAGTCACCTACTACAATAAATCGCCCCATGGGCCTATCAAAAGATATATATGCAAAGGGAATGTCCATGTACATCTATCTTCAAAACATAAATGCAAAAAATATCCTAAGGATGAAGTAGCTAGGAAATATCTGCTGCCTTGAATGCAAGCAGCTGATTCATCTACCTACAAGAATTAAATGCACAACTACTTCCAACTGGGCTGATCTGATTCTGCATTAATGGTTGGAGAAGATAGATATTCCAAATATATATTCCTGCCAAAATCCCTGTGCAAAGCTTTTACAACACTTTAAAATATCCTAAAGTATTACATTACATTTTATCACATGCTTTATTTCCATTATTTTTCACTCTTGACCACTTTTGACTCTTATTTTGCCTTATCAGCAAAATCTATCTTTCACGAACCATTTCTACTTTCTGCTCTTCAATTTTGTCCCTTTAGTTGGCAAAAGTTCACTTTCACGAATTAGTCATCTTCTCTTTTCCTTCACTTTCTTAGTCACTTTTTGTCTTTCATTTTCTCTTTCCTTGTCTCTTTTGCCTTGTCAGTAATTTCTCTATTTTTCAAGCTTACTCCTAATTTTCCTTTTCCTCTTTGTCGGTAATTTCCTAATTTCCTGAACTTGAACTTTGTCTTTACCTTTTCCATTTTACCTTCAGTCGGTGAATTCTTCATTTTGTGAATTGCTTGGTTAGCTGACTCCTCCTAGCCATTCTTTCTCTTTTATCGGCAAAGTTTCACTTCCGCAAACCTCTTTGCCTGTCTTTTCTTCTTTACCTTTGTTGACGAATTGTTTTATTAACGAATCTTGGAAATTTTGAACTATTTGGCGAGTTTGAGCTTTCCCCAATTCACAGATAAAGCGATTCCCTTCTTTGTCCTTCAGCCTCTCTCCCATTTGTCGGCATCCCTTTGATCGGTGAACCTATCAGTCAGTGAACTAATGAGTTCGCGAACCACAGATTTTGCCGATAAAGGCAACTTTGCATCTTTGCCTTAGTCATTTTCTTTGAAGAAAGCCTTCCCTTCCTTTAGTCGATGATCTGACCGGTTGGCGAACTAGTGGGTTCACAAACTTGAACTTTTACTAACTAAGAGAGAAAAACTAAGGCAAAACATGGAAATTTCTAGGTTTTTTTAGGGGTTTTATACTCAGGATTTTTTGGGATTTTTATAAGGAAAACACCCTTACATGAAGAATATTAGGCACTTAAACAATTCAACAAGATTTTCAACATTTTCAAGCTGGGCTATTTGACTCTAGGAAGGGGAAAAATAGGTCAACAGGTATAATGTATCCTTTATATTTCATGATTATTGTAGTGTACTTTAGTAGAATTTTTCCTTTACATATTATAAGTCTACTAAAGTGGGGGAAAAATGTAAGATATAAAATTGCAAACTCTATAATTTACTTTTGCATTTTCAAACCCATTTTAGTTGATTTGTTGAATGCGTGCTCTTTTCCTTTTGTGACCCTATTTTTTGACACCTCTAGCCATGTCTTGGTTTTTTATCTTTCCTAACCCATTTGTGTGTCCATCCCATTTTTATTTAATTTTTTCTTGGTCCTATATGTCCCCTCCTTCATGATCCCTTACCCTCACATGGGGCATTTTTTTAATAATTTAATTAAATAATTACATGAGAACCTATCTATTGAACCTAGAACCCTGACCACCTTTGACCACATAAAAAAATATTTAAACCCATTTTCCTACTTAGTTCCATTAACCAAGGATGGAAAATATTATCATGAGCCTCTCCTAAGAAATTGGGATTTCTAGGGTCCTAGGTCAATGCCTACCCCTTGGGCAAATGGGGGTGAAAAATTCAACTTTTTCCAATCAAGCTAAAAAATTTGCACGTCCTTAACTTTATGATCCTACACATATCCTACTATGTTTTCAGCTCGAACTACGTTCAAAATTTAGTTTAATTAAGTCTCCAAAGTCTCATTTTTACACTAGTTTTGTAAAATTTTAATGGGGTAATTATATCAAAATTTTCTGCCATTGGATGACCCTATTTCAAAGTTGAGGAAATATGTAAAATAAATAATATTTCAAAAACATCAATTGGGAAGATTTTACAATGCATCCTCCACTCTCTAGAGCTAAAATAATTAACCTGGGTAGCTATTTTCAATGTTTTTACTATAGCTAGCCTTGGGGGTTTGAAGCTAATTTTTATATTTTTATGAAATATGTCATGATAACTTGTAGGTTCTCATTTTATTCCATCCCTTAAATAATACCATCCATAATCACCCTTTTTCATACCCTTTTTTCACTCTTTTGAAAGCCATGGAAGCCCATAGGTTCCATTATCCTTCCATTTTGCCTCATAGATCTAAAACTCTTTTTCTGTATAAATAAATAAATTCATTTTATTAACCCAATATTATCTCCCATTATTTTTATGTTTGTGGGTATCCATTTGTTTGATATTTCCACTTCCCTAGCTCACCTTGCCTCCTTTGAAACCTAGGAGCTCAAACCCTCATTTTGTGTTTAGATCTTGGTGCTTTTAGTCAAGCCTTTCTTTTGTATCAATAAAATTATTATTTTTATAGTCTACATTATTCATATTTTATCTTTTCCACTTGGACATTTTCCCTCATTCTTTTTTCCCATTTCACCTTTCTTCCATTGCAAGCCATCTAGGACCTAGTCTTAGTCTTTCAGCATAACTTTTACATTTTTGGTATTTTTTAGTCAAACCATTTTTTTACCTTCCCATCTCATTCACCTTTCCACCCATTATCTATTTGATTATTTTTCTCAATTTGTTGCAATTTTTCATCCTCCAAGCCACCCATTTGCTCTCTTGCCTACACTAGCCAATATGCCAAAATCTAATATTTGTACTTGGAGTAGGAGAAAATTCTTTATATGAAAATATTTTTAGATTTTTATCATTCATATTTATTAGGTTTAGCTTTACTTTAAATTCCACAAGGGGGTTGATTGAGGCGGAACCCCTTTTAACCCTTTGTTTTGTAGGTGTACAGATTTAAAGATCTTGGCTTGTAGGTCAAATAAGGAAAAAATGGTGAGAAATATTAGAAATTTACAAGAGGAAGTGGTCTTAAAATCACCCAACAAATCTCCCTATAAATGTTTAGCTAATTCTAAGACTTTTCAATTTTTAGCTAATTTCTAAGACCTAATTAGGATTTTTTCAAGACTTGGGACTTGTCAAATCTCCACAAAGTGATCCATGCATGCTGAGAACTTAATCCATTGATAGAAGATGTATCCATTTATATATGTTCCATGCCCTCCCTTAGGTGCATTAGTTCTCTGCTTTTACTAGTTAGTGCTTTCTTAGTGTAGTTTTACATTACATGTTTCTAGTTTGAGTGTGCAAGTGTCTAGGAATCATAAATTAGACATGGCTCCCAAATATCAATTACTTATTGTTATTTACTTATTTTTACATGTTATTTAACTGATATTTAGCATTTAAAAAGAAATAAAAATGTCTCCTCTTTTTTATCTTTCACATTGATTAGATGAGGTAGAAACTCATTGTTGACATGGAAAGAGTTGATTGAATTTGTCATTTTGTCAATCATTTGGATGTTGGACTTGGTTGTTTTGGTTTAATTGTTTTATTTGTGATTATTGTTTTGATTTTGATAGTGAAGTTTTAGTCATTTGGTTCATTTGGATTGAATGCAATATTTTTGTTATTGTTATGATTTTTGAATGCTAGCTGAAATAAACTAAACTAATCTTTTTTTTAGAGTTTTGATATTTTATGTAGACTAAGTAATTAATATGAATGTGCTGAAAATGCAAGAATGCCTTTCATTTTGTATTTTCCCTTCCCCTTATGATGAATTCAAGTGCTCTTAATAGCTCAGATCTATAATAAAAAAGTGAAAGCTTTCTTTTTAACTTGCTAAAATAATCAAATGATGAATATAAATAACAACAAACACCCTTTCCTTTTATAAAGAGAAATAATTAAATAATTGCTAATTTATTTTTTCCTTTCTTTTCACAAATAATTTCATAAAAATGAGCAAGCAAGGGAGAAGAGGAACATCAAATTTTAGATCAATTTGTCTTCTTGAATCAAGATGCAAACTACAAAATGTTTCCTTTCAATTGTCTTTTCAATATTTTTTTAGCATGTAATAGAAAAGAGGGAATAATAATGATTTAGATCTCATGTTTTTGTCCTTCTACAACCAAAACTCTAATAAATCTAAGCTTGTACTTTTAAACAACAATGATTAGAATTATTAATTTAATTTATTTAAAGCTTGGAAGCAATGATAATGAAATTATTTAGTGATCTTAAAACAACAATCTTGGAAAGAAAATATACAACCCAAGAGGAAATTGAAATCTAAATCTAAATCATATTCTACCTCTAAATCTACACACCTCTTTCACAAATACAATAAACAATCTACTTCTAAAGTAAAAATATAAAATGAATCTACACTAAGAATCCAAACCAAGGACTAGAATTATGAAGCAAGTTTGGTGTTGTCTATCCTCAGTAAGCTAGTTGTTTAATAACCTCATTGCCTTCAACTTCTAAAACAAATCCCAATGGTAGAAGATGAGAACAAAATAACGCTGAAACAAAAGTGTAAAGGTTGTATGGTAGACTATAATTTAGAGCTTGGAAGTTGGAGAAATTCATAACAAAATCTATACCAAATGAGGTAAAGAGCTTGAAAAGGCTATGTAAGTGGCTAAAACTAGAATCTTGAGAGCTTGCTAGTTAGTCTCAAACAAGCATGAATCTAGAGTTACTTAATAAATAAAGCTAGACCCAAAGATGTAAAGAGCTTGTAAAGGTTGTGTAAGAGGTTGAAACTGGAAGCTTGGGAGCTTACTAGTTGGTCTCAAATTCCCATAAAGATAGAGTTTTTTAACAAATAAATTTGGACCTTTCACAATGACTAAAAATAAGCTATCTATAGAAAAGAGGATTAGATTTAGGTTTAGGGATGAATTCAAGAGAATTGTTAAAGATAGTTGACTCAATTCAAGAGTAAAAACACTAAAAATAAGATCACAATTTTGTATGATAAAAATATGCTCAAACTAGAAAAATAATCATTCACTCCTATTGTTAATTTGTTTTTAAGGGCATCTGAGGAGTTCATTAAGGCAGACAACCTATTCACCTTGGTGAACTAATAATTTACAAGCAAAATCATAAATAAGGTAGAGAACAAACATTTTGCATAGAAAAGGATTATGAACATGTTGGGGTTGACCTAAGTTGACTTTTAGGAGATTAGGCACTTTCCACTATGAAAGTAGAAGTTGAAGGATATTTTCTCATTTTCATGCTATGTAGGGTCATGAGCTAGGTTGTTAGTTCATTGTAAGACTACCATGTATGCCTATCAATTTTTAGGCACTTACATTTTGCCCCCTTAGAAAAAGGAGTCCCATAATAGTACATAGGTGTCACTTCCTAAAATTTGGGATAGGGACTTTGGAACTTACCTTTACCTACCCTGGGTCAATTTCCTACATTTGGACCTGTAGTGATAGCTTAAAAGATCATGTGTAAACATATTAATAGTATGAACATAAATTCTAAAGTGCAAACATAGACAAGATTATGTACCATTCATGTGAGGTTTAGAAATACCAACTAGGTGTTTGCTTCTCCACACATTTATCTATTGAGAACTTGCAAAACAAACACCTATCTACAAGACAAGTGTATTCTTCATATATAATTGGCTTAAATTTATAGCTTAATCAAATAAAAAAAGAGGATGTACCTTTTATGAGGGGATCCAAAATATACTTGTGTCACCTCACATAATTCATCTACATTGAAAATGGTGTCCTTTAGAAGAATTAAGTCACATATATATATGAAAACTAGGGTTTTATAAGTTTTGTTGGTGCCTAGATTTTCTAGTCCTTGCCAAAATATCTCATGTTTTTGCATCTTTGTTGCCTTGCCTACTTTTCCTATCATTTATATCCGATCTGAGACATTTTCAATGGGCCCCCATCCTAAAAAATCATCAAGAAAATCCACTAAGTCCTTCATGAAAATCCTGTAAGTGTTTGCCTTTCTGCAGGTCTATTAGTTCGCGAACCTACCAAAAGCTGGAAATTGCCTTATATTTTAGTGTTTCAGCAGGTTCGTGAACTTGCCAAAAGTGGTTCATTAGTTTAAGTTTTCTCTAAATCTCCAAAAATGAAAGAGAAAAGAAGAAAGAAGAGTTAAAAAGTGGTATGTTTTAGCAAGTTTGGCAGTTCACGAACTTGCCAAATTGCTGAAAAAGGACAGTAAGGAAAATGAATGAAGAAAAAAAGGAAATGTTTTAGCAAGTTTGTAGGTTTGTGAACTTGCCAAAACACCAAACTAGTTCACCAGTTCACGGTTTCACCAAAAGGCTGAAAAGGTGAAGAGATAGGTAGATGAAACAAAGAATTGTTTTAGCGAGTTTGTAAGTTTGCGAACTCGTCGAAACATCGAAAAGGTTCATGAGTTCACCTTTTTTCTAAATTGTTGAAATAACAAAGGAAAAGAAAGAATAAGGGTAGAATGGTTCACTGGTTCGTCAAAGTGCTAAAACTTTGAAATGGATAAGTAATGAATCAACAAAGATGGTTTTTTTGGTGGTTTCAATAGTTTGTGAACCTCTAGTTTCACCAAAAGGATTTAAAAGTGCATGTAACATGTTTTTGAAAACACATTTTTCATGGGTTCTCTAGTTTGAATGCTCACCTAAGCCCAGGATGCCATCAATGCAATAAAGATGAAGTATAGGTAGGTGGGGGAGTTGGTGTGATTCAATGTTGAGGTAGGTGGGGTAAGTGATTCCCACCCAAATGCAGTAGTGCAAGAAGTGCTATATATACATGATCAAAAGATGTATTTGGGGTTGGTTGCTGAACTAAGTTTTAGAGGTGCAAGTGCTTAAAGTGAGGGCATCAAGAAAAGTAACTATCTAGGTTGCAAATGAAGGAATGCGTCTGATTTAATGTACGAAGGATCCTCAATGCACATCTATATGCAGTGGTATGTCTCCATGATAGTTTTGTAACAACTTAGGGGAATGCATATTCATAGATATATGTTTTTCTTCACCACACTTGTTGGTGTGAATGTTTGAGATTTGATAATGTGTGACAACATTTAATTTAATACAAAGTCTTTTGTATTAGTCTTGCATATGGGTTGTTGTATTTTTGTTCTAGATCACTAAGTATGTTCATTGTCTGTGGGATGTAATCTTTAATATGTATGTAAATGTACATCTGGTTTTATTGATGTTTTATTGGATGCATCTTCTTCCTCTTTGTTGTTCACGAATGTATTGCCCAAAGGATTAGGCACTAGTCCATACTGGGGAAGGATCAATCACCTTTCATTTATCAAACCTTTGTATTGTTAACTGTAGGAGTAGTAGTAGGATTAGATTAGGTTTCACATGTTCATGATTCAGTATTATAACCAGGGAATCATTCTAAGTGACATCAAACTGTTCAAATCATTTGGAATCGTGTTCTTGCATGCTTGCACCCTGTAAGTGTATATGTGAAGTTAAGTGGATTCATCTCAAGGGATACCGTGTTATCATTTGTTGTTGCATCTACATGGTGTAGTAATTAACTTATTTAGAGGTTTTATACAACCAGTTTATCTTGACCTAGTGACAAATATAATGGTCAAGTGTACATTGGGTATGGATGTGATTATCAACTTGTGTTCTATTTAAAGCCTTTAGGAATATCCCTTCTAGGTCTCTATGAGCCCAAAGTGTAGAAGAGCATACCCACTCTTTTTAGTTGGATTTAAACATCCTCAATATGTGGATGAGCCTCTTTCTTACCTTCCTAATGACACCCTTGGCCTGGAAGGAGGAGAAATACTCTAGGATTTTGGACCTACATTTTTGGGAACCAACAGAATGGCACCATCCCTCTAGATGAATTGAAAGGTTGAGAAATTTCAAGGCCTTGGTAATAGTCAGTCTTCAGTTTGCATTTTGTTGTGTCTAGCAGTTGGAATCTCATCAACTTACGCCAAAAGAATGGCATCATTTCCAAGAAGACATTGCTAGGTTAAAATGAAATGAAGACTATACTGGTGAGATAAACCTAGAATTATTTTGTGGCCTTGAAGAGCAATCACGCTTCAAGGGTTTCCTCTTTGGAAGTGGTGGTGACTCTACTATCAAAAGAGAATTTTTTTTGCTGTTGCAGTGTGTTTGTTGTTGGTGACTGAAAGACCCTATCTTAATGTGTAATAACTAGTGTTCAAAGGTACACATGGTTTTTATTCCTCCCTTTGAGATCGCGTTCCTTTCATGGTAAAGAAACATAATTTGTAATATTTTATGCACTGCATTGTAGAATATTTTAGTCATGGCCTCTGAATTTGAAAACTCTAGGGGTGCTCTTTCATATACATCTTCCTATATTTTAGACCCTATAAACTACATTGGATTAGATGCCTATGACCATTCTAGTGATGTTTGTTCAAGTCATGGATCTACATCTTTTACAATCCCAAAAGTATGACATTCATGCAAAAATCATAATGAACTTGCTAGGCAATAGTATGAATTAGAAAAAATAAATCAGCTGATAGAGTTTATGTTGCGGCAGGAAAAGAAAATTGAAAATCATGTTAGGCTGCTAGAGTATAGGGTGCAGTCCCATGCTTTCCCTATTGCCCCTAAAAATTATATTTCTCAGTCCCCTGTCATTCCCATGAACACAATTTTTAATCATTTAGACCTCTCTTGCGTTGACTACAAAACACAGAGCATGCCAACCAAGGTCTACAACTAGATGTCTGTCTTTGATGGGTATGGCATTTGGGAAGGGGACACACATGTTGATGAATTCTTTAATTTCATGGAAGAGTTGCAGTTTGAGGATGAAGACAGGTGGATGAGATATTTTGTTAGGTCCTTGTGTGGAAAGGAAAAAGAATGGATTCAAAGTTTTATAGGGCAATCCTTTGCCTTGTGGAATGAACTTGTGGCTGCATTCGACGATGAATTTACAAAAGGTCTAGACCCTGTTGATCTTGTCTAGGAATAAGAAAAAAATTAAAAAATAAGAGGGAGAGTCTATGATGCAGGAGCATCCCTAGTTCAAGAGTAATCTTGCATCAACCAAAAATATTTTTCATTTCAGTTCTTTCATTTTCCAGTTTAGTTCAGGCAATTCAGTCAGGAGCAGTTTCAGCTTGTGGTCCAGTTTTGGCAATTCACATCTTGCAGATCTAGAATTAGTATCTACATTCATTCATCTACATCATATCAAGAATTTAGAGCATTTGGATCAGTTATCGGAAAGACATCACTCTCAGAAGATCAACTGTTTTCTCAGTGGAGAGCATTCTAACAATTCCTAATAATCAACTGAAGGAGAAGGCTTACGGATCATTCCTTGACTTGCAGATCTCAATGACACATCATTCAATGTCCTTTAGTTCATGGCAAACCTTCCCCATAGGTTCTCACATTTCTCCATTCATTTGAGGAAGTGTTTTATGCATTTAGGTCTGACCTATCTGTGAACACGTTATAGCTCTTCATTGGAATTTGTGACCTTCCTTGGCCGACGCGAAAGAATCTATTGGTTCAGAGATGATATATATTGATGTAATAGATCCTCAAGAAAGTAGTTATCAATTGATTCATAGTTCATAGTTTCAATTTTGTGTGAAGGGAGCTTTAAAGCCTTATCTTGCGCATGTATGTAATCAAGCCTGTGAGCCCTAATTATAAGCCCGCATGTTGCCGGCCGATTTCTATTTGAATTCTATGATATACTGAATGACTGAATCTACAATTGCTTTATTTATTTGAGTTGTTTCTATTGTGTTTACTCTTGCTGCATGGTTTAGATAGTTCATTCTTTGAACCCTCCTACCGTGACTGCACCATGTGGTATTAGAGCGAAAGTTTGATTCTTTGGAGTGAATTGGCGAAGGGGATTCTGTAAGATCTTGTTGTGAGTAGATCACCAATCTGAGGTAGGTTACTTGTGCACAACCAATTGCCGATTGAGAGGCAATTGTCTCTTGTAGCCTGATCACTGAACCTGAGGCAGTTTGCACTTGATCCTAGGAAGATGCCGCTGCAAAGAGTTCCTCCTGTTGGTACAATGGCCAATAGAATGGATGAGATGATGGAATTGATGAGAACAATGCAAATTTGTTTGGATGATGTTGAAGAAGATAGGCAAAGAAGATTGACGCCGAGACCTAATGTTGAAAGTGATGATGAGGAAGAATTTCAATCTGCTGAACAAACTGGCAAAACCCTAGAAGGTAATGAAGAAGAAGAATCAGATCAGATAAAGATGTTGCGAGCTATTTCAAAGATTGGAAAGAGGCCTAGAGTTGATGTACCGAACTATATTGGTAATTTGAATCCTGAAGAATTGATTGAATGGGTAAATGATATGGAAGAATACTTTTAATATGAAGAAATTGAAGATCCAGAGAAGGTGAAATTTGCAAAGACAAAGTTGAAAGGACATGCTGCTCTATGGTGGAAAGAAGTTCAGTTGGAAAGAAATAGAAGAGGAAAAGAAAGGATTACAAAGTCAGACCGGATGGTGACAAAGTTGAAGAATCAGTTCATACCTGCTGACTATGAGTTGGAATTGTTGAAAAGATTACAAAACCTAAGACAAAAGGAGAAATCTGTGAAGGAGTACATTGAAGAATTTCATAAGATGATCATAAGGATAAGACATAGTGAAGCAAGCAAGGAGAAAGTGGCTAGATACATCAATGGACTGAGATTGGACATTCAAGAAGAACTAAGTTTGGTAAGGATGACATCTTTGGAGGAAGCATATTAGTTTGCCCTGAAAGTTGAAGAGAAGCTGAATAAGAAGCATGATTAGAGATAGAGAGGAAGAGGAGGTAAATTTTAGAGAGGTAAAATATTTTCCAGATGTGATAGATCATTTGTGGAGCAAAACAAGTTTGACAACCCAATTAGGAAGGATGATAGAGATAACAATGCTTACTGGAGAGATGACATAAATTTTTACCAGAGAGGAAACCCTAGTGCATACTGGAATGAAAGATACAGAAGAGAAGAAAGAGGATTTGATAAGAGTACATTCATAGGTACTTGTTTCAAGTGTGGAGGTGAAGGACATAGAGCATTTGAGTGTAATTATGGTAGTACAAGCAAGAAGACAAAGAACAGTGGAAGAGCAGCCTATGTTGCAGAACCTGTTGAATCACCTAGTTCTGTTGGTAAACCTAAGAAAGGAGAATCATTGGTGATGAGGAGAGCACTATTTCAAACAGAAACAAATGAGGAACCATCACAGAGGAAAAGTCTGTTCAGAACTAGATGCAAATCTAGAGGTAAGTGTTGTACAGTTGTGATTGATAGTGGTAGTTCAGATAACCTAGTTTCAGAGGAGATGATGACTAAGCTGAAGTTGGAAAGATTGAAACACCCTAAGCCCTATCAAATAGCATGGATTCAACATGATCATAAGGTACTGGTGAGTGAACAATGTTTGATGAAATTTCATATTGGATCTTATCATGATGAAGTCTTGTGTGATATTATGCCTATGGATGTTTGTCATATCTTGTTGGGTAGACCTTGGAAGTATGATAGAAAAGCTATGCATGATGGGAGAAAGAATACATATACTATATCAGCAAATGGGAAAAGAATTACTTTGATTCCTTTGGAGGATGATCCTAAGAGTGAAGTATGTGGGAATGCTAGAATCTGTTTAGTAGATGGAAGGAAATTTTTGGATGGTTTGAAACAGGAAAGTATGTGTTATGCCTTCATTCCTAAAAAGCTTGAAGTAGTGAAGAAAGAAATTGAGCCAGATGAGATAAGAGAGTTGCTGACAGAGTATGAAGACATATCAGATAATGTGCCTGATGGATTGCTACCTATAAGGAGTATCAGTCATCACATGGATCTTATACCGGGAGCAAGTTTGCCTAACAAAGCAGCACATCGAATGACACTAACAGAGAATGAAGAACTAAATAGATAGATACAAGAATTGTTGAGGAAAGGATTGATTAGAGAAATATTGAGTCCTTGTGTAGTACTTGCAGTGTTAGCACCAAAGAAGGATGGAGAATGGAGAATGTGTACTAACTCTAGAGCAATAAACAAGATCACAATTAAGTATAGATTTCCTTTGCCTAGGATGGAAGATATCATGGATTGTTTGAGTGGAGCAAAATATTTCACAAAGATAGATTTGAAGAGTGGATACCATCAGATCAGAATTAGAGAAGGAGATGAATGGAAGACTGCTTTTAAGACAAATGAAGGATTGTATGAGTGGTTAGTGATGCCCTTTGGATTGACATATGCACCAAGTACTTTCATGAGATTGATGAATGAAGTCTTGAATAAATTCTTGGGTAAGTTTATTATTGTATACTTGGATGATATTCTATTTTTCAGTAAAACAAAAGAACATTTGTGGCATATTAGACAAGTTTTGCAGAGATTGGGAGAAGAGAAATTGCTGATAAACATCAAAAAGTGTAGTTTCAAGAAGGAAGAATTGGTATATTTGGGATTTGTGATTTCTACGGAAGGATTGAAGATGGACCCTGAGAAAGTGAAAGCAATTGTTGAATGGCCTACATCGGAGAGCATTGGAGAGGGTAGATTATTTCATGGATTGGCTAGTTTCTACCGGAAGTTCATCAGAAATTTCATTTTAGTTTGTAATCATATGACAGAGACAATGAGAGGTGACATAAAAGATTTTAAGTGGACATCTGGAGCAGATAAAAGTTTTGAGTTTTTGAAGCAAAAAGTGACAGAGCAACCTGTTTTTGCATTACCAGATTTCAACAAGGTATTTCAAGTTGATTGTGATGCTAGTGGAAATGCAATAGGAGCAGTGTTAAGTCAAGAAGGTAGACCTGTAGCTTATTTCAGTGAGAAGTTGAATGATGCAAGGAGAAGATATTCAGTTTATGATCAAGAGTTCTATGCCATAATTCAAGCCTTGAAGAAGTGGAGACATTACTTGTTGCCTAAGGAGTTTGTGTTGTATACAAATCATCAAGCTTTGTAATATTTGAATAGTCAAGGTAAGTTGAATAAGAGACATATGAGATGGGTAGAGTTCATGCAGAGTTATACTTTTGTGTTGAAGCATAGGAGTGGTAAATCAAACAAAGTTGTTGATGCCTTGAGTAGAAGAAGAAACTTGTTGACAAAGATGAGAGTTGAAGTGTTGGGTTTTGATGAATTGAAGAATATGTATGAGGGAGACACTGATTTTGCAGAACCTTGGAAAGCTTGTAAGGAACCTATTGTGACAGATAGAAGTAAGTGGTTCGACTATTTCATTCAGGAAGATATGTTATTCAAAGGAAGCCAATTGTGCATACCTAGAAGTTCAATAAGGGATAATTTGATCAAGGAGAAGCATAGTGGTGGATTGGCAAGACATTTTGGGATTGACAAGACAGTGGATTTGGTAAGTGAAAATTACTTTTGGCCTCAGATACCTAAGGATGTTCAGAGATTTGTGCAGAGTTGTAGAGTTTGTCAAGTTGCAAAAGGGAGTAGTCAGAACACTGGATTGTATAAACCTTTGACAGTTTCAGAGAGACCTTGGGAAGACATAAGCATGGATTTTGTAATGGGATTGCCTAAGACACAAAGAGGACATGATTCAATATTTGTAGTGGTTGATAGATTTTCAAACAATGCTCAGTTCATACCTTGTAAGAAGACAATTGATGCAGTGCATGTAGCTGACCTATTTTTTAAAGAGATTGTAAGATTTCATGGATTACCTAAGAGTATAGTTTTAGATAGAGACACAAAGTTTGTTGGATACTTTTGGAAGACACTTTGGAAGAAGATGAAGACATATTTGAAGTTCAGTTCTACTTTTCATCCACAGACAGATGGATAGACAGAGGTAGTGAATAGGAGTTTGGAAAACTTGTTGAGATGTTTGGTTGGAGACAAAGCTAGAAGTTAGGATTTGATTCTTTCACAAGCAGAGTTTGCATACAATAATTCAATGAACAGGAGTACCGGAAGAACACCTTTTGAGATTGTGACTGGAGTGAATCCTAGAGGAATTACAGAATTGTGAGATATCAGTACAGAGGAAAAGAGGAGTGCAGACGCAGAAGAATTTGTAGACCAGATGAAGACAGTGCATAATCAAGTGAAGAAGCATTTGGAGGATATGAATAGTAAGTACAAAGAGAAGGCAGATGAGAAGAGAAGACATAAGGAATTTGAAGTGGGAGATGAAGTAATGGTGTACTTGAGAAAAGAAAGATTTCCAGTTGGGACTTGTAACAAGTTGAAGATGAAGAAGTTTGGACCTTGTAAGATACTCAGGAAATTTGATTCAGGAAATGCATATGAAGTGGAGCTTCCGGAGACATTGGGTATTTCACCTATTTTCAACATTGTAGATCTTTATCAGTATCATGAAGCAGAGTTTAGTGACAGCATGGAAGAAGAATTGAAGAAGCAGTTACCACAACAAGTACCAGAGCTGATAGAAGTCATATTGGACAACAGATTTGGATGCAACACTAGAGGAAGACAATACAAAGAATATCTTATGAAGTGGAAAGGCAGATCAAAAGAAGATTCAGCATGGATTTCTCAAGCTGAGGTGGACAGTCTTGGTTCTCCCCTAGCCCCAGAAAAGTGAGGGACTCACTTTTTCAAATAACCTCAGATGTCTAATGTAGGAGCACCCCTGGTTCAAGAGTAATCTTGCATCAACCAAAAACATTTGCATTTGAGTTTGTTTGCATTTTAGTTCTTTCATTTTCTAGTTCAGTTTAGGCAGTTTAGTCAGGAGCAGTTTCAGCTTGTGGTCCAGTTTTGGCAATTCACATCTTGCGGATCTGGACTTAACATCTACATTCATTCATCTACATAATATCAAGAATTTAGAGTGTTTGGATTAGTTACTAGAAAGACATCACTCTCAGAAGATCAATTGTTTTCTCAATGCAGAGCATTCTAAGAGTTCCTGATAATCAACTAAAGGAGAAGGCTTGCGGATCATTCCTTGACTTGTGGCTCTCAATGACACATCATTTAATGCCCTTTGGTTCATGGCTGACCTTCCCCATGGGTCTGCATGCTGTTCCATTCATTTGAGGAAGTGTTCTATGCATTTAGGTCCAACCTATCTATGAACACGTTACAACTCTTCATTGGAGTTTTTGACCTTCCTTGGACGACCCAAAAGAATCTATTGGTCCGGAGATCATATATATTGATGTAATAGATCCTTAGGAAAGTAGTTAGCAATTGATTCAAAGTTTCTTAGTTTCAATTTTGTGTGAAGGGAGCTTCAAAGCCTTATCTTTTGCATATATGTAATGAGGCCTGTGAGCCCTAATTGTAAGCCCGCATGTTGCCAACCAATCTCTATTTGAATTCTATGATATACTGAATGACTAAATCTACAATTGCTTTATTTCTTTGAGTTGTTTCCATTGTGTTTACTCTTGCTACATGGTCCGGATAGTTCATTCTGTGAACCCTCCTACCATGATTGCACCAAGTGGTATTAGAGTGAAAGTTTGATTCTTTGGAGCGAATTGGCAAAGGGGATTTTGTAAGATCTTGTTGTGAGTAGATCACCAATCCGAGGTAGGTTACTTGTGTGCAACCAATTGCCGATTGAGAGGTAGTTGTTGCTTGTAGCCCGATCGCCAAACCTGAGGCAGTTTGCACTTGATCTTAGGAAGATGCCGCTGCAGAGAGTTCCTCCTGTTGGTACAATGTCTAATAGAATGGATGAGATGATGGAATTGATGAGAACAATGCGAATTCATTTGGATGCTATTGAAGAAGATGGGCAAAGATGATTGACGCTAAGACCTAATGTTGAAAGTCATGATGAGGAAGAATTTCAATCTGCTGAACAAACTAGCGAAACCCTAGAAGGTAATGAAGAAGAAGAATCAGATCAGATAAAGATGTTGCTAGCTATTTTAAAGATTGGAAAGAGACCTAGAGTTGATGTACCAAACTATATTGGTAATTTGAATCCTGAAGAATTGATTGACTAGATAAATGATATGGAAGAATACTTTGAATATGAAGAAATTGAAGATCCGGAGAAGGTGAAATTTGTAAAGATAAAGTTGAAAGGACATGCTACTCTATGGTGGAAAGAAGTTTAGTTGGAAAGAAATAGAAGAGGAAAAGAAAAGATTACAAAGCGGGACCAGATGGTGACAAAGTTGAAGAATTAGTTCATACCTGCTAACTATGAGTTGGAATTGTTGAAAAGATTGCAAAACCTAAGACAAAAGGAGAAATCTGTGAAGGAGTACATTGAAGAATTTCATAAGATGATCATAAGGATAGGACATAGTGAAGCAAGCAAGGAGAAAGTGGCTAGATACATCAATGGACTGAGATTGAACATTTAAGAAGAACTAAGTTTGGTAAGGATGACATCTGTATGTGTATATCGAAAAATTTGGATTTATAAATGGAAATGATCAAACAATTGAAATGCATAACCTAAACCCAAATAATTCAATACCTCGAAGATGCAAGATGAGCTTGATTGATCAATTTGTTGTGTTGGTTGCTCGATTCCGCAGCATAACGTTGATAAGGAGATAGATGATGGATGCAAAGGCTCTAATGATTTCAACAGCATGTGGATACTTGAGGATCAATGCCCTTTTAGAAAATTTGACAGAATAAGGGTGCTTAAGGCTCAATGCATGCTAATGGCTTGTGGGGGGTTTGATTTATAGAAAAGGCTTGGTTCCAATGGATGGCAAGGATCAATTAGGGCTTTAGGTGAAATGGATGGATAGGATTAAGTTAGGTTTCCTTGCACATCAAGAAATTGTAGTCATATAACATGTGGCAGAGGAGGATGAGGCTTAGGTGTGCTTGTGTAGATAAATACTAAAATTAGGTCCCATTAGTTGTGCATGTGAAAGATAAAAGTTGTAACACATGATTGACTAGACAAGTGTTGGAATGTGATGAAAGATGAGTGTTTAATTCAAATAAAATATTTGAATTAGTTGGGATATGAGTTGGATATTAATTAAATAAATAAAATTTATTTAATTAATTGAGAAGTTGAATAGGATGAGATAAGATATGATGTGGAAATTAATTAAATAAATAAAATTTATTTAATTAATTGGGATGGGGATAAGATAAATGGGATTATGCATGTGAAATTAATTAAATAAATAAAATTTATTTAATTAATTGGCTAAGTAGAATGAGGATGGGATTGAATGGGATTTTAATTAAATAAATAAAATTTATTTAATTAATTGGCTAATGGATAAATGGGATTAAGAGTGGGATTTAGGACAAAAATGGCTTATGATGTTTAGGATAATGTTTTAACAAGGTGTTGTAGGACATGGACAAAGTTGGGACAAATTTGGGTGTCTACAGTATGGGTAAAATAGTGATCAATCAAATGAATTAAACAAGACCCAAACATCAACAGAATAGTGAAACAAGAAGGATTCAATAAACGAAGCAATGAACAAATACAAAGCAAACCTTTCCCGTTTCTAAACTTCTGTTGTTCACCTATCACAAATCGTTCTTTTGCAGATGAAGTGAGCCCTCAGAGAGTGCAATCTTTTAGCAGTTTATAGGAAGTCGACAGTGAATGGCTGTGGTGATACGCAATGAAGATGAGCTCCAATGCAAGTATGTGATCTCAAGCTTGTAGATGACAAAAGGGTGCTAAAGGCGCGCTGGTGATATTTCTGCAGAGTAACGATGTCAAAAGCCTGGATGATTAGAATGGAGGGATGAAGCTTCATTTATAGACTTGGAAGAATGGGAATCAACGGTTGAGAGGAGATATGAAGATCAACGGCTGAGGATGGTTGAGGAATGTGCAACCAGTAGAAATGTGACAAGTGTCCCAGCTCCATCATGAAAGGGGGATGTGACAAAACTGATTGGAGAGTTAACTCCATTGACTGGTCTGTTAACTGATTTGATTGATCAGTTAGAAGAATAAATTGTGGAACTGACTGAATTGATTGAGGATTTGAATCAATTGACAGGTTAGTTAACACTTTTGATTGATTAGTTAACTAACCTCTGATTTGAGAAGAAATAGGCCATGTGGGTGAGGGAAAATAAGGTAATTAAATATTAAATATATTTAATTACATGTGCAACCTGATGAGGTGGACAAGGTGAGGTGGAAAAGGTGAGGTGTAAAGGTGATGTGGATTTTTGGAATTTAGAACTTAGGATAGAGGAATTTGGCTTAATTAAATAATTTATGATTATTTAATTATGTGAGACATTTAGAAAAATAAATAGAATTTATTTAATTATGGAACAGTGAATCGATTAAATAAATTTAGAATATTTATTTAATTAATAGAAGAAGGGAATAAATATTTAGAATATTTATTTAGGATGAATCGTGTCATTTTTAGGCGTATACATTTTGCCCCTCTTTGATGCAATGCAGTTTATAGCGTTGCTTCAAAGAATTTGATAGTCCGAATGATGATACATGCCCCAGTTTGCCCCTGGTACAGGTTCAATGACGATAAGATGCCCCCTCGGGAGATTGGACGGGAAAAGGGTGAAAGAAACGGAGACGGACAATCTCACAAAGACGAAGGGGTTAGGATAGGTTGGAGAAAAAGGGACGCGGTCAGGGATGCGGGAAGAAAACGGGAAGAAAAACGGGCACGAAAAGTAGTCACAGTCATCACCTAGCCAGAATTAGGATTTGGAGGCTATAAATAGGAGCTGGGTCCACAAGAATAGTCATTTGTACACTTGTTTACTCTGGATTGGATTGAGAGAGCCTAGAGCAAACTTGGAGCAGCATGGCAGCCAGAGCAGTAGACATTCCACGCGAGGAGCATCGATTTGAGCGAGTCCGTCGATTCAGGCGGCCAGTAGAGGCAGGACCCCCGGTATGTGCTTCGAAAAATTTCTCCTAGGGTTGACTTTAGGTGTCATAAATGCACGTAAAAAATAGGTCGAATGCATGCGCCGAAACGTAGAACGGCGCATATGTCTCGCGAAGCGGCGCTTTTGTCGTTGCGCGGTGCATATGCCAGTTTCGGTGGTGCATACATGAAAGCTGCGCATCTGTGCACTGTAGCTGCGCTTATGTAATTTGGCGGCGCATGTGTATTTAAGCTGCGCATATGTTGAAAGTAGCGGCGCATCTGTTAATGCTTCGCATATGTCGATTGTAGCGGTGCTTTCATAATATGGCGGCACATATGCCGAATGTTGCGGTGCATCTGCTGGATCTGCGCATATGTGCACTGTGGTGGCACATTTGTGTGAGGCGGCGCATATGCTGATTTTAGCGGTGCATATGCTGATTTTAGCGGTGCATATACCAAAAAATGGCGCTTTTACCACCTGTAGTGGTGCATTTGCTGTGGATAGCAAAGGACTTAGCCAAATTGACTCGATTAGCGTCCTGTTTGATGCGGTAATCGATGAGCTATCTCCGAGATTGCAGAAATCTAGTTAAGAGATGTAGTGTGCTGTTTTGATCAATTTGAAATGCTAAGTTTAGTTGATATAGTTCAGTAGGTATGTTGAGTATGGTATATGTCGCTTGAGACTGATGCTTTGCCTTGCTTGCTTACAGGAGGATATTCGGGACACACTACAATCGAGGGAGACGTTTCCCATGCCCCTATTGCAGAGATATATGCTGACAGAGACTAACAGAGTGGCGCTTGGTGCCATGGGTTTGGATTATGTATGCTTCATGCCCGAGGTGTGGGCGAACCGTGGACTGCTGACAGCTGCCGTGGAGAGATTCCACAGTGAGGATGGGACCTTCCACTTTCTGACGGGAGAGATGACGGTGACCTTGGAGGACGTCTACTGGATACTGCACTTGCCTGTGGTAGGCGAGTTAGTAGAGTATGATGCACAGCGGGACGCGGGACTTGCCGAGTGCCAGCGGGTGTTTGATGATCCTGAGCTAGCTGGACAGGTTATCCCGTGGCAGGCTATATACGACTGCTATGACTACTTCCCTAGGATTGTGGCTGGACTGATCGGGGGTGTTGTATGCCCGGACAGGAGATCGCATGGGTTCCCCATTGGATGGGGCAGGATCATGGAGTGGATGCTGACTGAGGGCACCCGATATGCATGGGGAGTCTGCGTACTGGCCCATTTATACCATGACATGCATCAGGTGGTGTACCACCACAGCATGAGTCTATCAGCTGGGGTGTTGGTGTTACAGTTCTGGCTGTGGGAGCACATAGCGGTGACTAGGCCGATATGTGTCTTCGCGAGGCAGCGAGGAGAGCCATACAGTTATGGCTATGCAGGAGTGATTTCCCAGCACAGGCTGGGGAAGCTAGAGTATTGGAGACACACCTTGGACGGAGTGGATGTGGTCGTCTGGCGACCATATCTGGATTGTGAGCCTTGGGACGACAAGGGAGACGAGCTGCCATACTGCTTTCAGACCAGGTGGCTGATAGGCCAGACACGGCATATACTGGAGAGGCAGATGGTGGGCTGAGTGTTGAGACAGTTCGGCAGGAGGCAGGGCATGCCATAGGGGCAGGCTATGTTCGCACGGATGCATGCAGAGAGGGTCCGATGGGGGCTGATGGCTTCGTATGAGGAGGCTCTGGCAGAGTTCCAGCAGATGCCGTATGTGGCATGGGACATGAGGAGAGAGATAGCAGATGCGGGGGTGACACAGGAGTACGAGGATTGGATCACTGCACATCCTTTCCTGAGATATTCAGGACCCAGCTTGCTGGTGCCTCGTTTTGATGAGGCAGACTCAGAGGAGGAGGGAGAGGCTGGCCCAAGGCGGAGGGGAGTTAGAGGAGGACAAGGACGACGGGGTGGTAGAGCCGGAGAGAGGCCAAGACAACGGAGGAGGATAGTTCAGGCTGAGCAGGCAGTGCCAGGGCAGGTAGAGGCACAGCAGCAGATACCTCAGCAAGCACAGATGCCACCACCCCAGCAGGTACCACAGCAGCAGGTGCCCCAGCCACAGGGGCCAGGACAGGCAGAGGCAACACAGGGGCCAGTACAGGGAGAGGCTAATGAGAGGACTATAGCCAGCCTGAGGGGACAGGTGCGAGAGCTGCAGGCATAGCTAAGGAGGGTAGAGAGGAGGCGAGATATAGACGCAGTGGTGATCACTGGGTTGACTCGCGAGAGAGACATAGCAGACGCACAGGTACGTATTATCCGTGTAGAGCGGGACACTGCTGTGGCCACTATGGGGACAGATGCAGCGAGTTCATTTTTGGTTGGGCAGGTGCAGCAGGCACAGGCATAGGTTGGCCAGTTGTAGACGCAGTTGGCATAGGCACAGACAGATCTAGCCAGAGCACAGTCCTAGGCTCAGTATTACCGAGGGTTATACCATGGTGCCGTGGCATCGAGCCAGAGGGCAGGGAGCTTCAGGAGTTAGTCTAGGGCAACTCATAGAGCAGGTCCATCACATTCAAGGGCCTCCGTGATGGGTCCCCAGCAGTCAGGAGCTGGCAGTGGTGGCCCACAGCAGCAGGGATAGACACAGACCGGATTTTGTACATTTTGGGACATGTATCACCATCCATTTGGATGCATATTGTATATGACACTCTTATTCCAGAGATAGATGATGATTTTGTACATTTGGACCTCTTTTATATGATAATATATATGATGATGCAGCTTTGTGTATCTATTGCATGTGCTATGCGATGAAGATTTACTTCTATTGTATGATGTGATGTATGTGCATAGTTAGATGGTCTATCTGATGCTATATGAGATGCTTTGTGATATGTTGCTATATGATGTCTATGTGATTTAATGTTTTCAAATGAATGCAAAATGTAATATGATTTCTATGTTAGAGGCAACTTTGTTATGGGAGGTGTATATGTTCTAATGCAAATGTATGCATATGTGTTATAATTTTTATGTGATGATGCAACTGTGTTATGGGACGTCTATATGATCTAATGCAAATGTATGCATATGTGATATGAGTTTGATGTGATTATCTGTGCTTTAAGATGTGATGTGATGCAAATGTATTGGTGACCTAATGCATTGGATGGTGTATTCTACGAACCTAAGCATGTGCATGACTAGTCCTACGAATGATATGATATGCTCCTATATGCTTTGTTTTTGTGAAGTCCAAATGTACTTTATCGACACAAGAATGACATGATAGATAGATAGAAGAATGGTTGTGATAAGATGACTTAGAAACTTTACTTGATATCGTTACTCTGCATAGTTTGGATAATGAGGATTGCATGGATGTGTATGTGGATATAGGATGGATGCTTTGCTTTTAGAGTGCTTTATTTCATCATTGGGCAGTTTGTTTTTGGCACATTTTCTGAAATGTTGTAAGTGAATACAAGCATCGAGGTATAATTGAACCGAGATGACCTGAGTATCGCTTACATGGATTTTGATTTAGCAAGCTAATACAAGCATCTAGTCAAAATTGAATCTAGATGACCTGAGTACTTCCTGCATTTCAACAAGCAAGGATTGCCCCCGTTCGTGTTATACCATTGATGTCCTCGATGATCTTTTGCCGATCATGTCCTTAGACAAGGCTTCACATTACTAAAGTTTAATCCACAAATAGCAAACAAAGAAAGTAATCATGCCCCCATCATAGCATCTCTAGCATGTTTCTGATCTACAAAGCATATTTTCGTTGGTATGTGTTTTATTTCTTGCCGTAATTTGCATAAAATCATGCAGAAGACCTTGGGTATTTGCTTTGCATTGGATAGGTTAAGATACTCATAGTCAAGATTTTTGCTTGAAGCGCGGGTTCTGCTTGCATTTGCTTGTTTGGTGAGAAGATTGCATAATCTTTATTGGGGAGACGGACCCTAAGGGACTGACCTAGTGCCTCGGGGGCTCATTGCTAAATGACCTTGCCTACATGACGACGCAGAGGCAACGTAGTTCGGGGTAAACCCTAATGGACCATGGATGGACTAGAAGAAAGACGACAAGAATGAAGACAAGAAAGGGGATGAATGGGACCGTGGGAGAAATGGAAGCCTTGGGGGCGCATTAGAATAATGGCCTTGCCTACGTGACGGTGCAGAGGCAACGTAGTTCACGGACTTGGACCATGGACACCGACGGGAAACACTATACTAGGCTCGCATGAAGGAGATGGTATGGGACAAAACCTTGGTTGACAAGGCCACAAGGTGAATATCAAGCCATGATAGGTAACTGTCAAGTGTTTATTGCAGGACAGATATGGGTCGAATGGAAAATGAGCGAAGGAAGAATGGACTCAAGGTGATTGGATTCGCAAAGATGGAGACGGCGGTTTATCACAAGTAACGCCTGTTTACCAGGTTTTCATCACTTGCTTTTATTTGCATGGGAAGCTAGAAAGTAACATGACGCCTGTTTGCCAGGTTTTCATCATGATACCTATCCAAGGCGCCTGTTTGCCAGGTTTTCACCAAAGGACGATTTTTTTTGTATGCTTTCTATTTTTTCTGATTTTTTTGTATTTTCTCTTTTCAACTTTTTTTTGATTGATTTTTTTTTTTTTGATTTTTGTGGTTTTATTGGGCCCCCTTGCACTGGGGTTCTCCTAGGTATAGAACCGGCGAAGGTGCATGCTGTTGATTGGATCATCAAACAACTCGCCCTCTGATGTGGCCAACTAATATGCCCCCGATCCGTAAGCAGCTACAATCACATAGGGCCCCAGCCAGTTAGGTTCGAACTTACCTTTCTTTTCTCTGTCCTGCTGATTGCGAGGGTTCTCTTTTAGAACTAGGTCCTCAACCTTGAAGCATCTTGGTCGAACCTTGTGGTTGTAGCTTCTTGACATCATCTGTTGATAGGCTTTGAGATGGTCAAAAGCTTTCTGGCGCCTTTCCTCTAGCAGCTCTAGTTCTTTTAGCCTGGAGACTCTGTACTCTTCATCTGATATGAGACCTTGCAATGACACCCTGAGGGATGGTAGTTCGACCTCAATGGGAAGGATGGCTTCGGAACCATAGACAAGGGCGTAGGGTGTAGCACCTGTGGGAGTGCGTATGTTGGTTCTGTAGGCCCACAGAGCGGGATTGAGTTGGACGTGCCAATCGCGACTAGCTTCATTGACAGTTTTCTTTAGGATTTTTAGAATGGTTTTATTCGATGCCTCAGCTTGGCCGTTACCTTGGGGGTAGTATGGAGTGGAGAAACGATGTTGGATTTTGAAACGCTCACAAAGTTCCTGGACATCCTGATTTTTGAATGGTCTCCCATTATCCATTATGATGGATGAAGGGATGCCATATCGACAGATAATGTAATTCAGAATGAACGAGGAAATTTGCTTTCCTATGACGGTGGTTAGGGGAACGGCTTCAATCCACTTGGTGAAGTACTCAGTGGCGGTTATGATAAATTTATGGCCGTTGGAAGAAGGTGGATGAATCTTTCCCACAAGGTCAAGTCCCCACTGGCAAAAGGGCCAGGGTGTCGTTAAAGGTCTCAACTCCTGAGCAGGTGCATGAATCAGGTTCCCGTGTATTTGGCACTGTTTGCACTTTTTGACGAACTGATATGAATCCATTTCCATATTGGGCTAGTAATAACCCAAACGCATGAGTTTCTTAGCTAAGGAAGGACTGCTGGAGTGTGTTCCGCAGATCCCTTCGTGTATGTCTCGCAAGGGCGTTATGGATTCTTCTTGTTTTAGACAATGGAGTAAAGTACCATCCAGACCACGTCGGTAAAGGGTATTAGCTATGATGGTGTAACGGGAGGCTTGTCGAATGAAAGTCCATTTTTGGTTGGAAGAGAGGTCCGGTGGAAGAATATTATCCTTGAGGTAAGTGTAGGTCTTACCGTACCAAGGTGAATCAGATCCTACTAGGAGGCAAATGGAATGGGTTTCGAGGAGATCATAAGCCGGTTGCCGAATGGTTTCTACTAAGAACTCATACCGTGACTCGTATTCAGGTATTTCAAGAAGAGAGGCTATGGTAGCCATTGCATCTGCTGCTTTGTTCTCGATCCTGGGTATTTGTTCAAAGGAGATGGTCCCAAAGTGTTCTTTGAGGTCGTCGACCATCCGTTTGTATGGGATGAGCTTCTCATCTTTGGTTTGATATTCATCGTTGACCTGATTTATGATAAGCTAAGAATCACCGTAGACACATAGTGCTTGGATTTTCCACTCAGTAGCCATCTTGAGACCAATTACCAAGGCTTCATATTCCGCTATATTGTTAGTGCATGCAAATAACAACCTATAGGACTTTGGAATTGTGTCACCTTAGGCAGTGATAAACAGGATACCTGCCCCCGATCCATGGTTGGTGTAAGACCTGTCGAAGTAGAGTTTCCAAGGAGATGTTGACAGAGTGAATAAAGACTCATCGGGAAACTCAAATTGCATTGTTGAAGTGTCCTGTAATGGTGCCTCGGCCAGTTGGTCAGCTATGATTTGCCCTTTGATGGCTTTTCTGTCCACATATTCTATATCATATTCACTAAGAAGCATAACCCACTTTGCTAGTCGACCTGTGAGAGCTGCTTTGCTGAGAAGATACTTTAGTGGGTCGATTTTGGCAATGAGTTTGACAGGATGTGCCAACATGTAGTGTCGGAGTTTTTGTGAAGCAAAAACCACCGCAAGGCATGATCGTTCTACCTGTGAGTATTGTAACTTGTAGCCCACTAAGGTTCGACTGATGTAGTATACAACTCTTTCCTTGTTCTCATAGTCTTGCTGCGCTAGGAGAGCCCCAAGAGCAGTAGGTGTAGCAGAT
This sequence comes from Cunninghamia lanceolata, assembly GCA_027924645.1. Taxonomy (NCBI): domain Eukaryota; kingdom Viridiplantae; phylum Streptophyta; class Pinopsida; order Cupressales; family Cupressaceae; genus Cunninghamia; species Cunninghamia lanceolata. Next base: position 1,815,054 of record BSBN01000082.1, read on the forward strand.
ATGTAGAGAATCAAAGGTTTTCCTTGGATCAGAGGCATGAGTATAGGAGGGTTCATAAGGTACTCCTTTAGCTTGTTGAATGCCTCTTCGCACCGCTCATCCCATTTAAATGGAATATTCTTATGTAGGAGGTGGCTGAAAGGTTGGCACTTGTCTGCCAATTGTGAGATGAACCTGCGGATGGCCTGCAGCTTGCCCTGTAAGGATCTCAACTGTGTTAGAGTCTTGGGCGGTGGCATGTCCATTATTGCTTTGACCTTGGCCAGGTCTACCTCTATTCTGTTTGTTGACACAATGAAGCCTAGCAGCTTGCCCGATGTTACCCCAAACACACACTTCTTTAGGTTCAGTTTGACTTGGAATTGATCCAACCATTGAAAGACTTTTTCTAATATGTCCAGGTGTGAGTCCCTTGTGAGAGATTTTGCTAAGATATTGTCAACATAGTCCTCCATCGTCACATGCATCATGTCATGGAATATAGTTGTCATGGCCCGCTGATATGTAGCACCTGCGTTTTTCAGCCCAAAAGGCATGACATTCCAACAAAAGGTACCCCATGGACAAGTGAAAGCTGTTTTGTGTTGGTCCTCCGGTGCTATTTTGATTTGGTTATACCCGGAGAATCCGTCCATGAGTGATAGCATTGTATGTCCTGCAGTAAGGTCGACTATGATGTCGATGTTTGGCAACAGAAAGTCATCCTTGCGGCATGCTTTGTTTAAGTCTCGAAAATCATTGCATAGTCGAACCTTGCCATCTGGTTTAGACACTGGCACAATGTTTGATATCCATTCGGGATAATCTATGGCTCTGATGAACCCCACATCTAGTAATTTCTTGAGTTCTTCCTTGACCAAAAGGGCTATATGAGGATGCAACTTTCTCAGTTTCTGCTTTACAGGCTTCACCCCTGGATCCAATGGCAAATGATGTAGAATTAGGTTTGGGTCCAAACCTGGCATGTCTGCATATGACCAAGCGAAGCTGCCTCTCTTCTTTTTAAAGAATGGTACAAACCTGGTTTTCTCAGGTGATGTGAGAGATTTTGCAAAGTGGATAATCTTGGGCTGCTCTTCGGTTCCAATATTCACTGGCTCTGTTGGCTCCACCACAATTTGTGACCGTTCCTGGTACATATCACTAGGGAGGGTGTCAAGCATTCCATCGTCAGGTGCCACAGTTAGGTTTTCACCTTCAGATACGTCCTTTCTTTTTACTGTTTTATGATCTGACACTGCCGCACGGCAGTTTTCACCGTCAGATCCATTTTTGATCTTGATATTTTTGCGACTAGAAGGCTTGGCACCCTCCCCGAAGTAAGCCACGGTATTGAGTTTGATAGCAAAACCAGCTTTATGATCTCCTTTTGGTAAGTGATCCCTAAGTTCCATATAGTCAATGTAAGCATCATCGTTCTGGAACCTATCTAATTGGGGGGTTCCTTGCAGATCCCAGTCAATAAGCTCAGGGTGTAAGAGGGGAAGGGAGTCGGATGAGAGATCTGATTCACTAATGGTGTGAATGGAAATGTTATGAGCATTGGTGGGGGTAGTGTTCTGGGTGGTACTTTCCTCTAAGTTATTATCGCAATGGAATCTAAACTTTCCTCGAAAGCCATAATCTCAGGGAGGGGCAAATCAGACTCCAGTGGTCTGTCCCATTGCGTTTGTCCCTCATGGTAGGGGCTAAGAGTTTGGATGGTGTCAACCTCTTTGTCGTCGTAGGAGTGCTCTGTTAGCTCGTCCCACTCATACTCATTTGAATCATCTGAATCTGTGTCACTGTCCACTTGGAGTGTTTGGATTGTCTCCACAAGGCAAGCATTTTCCTTGGCTTTACCCTTGCCTTTGTATCCTAGGCCACTTGTGTTTCTAGCTGAAGAGGATGAAGAAGGTTGTATAGGTTCAACGATTCCTTCTTTTCTGAGGCCTATGGGGCCTTGTCCTTCGTACCCCATCCTGTGCAAAATAGTTTCACCCCGTCCATAGAGTTCTGTAGGGAGTCTAGGCGGCTCTTGGGGTGTGTTTTCTTCTTCAGCATAAAGCCATTGTAGGAGATCTCGCTCCTCTGTCTCATCAGATAAGGTCCCCCATTTTACAAAGGGATTTGCGGGAGTTATAGGAGGAGCAGATGGCTTTGGAAAATGCCTAGGTTGATGCTTGGGTTGGCCAAAAGAGTGAGGAGACAAAGGCATTTTGGCAAGGTTGAGGCTGTGCTCAATGGAGTATTCCCCCATGCCATTTTCTTTTATGGTAAGTTTCAGTGGTTTGGGTCTTGAGGAGGAAGCTTCAACGGTATGGTCTTGTTGCGGAGTAGGGGAAATGTAGGCTCTGTTGTTGGGTATGACACATTCAGATTTTGCTTGGAAAGAATTGCAGTGTTGGTAGGGGTTGGGGTCGCCTTGAATGGTGACCTGCTGGCCATTGTGCGGGAATTTAATGCATTGATGATAGGTTGAGGGGACAGCCTTCATGGCGTGGATCCATGGTCTCCCTAGTAGGATATTATAAGCAACCTCTCGGTCAAGGACTTGACACACTACATCTTTGATTACCGGTCCCACTTGAATGGGTAGGACAACCGTGCCCTATATGGTTCTTTCCTCCTCGTCATAGGCTTTGATGGTAATTTTCCATCTTGGATCAACTGCCTGTTCAGAGAACCCTAGTGCAAGGACTAGCTTCAACGTGCAAATATTTAAACCGGTGCCCCCATCAATGAGAACCCTCTTGATGCGGTGCTTGTGCACGAATGCGACAATGTGTAGAGGGGTGTTGTGGGGTTGAGATATGGAAAGGTCATCTTGCTCCGTAAACGAGATGGAAGTGGAGGATGTCAGATTGCCTACCATGGTCTGAAACTTTTCTTGGGCTAGGTTAGTGGGGACAGTAGTTTCCACTAAGGCTTTCTCAAGAATCTCCTTATGAGAAGGAGATCAAGAGCTCCAATATAGAAATGTGAGCCGGAGTTTTCTGTAATTGGTCGATGACATTGTATGGGCGGGAGTTGGACGGAGATGGTGATGACCTTGGAGGGGTGGTATTGATCGTGACTTTACCACTGCGGGTAATTATACTACAACCAGTTCTGTTAGGTCCTGGTTGTTGGTTGGGGGAGATGACATTGACCTGCGGAATATGCTCAGAAATGCAGTTAATGGTGTACTCAAATGGAACGCTTGCATAGTTAGCATTACTCGATCCACTGTTCTGATTTGGCCGGTTGCGACTGTTGTCGTTATTGGGATTGCCATTGGAGCTGTTGCCATTGTGACCATTGTTGCTATTGTGGCCATTGTTGCGATTGTTGTTATACGGCCGGTTGTGGTTCAGAAGAGGATCCCGATAGGCCACATGAGATTCATTGGAGGTATGCTGTTGTGTCCCTCCCTGATTCTGATCCAGTATATCTTGTATGACATTCTTGAGGTGGATGCAATTGTTAGTCGTGTGCCCCCTTCCTCGATGATACTCACAATAGTCTGTGTCCTTCCAATAGGGAGGTTTGACGATAGGCTCATAGTCACTTGTTGGCAGTAGAGAAATTTCATTGTTAGCCAACAACTTCCTGAGGGCAGACTCTTGAGATTCCCCCAACGGCGTGAATTTTCTCCTTGGATTTGAATTGAACCAAGGTCTAGGTTCTCGAGGGGGTGGCTTGTTAAGTGCACCGGTATTTGCTTCTCCCTTAAGAGTGAATATGGGTTGTTGCTTAGGGGCTGCCGCCTTGGCGTCCACTACTCCATCGTTGACCACATTCTTGTTCTTGGTCCAAAACTTTGATTTATCTGTTGTGTAATTGGAAGGAGGTGTGTCCTTGTAGAGCTTGAGAGTTCCTTTAGTGATCATAGCTTTTTCAATGAAGAGGCCCATTTCAATGACTTTGGCGAACGAGGTAGGGCATTGTATCTGAATCTGAAAACTAAGATCAATGTTTAGATTGTGGACAAACATTTCCAATAGCTGCTTCTCAGGCATATCGTAAGAACACTTACTAGCTAGCTGTCTCCATCGTTGTAGGAAGGCGGCGAATGACTCACCACTCTTCTGCTTGGTGTTGCATAGATCTAGCATAGATACCTCGTGTTCTATGTTGTAAGAGAAGTGTGTTATAAATTTATTGACAAGTTCATCAAAAGTTTTGATTCCTGGTGGGAGACGCGAGAACCACTCCATAGCTTGACCACCTAAAGATCGCGGGAATAGTCTCATTAAGTAGGTCTCGTTGTGAGCTACTTCTAAACATGTTGCAGTGAATTCCCTGATATGATCTCTAGGGTCCCCCTTCCCTTTATATTTGTCAAATTTCGAAACTCCGAACTGAAAGGGGAATGGTTTCATGATCAAATTTCTGTCAAAGGGGTACGGTGCTATATCTTCCAAAGAGTAGTTCTTAGAACTTGTACTGGTCTTAAGGTTGGATATCTCGAGCTTTAGACTTTCGATTTGTCATCTCACGTTCGCCATAGGAGCAGTTAGATCTATGGGTTGCTTTCCTCTCTCATTTGTATGGGGGACCGTGTCATTTGTGCCTCTCTCATGCGCATGTGGGACTGTGTCATTTGTGCCCCTCTCATGATCATTGTCTGCATTTTCCATGATGGAGCTCATGTCAAAGTTTGCAGGGAGTTTGATTCCGAGACTAGCAAGATGATGGAAATACTTATGGGGGTCTTCAAGGATCATCTTCTCTACGACGCGTTGGAATTTTCTATCTTGCACGTGCGCCACTAATTCTTCATGAGAAATCTCTTCTTCACCATCACGTGGTGGGAGAAGGTGATCAGATGATTCGGCCATTTCTATTTGCTTGTTGTGTTGGGATCGAGTAAGAACCATGCAAGGTGACGCGGGATAGAGGGGGTGAGGACTAGAAATTTTGGCAAGGTGCCGACTGAGGCTGTTATGAATGGGATACCTAGGATAAGACTTGGACAAAGGGTTCTCTCGCTCAATGACTTCAAGTAAGATGGTTGACACAAGACTCTAGCCACTAGCAAGGGTAGTCGATACCAGTCTTACTGTGTAGGGCTTAGTCATTCAACAAGACTACTAGCAAAGGTACTATGACCTACTAGGCTTACGTGAATTCACTAATGAAACGAAGAAGGACTTATGCCGAATCGATATGGGATAGGCTGACTTTGGGACAAGAGTGATTTGGACAGAAAGTGAGTGAGACAATGGATGAAAGAGAAAGAGTTGGGTGAAACAGATGGAGATTGACTGCAAGGTTGACTCTGATCTCGGAAAGTGAAACTAGGTTGAAATGGGTGCTCTGATCAGGTGAAAATATCTCCTCAAAAATAGGGCAAGTGCTCACTGTCGCATATGCGCAGAAACAGATGCGCAACATAAATGGACAAATGCGCTGCAAGTCGCAGTAAATGCGCCAGTCTGGTGAATTATATATGTGCAGCAACAGTGCATACATGCGTAGCAAAAAAGGTACATGCGCAGCAAGTCGTTACAAAAGCGCAGCAAGTCTCTGTAAATGCGCAACAGAAATGTGTAAATGCGCAGCTCTGAAATTTTTGCAAAATTTTTAGTTTTTCTTCTGTTTTTGGTATTTTTTGGCTAGAAAAGGTCTTCCTGATCTGATATTATGAATTTAATAGCAAGAAAACACAGCAAGCACAAAGAATATTTTGTAGTTTTTCATTGTTTTTGTAATTTTTTTGACTCTATTTTAGACAAAAGCAAGCACCAAATCCTAGGTGAGAAATGGATTATAAGGGATTTGGGCCACTAAAACAAGAGGTATTTAATTCGGGCAACCGTTCAAGTGGTTACACATGCGGCGGTGCTACTCTCCGTTATGGAGTCTCCCAGCCTCATAGGGTTGCGCCTGAGAGGGTTTTGGGGGAGGTTGGCCGTCGGTGTAACATAACAACACTTGTTGCAGGAAGTTTTCACCTCAAGCACAATTTATTTTAAGTGGCTTGGTAGGGCCTGGCGTTAGCCTGTTACCACTCAGGGTCGTTCCCACTTGGACAAGTGTGCATCCAAGGGCAGGCCCCTCCTAAAGGTTAAACAGATAGAATGACAAGTCTGGCACTTTGATCACCCAGAAGAGGGGAAAGCATAAGCCTATTGTCATTCGCAAGCACAGAATACACTGATTAATCCACCCTAGTTAAAAGTGAAAAACTAAATGGGCTAATCTACTCAAACAAAACTTTGAAGTGATTTCAGCAATGTAGCAGTGGTGAGTCCAATTTTTAAACCGTGTAGCACGAGATTGTTAACTTTGAAATTCAGGTCTCACGATATAGCAATGGTTCATTTTAACTTCAGAAAGCAGTAGTGAGTTCAATTTTTAAACCGCGTAGCACGAGATTGTTAACTTTGAAATTTAGGTCTCACGATATAGCAATGGTTCATTTTAACTTCAAGATCATTGATGAGTTCAATTTTAATCTTTAGATAGCAATAACTTGGAAGGTGTTTGCAATGCAAGCAAGAAATAATCCAGTTACTTCCTCCCTAATTAGAACTAGATGAAGATTTGAATGAACATTAATTTTTACTTTCCCTCAGAAAATGAAATGTGAACTAATTAGATGCAACTACATGGAACTAAACCTGATCCTATCCTGCAAAATAGCTCCAGCAAACACCTGCGAAAAGGTTAGTGTTAGCAACTTCCTCTAGAAAAGTACTGAAACCATAGCCTGTTACAAATGCACAGCTTCAGTGATCAGATGCGCAGAAATGATCAACAGAAGCACAACATTAATAAATGCGCCGCAATATTGAACATATGCGCAGTTAAAAGGAATATATGCGCAGTATGAATGGATGCGCGGCAACAGTCTTTAAAAGCGCCGTGAAAAGGAACAGATGTGCAATAATCACAGAAGCGCCGTAACAGTGCGCAAAAGCACGGCAGAAATACACAAATGCGCAGAAAGGATAAAAGCGCCGTAACAGTCTTTTAAAAGCGCCGCCTAAATGAACAGATGTGCCGAAGTAATCTGTGCGTGACTCTGCGTGACCTGTACAGAACCTGCCTTCAAAAAAGCTTAGAAACAGTAAAATAAAGGGGCAAACGGCCCCACGGTGGGCACCAAAAATGTATGGGTAAAATAGTGATCAATCAAATGAATTAAACAAGACCCAAACATCAACAGAATAGTGAAACAAGAAGGATTCAATAAACGAAGCAATGAACAAATACAGAGCAAACCTTTTCCGTTTCTAAACTTCTGTTGTTCGCCTATCATAGATCGTCCTTTTGCAGATGAAGTGAGCCCTCAGAGAGTGCAATCTTTTAGTAGTTTATAGGAAGTCGACGGTGAATGGCTGTGGTGATACGCAATGAAGATGAGCTCCAATGCAAGTATGTGATCTCAAGCTTGTAGATGACAAAAGGGTGCTAAAGGCGCGCTGGTGATATTTCTGCAGAGTAACGATGTCAAAAGCCTGGATGATTAGAATGGAGGGATGAAGCTTCATTTATAGACTTGGAAGAATGGGAATCAACGGTTGAGAGGAGATATGAAGATCAACGGCTGAGGATGGTTGAGGAATGTGCAACCAGTAGAAATGTGACAAGTGTCCCAGCTCCATCATGAAAGGGGGGATGTGACAAAACTGATTGGAGAGTTAACTCCATTGACTGGTCTGTTAACTGATTTGATTGATCAGTTAGAAGAATAAATTGTGGAACTGACTGAATTGATTGAGGATTTGACTCAATTGACAGGTTAGTTAACACTTTTGATTGATTAGTTAACTAACCTCTGATTTGAGAAGAAATAGGCCATGTGGGTGAGGGAAAATAAGGTAATTAACTATTAAATATATTTAATTACATGTGCAACCTGATGAGGTGGACAAGGTGAGGTGGAAAAGGTGAGGTGTAAAGGTGATGTGGATTTTTGGAATTTAGAACTTAGGATAGAGGAATTTGGCTTAATTAAATAATTTATGATTATTTAATTATGTGAGACATTTAGAAAAATAAATAGAATTTATTTAATTATGGAACAGTGAATCGATTAAATAAATTTAGAATATTTATTTAATTAATAGAAGAAGGGAATAAATATTTAGAATATTTATTTAGGATGAATCGTGTCATTTTTAGGCGTATACAACATCTTTGGATGAAGCATATCAGTTTGCCCTGAAAGTTGAAGAGAAGCTGAATAAGAAGCATGATCAGAGACAGAGAGGTAGAGGAGGTAAATTTTAGAGAGGTAAAATATTTTTCGGATGTGATAGATCATTTGTGGAGCAGAACAAGTTTGACAACCCAGTTAGGAAGGATGACAGAGATAAAAATGCTTACTGGAGAGATAACATAAATTTTTACTAGAGAGGAAACCCTAGTGCATACCAGAATGAAGGATATATAAGAGAAGAAAGATGATTTGATAAGAGGACATTCAGAGGTACTTGTTTCAAGTGTGGAGGTGAAGGACATAGAACATTTGAGTGTAATCAGGGTAGTACAAGCAAGAAGATAGAGAATAGTGAAAGAGCAACCTATGTTGAAGAACCTATTGAATCACCCAGTTCTGTTGGTAAACTTGAGAAAGGAGAATCATTGGTGATGAGGAGAGCACTATTTCAAACATAAACAAATGAGGAACCATCACAAAGGAAAAGTCTGTTCAGAACTAGATGCAAATTTGGAGGTAAGTGTTGTATAGTTGTGATTGATAGTGGTAGTTCAGATAACCTAGTTTCAGAGGAGACGGTGACTAAGATGAAGTTGGAAAGATTGAAATACCCTAAGCCCTATCAGATAGCATGGATTCAGGATGATCATAAGGTACTGGTGAGTGAACAATGTTTGGTGAAATTTTATATTGGATCTTATTATGATGAAGTCTTGTGTGATATTATGCCTATGGATGTTTGTCATATCTTGTTGGGTAGACCTTGGTAGTATGATAGAAAAGCTATGCATGATGGGAGAAAGAATACATATACTATATCAGCAAATGGGAAAATAATTACTTTGATTCCTTTAGAGGATGACCCTAAGAGTGAAGTATGTGGGAATGCTAGAATCTATTTAGTAGATGGAAGGAAATTTTTGGATGGTTTGAAACAAAAAAGTATGGGTTATGCCTTGATTCCTAAAAAGCCTGAAGTAGTGAAGAAAGAAACTGAACCGGATGAGATAAGAGAGTTGTTGACAGAGTATGAAGACATCATATTAGATAATGTGCCTGATGGATTGCCACCTATAAGGAGTATCAGTCATCACATGGATCTTATACCAGGACCAAGTTTGCCTAACAAAGCAGCACACTGAATGACACCGACAGAGAATGAAGAACTAAATAGACAAATACAAGAATTGTTGAGGAAAGGATTAATCAGAGAAAGCTTGAGTCCTTGTGTAGTACCTGCAGTGTTAGCACCGAAGAAGGATGGAGAATGGAGAATGTGTATTGACTCTAGAGCAATAAACAAGATCACAGTTAAGTATAGATTTCCTTTGCCTAGGATGGATGATATCATGGATTGTTTGAGTGGAGCAAAATATTTTACAAAGATAGATTTGAAGAGTAGATACCATTAGATTAGAATCAGAGAAGGAGATGAATGGAAGATTGCTTTTAAGACAAATGAAGGATTGAATGAGTGGTTAGTGATGCCCTTTGGATTGACAAATGCACCAAGTACTTTCATGAGATTGATGAATGAAGTCTTGAAGAAGTTCTTGGGTAAGTTTATTATTGTATACTTGGATGATATTCTGATTTTCAGTAAAACAAAAGAAGAACATTTGTGGCATATTAGACAAGTTTTGCAGAGATTGAGAGAAGAGAAATTGTTGATAAACATCAAAAAGTGTAGTTTCATGAAGGAAGAAACGGTATATTTGGGATTTGTGATTTCTGTGGAAGGATTGAAGATGGACCCTGAGAAAGTGAAAGCAATTGTTGAATTGCCTACACAGGAGAGCATTGGAGAGGTTAGATCATTTCATGGATTGGTTAGTTTCTACCGGAAGTTCATTAGAAATTTTAGTTCAGTTTGTAACCCTATGATAGAGACAATGAGAGGTGACATAAAAGATTTTAAGTGGACATCTGAAGTAGATAAAAGTAAAAAGTGACAGAGCAACCTATTTTGGCATTACCGGATTTCAACAAGGTATTTCAAGTTGATTGTGATGCTAGTGGAAATGCAATAAGAGTAGTGTTAAGTCAAGAAGGTAGACTTGTAGCTTATTTAAGTGAGAAGTTGAATGATGTAAGGAGAAGATATTTAGTTTATGATCAAGAGTTCTATGCCATAATTCAAGCCTTGAAGAAGTAGAGACATTACTTGTTGCCTAAGGAGTTTGTGTTGTATACAAATCATCAAGCTTTGTAATATTTGAATAGTCAAGGTAAGTTGAATCAAAGACATATGAGATGGGTAGAGTTCATGCAGAGTTATAATTTTGTGTTGAAGCATAGGAGTGGTAAATCAAACAATGTTGGCGATGCCTTGAGTAGAAGAAGAAACTTGTTGACAGAGATGGGAGTTGAATTGTTGGGTTTTGATGAATTGAAGAATATGTATGAGGGAGACACTGATTTTGCAGAACCTTGGAAAGCCTGTAAGGAACCTATTGTGACAAATAGAAATAAGTGGTTGGACTATTTCATTCAAGAAGACATGTTATTCATAGGAAGCCAATTGTGCATACCTAGAAGTTCAATAAGGGATAATTTGATCAAGGAGAAGCGTAGTGGTGGATCGGTAGGACATTTTGGCATTGACAAGACAATGCCTTTGGTAAGTGAAAATTACTTTTGGCCTTAGATACCTAAGGATGTTCAGAGATTTGCGTAGAGTTGTAGAGTTTCTCAAGTTGCAAAAGGGTGTAGTCAGAACACTGGATTATATAAACCTTTGACAGTTCCGGAGAGACTTTGGGAAGACATAAGCATGGATTTTGTAATGGGATTTCCTAAGACATAGAGAGGACATGATTCAATAGTTGTAGTGTTTGACAGATTTTTGAAGATGGCTCATTTCATACCTTGTAAGAAGAGAACTGATGCAGTGCATGTAGCTGACCTATTTTTTAAAGAGATTGTAAGATTGCATGGATTACCTAAGAGTATAGTTTCAGACAGAGACACAAAGTTTGTTGGATACTTTTGGAAGACACTTTGGAAGAAGATGAAGACATATTTGAAGTTCAGTTCTACTTTTCATCCACAGACAGATGGATAGACAGAGGTAGTGAATAGGAGTTTGGGAAACTTGTTGAGATGTTTGGTTGGAGACAAAGCCAGAGGTTGGGATTTGATTCTTTCACAAGCAGAGTTTGCATACAATAATTCAGTGAACAGGAGTACCGGAAGAACACCTTTTGAGATTGTGACTGGAGTGAATCCTAGAGGAGTTGCAGAATTGCGAGATATCAGTATAGAGGAAAAGAGGAGTGTAGAAGCAGAAGAATTTATAGACCACATGAAGACAATTCATAATCAAGTGAAGAAGCATTTGGAGGATATGAATAGTAAGTACAAAGAGAAGGCAGATGAGAAGAGAAGACATAAGGAATTTGAAGTGGGAGATGAAGTAATGGTGTACTTGAGAAAATAAATATTTCCAGTTGGGACTTATAACAAGTTGAAGATGAAGAAGTTTGGACCTTGTAAGATACTCAGGAATTTGATTTAGGAAATGCATATGAAGTGGAGCTACTAGAGACATTGGGTATTTCACCTATTTTCAACATTGCAGATCTTTATCAGTATCATGAAGCAGAGTTCAGTGACAACATGGAAGAAGACTTGAAGAAGCAGTTACCACAACAAGTGCTGGAGCAGATAGAAGACATATTGGACAACAATGTTGGATGCAACACTAGATGAAGACAATACAAAGAATATCTTGTGAAGTGGAAAGACAGACTGGAAGAGGATTCAACATGGATTTCTCAGGCTGAGGTGGACAGTCTTGGTTCTCCCCTAGCCCTAGAAAAGTGAGGGAATCACTTTTTCAAATAACCCTGGATGTCTGATACAGGAGCATCCCTGGTTCAAGAGTAATCTTGCATCAACCAAAAACATTTGCATTTTAGTTTGTTTGCATTTCAGTTCTTTCATTTTCCAGTTCAGTTCAGGCAGTTCAGTCAGGAGTAGTTTTAGCTTGTGGTCTGGTTTTGGCAATTCATATCTTGCGGATCTAGACTTAACATCTACATTCATTCATCTAAATCATATCAAGAATTTAGAGCATTTGGATCAGTTACTAGAAAGACATCGCTCTCAGAAGATTAATTGTTTTCTCAGTGCAGAGCATTCTAAGAGTTCATGATAATCAGCTAAAGGAGAAGGCTTGCGGATCATTCCTTGACTTGCAGATCTCAATGACACATCATTCAATGTCCTTTGGTTCATGGCCAACCTTCCCCATGGGTCCGCACGTTGTTCCATTCATTTGAGGAAGTGTTCTATGCATTTAGGTCTGACCTATCTATGAACACGTTACAACTCTTCATTAGAGTTTGTGACCTTCCTCAGAAGAATCTATTGGTCCGGAGATGATATATATTGATGTAATAGATCCTTAGGAAAGTAGTTAGCAATTGATTCATAGTTCTTAGTTTCAATTTTGTGCAAAGAGAGCTTCAAAGCCTTATCTTGCGCATGTATGTAATTAGGCATGTGAGCCCTAATTGTAAGCCCACATGTTGCCGACCAATCTTTATTTGAATTCTATGATATACTGAATGACTGAATCTACAATTGCTTTATTTCTTTGAGTTGTTTCCGTTGTGTTTACTCTTGCTGCACAGTCCAGATAGTTCATTTTGTGAGCCCTCCTACCATGACTGCACCAGTCTAGCATGGATCTCATTCACTGGTTTGTTTTTTCCCTTTCCAACATTCCAAATGATTTTAGACCTAACACGATGTTCTTTGAAGCATATGAAGTTGGATTGAGTTCAGTGCAAGAAGATTTGAAACTAACCAGCATGCAACATGCCTATTTATGCCTAGACTCCATGGAAAAGGTAAGGAATGATGACATAGTAAGGTTGTTATCCACAAATGCATGTGTTTTTGTGATGAATAGGCTAATATGAACAACAATAATGTAGATACAACTAATTAGATGAGTACAACATCAAATCAACATGATTGTGTAGTCAGAAGGGTAGAAGATGAAGGTGGTGCATTGTATGACATTGATGCAAATGATGAGGATGATTTTTGCACCAGCCTTCGGTTGGATAACTCATCTAGTGAAGGTGAAAATGATGACATCCATGATGAATTCCAACCTAATAATGAGGTATATGGCTAATGGACAATGAGTAAGATGTGTACACGAATGAAGATTTAGATGGATCAACTTGTAAATATGATCATGTTATGTGTGCATAGGTGTGTGATATTCAAGCAAGCAAGAGACTTGTTTCTTGTTTGACATGTTGCCCTCTTTTGTCCCTATTAGTGATTATGAAGAAATCAGTGTTTGTTTGCATGAGAAAGACAAATACGTGCTTGCACTTGATGATAACTGATGAGAGATAAATGTTAGTCCAAGTAATGATTTTCAGTTTGATGACCTTGCCCTTGATGAGTGTGAATATGGTGATCATGTGGATGCATATGAGAACCTATTTATTTGGTGCAAGACTTGTCTTCCCCATGTAGATTGTGCTTCAAGCAGGCCACAAAGAAAAGATACAAGAATGAATGAGGTAGAGGAAATGTGTCACCGGTCTTGTTGCAACAGTGAATATAATGCAACAAATTGCCAAGATGAACAAGAAATAAAGAGATAATTGGAAGAACTTGGTTCTTTATATAAAGTGTCTCATGTTGTTGAGTTTTGTGTTGATGATTTGGATTGCATCTTGAATCATGTTTATGATTTAGATATTGAAGAGTGTAGCAACACATTTGAAAGTTATGTTCAAGAGTTTGGTGGAGATGCAAATGAATATGATTTTTCCACTTTGATGTGGGATGTTCATCGACTCTTGAAGGTGTTGGTGTTGTACTAGAGTTTGAGTCCTTTGTGTGTACATTGATGTAAATGAGCAGCAAGGCATGTGTATACCTTAATTTCAACATGTTACAACCCAACTTAATGGCATACCTAATATTGAGGCATTATGGCTTGGAATGAAAGATGATTTCCTTCCTTGTGTTGAGCAAGGTTGTAGTCAGGTACACTTTTCTTTGCCATGTGAATTAGAGGCGTTCTTCTTTTCCCTCAGCTTGCATGAAGACATCAGTAGGTGTAATAGTGTTGCAATGGAGGATAAATATTTGTCTTCATCCACTTGTTTTCATGCTGACCTAATTTTTAATTTCTCACCCCTTGCTATTAAGGACAAGTATGGAATGATGTGGAATAGGTCAAGCAACTATTACTTGTGGTTGCCTTGTAGTAGTGTTTTTAATGGTGAAGCTTGCCTTCACTTCATTAAATAGTGATTGCAGATTGTTGTAGGCATGTGGCAGCTTTCTTTTGTTGTAATTCGGTGGTGAATGCAACTTTGGTTTGAGGGAGATCGTCTCCTTCATTCATCTTATCTTTGACAGAGGAAAGAAGTATGTGGAAATTTGTCTATGGACTTGCTCCATGGATCCTCTTTGCAGTGTCTGACCTGGACCTACCTGTAAGTTTTGACTACAACCATCCTCAAGTACTTTGTGCTTTCATGCTTTTAGTTGTATGTGTTTTTCCCTTGTACATATGTTTGTCCCATGTTTGTTTTCCCCTATTCCTCCTTGTGTTTTTCCTTTTGGCATCCTCAAGTCCTTTGTGCTTTCATTCTTTTGGTTGTATGTGTTTTTCTCTTGTACATATGTTTGTCTCGTGTTTATTTTCCCCTATTCCTCCTCATGTTTTGCCTTTTGGTTTGCCACAGAGATAGTTGGTTCTTACTATGCCTACAAGAGGCACACATCCACAATTAAAGACACTATTGGTGTCCAGATTTTTTGGTCCCAAATTTGCCAAAATATCTCATGTTTGTGCCTCTTTCTTACCTTGTCCTACTTTTCGAATCATTTATATCCAATTTGGGACATTTTCAATGGGTTCCCCATCCTCAAAAATCATCAAGAACATCCACTAAGTCCATGAAAATCCTCTATGTGTTTTCCTTTCGAGAGGTCAGTTCGTGAACTTGTCAAAAGCCTGAAATTGCCTTGTGTTTCGATGTTTCAGATATTTCACAAACTCATGAACCTATTGAAAGTGGTTCACTGATTCAATTTTTCTTTGAATCACCAAAAATGGAAAGAATAAAGAAGAGTTAAAAAGTTATATGTTCGGCAAGTTTACCGGTTCATGAACTTGCTGAATTGCCAAAAAAGGAGAGTAAGGATGGAAAATGAAGAAAAGAAAGAAATATTTTGATGAGTTCAGAGGTTCGCGAACTCATCGAAATGCAGAACTAGTTTGTGAGTTTGTTGTTTCACCAAAAGGCCAAAAAGGTGAAGAGAAAGGAAGATGAAATGATGAATTGCTTCAATGCGTTCATAAGTTTGCGAACTTGCTGAAATCTTGAAAAGGTTTGTGAGTTCACCTTTTTTCCAAATTACCAAAAGAACAATGGAATAGAAATAACAAAGAAAAGAGAATAAGCTAGAATGGTTCACCAGTTTGTCAAAGTTCTGAAACACTGAAATGGATAAGTAATGAATAAACACAGATGATTTTTTTAGTAGTTCCAATAGTTCACGAACCTCTAGTTTTGCTAAATGGATTTAAAAGTGCATGTAACATGTTTTTGAAAATGCATTTTTGCGGGTTCTCCAGTTTGAATGTTCACCTACACCCAAGATTCCATCAATGCAATAAAGATGAAGTACAAATAGGTGGGGGAGTAGGTGTGATTCATTGTTGAGATAGGTGGGGTAGGTGATTCCTACCCAAACACAATAGTACAAGAAGTTCTATATATACATGATCCAAAGATGTATTTGGGGTTGGTCGATGAATCATTTTTCTAGAGGTGCAGGTGCTTTAGGTGATTTTAGGGTGTCAAGAAAAGTAAATGTCTAGGCTACAAATGAAGGAATGCATCTGATTTAATGTAGGAAGGATCCTCAATGCACATCTAAATGCAGTGATATGTCTCCATAGTAGTTTTGTAACAACTCAAGGGAATGTATATTCGTAGATATATATTTTACTTCACCACACTTATTAGTGTGAATGTAATTGAGATTTGATAACGTGTGACAACATTTAATTTAATACAAAGTCTTTTGTATTAGTCTTTCCTTTGTTGCATTTTTTTCTGGATCACTAAGTTTGTCCATTGAATGTGGGATTTAATCTTTGATATGTATGAAAATGTACATCTAGTTCTATTAATGTTTTATTGGATGCATCTTCTTCCTCTTTGCTTTTTATGACTCTGTTGCCCAATGGAGTAGGCACTGGTCCATATTGGGGAAGGATCAATCACCTTTCACTTATCAAACCTTCATCGTATTAGATATAGGAGCAGGAGTAAGATTAGATTAGGTTTCACATGTTCATGATTCAATATTATAACCAAGGAATTATTCTAAGTGACATCAAACTGTTTAAATCATTTGGAATCATGTTCTTGCATGCCTGCACCCTATAAGTGTGTATGTGAAGTTAAGTGGATTCATCTCAAGGGATACTATGTTGTTATCATTTGTTGGTGCATCTGCAAGGTGTAGTAATCAACTTATTTAGAGGTTGTATACAACATATTTGTCTTGACCTAGTGACAAACATAGGGGCCAAGTGTGCATTAGGTATGGCTGTGATTATCAACTTGTGTTCCATTTCAAGCCTCTAGGAATTTCCCTCCTAGGTCTAGCTTAGTCTGAAGTGTAGGAAAGCATACCCACTCTCCTTAGTTGGCCTTAAACATCATCAATCTATGGATGAGCCTCTTTCTTTCCTTTTTGATGACCCCTAGCTTGGAAGGAGGAGAAATACTCTAGGATTTTGGAATTGCATTTTTGGGAACCAATAGGTTCAACTACTTTTAAGTGTTTGATTGAATTCGAGGGGTGGAAGGGAACATGTTTGTTGTTGGATATTTGTTAGGTCTATGCTTTTAATATCTCATTTTAAGTGTTCTTTTGAAGTTTTAGGCTGTCTTTTTTATTATTGGATCTTTTGTTTTATGGACATAATTCTAATTGCCCCCAACATGGGAGGTCTTATTTACATTTAGACACATTGATGTATCACTTTTTTTATATCTCCTATGAGAGAGACCCTTACTATACTCAAACATTTAATGTGTATATAGATTTAAGAATTATTTTGGTTCAACATATATATTTGTTGTTAACGAACTTGGCGTATGCTATTTTCCATCTGTGCACATGAATGACTTGTATTCAAATATAAATGTCATGTATTTGTTTTCTATTTTTATGATGTATGCATATACGGGTGTATATATGGATGTGTGTATTGATAATAGAGCTTACATGTTTAAAACTTTTATAGATGCAAGTTTTATCTTTGTGGCATGTTGTTTATTTAATAACACAGCTGCATACTATTTGGAAATAATGATAACATATTCTTTTATAATTTTTTCTCTAGTGGAGTTGCATGTTGACAATGACACTATCCTATTAGCTAGGCTTGTAGGCTACATGATTGTATGGAGGATAAGTGTGAATGAGAAGTATGGAGATGAGGATTTGAAATGAGATGATTGTCGGTAGGAAATTGATCTGTGTCCAAACCATCTACAAATTAACAATATGTAATGCCAAGAAGCTTAAGCTCTATTGGATTTCCCTTGAATTAGATCATAGATGGCCATGAAGTCAAGCCCATGGAAAAGGATTGTATCCTCAAAGAATGGAATTTAAAAGTGTGGTTTTCTTTGATACTTCTTTTTGTTTTTACTTTCTTTTATCTTCTCTATTTTCTTGTGTGTGCTTTACCTTTTAAGAGTATAATATCCCCTTGATCTAACCCCATGCTACCAGGAATAAGAGAGGACCCATATTTGAGGATTAAGCAAGGTGAGTAAGGGACAAGATGCAACCATATATGTACCAACCAGTTTCTAAGATTTCCCCCTTTGATGAGGATAAGTACTAAGACTTACCTATTAGCTTATAGGTACTACTATGGGCCTAGCTATATGATGGGAATGAAACAATAAAGTAAATTTTAAAGGCTTACCAAGACTTACCTATTAGCTTATAAGTAAATTTTGAGAATGAAATACAAAAGATTGAGAAAGAGTTTTAAAGGCTCAATAGTTCATCCATACAAAATAGATTATATAATATCAAGAGACATGTGCAATCCCATATTTATAGAAAAATTATTTAGCCCACAATTAAGATTTCCACCCACAATGTTTGAATTTAAATCCTAAGTCAGTAGGAAAAATGTTTTTTGTGTGAATTTAGTGCGATGAATGTCTCTACTAGTGTTTGATAGTTGTGGAGGGAGAAAGAGGCATTGTATCAATGTATTTTCCATAAGGTACCACACTAGTTCTCTTTGGATAGGTGAAAATTTGCTTTGTCTACTTATAGAGGACAAGTACTACTTGGAATGAATGCTGGGAGGTACTTGGATGGCATTCAAGTTTCATGGATAATGACCCCCAACCCAAAATAATTATGTGCATTTGGATTATTTGGTGATGTAGTGGAGTTGTGGATATCAAAATTGGGTCATTAGGAGGAATTACAACAAGGAAATGTTGGAGAATGGTTGCACACCGTATGAATTGTTGAATGGAGATTATGCTAGCAGATTTGATAGTTCATACCAATTTAAGGAGAGCTTACTTCTATATTATCTAAAAATCCATAGGAGCAAACCATGTGGTTTTTTTTGTAATCCCACTGGCTAAACAAAAGAACAAAATAAGTGGTGGAGCTCTCACTAGATATACATGTTAGTAATTGCGCCAATTAAGAATGGGCCCATTAGATGATGTGGACCAATGGCAGGGCTTTACAATAAAAGTCCTTTTTATAGCCTCTAAAATTCCTACAAACCATTAGATCACATCCACCATGGCATGTCATCTGATGACACATGATTATTGACACTTATAAATTCTGCATGGTAGCTCTATGTGCCATAAAACTCAAAAATCTATCAAGGGAAACTCAAACACCAAAGTTGTGAGACACCACAATCACAATTAAATAAATGCTACTATAGTTACTTGGACTTATAACTCCTTGACCTTTAGTTTAGACGCCTTAATTGTTTACTTTGTTGCTTCTAGCTTGGCACTCTTATTTTTTAGTTTCTTCTCTATTGAGATCAATGAAGAGTTGAATACTTTTGCACCTTCTTGCAAGAATTTTTCTCTATATTTAGCTCTTGCATCCTTGGTTGTGATACTCACTACCTCCATCTGATAGTCATTGGCCTACATCTATTCTTCAGGCTTGTCAACTAGGAGAGTGAAGTGCATGAAATTCATGGCATCCTGTGTGGGGTCATACTCATCCTCACCCTTTCTTTGTTGCAAGTACAACATCTTACTTCAAATTTATCTTCAATTCTTTATGTTGAGTGACTCCCTCTATCTATTACATCTATTGTTGATACAAGGCAAGGTCCTTGATTATTGTCACTCTATGGGGAAATTGAGTGGCCTCAGGAGAAACAATAGGAATGGACGGGACCATTTTCTATTCAATAAAGGGATAACGACTTGGGGATCCAGGAGCCACATATACTTTAAAGGGGATGAAGTTTGTTGGGGATATAAGGCTTTGGCAGGTGGTTAGAGGTGCTTATAAAAAATAAGGTGACATCCTTTAGTTGGCAAAAATCATGGCACAACCATTTGATATTGCCTTGATGGAGAGGGATATTGAGGATGGATGAATTGTGGAGGATACTAGAATTAGGGAAATAGATGCATGTATGGTTGTTGTGGGGGAACCTATAATTCCAAAAATAGGAGCTTATAATGAGGGGAATGGAGGTGAAGGATCAATTGGCATACATAGAGAGGAAGGCATGGGGAATAGGACTAGATGGAGGGGAAGATGGAATGTGCACTTGTAGGTAAATAGGAGGGAGCTAAATTATAGATTGAGAAAGAGAGGGAGGAGAAATAGTTATAGTGGGGACTACAAATCTACTATCATTTGTTGCATGCCACCCTCTGGTTGCTCTGGTGCTATAGTCACCTTGATCTTTTTCTTCTTGACCTTTTTCTTTGGGGTGTTGTCACTCTTTTGTAGATTCATTCTCTACTCCTCCCCAAGATCATCATCTCCACTTACACATGATCAAAATAAGCTTTGTCATACTGTGTGATATTTGAGATGATGAGGAGGTGGAATTATCTTGCCCTTATCTATTATGGAAAATCTTATTTTTATTTATCTAGTTAGAAATCTTCCTACAATCACCTGAGATGTCAAGGTCCTTCCCATTGGTTGCATCATGGGTTGCAGTGTAGAGGCTTCTTCAATGAGGTTCAAAGCCTATCATTGTTGTTGTTTGGTGTGAGTGACTTCTTTTAATGGGGATATGTTTCCTAATGGACCAATGGATGTGTATGGTATTACCTATTCTAGAAATATTCTTCCTTCATAACTTGGTGGTCTTGATTCAACTTCTTCTTTATTAGATGATATTATTGCTATTTCTATCTTGACCTTAAAATATTATGGGTTTACAATATAAGGTAGGTCTATGATGTTCCCCTTCATAAAGGTCATACCATTTTCATCCAAGGTAAATTATCTTGGCTTTTCTACTATCTGACCCACCTCCTACTTGTATTTCTTCTAGGTTCTCATTGTATGCTCACTCCAACTCAATTTCTTTAGTGTAGTCTTCTATTCATTCCAAAGCTCTAGGTGATAGGTAGAAAGCTTCTTGTAGAAGGTCTTGTTTAGTTGTAGTGTAGGCATTAGCATTTCAATAGGTCATGCACCAACATATTAACATATTTATGCACTCCCTCTTCATTAGTACTCTTCTTAGTCTCCAGCTCTGGATGTAGCTCATGGACAATTTTTTAGCTCATTGCTATTTATTCTCTTTAACCAATTGACAAATGTACCCAATAAGTCATAGCTTCATTGGTATTCAACTAGATCTCATTATAGTTCCTTCAATTTGATCTGCAATACCCCATCAATCTTTCACTTGATTACCACAAGATTGAAGAAGGGATGTAAGAGATGATGTAAGTGGATTTTTCTCGGTCATTTCTATATTGAGCATTGATTATGTCCACCTAATGCATGTATTCTAAGGAAAATTTTTAGTTGGTAATATACCTTGGTAGATTGAATACTTTCCTTGAATAACCATGGACCCTGATGGTTGTGCTATCATGTCTAAAAACCTAGTCACCCTTGTAGACGCTTTTGAGAATAATTATACAAGACTTTATAAGTGATACAATTTTTAATTGGTGATTAGATTGAAAATGAGCATGAGGAATTATTCTACATATTAATAGTAGCTTAATGTTATATGGAAATATGGTATCTATATAGTGATTGGGTCATATCTCTTTTAGATGTGGCTAAATTTAAGATTGAGGTGGGGATATAGAGTATAGCATTGGTGTAATATCATATGGATCAAGAGGGGTGAGTATTTAAATAAATTGCTCATATTGAAGTTTGAAAGCTAGGATTATATTTTCTCTTCTAAATGGTTTGAAAAATCAAGTAATAGAATCTCCCCTTTTGAGCCTTATATAACTTATACATGACCACTAGTTGCTCAAAATATACAAACATGTTGTCACTCATTCCCATAATATATGAAACCATACTACACACATCTACAATATTAGATTTGAATTTATTGTATAGGGAATTTGAGAGGTACACTAAGGAGTTATTTGGGATAGAGGCCTCTTAGGAAGGTGAATTGATCTGGAAAATCATTCTAGAAAGTTGTGAGGGTGTTTATAGAGTAATAGAATTAACCCTGGGGGATACTTAGAATTTTTTGATGAGTTTTATAGTGATTTATCACTTAAAGGTGAAGCCTCTTCCCCTTCCCTTGATAGTTTGGGTGGTCATATTGTTGAACAAAGAACATGATAATCTATAGGCTAGGGTGGATAGTAAGGATGAGGTATCATGGAAAGAATGATATCTATACTCTATTTGAATAACTATCCTTGGCATCTAGGGCTATTTCTTAAAGGTTTCCTTCCTAGACCAATAAACACCTTCCATAAGGGAAGTTGTTGTAGAAAACATAGGATCACAAATTAAATCAATGTCATCTTATACAATATCAACTCTAATTATATGGATGAAAGGAATCATGTTCCTTGGTTTGAAAATGACCTCATTGGGCTACATATTTGTGAAGGATGAATATGCTAGGTCCAGTTCTGAGATAGAGATCTTTCCCTCTTCAATTGGTGGTGCTAGTATGGGCAATGACCACATGGGTCCCCTACCTTTTCCATCCTTCTTCATTTTTGTAATACTTGTAGACTTGATCACACTATGTATTTTGAAATTTCTTTTGTAGAAAATGGCAAATGAAGCCAAAATATCATGCTTTGTAGTCAAATCTTTCTTATTTCTTGTATTCCTGGATTAAATCATGCACTTGTCAAATGAGAAAATAGCCAAGAACTTCTATATTTATAGCATTGATGTTGATGGATCAAGAGTAGTGGTAGAACCTGCATCAATTTAGCCATGGGTGTAGTTGTATTGTGCCAAAATTTTAAATTTTGAAATGTCCATTTTAATTGGCCATTGGGGATGATGTGTCATAATGGCACAAGCCTAGGTTCTATTATTTCATTCCTTCATGAAACCCCCTATGGTAATGACACATGGCATCATGATATGATAGGAAAGCTACCTTTTCCTCCTTTTTTTGAAAACATTTTTCTTTATTTTTATGGCTTAGATTATATCTTTGGAATGCATTTGACGATCAATGGGGCTTTACATTTAACATTATTTTCTTTTAGTAAAACTTCCTATGGTGATGACATGTGACTATTGATGGGGCACATGATCCATTTATTCTACTCTTGACATGACATGCACTTTTTAATTTGATGGTCTAGATTAAAATGTTGAAACATATTGGATGGTTGTCAGGTCTCTGTACATTGACACATTATATAAAAAATAGGATTAGTGGGAGCCGTTAGATCAAACCAATGTGGCATGATTAGATGATATGCACTCCTTTTTAGCATGGAACCACACAGGGGGCTCATTTTATTTGAGGGATGGTGTATTTGGTAGAGAATTTTACCCATAGGTTCCATAACCAAAAAAATTCTAAGCCAAGGAAGAAATTCAACATAAGATAACTCAATTGGATTTTCTTTGGGATTTTGCGAAGAGAATTTTAGATTGAGATTTAGATGTGGACAAGGATATAATGTATATAAAATAATCATGACGATGGTTGAAAATGGATAATTCTAGAAGCAAAGACACATGGGACATGCACAAACAAGAACAAGGAGAACTATATATAATAATATATGAAAGATTTATGTATATGGCTTAAGTTGGATCCCATTAACTAGGATCAGCAACATAGTTTCACCAAGAGTTGCTAGCTCAAATGAGTTAATCTACTTACAAGCTACAAAAGTACATGGGATACTCCATAATGAATCAAATTTGCTAATCAGTTAGGTTTTGTTCTATCTTCATCCCATTTGAGAATGAGATCACCAATTCTAATTTCATGTATTATGGCCTACCTGTTAAGTCATTGTTTGATTGTCTCCAAATACTCGCTCATTTATCACAAAGAAACATTTATGTATTCCTCCAATTGTAGTAGCTCACCTATCCTTATAGATGTATACACCTAAAATTGACATGACTCTACTTAAATAATTATTTTAAATATTTATTTCACCTTCGCATTCTTCTATCAATAAATAAATACATTTATTTATTTATTTGAGTCACTTCCTCTCATTTAATTAAATAAATTACCTTTTATTTAATTAATTAAATTCATCTACATCAACTTCATTCTTCTAAATAGTTAAATAATTTCAATTATTTAATAAAAATCTCTTATTCTTCCAAATTTAAATAAAATGCAAATTTAATATAAATAATATCTAAATTCTCCACTAAATAAAATATATTTTTATATTTTATTTTATTCTTCAAATATCTCCACAAAATAAAATATATTTCTATATTTTATTTATTCCTCACAATTATCTACAAAATAATTAAATAAATTCTTTTTATTTTAATTATGCCTTCTTATCTTCACAAAAATCATTCTTATCTTCCAAAAATACTTTCCTCTTGTCACATAAAAGCAAAAGCTGAGTTACAAAAGCAAAATCAGTTTTAAAGCACCTTTAAAGAAAATCTTCTCTCAAATTAGAAAAATAAATTCTAATTTAATAAAATCAAATCTCATCCTCATCAAGAGAGGAGTTAACTCAACAAAGTTGCTTTTCAAATGACATGTGTCCTTCTTCCATTTGTTGCATGTTCCTCAACAAGCCTCCTCCGTTGATCTTTTTTTTTCTTCTCAACCATTGATCTTCCCTCACCTTTTTCTATAAATACAACCTTCTTCTCTTCATTTCAGAATCTCTCATTTGTGCAAACTTACGCTGCAGGAATACAAGCGCACCTTTGGCACCCCCACTTCCATAAGCACTTCATAGCATCCATTTTAAGTGTGTTGAAGCTCATCTTCATCCACACAAACTATCACAGCTATTCTGTCTTTGTCATCTTCAACAAGTAAGGGAGCAATAGCTTCTGAGGGATTCATCACCAAGATCAAAGAAAGATAGGCGAACTACGGAAGACGCAAGGTAAGAGGTGTAAGTATTGTCATTTATTAGTTTGTTAATTTCCTTTTATCCTTAGATTCTGTAGATGTTTGGGTTTTTATAATCTTTTGGATTAACCTATTTTCCCCCTCGCAATAGACATTGCATCATTTTCATCAATTTCTAGCTAGTGAAGGATGTCTATTGGTAGTAGCTCATTTGAAATAGGTAGTCTCACCTCGTTATCGTAAACTGGTGTGTAAGGGGAAGTTCCCAAAGCTTGCATAGATGTAATCCTATCTAACCACAAGGCCTTCTTCGAGTGCATGTGCCAATGTATTTTGTGTTATGAACCAATTCTTTCAATGATTCTCATTAAGTTCTTATTGGTTGACTATGCGAGTCCATCACCTTGTTGATAGTAGTTTGATTTGATTTGGATCTCATAAATCCCAAACATAACATAAAGGAATCAATATTTTGTTACCACATCATAGAATATTACTTAAGACCATACAAAGATTTCTTTAACTTACAAACTAAATGTTCTTTACCTTTCTCAATGTAGTGCTCCAGCTATGTCATATAATTCTCTTCCTCCAAATCACCATTAAGGAATGTTATTTTCACATCCATCTACTCAACTTCAAGATCATATGCTACAACAAGTGATAATAGAAACCAAATGGATCTGTCATCTTAGCAATTGGAGAGAAAATATCACCATAATCAATTCTCTCAACCTAGGAATAACCCTTTGCAACCAATCTTGCCTTGTACTTCTCAACACTACCATTTGAACTGATTTTCTTCTTGAACACCCATTTACATCCAATAGGTTTACGTCCATCAACAAAAGGTACTAGATCCCATGTATCATTTACCTAATGTTACCTAATGTAATTATTCTATATTTTTGTATTTTCAAGGTCGACAAACTAAGAATTAAAAGTACATGAAATGAAACTAATCTAAAATTGCAATTTAACTACTTAAAATAAGCCAAAGTTACCTAATGTAATTATTCTATGTTTTTGTATTTTCAAGGTTGACTTTGAATAAAACTAAGAATTAAAAGTATATGAAATGAAACTAATCTAAAATTGCAATTTAACTACTTAAAATAAGCCAATCTGATCAACTTAAATTAACCTATCAAGGAAATCGCAATGACAAGATCACTATTCCAAGAGCGAGATTTGTGATTTAATTACCATTAAAACATGAAAAACCTAGAATATGGAGATGCATGAGCCTTCACTACCCTCAAGAATCCATGTGTATGGCAACCTCTTCATCCTCTTGTAGCAGCGGGGTCCTCCTCTTGGCAGCAAGTGGGAAGGGAAAGCAAAAGAATGAGCTTTAGAAAGATTTGAATGATCTCAATGTGAGCTAAGAGTGCTATGGATTGAGAATTGGTGAGCTTAACAATTCTATGAAGCCTTTGAAGGATTTGGAAAAATAAAACAAAAAAATAAATGGCACCTATGTCCTATAGCCAACATATGCATGTTAATTGGAGAGAAAAAGCTAAGTAAAAGATGGATTGCAATAATCAATTTTCCTCATATGAGAAAGATTTGAAGCTTTGAAACAATGAAGGATAATGCAATGAAAGATTTTAATCTTTGAGAATACTAAATAAAGAAACTAAGAGTCTCAAAGGCCTGTGAAGAAGCTTGAAAATCTTGTGAAGAAGGGAAGAACATTAATGGAGAGGTGGGTATTTATAGTTTGGAAGGGAACACAAGAGGGGGAAATTGATTGAATAATTAACTCATTTGATTGAAGAGTTAACAAAAATTGATTGGGGAGTTAACTCCCTTGATTGGAGAGTTAACTACCTTGATTAATCAGAGGACTAGGTTGATTGGAAAGTGAACTAAGCTTGATAGAATAGTTAACTCATTTGATTGATTAGTTAACTAAATTTACTGATGAGTTAAGTAATTTAATTGATTGGTTAACTAAATTGATTGCATAGTTAGCTATTTGGATTGAAATTTGATTGAGTAGTTAATTTGAGTGATTAGTGGAGGAAATTATGGGAGTTAATTGTTAATATGTGGTGACCGATCATGCTGCAGGGGCTATAGATACCCGCAGCAAGGTAAATTTTGGTGACTTTGTCAACTATGGTTTCACCCCAAAATAATTAACGGAGGACTACTGGGGGGCCGTGGGGCCAGGGACTCAGGGGCAACACCCCCAAAGCAAAAATTATCCTATATTTAATAAAGACGTCAGTATTTAGTTTTTTATTGGCTGACATGTAAAAACCCACTTTGTATAACTACCATAAGAATTCATAAATAAGCGGCTGGAGAAGGTGAATAGCCATGAGTCATGGTTGAGATTGTAATCATGAGTTTTGTTGGATAATAATATTGGTTGGTTGTGTTTGTGGATGTAGCTCATTTTGGGTGAACCACGTTAAATCTTTGTTGTTAATTTGTGTTATTTTTCTCTATTTTTGTGTAGTAAAATATACATTATAATTGCTAATTGGTATTGCTCTAGTCTACCATTGAAACCCTAACATAATCCTAACAACTAGTATCAGAGCCATGTAATTTTGATTAATTGGCAGGGAATTTCAGATTTTAGTGGGAGCAATGGAAGAAGGCAAATTCAAGGTCGAGAAGTTCAACGACCAGAATTATCAATTATGGAAGATGCAGATGGAAGATTACTTGAATCAGAAAGATCTATGGAACCATTGCAAAGAAAAGTGAAGAAGCTAGCCACAATGTCATATGAAGAATGGGAGATATTGGACAAAATGACACTGGGAACTGTTTGGTTGTGCCTGCCACCATCCATGGCCACTTTCTAAGAATCTATATTATTCATACCCATTGGCTCCTTTACAATATTAGGCTCATCAGTGTTAGTAATCAAAGCAAAAATACATCTCCAATTAGGAGGAATATACCTTTCTGGATGTTGTCTTTACCAAGTGGACCTCCTCAATGATTGAGGTGGAGGTTCTATTTCTTCTTCATAACTCTCTAAACTCTCTGAGCTCTCCTCCTCTTCAGGGCCTTCATGGGCTTTTGGTTCAATCTTCACGGTCTCTAGGGTTAGTTAAATCACATCTTTCTTTCCATCCTTCTTTCGGATATAATACTTTGGAAGAAGGCTTGACTTCTCTAAATATAACACTTATGCTATACAGAAATGTCTCAGCCATATGATTTGAAATTTTGTACCCTTTCACACTTACACCATAGGCAATTAAGATACATTTTACAGCCTCATTCTCCAACTTTGACTACTTTTACCTAAGAACATGTACATATGCCTTGCAACCAAAGACTTGAGGATGTCTCAATGAGGGCTTTTTTCCTGACCACACCTCCATGGGTGTCTTATCAACAAGAGTTGATGTAGTAGACCTGTTAACCAAGTAACAAGATGTGGCAACTACTACCCAAAAAAATTGTTCTAGGCTAGCCTCACTATACATACTCCTATCCCTCTCCATTAACGTCCTATTTATCCTCTCTACAACTCCATTCTATTGAGGGGTATATAGAGTTGTCTTGTACCTTTCTATTCCATGATCTTTACAAAACCTATTGAAATCTGCTAAATAAAACTCACCACGATGTTGTCAGTTCTCAAACACTTAATATTTTTACCAATTTGATTTTCTACAAGAGCCTTAAACTCTTTAAACTAAATAAAGAATTCAGATTTACTTCTAAGGAAATATACCCATGTCCTTCTACTATAGTCATTAATGAAATAAACATAATAAATATATTTAGAAATTGAAGGAACACTAATAGGACCAAAAACATCAGAATGTATTAGGTTGGATATCCTAGAAGATTTATGAGAACTAGAGTAAAATTAAACATGATTTTGTCTTCCATATATGCAATGTTCACAAAAATCAAACTCAAGGTTACAATCATTCAATCACTCAACAAGGTTTTTATTTTTCATGGTTTGAAGACCCTTCTCAGCTATGTGACCCATCCATTGGTGCCATAACATTGTTTTCTCTATTGGAAGTTTTATCTCCAAAGGATAAGCTCCCTTAGGTACCCAAAAAGCATGACCATTACAAGTAGACGTAACACACCTCTTTGCTAAGTTTCCAATGGTGAATGTGAGGATTCTGTAGATCTCTTCACTGTA
The DNA here is from genome assembly GCA_027924645.1 of Cunninghamia lanceolata. Taxonomy (NCBI): domain Eukaryota; kingdom Viridiplantae; phylum Streptophyta; class Pinopsida; order Cupressales; family Cupressaceae; genus Cunninghamia; species Cunninghamia lanceolata. Next base: position 1,843,908 of record BSBN01000082.1, read on the forward strand.
GGAATAGAAGAATTATTACACTGAATAGTGCATGCATCTGACTAAAATAGAGTGCCAATCTAGACACCCTTAGAAAGCACCATAGCTCCTCTAACCATCTTACACCCTCCACTTGAGAAAATAACCTGGACACTTGCATCATTAAGTTTACTTATAGAAAGTAGGTTCCATGTCAAACCATGGATATGTAGTACACCATTGATCCCATTCACTCATCCATCAAGGAATCAAATTAGGACTCTTCCATGACTAACAATCTTTAGATGAGAATCATCTCCAAGGTACACCTTCCCACTACCATGTTCATATTTTTTAAACCAACCTTGATTTGAGATCACGTGAAAGGAGGCACTAGGGTCTATCAACCACACACCTTCTAATGCATGACTAGCCAAGGCAATGATGAAATCATCACCATCATCCTAGAAGGACCTCTCATACTCATCATCAGAGTCACCCTTTCTCTTCTTCTCCTCCTCCTCCTTACAGTCTCTTCTAAGGTGTCAAGCTTTAGCATAATTCTAACATTTTGTCTTGAACTTACTAGAAGATTTGGATCTAGACTTATGTTGCCTCTTTTCCTTCTTGGCTTTTTCTTTGGATCAAGTCCACAAACCACTGGGTTCTCCTTAGCCAGTTCAAAAGTTTTCCTTCTGATTTCTTCAAAAAGAGAAGATGCAACCACTTCGTCCATATTGAACTTGGTGCTAGTGCTCCCAATGGTCATAACCAGGTGGTCCCATGAATCTATCAAAGAACACAACAAAGTCATACAATGATCCTCCTCCTCCATCTTCACTCCCATGAAGCTCAACTAGGAAATTAGCATATTGAAGGCATTCAAATGATCAAATATGGATCCACCATCTTCCATTCTAAGAGAGTACAACTTCTTTATGAGGAATAATTTATTTACTAGGGATTTATCTTGATAAATTTCTCCAAGTTTTTTCTTTAGATTCACTATAGAAGTCTCGTGAACATTTAACAAAAGAAAATCTGCCAAACAAAGTCTTAAAAGACCCTTTGCCTTTCTATTCATTAAGTCCTAATCTTCTTGTTTCATACCTGATATCTTGGTACTAGATATTACAGCCCATAGATCTCTATCCATGACCATATACTCCATTTTGAGTTTCCACAACTCAAATTTTGTGCTTGAAAATTTCTCCATCTCTATCCTTGATGTTCTTTCCATCTCTTCTTGCAAGATCCCACTCAAATGAAGATTAGATCAAAACCCTCTCTGTGCAAGCTCCCACTCAAATGAAGATTAGTACAAAAAACCCTCTACCCAACACGTTGAATTTGAGATGCTTAGGCTCTGATACCAAATGAAAGGAATCAAGGTATGTGTAAATGCTTCCCACACTAAACTTCTAAGGAGAGTGTTGTGTGCAAATTTTAATATTTTAACAATTATAGAAAGTAGAAACACATATAAACATAAAATAAATAATATACCATAACACGTGTACATGTGGAAAACCCTTTCGGGCGAAAAGCCCCACACTCCAAAGAAGATCAATGTATTGTTTAGTAAACAACACAATTACAATATACTTGAAGAACAAGCCTTCATAGGAGTATCACCAACTAGCAATCTGGAAGAATTCTGATAACATAACAATACCTACAAAACTTGATATGTAACATCCATCTCAAGCACCCAATAAATAAGAGATACAATATAAGAAACCATCAAATGGTAATTAGAAAACATGAGCTAAAACCATCCAAAATAGTGGCACCCAAATCCTTAGTTGGAAATCCAACACCCAAATTCCAAGATGAGTCTATAGGCTAAAAATATCATATTTCTTCCACTTGTCATAGCCTCATTATAATCCACTCATCAAATTAGGTGTTCCTTTTTTGCTTCATTATCCCCATAAAAATATGCCAAGTTATGATGTGTTGGTCAACAAGTGTAAACCCCCCTTTACAACAATTTTATGTGTTGATGTTTTTACATTTCCAATGCAAGAGACCCAACTTCTGGAGGCCATAACTTTTGATCCTTTTGTAAATATCTAAGAGGTCCACATGATAGGCACTAAGGAACTAGTGTCAAACAACCCCAAAAAATTATTTTGGCCAAAAACCAAATCTATAGCCTAGAAATTGAGTTTTTCTATTTTTCAACCTAAAAATTGCACTATTTGCAATCATAAAATTAGGTGCAAGGTTGAGACACCTTTCCTAATACCCATCACCAATATATTATAGAGGCAACTTTTAATATAGGTCCAATCACTTGTCATGTGAATTTTCATGTTTCAAATTTAGGTTTCAATTGCCTATCTTTTTACATTAATTATGGGCAAATGGTTGTGTGATCGCCAATGAAATTATAGGAAATTAGGGGCAAAGGGTGGCATTATTTCCAATTAAATTATAAGTAATTAATGACAAAGGGTGGTGGTATTTCCAATGAAATTATAATCAATTTAGAGCAAACAGTGGTGCGATCACCAATGAAATTATAGTGAATTTAGGGGAAATGTGTATTATCACCATGCAATGATATGTATCTTTTAGCAAAATGTTTATTATCACCATTGAATTATAGGTGGTTTAGGGAAACCATCACCCATCACCTTAGAATTATAGGTATTTTAGGGTTGATGTGTATAATCACCCATACAAAATGTACTATGATTGTGGATTTGTATTTAAGTAAAAAAATACTCCATTCACTCTTTAGGCATTTGATTTTGGATTCACTTGTTTCCTTCATTGCAAATTTGTGATTTTTGGTCCTTTAGATTGGCATTTGATCAATCCACTATGAGCTATAAATTGTGAGACATGAGGGTTCTTTCTCAAAAATTGGGGAATAGACAGAGGCTGTAACTCTACTTTAGTCTTCATTCCTAGTGAGTTACAAAGACATAATTGTTAATTTGCATCACATTTTGTCTTCTATATTGTACATGATTAATATCTAGAATATTAGTTCTCATGTGGACCTACATCTTTGTCTTGTGTTGATATTGATTTAAATGTTATCATTGAACATACCTGTGTAGTTTTTTGCAATTGTTCTATATTTCTTTTTTATATAAACTATATTAATGGTCACAGACTATTGGTTGAGCAATGTCCCCAATGTATTTACTTCTAAATAAATTTATGTCGATGTTTTTTCCTTAGTGTCCATTGCCTCCTTTCCACAAGTTGTGAAAGGCACATATTTTATTTAACTCACATTGTCGAATCAAACCAAATCAATGGCTCATGGGCTCCAAGGAGAAAATGAATATATAGAGATAAGGAGGCAACACCATTGGTCAGAAAATCTTATGTGTTAGTTGGGGTGCCCATAGATGTAGTCATTTTATTTAATATGTCCATGGTATAGGCCCATAGACTTGAATGCACTATTAGGGTCCACTTGTATGAATTTATTAAGAACTCATAGTACTAAAGGCACATGTTTTATTTAACCTAGACCATTAGATCAAACTACATCAATAGATGGCAGGGCTCAAAGGTGGAAATGAAGATTGTCTAAGCAGGAGACAACTCCATTGGCTAAAAAAGGTTATGTGTTAGTTGTCGGGCCCTACAATAATTTTATATTAATTAAATGATTAATATAAATTAATAATTAGTAATTTAAAGGTCTAATAATGTAAATTAATTGCTTGTGCATTTTAGTATCTACATGGTTGAAATCAAGTAAATATATATTTTAGAATCTATTGTAGGTGTATTGGTCATATCTACATATATAGTCAATGTGTTTCTCACATTATTAGTATTTTCTATAAGCACATGTTTTTTATTATATTATTTTTATTATTATTCCACTAAATTTTGGTTGTTTGGGACAAAGACCATGTATTCCCATAATTGAATGTGTTATTGGGGCCCACTTAAAATTATTTATTTATCCCAACCATGTATAATTTTATTCAAATCCTAGAGTATTAAAACAAAGACACATGTTTTATTTGTTCCGTATCGTGGGATCAAACTACATCAATGGCTCGTAAGGCTCCAAGGATAAAATGAAGATGGTCAAAGCTAGAGGCAATGCCATTGGCAAGAAATAGTAACATGTTAATTGGCAGTGCCTGCAATAGTTTTATTTTGATCTAAATGTTTAAATTATTAATTGGAATCCCACATAATGATTAAATATTAAAATATTGTTCATCTTTCATGACCTCCTTGATTTTTTGTATTATCTCATAAATGTCCCATCTTCTTCTCGTTCATTGTAACTAGTTCAATTTTCTTCATTTCATATGACTAGTGAGTTGCAAATGCATAACTTGAATATTTTATAATTTTGTGAACACTACTTTAACACTTTTCTAACACTATTAGAGGAAGATGTCATCCACAAATGTGGAAAATCAAAGAGGAGGCCCATCAAAGAAAACTAAGGCCTTTGAAATATCCTATTTTAATAAACAATAATGAGATTATATAGTGGGTCAGGGTCAATCAAGATTAAATAATCTAGAAAATGCACTTGACATTCAAGGATTCCATTAGAATGAGCTTTACAATGAGCACACCTCAAATGAACATCTTGAAGGAGATAGGCATGATGTGGTTTGATCTAGTAGTGGAAGTGTGAAAAATGAGTTTATACAGGGAGAAAATGTCCATGTAATGCCACGAAAAAAATTGAAACCAGATATTGCATAGCCAACCTTGTAGATGAGAAACACACAAATGCATTGTGAGCTATATGGCATAGGTCTCAATAAATAATGATGAAGGATGTCTTCTCATAGGTGAATTAAATGAAAATGTTTTTGAATTGCCAAATTAAATCAAATTCTTAAAAATTCTTTATGATGCCTATAGCCTAAGACACAAATGTTATGTAAAGTATGGCTAACGCAATTGATTAACCCACCTCCATCTACGAGTGTGTTTCTATAGATACAACATTTAATTTTTTTTTTAATAATTTGTCACTTACAAATTTATATTAATTTAGGCTTTAATTCACCACCATAATTAAAAATTTATATTACAAGGCATATGTTTGATTTTGTACAAAATAATACTTTACCTCAGTGTCCTTCAATGTTTGGCTAAGAAAAGCAATTGGGTGTTCATTTGAGTGATTTTCTACATTCTTTTATTTGAGTACTATAGAAATACTAGCTTGACCACCATACAGATATATGAAAAAATATTTGGAAAGTTAGGGTTAATAAATATTGGGGCCTTAGAGATGGCCTATTTAATTTGTTCAAATTTCTGCTTTCCCTCCTCTATCCATCTAAATTGTTGATCATATTTTAGCATGAGAGATGGGCACATTATGTCTACATAGTTAACACTTATTTTTCTCACAAAGTTAATATTTCCTTCTTTTGTTGGGGAAATAAGAGTTCAAGGATAGCTTAGACCCTTTCAAAATCAATAGCTATACCTTCTTCAGAAACAATGTGCTCCAATAGTTTTACTTGAGGGACACCAAAAATACATTTTTGGGGGTTGAGAGAGATCCCAAACTGTTGACATGTTTGGAACACTTTCTCCAAGTGATCAAAGTGATCCTCTTTATTTTTTGAGAACACCACTAGATCATCCATATAAATATGGATGATCTCATTCATGAGATCTTTAAAAGTAATATTTGTTATCCTTTGAAACATCTCCAATATTAAATAGACCAAAATACATCTTTTGATAGGAAAAAGTACCCCACTTAGTGGTGAATGCCATCTTGTATTGGTATTCCATTTTTACTAGTATTTTATTGAATCCTAAGAACCCATCCAAGATTAAAAACCTATTAACGGTGGCCATAGTTTGTAAAATTTGGTCCATTGATATCAACAAGTAGTGATCCTTGAGAGAGTCTTTATTGAGATCTCTAAAATCGACATAGAGCCCTACCTCTTAATTTTTTTTCTTGACAAGGACCAAGTTGGAAACCCAAGTTGAATATTTAATAAGATAAATTATTTTTTAATCAATTATCCTAGACAACTCCTATTTTATAATTGGCTCTATTTTTGGATTGGCTAGTCTTTATTTCTATCCTATTGGTTTAGTCTCTAGTTGTAGTTTGATTGTATGTTACGTAACCTCTTTTTTGTATCCTCTTAAACCCTCATAATCTTAGGCCATGACCTAGTCATATGTGGCACAAAGATTAACAAGGCATTCCTTCTCTAAAATTGTATATGACTTAGCTAGCTTTAGTGACTTTTTGGGGGCTATTTCAACATCTTTGTAGTCCTTATTAGCTTATGTCTTTCTTTTGTCCCTGAATGTCATGCAAGTTGAGTATACTTTCCAAAGTAATCATTCCCCTAGATAATCTCTTTCATTTCAACTAGAGAATTTGGTCCCCATATGCTTCTTCAAATTTTGGTTCTAACTCTTCCACATATTCATTGGTTTGTTGGATAAAGTGAGCAATTTTCTCATTATTTTGAAACACTATCCAATGAGATTCATTATTGAGCACTATAGGTCTAATTATCAATTTGATTCTCTTTATTTTTAGCAACTCATTCACTAGATCAAATTGTGAGCCTATCAAAGACATTATGTTAGCTTTTGTAAAAAAAATTCTAAGGAATAACTTGAAAGTTGAGGGCATCAAAGGATTCCATAGATCCCACAAATAGTGCTTATATGCCTTCACTAGAGAATTCTTCACCAAACACTATGATCTTACCTATTTAATTATTAGATCAAACTTACCATATACTTGCAATAGTCTAACATTTTTCTTCTTAGCAAAAAGTAGACCATGGATCAGTGCCTCATATTCAACAGTGTTTCTAATGAAATTGAATTGTAGCTAGTAGGACTATTGGTACCTCTCTCCCTAAGGTAAATTAAGACTTACACTAGCTCTAGCCTCAATCCTACAATTAGCGTCGTCAACCTACAACTTCCATATCCTGATGTTATCACTCATTTCCTTAGATATCTATAGGATGAGTAGGACCTCTTAATGAATGATATATGTTCCCTAGCTTCTTCCTTAAAATAGTTCACATATGACACTTTTTTCATTTTCCATGTCCCACAATTAATCATATTATTTATTTAGAACTTGTATGGTGGTATCTAGACTTCTTTATAGGATTCTAGGGAAGGAAGTTCAACCTAAATTACAAAAGAATGATTTGGCTCAATTAGAATCATGGGCTTGGTTTGTATGTGGTGCATACTAAGAGATTAAAAAGAGATTTTCATCCTTACTCCATACCTAGCTTTTAGGAACATATGTTTGTCATCCCATCATGAATAACCTCTAATATTTGGAGTGAAATCTCTAGAGAGACATATGCCAAAGGTAGAAAGAAGATTAATTATAGATATATCTTGGAGGATTTAAATATTAGGTCAAGCATAGAGGGATAGAAAGAGGTTCTTTACTACCCTTAATGCATTAATAGGGTTTCCATATAACTAGATCATACCTTTGGTAGTAGATTCATAGGTTAATCATAATGCATCAAAAACCTTCTTGAGCATCAGCAAGGTACTTGCCCTAGAGTGTACTATGCAAATATGAATCAATTTATTTTTATATATGAGAGTAATGTATAAAATCTTGGGTTTAAGCTACCTTACCTGATTTTCTATAATATGGAGAATAACATGTTGTTTTGGGGTGCCTTCATTGTATATATAGCCTAATGCTTTTGTTTTCCTAACGTTTTTTGCTTCTTTAGGGCCTCCTCCAATAGTTTCATTTGTTTTTGGATTGAGAGAACTTCCTAGAGAGTCACACTAAATGTAGACTTCTTTAATTGATGCATAATGTTTAAAGTCTTGATCAATTTAGCTAGTTATTTGACATTAGGTGCCTAATGTACCTTTTGATTTTCAATCAAGGGAGAATCCACTGCTTTCTATTTTGGAGGGCCTCAAGTGGCCTAGTTATCATGGGATCATTTAAGTTGACCCCACCTATGGAGGAAAGCCTAGAAGTGGATGTAATTAGCACAAAAAAGTGAGGAGTCTTCTCTACCTTTTGCATGTTTGGTGCAACTTGTTTTGTCTAAGATCATTCTTCCACCATCCTTCTACTTTCCCTAGTGTAGAAATTAAATTGAACTTGTAGACTTCAAAATCTTGTGGCTGGTTCATTTAGTGTATAAGCTTCATGATCTTCTCAAGCAACCAAGTTTTATTCTTTAGTAAATGATCCTTGATCAATAGGTATTTCTTTCACTTGGATATTTTGGTCATTTTTTGAGTTTGTCTAGGAAGGAAAACAACTTGAGTACGATAATTCTAAGGACAAATGGTTGGAGTGTGGGGGTTAAACCTAGATAGCACCATAAGGTAGGTTCCTCAACATAATTATTTTGCACAATAGTGAGATCTCTATTGGGATTCAAGGGGACTTGTTGTAGTAGTTTCTCCATAGGTACCATTTGGTTTTGAGGTTGGGTAGGTGCTCTATTTGCTTAAAAAGTATCCCTTTGGTAGTAGCCTTGACTATTTTGATAAGGTTTATAACTTTGACTTGCTTGGGCACTATACTATGGCATTGGAGGCCATTTATTATTTGAAAATAGGGGCTTCAGATAGTTTTTATATCTTTTGAGAGTAGTAACTTAATTAGACATATTTCTAAGTAGGTTACTTATTTCATCAAGCTCACTAGGGGTTTATTTTTCAACAGAATGATATGCTAGGGATGAGATGGGATTAATAAATGGCTGGTGAGTCTCTAGTTGCACATTAGGATGTGATTGTAGGTAGATTGTATGTTTAGGAATAAGGGCATTAGGGGTCTAGGATCCAACCTACCAATTTCAATTAGATTATTTCTATTAGTTATAGCTATATCATAAGCATCCACAAGGGTGCTTCCTTTAGATTTCACCATCATAGTAATCTTAGAATCCATTTCTTTTAAATAACAAATATAGGCCATACCTAATGTGGGCACATTTCAAGTGGGATTCTTTGTCACGTTCTTTGAAATATTTTATTAAAATCACCTATCATTTCCATGGGGGCCCTCTTGATAGTTGCCAATTGTTCTAATAATTAACATATCCCTTTTCTTTGAACTTATTGACTAGTGCCCAACCTAGCTAGTTCGAATCACTAGTTGATAATGGAACTAGAGATTAGTACTAGTCAAGTGCCTTTCCCTTGAATGATGCATCTAAGAGCCTTAAGGCTATGTTTTCTTTAGTGATGTTGTTCACTATGCAATGGTTTACTATGTCATTTAAGTGTTCTATGGGAGTGACTACATTTACTTTGATGAAGTGTTGAAGGAAACATAAGGTAGCATTTGGGATAACACCCCATGTCATAGGAGTAGGAGGGATAAGAGGACCTTTATTTTCCATGCATGAAATATTCTTTGTAGGGGTGGAGTGGTCATGATAGGATTTGTCTATGAGGTATGTGAATGTACTTGAGGTGTTGGTAACCTTCTTATGGGAATGAAAGCAAGAGACTACACTAGAATATGGGGGTTACTTCTTGTTGTGGATCTAGTGGAATCTTTAGGGGTCAAATGCATCTAGGTTTCCTTAGATAGAGTTACCAAGTGATGATAAAGGGCTTCAATACATAGTAGACCAAGAGTACACCAAGGCTTGGATAATTATGGGTTCAAGTCCCACCAGACATCCCAAAAACTATTGATGGTCTAAATGTGTTTTCAATACAAATGCATAGATTTACCACACAAGAACTGTACTCTTTGAAATGTAACACAGGCACAATCATGGATGAGTCAGCTCCAACACAACACATGTATCCTCTCCTTGCTTCTGGAGACCTCCAAATCACTCTCTCTCTCGTGGAAAAAGAAAATCAAGTAGAGGCAAGACCTAGGGGCTATCTTTTTCGCTTGGGAGTAGGACCTCATGAAGAGCGGCCGACCTGATCTGGGGCCTATTGTTGTTTTAGGTTTGTCTTGTTCTTTCTATGGCGGTTGTTGTTGAGACGACTATATGACTTGAAGGGTCACTTGTGGTTTGTCTCCTATTGGAGTTTCTGAGATTCCAATGCCTAGATGGATCTTGATTTACTTTGTTTATGCTTCTATTATGTTGTAATCTAGATTTGAATGCTTGTATGTGTTGTTGAATTTATCGTTCTTGTTCTATAACCTTGATGAAGTGTTGTTGTTCTTGCTTGAGTTGTGGTCTTCCGTTTAACTCTTCAATTTCCTCAAGGACTACCCTCACCCACTCACCTCTTATTCCAAGACACATTCAAATGGTTGGATTTGAGAGAGTGGATTTGAGTTGACCGAGAGTTGACACTTTGATTTAGTGAAGTGAACTAAGGTTTTTATAGGTGTTTTCTAAAGTTTGTTGATCTCGTGATGAAATCGAGGAGTTTCAACTTGTGTTGACTTTATGTTGACCTTGTGATGAAATCGAGGGTTTGAGTGTACTTGTTTCACTTTTTGATGTTTTCTAATGTTTTTGGTATTTTGTGGGTTTTTAAATGTATCCAATCTATGATGTATGCAAACAACTTTTTTTGTTCTTTTCTCCAAATTTTGAAATAAAATGAATTAAATTAATCTAGGAATTGAAAGATGTATGCAAACTAATATGAAGTTACCTAATGTAATTATTCTATGTTTTTGTATTTTCAAGGTCGACTTTGGATAAAAATAAGAATTAAAAGTACATGAAATGAAACTAATCTAAAATTGCAATTTAACTACTTAAAATAAGCCAATCCGATCAACTTAAATTAACCTATCAAGGAAATTGCAATGACAAGATCACTATTCCAAGAGCAGGATTTGTGATTTAATTACTATTAAAACATGAAAAATCTAGAATATGGAGATGCATGAGCCTTCACTACCCTCAGGAATCCATGTGTATGGCAACCTCTTCATCCTCCTGCGACAACGGGGTCATCCTCTTGGTGGCAAGTGGGAAGGGAAAGCAAAAGAATAAGCTTTAGAAATATTTGAATGATCTCAATGTGAGCTAAGAGCACTGTGGATTGAGAATTGGCGAGATTAACAATGCTATGAAGCCTTTGAAGGATTTGGCAAAATAAAACAAAAAAACAAAAGGCACCTAAGTCCTACAACCAACATATGCATGTTAATTAGAGAGCAAAAGCTAAGTAAAAGATGGATTGCAATAATGAATTTTCCTCATATGAGAAAGATTTGAAGCTTTGAAACAATGAAGGATAATGTAATGAAAGCTTTTAATCTTCTGAATACTAAATAAAGAAACTAAGAGTCTCAAAGGCTTGTGAAGAAGTTGGAAAAGTTTGTGAAGAAGGGAAGAGCATTCTCCAACTTGAGAAATAATGGAGAGGTGGGTATTTATAGTTTGGAAGGGAACACAAGAGGGGGAAATTGATTGAATAATTAACTCATTTGATTGAAAAGTTAACAAACATTGATTGGGGAGTTAACTCCCTTGATTGGAGAGTTAACTACCTTGATTAATCAGAGGATTGGGTTGATTGGAAAGTGAACTGAGCTTGATAGAATGGTTAACTCATTTGATTGATTAGTTAACTAAATTTACTGATGAGTTAAGTAATTCAATCGATTGGTTAACTAAATTGATTGCATAGTTAGCTATTTGGATTGAAATTTGATTGAGTAGTCAATTTGAGTGATTAGTGGAGGAAATTATGGGAGTCAATTGTTAATATGTGGTGACCGATCATGTTGCAGGGGCTATAGGTACCTGTAACAAGGTAAATTTTGGTGACTTTGTCAGCTGCGGTTTCACCCTAGAATAATTAATAGGGGAGTATTAGGGGGCCATGGGGCCAGGGGCTCAGGGGCAACACCCCCAAAGAAAAAAATGTCTTATATTTAATAAAGGCGTCAGTATTTAGTTTTTTATTGGCCAACATGTAAAAACCCACTTTGTATAACCACCATAAGAATTGATAAATAAGCAGTTGAAGAAGGTGAATAGCCATGAGTCACGGTTGAGATTGTAATCATGAGTTTTGGTGGATAATAATATTGGCTAGTTGTGTTTGTGGATGTAGCTTATTTTGGGTGAACCACGTTAAATCTCTATTGTTAATTTGTGTTATTTTTCTCTATTTCAGTGTGTATTAAAATATACATTATAATTGCTAATTGGTATTGCTCTAGTCTACCATTGAAACCCTAACATAATCCTAACAACTAGTATTAGAGCCATGTAATTTCGGTTAATTGGCAGGGAATTTCAGATTTGAGTGGGAGCAATGGAAGAAGGCAAATTCAAGGTCAAGAAGTTCAACGACCAGAATTATCAATTATGGAAGATGTAGATGAAAGATTACTTGAATTATAAAGATCTATGGTAGCCATTGAAAAGAAAACTAAAGAAGCTTGCCACAATGTCATATGAAGAATGGGAGATACTAGACAAAATGACACTAGGGATCGTTTGGTTGTGCCTGGCACCATCCGTGGCATTTAATATATCAAAAGTAGTGACTACTGATGAATTGATGAAAGTGTTAGAGAAATTGTATGAAAAACCCTCAGCCTCAAATAAGGTATTTCTTATGAAGCATTTGTTTAACATGAAAATGGGTGGAGGATCTATAACAGATCATTTAAATCAATTCAATACACTCACTAGCCAATTATATTCTGTAAAGGTGAATTTTGATGAAGAGGTGAGGGCTCTCTTGATATTATGTTCTTTTCTAGAAAGTTGGAATAAATTGGCCATGGTTGTAAGTAATTCTATCTCTGGTTCAAATACATTGAAATTTGATGATGTTGTTGGTGTTATCCTAAGTGAGGAAATGTGACAAAAAAGCATAGGTGAGACTTCAACATTAGGTAATGTTTTGAATGTAGAGAGTGGGGAAAGATAAAAGGAGAGAGGAAAAAACCTTGCAAATCATGGGAAGTCACAAGGGAAGAAAGGAAGATCCCAATCCAGAGGAAGGAAGGATTGTTGGCATTGTGGAAAGCCAAGACACCTGAAAAAGGATTGTTGGTCTCAGAAAGGCAAACAAGGAGACAAACAACAAGATGACAGTAAGGAAGCTAATGTTGCAAGTAATAAATTACAATATGCTTTAATTCTATGTTTAGATAAGGCAAATGATTCTTAGGTAATAGATTCAGGGGTTTCGTTTAATACCACACCCCATAGGAAATATTTCCTAGATTATGTTCAAGGTGATTTTGGATAGGTATATTTGGGTGACAATGAACTCTGTCAGGTTGTTGGAAAGGGGAAGATTAAAATCAAGTTGTAGAATGGAAATCAATGGTTGCTACATGAGGTAAGGCATGTTCCAAATTTGAGAAGGAATTTAATCTCTACATGACAATTGGGCAGTGAAGGCCGCATAGTTACCTTTTCAAACAAAGTTTGGAAGGTCACTAAAGGTGCACTAGTAGTAGCTAAGGGTGAGAAGGTAAGTACATTGTATTTGTGTACTAGTAATACTTATTCTACCCTTGCTGCTATAGAAATAGTTGTTGTAGGAATAACTATAGAAGCAACTGATATAGGGACAACTACAACAGTTGCTATAGGGACAACAAAGACACTTACAATAGTTGCTGTAGGAATAGATGCAGAACTATGGCATCATAGACTTGGGCACATGAGTGAGAAAGGGATGAAGATCCTTCACTCTAGAAAATTGCTACCAGGACTGAAGTAGATTGACTTGGAGTTCTACAAAAATTGTGTCTATGGGAAATGGAAAAGAGTCAGATTCCTCAAAGTTAGGAAAGAGAAGAAGAGTGAGAAGTTAGAGATTGTGCATTCAAATGTATGGGGCCTAACTTAGGTATCATCTCTTGGTGGCTCTTGTATTATGTTACTTTTATTGATGATGCAACTACTAGGAAAACATGGGTGTATTTCCTACAAAGAAAATCATGTGTTTGAAACATTTAAGAAATAGAAAGCTTTGGTTGAGAATGAGACAGGGAAAAAAGTGAAATGTCTCAGATCTGATAATGGAGGTGAGTATTGCAATAGAGAATTTGAGAACTACTATTCATTCAATGGAATTCATAGACAGAAAATGGTTCTGGGAACCCCACAAGAAAATGGTGTTTGAGAGGATGAATATGACAATCATGGAGCGTGCAAGGAGCATGAGGTTGCATGTTGGACTACCTTTACATTTTTGGGAAGATGTTGTACATACTATTGTTTATTTAATAAACAAAGGACCTTCAAATCCTTTAGATGGTGGTATTTCAAAGGAGGCATGGAGAGGTAGGAAGGTAAACTATTCTTTTCTGAAAATCTTCGGTTGTGAAGGTTTTATCCATGTTGATATTGAAAATAGTGTTAGCAAGAGACATTGCTATGTTGAATAATTGAGTGTTGTCATTGATGGCAATAAGGCAAAGAGACTTTACTCTGGTAGACCAAACTAATTTGGTATCAAGGCATGCAAGGCTTCTGGTCTGGATGACTAAAATGACTAAGTGTTGGTAGTTCACATGAGACAATGACAGAGAGGTAATGTAATGACTGGCATTAGTTTGCAGTTGAAGATCCAATCATGCAATTCAGGTATGTTGTTTGCAGTCCTTAAGTGATCTTATATCCAAGGTTTTAGCCTTTGATCAATTCTGGAAGTATATCTCCAAATGGCCTAAGTCTGGCAGAACAAAATATAGTCCTATTCAGAGCAGAACACTCAGTTGATTTGGTCTGCATTCCTCCAGTGTTGTATATCTTGATATGCAGTTTTGAGGTGTTATAAACACTTGTATGAAGTGTCTACATCTAAAGTTGTAGGTTCTGAAGTCCACTGGAAAGATAGTTACAAGCTGCTAAGTATCGCTACATTGTTTGACAAAGTTTGACTGTGATAGAGTCTGAGTTCTGATGGTCCACATTTTGCTGCTAAAGGATATTTTGCCTTGCGGTTCTAAAGGTATGGTTTGTGATGTCTGAGAGTCTTTGACATGATTTTGAGCAAGTCCTATGGTCTGCATAAAAGATGTAGTCTGACAGATGAACTGAATCAGTGGCAGTCTGAGTTAGAGGCTGACATGATAAGTTTGAATTGTATGCGGTAAGTTCTATTGTTTAGAACTTAATCCTAAGTTGTTCAATAGTTGAGGCTAACATATGTGAATGCAATTCAAGTGTTGTTTGAGTCTGCTGGGAGTTTTGGTAAATGAATTTGGCCGACAAGCTACTTAAGGTATGAGTGCATACTTCACTTTATTAGGCCAACCTAATATGAAGATTTCAAGTGTTGCATATATATATATAAGGGATCAAATTCAGTGTTTAGTGTATGTGATGTGAATGTGATATATACATATGTATGACATACAGAGGAAGATGATTTTGTGGATGTAATAAAGAGCAGGAGAAGAGAGATCTTATTCCCATGTAAAAGCAGAGAAGAGCAGTAAGAGATGAAGAGTTTTGAAACAATATTTCTATGCTTCATTGGAGCTGTAACCATGCATGTGTAGATGCAGTCTAAGCAGTTAAATTTGGCAGTGAACCATTCTTCCTTCTTTCTTTCTCTAGGCAGTGAGATTTTCTTGCAGTGAGCATCTCTTAGGGCAATGAGCCCTAAGGTAGTGAGCCTTCTTGTAATCTAGTATTGTGCTATAATAATACACTGTGAGCTAGCACTCATTGTGGTTTTTCCCTTTTAGGTTTTGGACGTAAAAATCCTAGTGTTCATGTGTTATGTATTTGTGGTTGCTGTTCCTTTGCTTATTCTGCTTTCATATTATTAGTTTTGGATGTTGGATTAATGAACTTGTTAAGAAGTAGTTTTGTGGAATACTGATTCACCCCCCCTCTCAGTATTCCTTACTATTAACAATTGGTATTAGAGCAAGGTTCCTTGGAAGAAGCCTAACAACTTGAGGAAGATCTGGGAGAGTTCACTCATGGCAGCCAGAAGATTTGGAAACTTCTCAAGCAATGTTGAACTAGAAGTAGCTCTTATTGATCTTGAAAAGTCTGAAGTAGAAGTTAGGGATCTAAAGGATAACTTACAAGAAATTGATGAATGCATCTCAAAATTAAAAGAACAAGTCAAGAAATTCAAAGACAAATACAAAGAAGTTAGTGATCAATTGATATCAGCAAATGAAACCTTGAATGATTTGGAAGCAGAAGTTATAGAAAGAACAAAAGCAGAAGATCTGAATTTAATGGTGAAAAGCAAATCAAAAGATTGTGCCAAACTTGAAAAAGAAATTGTGAATCTAAAAGTAGACTTGGAAAAAGCCAAGAGCTATGAAGAAAAGTTCAAGATAAGTACTGCAAAGCTTGATGAAATGATTGCTAGTCAAAAGAGTGCCGATGATAAGCAAGGTTTGCGATTTAAGAAAGAAGTTCAAAATCTAGTCAAACAAACACTAAGTTAAAGCAAAATAGAGGGAACCAATTCAAAAATCAAAGAAGAAGACCTAGAAGACCTTCGGTCAGATAGCCAAATGCTTAAAGGTATCCATCTTTCAATGGCCACTGTTTTAATTGCAATAAGTTTGGTCATAAAGTTACTCAATGCAGAAGTAGAGTAAATAATAATGTTCCATCATTCTTTGGTCAATGTTTCAATTGTAAGAAAATTGGTCATAAATCAAATGAACACAGAAATATGGTAAGGAATGGTTCTTACAATGCAAGGAATAGTCAATCATTCAATGGAAAGTGTTTTACATGTAATAGATTTGAACATATGTCTAATCAATGTAGATCAAATCCAATCAATAGAAGGAATCTAAGATAAAGGAATGTGGTGTGCTACAATTGCAACAAGTATGGATATATTGCAAGAGTTTGCGGAAGTAAAAATGTGAAAAGAAACTACCTTACTGAAGAAAGGAAAACAAAGCAGAGGAATGATAAGGGAAAAGAAAAGGTTGATCCGGTTGAAACTCAGAAAGAAATGGACAAGATCTAGATCAAGAAAGAAGTAATTGAAGTTAAGGATGGATCTGCACCAACATATGGTGCAGATACTTCCTCTGAGAAGTAAATTGGGAGCTCTGGCTCAGGGGGAGTGGTGTTGAAAATCCAAAATCCCTAGCCAGGTAGTTAGTGCTGGAGTCTGACACGAGGATATGTGGTGGAATCCGATATGAAAGATCTTATGAAAGAAAATCTAGAAGAAAATGAGTCAGTGCGGCACATTGCAGAGCAATTTTGATTGACTGTATCTATTAGAGTAAAGTCAATCAACTTTTGAGAATAAGCATTTATGATGATTAGGTCAAGTGAAGAGGACAAAAAGAAACTCACATGCCTTTTAACTCATTTTGCATTCGAGCCAACAAATATCCAAGAAAGATTGAAGCAAGATTTCGAATGACAACAAAAATTCAAATAACTCAAAGCGATTCAGGCAAAGAAAACCCTAATTCGGCATAACAAGGTATTTACAGTTGAAACTCTATTATGAATCTGTTGAATCTTTGCAATGGCAACCCCACAAGTTGTTGATATCACTAAGAAACCACGACTTAAATTCAAGAAACACCCATTTAAATTAGTTGAATTCGATCATATGGGTGCATTTTCAGAAGTTCCACATGGAGTTTTGCATGCAGAGGATGTTAAGGCTTATATTCATGTTGTCCTAGAAGAACATGGATAGAGAAAACTCATAGACTTATTCTTAAATCACTTGTGCAGTGAGAATTATGATTTGAAGAATGAATACAAGGTACTGGAGACAAAAATTCATTCAGTACATTGATTTTCCTACATTCACTGAGGATGAATGGGTCTGGTATGTATTGAGCAGGGTTCATGATGAATTCATGTGGCTTGAGAGACCATTTAAGATTACAAAAGATACTATAAGGGCAGTAACTGGATTAAACTCCACCATATCGGTACCATTGTTGAAAGCTATGAAAAATGACACAGTAATGGCAGGCACCAGAGCAAAGTTTGACAAAAGGGCGCTAACAATCAATGCCATTGAAGACCATGCAATAAGATTTGCATCCATGATTATTGGCTACAAAGTTTATTTCTCAAACTGAGAGAATTCAGTCTCTGGTACAACAATCTACACAGTGTTTGAGATGATTAAAGAAGATGCAGAATATGATCTTTGTGAACTGCTCTGTCAACAACTGATGGAAAACTTAAGGAAGACCAAAGAGCAAAAAATTCATTCAAGTATGGTACACTGCTTATCTGTTTATTCTTTTACTTCATGCAAGAGTTGCCAGGTATGAAGAATCTATTTTGGACAAATGATAAACCTGCTGTAGTTCAAATTAGAAATTATCTAAATAGCATAGGTAGTATTGATGCTCAAAATTCAGCCCTATGGGGCTATTTCAAAAACTTCCAAAGGTTAATGTAAGCTAGGGAAAGATTCCCCAGAGAAGTAGTTGAAAAATACAAGGACACTATTTGCTTTATTGTAACAAAAGATCAATGCTTGATGGAGGTCGTCGAACCTAGAATGGTATGGGTTATGCCTATGGGATATGAGGTAGATGGACTAATATTACAAAATTATGCTCAACATGTGTTAAGTAAACCTAGAGATCCCAATGAAGGAAGATTTGGGACTTATGAGGAATTGCATGTTAAAATCTTTGTTGAAGTGAGAAAACTTGAGATCTCTAAGAAAATGCAGAACGTAGCAGAAGAAATTGCCCTAAAACATCGATTCACAAAAGAACAAGTGACAAGGGCAAGAGAAAAAGCACAAGTTGATAAGGAAGCAGAAGAAAAGAGAAAAAGTGAATCAATTGGAGCTTTAGAAGAACCCAAGGATGAACTAGAAAAACCAGAGGTGACAAGAAGGAGAACTAGAGGATCTACCTCTCCAGAAGCTGCATCTACTCCCTTTGGTCCCACACCATTTGTAAATGTGGAAACTCCTACCACTAGTCACAAAAGAAAGAAAACCAAGGCCAAAAGAATGCATTTAAGTATCGTAGTCGATGAAGAAGAAATAGAGTCGAATGAAGAAGTGAAGAAAATTAAGTTTGAATCTATCAAAGCCTCTGGAACCAGCAAAAAGAAACCTTTCGGTAAGGGTAAACCAGAGAAAAGGCAAAAGAAAGATGTACCTCAAATAGAGGAAGATACCATAAACCTTGAAGATGTTCTTAGAGCCATAACAGTGGATGGCAATCTGAAACCTATTGCACAATTATATGATGAATATAATGATCTGGATAAGAAGATAATTGAAATTGCTGTTGTAGAATACCTAAACATCTACAACAAGGCCCTAATTGAGATAATTACTGATCTACCACATACTCTAGGAAGTATAATGACTGCAAGAAAGGAAGCGGCCATGGCAAAGGATGTGGAACTTAGAGAACATTCACTAATAAAACTATGTCTAGAAATCACTCCGAAGGAAAAGGTGAAAATCTCCAAATCAATTCACAACAAATTTAGGTCAAAGAAAAGAATGAATGCTCTCATGGGAGGAGACATTGAAAATTTAGTAAAGGAAACTGAAGAAATTACTCTAGACACATTAAGGGAATTTAATCTCCCTACCATTTATGATAATAAAGAAATTGATGCTGGAGATGATACATCTGTTCTAGAAGTGAACCTTGAATAGGAAATAAATGAAGGTGACAAAGTGATTGGATAGAAAGAAGTATCTACTGATGACACTAAAATAAGATCCTCTCTGGAACATCAAGTTGAGGATAAAACTGACAAGGAAAAGACTAAGGAAGAACATGTCAAGGAAATTCCTCCACTGGAACAAAAGGAGGACACCAATAAGGACATGGATCTAGATGATCCAGAGCAGAGCATGAAAGAAGAAGTCTCTGCTACACCAAGAGACACTACAGAATTAGTTAAGGAACTTTTGGAGAAAGAAAAACAAGTTTTGGATGAGCTTGATTTTCTATATGGTCCAATAAACTTGGATACAATGTCCCCTGTACAAAAACTCAAATTGGCTTCAATTGTATAGGCAAAAGCAAGAGCGGAAATGTTAAGGTCTCACATAGAGGATAGTGAGCTCATTGGTGAAGCATCTAGCATTTTGGAGAAGCTGATGCCAACATACCAAAATGACACATCTATGTCATCAACAAATCAACTAAAGGAACTCATAAAATCTATAAGTAAACATTTTGAATCTCTTGAGAAATCTGTAGAAATAAAAGTAAGGCAAGAGCTTAATGAGAAGAGATTGAATGAGTTAAAAGAAATGATAGTTAATGATAAAGTCCAGCTAGATAATAGGATAAAGAGAATTCAGAGTGCCATTAAAGAAGCTGGTGACATATACAAATTTTGCTTATCCTGGCCAGAAGTTACAAATAAAACAGAAGAGAAGATCAAGGATTTGGAGTAGAAAGTGATGAACACCTCCAAGGCATTTGATCCGGTAGTAGAATTAGTTAGCAACATGGAAAGTCAAGTCATTAACCTTCATAATGACTTGAGAAATCTAATAAGTGAGAGGGATCAAATCAAAACTAGAATGTGTCAGCTAAGAGGAATAATCAGTCCTAAAATAGACTCTATGTTTAATCTTGCAGCTGAAGCACAAACAACTTCACTTATTGACACACCCTCTGATCTTCACAAGGTAGAGACCACAATTTTCCTACTTATTAGTCATATTCAAATTTTGGACAATGCTAAGAAAGGCTGGGATGGTGAGCTGGCCCAAATTAAGAACATTTTCAATGACATCCTCCAGCACATGTAAAATAAATTTGAAGATTGTACGTGTACATATGTAGCAGCATATAGCAAATTTTGCAGTTTTGACAATTTTTGACTCTGGAACCTACACCTTTGCCATTGATGTCAAAGGGGGAGAAGAAAATCAGTGAAAAATGGGAAAACATCTTAGGGGGAGAAGAAATATAGAGTGTATATAGAAAGGGGGAGTAGTCAAGGCAGTCAAGCATTTTTCACTAAGTGTTGCCGTCAATGCCAAAGGGGGAGATTGTTGGCAAGATACACTGCTATGTTGAATAATTGAGTGTTGTCATTGATGGAAACAAGGAAAAGTGAATCTACTCTGGTAGACCAAACTGATCTAGTATCAAGGCATGCAAGGCTTTTGGTCCGGATGACTAAAATGACTAAGTGTTGGTAGTTCACATGAGACAGTGACAGAGAGGTAATGTAATGACTGGCATTGGTCTGTAGTTGAAGATCAGATCATGCGGTTCAAATATGTTGTTTGTAGTCCTTAAGTGATCTTATATCCAAGATTTCAGCCTTTGATCAATTCCAGAAGTATATCTCCAAATGGCCTAAGTTCGACAGAACAAAATACAGTACTATTCAGAGAAGAACACTCAATTGATTTGGTCCGCATTCCTTCGGTGTTGTATATCTTTATATGCGAATTTGAGTTGTTGTAAACACTTGTATGAATTGTCTAAATCCAAAGTTGTAGGTTTTGAAGTCCATCCAAAAGATAGTTATAAGCTGCTGAGTATCACTACACAGTTTGACAGAGTTTGACTATGACAGAGTCTAATTTCCAATGGTCCACATTTTTCTGCTAAAGGATATTTTGCCTTGCGGTTTTTGAAGGTATGGTTTGTGATGTCTGAGGATTTTTTGACATGATTTTGAGCAATTCCTATGGTCCACAGTAAAAGGTGTATTTTGATAGATGAACTGAATCAGTGGCATTCTAAGTTAGAGGCTGACATGATAAGTTTGAATTGTATGCGGTAAGTTCTATTGTTTAGAACTTAATCCTAAGTTGTTCAATAGTTGAGGCTGACATATGTGAATGCAATTCAAGTGTTGTTTGAATCCATTGGGAGTTTTGGTAAATGAATTTGGCCGACAAGCTACTTAAGGTATGAGTGCATACTTCACTTTATTAGGCTGACCTAATATGAAGACTTCAAGTGTTGCGGATATATATAAGGGATCAAATTCAGTGTTTGGTGTATGTGATGCGAATGTGATAAATAAATATGTGTGACATATAGAGGAAGGCAATTTTGTGGATGCAATAAAGAGCAGAAGAAGAGAGATCTTATTCCCATGTAAAAACAGAGAAGAGCAGTAAGAGATGAAGAGTTTTGAAATAGTATTTCTATGCTTCATTAGAGCTGCAACCATGCATGTGTAGATGCAGTATAAGAAGTTAAATTTGGTGTGAGCCATTCTTCCTTCTTTCTTTCTCTAGGCAGTGAGCTTGTTTTGGCAGTGAGCCTTTCTTGCAGTGAGCATCTCTCAGGGCAGTGAGCTCTAAGGCAGTGAGCCTTCTTGTAATCCAGTATTGTGCTATAAAAATATATTGTGAGCTCAAACTCACTGTGGTTTTTCCCTTTTGGGTTTTCCATGTAAAAATCCTGGTGTTCATTGTTATGTATTTGTGGTTGCTATTCCTTTGCTTATTTTGCTTTCATATTATTAGTTTTGGATATTGGATTAATGAACTTGTTAAGAAGTGGTTTTGTGGAATACTGATTCACCCCATCTCTCAGTATTCCTTACTATTAACAAACAGAACCAAGCTTGAGGTAAAATTTCTAAAATGTACCTTCATTGGATATGGGATAGATGACTTTGGTTATCAGTTATGGGATTATAAAAATCAGAAAATTATTAGGAGTAGAGATGTCATATTCAATGAGAAGGTTATGTCTAAAGATCAATTGTAGGAAAAGAAGCATGAACAGGAAAGAAAGGAATATGTGGTGCTGGATGAAATTCTAGAAATAAATTGCCATTGGTACTTGATTCTCAACAACAACAAGATATCCCAAAGAACCCTACAAGTGTTAGACATTCTACAAGGTTAAGTAGACCTTCAGAAATATTTTCTCCTTCATTATATTCTATTTTATTAACTGATTCTGGTGAACCTAAATGATATGAAGAAGCAATGTAGGTAGATGCTAAACAACAATGGTAGAAAGGCATGAAAGAGGAAATGGATTCCTTTCTACAGAATCAAACTTGGGACTTAGTCCAATTACTTGCAGGTAAAAGAGCATTGCCAAACAAATGGGTTTATAGGTTGAAGGAAGAGGAAGGAGGCAAGAAAAGGTATAAGGCCAGACTTGTGGTAAAAGGTTTTTCTCAGAAAAACAGTATAGAATTTGATGAGATATTTTCTCTAGTTGTAAAAATGATTTCAATTAGGACTGTTCTAATTCTTGTGGCTACAGAAGACTTGCATCTTGAATAGCTAGATGTGAAAACAACTTTTCTCCATGGGGATTTGTAAGAAGAGATCTATATGCAGCAACCACAGGGATATGAGGTCAAAGGTAAGGAGAACTTAGTGTGCAAGTTAAAGAAGAGTCTGTATGGCCTAAAACAAGCACCTCGATAATAGTATTCAAAATTTGATAAGTTTATGGATGAACAAGGTTACAACAGATGTCATTCTGATTACTGTGTTTACTTTAAAAGATTGGATAATGGTAACTATATTATCTTATTACTTTATGTTGATGACATGCTTGTTGCCAGGTCTAATATGCAAAATATTAGAGAGCTTAAGCATAAATTAGCAAAGTCATTCTCTATGAAGGATTTAGGTGCAACAAAACAAATCCTTGGTATGAGGATCTCACAGGATAGGAAAAATAGAAAATTATTTTTGTCACAAAGTGAGTATATAGAGAAGGTGTGAAAAGGTTTAACACGCTGAATGCAAAAGTAGTTAGTACACCTTTGCCTAGTCATTTTAAATTGACTAAGGAGATGTGTCCCAGGACACAAGAAGAGGAAGACAAAATGTATAAGATACCATATGCATCAGCGGTTGGTAGCTTGATGTATGCAATGGTATGCACAAGGCTAGATATTACACATGTTGTTGGTGTTGTGAGAAAGTATATGAGCAATCTGGGAATAGAACATTAGACTTTGGTAAAATGGATTCTCAGGTATTTGAGAGGAATTTCTACAAAGCAACTTTATTTTGGAGGAACCAACGCTACTCTTAAAGGATATGTTGATTCTGATCTGGTGGGTGATATAGACAACAGGAGGAGCACTACATGGTATGTCTTTACTGTAGGAGGTACAACAATTAGTTAAATTTATAGACTACAAAAGGTTGTTGCACTTTCAACCACTGAAGTTGAGTATGTAGCTGCTACAGAAGCTAGCAAGGAGATTATTTTGATGCAATACTTTTTGGAGGAATTGGGCCAGTAGTAGGAAGATATCTTGTTGTACACTGATAGACAAAGTACCATTCATCTTTCAAAGAATTTGGATCTTCATTAGAAGACTAAGCACATTCATCTTCGGTATCGCTTCATTTGGTCGATTTTGGAGGATGGTCAATTTAAGCTTGAGAAGATTCACACAAGTGAAAATCCTGTAGATATGTTCATGAAGGCAGTCACACGGGAGAAACTAATTTCTCATCAGTTTCTGTTGGCCTTCTTGACTAATAATGGTGGAAATGCGGAACCAGCTAGTCCAGGCATGAAATCCAATGGGAGATATAGGTGCAGCGGTGAGGTTGTTTGGTGTGGAGCCTGATCAGACCCTAAGTGGGAGATTGTTAATATGTGGTGACTGATCATGCTGTAGGGGCTGCAAGTACATGTAGCAAGGTAAATTTTGGTAACTTTGTTAGCTGCGGTTCCCCCTAGAATAATTAACGAGGGAGTGCAAGGGGGCTAGAGGGCCGGGGGCTCGGGGGCAACACCCCCAAATAAAAAATTGGCCTATATTTAATGAAGGCATCGACAATTAGTTTTTTATTAGATGACATGTAAAAACCCACTTTGTATAACCTCCATAAGGCTTGATAAATAAGCGGCTAGGGAAGAAGAATAGCCATGAGTTACGGTTGAGATTGTAATCACGAGTTTTGATGGATAATAATATTAGATGGTTGTGTTTGTGGATGTAGCCCATTTTGGGTGAACCACGTAAAATCTCTATTGTCAATTTGTGTTATTTTTCTCTATTTCTGTGTATTTAAATCAACATTATAATTGCTAATTGGTATTTCTCCGGTCTGCCATTGAAACCCTAACATGATCCTAACATTAATTTCATGGATAATGGATAATTTAAAAAGTAAATAAAATATTAATTTTATTTACTTGTGATGAGAAAATGGAAATGAATAGGCCCAAATAGGAATTCACGTTAAAAAATAATGTTTTTCATATGAAACTTCTGGGAGCTCATTCAGGCATATACAAACTCCTTTTTGGGTGCCATTTTTTTTAAATTGCATATTTTTTGAGATCTATGCAATGGTGCTATTAGTTTTTATTGAAAAAACATGAAAAGTGGGTCTCCCATGGAGATCCTAAAATAATAGGGAGATTCAGAAAGGAAGGGCCTGGGTGAAAACTAAAGGTTGGAGATTGATCTTGGAAGGTCAAGAATGTAATCTATCCCTGGAGCTAAGCTAAACAGGTGAGTTAGACAGGATCTCCACTTGCACAAGTAGGGTTGCTGGTGGAGATATGGAAATAATAGGTAGAGACCCAAAATTGACAAAAGTTAAGTCAATTCTTAAATATGGGTTTGGTCTAGGAGGTCATTTTAAGGCCTCTTGGGGGTAGAGTGAGATGAAATGAACATGGGAAAGCTTAAATTAGCTCACTTAGATGATAAATGGATTTGTAGGCAAGGTTGAGAATGCAGAAGAAGGATGGTCAACGGGGGAGAAAGTGAAGAAAAGTTAGGAATGAGAAGAATTGATGGAGCAAGAAATTGATGTCAATGAGTCACCAAGAGAAGCACTACTGAGAGGGTGTTATTATTCATGCTTGCATGTACGTGATTAGGATTATAAATCATCATAGGTTCCTCATGCAAGCTGATGCATGTTTTTAGTGCTTACATATTTGCCCCCTCGGGGATAATAGTCTACATGAAAGGTAGGTACTGTTCCTGAAATAGGCCTTACCTTTTGTTGATTTCCCACATTTGCACCTGTTATAACTAGTATTAGCTCGACATTTGATGTACTTAAAATAAACATTAAAATTGAAATGAATGAACATATCATGGATCATGTCTCAAGTTTGCCTAGTTGTTTTCTTTACCAAGGAGACCTGTAGGGATGAAAGCACACAATGTGAGTGCAAGAGCACTAAAGAAATAAAACACATGCTAAGCTAGATAGAAGAACGAATTCTCCTTCTATTGCATATTTTGAAGAATATATGATTTTTAGGGAAATTTTATCTTTTACAATTTTTAGGTTTTTTTCAACTTTCTAATTTTTATGGTTTTTATAAAGATCTTGTGAAGGTATATCTTGATGACTTGATTTCTTTGAGAGACCTATGTTTATTGAAGATATCTCTACCCTTTCCCCCTTGCATGGGGAGACTTGTGCACTTGACAACATAGTTTTTCTCTTTTACTTAAGCCCAAGGGTTAGAAGGTCTTTCTACCATATGGACATCCTCCAGTGACAGCACACAGTTGACTGCTCCCAAAATAGTTAAGCATAAGGACATCAAGATGCCTGAAGAATGGGCGCTCGATCTTTGGGATAGTGACAGTCAAATAGAAGCAGAAAATGAGAAACAACCACAATTGAGAGGTATCTCAATTGATGAGATAGATGATCAGGCAGTAATTAGATTCTCATCCGGTAACCAGCCCGCCTTGCACTCTGGACCTTCCATGAGAACAGAAAAAGTGTTTAATTATAACCAACCTGGTCCATCTGTGAATCCTCATCCTCTTCCCCGCTCTCAGAGCGTTAGATTACAACCCTCTCAGGGTTTTGAAAGTTTGTTTACACTCCCTACTGCTGTAAAGCCTCGCAGCTCAGCCTTTCCTTCTAGTTCGTCATGTACCCATAAAAAGTTTTCTGAGCTAGATAATGGGTTGTATAGATGTGAAGACTGTTCGTTTGTCTTTCCTCCAAAATCTGGCCATGTTCGAATGATATCAGCCTGACAAGTTACCATACCTGAACAGGAAATTTCTGAAACTCAAGAAAAGATCTTTAATACCCCTGCAGGAACTTGTCTTGTTCCTGGTACAATACCTCCCTTTAAGGACTTTATACTATATGACACTACCGGAACCTTTAAAGCTGATTTCTGGGCTTTGCATTTATTTCCTACTGCTGAACATTCCCAAGGAACTAGTCAAAGTAAATTGCTCAACTGGACAAATCTCTGTCTTAGGAAATCTATGCTCTTTGCCGAGGATAGAAAGATCTGGCAACAGATCGAAGCAGTCAAGGCTGAAAAAGCACGTCTTAGTGCTCAAGAGAATTTTCATTCTCTAATTTCCACTCTGGAACGCTTGGAAAAGCTTCTCACAAATCAGTGGATGAACTCTATTAATAAAGATCTCCAGGAACTCAAAGCTCAGTATAATGAGTTCAAAAGTCAAGCTGAAACCTGGTGGGTTGCTCAGCAGCGATCTTTAGATCACAGAAGTGAAGTAAAATTAGATTGTGATGTGCTAGGTTCACAACTGAATACCACGAACATCCATGTAAAGCATAATAGTCAGAGACTCACTGAGATCTCTGAAGAAGTTCATTCAGTTGCACAATCACAACTACTTATGAGCGATTCCATCAAGTCGGAATGCTCTGATATAAAGTCTGCTCTTCAAGAAGAATCTTGGACTATTCAAACAGTGACTCACACTGTCCGACAGCAGCAGACTGTGAAAACAAAGAACTTCCCTTCTAGTGCCAAGGGTTATCTACAGGCTCAGTATGAAGGACCTAAGTTAAAAATAGAAGTTAGAAAGCCGGTGATTGAAAAGGTTTATGATCCCTCTTCAGGGACATTGAGAGAAACCACTCCCATAGAACAAGCAGAAGGCAAGTTCCAAATGGCTTGAGGTTCAGGAAGCAATCCCAATGGATCCAACCCAGTTGATCCATTTAAAAATATTCAGACTTTGAAAGTAGATACTCCTCCTCTTGTCAATTTTGATCATTTTAAAGATATAGAAAATACAAGAGCCATTGATGCCATGCGAGCTTGGATGACCAATTATCTCTCTACTAATGCTGATGCAGAAGAAAAGCAAGTTATCAAGCAAGCTCTAAATGCTATGACTGGTGTTGCCCGACATGTCTGGGATCGTCTTGATGATACTTATAGAGAAAATCTTTTAGATAGGGGAACAGATCAAGTCTGTGCTCAGTTAACGTGTCTATTTGTAGGAAAAACAGATGTCAGAGAAAAATTAGCCTATAATAAGTTCATCAAAGGTAAATGTAAGGATCTTAAATATTTCAAGCCATATTGTGATGCCCAGTATGAGAATTTTTATTTGTCAGGCCGTGAACAGAATCATGAATTCATGTTCACTACTTTTCTAAAAAGTTTTGGAAATGTGATAGGAGAATTCTATCACAAGAAAGTTCTTGAAAATCTGGTTGTTGAAAATATTGAGATGAAAGAATTAACCTATCCTCAGTTGGTTCAATTCTTAACCCAGATTAACGAAGAAATCTGTGAAGAAGGAAAAGCAAAGAAAGAAATAAAAAGGGTGCAACCTTTGCTCTCTTCTTCTGTATGCTATCAGATTATGCCTTCAAATCAGTTTCCAGAAAAAGACAAATCCTCTTGTTGTGACAAATTTGAAAGGTCATATAAGAAGCAAAAGAAAAAATTCAAGAATAAGTATCCCAAGAAAAAAGGGTACTTTTGGAAAAGGGATAAAAGGAGGAAGAATTCCAAGAAATGGAAACCTACCTGCTATATCTGCAAAGGGGAACATTTTGCTAACAAATGTCCAGACCGTAATAAGAAAAAGGGTAAAGGAAAAGTTCATGTAGCTAAGGCAGCAGGAGTTGAAAATGATGAATTTGAATTCATCAATGATTATCCCTCAGATTCTGAGGATATTATCCTCTCTACAGAATCTGAAGACTCTGAGTCTGAGGAATATGAATCAGCCCAAGAGCAAGTTCAAGGTCAGGTCAACGTAATGACCAAAGATGAACAATCCTCTGATGAGGATTCAGAAATCTCCTTCTATTGCAGAATGCTAAGAAGAGACACTCGAGCTGAATTGGACAAGGTTATTGAAGAAATTGTCCAAATAGAAGAACGTCTCCAGACCATGAATATGGGTCAGGAAACATGGAAAAAGCTGCTTGGAAAGCTCGATCAACTCAAGTCTAGAAAATATTTCTTGCTTCAACCAAACATTGAAGGCAGCTCAACAAGGGGTAAATTAACAACCATCAGGCCATCAGGAATCTCCTCACCACCAGGGTTTCCTTCACCTGGTACAAGTCAACATGGTTACAGATCATCACCATGGTTTCCTAGGGCTCCATCTCCATGGCCTCTACCGCCTCAATCCTTGGATCAACGTCCTATGATAGATGCACCTGCTCCTAGAAGCATGGCCCGGCGCATCTGGAGAAGAAATCGTAAAGCCTTTCTTGAAAAGGTTATCAGTCAAGCTCAGGCGGAAATTTCAAAAATTGATGATGAAGAAAATTTCTATCTCACAGAAGAAATGGAAAAGGCCCCTGAACTTGATAAGTTTGTCAGTCAGTTCAATTCTGCTGGTTCTATCCAGTTACCTGCTCAAGCTACTATTACAGAAGAACAACTTTTCTGCGAAGAAAGGCCCTATAGTCCTCTCCTAACTTAGATTGTCAAAGAAGAAGTGGAAGATCCACCTATCTATGAAGAAGGATCAAGCAGTTGACAGATGAAAGCCTATCAGTGAACAACAAAGCCTACTACTACCTGTCCTAGTATTATTCTGACCGTTCATTTTCCAGGTATTATGGCTTATCCTTTAGCCTTCCTTATTGATACAAGAGCTGATCTCAATCTAGCTCGTCACAATGCCTTCCCTGATGATGCTTGGATGCAAGGTACTACCAACATTACTTTTGGTAATTCTGAAAAAGAAGATAGTTCTTCCTTTTGTATTGCTCCTATCCAAATTGGTTTTGATGGTTTTACTGATAAACTCATCTTTATTGAGTATGAAATGGATGGATATGATGGAGTAATAGGAAGCAATGCTATAAAGCAATGGGAACCTTTCACCATTGATTCTGACTTCATTATCATCAGAGGCACATACCAGCTTCCCCGGCTCTATCAATCGCTCTATACGTAGCTTCAATAGACATATTGTACTTCACTTTTCCTCTTGTACATATGGTTGGATAGAGAATTTATTTTTCTTATGAGGATGCATACCTATGATGATCACACATGGATAATGCAATTTTTTTTGTCTGTTATGATATGAATGAGATGCAATGTGTCTAGATGTGATTCACAAATATGAAATTCAAAGTATTACATTATAAGTGCTATGAATGCCACGATGTTATGACATGTTTATTGCTTTTGATTTTTTCCTTTCAATATGATGCATGTAGGTGAAGCAAACAATGTGATAGCTCTTTAGTAAGATTTTTGACTTAGGGGATTGTGAGTTGACTTGGTATAGGGAGACCTATTGAACATTCAAGATAGGATTTGGGACTCAAGTGGGGACGAGGTGGAGATGGAATGCTTCTGAATTTTGGGCTTTGCTAAGGCTAAACACTAATCCTTATCTAGACAAAACATTTTGACAAGCTTTCAACTTGGATAAACAACAAATTTTATTAGTACTCAATAGACTTAGATCAAAAGATGGCCAACAAGATAGACTTGGGGTAAAGAAAAAGCTCCATAGTAGAAGATGGCCCTAAAGACAATTAGACTCTTGGTATTGCTCAATTGGTGCACGTGTCTACTTTGTAGCTTACTTTCTCTAATAGATTATCACCCTCATAGCTTCGAACTTAGATTTATCTCCACTTGAGAGTACATACAATCAACGATCTTATTTTTGTACCTCTTTTTTTTGTGTTTTATAGTACCTCACTTGAATCTCTCATTTTTTTTATATTTTTGATGCTTTTTGCTTTAAAAATTTCTAGATGCTTTAGATATTTAGATGCTCTGGTGCATCTAATGATTGCTCATCTATATTTTTCTTTTTTTTTATCTCATTTTTTGCACTTGTATTTTAGATTACTTCCTTCAGAGTTATGATCTTCACTAGTAGAATTTTGGCAAATAAATGACTACGTGACTAAAACTTTTAGTCATGACAACTAAAAATGACTAAATTCTAATAATTTTTTGCAACACAACTATAAATGACTAATTTGATCATCGGGTAAAAAACACAGCCAAATAATTAGTCACACAAATAAAAATGACTAAATAATTAGTCACACAAATTAAAAAAATATTTGAATTGTAATTTCCCTCTTTCCCACCATTCAGAAATGTCATTACAATTAAAAGCCATACTTAAAACATTTGGAAGAAATTTCCCGCCTTCATTCTTCACAACCAAGGGTTTCTCATTAGAATGCTACAATTGCAAGATATGCACGAAATTTGGGTTTGTTGAAAAAGCTTCAGAAGCTTTCAAGCAAATGCAATGGTAGGTGTAAAGCTAGACTCTGCAACCTTTGCCAGCATCCTCCTTCCTGTGCCAAAATGGGAGCTTTGGAACAAGGTATGGACACCCATCGTAGTAAAAAGGATAGAGGAGCTATTTGGAACCCTAATAGTTGTAGATACCGTATGGGCATTGGCTGGAAAGGCTTGATTTTGAAGCGTAGTCATTGGTATATTATTTGATTTAATCTTACTAAGGTTTGTGGAAATTAGTTGAGAGGGAATTTGACTTGGTTGTCTTTTTCAAATGGGTTTGCCTGGGTTCAGTTTGGTTCCTGCCAGACAGACCCAGATTTGCCTAGGTTTGTTGCTAAAATTTAAAATAAATAAATAAAAAGGTGTCTTTTTTCATACAGGTTAGGCCGGGGTTTGTTTGGGTCATGTCAAATATACCCAGATTCACCCAGGTTTTCCCTACAATAGACCCGGTTGAATCTGCATCCGTTTAGCAGAGCCCCCTAGACCCTTACTGGGTTCAAACTGGAACTAGATCCAGGGGTTTTCAGTGATGATGGACTATTTTGGGATGCTTTTTTATTATGGGTTCTCTCTTATACTTTTTATTGATATATCCATGTATACAGGATATTACAACAAATCTCTTTATTATTTTTGTGTGTTTGTTTCTATTTCAGTTTTTGATGCCTATATATTTTTTTAATTGAAATCATGGGTTTGCTAATGCTTTCGTGGACCTTTGCTGGGTAGATGCGGGCAAATCAACTATTGGTGGGAAGATATTGTTTTTGAGTAATATGGTGGATGAAAGGACAATTCAAAAATATGAAAAGGAAGCGAAGGAAAAACATCGAGAAAATTGGTGAGTACTTTGATTTGTAGCTCTATTTCTAAAAGTTTTCTAGCTTGCAGGTCTTGATGAAATGCTCACTTTTTAGTCATGTAACCTGCCTGTGTTCTTGCAGTTATTATTGCAAACTAGAAACTATTATTCTTTTCTAAAAATTATCAACCTTGTTAGTGTTGTAGCAGATTACACTTTTCTGCATATTTTGGCAGATTTTATTTTCTTTGTGCATCTGTTCTGATTTGCTTGCTACTTTTAATGTAATCATCAATTTTCAAGAACCTTGTTCATAAGAATATTGTTTGTGATTTTTTTATAAGGTAAAGATCCCCTTGAGTTGTACCATAATTGAATCTTTCTAGAGAATTCATTGAGAAA
Source organism: Cunninghamia lanceolata (assembly GCA_027924645.1). NCBI lineage: Eukaryota > Viridiplantae > Streptophyta > Pinopsida > Cupressales > Cupressaceae > Cunninghamia > Cunninghamia lanceolata. The sequence goes on from BSBN01000082.1 coordinate 1,876,367, forward strand.
GTAAAACTTCTGTTACAGATTAATTATTATGTTTAAAGGGAAGAAATTCTTGCTGAGTTGCATAATAAAAACATAAAGGAAAATAATTTCTGAAGGATCACTTTGTTATTGATCAAATGTAGCAAAATTAAATCATGAATTCTGTAGTAACCACAATTGAAACTTTAAGCAGTATGTTTCATGTGAGGTATCATGTGATACTTATGAAAATGGTCTTTTCATTTCAAGGGGAATTACCTTTGTTCACTCTCTCCATGGTAAATTGGTTTTGTATTTTTTAGTTATTTTGTGTTTTAAGGTACTGTTATCACTGGAAATTTCACCCATATGCAAGGTTGGTAAAGCTTTGCAATTTTGTGTAACATTGGTCTAATTTCATCATAGGGCACCCACAACCTGAAATTAGTCCCATGTTACACAGAATTGCAGAGCTTTACCAACCTTGCATACGGGTGCATAAGAGAAATTAACTGATTATGTTTAAAAGAAGTACTCAAATGTGTCCCACACAAGCCGTGGGAGTAACTACACTGAGCAATTGCAGACATGCAAGCTATACATCTGAATGATAAAAGAATAATGAACACATGATAAAATGAAACATCCATCATTGCCTGAGCAAGAAGGTTGTTTTTTCGATGCCGACCTTCAGTCTTTAGTCTCCAGTCTTTACTTTCAGCTACCATCATCCGTTGAACCTACAAAATTTTGGGGACAATCCTGTTAGCGCTCTAGATGTTTAAAGTTATCATATGCTTTTTTCAAGGAGATCTATCTACTTATCACATCATGCATTGCATATGAAAGAACAAATCAGATAAGTGCTACAAATCAGAAAAAAAATCATGAAGAGGATTAATCAATACCATCAGGTATATCTTTTATGCTAACTTGTTTGTTCACTGTGCAGGTATAGGAAAAGTAATGTTGATGATTTGAAGACCTCAAAGCATGTGGAAGAAAGGTGGCTCCCACAAGGGTAGAGCCCAACATGCTTCTTTCTTATTTAGTCAAGAAGGATATCAGGAGTGATAGACAAATTACATCATATGTTGCTACCCCGTGCTATGTTATCAAGAGCTTATGTCCACATGGGATACATCAAAAGTAGGGGTACCATTCAATGCCTTGCTATGCAATAAGGAACACAAGTACAAACTACAAAATGGAGCAACACTTGGTGCTAGGTATTTCTCATATTGTTTTCATATTGTTAATGATAATCAAAGTTTGACAGTCATTCACATTCAAGTTGCAGGTGTGTCATAAAGACAGTTAAGCAAATGCCACATAGAGCAACAAATGAGACAACCTCCAAAGAAGGAGCAATCATATATACTCTGTGTCAATTTGACTGTCATAAAGGAAAACCTCACAAGACTATGTGAGGGAGCATTAAATATGTCTTACAAGAGGTCATATCAAACAAATTGAAAGGTTTAGTGCTTAAATGAAGTTCAAACCATATTTGTACCATGAAGCCACTGTTACAAAGGTTTTGACAACATATTCGAGCTCACAACAATTCCAAACCTTATGTGAAGCTTTCAAAGAGCATACAACCTTAAAGAAGAATCAAGATACATGCAGATAAAAATAACACAGCTATTTACCACTATTTATTGTGAATGAAGTATAAACTTGCTGTTGACTATTTGACCATTGAAATGGATGAGATCATAAACATGACTGTCACCAACTAAGAGAGAGGCAGCTATACCTTAATCACTAACATGAGATAGTTGATAAAGAGCAAATATGGTTTTAAGATGAACAGTGGAAGAGGGAGCATTAACCATGTTAGAAGATCAATGTATGCAGCCATTACTAAATCTTCCATCTAACATTCATAATATCATGGTTCTTCAGAATCGTACAAAGGGCTACTTAAGAATAATGCAAAGATCTATGATAATGATGATGCAAATGTGCTAGATATCCAAAAGCATGAATGTAATAACAGTCTTCATAGATTGAACAAATGATCACTTGGAACAACAACACAAAAGAGAGTCAGTGTATCTTGATTCATTCTTCTAGATAGTGCCAAGAAGCTATAACAAGTGCCTAAAGTACAGTGGGATAGCACAGTGACTGCTATAGTTAGTAGCGTGAAAAGACTTGACAATGAACAGTCTTAGCATGTGGAGCAACTATGCCATAGCATACAAGATAAAACAACCAAGTCAAATTCCATATGATTAAGTCATCAATAAAGAGCCCATCTTACCAGGTAGCTGCCACAATCCCAATATAATCAAATGTTCAACATTCAGATAGTTAAGTGACACATGGAAATCATAGCATGATCACAATCTCAACACTGTATTGGAGAAACAAGCCTTATCATATGCCTTGGAACAGCGAAAAGACATCATGCTACAACCAGCAAATGACACAAGGAGCATACACCATATATATTCAGATGATCCAGAAAATACAGGCAACTAGGACTACCAACAATCATGTAGAATAGAGCATCAGTATCAATGCAGTATGGAGCAGTAAAGAGGACAACATGATAGCTCTAAGTCACCCTTAAGAAGCATCCCATCATTTTAAAGGATGGAGAGATGGTCAGACAGACAGTTGATAGGGACCAAGACTAATGAAATTGGGATAGTCCACTATTTCCTTAGTCCTTTCTCTAGGTTGAAAACTTGTAGGAAGGCTATGCTTGATGATCTAAGTTACAAAGTGCTAGAGAAGAAGCATCATCTTTATCTCTTTATACAAGTACAAGAGCAGATGACATATCACAATGACATTGCAATGCATTAGAAGGAGACAACCCTCACTTGGCATCCTTATCATAACACCCATATGGATCATGTAGCAGCTGAGGAGGGTCATCATAAGGACATAGCATTTTATTACTTAGCGGAGTTCATGTGCTACACATGTATAATGTTTGAAGTATGAAAATGCTATAGTTGTGCCTTCAACAGAAGCTATAGATGAACATTGCAAACATGATGACATCAAATAGTTGCATTACAAGAAATGTTTCATATAATCAATAGGAGAAGACTTGAGTGGGCAACATTGCAATGAACACAAATGAGGAGTTAACAACAGTAATGTAGTACTGAAAGATACAAATGATTATGCTTAAATACCATCCACTTCAACAACCATAAGTTTGGTTTGGCATATGATTGTCCATGATTCCAAACATGCCAATATACACAATTCAAATTGAAATGTTCGAAACTATGAACAGTCACTTCAAAAATATGACATATATTTACCACTTTTTGTTATAGGGTGAAATTGCATCTTAGTTGCACACATTGCTACAAGAGATACACCATGAGGGCAGTCATTTAGTGACTGTACGTTATAGTCACCAACAAATCATCTTGTATAAAGATCCTAGGCAATCTAAATGCAATTACCTAGATAGAGGGGTCTATTCATATCTTGCAGAGGTCTGCCTAACAGTGCAAGAGATAAAGTAATCTCATGGTCTTGTGTCAACCTCAAGCTCAACATATAAAGTAGTCAACAAACAATGAAAGATAGAGGAGCAACATGACTGTCATAAACAAAGAGTTTTGAGCTGTAGTAGTCATATAAACATATCAAACAATGAAATCACAACTATATAATGACTGCTATGAAAGTACTGAAAAAGGCAATTTTAAAACCATGTAATGCTATAGTTTCAAGGAGCCATTTGTAGGAATATAACGGGACAAGGTTTTTTGGAGTAGACCCACAAATGTATTCACCAGTTTGACTAAAGACTTTGTCACTTTTAACCAAAAATAGTAGCCAGCTGATCGAACTATATGAGATTCATATGCTATGAAATGGGTTTTGAGAAATTTTAACAGGAAATGCTCAGAATACCACTTGCTAACCACGACTTGGGGAAGATTGAATTTTTTTTCTACAGTGGATCTACAGTCAAAGCCATAAACAACAATGACAAGAGTGCAAAATGAGTTACAGAGGCAACATAATGCCACGACCATGACAGGAGGAGGTTTTTATCAAAAGAAATAAAATACCCTTGTCATTTATTCAAAGCCCTTGCCATAATAGAGTATATGGTCGAAAGAAATCAAAATAGTAATGTGAGAATGGAGCCATACCTTGTATTCTTGCAACAATGAGGAGCTACAAGCCATGGATGCCTTGTTTGACAGAGTTTTGTATTTTACAAGTATCCATCATGAAAAGATTAAAACACAGAGAAGCAATAAAGGAATGTCAGAAGTTACAATGTAACACTCAGCAAAGTGGAGGTCGCATCCATTAAAGGTGAGAACAATGACATAAACCAATGAAAATTCCAATACACATTCAAAGCAAGTGTTTACCTCCATCTTTGCACCTCAAGATACCATGTAGAAGACTCAGAAACAGCCAGATGGAGTGATATGCTAAAGAGGAAAGATTTTGCATCAAACCCTAGCGGTGGCATGAGAGGGTTGCAGAGCCAAAACAAAAGAGAACAAAATGCAAAATGAAGTAAATCTTTAGGGTTGTCTTTTGTTTTGTTCGATTGACTCATGCTTTCTTTTTGACTTTGTAAATACTAAAAACATCATTGCAAACATATCCAAACCCATGGTCAAGTCTTAAGACCTAGCAATGATTCTGCATGGGGCCCATGAGGCCATGATCACCTTTGCCTTTTCCTCATAACTCTACAAAGTCAAAAATGATAATCATTCGAAAGCATAGGTGTGAATATTCTTTAAGGAGTCATAAGGTGATATACATGTAATCCTTTATGTATAAGGGAGATATAAGGTCAGAATATGAATGAAGACAAGATGCATGCAAAGTGGCAGAGGCCTATATTTAGAATTCATTGTTTTGCATAAGAGAAGATATGATTTGCATGATAAGGCATTTGGCAAGATGGTAGGGGGTCTTCTTAGACTGTTGGTTTTTTACATGGTGGCAGTACTTGTGCATGGAGTAATAAGGGTATATTTTTTGCCTTAATGCATGGCAAGGATGTAAAGTCAAAGGGAGACATAAGGTTTTTTGACTTATGATATGAATAACAAATGTATTATAATTTATTTAAGATATTATTAGGACAATTACATTAATTGTTACTAATAATAGCTTAAATAAATTATTTTAAAATATAAGCCATATATAACACACAAGAGGACTTGAATAGAATATTCATTTATTGAATATTATTTACTAGCCATCTCATTGCATGGATTGATGAAGATATAAGTTATTTTGACTTGTGCATGGAGTGATGGGGAAAACTAAGTCATCTATTTGACCTTTCAGTTAGTTGCAGTTTGAGGAGCAGATTGAGGAGTTATATGAGCAGTTCACCTTGAGTCAAGCACTTCATTCCATTGGCGCATGGATCAGTGACAGTTTTGACACCTTATATCTATTTTTCCATCAGTTTGGAGGTTTTTTTTGCATGATTTTAGGGCTTGCACGAGAATCAGTTATCATTTTTTGCATGTGCTATTTTGAGATAACTGAGGTTCAAATTCTAGTTGTTTATAGGTCAATCTTTTGACCTATCTTTTCTATATATTGTAAAACTTCATTCATTATGGGGTTAGTTCTTGATTCTCATTCTGATTCAGATAGATTAGAGAATTTTTGTAGCTCATTTTTACAGTTTTTATTGAGAGATCAACAGGTTACAGGTTCTATTTTTGTCTTCTTTGCAGTATTTCCTTTGTTCCTTTGAGATCAAATTGGTTACCTTTCCATTTAGTGCTAATTATTTGAAGTGATTTGATGAAATTTTGCTATGTTTAACCATTAAACCTTTAAAATTATTGTCTCACTTTCTTTCTTGCAGCATTAAAGCATATAATCATCATAGCTCTTAGGTTGTGTTAACCGGAAATAATCTTTTTGTGTTGTGAAAAACCATTTCCTTCATAGAAAGCCTATTTTCAAGCCTTCCTTAGAATCACTTTTGTGATATTTATGCCAATATTAGATTGTGTGAAATCCAGATTTTTGAGTAATATTGTGGATCAGATTGCATATATTTTTACCCAAATTAGGTGCATCACCGAATTTTACAATTTGCATTTCATATAGTTTCTTTCTTCCCTTTTCCAAAACAGAAAAAACATACATTCCAATAGAACATTTGAAGGGAACCAACCCACAATCTAGAGGTCTAATTTCATCATAGGGCACCCACAACCTGAAATTAGTCCCATGTTACACGGAATTGCAGAGCTTTACTAGCCTTGCATACGGGTGCAATTCCCAGTGATAAGTGGTACATTAACAAGCAAGTTTTGTAATGTAATATAAATCTCCTAGGTGCACTGTTGGTTAACACTGACACTCTTATTGCTCCTGGCTGATTTAGGTATATGGCATATATTATGGATACAAATGAGGAAGAGCATGCAAATGTAAACTGACATTTTCAATTTGGCTAAACACTTTTCTCTTATTTTGTTGTTGTAATCACAACTAATTTGGTTTCTGTTTTGGTCAATAGGGGAAGATAGTGGAGGTCGGTAGAGCTCATTTTGAAACTGAAAAGTTGAGGTTCATAATTCTTGATGCTTTAGTAAGAATTTTTTTTACATCTTTAATTCTCTACATCATGCATGGTAGTGCTTAGATGGAAATGCATTGTAGAAACGTGAAACATTTAACATGCTCTGTGTTTGTTTTATTTTTCATTGTCGGAGTGTTTGTCTTCTTTGAAAAAAGGAGTGAAAGGCAGCTAGGCTACAAAATGAGAAGATGACAATATACCTAATTTACATTATGGATGCAATGGCCTTACAGTTGAATGGAAGGAACCACAAGGTCACTATTTTTATGATCTTTAATTGAGGGTTGTATGAGTCCTATAGAATGAAAATATGAGAATTATTGAAATATAGACAGAACATAGAAGAATTTGCATAACATATTTAAAAAAATTCATTATAGGAGTGCAATATTGAATTTTAAGACATTAGTTTATAAATATGAATAATTTTACAATAACAGAATTTCTAAAGCCTTTTTGACAAATCCATTTCGTGCATATCCTGCAATCATTCCATTCCATGAGATGACATTTCTTTGAGGCATTCTGTAAAATAGTTCTTGTGCCTTGTCTATGCTTCTACATTTTGCATTTATGTCTACTAGAGCATTTCCAACTATAATATCTAAAAAAAATCCCCCTTCCATTACGTTTTGGTGGATGTCCATACCCTATTCCAAAGCTCCCATTTTGACACAGTCAGGGAGGATGCTGGCAAAGGTTGTGGAATTTGGCTTTACACCAGCTAATTGCATTTACTTTAAAATTTCTAAAGCCTTTTCAACAAATCCATTTTGTGCATATCCCGCAATCATTGCATTCCAAGAGATGACATCTCTTTGAGCCATTCCTTCAAACAGTTCACGTGCCTCATCTATACTTCCACATTTTGCATACATGTCTACCAAAACATTTCTAACTATAATATCTGACAAAAATCCCCCTTCCATTATGTTATGATGGATGTCCATACCCTATTCCAAAGCTCCCATTTTGGCACAAGTAGGGAGGATGCTGTCAAAGGTTGTCGAATTTGGATTTACACCTACTAATTGCATTTGCTTGAAAGTTTCTAAATCCTTTTCAAAAACTCCATTTTGTGCATATCCCGAAATCATTGCATTCCATGAGATGACATCTCTTTGATGCATTTTGCCAAACAGTTCACATGCCTTGTCAATGCTTCCACATTTTGCATACATGTCTACCAGGGCAGTTGAAACTACAACATCTGACAAAATTCATCTATCCATTACTTTTTGATGGATGTCCATACCTTGTTCCAATGCTCCCATTTTGGCGTAGGCAGGAAGGATACTGGAAAAGGTTTTGGAATTTGGCTTTACACCAGGAAATTGCATTTGCTTTAAAATTTCTAAAGCCTTTTCAACAAATCCATTTTGTGCATATCCTGTAATCATTCCATTCCATGAGATGACATTTCTTTGAGGCATTCTATCAAATAGTTCTTGTGCCTTGTCTATGCTTCCACATTTTGCATTCATGTCTACCAGAGCATTTCCATATCTGAAAAATATCCCCCTTCCATTATGTTTTGATGGATGTCCATGCCCTATTCCAAAGCTCCCATTTTAGCACAGGCAGGGAGGATGTTGGCAAAGGTTGTAGAATTTGGCTTTACACCAGCTAATTGCATTTGCTTTAAAATTTCTAAAGCTTTTTCAACAAATCCATTTTGTGCATACCCTGCAATCATTGCATTCCAAGAGATGACATCTCTTTGAGCCATTCCATCAAATAGTTCACGTGCCTTATCTATACTTCCACATTTTGCATACATGTCTACCAGAGCATTTCCAACTATAATATCTGACAAAAATCCCCCTTCCATTATGTTATGATGGATGTCCATATCCTGTTCCAAAGCTCCCATTTTGGCACAGGCAGGGGTGATGTTGGCAAAGGTTGTCAAATTTGGATTTACACCTGCTCATTACATTTGCTTGAAAGTTTCTAAAGCCTTTTCAAAAATCCATTTTGTGCATATCTCGCAATCATTGCATTCCATGAGATCACATCTCTTTGAGGCATTCTCCCAAATAGTTCACATGCCTTGTCAATGCTTCCACATTTTGCATACATGTCTACTAGGGCAGTTGAAACTACAACATCTGACAAAATTCCTCTATCCATTACTTTTTGATGGATGTCCATACCTTGTTCCAATGCTCCAATTTTGGTGTAGGCAGGAAGGATGTGTTGGCACTATAAAATTTTGCAAAATTTTAAGTGCCTGTGATGAGCATTTTGATTGTTATAGCTCAGATTTTCCCTAAAAGACGATCACAATTGGAGGACAATCATACTTGTGTTAGGGTTTGTTTAAGTTTTCAAATACCTACTTCATGCAGGGTTATGTTTGTGGAGTTCAACCTTGTAAAGATAATCATTTTGTGGAGTCTATCACGAGTTCAATTATCACCCCTTGAAGGCAGAATTGACTGTCCCAACTGTATTTTTAGATTCAATCATGGTGTTACCATGGCATGATGGGTTTGAATTTTCATGAAATCAGGTGAGTGTGGTGAGCATGTTCCAAAATGACACGTGACAGTCTCAGTGTAAAAGTTGTGTATTTTAGAATTGTTATGTTTTTGAGGATAAAAGGTGCTTGAGAGTTCACTCTATCATTGCTCTATGGTCATAGTTATGCAATGTTCTGTAAAATTTCTGTCCAGAGAGGCACTGTTATAGTCCACTTTGAGACTCCACCATTGCACTAAAGGACTGTCTTGAGGTTTAAAGAGTAGAGGATTGTCATATGTTACCAAAGTCTCATCACAAAATAGGAGGCAGAAAAGGCTCATCTTCATTTCCCTCTCCTATCATAAGCAATGGCATCACTAACAAGAGAAAGAGATAACATCACCCTCATGTACAAATGCACCATTACTAGCAAAGATTTGAGGTTTATCATGAAGGACAAGGGACTATCAATTTTGGAGGATCAAAAGGTTTGAAGAAAACTAATATTACAATCTTAAGATTTGGTAAAGGACTATCATCAAACCCTATACATGACTGAGTTTATCATAAGTGTTGGAGGATTTAATGCGAGAATAGTGATCACTGTGTTCTTTCCACTATGTCATGAAGTTTTCCAAAGGTTTTCTCATGTGAATAGTCAACAAAGAAGTGACAGTCCAATGTGTGTTCAAATGAATCAATCATGTGTAAAGTAGTGCAGATCTGAATGTATCCAAGGGATTGTTGTCCAGGGTTTTCTTCTGAGCACTAACAATAAAGGAATCAAATGAGCATCTCTACACCTTAAAATGGAAGTTTGGAGCAGCCATTCCAATAACTTAAAGAGGTGCCATTGATGATCATTATGGGACAGCCACGAGCTTGAAGTGTTGATATAACACTGTCATGACTTTCATTTAGCAGTCACCCTAATCTTATTGCTATCCACAATGAAATAAATAAGTTGGTATCATTATGAAGAAGAGGTTTATACACTTGGGAGTTAGAAGAAAAACCAATACTAAGAAAGGACTCTACACATCTTGACTATCCATGAGTAGTGTCCAGAAATCAAACAATCCTATCTGCATTTTTGGTTTGGATTTATCATGACTTCATTATGATCGATGTGTTAAGTAAAAGTTAATTCTCTTGTGTATCAATGTTGAGGCTATGATTTTGTGGTCCAGAGGATGATCTTATGGAGGATGTGCAACCTTATGACATGTCCTTGAGATCTGAAGTCCAATCACATAATCCAATGAATTGTAACATCTTTGTAGATAGATGTTAGTTGAATGAACATCATGGGTTGATCTCAAACAATGAAAATACCTTGTCTAAATTACTCACAAGTAGGCTCACTATAATTTATACAAGAAAAATTGTATTAAATTTTCTAAAAAGGGGAAAGGATCACGGAATGTAACAAGAGTATGGAATTCGTTTGGAGAACAGGAAGCAAATATGGAGATAAAGGCCAGTGGTAAAGAGAAGATTCTTATTGATTGTGAACTTGATCAACAATGTGTACTTGGAGGAATTGTTGCATTTGGAAAATTTGATGCACTGCACATTGGTCATCGTGAACTAGTAATATAGGCAAAAAAATAGGGGTGCCTTTTCTCTTATCCTTTGTAGGAATTGATGAGGTCCTTGGCTCGAAGAAATGGTTACTTGTGTTTGCTAAATGTGATCGAAAGTGAGCACTTTCACTGTAGGCACCTTTGTGTGGTGGTATGGTACCACACGAATACCATGTCCAACTTGCTAAAGTTTGCTCTTTGATCCCCCATCAGTTTGTGAAGACGATCTCAAAGGAATTAGGAGTGACAAGAGTTGTAGCAGGTGCCAATTACAGATTTGGGTACAAAGCTTCAGGGGAGGAAGAGGTCCATGGCACATCTCAATCATCAAGAGGCAATTGAGTTACCACTTAAACGTATCCGAGGCTTAGTGTGTTTGTGGAACCATACCCTTAATTCTTTGGTTTCTATAACCTCTTTTATATTTATAAACTTAAAAAAAATTTTCATAAACAATTTTATTGCAACATTCTACTTTAGATCATTACATAATGCATTATTATTAAAAAATGGCAACAGTTTAGCGGAAGAAGAATGTGGGGAGGTAGTTGATGGAGTGTTTTTTAAAATAAACTTTTTTATGAAATGTTAGGTTGATAGCTACCCTTCATAATGAAACTTTTGTGCTAATTCTTTAGTTCATATCTTTAGGGAAATTTTAAAAAGATGCTTTCCATTTTGATACGAACATATCAAATCACATTTATTTAAGCCTTTTAAAGGCCACTACATGTTGCAACTTTACTCATTGGACATGTCTGCGTGGATATCTATATAATAATTATAAATATACATGTTATTTTTCTAGGAAATAGATTTTTTTGACATGTAAATGAACAATGTTGACCAAATGTCTTGCCCTATCTCCAACTCTAGAGTCTAAACTAACTGGAAATAAATAAAAGGAAGAGACAATTGGAGATGAATTGGACACCACACATAAATTCAATATATGGATTTACTATAATACTGGAATAACTGTAATAAAAAAAAGATAATCTATATGAGATCTCTGTCACCAGGTCTAAAATTTGAGGGTTTGCAAGGTTTCAGAACATAAACTACACTTTAGATTTTGATCTTTCTGAATACTCCTACCACTTGTCTTCTATTTGAAATAGATTGTTATGAATCTAAGGAAAGCAGTGAGCTCGATCTTAAACGCATTAGAAGAGTGTGGGTAGGAGTTGTAAGGTATGTCATTGGAGTGTATGGTGGAGATATTTATGGAGGTGTTTAGGCTCAGGATAACCAATATCAAATCACTCTACTTAAATATCATCCACTTTAATGATTAAACAATCAATAGAACATTCACAATAAAAAAGTGGTAAACATTTGTTCTATTTTTATTGACTAAAATTAACTTTTGACCGTTGAAGTGGATGATGTTTAAGAATAACCCAAATCGCTCTACTTAAACATCAAATTTCCAACATCAAATTTGTAATAATAATAGTGTCATTTGCCTACACATATCATTGCCCATTGCAAGGCCAATGATCTTGGTGGTGGGTAAGTATGCCTACAAATTTATTTTTATCCACTCCACCACCTTTACTCAATCTGTCATGTTGCTCATATATTCAACTCCATTGCAAACTCCCAACTTTCTAATTCTTTTAGAATCCATAGATCCATGTTATATGATTTTGCTTTTTTTGATATTGATGAATTGGAGAAAAACTAGGACCCCATTCAGTAGTTTGAAGTTTGAACTATTAAATTGACTTGTTGTCTATATATAGATTAAGAAAGGAAAAATCTCAGGGATTATATCAGATACCTGTGCCACCATGCTATGTGAAAGGTTGTTAATTGCACGGGACTGCTCTTTGAAGGAACCCTGTAATCACATTTCTTTCTTAAATAGTTAGCATTTGTTTGATGTTTTGTCAAAGAGGTCTCACTTCCAAATGAAATACACAATCAATTTGGGCTCATCTATATTGATGTCTACTATTTTCCCCGCACATTGCTCCACTAAAATAATTCAAAATGTCATTGGACTTCTTTGCTATTTGGTTTGTTGTTGGTAATGTGTGGATATTTGGTGGTCATTTGTCCTCAAGTGAGGCTCCAAATCTTTATAGACCCAAGCAAGAGGAGATTCATCTAAAACAATTGGGTCTTTGCCAAAATATGTTCAAAGCAAAAAATTTAACTGAAGGAAATGGAGGCAAAGATGACAACGAACATTCCTCAGAGAGTTCAGAGTGGCATTATAGTAGTTGGTACTAAGAATGAAAGGCTTGTTTCAGGCCAAGATGCGATGTATTGTATTGCTTGTGCAATTATAAGGATGACAAGGATCTAAGAGAGTTGAATGCCGGTTCCATGGAGGAATTCTCTTTACAACTCATGGAAATCCATACTTCATTCTGGGTCTGGTATGGAATATGGATAGGAGATGCAGTCCAAGCTCTTCCTGCATCACCGCAGGAGCTATCAAGAGTCAGTGCGGGAGTGTGGGAAACTTCCTACACTCCCGCACTGACTCTTGATAGCTCCTGCGGTGATGCAAGAAGAGCCTAGACTGCATCTCCTATCCATATTCCACCACACTCCCACAAAAAACCCTAAATGATGATGCATGTGAGTAGTAAAGTGAAAATGACTCCCACATTCATGCTTATTTGGATGCGGCCTCACTGTAAAGCAAAATATTATTGTAATAAAATGTGGTAATGTTTTTAGGGTAAATTTATTAAAGCCACAATGTTTATTTTGTGCATATCTTGCAATCATTGCAGTCCATGAGACCACATTTGTTTTGAGACATTCCATCAAATAGTTCATGTGCCTTCTCAATGGCTCCACATTTGGCATACATGTCTACTAGGGCAGTTGCAACTACAACATCTAAAAAATTTCCTCTATCCTTCATGCTTTGATGGATGTCCATACCCTGTTCCAAAGCTCCCATTTTGGCATAGGCAGGGAGGATGCTGGCAAAGGTTGTGGAGTCTATCTTTACACCTACCAATTGCATTCACTTGAAAGTTTCTAAAGTCTTCTCAAAAAGTTCAATTTGTACATATCCTACAATCATTGCAGTCCATGAGACCACATTTCTTTGAGGCATTTTGTCAAATAGTTCATGTGCTTTGTCTATGTTTCCACATTTTGCATACATGTCTACCAGGGCAATTGCCACTACAACATCTGACAAAATTTCTCTATCCTTCATGCTTTGATGGATTTCTATACCCTGTTGCAAAGTTCCCATTTTCTCACAGGATGGGAGGATATTGGAAAAGGTTGTAGAATTTGGCTTTAGAACTATCAGTTGCATTTGCTTGAAAGTTTTGAAAGCCCTTTCAACAAATCCATTTTGTGAATATCCTACAATTATTGCATTCCATGAGATTACATCTCCTTGAGGCATTCTGTCAAATAGTTCATGAGTTTTTTTCTATGCTTCCACATTTTGCATACATGTCTACCAGAGTATTTCCAACTATAGTATTGGACACAAATCCTCATTTCAATATACTTTGATAGAGGTCCGTACCGTGTTCTAATGTTCCCATTTTGGCACAAGTAGGGAGGATGCTGGCAAAAGTTGCAGAGTTTGGATTTACACATGCCATTTACATTTGCTTGAAATTTTCTAAAGCTTTTTCAACAAATCCATTTTGTGCATATCCTACAGTTCTTTGAGGCATTTTGTCAAACAGTTCACGTGCCTTCTCTATGCTTCCACATTTTGCATACATGTCTAGCAGGGCTATTGCAAGTACAATATCTATCAAAATTCCTCTCTTTTATGCTTTGATTTTCATTGTATATTTAGTTAGTTCTTGTTTCTGCTATGCAGGTTGCAAGGTGTACCAAGATAATAAACCCAAATACCGAGGATGTAAAATATGTTATCAATGTTAAATGAATTGCCAAGGTGACTTATATTTGCTTTTACTTTTACATTATATTGCTTTTGTTGTTGTAGATGCATCAATTGGTTGTAATTACATATTGTTGTATGCTTATTGTTGTAATTACTTATCATTGTTTGTTTATGATCTCTTTTTTCTTTTTTTCTTTTCAGGTTGTATGACCAGTTTGAAGGAATATAGCTGCAGTTGGAGCATTTATAAAGGTAGTTTGAACATGAAGATGACATGTGTAAGCATCTAGGAGAAAATAACAGTTGAAAAGATCAACTTGTCTTTTTCCAACGCCACCAAGAAGTTTCCAAGCATTCAAAGCATGAGACAAAGGCAGTTTCAAGCACCCAAGGTTCAAGGAAGCAGTCAACAATAGTCATAAAGGAAACATTTAATGACTTTTAAACCTATCCTACTTTTCGTCTAGCGTAGGATAGTCAAAAGTAGAGTTTACTTTCATTTTTCGTCAGTTCTTTTCACTTTTGGAAAAGCATTGTAAGCTGAAACAAGCTTCTTTCTGTCTTTTGGTGCATTGTAACTCAGAAAATTAGTTTCTTGCTTATTCTTTGAGCTATGTATTGTAACCATGAAGATTTTTTTAGCAAAGAGAAAGTATATTAACTTATTTTCAGATTTGTATGCTATTTGTAAGCATTTTTTATCAATAAAACAAGTTTTTACCTTCTCAAAGTTGTTTCATTATGCAAGCTTTAAAATGGTTGATGTGATCTTGTGGTGATGCTTCATCCCCTTGATTAAAATGACTAAATATACTACTAATTGACATCAATTAATAATTAAATTGACTAAATATACTACCAATTGACAGAAATCATTAACAGTGAATAAATATGACTAAATATACTACCAATTGATAGAAATCAGTGAACAGTGAATAAATATGACTAAATATACTACCAATTGATAGAAATAAGTGAACTGTGAATAAATATGACTAAATATATGACCAGTGTTAAATCAATGAATAAAAATGACTAAATATACTACCAAATTGATCAAAATGATGATTAAAATTAATGACTAAATACACTACCAATGGACAGAAATCAGTGAGTAAAAATGATTAAATAAGTGACCAGTTAACAACAATCAATGACTAAATTAATGACTTAATATATCAGTGAAGAATAAATGACTAAATAAGTGACCAGATTACAACAATCAATGACTAAATCAACAACTAAATATACTACCAAATCGATCAATCAAAACAACCAATAAATGACTACAAATGGTTTAGTCATCAATTTGGTCTTGTTATAAATGATTGGCAATAAACTAATAATGGTCACATGACCATGTTTGGTCATTTATAAGTAGTTTTTAGTAGTTTTTTAAAGTAATCTATTGCTCTTTTTGTACTAGTGCTTCCTAACATTTTTGGCCAAGAGAGATAAGGGGTTGAGCACCACCAAAAGTTTTCACTATCTAGTCGAACTTCCCTTCTACCAAAGAGAAATGAGGGAGGTCTACTTGCAAGCTTCTATTGAGTACTATAGATTTGAAGACTAACTTTGTTTAGACTTAGCGCCATGGATCATTAAGACTGGGATTAGTGTAGAGAAAGATCTAGGCTTCAATTGGAATCATTGGGAAATATGAATAGGGGAATAGTGATAAGTGGTAAACATGATCTATTATGGGATCTCAAAGGCTCAAAGGGTCAACCTATATCTAGACAAGCTTAGACTCCTTACTAGGACACAAATTGAATAAGAGTGTGACACTCACAAAATGCATGATGGAACATAATGAAGAATGCAACATTTTGATTTTCCATGGTGTTATGATTTTTATGGATTTTTGAATTATGTAATTTTTGGAGTTTTTCTATTTTTATGATTTTTTTTAAGATACTGAACTCTTCACCTTTTATTGTGCACAAGAGGCAAGTGTCATTTCTGATGTCTTCCTTAACTATGTATGGACCTATCCAATTTGGTCTAAACTTCTCTTGAAAGTTTTTGCAAGGACACTCGAAGACTTGGTGTAAAAATGTCTTTGTATTCATTGAGGAGTTTTGTGTACTGACATGTTTCATTGTTTGATGATTTGCTCCCTAGCTTTGTTATTTTCTTTTCTTGTGTAGTTTCATCAGTTTTGAACTTTTGAGGGGCAATTTGAATTGATGATGATTCTCCTAGTTTCTATGTGGGTTCTAGTTCTCCTTTTTGTTTAGTGGTGGTCTCGACTATATGGATGATCGTATCTAGCTTGAAAGGAATGGGTTGTAATTTGAATGGAGCATAAGACTTTGTTAAGTGGGGATCAAAGGGAAATTCCCATGTTGCCCCCTTTCCTATACATTTTGAGATCTTGACCATGTTTTCAATTTGTTTTGATGTCTCTCCTTTTTCAAAATTGTTGATTTTGGGGTCACTGATGGTTTCCATGGTCTTTCCCTTTTTTTGAATTGTTCAACTCTATAAAGACTGAAAGGATTAGACTCTCCTTTGATGATGTGGGTTTGTCCCATATGCAAGAAGTGTGTTTCTTGAAATAATGTGGAGGGAACAACCCTCATCCTATGGATCCAAGGCCTTCCTAGGATCATGTTGTAAGTAATTTCTTTGTTTGTGACATAAAATTCAGTTGGGAGAGTTTGGGGACCCAATGTGATTTGAAGATTGACCTTACCTATGGTTTGAAGGTTTAGGTTATCATGAATTCTAAGGATGGAAGTTTCTTGTGTGATTTGAGTTTCATCGTAACCCATTCTTTGAAGAAGAGAGAAAGAGACTATGTTGATTGCAAACCCATCGTCAATAATTACACGTTTAATGGAATAGTCTTGAACTTGGACTATCATATGGATAGGGAGATCACCCTACTTAGCTTTGTCATTGTCTGAGGGTAACTCTTTTGAACTAGATGTCTTAGATCCAGATATTTTTTTAGTGGCGAATATTTGCCAATTGGCGAATATCGTCGATCGGCCAAGTCAGAATTGGCGAATAAATCACATCCAATAGGGTGGTCAAATCATCTAGTTTTATGTATTATCGGTTGAATCCATATCCATTTGCCATCGATTTATTTTATGAGAATCAATGAAGTAAGATTTTTGCCATAACAAACTATGCGTTTCAAATGGGCCAACTAATATTTTTGCCTGGAATTTCGGAAGCAAGTACTAAATCACCTATACATTTGCCAATACTATTAAAACAACATTGTGTATTGGGACACATTTTGCCAACTCCATTAAATGGTCGCTATGTGTGAGGACCCATTTCGCCAACCCCATTACATGGTCACTACGCGTGAGGGCCCATTTCACCAATTAAAATTTATAAGTAGTTGATTATGAGGGGCCATTTCGCCAATTTGCATGACACCTCCGTGCTAATCTTAGGGCCATATTCACCTTGGAAATTTCAATGTATGTAGTCCGTCGAGGTTTGATTCGTCGACACTTAAATGTATTCCTTATATAATCATGCAGGATTCGCCAAATCTTTTTGATATACCATATAGAATTCCTGCGGAATTCACCAAATATGGAATGATATAAATACAATCAAAACTCTGATTTATTCTTACACATTTTGTTCAGTTTTGAACTTGTGACTTGTGAGCTCTCGATTTAGATTTTAGAAGTTGGAGTTGGCACCTTGAAATTGATCATAGGCAAAGTTACAAACTTATAACACATGCATTCCTGCATTAGTGAATAGAAAGTCAGTGAAAACCTAAACTTAAAGGTGAGTGATCATTTCTTCATAGTATTAGTGTTTTAAGATTTCTTTATGGCTTTATCCCTCTTCCATTCTTGATTCAATCTTAAAGAAGATATTTAGTAGGGAATGGGATCTATATTCTATGAGTATGTCCTTAAACAAGAAGACATTTTTTCTAGCTTTTATTTGAAGTGGGAGATCAAGATGTCGAGCCGCAAGTGCGACAAGGGTAAGAGTCCTCAGGGTGGTGAAGGGACTAGGAGACCAACAAAATGTAGAAAAGGTGGAGTTAGTATACAGTATTACTTTGGAACTGGCAATGTTTCTGATCCATCAAATCAAGATGGAGCTACACCATCAACTCTTGCACCAAATAATAATGAAGAAGCCATTTGCAATACCTCACCACCACCAGAAGGTGGGATTGCCATTGAGTTAAATGAGGATGGTAATACCATAGAAGATATTCCAAGGGATACCCTGGTTAGCCAGAATGAGGATGGCAATATCGTAGAAGATGTTCCAAGGGATACCCTAGTTAGCTAGAATGAGGATGGCAATACCGCAGAAGATGTTCCAAGGGATACCCTGGTTAGCCAGAATGAGAATGGCAATACCATAGAAGATGTTCCAAGGGGTACCCTGGTTAGCCAGAATGAGGATGGCAATACTGCAGAAGATGTTCCAAGGGATACCCTGGTTAGCTAGACTAAGGATGACAATACTGCAGAAGATGTTCCAAGGGATACCCTGGTTAGCTAGAATGAGGATGGCAATACTGCCGAAGATGTTCCAAGGGATACCTCAGTTAGCTAGATTGAGATAATTGACTTGGATGAAAAAGAAAATGCTGTTGCTGTAGATGATGTTGTCAAGAAGAAAAGGAAAGGCAAATCAAAAGATTCAAAAGACAAATCAAAAGATTCAAAAATGGGGCGTGAGTGGGAAATGTCAAGGAATTTTCAGCTTGATTGGGTGTCAAAGTACCCATTCATTGAACCAGTCGAGAAAGCAAACAAAGATGAACAACCAACAGAATGCAAGTGTGTGATTTGTAGTTGGAAATGTAAAAGAGATAAGAAATTGCAGCTAAAGCTTGACACTATAGAAAAGCATATAGGTAAAGTTTATGAAAAACAAATCATAGATGGAAAGGAAACATCAGTAGTAAGATGGAAATCAAAGGAAGAATGTCTTCATGTGAAGTATGCTGTGGAATATGATGAGCATAAGAAAATAATGACGAAGCTTGCTGCAAGTGGAGGTACAATCAAGGCTCAATTTGGAAAAGCAATGGAAGGAGCACAAATGGCAAAAATTGTTCAGATGAGTGTTGTTTTTCATATTTTGTCCAGAAGGCGTCCTATGACAGACTACCCAGAGTATAGTAGTTTATTATCTTTTTTGAGTGTTCCTCACTATCCTAGCACACATTGGTCAATAAATGCTGGATGGGAATGGGCAAACTATCTCACTACGGTGGAAAAGCAAGATTTAAAGGAGAATGTAAAAGAGTCAAACTTCATTGCATTATCTTTAGATGAAGTTACTACGGTAGATAATACTTCTTGGGTCTGTATGCATGTGTATACTCTAAAAGAACATGTATGCTGAGCTCATCTACTATGTGTTCATAAAATGAAGGATAGTTCAACATCACAACATATATTTGAACTAGTTAATAAGTCTTTGAATCAAATTGCAGGTATGGATGACTTGACAATTGCCAAAAAGTTGGTGTGTGTAGGAACTGATGGAGCTGTAGTAATGCAAGGTCATAGGACCAGTCTTTGTATAAAATTACAAACTACTTGTGCACCATACATACTTTCCATTCACTACATGCCCCACAGAATGAATTTAGCATTTAAAATTGTAAGCAAATTTCCTACAGTATCAAAAGTTCAAAATCTAGTCAGTGAGCTCCACACATACTTTTGCCGAAGTCCCAAATGCTTTGCAAAATTTCAAAATTTTGCTGAGGGAATAATAGCAGGAAACAAGCTTCTTAAGGATGTTGATACCAGATGGATCTCCTTACATTGACCAGCTCAACGAGTTCTTTCAGAATATCCATCCTTGATTGGAACAATGTACGAGCATCGCAACACAGTAGACAAAGCTCCTGACCTCTTACATAGGTTAAGTGATATAGAGACACTCTTAACTTTAGCTAGTGTTCTCCCCATGCTGGATGAAATGAACAATCTTGTGAAGAAAGCCCAAGACAGAACTATGTATATCTATGAGTATAGTAAACTACGTAGAATGACATGCATGGCCCTCGATAATCTAAATCTAGATCTAACTTCTCAAAGCCCAAATTTTTATAGGTGGTAGATAATTATAGATTTGAATCATCATGAAAATTATTTACAGTTTAATGCAAGTGGGGAGTTATGTGTCTTTGTATGTGGATTTGAGATACCAATGCACCATTGTAAGACAGTCAGGTGCTCTATCAAAGAAGTACCTGTTAGAAAGGATGATTTTGATGGCATTGTTAAATTTGTTAGTAGTAATTTGAAGGAAATTGCAAGCAATCTTTCAACAAGATTTATAATTGATTCCCTCGAGATGAAATACTTGATGCCATGTCTATTGTGTATCCTCAATTTTGGGTTCAAGGCCACCGAGATAGCCCAAGCTTTTTTCATCAAAATGTAACTACGTTGACTGCACAGTTTTTGAAAAGTGTAGAATGCAATGGACAACAAATAGAAGGAATTATAGATGGAAATAAGCTTAAAGGACAATGTAGTCAGTTTGCAAGAAGTATGATAGACCAGTTTAATGCCATGGAGAATCCCTTCGAAACGGGATCAATAACAAAGGCCTGGAAAAACTTAGGTTAGAGTGAAATATTGTGTGATTCGATATCAGAATATTTCAAACTTGTTGATTTATGTCAAACAATGATATTGGGTTCAGTGGAAGATGAGAGAGTTTTCAGTGCATTGGGGTTTTTGAAATCAAAGATAAGAAACAAACTAGACAAGAATTTGGAAAATTGCTTGAGGGTGCTAGGAAGTGTGTATAATGTCAAAAATTTTCCTTATGAAAGGGTACTTACAATCTGGAAGTCCATATGTGAAAGAAGAGGGTTGTACAACTCTTCAAGTTCAAATGCTGGTAGTGGTGGGACAAATGACAGTGACACAATGACGGATGAATTTGACTTTGGTACTCAGAATCAAGATGAAGAAAATGAAGACCACTCAGAATCAAGATGACTCTTTTTCTTTTTTTGAACGTCAGTTTGAGGACCCTAACTCAACTTGGGAAATGGAAGTGAATTAGTAGTTTTTAGGTAATTATACTACATTTCATGAATTATATTCCAAAACTGTAGTTGATGATATTTTAAATTCGTATTCCTTGAAATTGTGAATCAAATTGAATACATTAACATATTATTAATTATTTCATATTTTAATTGTGTCATACTGATAAGTTTTACATGTACTCAGTGATTCATCATTCAACTCAATGCTTAATATTTCCTTGCTAAAGTTTATTTGTGCATAAAACATAAAATTTGCAGTAAAGTAGAATTTTGGTTTTTGATTTGATATGGTAAATAAAATTAATTTAACATATTAACAATAGTAGGATATAGAACACTGAACATTAGCAATCATTGAATGTGTATTTAGTAGTTGAAACCAGAGTTTATTTTCAATTGATAAATTAAATAATACAGATAATTGAACATCAACACATTACTGAATTTGAATTTTCTATTGATTTTTAAATGAAAGAGTACATAGAGGCAATGAAAAATCTTTCTCAAGAGTCAAAGACAACTCTGCATAGAGATGAGTTGGAACTCAGAAAGTTGAAACTCATAATATCAATATCAAATCATTCTAACAATTTTTTTAGTAAATTCCACTGTTCAGGTGGTGGAATTGTCATTTCTTCTAGCTGATGTTGTCTGACTTGAATTTTTGTTAACAATGTATGATCGAATTTCAATTTGGATCCTAGGTCCGACTTGAATGTTTCAGCCAAATATACATTCAAGAGTATCAGTTGTTTGATGAAATCCAAAAAGTTCGCCTCATCTGGGTTCCCAAGAAACTGGTCCAAATCAATCTTCCTTGCATCCTCCATCTTCTTTCTAAACTTATCCTTTCCAATGAATAGGTCATTTGTGCCAAAATCCTATGGCAAACCAAGCTTTGTCAAGTTCCTTACCTTTTCATCCTCCTTCTTAATCTTTGTTACACCCTCAATCATAAATTATGTTGTTTCATGCATTCTTGAACACTATTTAATGATAGATGTCACCTTCATTGTGGCTTCAATCCGATTAGTAATGCCTTTTGAAATGAATTCATTGTCACTGGCTTTGTAGACTGTTTCTAGAACTTGATTTGCAGATTTCTCTTCTGCCTGTAGTTACATATTTGTGTTGTCCATTAAATATTTGCTCAGCTTATCAAAATGTAGTCTCATGGTATCAATGACTTGAAAGAATTCACACAATTGATCAAACCTCTGCATTATTTCTTCCCAAATCTTTTGTTTCATGTGCCTGATTGTTTGTCTACAAAATTCAGTTAACTTTTTTTGACAAGATTTTATTTCTTTTTTTGCTTCCATAAGCTATGTGGCCAATGTTCCATTTTTTTGCCCCTCTTTCTCCAATTTTTGTTCCCACTGTTCATTTGCTTTCCCAATGCTTTGTCTTAATTTTTTTGAAGTGAATTTTTCCTCATATTTCTTTTTGATCTCATCTAACTCTTGCTTTAGTCCATTCAATTCCACCTCTATTTGTTTATCCTCTTTGCTTGTTGATGTAGAGGCAGATTTTTTAATTCTTTTTTCTAATTCATTGCTCTTGTTGTTTGCTGCTTTCCTCTTTGCTTTCTCATTTGCTAAATCTACCTGTAATTTTTCTATTTGATTCTGCAACTTTTTTTCTCTCTATCATGCTTTAGCAACGATGTGTACACCAATTCATTGTTCTTCTTTGATATATTAATTTTGTCAGTATTTTTTAATCCAGAAAAATCAAATTACAAACTGCTCACCTGAAATTCAGATCAATCCATCTGATTTTCTGGTTTATTTTGAACTGTGGGAACAACAAATGTGTACTCCATGATTTATGTATTTGTGTCAAATGTGGGTAATATCATGGTTGTTGCAAGATCTGAAGTTACAGCAGACACACTCTCCATCAGTTGCTTCTTATCCTTTTTATACAATTCTGATTTCTTTTTTAACTCTTAAATGTAATCAAAACCTGGGGACATAGGAATAAGGGAATGCTTGAATGGTTAAGGAATAAGAGTACTTGCAATTTTTGTTATAGCCACACTAACTGGGGGAGTGCTTGGAAATAATTCCTTTGTAGTGGAATTGGTAGTTGGACTTGGACCTGCCATAATCCTTTGTCTCTTTTGTGTCCCTTGATCACCAAGTGTTTGTGTGGTATCTTGTATTGGTGTCCTCTTGTGTGTAACTTGTTGTTGGACCTGTTGTTGTAGCACATGTTGACTAAGTTCTCCACCAGTGGTAGTGCCAGTCGCACTAGGCTCTCCACCATGGGCATGTCCAAGTTGTGATTGCATCTGACCATGAGGATTAGGATTTGAATCTGTAACAAATTCAATTCTTCCAGTTCTACTTGTATGACCTCGGTGTATTTTATCAGCCGATTCAACTCCAAGGCCTCATTTATCAAATGGTTTTCTGGCAGTAGTGACTACTTCTATTGGATTCCAAATGCCTTGTCCTTGGGACCCCAACCCATCACCTTGATAACCCAACTTTTCTGCTATGACTGCTCCTAAAGTATATGATTTTTTTGTGTTCTAACTTAAACCAGGTTTGTAAATGCTTTGTTCATCCTTATCATCATCAGGTTCATCATCTCTATCACTTTCAATTTCTTCATCTTCACATTCATTGGGATGCTCTATATTCCACAATTTGCTAAACTCTTCATCTTCATCGATTTCTCCATAGTCTGCATTAGTTCTCTGTTCACCTAGATCCTTCCTCATAGACCAAAATGCAGCAATTTTTGACCATGTCCAAGATTTTTTTGTAATAGAATCATCTAGATAATCTGACATTTTTGCTCTAATAGATGGTTTATCACTTTTCCTATAAAAATTGTTGTACCTCCTGATTTCATTCTTTGTTGGTGCTCCTGTAATTTGGACTTGGTGCAATGCCATAATTTCTGCTGACAACTGTTCAAAAGAAATACCTTTCTTAGTAGCAGTTTTCTCCATTGCAATTTTGACCTCATCCCAGGAATCCTTGTTTCTCAAGTTTTCAAGCAAGCGTTTACATTGATGTTGAATTCTACTTGCAACATTCCTATTGGCCACAATCATTGTTTTAATGGTGTCACATGGATCATACTGCTAGTGATAGACAACATCAAAATTAAAAATTTTCAAAAGATCTTGTGCCACCTTAAATGCTTTTCTCTCGAATGTGAACCCTCCACATGAAAAAGGTAAAGAAGGAAATAAGGTCTTCTTTTGCTAACCAGCAAATGGTAGTTCATCAGTACTCTGCATCTGCCTTACATATTCCAATGCAAAAACCCTTTCTGTCACATGTATTGGAAGTTTGTATGGCTCTACTTTTGATCCAATGCAAAAACCCTTTCTGTCACAGTATATTCTTCCAATAAGTACCAATCAACCAATTGTATTTCTTTTCCTAGTTGAATGAAATCTCTACATGATATAGGCAATCTAGGCATTGGACTATTTGTAATTGCTTGATGCAATGGAGCCAAAAAGTAGTCTACAAAATGATTGTAGTTCCTTCAAGAATCATGCATCCTTATCTTAGTGGTCCAATCATATACCGGAGCCATTTTATTTTCCTCAGCATTGCAATAGGGGTGAATCTAAAGCTTGTTGTTCTGAAACATTCCACTAAATTTGAATAGAAAAAAATAGCACAAGTATGTTGTGAACCTAAATGTCTTGGTGGAACCTCCTTTAATCATTAAAAATTGTTTATGCATAGATTCTACAATGTGCTCAATAAATTTATATTTGACATGTACAACATTACCATAATGGATATTATATACCATTTCAAGGAGGCTTGCATCCACTTTCCATTTGCTATCCAGTACGAGGCAAAATGCTAGCATGGAAATAGTATCCTGAGCCCATGATTTAAAGATTTTCAAAGGATAAGGAGGATTACGGTTATCTTTCAAGATGTTTTTTTCTTCAACTATTTTATTTAGGAAAGAATTTTTGCTCCTTTCATCCGCTGCTTCATAATCACTAGAAATCTTTTCTAGGTCAATGTGGACGTCTCCAAATTCTTGGGTTGTAAACCCCAACACTTTTCCAAATTCTTCTACATTAATGGATAAAATTTCTTCTTTGGTATCCTTATTTACAATTGCTCTTTTGTTACCATCATAATTGTGGGCATAGACCATGATAAATTCTGGGTAAGGGAAAACCTCATGTAACATCATGCGCCCTAATCCAATTACCCATGGTGCATTGATATGATTAACATTCTTTTTCTTGGCAGCCTTATTCTAACATGAAAATATGAGTTCTGAGGTAAATCTACCATACATGTTAGGACCATAAATATCATGGTATTCATCAGTCAAACCTGAAGTTTTAAGCAATTTAGAATAATCTATTTTTTTATCTGTAGTTGCTTTGCCTTTCCCAAAACTTTGTTTGGTCTGCTAGTGGTGGTAGACATGCTTATACAGTGTGAAATTTTTCTTAAGACTCTCAACCCTAAATGCAAAGTTTGACAAAATAAGATTTTAAGAAAAAAGTTTGAGAAAATAAGATTTTAAGAAACGATGAAACTTAACCTAGGGTTTCTATGTTTTGTCTTACCAGCTTTGTTGGAAATGGTACTACAATGAGCAATCTGAAATCTCCCTGGTGCACTGCAACGAGCAATATGAAATCTCCCTGACACCCCATGTGCTGATCCTCTCGGCTCTCACTTAAAAATAAAATCACTTAGCAGTTAAAAGTAGAAACTAGAAAGTTTGCTTTTTTTTATGAAGTGACTTTTTTAGTGAATGAAACTGTTGATAACTGAGAGGGGCGGTGAATCAGTTATCCTAATTATTTCTGCTTTCTGAACTTTCTTAATAATCAATGCAACATTAATTCAAATAAGCAAACATAACCATGAAATGGAAATACATATGACACAATATTTTTGACGTGGAAACCCTGTTAAGGGAAAAAACCACGGGGTGATTAACCCAAGATTGTATTCTCTGTTAGAAGAATGGAAATACAAAATGGCACTTGCCAATTAGGGCTCACTGCCCGAGCACACTGCTCACAAGAGGCACACTGCCTACAAGAGACACACTGTCTACAATTTATAAAGAGTGTAATACAATGCTTGAACTGATAAGGAGCATCAACATATGCTGGAGTTTAGTTCCGGTTAGGCTCTGTGTATTGATCTGCTGTACTTCATCTTTCCTCTTCTTTTGTGCTGCTCTCCTTTCACATACTGGACCTTCCTTTCTGCTTTTATTTGGCTCTACTGCTTTTCTTCACACATCACCAAAAACCACGACACCTCTCACAACTAAATCCATCTTGTATATATATCCGCACAAGTGATTTCATCACCTTTCTAGTCGGCATTCGGAATAGTCAATCTTTTCACAAACTCTGACCTGTCGGCTAAATACTTGCTTACCAAGTAATGCGGATCAAGGATATACTTGTAGAAGTCATCAATCATGTCGGCCAATCATAACTTATGTCTTAATAACCTTTACCATCATCAGTAACATATCCGGAATAATGTCTGATGTTCTGCCAGTCAGTTCTTCCTCTATTCACACTGTCACTTGGGAACCTGACACTCAAGCATTCATATTTCTTTATCCTTTCCACACCAGAGGCTCAAACCCTGGAATCTATCAATCAAGATACTCCTCTTGACTTCCCCAAATCTGCACTTCACTGAGAGATCCGGACCTGTCTGTCAAACCTTACTGACTGCTCTGTTCTTGCTTACCGGACCTCAACACTTCTTCAATCTAACTTCTGGTGAGGACCTATCATGTCTTGCGGATGTGTGGGATAACCTTTGTTGCCATCAATGACAACATTCATGAGTCCATATAGTGTCTCTTGCCAACAATCTCCCCCTTTGGCATTGATGGCAACACTTAGTGAAAAATGACTAAGTGTCACACTATACTCCCCCTTGGCTGATGCTCTGTCTCTATGTACATTTACCGAAGCTCCCCCTTAGTTGGATTCCTCATTTTTTCACTGCTCCTCACTCCCCCTTTGACATCAATGGCAAAGGGTAGGGTCTGCACACCAAAATTTTCAAAATCTTGTCTGCATAAGTATATACATATGGAATACTTACATATATTGAAGTATGTTTGCAAAAGTTGTTTTCAATTGAATGAATTCTGTAGCCCACCTTTGCTTCATTCTGTCAAAAATTGATATATGACCGCTCAACAGGAATGCAAACGCATCTACCCTTTTTAGATCTGTTGGATCATTGGTCCAAGCTGTGATTTGAGCTTCTTTTATGGCCTCATGCTTGGCCTCTAACTTAGGGACAATTATCCCTCTGAGCTCACTCAACCTACTGATTCTATTTTTCTTCTCTTTTTCAAGCTTTTTAATTTCATTCAAAACTGCAACCATTTGACATTCTTGATTTATTATGGATGTAGTAAGTGGATCAAAATTTTGAGAAAGTTTTATCAGTTTATCCTCCTGTTCTTTCATTTTCTTCTCAATCTCCACTGTTGTTTTAGAACAGGATATACAAAATTTGTATACATCACCTCCATCCTTAAGGGCATTTTCCAAACTTTTTTATCCCAATACCCATAACTCTTCTATCATTTGATATTAACCCTTGCAGCTCTGAGAATCTCTTATCCAAAAATTCTTTCCTGACCTTCTCCTCAGCTGATTTCTCTAGAGAATTAAAATGTTTGCTAACACTATTGACTAGAGTTTTGAGATTACCAGAGGAAGAGGCTGTGGGATCCTTTTGAAAAGATGGCATGATCTTTTCCAACAATCTGGATGCTACCTCTATAAGCTCACAGTCTTCCATGTGAGATTTCAGTAGTTTCTCTTTGGCCTTCGCATTTGCAAATGAAGCTATCTTCATTGTTTGTATTGGAGATAGAGAGTCAAAATCTAATGGCCCTTTTAGTAATTCCAGTTCATCCATCTCATTAGTTTCTTTTGTCAAGAAGTCCTTGACAGATTCTGCAGTGTCTCTTGCTAGAGACAAATTCTTCTTCTCTTTTGCAGTGTCACTTATGTTCTTTTCAGCTTGACTTCCTTCTTTACTCTTCACCTCTTTTTCTTTCTCCTTTATTATTTCTTCTTCTTTAGATCTGGGGTCAACAGGGGAATCCGGAGGAGAAATGTTAGTTTGTTCATGGGCCACCTCTTCCGGAGCAGAGGATTCCAAGTCCTTAGCCATTTCTGCACTAGTATTCATTACCTCTTCTGTCATTTTCTCAGTAGACTCTTCTGCAACACTTGTGGTCAAGGGGTCAGTACCCAAGTCCTCTATAATTGGAATGTTGAATCTTTTGAATGCATTCCAGAGGATTTCTTCTGTCTCTTTTGCAACTTTGTCAGTCTCTTGGAGCATAAGTTGATTCATCCTTGCTTTGCTTCTGAACTCATCCTTACAATCTTTGAATACCATATTCATTTTCTTGGGATCGATTGAAGGATATAGCTAAATTGCTATCTGTTCCCGGATTTCTAGGTCTTTGGCTTGGGCATTGTTCTTTCTTATTTCTAGTTCCTTCTCCAAGCTTTTGGGGATCAGAGATATAATTTCAATAAATGCTTTGTTGTAGATATTTAGGTACCTGACTGTGGCATCTTGCAATATCTTCTGATCTACTTCACCATAATCATCATAGAACTCAATCATTGGCTGAAGATTTCCATCCACTGTGACTGATTTGATTATGTCATCAATGTGAAGAGTGGGTTTTTCAACATATTCCTCTGTCTTTTCTTCTTCCTCTTGTCTGGTAGAGGGTTCACCGGATGTTTTCTTCTTTTTCTTCACTTTCCTGATTTCTTCATCAGATTCAGTCTCCTCTTCATCCCTTTGACTGGCACAAGCCCTTGTAGCTTTTGTCTTTGTTCTTTTCTCTCCTTTGCCAGATAATTTTGCTTCCAGTTTTGATGGCCTTGAGCTTTTGGTAGTGGTAGGTGCAGATCTCTTTGATGATCTGGTCTGGGTGGAAGATTTTACCGAAACACTTTCCTCACTTTTCTTTTCTGCCTTTTCCTTTTCTTCCTCAGCCCTTTCCATCTTTTCCCTGTTGGCATCAAGTGCCTCCTTTGATATGCCAAATCCTTTTGCAACATCTTCAACTTCTTTTCTTACCTTCCTCTTGATCTCTGTTTGTCGGAGTTCCACATGAATCTTTACACTTAGCTCCTCAAAGGTTCCAAACCTTTCTGCCTTGGGATCTTTTGGCTGACTTAACATGTGTTCAATATGCAGCTCAACAATTTTCTCATCAACTTCATACCCCATCGGCATGATCCACACTATTCTTGGTTCCACTGCCTCTATAAGGCACTGATCAATTTCTACCATGAAGCGAACAGTATCCTTATACTTTTCAACTAGAGCTTGGGGGATTCTCTCTCTTTCTTGCATCATACTTTGAAAGTTCTTGAAATAGCCCCAGAGTGCTGTATTCTGTGCCTTAACATCACCAAGTCCATGCAAATAATCCCTGATTTATATAGCAACCGGTCTGTCATTTTGCCATATCCAGCCACTAGATCTGGGTAGCTTATTCATATAATAGAAGAACAGAAATAGTATCAAGCCACCGTATTTGAAGGAGTTCTTCTTATCTTTCTTTATCTTCTGCAGATTTTCCAGAAGTTGGTTCAGAAGGAGCTCACAGAGATCATAGTCAGTATTCTTTCTTAACATTTCATAGGCAGTATATTTTGCAGTTCCAGGTACTGAGTTTTCCCTGCTAGAGTGATATATTTTGTATCCGATGATCATGGATGCAAACTTGATATCCGAATTAGTGATATCCTCAATTGTCATTGCCCTCTTATCAAACTTTGATCTGGTAGCCTCAGTTACTGTTTGATTTTTGACAGATTTTAGAACAGGTATCCCACCGGATGAGTACAATCTGATAACTGCCCTAATGGCATCTTTTGTGAGCTTGAATGGTCTATTCAACCATATGAAGTTATCATGTATTCTACTTAATATGTACCGAACCCATTCGTCTTCTGCAAAACAGGGGAAGTGAATGCACTGTGCAAAATGCTTGTCCCGGATAGCTTTATACTGAGGTTTGAGCTCAAAAGAGTCATCTATCAGGTGTTTGTGATAGATATCAACCAGTTTGGATTCCCCAAATTCTTCAATGTTTGCATGAACATATGCCCTAACATCTTCTACGTGTAAAACCCCATGCGGAATGCTTGAAAATGCGCCTAGGGGATCAACTTCTAGGGATTTATAGGGATGCTTTCTAAATTTAGGGTGTGGCCTATCAGAGATCTTTACAACATTTGGTGTGTCCATCTTAAAAGGATTTAGAAATGGATTTCAAAAGTGGAAAATACCTCTTAAGCTTTTTAGGGTT
The DNA here is from genome assembly GCA_027924645.1 of Cunninghamia lanceolata. Taxonomy (NCBI): domain Eukaryota; kingdom Viridiplantae; phylum Streptophyta; class Pinopsida; order Cupressales; family Cupressaceae; genus Cunninghamia; species Cunninghamia lanceolata. Next base: position 1,907,173 of record BSBN01000082.1, read on the forward strand.
CCCAGAATGAGCTGAAAAGATCGCCAATTGACTTGAATTCTGTGATTGATCCTTGTGAGAGATGAAGGAGACTTGTTTGCGAAGCTCTTTTCCTCTTCTACTCGAATGTGAATGTGTAAATGATGAGCGAATGAGCCCTTATACTTCTGTGCAAACCCTAATTCTTTATTGCAATAAATGCACAACTTAAGTTGTTCCGGTTGCTCTGTTTTCTTTATTCTGAAATATTGATCTTTCTGGATCACAGTGATATACTTAGAGTTGTCCTCGGTGATTTCCTACAAGATTTCTTACCTTCCTCAATCATTTGATTTATTCGTAGATCAAGATGTCTCAATTTTAGAATCATACCGGACCAAACTTGTGAAGAACCTGTTTTTACTGGAAGACTGTTTTACCGGATCAATTCTAGAAAGATTAGACTCTTCAAATCTTTTGCAGATGTCTCAAATATTCACCATACCTTATTTAGATGTTTCTCTAGGAACCCTTTGATCCGCAGCTTCCTATGTGCCAATTTTAGGCACAAATTGACTGGCTGGGGGAATTGGCTTATCTTTTGTTGCTCCCCCTGAGCCAGAGCTCACCTTTTAGTTTTCGAAAGGAATATTAGCACCAGAGTCTGGTGCGGATCCATTTCCAACATTCTCTATACTTTTCTTCACCCAAATCTTGTTCATCTCATTTTGATCTTCATCCGCATTCACTTTTTGTTTTCCCTTATCTTGATTCTGATTATGATATACCGGACTTCTTTTGTCCTGATTCTTGCTTCTACAAAATTTTGCAATATGACCGGATCTATTGCAAATTTGGCAAACAATACTTCTTTGCATATTTGATTGATATCCTCTTGATCTGCATTGATTAGCCATATGACCTATTCTATTGCATGCAAAGCATCTACCATTGAATGAATTGTTTATTTGCATATTTCTGCATTCATGAGATTTGTGACCATACCTTTTGCAATTGAAATACTATCCAGAGAAGGATGTATTAGACTGATTCATTCTCTTTCTGCATTGATTAGCTTTATGACCAAGGTTATTGCAGTTGTGGCAGTATACATTGAAAGATGGATATCTTTGAGCATTAGGCTGCCTTATCGGAGGTCTTCTAGACCTATTTCTTGGATTTTCTGATCCAAAATTCTTTTGACCGGATTCAGAGCTTTCTCCTTTCTCATATCCCAAACCACACTTGTCATCTACCCTCTTTTGACTTTCAAGAAGAACTTCAAGTTGAGCAGAACTTATCTTGAATTTCTCTTTATATTCATTTGCTGTTTGAAGATCCCTTTTGAGAGAGACAATTTGATCCTCAAGTTTTTCTTCATTATCTTTGGCATCTTCAAGATCAGATTCAAGATGTCTGATAATTCTATCCATCTTGTGGCAATCTTCTGATTTCTCCTTGAGAGATTGACTTATATTATCTTCAGTTTTTCTTTTCTCTTCAACCTCTTGGGTAAACTTCATAACTCTTGACATTTCATGTCTTACCATAATGATTTCTTTTGATATCTTTTCACATAACTTGGTTTTCTCCTTCAGATCTTCATTTGTATCATTGGCTTCACCTTGACTTGCCAATTACTGAAGTAGCTCCTTTCTCTTTTTCATAGAGAGACTTAATTTGTCTTTTAGTTCTCTCATGAAATCATCAGCCTGTTTGAGTCTTTCCTTTAATTCATTGACTTCAGAGTTTGACTGCTCAAGATCATCAAGGGCAGTCTTGAGTTGCTCCCTTAAACCATATACATCCATTTGAATTCCTAGATCTTCCTCAAGCTGTTAGACTCTATTAGGAGGAACTTGGCTCTGATACCAATTGTTGATAACTGAGAGGGGGGGTGAATCAGTTATCCTAATTATTTTTGCTTTCTGAACTTTCTTAATAATCAATGCAACATTAATTCAAATAAGCAAACATAACCATGAAATGGAAATACATATGAGACAATATTTTTGACGTGGAAACCCTGTTAAGGGAAAAAACCATGGGGTGATTAACCCAAGATTGTATTCTATGTTAGAAGAATGGAAATACAAAATGGCACTTGCCAATTAGGGCTCACTGCTCGAGCACACTGCTCACAAGAGGCACACTGCCTGCAAGAGGCACACTGTCTACAATTTATAAAGAGTGTAATACAATGCTTGAACTGATAAGGAGCATCAACATATGCTGGAGTTTAGTTCTGGTTAGGCTCTATATACTGATCTGCTGCACTTCATCTTTTCTCTTCTTTTGTGCTGCTCTCCTTTCACATACTGGACCTTCCTTTCTACTTTTATTCAGCTCTACTACTTTTCTTCGCACATCACCAAAAATCACGACACCTCTTACAACTAAATCCATCTTGTATATATATCCGTAGAAGTGATTTCATCACCTTTTTAGTCAGCATCCAGAATAGTCAATCTTTTCACAAACTTTGACCTGTCGACTAAATCCTTGCTTACCAAGTAATGCGGATCAAGGATATACTTGTAGAAGTCATCAATCATGTTGGCCAATCATAACTTATGTCTTAATAACCTTTACCATCATCAGTAACATATTTGGAATAATGTCTGTTGTTCTGCCAGTCAGTTCTTCCTCTATTCACACTGTCACTTGGGAACCTGACACTCAAGCATTCATATTTCTTTATCCTTTCCACACCAGAGGCTCAAACCCTAGAATCTACCAGTCAAGATACTCCTCTTGACTTCCTCTTGACTGAGAGATCCAGACCTGTCTGTCAGACCTTACTGACTGCTATGTTCTTGCTTACCGGACCTCAACACTTCTTCAATCTAACTTCCGGTGAGGACCTATCATGTCTTGTGGATGTGTGGGATAACCTTTGTTGCCATCAATGACAACATTCATGAGTCCATATAGTGTCTCTTGCCAATAGAAACATCAAACCAAGTTTCAACGTGTCAATATTAGTACATGTCTGATAGCTATCTTGCATTGACAACTCATAGCAATCTCTAAACCATTGATCTTTGTAAATCTAAGGGTTTAGGGTGATTCTAGAGATTTAGGTTCACAAGCCTAGCATTCTGTGCATTTCATTCTGGAATGTAACTAGAACCATCTATCAAATGTTCATCGAACAGTGAGTATTTTATGATATAAACAATAAACATAATCTACTTTTCTTCATTCATTTAATGTTCTAGAATCCTGAATAACCCTGAGCTATTTAGATTCAAAAGAAAAACACACACAACTTGGAGATAAATAACCATATACATGCAACAAAGCATTACTCATTTAAAAACAACATGAAACTGCTAAATTTATGCCACCCGGCAAGACTGTATCTTATTATTCCGTCAAAATTTGCCTAGTCTAAAACAACCAACCCTATGAAATGACTCAATGAGCAAGACAGTTCCTTTATAGATCAGGAATATGCTATTAGCATTTTATACATTGTACTTCAAATTGTTACAGATACAGAAAACAAAAGCTTGTCAATCCTTAGTTCCATATTTGTCATTCCACTGATCGTATGTCTCCTCTGTCGGCCAAGGGAATGAAAGTATTTCTTCAATCTAGCCATTATGGCTGACATACCTGGCATCCAACATACTTTTCACGTGGTTACAAAATGTAGAAAGATTCATTTCAAGAGTGTTTAGATTGTCCAACGCTAAGCTCAGTACTTGCATACTCATAGTTGGATCACTTGCAATTGCATCACAACAAGTGGGAATTAATTGAAAAAAATTGTCTACAATCTCCTTTCTCCACTTGTCCAAGTCTTTTGTTTTGCCATCACCATCCAAGATGGGAGGTAACCACTTAGTGTCCAACCCTTCAAAACCCTGCAACCTCTCTTTCACAACTGAATCAAATTTCATCTAGAAACTGGCCACATCCTAAAAACACTTCAACATGTTAAGCACCTTCAGTATGTCAGCAGGTGCATTGGAATCATACCTGGCACACCTCAGAAATTCTTTGACTTTTTCAGTTCTATGTAACCATTTTTTTTAAGCTCAATAGTCTTTTTTTGTTAGACTCATGCTTTTCATAGGCTGGTCTCAACTGTAAATAGGATTTCCAAGCCTCATCAACTCTGGTCAAAATGTTTGTCACCGTGTTCTTGATCAAGTTGGTGACCATCTCTTTAACCTTGTTATCCTTTTCCTCCTTCAATATCCTGTTATCCTCCTTCAACACTCTAATCTCTACAAGGAGAGGCTCTTTATCCACTAGAATAGATTCTACAGTTGGGATCACTGGAGGAGGGGCTGAAGTATTGGCTACCAATGACAGTTGCTACTTCAACATGTTTATCTCTGCAACTGCCTTAGAATAATCAAGTTGCAACTAATTGTAATCCTTTTACAATTTGTTAGCAGTTGCTTCTACAAATTGTGTAGTCTGTACATTTAGGCTTGCAACTGAGGAGTAGGGGTATTAGATACTCTTTTTATTATTACATCCCCTATCAGCTCTCCTAATTGAACCCTAGGCTTTTTGTTGTTTGGGGTTAGAGCCGGTATTGCCAATGTTTCAAATTTAAGGTTGAAGGCTGCACCAGAGAGGGCCCTTTCAATCTCTTCCCCTGTCACATCTGAATCATCTCTGGTGATTGTATCAAATGCAATGGAATCTGATAGAGTCCAGTGAGGTAGAAGCAGAACATTACTTTTTGCCACCAGTGCTCTCCCTTCCTCTGGAGTCATTTTACTTATAGACTATTGTACTTCTTTTAGGACCCTCTGAGTAATAACATCATACTCCTTTGGGTCTGCTCCAGCCTTGGCATCTTCAATTTTCTTTTGAAATTCCTCACTCCTCACTTTCAAAACATAGCTCCTAAATTTAGGAGTGTTGACAAATTCATCATCCTCCATAAACTTGTCACATGCCATCACCCTAACATCTTCAATATCAAAAGTAGGGTTTCTCATTACTCTCACTGCCCTATTCTCTGGGGATGAATAAGGTCTCAATCTTTCAGGTGAATGAGCTCCAGTTTCTTGTACATGTTCCTCCTCCCCCTCTAGGTCAACTACCTCTATCTGCTTTGGGTTCTCCAAATCAATAATCTTGGCCCTTTTGGTAGGGGAGGGGCCAACTAATTCCCTCTTTACATCATACTCTCCACTTGAGCTGCCAGGATCATAAGCATATCTCTGTTCTCCTACAGGGGTAGAGGTAATCAACTGTTATGCATTATCCAACATTTTCTCAATTCTCTTGATTGGGTCTTGCACTTTTGCAAATGCACCCGGATATGCAGGATTCATGTTTCTCTTCATATTATCACTAGCCATGATAGTAGTCCACTTGATCCTCAAGTGGTGGACTTCATTCATAGTAAAACAATTCTTGGCAATGTCCTCATCGTAATCCATCTGATGAAAGTACTGGACCCTTCCCTTGTAGTTGTTGACTCTGAATCTGGTTTTGCTGATGAATCCCTCAGGGTCAAAAGACCTTGGTTGTCAAATACATTCCAAAACATTGCATAACTAAATAAATTTGGTCTAACCCACTCTTATCAGGGATCACAAAATCACAAAATCTGATGGAATAAGGGAAGAATGAACCTTTCTTGCGGTTCCTAAAGTGCTTTTTGTCAGAATCATTTAACTGCCTTATAACTTCTAAAAATGCCACCCTCTTTGGCACATATTTGGGCAGTATGTGAGGTGCAGTCTGGCATCCATAGACCCTTATGCAAGTAGTATGCTCATGATAGAACCAATCACCCCAATTGTGATCAATTCCAAGGTGGGGAGTCCTATCCAGAGGTCGTAAGAAATCTATTACATCAGGATGCAACCTTTCACCCTCTGGCTCCAATAATCCAAGGATTCTCCTCACAAAATATTCTTCAAAGATGACATATTCTGCTGTGACACAGTGCATATCCAGCATACATGTCCATACTTGCACTGGCAGCTTGTTCCCTTGAGCATCTGAATCCTTGACATGCAAATTGTGGTGCCACATCCCTGATAAAGCAAATAAGTACATATGGCACAACAAGGAGTACCATATGAATTCAACTTGGACATCTAATTTAGACAAATTATTTTTTATCTTTGTCATTTGATCATGCATATGGGTAGCTATGAAAGTGGCATAATCATATGGTTCCTTGACATCTGGTTTCTGAATATCAACAACCATCATCATTAAAGAAATAGACATTCTTTCTAAAGCATCTCTGCCTAATACTTGGCACAGATTGTGATAGGTTTTGACAAAATATTCATTAAACATACTGCAATGAAAAGGCTCCTTCTCATCATCTGAAATCTTTACTAATTTCCCACCAACACCCCTTGGCCTGTGCTTTGGTAAGTTATAATCCTTGTAATGTCATTTCATAGTCTGGTATTTCTCTTGAAAGCCCTGAGGTCAATTTGTTTGCTGGCTGCAGGGTCTAAGTTGAATACAGTGGCAATGTATCCTTTGGTAAACTTGATCAATGTTGAACCATTTCCATCTATTACTATCCTAGTGGCTGGATTATACCTTAATGCTGTTGACCTAATTAAGTTAGGGTTGGGGAAAACATTGGGACAAATGAGCTTCGCTAAATCAGATTTCTAGGCATGATAGATAGGGGCCTTATAGTTCATCCTCTTATGCCAATGCGTAAAGAGGATCCAACCTGGGACATGTAATTTGGCATCCCAACAATTATAGCAGTAGTCAAGAAATTTATCCTTGGCTCCACCTGGGCCATGCAATTTCAAAATTGTTCTAGCGGAACCAGGGAGTTGGATCATAAGATCCTCATCTAAGCTTCATTTTGAAGTGGAAGGCTGGCTTGACTGACTCATTTTTCTTTTATGAAGGTAGCTTAGGGTTTTTATGGTTGACAACGGCCCTAAAAGCTTCAGAATTAACCTACAGTTGGAAAAACCAGGCACAAGGGAGGAACAGTTACTAGTTTTCCACGCTTGTAGAAGCTTGAGATTACTTTTTCCTGCTCGTTCTGATGATTTCTTCTGAATGCAGTCACGCTCTTGACAATACCTTAATCCTTGAATTCATGCGCAATTCTCTGTATTAATGAACTTCGTGCTGCAAGAATTCCTGCACAATTCTCTGTATTAATGCACTTCGTGCTGCAAGCACTTTGAAATCTTTCTCTTTTGAAACTTTGAATTAGGGCCATTGATCTTTTCCTTACATTTTGAAATCCATGGTCCTGATTGGCTGACTAGATTTGACAATCTTCTTCGCCATTCAGAAAATGTACGAGTTGGATACGTGGTAGCACCTTGCAACGTAACAGCTTGTGATGGCCCACCTCTTACCTACCCCGCCCTGGCGTGCCTCATTTCTAAAAAAAGAGAATGCCACGTGTCACGATGTCACGACTGCACAATGCAGATTCCAACCAAAGAGATTCTCCTTGCCACGATGCGCAACCGTTGGATTAAGTCTTTTGCCAGCTTAGATTTTTTGACATGTGTCATTCTGTCGCAGCTGCACAGCGAATATTCTCTCCTGATAGATTCCTCACGCGCCCTTACACGACCATTAGATTTCTCCCTTCCTACAACCGTTGGATCAAGTCTTTTGCCAGCTTAGATTTTTTGACATGTGTCGTTCTGTGCAGCCGCATAGTGAATATTCTCTCCTAACAGGTTCCTCATGCGCCCTTGCGTGACCAATAGATTTTGCCCTTCCTGCAACCGTTGGATCAAGTCTTTAGTGGGATAGGATGCTAGCTTTGATTTTTTGACATGTGTCATTCTGTCGCAGCCACGCAGCGAATATTCTCTCATGACAGATTCCTCATGTGCCCTTGCGCGACCATTAGATTTCACCCTTCCTACAACTGACGACAATGGGTAACCTCTAGAATCCTAGATTAAGGGGCCGATCAACTTACGAATATTAGGAAATGAAGTCATGACTTCACTGACCGACAACCTGCTCGCATATTAACTTCTTAAATAATTAAAAAGTGGACCCTACTAGCTTGCTAGGTTAACCCGTTCCCCACCAAGACATGATCGACAAGATTAGGTATACGGGGCCGGTAAACAACATGGTTTTGATGACTCAGGTTTCAACTTAGATAACCAGCAACCGGAGGTAGCAAGTCAACATAAGATTACGCAGAGGGTTTCTCGTATGAAATGTCAACCATTGATATTTGAAAATCTAACGGTTCAAGTGTCAAAACCTAATTATACAAATATTTCAAGCATCATGCATGTAGATGAACTACACTATCAATAGAAAGTGTTATTTTACTTGTGCATATAAAATTTTGTGATTAATTCTATGTAAAAACAACCAAATTGAAATCAAATTAAATCCAAAAAGATTGAGAGTTCACATATATTATATCTCTCTTAGCTGTGCCTATCTCAAGAGTCAAAAAGTAAACAAATGCCAAGCAACATTAGAAACCTCTAACCATAACAGAGAGTTAGAGACCATCAACAAATCCATGTCAACATATATAAATTAAAGCAAACATATAAGAAGCAACATTAGAAACCTCTAACCATAACATAGACCAAATTATATTAATACAAAAAGTAGAAATTATATTAATACAAAAAAGATTTACACTTGGGTAATTGTATTAATACAAAAAGATTTACACTTGGGTAATTGTATTAATACAAAAAGATTTACACTTGGGTAATTATAATATTACAAAAAGATTTACACTCAGGAAATTATATCAATACAAAAACCACTCCAACAACCAGTCCAGGCTCCAAAAAACACACAGCACCAGAGAGGCTACCATAGTACAATAGAAATCCCTAGCCCCTTGACTGAGCGACTCCTTGAAAACTTGCCACCCTACCACCCCAGCATAGAAATCACCAAAAAAGTGGCCCTGGGAGCCCGACCACTCCTATGGCCACTGCGAGTAGAATCCCCCCGTATTCACAATGGCTGCGAAGTATTGAAGCCATACTAGAGTATCGTCTGTGTCCATTCCAATTGCCCATCAAAGAAAGTGTCTCCCACGAGCCGCCCAAATCCTGTGCCTTCCGAGTTGTTTCTCATTCATGTTTAGGAGGAATGGCTACCTAGCTACGCCCTCCTATCCCTCCCACAGCTTCTCCAGGTCTCTTGGCCATAGGATACCGACCCCCAATTCTGCATCAATCACCACGTCTAAGTCATCCAAAAGAATATTTAGAGTGAATACCCCCCATAGAATGATCAGTGCATCCACCTTTGCCTCTCCTAGGTCTAACAAAGAAGCCAGAAAGTGTGAGGAAATATCTAAATTTACCCTATATCTATCCTTGGAGACCAAGAAGTCTTTACCAAGGACCATCTTCACTACCTCAAGGAAGAATAGATTTTGCTAGTTACAAATGTTCATCAATCTGCCATCTCTGATACGGCCTAGAAAGGCAACCTGGCACTTATTGTAGCGGAGCCATATGGGAGTCTTCATGCTATATTTTGAGCAAGCCAGTCGAGTGCCGTTTTGCTGGAGACCTCCAAGATTTAAAGGAAGATCGTTAATGAACACATGCTTCAACTGACATGCATTTATTCATTTATTTGTTGTCCAAATTTTTTGTAGCATCAATCTTCGGCTCGTGTAAGGATCGACCATTACCAAAAGCTATTTAATAACTTGTCATATCTATTTAATAAATTAAAAATCAATGCTTGGGAAAAGTATTTTGTAGGCCACCAAATGAAATCGATATCAATGATTCAATATATAAATTTATAATAATATCATATTTTATATAATATAATATATAATTTTATATTGAAAATTTCATTCTTTGAAACATCTATGATCTGTATACATTGCAATTTCAAACCGTAATTACTTTCAAACCGTAATTACTTCTATATTATTTAGTAAAATTTAACATAACCCTTCAAAAAGATTGGGGAATTACATTGTACATGAACCTCTAACCAACCTCAGTTCTAAACAAAACTCCTATCCTTCGACCTTCAAACCTTTCTTTGATCCTCCAAAATCTTTTTGGTTCCTCTTTTCGATGATGTGTAATGAATATTTCACTGTAGTCCATAATTATCCTATTAATAGGCAATGGATCTGTTACAAATTTAATTGTGTGCTCATTCACAATGTCAGTCAATGATTCACTATAGAACCTTGCTTTATATGTACAAGAAACCACTAGGCATGGGTAACAATAAGGCCAATAAAGGAGAATTAAATTGATTTTCTCGAGGTCACTGGCAATTGAGTTGCAATACCAATTCCATGTGTCAATTTGAATTTCCAGTTTCTCATACATGCATGCATGTGTGGGAGATTCAACCCACCACCCAGAATAGAATGCATCATTTGCAAATGTTAAAAGTGTCGATTCTTGACATGATTTATTCCACTTGATGAATGCTCATATTTCTTCATTCCGAGACATGCAAAGCAATAACAACCTACATAGCCCCACACAAACAAAATTTTCCATCATCTTAGATTCTTATTACTATTCTACATCTATGAACTGAGAACTCTATCACATAGTTAAAATTAAAATCATGAATGATCACAAAATAAATACTTGGTAACTTACTTTCTTCGCACAGCTACTGTAATGAAAGCCATTACTTTGAACTTTTACAGTCTATTGATTCTTGACCTATCTGAAACTTAGTAATGCAATATAAGTTCAAAACACTAAAGACTATCATATATACATTACATGTACGCTTGTGACAAATGGGTAATAAATAACAAGCAACTCCATTTAATTCATATTGGTTAATCTGTGCGGTTTTCACGACTCAGTTCTCACTTGCCATTAATGAACTTAATTGAGCATTGGCTAATCTATGTGGTTAAGTGCATTCAATCAAATCAATCGTACCACCACTGACCATTTGATGCACCCTAGAACGAAAGATGAACGGTTGTAGTTCAATTCTGGAAGGTAGATCTCCAACGCTACACATTGCTAACAAAATCCTCCAAAATCAACTAGCAGCTGTTAGATATTATTAGATCAACGGTTGACATATATATAAAGTATATAATATATTTTATTGATTATTGTGCAAAGGTGGCAGTGCGGCAGAGCGTAAGTCCTCAGTTATACAACTACAAATTTGGGAAATTGGGTGTGTCAGTACTTATGCCGTCGATTTGCGATCATCTGACAACCAAAATCTATTAGAATTTTTTCCATTTAATGACATCCACGCTTGAAGTGACCTCTGTCCTTTCATAATAAATAAGGAATGTCATGAAAAGCACAATTACATGTATTTGGGAAGGCAATTTATGCAGCTCAATTAAATCATTATCTATTAATTTTCGTTAATCAGAATCGTTGTTACTTGACACCTGTCTCTATTCCGGAGACTTTATGTAGAAAGATAGGTGTGTCAGAACTGCAGCCGGGAATGGAACTTCAACTAAAGTTTGATGCCATTCACACAGTATGATTTTTTATTGGCATAACAATTTATTTCACCAATTAATTTTTTATTGGTTTGAAACTATATTTAAATTCGCCAATAATTTTTTTATTGCTTTGAAAATTGGTTTAATTCGCCAATGTAAATATATTTTCTAGTTTGAAATTAGATTTTAATCGCCAGCAAAAATATTTTCTTATTTTGAAAACAGGTTTAATTTGCCAATGTAAATATATTTTTTGGTTTGAAATTAGATTTTAATCACCAGCAAAAATATTTTCTTATTTTGAAAACAAGTTTAATTCACTAATGGAAATATTTAATTAGTTTGAAAATAGGTTTTAATCGCCAATGAAAATATTTTATTGGTTTTAAAAAAATTACAATTCGCCAAATAAGATTATTTTTTTTCCCAGAAAAATGAAAAAATTCGCCAATAAAATTAATATTTTTCTCGGGAAGTATACATGATTCACCAGGTTTATACACCTTCTCCGAGGGGGGGAGGGGGGGGGGTTTCTTAAAGTTAACCCTGATTAGATCTAAGGCATTGAGGAGAGCGATCTTGTGCATAGAACTCTTGAGAAGTTCAAGCATGTGAGAACATTTTAAATTGTTGGAGGTGTCTTCTGGTTGTTCTAGTCCTTGGGTAACACAAATTTCTCAATATTTATCTAATTCCACAAGGCCGAAGGTGTTTTGATCCAAGGCTTTTTGATGGATTTTGGGACTATTTCTTTCATGATGATTGTTGTATGACTTCTTGTTGATTTTTGGAGGATAGTTGTTGGCATTTTCATTTCACAAATTTGTATGACTATTGTAGTTGCAATTGTTGTTCCCCGATGGTGAAGTGTTTGTTGAAACATCTATGTTCTAATTGTTCATCAAGGATTTGTTATTTCTATCATGGCTTATCAACCTTCCATTGACATCATACTCCCTCTTCCACTTACCACTCCTTGTCCTAAACTTGCCTTATCTTCCTTGTTGTTTGGACTCATGTAGTCCATCATGTGTATGATAAAACCTTAGTTGAAGTGTTTTTGTATGTGGGCAATCTTGTATGTCATGTATGTGTATGATAACCATACATGCCATCTTATTTTAGAGGGATGGGCCTAAGGGTCCCACATGGTTGGGTGGTTTTGATCACCATTAGGATTGCTTGCTGGAATATGTTGAAATTAGGGGAGACAACTGAGACAGGGGGTGAATCAATGATACAATTAATGATATAATCATGAAAGCATGAATCAATAACACATGAACAGAAACATAAATAACACACTTGACACCAAGATTTTTAATGTGGAAACCTGGTTAAGGGAAAACCACGGTGGGGGTTAACCCACAAGAAATTATACTCTCTTAAAAGTATTACAAATGGGGAAGGCACATGCCTTTGAGCTCACTCTCAAAGAGGCTCACTACCTACAAGAATGATTATAAGAAGATTACAGAAAGTTTGAACTGATGAATAGGATCTGCCAATGCAAGAATTCAGTTCTGGTTAAGTACAAAATACTGATCTTACACTCTTCATCCTTACTCTGCCCTATTTACTATTCTACCATGATCCAGACCTTAGATCTCCTCTCTTTCGTACTTCTTTTTTCCTTTTCACACTTACTCCATCACCACACTTCACACCCACACCAAAACACTCGAATCCATCGGCTATATATATATATCCGCATCAAGATATTCTATCAACTGTAGTCTGCTTCAAGAAAACTTATTAAGAACTCTGCTCTATCAGCTAAATCCATGCACAAACAACAACGTGAACCAAAAACTTGTGTTCCCAAATCATCAATCATGTCGGCCAATATCACTAATTAACACTAATTGCTTATCCAACAACTTTTCTACATCCAGACCAAGATCAAATACTAGGTCAGCATGTTCTTCTGACTGTGCTAACTAACTGGAACCTAATATTTAGATGCTTATACTTTTGAATCCTTCATCACTGGAGGCTAAGATTCTGGATATAGATAGTCCTGACAATCCTTATCACTCCCTCAGATAAGAAATACACTGTGATTTACCACTGGAGAGATCTGGACCAAGATATCAGACCCTGTCACATGCTCTGTTTCTGACATCCGAACTTAGACAAATCCTCACTTTGACTTTTGGTATGAACAAATCATGTAATGTGGATGAGTAGGATTGACTTAGTTGCTATCAATGATAACACCTATCATGCGTAGTAGTGTATCTTGCCAATAATCTCCCCCGTTGGCATTCATGGCAACACTTAGTGAAAAATGACTAAGTGTTGGAACAACTCCCCCTTTCTATGTATACTTAAGCTTTTCACTGATCTCCAATGCTCCCCCTTTGTTGGATTCCTTATTTTTCACTTCTCTTCACTTCCCCTTTGACATCAATGGCAAAGGGTGGGGTCCTCAAGCCAAAAATTACACAAAAATTCTACATACTAGGCCGCATATGTACAAACAATCCTTAAGTCCTAATTACATAAACTTAAGTATATTACCAAAAACATTCTTCAATTGTGCCAACTCACTATCCCAGGTTTTCTTTATAGTGTTCAAAATTGAGATGTGGCCATTGAAAGAAATGCTTGAGACTCTGTCGTCTGCAGATCAATGGGATCACTTGACTAAGCTGCATCTTGGGCTTCGGTCAGGGCATTGAACATTGCTTCCATTTTAGGGGAAATTAGTCTCTCAGAGCTCACTCATCCTTGTTTCTATGCTCTTCTTTTATTTTGTCAATTTCTTTATATCTTTAATCAGGCTAATTGTTTGACATTCTTGGCCCATCACTGATACTGTCAGAGGATCAAAAGATTGGAATACACTCGACAGTTTTCCTTAAACTCCTTTATTTTTATTTCAATGTCCTCTATAGCTTTAGGACAAGACAAACAAAATTTATATACATTCCCTCCTTTTGTAAGAGCATTTTGAATACTCTTTACACTGGCATCCAACACCATTCTATCTACTCTAATCAACCCTTTTAAAGCATTAAATATTTTATCATTAAATTCATTTTGGACCTTGACCTCTGCAGGCTTTTCAAGAGATTCAAAATTTGTACTTACAGAGCTTATCAATTTCTTTAGCTGATCAGAGGAGGATGCTGAAGAGTCCTTCTGGCATGTTGGCATTATTTTCTCCAAAATCCCTGATGCTAGACCAAGTAGCTCACTGTCTTCTATGTGAGACTTCAAAATATCTTCTTTGGCCTTAGCTTGAGCAATGGAGGCCAATTTTATCTTCTACATTGGAGATAAGGTATCAAAATTTATTGGACCTTGTATTATGTCTTGATCTTCTTCAATTTGTTTATCTCTTTCCAAGATTTCATTCACCGCTTCAGTAGTGTCTCTTGCCCAAAATGATGTTTCTGACTTGAGTACTTCAGGGCCTACATCTTCTCCCTTTTGAGAGTCAACCATATTGTCATGCTCATCATTTTCACTCTTTTTCTCTACTTCTGCCTTTTCTGCACCTTCATTAGAAGCATTCTTACTTTTGTCTATCTCAGAGATATCTTCTACATTCTTTTCTAGAGGATTTGGTGTATCCTCAGTGGCAGTTTTATCAAGTTTCTCAACATCCAAAATGGAAGAGTTGACTCCATCATTAGTTCCTTTTACTTGATCTTCTTCCATGATTTCTTTATCCTTTTTATTCAATGTTTCTTCTTTCGGAAGGGAGTTATCATCTACTCCAGTTTGTTGTTCATCCTTCTGCAACTCTTCATTATTTAGAATTGCTGCATCCTCAGAATCAATCGGTTCTTCTGTGATCACATAGAACTTGTTCTTGTCCAATGCTTTTCTTAGAATTTGTTTAGTTTCTTGGATAACTTCCTCTATCTCTCCAATCATTATCTTATTCATCTTGGTCTTGCTTCTGAATTCACTCTCGACTTCTTTGAAAATTTTGTCTCCTTCTTTTCTGGAGGTCATTGGACACAAACTAGACAAAACATGTTCTCTAAACTCCATATCTTTTGACTTGGCAGCTTCTTTTCTAATTTCCATAATGTATCTTAAACTCTTGGGAACTTCTGACAAGATCTCTACCAGAGCCCGGTTGAATACATTCAAGTATTTGATAGTAGCATCTTCCAAAAGTCTCTTGTCAGCATCATTGTAAAGGTCATAAAATTTAGCTAGTGGCTTTAAATTCCCATCAGCAGTGATTGACTTAAAAATGTTTTTCATAGAAGGAGTTGGCTTCTCAACATTAGCTTCTGACTTCTGCCTCTTATTTGTCATCTTGCTTCCGAAATGCTTCTCTTTAGACAATTTGACTGCTTTGATGCTTGTGGCCATTAGCTCTTTAAGCTCATCATCTAAATCTGTCTTTTCTTGATCCACCTTTTCCAAATTGCCATATGGCCTTTTTTCCATTACTTTTATTCTTTTCTTTTCCTTATCGGATGATTTGTCTTCCATTTTCTCAGGATTTGCAGGTTTTGGGGGAATAGGGGTAGCAACAGAGCTCCTAGTGGTCCTTGGTGTGGAGGAGGATTCTACCAGAGCACTTGCTTGTTTCTTATCCTATTTCCCCTCTCAACCTTTTCAGTTCTTTCTCTAAATTGCCTCACAACTTCCTTGGTGAGGCCTAGATTGTTGGCCAACTGCTCAACTTCTTTCCTTACTTTCCTATTGGTTTTAGAATTTTTGAGCTCAACATGCAGTTTCACATTTAGCTCCTCATATGTCCCAAATCTTTCAACTGTTGTGTCCTTTGGCTTGCTCAAAAGGTGTTGAGCATACATATTCAAAATTTTCTCATCTACCTCATACCCCATGGGCATGATCTAAACAATTCTAGGTTCTACTGCTTCCATTAAGCATTGATCAATGTCCACCATGAAACAAATTTCATTCTTCTACTTTTCAACAACCTATTTAGGGATTCTTTCCCTAGAATGCATCATATTCTAAAAATTCTTGAAGTATCCCCAGATTGCAGTTTTCTGAGCTTTATAGTCACCAATGCTTTGTAGATGATCTTTTATCTGAATAGGAACTAGCTCATCATTAGTCCAGTGCACACCCTTTACTCCAGGTACCTCATTCATGAAGTAGAAAAATAGACATAGAACCAATGTACCATATTTAAAGGCATTTTTCTTGTCTTTCTTAATTTTGTTCAAGTTCTCAATCAGTTGGTTCTGCAATAACTCACATAGGTCATAATCTACATTTTTTGTTAACATTTGGTATGCATCATATATAGTTGTTCCGGAAATCGAGTTCTCCCTAATGGAGTGATAAATTTTGTAACCAATTACCATTGAAGAAAACCTAACATCTGGATCACTAATATAATTGATAGTCATTGCCCTTTTGTCAAATTTGGCACTAGTTGCATCAGTCACAGTTTGATTCTTTATAGCCTTCAACATTGGCAGTCCACCGGATGAGTCTAACCCTATCACGACCTTGATGGCATCCTTGGTGATTTTGAAAGGTTTCATTAGCCATATAAACTCATCATGCATTCGGCTTAAAACATACCTAACCCATTCATCTTCATCGAAGGTTGGAAACCCCATAACCTGAATGAAATGTTTATCATACAATGCCTTATACTTAGGTTTAAGACCATGAATTTCATCCCTTAGATGATTCTCAAACAAATCTACAAACCTTGAGTCTCCAAATTCATCTATGCTTCCATGAATATAGACCCTAATATCTTCAACATGTAATTGACCATACGGAGCACTTAAAAATGCACCTAACGGGTCGACTTCTACTGATTTGTGTGGATGCTTCTTAAATTTGGGTCGGGGCCTTTTAGTGATATCAACAAATAAATGTGTAGCCATTGCAAAATATTACAAGTTCAAAGCTTCACAAAGAAATACCTTTTTCATGAAATTAGGGTTGGCTGATGAATTTGCTGGTAGCACTTCAAATCCTTGAAATCTTAGCTTAGGTGTTCTTTTGCTTGCTCTCTTTGAATGCAAAGTGATCCAAATGATGAAAGGATTATCTTTTATGCTTCGCAAAACCTAATTTTCCATTGTAATAAATGTGTTGCCCTAATACATCTGGTTACACTATTTCTATATATAGTTGAACTTCAATTGCTCCGCAATAAATCAAATTGGCTTCTTTTCTTCTGGAATTAGCTTCAACAGGTTTGCAATAGGCTTTTCTAACTTCAATCATTGTGCCAGATTAAGGCACCCACTTAATGGCTAGGGGAATTTGTTTTTCTGTGCAGCTCCCCTTGAGCCAGAGCTCCTAATTCAATTCCCAGAGGAATTACCAACACCAGATTCCGGTACGGACCCATCATCATTGTTCATTGCACCTTTCTTCACCCATGTCTTGTTCATTTCATTCTGGACCTTATTTACATCAACTTTGCTCTTGCCTTTGTCTTGTCTCTGCTCATCCAGTTTTTTGTTTACTGAACCTCTTCTTTCACTATTT
Organism: Cunninghamia lanceolata; assembly: GCA_027924645.1. NCBI lineage: Eukaryota > Viridiplantae > Streptophyta > Pinopsida > Cupressales > Cupressaceae > Cunninghamia > Cunninghamia lanceolata. The sequence continues at coordinate 1,924,991 of BSBN01000082.1, forward strand.
TTGCTTCTAAAAAATCTTGTAATATGACTGGATTGGTTACAATTGAAGCATACAACATTTCTTTGTCCATTTGATTGATTTCTTCTTGATCTACACTGATTAGCCATATGTCCAAATCTATTGCATGCAAAGCATTTGCCATTGAAAGAATTGCCATTTCCTCTATTGTTAGAGTTATTCAATATCATATTTCTACATTCATTGGATCTATGACCATATCTCTTACACTTGAAGCATTGACTGGAGAAGGATGGAGCACTTTGATTTACTCTACTTCTGCACCGAGTAGCTTTATGACCAAATTTATCGCAATTGAAACAATTTCCATTGAAAGATGGATATCTTTGAGCATTAGGCTATCTTACTGGAGGTCTTCTAGGTCTGTTTCTCCCATTCCTTGATTGAGATTTTTTTTGTCTGGATTCAGAGCTTTCACCTTTCTCATACCCAAGACCATGCTTATCATCAGCCTTCTTCTGACTCTCAAGCAACACTTCAAGTTTAGCTAAGCTTATCTTGAACTTCTCCTTGTATTCATTTGCAATTTCTAGGTCATGTCTAAGAGTGACAATTTTCCTTTCAAGTTCCTCCTCATTATATTTGTATTCTTGTAGGTCATATTTTAGGTGGCCAATTGTTCTATCCATTCTGCAACAATCTTTTGTTCTTTCCGTTAGAGTTTGATTCAGGTCTTCTTCAGTCTTCTTCCTTTCCTCAATTTCTTTGGTTAGCCTCATCACCCTAGATTCCATTTCATGTTTTAGAACAAAAACTTCTTTTGTCCGCTTCTCACATTCCTTTATCTTTTCTTCCAAAGCCTCATTCATGCCATTTTCTTCAGTAAGATTAGCTAGCTGATGAAGTAGTTCCTTCCTCTTTTCCATTGATTTCTTTAATTTTTCTTTTAGCAACTCAATGCAATCATCAGCAATTCTTAAGGTTTGCTTTTAGGTCATCTATTTCTACTTTGGATCGATCAAGATCTTCTAAATACAATTGAAGTTGTTTGCTGAGTGAACTCATTGAAACTCCTTCCCAGATCTTCCTCAAGCTATTAAGCTTCTTCCAAGGAACTTGGCTCTAATACCAATTGTTCAAATTAGGAGAGACAATTGAGAAGGCGGGGTGAATCAGTTGTCTGAAAACTTTAACACTTTCTGCAGTTAATTCTTCTTTACCACTTATTACCAAATTAATGATATAATCATGAAAGCATGAATCAATAACACATGAACAGAAACATAAATAACACAGTTGACACCAAGATTTTTAATGTGGAAACCCAGTTAAGGGAAAACCATGGTGGGGGTTAACCCACAAGAAATTATACTCTGTTAAAAGTATTACAAATGGGGAAGGCACATGCCTTCGGGCTCACTACCTAGATCTCACTGCTCAAAGAGGCTCACTGCCTATAGGAATGATTATAAGAAGATTAAAAAAAGTTTGAACTGATGAATAGAATCTTCCAATGCAAGAATTCAGTTCTGGTTAAGTACATAATACTGATCTTACACACTTCATCCTTACTCTGCCCTGTTTACTATTCTGCCATGATTCAGACCTTAGATCTCTTCTCTTTCGTACTTCTTTCTTCCTTTTTGCACTTACTCCATCACCACACTTCACACCCACACTAAAACACTTGAATCCATCAGCTATATATATCTGCATCAAGAGATTCTATCAACTGTAGTCAGATTCAAGAAAACTTATTAAGAACTTTGCTTTGTTAGCTGAATCCATGCACAAACAACAACGCGGACCAAAGTGTTCCCAAATCATCAATTATATCAGCCAATATCACTGATTATCACTAATTCCTTATCGAACAACTTTTCTGCATCCAGACCGAGATCAAAGACTAGTAGGTCAACCTGTTCTTCTTCTGACTGTGCTAGCTAACTAGAACATGATACTCAGATGCTTATAAATTTTGAATCCTTCATCACCGGAGGCTAAGATTCTAGATTTAGATAGTCCTGACAATCCTTATCCTCCATCAGATCAGCAATACACTGTGATTTACCACCGGAGAGATCCGGACCAAGATACCGGACCTTGTCACATGCTCTATTTTTGACATCGAGACTTAGACAAATCCTCACTCTGACTTCCGGTATGAACAAATCATGTAATGTGGATGAGTAGGATAGACTTAGTTGCCATAAATGACAACACCTGTCATGCATAGTAGTGTCTCTTGCCAACATAATCATGGCAGAGTATTAGGGAGTTTGGTTGCTTCTTATTATTGCTTCTTATTATATTATCTTGTCATATTTGGGAAAGTTGTAATATTGTTACAAGTTGTAATATATGGTTATTCGTAAACTTTTGTTAAAGCTTAGAAATGTGGTAATTATATATGTGTCTCATCTTTGTATTGTAATGCAATCCATCTATGTTTAGGATGCGATCTCTCTTTTATAACCATGTAAATATTATGGTTTAAGTTGAAATTGAATATCAATTTGGAATGAAATATTATGATTGGAAATAGTCCAAAAATTGATCTTGTGATGAAAATGATGTATTAAGCATATTATGCCTCATGTTTGATGTGTATTTATATGTGGAATTCAATGGTATTATGTTGTAGTTCACATATCTTGGTTTTGGAAATTGTATGTGATTGCATGTTCTATTGTTGCATCTAGAGTAGCACTTGTAAATAGTAGCATCTTTTGGTGGAAATGAATATTATCATCTTATGAGTTTTGTGTATGGAATTGTGTAGCTTAAGCTCGTTTTAAATGAATGGACTTAACCATTTTGTAACATCTCATAAAATAATGAAGTTGTGCCTTGTTTAGTGTAGGTTGTTTGAGGCTTGCATAGCCTAGCCCTTCACTTGTCTCGAGTCTTATGCCCATATTTATTGTCTATTGAATTTTTAATCTTGTGCTAGGGGTTATCTTTTTTGTTAGGCTTGTTGGGAGTCCTTTGTGTTTCACTGGAGCCTTTTGTAGTGTTCTAGGAAGCCCATTACCTCTCTAGGGAATGTTGTCTATCTAAAATCACCTATTTGTAACAAGGACAATTTGATTATCAACATGGGTGATTCCTAACTAGTAACATTGGTGATTTAAGGATAATGAGCACTTTCAAACCTTTTTCAAAAAAATTCTAAAGTTAATTGTTTCCTATTGTCTACTCTAGGTATTTATCTTCTTGGTTTGATGTTATATTTTGTCCTTTTTGATCATTTGTGTGGTGCTTGTGTCTTTAAGTGTGCTTGGTTAGTCTCTATTAAGACTTGGGTGAATTGTTGCATCTCCCTTGTGACCTATAATGAAGAAAAAGTGAATAAATCATTTTTTTGCATTACATTACATAGGTATTAGAATGGAAAACAATGATTTACTAGAAACTAAAAAATATTTTACAAAAATGAATAATAGAGTAGAAAAGGGGGTAAGAAGAGGAACCTAAAGCCAAACAAGGGAAACCACTATCCAGGACACCAATGTGTCAGGTTGACATCCATGCTAAGCGTTGTCATCCGTATGACCCAGAAAAATAAAAATCCAGCACCATAGTTTGTCCAATCTGCAAGATTAGGAAACAAAACACAACAACGAGCTACTAGGTACTAACAAAAATGCAAACAACAAAGATAAGATCACTAAATCACTGGATGCTTCCCAAGTAAACCTGTATCTAAAATAAAGAAAATTTTTGGGGTTGTTTGGGGGTTTGCCTCAGTCAAACCCCTGTTTTGGTCTTTCGACCTCCACAACAACCAATAATGAAAAGATAGACAATAATGTGTGTGCTCCTATCCTTTGTGCATCTAGGAATTAAGAGATGTGACAACAAAATAAAACTAAGAGCATTATCCTTGGTCTATGGAGAAATGCCCTAGTGTACAAAAGACAAGTAAGGTTGTGGTCTACACCAAGATTTACCAAATAGAAAATGTAGAAGAAAATGATAGAGAAGATCTACAATATTATTCAAGGAAAAAATAAGAACAATATTACCAATATGATTGTAGAAGAGGGAAGAATGATCTCTTTGAAGGAGTCAACCAAAGTGTAGCAACATGAATCCTTGAGAGAGCTTAAAATTGGTGTTATTTCAATAACATGTAGCTTCAACAAGCTCAACAATGGAGGTAAGTGCAGCCAAGCATAGCCAAGAGATGGATTGAGAGAGCATGAGAGAGATATCCAGAAAATTAGTTTTGCATAAGGGTTTGAGGGAAGTAGGAGGATCAGATTCGAATGTTGGAAGCATTTTTTTGATGACTAGGCATTATAGCAGGTGACAACAAGTGGCTAAGTCGAAAAATCAACATTTTTAAATTTTGATACTTTTGGGATGCTAGCACATTGTGTGGACGTCCATGCATAGCACTAGTGTCCTATAGAAATCACATAAAATTCAACATGTGTTCCCAACACAATGAGAAGAATTAGAACTTGATCAAAAAATTTGGTAATTTGGTGAAGGAAGAGGCTATAGCTAGGCCAAAATGATCCCTAAAACATGCTAAGGGAATGGACACTAAAACAAGCCCAAAATATAGCATGAAATTGCAAGGGTATGCAATTTTCTATGCTATATTTAGACCCCACTTTAGCAAGATGATGACACTAGGTGATAAGCTACGCTAAAGTATAGAAATGAAAATACTAAAAGTAAATAACATCACAAAAAGATACCCAAAAGGATACTGTAGAGGATGCAGAGCTCTTCAAGTAGAGGAACCAAGCCCCCAGGTTGAGAACCTACAAAACAAATATGTTAGAAGATAAAAACTTGCAAGACAACAGTGTTAGCAAGCATAAACCTAAAAAAACACCATGTTAGAGCATCACAAACATACATATAAACATAAACACCACACACAATAGACAAAGAAAAATTTTGAGTCAACAAAGTGAAAGAGACCTTAATGTGAAAGGTTGTCTCAATACTATGTGTCATTCCCAAAATATAAAAAAAATAAGAAAACCACAAATGGAGGAATTCTAAAGAGAAGAGAAGAATATAATGAGTAGATCATTTTCTTCAAGGAGAGAAGCTATACAAATAGAAAGGGAAGCAATCAATACAAACAAAGAAGAGCACATGACTCATACACTAGCTTACTTTGTTGCTAGGGGTCATGTAAATCACAATGCCGTCATGGATCACATGGTAGAAAGTTGTATTATGCTAGGTGACCATGGGTGTCAAAAGGTAAGTCATATGAAGCACACTTGCTAGCAAGTTGTATTATGCTAGGTGGCTCATAGACTACCTCAATCATAGGCTAGCAAGTTGTATTATGCTAGGTGATCATGAGTGTAAAAAGGTAGATCATATGAAGCATACATGCTAGAAAATTGTATTATGCTAGGTGGCTCATATGCTACCAATGCCTTAAGGAGCATTAAAATAAATGCCTTAGGGAGCGTAAAAATAAATGCCTCAGGGAGCATATTCAACACCAACACCATAGGGGGTGAATGATTCAGAGAGCTTGAAATAAACAAAACCACAGGGAGTGAATTAATATGCAACACCTCAGGGGGTGAAAATAAAGCAAGGTGCATGTATTGGTGCACATGTGAGCATAATATATGCCCTCCCTTAAAATCATTTCATAAAGCAATGTATGCAATTGATTTTAAGGTAAGTGAGAGGGGGTAAAGAAAGAAGAGTGTCCACATGAAGGAAACCCGTAGGGTGTCTTCTTACAAAATAAGTTGCCACTACCCCCTAGAATAGAAGTGAGGACAATAAAGCTAAAAGAGGTTGTGCTATTACCTGAGAAAAGAGAAGGTGGTTGAAGTTGAGATTGTACAACCACAAATGGCAACAAGCAAAGAGAGAAAGCCATGTGCCACATAATAGGTAGCAACACAATAAAGTGATAATAGAATCAACTAAAGTCAATGAAGTGACTAGAATGACTTAGCGAAATCCACATCACAAGGAGGATGAAGTAAAAAGTTCTTCAAGGGTAGAGCTACTGCATGAGTAAATTTAGAAGTTATAGGAGGAACACCAACACTAGACTAAAACAACTTCTCATCACAGGGAGAGAGAAGTGTATTATCAAACTTGAGGTGATAGGAAAATAAAGTGGTTTTCCTATTATGATAGAGGTGATCTCAATGTCATAATAGAGGTAGTCGCAAAGTGATGATAGAGGCAAACTTGATATCATAACCCAAGACTCTCAATATTATAGCAAAGGTAAGCTTAACGTCATAATAGAGGAATCGCAAAAGGATGACAAAGGTAAGCTTGATCTCATAACCAAGGACTCACGATATTATAACAGAGGTAAACATGATATCATAATAAGAGAGTCTCAAAATGATGACAAAGCTAATCTCAATGCCATGTGTAAATGCCAAAGAAGCATGAAAGCCTAGGTGAGCTAGACAGAGGTAAATCTTGATGTCCCAACAAAGTACACCAGGACAAGAGAAGAAGAAAGAAATTTCTATGAAGATAACAATGCACCTCCAATAAATTTAGAAGATAGAGAAAGAACATCAACAAGAGACTGAAACATTGACTCATTAGAAGAGGTCTGTTTAGGTTTTACATGAAGAGAATTATAAGAGTTGGAATGAATAGAAATAGGCCTCATAGCTACAAGAAGCTGAGTTACAGGAGAAGTAAATGTATGAGAAGCATCATATCTAATATCATATTCACCATGAGCAAGAAAAGTGTCATGACTTTGTGTGGATTCAAGTACCGAATCAATGTCATCATTATGTAAAGAAGGAAAATCTGTATCATAAGATGAGACATGAATGACACCTATATCAATAAGGCCTTGTATTATGTCTTTTAATGCTTGACATTGATTGGTAGAATGACCAAGCACTCTATGATACCCACAAGAAGGAAATGTGGAATGACTATGCTTAGAAAATTTCTTACGCGTAGGAGGGGGAAGAGTGATTAACTGATTCTCCAAATGAGTGGATAGAATACTCTCAGGATATACAATGGAAGAATGTTTAATATGTATCAAAGGGAGACTTTCTACCAAAGTGACATTCTCGAAGTGATGAATGATACTAGTGTTGTCGATGAGGATTGCACCCTTATGCAAAGCTGGACACTTTGCAATCCTTCAAAATATGGGGACAAACTTAGGCTGTGGGTGACCTATAATGAGTTTGAACATCTAGATTGTGGGCTGGTTCCCTTAAAATATTCTATTTTGAAACTATGATTTTCTGTTTTGGTAAAGGGTAAGAAGGAAACTATAAGGAAATGAAACTGTAAAATTTGGTGATGCACCTAATATGGATAAAAATATGCAATCTGGTTCATAATATAACTCAGAAATCTGACTCACACAATCCAATCTTGGCACAAATATCACAAAAGTATTTCTAAGGAAGGCTTGAAAATAGGCTTTCTATGAAGGAAAAGGATTTCTCACAACACAAAAGGATTATTTTCATTAACACAACCTAAGACCTGTAATAACAATATGCTTAATACTGCAAGCAAAAAAATGAGACAATAATTTTAAAGGTTTAATAATTAAACATAGTAAAACTTCATCAAATCACTTCATACAATTAGCATTTAATGGAAAGGCAACTACTTGATTTCAAATAAAAAAGGAAATATTGCATGAAAAACAAAGAAAATGAACTTGTAACCTGTTTTGATCTCTCTATAATTCTGTCAAATAATAAGCTACAAAACCTTCTTCTCTCAAAGTGTATAAGAGCAAAAAGGCAAGAACTAGTAAAACAAGTTTTGCTTTATAATATATAGCTTTGCTCTCACTAAGAGGCATGCAAAATATGAACTGCAACTAACTGCCTCTAAAAATAAGCCCTCCAAAGTGATCCACGAGAAACCTCAAAAATCCCCAAAAATAAGGGCTCAAACTACCACAAATCGAGCAAAAATAGCTCCAATTTGGACCTCTCCATATGCTTGACCAAAAAGTTGACCAAGAACCCTAAAAAAACTCCTCAAATCATGCAAGAAACCCCTAGATGGCCTAGTTAACTCAACCTATCAATTTGCATGATTTTGCTTTTGTAAAAATGATTGTGAGTAAATAATAAAGTAATTAAAATAATTACTCTATTATTGGTTACAACTTGTACTTATTTGATTTTACAACTTGTGAAAAATAATAAAGTAATTTGAAGAATATTACTTTATTATTTATTTACATTTGATTTGTTTTTTAAAAATCATGCATGATAAAAGAAAAATAGATCTCCTTATCTCTCCAATTTTACATATGCCTAATTTGCATGATTTGAGCAAAAAATAGGACTTAGAGAAAAATACAATCTCCTTATAGCTCCTTGTGAAAAAAAATATCTAATTGCATGCCAATATGCCTTAAAGGAAAGATATTCCCTTATCACTCCAATTACCTTGTCAAAATGCATGAAAACAAGGAAATTGAATTACAATCCTTATAATTCCAATTTGGTATCAAAAAGAAAATAAAATTCCCTTCTCTGCCTTAAAACTCCTGAAAGATAACACATGCAAAAATAGCCTCTCTGCCACATACACTTACCATTTTAGACAAAACTATATATCCTCTTGTTACTTTGCCATATGCATCAACATGCCAAATGCATCATATTCTCTTCATAGCTCCTTCATGCAAAAAATATTATCTCTACCACCTTGTCAACTCCTAGTCTACCACCTTTGTCTTCATTTGACGACTCTTGAATTTAACTTTGTAAGACATAAGGAATACCCATCTTTTCAAAAAAGATATAAGGCACAATTACTATCCATCGACCATGTGATATTGGCATAATTCGACTATGAAATAGTCGACCACAATGTAATAATCATTATTTAATTCTTGCAAAGTATCACACTTACCTTTGAAGTGATCAACCCACCACATAACATGCAAGGTATACCCTTCTGTTGGCCACTCCTTATGATGATTTCTAGGAAAACATTATGAGTGTTGTTGACCCCGATCGACATTTGGATATAGCAATAATTTGCATTTGGTTGAACTCAAAAAATCAAAGATGAAAAAGATAGTTTCAAACAAAAGAGTGACTGAACCCTAATCACTTGTCATTTCTCATTTTGTTCTCCTCGCTGGCCGCTGCTCTGCAACTCCTTTGCATTACTTAGGGTTTCTCTGTTTCCTTGGCTCTCGGCTCTCTATGTCGAACTCCATGTTTTTTCTTGCATTTTCTGATCATAAGGAGTGGCAGGAAGTGGTAAGTGTATGGCATTTTGACTTCAGACTGGTATTTGTTTCATTTCTAAAGCTTCTTGATCTTAATGGCCATGGCCATTACTAGTTTCTCCTCTGCAATATCCTTTTCCTAACAATATTCTTGCTTTCTGTGTTTAAAATCTTCTTGTAAAATATGAGAAAACCAGTTAAAGAAAAGGAAACTCTCCTTTAGGAAGCTGTGTGAACTGTAGATTCTTGATTTATTACTGCGTATTTCAAAAAGACAAGAGTCTCCATCTTTTCCATCTGGCATATCATAATTATGGAGACTCTAGCATAGATATGGCATATCAGGAGTCTTCTATTGTTTCACTTCCTGTAGGTGTATTTATTATTCTATCAGAGATAATGATGTCTGTATTTGATATTTCTCTTAAGTTGAATCATTCATTTGATCTTCTCTCGATGTATCTTCTTCATTTCTCACTGATAATTGCTTCTTATGATGAACCTATATCTTGGTTGCTTGATCATGAACTGTTTCAGACATGACTACTCCTTGTGCTTTATTATTTGTATCTTTATGCTACAATTGTCACTCTTAAGTTTAGGCTGTCCTTCTTTATGGCATTGAGAAGGTGTCATTGTACCTCATCATTTAATCATATTTCAGATGTCAAAATCCAGGGGTTGTGTCCTCGGCTGTCTGCAATTAGGGATTCTACAGTTACCAGTTTTCCTATCTACTCTTAATGACTTCTACCAATTTGAAGAGATTAATCTGTCTACTTACTGAATGAACTTAAGGAATGCTAAAAACAAAATTAAACAGGAAGTTACTTAAAGCAATCCTAAAAACAACAACATGCATCTATCTATCAAAATTAGTAAATACTTTTCACAGTAAAATCTGAAGTAACAAAACAGTGGTACTAGCCTTCTGCCTTGGTGGTGAGAGTGGGCCCTTGCTCCACACCCTTGGGGTTGAAGGCTATAGTAGGGAATCAACACAAAAGAAGAAGATCACAACTAAATCTGGTACAATTCCATTTACTTTGCATTCATGAAAAATATTGATATCAGAGAAAAACTGAGATTCTGAGAATCAAAATAATCCAATCATTGTTTATTTGTTCTGCTGTTTCTATCAGTCTATATAAAATGAGTGATGACATATCACTTATCTCATCTACCGGTTCTTCTATGAGATGACATCCATCTCTTTATTATACTAGTTGTCTAACTATGGTAAAATAATCATGCAATAAAAGTAGATTGAGTGGAACAGAAGTCCACTCAAAATTCTAAGTTTGAGTCTTAATACATTTGGGCAACAAGGCCCTGAAAATATGGATATTGAATCAGTTTTATCCGTAACTCATACAAAAACTTTAAAAAGATAAAAACTCCAGCAGTTTTCTAAAGATGACCCTTCACCACTCAGGTGATGATTTGAGTGAAATGAGGGGTATTATGATCACTGCTGAGAGTGTCTGGTCGGTAGCTTATGCTGGAAATATGCCCTACTCTTAGGAGGCACCAAAGATATCTGTCCCTGTCTGCAGCTCCGGAGATATGTCTGTAGCTCTGAAGATACCATTGTGACCTTTTTGTTCAGCTCCAAAGATGCTTCAGACTCCCACCCAGCTCCGGAGAGGCTTTTCTCTTTACTTCAAAACTTCTGGTGTCATGGTATTCTGGTATTGTTTCTAGAGATCATTGAAGACTACCTCCGGAGATGCACAAAATTGTTGTTCTGAGCATCTACACTTGTTGATTCAAAAAGAGAGAAGTTTTCTGCATTTTTCCATCAATCCCATGCACATTAGTGCTTTAATCAGAAATTATGATCTTAAGTAATTTATCTCAATTAATCATTAACTAGAACGATCTTGCTAGCCTATTCAGGTGTAGACATTAGGAAAGATGGAATTAGGAAGGAGAAAAAGAGAGGTAAAAAGATGTATCTCATGGGTGCAACTTGGCACTCATCATCCCCCCATACCTAAGGTTTGGCAGGTCCTCCTGCTTCTCACAATTTGGATTTATTCTGGTGAAGTAGCTTGTTAGTCAAGCTATAATCCTGTGCATAGGTAGACCAAGTTGTGCGGTTGGTATTACCATTGCCTCTGTATTGATCAATCTGCTTCAACCAGTCCTGCAATTTCTCCTCTTCCATCTACTCAGCCCAGACAGGGAGTGGCTCAATTATGAGAGGGGGCCTAAACCGTCCACCTATCCATTCCTGCTTATGCTTATCCATCATTTTGGATATTAACTTTTCTTTTCTCATAAATAATATTAAGTTTGCAGGGGTGACCACCTCTCTCATTTTCTTCTCCGAGGTCAAAACATTCCATCTTTTCTTTGCTATGGCAAGTACTGGATTTGCTGAACTGTTCATGAAAAGACCAAAATCGATGGAGCACTCTTATAAACTTTTTAGGTATAATGGCAAAATTTTGTTCTTTCTCTTAGGGTGATAGATATAGGACCTGAATTAGGTCTTAAAAGAATTGGGATTGGGACATTCCTTCCTGATGAAGAGATCTGTTTCTATATCTTTCTTGAGATGATCTTCCATTCGTTCATTCCAAATCTGATGATTCCTCATTAGGGACATAAATGCTTTAAGCTGGCATTCCCCCACAAAATAATTAAGAATGAAAGTTATATCATTAACACAGAAACCATGCAGATATAATTCATATAGGAAATTCTTGTCTTCATCATTACTCCTTGTATATGCTGTCATGAATCCTTCTACTATCTCTGTATTCTCAACCAGGTCAGATAGGACTAAAGAGAATTTCCTCTGTAGGACTCTTTCTTGTAGGAACATAGAATAGCTGGCACTTGGAGGCCTACAAGATAGAATTTCAAAAGAAAGGGAGGCCATTGCAATAATTTTTCCTTCCAGAGTTTCTATTCTTTTTGTCTTGGTAGTGACTGCCCGTTGTAATTGCAGCATAGGCTTGGAAGCCTCATATTCTCTACATTTCTTCTCCCAATGGAACAAGGCCTTAGGAATTTCAATAGAGATTGGACCCACATATGCATCTATTTGTATTTCCTGCTCATTGGTTTCTCTTGGGCCAACCAACTCTTGAATATATTCCTCCTGATCATCTAGTTTGTTGTTGGCCCAAGTTAACTGTCTATCCTGGCTATGTATTTTCTCAATCAATGCTGTCATTATTATGAGGGTATTGTCTCTAGCTATGGTGAGCTCAGAAACACTCTATGTTGCCTCTATCTCCTTTTCTTTCAATAGTTTGACTCCTTCAATTTTCTGGGCCTCCAATTCTGCTTCTTTCTCCTGGATGATCTGGCTTTTGCTCTGGAGCTCTATTTGTAGATTTTCAATGACTTGTTTTTGCTCCATTTCTACCTCCATTCTGACCTTCTTGAGGTTAGTAATAATCTGATTCTTCCCCCAGAGTAGTCTCTTTAGGTTTTCAATTTCTTCTAACATTTACTATTCTTTTGAAATTTCAACATCCTCTTGATCAGAGGGATGAGAGAAAGTTTCTGCTTCTGCTTCTGTTGTTGTTTGCTGATCATCAGGGTTTTCCATGGCCATTTGCCCTGCACTGTCAATTGTACCCATTTGCCCTGTTTCATCTTTTTCTGTATACTCCCTATCCTGAGAGTCCTCTTGGGGTTCCTCTGCTTCTGTTGGCACCGATGAAGGCCCAGCCTTATCCTCATATGTTCTAAAACCCAGTAGTACCTCAGCTAGGAGAGCAGTATCTTCCTCAGCCTATGAGAGCTGTCTTTTCCTTTTGCTTCTCTGTAGCAGAGGTGGGGTAGGTGCCTCCGGAGTGGGTCTCTCATCCTTAGAATCTGAGGAAATAGTAAGAGTTTGTCTATGTTCTGTCTCTAGAGCATGTGATGGTTTTAAAATTGGACTTGACCCCAGATGGATAGATGGTGCTGGGGAAACTTCTCTTTGTTTTCTCTTCCTGACTAGAGAGATCTCATCTGAATCATGAGATGTTTCTTCAGCCCAGGTTTTCTTTGTTTTCTGTCCTAACCTCTCCCCTATTAATTCCTTAGGGAAAGATTCCTCAGTTAGAGTCATCTTTCTCCTAACTGATCGAGTCATATATGGGGTTTGTTCAGGAGTAGACTCTCTAATTTCTTTGCCTTTCTTCTTTTTATCAGAAACAGGGGCTGCAGATGAAGTTGCCCATTGTGAGGACTTCTTTCCTCTTTGAATAGCTATGGAGGAGGTTGAAGGCTCTGTTTTTTCTTCTTGGTGAGTAGGGGAACCCTCACCTCCTGGTTGTGCCCTCTCTATTTCTCTGTCCTGGGAATTTTGTTCAAGAAAGTTTTGCCATAATTCTTCCCCATTGGCCTGAGACAGGAAGTGGTGTTTAACTACTAGAAAGATGAGGCCATGATGTTTCATAGGACCCTTGTTTTGCTAATATCTTTCTGTAGTTGCCCTGATGGCAGAATATAGGAAAATGGGAATATTTATGCTAAATTTAGGGTGTCCATTCCCATGTCTTAGAAAATCAACATTTTCATTATTGGTCCTAAAACTAAAGAAAATTGATCATCACAAGTGAAATATTTCATCAGCCAGGTGGCAACAGATTGCCAAGGGTTTGGAAGTGTAGACCTAAGAGTTCCTTTTACTTCATTTTTATTTGAATGCAGTTGTATTGCAGGTTCACCTTGAACAGAGAAATTCTTAGTCAAATCAGTATATAAGGTTTTCAGGTGATAAAACCTCTCACCTTGTTCAGGCAACCCATAAATGTGACTAATAGTGGCTGAGGAGAGATTGATTCAGACTCATCTGATAGCTGTCTAATTGTCCCTTAGATTTCTTAGGAATTCATCCACGACATCTTCTTGAAACCCTTCAAATTTTTCTAGAAAGTCCAACCATCCTGTAGTTCTCAGAATGTTTGTTGTAGCTTCATCTTGCAACATACCCGCAACACTCTCTAGTTCAGACTTCTTCTTTACCCCCAATGCTAGATTTGGTTCCACCTTCTGTGCTTAATTCCTCACTTTTCTATCTGCAGTTTGTCCCTTCTTCTTAACTCTATAGGCTCTGGAGGCCTGTTCAATTTACTCTGTTCTTCAAGGTATTTTGGAAGTTTGAATGAGAATTGTTATGTCTCTAAGCTTAGGCTTACGGAAGATTTGCAGATTAGTTAGAGTGCCTAGGCAGTCATAAATACAACAGAGTGATAGGACACTCCAGAGGCAAGGTGACAGTATAGCACAGATGGCGGCATGTGTGAATTTGGAAAAGAAAATGATGGTAGGAGGACGTGTCATAGTCACGGCACCTAAAAATAGAAAGACAAGACAGTTTCTATTTAATGCTTAATTTAAGATAGAATTACCTGGATCATTTTTAATGATGAGGAGCGACGTACTCGGTAGAGATGTTGCATCATTTTATGAGACTACACGCGTCATGGCACATGAGCAGCTTTTGGTGGCTTGAGATGACGCCCACTACTCCATTGGTACGTGACCTGCAATCATTTCGCTCAGTGATTCGAGAATCCATGTTCCTTGGGTGACGTCAGCGCCGTCTTTGTAAATACCCCTACAAATGATATGCGTGCTAATTTTATTTTATTCCTGTGATAAAGTAGAGGATGAGTCATGATGACCTCATCATGTAATGTTTCCACTTTATTTCCTAGAGAGGTGGGTCCCCTCCCCCATTGTTGTAAATGACTCTTTATTGATGGAGCACTGGAGGGACTCCTAGTTTGTGAAGCGCCAAAGGTGCATTTGACTAACTCCCGGCACATGATCACCTTCGTAGCTCGATTGTTTTCAACTGTCCTAAAGAAGGGAACCGCCATTTGCTATTTTTCAACTCCCTTGGTCGAGAAAAACAACCATTTATTAGTTTTCCATCTTTCTCTTTTTTTTTAGAAGGCCGCCATTTGCTAGTTTTCAACCTTCCATCCTTTTTTTTTTAGTCCAACATTGAGATAGAGGAGGTATCCCCTGTATCAAAACACAAATCATTAAGGAACTCTTCTTTAGTAGATGGTCTTTTATAGAGTCTAATTCAGTAACCATTTACTAAGAATGTGTCTATGCTTCCATCAATAGGTTCCAATAATACTGTTCCATTTTCAAAAACTTCCTTTATTTGGTAAGAACCCATCCAATGAGTTTGCAATTTCCCCTTAACTCTTTGAATTTAGAATCATAAAAAAGAACCCAATCACCTTGCTAAAATGTCCTCCTTTTGATGTGTTGGTCATGCCATTGCTTCCTTTGATACTGAACCAATTCTGTTTGCTGAATGGCCTCTGTCTAAATTTCATCCAACTCATTGAGCTGAAGAATTCTATTCTATTGAGTTATAGACAATGGTAGACCAATATCCAATACAGTTTGAAGTGTCTGGAGTTCAAATTCTAGAGACAAAATAGGCTTTTTCCCATAAACCAATTCATATGGTGAGAACTTTATTGTGGATTGCCAAGTGGTATTGTAAGCCCAAACTGCTTCAAGTAATCTGTTAGCCCAATCTTTTCTGTTCATAGCTACTGTCCTTGTCAAAATATTTTCAAGTTCCCTATTAGTGACTTCTACCTACCCATTCGCTTGAGGATGGTAAGGTGAAGATTTTTTGTGCTTGACTTGATATAAATCTGTGAATGCTTTGATTACTTGTGAAGTAAACTGAGGTCCTCTATCTAAAACTATTGATCTCGGGGCTCCAAACCTTAATAAAATCTTATTATAAAGGAAATCAACAACTTTTTCTTCTCTTGCAAATTGTAATTCTTGAACCTCAACCCATTTAGTAACATAGTCTGTGCATACTAGAACGTACTCCTTGTCGGATGATGGTGGAGAAATTGGTCCCACAAAGTCTAAACCCCACTGCTCAAATGGTTCCATCATGACTTGAGGATGCAGTAACATCTCCTGGGTAAAGGTTGGATGTCCCATCCTTTGGCACTGGTCACAGTGCTGCACATACTTCTTTGTATCTTTATGAAGAGAGGGCCAGTAGTAACCAGCTTTGAGGATCTTGTGGACTGTCCGGTGGAAGGAGTAATGGCCACCAGATGGTTCATCATGACATGCTCTCAACACATCAAAAATCTCATCAGCTTTTAAACAACTGCGTAGAATGAAATTAGGACCACATTTAAATAGTAAACCATTCAACCATTTGTAAGATAAACTTTCTTGAACCAAACATTTTTTTTGTTTTGAGGTAAAATGAGATGGATACAAGCCTCTAGCTAAAAGATTAGCAATGTGAGCAAAGCAAGGTATAGTAGAGGAGATAGCAAAAAGATGTTCACCTGGGAACTTGTCCTCCACTAGTTGGTTTTCTCCTCCTGTATGCAATCTTGACAAAAAATCAGCAACCAAATTAAACTTACTTGGATTATCAACTATGGTAATATCAAATTCCTGCAATAGCAATAACCACCTGATGATCCTTGCACCACTACTGGTTTCTTCATTAGGTACTTGATGGCTGCATGATCAGTGTGTACAAATATTTTATATCTAGTGATATAATGCCTGAATTTATTTATAGCATAGATGACTGCCAAGAATTCTTTTTCAGTTGTGGTGTAATTTCTTTCTGCAGAGGTAAGGTTTTGCTGATATAATAAATGGCATGCATACTCTCTCCTTCCTCCTTTTGTCCTAAAACTGCCCCAATGGACTCATTTGAAGCATCAGTCTGTATGTGAAATGGTGAAGTCCAATTAGGTCCTCTCAAAATGGGTGTGACAGTAAGCTTCTCTTTCAAGGTCTTAAATGCTGATTGACAGTCCTCTGTCCATAGAAATTCTATGTCTTTGTTAACCAGGGTAACAGGGGGGTAGCTATTCTGCTGAAATTTTCTATGAATCTCCTATAGTAGCTTGCATGACCCAGAAAACTTCTAACATCTGTCTGATTTTTGGGTGAAGGCAACTGTGTGATCACTTCTATCTTGTTTTGATCCACTTTTATCCCTTTTTTTGAAATTATGTGGTGTCCCAAAACAATTCTTTCCTCCACCATCATGAAGCACTTTTCATGGCTAAGGGATAATTGATTTTTCTCACAGCATTTTAGTATTTTCTCAAGGTTTGTGAGAGCTTCTTCAGAATTATCCCCATACACAGTAAAGTCATCCATATAGACCTCCATGCATTCATTAGCTAGTTTAGCAAAAATAGCTAAAACAAGTCTCTGAAATGTAGCTGGGGCATTGCATAGTCCAAAGGGAAGAAGTTTGTAAGAAAAAGTTCCCCAAGAGTAGGTGAAGGTGGTTTTATCCTGATCTTCAGGTGCTACTTGAATTTGATTATACCCATTGAATCCATCTAGAAAAGAAAAATACTTTCTCCCAGCAAGGTTGTCCAGTACTTGGTCAATGAATGGTAAGGGAAAGTAGTCCTTTTTTGTGGCATTGTTTAGTTCTCTATAATCAATACACACCCTCCATTTCCCATTCTTTTTAGGCACTATGAAAAGGGGTGAGACCCATTGATTGTCTGAGATTGGATATATAAACCCTGCTTGAAGTAATTTTTCTATTTCAGTTTTGACAATGTCCTTTAAAGCAGGATTCAATCTTCTCTGGGGTTGTCTGATAGGTTTAATATCCTCAGTGTATATATGATGGGTACAGATCTCAAGAGGCATGCCTCTCATATCTTGGTATTCCCAAGCAAAAGATGCTGAATGGGAAATCAGAAGTTGGATAAGTTTTTCTTCCTGATTTGCTGTTAACTGAGTATTGATATTAAGTCTTTTCCTTAGTAAAATCATAACCTATTTTGTGATTTGATCCATAGATGTAGTTAATCCATACATTGGAGTCATGGTATTGAGAGGACAAGAATGTGGAAGCAACATGTGGAAAGTGGCTAAGTCTCTATAAAAAGTTTCCCCACAAGGAATGATGTTGGCGAGGGTACAATGGGAAGAAGTAAGAATTTCTCTCCTAGAATTTTGGGTGAGCTCCATCACATCCTTATTGATTAGGATGTGAGTAATGTCTTCTGTTGTATCATAGTATATTTCTTCTTCTAACTCTCCCAGATGTTCCTTGATGGTTACCATAGCTATTGAGGCACTGTTGTTATTGTTCTCTGGTTCATCCACCCATACTCTTCCTGTATAATGTATTGATGGTTTAGTTGGAGGATACAAAGATATTTTCTTCAAATCCATCCCATTAGAAATGACCATATCTCTAGTTTGATAATCAATAGATGCTGCTACTATAGCTAGCCATGGTCTTCCTAAAATCAATGGATAAACATTTCTCTGGTTTCTAGGTTCTAATATCAGGAAGTCCACTGGAAATTCCCATGAATCTATCACAACTGGTACATCAGTAATTACTCCTTTTGGAACAGCTACTGACTGGTCAGCAAGTTGAAGAATTGTAGTTGTGGATTGGATACCTGATAGAGCTAATTTGTTTATTGTGTGAACTGTCATCACATTAATTGCTGCTCCCAAATCAACCAGAACATTTGAAATTTCTACCCCTGAGATGAAAATAGTTATGATAGGATTTCTAGGGTCTCCATATTTTGGGAGGAGAATTTCTCCCATCAATAGATCTACTACTTTTCCTTCTAGCTATATTGTGGAAGGAAAGTTTTTCTTCCTACCCTGTGTTATGATACAATACTATTTAATGAACTGATTTAGTTTTGGTACACCTCTGATTGCTTGGAGAAGAGGAATTTTGATGTTTAGTTGCTTGATTTCTTGTAAAAGTTCTGATTCCAGGTTGGTTTGGACTTGTTTTTGTAAGATCTTTTTTCTGGGGAACATACTATTTAAGTCATTCTGGGTATGATGCTAGTTTTTCCGTCTCCAGAGCATCTCCGGAGCTCTTGTTAGAATTATGTTTAGGAATGTTCTCCAGAGTCGGTCTTTTAGGAGCAACTCTAGAGTTGTCCAAGGATGATTCTTTTAGCACTTTTTCATTAGTAATCTCCTCCAGGAGTTGAGTGGATGAATTTTCAGGTTCCTCATCATTGGTTACTTCAACTATAGTTGGAGTAGATGGTCTTGAGAATGCTTTTCCAGAATGCAGCTGGAGATTATTTAAATATATAACATTAATTCCAGCTAGATTTTCTTGCTCTGTCATGTAAACAGCTGCTCCCTATTTATTCCGTGGGTTTGGTATAGGCTGAGCTGGTAAAGGTGGTTGGCTGACTGATTCATTTTGTGATTAACCTTGTGTGTTGGAGGGTCCAGTTAGTAAAGCTTGTTGTTGAGGTTGGAAACATCTAGGTTGTCCCTGGTATTGTTCATTATATCCCTGTTGAGAACCCCATTGAGGTTGCATGTTTTGTGATCCAAACTGTGGTGGCCACTGTTGATTTCCCCAAGGCTGATTTTGTCAATTTTGGTTTTGCCAATGTTGACTTGGCCAATCCTGCTGTCCCCAAGGAGGATTATTTTGAGGCCCATGCCAAGTTGGATTCCACTGATTATTTCCCCAATTAGAAGGACCCTTGTAAGAAGGCTGGTTTGGATACTGATTATAAGGGAAATTCCTAGCTTGTTTTTGTCCCACATAGTTCAATTCCTCTTCTATTACAACATTCTTCTTACTCAACCTTTTCAAGGTTGGAAGTTGACTACATTGAATGGTAGGATGTTCCCTATCACAGATCTGACAAATCTCTGATTTGTCCAAAGGGCATTCTCTCAACAAATGCTTGTTTCTACACCTAGGACAATAGATGGAGAGTGGTTCAGTTGTTCTATTTTGATCAGTTGTTCTAGTTTTTGCTTGAATCTCATCCAATGTGGTATTTAATTGGACCAAAATGTCTATTTTTAGATTTGCAATCTCTTCCATTAACTGTCCTATTTCATTCTTCCCTTCAAAAGTTTTGGATGACCTCACTTCATCTTGGGTTCTAGAATAGTTCCTGCAGAGTTCTTCTATAGCAGGTATATCCATTTTGTTGATATTTCCTTTTCCCATTAGATCTAGTGCTTATTTCGATTCTTTATCCAATCCTTTTACAAACAGGGTTCTGGCCAAGGAGTGATCTATTGGGTTGCCATACCTTCTCAAGGCAAAATTTAACCTATCCACATAGTTCTCAAAGGTCTCTTCCTCCCCCTGCCTAATTTTAAACAATTCTTCATTTTTATTACTAGATCTACAGTAATCTTGATACTTTCCCAAAAATTCTGTTTCCATTTGATCCCAAGAATGGATAGAATTCTAGAGTAAACCCATAAACCATCTCATCGCATAATCTTTCAGGGTTGAAGGGAACAGTTTGAGTTTTTGGTTATCTGATCCATAATCATAAGTTTGACAGACTACTTTGAATTCAAATAAAAACTAATCTGGATCCTCAGAAGAAAGTCCTCTAAAATTTGGCAAGTGTGCTGGTGAGATATTCTTCATAGGAGCATTGTCTCCAGTAGCCAAAACAATAGGATATGAGAAGGTTCTTGGAGCCTGATTTTCCTCTTCTTCATGATTATCATTGTCCATGTTTAGTATTGGTTCTTCTCCCTAAGGTTCTAGGAAATTAGGTTGTATCAAAGGATCTACCTAAAACTTTTGTTGTAATTCCTGGATATAATCGGCAAGTGGAAGATTTGGATGATCTAAGGGATTATTGATTTGAGGTGCAGCTTCCAAAGTAGGTTCTAGGTTTCTCTCTTCAACAAGATCTTGTGCCACCCCATTGCTTTCCCCTATGGCTTATTGATGGGGTGTTTGTTTTATATTTTTTCCTTTTGAATCTCTAGCTCTAACCATACAGATCTATCCTAAAAACTGTTTTAGCTAAGTTTCCCTAATTAACAGAATACATCCCGGGCAACGGTGCCAAAAATGACAAGGTGTCATTGTACCTCATCATTTAATCATATTTTAGATGTCAAAATCTAGAGGCTGTGTCCTCGGCTGTCTGCAATTAGGGATTCTATAGTTACCATTTTTCCTAGCTACTCTTAATGACTTCTACAAATGTGAAGAGATTAATCTGTCTACTTACTGAATGAACTTAAGGAATGCTGAAAATAGAATTAAATAGGAAGTTACTTAAAGCATTCTTAAAAACAACAACATGCATCTATCTATCAAAATCAGTGAATACTTTTCACAGCAAAATCTGAAGTAACAAAATAGTGGTACTAGCCTTCTACCTTGGTGGTGAGAGTGGGCCCTTGCTCCACACCCTTGGGGTTGAAGTTTACAGTAGGGAATTAGCACAAAAGAAGAAGATCACAACTAAATCTAGTCCAATTACATTTATTTTGCATTCATGAAAAATATTGATATCAGAGAAAAACTGAGATTCTGAGAATTAAAATAATCCAATCATTGTATATCTTTTATGTTGTTTCTATCAGTCTATATAAAATGAGTGATGACATATCACTTATCTCATCTACCAGTTCTTTTATGAGATGACATCCATCTCTTTATTATACTAGTTGTCTAACTATGGAAAAATAATCATGCAATAAAAGTAGATTGAGTGGAACAGAAGTCCACTCAGAATTCTAAGTTTGAGTCTTAATACATTTGGGCAGTGAGGCCCTGAAAATATGGATATTGAATCAGTTTTATCCATAACTCATGAAAAAACTTTAAAAAGAAAAAAACTCCAGTAGTTAACTAAAGATGACCCTTCACCACTCAGGTGATGATTTGAGTGAAATGAGGGGTATTATGATCATTGCTGAGAGTGCCTGGTCGACAAATTATGCTGGAAATATGCCCTACTCTCAGGAGGCACTGGAGATATCTGTCCTTGTCTGTAGCTTTGGAGATATGTCTGTAGCTCCGGAGATACCATTGTGACCTTTTTGTTCAGCTCCAGAGATGCTCCAGATTCCCACCCAGCTCCAGAGAGGCTTTTCTCTTTACTTCAAAACTTCTGGTGTCATGGTATTCTGGTATTGTCTCCGAAGATCATTGAAGACTACCTCCGGAGATGCACAAAATTTTCGTTCCTAGCATCTACACTTGTTGATTCAAAAAGAGAAGTTTTCTGCATTTTTCCATCAATCCCATGCACATTAGTCCTTTAATCAGAAATTATGATCTTAAGTAATTTATCTCAATTAATCATTAACTAGAATGATCTTGCTAGCCTATTCGGGTGCAGACATTAGGAAAGATGGAATCAGGAAGGAGAAAAAGAGAGGTAAAAAGATGTATTTCATGGGTGCAACTTGGTACTCATCAGGCATATACATGTACATGTTAGAAACTGGCATTCACTTGATCTCATTGCCTTTGTCAATTATGTTCGTCAGATGCTATTAATGGTGAACCTATATGATCTTGTCCTTTTAGAGGCATAACTATATCGCTTGCTTTGGCTGTACTTGATCATTATGAACACCTGCAACATGACATTTTTCGCACTGTCCTTTGATTATAATCAGATAATACCTTTGATTTTTGTATCCTATAACTCATGTGCACAAATTTGTCTCTTGTAAGCATTATTCTTTCATGACTGCAATTTTGACTTCTGCATTTTGTCAACCTGACTTTGGCATTACATACTTTTCTGATTTTCTTTAATCAACTGTAATAAATGTCATGATGACATACCTTCTCTGTAAGTTGATTAATGATTCATGATGTACTTTGAATGATGCATCCTATCTTTTTCTGATATTCCTTTTCAAATGAGTAAAAAGGAAACATGCTGGGCTTAACCCTTATGGGAGCCACATTTTCTCCACATGTTTATTTGTCTTGAAATCAGTAACATTAATTTTCCTATACCTGCACGGTGAACAAACAAGTTAGCATGAAAATATACCTGATGGTATTGATTGATTCTCTTCATGATATTCTGATTTATGGAACATGTATGATTTGATCCTTCATATGAATTGCATGATGTGACAAGTTGATGTATCTGCTTGATAAAAGCATATGACAACTTTAAACATCTAGAGCTCTAACAAGACTTTCCTCAATTTTTTGCAGGTTCAACTAATGATAGGAGCCAAAGATGAAGACTGAAGACCAACATAAACAAAACAACCTTCTTGCTCAGGCAATGATGGATGTTTACTTTTATCATGTGTTCATATTATTTCTTTTATCATTCAGATGTATAGCTTGCATGTCTACAATTGCTCAGTCTAGTTACTCCCACAGCTTGTGTGGGACACATTTGAACACTTCTTTTAAACATAATCAGTTACTCTATCTTATGCACTTGATATATGTGTATTTATTTTTCAGTCAATGCATAGAATAAAGTAACAGATATTGAATGTATGTTCAAAACATGGCATGAAATAACAGTTTAAACAAATATTTTCCTTCTTTCTTTCAAATGTGATTAATTGAATAACCATTCTGACTTATAACTGCTGAAAGATAACACTATGTTAGCTCAACTGTGTTTCTTGAATGATTGATACCTTGGCAACCTTATTCTCTTGTCATGATGATTCATCAGTCTTGATTGGACTGATGGATTATCCTGTCAATTGGATTCCATCTCTCTTTCTGCTTTGTCAAGACATCAACTATTCATTAAATGTATAAATTCAAAGTTTTCTTTTATTCCTTTTGAACAACTGTACTTAGGTCTAACTAATTTTAGTGTGAACAAAAAATTAGTAACAACTAGCATGCTCAACTTTATCTTTAGAAGGGGGTTCATCATCCAAGGAAAAAGGAGGGCATGAACAAGAATAGAGTCCATCGTGATAGGATAAGGGCTCTATAAAATTATGAGCCTCATCATCACTCAAAGGAGAGTCATAAAAGGCGTTGAAAGAGATTTTATCAATAGAACTTTGAGAATGATGTGGTGACTAAGTATTATCAACCATAAGGATAGGATCCTCACAGATGATGAAGGAAGATAGAGAGATCTCTACATCCTTTGGGAGGTCTAAAGGGTGTGAACATGTAAGGATGTCTCCACATCCTTAATGATATCCAAGGAGCTTGAACATGCAATAAAATGAGAGAGATGAGGTGTAGAGGTCTCCACATCCTTGGTGGTGTTCAAGGGGCTTGAACATACAACCAAAGGAGGGAGAGAAAGTAAAGAGGTCTCCACATCCTTAGTGATGTTCAAGGGGCTTTAACATGCAACCAAAGGAGGGAGAGAAGGTAAAGAGGTCTCCACATCCTTGGTGATGTCTAAGGGACTTTAACATGCAACCAAAGGAGGGAGAGAAATAGGAAGAGACATGGAATCATCATGGACTATGGAAGATGTGGTAGAAGTAGAAGAAGAAATAGAAGAGGTATGCTCAACATCTATCTAAGGGGGATCCAATGTGAGGTGAGACTCTACATCTACTAATGCCTCATCTCTAGAAGAAAGAGCATCTAAATGAAAAGAAGGTAAAGTAATGTTAAGAAATGAATCAATGATTTCATCCTCTTGAGCCAAAATATTATCACAAGTAGGAGAAATTTTAGGAGAGGGATCAAAATAATAGGGTGACATAGGAAGAACTAAGTCACCATAAGATGCATGGAATGAAAAATCACTTTCATAGAATTTTTGAGTAAAGTTAGAAAGTGATGTAAAAAAAGAAGAGAACATGTTTAAGGAATTTGTTTAAGAAAGGAGTTAACAATCCTGCCAAAGGCTAAGGTTTGAGGCAGCGCCCTGAAAAAAAATTAAGGAAATAAAAAGGAAGAAGTTTTTGTGTTAGAGCGACAGGTTCGCCAAAACTGTAATGAAGAAAAAGTGAATAAATCACTCTTTTGCATTACATTACATAGGTGTTGGAATGGAAAACATTGATTTACTAGAAAGTAAAAAAATATTTTACAAAAATGAATAACATAGTAGAAAATGGAGTAAGAAGAGGAACCTAGAGCCAAACAAGGGAAGCCACTGTCCAAAATGCTAGTGTGTCACATGGACATCCGTGCTAAGCACTATCATCCATACGGCCCAAAAACATGAAAATACAACACCACGGTTCATCCAATCTAAAAGATTAGGAAATAAAACACAACAGCAAGCTACTAGGTACTAACAAAAATGAAAACAAAAAAGATAAGCTCACTAAATCAAATGAAATATTAAAATAGACAAGAGAAGGGAAGAAACCAACAAACCTTTGTGTGGTTGGATGATTTCCAAGTAAACCTGTAGCTAAACCCAAAAAAATGTTTGGGGTTGTTTTGGGGTTTACCTCAGTCAAAACCCTATTTTGGTCTTTCGACCTCCACAACAACCAATAATAAAAATATAGAAAGTAGTGTGTGTGCTCCTATCCTATGTGCATATAGGAATTAAGAGCAGTGACAATAAAATAAAACTAAGAGCATTATCCCTTGTCTACAAGGAAATACCCTAGTGTACAAAAGACATTTAAGGTGGTGGTCTACACCAAGATTTTCCAAATAGAAATGTAGAATCAAATGATAGAGAAGATCTACAATATTAATGAAAGAAAAAATAAGAACAATATTGCCAAGATGATTGTAGAAGAGGGAAGAATGAGCTCTTTGAAGGAGTCAACCAAAGTGTAGTAACGTGAATCCTTGAGAGAGATTCAAAATGGTGTTATTTCAACAACATGCAACTTCAACAAGCTCAACAATGGAGGTACATGCAACCAAGAATAACTAAGAGATGGATTGGGATAGCATGAAAGAGATATCCAAAAATTAGTTTTACATAACGGCTTGAGGGAAGCTGAAGGGTCAGATTCGAATGTTGGAAGCATTTTTTTGATGATTGAGCATTATAATAGGTGATAGCAGGTGGCTAAGTGGGAAATCAACATTTTTAAATTTTGAGACTTTCAGGATGCTAGTGCGTTACACGGGCGTCCGCACATAGTGTTAGTGTCCTATAGAAATCACACAAAATTCAACATGTGTTTCCAACACAATGAGAAGAATTAGCATTTGGTAGAAAATGTTGGCAATGTGGTGAAGGAAGAGGCTAAGGCTAGGCTAAAATGATCCCTAAAACATGCTAAGGGAATGGACACTAAAGCAAGCCCAAAATATAGCATGAAATTGCAAGGGTATGCAATTTTCTACACTACATGACCAATTGCTCATGGTGTGTTCTAAGGGAGGTTTGGGTGTTTGAATCCATTCCTTGGGTGGTTGTTCATGGTCATGGATGCGAGAAGGGTGGACTTTAGTATGGGCTTTCGTTCTTTCCATACTCATCTTCTACTTGTGTCGATGATGTGAGTATATCACTCTATTGTCAATTCTAAGGAGGCTTTATCTCCATTTCTTGTCATGTTGATGTCATTCCATGATGTGCATTTAAGTCTTATGTTGGTGTTATATTGTATTGGTGTGCATTGACCTTATGTGCTTTGTTCATGATGTTGTTTAGTTTTGACAACATCATGTGTGAAAGTGTGAGGTTGTGACATGTGTTTGTCATAATTGAAATGCAAACAAAATGTGTCCATGTTTTGGATGCTAATGTCTTGATGTAAAAGTTGGGGCATTAATATTAATGTAGGATGGGCAAGTAATAGCATATGAGTCTTTCAAACTAAAATATCACAAGTAGAATTATCCAACTAACAACTTAGAACTAGCAATTTCCATGCACATATTCAAAATGTGGTAACCCTATCCTATTGGATACAAATTTGAGTTAAAGACTTATCACCATAGTATAATATTTGTTTACCCAACCAATGCTAAATTCTAGATGACATAGATGGATGGAATTCCTCAACAAATATATTTTCAAGATATCTTAGATCTAGGGAAAGGAGAACAATGTAGCAAATGCAATAAATAGAAAGCTATAGGTTAACACCTGGATAATAGCACAAAATAATATAACTAAATTAATTCATGCTAGATAAAGGCAAGTTGATAATTTAAATTGAATTATGGTAGCTATAAAAGAGGTAAATCTAAAGGAGATTATTCTAAATTAAGAATATTCCATTTGGATGACATGTTGTAATTTAGGCAATGGATCATGATACTAAGAGAATCAAAGGTGAATGATTTAATTTTCAAAGAAGGGAATAAGATGCCATATACCACACACTTGGGAGTAAACACGATGTATAAAAATTTAAAAAGGAGTGTTATTAGCTTGGGATGAAGAAAGAAATAATAGATTATGTTACAAAATGTCTAGATTGTTAGCACATAAAGGGAAAATATGGGCATCCAATAATTTTTTATATGGACACATGATATATTTGAATGGAAATGGGATACAATCTCCATGGATTTACCTACAACTTAATGTAGGCATAATGCAATCTTAGTCATGATAGATACACTTTAAAAATTCATGTATTTCCTATTGACTCGGGATATAGTGGGTGTAGGAGAAATTATCCAACTTTATGTGAACTGAATTGTTAGACTTTATGGAGTGCCAAGGAAAATTATTTCAAATCAAGATTGATTATTTACCTCATGATTCTAGGGTATATTCTAGACTAGTTGTAGAAATAAAATAATCTCAATAATGCTTCTCATATAGAGATTGATGGACAAATGGAACATGTTAACTCAATTCTCGAGGATATTCTACAAATCTATGTCATGGATAATCAAGTACAAAGGGAAAATTTCTTATGTTTGGTTGAATTCACCTACAATAATAGCCATTAGAGTTCACTTGGAATGGGATTGTATGTTTTCTTTTTATGGTAGAGCGTGAAGAATATTGTTGAATTGGGTAGGAGCTGAAGATCAAATCTCTATTGGTTAAAACGTGATTCAGAAAATGGAACAAGTAACAACTTCAACTGATATTGAAGGAATCCCAGTATAGGTAGAAAAGTTATTCTAATTCAAAAAAAACATCAATAATCTTTGTTGTAGGAGACAAGGTTTTCTTGAAAGTACAACCCCAAAAATGAATCACAAGATTCTAAAAAACCTCTAAGTTGTCCCCTAGTTTTATAAGGCCTTCTGAAATTCTAGATTGGGTTGGACCAAAAGCATATAGGCTTGCTTTTCCTTCGCACATTAGTAAAATGCATAATGTCTTTCATATGTCTATGTTACAAAACTCTGTACATATGACTAAACCCATATAATTGATAGGTCTTGTATGCAGATGGAAGATGCAAGCAATTTCTAATTGGAACCAATCAAAATTATAGATAGACACATGCTCCAACATTGGCAACACAATATTGATCAAGTTAATGTATGGTGGAATCAATACAATCCCAACCTAAGAACTTGGGAGGAAGTACAAGAAATGCAATAGTTATACCCAAGTCTATTTTGAGAAAAAAATTGAGGATGAAGTTTCCTAGTTTCCAAGGGGGGATATAATACACTGTAGTTATATATTTTAGCTTGGACTAGGATTAGGGATAAATCCTAAAGACCTTGTAATGGAAATTTATGAATTTATTTTGGGACCAATGGCTTATGTTAATCAGAAATAAATGAATTATAGTCATTTTTAGAGTTTACTATGTAATTAATTTGAACAATGAAATTTTTCTCTATTAAATCTATTTATAATTGTTAGGAAAGGTGTCTCAACCTTTTATCTTAATGTGAAGAACACTAAAATACAATTTCTAGGCTATAGAGTCATTTTTTACTCTAAAAATTATCGACACAAGCTTTAACCAACTAAAGTGGATTATAGTGACATGGACCTCTCTAAGATCTTCAATTTTAAAAAGGGCTCAATTAGCTTCTCGTATCAAAAGTTATGGCCTATGGAAGTTAGGCCCCCCACATCAACAATTTTAGAGCATCTATGATGAATAAGAGAGTTGTAAGAGGGAGTTGCACATGTTGACCAATAACATTCACCAACCTATGACATGCCATTATGAATGTCATAAAGCATCTTCGAAGGGTTTGAATAAGACAAATTAGAGCACCAATCTTGGGAGGATAGTTATGACATGTTATGACAGATTCTTATAACAAGTGTAGGGAATATACTATATTTAGTTTGAGGACTCTTCTTGGGATTTGGGTATTGGAATTTGACTAGGGGGTTTGAATGCCACTTTTTTGGTGGTATTATATCATGGTTTTGTGATTCCCCTTTAGTGGTTTCATGTATTAATTTATCTATTTATTGGGTGCTTGGGATGGAGTTTTCATAGTGTATTTTGTAGGTATTGTTATGCTATTAATATTACTCTAGATCTAGGTGTTGGTGCTGTCTCTTGTAAAGGCTCCTTGCCTATATTATATTGTAACTACTATTGTTGCCAATTAATATATTGGTTTATATTTTGGAGGCTAGGTTTTTATTGAAAGAGTTTTCCTAGGATACATCATTGTGTTATGGTGAATAATTGTATTGTGTTGTTTCTTTCCTACAAATTATTTTAGATTGTCTATTCTATTCATCTCTTCTCTTAGATTAGTGTAGAAATAATTTACACACCTTATATTCCTTTTATTTGGTATCATAACCTGGTCAACTATGGTCCTAGGTGGTAGGAACAAGGCTTTTGTATTAATCTTGGTTAGAGTGGGAGCATGCACATGGGAGATCTTTGTTTCAAGGAAGATGGTAAGCACATCTAGAGTGGAGATTAAAAAATTAGTGGCACTAGATTTGAGCTTTGGAATCTCAATATGGAGGATTTTCTAACAGATCAATATCTATGGGTTGTAGTATTTGGATCCAAACCAATTGTAATGTCACCAAATGATTGGGTAATTTTGGATAGAAAGGTGAGAAGCATTATCAGGCTTTGCTTACTAGATTATACGTTATTAAATGTCTGTGAAGAATCCACCACAAAAACCCTCTAGGAAAAGTTGGGGAACCTGTACCAAGCTAAATCCCTAGTTAACAAGTATTTCTACAGAAGTACACTTTAAGAATGGGTTATGGTGATTCTATTGTTGAGAACCTAAATGTGTTCAAGTTGACTATAACTTAGTTATAATCTATGCATGTGAAGATGGACTTGAGGAAGATCAATGCATGCCCCTTATGTGTTTTTTGTTGGAATCATGGGACAACTTGGTAATGGCTATTCGAAGCATTGTCTTAAAACTAGTGCACAATGAGATTGTAGTTGCTCTTATCTTGGAGGAGATGAGGTGGAAGGCTACCAAATCCACCAAGGAAGCCTTAGTTGTTCATGAGTGGTCCAAAGAAAAAGGAAATAAGAAAAATAGTATATTTAAATCTCATGGGAGATCTAAGTTTCCTAGAAAGTCCAAGGCAAATTGTTGGAATTGTGGCAAGTCAAGCCACTTTAGAAGAGACTGCAAGGAAGATAAAAAGAATAAAAAGGTCAAATTTGATGATGATACCAATAAATATTTTTACGATGATGTAGGAGATGTATTTGTCATGGCCTTGAAAATGCAGCCATGTGATGATTCATGGATGATAGACTATAGAATTTCTTTCCACGTGACTTCCCATCAAGAGTGGTTTCAATATTATAAGAAAAATGACAGTAGAAAGGTATACCTTAGTGACAACTCATATATCAACATAGTTGGTTATGGGAGAGTTAAGATTCACTTCTCTAATGGGGGATCATAGGGATTACTGGAGTCTTGAAAATATTTGGTTTGACATGTAACCTATTATTTGTAAGTAAAATGAATGATGCGGGTGTTTATGTAGTCTTCAATAATATAGGTTGTAAGATGGTTTGAGAATCTATAGTGCTTATGAATGGAGTTGAATTTGGCACTCCCATTTATCTTGATGCATGCAGTTACATACAATGCAATAGTTCTTCAATACATGTGATGAAGAGATCTATAGAGTCTACACCTTAGTCATCAAAACCTACAATAGTGGTTGTGCATTCTATGTACCTAAGCATGCTCTTACCTTAGAGAGCAAGTTACCTGCTAAGAAGACAG
This sequence comes from Cunninghamia lanceolata, assembly GCA_027924645.1. Taxonomy (NCBI): domain Eukaryota; kingdom Viridiplantae; phylum Streptophyta; class Pinopsida; order Cupressales; family Cupressaceae; genus Cunninghamia; species Cunninghamia lanceolata. The sequence continues at coordinate 1,955,935 of BSBN01000082.1, forward strand.
AGGTATGGCACAAACACATGTGCCATATTGGTAGGAAAGGTCTACAGACCTTGAAAAATAAAAATCTTGTAGAGGGGCTTGTTGATTATTCTCTTAAGTTTGATTTTTGTGAGCATTGTATTTGTAGATAAAATTATGTTCAGTTTTACTCTAGTTCTCATAATTTTTTTGGGTTGTTGGAACTAGTTCGTTTTAATGTATTTGGTTTTGTAGATGTTCCTTGTCAAAATCTTTATATTATGTATTGTTTATTTATGGTTATTCTAGGAGCACATGGGTATATTTTCTTATGTAAATTTGAGGTATTTATCCAATGTAAGGAGTTTACTACTCTCTTGGAGAACCAAATTGGTAGAAAGATTAAGGTGTTGAGAACTGACAACAGTGGTGGGTATTGTTCTATAGAGTATAAAAAATCTATAAGGAGAACAATATAGAAATGCATAAGACAACTCCATACCCCTCAATAAAATGGAGTTGTAAAATGTATGAATAGGATGTTGATGGATAGGTCTAGGAGTACTCAGTGGCTCTATCATGGAATAGAAGTTCTAGGTTGAAGCAAGTACTATAGCATGTTACTTGATCAACAAGTCTCCTACATAAATTCTTATGGAGAAAACCCCCATGGAGATTTAGGCTGGGAAAAAATCCCTCACTTTAGCATCTTCATGTATTTGGTTGTGAGGCATATGCTCATGTGTCTAGGGAGAAGTGATCAAAGTTTGATAATAAAGCTATGAAATGTATCTTCATTGGATATGGTGTCTATGTGAAAGGGTACAAGCTTTGGGATCATGTGGCTAGAAAAGTTCTCTAGAGTTGAAATGTGTCTCACCCCATTTTTAGACTATGTAGTGAAACAAATTTAACTATTTTTATTTGATTTAGTTTAGTATATGGTTATGAATGCCCGAATGCCATACATTTCATAGGATACCATTTTGATTTAATATTTGTATTCTTTTATTATTCCATTACTATTGAATAACCGTTAATTGTAGGTATTTAATCTATGGTTGCATTTTTGGAATGAGTACTAATTATTATGATAAAATTAGTTATTAATGTGAGTAATTGGTATTATAATGATTGTGAGTCCAGTTAATGATTTTGGACTAACTATACTATTTTTCATGGTCATGAGGTGAATGCGGGATTAGTTTTCCCCTCTCATTTAAAGAGGGAGAGTATCATCTAGGAGAGAGCAATGGATTGATGTGATGTGGCAAACTGTACCATGACAATTGAGAACTTGCACAAGTCTTATCTGGTGGTGCATTGTAAGATATTGCCTATGTCATTGTTTTGATGTCCTATTTAATTCCGCATTTGTATTCACTAATGTCAAATTTGCATTAGCTAATGTAGTTTAATGTCACTTTTACATTTGATGATGTTGAGTGTTTTTGGTCTCAAATTGTCCTTGTGTAGGCTTGTCAAGTGAACTTGCTCTGGTGTTGTTTAATTTTGATAAGTCATCTTTATTCAGTGTGATAAAATATATGTTTAACCTTCTTTTTGATATTAGAAGAGGGAAAAATAAATGAAGAGAAATTTGGGGGCGTGGGGTTTTGAAGAGGTAGTTTGAGGGGTTTGATGGTCAACCACTACCCAAAAGGAGGAGAAAACTACTCTTATCCAACTTATCAGATGATTGGAAGCATTGGATATTCAATACACCTGTAATGCTAGAAACCATGGAGAGTTTTAGGGCATGTTGGCCACCCAAATTGGTAACCTTGAGGGATATGCATTTAGAGCTTGGAAAATAGAGGATATACATGTGGGTTTTGAAAAATGACATACATTTGGGGCATTTGATAAAATTAGAGATACTTTTAGGGTGCTTAATATCGGAAGATATATTTTTGGGCATCTTCATTCCTGCACCCAGTATAACTATATTCTAGAGTGGAGTTTTGGAGTCGTTGATACAAGTTTACATTTGATTCATTTTATGTATGTGTATGAACTGTCCCTATATTTTTATTCCTATGCCTGGGTGAATGGTTAGAATTAGTTTATTTTTCATTCTTTAATATGTTGCATACATTCTTCCTAGAGGTATATGCACATATACCATAATAATTTAGAAATTTGAACTACTCTTTTCACTTTGTAAGCTTGGACATTAATGTCATGGCAGTTTTCAACGACCATGATTGTTCTTAATCTTCAAGTATTGGTCATATGTTACCGAGTCTCATTTTAAAATTTTTCTAATCTGCTATATGCATCTTTTTCTTATGCCTAGTTTGCTATAGCCCTGTATTTGGAGTAGTCTTTACATTATTGGAATCTTTATTCATGAGTATCTCAAGTTAGTGGCCATTCTGTAACTTCATTATAGTGGCTTGTTTTCTTTGAGAAGGAATTATTAGTGTATAAAATTGGTTTTTTGATGTCTGTATATATATATATATATATATATAACTCCAAAAGTGAGTTAAAGTTGATTTAAACCCTATGAAGGTAGTGTTGTTTGCAGCCATCTATAATATTCATTACCAAACCCATTCAATATCTTTCCAGTAATTCATTCTTTGATTTAACAATGTTTTTCATATTCTTTAAACAATGAAATTTTATCAATTCTAATCTCTATCATGGAAAAAATAAGTACTTAATTGTATAGTTTTGTCCACAGTCTTTGCCAATAACTTACACTCAATTTACCCATTGATATAATGATGATGTTCATAGCCATAAATCGTAGGCATTATTCTCAATTAGCTATTCTTATATTTTCATGAATTGTTTAGTGAAATGATAGTGTTGTCTATAGCCACACTCAGTAGATTTTTATCTTCATTATTTCAATATTATACTAGTGAGTTATTATCAACTTTAGAAGTAGTTTATAATTATGTGTTATTTGAATAGTTTTTATTGTCGATTTATATTAATTGAACATGATTTTATGGTTGAACCCAATACCCCATCATGACAAATGTAATTACGTTATCTTTGCCATGATATGATATAGATATTAGTGAATATAAATAGCAATATAACCGAGGTAAAGTAAATGATTTCCATCCTAGGCTTAGTATTATGTTACTTTACAAATAGGGATTATATACTTCATTTTGGTTAACCATGGATGTAACAGTGTTTTGAGTGCCTGTTGATTATTGAGAAGTGTTATTAGAATTGTAGGACATAGTTGAATAGCCACATGTTTGACTAATTTTATGTAAGGTAAGATGGAACCTTAAGGATAGTCATGTATGGGACTAGTCAACTAAGTCATATGGTTACTTTATTTAAGTTAAATGCTTGGAATGGTGTGGTTTCAATGAGTAACCAATAAACTAGATTGTTTTATGTTGAGTCGAGCTAAGATAGTAGTAGGTGGACATATGAGCTGCATATCCAAGTCAAAATGTGATTTTAATAAATGCTTTAGCCATAATAGTGCATTAGTTGCCTGCATTGTCAATTCACAGTACTTTTAGGGTTGCATGTTAGTCAGTTGTCATACTTAGCTGGAGCGTATCTAGGGTTGTATGACAGATTGCATGTAATTGTGTTAGTACACTAGACACTTGGTTCTCAAATGGTCATGGTGCATTTGTAGATAACTTTATATGTCACCCTCATGAGGGATAGGGCCACTTCCAACAAGATGGTGTGCAAGGGACCGTTAGTTTATGGTTGGAGGAAAAGCACCCAGATGATGCTCTCCCTCCACGTAACTATACAAATGCCATGAAGCTTGTACTTAAGGAATTATATGATTGTGAAATTATATTACCAAAAAATGAAAGTATATTGTAAAAACATATGTGATCATTGAATGATAACCTTGTATTTGTTATATGATTTATATTAAATCCAAATTTGTTGGCAAGAGACATTGCTAGGCATGTCAGGTGTTGCCATTGAACTGAATCTATCTTACACATTCGCATTGTGTCATTTGATCATACTGGAAGTCAGATTACAAATTTCTCTAAGTCCGGATAGACAGGAACAGAGCATATGACAGGGTTCAGCATTCTGGTCCGCATTTCTCCACAGGTAATCATATTGTGTTGTAGATCTGAGGGAATGTTGAGGGATGTCAGGACTAGCTAAATCCAAAGTTTTAACCTCTGGTGATGAAGGGATTGAAAGTTACAAGCATTTGAGTATCGGGTTTTGGTTAGACACTTTAGTCCAATGAAGAACAGGCTGACCTAGTGTTTGATCCTTGTGCAGACTAAGAGAAGTGGTTGGTTGAGCAATTTATGAGATCCAATGGTATTGGCCCACATGTGTGGTGACTTGAATTCATAAGTTGTGGTTTACATTGATGTTTGTGCATGGAATCAGCTGACAGAATAGTGATCATGTAAAAGTTTCTAAGTTTTCTTGAGTCTGACTGCAATTGATGTAATTTCATGTTGTGGATATATATGATCAATGGGCGCGAGCATTTTGAGGAATGGAAGTGTGAATATGAAGTGAGAGGTGCGAATAGTGGTAGTATCAAGTGTGAAGTAAGGAGATCTGAGCTCCTGATCATGGTAGAATAGTGAAACAGGGCAATGAAAGATGAAGTGTGTGAAGTCAGTATATTGAGCCTAACTGAAACTATAATCTTGCATTGTTAGATGCTATCTTTCAGTTCAAATATTTTAGTGAACTCTTGTAATCAATCTTGTAGGCAGTGAGCCTCCTTTGAGTAGTGAGCTCTGGGCAGTGCGCCCGAAGGCATGTGCCTTCCCATTTTGTAATACTTTTAACAGAGTATAAAATCTTGTGGGTAACCCCCACCATGGTTTTTCCTTTAACTGGGTTTCCACGTAAAAATCCTGGTGTTCATGTGTGATGATCTTGTTATTACTGTTCTTAAGTTCATTCTTCTTTATTTTGAATATATGTGGTAAATTAATAAAGGAACATAATAATAAGTTTTGGAGAACACTGATTCACCCCCCTCTCAGTGTTCCTTAATTTCAAAAATTGGTATCAGAGCAAGGTTCCTTGGAAGAAGTTTAACAACTTGAGGAAGATCTGGGAAGGTGTTTCAATGGGTTCATCCAGGTATTCTGATGGTATCAATGACCAACTTCAAGTTGCTTTAGAAGATCTTGATCAGTCCAGAGCAGAAGTCAAAGAACTGAAAGAAAATCTTAAATATGCTATGGATTTCATTCAGACCTTAAAAGGGCAACTGAGCAAATCCATGGAAACGAGGAGGGAGCTACTTCAATGGTTATCAAATTAGCAGGAAGATAATGGCATGGATGGGGATCTGAAGGAGAAGACAAAGGAATGTGAGAAGATGACAAAAGAAGTTGTTGTCCTAAAACATGAGATGAAATCTGGGGTGATGAGGCTAACCAAGGAAATTGAGGAAAAGAAGAAGATTGAAGAAAACCCAAGTCAGTCTCTGAAAGAAAGAACAAAAGAGTGTTGTAGATTGGATAGAATAATTGGCCATTTAGAGTCTGATCTTCAAGAAAGCAGGTATAATGAGGAACAACTTGAAAAGAAAATTGTTATTCTCAAACATGACCTAGAAGTTGCAAATGAATAGAAAGAGAAGTTCAAGATAAGCTCAGCTAAACTTGAAGTACTACTTGATAGTCAGAAGATGGCAGATGATAGGCATGGTCTGGGTTATGAGAAAAGTGATATCTCTGGATCCAGTCAAAGAAATCCTAAATCAAGGAATCAGAGAAACAAACCTAGAAGACCTCTGCTAAGACAACCTAATGCTCAAAGGTATCCATCCTTCAATGGAATTTGTTTCAATTGCAATAAATTTGGTCATAGAGCCACTTAGTACAGAACTAGAGTGAATCAAAGTGGTCCATCTTTCCAGTCAATGCTTCAATTGTAAAAGGTATGGTCATAGATCCAATGAATGCAGAAGTATGATGATGAACTACTCTAACAATAGAAGAAATGTCAATTATTTCAATGGAAACTATTTTACATACAATAGATTTGGACACATGGCTAATCAGTACAGATCAAGAGGAAATCAAGTAAATGAGCAAAGAAATGTTGTGTGCTTCAATTGCAACAAATCCAGTCATATTGCAAGATTCTGCAAAAGCAGGAATGATGATAGAAAAGGTTCGGTAAATAGAAACCAAAACATGCAGAGACAAGATAAAGGCAAGGGTAAAGTAGATGTGAATGAGCTAGAATGAAATGAATAAAACATGGGTAAAGAAAGGTGAAATGAATAATGGTGATGGGTCTGCACCGAAATCCGGTGCTGATAATTCCTCCAGGAATTGAAATAGGAGCTCTGGCTCAGGGGGAGCTACATTGAAAATCTAATTCCCCTTGATAGTAAGTGGGTACTTGAATCTGGCATGATGAGTGCAGATAAAGAAATCTATTGTAGATCTGTTGAAGCTAATGCGATTGATTGCAGAGCAATTGAAGATTGACTGTATGCAGAAACAATGTAACCAGATGAATTAGGGAAAAGCATTTATTACAATAGTGAATTAGGTTTTGCGGAGCATAAAAGGTCATTTACTCAACATTTGAATCACTTTGCATTTGAAGAGAACAAGGAGAAGAGTGCTTGAGTTGAGATTTCAAAGATTTGAAGTGTGAAAAGTGAATTCGACAGCTAACCCTTACTGATGAAACAAGGTATTCTTTGTGAAACTCTCTGAATTTACAATCTCTAGATATGGCTACTCTGTCGGTTGTTGACATCATCGAAAGGCCCTGACCTAAATTCAAAAAGCATCCACACAAATCTGTAGAGGTCGATCTGTTAGGTGCCTTTTCAAATGTTCCGCATGGTGTATTACACGCTAAAGATATTAGGGCTTACATCCATGCTAGCATAGATGAGTTTGGGGATTCAAAGTTAGTAGATTTATTTAAGAATCACCTGAGGGGTGAGATTCATGGTCTTAAACCTGAGTATAAGGCACTACAAGACAAAGATTTCATACAGGTTATTGGGTTCCCATCCTTTGGTGAAGATGAGTGGGTCCGGTATGTACTAAGTCAGATGCATGATGAATTTGTATGGTTGATGAAACCCATTAAGATCACCAAGGATGTTATTAAGGCCGTAACAGGATTGAACTCATCTGGTGGACTGTCGATGCTAAAATCAGTAAAGAACCAGACTGCAATTGAAGCTACCAGATCAAAATTTGATAAGAGGGCAATGATAATAAATGATATAACTGATCCGGATGTCAAATTTGCATCTATGGTGATTGAGTATAAGATATACCACTCCAGGAGGGAAAATAATGTATTCGGTACAACCATTTATGTTGCCTATCAGATGTTAAGAGAAAATGTTGACTATGACTTGTGTGAGTTGCTGCAAAACCAATTAATGGAGAATCTAAACAAGATCAAGAAGGACAAGAAGAATACATTCAAGTATGGTACGTTGGTCCTATGTTTGTTTTTCTATTTCATGAATGAGTTATCTAGGAAGAAAAACCTATGTTGGACTAGTGATAAGCCTCTTGCCATACAAATCAGAGAGCACTGGCACAATATTGGTGACTCTAATGCCCAAAGGACTGCTCTTTGGGGATATTTCAAGAATTTCTAGGATATGATGCAATTAAGGGAAAGAATCCCTACGTCTATGGTAGAAAAGTACAAGGATACAATTTGTTTCATGGTGGATACAAATCAATGCTTGATGGAAGCAGTTGAACCAAGGACTGTATGGATCATACCCATGGGGTATGAAGTTGATGAACATATACTGGAAATGTATGCTCAACACCTTCTAAACAAACCAAAAGATAGCTCTATTGAGAGATTTGGTACATATGCTGAACTTAGTGTGAAACTGCATGTTGAATTCCAGAACCTAAATCTAAGAGAAAGATCTAAAGGCAAGTTGAACTGTATGCAGAAAGCATTGGAATAACCAAGGAAGTTGCGAAACAAAACAAGGAAAGGATAGAGAAAGATGAGAAGTAGAAGTAGGATAGGGAACAGGGAAGTGTTCTGGTGGAATCCACTTCTAAAGCAAGGACTACTAGGAGTTCTAGTACAACCTTTGGTGCATTGCCTTCTCCTATTGTAGAGAAATTTAAAGAAAAACCTACCAGTAAGGAGGGAAAAAGAACAAAAGTAATGGTGAAATGGTCATATGTCAGTATGGAGAAGGAGGATGAAGAAAAGACTGATTCAAATGATGAGGTTAAAGAGTTGAAGGCCTCAGTCACTAAGGCTGCTAAAGTATCTAAGGAGAAGCCCTCCAGAAGCACAAAGTTAAACAAAGTAGGAGCATCAAGGGTTGCCCAAGACAAGCCCTCTGGAAGTGCAAGGATGAGAAAAAAGCAAAAGACTGAGACTCATGTTGAAAAATCAACCTTGTCAATTGAAGACATTGTGAATGCAGTAACTGTTCATGGGAATTTGAAGCCCATAACAGAATATTATGATAGCCTTGATAAAGCCAACAAGAGAATTTTGGAGGATACTACTATTAAGTACTTGAATACATTCAACAGAGCACTTATGGAAATATTATCTGAAATCCCTAAGAGTCTAAGTAACATTTTGGAGATGAGAAAAGAAGATGCTAAAGTGAAGGATCTGGAGCTGAGAGAACATGTTTGGTCAAGTCTGTGTCTGGTAATCTCTAAAAAGGAAGCAAATAAAATTTTCAAAGAAGTTAAAGATGAATTTAGGAGCAAAATTAGGATGAACAAGCTAATGCTTGGAGATATTGATGAAGTGGTCAAAGAAACAGAACAAATTTTGAAGAAAGCCCTAGACAAGAACAAGTTCTATGTGGTTACTAAAGAACCTATTGATACTGATGATACATCCATTCTAAATGATGAAGAGTTGTAGAAGAATGAGCAAGAAGCTGAAGTAGATGATGTCTCTATTCCGAAAGAAGAAATATTGAATAAAGGAGATGAAGAGATGATGAAGGAAGAAAATGTTAATGGTGCAGAGGATACTCAAATTCCTCCAGACCAATCTGATGAAGAAAATACAGAAATGAATATAAATGGTCATACTAAAGGTGATTCTGAGAAGAATAAAGAGTAGAAAGCAGAAGAAGTTAAGGACAAGGAAGATCAAGAAGATGAAATTGACGATGGAATTGATTCATCCATTCCAGATGTTGAGGAATTTGATAATGTTGCTACTGAGGATACACAAAATCCTCTAGAAAAGAATGTAGGAGACATTGCTAATGATGCAGAGAGAGAGCACAAGCAGAGAAAAATAATGAAAATGATAATCAAGACAATGTGGTTGACTCCAGAAAGGGAGAAGATGCAGGCCCTAATGAGCATAAAATTGAAACATCATATTGGGCAAGAGACATTACAGAAGTAGTGAAAGAAATTTTGGAGAAAGATAAACAAGTTGCAGAAGACCCGGATATAATACAACGTCCAATCAATTTTGATGCTCTATCACTGGTACAGAAGATGAAGTTGGCCCCTTTTGCACAAGCTAAGGCCAGAGAGGAAATCCATAGAAGATAGTGAGTTACTTGGTCTTGCATCCAACATTTTGGAGAAAATAGTGCCTACATTTCAGAAGGATTCATCAGCATCTCCCTCCGGTCAATTGGAGAGTCTGATAAATTCTGTAAGTACTCACTTTGAGTGTTTTGAGAAGTCAGTAGAAGTTAAAGTCCAGAATGAATTTAATGATAAGAGATTTAGTGAACTAAAAAGAATAATTGACAATGACAGAATTATACTGGATACTAGTGTAAAGAGTATTCAAATGCCCTCATTGAAGAGGAGATGTGTACAAATTTTGTCACTACTGTATTTGACTACAAATTCTGATGAATGTTTGGTGACATATTGACAAAATATTGTTGACTTACCGATGCAACATTGATTTAATTTTCGTCGCTGAATTTTCGTCGCTTTAATGACCAATGTTTTTATATCGAAACCACGACCCAACATCATTAGTCAGCACCACGGAAAATGTTGGTGGTGTCCATCGTAAAATTGACATAACTTCATCCATCTCTCCATGCAAAAAATCACAAAACATTGTAGAACGCCCATATGAAATTATCGAAAAAACACCGAACGTTCATCCATTTTCTGACGAAGTGGAGCAAACCATGACCCAACATCGTCCATGAGCGCCACGGAAAATGTTGGCGGTGTTCGTCACAAAATTGACGTAACTTCATCCATCTCTCAACACACAATATTAGAAAGCATTGCAGAACGCCCATTTGAACTCGTCAAAAACCACCAAACATTCATCCATTTTCTGACGAGGTGGAGAAAACCGTCATTGCCATTATGACGAACACTGTGTCGCGTGTACAACAACCTTGTCGCAAATTTTTGTGGTTCGTCAAAATTGCGACGAAACTCTGCAGTTTTTTAAAAAATTATTCATTCAAACATGTTTTACTTTCACCGATGGTGCTTTATTTTATCAGGGGTACTAATGACCCAAAACATTAACTTGAGAAGATCAACTAAACTTTCAACAAAAATTTCCTTCATTTACACTTGATTCCAAGAGGTGAACAATGCACCAAAACACCCAATTAGGGTTCTAAACTCACATTAGACCCTCATACACCATAAACATCATTATTTTGATAGAAACAAAATAGAAACATTCTCTTCCAACACTGTTTTATTAGTTTTCCAATAGCTTGCACCCAAAGGCCAAATTTCTTGTAGAAGTTCATAGACCAAAAACTGGGCATATCTTTTAAAGGAGGTGGAGATTCCCAAAACTAGTCACAAATTCTAGGACCCATTTGGGCCTACTAAAACATACTTCAAACTCAGGGTATGTTGTTTTGTAAAGATCAACCTTAAACATGACTGTACCACAGCAAGAAGGCTCAATTAGGCTTGTTTAACAAAGCAAGTGCCATCAAAATCACTCCTCAACATCAAATAACCCTAGACAATCTTTTATCAGGTTATAAAACTCCAAAAATCAACAAGTTTTTGATCACTTAAACCCTTCCAAAGGCCACAAAAAAATAAACCCATGTTTCTAGGCTTAACAATGCTCAAATGATGAGGGTTTATTAAAAGTATGCATACCCAACCTCCAAACACTAAACCGATTCCCATCATTAAACACTTTAGTTTCATCAAAACTCTACTTGTAGCCATCCTCTTTAAACCAAAAAAATCAATGGAAAATAATGAGAACAGCAATGAAACTTTGCATCAAGACTTCCCCTGCACCTGTCAACACACTCAAAATGAAAAACACCCTAAAATGACCCATTCCACTGATTTACAAAGCCTCCATCGGTGGAATGGTAGTTAAATCTCACTTTAGACTCTCAAAACCCTTAAATTGGGATTTCAAAATAGTTTATAGGAAAAAGACCCAAACACCCTTATTACTCAACAAGATCCTCTCAAATCAACTTAATTTGAAGGTTTACACCCTATTCTATAAAAAAAAACAAAGTTCACTTGTTAGGCTTCCGATGGCCGATGAGTATTTTGTCGGGGAAACTTTCATGAGTTATGCTAATATGCATTTCCTATGGTGCTACATTCTCTATTTGTTCCTTTTTAATCAAAATATATAGCCCAATTTCTTATGTCGATTGGTATGAATGCAATGTGCCTATGCTGATATTGTACAATGTGCTTCCTCATTCACGTAGGCCATTCCTACAATGTTTTTATCAATGAAGCTTACTAGTTGTTGTGCCAATATATTGTATCGTGCCAATATAAACATAAAACATGATCGGGGTGACATAGATACTGCTTGGCCGATATATTATATCTCTTCAATTTGAAATGTGTGAACAATGGGTCTTGGATATGAGTAAATAGCTTAGAAGAACAATGGTAGAAGACCCAACAATGAAGACTTGGGAAAAAACTGCCATAGAAATTGCTGGATATGTCTCACATGACCTGCAATAATGCAAGTCCCAAAGCATATGGGCATAGTGTTGAAAACCCACACATGGAAACTAGGGACCCAAATTTGTGTCTTAAGGTTGTGGAATCCCTACTAAAACCCTCATTAACCAATCAAAAAGTAAACAATTGTCTACTAATTTGAAAGGATTAATCACAAAATCAGTTTTAATAGTTGAGATAGGTGTGAATAAAAAAATGGAAGACTTATGGTAAAATTTAAAATATGTGAAGATCTCCTTGGGAAAAAATGTAATAGTCACCTTCTTCTCTCATAGTGGAATAAAGTAAAATATGTTCTTAACATTTTATAGGCAAAAGTTAGTGTAAAGACAACATACAAGTATACTGATGCCATCATTGAACTGCACACCAAGCTCACGAATCAAAACAAGTATTGTTCCTGCAACATATGAAGCCCACCTGATTACAATTGAGTTCAACCAGAAATTAAATCCACAACTAATGATTTCCAAACAGTACATTCTATTTTTGGTTAGTTGTGTGTGTGAGAGAGCGAGAAAGTGAGTGTGTGTGTGTGTGTGTGTGTGTGTGTGTGTGAGAGAGAGAGAGAGAGAGAGAGAGAGAGAGAGAGAGAGAGAGAGAGAGAGAGAGAGAGAGAGAGAGAGAGAAGGTCACTTTTGTGATGGATCTCTAGCAAAATATGTGTGTGCTTTCTCATATGACACTTGGGTGAATAAAACTAATAGTTAAACCCAAACCAAAAACCAAACTAGCAACATATAATACATAACTATACTAATTCTATCTAATAAAATTATTTTATCATCAGTGCATGAAGCACATGACAGGTGATTACTAGGAGCAATCCATCCACTCACTTATTCCATTGGTCACTAAATAAGAGAATCATCTATAAAATTGCTACCCAGATTGAAAGGTGCCCCTCATATGGATCAAATGGCATGTAAGCAACTAGAGATGATTATTGGGAGCAACTGTAGAATCAATAACCTACCAAACAATGGCATGACATCATCACTAACTACTCATCACATAGTGAATTGTGGATGATTTTAGCATTAACCACATAATTACAATATCTGTATGTTTAATGATTTAATACTAGCTGTGTTACAGGGCTCTCTCCTAGACCCCTCATACCCAGACCTAGTTTGAACCACGTACCAGTCTCAAGCCAATTCTTGTGCTGAAATGGCTGGACTCTTCTCTTTTGTTTCTGTGCTACATGAGTACATCCCAAGTTTGTCTAATCCAAACTCGTATATCCCCAGATGCGGGATCCATCCGTGGATAGCTTCCCCTGCAAAAGTTGTCATCCAAGGTTACATATGAGATGTGTTAAAAAGTAAAATAAGTACAAAGGGTAACATATTGAAGAAAAGAGAACTAATGAAAATTGCATAAGCTTAAAAGTGCAGCATAATGAAATATTGAAAAGTGCATTACCTTATTGAGCTTCTCTTTATTTCAAGAATAGTTTAATATTCTCTACTTAACAGGGCCAACCACGTGATGGTGGAAGCTCATTTGTCCCCCCCCTCACATAACTCTCAATTCCCCATACCCGATCATATAACATTAATCATTCATTCATCCATTAATAACATATAACATTCATTCATTAACATATAACATTCATTCTTTCAGTTTTTACATATTATCAAAAATATGGTTGTCATAATATGATTACAATCACTTTTTTTGTTTCTTTTTTGCAGCTAAAAAAAGAAGTTGAGTATTGTTTTCTAAATCATCTGTCCCCCCTTCAGTTGTTCTGCCCTCTGCTTATGATCTTAATGTATGCCTAGTCGTGTACTCATGACGTGGAGGCCACTGCAATTGCGGGTCTGCTGCAATAACAAAGAAATGTTAAATTAATATGTTTTATTATTATTGTTACAAGTATTTCATTAATTAAAAGAACATTAGAGTTGTGCTCTTTACCTAATGGGGCCACATCATGTTCCTGATCTTGTCTTATAACCTCATGCTCAACATGTTGAACACCCTCTAAATCCTCTGGATTTGAAACACGAAAGGTTACATTAATTAATACACCAATTGCAATTAAATATGGTTAAAAGAACATTACAGTGGTCCTCTTTACCTGATGGGGCCACATCATGTTCCTGATCTTGTCTAGCCTGATCATGCTCAACATGTTGATTACGCTCTACATGTTCTAAAGTTGAAACACGAAAGGTTACATTAATTAATACACCAATTGCAATTAAAGATGTTTAATTGTATTAATCCATACTGCATTTTGTATGGCGCATGAATACATCCAGTACCGGGATGCACACCATGACCTTCATCTGTAGGTTGTGCTCCACCCTCACTAAGCTACATTCCAATGTCATGTGCAGTATTATCATTGCTTGCTTGTTTAAAACAAATAGGCACATAATTACTTTATGGTGGAAATTAATATCGAATAGATTGCACAAGTATTCAATTTTAAATAAACTTCATTGAGTTTATTTACTTGGGTGTCAGATGTAGTGGAAGCTTGTGTTTGCCCAGTCAAGAGTCTTAGGCGTTCAACCACGGTTCCATAGCCTTGCTGGAAGGCAATCTTCAGGTCCTCTTCTGTCAGCACTCTATTGAATTTAGAGCCCTGCATTTTTGCATAAGATCATAAATTTTGCTTCTATGGTGTGATAAAACCAAAATTGTTTGCAATTTATTATTTGGATGCAATATTTCATTTATTGATACTTACAATTCATGTGGCTAATTTCATATAACCACCAGAGCCAAGTTTGTGCTTCCCATGTTTTTCTAGTCTTTCCTTTGTCGCCTTTGATGTGTCGGGAAACCTATGAAAAGTTTGAAATACGTATGATTATGTAAAAAGAAAGAGTAATCAGTATATAATTACATTGTTGATAGTATCACATACCTTCCTTGGCCTGGTGGTGTCTTTCCTTTTTTCTTTTTAGCCTTCTCCTTTCCATCCGACACTAGGTCCTTCCACTCCCTCTTCGGAATCATGGGGGGGCACTCGTACTTTTTGTTCTTCTCTAAATGTGACCTATATTGGTCCCTCACATACTTTAGATAGGTACCAGCTTTCTTAAGGACCTTGGTTCGGTTGAATGTGTTATTACCAAACAGCACAACTAAACAGTTAATGAACTCATCTTTTAAATCTTGATTTTGGGCATTCCACCATGTATGTATGGTGGGCCCGAAGATCTCCAATGTAATTTCATTTAGATGTTTATAAAAAACATCATTTCTTGCAAAATGATCATGGGATCATTAGTCTAAAAAGAGTGATCAATAAGTAAATGTAGTGCCCCTCCGTTTTCACCTTGGTTGTGCAGGTGGTCTGACTAAGGAATTTGAAGATAAAGAGGGAACATGAGCTTCAGTAAGTAAAATGCATATTGATATGTTAATAATTCAGTCATATGATGCAGTAGTATGTGGTTACGATAGGTGGAAAGGACGACATCGTACCATTGAACGTATGGACATACGGGAATGAGATATGAATGTTAGATTTCCTTTCCTAGTGCTTCGGCTATTATGTGTACTCTAATTTGGGATGCTTGAGTGAATAGGTATTAGGCATCAACTCCACCCGAAATAAGAGGTCTGAGCGTGCTTTAACCAATGGAGATTGTTAAACGGAGCTAATGCAAGGTTTTCCCTCAGCTTGTCATCAACCTCGAAGAGGATGATTTTCCAGTCCTGTTTCCTGTCTGCATGGTCGTGTTGTGAGTCCTTGATGTGCGACTCTGTATTGTCATCGGATCATGCTTGGTATGTAGCTTGTCAGGTTGTTTATTGATGGTTAATTGAATTAATAGTTCTCTTTAATAAATAAATAATATTTATCAGTGGAAAATAAATAAAATAATATTATTATTTGAGGATATAATTATTAATCTAATGTGAAAATAATTTTGAATTTAATAAATGTTTTGTTAATAAATTCTCGGTGCGTGTGTGTGTTGTCCAAATATTCTAATTTTAATGTAAATCTTTTAATAACGTCATTCTGAGTTGTCTTGGTTAGAAATCTTTAATTAGTAAGAATATGGCAGTTTTGTGGAAGGAATTAAATGAGTTCTTGTGAGAGAGTGGATGGGGGGCAGCATGGGCAGTTATTGTCATTAAAGCTATTTTATGGCAAAATTTGCTTTGGGGAGTGGCTCGGGAGGAAGCTCTAGAGGCGAAATTCGGAAGTGAAAGGAAAAATTCTGGAGTAGCTCTCTATGAGGCTTTGAGGAAGGATTTTTTTTGGAAGAATTGGTGACGATCAAGATGGGGAATGCATGTATGAGTCTTCCTTTTATCTGGTATGATATCATCCATTTTAATTAACCATCAGGTTGGTACTCTTGATTCATTTATGGATTTGTGGTGATGATTGGTGATCTGTGAATAAATTAATGTTTGTATGCCTTCTATAGAGATGCATTTCAAATTGAGATTTTTTTTGGCTAATTAGTCTGTGTGCTTGGGTTCTAAATCCACTCCTTGCATTCTTTTCTTTTGAGCACCTTCTTGGATGTCTATACCCTGTTCTATGCTCCCGTTGTGGGCTATGCATTAATGATGCTGGTAAGGCCACAATTTTTGCTTTACGTCTGCTTGCAAATCCATTGTGAGCCTAACTTGCGATCATTTATATGGCTAACTTTTGAGGCATTCTATCAAACTGTTCATGTGCCTAGCCTATGTATTGCATCTGCATGCATGTCAGGCTGAACCATTTCCACCCTAGTATTTTTTCCTGTTGATTGCACTAGCATCTGTTCAATCTATTTTCAGTGGTCTATTCGATGTATATCCTAATTCATCACAAACTTTGTCGTTTAGTAGTCGAGCAACACTTCTACAATAGAAATTTTGTAATTGATGAACTGTACTTCTTTCAAGCTAAGCTACTCCAAGTTCTATCAAATATTCCTTTTTGTTACACTATGATTTTGTTGAGCACTAGAGTTATCTCCCAGTTTGCCACATTTAGCTACCAATTTCTATTTCTTGACCGTATATTTAGCTGTTTCAATAAATAAGTTTAGTATGTACAGGTGTGCCCCTCTCTATCATCGTAGGTTAACTGGTGCTTTAATAGCTAAGTTAGGGTGTCTTCTTGATCGCCCGCAAGGGCGCATTGGTAAACCAGGCACATAATGATGTTTTTTGTGAGTAATACGATAAGAGTTAAAAATGTGATTATGTTTGTTCAACTCCTGTCCACTCTAAGCTCTAGCATGGTGATTCAGATTGACATTGATCTGGAAATCTGATTTTCTATTCTGTAATATAATTATCTGTACCCTACGTAATGATTATATGAGAGGTATATTAAATTTAATGTTTCTAATTTATCTTTCTCCATGATTGCATTATTCTTTGGGTCACCTTTTATCTTTTAGGCTGTGTTTTTTTCTTGTGATTACCATATTCTGATTGATGTATTTGATATAACCTTGCTCTTCTGAGAACATCCCTCTCCAATGCATTCTAAGCATCAACACATACCTAGTCTGTGTTGGCACTAGTCGACTTGCTTTCTTGTTACTAAGTTTAGTCATCCACTCTTGAGCCAGTGTGAAGACTCATTGTGAAGTAATTACTTTTAGACACACCACCTTTAGTAATGGTTAACTTTAGTTTGAGCGCCTTGCATTGCACCACTCCAGCATCATTTTCTATGATGCCTTGCTTTAGATTTAATGTTTCATGAACTAGAACTCTTGCAGTATATTAAGCACCTTTGTTGGACTCTTACCTTGATAATTAATTTAATCATTTCTTTCTCCCTTCTAACAACTTCCTTAGCACCATTATGGCGATGTCATTGTGCCCCTATCGCTTTTCTTTATGGAATTGTTAATCTTTTGGGTTATGCGTTCACACTTTTCTAGTGTCGCCATTTAGAAACCTCTTTGGCTTTGTATCTTACTATTTCTATATACAATTCTTCTTCTTTCACACTTGCCATTTGGATTGTAGAAGGTTCCTAAAACCTTTTCTTCGAATCCATTGTGTGTAACTGCCATTGCATCTGTTAGAAAAGTTTCTATAGTCTTCTTAACCATCTTCGTTAGTGCAAACCTGCAATCTCTTCATTTCATGTGATGGCATCTACTTAAGGTTCTTGTCAGATAGTTCGCTACACTTTTGATGCCTTAATTTTCTGCATGGTACCACCTCTCATTTTGTGTAATGGATGACCGCACCCCAAATCTGTTAATGTTAATGATAGTACTTTTGATAAGGAAACTAATCTTTAGATTTATTGGTTTAATGATATTGATAAGAATTAGATCTATGTGATACCATGATATAAACAAATAAATTATGCTCATCTTTAAAATTGTATTGAGTGGATCTATTTGGATCTACGTTTTTAGTTAGAAATATATATGTTTTGGTTGAAGATTTAACATTGTTTATTAGAAATCTTAAATTCATTTTTTTTAGATCTATGGAGGACTTTAGATATTTAGATAGGATTAGATTTTCAAATGTGGATTGATTAAGAGATAGTGTTTAGTTTTGTCCTTCGAATAGAGATAGGGTCTTATCCTTCTTGAGATAGTTAGACATACTCTAGAAAAACATACCTTTAATCTTAGCTTAGTTTTGTCATGTGACTGTATGGGTGATTTTTACCTTCTCAATGCTGAGAGTTTCTAATCTTGAATTTATTTTGAGAATGTTGTTAGATCAATAGAACACTACTAATGAGAAATAGATTCCTTGTTACCTCTTGCTAGAATATAAGTATGGATATAGTCTTTGTCCTATGATATCTTGACTTTCTTGAAGCATGCATGCCTCTCCTTTACCAGCCACGGATTCTTCTATCTCTTTTTCTATCACTTGCACTACAAATGATAGTAACACACATTAATCAGGGCTGCATTAGCGTAGAATTCATTTCAGGAATAGTTAAGTAATAATACATGAGCAATGTGAATTGAATGTGAATCTTAATGTTTTCAGTTGACAATTGTTAATAGGTGTCACCTATGGTTGGGACCTAAGCGGAAGTTTCAGCTATGCTAGTTGTTAAGATAAGTAGATAGAACTTTAATGTAACAGTTGTTGTAGTAGATAGAATATCATTTTGCATTGTAGAGATAGATTTACTGTATGTATGATTGAATGATTTATTATGCTTGGAATAATGTTACATACTTTTAGTTCCATGGTTAGTACATCTTTTCATGTGTTGCAAAGGTGATGTTGTAATTGAATTATTGTTGAAGATTCTTAGTTTTTGTTGTGTATTTGAAAGTGTACGTTGATGTGGGGCCATTGTGTTATAGTGGTGTCTAGTCTCTGTTTCATTGGGAAAGTTGATTCCAGAGGCTAGGAGGGGTAGTTGTGGGTTTGACCCTTGTGATATTGCAATCTTAATAAAGGTTGAACATGTTTTGGTCTTATGTTATATTAACTCTCCCTGTTTATGGTTCACATTGGTATGATTCTTGTGCAAGATGGGTAATGCCTTGCTCAGAGTACCTATTTTTTTGTGGTCATGAACTCATGTTGATGTTGTGATCGTGATGTGGTTGCATAGTCCTTCTTGGATGTTCTGGCTTATTATTGTGTGGAGCATGGAATAGAATATTGTGTTGGTTTAGGTAATCGGTTGATATTTTTGGAGCAAGAGGACCCATGCCTTACTCTGGATACATTTTGTTTATGGTTAAAATTTTTGGAGCAAGAGGACCCATGCCTTGCACTGGATACTTTTTGTTGAGATTTGTATGCAAGAAGGTAAATGCCTTGCAAGGTGTATGGATATTTTTCGTTATGCCTTGCTTGATGGATAGGGTCTTCTAGGTGTAGGTAGGGGAGTGGCTTTCAATGTGGGGTCGGTGCCCAAAGTGGCTTCCAAGGTAACCCATTGGAAGTTATTAATCCAGTGATAACTTAATAATAAATTGGAGGGTTGGAGAGCTTTCACATTAATCAAGATAAAGTATGCCTCACTCATGGCTCAAGTGCTCATTTAGGCTTGAGATGAGATTAGAAGGCCATGGTTGGCAAGATCAACTTCCTTGTTCCCACGAAAGGAATGTTGGTTCTGCATGCGTCACGCTATGGGGCCGATGCCTAGAGAGAGGCTGCCAGGGTAACCATAGATGGGGACTGGTTTCTGGAGAGAGATAGCCTGGGTAACCCATGCTAGGACCATGCGATGACACTTTTCCCTACTGCAGCCTAGCATTCCCTCTTTGGTGTTCTTTCCTTATGTTGTGTGAATGCCTCTGGATGTTCTGTTGAGTGTGGAAGTGTTGTTTATGCTGCTTGTGTTTTCTTGTTGACTCGTGTTGTACTTGAGTCATGTGTAGTCCTTGCACCTATTAGTCTTATGTCTTCTTGTCTGTTGTTGCTGCGGAACCTTATGTTATCTCCTAGCACGAAGGGGTGGACCTTAGGGTTCCACATGGTCGGGTGGTAGTGCTATTTGCTCCATTGGTTTTTCCTTGTTGTTGTTCATGTGTGAGAAGAATGGATCTTGTGATGTAGATTCCAGATCATGTACCAGATTGACAAGACAGTTATTTATGCTCATGTGCTAGCTTTATGTATCAGTTATATCATATTGTAAGTATTCCAATGTAATCAGGAAAGTGATAGTGTGTATGATGTAATGATGTACCCTTATGTAAGGGAATTTGTATATGTACTTGTAGTTCTAATTATATAATCTTGTTGATTTCTTATCTGATGTTATATCATGGAAATGTATGTGTCCTTTCATGTGAAACAATAGATTAGAATTGAACTATTGATGTTAGTTAATTCTTGATGTTGTGAGATCCTGTTTATGGTTTGATAAGTAATGCAGCTGTGGAACCTTAGAGGACAAGTTTGAACTATTGGTGTTACAGTAAATTTCAATTGGATTATACATAATAATAATTAAAACATTTTAAAGTACCTGGGACCTTCTCTATCTTTATGGGAATGAAATCCTTGGTCACCACAAATGTGATCGCCAATGTTCCTGTACTAGTAATATGGGAAGATCCAGGAAATGCTACTAAAACATCACCAATACTAGTGGCCTCTACATCCCCAGGTACATGTCCTAACGCATGTGTTCGCTGCTAGAGGGTGCACTACCCGATGCCTGCATGCTATGTGTTGCCGACATTTTAGTCGATAATATAGGCACGGATGATGGGGTCAGATGATGTGATGTATGCGTAGGAAGATCAAGATCGACACTTGTACCAACCCCTACTCCCCGGGTAGCACCTGTAGTACCCTGATCATGGCCAGCAACATCATGAGGATGCAAAAAATCCTATAAAAATAACACATATTTTAGTTCATGACATAAAAGAGTACAAAATATAAAACCATGAATGAACTTATGTTATAATTAAAGATCTCATGACAACTTACTTGCAAGTTCCATGCCCTCTCAGTCAATATTTTAACCCTTTCTCTTATCTCTTCTGTTTGAGGCACTATGAATAACAACTGAAGGATTTCTTCATTGCATTTTTTTTGGGTCTTCCTTATCATATCCAAAGGGTTTGAGGAATATGCGATGACATCAACGCATAATAGTGACTGCACCTCCCTATGGATGCTCTCCTCTACTGCTGGTGCCTTTCCCCGATCATCTGACTACGACAAGATTATTAAAAACATTATCGAAATTAACCTAATAAACTTATGAAAAAAACATAATAATAAAATATTTTGCTTGTATCTAATTTGTACAATTAAAATGAGGTAAACTTGTCCAGTAGAAGCGCTTGAAGATGCATCATGATTTGTGCTCTGGACTGGAGCCTTCCCCCTATGATCAATGTTCCATTGTGACGAAAATTAAATATAAAAAAACATTAGCAAAATGAAACCAATAGACTTACGAAAAAAAACATAATAATAAAATGGTATATTGGAGTTATTAATTGGAGTTTGGGTAAAATGGTATATAGTACTTACCACCCCCATAGTAACTATGTTTGTATCTATGCGATTCAAATTGTAATCGATTAGCAATTCTTCCCCTGTAGTTATTGATTTTATCGCATATACGAATACACGGTTTCCCTCACATGCCTCGAATATGCAATTGGGTTGCTTATTTGTTGACCCAAGTCATGTACCATTTATAAACCTTGCAATATTCCCTGAGGCTTTTGGCCTTTCATCAATGTACATAGCCACACTACGCATACTTCATGTATATCAAACCAGCTGCATCCAATCTTTGTAAATGTAACAGGGTCTGACATACTCCATCAATTCAGTAACTTTGTCGTAATAGACCTTTATGTCATCCATGCAAAATAGGCCCAAACCATGTAATGACGATGGTGCTATGCGATATATCCTCTCGTTGAACCAAAAATCAGTGTTTATTAGAGGAAGTTCCTTGGGCACCCATTGTTTCCGTTGATGTTTGTACCTCAAAGGCACCTCGATGTCACCTATGCTCTCATCATCATAAGAACATGACCACCCTTTATCAAGAAAAAATTCCATGCATTTACGGAATTTTCTTCTAATCTTTTGACCTCTAGTTGATCTCCCTCTTTTAGACCTACTACATGTCTCGCTTTCCTCTTCTCTTTCTAAATTTCCCTCGCTCGAGGAAGACAGATCTGATAAATACCTATTTGGTTGTACCTAAACTCATAAGGATGTTGGATGAAGTTCTTTCATGGTGATGTGCTCCCAAGGTATGGGGTTGGAGGATTAAAAACCAAGGTTGTCACTACTAGTCAAATGCATGTGGAGGTAACAATAGTTTGTAGGCATGGGAATGGTTTGTAGGGTCACCAACCTTGTGTTTTGAAGCCATTTCTAGGCATTGTATGGAATTGTACATCCTTGAAGGCATGGTAGAATGGTTGGATATGGTAATAATCTCAATCACCTTCCTGTTACATCAAATTTCATGCATTTTAGTTAAGATTTGTGTGAGTTATTGTGGATTTACTTCAGACTACTAAAACCCTCAGTTAGGGTAAGCAGAGACAAAAATAATTATGTTTCTCATTTATTAATTGGTGGAATCTTCTGGTTTCTTGTGAGATTATCCTACTATGAATGTTCTTTCATGTTTCAGTGGATTTAGGGCAAAATCATAATGATAAGATGTGAGGGAATGAAGTTTCTTGACTGAAAAACTGTGTGTACAGTCTGTGAATAGAGTAATTATGAAGTTTAAGCCCTTAGGGTTTTGTGAAAATACTTTGTAAATAGACTTTGATGCTTTGAAGAGCATATACCAATCAAACTAAACATGTCCCAACCACTGGACAAGTGTACTTTGGTCAGGAGTTAGTAAAGCAAGAAACCCTTGTGCAAATCAGGCCTAAATCTAATTGAGACAACAATATTTGAAGCTTGTGTTGTAAAAGTTTTGATACCCATTTTGAATATGTTTTAGATCTGCAAGGAGGGCATTGAAAAGTGTGGATAGACTTGTCTAATAGTTCTTAGATTGTGAATGAAGCCCTAACAAATAGGTTGGCAGACCTACAAGCGTTGCAAATAGGCTATGAAGGAACCAGTGACAGTAAGAACTTTAAGGGCTTTTGATTATTAAGTGTGAGTTCTTGGTTGTTTTGGTTAAGAGATTACCAAGGTATAATTTGATCTCATTTGATATAAGGTTTGGTGTAGGCATGAAGTTAAAAAGTCCATTGCTTTGACGGATCTGTCTAACAATAGCCCTGTTTTGGAGACTAAAATCAAAGTACAGTATATGATTTTGTTAAATTGTTAAGAATAAAGGATGGGAGATGGTTTACATTTGTTTGAAGTGAAATGGAATGGAAATTGTGTGGTCTATATTAGCCTAAATATTGTTTTGGGTCAGATTACTTTATGTTGAGTTGAAATTGTGAAGTTTAGGATAGTCATAAAGAGAGTTAATGGTAAAATGAAAGGGCAGACTGGGTAATTTTTTGTTTTGATTAAGATGAAGTTGACTAAGGTGTTTGAAGGTCTAGTAATGGTTTGGAACTCTAAAGAAAAAGTTGAGTGTTTGTGTTGAGTTTTGTGAAGGGAAATATAGTTGAATAAGTGTGTCAAAAGAAGGAAAGTTCAAGATTGTTTGTGACTTGTCAAATGAGATTGTGTGAGATTGTTTCCTTCCTCTGACTCTGCATCATGTACTTCTATACATTCTCTTATGGACAGGCCCTAGGCATTTTTCATTGCACTCACAGACCATGTATTGTTTTCAGTCCCTTTGATCATTTGTGGACCTCAATATGTAAATTTATTTCATCGAAGTTTAGAAATTTGAACCCTAGTCAACTTCGTGTGCTGTTATGTGACAAGAATTCCTTTCAATTTTATAGTAGAAAAAATATGCTAAGACATATACAAAAACTGCAGTTCACAGGCCAAAAATGGCCACCCAACTGATTGAACATCTCAAAGCTTGGTTGTTCAAACTAACCAGACACTAGTACTAGGTAGTAGTTGGGTTTGTCAATGGGACATTGGCTCAAATTGACCAAAATATAGCATGCAACACCTTGATGGGAACAAATAGAGTCTAAATCACTGTACTTGCAACAAGATTTCTAAATGTGGGGGAAAAAATACTTACATTCATTGTCCCTTGGTCGATTTTCCCTTTCTGAGTGCCCTCACCTCTCACTCTGGCTTTCCTCCTGCCAAATGGTTCCTAGTCTTCCTCCTCGACTCAATGGACTTGCAGCACTCATCTAGTGAAGTCTCACAACTCACCACTCAGGGGCTGGATGCAGTGGTTCTTGGTGCAACTCTCCAGTTAGGGTCTCGGTGTAGTATGCTATGTCATGCTCTTGCGCGCGCAGGGCCAAAATTCAAAATATATAGTTTATATATATGCTATGTCAACATATAGTTTATATACAAAATATATATGCTATGTCAACATATAGTTTATTTTATTTTCTACAAAATATAATTTTTGTATGGTGGCTTGCTGAGCTTCTATAGTTGGTTTTCTCTTTCTTTATAATTTTTGATGATTTATTTCCTATGACATGATTGAATATTATCTACAGTCCTAGTGATTATTAAAAAGGCTTATGCTATGTGATGTTTAATCATGATGGATGTCTAAGAATAAGTGATTGAAATACTACTTGACTAAAGATTGAGCTATCTGATATTTTGTCATTTAAACATCATGGAAGAAATGCTTGCAATCAATGTCTTATTAATGTAGCCTACAAGGTTTCTTTTCCTAGTTTTTTTTTATCCTATTCTTGTTATGACTTATTTTTTTCCATTGGTCTATTATAGTAATGGGGAGCATATATAGTGAATTGATTCTTTCAGTCTCTTTGATTCTTATCCTTGTGCATAACGAGTTTTCTTCTATCCTATGATTCATTGATTGTTGGTTTAAAACACTCATTACAACTAACATGGATATCAATTATGATGTGGGTGTGAGAAGGGATTGTTGAATATGAAGGAATGGTTTAGGAAAGTACTCCTTAATCCAAATGAGTCATTTTCTTGTCATGGAATGTGTTAAGAGACTTTAAAATTAATATATTCAATCTAGTTAATATTGACACATCTAAAGCATGCCAAAGCAGTTCAGAGACATGCTATGACATAAAGAAGATTGTTAAGGTGATGTCAAGTCTTGATCCATTAGGGTAGAAAAACATAGATGCATTGGTACAAAAGGTTCCATTCAATTTAGAGGAAATGGATAATTACCTAAGGGGCTAATGTGAGATTGGACCAAGTTTATATTATAATACAAATAGCTTGGGAAAAGGGATGATGAAATGATTATGGGAAATTGTAGAGATAAATATAACACCAAGGGAAGAACACTAGAACTAATTTAGCATTATGGATTAATCCAAGACTCAAAATTTCACTAAGAGGCATCCCTTACCTCTTAAATTAATTCCATAGGTGGGTTTATCCTCCAATATAGTGTCATTGGTTAGCTTATCATGTGAACTTCCTCTAATGGTAGGATTACCATACACTTTCATAACATACATGTGTGGTTTCAAAAGGTTTATACGTTCTTGTGAATTTGAAAGAAAGGCATGTTTTGACTTTTCTAATAGGTGTTAGGGGTTAATTTGACTTGGTTTTAGCATTAGAGTGACAAACCTTGTGGTTTAGGTTCCATAAACAAAATATACTCATTTTTTTAGCTTCCTATTATCATCTTTATATTCAATGAGCTTTTTAAAGATCATATAAATATTCATTGCTAATGAAAATGCACAAACTAATGTGTAATAGATCCAAGGTGAGGCTCAGAGAGCCTCGTCTTTTGAAACCATTAACCAAAGAAATGCTAAGAACAATATATGAAAGAGACGAAGAATAAGGTAACTTGTATTATTAGGAAGGACGAGATGCCTTTATATAGCATGACCTCTTATTTGAGTCTTGAAACCCTCCCATATCATCAACGCATGCATCTAGGCTAACCATGTCAAGTTTCACTCCATACAAGCACAAATTGAAAAAAATTCAACGTTGGCCCCATTCACATGTCACTATGCGGGGTCAACATGAGGAAACGCTAATTTTTTGGGAATGAAATAACCAAAGATATGATCAAATAATATCTAATCATAAATAGTCATAGAGTAATTAGGACTTGATCATATGGAAATTTCTAGGAGAGCTACAATAGTTGTAGCATCATGAATTAACAACATTAAAAAGTACATCATGAATTAATTATGTAATGGCATAAAAATTAAAAACATCATGAATTAATTATGTAACCATATAAGTCAAATATAATTCTATCAAGAAATCAATATCAAATAGATAATATAATTGCATAACTCATACATTTCAATGTCACTGATCTTCTTCTTCATCCAACTCTTTGTCTGTATCATCCAATCCAGATTTGACATTGTAAGGATTGGTCATATCATCATCATCGTCATTGATATCAGTTTTGATAATGTCATCATCCACACGGATATCATCTTCATGAACAGTAACTCCTACATCATCATGATCTAGTTCATCTTCTTTGACATCTTCGTTAGGCACATCATCAACTAACTGTTGATCCTGATCATCATCTACATCATCTTCTAGTTCTTTGGTATCTTCTTCTTCCACCACATTATACTTTACCGGCCTTCCTCTTGGATCATGTCTAACAACAAATGACCAACCCGGTTTACCTAGAACCTCTGAGTAAAATACCTGCTCACATTGGCTTTGAAGAACATAGGGCTCATTTCCAGCTCACTCAATCGACCTTGTATTAACCATGGTAAATCCATTATCATGTTCAATAACAGTTCTCTTGGGATCATTTTTAGTCAATCGTAGCCTGTACCATTGGATGACGAATAGAACTAATTTGAAGGACTTAAAGTCACACTCAAGTATATCATCCAAAATCCCATAGTATCAATTTTCTGAGACTTTTGGATGTATGTCGCTTCTAGATGAAACATTAGTCACCTGAAAGATTGCAGTTATCCCAGAATCACAAGTTTTCTTCATGTCATCCAACTTTTTGATTCAAAATTTATGACCATTACACCACATAGCCTTGTGGTGTTTCACCTGCAATATGTCAAACATGTAAAAATTATTGCATCGTCAGTTGATAAACATATTTATTCTTGGCCGAATGTATGCAAAGAAAAAAACTCAACATATATATACATCAATATAATTGAAAATAATTAAATAATATGGGTGATTAATATATTTATATGTACCTATTTATCTCTTAAACCATATGCTAAATTAATTTCCCTTGGTGTAACATTGGAATCTCCATTACGATGAGCTTCTTTAACCAATGAAGCCACACCTTCCCAT
The DNA here is from genome assembly GCA_027924645.1 of Cunninghamia lanceolata. Lineage (NCBI taxonomy): Eukaryota > Viridiplantae > Streptophyta > Pinopsida > Cupressales > Cupressaceae > Cunninghamia > Cunninghamia lanceolata. The sequence goes on from BSBN01000082.1 coordinate 1,983,573, forward strand.
GTTAATGCACAACTAGTTTGTTGACATCGTTCAATCCATACCATCATCCAATCAAGATTGTTTGCGACGTACAAATGTAGTGCATCCCACTCTTGACCAACTGTATTAAAAAAAATTGAAATTCACAAACAACATATAATTAGTTAATTACCATGGTATACGACCTTAATTTATAATTGATGTACCTGAAAACCTAACATCCCACTACCAATGATCTTATTATCATGACTAAAAATTTCATGAAGGTGTTGGGACAAGAAAATTTAAAAAATTTTCCTATCCTATTCCATCCCGTTATGAGAAATTTCAAAAGTATTATACCCTAAATTACAAAATTTAGTATTATGAGAGCCATCATTTATGTGACAAGATCCATAGCATAGTCACCCATAACCATTAGTACCATCACTCTAGTTACAACTAACCAAAATACCATTACATCCACTTCAGTAAGACTTTGAACCCTTCATACCGACCCAAAAAGTAGCAAGGATTTAGACTCGTGAAGCAAACAACTTACAAAAGATTTGAAATCTTATGACCTAAGGGTATATCGGCCTAGAATAGCCCCATCGTTGGAATCTTTCATTATGCTACACCGATGGTCTCATAGAGATAAGATAGTATTATATTGGTATGACAATGACCTATCAGAGTAACTTTTGAGTCATCCCACTGATAGATCGATGAAATTAAACACAGTGAACTTATCGGAATAACATGCAGGTATCGATGGAAACCGCATCATGGTCTCGCCGATAGGCTGACAAAATTGGTAAAAGCAGATTGTATCACTGTAACATAAAGACTTCGGTGGAATAGACGTCACACCTTCACCGATGAGCCGATGAACTCAAGTTAGCTAGAACATGTCGACTTCGACGGATCTTATTTACAAGTTCCCCCGATATGCCGATAAAATCCCACAAGGACAATAAGCATCACTTAAACATATAAGGATTGGTGGAACCAAGGATAAAGTTTCACCGATAGCCTGAGATAACTGAAAAGCATTACCAATATGATAAGTATCGGCCGAGCTAGGGTATATCGGAGTAACTACATACAAAATCCTGTCGATAGACTGAGAAAAGGAAATCCATCGATGGAAGAAGTGGGCATCGGTGAAATATAATGCAAAGTCACAGTGATATAGTGATAGTTATTAGACATGACTGATGTGACACTCCAAGACATCGCTCAAATATTTGCAATTAATATACCAACCCGATGGCAAGATATGGTGCATTTATGAGCTGAGATTGTAATAACTTGCATTGCTTCTATAAAATTTTGCTGAAAAAAGGAAAAAGGAAATTGATCCCTCGCAGAATGAAGAAGAAGAAAAAGGCCAGCCAGAAGCTCAGTCCAAGTAAGTACATTAACCTGGTCTATAAATTCATACTGTGTAGAAGCTTTGAAGTTTGCATCATGGAAGATAATCTAGAAAAACCTAGAGCCAAGAGACAGAAAATTGAGAAGAGGTCATTAAACCAAGATTTAATCGACCAATGTCCAGGGTTTGGGCTGAGACCTAAATGAAGTGCCCAGACTAATCCTTCCTCGGATAAATTATTAGACAACTATAAGGAGTTAGGAGATATCTAGACTCTTATTCAAGGGTATCAATTGTTTCTATATCATTACAAGAAGCAATACATATATGATCCTGTCTGCAACCCTTGGAGGTTAAATTTAGCTAGGCTCATAGTGCCCGATGTGTTTGTCAATGTGGATTTGATTAAAGCTTTAGCCAGCCATTATGACCTGAAAACAAGGGCTATTAAATCACACAATGGTGAAAACATACTGGAGCTTTCTAAGGACCTCATTTCAAAAATTTTTTCAATTAGAGTGTGGCTTCAATATGTCAATTACAGTCAGAGACCTATTGCTTGAATATTGACATATGGATACTAGTTACAAGAGAGGCAAATTGGCCTAGCACAGACCAAGGGATGATAAGGGTCAAAAGAGAAAATTTTCCAATATTGAAAACCCCCCTTTTTCTAAAGAACTGTTTGAGGAATATTTTCATTATATCTACTATGCTGTTGGTCAAGTGTTAGGTATTGAGCCCCCCCCACAGATGTTAGTTGCACCTATGGTTTTAGCTATAGACATTCAAACAAAGGGAGCAAGACCTTTTGATTATACGATCTACATAGCCAATGCCTTGAACCAAGGACTGGAGAAAATCAAACACAATAGGGATCAAATTAACTTCAAACATTATTCTTTGTTAATGCATTTACTTTTACACAAAGGGCATGGCAGAGGATTGTGGAGTACAGAGATGAAAATTTGGGACTCATTTGATAATGGGGATCCAAGGCCAGTGCAAATGTGGACTTCTCTGTGGGATTGGTGTTTTGATAGATCTCATTATTTTTGCTTTGAAGATTATTTTGTGAAACCTCTAATGCAATGGCTGGGATGTTCTCATGACTATAGCCTCTCCCCAAAAATACAAAGGTTCCTTAGGCCAAAGGAAAATGACTTGAAGAACAAGGTGGATCATAACTGGGGGGACTGGTATGCATTTTTAGACTACACTATGATAAGGGTCTATGGTTTTGAAGGCTCCCCTTATTTGTTACCTAGAATTGTCCCAGACAAAATTGCACATTTGGAAATTGTTAGACAATTGGCTAAGTCGATGCTATGCATTTGAAGAAATACATCAAACAATCATTCATGCCCAACACTTTGTGCTTTGGGGAATTCACAGTAGTCATGAATGAGGGCTATGAGGAAATAAATGCTAAATTAGCACAGTATAATCTCCCAATAGGAGATGAAAGGCAAAATTTTGATGCAGAAGGTTTTATTAACAAAGCCAGGGTATCACAAGGACTATCTGGTTATGAACATATTTTTTTAGAAGTAGATATAATCAGGAATCGAGATGAATCTTCCACTGAAGACAGAATGGCCATTATTAATAAGATTTTTCTTGCAGAGGATTGGAAGAGAAAAAATATTCCCACATATTCAAGGGCTTTTTTCTGAGATTCAAGACCCACTAACAAGAGTTGACCATCTTATTTCTCATGCTAATGAAATCATAAAAGATGTGCCATTAAGTGCTTTTGATACAGCCTACATACAATATTCTGAGACTCAGGATCAAGAGGTGCAGCCATTGGCTCATATACCCTCACAACCAACTCCTAAAGTATCATTTTCTATAGATACTGATGAAGAAATGAGTGATGATGAAATTGCACAAATGAAACCAATAAATGCTCTTGTAATTTCACATTATGAACCTCCTACAGAATTAGATCATGTGAAAATTGAGACCTCAGAGGATCTGTCTGATGATATTAGAGTTGTGGCTGCACAAAAGTTTATCTCTGATGATTAGTTGATTAAAACCCTTGAGTTTAAATCCTTTGTATATGAATACCAAGGAAATAAAATGAGGCAAAGAATGAAAGATGCTACCCCTGAGCAAGAAGCTGCTACCTTGGAAGACTTGAAAAAGGAAATTGACAAAGAACTGGAGTCTATTACTCCAGAAAGAGGAAGACAATTGCTCCAAGAAGACAAAGTATTTCTTGTGCCAGGTTGGGACATGAGTTCTGCTATAGTATTTGATACATTTAGAAGAAGGGAAGACAAAACACTGAATTTGACAGAAGAAGCAAGTGACAAGATATACTCAGGGTATAATACAGATGAATCCACCCTATTGATTTGGTCATTTTATCCTCAAGATAAGAGACCAACAACAGTTAGTGACCCAAATCAAATGTTTGGCCACCTTTTGGTCAAAAGGGTAGGAGATATAGATCCCTTGGAGGCAGCTGAATTGAATGTTAATGTGGTGAAATTTACCAAATCTCAGATTGAGAAACTAATTAAGAAGAATGATAAGCTGAGAGAGGAATTGGTATACCACAAGGAAAGAACATCCTCATCCTCCACATCTGAGGTGCATCCTCTATGGATTCATAAAGATCAAGAAACACTAGATGCATTAATAGATGCAATCTATTGGAAAGAATGCCATGACAAGTCTCAAAAGAAGTGTGAAAAGTTAGAAAAGGAATTGAAAATTCTTAAATACAATATGGCTACTGAAATCATAAAAGAGAGGTTTAATAAAATATGGAATATGCAGATGCCTGTTGGAAGGCATTCCAGCAAACATACTCAGCCATGACAGAAGACAAAAGATTACAAGAAAGGATGATGGAAAATAAGAAAGAACTTTCTGATAGCATTATAGGGCAAAGATTGCAGATGTATAATAAATTGGTTCATATACACAAGGAATACCATAATGAATTAGGTAAGGAACTAAATTCCTTTGATCTTTCTCCCTCAGTTCATGATGACACTGGAGAACCAAGAAAATATGAAGAGTGGAAGGAAGATGTGTTCATGGTTCTAAACACAGCATCATAGGAAATAAATGATGAAGATCTGATTATGCATAATATCCATAAACATCTTGAGAAAATAATGAACATGGAGCATGACATGAAGGAAGTACCCTCAAGGTGAATATGTATGCCATGCAAGAATATATTGAGCATTTATTTGAAGTCAATTTGTTTCTTAGTAGAGCAGTTGATGCACCTGTTGTTCAGAAGGAGTAGATCGACCAACACACAAATGAAACATCCTATGAGAAAATAGAAAACCTTGCTCAGGCCTTGAATGGTCATGGGTTTCTATTCGAAGAGTAACGGATCGGTGTTTTAATTATATTTCTATTTATTTTCTTAATTCAGTTAGTTATGAAAAGATGCGACTCTTCCATTGTAACCAGCCTGAAGCTTGTTCATTTCTTAATATATAAAGGGAACCCAAGGCCGTCTTTTGAATCATCATCAAGATTAGATTAGAATCACTACCATTAGTAGTAGCTTTCATCCATTCCATTCACTATCAAAATGTTTTAAATGATATCCAAAGACCATGTTGCACATAATATTTTGAGGAAATCAATTGAAGATCTTAGATTTGGTGGCTCTATACTGGTATCAATTGTTTGTTAAGATAAGCAATTATTTGGCTATCTCCAAGTTGGTATTCCTTATTATTTGAATTTATTCCAAGTAGAATATTAAATTCATCAAACACATTTGTTGTTCCTGTGTAATTTGCTTAATTGGTTTCTTCAAGTAGGAATTAAAATCCTTTTAAATAGATTATAGTAATTTGGAAATATCAATTGGATAGATAAGGAGAGTCTATAATTGAAGGCTATTATACTGTCTCCAGACAATACTATTAAGTTGTTCAAAATTGAATATATCAAGTATATTTTCATTTCATCAGTGCACATTTTGTTGTCATTGTGTGATCCCTCTTAACTGGTTCCTTCAAGGAAGGATTAAAATCCTCTTAGATAGATCATAGTAATTTAATAGATCTTGATTGGATCAATAAGAAGAGTCTTCCAGTCACATCCCTTCATGTTTATGTAAATCATAAACCAGAAACATTGTGCCAAATAGTTAAAATTATTGCCAGGTAACACCATTAATCCCAGGTTCTCACTTGACTATGTTTACCATTCCATCTTAGAAATTCCATCAATCTAACTTAAGGTTTTTACCTTGATATTGCATATACAATTTATATCAAATTACCATCATTTCATTTCAGAATTCCATAAAATTAGATTATACAATTTATACCAAATTTCCTAGTTGGGACCTTAGTGCCTCTTTAATTTTTGATAGTTTTTTGCATAACAAGGTAGGAGAATATAAGTTAAACATAGAGGGTGTGAAGGAAATTTACATAGGGTCAAGATTCAATCCTGATGAAAATTCAATGTTGATATGGGCATTATATCCACCTCACAAAAGGCCAAAGATCATCGATATCAAAAAAGCCTTTGGACACATGATGACCCTTAAAGTTGGGGAAACTGACCCTGTGGCTTCAGCAGACATGGACATAAGCATTGGCAAGTTCAACAAGGCACAAATAATACAGTTGATGAAATCTAGAAATTATTACAAAATGAAAAGTGAAAAATTAGATTTGGAAATTACTGCCATGAAAGATGCCAGAATGAGGATCACCTCTGGAACTGATACAGAGTTGCAAATTGAATATGAACATCAACAGCTAGTAGAAAAGATGAAGGACCTTCAGTTTGACACTGTGGCAACGATGTTGCATAAGAGATTTACAAACCTGAAGATATGCCTTGATGATTTTTGGCGTGTTCACAAAAAGAACTATGAAGCCATTCTTGAGCATGGGAGAGTGAAAAATAGATTGGGTACTAAGAGACATGATATGCAACTACATGAGGGATCTGACACCAATTCCATCTCGGCCATTGACACAAACATGAGAAAGCATGACAAATATGATGAAAACTTACACTCAGAAAATACAAGGTTTGATGATACTGTGAAGTTGGGATTACCCAAATTATGTGATAAGAACTGGTTTCTAAAGGAACGAGATGATTAGATGGATGAATGCAATAGAATACTTTAGGAAGCATTGGATACAGTCAAAGCAGAAGGGCTATTGCTAGATGGAGCATGCAAACATATGGAATTGATGATAAAACTCAAATATGAAGCCTGAAATGCAGTCCATGATGCGGATACCCCTACCTTGGAGGAGTATAAGAAACATCTTTTAGTGGCTAAGTCAATGTTAGGAGAAGATTAAATTGTTTTATAAGTTTAATTAAGATTAGTAGTTTAATTATTTGCCAAAAGACAATCCAAAGAGACACCTTTGTTGGGTCTTCTTCTTATATATATGAAATTCAAATTGTAATATTTGATCATCAGCACTTTTTAAGATTTTAATACTTTTTAGCAGTGAAAGACTTATTTTTTGGAGTAATACAATACCAATACTTTTCTATTTGTGTGCGGAAGATTCTTTCATTTGGACTAGTTCTCTGTTGTTTCTTTTCAAGCAATTGAAGGCAATGTAAAATGTATTCTAATTAATCTCCATGACCATCTTATAATTACCTCTCACTTTCCTCAATCTACCTTTCCCCATCAGGTACTCCCCTTCGAATTTGTTAATGGAGTTGGGATCCCAAATGCGATCTACATGGATCTTTGCTGCCAACTTAGGAAGATATTTAGTAATGTACACCATGGTCTGGTATACCATATATCCCTCCACCATAGAACCCTCAGGATGTGCTCTTTTTCTAACCAAAGCCTACAAAAATTTCAAGTGCCTCTCAACCATCCACATTGACCTTGTGTGTATAGGTCCACACAATTCAATCTCCTCAACTTGGTGTATTAGGTAGTGTTCTTGTGCATTGAAAAATGTCGAAGGTAGACACTTTTGCATTTCACACGTTAGATGATGAATTTTTCTCCTCCAATAATTTATATCTTCTTTATGGATTTCTTTAGATGACAGCCATCTACAAGTGATTCAAGGCACAAATATATTAACGAGTTTTAACAAAATATACAATATATTACATAACAAGTAAAACAAATGGCAAATATAAGATCTATACAATGAATTGAACAAATATCGCTACTTACCTCATGTATTTTCCAAGATCATATATAACTTGTTGTCGAAGTTGTCTAGGAGAGATAGAGGTAGAACGTACTGCAACAATTATAAAATGATCTTTTCATTATTTTTCCAAAACTAGTAAACATAATACACTGAAAAGTACATGCAGTATACAAATATATATAAAATATACTAGAATAATTACCTTAATGAAGGTATGCCAATCATGCGTTTTCATCCCTGACCCAAATTCACCTTTCTTTGTTATGATATTGTTTATGTTCGCAGAAAATCCTGTGGGAAATCAAATTTTTCGTATGACTTCTTTTATAGCATTTCTTTGCTGCTCCATTAATAACCAAGGAAGGGCGCTTATATTAATTTGGTCTCCATCGCTATTTAATTGAATGGCATTTTTCATTGCATGATTGGTTTCCTAAATGTCACTACAAATTTTGACAATTTTTTCTTTGTCATGCCCTCCATAATATTTTCCATAATGTTTCTGTTATATTCTTTCCGATATGCATTGTATCAAACAAATGCACAATTTGTAGCTGCTCATAGTAGGGCAACCTACTAAATTGTATGGGATAACTTTTCAATCCCTATGGAAGCCAGCCTTTAATGCCTTGACGACCTTCATGAAGCGTATAAGTTAAACAAATTAACAACGACAATCATTGTCAATTACAACATGAGTAAACAAAACACAATATAAAAATATAAATTCCAAACATATCATATATGATAGATAAACAATTTGATCTGATGTATAACCTTGACGATTAATTCTATTATATTCCAACTTCCATAGGTGAGGTGTCATTCTTCGTGGTTTTGATGTAGTCTCTTCTTTCCCATTGAAAAGATGTTTTTCAATAGTTCGATACTTATGATTTCTGTGGAGGAAGTGCCTATACTCATCAAACACCTGCTTTCCTAAACTTGTTGAACAATGAGATTTCATCGTTGGACCACAAATTGGACATGCAAATTTTCCCTTTGTTTGAAGACCTGCAAGATCATATATAATTGGATTAAATATGTCAATTTTTATAATTATATATAATGAATAGATTATTTAAAAAACATACATGATATCTACTTCATAAAATTAAATATTGTTAAAGTGCAATCGAACGTTATAACATACCACAAAAATGTGTTAGCCCTGGGGCATCATGAATTGTCCATACAAGCATTGCATGGAATTGAAATTGTCTTTGTCTTATTGGTCTAGAGACGTCATACATAGTGACACCATTCCATAACTTTAGTAACTCGTCGATAAGAGGCTTGATATATACATTCATATCTTTAACTTGGTACTTACCTAGTTGAATGAACATAAACATTACATAATTATTATAACCATTTTAATGCAATATATATAAATTAATGTACATGACTATTAAATGAAAAAAATATAAGTCATTATGCAACAAATAAGACAAATGATATGCTACTACGTTAAAGAAAATTGATGTAAACAAATACCTGGAACAATCATTGCCAACATTATGTGCTCCCTCTTTATTAACATCCATGGAGGAATGTTATTGTTGATAACAAAAATAGGCCACACCGAGTAAATAGATCTCAGCTCTCCAAATGGATTGACACCATCTGCTACCAATGAAAACCTAAGATTACAAGGTTCTGCTTTAAAGTGTGGCCATTTTTCCTCCATGTCCCTAAATGTAGAACCATCTGCAGGCATTCAAAGAATGTCATCTCCACTTCTATTCCGTGTATGGTAATCCATAAATTGTGCTAAGCTTTCACACCTAAATAGTTGTTGCATACGTGGAATAATGGGAATATAACGAAGAACCTTGCAAGGCACCTTTTTTGTTAGTTGATTTGTTCGATATCTACTGATATGACATTCTGGGAATTCTGTTGCAATTTCATGTTGTTTATGATATATAATATGATCATTGGGACATGCATCTATTGCTTGATACTCCATTCCAATATCTTTCATAATGGCAGATAAATCTCAGTATGAACGAGGTAAAATATTTGATGGTGGTAACAAAAATTCACCTATCAATCTACAACAAAAAATTAATTTGTTAATATAAAGAATATTAATGGTACATATTTCATCCTTTATTTACTAGTGATGAACTAACAACAAAAATAGATGAAAAAGGATGACATATATGACATACCTTAACATTCGTGAGATTGCTATGTTGGATAAACCATTCATAACCTTCAAGTTCACCAGCAACAATATAGCAGAGAGAAGAGTTGTTTGGGAGCCTTCATAAAGGGGCTCGTATGCCTTCTCAAGTACAGGTAAATCATGAACATCATCAAAGTCATCTCGATCATCATGATCAGCTACACCACTAAATGTGTCATGGATCAATGTATTTGTACCATCATCTTCAACTGTGTTTTCTAGTGCATGATCATCTTCTTCCATAGGATCATTAACTTCATCTTCGATATTCACAGGTCCATGTTCCTCCGCTTGCAAAACCACATTCTCTGGGCTGTGATAATCCATATCATGTGCCCTAGGGTGCCCCAACTTTATAATAATGATCGACACAAATAAACCATGATCATGATTAAGTGATTTTTTTTATATATATAAAATGTTAAAATGATATAAACATTTACAAATTCAATCAATATAAAGACATATAATGAACAACTTACCAATGGACGATAATCATGCCCGCTTCAACGTGACCATGTTGCCTACAATGTTTCTCAGTTGTTGTCATTAAAAGTCTTCTTGTCTTTAAGCCCTTGCAATTATTGCAAGCACAATAACATTTCCCATCACCCTTTCTTTTCAATCTAGCCTACAATCTAGCAAGTGTCTCTTCATTTTGTTCTGCACTAATATTATCTGACATGATTTGTCTTTAACAAGCTTGAATATTTAGATCTCCAAAAAATATCAAACTCACACTCCAATAATTTTTAATCATAGACAGGTAACAAAATCTAATAATTCTGATATTTTGCACCAAAAAAAATCAGCCTATAACCTCCACAAACTGTCACAAGTATAGAAAATTTGCAAGTATAGCAAAACATTGTCGTAAGTATAGATAAATTGTCAAACTCACTTTTATTTATTAAAAAAACATTCATCAGAACCCCGACGAACACTAACCATATACCCGTTGGCCCACAAATTAAGGAGGCTAACCATATGTCGGCCCACAAATTGATGGAAGGGGATGGTTGACTTTAAGTGTATGTCAAAATACCAGGAAAATTACATAGCGTCTCAAGTTCGACGAATGTCGGGCATAAATTTTGAATTTTTTTTGAAAAATTCACATTAAATACACAGGTACCCAACGATACATCTAATTATACATCTTTCGTCGGAAAGTTTTGTCATATTTTACAGTCAAATGAGTTAGTGTGTTTATCTCGGTCTAAAGTTGTTGAAGATATTGAGAAGAAGATCAAGGACCTAGAGCTTAAATTGTCTAACATCCCTCAGTCCTATAGTCCCTTAACTGAGTCTGTAATAACTACAAAATGTCTAGTGAGTTTGCTTGATGAATTGAGCAATTTGGAGAAGGAAAATCTTAAAGTTTTGGGTAAATTGGATGAAATCTAAGGACTAGTTTCTTCTAAGTTAGAAACAATGTTTAATGCATTGACAAAAGCTCAAGCTACTGCTCTAACAAGTGATCCCACTAATCTACAGAAGGCAGAGTCATAGGCATTTCTATTCAGTGGTCATATTTCAGTTTTGGATATCATGAAGAAAAGTTGGGACAGTGAATTGGCACTGTTGAAAAACATTTTTGGTGATGTGTTTAAGTTCATATAGACAAGACATAAGGATTGGTTGTATATATGCACCCATGTACATAGAATTTTTGCATGAATTTTGGTAAGTGGATCTTAGCCTTTGCCATTGATGTCAAAGGGGGAGAGGAAAGTAGTGAAAAATGAGGAAGTCATCAAAGGGGGAGAATTGGAAATCACAAATGTACATAGTAAGGGGGAGTTGTTCTAACACTTAGTCATTTTTCACTAAGTGTTGCCATCAATGCCAAAGGGGGAGATTGTTGGCAAGAGACACTGCTAGGCATGTTAGGTGTTGTCATTGATGGCAACTAAATCTATCTTACACATCTGTATTGTATCATTTGATCATATCGGAAGTCAGATTGTAGATTTGTCTAAGTCTGGATAGATGGGAACAGAGCATATGACAGGGTTCAACATTCTGGTCCACATTTCTCCACAAGTAATCATATTGTGTTACAGATCTGAGGGAATGATGAGGGATGTTAGGAATAGCTAAATCCAAAGTTTTATCCTCCGGTGATGAAGGGATTGAAAGTTTCAAGCATCTGAGTATCAGGTTTTGGTTAGATAGTTCATTCTGGTGAAGAATAGGCCAACCTGGTGTTTGATCCTTGTGCGAACTAAGAGAAGTGGTTGGTTGAACAATTTATGAGATCTAGTGGTATTGGTTGACATGTGTGGTGACTTGAATTCATAAGTTGTGGTCCGCATTGATGTTTGTGCATGGATTCAGCCGACAGAATAGTGATCTTGAAAAAGTTTCTAAGTTTTCTTGAGGCTGAATGCAGTTGATGTAATTTCATGTTGCGGATATATATGATCGATGGGTGCGAGCATTTTGAGGAATGGAAGTGTGAATATGAAGTGAGAGGTGTGAATAGTTGTAGTATCAAGTGCGAAGTAAGGAGATTTGAGCTCCAGATCATGGCAGAATAGTGAAACAGGGCAGTGAAAGATGAAGTGTGTGAAGTCAGTATATTGAGCCTAACTAGAACTGGAATCTTGCATTGTTAGATGCTATCTTTCAGTTCAAATATTTCATTGAACTCTTGTAATCGATCTTGTAGGCAGTGAGCCTCCTTTGAGCAGTGAGCTCTGGGTAGTGTGCTTGAAGGCATGTGCCTTCCCATTTTGTAATACTTTAATAGAGTATAAATACTTGTGGGTTAACCCCCACTGTGGTTTTTCCCTTAACCGGGTTTCCACATAAAAATCCCGGTGTTCATGTGTGATGATCTTGTTATTGTTGTTCTTAAGTTCATGCTTCTTTATTTTGAATATATGTGGTAAATTAATAAAGGAACATAATAATAAGTTTTGCAGAACACTGATTCACCCCCCCTCTCAATGTTCCTTAATTTCAACAAAATCAATATATAATTATGATTATTTGGAAGCAATGTAAATTGATGAAGTTACCTTTTTTTGCATGATGGATTGTAATAGTGTTATATTTATATATACTCTTAAAAGAAAAATAAAAAATATGTTTATGCATTTTTAAATTATTTAATGAGTCAAATATGGAATTTATTTTGTTTATTATAACTAGGTTGTTACATGTGGTTTTTTGGTATTGTTCCTTGGTTCTGGGTTGGACAAGGGTTGGCATAATGGTCACCTCCACATGTGAAGCAACCACCAAGTGGTCCTCTCTTTTTTGATGTCCTTTTATCCTTGTTTCCATTTTTTCCTCTAGATTCATTGTCTTTTCTACTATTTCATGAACCATTATTATTTTTGGATGATGTACTAATATACTCCAAGAATGAGGCTGACCATTCGCATCATTTGAGGTTAGTGTTGCAATGACTAAGAGAGCATAATCTCTATGGTAAGCTATCTAAGTGTGCATTTTTCTAAAAATAAATGTAGTACTTAGGCCATGTTATCTCTATAGAGGGTATTTCAATTGACTCGAAAAAAAAAAGAGTGATAATAGAGTGGCCAACACCTAGGAATGTCTACGAGGTGCAAAGCTTTATGGGTTTAGTAGGCTATTATAGGAAGTTTGTGTCAAACTTTTCTATGATTGCAAACCCTGTCACTTCTATTCAAAGGAAGGGTCGATGAAATGAATGGACAAATAAGTGCAAAGAGGCTTTCCAAATTTTGAAAAAAATATTAACTTCAATGCCTATTATTAGGGTTCTTGATCCTGAGTGTCATTTTGTGGTCATCATAGATGCATCTAGTGAGGGATTAGGAGATGTGATTAGAAAATATGGGTAGGTTGTGGCTTATGAATCTTGGAAACTTCATTAGTATTAGCTAAACTATGCCTTGCATGATTTGGAGCTGATAGTAATAGTGCATGTCTTACAAGCATGGAGATATTATTTGTTAGGAAAACTATTTGAACTTAAGTCTGACAACCTAAGGCTTAAGTACATTAGTACTCAACCCAACCTAAATGCATTCTAGAGGCAATGGTTAGAATTCCTATCAAACTATGATTTTACATCAACTACATTAAAGGCAAGGAAAATCATGTAGCTAATGTTGTTAGCCGAAGGTGACATATTTTTGCAATAGCTTCTGTTCAACCAACTTTTTAGGAGCAGATTCTAAATAACTCTCCAAGTGACATATTTTATGAGCAAGTCAAGGTAGCTCTCACTAAAATCCCTAAAGATTTTAGATACAATGGATATCAATTTGAGCCAAGAAAATTGCTAAGGTTAAAAGGTATAATGCATGTACTAGATCCCAGTGATTTAAGGACTTTTGTTCTGAAGAAAATTCACTGAGCACCTTACTCAGGGTACCCTGATGTGACCTAATTGATGGCTAATCTAAAACCTCTATACTTTTGGAAAGGTATCAAACAAGATGCAACCAATTTCATGGCTACGTGCTTAGAGTGTCAATGGGTTAAAGTTTAACACATGCATCCTATGGGATTGCTTTATCCTCATGACATTCTAGAGTGGAAATGACAGGTTATTAGCATGGGCTTTGTTCAATTTCTTCCAAGATCAAGGAACCATCATGACATGATATTAGTGGTGGTAGATAAACTCACTATCTTCCCACTTTATTCTAGGAAACTTGATTGATGGAGCACCAATTCTTGCAAAAAGGTTCATTCAAGATTTTTTTTGACTTCCTGGAGTTTTGGAGAAAATTATATTAGATAGAGATGTGTGGATGACTTCAAGGTTTTGGCAAACCTTGTTTTCATCATTAGAAACTCAATTGAACTTCAGTTTAACATATCACCCAGAGATCAATGGTCCAACATAAAGGGTGAACCAGGTGTTCGAAGATTTACTATGAATGTATTTTATGAACCAATAGTATAAATGAGAGGAATACCCTCCTCTAGTGGAATTTACCTACAATAAATCTTATGAATTTGCTATCAAAATGGCTCCATTTGAAGCACTTTATGGAAGGAAATGTAGAACACCTTTCAGATGGGATAAATTGGAAGATAGAGTGTGCATCAGGCCATAAATATTGGAAGAGATGGAAGAGCAAATCAGGATGATTGAACAAAGGTTGTATGAAGCCAATGATAGGTAGAAAAGCTACGTTGAATTAAAACAAACACCAAGATAATTTATTGTGGGGGACAAAATTTTGCTCAAAATAAAACCACATAAAAGTTCAATTAAGTTCAAAAATTTAGCAAAGCTATCTCCCAGATATGTAAGACCATTTGAAGTGCTTGAAGTTGTTAACCCAATTGTATATAGTCTTGCCTTATTACCTACTCTTACCTAATTGCACAATGTTTTTCATGTTTCTTATTTGAAAAGTATGTGTCTAATTTTGCACATGTTCTTGATTGGAATTCTTTATAGCTTTTGGACCCAGGGGTGGTAATGATAGAGCCTCTTAGAGTACTCAAGGTTCACAAGCTACACTTACGTAACATAGATGTGACCCAATGCAAGGTCCAATGGGGCCAATATTCTGAGGACAATGCCACCTGGGAGGACTACAAAGAATTTCACAAAGTATTTCCTCATTTATTTGCTTACTACTATTAGTTTTGCTTAATACTCTTTATTAGACATTTATGTTAGATTGAACTAAGCCATTGGGACGATGACATTTTCCTAGGGCAAAGGATGTCACGCTGCATTTTTAGACTATGCAGTTAGACAAATTTAAATGTTTAAATATGATTAAGTTCAATATGTGGTTATGAATGCTTGGATGCCATGCATTTCATATGATAACATTTTGATTTAATACTCATGTTTTTATTATGTCATTGTTATTGAATGACCATTAATTGCAAGTATATAATCTATGGTTGCTTTCTTGGAATGAGTACTAATTATTATGATGAAATAAATTATTTATGACTAATTAGTATTATAATGATTATTATATCATGATTATGAGTTCATTTAATGATTTCAGACTAACTACTATTTTCATGGTCATGAGATGGATGCAAGATTAGTTTTCCCCCTCTCATTTAAATAGGGAGAGTATCATCTGGGAGAGTCATAGATTGAGGTGATATGGAAAATTGTACCATGGCAATCAAGAACCCACACACACTTAACTATTTTGTAAGTCTTATCATCTGGTGCATTATAGGATACTACCTATGTCATTGTTTTGACATCCTATTTAATGTTACATTTGCATTCATCAATGTCGCATTTGCATTAGTCGATGTAGTTTAATGTTACTTTTACATTTGATGGTGTTGAGTGGTTTTGGTCTCAAATAGTCCTTGTGAAGGATTATCAAGTGAACTTGCCTTGTTTTTATTCATTTTTAAAAATATATAATTTTGAGAAGTCATCTTTATTCAACGTGAGAAAATATCTTTTTTATTTTATTTTTGATATTAGAAGAGGGAAAAATAAATGAAGAAGAGAAATCTAGGGGTGTGGGGTTTTGAAGAGGTAGTTTAGGGGGTTTGATGGTTGATCACTACTTGAAAGGAGGAGAAAAATGCTCTTATCCAACTGCTTAGGTGAGTGGAAGTATTGGATATTTAATACACATCTAGTTCTAGAAACCATGGAGTGTTTTAGGGCATGCTAGCCACCCAAACTGGTAACCAATAGGGATATTCATCTAGATCTTGGAAAACAAAGGATATATAGGTGGGTTTTGAAAAAATAGACATACATTTGGGGTGTTTGATAAAATTAGAGATACTTTTGGGATGTTTGATAAAATTAGAGATACTTTTCAGGTGTCTTAAATCGGAAGATATATTTTAGGGCATCTTCATTCCTACACCCAGCATAACTATATTCTAGAGTAGAGTTTTGGAATCGTTGATATAGGTATGTGTTTGATTCATTTTATGTATGTGTATGAATTGTCCTTATACTTTTATTTCTATGTCTAGGTGAATGGTTAAATCCATGTATTTTTTTTCTTTCATAGGCTACATATGTTCTTCCTAGAGGTATATGTACATATACCGTAATGATTTACAAATATGAACTATTATTTTCACTTTGTAAGCTGGCCATTAATGCCATGGCAATTTTAAGTGACCATGATTCGTCTTAATCTCCAAGTATTGGTCATATGTTACCAAGTCTCATTTTAATATTCTTCTAATCTGCGAGAGGTGTCTTATTATTACACCTAGTTTGTCATATCCCCGTATTTGGAGAAGTCTTTTCATTATTGGAATATTTAATCACAAGTATCTCAAGTTAGTGGCCATTTTGTAACTCCACTATAGCGGATTGTTTTCTTTGAGAAGGATTTATTAGTGTATAAAATCAGTTTTTCCATGTACATACACACACACACATATATACATATACATGTATATGTATTTGTATATATAGATACACATATATGTATGTATGTATATATATATAGATAGATAGATATATCTACATACATACATACATACATACATACATACATATATATATATATATATATGTATGTATGTATATCTATATACATATATATGTATGTATATATACTTATACATATATATACATCTTTATGTGTAATAACTAGCTTTATATCTACACATACACATATACATATGTATATATGTATATGTAAGCTATATATAGCTTGCATATACATATATACATATGTACCATCAAAAATTGTATACCCCTTTACAATTTTACTAGGTTTAGCACCCGTTGTGGCTTACATGATTATCTTTGTTTACACTATGCAATTCCCAGAACTTCTATGATAAACAAGGCATAATCCTCTGTCACCTAGCATTTCGATAGCCCAAATTACCAGGACTAGGGTGCCCAGGTGGTGTGTATATGTGTGTGTGTGTGTATGTGTGTATGTATGTATATATACTTATACATATATACATCTTTATGTGTAATAACTAGCTTTATATATACACACACATATACATATACATATACATATACATATACATACACATATACATATACATATACATATGCATATATATATATATATATATATATGTATATGTAAGCTATATATAGCTTGCATATACATATATACATATACATATGTACCATAAAAAATTGTATACTCCTTTACAATTTCACTAGGTTTAGCACCTGTTGTGGCTTACATGATTATCTTTGTTTACACTATGTAATTTCCAGAACTTCTATGATAAACAAGGCATAATCCTCTATCACCTAGCATTTGGATAGCCCAAATTACCAAGACTAGGGTGCCCAGGTGGTAAAGTCTTGGCAATTTGGCCCTGACAACTTATATCTTAATGTCGGCCTTATGACTTAAGTGATGCACCTTGGCAGCCTCAACTGTATTGGGCCCTTGGAAAGTAATTGAGATGCATATATAAACATGCCTCCCTCACTCATTTACTCCTAATGACCTAATGGAAAAATGACTCTAGATGCTCTTTATGAACATTCTCTCTAACAAGCTCTTATCTACAAGATCTCTATTTCTGCAGGTTATTGTTGTGTACTAACCCTTGTTGTAGATCTTGGTGGAAGGTCCTTCCTCCTTCTTTCTCTCCTTGTGGTGATTTGATAGTGACATCATGCCATCAAAGGTTTCATTTTCATGGTAACATCCTTCCTTCAAATTTGTTTACATTCATCTTTGATTATTCAGATCTACCTCTGCCTACCTAGGGCACACACTCTTGATCTAATCTTTGTTGTTGTGGAAGTGGGAACATTTACATAGGGGCTTGATTGAGGCAAGCTCCTATACAACACCACCATTTTTTATGTGTGTAGGCTAAAGACGAAAGATCCGATAGGAACGAGCGACAGAAAGATGGAAGTACAAGTGTCAAAAGTGTCTCAGAATTCTAGCAGCCCAAAACCCTAGGACACCAGTGCCTGGGTGCTCTAGTGCTCTAGATCTAGGCCATATTTCTGGCAGTGGCCCTTGACATTCCTTCTCTACTCAGTTTAGGTCCCAGTTTCTGGGCTTTTAGTCCCGCCTAGTCAATAAGTTTTGTTTTATCATATTTCATCATAGAAACCCTAGATCTAGCCTCCTAACCTCAACCTTTTCAATTACAACAAAAGGGATAGAACCCCCTGTAGCTTGGATATCCTTCAGGACTATAGGCAAGCTCAGTTTGTGTGCCCAATGTTTAATTGGAAGGATTGACCTAGCTAATTGAGTAGTGATTAGGTCTCTCTTTTCCACCTAAGCATTTTGGTGAACCTGATGTATCTTGCACTTTACTAACCTTCTTTGTTTAGATCTGATCCATTACTGTATCAGATCTTATTAGTATTTAATTGATCAAACATTCTTTATTTGTAGATCTTGCATTTACACTTCTTCATTATTGTGGTTACCAAAAAAACCTCACCTCTTTAATAAACCCTGCTAGTCTTGCACTTAGTGGTTATGATTAAACTCTTATTTTAGATCTCTGCTATGATTGATTAGTTGCTAAGTCTGATTTCAAATTGATGTAGCATATCATACCTGTCATTTGTGTTTAATTTAGAAATCAAGAACATTCATACATTTATCATTCCTTTGTGTTTTCAAAGCAAAAACATAAACACAACTCTCCAAAACAAGTATGTCTTCTTCTTTTCTTACATCACTTTCCAACTTTACTCAAAAAGTTTGTGATTTTGATGTTCCATTCATTAAATATGGTAAAAACAAAGAATTTCCCATGCCTTTGTATTCTTTTAATCCCTCTCCTAATATCCCTCCTAACAATAAGAACAACTTGGTGCAAGAGGATGAAATCATTAATACATATCTACCATCCCTTCCTTCTAATGCTCTCTTTATAAAAGATGAAGCATTAGTGGATGAAGAGTACCACCTCACATTGGATGAAGACATTGCTTCATACTCTTTTCACAATCTCTCTCCTAAAGATGAGGATTAGTAGGTGTTGAGGATATCACTTCTACTTCTACTGCATCTCCCTTTCACGCTAATCTTCCTTCTTCAGTTGCATATCCAACCCCTTAGGTATCAAAAAGGAGGTAAGATGTTCTTGCTACCTTTAGCCCATATGGTGGCCTCTCCCTATTGGTCGGTTTTGCCACCTCTCCCCTCTTCTTGGTCTATATAAACTCACTACCTATCTTATATTTTGCATCTTTTGATTTTTCTTTCTCTTAATGTTATTTTGCTTCTGGAGCATTTGCATTAATCTCATGGAGACTAACTCTATGTTCTTATTTTGATCTTGTATCATTTGCTTCATAGTTTATTAATCTATTCATTGCACTATTTTTTCTGGATAATTCATCTTTTCTTATTCTAACATGGAATCAGAGCTATTCTAGTGTATAATAGATTTTAGTTTCCTTTTTGAGAGATTTGGGGAGGCTAATAAGCTTTGCTTGCAAGTTTTTTGAAAACCCAGTATGCTCTTCTCTTGCATCTTCGGATGATATGGAGAATCAGAAAAGTTTAACGGAAATATTTTAACCTCTAAGATTTTATACTTGTATTTTTTGAAATCTAGGTGTTTGCGGCATTCTGGTAATCTTGGGAGATTTTTTAGTGTTTCCATAGTGTCCAGAAGGCTTGAGAATGTCAGATCTGGCTTTCGTTTCATCGAAATTGGAGATCAAAAACTCAAGTTGCAAATGGGGTTTTAAAGAGTCATTCCAGCATACTGCTCAAAATTTAGGCATTTTGAGGCTAAACAGACCTTTCCATTGTGTCCAGAAGGCATAAAAATCTCCATTTTCACATAAGGTTTGTCTAGATCGGATACCAAGAGCTTCAAAAGAAATGTTTTCCTTTTCTGGCAGAAGTACGACCATGAACAATACCGTGGACAGTGTTTCAGGCTGAAAACAGTGTTTCAGGCTATGAACAGTAAATTCAAGATGTGAACGATGTTCTCAAGCCATGAACAGTGTTTTTAGTCCATGAACAATGTTTTTAGCCTTTACCCCTCACCATTGGAGTTTTCAATTGTGCACCCAAACTTCAGAAGGCTCATTCTTAGCCATATGGAGGCCTTTTTTGGCACAATTTTTTTTGTTTTGGGGTAGAATTATGTGCTTTACATTTTGGTGAAATCAATTTTTTAATTTTTATGCCCTAGTTTTTCAAAAATTAAAGATTCTTATAGTTCTCATTTTGAGACCTTCCGGGAGCCATATCTTATGCAAACAGACTCCTTTTTAGGTGTCATATTTTCTAGAATTCATATTTCTATGTACTCCACATTGGTGCTCTCATGTAGTGCCCCTCCAGTTTCACCTTGGATGTACAGGTGGTCAGACTAAGGAGCGTGAAGATGAATGTAAATAATCAGAATACTTAGGTTAGTATATTTTATCAATGAACCTTGTTGCAATACTGATTTCACATGCTCTAACATTGCCTTGCATTCAGGTGATTATGATGTTGATTTTACTATGATTGTCATATGTTAGAATTGAGTTTTATGCGACTGATTATGTATCATAGGAGGTTATGATGTTTTGTGTGGATCAATCGTATTATGAGTATCATGTGACTATCTGATGATGGTTCTTACTTAGTCATTCAGTAAATGATTGATATGTGTGTTGTGATTACATGTTTGATGTGTGGGTGAAAGGAACAATGTCACATTACTCATGCATGAGTACCCTGCTACACTACAACTTCCTTTCACTGTGTGTATGACTACATGATTGCATATATATACATGTTCGACTGTGTTGTTTGCTGTAGGTTGTAGGTACCAGGGATCGACTCCACTTGAATTAACAGGTCTGAGTGTGCCTTAACCAATGGACCTATTGAATGGAGATAACATATGGTCCCCTAGCTTAGCCATCATCCTTGAAGAGGATGAGTATCCGGTTGTGCAACCTGTCAATGTTGTCGGTTTGGTCATGATAGTCAGTCATTGTTGTGGTGGTCTTGCTTTCTGATCTTTCATAGTAGTCAGGTATGGTTTGGCAGTTGGGTTATTTTGTTGGTATTGTTTTGGTTATTGTTGCCTTAAAATAAAATAATTAGTTATGAAGCTTTTTTGTTAAATAAATAAATATATAAATGTCCTTAAGTAAATTTAGTTTATAAAAAATATATTATTCTAGAAGTTAAGTTAATAAATAATAATAATAATAGCAATAAATGTAATTCCAACTAGAGATAAATAAATAAATTAATATAATTTAATGTTGTGTTAATGGCAATAAAATAGATAATATTTGCAAGTTGTCATATGTATAAATATAGAAAATACTAAAGTAGATAAAATTAGAAATGAATCTTGTCTAGTTGTAAATGAAATAAATAGCAAATTCTAAAATAAATAGAATCAGTGAGAAATTATTGTTTGATTAATATAGAAAATTGTAAGAAAGTAATAAAGGAGAGTCTTCTGGAAGAAATTGTGGGGGTGGTTATGCATGCTCAACTTTATTTTGAAATCTCAAGACATAATTTGGGGAAGGAGCGTGCATTTCAAATGAAGAATATGTTTTATGTTTTGGGGATCTCTCTCTCTTAGGAAGTTTTTATTTTCTTTTGGCACCGTAAACCATAGCTTCCAGAAGAAAAGACTTGGGAAAAATGGATGCGAGATGGGAAATTTGTGAAGACGTGATTGAAGCAATATTCCAAGTATGGGCTGAGATATGAAACTGATTTATTGTTGCATTAGATTTAGTGAAATATTTTGTGAATTCTCTTCTACATTTTCTGAACCTAGTCTATTGCGTCAGCTATAACTTTATTTTTTTGAACTGGGTTCCTCTAGAATTTTTATATGTCATGCATGACCTAGTTTTCTAAATCATACCCAAAAATCAGCCATACCCAGTTTGTCATTTTTGATATATGAATATTTTGTGACTGTCTACCTCTCACCCATTTTGTCTCTGTTTTAGCAGTCTATTGCATTAGCCATTACTTTAATTTTACGAACTGGGTTTCTCTAAATTTTTTTATATATGGTGTACATCCTGGATATCTAAATTATAACTAAAAATCATCCATACCCAGTTTGTCATTTTTGAGATATGAATATTTGTGACTGTCTACCTCTCACCCGTTTCGTCTCTATTAAAACAGCTAGTTGCGTCACCAATAACTCTATATTTTTGAACTGGGTTTCTCTAAGATTTTTCAAAAAATTCATTTTATGCATATCCTATGATCATTGCTTTCCATCATATGACTCTCTTTGAGGCATTCTACCAATCAGTTTGCGTGCCCTGTCTATGCTTTAACATTTTGCATTGTTGGTAGCTTCTAAAGCCTTCTCAACAAATTCATTTTGTGCTGATCCTATCATATGCATGTGGTTAAAAGTGTGGTAGATTTGATGAAGATGTTAGATCTATAGGAATGTTTTGTTGTTCTATATTCCTTTCCTCTCAATCTTACCTTAGAACAAGGTTCTTTCATTGTAGCTTCAGGTTTTGTATCTTGTGATTCTAACTAGTGTAAGATATTTATAGCATTCTAATATTATAGGCTTTTAGTCTTGCTTATACAGTTATATTTAATACTATTTACAAAATTGTCCTGTTTATTAATGAAATCTACATCAGTGTAAATAGTGTAAACAATTGTTGTGTTTAATTTGTATGCCTTAGGGTTTTTTGCATGTTATTCGCAATCATTTTAATTAAATGAAATTAAAAATAAGTCTTGAGAATTATTAGTTAAATTATTGATACTCATGGATACTTATATCTTATGATCATATTATAACTGCTACGGGTGATTAGAAAGTTATAGTTCTGTATTATTGAGATAGAGTCACTTTATAATTGTTAGATGATTGATAATGCTTGGATTAATGTTACATTCCTTAAAAATATTGTTGAAGGGTATTAGTTTATGATGTGATTTGAGAGTGAATGTGATGTGAAAACATTGTGTTTTTAATGGTGTCAAGTGTTGTGTCATTTGGGGAAGTTGTTTTCAGAGGCCTAGGAGGGTGTGATTGTGTGGGGGTTGGCTATGTGTGCATCATGTGAGTTGAATGAAATGCATTCTTGAAATATTGTCTCCTATTCATGTTAGTATGATACATGTGCAAGATGGAAAATGCCTTGCTCAATGTACCTATTCATGTGGTTATGATGACTATGCAAGATGGATAATGTCTTGCTCCGTGTGATGTGAAATGATGAGTATTCTGTATTGTAAATGCAACATGATGAGAATGTGGTAGTTCATGCTTGGTTTATGTTTTGGGACAAGAATTGGTCCCTGTGATTATGATTTGTATGCAAGAAGGTCAATGCCTTGCATTGCATATGTTACTTGTCATTGTGATGGTAATTGTCATGCTTGATGGATAGGGTCTTCTAGATGGAGGTAGGGGAGTGGCTTTCAATGTGGGGCCAGTGCCCAAAGAGGTTGCCAGGATAAGCCATTGGAAGTTTTTAATCCAGTGATAACTTAATAATAAATTTAGAGGGTTGGGTAGTTTCCACACTAAATAAAATAATTGGATGCCTCACCCATGCATGTAGTGCTCGTTCAGGCTAAGGATGGGATGAGAAGGCTGTGGTTGGCAAGATCAACTTCCTTGTCCTCATGAAAGGATTGTTGGTACCGCATGTGTCACCCTATGGGGCCGGTGCGTAGAGAGAGGCTGCCAGGATAACCATAGATGGGGCCGGTTTCTAAAGAGAGATAGCCTGGATAACCGATTCTAGGACCATGTGATGACACTCTTCCCTACTGCAACCTAGCACTCCCTAATGTGTGTTTTCCTTTTCGTTATGTGATTACCTCTGAAAGTGATGTTTGAGTTACTTGTGTTGTTCATATTGACTCGTGTTGTATTAGAGCCATGTGTAGTCCTTGCACCTGTTAGTCTACTATCTTTCTTGATTGTTTTCTTAGTGGGACCTTATTGTTATCTCCTAGCATTGGGGTAGACCTTAGGGTTCCACATGGTCAGGTGGCTGTGCTTTTCTCTCCATTGGTTTCCCTTACTGTTGATCATGTGCGAGAAGGATGTACCTTGTATGACAGATTTCAGATCTTGCTCTAGCTTGAGGAGATAGATACTTATGATCATGTTCCAGTCTTGTATATCAATTGAATCATGTACTGTTATCTTGATGTATGTACTCCAATGTAATCTGGATAGTGATATTGTAAACAATGTAATGTTGTACTCTCTTGTAAAGGAACTTGTCTATGTACTCATGATCTTATGTGCAAGATCCTAATGTTACTTATCTGATGATTTAATATGAAATTGTATGTGTTTATTTATCTGATGCAATTAGACTTAGAATGAATTGTGTTTGTTAGTTAATTCATAATGTTGGTTAGATCTTGTTTTAGTTCTTTAGTAATACAGCTGTGGAACCCTAAAGGATAAAGCTTAATTTAAATGTTATGAATAAATATATGATTGTTGTTATTTCTTTCGTTTAAAAAAAAATTGACCTTTTTGTAAGCTTAGTTGTGTTATCCTCTAGGTTCCTGTAGCACATTTCACAGTTGAGCATATTGTCTTTTCATTGATGTCAAAATGATGGTGGTTTTCATTGAAGTTAAAATGATGGTAGTAATATCTCAGGTTCTTCAGTGACATGTTTTTCAGTGACATGGTGGAGGTCTCTTCTCTCAGATCAGGGACATTTGATTTTTCAGTGATATGGTTTTCAGGTCTTCAGTGACATGTTTTTTCAGTGAAATGGTGTGAATATGTGACATGTCCTATGCTATGTCATATAATTATCAATTGTATAAAGAGAATGTTTGGACATATATGGTATCTCATCTATACTCATATGTAGTCAGCATATGTGGTCAGGTTAAGCACATGGTGAAAAGTTAAATCATATGGTGTAAAGTTCAAATTGTCACATTTGTTTATTACATGGTATAAAGCTTTACAAAATCCAAACTTAGAGTGAAAAACAAAAATCTAAACGTCAAATGCTTTTTGTTTTAATCTCCTGTTGACTTGTTGAAGCGGTAAATGTTACTTTAAGTAACAACTTGAGGGGTGCAGGGTCGTCAGCTTTACCGGCCCTGATGCCTAGGGTGCTCGGTCACTAGGTTACCTTCCTTTGTGCTCCGCGGGAGAAGTTTGATCAACGATCATCGTTTAAACATCATATGGAAGGCCGCGCGAATCGGAGGGATAAGGTTTGAACTACAAGTTGCCTCAAACGGTTAGTTACACTTGTTAAATTTGACAACCATTGTGTTCTCAAAAGGCAATAAAGTATGCTATTTTCATGTCTTTTCACCAAAGATGAAGAGGCACTCAAATTAGAATTTTTGGTAAGAGTAAGAGTGGAATTTAGAAGGTTTCTTATGAAACAGAATATGAAAAGATTGTGATCATCAAGATGTTTTAGTTTTTATTTTTTTTGAGAGAATGTGATATGAATGTGATAAAAAATATGGTGTTGGAAGTTGAACCGATTTGAAGAAATTGAATGATGGAAGTTCATTTTGTATAAAGAGAATTTTTTTTGCAGGGGTGTTTTTCTTAAGCAGATAAGAGAGATGATCTTAGTGTGGTGAGAAGTTTTTAGAATGGGATTTTTGCTATGAAATGTATTTTTGTATTGCAGGTATGAAGAAACAATTTTTGAATAGGGAATTATGTTGAGTTATTGAAATAGTGATGGTGCAATAAATGGATGGAGTTTTTCAATGATCAAGATGGATCAATATTTGTTCAGAGAAGGTGAAAGTGTTGAAAGACAATAATTTCTCAGAGAGGGTCAATTGTTCAGTTTTGCACAGTGAGAAAGTTCATGAAATGGTGAATTAGATTTTGAGATTGTTTTGTAGAGATATGAAGTATTTTGAAGATCAAAATTGATTGATTGTAGATGATGATGACAGTTGAAGGCTGATTGCAAAGAATATATTTTTGTTTGTTTTAAAAGGGAGAAATAAGGTTTT
Organism: Cunninghamia lanceolata; assembly: GCA_027924645.1. Lineage (NCBI taxonomy): Eukaryota > Viridiplantae > Streptophyta > Pinopsida > Cupressales > Cupressaceae > Cunninghamia > Cunninghamia lanceolata. The sequence goes on from BSBN01000082.1 coordinate 2,010,135, forward strand.
GTTTTTATTGAAACAGGGAAATCCCCTGAGTTATATTTTTTCAATAAATTGTTAATGTTGTAATGTCAGTGAGACATGCAGAGAAGTACAATATGCCAGTGAGGCAAAATTGTAATGTCAGTGAGACAGTTGTAATCTAAATTTTTTGTTAAGCCAGTGAGGCAGTTGAGTGGTTTTTATACCCCAGGAGGGTTTTGCACTCGGGAAATTTCTTGTGTCAAATTTTGTGTTGATACTCTGCATAGTTTTTGTTCTATATGAAGAATTCTATAATTGTGAAATTAAATTAATCAAAAGGTGTAAAAAGTGTTAAAATTGTTAACAACACTGATTCACCCCCCTCTCAGTGTTGTGTGTATTCCTACAGTTCCTTGGCGGGGCGTTACATCTCACATTGATCTCATATTGTATTTGACCTGTAGTTTCAATGTTTGGCCATTTTGGGCCCTATAAGAGTCTAAAAATCTGAGATTTGCATTGTAAATCACACTAATTATAAAGTGTCAACATTGTAATTTCTAGGAGGGTCATTTCAAAAACTAGTGAAAATGGGGGTGTACTTGAGTTATCTTCTTTTCAACACTTCATTTTTGCAATCTCTACATCATGGATCAAACAACAATACCCATCTTAACTCCTTACAACTACTTTGAGTGGAAATCACGCATGGCAATCTACTTAAGGAAAGCTAGTTTGCATAGGATAACAATGGGACTATAAATTGAACCTGCTAAAGATGAAGATAAGTTTAAGTGGTTTAACAAATGTGATGAGGCCTATGGAACATTGTGTTTGTTTGTTTCTCCTGATTTGCTCTTTCATATTGAGTCTTTAAATTCTCCAAATGAAATATGGACAAAGCTAGAAACACTATTTGGTACACAAGATTGAATGAGGGGTCATATGTTGAAAAATGAACTAATTAGTTTAAGTCTAGGCAACTTCAACACAATTCAAGATTTATTCAGAAAATTGAAATCACTAAGATTGCAGTTAAAACAATGTGGAATTGAAAAGAAAGATGAACAATTGATTCTTAGTATTCTCTCTAACCTAAGTTTATAATATTTTGTATTTGTTTCTACCTTCTATGCTACTAAGGGTGCACTTGGTACTCAATTCACCATGCCATCTTTGGATGACTTTGCTATCTCTCTCACACGGGAACAAGATAAGCTAATCCAGATGGGCACTCTAAAATCCTTTAAGTCACATGCCTTGAATGCTAACCAAGGCACAAAAGAACAGAAAGGACAAAGTAGTAACAATAAGGATAAGAAACAAAAGAATAGTAAGGAGAAGAAGGATCAGAAACAAATTTCCCCAAAAGTAGTTAATGAGACCCAATCTTTTAGTGGCGACAAGCCTAAGAAAGAGAAGGTCATATGTGCCTATTGTAAAAGACCTAATCATGATGAACATAAATGTTTGAAGAAACAAATTGATCACTTGCCTCACATTCTTGAGAATAATAATATCAATGTTCCTGAATCTATAAAACATAGTTCTAATGAGAGGTCTAACAAGGCAAAGGATAACAATAAGGGGAAAGGAAAGGGCAAGGCCCTTGTAGCAGTTGCTTCACAACCATCCACTTGGGTTCTTGATTTGAGTGTTTCACACCACATGGCTTCATCTAAGGAAGAATTTGCATCTTTGGAGTCATGTACTATGCCTTCTATTTTGATGGGTGATGACACCCCTGTTGAGGTGTGTGGGAGAGGGTCTGTCGATGTGGGGGATTGCACATTCCATGATGGTCTTTGTGTGCCCTCATTATCAACTAATCTCTTGTCAGTATATCAGATCACTCACACAAGTTTAGGCAAGTGGGTCGAGTTCATTCCTGATTCAGTGATGATTTGTGAATTGCACAATGATTCTACATTTACAGTTCAAAAAGAAAATCATTAGTATTGGTTATATTTGTTTTCTCACTTTGTTCTTGATCCTCCTTCATTTGTTTTCTCACTCATTCAGATGATGTGAGTAAATTATGGCATGAGCGGTTTGGCCATCTTAACTTCCGCTACTTGCATCAACTCAACCAACAAAGCATGGTCATAGGGTTGCCTTCAGTTCAATTTTTAGGTGGTGTTTGCCAAGGTTGCATTCTTGGTAAGCATCCTAAGGAAAATTTTGATAAAGGTAAGGCATGGAGAGCTTCATAGATACTGGAGTTAATTCATAGTAATTTGGCTAGTCCATTTCCTCATCCATCCTTTAGCAAGGCTAAATTTGTTCTAACTTTCATTGATGACTTTTCTTGATATACTGAGGTGTACTTTCTCAAACAAAAGTCTAAGGTATTTGATCACTTTCAAGACTTCAAAAAAAATGTAGAGAACCAATCTAGGAAAGCTATCAAAGTTTTGTGCACTGACAATGGTGGTGAATATGTCAACCATTGTTTTGAGTGGTTTTGCACTTCGGAGGGGATTGATCTGCAACATTAAATTTCATACACTCCTCAGCAGAATAGTGTGGCAGAATGGAAGAATAGGTCCTTGAAGGAAATGGTGAACTGCATGATTCACTCCAAATCTCTACCACGGTATTGGGGAGAAGCCATTAACTATGCTTGTTATATCCATAATTGTGTTCCTCACTGAGCCTTGAAGGGAGTCACTCCTTTTGAAGCTTGGAGTGGTTGGAAACCATCAGTTAAGCACTTCCAATTTTTTGGTTCTCCTGCATGGGCCCAAATTCCTACAGAGTAATGTAAGGCCTTGGATCCGCAAAGAAGGTCTTGCATATTTGTATGCTATTTTGATTGTGTGAAGGGTTATTGGTTACTCCACCCTACTACACATGAGTTGTTCATTGAGAGGAGTGTTCAGTTTGAGGAGGGCTCTTTGACCTCCACTCCTATCACTTCTCCACTTCATTCTACTTTGACATTAGAGTCACTTGGGATACATGACAGATTTTCTGATGAGTCATATTCACCTGAGAAGATTCTTGATGATGAGCAGTCTTATACCTCCACTTCTGATGCTGAGAGCAATTTAGAGGGTTCACCTCCTTCCTCTCATAGTCATCCTTTAGAGGGTGATGATTATCCTCTAGATTCTCCAACTTTTGGTCCACTTTGGGCTAGTCAAACCTTGCAGTCTATAGGCGATTGGGTTGGGGATCCATCAAACACCAGGTGAACTCATTCACAATTCCAAGATACTCCACATGTCTTCATTGCTACTGCCTTCGATCCATAGTATTTTCAAGAGGCTTATAGTATTCCTGAGTGGGATACAACTATGTAGGAGTACAATTCCTTGATGAGAAACCACACTTGGGATCTTGTCCCTCTTCCTAAGGGAAGAAAACTTGTTTGATGTAAGTGGATCTATTAGAAAAAGTTTGTAGTAGATGGGACGATTGTTAAGTATAAGACTTGTTCATTCATCGAAGGATTCTCCTAGGCTCTTCAGATTGACTACTCTAATACTTTTGTGCTAGCTGCCCAAATGAACTCCATCCAACTTGTTCTTGCTATTACTACAACCAATCATTGGTAAGTGCACCAGATGGATGCGAAGTGTTTTTCTTCACGATGACCTTCAGGAGGAGATCTATATGGATTAGCCATAGGGTTTTGTTCAGGATTCTTCACTTGTGTGCTACCTTTGAAAGTCTCTCTATGGCCTCAAACAAGATCCTTGGGCCTGGTATGCCAAGATGGACTCCTTCCTTCTGACAGTTGGGTTCACTCAGTGCTATTCTGATCCCATTGTCTACATTTTACAGTAGGATGATTCGCTCCTATTTCTGATCCTGTATGTTGATGACTTGTTGATCACAGGGAGTTCTTCATCCACCATTGGGGTAGTCAAAATTGCCCTCCATGACAGGTTTTTTGATGACTAACTTGGGCTTATTGCATTACTTTCTTAGGATTGAGATCTTTCGATTTGCTTTTAGGATCACCATCACACAGTCCAAGTATGCTCTATATTTACTCTTGAGGTTTCATATGGCTGACTGTAAGCCTACTCTCTCTTCCTTTCTATAGTCAGACTTGAGGCTCAGTGTTCTTCACCATTTGTTGATGGCACTTTATATCGACATCTTGTTGGGAGTCTCATTTATCTGACTCATATGAGACTCAATATTCATATGCTATAGGCATGGTCTCTCAATTCATGTAGGAGCCCCATGAGCTACACTAGAAAGCAGCCAAGTGGATACTTCACTACATTCAAAATACTCACAGTTTTGGGATTCACTACACAGTGAGCATTGATCTTGACTTGGTGGGTTATATAGATTTAGGTTAGGTAGGTGATTCTCAGGATCATAAGTCTACTTTAGGTTACAACTTCTCACTTGGTTTAGGTCTTGTTTGTTGGTCGAGTAAGAAGCATTATGTTATTGCTCTATCTTCTACTGAAGCTGAGTATCGGGGGTTGTGAATGTCACGACTGAGGCCATTTAGCTTCAGAATCTTCTCACTAAGTTTGGTATCCAGATCATATGACCATCAATCATATTTTGTGACAACCAGATTGCCATTCAAATCTCATGGAATCTGGTCCATCATCAGCAAACCAAACACACTGAGGTCCACATGCACTACATTTGAGAGCTCATCCATGGCTACATGATCGACCTTCGCTAATGTTTGACTTCTAAGCATGTTGTTGATATCTTCACCAAACTCTTCATAGAAAACAAGTATATTCATCTATGAGCTTTGATGGGGGTGTGGGAGGCTTCATCTTCTGGGGGGCTTCTTAGTCCTCTCAATCGGAGTCCTGACTCTCTCTACTCTAGGGGGTCTTTTCTCTCTCCATTTTTGGGGGCTATTCTCTCTTGGGGTGGCTTCTTCTCTTTGGGAGGATTTTTATGTACATGGGTACTTCATCAAGTTTCATTTACCGAGACCCATCTTTTCATCCACCTAAGCTACGCTTAAGGGGGTGTTAGTGTAGGTTTTTATTTTCCAAGTGGGTTATTTTATTTCCCTATTTCCTAGGTTTTCCTACACTTTTATTAAGATTTCTTAGGTTAAATAAAGTGATTTTAATTAGTGAGTGGGTGATTTGAGGTGTCAGCATCCTACAATGGAGGTGGAATTTGTTATCTTGGGAAGATGCTCTTGCTATCTTTATCCCGTAAGGTGGCCTCTCCCTATTGGTCAGTTTTTCCACCTCTCCCCTCTTCATGGTCTATATAAACTCACTACCTAGATTGTATTTTGCATCTTTTACTTTTGTATCCTCTTAATTCTATTTTGCTTCTGGAGCATTTGCATTACTCCCTTGGAGACTAACTCTATGTTGTTATTTTGATGTTGCATCATTTATTTCATAGTTTATTAATCTATTCACTGCACTACTTTTCTTGGTTATTCATCTTTTCATATTCTAACAAAGGATTCCTGATTTGGGTCCATTCACCACCTGCAAAATAGGGGGAACTACTATCGCAACTGTAGGAGATTGAGAAACTGCAAGGGTAGTAGTCGTAATAACACACAAGGAGACACCGACAAAAAAATGAGCAATTTGATTAGATTTGAATTTTTGATAGGAGATAAACAGAAAATCATTGTGAGGATGAATGGGATTAATTAGTTTTGGCTAGAAGTAAGCAAGCAAAAAATTTCCATGAAGAGCCAAGGGCTTGAACCCACTATGATATATAGTGTGCGCTTGTCCTTAGAATGGAAACTTTAGACACTTATGGATTACGAAAGGGATCACCTTCATGGAAGCGAGCCATGGATAGCCTAGATTCACACAAAATTGATCTAAGGTTGGAATGATGGAAAAAGACACATCCAAGAGTTTTAGTCTAACCTAGATGGGGAGAGTTATGGCACCAAGAGTAGGTCAAGTGGAACAGGCATGCACTCTAACTGAGATTTTTGATCTCTCGTATTTATTTTGGTATAATTCATGCATGTAGATGAACCCCGTAACTACATTTGCCAGGCATATAGGATCAATGAGTACTCCCCTTGTGGGTTTGTCATTAATCCTATCGATAATGTAGAGAGGACCATAAGGTGCATGAATAGAGGCATCAACATGGGTGAAGGAAATGTCAAGCTCATAATCATCTAGTTTTTGGTTAGAGTAAGCATCTATCAAGGAAACTTGGTTCTTTAAATTCTTGTTTTGATGATCAGAATTTATTGAAGTAGGTATTCTATCGATATATGGTTCCACAAATTTGGTAGCATGGTTGGCTATGGACTTATTCCCTTTGTCATTCTCACTAGCTACTTGGATAACATTAGAGTCAACGAGGTCTTGAATTTCATGTTTCAGACGCATACATCACTCGATGTCATGCCCAGGAGTTTGATGATATTGACAAAAGGCCTTCGAGTTAAAAGGAGGCAACGACTTAGAAGTGTCAACGGGGTGAATAGGTGAAATTTGGACAAGGTTATGGTTAAGGAACTACTACATGATAGAATAAGGGGATTCAGAAAGCTAGGAAAATTGTCAAGACCTTGGTTTGAATTTATAGGGGGTCGCAACAAAAGGGATTGTGGCCACAACATGTGATTGAATGTTGTTTAAAGAATTATAAGAGATTTTGATAAAGCTTTTTTTTTGTTTCTTGAATGATTGAAGATGTGTAGAAGCGGCTTCAAATTGACCAATGGGAGCTAACAAGGAAGAGCCCTCATATTGACTAACTGACAATCGGTGATCATGGAGATCTATGCAAAGATGTGTAAAAGAAGGAAATTGCATTAAAATAATCTTATCACATATCTGCAGCTACATGTTCCCAGTGAAAACCCTTTGCACATCAGCATCTAGAAGAGAATAATAAATTTGAGAGAAGAGTGCTTGATGGTGCCCAATGAAATCAATCACTTTCTCCTTCACTCCTTGCTTGCAATGAACCAAATTAGCCAATGTTACTTGAGGTCTGATGTTGGCTTGAAAGTGTTGGAGAAATTGATTGATAATTTATTGAAAAGAATCAATGAATTATTAGGTAGAGAGGAAAACCAATCCAAGGCTGTGTCTTTTAGTGACCTAGGAAAGAGTTTAGCCAAGAGAGCATCTTCAAATAGAAAGTTGTTGCACAAGGTGGTAAAGGCAGACACATGGCTATTCGGGTCTCCTTTTCCAGAATACTTCTCAAAGTGGGGAAATTTGAACTTATCAGGCATCAATTTTTTAAGGATAGCAAGGGATAATGGACTACAGGTGTAATAGGATGGAATGGTAGGGTATGATTGATTTTGATTCATGGTTGCTAATTTTTGTTGTAGGGTGTTGACATGTTGCAAATTTTGGTTTATGACAGGATTAGCAGGTAGCATTAACTTGTGAATGTATGGAATTTGAAGGAGATTAACTAATAGGAGCTTGAGACACCACATGATTGACATTTTGGTAAGTGAATTGTGGACAGAGTTGGTTAAAAAGACACTAGGAAGTAGTTTGAACAATGTTTTAATAGGTAGACTAGAAGCTAGAGGAAGGTGGGACAAAAGTATAGTTCCCACTGTAGACACCTAAAATTGGCTCAGGTTGAATTAAGTAAATATTCTAATATTTATCTTAATTCATATTTTCTTTTGTCAATTAAATAAATATTATAAGTTTATTTGATTGGTTCATTACCCTACAATTAAATAAAATTATTTTATTTAATTAAAATCCATAAATTCTTCTAATGTCTCAAATCCTAAATCCACCTCACAAAATCCACCTCATCAATCCACCTCATCTCTTCCATCTCACCATGTTGCACATATAATTAAATATTCTTAATATTTAATTAGCTAATATCCTCCAAAATCCAAAAATAAATCTTAATTCAATTATCCTCCACCAAATTAAATATTTAATTCAATTGTTCCCCACTAGCCTTCACCAATTGAATATTTAATTCAATTGTCATAACCCACTATACTCTACTATTGAATTCTTAATTCAATTGTCATAACCCACTATCCTCCACTATTGAATTCTTAATTCAATTGTTCCCCACTATACTCCACCAATTGAATTTTTAATTCAATTGTTCCCCACTATCCTCCACTATTGAATTATTAATTCAATTGTCATAACCCACTATCCTCCACTATTGAATTCTTAATTCAATTGTCATAACCCACTCTTCTCAAAAAAAGAATTTTTAATTCATCCATTATGAATTAAAGATTCACAAAAAATGAGAGCCATTGATCTCATCTTTTGATCCTCACCCTCCATTACCTTTTCAGAAAATCTATAAATAAGACTCCTCTCTAAGCAATTATGGGGACTTCTTTTAGGTATCCTTACCATGTCCAATTTCTTCTAGAAACTTCATTCTGGCATCCTTATCATGCCCACATTCTTCTCAAATCTCCACATTCTAGTCATTCTCATATCATCCTCCATCATTAGTGTGTTGAAGCTCATCTTCAATCACACAAAGTATCATAGCCGTTTCTCCTTGTCATCTTGAGGAATCGAAGCAAGGAAGCAAGCTCCCTGAGGGCCAATCTTCATCATTCAAGATCAAGAAAGAATAGGCGAGCAATGGAAGTCGAAAGGTAAAGGTTGTAAGTATCTCTTTGTGATTATTTATCCTTTTTCCTTCATATTTCATTGATGTTTGGGTTTAATATTGTTTATTGATCAATCCATTTTTCCCATTAACATTTTGGCACGCCCGGTGATCTAACCCCCATCTTGTTTGTGAGTGTTTGGCTTTGAAAGTGCTTGTTGCAAACTCAGGTGTGTTTCAAAGAGCATTCAGGAATCAACTCTCACAAGTGGCCTCCTACGTGCAAATCGAGCTCACAGTTGGGTCCAGACGACCTCAGAGGTAAGAAATAACCTATCATTTGTTTAGGTTGCTATTTGAAATTTTTTGAAATTTTTTTTTGCATCTCAACGTATTTTTTGCAAAAAACATAAAAAAAAAAAAGACAAAACAAAACAAAACCAATAGCATTACATTTTATTTATTTATTGTTTCTTTTTAATATTTTTGGTCTTATAAAAGCAAAAACAAAAAAATAATAATAAAAACATAACAAAATAAAAATAAAAATAAAAAACTAAAAATAAAAATAAATTTTTTTGACAAGGGGCCGAAGCCCCTTGCCCGCAGGCCCTGCCTGCACCAATCCCCCCACCTCCTTTCCCCTCCTCACCAATCCCCCCACCTCCTTTCCCCTCCTCCCCAACCCAGCACCCCCCTCCCATCCCCCATTCCCCCCTCCCTCCCGCAGCCCAGCCTTCCCCCACCCTGCGTAGCCCCTCCGCCCCCCCTCTGCATACTTCCCCCTGACACCTCCCTCCCTCCTCTCCCCGTGGCCTGTGACCCCCCCACACCCTCGCGCCACCCCGCAGCACCCAGCTCCCCCAAACCCCTGACTCCCCTCTCCCCCCTGCCCACAGGCCCTGCCTGCACCCTCCCTCGAGCCCTCCCTGCGAGCCCCCTTCTCCCCGCCACCCAATCCCTGCTCCGCCGATCCGCAACACCCAACCCTCCGCACCCCTACCCTGCTTCACCCTCCCCCAAGCCCTCCCTGCGAGCCCCCTTCTCCACGCTACCCCTCACCCTGCCTGCCGCTCTGCCCACCCAACCTTCGCGCCACCCCTCTCCGCAGCTCGCCATCCGCCGCTGACACCTAGCCCACCATCCGCCAGCCGCCCCCTCTACTCCGCTCCCCTCTGCCACCCACAGCTCCGCCCCACCTCTGCTCAACCTGTCCTCCACCTTGCCCCACCTGCACACACACACCAATAAACCAAAAAAAAAAAAACACACCACAAAGAAAAAAACAAAACAAAACAAACAAAACAAAAATAAAAATTTAAAAAATTTAAAAATTAAAAAAAAAGGGACTTGTTTTTCTTTTTTTTCTTTTTTTGATGGCCACTTAGCAAAATAGGCCAATTTTTTCAAATTTTCACAACTTTTGCATACGGCACCGAAAATTTGCAAATTTGGACTTTCCGGAAAGTTGACGAGACAACCTTTGCCATTGTGAAGAAATTTTTAGGTGACGGTACCATTTTACCAACATTTTTTTTTGCAATCAAAATCAAACCTACTTGCACAATGCGTTTGGTCAATTTGTTTACCTTTTGCTGACTTGTGAGTTTTTTGTGGAACTAACTGCCTTGTTGCAGCTTCTTATCACTCACACTGAGCAAATCAGCTTTTTTCTAACATGTTCATGCAGGACGAGCATTGAAGAAATCTTGATTTATCTCACTAAGTCTTAGAAACACATTGCCTTCTTAAAGGATAATTGAACAAATCATTTCGGCAATTTAAGTCTTAGGAACACACTGCTTAAGGGACAATGGACATGTATGTGAAAACACCTCAATTTTCTAAGGGACAATGGACATGAATGCCAAACACTTCAATTTCATAAGGGACAATTGACAACTACAAACGTGTGTGTGCCTAGTTTAGTTGCACCTTATTTTTCTTATAACGGGACAATTGAACCTTTGTTTGACGTGCTTGCTCTTACATTTTAGTACATCCTTTAGAAGGGCCTGCTTTTGGATTGCGCTTCATCCAAAAGGGACGACCCTAAGTGGAGTTTTCCTTTGAACCGCTATATAAGAGGGATAAGGTGAAAGCCAAGTCCTAACCGACGTCAGCCTTACCTTGTGGTGTCAAACTGAAAAGAAGTGTACTAGTTCCTTGTGAAAGTGATTTTCACATTAAGCGAAGTATTTGATACTCTTAGTAGGATTGGTTAAAGCTTTTAGTAGCTTGCCACATTGCTTGTAAGGCGTTGGCCCCTCAAAGTTACTAAGAACTATTTTAGATAGAGACTACCCAACTTACCTCCGAACATTGCGGTAATCATCAGTGCAAGGGGAATCGATTTAAGCCCTTAAGATACTCACCATTGGCTCCCTTGAGAAGAGATAGTATTCCCTTGGCCAAAAAGCTCTTGTGACCTACTTGAGCTTTCCAAGGGGAGGGTGAGATATCCCTACCTATCGTCTCTCGCAAAGATACAAAATATCTGACACCTTTATGGAATGATATTTTTATCGACGGAGTATTAAGCTGTGAGCTGATCTACTGCAATGACACCTTGTCTCTAGGGATAAAAAGTGCTTGATAGTTGTTTGCAAATTGTCTCATACCTGTGGAAACATTGGGCTTTTTTGTGAGCCTTGAACATACACTATTTGTTGTGTCAGTCCATCTTTGCCGACTTTGTTTGTTGTGTTTTCTCTTGCCAAAAACAAATCCAATCAGAAACAAACCAAATCTATCAAAATTTTGCCTTTTTAATACATCAGACACTACTTCAGTGCCTCTAGTAGAACAACAACTCGCCTTTGGTCTAACAGTAGCTCGCCTTTGGTATAACAGTACCTCGCCTCTAGCTAAACTACTTCAACACCCTCGGTATAACAGTAGCTCACTTTTGGTAACCGTAGCTCGCCTTTGGTACAGCAGTATCTCACCTTTGGTAGCTTAGTCTATCACCTTTGGTATTACAGTAGCATGCTTTTGGTTGCACAGTCCTGCGACTCTGGCCAAACAGTATAGCGCCTTTGGTCCAGTCAATTATGCATGGGAGTTTGTCTTTTCCAAATCACAAGCAAAATCTCAACAGTCCTTTTTTCCTAGTGTATTCCATGGTACTCACTAGGCTCCAGCAAACTATGAAGTCCAAGCAAGTTGTCCCTAGGAAGCACAAATCACCTCCTCACACACCGTGATCTGGGCGTCTCAACATTACCCCCACAGTTACTCCTAGGACACCCGCAGAAAGATCTACAAACTCTCCAAGCATCCCGCAGCTAGATCACCCAAACAATCCACAAGGTAGGGTCCCTTTAGTAAGTGCCTTGCCTTTTACCACCAGTATGCCTCCAGATTTTGTGCCGCAAGGTTATACTGTCGACCAGGTCCCAGCTCAAAAAGTAAGGGTCCCTTTGGTAAGTACACCTCACTATACTACCGGTATGCCTCAGGATCTTGTTGGTTATACTGCAGATCTAGCCCCATCTCAAGAAGAGCGACACTTTGAAATAGGTCAATCCTCTCAAGAAGATGGACAAGATCTTGATGAATTCATACACGATCCTAGAGCCATAGCCGCCTTTGACAAAATCCTGAGTGAGAACCAGGATCATTTCCTTCGCTTGCTTGCCGAGCAAGGAGCCAAATTGCCTCAAAATTTTGATTTATCCAATCTCAAGGAGACAAACAGTACCCAAGACACCATACAAGCGGTGCACACCATGTCAACAGTGACCACGCCTTTTCCTGAACAAGGCTCGCAAGGGAGATCACTTGTACAATATAATAACCCCCTTTATCAAAATCCGCCAAGAGAAAGACCCATATCACCACTTCTGACTCCTATGGAGATCTACAAAAATCAACAAGAAACTCTCCAATGTCAAGCGGAGCTAGCTAAGCAAGCCACCTTAGCTTGATCAAATATACAACAAACCCCTCAAGTATCCACACCAATCGCAAGTGGAATCTTGGTTACCCCATCACGCATAGGTTTCCCACCAAATTACAATTCGGGGAACAACTATGTAGCCATGCAACAAGTGTCTCAACAAATGCCACCTCCTATATCATCAGGCCTTCATGTCTCTCAACCAACTAGAGTCATGCCAGCCCAACCACAACATTTTTCTACTCTCATCATCAATCAACCTCAACCATTGCAAATCACATCTACCTATGCCCCTCCTCCACAACGTTCATCCGCACTAAATTTCTTTCACACATTGCCTAGCCACCCTCAACATTCCCAACATCAAGTTTACCAAAGATATGTACTGCCATCACAACCTAATCCAGCGTACTTTAGCTTTCCACCCCCAAATTCTTTTCTCCAACCATCACAAAGCCAACATTCTTACCTAGCACTGCCCCCACCTCCTCTGAATCAAAACATCCAATTCCAACCCAATCTCAACCCAACATACAACGCATGTGACCCCATCCAATCGTATGACCCTTACAACACCAATGCGCATGGCTTACACTACAATCTATTGTATGGGCAACAACAACCACTTCTAGGACAACAGGAGATGTTACCAACCCCTCCCATAGCAATGGAGCTAAAGATCGTGGAAGTTCAACAACGGTTATCTGATATTACGTTTGGCCACACCAAGAAGACCTTCTCTTTAAAGGAAGTGTGTCCTTATCCTTTTGATCGGTCATTACCAATGATCCCTTTTCCTCAAAATTTTACTATTCCTAAGTTTGATAAATACAAAGGAAAAGGTGACCCAAAAGACCATCTCAGGGAATTCTATCTTGCTTGCTTTGAGGTCTCACATAATGACACATATCTTATGCATCTCTTTCCTCGCAGTCTTGGAGGCCAAGCTATAGAATGGTTCTCGCACCTCCCTACGGGTATCAAGTCTTTTAATGAGCTGGCAGAGAAATTTTCCACCCATTTCTCCTACAATGTAGAGCATGAAATCTCCATGACTGATTTATGCAACAACAAACAGAAAAATAGTGAAACGTTCATTTCTTTCCTTCAGCGATGGAGACAAATGGCTAGCAAATTCCCTTTCAAGATTCCGAAGAAACAGCTTGTTAGCATATTTGTGTAGAACCTCAACCAAGAGTTAGGTTTCCATTTGCAAATTCTTAGTGCTACAACCTTCGATGAAATCACATACAAGGGAATCAACATTGAAAAGGCCCTCATTGCTAAGGGTGTGGTTAAAATCTTCAAAGAAACAAAAGACAATGCTTCTCATCAACAATCGAGCGATAAACCCAAATATTGGAACAAAAACAAAAACATAGTCAACGATGGTGTGGTCGATTCTAAACATGTCCAAACATTGCAAACGCCGCTGCAACATGCACAACCAAGTCAGCATCCACAACAATAGCAACAACAACGGCAACCCTATCAAAATCAACAACAACGACAACAAGAATGGCCTCAACAAGATTACCCTCAGCGGCGTCAATTTACTCCCTTGGGAGAACCCATAGAGGTTGTCTTACAAAAGATTTTATAGAGAGGTCTTATAACCCTACTTGATGCTCCTACCTATGGGGAACCCATTTATAAAACTGCACGGTACAGAGAAAATGAATACTGTGAATTCCATAGGAGCAAATGGCATAGAACTGCATCGTGCATGAAACTCAAACACCTAATCCAAAATCTCATCGAAGGCAACCTAATCTCTCTAGAACATCATCCACCAGCTCAACACGTGAACAAAGACCTTAACATGTATAAGGAACCATTCCCTCACCACGGTCCACCTCCTCCTCAGGATAAGGGTAAAGGTGTCAATCATGCTTCTACTTCCTTTGACTCTATTGTAGGTCGTTTTGAAGAGAGTCGAGTGTCTACCCTCACAATCAAAGGCAAATCTACAGATTGCACTGTTACCACTCACCGTGGTCATGTCACCATTCGTGGTCCTACACCTAGTCTTCTGGCTTAATCTGATTATAATCTTGTCAAACATTTAGGGAAAACGCCAGCACAAATCTCTATCTTGGACCTTTTACGGTCATCACCTGCACATAGAGTTGTGTTAGAAAAGGCCCTCCAAGAGTCTTCGGTTCTTAACAACATAGCGGTCACAGATTTCCAAGCTATAGTGGGTAATATTGCTTCACATTACAATATGGTTTTCTCTGAGAAGGACCTCCCCTCCCATGATCCATATCACAATGTTGCCCTTCATATTGAAGTTATCATCCATAAGCGCAAAATCAAACACATACTCATAAATGGTGGTGCTGGTCTCAACATCTGTTCTTTAAAGTTACTTAAGCAATTGGGATACTCTGAGAATCATGTCAACTCTGAGCATAGTATTACAATCAAGGGATATGATGATGCTGAATGCCGGTCAGAAGGCATTATCCACTTGCCTATACAACTGGGCCCCGTCATGTTTGAAATGAAGTGTCAAGTCCTTGATATTGACCTACCATACAATATTATCTTAGCCCGCCCATGGATCCATGCAATGAAGGCTGTGCCCTCCACGTACCATTAGTCTCTAAAGTTCCCATACAATGGTACAGAGATCACTATCCCAGGAGACCCCAATCCTTTCGAATTCTGCCGGGTCTTGCAAGGTAGTTATAAGAATTGCAACCGAGTGCCTAACAATGAAAAAGCCCTTGACTCCCCACTATATGTTGATCCCAAAAACCTGACACAAGCCTCTACCAGTAATCCTAATCCTCTTCCTGAAATCAAAGTGCACATCCGTGATATAGGCTTTGGCACTTATGATATCTCAAAATCTTGTTGTGTAGGGCAGATGCCTTTGTCTCCAAAATCCTATGGCCAACCACCCATTGCCAAAGTAACCAAAAAAGCAGCTATCCCTCCCCCAACATTCCTAACCCAATTCCAACAGGGACGGTTATTGGAAGAGGAAACTATTGAGGACATCTCTTCTTGGCTCTATAGGGAGAAAGAACCAATCACAATACCAGTCAAGCAATATGGCAATAGCTTAAGGATCGTCAAAAACATGGGCTATAAAGGCAAAGGTGGCCTTGGGAAACAGAATCAAGGAACTATGGAGCCCATCATTGTGACAAAGAAGCTAGACAAGAAGGGGTTAGGATTTGGTAGAAAGGTACCGCACGCCTTGGATATCGGGTATATCCTCGACGAGGTAGCCAAAACTTTTCCCGCTGGTTCGACATCTAACAAGGATATCATCGATGACTCTTCCCTCCATATGACCGAACTATTTATAGAATCCTCCATATTTATGCTATCCTCTGTATCCCTAACATCCACCACAAACACCCAGAATGTCACACTTGTCTACCCTGAACTTATTGATTGGGACCAACAAGGGTCCCCTGTTATAGATATATTTTAGAACGACGAAGCTTTAGCTGAGTTCATGGGACTTTGGGATGGCATCCCTCTGGGCAATCACAAAGTAGGTTTTGTAATGGAACTAGAGCCAACAGCTTATTTTGGTGAGAATGCCAAATCCTCCAGTCGCAAAAGTAAAAATACAGAAAGGTCTCTAGGTGAAAACCACACTGTGGCACCTCCCGATCACAAAATAGTAAAAATAAAGGACGTATCCAAAGGTGAAAACCCAATTGTGGCACCTGAGGATGGAGGATTTGACCTTCCCCTCCTATCTAAGTATCAAGAGAAGTCAACTCTCCTAGTGGAAGATTCTACAGAGATAAACCTTGGTACAGAGCAAAATCTGAAGACCACATTCCTTGCAGCATCATTATCAAAAATAGAGCATAGGAATCTTAACAATTTCTTCTTACAGTGAACCATCAACTTTGCATGGACCTATGTTGATATGCCAGGTTTAGACCCTAAACTTGTTGTTCACTACCTCATAGTTGATCCAAAAGTGAAACCAGTCAAGCAAAAACTAAGAAAGATGCACCTACAGATAGCTCTCTTGGTAAAAGTGGAAATACATAAGTTATTAGATGCAAAGTTCATACGACCTATTGACTATTTAGATTGGGTCTTAAAAATTGTACCTGTGTCTAAACCTAATGGGCGCATCTGCATGTGTAATGATTTTAGAAATCTCAACAAGGCATGTCCCAAAGACGAATTTCCACTACCGAACATTGACATTATAGTAGACTTGACAGCAGGTCACGAGATGCTTTCTCTCATGGATGGATTCTCTGGCTACAATCAAATAAGGATAGCAGAAGAAGATCAACATAAAATAACTTTTACTTGTCCTTGGGGTAATTATTGTTGGTGTGTCATGCCGTTTGGTCTCAAGAATGTAGGAGCAACTTATCAAAGAGCAATGACAGTGATATTCCACGATCTCTTTCATCATATCATGGAAGACTACGTAGATGACATACTAGCTAAATCTTCTAGGATAGCTCACCTACAAGTTCTAGGACAGATCTTTGACAGGCTCGAGAAATATCAAGTACGCCTCAATCCAAAGAAGTGTGTCTTCGGTGTGACATCAGGGAAGCTATTAGGATACATTGTATCTCATAGAGGCATCGAAGTAGACCCAACAAAAGTAAAGGCTATAGTGGAGATGCCTTCAGGGAAGGTTGCAGTCCATCAGGCATTTCATCTCATAGCTAGCAGATAAGTGTCAACCATTTCAACACTTACTCTGAAAGGATGTCTCATTCCGATGGGATTATAAGTGTCAGGCAGCATTTGATCAACTTAAAGAGTATCTAGCTAGACCTCCTGTATTAGTTCCACCAGTTGCAGACAAACCATTGATATTATACATCTCAACTACAAATTCGGCCCTAGGGGCCTTGCTAGCACAACATGATGAGTCAGGAAAAGAGCAAGCAATCTATTATATCAGTCAAACCTTGGTGGGATATGAACTTAATTATTCACCGATGGAAAGAGCTTGTTTAGCAATAGTGTTTGCTTCCCAAAAGCTGTGGCATTACATGCTCAACCAGCACATAAAGCTTATAGCCAAAATTGATCCTTTGAAGTATCTACTAGCAAAAGTGGCTCTCACAGGCAGATTAGCTAAATGGGTCCTAATCCTGAGTGAGTTCAACATTGAGTATGTGGATCGTAAAGCAATCAAGGGACAAGCCCTAGTAGATCAATTAGCAGAAGCACCCATGACAGATACGCACCCTATGGTAGCAGACTTTCTGGATGAGAATCTATTCACTCTTTCCAACTCCATAATGTGGAAGTTGTACTTTGATGGTTCCTATACACAGCATGGATCAGGGGCTGGCATCCTATTTATCACACCTCAAAATGACTATATTCCTAAGTCATATCGGCTTGCATTCCCTTGCACCAACAACATTGCCGAGTATGAAGCACTCCTCATAGGTCTCAATACAACAATTCAATGGGACATCATAGAATTACAAGTGTATGGAGATTCACAACTAGTCATTCACCAAGTCACAGATGAGTACCAAACAAAGGATGAAAAATTGGTCCCCTACAAGCAACTAGTGGATGCCTACAAATCACACTTCTCTAGCATCACATTTGAGCAAATTCCAAGAGAGCATAACAAAGCTGCAGATTCTATGGCATCTGTAGGATCAATGATCGACATGCCTGCAAATACACAAAAATGCAAATACTTGATCGAGCAATTGTTGATACCAACCGTCGACATTCCAGTTACTGAAATCATCTGCGAACTTGTTGGTCCCAATTCCCCATGGTACGAAGATATTTACGAATACCTTAAGCACAATACCTTTCCCTCTGACCTTTCCTCCACCCAACGCAAAACCTTTATCCGTCGATCCTCCCACTACACCATTCTAGGTGACACACTATATCGCTGAAGTCTCGATGGTATCCTTTTACGATGTCTTAACGCGGAAGAAGCTGAAGCTACCTTACGAGACATAAATGAAGGTGTCTGTGGCGCACATTCTACCGGTCCTAATCTTGCTAAGAAGATACTCAGAATAGGTTATTACTGGCCAACAATAGAACAAGATGCTGCACGGTTTGCTAAGAAGTGTCTACAATGTCAGCAACATGGAGATTTGATTCACGCACCAGCTCATGAACTACAACCTATGACAACTCCATGGCCTTTTTCTCAATGGGGTCTCGACCTCGTAGGACAAATCCACCCCTCCTCTTCCAATGGCCACAAGTTTGTCATTACCGCCACTAAGTATTTCACGAAGTGGGTTGAAGCCATTCCCATGACCTATATCACCAGTAAGCAAATAGCCAAGTTTATCCTTAACTACCTCATTTGTCGGTATGGTATCCCCCAGGCCATTGTCACTGATAATGGGAGACCATTCAAGAATCAAGATGTCCGTGCCTTATGCACACAATACAATATCCAACATCGTTTCTCAACTCCCTACTATCCGCAGAGTAACGGCCAAGCTAAGGCTTCCAATAAAACCATTCTCAAAATCCTCAAAAAAATGGTCAATGAAGCTGGTCGTGATTGGCACCTGCAACTCAACCCCGCCCTATGGGCCTACCACACTAGCATCCGAACACCCACTGGTACCACATCATACGTCTTGGTCTATGGCTCTGAAGCCATCCTACCTATAGAGGTCGAGATCCCATCTCTCAGAGTATCCATGCAGGACCTGATAAATGGAGAGGAGTATCGCACTTCTAGATTAGCAGAGCTAGAATTACTAGATGAAAGACGCCTTGTTGCGCTCAATCATCTCCATGTTTATCAAAACTGCCTACAGCGTAATTACAACAAAAAAGTCAAAGAAAGATGGTTTCAAGTTGGTGATCTTATACTCAAAGAGAATCAGAGAAATCAAGCAGACCACGAGAAGAAGGGCAAGTTTGAGCCTAACTAGTTAGGTCCCTTTATTGTAACAGCAACATATGGATCAGGAGCTTATACTTTAGCTACACCTGATGGCATTCCTCTAGATGAGCCACTTAATAGTGTTCATCTCAAAAATTTCTATGCCTGATCCTCAGAATATTCCAAAAAAAAAGAAAGCAAAAAACACAAAAAGTAACAAAAAAATCTGTCCTCTGGTGAAAACCTGGCAAATGGGCGCCTTGGATAAGTACCATAGTGAAAACCTGGCAAACATGCGCTATGTGTATTGTCAACATCCTTGTTTCCTTCTACCTACCTATTCCATTCACCCATACATCTACCTATCCGTGGTGCTTCCTTGTCATTAGTATTAGTTGTTCCATATCTAAGTCCATCTCCACTTTCCCATCCGTCCCATGTCTAATCCTTCTGTCTAGCTGAGTCAATCTCCACTTTCTCCCGCCTAGGTCTTAGGTCTGTTAGGGTTTACCCTGAACTACGCTGCCTCTACGCTGTCACGTAGGCAAGGCCATTTAGCAATGAGCCCCCGAGGCACTAGGTCAGTCCCTTAGGGTTTGTCCCACCAATAAGGATTGTGATACCTTCTGCTAGACAAACAAGAGCAACAAAGCACGCTTCCCAAAACAACAAAAATCATGACGCAAAACATCAACTTGTCCAAGGCTAAGCAATGCACCATACTGAAACACTCAAGCTAATTCTATCTCAATTATGGCAAGAAACAAACACATCTAAATGCAAGAATGTTTTGTGATTGGTTAGATTAACTTACAGAGTCTTGATTTATGCTATCATGCCTTTCTATGCTACTCAAGGATGCCAAAAGCTAGAGATGCTATGATGGGGGCATGATTATTTTCTTTGTCTGCTGCTTGTGGATTAAACTTTAGTAATGTGACAACTTTTGTCTAACGACATGATCGGAAAAAGATCATCGAGGACTCCGAGGTCTAAACATGAAAAGGGGCAATCCTTGTCTATTGAAAAACATAAGAAGTACTTAGGTCATCTAGATTCAATTTTGGCTAGATGCTTGTATTAACTTGCTAAATCAAAATCCATGTAAGCGATACTCAGGTCATCTCAGTTTAATTATACCTAGATGCTTGTATTTTCTTACAACATAATAAAGCCCAATGATGAAAGCGCTTCAAAATACTTGCTATATCAAGGTGACAAATATCCATATCCATATCTATACCGTATCCAACTACAGTTCATATCCATTTCCATATCTATACCATATCCAATTGCGTCTCATATCCATATCCATATCCATACCATATCTAATTGCAAGTCTATCCTTAATCCATGTCAATCAAGTCAAGTCAATCTTGTCAAATGATCCAATCACAATCAGTGGTCTTGATCCTTGTCCGGTCATAAACCAACTCAATCAATCAATCAATCAATTGTCTTAGATAGGATGTTGCATTGTCGAAACCAAACCAACACACGCATCTTACACGACATGCTTCATTTCCTGAAACTAGACACTATCCTTCGTGTTGCTCTAGGGATATATCATTCCCTGCCATGACAACACTATCGTATCAAATGTCTTAGACAGGATGTTGCATTGTTGAAACTAGACCTGAAGTCTTATACGACATATTTCATTCCTGAAACCAGACATCATCAATCCATATCCTGGGTTTACCGCTTGACAGGGGCAATACCTTGTTTGTGCTTGTGTCATTTGTGCATACTTGCTTACTTGCTTGTGTGTGTTATCATTTTTATCTTGCATTCCATATCATTCATCCCTTTCTTCTGCATTCAACCATTTCATCTCCTATCAACATATCTTATTGTGAGATTGTCCGTCTCACGCCTGCCGCCCTCTCCCCGTCCAATCTCCCGAGGGGGCATCCTATCATCATAACTTGTACCAGGGGCAAACTGGGGCATGTATCATTATCAGACTATTTATTCTTTGAAACAACATGATAAAACACATTGCTTCAAAGAGGGGCAAAATGTAGACACCTAAAATTGGCTCAGGTTGAATTAAGTAAATATTCTAATATTTATCTTAATTCATATTTTCTTCTGTCAATTAAATAAATATTATAAGTTTATTTGATTGGTTTATTACCCTACAATTAAATAAAATCATTTTATTTAATTAAAATCCATAAATTCTTCTAATGTCTCAAATCCTAAATCCACCTCACAAAATCCACTTCATCAATCCACCTCATCTTTCCACCTCACCATGTTGCACATATAATTAAATATTCTTAATATTTAATTAGCTAATATCTTCTAAAATCCAAAAATAAATCTTAATTCAATTATCCTCCACCAAATTGAATATTTAATTCAATTATTCCCCACTATCCTTCACCAATTGAATATTTAATTCAGTTGTCCCCCACTAGCCTTCACCAATTGAATATTTAATTCAATTGTTCCCCACTAGCCTTCACCAATTGAATATTTAATTCAATTGTTCCCCACTATACTCCACTATTGAATTCTTAATTCAATTGTCATAACCCATTATACTCCACTATTGAATTCTTAATTCAATTGTCATAACCCACTATCCTCCACTATTGAATTCTTAATTCAATTGTTCCCCACTATACTCCACCAATTGAATTTTTAATTCAATTGTTCCCCACTATCCTCCACCATTGAATTCTTAATTCAATTGTCATAACCCACTCTTCTCAAAAAAAGAATTTTTAATTCATCCATTATGAATTAAAGATTCACAAAAAATGAGAGCCATTGATCTCATCTTTTGATCCTCACCCTCCATTGCCTTTTTAGAAAATCTATAAATAAGACTCCTCTCTAAGCAATTATGGGGACTTCTTTCAGGTATCCTTACCATGTCTAATTTCTTCTAGAAACTTAATTCTGCCATCCTTATCATGCCCACATTCTTCTCAAATCTCCACATTCTAGTCATTCTCATATCATCCTCCATCATTAGTGTGTTGAAACTCATCTTCAATCACACAAAGTATCACAGCCATTTCTCCTTGTCATCTTGAGGAATTGAAGCAAGGAAGCAAGCTCCCTGAGGGCCAATTTTCATCATTCAAGATCAAGAAAGAATAGGTGAGCAATGGAAGTCGAAAGGTAAAGGTTGTAAGTATCTCTTTGTGATTATTTATCCTTTTTCCTTCATATTTCATTGATGTTTGGGTTTAATATTGTTTATTGATCAATCCATTTCTCCCATTAACACCCACTTGTCACCCTAGAACCAGTATTAACATTATTTCCAGTTTATGCAGGGGTGACAACAATAGAAGAAGTGAATGTTAAAATAGAATATGTCGCTATGGGTACCGACACCTGCATCCCCATTTGGTGTAGAGAGGACATGTTGTTGAGAGTATCTGCACAACTTGCTATCGGCATAATGTTATTATCCACTAAGTGAGCAAGACCGTGTAGAACTTCGACACCCTATGGATCATTGAACAACAACTTTCTTAGATTCTCTATAAGAGGTACAACCTCCCCAACCAAGTGTTCTATGCCTAGGAATTCTCATGAGCATCAAGAGAAGGTTGTGTTTCAGAGATCATTGGCAAAGTGGAGATGTAATTATGAGATGATCACGTTCTAGAACTCCCTGATACAAATAGGTTATCCAATTCAAGTTCCAATGTGGAAACACTGGAGCTAGCTAATGAATGAGAGGCTATTAGGATTTGATAACTTCTTCTCATAGGATGTTCGTATTCATAGAACCAAGTCACAAAACTCATAAAGTAATTATGAATTTTGTGACACTCATGTACTCTTAGGGAGCAATATAGAAGAAAGAGTGATGACAAGACATATATGATGATTAAGGGATAGAATAAATAGAGAATGTTGTTTTATGTTTTCAAAAAGAAAGAAAGATGTTCAAATGTTTCTTTTGTTTTCTACTAGATATGCAATATAAGTGTCTAATCAAGTTATAAACTAATCAAACACTAATACAAATTTGAACAATAAAATCAATAAGTGCAATTGTAAGATATGTCTCCACAATGAACTGTGTATATGTAAAAACAAGTGTCTAGCAAACTTATCAACTTAATTAAACACAATCATACTAAATAAAGTGTAGCAAAGCTAAAGAAAGTACAACAAAGTTACAACAAATCTAAAGAAGGTACAAGAAAGTCAGGTTCACCAAAATGTTAAGGTGTGGAAAGAGGATCCTAATTAACAATGAAGCAACTAGGTCAATCTCTCTCCACATGTACCATTAGAACACACGCAATCCACCAAGGACTATAGAATTGGCTACTATCCCTAGAGAAGAGTCAAGTTATAGGTGTTGGTGGGGTCTTTGGGTTTTGTTGTTGCTATGATTATAGATTGATGTAAGGGAGTTGACTAAACCGTACAAATGAAGGTATCTAATGATAAAATTGAGTAATAGAATAGGCTACAGTAACATAAACTAGAAAATAGGAACATATCATAGCAGAGCAGACAGAGAGGAACTTGTCACCAAAAACATGGACAGAAATGGTAGGACACGGGCACTAGGGTACCCTAGTCCTAGGGTTTAGGGGCAGATTCACTTCTGTGTGGAAGTGTCAGTTTCTGTAACTCATGTATGTCCTTTGTTCATTGATATTCAAGATCTTTCACTCTAGATTTGCACACACAAGAAGGGGGGAAAATATTTGGGTGTTGTATAGAGGCTTGCCTCAGTCAAACCTCCGTGTGAGTGTTCCCACTTCCACAACAGCAGAGATAAGTGTGATAGAGAGTGTGTGTCATAGGTAGGTAGAGGAAAATAATTGATAAAATGACAATGATCAAGCATGAATGGAATAAACTCATCATGAAACCCTAATTGGACTTGATGTCGCAACACTAGTCACAAATTAGGAGACCTTGGAGGGAGAAGGAAGCTTCTTCAGATACCTATAATAGTTAGTATGATAGAAACAATAATTCTACAGATAGAGAGCTTCAAATTTCATACATAGAGCATATAATATGTATTCACATAATCACTTTTTGCATCATTCATTCATCCTTTCAAATTAGAGAGAGATAGCTACATATATATGAGTATCAATTACATCTAAAAGATTTCATGTTAGGCCGACACGAGGTGTACCATTTGATGTAGCAAAGTCAACACATGAAATTTAAACTTTGTTCAGGGCAAAAAGGCTAGACCCAAGCGTTGGGGTACCCTAGTCCCAACTATTTTAGCCCCCCAAAACTTAGCAATTAAGTCTTTTAATATAATTCCTCAATCAAGCCCCGAAACGGGCATTTCACGAATAGTGGTACACAAATACATAGAAAATACACAAACATATAGAGGAGGGTGCTAAACCTAGTGTGAAATTGTGGGAGGTCACAATTTCTAATAGTACATTTATCCCCCACTTTATTGAGGGTATGGGCTTAAATCCATACATACACTAAAGTACAAAGAAAATAGATCCTGTACTAATCATCGAAGAAGTAGAATGTCACCAAGTTGAGAGGTGCAATAGCCACCAAACTTAGGATTCTACTACTCTACAAATGTTTAGAAAAAGAGGTTACACACATGCAAGACACATAGAATGAGTCACACATGTACACATAACATATATCTAAAGAAAATTATACATAGGATGAGACCAAGTATTAAATGTTGAAACAACCATGATTAGCAAGATAATATAGTCAAATCCAAACACACACGAAGCATACACAGAAAAAAAGCATGTGAGGTTTGATTCTTGAACTAGCAAGCTGTGTTATGATAGGATTCAAACTAAAAACATATATCATGAGCCACGGGCTAGTAAAATTTGTTGTTTACTAGGTGATCGTGAATGTGTAGCAAGATGGCCACATCACAGGCTAGTAAGATCCACAGATTTACTAGGTGAGTTCCATTTGAATCTCTACTCGATTAGCTAGTCAATCCTTCCACTTAAACATTGGGAACACAAATCAAGCTTGGCTACAGTCCTAAAGGAGAGCCAATCTATAGGGGGTTTTGTCCCTTTTGTTGTAATTGAAAAGGTTGAAGTCAAGAGGCTAGATCTACAGTTTCTATGATGAAATATGATAAAACAAAACTTACTAACCAGTCAAGACTGAAAACCCAGAAACTGGGACCTGAACTAAGTAGAGAAATATTGTTAGGGGCCACTGCTAGAAATATGGCCTAGATTTGGAGGAATAGGGCACCCAGGTGCTAGTAGTCCTAGGGTTTTGGGCTGCCAGAAGTTTGAGACACTTCTAACACCTATACTTCCATCTTTCTGTCACATGTTCTTGTCAGATCTTTCATCTTTGGCCTGCACACATAAAAGAGGAGAAATGGTGATGTTGTATAGGAGGTTGCCTTAGTCAAGCCTCGTGTAAGTATTCCCACTTTCAAAACAATAGAGATTTGATCAAGAGTGCGTGCCCTAGGTAGGCAAAGGTAGATCTGCATAATCAAAGATGAATGTAAACAAATATGAAGGAAGGATGTTAACATGAACATGAAACCCTTGATGGGATGATGTCACTATCAAATCACCACAAGGAGAGAATGAAGGAGGAAGGAGCTTCCACCAAGATCTGCAACAAGGGTTAGTACATAGCAATAACCTACATAAATAGCCATCTTGTAGATAAGAGCTTGTTAGAGAGAATCTTCATCAAGATCATCTAGAGTCATTTTTCCATTAGGTCATTAGGAGTAAATAAGTGAGAGAGACATGTTTATATATGCATATCAATTACTTTCCAAGGGCCCAATAGAGTTGAGGTCAACAAGGTGCATCACTTAAGTCATAAGGTCGACATTAAGATATAAGTTGTCAGGGCTAAATTGCCAGGACTCCAGCACCTGGGTGCCCTAGTCCTAGTAATTTGGGCTATCCAAATGACAGGTGATAGAGGATTAAATGTCTTGTGTTGGAAAGAGACACTATTAGGTATGATAGGTTTTGTCATTAATGGCAACTAAGATCATCCCATTCATCCTCATAACACAATTTGTTCACACCGGAAGTCAGAATTAGAATTTATCTAAGTCCGGGCAGTCAGGAACAAAGCAGGTGACAGGGCTTGGTATCTTGGTACGGATCTCTCTGGTGGAAAGGCATGGTTTGTTGCAGATCTGAGGTAGTTGCAATAATTGTCAAGATAATCCAAATCCACAGTTTTGTCCTCCGGAGATGAAGGACTCAAAAGATATTAGCTTATGAGTATCGGGTCTCAGTTTGACAAAATAGACAGAAGAAGAACAAGCCGACCTTGCAAATGATCTTAACTCTGGATGCATAGAATTTGTTTATTGGGAAATGTGTGATAATCAATGATGGTAGATGACATGATTGATGATTTGCAAGTGCAAGTCTTGATCCACATCTCATACTATGTATGGATCTAGCCAACAGAGCAGAGTACTCTACAAAGTTGTAAATGTTCTTGAAGCTGACTGGTAAAATGATTGTAGATCATTTTGTGGATATATATACCCATTAGAATTGGATGATTTTGGTGTGTGTGTGTTGCGACTATGGAGTAATTGCAAAAAGAAGCAGAGATCAAAGTTTAGATGCTAGTAGAATGGTAAGAGGAGGAGAGTAAGGATGAAGTGTATCAAGTCAGTTTTCTATGCTTAACTAGAGTTGAACTCCATCATTGCTAGATGCCAAATATTAGTTCAAATATTTTGTAACTCTTCTTTCTTGTAGGCAGTGAGTCTTCTTTTGAGCAGTGAGCCTGAATGCATGTGCATCCCCCATTGTAATACTTTTAACAGAATATAATCTTTGTGGGTTAACCCCCACAGTGGTTTTTCCCTTAACCGGGTTTCCACGTTAAAAATCTTGGTGTCAAGTGTACTATTTTTATTTATGCTCATGTATCATTGATTAATGCTGAAATGTTTTGATTATAAGTTGTAAAAGAAGATTAAATGAAAGAGATTGTTAAATTATGTGACAACTAATTCACCCCCCCTCTTAGTTGTCTGGACCTAATTCAACAATTGGTATCAGAGCTAAGTTTCCTTAAAAGAAGCTTAACAGCTTGAGGAAAGATCTTGGAAGGAGTTTTCAATGGGTTCACTTAAAGATCAACTTCAGCTAGCTCTAAAAGATCTTGATCAGTCCAAAGCAAAAATATCTAATATGAAAGATGAAATCAAGGATGTTGATGATACCATTGAAATGTTAAAAGATAAATTAAAGAAGTCTTTGGGAAGGAATAAGGAGCTCCTTCTGCAATTATCCAGTTTAAGTGAAGAAAATGGCATGAATGAAGCCTTGGAAGAAAAGACAAAGGAGTGTGATAAGCTGTCAAAAGAAGTTGTTCTAAAAGTTGAGATGGAATCTAGGACAATGAGGTTTACCAAAGAAATTGATCAAAGGAAGAAGACTAAAGAAGATTTAAATCAAACTCTAAGAGAAAGAATTAATGAATGCTACAGATTGGACAGTATTGTTGTCATCTAAAATATGATCTACAAGAAAGCAAAGACATTGAAAGAGATCTTGAAAGACAAATTGTCATTCTCGGACATGATCTAGAAGTTGCAAATGAATACAAGGAGAAGTTCAAGATAAGTTCAACTAAACTTGAAGCAATACTTGAGGGTCAGAAAAGGGCTGAAGACAAGCATGGTCTTAGATATGAGAAAGGAGAAATCTCTAAATCTGGACAAAGAAACTTTCAACCAAGGAATGAGAGAAACAGACCTAGAAGACCTCTGATAAGACAACCTAATGCTCAAAGGTATCCATCTTTCAATGGAAATTATTTAAAGTGCAATAAATTTGGTCATAAAGCCACTCAATGCATAAGTAGAGTAAATCAAAATAATTTGTCCTTCTCCAGACAATGCTTCAATTGTAAGAGGTATGGTCATAAATCCAATGAATGTAGAGGTATGATAATGAATGACTCAACAAATAGAGGAAATAGGAATTCTTTCAATGGCAAATGCTTTGCATGCAATAGATTTAGACATATGGCCAATCAGTGTAGATCAAGAGGAAATCAATCAAATGGGCAAAGAAATGTTGTGTGCTTCCATTGTAACCGATCCAGTCATTTTGCAAGATTCTGCAGAAGTAGGACCAATGAAGGAAGAGGTCTGGTGAACATAAAACTAGATGAGCAGAGACAAGACAAAGGCAAAAGAAAATTTGAAGAGAATGAGATCCAGAATGAAACAAGTAAGACATGGGTGAAGAAAGCAATTGTGAACCATAGTGATGGGTCTGCACCGGAATCCGGTGCAGATAATTCCTCAGGTAATTAAATTAGGAGCTCTGGCTCAAGGGGAGCTGCAATAAAAATCAAAATCCCCTAGCTAGTAAGCAACTGCCTGAATCTAGCATAGTGAGAAAAGAGATCTTGGATTGTTTCAGATCATTTGGAAGGAATTCTGGAAGAAAAAAGGTCGATATGACAAATTGTGAAGTAATTCATGAGAAACTATTCAACAACAGAGTAATCGGATGTACTAGGGAAGAGCATTTATTATAAAGACAAATTAAGCGTTGCGGAGCATAAAAGGGTCATTCATTCCCCAGTCAGATCACTTTGCATCAAAAGAGAGCAAGAAGTGAAGAAGTGAATGAGCTCTAAGCTGAGAATTCTCAAGAATTGAAGCACGAAGAAGATCCTCAAGCAAAACCCTAACCTACAGAACAAGGTATTTTTGTTTTCTGTGAAATATCTTGAATTCTCAATCTTTGTAAATGGCTACACCTTTAGTTGTTGATGTCACTAAAAGGCCCTGTCTTGAATTTAAGAAGCATCCTTACAAATCTATTGAAGTCGAACCGCTAGATGCCTTTTCGGGTGTTCCATATGGGGTTTTACATGTTGAAGATATTAGGGCATACATCCACTGTAACATGGATGAATTTGGAAACCTGAAACTCTTGGATTTGCTCAACAACTACTTAACTAATGATAGTCATAAATTGGAACTGAAATACAAATCCCTAGAAAGAAAACACTTTCTACAAGTCATTAGGTTTCCAAAATTTGATGAAAATGAATGGGTTTGGTATGTATTGATCTGAATACACAATGAGTTCATGTGGCTATTGAAACCATTTAAGATTACAAAGGATATTATCAAGATTGTAACTGGGTTAAATTCCTCCAGCGGATTACCCATGCTAAAAGCCATGAAAAACCAGACAGTGACTGAAGCTACCGGTGCCAAGTTTGATAAAAGGGCAATGACCATCAATGATATCATAGAACCTGATGTCAAATTTGCCTCCAAGGTGATTGGGTACAAGATTTACCATTCCAGTAGGGAAAATTCTGTCTCCAAAACTGCAATATATGCATCCTATGAAATGGTAAAGGAAAATGTTGATTATGATCTTTGCGAGCTACTACAAAATCAGTTGATTGAGAATCTAAGAAAAATAAAGAAAGATAGGAAAAATACCTTCAAATGTGGTTCCTTGATTATATGCTTGTTCTTCTATTTTATGAATGAAGTACCTAGAATTCAAGGTGTGCATTGGACAACTGACAGACCAGTAGCATGGAAAATAAGAGATCACCATCTTAGCCTTGGTGACTCGCAAGCCCAAAAGACTGCCATTTGGGCCTACTTCAAAAACTTCCAAAGTTTAATGCAAGCAAGGGAGAGAATCCCTAAATCAATTGTGGAGAAGTATGAAAATGACATATGTTTCATGGTTGACACAGATCAGTGCTTGATGGAAGCTGTAGAACCAAGGATAGTTTGGATAATGCCTATGGGTTATGAAGTGGATGGAAGAGTTTTGGATATGTATGCTCAGCATCTTCTGAGCACACCTAAAGATACCTATGTGGAAAGGTTTGGAACCTACAAGGAACTAAGTCTAAAATTGCATGTGGAGCTCAGACAGTTGGAGACCAAGAGGAAAGTGCAGAGACAAGTTGAAAGGTATGATGAGAGCATTGGCCTAACCAAGGAGGCGGTAAAGTAGAACAGAGAAAGAATTGAAAAGATGAAGAAAATCACTGAGCAGACTACAAAAGAAAAAGTAGAAAGTGAGCTGGCAGTCGCTCCGAAAGTCCCACCAAGCTCCTCAAAGAAGACAAGGAGTTCTGCAACTCTTGCTAAGAAACTCAAGTCCACTTCCACTAAGAAGTCGGAAGCCACTCCATCCGATGATGGAGGGAAAAGAAAGAAAACCAAGGCCACAAGAATCCACAAGAGCACAAAAGATGATGAGGAGACAGAGACATATGAAGAAGTGAAAGAAATAAGATCCAAGAAAGCTAGAACTTCAAAGACCTCTGAAGACCAGCCTTCCGGAAGCAATAAGACTAGTAAAAAGCAAGTAATTGGTAAGGTCGCTATGACTATTGATGAAATTGTAAAAACAATCACTGGTCATGGAAATTTAAAACCTATCGGAGTTTACTATGATAATTTTGATCAAGCAAACAAGAAAATTTTGGAAGATGCCATTATCATATATTTGAATAAATTCAATAGAGCCCTGTTGGAAATTTTACAAGAACTCCCTAAAAGTTTAAGGAAAGTACTGGAAATGAGGAAAGAAGCAGGTAAGGATAAAGACATAGAACTCAGAGAGTATGTTCTCTCCACTTTGTGCCCTGTGATGACCAGAAGAGAAGCAGACAAAATCCTCAGAGAAGTTAAAGATAAATTTAGAAGCAAAGTCTGGATGAACAAACTAATGATTGGTGAAACTGAGGAAATTGCAAAAGAAATAGAAGAAATTATGAGAAAGGCTTTAGACAAAGATAAATATTATATTATTTCAAAGAAACAAGTAGAAGAAGTTGATCCTCTAGTTCTAGAACATGAAGCTCCAGAAGAACAGATTAACAAAAGAATTGATGACCAAGGTGTTAATTTAGATCCTCTAGAGTTAACCTATGAAGAGACTAAGGTTGGATTTGATTCATCAGATCTGAATGTTGGAGAAGTCCAGGAAGAGGAACAAGTCAATCAGGAGGACATAGATATGATAGACAAAATAGTTGATGCAGGAGTAACTCCTCCACCTGATCATTCTGGAAAAGAAGAGGATATTACTACTACACAGAGCCCCTCAGATTAGGTAGCAAGTTGTGGACAAATAGGAAAGAGTTCCTCTGCAGAGAACATAGAGAAAATTAAAGCAGAGAAAGAAGAGGAAAAAGGAAAGAAAGACAAAGTAGAAGAAGATGGTGCAAATGTTGAAACACCTGAAGCAGATACTGAGAAATCTGATGAACAAAAGGATGGTTCAGAAAATGTTGCAAGAGACACTACAAATACAGTGAAAAATCTTCTTGAAAAAGAGATGATTGAGCTTAATGAGCTTGAACTACTCCAAGGTTTAGCCAATCGAGATGCTCTCTCTCTAATTCAATTGATGAAAATAGCATCATTCACCCAAGTAAAGGCTAGAGAAAAGATGTTAAAGTTCCACGTGGAGGACAATGAGCTACTAGGGCTTGCAACTGGGATTTTAGAGAAGTTAATGCCTTCCTACCAGAAGAGTGCATCTGATTCCCCATCTGGACATCTGAAAAATCTTGTAAGTTTTGTAAATACTCATTTTGTATCCTTTGGAAAATCTGCAGAGGCAAAGGTCTGGAAAGAGTTTCTGGATAAGAAATTTAGTGAAGTACAGAATCTAATAGGAAATGATAGGATGATTCTTGGCATTAGCATAAGGAGTATTCAAAATGCTTTGAATGATGGAAGAGATATGTACAAATTTTGTCTATCATGGCCCAAAATTAGTGAGGATATTGAGAAGAAGATAAAGGAGCAAGAACATAAATTGTTAAATCTCTCATAAACTTTTGATCCTCTAATAGTTTCACCTATAAGTCAAGAATGTCAAGTAATTAGATTGAAAGATGAGATAAAGAGGCATGATAAAGAAAAAAGTAACATTATGAAGAGAATATGTGAGTTCCAGGAATTGATTGTCCCCAAGTTAGAAACTATGTTTAATGCCTTATCAGAAGCTCAGACTACACTTCAAACAAGTAATCCTTTGGATCTGACAAAGGCAGAAGCATATGCATTTTGTTAAGTGGACACGTCTCTATTTTGGATGGAATAAAGAGTACTTGGGCCTCTGAACTTGTGCAATTAAAAAACAGTTTTACAGATATTCTCAAGTTCATGTGAATAGAACTTAATGATTAATTGTACATATGCGGTCCTATATACAATTGTTTGGAGAATTTTGGCTTGTAGACCCCACCCTTTGCCATTGATGACAAAGGGGGAGTGAATTTCAGTGAAAAATGAGAAATCTAGGTAAGGGGGAGCATCGGAAAGCAGTGTGAATAATAGTATGGAGCACAAGCTAAGGGGGAGCTATTTCAACACTTAGTCATTTTTCACTAAGTGTTGCCATCAATGCCAAAGGGGGAGATTGTTGGCAAGAGACACTGCTAGGCATGATAGGTATTGTCATTGATGGCAACTAAGATCATCCCATTCATCCGCATAACATAATTTATTCACATCGGAAGTCAGAATTAGAATTTATCTAAGTCTGGACAGTCAAGAACAGAGCAGGTGATAGGGTACGGTATCTTGGTCCGGATCTCTCTGGTGGAAAGGCATGGTTTGTTGCAGATTTGAGGTAGTTGCAAGAATTGTCAAGCACTCCAAATCCACAGTTTTGTCCTCCGGAGATGGACTCAAAAGATATTAGCTTTTGAGTATCGGGTCTCAGTTTGAGAAAATAGATAGAAGAAGAATAGGGCGACCTTGCAAATGATCTTAACTCTGGATGTATAGAAGTTGTTTATTGGGCAATGTGTGATAATCAGTGATGGTAGCTGACATGATTGATGATTTGCGAGTGCAATTCTTGATCCACATCTCATACTATGTATGGATCGAGCCGACAGAGTAGTGTACTCTACAAAGTTGTAAATGTTCTTGAAACCAACTTGTAAAATGATTGTAGATCATTTTGTGGATATATATACCTGTTGGAATTGGATGATTTTGGTGTGTGTGTGTTGCGACTATGGAGTAATTGTGAAAAGAAGAAGAGATCAAAGTTTAGATGCTAGCAGAACGATAAGGAGGAGAGTAAGGATGAAGTATATCAAGTTAGTTTTCTATGCTTAATTGGAACTAAACTCCAGCATTGATAGATGCCAAATATCAGTTCAAATATTTTGTAACTCTTCTTTCTTGTAGGCAGTGAGCCTTCTTTTGAGCAGTGAGCTCTGGGCAGTGAGCCTGGATGCATGTGCATTCCCCATTGTAATACTTTTAATAGATTATAATCTTTGTGGGTTAACCCCCACCATGGTTTTTCCCTTAACCGGGTTTCCATGTCAAAAATCTTGGTGTCAAGTGTACTATTTTTATTTCTTCTCATGTGTTATTGATTAATGCTGAAATTTTTTGATTATAAGTTGTAAAAGAAGATTAAATGAAAGAGATTGTTAAATTGTGTGACAATTGATTCACCCCCCCTCTTAGTTGTCTGAACCTAATTCAACACCTTGTTTATCGCATAATTACTGGAAATAGCATAGTGTAAACATAGATGATCATGTAAGCCACAACGGATGCTAAACTTAGTGAAATTGTAAAGGGGTATACAATTTCTGATGGTACAACATATACATATACATATATTCATATAAATATACATATCAGACAAAGGCACTTTAGGAGCAAACAAAGGCACGGAGTCGTAAAATGAAGGTGTGGATCTAGGACGCAGGCGCAGATTGACAGTCATAGGGGACCTATAACCTGCAAGAAAAATGATGAATTTTCTTCCCAAAAGGGGTATATCAAGAATGTGGGTCCCACTAGGCATGCCAATATGTGTATGCAAAAATATGGAAATGAAAAAGGAACAATAAAAAATACCTATTCCATACTTAAGACACATCAAGAGCAAGTAACTATAAAATGGAAATGAAACAATATTACCAAATGAGTCCTTGTTGCCCTTGATATTTGATAGTGATTGTAATATGTCAGTTTCTAGAACTAGCAGCATAACATTAGATAAAGATGATGGATATATGATAATGGGAGATCTATGATGATTTTGACAGCATGATGATACTTTGAATGTGGATCCTGAGGTCACAAATGGGCAACATAAGCTTATGGCATAAGATGTGTTGTTAATGTCTTGGTTAAGGCTTGATTTATAGATGCTTGATTGATAGGATGAAGGGCTAGGATTAAAATATTATATCAATGGTTGATATTCATTGAGACAAGATTAGGGCAAGGATAAGGATTTCTAGGGCAACAAACGAAGCTTCTAGGGCTTATCCTTATGTGAATGGCTAGGATTGAGAGATGTAGTATGAGACGAGTGGTGGAGATGAAATCTTAGTTTGACTTTTGGGACACTCATTTATTAATTTTGGCAAGTGGATGAGGATGAGAACAAGCTAGTCATGTGACTCTCAATAATTAAATTAAATAATAAAATTATTTAATTAATTATTGGAGAGGGATGATGAGAGGATAAATTAAGTAAATAAATAATATTCATTCAATTAATTTTGGCTAAAAGAGATAAATGGATCAATTAAATAAATATAATTTATTTATTTAATTTAGATGATGCAGGAAATGGGTTAATTAAATAAATATAATTTATTTAATTAATTTGGGAAAGTGATTAAGGGATAATGTGTTGCAAGATAAATGTCCATGGGATGTCAAAGGGTTATGAGGACATCGTCAATTTTAGGTGTCTACATTTTGCCCCTCTTTAAGATGATGTTACAACTAAGAGAAGTAACATAATTTCAAAGAAGATAAGTTATGGATGAAGGGAAAAATGTTGCCCTAGCCACTTGAAGGAGTGGCAAGGAGGAATGATGTAAGGATGGGATGCCCCCTCTAGAGGTAGGTAGGTTGGAAGAGCACGGGTATGCTCTCAAAATGGATGAAACAGATTGGTTGAGGAAAGTGGATGCAAGAGAAAGGGTGTTGCATTAAGTGAACAACCATATAGTTTGATATAGCACTAGAGAGTATGCACCAAGGTATAAACACTAGGGTGACAATGTGTCGTGTGCATGAAAGGACCGACTCAAAAAAGATAAAAGGTCACAAGCACACATATTCCATTGGGCACCATGATATGGAAGATCATGATGTCATTGTAGCAATATATTGCAAGGAATTGATACAAATGTGAGATAAAATGATGACACACACAAGAAAGCATGCACAAATGATTCAAAAACAAACAAGGTATTACCCTTGTCAGGCTGAAAACCAATGATTAGTTGACTAATTGATTAAGATAGTGTTGTCATTGCGGGGAATGATATATCCCTAGATCAACACAAGGATGTGGGAATGATATATCTCATTGAAGATGATGATGATTGATTGATTGATTGGGTTGACAACAATGTTGGAACAAAACCAAGGATGCGATTAGATAATTTATCTAGATTGCTTGAATAGATTGGTATGGATTAAGGACACGGCTTGCATTTGTATTTATTACTTGGATGTTTTTTGGATATTTGATTTTTTCATATTTTTTTGGATATGTTATAGGATGGGAGTGGGTGATTGTTTCATTAAGGGATGGAGGATAAAGTTTGGGGATGCTATGGAAAATGTTTAATGCCACAAGTGTAAGATAGAATAGGTGATATCAACATATGCAGATGGTCATGGAACATGCAAGTGTATGAGGCCCAAAGAGGAGGAACTTAGCCATACCATGGACAAATAGGAGGTGACAAGAAAACCTATACCTAAAGTAAAACACAATCCATTGCCCCCAAGTATAATCAGGGTGAAATCATGAAATGGGTGGGATGTATATGATAGGGAGGGGAGGGAAGACTCTAAAAAACAATAAGGATGGTAGATACGATATGGTGGAAGATTAATACATTAGATGAAAATGGAATGATGGGGAAGCATGGGATAAGTGACCTAGAGGATAACAAGAGCTGACGACTACACATGGCACTTGCGAGCAGGTTTTCACCATGGTACTTATCTAAGGTGCCACAAAAGTGGTTTTCACCATAGGATGGATTATTTCTATTTACAATTTTTTATTTTTTTTTTATTTTTTATGTTTTTGACTTTTTTGTATATTGGGATATTGCAGCAAGCTAAGCATGAAAAGGTATGATATTAGGTGGAAGTGTGGACTTTGGAACAAGTGGACAATGATCATGATGGTGGTTGTAATGTAGAAGTTGTGTTGCAAGGATAATGTCACTAGGATGGGCACCACGAATATCATCATGTACCTCCTTAAGTGCAAGATTAGTCTCTTTTGTGTTTAGGCAGCGTAAATGGGAACCATCATAGCCTTGTCGATTATGGATGGAGTGGAGTGTAGGTGGGATGTGAATATGGAAGGTGATGGAAGTGTTCTGGAGTGAAAGTGATTGGGGACCAACAATCTCACTTTTAGGAAGCTTCTTTGTATTTTCTTTGATGCTCAAATGGATTTTATTTTCTTCAAGTAAATGCTCTTTGGATGCTAGGGGTAAAATGGATTTTTATTTGACTTTGGATACCCCATGATTTCTTTCTTTGAATTCCAATGCTTTAAAAATTTTAGGATTCTTTTCTTTGGTAGGCATAGGACTAAGGATTTCAATATGCACTCCATCATTGTGACAAGTAGTGTGAGAGATTTGATTTTGGTGGTCCCAAGAAGTGGAAGTGGGATATGGTAACGAGGGCTCAATAGCGAAGATGGTGGTGCAGGAGCACCTTGACAAATTAATGTTTCCATAGGAGTTTGATTGAAATTTGATGATTTAACAATGTAATGAGATAATTTAAGTCATTTTCCTTTTATTAAAGTCACTAAGAGAGGTCTAAGTTCAAATTTGTGTAAATGATGCAAAATTGTAAAGTTGCAAATGATGCAACATATGGAAGATGAAAGGTCATAGAGTAGTTTCATTCATTTGGAGGTAGTTAGAAACTAAAAGGTCATGATGTAATGCCTTTAAAAGGCCTTGTATCCATTTGTGAAGGTGGAGGGGAGAAGGTTGGAGAATGTGGGTTGTTACATTTTGATGTGATATCAATAAAAGATACCCTTGTTTCTGCATTTCTGAATGTTAAACTACTGTTTCAGAGATTGGTATGGATTTGTATGGATTTTATATGACCAGAATGTGGTATGGATGGAAATAGTATTGAGTCTACTTTCCATTTCTTTTTGTTGCATGAAATTTCATTAAGATTTGAATAAGTTATGGCATTTTTATTGAGGGTAGGTCTGCAGAGTTTAATTTTCTGAAAATGCAGTCTGAAAATATGCATGGTACGACCTGGCACAGCCTCACATTGATGCATATAATAGATGGATGGAAATATATGTGTTTCTAGTTTACAATTCTTTTGGTTTGGTATAATTGCATTAAGTTTTGTGAGAGATATTGCAATTTTGGTGAGGGCAGGTCTGAACGCTACCTAGGGTTTGCAGTTTTGGGAAAAGAGTCATAACTTTCTCCCCTACCATTGGATCTTCATGAAAATTGGAGGAAAAATATGTATTAATGTTCTCTTCAACTTGACCAAATCAATTGGATTAGTTATTTGATTTG
This sequence comes from Cunninghamia lanceolata, assembly GCA_027924645.1. NCBI lineage: Eukaryota > Viridiplantae > Streptophyta > Pinopsida > Cupressales > Cupressaceae > Cunninghamia > Cunninghamia lanceolata. The sequence goes on from BSBN01000082.1 coordinate 2,047,907, forward strand.
TTAATGTTATTGAGGATAGTTTTGGTCCTCCTACCTCTGCATCAAATTGGTATCAGAGCTAGCGAAAGATTTGGGTGTTGTATTTGTTCCTGTCACTGAGAAGGTAGGTGAAGAACTGAAGGAAAGATTGTGATGGTGACCATTATTTTGTTTTCTAAGTTGTTTGGTTGCAAGTGCTTGGTCCATCTAACTGCAGAAGGATGTTTTCTGAGGTTGTGTGAGGGCAGACAAGATGAGGTCTGTCATGACCATTCTCCAATGGAGATTAGGTTGGATAAGGGTGCAGAGAGAAACCACTGAGGAGAGAGTGGTAGGTGCATCACTAGGATCTGTTATTGGGTGAGATGAATGGTTTGGTGAGTTGGTGTTGTGAAGCAGTAGAGAGAAGGATACCTGACTGAAGAAGCACTTGATGTAGCAGCCTGAAGAGTACTCCACTGATGGGAGTAGAAGGAGCCTGAAGATGCTCTAAGATGATGGTAGTTCAGATTTTGTTGGTTGGTTGGTCACCTTTCTATTGATCTTGAGATTGGAAGATTGAAGCCGAGAAGATTGAAGATAAAGCCAGAAGAGATGCAGAAAAAGGTTTTTGTTGCAGGTACATTTCCAAGGGACTTGGAAATTCTATTGGTTGGTTGTATGGTGCAGGAGCACCTTGACAAATTAATGTTTCCATAGGAGTTTGATTGAAATTTTATGATTTAACAATGTAATGAGATAATTTAAGTCATTTTACTTTTATTAAAGTCATTAAGAGAGGTCTAAGTTCAAATTTGTGTAAATGATGCAAAATTGTAAAGTTGCAAATGATGCAACATATGGAAGATGAAAGGTCATAGAGTAGTTTCATTCGTTTGGAGGTAGTTAGAAATTGAAAGGTCATGATGTAATGCCTTTAAAAGGCCCTGTATCCATTTGTGAAGGCGGAGGGGAGAAGGTTGGAGAATGTGGGTTGTTACATTTTGATGTGATATCAATAAAAGATACCCTTGTTTCTGCATTTCTGAATGTTAAACTGCTGTTTCAGAGATTGGTACAGATCTGTACAGATTTTATATGACCAAAATGTGGTATGGATGGATATAGTATTGAGTCTACTTTCCATTTTTTTTTTGTTTCATCAAATTTCATTAAGATTTGAATAAGTTATGGCATTTTTATTGAGGGTAGGTCTGCAGAGTTTAATTTTCTGAAAATGTAGTCTGAAAATATGCATGGTACGGCCTGGTACAGCCTCACATTGATGCATATAATAGATGGATGGAAAGATATGTGTTTACAGTTTACAATTCTTTTGTTTTGGTATAATTTCATTAAGTTTTGTGAGAGATATTGCAATTTTGGTGAGGGCAGGTCTGAACGCTGCCTAGGGTTTGCAGTTTTGGGAAAAGAGTCATAACTTTCTCCCCTACCATTGGATCTTCATGAAAATTGGAGGAAAAATATGTATTAATGTTCTCTTCAACTTGACCAAATTAATTGGATTAGTTATTTGATTTGTTAATGTTATTGAGGATAGTTTTGGTCCTCCTACCTCTGCATCAGATGGCATGGTCATGAAATAAGGATGAAATGTCAAGGTCTTCGGGAGAGGCATTGATGATCCCATCGATGATACTTTCAATGACATTACAGGGTTCATCAAGACAGCTTGCAGAGGGAACATGAGGATCCTCAGTTTCCACACTAGAAGGCATGTATCCTAGACCATAAGAAGTGTCATGGAGTGGTTCAACATGGCAGAAATTATGTAACTCATATTCTCTCCAACCTTTGACAATAATCTTGACCTTAGTAACTTTAGGATCCTTAGAGGACAACGAAGTGGAAGTGAGGTCATCGAGATGAACATACAATGTAGAAAAGGTGACCTTCTCTTTAATCGAAATATCATTGTTAGGACAAAGGTTATCTTTAGAACTAGTAACCCCCAAAGTTCTACAATATGCAAAGGGTCTAGGATCTACTTGGATAGTAATTTCAACACCATTATGTGGGAACTTTATACATTGATGGTAAGTAGAAGGTACTACTTGTGTAGCATGGATCCATGGGTGACCAAGCAAGATATTGTATAGAAGATCAAGGTCAAGGACACAACATGTAGTGTGTAAAAGGATAGGTCCCACTTGTATGGGAAGACATATGATGCCTTCAGATTCTCTCTCAGTATCATCATATCCTTTGATAGTATAAGGGCATGGTTCCAAGTCAGCTTGTGAATATCCCAATTGTTTTATTAACTTCAAGGTACATAGGTTCAAGCCAACTCTGTTATCCAAATGGACACATTTGACTTTGGTTTTGAAGATCAAGACCTCTATATGAAGGGCATTGTTATGAGATGGATCAATGGACGACATGTCTTGTTGGGTAAAGGAAAGATGATAGATGGAAGAAAGGTGACTCACAAGAGCTTGGAATTGATCAGGGTCAATATCATGTCCATGGGACTAGGGAGTCTTGGAGGACATAGTCTAATATGGCTTTGTGGATGGGGAAACCTTGAGGAGATCTAGGATGGAGATTTGTGCAGGAGTCTTTCCAAGGTGATCAAGGATATTATAATGGGATGAATGTGGGGATGAGGAAGATGAGGTTTAGGGGATAGTAATGGGTCCAGATGACTGGTAACAACACATCTATGGGATGGGGCTTTAATGGTGGTGGTGGCAACTTGTGAAGGATCACAATCAATTCTTGGACTATGACATTGTCATAATCATAAGGGACTTTGTTATAGTGAACATTGTTGGTACGATTATCTTGGGATTGATTGGGATCGGTGGAAACAAACTTAGTTTGATGATTTGGAAAAGGATCCTTATAAAAACCCAATTGTACATTAGAAGAGGATTTAGGCTTAGTATTGACCTCCAACTATCCTTGATCAATAAGATCTTGGATATAATGTTTGAGCCTCATACAATTACGTGTGGGGTGACCATGGACACAATGATAATCACAATATTCTTGTTCATTATACCATGTAGGCTTGGACTAGTTATCATTATAGGGCCTAGTATAAGGGAATGTGACCTTATTGGCTTGCACAAGCTTTTGAAAGACTGACTCGATGGGATCTCCAAAATCTGTGAAATGTTGTTGTGAAGTGGAAGGTGTTCGAAATTGTTGCTTAAGAAGGGAGATGGTACTAGTTGAGAGGACTCTTCGCACATTAGGTCAGGAAGCTTGAGTTATTTGGACATGCTTAACATCGGTGACTCCACCACTAACCACATGTTTGTTCTTGGCCCAAGGTTTAAATTTATCATTTGTATAGATATTGTCTTTGGTTTGAGATTTGACTAAACCTTTAGAGATAAGGGCTTTTTCAAAGTTGATCCCTTTCTCAACGATCTCCTCAAATGTAGAAAGACAATGGATTTGAAGATGAAAGGCCATTTCTTGATTAAGGTTTTGGATGAAGATATTAACCAATTGTTTTTCAGGGATGACCCATGGGATTCGACTTGCAAGTCCTCTCCACCTTTGTAGGTAAGAAGCAAAGCTTTCTCCATAATGTTGCTTGGAATTACAAAGGTCTAGCATTGTGAGTTCATTTTTAACATTGTAGGAGAAATGAGCAACAAATTTTTTGGATAAGTCAAGGAAGGTTGTGACGGTGCCGAGAGTAAGATGATGACACCAATCTAAAGCATGTCCCACCAAACTGTAGAAAAAGTTTCAAGAGATAAACATCATAATGGGAAACCTCTTGACAAGCCATAAAGGATTGTTTGACATGATCTCGAGGGTCTCCTTTTCCATTATATTTATCAAATTTGGGGACCTCAATATCAGGAGGAAAAGGAGTCATCATGATGGAGCAATCTAATGGATAAGGACAAAAGTCTTCAAATTTGAAATATTTAAGTTGGGTTCCAACTTGAAATTTTTGAACAACATTTTCTACCATCTCTTGAATTCTATGATCCAAATGAAGTGAGTTTGGTAATGATGAGGTGGAGTTGATAGGTCCTTGTAACAAGGGTTGTGTAGTGACATGTGATATCAAAGGATTGGATGTGATGTGATAATACGTGTTTTTCAGATATGAGATGATGGGATGAGTGTTTGAAGGGTTGGGTTGATAATAGGTATGGGATGTATTGAGTAAAGATGTAGTGGGTTGAGATGAATCATGTGAATAGATATGTGAATAGGTGGGTTGTGGATGACTTAGTGGTATATGGTAAGAGAGGATTGTTAGTGTTTGTTGAGGAATGGAGATGGGTGGAAATGAAGTTGGTAATAAAGTGGAAAGTGTATGAATGTATTGATGAGATGTTCTAGATAGCTTGGAGACTTGTGGCATGAGTGATGATGGTGGACCTAGTTGAAAGGAGTAGGTGAAATTAGGATAATCAAAAGGTGGAGGCAAGGCCATATTACCTATTGGATTGTCTTGAGGGTTTTCTATTATGGGTTGTGATGAAGGAGAAGGAGGATTGGGATCTTTAAGCTTTGATGTCTCAGGTTGAGAAGGAACCTTTACCCCTTGATCTCTAAGAAACTTCATGACTAAGTCCAGACGTGGGAGTTTTTTCATGAAATCGACAAATCTAGGTGAAATCTCATCTTGATCAATACTTTGTTCATGTTCATGTGTGTCATTGGGATTATGTTGTGTAAAATGTTTCATATGATGAGACGTCATGAAGGCAAGTAGGTATTTAACTTGATCATCATACATACTTATGTGAGGAGGTGAATTGGGTTGGTTATCAATGTGAGAGTCCATGATTTTCTTGGTTTGTGATTTCGTTATGGGGGGCATAAGATGATAGATCTCAATGATGTGACAAATGTTTGATGTGTTGGAGATCTTTGATTGGACTAGAGATAATGAAAGATTGGATGAGAACATGACTAGAAATGATGTGGATGGATAGATGATCGGATATGTTTAGGCTTGATGGAGGATGAAGACTTGGACTAGGATTGAGATTAAGATCAAGGGAGAAGATCGATTTTGGATTTGATTTGACTAAGGATGAGGATAGATTTCAAATACTTAAGATAGACTTATGATCTTAAGCAAATATGATCTATGATTGGCTAGGATTTGACTAAAGGATTAAAAGATGATGGTCTTGATCAAGGGCTAAAATCTCAATTTAAAGTCTATGGATGAGCTTGATGTTTATGGAAGATAAGGTAGATGAAAATGATGGAAAAAATGTGGACTATGGATGTGGATCTCAAAGAAATCAACCTTAAGCTAAAGTGTGAGAAGGATTCTCTCAAAATGTTAAACTATGGACTCTAAGATGTTGGAAATGTTTGGAATGGTTTTGAAATCTTGACTTGGGCAAATTGGCAAACAACAATGTTCATACACACATGCATAAGTTTTGTAAATGATTTGGATTTGGCTAATGAAAATGAACACACACGCAATACACAATAACACCCTAGTTTATTCAAGTAGGTGTGTCTTCGTAGTGTAGGTCCACACAATTGAATACCTCATCAATATTCCTACCTAACTAGGAATATCTTTGCCATGACAAATAGGTAGGGGTCCAGTAGTACAAGGGCTCACCTTCTCCCTTTCCTTGGAGGCTTTGACACCTTTCCCAAAGAAAACTTATATTTCTACCCTTAGAAGTTCATGGTGAGTAACTTCAGGCTTGATTAGTTGAACCCTACACCACACTAGAAGATAGTCGAAAGGTCTTAAACTAGGATGTATAAGTTCTCCGAGGGTGCCCCCTATATAAACAAGGTACGTGGGGTTCAAGTCCATGAACACTAGTCCATTGAAGCCATGTGACAATTCACTTCACCTTGTGTCTGGAATTACCCAAGGCCCCAAGGTTGTGCCAATGACTACGTGACTAGATTGAGGTACAAATTTCATTCTCCCCCATTTATATACCCCACCAGAACATGTGGTTAAGGTCACCCCTTGAAGTGGGTGTGTCTCCAAGGAAGGCCTCATAAGGGAAAGATGATGTTAAGTGCTTTTGATCTCAAAGATCGCACGAAGCACAAGGAGAGAGCATACACAAATTCAAGAGATGTTTTTGATCCTCAAGATAACCTAGTGGTTTGAGAGGAGAGCATACACATACACTTGATCCACACAAACAAGATTCATTAACCCTAAGAAAATGAAGGTGTGTGTGAAGATTAATGTGGCTCAAGGATGCTTTTGATTCCCAAGATCACACTAAGTGCAAGGGAAGAGCATACAAACCCTAAGTCACAATCAAATCCACCAAACAAAGTAAACACAAAGTTTCAAATGATATGTCTTTGACAATCGAAAGCCTGCAACAAACTGTTAGTAGTTTGAGATATGATCTTTCATGAGCGTAAACAAGCTGCACAACTAGGTTAGTTCCAACACAACCCCACAAATTAGCTATAAAATAATGATAAAATAAAGGTGCATTATTATCAAACAAAGGTGTGTCACTATCAGACAAAGGTGTGTCACTATTAGACAAATGTGTGTCACTGTCAGACAAAGTTGTGACATTGTGTGACAAGGGTGCCCCACTATCAGACAAGGGCACAGAGTCGTAATTTAGCTTAGATATGTAAAACAAACAGTTAAATTTGCTAGAAACCAGAAACAAAAGGTAGATAACAGATGTTAGAAGGATCTAGTTTCCAAAAAACCAAACAAGATTGATAAATACCATGTAGAAGCAAAGTCACCCCATTAGGCAACAAAGGTGACAATCTGTGACTAAGTGTCAAAATTGAAAAGAAAATGAGGTTAAAACCCTACAAAATTGTATAACCCTAATTCGATAACTAGTCAATATTAAATAATTTTTATATAGTTACGATAATTTATTTATTAAATTGATTTAAATCGTATGGATAGAGTTTTGTGTCTTAATTCCTATATGTAGACTAAACACTTTGAAAATAGATTGAATAGGTAATAAGTATCAATTAAGCAATAATAAAATTAAGTGATAAGTATTAAATAATAATAAACAAATAAAAAAAGTTAGACTCATGAATTAGTTAAATTAAATTAAAAAGATAAATTTTAGAGATGAGAAAATTAAGGGAAAAGGTAGTAGTTAAGGAGGGTATTCATTTTATTTAGCCTCCATTAAATGCTTTGATGGAGGAAGTTTTCTAGCTCGCTTTGTGTGAAAACAAATTCAATGGAGAAATTAATGGAAGAAGGTTATAAATAATTGGGAAGGAAAGGAAGAAGGGGGGTTTTATTTTTCTTTTTACCAAGAAAAAGTTTTGGGGAGATCTGCCTAGAAGCTCTCTGTTGGCAGAGGGTATTTGAAAGGTATCATTGGTTTTTATGCTATCAATTTTATTGTTACATTTATTTCATTTCTCTCCAATTTGTTCTAACCAAATTTTGGGAGGGTGCACTAGATCACAGGGCAAATTTCCATTCCTGTGGGGTTTGGATTTGTTGCACATATGTTACCTAAGGTTGTGATGTGGTTGGCATTGATGTCAACACTCAATTTGGGTTGTCATTGATGTAAGGTTGTGATGTGGTTGTCATTGATGTAAGGTTGTGATGTGGTTGTCATTGATGTCAACACTCAGTTTGGTTTGTCATTGATGTAAGGTTGTGATGTGGTTGTCATTGATGTTAACACTCAGTTTGGTATATTATGATAGTGTGGAAGCAGTGATGTTACTGATGCTCATGGTTGAATGTCATTCCCTATTTATTGTAGTATTGAGTATGTTTGTGGTCAGTAGAGATGATATCATGATGTTATATTAAGATGGAAATTAGAAGCACTTGTCAGCAGAGATGATGTCAAGATGATATATTAAGATGGGAATTAGAAGCATCAAAATGAGGACTAGAAGTAATGCTGATATTAGAGAGTTGTTGCTAATGGTCTATAGCGTGTTGTATGCTCCTTCCTATTGTTCCTAAAGTACATGTTTCTACAAGGAGGTTCTGGTCTCTGGAAGTTGGTGAAGGTTTCTGCTGTAGGAAGCTGCCTGGAAAACTGCTTGGGAAAATGCTCTGCATTCCTCTGCATTTGAAGATGTGGTCATGTGGTTCAGAAGTTAAGTTTAATATGTTGAGAAGGTGTTATATCCAAGATTTCAAGTCATTATACCTTCAGCAATGAAAGTTATAAGTGATAGAATTCCAATCTATGCTCTGGCAGAATAAGGTGATGATGAAGGTTGTTTGGAATGGTCTGTGTTCCTCTGAAAGTGAAGATTTGTCCATGTGGTTTTATGGACATATTTAGGGATGTTCAATACGTGTTACTTTGAAGTATCAAGTGATTTGGTGGTTTGCAATTTCAGGTTTTCATATGATAGTGTACTATATATAGTTTTGGATGCCTAATTGTTCTTAGAACATGTGTTGAAGGTGTGTGTCACAAAGTTCTTATTGTGCAGAGTTCAAGGAGTTTTTGGAGATGTTGTCTGGGTCATGTTGACTCATCTGGGAGAAGCACAAGCAATGTTTTATCTTCCATGTGTACCGCCAAGTTGGAATGGTCAATGTGCTACAAGTTTCATATTTTCTTGCTTAAGGGCAACCTAATTCAATTATGTGAAGCATGTAGATGTTATTCTTTAAAGGATGGTGCTGTGAAGGATGTTTAGGACCAGGTTAAGCATGTTTTGGGATCTAGAAGGCATGTTCCTCTTCTTGGTGTTGCGTGTAGTTCATGTTAGGGCTTGCCCTTTACATGTTTCATGTTGTGTGATCTTTGGCCAACTTGTAAATTGTAATATTCTTGTTGTATTGGCTGACTTGTAATGTAATCAATGTAATATCATGTATATATTGTAAACCTAGTTGATATAGGTGAGGTATGATTGTGAAGATCAATATGTGAGGAGAAGAATATGAATGTGTAATGCATTGTGATGTATGACTGAAGGAGAAAGAGAAGAAGTGATAGTTTATGTTTGGATTCATCTTGAAGACATTTTGTGATAGGAAGGAAGTGAAGAGTATGCATAACTAAATCAATCATCAAGAGAGGAGAATTGCAATCATCAAAGGAGTGAGCTTCATTGTCAGTTTTAGATAGTAGGAGGACTATCATGCTATAATCATTTTTGAGTTTGTTCTCAGTTTAGGGAGTAGTTGCTTCCTTGGGTTGTAGCCCTAAAACAAAGTCTGCAGAGAGTTGTGGCTTCCTTGGGAGTGACCCTAAAACCTTTCTTTAGGGAGTTGTAGCTTCCTTGGGTTGTATCCCTAAAATAAAGTCAGCAGGTAGTAGTTGCTTCCATGGGTTGTGGCCCTAAAACAAAGTTGTAATTTTGAGCTTCATGTATTGTGAGTTAATCCTCACTGTGGTTTTTCCCCTTTGGGGTTTTCCACATACATCTGGTGTTATGTGATGTTGTGCATTGTGTTGATATCTTATGCTTTTGTAAATGTTGTAATGTTTAAGTTTTGATCTGCTCTGAAGGGTTTGAGATTTGATTGAATACTGATTCATCCCCCCTCTCAATATTAGGTGTATTCAATAAGATTCACAATAAATTTTATTAGCATTTGCATGTATGTGTATATATACATATATATTTATATACGTATATACATATACCTGCAGTTGCAGGATTTAAATCTGTGATATTTAAGAGAGAATATATATACATATTTAAATATTAATTAAATTTAATATATGTATATACATATATAGATATATATGTATACATATAGTTATATATAATTGAGTATTATTAATAAGGTTTTATAAAAATAAATTAAAAACAAAAAAAATTATGCAAAAATTTCTTAGGGGTCGGCAGACCTGCAAATGCAAGCTCGTGGCTTGCCATACAGGCCCGCCCCTCTAAGGGCGTCGCAGCCTGTATGAGCATGCCACCCACTTTAAAGGGGGCACAACTGCCTGCAAGCTGCCCCTAGTGACCTCCGTATGCAAGATGCCCTTGGCGCTTGCATGCGCAAGCCACCCCTGGCAACTTGCATATGTAAGACACCCTTGGCGCCTACATGTGCAAGCCACCCCTGGCAACTTACGCATGTAAGACGCCCTTGGTGCCTGCATTCACAGGCCACTAGGGTTCAACCCAAAGTCCATCAAACTTTATTTATTTATTCTTTTTTTCTAAAAGAAAATATATATAATTTACTTAACAAAAAAACTCAATATCTTTAAGTTATATTTATATATTTTCTTTAAATAAAATGAATATTATTTGATTAGTTTAAACATGTTAATAAAATATATGTGTGTGTATATATGCATGCATATATACATGCATACACACACACACATATATAATGGTCAAATTATTAAATGTTGGAATTAATTATTAAGTAGTTGATTTCAAATGATTAATTAGTCAATTAATTTTAAATGATTATGATTACTTAGTTTGATAGTTAATTCTTGATTGAATATAGACAATCTATTAAATGAGTTTCTCTGGTTATATCAAAACTAATTAGTTTGTAATAGATGGATAAAAATTTATTGGTTAAATTTATTTTGACCTAATTCAGGAATATTTTTATTTAGTTTAAGTTACAAACGTTGGAAATAATTAGGCACCTAAATTATAGAAAGAATTATTTTCCGTAGACACTATCAATTAGCCATTCATCTATCCACAATTTATAATGGGGTTTAATAGATGGAATAATATAATTTATAAATGCTAATTTAGTCATTTAATTAATTTGAAATGATTAATTAGAATTATGATTTACCTATTAATTAGTTAATTCTTGGATTAAAATATGATTAATTAATTAATTAGTTATTTCTTTGAATTTATTTTTAGTTAAGTTGTATTAATTAGTTTACGAATTGCTAACAATAGATGGATTACTTCAATTAGTAAGAAAATTAAAATAGTCAATTCAATGTGGATATATAAGTAACTCATTAATGGATCAATTCGTAATTAGTATCTTAATTAATCAATTAGTTGGCTATTCCTAAATTATAGAAAGGTAAATTAAATAGTTACTTCTAAATGACAGATAGTTAAATTCTAAATGGTTAAAATAGTCTACTATGGTATCTTAATTGCCTACTTAATGAATTGCTTAAACAAATAGATAGTTGCTTTAATTGAGTAATATACAAAATGGCTAATCAAGTAAGTTAGTAAAATTTAAATGGTTCAATTAATGAGAAATTTTAAAATATGTTAGTTGAATATTAGATAGAAGTAATTGATGCACCTTTTTCATTAATTAGGGTTATCGAATAATAGGTTTGAATTGCATTAATTGGTGAAAATTGTTACGTGTTCATGCAATACATCGATCTATCATAAACTTGATGATGAGGTTTTGGAAAGTCATTAGGGATGAATTTGACACGTTAGAATCAAATTTATTACAATAAAAATTAAGATAGATAGATCTAAACATATAGATACAACAAATCCACTTATAGAAGGAACTCATTCTAATAGTAAATATAACCTACAACTATTAAGTTCAATTATTAATTTAATTTTATCCTTAGAATGGAATTATTTAATTCAATTACAAACATTATTAATGAGAATCCTTACTTATGCAAATTAATTCTAGATGTAAATAACTTTGTTAATTTCCTTCAACTTTCAAATGGGTTTCAAATGCTTAGTAGTAACTACAGGTGAACAATAAAGCTAATCCTTCTTCAATTGTGCAAATGGTATACAAACAATCGATGGAATGGGTTTAACTTGATAACTATTTGATCTCAATGATTTACTTAAGTTTCTCAAGATTTATTTTAGTCTTTTAAATTTTCCTTCTTGTTTAGATAACTGAACAACTAAATCAAGAGAAAACCCAAAAACCCAAATTGTAGTGTTTGGTTTTAACAGTGCCTCTGGTTCACGTTTATGGGTAATGTCATCATGCTTGAACTACTGCACCTATTGCCTAACATAGCTGCAACAACGACGTATGTGGCATCATCCCTATAAATCGTTGGGGAGTAATAAGGGTCATCATGATATTAAGTCTAAGGGGTAGGTAATCTCCCTCGGACAGCGAACTAACAAGATTAATCGAATTAATCCGATTTAGAAAATATCTCCCATCACTTGATTTAAAAAGAATGTAGAATCACCTTGCAGTTTTATCGCATTTAAGAAACATCTTTCTTGTAAAGGGAAAAGGGGGATGTTGAAATTAATTAGGTAACACTGCATGTTATAATTATGTTTATACATCTTCTAGTGCATTAATGTTAGTTTAATTAAGGCATTGTCACCAATAGCTTTATTAGAAGCTTGATAGATGGGGTTGTGGTTTATAAATGTTAGTGTCATAAATAGATGAAACACACCAATATATCTCTAACAAATTTATTAGTGGATGCCATCAATCATTTAACGCTTAATCATGTCTTCCAATGCTTCTTGATAGTTGGTCAAATTTGGGTGGGCATATGCAAAAAGATTAAATCTTGGGATTAATGATGGGATATAATTAGCACCTATGGAAATGATATCTAAAATTTTGGTTCTATTCTATCATAGTTAAATTTTAGTAAATAGGGAAAATTTTGGTAGATCATTATTACAGGTAGTATTTATATTCTTGGTATTTGAAGAGACATCTAATAACCTTGGTAACTATAATTTTAAGATCAAAAATGTTTTGGAACAATAAGATCAAGAATCTTTCCTGATGTATACTTTCGCCTCACCTTCAAAGATCTTAGTAATATAAAAAACAGTAAGAGTTCTTTCAAACCAAATCATTAAGTCCAAGCAAACAAAAACTCTTTCTTGGACATGCGAACCTTAGGTAAACCTTATCATATAAAAAAAAATTAAATGTCAAACACCCACTTAAGTGTTTGCTTTTCTTTTTATTAATTTTGTCCCTATTTCACCTGAGTGGGTAGCAGCCAATGAAGAACCGTCTGAGGAAATTAGACCTTAGAAAGGGTTGTGTACCCACTCAAAAAGTTACATAGACATAGAACAACCAGAACTACATATCGCTCAATAATGAATCCTTGTGTAACTTGATCCCGTGGATACAAGGTATGTAGGCAGTCTGGGAAATGAAGGATGTTTCGATAAAAATTGTTAATTGCAAAATCTTATCACCTAAGTTACTTTGGTAACGAAATAAAAAAAATGTTCTTCCCTTCTACATCAAGTACTATTTTTTGGATTCATGTTTTTTTTGTTAGGGGTCGCTACATATGGTATCAGATCTCAATTTGAACACTTGGGCCTATGAGCCTACTTTGTAAGAAGTTGTTAAAAATAGATAACATTATGTTTATCAAACCTAATCTTGTGATGATGCTCTTGAATGCAGAAATGGGAAAGTCAAAAACAAATAAAAAGGGTAGAAAGACAAAGAAAACTAAACGACCTCAAAACTTGGATAAAATAGAAGAAAAATTAGGTTACAAAGGAGAACCTTGGATCTCCAACTCCAAAACTTTTATTGTTTCCCTTGAACAAATTAAACTAGAAAAGGAGAAACATTCAAAAAATCCCAATTATTGAGATAATAACTTTTGAGGTTAAACCGTGTAAACCCTTGGTGAATCGTGACATGTCATTTGGGTGTGGATGAAATGCACTTATTATGAGTAAAGAGATGGTAGGGCAGTACCTGCGCATACATCCCACCCCTAAGTTTGTGTTATTAGACTCAGATGGGGAGGAGGAACCTGAAGAAATTCCTCTATCTGATAGTGACTTATAAATCTGAAACCTTTTAGACATTAAATAAGGATGTATTTAAACCACTATTTTATCATCATGTTTTAATAAACATGTGTGATGATTTCTTGTGGGAAATCTTTTAAATCTCTTAAACCTTAGTGCATGCTTGATTATCTTTCATTCTTGCAATTATACCCACATTTTGTGTACTTATGAAAGTAATGCATTATTTTTATGATGATTACACATATGATTGATTTGAGTAAAAATTGTGTAGGTTATGTTTCAACTTAAATTTTGTTGTGACTTTTTTTTTTCTAACAATTGGAATTGTTTTATCATTTGTGAATGTCTTTCCTTTGTAAATTTTGACTAAAGTTTTGTGAATAAAAATTCTAACCTATTAAAGTTTATAATTGAAATTTGATTCAAGTTTTATGACTTCATTCACTTAAGGCTTTTTCATGGAGGCTTGAAAATTCAACTCTAGTTGATCAAAAGCCTTTAAGTCCTTGCAGAAGCATTGCTTAAATTTGAATGCATATAGATAGAGTTGTTGCCTAGTTGTTGATTAAACTTAGATTACATAAGTAAGATTTATAATCCCTAGAATCATGATAACTTTTCTATGATCTTTTGGATGGTATATGCAGTACTATTCCTTTTGGATAACAACAACATATAGCCTTTACTTAAACCAAGGATATAGATAATGAAAATCATGGTTAGGATCAAGAATAGATTTATTTTCTTGTGAATGGGGTTGTGCTTAAATGGCAAAGGCCATAAGGTTCTCACGATGGAGATCCAAGTTTGAATCCCCCAAGTAACATGTGGTTTCTATGTGGCTTAGAACTATGTTGATTAAGTTGGTTAAGTGGATATGTTGATGGGGAGGAGGTCCCCCTTGTGACCTCCAATGCTTATAGATAAAAAAAAAAAAGAATAGATTTCTTTTGTTGTTACTTGCATACCCTTAGTGTAATTTGAATGGGTCGTTACTACCCTCAAATTTATTATCACCTAATGAGAGTTTATCCTTCTTGCTATTAAGTGTACTTGAAAAAAGAATAATAGGTTGATAACATATTAATAAAACATCTTTTCCCTTTTATTTCTTACTTATTATTGTGCATTCAAATAGTGTATCTGCTCGTAGGAAAGTAGTTCTAAATGTGTAAGATATTATTCTTTTCTACTTGTCAAATAGAATATAACTTCATTTAAAGATGATAGTCAATACATAATTTGCATTCAAAATGTGCTTGTGGAAATTCGTGCATAAAATCCTGGAAAGGGTAAAGAAATTAGATTGTTAGTTGAATGTCTTTAGGGTTCCTTTGTGATAAAATTTTCCTTAATTGAACTATTTTGATTTTCTATAATAATATAGTTAATTCAATTTGAACTATATAGGAATAGTGATTACTTAGAATTCAATGTATTCTTGCTCGTAAGATTCTTGGTTGATCTTTTGAACACATCCTATAACCTTTATATTCAACTTGTTACCTTTATTAAATATTCTATTTTTCATTCTAGTGCATGTCGTGCCGACAAAATTGATTGATTGACTTAGTACTTCTATTGAAGCTTTCTTAAGCCCTTTTGTACCATTTCTTTTATCTATGATCTTCAATGATCCCTTAATCTTATTTGGTTATTGATAATTTGCAATGAATATTATTAAAATAATTTGATCTACTTATTCTTGAACCTTGGTTGATCATTTTATCCTTAATTGTTGATCTACAAAGATTTAGTGTTTTGATCTACTCACCTTATTATGTTGATCTACTTATCTTCGATGCCAATCTTATGCGATTTGATGTTGTAATCATGATTTGGGGTGGTAATTATATTGATCACCTTTTTCTTAATGGTGAGGTTGTTTTATGAATTTAAGGTTGATATTCTTCTTGAATTTAATGTTTTAGATAGTAATAAATTTATTAATGTAAGTCACTGGTACTCAGAAGAATCCCCGAGGTGGATTACTTGTATCGACCATTGGTCAAAAACTGAGGTGTCCAAGTCTTGGATAATTATTCCATGTTTGACATCCTCAGCACAATATTTTATTTGGGTGAACTATGGTCTACAGGAAGTGACTCTTGGACCCGTATTGGTCTTGAAAGGGTCAAAAGTCTCTAGCTAGAGCACCCTTTATATTTCATGTTTGTAAGCCCATATGGCTAAATATGATCCCTATCCTGTTAGGATAGAAGAGCTTGTTTGGCTAAAGATAAAAGATGTCCTGTATGGACAAGAAATCCCACAGGACATAAGAGCCCAAATTGGCTATCCTGAATTGGACGAATAGCTTGTATTGACTAATTCCTAAGTATTTAGATTAACTAAAATATTATCATTCTTCTAAACTAGAATAGTGTATCATTTCCCTTTGATTATTAACAGATTGGAGTAAAACTTTTGAAGTGACTAGAAAAGTCAGATAATGCATTTAAAGTACTCGACATCTCGGTTCAAAGAGCAAGTTGTAAAGAAGAATTTAATGAGAATCTCACTTGACCTAATATTTTGTGTGTAATTTTGCATCAGGATGATGTAAAGTTTTTTGGGGGCAAAGTATGTCACAACCCTAATTCGATAACTAGTCAATATTAAATATTTTTTATATAGTTGCAATAATTTATTTATATGTATATATATATGTATATACATATATATATACATATACATATACCTACAGTTGCATGCTTTAGATCTGTGATATTTAAGAGAGAGAGAGAGAAAGAGTATATATATATATATATCAATTAGATTTAATATGTATATACATGTGTGTGTACATATAATTATATATAATTGAGTATTATTAATAGGGTTTAAAAATAAATAAAAACAAAAAAAAGCTTGTCATACAGGCCCACCCCTCTAAGGGGGCCGCAGCTTGTATGAGAAGGCCGCCCCCTTTAAAGGGGGCCGCAACTGCCTACAAGCCGCCCCTAGCGACCTGCGTATGCAGGCCGCTAGGGTTCGACCCGGACTCCATCAAAATTTATTTATTGATTCTTTTATTTAAAGAAAATATATCTA
The DNA here is from genome assembly GCA_027924645.1 of Cunninghamia lanceolata. Taxonomy (NCBI): domain Eukaryota; kingdom Viridiplantae; phylum Streptophyta; class Pinopsida; order Cupressales; family Cupressaceae; genus Cunninghamia; species Cunninghamia lanceolata. The sequence goes on from BSBN01000082.1 coordinate 2,064,563, forward strand.
TATATATATTACATAACAAAAAATTAACTCAATCTCTTTAAGTTATATTTATATGTTGTTTTTTAAATAAAATGAATATTATTCGATTAGTTTTAAAATGTTAATAAAATATAAGTATATATATATATATACATACACACATATACATAATGGTCAAATTATTAAAAGTTGGAATTAATTATTAAGTAGTTGAATTCAAATGATTAATTAGTTAATTAATTTTAAATGATTACGATTACTTAGTTTGATAGTTAAATCTTGATTCAATATAGACAATCTATTAATTGAGTTGCTCTTGTTAAATCAAAACTAACTAGTTTGCAATGGATGGGTAAAAATTTATTGGTTAAATTTATTTTGACCTAATTGGGAAAATATTTTTATTTAGTTTAAATTACAAACGTTGGAATTAATTAGGCACCTAAATTATAGAAAGAATTATTTTCCATAGAAACTATCAATTAGCCATTTCATCTATCCATAATTTATAATGGGGTTTAATAGATGGAATAATATAATTTATAAATGCTAAATTAATCATTTAGTTAATTCGAAATGATTAATTAGAATTATGATTTACCTATTAATTAGTTAATTCTTAGATTATAATATGATTAATTAATTAATTAGTTATTTCTTTGAATTTATTTTTAATTAAATTGTATTAATTAGTTTACGAATTGCTAACAATAGATGGATTATTTCAATTAGTACGAAAATTAAAATAGTCAATTCAATGGATATATAAGTAACTCATTAGTGGATCAATTCATATTTAGTATCTCAATTGATCAATTAGTTGGCTATTCTTAAATTATAGAAAGGTAGATTAAATAGTTACTTCTAAATGATAGTTAGATAGTTAAATTCTAAATGGTTCAAATAGTTTACTAAGGTATTTTAATTGCTTACTTAGTGAGTTGGTTAAACAAATGGATAGTTGTTTTAATTAAGTGAGTAATATACAAAATGTCTAATCAAGTAAGTTAGTAAAATTTAAATGATTCAACTAATGAGAAATTTTAAAATATTTTAGTTGAATATTAGATAGAAGTAATTGATGTACCTTTTTCATTAATTAGGGTTATCGAATAATCATTTTGAATTGCATTAATTGGTGAAAATTGTTAGGTGTTCATGCAATACATTGACCTATCATAAAATTGATGATGGGGTTTTGGAAAGTCATTAGGGATGAATTTGACATGTTAGAATCAAATTGATTACAATCAAAATTAAGATAGATAGATCTAAGCATATAGATACAACAAAGCCACCTATAGAAGGAACTCATTCTAATAGTTAATTTTACCTACAACTATTAAGTTCACTTATTAGTTTAATTTTATCTTTAGAGGAATTATTTAATTCAATTACAAATATTACTTATGGGAATCCTTACTTATGCAGATTAATTAGATGTAAATAACTTTGTTAATTTCCTTCAACTTGCAAATGGGTTTCAAATGTTTAGACGTAGTAACTAGAGGTGAACAATAAAATACAAAAACCCAAATCAAAGTGTTATGTTTTCATGGTGCCTCGCATTCACGTTTATGGTAATGCATCATGTTTGAACTATTGCAAGTATGGGCCTAACCTATGTTGTCATTGATGTCAACATACTCTTGTTGCATTAATGATAAGGATTGGATGAGCTGTATGCTGAGGAGATTGAGAAAATTAGTTTCAATCAGGAACAGTGAAGATCAGTGATGACAATAAGGCAAAAGTCCAAGATAGGAAGAGGATCAGAGGATGCGGATTAAAGGGTTTGTAGATATGTGTCTTGAAGTGATCCAGTAAATATTTTAGAGGTCCGCATGAAGATATGAAGAAGTTGTGGCCGCTCAAGTAAAACCAGTTCCTGTAGGTATTTAGAGGTGACAGAGTGATACAAATAGGTCCAGTGAGATCTGGAATTGTATTTTCCTGTTCTACGGATTTGATGGAGTGTTGAGGAAGCCTTTATGGAGTGTCAACTAGATTGGTTCATGGTTTGAAGGTCTGCAAGCATCTATTCCTTTGTGACAGTAATGACAGACTGTGTTCTTGAGGTTCCGGATGAAGAGGAGATGGATTTCAGTAAGCAGATGAAGTGTGGATGTTCTTGGTGATTTAGGAAAGCTTGTGGAGGTCTTTGGATCATGTCCAATTTGTGTTGGTGATCCACATTGGAGTTGGAGCTCGCAATTGAAGATTAACTTCCTGATGATAGTGTTCTTCTGGAGATTGGTTGACCGGATGAGTTACACATCCTAGTGATGTTCTTGTTGATGTTTTCTGACTTAGATGATCATTCCTAAGTTGATGTCTTGTATAAATAAGGGATTGCGAAGTCATTTCAAGTTTGTCCTTGTGGAGATGAAAGTGTGGTAGCAAGGAGGAGAGTGAAAGGCAGAGCAGAAGTATTGAGCTTCAATGGAACTGGTTCAAGCATGATGAAGATGCTATTTTCCAATTCAAGTATGTGATACTTATTCTTTTGTAGACAGTGTGTCTCTTGTAGGTAATGAGCCTCTTGTGAGCAGTGTGCTCAGGAAGTGAGCCCTAATTGGCATGTGCCATTTTGTTGTTTCTATTCTTCTAACAGAGAATACAATCTTGGGTTAATCACCCCCTAGTTTTTCCCTTAACCGGGTTTTCCACGTCAAAATCTTGGTGTCTCATGTGTTGATGTGTTTATTTTCTTGATTCATTACATTATGTTTCCTTGATTACTTGAAAAGTAAAGTTAAGTGTTTAATTGAGAGAAAGTTTTGGACAACTGATTCACCCCCCCTCTCAGTTGTGTGCCCTAAATCTAACATGAACTACTGCACCTATTGCCTAACATAGCTACAATAAAGGCGTTTGTGGCATCGTCCATATAAAACATCAGGGATTAATAAGGGTCATCATGATATTAAGTCTATGGGATAGGTAATCTCCCTTAGACATCAAACTAACAAGATTAATCAAATTAATCTGATTTAGAAAATATCTCCCATCACTTTATTTAAAAAGAATGTAGAATTGCCTTGTAGTTTTATCGCATTTAAGAAACATCTTTCTTGTAAAGGGAAAAGGGAGATAGTGAAATTAATTAGGTAACATTGCATGTTATAATTATGATTATACATCTTCTAGTGCATTAATGTTAGTTTAATTAAGGCATTGTCACTAATAGCTTTCTTAGAGGCTTGATAGATGGAGTTGTGGTTTATAAATGTTAGTGTCATAAATAGACGAAACACACCAATATATCTCTAACAAATTTATTAGTGGATTCCATCAATCATTTAATGCTTAATCACGTCTTCCAATGCTTCTTGATAGTTGGTCAAATTTGGGTCTAGACATATACAAAAAGATTAAATCTTGGGATTATTTATGGGATATAATTAGCGCCTATGGAAATGATATCTAAAATTCTAGCTCTATTCTATCATAGTTAAATTTTAGTAAATATGGAAATTTTTGGCAGATCATTATTACGGATAGTATTTATATTCTTGGTATCTGAAGAGACATCTAATAACCTCAATAACTATAATTTTAAGATAAAAAATATTTTGGAACAATAGGATCAAGAATATTTTCTGACGTATACTTTCACCTCACCTTTGAGGATCTTGGCAATACATAAAACAATAAGAGTTCGTTCAAACCAAACCATTAAGTCCAAGCGAACAAGAACTCTTTCTTGGACATGTGAATCTTAGATAAACCTTATCATATAAACAAAAATTAAACATCAAGTTTGTTTTTCTTTTTATTAATTTTGTTCTTGTTTCACCTAAGTGGGTGGTAGCTGACGAAGAACTGTTTGGAGAAAGTGGAGCCTAGAAAGGGTTGCGTATCCACTCAAATAGTTACATAAACATAGAACAACCAAAATTACATATCACTCAATAATGAATCCTTGTGTACCTTGGTCCCATGGATACAAGGTACATAGGCAGTTTGAGAAACAAAGTATGTTTCATGTACTAAGGTACCAAGATTATGTGAGGATTAACACTCACGATAAAAATTGTTAATTGCAAAATCTTATCACCTAAGTTACTTTGGTAACGAAAGAAAAAAATTTGTTCTTCCCATCTACATCAAGTACTAATTTTTTGGATTCATGTTTATTTTGGTTAAGGGTCTCTACAAAAACCAACTGTTAGGCTAGAAAACATCAGGATCTAAGGGTTAGCAGTGAAATCACATCAAATCATTTAGAAAAGACCAAGAAATTCAAGGCATAGACAAATGTGAGCCAGTATCTGACAAGGGCGCATCACTATGCAACAAGGGTGCACCACTGTGCAACAAGGGTGCATCACTATGCAACAAGGGTGCATCAATGTGCAACAAGAGCACCCCACTGTGTGACAAGGACACCCTAGGATTAGACAAAGGTGCTTTAGGAGTAGACAGATGTGCGGAGTCACAAAATGAAGGCACAAATTTGGAACATGGGTGCATACTAACAATCGTAGGTGTGAATCTATAACATGTAAGTAAAATGATGAAATTTCTTCCCAAAAGGGGGTTAGATCAAGGACGTGGGTCCCATCAGGCGTGCCAAAATGTGTATGTAGAAATATGAAAATGAAATAAGGAACAATACAAGCAAATACCAATTCCATACTTAAGACACATCAAGAGCAAGTAACTATATAATAGAAATGAAACAATATTACCCAATGAGTCCTTGTTGCCCTTGATATTTGATAGTGATTGTAATATGTTGGTTGCTAGTGGCAGCGTAACATTAGATAAAGATGATGGATATATGATAATAGGAGATCTATGATGATTTTGATAGAATGATGATACTTTGAATTTGGATCCTGAGATAGAAAATGGGCAGCATAAGCTTATGGCATAAGATGTGTTAATGTCTTAGTTGAGGCTTGGATTATAGATCTTGATTGATAGGATGAAGGGTTAGGATTAAAAGATTAGATCAATGGTTGATATTAATTGAGACAAGATTAGGGCAAGGATAAGGATTTATAGGGCAACAAAGGAAGCTTATAGGACTTATCCTTATGTGAATGGCTATGATTAAGAGATGTAGTATGAGATGAGTGGTGGAGATGAAAACTTAGTTTGACTTTTGAGACACTCATTTATTGATTGTGGAAAGTGGATGAGGATGAGGACAAGCTAGCCATGTGACTTAGTAATTAAATTAAATAAAAAATTATTTAATTAAATATTGGAGATGGATGATGGGAGGATAAATTAATTAAATAAATAAGATTTATTCAATTAATTTTGGTTAAAATTGTGCCGATAAGGGCATGGTTTGGTGGTTAAGTCGCTCGGTTGTAGTGGCAGCCACCAGAGTTCAAACCCCCGCTGGGCCAACGAGCTCGCAGGATTTACATCTTCTTGCTAGGGGATGAGGTCCCCCGTGTTGTGGCCTCACCGGTTCATTGCTCCAGGCAAAAGCATTCGTGTGGAGCCAGAGGGTGTGTCACACCAGTGTCACCAGTCACTTTAAAAAGTTTACCAACCGCATTATCTTTACAAAAAAAAAACAAATTGGTTAAAATGGATAAATGGATCAATTAAATAAATATAATTTATTGATTTAATTTGGGAAAGGGATTAAGGGACAATGTGTTGCAAGATAAATGTCTAGGGGATGTCAAAAGGCTATGAGGACATGGTCTATTTTAGGTGTCTTCATATATATGTATATGTATATGTATATATGTATATGTATATGTATATGTATATATGTATATATAGATATATATGCACATGTACATATATATGTATATGCATATCTATATATGAATACATATATGTATATGTATATCTATATATATATGTATACATATACATATATGTATATATCTATACATATAAATACATACTATTGTCCCATTTCAAAAAATTTACTAAAGAATTCATGGCTTAGCTTTTCTTCGTCCTTTGTATGTCACGTCCTTGTTTCTTTATCCCAAGTCCAACTTTACTCAGTCATTTTTTGAGTCGTCGGTGATCCTTTGCATTTTTAAACCAAAGTCAGTGAGTTCAAAAGTTCTTGAACCATCTGACTTCCCGACATGCCCGTGAGTTCGATGTCTTAAGTTTCCTTTGTGTCTTAGTCCTTGGCATTGTCAAGATTCTATGTTGTCGAGAGGTCAAAAGTTCTTTGAACTTCCGAACCTCCGATATGAAGTTCAAAAGTTCCATTTCTACCTGACTTGCCAACTTCAAAGAGCTTGTCCCTTCATGTGGTGTCCTTGCTGTGTTGGCGTACAATATAAGAAATGACACTTGTCACTTTTCATTTGATTAGAAGTATGTGAGAACACAGTGGCACACTCTTCGGAGGGAAACTTGAGAAATGTATTTATGAGTTTTAAAGATGAATTCTCTGCCAGAAATTAATGTTCCCTACAAATGAATTTATGTGAAGTGACATTAGTTTTTAACAAATTCTCTATCTCGCCTAAGGTTATATCATTTCACTAAGGAGATGTGTTGCAGAGTAATAAACAACTAGTTTGCTACGTGCAGAATATCAGCATAACACCACTCTTGCAGGTCAACATGATTAGCAGTTCCTATCTTTTTCTTGTTTTACTCTGCTATAAAGAACAACACTTCTTTTGGGAGTTAGAAAATTTCTATTTCCATGTATCTGCATAGAGAACTTCCTGTCAGTGCCTTTCATTTCCTTGTGTTGTTTGTATATGCTTCGGAGTCTCTGGTTGTTTGGTTCCTCAAATATATGAAAATGAAGTTCAAGTTTCAAGGAATTCCTATGAATTTTATTGTGGAGAATGGTTTGTCTGGGGTAAGGGATACCAATTTGGGCCATGTTGATTTCAAGGATTTCTGGTGAAAAATGCAGTCTAAAAATTGGACTCCTTTGGCGGAAAAGGTTGTTAGTAGTGGATTGGATGAAGTTGGAGGTTTCTCACCCGTAGTGCATTGTCTTGAATTGATGGTGGCGTGTGCTAATAGTTACTTTTTAGAGTCCCAAGAGATAAGAACCCCTGATGGTTCTGTTGTGGAAAAAATTGATTCTGAATCTGTTGCCCTAGCTCTAAATTTGGAGGAATATGAAGATAATGTCGATGTTTCTATGTCCTCTGCCTGGTATTATTATAATGAAATTAAAGATTGGTGTTGTACTCACATTGCCAAGAGCTGGTTAGAGATTGAGAAGACCGAGAAATTGTGGCTTCCCGCCAATCTTAAGAGGAGCCATTTTAAAGAGGAGATTTTGAATATGATAACTTTGTTAAACCGAGTAGTTGGGAGCCCAAAATTAGATACGTTTGAGTTTTGGATGTGTAGATTCATTTTGCTGATTTGTGGAGATCACGCATTGATTGGGCAAGAATTATCAGTGAAAGTTTGCATGAACAGTTGGTAAATTTCACAATAAATGTAAGTTTCCAAATGTGTTCCCAGTTGGTGTATGTGTTGGCTCGAAGAGAAGCTACTTGGCCTGGCTTGAGGATTCAAGGAAGTCCTGCTGCCGACATGCCCGTGTATCAAATTTTCCTTCAATTACAGAGAATTAAAGGTATGAAAGATTTTAGGCAAGTAAATGATGCTCTTTCTATGTTGTTGACCAACAAAATTGATGGCTCGATGGAGCGAAGGTTTTCAATTAAAGTGGCCACTCTGGTCATGAAATTTGGGAGTTTTTACATACAGTTTGATCACTTTTCATATTTGAGGATTGGGGGTTATGAAAATGCCCCATTGAAATTGCCATGATACCCATTTGACTATCTTGTGCTTCTAGAGTTTTGTCATTAGATGGCATCGGTGAATGTAAAATATCATGCTATGAAGAAGAAGGGGTATTCTTTCCCTATGTCTTTGTCTTTCTATTCCTACAAGAGTAATGATAGTGCTAAAAATGTTGACAAGTTGCTGTCAGAATTCAATCTCCATAGTTTATCACCCTATGCAGTGTTTGATAGTAAAATATTTATAAAAGAAAATATGCATGGAGGTGGCTCTTATGTGCATCAGCCTCAACTTGAAGATTTTTGGGAAGATTGCATAGATGAGAGGGAATTGAAGAGGAGAAAATGGATGAGGCTAACTATTGACCTGGTTCAAGCTTTCAGGTTGAATATCCAAGTTCCTGACATAGTTGATGACAATTTAGATATCATAGAGGAAGGTTATCATGCTGCACAAATGAAGCCTCTACCTCCTATGAGATGATCTAATAAAGAAATCATGGATGTGAAGTTTTTCTCTCTCCAAGTGTTGAGAAGGACAGAGAGATGGATAAAGGGGAAAGTGAAGGAGTGTGTTGGTTCTACAATGCCTAAAGATTTAACCTCGCAAGGCCAAAATAGATCTCAAATTGCTCACTTGTATAGAAGGTCATCTAGTTTGGACCTGACTCTTCAGAGAGTTGGCTCACAATTGAATGGCGATGGTGATCAACTACCTGAGGTGGCTAGAAAAGTGAAGACAACATGTGAGCAAGATAATCAACTAGTGAAAGGAAACACCAGAATGGTTGCTTCTTCGTCGGAGGCAGATCATGTGCCACCTGTTAATAATCATGTAAGTGATAGGATTCTTTCATTTTCTCTCAAATTGGCAAATATAGTTTGCTACGATCTCTACTAAGTCCGCCAAATTCTCCCCATCAAAATGAGTCCCCAGAATAGAATTCTCAATCTATGCCTCTAATTACAGCTATTGGCACTGCTAATGTCCCTGCCTCGTCTCCTACTTTGCTAAAGAAAGTTGTTCAAAGTAAAAGGAGATATACACCATCTGTAGATGAAGGTATTGATATTGTAGCTAATTTGCTACAAAGTACTCCTACTCCCAAACGTGCCCAAAGGATGTCAAGGATGGTAATTGACCCTACATCAGGAAACTAATTTCTAGAAATTGCAAATCTAATGGGGGACAAGAATGAGGATGAGGTAACAGAAGCTAACTTCAGGATGAGTAGGGTCAATTTTAGACCTTCTACTACTGAAGGTGACCTTTACCATATCAAATACTCAGTTAGCAACATATCAAAAAGGGTCAAGGGGTTACAAGAGGAGAATTCTAAGTTACTAGCCCATGTAAGTTCTCTGTCATCTTTTGTTCATTCAGTTGCTAAGATAATAACACCCTTAGCCGAAACTCCCCCAAATGATGGCCTCTATGTTCTTGATCCTAGCTTGCTTCAACAAGTAAAAACATCATTGTCTTTAAGAAATTCTATGGATCAAAGGGTTGAAAAAGTTATTTTTGATGGTCTTGTGTTCATAGAGGAGGCAGTTGAGTTGTTTAATTCTATTTATGAGAAAAGAGAAGCTTTGCTAGTAGAATTTAACAAGGCTAGAAGTGATCATCATAGTCTATCTTTAGCTTCTAAAGAAATACAAGAAATGGCCAATATGGATCCTGGTGTCTTAGTAGCTGAAGAGGTGTTAACCGATCCTAGAGAACTAGATACACCCGTGTGGGCCGATGCAGTCAAATGCAAGCTTTTATCTCATGATAGCAGTAGAAGATGAAATGAGGAAGGCAATTGTGACCTATTATATAGAAATGATGAGGATTAAGAGAAATTTTGCCACTTTACAAGTCGAGGCTAATGGGTCTGATGATAAGAAGCTACTAGATGTCAAATAAATAAAATAGAATTTCAAAAAGGTAGTAACCAATGAAATAATGAATTATGATGCAATAATAGGGGAATCACTGGAAAGACTTGCAAAGGTGGCGGCCTCTATCAACACTACTAGAAATGCATTCGATGAGGTGGACCGAAAGGTGGTGGATGTGGATAGAACAGTGATGAAGAAGAAATGTCAAATTAGCATGACAAGAGTTCCACCTGGGATGTCTTTGACACCTGTAATCAGCAAGTATAGGACATACAAGGCAAGGCTATGAATTTAGGCACCCCATATGACACAAAGTGGCACGGGAGAAGGGGAATAGGCAAAGGAAGAGGAAGCACTGGATGAAGTGGACAACGGCGATGAGGATTTGGAAATCCTCAATTGATTTCATTTTTCATGCTTTAGTTGTTTTTAAATATTTTCTCAAAAACTATTGGCTCTGGAGGGCCCCTTATTATTATTGTTTAAACATCTTTTAACCAGTTGTTTCAAGAAGTCATTATGGTTTTTAAGATAGTTACTTATCAGATTAGCTATATATTCTGGATAGCTAGTCAGTTTTGGGGATTTTTTTTGGGAAGGTGATAGAAAATTTTGGTCTTTCTATTTCAACTACTTTGATACATGTAATGAAAATCAATACAGTGGAGTTTTGAATGATCGTGGACTTTGTGTTGTGGTTATTTGGATTCATGTTCTTCTTATGTTGAATGTGTTACTACTAGTGTTGGTGATGTTTGTGTATTGAGGTAGTTGGATATCTGTAGTTCTTGCTCACTGTTGCAAATTATTTATCTTTCGATACATTGTTTGAAGTGGTGAATACATGGTGTATGATATCAGTTTGTATAAATTCATAGATGTTATGTTGGTGTAAGTCTTTGAGCTTCTTAGAGTTTGGTTGTAAATCTACCTTTATCACTTTCTGGTCAAAAGCTCTACCTTTTTTTTCTTTCTAGTTAAAAGCAATACTAGTTTTCATTCATACGAATATCTATCATGCATTGTTAAGGAAGCAGAGAGCCTTTATAAAATACCAATATATTAGGCTCAACTATTGATTACATTTGTCACTTGTCCGGGCATGAGTATATAGAGTTAGGTGACAAATCTGTTAACCAACAGATTTTTGGTGACTCAACTGGGGAAATATTGAACCTGTAGACATATATGCTTTGTGAGTTGCTTTGTTATTGGACTTTATGGTTCTTCATGGAAGACATGCACCAGTGTTGCAACCTAACATAGACTGGCTAGTGGGAGATCAAAAAGATATTATTAATGGTCTTAGACTTGTTGTCTACCAAACCAGAAGAAAAAACCAACAATATCACCAAGTTGATGAGGTGTTGGAAGAAGAGGAAGAACTTGGTGACATTATAAGAAAAAATGCACGTTGTTTCGCTGGCGTTCAAGAGATAATCTTTGTTGAAGGAGTTGTTCATGTGCCTAGGAGAGAAAGGCCTTTGCAAATTCAAGCAGTTCCTAACAATAGACCGAGAAATCCTGCTGTCAGACCAAGGAATCAAGTTCCTGCATGACTGGCTCACCCTCATGATAACCAGTAAGTGGTTTGATGACTCTACTTAATTGTTTTTATTAAACATGTAGCTATCAAAGTGGGCTATGAAAAGATATACTCAAGGTGATAGACGAAGGGGTATCTCTGATATTGACTTTGATTCGCTTCAATCTTTAAAATTTTCTCCTTTCCCTCCCACAAGAAGAGTTAGATCTTTGAGTAGACCATCCTCTCCCCCACCTGTGAGAGAATCTGCTAGTTCATCATGTTAGGGCTTAGCTCTTGACGGTATTGTTTTACCATTACAAGTAAATTTCCCTCTTCACGTCCCTTTCAATATGGCTCATCCTCAACCTCCACCAGTTCAATGGGGTGTTTCTATTGGACCACTTCATCTCGGGGCAATTTACATGATTTACCTAGGGGATCAAGCAAAATTATACCCAAATTTAGGGGTGATGGGAAAGTCACTCCAGAAGAACACATAAACACCTTCTTTGTTGCTTGTTCTATTTTAGGAGTCCACTATGAAGATGTGTTCATTAGACTATTTGTTGAATCCCTTACTGATGATGTTGCTGAGTGGTTTTACCATCTCCCTAATGCCTCTATTAGAGACTAGGCTTCTATGAGATGTCATTTTGAAGGTAGGTTCAAAACTACCGACAATGAACACACATTAGTAGCCCAACTCTCCTCCATGAAGAAAGAGGTCCATGTGCAAATGAGAGAATATGTGCCCAAGTTCAACATATTTGCAAACAAAATTTTGATGATGTCAGACCTAGTGATGGGTTATTGAAGTGTTTATTTATTAATTCACTACCCCCTGATGTCAGTTATGAAATAAAGAGACAAGGAGTCCCTAACCTGGTTAAAGCTCAAACGTTGGCTATTGCAATAGGAGATGACTTAATAACTGCAAGAAAGTGGAAAAAGGAATTGCAAATAGGCAAACCTTCAGCAGTTAACTCTACAGATCCCATTATTTAGAGTTTGGCAAATGACATTATCACTCTGAAACAATAGATGCCTAAAGGTCCGCAACAGTCTTCTCAAGGGAGTTATAATAGAACATTGCATTTACCTGGCCCAACCTAGAGGTTGGCAATCGAAGGGGGACCCTAAACCAGTAAAAATAAGCATATGGTGTGTAATTTTCACCTTACCTTTGATCATGATGGAACATCTTGTCTAAACATGATGAGATTCATGCAGATGCTCTCTATGAATGAGCATGTAGAAGAGCCTCATGTAGAAAAACTTTATGCATCTGGTGATGCTGGTGTCAATTTATTTGAATATGAATCAGATGATGGAAGTGAGGAATATGTCTACACCGAACTTGATAATCCCAACTATGCAGTTTTTACCAGAGGACAACAAGTGCAACAAGGAGAAAATTCTCAAGGTCGGCCTGATAATTCATCCTCTATGCCTAAATATATTCTGACAAGGCAGAACCTTACCAAGAAGACAGAGAATGTTACAACCAAATTTGAAGCTATAGAGGTACCATCTACTACATCTTTTGAAACTCTTGTCTCTAGGTCATTTGATATTGTAGTCATGTAAAAATACAAAGATCCAAATCTCACAAGCCAAATATCTAAGGCTCAACCCATCTGAACTAGATAGACTGGTTAAATATGTCATACAAGAACTGTTGGCAAGAGACACTGTGTGGCTTCATGAGTGTTGTCATTGATGGAAACAAAGTCTATCCCACACATTCGCAGCACATAGTATGCCTATACCGGAAGTCAGATTGAAGATTGTTTGGGTCCGGTGAACAAGAACAAAGCATGCAACAAGGTCCGACAATCAGGTCCAGATCTCTCAGATGGTGTAACTCAGCAAGTTGCAGACTTGGACAAGTCAAGAGGAGTATCATGACTACTATATTCTAGAGATTGAGCTTCCAGTGATAAAACATGGAAAGGATATGAGCATCTGAGTGTTGGGTTCCAGACAGGTAGAGCAGACTGAAGATGAACTGACCGATAGAGTATCAAACTTCAATCCAGATGAGTAATTGATATTGATCAAGCTATTTGAGGGACCATACAATGTTGGCTAACATGATTGATGACTTCAATGCCTATGTTTTTGATACGCATCACAAATCAAGCATGGATTCAGCCACAGATCAGTAATTTGTAAATATCTTGAGTATTTTGGTTGCTGACTAGAAAGTTGTTGCAATCCTTGGTGTGGATATATATACCAGATGGATTCTAGTATGAAGGAGTGTGTATATATAGATATGATAATATAAAGTGTGAAGAAAGGCAAGAAAGCACTAATACAAGTCTGGTATGTGACAGAGCAGCAACACTAGAGAAGAGGAAAAATGAAGTGCATCAGATCAGTATATTGTGCCTAATCAGAACTGAACTCTAGCATTTGTAGATGCCTCTCATTAGTTCAAACATTTGGTTACCTTCTATAAGTTATGTAGACAGTAAGTCTCTTGTAGGCAGTGTGCGTCTTGTGAGTAGTGTGCTCGGGCAGTGAGCCCTAATTGGCAAGTGCCATTTTGTACTTGTTATTCTTTTAACAGAGAATACATTCTTAGGTTAGTCACCTCGTGGTTTTTCCCTTAATAGGGTTTTCCACGTAAAAATCCTTGTGTTATGTGTGTTGATTTTATTTCTTCTCTCATGATTATATATGCTTATATGATTTGATGCTTTACAAATTATAAAAGAAGAAAAGAAAGATAAAATAATAGAGATAACTAATTCACCCCCCCTCTTAGTTATCTGCCTTGTTTCCAACAATTGGTATCAGAGCTAAGTTCCTTTAAACAAAGCCTAACAGCTTGAGGAAGATCTAGGAATCTCAATGGATATATATGGTATGAGGAATAACTTCAGTCTGCCCTAGATGATCTTGAACAATCACATTTTGAAGTCAATAATTTGAGAGAAAGACTCAAAGAAGCTGATGATTTCATAAATGAGCTAAAAGAAAAACTTAGTATCTATGTGAAAAAGAGAAAGGAACTACTTCAAAAATTAGCCAATCAGAGTGAAGACAATGATACTAATGGAGATCTAAATGAGAAAAATAATCTATGTGAGAAGCTATCAAAGGAGGTCATTAGGGTAAGGCATGAAATGGAATCAGGGGTTATGAGATTCACTCAAGAAATTGAAGAAAGAAGGAAAAGTGAAGATAATCTAAAACAATCCCTCAAGGAGAAGATAGAGGATTGCCACAAAATGGATAGAATAATCAGGCATCTTGAATCGGATCTTGAAGAAGCTAGAGATACTGAAGAACAACTTAAAAATTAGATAGACACTCTCAAACAAAGTTTTCAAATAGAAAATGAATACAAGGAGAAATTCAAGATAAGATCAGCCCAACTTGAAGTCCTTCTTGAGAGCCAAAAGAGGGTAGATGACAAGCGTGGCTTGGGATATGAGAAAGATGAGAGCTCCGGATCCGGTTAGAAGAACTTTGGATCAGAAAATTAAAGAAACGGGCCTAGAAGACCTCTGATAAGGCAACCAAATGCTCAAAGATATCCATCCTTCAATGGATACTGCTTCAATTGCAACAACTTTGGTCATAAAGAAACTCAGTGTAGAAGGAGAATGAATCAGACTAATCCATCCTTCTCTGGACAATGTTTCAACTGCAAAAGGTATAGTCACAAATCTCATGAATGAAGAAATATGCAAACAATTCATTCAATGGTACATGCTTTGCATGCAATAGAATGGGACATATGGCTAATCAATGTAGATCAAGAGGGTATCAGTCAAATATGCAAAGAAATGTTGTTTGTTACAATTGCAATAGATCTGGTCATATTGCCAAATTCTGCAGAAGTAAAAATCATGATAAAAAGGGTCTGGTACATCTTAATCAAAAATAAGATAAGGGAAAAGGAAAAGTGAATGTGGATGAAGTTCAAAGGGAGATGAGCAAGATTTGGTTGAAGAAGAGTACAGAAAATGTTGGGGATGGATCCGCACTGGAATCTGGTGTTGATATTCCTTCCGAAAACTAAACAGTTGAGCTCTGGCTCAGGGGAAGTCACAAAGAAAAATAAATTCCCCCAACCAGTCAATTGGTGCCTAAATTTGGCACATAGAATGTTGTGGATTAAAGGGTTCTCAGAAAAATATCTAAATAACCCTCTGATGTAGAGGCAAGTCGGATAGGGGAAGGAGGACAAACTTGACAATGTTTAACTACACCTATAAGCCCAAAATCAGAGAACTTCATGGAAAAGTGGGAGTAGCAGAAGGAAACCCTTGGCTCATCATGGAAAGGCTAATTTGGGATGCTATAGGACTCACTCCATCCATTGGTTAAGGCAGTTCACTCTTAGGACCAACACTTCATTAACCTCAAAAATGGCTAGTAGCCCTAAAAATAGAGAACAACCCTGATATCTTCTTACACAAACCTTCAAAAACAAAAATTGGACAATTAAAAGATACCCAATATGATCCCTTACCACATATCCAAGAATGGGTTTGGGTTGTTTTGGGAAGTATGCCCTAACCAATAACCCTCCTAGTGTTCTTAAGCCCTAAATAGGCCTATTTTATGAAGCAAGTACCCTCAAATGGTGGCTTGAAACTCCCAAGACCATTTGGACATGTCAAAGGCATCCCAAAACCATTGAATCCATCATTCAACTGCTGTTAGAACTGACTGTTCCCAAATTCCCCACTGCTGTTGCTTCTTACAAGCCTCCTCCAATGGCTTAATACATGGTTTTATTAAGCACACGCAACAGATCTCACTCCACCCATTCTCTCACCCCTGTAGTCAAGAAAAAAATTCAAAATTCAATCAAATACATCCATCCCACAGGTCTTATGGCTTTGGAAGACTGTGGGATGGTCAATTCCTCATTATGAGAGGCAAAACCCTTGTTTAGGGTTCTATGGGACTATTTTTGAACAAATTCTTATAACTCTCTTATACTGCAATTTCAAACCACCAAACTCTATTCAAATGCAAGTAGATTTAATGCTCTAACCAATCAAAGCATGGAGAAATGACAACAGTTCAATACCTTCTCTTTGTACGGACTGGAACAGCAAATTTTACTAGGAAAATAGAGTTGTAAAGAGCAATCCCTTAATGATTAGCTATAACTTACTTTATCTCCAGTGTCAAGGCTTCAAAACATACTTGGAAGAAAATTATTTCACCACTCTCCACCCCCAAACAATATAGAAGGCATGACAATTCCGTACCACTGAGAAGTACGGCCAGATTCTATAGAAAAACTCAGAAAATGACAGGAAAACAACAAGAAAGTGGTATTTTGTTTGTATAGAACTTCTCCCCTTTGTTACACTTGATATGGTTAAGGGTATATATGTTTTTCCACTCCTTGAAACTCCCATTTAAGTAGTTTTGGTCGATGGGAAGAGACCATAACTACTCGAACTCCCTAAACTATCTTTGGACAGTTTGCAAATTTCAACCAATCTTTTGTTTGTTTGCATAACCATTAGTGATTATGAACCTCCAAACATGTTTACAATGTCATTAGGCTTTTAACATGCCTTAGACTTCTTTGGACATACCTTAGGCTCTTTGAATATGCCTTAACAAGGCTTAAAACATGAAGATTACATGACTGTCCTCTATAGTGTTATGACAGCAATAGACTTTTGGACCAGGTCCTTATGACAACATGGCCTTAGTACATTATGAAAATGGTCTCTAGGACCTTATTGAACAAAACAAAACAAAATGGAGGTCAAAAACAAGACAAAATCTCTTGGTGCTCCTGCACCATACTCCCCGGGTGGAAAGAGAACTCAAGTCTCTTGAGGAAGTAGATCAGAAAGTGTGACACCATGCTTCAAGATGTCTTCTTCACTCATCCAAGTGGCATCTTCAATAGGCAATCCACTCCATTTGATAAGAAATTGCTTGTATGTCTTCATCCTTGTCTTCTTCAAGACCTTGGTGTCAAGAATGCATTCCAACTTCAATGGTTGATTGGGTGGAAGACCTTTGACCCAATCTTCATCTCCTGCTGTTGTCATATCTACTTCTAAATCTACCTTAGAATCATCTTTGAAAGGGAACAAATATGAAACATTGAAGATAGGAGAGATGGCCAAGCCTTGAGGAAGTTCAATCTCATAGGCATTGGGCCCAAACATGTGCACAATCTGGCATGGTCCTATCTTCTTCATGAGGAGTTTGGTTGGTTGCCCCTCAGGAAGTCTTTCCTTCTTCAAATGTGCCATGACCAAATCCCCAACCTTGTATTGTACATCTCTCCTTCTTTCATTGGCTTTCTCCTTGTACTTGTCATTGTTCTTTTGAAGAGTTTCCTTGACATTATCATGAATGTCCTTCATGGCCAATGCAAAGTCTTCCCCTTGAGCACTTTTCCTTTCCAGTCCAGAGAGGTCTCTCAATTCAAGAACACCTCTTGGATGAAGACCATAAACAATCTCAAATGGACTCCTTCCTATGCTCCTATTGGTGGAATCATTATAGGCAAACTCTTCTTGAGGGATGATCATTACCCATGCCTCTCCATGCTGCTTGGTAAGACACCTGAGAAGGTTTCCCAAGGACATAATCACCACCTCAGTTTGGCCATCAGTCTGAGGGTGATAGGCTGAAGTAAAGGAAAATTGAGTGCCCAACTTCTTCCATAAAGTGCGCCAAAAATGGCCTACAAACTTTGGATCCCTGTCAGTCACAATGTTAAGAGGCAAACCATGGATTCTAACAATTTCTTTGAAGAACAAACCAGCAATGTGAGAAGCATCATTAGTGCATTTACATGGCAAGAAATGAGCCATCTTACTGAATCTATCCACCACAACAAATATACTATCAAAGCCTCTTTGAGTCCTAGGAAGACCCGACACAAAATCCATGCTAATACTTTCCCATGGCCTATTAGGAATAGGAAGTGGCTGATATAGACCAGCATTAGATGAAGTACCCTTTGCCCTTTGACAAATACTACAATATTCAACAAATTTTTTGATATCTAATTGCATTTTAGGCCAAAAATAAAACCTCTTCACCTGATCCAATGTTTTATCCAATCCAAAATGACCTCCTAGTCCACCACAATGTTTTTCCTTTATGATGTTCTCCCTCATGGAACATTTAGGAACACATAGTTGGTTCCCTTTGAACAACCCCTACTGCAACAAAAACTCAAAAAAATTAGAATGATAAGAGTCTAAAAAGTGTGAACAAACTTCATATACCTCCTTGAAATCTTCATCATCTCGATACATATGCTTGAGAGCATCAACCCCTACACTTTGCAACTAAATTTCTTGGACCATACAGACCCTTCTACTCAATGCATCTGCCACTTTGTTAGCCTACCCCTTCTTGTGTTTGATTGAAAAAGTATAGGCTTGGAGTTGCTCACCCCATTTCATATGCCTATGATTGAGTTTCTCCTGAGAATTCAGAAAACTAAGTGTATGGTTATCAGTATAAACAATAAATTCTTTTGGCAAAAGATAGTGCCTCCATTTTTTCAAAGCTTGCACCATTGCATACAATTCCAAATCATAAGTAGAGTACTTTCTCTTAGCATCATTCAATTTTTCACTAAAGAAAGCAACAGGCCTGCCCTCTTGACTTAGGACAGCCCCTATTACAAGATTACTAGCATCACATTCTACCGCAAACAACTTATTAAAGTCAGGAAAAACAAGTATGGGTTGTTGTGCTACCTTTTGTTTCAGAATTTCAAAAGAATCATTGGCTGCCTTTGTCCACAAAAACTTACATTTCTGCCCCCCTTTGATGGTATCCAAAATTGGTGCACAAATATGACTAAAACCCCTTATAAATTTCTTATAAAATGTTGCCAAACCATGGAAACTTTTCACATCACCTACTGTTTTTGGAGTTGGCCATGACAAAATGGCTTCTACCTTTGATGGATGCATCTTCAAACTACCCTGTGAAATCACAAAACCAAGATAGATGAGTTCTTCCTTCATGAAGACACTCTTTTCCATGTTGATCATCAATTGTTCATCATGCAACTTCCTCAAAACCTGATCCAAATGTTGCAAATGCTCCTCCTTAGTCTTGCTGAAAATAAGAATGTCATCCAAATATACCACAAGAAATTTGCCAATGAAATTCTTCAACACTTCATTCATGAGATGCATAAAAGTACTTGGAGCATTAGATAGACCAAATGGCATCACCAACCACTCATAAAGACCCTCATTTGTTTTGAATGTTGTCTTCCATTCATCCCCTTGTTTGATTCTAATTGGATAATACCCACTCTTAAGGTCTCTATTGGAAAAGTATCTGGCCCCACCCAAACAGTCCATTAGGTCCTCAATCCTTGGCATAGGGAACCTATATCTTATGGTAATCTTGTAAATGGCTCTAGAATCCATGCACAACCTCCATTTACCATCCTTTTTAGGGGCTAGGACTGTTGGGACAACACATGGGCTAAGACTCTTTCTCATCAATCCCTTATCCAATAATTCTTGTACTTGTTTGGCAATCTCTTCATTTTGTGAAGGTGTCATCTTGTAGGCTGCTTTGTTTGGCAAAGTAGATCCCAATATGAAGTCAATTTTATGGCTTATGTCCCTAATAGGTGGCCACTCATTAGGCATTTCTTCTACCATAATCCCCTTATACTTCTCTAGCAAGTGTTGCACCTCATGAGGGACTTCTTCCTTGCTAGGATCATGCAAACTAGGACTATTTTTAGGCTTCAAAATAATAGCATACCCTTGGGTTCCTTCCTCCTTAAGGGCATCTAGAAACTCTTTACCATTCACAATCATGACACTTGACCCAACATTCTTTTCTACATGTTCATCAGGCAATGGATCCATTCTATACTTTTTACCATTTTTAGTTACGATGAAAGAATTAGTTTTACCATCATGTTGTTATTGGACATCATATTACCATGGACGTTCTAACAACAAAGGAGAAGCATCCATAGGAATTACATCACACAAAATTTTGTCCTTATATTCTCCTATCTCAAATTCAACCCATGATTATTCATCTACCAAAACTTGTTTCCCTTTATTCAACCATGATTTCAATTTCAATTTGTCTACCATTTCAATGGAAACCAAATTTTCAGTTGAGCCTGAATCAACAATTACCTTGCAAATCTTACCATAGGCCTTGCATGTTGTCCTGAACAATGTCTTCCTTTGTGGGGGTTCTTGTGTTTGAGGCACCTTCAACATAGTTCTTCTCATCATCAAAATTTCTCCTTCATGGACTGGGGCTGCACTTCCAATTGGAGAGTTGACACTTTGGCAATCTTCCTCTTGGATCAATTTGTTCCTTCTCTCTCCTCCATGAGAGTTTGAGGCTTGCTTTTCAGGACACTTGAAGGCTGGATGTCTCACTTGGTTGCAATTGTAGCACCTTCATGTGAAGACATTAGGACCTCTTCCTAGTCCACCAAATCTACCTCTTCCATTAGGCCTTCTTCCTCTAAAGCCTCCTCTAGAACTGGATTCTTCACTTTGCTCTGGGGAACTAGATTCCCCTTGGCTTCTTTGGGACTGATTTCTGCCCCCAAAACTACCCCTACCTCTGAAATTTTTGCCACCTCTTCCTCTATTTTGCTGCTCACCTTTCCTCTTCAACTTCTCTTCAGCCCTTAGTGCCACTTGAAAGCACTTCTCCATGGTTTCAGGGGTCAATAAACTGATTTCATCTTGAATATTGAACCTCAAACCATTTAGATACCTTGCCACCTTAGCTTTTTCATCCTCCATGTATCCACAACGAAGAGTGTATCTGTGAAACTCCTCGGTATAAGTAGCCACATCCAAATCTCTTTGCTTGAGATTTTGCATCCTCTTGTAGATCTGCACCTTATAGTCTGATGGAAGGAATTGGGACTTGATCCTCTCTAACATTCTGCTCCATGAAGAGATCATACTCTTCCCATTCTTTACCCTCTAACCTTGGGTGTAATTCCACCATGTAAGGGCAGCACCTTTGAGTTTAGTTTTTGCAAACTTAACCCTCTTACTTTCAGGAACTTCTTTGTATTCAAAGTAGTTGTTTAGAGCCTCAATCCACTCCATGACTTCATCAGCATTCATCTTCCCACTAAACATGGGAATCTCCATCTGAGCCTCCGAAGAATCCTTTTCAATTGCCTTGATGGCATCAAGGAAATGCCTTTGATCAACCGGTACCTCTACCTCTTCTTTCTCTTCTTCTTCTTCTTCTTTCTCTTCCTCTTCATCTGAACCTTCATCTATCCTCTTCCCTATCCTCAATGCCTTCAACTCTTCTTGGAGTGCTTCCTTGACTCCACTCTTGATCTTCTCTTCCATCTCCTTGAACTTCTTGACCACTTTGGTGGTCATCCCCTTTGGAGGCATATTGCTAGCCTCTCCTTCACTCTCCTCTGCTGACATATACTAGGCCTTATACCACCAACAACATAACCTTTTATGGCTCTGATACCACTATGATGTAGAGGCAAGTCGGATAGGGGAAGGAGGGCAAACTTGATAATTTTCAACTACACCTATAAGCCCAAAATCAGAGAACTTCATGGAAAAATGGGAACAAGAGAAGGAAACCCTTGGCTCATCATGGAAAGGTTAATTTGGGATGCTAGAGGACTCACTCCATCCATTGGTTAAGGCAGTTCACCCTCAAGACCAACACTTCCTTCATTAACCTCAAAAATGGCTAGTAGCCCTAAAAATAGAGAACATCCCTGATATATTCTTACACATACCTTCAAAAACAAAACTTAGACAATTAAAAGATACCCAATATGATCCCCTACCACATATCTAAGAATGGGTTTGGGTTGTTGGTGTAGGAGCACCTCGAAGACATTGAGAATCTGAGGATTCTATACATTTCACTATTATGTCCAAATGCCATATTGTAAGGCTTTCAAGCCATATTGAAAATGAACTGTAGACATGTCATTGAATTGTCATTAAAGAATTGTAACCGAACTATAGTTTGTAACTGATCGGCAGTGGTGGTTCATTTTCCACCTTCTGTAACTACCAAATCAAGTCTTTAAATAATGAGTCTGTATGTGAGACGAACAGATAGAGAGGAAGAACAAATCTGTATTAATATTTAGAAGGAAATAAAGAGCTTCTGTTGTTTTGGTGTAACCCCTGGGATGTAGTACGGAAGCATTCCACTGGTTGAGGTTTCTTCGAAACCAGTGGAATGTCTTCCTTAGAGTAGATTGTTTTTTCTATTATGTAGTTTTAGTGTTTCTGTGCATGGTTGTTCGGTTACAAGAGTTGTGGAGGAATGATATCGGCGTGAGAATGGCTTCAGTGAGTGAGGAGAAAGCTAGGCTGATGGTTTAAGTCATAGCGATAGTAGAGTTTGAAGACTCATCGGAATGACCGAAGGTATCGGTAGGAGAATGGAAGGAGTTGCCGATGGAAGGAGTCTCATCAATGGGAAGTCTTTTGCATATCAGTAGGAGAACGGAAGGTCTTACTGATAGAAGGCTTATCGGTGTGAGAGGCATGATGGGCGGAGGTGAAGAAAGTCTAGCCAAAGTAAGAAGTCTTACCGACGGCTATGTGAAGTTAGGCACATCGGTGTGAGATGTGTTATCAGGGATGAGGAAAATGTGTTACCGATGTTATATGTCATAGCGACAAGTAGGAAAGGTCAGGTAAGGAATATGCAAAGTGAATGCATCGGAGTAATGAGAGTCATTGGGAGAAAAGATTAAGGTCCTGCCGACAATGTCAGTCACACTGATGAATGCAGTCTGAAGGTTCGTCGGGGTGACCAAAGGTATCGGTATAAAGATTTTGAGGGTGGCCGATAGTGCATGTTTTGTCGATGGAGAATAATGAAGGTATTTTGATATTGTATGGTCTTTTTTGAAAGGTGATTAAGTTAAACCCTAGCTATTTTGTGGGTTGAATGGGTATTTTACACCCTGTTTGCAAGCTTTTGCTGGATGCTCTGCATCAAATTGGTATCAGAGCTCAGAAGATTTTGAGCGTGTAGATAGAGTGCCGAAGGAGGCAATCTACACCAGGTAGCATTGGCTTTTGCTATATGATTCTGTTATGAATTTTTTAGGGTTGCAGGTGCAAGTTCACTCACTGCTGTAGGTAGACAGGAAGGTCTGTCAAGAGGGCCAGAGGAGATGGTCCATTGGTTGTCGCCAAAAGTCTTGGGGAGAGAGGCAAGAGAGGACTCCCAGGTGCGGGACAGGAGTGTTGTTGTAGCAGGGAGGAGTGGACTTCTGATGATAGAGATGCACCTTGGAGGCAGCCAGTCAAACTCCATTGATAGGAGTCACAGTTGGAGGATAAAGAGGAAGCAGTGGAAGTATCAAGTCAGAGTTGAAGACATAAAGAGGCAAAAGTTATTCGAAGCAGACCACCTAACTCTTGGGACAAGAGTTTTCTTCATGCTGTGGAGTATGGTGCAGGAGCACCTCGAAGACATTGAGAATCTGAGGATTCTATACATTCTACTATTATGTCCAAATGCCATATTGTAAGGCTTTAAAGCCATATTGAAAATGAACTGTAGACGTGTCATTGAATTGTCATTAAAGAATTGTAACCGAACTGTAGTTTGTAATTGATCAGCAATGGTGGTTCATTTTCCACCTTCTATAACTGCCAAATCGAGTTTTTAAATAGTGAGTTTGTATGTGAGATGAACAGATAGAGAGGAAGAACAAATCTGTATTAATATTTAGAAGAAGGAAATAAAGAGCTTCTATTGTTTTGGTGTAACCCCTAGGATGTAGTACGGAAGCATTCCACTAGTTGAGGTTTCTTCAAAACCAGTGGAATGTCTTCCTTAGAGTATATTATTTTTTCTGTTATGTAGTTTTAGTGTTTTTGTGCATGGTTGTTTGGTTACAAGAGTTGTGGAGGAATGATATCAGCATGAGAATGGCTTCGGTGAGTGAGGAGAAAGCTAGGCCGATGGTTTAAGTCATAGCGATAGTAGAGTTTGAAGACTCATCGGAATGACCGAAGGTATTGGCAGGAGAATGGAAGGAGTCTCATCGATGGGAAGTCTTTTGCATATCGGCAGGAGAACGGAAGGTCTTACCGATAGAAGGCTTATCGGTGTGAGAGGCATGATCAGCGGAGGTGAAGAAAGTCTGGCCAAAGTAAGAAGTCTTACCAACAGCTATGTGACGTTAGGCACATCAGTGTGAGATGTGTTATCGGGGGATGAGGAAAATGTGTTACCAATGTTATATGTCACAGCGACAAGTAGGAAAGGTCAGGTAAGGAATATGCAAAGTGAATGCATCAGAGTAACGAGAGTCATCAGGAGAAAAGATTAAGGTCCTACCGACAATGTCAGTCACACTGATGAATGTGGTCTGAAGGTTCGTCAGGGTGACCAAAGGTATCGGTATAAAGATTTTGAGGGTGGCCGATAGTGCATGTTTTGTCGATGGAGAACAATGAAGGTATTTTGATATTATATGGTCTTTTTTGAAAGGTGATTAAGTTAAACCCTAGCTATTTTGTGGGTTGAATGGGTATTTTACACCCTGTTTGCAAGCTTTTGTTGGATGCTCTACATCAGTTGTTTTGGGAAGTATGCCCTAACCAATAACCCTCCTAGTGTTCTTAAGCCCTAATTAGGCCTATTTTATGAAGCAAGTACGCTCAAATGGTGGCTTGAAACTCCCAAGACCATTTGGACATGTCAAAGACATCCCAAAACCATTGAATCCATCATTCAACTATTGTTAGAACTGACTGTTCTTAAATTCCCCACTGTTGTTGCTTCTTACAAGCCTCCTCTAAAGGCTTAATACATGGTTTTATTAAGCCCACTCAACAAATCTCACTCCACCCATTCTCTCACCCTTGTAGTCAAGAAAAACATTCAAAATTCAATCAAATACATCCATCCCATAGGTCTTATGGCTTTGGAAGACTATGGGATGGTCAATTCCTCATTATGAGAGGCAAAACCCTTGTTTAGGGTTCTGTCAGACTATTTTTTAACAAATTCTTATAACTCTCTTATACTGCAACTTCAAACCACCAAACTCTATTCAAATACAAGGAGATTCAGTGCTCTAACCAATCAAAGCATGGATAAATGACAACAGTTCAATACCTTCTCTTTGTACGGACTAGAACAACAAATTTTACTAGGAAAACATAGTTGTAAAGAGCAGTCCCTTAATGATTAGCTATAACTTACTTTATCTCCAGTGTCAAGGCTTCAAAACATACTTGGAAGAAAGGTATTTCACCACTATCCACCCCCAAACAATATAGAAGGTATGACAATTTTGTACCACTGAGAAGTACGGACAGATTCTACAGAAAAACTCAGAAAATGACAGGAAAACAACAAGAAAATGGTATTTTGTTTGTATAGAACTTCTCCTCTCTGTTACACTTGATATGTTCAAGGGTATATATGGTTTTCCACTCCTTGAAACTCCCATTGAAGTATTTTTGGTCGATGGGAAGAGACCATAACTACTCGAACTCCCTGAACTGTCTTTGGACAGTTTGCAAATTTTAACCAATCTTTTGTTTGTTTGCATAACCATTAGTGATTGTGAACCTCCAAACATGTTTACAATGTCATTAGGCTTTGAACATGCCCTAGACTTCTTTGGACATACCTTAGGCTCTTTGAATATGCCTTAACAAGGCCTAAAACATGAAGATTACATGACTGTCCTCTATAGTGTTATGACATCAATAGACTTTTGGACCAAGTCCTTATGACAACATGGCCTTAGTACATTATGAAAATGGTCTTTAGGACCTTATTGAACAAATCAAAACAAAATGGAGGTCAAAAACAAGACAAAATCTCTTGGTGCTCCTGCACCACCCCCGATAAAAATATGAAAGATCCGCATGGAGTTTTGCAAGAGTTTAATCATCCAAGATTGATCTGGTCCGATAGACATCCGATAAGGCAGGATTTTCATAGACAGATCTGGTATGATTCAAAATTGAAATACCTTGATCTGTGGATCCATGGTATTATTGAAGAAAAGAAGATACATTGTTGATCCTCACTGAAAATGATTCTAAGTGCAACACAATGATTCGAGAAGATCTCTCTCAGAACATGGCAACCAAATAACTTAAGTTGTGCATTTATTGCAAAAGGAAATTAGGGTTTGCAGAGATAAAAGGGTTCATTCACTTATTGTTTGCACATTTGCATTCGAGAAGAAGAAAATAAGAGCTCCGCATCAAAGTGTCTACAACTCTCTTAGAGATCAATTGCAAAATCCAAATCAACCAGCGATTTGTTTCGGCTCTTATTTTGAACCCTAAGGTGTAAAAAGGTACTTCCATTCTAAAAATCTCTCTCTGAATCTTTACTAAAATGGCTACTCCAATGGTTGTTAAAATCATTGATAGGCCACACCCAAAATTCAAGAAACATCCCTATAAATCCCTAGAAGTTGATCCATTAGGCGCTTTCTCTAGCATTTCGCATGGGGTATTGCATGTAGAAGATGTTAGGGTCTACATCCACGCCAACATTGAGGAATTTGGAGAATCTAAGTCGATGGGCATCTATCATAAATAGTTAATAGATGAAAGTTTTGAACTCAAACCTTAATACAAGCCCCTCTGAGATAAGCACTTCAGACATTGCATCCACTTTCCTTGTTTTGCAGAAGATGACTGGGTCTGGTATGTCCTTAGCAGAATGCATGATAATTTCATGTGGTTAAGGAAGACCTTCAAGATAACAAAAGATGTCGTTAAGGCAGTAACTGGACTGCATTCATCTAGTGGGTTACCTACACTCAAATCTGTCAAGAACCAGACAGTAAATGAAGCTACCGGATCTAAGTTTGACAAGAGAGCAATGACCATAGAAGACATCATAGATCCAAATGTCAAATTTTCCTCAATGATAATTGGGTATAAGATCTATCACTCAAGCAGGGAGAACCTCTGTGTTTGGGACTACTATATATGCAGCATATCAAATGTTGAGAGAAAAGGCAGATTATGACCTATGTGAGCTTCTTCTAAACCAACTGTTAGAAAATTTGTAGAAGATCAAGAAGGATAAGAAGAACTCCTTCAAGTATGGTTGTTTAATACTGTGTCTATTCTTCTACTACATGAATGAGCTGCCCGGATCAAGTGGTTGGGTTTGGCAAAATGACAAATCAGTTGCAATACAGATTAGAGACTATATGTATGGACTTGGTGATGCTAAAGCTCAAAGCACAGCACTCTGGGGTTTCTTTAAGAACTTCCAAAGCATGATGCAAGCCAGATAAAGGATACCTCAATCCATAATAGAGAAATACAAGGATACAAAGTGTTTTATGGTAGATATTGATCAATGCCTAATGGAGGCAGTTGAGCCTAGAATAGTTTGGATAATGCCAATGGGATATGAGGTCGACGAGAAAATCTTGGAGCTGCATATTCGACACCTATTGAGCCAGCCTAAGGACCCTGAGGCAAAAAGGTTTGGAACCTTCAAGAATTAAGTGTAAAAATACATGTTGAGCTAAGACAACTGGAGATAAAAATGAAAGTTAGAAGGGAAGTAGACGAATTTGCCAAAAGATATGGCATATCAAAAGAGGCAGTTGATGCAAACAAAGAGAAAATAGAAAGAGCTGAGAAAGAGAAACAAGAAGTAGAAAAAGGAAGTGTTTCGGTACAAGCCTCCACCCAGACTAGAACCTCCAAGAGCTTTGCACCTACCACTCTTAAGAGCTCAAGAGACACCAAATTAGAAGTCAAGACATCCGGAAAGGGATAAAAGAGAATGAGAACAAAAGCCACAAGGTCTTACACAAGTCACAAGGATGATGAAGAAACAAAGTCTGATGAAGAAATTAAGAAAATGAAGAAGAAGAAGAAAGCATTCGGGGAATTCTCTACTAGAAAAAACAAAGAAGCAGAAGAATTTGTTGAAAAGCCCACTCTTTCCATTGATGATATCATTAAGGCAGTTACTGTGGATGGGAATCTGCAACCAGTCATAGAATTATATGATGAATATAGTGATACTGACAAGAGGATCTTGGAAGAAGCTACAGTCAGGTACCTAAATATTTATAACAAAGCATTCATTGAAATTATTTCATTAATTCCCAAAAGTCTAGAGAAGGTACTTGAACTTAGAAAAGATAATGCAAAGGAAAAAGACTTAGAGATAAGGGAGCAGATAGCAATTCAACTTTGTCCTTCCATCACTCCAACACAAATGAACATGATTTTCAAAGATTGTAAGGATAAGTTCCGGAGTAAGGCAAGAATGAATAAACTCATGCTTGGAGAAATAGACCAAGTAGCAAGTGAAACAAAAGACATCCTCTGGAATGCCTTGAAGAGATTCAATCTTCCCATTGTAGAAGAGACAGATGGAGAACCCTCTACCATGGATGTTCAAGGATTAAAATCAATCAATGAAGAAACTTCTGACAAGGATGTCGAAGGACTAAACAAAATAAATGAAGAAATCTCTAAGAACTTGGATTCCTCTGTTCCAGAAGAGGAAGTTCATGCAACAGTAAATACAGGTAACATCTCTCCTCTGGATCCCACTGCAGACATTCTAGATTTTGAAATTGAAGGAGAAGGAAGAAAAGAGGAAGAAGTGAGTCAAGAAGAGGAGGTAAAGGGAAAAGAAGAAGAACAAATAGAGATCTCTGATGACAGTTCTGAGATTCCAAAAGAAAAGAAGACTCGGTCTCCGGCAAGAGACACTACAGAGGTAGTGAAGAATTTCTTGAACAAAGAGATGATGGAGATAGATGAACATGAGCTATTTCAAGGACCACTAAACTTTGATTCTCTCTCTCTGGTCCAGACAATGAAAATAGCATCTTTTGCCCAAGCTAAAGCAAAAGAAAAACTTCTGAAATCTCACATGGAAGACTGTGAGCTATTAGAGATTACATCTGGGATGTTGGAGAAGATCATGCCATCCTTTCAAAAGAATCCTTTGGCCTCTCCATCCAGTAACTTGAAATCACTGGTAAACTCTGTTAGCACTCATTTTGATTCTTTAGAGAAATTGGCAGAAGAAAAGGTCCGGAAAGAGTTTTTGGGTAAAAGATTCACTGAAGTATAGGAACTCGTTGCTAATGATAGGAGGACCCTAGATATTGGGATAAAGAGCCTTGAAAATGCCCTTAAAGATGGTGGGGACATGTACAAATTTTGTCTATCTTGGTCTAAAGTGACAGAGGATATTGAAAAGAAGGTGAAAGAACAAGAAAGTAAACTGTCAAGTTTATCTTAGAATTTTGATCCCCTCACTACATCCATAATGAATCAAGAATGCCAGGCTATTGTCATTATAAATGAAATAAAGAGGTTGGACAAAGAAAAGAAGAATATAATAAACAGGATGAGTGAACTCAGAGGGATAATTATCCCTAAGTTAGAGGCAATGCATGAGGCCTTGACAGATGCCCAAACCACAGCCCGGACCAGTGATGCAGTAGATTTAAAAAGGGCAGAAGCATATGCATTTTTGTTCAGTGGTCACATCTAAATTTTGGACAGGATGAAGTAGAGCTGGGCCATAGAGTGTGTATAGTTGAAGGCCACTTTTACGGATATACTCAAGTATATGTAAGTATAACATGCATATATATACTTATACGGCCATGTATAGAATATTTTTTGCAAATTTTTGGTATGCGGACCCCGCCCTTTGCCATTGATGTCAAAGCGGGAGTGAAAAGTAGTGAAAAATGTGGAATCCAGCTAAGGAGGAGTTCCGGTATAACAGTGCAAAAGCCAGAGCATCAGCCAAGGGGGAGTTTACTGCGACACTTAGTCATTTTTCACTAAGTGTTGCCATCAATGCCAAAGGGGGAGATTGTTGAGAGACACTATGTGGATTCATGAGTGTTTCCATTAATGGCAACAAAGTCTATCCCACACATCTGCAGCACATAGTATGCCTATACCGGAAGTCAGATTGAAGATTGTTTTGGTCCGGTGAACAAGAATAGAGTATGCAACAAGGTTCGACATTAAGTCTGAATCTCTCAGATGGTGTAACTCAGCAAGTTGCGGACTTGGACAAGTCAAGAGGAGTATCATGACTACTATATTCCATAGATTGAGCTTCTGGTGATAAAACATGGAAAAGATATGAGCATCTGAGTGTTGGGTTCCAGACAGGCAGAGTAGACTAAAGAAGAACTGACCAGCAGAGTATCAGACTTCAATCCAGATGAGTAATTGATATTGATCAAGCTATTTGAGGGATCATACAATGTTGGTCGACATGATTGATGACTTCAATGCCTATGTTTTTGATACGCATCACAAGTCAAGCGTGGATTTAGTCGACAGATCAATAATTTGTAAATATCTTGAGTATTTTGGTTGCCGACTAGAAAGTTGTTGCAATCCTTGGTGCGGATATATATACCAGATGGATTCTAGTATGAAGGAGTGTGTATATATAGATATGATAATATAAAGTGCGAAGAAAGGCATGAAAGTAGCAATACAAGTCCGGTATGTGACAGAGCAGCAGCACTAGAGCAGAGGAAAAATGAAGTGCATCAGATCAGTATATTGTGCCTAACCGGAACTGAACTCTAGCATTTGTAGATGCCTCTCATCAATTCAAACACCTGGTTGCCTTATGTAAGTTCTATAGACAGTGAGTCTCTTGTAGGCAATGTGCCTCTTGGGAGCAGTGTGCTTGGGCAGTGAGTCCTAATTGGCAAGTGCCATTTTGTACTTCTTATTCTTTTAACAAAGAATACATTCTTGGGTTAGTCACCCCGTGGTTTTTCCCTTAACAGGGTTTTCCACGTAAAAATCCTTGTGTTATGTGTGTTGATTTTATTTCTGCTCTCATGATTATATATGCTTATATGATTTGATGTTGCACAAATTATAAAAGAAGAAAAGAAAGATAAAATAATAGAGATAATTGATTCACCCCCCCCTCTCAGTTATCTACCTTATTTCCAACAAGAACCACCCTCCTCAAATTACAATGCTCAAGTGTCTAATGATGCCAAAATACATGCTAGGAGACAAAATTGTTCAAACTCCTGCTCTAAAGACTCTAGCCTTCAAATTCCTTTCGAGAAACTGGAGCCTTTTTACATCTCTTTATACATTGTTGGTTATAAGCTTAGTAATTGTGTTATTGATTCTGGAGCCTCAGAGAATGTGATGCCTGCTCAAGTTGCCAATGACCTAGGCTTATCTTATACACCTTATTAGGGTAGATGCTTCTCAATGGATGGTTCCCCAGTACCTATCCTAGGCCAAATCAAAGATGCTCAAGTTGCCCTAGCCGCTTTCCCCAAGAAAAGATTGAAGTTAACCATACTAGTGGCAGACATACTTGTAAGCTATGGGATGTTGTTGAGTCATAGTTGCTACAAAGACTTGGGTGGCAAAATTCAAATGGACTGGTCACATGCCCTGAAACCTATAGACGGGAAGAAGGTTCACCTGAACCCAGAGCCCAAGGCCAAATTTACTGTACTAAAAACTAGAGATCCTAGAGCAGATATCCTATTTGTAGGAACTAGGCCTGGCACTGACATGTGTATGTCAAAAGATGATGAGAATGTAAACCTAATCAGCCCTGATCTGGTTGATGAATTGTAGTCCTTAGAGTTTGATGGTAGTTGCTCTACTGCAGGGTCTGGGGTTGGGGTTGTTCTAATCTCTCCCAATGGTTTTGTCTTTCCATTTGCCTTTAAGCTTGAATTTGAAAATACAAATAACATTGTAGAATACGAGGCCTTGCTGTTAGGTCCGGAACTGACTAGGGAAAAAGGGGTGAAGCAGTCGAAAGTTAGAGGTGATGTTGAATTGATTGTTAAACAAATAAGGAAATTGTATATAGTTAAAAATGGTAGATTAAGGCATTACCAAAACAGGGTGTGGGATTGTATTGAAGACTTTGATGCCTTTTCTATAGAGGCAATACCAGAGAACAGAACACTAGGGTTGATTCCTTAGTTGTTTCAGCATCCCTCCTCTTACCACATCCAGATTTTAAAGATAAGTCATACATGATTGAAGTAGTATATAGGTCTAGTGTTCCTGATAATGTAAATCACTCGCAAGTCTTTAATTCAGGTCAACAGATTATTTCTTTTCTTGAAATGGTTGAATCCTTTGTTAGTGTGTTGTTTGAGGGAAGTAATGATGAAAGCAATGATGTGTTGGAAGGAGAAGTGAATTGCCTTAATGGCCAAAAATCTAAAGTCATTCAGTTAAAAGGGAATAAAATTCCTAAAGGTTTAGTTTCTCTTGAAGACCTTTTCAATCAACATGATCAGTATCTCAAGAATAGTAAAGTTTCCATCAAGTCTTCAGCTGATTATGATCGAGTGAATATTGGTACAAAAGATGATCCAAACATTGGTTGTATTGGTAAATGTTGTTCTCAAAAGGAAAGGGAACGTTTGATTTCTTTTCTCATTAGGCATAAAGATGTTTTTGCATGGTGTTATGCAGACCTAAAGAAATTCAGGAACGAAGAAATGCAACACCATATTCCATTGAAGCATGGCGCTTTAATCTTCTGGCAGAAATAGAGAACTTATAATCCGAAGGTAGCTGAGGCTATTTTCAATGAAATTGATAAGATGTTAAAGGCTAAAATCATTTACCCCATTCACCACTCTACTTGGGTGGCTAACATTGTCCCTATTAGGAAAAAGAATGGGGAGATCAGAATTTGTGTTGATTTCAGGAACTTAAATCAAGCCTCCCTAAAAGATAACTATCCCTTACCAATAATAGATCATATCTTGTAAACTGTATCTGGTTCAGTGATGATGTCTATGCTCAATAGATTTTTAGGGTATAATCAAATTGAAGTGGCTCTAGAAGATCAACACAAAACAGCCTTTACTACTTCTATTGGTGTCTTTGCATACAACAGGATGCCTTTTGGCCTAATTAATGATGGGGCCACATTTTAGAGGGCAATGGATCTAACCTTTGGTGATTTAAAGAACAAGATTATCATTGTTTATCTTGATGATTTAACAGTCTTCTCTAAGAAAAGAGCTGATCACTTGCATGATTTAGAGGTATTCTTACAATGTTGCAGAGAACATAGCATTTCTTTAAACCCAAAGAAGTCAATCTTCGCTATTACAGAGGGAAAGCTGCTAGGTCATATTGTCTCTAAGGGTGGGATAAAGATTGATCCAGAAAGAGTTAGGGAAATTCAGTAGTTGAGTTTTCCTACAACCAAGAGCAACATGAGATCCTTTTTTGGTTAGGTAAACTTTCTAAGAAGATTTGTTCCCGACTTTGTTGCATTGACTAGGCATATCAAAGAAATGATGAAAAATCATCTTGTCTTTAAGTGGAGTGTTGAAGGTAAGCAAGCATTTGAAGATATTAAAGTAGCCATTGCTAATGCACCCACACTTGTGCATCTTGATTTTCAAAAGGATTTTATTATCTATTGCTATGCGTCTGAGCACACCCTATCAGCTATTTTGCTGCAAAAAACTGAACAGGGGATAGAGTCTCCAATTGCCTTCATGAGTGTGCCATTGAAGAGACATGAATTAAAATACTCTGCTTTAGAGAAGCATGCATATGTTGTGGTGAAAGCTTTAAAAAGCTTTAGATTTTATATCTTACATTCACATGTTGTTGATGTTCCAAAATCGGTTGTAAAAAGTATCCTTACACAGCAAGAGATTGGGTGCAATAATAGAGGAGCCTTAATAGCCAAGGTTAGGAGTATGATGTTGAAATCAAACCCACTAACCTGGTCAGAGGTAAAGGATTATGCAGATGATTGCTGAGAATAAGGTTGATCAAGATGAGGGGTTGCCCTTAGTCCTTTTCACTAGTACTACTGATGATTGGTTTTTTGATGTTTCCTATTTCTTAACTTATGGTGATTGCCCATCTCACCTCTCTGCCAAAGAAAAGAGAAATCCAAAACTTGAGGCAAATAAATATGTTCTTTGGGAAGGTAATCTATATAAAAGGGGAATAGATGGAACATTTCTGAGATGTGTAGACAAGGAGCAATAGAAGAAACTGCTAGAGACTTTTCATGACGAAGCCTATGGAGGACACTTCTCAGCATCAGTAACAGCCTTTAAGATATTGAGGCAATGTTTTTACTAGCCTGGTATGTTTAGGGATGCATACAATTGGGTGTTGAAGTGTGAGAAATGTTTGAAGTTTACAGGTAGACCTCAGTTAGCTGCCTTGCCTCTAAGACCAATGGTTATAGATGAATCATTTCAGCAATGGGGATTAGACTTTATTGGGCCTATTAATTCAAATTCCAGTGTTGGACACACTCATATCCTGATAGCTACAGATTATT
Organism: Cunninghamia lanceolata; assembly: GCA_027924645.1. Classification (NCBI taxonomy): domain Eukaryota; kingdom Viridiplantae; phylum Streptophyta; class Pinopsida; order Cupressales; family Cupressaceae; genus Cunninghamia; species Cunninghamia lanceolata. The sequence continues at coordinate 2,098,985 of BSBN01000082.1, forward strand.
TTACCAAGTGGGTATAAGTGGTTCCCGTGAAGAACACCACTTCTGAGGTAGTCTGCACTTTTCTTAAAGAGAACATATTGGTCAGATTTGGTGTACCTACGAAGCTTGTGACTGATAATGCTTCCAGTTTCTCCTCTTCTGAGTTTACTCTTTTCTATTATGACTATGGTATTAGCCTTGCCCATTCATCTAATTATTATCCACAAGGCAACAGGCAGGCTGAATCAAGTAACAAAAATCTCATTTCAATTGTTAAGAAGTTAGTAGATCAAAACCAAAGGGGATGGCATAAGAGTTTGTATGATGCTCTTTGGGCTGATAGAATAACATATAAAAGATTTATTAGTATGTCGCATTTTCAACTGGTTTATGGAATTGACAGTGCAATTCCTATTCCCTTGGAATTGTCTACATTAAATTTGCAAAAGACAATTGAAGATAAGCAGTTTCAATCAGCATTGGAGAAGAGGATGCTATACTTGAGTCATTTGGAAGAGAAAAGGGACATTGTTGTGGATAGAATTGCCAAACATCAACAGACTATTAAGAAGATCTTTGACAAAAGGGCTAAATAGAGGAACTTTATTATAGGGGATTCTGTACTTTTATGGGACAGGAGAAGAGAACCAAAGGGAGCCCATAAGAAATTTGATTCCTTGTGGAAGGGACCTTTCAAGATCAGAGAAGTTATTAGAGAAAATGAATTCTTGCTAGCTTACCCGGATGGAACATCATTGCCTCTTGCCTACAACGGGCAAGATTTGAAGCTATATAACTAGTAACTTCTCTAGGTTTTGTTTTGTACCATAGTTTCTTTCCTTGTTTTCCTTTTTTTTTTGTGTGTCCCATTTTTGGTGTGACTCTATTGCCCCTGGAATAATGCTTGGTTTCCATAGTTTGTTTGGATTCTCTGCGTCCTCCTTATTCCTTGTCCCAAATTAGAGCTTGTTGTTGTCCCATTTTGAAAATTTTACTAAAGCATTCATGCCTTAGCTTTTTATTCATCCTTTATATGTCACTTCCTTGTTTCTTATCCCAAGTCCAACTTTGCTCAGTCATTTTTTGAGTCATTGGTGATCCTTTGCATTCTTGAACCAAAGTTGGTGAGTTCAAAAGTTCTTGAACCATTTGACTTCCTGACATGCCCGCGAGTTCGATGTCTTAAGTTTCCTTTGTGTCTTAGTCCTTGGCATTGTGAAGCTTCTATGTTGTCAGGAGGTCAGAAGTTCTTTGAACTTCTGAACCTCTGATATGAAGTTCAAAAGTTGCATTTCTTCCTGACTTGTTGACTTCAAAGAGCTTGTTCCTTCATGTGGTGTCTTTGTTGCATTAGCGTATGGTATAAAGGAATGATAGTTGTCACTTCGCATTTGATTAGAAGTATGTGAGAACACAGTGGCACACTCTTTGGAGGGAAACTCGAGAAATGTTTTAATGAGTTTTAAAGATGAATTTGCTGCCAGAATTTAATGTTCCCTACAAGCAAATTTATGTGAAGTGACATTGGTTTTTAAAAAATTCTCTATCTCACCTAAGGTTATATCATTTCACTAATGGGATGTGTTGCAGAGTAATAAACAACTAGCTTGCTACGTGCGGAATATCAGCATAACACCAATCTTGCAGGTCAGCACGATTAGCAGTTCCTATCTTTTTCTTGATTTACTTTGCTATAAAAGCACAACACTTCTTTTGGGAGTTAGAAAATTTCTATTTCTATGTATTTGTATAGAGAACTTCCTGTTAGTGCCTTGCATTTCCTTGTGTTGTCTATATATGCTTCGAAGTCTTTGGTTGTTTGGTTCCTCAAATATATGAAAATGAAGTTCAAGTTTCAAGGAATTCCTATGGCTTCTATTATGGAGAATGGTTTGTCCAGGGTAAGGGATACCAATTTGGGCCATGTTGATTTTGAGAATTTCTACAGAAGAATGCAATCTGAAAATCAGACTCCTTTGGTGAAAAAGGTTGTTAGTAGTGGATTAGATAAAGTTGGAGGTTTCTTGCCCATAGTGCATTGTCCTGAATTGATGGTGACATGTGCTAATAGTTACTTTCTAGAGTCCCAAGAGATAAGAACCCCTGATGGTTCTGTTGTGGTGAAAATTGATTCTGAATCTGTTGCCTTAGCTCTAAATTTGGAGGAATATGAAGACAATGTCGATGTTTCTTTGTCCTTTGCATGGAATTATTATAATGAAAGAAAAGATTGGTGTCATACTCACATCACCAAGAGATGGTTAGAGATTGAGAAGACTGGGAAATCGCGGCTTCCCGCCTATCTTAAGAGGAGCCATTTTAAAGAGGAGATTTCAGATATGATAACTTTGTTAAACCAAGTAGTTGGGAGCTTAGAATTAGATACATTTGAGTTTTGGATGTGTACATTCATTTCGGTGATTTGTGGAGAAAATCGCATTGATTGGGTGAGAATTATCAGTGAAAGTTTGCATGAACAGTTGGTAAATTTCACAAGAAATGTAAGTTTCCACATGTGTTCCCAGCTAGTGTACGTGTTGGCTCGAAGAGAAGCTGCTTGGCCTGGCCTGAGGATTCAAGGAAGTCCTGCTTCCAGCACACCTGTGTATCAAATTTTCCCTTAGTTATAGAGAATTGAAGGTATGAAAGATTTCAGGCGAGTAAATGATGCTTTTTCTATATTATTGACCAAGAAAATTAATGGCTCAATGGAGCGAAGGTTTTCAATTGAAGCGGCCACTCTAGTCATGAAATTTGGGAGTTTTTACATACAGTTTGATCTCTTTTCTTATTTGAGGATTGGGAGTTATGAAAACGCCCCGTTGAAAGTGCCACGATACCCATCTGACTATCTTGTTCTTCTGGAGTTTTGTCATCAGATGGCATTGGTGAATGTAAAATATCATGCTATGAAGAAGGGGTATTCTTTCCCTATGTCTCTATCTTTCTATTGCTACAAGAGTAATGATAGTGCTAAAAATGTTGACAAGTTGTAGTCAGAATTCAGTCTTCATAGTTTATCACCCTATGTAGCATTTGACAGTAAACATTTTATAAAAAAAAATATGCATGGAGGTGGCTCTTATCTGCATCAGCCTCAACTTGAAGATTTTTGGGAAGATTGCTTAGATGAGAGGGAAGTGAAGAGGAGAAAATGGATGAGGCTAGCTGTTGACTTGGTTCAAGCTTTTAGGTTGAATATCCAAGTTTCTGACATAGTTGATGACAATTCAAATATCATAGAGGAAGGTTATCATGTCGCATCAATGAAGCCCTACCTCCTATGAGATGGTCTGATAAAGAAATCATGAATGTGAAGTTTTTCTCTCTCCAAGTGTTGAGAAGGATAGAGAGATGGCTAAAGGGGAAAGTGAAGGAGTATGCTAGTTCTACAATGCCTAAAGATTCAACTTCGCAAGGCCAAAGCAGATCTCAAACTGCTCACTCATATAGAAGGTCATCTAGTTTGGACCTGACTCTTCAGAGAGTCAGCTCACAATCGAATGGTGATGGCTATCAGCCACCTGAGGAGGCTAGAAAAGTGAATATGGCATGTGAGCAAGACAATCAACTAGCGAAAGGAAACACCAGAATGGCTGTTTCTTCGTCGAAGGTAGATCATGTGCCACCTATTAATAATCCTGTAAGTGATAGTGATTCTATGAAGTATTTTGCTCTACAACTCTAGAGGGAAGTCTGGGATGATGATAAGTGCCTACAACTCCAATTATTTGTGATTTGGTGGTCCGCAAGCTATCTTTCTTTTATGATAGTTGAAGACAGTGAAGCTCATGTGCTCCAGTGTGAAGAATCTCATGGATAAAGTGGTTAGAGTTTGTGCACTTTCTCCTGGTGATTACAACATGCTTGTGGAGGCCTCCTGATCATGTTCCTACCTTTGCATTGGTTTGTGTTAAGGAATTGAGATCATTTTTGAAGACTACTTCTAGATAATGTAGTGTGTAACTAGTCTTAGCTGACTTGGTTAATTCCAGTGATTGCAGAGCAAAATACTTTCTCCTTATCACTAGTGAATAAATGGAAAAAGTAGGTTTTACTCTGGTGAATGTAACTCACTCAATTCTTCATACTGGAGGCTCAAACTTAGGATTTAACATCTTCAGACATGCCTCTAAATAACTTCGAATCTGCAGACCAAGATCTTCATTCTCCAAGAAATGTGGAGCAATCTTCTGGACTGTTCTTCAATATGCAGCTCACTGTCTTCACTGTGATTCACTGTTTCCTTTCTGATTCTTCTGGAGGGGCTAATTTTCTCAATATCCTTAACATATAAAGTTTCTAACCAAATAACAAAATAGGATATAGTTGACACCAATGACAACAAATATATGTTGACATCAATGACAACACCAATGAACACTGAGAGGGGGGGTGAATCAGTGTTCTACAAAACCATTTATACACTTGCTCTATTATCCATTTTCCAAATTTAATTATATAAAAATAGATTAAACAAATGAATAGCAACCACAAAGACATAACACATGAATATGAAGATTTTTACATGGAAAACCCAAAGAGGGAAAAACCGCGGAGAGGATTAGCTCTCAATATATATATATATATTGCAATCTTTTACAAATGTTAATGTTCAAGCTTGGTCACTCCACGGGCCTAGAACATGCTGGTTCACTGCCATGATGTACAACTAGGTCTAGCAAGCTGACTGTCTCAATCCTAAACCTAGAAAGATTACAATAAGGGTTGTTAAACCCTAATGAAGGCTCACTGCCAGTCTCACTACCTTGATGAAGATTGCTCATTGTTTAGTATAAGTGAAATCATATAGAAAATCTGAATACTACAAAAGCATATGTCAGTATGCTAGGGTGCATTCATTTAATAATTAAATATTGTATCCTTAGTCTTCATCCTTATTGATCTGCTAACTCTGCTCTTCAATTCTCATGCTTTCATTTATCACACACACATTCACATCACTTCAAACACTGAAATCCATCCTCTATTTATATCCGCAACTAAATCTTTCTCACGATCAGGTTGGCAAGCAAGTTGTGAAGCGTGTATACCAAGTGTTGTATCTTGTCGGCTTGTTCTTGTGTTAAATCATCAATGTGGGTCCAAACAAACATGCATGTGTCTTCTCTAAACATACAATCACTTACCTTTATCATCCAACTCATATTTCTTCTCCACATAATGATTTAATCAGCCTGTTGGCTTGTTTCTTAATAACATATATGATAGGTTCCTTTGTCACATCACAACTCATGTTACGGACCAAATGGGACCTCACAAATCATATCCACTATTCATTTCTGACCACTTGTCATACCTTCAGAATAGCAGACTAAAATATGCACTTGCGGAGGATTGTGGACCATTATATTGTGCCCCATTCACTGTCTCTATTACACCTCTGTTCATCTGGACTTAGATATTTCTTCTAAGTGACTTCTAGAGGAAGTTGAGACTTAATCACTGGAATATAACAATATCAAACAATTATCAACATTATACTTGATCTGCATTTCTAGGTCTTCATCTGCGGAAGCACACTAATCCACTTACTGTCTCTTACTCTGTTTCTTGCCCATACTTAGTCATTTTTGCCAACCAAATCTGAATTCCAATATGACCTTCCAGAGTTATGCCTTCCTGTCATGTTGAAGGGATTTCTAAGCCTTGTTGCCATCAATGACAACATACAGGTCCATATTGGAGCAGTGTCTCTTGCCAACAGTATCGTCAGATGGCGTTGGTGAATGTAAAATATCATGCTATGAAGAAGAAGGGGTATTCTTTCCCTATGTCTCTATCTTTCTATTCCTACAAGAGTAATTATAGTGCTAAAAATGTTGACAAGTTGCTGTCAGAATTCAATCTCCATAGTTTATCACCCCGTGCAGTGTTTGACAGTAAAAATTTTATAAAATAAAATATGCATGGAGGTGGCTCTTATATACATCAACCTCAACTTGAAGATTTTTGGGAAGATTTCTTAGATGAGAGGGAAGTGTAGAGGATAAAATGGATGAGGCTAACTGTTGACCAGGTTTGAGCTTTCAGGTTGAATAGCCAAGTTCCTGACATAGTTGATGACAATTCAGATATCATAGAGGAAATGTATCATGCCGTATCAATGAAGCCCTGCCTCCTATGAGATGGTTTGATAAAGGAATCATGGATGTGAAGTTTTTCTCTCCAATGAAGCCCTGCCTGCCTCCAAGTGTTGAGAAGGATAGAGAGATGGCTAAAGGGGAAAGTGAAGGAGTGTGCCAGTTCTATAACACCTAAAGATTCAACTTCGTAAGGCTAAAGTAGATCTCAAATTGCTCACTCGTATAGAAGGTCATCTAGTTTGGTCCCAACTCTTTAGAGATTCTGTTCACAATCGAATGGCGGTGGCGATCAGCCACCTGAGGAGGCTGGAAAAGTGAAGACGACATGTGAGCAAGACAATCAACCAGTGAAAGGAAACATGAGAATGGTTGCTTCTTCGTTGAAGGTAGATCATGTACCACCTATTAATAATCATGTAAGTGATAGTGATTATATCATTTTCTCTCAAATTGGAGAAGATAGTTTGATGTGATCTTTGTTAAGTCTGCCAAATTCTCCCCATCAAAATGAGCACCCAGAATAGAATTCTTAGTCTGTACGTCTAATTACTATTGTTGGCACTACTAATGTTCTTGCCTCATCTCCTAGTTGGCTAAAGAAAGTTGTTCAAAGGAAAAAGAGATATACGCCACCTATAGATGAAGGTATTGATATATTGTAGCTAATTTGCTACAAAGTACTCCTAATCCCAAACGTGCCCAGAGGATGTCAAGGATGGTAATTGACCCTGCCTTAGGAAACCAATTTCGAGAAATTGTAGATCTGGTGGGGGACAAGAATGAGGATGGGGTGACAGAAGGTGACTTCAGGATGAGCAAGGTCAATTTGGGACCTTCTACTACTGAAGGTGACCTTTACCATGTCAAATACTCAGTCAGCAACATATCAAAAAGGGTCAAGGGGCTACAGGGAGAGAATTTTAAGTTACTAGCCCATGTAAGTTCTCTGTCATCTTTTGTTCATTCAGTTGCTAAGATAATAACACCCTTGGTCAAAACTCCCCCAGATGATGGCCTCCGTGTTCTTGATCCTAACTTGCTTCAACAAGTAAAAACATCATTGTCTTTAAGAAATGATATGGATCAGTGGGTTGAAAAAGTTATTTTTGATGGTCTTGTGTTCATAGAGGAGGTAGTTAAGTTGTTTAATTCTGTTTATGAGAAAAGAGAAGCTTTTCTAGTAGAATTTAACAAGGCTAGAAGTGATCATCATAGTCTATCTTTAGCTTCTAAAAAAATACAAGAAATGGCCAATATGGATCCTAGTGTCTTAGTAGTTGAAGAGGTGTTAACGGATCCTAGAGAACTAGCTACACTTGTGTGGGTCGATGTAGTTGAATGGAAGCTTTGTCTCATGATAGTAGTAGAAGATGAAATGAGGAAGGCACTTGCGACCTATTATACAAAAATTATGAGAATTAAAAGGAATTTTGCCACTTTACAAGTCGAGGCTAATGGGTCTGATGATGAGAAGCTACTAGATGTCAAAGAAATAAAACAAAATTTCAAGAAGGTAGTAGCTGATGAAATAATGAATTATGATGCAATAATAGGGGAATCACTGGAAAGACTTGCAAAGGTGGCAGCCTATATCAACACTACCAAAAATGCATCTGACGAGGTGCACCGAAAGGTGGTGGATGTGGATAGAGTAGTGATGAAGAAGAAATGTCAGATTAGCATGATAGGAGTTCCACCTGGGATGTCTTTGACACCTGTAATCAACAAGTACAGAACATGCAAGGCAAGGCTACGAGCACAGGCACCCCAAATGACACAAAGTGGCATGGGAGAAGGTGAATAGGCAAAGCAAGAGGAAGTGATGGATGAAGTGGACAATGGCAATGAGGATTTGGAAATCCTCAATTGATTTCATTTTTCATGCTTTAGTTTCTTTTAAATATTTTCTCTAAAACTATTAGCTCTGGAGGGCCCCTTATTATTATTGTTTAAACATCTTTTAGCCGGTTATTCCAAGAACCCGTTATGGTTTTTAAGATAGTTACTTTTCGGATTAGCTATATATTCTGGATAGCTAGTCGATTTTGTGGATCTTTTGACAAACTTTGTTTTGGGAAGGTGATAGAAAATTTTGGTCTTTCTGTTTCAACTACTTTGATACATGCAATGAAAATCAATACAGTGGAGTTTTGAATGATCATGGACTTTGTGTTGTGGTTATTTGGATTCATGTTCTTCTTATGTTGAATGTGTTACTGCTAGTGTTGGTGATGTTTGTGTATTGAGGTGGTTGGATATCTATAGTTCTTGCTCACTGCTGCGAATTGTTTATCTTTCGATACATTGTTTGAAGTGGTGAATACATGGTGTATGATATCATTTTGTATAAATTCATAGATGTTATGTTGGTGGAAGTCTTTGAGCTTCTTAGAGCTTGGTTGTAAATCTGCCTTTATCACTTCTTGGTCAAAAGCTTTGCCTTTGTTTTGCTTTCTAGTTAAAAGCAATCCTGATTTTCATTCATAAGAATATCTATCGAAGGTAGTTGCGTCTTGTTAAAGAAGCAGAGAGCCTTTATAAAATACCAATATATTAGGCTCAACTATTAATTACATTTGTCACTTGTCTGGGCGTGAGTATATAGAGTTAGGTGACAGATTTGTTAACCAACACATACATACATACAAACATACATATATATATATAAAGCTAGTTATTACACTGAAAATGTGTTAAAATTGATTTAAACCCTATTAAGGTAGTGTTATTCACATTCATTTATAATATTCATTACCATACCCATTTAATGTCTTTCCAACAATTCATCCCTTGATTTAACAGTGTTATTCATATTCTTTAAACAACAAAATTTTGTCAATTCTTATCTTTGTTATGGCAAAACTAAGTACTTAATTGCAAAGTTTTGTTTGTAGTCTTTACCAGTAACTTATACTTAGTTTACCCATTGATATAATGATTTTGTTCATAGCCATAAACCATAGTTGTTATTCTTAATTATCTATTATTATATTTTCATGACTTGTTCACTGAAATGATAGTGTTGTCTACACCCACACTCAGTAGATTTTTATCTTCACTATTTCAATATTATTCTAATGATTTATTATCAATTTTAGAAGTAGTTTGTAATTGTGGATAGTGATATGGACCAATGTGTTATTTGAATAGTTTTCATTGTTGATTTATATTACTTGAACATGATTTTATGGTTGAACCCAATACCCTATCATGATAGATAATGATACAATATGGATATCAGTGAATACGAATAGCAATATAACTGAGGTAAAGTAAATGATTGTCATCCTAGGCTAAGTACTATATTACTTTATAAAGTGGGCTTATATACCTCATTTTGGTTAACCATGACTATAAACAACAGTGTATATAACTTGGTAAAACCTATATTTAATATTGTTAATGATGCATGACACTAGCCTTTAAGAATAGCATATTTGTACTCATTTTATGAGCCATTTGTGACTGGGAACAATAGAGTATACCCCTTACAGTCAAGTATTCATCATTGTTTACCATAAGCATCAATATCTCTCTTGATGAGTATGCCCCAATCAATATATTAATTACTACTGCCTACAAACAACAATGTATGCTATTATGTCTTACGATTATGTAATGTTATCATCTATGTATAATATTAGAATGATTTATACTTAATATGAGACATATGTGGCAATAAATAGTGATGAATACTACTGAATAAGATAAATATATTTTTACTACCACCTGTGAAAAACTTCACACCTTAAATATGGTTGTTTCCTTAGTTGTCATATAAATGTAAACAATATTGTTATAACTTATATCAATGTACACTGGACAATTATAACTTTTATCAGCAGTATAGCTCAAAATTATAAATACACATAGCATTCAATCAATATGTTTGATAATTCTTCTTCAATTATGTGAAAACAGTGTTTTAAGTGCTTGTTGATTATTAAGAAGTGTTATTATGGTTGTACTTAATTGAATAGCCACATGTTTGACTGATTCCATGTAAGGTGAGATGAAACCGTAAGGACAGTCATGTATGGGACTGGTTAGCTAAGTCACATGGTTATTTAAGTTAAATTCTTGGAATGGTGTAGTTTCAGTGAGTAACCAGTAAACTAGTTTTTTTTTTATATTGAGTCAAGCTGAGATAGAAGTGTGTGAACATATGACCTGCATATCCAAGTCAGAATGTGATTTGAATAAATTTTTTCACCAAAGTAGTGCAATAGATGCCTACATTATTAGTTCACATTACTTTCAAGTTTGCATGTTAGTCAGTTATCATACTTAGCTAGAGGGTATCTAGGGTTGTATGACATATTCTAGTTGTGTCAGTATACTCTACACTTGGTCCTCAAATGGTCATGGTACATTTGTAATACCTTTATCTGTTTCCCTCACAAGAGGTATGGCCACTTCTAGTAGGAAGGTGTGCGGGGGACCACCAGTCTGTGGTTGGAGGAAAAGTGCCCAGATGATACTCTCCCTCCACGTAGCTAGATAGATGCCATGAAGCTTGTACTCAAGGAATTATATGATCGTGAAATTGCATTACTAAAAATTGAAAGTATATTGTAAAAAACTTATATGTGATCATTGAATGACAACCTTGTATTTAGATATATGATTTATATTAAATCCAAATCAATGTAATGATTGTTATTTAGAAGCAATGTAAATTGATGAAATTATCTTTTATTGCATGATGGATTGTAATAGTGTTATATTTATATATACTTTAAAAAGAAAACAATATTTTGTTTATGCATTTGAAATATATTTAATGAGTCAAATATAGAATTTATTTATTTTATTAGAACTAGGTTGTTACAAAATGTGACTTTTAGGGGTAGCAAACCTTTTGTAATGATTGAGTATCCAAAGGAGGATGGAAATTCAATCATGTACCTATAGCTAAAGACCAAGAAGGTTGCACTAGATACCAAACTAGAGGTTTAGGTTGGACTAGATGAGGAGGATAGTATGGAGATCTTGGAGAATTAAAACGTAGAATTAGAATCTTCACCTTAGCTTTTGAGGAGGTCCACTCATTAGATGAGGCAACTAGAAAGGTATAGCCTACTTAATTTTAGCTATATATTTACTTTGTTGACCAAAACTAATGAACCAAAAAAAATTAAAGAGGTAATGAAAATGGATGATTACGAGTCCTAAAATTTGGCCATGAATGAGGAGATGGTTGTACTAAGGAGGAATGATACATGAGATTTGATATATTTACTTGATGTCTAGAAACGTATTGGTTGCAAATCAGTGTTCAAAAAGAAGCTATGCTTTGATGGTAATATTGAGAAGTACAAAGCATGGTTGGTTGTCAAAGGTTATTCCTAGGTTAAGGGAATAAATTCTAGTGAGACATTATCCCCTGTTGAAAAGTTGACATCTATTAGAATGCTCTTAGCTTGTGTAGCTACTTTTGATCTTGAGGTTGAGAAGATAGATGTGAAGATAGTTTTATTGTATGGTGATCTATAAGGGGAGATCTTCATGTCATAGTCAGTGCACTACATTGAGAAGGGTAAGGAAAATAGTGATGAATATTGTTGAATAAGAAATATATTTGTTACTATCAGTTGTGCAAAACTTTGCACCTTAAATATGGTTGTTTCCTTAGTTGTTATATAACTGTACACTAGATTGTTATAACTTATATCAACTTACACTGGACTATTATACTTTTATTTCTACACCTAGGTAAATGGTTAAAATCCATTTTTTTTTATTCTTTCATAGGCTACATACATTCTTCCTAGAGGTATATGTACATATACCATAATGATTTGCAAATTTGAACTTCTCTTTTCACTTTGTAAGTCAAGCTATTAATGCATGGCAGTTTTTAGTGACCATGATTGTTCTTAATCTCCAAGTATTGGTCATATGTTACCAAGTATCATTTTATAATTCTTCTAATCTGCTAGAGGTGTCTTATTCCTATACATAGTTTGTCATATCCCTATATTTGGAGTAGTCTTTTCATTATTGGAATCTTTAATCATGAGTATCTCAAGTTAGTGGCGATTTTGTAACTCCATTATAGCATACTGTTTTCTTTGAGAAGGATTTATTAGTGTATAAAATCAGTTTTTCCATGCACATACATACACTCACACAAAATAGATATACATATATACATACATACATACATATAATATGTATATCTATATATACATATAATATGTCTATCTATATATACATATAAATATGTATGTAAATCTATAGATATACATATATACTATACATACATATGCATATGTATGTATATGTATATATATAGATATACATACATATTTATATGTATGTATATGTATATATGTATATCTATATACATACATACATATATATATATACATGTGTATATGTATAGATATACATACATATGTATGTGTATTTATATATAGATATACATATGTATACATTGTTGGCAAGAGACACTGCTAGGCATGATAAGTGTTGTCATTGATGGCAACTAAGTCTATACTACACATCCACATTGCATAATTTGCCCATACCAGAAATCAGATTGAAGATTTGTCTAAGTCCGGGAAGTCAAGAACAGAGTGTGTGACAAGGTCTGGTATCTTGGTCCAGATCTTCTCAGGAGTAGATCAGAGTTTGTTGCAGATCTGAGGGAGTCATAAGCATTGTCAGGATAATCTAAATCCAGAGTTTTGGCCTCTGGTGATGAAGGATTCAATAGTTATCAGCATCTAAGTATCGGGTTAACAGTTTGACAGAGCAGGCATAAGAAGAACAGGCCAACCTTGTAATTGATCTTGGTTACGGATGTATGGAAATTGTTGGTTGGACAAGTTGTGATGATCAGTGATAGTAGCTGACCTAATTAATGATTTGTGAGTGCAAGTTTTGGTCCGTGTTACAAGTGTACATGGATTTAGCCAACAGAGCAGAATTTTCAATAAAGTTCTAAGTATTTTTGAAGCTGACTGAAAAGTGGTTGAAGATCTAGATGTGGATATATACAGCCAATGGATTTGAATGATTTGTGTGTGTGGGAGATGCAAATATGGAATAAGTGTGAAAAGGGTAGAGATCTAAGATTCAGATGTTAGTAGAACAGTGAAAAAGGCAGAGTGAAGATGAAGTGTATCAAGTCAGTATTTTGTGCTTAACCGGAACTGAATCCTTGCATTGATAGATGCTAATTATCAATTCAATTTCATTGTAATCTTCCTTCTGTAGGCAATAAGCCTTCTTTGAGCAGTGAGCTCTGGGCAATGAGCCCAAATGCATGTGCATTCCCCTTTATAATGCTTTTAACAGAGTATAATCTTTATGGGTTAACCCCCACCGTGGTTTTTCCCTTAACTAGGTTTCCACATCAAAAATCTTGGTGTCAAGTGTTTCTGCTCATGTGTTATTAATTCATGCTTTAATGTTCATATCATTAATTTGATTAGAAGTTTTAAAAGAGGATTAAAAGCAGAAAAGTTTAATTCGTGTGACAACTGATTCACCCCCCCTCCCAGTTGTCTAGACCAATTCCATCAATTGGTATCAGAGCAAGGTTCCTTTGAAAAAGTTTAACAGCTTAAGGAAGATCTGGGAAGGCACTAAAATGGATGAATATAACCTTCAAGGGAAACTTAATCTCACCCTAGAAGATCTTGAGCAGTCCAGAGAAGAAATCCAAGAGCTATAAGAAAACCTCAAAAAGGCTAAAGACTTCATTGAGATTTTAAAAGGAAAACTGAGCAAATCCAATGAAAAAGGGAAGGAATAACCTCTTCAACTGGGAAATCATTATGAAGACAAAGCCCTAAAAGAGAAGACAAAGGAATGTGAAAAGTTAGCTAAAGAAGTTGTGCTAAAACATGAGATGGAATCTGGGGTGATGAGACTAACCAAGGAAATTGAAGATAGGAAGAAAATTGAAAAAGAGATGAATGAAAATCTAAAAGAGAGAACTGAAGAATGTTGCAAATTGGATGGAATAGCTGGTCTCCTAGAATCTAATCTACAAGAAAGTAGAGACAATGAGAGTGGTGCAGGAGCACCTACCTGACAGCTGGCCTTCATGAGGCAGTTAGTTGTTTTAGGTCTTGTTTATGTTTCCAAGAAGGTCTGATAAGACCAAATGCATGTAATAAGGTCATGCTAATCATGATAAGATCATGCTGACCATGCTTTTACTATTTTTAGGAAGTTTGTTAGAACAGCTGTCATGATGTATGTTCGGTTGGACCTCCCAGCCGCCTGGAGAGTTCCCAGCCGCTTGGAGTCGGGTCAGTAGTACTCGTAGGAAAATCTATTTAAGCATGAGGATCGGTTGATATTGCATAGATCATCGATCAGACTTTGCGAGAGGAGAGACTGAATATTGTAATAGCATCTTTTGAAATCGAATAAGAGATCCTGTTCTGTTCAATTTCTATTTGATCTCTATTGTTTAATCGATTTACTGCATCTGGGTGGTTTTCATGGGTTCACTGATCCATTCCACCGGTTGATTCGTCTGATCGGTGGAATGGTTATGTACAGTAGGGTAGGTGTTAGTTTGTTTGTTTGCATGCAGGTGTGCAGGATCGCGGCTGAAAGGTGTTGAAGACCCTAGCATGGGCATGTGCTAGGTCGAGCTGATAAAGTGTGGAAGATCACCCTGAGAGTGGATCGGGTCATCCCAGGAGGATCGGCGAAGTGAAATTTCGCTAAGGTTCAAAGTTCGTGAAAACGGCATCATCAGGATATTTCTACGTATATCCTGCAGTCGCTTCGGGGATCATCATCCGAGTAAGAGGAGATCGGCATGATGCAGTTGAGTGCATGAAGTGAATGTGCGTCGGGGTGATCATCATCAGGAGGGCCGAGGAGGAGCGTATCGGAATAAGGAAGAAGATCGGGTTGATCGCGGGCCAAAAAAGCTAAGTTTGGCCAACAGCAGGATATGACGTCATCATCATCAGGATATACGTCATCAGGATATTTCAGAGCAGCAGGATATTGAGGAGCTGCGGGTGACGTCATCGTCATCAGGATATACGTCATCAGGATATCGGGTGACGTCAGCATCAAAGGGACGGTGCGAGAAGTGAAGGTTGGCCATCATCAGGATAAATGGAAGGAACCGGATGTTCTTTATCCTGTTGATTATCATGATGTTGAATATCATGATGCTGAAGGTAGTGAAGGTCGAAGTTGCCACGGAATTGAATAGTGGACGTCAGGAGGATGTTCGCGCTGGTTGAACATGATGATGATGTCGATAATCGGGTAAGGGGATGCTGTTGACATGCGAAAGAGCGAAGGCTTGTCATCAGGAGGATATCGGTCGGCTCAGTAAATATGATGATGATGATGATGATGATGATGATGAGGTTGGGCTGCAGACATCCATGCTGTATTGTAAGGTTATAGTGTGGAAGCCTCTGCATCATAGTGGTATCAGAGCTCAGCAAAACATCTGGGCTATTGTGTGTTGATTTTGTCACCGAAAGGGCAGAGGTAGAGTTGATTGTGTGTTGTGTGTTGATTGGGAGGTTGACAAAATGCCTCCGAAAGGTAGTGGTACTGCAAGGGAATTGCAGGAAATGAAGGAAAAACATGCTAGAGAAATGAGGAAGATGAAGGAGCTTGCTGAAGCACTTCAAGCCAGGCTTGTAGCCCTGGAAAAGAACAAAAAGAGGGAAGTGGCAGACAGTGAGTCTGAAGAAGATGAAGATACTGTTGAAGAGTATGAAGAGGTAGCTGAAGATCTGGATGCTGAAGACCAGAAATTTGCAAAATTGTTAAAGGCAGTGCAGAGTGATAAACCTAAGGTAAAGGTTGATGTTTCCAAGTATACTGGAAGTTTGAATGAAGATGAGTTGCTGGATTGGATTGCTGCACTTGATAATCACTTTGAATGTGAAGATGTTGCTGAGGATCAGAAGGTAAAGATTGCAAAGACCAAGTTAGGAGGTCATGCTTTGGTATGGTGGGATTATGTACAATCTGAGAGAAGGAAACAAGGGAAGTCAAAGATCACTTCATGGGATAAGATGGTAGCAAGGATCAAAGGTAAATTCTTGCCAAGGGACTATGAGATCCAGATGTTTAAGAAGCTGCAATTTTTAAAGCAGAAGGAAAGGGATGTGAAGGCCTATACAGAAGAGTTTTATAAGTTGAGTATGAGATCTGGTCATCATGAGAATGAGGTAGAAAAGGTGGCTAGGTACTTGGCTGGTTTGAGATTTAACATACAGGATGAGTTAGTTTTAGCTAACCCTAAGAATGTGGAGGATTGTTACCAAATGGCAATCAGGATTGAAGAAAAGATGAATAGAGGACATGATAAGTCCATGAGAGGAAGAGGAAACAATATGAGGGGAAGAGGATCAGCCCCTACACAAAAGAAAACAAATGAGGGTCAAGAAGACACTGGTAAAGGACAGGGATAGTCTGATTTCAGAGGTGGATGGAAAGGTAATAGAGGAAGGTTTGGAGGTGGTAGAGGTTCTACTACATTTTCAGGAAAATGTTACACCTGTGGAGAGTTTGGTCATCCATCTTTCAAATGTCCAGAGAACAAAGGTTCATCATCCAGAAATGATAGAACTAGTGACAAGAGAGTACAACTGGTACAAGAAGAGACAGTAGAGCAAAGTGTGCAGAGTTCAAACACTTATCAAAAGGATAAGGAGCCTGATAATTATGCATACCCAGAGAGTGGAGAGTCTCTGATGATGAGAAGAACAGCAACTACCATGAAGGTACATGACAAAGAATCCCCACAAAGAAGAGCTCTTTTCAAGACCATATGCAAGAGCAAAGGTAAAAAATGTAAGGTTGTCATTGATACTGGTTCAACAGACAACATGGTATCTCAGGAAATGGTGGATAAACTGAATTTGGAACGGATTCCACATCAACACCCTTACAAGGCATCTTGGGTGAGTGATAGTCAATCACTTTTTGTCTCTGACCAGGCATATGTGGATTTTCAGATTGGAGCATATCAGGATAGAATTTTGTGTGATATTTTGCCTATGGAATGTTGTCACCTACTGTTGGGTAGACCATGGCAATTTGATAGAAGGGTACTATATGATGGGTATGCTAATACCTATACCATCAAGAAGGATGGGAAGACTATGAAGTTGATGCCATTGCAAGCAGATGCTGCAGCACAAGGGGCAGCCAAAATTATTTTGATGGGAAAGAAGGAATATGTGCAGATGCCTAGGGGAGCAGGCATAAAAGCAGTTGAGGATACTGCAGAGAAAGGAGTTGTTCAGGACAACAGGTTGAAGAAAGTTACAGTTTTGACTGACAGAGGTCAGCAGCAGGTGCAGAAACAGGTTTGCAAACAGCAACCAGTTCAGAGGACTGACAAGGATGTTGTCATAGTTGGGACTATTGCTTGTCCTATCAAAGTTGAAAGGAAGACAGAGTTGAACATTGCATAAGTTTAAGAGGCAGTTCAGACAGAGGTTCTGGTCAAACACAGGGTATGTGAGAGAAAGGCCTACATTGACAGGCATGAGGATTTACTTGCCAGAAAGCAAGTTACAGTTCAGAAGTCTTGGAGCAGCCAAGAGCCAGCAGAGGATAAAGCTGGAACAGGTCAGAATATTGCAAAGGCAAAGTGTAGAGGTGGAGGACTTCCACATACTAAACTCATGGGACATGAGTTCTTTTCTGTTGGGGAGTATGGTGCAGGAGCACCTACCTGACAGCTGGCATTCATGAGGCAGTTAGTTGTTTTAGGTCTTGTTTATGTTTCCAAGAAGGTCTGATAAGACCAAATGCATGTAATAAGGTCATGCTGATCATGATAAGATCATGCTGACCATGCTTTTACTATTTTTAGGAAGTTTGTTAGAACAGCTGTCATGATGTATGTTCGGTTGGACCTCCCAGCCGCCTGGAGAGTTCCCAGCCGCTTGGAGTCGGGTCAGTAGTACTCATAGGAAAATCTATTTAAGCATGAGGATCGGTTGATATTGCATAGATCATCAATCAGACTTTGCGAGAGGAGAGACTGAATATTGTAATAGCATCTTTTGAAATTGAATAAGAGATCCTGTTCTGTTCAATTTCTGTTTGATCTCTATTGTTTAATCGATTTACTGCATCTGGGTGGTTTTCATGGGTTCACTGATCCATTCCACCGGTTGATTCGTCTGATCGGTGGAATGGTTATGTACAGTAGGGTAGGTGTTAGTTTGTTTGTTTGCATGTAGGTGTGCAGGATCGCGGCTGAAAGGTGTTGAAGACCCTAGCATGGGCATGTGCTAGGTCGAGCTGATAAAGTGTGGAAGATCACCCTGAGAGTGGATCGGGTCATCCCAGGAGGATCGGCGAAGTGAAATTTCGCTAAGGTTCAAAGTTCGTGAAAACGGCATCATCAGGATATTTCTGCGTATATCCTGCAGTCGCTTTGGGCATCATCATCCGAGTAAGAGGAGATCTGCATGATGCAGTTGAGTGCATGAAGTGAATGTGCGTCGGGGTGATCATCATCAGGAGGGCCGAGGAGGAGCGTATCGGAATAAGGAAGAAGATCGGGTTGATCGCGGGCCGAAAAAGCTAAGTTTGGCCAACAGTAGGATATGACGTCATCATCATCAGGATATACGTCATCAGGATATTTCAGAGCAGCAGGATATTGAGGAGCTGCGGGTGACGTCATCGTCATCAGGATATACGTCATCAGGATATCGGGTGACGTCAGCATCAAAGGGACGGTGCGAGAAGTGAAGGTTGGCCATCATCAGGATAAATGGAAGGAACCGGATGTTCTTTATCCTATTGATTATCATGATGTTGAATATCATGATGCTGAAGGTAGTGAAGGTCGAAGTTGCCGCGGAATTGAATAGTGGACGTCAGGAGGATGTTCGCGCTGGTCGAACATGATGATGCTGTCGATAATCGGGTAAGGGGATGCTGTTGACATGCGAAAGAGCGAAGGCTTGTCATCAGGAGGATATCGGTCGACTCAGTAAATATGATGATGATGATGATGATGATGATGATGATGAGGTTGGGCTGCAGACATCCATGCTGTATTGTAAGGTTATAGTGTGGAAGCCTCTGCATCAGAGAGAGATCTTGAGAGACAAATTATCACTCTCAAACATGACCTAGAAGTTGCAAATGAATATAAGGATAAGTTCAAGATAAGCTCAGCTAAACTTGAAGCACTGATTGAAGGACAGAAAAAGAATGATGACAAGCATGGTCTTGGATATGAGAAAGGTGAAAGCTCTGGATCTGGACAGAGAAATTTTCAACCAAGGAATGGGAGGAACAGAACTAGAAAACCTCTGGTAAGACAGCCTAATGCTCAAAGATATCCATCATTCAATGGAAATTGTTTCAATTGCAATAAATATGGTCATAGAGATACTCAGTGCAGAAGCAGAGTAAATCAAAATGGCCCATCCTTCTCCGGTCAATGCTTCAAGTGTAAGAGGTATGATCATAGATCAAATGAATGCAGAAATATGATAATGAATAATTCTAACAATATAGGAATTGGCAATTCTTTCAATGGTTATTGTTTTGCTTGCAATGGGTTTGGACACATGGCTAATTAGTGGAAATCAAGTTCATAAGAAAGGAAATGTTGTGTGTTTTAATTGCAATAAATCTGGTCATATTGCAAGATTCTATAGAAACAGAAATAATGGAAGAAGAGGTCTAGTAAATAGAAAACCGGATGAATAGAGACAAGACAAAGGCAAAAGAAAAATTGATGTGAATGAGATACAAAGTGAAATGAACAAGACTTGGTGAAGAAAGATATAATTAACAACGGTGATGGGTCCACACCAGAATCCGACGCTGACAATTCCTCCGAAAATTAAATCAGGAGCTCTGGCTTAGGGGGAGCTGCATTGAACATCAAATTCCCCCAGTGAGTAAGTGGGTGCCTGGATATGGGACAATGAGAGAAGATATTTTGAATTGTTTCAAAACTTTTGGAAGGATTTTCAAAAGAAAAGATGTTAATATGGAAATTTGCGAAGAACAGTTCAAGAAACAAAGTAACCGGATGAAGTTAGGGCAGCACATTTATTACAATGCAAAATTAGGTTTTGCAAAGGATAAAAGGTCACTTAATCATGCATTTGAACCACTTTACATTCGAAGGAAACAAGTAGAAGAGCTTCTAAGCTGCAAATCTAGAGATTGAAGAACAAAGAGCGAATTCAACCAATGATTGATCAACCCTAACCCCGCAGAAGAAAAAGGTACTTCTCTGTAAAGCTTTGAATCTAAAATCTGTTGAGATGGCTTCTCCTCATGTTGTTGACATTACTGAAAGTCCTCGACCCAAATTTAAGAAGCATCCTCACAAATCAATAGAAGTTGACCCGTTAGGTGCTTTTTCAAGTGTTCTGTATGGTGTGTTGTATGTTGAAGATATTAGGGTTTATATTCATGCAAACATAGATGCATTTGGTGATTCAAGGTATGTAGACTTGTTTGAGAATCATCTCAGGGGTGAAAATCATGATCTTAAACCTGAGGATAAGACACTGCTTGATAAACACTTTATTCAGATTATGGGGTTTCCAACATTTGATGAAGATGAATGGGTCTGATATGTTTTGAGTCGGATGCATGATGAATTCATTTGGCTGTTAAAACCATTCAAGATTACCAAGGATGTTATCAAAATTGTGACTGGGTTAAACTCAACCGGTGGATTACCCATGTTAAAATATGTGAAAAGCCAAACTGTTACTAATGGAACTGGTGCCAAAATAGATAGGAGGACTATGACTATAAATGACATTATAGAACCAGATGTGAAGTTTTCTTCCATGGTGATTTGCTACAAGATATATCACTCCAACAGGGAGAATTTTGTCTCCAAAACTGCCATATATGTAGTATATCAAATGTTGAAGGAGAATGTAGATTATGACCTCTATGAGCTGTTACAAAACCAACTGATTGAGAACTTGAAAAAAATCAAAAGGGATAATAAAAACACTTAAATATGGTACATTGGTTCTATGCTTGTTTTTCTACTATATGAATGAAGTACCTGGAGTAAAGGGTGTTCACTGGACTAATGATGAGCCAGTTGCCATTCAGATCAGAGATCATCTTCGCAGCATTGGTGATTTCAAAGCTCAGAAAATTGCAATATGGGGATACTTCAAGAATTTTCAGAGTATGATGCATTTAAGGGAAAGAATCCCTAAATCAATTGTTGAGAAGTACAAAAATGAAATATGCTTCATGGTTGACACTCGTCAGTACCTAATGGAAGCAGTGGAAACCAGAACTATTTGGATCATGCCCATGGGGTATGAAGTTGATGGAAAAACTTGAATAGCTATGCTCGTACTACAATAGAAGAGGAAATTAGCGCCTAAAATAGCACCAAAATTTAGTGCATTTGATTCCATGAATTGGACACTTCTATCGGTACAAAACTCAGCACCCAATAGCATCTCACTATTGTGTCAGGTTTAGCATTGGGGTTAGCATCGATTATAACATCGGGTTTTGCACCGAGTTTAGCGTCGGGTTTAGCGCCAGATTTTAGTGCCAGGATTAACGCTAGATTTAGCACCAGATTTTGTTGCTTCTAGTTTGGCTTCTAATTTTTCTTCTGGTTTTGCTTCTTGTGTTGCTTCCAAGTTTGCTTCCAGTTTTACTTCCAATTTTGCTTCCAATTTTGCTTCCAATTTTGCTTCCAATTTTGCTTCTGATTTTGCTTCCACTGTTGCTTTCAGTTTTGCTTCTAGGTTGGCTTCCGCTTTTGCTTTCAGTTTTGCTTCTAGTTTTGCTTCCGATTTTTCTTCCAGTTTTGCTTCCAGTTTTGCTTCCAATTTTGCTTCTAATTTTGCTTCTAGTTTTGCTTCCAATTTTGCTTCTAGTTTTGCTTCCGGTTTTGCTTCCGGTTTTGCTTCCAGGTTTGCTTCCAATTTTTCTTCCAATTTTGCTTCTGGTTTTGCTTCTGGTTTTGCTTCTGGTTTTGCTTCCAATTTTGCTTCTAGGTTTGCTTCCAGTTTTGCTTCTAGTTTTGCTTCTAGTTTTGCTTCCAATTTTGATTCTGATTTTGCTTCAAATTTTGCTTCCAGTTTTGCTTCCAATTTTGCTTCTGGTTTTGCTTCCAGTTTGGCTTCCAATTTTGTGTTCAGTTTTTCTTCCAATTCTGCTTCCATTATTGCTTCCAATTTTGCTTCCGATATAACGTCACTTGTTGCTTCCAATTTTGCTTCCGATATAATGTCGCTTGTTGCTTCCAATTTTTGTTCCATTTTTGTGTCTTTTGTTGCTTATAAAAATGCTTATTGTTTTGCTTAGATTTATTAATTTAATATGTTTTATTTCAATTTAATTAGTTAAATATATCATGCCTCTTAAATAACTCATATGATTATAAGTAAGTAATTTAATTATTTAACTCATATGATTAAATAACAAGATAATTATTATAACATGATCATCATCTATAATTAAAACAAGTGAGTCAATTATCTATAATTTAATTGAATTTGACAACATCCATCCTAAGCAGTAAATTAAAATCATCATACGTAATAAATATCCATCCAAAAATCATTGACCACTTTCAATAAATATAAATTGACAAGTCAATACGGATAAGATCATCATCATATATAACTAAAACAAGTGAAAGTCAAATATGCCAGTAGATCAATAACATGTCTAAATGATACATGTACAAATGATATAAGTAAAAATGATAAATTACGTAACTCAAAATTATACAAGTCAAGATGATACATGTCCAAATGATATAAGTCAAAATGATACATAAATTTATGATACAACTCATTAATATGGCACTACATGCCGTGAAAATGATACATATGATAGCTAGCGACTATGAAAAGAGGCATCATAATGATATATCAACAATGATCCATGATGCAGTCCATATGATCATGAATGTCACTGACTACTACGAGCAACTACCTCATCATCATCATCATCATCATCACCATCGTGATCATCATCATCATCACCATCATCATCATCACCATCGTGATCATCATCATCATCACCATCATCATCATCGTCATCATCATCATCGGACTCAGTGTCTTCTGTATCTACGTCATCATCATCCTCTACCATGTGATCTATACCAGAACTAACATAATCTGGATCTCTATCATGAGGATCATCTTGATCTTCTAGAAGACCCATGTTCTAGAAAAAAACATTTAAAATGAAAAGTTATTATTTATTTCATGCAATAATTTATTTTTCTGTTATATATCTAATATTACAACATATGAAATGAAACCATAATCATATTACATCATATCAAAGTGCACATACCACAATAAAATTTCAAAAAAGTTACAGTTAATATGTCATTCCAATGATGTAAAACATGCAACAATTCTAATAAACGTTAGTAAAGATCATAAAAAAAATTGTTATAAATTTAACTATCAACTATAAATTCTATTACATAACCTTAAGTGCTACAAATTGCTTGGTCGAAAGCTCCCATTTTGAGACAAGCAGGGAGGATGGTGGCAAAGGTTGTGGAATTTGACTTTACACCAGCCAATTGCATTTGCTTTAAAATTTCTGAAGCCTTTTCAAAAAATCCATTTTGTGCATATCCTATAGTCATTGCAGTCCATGAGACCACATTTCTTTGAGGCATTCTGTTAAACAATTCCCGTGCCTTGTCTATGCTTCCACATTTTGCATACATGTCTAATAGGGTAGTTGCAACTACAACATCTGACAAAATTCCTCTATCCTTTACGTATTGATGGATGTCCATACCCTATTCCAAAGCTCCCATTTTGACACAGGCAGGGAGGATGCTGGCAAAGGTTGTGGAATTTGGCTTTACACTAGCCAATTGCATTTGCTTTTAAATTTCTGAAGCCTTTTCAACAAATCCATTTTGTACATATCCTGCAGTCATTGCAGTCCATGAGACCACATTTCTTTGAGGCATTATGTCAAATAGTTCACGTGCCTTGTCCATGTTTCCACATTTTGCATACATGTCTAACAAGGCAGTTGCAACTACAACATCTGACAAAATTCCTCTATCCTTTATGTATTGATGGATGTTCATACCCTATTCCAAAGCTCCCATTTTGACACAGGAAAGGGGGATATTGGCAAATGTTGTGGAATTTGGCTTTACACCAGCCAATTGCATTTGCTTTAAAATTTCTGAAGCCTTTTCAACAAATCCATTTTGTGCATATCCTGTAGTCATTGTAGTCCATGAGACCACATTTCTTTGAGGCATTTTGTCAAACAGTTCATGTGCCTTGTCTATGCTTCCACATTTTGCATACATGTCTAACAAGGTAGTTGCAACTACAACATCTAACAAAACTCCTCTATCCTTTATGTATTGATGGATGTACATACCCTATTCCAAAGCTCCCATTTTGATACAGGTAGGGAGGATGGTGGCAAAGGTTGTGGAATTTGGCTTTACACTAGCTAACTGCCTTTGCTTTAAAATTTCTGAAGCCTTTTCAACAAATCCATTTTGTGCATATCATGTAGTTATTGTAGTCCATGAGACCACATTTCTTTGAGGCATTTTGTCAAAAAGTTCATGTGCCTTGTCTATGCTTCCACATTTTGCATACATGTCTAACAGGGCAATTGCAACTACAACATCTGACAAAATTCCTCTATCCTTTATGTATTGATGGATGTCCATACCCTATTCCAAAGCTCCCATTTTGACACAGGCAAGGAGGATGTTGGCAAAGGTTGTGGAATTTGGCTTTACACCAGCTAATTGCATTTGCTTTAAAATTTCTGAAGCCTTTTCAACAAATCCATTTTGTGCATATCCTGCAGTCATTACAGTCCATGAGACCACATTTCTTTGAGGCATTCTGTCAAATAGTTCACGTGCCTTGTCAATGCTTCCAAATTTTGCATACATGTCTAATAGGGCAATTGCAGCTACAACATCTGACAAAATTCATGTATACTTTATGTATTGATGGATGTCCATACCCTATTCCAAAACTCCCATTTTGACACAGGCGGGGAGGATGGTGGCAAAGGTTGTGGAATTTGGCTTTCAAACAACTCATACTCGTAGAGTCATGGTTTTAGGTCACGTATGTTATGGTAACAACAAGGGATTCCAACTATGGTTACAATAGCTAAGACTACCCTCATTTGTGACCATAACAAGGTTCTTGGACAACACTATCTTGCTCTTCACACTGGGTACTATATAGGCCAAGATTGGGTTGAAGAAATCACTTGATGGTTACCTATATAGTGATACCACACCCTAATACCCCATGCATTCTAAATAGCTTGAGATTTATACAATACTCAACCAAGATGAAATTGTATCACTGTACCACACTTAACTATGACAGTCCTTTCTTGACAACAATTTGTAATCTTTAGACTATTGGGATTCTTGTCACAAATAAATATTAGGTCAATGACACAAGGCTTTTAAACAAAAACCATAATCCCAACTCTATATCCATCCCCTTGGTAGTCTCAAGGCCACCTTGAGACAAAAAATGCTAATGTACTATTATGACAGTTATGATTGTCCTCTATTGTTTCATTGTGCATTTGAAACTTGAGATGAGGATTGGGGAGGTCTCCATTTGTAAAAACATGGAAAATACTCATGGCAAGATCTTTAAAATAGGTATATTCAACTTCAGGCATTTTTGTAGACCCTAGGAAGGTGGATGTAAACTTGGTGACTTTAATTACCACCACAAAGACTATCCCCTTTGTGACTATGACAAGGTAACATTGTCATGCTCTTTATGACAATCCCTTCTCCATTGGGTGATGGCCTAATAACATTTATCTCCTTTGTGATTTCAATGCCTCTCTAATGCATTATCATAGGAGTCTTGATAGTCCTTGTGTATTAGTAAAGAAGGCTTCCAACAAATCAGAAAGGAGGGCTTAAGATTACATACAAAGTCTTAGTCTTCATACCCTAGTCACATATCACCCCTCTAAGAAGACCTCAAGACAATTGCCCTTTAATATAGGAAGTCAATGCAGTTTTAAAAGATAAAGTGCAAGAGGCCAAAGGACAAGAAAACTTAAGGCCTTAAGGGGTTAAAGGAATAAAAATATAGGCTTGTATACTCAACTTAAAACCCTAACCCTAGGTGGGTACCACCAGAACCCTTTAACTTGGCACTCCAAAACCTTGTCCAATCTTATCTTGGGAAGCCAAAATCAAGCATGTACACTCACATATGATAGATAAGTATGCCTACCAAGTGGTTTGACATAAAAATGAATAGGCTTCAAATAATAACCCTTCAAAGTAGGCCACTAAAGTATATTGTACAGGTACATTTCTAAGTGCTGCAGTCAGATTTTTCATCATGGGAACCTAAATTTTTTGTAAAAAATGGTAGAAAATTTTAGGTTCCAACAAGTCCATTAGTTGGAGGCAGGCAAACAAGGGTTTTTTGTTCATTATTAGCACGTTAAACTTAAGCATATGAGATAGCATGGCACACACAAAATGTTGTGGATAATGACCACAAGATTAGGTTAATTGCGACCACTTTTTATAAGGAAGCACAAGACTAGTATACTCATTATGATCCTAATGGCACCAAGAAGGGTCCCCAAATATATAAGAGTAATCATTTGTCATCTAAGAGAAATCTTGCATTTAAGGGTGCTAGGGCCAACAGAGAAGCACTTTAGAACGCATCCTACGCATCAATAAACAACTCAACACAAGAAATTCAAATTGACATATTAACACAACAATATCCAACTAAGTTATTGAAAGTCAACTATTGATATCTCATTCTCCATACAGATTACAAAATCAGTCCACTTTTTTCTTTGTAACATTTCCTTTTCAAATTGGCTTGGATGCTGGCCATATTTCTCCTCCTATCAAAACATGGCACATGGACTAGTTAAACTAATTAATATGCAATCATTTACTTTTTCCTAGGAAATTAAAAAATATATATCATTTAATTTATTAAATATACTTACAAATGTACAGATCAAGGCCTATAAACCTTTCTGGCCACTATGATGCGTGGCACAAAGTTTGTCAAGCCTAGCCTTGGAGGCCTTGTCCTGAAACATATACTAATTCAATTTAACTATGCACAAATAAAATTTAAAAATCATTTAATAAATTTGATATAATCTTATGAGAAAATTCAAATACCTGCGTACTCTCCTCACCGGACTTCCTCTGTGCATCAGACTTCTCATATGCTTTTACAAGTTCTTTCCATACTTTCAAACTTAAATCAATTGGACTTTTTTTGAGCCTTTGCTTGGGAGGGAGTTTTTTTATCTTCTTTGTTTGGTTGCACCAAAATCTCTTGCAGTTTTGAGATTTTCGTAGCTTTATCTTCTTTACAGACCAACTTTTGCCAAATTCAATCTCCATGTCTTGGATAATTACTTTTTGCAGGTGCATGGGTATCTTTGAGAATGGCAAATGTAGATGGTCTTTGAACCATTGAAGGCATGATTCCTTCAACCTATTCACAAATGTTTTTCCAGCATCTATCATTCAGACATCCCCTAAAACCACATCGTATTCTATCTTGGTATCGTAGGTACCAATGCAAGATGCAAAACATGGCGTGGTGGTCTAAGAAGTCTGTGTCCCAGGAGTGGGTGGGACATTGGAAGCCTCTGTTCTTTGTTCCACATTCTTAGAGGTTATTGTTATTGATTTCCTCCTAAATCTTTTGCTCAATCCATGACTGGTTGGGGAATCAATTGATTCCCTTTGACACTGTTGATTTGGTTGTAATGTTTCAGGGGATTTACAGATCATTTTTCTATGTATCTGGCAAGCATTGTCAAGTCCACACCATCCAATTTGTTCACTGCCTCTACCCCCAATATGGAAGCCAATGCCTCTTTATCTTTGTTAGTATCATGTTCCTATAAAATAAATTTCTTCTTTTAAATTTACAAATAAAAAACTAAAACCTAAAAATCAAAGAAACAATGTAAACATTTACAAATCTATAAATTGACAATGAATTACCTCATTGTGGCCAGAGTCTGCTCCCTTTACTCTCTTCCTTCTATTGCTTGACATTTTGAGGCAACCTAGGGCAAATTATTTCCGTTTAGTCTGTGAGGCAAACGAAGTACACACTGCCAGGTATGAAAGTTTTCATCCAGTTTTTTTATATTCCTCATGGTTTTTGACCTTTACTTTGTAGAGCAAATCATGAAGTTGTTTTCCTATGAATCAATTGGTGCCTTGGGAGGGAATCTATAGTTCCTAGCCTAATTTTAGTTTGCTCACCCTTGTCTCAAAATCCCTATCTCCTCGTATTATCTTGACCAACCTCTATTTTAGTTTGCTCACCCTCATCTCAAAAGCCCTAATTTTAGTTTGCTCACAATCGACTTGTCTTAAAGCACTCGCCTACTTTTTTAGGAAGGAAGCGAGAAAGTTGTGTTCAGAGAAAGGTATTGATGGTAATGATAAGCAAACCTGGGCATTGGGGTTTGAAAAATGTGTTCAATGCTCTCGGATGCAGAGGAAATAATGCAATGTCTACAATTTTACCCTTCTCCTTTGCAACCACATGAGACTTGAACGATTCGCATGTAAACAAAACAATATTTACAACCCTTTCTTCACAATCCTCTCCATTTAATCAAAACAAAAATATATTTGGGAACGAAATTTTTTTATTGTAATTGTAACCTTACCTATGGTGTCGAAAACTAAATCAAATTTCTCATCTCTTCACGTGGTATTTTTCTCCTGTAATTATCGAATTTCTCATATATTAATTCAGGCGGGACTCCAACCCAAACACTCAATCTCCAAACAAAAAATGAACACCAAAAATCAATAAAGTTTTGTTTTGTTTTGTTTTTGTTTTGGGGTATGTGTAGGCAGGAATTTTTTTTAAAAAAAATTGATCCAGTAGTCGGTGCTATAGTCGAAGCAGTTAACGTCGACTTTAGTGCCGACTTTTAGGCCAAAAATGTAATCTATTTGGGGCACCAAAGGTGGCGCAAAGTGCGCCTAATTTAGCGCCAATCAGTGCAAAATGATGTATTTTGCTTGGAAGTTGATAAAAACGTAACCTCACCAAATTTGGATTGTCCTTATAATAAGTAACTATATCTTATTTCCATGATAGCATTTTGACTTCATTATTCTCTTATGATTAGCTCAATAATGACTCACTCTTTCACAACCTTACAAAGATGGTTGGTGACAATCCTTATGCAAGTGATATGGCTTTGGAAAAACCAAACAACTCTTCTCTTACTATCATGATGACATGATATTGGGACTATATTGGCAGTTTATGGAGTGTACTTATGGTATTGTGATTTTCATTTCTATGTTCTCATTAACCTATTTTAGGTTGAAGCATGGTAACTAACCCACTAGCTATTACGACAGTCATACAATGACTA
The DNA here is from genome assembly GCA_027924645.1 of Cunninghamia lanceolata. Classification (NCBI taxonomy): domain Eukaryota; kingdom Viridiplantae; phylum Streptophyta; class Pinopsida; order Cupressales; family Cupressaceae; genus Cunninghamia; species Cunninghamia lanceolata. The sequence goes on from BSBN01000082.1 coordinate 2,128,468, forward strand.
GACAATCCTCTTCACTTTGACTATGACAGTCTTATGCATGGTGTTTTCTCCATGACAGTCCCCAATAATGTGAATTATTGATAGTAGCTAGTTCAAATGGAGTTTTGGATGGTGTAGTATGTTGTCCCTATGGAGCATGATAGTGCATGCCTTGGTTATGTCCTTGTGACATTACTCTCTAGATATCTCCTCTTTATAGTGACAAGGTTTCAAGAACATGACAACTTAGGTAAGTTGTCAACTTGTCTCTTTAACCTCTGGATTGTCATTTTTCAAGAATTGATCTCATTGAAATACAAAGACAACATGTCATAGATTAGATGAAAAGATCAAGGAGATGCATGTTATAGAGTATAAAACTCAAAAATCAAAGGTCTTTTTGGGCCTTTTTCCAACAATATGAGAAAAATTCAAACTTTAAACATGTAGCACAAGTACCATATGACTCATTTGCATACATCACACATGTGGGACCACTAAGAAGGGAGGTAGAGCACATAATGTTTAAGTTCACTTCAACAGATGTTTGGGGTTATGATAGCTAATGGAGGGTTTTCTTTTCAAAGGAAACCATTAATTTTGGACTGAAAGGTAATGGTGAAATATAACATAATGTCCCTATAATTAAAGAATATCCAATATCTAGGATTAACCTAACAAAGATCTAATGACATTATTTCAAAATTAACATCCAAATTATCCTTCCCTCCAACAAGAATTTAAAATTTTGGTGCCAAAGACTCTGTTTTGAGGGTTCTATGATAGTTTTGAGGGTTTTATGGCCACTTGGAGAGATATAGATTGCCTTGAAATGACCCATAAAAGAAAAAGGAGACTCAAATATGAAATAAATGTCTTTTTGATGTGAATTTGTAGTCATCTTGTAATCATAAGATTTGAGCTCTAGTTGTCAAGATTCTGTGTGTAAACTTTTTCTGAAGAGCAAAATGTTGCAATGTCCTATTTTGTTTTTCATAGTGCGTCTTAATGAAAAGCGAGTGTATTAACAAGATAAATTCAAGAATATTCTCTTGGTGCATAGCTATTATGTGACTATTGTCATTGTTGTGTATTGCAGGATCCAGAGGAGGCCATGGAGAGAGGACGTGGACGGCGTAGAACTACTAAATCGCAGAGAGGAAAGTGGGTGGAAATAGACATGACAACGGAATCTGCAGATACAATAGAGGTAAGAAGGGAAAGCAACCTCAACCAAAGGAGGAAGGTGTTTATGAATTCACAAATGCTACAACATAGAGGAGATAAAGTCAATTTTTTGTCCACGAGGCCTCTGAGATCAAACTTATTGGTTGAAAATGCACAGGAATGGTGATTAAACGTGATTCTATGATCGAGGGAAAAGTTTGAAAATTAGGATGGCCAAAACATGATATCAATATGTCAAATATATGACTAAAGTGAGGTTTTGTGTTGGATAGCATATTCATTGAAATGATATAATTGGTGTACTAAACATTATTTACTATGTTGTGCATTATAGGGGCCAGACGAGGCCCTGGCAACAGATTGTGTCATATCAAATGATGACACAACGGATGAAGCAAGAAATCAAGTACTCAAATCCAATTTCCTTAGGAAAAAATGATTTGATGGCATTTTGTGATACATCCATCTTTTTTCACAGTATTATTGAAATTTATAATGTATTATCCAAGCTTGACATAAATTAATGCATGTTGTTGATTATTTTAGATGGAGATTGGAGCAAATGCTGAGCCTGAGCATTCAACTAGAAAATGAAAAATATATGTACATGGACGTGGACCTAAAACTATTAAAGTAGATGATAGTGGGTGGAAGAGGATATGATAATGGATCCTACAGACACAACAAATGATTGCATTGAACAAGAGGTTGGTCAGGAGTATAGTACATGGGATGAATACTTTGAGAAAATTGTTGTTTGTGGATGTTTTGTATATATGTTCATACAACCAATATTTTTATTTTTTAAGCCATATTTGATTATATTTCTTTGAAATTGATACATTTATGATTTATCCAATTGTTGCCAAACATTAAATAATGTTTGTGTTTGTTGATAGGTAGAAGATGTTGATGAAACACATACTAATACCCAAGATTCAACTAGGTTATTAAGATTTGGACGGGATGATCCAAACCATCCTTTAAACAATACTAGGGTGAAAGGAACATTATTGAAGAGAATACTATTAGTTAAGAAATTTGAAGAGTTGATGGGATCCATATACACTGATGACATGCCACCTAGCCTTAATGATGATGATCATGATAGTGAAAATGCAATGTATGAAGAAGGATTGAATGAACAGATTGACATATCAAACATGATCATCATAAGTCAAACATTCAATTGATTTAATCTCTGGCAATCTTACAGGGCACTAAAAACTAAAATATTCCCTGAAGATAATGTGTTGTCATCAACTTGCAGAGAGGTACGCCTGTTGTTGGTTGAGTTGGGGATTGAATATAAGCAAATTCATTCATGTAAAAATAATTGCATTTTATACAGAGATGAGTATCAAAACAAGGTAAAATGCCCTGTATGTAAAGAGAAGAGATATCGTACATATGTACAAGGTCCTACAGTTCCAAAGAAGGTTTTATGTCACATGCCAATTATAGCTAGACTTCAACAAATGTTTCGTTGCAAGTCACTTGTACAATTGATGGACTGGCATGCAAAGAACAAGAGTAAAGATGGATTCATACGAATTTTAGCCCACTCTAAAGCCATAAAACACATAGAGGAAAAATGGCCAAGAAAATTCAAAGATGAACCCGTAGTATCAGGTTTGGTCTTGCAATTGATGGAGTGTGCCCATTCTCTTTCGTGAGCTTAAATTATAGTGTTTGGCCAGTCAGATTGATAGTATACAATATTCCCCCATGGATGAGTGTTAGAAAGGAGCACCTTATGCTGACTCTGATTGTTCCAGGAAAACATCAAGTTAAAAACATGGATGTTTATCATGCGCCTTTTATTGATAAGATGCAACTGCTATGGAAAGGCATAAGAATGTATGACATATCACGTCCCCCATCAAATAGGTCCTTCATGTTGTATGGTGTGCTATGTTGTACTATTCATGATTTCCTAGGACTTGGTGTTTGTTCTAGTAAGATAAAATATTTACGTATTTACACTCATAATTTATTTTCATCCCAACTTTCATACTTAGTTTTATACTATTTTTTTGATGTTATTAACATTACTTATTGGATTGCAGGGCTTCAAACAAAGGGGATGTTTGCATGTCCAAGATGTGCAAAACAATTTCAAGGGTGGTATTCTAAAGATCTACATAAACTTATTTACGCAAACAACAGGGTTTTTCTACCACTAGATCATAAGTTTAGAAATCGCCTGAAGAATCAATTTGATGGAAAAGTTGAAAATAGAGGCCCTCCCATGATTATGGGTCCAGGTGATTGGCTTAAGAAGTATGAAGATGCTAAATTGAAAGGTTGGGAGGATTTTTTGATCAGGGTGATTCAATTGAAGAACCAGAACAAGTTGTAGTTAATATGCCAGAAGGAATGAAAAGGAAATCCATATTTTATGAGCTCCCTTACTTGAAGGATCTATTAATATCTCACCTATTAGATCCTATGCACGTCTTCAAAAATGTCCCAAATTCTGTATTTCAACATATATCAGGCAAAGAGAAGGACACCTTGTCTTTGAGGAGAGATATTGCTCTTTCGCGTATCAAAATTGATAGAAAACATTTGTGGCCAAACAAGAAAAATGAAACATATGCAGAAGCTCCATGGATTTTGAAAACAAAAAGAGTTAGACCAACTAAAAAATGGCATCTGTTCAATAAGGACACCTACTAGCTATGGATCATCATTGGCTAAAGCTTTTACAGTTGATGGACATATCACAGGATTTAAAACACATGATTTTCATAATTTTATGAAGGTATTATATATCATCATTTAACATTTACTGGTAACATTGATTAAGTACTAAATATATTTTGATATCGTTATGTTGTGTGAGAAAAAATTACTAATAACCTTTTCATAAATGTGTTTCATAGCATATCATGCCATTGGCAATTAGGGGGGATTCATGTCTTATGTCGTAAGTCGATTTTCAGCATTTACAAGGTATGTGGTTAATGTGTGAGAGACATAGATATATTATATTGCATTTTAATTTTTGACAAAAGGTTCATACTAATTTACTATTCTTATATTAGGTGGGTGACCTCTAAGGAGATCCACGAATGTGAAGTGCCAAAATGGAAGAAGGAAATTGCAGAAATTGTATGTGTGTTTGAGAAGGATCTCCCTACAAGTTTCATGGACCTACAAGTCCATTTACTTATACACCTAGTCGATGACATTGAATTGGTGGGTGTCGTATCAACGAGGTGGATGTTTTTCTTTGAGAGGTATATGAAAACTCTAAAAAGATAAGTCTGACAAAAGGCACATCTAGAGGGTTGCATGGCTGAAGGGTATGTATTGAATGAAGCATTTTTCTTCCTATGTGAATTCCTTGGTAAGGATTTTGAAGATGGGCCATGCTTCTAGGATGAAGAACGGGCATCAGATATTATTGATGGAGAAAAACCACAATCTAATGGTGGTCAAGTAGAAATTAGTAAGTAAATTCATGATCAGTGTGGTTTTCTTTCTTGCAATCATTAATTTACTCTATAATTTATTTGTCAAATTAAGAGCATGACATTTGGAGTTTGAAATAAACATGTTGACATGTAATAGGTGTAGACGAAAGTGCTATACTCGACAAGTTTATTCTGTACCACATGGACTTTATGAACAAATGGATTGATCTATATGATAAAAAGAGAGAAGAAGTGTTAGAAGCAAGGAGACAATTTAAGAGATTGAACCCAAGGAATACTCCACTTCCCACTGATCTGCTTAGGGAATGGGGCAAAGATTGCACTCTAGAATGGGTTACTAAACAAATTCAAAATCAAATAGAAGATGCAGGTATAGATTCAAACGTAACAGAAGATGAAATCAACATGTCTAGAGGATGTGAAAGAAAGGTACAATTGGAATTTTACAAAATGTTGTTTCCTTATAGCTTTGACACTATTAACTATTTTGATATTCGTCATTATATTTGTTTTCACTAAAATAAATGGGCTTTCACAGGTGAGGAAATATCCAGCAATGTGGGCATATGGTTGACATTATCGTGTAGAAAGTGTACATGTAAAGAGATGATCCTTCAATTGTGGCATCATGGTTGACTTCAAGCAATCGAGTCGATCAAGCTCAAAAGATAAGAATATAATTGAAGGGAGTCTACAATATGTTGGGAAAATACAAGAAATTATTGAGTTGGATTACCGCTCTTTTAAATGTTGTATTTTTAAGTGTAGATGGTATGAAGCATTTGAGAGGACACGAAGACATGATACCCATAGTGGATTGTTTTCTATAGATTCCTCATGTTTCCTACCGGAGGATAAGGAGCCTTATGTTCTACCAATTCATTGTGAGCAGGTATTTCTTTAACTCAAACAAGAAGCGGTAGTGATCATTAATCTATTAATTCATAGTTTATTGTGAATATATACATGTGTTTATTAATTAATAAAATTGTTATACCATACGTCTAATATATGTATGTCATGAACATGTGCAGTTATTTTTCTATGAAGATGTTTTGGACCTGTTGATGATTGGTTTTACACATTCATAAGAAAAGTTAAAATTCACAAAAAAATGAACCTAACTGTCTTGAAAGATATGCAAAAATCAATGAAGATTACTTAATCCCAAGTTTCTATATGGTTAGGTCTTGACCTTGTGGATAATTCAGTAGGTTGATGTGAAGTTGTAATATGCAAGGGGCCTTACTTGATTTAAGGTGTTTTATGATTCACTGGACTCTAATTATGCAAACTATCACAAATATCAACGTGTTCTACATTCTTTTGCATAAAATTGTTACTATATTACAAAGCTTTATATGATTTATATTAACACAAGATTTATGTTTAAATATTATGAAAACTGTCCAATATCAACTCAGTTATTCGTATTTCCTTCAAATATCAGACAATCTCCTTTGAATTTTTGCGTTTAAGCTAAGTATTTCAAATGGTTTGGGAAAAGTTAGAGAAATCTAAACTAAACTTCGTTCTGCTACAGGATCTATATGTTTTGTTATGCATGTTGTAAGTACAGAAAATTGATTAAATCCTCAGACTAAACCTTTAAATGTAAGCCCTGAGTATTTTCATGAACATACAATCAAGATTGCAAGCTTTAAGAGATATTATTTCAAATACAAAGAAGAGCCAGAAGACACTCAAAATATAGACGCAGAATTCTAGATTCATTTGTATTCAAAACACACAGTCATATATGATTTACAATGTATGAATGACTCTTAGCTTCATTAATCAACTTACAAAAAACTTACACGCTTTACAGATACAGTAAGGAAGCAGGATGTTCCACACATTCCTTATTGCAAACACAAGCGACCTCCTTCTACTTCTAAACTAAAAGGTCCCTCTATTCTAAATGTTGAGATAAATTACATGTTCCAGCTCTGTTCTATCCTCTAAAAATCCCTGTGTGTCCTATTACAGAGTAACGGGGCTCAATATATAGCTATGATTATCCCCAATATGGTTCCAAAAACCCTAGTTGATCAACGGTCCACCCTTCAAGTGCAGCAACATTGGTTGAAAAGAAAATCTCACCAAAGATCTCTAAGCAGCATACCCATACCGAGTGTAAGGATGCCCTTTGGAAACCCTAACAATCATCAAAATATCTTTTGTTGCTCATATAATAATGTTTCCATCCACCTACATTTCTCCTCACATTGAAAGCCTTTACTCCTTTCGCTTCCCTTTACAATTCGATCCTCTCTTTGTGATGTCATCGCCATTAAGTTTCACCTGCATATTACTTCTCATCGCCATCCTTATCTCCTTTTTCACTTCTTTGGTGATCTAATCCGCCCTTTGAGATGTCGTCGCAATTAAGTTTCACCTTCTATATACCTACAAACCTGCTAACAAATAATAAAATGGATTATAAAATATTCACATTGCTTCTGCCAATTTATACCTTGTCAGAATGTTAGATGGGCATTAACTATAGTAATTAATGCGCCACAAGTTCGGTCTTCAGTTGCAGTGTTGGCACCTTTAAACCCTTTGTATATCTTCATCATTGGTGTGACTCTCGCAGTCGATCTGATCAAAAAACTTCCTACCGATCTTACATTTCTAGCTGATGTATCTTTTCATCGTTTAAAGTATCTTCTCCATTGGCGTGAGCTTCCTCCATCTGATCGATTGATAGATTTCATTCCGATCATATCTTTCTGCCTGATGCCTTTATTTCTTTTATATATCAAATATGTATGCCATAAACATACAAGTATTTAATCATACAAAGACTTCTCTGTATTTAATTCTCTGTTTGCATCCGCGTTGTATCCTTAACTTGCATCTTTCGCTTTGTATATGGGCTTGTATATCTTAAACATACATCGTAATTATACATTCAAACCTGACATGCAAATGGTGGGGTCCACTTTACCTTTCACTTGCATTTCCTCGATGCATATTCCACTTGTATCAAACCTTTAGATACAATCCCAATACATACAAACTCCTTTGTATGTGCATTCGGACTCCAAACTTTATAAACCACAGTTTATCCACTTTCGGTTTCGCAACCTGCATAAAGTGCAATGCATCATTTGATATACATTAAGTCAGGATGCATTGGTTTAAACAAAATTTAATAATTCTTGAATTCCACACTATGTATAAAGTGCAATGTATCATCTGATATACATTAGGTAATGATACATCGGTTTAACCAAACTTTAATTTCCTTTGAATTCCGCGTTGTATGTCCCACAATGTATGTATCGAAACATACATACAATGCGCGGAACATACAACGATTAAACCCTATTTCATAGTTATTTTGGTTCTGTGCTTTGTATATATCGTTGTATGTATATTGTTTTGTATGTTCCGAAACATACAACAATAAAATGCATCCAGCGGACTTAAACCTTTTATACATTTAAACTGTAAACTTCGTCGAGTACGTGACATGTATATAATGTAATGCATCCTTCAATGTACTTTAAGTGTTGATACATCACATTAACCGGTTTTTAATCTTTTTGAGTTATGTGACTTGTATGTATAATGAAATGCATGTATCAAAAAATACATACAAAGCACAAACATACAACGACCTTATCTCACTTAATAACTACTTCAGTTCTACCCAATGTATATTTCATTGTATATCACTGAAACATACAAGCCCGCATACATACAAGGACTTAGCCTTGTTTCATAACTTTTCGGTTCCGCGGCTTGTACATGCCCATTGTATGTAACCTTTGTATGTAAGATACAAAGCAAAAGACGCATCCGGTGGACTTAACCACTCATACATTTCAACTGTGAATTCCGTCGGGTCCGCGACTTGCATGTATGAATAAAGTGTTAGTCAAATGCATGCAAAACCTCTTGTATGTAAACTTGATATCTAAACAGCATTGTATGTGCAACATACAATGACTTGACATACAAAGAATAATGTATACGCAACCCGTTGTATATACAAATGACTTTGTATATACAAACAAACAAACCCATTTAACAGTGCATTTACCAAAAAACATCCATAACTTGCAAAATACAGGGAATTTTAGGATGGTTCAAAAGGCAACCCTTGTTCATTTTTGACAAGGAATCCACCCATATTATGCTCTAGCACTTAATGCCATTTTTTTCTCTATTTTCAACAAGGTTTGTAACATTCACTTCTTTTTTTCCCTTTACCACCAAGCAGACCCACACACAAAAGCAAAAAGCAAAAGCCACAGTAGGGGTCCTCATTTTGCTAAGGAGTAAAATGGGGCATGTTGTGAGCATCACAACAACTAGCAACCAAACAAAACAATCGAATTAAAACCATTAAAGGAAACTGAATGAAATAAATTCATAACTTCCAACTATCTTTTCTGCAAATCATCATTCAACTTGAGACTCAATGTATTCAATAAGGTGCATGAATCTTCCTTTTAGTTTAAGTGGGTGCATGTGATTAATAATCCTCATCTTGAAAATCAGTTGAACAAACCAGTGACTGACATTAGACTACATAGTTGATGTCATTCCCTCATAGCCAACCGGATAGAGCCTTGCTTCCAGCAGGCATCCATAGCCCTAACAAGGTTATCATTACAATTCTCCTAAGTAGAGCCCCACTACTAGCAATCATCTATAGCCCCGGTAGAGTTACTTAGATGGCTTAATCTAGATTTTCAGTAAAATCCATTTTATTATTTTATATATATATTTTTTGTATTTAATAGAGATTTCATAAGATATTGCAGTTGTAACTTCATGATGCAAGGAATGGTCACTTGCTGAAATTAAGATGAGAATTGCAATGGTAGCAAGGGTGACCTCTAATTTTTCACCTAATATCTACACTGGTATGTTCAACAAACCCAAGGATTTTAGGTGTGTCATTGTGAGAAACTTTCCTTGAATACTCAACCCATAGTTATTGAATACAAAATTTCACAAGTTAAACAACTTTCTACATTCATGACAGTCACAACAAGTAATGCATAAATTTCAAATAATTAACCTAAATGTTTTGAATTTCCATTGTTTTCAGTGGTTGTTAGTCTGCTCCTTCATACTCTACAACAAAATAAACATCCCTGCTGAGGAAACACAACAAAGAAACCAAAACAAATAGACTATACAAACAACTAACTTTGAAAGGAAACAACAGAAAGCAAGACAAGAAAACAAAGAAAAGAAACAGAACAACTATACTACCAAACTGTACACAAGCCTCTACAAGGCAAAAAAAACCCAGGAAAAGACCCAAAGACACCTGTATTTGCATACTTCCTTAGATTGTGCAGGAGCATCAGGGAATTAGTTATGGTTCTGATCCTAGCAAATTTATCTTTGAATTCTGAAAAATGTTCATTTATTCTACCTTCATTGTGTTTAACAGAATAATCTCTAATTATCAGCGATTGAGGCAGCCCATCACGTTCATGATTAATCCATATGCATGTCTTACCTCTTGAATTTCCATAATCAAAATAGTATTCAACATTAGTCACTATGGAAGGGAAAAATACAACTTGGTGTATCTCCGGTTCTGTTGGGCATGCTTGTTCATTGATAGCTAGTCCTCCATCTAACTTTGCACTTTCATTGCTTGGCTCAATGTCTGGCCTTACTTTGAATTGAAGGATGTATGACTCTTGATGTATTATTTCTTCATCTTTATCCACATCTATCTCTTCATTGTGGATGTTCAGTTTATTCTCAAGTTCAGGAAACGTCTCAATGTTCTCTTCAATTCTTTGTACATCAGCCTCTAAATGAGTATCATCATAATCTGACATATCTAAATTTATCATTTCTAGATTACTTGGCTGTGAATGTGAAACAATGTTTGATTCATGAAGATACTTCCCTATTTCACTTTCAAAATAATGCTGGAGTGAGGCCTAATTATGCACAGCAATAGCATGATCCTCTGTATCTTCCATTTTCAAGAATTGTTCCTCATATAATTCAGTCCTATCATTCAGTGGAATGTTTGGTTCCATTAACTTGCAACAACCTTAAATTTGATCCTCCAATTTAAACAAGTTAGATAGTAAATCAGCATTTATTTTCTTTTCTACAACTCCCTGGGTTACTATCATAGGAACTTCTTCAGTAGCAATGCATTTAAATTCTTCCACCTGTCTACATTTCTCTTTACCATAAAATGACTTAAGGAAAGATGTTTCACTATCCTTATCAAAAGTATTAGGATCAGAATCAAAGACTTTATCCTGACAAGTGGTTTCTTCTCTACAAATTTTGAAAGATTTATACCTGCAATCCCCTTTACCTGTATTAGGAAGTAGAGAACTTCTATCAATCTCACCATAAAATGACCCAAGGAAAGATGTTTTACTATCCTTTCCTTCTAGAACTGATTTAGCTATTGTATTTTCTAACCAACTAATAATTTCTAGTGCTGTATCTGCTTGTTGCTCCAGAATTTCTTCATTTTCCTGCCAGACTTCAGCCCTGAACACATCTGAGAAAAGAATTAGTCCTTTCAAATATAAATCTATCCTGGTGAGGAAAGTTAAACAATTAATTTCATTGTGTTCCACAGACTTGTGTATCCTGCAACAACTGGATAAACCAAAGTTAGATAAACTTTGAGGATAAAGTTGTTTATTCAAAGTTTCCTAAATGATAGGGATATTAGCCTGGCAATTGTCCTCATATGAGTCCATTGAAAATGGCACTCTGCTTTCAACTTTTTTAGATTTTGAAATTTTATGAGATCTAACATATCTTAGAATAAAATTTTAAAACTCAAAAAAAAATCAAAATAGTCCTAGTACCTTTGAAAAAAAACATTCAAATTCTTTCAAACAAAAGATAGAACACTTAAATTTCTAGGAACTAAAATGATCCTTCTTGACCAGCCTACACAAATTCTACCTTAAATCCCATCAGGCCCTCCTTCTAGCGCTAAAAACTGTTGATGATTGGTTTTACACATTCATAACAAAAGCTAAAATTCATAAAAAAATGAACCTAATATCTTGAAAGATATGAAGAAATCAATGAAGATTACTTAATCCCAAGTTTCTATATGGTCAGGTCTTGACCTTGTGGATAATTTAGTAGGTTGATGTGAAGCTATAATATGCAAAGGGCCTTACTTGATTTAAGGTGTTTTATGATTCACTGGACTATAATTATTCAAACTATCACAAATATCAACGTGTTCTTCATTCTTTTGCATAAAATTGTTAATGTATTACAAAGCTTTATATGATTTATATTAACACAAGCTTTCTATTTAAATATTATGAAAATTGTCCAATGTGAACTCAGTTATTCGTATTTCCTTCAAATATCAAACAATCTCCTTTGAATTTCTGCGTTTAAGCTAAGTATTTCAAATGGTTTGGGAAAAGTTAGAGAAATCTAAATTAAACTTCATTCTGCTACAGGATCTAAATGTTTTGTTACGCACGTTGTAAGTAAGTACAGCAAATTGATTAAATCCACAGACTAAACCTTTAAATGTAAGCCCTGAGTATTTTCATGAACATATAGTCAAGATTGCAAGCTTTAAGAGATATTATTTCAAATACAAAGAAGAGCCAGAAGACACTCAGAATATAGATGCAGAATTCCATATTCATTTGTATTCAAAACACACAGTCATATATGATTTACAATGTATGAATGACTCTTAGCTTCATTAATCAACTTACAGAAAACTTACACGCTTTACAAATAGAGTAAGGAAGAAAGATGTTCCACACGTTCCTTATTGCAGACACAAGTGACCTCCTACTTCTAAACTAAAAGGTCCCTCTATTCTAAATGTTGAGATAAATTACAAGTTCCAGCTCTATTCTATCCTCTAAAAATCCTTGTGTGTCCTATTACAGAGTAACGGGGCTCAATATATAGCTATGATTATCCCCAATACAGTTCCAAAAACCCTAGTTGATCAATGGTCCACCCTTCAAGTGCAGCAGCATTGGTCGAAAACAAAATCTCACCAAAGATCTCTAAGCAGCATACCCATACCGAGTGTAAGGATGCCCTTTGGAAACCCTAACAATTGTCAAAATATCTTCTGTTGCTCATGTATAATAATGTTTCCATCCATTTGCATTTCTCCTCACATTGAAAGCCTTTACTCCTTTCACTTCCCTTTGCAATCCGATCCTCTCTTTGTGATGTCATCACCATTAAGTTTCACCTGCATATTACTTCTCATCACCATCCTTATCTCCTTTCACTTCTTTGGTGATCTGATCCGCCCTTTGAGATGTCGTCGCCATTAAGTTTCACTTTCTATATACTTGCAAACCTGCAAACAGACAATAAAATGGATTATAAAATATTCACGTTGCTTCTACCAATTTATACCTTGTCAGAATGTTAGATGGGCATTAACTACAGTAATTAATGCGCCACAAGTTTGGTCTTCAATTGTAGTGTTGGCGCCTTTAAACCCTTTGTATATCTTCATCATTGGCGTGACTCTCGCAGTCAGGCTGATCACAAAACTTCCTGCCGATCTTACATTTCTGGTCGATGTATCTTTTCATCGTTTAAAGTATCTTCTCCATCGGCATGAGTTTCCTCCATTAGATCGATCGATAGATTTCATTCCGATCATATCTTTCTGCCTGATGCCTTTATTTCTTTTGTATATCGAATATGTATGTCATAAACATACAAGCATTTAATCATACAAAGACTTTTCTATATTTAATTCTCTTTTCGCATCCGCGTTGTATCCTTAACTTTCATCTTTCGCTTTGTATATGGGCTTGTATATCTTAAACATACATCGTAATTATACATTCAAACCTAACATGCAAATGGTGGGGTCCACTTTACCTTTCACTTGCATTTCCTCGATGCATATTCTACTTGTATCAAACCTTTAGATACAAGACCAATACATACAAACTCCTTTGTATGTGCATTCGGACTCTAAACCTTATAAACCATAGTTTATCCACTTTCGATTCCGCAACCTACATAAAGTGCAATGCATCATTTGATATACATGAAGTCAGGATGCATTGGTTTAAACGAAATTTAATCTTTCCTAAATTCCGTGCTATGTATAAAGTGCAATGTATCATCTGATATACATTAGGTAATGATACATTGGTTTAACTGAACTTTAATTTCCTCTGAATTCCGCATTGTATGTCCCACAATGTATGTATCGAAACATACATACAATGCGCGGAACATACAATGATTAAACCCTATTTCATAGTTATTTCGATTCCATGCTTTGTATATATCGTTGTATGTATACTGTTTTGTATGTTCTGAAACATACAACAATAAAATGCATCCAGCAGACTTAAACCTTTTACACATTTAAACTGTAAACTCTGTCGAGTCCGCTACATGTATCTAATGTAATGCATCCTTTAATGTACTTTAAGTGTTGATATATCACATTAACCAGTTTTTAATCTTTTTGAGTTCTACGACTTGTATGTATAATGAAATGCATGTATCAAAACATACATACAAAGCACGAACATACAACGACCTTATCTCACTTAATAACTACTTTAGTTCTGCCCAATGTATATTTCATTGTATATCACCAAAACATATAAGCCCGCATACATACAAGGACTTAGCCTTGTTTCATAACTTTTCGGTTCCGCGGCTTGTACATGCCCATTGTATGTAACCTTTGTATGTAAGATACATACAAAGCAAAAGATGCATCCGGCGGACTTAACCACTCATACATTTCAACTGTGAATTCCGTCGGGTCCGCAACTTTCATGTATGAATAAAGCGTTAGTCAAATGCATGCAAAACCCCTTGTATGTAAACCTGATATACAAACAGTGATGTATGTGCAACATACAATTTCTTGACATACAAAGAACAATGTATACGCGACCCATTGTATATACAAATGACTTTGTATATACAAACAAACAAACCCATTTAACAGTGCATTTACCAAAAAACATCCATAACTTGCAAAATACAGGGAATTTTAAGATGGTTCAAAAGGCAACCCTTGTTCATTTTTGACAAGGAATCTACCCATATTATGCTCTGGCACTTAATGCTATTTTTTCTCTATTTTCAACAAGGTTTGTAACATTGACTTCTTTTTTTCCCTTTACCACCAAGCAGACCCACACACAAAAGCAAAAAGCAAAAGCCACAGCAGGGGTCCTCATTTTGCTAAGGAGTAAAATGGGGCGTGTTGTGAGCATCACAACAAGACCTGAAATGGATATTTGTCATACATTATGATCCAAGATTAAGGCATGTATTTGACGATGCATTAGTGGATACTGAACAAAATAATGATGGCCAACAAAATGAGAGAGAGGGATTAGAGAACATTGAAGAAACTGACATACATGATGATGTTGAAGATGGTTATGTTCAAGAACAAGAAGACAACAATCCAGAGTTGGATGATGTTATGGAAGACAACAATATGGATGGTATACAAAATGATGATCCAAATACATCTGGTAACAATAAAGATGGTCTACAGTCAGATTTCAATGATGATGAAGATGATGGAGGTCAAGATGAGGATGATGATAATATCTAATACTTGAAAGAACATATGAACATTGAAAATGATACACTAGATGACATTGTAGCAGACAATAAAGTTAATGACCAAGACTTCTAAATTTTTAGAATTATTTGCAATCCATGTTTTAAAAAGGATGATTAAATTGTTGGCAATAATGTTAATTAAATGGATTGTCCAATTGTTGACAAATTACCTATTTCAATATCCTTAAATTGTTCAATCTTTGGTATGAATTGTTGGCAATAATGTTAATTAAATGGATTGATTGATGTTCTTCATAACTTGTTAATGGATAATCCTTATGTGATGGAAGTATTAAGTGATATAGTTCAAAGGATAAGCTCATCAAGTTCCTTAAATAGTGGGTGTTACCTTGTTTCACCAATGACAATTTACTTTCAAGTTTGTTGTTGACTTCAGAACAGATTAAGGAGCTTATGTAATTTTGCCAATTAAATCATCCACTTCACTTAACCCAATCTGGCATATGATTTGGATTAATGTTTTCTATAAATCTTTAAACCCTGTTCCTAAATTAGAAAAACAAATTTTGATTTTGAAAATATATACAAGGGAATGATTTTCAAAAGAGAAAGACCGGTGCCTGCCACATGAGGAATTTTTTTATCTTTAATTTTTTTTCATATATATCCTTAATTGTATCTATGCCATGTTATCTTGTGATAAGTACTTGAGTAAGACCATCAATGAAATATGAAGTGGACATATTATCATCTATATTAGCTAATTGATTGCACAAATATTTCAATTTATCAACGATCTCATGTTTCTATTCATTTTCAACACTTTTAATAAAGACATCATGATCATAATATTCTTCTTCATCATTAGAATGCAACATGTGATCATCATAGGAAGTAGGAGAAAGAGGTAGTCATGTTTGCAAGGTGAGGGTTTGACCTAGTACTTTGTTGAAGGGGACATAAGGATCATAGATGTTTCTTAGGAATGCAAAATTAAAGGCATTGGGTTGTTTCCAACAAATGCAAACCACAAAAATCTCAAAATAAAAAATCAATCTTTTTTTATCCTAAACATAGGCATGGAAATTGTGAGTTCAACAAAATGTAGGGAAATAAATCATACCCTATAATAGACGATTTAAGTCTAATCCTAGATTTAATTAAACTTAAAAGTACAAGGAGTTGAGAGTAGAATAAAATATTGAGATATTAAGTAATTAAGATAGAGAAATGAAATAGTTGAGAAGAAATACAAAACTTATTTGATCTTTTTAGCATGATGTCAAATGTGAAGTGTGTGATTAACCAATGAATTATGAAAAAAGAATGAAAACTAGGATTTTCTTCTAGAATAATGATCATGAGATTGTGGTAGTGATTAACTAATTTTTTGCATTCCTTCTTCACTTGTCCTCTTTTTCCATATTTCCAAAACTTTACTCTTATCTTCCTAGGGATTCTAAATTTTCCTCTTGACTTGGATTGATATTTATACCATTCCCATTTAGATCCACTTTTGTCCTTGGGCCTTTGCGGAACATGCAAGGCATCCTTAGAACCTTCATCATTGAACTTTCTCATCATATCTCCAATGAGAATTGTAACAATAAAGGATTCCATAGTCACCTTTGCAACACTACCATTTATAACAAGCATTATGTTCTCCTAATTTTTGGGTAAAGAAAAAAGTGAGAAGATACATTTGTCTTCCTCATCAAGTTTAACATTTATTGAACCTATTTGACTCAAAATCATATTAAAGGTGTCAAAATGTTCTACAGTAGAATATCCTTCCTTCATTTTTAAATAATATAAACATCTTTTGAGATATAACTTATTACTTTATAATTTTAGTTTGATTAATATCACCTATCCTCTTTTGTAATGTGAATGCAGGGGTCTCTTTTGATTTGAATAACAAAGAAAAAGTAAATTGGAGACAACCAGATAAATTATTAGCAATCCAATTCAACAAACAAATGATAACCAAAAGTTGACCACCAGAGAATAGCAGCTTTTCTATTGATTTTCTTCAAAGTACAGGCAGTGCAATGTCTCCTTCAAAAAATCAAAATCCCAGATAGATTTTGAGCCATAAGGTCTTGGTTTCCTTTTATAAAGGAAGCAACAAGCTTCAGACCTTTCACATTCAAAATGGCTCTTTGTATTCCTAACCCTTGACATTACAATATTTGTCTTTTATAAGTCTAATTTAGATTTTCAAATATATTTGAATACATTTTGAAAACATGAAGAAAACATAAAGAGACATAAAGAGAGCATTCAAGATGTGGTGGTGCTATTTAACACCATCATATGGCTCATTGCTCTTCTGCACCTCAACCTGTGCTGCTGATGATTCATCTCTAAGATATTTCTCCTCCCATTTATATATTGTAAAATCACCAGGCCATTGGTAAGCCTGAATCTAAAGCAAGTTCTCCTGGTGATCTTTCCATCTTTTATCAAGCAAAGCTCTAACATCCATCACAAATTTTGCATACCCAGCATCCAATGCAATTACTTGGAATACTGTTTGGCCGAATTCCATCTTCCATGTGTCAAGACTTTTGATTTTCTCTTCTTCTGTCAATATGAAAGGAATAAATTTATGCTTGAACATAGTAAAAGATTCAACCAATTACATTCTCCTTTTGCCTCTCTACCGCGGGCCTCGGTTGAAACCCTTGTGGGGACGCAATAAGTTTTATTACCACAATGTTGTTGGTTACTTTTCAAACCTCCGCGGGACCGCGGGAAGAGACTAACACCGCCAAGCTTGAGATGAACACCGCCAAGCCGCAAGCGTCAGATGAACTGTCCACGGGGTAGCGGTAGCTTCTTCATATCAACCACTTCCTACCGCCAAGACACAAATTGTTCTTTTATGCTATGTGAGAATGAGGTGTGTGCCATGTTTCATTTCTCTTGTTCCCGCATAACTACAAAAGATAATCAATTAACCTGCGGGATAGCGGTAATAAACAAAAACACTCATATAGTCAAAAATAGTCAAGATTGTTTCACAATGGCCGTGATATATATGTATTTATGTAGTTGTGGGGGAATGTTGGGGGTGATTGATTTAATTAAATAAATGTGGATTTATTTAATTAAGGATGAAACTTTAGAGGAAGGGTTAATATTTAATTAATGTCAAAAGAACGGTTTTATTAATTAAATAGCATGACTTATTAAACTGATATTAGGAGGAATGATCAAAGTGGTCAATTAAATAAATATGATTCAAACCAAGGTTCAAACCCTGTGGGGTCGCCCTCTACCACTTCAAAAATTGAGGTTGATTACCCTCCAAGAGGGGAGAATCTGTGGTGAAATAGTGGGGCTTTGGCCTGTAGAGCTAATAACCTAGATTCAAACCTCCTGGTAATTTTTAAATCTACTGGAATGCTATACTAATAATCTGAATCTCCTCCACAGGGATAATAAAATTCAGCAAATTCTTCTTAATACTAGGATTCCTCTTTTCTCTAGAAATGATCAACTTTTTTGGTCTGCTGACAAAAAAAGGTTTTTTTCAGTTAAATCTTCTTACCATTTTCTGATCGAGGAACTTAAAGATGATGTCTGGAGGAAGGTATGGAATTGTAAGCTCCTTCCAAAGGTTAACTTTTTCTGCTGGACTGTTGTTCATAATAAGATTCTGACATAGGACAATCTTCAACGAAGGGGTATGTAACTGGTTAATAGATGTGTTTTGTGCTTGAAAGAAGAAGAATCTGTCTCCCATCTTATCCTGCATTGTGAATTTGCAATTGAGATATGGAGTAAAGTCTTTTTGAATTTTGGGTTACAATGGGTCTACAATAAATAAATAAAAGATCTCATTCTTAGTTGGATCCCTCCTCTATCCCATCCTTGGTTAATTGAATTATGGACTCAAACTCTTCCTTTTGTCGCTTGGTTCCTCTGGAAAGAAAGAAATAATAGAATTTTTAGAGAAACTGTCAGAAATTCCTCACATGTTTTCTATTCTTTTTCTAAGGCTCTACTGGAAAATGTGTCTAATTCCAACATCAAAACTCCTGATAAACCTCTTACTCAGCATGAAGTCTTTGTGGCTTCAAACTGGGGGATTGTGAATCAAATTCTAGCTTTTGATGATTCTAAACTCATTAAAAGACTAAACACTATTTAGACTCCCCCTGATCAAGGTTGGTTCAAATTAAATTTTGATGGAGCTGCTAAGTCAAATGGTAAGGCTAGTGGTGGAGGAGTTATACGGAATGACAAAGGAGCTCTTATTGCTGCTTATGCTAGAGGAATTGGTAACCAAACTAATAATTTTGTTGAAGTCTCTGCTCTTTTATGGGGTCTTAAGTTGGCTATATCTCTTGGTATCCACCAGCTTCATGTTCAGGGTGATTCCAAAATTATTATTGAGGTTGTTTCTAAAGCTTCTGAGTGTGGATGGCAACTTAAGGATATAGTGTTTGATATTCAAAGTCTCTCTTAGGCTATTCCTGTCATTTCCTTCTCTCACCACATTTATAGAGAGGGCAACACTGTTATTGATGGCCTAGCAAATTTAGGTCAGTAATTTCAAAACTGGTGATGTTGGTGCCAACTCCATAATATTCCATGTCAGATTCGGGATATCATTCAAAAAGAACAAGTTCCTATATGATGACTACTCATCATTTCACCTGGCTTATCTACGTGGCCAGTTCTTTAATTCACGGCATGCTGATTAGACACTCTAATAATGATGAGAGTGAGATTAGACAGCTTTGCATGTGTGTGAAAGATAGTTGATTAATATGGAAAGATTATATTAGGACCTCAGGTTATCATCATAATGATTGCCCTAAGTCTGATCATGTCCTCTTTGTTGCCATTTATACTCATTGTAATATGTTCAAAGTCTCTCAATTTTCTCACAGTATTGATAGAAGTTTTCTAGAATACAATTCTACCTATTCCTTTTTTAGGTTCATTCAGTTTCACTAGTTTTTCATCAGGGGTGGTGACAGGATCCGAACTGAACCAAACAACTATGGAGAATTTAAAGAGAATGCTTTGGTCTGGCATTACTGTAAGGAAGGAGGAGTCACCCCTTTCCTTGAATGTTTGAATGGACATGATGAAAACCTGTCTATTCAATTTGTTCAGTCTTGGGATAATCGCAAGGTGCAAATTGGGAATGTCAGTTTCATGGTTTCTGAGAATGAAATTGCTATGGCTACGGGTCTTTCTCCAAAGGGAAGGAAGATGCAGAAAAAATCTAGGGTTTCAGGTGCTCAGAATCATAAATTGTTTTTTGGCGAAGGTGAGGAGTCAGTGCCTTACCAAGGTTGTTTTGAAAGAGTCCATCTTCCTAAACCATGGGTTGACATGTGCTATATGGTGATGAAGTATTTCAACCTTGAGGGCCATTTTACTAGGTTTTATCACTACCATCTCCCTTTGTTGAATCATTTTAGAAGGAATGCCACCATTAGTTTCCCTTTCTACTTACTTTCTTCTCTTGAACACTCTGTGCAACATGTTAAGAAGACTCTGCTAAAGAAGCCTGATGAAAAGCCTATTCCATTACATCAAGGGCTCATTCATAGATTATAACAGTTTCACTTAGCTCTGTCTCCTTCTTCTCTTCAGCCTTCTAGTCAGGATACCCCTACTAGCTCTATGAAAATGAGTCTTGCTACTTCTAGTCGCCTCCCTGAAGGTGATCCTTGTTCTGGTATTTCCAAGTCTATGGCCAAGAGTGTTCAAAACCCTCCTTCCAGATTCAAATTGAAAGCTAAAAGATGTCTCTCAAATGTGAACATAGAGTCTAACCTTTTGAAGGAAGATATTGGGGATTCTGGGACCCAAAATGAGCAGAGTCAAGGTAGGGAGGGACCCTCATGGAACTTCAAAAAAGTTAAACGAGAGGGTAAATTTGTTGTTGTTAGGTGGTCTGGTCATATTGCTGGTAAACGAGCTCCCAAGCTAAAGTTGATTGACTATTCTGAAAGCAATTCTGAAGCCTCTACCCATGAGGAGGAAGATCCCAAGAGTGATGTTCAAGAGATTGCTATCGAAGATTCTGGTGGTGAAGAAGAAATTGATGGGCAGGGCATTCCTATGGAGGTCTTTGACACTGAAGATAA
The DNA here is from genome assembly GCA_027924645.1 of Cunninghamia lanceolata. Lineage (NCBI taxonomy): Eukaryota > Viridiplantae > Streptophyta > Pinopsida > Cupressales > Cupressaceae > Cunninghamia > Cunninghamia lanceolata. Next base: position 2,149,739 of record BSBN01000082.1, read on the forward strand.
TGTCAGGGTTCATAATCCTATCCCCATTGGTGACTGTGTGGATGTGGGAGATATTACTACCCAGGTGAAGTTGATAGATACTGATGAGGACACTGGGAAATATGCCTACTCTGTTCCCACTTTTGTTCCTGTTGATCCTAATAATAATGCTCAAGATGGTAGGGAGGAAGACAATACTGAGGAAATTAATGATGCTGATGATTTGTCTCAACTGAAGGAACAGGCGGAGTTCCTAGAAAATAAGGTCTTTTCTCTTGGCAATTCCATTACTAGCATGTTATGTAAGACTGCTATGGCCAGTCTCTCTCTTCTTCAAGAACATGAGGTTCTCATTCCTGGAGCTGATAATGACAGGGTTAAAGAATTTGACAAAATGTTGGAGTTTCTTTTGAAGGGAGATGAGGACATCTCTTCCTAGTCTTTCTTTGCTTTCTGTTAGCTGGCTTTTTATTGTATATCAGCTATATGTAAGCTGTCGATGGTGGTTTTGGTTCTTTTTTTTTTCTGAGCCTTTTTTGCCCTTTTTGGGTTCTGCTTTGTAGTAAGGGATCGACCCTTGGTTTGCCGCCTTATAATATCAAAAACATTGTAAGAGGAGATGTGGGATTGATCTAGTGTGATGTTAGGCCATGGTAAGATTTAGGTGTCTTCATTTCTAACAGGCATTAGTTTTTGGGTCGATGAATAATGATCATAATTTATCTTTGGTAATTTTTTCCTTCACCATATCATGAGACAATTTTGAGGAATAAAATTAATGACAAATTTATCTATGGGTTGCCCATGTATTTATTTTCCTTCACTATTAAGATAGATTGAATTAGGAATAGGAGAGCATCAAACAAGGATCAAATTAATGAGTGCAATCATGATTATGTTATTGGATTTCAAACTTTGTCAACAAAGATACACTATCAAATTCCTAATGATGATTTTGATACGGTATCAAATTCTTAAGTCTAATGCACTTAAATATTGATCTCATCCTTCAAATTTTCAATAGGAAAATTTAGTTTTCAAAAGGGTGAAAATAAGCAAGAAAATCAACAAAATGCTCACCATGTTGTTAATTTATAGTCAACTTCAGATGTTATTTCATCTAATTCCCAAGGTGAACTAGTGAGGGACAATCCTATATTATCTATTAATGTAATTAATAAGATCATAGAATACAGAAAGGAAAATAGATATGTAAACCAAAACACATTCAAATATAGAAGGGTTCTAACATATATGTCACTTCTATTCAAAATGAACAAAGGAAATATACACAGAGTTAAGATGAAAATTTGTTATAAATACCTCACTTTTACTCTACAAAATGTACAAAGCAGGCATTTGTTAAAGAATACCATCAGTTATTCTACATGTAGATGTTGACAAATATCCAACATATTGTATGGTGCATTTCTTATATGGATGGGATGAGAACAAATGTACTCAAATTTGGATGGTCATGCCAACTAGTAGATCATTGTGGCATATTATGGTGTATGTGGTGTTGGTTCTCAAAAACGCAGGCTTTAGGCCATAAGAGGTTGTGAATCTCTTGATACGTTTTTGGTCAACAAGACAGGGTTTGTGTGATAGGACCCCCATCTCTTTTGGCTCTGCCAGACCTAGGTGGGTATACCTATGTAAATGAGGCAGACTTAAACGGTGTGTTTCCTAATCTAGCAATCTATCCACAATGGCAATTGGAAATGGAAAGATATAGTTCTAATTTGGTATAAATTGTATAAGCAATATCAAGGTAAATCCTATGTTTAATTGATAGAAAGTTTTAAGTAAAATGAAACAGGTGAGACCAGTGCCTTGTTGGGTAAATGGAGTCAAATGAAAATCTGAGATGAGTGGCTTATACTTGGTAGTAATTCTAATTGTTTGGCACACTAATATTGGTTAATAACTTGTATAAACGTGTAAGGAAATAATTGATAGACTCTTCTTAATAATCCAACTGACACAACTAGGTTATTTGTAATTTATCAAAAGGATTTTTAATCCCTACTTGAAGGAACCAATTGAATAAATCAAACAAGAACAGTAGATGATATCAACTTGGAGATAGAATGCCAACCCTAATTAAGTGGTTCTTCTTACTGATCCAATTAATACTCCCAGATTAATGTGATTGACTAGAAGGATTTAATTCCTTTGAGGAAACCAGTTAATCATATCACACAAATACAACAAATGTGCATTGATAAACTAAGTATATACTTGATATATCAATTTTAATAATAAGGAAGCACTAAAATGGAGACAAACAAATAATTGAATAACTTCAACAAACAATTGATACTAATATGGCGCCACAGAATCAGGGATTTTCCATTAGCTTCATCAAAATTATGCTTGCAATATGGTCTTTGAGTTTGTAAATATTATGGAACTTTTCTACTATCTACCACTACTCCCTTCTCCCCCTCTTTTTATCAAGTCTTGGTCTCTCTTTTTATAGGAAAGGTAAACAAGCTTCAGACTCATTACAATAGAAAAGACATAACTATTCATAACTATTAAGAAAACACTTTTAAACTAACAAGTTTTAAGAAAATGGTTTTAATTAGAAAGACCAATCCGTTATTCACCGAATAGAAATCCATGACCAATCAAGGCCTAAGCAAGGCCTTCTATTTTCTGATGTGGTATCTCCTCTTCACATTCAATCTTCTTCAGAACCCAAATATGTTTCCTGCCATTCACTTATTTTTAGATCACTAGGCCACTTAAATTCATGTGCGGCTACAAATCTTACAAGATGGCTTTTCCATCTGTTGTCCAAGAGGTTCTTGATGTCCACCACAAACTTTGTGTATCCATTGTCCAACATGATAATTCCATCAAGCGGAGTATGGAACTCAGTGAGTTTAATTTCCCCATCATTCTGTACATGTGCCAAACATTTAGGAATCATCTAATCAAACTCTTCTCTCCATTCATCTACACCCTTCAATTGGTTATCATCTTTGAGGATTGATGGGCTAAAACGACATTTGATGGAGTTAAATGTACTCCTCTTACCTTCCACTTTCCTTTTTGTATCTACCAAATATTGATACTCCTCAATTATGCTTTTCACCATTTCTCATGTAGGCTTGATCCTTGATGGGGCATCTAGATCTCTGTGTGTGGCTTTGCATAAAGTAGTCAGTATGTGGAAGGTAGGTTGCCATCTCTTTTGAAGCTTTTTGAAGAATGGAAGAATTAGTGTTTAACTATTCTAGAGCTTTGATCAGATTGCTGAATTGTTCATGTACCCCATTTATTTTATCTTTCAATATATCAACTCTATGCTTTAATATCCTGCTCAGGATCTCTATGATGTGATTTTTGACATCTTCCTCATTATGTTTTTTTAGCTTATCAATTTCCTCTTTCATTTGTTGGATCTGGCAATCCTCTGTATGGACTGGTGGGTGATAGGCAATTAATTCATCTCCCCTTACTATGGTGGCTTGTTGCAACTGTTGTTTCAGCTTTTTATTCTCAATGAACAATTTGTTCACCTCATCATTAGATATCTTTAACCTTTTCTCATATTCATTAATTTTCTTTTCCATGTTTTCTACCACATCTCTAGTGAACATTGCAGAATGCATGGTTATGGTGGCAGCTTCAGTAGGAGTTGTGTCTCTCATAGTTCTAATCATGGCTGACCCCCTCATTTCTTGTACTACATCAAGGAGCTGAGGCTTCCTTGTGTTCTTATGCTTTGTCCATAGGGCAAGTGTTTGGGTAGTAGGGTTATACACTACTCCTGAGACACCTTCCTCTGAATCAAATTCTACAACTAACATGGGGTCATCTTGTGCTCTGATCTGATCCAAAAGAAACATTTTGGACAACTCCATCCCTGGTATAATCAACATATCACTTTTCAACACCATTTCTCTGACCTCCTGGGGAGTGACATTAATATTATCAATATTCAATTATGCAAATGTCTAAGCCTGGATCTCAGCCTATTTTGACTCATCAGCTCCTATAAGATTAATCTTCAACTTTTCATCAAATTGTTTCATTTTCATTTTGATCCAAAAATCTCTGAACTCATTGTTGTGTATAAAATTATCATCCTCTATGAATCTCAGAGAGGCCACTACCCTCTCATCTTCCTGAATCTCATCAATTCCTTCCTCTGACGGCGTAACCTTTGGATCATGAGGCTTTTGACTTTTTTGTTGTTCCACTACCTCTTTCAGTTTAGTCAAGGCCAATACTGCTTCTTGTTCTTCCTCATCACTTGAATCATATTCCACTAATGGCTCCATCTTCTATTTTTTGGCCTGTGGCTTATGAGTGGGAGATGGAGGGGATGGGCGTGTAGGTGATGGGGCTGATATCTGAGATGTGGATGTTTCATGTGGTGGTTGGTGGGGTGTGGGCAATGGAATGAGTCTCTCAACTTGGGCCATTTTGTATAATTCATCAAATTTACTCAAAATCATTTGCATTCTTTTTAGAAGGTTGGGTTCATCTGCAAAAAAGCCTTTGAAGCTTCTATCTTTTTCCTTCTTCTGATTTTCCCACCTCATCATTGCATTCCACCTTTTTTTGGCCTGCATTACATTAGCAAAATACACCAAATTCCTTATAACATCCTCTCCATAATTAAATTCATGTGAAATAGCCTTCTTTGTCGATAGGGTTCTTCTGATCATATTGATGTGACCCTCTGAGTCACATACTCTTTCTATTCTAGGTTTGAGGGAGTAATTGACCCTTATAAACCTCTGCACTTCTTTGAGCATTTCTAACCCAATAGCCATCTCTTCAAACATAATCAAGTTAGGCAAAAATATGCCTTTCCTCTGATTTCTCATCAAGTCATGTTCCATCCAAAGCATCTGCCACATAAACTCCAGGAAACACACTCTTGCAAGTACAAACTTAGGTAAAACATGTGGTGCTTAGTTGCACCCATATACTATGATAATAGTGTGTTGTGGCATAAGAAACCAATCAGCATAATTATGAGTATAGCCTTGGTCTGGCCCATACTGCATGAGCCTCATTACCTTCATCAATGACTCAGGCATTCTTGGTGTTGGGTAACCAAGAGCAATTGGTGTTGGGTAACCAAGAGCAACAATCAATCTGACAGAAAAATCATCTTGAAACACTACAAAATCACTTTTTGTACACCTTCTATCCCAAATGTAGCACCAATTTTGTACAAGGAGTCTAACTCCTCTTTCTTGTGTACACAATTGCATCCTTGTAGTCCACTTCATTTCATTCTGATACATAATTAAGTGACACAATAAAGAATATTTTCTGAAGTAATAGGGGCCTTGGCTTCACTAACTTGTAGCAAACCTTCATGTATTTGTTCTTCAATCACAAATACAAAATCAAATTCTACATTTGACTCAGAATGTTGAATTATCATAGCCATTCTCATCAACCCTATTTGCATTTGCTCCTCTGCATCTATCCTCAAAACTTGACACAACGCATAATAGGTATTCTTGAAATAAACTTGGAATTCATAAACTTGGAAAGGTTCCATTTTGGAAGAAGGAATAGAGAGCCTTCTGTTATCATCACTCCTCTTCATGTGTAAAGGGAGCTCATCACTTCTATATGTTCTCCTCAACCTCTTATATTCTTGCTCAAGTTTCACTAAGTTCACCTCTGTTACAGCTTGTTTATTGAGGTTGAAACATTTGATAATGGCATCTCTACTAATATCCACTAAGCACTCACCATTTGGAAGCCTCACAGTTTTGGTTGGGGCATGGTAACTATGGGCAAGGGCTTTAATTAGCTCAACATCAATGAAAATGTTGGAAACAATTAATTTAGCCAAATCTAGGGCCCATGGGTTTGATGCTGGTTCCTGGTCATTCCTTTTTAGATAAAAGTACCAGTAGAGATTCCATCCCGACAGAGGTATATAGGGGTCCCTACAGCCTTGAGCTAAGTCTCTAAAAACCATTTTAGAACCTTTGTCAATTGAGCTAGGCAACAATGAAAGCAGAGGGGATTGCAATGAAGACTTACTGGTTTTGGCTTCATCCTTTTTAGTTCCTACCTCAGTCTTTTTAGGTTCTATTTTATGAAATTCACAAGAAATGATGAGCAGAGCTTACCCAGAAAAATTGCCTTGAAGAATTCTCTTTACTCCCTCGATTTAAGCTCCTGTGTAATTTTTCTTCCACTACTATGAGTGAGAAATCTTAATTTGTTTCATGTATTTTCAAGACCAAGACGCATTTACTTCTGGCTCATAAATTCACACGATTCAAATCTTTGTGTTGAGCTTAAGTCTTCATATTTTGATGTTAATGTGATTGGTATTCTTTAAATAACCCAACGACTTGATTGCCTCACTACTGTAGGTTAGGTTGTGGCCCCCCAAGGTATAGCGGTATAGTGCATAGTGTATAGTATTAAATCTTCTTACTGTCATACCGCGGGCTATTTGAGAATGTTTTGCGGTAAGGAGGTATGATATGGGTATTATGAAGGCTAGCCACTGTGATAGTGGTATCGCAGTAAAAGGCAAAGATGACTTTATGAATGGTAATAACATGATTTATTATATAAAAATAAGAGTGGGAGTCATGGATACACAAATAAAACACTCAAAACTTTTATGAAAATTCTAGTTCCAACACATGGACATCATGACCATGTGTCAGATGCATACAGTACCAATTATATGATCATGTTTTGCAGTACAAATGTCATTAGGTGGAACACATGTATGGAAGCATAACATGTGGTTGTTGATGTTCCATGTGTCTAACTAGCCACCAACATGTGTAGCAATGTGTATAGCCACACTATCTAGATCCTTGAAGACCTGTAAACCCCAAATAATGCCCCTAATAACCCTAAACCCTAACCCCTAACCTCTAAACCATAAACCCTAAATAATGCCCCTTATAATCCCTAACCCGGCCTTGACCCGCCATAAACCCTAAACCCCTAAATCCTAAACCGCAAACCCCTAAACACTAAATAGTACTAAACCCAAGCAACCCTAAACCTCTATCTCCCTATCTAGCCCTATCTCTATCATTCCTCTACCTCTCAATATATCTCCCTATGTCTATGGCCATGTCCCTCACTCTCTATATCTCCCTATTGGTCCTCTCTCTCTAAACACTAAACCCTAAACCTCTAAACCTTAACCCCTGAACCATAAACCCTAAAGTACCCTAAGTAATGCCCCTAAACCATAAACCCTAAACCCCTAGTAAACTCTAAAACCCTAAACTTGAGCAATGCTAAACTCATAAATGTTAAATAATGCCCCTAAACCCTAACCTCTAACCCCAAGCAACTCTATGTCTCTATCTCTCTCTCTAACCTATATATTATCTACTAGCTCCTAGCTAGTTAAATCCTTTACCTAGCTTTCCTAGTTTTCCTTTTCCTTTCCAATTTCCCTTTAGATCCCTGCACCAATTTTTCCCTATTTTACTATTTTCCATCTCTCCTCTCATCATTCAATCTTCCCATCTAATGAACTTTAGTTTTATCAGCTTGTTTCCATTTCATCTAGCCGCCAATTTATATCCTCATCCCTCTTTTCATGTCCTAGTTTTCTTGTTTCCATTTGCTTTGTTGATAAGGGAGATGGATAGAGACAAAGATGAAGTGAGAGAGAGAGATAGAGTATCCTATAAGTTTTCCATGCTTGTTCATTAATGATATATATAGGAATGATAGGGGCGAGAGAGGCAAGAGATAGAGAGATAGGGAGAGATAGATAGGTAGAGTGAGATAGAGAGGAGACAAATCATAGGGAGAGATAGAGGAGATAGAGGGGAGAGATAGGAAGATAGAGAGTGATCACTAGAGAGATTTCTAGAGAGATAGGGAGATAGAGAGAAAGGCAAGAGATAGGGAGAGATAGATAGGTATGTAGAGTTGAGAGAGAGGAGATAGATTGGGAGAGATAGAGGAGATCACAGTCGAGTGAGAGATAGGGAGATAGAGAGTGAGTGAGATGTCTAGAGAGATAGGGAGAGAGATTGAGAGGTAGAGGGATGATAGCTAGAGAGAGGGAGATAAGGGAGATAGAGGTTTAGGGTTGCTCAGGTTTAGGGTTTAGGGGTTAGGGATTAGGGGCATTATTTAGGGTTGAGGGATTTAGAGAGAGAGAGACTTCTTTTGACATGCAACCGTAAACCCTGAATAATGCCCCTAAACCTGAGCAACCCTAAACCTCTAAACCTTAAATAATGCCCCTAAACTCTAAACCCTAACCCCTAACCCCTAAAACATATATAAAACCTAAATAATGCCCCTAACCCCTAACCCATAAACCCTAAACCTAAGAATCCCTAAACACCTAATTAATCCTAAACCCCAAACCCCTAAACCCTAAACACTAAACCCAAGCAACCCTAAACCTCTATCTCCCTAGCTATCTCTCTATCTCTATCATTCCTCTACCTCTCAATCTCTCTCCCTGTTCTCTGGCCATATCCCTCACTCTCCATATATATCCCTATAATCTCTTTCGGCTATGTCTCTGACCATGTACCTCACTCTCTATATCTCCTAGCTATTGGTCCTCTCTCTAAACACTAAACCCTAAATTGTAAGCCCTAAATAATGCTCCTAAACCTTAACCCCTACTCTCTCTCTCTCTCTCTCTCTCTCTCTCTCTCTCTCTCTCTCTCTCTCTCTCTCTCTCTCTCTCTCTCTCTCTCTCTCTCTCTCTCTCTCTCTCTCTCTCTCTCTCTCTCTCTCTCTCTCTCTCTCTCTCTCTCTCTCTCTCTCTCTCTCTCTCTCTCTCTCTCTCTCTCTCTCTCTCTCTCTCTCTCTCTCTCTCTCTCTCTCTCTCTCTCTCTCTCTCTCTCTCTCTCTCTCTCTCTCTCTCTCTCTCTCTCTCTCTCTCTCTCTCTCTCTCTCTCTCTCCTCTCTCTCTCTCTCTCTCTCTCTCTCTCTCTCTCTCTCTCTCTCTCTCTCAAAACCTGAGAAACCCTAAACCCTAAATCTCAGCAACTCTAAACCAATATCTCCCTATGATCTATCCCCTATCTCCCTATCTCTATCATCCCTCTACCTCGCAATCTCTCTCCCTATGTCCCTGGCCATGTGCATGTGCCTCACTCTCTATCTCCCTATCATTCCTCTCTCTCTCTCTATAAACCCTAAACCTCTAAACCTAAACCCCTAACCCCTAAACAATAAACCCTAAATAATGCCCCTAAACCTGATCAGAAACCCTAAACCTATATCTCCCTATCTCTCCCCTCTCTCCCTATCGCCTTTATCCCTCTACCTCTCAATCTCTCTCCCTATGTCTTTGGCCATAACCCTCACTCTCTATCTCCCTATCTGTCCCCTCGGTCTCCTCTATATCTCCCTATTGGTCCTCTATCTCTCTCTAAACCATAAACCTCTAAACCTTAACCCCTAATCCCAAAACCATAAACCCTAAACCCTAAATAATACTCCTAAACCCAAGTAACCATAAAGTAGGTGCTCAATTAGGTGCTACATTAGGCTCTAAATTTAAGCACTAAATAAGGTGTTAACGTGGGCACTACAATAGGCACTACAATAGGCACTAAAACAGGCGTTAAATGTGGTGCTAAATTAGGTGCTATAGTAGGAGCTAAAGTAGGCGCTAAGTTAGGCACTAATTGAGGCACTAATTTGTGCCTAATTTAGCGTCAACCTGTTCTGATCGGCGCAAAAAATGCCAAAAATAGTGCCATCCCAATAAATAGCATCAACTTTTTTGAAAAAATAGAGAAAAATACATTAAAACAGTGGGTGGAAGCAAAAAATAGAGCAAAAAAGGGAGCTAATCACAGGGATTTGTTGTAGTGTCAACATCTTCTAAGAAAACCTAAAGACAAAATAGTTGAAAGATTTGGAACATATGAGGAGCTAAGTTTAAAACTGCATACTGAGCTCAGAGAACCTGAAAACAATAGGAAAGTAAGAAAAGAAGTTGAGCAGTTGGCTGAAAATCTGGGCCTAACTAAGGAGGCTATGAGACAATTCAGGAAAGAATTGAAAACAATGAGAAAGAGAAATAAGATAAGAAACAAGGAAGTGCTCTGGTGGAACCCTCTTCCACATCAAGGACTACTAGGAGCTCTGTTGCTGCCCCTGTTCCTCCTAAGACTGCAAAACTAGAAGCAAAATCATCCAGAAAAGGGGAGAAAAGGAAGAAAACAAAAGCATCCTGGACCTATGAAAGCACAAGAGAAGAAGAAGAAGATACAGATTCTAACATTCAGATCAAAGATCTAAAAGCCACAGGCACAAAAGAGGCAAAGATATCAAGGAGATGCCCTCTGGAAGCAAAAGGGAAAACAAGAAGCAAAAGACAGAGGAATATGAAGAGAAGCCTACCCTTTCAGTAGATGACATCATTAAATTAGTAACTATAGATGGAAACTTGGCTCCAATGATAGAATTCTATGATGACTATAGTGATGCTGACAAAAGAGTACTTGAGGAAGCAACAGTAAGATATTTGAATATCTACAACAAGGCTCTTATTGAGATATGTTCATTGATACCAAAAAGACTTGAAAAAATTTTGGAACTAAGAAAAGAGAATGCAAAAAGCAAGGATCTTGAGATCCGATAACAAATATTACTACAATTATGCCCCCAAATTACTCCGAAGCAAATGAATTTGATATTTAAAGAAGCCAAGGATGAGTTCTGAAGTAAAAATTGAATGAATAAGCTTATGCTTGGGGAGACAGACAAGATTGCAAAGGAAACCAAAGAGATTCTTCGGAGTGCTTTGAAAAAGCATAATCTTCCTATTGCAGAGGAGGTAAATGTAGAGATTGAGTCCTCAGACATGAATGTTGAAGGATTAAAGAATAATAAGCAATAGACTGAAACTCTAGATTCCTCTATTCTGGAAGAGGAAGTATTGATAGAAGACGCAAGTGTTGGCCATGATCCTCTGGATCCTCCTGCTACTAATGACTTTGGAAAGGACCAAGAAAAAGAAGAAGAAAAAGAGAAAGAAAAGGAAGAAGAAAAGCAAAGGGAAAAGAAGAACTAACAGAAGGAGATGGTGCTAATGCACTAGAGCAAGACAGTCTAGTTGCTACCACTGACAAAGCATAAGGGAAGGAAACTAAAATAGCAAGTGTGGCAAGAGACACTATGGATGCAGTGTAGAGTTTTCTCAACAAGGAGATGCTAGAGTTAGATGAACCGGAACTGATACAAGGACCAATCAATTTGGACACTCTCTCTCTGGACCAAATGTTGAAGATATCATCACTTACATAGGCCAAGGCAAGGGAGAAAATGCTCAAGTCTCACATAGAAAATAGTGAGTTGATAGGCCTAGCATCCAAAATACTGGAGAAGATCATGCCCACATATCAAAAAAATACATCTGATTCTCCTTCTGGTAATTTAAAAAATCTTGTGCACTCTGTAAATACAAATTTTGAGTCTTTTGAGAAGTCAGCTGAAGTAAAGGTCTGGAAAGAATTTTTGGATAAGAGGTTTAGTGAACTAAAAGGCCTTATAGGTAATGATAGAAAAACACTCGATACTGGTATAAAGAGTATTGAAAATGCTCTTCAGGATGGTGGTGATGTATATAAGTTTTGTTTATCATGGCCCAAAATAGTAGAGGATATTGAGAAAAAGATAAAGGAGCAAGAGAAAAAGCTGCTAGACCTATCTCAAAGTTTTGATCCTTTAACAGTATCTCCAGTGAGCCAAGAATGTCAAACAATTAGCCTGACAAATGAAATAAAGAATCTTATCAAAGAAAAGAAGAACATTATGGAAAGAATGGGTGAGCTCCGGGGACTGATTACCCCTAAGTTGGAAACAATGTTTAATACTTTGTCAGAGGCCCAAAGTACTGCCCGGGCAAGTGATCCCTTAGATCTAAGGAAAGCAGAAGCATATGGATTTCTGCTGAGTGGGCACATTTCAATTTTGGATGGTATGAAGAGAGATTGGGCCACCGAATTTGTACAGTTAAAGAGTACTTTTGTAGATATCCTTAAATATATGTAAATATAACATATGGACTGTTTGCACATATGCGGCCTTATATATAGAATTTTTGCATAATTAGTGATTGTGGATCCCACCCTTTGCAATTGATGTCAAAGGGGGAGTGTAGAGCAGTGAAAAATGAAGAATCCAACAAAAAGGGGAGCACCGGAAAGCAGTGTGAACAATAGTATGGAGCATAAGCAAAGGGGGAGTTATTCTGACACTTAGTCATTTTTCACTAAGTGTTGCCATCAATGCCAAAGGGGGAGATTGTTGGCAAGAGGCACTGCTAGGCATGATAAGTGCTGTCATTGATGGCAACTAAGTCTATACTACACATCCGTATTGCATAATTTGCCCATACCGGAAATCAGATTGAAGATTTGTCTAAGTCGGGGAAGTCAAGAACAGAGTGTGTGACAGGGTCCAGTATCTTGGTCCGGATCTTCCCGGGAGTAGATCAGAGTTTGTTGTGGATCTGAGGGAGTCATAAGCATTGTCAAGATAATCTAAATCCAGAGTTTTGGCCTCTGGTGGTGAAGGATTCAATAGTTATCAGCATCTGAGTATTAGGTTAACAGTTTGACAGAGCAGGCAGAAGAAGAACAGGCCAACCTTGTAATTGATTTTGGTTCCGGATGTATGGAAGTTGATGGTTGGACAAGTTGCGATGATTAGTGATAGTAGCCAACCTGATTAATGATTTGTGAGTGCAATTTTTGGTCCGCATTACAAGTGTACATGGATTTAACCGACAAAGCAGAATTTTCAATAAAGTTCTAAGTATTTTTGAAGCTGACTAAATAGTGGTTGAAGATCTGGATGCGGATATATATAGCCGATGGATTTGAATGATTTGTGTGTGTGGGAGATGTGACTATGGAATAAGTGAGAAAAGGGAAGAGATCTAAGATTCAAATGTTAGCAGAACAATGAAAAAGGCAGAGTGAAGATGAAGTGTATCAAGTCAGTATTTTGTGCTTAACTGAAACTAAATCCTTGCATTAATAGATGCTAATTATCAGTTCAATTTCATTGTAATCTTCCTTCTGTAGGTAGTAAGCCTTCTTTGAGTAGTGAGCCTGAATGCATGTGCATTCCCCTTTGTAATACTTTTAATAGAGTATAATCTTTGTGCGTTAACCCCCACCATGGTTTTTCCCTTAACCGGGTTTCCACGTCAAAAATTTTGGTTTCAAGTGTGTTACTTATGTTTCTGCTCATGTGTTATTAATTCACGCTTTAATGTTCATATAATTAATTTGATTAGAAGTTTTAAAAGAGGATTAAAAGCAGAAAAGTTTAATTTGTGTGACAACTAATTCACCCCCCCTCCCAATTGTCCGAACCAATTCCAACATGCATATGTATGTATGTATGTATGTATGTATGTATACATATATGTATGTATGTATGTATACATACATACATACATACATACATATATGTATATATTCATATACATATATATACATCTTTATGTGTAATAAATAGCTTTATATACACACACATACATGTACATATGTATATATATGTATACATGTAAGCTATTTATAGCTTACATATACATATATACATTAGCTTACATATACATACATGTGTGTGTGTAATCTAATGTATATATATAGCTTACATATACATATGTACATATGTATATGTAGATATAAATATGTACATGTACATATATATCTCCATATACATACACACACATATATATATGTATATCTATGTATATACATGTACATATATACATATATGTATATGTATGTACATATGTATATGTATATATACATACATTTTTATATATACATATATACACATACATACATACATAAATACATACATATATATAAAGCTAGTTATTGCACCAAAAGTGAGTTAAAATTGATTTAAACCCTATTAAGGCAATGTTATTTGCAACCATTTATAATATTCATTACCAGACCCATTCAACATTTTTCCAACAATTCATTCCTTGATTTAACTATCATATTCATATTCTTTAAACAACAAATTTTTGTCAATTCTAATATTTGTTATGGCAAAACTAAGTACTTGATTGTAAAGTTTTATTTGTAGTCTTTATCGGTAACTTATACTTAGTTTACCCATCGATATAATGATATTGTTCATAACCATAAATTGTAGGCGTTATTATTAATTAGCCATTATTATATTTTCGTGACTTGTTCACTGAAATGTTAGTGTTGTCTACAACCACTCAGTTGATTTTTATCTTCATTATTTCAATATTATACTAGTGATTTATTATCAACTTTAGAAGTAGTTTGTAATTGTGGATAGTGATATGGACTGTTATGCCCTTAATTCTATAGTTGTATATGGTTATGAGTAGTTGGTTTGTAGTTACCTTAACTCATATTTAAGTTATATAATCATTAATATAGTCTTATATAGGTAGTTAGGTCAGGCTAGGTGGCATCCATAGCATAAGTATGGTATATAGGAGGTAGAGGTTAGTTATTATCATCATATTGAGTATTGTGTTCTTATTGAAGACTATTGGAGGTATCCCCCTCGAAGTGGATTAGGAGGTTGCCCCCTCAAAGTGGCATATTATTATCAAGTATTTGTAGCATATTTACTATTATATTCAACTATTGTGCAAGTTGTTTCATTACAAGTGATATCAGAGCATGATCTTGGCACCGTGAAGGCAAAAACTAGGCAATTTTTTTTCTAATTTGGAAATCATATTGGGAAGCACATATCTCTCTCATTTTAGCGAATATTTTTAAGAGTTTTTAAGGGTTTTTCAAGGACATATTGAAGCTACTACAGTCTAGATTTCAAAGCAATTAGAGAAGAATTCAGCGAGTTATACCATAATTAGTGTTTATGTCATTATTTCTTATAAAGCACATATATCTCTCATTTGGTGAATAGTTTCAAGATTTTTAAAGGGTTTCTTAAGGACATCTTGAAGCTACTATAGTCCAAATTTTTGAGTGATTGGAGCATAATTAAGTGAGTTACTGTAGAATTAGGGTTTCCACCAATTTTGTTCTCAAGGCTACAAATTAATGAATTTATTGGAGATTTTTTCAGAGAAGTGAGATATAGGTCTTGGTAATTTACAGTAAAAATTTCAGATTAATTGGATTTGTTTTGTGTGATTTATTGACAAATTATTTTTCCTAATCATGGAGGGTCTTGCCACAAGAGGCAAAAAGAATCCTGTCACACCAAGAAAATCCCTAGACAAGGAGGATATAGAAGGTGGGAAGACTTATCATAATACCATGGATGAAGAATTCATCAAGTTTAAGGAAGATATTTCATCAGTGTTTGATTCTTATTCAAGGAAAATATATTCCCTATTACAAATGAGATCTTGAAATATGTTACAAATGGAGAAGATGCAAGAAGAAGAAGAAGAAGATGATGATGATGATGAATCAAAAGAAGATGAAAAATAAGAAGGAGAAGAAGACAAAGTGAAAGAAGATAAAAAACAAGAAGAACAAGAAGAAGCAGAAAAATAAAGAGAATGAGAAGGATAATAAGGAGGAGGAGGGAGAAAATCAAGAGAAGAAAAAGAGGAAAAAGAAGGAGAAGTCAATCCCATAACATCTTTCCATGCATTATCACTACTTGGAGCATTTCAAAATGCATTATTTCCTAAAGGAGATCATGATCATGCCATTCAACCAATGCAAGGGTACCATCTACTATTCGTCACCTCTTCCTCTAAGGCACACCAAAAGGTTCAAGTAAAGGAA
The DNA here is from genome assembly GCA_027924645.1 of Cunninghamia lanceolata. Lineage (NCBI taxonomy): Eukaryota > Viridiplantae > Streptophyta > Pinopsida > Cupressales > Cupressaceae > Cunninghamia > Cunninghamia lanceolata. The sequence continues at coordinate 2,165,455 of BSBN01000082.1, forward strand.
GAACACATTCATCACCTAAAAGAGCTAGATACAAAGGGAAGACGCATCTTGGAGCTGAAGTTAATTTTTCAAACACACATGAAGAAGCTAAGGACATCAACAGTTCAAAATTACCTCATTATATGGCAATATTTTCTAGTTGAAGTTACCACATGGCAAGATCATAGGAAGAAACTACCACAATTGATTAGCATTGAGGACAACACTTTTGTAAAGGTGGGGGACATGTTATGCCCTTAATTCTATAGTTGTATATGGTTATGAGTAGTCAGCTTGTGGCTACCTTAACTCTTATTTAAGTTATAGAATCATTAATATAGTCTTATATAGGTAGTTAGGTTGGCCTAGGTGGCATCCATGGCATAATTATGGTATATATAGGAGGTAGAGGTTAGTTGTTATTATCATATTGAGTATTATGTTCTTATTGAAGACTATTAGAGGTATCCCCCTCAAAGTGGCATATTATTATCAAGTATTTGTAGCATATTTACTATTATATTTAGGTATTGTGAAAGTTGTTTCATTACATTGTTGATTTATATTACTTGAACATGATTTTATGGTTGAACCCAATACCCTATCATGAAAAAGTTAATTACATTATCTTTGCCATAATACAATATGGATATCGATGAATATGAATAGTAATATAACTAAGGTAAAGTAAATGATTTCCATCCTAGGTTAAGTACTATTTTACGAAGTGGGATTATATACCTCATTTTGGCTAAACATGACTGTAAACAATAGTGTATATCACTTGGTAAAACCAATATTTAATATTGTTAGTGATGCATGACACTAGCCTTTAAGAATAACATGTTTGTACTCATTTTATGAGCCATTTGTGATTGAGAACAACAAAGTATATCCATTATAGTCAAGTATTCATCATTTTTTACTATAAGCATCAATATCTCTCTTGATGAGTATATCACAATCAATATATTGATTACTATTGCTTATGAATGTAACAATGTATGCTATTATGTCTTATGATTATGTGATGTTATCATATATGTATAATATTAGAAATGTTATCATCTATGTATAATATTAGAATGATCTATACTTAATATGAGACATATGTGGCAGTAAATAGTGATGAATACTAGTGTTGAATAATAAATATATTTGTTACTATTAGTTGTGCATAACTTTGCACCTTAAATATGGTTGTTTCCTTAGTTGTCATATAACTATACACTGGATGTTTTGAGTGCTTGTTGATTATTAAGAAGTGTTATTATAGTTGGACTTAATTGAATAGCCACGTGTTTGACTCATTTCATGTAAGGTGAGATGGAATCTTAAGGATAGTAATGTATGAGATTGGTCAACTAAGTCACATGGTTACTTTATTTAAGTTAAATTCTTGGAATGGTGTGGTTTAAGTGAGTAACCAATAACCTAGATTGTTTTATATTGAGTCAAGTTGAGATAGTAGTGTGTGAACATATGACCCACATATCCAAGTCAGAATGTGATTTTAATAAATTCTTTCACCAAAGTAGTGTAGTAACTACCTACATTATTAGTTCACATTACTTTCAAGTTTGCATGTTAGTCAGTTATCATACTTAGCTAGAGCCCATATTTAGGGTTGTATGACAGATTGTAGTTGTGTCAGTATACTATACACTTGGTTCTCAAATGGTCATGGTACATTTGTAGATACCTTTATTTGTTTCCCTCGCAAGAGGTAGGGCCACTTCTAGTAGGAAGGTGTGCAGGGGACCGCCAGTCTATGGTTGGAGGAAAAGTGCCTAGATGATGATCTCCCTCCACATAGCTAGATAGATTCCATGAAGCTTGTACTCAAGGAATTATATGATCGTGAAATTATATTACTAAAAATTAAAAGCATATTGTAAAAAACTTATATGTGATCATTGAATGACAACCTTGTATTTAGATATATGATTTATGTTAAATCCAAACCAATGTATTGATCATTATTTGGAAGCAATGTAAATTGATGAAATTATCTTTTATTGCATGATGGATTGTAATAGTGTTATATTTATATATACTTTTAAAAGTAAAAAATATATTGTTTATGCATTTGAAAATTATTTAATGAGTAAAATATGGAATTTATTTATTTTATTAGAACCATGTTGTTACAAAATGTGACTTTTAGAGGGGACAAACCTTCCATAATGATTGAGTATCCAAATGAGGATGGAAAGTCAATCATGTATCTATAGAAAAAGACCAAGAAGGTTGTACCAAATACTAAACTAGAGGTTTAGGTTGGACTAGAAGAGGAGGATAGTATGGAGATCTTGGAGAATTCAAAAGTAGAATTAGAAACTTCACCTTAGCTTTTGAGGAGGTCCACTCAATAGATGAGGCAAACAGAAAGGTACAGCCTACCTATTTTTAGCTATATATTTACTTTGTTGACCAAAACTAATGAACCAAAAAAGATCAAAGAGGCAATGAAAATGGATGATAATGAGTTCTAAAATTTGGCCATGGATGAGGAGATGGTTGTACCAAGGAGGAATGATACATGAGATTTGATATAGTTACTTGACGTTTGGAAACCTATTGGTCGTAAATGAGTGTTAAAAAGAAGCTAGGATTTGATGGTAATATTGAGAAGTACAAAGCATGGTTGGTTGCTGAAGGTTATTCCTAGGTTAAGGGGATAGATTTTAGTGAGACATTATCCCATGTTGCAAAGTTGACATCTATTAGAATGATCTTAGCTTGTGTAGATGTTTTTGATCTTGAGGTTGAGAAGATAGATATGAAGATAGTTTAATTATATGGTGATCTATAAGGGGAGATCTCCATGTCATAGTCAGCGCACTACATTAAGAAGGGTAAGGAAAACTTGGTTTGTTGGTTAAAGAAATCCCTCTATTGTTTAAAACACTCTCAGAATATCGTATAAAAAAGTTTGATTTATATGTTCTAGGGTTAGGGTTTAACAAGTCTAAGTTAGATCAATATGTTTATTATGAATAGATGTGATCATTTTATAACTATCACATTGTATGTTGATGATATGTTCTTATTTGGTAATGATAAGTAAATAATTAAGGACTTGAAATCTCAAATTTCTTTACAATTTGAAATGAAAGAATTAGGGGATGCTAAGCACATCCTTGGGATGGAAATTAGATAGGATAGGGCTAACATAAACTTTTAGGTTGGATGGAGGAAGTATGTTGAGTCTATTTTGTAGTGTTTTAGAAAGGCCAACAAAAAACCAATTAATGTTCCTATTTCCATGGGAACTAAGTTATCAATTGAGCAGTGTTCTTCAATACTCACTAAGATAGAGGGGATGAGTTCAATTCCCTATACTAGTGTAGTTGGGAGACTTATGTATGTTATGGCCTACACTAGACTAGACATTGCACCCAAGTGGTGGGATTCTTGAGTTGTTACATGGCCAATCTTGGATGGGAACATTGGTTTGTAGTTAAGAGGGTATTTAGGTATTTGACAAGTACTTTTGAGTACTATTGATAACTGAGAGGGGGGGTGAATCAGTTATCTTTATTACTTCTACTTTCTGATCTTCCTTAATAATTAATGCAGCATTAAATCATATAAGCAGACATAACCATGAAATGGAAATAACATCAATACACATGACACAATGATTTTGATGTGGAAAACCCTCTTAAGGGAAAAAACCATGGGGTGATTAACCCAAGATTGTATTCTCTGTTAGAAGAATAAGATAGTACAAAATGGCACTTGCCAATTAGGACTCACTGCCCGAGCACACTGCTCACAAGAGGCTTACTGCCTACAATAGTTTATACAAGGAAACTAGATACTTGAACTGATGATAAGCATCCACATATGCTAAGGTTCAGTTCCGGTTAGGTTCAATACACTGATCTGCTGCACTTCATTCTTTCTCTTCTTTGGTGTTGTTGTCCTGTCACATACCGGACCTACCTTACTGCACTTCTACTTTTCTTCGCACACCACAACACACAACACACACCTTCATACCGAAATCAATCTGGTATATATATCCGCACCAAGGATTTCATCCACTTTCTAGGCGGCATCCAAAATACTTACTATTTTCCCAAACTCTTGGTTTGTCAGCTGAATCCTTGCTTATCAAGTGATGTGTATCAAAGAGATGTTTATAGAAGTCATCAATCATATCGGCCAATCATGAATGATACCTTAAGAAACTTGATCACCATCAATAACTCATCTGGATTAAGGTCTGATGCTCTGCCGGTCAGTTCTTCCTCTGTCAACTCTGCCAAACAGGAACCCGACACTTAGGTGCTCATATCTTTTCACTCTTTCATCACCGAAGGCTCAATCTCTGGAATGTATTAGTCAAGGTAAACCTCTTGACTTCCCCAAGTTTGCACTTTACTAAGATACTTCCTCTGAGAGATCTGGACCTGACTCTTAGACCTTGCCACATGCTATGTTCTTGCTTACCGAACCACAACACTCTTTAATTTGACTTCCGGTATAGGCACACCATGTCCTGCGGATGTGTGGGATGAACTTTGTTGCCATCAATGACAACAATCATGAAGCTACAGTGTGTCTCTTGCCAACAATCTCCCCCTTTGGCATTGATGGCAACACTTAGTGAAAAATGATTAAGTGTCATACTACACTCCCCCTTAGCTGCTGCTCTGTTCTAATGTACACTTTACTGGAGCTCCCCCTTGGCTGGATTCCATATTTTTCATGGTTCCTCACTCCCCCTTTGACATCAATGGCAAAGGGTAGGGTCCGCACACCAAAATTTCCCAAAAACAAATCTATACTTGGCCGCAAAAACATATATACATGTTTTACTTACATACACTTAACTATATCTGCAAAAGTGGTTTTCAACTGTACTACTTATGTTGCCTAACTCCTCTTCATCCTATCCAAAATTGAGATGTGACCACTCAACAGGAATGCAAAAGCTTCTGCCCTCTTAAGATCTGTCGGATCATTGGTCCGGGTTGTGGTTTGAGCATCAGTTAGAGCTTCATGCATAGCCTCTAACTTAGGGATAATGATCCCTCTAAGTTCACCCATCCGGCTTATTATGTTCTTCCTTTCTTTCTCAAGTTTCTTTATTGCATTTGTGACTGCAATAGTCTGACACTCTTGATTTACTATGGAAGAGGAGAGAGGATCAAAACTTTGAGACAAACTTAGCAATTTGTCCTCTTGCTCTTTTACTTTCTTCTCAATATCCTTGGTCACTTTAGGCCAGGTTAAACAAAATTTATAGATATCTCCGCTATCTTTGAGAGAATTTTCTAAGCTCTTTATTCCAATATCCATAACTCTCCTATCATTTTTTATTAGACCCTGCACTTCGGAGAATCTTTTTCCCAAAAACTCCTTCTGGACCTTTTCTTCAGCTGACTTCTCCAAAGAGTCAAAATTTGTGCTAATTGAATTGATAAGAGTTTTTAAGTTACCGGATGTGGAGGCTAAAGAATCCTTTTGAAAGGATGGCATGATTTTCTCTAATGCACCAGATGCAATCTTAATTAGCTCACAATCTTCTATGTGAGATTTCAAAAGTTTTTCTTTTGCCTTTGCTGAAGTAAAGGATGCTAGCTTCATGGTTTGAACCGGGGAGAGGGAGTCAAAATTGAACGGTCCTTGAAGAAGTTCCAGTTCATCAAATTCCATTATTTCTTTGGTCAAGAAATCTTTTACTGCTTCTGCTGTGTCTCTTGCGGGAGAGAATTTTCTCCCCTTCTGCAGCCTTACTACTATCATCTGTGGTCTTCTTTGTTGGAGTTTTCTCTCCTTCTACAGCCTTACTACTGTCATCTTCTTTTTCTTTCTCCTCTGCTTCTTGATTAATCTTCCCTTCTACTCTTTCTTCCACTTCTTTTTCCTCTAATTTTTCTTCTTCTTTAGATTCAGAGATTGCTGGGGAATTCGGATGAGAGATATTTTCTTCTTCTTCTGGAATAGAGTAATCATGGTCCTTGGACTTCTCCTTACCTAATTCCTTTGTTTCTTCTACAATTTTTTTAGTAGGATCTTTCTTTGATGCACTTTTCCCTTCAACAGTAGAAGGTTCATCACTTACATCCTCTATAATGGGAATGTTGAATCTTTTGTATGCATTTCGGAGGATCTCTTCTATCTCTTTTGCCAATTTGTCAGTTTCTCCGAGCATAAGCTGATTCATTCTAGCTTTGCTCCAGAACTCATCCTTGCAATCTTTGAAGATCATATTCATTTGCTTCAAAGTGATTGAAGGATATAGCTGAATAGCTATCTATTCCCGGATCTCAAGATCCTTTGCCTTAGCATTATTCTTCCTTATTTCTAATTCCTTCTCTAGGCTTTTGGGAATGAGAGATATGATTTCAATAAAAACCTTATTGTAGATATTCAGATACCTGACTGTGGCTTCTTGCAGGATCTTCTGGTCAGCTTCGTTGTACTCATCATAGAACTCAGTCATTGGTTTTAGGTTCCCATCCACAGTAACTGATTTGATGATATCATTAATGCAAAGAGTGGGCATTTCAACAAATTTCTCTGCCTTCTCTTCCTTGTCTTGACCGGTAGAGGGTTCACCGGATGTTTTCTTCTTCTTCTTCATTTTCTTGACCTCTTCATCAGATTCAGTCTCTTCATCATCCTTTTAACTGCAATAAGATCTTGTGGCCTTCTTCTTAGTTCTCTTCTCTCCTTTACCGGATATTTTACTTCCGATTTTGATGCCTTTGAGCTCTTAGCAGTGGCAGATGCAGAGCTCTTAGAGGATCTCGTCTAGGAGGGGGCTTCTACTGGAGGACTTTCTTTTTCTGCCTCTTCCTTTTCTTTTTATGTCCTTTCCATCTTTTCTCTATGTGCATCAAGTGCCTCTTTTGAGATGCCATACCTTTTGGCAACATCCTCTACTTCTTTTCTCACTTTTCTCTTCATCTCTGGTTGTCTTAGTTCCACATGAATCTTTATACTCAATTCTTCAAAGGTTCCAAACCTTTCTGCCTTGGGATCCTTGGGCTGAATCAGCATGTGTTGAACATGCAGCTCTACAATTTTCTCATCCACTTCATACCCCATTGGCATGATCCACACTGTTCTTGGCTCCACAGCCTCCATTAGGCACTGATCAGTTTCTACCATAAAGCACACTGTATCTTTGTACTTCTCAACTAGAGATTGGGGGATTCTTTCTCTAGCTTGTATCATGCATTGGAAGTTTTTGAAGTAGCCCCATAGTGCCGTGTTTTGTGCCTTGGCATCACCAAGCCCATGTAAGTAATCTCTGATCTGAATTGCAACCGGTCTGTTATTTTTCCATACCCATCCATTGGATCTGGGTAGCTCATTCATGTAGTAAAAGAATAGGTAGAGTATCAAACCACCATATTTGAAATAATTCTTCTTATCCTTCTTTATCTTCTGCAGATTCTCCAAAAGTTGGTTCAAAAGGAGCTCACAAAGATCATAGTCTGTATTCTTCCTCAACATTTCATAAGCAGTATATACAGTAGTTTCAGATACTGAATTCTCCCTACTAGAGTGATATATCTTATATCCAATTATCATTGATGCAACCTTGATATCCAGATCTGTGATATCCTCAATTGTCATTGCTCTTTTATCAAATTTTGATCCAGTAGCCTCACTTACAATTTGGTTTTTGACAGATTTGAGAGTAGGCATCCCACCGGTTGAGTGTAATCTGGTTACTACCCTAATGGCATCCTTAGTGATCTTAAACGGCCTATCAACCACATGAAGTTGTCATGTATTCTGCTCAAAATATACCAGACCCATTCATCTTCCAGAAAATAGGGGAAATGAATGCACTGTGCAAAATGTTTGTCTCGAATAGCCTTATACTGAGGTTTGAGATCAAAAGAGTCATCTATTAACTGATTGTGATAGATATCTGATAGCTTGGATTCTCCAAACTCTTCAATGTTCACATGAATGTATGCCCTAACATCTTCAACATGCAAAACCCCATGTGGAATGCTGGAAAATGCACCTAAAGGATCCGCTTCTAGAGATTTGTAGGGATGTTTCTTAAATTTAGGGTGCGGCCTATCAGAAATCTTCACAACATTCAAAGTAGTCATCTTTAAAGATTCAGAGAAAGAATGGAAAATACCTCTTACGCCTTTTAGGGTTCACGGAATGAGCCAAAGAGATCACCAACTGATTTGAATTATGTGAATGATCCTTGAGAGAGATGAGGCAAGCTTGTTTGCAGAGCTCTTCTTGTCTATTTCACTAATGCAAATGTGCAAATGAAGAGTAAACGAACCCTTTTATCACTGAGCAAACCCTAATTTCACATTGCAATAAATGCGCAACTCAAGTCATTCTAGTTGCCTTGTTCTCCTTGTTCTGAGAAAGATCTTTTTCTGGATCACTGAGATATGCTTCGAATTATACTTGGTGATTATTGACAATCTATCTTTCTTTCCTCAATCATTTAATCTATCCGTAGATCAAGATTCCTCAATTTTGAATCAAACCGGATCTAACTGCAAAGACCTGCTTCTTACAAGATGACTGTGAAACCAGATCTATCTTGGAAGATTAGACTCTTCAAACCTTCTTGCGGATCTTTCATTTCTTTACCAGACCTTCTTTATATGTTTCTCTGATAATCCTTTAATCCGCAACCTTTTATGTGCCAATTTTGGGCACCTAATGACTGGCTGGGGGAAAATGTTTTTCTTTTGTTACTCCCCCTAAGCCAGAGCTCATCTATTTAGTTTTTGGAAAGAATATTAGCACCAGATTCTGGTGCGGATCCATCCTCAACATTTTGTGCACTCCTCTTTACCCAAATCTTGTTCATCTCCCTTTGAATTTCATCCACATTCATTTTTCCTTTTCCTTTGTCTTAGTTTTGATTATGATGGACCGGACCCTTATTGTTTTGATTCTTACTTCTACAAAATTTGGCAATATGAGCAGATCTATTACAATTGTAGCAGAATACATTTCTTTGAATATTTGACTGATATCCTCTTGATCTACACTGATTAGCCATATGTCCCATTCTATTTCATGCAAAGTATCTTCTATTGAATGAATTGTTTGTTTGCATATTTCTACACTCATGAGATTTGTGACCATACATTTTGCAATTGAAACACTGTCCAGAGAAGGATGAATTAGTCTGGTTCATTCTTCTTCTACACTAATTTTCTTTATGACCAAAATTATTACAGTTGTGGCAGTATCCATTGAAGGATGGATATCTTTGAGCATTGGGTTGCCTTACCGGAGGTCTTCTAGGCCTGTTTCTTGGATTTTCTGATCTAGAGTTCTTCTGACCAGATCCAAAGCTTTCACCTTTCTCATACCCCAAGCCTTGCTTGTCATCTACCCTCTTTTGGCTTTGAAGAAGAACTTCAAGTTGGGCAGAGCTTATCTTGAATTTCTCTTTGTATTCATTTGTTGTTTGAAGATCCTTTTTAAGAGTGTCAATCTGATTCTCAAGTTGTTCTTCATTATCCCTAGCTTCTTCAAGATCAGATTCAAGATGCCTGATTATTCTATCCATTTTGTGGCAGTCTTCTGATTTCTCTTTGAGAGATTGTCTTAGATCATCTTCAGTTTTCCTTTTCTCTTCAATTTCTTGGGTAAATTTCATAACTCCTTATTCCATTTCATGCCTTACCATAATGACCTCTTTTGATAAATTTTCACATAACTTGGTTTTCTCCTTCAGATCTTCATTTCTATTATTGTCTTCACCTTGACTTGCCAATTGTTGAAGTAGATCCTTTCTCTTTTTCATAGAGATACTTAGTTTCCCTTTTAGTTCATTTATGAAATCATCAGCCTGTTTGAGTCTTTCCTTCAGTTCATTGACTTTAGAGTTGGATTGCTCAAGATCATCTAGGGTAGACTGAAGTTGTTCCCTCATACCATACACATCCATTTGAATTCCCAGATCTTCCTTAAGTTGTTAGGCTCTGTTTGGAGGAACTTAGCTCTGATACCAATTGTTGATAACTGAGAGGGGGGGTGAATTAGTTATCTTGATTACTTCTAATTTCTGATCTTCCTTAACAATTAATGCAGCATTAAATCATATAAGCAAACATAACCATGAAATGGAAATAACATCAGTACACATGACACAATGATTTTGACGTGGAAAACCCTGTTAAGGGGAAAAACTACAGGGTGATTAACCCAAGATTGTATTCTCTATTAGAAGAATAAGATCGTACAAAATGGCACTTGCCAATTAGGGCTCACAGCCCAAGCACACTGCTCACAAGAGGCTTACTGCCTACAATAGTTTATACAAGGAAACTAGATACTTGAACTGATGAGAAGCATCCACATATGCTGAGGTTCAGTTCCGGTTAGGTTCAATACACTGATCTGCTGCACTTCATTCTTTCTCTTCTTTGGTGCTACTGTCCTGTCACATACAGGACCTACCTTACTGCTCTTCTTCTTTTCTTTGCACACCACAACACACAACACACACCTTCATACCGAAATCAATCTGGTATATATATCCACACCAAGGATTTCATCCACTTTCTAGTCAGCATGCAGAATACTTACTATTTTCCCAAACTCTTGGTCTGTCGGTTGAATCCTTGCTTATCAAGTGATGCGTATCAAAGAGATGCTTATAGAAGTCATCAATCATGTCAGCCAATCATGAATGATACCTTAATAAACTTGATCACCATCAATAACTCATCCAGATTAAGGTTTGATGCTCTGCCGGTCAGTTCTTCCTCTGTCAACTCTGCCAAACAGGAACCCAACACTTAGATGCTCATATCTTTTCACTCTTTCATCACCGGAGGCTCAATCTCTGGAATGTATCAGTCAAGGTACACCTCTCGACTTCCCCGAGTTCACACTTTACTAAGATACTTCCTCTGAGAGATCCGGACTTGACTGTCAGACCTTGCCACATGCTATGTTCTTGCTTACCGGACCACAACACTCTTCAATCTGACTTCTAGTATAGGCACACCATGTTTTGCGGATGTGTGGGATGAACTTTATTGCCATCAATGACAACAATCATGAAGCTACAATGTGTCTCTTGCCAACAAGTACTCCATATGCTATAATAGTAATATTTTAGAGGACCAACACTTGTATATATTTAGGGTTATGTGGATTTAGATTGGGTACAAGGGATGTTGACAATAGCTCTACTAGTGGCTATGTGTTTATCTTATTTAGAGGTGTGGTAAGTTGTATGAGTAAATGATAGGTTGTGTTCACTTTATCCATAATAGGCAACACAAATGGAAACTATTCATGCTTGCAAGGATGCCATTTGAGTGTGTTTAGATGTGGGCCTAAGTTAGAAAGTTGTTAGAGTTGATTATGATAAAGAACCCAACCTTTCGTGAATGGACAAAGCACATTGATGTCCAGTATCATTTTGTTTGACACATTATAGAGGATGGAAGGGTGATGATGGAGAAAGCTAACATTTTGAAGAATGTTGCAAATGCATTGACAAAGTTAATGAATGAAAAGAAGTTCAGGTTGTGCTACAAGACTATGGGCCTCTCAGCCCTCTAGTAGTTATTTGATAGTATTGGTACTCTTTTTTCTACTTCAAGGTGTTTGACAAGCAAGAGAATGTTAGGAAAGGTGTTTCAACCTTACATCTTAATGTTGAGAACACTCAAATGAAATTTCTAGGCTATAAAGGTCATTTTTTCTCTAAAAATTATCGAAATGGGTTTTAATTGGCTAAAACAAGTTATGGTGACATAGAATTCTTCAATATCTTAATTTTTTTAAAAGGGGCTCAATCGACTTCCTAGATCAAAATTTGTGGCCTCCAAAAGTTAGGACCCACACATTAGAAATGTAAGAGGATCTTTGACACATAAGAGAGTTGAAAGAGGGAGTTGTCTATGTTGACCAATAACAATCACCAACTTATGACATGTCATTGTGTCTATCATAAAGTATCTTTGGAGGGTTTGAATAAGACAAATTGGAGCACCCAAGTTGGGAGGATAAATATGACATATTAAGATGGAGTATTATGACAATTGTAAGGAATATGTTATATTTAGCATGAGCACTCTTCTTGGGATTTGGGTGTTAGAATTTGACTCAGCTCTTTGGAAACCACTTTTGGGTGATATTAGCTCATGTTTTTATGATTCCTCTTTGGTGGTTTGATATATTGATTTCTCTATTTATTAGGTGCTTAGGAATGCTAGTATTACTCTAGATTTAGGTGTTGGTGTCGTCTCCTATGAATTCTCCTTTCCTAGATTGTATTGTAACTGATATTGTTGTTGATTAATACATTAGTTCAAAATTTGGAGGCTAGGGTTTTTGAAAGGATTTTCCTAGGATACGTTATTATTGTGGCAAGTATGTGTCTAATCGGTGTTGTCATTGATGTCAACATATATGTGTTGTCATTGGTGTCAACTGTGCTCCTATCTTGTTGTTTGCTTGTAATGAGTAAGATGCTTTGTATTTACTTATGTAAGTAATCTTGATGTTGATGATATTGAGAAAATTAGCTTCTCCGATAGAAACAGTGAGTTGTAGTGGAAACAGTGTATGCATACAGAAGAACAATCCAAGAGATTGCTCTGCATTTCCTGTAGGATGAATATCTTTGTCTGTGGATTGGAAGTTATTTAGAAGTCCATCTAAATATGCTCTATGTTCTAATTTTGGGCCTTCGGTAAGAAGAATTGAGTGAGTTATGTTCACCAGAGTGAAAATAGTTTTTTCTGTATGTTTGGCAAAGACAGGGAGAAAGTATTATGCTCCACATTCCTCCACATCGAAGTATTTTGATCTGTGGTTGTAGATTTAAGTCTGAGATGATGTTAAGTGCTTTCAACTCCAATGCTTCGTGATTTGGTGGTCCGCAAGCTATCCTTTCTTTATGACAGTAGCTAACAGTGTCGTTCTTGTGCTCCGGTTTGAAGAATCTTCTTGATAGAGTGGTTAGAGATCGTGTGGTTGTTATTGGTGTTTACAATGTGCTTGTGGATGTCTCCTGCTCATGTTCTTACCTTTGGATTAGTCCACAAAGAGAAGTTTGGATATTAAAAGAAGAATGTTCTTAGAAGATTCTAGTGTTAACTCCAGTTTTGGTTGACTTGGTTGATTTCACTATTTGCGGAGATGCATTGAAGATTGTAGAATCGTGTTGTGGCATGGAGGATTGCATTTGAGTCCTAGCTAAGGCATGGCGTGTTCATCATACTTCTCTATATCTTTCCTTAGCTAAATTTTGTAATAGGTCTAGACCTATTTCTATGTATGTTTTGTAATGTCGACCTTGGAGAATGTTCCAATGGTTGAATGTAATGCCGACCTTGATGTACATTCCAAGGTTGATGAATTGTATAAAAGCATGTAATAGAGTTGTAAAAAAGTGTATGAGTTTGAAGATGAAGAGATAAGTGTGAAGGTGTGAAAGAGCAGATCAGAGAAGTTATATTGTGCTTGAATGGAATTGAATCTTGGCATGGAGTAAATGCTACTTAATCAGTTCACCACTTTGGTAGTGAGCCACCCTTTGGCGATGAGTTGTTCTTTGTAGTGAGCAATTTGGGTAGTGAGCCCTGTAGGCAGTGAGGCTCTAATTTTTAGTATCGTTATAACTCATATATTTCTGTGGGCTAACACCCACTGTGGTTTTTCCCTTTTAGGGTTTTCCACGTAAAAATATGGTGTCTACTATGTTGGATGTGTGTTTGTGAGTAAGTTTATGGTTTCATGCTTTCATGGTTAAATCTGATTATAAGCAATTAAGTTGTTGATGGTTTGATGTTCAAATGAAGCTAAGTTTTTGTGACAACTGATTCACCCCCCCTCTCAGTTGTCCAGTGTATTTCAACAATTGGTATTAGAGCAAGGTTCCTCGGTGATAAGCTTAACAGCTTGAGGTAGATCTAGGATGTCTTACAAGAAGGAGGCTCCACAGTTTGATGGGACAAATTATGAAACTTGGAAGATTCGCATGAAAAGCCATCTTCTTTGAATTGGTTATAAAGTATGGCAAGTGACACAGACTGAATATACCATGCCAGAGAATGGTTTGACAACAGAAGATGAAGTCAAAGAATATGAGGTAAATATAAAAGCTAGAGATGCTCTGTTGAGTGCGTTGACTGACTTTGATTTAATAAAGGTCATGGATTATGAGTATGCTAAAGAAGTTTGGGATAAGCTGAGTAATCTGTATGAAGGAGATGATTCTGTAAAGAGTGCCAAATTACAGGGACTGAAAGCCAAATATGGTCTTAAAATGGGAGAAGATGAAAACATAACATCCTTCATGCAAAAGGTTGATGAACTTGTTACTGGAATCAAAGGTATGGGAGGAACTGTTGATGAAACTGAAGTTGTGATGAAAATTGTTAGGTCATTACCTAAATCCTATGCTCACAAGGTAGTTGTAATTGAAGAAATAATGACTGTGAAAAGGATTAATAAGGATCAGTTGCTTGGTAAGATTATTGCTTTTGAAATGAGAGAGTTTGGTGATGCTCTGCCAAAAGTAGAAACTACTTTCAAAGCTAGTACTTTAGAAAAGATCTCCATAGCAGAAAAGTACAAGGTAGAACCTGATGATGAGATTGATGAAATTGAAGCCAACTTTGTTGATAGACTGCAAAGAGGTTCCAGTAAGTTCAAAGGAAAATTATCTTTCAAATGTTTCTCATGTGGTAAAGTAGGTCATTATGCTTCCAGATGTCCTGAAAGAATTGAAAGGAATAGAAAAAGATTTGAGAATAGGCCTAGAGCTCCAAAGAAATGCTACTATATTAGAGATTTTGATGATGAATGTGTGACTAATGATGAATCTGATGATGCTAGTACTAGTGTAAATGAATACATGTTTATTTCTATTAAAGAAGAACCTATATGTCTACTAATCCTGCGAGTTGTGTGAAGGAAGAAAAACTAGTGGAAGAAAGTGTTTTGATTGTTTAGGTTGAGAAAGACAAGGATGAATGGATTATTGATAGTGGATGTTCACATCACATGACTAGCAACAAAAGTAAGTTTGTAAGTTTGGAAAAATATGATGGAGGACTGGTTAGGTTTGGAGACAATGCAGCTAGTAAGATTTGTGGAAAAGGATCTATTTCATTTGATGGAAATCATAACACTGACAATGTTCTCTATGTGAAGGGTTTAAAGCATAATCTTTTGAGTGTTGGTCAAATGTGTGACAAAGGTTATGATCTAAGATTCAAAGACAATGGATGCAAGATAATGGAAAGCTCTGTAACTGTGATTGCTACTAGTAAGAAGACTAGAGGTAACATCTATCAATTAAGAGGAACTAATGATTACTGTTTATTAGCCCAAGCAGATGAAAGTTGGTTGTGGCATAGAAGGTTGTGTTATATAAATTTTGATAATCTGGTAAAGATAAGTTCAAGTCAGACTATAAGAGATCTACCAAAACTTGTGAAACCCTCCAATACTATTTACAAGGAATGTCAGTTGGGGAAGCAGAGAAGAACAAGTTTCAAGAGTAAAGAGCAATTTTCTATTGATTTGCTCGATCTAGTTCATATAGATCTATGTGGTCCTACAAGGATAAGAAGTCTGCAAGGTGACAGATACTTCATGTTGCTTATTGATGATTATTCTAGAATGACTTGGGTTACTTTTCTAAGAGACAAATTAGAAGCCCTAGAGAAGTTCAAATCCTTCAAGACAATGGTTGAAAATGAAATAGAACTAAAAATCAAATGCTTGAGGTCTGATAGAGGAGGTGAGTTCACATCAAATGAATTCAACATTTTCTGTGAAGAGCAAGGAATAAAAAGATAGTTGTCTGCACCTAGAACTCCTCAGCAAAATAGAGTTGTGGAAAGGAAGAACATGACTATTCAAGAAGTTGCCAGAACAATGATGAAAGAAGGAGGCCTGCCGGAAGTCTTCTGGAAAGAAACTATACATACTATTGTCTACATTCAAAATAGAGTTCAAGTGAAAGGTAATGGCACTAAAACCCCCTATGAATTGTGCTATAGAAGAATTCCAACAGTAAGATACATCAAAGTGTTTGGAAGTAAATTCTATATCAGAAGAGATGAAGACCTAGAGAAATTTGATGCAAGATGTGATGAAGGAATCTTCCTTGGATACTCTACCAAGAGTAAGGCCTACTGGTTCTACAACAAAAGGTTGAAAAAGATTGTGGAGAGTGCAAATGTGAAAGTGGATGAAGGCAAAGGAAAAACATTAGTTCAAAGTGGTTGAGTCAGATGAACCTGCTGATATAACTCATGAAGAAAAAGTTGAATAAGAAGACAATCAAAGTGAAGAAGAAAAGGCTCTAGAAATTGCTAAGACTCCTAGGTATGTAAGAATCAATCACTCTGAAGATCAAATTATTGGAGACAAAGAAAAAGGAGTACTAACAAGGAAAAGAGCTACAGAAGAACAAGTGAATTACTATCTGCTCTCTACAGTTGAACCAAAAACTATGAATGAAGCTTGCAATGATGAAAATTGGGTTAAGGCAATGGAAGAAGAACTAATGCAGATAGAGAAGAATGAAACCTGGGAATTAGTTCCTAGACCTATTGACAAAAATATCATTGGAACCAAATGGGTCTTCAGGAATAAGCTGAATGAAAATGGAGAAGTTGTAAGGAATAAAGCAAGGCTTGTGTGCAAAGGATATTCTCAAATTGAAGGGATATATTTTGAAGAGACTTTTTCTTTAGTATCTTAGATTGAAGCAATCAAAATGTTTCTGGCATTTGCAACTCACAAAGATTTCAAAGTGTATCATATGGATGTGAAATCTATATTCCTGAATGGGGAGTTAGAAGATGAAGTCTACATTGAGAAACTGGAAGGATTCCAACTATCAAATCAAGGTGATATGGTATACAGGTTGAAGAAAGCATTATATGGAATCATGCAAGCTCCCAGGGCATGGTATGCAAGGTTGGATAAGTACCTATTGCAGTTAAAATTCAGTAAAGGCACTGCTGACATTAATCTTTATTTCAAGATTAATGGTGATCAAATTTTGATTGTTGAAGTCTTTGTTGATGATATCATATCTGGTGGAAATGAAGGTATGTGTAAGAAATTTGTTGGTGAAATGCAGAAAGAGATTGAGATGTCTATGTTTGGTGAGATGAATTTCTTTCTGGGTCTACAAATCAATCAATCAGATAAAGGAATCTTCATATCTCAATCTAAGTATGTGAAAGAGTTGTTAAAGAAGTTTGGGATGGAAGACTCTAAACCGATATGTACTCTTGTGATGCCCCGTCATGCAACCCTAGAGAGTTAGGCTAACAAGTGCAAGATTTACAGAAATATATTTTTGTATCTTTTTGAAGCAAGAGGGAGCAATAATCATTTAAAATAATTACACTGATAACAACATTAACATAAAATGAACATTTAAGACATGATGTTTCCAAAGTCCATGATATTTTATTCTGTGTGCTTCTGGCTTGACTGTGTGTTGCTGCTTTTCATCCTGATGATGGATCATGGAGTGTGATCTAAAACGTCATTCAAAAAGCAACACGCAGTCAAGCTAGAAGCACATAGAATAAAACAAAATGAACAGCTAACACCTCTAGGGAACATAACTGCATCATAAAATTATAGCAATACAAGTGATATACATAACGATACATCAGAGTTACATTAATCATTTACAAATATGAATAGTTATAAAGGATCAATTATAGGATTGCAAGATACAAGATTTCTGATTGATTACATCAGTTTACAAAATACAACAAGATTATACAACTTTGGAATTATAATATAGCTCTTGAGGATGCAAAAACAAGTCTGAAACTAGAGAATCATCTGTAGTGGCCACGAGTCAAATTGGTCAAGAAAACAAAACCAATGGATAAAGCTCTTCCACCCAACCATGTGTAACCCTGAGGTCCACCCCTCCGAGCTAGGAGATAACAATGAGGTTTCCCGACATTAGCAAGGACAAAAAGACTAACAGAGGACATAAGTTTCACATGCAAATAAACACTGAACACAACAAACAATATCCAGAGCCAACAGAACGGGGCAACTGGAGTGCAGTAAGACAAAGTGTCATCGCATGGTTCATGGGTTACCCTGACTGTCTCTCTCTAGACACCAATCCCCATCTATGGTTACCCTAACAGCCTCTCTCTAGGCGCCGGCCCCATAGGTCACACATGCAGTCTACCATATCTAGAATAAAGAGAAGTTTTACCCTTTCCCCCCCTTAGTTAATTATCAGGTTTTCACTTATTAAACACTTCCAATGGGTTACCCAGACAGCCTCTTTGGGCATCAGCCCCACATCGGAAGCCACTCCCTTACCTGCACCTAGTTGACCCAACCCAAACAAATGGATGCATCACTAAGACCATCTACAAGGACTACTTAGGCAATACCTTTATGCATGAGAAAACTTAATATGCAAAAGTCCAAGACTAGATAACAATAGTCAATTTTCTCATTCTCCACAATACAGAGTGTCAGAAGTGAACATCAAGTCTCATAGAACTTTCACCTAATTCAAGAGTCATAAACCAAAGCCTCTGGATGACACATAATCCAAGAAAATCCCATGACTACAAAAGGCAAAACAATCCTTATGACGACAATAAATAAACTTTACTTATACAAAGGAAATCCCGACTAGCCAAATCTAATATCTGAATATTATACTAATAAATCAAGAGAAAACACTATCTCCTATCTTAACAATTCCAACGCAAAGCAGTTATAACCAATCTTAAAACTAAAATAAATTTAAGTTAATCCATTTTTTATTTTCACTAATTCAGACTAAACACCAATTTCCATTTCCAATTTTTTTGTATTTAATTTAAACTCAAATTTCATCACATAATTTAATCTAATTCACAAATGTCTCAAAGACATATTTCCATATTTATATAAAATAAACACGCATATAAAGTAATATATTAAACACATATATTTAACTTAATACCTTAATCTACATATTTCAAAACTTATACAATTACTTTATATCAATTTACACTAAATATAATAATGATTATGATTATGAGAGAATACTTATTTCATTATAACTTTCTAATAATATTATAAACCAACTTAACTTTCCAAAGTTGAAACTAGCACCATTACTTGCTAATTATTAGTATTCCTAAATATATTCATGCTTCCCACAATCGAAGGTAATCATAGATTTATAAGGGAGGAAAGCTTATTAAAACTCCACGATTGCAAAGAGCCAAGAGCAATAAGGTACGAAAAGTCCTCAAGTTGACAGGGGTTCCGAATTTATCCAATTTTTTCCTTTTCTGGGGAGGTTTGATATTCAGGGGCTTAAAAGTAGAAGTAAAAAATTTAGCCCAGCATTTTGATAACTTGTTTAACAGAATTATTGAGGAGCAACTAGCACAGAGGGATGATACACAGTGCAATGGTAGTGAAGTGAAGGATTTTCTGGATGTAATGTTGGATTCAAGAGAGGACGGTACACAACTTTCTGTTGAGAACATCAAAGCAATACTGATGGTAAGCCATATTCCTCATAATAATTTGGCATGAAATAGAAGTTACCGAATGGGCATAAAATGAGTAAAAAAAATGGCTTTCAAACAGCTAAAGGAAAAATGAATTTGCAATGATACGAAAATTGTTTCATTCTCCCTAATGGCAGCCGCACAAGAACTTGGTACAGGTAAGGGGTTCTTAACAGAGTTAAAAAATTTGCAAGAGTATAGGCAATGATTCATGGGAACTTATAAATTGTTTGACTAATGAATCTCATGGTCCGTCCTCTAATATGCTTTTAGCTGAATCCAATTTTTGTAGGATATGAAAAGAATGGTTTTGTTGAGTTGGACTCAAGAAACAATCATAGGAAACATACGCAACATGATTTTTGTTAATAAGGCTTTTATAAGTTTTTCAGGCAAGGCAAAGCGATAGCCAGAGTACAACATATAAAGCTAAACATCAACAGAATCAAAATACTTTACACAAAGGCAACCAGCAGAGTAAAGCACCAAGAATCAATTTGAGAGAAGGCCAGCGAACTAATAGCTCCAAGTCTACAATGATTTAGATCTGCAAAAGATAATTATGTGACCTGATTGACTCTCTAGCCCACTCAAGCTGACTTGAGGCTGCCCTAAGACTTATTAAGATGACATTGAAATATACGGTGAAAACATGGATGTGCATCCTTGGAGTCTGTGGACCTCATAAGAATATGGGCTAAGGAGTGTTTGCTGCATTCGATGGGGCAATATCGAATACAAAGGGTTTCAAAGCTTTCAAAACATATGCGATTAACAAGAGCAAAAGGCACAAAATTAGCTCTATCTAGGTTTGAAAGACATGCACAAAATAGCTTAAGCGGGTCATGCCCAAAGAAATGTTGGTGCTAAAAGAACCCATGACCCCATTTGAAAATATTGTGATGAATAACTAGGTGAACACACACAGAAAACACATAAATAATTATAACCCACAATGCAGAAAAAGAATTTCTTTCTTTCAAAACAAATTAAGGCACAAAAAAACATACTGTTCTCAAAGCCAAAACACCAAAGTAGCAAAGCTTGAAGATCTTTTTCCCTCTCTCTGTTGAATACCCCAGAGTTCAAAAAAAAAAAAAGAACACCATCCTGCCCACACAAGAGTCCCCCCCACCAAAAAAAATAGACCAAGCCCCACTCCTTTCCCCCACTTCCCGTATCCATTACTGAGAATCTCCCCTCTCCCAAAAATAACTGTTGTAGACACCCAAAAATGACCAAGTCATCACATCACTTGCATTTTGTCTAATCTGTCTAATCACCTGTATTCAACGTTAATTAAATAATCTAATTATTTAATTAATTTCACCAATTTCATCTATTTCTTCTAAATTACATACTTTCGACATTAATTGAATAAATTCTCTTTATTTAATTAATTTAATTAAATTCAACTCTATATTCTTCCAAAATTAAATAATTTTAATTATTTAATTAAATCATTATCTTCTTTCAAATTTCAAGTCTCCATTAATTAAATAAATCCAATTATTTAATTAATTCATCCAATTCTATCTTATCTGCAATTAAATAATTTTACATTATTTAATTAAATCATTTGTTCTTCTAAATTTAAATAAATCATGCAAATTTATTTAAATTATCTCAATCCTCTAAAAATAAATAAAATCAAATATTTTATTTATAATCTTCATATTCCTCAATCATGCACAAACAATTAAATAAATTTATTTATTTAATTTTAGTTATCTTCTAATTCCTCTTAAAATATCTTGTTAACTCATGTGCACAATCAGTTTTATTTTTAGAACTCTAAAAAAGGCAAAATTACAAGTTGAGTTATCTATTCAATCAATATTGTTTTCATCATATTTTACTAAAAATATCCTTATGGATTGACACATGTCGTGTGCACATTCTTCATGGTTATTTGTTTTATCTCCTTCGTTGATTCTTCTGAATTATCTGGACCATTGATCGATTTCTGTTGAAATCTATATAAACCCCCCTCATCTCCTTCACAAATCCTCTTCTATCACTTATTCTCGAGCATACTTAACAGCGCTTTGAGCATACATCGCATTGATTGAGCAAATTCATGATCTCTTGACATTGATCTTTGAGCACTTTACTTGCTTGTCGCAACCATGGTTTTGCAATACTATTGAGCAATCCACGTTCATCCAAAGGGAACAATACAAATCTTAGTAAAAGCTTTTATATTTCATTGATTTATTAGTAATGGCTTTTATTTAGATTCGTTCTCTTTATGTTATTGGTTTTTGATTTTGTTAGTTTATCATAATCAATTTTTCTCATACACATTCTGGCATCCTTTAACGGACACATCACTCCTATGATAAGGCTGTCATCTTTTCAACACTTTTCCTACGTCATCACACCAACCAGAACTACATATTATCTCATTTCAATCTTAAGGTACCTTGATCCCATGGATATGGGTATGTAGGTAGTCTAGAATACGAAGGAAGTATCCTGTACTCAGGTACATAAGATCTCCTCCTTTCACCTTGACTCATCTCATCACTCTATCCAGAACTACATATTATCATCTTTCATCTTCCATCATAAATGTGCCTTGATCCCGTGGATACATGGTATGTAGGCAGTCTGAAATATGAAGGAAGTATCCAATACTCAGGCACATACGATTCATCATTCTCCATCCGTTTCAATCCATTAAACACTGCCATTCTTTCTAGTCTTCCGCGTATCAAAATCCATTCGCCTCGACTTGACTAACTCAAGCAACAAGCTAGCACATCCTTTCCAAGCAAAAGTCCTTAACAAGCCTGAAGCAAAGTAGCTTTCTTCTAGAGTCATGTACTGCCTACTATTCCAATTGCCAACATCAGCTAAATCCAACTTAACCAAAGCACTAGATCAACAAGCTTGTCTTCTACAAAGTGTTCCATTGTCAAGACCAACACACGCGTCTCCTGCGACATGTAGCAGTTCCTGCAGCAAGACATTGTCTTTTTAGGTAGATGGCCCCCTTTAACGGACACAGAATTCCTACAATAAGGTTGTTATCTTTCCTATCCAATCTATCCTGAGCAACCTCTTTGGCAAGAGAATATGTTGGTTGTATGTTTACTTTGTAAGTCAGTCAATTTTCTTTATGGTTTATCTTTTGTTCCTTTTTCCATTACCTATTCAAGGCTACCTTGATTCATCTATAATCTTGGTATGTTGCGATGCAGTACGGATTGGGCACACAATCATTGCTTTTGTGTGCCGTGTTTGAGGAATGATCTTTAGCATCTTTCTTAGCAGCATATTTATCTTGTGTGTGTTACGACCTAGCATCTTACATATTAATATTCTTCTTGCATTTACATGTATTGAAGTTTATTTTATGTTCAAGACTATGGCACATTCACATGTCCCACAAGGTTATATTATGTCTAAGGGATCTAAGTTCAAACCGCTTGCTTGCAGAGTCAACATCCACACACTCGGATATCTCAGCACCTTGGTCTTTTATACCTTGGTGCAAACTATCCATGTGCTATATCAAAAATCAGGATTGCTCTTTATAAATATTTTTGAAACCATTGCAACAAGCTCATCCATTTACACCATCCATTTTTCCATGTCCTTATATAGTTTTTCAAGCAAAGACCGATCAACCGCCTTTCTCTCATGTTCTCTCCTATCTCCTTTCTTCTATCTATCATCAACCCAACCTCGTCTGTCTCCAACAAACTCTTCTAGTCGACCATCAACCCAATCCTTCTGTCGCTTCCCTGTCTTCTCGCTCGAGGGGGCATACGCTGGGGCAACTACCTATATTGGGGCATCAATAAATTGTATCATGTCTTCAACAATCATTTTCTTTGATGCAACGCTGTAAACTGTTTTGCATCAAAGAGGGGCAAAATGTAGACACCCAAAAATGACCAAGTCATCACATCATTTGCATTTCATCTAATCTGTCTAATCACATGTATTCAGCGTTAATTAAATAATCTAATTGTTTAATTAATTTCACCAATTTCATCTATTTCTTCTAAATCACATACTTTCGACATTAATTGAATAAATTCTCTTTATTTAATTAATTTAATTAAATTCAACTCTATATTCTTCCAAAATTAAATAATTTTAATTATTTAATTAAATCATTATCCTCTTTCGAATTTCAAGTCTCCATTAATTAAATAAATCCAATTATTTAATTAATTCATCCAATTCTATCTTATCTACAATTAAATAATTTTACATTATTTAATTAAATCACTTGTTCTTCAAAATTTAAATAAATCATGCAAATTTATTTAAATTATCTCAATCCTCTAAAAATAAATAAAATCAAATATTTTATTTATAATCTTCATAATCCTCAATCATGCACAAACATATAATAAGTTTATTTATTTAATTTTAGTTATCTTCCAATTCCTCTTAAAATATCTTGTTAACTCATGTGCACAATCAATCTTATTTTTAGAACTCCAAAAAAGACAAAATTACAAGTTGAGTTATCTATTCAATCAATATTATTTTCATCATATTTTACTAAAAATATCCTTATGGATTGACACGTGTCGTGTGCACATTCTTCATGGTTATTTGTTTTATCTCCTCCGTTGATTCCTCTGAATTATCTGGACCGTTGATTGATATCTGTTGAAACCTATATAAACCCCCCTCATCTCCTTCACAAATCCTCTTCAATCACTTATTCTCGGGCATACTTAACAGCGCTTTGAGCATACATTGCATCGATTGAGCAAATTCACAATCTCTTGGCATTGATCTTTGAGCACTTTACTTGCTTGTTGCAACCATGGTTTTGCAATACTATTGAGCAATCCACATTATCCAAAGGGAACAATACAAATCTCAGTAATAGCTTTTATATTTCATTGATTTTTTAGTAATGGCTTTTATTTAGATTCATTCTCTTTATGTTATTGGTTTTTGATTTTGTTAGTTTATCATAGTCAATTTTCCTCATACACAACTGCAATCAAATTTATTTCCCCCAAGAGATCCTCCAAGTCAGGATTCTCATAAGACAACACACCAAGAAATCAATTCATTCACTAACAAAATCTTTCCCGATACACCAAATACAATTCTAACAGTAATAAAATATTATTCTCTTAAGATAAATATCATTATGATTAATTATCAAAGCTATTAATTTAATTCTTAATTAAAATATTTCTCATCATAATTAATTTACTATTATGATATTAATGCTTAAGACAATCATTTCTTAAAATCAATAAGATTACTAACTTAATCTATATCAAAACACGTAAATAATATTCTAAAATCTGCAAAACTATTGGGTCTAACTTAATATTATTATTATTCATTTCCAAACATTTCACATAGACTGAAACGAACAAAATCAAGCAAGGACAATTACATACTGATTATGACCAAACCTGAGGTCAAAACCATAGAGTACAACAAGACTCATGATCACAAACAAAGAACATAGACTGACCAAGGGAAAACCCTATGTTATCTCCCTTCGACATTATCCAT
Source organism: Cunninghamia lanceolata (assembly GCA_027924645.1). Classification (NCBI taxonomy): domain Eukaryota; kingdom Viridiplantae; phylum Streptophyta; class Pinopsida; order Cupressales; family Cupressaceae; genus Cunninghamia; species Cunninghamia lanceolata. Next base: position 2,190,453 of record BSBN01000082.1, read on the forward strand.
TGGTTCAAGGGCATGCTTAGACCTGCTAAGTCAAGTGGAGTCGATGCCCAGTACCTGCAACCTACATCAAAATGATAGGTTGTCTACGGGCATATGCATATATATCAAACACACAGAGTTAGAGAATCACAGCGTATTAGGGTGCTCGAAACGAGCAATACTACACCATCCCTGCTCTAAAACAAGACAATAAACACAAACATCACTAACTGACAGTCAGATAACATTTAATCCATAAAGCATTGTAACATTAATCTGCATAATCAATTAAACATCCACTAATCATGTCAAAATACATCATAACTAAAATAACAATAATGTCATCATCCTACTCATAACACATGCCAATAACCACATCAGTCAACCATTGTCCATTGTGATCATAGTAAGCATAAACCATAGTCTAATAACTCCATGTCTCAAACTGGCAAATTGCAATATAAAACGACTAACTGTCTCAACACTATCTAAAAGCAAAAAGGAAACTAACATCTGTCACAAACCAAAATTGAGGGGCATTACATCCTTCCCCCCAAGAATCAAGCTTACTCATGGAAGCCTGCAAAAGTAAGGGTAAACTCACACAAACTAGAAGCATCCTCCCAGGTAGCAGAAGTTCTGACACTAGGATCCCACTAGACCCCGACCTGCTCCACGTCTCTGCCCCTGAGAGTCTACTCCTGATGCTGAAGCTCACACACGATCTCTAAAGAAGGTTGCATGTCCTCTACCTATGGTCTCCAAGGTTGTCCCCTAATGCTCAATTGCTACAAACACTCTATGAGACCTCCCTGCGTCACCTACGGTCGGCTCTGAAGCTGCCGGCCTCTGACCAAATCCTGAAGCATTCCTCTGTGGGCACTGCATGGCTATATGGCCCTATTGTCCACAAAAGAAACATCATGTACCTCTACTAAAACCTCTGTCACCTAAAAAAGCATTGGACTACTGAAAATTATCTCTACTCACTGCAGACTGTGTACTCTGAGCCGGCTGATCAAAACTATTGCGCTTGTTATGCTGCCAAGACCGGTCCTTCCTATTTTGATACCTATTACCCTACTGAGGCTGAGGATTCTTTGATTGCGAAGGAGAGTGATGTTGATGCTGTTGCTTGCCCTTGGCATGTGCATGATGGTCTCTTGAAGAGCCAGCTACCTGAGACTGACCACCAACACCTATCGAGGGTGCACTCCCGATATGCACACCTATATGCCCTCTAAGTGCCATCTCCAAATTCTCTTCTACTAACCGGGCTTTCTCCACTGCCACCTCCATAGACTTAGGTTTGAATACACGAACCCCTCCACTAATCCGGGCATTCAGGTCCCTGATAAAATGTTGCGCCAACATAGACTCGTCATCACCGATACTTGCATACTGCTTGAGCTCATAGAATCTGCACTTATACTGCTCAACTGTCATGGCCATCTGCCTCAACTCATGGAACTTGTCTGCCCGACGCTGCCTCGAATGATCAGATAGGAAACGGGCTTTGAATCTCTCTAAGAACAACTCCCAAGAAATAGTGCTAATGTCCAAGTGTAGCTTCTGCTCCTCTAACTGCCACCAAGTCGAAGCAAAACCTCAGAGATGCAAAATAGCACATCTGGCCTTGGTGTTGCTGCCATAAGGATGCATGGCAAAACACCGGCCTAAATCCAATAACCAAGTTTCTACCTCTAGACCACTACCAGCTCCATCAAAGGTGGGAGGGTGTGCCCTCAGTAGATCTCTCATATGGCTGGCTAGTGTGGCCTCCTGCTCAGCTGTCAACTCTCTCTGCCTGGGTGATCTCTCTCTCTCCCTAGGGTTTGGCTGATCTACCTCCTGTCTAGGGCCTAAGTGGGCAATGACCTCCTCAAGTAACTGTCGCAACTGAGCTCCCTCAGGCTAATCCTGACCATCCATATTCTGCCCCCCGCCTTCATGGGCACTCTCATGAGGAGAACTGGGACGAGGTGTACCGCCACCACCCCTCCCTCAACCTCTACCCCGGCCATGACCTCGACCTCTACCTCTAGGAATCTTCCTACACACACATACCTCAAAAGAATGAATTCAAAACAAGGAAGAGAATTTTATCTACAGAGTTTAAGCACTAGGTCACATAATGGGCTCAATAATAACCAAAGTACCCAGTGTTCAAACCCGGCTCTTATACCAAATGTGATGCCCCGTCATGCAACCCTAGAGAGTTAGGCTAACAGGTGCAAGATTTATAGAAATATATTTTTGTATCTTTTTCAAGCAAGAGGGAGCAATAATCATTTAAAATAATTACACTGATAACAACATTAATATAAAATGAACAACTAACACCTCTAGGGAACATAACTGCATCATAAAATTATGGCAATACAAGTGATATACATAACGATACATCAGAGTTACATTAATCATTTACAAATATGAACAGTTATAAAGGATCAATTACAGGATTGCAAGATACAAGATTCCTAATTGATTACATCAGTTTACAAAATACAACAAGATTATCCAACTTTGGAATTATAATATAGCTCTTGAGGATGCAAAAACAAGTCTAAAACTGGAGAATCATCTGCAGTGGCCACGAGTTAGATTGGTCAAGAAAACAAAACCAATGGATAAAGCTCTTCCACCCAACCATGTGTAACCCTGAGGTCCACCCCTCCGAGCTAGGAGATAACAATGAGGTTTCCCGACACTAGCAAGGACAAAAAGACTAACAAAGGACATAAGTTTCACATGCGGACAAACACTGAACACAACATACAATATCCAGAGGCAACAAAATGGGGCAATTGGAGTGCAGTAAGATAGAGTGTCATCGCATGGTTCATGGGTTACCCTGACTGTCTCTCTCTAGATGCCAACCCCCATCTATGGTTACCCTGATAGCCTCTCTCTAGGCGCCGACCCCATAGGTCACACATGCGGTCTACCTTATCTAAAATAAAGAGAAGTTTTACCCTTTTCCTCCCCTTAGTTAATTATTAGGTTTTCACTTATTAAACACTTCCAATGGGTTACCCAGATAGCCTCTTTGGGTGTCAGCCCCACATCGGAAGCCACTCCCTTACCTGCACCTAGTTGACCCAACCCAAATAAACAAATACATCACTAAGACCACCCACAAGGACTACTCAAGCAATACCTTTATGCACGAGAAAACTTAATATGCAAAATTCCAAGACTAGATAACAATAGTCAATTTTCTCATTCTCCATAATACAGAGTGTTAGAAGTGAACATCAAGTCTCATAGAACTTTCACCTAATTCAAGGGTCATAAACCAAAGCCTCTGGATGACACTTAATCCAAGAAAATCCCATGAATACAAAAGGCAAAACAATCCTTATGACGACAATAAATAAACTTTACTTATACAAAGGAAATCCCGACTAGCCAAATCTAATATCTGAATATTATACTAATAAATCAAGAGAAAACACTATCTCCTATCTTAACAATTCCAACGCAAAGTAGTTATAACCAATCTTAAAACTAAAATAAATTTAAGTTAATCCATTTTTTATTTTCACTAATTCAGACTAAACACCAATTTCCATTTCCAATTTTTTTGTATTTAATTTAAACTCAAATTTCATCACATAATTTAATCTAATTCACAAATGTCTCAAAGACATATTTCTATATTTATATAAAATAAACACACATATAAAGTAATATATTAAAACACATATATTTAACTTAATACCTTAATCTACATATTTCAAAACTTATACAATTACCTTATATCGATTTACACTAAATATAATTATGATTATGATTATGAGAGAATACTTATTTCATTATAACTTTCTAATAATATCATAAACCAACTTAACTTTCCAAAGTTGAAACTAGCACCATTACTTGCTAATTATTAGTATTCCTAAATATTTCATGCTTCCCACAATCGAAGGTAATCACAGATTTATAAGGGAGGAAAGCTTATTAAAACTCCGTGATTGTAAAGAGCCAAGAGCAATAAGGTACGGAAAGTCCTCAAATTGACAGGGGCTCCGAATTTATCCAATTTTTTTCCTTTTCTGGGGAGGTTTGATATTCAGGGGCTAAAAAGTAGAAGTAAAAAATTTAGCCCAACGTTTTGATAACTTGTTTAACAGAATTATTGAGGAGTGACTAGCACAGAGGGCTGATACACAGTGCAGCAGTCGTGAAGTGAAGGATTTTCTGGATGTAATGTTGGATTCGAGAGAGGACGGTACACAACTTTTTGTCGAGCACATCAAAGCAATACTGATGGTAAGCCATATTCCTCATAATAATTTGGCATGAAACAGAAGTTACCGAATGGGCATAAAATGAGTCCAAAAAAATGGCTTTCAAATAGCTAAAGGAAAAATGAATTTGCAATGATACGAAAACCATTTCATTCTCCCTAATGGTAGCCACGCAGGAACTTGGTAAAGGTAAGGGGTTCTTAACAGAGTTAAAAAAACTGCAAGAGTATAGGCAATGATTCATGGGAACTTATAAATTGTTTGACTAATGAATCTCATGGTCCGTCCTCTAATATGCTTTCAGCTGAATCCAATTTTTGTAAGATATGAAAAGAATGGTTTTGTTGAATTGGACTCAAGAAACAATCACAGGAAACATACGCAACAGGATTTTTGTTAATAAGGCTTTTATAAGTTTTTCAGACAAGGCAAAACGATAGCCAGAGTACAACATATAAAGCTAAACATCAACAGAATCAAAATACTTTACACAAAGGCAACAGGTAGAGTAAAGCATCAAGCATTGATTTGAGAGAAGGCCAGTGAACTAATAGCTCCAAGTCTACAATGATTTAGATCTGCAAAAGATAATTATGTGACCTAATTGACTCTTTGGCCCGCTCGAGCTGACTTGAGGCTGCCCTAAGCTTTATTAAGATGACATTCAAATATACGGTGAAAACATGGATGTGCATCCTTGGAGTCTATGGACCTCATAAGAATATGGGCTGAGTGTTTGTTTCATTCGGTGGGGCAATATCAAATACAAAGGATTTCAAAGCTTTCAAAACATATGCGATTAACAAGAGCAAAAGGCACGAAATTAGCTCTATCTAGGTTTGAAAGACATGCACAAAATAGCTTAAGCGGGTCATGCCCAAAGAAATGTTGGTGCTAAAAGAACCCATGACCCCATTTGAAAATATTGTGATGAATAACTAGGTGAACACACACAGAAAACACATAAATAATTATAACCCACAATGCAGAAAAAGAATTTCTTTCTTTCAAAACACATTAAGGCACAAAAAAACATATTGTTCTCAAAGCTAAAACACCGAAGTAGCAGAGCTTGAAGATCTTTTTCCCTCTCTCTGTTGAATACCCCAGAGTTCAAAAAAAATAAGAACATCGTCCTGCCCACACAAGAGTCCCCCCCACCAAAAAAAAAAGACCAAGCCCCACTCCTTTCCCCCACTTCCCGTATCTGTTAATGAGAATCTCCCCTCTCCCAAAAATAACTGCAATCAAATTTATTTCCTCCGAGAGATCCTCCAAGTCAAGATTCTCATAAGACAACACACCAAGAAATCAATTCATTCACTAACAAAATCTTTCCCGATACACCAAAGACAATTCCAACAGTAATAAAATATTATTCTCTTAAGATAAATATCATTATGATTAATTATCAAAGCTATTAGTTTAATTCTTAATTAAAATATTTCTCATCATAATTAATTTACTATTATGATATTAATGCTTAAGACAATCACTTATTAAAATCAATAAGATTACTAACTTAATCTATATCAAGACACGTAAATAATATTCCAAAATCCGCAAAACTATTGGGTCTAACTTAATAATATTATTATTCATTTCCAAACATTTCACATAGACTAAAATGAACAAAATCAAGCAAGGACAATTACGTACTGATGACGACCAAACCTGAGGTCAAAACCATAGAGTACAACAAGACTCACAATTACAAACAGAGAACATAGACTGACCTAGGGAAAACCCCATGTTATCTCCCTTCGACATTATCCATTGGTTCAAGGGCACACTCAAACCTGCTAAGTCAGGTGGAGTCGATGCCCGGTACCTATAACTTGCATCAAAATGATAGGTTGTATACAGGCATATGCATATATATCAAACGCACAGAGTCAGAGAATCACAGCGTAGTAGGGTGCTTGAAACGAGCAATACTACACCGTCCCTGCTCTGAAACAAGACAATAAACACAAACATCACTAACTGACAGTCAGATAACATTTAATTCATAAAGCATTGTAACATTAATCTGCATAATCAATTAAACATCCACTAATCATGTCAAAATACATCATAACTGAAATAACAATAATGTCATCATCCTACTCATAACACATGCCAATAACCACATCAGTCAACCATAGTCCATTGTGATCATAGTAAGCATAAGCCATAGTCTAATAACTCCATGTCTCAAACTGGCAAAATGCAATATAAAACTACTAACTATCTCAACACTATCTAAAAGCAAAAAGGAAACTAACAACTATCACAAACCAAAATTGAGGGGCATTACAACTCCCATGGTGTCTGGCTGCAAATTGAGAAAAACTGATGAATCACCCAAGACTGATCAGAAAAAGTACAGATCCATGATTGGAGGATTACTTTATCTAACTCAAACCAGACCTGATATTATGCATGCAATTTGTCTTGTTGCAAGATTTCAAGCTGATCCGAGAGAATCACATGTGATGGCAATAAAAAGAATCCTAAGGTATTTAAAAGGCACTCTAGATCATGGATTATGGTATCCAAAGGATAATGATTTTACTCTCAGTGCTTATACAGATGTTGATTGGGTAGGAGATGTTGATGATGGAAAAAGTACAAGTGGAGGTGCTTTCTTTTTTGGAAATAGATTGGTTTCATGGCTGAGCAAGAAGCAAGATTCAATCTCTTTATCAATAGTAGAAGGAAAGTATATTGCAGCAACATGTTGTTGTACTCAAGTGTTATGGATGAAGCAAACTTTGAAGGATATAAGAGTTGTTTATGAAGATCCAATTGCAATCTTATGTGACAATACAAGTGCCATAAACATTTCCAAGAATCCAGTGATGCACTCAAGAACAAAGCATATATCTATAAGGTATCACTTTTTGAGGGAAAAGGTGACAGAGAATGAAGTTAAGTTGGAATATGTGTCCACAAAGGATCATATTGCAGATATTTTCACTAAGCCTCTGCCTAAAGATACTTTTGAGTATCTCAGGAAAAAATTAGGGGTCATTACCCCTCTAGCTTTGAACTAAGATGCAAAGGAATGCATCAGTCTAGTGGTGCCCAAAGATTCACTCTTAGATCTGGATTGATGTTCTAAGAGATACCTCTCAAGGAGAGTAGCTGAATGATGACAAAAGAGTTGGTTGCAGAAGTTCAAATTTGATTAGAGCATCAAAGTGTAAGTATGTGCCCTTTTCCATTGATGTCAAAGGGGGAGAGAAATCATGTGAAAAACTTAGAAGCAGAAAAGAAGTATAGATGTGTAAAGAGAAAGGGGGAGAATTGTGTCTTGATGGTCTTTATAGTTTTTCACATCATATGTTGCCATCAATGACAAAGGGGGAGATTGTTGCAAGTATGTGCCTAATCGGTGTTGTCATTGATGTCAACATATATGTGTTGTCATTAGTGTCAATTGTGCTCCTATCTTGTTGTTTGCTTGTAATGAGTAAGATTCTTTGTATTTACTTATGTAAGTAATCTTGATGTAGATGATATTGAGAAAATTAGCTTCTCCGGTAGAAACAGTGAGTTGCAGTGGAAACAGTGTATTGCATACAGAAGAATAGTCCAAAGATTGCTCCACATTTCCTGTAGGATGAATATCTTCATCTACGGATTGGAAGTTATTTAGAATTTATTTAGGATAAATGTTTGAATGGTTGATGAATTGTATAAAAGCATGTAATAGAGTTGCGAAAAAGTGTGTGAGTGTGAAGATGAGGAGATAAGTGCGAAGGTGTGAAAGAGCAGAGCAAAGAAGTTATATTGTGCTTCAATGGAATTGAATCCTGGCATGGAGTAAATGCTACTTAATCAGTTCACCACTTTGGCAGTGAGCCACCCTTTGGCAGTGAGTCATTCTTTGTAGTGAGCGATTTGGGCAATGAGCCACTGATTTTTTATTTTGTTATAACTCATATATTTATATGGGCTAACACCCACCGTGGTTTTTCCCTTTTAGGGTTTTCCACATAAAAATTTGGTGTCTACTGTGTTGGATGTGTGTTTTTGATTAAGATTATGGTTTCATGCTTTCATTATTAAATCTGATTATAGGCAATTAAGTTGTTGATGGTTTGATGTTCAACTGAAGCTAAGTTTTTGTGACAATTGATTCACCCCTCTCTTAGTTATCTGGTGTATTTCAACAATTATGTTATGGTAAATGATTTTGTTCGATTGCTTCTTTCCTACAAATTATTTTAGATCGTATTATCAAGAATTAACTATTTTTAGACTAATATGTATTTCTAAAAGTGGTTTAGATTAATGTTTAGGTTGTATAATGATTATTTATCTTATAAATCTGAGAATAGATATTTGTACTAATGTTGGAGTAAAATAATTATTTACTTTTTATTATGATCTTTCAAACTAATACGAGAAACTTGATGACCTAACAAGTTAGCCCAAGCATGCAAGTAATTATTCAATAGGGATAAGATCAAATCGGGTAGAGGACAATATATAGTTTCATAGGAAATCCATTGGTGAATGGTGGTAGTGCATGATAAAACCATAAAAACAAAGAATTAAGAGACCATGTGTCAATCATGATGACAACAATAGAAATTAGATTTATTGATATAAATGACATAGACAAAAATCAAGGGCAGTGGACCTTGATTAAACAAGCTAGGATTGTCAAAGAATTTCATGGAAATAAAGGTGTTAAGGAGAAATCCATGAGAAACATAAACCATACAAATGATTGGAAAAGAGGAAGGAAATTAAAAGTGGAGAAATAGTGAGATACTAGAGATGTTAGATAAGTGGCAAAAGTGCCAACCCATACCACCTCTAGAAGGAGGATAACTAAAAGAGGCCAAAACTTCACATGGCTCAAAAGCTTGAGGAACATTATTATTCTCATTTCAAAAAAAATTCCCAACAAATATTTTGAGAAGTTAATACGCCTCCCAATTCATCTAATGATATCTAAGAGGAAATAGCCTCAAAAGCTAGTAAAAGTATCAAAACAAATCACTGAGAGAATGTTGTTGGAACTATAACACACAAGCATGAAAGTTTTGGATAAGTAGGGGAAATGGATTGTCAGAAAAAGGGGAATTGAAGAGGATCTAACAAGGTATATATCTATGATTTGGCCTAGCAATGTGTAAGCCTATGAATATGATTTTGGTACATGTGTGCATTTGTGTGAATGATTTAGTACCTTGAAGTCCTATATGACATGAGAGGAGATTATGAATTATTGTACAACTGTGCAAGGGGGAAAATATTAGCTTAATTGAGTGAGGGGAAAAAGATCAACTTAAGTTGATTGAGGGGGAAAAATGAATGAGTAGAATGGGAAAGCTCATTATGATGCTTGTGTCTTCAAGGTTGTGAATACTTGGGAGGTTTATTTGTGTTGAGTCTTATGTGTGTGTAATATGTGAGTTTAGTCTTGGTTTAAATGTTGTGCCCTATGTATATGTACTTATGATTGATTAAATTCAACAAAGTATTGGGTCTCAAATTGGCTATGGTAGGTGCCACAAACTTGATTGAGTTGGTCAAGGATCTAGACTACTAGGCTATATATGAAATTTAAAATAGCCATGCATTACACCATCACCCATGTGAAATTATATACCTTGCTATGATGGTGGCTAGGTGGAAAATCAAGCTTGATACTTGGATTGGCCTTCAAGTAAGCCATTTACACCCTGATTAGGAACTAATGATCTCTAAATTTATGTTCTAAAATTTAATGCAATTCTAGTTGTGACCATGATAGCTTGACTAGTATCTTTTGATATGATGGTATTTTGGTGGATAGGGATAATTTGCCTATTTGAATCCTAATTTGCTAATGCCTTAGCATGTATGTGGATAGAAAGGGTAGATGATACTTATATCTTACTACATTCCTTGGGATAGTACAACCAGTCAAAAGACCTTGGTATATGGACGATATTCATATTATTGTTCTAAATCCATGGAAGTGTTTTTAAAGGCACTAGAGAATTGTGCCAAAAAACTAAGAGAATTACTCAAATTATTATTGGTAGAATTACCATAAGCTAACACTCATATAATTTATCAAGTAGTAATTCTGAAAGAATGTTAATGTTATTTGTATTACGATAGGATAGCATGGTTTTATATTAAGAATCTTGAATGATGAGCATATAAGTAATAAATGGTCCAATGCTAGTATGACCCCCTTTGAAAGTTAAGAATTATATGTACGAGAACTATAACTTGTATGTACTATCTATGTTGTTAGCTAATTCATAATGTTATAATGAATACCGTGCTCACAAAGGGGATGAATTATGGCACTTTGTACTATTTAGGACTTATCTCTATTCTAATCAATATGAGAATCTCCCAAATGAGACTCATGGTGAAGATTATCTATTTTATGTTTGAGGTCATGTCCTCGGTCTTGTTTTAAGCCTGATGTGAGTATCCTTAAAATCTAATACCACCAATCAATTTTTCTAAGAACAAATCATGTAGTTTTCTTGTATAAATTTTGGTCCTTTCATGTTGTTCTCATTACTAAGGCCTTAACAAGCTCTTGATCTATGATAATGCTGCTCTAATTCAAATTCCTAATACCTTCACCCTTGGTTGTGTCCTTAGAAATTACCTATACAAGTGACTTATAAATCACAAACTAGGGCCATCATATATGGGTCCATAGAATGTTGTTGCTTAAGGTGTAATTTGTCAATTTTCATCTTATTAAAATCACAAATGAAAATGACATAGATAGAAATCAAGGGCAGTGGACCTTGATTAAACAAGCTAGGATTGTCAAGTAATTTCATGAAAATAAAGGTGTTAATGAGAAATACATGAGAAACATAAACCATACAAATTATTGGCAAAGAGGAAGGAAAGTGTAAGTGGAGAAATAGTGAGATACTAGATTGGCAAAAGTGCCAACTCATAGCACCTCTAGAAGGAGGGATAACTAAAAGAGGCCAAAACTTTACATCGCTCACAACTTTGAGGAACATTATTATTCTCATGTCAAAAAAATCCAAAAAAATATTTTGAGAAGTTAATACACCTCCTAATCCATCTAATGAGATCTAAGAGGAAATAGCCTCAAAAGCTAGTAAAAGTATCAAAACAAATCACTGAGAGAATGTTGTTGGAACTATAACACAAAAGCATGAAAGTTTTGGATAAGTAGGGGAAATGGATTTTCAGAAAAAAGGGGAACCAAAGAGGCTTTAACAAGGTATATGTCTATGATTGGGCCTAGCAATGTGTAAGCCTATGAATATGATTTTGGTATCTATGCATTTGTGTGAATGATTTAGTACCTTGAAGTCCTATATGACATGAGGGGAGATTATGAATTGTTATACAATTGAGCAAGGGGGAAAATATTAGCTTAATTGAGTGAGAGGAAAAAGATCAACTTAATTTGAGTGAGGTGGAAAAAGATTAGCTTGAATGAGTGGAATAAGAAAGCTCATTATGATGCTTGTGTCTATTTGAGGTTGTGAATACTTGGGAAGTTTATTTGTGTTGAGTTCTATGTGTGTGTAATATGTGAGTTTAGTCTTGGTTTAGATGTTGTGTCCTATGTCTATGTGTGTGATTGATTAAAGTCAACAAAGTATTGGGTCTCGAACTGGCTATGGTGGGTGCCACAAACTAGATTGAGTTGGTCAAGGATCTGCACTACTAGTCTATATATGAAATTTAAAATAACCATGCATTACACCATCGCCCCTATGAAATTAGATACCCTACTATGATGGTAGCTAGGTGGAAAATCAAGCTTGATACTTGGAATGGTCTTTGAGTAATCCATCTACAACCTAACTAGGAACCAGTGATCTCTAAATTTATGTTCTAAAATTTAATGTAATTCTAGTTGTGACCATGATAGCTTGACTAACCTAGTATCTTTTAATATGATGGTATTTTGGTGGATAGGGATAATTTGCCTATTTGAATCCTAATTTGGTAATTCCTTAGCATGTATGTGGGTAGAAAGGGTAGATGATACTTATATCTTACTACATTCCTTGGGATAGTGTAACAAGTCAAAATACCTTGGTATATGGATGGTATTCAAATTATTGTCCTACATTCATGGAAGTGTGTGTAAAGGAACTAGAGAATTGTGCCAAAAAACTAAGAGAATTACTCAAATTATTATTGGTAGGATTACCATATGCTAACACTCATAAATTGCTCAATTAGCAATTCTAAAAGAATGTTAATGTTATTTGTATTACTATAGGATAGCATGGTTTGATGTTAAAAAGCTTGAATGGTGATCATATAAGTAATAAATGGTCCAATGCTAGTATGACCCCACCCTTTGAAAGTTAAGAATTATATATACGAGAACTATAACTTGTATGTACTAGCTATGTTGTTGCCTAATTCATAATTTTGTAATGAATAATATGTTCACAAAGGGGATCAATTATGGTACTTTGTACTATTTAGTACCTATCTCTATTCTAATCAATATGAGAATCTCCCAAATGAGACTCATGGTGAAGCTTATCTATTTTATGTTTGAGAACCATGTCCTCAGTCTTATTTTAAGCCTGATGTGAGTATCCTTAAAATGTAATGCCACCAATCAATTTTGCTAAGAATGAATCATGTATTTCTCTTGTAGAAATTTTGGTCCTTTCATGTTGTTCTCATTACTAAGGCCGTAACAAGCTCTTGATCTATGATTGGTGGTATAGTTCAAATGCCTAAGACCTTCACCCTTGGTTGTTCCCTTAGAAATGACCTACACAAGTGACTTGTAAATCACAAACTAGGGTCATCATATATGGGTCCATAGGGTGTTGTTGCTCAAGGTGTAAGCTATCAATTTTAATCTTATTAGAATCATAAATGGAAAAGGAGAGCATATACAACTGTTGATCATGGTGTATCAAATGGTTGAGGGACTCCCATAGTGCTTTTCTCATTATCTCTCTTTTGCTCTCACAAGTAATTAGATCAAGAGATTTAAAAGTTGGTGGGCACATAACCATATTTTTTCATCACTTACCTTCACCTCAGGCCAACCATAGAACTACCATGTTGTTATATATTACCTTTATTACCATGCATTGTGCAAACTTAAACTTTTAAGGGAGCATGCACTAACATGCACTACCTCGTACCACGTGGCACAACCATTAGTGTTGCACACATGGACACCTTTAATATTTCACACATTGGTCCTCTAGACCAATAAACATGATAGCACACCTATCATGTGCACCTCCAAATCACTAACACACACATGTTTTAGTCAATAACATGATCCTTTAATTTAAATGATCTTAGAAACCTCAAAGCTCTACTTTGACAAACCATAAAATGATTTGATAGAGATCCAAGAGTCATCCAACTCAAATGAGATGAATGATCCTCATCGAATCCATTGACATATATTATAAATGTGATATCATTGTAAGCTCACTCCATATATCACTTAAAAATGGTGTTAGATAAAATCTACAACCCCTTTTCTTAAAACAAGGATATAATTTGGTGGGTGCCCCATCCTACTAAGTTATCTCCTTTGACCAATCCTAGAACCTTCATTAATAAAATATAATGCTTCCCTTGAGAACTTCAAGAACCAATCAATCCTCCATAGTATTCAATAATCACATGGTTTGCAAGGTTGATGACACATACAATACACATATGTATAATGGAGCTCACGAGACCCATCACTACACCCTTTACCAATGATAACCTACTAGTGATCTATTTCTTACACACCCAATCACAAGAGATCTAGGACATGCCACATGATACAAGTTAACTAATCTCAAAACTTTCATTGAGAATAGTGTTATCGTTGCTTACAGGATTCAATTGTTGATCTCAAATCTCATCTAAAGGCCCTTAGAACCTAGATGATGTTTAGATCTTTGACATTCTTTGAATATTTGAGAGTCATGAGATTGTTTCTCATCAGATAATTCTCAAAACCCCCATATATCATGAGCTCTACTATATTATATAGTTTGTCACTTTTTTAGCCCTTTAGTGTATAAATATTAATGATCATTATTCTTTTAGTAGCTCTCATACTATCAAATGATCACTTTCCATTTATTAAGCAAGTTCATGTAGGTGCTTATGTGGCCTAGCATGATAAGGAGTGAATCACATTTTTCCACTACTTGGAGTGTTACATTGTGGACAAAAAAATGGTTTAAATTTTTATGATCCATTCATGATGTTACTAATGATGGCCTAAATATCTTTTCAAGACAAATGTGTCATGCATGATTGTTGAGCATGGAAAGCCTCACAGATGTGGGACAAGCTTGTGAGTCAATATATGAGATTACAAGGCTAAGTCCTTATCTATTCTAACTTAACCCTAATTATTGAGGGGAAAAAGGAAATAGATGTAAGAAAGAAAATGATGTAAAATTAAGGGCTCACACTGAATAGATTTCCTCTTATAATTAGAACAAAGATTGGCAACACATAGTACAATAGTCAACTAAAATAACAATAATAAGACACATATGCATCAAATAAATTCATACACATAATTAAAGAGTCAATATTTCAAGAATACATCCTCCTAGATCAATGCTTTTGATAGTTTTGAATAACCACATGCAATGTAATATCACTAACTCTTAATACACACATAAAGGTTCCCTTGTTTGATTATAAAATAAATGAGAAATTGTTTTAGGCACAAGGATCAATAACTCATCTATATAATAGGATCTAAATCTAAAGAGAGCATTTGTTCCATTGTATATGGATAATACCCAACTCACAAAAGATATTCTCCCCGAAAACATTTAAAATTCAAAATTTGAGTTTGAAAAAAAGAAAGATCTATCTACAAAGTTGGTGCTTTAAATGCCCCTATAGGTAGTTGGAGTTCCTTGGAATGAGTGAAAGATACCAACCATTAAGTTTTAGCTCCCTACTCAATACACACCAATATTGGGTAGGTGAACTTGCTGAACTATAGTGGTGTAGGGGGAGTGGTAGTTGGGTATGAATGTTGCATGGTACCCATAGGTTGGAATTTAAAATCTATGAGCTAAGACTCCCACTCGATGCATACCTTGGATGTGGAACAACTTTGAAATATTGAGGGGCCATGGACACCAAAATTGAGATATCAATCATTGGTGTAGCTAAGAAACACCAAGGAGTAGCCTTGTGCCATACAAACTACTGGATTAGATCCATTGTGGCAAGAGTAGACAATTCATGTTTCTCATAGGGAAATTTATTCTTTATTTCTCTTGAACTCTTAGGAGCATGCCATATGACACCTTTAAAGGAGCCATGTGGAAAAACAAAATAATAGGTGGACCCTACTATTAATAGAAGATAAGTTTAGCATAAAATAATTAGGTCATTGGGTGATGTGGACCAATGGTGGGGCTCAACATCAAAAACTAAAACTATAGAACATTGGATCTTCACAAATTGTCAGATAAAGGCTAACATGGCATGACCAAATGGCACACAATGATTTAAACTCTAACACTTATATAACTTCTTTGTATGTACCATAAAACTGCAAAATAACCAAGAGAGAGATTTAGTGTGGTTTCAATCCATCTTGAGCAAGATTTGAGCAAGGTAAAAGGAAAATTGATTGCCTATAGTGAAGAATTCACTACAATTTTGGTGACTCGCAAGGTTTTTTTCACTAGGGAAAGAATGATGAATCCAGGAAGAAGAAACCATCAAGCATAAGGTCCAACACAAAAGTACATAAAAATTTACCAAAATTGTGAAGATATTTGCCACCTATAAGTTCTTTAGAGAAGAAAATAACCTTTCACATTCTTTATTTGAGGGTAGATTGAGTTTCCACATGATTTTGAAGTGGCACTCTAGCTCAGTTGTGCATTCATATAATACTTCATGTGCTTAAGCCATAGTTATTTGCATAAGTGTTTTTTACTCTACTAATGACTTCATCATTACCTATATCATGTCTCCCACTCTACTAATGACTTGATCATTACCTATACCTCTTTAACTAAAAGAATTGGGAGTAACTTGTTGAGTTTTGATTCATCCTAGCCCTTTTTCTCGATTAGCTCCATAAATTTGTTATGCAGGAGCATCTTTTGATTCTATCAAGTGACAAGAGCAATCTCTACCACAATAATTGATTCATGTGGTTTTGCATATTCTATATTATTTACACTATGACATCCAGCTACACTTTGCATTTTTGGCTTGCATCATATTTATCTAGTATGCAATTGATTTTTAGAGTTGTGCTTTCCTTACTCATAATTCACACCACAACTCCTCTAGCCATTGGAGAACTATAAAGATTATTGACATACGATCTAGCATCTTCAATTACTGAAGAGGGTGACATCCACAATATCAATTTCCTTCTTTACCATGGTACTTAGTGCCTACACCATCTCCATAAACTACAAGGTAAGTGCAAAAGATGATGCACTTTCCTTGGTTATTCTCCAGTAGGATATCCACCATATCTCGATGATCTCATGGAAACCTATGGTTAGTTTAAGCATTTCTATCTCATCCTTTAGGTTCATGACCTCTTTGATGTTTTAAGTCTATTCTCTAAGTTGACCTCTTTCTATCTTAGCTCTTTGAATGTTTGTGCTTGGGTGTCAAATTGATTGTATAGCTTTATCGATTCATGAATTTAGTTGGATGGTTTTTGCTTCAATGATCCAATTTATATAGCCTTGACACTTGCATTAGATTTCTCTTGGATCAATTTTTCCTTCAGGTCTTCCACTTTCTTTGATGATACATTTGTAGTGGCCTTTTTAGTCACCATATAGATTTTTAGAGTTGCCAACTTTGTTCTTACTTCACCTAATTTTGCCTAAGCATCTTGAAGTTTCTTTTTAGTTGTCTCCACTTGAGTATATCTAGATTCCAAGGGATTCTCTACACTTGTAGTCACTTGGCCTTCCAATGCCTTAATTTTCACTTCTAATGCTTTAATTTTCACCTTGGCTTGCTCCAACTTGGCACACTTCATTTTGAATTTTATCTCCATTAATATTAAGGAAGTGCCCACCACCTTTTCACCCTCCTAGAGGAACTCAACTCTATCTTTAGCTCTTGCATCCATGATGTTGATTCCCATTACCTCCATTTGATAATTAGTAGCAAGCATTTGTCCTTCAAGTTTATCAACCTGAGGAATGTTGTGTGCAAAATGCATGGAATTGTGTGTAAGATCATACTTCATCCTCACCCTCTTGGTAGCTAGAGTAGTCTCTTTAACTTTCTCTTTGTTTCTTTATTTTGTACCTTTGCCTATATTTCTTGCATTTATTGTTCGTACAACATGGGGCTCCTAATGATAGTTACACTTTGTGGATACTACATGGCCCTTGAGGAGAAAATAAGAATGGATGGGACCACTTGTTGTGCAATGAATGAAGGGCTGGTAATTTGAGTCCAAAAATTGCATAGACTTAGAAGGTGATGATGGTTGTTGGGGGTACAAGGCCTAGGCAAATGGAGGGAAATGGACTTGGAAGGGTGGGAGATGGTAGCCCCTATCCAAAGGAAATCAGAGTATAGACATTTGTTACTAATCAATTAGAAGGGGATATGGGTGCCAAAAGAAATGGGGTGGATATAGAATTGTTGAGGTACTTGTGTGGAGGTGGTTACATGAAGGGTTGTTGTGGGTAAACTTGGATAGTTCTTGGGATGGGAGATTGATGTAAGGAAGCTAAGGTAGAGGAATAACTTCCTACACTAATCTTGAGAGGAGGGTTATGCAAAACTTTTCAAATCTTTACAACAGTTACAAAAGTTATATAGAAATAAACATAAATAACAATAATACCACAACATAGTGATTTACATGGGGAAAACCCTTTCGAGAGAAAAACCCCACACTCCAAAAGCCACCCAATATAGTATTCAGAAATCAACATTTTCACAATATACTTGTAGAGAAAAATTTCACAGGAGTATCATCAACCAAAGATCCAAAGGCAACTCAACATCTATAAGACTCTAACACACAACCTCCATCTCAAGCACCTAATATATAGGAGATATAATATGTATGAAACTGTTAAATGGTAATTACAAAGCCATGAGCTAAAACCACCCAAAAGTGGAAACCAAATTATTAGGGTTTCATTATCTCTAATCAAAGATGCCTTAAGATGTGTCAAAACATACATCAACATGTGTAACTCCCCCTTATACCTCTTTTCTATGTCCAACACATTTTTACATTTTCCAATATGGGAGGCCCAACTTCTGGAGTGTCGATTGGGCCCCCTTTTTTTTAAATTGAAGATCTCAAAGAGATCTACACACCAAGCACCCCCAATAGTGGTGCAAATGACCCAAAATGTTTATTTTGGCCAAAAATCAACCCTATGGCCTAGAAATTAAGTTTTTATGTTCTTATAACTAAACAATTGCACCCTTTTATTGCAAGGTTGAGATAGCTTTCCTAACATTCCCCCACTTGTCGAACACCTTGAAAAAGAAAAGGGAGTATCAACACCATGATTTAATTTCTAGGGGTCGAGAGGCCTATAGACTCCGAACAACATCTAAACTTCTTTGTGCTCATAGGCTTAGTTAATGAATCTACAACATTCATCAAAGTCTCTACCTTAACTAGCTTCACCCTACCATCCTTGACCATATCTCTGAAAAAATGATATTATACATTATTGTTCTTGGTCCTAGCAAGAAATTTTAGGTTCTTAGCTAGGCATCTGACTGTCACAATAAATTGTCACTGCACCTTATTTTATTCCAATATTTTAAGACAATCTCTTAAGCCAAATGGTTTCTTTACAAATATGAGTAGCTTCCATATACTCAGCTTCACTAGTAGACAAAGCAACCACAGCCTATCTCTTAATTATCCAACTAATTGCACTAGCAAATAAATTAAACACATAAGCACTAGTGAATCTTCTACTATCAATATCACCTGCCCAGTCTGAATCCACATAACCATGAATATAAAGGGAATGCATGCCTCCTATGAAATTACCATGATAACACAAGGAATACTTTGAGGTACCTTGCAAATATCTGAAGACTCTTTTAACTACATCCCAATGAACTCTGCCAAGATTAGACATATATATGGAAAGAACTCCCACTACTTGGGAAATGTTTGGTCTAATACAAACCATAACATACATAAAACTTCTAACTGCATTCTGGTAAGGCACTCTACTCATGTCTTCCATCTCCGATGGGGTTGTTGGACATTGTGAAGCAAATAACTTCATTCCAACCTAAGAGGAATGCACAATGGTCTTCAATCCTACATGTTAAACCTCTATAAAATTGAATTAACATACTTACTCTGGCCAAGCCATACTTTTTGTTCACTCTATCTCTTCTAATTTCCATCACAAGAATGTGTTTAGCTGCACCAAGATCTTTCATTTCAAATTTATCTACAAGTTGAAACTTTAGTTTGAAAATCATTCCTTTCCCTTTACCATAAATAATATATCATCAACTGTAATGCAATAAATAGGAAACGATCATCATCAGATTTGTAATAAACACAACGATCTAATTTAGAATGCTCAAATCCCAAACTCAACACATATGTATCAATTTTTTGGTACCACATCCTAGGACTTTGTTTGAGGCCATACTAAGATTTCTTCAATTTACAAACCAAATTACTTTTACCTTTCACTACATAGTGCTCTAGTTGTGTCATATAAATATTCTCCTTCAAGTCACCATGAAGGAATGTCATTTTCACATCCATTTTCTTGACCTCTAGATCATAAGCAACAACAATAGAAATCAAGAATCTAATGGATGTCATTTTTACAATAGGAGAAAATATCTCACTGTAATCAACACCCTCTACCTAAGAGTAACCTTTTGCAACCAACCATGCTTTGTACTTCTCAATACCTCCATTTGAACCAATCTTTTTCTTGAACACCCATTTGTAACCAATAGGTTTTCATCCTTCAGGCAATGGTACTAGATCCCAAGTATCATTCTTTTCAAAACTGTCATTTCTTCATCCATAACAATCTTCCAGGACTTCGCATCATTCATAACTAATGCCTCTTCTACAGATCTAGGTTCATCCATGTTAGTATTCAAAGAAAAAATACATCTCCAATCATCATGTGAATACCTTTCAGGTGATTGTCTATGCCTTGTAAACATTCGAACAAGCTGAGTTGGGGGTTCTTCCTCCTCTTTTGAAGATTCAAAGCTAGATGAGATCTCCTCAACTTGTCTATCTAGGGGCCTCAATTCAACTCTCTCAAGCATAGAAGGAAGTTGAATGACATCTTTCAATTTAGTTTATTATGATTGCAATGTAACAGAAGAAGGCTTAATTTCTCTAAAATAACACTTCTACTATATATCACTTTCTCTGCAACAGGATCCCAAAGATTGTATCTTTTCACACCATAACTATACCCAATGAAGATACATTTCACAACCTTTTTCTCCAACTTTGTTTGCTTCTCCTTTGGCACATATGCATATGCCTCACAACCAAAACTCTAAGATGTCTCAATGAAGGCTTATGACCCGACCATGCCTCCATAAGTGTTTTATCAACAAGAGTTGATGTAGGAGACATGTTAATTAGGTAGCAAGTAGTGACAACTTTAGCCCAAAACCTTTGTTCTAGACTAGCACCACTAAGCATATTCCTAGCCTTGTCCATTAATGTCCTGCTCATTCTTCCTACAACTCCATTTTGTTATAGAGAATACAAAGTTGTCTTTTGTCTCTGAATAACACAATCTTTATAGAATTTGTTAAAATTATTAGAGAAAAATTCATCGCCATTGTCAATCCTTAAACATTTTATTTTATTTCTAGTTTGCAACTCAATCATTACCTAAAATTCTTTAAATTGACTGAAAACTTCAAATTTACTCTTTAGAAAATATAACCATATCCTTCTGCTATAATCATCAATAAATAAAACATAATATATAGATTTTCCAATGGAAGAAACATTTACAGGACCAAACACATCAAAATGAATAAGATCCAATACACCACAAGATTTATGAGAACTTGAGCAGAATTGAACATGATTTTGTTTACCATAAACACAATGCCCACATAAACTGAAATCAAGATTACAATCAACCTTCAACAAGGTTTTTATTTTTCAAGGCCCTTAAACCCTTTTCTCCAATGTGGCCTAGTCTCTGGTGCCATAACATAGTCTTCTCCATAGGTAATTTTGATTTAGAAAAAAGAGCACCCTTAGGTACCTTAAAGCCATGACCATATGTTGAAGAGGAAACCCTCACTTTTTCCAACAAAGTAGTCATAGACTTTATTTTCATAGAAGTACTATTGCACTCAGTAGTATATGCATCAATCTAATTTAATGTGCCAAATTTGACACCTTTAGTGATCACCATATCACCTCTAACCATCTTGCATCCTGCATTAGAAAAGACTACCTGCACACCCGCATCTATTAGTTTTCTCACAGATAATAAATTTTTTACTAGCCCAGGGATATGCAACACACCATTAATCTTTTTTACTCTACCATCAGGAAACCTAATTTTAACTTTACCATGGCCAACAATATTTAAATAAGAATCATCACCCAAGTACACCTTACCTCCATCAAATTCTTCATATTCAAAAAAGCAATCTCTATTAGGGGTCATATGGAAAGATGCACCAGAGTCAATTAACCATGCATCATTACCTGCACGAGTGGCAAAAGCTGCAATGAATGCATCATCATCTTCCTTCTCAGACTCAGAATCATAATCAAATTTCTTATTTTCTTCTTCTTTACTTCTTTGCACTCCTTACGAAAGTGTCCATGATAACCACAATTCCAACAAATAACTTTGGACTTTCCAGGAGATTTGGATCTCCCCTTGGACTTGGATTTGTCATGCTTCTCATTCTTCTTGCCTTTTTATTTAGGTCTTCCATGAACATTTAGGGTCTCTTTGGCACTAATGGTTACCTTCCTCCTCATCTCTTCAAAAAGTAAATAAACCACAACATCTTCAACTTTCAAGACAACATAAGTACTCCCAATAGCCATATAACAAGAGAATCCCACGAATCAGGAAAAGAACAAAGCAGGATATGATATCTCTCCTCCTCATCCATAATTACACCAATTGATGTTAATTGAGCCACCAACATATTGAATGCTTCCATGTGGTCTGCAATTCATCCACCATCTTCCATTCTCAAGGAAAACAATTTCTTCCTCAAGAAAATATTGTTCACTAAATCTTTAGCTTGATATATCTCACCAAGTTTCTTCCATAGTTTCTTCATAGAGGACTCTTCATGGACATTGATTAAAATAGAGCCTACCAGGCACAATCTGATTAGACCCTTGGCTTTATGGTCCATAACATCATATTGAGTAGCCAAAGTAGCATTTGTAGGCCTTGAAACATGATCATCAACAACATCTCACAGATCTTGATCAATTAACAAATCTTCCATCTTCAACTTCCACTCTCAAAATTGTTACCAAAAAAATTTTCTACCTCTATTCTCCCTGATGTGCTTGCCATCTAAAAATTCCTACAACAAGATCACAAAGTACCTTCTACACAAGTTCCCACTCAAAACTAGATTATTTCAAAAAACCCATCAACCCACAACTAAAACCAAAGGTGATCGAGTTCTAATACCACTTGTAAGGAAGCTAAAGTAGTGGAACAACTTCCTACACTAATTGTGAGAGGAGGGTTATGCAAAAAATTTTAGATCTTTACAGTGGATACAAAAATTTCTATAGAAATAAACATAAATAACAATCATACCACAAAAAGATATCTGGGTCTGCCAGTGGGGGGGAATTTTTAGGGACTTCCTTGGAACCCCCATTACTGCTTATGCTGGGGGAATTGGGTAGCAGTCTAATAATATGGTGGAAGGTCTAGCTCTCCTTAAAGGTCTAAAAATAGCCCATGCTTTGGGTATAGACAACCTCCAAGTGGAAGAAGATTCTAAGTTAATTATTGATGCGGCTATGAGAAGGTCTAACAGTGGTTGGAAGTTGAAGAGCTTAGTTGAAGACATCATCTGCTTACTGGCCGGCTTCAACCAAATGTCCATCGGCCATGTGTATCAGGAGGGAAACAAAGTGGCTGACGCGATGGCAAATTTAGGGTAGGGAATGGACATGTGGCGTTGTTGGAGAAATGAAAAGACTCTCTCGCGCCTGATTCAAAACCTCATTAAAGAGGAGTTAAGCCCATCTCTCAATTCCTAATGAGATCTAAAGTTAGGGAGAGAGGGTGGGACCGCCAGAGTTCTAGGATCTTCGGACAACTGGATAGTAAGCACAAGTTGGAGGATGACATGAAGAGCAAGTGCCAGCTCGACATTGAGGGGCCTTGTCATTTCAACAACAATAGTGTTGATAACAAGGTGAGTTGGTGGCTTGAGGAAACCTTTCACACACCGAGCCATGTGAAAACTCAGCTTCACAGCTTGCGAAAGCCCATCTCAAGATTTATTGATGATCTTATGGAGCTTAATAATGATGATCTGAAAAGGAGTAAATGTGCCCATCTAGAATTTTTTAGCAAGCACGCCACCTTAGGCGTGGGAAAAGATGGTATCATTATTACCCTTAGATTGATTTCTATTACATCTCTAGTTATTAACAACAAACCTGTCAACAATTACACTAAGATAGCTCTCTGCGTTGGGTTGGATCTGATAATCAACTATATTGTTTACTTGTTCGATAGTATCATGGGGGGAGATAGGTCTCAGACTAAACCGGAGATGTGTGAGGAATTCAAAAACAATGAGACGATATGGCATATTTGTTAGGAGGGCGGGGTCACCTCCTACTTGGGATGCCTTCAGGGATATGATGAGAGTCTCTTAGTTCAATTTCTACAGTCTTACAATGGCAGAAGGGTTAAGGTTGGCAATGTGGAGTTTGAGGTCTCTGAAGAGGTGATTGGAATGGCTACTGGCCTGCCTATGGATGGGACAAAGCACACTAGGAAGATTAAGGTTTCTTACCCTGATGGCATGAAGCTTTTTCTTAACAAAAATGAGGTCCTGAACAGTTTGCAAGGGGGTTTTGACCGCCAGCTTCTTCCTCTGCCATGGGACGAGGTATGTTACTTGATTATGAAGTACTTTACCCTATAGGGAAGGTTTAGGAGGTTCTTTCACTACCATTTTGCTCTACTTAATCACTTTAGGAGGAGTAAACATATCAGCTTCCCCTTCTATCTAATTTCCTCCTTGGACTCCTCCATTGTGGCTGTCAAAGAACAGCACGCCCTTGACCCCAATAAACTTAAAATTTTGCTGCACCAAGGTCTCATCATGAGACTGTACAAGTTTCACCTTGCTCTGTGCTTGCCAAAAGCTCCTACTTCTATCAGGATTGAACCCAATAACCCCCCTCTGGTAAGGGAAGGCCCGATCATCATAACGAAAGTTACCCCATATTCTTATGCCAAGTCTTTAAAACCTGGTAAGAAAAAACCCAAGATGACTAATTTAATCCTAAACCCACCATTGAGGACCTCACCCCCACTTCTCTTGGTACTACCCCGACAAAAAGAAAAATCAATTATGATAACCCTTCCCTGCCTAGTAAGAAGAAACGGGGAGCCGTGGAAGAAGGCTATGAAACTGCTAGTGAGATCAAGACCTTGAAAGTTACCCTAGTGGTTGAAGAAGTCAGCACTAAGGAAGATAATGAGGACTCTGACAGCACTGAAGAGGAGGCTTATACCCCCACTAAAAGCAAAATGCATTACCCAACTACCAAGAGGTCGTCTAGGTTGGCCGCTAAGCCGGCATCCTTAGACAAGGGGAAAGTGATTGTGTTTGAGAAGGAGGAGGTTGTGATTATGCAGGAAAGGGATCAGCTGGAGGGGAAGAATTCTGAGGTTAAGGAGGATGCATAAGGAGAGGGTAACTCTGAAGAAGGCACCAGGAAGGGCTCTGCGAAGCTCTAGGGTTAAGAGTCAGGGGCTAATATCAACATGGACAATGTGGTGGAGGAGATTGAGCAAATGGGGGGTGACGTTTCTGTTAACAAAGGCAACAATATTGAGGTGTTGGATGCCAATGAAGAAGGCCCCAGCAACTTCTTGGATTTTAATGTGCAAGGCTCAGATATTGATAGAACTGAGGAGAAGATTAAAGTGACCAGTAAGAAGAAGAGAGGTACCAAAAATAACAAGGGCAAGGCTAAAGAGACCCTGGAGGATAGGATGACCCATCTAGAACAGAAGTTTAATACCCTGGCCAAGCTCTTTGCCAGGGTCATGCACAGGTCCGCCATGACTCTGTTGGCTCTCTAGAAGAAGGGTTTGAAAGACCAAGAGAAAATAGACATGAAGATGAAGTACGAGGATGTGCTCCAGTTCCTTGTTGATGACTGGGACAAGATGTTCAATTAGTTGTTGGTGGCTGGGGGTTGGTCTGTTGTCAGTTTGTTATCGGTCTGCTTTCTTTGCGGCGTCCTGTTTCTCTTTTGCTTTATATACTAGTTATGTTGTCTTTTGCTAGGTTGCTTAACTTTAATGGTTTTTTCTGAACTGTTTGAGTTTTGGTGAGCCCTTGGTGGTTGTTTTGTTATGGGATCGGCACCCTTTTTTTCCGCTTATCTTATTAAAAACAATCATACCACAACATAGTGATTTACTCAGGGAAAACCCTTTCAAGAGAAAAACCCCACACTCCAAAAGCTGCCCAATATATTATTCAGAGATCAACAAGATTAAAATATATTTGCAAAACAAGATTTCATAGGAGTATCACCAACTAGAGACTTAGAGGCAACTCAACATCTATAAGACTCACACACAACCTCCATCTCAAGAACCTAATATATAGGAGATACAATACATGAAACTGTCAAACAATAATTATAAAACCATGAACTAAAACCACCCCAAAATGGCATCCAAATTATTAGGGTTTCATTATCTCTAATCAAAGATGCCTTATGATGTGTCAAAACACACATCAACACATGTAATTCCCCCTTACATCTCTTTTCTGTGTCCAAAACATTTTTACGTTTTTTAATACAGGAGGCCTAACTTCCAGAGGCCATAACTTTTGATCCGGTGGGCTGATTGGGCCCATTTTTTTAATTGAAGAGCTCGAAGAAATCTATGCACCGAGCACCACCGATGGTGATGTGGATGACCCAAAATTTTTATTTTGGCCAAAAACCAACCCTATAGCCTAGAAACTGAGTTTTTATATTTTTATAGCCAAAAAATCACCCTTTTTGTAATTGCAAGGTTGAGACACCTTTCCTAACACTTGAGGTGTAGAGAGAGAAGGGGAAAGATGGAATTGGGATAGAGCTAGGAGGAGGAGAGGGAAGAGAGATAATTATAATGGGACTTGGTTGAGTTGAGACCTATTTTGAAGATTCCTTTGGTTGCTCCCATTCAAATTGTGGCTCCTTTTATTTCTCAACTTTCTTCCTAGGCTTATCATCACCCTTTTTAATATTCTTTATCTTTTATCCCTCTAGATCATCATCTCCACCATGGACATTTGGAAGAAACACTATATCACAGTGGGTTTCTTTTGAGTTGTGGAGGAACTAATGGCCTACCCTTCGATGTTTCAGGTGATTTTCTTGTTGTATGGCCTGAAGGAACTTATCTAGTGGCCACTTATTTAGATATTGCTCATCTCATCTTTTGTGCTAGGACTTGTTGGGAAAGAACCCCTTTAGCAATGCTTTACACCTATTGTTGTTACCTTCTTTGAAAAACTAATTGTAGTGGGGAAACACTACTTGATGGTTAAGTAAGTGTATATGGTGCAACTTGTACAAACATTGCCTCTCAGGTTTAAAATTTGGAGGCCTTGATTTTGCCTATACTTCATCACTTGAGAATAAGTTTTGTTTCCACTTATCCTTCAACCTGCTTTAGAGTGAAGGAAGACCGAGGACTGCTATGGGCCTTCTCATAGCGTTCATCCCATTTTCATCTAGGGAAAAGTCTCATAGCTTCTCCTACATATGTCCAACCTCTTGCCTATATTTTCATTAGGTTCTCATCCTATGTTCACTCAAACCTAGTTTCTTTAATGTAGACTTCCATGCATTTGTTAAATCTAGGTAGTACACATCAAACATCTTGTAGAAGGTCTTGTATAGTTGTCACATCCCTAAACTTTGATTATGTTTTACTTTTTTCTTGAATGTAATTAGTAGTTAATTTTACATGATTTAATGATTTGACGTTATGTGAAAATGTCATGATAAATCAATGATTTCATGAGTTAAGTATATATTCATAGAATTTAGGCATGTGATTATATTTTATTGTGATTATTATTATTCATAATGTATATGAGTAACTAATGATACACTAATCCCAATTTGGTGATAGCAAGTGTATACAGGAAAATAGGTTTTCCACCCTCCAAGAAAGAGAGGGAGAGCATAATCTGAGAGAAGTGAGTAGATGTATGGAAAGAACAAGTTGTTGCCATCTAAGTCTAGAGTTGCTCAATTAGTGAACTTTGATAAGTTAGGTAATTTGTTTTCGACTTTATGGTCTTGGTTAGTTTTCATTTCGACAATAGTCAATTTAACATCTATCCCTTAAGCATAGATTTTGTCATACACCAAGAAGGGATGGTTCAACCATCGACATGATGTAATCAATAGTCGATATTTTCCTAATATAGTTTATATTCAGGAGAATATATCTATAAGCTAGTGGTTAGCTATCTTTTCTTGGGTGATTTCTTATTGGAATTTTCCTTTATTATGTCCTATCAGGTTATCTATGTTTGTCTATTTTACTAAGTATGTGAGACGGAGAGGGGGAGAATACCTCAACCCCATTCTTGAATCTCGTCAAGTGTTTGAAAAACAACATAAGGTAAATGTTGTGTATGTTTTCTTTATGACATTATATATATATATATATATATATATATATATATATATATATATATATATATATATATATATATATATATATATATATATATATATATATATATATGTTATGTTTAATAATCATTGAGACCCTTTGTGTTAGGTCGATGACCTATAAATAAAAAGAGGTTAAGAGATGTGTTTTGCATTTGCTATGATACATGGTCCTTCGACCCTATTTTCCCTCAACTGCTATTGTGAGTGAAGAATCTTTTGACCAAACTGATGGTGGTCTTTAATGACCATTATCTCTCTTGCTTTGCATGTCATCGTGGAAGTCAAGAGTGCATTGCTACTGAGGTTAAGGAAATCAAAGTGAAGAAAAAACACCAAATAGAATGCATAAAAATGACTAGTTATACCTTCAAGATGAAATCTCAACTCCTTGCTAAGATGGAAAGCCTTGCATCCTTAAGCTCTTGCTTTACCCATGATTCCTATGTGAAATACTCTCAAAACTAATATGCAAATCACTAGAATCCTAGTTCACAATAATAGAGGATGGAGAGATTTTGGCATGATAACAATACTCAAATTGTGGATGATCAAATGGCTTGGAAGAGGCTCCATTTATAGGCTTTTTGAAGGGAGATTTGATCCAAGGGTTGAGATTCATTTTGGAGATCAATGGATGAGGATGAATGTGAGGTGGAGGGCTTAGATTCAATCATAGGAAATAGAGGGATGAGAATAAAGATGAATTTTTTATTCATCTTGGGAAGAGAAGTGAATTAAATGAGGTTGGGTGAGATGGATTAGATGTGAATTAAAAATTCACATGGGGAAGAGAGGAGGATTATAAATGAAATAAAAATTCATTTTAGGGAGAGCTCCAATTAATGGGTTATGACATGTGTAAGGGGTGTAAGAGATTATTAATGAGGTTTATGACAAGTGTGTATAAAAAATTATTTTATGTGGCATAAATATCATTTTTTTATTTATGGGATGTGGGGAGGAGTGTTAAACAAGGTTTGACCATTTTAATTGAGGTGATTAGCCTAATTAATATGGCTATAGTAAATTAGTGGATAGATTAATTAGGGGTTAGGATTAATTAAATAATATTTAATTTAATTAATCCTAGGTCTAGGGTCATGTAGGTTAGGCTAGCTAATTAAATAATAGGTATTTAATCAACCAGGGTAGGGATAGACTGATTAGTAGGTTGAATTAATTAAATAAACATGATTTATTCAATTAATTAGGTTTAATGAAAGGGGTGAATTAATCAAATAAATATTTGCACATTTATTTAATTAATAGGGGTAATGTTAGTGAAGGGGTAACTATTGAATTAACTAAATTAATTTAATTAAAAGAGGAAAATGATGAATAGTCAGGTGTTGGTATGAATTAATTAATTAAATAAAAATTTAATTAATCAATTGGAAGGGTAATTGGTGATACTGGTGATATCGCAGGTCAGTTAAGTGGTGAAGACATTTTTAGGTGTCTACATTTACCCCTCTTTGACATGGCGTCATGACCTAGCAGGGAAATGGTGTTAAGTCAAAGAAAACATGCCCTAGCTGCCAGGAAGGAATGAAATGGATGAGGGATGCCCCCTCGAGAGGTCAGGTGAAAAAATAAAAAAAATTGAGTGAGCTCTTGAAAGGAAGAAATGGGGGTGAAAATGTGTAGAGGATGGAAAAACAAGTTGACAGGAAGAAAAATAGATGAAAAAGGTTATGATATGCACCCTGGGGAGGAAAAAGTGTGTTGGAGGATGACATGGCTTTCTATAAATAGAAAAAGTGGGCCCTAAAGTACCACATTTGCACTCATTGAGCCACTTGGAGGAGAAGAAGAGAGACTATGGTGAACTCTAACCCACTCTTCTCGCACTTTGAGCACTTGTCCAAGCGAATCCGTTCCTACGGGAGATCAGCAGAGGCTAGCGACCAGGTAGGCCGACCACCCTAGCTTTGTCATTTTTTTGTTTATTGCATTTATTGCTATGGGAATTGGGTTTTTAGGGTTTGGCGCCATCGGGAGACCGATTGGCATGAAATGGGCTTGGATTGGTGATATATTGTGCCCTAGGGTTTGGGACGCGCATTGGTGCGAAATGGGGATTTTGTGGTGCCATTGTGCCGATCGGTACCTTCCTAGAAGGTGGCGCCATCATGCCGATGAGCGCCATTTGGTAGTGTGGCACCATTCTTTAGAATAGCACCCAAATCGTGGTAAGCTTTAGGGCCGCAATGAAGTGGCGCCATTCTCTAGAATGGAGCCCTTTCGAGAGGGAACGGTGCATTTTGGTGGAATGGTGCCATGTTGGGAAATGGTAGCGCCATATGAAGGATTAGCGCAATGGTGAAGAAGATTGGTGCTAAATGAATTTTTGCTATAGAAAGAGGAAAAAATAGTGTTGAATAGTTGATTTGGAAGAAAATGTAAGTTGTTTAACTGACATTTTGGTGGATGTAGGTGGTTCCAGGATTAATCATGGGAGTGACGCGTCCCCACCGTGATGAAGTTATAAGATGGGTTTGATGGAGCCACACAGGCTTGATTAGTAAGATTGGGGTTGCTGACAGTATCAGACATGCCTATCTTGCGAGTGCATAGGGCGTTGATGACAGCTATTGTGGAGTGGTTTCAACCTGAGACATGTTCCTTTCTCCTACTGATGGGGGAGATTACCATCACCCTTGAGGATGTTTATCGCATCCTCAAGCTACCGATTCACAGAGAATGAGTGATATATCATAGGAGGGGACGAGTAGCCTTAGGCAGAGCATTTGCCCCAGGCCACGCAGAGTTATCAGAGGACAGACAAGAGATGAGTTACACCCAGACTTTGGTAGACGGTGTAGATCATTTCACCTTGTTTCTTTGTGCACTGATTGGAGGCATGGTGATGCCAGATCGGCAAGGTTGAGCTTTCCAGTGGGGTGGGGGGAGATGATATAGGGGTTGGTACAGGATGAGACAGTTTATGCATGGGGTCCATGCATGTTCAGATAATTGTATCATGAGATGCATACTGTGGTTTATCAGTATGATTCAACATTATCGGTTGGGGGCACACTACTGCATGTGTGGGCGTTCGAGCATATTGTGATCATGAGGCTGCAGGGAGGATACAATCGATGACAATTTGAGGCCTTTGTGTTTTTATATCGAGTACTCTCATGTTGGATAGTTGCGTTATTGGTGGTGAGTGCTTGATGATCTAATTCGGGTTACATGGTGGCCATATATTGGAGTAGAGTCGTGGCCAGATGATGATGTGCGTATGCCTTATACATTCCAACCATGGTATTTGATGGGTTGGGGTGATCACACCATCGACATGTATCTTCCCTCGTAGGTTATGTGTTAGTTTGGCTTGCGACAGGATATTCCTTAGGGGATGGTGGTATTTGCTCGGACACCGCAAGATGTGAGATGGCCACCGGCCATAGCACCACATGTGGGAATAGATGATTTCACACCATTACAGCCCCAGCAGTGGGATTGGGGGAGCAAGGTGGCAGAAGTGAGGACTACACTTGTGTATGATCAGTGGTGGTTGACATGGCAGCTAACCCATATGACAGATCTGACTAAGGATCCGAACATGACTGCAGAGGCAGAGGAGGAGGGAGATATAGTGGAGGAGGAGATAGTGGTTGAGGAGATGGAGGTGGATGATGATGATCCTATTGGGATGTTGGCAACGGTGGCATATGAGTAGGTAGAGGCTGCGAGAGGGCGAGGTAGAGGGAAAGGTGGACAGCGACTGGTACCACCATTATAGGTGCAGCAGCAGGCACTGCCTCAGGTACAGGTTCTTGCACAGCAGGGGCAAGGAGGTTAGCAGGTAGTGAGACCCAGGCAGTAGGCTCCACAATAGTAGTAGCAGATACCTGTATAATAGGTATAGGTAGGGTAGGTGTCGGGGTAACGAGTGCCCCGACAGCAGGGTCCTAGGCAAAGACCACCTACCCAGCGAGCATAAGGAGAGGATAGAGGACTGATGCCACCCCCCGCGAGAGCCACTACTGCAACATGGACCCAAGGGTGCCCCATCACAGCAGACAACAATCCCCAGGTAAGGGAGAGGACTTACCAGCAGGATATCCCAGAGACTGCTATGACATTTCCTAGGATTGGTAGGGCAGAGGTGGGTAGCTCGAGGGCAAGATCAGGGTCAGTACCGAGAGAGTGTACATTGCATAGGAACACTCGCACAGATGAAGAGAAGGAGGCAGGGACACTCTGAGGCTAGTTGGCTAGCCTGGAGGATACAGTGTAGAGACAACAACATGAGCTTGTGCAGCTTCGAGGGGCAACTACATTATTAGACTTATCAGATGGGCAGGTTAGTGCTCTCTAGGTGCAGCTGGCACAGGCTAAGGCTTAGGTGGCTACTTTGACCAGTGAGCAAGATTCAGAGTGAGCGTTGCGATAGACTGCAGAGGCTAGGGCTCAACAGATAGAGGCCCAGGTGGTGAGTTTGCAGGGGATGGTGGCAAGTACTTCTATGGGTTCTATGTTTACACAGATTTAGGCTCAGATCATGCAGTTACAAGGATAGCTGCAGTAGGCACAGAGCCAACTCCTGAATTAGAGTAGGTGGGCCGAGTACTATTATGGAGCATACTGTTTTGAAGTGCCAGAGGGTCAGCGCATACCTAGTTATAGTCAGCGCAATGGATCCAAGATGTCTAGGTCCTATAGATCTAGGAGGTCTGTGTAGTCAGTTCAGCAGCCTACAACACCTCCACCACCAACACCTTAGTAGCCACCCATACAGCAGTAGTAGCAGCTGCAGCCAGGGTCACGCACAGAGTCCAGAAGGGGCTCATCAACCCAGGGTTGATATTCATTGATGTATTTTGAGCCCTTAAAGGCTAGTTTTTTGTATCATGACTTGTATAATTTTGAGCGATGTACATTATTTTACAGCGATGTATGATGATGACATATGATGATTACTTGATGATATATGATGACTCATGTTGATGATGTTTATGGCTTGTATATGATGGTTTAAGTTATCGGTGCACTTATGATGTATGTTTTGATGATGATGCAGATTATGATGTTATGTTATGATGATGTGATGGTTTATGTATTATATGCTCATGTGATCAATGTTTTGATGATGATGCAGATTTATGATGTTATGTTATGATGATGTGATGGATGATTTTATATATGTTGCGTTATGTGATGAAATGATCAATGATTAAACTAATGGTACTTGTTAGGATGTCTCACTCATGTCGCCCACATAGTGGTGTAATTTAGATTTTAATGATTGTAAGGATTTTCTGATGTTTATAATATTTGTTATGATTCTTTTGGCTTATGGATGGATGTCTTGTTATGATATCATGGTCTATGCAGGTGGCATGTATGGTTTCATTACGATGTACTATGTGATGGTGTGATGTTAATGCTATGGATGAGATGGATATTGATGGATGTTTTTATGTCATGTTTATGGATCATGATGATATGTATGTTATGTTTATGATGGTGATGGATCATGTATTGTGATGTGATGATTTATGTTTTGCTTATGCTATTTATGCATTATTTATGAATGATTATGACTATGGATGCATTTTATGATGTTGATGCATGTTATGAATTATGATGTGGATGTAAGATGATTTGTAATAAATGCTCAAATTAATAAACATTTATTATGAATGCAAAATGAAATGAAATGGAAATATATGTTCAAATTAATAAACATATATTATGGATGCAAAATGAAATGGAAATGGAAATCTATGCTCAAATTAATAAACATATATTATGGATGCAAAATGAAATGAAATGGAAATATATGCTCAAATTAATAAACATATATTATGGATGCAAAATGAAATGAAATGAAAATATATGCTCAAATTAATAAACATATATTATGGATGCAAAATGAAATGAAATGTTTAATGTAGTGGATGTTCAAATTACACTTATGTGCGAGTTTGATTTGTGTGTCAATGAACCCATCATGGTTAAGTCTTGAAGACGTCTCACACACATTTGATATAATCACTGCCCACTGTGCAATGCTTTACTTGTTTTGTTTTTTAGGAAAGTCTCAATAGAAATTGTTAGGCGATGTGTTACCTCTAGGATCTCTATGATGAATGATGATGGAATGAGTTTATGCAATGATGATGAATGAGTACAATGGTTAATGGAATGAACAAGTCATGATACATGTTATGTGCATGTTAAACCCTGGGTGATGGGGCTAGGTGGTGAGGAATAGGTTAGGGAGGGGTATGGTTATGGGTTGGGAGGAAACAAGGATTGTGAGGATGGTTTAGGGAATTCTAGTTTATTAGACACCACGTCATTAGAGGGGTTTTAGCTTAGGTGTGTTAGGTTGGTTGAATAGGTTAAAGGGTAAGTAAGAGGGGGATGTTAGTTGGGGGGGATTTTTTGAACGGATTAGTAGGGGGAGATCAGAATTCTAAGCCTAGATAATATGGTTGAATGGGTAGTGACAGATGAAGTGAGCTAGGTTCAGTACTTGCATTTGACTATTGAGAGCATTTCTAGATTTATTATAGCAAAGTAGGATACTTTTCACAAAGGTATGAGAGGGCCTATGTGATGATTTTTATCCCACATTTGCATGGACTAGACTCACAAACAATAGGTTGATTTCATGCATGCCTAACGGGACTCATAACATAAGTTCTCATAGTACATAGAAGGTATGAATACATGTATATGTAAATGGGACACACTATGCTAGAACCGACCCTAGCTTCAAGATATGAATACTATTCTTAGAGTAATGAAATCAACCCACAAGCACAGCATACAGAAACAATGACCAATGTCTATTCCAGGTGTTGCCCGCCACATACCATGATATAATGAGATCAAGGTAGTTTTGGAAAATGACCTAGAACAAGACAACAAGATAAAAATCAATAATGAAAAGATCAACAAAATAACACAAACAACCATTGTATTCTCTTGCCAAGATAGGTGTTGATAGGATGATGGATTCTATCCATTATAGGAACAATATTTCATAGGACGTGAATTAGTTGGGTTTTGTTTGGATAAACTTTGAAAGGTGAGCAAGAAGGGATAGGCAGGCTATGTGTAATGGTTATAGTTGGTATGTAAATTGATGATTTTTGTGTGAGATGCGATGTTTCTGGTGTATGCTTAGCATGTGCATCATTTGTTAAATCTAGCAAGCTCAGTAAATAGGGACCATCCAAGCAGGTTGGATGGGTGCATCTTATGTACCTAAGTATTGGATACTTCCTTCATATTCTAGACTGCCTACATACCCTGTGTCCACAGGATCAAGGCACTTTCAAGATGCGGGTGAGATGAATATGTAGTTATGGCGAGACTTGATGATGTGGGAATAGTTTGGGATGGATGTGCTAATGTGGGATATGATGCGCGAGATGATGAGGTGAGTGTTTTTGTATTTTTCTATTTTTCTAATGTTTTTGGATTTTTGGATTTTGTATTGTTTTTGGGATTTTTGGATTTTATATTGTTTTTGGGATTTTTGGATTTTATATTGTTTTTGGGATTTTTTGGATTTTCGCTGTACAAAAGAAGCCTACAAGGATCCTCATTCCATAGATTAGCTTTGGGTGGGATGATGTGGGGTGGGTGAGAGGATTTTGATGTTTTAAAATTCCAAACCATGGGAGTATGTTTGATATGGAGGTTGTGATGGAAAGAGGACTTATTAGATGGTGGAATGGGCCACTACACATGGCACCTAAGACAGGTTTTCACCATGGTACATATCCAAGGCATCACCGAAGTGATTTTCACCATTGGAGGGCTTTACTACACTCGGGTTTTTCTTGATTTTTCAATTTTTTTGATATTTTTCTATTTTTTGATTTTTTGTATTTTTGCTTTGAGATACATGATGAGTTATACATAGAACCTCTTCAAATGCAAAATGTTCATGGGTTCATCTAGAGGCTGCCCCTTAGGTGTTGCAACCTGATATGCCCCTAATCCATAGCTGGCTGTGATAATATAGGGTCCCAACCAACCAATTGGGCTCAATTTTTCCCTTTTTGTTGTGCTCTTGTAAATTTTTGTGATTTTCCATGAGGACAAGGTCACCTACTTCAAACTTGCAGTTCTTGATCTTTTTGTTATAGCTTCTTCGTAGGCGATTTTGGTATGCCTATAGATGGTTGAGTGCATCCAAGTGTTTCTCATCCAATAGTTCTAACTCATGTAGCCTTGCAACTCGATACTCTTCATCAGTGATTATGTTCTGTAAAGAAACTCTAAGTGATGGGAGCTCAACCTCAATAGGTAAGATGGCTTTGAAACTGAATACTAGGGAATATGGTGTGGCTCCTGTAGGTGTACGGATACTTGTGCGGTAGGCCCATAGGGCAAGATTAAGTTGCAGGTACCAATCACGGACAACTTCATTAACCATCTTCATCAGAATACGTAGGATGATCTTGTTAGAATCTTCAGCTTGACCATTATCTTAAGGGTAATAGGTTGTGGAAAAATGGTGTTGGATCTGGAATTTCTCACAGAGAGTGCAGACTTCCTAGTTCTTAAATGGTTTCCCATTGTCTGTGATGATGAAATTGGGAATGACGTATCAGCATATTATGTAATGGAGAATGAATTTGGATATTTGAATGTCTATGGTGAATGTGAGTGGAATTGCTTCGACCCACTTGGTAAAGTATTCAGTGGTGGTCATAATGAACTTATGACCGTTGGACGATGGGGAATGAATCTTACCTACAAGGTTGAGTCCCTATTGGGAAAAAGGCCATGGAGTTGTTATTGGTTGCAGCTCTTGTGATGGTGCGTGGATGAGGTCCCCATGTTGCTGACATGACAAGCATTTCTTCACGAACCTGTAAGTGTCTTTCTCCATGGTCGACCAATAGTATATTGTTCTCAAGATCTTCTTAGCTAGGATAGGTCCATTAGAATGTGCCCCACAAATGCCTTTGTGTACCTCTTGTAAGGCCACTTCAGCTTCCCTAGAGTCAAGACATCATAAAAGCGTACCATCAAGACTCCTTTTATAAAGAGTGTCGCCTATGAGGGTAAAATGGGAGGCTCGGCAGATGAAGCTTTTGCGTTATGAGGATGATAGGTTGGGCGGGATGATGTTGTCATGAAAATACATGTACATTTCTTGATACCGGGGAGATAGGGGACCAACAATGTCACACACCAATTCCAATTGTGGAACATCATAAGCTGGTATAGGGAGTTCTTCGATTAGGAACTCGCATTTCTTGCTATCTTTCTTTATATCCACCAAGGATCCTATCATTGCCATGGCATCTACTGCTTTGTTATTCAACCTTGGAATCTGTTCAAAATGGATATCATCAAAATAATCTTTGAAGTCATCCACCATTCTTTTATAGGGCAAGAGCTTGTCATCTTTAGTCTTGTATTCATTATTCACCTATCGGATGACCAATTGGGAATCTCCATAGACCATCATCTTTTCAATCTTCCACTGAATTGCCATCCAGAGTCCTGTGATGAGAGCCTCATATTCTGTTACATTGTTTGTACATGGAAATGTGATCTTGTATGATTTTGGAATGGTGTCTCCTTGAGGGGTAACAAACAAAATGCCTATCCCTGAGACTCGATGTGTATAAGAGCCATCAAAATACATCTTCCATGATTCTATTGTTGGTGTTACAATCAATATGGACTCATTCAGAAACTCTACAAGTGTTGGTCGCTCTATTGGAATTGGTACCTCAGCTAGTTGATCAGTAATTACATGTCCTTTAATGGCCTTCCTTTCAGTGTATTCAATATCAAACTCACTCAGGATCATTACCCATTTAGCCATTCTTCCTGTAAGGGCAGCTCTAGTTAGCAGATATTTCAGCGGATCGATCTTGGCAATGAGCTTAGTCTTGTGATTAAGCATGTAGTGTCTAAACTTTTGCAAGGTGAAGATGATAGCTAGGCATGCTCATTCAATGGGAGTATAATTTGGCTCATAGGACACCAAGGTATGGCTGATATAATATATGATTCTTTCTTTTCCTTGTTCATCATGTTGTGCCAACAAGGCCCCTATAGCTCTTTCTGTTGTTGAAATGTATAAGAGGAGAGGTTCTCCTTGTTTTGGTGGAATAAAGACAGGTGGGTTAGCGAGGTATTCTTTCAGTCACTCAAAAGCATTCTGACACTAACTATCCCACACAAACGCCGTGTTCTTGTGGAGGAGATGCTAAAATGGCTGGCATTTATCTACAAGTTGTGCTATAAACCGTTGGATAGATTGAAGCTTTCCTTGTAGACTTCACAGCTGCTTAAGTGTCCTTGGGGGAGACATCTCTATTACAGCTTTGACTTTGGCAGGATCTACTTTGATTCCTCTTCTTAACATGATGTATTCCAGAAGCTTCCCAAAAGTGACCCCGAAGACACACTTTTTTGGATTTAGCTGCACATTGTACTGTTCCAACCTGTCAAAGATCTTGGCCAACATGTTCAAGTGTTCTTCTCTGGTTTTCAATTTTCCTAATAGATCATCCACATAGTCTTCCATTATGTGATGGAAGAGATCATGGAAGATGACCATCATTGCCCATTGATATGTCGCACCTGCATTCTTTAGGATGAAAGGCATTACCACCCAACAGTATATCCCCCATGGGCATATGAAGGATGTTTTATGTTGGTCTTCCTCTGTGATCTTGATTTGATTATACCCTGAGAAACCGTCCATTAGAGACAACATATCATGACCTGCTATGAGATCCACTATGATGTCGATGTTGGGTAGCAAAAAGTCGTCTTTAGAGCAATCTTTGTTAAGATCTCTGAAATCTGTGCAGTACTGGATGCCCCCAATGACTTTGGCTACTGGTACAATATTAGACACCCATTCGGGGTAATCTATCGGTTGGATAAACCCCACATCTAGGAGTTTCTTAAGTTCTACTTTGACTAGGAGTGCAATTTGAGGATTCATCTTCCTTAGCTTTTGTTTTACCGATTTCGCATTGGGACGTACCGCAAGGTGATGAACAACTAAAGCAGGATCTAGTCCCGGCATATCAGCATAGGTCCATGCAAAATTACAGCTTCTTTGCTTAAATAAGGCTAGGAAGTTCTCCTGGTCCATTATTGTAAGGGATTCTGCTCTGAATGTTATTTTTGGTGCTTCTTCTATGCCAAGGTTCATTTCGTGCGATGCTTCCACTAGGATAGGTGATCTGTCTAGATATACTTCATCTACTTTGGGGAGGCTCACACTCTCATCTCCTAGCGCCTCATGGAGGTTTTCACTAGGTGATACGTCCTTTATTTTGATGTCTTCTTCACCCGAAAGTGCCACAGAGTGGTTTCACTAGGGGGTGTTGTTTTTATTTTTATGTTTTTGTGACTAAGAGCATGGGTGGTTTCTCCAAAGTAAGTAGACGTGTTAAGTTCCATGATATATCCAGCTTTGTGATCTCCAAGGGGGAGTGATCTCTTACTCCCATTATTTCTGCTATTGCCTCATCATTTTCAGCCACATCAAGGACAGGGATCCTTGTTGGTCCCAATCTATCAGCTAGGGGTAAATAAGAGGTAGGTTGCAAGAGTTGGATGGAGTGGTGGTTAGGGTATAGATGGTGTATACAAAGGTTTCAAAGAATTTGACAAAATCACTAAAGGAGTCTTGATGGTCTGCTTCGTTAATGTTATCGACTGTAGGGGAGACCTTAGCAACCTCACCTAAGATACATTCGCCATTAGTAAGGATGGACTCTTGTTTCCCATACCCTAATCCATGAAGACGTGGGTTCCTTATTGCTTGAAATGGCTCCACAATCCCTTGCTCATGAAGGCCTATGTCACCTTGTCCTTTATAGCCCATATACTTAACAATCTCAAGACCCTTTCAATAGATTTCAGCTAGGATGATAGGGGCTTCTTGTTCTGCTTCCTCGTCTTTATATAACCATGAGGATATGTCTTCGAGAATATCCTGATCAAGGAGATGCTTCTTCTTGAAGGTGGGGGATGGTTTGCATTTGATGACTACCGTGGAGATCTCTTCTTCCTTAGGAGCACCAAATGTCTTAGAAGTGGACAATGATCCTACACAAAAGGTACCGTACATGTCATATTCACCACACCCCATGTCACTTAACTTAATCTTGACTTCAGGTGGTGGGGATGTTTGGGATGTAGTGGTAATGTTGGAAGGGTCAACATATGAGGCAGATGATGTAGGATTGGTTTGGGAGGTGGGTTTCTTAGTAGCGTTGCTATATGGGCAAAAGGTGAGGTCGTGTCCTTCCAAAAAGTTGCAATATTGGAAAGGACGGGGATCGGCATAGATAGTAAATTATGTGCCGTTATGGGGGAATTTCAAACATTGGTGAAATGTGGATGGAATGGATTCCACGGCATGGATCCATGATCAGTCGAGGAGAATGTTGTAAGGAAGGTCAAGATCAAGCACCTGACACTTGGTCTCCAAGATTTTTTTCCCCACTTGGATAGGGAGTTTCATGGTACCCTCAGACAATCTCTTGGTATCATCGTACCCCTTAATGGTTATGCATTCACTAGTACCACAACCACATTAGAGTATCCCAAATGTTTTAACAATTTTAGAGTGCATAGGTTTAGGCCAGAGCCACCATCTATTAAGACTCTTTTTATGATGTGCTTGTGGATGTGGACTTCAATATGCAAGGCATCGTTGTGTGGGTCGTCGGAGGTGGGAAGATCCTTTTCAGAGAAAGTGAGATGGTGGGGTGAAGCGATATGGCCCACCATGGCTTGGAATTGATTAACATTTAAGTTGGTAGGGACTTGGGTCTCCATTAGGGCTTTGTTGAGGATTTCTTTGTGAATGAGAGATGTGGAGAGCAATTCAAGGATGGAGATTTGTGTAGGGGTTTTACCTAGATGATCTAGGAGGTTGTATTTGTGGGCAGATGATGGGTTGGTAGATGTGGATGGTTGATTGTTCGTGGGTGCCCCATAGATGGAGACATGGCCACGACGAGTAGTGACAACACAATCAGGTACTTTTGATTGTATTGTGATGGTGTTGATGTGTTTGGAAGATTCTTCTATTCAACCCACAATAGAGTCAAAAGAAGTAGGGGGTGGTACAACATGGTAAGCTTGGTTGGATGAGGATGTTTTTCCTTTATTGTGGTCAGGTAGGGGATCCTTGTAAGCTCCTAGATTCGCATTCAGTGATTGTTTTGGTGGTTCATCAAGGGTTATGTCACCCCTATCTATAAGGTCTTGAATACTATGTTTTAGCTTAATGCAGTTTGATGTTTTATGCCCCTTCACGCGATGATACTCACAAAAGAGGTTTTCATCAAACCAAGCGGGCTTGAATTGATCCTCACTGTAAGGTCTAATAGGGGTAGCATGATCATGTCTACCTTTACAAGTTTATTCAAGACATCTTCAATGGGTTCCCCTAAAGGTGTGAACTTCCTCTTGGGATTATTATTTTGTTTGGGAGGTCCTTTGGGGATATTGTCATTGCTTGCAATGGATGTGCTTGGTGGTGCTTTATTTTTTACATGTTAAACAACCTTCACATTGGTGACGTCGTCGTTGAGGGTGTTTTTATTCTTTCCCCAAAAGTGATGTTCATCGTTTGATTGCATGTTGTTGTTTGTGTTCGAGGTGTTGTTGTTGACCTTGTTATTGTTGTTGTTGTTGTTGTTTTTGTTGTCGTAGGTATAAAGTTTTATGGAGCCCTTGGCAATGAGGGCTCTTTCAATGGTAGTTCCCTTATCAATAACCTCTTCAAAGGTCGATGCACATTGTATTTGCAAATGGAAACCCATTTCTAGACTAAGGTTAGTCACAAACATGGTGACTAGTTGTTTTTCAGGGATAGGCCAAGGGAGTTTGCTTGCCAAGCCTCTGCATCTTTGCAAAAAGGCAGGGAAGGATTCTCCATTCTTTTGTTTGGTATTGCAAAGATCAGTCATTGATATTTCATGTTTGAAATTATAGGAGAAATGGTTTACAAACTTTACCGCGAGCTCATGGAACATTTCAATACCCGAGGAAGGTGAGCAAACCATTTGGTGGCTTGACCACTGAGGCTTCTAGGAAAAAGTCTCATTAGATAGGTGTCATCATATGAGACTTCAAGGCAAGCGATATAAAACTCCCTAAGGTGTTCCCTAGGGTCTCCCTTTAATTTGTACTTGTCAAATTTGGGCATTTCAAAATTTTTGGGAAAGGGGGGCATGTACAATGTCCTATCAAATGTGTAAGGGCAAATATCCTCAAAAGAATATTTCTTTTGTTTGTTTCCTTGTTGCATGTTGTCCACCTTTTGGATTAATGTTTGCACAATGCTTGTTAAATCTTGTGTTGGGGTGGTTGTGGAATGTATGTTTGTTGATTTTGGATGAATTGTTGGTGGTGAAGCAGAATTTGGTTTTGTGAGATGAGGTTTTGATTTTGGTTTAGTTGAGTGAGGTATTGTTGATAAGCGTGGAGTTGTTGTAGAACATGGGGTTGTATATGTTGATTTTGATTAGGGTTTGGTTGTGATGTTTGGGTGGATGAGGTAATAGGTGGAATTACGTATGTGTAATTGGATGATGGATTATTGACGGGAACATTGGAAGTGTTGTGGGGTTGTCTAGAGAATAGTTGGTTCATAAAAGCTATGGTGTTGGCATTAAGCAGAGGCACACTTGTGGAAGCACTTGCGTGCACGGGGTTGTTGGGAATATTGAGAGTGATTTGTGGGTTTTATGTTGTTACGTTTGATGTGGTGGTAGAGGTAACAACGGGGTTATTGACGGTGGAAGTGGTTGTGGCTGCAACGTTAGGTGTAGCGGATGTATTTGTGGGATTTGTGGAAGTTGTAGATGTAGTGATGTTCGAGGCTTGAGATGTATTAGGGGTAGTATGGGATGTAGATGGTTCTGATGAGGTTGCAGGATTGTTAGAGGTGGATGCATTATGAGGTATTCTAGCACCATTCTTGAGGAGGAACTCAAGATATATATTAGGATCCAATCTTAGGACTCTATCAAGTATATCCATAGAGTCGGCATCTTGTGTGAAATCTAAGACATCTTGGTCAACATTGTTGGTGTTAGACGGGGGTGCGGGTGGTGGAAAGGGGAAAGGATTGAACATAGCAGTAGTGTCATATGAAGGTACTTGTTGGACTACGGGAGCATTGTTTTGGTCAGTTTGGGGTATTCCTATGCCAAAGTTGTTTCCAAGGTGGGCCATTTCTTGATTCTTCTTAGCTTGGGATCTTGTTATGGGCATGCAATGGTGTGGATTTGATTGGGGGTGCATGAAGGTTGAGACCTTAGAGAATTGATTTGATTTATTGGACCCAAAGTTACGTGATCATGGGAATTTGGGATTAATGGGATCAAAGATTTAGGCTTAAGAGAATAATTGTCCTCAAAATCTAAATCTAAGAGTAATAGTGTGTTGTGGGTATAGGTTTTAACTTTTTAGAGACTAAATCCCAAAAAGTGGTAACCTAAGGAAGGTAAAATGTCAAAAGGAAATGGTGATGGATGGGAACTACCTTTAGAGGTTAAGACCTTAAAGGAAGTGGGTGAATTGGTTTTCAAAAGTTTGGACCAAAATGATTAAGAGAGGGTGAGGGATTTGGGATGTAGGCGAAAATGATTTTGGGAAGATTTGGAGGATGTGATTAAGGATAATGGTCAACCAAGGAGACCTAGAGTAAATGATTTTGGGCAATAATCAACCAAGGGAACCTTAGATGATTTGGATGTTGAGGTAATGTTGGATGTTGGATGAAATTTTGATGATGTTGGGAGGCTTATTTCAAATCAAAAGTGAGCTTGAATGGATCTAGATCTTAGGATTTTGTAATGATGGATGTTTTTTATTACCTATAGTAGACTAATGACTTTAGGCAAAAAGAGGATGATTATTTCACTTGAAGGTAGATTAATGACCAACAAGCAAAATGGGATAACAAAGGATGACAAGATCTAGATTTAATTTTTGCTCAAAGGTTCATTTGGAATATGATTGTGGATTTGATTAAGAGATTGATTTTGGATGTTTGGATGGTTTTGATTTTTTTGGTTGGATGTTTAGATTTTGAAACTTTAGAAAGTGTTGGGATGAGGATAATAAATGTTGGATGTGAGATGAAATAAAGTGGAGGTCCAAATATGAAAATCAAAGTATAAGGCTATGGGGGATTATGTATGTAAATTGAAAGAGGATTTTTTTTTGGTTGGGCTTATTGATTTGATTGATAATGAAGGATCCAATAATGAAATTGATTATTCTCTAAGGTCCAAATGGGAATATGGATGAAAATTTTGGGTCAAAT
Source organism: Cunninghamia lanceolata (assembly GCA_027924645.1). Lineage (NCBI taxonomy): Eukaryota > Viridiplantae > Streptophyta > Pinopsida > Cupressales > Cupressaceae > Cunninghamia > Cunninghamia lanceolata. The sequence continues at coordinate 2,234,887 of BSBN01000082.1, forward strand.
GGTTATGGGTGATGGTCAAAGAAGGGCTATGGTTTTGGTGGATTTTGATGTCAACTTTTGAAGGTCAAATGATTGGTTCTTTGGGAAATGTCGAGTGTATCAATGATAGTTTCTTGGCAAGCAATACAAACACTTCAAACAAGAGAACACAATGGCCAAAGGTTTTCTTGTGAAAATGTGGAAATTTATCAAGCACTTGTACAACCTAAGGTGAGGAAAGGACAATATTTGTTGGATTCCCACTTGGATTACGACAACCGCACTTATTCAGAGCGGATAGCTTAGAATTTTGGTGGCACTGGCCCCCCTTTCATGGCACACACTTCTCAAGCACACCAAACTTTAAATTCCTAAAGACCCGAAGATCTCAAGGAATTTGCTATCTCTACTTTGAATTGCGAGAACGTGGGATGACTTCAGAGGTCTGACCTCCTGTGCCAACAAATAGAAGGATTTTGGCCTCTAAAACAAAGGTGTTTAGTGGGGGAACATTCGGAGGATCGGCCCGTTATGAGCGTCCAGTAAACCACTTAAGGTTTTTAACTAGCTCTACTAGGAGTTTCATATACACAATGTACAACTTCCTTTCGAGCTAGCACTGAATGGTAAGTGCTAATACTAATTTGGACTTGGCTTTCAGCTTATCCTATTTTGTATAGCAGACCAAATGAAAGTACTGCTTGAGGTCACCAATGAGTTCTCCTTGCGGATGTGTCTCAAGGGTAGGCCCCTCCTAAAAAGAAAAAGAGAGTAGAACCATTTCTCTTCACCCAAGATCCTTTTGAAGGTGAGGGGAGAGGGTACTTTGATTCTATCCCTTGGGTAACACAAGTGTGCAAGCGCACAAGACACGTCACACAAAAACTATGTTCTTTTTAAGATCCAAAATGAAGTGTGCCTAGGATTGTTTGCAAACAAGGTTAATTTTAATGCACCAAATGTAAGTGTTTTTCTAAGCTAAGCAAGAAAGGTTCTTTTTAGTGCACCAAAATGAAGTGTTTTGAAGTTTAACAAAACCCTACAAAAGATGTTAGTAGTCTAATTTTTAGGTCTTGGACAAACGTTTTTAACCTACAGAACATTGTCAATACCCTACACAGGTTCCAAGATTAGCACATAAAATAGCGCCAAAATAATATGAGAAGGCACCACAGAACAAACCAATCATGCCACAAAAACCAAAAATAGCGTGGCAGATAGATGAACAACTATTTTATAACTGTTACAAAATATGGCGCTACAGAATACCAAAATGGCACTACAATAACAAAAGGTGCTACAGAATTCAGAAATGGCGCCACATAGACCGATAGATAATTACTACTGACTATTATAGACAAATGGCGCCGCAAGTAGTAAAAATGGCACTACAGGACAAAAAGGTGCTACAGAAACCAGAAATGGCATTGAACCGTCGTTTTACCTCCATTTGTCTTATTTATTGGACCTGATAGTGTCGATCTAGGCATAGATAGCGCCCAAACAACACAATGTTTTAAAAGAGGCTGCAAAAAAGGTGGTTAAGTGCAAATATTGATTCGAAATATTATAAAAAGGCTTCTTATTGCTTTTAAACACCCCCAAGTTAGATCAAAACAACTCAAAAAGCATTAGTCAAATCAAATGAGTGAGGGAAAAACACAAGAGTTATGTTAAAAATTTTGGCATTATCTCCCCCTCCTTCATTGTCTTTTCTGTCAAAACAGAGAGCCACCTAGCTTGAAAACCCTTCAAAAACACCAAAGAAGCATCATAAACCAAATGTTAGAGTTAAAATTCTAGCAAAGTAGCTGTGATAGATAGCGCCAAAATAGTGGTAAAAGGCACCACAAAATGTAGAAATGGTGCCACTGCGAGGAGGAATGGCGTCAAACAGAGAGTATTTAGCACTGAACCTGCAAAAACACCAAAAACTCGCATAAAAGGATTAGTTTGGACCTTGTGGGTTCCACGAGGTGTGCCAAATGAGGTTAAGGAAATCAAAATGAAGATAAAACACCAAATAGAATGCATAAAAATGACTAGTTATACCTTCAAGATGAAATCTCCACTCCTTGCTAAGGTGGAGAGCCTTGCACCCTTAAGCTCTTGCTTTACCCATGATTCCTATGTGAAATACTCTCAAAACTAATATGCAAATCACTAGAATCCTAGATCACAATGATAGAGGATGGAGAGATTTTGGCATGATAACAATACTCAAATTGTGGATGATCAAATGGATTGGAAGAGGCTCTATTTACAGGCTTTTTGGAGGGAGGTTTGATCCAAGAGTTGAGATTCATTTGGGAGATTAATGGATGAGGATGAATGTGAGGTGGAGGGCTTAGATTCAATCATGGGAAATGGAGGGATGAGAATAAAGATGAAATTTTAATTCATCTTGGGAAGAGAAGAGAATTAAATGAGGTTGGGTGAGATGGATTAGATGTGAATTAAAAATTCACATGGGGAAGAGAGGAGGATTAGAAATGAATTAAAATTTTATTTTGGGAAGAGCTTCGATTAATGGGTTATGACATGTGTAAGGGGTGTAAAAGATTATTAATGAGGTTTATGACAAGTGTGTATAAAAATTATTTTATGTGGCATAAATATCAATTTTTTATTTATGGGATGTGGGGAGGAGTGTTAGACAAGGATTGACCATTTTAATTGAGGTGATTAGCCTAATTAATATGGTTGTAATAAATTAGTGGATGTGTTAATTAGGGGTTAGGATTAATTAAATAATGTTTAATTTAATTAATCCTAGGTCTAGGGTCATGTATGGTAGGCTAGCTAATTAAATAATAGGTATTTAATCAACTAGGGTAGGGATAAGCTGATTAGTAGGTTGAATTAATTAAATATACATAATTTATTCAATTAATTTAGGTTTAATAAAAGGGGTGAATTAATCAAATAAATATTTGCACATTTATTTAATTAATAGGGCTAATGTTAGTGAAGGGGTAACTATTGAATTAATTAAATTAATTTAATTAAAAGGGGAAAATGATGAATAGTCAGGTGTTGGTATGAATTAATTAATTAAATAAAAATTTAATTAATCAATTGGAAGGGTAATTGGTGATATCACAGGTCAGTTAAGTGGTGAAGACATTTTAGGTGTCTACAACTACTATTGTAGTGGGTCGTGATTTAGAGGAGTGCTCTATTAAGTATCATGCGAGAGTTCTCTTGTATACACACATAAGTGCATCGAGAGACAAAGAAGGAAGCAATAGTGTTTTGAGGCACACTGAGGAATAACGATGTCAGAGAACTGCTAAGGGGCAAGGAGAACCTTGTTTTTAGGACGAGCTCACAAGTTCTCTCCTTTTTAAGAATTTGTGTTTTTTAAATTTTAAAGAGTTCATGATTGATCATCAACCTGTAGTTTACTTATTATTGTGTTATGATAATCAATAACATAGTGTATATCTCATTGTGTTATGATAATCGATAACATAGTGTATATCTCATTGTGTTATGATAATCGGTAACATAGTGTATATCTCACTATGTTATGATATTCGATAACATAAGCATATATGTATATCACACTGTGTCATGATAATCAACAACGTAGTCTATATAATATCACGGTGTTGTGAGTATTTGATATCATTGTATTTTTCATATAATATTACTGTAAGAGTAGTCATGGTATATATATATGTGTGTGTGTGTGTGTATATGTGTGTGTGTGTGTATATGTGTATATATATATGTGTGTATATATATATGTGTATATATATGTATGTATATATATATGTATATATATATATGTATGTATGTATGTATATATATATATGTATATATATATATATATATCTTTTATTATATTATGTAAGCCAAAATATTTCTATCGTTATCACTATAATCAGTGAATTCGACAGTTTATGTTGTGTCCACTGTAATCAGTGAAGTCGGCAGTTTATGTCATGATCACTGTAAACAGTGAAGTCGACAGTTTATGTTATGTTCACTATCATTAGTGAAGTCAACTATATTCTTATCATTCTACTTTAGAAAAAAAATGAAGAGCAAAAGCAGCTCTAAGAGTGAAGAGTCGAGAGCTCTTTGGATGTCTATAATTGTGAAAATGGTAGTTTGTTTTGTCTATGCGTTCTAAATAGAAACAGAGTCTATTTACTTCTGTGCAGGTATAAATGATAGTTTGTCATATCTATGAGAAGATGAATGACTTAAATACCTTTGTGGAGTCATGGGTAGTTTGTATACCATCTAAGCTCGATGAAAACTAGATATTTTAGCTTCTATTGTTCTACTGAATGCTTAGGCTGAATGGCCACATACTCTAATCCTTGTTGGATGAAAACTGTATCAACTCAGACTCTGAGTAGCATCTTTATTATATATGTATAGCACTATGTAGATTGATTGATTAGATTGTTGAGTTTATTCTAAACAGGGCGAAAGGCAGATGTTCATATTAGGTTTTAACATGATGATGTTAATCAATTTTTAGTTGTTTAAATAGTATGTATGAATAACAATGTGTTTTATAGGGAGGTTGATGTACCTCTGTTATGACTAAACTCATAGACTAAGACTGTGAGGAGATCAATTAATGTCTATACTCTAATATTCGAGTGATCTATTGCCTATAGATTTTATACACTCAGAAGAGTGAAGGAAACCAATGATGTTTATTTCTTGTAAGGCATGTTGAATCTATTCTTTTGATTTTATGTTTGAGCCTTTTGAGATCTTGAGTCTCGTGAGATTTGTTTTCCTCATATCATAACTGTATAGAAAGGATATGGATGTCTTTGGAAACACTTGGAACTATGTTATTTATAACAATGTATATATTTATTCAACTAGATTAAGTATTTACATTATGTAATGAGGATGTTCTATCATTCTAAACTTTTTCATATCAAAGAATGAAAGGTGATTATTTAGTCCAAAACATCTTTACTTTATCTACCTAGTCTTATTTCCTTTACTAGATTAAAAGTTTGAGGTTAGTCAAGAATTCTTATACTTTGACTAGTTCATGTTAAGACTTGGCATAGAGAAGGATAACCTTATATAATATGTTTTACGAGAAAAGTTGAATTAGATTAATGACCAAGTAGTCAATATTTGACAAGTGGTTACCTTATTTACATTGTTGTGGTTACAACATATTAGTTTTAAGGGAATTATGATGTTGTAAAGTATTGGGTAAAGGAAATATAGTAAACCCTAGATTTGTTCGGAAGGGGTTTAGAATTTCTTAAACTCTCCAGTTAATTTTGATATTGAAATTAGTCCATTGTGTATACTAGTCGATAGACAAAAGGTTGAGAAACCATTGAATCAAACATTATTAAGAGACTAAGAAGCTCTTTGTTGATAGAAAGTCAACACTAGTTATATAAACCAAGTAAGGTTAAAATTGAGTAGAGAGTATAATGACAGGAAGTCATAGAACTTGTTAAATTACAATTATGCAATAAGGAACTCTCGGAAAACCTACAAGTATTTATTTTGTGTATTTCCTAGTTAAGGAATATATTTCCAAGTCAGATGGACTAGGAATTGAATATAAATTAGACAATTATGTCTAGAAGTACTAGCCAAGTAAGATAAATTGTAGGATGAGATAGCCAAGTAAGTCGAGTTAGAGGTGTGTGAACACACGACTACATTTATTGCAAATGTTCATTTATATTGAAACTTTGGCCAGAGTGATGCATTTATCTCTGCATGCATTAGTTGGTTCACAGTGTCTAGATGGCATAACTGGTCAGTATGATCATACTTAGCTAGAAGATTATCTAGAGTTGTATGGTTGATTAAGTTATGTAGGACACAATATTAGGACTTAGATGGCAACTTGTTAGATCCACATGTCTATACTCTTCATGAAGGATAGGGTCACTTCCAAGAAGGAAGGTGTGCAGAGGACCATCGATCTGTGGTTGGAGATAAAGAACTCAGATGATGCTCTCCCTCTGAAGTAGAAGACTCACCAAGATTTGAATGACAGAATTCAAGATTCTAGAGACAATACTTTTTATGTAAAACTTTATGTTATGATATGATGTAAAATACTATTTTTGCCAAAGAGCAATATAGTTGTAAATGTAAAGTGAAATTTTATCACTAGAGATTATCTTTGAATATAATTTCATGGTTGAATATTATTTAGAAAAGATATGCTTTTTATTTCTTAGAAATTATGGCAAAGTTTAAAAAATTATTTCATTCTTGTTCATCTTGTTCATTTACTTTCTAAGTAAATTGTCCATGTAATTCCAAGTAAAATGAGAAGGCATGTTACATATGGTAACAGAGCTAATCAAGTTCAACACATGGACCTAGGAGCTCACTACAAGAAAATTTGTCAACATTAAGCAAATAGCTAATGTTTGAAATTGGTTTTATGCCAGAATGGTGTGGAGAAGAACCAAGAAAATTGTCAGGAAGTTTGTAACCCAATAGTTGCCTAAGTTAGTAGTTAAGAAATAACTTACTGAAGAGGTTGAACTTGAAGAGCATAGTAATTATGCTGAGGGTGCATGGCTGGAGGATTTAGAGACTTTGGCTAATGCCCTTAAGCGTATTCAGCTATAAATTGGCCAAGAATCCTATTGTATCTACTTGTGTTATTAAACTAAGTAAACCATCTACAAAATGCAACATGCCATTTGGATGTGGTCGTGATGCTCCTTTTATAAGAAAAGAGGTGATGGAGGAGTACCTACGTCACCCTCTAAGTTTATTTTATTGGATTGCAATGGGGAAGAGGAACCAAAGGAATATCCTTTAACGGATAGTCTTTCCACGTTATTTACCTAAATAAGAATGCAATTATACCCAGAATAAACTATAATAAAGTTGAGATTATTTTCCATTTGAGTTTTTTGTGAATGGATTTTATTGTTGAAATTTGAAATTTGAATTAATGAGATGCATTATTTGAATTCTAATTTATAATTTGATACAAATATCATGTGTGATATAGAGTATCATCATGGTTCAAACTCAAACAACTCTTGAAGATAGTCAACAAGAGTCGAAACCTTCTAAAAATCCTATGGCTAAGTTGGATCAAATATTGACCATGTTGAATGAAACCAAGGATAGGCTCAAAAACTTGGAACAGGAGGTTAGAGGTCAAGGTAAATCCAAATCAAGACATGAGGATTCAAATCAAGGAGATGATGAATATGTCCATGAATCCAGTATTCATAGTGAGCCAAGAGAGAATATTGATAAAACTAAGGCTCAAGAAGAGAAGAGAAGTAGACTTGCCTCTGAATTATATAGAGATATGAAGAAAGTCACGCCACCCAAGTTCGATGAAACTGAAAGTGGTGATGATGCTAAACTTGGTTGACAAAGATGGAAAAATATTTTGAGATCTGAAATTACTCTAAGATAACCAAGGTAGTATGGGGTGTATTTCAATTGGCAGGTGAAGCATCCATGTGGTGGATGAATAAGAAGATGGAACTGGGGTTAAGTTCTTTGAGCTTAACTTGGGATCAATTTGTGGTCTTATTTCACCAAAGGTGGTTACCGCAGCTTTTCTTTGACCAAAAGCTAACAGATTTTCAAAAATTGAGACAAGGGGATATGTCAGTGGTCAAATATTGGGAAACGCTTACCCGTCTCCAGAAGTATGTGCCTCACTATCAGAAAGATGAAAGGTTCAGGATTAGGAAATTTATCATGGGTCTAAATGCCCATATAGGAGGAGAAGTGGATGTGCATGGCCCTTCTACTATGGACCAAGTTTTGGAGAAAGAATCAAGCAAGAGCAAAAATTGAAGTCAATTTCTGCATACTGTAAGAATAATCGCAAGAGGTTTAATATGACACCAACTTCTCAGCCAATCAAGAGAAGTAATGGCAAGGTAGATGTGGCTAAGAAAAGTGACAAGGGTTCCAAAAATAATAGGAATGGACCCAGGAATGAGTAGAAGAACAATGGCAATGTTTGAAGGAATGATAATAGTTCAAGTAAACCTATTGAGAAGCAAGGACCTCCTAGAGGATGTTTCACTTGTGGTGGAGATGCCTATGCAAACCAATGCCCAACTAAGAACCAAGGAGCTCTGCAGCGTGGTAATGCTTTACCCAATCAACAAGTAGCTTTTCAACAAAGGATCCATGTAGCTTTGGGCAATCATTAGGCAGAGTACCAGATTACTCCCATTGAGACAATAGGTACTTTGTTTGGAGTTCCTATTTCTATTTTGATTGATATTGGAGCAACTAAAAATTTTGTTTCTCCAAAAGTATTAAGTAAATTTTCTAGAAGAGTTGGATTTATGGCTAAACCCTAGTCAGTAGAATATGCTAACCAGACTAGAGCTCAGATAGAGCAATGTCTGTTTGAAGCTAAGATTGATCTCCCTAGTTTTTCAACTGAGGTGAATTTATTTGTAGCCCCCCTAGGTTCCTATGATGTTATCTTAGGAATAAATTGGCTATGGAGGCATAGAGCTACTATTGACTATTTTGCAAAAATAATGGAGTGTCTAGATGATGAAGGAAACAAGGTCTTTTTCCAAGGCACTCAGAGAGAAGTTAAGATTGGACCAATCTCTGCTATGCAACTGAAGAGAGCTAGGTGAAAAGGTTGTCAGATTTTTGTAGTCAAAATGGAGCAATTAGAAGAAGATCCTAGTAAGTAAAGTGTATCTTGGGAGAACTATCCTTTTCTAAGAGATTTTCAATATGTTTTCCCAGATGAACTTCTAGGATTACCTCCTAAGAGAGTTTTCAATTCTCCATTGATATAATACTAGGATCAAAACCGATTTCAAAAGCTTCGTATCATACTACTACTACAGAGTTGATGGAATTGAAAGCCCAGCTTCAGGAGTTGTTGGCTAAAGGATTGATTAGACCTAGTGTTTCATCTTGGGGAGTCCCAGTGATCTTTGTCAAAAAGAAGGATGGAACCTTGCATCTATGTATACGCTATCATATGCTCAACAAAGCAATGATAAAGAATAAGTATCCTCTATCGCATATTAATGATATTTTTTATCAGATGTGAGGTGCATTAGTGTTTTCTAAGATCAATTTGTGATCTAGGTACCATCAATTGAGAGTAAAGGATGAGGACATTCATAAGAAAGATTTTAGAACCAGATATGGGTATTATGAGTTCACAGTTTTACCTTTTAGACTTACGAATGCTCATGCTGCATTCATGATTTTGATAAATAGTATCTTCTAAGATTGCTTGGATAAATTTGTTCTAGTATTTTTAGATGGTATTCTTATTTACTCTAAGAATGAAGAAGAACACTTGCAACATCTTCAGATAGTTTTGCAGCCGCTGAGAGAGCATAAATTGTTTGGGAAGCTTTCTAAGTGTACTTTCTTTCAGAAGGAGATAGAATACTTAGGGCATATTCTTTTAGCTGAAGGAATATCTATAGACCTTGCAAAGATAAAAGCTATACTTGAATGGTATGTTCCAAAGAGTGTACATGAAGTGTGTAGCTTCATGGGGTTAGCAAGATATTACAAGAAGTTCGTTTTGAACTTTTCTAAGATTGCAATCCCCATCACTTTGCTTCAGAGAAAAGGAAAGCATTTCAACTGGACAACAAAATGTCAAAAGGCATTTGACCAATTGAAAAAAAGATTAACAACAACCCTAATATTGAAAATTCTAGATCTGGAAAGTCAATTTCTTATCATAATTGATGCCTTGAGAGAAGGTTTGGGAAGAGTGCTTATGTAGAATGGGAAAGTGGTAGCTTATGAATCCAGGAAGCTGAGATCATATGAGCAGAATTATGTTCCTCATGATTTAGAGTTAACAGCAGTTGTGCATGCTTTACAAGTGTGGCGACACTACTTGTTAGGAAAGCATTTTGAGTCGAAGTCAGATCATCATGGACTTAAGTACATATTTTCCCAACCCCATCTGAATTCTCAACAAAGAAGATGGTTGGAATTGATATTTGACTATGATTTTGAGATAAATTATATCAAGGTCAAACAGAATCAAGTAGCAGATGCTTTAAGTCAGCAGAGACATATCGCATCGATTGTCTCTATCCACTCCAATTTCAAGGAGTTGGTATTGCAAAATTCTGCATGTGATGAATTTTATGAACAAGTTAAGTAGGATTTCTCTGTGAATCCTCAAGATTTGAGGTATGATGGGTTCTATTTTGAACCAGATGGACTTCTAAGATACAGAGAAAGAATGTATGTTCTAGATTTGGCAGAATTAAGAAATCTCGTATGGAAGGAAGCTCATTCCACACCATATTCAAGTCATCTAGGAGTAACTAAACTCCTAGCCGATGTGAAACCTCTTTATTTCTGGAAAGGAATGAAGAAGGATGCTGCAAGATTTGTAGCCAGTTTCCTAGAGTGTTAGAGAGTCAAGGCTAAGCATTAGCATCCAGCAGGACTTTTGTATCCGCACGATATTCCAGAGTGGAAATGGCAGGCTATTAGCATGGATTTTGTGCAAGGTCTTCCAATGTCTTGAAATAAATATGATGCTATTTTAGTCATGGTGGATAAACTCACCAAGGTAGCCCACTTTATACCTGGAAATTTAATAGATGGAGCACCGGTAATAGCCTAGAAATTTGTGCAAGAAGTGTTCAGATTGCATGGAGTTCCTGAGAAGATTATCTTAGATAGAGATGCGTGCATGACGTCAAGGTTTTGGCAAACTTTTTTTTTAGTGCTAAGAACTCAACTTAACATAAGTTTGGCTTATCACCCTAGGACAGATGGTCAGACAAAGGGTAAATCAAGTTCTTGAAGATCTATTGCGAATGCATTATATGGATCAACAATGCAAGTGGGAAGAATATTTATTGCTTGTGGAGTTTTATTATAATAACTCCTACAATTCAACTATTAAGATGTCTCCATTTGAAGCATTGTATAAAAGATGCCAAACTCCTATAAGTTGGGATAAGCTAGAAGATAGGATTAGCATTAGTCCAAAGATGTTAGCAAAAATGGAAGAATAGGTTAAGCTTACTAGAAAAAGATTAGCAGAAGAAAATGATAGACAAAAAATCTATGCTAATGCCAAACGTACACCAAGACAATTCTTAGTTAGAGAAAAAGTTCTTTTGATGGTCAAACCTCAGGAAAGTTTTATAAAGTTTGGGAAGTCTTCCAAACTAGCTCCTAGATATGTAGGACCCTTCAAATTACTCAAAGTGATCAATCTGGTTGCCTATAAAATCGTTCTACCACTAGCTCTTGACAGGATGCATAATGTTTTTCATGTTTCATATTTGAAAAATTATATAGCATGTCATAATCATATTCTTGATTGGAATTCTTTATAGGTACAGGACCCAGGAGTGGTCATGATCGAGCCTCTCAAAGTGCTCGAAGTTTGAAAACTCCACTTGTGTAACAAAGAGGTTACTCAGTGCAAGGTCCGGTGGGACCAGTATGTAGAGGATAATTCTACTTGGGAAGATTATCATGAATTTCGAAAGAGATTTCCTCATTTGTTTTACGCTTTTCAAAGTTGAACAAAAACTTTATTACGTTATTATTATTTTTTGGATATATTGGATTGATCATTGAGGATGATGAATCTTATGGAGGGAGATATGTCACATCCCTAAACTTTGATTATGTTTTACTTTTTACTTGGATGTAATTAGTAGTTAATTTTGCATGATTTAATGATTTGATGTTATGTGAAAATGTCATGATAAATCAATGATTTCATGAGTTGAGTCTATATTCATAGAATTTAGACATGTGATTATATGTTATCGTGATTATTATTATTCATAATGTATATGAGTAACTAATGATACACTAATCCCAATTTGGTGATTGCAAGTGTATATAGGAAAACAAGTTTTCCACCCTCCAAGAAAGAGAGGGAGAGCATCATCGGAGTGAAGTGAATAGACGTATAGAAAGAACAAGTTGTTGCCATCTAAGTCTAGAGTTGTTTAGTTAGCGAACTTTAATAAGTTCGGTAAGTTGTTTTCAACTTTATGGTCTTGGTTAGTTTTCGTTTCAACAATAGTCAATTTGACATCTATCCCTAAAGCATAGATTTTGTCATAAACCAAGAAGGGATGGTTCAACCATCGACATGATGTAATCGATAGTCGATATTTGCCTGATATAGTTTATATTCGGGACAATATATCTATAATCTAATGGTTAGCTATCTTTACTTGGGTAATTTCCAATTGGAATTTTCCTATATTATATCCTATTAGGTTATCTATGTTTGTCTATTTTACTAAGTATGCAAGACAGAGAGGGGGAGAATACCTCAACCCAATTCTTGAATCTTCTCAAGTGTTTTAAAAACAACATAAGGTATACGTTGTGTATGTTTTCTTTATGAAATTATATAAATGTTATGTTTGATAATCATTGAGACCCTTTGTGTTAGGTCGATGACCTCTAAATAAAAAGAGGTAAAGAGATGTGTTTTGCATTTGCTATGATACGTGGTCCTTCGACCCTATTTTACCTCAACTTCTATTGTGAGTGGAGAATCTTTTGACCGAACTGATGGTGGTCTTTAATGACCATTATCTCTCTTGCTTTGCATGTCATCGTGGAAGTAAAGACTGGCATTAATACTATTGTAGTGGGTCATGATTTAGAGGAGTGCTCTATTAAGTATCACAGAGGAGTTCTCTTGCATACACACATAAGTGCATCGAGAGATAGAGAAGGAAGCCGTAGTATTTTGAGGCACATTGAGGAATAAGGACGTCAAAGAACTGCTAAGGGGCAAGGAGAACCTTGTTTCCAAGATGAGCTCACATGCTCTCTCCTTTTTAAGAATTTATGTTTTTATGATTTTAAAGAGTTCGTGATTGATCATCAGCTTGTAGTTTACTTATTATTGTGTTATGATAATCGATAACATAGCATATATCTCATTGTGTTATGATAATCAATAACATAGCGTATGTCTCATTGTGTTATGATAATCAATAACATAGCATATATCTCACTGTGTTATGATATATGATAACATAAGCATATATGTATATCCCACTGTGTCATGATAATCAACAACATAGTCTATATAATATCACAGTGTTGTGAGTATTTGATATCATTGTATTTTCATATAATATTACTGTGAGAGGAGTAATCATGGTATATGTATATCTTTTATTATATTATGTAAGTCGAAAGATTTCTATCTTTATCACTGTAATCAATGATGTCAGCAGTTTATGTTGTGATCACTGTAATCAGTGAAGTCAACAGTTTATGTCGTGATCACTGTAAACAGTGAAGTCGGTAGTTTATGTTATGTTCACTGTCAGCAGTGAAGTTGACTTTATTCTTATCATTCTATTTTAGAAAAAAAAATGAAGAGTAAAAGCAACTCTGAGAGTGAAGAGATGAGAGTTCTTTGGATGTCTATAACTGTGAAAATGGTAGTTTGTTTTGTCTCTGCGTTCGAAATAGAAACATAGTCTATTTACTTATGCGTGGGTATAAATGATAGTTTGTCATATCTATGAGAAGTTGAATGGCTTAAATACCTTTGTGGAGTCATGGGTAGTTTGTATACCCTCTAAGCTCGATGAAAACCAAAGAGTTTAGCTTCTATTGTTCTATGGAATGCTTAGGCCGAATGGCCACATACTTTAATCCTTGTTGGATGAAAACTAGATCAACTTAGACTCTGAGTAGCATCTTTATTATATATGTATATATCACTATGTAGGTTGACTAATTAGATTGTTGAGTTTATTCTGAATAGGCCGAAAGGCATATGTTCATATTAGGTTTTAACCTGATGTTGTTAATCAATTTTTAGTTGTGTTAAACAGTTTGTATGAACAACAATGTGTTTTATGGGGAGATCGATGTATCTTTTTTATGACTAAACTCGTAGACTAAGACTGTGAGGAGATCGGTTAATGTCTATACTCTAATATTCGAGTGATATGTTGCCTATAGATGTCTTGCACTCAGAAAAGTGAAGGAAATCAATGATGTTTATTTCTTTTAAGGCATGTTGAATCTATTTTTTTGATATTATGTTTAAGCCTTTCGAGATCTTGAGTCTCGTGAGATTCATTTTCCTCGTATCATACGTGTATTGAATGGATATGGATATCTTTGGAAACACTTGGAACTATGTTATTTATAACTCTAGTAAATTGACAACTCTAGTAAATTGGTTTTCTTGTAAGCCATGATGATGTATAGATCAATTCATAATGAGTCACACTTGTTCTTGTGTAGGTTTTGCTATATCCTTATCCCATTTAAGCACAAGATCACCAACCTTGCAAGAGGTTTGCACTATCACCTACTTGCCAAACCATCATTTGTCAACTTCTTGATTCTTACTCATTTTATCCCAAGCAATCTCTTTATTCTTCTAACTATAAGAACTTGACCAACCTCACTATCATTACATTGTTCTCATCAATTTCTAGCTAGTAGATTTTTTCAAGTGTTTGTATCTCAATTGAACTAGGCAGCCTTGCTCTTTTCCAAATACCAAAGCATAAGGGGATGTCCCTAAAGCTTATTTAGGTGTAATCCTATCTTCCCATAGTTCTTTCTTAAGGTACAAATTCCACTACCTTTTGAAATCTAAACTAATACTTTTAATGATTATTTAGGTTCTTACTAGTTGACTCTGTCCGACCATTTCCTTGGGGGTAGGAATTTGATGAAGCTTTTAAATATATGGTATTTTAAGGAAAATCTAGTAATTCCCACTCCAACAAATGCCTTGGGATTAAGTGATGATGGTCTCATGTATACCAAACTTGGTTATGATTCTTTAAGGAAGTCAACAATAACTGCCTTAATTGACTCCTTTGATGTAATAGCTTCAGTCTACTTGCTGAAGTAGTTGATGGCTATCAATATGAACTTATGACCAACACTTAATTATGGGTTGTCATTCATATTAAATCCAACCCCCGCTAAGAAAAGGGTTGATCCACATAGATGGGCCTCAAATAAAGTGATGCTTTCTTCTTCCTATCAATATAAAATTGTCAATTTTGGCAAGTCCTTGCCTACTTATGAGCATCTAAAAACATTTGTGGCCAATAATATCTAACCCTCATAATATTGGTTGCTATTTTTGGGTTGAATGATGTCCACCTGAAAGACCTTAGTGGAACTATTTCATAAGCAATGGAATTCTTTCCTCATTTGTGCTTCTTGGCAGCACTCCATCAAAGTTTTGAAAATGACACCATCAATTATCCTAAATTGTGATGCTTGCAACCTATAATCTCTTCTTTAAGCTAGATCTAAAATAACAATATATTGCCCTAGCTCTAAAAACTTGGTTATATCTTCTACCCAATTTGTTCCATGCTTTGCTTCATTTATTGGACAAGTTTCTTCATCCTTTTGTTGTATTTCCTCAAATTCCTTTGAGACAAGGATATCCTCTACCAAGTGTTGGCATGGAGCTCTTTCTTTGACTAACATTTTAGGTTTTGCATCAATATAATATTTATGTAATGGGCTGCCCTATTTGTAATTTTTGTAATTTTCTTATTTCTGTTAATTCTTATTAGTTTTTGTGGTCTTTTAGAACTAGACAGAAGTTGCATAAGGGGTTTGGTGTTTTGCATGTAAATGTTTTTGCAAATACAATGAAATATATAACATGCATTAAAAACCTAGAAAAATTATAAGCCTAATACATAAATGAACAAAGACCCAGATCATAGAATCATGTAAAATGAATTATGGATGCATACCCATATACAAATCATCAACTTGGTGTGTTTGTTGTAGCTAAACCAACACTATAAGTCTAAAAACCATTACAAAAACATCTTCAAATGAGTGTACTCTTTCATGACAATTGCTGCAATGTATTCTCTAACCCTAGGTGCCATGGATAAGTGAGTTAGAAGCCCAAAGTGGAGGTTTTATCAAATTCAAGAAAACCCACTGCTGTACGGCTAGCTTGTGTGAGTTTTGCTAAAACTAAACCCTCCAAAATACACTTAAATCTATCTCATAAACTTTGAAATTGATCTGCAACACACCATATGATCTCCACGCCCATACTAAGCAAGAAAACTATATCAAAACTTCTCAAATATCTATTGTAGGATATATGGCCCAGGTAGAGGTTGTATGGCCAACCATCCTGTTATTCAAAACTAAATGATTTCATGAAGAAAACCCCTTGAAAATGATGTCCTTTGATGCACAAGCGAAGCCTTTGTATGAAGCTCCCAGCATTCCTTCCTGATGCTATCTCTCAAGCACGAAGAAGGCAATCTCACAAAGGACTATGTCCTTGCAAAACTCTAATTCAAACCCTAAGCCAAGCTTCAAGTTTGCTCTGTAGAAATAAAGTCGAAAAGAGAGAATCAATGATAATCAAATGAGCTCACAAAAGCTCTTTATATTCCCTTGGCTTCCAATGGCCAAAAAGGAGGGAAATACTTTTGTTTGAATTTCTTTTAAATATTTTAAAACCCCTTATCTCGCACATGAACGCTCATTTCCTAGCATATGACTTTTAAGTCATAATTGAAGTCTTTTTTAAAGTTGAGTCACTTTATAAATAAAAGACTTAGGCTCACAAGTGTAAATTAAATAATTAATTTAATTTACTTATCAACCATTTCCCTTAGCCATTTTGAAACCAAGTGTGAAGTGCTAGGTTCTCCAACTGGCAGACTAAAAATAGAAAGTAGGCCAATGCCACTTGATCCCTCCTGCCTAACTTACTATTAATAGTAAGTCCTGGAATAATGACCACAAAGGTTCCCTAACGATATCTACTAGCCTACAGAAACCTTGGAATAGGCTAATCATACCATCTATCTGATAACTAAGCTCAATGCAACAAATGAGATAGCCAACATCTAACTCCCAAGTCACCAAAACAACACCAGATTGAAACTTACTATAAATAGCAGTGTTCTCCAAGGACCAAAGAGAATAAACCTAGAAAAACCCAGAAAGATTATTGTCATGCAAGCACTTACTGTAAATAGTAAGTATGGACAAGTTGTCCGAAATCTCTTCGAAAAGTGTCATACAGCTCCACTAGATCACCTGAACACATTGGTGACATCAAAATACTCCTCTGATCAGGCTATCACCAACCCAGAAAGTCAGCTTCGACTATGCTGCAAGAGAACTCAAAAAATGGGGGCATTACAATTTAAGGATCTTAGTGATCCAGCTTGCTCTCTTTTCACTGATCTCGCCACCTAGGATGTATTCTCTTATGCTTGGGTGGACAACCATGGCAGTGATTCTATTTGAAGATACTAAATGCTTAAATTTCTTCAATTCTTTTGCTAATGCATACATTTGTTTTTCTACAAAAAATGTATTTTACCTCTATGTATTTCAAGGTTTGGCTAAAGAAAGCAATTAGATGTGCATTTGTGTTGGCTTCTCCTTCCTTTTGAGTGAGCACTGTAGTAATATTGGCTTGTTTGGTCCATACACATATATGAGAAAAACCTTAGAAAAATAAAAATTTACCATCACCAAGGCCTTGGAAATGGCCTCTTAATCTATTTGAATGCCTTTCTACCCTCCTTTGTCCATTTGAATTCTTAATCTTTCTTAAACATGAGGGTAATAGGCTTCACTAGACCTACAAAATATGATATACATTTTCTTACAAATTTAATGTTTCGAAGGAAAAATTAAGGACTCCTCGTGTTAGGGACGTGAAAATTCAAGGATAGCTTGAACCCTTCAAGGATCAATAGCTATACCTTCTTTAGAAATAATATACCCTAATAGCTTCTCTTTTAGGACACCAAATATACACTTTTTAGTCTGATTTAGAGGACATCTTTGAAATTCTTTCTTCAAGAAGTCAAAATATTCTTCTTTGCTTTTGGAGAAAAATACTCCCACTTCATAACTGACTTACTTTTTAGATTGAATGGCCTCTACTTTTCTCTAACTAGCTTAGCTTTAGGTTGAAGCTCAATTATATGGTACACAATATCCTTGTTGTATTCTTTCAACCATTCATAATACAAGACCATGACTTAGTCATATCTGGTAGAGAGGCTAACAAGGCATTCTTTCTTTACCACAATACATATTTTTGCCAACTTTACTATTCTTCTTGGGGAGTGCTTGGCATCTTTTTAGTCCTTCTTTCTTATTTCTATCTTTCTTTTATCTCTATATCAATCATCCGGACTAAACATGCCTTCCAAGGTTATCATTTCCCTAGGCAATTTGTTACCTTTTGGTTGGAGAATTTGATCTCCACACACCTCTTCAATTCTAGGGGCTAGTTCTACAAATTTATCAACTTGTTGGATAAAATGCATGATCTAATCATCACTTTCAATCACCATCCAATGACACATTATTTAGTACAACATGGGCCTTATGACCATCTTGCACTATCCTTGTTTGTCAATAAGTCCTCCACTAGATTGAATTGAGAACCAATTAGGGCCATCCTATCTACTTTTACATTGTACTTTTGAGCAATGGCCTAGAAATTCAAAGTGTCTAAGGTTTATAACAAATCCCATATGTAATGTGTATATGATCTCATTAGGGAGTTCTTGTCCACACATTATGACCTAACTTGCTCTATCACTAGCTTTGAATCACTATATACCTATAACAATTTGATGCTTTTCTTTTCCACGTACAACAAGCCATTGATTAGCACTTCACACTCAACTACATTGTTGGTGCAATTGAATTATAGCCAATATGATATATGGTATCTTTCTCCTTGTGGTGAAACTAAATATATGTGGTCCTAGCTCCAATCTTGCAATTAATGCCACCAAAATACAACTTCCATATGTTGAAGCTATTATCATTTTTAATATCTTGGAAATGAGTGGGATGTCTGTTGCAAATATGTGCCTGATGTGTTGTCATTGATGTCAACATATCTTTATGTAAGAAACAGTGAAGACAGTGCAGAGGAGTGATCAGTATTTCCAGTAAGGTGAAGATCAGAGTATGTGGATTAAAGGGTTTGTATAGGATTGTTTGTTATTTCTCCAGTTGAGATTTGAGAGGTCTACATGTTGATTTGGTGAAGTTATGGCCTTCTGAGTAGAACAGGTTTCTGCAGTTGTTCAGTGATGACAGAGTGGCAAGAAGTTGGTTCGGATTGGTTCGGTATGAGCATATTGTGATCTTCAAATCTAGAGGCATGTCTGGGATGTTGGTGTGTTCCCTCAACTTTAATGGTTCATGGTTTAGAGGTCTGAAAGCAATCTTTCTAGTGTGACAGTCATGGCAGTGTGTGTTCTTGAGGTTCAGTGTGAAAATGCAAGTGTTTTCTGGTGATGCGAAGTGGTGTGGTTGTTCTTATTGACTTCATTGTGCTTGTGGTGGTCTCTGGATCATGTGACTTCTATGTTGAAGGTTCGTATTGAAGTTTGAGCTCATTGGTGAAGATTTCCTTCTTGGTGTTGCTATTCTTCCTAGTCTTGGCCGACCGGATGATTCAAGAATGTTGCAGATGATCTAAGAGCAGTTTGATGGAGCGTGGCATGTTGATCAAGGAAGATTTGAGCTCTAGTTATGTTTGGCCGATAGCTTAGTGATTCGCATTAAGTCAAAAGCTTGTAGTGCCGACCTTGATGTTTATTCCAAGGTTGAGGAAGCATATAAAGGCATATAGTTGAGTTGTTGAAAATTATGCTTGTGCGAAATAATAAAAATCCTAAGAAAGGATCAGAGGTAGAGCAGAGAGGAGGAGGAGTAGAGAAGCGAGAACAGTAAAGGATGAAATAATAGTGAAGAAGTATTTGTGAAAAGAGCAGAAGTTTTATGAGCACTCAATGAGACTGAACCAGGCATGAAGAAGATGCTATTTCTCAGTTAATTCCTTTTGTATTAAACTAAATTCTGTAGGTAGTGAGCTCTAGGTAGTGTGCTTGAAGGCAAGTGCCTTCTCCTTTTTTAAGTATTAAGTACTTTTAACATGGTACGAATCTTGTGGGTTAGCCCCCACCGTGGTTTTTCCCTTAACCAGGTTTCCACGTCAAAAATCTTGGTGTCAAATGTGTTAATTGTGTTTCTGCTCTTGTGTTATTGATTCATGCTTTCATAATAATATCATTAATCTATTTGTAATTGATAAAGAAGATTAATTCCAGAAGAAGGTTAAGTTTTTGTGACAACTGATTCACCCCCCTCTCAGTTGTCTGCCCTAATTCCAACAATTGGTATCAGAGCCAAGTTCCTTGAAAGAAGCCTAACAGCTTGGGGAAAGATCTTGGAAGGAGTTTTCAATGGGTTCACTCAAAGATCAACTTCAGTTGGCCCTAGAAGATCTTGACCAGTCCAAAGCAGAAGTAACTAATCTGAAAGATGAGCTTAAAGATGCTGATGATACCATTGAAATGTTAAAAGATAAATTAAAGAAATCTATGGAAAGAAGAAAGGAGCTACTTCTACAGTTATCCAGTTTAATTGAAGAAAATGACATGAATGAAGCCTTGGAAGAAAAGACAAAGGAGTGTGAGAAGTTGTCAAAAGAAGTTGTTGTTTTGAAAGTTGAGATGGAATCTAGGGCAATGAGGCTAACCAAAGAAATTGAGCAAAGGAAGAAGACTGGAGAAGACCTGAATCAAACCTTAAAAGAAAGATTTGATGAATGCTACATATTGGATAGTATAGATGGCCATCTAAAGTCTGATCTACAAGAAAGCAGAGACAATGAAAGAGATCTTGAAAGGCAAATTGTCATTCTCAGACATGAACTAGAAGTTGCAAATGAATACAAGGAGAAGTTCAAGATAAGTTCAGCTAAACTTGAAGCAATACTTGAGGATTAGAAAAAGGCTAATGATAAGCATGGTCTTGGGTATGAGAAAGGTGAAAGCTCCGGATCCAGACAAAGAAATTATCAATCAAGAAATGAGAGAAACAGACCTAGAAGACCTTCGGTAAGACAACCCAATGCTCAAAGCTATCCATATTTCAATGGAAATTATTTCAAGTGTAATAAATTTGGTCATAGAGCCACTCAATGCAGAATTAGAGTAAATCAAAATAATCCATCCTTCTTCGGACAATGCTTCAATTTAAAAGGCATGGTCATAAATCTAATGAGTGTAGAAGTATGATGAAGAATAATTCTAACTACAGAGGTAATGTCAACTATTTCAATGGCAAATGTTTTGCATGCAATAAATTTGGACACATGGCTAATCAGTGCAAATCAAAAGGAAGTCAAGGAAATGGGCAAGGAAATGTTAAGTTCTTTAACTGTAATAGATTTGGTCATATTGCAAGATTCTGCAGAAGCAAGAATAATGATAGGAAAGGTCCGGTAAACAGAAACCAGAATGAGCAGAGACAAGATAAAGGCAAGGGCAAAGTAGATGAAATCTAGAATGAAATGAACAAGACTTGGGTGAAGAAAGGTGAAATGAATAATGGTGATGGGTCCGCACCAGAATCAGGTGTTGTTAACTCTTCCAGGAATTGAATTAGGAGCTCTGGCTCAAGGGGAGATGCATTGAAAATCTAATCTCCCCTGCCAATAAGTGGATGCCTGGATCTAGCATGTGAAAGAATACAGAATGGCCCGTTGCATTTCATCTAAAAGAAGTTTTGGAAGAAAAGAAGTTGATGTGGCAATTTGTGAAGCAATCTATGAGAAACTATTTTAAGAAACTGAGTATCTGGAAGAGTTAGGGCAAATGCTTTTTTCATATCAAAAGTAGGTGTGCTAGTGGGAATCTGGAATAATCAGAGATTGTTGCCAAAGTGCTCAGATCCTTTCCTGCTGCATACAAGCATAAGGTTACTGCTATTGAGGAATTCAGGACTATGATAGATATTTCAAGGGATCTGTTGGTTGGTGAATGAGTTTGTTGTTTTCTCTTCCTAAGTTAGAAATATGCATTTAAAGCCAGTGGTTTCAGAAAGGGTAAGCAAAGATTTGTTTCAAGTGAATGCTCTCCAAGAAGACTAAGTAGATATGAGAAGGCAAGGAATGAACTTAAAGAAGATAAATCAGATCTTAAAGAACTTGAAGCTATGTTTGCCAAAAGGTTACCAAAAGGATCTGGTAAGTATGAAGGAAAGTTACCTTTCAAATACTTTGCATGTAATAAGATTGGCCTTTTTTTTGCTTCAATATGTCTAGAGAGGGTCTCAAAGCTAAACAAACCTAGAGTTCAGAAGAAATCCTTTTATGTCCAAGAAGTTGATGATGGAAGAGTCACAGATGATGAACCTGTTATGAGAAGTACCCCTGGAAATGAATAAGTGATTAATTACTATCAAAGAAGAACCAGTGCCTACCAAATCTGCTAGCTGTATTGGTTGCTCAGATTGAAGAAAAAGATGAATGGATGATTGATTGTGGATGTTCTCTTCATATGTCTAGTGATAAAAGGCTTGAAGCATATCTTCTCAATATTGGTCAGTTGGTTGACAAAGGATTAGAGATAAAATCTTTCATTTAAGTGGTAGTGGAAAAAATTGCTTGATTCCTCAGATTGATCAGAGTTGGTTATGACATAGGAGATTGTGTCATGTGAACTTTGATAACATTGTCAAGATAAGTACTACTCAGGCTATGAGTGATCTTCCAAAACTTGTAGCAGCTTGTGTAAGGAATGTCAGTTGGGCAAACAGGTCTGAACTACATTCAAAAGTAAAGATCAATTATCAAGTGGTTTGTTGGGACCTATGCGCACTAATTTGTGTGGTCCTGCTAAAGTTAGGAGTTTGCAAAGAGAGTAATACTTGATGCTGTTGATTGAGTACTACCAGATGGTGTGGGTCACTTTCTTGTGAAAGGAGTCAGAGGCTCTTGACATTTTCAAGGCTAAGGTGGAGAATGAGATTGGTGTGAAGTTAAAGTATTGAAGATTTGACAATGGTGGAGAGTTTACCCCCGATGAGTTTAATGCAATTTGTGAAAATCATGGAATAAGAAGACAATTATTTGCTCCTAGAATGAATCAATTTTTTTTAAGAAGTCTGCTAGAACCATGATGATGCAGGCAAATGTTCCATATTCCTATTGGAGAGAGTCTATGGGTACTGCTGTCTACACTTTTAATCGGATACAGATCTAAGATGTTGATTGGGCAGGAGGTGTCAATGACAAGAAGAGTACTAGTGGTTGTGCATTTCTCTTGGGAAAGAGTTTGGTTTCTTGGTTGAGCAAAAAGCAAAGGCAATATATATGTCTACTGCTGAAGCAGAGTATACAGCAACAACAAGTACTTGTACTCCAAGTTTTGTGGAATTCACAATCATATCTTGTGATCTGGAGTGGTGTTGAGGGGATGCTACTTAGAGGGAGTAGTCAGTATGCGATTTCTAAAATTCAGTTTGGGGAGAGATGATTGCAAATATGCGCCCTTTGCCATTGATGTCAATAGGGGAGAGAAGTCATGTGAAAAACTTGGAAGTAAGTAGTTGCTGGTGAAAGGGGGAGCAGTGAAGAAAGTGGTTGTAGGTGTGACAAGAGAAAGGGGGAGAAGTTCTTGTCTTGATGGTTGAATTAGTTTTTCACATCATATGTTGCCATCAATGACAAAGTGGGAGATTGTTGCAAATATGTGCCTGATGTGTTGTCATTGATGTCAACATATCTTTTTCTCAGAAATAGTGAAGATAGTGTAGAGGAGTGATCAGTATTTCTAGTAAGGTGAATATCAGAGTATGTGGATTAAAGGGTTTGTATAGGATTGTCTGTTGTTGTTCCAGTTGAGATTTGAGAGGTCCGCATGTTGATTTGGTGAAGTTATGGCCTTCTGAGTAGAACAGGTCTCTACAGTTGTTCAGTGATGACAGAGTGGCAAGAAGTTGGTCCAGATTGGTCCGGTATGAGCATATTGTGATATGCGGATCTAGAAGCATGTCTGGGATGTTGATGTGTTCCCTCAACTTGAATGGTTCATGGTTTGGAGGTCCAAAAGTAATCTTTCTAGTGTGACAGTCATGGCAGTGTGTGTTCTTGAGGTTTAGTGTAAAGATGCAAGTGTTTTCTGGTGATGCGAAGTGGTGTGGTTGTTCATGTTGACTTCATTATGTTTGTGGTGGTCTCTGGATCGTGTGACTACTATGTTGAAGGTCCGCATTGAAGTTTGAGCTCGTTGGTGAAGATTTCCTTCTTGGTGTTGCTGTTATTCCTAGTCTTGGCCAACTGGATGATTCAAGAATGTTGCGGATGATCTAAGAGCAGTTTGATGGAGCATGGCGTGTTGATCAATGAAGATTTGAGCTCCAGTTATGTTTGGCCGACAGCTTAGTGATTCACATTAAGTCAAAAGCTTGTAGTTCTGACCTTGATGTTTATTCTAAGGTTGAAGAAGCATATAAAGGCATATAGTTGATTTGTTGAAAATTATCCTTATGTGAAATAATAAAAATCCTAAGAAAGGATTAGAGGCAGAGCAGAGAAGAGGAGTAGAGAAGCAAGAACAGTAAAGGATGAAATAATAGTGAAGAAGTATTTGTGAAAAGAGCAGAAGTTTTATGAGCACTCAATGAGACTGAACCAGGCATGAAGAAGATGTTATTTCTCAGTTAATTCCTTTTGTATTAAACTAAATTCTGTAGGCAGTGAGCCTCCTTTTAAGTAGTGAGCTCTAGACAGTGCGCCCGAAGGCAAGTGCCTTCTCCTTTTTTAAGTACTTTTAATAGGGTACAAATCTTGTGGGTTAAACGCCACCGTGGTTTTTCCCTTAACCAGGTTTCCACATCAAAAATCTTGGTGTCAAATGTGTTAATTGTGTTTCTGCTCTTGTGTTATTGATTCATGCTTTCATAATAATATCATTAATCTGTTTGTAAGTGATAAAGAAGATTAATTCCAGAAGAAGGTTAAGTTTTTGTGACAACTGATTCACCCCCCCTCTCAGTTGTCTGCACTAATTCCAACAACCTCCTCATGAATGATATAATTGCCCATTCCAATTTCTTCAAATAGATTGAATACATCCATTTTAGAAAAATAAGTTAAATAGTGATCTAGGTAATCATCGAGGGTACTTAGAATTCTCTCATTTGTTGAAAAATTAGACAAAGTTGGCTCTTCCTCAACTACAAGCACACAATTTGCATCAATTTCCAGTTCTAACTCGTGCTCAACATGGTGGAGCATAATAAGATCAATTGGGATTACTTTGGTGCCATACCTTTTCTTTAGAAACATATGGGATTAGTCAAGATAATTATAACCTCCAAATTTGGTAGTGAAGTCCCAAGATAAGCATAGCCCAAACATAGTTGGTATTTCAATTACTATAATATCTTGGGGTACAAAGATAGTAGGACATGGGTAGGTTTCTAATGACACCTACAACCTTGAAAAGGCTACCATCTAGTTGGGTGACTCTCTTTTCAATTGGCTCATTCCTTAGACCTAAAGCATCAACTACTCTTTTGAGGATAATAGAGGTGCCAGCCCATAAAATCTATGATACAATTATGTAGTACCTTCCTTCCAATAGTTAAAGGTAAAATGGGGAAGGTTTAGGCTTGCCTAGGTCCTAATTAGTCACTTGTAGAATTTTGGGCTACTTTTCTTCTAGTGTTCTCTTTTGATGAATGATAGCTAGTTCTTTCACCCTTTTCTTGTTGTTTAAGTAGTTCTTTCACTCTTCTCTTGTTGTTTAATCGCTTCTTTCAATATGTTCATTTGATTCGACATTGTTAGGATCTCCCATAAGGTCATGTTAGTTGTTTCCTTCTTCATTTGATCTACCACGCTAAAGGGCATAGTAATCTAAACTTTTGGTGCATAAGGCACCCATTTATTTCTAGGTTATTTGACCTGTAGATGAGTTACCTTTAGTCGATTTATATTTGGCACATCACTTTATTTTTTAGGAATGGAAAAAGCAATTTTCTTTTGAAATAGTGGTGCAGGCTAACCTTAGGTTGTTCTTTCAACACTCTCTTCTTTTATATGGTCATGCAATCATAGTAAACCACCAGTTGTCCTAATGGGATTACTACTTCATTGCTAACAAAAACTTCATCTTCATCCCATGTGACAAGAGTTTTCTCAAATGTTGATGTCAATTGTTCCTTTGAAGTGGATGGTTCAAGGGAGATCCCTTGAACCTATGCACTCAAGGTCACCTATCTTATTTTTTCCCATGTGGCTCACGAAAATGGCTTGAAGCATGATAAACAACACATGGATAGCATCACATGCCTTGATCTTCAATAAAATTATCTTGAATTAGAACAAGATCACTCATGGGATTTGCTATAAGGGTTTTTATATTCAACCTATTTGTGAGTTGGGCACTTGGTAGCCCTAATAATGAATTTGTTGGCTTTAATATTCTAAGAGGGAGGCCTAAAACCTTGGTTGTTTTGGTAGTAGGGCCTAGGAGGAGGCACAAATTGTCTTTCAAGGATGTTTAACTCATTAGAAACAATTCTAAAAAGGCTCTTTATTTCATCTAAATCCTTGGCAGTTTGGGACATAACTGAAAGGAAGCTAGGTGTACGGAAATCACTTCGTACACTAATCTAATGAGGAGAGATGTATGCAAATTCAAATTTAATTCTTACAACTACAACAACATAGAACATCTAACAAAGATATTGCAGTAATACACATACACACAAAAAGTAGACAGAAGAGAGAGAGAGAGACAAGATATACGCGGGGAAAACCCTTACGGGTGAAAAACCCCACACTCCAAAACACAACTCAAATGTATTACAGTAAACAATAACATATTACAATACAGTTTCAGAGCCAATGCTCTTTCAAGAGTCTTTGAATGTCGAATCTGGAGATATTCCAGCATCATAACAGTAACTGTAAAACACACTACTTATCTCCCATCCAAGCACCTATTTTTATAGAGTTTACAAGGCAAATATGGAACCTCCTAGAGATGGGTGTCCATCTTGGACTCATGCCCCAAAACCCACACCTAAGGACACTTGTCCAACATCCCATCCCAATGTGGGTGCCTTGTCCCAAAATAGGCTATGACAGATGCTCTTACGCACCTTACAACTGTCATAGAATCTATCATAACTGACAGCACTTACAGCTGTAAGAGAATTTGTCATACACTGACTAAAAATACCTTATTCCTCTTACAACTTGTCATAACCTCCCTTGACCGCCCAAAGATGCCTTTCTCTCGTGCAAAGATACTCACCGACACTTGCCATTAAATAAAAGTCATTTGAGGTTTTAGAGCGTTGCCCCCAAGTCCCCACGGGGGCGCTGGCCCTCGACCTCGCCCTGTACCGCGACAAGGAGGGTGCCAGGGGCACTGCCCCTGGACCCCGTCTTGGGGGTGCTACCCCCAAACCCCCCGTTAATTATTCAAGGGGGAAACCGTGGCTGCCAAAGTCACCAAAATTTATCCTGTTGCATGTACACAAGGTGCCGATTATGCCAACTCAACATGGGATAAATAAATACAACATTAGGAATTTGCAAAGGTTGAGACACCTTAATTCCCAACAATAACTTGAGGGGATTCAAGAATAGGGGCTACAATAGCTTGAAGCGTTTAATTAGGAGGGGAATAAACATCATCAAAGATATGCATTATAGGTCTAGGGGCAATATTTCCTTCTTGAATCAACAAATAAATTGCCTTGGCAATTATATCATAAGTTGCTAGCAAATCAGAACCACCCATTGACTAAATCATCATTGAAATCTAAGTAATACAAGAATATCATTTGCGAAGGAGGCCTCAAATATAAGGAATTATATTCTAGGTTTTATGAAACCTATTGTTAAACTCAATGAGTTTCCATTGGAGCTCTCTCGATGGTAGTAAATTGTTGTAGTGTGGAGAGATGGTCTTCCTTTTCCCTACATCTATTATTTAACTTCTCACCAAACTCATCCCATGATCTTATGGAACTAGAAGGGATATTTCTTTACCACTCTAGGGTTTTTCGTTAATGACGCTGCTAGCAATCTCATAGCTACATCCTCTTGGGTTACTTCATGATGAGAACATAGGTTGGCTACAAATTGCAAATGTTTTACAAGAGTTATAACATTCTCTTTGGTGTGAGATGTAAGGGCTTCTTGTGTAAAAGGAGGGATATGGTTCCACATAATAGGTGCAACTAGAGGGTTGTTGTTGTTCCATGACACTAAGGTTTGTTAGTGACAAGGGTTGTTGGTCCTCGGCATTTAATCATCTTTTCATGTGTCAAATCTAGGGCTGTGTCCTTGGCTATCTACAATTAGGAATCTTATAGTTGCCAGTTCATTTAACTAACTCTAATGATCTCTACTGATTGAAGAAACTCATGCTACTGATCTATCTTCTATGAAAATGAATTCTAGGAATATTGAAAACAAAGTTGAAACAATGAATTGCTAATGTAGATCTATATTATTCCATACAATTGAAACATATATTTATCTATGAGAAAACAATAACTATCTCCTTAAATAGAATCTGAAATAGAATAACAAAACAAATAATACTAGCCTTCTGCCTTGGTGGTGGGAGTGGGCCCTTGCTCCACACCCTTAGGACTGAAGACTAAAGCAATGAATCAACACAAGAAGATAATATCACAATTCACTTTTAGTCCAATTCCGTCAGTACCATTTTGTATTCAGAAAAGTGTATATCAAAATGAGATTACAATAATAATAAATCATCCGTTGTCTATCTTCTGCTGCTACTTTTGTAAATTTATATCTAATCCAGTGATGAGATATCACTTACCCTAACTACTAGTTCATCTGTGAGATAGTACCAATCTCTTATTCTACTAACTGTTTAACTACAGAGTAAAAAGTCATGCAATTAAAATAGATTTAGTGGAACATTAGTCTCACTAAATCTGAGTCTTAGTTTCAAATACAATTGGACAGCGAGCCCCTAAAATAGAGGTACTTAATCAGTTTGTCGAGAACTCATGCAAAATCAAAAAGAAAAATAAAACTTCTAGCAGTTAACTAGGGTCTTCATTTGATTACTCAGGTGTTGATTGAGTAATATCTGAGCATCCCAATTACCACTGGAAGTGTTGACGAGTAGCGGCGCTGGAAATCCACATTTGTGTTGAGGAGGCTTTGGAGGTGTGTGCTTCTGTCAGCAGCTCCAGAGACACGCTTTATGGCTTTCTGTTCAGCTCCAGAGATATGCTCATGACTTCAGTCTAGGTCCGGAGATGATTCACCCCCTTATCTCAAAATCTCTCTAATCATATTGGAAAATATTGGAGATTGGTGCGGTATCCTTATGTCAGCGTCAGAGATTATTAGGACCACCTCCGGAGATGACCAAAATTGTATTTGCCTGAACATATGCACCTGTTGATTCAAAAAGAGAAGATTTATGCATATTTCCATTAATTCAATGCACATTAGTCCTTCAATCAGAAATCATTATTTTAAGTAATTCATCTCTTATTAATCATAATTAGAACAATCTTTTTAATCTACTTTGGTGTAGTCATCAGGACAATGGAATAATAAGGAAGAAAAAAAAGGGTAAAAAGGTGTATTGTCATGGGTGCTACTTGGCACTCATCAGTTAGCATGATTGAGCCATAGCTATTGAGCTTTGGGTAGTAGGTGTGGTGGGATTTTGTATTGGAGTAGTTTGAGGTTGATTTTGGTTTGATTGTGGTCTTCTTTTCAAAGGTAAAGGGCCTATAAGGACTTGAGGCTAAGAGGTTGAAATAGACCTAGTAATAATAGTTACTCTCAAGGATCTAGGAGCTCCCTTTATTTGCATGCAGAGTCACTGTGTGAATTAGATAAAATTTTCACTTTAGAAAGCAAGTAACTAAGACCTCAGCAAAAGTCTTAGCTAGGGTGAGACTAAGAATCCCATTGAGAGTGCTAGAAATTGTTGATGAACTAAACATCTTTTAAGGACATGCACCACACATGGTCATCAAGCATGGAATGCTTCATAAATGTGGTATAGTTCTATGACTCAATCTTTAGGATTACAAGGTTGACACCTTATCTATTCTAACTTAAGTCTAATTACTAAGGGGAAAAAGGAAAGAGATGTAAGAAAATAAATGATGTAAAATGAAGGGCTCACACTAAATAGATTTCCTCATAATTATAATAGAGCATTGCAACACATGGTACAATACTTAACATAAATAATATTAATAAGTCACATATGCTTTAGACAAATTCATATGCACAATTAAGAGTCTAGATTTCTAGAGTAACAATGTATCAGATTAATGCTTTTGATACTATTGAACAACCACATACAATGTAATATCATTGTCACTGGACACACACAAAGGTTCTCCTATTTGATTATAAAAGAAGCGAGAAAATGTTTTACATACAAGGCTCAATAACTCATCTATATAAAAGATGCTCTAAAACCAAAGAGGGCATGTGGGCCACTATATAATACCCAACCCACAAAAGAGATTTCCCCCAAAACATTTGAAATTCAAAATTTGAGTTTAATGGGAAGAAAGATCCATTTGTAATTTTGATGCCTTAATGCCCTTATAGGTAGTTGGAGTATTAGAATGAGTGAAAGGTATCTAGCCATTAAGCTTTAGCTCCCTACTCTGTACATGCTAATATTGGGTGGGTGGACTTGCTAGGCTATGGTGGTGTAGGGGGAGTGGTTGCACATGAATGCCACACGGTACTTGTGGGTTGGAATTTGAAATGTATGAGTCAAGACTCTTGCTCAATGCATACCTTGCATGTGGAACTACCTTGGAATGCTGAGAAGATGCCACAAACACTAAAATCAAGTTATCAGGGTCCGTTATAAGAAACACCAAGGAGTAGTCTTCTCCATTGGATTAGATCCATTGTGGCAAGATCAAATGGTTTGTGTTGCTCCCAGGGAAATGCATTCTTCCTTTTCTCTTAGACTCTTGACAGTACACCATGTGGTACCTCCTAAGGAGCCACATAGACAAAATAAAATAATAGCAATAAAGGTGGGCTCGATTGCTAATATAAGATACTTAGCACAAAAGAAATGGGCCCACTGGGTGATGTGGACCAATGGTGGGGTTCAACACTAAAAACCAAAATTATATCATAGTGGATGCTCACAGATTATCAGATGAGGCCTAACATGGCATGATTGGATGACACACACTAATTAAAACTCCAAGACTTATATAATTGCTTTGCATGCTGCCTAAAATTACAAAATAACCAAGGGGAAGATATTTGTTGTAATTGCAAGCCATCTTGAGCAAGATTTTAACAAGGCTGAAGGAAATTTTGTTGCATGTAGTGAAGAATTCACTACAATTACATTGGTTTAGGGTGTTACAATAGGGTAGGGTTCACAAGCCTATGTAATAAAGACCTAAAACCTTAATAGGAGGAGATAAATAATATATAAATGAGGTACATTCTATTATGAATTAGAATATTAATCAAATACCAGATCTAGAATAAATCTCTAAAGGTCCTTACAAGAGTAGGTAGGGTGGGTGAAAGTAAACAATGTAAGCTCAAACCCTAGAATACAAATATATTGGTGAAGGAATAATACGTAGGAACACAAACCCTAACAAGATCTAAAAATGATAATGCAATCATAAACTATAGATCTGAAACCCTAAAAGTAATGAAGGTATATCCCTAAGACCAAACCCTAGGGGGCGTAAGATCAGATGGGATCACCAAAAATAGAAAAGAAAACAACCTTTCCCTATGCATAATCTAGGCTAATTAAATGAAATGCATACAACTCAACATAAATTAACCTAGATTAATTCATGTGACAATTGGGACTAGATATTTGAATAGTTAATGCCATTTTAGGAAATGTAATCGATTAGGTTACTTAGTTCTAGAACAAATGGATGAATAATTCTAATGTAGTGTTGAAGTTTGATGCTTTGGTGCAAAGAAACATGTAATTTGGATATGCCATTTGTCTCATATGCTATGTACGATTGTGGTTGTGCTTGGGCCAATTTTATTGATTTGGTTCATTCCATGGGCATGGATTTATTTTATGGCTTGTAAATTTGATTTGGTAAATCTCACACCTTTGTTCTTCATTTTACCTTGAAGTCCACCCCTTATTGAATGTTAAGGACTAGTGGTGTTTAAAAATACCTTGGGGAGACTACTAGATCACTAGGGTCAAGTTATCTTAGGTCAACCCCTTGGAAAGATCAACTTTATGACCACAACAATGATTGAGGACAACAATCTCCAAACATACAAGTGCTCTACAATGATGATGTAGGCCTATTTTCCTTTTAGTGCCTTAATTAAAGTGTTGCTAGAATGATATGCAAATGATTTGATCGATGATTACTTGATTATCCATTGATGATAAATGAATGCACATTGAATGCCTTTAAATACAAGTATACAACAATAAATCGCAACAAACATGTACCAAGTTGGCTTAAGGCGAGAAAGTAATAGGTGAGATTTGCCTAAAATTTTAATTTTAATTTTGAAGTTTCAGGGGTTAGATCCATTATCGTGGGACTTGTGCTTGTGGGATCGACCTACATGGAAACAATAATATCTAAGTAAGGAATGAATGTTTGGATATGGTGGAAAAAATAGCCATAATGAATGTCGAATATGTACAAATAGGGATGAGTAATCACATGAGAGAATGAGCCTGATTTTGCACAAGAATGCACCATTTGTCTATATATGTATGTGTATTAGGGGAAAATACCTAATAGTTGAACGGGCTCCAATAGTTGTGAGTGCATTGAGACATCAAAAGACCACATATTTAATACTATAGGACTATTAGTTGTGACTTCAAGACTCTTAGTGTTGACTAATATCACTAATAATTAAATGTAATGAACTCTTTAAAACAAGTCACATCTAAAATGCAACAAATAATCTGATACCACGTGGGCGCACCTAAAGAATATGACTTAATACACAACTAATAGGCTAACTTTTTTCTTTGTATTTTATGACACCTCGACAAAAACACGTCGATGTGACATCATATTTTGATGATGTAGATTTGAAATCTTAGATTTAAATACTAAACTTGTCAAATAAACTTCTATAAAATTTTAAGCTTCATTTAGAATGGCCACATCTAAAATGCAACAAATAATCTGATATCACATGGGCGCACCTAAAGAATATGACTTAATACACAACTATTAGACTAACTTTTTTTTATATTTTATGACGCCTCTACAAAAACACGTCGATGTGACATCATATTTGATGATGTAGATTTGAAATCTTAGATTTAAGTAATAAACTTGTCAAATAAACTTCTATAAAATTTGAAGCTTCATTTAGAAGGACCACATATAAATTTAAAAGGTGCAAAATTAAGATGCACCCTTAAACCATTCTCCCAAAATGAACTCAAAACTAAATGGAAATTGGCATAAGTATGCAAATTTTACCATTACACTTAAAAAATTCAATTCAATTCAATTCAATTTCTATTATATTCTTTATATGAATGGTAGACATTTTAAAATCTATTTTACAGATAAAAATTCCACCCGTTGAATATAACGTCGCACCTGAGTAAATTACCAGAAATTGCGGTTAATTGATCTCTCCTTAAATGGAGCAAATCCCTAATAGGCAAGTCTGGAATGCAGTCCTGACCCAGGATCGACACGTCAGTCGACAGCATTTCCTACGCGCTGACGTGGCCTGCGAAATAATCTCTGTGGCCTTGGTATGATCGGCCTGGGGCGTTCTAGGGGCAACAATGGCGTCGGCACAACTCTTAACTTGCAAGTGCAACCTTAAAAGGTTGCCAATTTGACAGTCTCTTATATTTGTCGCGCCATTCTTCCTTCACCACGGCCTTTGCGTGAACACGACGAAAACCTAGCTCTGGAAGACGGCCGATCTGCAGGCAACATTGCGCTTTTTATTTGATTTTGAGGGAAATCATGATCGATTTGAAGCAGATAGTTGCAGCAGTTTTAACATTAGGAATGTTTGCAATGCTTATAAATATGATGAATAACAGACCGTTTCTCGACACAGATCAGATATCATCCCAGGTATTAGTAGGCATTAGCTTTTCACAGTTCATACAGTTCAAAGATTAGCTTTTTACAGTTCATAGAGTTCAAAGATTAGTGCTTTTAGATTTAGCTGTGGATTAGTGCTTTTAGATTTAGCTGTGTATTTTTGCTTTAATATTTCAGATCACATTCAACAATTTTTGCTTTAATATTTCGGATCAATGATGGAATTTTTACTTGGCATTAGCTTTTCACAGTTCATAGAGTTCAAAGATTAGTGCTTTTAGATTTAGCTGTGTATATTTCTTTCCTTCAATATTTCAGATCACATTCAACAATTTTTGCTTCAATATTTTAGATCAATGATGGAATTTTTACTTCAATATTTAGGATCACACTTGATAATGGAAAGAAGATACTTGTGATGTTTTTTTTAAATTTATTTTTTTTTAAGAGAACATATCGTTATCTGAGGGGGATAAATTATAATAGATCTTTACTTTGAAGGGAATTTATGTAAAAGGAGCGGAACTCCGCGAAAGTTCCAAGGCAAGTAACCGAACAGACTCGAGATTAAAGGAACTGTGGGGACGTCCTGGACCTGTTTTACAACCGTGCTGGGACAAGCATATTACTAGTAAGTTGCTCAGGTTTCAAGAAAAGCTTTTAGATTTCAATTACATTGTGTATTCTGTTTCTGTTGTGGTGTTACATTTTTTTTTAATGATTTACGGAGTGTTTCTATAGGCCCTCACCCTGTAAAAACACAAACAAAATACAAAACAACTAACAGAAAGGGTATGTTGCCCATCAAGCATGCAAAACCAAGGCCTAAAGAAAGGCCTTCTTCCAGTCAACACCCATTCAAATGACACAGCCGGAAAAACAAGCAAACCATAAAAAAGAATCAGTAAACAACACTGAGAGATTAAGGCAGGGAAGAAACACCCCAACCACCCAAGCCTCCACTGCACCCAGGAGAGGAGCTAGCGTTAGGGACCAACACAATCATCACATTTTTCCCTTTTGAAGCCCGGTTTTCAAAATCTGCAAGTTGAGGAAAATTCACACCATGGAAACCTCCCTTCGTTGGACAGAATGATGCAGGACACCATCAACCAACAGTGGCAGGTGTACGCTCTCGTCACCTCAAGGGTGCCCTTCGAGTGAGTTACCAGAAGGTGCTCAAGGATAGAATGCAAATCCAAACAGAATGTAGAAAATAACTTAAACAAACTGTAAGAACCTGAAATTTCTAATGAAATAACATTATTCATGATTCAACATTTAATGACATTGTTGCATTAATCGTCAATGGTAGCGACTTAGCATTGATTACAAGAGGCTGAAGTTATAATAGCAAATCTTTTTTAAATTCACCATGGAGGCCTCATGCCATATCCCCTGCCACAGAGGATTACGGAGATGACCAAATGCCTTCCACTTATGAGTCGTGTTTCAATAAGTAAGCATTTATATCAATTAATATGTTTAGGATTAAGTATCAGATCCATCAGCATGGTTGCAGAAGTGTTGATAGAGTCTAGTTTGCGGTATGCACTGTTGAGGGAGATTCATCCCATGGCTTTTCTTTTCAATTTTAATCACAAAACTTAATATTGAGTGAAAAGAATCAGTACTTGTATGGTTCACCGTCTCCAATGAATACAATGGAGGACATTTTTTTTGTAAGACTAGTTTGCATGGACCATAGAACGATAAAAAGAAAGGTAGAATATCTTTGCATAGACAGTGGAAGATGTTAACTTAGGACTAATGGTTTGTTAATCGAATCTTCATTGTTTCACATTGACAATGCATCCATTTAATTATATAAACTATTTTCCAATAAAATATTTGACCTTTCTCTGGAATTTGGCAAAAATATTGTAGTTTCATCCATCTCATTTTGTTTTGTTGAATCACAAACATCGAATAGTTTTGCAGCTGGTAAAATATTATAAAATCAACCATTCCCTGTTAAAGAAAGTGGACTTGAGAAGAGAATACCAGTGAGGTGGTCATGGTTTATGTATTACAGCCTAGAGCCTATATAGATCCGTAATTTGACCTTTATAGCTTGTGAGTTAATGTTGAACCAAAGAATGGGTTACCTTTTGTTGAGTTTTATAAATTAAAATGACTGTTAACAGGCAGATCACAATTGTTTGAACTTCATATGGAAATAGAAGTAAACTATTAGTTTCTCCAGTCATGTCCTCTGGTCTTATTATGTCTACAGCCATTAACATATCTTTCCTATCCTAAAACTGTGGTATTATTTTGTGAGATTTAGAAGCAAGAAGAATACCTGATCTAACAATGTTACTACTAGGCATGTTTGGTAGTCCTTAGATGGTCAAATGATATCCTGACATTCTGCGGAGCAGGATGTCCCCTGCACTGGCTTTAGGATGAGGATTTTTGACAGTTGGGGCACATCCTGTGGGCATCCCCAGATTTCTGAAGGTGAATGGGGTGGGAAGTAGATGTTTCCAATCCATTCTTCTATCCCATGGCATCGCAGGTGTCCTGGATGCCGGGCTGAGCCAGGAGTCATGTTGTCTCCATGGTGTCACAGATGTTTTGGATGTCAGGCCAGGCCTAAGGATGTGCATTTGTGGTACACTGCTGTAAGCTATGGATGCATTGATACAACTAAGTTAAAACTGGCCAACTGCTATACAAATTGCTTGACATGGTTGTGTTGGAGATGGATATGTACATCATTTACATTGCTGCTAACAAGGGTTTTGAGTTTAACCTAAGTCCCCTAGCCCTAGATCTGATAGGAGAATCATATCCCTCAAAAGGAGATCTGAAAGATCTCCAGATTCCTATGGGACCATAGGATGGAAAACCACATGGCACAAAGGTATTTGTGACAAGTGCGTGACGGGGATCTCTTAGAAGCATTTCTGCCATTGGATCATGCGATCATGGAAGGAAATTGATGACTGACTGCTGCTTGTGAAAACTTCTAGACCTCTGAGTCTTTTGAACTTACGCAGATGTGCCATGTGTCTCTCCCTTTGTCTTTTCTTTCAAGGATGAACTCCACAGTGATCTTTGTTGTTGGCTGATGAAACATTCCTTTGTCGTGGATTCTTTATTCCATGCTGTTAGATAAGGTGCCAATTGATGCTGGGTGGAACTTTGGAGTGGCATTAGAACTTTTTTTATCTTTGAAACCTTGAGTGAGTGACATGTCAATAGTGTCCGTTCAATTTTATTTTGTAAGACAAAGTGCTGAGATCGTTTGGAAAGATTGTAGGCTGTTGGATTGAAGTTCTATAGCACATTCACTTGGAGCCTTTAAATTGAGACGTAATAAGGAAAAGTCAGCGGACTGAACTTTGAATGTGAACCTAAGGTTTTATTGTTGAAGGCCACAACTCACAATGAAATGTTTGAACTTTGAACACCATGGTTCTACTGACACAGGAATTTTTACTCAGAAGAATGAAGAACCCCACCTTATTCATTGGGTATGGAGTCAAAATATACTTCAAAGGAATAAGAGAATGCAGGTAGGCAATTAAAGAATAAAGAATTAAGGGCTAGGAGGAGCTACTTGTAAAGAATTCTTTAGGCCATCCCATTTGGTTTGCAAGGGGAGCTTGATTTTCTGGAGCATGTAGTACCTTGTAAAGAGCTTGGTGATGGCATCATAAAGAGGATTTCACAGTATTTATTCACCGAAATGAGATGCTTATTTCTATCTCTGTGTAATTGAGCCAATCTTTATCCTAGTCGCAACCAATTTGTCCTCTGGGAATGATTTAGCAAACTCCTCAGAGCAGTAGCTTCATAATTGTTATTGTCAATTTTATAAACCACTTTATTCACTTCTGCTTGTGCATTATTGTTGAGATATGTGGTGCGGTCGATAAAATTTAGGGCCTTGTTCAGGTTGGTTGTGGTGCCTCCAATTTTGTCCCAATAAGACCTCTAGACCTCCTTGATGAGGTCGGTGGAAACTGCCTTATTTTTAGAGGCCTTTATCTTAATGTCCACCTCTTTCAATTTAGCCTCCAAGTCAAAAGCTGTTTTCTTTGCTTTACTTAGCTCAGTCTGGAGCCTGCCTATTATACCACTTGTGCAGTGGCTCGCATTGAGCGGCCTTTGCCTTATGTTCTTCTTGGCTTGGCTTGGTCTGTAGGTCTAGGATCTTCTTTTTTAGGTTGTTGACCTCTGCTTGGAGGCCTTTTGTCTTTATTTGTTCCTCTTTAGAGGTTTTGCTTGACCAGTTCTAGTTTCTCAACACTCTTTTGGAGCCTTAATTGGTTTTATCCAAATTAGAGTATAACAATCTGTTGCTCTGTTTGTGGTGTTGGACCTTTGTTCTCTTGAACCCTTTGAAGTTCATGGAAGCCTTGAAAGTGTAACAGTCTTTTTGAGTTGTCTGATCCAACGAATTTTGAACTTTTGGAATCTGGTCCATAAAATGGATATGAGAAAACATGGCCAAGGGGTCATTTATTGCCAATATTAGTCAGGAGATATTCTCAGGACTTCATGTTGTCTAGGAGAGTGGATTTCAGGGGTTTTGAAGCCAGAATGTTAGTACTCAGGTTGGATGCAGACTTAAGGTGATCTGGAGCTTCACAATGAGGTCAGAAGATAGGGTTCAGACATCGAAACTAAGCAAAAGTTGAATGACAATTTACAGTTGGCATACCTTTTTTATGCCCATTTGAACACATATTCAACCACAGGTTGAGATGAGCTTGTGTTTAGCTATATCAACTATAATACCAATTTTTCAAGTAAATTACCAACCATTTTTAGTGTCTTGTCTACCAGAAGTGTGGAGAGATATTTTGAGCTTCACTCATGAGAGGTTCAGATAAAAATATGTGAGGTGGGGTTAAATTCTAGAAACTATGTTTTAATTGATAATCTAGATGTGGAGGCGTAAAAAGCTTCTTCTAGATGTCAAGTCTGGATGACTGTTGAGAAGAGAAGAGTAGATGTCTTTTGAGAAGTTTGCCAGGAGAGGTTAAGGAAGGAGGTAAATCTTTTCCCACAGCAGTAGTGATAACTTGGCAATCCATAGATATAACAGGGAGATGGAATAGCATGCTGCCTATGGAATAGGAAATAGAAAGCAGACTCCATAAGATGTTCATAGCCCATCAGGAACTTCTTTGTTTCTTACATACTGTGTCCCAAAGGCATGATAAGCAATAAAGCAGATGAGAGTTTTCCAGGTAATACTATTTCAAATATTTATAAGCACACTAAATTTTACTTTTAGTAGAAATATATGATCCGATATATTAGGCATGTGGGACATGCAAGAGTGAGAAGCTAGGTGTTATTTGAGTCAAAATTAATTTTGTATCTCCCTTTGAGCATATTTTCTATTGAGGCTTATCATCAACGAGGAAATTCCTGTGTATTAGACTAATTTCTTGACAAGGGAATTTGACTGCTCTCCACTTTTTGTTTAATATGAGATGTTGATAGATTGAAATTTGTGTCTATTTTGTGCATATGCCTCTGCATGATTAATGTGACGTTTTTGACAGATCTTAAGGGGAAAACATGGGGATTTATCGGAGTCACACTTTCCAATGGTGCGCACTATCATCGAGTGCAGGTAAGTAGTGCCTTTTACAAAAGTTTTCTTAGATGCTGTTAGATATTGGGATGCAGGGTGATGTTTAACAGTTTGGAAAACATTCTCATGTTGCTGTTACATTCATTTTTTTTTTTTCGCTTTTTAATATTTATGTTTTGAAATTTCTTAGCTTAATGCAAAAGCTTGATCTCTTTGGAATCTGTCTGCTTCTTGTTCACATGGTCATAACTTGTCATGTTAATTGATGGATTGTTAAAATGCTGAGACTCAAGGATGTTGACTGTGATTTCTTAAGTTAATCTGACAAATTAATTTTAAGAAGTGAAAATAGGAGTTGACTTCCTATTCGTGTCAAAATATAATAGTTGTAAGTTGTAACTAGTAAGGTCTATAGTGTTTGCATTCAGCTAGAAACAACCAGAATTTGCTTGTCTAGTTTCATTCAAAAGCAAATCTCAATTCCATTGACAACACAGATACCTGATTTGACGGCTTTATTTTTATCAATAGAATGTTGTTATTTGAAAAAATCCTGTACTGGTTCAAGAAACTGCAAACATAGCGGGTTTGCCTGAGCATACTTGTGCTAAATGTTTAATTTTGAGTGAAATATCTGACTAGCAATTTATGAGACTTTAAAACACAAATCTGAAAAAGAATTATGATACATACATACATACAAATATTATAGCACAAGTTGCAAAATATTTTTATATGGTGGATAAGATTGGCTTTGATATTAAACTAGTCTTATTTTTTCATGCAGACGATAAGCTTCTAAATATCAGGTTTCTTTCATTCTGTATAAATCATGCAAAATAAGGTTTTAGATTTCAATTTTGGATTATGTTTTATACGGTAACAGAGAATTTAACATCACTCTTTTGTCTCAGATCTGAGTTAAGATTCATATTATGTTGTTCATATTCTGATACCATAAATTCAGGATTCATAGTTTCTACTTAATTTTGAATATTTAATGATATGCAACTCAATATTTATCTATTAGCAAGTACATTCTGATATCTAAACTTTCATCGACTATGTCAACCAGCTTATAAACTGTATGTAGTCTGGGGACAACCTGCAACAATTCTACAATTTTAATTTAAAGAGGGATTTTTGAACTTTTAATTTGTAACTATTACACGGGTAATCTTCTTAGGATTCCTGTTCATAAATGAGAAGCTTCCCTCCAGTTTATCTTAAACAATAAACAGATTTCTATGGACATGCAAAATTCTTAAGCTCATTTTATTTCCTAGCATGATTGTTTTTATGATATACAAAGTCAAATCTTTTCAATCACTTACACAAAACTGCTACTTTTCTTCCTTAAGCGTGTCTTTTTGATAGTAAAGTGGCGGTTGCAATGGGTACCTTAGCCATAAAAAGGTCAGTCAACAGACAGCAAAACAGAAAATTTTGAAATGACAATCGAACTGAATTTGCTGGATTGATCTGCAGATTTTAACAAAAGATGCTGTTATATTATTTTGGATATTATTACACTGGAGCTAGAATCCCAAGAAAACTGCCAAAATTCGGGACTAGATACAAAATAAAATGGAGGTGATTGAACACTCCCATGCAATCAACAGCATTAGCCGTGCACTAAATACTATCCCCCAACCTTGATATGACAAACCATATTCAGTAGGCATCAGCAACTCTGATACAGGATCAAGCCAACATAACACCAATCCTCCCCCAAACCATATATATAATTATAAACCAGTTAGCTAGATTGTGCTACCTTCCTCCTCCATTCTGGGAGCTCATTCTGTTCTGAACCAGGTCCAGTTGAATTAGTTGCCGAGAAAACCACTTTTCCAGGATATTTGATATTTTCTTCAACAGGGAGTCTAGGCACCATTGCAGAAAGCCCCAGCTGCACTCTCGATTCCTGAACTTTGTTCCTCTTTTCTGTGGGGTACATTGCACTTGATTGTTTCAGCACTGGAAAGAAAAGTGAGCTGGTTAAACACAGTAGTCCCTCGTTGTGAACAATTTTAAAGTTTTTGGCATATTGAACCAAAATCTGATAGTGACATTTTAGGGATTCAAGCAGGTCATGCACCATTCATATCTCCTTGCATAGATCTAGTACTTCCTTCCTCACTCCTGGCAACTCTTTGTCCATCTTCTCATTGCCTTGGTATGGAATGCAGGACTTTCCTTGTACTACCCAATCAATAATTTAGATGTACAGCTCCACATTAGTGACAGACAGCTAATTTTCCCTGAAAATCAACCTCAATTGAGGTTCTTGTGCATTTGACACTAGTTCCTTCTTCCCCCAGGATGCGTCTTACCATTGCTAGCATGGCTCCACTATCAATTCAGAATGTCCTCCTAAGATGTTTGTCTGAGATTGCATCAGCGTACTGCCAGTACCTCAATCTATCTTTCACCATTGAAATCTCAGACCAAAAATCCTCACACCCCAACAGTGGAGCCCATTCTTTATCACAAGGAAGAAGCAATGAAAATTGTTGATATCAAAACTGCCGCTGGCTATTAATAAGCCCACATTCCCATACACTGTCTTGCCTCGGAAGTGGCAGTTTAATGATTATCTGGCCAGCTATGCGTGTTCTGTACACTTCGAACTGGAGGATGAACACCCACAGGCCACAGTTATTGCCTGCAGTGTTGGTTCTTTAGCCAACTTCCATTACACATTTTATTGTGAGTGACTATCCAAGATTTTGAAACTGATTGATTTTTTTAAATATTGTGAGATGGCCAGACTCTCCTTTATTTTGATGGCCAAACTCTCCTGTATTTTGTTGGCAAGTCAGGCATTTAGATCCTTTTCTAAGAGAAGAGGGTGTATCTCTCATCCATCCCCCATGTTGGAGAATGAAGCTGTTAAGAAGAAATTGGTCGATCCAGATGTTTGCTAGCAATCTGCCAGCTTATTACATTCATTAAAGCAATGCTGAAATGAGTTGTCACCTCTTTGGATTTGCTTAAAATGCTATCCATTTCTAGCTTGGGATTTTGCCTTACATCATCTCCTCAATGATTACCTTGGAATTGCCTTTTGCTAAGTCCTTCCACAAGAGCAGTGGCTTCAGCTTCGTTAGTTGTAGCTGTAGGGATGAAGGTCATTCTTCCTTCTAAAAAGGTACTGGTATTATCCCTTAGTAACAAATCAGCTCCCATCTTTCTGGGATTTCCCCTTGACACCCTGTCAAAATTCAATTTTTCTATCCCATTTTAATGAGGAGACTATTAGATTTTCCTTCTCTTCAATTTCTTGTCTCTTTTTCCCTTAATGGGAGTCCTTAAGAGCATTATTACTAGCTATTGATGTTGTGGCATGGTACAACTATAGCCCTTAGTTTGGGGAATTTCTTACCAAAGGATCCTTCTCTTGATTGGGAAATGACTTTGAGCTTGAAGATGGCATACTTTCTAAACCAGGAATGAAATTTGTGCTATTGTAGATCATGTACACAACACTGCTCAAGTAAGGGCTTATGTCTCATCTTTCATGTCAAATATCCATATTTTAGATCATCTTACCCGACAAAATTGTTTAATTTGTCCTTAAATTAAACAATAAAAATAAGCCCACACACACACACAGATGTTTTTTGGTTATGGCCAAGGTCCCCAACAGATTCCCCCCTTCCCATCACGCCCCCATGCACACATTTTTGTTTCTAAGTTTTTTGGTTGTGGCCAAGGTCCCCAATATATTCCCACACACACACGGGGGACACATCAAAAGAAAACTTTTTGGGAAGTCATGATTGCTTTATATGGCTCACACTTTTGGGAAGGAAGCACACATCAAAATAAGATAACTTTTTCAAAACAGTATCCTTTTGTTTGCAGAAGTTTACCCTTAATTAAAGGGCATTCCCTTTTCAGAATTCAAACCAGTGAAATTGCTGTCATAGTTGTGCTTGGAAAGGAGATCATACTCCTAGGTTTAGAAGATATTCTTCCCATAATACCACATGTTTTAGTTAAGAGGAAGATGAGTTTTAAAAAAATCAAAATCTAACATATAGGTGCATGCCTAAGCAGAAGGGCTCACCTTGCCAAAAGACATTGTTTTCAAACTTAACGAAATCTGAGGGCCTATAGATAGGCGCATAGGTGAGATAGATGCATGCACAGGTGAAACAGACTAAAGCGTGAACATAGGTGTGTGTGTAAACCTTGGGCGTGCTCATGAATAAAGGGTTTTGGTCTTCAAAATTCAAACGAAAATTTCATCATATAGAGGCCTGTGTGAGGAATGTAGATGCACGCCTATTCAAAAGAGAATTTGAAGGTGAAATGAGGTTTTTGGAGACTAACGTGAGGTGTGAGTGTTACAATGAGGTGTGCACTGTAATGCATGATTCACTCGAAATTATCAAACCCATATAATGGTGCGTCTATTCACAAGCTACCAACCAATTTTTTTATATATTAGAGATCTTTCACCATAAAAAACCAAAAAGCAGGTACAATATGAGGTGCTAACACACCAAGTTCAACAGACTGATCCAAGCTAAGACCCACCCAAAATAATAACCACAGTCTATGATACCAACAACCCTATT
Organism: Cunninghamia lanceolata; assembly: GCA_027924645.1. Classification (NCBI taxonomy): domain Eukaryota; kingdom Viridiplantae; phylum Streptophyta; class Pinopsida; order Cupressales; family Cupressaceae; genus Cunninghamia; species Cunninghamia lanceolata. The sequence goes on from BSBN01000082.1 coordinate 2,278,885, forward strand.
CATCCATCAAACAGTAGCAAAAGTATATCAGACTATCCAAGAGTACATTGTTCAATATACATCATAATTAACAAACTGTCCAACAAAAGCCAGTATAGGAGACAACCAACTATACCCAGCAACATCTTTGATTACTATCATTCTCATAGTAATTAGTCTCAAACGTTCCAATTATAGGATCGACCTCGTCATCTGGGTCCAAGTCCTTCACAATTGGCTCAGACCTTTCAGAATTCTTTTGAGTTCTTTTTTACTTCCACTTCTGACTTTTTGATCTTGTTCTTGTCCATGTACTCTTCCAGCAGCTGCAACTCATCTTTGTCTAAATTATCTCTGCCTTGAGGCCAGAAGTGTACATTGACCACCTCTTTCTTGTACACTAGAGTGAGTCCTTTTAGAAGGATCACGAACCCACTCTTTGGAATCTCCATAATCATTGAAACGTGCATCATGATGTTGAAAAATGTGAGCTCAAAGAATGAGTCAGAAAGATACCTTCTTTTGCCTTGGAAAAGTTCATCATTTCTTGCTTTCCATATGTGCCACAAGATTTCATTGGTAATAACAAACCAAAACATATTAAGCTCTTTGGAAAAGATTCTAACATAACCAATCAAAATTTCAGACCAGTTAAAACCTTCTTTATTATCCCAACCCAAACAATTGCCCAGGTCTTAGAAGGGCAGTCTATGAAAAGGTGCTCAAAGATTCAGGGATATTACAATGATTACATCTATTGACTAGGATACCAGAGCTAGACACACCATTGGAAACAAGAAATTTTTTCAAAATGAGCAACCACCTAAAACAAATTTTCTTAGGCTCACATACAATAGACTACATAAACTTAAAGATAAAAGATCAATCTTTTACCGATCACTTCAGGTTCCAATTATCATTGATTTTACTAATAATTTCTCTCGAGCCAGCCAGCATATGATACAACTTCTTGGAGGTCATTTTGTCAAAAACAGTTCCATCTTCCCATTCTATGTTTTCCAAAATTTCAGTACTGAGTTTTAACACAACAGGGAAATTGACAGTGTAAAAAGCTTTCTTTAGAACAAAGAATGTTCTTTTTCTAGAGAGCTAGGGACACTAAACTCCCTTTGGATACTGTGCCAGCCTTTGATATAACCATTCGCAATCACAAATCCTCCCACCATTTCATCATCTTAGGTGTATATAGAATTTCCAAAACCAAGGGGCTAAGGTTAGAGCCAAGCTCAACTTGGTGAAAGAAGGTGACAGGGGGACTAAATATTTCTTCACATTTTGAAAGCCAAGCACTCAAGAGAAAAGGTTGGTCCAATCTTTTGGAAATTCTTTATATAGACCCTTGGTTTTTGAAATTCTATATACACCTAAGATGATGAAATGGTGGGAGGATTTGTGATTGAGAATGGTTATATCAAAGGTGGCACATTATTCAAAGGGAGTTTGGTGTCCCTAGCTCTTAGAAAAGAACATTCTCTGTTCTAAAGGAAGCTTTTTATAGTGTCAATTTCTTTGTTGTGTTAATATTCAATATTGAAATTTTGGAAAACATACAATGGGGAGATGGAACTGTTTTTGACAAAATGACCTCCAAGAAGTTGTATAATATGCTAATTGGCTCGAGAGAAATTATTAGCAAAATCAATGATAACTGGAACCTGAAGTGGTCAGTAAAAGATTTGTCTTTTATCTTTAAGTTTATGTGGTCTACTATATGTGAGCCTAAGAAAATTTGTTTTAGGTGGTTGCTCATTTTGAAAAAACTTCTTGTTTCCAATGGTGTGTCTAGCTTAGGTATCCCAGTCAATAGATGTAATCACTGTAATATCCCTGAATCTTTTGAGCTCATTTTCATAGACTGGCCTCTAGCTTCTAAGACATGATCGATGTTTTTGAGCAGTTGTTGGGTTGGGATAATAAAGAAGGTTTTAACTGGTCTGAAATTTTGTTTGGTTATGTTAGAATCTTTTCCAAAGAGCTTAATATGTTTTAGTTTGTTATTACCAATGAAATCTTGTGGCACATCTGGAAAGCAAGAAATGATGAACTTTTCCAAGGCAAAAGAAGGTATCTTTCTGACTCATTCTTTCAGCTCACATTTTTCAACATCATGATGCAAGTTTCAATGATTATGGAGATTCCAAAGAGCAGGTTCATGATCCTTCTAAAAGAAGGACTCACTCTGGTGTACAAGAAAGAGGTGGTCAGTGCACACTTCTGGCCTCAAGGCAGAGATAATTTAGACAAGGATGAGCTGCAGTTGCTGGAAGAGTACATGGACAAGAACAAGATAAAAAAATCGGAAGTGGAAGTGAAAAAGAACTCAAAGAATTTTGAAAGGTTCGCGCTGACTATTAAGGACTTGGACCTAGATGATGAGGCTGATCCTGAAATTGGGACGTTTGAGACTGAGTACTATGAGAATGATAGTAATCAAAGATGCTGTTGGGAATAGTTGGTTGTTTCCTATACTGGTTTTTGTTGGATAGTTTGTTAATTATGACGTATATTGAACATAGTATGGTATACTTTTGCTACTGTTTGATGGGTGAATAGGGTTGTTGGTAACATAGACTCTGGTTATTATTTTGGGTGGGTCTTAGCCTGGATTAGTCTGTTGAACTTGGTGTGTTAGCACCTCATATTGTATCTGCTTTTTGGTTTTTTATGGTGAATGATCTCTAATATAAAAAAAACTGGTTGGTAGCTTGTGAATAGACGCACCATTATACGTGTTTGACAATTTTGAGTGAATCATGCATTACAATGCACACCTCATCTTACCACTCACACCTCACATTAGTCTCCAAAAACCTCATTTCATCTTCAAATTCTCTTTTGAATAGGCGCACATCTACATTCCTCACGCATGCCTTTACATGATGAAAATTTCATTTGAATTTTGAAGATCAAAACCCCTTATTCATGAGCACGCCCAAGGTTTACACACACACACACACCTATGTTCACACTTTAGTTTGTTTCACCTGTGCATGCCTCTATCTCACTTATGTGCCTATCTATAGGCCCTCAGATTGCATTAAGTTTGGAAACAATTTATCTTGGCAAGGTGAGCGCTTCTGCTCAGGCGTGCATGTATATGTTAGATTTTGATTTTTTTAAAACTCATCTCCCTCTTAACTAAATTACATCATAAGTCTCCTTGTCATTCAAGTTACTTTGTAACTTGCATTCCAGGTCTAACAACTTCTCCTCAAGTCTGGTTTCTTCTTTTCTTCTGTCCAGAACCTTCTTTTTCCGCACAATTTTCAGAACCTCTTTGCAAGCAAGAATCTTCTCCAATCTCAAAATGGCAGAATTACTAAACAGGCATTTCTTAGTCATTCTTACTTTATAAATGACAGCCATACAATCCTTATCTTTGAGCAAGGTAGTATTGAGCTTGAAAATATGACTCTTACTACACTTTTCAGCTTGGCTATTTGTCCAATCTAGAATATACTCTCTTACCCACACCTTGGTTGTTACTCCAAGTAAACCAGATTTTCTTTTTGCGGATTTTTTTTCATTTTTGACCAAAAATATATCTCATTGCCTTTCCAAAGTGTCTCTTTTCTCCCATATTTATCACTTTTATACTCAACCATTTTAAAATCCCCTGCCAAGATCCAGGGAATTTTTGGGAGAGATTGAGTCATCCAATTCCACATGCTACATCTTTCTTTATAATCATTAGAAGCATAAATAGAGTAAACCCCAAACTTGATACCCTCCTTTTCCACAATGATCCACACAATTCTGTTACACGGGGAATTACCATTCCCAACAACCCAAGAGGCCCAAGAATCCTTCAAAAGGATGGCCGCCCCACCCTTACCTCTCTTATGCTTAGTAGAGAATAAAATTTATTCTTTCCAGACAAACTTAAGAATAGACTCAAGTTGGAAGCCTATAACCTTGGTCTCTTGTAGACAGAGAAAGTCCATGTTATTTCTACAATTGCAAAAGGATCTCAATATGTATTTTCTGTCGGGGGTTAACATTCCAGCTCACACAATTCAAAATCATTTAGAGGGGGGTTGAGGGACCGTTGGCTTCTGATTTTTGTATAGCCTATCAAAACATTTAGGCATCTTTTCATCTTTACCTTTCTTATTACTCTTTTTCCCACCAACCTCCTGTTCTAGAGGTTTGCTCTTCATTTTCTCCTCTCCTAGAGAGATTGCAGCATCAATCTTCATTCTATCACTTGAAAAAAGTGGGTTAACACACTCCATGTTTATCTTTTGCCTTTTAGAGTTCTTAGTATGGACCATCCCATGTTCACTTTCCACAACTCCAATCTTTGGCAGTATATGGGGGGTTTCAGGATTTTTATTGTCAACATTAGCTCTTGTTTTTTCTAATGCCAATTGCTGGGCTTTTTTTTTAACAAATCCCCCTAGAGTTTCAGGGGTATCAACTTTCTCCTCCTCATTTTCTTGCCAAGCAGGAATAATGACTTAGTCTTCCTCTCCCATGAGGGAAAACTTTTGGCTTGTGTCAAGTGTCCGCAGACTTTCATGAACCTCGGGTTCTATTGACAATATTATCTTCTTTATTTCCTTCTTTAGGAGGGAAGTTTTCAACTCCCTTACCCTTTTTTTCTTCGGCTTTCTTCCCCTGTTCAACAGTTTTTTTTTGTTGTTATTTTCATTATTAATCCATGTGTTATTCTTTTGCATTTTCGGACAATCCTTTCTTTGATGTCCATTTTTCTTACAGAGGAAACAAGCATTTAGACTGCTGGCTTCTGATTTTTGTATAGCCTATCAAAACATTTAGGCATCTTTTCATCTTTACCTTTCTTATTACTCTTTTTCCCACCAACCTCCTGTTCTAGAGGTTTTCTCTTCATTTTCTCCTCTCCTAGAGAGATTGCACCATCAATCTTCATTCTATCACTTGAGAAAAGTGGGTTAACACACTCCATGTTATCTTTTGCCTTTTAGAGTTCTTAGTATGGACCATCCCATGTTGTTCACTTTCCACAACTCCAATCTTTGGCAGTATATGGGGGGTTTCAGGATTTTTATTGTCAACATTAGCTCTTGTTTTTTCTAATGCCAATTGTTGGGCATTTTTTTTTAACAAATCCCCCTAGAGTTTCAGGGGTATCAACTTTCTCCTCCTCATTTTCTTGTCAAGCAGGAATAATGGCTTAGTCTTCCTCTCCCATGAGGGAAAACTTTTGGCTTGTGTCAAGTGTCGCAGACTTTCATGAACCTCATGGGTTCTATTGACAATATTATCTTCTTTATTTCCTTCTTTAGGAGGGAAGTTTTCAACTCCCTTACCCTTGTTTTCTTCGGCTTTCTTCCCCTGTTCAACAGGTTTTTTTTTGTTATTTTCATTATTAATCCATGTGTTATTCTTTTGCATTTTCGGACAATCCTTTCTTTGATGTCCATTTTTCTTACAGAGGAAACAAGCATTTAGATTTCCCAGAAGTTCAATATTACATTATTACATTCCAAGTAATCATTTTCCATTTGGATTTCCAGAATTTTGGGAACCTCTATGTTGGGCTTCAAAGAAATGAGAACCCTGGCATTTAGGTTAGGCAAAGTCACTCTAGTCTCTTTCTTACAGAGGAAACAAGCATTTAGATTTCCCAGAAGTTCAATATTACATTATTACATTCCAAGTAATCATTTTCCATTTGGATTTCCAGAATTTTGGGAACCTCTATGTTGGGCTTCAAAGAAATGAGAACCCTGGCATTTAGGTTAGGCAAAGTCACTCTAGTCTCTTCTGTTTGAAGAACTTCCCCCAAGGGTTTTAGAAAATGTGGAATGAATTTTCACAATTGAGGAGCCAGATTTTTAATTTCAAGCCATCTAGGGGCAGAATAATCCATTATTTTGTTTGGTTTTGACTCCGCAGACCAAGGCAAGGCTCTGAAAACTGACTGACCAATGTTCTAGAACTATTTTTTAAGAATTCTGTTTTGCATGTTATGGTTTTTTCAAGAAAATGACAAACAAACCTTTTTGAATCATCCTTCTGAAATTCCTCCCTAAACAAAATTGGTGTCAAGCCAAGAAGTATGGTATTTCATTGAATTTTTTTTGCACAGACTATTTCATTGAATTTTTACCATACTTTTTTCTGCGCAGCCTCTTTCATTGAATTTTTACCTTGTGAAGTGCCCTTCTAAAAAACAAAATGAGATCATCTATTTTTTCAGCCATGCGCAGCTGCACAAATGCATTTGGAATTCTATTGCCTTTCCTTTAGTTTGAAGTGCGTCCCTGATGCTTGAAACAATCTTGATCTTGCACCTTGAAACTATCTTAACACATTGAATACAAGTGTGCACTTCTTGACCTGATTTCAAACTCGATTTGATCCTCTTTACATAAGCACATACTTGAGCTGCTCATGTGCACTTGTGTATAGCCTTTGCAAATTCTAATTTAAGCATTTTCTTTGGTGAGGTGCACACCACTATTCTGGGTGCAAACATGATAACTGGATTTATCATTTGACCTAAAATTAGATTTCCTCCTTTTGTTGAGCGCACCCTTCTTGAAACTGCTTTGTTTGATTTTTTGAAATAGCTTTTACAGGTGTGTTTTCCTCTATCCGGTGTACACATTTCAAATGATTTTGAGTTTCCTTTGTTTGAAAACAATTCTCTTATATGGTGTGTGCACCTTAAGATCAGGCACACCTTTCAGCTGATTTTTGATTCTTCTGTATGAGGCGTGTGCCTAAATCTTGGACGTGCACTTGAACATTCCGGTCATTTTGTGTACATAGGTGCACACTTGGTTCCACCATGTGCACCTCTGCACCGATCACTGATTTTTTTTTCTAGTATAGGTGTGCCCTTGATCTTCGGACTTAACCAATTTTCGGTTTCAAACTTCTCCCTCTCAATGGTCCATTCTTGATCTCAACCCTAGTAAATCGCTCCGTTAAGAGCTTCTTTCCTTCATCATGACACATGTCTTCAAGAGCCTTGTTCCGATGATCCTATAAAATTTAGAAAAGGACAAAAAGACGACGAGACAAAACAGACTAAACGAGACCTAAAACATATCTTGCACTTAGGACAACTTTTAGCTTGAAACTTGACACAATACGAAAATTTCATATAGGTACAACACGTCTTAAGATGATACCCATGTTTTGTGTTGCTTTGTGTCACTGTGAGGGTTGCTGTGCCTTTTTGAACATTCTTGAATTTGAGTGAGTGGGAGGGGGTTTGTGCATTATTTTTACAGTCCCCTGAAATGCTGCTTGATGCCTTAGGACGTCCTTTAGACGATGAAAGGAGCTCAAGGCCTGCATTTGATAAATTGGAGGAGAAAGTCCCTGCATTAGCAGACATATCCATGTGCTCTTTGGATTCTAAAATGAAGAATGGGTTTGAATTTTGCAGACCTACACGACAGTGGATGCGTTCTTTGATTTTCTTCTATAACCTTTCTCCATGTGCTGTTAGGGACTTTGTTCATGAAATGAAATCCCTCATTGGTAGCACCCTTTCGATGTGGGTCTTGGGTTGGCTTGGTATTGACTCAAGGGAGTTCATACTATAAGGGTTGTGAGTTGGCTCTTCACCTACACTTGATCCCTTATGGTTGTGCTGTGTTGAGCAGTACATTGCAAGATGTCTATGATTGACAAACTCTGCTTATATGGAATATTTTAATCATCTATTGGCTGCTCTCAATCTATGCCTCCACTTCTAGGACCTTATTAGGTAGTGACTTCTCTAGGCCACTATCGACACATAAATAAGTACAATGAAGCATCCCTAGATTGAGTGTAATCTTTGAATCTGCTACATATCCTCCTATGGCATTTCCAATTCTCTTCAAGTTTTGTTCTTCCCATAACTCACAACAGAGTAGTGGGAGCTGAAACCAAATTGGGACTACATTTGGCCAACTATCTGTTTGGTTGAAGCAGGGAGATCACAAATTTATGAAGAGAATTTCCTTGTTAAGAAATCAAAGCCCTCGAAAAACAACTTTCTTCTCTTGTTTTGAGAAGAATATGGCCATGGAGTAATCTTCAGGGATCATTAGTATGTACATCGACTTAAACTGGTCACACACCCAAGCTTAGAAAGTTTTTGGGCCAGGATACCATCTTGAAATCGGCAATATTTACTTATTGTTCTCTTAAGTTCCATAGACGGTTGTGTTTTGAGAAGCGCTTTCTCTCTTAAGTTCCATAAACAGATGTCTTTTGAAAAGTGCTCTCTCTTAAGTTTCATAAACAATTCATCCTCTCATCTGGAGGGAAGTGAGCTTGAGATGGATTATCTTGTTTCAGGTAGAAGCCATTCTCCTTTGTAGGGAATCAAGGCTTGCTAATTGTTTTCAGAGCATGCTTATGAAGGACCTTAAGCAAATCACCTTGAGAAAGGATAGGTGACTTAGGAGCTATGGCTGTCTTGGAAGAGATGGGTGACAAGTGAGAGAAGGCCATTGCCTTCCACAAGGGTTTTTGAACTACAAGAGAGCTTGGTTTAGACAGAGAGAAGAGCACATCTGTTATGTTTGTGTGAGAGGAGGTGGAGATGAAGCAGAAGAGGAAGAGCATGGGAGTCAGCTTGCGTAGCTTACTTGAGGAGTAGTGACTAGTGAGTTATTTGAAGTTTCCCTTTTATTTGTCTATTATCATTGATTCCTATCTCTGCATCTCCAGATTTCCGTAAGTCTCTCATTCGACCTCCATTCAAATCACTAACTTCGGTTGAAAGGTTTAATCTCACAATAAGTCTTATTGGCATGGAAGGGAATTGCCTTAAAGCAAACCTCCAGACCTACCAGTACCACTGGTTTAAGTTTCTTTCCTTCTTTTCAGTTCTTTTTTGTTTCCACAGGGCTGAGAAATCATCTTGAAATGAGCAGTAGCTTGAACTTGCACTTATACCACAGATTGCTGTCTTTAAGGCATCATTATTGATCTATAGGGTTGACTATTAACACCATTCTATTTCCCGAGGATTCTTCTTTGTAAAGCAGAAGTGACTCATTTGAGTTAGGATTTTTATAGAATCTTATTAATAAATCAAAATTTTTATATGCTTTTCATAGTTTGTTTAATGTTAGAAAGTTTTGTCTCTTTATTCCTTTTCAAAGTACTTTTGTACCTATCTGCACTGTCAGTTGTAAGTTGCTTGTCCTACCAGGTTTTTAGTTTGATAATTTGAAATTTTTGTCATGGTGAAAGATTCTCCGTGTTCATTGTTCTAACACAAGTCATTGGCTTACTTCCCAATCAAATTGAATATCTCGTATCATAGTCTATCTAATTTTTGTGGTTTTCTAAAACTATACAGCTTTTTGGCCTAACAGTGTCCTTTCCTCTGTTCCTAGGATTTTGTTTACCATTTAGTATCTATTTTTGGATTTCTTTGGGAGTTTGGCAATTTTTACAGTGTTGTCTCATGGGATTTCTTTGTCCATGTCAAAATTTCCTTTATGAAGGGTATTTCCATGTCTTATTTTATATTTCTAGTTAATTGTCTATGCTTTCATTCCTCTTTTAATGAAACTTGTACTGAGTTTTTATTTTTTGTAAACACAAATCCTGGGGATTTGAAATCATAAAGAATGCCAATAATAAAATCTAAATTGATAGATATCTACCCTGGCCTACATAAATTTAGGCACCAACCCATCTTTGCATAGTTGATTGAAATGGGAAAATAATGAAAATTTGGAGCTTCGCTCATGAACCTGTTTACTAATTGATTTCTCTGATAGATTGCAGATGCTGTGGTGATAGCGAAACATTTGGGGGCTACATTATTATTACCGACCATTAAAGATGGACACAAGGAACCAAATGGGTGAGTTTAGCATGAAGCCGAACAAATATTGGACAGACAATATTGCCATATTTTAAGTTAGAGTTCAGAAAGTACATGGAGATAGTACTCTTGTGTGTGTGTGAAATAAATATTATATATTCTTACTGTTGTATTGAAAAATGGATATTATTGCATGTGTTTAGTTGCACAAATCAGTAATGTGTATGAACTTCACTTGTCTAATTGGTTTGCAAACTGTCAAGGAAAGTCTTATTGAGAAAATTTCAGTTACAAGTTGGCATGTATTTCATCCACATTGCTTTGTGGCATATTTTTCTTACATGTGATAACTTCAGAAGATCAGACTGCTGAAAAGATTGTTGTGATGGTATTAATGTACTCTCAGGAGAGGCAGTAGGAACTCTTAGTTTGCGGCCTCAACTGAATTGCTCCACTATTGCTCCTATTCCATTTAGTTGGTAGGAATATATTTAATTTAATTTTTTTATGCTTTTTTGGCTGCCAGTTTTAGCATAGTCACAACAGATCGTTTAAGGTTTGCATGCCAATTTAAAGGTATGGTATTTGAATGCTAAAAGTATGGTAGTCCACAAATTTGAGAGGGAACAGAGAACAAACTTAGAAATAGATCAACAAGACATCATTAGAAGGAAAAAAAGAGGGGAACGAAAAACATTTGTTTCACTCTTTTTGGGCCTACCAAACTACTTAACCTTCTTGCTTCCACCTTTCCTACCTTCTGTAGACTCAGGTTCATATTTACTTTTGATCCCAAAGGGAAATGTCTAGATCAAAGAGATGAACCACTGCCTATCTTTCTTGAAGGTAAGCCTTTCCTTCATTTTCCTCTCTTTCTTTATCGAATCAACAGCTACTCTTTCAGCAGCTTACCTCACAATCACCTCATCGGCAAACCGCCTACAAAAGAGGTATAATGGGAGCATCTGATGACACGGTATAGAACCAAAGTGGATAAGATAATTTCTGTCAGTGAAAACAATATACAGAATAAATTATGGTCTTCATGACTACTTTTTTAAAGGAAATATATGTTTGCCAGGGATATAATAATTCTTAATTTTAATTTGAAAACTTACTTTTTTGCATGTACATTTCTGCCTTTTTGTGCTCATAACTGAACAGCCACATTATCTGATCCTCAACTGACTTCCTCCAATTTTCTCAAATTTCTTCACTTGTAGTGTTTCTTGCTTGCACTATTCTTCTGTTTTTCAATTCTTTATCATCAAACAATTGAAGTTTTTTTTAACATTGTCATGGACATGCTCTTGTTCGAGACATATTCATTAAGCAATGCATATGGTCTCCGATTGAACTTGTGTTTCACCATTTATGTAATCTCTGTGGTGTGTTTCCTATCTTTTGTTTCAAGCACCCATAGGTGTACATAACCGTCCGTTTTATGATTTAAAAAAAGTTACTCTGTCCTTGCCTGTGGTTGGTGAGCATCCTATTCTAAACTGAGATTTGAAATTTGGCCATCTAAAGTTGTCTGATCCCAGAGATCATTCTCACTGTAGTTATTTCTACTTACACCTATTTGTCTAAGTTGCCGGTTCTGGTATGGGAATGGGGTTCTGGTATGCTGGTACGGCGATTTTCTTTTCTTTGATTTGGGTGCGGTTGGGTACGGCTGTACTATATATATATATAATTTAATATTTATAAAATGTATAATATATAATATTATATATAATAATATAATATATAATATTTATATAGTTATAGTTTTTAAAAGAAAATTTATAATTTAAAAATTAAAATTTCCCAAAAATGCGCTTGCTCCCGTTGCCGCTCCCACACCTGCTCCCGACCAGTACTAGACCGGTGCCTTCGAGCAAAGATCCCGGTAACATAGCTATTTGTTAGTCTTGCTTTGTGGGTAAACCCTAAAAATATGTTTAGGTTGCTATCTTCTTGTTCTTCTATTTTTGCTGTTCTCTTCCATTAAGTTTATTGTATGAAGAATCCTGATGGATAAGCATTAGTACTTGGAAATGTGAATGGTGAAAAATTTTGTTGGAGGATATATAAATTATCGGGAAGCCAAAATACCCATAGAAATAATCTAGGTGCATTTATGTTGGAAAGTATACATGCAAGATCTAATAGTTAATATACCTTAAAAACAAATAAACAAAGTATATTAATATCCTTTGATGACCAATAGCATGTCCATGGGGCTCCAAAAGTAGGCTCAGTTTTAACAGAGAAGAACAAGGCTAAGGAGCCCTAGATTACAAAATAGTAACTATGTATTAAGCATTAAAGAAATATGAAACCAAACAATGGGGTGAAATAGTTAAATCCCAAATCACAAGAGCAAAGTAAAAACAGTCCTGTGAGGGAAAGACCCCTCAAGGAAGCATGGAGTTGCAAAGATGAAAGTGGAAGTCATGAAAGAAACCAGCAATGTCTTACGTGTAAAGCAAGGCTTAATCCAGAAAGATGTGTTGGGACTCCTATTTTCAAGCATCATAATTGCAAATCTTGTCAAATTCCGCAAAATTTTCCTAGGAGATCCTTGTGCCTTTACCCTGATGCATGTTGTTGAACCCCTGAATTTGGCGAAGTCTGAAACTTTGAAACCTTGAAAATTTGACTAAGTCTGAAATCTGAGGGATTCTCCAAATTTTAGATTTTGCATTTTAACTCCTATGGATCCGAAACCACTGTCAAACATCCTGACAGTATATACATAAAATATAACAACTTATACTTAAATGTTATATTTTATGTATATACCTTGTGAAAATCCTAAGTTTTTTTTTTCAAGTTTCCCTGTCTATTGCGGGAATTCTCACTCCATTAGGATATTGCGGGAATTTTCACTCCGTCAGGATATTTTGATCATTACTTCAATGGTGATCATGATATTCTGCAACCTCTTAAATCTTTGCCCATCCTGCAACCTCTTAAATCCCTGCCTTATCCCGGTCACCCCTTTTCTTCTGCCAACTTTCCTTTCCCTATCTAGAGGGAGATTTCATGTGGATCCGGATATATCCAGTACACCCCTTCCGACCCGCATATGCTGATGCCCGTCAAAGTCCTGTATCTAGTACCGCCTTGAATTCCCTCAATTCGCTAAAAAGGGTGTAAAAACATGAAGTGACAATTTCCTACGACTTCCAGATGGGCGTAGAAACGTACCAGGTCGCCATTAATGCGAAATGGGTAGTTGAAAATGATGTATTTAATGCAGTTGGTGGGGTTGTTATGGATTGCCCTCCTATTCCATCATCAAATTTGAGCTACCAAGGCTGTAAATAGAAGATTGGAACTCATTTCAAGGGTTGGTCTTTTGACAGTTTTTTAGGCAACAAAAGTGCAGAGCTCTCTAGAGTTCCAAAGAATAAAAGTTCCAGTTCTCCAACAGGGAAGATAACAAGGTTATGTAAAGATTCAAATTAGTTTCAAGATTTAGTGTATAAACTCCTTTTTCTCATGTAATTTTTCAAGGAAATCCTAAGTTCAAGCTAGGGTTTCCTCTTGCCATACTTCGTGGTATGATTGTAACCATTGATTAGATAGGGCAAATTCTTAAAACATTACGTGTTATGTGATGATCTCTTCCATGGTTGTAAATGAATGATTGCATTTTGATAAATGATTACTAAGCATATTCTTCACTGGTTGTTTTTTTGCATCTGGGTATCCAGAAAGTGCATTTTTCATTTTTGTATTATCTTATCCTCTACTGAACTGTAGACTCTATAGCCCATCCTAATTGGCACCGGTCTGAAATGTCTGATCACCCACACCTCTTTTAAGAAACTAAAACATATTTATCAAGTGTGAAGTAAAATAGTTACAGCTGTATGCATTGTTGTGGTTCTATGTTGTAACTAGGAAATATTGTTAGTGAATCTTCAAAGTGCCAATTTTAGCAAACCAAACATGCATACTAGCACCTTCCATTATTGCAAGAGTGCTTTTCATTAGCTTAAACAAAGGTTTTAGTGCAACAAACTTGTCTTAATCTAGTGACTGTATTTAGGGATTAAAACAACAGTTTGAGTATTGTTGCAATAATATATGTTAGAAAACATTTTTTATTGTTGTTAATCCCTGCTAAGGGATACCTCTAGGAACACCCTCCTTGGTTTAGTTGAGCCAGAAGTGAAGGGGAGACTACCCACTCCTAACCATTGGCCCTTAATCACCTTCCACCTATGGATGAGCTCGTTTCCCATCTCTCTGATGACACCCCTGGCCTGAGAGATTAGGAAATTAACTCTAGGGTTTTAGGTTAGCTATTTTGGAACCCAACATGATGAACAATATCATCAACTATCACCTCAAAAGGGACAATGTGTCTGATAATGCTCACAGGGGAAAGTCTAGAGCTGAGGGAGCCAGGATGGACTCCCTCTAAAAATTCACAACTGATGAACCTCTGCTGGTAGAGAAAAATATGGTAATGCATGCTTTCCTCTGTGGCCTAGCTAAAATATTTTAATTGTTCATTCCTTTAAATACAAGATTCTTGAAAGAACACGTAACTAAAATCTGATGAATTCCTTTGAAACCCAAATTGCAAGAGAATAGATATCAGTGAAATGGACAATTATTCAACACTTGAGCTGGTTCATAGGGACCGAAATGGACATTTATGACCTCGCCCATACCATGAGTTAATTGTGTAAATGTCCTCTAGATAATATATATGGATTTTGGAAGCTGGATTAATAGAAATATGCAAAATTTAAATGCAGATCCTGTTCTGACAATGATGTCCAGCTTTCTGTTGATCATGTTTTATAATGCCTTTAAAATGGTTTGAGCATTGTTACTTATTTTGACTGTGGAAGTTCGTCAATACTCACATGCATATGGGCTTTCTCAAAACTTCATTTTTTCTCTCTCAAAATGTATCTGAATTGAAGCAATGTGCTATCTATTCATTTTGTTATTGAATTGTCTTGATTGCCCTTCATCCTGAATCCACATTGAGGAGTTCTGAATTGTTTCAACTTTCATTATGTTAGAATAGACAGTCTCACATCTCCTTGCTGGTATTTTGACAGATGTTTTCCATGAAAATATGATCAGAAAGTGCAAATTCTATCATGGACATTATTTTATCCATTTTCTGCCTATCTGATTGCTCATCTCTTCTAGTGATAAGGTAGTTTGATCTTCCAACGTGTAATGACCCCTCTACTTGGCTATTGGAAATATCACAAATCACCCCAAATACATGGTAGATTTTGTTTTTCCTTTTAAGAGTTTTGCAAGGTATCTAGCTTTTCAATTGAACATATTCATTAAGTGCATTCTCAAAATATGATAAGACATCACATATGCTCAAATAGATTTACATTCTCCTGTATAAGATTTACAATGTCTTAACTAAATGAATCATTCCATTATAATAAAAGAGCATATTGTACACATGATGTGTCAAGTCATGCCATTCATAGATTCATACAAAATAATTCCCGTAATCATGTTAAGTGCAGATGTGATGATAGACAATAGCATACAAGTGTCATTTGTTGACATCTCCACAAATTCATATACTCAAATTGGATGCAAATGCAATCAATTTCATCCAATGATATAACCATAATGTTGCTCGTATACAAATATATGCAACCATGTCTAAGCATGCAATCTTAAGACTTTGGTGTACTCAGGCAACAACAATGGTGTTAGCTCCACCCTTAACTACTGGTGGGTTAGGACCACGGATTTCTTTGCGAAATCTCCTTTGGCTACTAGTGGGTCAGGACCACAATACTTTGGCCAGAGAGTTATAAACTAGACTCTGCGCCTAGGTTTGTTCATTGGAGAGCCATAATCTGTAATAAAGCTACTATAAGTAAATGTGTGTGACAGATTATGCTGAGATCTTAGCTCTTCAGGATAAATAATCAAGCATTTCCTGCCCCAGATTTTATTTCTACTACTGAAGGAAATATGATAGGATCCACTTCTATAATGGACTGAATACCTAGTCTTTGTCGAAATGCATCTATCAATGCATAATTTTAGTTTTATAAAATCAATGTAAATGATCATGTATATAATTCTACCCCAACTATACCAAATTGCAATTTTCAACTAAATATATTATAAACATTATATTATAGAATTAAAGAAACTTAATTCTTTTTAGGAGAACACGTACTTTTATTATATATCATATAGCTTCCACTCTATCTACTTTTCAGATTAATTCTAGTAAGGGTAGTACTTGTTTGTGACAGATATAACACTCAAAGTCAGAAATCAATCACATGTGACCTAAAAATATGCATTTTGTGCAAAAAATGCAGTAATGACCTGAATAGTGAAGTCTTGACCTATAAGTTGTGGTCCTGACCTACAAAACACAATCATTTGTTTTATTAATTGTTGAAAATCTACAAATTGGGTATGGCTAATTCTTGGTGAGAATGTTCTACCCTTAGTTTAGGACCACATATGGAAAGATCTCAAAGATCTAGATCACCAATTGTAAGATATGACTAGTATAGATATCTTAAATAAATCTATCTAAAAAAATGCCGAGAGAGATCAATTTGAAGTTATTTTATTTACTTTGAGTTATTTTATTTTACATTACAACTATTATATTTACTATATACATGCATACATTAATTTTATTGTAAAAAATATAGTTTAATTATAAAATTTTATTAATATTTGTTATTTTGTGCTAATTATTAAATATTAATATTTTGACATGTAAATGGCTGTCAAATTTAAGGTAGAAGGTAAGAGGTTTTGTTAACACGCTCACGACATTACACTCCACCCCTTTCTGCCATTGTAGAATGCCCCTTGGCATTAATTAAAATAATATTTTCTACACTAGAGACTACAAAGTGTAGTAGTGACCTTGATTGAAGGTCATAATTGAGACCTACAAAGTGTGATAGAGACCCTGTAAGGTATTTTTGCAAATTAACCTGTCAGATGCCTTCATCAAGTTTTCCACTAGACTTTGGTCAACCTCGAATTTGTATATGACCTCAAACAAATTGGGAATAAGAAAAACAAGTTTTCACAAGTGTCCAAAACACAATTGTCATGGTAAAGACAGGAACTGATCACATACAGCTATTTTAACAGATCTATAGAACACTCAACAATCATAAATCCAATAAGAAATCAATACCATTCACTCAAATTTGGTACTCAGACATGTAATCAAGTAAAACATGATAAAAGCATATTTCCCAAGACAAAAATTTGAAATTGGCTGAATCAACACAACCAACCAGCTCACACAATACTTAACAAATCAATTTTGACATGGGTTTACATTTGATTCCTTAATCATATATTGTTAAACAATGAAAACCTTAGTTTTAAAACTAGGGTTTAGGGTTTTGGCTTCCCTAGGTGTAATCATTCTTAAGGTTTTTCATATATTGCTTAAATTCTGAGTTTAATTAGCTGAAATAAATTTAATCTCGTCTCAAAATACTCACATTTTCTTTAAATTGGATTTTCATGTACTGTCATAGATTTGGTTCACTAGGTTTTCAAGTTGTCACTTTTCCAGCTTGCTTTTCTTTTCAAGAGTTCACTAAATCCATATTTTTACAAATTTTGGTTTATTCAACTTAATTTTCACTTAGCACAAGATTCCTATGAGGAAAGATCTCTTTAGGATTAAGACCATATCTCTTGACGCTTTCAAAAAATGTGTTCAAACTTGTTGAAGACCTTCAAATGTTTAATCTTTGTTTGAGCTCTTGAATATCCAATTGACCCTCTGAGCTTGTGTGTCTACACCAAAGCTTCTGATGCCTTCTAATATTGGTTAGATTCTATTTTCATGCAATTCACTACCTCGCTTCTTTCCTATGTTTTCCATTCTATTAATGGTCTAATTCTTCTCACCAAATCTCAACCACTACTTTTTCAAATAAAATCCTCTATTTTATTTATGCAACCAATTTTCTATTCATAGTGTTGCGAGGATTTATTTATTATATTTTTAATATATTTATCCAATTTCCAAAATTCATCTTTGCCTAAAATTAACAATTTTGTTCCCACCAAAGTGGTTACAAATAATTAAATTAATAGCTCTAAAATGAAATTTTAAACATATTCTAGATAATTTGCTCTTCAATAAATATTAAAATATTTACTTTATTCATATCTAGGTGTGATAAAATTACAATTATCATAACTAATTTCTTCTCCTCAATAAATTAATAATCACCCGTATTGATTTATTCTCAATAAATTAATAATCAAATGATCTAAATGATACCATGATATTTAATCTAAATGATACCATGGTGCAAGAATATCAAGTACCATATAGGGTGGGCATTACTAAATCGTGCCATCAACTACATTGGATACTCCTTTCCTTTCAATTCCATCTCTACTTCTCTTCTCCATATTGAAAAGCCTTTGAAGAGATTCACTGCTCTAGCTACTTATCCAGCAGAGATCTCCATGGTAACAATCATAATAATGTCTCAGTCATAAACAAACCTCAACTTCGTCCTCTCTTGCCCTTGACTTGTTCTTCAACAAACTAAACAGACTAAGAAAACATGGTCTTCTCTCAATCAACAATTGCAGAGTCCCTATAGGGGGCCATCCTGTCTTTGATACCATGTTTACTTTAGCAGAGTACACACAGCAGAACATAATTAGTAGTAACAATGCATAATTCAATATTTGGACACAACAAAGCAGAAAAATGGAAAAAGAGGAGACAGACACTGAATTGGCCAGCAAAAATGTTTGCACTTCATTGGCTTCTTTCCTTGAAATTTATTTCCAGTACAATAAATTACAGCAGTTTTTGTCAGTCTTGAAGTTTGCATTTATGCATTAACCAAGACAGTGAAATTAATGTTGAGGCTTATATTTTCCTTATATTGCTGTAATGTTTTTATAATACAGTTTTATTGTTCAGGATGCATTTTCATGTTTGGATATTATAAAATCCACGTGAATTTTTTTTGCAGATATTATAGTAATTACACTTTGACACTGGCTCTATATAAATGCTTTATTAAGGATTTACTCTTTATTTGTTGTTTAAAGTTACGTTTGTTTTCACTTATTGGAGTCGGAGTTCTTTCCTCACTGTTTAGGGTTTTGTCTTGCAGACAGTTTGAGAAGATTTATGATATAGGCAATTTCATTACAAGTTTACAAAACATTGTGCGAGTTGTTGGCCGACTACCTGATGATATGACTTCTGCAAGACCAGAACTAGTACATGTTCCTTACAGAGTAACTCTTGATTACATTGATAAACATATTCGCCCCATCTTCAACCAGAAACCAGTGATTATTCTTGAGAGTTTTTCTCAAAATGTCAATTCAAAAGAAAATGAAGGAGAAGATGCTGGACTCAATGCAGTAAGGTGTTTAGTTATGTACAAAGCTTTACGATTCCATTCCCAGCTCATTAAGCTTGGAGGTAGGATACTCAACCGTATGAGAGAAGCAGGTGATATGTCAGATGGGCGTTTCATTGCTGTAGATCTACGAGTGGGAGTGTTACAGCGGAAGGGTTGCAATAACAACACTAGCGAGCTTAATAAATTGAAAAGCAAGTGTGTCAATGCTTTAGAATTCGGACAATTTCTGAAAGAGCTTGGCTTCCCAACTGATACAGCAATATATTTGACACAATCACGATGGGATCCTACCCTGGATCCATTAAGGGAGCTTTTTCCAAATATATACACCAAGGTATGGTTTGCCTGCATTCTTCTTGGAATACTTGCTTCCATCTTATGGAATATTATATCATATAGTTTGATGATACCAGATCCTTGGCATCTTGTCTTTTGAATAAGTGTATTGCTTCTGTAACTACAGCTGTTAGCTCGGAAAGAGTATGCTATTTTTTGAGCTCAGTTTTCCCCTCCCCTTTTATTTACAATACAGCATATCTTTGATCCAAATTTGTACCCTTGAAATGTATAGTATGGCTTTCATGGAATGTTGTGGTAAACTGTACAACACTAGTTAGCTCAGTTAGATGTGTACTCTATTTTCCTAGCGTTGCTTTCTTTCTGGCTATCAAACATCTAGGGGTGGCAACTTCATGATCACCTGGCATGCATGGCATACTAAATTACTCATTTGATGTCTTATCGCATCAAAGCCATAATGCTTCCTGATCCTTATTTTGCTATTTTAATACCTGGAGACTCTTGGGTAACAGCTGCACAAGATGACTGCAGGAGGGAGTTGTGTGTTACTGTCAAAACTTAGAAATATTTCTGATCCATGGCATTTGAGGTCTCGTAATGCGATTATTCAATTGTTTTACTTTTAGGATTGCATTAATATCTGACAATACTGTATGTGGCATTATACGCTGGTACCAAATATAGAATGTCTTGGTTACAAATACCTTAGAGCTGAACTGGCATTAGGAACCAATACGATAATTGATGGATATATTTTCAAGCCAAAGCCCAATCAGATAGGCCAGACCCTCTCTTTGGGTACACACAGGTGAGATGATTGGCCTGTTACCCACAGGGCTCAGTTGATTCCTTTGATTATTCTTATTCCCTGGATTAGTTGTATTGCCTGCCTCTGGTTACTGGTGTGTATTCCCTGCTGGAAAACTTCTTTGCAATCCAGCTTTGATCAAACATCCTAATAAGTGCCTGATAGAGTTTGAGCCCTAGGCCTCACCGGTACAAACTTTAGAAAACAACAAAATTTTTGAACATGTTATCATCCTCATCTCTATGATATTTTTGTTTCACTTAATGTGCATTGTGTACAATGTAAATCACTAATGCTTCTCGTGTTCATTACTGGTAAATAACAGAATGCTTGACAGCTCCCTACTTAGGAAAAGGGTGTCCACTAACGCCTAATTAATTCCCGAGTCCTGTCCAAGAGTTAATTACATCCTTAGGAGATGGAACATGAAAAGCATCCATGAAATTTGCATAAAAACGAAATGTGGAAAAGTGCTATGGTCTGAAGGAGGTATGGACCTGCTTGTGAAGCATGGTTACTTTGAGGGTAGATAGAATTTTTTTATTTCGTTTTGTTGTCTTTGAGGATTTTAATGAAGGCTCAGGTGTATAAGAATACCGTTGCATTGCATGCACGGGCAGACTTCTATTGGTGTTAATGTTTCTTATGTTTGGATTTTAAAATTCCAAACCTTTATTGGCATTTATAAAAAACATAAGTTTGTTCTGTATTATTTCATTTTCTTTCTTTTTTGTGCTTGCAGGAGTATAGCATGCCTTTCAATGAAGAAAGGCAAATTCTTTACACAGGCAAAACTCAATTTGAGAAAGCTCTGGACTTTTATATCTGCAGCCAGAGTGATATTTTTATTCCAGTAATTCCAGGCATGTTCTATTCAGTTGTTGCCGGGGAGCGTATAGCATTAGGAAAGACACAAATACTTGTTCCAAATTTAAAGCATAATTCTGCTTCCAAGTTAAGATCGGCAGACAGTCTCTCAAGATACGTGACAAAGAAAGATCATTCTGTATATTCATGTTTCTGTTAGACCTTCAGATTTCATGCAGCTAAAAATATCAATATTTTATAGCATGTTGAGTAATCTCAGGCAGGGAAAATGCTTTGGAGAGATTTTGATAAACAATTCTTCTAGCAAGTTGTTTTGTTCAAGAACCTGAGCCAATTATTTAGCCACAAATCATGTAACAGCATTCATTCCAGTCCTTTTTCTCAAGTAGGGTCCCAATTGATTACGCCTAGTTGATATGCTACATCTTCCAAAGAGAATGCATGTTTGAAAAGAGTACTTTGTTAACAGAGTTTTCCTTTCTGTTGTTACTATTGCTGCAATATCTCGTAAGAGATTGGATATTATAGTGATCTACCTATGTGGCTCCCTTTGCGTAATTGATCACAAGTTCCTCTGGCATAAATTTCTCTGGACCGAACATATGTCGAAGTCTATCGGAAAATAATTTGACTGTTGATTTTGTAACCGTAGTCTTTTGGAGACCAATCATACATTTGTAGGTCATTTTAAAAATATACTAGTATGTTAAAAAATATATTACTTGTTATTTTCATGTCAATTAAGAAAACATGGCGTGTCTCTTAAAGTTGGCATATAGATCTGCATAACTGCTTTTACGATTCTATGTGATAAAGCAAAACACGGTAACCATTGTTTGTTGTTTAAGAATGCATATGTCTTTGCTTCAAAGCATGGCCACAACATGCACTAAGAGGTAAAGATTTTAGGCTTTTCAAGTCCATAACATTACAGAATGGCTTTTGGAAAAAGTTATTTTTTTTTCTTGGAATCGACATTATCACACCACAAGATAACCATCAAGATAAAGCATGTGCAGAAATTGTGGACTAGTGAAATACAAATAGCTGTTGAACTCATTTTAAAAATAATTAAATGCAAATTTGTCTATTAAAATTATTAATTTGTAACCCACTAATTACACCGGGAGGCGTAACATACAGTGGCAGCAAGGGGTTGTAATGGTGTGAGTGTTCATAAATATACTTTGGCTGATAAAACTATTAATTTTTTTAATATGTTTAAAAACAAAACAACTTATAAATTTAAAAACAATTATGCCAAAAAAAAGTGCACAAAAACAGACAAACCAAGAAGCAGCAGAAGATCAAAGATTTTTTTTTGGATGAAGTTAAAAAAATTTATTAAAAAAAAACTAAGAAGCCTAGGGCCCAATACAAAGAAGCAGAAAAGCAGAGAAACAAGAGAGTAGCGAGAGTAAAAAAGCCTGAAGACTCATGATTGGGCTCTTCCTCTTGCTTAATAGTTATATTCATATTGCAAGTGTTCAAGTTAGTAACCCTTTGGTGAAGTCGAGAATTAATTTGATTTACCAGAGTGAGTATTCTGAACCATTGAGTGGAGATTGCCACGGCCAGTCGGCGAGATTTCGACTGCCGGCTGCTTAAGCTCTTTCTGAGATCTTGGAGTTGCAACACTACACAAGTTTCTTGCACAAAGCCATTTCCAATGGCAACCAGATTCTGAAGATACGGCACCAGTGTTGTAAGAGACTCGTGAAGATTATTAATCAGGGTTGAGTATCGATAGACTGTGGAAGTTGAGGAGGACTCGAGGAGTGCCACTACCCAGGTGGATTCTTTTGCTTGAAGAGCCTTCTTCTGCCTCAACTTTTCTCTTTCCTTTCTTGGAGATGGCTGGTTGCTTCGGGACCTCTCCATTCTCCCTCCTGCGAGGACTTCTGAAATTGTTGCTTGCCCAATCCATCATACACTGGTGATCAGGCATGTTAATATCACATACTTCATTATTCATTATAAATTATTCTCGGCCATACTCGTAGCAATCTGCTGGATATCTCAATGCCTCCAAATAGGCTTTGAGAGAGAGTAGATATAATATCAGAACAAAACAGAGAACCCTGAACTAGACAGAGGAGGAACGAACCTAAAGAGATTCCACAGGTGACTGCCCCGTAGCCAAAGGGACGTCATACAACAAACAATAAGCGTAGCAGCAATCCATGGAGGAGCCATCGTGCCACCCTGCGTCCCACGATACCAAAAGAACAGTAGACAAAAGTTGCGACCAGAGAAGAACCTAGGACGAGTATAAAAGGAGTGGAGGGGGTCACGCTTAAATTTGACAGTTGTACAGCTGTATTTAAAGAAAATGCAGATTTTAATTGTAAAATAAGGTTAAAATAAGTATGTGATCTTGATGGAGTGTGTGCGCCGGAGTTCTGTGCAGTCCTGTGACCTGTAGTAGGTCGCGGTCTGCATGTGTTTGTTCTCTGTTGCATGCGTTTTTTCTTTGCAGATCGGGCTCTGTGGGGTTGTTTTCAGTAAGGGGTGGAGTTTTTTAGCTTTTGGGGGAGGGGGGGTTTTTTCTTGAGTGTGTGCGTTGTTTGGTGCAGGTGTGGGGTGCGAGGGTTTGAGGGGATTTTCTAATGGCAGGGGCTGTGCCTTTGGGTGAGACGTCGGGGGATGCTGCTATGGCAGGGGTTGGTGATGGGTTTCCTCATCCATCCCCGCCTGATGTTGGGGTTTTTAGCACTGGTGCTTTGAAATTGCACAAAATAAACAGATGCTTGGAAAGAGCTCAAGTTCGTCTGAAGTTGGTGATTCAAACAAAGGCGGTACTCGAGGCCCTGGAGTATTATAGTAAACATGTTTTAATTTGCAAATTTATGGGATTGAGGGTTTCGATGCCTTTTCTGGAACCCTAGATTCGCAAGTCATGGAATTTGGAAGGGGATTTTGAAATCTTGCTAGCTGCGAATAACTTCTTTCTGGTGGTCTTTTCGTGTATCTTCGATCGTAACAAGGTTTTTGAGGGAGGGCCTTGCTTTTATAATCAAGTTGGCCTTTTCATGAAGCCTTGGCATGCAGGCTTCAATTCGGCGGAGGAGCTGCCCTCGAAGGTGCCGGTGTGGGTTCATTTTCCTCGGTTGCCGTTGGAATGTTGGAGACAGGATATTCTGCAATCAATTGCGTTGCTGCTGGGGAAGCCTATTGGCCCGTCTCAGCAAACTCTGGAGAAGCAAATTTTTTCCTATGCCCGGGTCTGTGTGGAGATTGATCTGAGCCAGCCTTTGCCAGATTCTATTGATCTGACTGTTGGGTCTAGCTCCTGGACTCAACAGTTAGACTATGAGACTTAACCTTTCAGGTGATGGCTGTGCCATGAGTATGGCCATCTTCAAAGGAGGTGCCCTCGTGCCTCGGGTGCTGGTGGTTCAGATAATGTGAAGGCTCCGTCTAATCCAAAGGGTAAAGCACCCATGCAGGGGGTGGTACCGGATAAAGATGGCTTTGTGCCAGTTAAGGCACGAAACAAGAATCGAGGTTAGAAGAGGACTCTTCGGGATCGTCAAGAGGAGGAGACTTTTAACAAGTTTGAGGCTTTGGATGAATTAGTCCATGAGGAGGGGGTTTCTTCTGACATGCATGTTGAAGCTTCTCCTTTAGTTGATCATAATTATGAGTCTTTACCTATCACTACTTGGTCCTAGTTCCTGTGGTGGCTTCCGGGGTGGTGATGGATTCAGTTGCTTCTCCCCCCGATGTTGGGTTTGGGGACTCTTGTGGTTTGGTGGAAACCCCCATGGCCTCTTCAGATGAAAGGGTGAGTTTAGCCAGTGGACCGGGTTTGGATGACTCTAGTAAGAAAAAAGCCCTCTCTTCTCCTATTTTTGGGTCTACAACAAAAATCCCTGAAAAAGTGTGCTCCTGATAAGCCCCAGAAGGTGGGGAGGAAGAAGGATCAAAAGAAAGTTAAGATGGCTGGAGAGACATTGGTGGAATCTAGGTCGGTGAAGACATTGGATACTCACTTCTCTCACCCTAGTGATCAGAAATTGTTGCTTGCCCAATCCATCATACACTGGTGATCAGGCATGTTAATATCACATACTTCATTATTCATTATAAATTATTCTCAGCCATACTCGTAGCAATCTGCTGGATATCTCAATGCCTCCAAATAGGCTTTGAGAGAGAGTAGATATAATATCAGAACAAAATAGAGAACCCTGAACTAGACAGAGGAGGAACGAACCTAAAGAGATTCCACAGGTGACTGCCCCGTAGCCAAAGGGACGTCATACAACAAACAATAAGCGTAGCAGCAATCCATGGAGGAGCCATCGTGCCACCTTGCGTCCCACGATACCAAAAGGACAATAGACAAAAGTTGCGACCATAGAAGAACCTAGGACGAGTATAAAAGGAGTGGAGGGGGTCACGCTTAAATTTGACAGTTGTACAGCTGTATTTAAAGAAAATACAGATTTTAATTGTAAAATAAGGTTAAAATAAGTATGTGATCTTGATGGAGTGTGTGCGCGGGAGCTCTGTGCAGTCCTGTGACCTATAGTAGGTCGCGGTCTGCATGTGTTTGTTCTCTGTTGCATACGTTTTTTCTTTGCAGATAAGGCTCTGTGGGGTTGTTTTCAGCAAGGGGTGGAGTTTTTTAGCTTTCGGAGGAGGGGGGGTTTTTTCTTGAGTGTGTGCGTTGTTTGGTGCAGGTGTGGGGTGCGAGGGTTTGAGGGGATTTTCTAATGGCAGGGGCTGTGCCTTTGGGTGAGACGTCAGGGGATGCTGCTATGGCAGGGGTTGGTGATGGGTTTCCTCATCCATCCCTGCCTGATGTTGGGGTTTTTAGCACTGGTGCTTTGAAATTGCACAAGATAAACAGATGCTTGGAAAGAGCTCAAGTTCGTCTGAAGTTGGTGATTCAAACAGAGGCGGTACTCGAGGACCTGGAGTATTATAGTAAACATGTTTTAATTTGCAAATTTACGGGATTGAGGGTTTCGATGCCTTTTCTAGAACCCTAGATTCGCAAGTCATGGAATTTGGAAGGTGATTTTGAAATCTTGCTAGCTGCAAATAACTTCTTTCTGGTGGTCTTTTCGCGTATCTTCGATCGTAACAAGGTTTTTGAGGGAGGGCCCTGCTTTTATAATCAAGTTGGCCTTTTCATGAAGCCTTTGCATGCAGGCTTTAATTCGGTGGAGGAGCTGCCCTCAAAGGTGCCGGTGTGGGTTCATTTTCCTCGGTTGCCGTTGGAATGTTGGAGACAGGATATTCTGCAATCAATTGCGTTGCTGCTGGGGAAGCCTATTGGCTCGTCTCAGCAAACTTTGGAGAAGCGAATTTTTTCCTATGCCCGGGTCTATGTGGAGATTGATCTGAGCCAGCCTCTACCATATTCTATTGATCTGACTGTTGGGTCTAGCTCCTGGACTCAACAGTTAGACTATGAGACTTAACCTTTCAGGTGACGGCTGTGCCATGAGTATGGCCATCTTCAAAGGAGGTGCCCTCGTGCCTCGGGTGCTGGTGGTTCAGATAATGTGAAGGCTCTGTCTAATCCAAGGGCGGAAAAGGGTAAAGCACCCATGCAGAGGGTGGTACCGGATAAAGATGGCTTTGTGCCAGTTAAGGCACGAAACAAGAATCGGGGTCAGAAGAGGACTCTTCGGGATGGTCAAGAGGAGACTTTTAACAAGTTTGAGGCTTTGGATGAATTAGTCCATGAGGAGGGGGTTTCTTCTGACATGCATGTTGAAGCTTCTCCTTTAGTTGATCATAATTATGAGTCTTTGCCTATCACTACTCGGTCCTAGTTCCTGTGGTGGCTTCCGGGGTGGTGATGGATTCAGTTGCTTCTTCCCTCGATGCTGGGTTTGGAGACTCTTGTGGTTTGGTGGAAACCCCCATGGCCTCTTCGGATGAAAGGGTGAGTTTAGCCAGTGGATCGGGTTTGGATGACTTTGGTAAGAAAAAAGCCCTCTCTTCTCCTATTTTGGGTCTACAACAAAAATCCTTGAAAAAGTGTGCTCCTGATAAGCCCCAGAAGGTGGGGAGGAAGAAGGATCAAAATAAAGTTAAGATGGCTAGAGAGACATTGGTGGAATTTGGGTCGGTGAAGACATTGGATACTCACTTCTCTCACCCTTCGTGATGATTGTGTTATCATGGAATGTAAGGGGTATGAATAGCATCCCTAGACAAAAGGCTATTTGGGACTTGGTTAGTACTCATTCTCCGGATGTGGTTTTCCTCTAGGAGATGAAGTTATCTGTGGATGGTATGATGTAGTGTGTTTCTAAGATTTGGAACAGAGGGTTTTGCCAGTGTGTGGGTGCGCAAGGCACCTCAGGGGGTCTTGCTTGCCTCTGGGATCCTCGACAAATTTCTCCTGTTTGGTGGATGTCTAGTAGATTTTTCATTTTTCTGGTTGCAATTAGTTTGGAGACGGGGGAATGAATTCTTCTTTCTAACATTTATGCTTCGACGGATGTCCCTAGTAAGACTCTCCTGTGGTCTCATATCAATCTTCTGAGATCGTTGGATCCTTTCCTCTCCTGGATTATGGCAGGTGACTTCAATGCAATTGCCTCCCTTGAGGAGAAAAGGGGGGGTGTGCCTTGTTTGGACCCCTCTTCTGATCTTCTAAGGGATAATTTGGCTTGGCTCCGGCTTGTGGATATCAAACCTTCGAATGGCATGTTTACTTGGAATAATAGGAGGCTTGGGGATGATGTCATTTCTGAACGGTTAGACAGGTTTCTTGTTTCCTGTTTTTGGGTGCGTGACAAGTGGCTGTCAAGTTCTGAAATTTTAGAATGCCGAGGATCAGACCATTGGCCGATCAAATTCTTTGCCCGTTTGGCTGGTGGTCCTAAGAAACAAACTTTTAGATTTCAGCTTATGTGGCTCAGGGAGGAGAGTCTTCTTGACTTGGTTTCTAGATGGTGGACTAAAGGATGCCCTGCTTTTGGTACAACTATGTACTCATTTGTGAAGGGGCTTCAATATGTGAAGTATAAATTGAAACATTGGAATAAGTATTAGTTTGGCAATGTGTTTCAATGGAAAAGGGTTGCCCAGGAGCGCTTGGATTCTATTACCAGGTAGATTCTGGACCAGAGTCTTAATGCGAATTTAAGCAGGCTTGAGGTCAGTGCGGTTAAAGACCTCGAGGAATGGGAGCTTTGTGAGGAATTTTTTTGGAAAAAGAAGGCCCGTGTTGATTGGCTTCAGGAAGGGGATAGGAATACTTCCTTCTTTCATAAATCGGTGAAGGCTCGAAGACAAGGTAACTTTATCTCCTCTCTGCTCTCCTGAGGGTTCTATTCTTTCTTCCTCTTCGGGGATCTCTAGTGAGGCGGTTCGTTTTTTCTCTGCTCTCTTTTTTGAAGATACCCTGCCTGCTAGTGAGTAGGAAGCTTCTACCCTGGCTTGTATTACCTCTCTGGTGACTACAGATATGAATGCTTCTCTTCTTAAACCTATTTCTTTGAAGGTGTTGGAGGATGTGGTGTTTCAGTTGAAAAAAGGGAAGGCTCCTGGTCCTGATGGGTTCCCGGCTGAGTTCTTTCAGGAATTTTGGGAAGTCATCAACCTTGATCTATTGGAGGTGGTGTAGGAGTCTTTTAGGAATAAGCAAATGTTACGAGCCATGAATGCCACGTTTCTTGCTCTTATCCCAAAACGCGAGGATGTTGATTCTCTGGATATTTTTCGACCAATTGCTTTGTGCAATGTGGTGTATAAAATCATTACAAAGCTAATTGCTGAACGTTTCAAACCATGTCTGGATAAGTTGATCTCAGAGAAACAAGGGGGCTTTGTTGCGGGTAGACAAATTTTGGACAGAATAGTTATTGCAGTTGAGACTATTCACTCTATGGCCTCTTCTAAGGAAAAGGCTATGTTTATAAAGTTGGACATGGCTAAAGCTTATGACAGAGTTAACTGGGGCTTTTTGATCAAAATTCTCAGAGCCTTTGGGTTCAGTTGTGAGTGGATTGATTGGGTCATGAGTTATGTGAGGGCTTCCTCATTTTTTGTTCTCATAAATGGGGAGTCTTCGGATCTATTTGGTGTTTCTAGAGGTCTTCGACAGGGGGACCCCTTATCCCCATATTTGTTCATCTTGATGGCTGAAGGCTTGGGGAGATTCATTAAGTTCCATGTTATGGATGGGCTCTTTTAGGGATGGAAATAGAGCAATTCTCTTCCTCCTCAAACTCATCTTCAGTTTGTGGATGATATGGCTTTGATAGGTGTTGCTAAGGTGGCTGAAGCGGTTGCTTTGCGTCAGATTTTGGATTGTTACTTGGCTGTCTCAGGTCAAAGCATTAATGAAAATAAGTCTTGCATTTATTTCTTTAATACCCCCAGGCTTATTTAGCAACGTATTGCTAGGATCTTAAGGTTTCAGGTGGGGAAACTTCCCTTTATATACCTTGGCATCCCTCTGGATGTGCGCCCACTTCCCAGGTGTTTTTGGCAGGATGTGATGGATAAATTTTGTGGGCTGGTTTGTCATTGGACCTATAGATGGTTATCTATGGCTAGAAGAGTTACTCTGTTGAAGTCCATGGTACAGGCCCTTCCTATATACAGGTGCTTTGTGTTGACGGCTCCCTCAAGTTTCATCAAAGATTTTGAGGGCCTCTGTTGACAGTGGGAAGTTGTTTGCCGGCCAAAGCAGGATGGTGGTTTGGGTTTGCGCAGGACAGATTGGAATGGACAGGCTTTGGTTGCTAAGCTATATTTGAGATGGTGTTCATATCAACATCAGTATTGGGCCAGGATCCTTACCTTCAAGTACCTTGGGGAGGTGGAGGGTGCTGAGGTGCCTCATTTTAGTCTTTCGGGGAGAGGTTCTATGATCTGGGATACTCTCAAGAGGGGGGTTGCGTTGGTTAAACAAGGCTTGTTTTGGATCTGCAATAGAGGCTCTGATGCTCTTTCTTGGCATGACTTCTAGGATGGCTTCCCGCCTATCCTCTCCTCGCACCCTCACTTGGGGGACTTATGTAGGATTTTTGTTCAGGCTGGTTGGAGTAGACTGATGGATTTCAAAGCCCCTTAGGCTTTGGGGCAGACTATTGTTTACCAGTGGAAGGATATGCAGGAATGGCCCATGGGTGGAACTTTGGAGGATAGGAGGGAGTTGTCTTTACATTTTGGTTGATAGAGTCTGTTGTTCTCTCCCAGATCGGGATGTGCTGGCTTGGAGTCTAGATCCAAAAGGGAAGTTCACTGTTGCTTCAGGGTATCATGTTTTGGACAGACAGGCCTAGGGTAGTGCCGAGGTTCCTTGGTGGATAAATATTTGGAATAAATTCTCTTGGCCAAAATGCAATTTCTTTTCTTGGCTGGTGGTTTATGGCAGGTGTTTGACTTGGGATAACCTCTGTAAGCATGGCTTCCAAGGTCCTTCCTTATGCTTCTTATGTGTAAAAGATGTTGAGACTGTTTCACATCTTTTCTTCCAGTGCCCTTTTGCTAGGACTATTTGGCATTTTTGGTGGGGGGCCTAGAGTTTGCAGTTCATGCACCCTTCTTCTCTGGAGGAGTTTTGGTGGAACTTTGGGCCCATTCCGGTGAGGACTTCATTTCTACACATAGCATGGCCAATTGGCCCTAGTCTGATTATATGGCACATCTAGTTGGAGCGCAACCACAGGGTCTTTCTAGATAAGAAGTTGCTGGCGGGTTAAGTTTGGTCTCACATTCTTGGGGCTTTGTAGGAGACCTTGTATGCTAAATGTGATCTGTCAGCCCCGGTGGATCCTGGTGATACTAGAGTGATTCGTAATCCAAGGATTCTTGTTGGGGGTCTCGGAAGGCCCAAGATTGGGTGGAGCAGGTGTTCTAGAAGGAAGGTTTCTAGGGAAGGGCATTGGTTGCCCCCTCCCACCGGAGTCTTGAAAATCAATACTGATGGGTCTGCAAGGGGTAACCCTGGGCACGTTGGCATTGGTAGGGTGTGTAGAGACAGTTCTGGGGTGGTTGTGTTTTTTTTCTCAGAATATAGGGGGTTGCACTCTAATAATCTTATGGAGGCCTTGGCTATTCTTTTGGCTTTGAAGAAGGCATATGCCCTTGGCTGGAATAAGATTATCTATGAGTCAGATTCTCAGGTGGTGATAGACTTGATAAATAGAAGGCAGTTTGATGATGTTAGTTGGCAGCTTGCGGTGGTGGCTAAGCAAATCATCAGTCTTGGGATTTATTTGATTCTATCACCTTCTCTCATATCCCTCGGGAATGGAATAAGGTGCTGATGGGTTGGCCAAATGGGCTTCTGAGAAGAATGGGACCTGGTTGGTGGATGATTGGGATAGTTTACCTGGGGATCTTGCTCAGGATTTGGTGGATTTGGTCACGGAGGATGTGAGATGTTGCATGACCACTTCTTGATTTCTTGTTTGTTGTCTCTGGGCCTGTTTGGGCCTCTTGCTACTTTTATGCTTTGTACTGCTCTTTGATTAATAAAGTTTTTACCCTCTTTTATTACAAAAAGGTTAAAATAAATATGTGACTGTATTAACATACATGTAATTTATTTTATAAATTGTATTAAAAACAATTAATATGATAATTTGACTGCCTGTATGTATGTGTTTATATATATACATTCCTTTTATTCTTAAATTTTTTAATAGAAACTTTTTCTTTTTTTAATAGAAACTTCTGTTATTTAAAAAAATAAAATTATTGAATATTTTATATTCATTTCAAACTTTTCCAGCACATCAAAAATAGAAAGAATTGGAATCCTTTGGTTTTGCATTGAAGGAGAATTGCTAGGAATGTATTTTCGTATCACATTGATAAATTGACGGAAATGTTTGCAAAGTATTTGGCATGCTCGTAAATTTTTTTATATTTCTTATAAAAAAATTGACTTGCATTAAAAAATAATAATTGTCATAGGAAAGGCAATAACGAGGACTAAACTGTAGGAAAAAAAATTCTTTGACAAGCAAGGTGGACTGTCAAATTTAAGCCCTAGAGGGGGTCTCCATGCTAAGAATAGCAATGAAAGTCGCAACTCAACTCGCGAGCCAAGAGTGGTGAAGAGGATTGGAAAAAACAAACAGAAAAGCTGCTACTCTATCGTAGATTTTTATAAAAATTGTAGCAAACCAAATGGAAATGGAAATGAATCCTTTTATAGTCTACAATGTTCGACGCCTGATTTTGGGTCTACAGGTGGCTTATAACATATGAGACTACCTCATACTCCCAGTATGCAGGAGGATTTGAACTTGTGACCTCTCTTTCAATAGTGCAAGTTTTCCACCAAGAGAGGCACCAAAGACTGAGGAGCCCATATAGAAAAACCACAACATCATAGCTGTTTCTTAAATTCCACGACCCGCGCCAAAAGGAAACAATGTCGCAATAGCCCATAATTGGGCGGTCGTAGGAAATAAATCTTTCACAGAGGGCACAACAGAAATGATTCGAAAGGCCGAAAGGCATGTTCGTAAGATCATAACAATAAAATACGATGAAAATAAATATTTGACTATATGTTAATACATTTAATTTATTTTAGAGACTAAAAAAATAATTAATATTAAAATTTGACAGGTAAATGCTACCAGTGGGTAGCTCCCATTCCATTAAACAAGTGGTTACAAGACCAGGGAAAACATAGCCCTTAGTTGTTAGACCAGAGGACCTTAAGCCCTTCAGTGAGTTCCACAGCCTGCTCCACTTGGGAGGGAGAGAGGTCACCGTATTGGCTAATAAAGTAAGAGAAGGTCTCCATATTATTCCTTCTAATGCCTTCCCTAAAAAACACTAAGCTTGAGCATAGATCTTATTTTCCCTCACTGTAGCTTCATCAAACACCCCAGCTATCATGCCGTACGTAGCCTCTTGTCAAAGTTGGAGATTGCCTCAAACGCTATTGTCTTCATATCATCCTTTATATAGCTAGTTGTCATGATCTTGCCACTAGGCTTCCTTCCTAGGATGAGCATTGAATTCATGAGGAATTCCTCATATAGGAATCCATCATGTAGATGACCTTTCAAAAAAATTCTAGTCCCTATCACCTTAATAATCGCTTGAACCACCGTGTCAGTCTCTGCCTTGAATAGATGTTTTATTTGGTCTTCCTTTGTTTCTTCCTCTGCAGGCTTCCCCTCAGATTCCTCTTCATGTTCGTCTCCAGACTCCTTCGGTTCCTCCTTTTTAGCTTCGTCCATTTCCTCATCGGTCTTCTCCACCGGTTCGTATTGATAGATGCAGATGCACTCTATTTCCATGCATTGCACCATTCCTTTTCTATGTGATATTGTTGTGAAGTAGAAGGGTCTCCTTTTAAGTTTATTAGAGATTGTCCCACTGCAACTACAGCATGTTGGCATAGCCATGGGATTGTCTATACATAAAATCTCTTGCTACTATCATGAGGCTCGATTTCCTTTGTGGCAGTTTCAGTCCATGAGTGCCCGCTTCTTGACAATGACCATCTTGGGATGTGAATCAAATTGGATCTTCCAATCTTTTTTGAGTAGAATATGTCAATCTGTCATCTGGCCTTTTGTCTCCACGTATGCAACTTACCATCTATGTTCGCTTTCCTAATCGGGTTGGATTTCCTTCCTTGGCTGGAAAGGAGTAGTTGTCCACAGTCAGATATGTTAGGGTTCAGGCAAATCAAAGCAATAAACACTAACAATTATATGTAGATTAAATAACCCAAATATAACAATGAGGAATAACACAAAAGAGATCAGCACATAAATTTAACGTGGTTCACCCAATATGGGCTACATCCACAGAAACTCAACCATCCAATGATTTTATTATCCAGTGCAAAACAAATTACAATCTTACGAATACATCGTCGTAACATACATCCCAAACGCTTATAACAAGCTTTTTGGAAGCCTCTATAATTAGGGTTTTATAATGTCATTTTTTTTGTCGGTTAACAAAAATTAACAACCGACTCCGATCGTGCAAAAAAGAGGGAAATTTTTTTTTTCGGGGGATACCGCCCTTGAACTTGGGTGATGATACATAACTAATGTACATTACTTGCATGATCAGTCATCACATACCAACAAGATAGTGTTGATATCATCCCTGAAGACATGTCCGTAAGCATTCAGACACTCCACTTGTGAGGGGCAAATCACACATAAAATCTTGTTCAATTATTTCTCTAAGGAGTAAAGGTCTCCACCCTTAGTACTTACTCCTCAATAATTCTCTGATTGTAAGGCCTTTGGCGATCTTACCAGCTAATGGGGTCATGTATATGGGCGTGCTAGACCTGTCCTCTCCTTGCATAACCCTGATATTCTTCTGTTTGTTATTCCCTTTCGGACAACTTTCACCCTGTTGACATGACTCCTTGGATTCTCCTATTTTTAGGTGTCCTTGGCTCTGTATTGGAGATTGGCTTGGATTCGAGGTAATCACTCCATGCCATTGGTGGGATGATTCCCCATTTACATTTAGAGGTGTGGTTGGGAGATTAAGGCATGTGCTCTTACTCTTTTGCAGGTCCACTCCGTCTTGGTTGTCCTTCGGTGGTGTGCGAGCAATTTGCCCTTCAGGAGCAATCAATGGTCCTTTTTCAGCCTGGATATTTGATGCAACCTCCACCGCATTAAAGACATCAAGGATTGTATCCCCAATGTTAGACTTGCTCTTCTCCTTGTCGTCTCTTGAACAATGGATTGAGGCAGGATTCCTACTTTTGCAATTTAAACAGAAGAATTTATGTTCCTCAATTTCTAGAGATTAGAGATTGGACCCAACTACAGTCCGAAGAACATAGTGTAATTTCTCGTGGGAATTTGTTAATAGAAGCAACTTGTATTTGGGCATAAAGTGTAAGAGTCAATGTGACTCATCAAGCTAGGATCCCTGAAATCAAGACAACCTTCCACACAAAGATAACAGAGAAGATTATGCTAAAACAAAGGAGCAAAGATTCTATACAACTGTTATAAATTGTATGAAATGCAATGAGAGGTAGCCTTTCTTATAAAAGGCAAGGATGACAACCAAGAAGTTGTAGTCATGTGACAAGTGTCACATTCCTATCATATGTGACAACTAGAGGATAGGACTCCAACTAGAGTACATGTGTAGGATAAGACAACTCACTACAACTATCAATAACTAGAAACAACTAGTAACATCTAGAAGACTCACTAAGTCAACTTAACATGTGAATTATGTGTGATGTGTGAATATTAAATAGTTAAATAATATGAATTATCCACACAAAGGGAAATTAACCAAACTAGTTAGGAAAAACCCCTATTCACACCAACACCCCCCTTAGTGCAACTTAGGGAGAAGATGACTAAAGACAAAGATGCAATGATGGGTCTCGACTACTAGGCCATGTTAGGTACCCATGTACAACAAATCTCAAGTGGAAAAAAGGAGAAAACCTCACGGGACAAAACTCCTCTCCAAAAGTGGGAATGCAAAAACAAATGAAAGATGTGATGGAAGGACTCAAGACCCCCCAATGAGTACATCCAACACATATGTACAATCAAATACCCCCGACCATAGGATAGAAAGTGTGAGACTATAGGTCCCCCCACAATGAAGTAGCTCCTGTGCCGATGGTGAATGCCTGAAGAAGAATGTTGAAGAGAATCCAAAGCCTGCAAACAACATTCTTCCCCTTAGGAAGAAATAGGTCTAAAGGCTGATGTCGAAGAAACTCCATCTCAAGGTATGAGGACAAAGCCTCATGATGTATGTTGTCTCTAAAAATTGCTCAAGTGTCCACATGTCACAACCAAAAGATGTCACATAATCAGGTGCTACATGCCTAATCAAAGAATGTGACAATCCAAGACAAGATGAAAACTCAAGATCATTAATCTCCAAAGACAAAGAATCCTCCAAATGATGCTCAAGATACTCCAACTCAATGCCAAACTGTGACAAGTGAAGAGGAGAAGTAGGTGCCCACTCATCCAAAGTAGAAGAATCAACTCCTTCAAAGAGGAGATGAATGCCATCAATTATGTCCTCCAAGTCATCAAGATAGGACTCACAAAACAAGTCTGAAATCCCTGTCAAGTACTCATCCCATAAACCTGTATCTGGAAGACAAAATATCCTGCTCAACTGAAGTGGATGAAACTATGCCAATGCCAATCTCTGAAGAAGTAGGAGAAGGATGAAGCTCAAAACTAGTCTTAGGAACTGAAGTAGATGCAAGAACCCCAAGGTTCAAGTGACCAAACTTCTCCTTACAAACATGATTCACACTTGATGCATGAGTGTGAATAGAAATCAATGGATTTACATCACCATTAGAAACAAAATGGGAGAAAGTATACAAGCGAGATGCATGATCAGCCATCCCAACAACAATGATATCTCTACTCTCCAAGTCCCGTATGATTATAGAATTAGGAGTGAACTCAACTTTCCTTGCACCACAAAGAGTAATATGGTAGATGGAAAGGAGATTGGGTGTCAAGGAAGGTACACACAACACATTGTTGAATGTACACTCACCAACATCAATAGTTCCTTTTCCAGTTGCATGCATGTATGTATTGTTACCCATAAAAATAGGTGGCAAAGTACGTGATTGAAATGAAGAGAAAATCCCTTGTGAAGATGCCATATGATGAGATGCTCCTGAATCAAGAAGTCATTATTTGACTGAAGACTTGTTGAAGCAAAGAGTGCCTGCCCTTTTCCTTTATCTGTCCCATTAGCAATACCTACTATCCCCATCTTTGATGGTGTAGATAATGATGGTGTCGAAGAAGAAGAATTGGGTAAAACAAATGCTGATGAAGAATACTCAATGTTATGTTTTTGAAGAAGTTGTGACATCTCATCGAATTTTTTCTCATAACATTTAGTTTCATCATGACCCAATTTCTTGCAATAAGAACACTTTGGCTTCTTCTTCTTATTAGACTCTTCTTTGGAAGAAGAGTTAGGGGTTTTCTTTGATTCTTTCTCTTGCTCATTAAACTTTGAATCCTTTTGTTTCTTTCCCTTATTATGTGAAGCCTTAGGATCTTTTGTGCTTTGTGTTGCAACTAGAGCCTGTGATCTAGGAGACTTCAATGTGCCCATGTGTAGTAACTCGGCTTGTTCTCTAGTGAGTTGTGCAACAAACTCCTCAAGTGAAGGCATAGTAAACTTACTACCAAAAGACTCATCTAAGCTATAAGCTTTGAATAGTATCATACATCAACAAGCAGACATAAGGCCTCTTATTAGTACTAGGTTTTCTAATTCTAATCCCGTGGTGGAAGATTTGGAGATTGATAAGTTGTGGCTCTCTCATGTCAAGCAAAATTTTAAACAACAAGAAATTCATAAGTAGCAGATTAAGATTTTTTAGCAAGTGATTAAGTTGTGAATACACACATACATAGTATTCTGTCCATTTTTTTTATTTTGAATTTTTTACATGGATAAGTTTTACCATTGTTTTGGAGCACTATTGAATTATTTGGGTAACTAAAAAATTGCTCATATTTGGTGAATTGTTGCATTTAGAATCCTTCAACAAAATTGGAATTTGTAAATTTCGATGAATTATGGAAGGAATTCACTTGGAGTTATGGATGACTGCATTATGATATTTGATTGATTTTGATTTGGGGAGGCTCAATACTACAATCTTATCAAGGCCCATATATGAGTAATACAATCGTCTATCTTTCTTATTAGGTTATCTGAGTACAAAGTTTAGATATGAGAGTAATACCAATTTAAAGTGCAACTTTTTATTAAAAGATTGTAACAATTATTTAGATTGATTGGAAAGTTTTTTTAAAAACTGTGTATGTTTAATTATGTTTAGTTTGAAGTAATCTATTAAAAGACATTTTTTAGATTGAGAGATCACCAAGTATAATTGAAAATAGTTATAAAACTTAACATACATAATTTTTTAGAATTTTTTTTACTCAATTCTATACATGTTTTTCTCTCACGGTGGAGGGAAAATGTAATAGAAACTTGCAAATCCATGGATTGCACAAGTAGAAACACTCACTGTAAGAGTCAACATTCTCCTACTCTATTAACTCTCAATTGATAAAACCAAAATCCCATTTAGAGGCAGCGTTCCCTGCTCTATTAACTAATGAACATAAATTGGTATGAGAAATAGATAAAAGCTGGAGCATACTCAACAAGGAGCAAGGCATCGATGACTGGGTTTACATCTCATGGGATAGAGTATGGATAGAACAAGACAAATGTCAACATTATTTTCTAGTATCAATTTTTTATAGCAGAAATCTACCTTAAAAGATAAAGAAGGGGCTAAAAAGGAAGTACTAAGAAAAGCCTCTTATTGATAAGATTTATTAGTTCCTCAAAATTTCCAAAATCTTAGAAGAATCTATTAACTGACTCAATCATCTTCCCTTTGCCCTTTAGTCCATTTAAATCATAGTTTTAATGAAATAAATTACATAAAAGAATAGATGCATATACATAAAAATAAATTACACAATGGTAAAAATTATATTTGTATGGTTGTGTGAAAAAGACTCACTGGCAACCTGCTAAGCAATAACTGTTTCCTAAAGTTTTCTCTGACTTTATTCTTGTTCGCTTATCTACAGTCTACAACTTTGGATAATCAATTCGAGGGGCTATTGGTAAATACTAAATAAGATTAAAAGAAGAAATATGAAATATTTTGCAGCTTGCAAAAATTCAATTATTTGAAGTGTTGGAATTGGGGAAGATAATTGTTTATATAATAAATTCTATAAGCAAAAACTCAAAGAATATTTAGAATGTCTTTGAAAAAACTAAAGATTCAAGAAAAAAATTTAATATAATAGAAGTTTATATTAAAGAATAGAAGAAGTTTCTATTGAACAATTTAAAAATAAAAGGAAAAAGCATGTTTTATATTCTTTTTAATATATATATAATAAGATTATATATATCTTTATAGGTATGTGTGGATGGAGACAAAAATCTTCCGCATGCAAGGGTGATCACCTCTAAAGAGAAAACACCCAAGCCTTTTCATCGACATCATGCAGGAAAGCGGTGAGGATGTCCAAATGTTTTTAAACTCTGCCATTATTTGCAAATTCATTGGCTCGAAGATGACAAGGGAGTAAATCCGAACTAGGATAAATGAGAAGTGGAGAATGCAATCGGTTATCAAATTTCTACCAAAAGGTTTTTTCAATGTCACTTTCCTTTTGGAGGATGACAAAAACAAGATTTTGAAGAGCAAATTATGGAAATTAAATGAATCTCCTCTTTACATTCATAAATGGACTCTAAATTTCAATCATGTTCAATATGATCATTATGAAAGTCCCAAATGGATCCATCTGTATAACCTATCATTGGAGTTTTGGTCAGAAGAACTTTTGGCAAATATTGGAAGATCATTGGGAACCCTGGTGGCGATAGACACGGAAATACTGGAGCAAGACTCATATCTTTATGTTGGTGTGAATAGGGGTTTTTCCTAACTAGTTTGGTTAA
Source organism: Cunninghamia lanceolata (assembly GCA_027924645.1). Classification (NCBI taxonomy): domain Eukaryota; kingdom Viridiplantae; phylum Streptophyta; class Pinopsida; order Cupressales; family Cupressaceae; genus Cunninghamia; species Cunninghamia lanceolata. Next base: position 2,318,453 of record BSBN01000082.1, read on the forward strand.
TTTCCCCTTTTGTGGATAATTCATATTATTTAACTATTTATTAGTTAAATAATATTCACATATCACACATAATTCACATGTTAAGTTGACTTAGTGAGTCTTCTAGATGTCACTAGTTTCTAGTTGTAGTGAGTTGTCTTATCCTACACATGTACTCTAGTTGGAATCTTATCCTCTAGTTGTCATATGTGATAGGAATGTGACACTTGTCACATGACTACAACTTCTTGGTTGTAATCCTTGCCTTTATAAGAAAGGCTACCTCTCATTGTATTTCACAATATTTGAGGACCATGGGGAGCAGGTAATGGTTGCACTAATTTGCAACATGACTCATTAGTTACTCATGCCAATTCAAATATCCATAAGATCTCACTAGCTAAATGGATTGGTGCAGGGGCACCATGTCAACTTTTGTGAATATAGTCTTATGCTAGGTGTTTTGAGTCTTGTGAGTCCAATAAGGTCATGATAGACCATTTTATCATGTAATTAGTCTTCATATTGTCATATTTTGTAATATTTGTTCAAAAGTTATCATCTTGTAAAGTTACAAAAGTGGGAAGGTGAAGAGTCAAAATTGCAAGAGTTAGGAATGTGAAGAGTCAAGTAGTTAGAAAGTTAGTTTGAGTCATTGGTTTTGGTTTGAAAAAGCATAAAGAAGCCTCACAAACTGGGAGGCAAGGAGGGAGTCCTGTAGTGAAGTTAAAACAATAGTAAAAATTTGTTTCTCTGCAAATTTCTATAAAATTTGCTGCTCCCAGGGGACTACGACTCTGTGTACAGTTGATTTTTGATCCAAATTGCATTGTATTTAATGGATACATGAAGTAGCATCCTTTTGGTTCTTGTTTGATTGAATTTCATAAAGGTTTAAGAGTTTTATTGGCATTCTTCTGGAAACGAATTTGTGATACCTTGTTTAAGGGTTTGATAGTGTAAAATGGAGGTTAATAGTAGTGGTTTGATGAAATAGCATGGAAGGAGTGTGGGAGTTGATTGATTAAGCATGTGCAGACCCAATAGGACGTGTTTGAGCCATGGGTAAGATGAAACAAGGTTAGGAGGTCACATTTTCAATAAACCCTCTTGTATGCAAGCCTAAATAGGCCAAAGGTGAGGTTTTGGAGTTGGGTGAATTTGTAAAGGTTTCTATTGATAAAAGTTGTGGATTTAATCTATTTGAGATCTGACTAGACCATTGGAGTATAGTTTTTGGATTAGGAGAGTGTTGGGTTGGTACTTGCTTTGTAAAAGTGACCTAATTACCCCTTTAGGACAATGAGACAATCAGTTTTTGGGGTTTGTGTTGCAAAGTAACCTATACTGCATTTTTGATATATTTTAAAAATCCTTAATGGGTATCCAAAAAGCCTTTCACAGTCTTGAGTTGAGGTCTATAACAAAATATATGAGTGACAATCTATATTGGGATGACTACTAGAGTTGAGACAACTTAGTAAGGAAAAACATCCAATTGAAGACCCCTTGCTCTTGGAGTGGGTAAATTGTGTTGGATTGACCATAATAACCTAGTTGAAGGTTGATTTAGGTGTGGGTTAAGTATTTTGGACCTTGAGTGCAAGAGTTACTATTTGAACCATTTCAAGGAAAGCTAATAGGCCTAATTCAGTCTGAGAGTGTCAAGATTTGAAGGTGTTGGTCCAAAACACCTATAGCCCATTTTGAAGTATGTTTTTAAAGAGCAAAAAGGGTACCCAAAAGTGGCTTTAGATCTGGGTTCTTACACCTACCCTAAGAGAAAAGTTCTGGCAGTCCATTTTGGAGGGCTACTAGCATTGGGAACAGTCTGTGAGAAAAGGACCAATGATTGTTGCAAGAAGGTTCTTGAAGGAGTTGGTTGAGTGAGTTAGAGTCATTGAGGTGAATAAAGAATGTATGTACCCTTGTTTGAGCTTGTGGACAGATGAACCAAGAAAAATGTGCCTTGTGAAGTAAGTTGCCTTGAAGAGTTTGCCTTTGAAAGTAGAGGAATTTATCTTTGAGCCCATTGTTGTAAAATATGCCTACAAAAGATTGAGTTTGAACCCATGCTTTGCATCAATAAGTATCAGAGCTCAAAAGGTCTGGGTGAGAGAGTTTGGTGTTTGTGTGTTTGTGTTTGTGCAGGTTGAAGAGAGAACCTGGTTGCCAAAAGACTAGGTAGAGGAAAAGAGAAGTGACCTAGGTGAGGCAAAGACAAGGAGAAGCAAGAGAGAGACTTTTTTGAGGAAATATGGATTTGTTTAGAAGGTACTTGCAAGCTGGGGGTTCACAAAAGAAGAAGCAAGAAGAAAAAGAGAGGGCAAAACAAATGGAGTTTGACCAAGAAATAAAAGAACTAAGACAAGCTATGGAACAACTAAAAGAGATGAGAGAAAGGATAAAAGATGAGATAGAGTAGTTGCCCAAAAGAGCACTCAGTTGGCACTTGACAATGAAGAAGAAGGTTGTATGGCCTATTCAAAGGCTGATGCAAAAGAGAAGACAAATGAAAGCATTAGAACCAGATGTGAAGACAAAAGAACCTTTGATGAAAAACAATAATGAACAAGCAAAGGAAGATGAAGGAGATATGGACATTGCATCCATTTCAAACTATGGAGATGCTAAGACAGAAGGTATGAAATATGATGTTGAGTTGTTGTCAAGAACTGATATTAAGAAAACCAAGGATGAATTGATTATAATAGGGACAGTGCTTGTAAAAGAGGTGAGTAAGCAGTCAAATCTGGTCAGTATAGAGGTTTATGAACCTGATAAGACAATGATATTAGGGGTAGAGGATTTGAAGATAGTGATGAAGGTAAAAGATGAAATGAAACAAGTTGAAGGGCAAGAACATGTAGGTGATTTCAAGTGTGTAACAAGAGTCCAAAAGGAAGCAAGGTATGCAGAAAACACTTCCTACACTAAACTAATGAGGAAAGACTTATGCAAATTTTTACTTTTACAGTTACAAATTAAGATGGACTTTAATAGAAAGATAATAACAACTTCCAAATGCAAACACAAAACTCACAACACAAGATATACGTGGGGAAAACCCTTTTAGGTAAAAAACCTCACACTCCAAAGCCACCCAATATATTATTCATAAATCACAAAGATTACAATATACTTGCAGAGAAAGCTTTTACAGGAGTATATCCAACTAGAAATCTAGGAGGTAATTCAACATCTATAAGATTCTTACATATAACCTCCATCTCAAGTTTCTGATATATAGGAGATACAATAGAGTACATTGCTAATGGTAATTACAAAACCATGAGCTAAAACCACCCAAAAAGTGGCGCCCAAATTATCTCCAATCAAAAATGCCTTGTGATGTGCCAAACCACACACCAACACGTGTAACTCTCCCCTTTACAGCTCTTTTATGTGTCCAACACATTTTTACATTTCCCAAAACAGAAGGTCCAACTTATGGAGGCCATAACTTTTGATTCGGGTGTCTGATTGACGAACCGTTTAATGCGTCAGAAAGATCGTGAAGAGATCTATCACCCTATAACTGGCTATGCCGGTTATCCCAATTTTTGGGACCTTTAGAGAAGTTTCAATTATGGTAATTGAGTTCAAAGACTTTTTCTGGCAGTTTCAAAAAATAGAAACTTTAATATCTCACAATGCAGATATGATCTTGAGATGAAACTCACCTGAGATGTTCACTTAGATATTTCGCACCTTCTGGGAAAATTTTCAGGTCAATCCAAGCTCAATCGAAGAACTTACTAAAAAAGTAAGTCTCGCTATTTTTAGCTCTCTTGGAAACCTTTAGAAACTTTGAAAGTTCCACAAAATTATCCAAGATAAGGGGTATTCAAAAATACCAAAACTGGGAAGAATAGTAATCTTTCGAAGTTGCAAGGTTGAGACACTTTTCTTAACATTCTCCCACTTGTTGAAAACCTTGCAAGAGCAAAGGGAGTATCAACACCATGATTTAGTTGCTAGGGGCCGTGAGGCCCATAGACTCTAAACACCATTTGAACTTCTCTGTGCTCACAGGTTTTGTCAAGGAATCTGCAACATTCATCAAAGTTTTAACTTTTTCCAAGTTTATCTTTCCATTCTCTACCATTTCATGAACAAAATGGTACTAGACATCAATATGCTTAGTCCTTGTGTGGAAAGTAGGATTCTTCGCTAAACATATGGCACTCTAACTATCACAACAAATAGTAATCTTCCCCGCATCAAACCCAACATCAGAACACAATCTCTTAAGCCAAATGGCTTCTTTACAAGCATGAGTTGCTGCCATGTACTTAGCTTTAGTAGCGGACAAAGCAACCACAGGTTTCTGCTTACTCATCCAACTAATAGCACCACCAAACATAGTGAACACATAAGCATTGGTGGATCTCCTGCTGTCAATGTCACCTATCCAATCTGAATCCACAAATCCATGAATACAAAGTGAATGCTGAGGTTCTGTAGGATAACCATGATAACATAAGGAATACTTAGAAGTACCCCACAAATATCTAAACACTCTCTTCACTGCATCCCAATGTACTTGTCTAAGATTAGCCATAAATTGACTAAGGAATCCCACTACTTGGACAATGTCTGGTCTTGTGCAGACCATCACATACATCAAACTGCCAACTACACTAGCATAAGGAACTCTACTCATATCCTCTATCTTAGAAGGAGAATTTGGACAATCTTCAACAGATAACTTTGTCCCCATTGTAATAGGAACAGTCAAAGGTCTGCAATCCATCATGCTGAATCTCTCCAACACAGTGTTAACATACTTACTCTGGCCTAACCAAAGTTTTCTGTTTGCTTTGTCTCTTCTGATTTCCATTCTTAGAATGTACCGAGCTGCCCCTAGATTTTTCATCTCAAACTGTGCTGACAACTGAGACTTCAAATCAGAAATCAAACTTTTACCATTCCCAACAAGTAACATATCATCGACATACAATGCAATAATGAGAATACGATCATTTTCAAACTTGTAGTAAACACAATGATCTGATTTTGATCTTTGAAATCTAATACTCAACACAAAGGCATCAAATTTCTGGTACCACATCCTAGGAGACTGTTTCAAACCATACAAAGACTTTTTTAACTTGCAAACTAGATTTTCTTTACCTTTCACCACGTAGTGCTCTGGCTGTGACATAGATTTCCTCCTCCAAGTCACCATGAAGGAATGCTCTCTTCACATCCATCTGTTCCACTTCTAGATCATACGTTGCTACAAGAGATAACATGAATTGAATAGATGTCAACTTTGCAACGGGAGAGAAAATCTCACCATAGTCAATTCCCTCCACTTGAGAATACCCCTTCGCAACCAATCTAGCCTTATATTTCTCAACACTTCTATCTACACTGAATTTGTTTTTGAACACCCATTTGCATCTAATAGGTTTTCATCCTTCAGGCAAAGGTACCAAGTCCCAAGTATTATTCTTTTCCAAAGAAGCCATCTCCTCTTCCATGGCCTTCTTCCAGGAACCTACATCTTTCATACCCATAGTCTCTTTCATAGTTCTAGGCTCATTACTGTTAGAAATCAAAGCAAAAATACAACTGGAATCATGTAATGAATAACCAAACCTATCAGGTTGCTGCGTTATCCGCGTGGACCTCCTCAAAGGTTAAGGTTGAAGTTCTTCATTTTCTTCTAAACTTTTAGATCTATTAGAGCTCTCCTCATTATCAGGTCCAATAGATGTTTTTGGTTCAACTTTCTCAGGGGTGGAAGGAAGCTGAACCACATCATCTTTCTTCTCTTCTTTCTCTGGCTACAAGACAACAAAAGAAGGATTGAGCTTATGAAAATCATGCTTCTACTATACATAACTCTCTTAGCTACTGGATCCCAAAGCTTGTACCCTTTCACACTGATACCATAACTGATGAAGATACACTTTACAGCCTTGTTCTCCAACTTAGACCTCTTCTGGTGTAGGAGCACCTGATGGACTTTATGCCTCCATGAGGCCATTTTGTAAACATTTGATTTATGTTGTGTTTTGAGTCTTTTTCATGTAATAAGGTCATAATAGACCATTTGTGATGTAATTGGAGTCATTTGAGTCATTAGGGATCAAACTTGTAAAAAATTGTCAAATTGTCAAAAAGTGCATTAAAGTTGCAACCTTGATTAGGAAGTTAGTTGTGGGTGGTTGGTAGTTGGCAAATAATTGGGAAAGCATAAATACATGTTTTCAACATGAATCCCAAGGGGGGGAGAAGGTTGGAGGAGGTTACAGAAGGTGGGTGGTTACATTTTGATGTGATATCAATAAAAGACGTCTTTGTTTCTACATTTCTGAATGTTAAATTTCTATTTCAGAGTTTGGTATAGATTTTTATGGCCTGTATATGACCTAAATGTAGTATGGATAGAAAAAGTACTGATTCTAATTTCCATTCTTTTTTGTTGTATCAAATTTCATTAAGATTTGAATAAGTTATGGCATTTTTATTGAGGGTAGGTTTGCAGAGTTTAATTTTCTAAAAAATGTAGTCTGAAAACATGCATGGTATGGCCTGGTACAGTCTCACATTGATGTATATAATAGATGGATGGAAATATAAGTGTCTCTAGTTTACAATTATTTTTCTTTGGTATAATTTCATTAAGTTTTGTGAGAGATATTGCAATTTTGGTGAGGGCAGGTCTGAACGCTGCCTAGGGTTTCAGTTTTGGGAAAAGAGTCATAACTTTCTCTCCTACCATTGGATCTTCATGAAAATTGGAGGAAAAGTCTATATTAATGTTATATTCAAACTCACCAAATAAATTGGATTAGTTCTTTGATTTGTTAAAGTTATTGAGGATAGTTTGTTTCATGCCAATGTTTCGTATTGTGAAGTATGTTTAAAATAGTCAAGTGTCATGAAGTATGAGTCATGTGAACATTGTTTTGAGTGATTTGTTGAGTTGAGTTGTTGGTCCTCCTACATATTCATCATATTCTCCTTAGGAACATGTGCATATGCATCACAACCAAATACTTGAATGTGTCTTAATGAAGGCTTTTTACTAGACCATACCTCCATAGGTGTCTTATCAACGAGCACTGATGTAGGAGACCTGTTAACCAAGTAACAAGTGGTAGCAACAAATTCAACCTAGAAATTTTGTTCAAGACCATCTCCACTTAGCATACTCCTTGCCCTCTCCATCAACATTCTATTCATCCTCTCTGCAACTCCATTCTTCTAAGGGGTATACAGAGTTGTCTTGTGCCTCTTAATCCCCTATTCTTTATAGAACTTGTCAAAATCTATTGAACATAACTCACCACCATTGTCAGTCCTCAAACACTTAATCTTTCTATCCTTCTGATTCTCTATAAGAGCTTTGAACTCTTTGAATCTATTAAAGACTTTAGATTTACTTCTAAGGAAATACACCCATGTCCTTCTACCATAGTCATCAATGAATGAAACAAAGTAAACAGATTTTGAAATCAAAGGAACATTAACATGACCAAACACATTATAGAAAGTGTTGGCGGCAGAGCAAGATGATAAGACATGGGATTGATCTTCTCTAAGATATGAAAGGAACTCATAAACCAAGGAGCCAATTTGTAAACCTTTCCAAATCTACTTCAACTCTTTTGTGGCCTAACCCTCAAAAACACCTTGTATCCCATCTCAAAATCTCTAGTGACTTTCTTAGGATTTGTGTAACTCTTTTGTTAATTTGTTGCTTTCTTCAATCTCTCTCTGACAATTAGAGCTTATCAATCGTACTCCTAAAACATGTTAGACTCAAATACCAATTGATTCTCCAAACCATCGCAACCTATATGAGTCCCATATTTTCTTCCATACAAAGTTTAAATGGAGTCATCTTTATTGATGTGTGATAATAATTATATGTGAGTTCAATTAAAGGTTGACATTTCTCCCACCTATATGGCTAGTTCATACAATACATCTTTGCCATATCATTCTTCAGCCGATCTATTTTCTATCCATCTATCTTAGGATGGTAAAAAGATCTAATGTTCAAATTGCAACCAAAAGCTATCATGAGAGTACCCCAAACCCTAGAAGTGAAAAGTTAATTCCTATTAAATATTATCACCTTGAGAATCCCATGCAAGTGAACCTCTTTGTTGAGCCTCCTCATCAAGGTTTGAGAATCATCCTTAATGTTACCTATTGGGACCCTCATTTTCTGGTCCTATCCTTGTGCTAAAATTTTTGAAATCCTGAGTTTTGGTCCCCTCACATTTCCTTTGTGGGTTTGCCTATATGTGGAAATCCTCAAAAAATCCTTTAAGGCTTGGTAAATCCTCAAAATTATAAATGTCAAAGCCTTTTGACAAGTTCGCAAGTTTGCGAACATGCCAAAAGCTCAAAAAGCTTTGATTTCAGTGGTTTAGTAGGTTTACGAACCCCTCAAAAGGTTTGTGAGTTCCTCTTTCTACCAAATTGCTGAAGAAGAAAGAAGATGAAATTGTGGAGCTGTAGATGCGCTTAATGTGATGTTTCCACGTGGATGCACCATGTAAGTTTTTTAAGTTGTCAATTCTGACAACTTTTAAATGGTGTACCATTGGTTGAAAGGTATGAGTCACAACAAAGTGGACCATCTATTAGTAAAAGGGAAAAGGAATGCATGGGGGCTTTCTCCAAGACAGTTAGCAGCACCGCACACAATTTTAAAGCTATAATACTAATACTCTCCAAGTGTTGTGCCATTGGTTGACGATGATGACTCAGTGAGCATCTGGGTCCAGCTTCATTAAATAAGAGAGGAACTGAGGAAGGCGTATGGAGGAGATACTTGGCATAACCATGCAATAGTTCAAAGAAGGCAAGCTTGACACATTTTAAATGTTGCGCCATTGGCTGTTTAATGCCAAGTCACAGGTAGTGGGTCCCATTTTTATCTAAGGCATCAAAGGATATAAACCGTCAATCATTATAAGATGAAGATATCAAATAGTTCACACTTCACCAAGATTGTGTCAGAGCCAACAAGTGATAGGAATTGCACCATTAATCAAAGTAAGTGAGTCAACAAGTCTCCAATCCTTTCAAATAAATTACAGAGGCATCTCTAAAGGGACACGTGGTGGCTCAACATTCCTTCAGGGCACTTCAATTTTTCTAGAGTTATTTGATTGTGTGATTGGCTGAATCTCAAGTGACATGACTCATGCAGTACGACAATACACTATGAGATTGTTGAGACTCATATATGGGATCTTGGTGAATTTTAAATGCCGCAGGCCTACACCGGGACACCATTAATGTGAAATAAAGATAAAGCACAGGTAGGTGGTAGAGTGGGTGCGACTCAATGCTGAGGTTACAAAGATAGATGGGGTAGGCGATTCTCACCCAAGCACAATAATGGAAAAGGGATTTCTATTTATACGTGATCATAGCATGTAAGAGGAGTTGGTCATTGAGCCAATTTCTAGATGCCTACAGGTGTTGGGGATCATCTAGGGTTTCAAATCATGCAAGTCTAGTCTAGTTGGAGCAACACATTTGTTAAATGGCGAGAGTCAATATGTAAATGGTGTCTGTAATGGAATGTCTCCATGTCTATTTGTAGTCTTTCAAGGAAATCCTCAGTCATAGTAGTGTATTTTCTCTTGCCACATTTGTTGGCATGATTGTAGTGGAGATTTGATAAATGTCATAACATTTTAATTCAAATTGTATGTTTTTAATGGTCATTTCTACATTGCATATGGGTTTCTACAGTATGAGAATTGATTATTAAGTATGCTCTATTATTTGGTGCCATATCTGTGATGTAGGTTCATGCATAACTCATTTTCCTTTGATTTCAATTTGTTGTTTCTTTCTAGCAACCTGTACTCTATTACCCACTGGATAGGCACCAATCTTAGAAGTTCATAGTCAATCATATGCATTCAAATGAAAACATCATTCGCCAGTAGTTTAGGAGTAGGTTGGTAGATTAATTTGGGTCTTTCCTACATCCATAAACCATCATTGTTACCTTTGTTATATCCTGAGAGAGCTGGTGTCAGATAAATGTTTAGAGGTTTATGCTTGTAGGAGTTTGACTCATCATTGTAGTCCATTTTTTGTAAATGGATATATCAAGTGAGCTTGTGTCAGAAAATATTTGGAGATTCGTAATGATGTGGAAGCAAGATATAAGTGTGTATGCAATGTTAAGGGGATTAATCTTTAGTGATTGAAATTGGTTATATTTAGGATGCACTTATATCATTACTTTTAATTTGCTATTAGTGAGGTCTTGTAGGATTTCTCCTGATTTCCTTAAGGGCATGGTAGTCAAATCCTTATTTAAAATTATTTCCATATACTTAGACCTCGAGGGAATACCCACTAGGTTTTGCAAAGCCTAAAGAAGAAGATGAACTGTCCTATTCTATGTCATGCTTTGGACCAAAACCACCCTCTCTTTGTTGATATATCACTCCCCCTGCTAGGGATATTTTTTCCCCTTTGTGTCACTCTTGGTGGTGGTGTTAGATGAGAGGGCCTACATTTTTGGGACCCAATTGAATGAAAACTCCACTTAGATTTTTTTTTAACAATTCAGTCTTACTTGGGTCACAACAAATTAGAGTTTCTACTGGTATGAAGACCCAAAAATTTGTCAACCTTGGTGGTTCTATCCGCTCCAAGGATTTCCTCATTCAGTGAGGTGGTGAATCTACAACATTATTTAATGCTTTTGGTGTTGTTGATGCTTGCTTGTGGTGTAACAAGTTTCATTCATCTGGTGCAACATTAGGTTAAAGGTACTTAAAATTGTTTCTTCTTTCGTTCTTCAAGAAAGATTTGTTGTACAAGGAGATATTTTGGAAAGAGTATGCAGTCTTGTTTCAACATGATGTATGTTTTATAATCATGGGCCATTGGTTTAAAGAAGAGTCAAAATCTAAGCATTCGCTTGACTCATACTAGATCATAAGCCCTTGTAGCTATGCTCATGAATATGATCTTGATTATTATAGTGATACCTCATCAGAATGCACAAATGATTGTGCATATAAATTTCAAGATAATAGACTAGTTGTGCATTCCTCTGATCCATCGAAACAAGAGATTATTGACTTGGTGAGCCAAATAAAAATATTTGATTTAAGTCCCATTGTTATTTTGCATCTACAAGTGCGCAAGAGTTCACAATAGCAGTGTTTGATGATAAACTAGATGATTTTATTACTGATTTCAATGAGTTAGATGCACATGTCTATGACCCTGACTCCCTTACCCAACATTTGGAAAGCCTTAGGAGGTAGGATGGTGAATCAGTGTCACACTTTCATAATAGGTTTTCTACTACAATCAATAACCTTCTAGTTGAATGAAGACTTGATGAAAGTATTTGCATAGACTTGTATTGTGAGACCTTGTACCCTGGTGTAGGTCGATTCCCCTTGAGTAAAAACCAAGAAGTATAAAGGAGGCTTTTCGATGGGCCAACACTACTTAGTCAATGCTTGCCATTGATTTTCCATCTCCCAATGTTGAAGGGGATATGCTTGCACATCATTTTGTTTAGGTTGATGAGTCAAATCATGAAGATGGTGGTATGGATACAACATTGGATTAGTGTGATAGTGTGGTCAGGAGGATTGAATTTGATGATAGTACAGTGTTGTATGATAGTAATGTCGATTATGAGGCTAGCATTTGTACTAATTTTTACTTTGATGGGTTAGTTCATGGTCTTGAAAATGATGATGAGTGTTAATTGGATGAACTCCCATTCTTTATTCTTCTTGACAGTGATCTTGATGTTGCTAGGGTAAGTAAGGAAGTTAAAGTGCAGCATCATTGTTATTCATAATATGTGCTTCCTTTCTTTGTTGAGGATGATGCTCATGCCCCCCTTGTTACAAATGAGAAGAAGGAATGTGAGGTTGTGCATGATCATATTGTTGTTCTAGGTCATGAAGCCTTGAATCTTGGTGAATTTTTAAATTTTGGTTTGAGACAACTATCTTGTGTTGATGCAAACGACATCGAGGATACATTTCTAGGCTCATTGGTTGAGCATGTTGATACTAATTTTATTGTTATATGGAGCCTAATCATACTCAGAGGTTCAATTTTCCCTACTTTTATCAGTGCGGTTTCTCCCCAAATTATTTAACGGGGGAGTGGAGGGGAGAAGCAAAAATTGCCTATTATTTTATAAAGGTGTCGGGAGTTATTTTTTTCTATTGGCCGACACAAAAAAACCCTATTTTGTAACTGACATAAGTCTTGATAAGAATGGCTAAGGGTTAGGGTTTCCGTTGATATTGTATTGTAGCATTTGCAGCGGTATTGAGTTGCAAAGATTGTTGGTTGTAATCGGTTCGATGTGCTGGATAATAATATTGGACTCTCTGTTGGTGGATGTAGCCCAAGTTTGGGTGAACCATGTTAAAATTATCTCTCATTGTTATTATTTATGTGTATTTTCATTCCTCTGTTTAATCTTTATTTGCATTTAATTGATATCTTCTGCATGCAATTCCTAACAAATGTTGTATGTTATGATAATCAGATTTCTTGCTTACCAAATTGTAAAGAAGAATAAATCATTGGTCATTTTCTTAGCAACAATATTTATATATTGGTGTGCAGTGAAGGATGTGAAATAGAGAGGCAACTTGAAGATTGTGAGTCTTCACCTGAAATGTCTCAAATTTATGATTTGTGTGCTGATGGGGCTGAACTGGATTTGAATCAAGTCTTTGATTCAATCATGGAATAATACATCAGCATTTGTGGCACAGATGGGTCATAAAAACTTGAACAATTAGATGACATAGTGTAGCTTAAGGTTGCTTTTGAGTTGGATCCACTTCAACTTGGTGTTCAAGAGGATGGTTTTGTTCATGCTGATTTGTGTGTGGATCCAAATGTGCATCATGCTACCAAGGGGCTTGAGAGAGAAATTTTCTATGTGGGCCAGCATGATGGTGATTCTTATTTTTTGTGACTACCCTTTCATGATGGTAGTCACCTCTTCTTCTAGCATGATGACTTGAAAACTTATAGTTTGCTTGCACATGTTGGGAATAGGATTCCTTTGATTCTGCTAGGAGATAGGAGCAAACTCAACTTGAGGATGCTTAGCTCCTTATTCAAGTTGGTCTTTGACAGAGATAAGAGTTTTGCAACATTTTATTCATAGATTGGTGCCATGGATCCTCTTTGTAGGGTCTGACCTGCATGTGCTTGTAAGTTTTGACTGTAACCATCCTTAAGTTTCTTTATGTTTCTTGCCTTTGGTTGAAGGTTCTTGTCTTGTATATACATTGGTTTGTTTTCTTTTATGTTTTTATGCTTTGTACATGTGTTCCTTGTGTTCTTTCCCTGCCCTCCCATCCTCTTTTTGCTATTTTGGCATGCTCCTAGAGATAATTGGATTCTCACTGTCCTTGTAATGCACGTGTACCCAACTAGAGCCACTATTGGGACCCTCATTTTCTGGTCCTATCCTTGTGCTAAAATTTGTGAGATATTGAGTTTTGTTCCCCTCCCAATTCTGTTGTTGGTTTGCCTATACGTGGAAATCCTCAAAAAAGCCTTTAAGTCCTAGTAAATCCTCAACATTGTAAGTGTCAAAGCCTTTTGACAAGTTTGTAAGTTCACGAACTTGATGAAATCCTAAAAATCTTTGCTTTCAACAATTTGGTAGGTTTATGAGTTCCCCTTCCTGTCAAATTGCCGAAGAACAAATAAGATGAGACTACAGAGCCATAGATGCACTTAATGCAATGTTTCCACGTGGATGCACTGTGCAAGTTTTTAAGTTGTTAGTTCTGACAACTTTTAAATGTTGTGCCATTGGTTGAAAGGTATGAGTCACAACAAAGTGGGCCCTATATAAGTAAAAGGAAAAAGGAATACACAAGAGCTTTCTCTAGGATAGGTGGTAGTACCATGCACAATTTTAAAGCTACAACATTGACACTCTCTAAGTGTTGCGCCATTGGTTGACAATGATGACTCAACAAGTAGGTGGGTCCAACTTCACTAAATAAGAGAGAAAGCAAGGAAGGTGTATGGAGGAGACACTTGGTGCAACCATGCAACAATTTAGAGAAGGTGGGCTTGCTGCTTGACACATTTTAAACATTGTGCCATTGGCTATTTAATGCCAAGTCACGGGCAGTGGGTCCCATTTTTATCTAAGAGGCATCAAAGAATTTGAACCATCGATCATAAGCTGAAGATATCTAATGGTTCATGAATCACTAGGATTGTGGCAAAGACAAGTGATAGGCATTGCACCATTAATCAAAGAAAGTGTGTCAACAAGTCTCTGAGCCTTGCAAAGAAAATACAGACATCTCTAAAGAGATGCAAGGCGACTTGACATTCCTCCAGGGAACTTAAATTTTTCTAGAGTTATTTGATTGCATGATTGGTTGAATCTCAAGAGACATGACTCATACAACACAATAGTACACTATGATATTGTTGAGTCTCATACGTGGGATCTTGATGAATTTTGAATGCCACAAGCTTACACTTAAGATGCCATTAATGTGAAATAAAGATAAAGCACAGGTAGGTGGCAGAGTGGGTGTAATTCAATGCCGAGGTTATAGAGGTAGATGGTGTAGGTGATTCCCCCCCAAGGCAACAATAGAAAAGGGATTTCTATATATACATGGTCATAGCATGTAAGACGGGTTGGTCACTGAGATGATTTCCAGACACCAGTAGGTGCTGAGGATCATCTAAGGTTTCAAATCATGCTAGTCTAGTCTAGGTGGAGCAACACATCTATTAAATCATGAGAGTCAATATTGTAAATGGTGTTTGTAATGGAATGTCTCCTTATTTGTTTGTCAAATTTTAGGAAATCCTTTTTCATAGTAGTGCATTTTCTCTTGCCACATTTGTTGGCATGATTGTAGTGGATATTTGATAAATATCATAGCATTTTAATTCATTGTACATTTTTAATGGTCATTTATACATTGCATATGGATTTTAATAGTATGAGAATGGGTTATTAAGTATACTCTATTATTTGGTACCATATCTATGATGTATGTTCATGCATACCTCATCTTCCTTTGATTTTAATTTGGTGTTTCTTGCTGGAAACTTGGACTCTATTACCCACTAGATATGCAGTGGTCTTGGAAGTTCACAGTCAATCATATGCCTTCAAATGAAAACATCATTCACAGTAGTTTAGGAGTAGGTTGGTAAATTAATTTAGGTTTTTCTTGCATCCATACACCATCATTGTTACCTTTGTCATATCTTGAGAGAGCTGGTGGTAGATAAATGTTTAGAGATTTGTGCTTGTAGGAGTTTGACTCATCATTGTAGTCCATTATTTTGTAAATGGATATATCAAGCAAGCTCATGTCAGACAAATATTTGGACATATTTAATGATGTGGAAGCAATATATAACTGTGTATGTAATGTTAAGGGGATTCATATCTAGTGATTGGAATTGGTTATATTTAGGGTGCACTTATATTATTGCTTTTAATCTACTATTAGTGTGGTCTTGTAGGCTTGCTTTTGATTGCCTTGAGGGTGTGGTAGTCAAAGCCTTATTTCAAATTATTTTCATATACTTAGACCTCGAGGGAATACCCCTAGGTTTTGTAGATCTCAAAGAAGAAGATGAACCACCCTATCTTATACGTTGGACCAAAACCACCCTCTCTTTGTTGATATATCACTCTCCCTACTTGTGACATTTGTTTCCCCTTTGTGTCACTCTTGGCAGTGGTGTTAGAGGAAAGAGATTGTATTTTTGGGACCCAACATTACCTATGATGAAGTGCATAGCCTTGTTCAACTTATCTACTACCGCTACGATAGAATCATGTTGATTTCTAGTCTTAGGTAGTCTAGTAACAAAATCCATAAAGATCACTGATCATTTGAGGAATGGTACATCATGTAGATACAAATCTCCACTTGGATGTTTGTGATTTTATTTTACTCTTTGACATTGCACACACTCAGCCACATAATTCTTCATGCCAGTCTATAAATATAATTTCTTAAGATCAACATAAATTTTGGTCACTCTTGGATGAACACTATAGGGTGCATTATGGACTTCTCCCAAAACAAGATCTCTCAAACCACCTTTTGTTGGAACATAGATATTACTCTAGAATCTCAAAAAACCATCTCTCTCCAAAGAATAATCTAGATAATAATCCAAATCACCCTAAACCAACTAATAAATCTCATATAAAGTTTGAGCCTCTCAAATAAAATTTCTCAAATCTATCCAATACTATGACATAGCCACAATGCTAACCCTCCTACTTATAGAATCTACCATTCTATTTTCCTTACCCTTGATATAAGAAATGTTAATCTCAATATTACTCAAGAACTCTAGCCATCTCTTCTTACACGATTTAAGCTCAAGTTGAATAAACAAATATTCCAAACCTTTGTGGTCTATTTTAAATTGGAAAGGTCTACCCATGAAGAAATGTCTCCACACCTTAAGTGAATGAATCTAATGTAGGTCAGGATCCAGGGGCTTTATCAAGCGACCGAATCGAGCAGCCAAAGGATTAACACAAGACAACAAAACCAAATGATTCTTTATTCATATGCAAGAGATGATTACAATAGAAGTACAATTTGCACTATACATGCATTGGCGTCAGTCTTACAACATTCAGATGCATACCAAACTGATTGTGCAATCTGGATAACCTTCTGGAAGCTCACAAAAAATGTGCTACAGTATTTGATCAAGAAGAATTATGGAAAAAATCTACCATCATAGTACATTTTTCCTCAATTTATAGGCCCACGAGGTGGCCACCAACCATTTTACATGGTCAAGACACATGTCACATCCTTATTAATCCTTGGAATGACTGTACAAATGGTTAAAATTGATTTTTGGTGCTTTTTGGATGATTTGGAGGGAAATTGGGCCTTATCAGATGCGAGGGTATCCAACACCACCGGACATCAGACATCATGCAGAGAAAGTAGGAAATTTGGCCTCTACTAAACAAGCAGGGATTTGGCCACCAACTAGATATGTGTAGTGATAGCACTTTTCAATGCCAATCCAATCACCATTGATTTTAGTGCAAAGTTTGAACAAGCAATGCAATGGGGAAAAGTGATGTCACAGGACAAGTGAGAGTTTTGAAGTCAAGTGGATTATACATTAGGTGCAAGTTTCAGCACTGATCCGGTCAGACAAGATTTTAGCGCTAAGTGTGTCCGGTGGGGATTTTACCTGCTACCAAATAGTAGGGAATTTTGGGGTCACCAGACATGTCCAGTGCAGAGGCATTAGCACAAACTTGCTTATTGAAGGCTAGTGCAAATATCTAGTGTCACTGGATTTTGGCGCCAAGCGCAGTGGGCATCAAAAGTTCTGCTGGGACATAACTTCACCAATTTTGATCAGATCTTCACCAAACTTGAGATATAGATACCCATTTGGGCCTTCTTCAAGATCAATCCATCACTTGGCCAACTTCCTTAGGAAGATTCTCTAAAATTGATCAATCAACTCATGCAGCAAAATAGACAATAAGAAAGTAAAAAAAAATCTTTTTGGTTGATGAGGATTGCACATGAACCTAGATGCTCCTACATCAAAATCAAAGTGGCAAGCTCCAAGTCATGAGTAGGGTATTTCTTCTCATGTTCCTTAATCTTCCTAGAGTCATGTGCACAATTTTTTTTGTCCTTCATAAGAACACCTCCAAACTCCTTTAAATAAGCACCTATCCAAATAGTAAACTCTATCTCAAGATGTAGAATCTATAATATCAATGTAGTAGTCAAAGAAGACTTAAGATTTTGCAAATTTTCTTCAATCTTCTCTAACCAAACAAATTTCTTACCCTTCTTCTACAAATAAGTGATAGGATAAGCCACTCTAGAGAATTCTTCCACAAAGTTGTGATAATATCTTACTAGACCCATGAAATTATAGACATCTCCAACATTCTTTGGCATTGGCCACTCTACACTGCCTAAATTTTTGTTAGATCCACTATAATACCTTATTTTGAAATCACATGTCCAAGGTACTATATCTTAGACTAAAATGAGTACTTACTAAACTTACCATAAAGGTTTTGCTTCTTAGTCTCTACAAGACCAATCTAAGATGCTCTTCATGTTCCTCATTATTCCATGAATAAACCAATATATCATTATCCATGAATAAATCAAGATATCATTAGGAAACACTATGATGCAAGTTCCAAGCATATTATAGAACACATGATTCATTAAACACATGAAATTTGATTGATCATTGGTCAAGACAAAAGGTAAAACCATAAATTGATAATGGCTATACAATGCTATGAAATCATTGTTTTGAATGTCCTCTTCCTTAATCCTCAATTGATGATAAAAAGATCTCAAATTAATTTTCAGGAACACTACCACCTTATTTATCATTCTATAATAAATCTACAATTGAAATCTTTCATTGTTAATAAATCCTTAAATTTATCTTGAGCTCTTGCAACTCTATGGTGCTCATCATGTAGGGAGCCTTCAATATTTAGAGTTGTTCTTGGAACAATATTAATTGAATAATAAAATTTTCCTTTCAGTGATAAACCTAGGAAGTCATCAAGAAATACATAATTGAATTCTTGCAAGATTGGATTATCCTTAAGTTTAGGTTTCCTTTCCTCTTCCTTTCTTAAAATCTTTGTCATGAATGCCTTACAACCCTTACAAACTACTTTCTTGGCTTGTATAGTCAAAAGAGTTCTCAAGGATACATGTCTTTGAATCCCTTAGGGAACCATTGTGTTCCCCACATTATCTAATCATTCTATATTCTTTGCAAAAATTAAAAATGTGCCTTGTGATCCCCAGAAAAATCCATGCCAAGTATAATATCATAGGAATGCAATCGAGTGAAAAATAAATCAACATGTGTCCTGAAAGGTCATATTTCAATTTTTATTCCCTTAGAAAATGATTAGTCCCCTATTTAGTACCCAAACTAAAATTTACCACCATGCACTCTTTTCTAAACTGATTAAAATGAAACTTAGACTTTTCTATCCAAGATAGTAAAATGAAACTATCACTAGCTCCTAAGTCAACCAAAAAAAATGGTAAACCATGAAAAATATCTCTAAGCTCAATCAAAGTGGCTTGGTTATTTTCCTCTCTCTTATCCATAATTGTTTAAATCTTGGGTTGCTTACCTAAAGATCCACCAATAGATTGAGCATAATACTTTTAAAAATGATTTCCACCACATATCCAAAAATCTACATGTGGAACTCTACTATGAACTCTATCCTCTACTGTAGGATCATATCTTCTATTATTATTGTTGTTCCCACTATTCTTCTTTATTGGATTAGATTTATTTCCCTTGGGTTTTCTTTTAAACTTATCATTTCTATTCACTTGAGGACCTCCTTCAATATTGTTCCCTTATTCGCTATCCTCCCTCTCCCAGAGAACTCTAATTTAGATTTGATTCACTACTTTTATTCATACTTATGTTGCCTCTTTTCTTTAGCAACTATCACTATCTCTACCACCTATGCTAAGGTCTTATGTTTCATAAGATTGGTATCATACAAGTGTAGGAGTAAAATCAACACTGAGAGGGGGGGTGAATCAGTGTTGTGTGAATTTTCAAATCTTTTTACACACTTTAACTTTCAGAGCACAAGGAGAGAAAGATAGCATTGATCTGTCAAATACATATGCACATGACTGTGAATACAGAAAGAGAACAAAACTTCATACACAGAAAAGATTATGACACAAGAATTGCATGAGTGGAAAACCCTCTAGGGGTAGAAAAACCACTCTAAACTGCCTCACTGGCTTAACTGATCAAACATGCCTCACTGGCTACAAAGAAGCCTCACTGGCTACAATATGTGTCTCACTGACAAATGTTAAGGTCTCACTGACCTACAAGCCTCACTGGCATACTGTTTAGAAGCACCAGCTTCAAGGAGCACCAACCCCTATTACAGAACAAACTGAAAACACAAATTCAGAGGGTTTCTCTGTTTCAATACAGAACATTTATTCTCTCTCATGTGTCTGTCAAATGGCCATTCTATTCAAAATCAATCCTTCATCTGGATATGCTCAACACTTCTCTGTATATTTCATCTCTATCCTCAAGTCACACATTAATGCACCTGAAAATCATTTTTATACAAGTTGAATGTCCTTCCACCTTCCATCTTCTGTATGTTTCATTTCTGTCAAATAAAATACAACTGCCCTTTCTAATTCACAAAACCCTTCAATCTGCAAATTTCTTCAACTAAATTTCCATTATTATTTCCTCTTAGAGATGAAAGAATATCTTTTCATATTTGAGACTTTTCATTTCAATTCTCTTCAATTTCCTGATCATTTGCCATTTTTAAGATCTCACACAAAAATTATTTTCTTCACCTACAAAATAATATCAAAATGAACCTTCAATCAATCTGCAAAATAAGAGTTAGAAATCATATTTATTTTTACACCAATTTGCCCTGAAAATATTATCTTTCTCTTGATATTCCTGCAAGAAAATTTAATCATCAAACTCTTAAACTTCATCCCAAAAAATATCTTCAAAAGATAATCTCCTGCAAATAAAAAATCTTTTCAACTTTTTCCTTATAAAGAACCTGCAACAAATCCTGAACCAAACGAATTACATCTTTGCAAAAAAAATCAATTTCTTTTCAATTTTCATTTTGAATATCCCTCCAATCTTTCATCTCCTTCTCAAAAATTTTGTTCATCTTCTCTACAAACATGATCCTTCATATTCTTTTCAATAATATTCTTCATATCCCAAAAAAATCTCCTCAAAATTTTTGATGTTTATCTCTTTTGTGACTTCCAATTTACAAAAATATCTTCATAAAGATTTTTCCTTTTTAGAAAAAATAATAAAAATCTCCTTAAAAATTTTCTTAGTATAAAGTTTCTAAAAAAAACTAAAGCCATAAAAGGCTTAGTGGCTTTGTATCCATAATAGAAACTTTTAAAATTAAATACTCCCTAAAAAATAATTTTAATGCCTTACATATCGGGCTCCCACTAATATATATTTGTTGCCCCTTTTAAAAAACATCATATGAAGTTTTTAAAACATTTAAAAAAGACATCGGGCTCTCAAAGATTCTAAGTTTAAAACATAACTCCTACGCGCCCACCACACATTTAAAAACTTTCTTTCCCGCTCAGTGAAGACCGGTATTTCATGTCAAGGGGCCGGTTGCACATGTTTTAAGAACCCTTCAAACGGTGTCATATAAGTTACAAACCTGCTATTGTAAGTCACATTCAAAATATAAGAAAAGTGCAATTTGCACTAGATGGACAGAGAAGGTTTTCTATGCTTTAGATGCATAATAGTTATCTTCTAAGTCTCCAACATAACCTTCAACAAATCCTCCTTGAAATTCATTTAAATCTTAGTAAATAAAGACTTCGGATTTCACTATAAATGCCTCTGTCATAAACAACATTGTTACCACATAAGACAATTCCTCAACTCCTGAAGATGTACTTTTCAAAGCAACTCAATCACAAACTTTGACATTAATTCAACAACAATATACTACTAGAAGGATGATCCACTTGTAGACTCTTGTTCACCTTTGCTCACCTCTGAACAAACATGTTGATGACACCAAAAACTTTACCAATAGCAATCTAGTTATAATCACTCTTATCAACCTGTAACATCAAGAAATCATCTCCAAATGAACAACTCCTGTTTGGCATTCCTGATAGAATGAACAATTGTGAAAGACATCATCCTGAATGACCTATGACAACACCCATTGATCCTCTGACCAACTCAAATGAAATATTATAACTCCTAAGATCACCTATAATCATGATGAAGACTACTTTGTTTCACTGCATATCATGTCATCTGTATAAACCATACTTATCAAGATGTGATGGAAAGAACACACAAGATGATGTACTCTTGTTCCTCCTAATGTGATGGAAAGAACACACAAGATGATGTACTCATGTTCCTCCTGTTCAACAACAACAATGGCAACTGAACAAACTTTTGACATCAATGACAACTTGTCACCATCAACAAGATGCTCTTAGTCAATACCAAATTTATTTTCTAATATAGTCCTCAGATTTCAAATAAAGTATGTATGCCTCAAAAGAATTATTAACCTTAATGTTGAAGTACCCTACTATAAACCATGAAAATTAGTGAGTCTCTAATCTCTATTTTGAAATAAAATATATTCTTGCCTAAATTTCCTTTCAAATCTCTCCCAACAAATAGTGGACATATCATATTTATTCATTATTTTCAAGTGGTTCCACCATAATGAGGCCTCCTCCAAATGATAGCTAGCAACTCTAGCATGAGTATTAGAATTGATATTCATCAAGGTTCAAAATACTTATCCATGCCAATTAACCACACCTCTGTTGCATTACCTCAACTCAAGCCATCAAACTTAGGGAGATGCATCTTCTTGAGCTCCTAGAGTAGTGGATTTTCTCCCCTCTTTTGAGGTCATGCCACAAAAGGATCAAAATGCATTGAATGCACTAAAATAGAAGACTCTCTACTATGCCCATGCTAAAAAATACTCTATCCCTCATTATTAGAATCTAACCCAATGTTATGCTTATCATTTTCTATACCAATATCCCTAAGTTTTTTAGTTCCTCGGTATGTTGTACTTACATAGCTATATGGACCATTAGGTGAAAGTTTGAAGTTGTGTCCCACTTTGGGCCAAATTATCATCACAACTAAATTTAAGCACTTCCAAATGAAAGTTATTTTTGGTCAAAAATATGTTTTAGTTGGATTTATTCTAGCTAAATTAGATTTGGGCCACAACTTTTCGAATTGGAAGTGTGCACTAGATACATACGTAGCATAACTTTGGTGTGAATTTACAAAAAAAAAAATTATTTGAAAAACTTAATGTTCTCACAACTCCTAATCATGTAAATAAAATTTAATTTTTTTTTTCTAAAAATATCCTTTTGTAGATCTATAAGTGTAGTTTTCAAATTTATTTATTTTTAATATTTTAATCTAGTGTTTATATTTTCTTTTTTCTTCTTACTAAAAGTAGGTTAGTAGAGCCAAAATATAGGGTTGACTGTCCTCTCAAGAAAATATACTAAAGGTTATTAAAAAAATATGATGCACTAGAGGAGAGATTCCATGTCGAGATGATACAATCATTTTTATCTCACATAAATAGTTAAGCCAAAAATTGGAGGCCCCTCAAAATAGTTGTGTTTTCAAGACATGAGACTTTTGAGATTTGTTTAATTTTTTTTTATCAAAATAGAAAATATTAATCCATGCACTAAGTTTTAAGTTATAAATATGATAAAAATTTGAAGGAAAAAAATCTATAAAAAAGTGGAGGTCCCTTTAACCTCATTTTTGAGCATTTTATTAGCAACTAAATTATAGTGTCAATTTTACAAAAAAATACATTCAAATAAGTTTTTTATTTTAAAAAATACAAACATAAAATAAATTAAAAAATCTACATCTCATTAGTTTACATCATTTCAAAATTCAAAACATATATGTTACTTTCTAGTGATTCAAGTTAAAAAGTTAGATTAATGTTGGTTATTTCCTTTATAAAAGTGGGACACAACTTTGAACTTTCACCCCATTAGAGAATCAAGCTCTACTCTTAAAGCTTCCACAATCATATGTTTATTCTCCACATGCTCAAACTCCCTAGCTCTATTTGCCTCAGTGGCCTCATTATGATGATCCTTCCTAGTTTTAACCATCTAACAAAGTAAAGAATGAATAAATATACACTCAAAATCAAGAAAGTAAAACATACAAGTTACAAAGGAACCATGTCTTAAGTTTCACTATGATGTTCCATTGGATGGAGGTCTTCTAGAGTTAAAATTATGCTCTGATATCAATGTAGCATACCTGAAAACGCGAATATACAATTTTTCTTATTTTTAACAATAATTACAAACATATCCCATAACTATGAATGTAAATATACACAAAGTAATTAAGGTGAATTCCATTAATAAGGTAAGCTCACAAGTATATAAAATAGTACAACCATTGAATAGTAAATATTCAATAATACATTAGCTTAACAACTACAACCCTCAATAATAATTGCATTAAGTAAAATTAGGCCAATTAAGCCAATCTTCCATATATACAATAATAGTCTAACTCAAATGTATAATATACAAATGAAGTCTATAAATCAAATCCACAAGCTACTCACTCCAAGATCCAACTACTAATGGGGAAGGTAATTGAACCCACACATTGATGGAATCCCTTTCCTCCCCAACTATTAATTTGGCATGAAGTACTAAAATGGATAATCCTAAAGTGTGAAGTACAATCAAGTATAATAATCAACTTTCAATTTTATTTCCCTTTTTATTCACATAGACATATAAACAAATATATAATCCATACAAATTAACCAAGACAATCCACTTTCAAAAAACATGTTTAGAACATTAATAAAACCCCAATAAATCATACTAAAATAAACAAGACTTTGCAACATGATACAACACATCAATACAACTACCCAAAAAGCCCATAATACAAGACAAACAAAACAAAGTAATGACACACATAAAATACAAACTGCATTAAAACACCCCAAATGTAAAATAACCACACTAAGATCCATCTCACAACTATGTAGTGTATCTATGATAGACTAATTCACACAAGAAAGAAGGATATCTATATCAACCACAAAGCATGTTGTTGTTCTTGGTTACAACACACCCCTAATTTTCAAGAAAATTTGGGGACCCTAATATTAAAATTTCAAGAAGTTACACTTTTAGTTAGGATGTGATCTACATTTAATGTTCATTTGTGTTTTATTTGTGAGGTCTAAGGTGCATTTTATTCAAAAAGGATTCATCTCATCTTGAAAAGTTTCCCTGCTAGAAAATGAAGGTTTTAATTTTGTTTTAATTTTTCCTAAGTTCTAAAGTTAAAATTTTAATTGCAAGTTTAGGGATCTACATTTAATGTTCATTTCTATTTTATTTTGTTGAATATACAAGACAACTGAGAGGGGGGTGAATCAGTTGTATCAAGAATTTCAAACCCTCACAAACATATTGACATCCACATCTGTTCACTTAAACCCTTAATCTATTATGATGATTAAACATGAGAAGAAAATAACATAAACTTAAACACATCAACACCATACACAAGAGAACACTAGATTTTATGTGGAAAACCCTAAAAGGAAAAAACCACAGTGAGGATTAGCTCATAATATAATGTAGTAGCAATACCAAATTACAAAGGCTCACCTCCCAAAAGAGAGAATGCTCACTGCAAGTGGACTCATTTCCCACTGAAAAAGAAATAAAGAAGAGAATAGTGTCTCACTGCCATGCTTTGAACTAATATATTTACATCTAACCTATGCATGGAGTTCAGTTCCAATGAAGCTCAATATCCATCACAACACAAACAAAATCTTCATAACAACTCTAAAAATAGTAGACACTTTATGCTCACTACATCCAATAGCCTAACACTTGAAAGCTCTTTTTGCCGTAATCAAATTCACACCACACACATCATATCCCTCATGCACCCATGAATCCATGACTCATTGACACTTATTTATATCATCATCAATCATGAAAACATTCTCCAAGGTCGACAACACAACTTAACCCATAAAATTCAAATTATGTTTGGACCTAAACATCATCGCAGAGGAAAGGAATGAATGTAAACCACATCATGCCTTATCATGGACCTAAATCCACTCTAACACACTTCAACACACTTTCACAATCACCAAAGCATAATCAGAATTAGTGAAAACAACCAAGTTGACCAAACTTGTGTTAACACCAAGAACTTTTAAGCACACGCTTCTTCAAAGATAAAAAATCATTGTGGACCTTGCACAAAGCTTTAACATAATATAGAAACATCCACGGACAACTTAAAGTCAATTGGAAACCAACAAATTCAACCACAATAACTTTCACCTGAAGGAAGTTCACAATCTACTTACAAACAACACTATCGAACTCTGCTACACAATAAATTGCTTTCCAGAGAAACAAAATCACAAACCTTTTAGATAGAAGATAGATAAGGACCTTATAAGCATATATCCAGAACCGTAACACTTGAAACCCTTATGTGGAGAAATGTAGAGAAAAATACTTTCTCTTAGACACATTGTCAGACACTATCTTCAAACTGGTGAACATAACTTTCATTGCACAATGATCCAGATTACCAAATTCTAGATTTAACATATTCAAACACTTCTAAACAACATATCCAAATCATACACTCATATCTCTAACATAGAAGAAATCCGAAGCAAAAACTCGAACAATATTCTGTAAGCTAGGAGACTTCTTCAACACACTGTTTCCAATATTAATCAAATTTTCTCAAAAGCACTTGGAAATTTAGCAAGAGGAAGATATTATTAACACCTTCATAACTTCTTCAAGGCAATCACATCATCATTAATTTAGCAAATTAATCAAATAACAATGGCAATAGTAGAGAACACAGTTGACACCAGTGACAACACAAACATGTTGACATCAATGACAACACCGATTAGCACATACTTGCAACATATTTGTGAAGCCTAAGGTGCATTTTATTAAAAAAGGAGTCATCTTGTAGTGCCCCCTCATCGTTGGCTTGTGATAGCGGTGGTTCTGCATTGCTCTCTGTCAATTGGCGACAGTTGTTAGTCGTTCATTGCATTGATTTAGTTTTGAGATAGTTGAATAGTAGGTTATGACTTATGTTTGACTGGTATAATTAGACAGGTGTTATGAGTTCATGATGGCATTACTATTATTTCAATTATGATGCAAATTAATATCATCATGTGTCATTTGACTTGTGGTATTTGAATTCAGATAGAAGATGTTATGATATTGTGTCAAGGGCAGAGACGGTGTAGTATTACTCGCTTCGAGTACCCTACTACGCCGCGATTCTCTGACTCTGTGTGTGTGTTGACATATATGTGTTTGATTTCATTCAACCAATTGCTCGGATGCAAGTTGCAGGTACCGAACCTCGACTCCACCTGATATAGCAAGTTTGAGCGGGTTCTTACACCAATGGGTATCAGTGATGGGAGATAATGCGAGGTCTATTCCACTAGGTCGGTCCTTGTCGTCTGTTCTGGTCTCGAGTCATGTTGTGTTGCTTGGTTCTTGCCACATGATTGTTGGTCGCCATGTGTTGGGAAGTATTGTCCAGTTTTGTTGAGTTGTGCCTATGTGTAGTTGGTAATATTTTCATGAACTATCATTAAAATAATAATGCTTTCTTTATGTTTCTGAATAATACTTGCTTGGCGTAGAACTTGGATTGATTCATTGGCCAAATTTTATAATAATCTAGAATTAATTATCTACTTTCCAAGAGTATTTATGTCGTAAATTTGGAGTTATGGGTTATTAATATAATTATTTGGTGCAGATTAATATTGGTTATGTATTAATGGTTGTTGGTTGTTGGATATGAATTCTCTGATTTGTGGAATCTCTATTATTAGTAAAATTTTAAATTTCTAGAGGAGTGGGTTGTTGGATAATGGATGCATGTTTGCATCTATTTGAGGAGGAAAAAAAAAAGTCGGGGGGGAAGGCTGCAAGCAGGAAGGAGGAGGAAGCAATGAGAGCATTGTTGGATTCACAGGTCAAGAACATAGAGAGTACTTGTTCTCTTGTACATGGCGATCTCTGCAACGGTGCCAGTGACATCTAAATTGTCTATACGAGTGTTCATGGGTATTTGGTGTCTTCTACTTTTGCATTTTATGCTCAGATGAGAGACCGAGATAACTTGAAACTTCCATTTTCATACCCTCCATTTGCAGGTATTTTTTGAAATTCCAATTTTCATTTATACTCTCATGCATCCCCCTATTTTCTAAAGATTTCCTAATAAGGATACTAGCTCAGGTCGCAGAAATGAAGTTTTTAGTTATTTGCATTACTTGAATCTTCTAATAAACCTATTTTGTGCATATCCTGCAATCATTGTTTTGTTTGAGTAATCTGCTTAGCAGTACACAAACCTTGTCTGTGTTTTATGTTGTTTGAGGCAATATCTAATGGGAATCCTCCTCTTTCTCTTTTGTTAATGGATGTTTTAATCCTCTTTCCAAGACTCCTATTTGAGCATTGAATCGTAGGATGCTTCCCTAGGTTGTGAAGTTTGGATCTGTACCTGCCCTCCTTTTCTTTCGATTTGCAATCATATCTACCAGAGCATTTCCTCCCTTTAATTTCCAATCGCCATGCAATAGAGGAGATGCGGGCAAAGAGTATATGCCTGCTAATTGCATCTGCTCGAAACGTTTCTAGAGCCTTTTTAAAGAAATTCCTTTTTGTGCATGTTTTGTCATCAATGCCTACTATTATTTCATTTCCTCTGAGGCACGCTGTTAATCATCTCCCGTGCTTGGTGCATGCTTCTACATTTTTTCTTTCATGTTTAGTAGGGTCATTGCAAACCCCATTAGCTGACAACTTTCCCTCTATCCTGTATGCTATGAGGGACGTCCATACCTATCCCGTAGTTATTACATTCCATAGAACGACATCTCATTGAGGCAATTTGTTAAAAAGATTGCCTGCCCTGTCTATGCTTTCGCCATTACATCATTTGAAAGTCTCTGAAATCTACTCAACAAGTCTATTTTGTATGTATCCTGCAAGCAATCCACGATCAGTTTTCTCCCCTAAACCAATCCCATCGATTGAGAACCCTTTGAAGGCCAAGCGTTAGCAAACTAAGAGACGTTGGCTCAGCCCTTAAACCGTGTAGTTAGATTTTAATTTATGCCTTTTGTGTATGCAAGACCTCTTGTGTCTGATATTAATGTCTCCTCTTTAGCGTAATTGTGCCTCCAGCAAACCCTTTGATAAGGTGCTAATCTATCCATTCCATTATTGCTTATATCCTTAAAATTTGTCAGATGATCACTATGAATAACCCTGTTTACTAGGATATTTCCATTTCTATCTATTGGCCTCTTGCAGACTCTCTTGTCTTTTGCTGTCACTTTCTAGAGAGGTTTTAGCCTTAACATAGCTTATGATTGGAGTTCGGTCCTGTTAGAATCCGTAGGTCAGAGTGTGCATTGGAAATTGTAGCTCATAGCGAATCTTTGTTATGGTTAAACTTGGAATTCTTAATCCGTTTCTGAAGTTAATTTGTCAGACCAACGTAGTTGTAATGGCGTGTACCTTAAGGAATGGGTATTTTTAGTGTGTCGCTTATGTTTGGTCGTTGTGTTTTGGCACTTCAGTCGCCGTTCGTAGTAGATCTTATGCTAGTGATAGTCGCTTTGTCTGTGGTGTCATGGTTACAAGCCATCTTTATGCATTCGTTTGCTTTCGGTTTTTGTATCTTTGAAATTTGTTAGAGGTGAAGTCGACGTTCCTATAAGTTAAAGGTTTGTAGTTGAAGAAGTTACGTGAGGTGCTTAGGATAGAGGTTCGATGGGAATAGGTAATACAAAATTAATGCTTTCGTAAATGTATGTTTTGTTAAGATTTTTTTTATGTCACTTCGGTAGATAGGATCCCATGCACTTAGGGAATCTTATGTATCGTTTTGAAATAGAATGTGGTGGTAAGTTAGAAAAGTTTATAGATTTTAGTAGTTTGTTTTGGAATTAAAATTGCTTAAGTGATTTATGTTATAAATAGAACACTAGATGTTTGTAGAAGTTTAATTTGATTTGAGGTTGGTAATTATGCTCGTAGATATTTATCCTATTTCATGAATATATTCGTAGAGCTATTAGTTTGGAGGGTGTTTATTGGAAAAGTATTTATGTTATAGCTATTGATTATGTTTTGTAATTGGTTTAACGTCGAAGAAAGACTTGCTCTTGTAAATAAGTACTTATTGATGTTTTTATTAGAAATGGTAAGTGGCGAATCTTGAATGGTAAGTTACACTTTTTAGGTTTTTGGATATTGAAATGTGATTAGTTAATAGTCTAGACTTATGGTGATATATATGAAAGTATATAGCATTGTCGTGATAGATAGTGTATGTTGAAAGAAATTTATGTTAGTTAAGCACATATTATGCTATTATTGTTTAGAATGTATCGATTGGTAAGGGGCTAGAGGATAAACCTTGCTTAGCGGAAATTATTAGCATGTTTTTATGTGATTTGTATTGAAAGGATTGTTGGGTAAGATGTTAGTAGGGAACTTAGGCTTATAAGATTAGATAGGTTTATTTGATTTTGTATTCTTATGGGAATTGTGTGTAAATATAGTTGTGGATTTAGAAATTGGTAATTATTAGAAAATTGGAATAAGGAAAGATACTTCCTTAGAGTTGTGATTTATAGAAATTAGGAAATGGTAGGATGTTAGGAAGACATTTTCATAAGCTTATAGTGTTTTTCTTTGGAAATTGTAATGAGTAGACGTTAATTGGCATTTTATGCTTGTATGTAATTACGTATAGCTTTTTGTTTTGAAATGGTAATTGTATTTTAGTTTCTTCTATTATATAGATTCGTAATCTTGTAGAATTAACATTGTGTTGGAAATTGTAGAGGGAATTGAATTATTATTTCTAGTTCGTGGGATATTAATAGTGTATTGATTTCCTTGTTGAATTTTAATTTGATAGTCATGATTGTGATATTCCATTTCATGCTTCGTAAATGGTGGAAATCATTGCTATGTTTTCTGTCTCTTCATACTCTTATTTTGGAAAACAAAGAATTGTGTTTTGCTCTTATTACAGGAAATTAAAGTGTCTTAAACTTGGGATTGATTTATTAATGGAAGTATTTTGTGAGCTTTTTGTTTAACTAAGGATGTTTAGTTTATGGTTCACTTTTTTTTGCCCTATTAATTCCTAAAGTTTGAAGTTGTGCTATTTGTGATATCTTGGTGTAAGTGATTTCTTGAATTGAATCTGGAGTCCTTTGAACCTCTTTGCTTGATTTCCCTCCCTATCGTTTCTTTATGTGTGTATTGGATCATTATGTTACTTTGGGATTGTAGCTTGGTCTATGTTTTGGTTATTGGTGAAGAGGGAATCTTGAGGGGTGTCTTGTGTATTTGGAAACATGCTGGAAGTTTTGTCCCTGTCAGATAATGGCGACTTGATCTTTGGGTTGTACCTAACTCCAGAGGTGAGGTGTCTTGATCTTTGGTCCAAATGGTGGCATGTCAATGTAATGGGATATCTGGGTTTTCGTTTCTTGTAATGATTGGGGAATGTCCCTCATTTAGTACTGGTTTCTTAATGGTATTGCTTCAATTTTGAAGAGATTATAAGGATTTATTGTTATTGCCTAGTGAATGGCGTATGTTATGGCTCGGATATGATTGGTGACTTTTACCTGTATGTTGTGGTATGTATGTTGAGCAGAGAACGCTTTGGGAGTGGCTTTCATGGTGGGGCCGGTGCCTAGTGAGAGGTCGCCTGGGTAACCCCATGGAAGTTGTAAGCATGTGGAAACTTAATAACTTAATCAAGAGGGTTGGGTATTAAAACACTTAACAAGACAAGTAAGAGACCTCACCCATGCCTTGAGTGCTCTTACAGGCCAAGGATGGGATGAGAAGGCCTGGTTGGCAAGGCCAACCTCCTTGTCTCCATGAGAGGACCTGTCAGCTCTGCATGTGTCACCCTATGTGGCCGGTGCCTAGAGAGAGGCTACCAGGGTAACCATAGATGGGGGCTGGCTTCTGGTGATTGATAGCCTGGGTAACCCATGCTAGGACCATGCGATGACACTCTCCTTATGCAATTCAGTTGTTTCTTCCTAGTTGTGCCTCTGGAGTGTTGTCTTGCCTTGTGCAGTTTTGTTGATTTGGTCGGTTGTGTCATGTCAGTTGTCGTTCTTTTATTTTTGGATGTTGTTTCTTAGCTTAGTGGAATCCTCATCGTTATCTCCTAGCTCGGAGGGGTGGACCTCAGGGTTCCACATGGTTGGGAGGCAAAGCTATCCATTGGTCCTTTTTGGAGATGCGGTTCAAGTTTTGTGCAAAGGTGTTCCAGTTCCAGTTTGCTTCCTACCTTCGGCGGTCTTGTAATCTTGTATTGTAACTTTGATATATTCTATCTTGCTAATGTAAAAGTTGAACTTATCTGTAGAAGAAGTATAATGTATTTCACTTGTGTGGTTTTAATTTTATATTCTCTAATGCAGTTGTGTTTCCCTAGAGGAGTTAGAAGTGCAACTTTCTTTATGTTGCATATTATGTTATCTTGGTTTCTGTTATTGCATTTACTTGCTTCAAAAAAAATATTTTTGTAAGTTTGCACTTGCTGATCTATCTCTCTAGGGTTTCATGATGGGGCATTACATTTGGTATCAGAGCCAGGTTTAAACACTGGGTACTCTGGTTACAATTGAGCCCATTATGTGACCTAGTGCTTAAACTCTATAGATTAACTATATCCTAGGTTGCAACACTAAGACCTCTGGATTGTTGTTGTTGCCCTAGGTTAAACGATTTTTCTCGTTGTAGTGAGATGGTAATAGAATCTCCCACCTATATGCGTTAGTATGAAAGTTGATAAGTTATAGACTTGCTCTTTAAGAAATGAATGCTTTATGGTACGTAAGTGTCTGCTATGTTCTTTCTCACTCTTCTCTGGAAATGTAGTGTTACATCTAACAATATGTTCTCCCTACATGTTAATGCATCTAATCATTTTGTGGCATCATGCATCATGAGTTATGTGGTTATGTGATGTTGACATTTTTACATGGTTGCTTGAAAATCTATATCTAACCCCTAGATGGTCATGATCTCTTATGGAAGAATTGTTGTAATTATCATCGTATATGCTCGTGTAAGAACTATATGCAGGAGATCAAATGAGAGCTGGTGTTGGGCTTATGAGATCAGGTATGTGATAATGTAAGTCAATTATAGTTTGTGTTATTCTTGTATGTGATATCATATATTTCTTTTATATCTTCTTGCGTAAGGAAGCAATTGCCTATCTCTGTAGTGTAGTAGAAAGAAATTGTATTGTATTAAGATAGAAGTTATTTAGATAAGAGGATGTAGTTAAAATAATTATTCGAGTGTTGGTGTACATTCTCGAACACATTCTGGATCTTGTGTCCTTGAGTGTTGTGAAGCGGTTACTCCCTTTTTTGTGGCTAAAATTAGTCACACCGTGATGTGAATTTGTTGTAATTTGGTTGTTTTTGAAATTTTGACAGTTGTTTCATATGTAGTGAGAGGGGTTAACAGTGAGTTTTCTTCTTTTGAACCTTCTTATGTCAAGAATGGTCACCAAGACTCTTTTCTTTATCCTTGATTTAATGAAATTTGCCGGCACTTTGTGATTTGAAGTTGGATTCGATTGTTTTTCCATGTGGGTTTGTATTTATTTATTTATTTTTTAAAATTTTCTATGGTGGAACTTCTAAATGTTGGATTCTGTTGGCCCCACTTTGTGGAAAGTGTTGTTTCTATCATGTTCATTTCGAACATCTGATAGTATGTTCAAGGGAGGACTCCATGGAGAATTGCACTTTGTATGGTTGGTAATTAGGGGAAATAAGATATGAGATGTATTCATCCGTAGTATATGTGACTGCAATTATTTTGATTGTATGAGATTGCTAAAAAAGTGTAATTAGATCTAAGTAGATCCCATGATATGCCATAAAGGTAAAGAATTGATGTTCTTCTTATCTTTTATGGAACGTTTGTGCTTGTAGTGAACAATTGTTGGATATAGATGAGAATGTTGGCAATGGAATATGACAATGTTAATATATTATGCTTCTACCTTGTTCTGTGACTTCCACGAGTAAGTCAAGTTTTAGGGGGGGAGGATGTAGTGCCCCCTCGTCGTTGGCTTGTGATAGCGGTGGTTCTACATTGCTCTCTGTCAATTGGTGACAGTTGTTAGTCGTTCATTGCATTGATTCAGTTCTGAGACAGTTGAATAGTAGGTTATGACTTATGTTTGACTGGTATAATTAGACTAGTATAATTAGACAGGTGTTATGAGTTCATGATGGCATTACTATTATTTCAATTATGATGCGAATTAATATCATCATGTGTCATTTGACTTGTGGTATTTGAATTCAGATAGAAGATGTTATGATATTGTGTCAAGGGCAGATACGGTGTAGTATTACTCGCTTCGAGTACCCTACTACGCCACGATTCTCTGACTCTGTGTGTGTGTTGACATATATGTGTTTGATTTCATTCAACCAATTGCTTGGATGCAGGCTGCAGGTACTGAACCTCGACTCCACCTGATATAGCAAGTTCGAGTGGGTTCTTACACCAATGGGTATCAGTGATGGGAGATAATGCAAGGTCTATTCCACTAGGTCGGTCCTTATCGTCTGTTGTGGTCTTGAGTCGTGTTGTGTTGCTTGGTTCTTGCCTCATGATTGTTGGTCGCCATGTGTTGGGAAGTATTGTCCAGTTTTGTTGAGTTGTGCCTATGTGAAGTTGGTAATATTTTCATGAACTATCATTAAAATAATAATGCTTTCTTTATGTTTTTGAATAATACTTGCTTGGCGTAGAACTTGGATTGATTTTTTATAATAATCTAGAATTAATTATCTGCTTTCCAAGAGTATTTATGTCATAAATCTGGAGTTATGGGTTATTAATATAATTATTTGGTGCAGATTAATATTGGTTATGTATTAATGGTTGTTGGTTGTCAGATATGAATTCTCTAATTTGTGGAATCTCTATTATTAGTAAAATTTTAAATTTCCAAAGGAGTGGGTTGTTGGATAACGGATGCATGTTTGCATCTATTTGAGGAGGAAAAAAAAGGGGGGGGGGGAAGGCTACAAGAAGGAAGGATGAGGAAGCAATGAGAGCATTGTTGGATTCACAGGTCAAGAACACAGAGAGTACTTGTTCTCTTGTACATGACAATCTCCGCAACGATGCCAGTGACATCTAAATTGTCTATACGAGTGTTCATGGGTATTTGGTGTCTTCTGCTTTTGCATTTTATGCTCAGATGAGAGACCAAGATAACTTGAAACTTCCATTTTCATACCCTCCATTTGCAGGTATGTTTTGAAATTCCACTTTCATTTATACTCTCATGCATCCCCCTATTTACTAAAGATTTCCTGATAAGGATACTGGCTCAGGTCGCAGAAATGAAGTTTTTAGTTATTTCCATTACTTGAAGCTTCTAATAAACCTATTTTGTGCATATCCTGCAATCATTGTTTTGTTTGAGTAATCTGCTTAGCAGTACACGAACCTTGTCTGTGTTTTATTTTGTTTGAGGCAATATCTAATGGGAATCCTCCTCTTTCTCTTTTGTTAACGGATGTCTTAATCCTGTTTCCAAGACTCCTATTTGAGCATTGAATCGTAGGATGCTTCCCTAGGTTGTGAAGTTTGGATCTGTACCTGCCCTCCTTTTCTTTCGATTTGCAATCATATCTACCAGAGCATTTCCTCCCTTTAATTTCCAATCGCCATGCAATAGAGGAGATGCGGGCAAAGAGTATATGCCTGTCAATTGCATCTGCTTGAAACATTTCTAGAGCCTTTTTAAAGAAATTCCTTTTTGTGCATGTTTTGTCATCAATGCCTACTATTATTTCATTTCCTCTGAGGCATGCTGTCAATCATCTCCCGTGCCTGGTGCATGCTTCTACATTTTTGCTTTCATGTTTAGTAGGGTCATTGCAAACCCCATTACCTGACAACTTTCCCTCTATCCTGTATGCTATGAGGGACGTCCATACCTATCCTGTAATTATTACATTCCATAGAATGACATCTCATTGAGGCAATTTGTTAAACAAATTGCCTGCCCTGTTTATGCTTTCGCCATTACATCGTTTGAAAGTCTCTGAAATCTACTCAGCAAGTCTATTTTGTATGTATCCTGCAAGCAATCCATGATCAGTTTTCTCCCCTAAACCAATCCCATCGATTGAGAACCCTTTGAAGGCCAAGCATCAGCAAACTAAGAGACGTTGGCTCAGCCCTTAAACCGTGCAGTTAGATTTTAATTTATGCCTTTTGTGTATGCAAGACCTTTTGTGTCTGATATTAATGTCTCCTCTTTAGCGTAATCGTGCCTCCAGCAAACCCTTTGATAAGGTGCTAACCTATCCATTCCATTATTGCTTATATCCTTAAAATCTGCCAGATGATCACTATGAATAACCTTGTTTACTAGGATATTTCCATTTCTATCTATTGACCTCTTGCAGACTCTTTTGTCTTTTGCTGTCACTTTCTAGAGAGGTTTTAGCCTTAACATAGCTTATGATTGGAGTTCGGTCCTGTTAGAATCCATAGGTCAGAGTGTGTATTGGAAATTGTAGCTCATAGCGAATCTTTGTTATGGTTAAACTTGGAATTCTCAATCCATTTCTGAAGTTAATCTATCAGACCAGCGTACTTGTAATGGCATGTACC
Source organism: Cunninghamia lanceolata (assembly GCA_027924645.1). Taxonomy (NCBI): domain Eukaryota; kingdom Viridiplantae; phylum Streptophyta; class Pinopsida; order Cupressales; family Cupressaceae; genus Cunninghamia; species Cunninghamia lanceolata. Next base: position 2,354,875 of record BSBN01000082.1, read on the forward strand.
TTAAGGAATGGGTCATTTTTAGTGTGTCGCTTATGTTTGGTCACTGTGTTTTGGCACTTCAGTCGCCGTTTGTAGTAGCTCTTATGCTAGTGATAGTCGCTTTGTTTGTGGTGTCGTGGTTACAAGCCATCTTTATGCATTTGTTTGCTTTCAGTTTTTGTATCTTTGAAATTTGTTAGAGGTGAAGTCGATGTTCCTATAAGTTAAAGGTTTGTAGTTGAAGAATTTCCGTGAGGTGCTTAGGATAGAGGTTCGATGGGAATAGGTAATACAGAATTAATGCTTTCATAAATGTATGTTTTGTTAAGATATTTTTTATGTCACTTCGGTAGATAGGATCTCATGCACTTAGGGAATCTTATGTATCGTTTTGAAATAGAATGTGGTGGTAAGTTAGAAAAGTTTATAGATTTCAGTAGTTTATTTTGGAATTAAAATTGCTTAAGTGATTTACGTTATAAATAGAACACTAGATGTTTGTAGAAGTTTAATTTGATTTGAGGTTGGTAATTATTCTCGTAGATATTTATCCTATTTCATGAATATATTCGTAGAGCTATTAGTTTGGAGGGTGTTTATTGGAAAAGTATTTATGTTATAACTGTTGATTATGTTTTGTAATTGGTTTAACGTCGAAGAAAGACTTGCTCTTGTAAATAAGTACTTATTGATGTTTTTATTAGAAATGGTAAGTGGCGAATCTTGAATGGTAAGTTACACTTTTTAGGTTTTTGGATATTGAAATGTGATTAGTTAATAGTCTAGACTTATGGCGATATATATGAAAGTATATAGCGTTGTCGTGATAGATAGTGTATGTTGAAAGAAATTTATGTTAGTTAAGCACATATTATGCTATTATTGTTTAGAATGTATCGATTGGTAAGGGGCTAGAGGATAAACCCTGCTTAGAGGAAATTATTAGCATGTTTTTATGTGATTTGTATTGAAAGGATTGTTGGGTAAGATGTTAGTAGGGAACTTAGGCTTATAAGATTAGATTGGTTTATTTGATTTTGTATGCTTATGGGAATTGTGTGTAAATATAGTTGTGGATTTAGAAATTGGTAATTATTAGAAAATTGAAATAAGGAAAGATAGTTCCTTAGAGTTGTGATTTATAGAAATTAGGAAATGGTAAGATGTTAGGAAGACATTTTCATAAGCTTATAGTGATTTTCTTTGGAAATTGTAATGAGTAGACGTTAAATGGCATTTTATGCTTGTATGTAATTACGTATAGTGTTTTGTTTTGAAATGGTAATTGTATTTTAGTTTCTTCTATTATATAGATTCGTAATCCTGTAGAATTAACATTGTGTTGGAAATTGTAGAGGGAATTGAATTATTATTTCTAGTTCATGGGATATTAATAGTGTATTGATTTCCTTGTTGAATTTTAATTTGCTAGTCATGATTGTGATATTCCATTTCGTGCTTCATAAATTGTGGAAATCATTGCTATGTTTTCTGTTTCTTCATACTCTTATTTTGGAAAACAAAGAATTGTGTTTTGCTCTTATTACGGGAAATTAAAGTGTCTTAAACTTGGGATTGATTTATTAATGGAATTATTTTGTGAGCTTTTTGTTTAACTAAGGATGTTCATTTTATGGTTCACCTTTTTTTGCCCTATTAATTCCTAAAGTTTGAAGTTGTGCTATTTGTGATATCTTGGTGTAAGTGATTTCTTGAATTGAATCTGGAGTCCTTTGAACCTCTTTGCTTGATTGCCCTCCCTATTGTTTCTTTATGTGTGTATTGGATCATTATGTTACTTTGGGATTGGAGCTTGGTCTATGTTTTGGTTATTGGTGAAGAGGGAATCTTGAGGGGTGTCTTGTGTATTTGGAAACATGCCGAAAGTTTTGTCCCTGTCAGATAAAAGCGACTTGATCTTTGGGTTGTACCTAACTCCAGAGGTGAGGTGTCTTGATCTTTGGTCCAGATGGTGGCATGTCAATGTAATGGGATATCTGGGTTTTCATTTCTTGTAATGATTGGGGAATGGCCCTCGTTTAGTACTGGATTTCTTAATGGTATTGCTTCAATTTTGAAGAGATTATAAGGATTTATTGTTATTGCCTAGTGAATGGCGTATGTTATGGCTCGGATATGATTGGTGACTTTTACCTGTATGTTGTGGTATGTATGGTTACCAGAGAACGCTTTGGGAGTGGCTTTCATGGTGGGGCCAGTGCCTAGTGAGAGGCCGCCTAGGTAACCCCATGGAAGTTGTAAGCATATGGAAACTTAATAACTTAATCAAGAGGGTTGGGTATTAAAACACTTAACAAGATAAGTAAGAGACCTCACCCATGCCTTGAGTGCTCTTACAGACCAAGGATGGGATGAGAAGGCCTGGTTGGCAAGGCCGACCTCCTTGTCTCCATGAGAGGACCTGTCGGCTCCGCATGTGTCACCTTATGGGGCCGGTGCCTAGAGAGAGGCTGCCAGGGTAACCATAGATGGGGGCCGGCTTCTGGTGATTGATAGCCTGGGTAACCCATTCTAGGACCATGCGATGACACTCTCCTTATGCAGTTCAGTTGTTTCTTCCTGGTTGTGCCTCTGGAGTGTTGTCTTGCCTTGTGCAGTTTTGTTGATTTGGTTGGTTGTGTCATGTCAGTTGTTGTTCTTTTATTTTTGGATGTTGTTTCTTGGCTTAGTGGAATCCTCATCGTTATCTCCTAGCTCGGAGGGGTGGACCTCAGGGTTCCACATGGTTGGGAGGCAAAGCTATCCATTGGTCCTTTTTGGAGATGTCGTTCGAGTTCTGTGTAGAGGTGTTCCAGTTCTAGTTTGCTTCCTACCTTCGGTGGTCTTGTAATCTTGTATTGTAACTTTGTATATATTCTATCTTGCTAATGTAAAAGTTAAACTTATCTGTAGAAGAAGTATAATGTATTTCACTTGTGTGGTTTTAATTTTCTATTCTCTAATGCAGTTGTGTTTCCCTAGAGGAGTTAGAAGTGCACCTTTCTTTATGTTGCATATTATGTTATCTTGGTTTCTGTTATTGCATTTACTTGCTTCAAAAAAAAAAATTTCTGTAAGTTTGCACTTGCTGATCTATCTCTATAGGGTTTCATGACGGGGCATTACACATCTCATCTTGAAAATTTTCCTTTATAGAAAACAAAGGTTTTAATTTTATTTTAATTTTTCCTAAGTTCTAAAGTTTAAAGTTTAATTGCAAGTCTTGTTGACTTCTTGGCTTGGATTTCCTTTGTAAATTGTATCGACACTCTTGACTCTTGCATGGTCAAAGTTTCATCCCCTTTCAAAACTCTGGAGTTATTTTTTAAAGTCATATCTAGACCTCTGAGTTGGTTAGTGAGCATTTAATGCACTTGTGCGTGGGGGTTTAAAGCTTTGAAATCACAAAAATCATTCTATATTTTCACTTTCCTTTCAAGATTTTAAGTTGTGATGCCCCGTCATGCAACCCTAGAGCATTAGACTAACAAGTGCAAAAAAATTACGGAAATATTTTTTTTGAAGCAAGTAAATGCATTATTCATTAGATAAAATTACACTATTAACAACATTTAAACAAGTTGTACAACTAACACCTCTAGGGAACATAACTGCATCAGATAAACATGAAATCATAACAATACAAGTGATATACATTATAATACAACAGATGAGGATTAGATTATTTATTTGCAGAGATGAATAATTACAAAGGTTCAAATACAAGCTTACATGACTGATCACATCGGTTTACAATATACAACAATATAAAACAATTTTGAAAGTAAAATATAGTTCTACGGATGCAAGTACCAATCAGGAACTGGGAACACTTCTACATTGATCACAGACCAGGTCGACCAAGAAAACTAATGGATTAAGCTCTTCCACCCAACCATGTGGAACCCTGAGGACCACCCCCCAAGCTAGGAGATAACAATGAGGTTCCACTAAGTCAAGGATACAAGCAAGCAGATGTAGACTTGACATAGACAACTCAGATCGTCAAGACTACACATATCATCAAGACTACTCAACTCATCAAGGCAACTCAAATCATCAAAACAAGGTAGTACTCCAGAGGTAATACTAAAAGGTAAAGAGGGAAGTAACTAAGCTGTAGTAGGGAGAGTGTCATTGCATGGTCCTAGCATGGGTTACCCAGGCTATCTCTCTCTAGAAACTGGCCCCCATCTATGGTTACCCTGACAACCTCTCTCTAGGGACCGACCCCATAGGGTGACACATGCAGAACTGACATATCCTCTCATGAAAACAAGGGGTAAGTGCAAAAAGATGGGGGGCCAAAAAGTGGCCAAAAAATTTTCAAAAAAATTTAAGTCATAACGCGAGCGCGTTATAACGCGCTCGCGTTATGGCTTTGCAATGACAAGCCTTAGGCTTGTCATTACCGAGCCATAATGTGAGCGTGTTATAACATGAGCGCGTTATAATGTTCTATAAATTAAAAAAAAAGCAGTCATTTCATTTCATTCTAAATTTCTCCTCCGCCCGCGGCTTCAAAACCCTCAAAAATGCACTCGCATTCTACAAAACGCCAATCAACACAAAAGGCTTGTCGATTCATCGCCAAAATGCCGCTGCGACGTCGAGCACGCCAAAGGGGTGAGTTATCTTTATTTTTTTGTTTGAATTTCTTCCTAAATAGGTAGGTTTTTGTTGATTTTTTATGTATATTTCGTTAATTGTAGGAAATGTTAATGCACCTCCTCCTCCTCCTCCTCGTCAAAATCCACAAAATCCTGAGGAGGAAATACCTGCAGAACAACAACCTCCTCCATTCATTCCTCGACATGCCCCTGGAACACAAGATAATATAATGGGGGAAATTGAAAACAACAAAAAACAAATTGAAGATATAATTGCAAGGTTGAAAGATCCTTCCACTTCAACCTTGCATAGGTCCACGCTTACCGAATCTCTTGAGTCTATGTTATCAAATGTAAATTCAATTAGCAAGCAAATAACTAGTTGGACCGATAAAAAGAGAGAGTTTAGAGATTACTATGCAGATAAATTGTCATACCAAGATGTCAAAAAATTACAAATTACAAAAGTAGACTTGTGTTCAATTTTCACAAACCCACAAACAAATCAACCTCCACCCATTACATGCAAGAGGTTCCCTATCCATTGGTGCAACAACCAAGCGATAAGGGACAATTTCGGGCAGAGGTGGTGGATGGTTTTTGACTATCCTCCATGCAATAACAATGAGGTCCCGCAATACTTTTTGAGGAAACTCTATTGCGAGTTTGTCCTCAATAAAGTGCCAAACTATTTTGATATGCGGGACTTCCAGGGTAGAGGTGGGGGCTCAGCACAGGATAGACCAGGGGCACGTCTTGACCCACAGCGGGTAGTGAGACGAGTAATCAGCAGACCAGCCCACGAGCATGTTTCTATCCCTTCCATTGTGAAGGAGAGTGTTGAGGTCGATACACTGAGGTCGATTAGTGCCTTGACCCAGAGCATCATAGAGCATGCCGATCCTGCAACACAGAGTGGGTTGGGAGATAGTGCGAGGAGTAGGGTCCCACCGCATACTTGCCAGGCTTGCAGGTCAGCCTGTGGTTATGAGCCCATGGACAGTTAGGACGCAGGTGCACAGGCTACATCTGCAGCTGAGCAGATGGTGATGACAGATACCCTCCTGAGTGAGACTTTCAGCCTTGATACTCAGGTAAATATTAGCAAGTTTATTGAATTTAATTTATTAAATTTCATTTTTGAAATACAAGATTAACTAATTTAAATTGATGATTTTAATGAAATTTCAGGGTCATAGCGTCGATGCAGTTTTCAATGGTTCTCCACCTACATTTTTCACTAGATCATCTACTGTCGAGGTATGTAACTAGTAAACAATTATAAATATTACATGTGAATAGCATCGTTATATGAATGGTATTCTAATTTCTGATTTTGGATGTTGAATAGGTTAACACTGTAGATTTCATGGCAACCCCTGCCAGCGGTGGTGGACTTCACAGCTTTACGGAGGTAATAAAATAAATAGTTTAATGAATGAATTGTACTTACTAAATTTTTGTATGTGATTTGTGTGTTTTATTGTGTGTACTTCCATGTTTAGATGAACGTGTGTGTATGTTAGGAGCCATGATTTGCATCACTATTATAGTTTTCGTAATTGAATAATGTTGTTTTATTTTTAGATGATGCAGGCTGCGGATACACCTCCCCATGTTCATAGGGCAATGAAGCAGGGTGTGGCCTCTGCGATTCATAGCTCTATGGCATTGACAAGGGTATGAGGCAGATTAGTAAATTTCAATTTACATTCATTGTTATAGTTGTCTATTTTTGAAAAATCAAAAGATTATTGATTTGAAGTTTAATTTCTATCTAGATGGTTTCTATAGGACATGACATCACCAAGGCCTATTCCTACTACTAAGGCAAGCGAGGAGACAGATTATATGTTAGCGGTAAGTGATTATTTTGTTAAATGTTTCATTTTTTTATAACATGTAATTTCTATATATTAATGTCTATACTTTTTTTTTGTAACAGGTAAAGGTGCAGGAAGAACTAAATAGGAGGAGTAGCCCTCGGGTTCGTAGTAGACCACCCACATGCATGTCTCCATCCCCTAGAAGATCAAAGGCTGCTCATGATTTATTCTCTTCACCAGCCAGAGGGGAATGACTTTTTATTGTGTTCCTCTGTTGTATGGCTATATGGCATTTGTGGACATATATTTTGTATTGTACATAGTTGACATTGTATGCCTATATGGCATTCTTGTAAGCCTATATGGCTATTTTGTATATATGTTATACTTATATCGACAGATATTGATGTATGCATATATGGATATTTGGTTAATACAAATCTTTTTTATTGATGGCATCCATACTTGCATTATAAATCCATTTTTGAATGGATATTTGTAGATGGCTACTTCAAATATTTAAAGTCTGATTGTATTACATAGGATGTTTGCATTTTCTTTGATAGGCTTGATAGGCCATGGATTACATGATGGTGTTTGATGGAAAAGTATGGTACTAGAAGACTCTAGTTCATTCTTAATAGGCTTGTGATTGATAATATCTTTGCATGATTGCACTTGATCTTGGATCATGGGCATGTTGTTAGGATTTTGATTGCATTGTGATGTTTGATGGATAGGCATGGTGTAAGTGTAAGATACCCAACTAGTTCTACGAAATTTTTTCCTTACTTAAACACTTTTACTTGCTAACAATTCATTAACTACTTCAATAACATAAAGATATACATCAAGATAACTATTTGAATGAAACAACATTAGAGTTGGGTACTTGTCTTGTTACTTGATTCAATCAACTTGCAATGTCTTATTACATGGAAAATGCTTTCAATAGCATGAAGTACAACTCATTCAATGGAAATACAAGGACAGGCCTTGAAGCCTTGATGTTACAATGTCTTCCTTACTTGAGCAACATTTGAAGATTTGGAATGTTCAACTCATCACCTCACAAGGTAGGCGCATATTTGAAGGATTTACAGGTTTTTCTAACTTGGGCGCCAAGTTGAGGTGACCTCCTCCTGAAGTTGCGCCTTGTCAACATTAGGCACCAATTAGAGTTTATGGATGCTCTGGATTGTTTCCAAGAGTAGGCGCCAAAACATCATCATTATGAAAGTGTTTTAAATGCTAGGCACCCAAATGAGCCCTCTGGAGTCTAGGCACTCCTTTCATGCATTCTGTGTTCTAGGCGCCAATTGAAAGGAGTGGAGAACAGGGCAAGCGCCTTCCAAACTAGGTGTTTCCTTGAGGTGACAAGGACTTAGAAAGTGCGCCTAAGGTGAGCGCCTTGAGTGAAAAGGTCTAACAAACATCTTTGAACCCCCTTTCAAGGTTAGGCGCATTCTGGAGGTGGAAACAAGTAGAAGGTGCGCCTTAGCTTCCTTTGTCAATTCTTTCAAGTCTTTGTTGATTAGGAAGGTGGAATGCTTCATTGTAGAATGAGCGCCTATCTTCTAATGTCCAAACTACTTCTTCTGGCTCACTCTGTGGCTAGGCACCAGAGCTAAACTGTTCACACAAGGGAGTGCACCTAGACTCACTTGATGTTTTCTTACTACTTCAACCCCTGGAAGATGTTCCAAGGTGTTCCCTTTTACAAGCACCTGACCTCCCAAGTTCCTTCATGTGCTATTCCTTGAAGGCGCCAAAACTGAGCTCCAGTGCCATGGGATTGTGCCTAACATCTTTGAAGAGTTTCTAAGCCTTTTGCAAGTTGATATCCCAAACTCATCTTCTAGGCGCAACAGGAGCTTTCCAAAGGAGTTTCCAAGTTTTAGACGCCAAGCGAGGTCATGGGTGAATGGAACTGCGCCTTAGGAGATGACTGGATCCTAAGCGTCAGTCTGGAGTTACAGTGGAATTGATATGCGCCTCAACTAGCTTAGGCGCCCATTTGAAGTGATTCCTTTAACACTTCTCTGTCAATCTCAACTGCAAGGATGATCTCCTAATCCAATTTTGATCCTCTGGAGATGCAAATAGCTTTTCATTTCACTAGGCGCCATCAATGATGATCATTAACCAAAGTGCATTTCAAAGGTGAGATAGGCAAGTGAGGCGCCAAACTAGTCCTTAAGACTTATCTCCTTCTATCAAGTCAATTTCAACTATGTGAGAGAGTTCTATTCTAGGCACAAAATGGAAATGTTTCATCAATTGGTGCATCTTACAAAGCTCCCAATTCTAGGCGCCAGAGCCAAAGAGTTTTTCCCAACACATGCACCTGGGCTAGGAATTCACCTAAGAGACATCACTTAGCTTTAAAACTTTCAATCTATAGCCATCTGGGCTAGGCGCTCCAATGGAGGATCCTTGAACTCATGCATTGGCACCTTCTAGTTCTAGGCACCCATTTTGGATGATTCATCCTGATACTAGCACCCAAAATGAGTAGACTCTCTTATCATCCAATTCACTTAGAAGACTCAAGTTGGAGACTTAGTTGTCTATCCATGTTCTCTGGAAGATTCATTGTACCTCTATGCACTTAGGCGCCCTAGTTGATGTGATTAAAGTGCTTCAAAGCTCCATGATTCTTGGTTAGGCGCACATTTGACATTGAGCAAGCAAGAAAGTGCACCCTGACTCTAGGAGTCCTGCCTTAGTCAAGTTTAGCATCCAGACTTAACTAATTTCAAGTTTCTGACTTTGTTCCTGCAAAAAACAAAAGTTAAGTTAGTCAAAAACCAATTCATTCCCTCATTATTTCGAATTAGCCTCCGCGAATGAGGAATAGCTAACTCATTCTTCATTTGATGATCAGACCGGAAACGGGGACATGACAGTAAGATACCAAACTAGTTCTATGAAAATTTTTCCTTAAACAATTTTACTTGCTATCAATTCATCAACTACTTCAAGAACACAAAGATATACATCAAAGATAACTACTTGAATGAATCAACCTTAGAGTTGGGTACTTGTCTAGTTATTTGACTCAATCAACTTGCAATGTCTTATTACATGGATAATGCTTTCAATAGCATGAAGTTACAACTTATTCAATGGAGATACAAAAGAAAGGCCTTGAAGCCTTGATGTTTACAATGGCGTCTACACTTGATCAACTCAATCAAACTCAATGATGTCAATTGAATGTCAACACCTCACAATATCACAAGGGAGCATCACCTTGCTTGTTGCATGGATGAACGTCATAGTTGCAAGACTCTTAGGGTTAGGCGCCAACTGAAGGTAGTAGAGACCAGACTAGGCGCCATCCTAAGCTGGGCACTTCCTTGAGGTGGTAGAGACATGGATGAACGTCTGGTGGGGTTTGATGACTCTATATTGACACTCAAATTCACTTAGGTGCAATATTAGTGTTCTTCTAACTAGGCGCCAGATAGGAGGATTCTCAGGGGTTTTGGCGCCTAGGTTACAACTTGTCAATTTCTCAAAGAATCTTTGAAACACTTGACTTCCAAGGATTATCATCTTAAGAGTAGATGATGATGACATGAAGTAGAGATCTCTCTAGGACTGGATGAAGCCTTTCTTGATGATAAGATGAAGATGAAGTGATCCTTCATGACGACCCTTGGAGTGACCCTCTTGGAGTTGTGGACTTTGAAACTTTGAAGATTGAGAGATCTTGAAACTCGGATGGATGAATGTCTATCATTGATGAAGTACACTTGCAAGATATTCCTCAGAGAACTTGAAAGGATAGATGCCTTGAAATTTCAACATGACGTTAGTGATGAAGAGTATTGACATGTTGGACTTGATGTGACCTTGCTGAAGGCGCATTTTCTTTCTTAGCATGATCATCCCAAACCAAGGTGCCAACTTGGAAAACCCTGTGAAGGCGCCACTATCTGGAATTTCTTCCAAGGTGTTAAAACTTGACATCTTTTCTTCTCTAGGTACTATCTCCTTCAGGGTGCTCCTTAAAATCATTGGAAGTGCTCAGGACTTACCTTAGTCCAAAGCGCCACAATCCATTCCTTAAAGCACAAAGAATTCTCAAAGGCGCCCCTATTTACCTCTAAGCACTCAAATATCATTTAGATTCAAGGCGCACATTTAGCTCCAAAACGCAAATTTCCATCATCAACCCATCAAGGTGCATCATCTTCCCTTTGTATCCCCTTCAAGGCGCAGACATTCACTTCTTCACACTCAAACTCACTCTCTGGCGCCAGAATAGGTGTATAACTTCAAATAAGGTGCTAATCTTAGGTTTCTAAGTACTTAGTTTGATCTTAAGGCTATCCTTCCTCTAAGCACTCTCTTCAACTCCCTCACTGAAGGCCCTCTATAAGTTTGGGCGCATTTCATCCCAAGGCGCTTCAATATCATCCAAGGCGCAAATTCACTCTCCAAGACAAGGTGCAAAAAACCCTATCCTAAGGCGCTCAAATCTTGCTTCTAGACCTAGGTGCACAAACATGAGATTGTGACTTCAATCATCATTCTTGGTTAAGGCACACAAACTCTCATTCAAGGTGCATATCTTTCTCCAACAAGGCATATATATTCCTCCAACAAGGCGCATATTCAATTCTAGGGCGCTCTATCTTGGATTAAATCAGGGTATCTCCTCAACAAGGCGCTCCAAACCATACCAAGGCACTAAAACACTTAATGCAAGTTCTTCAAGTGCTTATCCAACTTGATTCCTCCAACACAGGGCGCTCAATCTACTTTCTCAAACTTTCAACTCAAATCCTCACCTTATATTCTCCAAGGCAAAAAGGTGCAATTTGATTGAGGGCGCTAAAACTCTTAGGCGCACTTATCTCCCTGAACTTACCTCTCTTCTTCCCTAGGCACCAGAAACGCCTCTTTATCTCAACTAGGCACTTATCTTCTCTAGGCGCAAGGCGCATTTCATTCATCAAGGCACCTATCTCTAACAATCTCAACACTCAAAGGGACTCAAAACTCATTTGGACACCATCACTTCCCTAAAGGCGCAAAATTGGTGTAGATACATTCCATTTATTAAGGATCATTCTGGCGCCCAAATCTTGTCAAAGCAAAGGATCAATAGGTTCTCTCTAAGGTGCACTCCAGGGTTTGATCTTGCAAGACTTCTCACGTCAAAATTTTGACCAAGACACTCAAGGCACTAGTCTTTATCATCTAACCCTACAGTGCACTTACTCATTATGATATACTCCTCAACTTTGTATTCAACCTTGCCCAAGGCGCATATTCACTATAAGGCATTCTCACTTTGTCAAGGCTCAGAGGGCTTCAACTTGCTAAAGGGTAGAGGTCTAGGCGCATAGCTGACTTGAAGCTCAAGGCGCTCCAACCCTCTTGCTCTGGAATTCCTTCTAGGCACTAAGTGACTTCTCCAATTCCTTGAAAACATTTGAAGTGTTTTACCTTCTCAAGGTGCTCCTTCGAACTTGACTCCAAGGTGTTATAATCTCAAAGGTGCTGACATCATCTCAACCAAAGGCGCTCAATGATTCATCCCATATCTAGGCGCTAAAACACTTAATCAACCAAGTCATTCAAGGCGCCATTCAGTAAACTCATCTTCCATGATAATCCTATCAAGGCGCATATCACTTCTCTCATGGGCTTTAGGCGCTCAGTTGAGTGTTTCAATACTACTTAGGTGCCAAATTCATTTTAATGCACCAAACACAAAGAGCTTTCAAACACTGGGCGCTCACAAAGAGTCTTCCAACCTTGGGTGCTAAATTAGGTCTTTGCAACTATCCAAGGCACATATATTTGTTTGAACAACTTATGGTGCCAAGACAACTTCTCATTAGGGTGCTCAAAACACTTGTGTTTACATTTGAAGTGCTTTACCTTCTTAAGGTGCTCTAGACTAACCTAACTCCAAGGTGCTCCATCATCATCCTTAAGGCGCTAAAAACATCATCTCCACTCTAGGCAATAACATCATCCAACTCCTTAAGGCACTTCACTATCAAAGTCTGAAGGCGCTCTACGTAGGACCATGCCTAGCGTAAATAGGACCGTGCCTAGCGTAAATGTACCCATTCAGACGCGTTGGAACAGTCAGTTTGGTCACATCAGGAGCAGGACGAAAGTTACACCCCTTTGCAACTTTACACTGCCTCCTTCTGACAATTTTTGGGGCAGCAGAAAACCTTTCACCAAGGGCAAATGCCTCAGAGCTATAAAAAACCGAGAGAGGTTATTGTAGAGGCACTCTACGTGATCGCGTTGCCTCAGACGGAATGTTTCTAAGTGACACGGTTTTTGAGTAACATCTCGTCAAAGATTGCTACCTTTTTGCACTTTGGACTCTTTAGGGATATCGTCGGTACAATGTAGCTCCGACTGTTTTGACATGTTTGGGTGAAAAATAGGACCATGCCTAGTGTAAATGTACCCATTCAGACGCGTTGGAACAGTCAGTTTGGTCACATCAGGAGCAAGACGAAAGTTACACCCCTTTGCAACTTTACACTGCCTCCTTCTGACGATTTTTGGGGCAGCAGAAAACCTTTCACCACGGGCAAATGCCTCAGAGCTATAAAAAACCAAGAGAGGTTATTGTAGAGGCACTCTACATGATCGCGTTGCCTCAGACGGAATGTTTCTAAGTGACACAGTTTTCGAGTAACATCTCGTCAAAGATTGCTGCATTTTTGCACTTTGTACTCTTCAGGGATATCGTTGGTACAATGTAGCTCCGACTGTTTTGACATGTTTGGGTGAAAAATAGGACCATGCCTAGCGTAAATGTACCCATTCAGACGTGTTGGAATAGTCAGTTTGGTCGCATCAGGAGCAGGACGAAAGTTACACCCCTTTGCAACTTTACACTGCCTCCTTCTGACGATTTTTGGGGCAGCAGAAAACCTTTCACCACGGGCAAATGCCTCAGAGCTATAAAAAACTGAGAGAGGTTATTGTAGAGGCACTCTACGTGATTGCGTTGCCTCAGACAGAATGTTTCTAAGTGACACGATTTTTGAGTAACATCTCGTCAAAGATTGCTGCCTTTTTGCACTTTGGACTCTTCAGGGATATCGTCGGTACAATGTAGCTCCGACTGTTTTGACATGTTTGGGTGAAAAATAGGACCATGCCTAGCGTAAATGTACCCATTCGGACGCGTTGGAACAGTCAGTTTGGTCGCATCAGGAGCAGGGTGAAAGTTACACCCCTTTGCAACTTTACACTGCCTCCTTCTGACGATTTTTGGGGCAACAGAAAACCTTTCACCACGGGCAAATGCCTCAGAGCTATAAAAAACCGAGAGAAGTTATTGTAGAGGCACTCTACGTGATCGCGTTGCCTCAGACGGAATGTTTCTAAGTGACACGATTTTTGAGTAACATCTCGTCAAAGATTGCTGCATTTTTGCACTTTGGACTCTTCAGGGATATCGTCGGTACAATGTAGCTCCGACTGTTTTGACATGTTTGAGTGAAAAATAGGACCATGCCTAGCGTAAATGTACCCATTCGGACACGTTGGAACATTCAGTTTGGTCGCATCAGGAGCAGGACGAAAGTTACACCCCTTTGCAACTTTACACTACCTCCTTCTGACGATTTTTGGGGCAGCAGAAAACCTTTCACCACGGGCAAATGCCTCAGAGCTATAAAAAACTGAGAGAGGTTATTGTAGAGGCACTCTACGTGATCGTGTTGCCTCAAATAGAATGTTTCTAAGTGACATGGTTTTTGAGTAACATCTCGTCAAAGATTGCTACCTTTTTGCACTTTGGACTCTTCAGGGATATTGTCGGTACAATGTAGCTCCGACTGTTTTGACATGTTTGGGTGAAAAATAGGACCATGCCTAGCGTAAATGTACCCATCCGGACACGTTGGAACAGTCAGTTTGGTCACATCACGAGAAGGACACCAAAAATACAAAAGTTGCTTTGTGCAACTTGACAACATTGACACTTTTTTGCAACATGACACAAAGACTCAAACTGACCCCAAATGACTCAAAGTGACTTAAAATCACCTTGATTTGGTGCCCAATGTACATTATAGAGGTCGAGGTGCTCCTTGTCATTCAAACATCTTAGATGAGCGCATAGGAAAGGAAAAAGCTCTAAGTTTCATCATCATGAGCGCCTAATATCGAGAGACTTTAATGGCTCAAACCTTAGCATGGAGTCCTAAGGTGCATTTCATGTGTCCTTTCATCCAGTTTGGCGCCCTTATGTAGATTTTTCAACTTGATTTGGCGCCCTATATGTGAAGGAAGATCTAAAGGCATGAAAGTGGATGTCATATTGCAAGAGTTTGGATCATCAAAATTGAAAGAAATAAGTCTATTAAGCTTGGGCACCCTTGGTCTTCTTTTCATTCATTATGAGCACCTTGGGAGAATGGTATATAGGTCATCATCATGATTGGGCGCCTTGGATCCAGAGTGTTGGAGAGATCATCAAATGGTGTCTAGTAGGGTGAGTTATGAGTTTGGTCGCATCAGGAGCAGGACACCAAAAATGCATAACATGATGATGTAAAAATGTGTACATATGTGTAAAAATGCAGGAGGAAATAAAAAAAGACAAATCTTACAAATTAATGTGCATACTTACAACTCAATGTAACATAATTTTACAAAATCAATGTGAATACTTACAAATTAATCCAATGAACCATTCGAGTCTGCTCTACTCTTTATTGTGTCAAGTATTGCTTCATGGTCAGACTCACGCACCTTCCACAATATTTTGTTCAAAGGTCTACCCCAATACTTTATCAAATGAACATTGGATGCCACGACAAGGTTCGAGTAATGAAGAATCTTCCGATGCATGTCAAAGTCCTGAAATAGCCAAATATTAACACTCTTATGTGGGTACCTTTTAAGCCATGTTCCAGTAATAACCACTGATCCTGTAGGGTATTCGATGTTTTCTCCATCTGTAACAGGGGCCTCCAATTTCTTTTTGGCCTCAACACAATGAGATAAGTAATAATCTGTTCCCTCTTCATTATCTTCATCTGCAATAACTGCATATACGTGCCCTACATTGATATGTGTAGCAAATTAGATGAAATTAGTCAACATTACAAAAACACTACAAAGTAAGATGACATTACCTGGTTGAACTAGATGAAATTAGATGCATATACGTGCCCTATATTACCTGGTTGAACTAAATCTGATATGTGGTCAAAGTCAACTGACGATTCCATCTGTGTTAGTTCCAGTGCCGTCGGGGGTCGATACATGTCAAGTGGGCTAAGATAACTTAACTGCCATTCGTCAACCCACTCCTTTGACTCGCACTCATCCCAGACTTGAATTATACAGGAAGAACAAAAGCATGACATCTTTCATGTATGGATACTCCATGAACCTGCAATTGAGCTTCTAAAAGAGTGCATCTCATTTGATCCTGTCAGTGTACAACAATCCTCATATGGTGCAATGTTAGTATCATATATCAACCAAAAAAATCTACAAACTAAAGACTTACCTTCATTACCTGGACCCATGGAAGCATTACACCACTCGACAATCGATTTTGCATCTGTCAACTTTGCATTGTCTTTATTCTTTAACTCTTCTCGTGCTATGGCTCTTTTGATACATGCTCCTACACCATCATGCTCCCCCTTTCCATGCCCAGCCTCACAAAAGTTCCACATATGTTGAATACCTGTAAAATTATGCCTCCTACTCAGCCAATAGAAATTCTGCGAGTTCTTGAATTGTGACGCACAATTATCCGACCATATGATATGCTGACTGAACGATATGCCCCTTCTAGCCAAATCATTGTAGAACACCTGAAAGCAACCTTGCACGAACTCCGTAGAATGCGTGCGATCATCACTAATATAGAAATTATACTCCCTTATGATCTTTCTGTCATCCTCTGTACTATCATTCGCATGAATGAATGCGATGTGCACAAATATAGAAACCTGTGTGGAGTTGTAATATTGTGATTGCACCTCACGCTGTGGCTGTAGACTGTAGTTCTCTGCAAAGTTAATGACTGAAACAATGCTACCAACCAGAAATGTGTCCTTGCATAACTTGAATTGCAAGTCCAACCATCGAGCTCTATGGGCATGTCTTGCATACTCATACACTATGCTGTCACAAAATATAGGCATAAACTGATACACTGGAATCTTTTCAATAACTAATTCACACCTCTTTGCTTCTTTACCATCTTTTGTATTGTATGCCACTATTTTATACTTGCCAAACTCTACTAGTTCGTTTCCAACCGCATGTGTTATTTCCATATGTTCACATATTGGCAAATGTTGCAAGCCACCGCAACGATGACATGTGCCATCCAAGCATAATTTCTTGTAGAATATTTGACCTTCCTCTCTTTCACATAAAATTCTTGATATGAAATCTCTTGAAGATGTTGGTGGGGCACAAATGGCACAACCCTGCAAATCATTGTTAGTATGCATATCTAAACATATAGACCTATAAGCATCAAAATGGTTAGAAAATTCAATATGTAATCTACAACAACAAGTAGTGCATGTGTGATTTATCTTAACATAGAAAGGTTTTAGCATTTCAAAATATCTTTGACAAATTTTAATTTGAGGATACTTCTCTAGAAATTTACCATAAAACTGTGTTTGAGTCTCATCCAAAAAATGCTTTAGATGTGGCTCGCAGTTCTGACTACCGATTCTCCTTCTTACCACATCCCTTTGATTCAGAGATACCCTTGTGTAATTCTTCCAAAAGTCTTCAATTAATGACCTCAATGCTTCAACAATTAGTTTATCTTTTCGTGGTAGTCTCCCCGAGAACGCCTATAATTCATTGGCATTAGTGTCCTCAATTCTTTGGCGTCTTCCAATGGCTCTTGATAAAATTTTCCTATTAATTCTCAATTCTTGACTTGTCTTTCTAATGAGACAAGCTTTCCTCGTTTGACTACTTACTATAGTCGATGTAATCACATGCCGTGTTGCATTACTATCTTTTGTGCGTGAGGTGTTACCCACACTCTCATACGCACTCATTAGATTCTTGACAATAGATTTTTCACTTGAAGCCTCTGATGTTCTCAACCCAAGAATCTTCATGATAGACCTATACTGTATACTTCGCATCATTTCAACGAATAGTTGACATCTTGCAGTCTCATTTAACTTTTCAAAGAACAATCTCTAAATCTTATTAGCATATCTTCTACAAGTGCGTTTTGGAAGCTTACCTTCCATTGGCTGCAAAATATTCTCATCAATATCAATCAAATACTTTGGCTTTCTATGCAAAATTATAGGTGGTGTCAAGTTAGGTAAATTCATCTCAACATTAGGAATTTCATCAATATTTAAATGAGATGGGTTAGATGGCATACCTTCGATCGAAGATGGAATAGATGACATACCTTGAGGTTGAGGTGGGAACGATGGCGTACCTCCTTCATCACATGTGAGTGATGATGTACTCTCAACTTGAGATGTGGTAGATGGTGTCCCTACATGTTGACTTGCGGTAAAGGACGTGTCTCCAACTATGGTATTCAAATCTCTCGTACCACAAAGTTTTTGCATTCGTTCTCTTTGTGCCGCCAATACCATATCTCTTTGTGATGGTTGTGGTTCCTCTTCAATTGGTATGTCTTCATTTATTGTGTCCAATTTCCTCTTCTCACGAAGTTCCCTCATAGCCATTGCTTTCTTTGCATTCTTAGCTTCTATCTCTTCCTGTGTTGGTTTAATTCTTGATCGTTTCCTCGGCATGACGGAGAATTTGTCTGTAGCATGATAAAGAGACCAATATTAGTTCCTAAGAAATGAATACATGATAATAGTGGGATTGTATTTTTTTTATGTTGTAAGAATTTATTCTTGTATAGTTTGACATCATGGTATGAACTAAGGTTTGTTTATTACACATAATTATTAAAGAGCCCAAGTGTAGAAAATATACATGGCATCATGTGAGATTGTAGGTTGCTTTCTTGATTGGGAATGTGTCTATTTTAAACATGTATGATAAAGCATGATAAAGTAATTCAATCCGAAATAAGGAAAATGTAAAGAACATGCATGTAAAGACTTGACATACCTAAATAACAAAGATTTGAATGGAGAGAGTACCCAATTATGTAGTGTTTTTATCTTCTTGCATCAAACTCCTCAACAATTTGAGTTTTTCACCACTTGCTTCCTTTTCAATGTTAAATTGTTAAAATTGAATCACAATTAACATTGCAACACTACAAAAATTGAAACTTGAATAGATATATATCAAACTTGGTGTGAAAACTATGTTATTTCCTCCTTCTCAAGTTGGCAAAGCAGAAAAGGTGGTGGAAAGATCATGCAAAGGTGGTACAATGTGTCAAATGTGCATGTGAACTTCCCAATAGCATGAAAGCACTTCTTTTTTGTCGGAGCACGCGCAGAATCAGTAAGAAAATAGAGCATGTGGGCCTGGATCATGGGGGTAACCACTTTTTTACCGTTTCAATAGAACTACAAAATGCGAGCGTGCTATAACGTGCTCGCGCTATAACGCGCTCGCGTTTTATCCTACTATAGATTCATCACATCCTTTACATTGATCACATCTTTTTCTTGCAAGGGCTTACCAGATGCTCCGCCATATGATAGGTATAACAATGAAGGGGCAAGCCCTCATAATCAAGTTCGTGATAGAAAATGCCCTCAATCCTCAACATCAAATCCTAATCCCTAAACCCTCAACTCTGATCCCTCGACCCTCAACCCTCAATGTCAAATCCTAATCCCTCAACCCTATCCCTAAACCCTAAACCCTCAACCCTCAACGTCAAATCCTAATCCCTCAACCCTCAACCCTATCCCTAAATCCTCAACCCTCAACGTCAAATCCTAATCCGTCATCCCTCAACATCAAATCCTAATCTGTCAACCCTAATCCATCATCCCTCAACTCTAATCCCTCATCCCTAAACCCTAAATGCTATCCCTAATCCTACACCCTCAACAGACTCGATACTATACCTTAAACTCTAATCCCCTATCTCTAAACCCTCCAACCCTATCCCTAATCCTTACAACCCTCAACCCTAATCCCTCAACCCTTAACTCTGATCCATCAACCCTCAACACTATACCTTAAACCCTAATCCCTTCAACCTCAACCCTATCCCTAAACCCTTGACCCTCAAACCTCAACCCTCAACCCTTGACGTCAAACCCTAATCCCTTAACCCTTAACTCTGATCCCTCATCTCTCAACCCTAACCCTAAACCCTAAACCCTAATCCCTTATCCCTAAACCCTCCAACCCTATCCCTAATCCTTATGCCCTCCACACTCAACTTTAACCCTAATTCCTTGACCCTCAACCCTATCCCTAAACCCTTGACCCTCGAACCTCAACCCTCAACATCAAACCCTAATCCCTCAACCCTTAACTCTGATCCCTCGACCTTCAACCCTAACCCTAAACCCTAAACCCTCGATGTCAAATTCTAATCCCTCAACCCTTCACTCTAATCCCTCAACCATAAACCCTATCCCTAAACCCTCAACACTATACCTTAAACCCTAATCCCTCAACCCTAACCCTAAACCTTGTCTCTAAACCCTAATGCCTCAACCCTCAACCCTAATCTGTCATCCGTCATCCCTCAACTCTAATCCCTCATTCCTAAATCCTAAATGCTATCCCTATTCCTAGACCCTCAACAGGCTCGATACTATACCTTAAACCCTAATCCCTCTACCCTCGACACTCTTATTTAACCCTAATCCCTTGACCATTAACCCTATCCCTCAACCTCAACCCTCAACCCTCAACCCTCAACTCTCAACATTAAACCCTAATTCATCAACCCTAAACCCTAATCCCTCAAACCTAAACCCTATCCCTAAACCATCAACCCTCAACACTATACCTTAAACCCTAATCCCTCAACCCTCAACCCTAAACCTTATCCCTAAACCCTAATCCCTCAACCCTCAACCCTAATCCATCATCCCTCAACTCTAATCCCTTATCCCTAAACCCTAAATGCTATCCCTATTCCTAAACCCTCACAAACTCGATACTATACCTTAAACTCTAATCCCTTATCCCTAAACCCTCCAACCCTATCCCTAATCCTTATGCCCTCCACACTCAACTTTAACCCTAATTCCTCGACCCTCAACCTTATCCCTAAACCCTTGACCCTCGAACCTCAACCCTCAACCCTCAACATCAAACCCTAATTCCTCAACCCTTAACTCTGATCCCTCGACCTTCAACCCTAACCCTAAACCTTAAACCCTCAACGTCAAATTCTAATCCCTCAACCCTTCACTCTAATCCCTCAACCCTAAACCCTATCCCTAAACCCTCAACACTATACCTTAAACCCTAATCCCTAAACCCTAACCCTAAACCTTGTCCCTAAACCCTAATGCCTCAACCCTCAACCCTAATTTGTCATCCGTCATCCCTCAACTCTAATCCCTCATTCCTAAATCCTAAACGCTATCCCTATTCCTAGACCCTCAACAAGCTCGATACTATACCTTAAACCCTAATCCCTCTACCCTCGACACTCTTATTTAACCCTAATCCCTTGACCATTAACCCTATCCCTCAACCTCAACCCTCAACCCTCAACCCTCAACTCTCAACATTAAACCCTAATTCATCAACCCTAAACCCTAATCCCTCAAACCTAAACCCTACCCCTAAACCATCAACCCTCAACACTATACCTTAAACCCTAATCCCTCAACCCTCAACCCTAAACCTTATCCCTAAACCCTAATCCCTCAACCCTCAACCCTAATCCATCATCCCTCAACTCTAATCCCTTATCCCTAAACCCTAAATGCTATCCCTATTCCTAAACCCTCAATAGACTCGATACTATACCTTAAACTATAATCCCTTATCCCTAAACCCTCCAACCCTATCCCTAATCCTTATACCCTCCACACTCTACTTTAACCCTAATTCCTCGACCCTCAACCCTATCCCTAAACCCTTGACCCTCAACATCAAACCCTAATCCCTCAACCCTTAACTCTAATCCCTCGACCTTCAACCCTAACCCTAAACCCTAAACCCTCAACGTCAAATTCTAATCCCTCAACCCTTCACTCTAATCCCTCAACCCTAAACCCTATCCCTAAACCCTCAACACTATACCTTAAACCCTAATCCATCAAACCTAACCCTAAACCTTGTCCCTAAACCCTAATGCCTCAACCCTCAACCCTAATCTATCATCCGTCATCCCTCAACTCTAATCCCTCATTCCTAAATCCTAACCGCTATCCCTATTCCTAGACCCTCAACAGGCTCGATACTATACCTTAAACCCTAATCCCTCTACCCTCGACACTCTTATTTAACCCTAATCCCTTGACCATTAACCCTATCCCTCAACCTCAACCCTCAACCCTTAACCCTCAACTCTCAACATTAAACCCTAATTCATCAACCCTAAACCCTAATCCCTCAAACCTAAACCCTATCCCTAAACCATCAACCCTCAACACTATACCTTAAACCCTAATCCCTCAACCCTCAACCCTAAACCTTATCCCTAAACCCTAATCCCTCAACCCTCAACCCTAATCCATCATCTCTCAACTCTAATCCCTTATCCCTAAACCCTAAATGCTATCCCTATTCCTAAACCCTCAACAAACTCAATACTATACCTTAAACTCTAATCCCTTATCCCTAAACCCTCCAACCCTATCCCTAATCCTTACACCCTCCACACTCTACTTTAACCCTAATCCCTTTAACCTCAACCCTATCCCTAAACCCTTGACCCTCGAACCTCAACCCTCAACCTTCGACGTCAAACCCTATTCCCTCAACCCTTAACTCTGATCCCTCATCTCTCAACCCTAACCCTAAACCCTAAACCCTAAACCCTCAACCCTCAACGTCAAATCCTAATCCCTCAACCCTAAACCCTATCCCTAAACCCTCAACACTATACCTTAAACCCTAATCCCTCAGCCCTCAACCCTAAACCTTATCCCTAAACCCTAATCCCTCAACCCTCAACCCTAATCCGTCATCCCTCAACTCTAATCCCTCATCCCTAAACCGTAAATGCTATCCCTATTCCTACACCCTCAACAGAATTGATACTATACCTTAAACCCTAATCCCTTATCCCTAAACCCTCAAACCCTATCCCTAATCCTTATACCCTCCACACTCTACTTTAACCCTAATTCCTCGACCCTCAACCCTATCCCTAAACCCTTGACCCTCGAACCTCAACCCTCAACCCTCAACGTCAAACCCTAATCCCTCAACCCTTAACTCTGATCCCTCGACCCTCAACACTATACCTTAAACCCTAATCCCTATCCCTCAACCCTTAACCCTTAAAACTTAAACCCTATCCCTACACCCTCAACACTTGACACTATATCTTAAGCCTTAAATCCTCATCCCTAAAGCCTCAACCCTCAATCCTTAAACCTTCAACCCTAAACCCTATCCCTAATCCCTCTACCCTCGACACTCTAACCCTAACCTCGACATTAAATGCTAATCCGTCAACCCTAAACCCTAATCCTAAACCCTCAACCCTCAACCCTCAACACTATACCTTAAACCCTAATCCCTCAACCCTCAACCCTAAACCTTATCCCTAAACCCTAATCCCTCAACCCTCAACCCTAATCCATCATCCCTCAACTATAATCCCTCATCCCTAATCCCTAAATGCTATCCCTATTCCTAAACCCTCAACAGACTCGATACTATACCTTAAACCCTAATCCCTTATCCCTAAACCCTCCAACCCTATCCCTAATCCTTACACCCTCCACACTCTACTTTAACCCTAATCCCTCGACCCTAAACCCTATCCCTAAACCCTTGACCCTTGAACCTCAACCCTCAACCCTCAATGTCAAACCCTAATCCCTCAACCCTTAACTTTGATCCCTCGACCCTCAACCCTATCCCTAAACCCTAAACCGTAATCTGTCATCCCTCATCCCTAAACCTTAAATACTATCCCTATTCCTAGACCCTCAACGGGCTCAATAGTATACCTTAAACGCTAATCCCTTATCCCTAAACCCTCCAACTATATCCCTCATCCCTTAACCCTCATGATTAATAGCCTTGAACGTAAAAAAATTTGAGTGGGACATAACGCAAGCGCGTTATAACGTGCTCGCGTTATGTAAAACATGACAAAAGATAGACATGCGAGAAAGAAAAATGCAAGGCAAAACATAACGCGAGCGCGTTATAACGCGCTCGCGTTATAACGCGCTCGCGTTATTTCTTGCTTTGGGAATCCCAAGCCTTGGGTTTGGGATTTGCTTTGGATTTCCAACCCAAAGGCTTGGAGTGCCTTATGAATAGTCACAGATGTGTTTTTCTATATTCTTCAAAATTTCACATAATTTCGTTTGTGCTAACCCTTAAATTTGCACGTGTTTCAAGGTTGAACAAATCGAACACATGGGTAATGTTAGGCTTTCTCTTAGCTATTTGATGATGTGATTTTTTTCACATTTTAACAATGTTAAGCCTTTCATCTTTAATTTCTTTTGTTTGTGTGTCCGTTTTTAGGCAAAAACTACTGTTTGGTCTTTTTTTCATTGTAAAATAACTATTCATTCAAATTTCAAAAAAATTACATATTTAGAAACTAGACTCCATTCTACAAATATTAAAAAAATAAAAAAATGATTTTCAATTAGTTTTCAAAATTTATAGAGGTAGCACGGCCAAAATTCTATTTTTTAGGATGTGTCCACTTTAAAAATTAGTAAAAAATCAAATATTCATCAAAAAATTATTAGAAAAATCAGGCATAAACTACATGCTATTAGCTAATTTCTCACCAAAGCGATTTTAAAAATACCAAAAAAAAGTTGACCTTTTGAGGGAGCCACAAAACATGCTATGTTATGTTTTTTTGACAGAAACAACACTAATTTCTGTGGCTCCCTCTTTTGAACCCCTTAATCTATGCCATTTTCAAAACAAAATAGTAGTTTAGAAGTAGACTCGGAGCACTACGAACATTGTTTTGGTTGCATCTCCAAATTTTGAGTGTAACTATGCTCAATTTCTCATCCAAGGCCAGTATTTCCTGATTTCAGAAAAAAAGTGGCCACTTAAGACCCCTTTTTGGCCCCCCATCTTCCTGCACTTACCCCAAGGAGGTCAACCTTGCCAACTAGGCCTTCTCATCCCATCCTTAGCCTGTGAGAGCACTCAAGGCATGGGTGAGGCATCATACTTATCTTGTTATTTGAATTTCTACCCAACCCATCTAAATAAATTTTTAAGTTATCACTTGATTACAACTTCTATGGGGTTACCCAGGTAGCCACTTTGGCCACTGGCCCCACTATAGAAGCCACTCTCCTACATGCAACTAGCAACTCCTAACCAACATCCAGAAACCAATAACATGCATGGACAAGGGAATCATAAGGCCTCTATCTTTTGGAAAACTAATACTTACATAGACCAATTTTTCAATTCAAAACAACAGTCTTTCCCTAATCCACATCAAGACCTCATACCAAAAGACACATCACCAATACATCCTTGCCACAATAACACACTGGATTCCAAGGTAACTAGCCTCTGGAGCTACAAGGGTTAACACAAATACCAATAGACAACTTCCAAAATATGACGCTTAGCAATCTTGACCTCCCATGAAACTATCATGATCACCATTACACTAAGCTAGACAAAACATAACAACAAGACTCAAAACCAAATTAAATGAAATGACCCAATTGCATCATTGATACATATTGGTTTTCAATTAGTATTAAAATGACAAACGAATATATATATATATATATATATATATATATATATATATATATATATATATATATATATATATATATATAAAACAAGACTCAAATACTCTTCGACATATATGGCATGGATTCAATAAAAGACTTTAAATCTCTCTTTTTAGATAAATCATAAACTTACTTAAGATAACAATATTCTATACAAAGTTCAAGATCTATAATTCTCTCTATGATTTATTTAATAACTACTACAAAATTAAATTCCTATACCCTTCCAAATAATAATAATAACTTCTAATCTTTTTTAATAAAGATGAACACACAAGTGAATTAAATTTAGAAACAATATAATGCAAATATTAAATTACTAATTCTATTCCAATACAATAAAATAAGTAATAAAAAGGTGTTTATTTTCATATCCTGATATATTAATCATCAAATTAAGCACAATATAATAACCTTCCATTCAGACAGTTTCTATCAAAAGATATGGAGTCACATATGGAAACATTTTAAAAGACTTATTCTTTATATCCTCCTAACTTCAACTACCATAGGTTCTTTCTAAAATGATCACCAAACCAAAAGGGAAAAAAAATATTTAAGATGTAAATAAAATCAAAACTCTTCTACCAGAGAGAAGAAACATAAGGAGTCTTATTAGAGGTTTCCAAACAATAATGGATGACCTGTCAGGGAACAATTCACAAGAATAAAATAAATAAAATTTGCAGTAAAGAATGAGGATGCCACTCCACAACAACAAAGATGAAAAATAAATGATTACAGGGTATAGCATTTTGGCCAGAAATAAGGCAACAAATGAGACTATCCGAGGTTTTCAACTTGCCTACAGAGAAGACAAATTACACAATACATAGATTTAATAAGAAGCCAACAGATCCCCCAAAACCCACGTCGTACGGCCAGGAAGATTACAAGGGTTAGAATGAATGAACTTGCAAAGGGAACAGAGGATTGCAAGATAGGATAAAATTTAGATCACAACTCACTTTTACCAGGTAAGTAGTATTTAATAATTGTTTTGAAGGATAGAGATTTAGAAAACCATTGTATGGCTTGATGTACGACCACAAATAGTGGAGGAGGCCCGAACTTCAAAGAAAACTTCAAGTAACATCCAACCAATTCAGTCTAATGTGAAATCTTCAGGTACAAACAATTTAGAAAAGAAGCATGAGATGTGGCCGTACGATGGCAATGAGATGAGTTGATTTCAGTTTGAAGCAATACTAAACACCATCAACCCACTAAGCACAGACAAAAATTTTATTGGCTTAAGGTAGAAATTAGAAGGAGGAAGTTGAGGAGGCCATATGGTGGTGACTACGGGGGATTGAGGATAGCAGTTTACAATTAGACAAAATCCCTCCAATATAACATTACAATAGTCTGGCAAAAAAATTAAGGGCATGAGAGGTGTATATTAGCTAGAGATATAAATTTGATAGAATCCTTTTAAATTTCATTTCAGAGCATGGCTTAAAATCTCATTTTTCGGCAATGGATTCTAAGAGGCAAAAGCTAGGTAAGCCGTATACAATACTGAGAGCAACAAAATAGGAAAGGGTATGGAAAAAGATAGAAATAGAGCAATTTCTCATGAATTTCCGGTGACCAAAAAAAAACCATCAAGCACAGAGTTACAGGAAACTTCAAATGGTGACAAGAAGACAAAGAGCCCACTAGACTAAAGAGACAATTTCAATTACACACCAGAGATTCCACATGAAATTTAAACTAATAAGTTTGATACAATAAGCATACCCAAAATTTTGATCCAAGGCTTCAAACTTTCTTCAACTTTCCTCTTCTTCAACTTCCCGTAACAATTTTCTTCAATTTTCTCTCTGTCTCTCTTCAGAACCATTCCCCCCCAAAGATAATAACCCCCAAAGCAAAAATAGCCAAGAGTTGTAAATGACCACCATCTCCAATCTGTTACAGAAAATCCCACTACTGAGGAGAATCTAAAATTTTTACTTAACATAGAGATTCCCCAAATCCGGAATCAAATTCGACACCTAGCCAACATTAAATTATTACCCAATAGTATTCTTTAAATAACAATATACTAATTAACCATAATAAAACTTATGACTCAGATACTATTAAAAACATTAAGATAATTAATTTAATCTATATTAAAATTTACTTAAATAATATTCCTAATTTCCATAATAATTTACGACCAAGCAACATACTATTATTTTTGACATGCTATTAACATTATTAATGTAGTATTAATTTATTAATGCATTACCAAAATATACATAGGCTTAACTAAACTAAAACTCAACAATAACTCCACATACCACTAGACGGCCAACAAACTGAAACAAGGACCAAAGAGTGACACCTCGCCTCATGACCACAAACTGAAGACTAAAATTGACCTAGGGAAAACCCCATGTTATCTCCCTTCAATAGTATCCATTGGCCAAGGGCACGCTCAGACCTACTAAGTCAGGTGGAGTCAATGCTTGGTACCTGCAACCTACATCAAGATGATAGGTTGTATACAACATACACATATATATCAAACACACAGAGTTAGGGAATCACAACGTAGTAGGGTGCTCGAAACAAGTAATACTACATTGTCCCTGCTCTCAAGCATAACAATCAACACCACATCTCTAATTAATCATCATATAACATTAATCCATAAAGCATGATAACAATATTCTGCATAAACGATTATCCATCAACTAAACATGTCATAATACATCATAAACTGAAATATCAATAATGTCATCATAAAACTCATAACACATGTCAAAACCACATCAGTCAAATATAGTCCATCATGATCATAATAAGCATAAACCATAGTCTAATAACTCAAATGTCTCAAACTGTCAAAATGCAATAGAAGAACTATTAACTGTCACAAGCCAAAAATGAGGGGTATTACATAAGTGGTCTAGCTCATCTAACCTCTCAGTTTGTAACAACTCTTACATTCTTAGATTTTACCTATTTAAGCAAGTTTGCGATCAAAACCAAGCTTTCACCTTTGTATTCTTTTCCCATTTTCTAGTTCTTTGAATGTTTGAGGTTTTTGAGAAATGTTATGTTCTTTCTTGTTTGTATTGCAAAATTGGTGTTAAAATATGTTATTTTTCTTCATTTTACATTCAAAGGGTGTTTTAATGTTGATTTCCTTAATTACTTTGAATTCTATCCATGGATTTGTCTCTAGTTTTTCCTTTGGCCTTTGGCCCTAAGGTTTTTGAGGGCTAAATTTTGGGCATTTGATGAATCCTATTTGTAAACCTCATTTAAACACTTAGAAAAATCATGCCTTGAGTTTTAAATAAAATTTTGCCCCATTTTTGGACCTTGTGCAATTGATTCATATCTAGTTTAATTGATTTTAGGTCCATTTTAGATAAAAAATCATCTTTGAAGTTTTCACACTATCATTTTCATTTATAGTTTTTACAAAATGCGAATGACTTCCGAACTACATTCAAAACCACAAAAGTTTTTATAGTTTGTAGTTGTTTGCAAATTGCTCTAAGAATCTGAACTCTGGCTATAGTCTAGAGTCCCAAAATTCTATGAAGTTTGAAAAATCTTGCTAAGTGTAATTTGCATTTGAATCTTGACCAACATTCACATCCTATTTATAATTTGTAGTCTCTTACAAATTGTAATCAGAGTCCAAAATGCGACTATAGTTTAGAAATGCAAAACATTTTACAACAAACTACAAATTGCAAGTTGCTTTTGAAGTCTAGACACAATCCACATTTCATTAGAAAAATATAGTATTTTGTTAATTGTAAGATGGCTTGGAAACTCAAACTACACATTGCATCCTGAGCCTAAACTCTGAATTGCACCAAAACATGAAAGTAATCATTTTGAAGATCTTGATCCCTAAGACTTGTAAATTTGATCAATTCAATCATATAAAATTTATATTTATGTGAAATTGAACATATTTTATTTCATTTTAGATTAATTGATCAAAATGTGGTAAAATTACAAAATTAGTTAATTAACTTAAATAATTAATTTCTAGGACTTCTAAACCCATATGACATCTCCTGCAAAAATGAACTATGAATACAAAGGAGTTATCCCACCTTCAAAGTTAACCAATGATTTGGTAAATATAATAGACATAGATGTGGGGCATGTGGGGTTAGAAGAATTCCAAACCATAATGGTTATCCTTATAGAGCAAATGTTTCCCAAGGTGAAGAACGTGAAGATCAATGGATTGGTATAGGCTGCAAGTTTTCCTGTAACCTTACAATCCCTTGACCTAGTGATGGCATGTGCTAGAAGTTTTATGACCTAATTAACATGGAAAATAGAGCATAGGAGGGAAATGTAGTATTGTTGATCATGTCTCAATATATAGAGGAATTTTTTGATATTCCTTCAAGGGCCAAACATTGCAATGTTACCTTGACATTAGCACATACTTGTTATGAGCAACATGTGAGTGAATGCCAAAAGAAAATTAATAATTTTCTTCTAAAACCTAAAGCTACCTTAACTAGGCTACCTAATAAATTGTTTAGAAGTGACTTCATTGAGGTAGTGAATGATTGTATCACTCTACTAAGTAGAATTACTCGCTTGGAGGATGCCAGAAAATTCCAAAACTAGATATTTAGGTATATAGCCAAAATATTGAAAGGATAATAATTCTTTGACTGGGCTACTTTGATTAGTGTCTCTCTCCATTAGATATTAACTAATATCATCTAGAATAATAAGTTTTACATGACTTCTTATTTGGTACATTCCCTAGCCCGTAGACAATAATTTTTAGGATTATAGATGGTAGGGACCATGATGCCCAAACAACAAAAGGTTTACAAATACTATCCATAATTAGAGTTCAAAGCACATGCACAAATCCTAGGGTAAATGATTCTTTTATTTTCTTCATTATTAGGTTACTAGAAAGAGATTTTGGTTAGAGATTGTCTCCAAAAATAAGAGCTAAGATTGAAAAATATGGAAGTTGGTTTATTTAGTTTCCAACCTTTTCTTACTTTAGAATCCCAGGATTCAATAACGTTCCATATAAATTGCCTAGATATGTAAGAAAAAAATTGCAATATTAGAGTTGTGTTGAAAATTGTTAGAAACAAGCTATGTTCTAAAAAAAAAGTGTGTGGACTGCACTTCCCCATTAAGATTTCCCAACATCAATGCATAACTAGCCAAACTTGTAGAACTACAAAAATTGAAATTACTTAATGGAATATGAAGTTATATGATGCAAGGCCATGTTTTAACCCAGATTCAATAATTGAAGGATTGAGAAATATATGTAAATTCAATTGGAGGACTTCTAGAGTAATTTTAATGATGAATGAGGTTAGAAGGAGAGATTACATAAGGCCGACCACTATTCAATTGAAGAATTTTCTCATAACAACAATACCCAATGTAATTAAAGAAGATGGCAATGTTTTGGATCCAACCTATGAAAATGGATAGATTACATCTAAACCCCCTTTAAGAATTGATGGGAACTGAAAGAACTTAACAATTTCTATTTTAGAATAAAAGTAATCTTGAAGAGAATGAAGACATAGTTGAATAAAATGAAGATTAAACATAAAATGCCTCCAATAGAGTTGAAAATATTTAATATCATGCAAAATGAGTTACAAGAAGAATCTTCCTTGGGACCCAAGTCTCCTCCTCACCAGGATCCTATAGCACAAGTGCCACGACAAGAGGCCACACCACCACCTCAAAAGCCAATAAATTTACAAGCTAGTTCTCCTCAAAAAACTCAACAAGAGGAACCAATTGACATATATTCTCCAGATAGGACTCCTTTGTATGGAGAACAAAGCAATGTTATTAAAAATATTCATACTTATGAAAGTGATTTTTCTTCATCTTCTTCTGAGAGGACTCCATTTCCTCCTAGGAAAGATCAATAGTGGGAAATTCAATAGCCCATAGTCAATTAAATATTTAGGTTGAGCAAAAGATAGGGAAACAAGAAGAAAAACATGAGAAAGAAAGGGAAAAGGAGAGAGAGGCTAAAAATTAGGAATAAAATGAACAAATATTTTTGGATCAACAATAAGAGCTTCTAAATGATAATGGATAGGACCTCCAATAGGAAAGGCAAACCTATATAGAGAAACAAGTTAACCAAGAGTAGATCCATGAGGAAGAATCGGTGAAAAAGGAACAAGTCCATCAAGAAAAGGTTCCTTATAGATATATATATCAGAGTGAGTAGTAGCAAAGGAGGCTACAAGAGGAAACAACTAAAGAGAAAACTTCAATTGATAACACTCCTCAATGGTTTAATCAAATTCTTCAAAGTGAAAGAGGGTGTTGTAGTATTGTTTGGATGATTTAGAAGAATTATCATTAATATCCAACCCAAGCACACCCAAAAGAGCGAGAGTTCAATCAATGATAACAATAGATTCACAAGGAGCTTGGCAAGCCCATATAGTGACTCCTTTGAAAGATGTAGTGGAGACTCAACTTCAACCATCTAACATTTTTGTCAATACAATTTCATTAGAGAAACCTATAACATCATAAAATATGCACACTAGCATTTTACATTTAGTTTAGCACCTTGTTGGACCTATTTTTTTGCCTTTGTTAGTTAGGACCTATTTAAACACCTTTTTGAGCTTAAAATGATGAAATCTTGATCCCAATAAATAAACCCAACATAATCAACTTAGGACTAGACTAAGCCCACTATATTTAGCACTCCCTAGAGTTTTGTGGGCTAAAGGTCCAGTGTACCTAAGAGCCTTGGTCCCAGTAGGGACCTTTAGCCCCACTTGTGTAGTGTTGGCTTAGGACACTTCCTTAGTTTGTATTTGTCAGCCTAATTGTGTTTTATTTGTTGTAAGTGAGAGGGAATGCATATTTAAATGAGTGTTGTAGTTCATTTTACTCCAAGAAGAAGAATTCCAAGTTTGCTCTCATATTGTGTTCTATGCTAAAGTGTTCTTCATGCTTGGAGCATTATCTACTTGTGGATGCTATTAAGGTTTGTTTGCAGGTTTTGAAAGGAAGTTTCAAGCCTTCTTCATCACTCTCCTTTGTTGGTGTAGACTCTTGAGTCATCTTCATCAACTAAGGTCATATCTCTTGTGGTAATCATCATCATTATCATTTATTATCTATCATATTATTACAGATCTGACCTCTGCCCTCCTAGGGCACACACTCTTGGATCTAATCATTGTTGTAGTGGAGGTGGGAACACCAACACAGGGTTTGAATGAGGCAATCCATTATACACAACACAACCTTTTCCTCTTTTCTTGTGTGTAGGTTGGAGAAACAGGTTTCTGGAGCTGATTTCTGAGAAGAATGCAGAGTAGATAGGTACAAATATGGTGATATCTATGATTCTACGAAACCCTAGAAAAGGCCTAGGGTACCCAAGTGCCCTAGTCCTAGGCATTTCTGCTACAAAATCCAAGTTTTGAATCTTCCTCTGATCTCTACTATAATTTTTGTTTCTTGAGATTTGCTTCCGACAGTTAATTATAGTTTGATCTTCATCTTCTAGGGTTTGATCATTTGTCTTAGCTTGCTTGCTTGACCTTGCTTGATCCTTATATATAAAACAAAAGGGAAGAACCCCTATAGTTTGGTTCTCCTTCTTGAGTAGTAGCCAAGCTCAGTTTGTGCCCCAATGTTTGTAGAAGAGGGTTTTGACCTAGTTTAACTCCGTAGACTAGATCACTCTTTTCTACATTAAATTTTGGTGAACCCATCATTTCTTACACTTTTGCATCCTTCTTCTTTCAGATTTGAGTTGTTTATAACTCTAGATCTGATTGGGAGTGAGTTCATTAATCATTTTTCATTCATACATAGTTAAATTTTGCATAGTTTCAAAGATAGGGTTTGTGAAAACCTTGCATTTATATAAAATCTGGCTAGTTTTGAACCTAGGGTTTGTAGACTTGAGAGTTGTTTTAGATATTGTTGCATTGATAGATTTTTTAAAACATTTTAATTTTCTATACCTTGTCATTATTTATGTTCAAAACATTTTTGCATACTTGCATTTGAATTTGAAAAAGAAAAACTTCATTTTTGAAAAAAGCATAGTTGTCACTTTGTTTGCATCTCATAAGTATAGATCATCATAGCATAATCTAATTTTCTGATTTTTGCATCAGATTTGATTGGAATTATAGTAGTTAATCATTTCATATTGGTGCATTGTGCATTTGAATCCTTTTTATTGCTATACATTTTCAAAAAAAAAGTGCATGTTGCATTCTAGGGTTTATGATTAATAGTTGAATTTTAGATTTTGCTACTATCATTCGCATTCCAGATCTGATTTTGTATTGTTCTACAACATTACACTTGTCATCTTGCATTGAAAATTGAATATAGGAATAATTTTGAATTGTTACATTTTGGAAAAGGCATTGAAATTTGGGTTTGATTTAAGCATTAGCATTGTTGATACTTAAGTGGATTTGAGTAAATTGAATTTGATGAAAGGTATATTATTGCTTCACGTAGACAAAAACTCAAATCTTTCTTTTTCTTCATCATTAATTTCTACATTTTGGTGCATCTTGTGTGTTACTAAAGCTTATAGACGCTTTATGAGCTTTGTGACCCGGTGCCCCAATTCTAATGTTCTTGTGCGAAGAAGTCAACGAATTATGGGTTTTAATGCTTTGCATAATGATGATACCAATACATCAGAACCCCAAATTATTAGGCTTATCACACAAGAAGGTCCATCACTTCTTCATAGCATTCCTATTTCATATCTTCCTAAAGCAGATCAAACTTCCATGAATCCATCAACATTGATGACCTTGTGGCTCATGTTCCTGAAGCTCAAGTTCAGAAATTAGACACAAAGTTGGCTAATTTCAAAAAACTTGTAATCTTGGAACACATAGCCGAGGAGGTTGTCCTTGTTGTTTAGATTCTACAAACTCTTTTTCTCAAAGGTCAAGAAGGATTGGAAGTCTTGCATGGCCTTGCACATATAGTGCATAACAATATTCTATCTGCATCTAGTTGCGGTAAAATCATCACCAATGTCACTTCTTCTAATCAAATAGGGACTCAAGTGTTGACACCCATACCTACACTCCCTATTCCTACTTATGATTCTACTATTCTCACCACTACTACATATTCAAGTAATAATGCTACCACACGTGTTGGGTTATCCACTGGGAATCTTGTTCGCCATTATAGTACCATTCCATATAACTACATAAATTCCACACCTAATTTCACTACACCTACATCTAAACCTCCTATCGCATTCCAAAAAGAAACTCATACACCATCACCTAGTCCATTCCAATCTCTACCTGATTCAACTTTTGATCCTGTCATAAAACAATTATTGAAAAATATGACCTCCATCCAACAACAATTGGCTAACATGAGTAATAGTCTACCTAAGCCTAGTATGACAACACATTATATTCGTAGCCCTTTGTCTTATGCCATCCTGTGAACTCCAATGCCTGATAAATTTGAGACCCCTTGATTTGAGAAATATAATGGGAAGGGAGACCTTAACAATCAGGTGGCATCCTTTACCGCTATGTGTAGTGATTTCTTCTTTGAAGATGCAATTTTGGCAAAACTCTTTCCTAAGTCACTCAAAGACACAACCTTGGTTTGGTTTTACTTGCTACCTCCTAATTCTATAACTTCTCTCTCACAATTAGTCAATAAGTTCCTTGAGCATTTTCAAGCAAACATTGGACCTCCAGTCTCTTTGACAGACTTAGTTCATTGCAAACAAGGAACAAAAGAGAAAATAACAGATTTTATGGGCTATTATCAAGCCCTCTTCTCACAAATCCAATATTCTATTTTGGATGTTGATGTGCAAATAATATTTATAGGAAAATTACAACCTCACATTCGTGATAAGATATTGTTGATGCAATATGAGTCATTCACTCATCTTTGCATGACTCTTTGTGATTATCAACTTTTGGTTAGTCAGTATGAGCATAATCCCTCATCGGCTCTGGTTGGTCAATCTGAAGCCTCTCATAATCATTATTTCAAAAGAAAAAAGAAAAACTTCATCAAGATAAATGAAATTTCAAAAAACAACATAAGAAAACATGTGGTGGCAGCGTCATCTCCTGCTCCCTGCTTCCACCCCTTACAAGTTATAACCAAAAACAAGAAACTTCACACTATTATCAGAATCTCTCTATGCTATCATGACACAACTTTTGCAAAATAATCTCATTAAGCTTCCACCCATTAGACCTCTCAATCCAAGTAAGATGCAATCATCTTTCTTTGATGCGAAGGCCTTTTGTCAATTTCACCACTCTGTTGGTCATGATGCTGAAAGATGTTTGCATGGTGGATGCTCACCCTCACAAAGAGCAAGTGGATTTGGAACCTGCTATATCTTTTACTTGAGATGATGCTACTATCGAATCTCCTATTGGGCCTCTTTATATTACTATTCAAATAAATGATAAACCTATTCAGGGTGCTATGATAGATCCTATATGCATGGTGAATATAGTAACTGAAGGGTTTCTCTACATGCATGGTTTACGTCAAGATACATATGATGTATCAGAGATGGCTATTAAAGTACATGATGAGTCTATCCTTCCAACTCTTAGTGCTTTAACTCTTGAAGTTAAGGTTGGGCTGAGAGCTTTGGATGTTCATTTTGTCATCATTCCTACATCGAACCTATTTCATGTGAAGTTGGGCTACCCATGGCTCTGCTCCATGAAGATGGTCCCCTCTATGGTTCACAAGTGCTTAAAGTTTCCATTTGAGGGATGTTTCCATGTTGTACATTACAGTTAGTATCGGCCCGTTAATCGCAATGGACATTTTTCACTTGACTTCTTCTAGCCACAACCAGTTGGAATTTCTCAACCTAGAGAGGATATATTTTTCTTATCATATCAGAAGTTCAAATTAAAAAAAAAAGTAGAGCTATCACTTAGTAATATTCCTCTTTGTGATGTTCCTGAACCTCCTCGATCTTCTGAGTCTATGGCTGTAATTCCTCTTGTACCACAAGTAGTGAATGAAGCTAAGCCTGAATCAAAATTTCTTCCCCATCCCCAAGCGTCTGGTAGATATGCTGAGGTTACCCCTCCACCATCCCTTCAAGGACAACGAGGAAACCTCCATGCATAAAATAGACCTCCCTACAATCACAATGTTACTTTTGTACCACCTACCTCCATGGAGACAAGTGGCAAGCAATAGATTGTGTGAGTCACCTATTTCACAAGTTGAGAAGGAAGAGTAGCCCACATTGAGAAACCCTTCCCCTGTAGTCTCCTAGCCTTCGGTGGTTCCTCATGTTACTTCTAATGATCTTGAAGCAAAGGAATAAAAAGGAACCCACATTGGAAGATACTATGGTTCCCCTCACAAACATCATGAATACAGATAAGTGAAATAAGACTGTGAGAGAAAGAAAGAAGCATCATCATGCTATGGCTTGCCTTGCCATAGGAGAGGAGAATCTCCCTCCTTGCACTCATTTATCTCCAATGGATGCCAAAGAGACAACTACTACCATTTTTTCTCCTACATAGAAATAAAAATCTTTGCAAGTTACTATGGAGCCTATTGTACTATATTCTAATAGCGAGTCTAAAGATAATATAGGTATGGCCCTTATTCCTTATATCTCACATGCTATAGTTCCTCTTATACCTTGTCCAACTTTCCAAATGGATGATGAGAAAGATTGGGAGGAGGATGATTTGCTTTAGGTTGACTCGCAAGTGAGGTACCTTATTGACTTGCAAGTGAGGTACCTTATTTTTTATGTTATGAGTGCATGTGATTATTTTCCCCCATGATGTGTTGCTTGAGATTTTATTTGTGTTGTTATTGTTGTTGTTGTTAATCTCTCTTTGGATGACCCTTGACACCCTTGTAGGTGTAAGGATACAAAGGGATCAAAATCCATTGTGACATTCTCTCTATTTGTATTATCATTCTTCTATATATCGTAACTTGTATTGTTGTTGTGTCCTTTGGGGATGATGCAAGGCGTAGGATGTTTCAACATTCTCCCTTGTTGACCCAAGGGATGTTTTTTTTTTTAATTTCATGTGATACTTCTTCCTTTGTCTCTGTAGTTCTACTAGCTAGTGAATGATGATAGTTCTATATATATATAGTCTTGAGAATTCTCCTATTATACAACCATTCGCATACTAATGCCAGTTAAGTAGATCCCTTTGTGTTATTACTTAGTATAACTTATTGCTTCTTTTATTTTTTGATTTATGTGGCACCTTGTTGCTATGCTCGACATCATACCATGACTACACAAGCCATTGTGTATCATGCCTATAGCATCGCCCTAGTTTGCCTTTTGTGGGGGAAACCCCTTTGTGTGATGTAGTTTTTGGGAACACATATCTCATGGACATATGCTTCTAGAAAGCTCTCGTGCCTATTTTGTGATTAGTTCTACCTTAAAGCAATTGCTCCCTGATAGGAGTTAGCAATCACTTTAAAGTGGGGGAACGCATCATGCTATGCTCTCTTTTGGTTTCATATTTACTTGTTGGCAAGGAACCCACCTAGTGATTCGATGGTCCTCACTAGCCTGCTATGATGCTTCCTCTTCGGTCCATGAGCCACCTAGTGCAATGTAGTTGGCTAGCCTGGATGCTTCATATGAATTGTCGTGGTCACCTAGTAATTTAATGATCCTTACTAGTGTGTGATCCACGGTGGCACTTCTTTTCACACAACCTCTAGTGACAGAGAAAGGTAGCATCAGAGTCATGTGCCTTGTGTGTTTTTTCTTGTGTATTCTTTTGTTTGCTTCTTTTATGCATTATGTTTTAACTTATGTTTTCACGTGTCTTCATCATGTTTTTCATTGTTCCTTATGTGTATGCTTTGTGTCTTATGTGTATGCTTCGTGTTAAACATGATTGCATTGTGTTTGGCATGTATTACCTTTGTGTATTGAGTGTCTTCTGCGTGTATTCCTATGAAATGCTTTTTTAGTACTCCATGTATCCGTGAGTGTAAAGCCTCACAAGTACATGTAAAAGCCATTAAACCAAGTCAAAAGTAAATGAAGTAAATAATCCACTAAATACAACATCACAATATCCAAAACAAAAAATATGTAAATAATCCGCTTAAATACAATATTTCAAAGATAAAAGGATGTAATTAATCCACTTAATTACAATATCTGAAAAAAAGATAAATCTCATAAATATGAATCACAATGTCATTAAATCTTACATAATCGCGTGCTTAATTCAAGTAACAAGAACTATAAAATAATATACATAAATCCATTGGCAAGCATGCCATAATACATCCAATCAAGTACAAGGGTCATATACAACAAGAATAATGAATCAATACACTCATCAGTCACACAAACCAAGTGGTTCACCACTTGCGAGCTAAGAGACGGGAACATGGTCCAGGTGCTTTTCCACCCAACCATAAAGTATTTACACTTCCTCGGATCCCTTCATGAAACGAAGGAAACCCAGCCCTGCACGAAATGTCTAGCTACCTAGTAACAACTGGCAGGAGGGAACACCTGATGCAACCCTGATGTCTGAATGTGCAATTCTAAATAATGAAAAGCATATTGTCTCACAACAAGATGTGGTAGAGATATAAATAAATAAGTTTGCTAGACAATAAAACATCTATTTCAATGTCATCTTGATTAGATCTAATCCTTTATAAGTAACCTGGTACAATTCCTGAAAAGAGGAAAAGCCATCTCTGATAAATCCACAGTCAACATCCTAGCCCAGAAAGCAACCCATTTACATTCCTAGATAAAAATCTACTTCTTTCCCCAAGAAGCCAGAAAATAAATAAGAAATTAAAAGAATCAAGTTTATAATAAATCAATTAAAAATCCCTTCCCAAAACATCATTTGAAAATCATACTTTCCGCAAGAAATAATTCATCATTTCATACAATTTTGCTTTCATAAGTTTTCAATTTGATATAATCTCATATCCATTTTCAATCCTAATTTCTCATTATCATATGAAATCTAACCATTATCAACTTTGTTGTTCAATTTTGTGATGGGAATACATAAAAACATAATCTAACTTCATATTGATGTAGCCAATTAAATGTAGAAAATTAAAATAGCTTCATGTTGCCTTCTTGTTGCCAGCAACAGGTACTGCAGGAATAAAAGCAAAAATAAATAAAACAATGAATATACTGCTTACTATTATTTTCTAGAAATGTATATGGAAATGCATTGAAAAACCATTTTTAATAGGAAACTAGGTTTCAACTACCTTTTGAAATTTTTTGAGTTTCAATAATAATGGATCAATTTTCTATCTAACTAGATTGTTCCAATCAACATTAAATATAAGAAATACAGTCGTTAATAGGTTTGCAGAGAATAATATAGCAGCCATATGGAGGTTTTATCAATATTTTTCCTTCAGTTTATCAATCCAAATATGAGAATAACGCTTGCTTATGCATAGCATGGAGGTAAATGCCAGTTCTTAGACAAGCAAAGTTTATAACAAGGAAGCGATTACTATGTTCTAAAACCATCAATCAGCTTAGAGGAATAGTGGGCGACAGAATAGAGACAACGACCATAAAGGATTGGTCAACCAGATTAGAAGGCTACGACCATAAGGAAAAGTAAAGCAAGCAACCAAAAAGAAAGTCCATGGCTAGCCAAGGAGAATTGACCCAAAGAAATCAAGTGACCATATATGGAGAGGGAAGTCTATAGTATGTAGTCAGATCTTAAAGTGGATGGCTCAGACCAGGCAAAAGTTTGATCAATCTAGACAAAGTGCCTACTCAACTTATCATTGCCAGTTATAAAAATGTGATTCCAAGAGGGTAGATACATGAATAAAAACCTAGAAAAGTAGGTCGATGGATGAAGAGTTTGTAGTTGGAGTTGCTACCCTCCTGTCTCCTCCTACTCATGGCCTGATATCCTCTTATTCGCTACTTCACAAAACAAGTTCCTGCTGCTAAATTGCCCTTCCTGTTATGTTGATCGTGGGGTTCCTGTTATCAAATCATGGTATCCTTCTTGCTGCCTAGAACTCCTCTTTTATCAAAGTCTCCATATTCTTATTTTTAGTGATCCATAACTTAGGTTTAGAAACTCAAGATTTCAATTTTTAGAACTAAAGTGTTATTCCACTTTGAATGAATTTCCACCAATAAATTTTGAGCTAAAATGCTTATTAAAACAATTAATTATTTTCTTTTATGCAATTTACTATTATGCAGTGAAAAATTGGCTTGCATAACAGGAAGTTGCTTTTAAATTCTTTTTTATTTAATTGTTTAAAAATATCTAATTATAATAACACTATTATTAACATTATTTATTTGTTTAACTAAAATATATCTATTTTAATAATTCAAGAAGTAAATAAAATAAATATACAATAATATAAATATATCTAATTATAATTTAATTAATTCTACTTTGCATATTGTCTTCCAAACACCTAAAATTAGGTAAATAAAGACAATATTTATGATTTATTAAATTAAAATACAATAAACATATATATTTTCCTTTATTCAAATTGCAATACCTATTTAATTACAATTCGAAAAAGACATTAAATAAAATAATGCATTTAATATAAATTATTGTAGCAATTTAAACACAATATTTTCTAATTTATTTAAATCATCAATCACACTTATTTTCCACATAGAGATGCATAAGAAAAACCATTCAAAATGCATATTGAAACTACATTTTGTGTTTGATTGCCTCAGGGTAATCCATCCATCAATTCTTGCCAAGTGGCTAGAACACCTCTACCTTAACCATGTTCTTGTCTTCGACGAGTACCTACATCCATTTGCACTCAACTTGACGTCAATAGGTTAGTGTCTCCAAAACATAGCTGAGGCAAATCATTGTAATCATGTCTACAATTATTTAACATTTAAATCAATTTCCAATTTTTTAATCAATATAAACTCATAATAATTACCTTCATGCATATAAGATTACTTAAGGTAAAGGTCAATCACAATAATTGTTCACTGATCTAGAATAATTGTATTGTTCATAAAACAAGACATGACAGTGAGTTATGTTACAATGTCTTGTGTGTTTGGAATATCTCTTAGTTTATGTGTTTGAAACCTTAGGATCCTAAGTTTAGGGGCTACTCGTAGTCCACAACTTGGTGGAATTCTTTGGGCTTATGTGTTTGTGTGTTTTGTCTATCCTTTAGTATGAGTTCAAATGTAAGTTTGTACCCACACTAAAGTGGGGGCTAAATGTAATGTCATAGAATGTGCACATTAGAATTTTACACTTAGTTTAGTACGTGGTTGGACCTATTTTGTTACCTTTCTTAATCGGGACCTAATTTAACACCTTTTTGAGCTTGAAACTATGAAATCTTGATCCCAATAAATAAACCTGATGGAATCCACTTAGGAATGGACTAAGCCCACTATATTTGGCACTCCTTGGAGTTTTGTGGGCTAAAGGTCCAGGGTGCCCAAGTGCCTTGGTCCTAGTAGAGAACTTTAGCCCCACTTGTGTAGTGTCAAATTATGACACTTCCTTAGTTTGTATTTGTTGGCCTAATTGTGTTTTATTTGTCGTAAGAGAGTTGGAATGCATATTTAAATGAGTATTGTAGTTCAATTTACACCTAGATGACACCTAGAAGATTAATGCCAAGTTTGCTCTCATATTGAGTTCTATGCTAAAGTGTTTTTCATGCTTGGAGTGTTATCTACTTGTGGATGCTATTGAAGTTTGTTTGCAGGTTTTGAAAGGAAGTTTCAAGCCTTCTTCATCACTCTCATTTTTTTGTGTAGGATCTTGAGTCATCTTCATCAACTAAGGTCATATCTCTTGTGGTAATCATCATCATTATCATTTATTATTTATCATATTATTACAAATCTAGCCTCTACCCTTCTAGGGAACATATTCTTGGAACTAATCATTGTTGTAGTGGAGGTGGGAACACCAACACTGGGTTTGACTGAGGCAAGCCCTTATATACAACACAACTTTTTCCTCTTTCCTTGTGTGCAGGTCAAAGAAACAGGTTTCTGGAGCGAATTTGTGGGAAGGAAAAGCAGATAGATATAGATCTAGTGATATCTAGGATTCTACTAAACCCTAGAAAAGGCCTAGGGTGCCCAAGCGTCATGGTCCTAGGCATTTCTACTACAAAATCTAGGTTCTAAATCTTCCTCTAATCTCTACTATACTTTCTATTTTCTAAGATTCACTTCTGACAATTGATTATAATCTGATCCTCATCTTCTAGGGTTTGATCATTTGTCTTACCTTACTTGCTTGACCTTAGTTCAACTTGGTTGATCCATCTATATACAACAAAAGGGAAGAACCCCTGTAGTTTGGCTCTCCTTGGGTAGAAGCCAAGCTCGGTTTGTACCCCAATGTTTGTAGAAGAGGGTGTTGACCTAGTTTAACTCCTTAGATTAGATCACTCTTTTCTACATTACAAAACCTTCATGGGAACAAAGGAAACAAATTGCAAAATCTTCAGTGGAGTGGATGGTAGAAAAATGGAAAAAGATAAGGCAACCAAGCAAAAACTTAGAGGAGAGATTGCTCAATTGCAAACATACATTGAAATCCTGGTGGGATCTTGTAATATTGGGAATTGATCATCCACACTTTCTACAAATATAAATTCAAGTATTGGTATGCCTCCAACAAGTGAATTGATAAGCATTGTCATAGCTACAAGAAATTGGAGTAGTGAATTGTTAATTCTAGGACATAAAGTTGTGGAGCTCATGTTAAATGAATACCAAAGGTTTAAAGATCAAGATGATGCTATGAAATTAATGGATCAATGTATTGATCAAGAATTGTAGAATATTAATTCTCATCTTCCATACCTTATAAAAATTGTTGCAATGGATACTCATTTTTTATTAATGAAGTTATTATAGATGGAATGAGAATATTTGTACATAAGACCTTGGTAGAAACTTGCAATTTTAGGAAGGGTATTCTGCAAGGATGTAATAGTAATTTTTTTACCTCATGGAATCTTATCAGGCAGACGACGAAGGAAATCAATGATTTTGCTAGCAAAATAATATACAATTTATATGACAAAAATAATAATTTAAGAGCAGTACAAAATGTGAAGGCACAATTTGATGTCTCATTGAAAGCATAATCACCTAGTAGTGGAAATTTTGATTCTTCTTCTATCTCCAAGTTAATGCACATATGGATTTCCTATGAAGAATTTGAGAAGAAAGTGATGGGATTTAAGTAGGTACATGATTTCATCATGGAGAACTTTATTGAGGAAGATGTCATATTCATTAATTTTGAAGGTCCTAATGCAATCTTAGTGGAGAATACAATCAGTAGGTTTCAAGGGTATCAACAAAGGCAATCTTCTTCAAAGGAAAATAGATATTTTATTTGCAAAATATGAAATGTAATGTGTCATGTACTTTATTGTAAAATATTGTAATATTTAGACATATGAAGGGGTGGTCAATGTGACCCTTCATAATCCTAATGTGACTCTTGGTGGGAGTGACTCTTCATATTCCCAAGGCTCAAGTTGTATTATTGGGGGTTCTTTTTTGAGTTCCATTTTTTTAATTCTCATAGGAGGATTAGCCTTTGGGGGTTTGAAAGATAGAATGTTTTCTTTTATTTCATTTTTGTGGAGATTCACAAACTACTTATCAATATAAAATATAGAATTACTCGACTCTTTGTGGATTTCCACATTTGTATTTGTGAATTCTAAATTTATGTTCTTAACATCTATATACATTTAGTTCACCAAATGCCAATGAAAGAAACTTATGTTTAAAACACCAATGCCTTGTTGATTGTGGGGTATTTTATGTGGTTGAATGAACACTAATTTGTGCAACAAAATAATGCAACAACCTTCTGCATGTTATTTTACTTTGAATATTACATTGTCTTGCATTGGAATTACAAATAGGGATCCTATAGAGATTGGTTACAAAAATGTTTTTACTGATTTAGAAGAATGATGTATGGAAGGGTAGAAGATAATTTTGGATTCACCTTTCTTTTTATAACCCTATCTCTTTTCTATTTGTTTTCTATTATGTTAGTTTCGATTTGTAATGATAAATTTCAAGTCATTAAAGGCAATAAAGTATATTATGCATGAATGCAACTATTCATCTTCTTCATAGTTTTAAGAATAATTGAAGGCTTGAGATGGATTAAGTGAGTCTCCTTTCTTGTGAATAATTTCAATATCTTTCATAGCCCCTTGAATGAACTAGCCAAAGTGCTCTCTAGCTAGGATATTCTAGTGAAACCTCACAATTTATGTATGAAAGACTCTTGAGACTAGCTTGTTGTAAATATGTACATATGATGTGTTGTCATTGATGTCAACATATCTCTTTGTCAGAGATAGTGAAGATAGTTCAGTTCAACAAAGTAGATTTCTCCATATTTCCAGTAAGATGAAGATCAGAGTCTGCG
This sequence comes from Cunninghamia lanceolata, assembly GCA_027924645.1. Taxonomy (NCBI): domain Eukaryota; kingdom Viridiplantae; phylum Streptophyta; class Pinopsida; order Cupressales; family Cupressaceae; genus Cunninghamia; species Cunninghamia lanceolata. Next base: position 2,399,607 of record BSBN01000082.1, read on the forward strand.
GACTAAAGGGTTTTGTAGAGGATTGTTTGAAGTTGCTCTAGTTAAGATTTGAGAGATCTACATGGAGGATTGGTGAAGTTATGACCATCTGAGTAGAACTGGGTTTTGCAGTTGTTCAGAGGTAACAGAGTGATAGGAACTTGGTCTGGATTGCTCCGCATTGGAATATTATGGTCTACGGATCTAGAGGCATGTTTTGGATGTTGGTGTGTATCCTCAACTCAAGTGGTTCATGGTTTGGAGGTTTGCAAGCAATCTTTCTAGTATGACAGTCATGACAGTTAATGTTTTTAAGTTCCCATATGAAGATGCAAGTGATTCTGGTGATTTGAGGTGGTGCAGTAGTTCTTGTTGATTTCATTGTGCTTGTGGAGGTCTCTGGATCATGTGCCTATTGTGTTGGTGGTCCACATTGAGGATTGAGCTCATAGTTGAAGATTTCTCCTTGGGTGTTGCTATTCTTTCTAGTCTTGGCCGACTGGATGCTTGGTGAGTGTTGCGGATGATCTAAGAAGAGTTCTATGGAGCGTGGCATGTTGTTCGAGGAAGATTTGAGTCCTAGCTATGTTTGGCCGATAGTGTAATGGTTCGCATGTAGCATTTTAAGTCTTGTGATTGTAATTGCTTGTAATGCCTATCTTAGAGAATGTTCTAGATAGATGATTGTAAGGCCAAATTTAATATTCATTCCAAAGTCAATGTCATGTATAAATAAGTGCTATGAAGTCATGGAAATGTGCAAATGCATGTGAAGATGTGGAGGTAGAGAGGAAGTGTTTGGGGGGTAGAGCAGAGGTGTTGTGAGCTTCAATGGAACTAAACCTTGGCATGGAGAAGATGTTGTTTCTCAGTTCAATCTTTCAATGTTAATCATGTGAATGTTTTTGTAGGTAGTGAGCCTCTTTTGAGTAGTGAGCTCTGGGTAGTGCACTCGAAGGCAGGTGCCTTCCCATTTTTCTATTCTTTTAACAGAAAATAAATCTTGTGGGTTAACCCCCACCATGGTTTTTCCCCTTAACCGGGTTTCCACGTAAAAATCCTAGTGTTATGTGTGATGATTGTATTTCTACTCATGTGTTGTTGATTTATACTTTCATAGTTATATCATTAATCTATTTATAAGTGGTTAAGAAGATTAAATGCAACAAAAGATAAAGATTTGTGACAACCGATTCACCCCCCCTCTCAGTTGTCTACCCTAATTTCAATATAACCACCTTCCAATTAGGGGAACCATTGTCATTCCACCCCACAGGCTTCATAACTTATGGGTATGTTGGTGTGCCAAAAACTGCATCAACACATGTTGCCCTAATAAGTAGAATAGTATTCATACTAACAAATTAGGCCATAGGACTTCATAACAAAGAATATCCTACCTCATTTTGGGGAAAACAAGAAATAATGCATATACAACGTATGGACCTTCCACCAACTAAAGCACTAGATCCTATGCAATGTGGTATGTATAGAAAGAAGAGAAAGCTCAAATTCTTAAACCAGCCTATCTTAAGGGGACACTAACCTTCTAGGTGTTGGACATGAAGTGGAAAGGATGATACTAAGATATATCCATCCATGACAAGGATATCAAACTTCTCCTAATTCTAGACTAATCTAGACACTCCAATGGTAATAAATATATTTAATTTATCATTATTACTAGGATGAGTAGGTGTTGTAAAAGATCAGGATTGAGTTCCCATCATTTAGTTAACTCACTGACCAACTTGTAATGTTACAAGTCACAACTCACTAAAGAATCAATAGATCACCAAACTAAGTTGAAAAAACATGTACTATTGGGACATTCCATCCTATCAATTTATATAAAGAACACATCATACAACAAAAACTATTGATTAATGTCACTCATAACTAGCAAAAACATAGTCTATAGAATATAGTAGACTTATACTATAAATTTTGGCTTTAGAAACTCAAAGGTTAAATTTATACAATAGTCAAACAACTAAGGGGATAGTTTAGTCCTCCTAGGATGACCTACATGTACCTAATGACATGGTCCTCCTAGGATGGCTTACCTAATGACTTGGTCCTCCTATGGTGGCCTAGTCCACTTAGTACTTGGTCCTAAAAAATATTTCCTGGAAAGTAATTAGTCAAATCCCTTCTCAATTTTGGTCTTGTTCAATTCTTATGTGCTTGAAAATGACAAACACATAAATCTGTGCTAGTAATATAAGATTCTCCTATACTTGGAACACATAATTTTCCAAAATAACATTTATCCAAATTAATACCAAAACTATTCATATTCAATTTCATTCTTGATAATTCAAATTGACAAATTACACCATGTACAACCACTAGTTTGGTTTTTTTAATTTATTAGTTTACAATTTCTTGAATTTCATAATTTCACTCAAATTGACATCAATTAATGGACATATTGTCCCAAATTCGTAAGAAACATTGATGTGCAGTCACCTATTCATAGATTCATACATCACACATAATTGAATCAAAACACCTATCTTTTGAGGAAAACCTCTTCACTTGGTTATCTTCCTACAAGTTTTTATTTTCATAAAACTAGGATCTTGATGTGCAAATTAAACTCTTAGTATTGTAGAAATAAAATCAAAATTATTGGAACTTCCAATTCATCCAAGATCATTATGAAAACATTCTAATTTCAATATACTTGAATCCTTATATTTTTCCTATATTTTTCAATCCTTCTTCCTATGCAAGCAACCTCGACATTTCCTCTAAAACTCAATCTTTAGATTTAAACATTCTCATCAAATTTAAATAGAGTTTTATTATCATGCTACAACAACCTTTGGGTGCCTATTTCATTCACAAATTAAATTTTAATCATTACCCTAATAGTTTTACAATTCCAATAATAATTTTCTTAATTAACAAGAAATCATGAATTCACATAATCTTTATACAAGACAATCAACTAACCTCTTGCACATACAAATACTAATTCATTAACATACTAAATTGAAATATTTTCTATAACTTTCCATGAATTATATTCCAACCTTAATTAATAGTTCAATGTAATAAACTTGAAGAAGAATTCACTTGCAAGTAAAATCCTTGAATTCTAGAAAAATACATAAATGTACAGAGTGCTCCAAAACTTATGTGCATTTTACTACATGGCAAAAAAAAAGTTCCTCTAAAAGAAAAAATCTATATCTTTTTTATAAAACATTCTATCTCATGTTTCCAAACTCTAATTAGAAAACCTAAAAACATGATAATACTATTTTACTATCTATAAGTAGAAATACAATGAAAATAACATATACCATTTTCATTCACATTCATCTACTAAAACATCTATACTAAAATATTTTCTTTACAATTTTTTTTAAAATAGAAAGTCCTTCAACTAATTTTAGTGAAATCTTTATATTTTAAATCACAAACAAGAATTAGATATATTTGAATATTCTATTTTCTCAAATTCTATTAATGAAACTTACACAATCAATTTATTAAATGAAACAAATAAGTTTCAATTTAATTTATCTTTTCTATTTCTAAAATAATATTAGTTTCACCGGCATACTAATTATTTCATTAATGACTATTCTATGAACCTATTAATTAAGAAAGAATTATTTATTTATACAATATAATTAATTAATTTATCTAAATTAAATAATTCAAACAATACCACTTCACACAAATGGACTATAGTTTTTCTATATTTTAAATACCAATACTTAGTTGACCATCCCTAGTATCTATTTTTGTCAAACATCACATATCGACACAAAATACGTTAGTAGCACTATTAGATAATCATACTAATCCATTATCAATATTTAATTAAAGTGTCATGTAAAATTAGTTAATTACTCAAATGAGCAAGCACTCAAGGAATAGACACAATCCACAATATCATATAGCATAATCCATCCAAAGTCAATAATCCATGTCCAAATTCCAATAGGACGGGATGAGTAATATCATAACCAATAATTTGGAAGAGATCAAAATGAGGGATATTACACCCCTCCCCTTAAAAGAATGTTGGCTTCAACATAAACCAAAAGAATTCTAAATAACAATAGAGTATCACATCAAGGTTTCTTAAACAACGTATTGAAAGGAAGCAAAGGTGAAAAATACATGTTATCACCTGAAATTGCACCCTTTTGTTGAAGCTTTGATAGTTCCAACAATTTTAGAGTAACATGAGATTGGTCTCAAGGTGTGGGACCTTGCAGTTGAGACCAAACCTCCAGAGAAGGTTGGTTCCTCTTTCCGAGCTTAAAGCTTAGAGAATTCAACTAAACCTATGCTAATGATCACCAGGGGAAAAGGGATAGGAGTGCAGAAAGGGAAACGATGATGTACTAGATTTAGGATGTTGAGCTGGGACTAACACAACACAATAGTGATTTCAAAGGCTGAATAGACTAACACAGACTCATACAATCTTTAACAAAGGCCAAAATAGAATGCTAAAACTTATAGAGGGACCATTTTATCTGTAGAATAAATGAGAGCAACATTCAAATAGACACAGTGTAAAAGAAAATGAGAGAGGAAGAATTAGTTGCTTGTATTAATCACAGAGGCTAAATAATCATTACAAAGATAGAAAAGATAAATACAGATTAGGAAGACACAAAATGATTATTTTCCCCTCATTGTTGAACTAGAAATGAAGACAAAGAGGCCTAAAAGAGGACATAGTCGATCAAATTCGTTTGGTTACGGGAAACATCATGAGGTCAAGATCAAACATCAAGCACTACAGTATGAATAATAACCCAGTGGCTATTCAACCACAAATACATCTTTTTTACATGTATATATAGCTTTTACAAATCACTGTGCAGCCCTGGGCGTTTGAAAATTAGTCAACAAATCATGCCCATGATGCATTGAATCTAGCCCAGAAGCTGCGTTAGAAGATCAACGGACCTTGAGGAATGTCCATGCCCTAGTGTTGATTTGTCCTGGGAAGGACCTATAGAAGCATGGTTACAAGGACACTTCATCTGATCCATTTAATTCTGTACTTTTGCATTGAAGCCTCTCCACTGTTTGAGCTACCTGCAACCTTGGCTTGCAGCAATGTCGTCACTTGAAAGTGCATTTTAAGGCACGCAAAAAAGTCACACCTTTTAAAAGCCTTTTACAATACTTTAAAATATTTTAAACTGACTTTAAAATATTTTAAAGTAATACATTATAGTACATGCTTTAATATTACATTGATTTTCACTTTTCTGGCTTTTATTTTGCCTTATCAGAAAAATCTCCTTTTCACAAACTAAGCTTGCATCTGTCTTTCCCTTCTTCTCTTTAGTCAGCCAAAATAGACCTTCGCGAACTTGGTCGTCTCCTTCCTTTTCTTCTTTGCCTTGTCAGAAAAGTTGCACCTTTGTGAACCTATTTGCTTTTTTGGTTTTGCCTTATCAGAAAAATCTTCATTCTAAGAACTATCTCTCTTTTGCTCTTTAGGCCACTTGGTCTTTTTCCCCACCTTATAATCAGCAAATTTTCATTTTTGCAAACCATGTCTCCTCGCTTTTCTTATTTTGCATTATCGGCAAACTTTCTATTTTGTGAACATGACTTGGATCTGCAAAGAACTTTCATTTTTTGCCTTATTGGCAAACTTCCCCATTCGTGAACTTGACTCTCCTTGTTACTTCTCACCTGATCAACAAAATTCACCTTTCACAAACTAACCATGCCTTAGCTGATTTTATTTTCTATGTTTACCTCTTTTGCCTTATCAGCAAATTTGAGAAATCACGAACATATTGGTAAGTTCTCCATTTTGTGAACTTACCGATCAAGCGAAGACTTTGTCTTTCTCTTCATTTTCCCACTCTATTGACATAATTTGCATTCTACAAACTAACTTTCCTTTGGCTTTCTTCTCTACTTTAGGTTCTCTTTAGTTGACAAATCACCTCATTGGCGAACCTTTGAAAACATGAACCATGTGGCAAGTTTGACCTTCCTCCAATCTTCTGATGGAGCCTTTGCTTTCCTCTTTGCCTTAGTTGCTTCTACCTTTGTCAGTGAATTCATCGATCAACAAACTTATCAATTGGTGAACCAAAGGTTCGTCGAACCAACACTTTGCTAATAAAGGCAAACCTTGTCTACCTTTGCCCCTTTTCGTTAGTCATTTTCATCCTCTCCTTCACTTAGTCAGAGAATTCGCTGATCGATGAACTCACCAATTAGCGAACCAAGAGGTTCGCAAACCTAAAGATTTGCTGATAAAGTGCTCCCTTGCTTCTTTTCCTTTCTACCTTATCCATTTTCTTGCTTGCTCACTCCTAAGTTGACAAACCAATGAATTGGTGAACCGACACACCAAAGGTTCACCAAACTTAAATTTTGCCAATTAAGGCAAAAGAAAGGGCAAAACACTTAGAAATTTTTAGGGGTTTTTTCTAGGATTCTCTTTGGGGAACATCCTTCTATTTAGGCTTTTTGAGATTAGATTTCTCTAATGGATGGAGGGTTTTTTGGGATATTTTGGGCTAGAAAGAATATGACAAGAATACACTTCCTACACTAATCTATGAGAGGAAATATGTGCAAAAATTAAACTAATCACATAGTTACAAGGAAATAAACATAAAATATATTTACCATAACATAATGATATATGTGGGAAAATCCTTTTGGCAGAAAAACCACTCACTCCAAAGAAAATCAATGTATTATTTAGTAATCAAAGGTTACAATACACTTGTAGAGTCTAAGCCTTTATAGGAGTATCACCAACTAGAGATCTGGAAGAATTATAGCAAACAATACCTAGAACCTCCATCTCGAACACCTAATAAATAGGAGACATAATATAAGAAACCATCAAATGGCAATTAGGAAAACATGAGCTAAAACCACTCAAAATGTGGTGCCCAAATCCTTAGTTAGAAATTCAACACCCAAATCCCAAGATGAGTCCACGGAATAAAAATAGCATATTCCATCCACTTGTCATAAATTCCTCATAATCCACCCATCAACTTGGGTGTTCCATTTTGGATCCATAATCTCCATTCAAATACGGCTTATAATGTGTCATAACATGTGTGATATGGGAAAATTAACTCTAACTAAACTATATCTAATCATAACAATTTCCCATCACACATTAGGATATTATCCAACAAAGATGTATATCTTATTGCTATCCAATCTAGAAGAGCTAGAATATCTAGGCTATATCCCTTTGTTGCGATTGGAAATGAAATGATTAATTACTATAGATTAAAACTAACAAAGATAGGAGAAAACATGGAAAATATAGAGATTGATGAAATAATTTACAGAAATAAATGTAGAAATAGAAATAGCAGATCACAAGGAACCTGGTACCAGGCGAACAACCTCACTATCTAGGATGACAACATGTGGCGTGGATGTCTACATGTCATACTATAGTATGTATGACGTAGAAAATTAGAATCTTGGATTTGTATGGCTTCACACAGGTTTCAAGAGTTTCCTATTGATAGAAAATGCAATGATTATTACATAGAAATCTACAGATACTTGAGAAATAGATGAAAATGATACTATGAGAATGAAATAAGAGAAATGAAAAGAAAGAGGAAAGGAAAATGCAAACACTCGTGCGCTTGAAATCTTTCCTCACACAACCTGCAATCACACAAATAGAGAAGAAGTGTTGGGTTGTATAGGAGTTTTCCTTAGTCAAACCTTGTTTTCAATGTTAATGACAGCCAAAGAGATTGATATATTGATAAACAATGTGTGCTATTAATTCTAAGTGCATCTAGAACTGTAATGAGCAGTGACAAAATACTAATGTGATATTGTCAACTAAAGAAATGATATCTAACCCATAAAGATAAATGTTAATTTAAATGGATTGACAAAGGTAAGGAAATAAATTATGACTATCTCACTAGAATACTATTGCATCGAATAAAAAAATGAAACTTTATTTAGATGGATAGAGATCTTGAACGAGAACCTTTTGAAGAGTGTGAAGAAACCAAAGTAAATCACATTAAATGAATATTCTAAATAATCTACAATAAACAATGAGCATACAATAGCAATAACACAAGTAAAATAAGAGTGTGTAGTAATTTTGATAGAGCTTCTCTAGTGTGTGAAAGTGATCCTTTCAAATGGAAAATTGATAGGGTTTTATAGAAGAGGCAAGAGGTAAAAATCTAGGAAAGGAGTTGTTTGGGTATGAATAGACATCAAGAAAATCTCAGAATGCCATGCAAGTAAAAAAAACACCTTCTAAAATGGTTGTCAAACAAAAATATGCTTTTGGGATGCTAGTGCGCCATGTAGATGTCCATGCCTAGTGCTTTTGTCCATGCAACTTTAGTTCTTAGATAGTCCAGGTGACTTGGGGCATTGCCAAGGTTATGACACTTCTACAATATTTGGATAGGATAAGAAGAAAGGCCAAAGCAACATTTAGAAAGCATCTTTGTGGGTTGAGGGTAAGGCTAAGGTTGGAAAGTGATCCTAGAAACACACTCGGGGAGTGGACACTAAAGTGAGTGCCAAATAAAGCATGAAATTATGAGTCAGCAAAATTTATGATGCTACATTTAGCCCCCACTTTAGCAGGCGTATGAAACTACATGCATACACAAGCTAAAGTAATAAAGAAAATAACATAAAAGCAAAAATTTTACCCAAGGATATTGTAGAGGATGCAGAATATCATTAAGTGAGAGATATGAAGCCCCCAACTTAGGATTCTACAAAATCATAATGTTAGGCCAAAATCTACACATGAAACAAATGTTAGAGGCACATGTATATATAAAGTTGATGACAAGAAAGATTAGACCAAATATGATTTTCCAAAACCCTTGAGGTTAGCAAACATTATAGTCTAATACACATTAATCTAATGAATAAGTAAACATATACAAACATACATAAGGGTGAAATGAAGGGTATGGTTAGATAGGGCTAGCACACTTTGACAGATAAGAGCCATACTAAAAAAAACTTCTATAAGTCGTGCTAGGTCTAGAAAATTTTGTTGTTTTCTAGGTGGCTTATGAGAAGTGTTGATAGGGTAGAAAATGAAGCATCACAAACTAGCATTGCTTTGCTAGGTGAGATGCATGTCAAACAGTATTAAAGATTACATGGCTAGGTAATTTTTATCAAGGTGGTCAATCTAAGAAAGTGCATCTTCTTAGGACCATGAATGCTACAAAAATGCTATAGGGAGGATACCATCAGTGTGGTGTATGATCAAGTGTAAAAGATAGTGTATATGTGCCTCCACCTTAAAATAATTGCTTACAACATAGAAGAACAATTAATTTTAAGGTAAAGAGAGGGGAAAAGGCACAAGAGCTTGTAGGAAGCATATGCCTAGAGGATATGTTCCAGAGAGATACATCGTGAAAGGGTTGCCCCCAAGAAGGAAAATCAAGGTGATGCTATAGGAATGGTACATGATGGCTTGTGTAAGCATGGCATGACATTGAGAAATGCAACAATATGTCACATAAAGCAAGCAACATCACAATAAGACATAAAGGGATCTATGTGATTCAGAACTTCAATATAAAATATAGAGGGGAATCATTAGGGAAATATAATTTAGAATCATCATCATCCCCCTAGGCACATAGAACTATGAATACAAAAGAAAAATGTCACATGAAGACAAAATAAAAATTTTGGGTTAACATGGAAGGATACTAAATCACCCGACACTTTACATCATCCCCAAAATGTGGAAAATTCAAGTACGACATATAGAAGAATGTAGAAACATATAGAGGAATGCCACAACATTTTTGTCCCCCCATATCCATGTGTCTACAAGGGCATCAAGGGTCTTCCAAGGAGATCTAACAAACAAACATACACATCATGCAACAAGTATGGGGATTACAAAACATACAAGAACACTATGAACAATAACAAATGAAATGAAGGTACTACGCTCAAGGATCAGGCTCTAGTAGGTCATCCGTCTCCCAATCTTGTTCATCATATAGGGATGGAGGATAGGCTGCTAGAGGGACCTCGTTGAGAGCAATACTTGGTATTGCACCTAGTTTGTCATGCGGAGGATCAACAACCAAGGGAGGATCCTAGTGCAACTCACCAAAGGTGAGGTCCATTGATCTTGTGAAGATCAAGGACAAAGATTGTACCTCTTCCAAGGACTCAAATACATCTTCTTTTGGGGAAGAGTGATCTAAGTCACTATTAGAATAGATGACAATAGGGTGTCACCCAATGCTAACAACGAGAATGTGAGCACTGGTGGAGAAGAGGTCTCCACAACTAGAATGGATGATGTAGAAGGACTTGATGATGATGAGAGAAGCATGTGCTTTGGCTTGCAATAGGGTGGGGTGGGATAATGTTCATGTTTACACTTTGGTAGTGGGTGTGGAATGCTAATGTCAATGGTGGTGGGACATAGGAAATCAGGGAACACCTGATGTTGGATACAGTGGAATGAAACTAACTCTGATAGAGTGGTACTAGATATGACACTGATGTTAGGCAAATCCAAGGGTGTATCAAAGGGTAGCATGTCTAGGATGGATGGAAGGATGGGGCTCTCCATAGAGGGAGAAAAGACTACTTGAACCATGTTAGGGTTGATTTTGTCATGTTGAATTGGTGAGGAGACGGGAGTGGGTGATGGGAGAGAATCATGCGGAAGAGAGGGAGTAGAAAGCTGAGAAGGTGACACCAAGTCCAGGGCCATCCACATAGGAGGAGGGTGCCTAGAAAGGGGTTCATCTCCTACCACACACTCATGAGCTACAACACATTGGTGATGCTTGTGATCTCTCACAAGTTGGTTACACAGAGTGCGGCTCAAAGCATTTGTAGGATGAACCAGTGAGTCTCCCAACACGGGCTCCTTTTCTTTCATTTCTCTAGGAGCGAAAGGAGGAACATAAGGAGCCACCTAAGGCCTGGGTACTACTAGGGGAGGGTCTCTCAATTTGGGCTACCTTCTATTGTGCCCTACACACACGCCCCATTTTGCCAAATGGAGACCCCCTCTTTTGCTTTGGCTTGGAGTCTCAACCCTTTACTCCTTATGATGATGAGAAAGTGAAATGGTGCTTAGAATGTAAGATTTGTTCCAAATTTGGGAATTTGGCATGTTTGAAGTTGTTTGATTCCTTTCGTGATTAATTTGGGGGATTCCTAATTGATTTTGTGCTTAATAAATAGACCTTTGTTGCCTTCTGTGCTAAAAGTGGGTGTCACTGGACTTTGTGCTAAAACTACATATCACTGGATATAGTGCTTAAAAACATTGCTACAAGATATGTCATTACAAAATCATGTCAAATTCCACAAAGTTTCACTAAGGGGTCTCTGTGCCTTCACCGTGATGCATGTCCCTGAAACCCTGAATTTGGATAAGTCTAAAAACTTGAAATCCTAAAAAATTGGTTAAGTCTGAAATTTGATGGATTCTCCAAATTTTAGAATTTGTATTTTAATTCCTATGGATCTGGAACCTATCTCAAACATCCTAACAATATATTGTAAATTATTTAAAGTGTAAGAAATTTATTTCTTATACTTAAATATATTTTAAAATATTTAAAGTATAAGAAATTCATTTCTTATACTTAAATATATTTTAAACTATATTAGTTAGTCAGGGAATTTCAAAACTAGGCAGGATTTTTACCTCCTACTGCACTTTGCGAGAAAATCCCTCATCATAGGATATTGTGCTAATATCTCTCGACACAGGATATAGCCAGTCACCCTCTAATTCTCCGCATATCCCTTGATGACCTTTTTACCCGCTCCGCTAACCTAAAGGACTTGGTAGGACTTTCCACTTGCACTGGATATATCAAATGACCTTCCAATTCCCCGCTAATCTGGTGAAGTCCCATTTCTCTGCCCAGGATAAGAGGATTCCTTAGCGCTAAAACATCACGTGACATGACATATCCAGTGAACCATGAAATCTCTGCTTTATCCCGTCAAAGCTAGAAAACCCGCTTGGGAGCCAAAATGGTCAATTCAACTAAAATATTCACTTTATACTAGGCAATTGCATCATTCCACTCATTCTTAAGGTTTTATGCATCATGATTGATGTGAAAATTGACAATTTTTGTCACTGCACATTAATATCCAGTGTCATTGTACATTGATATCCAATGACCCCCAAAAATCTTGCTTTTTGCAAAAAAGTGTATAAAAATAGGAAATAAATGTCTCCTACTAGATCCAAATGGGCACATAAACATCCTAGGTCACCATAAATGTGAAATAGGTAGTTAAAAATGATGAAAAATTTGAGAAAATCATGGGAAAACACTAAATTTGTGAAGATGGCCATATCAACAAAATTGATATTGAGTTGTCCCTGATTGATCCATGGCTACAAAGGGATATATTTTGATTTATCTTGACTGAAAATGATTTGTTATGATGAAATTGACGCTTGGCATTGTGGATAGTAGGTTTGAGAGGATGAAGCATAAAGGAGCTAGCTTGGGCCACCATGAAGGATGCAAACCCAGAGATACCTTGCTGACATGGACATGAAGAATCATCATTTTATCAACTAAACCATTGATGTACGTCCAATACGAAGTCAATATGATGTCAAAGGTGATGGAAATAAGCCCTAAAAGTTGGAGGACACCAGAGATCAAGCCTACATCATTGTTAATCCTATAGAGCCTATTCAATGTTTAAGACATGTTCATAGTTGTCCTAGCCATCCAATCATCAAATGTTCAATCTACAAAGCATCCAATTGGACATGCCTTCATAAAAAATGTACCACATACTCTTGACTAGTCAACTCATTGGAAAATTTATTTGTCTCATTAGACAACTCAAAAAGTGAGTATTTCATCTTGTTCTTATGAGCTATAAAGTTGTATTTTGTCTTTTTCCTAAAGAATAAAAGCAAATATGGGATTCTAACAACCCACAGTCCAACATTAAATGTAATCAAATATGGGCCCTTGGTGTTGAGTTAATCTCCACCGTTCCTTCAAAAACTTGGTATGCCTGCCCATCTATAAAAAGGAAGTAATTTTCTCTCTTTGTAAGTAAGATTGGATAATGAATTGTTGAGACTCTGCCAAAATATAGATTAATACAAAACAAGTTTTATAGGTGTTACTAAAAATTATATTCTTGTGTTATCTTGCTTTGGATTTGATGGTTCATTTCAATATGAAATTAGATGAAGTATAGTTGCAATGGTGAATGAATGCTTTGATATTTGATGAATGTCCTGGTTCATACCATTTGTGCTTTCTGATTGTAAGTTACTTTGTATGGTTAGTCTGAACCTTGTTAATGAATTTAGTTCAATTGCATGACATTAATTGAGCTGCACTAGTAATTGGGTGTTTAATGAATGTATGTGATTTGAAAATCATAAGTTACCTTTGAAGATCGCATCAATTTCTGTAGCATTGTGGTTTATCCTGGTTAAACAGAAGTTGGTTTATTAATGGTATTTGTCTATCTATAGGATTCAATCCAATTGTAATTTGTCCTTAGGATTCAATCCTTCTCTTTACCCTTTAACGTTTTGCATTTTCTTATACAACATTTGTTAGATTTAGGGTTTTAAGAAACATCATATTTTCTATTTGCTGATAAATTTTAGACTTAGTCTGCATTACCTAGGGTTTCTTCATACATATTACTATCATAAGTTTACAAACCCTACATTGCATGTAAGTCCCCTTGGTTGGAACAACCGAATACATATCCACTGAGTTATCTTGCAAGTCAAGCCCTGACAATATAAACCTTAGGGCAATCCTATTCTGAAGTTTTGGGATAGGATTCCTTTCAAGAGGTTAGATAGCTTGTATCTTACTTGCGTTGCTGTGTGCTAAAAACACCATCAACACCTTCCTTGATCCACCGAAGAGGCTGGAGGAACAAAGGCTACCTATCACGTCTCGTTTTTATGAACAATATGATTAATCTAGTTTAGTGAACAATTATTGTGACTGATTTTACTTTAAGTAATTTTGCATACGTGGAGGTAATTATTATGAGTTATAATTAATGAAATTTGGAAATTGTTTTAAATATTGAATATTGATGCAATGATTTTCTTCAACTATGTTTTTAAGACACTAACCTATTGACGTCGAGATGAGTGCAATTGGATGTAGGTACTCGTCTAAGATGAGAGCATGGCTGAGGTAGAAATGTTCTAGCAACTTGGTAAGAACTAATGGATGGATTACCCTGATGCAATCACACACATCAAGTAGTTGCATATGCATGATTGATTGACTTAGATTGTTTTAATGCGTAAAATTTAATTGTTTTGGGATGCACGATGTGATTACTTTAACTTAATATCTTTTCAAAGTATATTTAAATGATGTATTGTGTGTTAATTAAATAAATAATAAAATATTGCTTATAAGATGTTTGGAAGACAATATGTGAAATAAACTTAAATAATTATATTATATTAAATTATGCGTGTACTTTTATATTATTTTATTACTCTCCTTTTGAATGTTTAATTAGTTATGTTTAAAATAATAATAGATAATAATAGTGAAAATAACATTATTATATTTAGAGTTTTGATATTTTATTACTGTCATTCATGCAACAGTAAGTGGCAAAGAAGATATTATTTTAATGTTTTAAATAGTTTTCTCCTCAATCCTATTGGTGGAAATATCATGCAAACTGAAATATAACTTCAGTTCTAAACCTAATCGGGGGATCACCAAAAATAAGAGTTAGAGAAATTGAATAAGAAAGAGATCGCTCAACTGGGAAAAACTACCCACGATTTGCAGAGAGAATGGTTTCATTAGAGTGACAGGAAGGAGAATTGAAGTCTGTGACAGGAGAAAGAAACAAAAGGCAGCAACTTCAAACTACAATTTCTTCCTCAAGTCGACTACCGTCAGGAGGTCTTCTTCGATTATTTCTTTTGTTGCATTTAAATGGCTTGGCTATATCTTTTATGATGACATTTTTATCTGCATGTTTGAGAGGGTGACTGTATGTTTTTGGTCGATCCATGTTGTGGCTGGCCATGCATCTTTTTAGCCATTTATGCTTATTTCCTGGCTTCCTATCCTTTACTGAGTCATTCCTTTTGTCTCTGCCTGGGCGACTTACTTGCCATCGTCCTAAACTATGATCGATTTTCCATCTTGGCCTTGGCCGCTTCCTCCTTGCCTGGCCGTTATTCTCTTTCTGGCTGTTTATATTATCGTCTGGCCTTTAATCTTTTATGGCCGCATATTCTTAGGCTAGTTGTCATTTATTTTATGGCCATTAACTGCTTCTAGACGATCTAGTATAGATCAATTTCGGTGGTTCTTGTTGACACCTAAATATTTTCCTTGGTTGATCGTTGATGTGAATGCCATGAGATCCAACTCTTCCCTAAAAGTGGCCATTAAACCAGAGGTTATACCCATATTTGCTTGTTAAAACAAAAGGATACTATAAGTATATAACCCAGAATTATTTATCTGATCTTCCTGTTAGGCAATTATATGACTATGTTTTTCTTTCGATGCTATTTTAGATAAGTGTGATTTATAGATCGAACTATTTTTATTGAACAAACAATATGAGCTTAAACTCTTTAAAGATTTAGATGAAAATACTAGTTTCAACAAACAATATTCAATATTGAAATCGTTGTTCAAATACCCAATTTTTAAACCATTAACTTAGAAAGACAAAAATCAGTTTTCAAATATAGTTCTTTTTTTAATTAAATTATGCCATAGTTCCTGTCACCACAATGGTAGGAAGGTTTTAGAAGGATTTATGTGCTTAAAACTAAATGCTTAAATAGACTAGTTTCCTGTCACCAGAATGACAAATAAGTTAGAGTAATCTTAGAAAGAGTTTTTATAATTTTTTTATGATAAAAAATCAGCTTAAAACGATATTCAGAGTTCTTTCTTTATTACTACTCGAGTTCCTGTCGCAACAGCGACAGGAAGACTGTCTTTATTATTTTTATTGTTCTTGAAACTTCCTGTCACAGAATTACACAGCAAGATAGATTATTATTTTAGAATGATTATTTATTGAAGACATTGTGACTGAAATACAGGAATGAAAACTATATTAGACTATTAAACTTATGGTTGTAATTGTATGTTCAAAAGATCGATTCTTGCTTGAAAGTGTATGTAATTTTTCCTTATTTGATGATTTGGGAAAAGGGATTGATTTGATTTATTGAAAATCTTGAATTTTTTATTCTTATTTTATTTCATTTCTTGCTTCTTGGGGAAAGAAGTAGTTTCTATATAGGAATGTATTGGGTTACTTTTGGGATGGAGATGTCCAATGTGGGTATATCAGAGATAGCTTTTCCTCTTTTCGGGAATTGACCTATTTACTTGAAATGATTAGATCTAATTAGAATGACATTGAAATAGATGTTTATTTATCTAGCAAACTTATTTATTGATATCTCTGTCACATCTTGTTGTGAGACAATTTGCTTTTCATTATTTAGAATTGCACATTCAGACATCGGGGTTACATCGGGTGTTCCCTCCTATAGTTATTACCAGGTAGCTAGACATTTCGTGCAGGGATGGGTTTCCTTCATTCAGGAAGGGATCCGAGGAAGTGTAAACACTTCATGGTTGGGTGGAAAAGCACCCGGGCCATGTTCTCGTCTCTCGATTTGCAGGTGGTGGACCACTTGGTTCGTGCAGTTGGAGAGTGTATTTGATTTATTCATTATTGATGTACTTGTTTATTGTACCTATTTGGATGTATTATGGCATGTTGCCAAAGGATTTATGTATATTATTTCATAGTGCTTATTACCTAGATTTAGCACATGAATATGTAAGATTTATTGACATTGAGATTCACATTTATAAGATTATCTTTTCTTGAGATATTGTGATTACGCGGATTAATTGCATCTTTTATCTTTGAAAGTTGTATCTACGTGGATTATTTCCTTCTTTTGATTTTGGTTATTGTGATGTTGTATTTAAGTGGATTATTTACTTCATTTATTTTTTGAGTTGGTTTAAATGTTTTTACATGGTTTGTGAGGCTTTACATTTGGTATCAGAGCTCTAGGCTTAACACTAGGTCCTTTGTTTTTTAGACTATTGTGCTAAAGTTGCAAACTTTATACAGATTATCCATCATGAATATAAGAAACACTGATCATGGTGATGGATCAAGAAGTAGTCAAAGTAGAGGATCACATGGAGGTACACGTGGAGGTGCTCGTTGTGGTCAAACTATTGGGGATTGTGGAGATGCTAGTAATGACCAAGATGGAAGATTTGATCGTATTCTTGATCTCTTGACCCGACAATACATGAGGATGAATACTCTTGAGCAAGAGATCAGAGGAATTCCTAGAGGTCAGAATGCTAATGAAAACCCAAGGGTTGAGACGTAAAATGAGGACACAAGGACAAAAGTTCCAGTTCCTGAAGTTGGAACTATTAATGATAATCAAGCAAAGATATCTTAAGAATTGGGGAAAGACCTCAAGAAATTATCACCGCCAAAATTTGATGGAAAGACCATAGGAGATGGAGCTGAGTCTTGGATAATAGAAATGGACAAGTACTTTGGACTTTGAAACCTTTTAGATCACACGAAGGCTATGTGGGGATCTTACCAGTTGACTGGTGAAGCAACAACTTGGTGGGACAATGAGAAGGCAGATAAAAAACTATTACTTGGTGAGATAACTTGGGAGATATTCTTGCAGTTGTTTAGGAAAAGATGGTTACCACAGTTATTCTTTGACAAGAAGATGACAGAATTCCAGAACTTGATCCAAGGAGGTATGTTTGTGACCAGTTATTGGGAAAGGTTTTCTCATTTACTAAAATATGTTCCACAATATCAGACAGATGAGATATTTCAGATTAGAAAGTTTATTTTGGGATTAAGGCCATAGATTGGAGCTATGGTAGACATTCATAACCTACTTACTATGGATGTCACTTTTGAGAAAGCAATTAAGCAAGAGCAGAGGTTGCAACAAACAACAAATTACCATAAGCAAAGAGATGCTAAGTTTTCAAATAAGAAACTACAAAATAATTAGCAGAACTACCAAAGGAATAACAACCAGGGCAACAATAAGTAGATTAGGAATCTGAAGAGAGGAAATAATTCTTAGGATGGGAATGGTGGAAACAAAAGAGGTGGCAATAATAACATAAACAAAAATCAGAAGGAAAGAGCTGAAGGACCGAGAGCACCTAAGGGTGGATGTTACAACTATGGAGGAGAGCATTATGCAAATGCCTGTCCACAAAAAAGAGGAATCAAGAATTAGCAAGGAGCACCACAACATCAGATTCATGCCATAGTGGATAATCCGCAAGCAAAATTTCAAGCAACACCTATTTAGTTCCAAGGTAAGCTCTATGGACTACCTGTTTCTATTTTAATTGATACTGGTGCCACATAATGTTTTGTTGATCCTAGAGTAGTATCTAAGTTATCTATTAGACTTGGACATATGGAAAACTCTTGGATGGTACAATATGGCAATAGTGTAGAAAAGAGGGTAGACTCATGTCTAGCTTGCAGTGAGTTAGAGCTTCCTAGTTTTCAGACACAAGTGAATCTGTATGTAGCACCTTTAGGCTCTTATGATGTTATTCTGGGAATCAACTGGTTAACTGAACATAAGTCTCTAGTAAAATATGAAGACAAGGTTGTTAGATGTTTGGATGACCTAGGGAACCAAGTGGAAATTAATGGAACCAAGAGACCTTTAGAGCTTAGACAAATCTTGGCTATGCAATTGAAGAAAGCCAAAAGGAAAGGATGTGCCATTTATGTTGTCCAAGTAAAGGACCTTGATAAAGATGAACCAGTGTTTAATGACTATCAAATCCTTAGTGATTTCAGAGATGTATTCCCTGTAGAGTGTTGGTGCTTGAATTCATTGTCAGTTAATTTAGCAATTTTCATGCACGCACCATCCCAAAATATCCAAAAGGTTCTAAGTTTTGGCACCCCTTCAGTGTTTTTCAGCATCTGCATCTCATTTCTTGAGGAGGGGTCTTTGTCTTTTCTCCATCGGCATGGGTTCATTTTTGTGTCTTCGACATTTCGGTTTGAACTTGAACCCTTTTTTCTCTAAGTTCAGTGGTTCAGCGGTTCAGGGTTCAATTTTCTTCTAACGGGTCGCATTATGCATTTGCCTTGCGCAAATATTGCATCGTTGAACCTCCCGCTTGAACCTTTTTGTTTTGGTTCAAGGTTCAATGGTTCGAAGCTTTGTTGCCTATGGAGTATTATTTTTGATGTTTGAACCATCGTGTTGAACCCTCGTGTTGAACCCTTTTGGTTCGGGGTTCAATGGTTCAAAGTTTTATGTTTTTGGTCTTATCGGAGTGATTGGCTTCATCGGTGAAAGATTTCTTGAGTGCTTCGATTGTTTTGGTCTGGCTGATGGATGTCCATTGGCGTGTGTTTGGCTATTGGTGAAGCAAATTTTTGGGCCGCTGATGTAAGGAGTTTGCCCGATGGGGAATGCCATCAGAGTAAGATTGCATATCGGGCTAGCAGTTGGAGGGTCCGCCGATGGGTCTTCTTTGGCCGATGTGGAAGTTGGAGGCTTTAGGGAGGTGTTCGTCGGTGTGACTAAGGGTGTCGGCCAGTGTTTTTTCAGTTGCTCCGATGATGAGTGTTTGGCCGATAGTGGAGCAGAGTGTGGCTCGTTGGTGGTCGTGTGACTGGCTGTGTTGGCAGGGATGGAATGTGTTGGCCCGATGGCGTTTCTCTAGCCGATGGGGAATGCGAAGGTAGGCATCGGTAGGACTTTTGAGGTCGGTGGGAGCTTTCATTGGTGTGCCGATGGTCTATGTCTTGGTGACAAGGGATTTGAAACGGTCATCGGCATGACATAGACTGTCGGGTGAACGGGCAGATGTTGGGCCGACAGTGGAGGTTTCGTCGATGAGGGTGTTTTGGTGGCCATCGGGGAGAGTTGGCCTATCAGCCAAGGAAGCTTTTGGGCTGGCCGATAGACTATGTCTGGCCGACAGAGGCTTGCGGAGGTGTTGTCGGCCAGACTATTGAGCTCGGTGAGAGATTTTTGGGGCGGTCTGATGGTGTTAGTCTTGGCGATGGGCTTTTGGCGAGGGCATGTGTGTCGAGCGCGGCAAAAGCGCTCGACACTTGGTATGTATGCGGCCCCATTTTTAAACTAATGAAGTGGTCTTGGCAGCATGCATGTGGGACTATTCTTCCTGCATTTTTTTGAACCTGTGGTAAACGCATTTTGGCGGGAAACTTCCATTTGAACGCAGTGATAGTTTCCAGGTAGGCCGCGGGTGGTTGAGCCATCAATGGCGACTGTAGCGGGGGTATGGGCGATGGTACACATGATCAGGTTGCCCGATTTTTGAGTGAAGACTTCCTGATGGCGACGCAAGGCTCGAGGCCTCCCTTGTCTGCTGCATTGATGGCTTTTGAGCGCCATTCCCTCTGATGGATGTATCTGGCAAATTTTTGACTTCTGACCATGTAATTAATTGCTGAATGTACACGGTTCTATATAAATGGTTTTGGCTGTGTTACTTTTTAGGGGTTGGAGGTTTTTTGGGCTTTCGGCTCTGACTCTGAACATAAGGTGTTCACATTTTGAAAGGCATTTTTTGCTACAGACTCGATCCTTAGTCTGGTGTACTAATCTATCTTGGATTGTAAATGATGATTTTCTCTGTGATGACCTTCTATGCAGATTGATTTTAAATGAAAAACACCTGTGTGTGTATTGTTTCTGATTGTCTCTTGTATGTCATTTGTTTTCCTTTCAAACAAGGTTGTCAAGGACTTCCAAGTTTTTCAGTGTATGCATACTGTGTGTCTGATTTATTGCGTCTACTCAAGGAGTGGTTAAATAGGCTTTTGATCAGATACAAAGGGAAATAGATTGCATCATAGGATCTGTTAAGCATGATCATTAATGATACTCTTTCTTGGACATGTTGCTGTTAGGCAGTAGCATTATTCTTAGGTCCTCTGGATATAAATTTATGTTGTCATGGGGAGACATTTACAGTCTTAGATATGACTCTGCTGCCCAGATAAGGCACTGGTTTGGGAATTTGTCTGTTCAATGGGTCTAGGAAAGTCCCATCACTCCAAACACCATTTCAACCCATCTCATCACTTCCACCTATTAGTTGTAGGATTAGGATTAGGAACCTCTGCATGCTCTCATACCTAACCAGACATTATGTCCAAGAATGTTGCCAACCTTGTGATTTGTTACACAAATCTTGGTCCATACATGAGAGTATTCTGCCTGTTGCCGTCAAGTTAAATCCTTCTGTCATTGAGCTAGTCAAGGTTATACTTTTATCAAATAGGGACACCCCCTTGGTGCGGCAGAACCAGAAGTGAAGGGGAGGAGCTCATGCAACCTCCTGTATTCAGTTGGCTGAATCTGCCTGTGCATTAGAACTGGCAAACCCTAATGCTGATTCAGAAGCAAAAACCAACATAGAGTTAACAGAATTACCGCTAAAGAGAGAATTTGACTTCTTGATTGACTTTCTATCAAGGACTGAGCCGTAATCTAAGACACCCTACAAAATGACTACTATAGAGTTGTATGAACTTAAGGCTCAATTGCAGGAGTTGTTAAATCAAGGGTTCATTAGACCTAGTGTGTCACCATGGGGCACATCAATTATCTTTGTAAAGAAGAAGGATTGTACTTTGAGATTATGCATTGATTATAGGATGCTTAACAAAGCTACTATAAAGAACAAGTATCCACTTCCAAGGATAGATGAGCTATTTGATTAGATGAAAGGAGCAATAGTGTTCTTGAAGATAGACCTTAGATTTGGTTATCACCAATTGCGGATTAAGGATGAGGACATCTCTAAAACAACTTTTAGGACTCGATATGGTCACTACGAGTTCATAGTAGTACCATTTGGGTTGACTAATGCTCTAAAAACTTTCATGAATTTGATGAATAACATTTTTAGAGATTGTTTAGATAATTTTGTGTTAATCTTCCTTGATGACATATTGATATACTCTAAATCGGTGGAAGAACATGAAAGGCATTTGAGAATTGTTTTGTAGCGGTTGAGAGAAAGAAAGCTTTATGGTAAATTATCTAAGTGTACATTCTTTCAAGATAAAATGCACTGCCTTGGTCATGTGATCTCAACTGAAGGGATTGTGGTTGATCCTGAGAAGATAAAAACAATAATGGAATGGCTTGCACCGCAGAGTGTGACATAAGTCAAAAGTTTTATGGGACTTGCATGTTACTATAGAAAATTTATGGAAGTTTTTTCAACCATAGCAGCACCGATTACCGCACTTCAAAAGAAGGGTAAGAAATTTGAATGGACAGAAAGGTGTGAGCAAGCTTTCCAAGTGCTAAAATAAAAGCTCACAATTGCTCCTATCCTGACCATACCAGATCCTAATGGGCATTTTATAGTTATAACAGATGCTTCAGGGGAAGGATTAGGAGGAGTGTTTGATGAAAGTAGATTGTCATTGATGTCAAAAAGGTGTTGGTATTGACAGGAGTTGTTCATGTCATCGGGATCAGTGATTGATAAGAGATGTCATCAGGATATCTTCATGGTTTGGTGTTCATATTGTTTCATTCTTGATCATACTTGGTTCATACTTGTTTGTGTTGGGTCATCTCATGCAGTGGTGTTTGAAGGAGTTGGTTAAGTATTGTTTGATGCTAACTTGTTTGTGTTAATCATTTCAAGAAGTTTAAGTATTGTTCATGCTCAGGTTATGTCAAGATACTTTACTCATGTTAATGTTATGATAAGGCTTGCAGAAAGTGGTTCTTGCAGAGAATGTTACAATGGTCAAATCTTAGTTGAAGGTTGTTCATTTTGATTAGTATTGATGATTTGTAGTCTATCTTCTTTATGCATATCAATGGTTTGATATTCTGCATCAAAGGTATGATGTACAGAATGACAGTGTATTATCATTTCAGAGAAATTATATTAGTCTTGGCAGATATATTATATGGTGCTTTGATAAATCACATGTATTAATGTGATAAAAGGTTTTGAATTAAGGCTAAAAGACTTAATTCTCTAGACTTCACTTTGCCCATCACAAAAGTCATACACTTTTCTTTTAACTTCTAGTTGACCTGTTAGTATAGGTCATGGGTTACTTGCTAAAGGGGTTTATAACATTTGTGACCTACCCCTTTACCTTTCAAAGAGGTCACCTCTTATAAATTTGTGAGCAACAAAAAGAAAAAAAATCATATCAAAATTTAATATTTATTATGAGTGAGGGGGCTTTTTATTATCTACAACAAATGCTTTATAAAAGTTTTTTTTATTCCTTAAAATAAGGAAGTTTTAAGGAGATTTAAAAGCCTATTTTTAAGGAGATTTTAAGGCAAAATTTTTGAGTCTTTTAAGGAGTTTTTAGTGGAATCTTTAAGGCAGATTTTCGTGGGAGATTTTCTTCTAATTTTCAAGTCAACATAAGTGAGAATTTTGTGGAGAATGAAGACAAAAAGATGAGAATTTCTAAGAAGGGAAAATATTTTTTTGAGAAGATTAATTTTTTTTTTTTAAATGCTTTGAGGAAGCATGAGTCTTTATGACTCTTTATTTGCAGGTGATAAAGAATATCTTGTGATGGGAATGGAGATGCTTTTTTTAAGTATATGAAGAGATTTATTTTTTGAAGATTTTATTGAGGAGTTAAATGAATTTTTTTTAGAAGTCATTTTGTCTTTTTGCAGATTGGATTTTGCAAAGAGGAGAAGAAGAAAATAAGATATTGAAGATTTTTTTTGTGAAAAGGAATTACAAGTGTTCAAGACAAAGAAGATTTTTATATTGAAGATCATTGAAGTTCTTTTATTTAATGACATATGAGTTGAATATGCAGAGAAGTGTATACCAATGGTTATTTCAGATGGAGGAGATGATTTTCTTTAAGAAGAATATGAAAGGATTTTTGCAGATGAACAGAGACATTATTTATGCAAAAATAAATATGATTTCTAACTATTATTTTTGCAAATTGAAGGTTTTTGTGGAAAATGGAATATGAAGAGATTTATTTGCAGCAAACAAAAGACATCATTTTTATATAGAATTATTTTATTCTTGAAATGGTGTAGATAGAAAATTGAAGAAGTGTAATTGAAATGTCATCTCATTTTATAATGGTTTTGCGGATGCATTGTTTGTGTGTGTTGTTGTTGTGTGAACCAACATGCAGTGATTTTGTGAACAAAAAAGATAAATCATAATTTGAGAGATATATGAGAATCAAACAAGGATAAAAATGTTATGCAGAGTTTACAAATTAAATCTTTCCAAGTATGAAGACACATATGATTTGATTGTGCAGAGAGTTTGTGTAAGGATAAAAATGTAGAAACGATGACCTCCATGTGCAACAAATTTACAAAGACAATATGCAATTGATTGAGTATCAGGTGAATTGGTAATGAGATTGATATTCAAATTGTAATTGAACAGAGATATGCAAAAGAGAAGACAAGTTATGTAATGGTACAAATCAGATTAAGTGGCAATCATTTCTTGCACACTTTGCAGTTTGTTTTGATGGTGGTTGAATTTGCCAGTGAGGTGTGGTCAGTGAGACCTTCCTATGCCAGTGAGGCTTGTGGTCAATAAGACCTATGCATGTGTCAGTGAGGCATCTTGTAAATCTAGTGAAGCTTCTTTGGTAAGTGAGACCTTCATGTAGCCAGTGAGGCATGTTTTTCAGTTAAGCCAACGAGGCAAATTTTTAGAGTGGTTTTTATTCCCCTTGATGGTTTTCCACTCATCAATATCTATGTCATGTGTTCTCTTTGTGGTTGATTATGTTGTAACTATTTGATCATCTTTATTCAAGTCTTTTGTATCATGATGACTATGTTCTCAGTGAATTCCTTTGCACAACATTTTTGAGTCAAGTTTAGAAAAGTTAAAAATTATACAACACTGATTCACCCCCCCTCTTAATGTTGTATTGTACTCCTACAATTGGTATCAGGGCCAGGTTCCCTATTATAGTCTAATCAACTTGGGTAGATCTTGAGGGTGGAGTATAATGGGTAAGTGCAAAAGAAATAAGAGCATGAGAAATGTCAAGTCTCATTCTACAGTCTATATCAATTCTAGATGTTGATAAATTATCAATTGATAGAAATGTCTCACATGTTGAAGAGAGTGTTTTCAGATGTTCCTTTGTTTGATGGTTTAGATTTTTTAGTTTGGTGTATGAGAATGCAAGTTTATTTATCCTCTTTAGGATATGATGTATGGATGTCTGTTGAGAATGGATATTCTAATTTTGCAAATATCAAAGAAGCTCTTGAATGCAATGATATAGCCAAGGTCATTTTATTTGGTTTACCTAATGATGTTTCTTGTCAAGTTATGCACTGTGGATATGTGGAAGAAGTTGATGAAAATTTATCAATGTAATGCATCTAAAGAAGAAGAAAACTTATTATATGAGAATGATGGAAAAATTTCACATGAAGGAGATGAGACTCAATCAGATTTTGAAAAAGATCAGATTATAAGTGATGAAGAACAAGAATGTCAAATTGACATAGAATGAGAGCTCATGTGTGCTTTGAGTGAACTCAAGAAATGTAAAAAGGAGAATCACAAATTAGAGGTGCAACTACAACAAGAAAAAGACTTCAAAAATAAAGCTCTTACAAACCTTGAAGATGCTAGAAACCTGATTATAGATTTGAAGAATCAAGCATGTGAATTAGACAAATTGATTGTCAATTTGAAGACAAAACTTGAGAAAGCTAAGAGGATAGCTGATGAAGCAAAATCTAATTTGGAGGCTAAAAAGGTTGAATGCCAAAAGCTTGAAGGAAAAATAGTTTCTTTAAGTAAAGAACTTGAGGATGTTAGAAAGTTGTTGGAAAAGAATCTCAAATTTGATGAGAGCACCAACAAGTTACACACTACTGGACTTGGTTATGAAAAGGGCCAGTCTTCTAATGTTAGAGAGATTCCTAGAAGAAAAATTGATCAGCCTGCTGCTCTTGAAAGAAAAGTGAACAATCAAAGAAGAAGAATTACTCCTATAAGACAAGCATACATGTACATGTATAACTATTCATTTAATGGTTACTATTATACTTGTAATCATTTTGGGCATAAAGCAGTTAATTGTAGCATAAATTATGATATTGTTTGTTACAAGTGCAATAATGTTGGACACATACAAAGAAATTGTAAAGTGCATAGAAGGTATGATCTTGCATGGAAGATTAACATGAATGCTCAAAGGTACTATCAGTCATTTGATTATGATTGTAACATAGTTTGTTATAATTGCAACACTCTTCGTCATAAAGCACACAGTTGCAGGAAAGTTTCACCTGATTTGAAAAAGTGGAAAAGAAAAGAAGCTAAAAAGGTCTGGAATAAGAAAGAACCTATAATGGTTTGGAGACTGAAGCAAAAACAAAGTGAAAAGAAGAAAGAATCTAAACTTGTGCATCTTGCACAAGTCTCTTCATTAGTTGCATAACATATGGCATGTAGTTAGGGGGAGTTATTCATGTTCTATCAAGTATCCCCAAAAAGTTTTAGGAAGAAGATCATTTGATGTTTATCAATTTGATGATCTTGTTTTGTTGGTTTTGGATTCATCTTTGATAATGTTTGTCTGTGACAATGATATAGATGATCAGTGGTTCATGATTGATAAGATGTTCAAGGATTCAATCCACAAAGAGTTTGATGATTTAAATGTTTTGGTTTTCTTTGTCATATCATGTTGGTACTTACAAAGATTGAGTTGTCATGGTGTTGCAATTCAAAGTGATCTTGAGCTTGTGAAGTATTGGTTGTCATGGCCAATAGATTAAAAAGCTCTTATCAGATGTTTGCATTATGTGAGCTAAGGAGGTTACATATGGAAGGAGTCAATTTTTTTTTCTTGTTTCTGCATTTGATTTTACAAAGTGTTGTTACAGGAAGAGCTTGATGGTGAAGGTTGTGCAATTTTGATGGGCTGATTTGAATAATGGATCTTGGGTATTCTCAAGAAGTTCTCTTCAAATGTTAGCATGTGTTGGTTGAGGAAGTTGCAAATGAAAGAAAGCAACTGATTTGTTTTTGCAAAGGTATTGATAATGGTTATGTTTATATCAGATTTGACATGGTGTGCAGGATGGTCTTCATAGCCTTCATTCAGATGGTCTTCATTCTCTTTCATGTCAAGATGTGTGTACAAGAGTAGATTGGTTGTAGGTCAAAAAGAGTTGATAATTGTGAAAGATTTGTTTGGCATAAATTTTGTTTTGCAGACACATATGATGTCATAAGGAGTTTGTATTTGATAGAAGAGGTATCTCTATTTTTCAACTTGCTTGAGGAAGTAATCAGAGGATCTTAATGATGTTAGTTTCAATTTTCATCTTCATATTGGTGTTGTTACAAGAAGTGGTATTGTGCATACAGTCATTGGGTAGTTTATAACAATGGTTTGTTGCTTTGGTTGGTATGCCTCACATGATGTTGCTTTCAGGTCCTATGCTTCATGATGTCTTATTGCTCTCAAGTTGAAATGTTGTTCAAGATGTAGATGTGCAAGGACAAAGCTTTTAGGATATGTTTTTGGACAACAAATTGCATAAGTGTTCAGTGCTTTAATTTTTTTGAGAGACTAGTGGTTTCAAAGGTTTGGGTAAGTGATATCTCAATTCTTGGTTGGTATGAAAGATAATAAGGTCAGTGATAGTGTTTGTGATCCAAGAAATGAGTAAGCTGTTGATTGATATCAGTATACTTTGCTGGTCCTTTAGTAATAATCTATTTGAGTTATTTTTCTCAGGGGGAGATAATAGCCTTTGTCATCAGATGTCAAAAAGGGGGAGAAAGAAAAATGTATCAGGTAGTTTTGCCATCAATGAAAAAGGGGGAGATTGATGAAAGTAGATTGTCATTGATGTCAAAAAGGTGTTGGTATTGACAGGAGTTGTTCATGTCATTGGGATCAGTGATTGATAAGAGATGTCATCAGGATATCTTCATGGTTTGGTGTTCATATTGTTTCATTCTTGATCATACTTGGTTCATACTTGTTTGTGTTGGTTCATCTCATGCAGTGGTGTTTGAAGGAGTTGGTTAAGTGATGTTTGATGCTAACTTGTTTGTGTTAATCATTTCAAGAATTTTAAGCATTGTTCATGCTCAGGTTATGTCAAGATACTTTACTCATGTTGATGTTATGATAAGGCTTGCAGAAAATGGTTCTTGTAGAGAATGTTACAATGGGCGAATCTTAGTTGAAGGTTGTTCATTTTGATTAGTATTGATGATTTGAATTCTATCTTCTTTATGCATATCAATGGTTTGATATTCTGCATCAAAGGTATGATGTACAGAATGACAGTGTATTATCATTTCAGAGAAATTATATTAGTCTTGGCAGATATATTATATGGTGCTTTGATAAATCACATGTATTAATGTGATAAAAGGTTTGAATTAAGGCTAAAAGACTTAATTCTCTAGACTCCACTTTTCCCATCACAAAAGTCATACACTTTTCTTTTAACTTCTAGTTGACCTGTTAGTATAGGTCATGGCTTACTTGCTAAAGGGGTTTATAAAATTTGTGACCTACCCCTTTACCTTTCAAAGAGGTCACCTCTTATAAATTTGTGAGCAACAAAAAGAAAAAAAATCATCTCAAAATTTAATATTTATTATGAGGGGGGGGCTTTTTATTATCTGCAGCAAATGCTTTATAAAAGTTTTTTTTATGCCTTAAAATAAGGAAGTTTTAAGGAGATTTAAAAGCCTATTTTTAAGGAGATTTTAAGGCAACATTTCTGAGTCTTTTAAGGAGTTTTTAGTGGAATCTTTGAGGCGGATTTTTGTGGGAGATTTTCTTCTAATTTTTAAGTCAACATAAGTGAGAATTTTGTGGAGATTGAAGACAAAAAGATGAGAATTTCTAAGAAGGGAAAATATTTTTTTGAGAAGATTAAGTGGTTTTTTTTAAATGCTTTGAGGAAGCATATGAGTCTTTAGGACTCTTTATTTGCAGGTGATAAAGAATATCTTGTGATGGGAATGGAGATGCTTTTTTTAAGTATATGAAGAGATTTTATCTTTTGAAGATTTTATTGAGGAGTTAAATGAATTTTTTTTAGAAGTCATTTTGTCTTTTTGCAGATTGGATTTTGCAAAGAGGAGAAGAAGAAAATAAGATATTGAAGATTTTTTTTGTGAAAAGGAATTACAAGTGTTCAAGACAAAGAAGATTTTTATATTGAAGATCATTGAAGTTCTTTTATTTAATGACATATGAGTTGAATATGCAGAGAAGTGTATATCAATGGTTATTTCAGATGGAGGAGATGATTTTCTTTAAGAAGAATATGAAAGGATTTTTGCAGATGAACAGAGACATTATTTATGCAAAAATAAATATGATTTCAAACTATTATTTTTGCAGATTGAAGGTTTTTGTGGAAAATGGAATATGAAGAGATTTATTTGAAGCAAACAAAAGGTATTATTTTTATATAGAATTATTTTATTCTTGAAATGGTGTAGATAGAAAATTGAAGAAGTGTAATTGAAAGGTCATCTCATTTTATAATGGTTTTGTAGATGCATTATTTGTGTGTGTTGTTGTTGTGTGAACCAACATGCAGTGATTTTGTGAAAAAAAAAAGATAAATCATAATTTGAGAGATATATGAGAATCAATCAAGGATGAAAATTTTATGCAGAGAGTTTACAAATTAAATCATGCCAATGAAGACACAGATGATTTGATTGTGTAGTAATAATGTAGAAATGATGACCTCCGTGTGTAACAAATTTACAAAGACAATATGCAGTTGATTGAGTATTAGGTGAATTGGTAATGAGATTGATATTTAGATTGTAATTGAACAGAGATATGCAAAAGAGAAGACAAGTTATGTAATGGTGCAAATCAAATTAAGTGGCAATCATTTCTTGCACACTTTACAGTTTGTTTTGATGGTGGTTGAATTTGCCAGTGAGGCTTGTGGTCAGTGAGACCTTCCTATGCCAGTGAGGCTTGTGATCAATAAGACCTATGTATGTGTCAGTGAGGCATCTTGTAAATCTAGTGAAACTTCTTTGGTCAGTGAGACCTTCATGTAGCCAGTGAGGCATGTTTTTCAGTTAAGCCAACGAGGCAAATTTTTAGAGTGGTTTTTATTCCCCTTGAGGGTTTTCCACTCATCAATATCTATGTCATGTGTTCTCTTTGTGGTTGATTATGTTGTAACTATTTGATCATCTTTATTTAAGTCTTTTGTATCATGATGACTATGTTCTTAGTGAATTCCTTTGCACAACATTTTTGAGTCAAGTTTAGAAAAGTTAAAAATTATACAACACTGATTCACCCCCCTCTCAGTGTTGTATTGTACTCCTATAGTGTTGATGCAAAATGAGAAAGTGGTTGCTTATGAGTCAAGAAAGTTAAAGCAACATGAGTTCAACTATGCGCTACATGATCTTGAGTTAGCTGCCATAGCTCATACACTTCAGATGTGGAGGCATTATCTTCTAGGTAAGCCCTTTGAGTTGAAGACAGATCATCTTGGGCTCAAGTATATATTTACTCAACCTAACCTTAATGCATGACAGAGAAGATGGTTATAATTCCTTAGTGAGTATGACTTTGGAATTGAGTATATTAAAGGAAAAGATAATAGAGTAGCAGATGCTCTTAGTAGGAGAAGACATCTGGCTGCCATTGTTTCTATGAGATCAAATTTGAAACAGAAAGTGATTCAGAATCTTTAAGGGGATGAGCATTATGAAAGAGTTAAGCAAGCTTTTTAAGTAGACCCCTTAGATCACATATTTGAATGTTATGTCATAGAATCAGATGGACTTTTGAGATATTAGGGAAGGATGTATATTCCTAACTCAGGAGAGTTAAGGAAGTTAGTGCTTGAAGAGATTCATAATGCACCTTATTCAGGTCACCCTAGAGTGACAAAGATGGATGAAGGTTTCAAACCTTTATACTTTTGGCCCAGACTTAAGAGGGATGTGATAGAGTTTGTATCTCAATGTTTGGAATGTCAATGAGTCAAAGCTAAGCATGTGCATCCAACAGGATTGTTGTATCTGCACAATATTCTTGAGGACAAGTGGCAAGTAATAAGCATAGATTATATTCAAGGGTTACCTATGTCTAAGAATAGGCATGATGTCATCTTAGTGGTTGTGGACAAATTAACAAAGATAGCACATTTCATTCTAGGGAATCTTTCAGATGGTTCTATGATCTTAGCTAAGAAGTTTGTACAGGATATTTTTAGATTGCATGGAGTGCCTGAGATGATCATTTCAGATCGAGATACTTGCATGACACTTATATTTTGGACAACTCTTAATGTAGCTTTGGGTACAAAGTTGAATTTCAGTTTAGCTTATCATCCTCAAACAGATGGTCAAACAGAAAGAGTTAATCAGGTGGTAGAAGACCTTCTCAGGATGTATTGTATGGATCAGCAGTATAAATGGGAGGAGTACCTTCCATTGTTTAAGTTTGCATATAACAATTCATACCATGCATTTTTGGGAATGGCACCTTTTGAAGCTCTTTATGGGTGTAGGTGTCAAATACCTATCAGTTGGGATAGAGTGGAGGATAGAATTGTGATTGGTCCTGAAATGTTAAGAGAAATGGATGATCAGATGAAGTTGATCAAGGAGAAGTTGAAGCAAGCTTCAGATTGTTAAAAGAGTTATGCAGATAAGAATAGAACTCCTAGATAGTTTTTAGTTGGTGACAAAGTCTTTTTGAGGGTCAAACCTCATAAGAGTTCAGTGTCATTTGGCAAAGCATCCAAACTTGCTCCTCATTTTGTGGGACCATTCAAAGTTCTGGAAGTGATTAATCCTGTAGCTTATAGACTTGCTCTCCTGCCTGCACTTGCCATAATCCATAATGTTTTTCATGTGTCTTTACTCAAGCTTTATCATCCTGACACGTCACATATTCTTGATTGGCATGCTTTAGGTTTAGGATCCGAGAGTGGTGCTGGTGGAGCCCACTCGAATTCTAGGGAAGCACAACATTAAGTTGCGTAGTAGAGATGTGGTGCAGTATAAGGTCCAATGGGATCAGTATTATGAGGACAGTGCCACATGGGAGGATGCAGAGGAGATTGATAGATCTTTTCCTCATTTTAGGATATATCATAGATTTTTTTTATTATTCATGCATGGATTATGATACTTGAGTTTGTTTATTGTTTGAGATACTTTAAGTTCAATTATGCTTTGATACTTTGAGTTGATGTTATTGTTTTATGACACCTGATACTCTATTGGTGCTTGATGGACACTTTATTGTTTTTATATTTAATAAGACATCGGGATGATGTCTCTTCCAACCGGGGAAGGATGTCACATCTCATTTTTATGAATAATATGATTAATCTAGTTTAGTGAACAATTATTGTGACTAATTTTACTTTAAGTAATTTTGCATATGTGGAGGTAATTGTTATGAGTTATAATTGATGAAATTTGGAAATTGTTTTAAATATTGAATATTGATGCAATGATTTGCTTCAGCTATTTTTTAAGACACTAACCTATTGATGTCAAGATGAGTGCAATTAGATGCAGGTACTCGTCGAAGATGAGAGCATGGCTAAGGTAGAAATGTTCTAACCACTTGGCAACAACTGATGGATGGATTACCTGATGCAATCAAACACATCATGTAGTTGCATATGCATCATTGATTGGCTTAGATTGTTTTAATGCATAAAATTTAATTGTTTTGGGATGAATGATGTGATTACTTTAACTTAATATCTTTTCGAAGTATATTTAAATGATGTATTATGTGTTAATTAAATAAATAATAAAATATTGCTTATAAGATGTTTGGAAGACAATATGTGAAATATATTTAAATAATTATATTATATTAAATTATGTGTGTACTTTTGTATTATTTTATTACTCTCCTTTTGAATGTTTAATTAGTTATGTTTTAAATAACAATAGTTAATAATAGTGAAAACAACATTATTATATTTAGAGTTTTGATAAAGGAATTAAATATTTTATTACTATCATTCATACGACAGTAAGTGGCAAAGAAGATATTATTTTAATGTTTTAAATAGTTTTCTCCTCAATTCTATTGGTGGAAATATCATGCAAACTGAAATATAACTTCAATTTTGAACCTAATCAGGGGATCACCAAAAATAAGAGTTAGAGAAATTGAATAAGAAAGAGAGCACTCAGCTGGGAGAAAACTACCCATGATTTGCAAAGAGAATGGTTTCATCAGAGTGACAGGAAGGAGAATTGGAGTCCACGACAGGAGAAAGAAACAAAAGGCAGTGACTTCAAATTGTAATTTCTTCCTCAAGTCGACTACCATCACTAGGTTTTCTTTGATTATTTCTTTTGTTGCATTTAAATGGCTTAACTGTATCTTTTATGAGGATGTTTTTATCTACATGTTTGAGAGGGTGACTGTATGTTTTTGGTCGATCCATGTTGTGGCTAGCCATGCATCTTTTTAGTCATTTCTGCTTATTTCCTGGCCGCCTATCCTTTACTAAGTTGTTCCCTTTTGTCTCTGTCTGGGTGACTTACTTACCATCATCCTAAACTATGATTGATCTGCCATCTTGGCCTTGGTTGCTTCCTCCTTGCCTAGTCGTTGTTCTCTTTCTGGCTGTTTATATTATTGCCTGACTATTTAATCTTTTATAGCCACATATTCTCAGGCTAGTCGTCATTTATTTTATGGTTGTTGACTACTTCTAGACGATCTGGTATAGATCAATTCCAGTGGTTCTTGTTGATGCTTGAATATTTTCCTTGGCTAATCGTTGATGTGAATGACATGAGATCCAACTCTTCCCTGAAAGCTACCATTAAACTAGAGGTTATACCTAGATTTTTTTGTTAAAATAGAAGGAAACTATAAGTATATAACCTAGAATTATTTATCTGATCTTCCTGTTAGGTGATTATATGACTGTGTTTTTCTTTCGATGCTATTTTAGATAAGTGTGATTTATAGATTGACCTATTTTTATTGAACAAACAATATGAGCTTAAACTCTTTAAAGATTTAGATGAAAATACTAGTTCCAACAAACAATATTCAGTATTGAAATCGGTCCAAAAACTCAATTTTTAAACCATTAACTTAGAAAGACAGAAATCGGTTTTCAAATATAGTTCTTTTTTAATTAAATTTCGCCATAGTTCCTATCGCCACAATGACAGGAAGGATTTATGTGCTTAAAACTAAATGTTTAAATAGACTAGTTTCCTGTCACTAGAATGACAAATAAGTTAGAGTAATATGAGAACGAGTTTTTATAATGTTTTTATGATAAAAAATCAGCTTAAAACTATATTAAGAGTTCTTTCTTTATTACTGCCCGAGTTCCTATCACAGTATCGACATGAAGACTATATTTATTATTTTTATTGTTCTTGAAACTTCCTATCATAGAATTACACAGTAAGATAGATTATTATTTTAGAATGATTATTATTGAAGACATTGACTGAAATACAAGAATGAAAACTATATCAAACTGTTAAAATTATGGTTGTAATTGTATGTTCAAAAGATTGATTCTTGCTTGAAAGTGTATGTAATTTTTCCTTAT
Source organism: Cunninghamia lanceolata (assembly GCA_027924645.1). Taxonomy (NCBI): domain Eukaryota; kingdom Viridiplantae; phylum Streptophyta; class Pinopsida; order Cupressales; family Cupressaceae; genus Cunninghamia; species Cunninghamia lanceolata. The sequence goes on from BSBN01000082.1 coordinate 2,434,267, forward strand.
TTGATGATTTGGGAAAAAGGATTGATTTGATTTATTGAAAATCTTGAATTTGTGATTCTTATTTTATTTCATTTCTTTTTTCTTGGGGAAAGAAGTAGTTTCTATATAGGAATGTATTGGGTTACTTTTGGGATGGAGATGTTGAATGTGGGTATATCAGAGATGGCTTTTCCTCTTTTCGAGAATTGGCCTATTTACTTGAAATGATTAGATCTAATAGGAATGGCATTGAAATAGATGTTTATTGTCTAGAAAACTTATTTATTGATATCTCTGCCATATCCTGTTGTGAAACAATTTGTTTTTCATTATTTATAATTGCACATTCAAACATCAAGGTTGCATCAGGTGTTCCCTCCTGCAGTTGTTACCAGGTAGCTAGACATTTTGTGCAGGGCTGGGTTTCCTTCATTTAGGAAGGGATTTGGGGAAGTGTAAATACTTCATGGTTGGGTGGAAAAGCACCTGGGCCATGTTCCTATCTCGTGGTTTGTAGGTGGTGGACCACTTGGTTCATACAACTAGAGAGTGTATTTGATTTATTCATTATTGATGTACTTGTTTACTGTACCTATTTGGATGTATTATGGCATGTTACCAAAGGATTTATGTATATTATTTCATAGTGCTTATTACCTAGATTTAGCACATGAATATGTAAGATTTATTGACATTGAGATTCACATTTATAAGATTATCTTTTCTTGAGATATTGTGATTAAGTGGATTAATTGCATCTTTTATCTTTGAATGTTGTATCTACGTGGATTATTTACTTCTTTTGATTTTGGTTATTGCGATGTTGTATTTAAGTGGATTATTTACTTCATTTATTTTTTGAGTTCGTTTAAATGCTTTTACATGGTTTGTGAGGCTTTACACTACCACTGAAGATTGAGGGACTGAAGGGGAAGATTACCACACCATGGGTTACATTCCTCAAGTCTCTAAAGAGGAAGGAGGAATATGAGCAACCGCTGAAGGTCAGGAAGGTATGGATTGTGTAGGTTGTGTGCCTCTAGGTCTTGGGTAAGATACTGGAGGTTTGAATTCCACATAAACTCTAGATGCTCGAGGATAGGGAAGGTCAATTGATCCAGGCTATCTTCCTTTCTCTTCCTATGGGGAAGGAGGGATAGAGGGATCCATTGGAGATTGAGGGACCTCAAGGGCAGCAACTGGTTGGGTCGAAGAGGAAGCACTAATGGATAACTCATTTATGTGGTTTGCTTTGAATTTTTGATATGAGAGAAACAAGAAATCATTGTGTGGTAGCAAAGGCTTAGTCGGTATTGGCTAGAAGTAATCCAAGGAGAAATTTCCTCTTAATGTGAGAGGTTTAAACCCACTATGATAAATAGTGTGCACCTGACCATCATGAGGGAATTTTAGGCACTTATGGATTACAGAGGGGGACACTCTCATGGAAGAGAGCCATGGATGGCCCTACTTCACATGAAATTGGTCTAAGGTGGGAATGATGAAGAAGAGAATGTCCAGGACTTTTGTTCCCACCTGGACAAGAAGGGTAAGTGAACTCAAGGTGCGGTGAGATGACCCATCATGTGCTCATATCTGGACTTTTGATTTCTCGTACTTGTCCTGATAGAGTTCATGTATGTATAGAAATTCCTCTATGATTACATTCATCATTCACACAAGGTCAACTAATATGCCCTTGGACAGATTTTCATTGACTAGGGTAGTGATGTATAGAGGTCCATTGTAGACGTGCATGGGTGCATTGATGGGTGTGAAAGAGATGACTGGTTTGGGAACAAAACATGCTCAACTAGGGTGAGAGTGATCATCCACCATGGCAATCATCCTGGCTAAGGAGGTGGCAGGCCCGTCAACAGACATAGTAGTAACCATAGGATTGAAAGGAAGTTTGACTAGATTTGTGAAGTGATGTGGTAACAAGTTTGTGTAAATATGGAGGTTTTGATTAGGTGGAGCAATAGATTTGTTTTCTTTGTCATTCACCCCATAGACTTGGATGACAGTCTAGTCAATGGGGTCTTGCAAATTACGTTTAAGATGCATGCATCAATTGGTGTCATGTCCAGGCACTCTGTGGAACTAATAGAAGGCCATCGGGTCATAAGAAGGTGGTAGGGCTTTGGTGGTGTTGACAGGATGGACTGGTGGAAGTTGGATGAGGTTATTGTTTATAAGCTTTTGCATTAGAGCATAGAGGGATTCATAAAGTGGAGTGAATTTCTGAGTCCTTGTTTTATTTTGTGAGAGGGCCATAGAACTTTGGATTGGTGCAGTGGTTGCTACTAGTTGAATGTAATTAGAAAAATTTATTTTAATGCAATTTTTGTGTTTCTTATAATTTTGGAATGATGAAGGGGCATTAGACTACCCAGTGGGAGTCTATGAGGAATATCCCTCATACTGACTAATTGACTACTAGTAGTCATGGAGTACCATGCAGAGATGCATAAATGAAGGATAATGTGTCAGCATAACCTTATCCCATATTTGAGGATGCAGGTTTGTAATCAAAATCTATTGCATGTTAGAATCTAGGAGTGCATAAGGGATTTGCAAAAAGAGGGCTTGATAGTAGCTGATGAAATTAGTGACTTTCTCTTGTGCTTCCTTCCTACAATGGACGAGATCAATGAGTGTGACTTGTGGTCCAATGTTTTCCTGGAAGTGTTGGAGAAACTGATTGACGAGTTGTTGAAAAGAATTGGAGTGATTAGGAAGAGAGTAGAACAAATCCAACACGGTGTCTGAGAGACTATGGGAAAAGTTTTTCTAGAAGATAATCCTGGAAGATGAAATCACTGAACAAGGTAGTGAATGTCGATACATGGTTCTAGGGATCTCCTTTACCAGTATACTTCTTAATGCATAGAGCCTCAAAGTTTTGGGAAAGGGGAGAAGTGAGAATGGCTAAGGACAAAGGACTTCTAGTGTAGTATGAAGGGATTGTTGGTTGAGATGCAGATGTAGAGATGTTTGCTAATTGTTGTTGGAGGAAATTGACATTTTGGAGTAATTGAGTGATGACAAGATCAGTGGTATGAGTGGACTGAGCTTATGTAATAGATGGAATAGAGTTATTGGTTTGCTAGGAGACTTTGAGGTTAGCTCTAGGAAAGGTAAATGATAATGAAGATGTAGGGGGAATAAATGCATATGATTTATAGAGTTCTGACACATTCCAATAGAATTTGTATTGACATTTAGTAATTGAGAAACACTTGTAGAAATTTGGGAAGAAGTGAATGTGGATGTAGAAGAAGTTGGTATAGCACTGATAGTTGAGCTCTTGATGTGTTTGAATGTGACTCATTGATGATTTCTGCGTAGCTATCTAGCATTAGGACATTACTATTCACAATGTGAGCTAGACTACATAGAAGATCCACACCATGCATATAACTGGTTAACAATTTTTAGAGGTTCTCTATGGTATGGACAACCTTTCCAGCTAGGTGCTCCATACCCAAAAATCCTAAAAGTTGGCCAAGTGACTATCTAATGTTTAGATTTGGACTTGGGGCACACGAGACATAGACATGTCTATATCGTGAGGCTCTCTAAAAGATTATGGTCTAGGGATTGCAATTGTATTAGAGAAAGAAAAGATAGGTTGTTGCACTCTAGAACTTCCCATTGAGAAGTTAAAGATGTCAGTTTCTAGCTGAGTGGACCTAGAGCTACCAAGAGCATAGGAATCCATGAGTAGTCTTAAACTTCTATGAATGGTAAATTCTAAGTCAAAGAACTGGGTCATGAATCTCATAAACTAGTAGGAGCTCCCCAATGCACAAGTACTCTAAGATTTGATGATTGGAAGAAAGAGAATTGTTTTGAGAAATGAAAAAGAGAAGTTTTTGTTTAAGAAGAAGAGAAGCAATGTTTTGATTTGTAGTTTTCAAGTGTTTTAAACATGTCAGGTTCACCAAAATGTGATATGAAAAAATTAACTCTAACTAAACTATATCTAATTAGAACAATTTCCTTTCACACATTAGGATACTAGCCAATTTGGAAGAGCAAGAATATTTAGGATATATCCATTCATTACAATTGGAAATGAAATGATTAAATACTATTAATTAAAACTAACAAAGACATGAGAAAACAAGGAAAATACAAAGATTGATGAAATGATTTATGAAAATAAATGCAAAAACAAAAATAGTAGATCATAAGAAACTTGGCACTAGGTGGACAACCTCTCTATCCAGGATGATAGCGTGTGGCGTGGATGTTTGTGCACCATGTTGTAGTTTGTACAACGTAGAAAATTAGAATCTTGGATTTGTATGACTTCACATAGATTTCAAGAATTTCATGTTGACAACAAATGCAATGATTATTACACAAAAATCTACAGATGAAAGAAATAGATGAAAATGATACTATGAGAATGAAATAAGAGAAACAACAAGAAAGAGGAAAGGAAAATGCAAACACTCATGCGCTCAAAATCTTTCCTTACACAACTTATAACCACACAAACAGAGAAGAAGGGTTGGGTTGTATAGGAATTTGCCTTAGTGAAACCCTATTTTTGGTGTTTCCACCTCAACAAAAGCCAAAGAGATTGATATATTGATAAATAGTGTGTTCCCTTAATTCTAAGTGCTTCTAGAATTGTAATTAGTGAGAAAGTAATAATGCAATATCGACAAGTAAAGAAATGATATCTAACCCACAAAGATAAATGTTAATCTAAATAGATTGACAAAGGTAAGGAAAGAAATTACGAGGATCTCACTAGAAGAATATCGCATCAACGAACAAAATGAAGCTTTGTTTGGAAGGATAGTGATCTTGAACAAGAACCTTTCGAAGAGTGTGAAGAAACCAAAGTAAATCACATTAACTAAATATTCTCAATAATCTGCAATAAACAATGAGCATAAAATAACAATAACACAAGTAAAATAAGAGTGAGCAGTAATTTTGGTAAAGCTTTGCTAGTGTGTGAAATCAATCCTTTCAAATGGAAAATTGATGGGGTTTTATAGGAGAGGTAAGAGGTAAAAATATGGGAAAGGCATTTGGGCGTGAATAAACATCAAGAAAAGCTTGGAATGCCACACAAGTAAAAACACATCTTCTAAAAATGGTTGTCAAACATAAAAACTCGTTTGAGACGTCAGTATGCCTCACAGATGTCCATGCCTAGCACTTTTGTCGATGCAACTTTAGTTCTTAGAAAGTCCAGGTGACTTGAGGCATTGCCAAGGTTACGACACTTTTCAGATTTTGGATAGGATAAGCAGAAAGGGTCAAAGCAACATTTATAAAGCATCTTTATGGGTTGAGGGTAAGGCTAAGGTTGACACGCTAGGGGAGTGGACACTAAAGTGAGTGCCAAATAAAGCGTGAAATTGTAAATGAGCACAATTTATGATGCTACAACATGCACCATAAGTTGGTCAACAAGTGCAACTTCCTCTTACAACTCTTTTATGTGTCCTATATGTTTCTACATTTCCAATGGAGGCCCAACTTTTGGAGGCCATAACGTTTGATTTGGGGAGGCTGGTTGGGCCCATTATTTTAAAAAAATTAGAGATTGAATATGTCCATGTCATAGGTATTAGGGAACTAATTCCAAACAACCCAAATTTTTTATTTTGGCCAAAAATGACCTCTATAACTTGAAAATTGATTTTTTCTATTTTATAACTATTGTCACTAAGATTGAACCCTTGCTAAATGTAAAACTTAGCTATCTTGTGAAACATGGGATCATCCTCAAGCTGTGAGTAACTTATGATGAAGATGAACCTCCAGAGAGGGTTGTTTCGCTTGATGGATCACCTAAAACTACTGCTTTGACAAGAAAAGGGATAGAAGATACTATGAATGAAAATATATATTAATCCTAGGAGGTGATGTACCAAAATTTATAAGATCTACACTAGTTGTTTCAACTCAGAATTCTTCTCAACAAAAAGCTTTGCTCTATGCACAACTCAAATTTTTAACAAGCTCACACAACAGTGTTTCATATGAAGGTTTGATTTCACATCTATCGAACGAAAAATAGATGTTTTCACAACTATAAAATATTGAAAACAATCACACAACCTATGACCTGTATGAGTTCTGTTTGTTTCTATATAATAATGTTTGTAGATGAGACATAATTTAAGGATTTATATAGAATAATAAAAAAGATCAGATCAAATAATTTAGAATAACACTCAACACATGAAATCTGAGAAAGCCAAAATACTGCTTTATTGAAAACATAGGAGCTTTTCTCTGTTGCAAATCTGAAAATGCTTGAAAAAATACCTGAAAAATAATTGTTCTACAACTAAATATCTCTAAAACAACTAATTTATAATGCTTCTTTTCTTGTTGAGAACATAGAAAATTAGAAAGAACTGAAGAAAAAAACAACCTCCATGTGTTTAAATCCCCAACAACTCCTTTTACAACTAAAACTTAACTCCACTGGAGAGGTTGAGTTCGTATGCTTGAACTCGACACCTGGATGTGGAAATCCAACTTTGGACTATTTGAAGATCATGCACAACATGCAAAATTGATGGAGGTTGAGTTGGCTTTGACTTTTAACTAAAACTCTTTTGCATGCTCCTTGAAAACTATTCCAATTGATTGCATGGTGTTCTATCTCATGTGCATGCTGAAACCAACTGCCTCTCCAACTAATAGCTTTCATATGATTTCAGGTTCCTTGGGCATATAAAATGAAAAAGCCTTCTTTTTAGGGCTTGAAAACTACCCTTAATTTCCTATAGATGCCTTCAAAACTCATCTCAACTCATATCTTATCCATGCAGGGTCTTTAACAGTCCCTAAAACTAGTTGCATGATGCCACCAAGTCCACTTTTAGCACTCTTCTGTGTCTATAACTCTGTACTTCTCTAATTGACGGGGCACAAGGCTCCAAACTCTCTTCATTTTGATCTTGTTCAGATCTCCATAGTACAAGGGTGCCTCCACCATGCTTAGATACCTGTAATAGTTGGAAAAAACCCTAAAGAAGATGGACAAAATGAGAAGATACTTTTTCCTTAACTTCTCCTTTAGTCGGCAAAAATCCCTTTTTCATGAACTTTGCTTGAGCCGACTATCTTTTTCTCTTCTTTCTTTGAACTCCTCTCTTGTCGTTGAGTTTGCGTATTGATGAACTTGTTGATTGGTGAACCGATGAGTTTGTGAACTCAATTTTTTTTTGATAAATCACTTTCCTTTGCATCCCTTTTCATTTTCCTTTATTTTTCACCAACTTTGAAGTTATTTATCTTTTGCCTTCCTTCTCCTTTGAAGTTTCTTTTGTCAGTTAGTTCACCTATAGACGAACTTGTCGATTGGTGAACCATGAGGTTCACGAAATGCCAACTTACTGATAAATGAAAGACTTAGAAAATTCTTTGATTCACTCTACTCTTTGTTTGTCTTCCCCCTTTCCCAATAAGTTCACCCGTCGGTGAACCTACCTATCGGCGAACTAACAAGTTTGCGAACCCAATATTTCATTGATAAGACAAAATATTTTCCATCTTTGCCTTTTCTTTACTTTAAACTCTTCCCTTGTTGCTGGGTTTGCCAATCAGCGAAGTTGCTGATCGGTGAACTAGTGAGTTTGTGAACTCATAATTTTGTCAATAAGGAGAAACTTTCTTCTTTGCTTCTTTGTCTTTCTTTTGGCACCTCTATCTTTTATCGTCTTTTCTACCCATTGGTGAACCAGTCTATTGGTGAACTAGTGAGTTCATGAACCACCAATTTTTTCGATAAGACAAACCTTCTTTAGGCAAAAAAAATTCCTTAGGCATTTTTTCCTTCTTTCATCAACCTGCAAGTTAATTTCAACTTAAAACACCTAAGGTTCACCTATTTGGAGGACGGGACAAAAAATAGGTAGTATTTATGGGGACCTCTAATGGATGCTTTCTTGCTAAGCACAAAGACCAGTAGCCTTAATATCCATTGGGAAATAGAGTCACTTTGACATGCAACAACTTAGAAAACTTGCAACGCAGCTGCTAGAAACATAGAACAACAACAACACAAGACAAAACAACCACAAAAACACCTAAAGACAATTAAACACTTGTGTATCTGCACTTGGAGGAAATAAAAACTTATATGACCTATACTAATCTAAACGAAACAAAAGAAAATGGTTGTCTAAACAAATCCATCAAATGGTTCCACAAAATAGCTTCATTTCTTGATCAACTAAGAATGTTTTTCATGCTTGTAAGTAGCCAAAAATAGGTGCGGAAAGGGTGGGTATCCAATAAACTTATATAATACCTCTTCAATAAAGAAAACAAAATCACATACCCACTTGTTTTGACTGAAAATACAACTGCTTTGAGGTGGATAGGTGAGTTGATCTTGCACTATGTGATGTTCACTCTTGTGCTTTTGATCATGCATGCCATGTGGGAACTCCTCCTTGTTAACCTTCAGCTAAGCTAGATGCCTAATAGGACATCCTCTTGACAAGCCAATACCCAATAGTGCTAGTTTGATGTTGATGCTCTATCACTACTTCATCATCCTGTTGATTAGAAAGCTTTGGAAAAATAATCATTCTAATTGATATTATTACTATTCATGACTTCCTTCCTTGAGAAGTGCTAGCTTGCTATCTAAGTTTGAACAAAAATTTTCTAGTTCATCCCAAAAAGGTCTTCAACATCTTCCTTACTTTTTTGCACAAGAGGACTCACCTTAGATTTATAGTAGCCTTCTTGAAGGTTTGATGAAGTATCAAGATCATCTTTTCGAAGCATAAGTTCAAATTTGGTTTCTTGTCCAAATTGATAAGAAATTTCATGCAAACAAATCTCATTAGCCTCCATAATAGAGTTGTCTTTATGTTCATCCCCATTCTTCTCTTCATGAACCAACAACATATCATGTTCTCTAATGTCCTCCTATTGCTCCAAATCAGCTACTAAGGTGAGCATTGGCATGCCCTCCTCATCCTTGTCAACAATACCAGAAAACTGATCAAATAGGAATACCAAATCTTCACCTTCATCATTGTTCACTTGTCATATATCATGTTGTTCTAGGTCTAATTTTTCATCTTTTAAGATACATGTGGGCTCACAAACTACATATAGTTCCCCTTTTGTCTCCACTAACTCTTTCTCTTCACCATCAAACCAACTAGGTCACCAAACAATGGGTCCACCCTTGAAAAGTGAAATAGTACTTGGGCAAGAAAATTGACTTGGTATAGGATTTGGAAATGTTTGTTGAATTTCTTGAGGAAGAGTAGGTTTTTGAATGGGTTGTTCTTGATAGATAATAGGACGAGCTTACACTTGTGTAGACTCTTGCAAAAGATGTGAGCTCCTATGATACAGTACAACTCAAACCCTCAAATGCCAAATATGCAACAAACATAAATGCTCATTTTATTGAATTCAAACTTGTAAAAACTTACATAAATCTGCAACATTACAAAAAACAAATTATTACATTTGGCCTTCCATGGATTCTCGTACAAGAATATCTCCCTTTTCTTATGCTCTCAGCTTTTCATTTTTTTTTTTCATCCTTCTCATCCACATATTTCTTATTCTTAAAACCCCTTTTTCCTTCCTCCAAAAATCTGCAAGAAACCCCCCTTCAAATTTTGCCAAAACTCCTTTTTATAATGACTCCACAACCACCATTTTCTCTCTCCTCCAACTCCCACACCCAAATTGGGAGAATTCTTATTTTTTAAAAACATCATAAAAAATTAATATTAATTGCTCAATAAAATCCACTCCCACAATTTGCTAAAAATAAGTGACAACTCAAATTCCCATTCCTAGAAAATAGCTCCAAACTTGGAAAAGACAAAAGCCACACAACTTGGACATCCAAATTAGCCATGCTATAGTTGAGGGAATTTAATGAGTTGCCTCCACTTACAACTCCCCAAAAATCCACTCCCAAGATTGCCTTTTGATTTTCCACTTCAAATTGCCTTTATTAATTTTACACTCCAAAATTGTCTCCTAAACTATCTCTCACTCCTAGATTTTTACAACATTATTATATTTTGTAATATTGTAATAAGGCCAATTTATTTAATATATTATTTAGGCCTAATATTGCATTTATTTTCCAACTTCCAAATTACCAAACTATAGGAAATTAAAATATTTTCTTTTTTTGGTTGATGATGATTGCTCCTGCATCATCCTAAAACTTGGAATTTTGACACTAGGAGACTTACTTGAAGATTCATAAGGTTTTTCTTGCTTAAAACTAGGAATCTTAAACTTGGGGAACTCTTCTTTCATAGGCTGACCCATAGTTGTAGGAAGAGTTGAACTAAAACTAGTAATGCAAGGGGTTGGTTGAGTTTCATACCTTTGTATTTGAGCCATCAGTTGCTTCATTTGTTCTTGTTTGGACATAATTTGCTTAGCCAAAAAATCCTCCTCATACCTCACTTGTACCTCCCTCTCCTGCTAGTGCAAATAAGATTGATATGCAAGATCTTCCTATTGCAAACTATACTCTTGCTCATTGTTAACATCATCTAGTTGCTTTTGAAAGTTTAGCATGATATGTCTAATGCTCATGTTGTCAACATACTGAGGCTGAGTAGGAGAAAAAACATGCTGGTTATGAGGAAAATAGTCTTCTTGGGACTGATTATATGCAGGGGTGGGTGGGAGGTAAGCATGATGAGCATGTTGGTATCCTGTTGTTAGAGGGCTATTTGGGATGAAACCAAAAAAATTCTAGTTTGATATGGATAATATAAAGGCTCACAAACTTTGTTTTGATAAGGAAAATAGGGAGAGACATATTTTTCTTGATAACTTGACATGCTAGAACATTGAAATGAGATGGAATCTCATGAAATATTCATTATAAACAAGAAAATCCAGGTTTGGTTTTTAAGAAATAACTCATACCAGCAAACCACTAGATGGTTTTAAAGGCTTCCCCCAAGGGAAAAGAGCATGAAGATCACCCAACACTAATCCTTGATATTTTTTTGAGCACTTGGACTGCTTGTACCAGTAGATTATTCACTTGTAGAGTCATCGGGTGTGTGAGGTATTTCCTCCAAAGGATAATATTGCTGATACACACACCAAATATCAACAATGAATAAAGAACTTATGGAACCCCTAATTTCAATAATTAACTTTAAATTTAAATATTACTATTTTAATGATCATCGACTAATTTCGACTAGGAATACTCTCTCAACGAAAAGAGAGTATCATCGAGAAGGGGGCGTCTAGCCTATTGATGGTGACTTGTGGTGAAGAGAATCTACACACACCACATAGTTTCTTGTAGTTTAAATTACATTAATATGTGTGTGTGTGTGTGTGTGTGTGTGTGTGTGTGTGTGTGTGTGTGTGTGTGAAAATAATTTCATAATTAAAATGGTTGATTAGACGGAAATATTTAGTCGCATTAATATTGCATTTCATTAAAATAATCATTTGATTGGTTGATATAGTTGTTATAGATTAATGGAAATATTTTGGAATAATTATTTAGATAATTTGATATGTTTTAGAATAGATAATGATGCATTGTCATTTTAAAAAGATTGTTTTATAATTATGTGTTAAATTATAAAAGATAAAATAAATATATACATATATTTGTTTTTGTGATAATATTTCTAAATTCTTTTAAGCCTTACTAGATAATAACAAGATTTTAAAGTTGGAATAAAAAAACAAAAAAGATAGAAAGAGATCAAAAAAAATAAAAGAAAAACAAAGGAGATAAACTAAATTAGAAAGAATTAAATAAATAAATATTAGAAGTAATATATATATATATATATATATATATATATATATATATATATATATATATATATATATATATATATATATATATATATATATATATATATATATATATAATGTGTGCTTAGAGTAATGAAGTTGTCACTGCACATTATTATAAAGAATGGTTGTTCTATATCTTAGAGGGGGGTGAGTGAAGCATTAAGATGGCCAACATTTTGTTTTTGGTTATTCAAGCCAAGATCATAGCCCCAAACATCGTGTGGAGTATGATTGAATCACTTCCTTAAGATTTGTAACATAGGTGAAGCCTAAATGCAATCCTCAAAATATCAAAGTGATGACTGAGATATTATTATTTTTCTCTACATTTTTGAAGGATATTGGTCTGTTTTTCAGCATGAACAACATTTTTCTGTTAGTGAATCTCTCTGATTCCCTTCTGGGTTTTATTCCCCTATGTTTTAGCTTTCCGTCACATCTTGAATTTTTAAATTTCGTTTAGAAATAAGGAAGATATTAATGTTTTTCTACTGCTTGTTTTAATTTTCTGTAACATTTAATATCATTGTCATATTATTTTTCTTAATAAAAAATTATAGTATTACATATTATTTATTTATTTTATTTACATTAAGATGAAATATGGTAAATTATTTTAAATTTAGTATATGAATTAAATGGATTAAATTATTGAAATTAGTGATATATTAAGAATAGAAAGAAATCCATAGAAAAACAAAAAAATAAACAAAAAGGAAAGTTTGGATTAGGATATGATTTTAGAAGTAAATTAGAAAGATAGAAAGAAAGAAACTTTAGAAAAGTAAAAAGAAAGAATAAAGCCTTATTTAATTTTTTCATATTAAACTAGTTTAATGTTAATTTAGTTATTTCTTTTATTATAATCAAATTAATTGATTGTTCTTTTGTTCTAAAGTAAATTATATAAATTTTTATTTTAAATTTGGAGTACCATGTGAAAATAAATATTTTGTTGTTTAATTCAATTTGTTAATCTATCTTAATTTTATTTAATGTCTATTTATTTGGTGGAGTTTATAAGCAAGTGTCTTTTCTTGGTATTGTTCTCATGATGGTACTAATGACGATAGTTTCCTTTATACCATATTGTTGATATTACATGGAATGGGTATATGATAGATCTTGTCTAAGTGGTTTAGTTCATTTAGGTATGACTTCATGGGTATTTTATCCACTTTCTTTCTTTACATCAAAATAATGGTTCTATAGGTTGAACTACTTAGTATGGTCATGATTATAGAATGAGAATAACCTTTTCAATATCAAGAACCAAGTCATTACTATTAGAACTTTATGGTGAAGACCTTGTCTTAACATCTATTAATGTCAAGAAATCCTGCCCATCTGAGGTGGTTTTCTTCTCGAGTTAGAAGAGGGAGCCTTGTTCTAGTAAAGACTTGATTAAGAGATATTTGCTGTCATTTTTTTGAACAAATGTATTAAATCAACCTTGTGATTGTAAGATAAGTTACCCTGAATTATGAAGCCTCTGCGTTGCGCGTACCTAGGCAAGGTCATCATGGATGAGCCCCTGAGGCATTAGGTCGACCCCTTAGGGCCTATAGGTTTGTCATCTTGTGCATGGATATCTAATATGTTGTTTATTGATTTTGTGGGACTAATGTTTATATCTAGTTGTGCAGATTCATGCCGAAAGACTTGTGCATGTTACTATTGCGAAGATGAGCATTATATGAATGGTGTAGGTAACTAAACAATTTGAAGGTGATTATTAGTTATTCTATAAATTGTACTTTTCATTATGTATTATCGATGTATTGGGGACAATTATAAAAGATGTAATATGACTTCCTTCTTGTACTTGTAAATGATCTTTTCTTATTATGGAAACTCGCTAAATGTTAAACATTTATGGATATTCCATTAATGAATTGATTCACTTTCCATTTTTGGATTGAGTTGCTTTTTGTTGGTTACTTTTAGTAAGTAGTATCTTCAGACTTTACATATGGTATCAGAGCGTTCTAGGTTCATTACTCAGGCCTCGAGTCTTCTACGCTTAGGTTGCATTATAGTATGTGAACCTATTGTATCGAATAGAGAACCCTAGTCATGGGCCAAAGATTCTTTTGATGAGTTAGACTCCTGGTGATTCTTAGATGGTTAGTGGGAACCGAGTAGAAGTTTAGATGTAGTTTGATCATTCAGAGAACTCTAGAGGTGTGAGACCTCTTCACCTTAATCACGTTTTCATAGGACACATTGTGAGAATGATGGATTGGAGAATTAAAAGGGTGAATGATGAGGTAAGTTGAATAGATATACTTGAGTCGATAGGGATAAGATATGGTGACAGTCCATAAATGATGATGTGGAAATAAAAGTGAATTAATAAGAGAAATATATTAAGAAGAGAGGTCTCTCTAATGATGTAAAGGATGAATGAGTTGATAAGATACTGTTGATAACTGAGAGGGGGGGGGGTAAATCAGTTATCTTAATTACTTCAACTTTCTGATATTCCTTAACAATTAATGTAGCATCAAATCATATAAGAAAACATAACTATGAAATGGAAATAACATCAATACACATGACACAATGATTTTGACGTGGAAAACTCTGTTAAGGGAAAAAACTACAGGGTGATTAACCCAAGATTATATTCTTTATTAAAAGAATAAGATAGTACAAAATGGCACTTGCCAATTAGGGCTCACTGCCTGAGCACACTACTCACAAGAGGTTCACTACCTACAATAATTTATACAAGGAAACTAGATACTTGAACTGATGAGATGCATCCACATATTCTGAGTTTAGCTCCGGTTAGGCTCAATACACTGATCTACTGCACTTCATTCTTCCTCTTCTTGGTGCTGCTGTCTTGTCATATACTAGACCTACCTTACTACTTCCACACTGTTCTTTTGCTTTTATTCACACACTTCAACACACAACACCCACCTTCACATCCAAATCCATCTGGTATATATATCTGCACCAATGATTTCAACACCTTTCTAGTCAGCATCTGGAATAGTCAATATTTTCCCAAACTCTGATCTATCAGCTGAATCCTTACTTATCAAGTGATGTGTATCAAGGAGATGCTTATAGAAGTCATCAATCATGTCAGCCAATCATGAATGATACCTTAAGAAACTTGATCACCATCAATAACTCATCCGGATTAAGGTCTGATGCTCTACCAGTCAGTTCTTCCTCTATCAACTCTGCCAAACAAGAACCCAACACTTAGGTGCTCATATCTTTTCACTCTTTCATCACCAGAGGCTCAATCTCTGGAATGTGTTAGTCAAGGTACACCTCTTGACTTCCCCAAGTCCGCACTTTACTAAGATACTTCCTCTGAGAGATCTGGACCTGACTGTCGGACCTTGCCACATGCTCTATTCTTGCTTACCGGACCACAACACTCTTCAATCTAACTTCCGGTATAGGCACACCATGTCCTACGGATGTGTGGGATGAACTTTGTTGCCATCAATGACAACAATCATGTAGCCGAAATGTGTCTCTTACCAACAATCTCCCCCTTTGGCATTGATGGCAACACTTAGTGAAAAATGACTAAGTGTTATACTACACTCCCCCTTGGTTGATGCTCTGTTCTAATGTACACTTTACCAGAGCTCCCCCTGAGCTGGATTCTATATTTTTCACTGTTCCTCACTCCTCCTTTGACATCACTGGCAAAGGGTAGGGTCCGCACACCAAAATTTCTAAAAATAGTCTATACATATCTGCATAAGTGTATATACAAGTTGTACTTACATGTACTTAAGTATGTCTAAAAAAGTATTCTTCAACTGTATAACTTTTGTAGCCCAACTCTGCTTCATCCTGTCCAAAATTGAGATGTGACCACTCAACAGGAATGCAAACGCTTCTGCCTTCTTAAGATCTGTCAGATCATTGGTCCGGGTTGTGGCCTGAGCATTAGTTAGGGCCTCATGCATGGCCTCTAACTTAGGGCTGATGATCCCTCTAAGTTCACTCAACCTGTTTATTCTATTTTTCTTCTCCTTCTCAAGCTTCTTTATTTCATCTATGACTGCAATAGTCTTACACTCTTGATTTACTATGGAGGAGGAGAGAGGATCAAAACTTTGAGATAAAATTAACAATTTATCCTCTTGCTCTTTTACTTTCTTCTCAATATTCTTGGTCACTTTAGGCCAGGATAAACAAAATTTATAGATATCTTTACCATCTTTAAGAGCATTTTCCAAGCTCTTTATTCCAATATCCATAACTCTCCTATCATTTGTTATTAGACCCTGTGCTTCGGAGAATCTTTTTCCCAAAAACTCCTTCCAGAGCTTTTCTTCTGCTGACTTCTCTAAGGAATCAAAATGCGTATGAACAGAATTTACAAGAGACTTTAGATTACCAAATGTGGAGGCTGAAGGATCCTTTTGGAAGGATGGCATGATCTTCTCCAATACACCGGAGGTAGCTTCTATGAGCTCACAGTCTTCCATGTGAGACTTCAGGAGTTTTTATTTTGCCTTTGCTTGAGTAAAGGATTCTAGATTCATGGTTTGAACCGGAGAGAGGGAATCAAAATTGAATGGACCTTGAAGAAGTTCTGGTTCATCAAATTCCATCATCTCTTTGGTTAAGAGATCTTTGACTTCTTCTATTGTGTCTCTTGCCGGTGACAGGGTTTTCTCCCCTTCTGCAGTCTTAGCACTGTCATCTATGGTCTTTTTTGTTTGCCCTTCTTCACTTCCCTTTACTTGTTCTTCTTGACTGATGCTCTCTTCTTTTCTTTCTTATCCTTTAGTTCCGGAGTATGCAGGAGGATCCAGAAGAGAAGTGTCTTCTTCTTCATGAACTTCCTCTTCCAGAGCAGAGGAATCTAAGTCTTTAGCTTTCTCTTCACTTGTCTCCTTTGCCTCTTTTGCCACTGTCTCAGTAGATTCTTCTTTGTCATCCATGGCTAAGGGATCATCACATAAGTCCTCTATAATAGGAATATTAAATCTTTTGTATGCATTCCAGAGGATGTCTTCTATTTCTTTACCTACCTTGTCAGTTTCTCCAAGCATAAGTTGATTCATCCTAGCTTTGCTCCAGAATTCATCCTTGCAATCTTTGAAGATCATATTCTTTTGCTTAGGAGTGATGGAAGGATAGAGCTGAATGGCTATCTATTCCCTGATCTCCATATCCTTTGCTTTAGCGTTATTCTTTCTGATTTCAAGTTCCTTCTCAAGGCTTTTAGGAATTAGAGATATGATTTCGATGAAAGCTTTGTTGTAGATATTCAAATACCTAACTGTGGCATCTTGTAGGATCTTCTGGTCAGCTTCACTACATTCATCATAGAATTCTATTAATGTTTTTAGGTTTCCATCCAGAGTAATTGCCTTGATGATATTGTCAAGAGTAGGCTTCTCAACACTTTTATTTGTCTTTTCTTCTTCCTTATCTAGACCGGTAGAGGATTCTCTGGATACTTTCTTCTTCTTCATCATCTTCTTGATCTCTTCATCAGATTCTCTCTCTTCATCATCTTTGAAGCTTGTATATGATCTTGTAGCCTTTGTCTTTGTTCTCTTTTCTCCTTTACCAGATGATTTTGCTTCCAATTTTGATGCCTTTGAGCTCTTAGCAGTGGTAGGTGTAGAGGTCTTAGAGGATTTGGTCCGGGAGGGGACTTCCACCGGAGCACCTTCTTTCTCTATTTTTTCTTTTTCTTTCTCTGCCCTTTCTATCTTCTCTCTATTTGCATCAGGTGCCTCCTTTGAAATTCCATGCCTCTTGGCAAAATCTTCTACTTCCCTCCTTACCTTTCTCTTGATCTCAGGCTGTCTCTGTTCAACATGAACTTTTACACTTAGTTCTTAGTAAGTTCCAAACCTTTCTACCTTAGGATCTTTGGGCTGGCTCAACAGATGTTGGATATGTAGTTCTAGGATCTTCTCATCAACCTCATACCCCATTGGCATGATCCATACTATTCTTGGTTCTACTGCCTCCATCAGACATTAATCAGTGTCTACCATAAAGCACACTGTATCCTTGTATTTTTCAACTAGGGATTGGGGAATTCTTTCTCTAGCCTGCATCATGATTTGGAAGTTTTTGAAATAACCCCACAGTGCAGTGTTTTGAGCCTTGGCATCACCAAGCCCATGCAAGTAATCTCTGATTTGAATTGCAACAGGTCTATCATTCTTCCATACCCAACCACTGGATCTGGGCAACTCATTCATAAATTAGAAGAATAAACACAGTATCAGCCCACCATACTTGAAGGAGTTCTTCTTGTCCTTCTTGATCTTTTGTAGGTTTTCCATCAGTTGGCTCAGAAGGAGTTCACAAAGATCATAATCTGCATTCTTTCTCAACATTTCATAAGCAGTGTAGATTGTTGTTCCGGATATAGAGTTTTCTCTGCTAGAGTGATATATCTTGTAGCCAATAATATGGAGGCAAACTTGATGTCCGGATCTATGATATCCTCAACTGTCATTACTCTTTTATCAAATTTAGATCTAGTAGCCTCACTCACAGTTTGGTTTTTGACTGATTTTAGAGTAGGTAGCCCACTAGATGAGTACAATCCGGTTATTGCCCTAATTGCTTCCTTGGTTATCTTGAATGGCCTCATCAACCACATAAAGTTGTCATGCATTCTGCTCAAAACATACCAGACTTAATCATCTTTAGCAAAATAGGGGAAATGAATGCATTGTCCAAAATGTTTATCCTGAATGACCTTATACTGAGGTTTTAGTTCAAATGATTCATCTATTAGTTCCTTGTGGTAGATATCCATTAGCTTGGATTCACCAAATTCTTCAATGTTTGCGTGAATGTAAACCCTAACATCTTCTACATGCAGAATTCCATGTGGAATGCTAGAAAATGCACCTAGGGGATCAACTTCTAGGGATTTATAGGGATGTTTTCTAAATTTACGGCACGGCCTATCAGTAATCTTCACCACATTCAGAGTAGCCATATTTCAAAGATTCACAGAGATTTTTAAGAGTAGAAAATACCTTTTACACTTCTAGGGTTCACGATATGAACTGGATCGGATTGCTGGATGAATTGACTTCTGTAGTTGATCCTTGATGGGCTTGAGGCAATTTGTTGCAGAGCTCCTTTTCTCTTCTTCTCAAATGCAAAATGAGCAAATGTTCAATAAGAGAACCCTTATATTTCTCTGCAAACCCTAATTTTATTTTGCAATAAATGCATAACTTAAGTCATTCTGGTTTGCCTTGTTCTCCTTGTTCTAAGAATTTTTTTTCAGATCACTGAGATATACATAGAGTTTTTCTTGATGATTAATGACAATCTATCCTCCTTTCCCCAAACATTTGATCTACTCGCAAATCAAACAACCTCAAATTTGAATCATACCGGATCTAACTGTGAAAATCATGTTCTTACTAGATGACTGTTAAACCAGATTAATCTCAGATGATTAACCTCTTCAAATTCATTTCAGATCTTTCATATCTTCCCCAAGGGTTATTTAGATGTTTCTTTGAGAGCCCTTTTAGTCCGCAACCTTTCATGTGCCAATTTCAGGCACCAATTGTCTGGCTGGGGCAAAATATTTTCTTTTGTGACTCCCCCTGAGCCAGAGCTCATCTATTTAGTTTTTAGAAGGAATATCAGCACCAGATTCTGGTGCAGATCCATCCGCATCATTTTTTGTACTTCTCTTCACCCATATCTTGTTCATTTCCCTTTAAATTTCATCTGCATTCACTTTTCCTTTTCCTTTTTCTTGGTTTTGATTATGATGCACCAAACCCTTTTTGTCCCGATTCTTGCTTTTGTAGAATTTGGCAATATGACCGGATCTATTGCAATTGTAGCAAACAACATTTCTTTGCATATTTGACTGATATCCTCTTGATCTACACTAATTAGCCATATGTCCCATTCTATTGCATGCAAAACATCTACCATTGAATGAATTGTTCATTTGCATATTTCTACAATCATGAGTTTTGTGACCATACCTTTTGCAATTAAAACACTGTCCGGAGAAGGATGAACTAGTCTGATTCATTATTCTTCTACATTGATTTCCTTTATGACCAAAGTTATTGCAATTGTGGTAGTATCCATTGAAGGAAGGATATCTTTGAGCATTTAGTTGCCTTACCAGAGGTCTTCTAGGCCTATTTCTTGGATTTTCTAATCTAGAGTTCTTCTGACCGGATCCGGAGCTTTCACCTTTTTCATACCCCAAGCCTTTCTTGTCATCTACCCTCTTTTGGCTTTGAAGAAGAACTTCAAGTTGGGTAGAGCTTATCTTGAATTTCTCTTTGTATTCATTTGCTGTTTGAAGATCCCTTTTAAGAGTGTCAATTTGATTCTCAAGTTGTTCTTCATTATCCCTAGCTTCTTCAAGATCAGATTCAAGATGCCTGATTATTCTATCCATTTTGTGACAGTCTTCTGATTTCTCTTTGAGAGACTGTCTTAGATCATCTTCAGTTTTTCTTTTCTCTTCAATTTCTTGGGTAAATTTCATAACTCCTGATTCCATTTCATGTCTTACCATAATGACCTCTTTTTATAACTTTTCACATAACTTGGTTTTCTCCTTCAGATCTTCATTTGTATCATTGTCTTCACCTTGACTTGCCAATTGTTGAAGTAGATCCTTTCTCTTTTTCATAGAGATACTCAGTTTTCCTTTTAGTTCATTTATGAAATCATCAGCCTATTTGAGTCTTTCCTTCAATTCATTAACTTTAGAGTTAGATTGCTCAAGATCATCTAGGGCAGACTGAAGTTGTTCCCTCATACCATACACATCCATTTGAATTCCCAGATCTTCCTCAAGCTGTTAGGCTTTGTTTGGAGGAACTTAGCTCTGATACCAATTGTTGATAACTGAGAGGGGGGTGAATCAGTTATCTTAATTACTTCAACTTTCTGATCTTCCTTAACAATTAATGCAACATCAAATCATATAAGGAAACATAACCATGAAATGGAAATAACATCAATACACATGACACAATGATTTTGACATGGAAAACCCTATTAAGGGAAAAAATCGTGGGGTGATTAACCCAAGATTATATTCTCTGTTAAAAGAATAAGATAGTACAAAATGGCACTTGCCAATTAGGGCTCACTGCCCAAGCACATTGCTCACAAGAGGCTCACTACCTACAGTAGTTTATACAAGGAAACTATATACTTAAACTGATGAGAAGCATCCACATATATTGAGGTTCAGTTTTGATTAGGCTCAATACACTAATCTGCTACACTTCATTCTTCCTCTTCTTGGTGCTGCTGTCCTGTCACATATCGGACCTGCCTTACTACTTCCACACTGCTCTTCTACTTTTATTCTGCTTTTATTTGCACACTTCAACACACAACACCCACCTTCACATCCAAATCCATCTGGTATATATATCCACACCAATGATTTCAACACCTTTCTAGTCCGCATCCGGAATAGTCAATATTTTCCCAAACTCTAATCTGTCGGCTGAATCCTTACTTATCAAGTGATGAGTATCAAGGAGATGCTTATAGAAGTCATCAATCATGTTGGCCAATCATGAATGATACCTTAATAAACTTGATCACCATCAATAACTCATCCGAATTAAGGTTTGATGCTCTGCCGATCAGTTCTTCCTCTGTCAACTCTGCCAAACAGGAACCCAACACTTAGGTGCTCATATATTTTCACTCTTTCATCACCAGAGGCTCAATCTCTAGAATGTATCAGTCAAGGTACACCTCTTGACTTCCCCAAGTCTGCACTTTACTAAGATACTTCTTCTGAGAGATCCAGACTTGACTGTCGAACTTTGCCACATGCTCTGTTCTTGCTTACCGGACCACAACACTCTTCAATCCAACTTCTGATATAGGAACACCATGTCCTACGGATGTGTGGGATGAACTTTGTTTCCATCAATGACAACAATCATGAAGCCACAATGTGTCTCTTGCCAACAGATATAAGGGAAGAAGAAAAGATGAAATTTTTTATAAGAGAGGAAAAATCACCTATGAAGTAAATAAAGTAAATAGTAATGGATAAATATTGGTTGAGCCTTCTCGAAGGTAGGAAACCTAAGATGGATGTTTTAAAGGCAAGAATATTTATAACAATACTTAGTTTTGGGGAAGTTGATTGTTGAGTAACGTCTTATTCTTTTAGGATATGGATCTAGTAGAATCCATGAGATCTTTGAAGAATGCAAAGTTGAGATGCCTTAAGGGCCTTCATTAATAAGGATGATCAAATAAGTTTTCTCGATTTGTCTTACAGACAAGGTAGGAATGATTGATGTGGTGAATCATGTATGCTTGATTGTTATTAGTGAGCGTACTTATACATATGTACTATACGAGAATGATAATTTTCTTGTGCAAGTAATGCACATGTGCAATAATGCACTTCTCATGCTTTGTGCAAATGATGCATCTGTATGAGTGATTATATTCATATTATAGCAAAATTGTTGCCTTAAATGCACTTATCATATTTATTATTTTTATACTTGAATGAGAAATGTTCACTATACTTA
This sequence comes from Cunninghamia lanceolata, assembly GCA_027924645.1. Taxonomy (NCBI): domain Eukaryota; kingdom Viridiplantae; phylum Streptophyta; class Pinopsida; order Cupressales; family Cupressaceae; genus Cunninghamia; species Cunninghamia lanceolata. The sequence continues at coordinate 2,456,601 of BSBN01000082.1, forward strand.
TACTAATGTGAGTGATGCATATTTCATATTATTGTTGTCCTTGTGCAAGTGATGCATTAGAGTAAGTTATTGATTCCTTTGTGCGGATAAAGAACTTGAGTAATGATTACATTCATAATTTGTGTGTGAGATACACTTTTTATATTTATTGTGTTATTTAGATCAAGTAATGATCACTATAATTATATTAATGTGATTTATGCATATTTCATATTTTGTAGGAATGATACACAAGTAATTTATGTATTCATACCCTGTGTGAGTTATGCACCAAGGGTTCATGCATTCTCATTGTTAATTATTCATTGTGCATTTGTGCGTGTTATGCACTATCATATTTATCTGGTCTATATTTTATGCAATTGAAGTAGATTATTCTTGTTGAATGTGTTGTATGTGATAATCTTTAAGCTTACCTTCCACGATAGGATGCTAAATGTGGAATAACAAAGAAGGTTGATCCTCTTTTCAGGATTTGACCAATATTTTTAAAGGGCTTTGGCCAAAGCTATGTATTCATTGAAATAGATGAATGTAAGCCTAGCAAAATTTATATTATATGTTTCTCTGCCACATCATGTATGCAAGAAATATGTTCATTCTAGTTTAGAGTGCATCTAAGGCATCATGCATTCATTGAGAGTTTCCCTCTACCCTTTTGTTCTAGGTTTCTAGGCGCTTCATGCAGGGTTGGGTATTCTTTGAGTTAGGTTCAGAATTCCAAGGAAGTGTAGTGCTTTGTGGTTGGGTGGAAAAGCACCTTAACCATGCTCTTAACTTTCATCTTGTGGAAGACCAGTGGATTATGGTGGCTAAAGATAGATTGAATATTTGATTTTATGTATGTAATTCAAAAGATGGATATATCATTGTATTGATCATTGTATGGCTTGTTTAGTCAATTGATGTAATTGCACTCCTGTTTGATGCACTCTTGTTGCATTTATAAAACTGTAAAAGGTTATACATATTATTAGAAAGATTCAATTTCCATTTATAGACTGAGTTTTATTCCATTATGGTTATTCCTAGTGTTATGTATTTAATATTTTCCATATGTTGAGACCTTTTCCTTTTGTTTAGTGATTTTGATCTACTGGTGATGATAACAAGTAGTATGGGATGCTTTTTTTCATCATAACGGTAATTATTCAAATGTCTCATGCAAGTAGGCATGTTGACAAAGTGAACAGAATTATTTTCCTTCTATATATAATCGTCCTGAAATATGAAAAAGTTTGATTAAGCTATAGAAGATTGTATGAAAGAAATGAATTAGCTAGCATGGTTTTACTTGTCTGAAAGTATAGAAATAAAGCTAGTTGATGAAATGGTGAGATGCTAATGATGTGTGCAAGTGAATGAATGTTAGACAAAGAATTTTTTGTTGTTGTGAACAAATAGGTACTTGGAGCAAATGACACATTTCTTAGGTGGGCTAATTTTGACATTGAGGTAAAATAGAATTAAAAGAGATATGAAACCTAATCATAAGTTAAGTTGATTTGATCATTGGGACAATGATTCTCTTAAGGAGGAAAGGATGTCACAACCCCTAATTTCAATAATTAACTTTAAATTTAAATATTATTATTTTAATTATCATCAACTAATTTCAACTTATGTGCATTACAGGAATACTCTCTCGATGGAAAGAGAGTATCATCGAGAATGGGCCATCTAGCCAATTGATGGTGACTTGTGGTGAAGAGAATCTGCACACACCACATAGTTTCTTGTAGTTTAAATTGCATCAATATATGTGTGTGTGTGTGTGTGAAAATAATTTCATAATTAATCTAGTTGATTAGACGGCAATATTTAGTTGCATTAATATTGCATTTCATTAAAATAATCATTTGACTGGTTGATAATAGTTGTTATAGATTAATGGAAATATTTTGGATAATTATTTAGATAATTTGATATATTTTAGAGTAGATAATGATGCATTGTCATTTTTAAAAGATTGTTTTATAATTATGTGTTAAATTAGAAAAGATAAAATAAATATATACATATATTTGTTTATGTGATAATATTTATAAATTCTTTTAAGCCTTATTGAGATAATAACTAGATTTTAAAATTGGAATTTAAAAAAAAAAACAAAAAGATAGAAAGAGATCAAAAAAATAGAAGAAAAACAAAGGAGATAAACTAAATTAGAAAGAATTAAATAAATAAATATTAGAAGTAATATTTATCTATTATATATTTTTTAATAACAAGCTTTCATGAAATAAAAACAACAAAATAAAAAGATAGAATAAAAAGAAAAACATAGAAAATAAGCTACCTTATTGTTAGGTGAGTTTAATTTTTAAAAGATAACATTATAAATTTTTAAAGATTATGATGAAAACGAACATTGGAAACAAAACAAAAATGGAATAAATCAAAAAGATAAAAATATAGAAACAAAATGATAATAAAAGAGGAGGGGGAGATAGTAAGTGTAGTACCCCTCCATTCTCACCTTGGATGTGCAGGTGGTCGGGTTAAGGAGCATGAAGATGAAGTTAGAATGTTTTATTGATAATCTTTGTTTCGACACTGATAATTCATATGATCTGACATTGTTTTACAATCAGGTAATTATGATGTTGATCTTACTATGACTATCATATGTTAGAATTGATTTTTATGCGATTGATTCTATATCATAGGATGTTATGTTGTAATGCTTTGTGTGGATCAATCTTATTATGTGTATCATGCGATTATCTGATGATGGTTCTTATTTAGTCATTCAGTAATTGATTTCTATGTGTGTGGTGATTACGTGATTGATGTGTTGGTGAAAGGGATAGTGTCACATTACTCATGCGTGAGTACCCTGCTATGCTGTGATTCCCTTCCACGGTGTATTTGACTATATGATTATATATGTGTGTCTATTTGTTCGACTGTTTGGTTGCTGCAGGATGCAGGTATCAGGCATTGACTCCACCTGAATTAACAGGTTTGAGCATGCCTTAAAACCAATGGAACTGTTGAATGGAGATAACATATGGTCCGCTAGTTAGCCATCATCCTTAAAAAGGATGAGTTTCTAGTTTTGCACGTAGTTAATGTTGTCAGTATGGGCATGATAGTCAATCGTTGTTGTGGTGGTCTTGCTTTTCGATCGTGCATATTGTCATGTATTGTTTAGCATTTGGGATATTTTCTTTGAAATTGTTTGATTAGTGCTTTGGTTAGTTGTTGCATTAAAATAGAAATTATTAGTCTAGAGGGCACTTTAATAAATAAATAATAATATTAATGAGGTAAATAAAGTGTTTTTAAAAAAATCAGGAATTTAATTGATAATATTAATATGAAAATAGTTTATAAATAAGTAATATTTTGTTAAGTGTCCATAAAAAAATAAATTTTCTATTTGTGTGTTGTCATAAAATATTCTTCATTGTAATTTAAGATTATTAAATAATGATAATTATGAGTTGTCATATATAGTAAATATTAAATAAATAAATAAAAATAGAAAGAAATCTTATTGTCTGGTTAAAATAGCAAATTGTAAGAAAGTAATAAAGGCAGAATTTATTGCCTTTAATAAGAAGAATCTTCTGGGAGAAATTATGGGGGTGGTTATGCATGCTCAACTTTATTTTTGAAATTTGAATATATAATTGGGGGAAAGAGAGTGCATTTCAAATAGCAGAATATGTTTTATGTTTTGGGGATATCTCTCTCTCTCTCTCTCTCTCTCTCAGGAAGTTTTTATTTTGGCACCATAAACCATAGCTTTGAGAAGAAAGGACATGGGGAAAAATGAATGCAAGCTGGGAAATTTTGTGAAGATGTGATAGAAGTAATATTCCAGGTATGGACTAAGATATGAAATTGGTTCAATGTTGCATTAGATTTAGTGTAATGAATTTGTAATGTGCAATCTTTATATTATTCTGTGAATTCTCTTCTACATATTCTAAACTTAGTATGTTGCATTAGCCATAATGTTATTTTTACGAACTGGGTTCCTCTAAAAATTTTATATATGATGCATAACCTAGTCATCTCAATCATATCCAAAAATCAGCCTTACCCAGTTTGTCATTTTAGAGATATGAATATTTTGTGATTGTCTATCTCTCACCCATTTCGTCTCTATTTTAGCAGTTTGTTGCATTAGCCATAACTTTATTTTTACGAATTGGGTTCCTATAGAATTTTTATATATGGTGCATGACCTAGTTATCTAAATCATATCCAAAAATCAGCCTTAACTAGTTTGGTATTTTAGAGATATGAGTATTTTGCGATTGTCTATCTCTCACCCATTTTGTCTCTATTTTAGCAGTCTGTTGCGTTAGCCATAACTTTATTTTACAAACTGGGTTCCTCTAGAATTTTTATATATGGTGAATGACCTAGTTATATAAATCATATCTAAAAATTAGCATTACCTAGTTTGTCATTTTGGAGATATGAATATTTTGTGACTGTCTACCTCTCACCTATTTCATCTCTATTAAAATAGTTAGTTGCATCACCAATAACTCTATATTTTCGAACTGGGTTTCTCTGAAATTTTTATATAAGATTCAGCTCTTACCTATGAAAATCATATCCAAAAAATTAGCATTACCTAGTTTGTGAATTTAGAGATATGTATCAATTAGTGACAGACATTCCTATGCCATCTTGGTTGTTGTTATTAAATCTACAAAAAACCATTTTGTGTGTATTCTGTAATCATTGAATTTCATGAAATTTCACCTCTTCAAGGCAATCTGTCAAACAATTCATGTGTTGTCTAAGTTTCCATACTTTGTATACATGTCTGCTAGAACATCTCCAACTATAATGTTTAATCAATTTCTTCTTTTAGAAAGATTCATTTATTAGAAATTCACTTATTAGAAAGTTTCTATAAATTTATAAATAGAAATTAGGATATATATATATATATATATCAAAATCTAATATAAATATAATATTATAGATACTTGATTTAATTTAGATTTAATTATTGAAATTTATTTGATTAGAGTATACGATTTATTGAACTATATTTTGAAAAGGAATAAAACAAAGAGATCTAATTGATATAGAATGTATTGTATCTGATTTGATTAAATGAAAACTGATATGATGGTATATTTAAATGTTGATATAATTTATTTAATATGTATTGATTCTATTACAATTTCTTAATTATGGTTTTGTTAAGTTGAAATGTGATTAATAGGTTTGGAATTAAGTTTATAAACATGGTATTTGGAAATTTGATTTATAAGTATTGCTTTTAGAAAATTGGTTTATTGCGAGAGGAATTGCATAATTTAAGTGAAACTGGTGTAAGTTGGTTCATTGGTTGAAATGGGAGTCTATGTGCAAGTTGTCAAGGTTTAGTTCCAGAGGCCTAGGATGTTTATATTTTGATTTCATGTATTGTGTTGATAGGTGTCTTGAGATAATGAAGTTATCAGAGCATGATATCTCTTGTTATGTATAAGGATTCTGGTTTATGATAATGTGAGATGATGTATAATATATGTTGCAAATGTATCATGATGTGGTTATAAATTCCTTCATGCATGTTGTGAATCATTTATTGGTATTGAGCTTGTAATAAGTTATTGTGTTTGATAATGAGGGACATCTTGGTATTCTTAAAAGAGGAAGTATTTTGTTTATGAAAGTTGTTTTTGCATCAATGGGAAGTTTTGGGGCAATGATTTTAGAGTTGACCCTTGTGATTTTGTTTAGTATGCAAGAAGGTAAATGCCTTGCATTGTATATGAATACTTGTCATTTTACGTCTTGCTTGATGGATAGGGTCTTCAATTGATGCTAATTGTATGTGTGTATTCAATTGATGCTAATAGATTTAGAATGAATTACTGTTGTTAGTTAATTCTTGATGTATGTTTAAATCTCATTAACAGATTGTTGGTAATGCAACTGTGGAACCTAGAGGATAAAGTTTAAACTAAATGATTTGAGTAGCTATGATTTATGTTCATTGTTATTTCTTTCGTTTAAAAAAAATATATATATTAGTCCTTTTTGTAAAGCTTAGTTGTGTTATTCTCTGGGTTCCTTGACGGGGTGTTACAGTAAGTTTTGGGGAAAAAGGAGTGTTATTGGAAGGGATTCATTTTGACCTTGGAAATAGATCTTTGTTTATCGATTATCAATGCTAAACTTATTGTTGCATATCTATTCTATTCCTTAGAAGAATTCTTTGATGAATTTGAGCAGATTAGATATATATATTATGTACATGCTTAGAGTAATGAAGTTGTCACAACACATTATTATAAAGAATGGTTGTTCTATATCTTAGAGGAGAGTGAGTGAAGCATTAAGATGGCCAACATTTTGTTTCTGGTTATTCAATCCAAGATCATAGCTCCAGACATGGTGTGGAGTATGATTGAATCACTTCCTTAAGATTTGTAACATAGGTGAAGCCTAAATGCAATCCTCAAAATATCAAAGTGATGACTAAGATATTATTTTCTTTCTCCATCTTTTTGAAGGATATTGGTCTATTTTTCAGTATGAACATCTTTTTCATGTTAGTGAATCTTTCTAATTCCCTTCTGGGTTTTATTCCCCTATATTTTAGCTTTCTGTTGCATGTTGAATTTTTAAATTTCGTTTAGAAATAAGGAAGATATTAATGTTTTTTACTGCTGGTTCTGATTTTCTGTAACATTTAAAATGAGCATAACCTTAACTACTTAGTATGGTCATGATTATAGAATGAGCATAACCTTTTCAATATCGAGAACCAGGTCATTATTGTTAGAACTTTGTGGTGAAGAGCTTGTCTAAACATCTATTAATGTCAATAAATCCTACCCATCTGAGGTTGTTTTCTTCTCGAGTTAGAAGAGGAAGCTTTGTTCTAGTAAAGACTTGATTAAGAATTATTTGTTGTCATTTTTTTGACCAAATGTATTAAATCAACAGATTAGCCCCTGAGGCATTAGGTCGACCCCTTAGGGCCTGTAGGTTCGTCATCTTGTGCATGGATATCTAATATGTTGTTTATTGATTTTGTGGGACTAATTTTTATATCTAGTTGTGTAGATTCATGCCGAAAGACTTGTGCAGGTTACTATTGCGAAGAAAAGCATTATATGAATAGTGTAGGTAACTGAACAATTTGAAGGTGATTATTAGTTATTCTATAATTGTACTTCTCATTATGTATTATCAATGTATTGGGGACAATTATAAAAGATGTAATATGACTTCCTTCTTGTACTTGTAAATGATCTTTGCTTATTATGGAAACTCGCTAAATGTTAAACATTTATGGATATTCCATTAATGAATTGATTCACTTTCCATTTTTGGATTGAGTTGCTTTTCGTTGGTTACTTTTATTAAGTAGTATCTTCAGACTTTACAACTGTAATAGTCCAATCTATCCCACTGAGCATGCCAAAAATTGTTGTCACTAAGATTGCACCATTGCTAAATGTAAAACTTAACTATCTTGTGAAATATGGGATCATCCTCAAGTTGTGGGTAACTTATGGAGAAGATGAACCTCTAGAGAGGGCTGGTTCCCTTGATGGATCACCTAAAACTACTACTTTGACAAGAAAAGGGATAGAAGATACTATGACTGAAAAAATATATTAATCCTAGGAGGTGATGCACCAAAATTTATAAGATCTATACCAGCTATTTCAACTCACAATTCTTCTCAACAAAAAGTTTTTCTCTATGCACAATTGAAAGTTTTAACAAGATCAAACAATAGTGTTTCATATGAAGGTTTGATTTCATATCTATCGAAGGAAAACCGGGTGTTTTCATAACTACAAATACTAAAAATGGCCACACAACCTATGACCTATATGAGTTCTGTTTGTTTTTGTATAATAATGTTTGCTGATGAGACATAATTCAAGGATTGATATGGAATAATCATAAAAATTAGATCAAATAATTTTCAATAACACTTGACACATGAAATATGAGAAGGCCAAAATATTGCATTATTAAAAAAATAGGAGCTTTTCTCTATCACAAATCTAAAAAATGCTTGGAAAAATACTTGAAAAATAATTGTTCTACAACTAAATATCTCTAAAAACACTGAGTTACAATGGTGCCTTTCTTGCTGAGAGCAGAGAAAATTAGAAAGAATTGAAGAAAAAAGCAACCTCCATGTGTTTAAATCCCCAGCAACCCCTTTTACAATTGAAACTTAACTCCATAGGAGAGGTTGCGTTTGTATACTTGAACTAGGCACTTGGATGTGGAACTCCAACTTTGGACCATTTGAAGATCATGCACAACATGCAAAATTGATGGAGGTTGAGTTGGATTTGATGTTTAACTTAAACTCTTTTACATGCTCCTTGAAAACTGCTCCAATTGATTGCATGGTGTTCTAACTCTGTGCATGCTGAAACCAACTGCCTCTCCAACTGATAGCTTTCGCATGATTTTAGGTTCCTTGGGTGTATAAAATGAAAAAGCCTTCTTTTCAGGGATTGAAAACTACCCTTAATTGCATGTAGATGCCTTCAAAATTCATGTCAACTCATACCTTATCCATGCAAGGTCTTTAACAGTCCCCAAAACTGGTTGCATGATGCCACCAAGTCCACTTTTAGCCCTATTCTATGACTGTAACTCTGTAATTCTCTAATTTATGGGGCACAAGGCAACAAACTATCTTCATTTTGAAATTGCTGAGATCTCCATGGTACAAGGATGCCTCCACCATGCTTAGATACTTGTAATACTTGGAAAAAACCCTAAAGGAGATGGACAAAATGAGAAGATGCTTTTTCCTTAACTTCTCCTTTAGCAAGAAAAAATCCCTTTTTCACGAACTTTGCTTGAGTTGATTCTCTTTTTTTCTTCTTTCTTTGAACTCCTCTCTTATCGCCAAGTTTGCCTATCGGTTAACTTGCTGATCGATGAACTGGTGAGTTTGTGAACTCAAAAATTTGCCGATAAAGCACTTTCCTTTGTGTCTCTTTTCATTTTCCTTTATCTTTTGTCAACTTTGAAGTTATTTATCTTTTGCCTTCCTTCTCCTTTGAAGTTTCTTTTGTTAGCCAGTTCACCTATTGGCAAACTTGTCGATCAGTGAACCATGAGGTTCACGAAACACCAACTCTACTGATAAATGAAACACTTAGAAAATTCTTTGATTCACTTTACTCTTTGCTTGTCTTCCTCCTTTGTTGACAAGTTCACCCATCAGCAAACCTGTTCGTCGATGAACCTACCTGTCAGCGAATCGACAGGTTTGCGAACCCAATATTTCGTCAATAAGGAAAAACATTTTCCATCTTTACCTTTTCTTTTCCTTGAAACTCTTCCCTTGTCATTGAGTTTTCCAATCGACGAACTTGCCGGTTGGCGAACCGGCGAGTTCATGAACTCATAATTTTTCCAATAAAGCAAAAATTTCTTCTTTGCTTCCTTGTCTTTCTTTTGGTGTCTCTATCTTTTATCAGCTTTTCCGCCCATCAGTGAACCGGTCGATTGGCGAACCAGTGAGTTCGCGAACCACTAGTTTTGCTGATAAGGAAAAAATTATTTATGTAAAAAACTTCCTTAGGTATTTTTTCTTTCCTTCCTCAACCTACAAGTTAATTTCAACTTAAAACACCTAAGATTCACCTATTTGGAGGACAGGACAAAAATAGGTAACAATAACCTAAAAATCACATTGTTTGTAATCTTAACATTCAACAATTTAATGCTAGAGAAATTAAAGGTGTTAAACCTGCTTCAACATCAACCCCTGTAGTGATTCAACAATTTGTGGATGACACCATCATGTTTGGTTCAGCTTCGATGATAGAGGCTAGAAAGTGGAAGAAGGTGCTTCAAGATTATGCTTCCTCGGTTGGCCAATACATCAATTATGATAAAAGCCAGGTTTACTTCTTTAACACCTCGCTTGTTCTGTAGCAGAAGATAATGGGGACTCTTGGTGGCTCTATGGGTATGCTTCCTGGTATATATCTTGGGCTCCCCTTCTCAGTGAAAGATACTCCTTCTGAATACTAGAGTTCCATAATTGAAAGGACGTAGAGGAAGTTGGCTGGGTGGAAAGGGAAACTACTAAGTCAAGTGGGGAAGTTCCAACTTCTCAAGGCCTCTTTACAAGGGATTCTTGTTTACTTCTTGTCCCTCTTTAAAATTCCTAAATATATAGCAGAGAGGTTAGAGAAAATTCAAAGGAACTTTTTATGGATGGGTGTGGAGAGTAAGAAAAGACTAGCCCTAGTTGGATGGGACAAAGTGTGTAGGCCAAAGATGCAAGGGGGCTTAGGCTTGATAAAGCTGAACCCGCTCAACAAAGTTGATGCAGGAGCATCCAGTGGTGTAAGGGCAATATTGCATCACCCAAAAAAAGATGTGTTTCAAAATTATTGATGTTCTTTCCATTTCTTTTCAAAATTTGTGTTCTGGTTCCATAATCATTGGAATAATGATGTAGAACTTTCAGTTTTTCCAAACTACTAAAAATAGTAACCTGCTATTTTTAGAAAGTTTGCATTTGGGCACGGATTGATGTGAAAATTTACAGGAAGTTACATAACAGAAATATAAGACCTTTGGCAAAGGAATCATGCAAAGATCATTTGTGAGTTGAAAGATATTAAAGTTTTCATTTCCTGAAAAACACCTGAAAATTATTCAAACTTAGGTTTGAGGCACTAAACGGCCCCATATGGGCCTAAAAATGGCTAGAACCAGCAGAACAAGTTCTTAGTGCGTAGAGCACTCCATGAAATTTTTGACGCATAAAACGGTTCATCAATCGGACACCTGAATCAAAAGTTATGGCTCTCGGAAGTTGACCTATTTTTGGAGGGAGATGCAAATTTCAAAATTAGGTTGTTGGCCACCAAAAAGGCTCTTAATAACCATTTTTGGGAACCCTAAGCAATAGTAGAGTTAAGGGGGGGAAGTGTAGAGTCAAGAATAGGCAGGAAATTAGAAACCCTAGCTGATTTGGGGTTATAGAAGGTAGATGATTCTAGAGTCTAGGAATAGGAAGTTGTAATGTGTTGCAGCCTGTGGAGGGTTGATTCCTCTGATTGTATTTGAGCTTCTGTAATGTAATAAGTTGTCCAAATCAATAAAGAAAGTTTTATTTTATTTGTGCAATTTCTATTGTTGTGTGTTTTATGATTTACTCCCTTCTCAAGGCCTCTTTACAAGGGATTCTTGTTTACTTCTTGTCCCTCTTTAAAATTCCTAAATATATGCCAGAGAGGTTAGAGAAAATTCAAAGGAAATTTTTATGGATGGGTGTGAAGAGTAAGAAAAAACTGGCTCTGGTTGGATGGGACAAAGTGTGTAGGCCAAAGATGCAAGGGGGCTTAGGCTTGATAAAGCTGAACCTACTCAACAAAGCCCTAATCACTAAGATAGGGTGGAACCTTTTAGTTGGTGACAAGGACTGGAGTAAAATTATGTTCGCCAAATACTTTGGGAATCTTTCCCCAGAGGACATTTTACTCAACTCTGACTTCCCCAAAGGTTCAGTGATATGGAACAACATTCTAAAATGCAGAACAATTCTACTATGAGGTGTTAAGTGGAAACTGGGAGATGGAAAAACTATAAGGTTTTGGGATGACAATTGGATTCATGGAGGGCCTTTAATGGGTCTTCAACATATCCAAGGGTTGGTTAATATTGTTGTGCGCCATTTTGGAAGGTTGGTCTGTGACTATTTTCTTCCTAACAAAAGGGGTTGGAAACAACTGTCAAACTATTGCCAAAGTCAGGCTAATCTTAGGGGGACTACTGATGAAATCCAACTCTCTCTAAAAGGGTGTAGAATTCCCCTTTTTCCTCAAAAAGATAAAATTTTATGGGCAAAAGAGAATTCTGGGTTTTTTCTGTCAGATCTGCTAATAACCTATCCCTCCCTCAAAATGGTTATATTTTATGGAAGAAGATCTGGAATCACAATCTTTTACCTAAGATTAACCACTTCTGGCGGCTGGTGATGCAGAACAAAATTCAAACGACTAATAACCTCAGGATCAGAGGCTTCTAAATCCCCAATAGATGTGTTCTTTGTATGAAAGAAGAGGAGACTGTTCATCATATCCTCTTACATTGCGACTTTTCTTGGGAGGTTTGGTGTACTGCTTTGAATATGCTAGGTGTGTCTTGGTGTTGGAATGGGAATCTGGAGGAGTGCATTAGAGCCTGGTCCCCCCTTTTTCTAGTCCTATTTGCAGAGAAATTTGGGCCCTATTTTTCCCCATTCTATCCTGGTGCCTATGGAAAGAAAGAAACAATAGACTCTTTCGAGAAAAGTTTAGAGAGCCTAAGGAGGTGTTTGGCTCTGTTGTCAAATTGCTGCAAGACAACATAAGCAGCAACTCCATAAGAGAAGCGGAAACCCCCCCAAAGGTGCTAGAATCAAATTTAATTAAGCAGTGGGCCATCTCATTAAGTTTATGTAGAGTTGATGATAGTAGGAAAAAAGCTAGGGCTAGCACTAAATGGTCCCTCCCTACAGGATGGTATTTGCTTAACTTTGATGGTACAGCTAAGGGTAACCCATGGCTGGCTAGTGGTGGAGGTTTAATAAGATCAGGTAAGGGTGCCCTCTTGGCTGTGTTTTCTGGAATCTTGGGTGAAAATACCAATAATATTTTAGAGGCTACTGCTCTCCTATGGGGCATTAAATTTCCCTTGGATCTTGGTATAAAAAATATCATAGTGGAAGGTGATTCTAAAATGGTGATCGAAGCTATTAAAGGAAATGTCAAAGTTGGTTGGCAAATGGAGGATATTGTTTAAGATATGAAAACCCTCCTCTTAAACTTTGAGGGCAAGGAGGTGAGACATATTTATAGAGAGGGAAATAGAACTACTAATCTCTTAGCTAATTTTGGGATTAACCTTAATCCCCTAAGGTGCTGGAGAGAATTAGACAATCTTCCCTTAAAAATTATTGTTAGCATTCAAAAGGAGGCATCTTGCTAACTCTTCATGACTATAATAATTACTTGGATTGCTCGGTGTAGTATCATTTTGGGCTTACCTCACTTTGAGTGGAGTCGTAACCTTGTTGTCGACTTCAAGAACCTTATTAACTCGTATTTGGTGACGTGGATGTTGGAGACCTACGAGGATATGGACCAACTCAGCAACATGCTTGTTTGGTAACTTGGTAGTTTGGACAAGTCTTGTCAGTCACCTCATGAACTACTAGCTTCAGAAGGCTCATACGAGCCAACGCCTGAAGGCAATAATGATCTGAGCGTGCGTGGAGTTGGGAAGGACATGAATGGAAATTTTGAGTAATGGAATGGATTTAAAGTTTCCTTCTAGATTATTCATCTGTTTCTTCTCTTTTCTCTGCAATTGCATTTCCAGTGTTGTTTATTGTTCATTGTGGAAAATGGGTGGGGTGAAAGTTAGAATGGAGCCCATGAACTATGGAGAATTAAAAGAGGATGCTTAAGTCTGGAGTATAGCTTATGAGGGGGGAGTGACCCCTTTTCTCAAAATCCTGAATGGATTTGATGAGCATATATTGACCCAATTTGCTGGCTCTTGGATGGTAATAGAAAGGTGAAGGTGTGAGGAGTTCAATTTGTGGTCTCAGAGGAAACCATTGCTAAAATTACGGGCCTACCTTGTTCTGGAAATAAACTCAAGAAGTAGACGCAGGTCTAGGACAACTAGGGAATGAAATTGTTCTTTAGGGAAGGAGAAAAGCAGATAAGACTTCAAGGTGGCTTCCAATGGGAAATATTGGTCAACCCATGGAACCGTGTATGTTTTTTAATAAAGAAGTATTTTACTCTAGAAGGGAGATACAGGTTTTTTACCACTATCACTTTGCTTTTCTTAACCATTTTAGACACAAAATTGAGATTAATTTTCCCTCTTTCCTCCTCTCTAGTCTGAAGGCTTCTGTGATCCAATCCAAAAAGGCTCATGAGGGAAACCCTGAGGTTCCCTCTCTACCTCTGCACCAAGGTCTCATCTTTTATCTATATCAGTACCACTTTGCTCTGTGTCTTCCTAAACCTCCTACTGCCTGTCTTGTGGATGACAGCTCTAATGAAGACCCCGAAGACAAGGTTGCCCTTAGTGTGAGGCTTGGGAAGCCTTCTAAACTGAAACCCCTAGCTCCTTTGGTGCCTATTCCCCACCCTAACCTGCCTATGAGCCCTTCGACCCCTTCATCTAGCCCCCTTGTTTCTAAGGCCACCTCTCAGTCCAAAACCTATTCTGGTAGCTATACACCGGGGGTCCCTATCTTGATGGACCAGGTGGGTTCCCATGCTTGGTCTCAGGAGGAAGAGATAGAGAGCCTCTACAATCTAAAAGGAAATACTCCCTTGCATGGTAGCAAAAAATGAAAAAGAGGGAAACCCACTCCTAGCAAAGGTGGGGTTAAAAGTTGCAGTAAAAGTGTTGAGGGACTTGGGAATATTGATTAGCAGACTTAGGGAACTAAGGACAATCAGGAGAAGCATTTGGACAAGGATGTGGAGGTCATTTAGGAGAGGGAAATAGGAAAATGTAGTGTTGTTAGAAGACCGAGCATCAGGAGATTGTCCAGATTGGCTAGGGATAAACCCCAAGTTTTGAAGATTGTTGATTACTCTTCTGCCTCTGACTAGGAAGGCAATGCGCAGAATGTTGAAAATAACAAAGTGAAGACTAGCCCAGTTCATGATCAGGAGGGCACCATCCATTTTGAGTCCATGAATAACTCTTATTATGATACCAATGATGAGGACACTGAAATTCAGGAGACTCTAGAGAAGGAGGTGATGAGCGCCAGGATGGAGATGGACAATAAGAGACTGGAGAAGGAACTAAATGGTCAAGACATGGCTATCTTCTATGGAGAACAAAGTTAATGTGTTAATCAATTTGGTGATGAAGTCTTCTCATAGGGCTACTGCTACCTTCTCAATTCTATAGGACGATCAGATCAATGGAGAGGATTCCCTACTGGAAGATAAAGAAAATATGTTTAATTTTCTCACTGATGAGTGGAAGGAACTCCTTAGTTAGATGTTTCTATTATTTCTTCTTTAAGATTAGTACTTTGGTTTTTGGTTATGTTGTTGGACTGTTGTTATCTTGTTGTTTGAGGCCTTAAGCCTATTTTGTTGTCGTTTGGTTTTTTATCATCAAGATCTACACCTGGGTTTGCAACCTTATAATATCAAAAACATTAGGAGAAAGGTTGAGGTACCTTTCCTAACATGTATGAGAAAAATTAATCAAGTAAAAAAGAGAAGGGTATTCCTAGTGGAAAATGTATGAAATTCATCTTCTCTAGTCGCATCTCTCTTGCCAAAGTCCTCTCGTAGAAACTTCACTTGTGTGACTATCTTATTTCAAAGTTAGACTTGCTTGAAATCCAATATTCTAATTGGATACACATAAAGATCCCCTTGGGAATCTACCTGAAGAATCTACCAATTTATCATTTGTGAAGGATCATAAATACATTTCTTCAACAAATAAATGTGAAAAAGATTATGAATCCTAGAAAGTGTTGGTGGTAGATCAAGATGATAAGACATTGAATTAATCTTCTCTAAGATATGAAAATAACCCAAAAACCAATGATCTAATTTGGAAACCTTTCCAAATATAATTAAACCATTTTGTGGCCTAAACCTCAAAAATCCTTGTCTCCCACCTTACAATGTCCAGCGACTTTTCTTAATATTTGCATAGCTCTTTTGTTGACTTTTTGCTTCCTTCAATCTCTATGGTAATTTGAATCTATCAATCATACTCCTAAAGCATGTTAGACTCAAATACCACTTGATTCTCCAAACCATCCTAGCCTATAGGAGTTGTACTTATTCCATACAAAGTTTTAAATGGAGTCATCTTTAGTGATGTGTGATAATAATTATTATACATGAACTCAACGAAAGGTAGAAATTTCTCCCACCTTTGTGATTGGTTTATAAAATACAATCTTGTCATATTCTTCATCACCTAATTAACTCTCTTTTATATCCATATATCTTAGGATGCAAAGAAGAACTAATGTTCAACTTGCAACCAAAATCTATCATGACAGTACCCCAAATCCTAGAAGTGAAAAGTTTATTCATGTCAAATATTATCACCTTGAGAATCCCATGCAAGTGAACCTCTTTGATGAACCTCCTCACCAAGGTTTGAGCATCATGCTTAATGTTACCTAGGATGAAGTACACAATCTTGCCTAACTTATCTACTATCACTAAGATAGAACCATGCTTACTTATAGTCTTAGGTAGTTTAGTAACAAAATCCATAGAGATCATTGGTCATTTAAGGAATGGTACATCATGCAGATACAACTCTTCACTTGGATGTTTATTCTCTTCTTTTACTCTTTGACATTCTAAACACTTAGACACATAAGTAGCCACATCCTTCTTCATTCCAATCTATAAATATAATTCCTTAAGATCATCATAAAATTTTCTCACTCTTGGATGAACACTATAGGGTGCATTATAGACTTCTTCCAAAACAAGATCTCTCAAACCACCTTTTTTTGTAACATAGACCCTACTATAGAATCTCAACAAACCATATCTCTCTAAATAATAATCTAGATACTAATCTAAATCACCATGTTCTAACTAATAAACCTAATCTAAACTTTGAGTCTCTTGAATATAATTTCTCAAATCTACCCAAAACTATAACATAGCTACAATGCTAACCCTCCTACTAAGAGTGTCTACCATGAAAGGAAGCTAGGTGTCCAGAAATCGCTTCCTAAACTAATCTAATGAGGGGAGAGGTATGTAAATTCTTTAGAACCTTTACAATTGCAGCAATATGAAACATATATCAGAGATATTACAGCAGAAAACACAAAACAAGAATGTAGATAGAGAGAAGTTGACACAAGATGTATGTGGGGAAAACCTTATCAGGTAAAAAACCCCACACTCTAAAGCCTACACAATGTATTATCTGAAACAGTTACAATTTAAAATACACTTGCAATGCAAGTTCTTCCAAGAGTCTTCAAATGTCAATTCTAGAGTTATTCCGGCAGCATAACAGTATCTATAAAAACACTTTGCAACTACAACTCCAAATTATGCAATATATAGGGATTACAAGGCAAATTTTGAGAGCATCTTGAGATAGGCATCCACCTTGTCCACATGGCCATTATCCCACATCAAAGGACACTTGTCCTTGCTGCAAATACATCCCTTACATTTGTCATACATGGCAGATTTGGCTTTCCCAATATGGAGCGCTTTAGGCTAAAAATAGACTATGACAGATGCTCTTACACATCTTACAGTTGTCATAGATTTTCCCAAGATAACAACCTTTAATGTTGTAAGAGAATCCGTCATACAATGCTAAATTAGCATATTCCTCTTACAACATGTCATAGCCCAACATGGGCTCCCAAAGATGCCTTTCCCTCATGCAAAGATCCTCACCAACACTTGTCATCACTTGTCATAGGAATCTCCAAACTTGGCTCTTACGCATCATAGATTTTGTCATATGGAATATTGTCTTCCACACACCACAAGATGCTGACACATGGCATAGTAGTGCCACCTCAAATGGGATGCCCAAATCCATGTATGTTTGACTTGACCATCCAAGTCACATTCCAAGTAAGATGACATGTCACCGTGCCACCTCACCACATGACCAAACTGAATGTGCAAGTAATTACAACATTAGGCAATAAATTAATATACAAATAAATAAATAATGCTAGGAATTTGCAAAGGTTGAGACACCTTAATTCCCAACATACCACTCTATTTCACTTACCCTTGACATAAGAAATGTCAATCTCAAAATATTCAATAACACTAGCCATTTCCTTTGACATCCATTAAGCTCAAGTTGAGTAAACAAATATTCCAAACCTTTTTTTATCTATTTTAAATTGGAAAGGTCTACCCATGAGGAAATGTCTCTACACCTTAAGTGTGTGAATCAAAGTGGAATTCTCCAATTCATTAGTAGTGTATTTATCTCATGGTCCTTAAGCTTCCTAGAGTCATATGCACAAAAACTTCCATCCTTCATAAGCACACCTCCAAATCCCTCTAAAGAAGCACCTATCCAAATAGTAAACTCCTTCTCAGGATCTAGAACCTATAATATCAATGTAGTTGTCAAAGTTATTTGAAGATTTTGAAAAGGTTCTTCACACTTCTCTAACCAAACAAGTTTCTTACCCTTCTTCTATAAAGAAGTGATAGGAAAATCCACTCTAGAGAATTCTTCCACAAAATTGTGGTAATATCCTACTAGACTTGTGAAGCTATAAATATCTCCTTGACATTCTTTGACATTGGCCACTTTACAATTACCTATTTTTGTTGGACCGCTATAATACCCTCTTCTAAAATCACATGTTTAGGGTACTATATCTTATACTAAAATAATGAGGACTTACTAAACTTACCATAAAGTTTGTGCTCTCTTAGTCTCTACAATACCAATCTAAGATGCTCTTCATGTTCCTCCTTATTTCATGAATAAATCAAGATATCACCAAGAAACACTAGGATTCAACTACTAAGCATATTATAGAACACGTGATTCATTAAATACATGAAATTCTATGGAGAATTGGTTAGTCTAAAAGACAAAACCATAAATTCATAATGGTTATATGATGCTCTAAAATAAGTTTTTTGAATGTCATATTCCTTAATCCTCAATTTATGATAAAAAGATGTCAAATTAATTTTCAAGAACACCACTACACCTTTCATCTAATTGAACAAATTTTTAATCTAAGGTAAGGGATGATGATTCTTGATGGTTACATTGTTTATCATTCTGTAATCAATGTACAAACATTCTAGAAAAACACTTGAATGTACAAAATATTCCAAAACTTTTGTGTGTTTTTCTAAATAGTAGAATGTTCCTCTAAAAGAACAATTTATTGATTTTTAATAAAACATTAAATCTCATGTTCCAAACCCTAATTAGAAAATCAAAAAATAAAATAATAATATTTTATTATCTATCAATACAAATACAATTCAAATAACATATATTATTTTGAGGACATTCATCTACTAAAGCATCTATATTAAAATATTTACTTTAAAATTTATTTTTCAATATAAAATACTTCTTCAACTAATTTTAGTGAAGTATTTTTATTTTAAATCAAAAATAGGAATTACATATATATAAATATTCTTTTTTCCAAAATTATATTCATGAAACTTACACATTCAATTTATTAAATGAAACAATTAAGTTTCAATCTTAATTTTTGTTTTCTATTTCTAAAACAATATTAATCTTTTTTTTGTTGTGTAATGCACAACCAAAGTTGTGGTAGAATATATTGATATTTTCAAAAAATTACATATTAGAGGGCAAAAGTGGCACCATGAAAGCACCATCCAAAAGCATGTATTACAAAAAGACTCTTCTGATTCAAATCTAAAAAGTTACTATTGCCGTTCATAGTAACAAAATCCTATGATATGCTACAAACAAGCAAAGGTGCTTACCACCACCAAAATCCGCATACCAGATCATGTGATTGAAGTGAAGTTAATTAAGATGAACCCCTTTCTTGGGGGACCTTAAAATCATTTGATGACAAGGATTTTGTTTCCTCCTCTTTACTTATATCCATCCATTATCTTTTAAATGACTGCTCATTACTTCTGGGCCATCTTCGATGCCCATCATCACTGAGTTATGCAGCAATACATGAGAGCCAACCAGAGTAGAATCCATCAATGTAGGTGAGTACTGCAAGATTTGGGAGTCCACCTTGGACCCCTTATCATGATGGGCAGTAGTCAGAGTCAAAGGATGATCACCGAGAGGAGGAAGGGAACCAGCCTTAGTATCCTTAGGAGGAGCTTGGAGTTGATTCAAGTCTTGAGGGGAGTTGGGATGAATGATGTAGTGTTGAGGCCCATCCCCATCCCACCGGGAAGGTTTTCTAGAGGAGGCTAAATTCCCCACAACTTTCTATTTTTAATAATGGGATGTGAAATGATCCGTTGAGAAACATCACCTACATCTAAAGGCAATTTTCTCATAGTGAACAGGTTGCTTCCAACTCCTATTCCCAACCTTCAACAGAATCTCCATAGGAAGCCCATTGGATAAATCCATATCAACACATATTCAAGCAAAGGTGGAGTTTTGATAATCGATAGTTTTCTTGGAAGTGCAAAGATACTTCCCTAAGGCATTCTCAATGGCCCACAAGTAGTCAAGTTCCCAAAATTGTAGAGGAAGGTATGGTAGCCTCACCCAAAAATAATCTATAGTGAAAAATTTAGTACGCAGATCAAAGGTCAAGAACCATGGTTTCATACACAGGAAATTACCTTGGAAGATCCAAGGACCTTTCTCCAACACCAGCTTCTTATCCTCTAGAGAGTAAAATTCTAGTATAAAGAACCCCTTGGCACAAGGGTAAATCCAAACCTCTCCCTCCATCAATTATTTCCAATTCTCAGAAAACCATGAGTGGAGCTCACATAATTTTGGCCATATCTTTGTGAATCTACAAATTAGGGAATAATCCTGCAAAAACACTTTCCTGTCCATGGCCAAATTGTCCAAGAAAACCTTAGGGGTTGTGGATGAGGGGCAGACAGAAAGAGGGGGATTTAACCGAGTGACCTCCCCTGAGGAGAGAGAGGCCAACGCACCAGTGGAAACTGTTGAGTCTTCTCTCTTAGCCTGTAATCTGGATCGTAGCACATCCTTGAAGTTCCTAATGGTCATCACTAAATTTACCATAGGGTTGAAGGGACTAGGGTTAGGAAGAGCCGTTGATTTCACTTGAGGGCGCATGACACCCGCACCCTTCCTAATAGTTTTCCCTTATAGAGACATCATTTCCCTTGATAACAACACATACGAATTAAAGACATGGCTATAGAAATCCTTCCCATGAGCACCATCTAATGTCCAATCTATTTGAACGCCCCCAACAATTTTGTGGCCTAGGTAGTAGTATGAGTCATGTGCTTCTTTTTCCTTATAGGAGGCATCCTTGTGAGCATCAAATGGGTGCTGTTAGCCTATTCTATCCCAACGTAATCGACCTCCATGGAAGTGAGATCGAATCCATCAGAAGAGAGGGTACCCTTACACAACAGAGAAAAATGATTCAACGAAACCCTAGAATCGGAAGACGCAGGCATTTTAGGTAGTCGTACTAATTAATAATAATATTAATCTTACTAGGATATAACCATTCTAGAAACCCATTAATTAAACAATTATTATTAACTTATGTAATATTATTAATTAGTTTATCTAAATTAAATAATTCATACAATACCACTTCACACAATTGGACCATAGACTTGTTATACTTCAAATACCAAGTCCTAGTTCACTATCCTTGGTACCTGTTTTTGTCAAACATCACATCTCAACATAAAATACCTTAGTAGTAATATTAAATAATCATAATAATCCATTATCAGTATATAATTAAAGTGTCATGTCAAATTAGTCAATTCCTCAAATGAACAAGCACTCAAGGAATAAACACAATCTATAGTCTCATGTAGGATAATCCATCCAAAATAAATAACCCACGCACAAATTATAATCGTATATAAATTATCAACATATAATTAAAGTGTTGTGTCAAATTAGTTGATTGTTCAAATGAACAAGAACTCAAGACAAACACAATCCATAGTCTCATGTAGCATAATCCATCCACAATCAATAACCCATGTCTAAATTACAATGGGATAGAACAAATGATATCATAAGAAATAATCTACAAGAGGTCAAAATGAGGGATGCTACAAGTGGGAGCTATTAACATGGAAGGTAGATGTGATGAACTTGCAAATATGATGAGAATAATGTAAGCTACACTAGTTTCCATGGAAGAATATTGTGAAGAGGTTTTGTTTTGAGAGAGTACAGTAACAAAATATAAGATGAGTTAAGAGGAGTTGATGAAGAACAAGTATAATTTGAAGAAAAAAATATAGGTGCAGGGGAAGATAAAATATTGAAATCCATTTCAAAGATTTGGAAAGGCATAAAAATTGGCATGCTAAACTTTTTAGGCACATTGAACCCTGAGGAGTTGACTAACTAACTCATAGAGGTAGAGGGACACGTTAAATATGAGTACATCATTGATCCTTAAAGGGTTAAAATGTTAAAGACCAAGTTGATGGCCTATGTGATGTTGTGGTGGAAGGAGTCATAGATGGAGAGAAACAAACATGACATGAAAAAGATCAAACCTTCGGACCAGATAGTCATCAATCAGATAGAAAAGTTTTACTTGGTGATTACTAGCTAGATGTATTGAAGAAGATATAGAACATGAGATGGAGGGAGCATAGTGTGAATTATTACACCAAATATTTTTATAGACTCACTATTAGATTAAGTCACTGTGAGATTGACCAAGAAAAAATAATGCAACACATTAATGGCCCTAGTCTCAATATATAAAACAAGATAAGTATGATAAACTAAAAACTATTAAGGAAGCATACCAATATGCCCTAAAGGTAGGGGATAATTTGTCTAGAATATAAAAAAGAATAAAACAAAGAAAAACTAAGGGAACATGAAAGGGTCAATTTATTGTTGGAAGCAGCCAAAAAGATCAAGGATAAGTAAGCACTTATATGACCTATAACTTTGGTTATGGAAAGAAAAATCCATTCAAAGTATGTAGTGGATATGGTTGAAGAGGAAGATGATTACAAGAGAAATTTTTTACAGCTGTTCAAAGTGGTCACCATACATGTGAAGGGTGTAGAAGAAAGGAAGTAAGCAACCATGTTGATAAAGTTGATGAGGAGTTAGTTGTGTCACCAAAAAGTGTTATGGATATGAAGCATGGAGAGACCCTTGTGATGAAGAGGATCCTTCTAAAATCTCCAAAGAAGAGAAATGAACCAATATAGTAGAGAAGTATTTTTCAAACTATCTACAAATGTAGTAGTAAGTGCAGCAAGGTTGTGGTAGATAGAGATATCATGTATAACCTAGTATATGAAGAAATATAAAATAAGTTGTTTTTGAAGAGGGTGGCACACCCTAACCAATATAAAGTTTATTGGATACAAAATGACCATCAAGTTGTAGTGAAGTAGAAATGCCTCATTAAATTCCATATAAGATCTTATAGAGATGAGGTCTTGTGTGACATTATACCAATCGATTTATGGCATGTCCTATTGGGATGACCATGGAAGTTTGATAAAAAATTTGTGCACAATGACACAATAAGCACGTATTATTATAAAATAATGAAAAGAAGTATGTCCTAAATATAATAAAATACTAAGGTTGAGAAAGTAATAGTGATCCAAGGGTGAAGTTCATTTTGAGAAATAATCTCTTGAATGTCTTGAAAATTGAATAAGTGGGTTGCATGCTTGTAGTCAATCTCAGACAAGGAGAAGTTGTAGTACTAACTCATAATTTTCCAAGGGAGGTAAATGATATACTAAATAAATATGTAGATATAGTGTCTAGTGAGATTCTAGATGGGTTGTTATCACAATGGGGAATCAACCATTGCATGAAATTGGTTCCAAGAGTGAACCTACCAAATAAAGTTACCTATAGGTTGATACTAAATGA
This sequence comes from Cunninghamia lanceolata, assembly GCA_027924645.1. NCBI lineage: Eukaryota > Viridiplantae > Streptophyta > Pinopsida > Cupressales > Cupressaceae > Cunninghamia > Cunninghamia lanceolata. The sequence continues at coordinate 2,480,178 of BSBN01000082.1, forward strand.
GAACAACGAGATGAACTACCATGTACAAGATCTATTGCAAAAAGGACTAATCATAGACAATCTAAGTTCCTGTATGGTACCAAAAGTTGTTCTAAAGAAAGATGGAAAATGGCACATGTATATATCAATTCTAGGGCCATTAATAAAATCACAATCAAATATCAATTTTTATTGTCAAGAATGGATGACTTGATGGATTATTTGGGTGGAACTAATTACTTCACCAAGATTGATCTTTTAAGAGTGTATTCCACCATATCTACATCAAGAAAGGGGATGAATGGAAGAAACCTTCAAGACTATGGAAGGAATGTAATTTATGTAATTTGGGTTGAATAATACACCCAACACTATTATGTGGATCATGAATGAAGTGTTAATGCCTTGTATAGGAATTTTTTGATCAAATATTTGTATGATATACTTTTTTTCAAATAAACCAAAGAGGAGCACATGGCACCTTTATGACAAGTACTATAGAGATTTAAGGAAGAGAAATGTTTATAAACATGAAAAAGTGTAGCTTAATGGAGGATGAGTTGAAATACTTGGGGTTTGTGACTTCATAAGATAGACTAAGGATGGATCCAAAGAAGTTTTGAGAGATATTAGAATGGTCGATGTCACAAAGTATGTTTATGGATAAAATATTTCATGGATTGGAATTTTTTCCTAAAATTTGATACATAACTTCAATATATCTACACAACTATTATAGTGGTCGTGAAAGGTTATCACAAGGATTTTAAATGGATATGTTCTACCACAAAGAGATTGATATGTTTTGACAAGATGTTTCAAGTAGACTATGATGATAGTGGTACAACAATGGAGTAGTGATAAGTGAAGAAGGAAGAACTATACAATACTTTAGTGACATGATGAATGATGTTAAGTACAAGTATTTGATCTATGACTAATAATCTTTTGCTTTTGTTCAAGAACTAAATAAATGTAGGCATTACCTATTGTCAAATGAGTTTTTGGTGTACATAGCTCACCAAGCCCTACAATTTATAAATAGTAAAGGAAAATAAGACATAAAAATGAAATGGGAGGAATTCCTCTAGGGTTACCCATTCTCCCTCAAAAAAGGATTCAAATCCAACCACATAGCCAATGCATAAAGTAGGAGTAGTTAGTTGCTTAAAGAAATAAGGATAGAAGTAGTGGGATTTGTTGTACTAAAGAATATGTATCCCATCTAGGTGTTGATTCTAAGCATGGGGTGCATGCTAGAATCTTGTTGGCAAGCATTGAACATCATGGCTAGACTACTTCATCCAAGATACAACTATGTATAATGAAGGATGTATGAGGATGGACCTTATCTAATAAAATCACAATGGAACCAAAATTTAGGGTGGAAAAACAATAGTGTTGTTGAAGGAGAGTCACTATTGTCCTATAATGGTAGCCAAAGTGTTGAAGTATGTCCATAAATGTTAATTTTTCAATATGCCAAGGGGAACAATCAAAATGCTTGATTTTATCAACCTTTGCCAATACTTTAGAAACTATGGAAAGGAATTAGCATGGATTTTGGGTAGTGATTACTATGAACATAGCATGGTCATGAATCAATATTTCTAGTAATTGATAGGATGCTCAAAATAGAAAAAAATCTTGATTGAAAAAAGATGAGTGATGCTTCTAAGATCACAAGTTTGTTTCCAAAAGTGATTGTGAGGTTGCAGAGTTACCAAGGCACATACTGCTCAGAACATGATACAAAAATTCATTGGTCACTTATCAAGGATGGTGTCAAAGAAACTAGACACCAAGTTAAACTTTAGTTCAGATTACCATACACAAATCAATGGGCAGGCTAGGGTTGTAATCTATAGTCTAGGTAATCTACTATGATGATTGGTTGGTAATAAGAAAAAATAAAGGGATTTGGCACTAGTATAAAAATATTTCACATATAAAAAATACAAGAATAGAATCATAGGGAGGACACCATTCCAAGTAGTGTATGGTTGAATTCATACAAGTGTAATAGAGTTTTGGAGTGCAATATAGATAACCATCAAAAACATTGAAGTAGAAGAATATATCATGCATATAAAAAAGATGCATCAACAAATCTGAGACTAACTAAAGAAGAATAACTAGAATAATAAGGAACATGTAAACTAGAGGAAATAGAAGGATTTGAGAATCTAGGGTAAATCCAAGTCTAATAGTGTATCTTGAGATTGCCTTAGATTTTGGGGATTTGTTGTAGGATTATTTGTAGACCCATGTATATAACTTGTTACATGATAGGATGTAGGAGATTCATGTTGGTAGTGAAAATAATCAATTGAAGAGTCAAATAGGTAGAAAGTGAGAGTTAGTAAGTTTAGAGAGGAGAAAATAGTGTTTTTGAATATATTGTAAACCTTTGTATCATGTAAACTTAATTGTAAACTAGATATTCATTCATTTTTTTATATTTTTCTATGTGTGAGTGTGTGAATTCATTAATCTACTTGGTTAGATATCCCTTAGCTAGGTTCTCCCACTATGGATATATAAGTTCCTAAAAATATATAGACATACATGGCAAGTTTAATGATAACTTTATGTCTTAGCACATGACACATGTGGCAAGATTAAAAACTTCTATCTAGTAATCTTAATTGATGGGAATGCCTTGTCATATTGTAGGACCCCCTTCTTTCCTTTTATTTTATGTTTGTTGATCATTTGCCTAATACTCATACATTATTACTTTTAAACTTTTGGCTTTTGATTGTTAATTAACAAAATCATCTATTTTGAATTAAACTACCCTAGTGATTTGATGAAGGGGGGTAATTCATAAAACACACAATAACAGAAATTGCACACATAAAATAGAATGATATTTTATTAATATGGGAAAAACATTACATTATAGAAGCTCAAATACAATGAGAGGATGAATCCCCTACAGGCTGAAACACATTACAACTCCCTCTCTCAAGACTCTGGAATCTTCAGCCTTCCGTAACCCCAAATCAACTAGGGTTTCTATTTTCCCACCTTTTCTTGACCCTACACTTTCCCCCTTAGCTCTACTACCCCAAGGGTTCCAAAAAATGGTCATATATAGCCCATTTTGGCGGCCACCAGCTTAATTTTGAAATTTGCATCTCCCTCCAAAAATAGGTCAACTTCGCGGGCCATAACTTTCGATCTGACTGTTGGATTTTCAATTAAAATACCTTTTCAGAAAGCTCTCAAAAAGACGATGGTGTAGAAACAATACCAAAAGGTAGACTGCTTGGGTTTCCCACCAAATTTCGGGCCCATCCAGAGCCTCTAAGTGCCTCAAATTTGACTTTGAATATTTCAATAGGATTTTTAGAATTTGAAATTTTAATATCTCACAAATGACAAATGATATTGAAGTGATTTCTTCACCATTAGCTTCAATTCACCATTCTAGAGGTCTGTGTAAGATTTTGTATCCAATCGTGCACAAATGCAAACTTACTAAAAATAGTAACCCTGCCAAATTTAGCCCTTATTGAAAAGAAACAACATTTTTTTTTTGTTGATGCAAGATTGCTCTTACACCCTGGATGCTCCCGCATCAGACACCTGGAGTAATTTAAAAAGTGACCCTGTCACTTCTCATGAGTTAGAGGGAAACCAAAATGGTTAACCTCAATCTCAGATAACCATGATGAATCTTCAATAGGCCTTCCTTTCCATTTCACCAAGTATTCTGTATACTGCATGTTTCTTGTACTCTTACCCACACGGCTATCTAGAATGCCCTCTATCTCCTCCTTCTCTGAAGTAGATGCTGGAATGTCCCACTTTGTTCCTTTATCAAGTCCATCATCATGATACTTTGTCAAATCTGAAATGTTGAACACTGGTGAAATATTGATGGCATCAGGCAACTCTACCTCAAATGCATTTCCTGAATCAGGCTTCTTCAGGATTCTACATAGTCCAAATTTCTTCATTTTCAACTTATTGTATGTTCCAATTGGGAACCTTTCTTTTCTCAAGTGAACCATGACTTCATCTCCTAACTGGAACTCCTTATATCTCCTCTTCTGATCTACCTTAGCCTTGTACTAAATATTCATCTTATTAATGTTCTTTCTCACTTCTTCATGCAAATTCTTTAGGTGTTCTACAAAGTCTTCAGCCCTGACACTTGTCTTTTCTCCTTTGTCTAGCTTCCTTAACTCTGAAGCATTTCTTGGACTATTGCCATATATAATCTTGAATGGTGATTTACCAGTACTCCTATTGAGAGAATTGTTGTAAGCAAATTTCGCGTGTGGCAAAATCAAATCCCATCCCTTGGGCTTATCTCCTACTAAGCATTGTAGCAGGTTACCCAAACTCCTATTCACCACTTATGTCTGTCCATCAGTCTGTGGATGGTGTGTAGAACTGAACTTCAAATCTGTATTCAACTTCTTCCACAATGTCCTCCAGAAATAACCAACAAACTTGGTATCTTGATTTGAAACTATGCTCCTAGGTAGACCATGTAGTCTCACCACTTCCCTAAAAAATTACTCTACAATATGAACAGCATCATTAGTCTTCTTACAGGGAATAAAATGGGCCATCTTTGAGAATTTGTCCACCACCACAAAAATAGAATCATGTCCTCTCTGTGTCCTTGGTAAACCAAGAACAAAATCCATACTAATATCATCCCATGGCTTCTCTGGTATAGTTAATGGCTGATATAGCCCTATACTCTGACTTGTTCCTTAGTGCAGGAGCACCTAACACAAGGTGGCCTCCATGAGGCATTCAACTTCATGATTTGGTTTGATGTTCATTTTTATCTTGTTAATTCCAATAAGGTCCTAGAAGACCATCCATGTAATAAGGACTATGTCCAAATATCTATTGTTGTCATGGTATGATGGAGTAGTTTTAAGGTGTAATAGGCAGTTTGCAATAAGTCATTTATGTAAGCCTTTGTTGAGGCATATAAGGACAATCATATATTTCATGATGTAAGCCTTGTAAAGGCATGTCAAATTGTTAGGAGGGTATGTCAAAGGTTTAATGACTTTGTCAAGGGTGTTGGCAAGTCATAAACCATCGATGCATTATGTTGGAAACTTGTAATTAGTTTCAATGTTAAAATGAGACAATTGCTGTCCTAAACACAGAAGTAGTTGCAAAAGGGAATTTGATGGTTGAAATAGTTCCATCAACCTAAACTACTTTCTAACCATCAAAAGGTGATTGGGGAAGGCTTTTTAAAGCCCTACAATGTTGATTGTATGAAGAGGAGAAGTTTCAAGCAATAAAAATGCCATTCTCTGCTGTCCTTTTGTTATTTTCTAGAATTTTTTGCTTTTTTGTTTCTATAACGTCCATAACTTTCACATACAGATGAATTAGAAGTCCGTGCCCTACTTTTGTACGGCCAGATTGTGAAAGATTATGGTGGTAGCATGAAACTAGGGTGAGTCAACATTCATTTGCATCTAGTTTGGCTTCTTGAAACCCTTCTGAGTGTGAGTAATCTTCATTTTTTTGAAAACTATTTTTTAGAAACCCTTACCTAGGGTTTTGGCAAGAATTATGTATTTTTGGCCATTCCACTGATTTGATTCACTTTTGATCAGTGGAATGGGTTGTAATAAGTATTTTCTAGCATGTTATGTTGAGTTTTTGGTAGGATATCTGAGGAGAAGAAGTTTTGTTTGATGAAACCTAACAAAACCATGTGTTAGGTGATGTTTCAAGGCACATTGAAGGAACCAAAGATGCATTTTTGGGAACAACAGAGAGTAGAAGCCTAAAACCCACAAAATCCTTTATTTTGGCATGTATCCTAAATGTCCAAACCTTGGATTGAGTTCTGGGCTTACATCCTAGGGTAGTCTCTTTGTAATTTTGGCCTAATTGGGGCTCTAGGTCATAGAGGGGGGTTATTGGTTGAGATATTCCGTCCACAACAACCTATGCTAAGTTTGGGATATGTGATAGAGGGCCATAATGGGTATCTACTGATTGTCTAAGATCTAGGTTTGGAGGTCTGAGTCAAAAGTTATTTGCCCTGTTGTCATTTTGGAGGGCTACAAGCCATTTTGGGGGTTTGTGAAGGAAGTACCAATCTTGAGTCTATTCTACCTTGGCCAATGGATGGAATGGGTCCCCTAACATACCAAATCAACATTTCCATGATGATCCTTGAGTTTCTTTCTATTCTTCCCACTTTTGTGTAAAGATATTTATTTTTGGGCTTGTAGGTGTAGTAGAACCTTGTCTAGTTTGTCCATCTTCTCCTATCCAAAGTGTCTCTACATCATTCCTTTTGCCATCTGACACACTCTACAAATTTGCACAAATTCCCTCACATCTTGCTGCAATTGTGGTGAGTAATAATGTTCACCAATAATAGCAATGGTCTTATCTTGACCAAAGTGCCCAACTAATCCTCCACTATGCTTCTCCTTAATCAAGTTCTCTCTCATGGAACTCCTCGGAATGCACAACTAGCTTCCTATAAACAACATGCCATCTTGGATTATGAAATCTAACCATTTTGTCCTATCCAAAGTAACAGGTTCTAGGCAAGCTTTCCAGGCCTCTGCAAAATCTAGATCTTCAGGATACAAACTTTTGAGCTCATCAAAACCAACAACCTCTATCGTCATTTCTGTCAACAAATTTTGCCTTTTGCTCAAGGCATATGCAACGCTATTGGACTTCCCACTCATGTGATTAAAAACAAAAGTATAACTCTGTAAAAAATAAACCCATTTTAAGTTCCTTTGATTTAACTTTCCTTGACTATTAAGATACTGCAAAGCCTGATGATCAGTATATAAAACAAACTCTTTTGGCAACAAATAATGTCTCCATTTCTTCAAAGCCTGAACTATTGCATAAAACTCCTGATCATAAACAAAATACTTTTTCTTGGCATCATTAAGCTTCTCACTAAAATAGGCAATGGGCTTACCTTCTTGACTCAAAATAACTCCTATACCACTACCACTAGCATCACAATCTACTTGAAATACCTTATTGAAATATGGAAGTGACAAAATAGGTTGTTCTAAAACTTTCTTCTTCTATCAAAGCTCTTATCTTCTCCTTTAGTCCATCTAAACTCTTTTCTATCCCCTCTCATTGTCTCAGTTAGGGGTGCATAAATGCTACTGAAATTCCTGATAAACTTTCTGTAAAAACTTGCCAAACCATGAAAAGATCTTACCTCAAAAGCACTCCTTGGCGTAGGCCATTCAATGATAGCCCTCACCTTCTCTGGGTCCATCTTAAGACCTTCCTCTGAGACAACAAATCCTAGGCATACCAACTCCTTCTTTGCAAAACTACATTTCTTGAGATTGATCAACAACTTCTCCTCCCTCAGCTTCTCTAAAACTCTTCTGATATGCATCAAATGCTCATCCCAAGTCTTACTAAAAATCAAAATGTCATCTAAATAAACAATAACAAAACTTCCCAAAAATTCTTTTAGTACCTCGTTCATGAGTTGCATGAATGTGCTCAGTGCATTGATTATCCCAAATGGCATGACTAAACACTCATACAAACCTTCCTTTGTTTTGAAGGTTGTCTTCCACTTGTCTCCTTCTCTGATTTGAATCTGGTGATACCCACTCTTCAGATCAATCTTCATGAAGTACTTGGCTCCACTCAAGCAATCCGTTATGTCATCCATTCTGGGCAATGGAAATCTGTACTTGATTGTGATCTTGTTGATGGCTTGGGAATATGTACACATCCTCCACTCTCCATCTTTCTTCGGTGCTAGTACTGTAGGTACCACACATGGATTTAGGCTTTCTCTTATCAATCCCTTCCTCAACAACTCTTGAACTTGTCTGTTCAACTCTTCAATCTCTGCTGGAGTCATTCTATGGGCTGCCTTGTTTGGCAAACTAGCTCCTGGTATCAAATCCATTTGATGACTTATCTTCCTTACTGGTGGTAAACCTTCTGGTACATTATCAAAGATAATGTCCTAAAATTCTTCCAACATATCTAAGACTTTTATAGGTACATCTTCACATTTCTCTTGACTAATCTTAGGAATCAATGCAAAGCAATGACGTTCATGCTTCATACCCTCCAAAAATTTCCTACCATCTACCAAGCAAATTCTGGCAGTACTACATACCTTTTCTTCCACCTCCTTCAAGGGCTTCAACTTATGACAAATTCCATCCTTTGTTAGGGAATATGTGTTTGCAAGGCCATCATGGACAATGCTCCTATCATACTGCCACGACTTCCCTAATAACATATGACATGCATCCATCAGTATGATGTCGCAAAACACCTCATCATGGTAGTCACCAATATTGAACTTCACTAAACACTACTCATTGACCAAAGCTCTATGGTCCTTCTACAACCATGCAATCCGGTATGGATGCAGATGTTTTCTTCTTATCAACTTCAACTTGTCAACCATCTCCTCTGAAACAAGATTATCAGTCCTTCCACTGTTAATAATAATATCACAACACTTACCTTCACATTTGCACCTTGTGTGGAATAAACTCTTCCTCTAATTGGGTTCTTTCTCCTCATTCAACAAAGTTCTTCTGACAACTAGGGTTTCTCCCCTTTTAGCATCTTCAAAGCCCTCAGATTGTCCATCTTCATCAACATGTGCAACTCGTGCATTACCTTCAGGTCTTCTATTTGTCCTTCCTTGATGTTGTGGACACTCGTATGCTCGATGTCCTTCTTCTCCACATTGGAAGCAAGTTCCTCTAAAACCTCCTCTTCCAGGTCCTTGCCCAGGTCTGCCTCTTCCTCTTCCTCTTTGCTCACCATTGTTCTGGTCACGAGGGCAATAGGTATTATCTCCTCTCTGATTTCGATTGGTGCCAACTTCTTCACTTTTCTTCGAATCTTCATTTTGGCCCCCATAGGGTCTTCCACTAGTCCTTCTACCTTGACCTCTTCCCCTTTGCTTGCTTTCAAATCTTTTATTCAGCTTCTCTTCCACCTTTAGGGAAAACTGGTATGCATCTTCTATGGTGGTCATTCTAACCAGGCTCAACTCCTCTTGAATACTTGGCCTCAACCCATTAATGTAATGGGCTACCTTCTCCTTGTTGGCCTCTGCATGACCGGTTCTAATAGTAATCTTATAAAACTCTTTTGTATACTCCTTAAAAGACTTGTTACCTTGCTTCAATCCTTGTAGCTTCTTCAACAACTCCATCTCATAACATGAATGAACTACTTCTTCAATTTCTCCACCATCCAATCCCATCTAGCGATCTTTCCTTTTCCTCTTCTATTCCTCTCTAACTGGACCTCCTTCCACCAAATACTAGCATGGCCCTTCAATTTTGTTTTTGTAAACTTGACCTGATTTGGGTCTTCCACATCTTCATACTCAAAATATTCCTCCATGTCATTAATCCAATCAATAAGTTGTTCTGGATTCAAATCTCCAGAATATGTAGAAACTTTGATCTTGCACCTCTTTCCAATCTTAGAAATGGCACTCAACAACCTAACTTCTGCAGGATCTCCTGCAGCTTCTTGTTCTTCCTCAAATAGCTCCTCTTCTACTTCATCCTCGCTTTCTTCTCTTGTTCTTGGCTCAAACCCTCTTCGCAGCTCCTCTTGCAATGCATCGATTTGTCTTTGCAGGCTTCTAAAACCCTCTTCTGTCAAAGCAATCCTCCCAATATGATTTCTACGTGGAGGCATCTTGATCTCTGCAGCAAACCCACAACCTCAAGTCCTAGTGCAAACTCTCTCATGGTTGGCGATCTATCTACACACTCAGGAACCCTTTCTCTGATACCACTTGATGAAGGGGGTAACTCATAAAACACACAAAAACATAAATAGCACACAGAAAATAGAATGATATTTTATTAATATGGGCAAAACATTACATTACATAAGCTCAAATACAATTAGAGGATGAATCCCCTACAGGCTGCAACACATTGCAGCTCCCTCTCTCAAGACTCTGGAATCTTCAGCCTTCTGTAACCCCAAATCAACTAGGGTGTCTATTTTCTCACCTTTTCCTGACCCTACACCTTCCCCCTTAGCTCTACTACCCCAAGGGTTCCAAAAAATGGTCATATATAGCCTTTTTTGGCAGCCACCAGCTTAATTTCAAAATTTGCATCTCCCTCCAAAAACATGTCAACTTCGCGGGGCCATAACTTTTGTCCGACCGTTGGATTTTCAATTATAATACCTTTTCAGAAAGCTCTTGAAAAGATGATGGTGTAGAAGCACTATCAAAAGGTAGACTGCTTGGGTTTCCCGCCAAATTTCGGTCCCATCTAGAGCCTCTAAGTGCCTCAAATTTGACTTTGAATATTTCAATAGGATTTTTGGAATTTGAAATTTTAATATCTCACAAATGACAAATGATATTGAAGTGATTTCTTCACCATTAGCTTCAATTCACCATTCTAGAGGTTTGTGTAAGATTTTGTATCCAACCGTGTATAAATGCAAACTTACTAAAAATAGTAACCCTGCCAAATTTAACCTTTATTGAAAAGAAACAACATTTTTTTTTGGTTGATGCAAGATTGCTCTTACACCCTAGATGCTCCTGCATCATAATTCTACAATCACCTAGGCAATTTTGAATTGCCTCAATAGTTCTATTACTAGCAAGATAGGCAATTATGTCATTTAAATTTATGGGCATGAAATTTTGCATGTGGCCATCTTGGTACTATTTTGGCTTAAGAATTCTCAATTACTTGGTCCTTGAATGTGTTGAACATGTTTAAAACCCTCTCTTCTCCACTAATTTTGGAATCTAGAGCATTAATAGATTTATTTTTATAATTTTAGGGGTCTTCACTCTTCATAATTTTGGATCTTCTTCAACATATGATTTCACTCTTTTTGTACTAGCAACGACTTCTTTTACTCTTAACCATTGTTTAAGGAGAGAAGTGCTATTATATTTGAGTTGTCTACAACTCCTATAGTAGCATTATTACAAATTTCCATTGCTACACAACATCTAGGTCCTTTATTTAATCATATCTCCAACAAGATTTCAATCAATAGCTTTCAAACTCATCTTATAGCATCAATATTTTCTCCTTGGTACTCTTTTACATTTCTTTCTCTTGTTTCCCCTACCATCACAAGGAGGTACCTTCAATAGAGAGGAGGAAAATGAAAAAAACTCTAGGTCCCTAAGGAAATGAACCAAATAGCACACATCCTCAACATCTTGGATTATCTGTATTCTAGGTGTAGGATTTATTTACTTATTTGTTAATTGTAGAAGTATAATAGTTTGTTCTAGAGTAGATTAAATTAGCTCTAATTCTTCTCTAGGTCTACAATACTCCATTATAGTTCCTTGGATTTAGGAAATAGAATATTTTATTTTATAAACTTAGTTTATTTTGTAAATCTCTATTTGTAACAATAGCACACCCTTCTTTGAAGTCAACAAACACAAGCACTTACAACCAACAAGCAGCCATTCACTTTTGAAAAATCATTCACCAAATTGGTCTAGAGAAAAAAACAATCATAGAACAAAAGAAATACACATTTATTTCCTAGCATTATTGAGAAATCAGTAAGTTGTACTAGTTGCTCTTATTTTGTAAAAAACATTTCAAACAAGAAGAGATTGAAGGAAACACCTATGGTAACTCATTGTTAACTTGTTCTTTTGAAATCATTGTTTGAAGTGTAATTTGAACAAAGAAAAAACAAAAGGAATAACTACTAATTTTATGTTTAGTTCATTGATGTGTTCAATTTAAATTGTTCCAGTTGCATGTAAATCATCTAGAAAACTAAAAAAATAAAAAGATTGGTTCATTAATTACATAAATTGTTAGTTATATACATATTGAAAAGGCATAAAAACACAAAAATATAGACTAGATTTATTTTATTTGATGCCATGTTGTTTATTTCAACATAGTTTAATTCACAATCTTTATTTTGTAAGTAATAGATTCATCCAAGAATATAAAAGAACACAATAACTTAGGACCTTTTCATTTGAGATTAGAGTGCTCCAAAATTTAGTCTTAGAAACCATATGCTCAAAAATCAAACACCTAACAAAACACAAATGAATCAATTCTTCAACAAACCACAATCGATCAAAACCATCCCACCAACACTTTGAAGAAATATTTATTTACACATTCTCTATCTTGGTCATATTTTGCATATCATGCTAATGTGTCCTATGATTAGATAGAGGTCACCTTAAGAGAGTTAAGGGAAAACTTACCTCCTCCCAAATTCATCAAAGAAGAACAAGAGCAAGCTATACAACAAGCCTAGCAATAAAATGGTCAACAATTGTTCATTAAGTTAGCACACCTAGAAGCTACATTTAAGATAGAGGCTCTCCATATTGATATCTTCCTTCAAAAATTTCACCAATAGCTTCCTACTATATGAATATAGATCACCATCCCACAAACAACCCCAACTATCCATACTACCATCACAAGTCAACAAATAAGTATCCCTGCTCTCCACATAACATTCCTTCCTCATGAGTAGGGCTAGCTCACTTAATCCCCACCATTACACCTACTATTACCTTGCAAACAATAGTATTTAGTTTTATCTAATCAATGTGAACTATGAGTGTTCATGCTATTGATGATTCATGTGTAGTAATGGTGAGTTATTCCTAGATAACATATGCTTCATTGAACCTGATGTGAAGGACAAATCCTTTTGGGATAATTTTTCTCACCTTTTCTCTTTATTCTATCCCATCTCAACCTTTTCTTATCTTTATCCTTTTATTTTGTGCTACCTACAATACCCTAAATATGTCAAGATAGACAATAACCCAAGTGCAATTCCCTTCTACTTAGAAAATCACCCCTACCTTCAACCATTACATCCATCTAGACCCTATGGCTCCTATAATAGATAGGTATGATTATGAGGATTCTAACTCTCAGTCTGCTAATCAAGAGCCATAATAGATCATAAAACATAATCAAGACTACAATTCCCTTAACAACCCCATATGAGGACCATACCAAGGAATGGTGCTTTATCCAAATCCAAATCATACAAGGGCCTAATGTGTGTTGGTCTAATCTAAAATTTACAAATACGACTCCATCTTCATAGCCTATAGAGACATAAATACTATTAGGGTTTAGGAAGATCATAGCAATAAACACTAATAATTATATGCAGATTAAATAACCCAAATCTAACAATGAAGAATAACACAAAAGAGATCAACACAAAATTTAAATGTGTTTCACCTAAAATGGGCTACATCTACAGAAATTCGGCCATCCAATTATTTTATTATCCAGTGCAAAATAGATTAGAATCTTGCAAATTCCATGCCGCAACATACATCTCAGCCGCTTATAACAAGCTTTTTGGAAGCTTCTAGAATTAGGGTTTTACAATGTCATTTTTCATTTGTCAGTTAACAAAAATTAACTATCGACCCTGAACATGCAAAAAAAGGGAAAAAAAATTTGGGGTTTGCACCCTCGAACCCCTACTTGAGGCCCGGCACAGTTCTGAACCCAGGCAAGGATACGTTACGAGTGTATAGTATTTGCATGATCAATCACCACATACCAACAATCTCCCACTTGTAGACTGATCAGACTCCACACCAAACAATCTCCCACTTGGAGAATGATCTTGGACAACACAGCTACACTTGCAGCTCCCACTAGATTACAAGCCTAGCTAGTTTCTTATGTCCACCATTATCGGTCATGAAGGCTAATAGAAACTAATGAGGAAATTACTTTCTCCCGTGTAACTGCCTTTGTGAACATATTTGCAGGATTCTTACTTGTGTGAATTTTGTCTAGCTTCAATTGTCCATCCTCCAACACTGACCGGATGAAGTGGTATCTAAGATGTATGTGCTTAGTTTTTGAATGCAAAGATGAATTCTTAGCAAGATGAATGTCACTCTAGCTATCAGTGTACAAGGGGCTATCTTCTTGTCATTGTCCCAATTCTTCTAGAAAATGTTGTAACCAAATCATCTCCTTGCTAGCTTCTATAGCAATAACATACTTAGCTTCAATGGTTGAAAGCGCAACAACCTTTTGTAGCCTTGAAATCCAACTGACTGCAATACCGCCTACAATAAAAACATACCCTGTAGTACTCCTACTATCAATATCACCTGCCATATCAGAGTCAACATATCATTTTAGAGTAGAATTTGTTCCTCCAAAACATAGTTTCTTTGAAGTAGTACCTCTCAAATATCAGAGGATCCATTTTACCACATTCCAATGTTCCATTCCTGGATTGCTCATATACCTGCTCACAACTCCCACTGCATGTGCATTATCTGGCCTTGTGCATACCATTGCATACATCAAGCTGCCAACTCCTGATGCATATGGTATCTTAGACATTTTGTCTTCTTCCTCTTGTGTCTTTGGACACATCTCCTTAGTCAACTTAAAATGACTAGGCGAAGGTGTACTAACTGCTTTTATATTCTGCATGTTAAACCTTTTCAACACCTTCTCTACATACTCACTCTGAGACAAAAATAATTTTTTGTTTGTCATGTTCCATGTTATCCTCATACCAAGGATTTGTTTTATTGCACCCAAATCCTTCATAGAAAATGAATTTGCTAATTTCTGTTGTAGTTCATTAATATGTTGCATGTTAGACCTAGCAAAGGGAATGTCATCAACATAAAGCAACAGGATAATGTAGCTGCTATTACCCAATTTCTTAAAATAAACACAATAATCATAATCACATCTTTTGTAACCCTATTCAGCCATAAAACTATCAAATTTCAAATACCATTACCAAGGTGCTTGCTTTAGGTCATACAAACTCTTCTTTAACCTGCACACAAATTCCTTCTTACACTTGACCTCATATCCTTGTTATTGTTGCATGTATATTTCCTCTTCCAAATCCCCATGGAGAAATGTTGTTTTCATATCTACCTATTTAAGATGCAAGTCTTCCATATCCATAAGACATAGAATAGTTCTAATAGAAGTCATCTTTACAACTGGAGAAAATATTTCATCAAAATATATACCTTTTTTCTATGCAAAACCTTTTACCATGAGTCTGGCCTTGTATCTTTTCTTGCCTCCATCTTCTTCCTTCAACTTGTAAACCCATTTATTTGGCAATGCTCTTTTACTTGCAGGTAATTAGACTAAGTCCCAAGTCTAATTCTACAACAAGGAATCCATTTCCTCTTTCATGCCTAGCTCCCACTACTTTTTGGTATCTACCTGCATTGCTTCTTCATAACCTTTAGGTTCACCAAAATCAATTAATAATATAGAATATAACAATGGAGAAAATCTTTTTGGAGATCTAGTTATCCTTGTAGAATGTCTAACACTTGTAGGAGTCTATTAGATAACTTGTTGTTGCTGAGCATTAGGTACCACTGGGCATTTTATTTTCTGGAATCTTATCCAGCACCACATATTCCTTTTTGGCATGTTCATGCTTCTTTTCTTGCAACTGATCCTTATACATGACCTTCTCATTGAATATAACATCTCTGCTCCTAATGATTTTATTATTTTCATAATCCCATAACCGATAACCAAATTCATCTACTCCATATCCAATGAAGGTACATTTTTTAGACTTAACCTCAAGCTTGGTTCTATTTTCAATATCAACATGGACAAAAGCTTCACAACCAAATGTTTTCAAAAATGAATAGTTTACCTTTTTACCCATCCATGCCTCCTCTAGAATGCCACCATCCAAAGGATTTGAAGGTCCCCTGTTTATTAAATAAACAACGGTATGTACAACATCTGCCCAAAAATGTAAGGGTAGTCTAGCATGCAATCTCATGCTCCTTGCACACTCCATAATGGTCTTATTCATTCTCTCAGACACACCATTCTCTTGTGGGGTTCCAAGAACCATTTTCTACCTACGAATTCCATTGTATGAACATTAATTTTCATATTCTTTGCTGCAATACTCGCCTCCATTATCAAATGTGAGACACTTCAACTTTTTTCCTATCTCATTCTCAACCAAAGCTTTCCACTTTTTAAAAGTTTTAAATACTTCTAATTTTTGTTTTAGGAAATACACCCATGTTTTCCTAGTTGCATCATAAATAAAAGTAACATAATAGCAAGAGCCACCAAGAGAAGATACCTGAGCTAGTCCCCATACATCTGAATGCACAAGCTCTAATTTCTCACTCGTCTTCTCTTTTCCAATTTTGAGAAATCAGACTCTTTTTTATTTTCCATAAACATAATTTTCATAGAACTCCAAGTCAATCTACTTCAGACTTGGTAGAAACTTTCTGGAGTGAAGGATCTTCATCCCTTTCTCACTCATGTGCCCAAGTCTATGGTGCCACAATTTTGTTTCCATCCCTATAGCAAGTGCTATAACTGTCTCAGTAGCAACTGTTTCTATAGCAGCTAAGGTAGAATAAGTATTAATAGTACACAAATGCAATGTGCCTACCTTTTCACCTTTAGCTACTACTAATGCACCTTTAGTGACCTTCCAGACTTTGTCTAAAAAAGTAACTATGTAGCCTTCACTACCCAGTTGTCTTGCAAAGATTAAATTCCTTCTCAAATTTGGAACATGCCTTACCTCCTGTAGCAACCATTCATTTCCATTTTGCAACTTGATTTTTATCTTTCCTTTTCCAACAATCTGATAGAGTTCATCATCACCCAAATGTACCTGTCCAAAATCACCTTGAACATAATCTACAAAATATTTCCTATGGGGTGTGGCATGAAATGAAACCCCTGAATCTATTACCCAGGAATCATTGGCATTATCTAAACATAGAATTAAAGCATCCTGTAATTTATTACTTGCAACATTGGCTTCCTTACTATCATCATGTTATCTATCTTCATGTTTGCCCTTTTGAGACCAACAATCCTTCTTTAAGTGTCATGGCTTTCCATAGTGCCAGTAATCCATTCTTCCTCTAGATTTAGATCTGCCTTTCTTCGACTTCCCTTGTGATTGTTGGGCTTTTTCCTCTCTCCTTTGTTCTTCCCCTATTCTCTATAGTCAAAGCATTACCCAATGTTGAACTCCCCCCTGTGCTTTTCTGTCGCATTTCCTCGCTAAGGATAACACCAACAACATCATCAAATTTCAAAGTATTTGAACCAGATGTTGGGAATTAAGGTGTCTCAACCTTGGTAATTCCTTGCATTATTTATGTTTGTATTTATTAATTCATTGCCTATGTTGTAAATAATTGTAAATTCCATATTGTAGTATTGTGGGATGTGGCACGGTGATGTGTCATCCTACATGGAAGATGGCAACTTGTAATTTTATCCTCACATGAGGAGATAGGCATCCCACTTTGTGGTAGGAGCATTTTTCCATGTGTCGGCATCTTTCATGTTGTGTAAGGGAATGTTTGACCAAAATGGTTATGATCGATTCCTATTACGAAGTTATAACATGTAAGAGTCAAAAATAGAAGCATGTAAGATAGGTGAAGACATGTGTCATGAAGCATCTTTGGAAAAGGCATATTTGGGTACCCCAAGGTGGACTATGACATGTTGTATGAGAATATGCTATTTATAGCCTGTGTATGATATATTCTCTTAGTTGTAAGTTGTAACCGCTATGACAGATTCTATGACGGTCGTAAGTGTCGTAAGAGCATCTGTCATAGCCCATTTTGGAAATAGGTGACCTCTTTGGGATGGGAACTGTGGACAAGTGTTAGGCACATTTTACAATGTTGACTAAGTGTCCTTAGGCATGGGTTTTGGTCCATGAGGCCAAGTTGGATGCCCATTCCAATATAGGTCCAATATTGCCTTGTATTTTCTATATAAAGAGGTGCTTGGAGGTGAAGATGTATATAGGTTTTACAGGTATTGTTACTCTATCAGATTGACTCTAGATACGAGTGTCGAAGACCATTGAAGCTTTCATTGCAAGTGTGTTGTAAACATTCTTTTTTTATAATACATTGTGCAGGTTTCTGAGTGTGGGGTTTTTCACCCGATAAGGGGTTTCCCCACCGTATATCTTTGTCTCTCTTCTTCTGTCTTCTTTCTGGTTCATGTGTATTACTGCTATATCTTTGTTAGATGTTCTATGTTGCTGAAGTTGTAAGGATTAATTTGAATTTGCATAGCCCTCTCCTCATTAGATTAGTGTAGGAAGCAATTTCCACACACCTAGCTTCCTTTCAGTTGGTATCAGAGCCTAGCCAGTTTTGGTCTTAGCTGTTGGGTAGGGGTTTTTTGAGCTGATCTTAAGTTGAGTGGGAGTCTGTGCAGAGTATTCTAAATTTTATTGCAGCAAGGAGATGGCAAGCACATTTGAAAGATTTGAAGTGGAGAAATTCAATGGCACTAATTTCAAGCTGTGGAAGCTCAAGATGGAAGACATGCTTGTTGACCGAGACCTTTGGCAAAGTGTTAATGGAACTAAACCAGCTACAATGTCATAAGATGATTGGGATCTCAAGGATCAGAAGGCTAAGGGTCTCATAAGACTTAGTCTTGCTGATTCTATCTTGTTAAATGCCCATGAGGAGAAAACTGCAACCTTGCTTTGGAAGAAGTTGGGAGATGTGTATCAAGCCAAATCCCTAGTTAATAAATTTTTTCTGAGAAAGAAGTTGTATTCTCTTTGAATGGAGAATGGAGGATCCGTTGCTCAACATATGAATGCTTTTAACATGCTAGTTGCACAATTGACATCTATTGGTGTGAAGATAGAGGAGGAGGATCGATGTATGACCTTACTTTGTTCTTTGCCGGACTCATGGGATCACCTTGTCATGGCTATTGGAAGCACCACATCCACATTCAAAATGGATGAAGTGGTTTCTTCATTGTTATCTGAAGAGATGCGGAGAAAGTCTTTTGATGCAGCCAAAGAGTCTCTTGCAGTTCGTGGAAAACCTAAGGAGAAAGGGAAAAAGAAGGACAAGAAAGCTGAGAAGGGTAGATCCAAATCCCATGGGAGATCCAAATCTCTTGGAAAGTCCAAGGCTATCTATTGGAATTGTGGTAAACCTGGGCATTTCTGAAAGAAATGCAAAGAAGAAAAGAAAAAGAAGAAGAAGACCCTAGATTTAGATTCTGACAAATCACAAGATGATGGTGATGCTTTCATTGTAGCCCTGGCAACCCATGCATCTGATGATGTGTGGCTGATTGACTCTGGTGCATCATTCCACATGACCTCACATTGAGACTGGTTTACTAAGTAGGAGGAGTTCGATGGTGGAAAGGTGTACTTGGATGATGACTCTCATCTGAAGATTGTTGGTTGTGGAAGAGTCTCTATCTGATTCCTTGATGGTCGAGTGAAAGGGATCTCTAGAGTTATGCACATCCTAGGCTTAGCACGGAACCTTCTTTCTGTAAGCATGTTGAATGATGTAG
This sequence comes from Cunninghamia lanceolata, assembly GCA_027924645.1. NCBI lineage: Eukaryota > Viridiplantae > Streptophyta > Pinopsida > Cupressales > Cupressaceae > Cunninghamia > Cunninghamia lanceolata. The sequence continues at coordinate 2,499,530 of BSBN01000082.1, forward strand.
GTGTGCAGGTTGTCTTTTCGAAAGAAGGATGCAAGATGACTAGAGGAGCTATGGTGCTTGCAAAGGGTACTAGGACAGGTACTCTATTTCAACTAGAGGCATGCATTACACAATGCAATAGTTCTTTTGACTCAAGGAAGAGGGCAATAGTCACTTCATCCCCACCATCTAAACAAGTAGTTAAGAAATTTGTTGTTTCTAGTTCTGATGTTTGTAATCATGCCTTGGAAGTTAAGCTTCCTACTAAAAAGACAATGTTATGGATTAGAAATTTGGCCACATTGGTGAGAAGGGTCTGCGTACCCTAAAAAATAAAAACCTCATTGATGGGTTAGATGATTATAATCTTGAGTTTGACTTTTGCAAACATTGCAACCGTGTTCAGTTTTATTCGAGTTCTCACAAGTCTTCTGGTGTGTTGGACCTTGTTCATTCTGATGTATTTGGTCTTGTTAATGTTCCTTCATTATCAAAATATGTATACTTTGTATCTTTCATAGATGACTATAGTAGAAGGACATGGATTTATTTTCTCAGATGCTAATTTGAAGTCTATAGTAAGTTTAAAGAGTTTAAGGCCTTTGCTGAAAATTAGACTGGTAGAAAGATTAAGTGTTTGAGAAATGACAACAGTGGTGAGTTCTGTTCTACAAAATTCAATAAATATTGCAAGGAACTTGGGATTGAAAGACATAAGACAAATCCATACACCTCGTAGCAAAATGGAGTTGCAAAGAAGATGAACAGGACACTGATGGAGAAGGCTAGGAGTATGCTTAGTAGAGCTGGCCTAGAACAAAAGTTTTGGGCTAAAGCTGTTGCCACTTCTTGTTATCTTGTAAATAGATCTCCTACATCAGCTCTTGTTGGAAAGACACCCGTGGAGGTGTGGTCTAGAAGACAGCCTTCAATAAGGCATCTTTGTGTTTTTGGTTGTGAGGCATATGCACATGTGCCTAGGGAGCAGCGGTCAAAATTAGAAAACAAGGCTATTAAGTGTATCTTCATTGGCTATGGTGTTGGTGTGAAAGAATACAAGCTTTGGGACCCTATGGCTGAAAAAGTGTTGTCTAGAAGAAGTGTCATCTTCAGAGAGCTTACACCTTCTTCCACTATTTTATAGCTAGAAGAAAAAGAAAAGAAAGAGGGTTATTCAGTTTCCTGCTACCCCTGAGAAGACTAAATAGAAAGACAGTGTTGGACTTGATGATGAGGAGAGCTCTAGCAGCTTTGAAAGCTCAGATAAAGACGTTGAACCTCAACCTCAACTCTTGATGAGGTTTACATGGATAAGAAAGCAACCTGGAAGGTTTAGTTTTACATTGCTTGATTCTAGTTGTGCTTTTTCCTTTCTTACTAACAGTGATGAACCTAGAACTATATTAGAGGCTATGGACATGAAAGATGCAGGTTCCTGGAAGGAGGCCATGGAGGATGAAATGACTTCTTTGGAAAAGAATCAAACTTGGGACTTGGTGCCTTTGCCTCCTAGATGGAAACCCGTTGTATACAAATGGGTGTTCAAGAAGAAATTTGGTGTAGATGTAGTGTTGAGAAGTATAAGGCCAGTTTGGTTGTGAAGGGGCATTCACAAGTGGAGAGTATAGATTATGGTGAGATCTTCTCTCCCATTGCAAAGCTGACATCCATTCAATTCCTGTTGTCTCTTGCAACAACTTATGACTTAGAGGTAAGATAGCTTTCCTTCATGGTGATTTGGAGGAAGAAATCTACATATCACAGCCAAAGCATTACATGGTAAAAGGTAAAGAAAATTTAGTTTACAAGCTTAAGAAGTCTTTGTATGGTTTGAAGCAATCCCCTAGGAGATGTGGTGTAGGAGCACAAATCCACAGTGGCCTCCATGAGGCATTCAACTGTTTGATGTACATTTTGTTGTTTCCAATAAGGTCCTATAAGACCATTCATGTAATAAGGTCTATTTGACCATTGCATGTCATTTTAGTTTGTATCTAGGTTTATGTTGTAAGTCCCAAGGACACTTGTCGATTTGTAATTACAAAGGTTGTTAGGCAGTTGGCAGTTGGAGGTTGTTAGATCTCCCAGTGGCTTGGAGGTTGTCTCCCAGCAGCTTGGAAGTTGTCTCCTAGCCTCTTGGGGTCGGGTTGGTACTACTCAGGGTGAGTAGATAAATACCCCCAGAGCAGATCGAATGTAATCAGTTGGAGTTGAGTTGTAATAGAGATCAGAGATCAGTGTGATTTGTAATTGAGAAACAAAGCATCTGTATGCACATTTTTTGAAAGGCATAATAAACAAAGTTCTGTTGTGTACCTTTCTATCTTTTGGATTCTTTAGGTTTTCTCTGTACAAATCAAATTTCTTATTTTGTGGTCAAGAGGGATTGTTAATCCATTCCACCGGTTAGATTTCTTCGAAATTGATGGAATGGCTATACAGATTCTATTGTTTTTGTTTTGTTCATTTTGTGTTTGCAAAATCACGTGCAATATACTCTAATAGATCCTAGCATCCTCATGTGCTAGGTTGGCGAAGTCTAAGATCTGTGTGGTTGACGGAGAAACTAGATCTGTGTAATCGCAGGGTTTGCAGAGGTTCAAATCAGCGTAAGAGTTGTGTTGTTTCCCCTGATATACATCTTGTGTGTATATCGCAAATGCATGTCAGATATACATTCTGTGTGTATATTCCAAAGTCTATGCAGTTGGGGAGTCGCAAGGAAGAATCGATAGTCGGGCCAAAGATACACTGAGTGACTGGCACGGGAAATCGACAAAGATAGATTGCAAAAATCTTTTGTTATGGAATTGTGTTTAGATACATTCGTCGACCTCTAATAGCCAATGGTACGCCTGAGCATGCATCGGATAACTGGTTGTGAGTGGTTAAGTCATGCATCAAAGGGATTGAAGGCATTGACGAGAAAAAGGTGAAAGCTTCCGATCTTGGAAGTCTAGCCAAAAGAGTATCGGCGTATTATGCAAGTCATATACATACATACAAAGGAAGTCAACGGTCAAATGTACATTCTGCAAGGCATGTTGGTAATGTATCTTCTGGTTGTATGTTGAAACATACATTGTGTTAGATACAAAGAGGAGACTGATAGCGATGGTGGAGGAAACCGGTGTTCGCAGGTCATGTCATGTACGTCCCTGTGCTCAACATAGGGAAAGAGTAGGCAAATACATTTGGGTCACTGGCAGTAGTAGGTCATGCTATGCATGTATACGTTAGTTGTATTAGGGTGATCGATACATTGGAGTGAAGCATGGAGCAAAAGATGATAGTGTATTGTCTTGCCAAAGACAAGGTTAAATGTTGAACCGTCGGAGAGAGGTATACGATCGGAGGAAAGACATTTTGGTTGGCTGATGGTGCATAGTCTTGTCGATAGGCAAGTAAAACATAGACATACAAAGGGGAATGCATGTTAGGGTGTCTGGCTCTGCATCAAGATGGTACTTGAAGTTTGATGCCTTTGTGTTGTCAATTGGATTTGTGAGATCGAAATCGGATCACTGTGTGTATTATAATTTTGATGGTTATCATATTCTCATTGTTGCACTGTATGTTGATGATATGTTGCTCATTGGGAAGGGTAAGAATATGATTTCTAATTTCAAATCTCATTTGTCAACACACTTTGAAATGAAATATTTAGGGGCAGCTAGGTACATTCTAGGAATGGAAATCAAAAGAGACAGAACCAACATAAAACTCTGGTTAAGCCAGAGTAAGTATGTGAAGACCATGTTGGATAGGTTCAACATGGTAGATTGTAGACCATTGTGTGTTCCTGTTTCTTTGGGAACAAAGTTTTCTATTGAGGATTGTCCAAAATCTCCTAGTGAGGTGGAGTACATGAGCAGAGTACCTTATGCTAGTGCTATTGGTAGTTTGATGTATGCTATGGTCTGCACAAGACCAGACATTGCCTAAGCAGTGGGAGTCCTTAGTCAATTTATGGCTAATCCTGGATGGGTTCATTGGGATGCAGTTAAGTGAGTGTTTAAATATTTGAGGGGAACTTCTGAGTATTCCATATGCTATCATGGTAATGTTACAGGACCTCTGCATTCCATTGATATTCATGGATTTGTGGATTCAGATTGGGCATGTGACATTGACAACAGGAGATCCACCAGTGCTTATGTGTTTACACTATTTGGAGGTGCTATAAGTTGGATGAGTAAGCGCCAACCTATTGTTGCTTTGTCCATGACAGAAGCTGAGTATATGGAAGCAACTCATGCTTGTAAGGAAGCCATTTGGCTTAAGAGATTGTGTTCCGATAGTGGTGTTGATGCAGGTCAGATCACGATCAGTTGTGATAGTTAGAGTGCAATTTGCCTTGTGAAGAATCCAACTTTCCATGCTAGAACAAAACACATTGATGTCCAGTTTCACTTCATGCAAGACATGGCTGAGGATGGAAAGGTAAATTTGGAGAAGGTAGATACTTTGAAGAATGTTGCAGATGCAGTGACGAAACCAGTGGGCATAGAGAAGTTCAGATGGTGTTCGGAGTCTATCGGCCTCTTGGCCTATAACAATTAAATCCTATTATTCTATTGGCTTTTACAAGGTGTTCAACAAGTGGGAGAATGTTGGGAATTAATGTGTCTCAACCTTGGTAATTCCTTGCATTATTTATGTTCATATTTATTAATTCATTACCTATGTTGTAAATAATTGTAAATTCCATATTGTCATATTGTGGGATGTGGCACGGTGATGTGTCATCCTACATGGAAGATGACAACTTGTAATTTGTCCTCACATGAGGAGATAGGCATCCCACTTTGTGGTAGAAGCATTTTTCCATGTGTCAGCATCTTTCATGTTGTGTGAGGGAATGTTTGACCAAAACGGTTATGACAGATTCCTATGATGAAGTTATGACATGTAAGAGTCAGAAATAGAAGCATGTAAGACAAGAGAAGGCATATTTGGGCACCCCAAGGTGGACTATGACATGTTGTAAGAGAATATGCTATTTATAGCCTGTGTATGACAAATTCTCTTATAGTTGTAAGTTATAACCGTTATGACAGATTCTATGATGGTCGTAAGTGTTGTAAGAGCATCTGTCATAGCCCATTTTGGAAATAGGAGACCTCTTTGGGATGGGAGTTGTGGACAAGTGTCAGACACATTCTATAATGTTGACCAAGTGTCCTTAGTCATGGGTTATTGCCTTGTATTTTCTATATAAAGAGGTGCTTGGAGGTGGAGATGTATCATAGGTTTTACAAGTACTGTTACTCTACCAGATTAACTCCAGATATGAGTGTCAAACACCATTGAAGCTTGTATTGCAAGTGTGTTGTAAACATTCTTTGTTTTGATAATACATTGTGCAGGTTTCTGAGTGTGGGGTTTTTCACCCGATAAGGGTTTTCCCCACCAAATATCTTTGTCTCTCTTCTTCTTTCTTCTTTCTGGTTCATGTGTATTGCTGCTATATCTCTGTTAGATGTTCTATGTTGCTGTAGTTGTAAGGATTAATTTGAATTTGCATAGCCCTCTCCTCATTAGATTAGTGTAGGAAGCGATTTCCGCACACCTAGCTTCCTTTCACTAGAGATAGAGTTACTTATAGCCATTACCAAGCTATTCCAACTTTCTGGCAAAGAACATAAAACCAAGAGAGCCCTCACCTCTTCATCAAATTTCACTTTTACAGAAGTTAACTGATTGGTAATCGTATTAAACTCATTTAAATTATCTATCATAGATCCACCTTCAATTATTTTCAGATTAAACAAACACTTCATGAGAAATACCTTATTAGAGGCTGAGGGTTTTTCATACAATTTAGCCAAATATTTCATCAATTCATCTATTGTCTTTGCTTCTTTTATATTGAACACCACAGATGGTGCCAAGCACAACCAAATGGTTCCTAGTGCCTTTCTGTCCAGAAGTTCCCAATGCTCATCAGTCATTGTTGTCAGTTTCTTTGCTTTTCCTTCTAATAGCCTCCACAAATCCTTCTGATAGAGATAATCCTCCATCTACATCTTTCATAACTGATAGTTCTACCCATTGAATTTATCTACCTTTAATTTACCCTCATCTACCATTGCTCCCACTTAACTGTGAGACTTCCACTCAACCACGAGACGTCCTTCCTATAGACAATAATCAAACACAACCTGCTCTGATACTAGTTGTTAGGGTTTAGGCAGATCAAAGCAATAAATATTAACAATTATATGTAGATTAAATAACCTAAATATAACAATGAAGAATAACACAAAAGAGATCAACACAAAATTTTAATGTGGTTCACCCAAAATGGGCTATATCCACAGAAACTCATCCATCCAATGATTTATTATCTAGTGCAAAACATATTACAATCTCACAAATTCCATGCTGCAACATACATCCCAGCCGCTTATAACAAGCTTTTTGCAAGCTTCTAGAATTAGGGTTTTACAATGTCATTTTTCATTAGTTGGTTAACAAAAATTAACTACTGACACCGAACGTGCAAAAAAAGGGAATTTTTTTACGAGTGTACAATGTTTGCATAATCAGTTGCCACATACCAACAATCTCCCACTTAAAGACTAATTAGGCTCCACACCAAACAAATAGCCACATAAAAATGAAATGGGTCACCTTGAAAAGGACATAACAAGTGCTTGAATAGATTGAGAGGCCCTTGAGGTGGCTTACTAAAATGACCAAGCCTCCTCACAACACATGAAATTGGAGAATCCATTTGAATTCATGGAAGATTGTGTAGCTCAACTCCCTCCACATGAGCTATGTCAACACAATCAACAAAACTAACCTCACAGTGGCAAAGTGCAAAACACTAATCAAACAAGCAAAGCAACCCATAGGCTATTATTTCCACCATAATGTAATGAATTAGGGTACTTGAGGCTAGGGGCATTGAGTAGCCAATCCAAAACCTAATGCAAAATATTATTCTAGATTCCAAGGCAACAATTATATGCCAACCCTTTTATTGCTACCCATAATGATCCAAACCAATGGGATTCTCAACCCACCTCATATTTAAAATTTTATTCTTAAAACATGAGTAATGACCCTTTCATGCCTTCGCCTTGATCACACAATGCAACTAGTATATACCAACCTAATGGATTCCCCCCAACTAAACCCAAAGTTACACAACCCCACCCACATTTCAATTAGTCAATCTCACAAATCAAAATCCCAATGCCTTTGTGTTCCGACAACCTTATTCTACCTTCTAGGTACATTAAATCTACCAGAAGCACTACAACTCTATCAATATGGACTGTGGAAATTTACCAGAAGCACTACGACTCTATCAATATGGATTGTGGAAATTTACCAGAAGCACTACGACTCTATCAATATGGATTGTGGAAATATCATGAATACTACATTAAATTTGTCAAATTCCACCACTAGGATCAATCTTTGGAGGATTTTCTCCTCCTATGTATGATCCTTTTTAAGAGACTTATCTCAAACATTTGAAGGAACCCCTAGATCATGCTATTAGTAATGTTATTCTATTAAGACCACTCCTTGATCTTCCTAAATTCAAATGAGAGGGAGATACCAACACACATATCAAGGCATATTCCATAGTGGTTTGAGAACTATTGCCATGGAATGCAGTAGTCACATGAATCTTCCCAAAGAATTTAGAAGAAATCACCTTAGAATGGTATTACTAGTTGCCTTAAATCTTGAAACATTCCTTTTGACAAGTCATTAGTGAGTTCATAATGACATTTTACATGAACAAGATCATTAAAAAAATGATTCATGAATTTGCAAGCATCAAACAAGATCATAATGAATTACTCACTCACTTCAAAACTTGATGGAGACAAGTTATCTACTCATCAATGAGCACACCTCATAGAGAACATCGACAACTATGTGACTTGTTATTACATGCCCTTAAGAGGGATAGATGAAAGGAGGTTCAAAATATTCCCTATAAATCCTATGAAGGGGCCCTAAAAATGTCTTGTGAATTGACCAAGTAGTCATTAACAATGGAAGGCGAATGTACGAAACTAATGTAAGGCTGATAATTCCAAACTATGGTAATAACTAAAACTCAAGAAACAACAATAGTAATTGTAGACACCCAAAAATGACCATTGCATTATTATCTAGCATATACATCATTCTGCTAACATCAATTCTTCTAATGCACCCTCATCCAACATTAATTAAATGATTCTTAATTATTTAATTAATTTCATCATTTCACCATATTATTCTTCTATTTTCCCATTAATTAAATAAACCAATTATTTAATTAATTCAACATATCTTATTCCTCTTATCCACACAATTAAATAATTTCAATTATTTAATTGGCTAATTATTCTTCCAAAATTAAATAAATTATTTAAGTTGATTTTTCTCATCTTCTAAATAAATAAAATCATTATTTTAGTTATTTTCTTCCATCATGCACCACAAATTAAATAAATTTATTTATTTAATTTCTAATTATCCACTCATCTTCTAAATTTATCTTTTTTTCCTCTAAAAATCTTCCATGCACAAAATTAAATAATTTATTATTTAATTTAATCCTTTGCATGTCAAAAAGCAAATCAAAAGTTGAGTTCACTTGGCTTTAAAATCTTTGTTTTTCTCAATCAATTCATTAAATAGAAAAATCATTCTATTTTTATGAAAATCAATCCTATCTTTAGTTAGCAAAGTAGTTAACTCAATAAAACAACTTTTTGCATGTACACTTGTCATGTGCACATTCATTCATGATTCCTCAATTTATCTCCTCCGCTGATTTCATCAAATTTTCTCCACCGTTGATCGATCTTCGTTGAGAGCTATAAATATGCCCATTCACCTCTTCACAAACCCTTCACGATTTTGAGCAATTGGCATCTATATCTCCTAGTGCTTTTGAGCATTCATTGAATCAATCATTGTCATTCATCCATCTCGCTACTAAGGTTATGCTTTTAGTATTTTGAGCAATCCACACTCACAAAATACAAGGAATTTCATTGGATGGGTAGCATTAGAGTTTTTCATGCTTTCTATATTATCTATGTTATGTTATTGATGGTTTCTTGGTGTTATGATGGATTTTGGTGTTAAATCATTGTTATTTTGATGTCCTATAGAATTCTAAATTTCCCCATACACATTTTGGCACGCCCACATTTTGGCATGCCCGGTGGGATCCACTCCCTGAATTTAACACAGATTAGCTTGAGAAATTTGGTTTTTTAGGCTATAGGCATGGAGTTGCACTTTCAGTAGACTGAGTTGTGCTTCTAGTTTGCAGAGTTGTGCTTTTAGCCAGTAGAATTGCACATCTAGTTAGTAGTGCATACGCTTTTGATTGACAGTGTTGCACTTCTAGTCTGTAGAGTGCTGCTTTTGGTTTCTGTTGTTTATCTTCTTATTTGTAGCTTTTGCAAGGTTTTTAGGCACTTTATTTAATCATATCTCCAATAAGATTTCAATCAATAGCTTTCAAACTCATCTTATAGCATCAATATTTTCTCCTTGGTACTCTTTTACATTTCTTTCTCTTGTTTCCCCTACCATCACAAGGAGGTACCTTCAATAGAGAGGAGGAAAATGAAAAAAACTCTAGCTCCCTAAGGACATGAACCAAATAGCACACATCCTCAACATCTTGGATTATCTATATTCTAGGTGTAGGATTTATTTACTTTTTTGTTAATTGTAGAAGTATAATAGTTTGTTCTAGAGTAGATTAAATTAGCTCTAATTCTTCTCTAGGTCTACAATAGTCCACTATAGTTCCTTCGATTTAGGAAATAGAATATTTTATTTTATAAACTTTGTTTTGTAAATCTCTCTTTGTAACAATAGCACACCGATCTTTGAAGTCAACAAACACAAGCACTTACAACCAACAAGTAGCCATTCACTTTTGAAAACCATTCACCAAATTTATATAGAGAAAAAAAAAATCATGGAACAAAAGAAATACACATTTATTTCCTAGCATTAATTAGAAATCAGTAAGTTGTACTAGTTTCTCTTATTTTGTAAAAAACATTTTAAACAAGAAGATATTAAAGGAAACACCTATGGTAATTCATTGTTAACTTATTCTTTTGAAATCATTGTTTGAAGTGTATTTTGAACAAAGAAAAAGAAAAAGGAATAACTACTAATTTTATGTTTAGTTCATTGATGTGTTCAATTTAAATTGTTCCAGTTGCATGTAAATCATCTAGAAAACTAAAAAAATAAAAAGATTGGTTCATTAATTAGATACATTGTTAGTTATATACATATTGAAAAGGCATAAAAACACAAAAATATAGACTAGATTTATTTTATTTGATGCCATATTATTTATTTCAACATAGTTTAATTCACAATCTCTATTTTGTAAGTAATCTATTCATCCAAGAATATTAAAGAAAACAATAACTTAGGACCTTTTCATTTGAGATTAGAGTGCTCCAAAAATTAGTCTTAGAAACCATATGTTCAAAAATCAAACACCCGACAAAACACAAATGAATCAATTCTTCAACAAACCACAATCGATCAAAACCATCCCACCAACACTTTGAAGAAATATTTGTTCACATATTCTCTATCTTGGTCATATTTAGCATATCATGCTAATATGTCCTATGCTTAGATAGAGGTCACCTTAAGAGAGTTAAGGGAAAACTCACCTCCTCCTAAATCCATCAAAGAAGAACAAGAGCAAGCTATACAACAAGCCTAGCAACAAGATGATCAACAATTGTCCATTAAGTTAGCACACCTAGAAGCTACATTCAAGATAGAGGCTCTTCATCTTGATATCTTCCTTCAAAATTTTCACCAAGAGCTTCCTACCATATGAATATAGATCACCATCCCACAAACAACCCCAACTATCCATACTACCATCACAAGTCAACAAATAAGTATGCCCGTTCTCCACATAACATTCCTTCCTCATGAGTAGGGCTAGCTCACTTAATCTCCCACCATTACACTTACTATCACCTTGCAAACAATAGTAGTTAGTTTTATTAATCAATGTGAACTATGAGTGTTCATTTCATTGATGATTCATGCATAGTAATGGTGAGTTAGTCGTAGATAACATATGCTTCATTGAACCTGATGTGAAGAACAAATCCTTTTGGGATAATTTTTCTCACCTTTTCTTTTATTCTATCCTGTCTCAACCTTTTCTTATCTTTATCCTTTTATTTTGTGGTACCTACAATACCCTATATGTCAAAATAGACAATAACCCAAGTGCAATTCTCTTCTACTTAACTAATCACCCCTACCTTCAACCATTACATCCATCTAGACCCTATGGCTCCTATAATAGATAGGTATGATTATGAGAATACTAACTCACAGGGTGCTAATCAAGAGCCATAATAGATCATAAAACATAATCAAGACTACAATACCCTCAACAACCTCATATGAGGGCCATACCAAGGAATGGTACTTCATCCAAATCCAAACCATTCAAGGGTCTAATATGTGTTGGTATCTAAAACTTACAAATATGACTCCATCTTCATAGCCTATAGAGACACAAATACCCACATAGAAAATGAAATAGGTCACCTTGAAAATGACATAACAAGTGCTTTAATCTCTTTAGAGGCCCTTGAGGTGGCCTACTAAAATGACCAAGCCTCCTCACAATGCATGAAATTGGAGAATCCATTTGAAGTCATGGAAAATTGGGTAACTCAATTCCCTCCACATGAGTTATGTCAACACAATCAACAAAACTAACCTCATAGTGGCAAAGTGCAAAACACTAATCAAACAAACAAAGCAACCCATAGGCTCTTATTTCCACCATAATGTAATGAATTAGGGTACTTGAGGCTAGGGGCATTGAGCAACCAATCCAAAACCTAATGCAAAAAAATATGAGGTTATTCTAGATTCTAAGGCAACAATTATATGCCAACCCTTTTATTTCTACCCATAATGATCCAAACCAATGGGATTCTCAACCCACCTCATATTTAAAATTTTATTCTGAAAACATGAGTAATGACTCTTTCATGCCTCCTCCACCTTGATCACACAATGCAACTAGTACATACCAACCTAATGGATTCCCCCCAACTAAACTCAAAGTTACACAACCCCACCCACATTTCAACTAGTCAATCTCACACATCAAAATCCAAATACCTTTGTGTTCCAACAACCTTATTCTACCTTCTAGGTACATTAGAACTACCAAATTCCACCACTAGGATCAATCTTTGGAGGATTTCCTCCTCCTATGCATGATCCTTTTTTAGAGACTTATCTCAAACATTTGAAGGAACCCCTAGATCATGCTATTAGTAATGTTATTCTATTCAGACCACTCCTTGACCTTCCTAAATTCAAATGAGAAGGAGATCCCAACACACGTATCAAGGCTTATTCCATAGTGGTTTGAGAACTATTGCCATGGAATGCAGTAGTCACATGAATCTTCCCAAATAATTTAGAAGAAATTGCCTTAGAATGATATTACTAGTTGTCTTAAATCTTGAAACATTCCTTTTGACAAGTCATTAGTGAGTTCATAATGACATTTTACATGAACAAGATCATTAAAAAAAGATTCATGAATTTATAAGCATCAAACAAGATCATAATGAATCACTCACTTCAAAACTTGATGGAGACAAGTTATCTACTCATCAATGAGTACACCTCATATAGACCATCGACAACTATGTGACTTGTTATTACATGCCCTAAAGTGGGATAGATAAAAGGAGGTTCAAAATATTCCCTATAAATCTCATGAAGAGGCCCTAAAAAATATCTTGTGAATTGACCAAGTAGTCATTAAGAATGGAAGGTGAATGTACAAAACTAATGTAAGGTTGATAATTCCAAACTATGGTAATAACTAAAGCTCAAGAAACAACAATAGTAATTGTAGACACCCAAAAATTACCATTGCATTATTCGCTAGCATATACATCATTCTGCTAACATCAATTCTTCTAATTCACCCTCATCCAACATTAATTAAATGATTCTTAATTATTTAATTAATTTCATCATTTCACCATATTATTCTTCTATTTTACCATTAATTAAATAAACCAATTATTTAATTAATTCAACATATCTTTTTCCTCTTATCCACACAATTAAATAATTTCAATTATTTAATTGGCTAATTATTCTTCCAAAATTAAATAAATTATTTAAGTTGATTTTTCTCATCTTCTAAATAAATAAAATCATTATTTTATTTATTTTCTTCCATCATACACCACAAATTAAATAAATTTATTTATTTAATTTCTAATTATCCACTCATCTTCTAAATTTATCTTTTTCCCTCTAAAATCTTCCATGCACAAAAATTAAATAATTTATTATTTAATTTAATCATTTGCATATCAAAAAGCAAACCAAAAGTTGAGTTCACTTGGCTTTAAAATCTTTGTTTTTCTCAATCAATTCATTAAATAGAAAAAGCATTCTATTTTTATGAAAATCAATCCTACCTTTAGTCAACAAAGTAGTTAACTCAATAAAACAACTTTTTGCATGTACATTTGTCATGTGCACATTCATTCATGATTCCTTAATTTATCTCCTCCGTCAATTTCATCAAATTTTCTCCATCGTTGATTGATCTTTGTTGATAGCTATAAATACACCCATTCACCTCTTCACAAACCCTTCACGATTTTGAGCAATTGGCATCTATATCTCCCAGTGCTTTTGAGCATTCGTTGAAGCAATCTTGTTATCATTCATCCATCTCGCTACTAAGGTTATGCTTTTAGTATTTTGAGCAATCCACACTCACAAAATACAAGGAATTCGATTGGATAAGTAGCATTTAGAGGTTTTCATGCTTTCTATATTATCTATGTTATGGTATTGATAGTTTCTTGATGTTATGATGGATTTTGGTGTTGAATCATTGTTGTTTTTGATGCAGGAGCATCCAGGGTGTAAGAGCAATCTTGCATCAACAAAAAAAAATGTTGTTTCTTTTCAATAAGGGCTAAATTTGGCAAGGTTACTATTTTAAGTAAGTTTGCATTTGTGCATGGTTGGATACAAAATCTTACATGGACCTCCAAGATGGTGAATTGAAGCTAATGGTGAAGAAATCACTTCAATATCATTTGTCATTTGTGAGATATTAAAATTTCAAATTCCAAAACCCCATTGAAATATTCAAAGTCAAATTTGAGGCACTTAGAGGCTCTAGATGGGCCCAAAATTTGGTGGGAAACCCAAGCAGTCTACCTTTAGGTACTACTTTTGCACAACCATCTTTTTGAGAGGTTTTTGAAAAGGTATTATAATTGAAAATCCAACAGTCGGATCGAAAGTTATGACCTCGCGAAGTTGACCTATTTTTGGAGGGAGATGCAAATTTTGAAATTAAGCTAGTGGCCGCCAAAAGGGGCTATATATGACCATTTTTGGGAACCCTTGGGGTAGTAGAGTTAAGGGGGTAGGTATAGAGTCAAGAAAAGGTGGGAAAACATAAACCCTAGTTGATTTGGGGTTACAGAAGGCTGAAGATTCTAGAGTCTTGAGAAAGGGAGCTGTAATGTGTTGCAGCCTATAGGGGATTCATCCTCTGATTGTATTTGAGCTTCTGTAATGTAATGTTTTTACCATATTAATAAAATATCATTCTATTTTCTGTGTGCAATTTCTGTTATTGTGTGTTTTATAATTTACCCCCTTCATCAGTTTTGATGTCCTATAGAATTCTAGATTTCCCTATACATAGTAATAACAACAACCCCCAATGCTTAAAATCCTAAAGAACAATAGATGGGTCATGAATGATCAACCTATGAAGAACAACAATGGTAGAAACAATATTCACAACTATAATGGAAAAATTACAATAGAAACAACAATCACAACTATAATTCCCATATGGGTGAAATGTGGTGGTTAGTTCACATGGTGGTGTGATGGCCACCAAGGTTCAAACCCCCTACTAGGTCATTGAACTCATAGGCCATGGTCCTTTACTAGGTTGTCATGCTCATAGGATGTGTGCCTTTGGTGGGCTGGTGGGCTTGCAGGCTGTGTGCCTTTGTTGGGCCATTGAGCTTGTAGGTTTGAACAAGAGATAATACCTTGGGGAATAAGATCCCCTTGTAGTGGTCTTGGTGATAAAGCTAGTGGGAAGAGATCCCCCATAAGTGGTCTCTCTAGGCTTGGACGGAGCTAAAAACTTGAGTTTACCAAAGAAAAAAAACAATCACAACTATAATGGGAACAATTACAATGGAAATAATAGTTACCCAAATCAAGTAAACCAAAAAATTCATGTGGTGGCCAACACAATCAACAAATCCCATTGAAATGTTATCCCCAACAAAATAATTATTTCCAAAGAGATAATTGATAGTAAACTATCATAATGCGAATGAAAACTAGTATAATCCTTATCAAAGACTGAAGGATTATGATCCCAATAGGTTTTTCTCTTTTAAAAAAATTAGGGGGCACGATACTAAAACATTCCAAGAATATAGTCAAGTCATTCCTAAGCTATTAGATGAATACAAACATCTCTTTATTGACACGTTCCTTCACCGTCAAGACATTCCAAATAATGATAATCATCAAGGACCCATTGCTCCCTAGAATACCAACATGTTGATTTATCAAGACCCATTTCCCTTATATCAACATGAAAATTATTTAAGCTAGCCTAACTCCTCCAACCCATATACATCTAGATCAATAGTTGCTTCAAGCCCATAAGGACCAAGGTTTACAACCCAGTTGGGAATAAAAGGAGACACAAAAATCTTATGGTTAGAAAACCTAATCTAGGATGATGAGGGCCAAGAATCTCATGCAACCTAATCAAATGAATAGTAACTTGGACATATAGTATTTGCAATCCATCCTCCTCTAGAACCTATTGATCCCTATGATCTCATTGAGGATATCAAGATAAAATTCACTAAGATAAATTATTTATAGATCTTTTGAGAAATTATCTAGCACATCAGGTAACTCTTTTGGAGCTATCAAACCAAAGTATCTTAGCCACATAACCCCTCCCCACAAGAATAGATTAATTGGGTTAATTTATACATCAATTCACCAAACCTTGAATTATAGGACTTGAGATTCTTCTTTGACCTTAAGAAAAAGAACACAAAGGCTAATGAGATGAGGAGATCTCACTTTATACTTACAAGTGTGGATTCATGACAAGTACATTAAACAAACCTTGGTTGATGATGGCGATATGTTAGACGTCATCTCCTCCATTCTACAAAGAATAGGATATGATGAAATGAATATAACCTCTTACCATGACACTTTACGGGGATATAACAACTTAAAGGCTAAAGGCTACCACTATTAATAAAATCAATCTCCTAGTCACCCTTGGACCTAAGATGGTTCCCATGACATTCTATGTCATTGATAATGACTTAGTCTATAACTTACTATTGGGAAGACCATAGATTCATAAGTTGAAGAAAATCCATTCCACTCTACTTTATGAGATTAGATTCCTACACTTAGGGAAGATGTATATTGCCAAGGGAGCCCCAAAGCCATTTAATATTTTTAAAAATGACATGACTAAGAAGAGAGAGGGGATACTTATAGACTTCAACTTGTCCACAAGAAAATTCTGAATCCTTCAACCTATATATCAAATAATTCACTTGAGAATGAGAGAAGAAATAGGAAAGGAAATTAAAGACTCAAAAACTTATATGCTAGAAAGGGAAAGTTCAAAACAAGTTATGACCATATCTACAAAAATAACCACCAAAATAATTAATTTTTTTTGAAAAGGATGAACCCTTCCAATTCTATTTCAAAGTGACTAATTAAATCTATGTGATCAATACTAATATCTTCATGGATGCAAAATAAGATATATTGGGAGAGCAACCTAACTTTGCACCTAAACCCCTAGTAAATGGCACATTACAAAAATCCCCAATAAATGATTCTCCAAAGCCACCTCCCATGAAGTGGATAAACCCCATGAACCACATTCCAATAGAAATCATCAACACATCTAATACTTTTGAAAGGTTAGATTTAAGTATCTTCACTAGTGTTAAAGGGGAGGAGTCTCGACACAAACCCATTCTTTTTTTTGTTTCATAGAAATGAACCCAAAATTATCCTCAAACTAGGGATAAAAATTGTCCCATGCCTGTAAACAAAGAGATCTCCATCTAGGGTAGTAGTAGGAAAAATCTCTCAAACACAATCATTCCCTCTAGCTCTAAATGAGTTGATCATTGTGCCTCTATAAAGGCCAAATATGGTGAGTGTAAAGACAAGTCCAAGGCATTAATAGAACCATATCTAAGTGACAAACCCACAAGTACCCCATCACATCAAAGCTCCACTAGATCAAATGATAATTGGGAAGTATTACAAGTTGAAGTGGAGGCAATTTAAAGGTTCCTTGATTAAGCTGAAGTGTGGGTGAGTTCCATTGAAAGAAGATGATATACAGAACCTTTGGGACAATAAAACTAATAGTCTTGGAGATACTTGAATGGTATATAGACTACACCAGGGATCTACAATTAGAAGAGTGTGGGAAGATAAGTATCAATTTTGTTCTCTTAAAAGAAAAAAGATCCTTGTACCCCTTATGAGTTGCATCAATTTTTATAATCCATTAGGGTTTGAGAAGATATATAAAACAAGTATAAACATGAGTTTGATTTCTTGAATTATATTCTATCTAATGAAGGGGTTGCCTATTGGACCACATTTTATGATTGGTCCTTTTCACACTGGAAAAATATTTAAGACCTAGTCCCCTATAGTCAAGATTGAGTGGAGGTGAAGAGTCCTCCACCTAATCAATTAAAGTAGGAGATCTTGTACTTAGAAGAGGAAACATAAAGAATAAGATACATAAAAATAAGAGAAAGATTTATCCAAACTAGAAAAGTCTATACATCATCAGGGAAGATGTCAATAATTATGCTTACCTTTTGTGCACCATGAAAGATAAAGAATTTGGCAAAGTTGTCAATGCATTTCATCTCAAGAAATACTATATCTAAGAACTCAAAATCTAAAATAAAGTAAAACATGCATTTCATTCTATTCATCTCATTTTGTTGTGTATCAGGCGATTGCTCTTTTCTAGTTTTCATCTTAGTAGGGGTCATAAGTTGCTAGTATATATGTTGTCTTTACTAGGTTGTAAGATCCCAAGTCATCATATGTAATTTATTTCCCTACATTCCCAAAAATTGAATGAATCAACTTTGAGATTTAAATTGATCCTTACCTTATTTGTCATTCTCTAGTTCTATACACATTAGCTAATCAATCCTTTTGTACTATATAGAAGTTAATAGACAAGTATTCCCAATTCTCCTTAGCAAGGGAGAAATCTTAGAAGCTAGTAAGTGCCCGTTTGGTTATGTCTAACCCCTTAATTACCTTACCTAACCTTTAGTGATGAGCCTTTGCTTCTTGATAGTGTGGGGTTAGGTTAAGGGGTTCTAATACTCTCAAATTAAAATTTTAAAAAATGTTAGGTGAAATAATTGTTATTACCTGAAATTTCAGCCTTTTGTTGGAGCTTTGATAATTCCAACAATTTTAGAGTAACATGAGATTGGTCTCAAGGTGTGGGACCTTTGTAGTTGAGACCAAACCTCCAAAGAAGGCTGGTTCCTCTTTCTAAGCTTAAGGATTAGAGAAATAGACTAAACCTACACTAATGATCACTAGGGGAAAGGGAGAGAGTGAAACTGAAATTAAAAAGGACGTGATACACCAAGATTTAGGGTGTTTAGCTACAACTGACATAATGCAACAATGACCTCAAATACTAAAAGGGGCTCACACAGACTTACAACTTTAATAGAGGTTTGAATTAGAAAATTATAACCAATAGAGGGATCATTTTATCCACAGACTGAGTTACAGATTTCAAGTGAACACAGAGCAAAAGCATAAAAGAAGCAAAAAATTAGTGATTATATTGATCATGAAGGCTGAATAGCTATTACAAAAGAAAGATACTTTGTTATAGAGAGATAGACACAAAATAACCATCTACATTAATTGGTGAACCACTATCAGAGACATCAAAGGCTCAGCTTCAAGCACAATGCATCAAATCTGACTGGTTCTTGCAAATGTGTTACAAGGCTTGTGATAACAAACTACCCAACTAGCATGATAGCCTAAAAAAACAACTAAGCAACCCCAAATACATCTTTTACACATGTATATATAGCTTTTACAATCACACTATAGCAGCCATGGACGTGGAATGAGAAGTCAACAAGAAAGAATCATCGCCCATGCTGCAATAACTTTGTTTCAATGTCCTTGGAGTGCACCCACATGGCTCTACCCATGAAATATGCTAAAGAAGAGTGTTCACCCATGCCATAGGTACAAGAAATCTAATGCAAAGGGACTACCATAGCATGGGGAAGTGAGAAATCCATCTTCTACAAGAAATCAGGCTCTGAAGAAGCATTAATAATGACCAGGAGGGTCGTTGAGCAGTCCCGTCACATTTGGAATAGTAGAAAATGCATCTACAAGGAAAAAAAGTTAGGCTCTAACATATCAGACTTCATCCAATCAGCCTTCCACTGATCAGGCTTGGAAAGGTGAAAGAGGAAACCTTGGCCTTCGAAGTTTGAAAGAAGAGAAAACATCAAGCTTCAGGGGTTGGGCCTTCACCATTGCATTGTTCTTTGGAAAGAAGAAGAACCCGACCTTCGCCTCCACAACACATAATTAATTTATGAAATTGGCATAGACCAGGCTTCGGGCTTTCCACCTTACGCCTTCCTAGATAAGGAATAATAGAGAAAGTTTGAGCCCCACAAGTTTGAAGACTTAGCCACTTTTACAAAGGTTCAGTGAAGTTCGAGGTTCGGGCCTTCAACCTTCCTCCTTCCAAAGAAAGGAAGAGGGAAGAAGAAAAGATTGAAGTCCAACCTTCGAAACACTTAGAATTATTTTGAATGAAAAGAAGTGGGACTTGAGTCTTGAACCTTCTTTCCTAAGGATGACATCACTGCCACCTGGGAGCTTTCTGTGGTTTCACGGTCACCTTTTGCCTTAATAAAATATTTTCCGTAGAATGGCAGAAACAAACCAGAATATGCCATGTGGCCCATTGGGAGTCAGTTGTCGGGCCCTCCACCTTATGCCTTTTATGAAGAAGACAGAAGGCGAGAAGCCCCAACTCTGACCTCCAACATACATAGAATCTTTACATATCGGGCTTCGGCAAGTGGATTTCCAGCCTTCGGCCTTCCAAAAGAGAAAGCGAAAGAGAGAAAGCCCGACCCCTAAAGACCAAAACACTTAACTGAATTTGTAAAGGGACATAACAGAGTTCAAAGCCAGTTAGGATGGTAGAGAAAAGGGAAGAACTCCGAACTTTGAAACTCTGAAAAGACAAAAAAAAGGAAAACTTAGGATTTTTGGGACTTAGCCATTTTGGGTGGTTTTCTCTTGCATTTCAAAGGGTGAAAATACCAGGATTTCACGGATCCTTAGGCTATTTGGCTAGAAGAAAAAATAGGATAACATTTTGGTGGCTATGTAGGAGTGTTTTCCTGCTAAACACTAGGATCCAGAGTCCTTATCAATCCATTGGATACAGAGTCAAATGACACATCAACAAGAACAAGGGTTGGCTAGACCAACACAACACTAAACACTATCTCTGAGAAACAATAGAAGGAAAAACAAACAAGGCAAACAATCTCCTAATGAGAATGATGCTTGTGCAAAAACACTTATTGAAAGGAAATACCTAACATATTTACAAAACCCCATAGCCATGCTAAAAGCAAGGTTTGAAATGAATCCCATTGACTGGGATTGGTGAACCTCTCCATTCAGCTTGGAAAGTTGAAATGCATTGGCATGTTTGCAGCTGGTAATAATATAAGGGCCACTCCACATGGCATCAAATTTTGAATGTATCTCAGTTTTAGCTTTATCTACATCCCATTTCAACACCAAATCTCCCTCACTAAATGTTTTGTCAATTGATTTTCTATCAAAAGTTCTTTTGACCTGATCTTAGTGAGCCTCAAGAATCTTCATAGCAACGTCTCTTTTTTCTTCAAGCTCCATCAACTCAGCCAACCTGACTGTTATGGTATCATCTTCTAGAAGCTCCAACTGATGGGCCAACTCAAGGGAAATCAACTCTAATGATAATGGAACTTTTACTTCCCTTCCATAAACAAGCATGAAACGAGAATTACCTATAGCCCTATTGGGAGTAATTCTTTTAGCCCATAGAGCTATCTTTAACTTGGAATGCCAAGTTCTTTGATTCTCATCCACTTTTCTCTTGATGATCTTGGTCAAGTTTTTGTTTGTGGACTCAGCTAGGCCATTCCCTTAGGGATAGTAATTGGATGATGTCTTTAGATAAATTCCATAGTCTAGTGCCCATTCACTAATTTTTGTGCCTATAAAGGCTTTGGCATTGTCAGAAATAATGGTGAATGGAACACCAAACCTGGTAACTATCCCCTCAAGAAAATCCAGAATGGAGGCCTCTATTGTATCCTTTAATACAATTGCCTTTGTCCACCTTGTAAAAGAATCTGTGGCTATTAAAATTCATTTGTGACCAACACTGGAAGGTGGATTAGTAATCCCAATGAAGTCCAAACCCCATTGGGCAAATGGCTGATCAGTCTGAATTGGATGAAGGGGAAGAGTAGCCACCCTTTGTTTACCTACAAAGAATGCACATTCTTTGTAGGCTCTTACCCATTTATAGGCATCTCTGAATAAATTCGGCCAGTGATAACTAGCCCTCATGATCTTAATGGTAGTTGTTCTTGGAGAATAATGGCCACCAACAGGGCCATTATGAAATTCTTCTAACACCTTAGAAGTCTGATCTTGTGCAATCAATCTAAGAAGAACTTGTATATGAAGAAAATTGACTAAATTAAAACTAAATAAACTAAAATCCCATAACATAAAGAGAACTAATCTAAATAAAAGCCATTACCAATTAATCAATGAAATATGAAAGCTTTTACCGAGATTTGTATTGTTCCCTTTGGATGAATGTGGATTGCTCAATAGTGCTGCGAAACCATGTTTGCAACAAGTAAGTAAAGTGATCAAAGTGCTCAAAGATCAATGTTAAAAGATCGTGAAGTTGCTCAATCGATGTGATGTATGCTCAAAGTGCTATAAAGGATGCCTGAGAATAAGTGATCGAAGAAAAGAGGAGATGGAAAGAAGAGACAGTTGATCGATCATTGCTTTGAAAATGATATAAGGCCATGGTGAATGGATAGGTAAATGATGAGCTTGTTGCATTGGTTTCACATTTGTATATAAAGAGCAATCCTTATTTTTGATATAGCACATGGATAGTTTGCCACCAAGGTATAAAAGACCAAGGTGCCATAATATCCAAGTGTGTGGACGTTGACTCGGCAAGCAAGCAGTTTGAACTTAGATCCCTTAGACATAATATGACCTTGTTGGTACATGTGAATGAGCCTTAGTCTTGAACATAAAATAAACTTCCATACATGTAAATGCAAGAAGAATATTAATATGTAAGAGGCTAGGTCGTAACACACACAAGATAAATATGATGTCAAGAAAGATGCCAAAGATCATTCCTCAAACACGACACACAAAAGCAATGACTATGCCCCCAATCCATATTGTATCGCAACATACCAAGATTATAGATAAATCAAGGTAGTCTTGAATAAGTATTGGACAAAGGAACAAAAGATAAACCGTAAAACAAATTGACTGACTTACAAAGAAATATACAACCAACATATTATCTTGCCAAAAAGGTTGCTCAGGATAGATTAGATAGGAAAGATAACAGCCTTATCGTAGGAGCTATGCATCTGTTAAAGGGGGCTATCTACCTAAAAAGACAATGTCTTGCTGCAGGAAATGCCACATGTCACAGGAGACACGTGTGTTGATCTCGACAATGGAACACTTTGTAGAAGACAAGCTTGTGGATCTGGTGCTTTGGTTAAGCTAGATTTAGCTGATGTTGGAAATCGAAACAGTAGGATAGTAGATGACTCTAGAAGTAAGATGCTTTGCTTCAGGTTTGCGAAGGATCTTTTGCTTTGAAAGGATGCGCTAGCTTGCTGCTTGAGTTAACCAAGTCAAGGCGAATGGATTTTGATAAATAGAAGACTAGAAAGGTGACATGTCAATGGACTGAAACGGGTGGAGAATGATGAATTGTATGTGCCTGAGTACTGGATACATCCTTCGTATTCCAGACTACCTACATACCCCCTATCCACGGGATCAAGGCACATTACGAGGAAAGATGAAAAAATGATAATATGTAGTTCTGGAGAGAGTGGTGAGATGGTCAAGGTGAAAGGGGGAGATCTTATGTACCTGAGTACTGGAAACTTCCTTCGTATTCCAGACTACCTACATACCCATATCTATGGGATCAAGGTACCTTAAGATTAAAATGAGATAATATGTAGTTCTGGTTGGTGTGATGATGTAGGAAAAGTGTTGAGAAGATAACAACCTTATTGTAGGAGTGATGTGTCTATTAAAGGGTGTTATCTGTAGAAAGGAGAAAGATTGAAGAGCGTGTTTGTGAAACATGAACAAGGAACCAATCCTAGACCCAGGTTAAGAAAGGAGTTGCCACCATTCCGGTAGAGGAAACTACATGGGTGACTGATGAAGAAGACATAGAAAGATTTGACCTAGGGCAAGACAATGAAAACTACTGACACAGATCAAGACATGGGATGACAACGATGGACATTGACAAATTTCCAAGCTATACTAGGTAGGGAGATGGAAATGCAAACAAGGTCAATGGGTTTATTATGGATGGATGTATGAAGCTTGTTGGGAAATGGACATGGAATGAACATGTCTCGATAGATGATGGATGTTGACTCTACACATAGTGCCTGTTTGCCAGGTTTTCACTATGGTACTTATCCAAGGCGCCCGTTTACCAAGTTTTCACCAGAGGACAATTTTTTTTGTGTTTTTGTGTTTTCAATTGTTTATTTTATATATATATATTTTTGGTATACTCTGAGGATCAGGCATAGAACTTCTTGAGATGAACACTGTTAAGTGGCTCATCAAGAGGAATGCCATCAGGTGTAGCTAAAGTATAAGCTCCTGATCCATATGCTGCTATGACAATAAATGAACCTAACCAATTAGGGTCAAACTTGCCCTTCTTTTCTCTATCTGCTTGATTTCTTTGATTCTCTTTGAGGACAAGATCACCAACTTGAAACCGTCTTTCTTTGATCTTTTTGTTGTAATTACGCCGGAGGTAGTTTTGATAAACATGGAGATGATTAAGCGCAGCAAGGCGCCTTTCATCTAGTAGTTCTAGCTCATCTAATCTGGAAGTGCGATACTCCTCTCTGCTGATTAGGTCTTGCATGGATACTCTGAGGGATGGGATCTTGACCTCTATAGGTAGGATGGCTTCAGAGCCATACACCAAGGCATATGGTGTGGCACCAGTTGGTGTTCTGATACTAGTATGGTAGGCCCATAGGGCAGGATTGAGTTGCAGGTGCCAATCACGACCAGCTTCATTGACCATTTTCTTGAGGATTTTGAGAATGGTTTTATTGGAAGCCTTAGCTTGGCTATTACTCTGTGGATAGTAGGGAGTTGAAAAGCGATGTTGGATATTGTATTGTGTGCACAAGGCACGAACATCTTGATTCTTAAATGGTCTCCTATTATCAGTGACAATGGCTTGGGGAATACCATACCAGTGATGAGTGTCAAATTGCACTCATAAAATACACCCTTTTTGCCTCTCTTTTCCCCTATTCAGTTCATCTTCCTTGTGTCTGCACTCAAATTAGTTAAGCAAGATTGTTCTAATTAGTGATTAATTAAGATAGATTGCTTGAGATTAGAATTTCTGATTAAGTGGCTAATGTGCATGGGATTAATGGAAAAATGCAGAATTTCTCTTTCTTTTTGAATCAGCAGGTGTACATATCAGAAATAGCGGTTTTGTGCATCTCCAGAGATCACCTTCAATGATCTCCGGAGACCATAACAAAGAACAGTGACACCTGGGTTTTAAAGATTCGGGGAAATGACTCTCTGGAGCTTTGCGAATGTCTAGAATATCCCCGGAGCTCTACGAGTGTCTAGAATATCTCCAGAGCTTTGCGAGTGTCTGGAATATCTCCGGAGCTGCAGACAGGAACAACTATCTTCGGAACCTCCTAAGAACAGGGCATGTTCCAGTCAGAGCCGCCAATCAGACACTTCAGCAGCAATCCTAACACCCCCCTTACTTCACTCAAATCATCACCTGAGTGGTGAAGGGTCAACTATCAGTTAAACTGCTGAAGTTTTATCTTTCCAAAGATTTTGCATGAGTTACGAATTGAACTAATCCAATATTCTTATTTTCAGGGCTTTGATGCCCAAGTGTATTAAGACCTAAACTTAGACCTCTGAGTGGACTTCTGTTCCACTCAAGTCTACCTTTCTTGCATGATGATCTTTCATAAGTTTGACAGTTAAGTACAAATAAGAGATGATGTCATCTCCTAGAAAGACTGATAGATAAGTTCAGTGATATATCATCACTCTTTTTATATATACTTTCAGAAATAGTAATAGAACAACGATGATAAAATTATTCTGATTTTCAGAGATTCCAGTTCTGTTATAGCCATACATTTTCATGAATTTAGAAATGAATGAATTGGACTGAATTTAGTGTAGAACATCTTTTGTACTGATTTCCTGCAATAGCCTTCAGCCTCAAAGGTGCGGAGCAAGGGCCCACTCTCACCAATCAGGTAGGAGGCTAGTATCTCTGTTTTATTGTTTCAAGTTTTCTTTTATAAAGTATTTCCTATTTTAGTAGATAGATGCATGTTATCATTCTTTGCTTTGAGTACATTTCCTGTTTTCTTCTATTTTACAAGCATTCATTACATTTATCCAACAAGCAGATAGATTAGTCATTCCTTTAAGCATTAGGATTAGCTATAAACTGGTCACATAGAATCCCTAGTTGTAGATAGCCATGGACACAGCCCTGGTTCTTTGACATCTAAAAATAGATTAAATGATGAGGTACAGCGACAACCTGTCATTTTTGGTGCCGTTGCCGGGGATGTAGTTTGTGTTAATTAGGGACACTGAGTTAAAAATAGTTTTTAGAACAGACCTGTATGGTTAGAGCTAGAGATCTCAAAGGAAGATATATTAAGCAGACACCCCAACAACACACCATAGGGGAAAGCAGTGAGGTGGTACAAAATCTTGTTGAAGAAGGAAACCTAGATCTTAATTTGGAACCTGCACTTCAAAACAACAATCCCTTAGATCCCATAGACATTCCACTTGCCAATTATATCCAGGAATTACAACAAAAAGTTGAAACAAATCCTTTGGTAGAACCTAATTTCCTAGAACCTCAGGGAGAAGAACTAGTACTAAACATGGAAAATGATAATCATGGGGAAGAGGAAAACCAGGCCCCAAGAACCTTCTCTTATCCTATTGTTTTGGCTGCTGGAGACAATGCTCCCATGAAGAATATCTCACCAGCACATCTGCCAAATTTCAGAGGACTTTCCTCTGAGGATCCAGATCAGTTCTTGTTTGAATTCAAAGTAGTCTACCAAACTTATGATTATGGATCAGATAACCAGAAACTCAAACTGTTCCCTTCAACCCTGAAAGATTCTGCGATGAGATGGTTTATGGGTTTACCCCAGGGTTCTATCTGCTCTTGGGATCAAATGGAAACAGAGTTTTTGGAAAAATACCAAGATTATTGCAGATCCAGTAATAAAAATGAAGAATTGTTTAAAATTTGGCAGGGGGAGGAAGAATCCTTAGAAGACTATGTGGATAGGTTTAATTTTGCCTTAAGAAGGTATGGCAATCCGGTGGATCATTTCTTGGCCAGAACCCTGTTTATAAAAGGATTGGATAAAGAATCAAAACAGGCACTGGACCTAATGGGAAAAGGGAACATTAATAAAATGGAAATACCTGACATAGAGAAACTCTGCAGGAATTATTCCAGAACTCAAGATGGAGTAAGGTCATCCAAAACTTTTAAAGGGAAGAATGAGATAGGACAGTTGATGGAGGAAATTGCAAATCTAAAAATAGATATTCTGGTCCAACTAAATACCACATTGGATGGGATCCAAGCAAAAACCAGAACAACTGATCAAAGTAGAGCAACTGAACCGCTTTCCATTTATTGTCCTAGGTGTAGAAACAAACACCTGTTGAGAGAATGTCCCTTGGACAAATCAGAGATCTGTCAAATCTATGATAGGGAGCATCCTACCAGTCAGTGTAGTCAGCTTCCAGCCTTGAAAAGATTGAGTAAAAAGAATGCTGTGATAGAGGAGGAGTTGAACTATGTGGGACAAAAACAAGCCAGAAATTTCCCTTATAATTAGTACCCAAGCCAGTCTTCTTACAGGGGTCCTACTAATTGGGGAAATAATCAGTGGAATCCAGCTTGGTATGGCCCTCAAAATATTCCTCCTTGGGGACAGCAGGATTGGCAAAACCAAAATTGGCAAAATCAGCCTTGGGGAAATCAACAATGGTCACCACAGTTTGGGTCACAAGGCATTGAACCACAATGGGGTCCTCAACAGGGATATCATCAACAATACCAAGGACAACCTAGACGTTTCCAACCTCAACAGCAGGCTTTACTAACTGGAGCCTCCAACACACAGGGTCAAACGCAAAATGAGCCAGCTAGTCAACCACCTTTACCAGCTCAGCCTATACCAAACCCACGGAATAAACAGGGAGCAGCTGTCTATATGACAGATCAAGAAAATCTGGCTGGAATTAATGCCATATATTCAAATAATCTCCAGCTGCGTTCTGGGAAAGCATTCCCAAGACCTTCTCCTCCAACTATAGTTGAAATAACCAATGATGAGGAACCTAAAAATCCATCCAATCAACCCTCATAGGAGATTACTAACGAAAAAATGCTAGAAAAATTAACCACAGACAACTCCGGAGTTACTCCTAAAAAGCCAGCTCTGGAGAATAGTCGTGAACACAACCCTGATAAGAGCTCCGGAGATGGAAAAACTAGCACCCTACCCAGAACGACTTAAACAAAATGCTCCCCAGAAAAAGGTTTTACAAAAACAAATCCAACCCAATCAGGGATCAGAGCTTTTACAAGAACTCAAGCAACTAAACATTGAAATTCCTCTCCTCCAGGCCATCAGAGATGTACCCAAACTAAATCAATTCATCAAACAGTATTGCATTAAAACACAGGGCAGAAAGAGAAGTTTTCCCTCCACAATACAGGTGGAAGGAAAAGTGATGGATCTATTGACGGGAGAAATTCTCCTCCCAAAATATGGAGACCCTGGGAACCCTGTCATAACTATTTTCATCTCGGGGGTAGAAATTTCAAATGTTCTGGTTGACTTAGGAGCATCAATTAATGTGATGATAGTTCATACAATGGACAAGTTAGCTCTGTCAGGTATCCAATCCATGATTACAATTCTTCAACTTGCTAATCAGTCAGTGGCTATTCCAAATGGAGTCATCACTGATATACCTGTTGTGATAGATTCATGGGAATTCCCAGTGGATTTCTTAATACTGGAACCTAGAAACCAGAGAAATGCTTATCCGCTGATTTTAGGAAGGCCATGGCTGGCTACTGCAGCAGCATCTATTGATTGTCGAACTGGAGATATGGTCATTTCTAATGGGATAGATTTAAAGAAAATATCTCTGTATCCTCTAGCTAAACCATTGGTGCATTACACAGGAAGAGTATGGGTGGATGAACCGGATAACATGAACAACAGTGCCTCATTAGCTATGGTAACCATTAGGGAACATTTGGGAGAATTAGGAGAGGAAGTATACTATGATACAATGGAAGACTTCACTCACATCCTAATCAACAAAGATGTGATGGAACTCACCCAAGACCCTCAGAGAGAACTTCTCGTTTCTTCTCATTGTACCCTTGCCAACATTATTCCTTGTGGGGAAACCTTTTACAGGGACTTAGCCACCTTCCACATGTTACTCCCACATTCTTGTCCTCTCAATGCCATGACACCAATGTATGGACCCACCACATGTATGGATCAAATTACAAAACAGGTCATGATTCTGCCAGGGAAAACACTTAATATAAATACTCAGTTAACAGCAAGTCAGGAAGAAAAACTTATTCAGCTTTTGGTTTCCCACTTAGCATCTTTTGCCTAGGAATACCAAGATATGAAAGGCATACCTCCTGAAATCTGTACCCATCATATCTACACTGAGGATATTAAACCTGTCAGACAACCACAAAGAAGATTGAATCCTGCCTTAAAGGACATTGTCAAAACTGAAATAGAAAAATTACTCCAGGCAGGGTTCATATATCCAATCTTAGACAGTCAATGGGTCTCACCCCTTGTCATTGTGCCTAAAAAGAATGGGAAATGGAGGGTGTGTATTGATTATAGAGAACTCAACAAGGCCACAAAAAGGATAACTTTCCCTTACCATTTATTGACCAAGTTTTGGACAACCTTGCTGGGAGAAAGTATTTTTCTTTTTTAGATGGATTCAGTGGGTATAATCAAATTCAAGTAGCACCTGAGGACCAAGACAAAACCACCTTCACATGCTCTTGGGGAACCTTTGCTTACAAAGTTCTTCCTTTTGGGCTGTGTAATGCCCCAGCTACATTTCAGAGACTGGTTCTAGCTATTTTTGCTGAACTGGCTAATGAATGCATGGAAGTCTACATGGATGACTTTACTGTGTATGGGAATAACTTCGAGGAAGCTCTCACAAACCTTGGAAAAGTACTAAAATGTTGTGATAAAAATTGACTGTCCCTTAGCCATGAGAAATGTTTTATGATGGTGGAGGAAGGAATTGTTTTGGGACACCATATTTCGGAAAAAGGGATCAAAGTGGATCAGAACAAGATAGAAGTAATCACATAGTTGCCTTCACCCAAAAATTAGACTGATGTCAGAAGTTTTCTAGGTCATGCAGGCTACTATAGGAGGTTCATAGAAAATTTTAGCAGAATAGCTGCCCCCCCTGTTTACCCTGCTTAACAAGGAAACAGAACTTCTCTGGACAGCAGACTGTCAATCAGCATTTGAAACTTTGAAGGAGAAGCTTACTGTGACATCAGTTTTAAGGGGACCTAATTAGACTTTACCATTCCACATACAAACTGATGCTTCAAATGAATCCATTGGGGCCATTTTAGGACAAAAGGAGGAAGGAGAGAGTATGCATGCCATTTATTACATCAGCAAAAACCTTACCTCTGCAGAAAGAAATTATACAACAACTGAGAAAGAATTCTTAGCAGTTATCTATGCTATAAACAAATTCAGACATTATATTACTGGATATAAAATATTTGTGCACACTGATCATGCAGCCATCATGTACCTAATGAATAAACCAGTAGTAGGTGCAAGGATCATCAAGTGGTTGTTGCTATTGCAAGAATTTGATATTACCATAGTTGATAATCCAGGAAAGTTTAATTTGGTTGTTGATTTTTTGTCAAGATTGCATACAGGAGGAGAAGATCAACCAGTGGAGGACAAATTTTCAGATAAACATCTTTTTGCCATATCCACTACTGCACCTTGGTTTGCTGACATAGCTAATTTGTTAGCTACAGGCTTGTATCCATCCCATTTTACTTCAAAACAAAGAAAATGTTTTCTTAAAGAAAGCTTATCCTACAAATGGTTGAATGGTTTACTATTTAAATGTGGTCCTGATTTCAATCTACGCAGGTGCTTGAAGGCTGATGAGACTTTTGATGTGTTGAGAGCATGTCATGATGAGCCATCTGGTGGCCACTACTCTTTTCACAGGATAGTCCACAAGATCCTTGGAGCTGGTTACTACTGGCCTTCTCTTCATAAAGACACCAAGAAGTATGTGCAGCATTGTGACCAGTGCCAAAGGATGGGGCAGCCCACCTTTACCCAGGAAATGCTGCTACATCCTCAAGTCATGATGGAACCCTTTGAGCAATGGGGTCTAGACTTTGTAGGACCAATTTCACCACCATCATCAGGAAAGGAGTATATTCTAGTATGCATAGACTATGTTACTAAGTGGGCTGAGGTTCAAGCATTACAGTTTGCAAGAGAAGAAAAAGTTGTTGATTTCCTTTACAATAGAATTTTCTTGAGGTTTGGAGCCCCAAAATCAATAGTTTCAGACAGAGGACCTCAATTTACTTCACAGGTAATCAAGGCATTCACAGATTTATACCAAGTCAAGCACAGAAAAGCTTCACCTTACCATCCTCAAGCAAATGGGCAGGTAAAAGTAACTAACAAAGAACTTGAGAATATCCTAACAAGGACAGTGGCAATGAACAGAAAGGATTGGGCTAATAGACTACCTGAAGCAGTTTGGGCTTACAACACCACTTGGAAGTCCACAACAAAGTTTTCACCATATGAATTGGTTTATGGGAAAAAGCCTATACTATCTATAGAATTTGAACTCCAGACACTTAAAACTGTATTGGATGTTGGGCTGCCGCTGTCTACAATTCAGCAGAACAGAATTCTTCAGCTCAATGAGTTGGATGAGATTCAGACAGAAGCCATTCAGCAAACAGAACTGGTTCAGTACCAAAGGAAACAATGGCATGACCAACATATCAAGAGGAGGACATTTCAACAAGGAGATTAGGTTTTTCTCTATGATTCTAAATTCAAAGAATTCAAAGGGAAATTACAGACTCACTGGCTGGGTCCTTATCAAATAAAGGAAGTGTTTGAAAATGGAACTGTATTATTGCAACCAATTGATGGGAGCACAAACACATTTCTAGTAAATGGTCACCAGATAAAGCTCTACACAAGACCGTTTACTAAAGAAGAGTTTCTTGATAATCTAAGTTTTGATACAGGGGATACCACCTCTGTCACGATGTTGGAATAAAAAAAAAAAGAGAGAGAGAGAGAAGGTTGAAAACCAGCAATGGCTGCCTTCTGAAAAAAAAAAAAAAAAAAAAGAAGGTTGAAAACCAGCAATGGCTGCCTTCTAAAAAAAAAAAATTTAGAGAAAGATGGAAAACCAGCAAATGGCTGTCTTTCTCGACCAAGGGAGTTGAAAACTAGTAAATGGCGGTTCCCTTCTCCAGGATAGTTGTAATAATTGAGCTCCAGATATGATCAGTTGCCAAAAATTGGCCCAATGCATCTTCGGCGCTTTCCAATAAGGAGCACCTCCGGCGCTTTCCAATTAGGAGCACCTCCGGCGCTCTGTTAATAATGCCAACAGTGTCCATAATAAAGGCAGGACCTACCTCGCCAGGTGGTAAAGTAGACAACTCATATGATGAGGTCATCATGACTCATATTCTACTTTATCGCACAACATAAATAAAATTAAGATACTAATAATTGTAGGAGTGACCACAAGCCGGTGCTGACATCACCCGTGGGCGTGGATCTTAGTGCCACTCAGTGCAATGATTGCAGATTGTGTGCAAGTAGGAAGCGGATGTCATTTCAGGCCACCGCTTAAATGCCACGACGCGTGTAGTTTCCAAAGCGGTGCAGCATTTCTCCCGCGTACGTTGCCTCATCATTAAAACTGATCTAGGTAAATCTATTTTTCATTAATCATTAATTAGTAACTGTCCTGTCTTTCTATTTTGGGTGCTGCTGTGATGACACGTCCCTCCGCCGTCATTTCCTTTTTCACATCCAAGCATGCCGCCATCTGTGCCTTAATGCCACCTTACCTCCGGAGTGCCCTGTCAGTCCGTTATAATTATGGCTGCTTTGATCCCTTAACCCATCTGCATCAGCCCAGCCTGAAAACAATAGCGTACCTCATTCAAACCTCCAGAATAGACTGAAGCATAAGATAAATTAAACAACTCTCCGGAGTCTACAGAGTAATTTAAACAATACTTCGGAGCCCACAGAGATCAGAGGGACAGATAGACTGCAGATTGCAGAAGTAAAAGAATAAAACACAGAAACTACCATCAATTCAGCAATGGGGGTCAAGAAAAAGTCTGAGCCAGAAAATACTGCGGGTCTTCTAAAGGATGCAGCTACAACGAACATTTTAAGGGCTGCTGGATGGTTGGATTTCCTAGATAAGTTCGAAGGGTTTCAGGAGGATATTGTGGACGAATTCCTTAGGAATTTAAGACATGACCAGACCACTGTGAGAGGAAACCAAATCAGTCTCTCCTCCACAATTATCAGCCACATCTCTGGACTCCCCAAACAAGGTGAGAGGTTCTACCACCTGAAAACCCTGTATACTGATTTAATTAGAAATTTTTCTGTTCGTGGTGAACCTGCTATTCAATTGCATATGAATAAGAATGAGGTTAAAGGAATTTTGAGGTCCACTCTCCCAAACCCTTGGGCAACTGTTGCTACTTGGTTAATGAAATACTTTACCTGTGATGGCCAATTCTCCATAGTTTTGGGGCCCATAATAAAAATGCTCATTTTTCTCAGACATGGAAATAGGTACCCTGAATATAACATAAATATCCCTAATTTCCTCTATTCTGCCATCAGGGCAACTGCAGAGAAATACCAGCAGGGTAAGGGACCCATGAAACATCATGGCCACATCTTCCTGATAGTCAAGCACCATTTCTTATCTCAGGCCAATGGGGACGAACTATTATAGAACTTTCTTGAGCATAACCCTCAGGACAGAGCACCAGAGATAACACAAACAGAGGATGAGGGTTCTCCCTCTCACCATGATGAAGAAACCGAGCCTACAACTTCCTCCACAGCCTCTCACAAAAGGACATCACCCTCATAGGAGGCTACATCATCTGCAGCCCCTGTTCCTAACAAGAAAAGAAAAGGCAAACAAATTGCAGAGCCTGCTCCTACATGGCCTCTATATATGACTCAGTCAGTCAGGCGACAAATGACTTTACCTGAGGGATCTAGGCCTAGGGAATTAACAGAGGAAAAAGCAAAGCAGGGAATTGAAGGGAGATGGTGGGTTGAAGAACCATCCCATGACTCCGATGAGGTACCTCTGGTTAGAAAGAGGAAACAAAGTGGAAATTCTCTAGCACCTTCTGTTCATATGGAGTCAAGTCCAATTTCAACACCACCATGTGCTCCCAAGACAGGAAGCTTACCAACTGTTACTATCTCCTCATATTCTGAGGAAGGAAGACCTGCTCTGGAGGCACCAGTTCCACCTGTGCTCCGGAGAAGCAAAAAGAAGAGGCAGCTCTCACAGGCTGAGAAGGATACTGCCCTGCTCGCTGAAGCACTCCTGGAATTGAGCACATATGAGGACAAAGCAGGACCTTCAGTTGTGCCAGCAGCAGCAGAGGATCCTCAGGATAGGGGCATTGCAGAAGGAGAAGCAGGGTAGGTGGTCATGGATAATATTGATAGTCAGCCACCAGCTACAGAAACAGAGGCAGAAACTCTATCACATCCCTCTAACCAAGAGGATATAGAAATCTCAGCAGAGCAACAATTAATGGAAGAAATTAAGAATTTAAAAAGGATACTCTAGGGGAAGAATTTGATTATTACTGACCTCAAGAAGGTCAGGGTAGAAATGGAGATGGAACTGAAGCAAACTATTGCAGAAATCCAAACAGACCTCCAAAACAAGGACAGAATCATCCAAGAGAGCGAGGCAGCGTTGGAAACACAGAAATGTGAGGCAACAAGAGTGATGGAAGAAAAAGAAAAAGAAGCAGCACAAAAGGTTTCTGAGCTCACCATGGCCAGAGACAATGGCCTCACAGTAATGGCAGCACTGATTGAAAAGGTCCAAAGCCAGGATAAACAATTAACTTGGGCCAATAACAGACTGGATGACCAAGAAGAATATATTCAAGAACTGTCTGGCCCAAGGGCAACCAATGAGCAGGAAATTCAAACAGATGCCTATGTGGGTCCAATCTCCATTGACATTCCTAAAGCCCTGTTTCATTGGGAGGAAAGGTGTAGAGAATTTGAAGCCTCCAAGCCAATGTTGCAATTACAAAGAGCAGTCACTGCCAGAGCAGAAAGGATAGCAACTTTGGAAAGTAAAATCATTCAAATGGCCTCCCTTTCCTCAGAACTTCTATCTTGCAGACCTCCAAGTGCCAGCTATTCCATGTTTCTACAAGAAAGGATATTGCAAAGGAAACTCTCCTTGGTCCTATCTGACATGAATGAGGATACTGAGATAGCAGAAGGTTTCATGGCAGCTTACACCAGAAGCAATGATGAATACAAAAACTTCCTATGTGAATTATACTTACATGGGTTCTGCATTAATGATATAGCCTTCATGATTAATCACTTTGTGGGAGAATGCCAGCTTAATGCATTCATGTCCCTCATGAGAAACCACCAGATCTGGGACGAAAGGATGGAAGATCATCTTCAAAAGGATTCAAAAATAGATCTCCTCCTCAGAAAAGAATGTCCCAATCCTTTTGCTTTTCAGACCCAATTCAGGTCCATAATCTATCATCCTGCAAGTGCAACTAGCATATTGCCATTATACTTGAAAAATTTGCAGGAATGCTCCATTGACTTTGGTCTTTTTATGATTAATTCAGCAAATCCTGTCCTTGTTGTAGCAAAGAGGAGATGGAGTATTTTAACACCAGAGCAAAAACTTAGAGAGGTGATCACCCCTGCAAACTTGAGACTATTCATGAGGAAGGCAAAAATGATATCCAAATTGATGGATAAACATAAACAGGAATGGATAGGAGGGCAGTTCAGACCTCCTCTGATAATTGAACCACTCCCTATATGGATAGAGCAGCTGGAAGATGAAAAATTGCAAGATTGGATGAAGCAAGTTGACAAGTACAGAGGGAATGGTAACACCAATAAAACTACTTGGACAACCTATCTCTAGGAGTATAGTCTGACTGACAGATTGCTTCGTCAAAACAAATCTAGAATGTGAAAAGCAGGAGGACCTGCCAAGCCTTAGGTATGGGGGGATGATGAGTGTCAAATTGCACTCATAAAATACACCCTTTTTGCCTCTCTTTTCCCCTATTCAGTTCATCTTCCTTGTGTCTGCACTCAAATTAGTTAAGCAAGATTGTTCTAATTAGTGATTAATTAAGATAGATTGCTTGAGATTAGAATTTCTGATTAAGTGGCTAATGTGCGTGGGATTAATGGAAAAATGCAGAATTTCTCTTTCTTTTTGAATCAGCAGGTGTACATATCAGAAACAGCAGTTTTGTGCATCTCCGGAGATCGCCTTCAATGATCTCCGGAGACCATAACAAAGAACAGTGACACCTGGGTTTTGAAGATTTGGGGAAATGACTCTCCGGAGCTCTGCGAATGTCTGGAATATCTCTGGAGCTCTGCGAGTGTCTGGAATATCTCCAGAGCTCTGCGAGTGTCTAGAATATCTCTGGAGCTGCAGATAGGAACAACTATCTTCAGAACCTCCTAAGAATAGGGCATGTTCCAGTCAAAGCCGCCAATCAGACACTTCAGCAGCAATCCTAACACCCCCTTACTTCACTCAAATCATCACCTGAGTGGTGAAGGGTCAACTATCAGTTAAACTGCTGAAGTTTTATCTTTCCAAAGATTTTGCATGAGTTACGAATTGAACTAATCCAATATTCTTATTTTTAGGGCTTTGATGCCCAAGTGTATTAAGACCTAAACTTAGACCTCTGAGTGGACTTCTGTTCCACTCAAGTCTACTTTCTTGCATGATGATCTTTCATAAGTTTGATAGTTAAGTACAAATAAGAGATGGTGTCATCTCCTAGAAAGACTGATAGATAAGTTCAGTGATATATCATCACTCTTTTTATATATACTTTCAGAAATAGTAATAGAACAACAATGATAAAATTATTTTGATTTTCAGAGATTCCAGTTCTGTTATAGCCATACATTTTCATGAATTTAGAAATGAATGAATTGGACTGAATTTAATGTAGAACATCTTTTGTGCTGATTCCCTGCAATAGCCTTCAGCCTCAAAGGTGCGGAGCAAGGGCCCACTCTCACCAATCAGGCAGGAGGCTAGTATCTCTGTTTTATTATTTCAAGTTTTCTTTTATAAAAGTATTTCCTATTTTAGTAGATAGATGCATGTTATCATTCTTTTCTTTGAGTACATTTCTTGTTTTCTTCTATTTTACAAGCATTCATTACATTTATCCAACAAGCAGATAGATTAGTCATTCCTTTAAGCATTAGGATTAGCTATAAACTGGTCACTTAGAATCCCTAGTTGCAGATAGCCATGGACACAGCCCTAGTTCTTTGACATCTGAAAATAGATTAAATGATGAGGTACATCGACAACCTGTCAACTGGCAAATGAGGTAGTTTAGGATAAACTTGGCTATTTGTTTACTGGTGATATAGGTCATGGGAATGGCTTCAACCCACTTCGTGAAGTACTCAATGGTAGTAATGATGAACTTATGGCCATTGGATGAGGATGGGTGGATTTGTCCTATGAGGTTGAGACCCCATTGAGAAAAAGGCCATGGAGTTGTCATAGGTTGTAATTCATGTGCGGGTGCATGAATCAAATCTCCATGTTGCTAGCACTGTAGACACTTCTTAGCAAATTGTAAAGCATCATGCTCTATTGTAGGCCAGTAATAACCTATTCTGAGTATCTTCTTAGTGAGATTAGGACCAATAGAATGTGCACCATAGATACCTTCGTGTATGTCTCGTAAGGTAGCTTTAGCTTCTTCCGCATTAAGACATCGTAAAAGGATACCATCGAGACTCTGGCGATATAGTGTATCACCCAGAATGGTGTAACAGGAGGATCGACAGATAAAGGTTTTGTGTTGGGTGGATGATAGGTCAGAGGGAAAGGTATTGTGTTTAAGGTATTCATAGATGTCTTTGTACCATAGGGAATTGGGACCAACAAGTTCATAAATGATTTTAGTAATAG
The DNA here is from genome assembly GCA_027924645.1 of Cunninghamia lanceolata. NCBI lineage: Eukaryota > Viridiplantae > Streptophyta > Pinopsida > Cupressales > Cupressaceae > Cunninghamia > Cunninghamia lanceolata. Next base: position 2,537,468 of record BSBN01000082.1, read on the forward strand.
GAACATTGACGACTGGTATCAACAACTGCTCGATCAAGAATTCACATTTCTGTGTATTAGAAGGCATGTCTATAAGTGACCCTACAGAAGCCATAGAATCTGCAGCTTTATTATGCTCTCTTGGAACTTTCTCAAATGTGATGCTAGAAAAATGTGGTTTGTAGGCATCCACTAGTTTCTTGTAAGGGACCAACTTTTCATCTTTTGTTTGGTACTCATCTGTGACTTGTCGAATGACTAGTTGTGAGTCTCCATATACCTGTAATTCTGTGATGTCCCATTGAACTGCTGTATTGAGACCAATGAGGAGTGCTTCATACTTGGCTATGTTGTTGGTGCAAGGGAATGCAAACTGATATGACTTTGGAATATAGTCATTTTGAGGTGTGATAAATAAGATGCCAGCCCCTGATCCATGCTGTGTGTAGGAACCATCAAAGTACAACTTCCATATTATTGAGTTGGAAAGAGTAAAGAGATTCTCATCTGGAAAGTCTGCTACCATAGGGTGTGTATCTGTCATGGGTGCTTCTGCTAGTTGATCTGCTAGGGCTTGTCCTTTTATTGCTTTACGATCCATATATTCAATGTTGAACTCACTAAGGACCAATTTTGGCTATAATATTTGTGTGTTGGTTTAGCATGTAATGCCACAGCTTTTGGGAGGCGAATACTACTGCTAAACAAGTTCTTTCCATTGGTGAATAATTGAGTTCATATCCCACCAAGGTTCTACTGATATAGTAGATTGCATGCTCTTTTCCTGAATCATCATGTTGTGCTAGCAGGGCCCCTAGGGCCGAAGTTGTTGTTGAGATGTATAATATCAAAGGTTTATCAGCAACTAGTGGAACCAATATAGGAGGTGTAGCTAGATACTCTTTGAGCTGATCAAATGCTGCTTGACACTTATCGTCCCATCGAAATGAGACATCCTTTCAGAGCAAGTGTTGAAATGGTTGACATTTATCTGCTAGCTGTGAGATGAAACGCCTAATGGATTGCAACCTTCCCTGAAGGCCCCTTAATGCTTTAAGGTTCTTTGGTGGAGGCATCTCTACTATAGCCTTGACTTTTGTGGGATCTACTTCAATGCCTCTACGAGATACAATGTATCCCAACAACTACCCTGATGTTACACCAAAGACACACTTCTTTGGATTGAGGCGTACTTGGTATTTCTCAAGCTTATCAAAGATCTGTCCTAGAACTTGTATGCGATCTTTTTTAGAAGATTTAGCTAGTATGTCATCCACATAGTCCTCCATGATATGATGAAAGAGATCATGGAATATCACTGTCATTGCTCTTTGATAAGTGGCCCCCGCATTCTTTAGACCAAATGGCATGACACACCAACAATATTTACCCCACAGACAAGTAAAGGTTATTTTATGTTGATCTTCTTTTGCTATCCTTATTTGATTGTAGCCTGAGAATCCATCCATGAGAGAAAGCATTTCATGACCTGCTGTCAAGCCTACTATAATATTAATGTTCAGTAGTGGAAAGTCATCCTTGGGACATGCTTTGTTAAGATCTCTAAAATCATTACACATGCAGATATGCCCATTGGGTTTAGACACAGGTACAATGTTTGATACCCAGTTTGAATAGTCAATGGGTCGGATAAAATTTGCATCTAACAACTTCTGTATTTCCACTTTTACCAAGAGAGCTATTTGTGGGTGCATCTTCCTTAGCTTTTACTTGACTGGTTTAACTGTTGGATCCATTGTGAGATAATGAAATACTAGCTTAGGGTCTAGCCCTGGCATATCTCCATAGGTCCATGCAAAGTTGATGGTCCACTGCAAGAAGAATGTGTTAAGATTCATGTGCTTTGTTTCTGATAATGATGCTACGAGGAATGTGGTCTTTGGATTTTGCTTTGTGCCAAGGTTTATCTATGTAGAATCTTCCACTAGGAGAGCTGACTTCTCTTGATACTTAGATGGTAGGGGAAGGTCAAATCCTCCATCCTTAGGTGCCACAATTAGGTTTTCACCATTGGATACGTCCTTTTTTTTACTATTTTATGATCGAGAGGTGCCACAGTGTGGTTTTCACCTAGAGATCTTTCTTTGTTCTTACTTTTGCGACTGGAGGATTTGGCATTCTCACCAAAATAAGTTGTTGGCTCTAGTTCCATTACAAAACCTTCTTTATGATCACCAAGAGGGATACCCTCCCAAAGTCCCATGAACTCAGCTATAGCTTCGTCATTCTAAAATACATCTATAACGGGGGACCCTTGTTGGTCCCAATCGATAAGTTCAGGATAGACAAGTGTTACTTTCTAGGTGTTTGTGGTGGATGTTAGGGATACGGATGATAGGATAAATACAGAGGATTCTGTAAATAGGTCATTCATGTGGAGGGAAGAGTCATCGATGGTATCCTCATTAGACATTGAATCTGCGAGAGAAGTTTCAGCCACCTTGTCGAGGATACCCTCGATGTCCAAGGCGTGCGGTACCTTTCTACCAAATCTTAACCCCTTCTTGTCTAGTTTCTTTGTCACACTAATGGGCTCCATTGTTCCTTGATTCTATTTCCCAAGGCCACCTTTGCCTTTATAGCCCATGTTTTTGACTATCCTTAAGCCATTTCCATATTGCTTGACGTGTATGGTGATTGGTTCTTTCTCCTTATAGAGCCAAGAAGAGATGTCCTCAATAGTTTCCTCTTCCAATAATTTTCCTTGTTGTAATTGAGTTAAAGATGCTGAGGGAGGAATAGCTAATTTTTTAGTTGCTTTGGCAATGGGCGGTTGGCCGTAAGATTTAGGCGATAAAGGCATCTTCCCTACACAACAAGATTTTGAGATATCATAGGTTCCAAAGCCTATATCACGAATGTGAGCTTTGATTTCAGGAAGAGGATTAGGTTCACTTGTAGAGGCTTGCGTCAGATTTTCAAGATCAACATATAGTGGGGATTCAAGGGCTTTGTCATTTTGAGGCACTTGGTTGCAATTTTTATAACTGCCTTGCAAGACACGGTAGAATTCAAAAGGATTGGGGTCTCCTGGGATAGTTATCTCTGTACCATTGAATGGGACTTTTAGAGACTGATGGTACGTTGAGGGAACAGATTTCATTGCATGGATCCATGGGCGGCCTAGGATAATGTTGTAAGGTAACTCAATATCAAGGACTTGGCACCTGGTTTCAAGCATGACGGGGCCCAATTATATAGGCAAGTGGATAACACTTTCTGAATGTCATTCAGCATCATCATATCCCTTGATTGTAATACTATGATCAGTGTTGACATGATCCTTAGAGTATCCCAATTGCTTAAGTAACTCTAAAGAATAGATGTTGAGACCAGCACCACCATCTATGAATATGCGTTTGATTTTGTGCTTATGGATGAGAACCTCAATATGAAGGGCATCATTGTGACACGGATCATGGGATGGGAGGTCCTTTTCATAGAAGACCACATTGTAGGGTGAAGCAATATTACCTACTATAGCTCAGAAATTGATGACCGCTATGTTGTTAGGAACCGAAGACTCTTGGAGGGCTTTTTCTAGCACCACTCTATGTGCAGGTGATGACTGTAGAAGGTCCAAGATAGAGATCTATGCGGGCATTTTCCCTAGATGTTCGACAAGATTATAATTAGATTGAGCTGGGAGACTGGGTGTAGGACCACGAATGGTGACACGACCACGATGAGTTGTAACAGTGCAATCCATAGATTTGCCTTTGATTGTGAGGGTAGATACGCGACTCTCTTCAAAATGACCCATAATGGAGTCAAAGGAAGTGGAAGCATGATTGACACCTTTACCTTTATCCTACAGAGGAGGTGGACCATGAAGAGGGAATGGTTCCTTGTACATGTTGAGGTCTTTGTTCGTGTGTTGAGCTGGTGGATCATCTTCAAGAGAGATTTGGTTGCCTTCGATGAGATTTTGGATTAGGTGTTTGAGTTTCATGCACGATGCAGTTTGGTGACCTTTGCTCCTATGGAATTCATAGTATTCATTTTCTCTGTACCGTACAGTTTTATAAATAGGTTCGCCATATGGGGGAGCATCCGGTAAGGTGATGAGGCCTTTGTGTAAAAGCTTCTATAAGACTGACTCTATGGGCTCTCCCAAGGGAGTGAATTGACGCCGCGGAGGGTAATCTTGTTGAGGCCGCTCTTGTTGTCATTGTTGTTGGTTTTGATATGATTTCCTTTGTTGTTGCTGTTGTTGAGGTTGACTTGGTTTGGAAATTTGAAGCGGTGTTTGCAATGTTTGGACATGTTTAGAATCGATCACCCCATTGTTGACCACATTTTTATTTTTTTTCCAATACTTAGGTTTATCATTTGTTTGTTGTTGAGGAGCATTGTCTTTAGTTTCTTTGAAGATTTTGACCACACCCTTAGAAATGAGGGCCTTTTCAATGTTGATTCCCTTGTACGTGATTTCATCGAAGGTTGTAGTACTAAGAATTTGCAAATGGAAACCTAACTCTTGGTTGAGGTTCTGCACAAATATGCTAACAAGCTATTTTTCAAGTATCTTGAAAGGGAATTTGCTAACCATTTGCCTCCATTGTTGAAGGAAAGAAATGAAAGTTTATCCATTTTTTTGTTTGTTGTTGCATAGATCCGTCATGGAGATCTCATGCTTTGCATTGTAGGAAAAATGTGTGCCAAATTTCTCTGCTAGCTCGTTAAAAGAATTGATACCTATGGGTAAGTGTGAGAACCATTCTATAGCTTGACCTCCAAGACTGTGAGGAAAGAGGTGCATAAGATATGTGTCATTATGGGAGACCTTGAAGCAAGCAAGATAGAATTCCCTAAGATAGTCTTTTGGGTCACCTTTTCCTTTTTATTTATCAAATTTGGGAATAGTGAAATTTTGAGGAAAAGGGATCATGGGTAATGACCGATCAAAAGGATAAGGACACACTTCCTCCAAAGAGAAGGTCTTCTTGGTGTGGTCAAATGTAAGATCAGATAGTTGTTGTTGAACTTCCATGATTTTTAGCTCCATTGTTGTGGGAGGGGTTGGAAACATCTCTTGTTGTCCTAGCAGGGGTTGCTGCTGCCCATAGGGAAGATTGTAGTGTAAGCCATGGGTATTGGTATTATAAGGGTCGTATGATTGGTTGGGGTCGTATACGTTGTATGTTGGGTTGAGATTGGGTTGGAATTGGATGCTTTGATTTGGAGGCGGTGGGGGTGGTGTGAGATAAGAATGTAGTTTTTGTGATGGTTGAAGAAAAGAGTTTGGTGGAGGAAAGCTAAAGTTCATCGGGTTAGGTTGTGATTGCGGCACATAGCTTTGGGAAACTTGATGTTGGGAAAGTTGAGGATGGATAGGCAAGGTGTTGAAAAAGTTTAGCGCTGATGATCATAATGGTGGAGGGACATAGGTAGATGTGTTTTGCGATGGTTGAGGTTGATTGAGGATGATCATAGAAGACTATTGTGGTTGGGATTGACCCTAGTTGGTTGAGAGACATGAAGGTTTGATGATATAGGAGGTGGTATTTGTTGAGACCCTTGTTGCATTGCTACATAGTTGTTCCCCGAGATTGTAATTTGGTGGGAAACCTATTCGTGATGGGGTAACCAAAATTCCACTTGCGATTGGTGTGGACACTTTAGGAGTATGTTGTATATTTGATCAAGCTATGGTGGCTTGCTTAGCTAGCTCCGCTTGACATTGAAGAGTCTCCTATTGGTGTTTGTAGATTTCCATAGGAGTCAGAAGCGGTGATACGGCCCTCCTTCCCGTTAGGTTTTGATAAAGAGGATTCTCATATTGTGCCATTGTTCTCCCTTGTAAGCTTTGTTCAGGTAAAGGTGTAGTCACTATTGACATATTTTGGACCACATGTAGGGCATTTTGGGTGTTGTTGGTGTCCTTGAGATTGGATAAGTCAAAATCTTGAGGTAATTTGGCTCCTTGCTCTGCAAGCAAGTGAAAAAAATGATCTTGGTTCTCACTAAGGATTTTGTCAAAGGCGGCTATAGCTCTAGGATCTTGTTTGAATTCGACAAGATCTTGCCCATCTTCTTGAGAGGATTGACCTATTTCAAAGTGTCGCTCTTCTTGAGATGGGGCTTGATCTACGGTATAACCTTGTGGAACAAAATCCTGAGGCATGCCGGTGGTGTAGTGAGGTGTACTTACCAAAGGGACCCTACCTTTTTGAGATGGGATTTGATCAATAGTATAACCTTGTGGCACAAAATCCTGAGGCATGCCGGTGGTCTAGTGAGGTGTACTTACCAAAGGGGCTCTACCTTCTTGTAGATTGTTTGATTGGTCAAGCTACGACATGTTAGGAGAGTTGGTTGATCTTTCTGCAGATGTTTTAAGAGTTACTTTGGGAGTAACATTGGATCGGCCTGATTGAGGTGTTTGAGGAGGCGATTTATGCTTCCTAGGGACAACTTGCTTGGACTTCATAGTTTGTTGGAGCCTAGTGGTTACCATGGAATACACTAGGATGGAAAGTAATGCTGAGATTCTGCCTGAGCTTTGAGAAAGACAAACTTTGATGCACAATTTATTGGACCAAAGGTGCTATACTATTTGACCAGAGGCGCAGGACTGTGCAACCAAAGGCGATGGACTAAGCTACCAAAGGCAAAATACTGCTATACCAAAGGCGAGCTACTATGACCAAAAGTGAGCTATTGTTATACCAAGGGCAATGAAGTAGTTTTGCCAGAGGCGAGGTGCTGTTATACCAAAGGCGAGCTACTGCACTACCAAAGGCAAGCTGTTGTAATACCAAAGGCACTGAAGTAGTGTCTGATGTTTTTTAAAAAGGCAAATTTTGATAGATTTGGTTTTGTTTCTGATTGGATTTGCTTTGGCAAGAGAAAACACAGCAAAAAAGGACTAACAAAACAGATAGTGTATGTTCGAGGCTTACAAAAAAGCCCAATGTTTCCACAGGTATAAGATAATTAAAATCAATATCAAGCACTTTTTATCCCTAGAGACAAGGTTTCATTGTAGTAGATCAGCTCATAGCTTGATACTCTGTCGATAAAAATGTCATTCCATAAAGGTGTCAGACATTTTGTATCTTTGCAAGAGACGATAGGTAGGGATATCTCACCGTCCCCTTGGAAAGCTCAAGTAGGTCACAAGAGCTTTATGGCCAAGGGAACACTATCTCTTCTTAAGGGAGCCAATGGTGAGTATCTTAAGGGCTTAAATAGATTCCCCTTGTACTGATGATTACCGCAATGTTCAGAGCTAGATCGGGTAGTCACTATCTAGAATGGTTCTTAGTAACTTTGAGGGACCAACGCCTTATGAGCAATGCGAAAAGCTACTAAAATCTTTAACCAATCCTACTAAGAGTATCAAACACTTCGCTCAATGTGAAAATCATTTTCACAAAGAGCTAGTACACCTCTTTTCAATTTGGCACCACAAGGCAAGGCTGACGTCGGTTAGGACTTGGATTTCACCTTATCCCTCTTATATAGTGGTACAAAGGAAAACTCCACTTAGGGTCATCCCTTTTGGATGAAGTGCAATCCAAAAGTAGGCCCTTCTAAAGGAAGTACTGAAATGTAAGAGCAAGCACGTTAAACAAAGGTTTAATTGTCCCATTATAAGAAAAATAAGGTGGAACTAAATTAGGCACACACACGATTGTAGTTGTCAATTGTCCTTTATGAAACTAAAGTGTTTGGCATTCATGTCCATTGTCCCTTAGAAAATTGAGGTGTTTTCGTATACATGTCCATTGTCCCTTAAGAAAAGCAATATGTTCCTAAGACTTAGATTGCCAAAAGTGATTTGTTCAATTGTCTCTTAAGAAGGCAATATGTTCCTAAGACTTAGTGTAATAAATCAAGATTTCTTCAACACTCGTCTTGCATGAACATGTTAGAAAAACCTATTTGCTTTATGAGTGATAAGAAGCTGCAACAGGTCAGTTAGTTCCACCAAAACTCACAAGTTAGCAAAAATAAATCAATTGACCAAAAGCGAGTTACTGTCTAACCGAATGTGACTTACTGTGATACCGATAGCACTGCACTATGTTGATAGAAGCGTGGTGATGCAGACCAGAAGTGACTCACTGTACTAACAGAAGCATTGAAATAGACCCAGAAGCAGAGTACTATGCTGCCGGAAGTGTCGTCCTATGCTACCAATAGTGCTTTATTGTCTTACATCCAAGAAAAGGTGTATTTTGTCAAAAAAGCTAGGTCAAAAGATAATTTCATGTTTGCTTTGTAGATCTGGGATGTAATAACTGATAGATCTGTAACATGGGATCAAGAAAACTCAAAGGATGTCGCAAATAGATGGGTTAACTCAAATATTGAAAATACCCCTAAATACGTCAGCTTAGGAAGTATAAAAGACAATTGAAAGACAAATAAACCAACTTGTCAGTCAAAATCAATGATAGGTATGTGAGTAAAACCCTGTAAAATCACCAAACAAGATCAAAAAAACCTATTTTGCCAACCGCACTTTACTATACTACCAATAGTGTTGGACTGTTTCACCAATAGCGTGTTATTGTGTAGCTAGAAGCGCTGCAGTATCACCCGATGGTGCTGTACTGTGCCTCCAAGAGCACTTTAAGATACTGCCAATAGCGCTTTTCTGTGTCTTTTGCGTTGTTCCATACTATACTTCAAAAAAATCAATTTCTCAAAGAAAAAGAGGGATTAGTGGGTCCCATTGGGCATGCCAGAATGTGTATGAGGAAAATTGACTAAATTAAAACTAAATAAACCAAAAGCCCATAACATAAAGAGAACTAATCTAAATAAAAGCCATTACCAATTAATCAATGAAATATGAAAGCTTTTACCGAGATTTGTATTGTTCCCTTTGGATGAATGTGGATTGCTCAATAGTGCTACGAAACTATTTTGCAACAAACAAGTAAAGTGCTCAAAGTGCTCAAAGATCAATGTTAAAAGATCGTGAAGTTGCTCAATCGATGTGATGTATGCTCAAAGCGCTATAAAGGATGCCTAAGAATAAGTGATCGAAGAGGATTTGTGAAGGAGATGAGGGGGGTTTATATAGGTTTCAATAGAGATTGATCAACGGTCCAGATAATTCAAAAGAATCAATGGAGGAGATAAATCAAATAACCATGATGAATGTGCACACGACATGTTTCAATTCATAAGGATATTTTTAGTAAACTATGATGAAAACAAGATTGATTGAATAGATAACTCAACTTGTAATTTTACCTTTTTTAGAGTTCTAAAAATAAGACTGATTGTGCACATGAGTTAACAAGATATCTTAAGAGGAATTGGAAAGATAACTGAAATTAAATAAATAAATTTATTTATTTAATTGTGCATGATTGTGGAACAGAAGATTATAAATAAAATACTTGATTTTATTTATTTTTAGAGGATTGAGATAATTTAAATAAATTTGCATGATTTATTTAAATTTAGAAGAACAAGTGATTTAATTAAATAATGTAAAATTATTTAATTGTAGATAAGATAGAATCGGAGGAATTAATTAAATAAATGGATTTATTTAATTAATGTAGACTTGAAATTCGAAAGTGGATAATGATTTAATTAAATAATACAAATTATTTAATTTTGGAAGAATATAGAAGAATTTAATTTAATTAATTAAATAAAGAGAAATTATTCAATTAATGTTGCTTTTTTAGAAGGTTTGGAAGATTTTGATGAAATTAATTAAATAATTAGATTATTCAATTAATGTTGATAAAGCAGGTGATTCGACAGATTTGATGAAATGCAAGTGATGTGATGAATTGGTCATTTTAGGGTGTCTACATAACTCATTGATGTCTTTTCTAAACAAGACACCATCAACAAGAACATAAGGGATGGACTGGAGCCAAAAATACCTTCTTTTGGGCTGATCCAACCCATCTGGGCATCTACTTGATTGTAGAAATGTGACCATGTCATGGTACCATTCAGTTGGAATATGAGAATCAGCTGGTTGTGCCTGCCCTTGGACACATACAACATCATTTATTACCTTAGGGTCCACGACCATCTATTCACACATGCCCTTGCCTTGCACCAACTTGGTGATATTGATGTTTACATCATACTCCATCACCTTTGTGATCCACCCAGCCCTCTTCTCATTGATATCTCTGCTTAACATAAATTCTTTAGCACTAGGGTGATTCACTATCAATTGTATTTTGTTGTTTGAAAGCATATGCCTAAATTTTTTAAGTGCTTTCACTACAGCAAATACCTGCTTCTCAGTAAAAGCATACCTCAGTTCATATTCCTTGAGAGGCTAGCTGAAGAAAGCAACTGGCTATTCCAATTTCTCTTCATTATGTTGCATTAAAACTGTTGATATACCCTCAATGTCTCCAAAGGCATAAAGGATAAAATCCTTCTCATAATTAGGATTTATCAATGTTGGAGCATGTGCAATGGCCTACTTGACAACTTCAAAACTATCCCTACCTTTTTTTGACCATGTGAAGGAAGTGTTCTTCTTGAGCATGGTTGTGAGGGGTTTTGCTATTGAAGCAAAATTAGGTATGAACCTCCTCACAAAATTGATCTTTCCCAGAAAACTCTGTAGGCCCTTCTTGTGACTGGGAAGAGGAAGAGCTAGAATGGCACTGGTTCTTTCAGGATCAATGGGCAATCCTTCTTTTGAGACTATGTGCCCCAACAATTTGCCTTTTGGGATAGAAAATACACATTTTTTTAGATTCAATGATATTCCATATTCCCTGCATCTTTCAAAGACTTTCTCAAATGACCCAAGTGGTCAGTTGCATGCTTGGAATACATAGTTAGATCATCAAGATACACTAAAATAATATCATTGATTAGGCCTTTAAAGACCAAATTCATTGCTCTTTCGAAGGTTGCCCCAACACTGGTCAACCCAAATGACATTTTTTGGTAAGCCAAAGTACCCCACTTGGTGGTAAAGGCTATCTTGTACTGATCTAGTCCTCTTACAAGAATCCGGTTGTAGCCTGAGTAGCCAAGTGAAAATCTTTCAGCTCCTGCTATTGTCTATAAGATCTACTCCATGGAAGGGAGTGGATAGTGGTCTTTAAGGGAGGCCTTATTTAGGTCTCTAAAGTCCACACATAGTCTAATTTCCCCATTCTTCTTCCTAACTGGAACTAGATTAGCTACCCAAGAGGAATATTTAATGGGATAGATTATTTTAGCCTCTATGAGTTTGGATAGCTCTTTTCTCATTAATGGTTCTATTTGGGATTGACCGGCCTTTGTTTCTAGCAGACAAGCTTTGCATTGGGGTCTAGGTCAATGGTATGTTGGATTAAACTAGAATCAAAGTATTTCAAATCCCTATATCCCAATCTATTAAATCATTAAATTCATTGCAAAGTTCAATAAAACCTTGCCTCTCATCTTGATCACATACCTTGCCATGCTTTAGAAATCAGCCCTATGAAATCTTCACCTCTTCATAGTCCTCTTTTTTGACCGTCATGTTTATTTTCTCTTTATTAGGTTGATCGTCAGCACCAAATATGCTCTCTAAAGTGATCAGTCCTCTGGGCAACTTATTGATCTTCAGCTAGATCACCTGGTCACCATATTGCTCTTGCAATATTGACTAATTTTTGGTAGCAAACTTTGCCTCATCTTGCAAGAAATTCACAATTTGTAGGTCACTTTCAAACACTTGACAGCTTATCACATTGTTAGGCACAATGGGTCTGACAACAATCTTTACATGTTGATATAAAACTTGTTTGACATTATGAGGAATGTCAAACTAGGCACCAACTATAGCCAGTATATCAGCATCTTTGTTTTTTTGTTTGGGCATTGCTTAAATATTGAAGGCATCAAAGTCTTCAATCAGGTCCCAAACTTTGTGCTTATATGACTTGAGAAAATCATTCTTTAAAGCACTTTGTGATCTAATTTGGTGGCAACAAGTTTGCTATCACCAAATGCTTGTAAAACATTTATTCCTCTCTTTTGTGCCAGTTGTATACCTTGGATTAGGGCTTCATACTCAGCCACATTGTTAGTATAACTGAGCTGTAATCTAAATGTAGAGAACTAACTTTATTTTTGGGGTGAAATTAACACAACCCTAGCACCTGCTCCATTTTTTCTTCTGGAGCCATCAAAATGCATCTGCCATATCCCTTTCGAATCTGATATTGCCTTTTCAAGGTTAGGGATGGTGGCATCCTCCTCGTGGGTACAATAAGTACCCATCCATGTTTCCTCTATTTGGTCAGGAGTGTCAAACTAAAAATAGTTTGTCCACTCATCAAGAAGTATATCAGGTATTTTCTCCACTCGTGTTGCAACCTCATGCCTACTATTGTCATTCTCTTCCAACTCATGGATTGTTCAATTCATGTCCAAGGGGATGGGTGTATATGACTCTATGTGGTCATTGGCAATAGTCTCAGCCTTGATGGTCACCTTAGTGCCATATCTAGTTCTAAACAACATGTGGGACCAATCAGAAGATAAATACCCACCTATTTTAGCAATGAAATCCCTAGATAAGCATATGACAAAGTATGCAAGGAGGTCTATGACTGAGATTGTAGAGGAAAACTAATATGTTGTAGACTTAAATAAAAATTTAGGGTTTAACCTAACTAAACAGTCCACTATCATTGCATTCCTACACTGAATTATCGATCGAGGAGCGTAAGCTTGTGATGATGCTTGCACTATCTATGCCTTCAAGACTCATTTCTAATCTAAGTTAATCTTATCTTATCTAGTCCTACTTACTAGAACACACAGAAATGTAAAACAGTAAACAGAAATGGAAAATAGCAAAAACAATCTAAGCTTTCTAGTTGCTACGGGTACCTTCAGCAGAAACTGGAGCTAACTATATTTAATAGAAAATTACAATTTTAATATAACAACTCAAAAATGATGAAAAGGATAACACTAACCTCCAGAGGATTAAAAAAGTGCACTTTACTCATGAATCACAACTACTGGAAATATTAATCAATAGTTCTTACTTGCTCACAATATAACACAGAAGATGGAATGAAACAGATTAACTAAGAATGCAGGAATAAATAAGAAAACATGCAAAGTGAGAGTTAGTACCTTGAGTGGCCAGCTCAGGGAACTATCTTACTTTTCCTAGAGATTAAGTCTACTTCAGATCTTCACACATCCCATAACATACAGTTGAATTCAAATCATATTTAAGATAGAATCTCCTTTAGATTTTATTCAAAATTATAACATGTCTGGAATAACTGATAACTGTAACAAAGTAACAGTTATTTTGAAAGTAAAACATAACAACCAACATTAACAAACTCATCCCCTAACTTATAAAGATGGGAGAGTCTTGTGCAACCTTCTAACTAACTGCGATCATCAATTCATTCTTGAAGATTAGGATATTATTTTTGAGATCAACTTATTAACTGGAACAAAGGAAACAGAGTCCTATCCAAACAAAAATTCTAACCATAACAGCTCATAAATAAGATTCATAAACTTCAGTGAGATTCCTAGAATGAGTCTTCTTTCTCCCCTGCATTTATTCTCCCATGATGACCACGTTTGTCTCCACCGATCACTATGTCTGGAACTTGGACTGCATTCCCATTGATTCCTCTATTCTACATCCTATTGTAATTACCTCTCCTTGGATTTTTTATCTAGCTGCAAAGGGTTAATCATTCCAACATATATACAAAACAACCTCTCATAATAAACTTATGAAATCCTATCTATATTTCATACATAATAATAATTCAAATAATCCATTTGATAATATAACCACCTGATTTCATTTATCAGCATAGGGTCTAAGTCTTTGGAAAGTATATATATGAAACAACATAAAATAAAGATAATGTATGTGAAGTCTTTGCAGAACCATATAGAAAAGATCGTTAAAACATATGGAAACAATATAAAAGGAGGACAATATTTCATCCCAACGTTCCCCCCAACTTAGACTTTTTCTTGTCCCTAAGCAAAATTGAAGAACTAGACACTATGGCAAAAGATTGTAATGCAGGGTAATGCTTCTAAGGTCTGTGACCGCTATAACTCCTTTTCCTTGCTTGAGGTAGAACCCATTAGAGAATGCAAGTCTTTCCATCTTGATCTGCTCAGCATGCCTACACTGCTCACTTTTCCCTCATGTCCAATGTGGCACTGGATAAAGAAGTATAGGAGGGTGATAAGTGAGAGGTAACCATGATACTCCCTTCTGTTATGATATCTGGACATATCTACACAATCTTTCAAGCATATTCATGAAATTGTGTATAGAATGGGGTTCCTTCCTTTGTAGCTCTGGAGTTAAACTATCCCATCAGCTCTACACATACCTCTAACATTTTTGGATAATAGACACTGCCATCCTCTGTATTCTTCTGTAGTCCCTAAGTCTTAAATCCATTATCACCTTACCTGGTCCTTTATGAGACAACAATGTCAACCATTGGGTTAAGATGATTTCAAGCTCCAAGGCTTCTTTCCTCAGTTGCAGTGGTACTTTCATTTCCTATTCTTCATATTGGTCCATCAATAACCCTTTGAGTTATTCATTTTTAAAATATAACATCAATGCTCTGACCTGGAGGTCTCCAACATAAATATAGGGATTCAATTGTGTATCTTCATCCATTATATAATTTTGTAGGTAATACTCACACAACTAGTCTTGTTCTTCTAGGCTGACCTCTTTGAAGTAATTACAAAAGATAAACCTTGAATGCAAGTCAGGTTGATCATTGATAAACCTATTAAATTGAAAACTAAGAAATTTTTCCTTCAAAAATAGTGCATACACTCTTGATGGAGGTCTGCATCCCATAATCTGTTTGGTCCTTTTAATAACCTCTGTTAGCGTTTGCTCTAACTCTTTAATCTTCAAATCCTTTTCTGCAACAGATTCATTGAGGTTATGCTTTTCTTTTTCCTAGTTTTCCTTCTCTTTCCTATTTTCATCAGTCAGTTTCATTAGTTCAAAGCCCAAGGACAATGTAGTATGGTATGTTGGGGTTTTTACCACAGGAGGTTGGAGAGTAAGTACTACCTCTTCCTCAATCTTTGCTTTATTTTCAGCCAGCTATGCTAACAAATCTAAATTAGAGCCGTGGCCATAAGTTTGAATCTTCTCCTCCAACTCCTGAATCCTCTTTTCCTTTTCTCTATCTCTTTCTTCATAACCTTTTACCTGTTCCTCAAGTTGCCTTATTCTGTCTAGGGCTTCCTGCAACTCCTTCCTAATATCTTTGTCTTCTATCAATTCCTTTTCGCCTTCAAGATTTTCATCATTCCCTTTCTCAGGGGCATCAAAGATTTCCTTAGCAGAGTCATCTGGTATAGGTTTTCCCATTTTTCTAGCAATAAACGGATCTTCTAGTTCAGAATTAGAAGAGGAAATGTACCTTCTTTTTCTAGCAAACATGTTATCAGTTGCACAGGCATCAATAGAGGCATCCTCAAGAGGGTTTTCTCCTCCATATGAATCTAGATTCAAAGGAACTAGATCAGTATCCTGCTGGCCTTTATTTTTGTCTTCTTCTCCAAAGTGCTCAACAATTTTCTCTTTAACACCTTGCTTCCTCAACCTCCTTGATCGCCTAGGAGTAACTGTCTCATGTTTTTCTACCTTTTTCCTCTTCTTGCTGCTCTCCCTCTGACTCTTTGTTTTCTTCCCAGGTGTTGAGGAAGTGGTTCTTTTTGTTTTAGGAATAGAGGTTGAGGGCTTTTCAACTGATACAGGCCTAAACTTTGGAATGTTCTCAGGTTGTGTTTCTTCCTGCTCAGTATCAACAGGGGGTTCAATTTCAGGTGGAATATATTCCTCTGGCTCTGGTGCTTCCAAGAGTGTTGAGATGTCTACACATTGTTTAAAGGCTTCCCACTCAATCTGTGGGTACTGAATCCTTAAACTCCTTTTTACTAACAAAGCTATTAAACAATGGTGAGAAAGAGTTGTTTCTGCTTGTTGCCTCTAATACTCTGAAGAAATTCTTCTCAACATACAATACAAATAATTAGGAACATTGACAAGTTTCTCATGTCTCAAATGGTTGAGCAGTTTAAGATGTGTAGTATACAACATATTATATCTACCATCACAAGTGATATATTTGATAATATAGAAAGCACATTTCCCCAAAAAATATAGAAGAGATAATCATTTGGTACCTTGTGTGGTAGAATATAGGTGTTCACCTCTTTCACAAAACTCCTCCCTGGCTGCAACTGCATCAACCCTGACTGGATACTCAGACCCTATTCTAGGCAACCCTGAAACTTGAGCAATTACAATCTCGGAAGCGTCTACTATCAATCCTCTAACCATTGCTTCATCATATTGCAGAGTAAGTGCAAATTCTTGTACCATGTCATCGTCATATTATGTCAATTTGAGGAAGTAATCAAGCCAACCCACTCTAGTAAAAAGTGGAAGAACTGGCACATCCTCCAATATTTCCTTGTGTGCCGAGGGTTCCCTTCTGATTAAGTCTCCTCCCATTAAGACTGTGAATTAGAACTCTACAATGTCAATTCTCTACACAATGCCAACTAAGTCTTTCAATTTGCCTCTTTCCTACTTCTCCACTAAAACTCCATAACTTCTCAGGATATTAATTCATTGTTTTGATAGAGGTGAGTTTATAGTGCAGAGTATTTGTCTAGTTTTCTCAAAGGCAGGGTTTTAAACAAGGTTTTGAAAGGCAAGAATGTGAAGGCAACAATGTTTAAATGACAATCATTTGAAAAGAAACCCTTGCCCCCAACTTAATGGAAGTGACCGCACTTCATATGGCAGGTGTGACAGACGAAGGAGTGATAAAAAGAAATGGTGGAAATATACATTGCATGCATGAAATAAATTATGAATAAACATGAAAATAAATAAAGAAATCTAAACATATTAATAGAAACGTGTGGATTGTACATATATAGAGAAATTAAATAATTAACATACCTCAGAAGTTGTGAGCAACACTGGTGAGGTGATAGAATATGCATGTTGCAAATGGGAAATTGGATGTACGGTCATATAGTGATAATGGAAGAGTGCAAGATGGCGGATGGAAGTACCACTCATAATTGGAAGTGACACTTAGAAGAATGTGAATGGATCAATTTGAAAAGAATACGGGTTGATGGAATGGGCAGGAGAATTGAGGTAGTGTTCACCCAGCAATGGAACAAAACAGTAGACTGGTGTTGCTACGGATGCCTGCAGCACAGGTCCCAACTGTGTAAATGTAAACATAATAGAACATGTCCCAGCTGAGTTAGGTCCTGACTGAAGAAGTGAAAAATAGGTCCCGACGGAGATATCAAGTTGTAATCATGGAAAGTGTGCAGTGTGTGCATGTGGGAAAAACAAAGAAATTTAATTGTCACCAACAAGAGTTGAGTATTGCAACTCAACCTCCACATCACTAGACATTATTATTGTATCAACATCAGAATGTGCATTGTTTGGGTTACAACAACTGAATCAACATCATGTGGTGTCATAACATCTGAATTAGCATCATGTGGTGTCACAGGATCTGAATAAGCATCATGTGGTGTCACAACATCTAAATCAGCAGTATCAGGAGGAGCATACTAGGCAAATAAAGATACAAGAAAGTCATCTCTCTATAGTGGCTTCTTGTACAATTTAAGCCTATGCCCATTAACCAATAGTGAAAACTAAACTTCATCAATAGTTTGCAGTTGAACTGCACCATTAGGAAAAACTTGTTGGATTTCATATGGACCTAACCAACGTGACTGAAGCTTGCCCTTGAAGTCCTTATACCTTGAATCATAAAGTAGTGTCTGGTCTCTTGTAGTGAATTCCTTTGTTTTGATATATTTATCATGCCATTGTGCCCTTTGCTTCTGTATGACCTCTTTATGATGAATATATTTTAGTCTCATTTCATCCAAGGCATTCAAATGTTGTAGCCTTTCCTATTGTGCAATGGCCAGATCCATTCCTAGGTCCATTGTTGTCCTTAGGATTTTATGCTCAAATTTAATAGGAAGAACTGCAGTTTTGCCATAGACCAGGTCATAACATGTAAACCCTGTAGTTGTCTTCCAAGTTGTTCTGTATGCCCAAATAGCTTCAGGGAGCCTATAAACCCAATCTCTTCAATG
This sequence comes from Cunninghamia lanceolata, assembly GCA_027924645.1. Lineage (NCBI taxonomy): Eukaryota > Viridiplantae > Streptophyta > Pinopsida > Cupressales > Cupressaceae > Cunninghamia > Cunninghamia lanceolata. The sequence continues at coordinate 2,555,585 of BSBN01000082.1, forward strand.
AAGCTGCACTGTCTTAGTCAAGATGTTTTCAATTTCTCTATTGGTAACTTCTACCTGACCATTAGCCTATGGATGGTAGGGTGTGGGTTTCTTATGCCTGATCTAGTATTCTGCAACCAATTTTGTTATTAAATTAGATGTAAACTGTGGTCCTTGGTTAGTTACTATTTATCTTGGAACACCATACCTGGTGAAGATATCTTCATACAAGAATTTGGCCACATTGCTATCTCTAGAAAACTGTAATGCTTTCACTTCTACCCATTTGATTAAGTAATTTGTACATACCAAGATATATTCTTTGTTGTTTGATGAAGGAGATATAGGGCCCACAAAATCTAAACCCCACTTGTCAAAAGGAGCTAGTGAGAGTTGTGGCTACAAAGGCATCTCATTACTTCTAGTAGGTCTCCCCATCCTCTAGCATCTATCACAGCTCCTAGTGTACTTGACAACATCCTTGTGAAGCGTTGGCCAATAATAATCTGTGGTGAGGCTTTTAAAGGCTATCCTCTTTGCTACAAAATGTCCTCCACAAGGCTCATCATGAGAAGCCTTCATTACATCAAATACTTCATCCTCCCTGATACATCTTCTCATAATATTTTCTAGTCCAATGTAGAACAGGAATCTAGAAATCCAAGAGTAAGAGAAACATTTATGCACCAGCTGCCTCTTTTCCCTTGGAGAGAAATATCCTGGAATTTGCCCTGTAACCAAATAGTTGGCTATATCTGCATACCATGAATTGTATGTAGTGAGAGCAAATAAATTCTCATCAGGAAAGGAATCATCAACCATTCCATCGGAAGACTGTGTAGGTAGTCTGGACAGAAAATCAGCAACAACATTGGCTTTGCCTAGTTTGTCAACAATTGTAATGTCAAACTCTTGCAGCAACAATAACCACCTTACAAGTTTGCCACCTACTATAGGTTTATTCATCAAGTATCTGATGGCTGCATGATCTATATGGATGAAGACCTTGTAACTAGTTATGTAGTGTCTAAACTTATTTATGGCATAAAGAACTGCTAACATCTCTTTCTCTGTCACTGTATAATTCAATTCAGCTCCTTGCAAATTCTTACTAACATAATAAATAGAATATTCCTTGGATCCTTCTTGTTGTCCTAAAATTGCAAAATCTGATGCATTAGTATGGATGTGAAAAGGTAAGGTCCAATTTGGTCCTCTAAGTAAAGGAGCTTGTGTCAAGGAGGTTTTTAGCTTTTCAAAAGAAGTCTGACAATCTGGTGTCCACTCAAATTCACTGTCTTTTGTTAATAGAGTAAATAGAGGTGCAACAATCTTGTTAAAATCTTGAATGAACCTTCTGTAGTAACCTGCATGTCCTAGGAAACTCCTAACATCTTTTTGCTTCTGTGAAATAGGTAGGGTGGAAATAACTTCAATTTTCTTTGGATCCACTTGTATGCCAGCACTTGAGATAAAGTGCCCCAAAACTATTCCTTGTGTCATCATAAGGAAACACTTGTCATTACTCAAAGAGAGATTGTGATATGTACATCTTTTCAATACCTTCTCCAAGTTGTGTAGGGCTTCATCATATGTGTCACCATATGTGGTGAAGTCATCCATATAAATCTCCATACTGTCATGTGCAAAATCAAAGAAAATGCTTAAAACGGCTCTTTGAAAAGTAGCTAGAGTGTTGCACAAGCCAAAGGGCAAGACAGAGTATGCATATGTCCCCTAAGGGAAGGTAAATGTTGTCTTGTCTTGACCTTCTAGAGAAATTTTAATTTGATTATATCCACTAAAACCATCAAGGAAAGAAAAATATTTCTTGCTTGCTAGTGAGTCAAGAACCTGGTCAATGAAGGGCAATGGAAAGTGATCTTTCCTGGTAGTAGTGTTCAATTCTTTGTAGTCGACACAAACCCTCCACTTTCCTCCTTTCTTTAGGACTATAACCAATGGTGAAACCCATTCACTGTCTGAAATGGGGTATATGAAACCTGCATCCAAAAGTTTTTGTAGCTTAGTTTTGACGATTTCCCTGAGAGCTGGATTCATGCACCTTCGCTACTGCCTGATGGGCATGTATCCATCATCTATGTATATCTTATGCATACATAAGGCAAGATCAATGCCTTTCATATCATTATAATCCCATGCAAATGTGATTGAGTGTGACTGTAAAACTCCATGTAAGGAGTGTTGTTGTTCATCAGTCAAGGCATTATTAATATTCAATAGCTTTCCTGGCCTGACTTCTAGTTGCTTGGATAGTTCTTGCACATAAGACAAATCAAGGCTGGGTAACACAGGTAAGCATTGCTAAGGTAATAAAGCATAAAATATTTGAGACACCTCTTCTGATGAACTGCTTGGTGTTGTGGTGCTTAAAGGGTCTTATAAGCAAGATAGACAATCTTGCTGCTGCGGATGCCTTCCACGGTTATTATGAAGGATATGAGCAATTAGTTCATCTTCATCTAGAACATCTAACAAGGGGCTACATTCAATAGTCATTAATGTTTGCAAGGAGTAAGTATCCTCTTCTTCCTAGAAAGGCCAAATGGTTTTCTCAAGTTCATGGTATGGTTGGGCTGGAGGATACAACACCAATTTCTTGGTCACTGTCCCATTAGAGATGATCATGTTACCAGACCTACAACCTATAAATACATCATCAGTGGTAAGCCATGGTCTACCTAGTATAAGAGGATAACCAACAAGATTAACTTTGGGTTGCAAAACTATGAAATCAGCTGGATACTCCCAAGAATCTAATGTAATGACCAAATCTTCTATGACTCCCTCAGGTTTGACTATAGACCTATCAACTAATTGAAGAACTATCTGGGTAGGCCTAAGATTGTTCAGTTGGAGTATTTGCATTGTTTCCTTGGTCATGACATTAATAGCAACACCTAAATCTATCAAAGTGTTCTTAATTAGAGTCTTATTGATCTTCACATCCACCACTGGACTCCCTGGGTCTGTATATTTTGGGACGGTTATATTACCCAACATGATGTCTGCAAGGTTACCTAACACATGCACTGTCTGGGGGTCTATTCTCTTCCTTCCTGGCTTCTTTATGCAAAGATCCCTAATAGTCTTGGTATAGATGGGGATATCCTTGATAGCTTGGATTAAGGGAATCTTGATGCTGATATCCTTTAGCTGGCTAAGAAGGGTAGTATCAGCTTGAGCTGATTGCTTTTGCATGGTCAAACGTTCAAGGAAAGGAGGAGACTTCTACAGCAAGGTAGGTTGGGCATGTTGGTTTATGTTTGGTTCCAAGGGTTGTTTATCTGGGGCTTCTTTGGTGGGTTCTTCATCTTGAAGCTCAGTAATTTGGGGAGATGAAGGTCCTGCCAGTTGTTTCCCTGATCTAAGATGAACATTACTCACATCCACTCCATAGGTGGGATATTGCATCACCTCATTAGTATAAGCTTGCTGAACAGGCTTGTTGTTAGGGTTAGGTGCAGGTTGGGCAGTCATTTGGGTAGGTCTAAGAGATGGATTTTGAGGTGGTGGCATGATGGCTGGCTGTTGTGGCTGAGATGGAATCATAGGTTGTTGAAATTGTGCATTTTGCTGCCATTGTTGGCCCTTGTTCCACTGAGGATTATAGTTAGGTCCTTGGAAATTTTGTTGTGGCCATGGGTTAGGTTGTTGTAGATTCCAACCAGCTTGTGGAGAAGGCCATTGGGGATTTTTCCATTGTGGGTTTGGCCATGCATTTGGGTTACCAGACCATTCATGAGCATTCTAGGCAGAGAAGTTCTGATTTGCAGCAAGAAAGGGAGGATTAAAATTAAGTGGATCAGAAGGCATACCTTGTCTTTGTTGCCATGGCCTTCTTTGAGCAATGAAGAATAATTGCTTGTCCTCTCCTTCAAATTGCTATAACTCTAGTCTCTTAATCCTTTCTTCCTAGATATTGGCCACCCTCTTACATTTGCAATTGGCTTTCCTTTGTCTACAGCTGGGGCAATATTCAGTGAGCATTGCATCTACCTCTTCTTATTTCTTCTTGATGTGAAGAGTGTCCAACTATGTAGCCATGTGGCTAATGATATCTTCTTTCATATTGGTCAGCAAGTTACTAATTTCCACTCAAGAAACTCCATTAGCTGCCTTGCCTACAATGGCTACTCTTTCTCCTCTAGGTTTTCTGGAAAAAGTCCTAGAGTAGTTTTTGCAAGCTGTACAAATATCTTCAAAGGGTAGTTGGGAGATATCCCCTATTCCAATGAGATTTAGGGCATCCATGCAATCATCATTAACTCCTCTTAAAAAGACTAGCTTCAATGATTCTTTGGACAACCTATTCTGAGGGTTTTTCTTCAAGGCAAATTAGAATCTCTCCACATAGTCTTCTAATGGCTCATCCTCCTTCTGTGACATCCTAAAGATGTCATCTCTCCTCCTATCATGTCCTCTGCAATAGTCTTTTTATTTTGTCAAGAATTTTGCCTTCATGGTATCCTATTCTGGAATGGCATCTTTCCCTAGTCCCATAAACCATCTTAAAGCAGCATCTTTTAGGGTAGCAGGGAACAACTTGAGTCTATAAGGATCAGTGGTATAATCATAACTCCTACACAGAACATCAAACTCGAATAGGAAAGTGTCAGGATCTTCAGTCACCAAACCATAGAAAATAGGCAATGTAGATGGTGGTATATTTTTCAAAGTAGCTGCCCGTGCTAGGTCTGGTATAGGGAATTCAAATGTAGCTTGTCCATGAGGATCCTCTACTACATCTACCATTGTTTTAAAAGTTCCCTCTGTAGCAATAGAGGAAGCTGATGGAGATGTAGGGGGTGTTGATGAAGATGTAAAAGGGAACTCTCCTTCAGCACTTCCTATTGTGTAGTTGTTAAAATCAGTTGTACCCACATTGTTCTGAGAAGTTGATTGGAGTAATCTACCTTGAGTATACCTTTGCCTCTGCATACAATAAATTGAGCTTTATGTTTCAACAGCCCTGCACAATGTTAGTAGAATGCCTGGTGTTTCTTGAAAATTGAATTTATGTAATCTAATACAGAAATAAAGATTTAACTATAAAAGCATGTGAAACCTAACAAATGAGATTATGAAGATAGCACTATCCCCAGAAATGGTGCCAAAAATGTAGAGGAAAACTAATGTGTTGTAGACTTAAATAAAAATTTAGGGTTTAATCTAACTAAACAGTCCACTATCATTGCATTCCTACATTGAATTATCGACCAAGGAGCATAAGCTTGTGATGATGCCTGCACTATCTATGCCTTCAAGACTCATTTCTAATCTAATTTAATCTTAACTTATCTAGTCCTACTTACTAGAACGTACAGAAATGTAAAATAGTAAATAGAAATGGAAAACAACAAAAACAATCTAATCTTTCCAAGTGTTATGGGTACCTTCAACAAAAGCTGAAGATAACTGTATTTAATAGAAAAACATAGTTTTAATATAACAACTCAAAAATGATGAAAAGGCTAACACTAACCTCTGGAGGATTAAAAACGTGCACTTTACTTATGAATCACAACTACTGGAAATATTAATCAATAGTTCTTACTTGCTCACAATATAACACAGAAGATGGAATGAAACATATTAACTAAGAATGTAGGAATAAATAAGAAAACATGCAAAGTGAGAGTTAGTACTGTTGGTACTCATTTTCACCTAGAGGTTGATTTTTCATGTTTAGAGGGTTTCTTCATTTGAACCCTATATCTTCTTGCCCATCGGCATGACCTCGCAGGCTTCTTGGCGATCAAATTGGTGGTAGTGATGTACCATCGGCGTAACGTTCATCATCGGCATGTGTTTGGCCGATGGTGTTGGTCTGGCTAATGAAGGGAATATTCTCGCTTTGTATATCGGGTCATATACAAAGGAAAATATACAATGGCTGATATACATTTGGTGGGGCCTGCCGCAGTCTTATGCAAACAGGTTTGTACATGTTCAATATACAGGGGAGGAATGTATCTGGAATATTCTCATTAGATTCCCTGCTTGTATGTTTGTGTTTGTATATTCAGCATACAAACAAAATATACATTTAGATATGCAATGAAAATATATGCAAGCCAGACTCGAACCGAAATTCTGTTCGTTCTATAACATTTGACGTCTGCCCTGTATGTTGTATATGCATTTGGATTTGCATATACAAAAGCGATAAAGGAAAATGAAAGGAGAAAAGGGTCATCGATAGAAGGTCAAGGTGCCTATTGGTAATAATTTATGTTCAAGGTTTTTGGCATGGTCCCCTCTCTAAAATCCAAAATTTCCTAAGTGTTGGACCTCCTCAGCATTTTTCAGCTGCAGCATCATATTTTCTTAAGGAGAGGAGGTCATCATCATCATGATATTCTGGGGGTGGGTTGTCATCATCATCATATTTTCGAATATCATCCTGATGCCAATTTGTGGTGACGTCATTAAGGTCTGAGGGGGGTCATATTTCTAACACTAGTCACCTTGTGGAGATCCCCCGATGTTGCGAATATGACGATGACGTCATCCAGATATGACGGGGTGTGCAGTAGGCAGATATGCTGATGACGTCAATAGGACATGACGGTGACGTCATCAGGATGTTCATGGGCCAGACATTTGGTTTCGGCTAGGCAGGAGGATCTTCCTCCGATGCATCAGGTTGTGCCGATGAGGGTGGTCGTGCAGATGATGATGCTGACGTCAGGATGATTTTTGAACATCCGGAGGATGTTTGCATATGCAGGCATCGGCGTGACACTCTTCATCGGCTAGGGAGATTTTGGTTGTTTCGACGGTGTATGTCACACGGACGGAGGTGGCGAGCTGATGTGTTATTGGCAGGAGTTGTTCTATCGGCAGAGGGGTTTCTTGCTAGGCCGATGGTCTGTCTCTGGCCGATGGAGTGGAGTGTAGTGTGGCGGTTGGTGAGACAAATGAGGTCGGTGGGAGAATTGTGGGGTGTGCCGATGGCTTGGGTCTTGGCGAAAGGCTTTGTGTGAAGGATCGTAGGTCAAGCGTGGCAAAAGCGCTCGATGCTTATTATGCATGTAGCCGCGTGTATAAAGTGGTAGGGGGCTCTCCGCACCGTGCATGTGGGATTAATCTCCCTGTATTATTTTGAAACTACGGTGAAGTGCGTTTTGGCAGGAAACGGTTGCGATACACTGTTTGATGTTTTCCCGATGGCTGCGAGGTGGATGGACATTAATGGCAGTTATTGCTGAAGTATGGGCGATGGTGTGGACGGATCTGGTACCTGACTAAAGTTGTACATCCACGGCTGGCGGCTCATGGCTCGAGATCCCTTCTTGTCTCCTCCCCTACCTGTTGTATTCAGTGCGTTGAGCACCATTTTTTTGATACTGTGTATCTGGCGGGATTTTTGGTCAACCATGTAATTAATGCTGAGTACGCTTCCCTCTGGCTGGTTTTTAAGCTGGAAGTGTTACTCATTTTAGGTTGTTGAAAGTTGAACATTTTTGGCTCTGTAATGCAATACAGCTGATTTGGTTGCTCTGTGCAGTAAAACTTGTGAGTTTATGTATCTCCTGTTGTATGTTTTTTTTTTGCATGAATCCACTGATTTCATGGTCAATTTTATATGAATAATGCTATGTTTGCATGTGTTATGCTAATTTTGTCTCCAGTTTTGCATGTATCTTTCTTCTGAGTCTAGTTATTCAAGGAATGTCTAAGATTCTAGAACATAGAATTCCTATGTTGAATGTTTAATCTTTTAACTTCTGCTCAAGGGGTAGATTAAACTATTTTCAGATTGAATATTAGGAAGGGTATACTGTAATAGGGATGCCATAAGTATAGACAGCTTAACACTCTGTATTGGGAGATATCTGTAAGGCAGGTATCATGTGTATCCCCCTGAAATCCAATTTTAGTTGCTCATGCTGATCATTCACAAGTGTGTGTCTACTAACTCCAGGCCCTAGATAGGCACCAATCTTGCTTTGTGTTTGTATTATAACCATGTCCAGCTTTGCATCCAAACATAAAATTAAAATCAAACTCTAAAACAACCTTTAGGACATTAGAATTAGTTTTAGGATCCAAGTCCTCTGTCTACAACTGAAAATAAGCCCAAAGCTAGCCCCTTTGCTCTTATCTTGCAGTTTTGGTCTACTTACAGGAGGACTTATCTACTTTCTGTCAGCATCCCAGCCTTTGTATGCATATCCCCATGGATGTTGAGTAGGGAATACCCCCCTAGGTTTTGCAGAGCCTAAAGAAGAAGAGGAGATAAAATATAGAGTCTATATCCTATACTGTTGGCCCCTGGCCCAGAGATCCTATTGATCATTGATGGCTACCTTGTAGGGAAATCTGGGAATAAGCATCTAGTTTGGGAAAAAACCAATAGAAATTGGTGACTCTGCTGGGGAATCTTGTGAAAGAACCCTGATTTACAAAAGAAAACAGTTCCTAGTAATAGGTGGCGACTCCAAAGTAAGCTCCCAACCGGTCAAAGTGAAACTTATATGCAGGGGAGAAGATCCCAACAAAATCCTTTATTTGAAGAGTTACCCATAAAAATGATGTATAGAAAAAAGGGGACTGTTCGAGCCAGTCAAGATGGTTCTCCTAGCCCCAAGAAAAATGATTTTATTCAGGATAATCCAAGGTCTTCAGACAAGACAGTACCTTATTTTTCAAACAATGAGGCTGAAATCTAGAGTGTGTATGAAAGACAGCAGGGTAATGGTTTGAGAATAAGGTCAGAGGTGTTTCAGGAGCGTCCTTTTCATGATTCTCCTGATAGATTTGAAGAAGCTGAATCCCTAAGGGATGATGATAATGAAGATTAGAATATGGTAAAACCATCCTCCTCTAGGCCTAGCGAGGAAGAACTAGCTGATGAAATTAGGAGCTTAAGGGCCAAGTTTGAATATCAGCAGGCAATAACAATCAGAGATGACCTGAGGCAGAAAGTGCAAGCTTTAAGGACTGCCCAAAATAATTCAATCCCTACCCTTCAGAATGCAAATGTGCAGAGACATCAACAGAGAAATGAAGTGCAATATCAACATAATGATCAAAGACAAAATGTGAATGATGCTAGGATACCGCTGAACAATGTAAGAAACCAGAATGCAAACAGAAACATCAATGTTAATCAGTTTGACAGACAGCCCATGCAGCTAGATAGATTCAGACAGTTGGTGTTTGATGGTATTCCTAGGTATCCTAATCCCATTGACAAGCATCTAAGGCTGCAAGTGCCTAAATTTTCAGGAAACAACACAGTGTTAGGAGAAGATCATCTAAAGGCTTTTCAAAATGTCATGGATAACTTTGAGGTAGAACATAAGGATGTTTTCATGAAGTCATTCATGCAATCTTTGGTTGATGAGGCTAAGGAATGGTATAAGAATCTGCCTGACCGGAGTATTTCATCATGGGATGATTTTAAAAGGATGTTCAAGGAGCAATATGGTGACAAAACTGACCCTAGCTTTTTTGTAAATGAGTTTACCAGTATCACTAAAGGGTCAAATGAGCAGGTTGCAGATTTTAATGCAAGATTTACTAAAGTGTTAAACAAATTGCCACATCACATGAGGCCAAATGAACCTATGTGCATAATATTGTATATCAATGCCTTTGATGCAAAAACTACATATGGATTAAGAGATAAAAGTCCTGCTACTATCAGGGATGCTTTCAGAATTGCAGTGAATATCGAGAACAACAGGAAAACATCAGGCAAGACAAACAGAAGGGATGATGTGAAAATTCTGCAGAATCCAAACAAGCCTCAGAACACTTAAGGTAATACGTCTGCCCCTGAAGATAAGATAGACAAATTGGCAAATGTTGTTAAGGACCTAAGCTATAGAATAGCTAGAAGTGAAAAAGGGATAGGTCCTGATAGGCAAGTCTATCAAAGGCAGGAAAAGAGGCCATCATTGCATGATATGCCTTATAATACCAATTGGCATAATGGTAAGCCTATATTCCCACACAACAACACAAATCAGAGAGCTCAACATGTCAAAGAAACTCCTGATCCTCTAAAGAAAGCTATAAATATTGTTGATGATACTCCATGGTGTATAATTTGTCAGATGCCACATTCACAGTCACAGTGTATGATTGCTCAGTCCTTGTGTGATAATGTTACATCTTGTAATGAGTGCAATGATCCACATTATGTGCAAGATGATCATGTTAATATGATGTCCATAAACAATGGATACCCCATTTATAGTGCTGATGAGAGTATAGATGATGGAATTCAGGCCTGTCAATAGGACTCTTATGATGAAGGTAATGAAGAAAGCTATGTGTATGCTCAGAGCTCACACAATTTTCTGAGTAACTTACAATGACCTTCTGATGAGGAAATTAGGGCCTTCACAGCTGCAGCAGTTGCTCAAGTCAAAAGCAACTACAATCTCAGAGGTAAAAATCAAGTAAGCAGCCCACATCAGCTAGAAGGTATTTCTGCAGGTCAGCCACTGCATGGTCATAAGGGGATTGAATCACAAAAGAGGCAGTGGGTTAATAATAAACAGAATTTTAGACAAAGAACAGGTCATGAATCTCAAGGACCAGAAAATAGAATCCCCCAAGCTGAAGATCAAAGCAAAGGTTCCCAAGACAAGAATGATGATCAGGGAACTATGAAAGTAAAAGCTAAATTAGTTCAGGATAAAAACAAGATTGTGGAGCAAGCTACAACTGTTATACAAAATTATGCTCCATTTGATATAGCTCAAGTCCTCTCCCAGGTAAAAGTCTCTGTTCCACTTATGGAACTGATGAGAGTGGAAGAAATCAAGAATAGGACAGTATCCCTAATTTCAGGGGTGCCTTTTCAAGCTAAACAAAATGTTCAGATCCATGGTGACAAACATGTCATATGTAATGAAGAAGATGAGGCTCCTGAGGTTTATTTAGGAGTGACTATGACAAAGTGTCCTTCACAAGTGGAACCATTTTATGTATCCCTGGTTATAAATGGAAAAATAATCAGAAATTGTATGCTTGATTCTGGAGCATCTACAAATGTCATGCCTTTGGCCATCATGCAACAACCTGGATTGAAAATTGAAAAGGCATGTGGAAAATGTTATGCTATGGATGCCAGAGAGGTACCAGTTATTGGAATCATGAAGGATGTAGATTTCAAACTGGTAGCATTTCCTAAAAAAAGATATAAAATGAATATAACGGTGGTTGACATCAAGCCACAGTATGGTATGTTGCTGTCAAGAAGATGGGCAGCACTAATTGGTGGAAGTATGCAGCTGGACCTGTCATATGCCATGATTCCAATGAATGGCAAGGATGTTAAGCTAATCAGAGAACAAAGATCATCAGAGACAGTGGAAGAGCAAGAAGCTGAGGAACATATATGCTTTGTAAACACTGACTGTGATAACTTCAAGGTTGTCTCAGATGATAAGGAAGATAAAGAGAAAAATGTCTGCATTAAAGAGCTGGACCAGCAAGGTTTATGGACTATGTTTTTTGATGGAGCTTGTGCAAAAGAAGGCTCTGGAGCCAGAGTTGTTTTCTTATCTCCAAATGGTAAGCTCCTCAAATTCTCTTTCTTGCTGAGATTTGTTTGCACAAACAACATTGTAGAATATGAGGCTTTACTCTTAGGCCTAAATATAGCCCTCAAACATGGAATCAAAATGCTAAGAGTATTTGGTGATTCTGAGCTGATTGTATCCCAAATTAGAGATAGGTATGCTTCAAAAAATAAAAGATTGAAACAATACAAGCATGCTGTTTGGGATACCATTGAACTATTTGATGCATTTTCAATAGGCTGGGTAGAGAGATCCAAGAATGTTATGGCCGATTTCTTAGCTAATGTTGCAATAAGGCCAGATGACATCACTCTGTCAGATGTTACAAATGTAGAAGTTAAAATCAGGCCTGCAGTACTAGAGAACATATGCAGTTGGCAAGTGTTTAATGATGATAGGGACTTGTTAAAATTTTTGCACTACATAGATGAATATGAGAATCAAGAAATTGATTTCCAAGCTTTTGTAGAAACCATAGATGGAAAAGAAACTCTTGTGGGGAAAGAGATAATTCAGTTGAAGACTAATAAAATCCCTAGAGGGTTAGTAGCTTTGGAAAGAGCTTTTGACAGTAGAGACCAATTGGTCACAAAGAAATCTCCCATAAACAAGGAGGATTTAGAAGAGATAAATTTGGGAACATCTCAGGCCCCCAAGAAAGTATACATTGGTAAACAACTCAAACCACACATCAGGAGTATGTTGATTGCATTACTGAAAAGGTACAAACATGTTTTTGCTTGGTCATATGAGGACCTTAAAGCCTATAGGGAAGATTTATTCCAGCATGAGATCCCATTGAAGCCGGGAGCTAAGCCATTTAGACAAAGGCAAAGACCTATTAATCCTACCTTAGCTCCAAAGATGCAAGAAGAACTCAAAAAGCTTAGGGAGGCTGGAATAATTCTGCCAATCAGACATTCAACTTGGGTATCTAACCTTGTCCCAGTCAGAAAAAAGAATGGTGATATTAGGCTTTGTGTTGACTTCAGGAACTTAAATGTATCCTCTTTAAAGGATAACTATCCACTGCCTAATATGGAAGCTATGTTGCAGAGAGTGACTGGTTGTGAACTCTTGTCCATGATGGATGGATTTTCAGGTTATAATCTGGTGAAGGTAAAGGAATCAGAACAATATAAGACTGCCTTCACCACTCCATGGGGAACTTATGTGTATGTTAGAATGCCATTTGGCCTAACAAATGCAGGTGCTACATTTCAAAGAGCAATGGATGTTGCTTTTGCAGGGTTGATTGATTCAATCTTGGCTGTATATCAAGATGATTTGACTGCATATTCAAAGAAGGAAGAGCAACATTGTATGCACTTGGAGCAGATTTTCATTAGAGCACTAGAGTATGGCATTTCTCTCAACCCAAAGAAGTGTGCTTTTGGGGTAGTTGAAGGAAAACTCCTAGGGCACATTGTTTCCAAGGATGGAGTTAGGATAGATCCAGAGAGAGTGGTTGCTATTGACAGAATTCAAATGCCAAAAACTGTAAAAGGAGTTCAGTCCTTCTTTGGACAGATAAATTTTGTTAGGAGATTTGTTCCCAACTTTGCAGAAACCACAAGGAACATTTCCAAGATGATGAAGAAGGATGCAACTATTCACTGGGAAAGTGAAGCAATTGAATCATTTCAGAGTATCAAAGAGGCAATCAAAATGGCCCCTGTTCTTAAATCTTCTGATTTTTCTAGGCCATTCCAGTTGTTTTCATTTGCCTCCTTTCACACTGTTGCTGCATGTTTGCTACAAAAAAATGAAGATGGATTTGAACAACCCATAGCTTTCTTCAGTATGTCCTTGCAAGCTGCTGAGTTGAAATATGATATTAAGGAAAAACAGGCATATGCACTAGTCAGAGCCATCAAAAGTTTCAAACCATACCTGGTAGGATCACATATAATTGCATATGTACCCCATGCAACAGTTAAAGACATATTCACTCAACAGGAGGTGACTGGAAGAAGGTGTAGATGGATAAACAAACTGCAGGAGTTCAACATAGAAATACAAATTACCAAGTTGGTAAGAGGACAAGGATTAGCCAAGATGATGGCACGGTCAAACTTGGAAGCGTGCCAAGTTAATGCAATCCAAAATGAGAATGTAAATGTATCAAGATCTGGATGGTACAAGGACATTATATACTACTTGCAAAATCTGAATTGTCCTTCCCATTTCAGTGACAGTCAAAAGAGGACTTTAAAGTTACATACAATCAGGTATGTTATTGTTCAAGGTGAGCTATACTGGAAAAACCCTGATGGTGTGCTGCTGAGATGTGTGGATGAAGGTGTAACTAACAATGTTTTGAATGACATGCATAAAGGATTGTGTGGTGGACATTATACTACCCAAACAACAGCCCATAAGATTCTCAGAGCAGGATATTGGTGGCCCACTCTCTTTTCAAATGCACAAAGGTTAGTGAGGAAGTGTGACCCTTGCCAGAGATTCTCAGGAAAATTGAGATATGATGGTGCTTTACCCCTCAGAACTATAACTGTGGATGCTCCATTTCAACAATGGGGAATTGACTTCATAGGGGAAATTGCAGACAAGTCAAGTGGGGGACACAGTTGGATTTTGGTGGCAACTGATTACTTTACCAAATGGATTGAGGCCATTCCAACTAAGAGAGCTACAAGTAAGGTGATAACGGATTTCATAATGGAAAATGTTATCATCAAGTTTGGAGTACCATTCAAGATAGTTACTGATAATGCTATGTGCTTCAGATCAGGTGAGTTTATTGATTTTTGCACTAAATATGGGATAAATCTATCATATGCATCACCATACCACCCACAAGGAAATGGTCAAGCAAAATCAAGCAATAAAAGCATCATGAAAATTATCAAGAGGATACTAGATAGGAACAAGAGAGCTTGGGACTCAAAATTAAAGTTGGCAATATGGGCTGACAGGGTGACAGTAAAAAAGGCTATTGGGATGTCACCCTTTGAGCTGGTATATGGTGCATCAGCCAGATTGCCTATAAACAATCTCCTGCCAGTTTACAAATTTATCCAGGATAATGATGAGGAGATTGAAGACCCCATGACAGAAAGAGTGAACCAGCTGGTTGCACTGGATGAGAACAGAAGGAAAGCACACCAGGTCAATCTCAAGAGACAACAAGATGTGAAATATCTGTTTGATAGGAGAGCTACAAAAAGGAAGTTTCAGGTCAATGATCTGGTACTCATCTGGAATGCAAAAAATTAGGATAGGGGTAAACATGGTAAATTCGAACCCTTATGGATGGGCCCATATCATATTTGTAGTACCCATGGGGAGGACTCTTATTTCCTCCAGGCCCTAGATGGTGAATTTCTGGAATTGCCTGTGCATGGCCAATTCCTTAAGTTCTATTTTGCATAGATGACTTGTCTCTGTGCACATGTGTAAAAATATGTATATATTGTAAATGTCTTGTACATGTTCGTGCCTTTTTGGTTTTTGCCTGGTCTGCCCGAAGATCTGGTTCTCGTTGCAGGTTTTCACCTACACGTCCCCTTTCGGAGCCAGTGTTGGTACTCATTTTGACCTGGAGGTTGATTTTTCATGTTTAGAGGGTTTCTTCATTTGAACCCTATATCTTCTTGCCCATCGGCATGACCTCGCAGGCTTCTTAGCGATCAAATTGGTGGTAGTGATGTACCATTGGCATAACGTTCATCATCGGCATGTGTTTGGCCGACGGTGTTGGTCTGGCTGATGAAGGGAATATTCCTGCTTTGTATATCGGGTCATATACAAAGGAAAATATACATTGGCTGATATACATTTGGTGGGGCTTGCCGTAGTCTTATGCAAACAGGTTTGTACATGTTCAATATACAGGGGAGGAATGTATTTGGAATATTCTCATTAGATGCCCTGCTTGTATGTTTGTGTTTGTATATTCAGCATACAAACAAAATATACATTCAGATATGCAATGAAAATATATGCAAGCCGGACCTGAACTGAAATTCTGTTCATTCTATAACATTTGACGTCCGCCCTATATGTTGTATATGCATTTGGATTTGCATATACAAAAGCAATAAAGGAAAATGAAAGGAGAAAAGGGTCATCGATAGAAGGTCAAGGTGCCTATTGGTAATAATTTATGTTCAAGGTTTTTGGCATGGTCCCCTCTCTAAAATCCAAAATTTCCTAAGTGTTGGACCTCCTCAGCATTTTTCAGCTGCAGTATCATATTTTCTTAAGGAGAGGAGGTCATCATCATCATGATATTCTAGGGGTGGGTTGTCATCATCATCATATTTCCGAATATCATCCTGACGCTGATTTGTGGTGACATCATTAAGGTTCGAAGGGGGGTCATATTTCTAACACTAGTCACCTTGTGGAGATCCCCCGATGTTGCAAATATGACGATGACGTCATCCAGATATGAGGGGGTGTGCAGTAGGCAGATATGCTGATGACGTCAGCAGGACATGATGGTGACGTCATCAGGATGTTCATCGGCCAAACATTTGGTTTCGGTTAGGTAGGAGGATCTTCCTCCGATGCATCAGGTTGTGCCGATGAGGGTGGTCGTGCAGATGATGATGCTGACATCAGGATGATTTTTGAACATCCGGAGGATGTTTGCATATGCAGGCATCGGCGTGACACTCTTCATCGGCTGGGGAGATTTTGGTTGTTCCGACGGTGTATGTCACACCGACGGAGGTGGCGAGCTGATGTGTTATCAGCAGGAGTTGTTCTATTGGCAGAGGGGTTTCTTGCTAGGCCGATGGTCTGTCTCTGGTCGATGGAGTGGAGTGTAGTGTGGCGGTCGGCGAGACAAATGAGGTCGGCGAGAGAATTGTGGGGTGTGCCGATGGCTTGGGTCTTGGCGAAAGGCTTTGTGCAAAGGATCGTGGGTCGAGCGTGGCAAAAGCGCTTGACGCTTATTATGCATGTGGCCGCGTGTATAAAGTGGTAGGGGGCTCTCCGCACCGTGCATGTGGGATTAATCTCCCTGTATTATTTTGAAACTGCGGTGAAGTGCGTTTTGGCGGGAAACGGTTGCGATACACTGTTTGATGTTTTCCCGATGGCTGCGAGGTGGATGGACATTAATGGCAGTTGTTGCTGAAGTATGGGCGATGGTGTGGACAGATCTGGTACCTGACTGAAGTTGTACATCCACGGCTGGCGGCTCATGGCTCGAGATCCCTTCTTGTCTCCTCCCCTACCTGCTGTATTCAGTGCGTTGAGTGCCATTTTTCTGATACTGTGTATCTGGCGGGATTTTTGGTCAACCATGTAATTAATGCTAAGTACGCTTCCCTCTGGCTGGTTTTTAAGCTGGAAGTGTTACTCATTTTAGGTTGTTGAAAGTTGAACATTTTTGGCTCTGTAATGCAATACAGCTGATTTGGTTGCTCTGTGCAGTAAAACTTGTGAGTTTATGTATCTCCTGTTGTATGTTTTTTTTTGCATGAATCCACTGATTTCATGGTCAATTTTATATGAATAATGCTATGTTTGCATGTGTTATGCTAATTTTGTCTCCAGTTTTGCATGTATCTTTCTTCTGAGTCTAGGTATTCAAGGAATGTCTAAGATTCTAGAACATAGAATTCCTGTGTTGAATGTTTAATCTTTTAACTTCTACTCAAGGGGTAGATTAAACTATTTTCAGATTGAATATTGGGAAGGGTATACTGCAATAGGGATGCCATAAGTATAGATAGCTTAACACTCTGTATTGGGAGATATCTGTAAGGCAGGTATCATGTGTATCCCCCTGAAATCTAGTTTTAGTTGCTCATGCTGATCATTCACAGGTGTGTGTCTACTGACTCCAGGCGCTAGATAGGCACCAATCTTGCTTTGTGTTTGTATTATAACCATGTCCAGCTTTGCATCTAAACATAAAATTAAAATCAAACTCTAAAACAACCTTTAGGACATTAGAATTAGTTTTAGGATCCAAGTCCTCTGTTTACAACTGAAAATAGGCCCAAAGCCAGCCCCTTTGCTCTTATCTTGCAGTTTTGGTCTACTTACAGGAGGACTTATCTGCTTTCTGTCAGCATCCCAGCCTTTGTATGCATATCCCCATGGATGTTGAGTAGGGAATACCCCCTAGGTTTTGCAAAGCCTGAAGAAGAAGAGGAGATAAAATATAGAGTCTATCTCCTATACTGTTGGCCCCTGGCCCAGAGATCCTATTGATCATTGATGGCTACCTTGTAGGGAAATCTGGGAATAAGCATCTAGTTTGGGAAAAAACCAACAAGTACCTTGAGTGGCTAGCTCAAGGAACTATCTCACTTTTCCTGGAGATTAAGTCTACTTCAGATCTTTACACATCCCATAACATATAGTTAAATTCAAATCATATCTAAGATAGAATCTCCTTCAGATTTTATTCAAAATTATAACATGTCTGGAACAACTGATAACTGTAACAAAGTAATGGCCATTTTGAAAGTAAAACATAACAACCAAAATTAACAAACTCATCCCCTAACTTATAAAGATGGGAGAGTCTTGTGCAACCTTCTAACTAACTGCAATCATCAATTCATTCCTCAACATCAGGATATTGTTTTTGAGATCAACTTATTAACTAGAACAAAGGAAACAGAGTCCTATCCAAATATAATTTCTAACCATAACAGCTCATAAATAAGATTCATAAACTTCAGTGAGATTCCTAGAATGAGTCTTCTTTCTCCCCTGCATTTATTCTCCCATGATGACCATGTTTGTCTCCACTGATCGCTATGTCTGGCACTTGGACCGCATTCCCATTGATTCTTCTATTCTACATCCTATTGTAATTACTTCTCCTTGGATTCTTTATCTGGCTGCAAAGGGTTAATCATTCCAACATATATACAAAACAACCTCTCATAATAAACTTATGAAATCCTATCTATAATTCATACATATTAATAATTCAAATCATCCATTTGATAATAGAACCACCTGAGTTCATATTTCAACATAGGGTCTAAGTCTTTGGAAAGTATATATATGAAACAACATCAAATAGAGTTAATGTATGTGAAATCTTTGTAGAACCATATAGACAAGGTCTTTAAAACATATGGAAATAGTATAAAAGGAGGACAATATTTCATCCCAACAGAGATATCTTGGGAAATAGAGCAGCCAGGGCATGCATGCAGGGTGAGCTTTAAATCTTTAATCACACCTACTGTCTTAACAACAGTGCCATCTAATTGTACTATCCCCTTATTTACCCTCGTGTATTCTATGTCTAACCTATTGGCTATGTTTTTGGGCATAATAGAAGTACCCGCCCCAGAATCTATCATGCAATTGTGTAACAATTTATTACCAATGATTAGGGAAACATAGAAAGGAGGAGGCTTACTAGTTTTTCTTGTGCTTGCTTCCTCCCTGGGTTGGCATAGGCTTGCTAGGGTGGCTGTCTTTTCTTTTTTTGTCTCCACAACAGGCTGATTGAAGCTTGTTAGGGCTTCCTAAAGTAAATTTCTCTGAGCTGGGATTAACAAAGCATCCCACATAGTGACATTTAGGTTAGTCTTCTTCATCTAATCAACTATGTTGAAGGGAATCTAACTAACCTTCTGGGATACCTTTGTGACCACAATGTCAACTTTTGATTGTTGATTAGTCTAGGGCTATTGTTCTAGCATTGAATTTTCCTTACCAACATTCTGATCTATTTGCTTTGAAGGAATCTTGGTTGCTACTCTTTCATTTGTAGTCATTTGGGTTGCCTAGGAAGAAGATGCTTGACCAACTATAGATATAGATGCATCCTCAGTGGCTCTTCTTTTGGCCCTTGTGTTGTGTGCTATTATGCTTGCACCTTGATTGACACCATAGAAATCATCTTGTGTCTAATTCATCAAAGTAGAGTTATTTTACATTTGTTCATGTCCTCCCACCATCTCTTGACAAGAGTTGGCTTGCTACTCTAGAGGAACTAATTGACTTTGCACTATCAAAGCTTGACTGAATTGTCCACTCTGGCACAAGTTTTGATCATGTGGTTGATTGCATGGATAACGTCGGTCATTATCCTAATCCAAGTTGTTTTGTATGGGCACAAGAGGCCCGGATGTGCTTGTTGCATTGGGGTGCACATCATTCAATGGTCTGATGTAACTAGGCTGATTTGGCCTCTGCACATTACCCTAATATGGTGGTCTACCTTGCTGGTAATTCTGGTTGAATGGCTAATATGGTATATTAGGTTGTGTCAGCTATCTTCTTGCCAACACCAATTCACTTCCCAATCTTCTGATCAAAGCATCTTTCTCATCCTCTTTCTCAATGGTAGGTGTAATTAGAGTAGTAGCAGGGATGACTGACGTAGGAATTGGAGCCACAATAGGCTAAAAGATAGGAGCTTCTTAAAATAAAGGCATTGGTGGCCTTGGAGCAATTCCTAGCCTAAATTAGGTAGTTTTCTACCCTTATAGTTATGTCGTATGCATCTAGTAGCACAGTTCCTCCCATGGATTGAATAGTGACAACAATGTCAGGGTTCAAAGATTTCAAATAATAAATGAATGCAGTGTTTGGGGAAGGTTTCACCAATAGTGGAATCATGTCCCATGTCTTTTGGAATCTGTAATTAAAATACACCATATATTCATGGGGGGCTCTCTTAATTGTAGCTAGCTACTCCATCAGTGATAGGTGGTCACTCTTGTCTTCAAAATGTTGACATAAACTAGTGCCCAACTCATCCCAATTGTGGATAGAATTAGCTAGGAGACCTCTATACCATTGGATGGCTTTCCCTTTGAATGAAGAAGCCAACAGTCTCACAACCACATTATTTGCAGTGACATTGTGGATAGAACAGACACTGGCAATATCTTGAATGTGCTCGGTAGGGGTGGTGAAGTTTTCACCATTAAAGAATGGGATTGCCTTTAAGGCTGAGGTAGGGATATCATCATACTGGGCTAGGCCCATAGGGATACCCCATTGAATGTAACAAAAGGAAGATTCCTTGCCATGTTGGGGATATTTAGGTTAATTCTGGGTATGCGTAGGGTTCTTCTTGAATATTGGAATCTAACTTGGAATCTAGTTGGAGTGGGAGTATATTGGGATCTTGAAGGAGATGAAATTGCACTCCTGTTTTCCCTCACAGGGGACCTAGATAGTCTACTTCTTCCTCTTGACTCAGTAAATGATAGTTCAGTGAATTGATAATTACTTCTAAAAGAAAGAACAAATCTGCACTTTAGGCATGAAATGTTGAGTTGATATGGATACTGGATCAAAGAGTCACCAGGTGCTTGTTTAATGCTTCCATAATAGTGAATGAACTAAGAATAACACTAAATTCTCAGTCCAGCTCTTACTCAAAGCAGAGAGTCCCACTGGGCATGCCAGAAACTATTATCACCTGAAATTGCACCCTTTTGTTGAAGCTTTGACAATTCCAACAATTTTAGAGTAACATGGGATTGGTCTTAAGGTGTGGGACCTTTCTAGTTGAGACCAAACCTATAGAGAAGGATAGTTCATCTTTCTAAGCTTAAGGCTTAGAGAAATAGACTAAACCTACACTAATGATCACTAGGAGAAAGGGAGAGAGGAAAACTAAAATTAAAAGGCATGTGATACACCAAGATTTAGGGTGTTTAGTTGCAACTGATATAACACAACAATGACCTCAAATACTAAAATGGGCTCACACAGACTTACAACTTTAACAAAGGTTTGAATTAGAAAACTATAACCAATGGAGGGACCATTTTATCCACAAAATGAGTTATAGATTTCAAATAAACACAAAACGAAAGCATAAGAGAGGAAAAAAATCAATGATAATATTGATCATGAAGGCTAAATAGCTATTTCAAAAGAAAGATACTTTGTTATAGAGAGATAGACACAAAATAACCATCTACATTCATTGGTGAACCACTATCTGAGACATCAAAGGCTCAGCTTCGAGCATAATGCATCAGATCCGACTGGTTCTTGCAATGCGTTACATGGCCTATGATAACAAACTACCTAACTAGCGTGATAGCCCAGAAGAATAGATAACCAACCCCAATACATCTTTTACACATGTAAATAGCTTTTACAATCACACTGTAGCATCCATGGACATGGAATGAGAAGTCAATAAGAAAGAACCATCACCCATGCTGCAATAACTTTGTTTTAGTGTCCTTGGAACATGCCCATATGGCTCTACCTGTGAAATCCACTGAAGAAGAGTGTTCACCCATGCCACGGTTATAATAAATTTAATGCAAATGGACTATAGTAGCATGGGGAAGCGAGGAATCCATCTTCTATAAGAAATTAGGCTCTAAAGAAGCATTAATGGTGACAAGGAGGGTCATTGAGTAGTCTCGTTGCATTTTAAACAAAACAAAATGCCTCTAGAAGGAAAAAAGGTCAGGCTCTGACATATTAGACTTCCTCTGATCAGCCTTCCATCGATTGGGCTTGGAAAGGTGAAAGAGGAAACCTTGGCTTTTGAAGTCTGAAAGAAGAGAAAACATCGAGCTTCGGGAGTTGGGTCTTCACCATTGCATCATTCTTTGGAAATAAGAACTTGACCTCCACCTTCACAACACTTAGTCAATTTATGAAATCAGTAGAGATCGATCCTCAGGCCTTCCGCCTTATGCCTTCATAGAGAAGGAAGAAGAGATAAAGTCTGAGCCCTACAAATTTGAAGACTTAGCCGCTTTTACAAAGGTTCAACAGAGTTCGTGGTTCGAGACTTTGGCCTTCCTCCTTCCAAAGAAAGGAAAAGGGAAGAAGAAAAGACTGAAGTCCAACCCCCCAAAACACGTAGAATTATTTTGAATGAAAAGAAGTGGGACTCGGATCCCGAACTCTTTCCTAAGGATGATGTCACTGCCACCTGGCAGCTTTCCGCAGTTTCACGGTCACCTTTTGCCTTAATAAAATAATCTTCGTGAAATGGCAGAAATGAACCAGAATATGCCACATGGCCCATTGGAAGTCATCCTTCAGGGCTTCCACCTTATGCCTTTTATGAATAAGATGGAAGGTGAGAAGCCCCAACTCTGACCTCTGACATACATAGAGCCTTTACTTGTCGGGCTTCGGCAAGTGGACTTCCAACCTTCGACCTTCCAAAAGAGAAAGCAAAAGAGAGAAAGTCTAACCTCTAAAGACTGAAACACTTAACTGAATTTGTAAAGGGACAAAGTGGAGTTCAAAGACAGTTAGGATGGTATAGCGAAGGGAAGAACTTTGAACTTCAAAACTTTGAAAAGGTAAAAAAACACAAGGAAAACTTAGGATTTTTGGGACTTAGCCTTTTTGGGTGGTTTTCTCTTGCATTTCAAAGGGTGAAAGTAGTAGGATTTCATGGATCCTTAGGCCATTTGGCCAGAAGGAAAAATAGGATAACAATAACCAAGAGTCTTTCTCACCTTAAAAGAACATCCTTATTGAGGATACTCTCCTTTACCCTAAAATTAACTTTTGGCCATCTTGGATCTAAGTCTAGAAGGTGATTTTAAAACTTGTTACCTATTGGTGTCTAGTGTTAGCCAAATGATTGGTCTTGATTTGGATCAATCTTTGGCCCTTTGTAAATTCATTTTAGATTAGCCATTCTAATTTTCCATATTCCTACTTGATTCCCTAATTCCTACATATTAGAAATCTAGTGGGAAACCTATATACAAGTCAACCTACAATTCACTACATAAAATATCTTATAAAGAGTAATTGTAATGTCCATAGCATATCTAAATCATGTAGTAATTAATTCATGTCAAAATAAAGACATGTATGAAAATAATAATCATGTAAGCCCACTATTCATGTATAATGCATCCATTATATACCTATACTACATCCATACATTTCCATCATGCATACATCTTAAAGCTAGAAAATACAAAAAAAATGAAAAGCATAGTATATACATTTATACATGTACATCCAAAAATAGTCAAGTGTAAACTCTAAGCTATCCATGTTCATAAAAGAAAAATAACAAACAAAATCAACCATGACAAGTTGCACGGCTATACTAGTCATAACAATCAAAATAGGTCTATACTCATATATCAATCAATATTTAGCTCCCAAGGATACATAATTGAAGGCATATGAATCAAAAGTACAAGTATCTATGGATCTCCCCATATAAGGAGGCAAGTCAAATCAAATCAATGAGAAGAATCAAAGAAGTTTAGCTGGTAAACCTTGGGATCCTCCATATCTCAAGATCTTGCTCCTTTGCCATCTACCACTCTCTATTCTATCTAATCATGCAAGAGTACTCTCCCTTTGTTCATGTGGATGATAATGGAAAATTATCTTGACTCACAAATAGGAGGGTGTATCATGTCTAGAATTTTCTCCCACCCTACTAGGCCCCTCAGAATCTTATTCTCCCTCTCTAATGTGAGGATACTATCTCATTGAGACAAAATCTTCTCATTAGCATGGTGAATAGGGTAAAGCACATCGGTATGATGGCTAGTATATAATGGTAGATGTGCATCCACTAGGATCTCATACCTCCTTTCCATGGCAATGGAAAGTGTGTCCATCATTGTCATCTTGATTAAATCCCTCCACCCATTTGTAATATTTGCATCACTAAATTACAAGCCAAGAAAAATAATGTCAAATCCATGTCAAGAGCATAACTAACATGTATCATGAGAAAATTCAAATTAGATATTAAAAGAGAAAGTGCAAAGTACACAAGTATAAATAAGCTACCAAGAGGGGTCACTCACTCTCATCTACCCCTTTGTCAACTGAGTGAGGGGTACCATCTATGGAAGAGGAAATTGATGTTGTGGTTTCTCTCCCTCATCCTCCTCTAACTTCTCCATCCTCAACTCCACCTGACAACTAACTAACATTCTTTATGGGGTGGTTGCATTCTTTGTTATGGTCTTTATGCCTCTGCTTCTCCTCCCTCTACTAGCATAATCCTCAAAATTAAAACTCTAAGAGTAAGTGGATACCACTCACTATACCTCATTGAATCTTGATAGAATCCAAAACATATCTATAATATTTAGCCATTGGGAGTATATCTACCAACAAAACCTCCTTAAATTGATGTAGGACCCACTCAACTTGGTGAATCACCATGGACTAGTGTCTCTATTACAAGGTTCTCCCCTACAAAAAGTGTGCACTACATCATCACCTAGCCATCCCATATCCATATCAATGTATGGGTTAGCAATCACATCAACATCAACCAAGTTAGCCACCATCTACATCACCATGTCAAAATGTCCCACCTTACACCACCTCACTACTCTAGGAACTAAATGATCTGGAATAGGCATGAACCTTTGGTAAAGATGGATGTGCTCTAAGAGCCAACCCATGATGATATAAGGAGGATTAAATGATAGGGATCCACACCTAACAATGCTCTAGAGATCATGATACACAATTGCCAAAAAATCAACATCTCAGGCATGAACTCTCCCATGCTCCACCAACTAAATAATAGGAGCCCAGGGCTAAACAAGAATGTGTGTCTTCTTATCTCTAGATGGTCTAGAGGGAATTAGACCAATAATCACCTTTTGGAAAGGTGGGATATCTAGATCTAGGACCTATATTATCTAATTCCTCTCCTATCCCATGGGTCCTCATCCTCAATGTAGGTAGCCCATGAAATCTACTATGCCTTAGAGGTCCAATCACTCAAGACAAGATGGTTCCCCTAGATGGGAACACCCAAAATATTGTAAATGCCATGATATATGATAGTCCACTCTATAGAAACACCAAGAAATTGGAAGGTGTTCTCGTTGGAATCCCAATATGTGAGAATGTCACAAAAAATCTATCTCAAATTATGTATAATCATAATTTGAGCCTCTATCCAACCTAGCTTTTCATATAATATCCCAATAATATGGAGGAAGGTTATCTAAGAAATAAGAAAGCCAAGGATACTCCTTGATGGCACTTCATCTAATGTATTGATTCTACTAGGTATAATTCAAACTTTCTTAGAAAACTCCAAAAATTTATAAACCCCCCAAAAAACACCAAAAAATAGAAAAACAAAAAAGAAGACCCAAAAATTAAAAGTTCAAGTTCATTGTTTAAAATCACCCCTTTTAATAAGCACAAATATTGAAATTGCCTAGGTGATCCCTTAACCACCTTGGAAATTCTATGATTGACCAAGTGATTCCTTCATTGGTAAAATAGGAAATCTAACATCGAACTAGTGATCATCTTACTCATCAGCCAACAAAAGGTAAACTTTGACCAAAAAGCTCAAAAATGCATGTGAAAGAAAAAATGAAAACACTATCTTGTTCCTAACTTAGATGCCTATTTGTTGACCCTAATGGCCCTAAATTAAAGGTCAAATACCCTAGAATTTGATTAAAAAACAAAACTAGGGAAAAAATATTTTTTCTCATGTTACACACCTATGGGTTCACCTCGGTTGGTGCACTAGCCATCAATATGATCCTCACACTACAACCTTTTCATAGACTACATATTCACCCAAATCAACAAGCACAAATGAATTTAAAAATGAGCTAATTTTTAGTTTATAGGATAGTTTTTGGTTTTGTGATATGTCACTTTCTCCTTATTGGTCATCTAGGTTAGGTGACATAGGTATACATCATATTATGTCCCTTTGTCTATTCTTTTTATAAATTTGAGCCAATTTTCTACAAAATAAAAAATGTTATAGAATTTGTCACTAGATCGAACCAACCCCAACCAAAAATAACCACACCCCCATATTCATAGTAGGCTTATAAAGAAATTTTGATTACAATGTTATATACAAGAAGATAAAATAGTTACATTTGATCAATTACATATCATACACACATTCTTTCCAAATTCCTAATTAACAAAGTGATGAGTGCCAAGTTGCACCCATAAAATACATCTTTTTACCTCTCTTTTTCTCCTTCCTGGTCCTATATTTCTTAATGTCTGCACCCAAATAAGCTACCAAGATCGTTCTAGTTAATGATTAATTGAGATAGATTACTTAAGATCATAATTTCTGATTGAGAGACTAGTGTGCATGGAATTGATGGAAAAATGTAGAAACTTCTCTCTTTTTGAATCAACAAGTATAGATGCCAGGAACATCAATTTTGTGCATCTCCGGAGATAGTCTTCAATGATCTCCGGAGACAATACCAAAGTTCCATGACATCAGAAGTGTTGAAGTAAAAAAGAAAGCATCTCTGGAGCTACAGATATCTCCTTAGCTACAGACATATCTCCGGAGCTGCAGATAGGGATAGATATCTCTGGCGCCTCCTGAGAGTAGGGCATATTTCTAGAATAAGTTGTCGATCAGGCACTCTCAGTAGTGATCGTAATACCCCTCATTTCACTCAAATCATCAGCTGAGTGATGAAGGGTCATCTTTAGTTAACTACTGGAGTTTTTATCTTTATAAAGTTTTTGCATGAGTTATGGATAGAACTGATTCAATACCCATATTTTCATGGCCTCGCTGCCCAAATGTATTAAGACTCAAACTTGGAATTCTGAGTGGACTTCTGTTCCACTCAGTCTACTTTTATTGCATGATTATTTTCCATAGTTAGATAGCTAGTGTAATAAAGAGATGGATGTCATCTCATAGAAGAGCTGGTAGATAAGATAAGTGATATGTCATCACTCATTTTCATATATACTTATAGAAACAGCAGAAGGGAGATACGATGATTTGATTATTCTGATTCTCAGTAATCTCAGTTCTGTGATATCAATATTTTTCATGAATGCAAAGCGAATGGAATTGGATTAAATTTAGTTGTGATCTTCTTCCTTTGTGCTGATTCCCTACTATAGCCTTCAGCCCCAAGGGTGTGGAGCAAGGGCCCACTCTCACCACCAAGGTAGAAGGCTAGTACCACTATTTTGTTACTTCAAATTTTGCTGTGAAAAGTATTTACTGATTTATAGATAGATGCATGTTACTATTTTTTCATATTGCTTTAAGTAACTTCCTATTTAATTTTGTTTTTAGCATTCCTTAAATTCATTTAGTAAGTAGATAGATTAATTTCTTCAAATTGGTAGAAGTTATTAAGATTAGCTAGGAAAATTGGTAACTGTAGAACCCCTAATTGCAGATAGCCAAGGACACAACCCCTGGATTTTGACATCTGAAAATAGATTAAATGATGAGGTACAATGACACCTTGTCACAAAGCATGTTTCAAAATTAAATCTAACATTATTGCATACCCAAAATTCCCACAATGTAATTGATATTTTCCTAATCATGTTTAGATAAATTGCATTGATCTCTCCCTTTTCTAGATTCTGTTTAAAGTATTGTGCATAGAAAGAGATATATATCCTAAGTAGGTTTATCTTTTATCCATATATTATGATCTTACAAAATAGTTCATGTATGTTTATCCCTATGATCTTGTAGAAGAATCAAATGTATGATGATTCATTTAATCCTACAAAAGAAACAAATGCATGTTCATCCTTAGAAAAAGCATGTTATTTCCTACAAAGGAAATGAATACTTATTCAGTTAGTTGATCCTAAAGAAAATAAAAATAAATATTAATTCTTAATATCCTAGAAAAGAAACAAATGAATGTCCATTCCTTCAATTCTATAGAAGATCAAATACATATTCATTCATAAGATTGTGTATTAAAATAATAGGCATATTCAATCCTAAGATCCTATAGAAAAATAAATGCATGTTCATTCCTTTGATCATATAGAAGAAACAAATGGGTGAGTGCAAGATCATGATGGGCCAAATAGTGGCAATGGAAAAAACCTTGTTGGATGGAAAGTGATAACATTTGGATTAAAATTTAGACTTGGATGGAAAGAGTGCTAACATATTTAGCTCAAATTTGGATTCCATCCAAAAAATACCTTGGGATCACATTTGATTTAGACAAGTGGAAGTCTCAAAACTTACCAAAAACTTGCAAAATCATGTGCTTAGTGTTATCCTAAAACTTTCCACAACTTTTCCCTCAAAGTTAATGAACTTTTAAAAACCAAATTTAATAAAATAAAAAGGTTTTTAGAGGAATCTCTCATGATTCTCAAAATGTAATTTATTCCTCATCACAATTTTAATAATTAATTATTATTTTTCTATACATACACTATGTCTAAATTCCTAATTGATAAATCTGAAAACACTCATAACTTTCAAACCATATATCTTTTTTCAAATACAAAATTTGTGTCACACTTTAGGCTTTTATTGGCTATAGGTTTTTTTAATTTAGTTTTAATATTTTTTACCAACTTGGGCTAATTGAAAAATATTTTTAATATGTTTGAAAAGTCTCATCGATAAATAATTATTTATTTTAAAAAATTCACAAAAATGTGCTTCATATCCATCCAAGTGTCATTTACTTATATAGAATGTTTTATGAAAAAATATTATTTTTTGCTTGAAATTAGGTTATTCAAAAGGATACCTACTTTTCTTTTCCAAAAATTTTAGTAGTCCCTCTTTAAAATATCTAATTTTCACCAAATTTATTTGAAATTATTCAAAAAAATTAGTAGACCATAAGCTACATTCAATTTCCTACAACTTTTATTACTATGTTTTTCTAAATTTTGTAGATGAGTCCTTTGATTTTTATGTGAAGTTACTTAATTATGTTTTTTAGCATTTCTATTATTTCTTAAGGGTGTTATTTGGTTGATGATTATCTCACACCCCTCCAAATGCATGCAATCCTTTGATTCTATAGAAGAAAAAATACATATTCATTCTTAAGAACTACATATGAACTACAAAATAGTCCTAATGAAATTTTCAACCAAATATAAAAAAGTAAAGGAACTCAACAACTCCTTCCAAGTGATAGCTATGATAACCATGTGCTTTGAGTGACTGGAACATAACTCCCTTTCTCTTGAATTTCCTACAAGAAAAAATTACTCTCTTATGGTTTATTTATCTTTGTTCTAGCCAAAAACCTTATTGAGTCGCATCATACAATATTGCTGATACTGAACTTGGTGGAGAGAGAGCATCATCGAGGTGATTAACTACCTAGCCAGAAGGCATACACCTTCCTGATCTTGCTCCTGAATGGAGAAGCCTGACCCTTCGTGAGGGGTCTAGCAAACTAAAGCTGACATGTGTGAAGGAATCTGGTGTAGCATGACATATCTAACATTCTATAGCATGTAGATAATGCAAAATGTACAAACATCATGATATGACAGAGAGTAGAATTAACCAAATAGTACAATTACTAATTTGATTTATAAGCTTTGGCCAAAGCATCTTTTAAGATGATGACAACTAGATAGATTAGAAGAAGTAACTTACCTTTCTCTGTAACTCCATATTCGACACCCGTCCATGCTCTTTCTCTTACTCTACTTATAGAAATAACAAAAGTGAAAAAATGCATAATTGAAATCAAACCAAACATAATGCATGATGCCATAAACATTGATCATTCACAGTAAAAAACATCAATTCAGAAGACAAGTCGTAAACAAATAATAGGATAGTTTTAAATCCATTGAACCCTGTTAAACATCTTCTTAATCATTGAATTGGTTTCATCTTTTTAGTCTAAGATATAACATTCTCATATATTCAAATTTACACTTTCACACCATATTAGAAAGAGATAGAAAATAAGTTCTCACTACCTCATAGCAATCCACAAAGAAACTTACAAGATCTCACAAATTTAATCAAGAGATCTAACTCACACAAGCCTATCAATCTTAGCAGACATGTTACTTAGTACTATGTTCTATCGAAAGATATAAGAAAAATGTCATAGTTGTCCTCACACTATTATTTAGTCATAGAAAAAGGAAAACTGTTTCCAATAAATAATATTTCTCTAACAAAAACAAAAATGAGTTACAACAAATATATATAACTATCTTTGTACATACATAGAGTGAATGGTAGACATAACATCCTTTATTGTTCTAAACCATCTAAATAAATCTATCCCAATTTCATACATATAAAGGTGAGATAGGTTTACAACTTATCTTAAAAGGTGATTCTAACCTCATCCTTGGTTGCTATTTTACTTAGTACTAGAATATGACAAAAGTTATAATATGACTAAACAACATATCCATTCTTGAATCTATCATATATAACTAAGGTTCATAATTCTAAAGAGTTTAGTGTTACTTATGGAACAATGGCCCTCTTAAACATAAGTTCCTCAATCCTAAAATCTTACAAATTTAATAATCCATCTTCTTACATCCATAATTCAACCCTGTAAGATTTCATAATTCATAGACCTAGACATACAAAAATACCCTCTATTGTTCAAAATATAATAGATAGAAATTATCATGATAGATCTTCCTTGCAACTTAATGTCCACACTCGACTTAAATTTAATGGAAGTTTATATATATAAATCCATGGAATAAATCTGAAACTTCTAGGGCTTGATAAACCTTAAAAATGATTAACTCCAAAAGATAAAAGAAAGTAAACCATTATTGATCAAGTTAATAAGTTTACATTCATCAAACACTAAATGAATTAGAAGACAACATAATAAATGGGAAACAGAATAAGTGAGGTCTTAGGGCATAACAAAAAGTTGTGCATGGTTTCAATTTAATTGTAAAGCCGAGCAGAGTATGGGGTGAAAAGTACGGACCCTCAAATCTTGAAGCAAAAGGCAAAAACTTGACCGCTTATGTGCTAGAAGCGGCTAGGTATTTCCAAATTCAAGATATTTACTTAACCTTAAGGAAGCATAGGAGAAGAATTATTTCGCTGCTGCCATGGTGGGAAGTTGGCAATTGCATTTGGTTTATTAACATGCCCCATGGAATGACTAATAGAGTAAACGCTAATTTCCACACTACAAATATGTTTTAACCCAAAATTGATGCAAGAGAAAATGTTGTGTAAAGCCAAACTCCATAGCCTTATGTAGCAAGGCACAAGATTAGCTTAATGCAATTATCATATAATATACTCGTAATGGAATTGCTGAAAAGCTTTAGAACATACATGCAAAAGCATTGGTAGGCATTAAACTAAATATAGCAAAAGTGGAGGTGCAAAAAGGCATGAAATTAACTCAAGCTAAGTCTGTAGGATAAGCACGTGATGGTCTAGATAAAGTAAATAGTTAAGATACTCAAGCAAAACATAATGGACTGAAAAAAAAGTCTGATCCCACAACCTATGCCAAAATGATTTTGGAAGACTTAAGAAACTTCCTTTCTGCCAGCATGGAATCCTTTGACAAGATATAGGACAAGGCATAAGGATCGAAGGATTTGTGACCCATGATGTCTTTGATAGTGCCTTGAATGAAAGAGCACAAGACATGTTAAAATAGAGTGCCTTGAAAGGAAATAATTTCACTTGAATACAGAGATGGCAGGTTAAGTTCAAAAATTTATTTGTTGAAGAAACATGGTCTCATGGTATCCCAAGACTACAGGTTATGCACAAAACAATTGATTAAAAGATTTATAAATTTTCAATCAAATGAAAATTGGTGGCTCTAAGTCATATTCTACAATCTGTGCCAACATTGCAAGATATGCACAAAATGGATTTTTGAGAAGGCTTTTGCAAACAAATGCAAGGAATCTCACAAATAAAACATATAATACCTCAATAATTGCTCTCCTAGTAATGATTTCAGAATAAACATATAATACCTCAAAAAAAATGTTCTCATGATGCATAATGATTTCCCTGATCCTAGCTCCTGCAAAGTATAACCCCTTTTGCCTTTTCTTGTTAATGAAAGTTGTGCTTCATGATTTCTATGAAAGCTTCCTGAAGATAGATGAGGAAGAAGAGAGAAAGATAGACATAAATTATATGAGAAGGGGGAGTGTTATCGGCAAATTGGAGTAATATCGATACTATTAAAGTAATCCAAATAACTCAATAGAAATGGAAATAAACAAGATTGAAAACAAAGAACGATACCTCAACAAACCTTGTTACTTTGTAGCTTCCATTGGTCACCTAATCTCAATTGATCTTTGTATGTGAATGAAGCCCTCAGAAAGCGCACTTCCTTTCTTTGTTCATCAAGATGACAATGGAGAAACGACTATGATATATCTTGTAATGAAGAGGAGCTTCAATACAATTGTAACATCGAAAAATGTCCCCTTGGGGGATTTGCCCTCATAAGGTTTAGCTCCTGGGTCTTTAGTATGCATTTAGGACATTTTATTTCATATTTTGGCATCCTGATGAAATGAGACCTGGGTTTTATGGAAAATTGGACCTAGGTGGACCCCTTGAGCTGTACCTTGCCAAAAATAGGGGGGAGGACTTGGACACCCGTGCCCTAGTCCTGCCCTATTTTGGGGTAGCCCTAATTTTTGAGTGTCAGTTTATGACCGTTATTTGGTCCTTTTGCCGACACGGTAAGTTTTGATTTTTAAAAGCTTGGTGGGAGTGCTTGTAGTTACATATATAAGCATGCTTAGGCATTCATTTGTAAACTAGATTTCAATTAGATAGCAATTGTGATGTTCAAGTGCTCTCAAGGTGATTCAAGGCTTCTATTGTGTTGCAAGAGCAGACTTGTATGTTTTGTGTGTTGATATTTGCATATTTGAGCATCAATTTCCTCATGGCATGAAGAGTCTCTTCTCCCATGAGAGATTCACTACAAGGTGACATAATATTGTGTTTTCATCATTGATTCCTTTGGTTTTTGCCTCTGCCTCACAAGGGCACACACTCTTTATCTAACAAGGGTGTTCGGAGACTTAAGTGCCCTCTGGGCTTGACTAAGGCAAGCCTCTAAACACCACAACCCCCAAAGCAATTCTTGTGATTGCAGGTTACAGGTGTCATATTTTGGGAAAAGTGGAGTTGTAGGAAGGATTGGCAAACATCAAGGATTCAAGATTTGAAGAAAAGCAGGACACGGGAGCACTTCCAAGACTTGGGTGCTCGCTCTAGTGTCCTCTGCATATGAGTTTCAAGAAATAGAAGTTACAGGGCTGATCAGTGTCAGAAGGATGTCTAGATCCCGCAAAGAAATTGGCACCTTGGACTTGGGCACCTGCTCCAATGTCCCTGACTGTTCCGCTTCGAAACCCCAAAAATAGGTGTTTTGTGATTTGGTATTTTCTGCAAGAGCTTTTTCCGTCTTTTGTCAATTTTTTTGTCATATTTGCATAATTAAGGTTTTAATGGTTAATTGGGCATAAGAGAAGGAAAATTAATAATTAAATTCCCTAATCCAAGTTTGCCTACATCTGCAAGTGACCTAGGGTATGATAGTGCTCGCCACTCGACCCTAGATCCTTCAATGTATAGTGGAGAGGCGGATTTGAACATCTAAACATTAAAACATTGACAAATCCAATTTTCCACTATACATTTTGATGAACCAATGTTTTTGGACTTAAATTGCAGCTTTATGAGTGTTTGTCTTCAGATTTGGATTGATTTCATTCATTCATTTGGTCATTCATTTTATTACATTGAGAAAAATTCAAAAAAAATGAAAAATTGGAAAAATTCAAAAAATTTGCATTGTTGGGCTTACTAAATTGCATCAATTCTTTCTAAATTTTCCTAATTCATGATTTTTGCATTAGATCTGATATAAACTACAGAAAAATCTAAAAATTCAAAATTTTATTTTGCGTTTTCATCATTTAATTGCTAGGGTTTTGTGGAAATTTTGACAATTTTATATAACCTAGTAATTCCAAAATCTAGGGTTTGTAGGCAAACTATTTTATCATATTTTTATACTAATTTTAGAGGCTCATTCAAATTAACATTTGGCTGTATTCTTGCATTTTAGTGTAAATTTGCATTTAGAATTAAAATATTTGCATTTTTGCATAGAAAATTTTAACAAAAACTAGCAATTTTGATGCATTTTTCATTAAATTTGCATTGGCATTTTGCATGATCAAGCTTGAAAATAATTTTCAGATTTTAGAGTAAGTTATTTTCATCATAAATCAGACTTTAAATCATTCACGTGGCATTTTGTCCCAAGATCTCAAACCTAAGGCTTCAAAAACAACAATTTTCAATAAAATTGGCCTTATCGACTTTATAAGCTTGCACCATAGGTGTGTTGTGAAAGGTATTTTTGCATTATTTTTCTATTATCAAGGTAATAATTTTCTTCCCCTCATAAAAATCTTTACAAAACCCTTTTGTCAGGCTCTTGTAGTGAAATTTTGGTTAAAAACTACACATTTTGGCTATTTTTGCCCTAGGGTTTGACCTAGTTTGCACTCCAAGAGTGTTGTGATCAATTTTATGGATTGAGGTGACTAATATTATTGATATTATTTACTATACCTCCTAAAATTCTTTACAACACTCCTTTTGCTAGGTCTTGGAATTGAAAAACCGTGAAAAATAACTTATTTTTGCTATATTTTCACTAGGGTTTTACCTTAAGTGGCATTAAAAGTGTGTTGTGTTGGGTATTTTTGCACCAAGTGGCTGCTATTACTAATATTATTTGTTTTCCATCATCATTTTCCTCACAACACCCTTTGTTATTCTCTGTTGCATTGAGTTTTGGTGAAAAAAGTGCCTATTTTGACATATTTTCACTATATTTTAACTTGAAATCGCATTAAGAGTGTGTTGAGAAGGATAATTTTTCTATTTTGGACTGATATCAGACACATAAATTTCTTCCCTTGACTGAAATCCTTACAACATCCTTTGTTTCATTCATTGGCATTGAAAAGAGTACAAAAAACCAAGCATTGTGGCTATCAATCATATGCTTCTCCTAGGATGTGTTCTCTTAGTTTGTGCATTGTGTGTTGTATGCTTTTGTATAAGCTTTAAGATATTCTATCCTAAAAACAATATCCCTTTAAGAATAAGTAAAAGATTAATGGGATCTAGTGCTCTTGAAGAAGTTGGTACTTTGGACACCTTCTTTACAAAGGGAGAAACTCAAATTGTGCAAGATATTATACATCCTCCAACCTCAATGGAAGAAAAAACTTTTCATGATGTTGATAACACTATTGAGGCTACAGGGTATGTATTTGATGAGAAAATAGAAAAATTGGATAAGGAGCTAGCTGAATATCAATCATTTATGGAAAATGAGAGAATAGTTGAAGAAGTTGTCCCTACAATTCATAACATAAGAGAATTGATAAAGAAGGACAAGATGGTGTTAATGCAATTTGTGGTCTATCACATATTGTAGAAACTAATATCATGCCATTGGTTGAATGTGCACAAATGATAAATAATACTCTATCAACATCTCATACTCAAGTTTCAGCACCTATACCGACTACGAGAATATCTACTTTTACGTCAACAATCGTAACAACTAATGCAAATGCTTGTAGTAATGATACCATTGGTATTGGAGCATCTAATGGCACTAATTACAAAGCTGTGGGATTTAATTATCAGAATTTGGTTCCTAAAGGGACCTCCTCTATGCATAATTGTTCTCAACCACCTATCTATTCCACTCATTTCCAGCTACCTATTACATACTCACAACCATCTTCCACCTATCATTATGGCCAACCATCGTTAACATATTCTCAGCCTCCACCTATTGCATCTCAAGCTCAATCACCTCCCCACCTTGGTTCTAATTCCTCACAACAAACTACATCTCCCAATGATGCCATCCTAAACCAACTTTTACAGGGCATGACTGCTTTGCAACAAAAGGTAACAAACTTGACAAATTCTTCACAGCCTAGTCTACCAACATATCATGCCTGTAATCCCCTTTCTTATGCAATCTTGAGAACCCCTATGCTTGAGAGGTTTGAGACACCTCGCTTTGAAAAATATGGTGGAAAAGGAGATCCTAATATCCATGTGGAAGCATTCACAGCTATGTGTAGCGATTTCTATTTTGAAGAGGATTTGTTGGCAAAATGTTTCTCGCGATCTCTCAAAGATACTGCTTTAGAATGGTTTTTCTCTTTGCCTCCTAATTCAATACACTCTTTTTCACAATTGATTAATCATTTTTTACAACATTTTCAAGCAAATATCAGACCTCAAGTCACCCTTATTGACTTGGTTCAATGCAAACAAGGTCCCAAAGAAAAATTGACTGAGTTCATTAGTCGGTATCAAGTAGTTTATGCACAAATTCAGTATCAAATGAAAGATGGGGATGTTCAAAAGATATTCATTACAAATCTGCAACCTAATATTCATGATAAGATTCTCTTGATGAAATATAACTCCTTTCAACATTTATGCACCGCTCTTCGTGATTATCAACTTTCGTCTAGTCAGTATGAAAACCAAAACTCATTGACTCAAGTTGGTCAATCCATAGGCGGATCGTCACAAAATAGTTTTAAGAGGAACAAGAATAGGGGTTTCATCAAGATCAATGGACTAAATACTAATGTGTCTGCTATAAATAATCCAATGAAAACATCATATCAACCAAGAAAGTTTACTCTGATATCTAAGTCCTATCATTCCATAATGAACCAAGCTGTGAATAACATTCTAAAACTTCCCTCGATCAAGCCTGTTGATCCTAGTAAACAAGGACCTTACTTCGATGCTAATGCCTTTTGTCATTACCATCAGACACAAGGACATGACACTGAACGATGCATGCATCTTAAACATGAAATACATGACCTTATTGATTCAAATGTCATCCGGGTATCAGGTGTGAATGACAATGGAAACAAATCGGTTGCTCCGCCGAATTAGAATTTACAAATCTTCACTAATCATTTTCCTAAGCATACCAAAAATAATATGGTGGAACAAAGTTTAGTGTAAATAGATGAGGATGATTACTTGGACTATGATAGTATCGTGGGTATGATTGAAGTCAACAAGAAACAAATGGATAATCCACCTCGTCCACGAAGAAACAAAATTTATGTTGAGGTTCCTCCTATGTTATCCTTATATGTATCGGGAGATAATCAAAATGCATCTAAAAAGAAAGAACAACGACCGATATAGATGAGGAAGATGGTACAGGATGACTCCCGTTACTGTTCTAGAAATATTCAACAATGAAAACTAGCTAAAAATTAGAAAAGAGCAAGACGACAATCAATAGTCAGAAATAATAGTGGTTCTCCCCCTCATAAGCAACAAAAAGTCTCATTTAAACAAGAATTTAATGAACAAGCATCACACGATGATAAAAAAGACTTTCATAAGAACCACTCAATTTTTGCATTAAACATGATCAAGTAGCTCTCCAAGAGGTTCGAGAGCTCTAAGATATGATATGAAGACCCTACAGGTAAGTATCTCTAACCCTTTATCTCTCTCATGATGTGCTTCCCCCGTTATGTGTTATATGTTGTTTAGGCCTCCTAGGATGACCTTGGATTCTCCTGTAAGGTTCAGGATACTAGGAGACCACATCTGTTGTGACCTATTTGTATCATCATTCTTCTATATTTCCTCTCTCTGTGATTTCATTGTTGTGTGTTGTGTCTCGTGGACATAGCATTGTAGTTGGTGACTTGGGGGCACCCTCCTACATGACTGTCCCTAAGACACTTGTTTCTCCTCTCTTATTTATTGTTTCCCTTCCTCTAGTGTTTCCACCTAGCGTGCGGATGACAACAAACATTTATATTGATGCGGACCTAGTGTCCCTTTTGAGAGCAATCAAAAAATGGACTTAGTTCCTAATATGATGATGGGGTTGTAAATCTTATCCAATGCTTGGCTAGTGGAAGCACTTGTGCTTTCCACGTAGTGAATTTGATGATGTTTCTGTCGCATTTACAAACCTTAACAATATTGTTGCTCTATGCACCTTTGTTTGCCTTTGAATCTAGCCTTGGTGGTACTCTATTCAGTGAGCTTCGTGATATAGCCTCACAGTTATCCTCGAACTCCGAATTCATTGTATAACCTTGGCTCTTTGTGTGGTTAATCATATGCATTGATGTTGTTTATCATAATATTGTAAACACTAACATGTTTCTTGCAGGGATGTGTTTGTGGGAATATTTGGCAATCGTAAAGTACATGTCACCTTCGGGGGGCATGGGCTTTGCGAAATTTAGTGTTCCCTTGTGTGTTTTATTCCTACCTTAAAGTGCTTGATATCGATAATTGATATCAACCACCTTAAGGTGGGGGCATATATAAGGTAAGTTGTCTGTTATAGATGTTAGCAATGTGTTTGACCCCAGATGCAAAGACTTGTGCCCTAGGGTAGTGCATCGTGCATCCTGAGTTTGTTTGCAATCAATCAATCAATCATGTAAGCCCTCTATGGAGGTGGGATATCGTGTATATCCTTTTTATCTTAAGCCCTCTATGGAGGCGGGGATGGTGTATTTCTCAGAGCAGATTACATCATCCTGTCATTTTTCAAAAGTCCTCTGCAGAGGCAGGGAGCGGTTCTGTGACTAACTCAACCCTTAAGCATGTTTTCGTTGATTATTGTGGCGAAGCCCAATCATTGGTGTGTGCCTGTAATGTGCCTAAGATGGTGTTGGACCTAGAAATAGGTACACTCCATTAGTTGTCTGCCATGTTTTCTCTGTGTCTTCAAGTGTGTGTGTTTTGGCGTGCTTGTTTTGTGTGGCGTGTTTATTGCCCCATATGTAGAGACCAGTGCCCTCGGGTAGTGCTTCTTGCATTTTGGGAGGTTTTGTGTGTCTTGCATGTGTGTTGCCCCATATATACAGAGACCTGCGCCCTAGGGTAGTGCATCCTGTATTATGGGAGGTTTGTTTACTTTCCAGTACTTGCATCTACATTTCATATATATGAGAAAGAGAAAAGAAAAGATATCATTTATGTCTTCCCTGCATTAATGTGTCTTCTATGCATTGATTGTATTCTCTATGTTTTATGTGACTGTAACTGTCTTCTTCATGTTTTTGCGTGCCTATTATTGTCTTCTATGTGATTGGCGTGTCTTCTTCGTGCTTGGCGTGTTTGTTGTGTTTGTGACCTTACTTTAATGCATGTATTGGCCTCGCGTTTATACATACATTAAAGTGGGGGCTAAATGTAACGTCAGAAAATGTCCCCTTGGGGGCTTTTCCCTCATAAGGTTTAGCTCCCAGGTCTTTAGTATGCATTTAGGAGATTTTAGTTCATATTTTGGCATCCCGATGGAATGAGACCTAGGTTTCATGGAAAATTGGACCTAGGTGGAGCCCTTGAGTTGTACCCTACCTAAAATAGGGGGGAGGACTTGGGTGCCCGCGCCCTAGTCCTGCCCTATTTTAGGGCAGCCCTAATTTCTGGGTTTTGGTTTATGACCATTATTTGGTCCTTTTGCCAACACGGTAAGTTTTGATTTTTAAAATCTTGGCGGGCGTGCTTGTAGTTGCATATATAAGCATGCTTAGGCATTCATTTGTAAACTAGATTTCAATTAGATAGCAATTGTGATGTTCAAGTGTTTTCAAGGTGATTCCAGGCTTCTATTGTGTTGCAAGAGCATACTTGTATGTTTTGTGTGTTGATATTTGTATATTTACACATCAATTTCCTCATGGCATGAAGAGTCTCTTCTCCCATGAGAGCTTCATTACAAGGTGACATAATATTGTGTTTTCATCATTGATTCCTTTGGTTTTTGCCTCTGCCTCACAAGGGCATGCACTCTTTATTTGACAATGGTGTTCAGAGACTTAAGTGTCCTCTGGGGCTTGACTGAGGCAAGCCTCTAAACACCACAACCCCCAAAGCAAGTCTTGTGATTGTAGGTTATAGGTGTCATATTTGGGAAAAGTGGAGTTGCAAGAAGGATTGGCAGACATCACAGATTTGGGATCTGAAGAAAAGAAAGACACAGGAGCACTTCCAGAACTTGGGCACTCGCTCTAGTGTCCTCTGCATTTGAGTTTCAGGAAATAGAAGTTACAGGGCTGATCAGTGTCGGAAGGAGATCCAGATCCCGCAAAGAAACTGACACCTTAAACTTGGGCGCCTGCTCCAGTGTCCCTGGCTATTCCGCTTCATAACCCCAAAAATAGGTATTCTGTGATTTAGTATTTTACTCCTGTCTACAAGAGCTTTTTCTGTCTTTCGTCAATTTTTTGTCGTATTTGCATAATTAGGGTTTTAATGGTTAATTGGGCATAAGAGAAGGAAAATTAATAATTAAATTCCCTAATCCAAGTTTCCCTACATCTGCAAGTGACCTAGGGTATTATAGTGCTCGCCACTCGACCCTAGATCCTTCAATGTATAGTGGAGAGGCAGATTTTAACATCTAAACATTAAAACATTGACAAATCCAATTTTCCACTAAACAACAATAAAAGGGGTGATCACAAGCTATGGAATGGTGTTGGTGCCAAAGGCATGCTGTGAATTCTGCAGAGTAAGTTTACTAAAAGCTTGGATGATTGAAATGGAGGAAAAGGGTTGTACTTATAGGCTCATGAGAGAGAAGATCAACAGTTGAGGATGAACATGAAGATCAACTGTTGAGAAAGGTTGAGAGATGTGTGCGAATAGGAAGAGGACAAGTGTCATGTTCTCTCATGCATTAGAGGAGTTAACATAATAGACTAATCAGTTAAGTGAATTGATTGATTAGTTAACTGATTTGAAGAGGAGGATAAATAGGACATGTGTGAGGAAACAAATAATTAAATATGAAAATATTTAATTAAGTGTGCACATGGATTTGCATGAATTAATTTTGGTGTTAATCCATTTTTAAGAGGAAATAATTTAAATAAATGTTTTTGATTTATTTAAATATAGAGGATGTTAAGTTTAGAAGAACTAATTAAATAATTGGACATTATCTAATTTAGAATGACTTTAGAATTTAGACGAGGTAATTAAATAATTTGATATTATTTAATTTAGAGAAATTTTGGAAGAATTAATTAAATAAATGATTTTATTTAATTTTGTGGAGGAATGTGAATCAAATAAATAAATTGGTTTGTTTATTTATTGATAGAGGAATTAAATTGAATAAATATTAAGAATATTTATTTAGACAGAGTCGTGTCATTTTTAGGTGTATACATTTTGCCCCTCTTTGATACAATGTGTTTTATCACATTGTTTCAAAGAATAAGATTTTTTTTAATAATGATACATGCCCTAGTTTGCCCCTGGTATAGGTTTATGACACTAGGATGCCCCCTCGGGAGATTGGATGGGAAGGAGAATCAAGGGCGTGGATAATCTCATAAAGAAGAAGGTGAAAATAGGTTAGGACTGCGAAAAAAATGGGTGATGGTTCAGAGAAACGAGATTGGGAAGTAGTCACGGTTGCCACACAGCTAGTTAGGGTTCACTCACTATATATAGAAGTTGGGTCCACAATCCTAGTCATTTGCACACTTGGATTTTGTTGATTGGTTCCTCAAAGCTTAGGAGAGCACTAGAGCTAGAGCAGTTAGTATAGATATGGATATTCCACGCGAGGAGCACCAATTTGAGCTCGTTCGACGGTTTGAGTGGCCAGCTGAGGCAGGACCACTAGTATGTAGTTCAACAAAACTCGCCTAGGGTCATTTATTAGGCTAATAAATGCTAGGGAAAACATGCTTGAATGAATGCGCTGAATCATGTTTCAGCACATTTGCTAGACAAAACCTCACATCTGTTGCAGTTTGGCACATTTACGTTATGAATTGATACATTTATCCTAAATGTGCATTTGTTATGCAAATCGGGGCATCTATTAGGAAGTTGTGCATGTGTGATAAGTAGCTGCGCTTTTGTTTATTCTGCACATCTATTAGTTAAAGTTGTGCATTCATTCTAGAGTTGCACATCTGCTCAAAAGGTCAGTGCATTTGCCTTGATACTGTGTATTTGTAGCCTAATTTGATGCATTTGCATTTTGATACTCAATTACTTAGTGAAA
The DNA here is from genome assembly GCA_027924645.1 of Cunninghamia lanceolata. Lineage (NCBI taxonomy): Eukaryota > Viridiplantae > Streptophyta > Pinopsida > Cupressales > Cupressaceae > Cunninghamia > Cunninghamia lanceolata. Next base: position 2,597,916 of record BSBN01000082.1, read on the forward strand.
TTGACTCAATTGGCATCTTGATCGATACGTCAATTGATAAGCGATCTCTGAGATTGATAGAATCTAGACAAGAGATGATATGCTTGTTTTGATCAATTTGATATGTTAAGTAAGTGATAGGATAGTTTGATAGTTGAGCAGGTTTGCTTTGATATTGTTTTGGTTGACGCATTATTGCGCAGATCGCGGGAGGATATCTCAGATGTCTTGATGTCGCGAGAGCAGTTTCCCTTGCCGTTGTTGTAGTGCTACATGCTTACAAAGATTGACCAGGTGGTGCTTGGTGATATGGGTTTGGATTATGTTTGCTTCATGGCCAAGGTTTGTGCGAACCTTAGTTTGTTGACTGTTGCAGTGGAGCACTTTCATAGCGAGGATGGGACATTCCATCTTCCTACTGGCGAGATGACCATTACTCTGGAGGATGTTTACAGGATCTTACACTTACCTATCCATGGTGAGCTTATGGAGTACGAGTTGTAGCGTGATGCTAGACTAGAGGAGTGTTGGCAGGTCTTCGATGATCCTAGGCTATGGGGTCAGGTGATCTCTTGGCATGATATGTATGGTTACGATGACTACTTCCTGGGGATTGTGGCAGGATTGATCAGGGGTGTGATATGCCCTGAGCAGAGGTCACATGGGTTCCCCATTGGCTGGGATAGGACACTGGAGAGGATGGTTACAGAGGGCACCCATTTTGCATGGGGTGTCTATGTTTTGGCTCACTTATATCATGATATGCACCAGGTGGTTTACCACAAAGCCGCCAGCTTATCTGTAGGCATCTCTTTGTTATAGTTTTGGTTATGGGAGCACATAGCTGTGACTCAACTAATTTGCATGTTTTCTAGGTAGCAAGGGGAGCCTTACTCATATGGTTATGCAAGTGTTGTTTCCCAGCATAAGCTGGGAAATATTGAGTACTAGAGGCATCGACTGGATAATGTGGATAAGGTTATCTAGCGACCTTATATAGACTGCGAGCCATGAGATGATGAGGATGATGAGCTTCCATATTATTTTCAGACTCGTTGGTTGATTGGGTGGACTCAGTACATCTTGGAGAGATAGATTGTTAGCCAGGTTCTAAGGGAGTTTAGGAGGACACAGGGGCAGGCCTTGTTTGCTAAGACCTATGCGGAGTGGTTTCGATGGGGCCTGGTTGCTCCTATGAGGAGGCTAGAGTAGATTTCTTGCAGATACACTACTAGGCCTGGCCTATGAGGCACAATATTGTGGATGCTGGCATGACTCGTGATTACAAGGACTAGTTTACAACACACCCGTTCCCTAGATACTCAAGACTGGGAGAGTTGGCTCCTCACCTAGAGGAGGTGGAGTTGGATGAGGAGGATAGTAGAGGCAAGAGGAGGATATGGAGGAGGGGGAGAGGTGGTAGAGGAGACAAGGGTGGAAGAGGAGATGATGGGGGGTGATGGAGGGGATGGTGGAGGGGGAGGTAGGCAGAGACAAAGGCGGAGTGTAGGTGAGGGTCCATCTCAGTAGCAAGTTGCGCAGTAGCAGGCTGCACAGTAGGTACATGTAAAAGCACAGCAGCAGGTGCCATAGCAGGTAATTGCATAGTAGCAGGTGGCAGCCCCACAGTGACCACAGGTTCAAGTGTAGCCTGACCCATAGTAGCAGGCACAGGTGGCAGCAGTTACCATGTTACAGGGCCAGCTAAGGTAGGTTAGGGTATAGCTGCGAACTGCAGAGTGTCGCAGGGAGGTAGATGCAAAAGTTATAGATGGGCTCACTACAGATAGAGACACAACATTAGCTAGGGTATGGGCCTTGATGACCGAGAGGGATACAGTCGTAGCTGCCTTGGCCACTGATGGAGCTATAGGATTCTTGGTGATGTAGATGACTCAGGGGCAGGCACAAGTGTTGGCAAGAGACATTGTGTGGCTTCATGAGTGTTGTCATTGATGGCAACAAAGTCCATTCCACACATCTGTAGCACATGGTATGACTATACCAGAAGTCAAATTGAAGAGTATTTTGGTCTAGTGAGCAAGAACAGAGCATGCAACAAGGTCCGACAATCAAGTCTGGATCTCTCAAAGGAAGTATCTCAGCAAAGTCTAGACTTGGGGAAGTCAAGAGGAGTACCATGATTGATCCAGAGATTGAGCCTCCAGTGATGAAAGAGTGAAAATATATGAGCACCTAAGTGTTGGGTTCCTGTTTGACAGAGTAGACTGAGAAAGAACTGACCGGCAGACCATCAGACCTTAATCTGGATGAGAAATTGATGATGATCAAGTTTCTTAAGGGATCATTCATGGTTGGCTAACATGATTGATGACTCCTATAACTATATTTTTGATACGCATCACTTAGTAAGCATGGATTCAACCAATAGACCAGAGTTTGGAAATATCTTGAGTTTTCTGGATGCCAACTAAAAAGATGTTGAAATCCTTGATGCAGATATATATACCAGATTGATTTCAGTATGAAGGTGTGTGTGGTGTGTTGTGTTGTGAGAAGAAAAGTAGAGAGTAGTGTGGAAGCAGCAATACAGGTCCAGTATGTGACAGGACAACAGTACTAAAGAAGAGGAAGAATGAAGTGCAGTAGATCAGTGTATTGAGCCTAACCAAAACTGAACCTCAGTATATGTGGATGCTTCTCCTCAGTTCAAACACCTAGTTACATTCTATATACCTTGTAGACAGTGATTCTCTTGTAGGCAGTGAGCCCTAATTGGCAAGTGCCATTTTGTACTTCTATTCTTTTAACAGAGAATACAATCTTGGGTTAGTCACCCCGTGGTTTTTTCCTTAACAGGGTTTTCCATGTAAAAATCCTTGTGTTATGTGTGTTGATTTTATTTCTGCTCTCATGTTCATTTATGCTTATATGTTTTGATACTGCACTATTGTTAAAGAAGATAAGAAAGTTAAGAAGTTTAAGATAACTGATTCACCCCCCTCTTAGTTATCTACCTTGTTTCCAACAATTGGTATTAGAGCTAAGTTCCTCTAGATAGATCCTAATAGCTTGAGGAAGATCTGGAAATCTCAATGGATATGTATGGTATGCGGGAACAACTTCGGTCAGCCCTAGATGATCTTGAGCAATCTCTCTCTGAAGTCAATAACCTAAGGGAAAGACTCAAACAAGATGATGATTTCATAAATGAACTCAAAGAAAAACTAAGTATCTTAGTGAAGAAAAGAAAGGAACTACTTCAACAATTAGCAAATTAAAGTGAATCCAATGATACAAATGAAGATCTGAATGAGAAAAACAAGTTATGTGAGAAGCTATCAAAAGAGGTCATTATGGTAAGACATGAAATGGAATCAGGAGTTATGAAATTCACCCAAGAAATTGAAGAGAAAATAAAAATTGAAGATAATCTAAAATAATCTCTCAAGGAGAAGTCAGAAGACTGCCACAAAATGGACAGAATAATCAAGCATCTAGAATCTGATCTTGAAGAAGCTAAAGACAATGAAGAACAACTTGAGAATCAGATAGATACTCTTAAAAGGGATCTTCAAACTACAAATGAATACAAAGAGAAATTCAAGATAAGCTCTTCTCAACTTGAAGTTCTTCTTGAAAGCCAAAAGAGGGTAGATGACAAGCATGGCTTGGGCTATGAGAAAGGTGAAAGCTTCGGATCTGGTCAGAAGAACTCTGGATCAGGATATTCAAGGAACAGGCCTAGAAGACCTCCAGTAAGGCAACCAAATGTTCAAAGATATCCATCCTTCAATGGATACTGCTACAATTGCAATAATTTTAGTCATAAATAAAATCAATGCAGAAGAAGAATGAATCAAACTAATTCATTTTTCTCTGGACAGTGTTTCAACTACAAAAGGTATGGTCACAAAACTCATGAATGTAGAAATATGAAAATAAACAAATCATTCAATGGTAGATGGTTTGCATGCAATAGAATGGGGCATATGGCTAATCAATGTAGATCAAAAGGGTATCAGTCAAATATGCAAAGAAATGTTGTTTGCTACAATTGCAATAGATCCAGTCATATTGCCAAATTCTGCATAAGTAAGAATCAAGACAAAAAGGGTTCGGTGCATAATAATCAAAGTCAAGACAAAGGAAAAGGAAAAGTGAATGTGGATGAAATTCAAAGGGAAATGAACAATATTTGGGTGAAGAGAAGCACATAAATTGTTGAGGATGGATCTGCACTAGAATCTGGTGCTGATATTCCTTCTGAAAACTAAATAGATGAGCTCTGGCTTAGGGGGAGTAAAAAAGGAAAACAAATTCCCCTAGCCAGTCAATTGGCGCTTGAAATTGGCACATGGAAAGTTGCAGATTAAAGGGTTCTCAGAGAAATATCTAAATAAACATTGGTAAAGATATGGAAGATCTGCAAGAAGTTTTGAAGAGGTTAAGCATCCAAGATTGATCCGGCTTGACAGTCATTTGGTAAAAGTAGGATTCACACAGTTAGATCCGGTATGATTTAAAATTCAAATATCTTGATCTATGGATAAATGGAATGATTGAAAAAGGGAGATAGATTGTAATTTATCACCAAGAACTATTCTAAGTGCATCTCGATGATCTGGAAAGATCTTTCTCAGAACAAGGAGAACAAGGCAACCGGAATGACTTAAGTTGTGCATTTATTGCAATGTGGAATTAGGGTTTGCACAGAAATATAAGGGTTCTCTTGTTCATCATTTGCACATTTGCATTCGAGAAGAAGAAAAAAGGAGCTCTACAACAAGTTGCCTCAAACCTCTCAAAGATCAACCGTAGAAGTTGATTCATCCATCAATCTTATCTGGCTCATATCGTGAACCCTAGAGGCATAAAAAGGTATTTTCACTCTTGAATATCTCTATCTAAATCTTTTGAAAGATGGCTACTCTGAATGTTGTCAAAATTACTGATAGACCATGCCCTAAGTTCAAGAAACACCCTTACAAATCTCTAGAAGTTGATCCTTTAGGCACCTTCTCTAGCATTTCGCATGGGGTTTTGCATGTAGAAGATGTTAGGGCATACGTTCATGCAAATATTGAAGAATTTGAGGAATCAAAGATGATGGATATCTATCACAAGTAGTTAATAAATGAATCATTTGAACTCAAACCTCAGTACAAGGCCATCCAGGATAAGCATTTTGGACATTGCATCCATTTCCCCTATTTTGTAGAAGATGAATGAGTCTGGTATGTTCTGAGCAGAGTGCATGACAAATTCATGTGGTTGATGAAGCCATTTAAGATCACAAAAGATGCCATTAGGGCGATAACCAGATTGCACTCATCCAGTGGGTTGCCTGCTCTCAAATCGGTCAAAAACCAAACTATAAGTGAGGCTACCAGATCAAAATTTGACAAGAGAGCAATGACAATAGAAGATATCACTAATCCAAATATCAAGTTTGCCTCTATGATAATTGGCTATAAGATATATCGCTCCAACAGGGAGAATTTTATATCCGAAACTATAATTTATACTGCTTATCAGATGCTAAGGGAGAATGCAGATTATGATTTTTGCAAACTTCTTCTGAGCCAACTGTTAGAAAACCTACAAAAAATCAAGAAGGACAAGAAGAACTCATTCAAGTATGGTGGGCTAATACTGTGTTTATTCTTTTACTTTATGAATGAGCTACCTAGATCCAGTGGTTGAGTATGGCAAAATGACAGATCGGTTTCCATACAAATCAGAGATTACATGCATGGGCTTGGTGATGCCAAGGCTCAAAATACAGCACTCTAGGGATACTTCAAGAACTTTCAAAGTATGATGCAGGCTAGAGAAAGAATCCCCCAATCATTGGTTGAGAAATACAAGGATACAATGTGCTTTATGGTAGACACCGATCAATGCCTAATGGAGTCAGTGGAGCCAAGGATAGTCTAGATTATGTCAATGGGGTATGAGGTTGATGAGAAAATCCTAGAGCTGCATGTCCAACACTTTCTGAGTCAGCCCAAGGACCCTAAGGCAGAAAGGTTTGGAACCTTTCAAGAGTTGAGTGTGAAAATTCATGTCAAGCTAAGACAACCGGAGATGAAAAGAAAAGTAAGAAGAGAAGCAGAGGAAGTTGCCAAAAGATTTGGCATTTCTAAAGAAGCAGTCGATGCAAATAGAGAGAAACTAGAAAGAGCAGAGAAAGAGAAACAAGAAATAGAAAAGGAAAGTGATCTGGTGCAAGCCCCCTCCCAGACCAGATCCTCCAAAAGCTCTGCACTTGCCACCTCCAAGATCCAAAAAGCCTCAAAACCGGAATCCAAAACATCCGGAAAGGGTGAGAAGAGAACAAAGAAAAAGGCCACAAGGTCATATACAAGTCAAAAAGATGATGAAGAGACAAAAACAAATGAGGAGGTTAAGAAAATGAAGAAGAAAAAGAAAACTTCTATGGAATCCTCTGCAGGAGAAAACAAGGAAGAAGAAGCAGAAAAATTTGTTGAAAGCTCCACTCCTTCTATTGATAATGTTGTCAAGGCAGTCACAGTGGATGGAAATCTGCAACCATTGACAGATTTCTATGATGAGTATAGTGACACAGATACAAGGATCTTGGAAGAAGCTACAGTTAAGTACTTAAACTTATACAATAAAGCATTGATTGAAATCATCTCTCTAATCCCCAAGAGTTTAGAGAAAGTACTTGAACTCAGAAAAGACAATGCCAGAGAAAAGGATTTGGAGATCCGGGAGCAAATTGCTATCCAACTCTATCCTTCCATTACCCCTCAACAAATGAACATGATCTTCAAGGACTGCAAGGATGAGTTCCGGAGCAAAGCAAGAATGAACCAGCTTATGCTTGGAGAGACTGACTAAGTGGCAAAAGAAACAGAAGATATCCTCTGGAATGCGTTTAAAAGATTCAATCTTCCTGTTATAGAGGACTTAGGTGATGAACCTTCTGCCATGGATGACAAAGGACTAAGTACATCAAAAGAAGAATCTACTATGAAAAAAGTAGAAGACCCAAAGGACATAGGTGAGGAGAGGACTTAGAACTTGGATTCCTCTGCTCCAGAAGAGGAAGTCCCTGAAGAAGTAAACATCTCTCTTCCGGATCCCCCTGCTGACTCCGGAACTGAAGGAGAAGAAAGAAAAGATGAGAAAATTAGTCAAGAAGAAGAGATCAAGGGAAGAGAAAAAGATCAAATAGAGAAAACCCCAGATGATAGTTTTGAGGCCACAGAAGGAAAGAAAACTCTGTCTCTGGCAAGAGACACTGCAGAAGTAGTTAAAGACTTCCTGACAAAAGAAATGATGGAATTAGATGAATCGGTGCTATTCCAAGGACCACTCAATTTAGACTCCCTCTCTTCGGTCCATACAATGAAGGTAGCATATTTTGCTCAAGCCAAAGCAAAAGAAAAGCTTCTGAAGTCACACATGGAAGACTGTGAGCTGATAGAGATTGCATCCGGTGGTTGGAGAAGATCATGCCATCCTTCCAGAAGGATCTTTCGGCCTCCTTATCCAGAAATCTGAAATCTCTTGTTAATTTTGTTAACACACATTTTGATTCTTTGGGGAGAAAGTCTAGAAAGAGTTTTTGGGTAAGAGATTCTCTGAGATACAAGGACTTATAACAAATGATAGGAGAAATTTGGATATTGGGATTGAGAGCTTAGAAAATGCTCTTAAAGATGGCAGAGATCTATACAAATTTTATCTATCTTGGTCCACCGTGACAGCAGATATTACCAAGAAGGTGGAAGAACAAGAGAGCAAACTATCAAGTTTATCTCAAAATTTTAATCCTCTCACCTCTTCCATAATGAATCAAGAATGTCAGACTATTGTAGCTATAAATGAAATAAAGAAGCTTGAGAAAGAGAAGAAAAATAGAATAAGCAGGCTAAGTGAAGTAAGAGGAATAATCATCCCTAAGTTAGAGGCAATGCATGAGGCCCTAACTGATGCCCAGACCACAGCCCAGACCAGTGATCCAGTAGACTTAAAGAGGGCTGAAGCTTTTGCATTTTTACTAAGTGGTCACATTTCAATTTTGGACAGGATGAAGAAGAGTTGGACGATAGAAGTGGTACAGTTGAAGACCACCTTTGTAGATATACTTCGGTATATGTAAGGATAACATGTATATATACTTATGCAGCTAAGTATAGGTTGATTTTTTTAAAAAAATTTGGTATGCATGTTCTACCCTTTTCCATTGATGTCAAAGGGGGAGTGAGGAGCAGTGAAAAATGTGGAATCTAACTAAGGGGGAGCTCCAAAAAAGTGTACATTAGAACAGAGCATCAGCCAAGGGGGAGTGTAGTGTGACACTTAGTCATTTTTCACTAAGTGTTTCCATCAATGCCAAAGGGGGAGATTGTTGGCAAGAGACACTATGTGGCTTCATGAGTGTTGTCATTGATGGCAACAAAGTCCATTCCACACATCCATAGCACATGGTATGACCATACCAAAAGTCAGATTAAAGAGTATTTTGGTCCGGTGAGCAAGAATAGAGCATGCAGCAAGGTCTGACAATCAAGTCCAGATCTCTCAGAGGAAGTATCTCAGCAAAGTGTGGACTTGGGGAAGTCAAGAGGAGTACCATGACTAATACATTCCAGAGATTGAGCCTCTAGTGATGAAAGAGTGAAAAGATATGAGCACCTAAGTGTTGGGTTCCTGTTTGACAGAGTAGACTGAGAAAGATCTGACTGGCAGAGCATCAGACCTTAATCGAGATGAGAAATTGATGATGATAAAGTTTCTTAAGGGATCATTCATGGTTGGCCGACAAGATTGATGACTCCTATAACTATATTTTTGATATGCATCACTTAGTAAGCATGGATTCAGCCGACAGACCAGAGTTTGGAAATATCTTGAGTTTTTCGGATGACGACTAAAAAGATGTTGAAATCCTTGATGTGGATATATATACTAGATTGATTTCGGTATGAAGGTGTGTGTGGTGTGTTGTGTTGTGCTAAGAAAAGCATAGAGTAGTGTGGAAGCAGCAATACAGGTCCGATATGTGACAGGACAGCAACACCAAAGAAGAGGAGAATGAAGTGCAGTAGATCAGTGTATTGAGCCTAACCAGAACTGAACCTCAACATATGTGGATGCTTCTCATTAGTTCAAACACCTGGTTACATTCTATATACCTTGTAGATAGCGAGTCTCTTGTAGGTAGTGAGCCTTTTGTGAGCAGTGTGCTCAGGCAGTGAGCCCTAATTGATAAGTGCCATTTTGTACTTCTATTCTTTTAACAGAGAATACAATCTTGGGTTAGTCACCCTGTGGTTTTTCCCTTAACAGGGTTTTCCACATAAAAATCCTTGTGTTATGTGTGTTGATTTTATTTCTACTCTCATGTTCATTTATGCTTATATGTTTTGATACTGCACTATTGTTAAAGAAGATAAGAAAGTAAAAAGTTTAAGATAACTGATTCACCCCCCCTCTCAGTTATCTTCCTTGTTTCCAACAAAAGGTACATCAGTTGCAGACTCAGATGTCATAGATACAGGGTGAACTTGCTAAAGTGTAGGCTCAGACATAGTATTATAGAGGATTGTATCATAGGGCAGTGCCGGCAGACCAGAGAGCACCCAGCTACCGGAGTCAGTCAGTGGCTTCTCAGAGAGCAAGTGGGTCACGATCAATAGCTTTTGCTATGGGTCCACAGCAATCTGGGGCTAGTAGAGGTGGAGAGGATAGTGTTGGGAGTAGCACCCCACAACAGTAGGGTTAGCTGCTACATGTACCTACATTTTGCTTATGTATACACATTTTTTATGGCTCATGGATAGCCTGATATATATATGTATTTATCTCATTTTGTACAATTACCAAGCCATGTATCATTATTTTTATGATGTGTGTATTCCCCTTTTATGACCTGACTCACAGTTGATGGACTTTGATAATGTACACTTGGATATATTTATGTTCTACTTATATATGATGATGCAGCTATTGATGGTCTACATGCACTATGTGATGTCTTATGGATGCACCGTACTTTTGATGTCTATATGAATGCACACTTTGTTTGTTGATGTCTCTATGATGATGCAGTTTATGATTCTACACTATGATGCTTTATGAGATATGATGCTTCTAAATAATTTAGGACTTTGATGTTACGATGATCTAATATGCAAATGTGAATGTTGTCTATATGATTATGCAGTTCATGAGATGATCTACATGTACTTGTCTATGTTTTTGATTTTTTTCTGATGGGATATTATGTATGTATCTATGTTAGGAGGACACAAATGGATATGGATGATTCTAAATGCACTTATATGTATGCATCTATGAGGTCACATGCTATGATGGACAATATGATTATGGATATGTTTTTGTGAATTATTTGGTTAATGCCATGTTATGTTTGACTTTATGCAACTATGTGTATGCAAATGATCTAATCAAGTTAATGATTGTCTCATCTAATATGAAATGCTACCTGAGGACACATGGAGGACTTAATGTACTTACATGAATGTAAATGATCTAATCAACTTAATGACTGTTTCACTTAATGCAAGATGATAACAAACTAATGACCTAATGCACCTACATGAATGCATAATGAACTAATCAAATTAATGACTATTTCATTTAATACAAAATGATTACCATGTTTTTGATATGTCGAAGTGTACTCAATTGACGCAGAAATGACACCATGATAGATAGAAGATTGATGGATAGAGGAAATGCGAATGAAAAGATCAAAAGCTTTTATTTGCAAACATTAATACTTTGCATAGAATTTTTATTGCATGGGATATGGATGCTTTGTGGATGCTTTCTGGATGCGAATGGTTTTTTGTCATCTTGATATTGCAAGTATTTTGAAGTGCTTGTTTCATCATTGGGCACTTTTTTGTTTCTTTTCTCTTTTGAAATGTTGTAAGAAAATACAAGCATCTAGGTATAATTAAACTGAGATGACCTGAGTATTGCTTACATAGATTTTGATATAGCAAGCTGATACAAGCATCTAGTCAAAATTGAATCTAGATGACCTGAGTATTTCTTGTGTTTCAATAGACAAGGATTGCCCCTTTTCATGTTTAGACCCCTGAAGTCCTCGATGCTCTTTTGCTAATCATGTCATTAGACAAAAGCCATTACATTACTAAAGATTAATCCACAAACAACAGACAAAGAAAATGATTATGCCCCCATCATAGCTTCTCTAGTGTTTGACATCCTCGAGTAGCATAGAAAGACATAATAACAAAAATCAAGACTTAGTAACTTAACTTGCTCACAAACACAAAACATTCTTACATTAGATGTATCTTCTTGCCATAATTTAGATAAAATCAATTTGAGAGCTTAGTTATTTATTTGTTTGGTTGTTGATAGGTTGATGTCTAGTGTCAAGATTTCTGTTTGGAAGTGGGCTTTGTTGCGCGTGCATGTCTAGTGAAAGGTATCACAATCTTTATTGGTGTCCTCTTAGAACCTGTGGCATTCAAGAATCCAACTCCATAACCAGGTTGAGGACTTGCCTCCTGTTAGACAAAGGATCAACTTATTATGGATGAACTGACAAACAGACACGAAGAAATAGACCCGTCAAAAATAGCTCCTAAACCTCATTATCTTGCTGCCCATTCTGTTGTTCTGCACTTTTTCCAATGCTAGGTAGAAATAAATCAGCTTTGTGCATCATATACACACCCAAACCAACCTCTTCTAGGTGCTCACATGACTCAACCACTTGAGTTTGATCTGCCCATTCATCAAGAAGGACTTCTGGTATGCCTTCAATCAGCATACTGCCTTCTTGGACAGTGGGCTGCTCCATTTCTGACTCACTTGCACCCAAGTTGGCATTGACGGGGCGTTGCTAAATGGCCTTGCCTACGTGACGACGCAGAGGCAATGTAATTCGGGGTGAACCTTGTGGACCTAAGACCTAGGCGATGGGAAATGGTGCAGACGCAGACGGACTAGAAAGGGGTACAAAATGGAGGGGAAAGGAGCGGGATGGAGCCTTGGGGGTGCATCGATGATGGCCTTGCATACGTGATAGCTTAGAGGCGACGTAGTTTGACAATAGTTCAAATGGATTGGCTTAGGACGGATGAGACGATGGACACAAGTAAGGATGAACGAGGAATGAGTTTGCAATAGATGGAGGAAGCAGTTTGTCGCAGATAGCGCCTGTTTATAGGTTTTCATCACTTGCTTTTATTTGCACAATAGCCAAAATACACATGACGCCTGTTTGCCAGGTTTTCATCATGGTATCTATCCAAGGTGCCTGTTTACCAGGTTTTCACCAAAGGATGAATTTTTTTGTTGTTTTTTTTTTTTTGCTATTTTTTCTCTTTTAAAATTTTTTTTTTTGACTCCCTTGCATTGGGGTTTAAGTGTAGAACTTGCGAAGATGCATGTTGTTGATGGGATCATCAAACAATTCACCTTCTGATGTAGCCAATTGATAAGCACCTGACCCATAGGCAACAATGATGACATAAGGACCCAGCCAGTTGGGCTCAAACTTACCTTTCTTTTCCCAATCTTGCTAATTCTGGGGATTTTCCTTAAGCACTAGATCACCAACATTGAATACCCTGGGACAAACTCTGTGGTTATAACTTTAGGACATCCTTTGTTGATAATCTTTGAGATGGTTAAAGGCTTGTTGCCTTCTCTCTTCCAGTAGCTCTAACTCTTGAAGTCTAGATACTTTGTACTCTTGTTACCTAAATTTCACTACAGCTCATTCAGGTAGAGCTTTGATTCAAAGTTTAAAAGTTACATTTCATCTAATCCTTCATACATTGCATTCAAGTGCATAAATGAAATAATTAAAAAGATTATGTTTATTAAAATTATTACATTTATCTAAGTGCATGTAATATAAGAAAGATTTATACAAATCTTTTTTGAACAAATAAATAATCTTTATTGAATGTAAATGTACACTATCTCACACAAGCCATGAGATTAACTTTTCTTATTCAATGAAATTGAAGAAAAATCTATACATGAATAAGTAAAAATAAATAAATGTGCATGTAAAGTTAGAGGCCAGTCATTGCTTGAGAAGGACTAGTTCTGGTTCTGGTGCGTTGTCTTGCTATTGCCCCAGGCTGTCTTTGTCCTTCCTAGTTTCATGTCGTCTCTAGTTCCTACACCTGGAAAAAATAGTAATGTTAGAGCAATGCTCTAAGCAATGAATGGTCACAAACCTTACATGAACAAACACCTATGCATGTACAAATTGATCTCCAAATGCATTAAATAAGCAATGCATACCTTGGATGTCTTAGAGAAAAATCAAGTCATCAAACACATCCAAGATATGCATTTATTTTCTAACAAGTTTGCTTCATGTGCAGATACAGGTGTAATTATGTTTTTGTGTGATTCATCAGATTACATTGTGAGTGGAGAAAATGTGGCTCCCACAAGGGTTGAGCCCAGCTCATAGTCATTACATAGTATTTCATGTGTATTCATTAGATGCAAGGATGACAGAGTGCATAATGAGAGTCAATGTCATGCAGAGTACAGACTATGTGAAAAGAGGAGCAACACTGTAGAGAACCAGTAGATAAGACAATCATTTGAAAAGGACATCATTGTTCTTGTCAAAAGGTAGTCATATCTATCAATAAACAAGTCATATTCAATTTTCAATAGTAGATCAGTCTATCAAAGACAGCCTTTAGTGATGTAAGGAAGACAATCATCTTCATTCATAAAGTAGTCATAGACTATTGTTGACAATCATCTAGTATGTCTATGTTCACAGTCATAAGGAAGAAATGATGAATGACAAGAGGCATCCCTAACAGTTATCAAAGGCAGTAGAAGAAGGTAAAATGCATGATAACCATCATCAAGAGTAGAGCAATCACTGTCTTTGGAAGAGTTACAAAGTATGAAATGGAATAGTCTAACTTGATAGCAACTGTCACATCATTCAAGTACAGAGCAGCAGAATAGTCATTAGATTGACACAATGAGGAGAGGACTGTCACACAATTTTGTATACAAGGATGTATCACCAAGCAATAAAGGAAGAACACAATCATTTTCAAGATAGGAAGGTATTGTCATAATAGAGGGAACAAGAGCATCTCAAGACAATGGATAGTAGATCTGAAGCATAAGCATGACTGAGGTAATCTTGATAAAAGATAGTGATACATGCATTAGAGGGATAGGGATAGTCATCTCTATGACTGTAGCAGTCTCTACTGCATCAGGTAATTCAAAACAATTAATTGATTGTTAAAGAACTCCATATTTTTAGAGATAAACTAGAAACAATACCTTATGCTCAGAATGATTGCATGCCAACAAGGGGCAGTCAACAATCAATTAAGAACAATAGTGTATACATGCTACAGAATGCCACAAAAATTCATTGATACAAGATACCATGTAAAGCTTATACATAGAGGAGTACTCAAGCACAGTGACAGGAGGTAGTTTTTGATAGAGAAGTAATACCAAGTTGATGAATGCTACAACATATATGTGCAAAGTGAATAGAAATATAGAAGATTTAGCTACAGAAAATAGAGGTAGGAGAAAATAATGTATGAGGTTTGAAAATCCATCAGAATATTCAGAGAAAGTAAACCTTTCATTGTTTCTATTCACAGGAGCATTTCAGAAAACTACCATGACATGTACAGGAAAATATGCCAGAAATAACATTAAGTATGTTGAGATAGTTACATAAGCCTTTCAAAATGCTACAGGAGGTATAAGAGGGTTTGTTCTGTGTAAACCCTTGTTCTTCATTTGAAAATGCTTTATATTTGCAGAAAAAGCCAATAAGACTTGTTATTTTTTATGGCCGTTCAATACAGGAATGAGGGTTTTTTGTTTTCTTAAAACCCTAAGTCAAAGATCAGAAAAAAGGAGCTCATTGTATTTCTTCATTACTAGAAACGTAACAGTGCTTTTAAAATCATTTTTGAAGCCATTTTAAAGTAACAGTGCTTTTAAGATCATTTTGAAGCCATTTTAAAGTAATAGTGTTGTATATTCCATAGCTGTTCAAAAAAGTGACCAAGGGTAGTTAGAAATCCTAATGAAAATGAGTTTTGTTTTCATTATTTTTTGACTGTCAAAACCTTATACAGGAAAAAATCATAGATAGGAGAATGTTTCTAAATAGAAATGATATATATTGCTACTTTCTGTAACTTTATACCTAAGAAAACAGTCATTTATGCAAAGAATGAAGTCCTTCATTACAGCCATGAAAAGTGCAGAGACTTCTAGCTTATATAGTAATAAAAAGTAGCATGAATAATGGAGTTTCAAAGTATAACTTCAAATAACCAACTTCATCGAACTCACCTTGAGCTACAGAAGCTTTTCAAGGAGGAATATAGTCGAGATGCCTTCAAAAATAGCATATTTCATCTACAGAAAGCTCAGACAAAACCCTCATGGCGGTGCAAAATGGGCAAAGTAAAATGAGAAGAAATGCAAAGTACAAAATGAAGGGTAAAAATTTGTTTTTGTGTCTTAGGGTTTCATAACCCTAAAGACCCGATAAGCTTTTCTTTTTGTCTTTTATGTTTTTTGCATATCATTTAAAAAGTCTGTGGTTAAGACCTTATAATATGTAATGCCTAGGTGAATGCCACAAGGTAGATGAGCATGTTAAGACTTTATTAAGTCTTTTTCTTCCTTTGTACTAGGGTGAGCACCTCGGTGCCATTTTCCTTTGTATTTGTTTTTTCCTTGCATGATATATATAATGTAAAACAATAGACTTTAAATGATAACCATATAAATCATTTGAGGAGTTATTGTCACTTTTATTACAAAGGAGAGTAAAAGGGAGTGATGGAGGACTTTATTGGCTTTGAGAGCATGTGCTTGGATTGTGGAAGAGTTGGCAGACACATGCCAAATATGTAGCCCTTTGTTTTGCCTTGGAGTGAAGGGAGATTGACTAAGTCTTGAGGATAGTTAGTAGTTGGCTTGATTTTGGAGGGTATCTAGGAGTGATTTTATTGCTTGTAGAGTCCTTTTTGAGTTGTTTCCATGAGTCATTATGATTGACTAGGTCATGATGGATTTTTTCCTTCATTATAGGCTCTTGTAGAGGAGATATAGGTCCTATATTTTAGGCTTTTTGTGGACATCCGACCCCAGTTAGTTTCCAGCTCCTTGTTTGGTGGAACTACTTGGATAGTGGTGGATATAGTCACTTTTGTGACTCTTTTGTATTCATTTCTGATTATGCAATTTGGAGAGACTTGTGATTTTGACATCCTTGCTCAAATTTTAGCATCTTTTGTAACTCATTTTACTTGATATGAAATATAGTGAATGCCTTGAGAATCATTGATTTGAATTTATACCTATTTGTTCTTTTGCATTATTGTGCTTACCAACTAATTGATCAAGTCATCCATGAGGTAATACTTATTTCCCTGTAGCTTTATCTTAGATTTTATAGCCTTTATACATAAATTATACTAATGCAGGTTGCAAATTGTGTCTAAAAGTCTGAAATGCCTCTAAATGTGAAGTTATTTTTCCTTTTTAAAAGTCTAAACACTAGGTCCTGTCTATGAAATATTTATGCAAAAGAATACAGTAGCAAGTTGTGCAAACATTTTTCCTATCATTATAGCAAGTGCATGTACTTGTGTTTCATATTCCTTTTAGCTAGGTGTATCACCCTTAGAATTTTAGTTTCCAGTTTTAATGCATGTCTTTCTTACCCTTTTCCTTGTCAAAGCCATAGAATAGTAATTTTTAGGTGATATAAAGTTAGGAAGATGGCCTTCTCTAGAGATTCACTCCAATTTCTAGGTTACCCATAGCCATAGGAGTGTTTCCATGTTCCTCTAGAGTACCAATTTCTGTAAATTGGTAGGGTGCAACTTTCAAAGATAACAACTCTTCATCTGTTATGAGGTCTTTTAATGAAACTCGAAAGGATGGGATCTCGACTTCAATGGGCAAGATGGCTTCAGATCTGTAGACCAGGGAGTATGGTGTTGCACATGTGGGTGTGTCGATACTTGTGCAGTAAGCCCACAACGCGGGATTCATTTGGATGTGCCAATCATGGTCGGCATCATTGACAGTCTTTTTCAAGATTTTTAAGATGGTTTTATTTGAAGCCTCTGCCTGGCCATTTCCTTGGGAGTAATATGGGGTGGAAAAGTGGTGTTGGATATTGAATTTGTCACATAGTTCTTTGGCATCTTGGTTTTTGAATGGTCGTCCATTATCGGTGATAATGGATAAGGGGATACCATAGCGGCAAATAATGTAGTTTAGGATGAAAGAGGCAATCTGACATTGGCGAGGGGTATGGCTTCAATCCACTTTGTAAAACTGTGCTCAGTGGCAGTGATTATGAATTTATGGCCACTGGATGATGGAGGGTGGATCTTGCCCACTAAGTCGAGTCCCCATTGACAGAAAGGCCAAGGAGTCGTTAAAGGCTATAGCTCCTATCCTGGTGCATGTATCAAGTTCCCATGGATTTGGCATTTCTTGCACCTCTTTACAAAATGATAAGAATCTTTTTCCATAGTTGGCTAGTAGTATCCCATGCGTATGAGTTTCTGAGCTAGGGTAGGACCACCAAAGTGGGTCCTGCAAATACCATCGTGCACTTCGCTCAGGGCAGTTTGATATTCCTCACTATCGAGACACCTAAGGAGAGTACCATCAAGACCTCATTGATATAAGCTCCTGTGTTGGCAATAATGGCAAAATGGGATGCTTTTTGGATGAAGGTTTGCTTTTGGTTATTTGAGAGATCAGGTGGTAAGGTATTCTCTTTAAGATAGGCAAATACTTTTCCATATAGGGGAGAATCAGATCCTACAATGTGGCAAATGATGTGTGATTCAGGAGTGTCATATGCAGGATGGGACACTTGCTCTACCAAGAACTCATAGCATGATTGATTGTTAGGGATGTCAAGGAGAAATGCAATCATTGCCATGGCGTCTGCTACTTTTTTCTCTATCCTTGGTATCTTCTCAAAAGAGATCTCAACAAAGTATTCTTTGAAGTAGTCTACCATGCGTTTGTATGGTATTAACTTCTCATCTTTTGTTTGGTAGTTGTCATTCACTTGGTTGATGACCAGTTGTGAGTTGCCATATCCCTGAGGTTCTTTGATGTTCCACTCAACTACTACATTGATGCCAATGACTAGGGCTTCATACTCCACCACATTGTTAGTGCAAGGAAAGAGTAGCCTGTATGATTTGGGAATAGTGTCTCCACTTGGTGTGATCAACAAGATACATGCCTTGGACCCATACTGAGTATATGAGCCATTGAAGTAGAGTTTCCATATTGTTTTTATTATGTGAAAGATGGACTCGTATGGAAATTTGAAGTTCAAAGGGTTATCGTCTGTTAAAGGTGCATCAGCCATCTAATCTACAAGTACTTGACCCTTTATTGCGCATATATCTACATACTCAATGTCAAACTCACTGAGAAGCATGACACACTTGAAGAATGTACCTGTAAGGGCAGCTTTGTTGAGCAAATAGTCTAGTGGATCAATTTTTTCTACTAGTTTGATGAAATGTGATAGCATGTAATATCTCCATTTTTGCGAAGCGAAGACCACAGCGAGGCATTCTCTTTCAATTGTCGTGTATTGTAACTCATAACCCACCAGTGTTTTGCTGATGTAATAAATTGTCTATTCTTTCCCTTCATAATTTTTCTGTGCAAGGAGAGCTCCCAGAGCTCTTGGTGTGGCAGAGATATAAAGTAGCAGAGGCTTACCCTGGATTGGTGTCATCACTATAGGTGGTTTCATGAGATACTCTTTTAACTGTTGAAATGCATGTTCGCATGAATCAATCCATTTGAAAGGAATGTTCTTATGTAGGAGGTGCGTGAATGGGTGGCACTTGTCTACCAATTGAGAAATGAACCTTCTGATAGATTGTAGTTTTCCTTGTAGAGACCTTAGTTGACTAAGATTTTTGGGAGGCAACATTTCCACCTTAGCTGGGTCTACTTCGATTCCCTTGGCAAACACGATGTATCCAAGAAGCTTGCCAGATGTGACTCTAAATACGCACTTCCTTGGGTTGAGGTGCACATTGAACTGCTCCAATCTTGTGAATATTTTGTCTAATACTGCCAGGTGTCCTTCTCATGTGAGTGATTTTGCCAAGATGTCATCTACATAATCTTCCATTATGGTGTGCATCATGTCGTGGAAGATTGTGGTCATAGCTCTCTGATATGTTGCCCTTGCATTTTTTAATCCAAATGGCATGACACACCAAGAATAGGTGCCCCATGGACATGTAAATGTGGTCTTGTGTTGATCTTCAGGTGCAATTTTGATATGGTTGTATCCAAAGAAACTATCCATTAGTGACAGCAAAGTGTGCCCTGTCGTGAGATCTACAATAATGTAAATGTTTGGCAAAGGGAAATCATCTTTTGGACAAGCTTTATTTAGGTCCCTGAAGTCATTACACAGTCGAACTCTGCCATCTAGTTTGGCGACAGGCACTATATTTGAAATCCACTCGGGATAGTCTAGCAGCTTCTTCAGTTCTTTTACCATGAGGGCGACATGCGGGTACATCTTCCTAAATTTCTACTTAACTGGCTTAGCTCCCAAGGCTAAGGATAAGTGAAGCATTATGAGATTTGGATCTAGCCTTGGCATATCCGCATATGACCAAGCAAAGTTGATTTGTTTCCATTTGAAGAATTCAGTGAACTCTAGTTTTTCCTTTGTAGTTAAAGATTGTGCCATATGGATCATCCTTGGATTGGATCATCCTTGGATTATCACTTGTACTGACATTGATCTGCTTTGCTAGTTGTATCAAGATTGAGGATCTCTCCTAATATGTTAGATTGGGGAGAGGGTTAAGCCTTTCATCCTTTGGCACCTTAGAGAGGTTTTCACCGTTGGATACATCTTTCATATTTTCACGATCTAATACTGCCGCAGAGCAGTTTTCACCATTAGATCTATTTTTCATTTTTACATTTTGAGACTGAAAGGCTTGGCACTCTCTCCAAAATAAGCCATGTCATTGAGTTCTATGGCATAGCTAGCCTTGTGATCCTCTACGGGTATATGGTCCCTGAGTTCTAGAAAGTGTATGATGGCTTCATCATTTTGAAAGGTATCGAGCTCAGGGGAGTGTCTTGTAGGTCCCAATCTATGAGTTCTAGATGTACTAGTGATAGAGGGTCATTGGGTTGGTCTGGTTTGATGGCGTTGATGGTCAAGATGGAGGAGTTAAGGTGGTCATTATAAGCATTGACAATGCTTGCGATGGTACTCTCCACAAGTTGATCTATAAAGTGTGGTATCATTCTTTCCTCGTGAATCTCACTATCGTTATTATGTGGATCAAACTCTAAAGGTCTAGCCCTTAGACTTTGTCCCTCATTAGTTGCATGGGTAGGGTCATACTCATGGACCACATCTATGTCTTTTTCAACACAAGATAGTTCAGAGAGACTATCCCATTCATATTCATTGGAGTCAGTCTCACTCCATCCTTGTAGTCGGTGAATTTGATCTACTAGGTTAGTAGCAGATGTCTGTGGTTGTTTACCTTTATGCTTATATGTTTCTTTGGTCTTTTCTTTTCCGATGTAACCTAGCCCTGTAGTGTCCCGGGCTGTTAATGTATGAGGTTGGATAGGTTCAATGATACCTTCCTTTCTCAATCTGATGGGCCCATGACCTTCATATCCCATTCTTTGTAGTATTGAGAATCCTTAACCATACTGTTCAGTTTACACTATGGAGTGATGGTCTTGTTGCTTGGATAGGTTGTCTTCATCTTTATATAGCCATTGTACGATGTCTTTTTCATCACTCTCATCTTCAAGGCTTCCCCATTTGATAAATGGACCTTTAGTAGTTGCTAATGAAAGGAAGCTAGGTGTGCAGAAATCGCTTCCTACACTAACCTAATAAGGGGAGAGCTATGCAAATTCAATTTATTCCTTATCACTACAGAAACATACAACATCTAATAGAGTTACTAAAGCAATACACAAGAACCAGAAAGAAGACGGAAGAAGAGAGACAAACATTTACGGTGGGGAAAACCCTTATCGGGTGAAAAACCCCACACACAGAAACCTACACAATGTATTAACAAATCTAAAATCTGTTTACAATACACTTGCAATGCAAGCTTCAATGGTCTTCGACACTCATATCTGGAGTCAATCCAGTAGCATAACAGTACCTGTAAACCTGTAATACAAACTCCATCTCTAAGCACCTGTTTATATAGGAAATACAAGGCAATATTAGACCTTTCTTGGAATGGGTGTCCAACATGGCTTCATGGACCAAAACCCATGCCTAAGGACACTTGGTCAACATTGTAGAATGTGCCTGACACTTGTCCATAGCTCCCATCCCAAAGAGGTCACCTATTTCCAAAATGGGCTATGACAAATGCTCTTACGACACTTACGACCGTCATATAATTTGTCATAGCGGTTACAACTTACAGCTATACAAGAATCTATCATACACATGCTATAAATAGCATATTGTCTTACAACATGTCATATTCCACCTTGGGGCACCCAAATATGCCTTATTCAAAGATGTTTCATGACACATGTCATCACCTGTCTTATAACCTTCTATTTCTGACTCTTACATGTCATAGATTCGTCATAGGAATCCGTCATAACCGTTTCGGTCAAACATTCCCTTACACAACATGGAAGATGCTGACACATGGAAAAATGCTCCTGCCACAAAATGGGATGCCTATCTCCTCATATGAGGACAGAATTACAAGTTGTCATATTCCATGTAGGATCAACACATCATCGTGCCACATCCCACAATATGACAATATGGAATTTACAAATATTTACAACATAAGCAATTAGATAATAAATGCAAACATTACAAATATAAGGAATTACCAAGGTTGAGACACCTTAATTCCTAGCATTCTCCCACTTGTCAAACACCTTGTAAGAGCCATAAGAAAAACAATATTTAACTTTTATAGGCCGAGAGGCCCCATAGACTACGAACACCATCTAAACTTCTCTGTGCCCACTAGTTTTGTCAATGCATCTGCAACATTATTCAAAGTATCTACCTTCTCCAAGCTTACCTTTCCATCCTCAACCATGTCTCACATGAAGTGAAACTGAACATCAATGTGATTTGTTCTAGCATGGAAATTTGGATTCTTCGCAAGGTAAATTGCACTCTGACTGTCACAACTAATCGTGATCTGACCTGGATCAAAAACAATATCTAAACACAATCTCTTAAGCCAAATGGCTTCCTTACAAGCATGATTTGCTTCCATATACTCAACTTCTGTCGTAAACAAAGCAACAACAGGTTGTCACTTACTCATCCAACTAATCGCACCACCAAACAGTGTAAACACATAAGCACTGGTGGATCTCTTGCTGTCAATGTCACCTGCCCAATCTGAATCCACAAATCCATGAATATCAACAAAATGCAGAGGTCTTGAAACATTACCATGATATCAAATGGAATACTCAAAAGTACCCCTCAAATATCTGAACACTCATTTAACTGCATCCCAATGAACCTGTCCAGGGTTAGCCATAAATTGACTAAGGACTCCTACTGCTTGGGCAATGTCTGGTCTTGTGCAAACCATAACATACATCAAACTGCCAACAACACTAGCATAAGGTACTGTGCTCATGTCCTCCGCCTCACTAGGAGATTTTGGACAATCCTCAATAGACAACTTTGTCCCCAAAGAAACGGGAACACACAATGGTCTACAATCTGTCATGCTGAACCTGTCCAACACGGTCTTCACATACTTACTCTAGCTTAACCAAAGTTTTCTGTTGGTTTTATCTCTTCTGATTTCCATTCCTAGAATGAACCTGGCTGCCCCTAAATTTTTCATTTCAAACTGAGCTGACAACTGAGATTTAAAATCAGAAATCATATTCTTACCCTTCCCAATGAGCAACATATCATCAACATACAGTGCAACAATGAGATTATGATCACCATCAAACTTATAATACACACAGTGATCCAATTTCGATCTCACAAATCTAATTGACAACACAAAGGCATCAAACTTCAAGTACCATCTCCTAGGGGATTGCTTCAAACCATACAAAGACTTGTTAAGTTTGCAAACCAAATTTTCTTTACCTTTCACCATGTAATGCTCTGGCTGTGACATGTAGATTTCTTCCTCCAAGTCACCATGAAGAAAAGTTGTCTTCACATCCATCTGTTCTACCTCCAAATTATAAGCTGCTACGAGAGACAATAGGAATTGAATGGATGTCAGCTTTGCAACGGGAGAGAAGATCTCACCATAATCTATACCCTCCACTTGTGAATACCCCTTCACAACCAATCTAGCCTTATACTTCTCAACATTGCCATCTACACCAAATTTCTTCTTGAACACCCATTTACATCCAACGGGTTTCCGTCTAGGAGGCAAAGGCACCAAGTCCCAAGTTTGATTCTTTTCCAAAGAAGCCATTTCATCTTCCATGGCCTCCTTCCAGGAACCTGCATCTTTCATGTCCATAGCCTCTGATACAATTCTAGGTTCATCACTGTTAGTAACCAAAGCATAAGCACAACTAGAATTAAGTAATGTAAAACCAAACCTTTCAAGTTGCTTTCTTATCCATGTAGACCCCCTCAAGAGCTGAGGTTGAGGTTCAGCTTCTTCATCTGAGCTTTCAGTGCTTCTAGATCTCTCCTCATCATTAGGTCCAACATTGTCTTTCTATTCAGTCTTCTCAGGGGTAGCAGGAAACTGAACAACATCCTCTTTCTTTACTATTTCTTCTAGTTGCAAAATAGTGGAAGAAGGTGTAAGCTCTCTAAAGATGACACTTCTGCTATACAACACTTTTTCAGCCACAGGGTCCCAAATCTTGTATCCTTTCACACCGACACCATAGCCAATGAAGATACAATTAACAGCCTTGTTCTCCAATTTTGACTGCTTCTCCCTAGGCACATGTGCATATGCCTCACAACCAAAAACACGAAGATGCCTTATTGAAGGATTTCTACCAGACCATACCTCCATGGGTGTCTTTCCAACAAGAGATGATGTAGGAGATCTATTTACTAGATAGCAAGCAGTGGCAATAGCTTCAGCCCAAAACTTTTGTTCTAGGCCAGCTCCACTAAGCATACTCCTAGCCTTCTCCATCAGTGTCCTATTCATCCTCTCTGTAACTCCATTTTACTACGGGGTGTATGGAGTTGTCTTATGTCTTTCAATCCCAAGTTCCTTGCAATACTTATCAAATTTTGTAGAACAGAACTCACCACCATTGTTAGTTCTCAAACATTTAATCTTTTTACCAGTCTGATTTTCAGCAAAGGCCTTAAACTCCTTAAACTTGCTATAGACTTCAGATTTGCTTCTGAGAAAATAAATCCATGTCCTTCTACTATAATCATCTATAAAAGATACAAAGTATATAGATTTTGATAACGAAGGAATATTAACAGGACCAAACACATCAGAATGAATAAGGTCCAACACACCAGAAGACTTATGAGAACTCGAGTAAAACTGAACACGGTTTTGTTTTCCATAAATGCAATGTTCGCAAAAGTCAAACTCAAGATTACAATCATCTAACCCCTCAACGAGGTTCTTATTTTTTATGGTACGCAAACCCTTCTCACCAATGTGGCCAAATCTCGTATGCCATAACATTGTCTTTTCAATAGGAAGTTTAACTTCCAATGCACGATTACAACCATCAAGACTAGAAACAACATATTTCTTCACTGCTCATTCAGATGGCGGTGATGAAGTGACTGTTGCCCTCTTCCTTGAGTCAAAAGAACTATTGCATTGTGAAATGCATGCCTTCAACTAAAACAGAGTACCTCTCCTAGCACCCTTAGTAAGCACCATAGCTCCTCTAGTCATCTTGCATCCTTCTTTTGAAAAAACAACCTGCACACCTACATCATTCAAACTACTTGCAGAAAGTAGGTTCCATGCTAAGCCTGGGATGTGCATAACCCCAGAGATCCCCATCACTCGACCATCAGGGAATTGGATAGAGACTCTTCCACGACCAACAATCTTCAGATGAGAGTCGTCACCCAGATACACCTTTCCACCATCGAACTCCTCATACTTAGAGAACTAGTCTCAATGTGAGGTCATGTGGAATGATGCACCAGAGTCGATTAGCCACACATCATTAGATGCATGGGTTGCCAGGGCTGCGATAAAAGCATCACTGTCATCTTGTGACTTATCAGAATCTGAATCAGGAGCTTTCTTCTTCTTCTTCTTCTCCTCTTTGCATTCCTTTCAGAAATGCCCAGTTTTTCCACAGTTCCAACAAGGAGCCTTGAACTTTCTAGAAGATTTGGATCTACCCTTCTTAGCTTTCTTGTCCTTCTTCTTCCCTTTCTCCTTGGGTCTTCCACGAACTGCAAGGGCCTCTTTGGCTGCCTCAGAAGACTTTCTCCACATCTCTTCAGACAACAGTGAAGAAACCACTTCTTCCATTTTGAATGTGGATGTGGTGCTTCCAATTTCTATGACAAGATGATCCCATGAGTCTGGCAGAGAACAAAGTAGGGTCATACACTGATCCTCCTCCTCCATCTTTACACCAATAGATGTTAATTGTGCAACCAGCATGTTAAAAGCATTCATATGTTTAGCAAAAGATCCTCTGTCCTCCATTCGAAGAGAATACAACTTCTTTCTCAGGAAAAGTTTATTAACTAGGGATTTGGCTTGATACACATCCCCCAACTTCTTCCAAAGTAGTTTTACAGTAGTCTCCTCACGAACATTTAACAAAATAGAATCAGCAAGACTAAGTCTTATGAGACCCTTAGCCTTCCAATCCTTGAGATCCCACTCATCTTGTGACATTGCAGCTTGTTTAGTTCCATTAACACTTTCCCAAAGGTCTTGGTCAACAAGCATGTCTTCCATCTTGAGCTTCCATAGCTCAAAATTACTGCCATTGAACTTCTCCACTTCAAACCTTCCTGATGTGCTTGCCATCTCCTTGCTACAATAGAAATCAAAATACTCTACACAGACTCCCACTCAACTTAAGTTCAGCTCAAAAAAACCCTACCCAACAGCTAAGACCAAAACTGGCCAGGCTCTAATACCAACTGAAAGGAAGCTAGGTGTGCGGAAATCACTTCCTACACTAATCTAATGAGAGGAGAGCTATACAAATTCAATTTATTCCTTATCACTATAGAAACATACAACATATAACAGAGTTACTACAACAATACACAAGAACCAGAAAGAAGACAGAAGAAGAGAGACAAAGATTTACGGTGGGGAAAACTCTTATTGGGTGAAAAACCCCACACAGAAACCTGCACAATGTATTAACAAATCTAAAAGTTGTTTACAATACACTTGCAATGCAAGCTTCAATGGTCTTTGACACTCGTGTCTAGAGTCAATCTGGTAGCATAACAGTACCTGTAAACCTGTAATACAAACTCCATCTCCAAGCACCTGTTTATATAGGAAATACAAGGCAATAGTGGACCTTTCTTGGAATGGGCGTCCAACATGGATTCATGGACCAAAACCCATGCCTAAGGACACTTGGTCAACATTGTAGAATGTACCTGACACTTGTCCACAACTCCCATCCCAAAGAGGTCGCCTATTTCTAAAATGGGCTATGACAGATGCTCTTACGACACTTACGACTGTCATAGAATTTGTCATAGCGGTTACAACTTACAGCTATACAAGAATCTGTCATACACATGCTATAAATAGCATATTCTCTTACAACATGTCATATTCCACCTTGGGGCGCCCAAATATGCCTTATTCAAAGATGCTTTATGACACATGTCATCACCTGTCTTATAACCTTCTATTTTTGACTCTTACATGTCATAGATTCGTCATAGGAATCCGTTATAACTGTTTTAGTCAAACATTCCCTTACACAACATGGAAGATGCCAACACATGGAAAAATGCTCCTACCACAAAGTGGGACGCCTATCTCCTCATGTGAGGACAAAATTACAAGTTGTCATATTCCATGTAGGATCAACACATCACCATGCCACATCCCACAATATGACAATATGGAATTTACAAATATTTACAACATAGGCAATTAGATAATAAATGCAAACATTACAAATGTAAGGAATTACCAAGGTTGAGACACCTTAATTCCCAACAACTAATGCCTTGGGTTTCCTCATGGAAGGCTTTCCATAGGATCTGGGGGAGATAGGGAGTTGTGATAAGCAAAAGGATTTTGCAATAGTGTATTCACCGAGACCTTTGTCTTTGACTTTGAGGTTAGATTGGGATGCCTTCGATGTGGAAGGGAGTGAAGTTGGGTCAACATGGGATGAAAATGAAGTAGAAGCTTGGTTATGGGGAATCACAACTTCAGGTTTAGATTGTATAGAGTTGTAGTACTGAAATGGATTGGAATCACCTTGGATGGTGATTTCTTGGCCTTCAAAGGGGAACTTGATACACTGGTGGTAGGTTGAAGGTACGAATTTCATAGCATGCATCCATGGTCTCCCAAAGAGTATGTTATAGGCAAGCGCCATATTAAGGACTTGGTACACTACATCCTTTGCGATAGGTCCCACTTTGATAGGCAAAACAACTACTCCCTTTGAAGTTCTTTCCTCTTTGTCATAGGCTTTGATGGTGATTTTATTTTTAGGATTGATAGCATTCTCCGAAAACCCCAATGCAAGGATTAGCTTTAAGGTGCAAATATTCAAACCATCTCCTCCATCGATTAGAACCCTTTTTATTTTGTTCTTGTGGATAAAGGCTTCTATGTGGAGAGACACATTATGAGGTTGAGTAAATGACATATCATCCTTTTTAGTGAATGATAGGAAATGAGGTGTGGTAATATGACCTACCATGGTCTAAAACTGTGCTTCAGCAAGGTTTGTTGGAACAGTGGCTTCTGAAAGAGCTTGGTCAAGTATGGCTCTGTGAGACGGGGACAAACGCAAAAGTTCCAAGATGGAGATGTGTGCAGGAGTCTTGTGAAGTTGGTCCAAGACATTGTACTGGTTGGACGGAGAGGATGGTTTAGACGGGACTCCCTTAAGAGTAACCTTTCCACTACGAGTGGTCACATTACAATCTGGGGTTCTATTTATAGTGATTACATTGATATGTGAATCACTCTTTGATATGTGGTTAACAACATAGTCAAATGATGCATTTGTGTAATTTGCATTGTTAGCTCCACTATTGTTTTGTTTGGAAGACCCTCCCTTCTCATAATTTGGAAGTGGATTCTTGAATGCTAAGTAATCATCATTAGAGGCATGCCCTTCAAGTGATACCTTTTTCTGGTCCAACAAATCTTGAATGGTGTGTTTGAGTGTTATACAATCGTTGGTTTTGTGTCCCTTGTTTCGATGAAGTTCACAAAAGTCATTGTCATTCCACCAAGGAGGTTTGACCTTCGATTCATACTCCCACGCTGCTGGAAGTGTTATGAGTTTAATCGATAGTAGCTTCCATAGGTTAGTTTCCAATGTTTCTCCTAGAGGTGTGAATTTTCTCCTAGGATGATAGGTTGTAAAATGTGATTCTGTGTTTCGTGGTTTGTTTGGCGGAGGGTTGTTTGTGGGCTTGTTAAAGTAAAAATTGGTTGTTTTGGCGCCACATTTTTGGCATCAACCACCCCATCATTCACGACATTCTTGTTCTTAGTCCAAAATCGTGGTTTATCTGTATTGACATTTGCACTAGGAGTGTCCTTGTAAAGTTTGATTTGACCTTTCGCTATCAACGCCTTTTCAATAAGTAAACCCATCTCAATGACCTTGCTAAAAGAAACAGGGCATTGTATTTGAATCTAGTAGCTGAGATTAGCATGTAAGTTATGGACAAACATTTCCAACATTTGTTTTTTTGGTATTTGATGTGGCATTTTCTCGCCAATTGTCTCCATCTTTGTAAGAAAGAGGCAAAGGATTCTCCACCCTTTTGTTTAGTATTACAAAGATCTAAGAGTGAGATGCCATGCTCAGTGTTGTGGGAGAAGTGTATGACAAACTTGTCCACTAGTTTGTTGAAGGTTCGAATGCCGGGAGGTAGTCTAGAGAACCACTCCATAGCTTGTCCTCCCAAGCTCCTTGGGAATAGTCGCATGAGATAGGTGTCATTGTGGGTGACTTCAAGGCATGTTGCGCTAAAGTCTCTAATGTGATCCCTTGGATCACCCTTTCCGCGATATTTGTCAAATTTCGGTACCTCAAACTTTGAGGGGAAAGGTATCATGATCAAGGTCCTGTCAAAAGGATATGGTGAAATATCCTCTAGAGAATAGTGTTTAGTTGATGATCCAATTTGAATGTCTGCAAGTTGTTGCTGCAAGGCTTGAATTTGTTGTGTCAATAAGCCTAGAGGATTTGGAGAGTCAGTGGTTGTTTTGCTTTTGTCTATGGTTCTTTCTTCTCGTGTGTTTTCCTCAGGGATTCTTTCTTCTCATGTGCTTTCCTTAGGGATTCTTTCTTCTTTGATTTCCTTTAACGCGTTAATGTCGAAGTCTTTGGGGAGTTTGGCTCCTTGTGTTGCTAGGTAAAGAAAGAATTTGCTAGGGTCTTGTTTGAGCAATTTATCCATCATATGTTGGAACTTTCGGTCTTGTTGAGCTTCTAGAACGTCTTCACAAGAAATCTCCTCATCACTATCCTGAGGGGATGAGACAATCTTGTTGGATGTGCCTGCCATTTCAAGTTGTTTTTGTTCTTGGGATCTAGTAAAGACCATGCAATGTGAATTTGGATAGGGTGTTGTGAGATTGGAAGATTTGACAAGGTGTGCTAGGAGGTTGCGGTGAAGGGGATACTTGTGGTGATGAGGTTCGAACAAGGGTTTCCTTAGACCAATGGTGTCAAACAAGGTGGTAGATGCAAAACAGTAGCCAAAAGTAAGGATGATTGGAATCTGATTACTTGATATAGGCTAGTTTTACACAAGCCACTAGAGAAGTTTCAAAGGATGATAGATCCTTGATAGTGGAGACTTCCTAGGTTTGTTTGAGGTTGATATGATCTAGAATTGCTTTGCACTAACTTGGTTTGATTTTGAGAAATTTTGTGAAGTATTTTGGCGAGATGTCCAACGGAAAAGAGGGTATGACGTGAAAAATGGATAGGAGAAGCGACTGCATGGTAAATCTGATCTTGGAAACTAGAACAAGGTTGAAATGGGTACCTAGAAAGGTTGGTATTTTTCTCGCAAAAGATCAGGAAATGCTCACTGTCACGGATGCACAACAACAAATGCATCAAAATAGAAGGTAAATGCACAGTAAGTTGTAATGTATGTGCAGCTCTGGTGAATACCAAAAGTGCAGGAATTGACAATAAATGCGCAGCAGGTCGAAATATATGCGCAACTCTGCGCGACAAATGCGCAGCTCTATGTTTTTGACTGATTTTGCAATGTTTTGGCATTTTTTTATTATGTTTTTTTGGTTTCTTGGCTGAAAGTTGGTCTTTTTTATTTGATTTTCTCAATTATGGCAAGTAAAACACAGCAAACACAAAGAATATTTTCATGATTTTTGATCTTTTTTAGATTTTTTGACTAAAAATAGGTACAAATCCTAAGATGGTAGGGACAATATAAACTAAATTCTCACTGTTATGTGATGCATCTTTGGAAGGTGATAATTGCCCTTTTCGGCACTAGTTTATAAGGGATTTTGGCTTCTAAAACAATGGATAATTAGTAAGTGCAACCATTCGAGTGGTTATACATGCGGTAGCACTACTCTCCGTTATGGAGTCTCCCAACTTTCAAGGGTTGGGCCTTGGAGAGTTTTGGGGGAGGTTGGATGTCGGTATAACTAACCAACACTCATTGCATGAAGCTTTCGCCTCAAACATAATTTATTTATAGTGGCTAGGCAGAGCTTGGCTTTAGCTTGTTACCACTTAAGGTCGTTCCCACTTGGATGGAAGGACATCTAAGGGCAGGCCTCTCTAAAGGTTAAACATGCAAAATGATAGGTTTGGCATTCTGGTCACCCAAGAAAAGGGAGAGCATAGGCCTCCTATCATTCTGAAAACACGAAAGACAATGGTTCTTTTCCCCTATTTAAAATGAAAAAGACTAAATGAGTTAAACTACTTGGGCACACACATGTTTTGTTAACTTTGACAAAAGTAAGATAACAATGGTTCAATTTTATATCTTTCTAGTAGGTACTACGTTTGAGTTGTTGATGCAACAAGATCAAATTACAATCCTCCTAGTTAGAGCTAAATGAGATTTGCATGAATGTCCAATTACTTCCCTTTGGCTAATTAGATCTAGAGATGAGTTAACAAATGCAGCTGTATGACTAAACCGGCCCCTAATCTGCAAGTAGATTTGAGAATATTCCTGCGAGAAATGTTAGCGTTAGCGGAATCACAAGAAATAACTCTCAAAATCCCTATCAGAACAAATGTGTAGCTACAGAGTACATATGCGCAGAAACATAACACAGATGCACAGATCTAGTATATGAGCTATTACAGATAATAAATGTGTTTTCAGATAGAATAGATGCGCAATTATAGATGATAAAAGCGTAGTTTCAGAGTACACATGCGCAGGTCAAACAGATGCGTCGAATCAGAGGTCAAATGCATTGAAACAGAGCATGAATGCACTAATCTGTCAGATGCATGGAAATAGAACTCAGATATGTGTTGGAAATGAATAGATGCGGATAATCCTCCTGTGTACGGAACCTAACGCACAAAAACTTAGTTTTGGGATTAAATCAGGGTAGGGCCCCACGATAGGCGTCAGAAATGTTATCAGAAAATTGGAGTAATATAAATACTATTAAAGTAATTCAAATAACTCAATAGAAATGGATATAAACAAGATTGAAAACAAAGAATGATTCCTCAACAAACCTTGTTACTTTATAGCTTCCATTGGTCGCCTAATCTCAATTAATCTTTGTATGTGAATGAAGCCCTCAGAAAGTGCACTTCCTTTTTGTTCATCAAGATGAGAATGGAGAAATGGCTATGATATTTCTTGTAATGAAGAGGAGCTTTAATACAATAAAAAGGGTGATCGCAAGCTATAGAATGGTGTTGGTGCCAAAGGCACGCTGTGAATTCTGCAAAGTAAGTTTACTAAAAGCTTGGATGATTGAAATGGAGAAAAGGGTTGTACTTATAGGCTCAAGAGAGATAAGATCAACAGTTGAGGATGAACAAGAAGATCAATGGTTGAGGAAGGTTGAGAGATGTGCACGAATAGGAAGAGGACAAGTGTCATGTTCTCTCATGCATTAAAGGAGTTAACAGAAATCGATTGAAGAGTTAACTGAGTGGACTGATCAGTTAACAAAATAGACTAATCAGTTAAGTGAAATGATTGATTAGTTAACTGATTTGAAGAGAAGGATAAATAGGACATGTATGAGGAAACAAATAATTAAATATGAAAATATTTAATTAAGTGTGCACATGGATTTGCATGAATTAATTTTGGTGTTAATACATTTTTAAGAGGAAATAATTTAAATAAATGTTTTTGATCTATTTAAATATAGAGGATGTTAAGTTTAGAAGAACTAATTAAATAATTGGACATTATCTAATTTAGAATGACTTTAGAATTTAGAAGAGGTAATTAAATAATTTGATATTATTTAATTTAGAGGAATTTTAGAAGAATTAATTAAATAAATGATTTTATTTAATTTTGTGGAGGAATGTGAATCAGATAAATAAATTGGTTTGTTTATTTATTGATAGAAGAATTAAACTGAATAACTATTAAGAATATTATTTAGACAGAGTCGTGATATTTTTAGGTGTATACAGGGAGAAAATAGAGAGAGACCCCTTTCTTGTCTACTTTCTTTTTTTATAAGATTTTTCCTTTTGCATAGAGCATACATTCAAAAACAAAATAGAAAAAGCAATTAATTCAAACTTCTCCACCTTTCCCACTTTCTCTTTTTTTTTTTCTATTATTAGCCTACCAAACTTAGAAAATTGAAAAGAAATCAATTCCCCAAGATTCCCTTATTGCAACTTCATCCTTGTGGCCAAAATAGATAAAATCAAATAAAGAGGATGCATAAGAATCTTTTCTCAAATATATTCAAATATCTAAATAATTAATTTGAATAAAGTCATTAATATTATTGCGACTAGATAATAGACTTATTCTATTCTTCAAATAATTATTCTAATGACAAATAAAATAAATGTAAATAATTTCCATGCAAATATACGTTTATGCAAGTTTGACTAGAAGTGGTGTGTTTCTCTTCAACACAATTCACCTTTAGTCTAATAGACACCCCCTAATCGATGATACTCTCTCCGTTGAGAGAGTGTCATCCTGTTATTTTCACATTAAAACAAACAGTTAGTCCCTTTAAGAATTAATAATATTATTTAATTTCATAATTAATATTACGAAATTAAGGGTTGTGACAAGTATACCCAAATCTGGCATGCTTTTAGGGTAGAAATTCTTTTCAACATATGGAAGGATAGGAATGCAGCTCTCTTTACTTAGTATGTTGCTGATGCTCATTTTTCTCTGTACACTAAAGCTATCATATGTTGTAATCTTCTTATGCAGATCCAGGTGCAAGCTAGTAAAGTTGCACTGGAGGTTGCTCATCTTCAAGAGCTACTGGACCACTGGGGACCGGGGTAATGGCCCTTGCACTATTGACAAGGTTTCGCCTGACTCTACCTCTCCAAGAGGTTGTCAACGTAGGTGCAACCATTCAGCCAAACGTGACCGTGGTGACCATGACTCTCACTCCCATGGTCCCCCGCCTTAGACTTCCAGGGACTCTATTTCCCGCATAGAGGATGGTCCCAGCCCTTCAGACCACCCTCTGCTTCTTCTCCTGGGCGTGGAGGAGCTAGCTAGCCTGACACAAGAAATTTTCTTCACATATAGCTCGTCATTTCTCTAGTTTGTGCTCAGTAGCCCACCGAGGAGAATCTTGAAGAAGAAGATGGTGCTCTCACTGGTTGGGAGTCGATTGATGATGTTGTCTCTAGAGATGTGTGGGAAAAACTTGATGATCAAAATCCACCCTCTACTGGCATGGCATTAGTTACCTAGTGTTTTGTGGGCTTAGCCTTATTTTTATTTTTCTTTGTTTAGGACTTGGTTCTATTAGACTTTGTGGGTGTGTCTTTCTACCACCCTACTTTTTTTATGAATATTATACTATTTTATTATTATTAATATAATAGTAATATTCATCATATATATATATATAATTTTTCATAATAACTATTATTAATAGTATAAATTAAAAATCAAAAAGTAAAAATAAATAATAAAGAAAGGCAGATCAAAATAAATAAAAGCAAAGCGCCCCTCAAACCTATATCTCGCGCCTTATAAAGGCAAGTAAAAACTAACACTTGCACCCATAGGAGGTTCAAGGAATACACCGATAGGAACAACTTATGAGACAATTCCGAACACTATAATGCTCACATATAAAAGCCTATCGGCTAATTAGAAATTTTTCAATAAAAAGCGTTTGCCAAGGATGTTTGACGCACTTGAAAAAAAAATAAAGCACTTAAATTTAATCTCCCATGCGCTTGTATTATAAGGCAAGTGAAAATAAAGTTAATAAAAAAAATGCTTCAGTTGATAGAAGCTAAGCAAATGTGAATCGGCCAAGTTGCAAGGCGAATCAAGCATCAAACACCCTTCATCAGTCCACATTCCTACGTTCTCCACCTCAGACCAAAAGCGCTTAAAAAAGGAGAAAAGAGTGCATTGAAGACAAAGGAGCGCTCATACAAAAGAGGCAACACTAGCACTTGTCCCAGTCAGTGCCAATAATCAGAGACAAATCAGCAAGAAGTCACCACACAAGGAAATAGCACCCAATCAATCATTTCCAAATGCCAAAAAGGGGAAGAAGTCACTATCATCAAAGATGAAGATTATAGAAAAGGCTGCCCATGCCAACGACTAGAGTCCCACACCAAAATCTGTACCAGCTAGTAAGAAGGAGAAATAACAAGTTATATGAGTGTACAAATTCATATGGTTCCGTCACTACCATCTTCTGCTTAACACTTGAAAATATGGAAAACTCGGATATATTTCCACATATGTACTTAAGTCATAAGAAGGTGCACTTTAGAGAAGGCAAAGCCATTTGATATCTCCTCCAAGCATGCAAATCAATTGGTTTAAACCAACAAAAAAATTGTGTTAAGTTGAAGGATGGACTAAATCTGTGAGGGAGGTTTCAGTGCATTTAAAAGGGTTTCCAAGGTTGACAACAATTTTTCAATGACATTTTTCATATTTCTCATTGTTGCACAGTTTTAAAAGAGCTTGCTCATCTTCCAAGGATCTACTATGTTTATGAAATTCATAGAGAGTTCGTCCCAAGTCTTCAAATTTGAGTCATTAAGATTGACTAATCAAAGTGGTAAAACATCAAAAAGTTTATCAAATGTCATTAGAAGATGCACTACAAGATTCACCAGAAGTGTCAAAACTAGCCAGAGTGGCCTTTCCCCAAAAGTTTATTTTTTGCCTGCGCTAAAAATAATTTATCAATTTTAGAAAGAAAAAAAATAAGAAAATTTAAAATTTTGTTATTTTTAACATTATTTGAAGTTGACACCTATCCAATTGTCATGCAGAGGATGTGAACATGAAGTCACAATTTGCAACAAATTTGATTTTTAGTTTAACTAGAAGGTTGCATGTTTTGATCGTCATTTGCCCTGATAATTACATGGTTTTGGTTTAGAATTAGTGGAACAAATAAATTGTAATAAGTTTGCATGTCATGCAAACAATAGTCAGTTAGGATAGGAGTTTAGTTACTTAATTTATTTTTCATGCATAAATTTGTTTTATAAGAGTATAAGTGTTTTTGTACATAGATTTCGAGGATTCATTATTCAACATTCATTATCATAGTAGGAGAGTTAGGGAGTTGTATAAAAAAAATCAGTTGTATCAGTGAATGAACATCAATAAAATGGCAATTCTCATGCCTTCATTATGTTGAAGTTGCTGGTTGTCTAGTGTTCAACGTAATTGTGATTGTGTTATCCATTCAATAACATTGATTATGTATATTTTTGCTGATGAATGTTTATTGAAATGTGTTGTTATTTGTGCTTAAAGTTAACTCAATTCAATGAATCTGTAAACTTTGTGTTGTAGGTGAAATTGAAGATAAAGTCATGGCTTTGTACCGTCTTATGTTTGATTTAATCATAGCATTCAGTGTCAATCAATCCAATCCATGTGCACTTGTCATGCTCAACCTTTATCTTTAGTTGGATAGTGCAAGCATGTAGTCGTGGGTTTTGATTTTAGTCAAAAAAACACAAAATCCTTGCCTCATGATTGAAAGTGTGTCTTCACCTTTTTCATGCCGCAAACCCAAAACAATTGTATATTTATGTTTTGTTTGGCATGAACGTGAAAACACATTTGAACATTGTAAATTTTGTAAATTGCAAGTACCTGTTGTATAGTTTTAAGTTAGGTTTTATTTTACAAGGATCTTCCCCTTCTAATTTGAAGAGTAGTTTTACCAAACATCTATTATGTTTTCATTGCACTGAAAGATGCTAAATGAAACACTAAGATTACCAAAACATCCATTCCTACCATAGAATTATGGTTAACATAGTTGTCTCAAACAAATAATTTACCCATAACTTCTTAATGTTGTGCCACTTACCTATAAAAATGATTGGACCAACATCTACTATAATAACTAGAAATTTGGGGGCTAGACATATAAAGCAATTTAAACATACTTCCAAGTTTTTTGTTGATGAAGTAATTTGTGTAACATGTATCAATCAATACTATTACCTATTGTTTTCAAGTGTCTCATCATCTTGAGAGTTTATGGTGTGGTAATTCCTAATATGACATGACAAGAGATGATTGATAGATGCCTTCTCTTGATCATCCATCAATATGAATTCCTACTTCTCATCCACATCCAATGCTCCCTATGTGTAGAATAACTTATTTTCCACACTTCATCCTATATTATATTTGTTGTTACAATTAAAGTACAATCTTAGCTCATTTTTCTTTTATTTTATAAGGTGTCAACCTAGTTAGAAGTGAAAACGAAGATGTTGGAGTGTTACAATTTTTAAACCAATGAATGACTATTTCTTAGCAGCCAACTATCTTTCCTCTACTCTTATGGATTGAATCATAGCAACATATACATCTATATGATCAAAAATCATTACCTCATATTGGATTGGATTCTTATGTCCTCCTAAGATTAAGCCCAACATGTCATTTTTTGGAACACCATTTACTCTTCGAATCAAGGTTAGGAACTAGTTGATGTAGTCCTTAATCATGCATGTGTACCTAAGCTTGGCTAGCTAGGTATATGATTTGTCCACATGGATACTATCATAGTGTGTCACCAATTCATCCATAAAGACTAACCACATGACAAATTTTTATTTATGTCTAAATAACTAATGATAATATATGAATTACTAAGGCTCTAAATAAATAGATGCAATGCTTACCTTTTGTTAAGGAGGCACATGGTGTAAGTATAAAATATTCTATTTCGCATATTCATGTGAGTGGATCCTAACCATCAAACTTGTGCATATCAATGGGTATGTGCAGGATTAATGCAGACCAAACAGTGGCAATAGAAAAAAAATCACGTTTTTATTTAGCCAAATTCGTGACTTGGCCAAGTTTGACTTTCATATGTTTTGAAATGAATATTCATTTTGTTTTGGATACTGAACCAAAACAAACATCTATTTCAAAACGGATATCCATTTTTAGAAATCCAAAATGGATATTCGTTTTTCTTTACCCAATTCATTAATATTTTTCCTACATGCCTCAAGGCTTTGGTAATGACTTGGAGAGGATATATAACTATTTGAGCAGTAATATGCTCGATTTCATTGTAACAATCTTGTTCTTCATACACTTCATATTAGCTAGGCCTAGAACTATGATATAAATTATATGAAAGGGAAGACCTAGGAAAACCATTAGGCCAAGGATCCATGTTTAAAAAGATTCAAAACACATTGAAACTAAGAAAGTGCACTTCATACAAATGTGCATTCTTGTATGAAAGCAACTTTATCTCACCAAGAGAAGAAAGAACACATGTTCCTTAAACCTCATGCTTCACCTTTTTCTTTACCCAATCCTTCATATGATTTGATTCATGATACATGATTTGAGAAGGATACACATGGTATACCCTTACCCTCTAGTGACAAAATTATGAATGATACTTTATGTGGTGAAGCTACACCTTCCTTAATCCTTCATGACATTGTTATGCCTTGTGATGAAGATGATCCTTCATGTGATCTATTAGGACATAATGCAAAGTTAACATGGCATGAACTCTCTTGGAAGGATAAGCATGGACTATAAGAACATTGAACTAGTTGGATCTGTTAAGCTCGCCATTTATGAAAGAACCTTAAAGGTTAACCTTAATTAGGTAAGGTTATTTTTTAGTGTGGTTGTTTGTGCAACAATGTGTAAATTAATGTTACCTAAGGATAAATGTAACTATACTAACATTTCAATAACAATTAGACTAAAAACTTGACAAACAATACAACTTGGACACATGTAGGACTTGGAAAATGGAAAAGAATAAGTATTAAATGTGGAAAACAATGAAAAAGTGGTATTAGTTGCACCTATGTAGAGAAGTGGTCTTTATGAAAGATGCTTAGAATTATGCTCTATATCTATTTGTGAAGTTTGGAGGTGATTGGACCTAAAGGATATGACTAAGGAGAGAAATAGGGAGATAGAGAGTGAGACACATGGCTAGGGACATAGGGAGAGAGATTGAAAGGTAGAGGGATGATAGAGATAGGGAGATAGGGGAGAGATAGGGAGATAGAGGTTTAGAGTTGCTTGGATTTAGGGTTTAGGGGTTTAGGGTTGCTCATGTTTAGGGTTTAGGGATTAAGGCCTAGGGGCATTATTTAGGGTTTAGGGTTTATGGTTTAGGGGTTAAGGTTTAGAGGTTTAGGGTTTAGTGTTTAGAGAGAGATGACTGATATGGAGATATAGTGAGTGAGGGACATGGCCAGAGACATGGGGAGAGAGATTGATAGGTAGAGGAATGATAGAGATATAGGTAGATAAAGGTTTAGGGTTGCTTGGGTTTAGTGTTTAGGGTTTCGGGTTTCGGGTTTAGGATTTAGGGGTTTAGGCTTTCTCAGGTTTAGGGTTTAGGGCTTAGGGGAATTATATAGGGTTTATGGTTTAGGGGTTAGGGTTTAGGGTTTAGGGGCATTATTTAGGGTTTATAGGTTTAGGGTTACTTGGGTTTAGGGTTTAAGGGCTTTATTTAGGGTATATGGTTGCATGTCAAAAGCAGTCTCTCTCTCTAAATCCCTAAACCCTAAATAATGCCCCTAATCCCTAACCCCTAACTTGTAACCCCTAAACCCTAAAGTTGAGCAACCCTAAACCTCTATCTCCCTATCTCTCCCTTATCTCCCTCTCTCTATCATCCCTCTACCTCTCAATCTCTATCCCTATCTCTCTAGACATCTCACTCACTCTCTATATCCCTATCTCTCCCTCTATCTCCTCTATCTCTCCCAATCTATCTCCTCTCTCTTTCTCTACCTATATCTATCTCTCCCTATCTCTTTCCTCTCTCCCTATCTCTCTGGACATCTCTCTCACTCTCTATCTCCCTATCTCTCCCCTCTGTCTCCTCTATCTCTTCCTATATGTCTCCTCTCTATCTCTCTCTACCTAGCTATCTCTCCCAATCTCTCTATCTCTTGCCTCTCCCCCCTATAATTCCTATATATCCTATCTCTCCCCTCTATCTTTCCCTCTCCCTTATCAATGAAAGAAATGGAAACAAGAAAACTACTACTCTCTTTCTATCTCTCTCCCTATCTATCTCTCTCCTCTTTTTACCTCTCTATAGATATCTCCCTCTCTCTATCTTGCTCTCTCTATCGACATCAATCCAATGATGTTGAGGATGTGCTAAATTGATTTGCCACCTCTAGAAAATAAATAACATCAATCCAATGATTGTCTTGGAATTTGAATAGGTATAGAAAAATGATGGAGATCGATCCGGAGTGTCACAAGTTTGATCTCAATTGTTGACACAAATATCATCTAATATGTAAGTTACATGAAATGATTTGTTAGAATTTACACCAAAACTACTTGCTTTTTCCTTCTTAATAGTTGAATTTGTCAAGGTGGTGTTTAGGGCACCATTTAGGAGTTTGTTGATTTGATAGGTGAATGGGTTCAACTAGGTTAAACCCTTTGGGGAGAAAGATTATTGATGTTGAGCTAGATATTAAAGGCAACATACACAGGCATGCATATGGCCTATATGCTGATGTAGATTAGATTATTTCTTTTATTTTACAAATCAAAGTGTGCTCTAATGATTTTCTCTTTGATGTCCTCTTCTTGTATCTATAATTCACCTATGGAGAGTTCCTGAGTTTATATGGAAACTATTGAACAATGATAAAATGTAATGTGGTAGGATGTGGTGAGTTTTAGATGTTGCGATATAGCATGGAGATATGTCTACATGTGGTGATGCTATGGAAATTTAACCATGAGTCATTTGAAGAAGTACTCACTACATATTTAATTGTGCTAGTAGAAGTATGAATAATAATGCAGGTGGACTTGTAGCAGAGTTGAAGTTCATGTGGAACAATCTAGAGGCTTGGTTATGTTAAGAGAATGTTCTACAATACTACAAGTTGAAAGAATTGGTTAGATGGTTGTGTTAGTAATCTTTTTGGTCAAGGGTTTGAACTTGGATGTTTGCAGGTTTTTTCATTTAAACCCTAAGTCTTTTTGCCCATCGGCGTGAGTATCTTTTGTCATGGCGATCATGTTGGTACCAGTGGTATTTTCTTCCATTGCCAAGACTTTATCCATCGGTAGCAGTGTTTCATGTCCCATCGATGATGATGGTGTCTGGCTGATGAGGATAGTCATCGACGTGAATTTTGCTATCGGCGAGGGAGTTTTTGGTTCCTTCGATGTGTTGGGGTCTCGCCAACAGAATGTAGCTTGTAAGTGCCATCGGGATGACTTGGTGCATCGGTTGGAGTGTGGAGAGTTAGGCCGATGGGGTTTCTCTGCCTGATGGATTGTCTTGTGGGTGTCGGCGTGACATTCTGTGTCGGCGTAGGTTTGATGTGTTGCTTCGATGGTTGATGTTTGGCCGACGATGGGTACGAAGTGGTCATCAATGTGACGTGGGTGGTCAGCGAAGGGATTTTTGGTTGCTCCGATAGTCTTTGTCTGGCCGACAAGGGGATTGCGGAGGCCTCATCGGTGAGATCGATGTGAT
Source organism: Cunninghamia lanceolata (assembly GCA_027924645.1). NCBI lineage: Eukaryota > Viridiplantae > Streptophyta > Pinopsida > Cupressales > Cupressaceae > Cunninghamia > Cunninghamia lanceolata. Next base: position 2,639,282 of record BSBN01000082.1, read on the forward strand.
CGATGGGAGAAATTTTGGGCGAGCCGATGGAGGCGGTCTCGCTGAAGGAAGTGGGCTATCAGTAGGAGTTAGGCCGATATGCTATTGGGTCTAGCCGATAGGCTATTGGCAGAAGATTCGTGGGTCAAGCGGGGAAAAACGCTTGACACTTATTTTGCTTGTGGCCATGCTTATAAAGTGTTGGAATGGTCTCTGCAAGACCAATGTGGGATTTTAAATCTTACAAATATGTGGGTCTTCCCGATAGTCTTGGTCACGCCGATGGCATGATACGCAATGCAGAACATGTATGTGCAAGGTGCCTACGTGGCACATTTTCACAGGACGGTGACTTTTCAACGTAGATTTTACACCATGGATTTCAAGCGGTGGATATTGATCGACGGCCATATTTCAAAGTTGCAGTGGTAATTCTTCCTTGCATCTTCAAGCATATTTTGAGTGGGAAAGTTCCATAGGAGCGCTGTGATGGTTTCCAAGGAGGCTACGGTTGGTTGAGCCATTAATGGAAAATGCAGAGGTATGGCCCGGATTGACTAGGTAGCTACCCGATTGCAAAGGAAAATTCTCAGGTAGCAACATGGGGCTCGGGCTCAACCATTCCCAGCTTTCTTTTCAACTTGTGCATTAATTGTTTCGAGTACCATTCTCACGGTGCTCTACATTTTGGTAGAATTTTGAAATTTTGAGATGACTGGGTGATTAATTGCTAAAAGTACATGCTTGTGCTATAACAGCCAGGCAGTGTTGCTTATTGTTGGTTGTTGAAAAATTGGACATTTTGGCTCTGTAATAAGACACAACTATTTTTGGTTGCTCTGTGTAGGAGGTCTTGTGAGTTTATGTATCTCTTGTTGAATGTCTCATGCATGAATTTACTGATTTCATGATTGGTTTTATATGAGAAATGTTGTATTTGCATGTGTTTTGTTAATTCTATCTCCAGTATTGCATTTGTCCTTCTTCTGAATCTAGATATCTAAGGGGTGTCTGGTATTCTAGAATATAGAATTCCTGTATTGAATGCTTGATCTTTCAACTTCTGCTCAAAGGGTAGATTAAAGTGTTTTCAGATTAAGTGTTGGGAAAGATTAAGTGTTGGGAAAGATATACTGTAATAGGGATACTTTAAGTAGAGATAACTTAACACTCTATTCTGGGAGGTATTTGTAAGGCAGATACCATAAAATCCCCTTCAAATCCAGTTTTAGTGTGTTCATGCTGATCATTCATAGGTGTATGTCTACTGACTCCGAGCCCTGGATAGGTACCAATCTAGCTCTGTGTTGAGGTTATACACCAGGTCTAGGTTTGCATCCAAACATCAAATCAAACCATTTCATACTTCCACCTGTTAGTTGTAGGACTAGGAAACCCCTGCATGCTCTCATCCCTAACCAGACACATATGTCCAAGAATGTTGCCAACCTTGTGATTTGTTACCCAAATCTTGGTCCATACATGAGAGTATTCTGCCTGTTGCTGTCAAGTTAAATCCTTATGTCATTGAGCTAGTCAAGGTCATATCTTTATCAAATAGGGACACCCCCCTTGGTGCGACAGAACCAGAAGTGAAGGGGAGGAGCTCACGCAACCTCTTGTATTTAGTTGGCTAAATCTGCCTGTGCATTAGAACTGGCAAACCCTAATGCTGATTCAGAAGAAAAACCAACAAGTTGTATGTGTTACCACAAGCATATGGTTGGTAGTGGTGGTTATACAAGAAGACATGAATACATTGACTATAGTTAGTAATTTAAACCATTGATATTTAATGTCTAACAACATATAGTCATCTATAATGATTATCCACATGGAGGCATCATGTTTGGTGAACAATAAAATGAACTATTTAACTTAATCTAAGACAACCAGGGCTTAAATTTGACAGTCAACCTTGCTTGTCAAGCAATTTTTTTATGACAATTATCTATTCAAAAGTACCTTTCAAATACTATGACATACCTTAGTATAAGTAAATCATATAAAAATCAAATATATATATCATCATAATCCTATATAAATTTTGACAGTTTGTCCAAAATCTCTCCTTTCATATGATACAGTCTTTCTAAAATTTTGATTGTATTTTATAGCTCAAAAGCCTAAATACAGCTATACAACTGTCAAATTTAAGCCCTGAAAACAATAAACTAAAAAATAATGAAAAGAATTGGGAAAACAAAAATGGATATCCGTTTTCTAAAACATAAAAAAGAAAAAACAAAAGGTCGCATTTTTGCAAACCCACAGCTTGCAAAACACAGACTAAGCTCAAGAACGGATATCAGAGGTGAAGAACAGATATCTGATCCAAAGAGGTAAGATCTATTGCATTTTTTTTGTTTGTTTTGTATATTCAAGTAATTTTTTTGGTTTTTTATGCTAAATGGGTATGTTTTATATTTTAATTAGGTAAAATGGATGAACAAAATGAAAACCCAAACCCTCCACCACCAAACCCTCCCCGTCCAACAATCAAAGAGAAAATTCAAAGAAACATTGATCAAATAAGTAGGATTGTAGAAATGTATCGCTGCCACCCTCGATTGTCTACAATGACATCAAATTTAGAGGGAATTATTAGTCATGTTCAAACCTTGTCAACCCAACACAAATCATTTAGGCAATGGTGAGAAGCCAAGAAGGCCAAATATGCTAATGGTTTGTCATATGATCAAGTCAAAGAATTAGACATTACAAAAGGTATGTTAGCCCAATATTTTGTCACTCCTAAATTCGGATTGCATGTTGATGTCCATAAGCCCAACTATTCAATCAAATGGTGTATTCATGAGGGCATTAGTCAGAATTTTTGGGATCGTTGGTGGATGGTTTTTGAAAAACCACCCAACAACAATTTAGGTGTACCTTTGTATTGTTGCAAGCATGGGCCCAACCAGTGTTGTAATTGATGTCAACATACTCCTGTTGCATTGATGTCAAGGATTGGATGAGCTGTGTGTTGAGGATATTGAGAAAATTAGTCCTATCAGAAATAGAGAAGAACAGTGAAGACAATGAAGCTCTATGAAGTGAAGATCCCAGCTAAGGTGAAGATTAGAGGATGTGCATCAAAAGATTTGTAGATGTGTGTCTAAAGGTGATCCAGTAAAGATTTGAGAGGTCCACATGAAGATTTGAAGAAGTTATGGCCATATGAGTAAAACCGGTTCTAGCAGATGTTCAGAGGTGACAGAGTGACACAAATAGGTGTGGTGAGATCCGGAAATGCAATATCTTGTTTTGCAGATTTGGTGGAGTGTTTAGGAAGTCAATGTGAATTGACAACTCAATTGGTTCATGGTTTGGAGGTCCACAAGCATCTATTCCAATATGACAGTGATGACAGACTGTGTTCTTGAGGTTCCGGATGAAGAAGAGAATGATTTCAGTAAGCAGTAGTGGTGTTGATGTTTTTGGTGATTCAGGCAAGCTTGTGGGGGTATCTAGATTGTTTCCAGTTCATGTTGGTGATCCACATTAAAGATTGAGCTCGTAATTGAAGATTAACTTCCAGGTGATGATGTTCTTCCTAATCATGGCCGACCAGATGTTTTACACATCTTGCGGATGATCTTGGAGATGTTCTGTGAAGGATGGCGTATTCCTCAAAGAAGATTAAAGTCCCAGATATGTGTGGTTGACAGTGTGGTGATTCACATGAAGTCTTTTGTAATAAGTCAAGTTGTATTTGTGTATTTACTCTGTAATAAAATAAAGTATGTATTGTGCCGACTTTGATGATTATCCCGAAGTCGATGTCTTGTATAAATAAGAGTTGTGAAGTCATTTCAAAGTATTGGTGAAGATGAGTAAGTAGTAGAGAGGAGAAGAGCAAAAAGTAGAGCAGAAGTGTTGAGGTTAAATGGAACTGACTCAAGCATGGTGAAGATGCTAATCTTCAATTCAAGTATGTAATATTTATTATTCTATAGACAGTGTGTCTCCTGTAGGCAGTGGGCCTCTTATGAGCAGTGTGCTCGGGCAGTGAGCCCTAATTGGCATGTACCATTTTGTTCTTCCTATTCTTTTAATAGAGAATACAATCTTGGGTTAGTCACCCCGTGGTTTTTCCCTTAACCGGATTTTCCACGTTAAAATCTTGGTGTCATATGTGTTAATGTGTTTCTACTCTTGAATTATTGCATTGTGCTTCCATGATTGATTTATTATTATGCTATTGAATTACAAGAAGGATTTAAGTGTTTTAAGTAAAGAAAGTTTTGGGACAACTGTCTCACCCCCCCTCTTAGTTGTCTGTCCTAGAACTAACAATTGGTATCAGAGCTAAGTTCCTCTAAAAGAGCTTAACTGCTTGAGGAGATCTAAGATGTCTTCCTACAAGAAGGATAGTCTGAGATTTGATGGAACCAATTACACTCTTTGATAAAGCCACATGGAATGTCACTTACAATGTATGGGAATGCAATATTGGACCATAACTTCAAAGAAGTATGTACCTCCAAAGAATGGCCCGACAACTGTAGATGAAATCAAAGATGTTGAAGACAATCTTTAGGCTAAAGAAGCCTTACTAAGTGCCTTATTTGATTCAGAGCTGACAAATGTTATAGATTTAAAAACTGCATATGAGATTTGGGAAAAACTGGAACTTCTGCATGAAGGAGACAAATATGTAAAGTTGCCAAGCTACAGAGACTGAAAGGAAAATTCAAAAACCTGAAGATGAATGAAGATGAGAATATCACTACATTTATGCCTGAAGTAAATGAGCTTGTTTGTGGCTTAGGTGTGCAGGTGGAATCTTGGATGAAGATGAGATTGTTGCCAAAGTTCTCAGATCCCTACCTCCTGGTTACAAACACAAGGTTGCTGCCATTGAAGAATTTAGATCTTTTTCAAATACATAAGAGATCAATTGGTTGGAAAATTAGTTGTATTTGAATTGGCCGAGTTTGGAGATGCACCCCCCAAGATTGAATATGCATTCAAAGCTAGTGCTTTTGTAAAAGGCAAACAAAGGTATGATCTAGGAGAGAACTCCTCAAAGAAACTATCATGGTATGACAAAGAAAGAAAAGATCTGGAAGAAGATGAAGTAGAAGCTACTCAACTTGAAGCCCTTATTGCTAAAAGACTACCAAGAGGATCTGGTAAGTATGAAGGAAAATTACCCTTCAAATGTTTCAACTGCAACAAGATTGGTCATTTTGCCTCAAGGTGTCTAGAAAGATTTTCAAGGGAAAATCTAAATAGATCAAGATTCCAAAAGAAATGTTACTATGTTCATGAAGATGATGATGATGGAGTAATAGATGATGAATCAGAGATAGGAAACAAATCCAGAAGTGACTGGGTGTTTATTTCCATCAAGGAAGAAGATCCAATGCTCTTTGACTCTGTCAATCATAAAATGATAGAAAGAGCTCTGTCTGCCCAAGTTGAAGAAAACGATGATTGGGTCATTGAAAGTGGATGCTCCCAACATATGACTGGTGACAAAAATAAGTTCATAGATTTGGAAAGATATGAAGGAGGAGTTGTAAAATTTGGTGATAATTTTGCTGGCAGAATCAGAGGTAGAGGAACTATTTCTTTTGATGGAAAGAACAAAACCAGTGATGTACTGTATGTTGAAGGTCTAAAGCACAATCTTCTTAGTGTTGGATAGTTGATAGACAAAGGCTATGATCTCCGATTCAAAAATAGAAAATGTAAGATCTTTGAAAGTTCTGGAACATAGATTACATCCGGTACTCAAACAAAAGGTAACATATTCCACTTGGTTAGTATTGGTAAAGGTTGTTTATTTGTTCAAATTGATCAGAGTTAGTTGTGACATAGGAGAATGTGTCATGTAAATTTTGACAATATCATCAAGATAAGAAACACTCAGGCTGTAAGAGGTCTTCCAAGACTGGTGAAACCTACTAACAGTTTTTGCAAAGAATGTCAGTTGGGTAAACAAAGCAAAGTCACATTCAAAAGTAAGGAACAATCTTCTACCAGATTGTTGGACTTAGTACATACTGATCTATGTGGACCGGAAAAAATCAAGAGTTTGCAAGGTGATAGATATTTCATGCTACTAATTGATGATCATTCTCAGATGATGTGGGTGACTTTTCTAAAGGAGAAATCTGAAGCTCTTGAGAAATTCAAAATATTCAAGGCTATGGTAGAAAATGAAACTATATTAAACATAAAGTGTCTTAGGTCTAACAGAGGTGGAGAATTCACATCCGGAGAGTTCATAAAATTATGTGAGAAACATGGGATAAAAAGACAATTATCTGCTCCAAGGACTCCACAGCAGAATGGAGTAGTGGAGAGAAAGAACCAAACCATCTAGGAAGCATCCAGAACCATGATGATGGAAGAAAATGTTCCTCAGATCTACTAGAGAGAAGTTGTAAGCACTGCTGTCTATACTCTTAATCGAGTACAAATCAGAAGCAATACTAGTAAGACCCCTTATGAACTTTAGTTTGGCATCACTCCCACTGTAAAGTATTTCAAAGTCCTTGGTAGTAAATGTTACATTAAAAGAGATGAAGACCTTGGCAAATTCAATGTTAGAAGTGATGAAGAAATATTCTTGGGTTATTCTACTCAAAGCAAAGCATACCAGTGTTATAACAAGAGATTGAGAAAGATTATAGAAAGTACAAATGTGAAGGTTGATGAAGGTATTGAAAAACCCTCAAGGTTTTATGAATATGAAGAAGATGATTAGAATGATGTTTTGGTCCAAGAAGTCCAAGCCCCTTCTGAAATTCAGATCTAGACTGATCTGGAGAATCCTGAAATACAGGAAGAAGAGATAAGTTTGGATGAACCTGTCCAAGAAATAGAAGTGCAAGAAATTCCTAAAACTGCCAGGTATGTAAGACTAAATCATTCTGAAGATCAAATCATAGGTGATAAAAGCAAAGGTGTTCAAACAAGAAGAAAGATTGCTCAAGACTCAGAAAAGTATTGTCTGATTTCAAAAATTGAACCAAAAATAGTAAGTGAAGCATGCAATGATGAAAGCTGGACTAAAGCAATGAAGGAAGAGTTGATGCATATTGAGAAAAATCACACTTGGGATCTTGTTCCTAGACCTAGAAACAAAAATATGATTGGAACCAAATGGGTCTTCTAGAATAAGTTGAATGAAGATGGTGAAGTAGTCAGAAATAAAACCAGATTGGTTTGCAAAGGTTATTCTCAAGTAGAAGGAGTTGATTTTGAATAAACTTTTGCTTCGGTGGCAAGAATTGAAGCAGTCAGATTATTTCTTGCCTTTGCTGCCTTCAAAGATTTCAAAGTATATTAGATGGATGTCAAGTCTGCCTTCCTGAATGGTGACTTGGAAGAAGTATACATTGAGCAACCAGATGGATTTCAATTGTTTGATCATGGTGATATGGTCTGCAAGTTGAAGAAAGCATTGTATGGACTCAAAGAAGCCCCAAGAACCTAGTATGAAAGACTGGATAAACATATTTTGAAGATTGGTTTCAACAAAGGTACTGCTGACAGTAACTTGTACTTCAAAATTGATCATGAAAATATCTTGATTGTTGAAGTATTTGTTGATGATATCATTTTTTGAGGAAGAGATAGTATGTGCAAGACTTTTGCAAATCAAATGAAAAGTGAATTTGAGATGTCTATGTTTGGGGAAATGAATTTCTTCTTGGGTCTGCAAATCACTCAAACAAAGAAAGGAATCTTCATTTCTCAGACCAAATATGTGAAAGAATTGTTGAAGAAATTTGGGATGGAAGACTCAAAATCAATGAATACTCCCATGGCAACCGGATGTAAACTGAGCAAAGACGATGACTCTCCTAAGACTGATTAGAAAAAGGATAGGTCAATGATTGGAGGACTACTATATCTCACTCAAACTAGACCTGACATTATGAATGTTGTTGGTCTTGTTGCCAGATTCCAAGCTTATCCTAGAGAATCTCATGTCATGGCAATCAAAAGGATTGAGGATATCTAAAAGGAATAGTTGAGTATGGTTTATGGTATCCTAGGGATCATGATTTCTCTCTTCATGCATATACAGATGTGGATTGGGCAGGAGATGTGGATGACCGAAAGAGTACCAGTGGTGGTGCATTCTTTTTGGGGAAAAGATTGGTTTCTTGGCTGAGCAAGAAACAAGAGGCAATATCTCTGTCAACTACAGAAGAAGAATATATTGCAGTAGCAGGTAGTTGCACTCAAGTATTATGGATGAAGAAAATGCTAAGAGACATCAGAGTGGACTATGAGGAACCTATCACAATCTCTGTGATAACTCAAGTGTAATAAATATATCAAAAAATCTAGTGTTGCATTCAAAGACAAAACATATATCCATCAAGTTTCACTTTCTGAGAGAGCAGGTGAACAAGAATGAAGTCATATTAGAGTTTGTACCCTCCAAGGATCAGATTACAGACATTTTTACTAAACCTCTACCTAAGGACTCTTTTGAGTATCTCAAGGAGAAGTTAGGGGTTATTACCCCTCTGGTTCTGAATTAAGGTGCACTGATGTGCATCAATCCGGTGGATCTCACAGTCATTTCTTGTAGTCCGGATTGATGATAGTAAGCTGCTACTTAGGGGGAGCAGACTGTATGATTCAGAGGATTGATGCAAGTATGTGCCCTTTTCCATTGATGTCAAAGGGGAAGAGAAGACATGTGAAAAACAAAAAGTGGTTGTTGATCAAAAGGGGAGCAGTAAAGGAAGAGAAGACATGTGAAAAACAAAAAGTGGTTGCTGATCAAAAGGAGAATAGTAAAGGAAGAGAAGACATGTGAATGGTTGTTGTTGATAGGGGGAGCTATGTCAGTCAGTTAGGAGAAATTCTTGTCTTGATGGTTAAAATAGTTTTTCACATCATATGTTGCCATCAATGACAAAGGGGGAGATTGTTGCAAGTATGGGCCCAACTGGTGTTGTCATTGATGTCAACATGCTCCTATTGCATTGATGTCAAGGATTGGATGAGCTGTATGCTAAGGATATTGAGAAAATTAGTCCTATTAGAAATAGAGAAGAATAGTGAAGACAGTGAAGCTCTATGAAGTGAAGATCCTAGCTAAGGTGAAGATTAGAGGATGCGCATCAATGGGTTTGTAGATATGTGTCTAAAGATGATCCAGTAAAGATTTGAGAGGTTCGCATGAAGATTTGAAGAAGTTATGGCCATATGAGTAAAACTGGTTCTGGCAGATATTTAGAGGTGACAGAGTGACACAAATAAGTCCGGTGAGATCTGGAAATGCAATATCTTGTTCTACGGATTTGGTGGAGTGTTTAAGAAGTCAATGTGAATTGACAACTCAATTGGTTTGTGGTCTGGAGGTCCGCAAGCATCTATTCTAATATGAGAGTGATGACAGACTATGTTCTTAAGGTTTCGGATGAAGAAGAGAATGATTTCAATAAGCAGTAGTGGTGTGGATGTTTTTGGTGATTCAAGAAAGCTTGTGGGGGTCTCTAGATTGTTTCCAGTTCGTGTTAGTGATCCGCATTAAAGATTGAACTTGTAATTGAAGATTAACTTCCAGGTGATGATGTTCTTCCTAATCATGGCCGACTAGATGTTTTACACATCTTGCGGATGATCTTGGAGATGTTCTGCGAAGGATGGCGTATTCCTCAAAGAAAATTAAAGTCCCAGATATGTGTGGCCGACAGTGTGGTGATTCACATGAAGTCTTTTGAAATAAGTCAAGTTGTATTTGTGTATTTGCTCTATAATAAAATAAAGTATGTATTGTGCCGACATTGATGATTATCTTGAAGTCGATGTCTTATATAAATAAGAGTTGTGAAGTCATTGCAAAGTATCGGTGAAGATGAGTAAGTGGTAGAGAGGAGAAGAGCGAAAAGTAGAGCAGAAGTGTTGAGCTTAAATGTAACTAACTCAAGCATGGTGAAGATGCTAATCTTCAGTTCAAGTATGTAATATTTATTATTTTGTAGACAGTATGTCTCCTGTAGGCAATGGGCCTCTTGTGAGCAGTGTGCTCAAGCAGTGAGCCCTAATTGGCATGTGTCATTTTGTTCTTCCTATTCTTTTAATAGAGAATATAATCTTGGGTTAGTCACGCTGTGGTTTTTCCCTTAATTGGGTAGTCCACATTAAAATCTTGGTGTCATATGTGTTAATGTGTTTCTACTCTTGAATTATTGCATTGTGCTTCCATGATTGATTTTTTATTATGTTGTTGAATTACAAGAAGTATTTAAGTGTTTTAAGTAAAGAAAGTTTTGGGACAACTGATTCACCCCCCTCTTAGTTGTCTATCCTAAAACTAACATGTATTTCCTTCGTAAACTCTATGCAGAGTTTGTCATGGGTCACCAGGTTAATTATTTTGATTTTAGAGAGTTTCAGGGAGTGGATAAAGGAATGCCTCAAGATAGACCTAGCGCAATGAGACAAGTACAAGGTCCCTATATTCCCCCTCCTGCTATCCCTTCTCCACCCCCAATGTAGCACCCAGATGTTGTAAATGCAACACAACAGGGCCTTAGTGCCATACACTCTTTGACTGAGTATTTGATTATACAGACATCTCAATTTGCACAAGCACGTGATGTTGGCAATGATATTGGATCACTTGATTTTACTAGACCGTCGTCATCCACACATGTTTGTGTGTCCCATCATTGTATTTCTTGCAAATAGTTATGCTTAGGTCCTATTATGGAGAGTAGTGAGCCACCATTGAACACATCAGAGTACAATGTCCATTCACGAGATTAGGTAGTGGGGTCCAGAACTCAAGTTGAGGGGTCGGGGACAAGAGTAGAAGCATAAGGATTAGTGGACCGTAGAGAAGGAGAAGAGCATGAGCAATCTTTTATATAGGTAAAATTTAAAGTTAAATTTTATGGTCTATTCCATTTGAATATAAAAACAAATTTATTAGTACTAATGTATCTAAGTGGGATAACATTTGATGACAGAGGACGAGTTGATAGAAGTTCATCATGGAACTTTGTCTGCCATCCAATTTGGTTTGGACTTGCCGGTATAATTTGTTCTACACATCAACTTTTATTTTTATGCATTTATTTCTTTGTGAGTAATTATACATTAATTTATAGCTTGATGTTAATTTAATTTTATAGTCAATCGAAAATGTGAATGATGTGGCATCTTTGCCAATGGTCTTTTCTCAAACTCTTGATCGACCCAAGGGACTATCATTCACGAAATGACTTTCTCAACGCCAACAAAGGGTGGAGGTAATTTGATTGAACAGTACTTTAATTGATAATTTAGAAAACTTAAATATTTGATTATAGTCATTTAGATAAATAATAAAATAGAGAATAGATAAATTGATCTATTAATTTACAAATTATTATGATTATTTGTATACATAGAGTCTTACATTCTTGTCATATTTCATACAGGGGATATTAGTTGGTTCATCCATCATGAGTCCTTCTCAATTGATGTAGGAGGCCTCAATGGTGGTATGTGCTTGTTTTCTAGTAGATAAGTTTTTGTGTAGTGCACTCTAGATTGTTTGTGTGTAACACATCTAACCTTTTTTAATGTATGCATTTCCTTTTTTGTTTAATAATTATATATTAATTTATTTCAATGTTACTTTGCTTTTACAGTCTCTTGAGAATGTGAGTGATGTGCCACCTTTGCCATCACACTTTAGTAGGACACCTAATCGTCTTAAGAGAAAATCATTTGTAGAATGATTATCCGAACGACAACACAGAGTCGAGGTAATTGAATTGAATTTTTCTAAATAATTGATAGTTTATCTAGCGGTCTTATAGTTTATTGTAGTGATTTAGATGTATGTTAATAAATAAAAGTTTTTAATTGTAGTAGATAAGATTCAATTTACTAACTTTAACTTATTTTTATTTACCATTGAAGAGATTAATCAAATTTGTCTTTTGACTTGTTAATGTAGTCAACTTTGCCTCCATCAACTACTAGACATTCTGGTACGAAGAGGACACTTTTTGAGGATCCATCATAGATTGAGGGTCAAGTGGACCTGTAGTATTTGATGTAGCTATTTGGCATGTTGATTGTATATAGATTTTGAGACATGGCATATGCCACATTTTGTATAAAATGTTTTGAGTTGGCGTATTTGCCAAATTTTTACATACCGTTATGGACTAGATTTTAATATATATATACACCTTTATATACAATATAATTTAAATTCCTTATGTGCATGTATTCCTACTTTAAAACTTAAAGGTTTGATGTATAATATTATTATAATTCTTGTTATATAAGATTGTTTTTTCTTGGTAGAAAGATGGTATATGTAGTTTCGTACCTCAAGACATAACTTGATCTTAATTGCCATGTGATTGTAGTTTTAGGTAGATATAGTATTTTCATGAAATGACAAATTTGAATGGTTCTCACTCAAGGTTTCAGTATGCCATCAAGGCATATGTATTAATATGTTCATAGTCTGTTCTAATTGTTATAGGGTTCCTTTGCATGCCTCACCTCCTATTGCAAGAAAACAATAAACTCAAGTTGTGGTGCATGAGCACCTAGTCAATTTTGGTCAAATTGATGTAAATAGGAGTCTAATGTTGAGTGGTGTGTGTCAAGTCACATCTTGGAGAGTGATTTGTAAGAGTTGGAATAGCATGTGTAGACCTAATTTGATATGTATAAGGTGTTGACATGAAGAATGGAGGCTAGGAGTGGGTAGAATCAATAGATGCCTTATCATACAAGCCTAATTAGGCCTTTGTCCTAGCGTAGCACCATAATTTTGAAGGGTTTGTTACAAAGAGACCATACCTGCAATTTTGATATGCTTTGAAACTCCAAAAAGGGTATCGAGAACAGTGATTAGATTCTGGGTTTGAGTTGCCGTTTGCAAATTATGACATAAAAGAGGTGTTTGCTACCCTACTAGAGAAATAGTGGATTTGTGAAGGAAGTCAGTGTGTTTGAGATGTTAAGGTTTTGAAAAAGGTTGGATTGGGTTAGTTTGTATTCTCCCTCCTTGCTCTACATCAAGTTGTAGTTAGCACTTAGGCCTACAATTGTGTTTTATATCTTATATTTGATCCAATCAAGAGGGAAGGGTTCAAGATGATCCAAACCATATGACAAAATTCCTTATATGCCCTAATCATTGATAGTAGCTTGAAATATCCTACTCTCATATTGAAATCTCCTCCATATGTATTTGACTTGTATGATTTGAATGTTCTTGTTTGTTGCCACATATCTCATTTAAGTCAATTTGATGGTTTGCTTGTGTGTCCATTGGTTAAGGTTTGACATGCTTTTGATTGTGGAGTCTTGGTTGGTTCATAATGCATTTGGTTTTTCATGAGGCTCTAGGTTACATGGGTATGATAGGATTAAGTTATTATTTCTTTAGGAGGTCTTGGTTGAGTATGGTTTGTATTCCCATTGTTATGTCTTGAGCTTTTTGACTTATGAGTTTGCATGTTATCATTGTGAGATATGCATGTGTGGTTGTTACATGATGAGGTATGCTTTTGTGGTATCATCCATATACCTTTGTTCTAATCTTATGACAAAATTTTATCCACATACACACTCAATAGATAGAAACATATTCTTAACTCTATTCTAATGTTCTCAACAGGTTACAAACGCCCTGAATCAACAACTTTTATCAGGTGGAAAGCCTACAAAGTCATCAAACTCCAAAATACTTGTTTAACCATTATAGGCATGCTCAAGGAGGGTTTATTGAAACTCAACACTCCCAGTCTCATTTCACCTTATCAATACCTCAAACCTATCACAATAGGAGCAGCAGTTTTACCAGAATAAACACAGAATTTTGAAGGTTTTCTTATTTGCTTTCAACAAAAATGAACACCAGAACCTCTCTTCAACCCATCCACATTGTATTTAAACCTCACACACCCAAAATCAACTAACACAACCGACTCTAACAACCTTTTGAACTACTTGACCGTTGGGCTTCCACTTTTTGCAGTTTTGCAATTTTGCACCAACATGACAACTTTATCAAGATTTTACAATATAAGAAAGATTGTCCCCAAATGACTCTAATTACATTTCAAATGGTCTATTATGACCTTACTTCACCAAGTAAGACTCTAAACACCCAAAAACATGACATTAGACCTTATTTACAAAAGTTGACATGGTGCCCCTACACCATACACCCGGACTGAAAAAGAACTCAAGTCCCTTGAGTACCATGCTACAACTCAAAAGCATGCTTAATCACTTCATTTCTCTAGTCTCCAAAAGCCTTTTCACCTGGTAATCCTTCCCACTGGATCAGATATTAAAGATTTGCATCATTCTTTGCACTATTGAACTTGTTGTCACCTAGACGTTGTTCCATCTTCACAAATTGACTTGATGAATGCCCTCTAACCTTTCCCTCATCTGAAACTGATGTTGAACTTGCTTGAACACTTGCTAGCATACCTCTACCATCTTTGTCTTAGACTATCCTCTTCTTTACTCTTGATGCATGCTTAAACTCACCCATTTGTCCTTTCCATTCACCTTTACTCACTTCACCTTTTCCTTTCATTTCTTCTCTCAGATTTTCTGCCCCTAGAGCCTCTATTTTATCAGACTTACAACCCTTTGTACTGACATAATTGGACTACCTACTGGCCTCTTTTGAGATCAATGGACTAAGCACCTTTCTCACCATGATCTCAACATGCTTCTCTAGCCAATCTTGCATTCCCACAATCAATTCATCCTTGACCTTCTCTTTATCAGGTTTTGACACCAACTCATCATCTTTTCTCATCAAAATTGAATCATTTTCCAAACTTACTGTCTTAGCATCTCCAAGCCTTAAAGTAGTTCAAAACTTATTGTCGTAGCCATCTAGGCATATTGTCTTAGCATCGCCAAGGCTTTAGAAACTTTCAAGCAAAACCAATTGGTGGGTGTAAACCTAAAATCCACAACCTTTGACTACATCCTCTCTGTTAGTGCCAAACCAAGATCTTACACCATCTCAAAGATCTTAGTTCATGGTCAACCCTTAAAAGATGTTCAAGACATATAGTTCATGGTCTATAGGACCTCTCTCTCCATCCACCTATCATTGCTAATGACAAACAAAAACTAGGCTCTAACACATCAAATCTTCCTTGTTTCTATTGTCCACAATCTGATACATCCAAATATCAGACCTACTGTGCCAACAAATCCTAGGGCCAATTCAGGTGCCAACAAAGATTGAAATTAACTCTTTCCTACTCATCCCAATTACTATAAGACTATAAGAGCATTCAGATCATACACCAAAGAAAGCACTAAAATCCAATTGCCAACATGCTAGTGAATGAGCATTGAATGTGACCACATAAAGAAAAATCATACTATTCTTCAACAAAGACCATCTCCTTGGTCCAAAAATTCAAAAGACCTAGATTCAAGCACATCTTAATGCACATTTAGATTAATATACACACTTCCAACTTTATTAAGCCAAGTGAAAAAAGAAAATTCATTCCTTGAAAGAAAGCCATTCATATAATAAGAAAGTTTAAGCCTAGTCTTATGTCTTATTGTCTTATTTCTCACAACAGCCCACTCCCGTCACTTAAAACTAATTTCACTAATTATGAAGTTTGAAATATGACTTTTGACATTGTATTGATGCAGAATAGGGTTACAAACTAGACTATTGATACCACACTTCACAACAATGGTTTCACTCTCTTCTCAAGGTTCAATGGAACTCATGACAGGGCAGATTTAGTAACTCTTACACCCTAAGACTGTGAAAATAGTCCTCCTGGGATAGTCATGCCTTAACTTGTGTCAACCCTTAAAAGATGTTCAAGACCTATGGTTCATGGTCTGTAGGACCTCTCTCTCCATCCACCTATCATTTCTCATGACAAACAAACAAAAACTAGGCTCTAACACATCAAATCTTCCTTCTTTTTGTTGTCCATAGTCTGATACATTCAAATATCAGACTTCTTTAGTCATGACAATCCTCTCAATATGCAAAGGTGGCAGACCTCTCAAGTTTGTGGGACAGTATGGCAACACCATAGAAAGCATTGGGTAATGATATAAATGACATCATAGACCTTTCAAGGTCTTAGTAACCCCCAAATGCATGGGCAGACTTAAAGGTAGCAACATTCAATGGGACAGTCTATGTTTCATGTGCAAACAATGAATCAAATCTCAATCCATGAAGGAAGTATTAGGCCAATGGTTGTTCTAGGGTATCAACATCAATCTCAGACCTATCATAACCTTCACCAAACTCTAAGAAAACTTTCAAGCAAATGCAATTGGCACATGTAAAACCAAATTCATGTAACGATAATTGATCATCATATTAAATACTTAATATAAGTTGTCGTATACATAATATCATGAACATAACATCTAGTTTATATACAAAGCCATATAGGCATGTCCAAACAAAGCCATATAGGAATATATTCAAAAATATACATCGGTAGTTCATACAAAAGTATATATACAAAGCCATCTAGGAATACAAAAAATGTCCCAAAAACTAGTTTCCAATCAGTGACTCATCCTCTCTCTGTTGTCAAGTAGACCTCTTCGATAGAAGTTCATCCAGCTCCACATGTTAATACAATCAAACAATATATGCACATTAATATATAAAATGTATGAAATATATAACATCACATTTGTAATTGATCACTTACCGCCACCTGATGATCAGTCTCCATCATCTTGTTTCTAGCTTCTTTGTCTATAGTTGGACGAGTTGGAGTTGTGACCTCCTGTGAGAAGCATCAAGAAGCAAAATTGATTAAACATAAATATCATTTATGTACATCAAATGACATGAGATAAAACAAGAAATACCATATGAGATTGCATGAAGGATATGGGAAATCTGTCAGATGTTGTAGTTGCAACTGCCTTAAGAGACATGAATGTAAAGTGAGGAAGCATAGGTAGAAATTAATATGTAGAAAAAGATAGAAAGCAAAATATTAAGAAATTCAAATTAACACTAAAATTCATACCTCGTGTATAGTCAAAATAACCTATGATGCCATGCAAAAAATCTACTATGCCATGCAAAATAGCCTCATTCGCAATCTTGTATAGTCAAAAACATGCACTATAGTTAAAGAAACAAGATTTTTAATTTAAAACATAGATAAGTTTGGCAATTGGAAGATGTAAAGTAAAGTGTGGACACATAGAAAAGTGTGCAATTTGATTTCATTTATCATACCTACTTGCTTGAACATGACCTCAAGGTGTCATTGGAACCATTTATCCAAAACCCAAGGAAAGTAGAGATTACCATATACTATATGAAATATACCATATGAGATTACATGAAGCATATGGGAAATCTGTCAGATGTTGTGGTCAAATTAACACTAAAAATTGTACCTCATGTATAGTCAAAATAACCTATGATGCCATGCAAAAAAAATCTACAATTCCATGCAAAATAACCTCATTCGCAATCCTATATAGTCAAAAACATGCATTATAGTTAAAGAAACAAGATTTTTAATTTAAAACATATAAAAGTTTGGCAATTGGCGGGTGTAAAGCAAAGTGTGGAAACATATAAAAGTGTGCAATTTGACTTCATTTGTCATACCTACTTGCTTGAACATGGTCAAGGTGTCATTGGAACCATTTATCCAAAACCCAAGGAAAGTAGAGATTGCCATATACTATATGAAATATACCATATGAGATTACATGAAGCATATGGGAAATCTATCAGATGTTGTAGTCAAATTAACACTAAAAATTGTACCTCGGGTATAGTCTAAATAACCTATGATGCCATGCAAAAAAATCTACAATGCCATGCAAAATAGCCTCATCCGTAATCTTGTATAGTCAAAAACATGCATTATAGTTATAGAAACAAGATTTTTAATAAAACAATTCTAAAAAATAGAAAAAACAAGAAAAAGTTAAGATAAAAAAATGTCATACCTGTCCATATGGAAGTTTAAATGCTAGTCAAGCGTACCCAAGGGGTCATCTCTTACCTTCAGAGTATCTAATATTGCTTCATGATCAACATTACTAATTGTCCATAGTTGTTTTGATTTTGGTTTTCCATGATGCTTTAGTAACTTGACATTTGTTGCTACAATTAGGTGCAAAAACATCAATATGGTTTTATGCTTGTCAAAGTCTTCAAAGACAAGGATGCCATTCTTTCTAATCGTATATGTTCGTAACCAAGTTCCAGCAATAACAATTGATCCTGTAGGATAGGTGAACCCATCATCATCTATCATAGGTTGTGTTAACTTTTGTTTTCCCTGTACACATCGTGCCAACTAATAGTCTGACCTCTCTTCATTTCCATGTGGTGCAACAACTGCATAAACATGATCTGGCTGTACAAGGTCTGAAAGATGTTCATAGTTGAATGAGCTCTCCATGTCGTTGATGGAAGATGATTGACCTTGAGATAAAGGGGTTAAATATCATGGAACCCATGCATCTACCCACTCACTTGACTCACAATTATCCTAATCACATTTAATACAAATCTGACAAAAACAAGCTGATTCTCATGTCCAAATAGTCCATGCACTTGCATCTGAGCTTCGAAATGAATGCATCTTTGATGATTCACTAATTCTCTAACAATTCCATTTCTCTTTCGCTATCCATTCATCAACCAACCAAAAGAACCTGTGTACTTCTAAATCAAGAGCCACTCCTTGTGACAATGCATAGTTACACCACTTAACAATAGAATCTGCATCACTGAATGTAGCACCACCTCTAATCTTTAGTTGTTATTTAAAAAGAGCTCTCTTCATGCATACACCCTCTCCAGCATTTTCACCTTTTCCATGCCCAGCTTCAAAAAAATTACAAATATGAGGTATACCCATCTCTACATGCTTTCTGCACAACCGATAGAATATACGAGCATTCTTGAATTGACCGGTACAATTATTTGACCAAATGAGATGTTGATCCATTCTAAAAAATTTTCTTTCAAGAACCCATAAAATTCTTCAAAACAATATTGCACATACTCTGATGAATGAGATCGATCATCACTCATGTAAAAATGGTATTCTCTGACAATCTTCTTGTTCTCTTATGTACTATCGGGGGCATGTCTGTATGTGATGTGAATAAAAATAGTAATCTGAATAGAATTGTAGTATTGGGATTGAACTTCATTTTGGGGTTGCAATGTGTAGTTTTTACAAAATCAACTACATTGACAATAGTTTCAATTAGAAAAAAGTCTTTACACATCCTAAACTGTTGATCTAACCATCGAGACCTATGGCTATGTCTGACATGTAGAAATAAATTTTCTTAAAATCATCAATGAAATCAGAAATACTTACCTCTCTTACAATCAACTCACATCTAGAACCTGCACCTCCACTTTTCAAATTGTATTTCACTGTCTCATATCTCATTTTTTCAACCATTCTCTTTCCAAAATCATGCTCACTGCCCTCATGAAAAGATGATACAAACTTTGATAACCCACCATATTGTAAACACTTTTCATTTAAACAATCATTCTTATAGAAAATGCAACCATCATCTCTAATACATAGAAATAGATCCAATAAGTCCCTAGATGACTTTGGTAGTTGAATTGCACCACACTCCTGTAACATTTTGTTAGTGTGCAAAGTAGAACAAATATTGCATAATAATTCATGGTACATAGAAAACTCTACATGGTATTTGCAACAACATGTATTACGAACTTTAAAAGGAACAAAATAAAATGGCTTAAGAGATTCAAATGAACTTTGTGAGATTGTCGTACCTGGGTGTGTTTCACAATATTGTTTGTACAATGTTGTTTGGCTACATTCCAAGTAATGTTTAGGATGTGGTGTGCGGTCTTTATCACCAATTCTTAACTTTAAAACATCTTTTATCTTTCTCCTTGCTAGTCTTTCCAATAGAATTGAGTGCATTGAAAAGGCTTATAATAATTTTATTTTATTCCGATCAGACACTTTGTTTAACCAAATCTTTAATTTCTTTAGTAAAGGTCTCATTTTGTACATCTTTAGTAATTGCACAAAAAGTGGGCATTGTTCAATTAATGTTTTATTCTCAAAGCATTCATTAAAGAGTTTTAAAGCCCACAACCAAACCGTTCATGACAACCTCTTGCCTTCAAGTTTTTCCATTATGTTCTCATCAATTTCAAGTAACCATTTTGGGGTTCTGGGGTGTTTTCCAATTTCATCATGTTTATTCTCTTCTTGACAAATGTCCTCTCTTCTTATGAAATTTGGAGATACATTGATTTTCATTGTTTCGTTCATGGTATCAACCTCATCAATTTCATGAACATCTTTCGACTATGAACATCATTCCACTATGTAAAAGAGGTCATCCCCTTCCCAACAAGTAATATATCAAGTTCTTTATCCTCAAGTAAATGTATTTTTTTTTATAAGTGGTTCTCTTAGTGAAAAAACTAGCAACATGTGCAACTATTGAATTATTTTTCTATATCCATTGTGCTTTCTTCTTTTGAAGTGGCTCCATAGAGAGATTTTGCATTTGCTTTGCCACAGTTCATTATTAAGTATCTAGGACTTGAAGTAGTTCCTTTGGAATGAAATGTGGGTTTATCATACATAATGTCCTT
The DNA here is from genome assembly GCA_027924645.1 of Cunninghamia lanceolata. Classification (NCBI taxonomy): domain Eukaryota; kingdom Viridiplantae; phylum Streptophyta; class Pinopsida; order Cupressales; family Cupressaceae; genus Cunninghamia; species Cunninghamia lanceolata. Next base: position 2,659,881 of record BSBN01000082.1, read on the forward strand.
GTTAATCTCTTGATTTCTTGGTATGTGAGGAATGTGTTCTTAATAAGATCATTGGAAGGCATGCATATATCATGACCTTAATGTTTAAACATTTTAGGATGTGCAACTTGAGTCTCAGGCATTTTTCATCATAAGTTCTAGAGTGAGAAGGTGCATAAGTAGCTTCTTGATTCTTGTTCATATTTTTATTCTACTACTCTTCAGTAACTATCAACTTGAACAACAACATGTCTTCATCAACAACTATTTGAATTTGTTAATGACTACTCAACTTCATCAGCAAGGGAAACTTTGGTAGTAAAGAGCCACTTCTAGAGAAACTGTCAACTTCTACAATAACAGAAAAATTAGACATGACCCCGATCGTCAAATTATTTCAAATAGATCCAAATTAACTACTTAATTTTAGATCAATATGGGTTTGACATCTATCGTCACCTTGTCCATGATCCATGCACCACACGCATGTACATATGTATAAAAGTATAGACAAGGAAGAATAAGCTAAACATTGCACATGTGTACATGCCTTCTCCATTTCAATTTAAAGTAATTTGTTTAAAGTCTTTAATGCCTTTGAATATATACATTTGGATTCTAGACTAGGGACTCATTTTATTTTTCTATAGACTTGTGAATTACCATCTAATTTAAATGTTTACACACTAATCTACCTAGGTAGATAAACTTAATAAAGCTCCATACAAGCCATTATTTGATTTTAGTAATTTTACTTTGGACACATTTGTGAAGACTCCTAAAGAGCCTCCATATAAAATTGTAAAGATGATATAGCCTCCATATAAGCATAAAGATGATATATAATTTTAGTTTGTTGAAGGCCATGTTTCACTCATTGATGAGGACTCTACTACACCTTTAAAGTTGAGTCCTTTGTTTAGAACTTTGAACCATGCAAAGAGGCAAGTGAATTGTAATGCTTAAGTAAACACAAGTCTCAACATGATGTAGTTCAACTTGATGACATGTCTAAATGTGACACATTTTAGTTTGTGTTGCATGAGGACTTCCTTATTCATGCATATCAAATTTCTAATTAGGTATATTTTTCTGAAGTGTATGAGTTTGAGGCTTTCAATTTAAATGTATCAGACTCACTTGAAGATGCTAGCAGGCATGTGAACATGATTAATATGGGATCCAACAGTTGTCCTTTTCCTATGCATTTGGAGTCGATTGTTGGCCCTTATGATTGTTTACATCATGTTGGCCTAGCATTTGAATAGTTGCTTCATGACATGGATGGGAATAGATCATGCTCCTACTACCTATGGCTAAATTATATTGATGACTTTAATGAGTTTGACTATTATCTTTAAGAAGTAGTGTCATGGTCATGTTTGGATGTGCAAGATACTTCATGTCAAGTAGTTAAAAGGTGGATACATAATCAAGTCAAGATTGGGAATCTCATTCATGAAGGTTATTTTTTACAACTTGGAAGGAGATGTACTTTAGTTTATCTATTGTAGCATGCAAACAAATCTCCCCACAACTCTTGACTTGCAACATGTTCTTGATGTTATTTGCATGACATGCTTAATTTGTCCTCTCGCATGCCTTTAGGTCAATTAGCTACAAGTTTTCATTTTTATGCTTTGTCCTAAGGGTTCTAAGTTGTGTTCCCTTTATCCTTGTCTATAAATATTGGTGTGTGTTTGTGTATCACCCATATGTTTTTGGACTTCCCCTTTTCCATTTTGGTCTACACCCTAGAACTTTTTTGGATTTTCATAGTGTCAACATGTGATACCCATCTTCAACCAAAGCTTATGTTGGCATTATTTTGTCTAACCTTCTAATATGCATATGTGCTCTTCTAACTTGTATGAACCTTGGTGTATTTGTTTTTATGCTTCAATTCTCAGTTTAGATGTTCATTGTTACTCTCCATCATTAAGGTTTCATTTTGAGCATAAGCCTCTTATGCTTAGGGTTTAACTTGTACATTTTCTCATTGCATGCACACCCTTATTCTAAGTGTTCCTTGATGTTTATATATCTCTTTGCATCTAGCTCTATGTAATATACTTGGACCATTTGTATCATGACACGTGTTATCCTAGTGATGCCAACATTTGTGCGCCTTGATGTTTATTTGTCATGGGTGTATGGTCTCTCATGTGGCTTATGTGGATTCATTATCGACTCTTTGCTTGCCATGTATTTCCTTTGATGGTGATGGGCCCAAGCATTTATTATGCTGGCTTTACAATATGAGGTGGCATTCCAACTTGGTGGTGACTATTCTCCTACAAGATAGTCATGTATACTTCATGGTAGAGCCTTCATCTCATAAGAACACATAAAACCAAAACCTTTTCAAATACTGCCCAAAACGCTAGAATCGGATATCCATTTTGCTTTGGTAACAAAGCAACACAAATATCCATTTTGGTTGTTGACTTTTCATGGATTCTAACGTGTTTTCATGTTTCAGTCTCTTCTTCAAACTTCACCCTTTGTGCTAACGACTTTTTTTATGCAAAATTGATAAAACGAAAAGCATTTATTGAAAAAATTGTCATCTTTCTAAAAATATAAGATTTGTTTGGTTATCATTTTATTAAATAATTATTAATAATTTTCTATATAGTGTGTCTGAAATCCTGATGGATACACTGATTGAAAAACATCCATAACTTTCAAACCGTTACACCTTTTTGAGATCCGAAAGCTACGTCACATTCTATGCTTTTCTGGCTATAGGTTAAAAAAAATTGAATTCCAATTTTTTTTATCGAGTTAGGTTGGTTGGACAATTACTTTTTAGTTTTTTTAAAAAGTCATAGTAAAAAAATCATATCTAATTATTTTATTGGAAAAAAATTTCAAACAAATATGCATCACATCCGGGCATGAGTCCTCTACTTATTTTGAAAGATTCAAAAAAAAATATTTTTTTTGCTCATAGTTAGGTTGGCTGAATAGACACCCACTTTTTATTTTTTTCTGAAAAATTTAATAGTTGTTCATTGAAATATTCATTTTTCACTAAGTAAATTTAGTTTTTTTTTTTTTTAATTAGTAGCTCATAAACTATATTCAATTCTCTACAAATTTTGTTCTTACATATTTTTCAAATTGTGTAGATAATCCATTCAAATTTTCACATGAACTTGATTAAGTCTGATTTTTTGTATTTTTATTGCCACTTAGAGTATAGTTTGGTCCGTCATGATCCTGCACATACCCCAATTTTAGGAATTAAGCTTTATGTACCTTAATGGAAATCTTTATGTTATACTATTGGTGAGAGTTGATTATGTGATCTCCTCACTTTACTCATAAGAAGTATATATTACACCATGAAAATCCTCTCAAGTTTATTGTTTTTGTCCTCATCCTATACCAAAATAAATCACATAATTAGGTGTGCATGCTAACTTCACATGACCATATTTCCCTCAATACTACTCTCAATTCTTTTTGTTAGTACTTTTCAAAAATCTCGAAAAACTCTTCTCAACAACACCAAAATTGTCTCAACAAGATACCTATTTGAGGAGAATCACCTTCTTCAAGATAGGTTTTTATTTAAAATTGCAAAAATTTCTTTTTGTCTAGAAAATTTCTCTTATTTCTTCCAAACCAACACTCTAATACTTATAATGAAAGTACTTAATCTTCAGAGAAAAATAACATCAACATATTATAAAGCCAGATGTTAGCAATGGAATAATAACATAATAAATGTTCAAATAAGAGCAAAAGATAGTAGACCATAGATTATTATTGACTTCAAGGAGTAAACCTCCAAAAGTGTTACAACAAGAACATAATTCACAATATAGTATCCGACATCTAACCACTACCTCATATGATAGCATAATTATCTAGGTAATCCTATAATTCTAATTAGGCCAACTATGACTACAATTAGCAAATCTAAGAAATATCAAATAATCAAGTCAAAGGTTATGTATGCCATAAGTCAAAATTCACATGCCCTTATACATATGTTAATCAAAGAGCATGACATAGGAAAAATTTGACAATACCATCTTATCATATGATTAATATTTCTAATGAGATTCAAATTTTACATTGTTGCATTTTCTAAAAGGGTATTAGCATGGTACAAAGAAATCACATAGAAATAGATTAAGTGTTTCACTATGAAATAGGTGAAGTGTTGAAGGAAGGAAATAGACTTCCATGCGTATAAAGGAATAGGAGTGAATCTATACCAACCTTGGCAAGAAGAATCCCCAAGCCCAAGGACATGCAAACATACTTGATGAAAATACCCTATCCTCTACTATAGTTGGGTTTAACAACAAAAAACAGAACATCAAGGAGAGTCAACTTTCCCCTAGTTATATAGGTAGCGCACCCACCGTCTCCCTTGTTATTCATTAACTTGGGCATAAGAGTGCAATTGAACTATATGGAAATAGGGTGACTAATTTAGACATTCAACTCTACACTAAGGAATGAAGCACTTTCACTGCCATGTTGTCTATGATAAGAGAGAATTGAGATAGAGTAATGAGGGCACTACAAATACAAGTAGAGTTCAAGTGTGCAATTAAAGTAGTATCCCAACATGTGAGTTTGTGTAGCACTTTGTCTTCTAGTATTCCAAAAAATGGGGTTTTTATGCTATAGTTGTAGTTGCTTTACTTTCTTTGTGTTCTCTCTCTATCAAAGTAAATCCATATATATGTTTTGGTTGTTATACACTCTTTCTACTCCCTTAATAATTGTTTATTAATATTATATTAGACTTTATGAAGGGAAGAATAGGTTCCATAAAGCCTTTGTGATGTTACAATTAACTTACTTATAAACAGAATCTTAGGTATTAAACAATATTACCTAATTAATTTCATTTAATATTTCTTTATGGTATATAATTATTTTATTCCAATCTAATAAAGTTAAGATGCCATTATACATGTTTTTTCATTACTCTTTTACATAACATGAATCAAAATATTGAATTAGATATACCATAAATATATTTTTATATTTTTTGCAGCATTAACTATTTGCAACAATAATAAATTTGTAGAAGATAGATATTTAAAATAAACTTCAACTTCATATTAATTACTTACTATCTTGAACTTCTATGGAATGTTGCCCTTGCCTTTGTTATGTTGGATTGCACTTTTCATTCAATCTTACAACATTGAGGATTCATGATATCTCAAATATTGAGAGGCATCCCTAATATCCTAAGAATGCTTCAACTTTTTTGCACCAACTGTTTTAAAAAATGTATAATATAAATAAAAACTAAATGGGGTTGATTTCAAATGGTTATTTTTCATGATCATTGATAATATAATAATTCTATAGATTACAATTATGTATTTGTAGTTATTGTCACCCAATCTTCAATTTCAATTTTCAATTGTCCATAAAATTAATACTAATGTTATTTGAATTTTAGGGTTTTAGAATGTTTAATAATAAATATCATTTTAATTATTATAATTGCATTAAGATAAATTATTCCATAGTTACCACACATGACATGTTATGAAACTACTTAGTCAAAGAGAAGAATAGCATGCAAATATATCACATCCTCTAGATTGCAAGAATGAAATAGTGAAAATTATTAGAAATAGATTGAGCCACTTCAAGGGGTCAACCTTTAAAAGTTTGACAAAATAAAATTCAAAAATTATATCCCCCACAACTACTTACCAATTCTTGTAAATAAACATAATAACATAATTGAGGGGCAAACCACTAAACCCAACAAAAGCCTCCTAGACCAATAATTATTGTACCTAAAAACTATTACAATATTAAATTATGTAGTCCCTAGTTGGCCATCACATATCCCACTACATCGTATGGGTTAAGGGCCTAACATTACATCTACAATATTTTTTCAATGATCTTCCTATTATTTAAAACAATTTGAACCCAGAGCATGCGTGCCTCTAAAAATGTATGCAAGATTTACTCTGTATTTTGCACTTCATGCTATAGATATGGGTGAAGTTTTTATTTGCTTTTTGTTTGCATGACATTTGCAAAGCTACTATTGAACTTTTCTTGCTATAAAAAATACACGCCTACACACAAAATTCTGTGTCCCACGCCATCCCTAAAATCTAGGATTTTTGTTTTGTTCTCTTCAAAACTACTACTCACCCTTCTGGGAAAATTCACAATGACAGAAAAACTTATTACTAACAAAAAAAAGTATTGAAATTCCAGATGCTCTTTCATAAAAAATAGAACTTTACATTTTTATCTGTAAGGGTATTATTACTCTAAACCTTTAAAGTACCACCTAGTGCACAGCAATAGATCTAGTAGTGAAAATGGACATCTGCACCACAAATTCAACCAACCATCCACTTTAATATTGACTAACATGGTTCATCAATTATTTCCAACTTTCAGTAATCTTTTGTTTATTTCTGAACATATCATATTTCACCCATTTTCTTTTTTAAAAAATAAATAAAAAAAGAAATTTGCATGATTTCATATAGCTCTTGGTTTAATCATCTTTGCTAAATAAAAAGTTCATTCCATGGCTCTTCAATTGCATGGTGTATGTTAACAAACTCAAGAATGGCACCAATACCCAATGTTACACTTCACCGTTTGGCTTGGGCATGAGAATGGATCTGCCTCAAACACAAATCAAGTGTAAAATTGGCTCCCTTGATTTCTCCCTATTTTCTACCTTAATCCATCCAAAATAACCTGAGAATGGCAGTACTCGTCCATGCATTCACAACATAAATTCAAATATTAGACCATTTGAATTTGAGTTTCTTAAAGCAACAAAGAAGAAGATTTTCTCATAACATAAAAAAATTTAGATGACCATTTGATTCTTTCAATATTAGACAAATCAAATGATGCACAATATTTTTACCTTGTGACAAGGATCAATAATAGAACTTGCATTTATAAATATAAAAGTTGGATTTAGAAATTGAATTATCTGCTATTTATCAGGCTGGAGGATGTTGCGTTTGTCATCTGTGATTTCTCCCAAGTCAGTTTAAATTTTCAGATGCATAAGGAGCTATAGAAAGTTGTCAAGAAATCTTTGTTGCTACAACTACTCAGACTTGCTTCAAGTTCCTAGCCTGTGGCTTCAAAGCTCTAAAATACATGATACAATCAAGATTTCAACTAAATATTTGAGGAACCACAGAGATCAATTTCTGTATTTTTTACACAAGTTTCAAAAACCTGCTGATTCCACAATTACCCGCATACCATTCTATACATTGCACAAATGCAGATAAAGAATTGGGAGCATACATGCATGCATTTTCACTGTTGGATGTGTAGCTCCTGCTTCAATATGTAATAACAACCAATCATCTCTTTTGGTTCCATGATGAATTGTTCATTAAAGGTCCCCATCCTTCGTGATGCTAAGTCTGATGAAGAATATTGCGAAAGACCCTCAACTTGCACACCATCCCCACTTGGTATAAATTGGCTTCCCAGAACAAATGACCCAGATACACGTATTACAATACCATGTTGGCCATATGCACAACACTGAAGGTTTTCAACTATATGAACAAGCCTTTCATCTGAGCAATCTCCTGCGAGCATGCTATGTATTTTTGATAGAGTAGTAAAAATATCATTAGCTCCAACCACAACCTGGTTAGCATAGCTGAGTCCAAAACAGGAGTGTTAGAAAAACCAGGACAGAAATTAACTTTTAGGCACTCTTGCAAACCTTTCAAGGTGAAAAAAGAAAAGAGATAGTTGGAAACAATATGTAGAAGAACGTCCTATGTTAGATCATGAGAATAATCAAATAATATGGCAGGAGGAGATGGGAAACATATCTGCAATAGCTATGTTGAATTTCCTAAAATAATCTTCTCTTCGAATTGAAGGACATGTGAATATGAAAATAAGATATAGAAATCACATCCAACAGGAAAAAAAAATACACGGATAAAATATCGATTTTATGTCTAGCACAAGTATGGATGCAAAGAGTGTTGCAGACTCTTGACTGAAAAAATGAAATCAAGAATAGAATAAAGTTTAGTAAACATAAACAGATGATCTTTATAATTCATTCCTGATTTACAACCCTGATGATGCACACCCCTTGAATGGTCTTCTGGCCTCTGACTTATAGCACAAATAGTTACTTACAAGATGTGCATCTAGATGTCATCAAGATGAAAAATTATCAAACATGATAATAACTATGTTACCCACTAGCAACAATTTTAGCTGTTAATCCCCAAAATTTCATGCAATTCTATAAAACTAATATGCATATTAAGTACATACATGCATATGAACTTTTACAATTAAAAAGAAGAGTGGAAGACATACAAAATAGTCCTTGTGCAAACTGATGCTTCTAAAAAGATTATTTAACATAGGTCACAGAATATTGGATGTTGAGGGACACAAAAAGATGAACATTACAAGCTGTGCATTCAACTCACCCGAGAGATAAACTATCTACCAGACACTTGAATGTAGGTGATGACTGGATGAGTTGCACAACACATTTTATAAGACATTGCCCAATAAGAACAAAGAAATTTAGTTCCCAAGAAAATAGATAATACAAAGATATTTATTTTATGTTCAAAACCATGTTGGAGACAAAAAAGGACCAAAATTGAAATGAAAACTAATGGCACACACACATATGCATGCATGCACATGCACACATGCACACACACATATAACGCAGACTCACACACATGCACACGCACATGCTCACACACACACCCACACACACATCCCATGCACAGGTATGTACACACACATATTCATTTTAAATCCAACCTTTGGAACATGATTTTTCCTCTACATCAAAATCTGTGATGGATTTCAACTACAAATATGCCATCCATCATATATGTTGAGCTACTGGTATAGGTCTGTAGAACTCGGATTCTTGATTTCATTGGAGGTTATGGTGCTGTTTTAGGCTTACATACTTGTCAAGCATATCAAATGCTTGAGAAATCCTCTAGAATTAGCTAGCTCAAAATTCAACTACACTTCTCTCTCTTTAGCTTTCCTAAATAAGGGTAAGATGCAATTCATTGTAGAAATACACAAGATTGTCTGTGGACTGTTCTCTCCATTTCCTATGAGATACCAATCCACAACATTTGGAGTTTTCAAAATGACTCATTTTATGATTATGTTAACCATGACCAAAGCTCTCCTTAGGCCAAAAAGATTATAATATTAAATTCTGTTCCATGGGAAAATTTTATAGCGGCTAGGAGCTACTCAAATCCACACAGAAATTTTTGATATGATTAAATCATCCATAGCAAGATTGATTATTTATGCTCTAGTGTACAAATAGCAAACACGAAATTGGTTTTGTAATGAACAAAAAAATTTAGCATATCATTTCAACCCATAACAAAACTAGGATTTAATGATAGAAATGCTTTATTGGTTGGAAACTCACTGTGTAGGAGTTAGTTTTCATGATTCAATGCAACTCCTAATACTTATTGGCATTTACTTTCCCAGGCTTCCCTCCTAGACACTAACCCTTGCCATGTGACTCAGTATGTTTTTCAGCTTCACATTCAATTAATAATATGATTCAAACCTTAATATCTTTATTAAATATATTGTCTATAATGAATCTAAAACATTTTCTTCAAAACTGGTTTCATGCATACAGCTTTACTCAGCATTATGACAAGTTATGGGGAGGAGAGACAAGTGGATGTGTTTTAACTTTTGGAGGTGGTTAGAGAGACCCCCAGTTTTACAGGATGACATAGTGGGTGTGAAACTCAAAAATTAGAAAAGAGACGTTAATTTTTATATAGCAAAATGTTTATTTTTTATAAATCCTGGATCAACAATGAAAGAACACAGGGCATGCCTGTTGTAGATGTATTCACAAGAACAACTTCAGTAATTCCGGTGAATGTCTAGTTATTATTACTCCATAAAAAATGCATACGCACGCAGCACAACTACAAGAAATAAGGATGTGTGACACAGAAGATATGTCTGCAAATACACAGATATCAATATGAGAAAAAGTTAGTTTATACAAAATTATAAGGCAGCAACCTATTCATATAAATAAAGTCTTGAATATTAACTACTGCATAATAACTAACTCTTAACCACCTATATCTACTCTCCCTTAAAAAACATTAGGGTCCCAATGAAACTGCAGCACTATAACCTAGAGGTCTACTAATGTTTCTGTTGCTTCATCATCATCAAGGGAATTCAGGTTAGATTGGTTTCTTATATTACTTCTTGTTTCTGGTACCAGAATGATTGAAAATGTAGGGACTGTATGTGGGAATTTGATGTGAAGATTCAGGCTGATCAGCTACTATTTGCATGGTACGGGAAGAATCATGCATTTGCTTATAAATTCACGAGGTAATGATTTGGCAAGTGAAAGGATTAAGAACTTTAACACCTGTCTTTTCTGACAATTAACCTATGATTTTTTAAATGTTAATAGACCTTCAAGAAAACAAGGCTATTTTACAATTCTGTCCTTGGTTTCTTACTTGAATTATTGGAAATTTTTGACTTGTTATAAGAGAACATCCTAGGTAACATTCATTTCTAAATTGCAAAATTAGTGATGTTATTGTTAATAATCAGTTATTTTTTCTAATTATTTCTTTTTATTTTAGCTGACTAGTTTATCATAAAATTAAAAATATAAAAAATTAATGTTCCATAAGAATTTATCATGTCATTTCTTTGGTATAATTGGACTTGACATATCCATCTTTTTAGAAGTAATAATTAGAGAAGAATGTGTATATATTGTCTATTTCATCAAATAATGTTGACATGCCAGAATTTTTGTGCCTATCCCTTGATTAAGCTGATAAGCTAGAGACCAATCTTATTGTGTTGTAGAACCACCAGTCTGGCCTTTATGTCAAGTGTCTTATAGAACCACCTTCCTTGGTGTTGTTCTCCAATGAAATAAGAATGATAGAGAAGCAGACTGGGTGGCCAAATGTATTATAGAACCACTTACCTTGGGGTTGTTCTACAAGAGAATAAGATAAATTGAGGAAGTTCATCTCCATTTCCCAAATGGCCAATCTCCTCCCTATCAACCTCCTTTTAAGTCAATTTAGTGAATAAATGCAATTGCATTCAAGGAAAACCCTCAGTGTGTTAACATTTATCAAGTAGCTAAAGGCTTCATGTTACGTAAATAGTAGAGACCTGACTTCTCAATTGAAAGGGTGGCACTTCACCATCATATATTCATTTCAACTTACACTATGCTTTCTTCTCACTCAAGATGTCAAGTTTCCATCCATTAGCTAGTACTCAACCTTTAGAACAAGGTGGGCTGTAATCATATCTTTAGTTTCCTCGTCTTTTTCACTAACAAATATCTCCGGGTCCTATTGGATACCTATCACAATGAATTGCCTAAAATAACCTTTCACACAACATTGAGATGGCTTACAGACTATTCTCTTGACCGACAAACCAGGTTGGAGAACACACCAAGAAAGAGATAAAATTTCTAAAAGAATGCATGAATGAAATGGAGATAAATTAGAATTTATGAGATTGAGATGGATAACAAAACAAGTATATCTATTACATATGTAATATGATTGATAGAAGGAACATGAATCAGGTTGATTGATAGAACTGATATTGTGGTCAGCATCAACATCTAGTCTAGCAATGAAGTATAGGCTCCTCGGTTTTGAAAAAGCCATGTCATCACCAACCTATTCAGCAAAGTGCCAGTGCTAGTGTCAGAACTCTCTGGCACCAACACATACAGATGTTGCCAATGGGGCCAGCAAGCTATAATGAAAGAAGATAAACCTTTTTTTTCTTCCAAAACAGTTCTATTTTATCTCCTTTTTCAGGAATTTGTGTAAAAATATAACATACGAGTCTTGGTTGAGGCTCCTTTTATGAGTTGTACCATGCATTTTGTTACTTGCTCTTACAGATTTATGTGCCTAGTTTATTCAATAATACAAATTTTGAATTACATTTCTATATTTCTTTTGCATTTCATGGGTGATTGACATTGTCCTTGTTTCTGAATTTATTTCTTGATTTTGTTCTCTTTTTTGGTGCAGTCTGATTGTTAATCATAATGAATAACATACTCCATTCCCTTTTATAACACAATGGCTTTTCACAATTCAGTGTGTTCTTCCCTTGCTCACACCAAGCATTGAATCAGTAGTATCACAAATCTTTCTGGTGATCTCTCACCTTTATATTTCTGGTCATGAGGTTAGGCTACAGGAAGCTCAATCTTAAAATCGGAAATCCATGACCTGTAATGTCCCCTTCTCGACACATGGTTAGTCCATCATGGAGTTCCCGTGGGCTAACAGTTTGGTTAGGGAACTGTGGTTAATTGGCTCTGGAGATCCTTGTCAGTGGGTGAGTTGGTTCGCATTCAGAGGATCTAGTTGGCACCCTCGTGGTTGGTTCAGTGGGCTCTTGGTCGTTACTTACTATTTTTAGTAAGTTCGCGTACTGTGTCGGTTCAGAATTTTCAAAGTTGGATCAGATGCGTTTCGTCGAAACCTTTCCGGCGAGCTAAAGATCAGCGAATTCCAACACCGTCTTCATACTTATTTTAAAGTCCGAAGATCTATTAATTTATATTAACATGGACTTTATTATATTTTGCCGGAAAAAGTGAAATTAATGAAATGGAGACAAAGTAAAGTAAATTGTTATTCTCCATCCCTAGGAGACATAAAGTGAAATTAATTGTTATTTTCCCTCCTAATTGCCCAACGCCTATCTTGGAGGAAGATAAAAAGGTCATTTGGAGCTCATTTGGTTTTATGCTATGTTTTGATATTGTGTATGAGAGCTCTGCTAGGGTTTTGGAGTTGGAGATTTTGCATCAGGCTATTGGAGACAGAAACCTCCATTAGTGACGGTATCCCACCGGTGTGCAATACCACCCAACGGTGCCATTGACGGTGGATGTATTTGGCATTCACAAATGTGCTGATAATGGTGATATTCGAAGAGTTGCTGAGCTGAATATGATATTATTTATGATATTGTCATTTGCTGATTAAGAAGGGCTGTGTAGGCAGATTTCAGAGTGTTTGTGGTAGTTTTCTTGCTGCTGATATACACTTCCAGCCATGGCCGTGCACATCCAGGCATGAAGTTGGGAGTTTGAGCTTCATTTCTCTTTGTGGGCAGCTTCTAATTTGCAGTGTATGAGGCGTTTAGGGCCTCCTGTATTGCTGCTATTAATATAGGCATAATATTTTCTACTCCTTGGAGTTTGGAGTGATTCTGGCTATGCCCATTTGCTGGTCCGGCTACAGCTGAAATATGAAGTTGCAAATCTGAACATGGGTATGTCATAGTAATTCATTATTGGTCATTTTACTATCTGGGTAGTCGATAGTTTCTTTATATCTGTTATAAATTTTCTGGGTTTGGGTTATATGCTATATATTGTATGCTCCGGCAACACATCTGCAGGAAAACTGAAAACCCCTTCTGCATTCTTCTCTCTAGTCTGAAAGATCACAAAAAATAATAATAAAAATCACACATAAAAGATCATTTAAAAATACAAACAGGTACAGCACATTACAATGGTATCAGAGCTAAAGATCTTGCCATCCTGTGAGTTCAGTTTTGACATGCAGAAGTAAAATGAGACATGCGACCTGCTGATAGATATCCGTTCAGAAGTACAAGGGCAAGACAAGGAACACAGGCTTCGCAGTTGAATAATCCATAGAATCCAGTACCCGTAATAGATCCTTTTGAGTCAGATACTGAGATAGTGGTAGCCACTACTGGGGACGATTCTCAGGTATCGCGGACGGACCCATTTTCTGGAGAGCTTCCACCAGTTACAAGTCCTACAGGAGATATGGGTGACAGGGAAGAACCAGAACTTAGTGCGCGTGACATTTTGATCGCACTTACTCGAGAGATGAGAGAGTCTCGACGTGAGATGGTAGAGGCACAGGCTGAGTTAGCACATGCCATCGAACGGATGGGTAATGACTTAGACAATCACCGTGACAGAAACAGATACAATGGAGGTGACAGGAACAGGTACCATGGAGGTGACAGAAACAGATACAATGGAGGTGACAGGAACAGGTACCAGGACGGTGATAGAAATAGACATGATGGGGGAGAAAGGAACAGGAATGATGGGAATGACAGGCATAACGGTGATAGGAATCGGGAAGAACAGAATAATGGGGACAGGTATCATGATGACAGACGCAGGGATAGAGGAGATGATGATGAGGCTTCGGTTAACCACCGTAGGGCTTCGCAATTCACTACGGGAGATAGACCTGGTATTCCGATATTTGCTCCCAGGAATCAAGTTCCTGAACAAGATCCTACTTAGGCAGAGTTCCAAGAGGAGATTTTGAGGGACTGGAGAGCATCCAGTGAGGGTTTCAGAAATGAGATGACATTTGCTGAATATTCTGAAATGAGGACTAGGTGTAGACCTCGGAGGGGAGGTAGATCACAGAATCAAGAACTGCAGAGGAAAGTAAGTAAAATGACACTTCCTTACTTTGACGGAACGGGTAAGACAACCGCGAGAGCTTGGGTCCAGAAATTGGACAGCTACTTGCAGATTAGTCCCATGCCAGAGGAGGACGCTATTACTTATGCAGCTCTACACTTGGAGGGGACTGCTCACAAATGCTGGAGTAACAGGAAGGTTACATTGGGTCACGATCAGGTCACTTCATATGTGGAGTTTACAGCTAGACTGATCGACAGGTTTGATAAAAAGGACCCAGAGTTACAGTTCAAGGAGTTGACTCAGTTGAGACAGAGCGGATCAGTAGACTCCTACATTGCTGATTTTCAGGATATATCTGTTATGGTTCCGGATATTACTGAGCGCAGGTTGGTTGTTCTTTTCATTGACGGATTGTCGGATCAACTTCGCGGATGGGTGAAGGGTTTTGACCCTACTACACTTCAGGAGGCCATGAAGGCGGCCCGGGACATGGAATCATCAGTATGGAGGAATAAATTTCAATCCAAAGGATTTCCGCCAAGGAAAGATAAGGAGAGGGATAGGAGACCATTTCAGAGAGATGCAGGACAACAGCATAAGAATTCTTCTAGATTGGATAACGATCAGCTGAATGATTTGGGGAGAAAGAAACTCTGTTTTCATTGTCGAGAGCCTTGGGATCCCACACACAAGTGTGCTACCCAAGGAAAAGCCAAACAGTTAGAGTACTTTTCAGCCGACGAGTCTGTTGATGGGGAGCCCCACTCAGATTACAATTCAGAAGCCGAGGGTGCAGAATCAGAGGGCACAGGGGAAGCATCAGATAGAGAGGATGATCTAGCTCTACCTACAACACGTATCACGAGTATCCAGAAGGAAGGGTCATTCAGGATACGAGGAGTACTGAGTGGGCAGCGATGTATTGCTTTACTTGACACAGGTGCCACTCATAACTTCATAGACGAGGGCTTGGTCGCCAAGAGAGGGCTGAAAACCGAGGAATTTGAGGGCTTTAAGGTGAAGGTTGCGGATGGTTTTGTACTCACCTGCACTAGGAGGATACCCAATCTATCAATCTAGCTGAACAAATACACTTGCCAATTAGAATTTTATGTTGTCGGTATGGGTGAGATGGATGTTGTGTTGGGTATGAAGTGGTTGAATGATATTGAGGAGTTCACTCTCAACTTGCGGACGATGGAAATGAAGTTTGAGGTGGACGGAGTTAGACATGTGCTCAGAGGCATTTTAGATGGGGGATTGAGAGTTGTTTCTCTCAAGCGGATGGAGCGATTGATTCATCATGATCAGGTGGAGTGGGCAGCCGAGGTTATGGTGATGCCTGCAGTAGATCAACAGAAGCATGTGTATCCTCTTGACATACAGTCTATACTTACTAAACACACCAAAGTGTTTAGTGATATTCCACCAGGTAAACCTCCTGATAGGGGTTTTGAGCATGTGATCGAGTTGGAGGAGGGTGCTAAGCCAGTAATCACGACACCTTACAGGCACCCAAAGAGGTATAAGGATGAGATCGAGAAGGCTATCAAAGAGCTTCTCGAGATGGGACACATCAGGCCTAGTAAGAGTCCATTTGCATCATCCGTAGTATTGGTAAAGAAGAAGGATGGGACTCTCAGAATGTGTATCGATTACAGGGAACTCAATAAGAAAACAATCAAGAATAGGTACCCGATTCCCAGAATCGATGAGCTGATCGATGAGTTGCACGGAGCCTGTTACTTCTCCAAGATTGATTTGAGATCTGGTTACCATCAGATACGGGTCAGGGATGAGGATGTGGAGAAGATAGCATTCAGGTGTCATTATGGGCACTTTGAGTTCCTGGTCATGCCATTCGGTTTGACCAATGCACCAGCTACCTTCCAGTCCTGTATGAACAAGGTGTTCAGAGAGCAGTTGAGGAGATTTGTGCTGATTTTCTTTGATGATATACTAATTTACAGCAGGACATGGGAAGAGCATTTGAAACACATTGACATTGTGCTGAGCATCTTAGAGAGTGAGTCGTTGTATGCCAAAATGTCAAAGTGCGAGTTTGGGATGACTGAGTTGCTATACTTGGGTCATATCATTAGTGCTGGTAGTGTGAAGGTAGACACGGAAAAGATTCAGGCAATTGTGGACTGGCCACCGCCGAAGAATCTCTCATACCTTAAGGAATTTCTTGGCCTTTGTGGATATTACCGCCGGTTTGTGAAGGGGTTCTCTCAATCAGCTGCTCCCCTTACTGATTTGACTCGTAAGGATGCTTTCAGGTGGTCTGATAAGGCACAGGAGTGTTTTGACAGGTTCAAACAGATTATGAGTACTTGCCCTGTGTTAGCCATTCCTGATTTTAGCAAACCCTTTGAGCTACAGTGTGATGCCTCGGGCATAGGCATTGGTGCGGTAATCATGCAGGATAAGCACACCATTGCATTCGAGAGTAGGAAATTGAGGGGTGTGGAGAGGAGTTACAGCATATATGATAAGGAGATGTTAGCCATCATGCATGCATTGGCTAAGTTCAGACAATACCTGGTGGGCAGCAAATTTGTGGTTAAGACTGATCACAACAGTCTGAAGCATTTCCTTGGGCAGAAGGATTTGAGTGAGAGGCAACAGAAGTGGGTCAGCAAGTTACAAGCCTACGACTTTGACATTGTTTATGTTAAGGGAAAGAAGAATGTTGTTGCCGACGCGTTATCCAGGAGGCCTCATTTGTGTGCACTAGGTGCTATTGCTGATGATTGGAGAGAGTTGATTTCAGCAGAGTATGCCAAGGATGAGTGGGCTATTGGAGTGATTGATGGCACCATCAAAGATGACATGTACACAGTGGTAAATGATTTGATCATTTACAAGGACAGGATCTTTTTGGTGTCGGGTTCACAGATGAAGCAAAAAGTTTTGAGGGCATTTCATGACTTGCCTATGGCAGGACATCCAGGATACTTCAAAACTTATAGACAGGTCAGAGAGAGGTTCACCTGGAAGGGCCTCAAGACCGAGGTGATGCAATATGTAAGAGAGTGCCCAATATGTCAGCAGAACAAGCAAGAGCACTCACTTCCAGGAGGTTTATTGCAGCCCCTACCCATTCCTAACAGGAAGTGGGACAGCATTTCTATGGACTTTATCACAGGGTTACTTAGAGTCCAAGGCAGGGATTGCATTTATGTGGTGGTGGACAGATTGACGAAGTATGCACACTTCTTTGTTATTCCTACCACTCACACTGTAGCTCAGGTTGCAGAGTTGTTCTTTCGTGAGGTATTTCGACTTCATGGGTTGCCTAGGAGTATTGTTAGCGACAGGGACAGCAGGTTACTCAGTAATTTTTGGCGGGAGCTCTTCAGGTTTTCAGGGATAGAGCTCACACCCAGTACAAGTTATCACCCCCAGACTGATGGTCAAACAGAGATAGTGAATAAGTGGGTGGAAGGATACCTCCAAAACTATGTTTCAGGGCAGCAAAAGGCATGGGTTAAGTGGCTTCACATGGGAGAGTATTGCTACAATTCCACTTACCACATGTCCATTCAGATGTCACCCTTCATAGCATTATATGGTTATGAGGCACCGAGCTTTGTTGATTTACTGTTTGGTGATAGCAGAGTACCGAAGGCTAAAGACTTCCTTCAGGAGAGTCAGGATATCATGAGGGCATTGAAGGAAAACATATAGAAGGCTCAGAATCAGCAGAAGCAGTATGCAGATCAGCAGAGAATTGAGCAATCATTTGAGGTTGGTGACATGGTTTACCTCATGTTGCAGCCTTTTAAGCAATCTACTCTTAAGAAGAGTGGAGCGGAGAAGTTGAAGCCACGGTACTATGGACCTTTTAGGGTCTCCAGGAGGATTGGTGAAGTGGCTTATGAGTTAGAGTTACCAGCAGGGAGCAGGGTACATAATGTGTTCCATGTTTCTTGCCTCAAGAAGGCACTGGGGCACAATGTGACACCTTCAGTGGAGTTGCCTCCTCTTGATGAAGAGGGGAAGTTGATATTGGTACCCGAGGCAATCATTGACACCAGGGATCGCAATTTGAGAAGGAGGATTATCAGAGAGTACCTGGTCAAATGGAAAAATCTGCCAATTGAGGATGCTACGTGGGAGAACGAGCGGATTCTGGAGCATCCTAAGCTGAGATTGCTTGAGGCAAGCAATCTTAGGGAGGGCGGACTGTAATGTCCCCTTCTCGACACATGGTTAGTCCATCATGGAGTTCCCGTGGGCTAACAGTTTGGTTAGGGAACTGTGGTTAATTGGCTCTGGAGATCCTTGTCAGTGGGTGAGTTGGTTCGCATTCAGAGGATCCAGTTGGCACCCTCGTGGTTGGTTCAGTGGGCTCTTGGTCATTACTATTTTTAGTAAGTTCGGGTACTGTGTCGGTTCGGAATTTTTAGAGTTGGATCAGATGCGTTTCGTCGAAACCTTTCCGGCGAGCTAAAGATCAGCGAATTCCAACACCGTCTTCATACTTATTTTAAAGTCCGAAGATCTATTAATTTATATTAACATGGACTTTATTATATTTTGCCAGAAAAAGTGAAATTAATGAAATGGAGACATAAAGTAAAAGTAAATTGTTATTCTCCATCCCTAGGAGACATAAAGTGAAATTAATTGTTATTTTCCCTCCTAATTGCCCAACGCCTATCTTGGAGGAAGATAAAAAGGTCATTTGGAGCTCATTTGGTTTTATGCTATGTTTTGATATTGTGTATGAGAGCTCTGCTAGGGTTTTGGAGTTGGAGATTTTGCATCAGGCTATTGGAGACGGAAACCTCCATTAGTGACGGTATCCCACAGGTGTGCAATACCACCCAACGGTGCCATTGACGGTGGATGTATTCGGCATTCACAAATGCGCTGATAATGGTGATATTCGAAGAGTTGCTGAGCTGAATGTGATATTATTTATGATATTGTCATTTGCTAATTAAGAAGGGCTGTGTAGGCAGATTTCAAAGTGTTTGTGGTAGTTTTCTTGCTGCTGATATACACTTCCAGTGATGGCCGTGCACATCCAGGCATGAAGTTGGGAGTTTGAGCTTCATTTCTCTTTGTGGGCAGCTTCTAATTTGCATTGTATGAGGCGTTTAGGGCCTCCTGTATTGCTGCTATTAATATAGGCATAATATTTTCTACTCCTTGGAGTTTGGAGTGATTTTGGCTATGCCCATTCGCTGGTCCGGCTACAGCTGAAATATGAAGTTGCAAATCTGAACATGGGTATGTCACAGTAATTCATTATTGGTCATTTTACTATCTGGGTAGTCGATAGTTTATTTATATCTGTTATAAATTTTCTAGGTTTGGGTTATATGCTATATATTGTATGCTCCGGCAACACATCTGCAGGAAAACTAAAAACCCCTTCTGCATTCTTCTCTCTAGTCTGAAAGATCACAAAAAATAATAATAAAAATCACACATAAAAGATCATTTAAAAATACAAATAGGTACGGCACATTACATGACCCTTCATACCATCTTGTAGTTTCAAATTACCCCAAATGGCAAACAAAGAAAGTTTGGATATACAAGGTAAATGTATCGTTTCAAAAGATGATTAAAAATGCACTCTGGAGATAGAAAGATTACATGGTGGACCAGTCCCAATGGTAGAAAGAGGTTATGTTGGACTGTTTTGTTCAATTACAACATCCCAGGCAACAGAACTGCCCATAGCCAACAAGATGTTTGAAGGTTAGATGCCTTCCAAGGTACAAATAAATTTTGATATTGCTTAATTTGAAGGCCTATTGCTTTATACACACTAGATAATTGGTTGAATCAATTAGAGTCCTATTCTTTTGTTTATGCCTTATTAAACAACGAGAAAATCACCTTTACACCTTTGAATGTGGTGTAACATGTCTAATTAAGCGGTGAGAGACATCATGACAGAACCATGATCTTGATTATGAACTAATAGAAACCTAGTGTAATTTCATTTGCAGCTCTTAAGGAAGAGTATTACCTTGCCCACAACTATGATGACCAACACATCTAGTGACAGCAGTTGCACCAAGGATATTACCAATCAATCCAATAATACAATAACATTTTCCAACATTGTTTGCAGACCATGGCATACACAACACTGTGAGAATAAGATTTTTCAAGTAAAAAGTGGTTCGCTCACATACATTCAAACTGAGATGGATTTCCTATAGATTTTAACATTAGGAAACAACTTTGGTCATGTCATCAAAAATGAAGAAAAAATTCAAGCGTAAGGCCGAGAAAGAGACTTCCCAATCAAATATGTTAATCTTGGTGGTAAGCCTGACCATAATCACCAGGGCAGAGTCCTCAATGCTCAATACCAAACTCAAAAATTTAATATAGCATGAAAGAAAGCATTTCTTGAAGGCAATATGTTATGCCGGTAGTTACTAGGATTAACATTAAACAATAGTCAGGGGATCATAAATTGCAATTTATTATAGCAAATTCACACAAACATATAGCTAATGATGATTACAAAATTGTACTATGTGAAATTGTGTAAGGCAACCTGCAGAATGTGATAAGGATTAAACATTAATAAAGTATTCCATAGTTTGACGCTTGAGGATCATGCTTATTTGAGTTTTGGATGTGACTGCTCATTGCATAATGGGAAGTAGTGCATGAATACTAAGTAATGGGAGTTCGTAAGGGTAGCTACAGTTAGATTTGCACACATCATAAGCACTCCAGCGACTCACTTAGCATGAAAGGCGAAGCTGCTTGGACCCCACATTCCTCAACCATTGTGAAAAAGTGTGAGTTGACAATGAGCAACACCAAGGAGGTTGGACGGGACAGCAGTTAGTCCCTTCAGTCACCTCATCTTCACTGAACTGGGCACAACTCTAGTTGATGCATGGTAGACAACAAATCTTTGGCTAGATAAGCACAGACTTGGTGGAGTTGTGGGTAGTGATGCCCAAGGGAACAACATGCCAATGGAGAACCCAACATTCATCGAATTCCCTTGAGTCATCTTTCACAATGTATCTGTAACCATATTTTACTTTTCCAACATATAAAGTATTTTCCTTAAAAAATTTCAAACAAGCAGCACATAAATATCATCTAATGCTAGGTTCCCATGCAGAAAATGTGAGAGTAGAGTCATTAATCACTTCGAACTCATTATTTTTTGCCTACTAATTCCATATCTTAAATGGATAGATTACCACTAAGAATTACTGTAAAAAGGTGATACCTTGATATATTGCTTTCATTTATTTATTTCATAAGAAACGACCATGCCTCCTCCTTTGAGAACTGCTCCAACAGAAATACCAATAGCATCCCTAAGAAAATGTGAAGATTGTCGCCACATGGTAAAGTTAAGACTAGAGCTTCTGATAGCTTCTAGTTTTATAAAATAAAAAATAGAGTGTAGGTAATTTTATTATCTTTTGGAATCTAAGAAAAAGGCTATCGGAGTTGCTATTTGAAGATAAAAGGACACATATCATTTATAAAATTTGGCCAACCAAAACAATCTTTAGGCAAGCCTACTAAAAGAATTTCTATTTGCCAAAAGGTGAGGCCAGATATGTTGAAAGTATTTGGCCAGCAATAAAAAATTCTGACCTACAAACCATAGTAGCATTACATTTACACAGCATGTTGTACCCATATGAAATTTTTCGTATACATGCCCAAACACACCTCCCAAGCACCATGTAGCCTTGTCATTACTGCGCTAACCCTGCAGGTACAAGACATATCAAAAGATGGTGATCCAAGGCTCGAATGGAGGGAGATTCTGGCAAGCCAATCAAGCCTGGAGCAGTGAAAAAACATCTAAAAGAGGAGGTCAAAGTGATGGATCGAAGGCCAAAATGACATAAAGCAACCAAGGGAAGCAATGTGAATACATCTGGCAAATCAAAATTCAATTTTGAAATTTTGGAAAATTTTGAAAATTTTTCTAAGGCATTTTTTGAGAATTTTTGGCTAAGTGTGCTTCACCTTGGAGCATACTTCATGGATATAGAGGCTTCAATGAAAGCTTTGGATCATATAACCCTGATTTCCAAACTTCAAGACATTCCGTCATCAGATGAAGAAGTTAGGGCAAAAATAAGCTCCAAAGGCAGAGGCAAATGACAGTGATCTAAGGAGCCTCCGTCAAAATGGCCAAGGCAAAGTTCAAAGTTTTCCAAGGTCAAGAATCATAAATATGAGCCCTGAAATTGGCTAAGTCTAGTGTCCTGAAGCCTGATGTTCTGAGATCCTGAAAACTGTCTAAGTCTGAAATCTGGTGGATCCTCAAAAATCTAGAATCTGCATGTTAAATCCCATGGATCCGGGACCTATCTCAAACATCCTGAAAGTATATTTCAAAATATTTAAAGTATATATTGAATATATACTTAAATATATTTTGAAATATACTTCCACCCAGGACACTTCCAAAAAGCCAAAGAACGAGAAAATCTAAGGCAAAATGCTCTTGCAAGGGAGATTCTCCTTCACCACCAAAAGGCGCCCAATTCAAGCAAAATCCACACCTTTTTGATGCCTTACAAAAGGCACTCCAAATCAAGGAAACCCACACCTTTTTCATCCTTGCAAAAAGGTGCCTAAAATCCCTCAAATGCACGCCTTTTTGACCATTCCAAAAGGCGCCTTAATTGTCCATTTCTAGCGCCTTTTTGAGCATACACAAAAGGCGCTCAAATTGTCACAAACTCACGCCTTTTTGGCCTTTGAGAAAAGGCGCCCAATATGATGAAAAAGCACTCCTTTTTGAGATTGACAAAAGGCACTTTATTTTCATGTTTCATACTTCATTGTGAGGCGCCCAAATTGCATAGGATGGACATTTCTAGAAAGAGAAAGATGGGCGCTCAAGAGAGAGTAGGCCAAAGCTATAAATGGAGGTCTATCCTTCATCCTTCTTTGTTGCATGAAGCCTAAAATAAAAACACTCTATTTGTGGAAAAAAGCACATTGAAACCCTAGAGGTTAAAAGCAAACCTAAAAGGAGTGTCTTCTTCATTGTTATTATCATTTCCAAGGTTGCACAAAGGGATTAGAGGCTGCACATCAATTGGAGACTCCATTATTGAAAGCTTTGAAGCTTTAGAACGCATATTTGAAGGATTGGAGGAGAGGCACTTCACCTAGAAGGCCAAGATATCACTATTTGGCATCATTCTAACCATCTTTCTTTCATTCCAAGTCTTTCTCACACCCTAGAGAAGCGTTTCTTCACACTGCCAGCCATTAATGGAGGTTTTCAAGCTTTTCTTTTTGCAGATTTGAAGCATTTTTGGGCCAGCAATACATTCAAAGGGCAGATTTGTGGCTTCAAGGCACTATTTTCTTCATCCTCTTTCATCCTAGGGTCCATTTTCATACATAGAAGGCAGCATCAAGGTCTAAAGAGCCATTTTTGAAGGAATTTCAAGTTTTTGCTTCGCTGGTTATGACTGTTCATGGGCAAAATCACCACCTACAGCCAAAATAAAAGTGATTTTTGAGGCCTATACGTCCAAAATTTCTCATTTCTAGCGCATACCCACCTCGGCAAAAGGCATTTTCCATCATCTTTGGCCATTTTGAGCTCAAATCGGTTGAATCTTTGAGGTTGCAACTACAAATTTTCACTTTCCATGGGCAAAAAATCAAAGTTTGGACAGTGAGAGGGAAACCTGATTTTCTTGGACAGAAAACACACAGAGGTCTAGATTGGCAATTTTCAAGGCAAAAAGGCATCAGAACAAGACTCCTCCAAGACATAAAGCCATCATGCAATATTCATCGGTCACCACTGAGGCCAAATCCTTGCTCAAACATGAATATTCCAAGGTCAAAGAAATAGACTTGTGTCAGGTTTCACCTGAAGGTTTTGACCTGGAACCATTGATAAGCTCAGGCAATATGGCAATGAAGAACTTGAAGAATTCAGGGCTCATCCAAGTCGATTCATTTTCCATAGCCGCTCATTTGTCCAAAACATTCCTTGCAAGTATTTCAATGATGGAGTAAATTGCCTTGTTCATAATTTGCAGGAATTCATACAGCTGATCCGCGAAAGTTTTTGTGGTGCTCCCCACGTAGACAAGATCTACCTCCTAGTTGAAATTGCATCAAAATCTGCCATGGTTGAAAAAGAGTTTGAAGTTTTTGCAAAAATCACAGAGGATGCTACCATTGACCTGCAGATGAAGACAGTTCACCTTGATTCAATCATTATACCAGATGAGGCCTGAGTTGATGAATTCGAGAGAAATCTCAATTCTCATACTTAACCAATTTTTTACTATCTGCAGGAGGGATCTATTTTTGGCAGAAGGAGAGATTTACAAAGCCGTTTCTATTTTGAAAACTAACTTTGCTATCTAGAGTTAAATCTATTTTTGGATTTGGAAATTATGCAAATTTTCTTTGAGTTGGAACTCATTGTGTAATAACATGCAAGTTCAGTTAACTGAATTGCATGACAAGATATTTTTATTTTTAATTGCTAATAAGCTTGCATACTTCCCATGCAACATTAGATCTTGAATGAAAAGTGTTAGTTAACTCTTCCTTTTATTTCCTTGCATCTTTGCTTTTTAGGGTATAAATAAGTGTATTCTACACACTTAAACTCTCTAATGGTAAATGCTGAGACTAATTTTTGCTCGCATTTTATTGTTCAAGCAATGTTATTTGTTTTTATCTCTTTGATTAATGAGAATATGCATCATGGTTTTTGAGATTTATCTTGTTATTGAAGGTTGTGAGAATTGTTCATGACTTTGTGCATGAACGATTGTTGTCAAATTATTATTGATCCTTTGTGTTGAAATCTCCAAGTTCTCTCTCCAATTTCTTTATGCTCTGGATTTACTTAAAGGAATTGGAAGTGTATGTTGATAAAGTTTAGTTATTTTCTTCTACAATACTTTAGAAAAATCTTATAGCCTTGCAGAAGAGCTTCAATTGCCTTGTGCTTGTGCTCTGAGAAACCAAAAAGATAGGTTATATTGTATCGTCTTTTTAATTTCTTTGTTTAGGGAGCTTCCCCTCTGAATTTGAAGAACAATCCTACTATACACGCTGTTCGTTTTTCTTTCTCACCGAAAGGTGCGAAATTAAACGCTAACACAGCATTAACACAATAGACTGAAAGTGTAAATAAAATTCAATTAATGGGTTTAAAACAGGAAAAAAAAAAGGGGAAAAGAACAGAAAATTTTACTCTAAACCCTAAATGATGGCAGTTTTTTTGAAAAAATGTGAAAAAAGGGCAAAAAAATGTAGGTTATTCAATAACCTGCATTTTTTTTAACTCAGGTTTGACAGCGTCAAAGCTGTGCCGGTTTGACCCAGCATAGGCTGGGCCCCAGGCACTAATTAAACACGGTTAATCGTGTTTTATTTCCTTTTTTACTTCTATGCTGCAAACTAATTCTCTCTATCTCAAATCACTAGGGTCCTTTTGGTACCAGCTGTAATTTATTCTCTCGTCACAATATCCCCCAATTATTCAGCCCAATAATTGAATATGTAATATGAGGTCTTGGCTTGCAATTTTGCTCTCCGAAAGATCTCTTCGTATCTTTTGAGGATCACAAATTCACTGAGGAAACAGGTCATAAAATTTCCATGAGTATGCTTGAAAACTTCATTCATTGCTCTCATAAGTAGTTAAAGTGTTAGTCCAAAACCCATAACTAGGAACTCACAATGGTCATAATTTGAAGGTGTTTTTGGAAAATATCCATTACTAATTCTAGTTGATAATAACCACACAATAGTTCAATTTTCAAACACTTCTTTCATAATATCCAATAAATCATTGATGTGGAGGTACAACATTTTATGATGATTATGTGGTGGAAGTACTTAGCATTTAAGATATTGTGTGTGCGTGCATGTCCACATGCATGTGTGTGTGTGCATGTTCATGAATTCTAATTTGATAACCACTCAATAGTTCAATTTTCAGACACTTAAATCACTTTCTTTCATTATATCCAACAAATCATTGATGTGATGGAGGTACAACATTTTATGATGGTTATGTTATGGAAGTAATTAGCATTTAAGGTAATTTCCTTCAAGACTTAATAGTGTACATGCGCGCGTGTGTGTACAATTTCAAGATTTGTTTGTCAAAACCTTTATCTATGCTTATAGTTTTGCTTTTGGTGCTACAGTATTATCTGTGAAACTGCTATAAGCATAGATAAAAGCTTTGACAAGCATATATTGAAATTGTGTTGATAAATGACATTTATATCCAATCAATCAGTCACAAAAGTTAAGATCAGCAACTTCCTAGCAAATAATAACTTCCTGGCAAACACATTCTTTAAAAAATAAAGTAAGAATCCTTGACATGACTTCATCCATGTCAAAGGGATTTTTGGAAGGCAACCAAGCAAAAGCAGCCCTGGCATCCCACATTCCCGGAGGACATGAAGTATCATCTGCCCTTCAGAAATAGGATTTAGCATCACGGAAAGGTCAACTAGGAGCATCTGAAAGCCAAGAACTTGCAGATGGCAGGGATCCATCATGTGGCCCAAATGCCAATTTCTGCCAGGATGACCACTTTCCACCAAGAGGTACATGTTAATCAAATAAAGAAACGAATATTCTTCATATGCAGAAAATTAGACCCAAAGTTTTGACATACATGCACCTTCATAGAAAATCTTTTTTATTGAAAAATAATTCGAAGTCTTGAGAATAACCTTGATACAGCTCGATTAACCTCCAATCAGTTTCAAGGATATGATTATCTAAGAAATACAGCATAAGAAAAAAACGCCTCTACAGAAAACGTACGTGATTAGCATGCCTTACCTAAATGTAGAATATTATGGACCACCATTAAGCTTTCTCTTACCAGTTAATATCTCATGGCTCTTGCCTGATTATTTAAACCTACTGAGTTATGGTGTGCTCTTCATTTCCAATAAACCCATTTTTAGGTATTACTGTACTTGATAAGCCCTAGAGCTTTCTTTCAAGCCATTGCCTCTGCTGCCAGCAGCAACAATTTTGGATGTTATATGTAGGCCAGGATGACCCCTTTGCAAGAATAGCAATCAGTAGAAACAATTAATCACTTCCACGATAAACATCTTAATATTAACAGGAAAACACAGACTACAGGGAAAGAAAAAAAAAACTAATTTCAAGGATTTGTAGTACAGACACCCACTCTTATTGTTGCATCTTTCCAGAGAAAAAAACACTGTTGAATGTTCTCAATATATTACCTTGCAATAGAAGCACTTATTCACTAGCCTAAACATGAAATGGATATTTCCAATAGAATCTCTGATAAATAGAGAGGCCTCATGGTAAATTGACTCATGAATTACCTGAAAGAAGAATTCTCACAGTACATAGTCTTTGTGTGATGCCATTGATCATCAGGACCATCAAAAAGCATGTAATAGTGTACAGTAAGCATCTGCATCCATTCTGTTAATTAGTAAAATGTGGTCTTGGGATAGCATCTTTTCTAAATTATAAATATATAGCTTGTATGAAAGAAAGAGCAGTAAAGATGAAAAAAACATACAAGCCTCAAAGTCATAATAAGAGGAATTACAAAGAAAAAACATAATAACAAAAGCTCTTCTAAGACTAATAAGGTCAAGAAATCTACCTAATAAGTATTTATTGGAAGAAAAGAACACAATCAGCAACTAATTGTCATTGTTACTTACATCAGCTAAATCCTTGAGACGCTCAACAGGATCAAAAATACTTTGTGCAAACGCTGACAAATCAACTCCTGCATTTTCATATTTTTTAATAAAGGGGTGTGACAACAGCTGCATTTCACAAAGGTAAAGAAGACCAGGATTACCATAATGTAGATCAATACAGGAGTTTCTCTTTATGCATAACAAGGTTAAAGAACAACTGCTTTCATAGTCTTCATAGAGAACAGATGTCAGTTATGGCAAAAAAATTTGTTGGAAAAATTGTAAACGATTTAATAAGAAATCACTAGTAACTTAGTAAGCTAGCGCTTCTAAAGCATACAATATCAGAGGTATTAGCAGCAGGCAATTTTGACCAGCTAGAACCTTGATCAAACAAATTTAGGACAATTTAGAGGAGCATGTCTTACACCACAGACTGTTAGCATTTACCTTTGCAGGTATATCACAACTATGAATGCATCCCAAAAGTCCAATCTAGCAACTTCAACTTCAAGAACCCTTGTTATGCTATGAAATTTCAGAACAGAATCCTTTTATGAAATAATCTTAGAAGAAAGGTCAAGGAGATGGCAATGTTTACACCTCCATAAAAGTTTACAGGCATTTTACTCTTTCCATGAAATTCTGATAATGTGATTTGCTGAATTAAAAATGGATTTGACAAGTCTCTTAAATATAATCACATGGTTGGCATCATTTACATATATCAAATCAATGAATTGTAAACTAGTTCTACAAAATTAATTTGCAGGTTTCCAATAAAGTTAGTGAAGACCATTAATATTCAGATCCGCCATTTACTGTTATAAAAGAAACCTCAGGATCTACAGAGACATCATTTTCCCTTGCCCATTCAAGTCATCCTGAGAGTCTGCTTCTATGACTTCAAGACAGACTGATCAATTTAAAATATATTTGTGTATAAAAATATATCTATATATTTCATTCCAAAAACAATGAATAGTAATGCATAAAATTCAGAAAGTCTATAACCCTCTCTATTTAATGCTAATAGCATTACATTGGTCCTCATTTGTAGCACCAAAAATAATGGTAAGGAATAGTTACAAGGTTATGATGAATCCACACCTCATCAAGCACAACAGATATTTCAGCATGTGTTGTGCCAAACAGACCAATTTTTCCAACTCAGGGCCACAGAAAATCTGAATCATCATGCTTAAGGATTTTTGGTGAATCTGTTTCTTAAGTTTCATAGATTGCAGCTTCTGCTGAATAATCTGGATCATCCAATGGATTTAAGGTTTTTCTTGGAACCCTGAGATCCTGAGATTCCATGATTATGACAAGTGTCACAAACCTGGAATCTCAGCCCTTCAAGTTCCTTTAAGTTTTCATTTTTATTCCCCAGAGTATGCCTCAAGTTACATTTATAGTCTACCATCTCAGGTTTACAGAGTTTCATGCTTCCTTGTATGATGGCTGCTGTGTAGCCTAGATCCCAAGTAACTGAGATTTGTCCATGTGTCCACAATCTGAGCATCTTGATTTAAGTTGCTTTTGTTATTATTCTCGGTTTTGAGTTCCTCAGACTTTTGTGGCACTTGAGTCTTCTTGAGCATTACTTTAAACCCCCAAGATTCTGAGAAGTGTCACAACCCTGAACTCTTGGACTCTTAGGCCCTTCAATGTCAAAGCCTTAAGACCTGATGTTCTATCGTTTCCAAGTGCTTTCTCTTTTGTTTTTCCTCGGGATCAGGCTTTGCATGTGTTTAATATTTATCATTTAAGTCATCCTAGTGTCCAAGTGGAGTATGTGTTATGTCAATTTTCATTTAACTACGGTTAAACTCAAGATACTTTTAAAAGCATCTACAGTCATAGTTAGCAGACTCCGACTCAGCAAAAACTCAGCAGATCCAAAATTTTCGACTCGGCAAAAACTCAACTTAAAAAATTGATTAAATTTCATTAAAAACACATTTTTTTGCAAAATTCAATGACAAAATGTATCCAACGAGTCCATAAATGACTACAAAAGTGTTTTCTATTAGAATTGATTCATTTGATTACAAAATGAGTACAAAATCGCATCATCATGCAGAATCCCAATAGGCTGATACAATAGTTTGCTAGCAAATATTATGAATTCATGATGATTGCCTTTGAAAATTATCATCATAATTCATAAATTGCATATTACAACATTTTACATCTTCCTCTTCCCTAATCTAGTGAAAACTAGGGGAGGGGTTCTAGTCCTTGCACTCTATTGTGGCTCCTCGCTCGACATAGGAGGTTGTGTTTGTGGCTACAACTCGACCTCCATTCTGCTGTTAGATGGCAATGATTCCTCTTCCTCATCAATGTCATCCAATGACAATCCAGTAGCTCCTATTGCAGCCACATCCTCCATTGCTTGCCTCTCAAAATCAAGAATCTCGTCTACAGTAAACAAAGGGGTCTCCTGACTCTCCTCGTCCTGCCCTGTCCAATCGCTATAAGGATCAATGTCATCCAAATCAATGACCTCCTTTGCTTTGTCCTCTACCTTTCTTGTGTGAAGCCGATGGTTTTATTGTACAAAGACCAAGTAATTGAGGCGTTTTTGAGTTAACTTATCCTACTTCTTCGTGTGAATGGCCTCAAACAAACTTCGGTTGCACTCACAACCAGAAGCACTACAAGGTTGACACAAAATGCGGAGGGCTAATCTTTGAAGATTTGGGGTATTTGCACCCCAATCTCCCCACCAAGAACCTACAAAATAAGATATTCAACAGTTAGTAAGCAAACCATATTTTATCAATAGTTGTAAATTTAAAATTTGTAACTTGTAAGATGCATGTAAAGACTCCATTTTTTGTTACCTGGTGACTGAGTGGTTCTTCCTCGGATGGCTAGTGATGAAGAAAAGAGCTTCCCACTACCAGTCCTATAATTCTGCAATTCCTGAATAGTGAGGTCTCTCACCTCAAGCTCAAGTGTCATCCTCTCAATGCATGTCATGAGGCCCTCCATAACCTCTCCACTAGGATAGAAAAACTGGGGTTGAGGAAGTACCCCGCTGCATGAATGGGTTGGTGAAGTTGATTGTTCCACCTTCAACCGCTGATTTCCCAAATGGGATCAAATTTGAGTCTACCCTCCTTGTAATAGTTTCAGATGGGCTCTTTGGCCCTATCCATGGCCTCATAAATATACCCCATTGGGTTTTGATACCCATCTACCAAGCGCAAGACTCTAACTAAGGGCTCCGACACCTACAAATACAAACAAATCAAAGTTACAAATTTATAATGAAAGTAAATACTTTTGAAGTTTAAAAATAAAAGATTCAATTTGAATTTTAAATTGAAGTTTTGAGGTTACCTTGATGATCTTTGTAGCTCTTTGTGCAAAGAGATTATCAAAGACTATGCTTGCAATCCTCTCTCCTTCAAGCTTCTTTGAATATGATGAGTTTAGCCATGCTTGACTCACAAACATTTGTTTTAAAATAAGTCAACAAACCAATAATGTTGTGCAACATTAGGAAGATCGTTGCAAACCTTGTGACACCCGATCACACCAGCTCTTTCCCTTTGGTGTGATCTCTCATCAAACTAAGAACCCAAGGGTGATTATAAATAAATTTTGTTATGCTTCTTGCATCTTCTACAATCGGTCTCACCCAATCAAGTTTGCCAATGTCCTCCAAAAGAGTGATGGATGCCTCTCTTGGAGCAATCTCCCAGTAGAAGATGTCAATGTGTTGTGCAAGGGGTCCAAAAGAGTAATGGATGCCTCTCCTGGAGCAATCTCCCAGCCGCCACATACGTTGTTGCATTGTCAATTATAACTTGCACTACATTTTCTATGCCTACCTTTAAGACAACTTCCTCCAATATTAGACTCAAAGTTTCTGCATTTTTTATTTTGTCATAGGCATTAACTGACTTCAAAAAAACTATCTCACCATCTGAAGCTACCAAAAAGATGATAAGGTGCAGTTCTTTCCATCCATCCATCCATCTAAAAGAATAGTGCAGCCAAAAGATGATAAGGTGCGGTTCTTTCCATCCATCCACTCATCTAAAAGAATAGTGCAGCCATACTTTCGCCATTGTTTCTTTTGTTCTTCCACAACTAATTTTGCATCTTCAACTGCATCCATGAGCAACTTCCCACTTAAGTTTTTTCGAGAAGGTGCCTTGTAGCCTTTTCCTGCAATTGTCAATGCAGTTACCAAATTCTCCCAATACGAGCTCTTTGCCACATTAACGGGAAGGTTATTGAAATACCAAATACTAGCACATGCCTTATCTGTTTCTCGATGCACCTCCTTGTTCCACCCCATACCTTCCAATGACGATTGTGCTCTAGGTGTGTTTCTGGGTACAAAAAAGCTATGTGGTGTTCATGTAGTTCCTCTATTGAAAGTAGATGAGGTGGATGTCAATGTGCTAGTACTTCGTATGCATGGACCACAAAGAAATCCCACTATGCCTTGGAGTGTCATACCTTCATCTGTTTCTTCTTGCAATTGAGGACCATGAGCACTAGCTATGGATGCTGCTATGGCTACTCTTGTCTTCTCCCTCTGTAGTTTTCTCTCTTCTGTCAATGCAAGACGTCCATTCATCTCTCATTTTATTTCTTCTATGGTGTTCTCACAGGGCTTGGCATCACGATGAAATATCCCACATAGGATAATTGCTAAAATTCTGATTTGTAGAAGTCTGATTTTTAACTTGATTTCTGATTTTCTGAATTGAACTCCAAAACCCTAAATTTCTGAACTTCTGATTTTAGTTTCAGACCTGATAAAGTACTTATAACGGCCATTTAACTTGTCAAATACATCATAATTATCAGGCCAAAATATTATCAAAACAACAACAAAACCCTAAATGAATTACACAATGAAATACACATGGATCCAATACCACAATGATACCAAAATGATGTGAAATTCAAATCAGAAGTCTGCTGTCATAAATCAGAGATATAAAGTCTTCAATTACATCAAATGCAATGGACAATCATGTCAAACTTTGCCCAGCCATAACCTGCTATAAACCCTAGGGTTTATACATACCCTTTACATGCAATTTTGACCTCCAAAGGATGAATTTGGAGCTCCAAAGTGTGCGCTCAGACTTAGGGTTTGAAACCCTATGGCAATGCAACTTTAACACACCAAAATGGCTGATCCAAGTGGCACTCAGGTCTGCAATGTTTGCTGATCCATGAATGATGTCAAGATGCCAAAAAGGATGCAACAAAACCTCCAAAACCTCCTCCAAATGTAGGCACTCCAATGGGATAATGAAACCCTAGCTAAATTACATCAAAGCACCAATGAACAATGCCAAAGGAAGACTATAATGTCCCCCTTTTTTGGAGTGATCACCATTGGAGAGCAAAGAGACTTGTTTTCACACACACCGGGATTCTTGGAAGAAGAATTAAGCTTGGAGGACATATTTGATGCCTTATGGGTGTGGACAACCTTTGAAGGAGAAACAAAGAAATAAAATAATGTCTTTCCTTGGCGCTTGGAGGAAGATAGCTTGGAGGTGAATAAGAAGACAAAATTTATATCTTTAATTTGAATTAGCGCCCACCTTGTCTAATGTTGGTCGGCCCTCTTGAAGGGAGGGGGATTAATAAAATAAAAAGGAATATCTCTCTCTAGGTCGGCCAAGAGGAGAAAGACAAAATATGTATTTATAGGAGATCATTTTGTGGCATTTGGATCATCATTCAATCATTCATAGATTCACCTTTTGGGAGTTTATCTCTTGGAGAAGATCTTAAGATGAAAACCTTAAGTTATTGGGAAGAGTTGGAAAAAACCCTAGCTCTTTCTTGTGGAGGATTCCGTGACGGGAGTTCACTTGCACTTCATCGTTTTGGAGCAGAATTGTAGATCTGATTTGGAGATTATTTTTAGGCACTTTTTGGCGTGAAATGTTCATCTTTTATGGAGAAGTTGGCCCTAGCTTTGGAGCGCCTTCATTGGAGGAGAGCGCCTATGTTTGAAGGTGATTTGTGAAGATCACATTGTTGATTGAGGGTTTGAGCAAAGTAGGAATAATTGCAGCAGCAAAGCAGACTTGAGCGCATCACCTTGAGGAGGTTTTTCTATCGCATGTGAGCCTTGAAGACTTAGGGTTTGATACCCTAATTGGAGCAGCAGCATTAGAGGCCTTTTCCTATCATTTTGTAAGATCAAATTGCATTGTTTGGGGTATGTACAACATTCATATTTAGGGCAGAACTTTGCTGGGCATGTTTATCATGTTTGCCCTAATCTGTGATTGTAATTGAAGACATAATATATTTAGTTTTATAGCAGCAGGCTTCTTCATTAATTTTCAGTCAATTGTGTGGATCATCTAAGTGGATTTGTTGCTCATATGATTGTGGAATACAAGTACACTATGGATTGTTATGTTTGCAATGTTAATATGTGGATTTGAGATGTTTTGTGGGCTGCCCTAGTTGTGTGTTCAAGTCTGATTTTCACTTCAGAAATTAGGGTTAGGGCAGAAAATTAAGATAGTCCACAATATTCCATTTGGGATATTACAAAGACTGATCTGCTGCTGTATCAAATCTGATTGCACTTTCCAAGCCCTAGCAGCCCATAAACAACACAAATTGCCTCACAAATGAAGCCGATCCAATCCTAGAAGGTGGCACTCAAATCCTAGGGCCAAACCCTCGTCAAAATACCTTCAAAACTCACCAATCAAACCCTTCTTTAAATCTGATCTGAATATTTGATATAGAAATCTGCTTTTCACCAATGAATAACAATGACGTACAATTGTGAATTCCATATGAATCCACCTCCAAGTTAAGATTGGGTTTTCGTTCAATCCACCTATTTCCACAAGGGTTTTTGTCCTTGGAAAACAATGCAAACCAAGTTGTAGATCCACAAAGGAAAATACAAAGATATAATGCTCAATATGATGATCAAATGCCTCATAAACCATGTATTTATACTTGACTTTTACCTTTTCCTACTTGCTGGCTGACCAAGGAGTATTTTCCTTATATTTAATCATTAAGGCTGACCTCCTCAGATAAAACTTGGCCAACTAAAAACAAATTAAAGATTTGTTTTTGTTTTTTTAATAACAAGGCTGACTAGGCAATATATGGCCGACTTATCCTCCTGGGCCGAATTATCCATGTATTTTTTTACTATTATTTTTAATTTAAACTTGGGCCGACCCCACCCTTTTGCCTTCAGTTTGGCCGACCTAACTTTAGAAGGTATATCTTCTTCTTGGCGCTCAAAAATCAAATTAAAGATTTGATTTTAATTAATATGTATCCTCCATTTTTAGCACACCACACCAACAATAAAATATTATTATTTTATTCATTTTTTATCACCTTTTAACCCTCAAATGGGTCGTTTTCCTCCAAGCAAAAATATTTAAATACTTGACTCCTCCAAAATTAATGATAAAATATATGAAGTCAAATCCCAAGTTCACCTTGTCAAGGAAAAATAGTTGAGCCTCATAAAATAACATTCCATTCTCCAAGCTCAAAAAGCGGACATTACACACGATGAGTAATGCCTGAAAGATGGTATTTGACGCGATTAATGCCTCCATGATATAGGTTCTGGCATTTAATGCAAACGATTGTCCCAGGTGTTGGTCCCTGTACAACATATTTCCAAGCGGGGTCTCTGGCTCCAGAGGGACGAGTTTCAGTAACTCGTAGTGACTGTGTTGAGCCTAAGCCTAATGCGGAGTGGGAGCCTGATCCAGAGCCCAAGGGTTCTCTATCTGCCATTGTATCTAACCTACAAGTACAAAGTACAACATATTTAATTTTTAAATACAAAAAAATTAGCATAAATTCAACATAAATTACTATAAATCAGCATAAATTAGTATAAATCAACATAAATTAGTATAAATCAGCATAAACTCAGTATAACCTAGTAATTTTATTTCAAAAAAAAGATATAAATCAGCAAAATAATTCATTTATAGAAAAAAAATAATGATTTCATCAAAAAATCAGTATAAATGAACAAAAAATTGCTCATAAATTCATTTTTTTGCAAGTAAAATCATAAATACTACTAAATACTATGTCATTATGAATTGTTTACACTACATGCTAGATTTTAGCAGCTAAAATGAATTTAATTATTTAAATACTTGGAAAAGAAAAAAAAATTACTAACCAGCCCTTGAATTACTTTGAATTTGCCTAAAAAATCCTTGCAATTAGCTCAAAGGAATGCAAGAATATTGTGTGATAAAGTGGGCCGAATTTGCATTTAAAGCCAAAAAAAACGGCGGGTTTCCAACATTTTTCCAGCGTCCTAGGCATGTCTGGTGATTCTTTTCGTCAGACTCACCGAGTTTTGGCACTTAACTAGCCAAAAACTCGAGTTTTCGTTGAATACTCATTGCAGAAAACTCACAAGTTAAACCTGAAAAAACTCGCCACCAAAAAAAAACTCGTCAAGTCTGCCAACTATGTTTAGGAGGATCCTAAATTAGTAAGCTGTAATGTTCCCTTTTTCAACCTAGTCAGTTGTGGGCCCGACAGCCTATTTTCCAGAATCCCGATAGGCTATGAGGTATGGTAAGGGGTTCCCCTTTATGAAGATCTCTTGGTTCAGTTGATTTTGTTGATCTTTGATGTCAGATTTGAGCTCAGTGATGTGTTAGTATGACTATGCAACTTTCAGAAGTTTGTTCGGGTTCCTGGATTGCTCTCCAAGATTCTTGGAGGAGCCGCCTATTTTTAGAAAGTCACCAGGAAGGCATCGTTTCTCATCCCAAACCCTGTGGAGCATGTTGGTGCAGTTTAATTTGCTTTTGGTTGAAATTTGGGATTTTCTGCAAAAAGCATATTTTTAATGAGCTAATAGTTAATTATTTGCACTTAGACTTATAAGTTGGCAAATAATAATAAAGTACTATGGTATAATAGCTCATTGGAAAGGGGAAAAGATAATCTTTTATCTAGGCACATAAAAGTATGAGCTAAAGTGATAAAAATGGAAGTTTGTGGGGAAAAGTATATTTCTCTATTTTATAATTCATTTTATTGTGCAAATCCCTAAAAAGTGCCTATAAAAGGGAGATGAGAGCTCATTTGGAGGGTTATGCTTGATGAGATATTGTTATGCTGCAGGAATGAACCTGTGAAATCTTCCTTCTTGAGAACAAAAACTCTCTTGAAGAAGTCTAGTTTCGATGGTGAGATATCCACCCTAGCTGGAAGAGGCAGCTTCATTGTTAGGAGTTGCACAAAGCCATCATGGAGATTGATATATTTTGATCAGTTTTGGAGAGTGATGCATTTTGTTGTCTATGTTTTGGAATGTGTTTTTAGTGTGGATTTTTGGGAGTTCTATGTGTTATTATATGCTTTTCCAAGACTGGTCATACTTTCCAGTCGTACAACAGCCTTAGGATTGTAGTGCAAACTTAAGGAAATTGTTTGTAATGCTTATGTTTGATGGATGAGCCTCAATCGAGCAAGGTAATCGCTCAGTTCTGAGCAGTTTGTGGTCCCTTTTATGCTGAATTAAGAGTCCCAGCCAGCTGTACTATATCCAGTGCCGTACCATCAGATATACTACATATTCTAAGGAGTTTCATTTATACTTGCTGCTATAGAGTATGGAATGAATAACCTTGACATGGCGACCATGATGAATGCATTTTGAGCTCTTTCCTTGCAGATTCTAGGCACTTTGTATGTAAAGACCCTATTACAATTGACTGAAATATTTTCTCAAATTTTAGATATCTTCCACGAATCAATGAAAATTATCAACATACATCAACATATATATGAGCCATCAAAAACCTTGCATCTCCATTGATAAAAATTGAAATAACATCATATGACAAATCGCTGTTATGAAATTAGAGTCACTGTATCAGTCAAATCAGATTTGATATTATCATGAAATAACATCCAAATGTCCTTCAAACCCTAGAATATCAAAGCATTATCAATGAACATTGATCAAAGAGACAATATGTCACTATTGCAGCCTTGTATGAGCACAAATAATTGACTGATAACAGTATATCTGCTGCTGCTATGACTGATATAAAATGTATGACTGCCCAGAAATGTTGAAGAAGCCAAAACAATGCCAAAATACTCTTTCCTAGCCAAGCGATTGTCTCCTAGATGTAAGATTTAACTTCTATAATGTTCCAAAGGTCTTCAACTCTCAAGATCTTCAATGAAATCAAGTATATGTACCCTGAAATGAAATACCCAGTTGGCTGTTACAAAAATCAGAACTGAAATTAATTTGCAAACCCTCACAAATGATACTTTTTGCCAAATCGACTACCTTGGCTCAACTCCACAATGACCAAGGGTTTCCAAGATATCAAATTCACTTCAAATGGTCCACAAAACCTGCAAATTCAAGCACTAATGGTGAAATCTGATTGATAACACCTCACACAAGGATATGGGGTCGTCTCCATATCAAACAAGGGGTCATCTCCTTGCAAAATGAACTGAAAATCGGAATTCTCAGCCAAAAGAAAAGAAATAGGAAACATACCAATGCATCAATAGTTGCAAATTGAAGTTCAAGAACTCTATTTATCCTCTCCAAGTATAGGTGTTCCTCCACTTGGGCAATTTGGAATGAAATTGGATTCCACCAATGAAAGACGAGTCTTGAACAATTTTAAATGATAATGGCTGATCAAACACATTCAAAATCCTCATGAATGAAATTAAATGTCTTCACCTTGCCAAATCGTCCCTCCAAGCAAATCGGCTATCTCCTCATATTGACGATTGGATTTTGCATTCAATTTTCTTTGTTGAGCATTTAAAATCCTTAAGCGAATGGCATTAGACATTGAAATGGAAGCTCCTTGCATTTAAAATCTTTCCCATGCTTTAGTCGATCCATAACTAACCATAGGCGATTGCATTGGCATTTTGAATTTGCATTTAATTCTTCTCCTCTCCTTGGCCGCTGAACCCTTACTTAGGTGTTGGCATTGAATTTCCACACAATTGTTTTTAAATGTCTTTGTCTTGGGCGAATGTTCCAACCGTTGGCTCTCCAATCTATAACCTTTCCTTGGGCGAATTCTTCCTTTTAGCCATTGGAATCAAATGGGACCATGATCCAATGCAAACTCCTCTTCATGCTAGTCGATCATCTCTATGATAGCCATAGGAATATGTTTGAATGAATTTCAATAGCTTGGAACCATTTTCTTTCATGGGCGAATGCAACTCCTCCAACGTTGGCTTTATTTGATAACACCATTACAAAATAGGTCCCACCTAGAGCAATTTCTCATCCCATCGATAAGCATCATCTATAATACAAAACCCCATAAAAATAGATTAGAGGAAAATGTAATTAAAGATTTCATTTTCCCTTTTATTCCATAATCTATCAAATCAAATCAAATGATTGAAAATACAATTTGAATATTGCATTTTCCAAACAACCCAATAAAATACTAATTGAGCATTCCAGTTCTCCATGTGTAGACATAAACCAACATTCTGGTTCTCATTGTATAGAAACAAGCTCAAACTAGAAAACATAACTTAGCTCAAAATGGAGACATTACATTGTACTAGTTGTACACCTACAACAGGCAGTCCCTCTGTATGCATGACTTTAGCTCCCAGATTTCAGATGTTTGGGTTTTTTATGGTATTCTTTGTTGTGTGGTATATTCTTGGTTGTGTGGTAGTCACCTTGTGGTTGGTTTTGAGTGTAAAGTCTTGGAAGAGACTCCTATGCAGAGGTTTTCATCAAATGTGGATTTCACCATCCTATAGCACCGTACAGCAGCTGATTATGAGCCATTTCCAGCATTGTTATTGACAGCAGTCTGAACTCTGTTTGTGACAGATTTGAGGTGATCTTCTCGTCTTGTCATTGCTTGGATAACCTTGTGATATCTATGTGTGTTCAAAGCTACCTCTTATATAATTGTGTAATGTCCCCTTCTAGCAAGCCAAAATTTTCACAACCTTGCAAACAATTTTAAGTTGTAAAAGAGAACATTAGTACTCAATCCTTCTTATCTAATCATATTAACCTCAAGATACATTAAATCAAGCCTTATAATCATAACCTATATGCATTCTATCTTTCACAATATCTATTATACATGTTTCATGATTACCACGAGAGAGACATATTTGGGCCTTCACGTTAATCAAACCACTCACCCAACAAGAGAGGGTTATTAGGGTGTCATATAGCCATGGATCCAATATTCCTTTCCTTTGACTCATAGGGGCAATCTTCACCAGCTTGAGCCAAAAGCCTATCCACTTGTCTTAGAGTGGCAATTTTCACCAACTTGAGACAAGGACCTTTTCACTTATCTCCGAGTGGCAATCTTCACCACTTGAGATAAGGGCCTATTTACATAACGCGGAGGGTGATATCTCACCCGCTTGAGACAAGCAATCTTCACTCGTCTCAGAGGGGTGATGTTCTCACCAACTCGAGCATTATCCATCTTTTAAGCCAATTGCCTTACCCTAACCCTTAGTCTCATTTATGGTGCGTTGGTAGATTAACTATGAGGCATACTTTTCATCCCGGGTATTCCATGATTATGCATTGCACTTATAAGGATTTTATATTATCTTGTTATTTGGCACTACACATTCTTTTGCCTCAATCATAGTTATGAGCTTTTCAGATCGTTGGTAGATTAACTATGAGGCCTACTTTTCATCCCGGGCATTCCATGATTATGCATTGCACTTATAAGGATTTTATATATCTTGTTATTTGGCTGTATACATTCTTTTGCCTCAATCATAGTTATGAGCTTTTCAGATCATTGGTAGATTAACTATGAGGCCTACTTTTCATCCGGGGTATTCCATGATTATGCATTGCACTTATAAGGATTTTATATTATCTTGTTATTTGGCAGTATACATTCTTTTGCCTCAATCATAGTTACGAGCTTTTCAGATCTGAAAAGCTCGTAACTATGATTGAGGCAAAAGAATGTATACTGCCAAATAACAAGATAATATAAAATCCTTATAAGTGCAATGCATAATCATGGAATACCCGAAATGAAAAGTAGGCCTCATAGTTAATCTACCAACGCACCATAAATGAGACTAAGGGTTAGGGTAAGGCAATTGGCTTAAAAGATGGATAATGCTCGAGTTGGTGAGAACATCACCCCTCTGAGACGAGTGAAGATTGCTTGTCTCAAGCGGGTGAGATATCACCCTCCGAGTTATGTAAATAGGCCCTTCTCTCAAGTGGTGAAGATTGCCACTCGGAGATAAGTGGAAAGGCTCTTATCTCAAGTGGTGAAGATTGCCACTCGGAGATAAGTGGAAAGGCCCTTGTCTCAAGTTCGTGAAGATTGCCACTCTGAGACAAGTGGATAGGCTTTTGACTCAAGCTGGTGAAGACTGCCACTATGAGTCAAAGGAAAGGAATATTGGATCCATGGCCAGATGACACCCTAATAACCCTCTTTTGTTGGGTGAGTGGTTTGATTAACGTGAAGGCCCAAATATGTCTCTCCCGTAGTAATCATGAAACATGTATAATAGATATTGTGAAAGATAAAATGCATATAGGTTATGATTATAAGGCTTGATTTAATGTATCTTGCGGTTAATATGATTAGATAAGAAGGATTGAGTACTAAAGTTCTCTTTTACAAGTTGAAATTGTTTGCAAGGTTGTGAAAATTTTGGCTTTCTAGAAGGGGACATTACAAACTGTTTCTAGGAGACTTTCCTACAACAATG
This sequence comes from Cunninghamia lanceolata, assembly GCA_027924645.1. Classification (NCBI taxonomy): domain Eukaryota; kingdom Viridiplantae; phylum Streptophyta; class Pinopsida; order Cupressales; family Cupressaceae; genus Cunninghamia; species Cunninghamia lanceolata. Next base: position 2,701,818 of record BSBN01000082.1, read on the forward strand.
ATATTATGTACCAAGAAATAAGGCTCTAATATGGCAGGGATTTATCATTGTAATGCTCCTAGTTATGCAACTTGTAATGGCTTCCCACTGAATAAGTGGATGTGCCAATTAGCTTAGCTTCTATTTTTCTTGTAATCGCTTCCCACTGAATAAGTAGATGTGCCTTTCTTTTCAGTACTTCAGAGCTCAGGTTCCCACTGAATAAGTGGATGCACCTGGATTTACTTTTCATGCACAGCTCAGGTCCCCACTAAATAAGTGGATGCACCTAGTTTACTTTCCTTCTACTTTCCACTAAATAAGTGGATGCCCACTGAATAAGTGGAAGATTGTTACCTCAGTTTGATTTGGATTTGAATGCTAACTCTGAAGCACTAGTATGCTCTCACCTTGCCCACATCAGGATCTGGGTGATCAAAAAGGTGTGGAAGAACATTGCTCTTAACATTCAGTGTTGTCATCTTGTTGTTTCAAAAAAAAAAAATCAAGGCAACTTATTACATAAGCATAGGCATAGCTTACACCAATAAAGAAAATGAAGAGCTTATTGCATTACTCCACAACTTTAGAGATGTTTTAGCTTGGACCTCTAATGACCTAAAAACTATTTAACCCTGAGATGATGATGCGTACCATTCCTTTGAAATGAGTCCAAAGATGTAGACAAAGACAGATGTTGTAAGAACCCTGACTTGTCTTAACTGAATTTTTTCATTCACTGCCTTGAATTTTCTGATTTGTTTCTTGAGAGTTTGGTTTAGAATTCTGATGTTTTGTTTTCACAAGTATGTTTGCAATATAGTAAAGATGGAAAGGTAGCAATATCATAGACAGATACTTACTAAAGATGATTTGACATGCAATTATATCAGCTCACACATACATCCAAAAAGATACAAACATATAGGAACATACCCGCATGGCAAGTGTGACTTCTTTATTGCAATAGATAATGATGATTACAAAGAAGATCTCTGCTATTATATTAGACCAACCTGATTATAAAATCAGTCCTCTAAAAGTGTACAAATATGCCCAAATATTGTATCAAACCCTAGCCAACTTGTATTAGATGTTGCCTTGCCAAAGTAGAATCTCAAACTCAATGATGGATGACTGAAACAACACCTGTAGATGAACAAATATGGTCTGATATGACTGATACAACTACTGATAATGCTGATTACAACCTAGATTTGATGTATGAAGCCAAACAATGCTAAAAAGTGTCAAAATGTGCAAAATTATTAAATCACCTAGCTGTAGGAAGGTAGTGCTAGCATCCTAGATGCATTCTCTGTCCTTGAAGTACAAATTCATGCCATGAAACCCTTCAATCTGTAGCTTTCCAATGAAGTTCAGAAGTCTGAAACACAATCAGTAAACCCTAAGCTCAAATAGCACTCAAATTCAACCTCCACTGCAAATCGCCTATGCCCAAATGTGAAGCGATTTCACCCAACTTGTCAAATATGATATTAGATTGACAAAATGCCTTCAAATCTGAAAATAAATGTCTTCAAAGTACTTTCAACTTCAAACCCTAGCTACTGATATGAAATTCAGTCCAAACCTTAGCTGGAATGAAGCCAATTCTCCTTCAAAAACCTGCAAATATGCTCAATGATGAATTCTAAATGAATTCACCTCTCATGGTGGATTGGGTTTTCATCCAACCACTCAAAATCCAAGGGTTTTCGTCCTTGAATCACGCTGAAACACTATTACAGCCAAGAGATAGCTCTCCAAATGCAAAATGCCAAAATAACCAAGATATATGAAAAATGCTCCAAATGACCTTTTATATTTTTCAACTTGGGTGCCCAAATAGAATATTATTTTATTATTTTTTAAGTCCACCGCCAAAAGAAAATAATATTTAATTATTTTACTTTATTTTATTTTATTTTCCTCCAACTTGGACATCCCACATAAATAATAATAAAATAATATTATTTTATTATTTTTTCTTTTTCTCCCTTGAGCGCCAATTTAGTGGAAAATAATATAATATTTTAATATTAAAATATTATATTTAACTTTATCTCCAATATTTCATTTTTCCACCTTTTTTTTTAATTTTTTCCCATTTTCCACCTCTTGGCATAACATTTAATTAATTTTTGTTTTTCTCCTTGGCTAAATATTTAATTAATTTTGATTTTTCTATAAATATTATTAAAATATAAAAAATCATCTCCAAACTTTATTTTGTCAAGGAAAAATCATTTTTGCCACTAAAACCCCAGTTTCCATTCTCCAAGCTTTAAGTTATTTGCCGACTTTTCTTTTTCCAAGCTTGAAGTCACTTTAACTCAAAAAGGGGACATTACAGATGCCTATAAATCCCAATTTAGAACCCACAATTTACAAATAATTCCAAAAATTATTATCTGCTAGAATTATATTTCCCATTAGACATTTCTCTTGGGTTGCCAATTTTGTTCCAATAAGAAAGAAAAATGGAGATATTGGACTATGTGTTGACTTTAGAAGCCTCAATAGGGCTTTTGAAAAAGATAACTACCCTTTACCTTCACTAGATGAGGTTTTGCAAGTGGTAAATGGCTCTAAAATGTAATCCATGCTACATGGTTTCTCAGGCTATAATCAGGTTTTAGTGGAACAAGTTGACCAAACAAAATTGCTTTCACAACCAAATGGGGTACTTTTACATATAACCAAATAATGCCTTTCGGTCTAATTAACATTGGCACCAGCTTTTAGCATGCTATGAACATGGTTTTAGAGGTTTGATTGGTCAATCTATTGTGGCGTGATCCTCCCATGTTTTACATTTGAGGCAGGTATTTGAACGTTGTAGGCATCATGGCATTTCTTGTAATGCTAGGAAAAGTATCTTTGTCATGACATAAAAAAATTTTACTAAGGCATTATCACAAAACAAATATTTCTATTGAGAGTAGAGGCAATAAAAATGTACAATTACCATGGAGTAAGAAGGAAATGAAAATTTTCTTTGGGAAAATTAATTTTGTACAAAACTTATTGTTGGTTTTGTGGAGCTAGTACAAAGCCTTTGTTTGCCATGTTGAAACACGATGCAAAGATGGAGTTCAGAAAGGAAGCTCGGGATACATTCAAAGGTAAAGGAGGAGCAATTGCAGAGGCTCTTGTGCTAACCAGTCCCAACTATACTAAAGATTTCTATATCTACTCCTTCACCTTAGATGTTGTTATGGCCATCTTGTTAACTCAAAAAAGGGATCAGACCACAGAAAGACATGGCATTTATGAGTGCTGATCTAAATTCTGCTGAACTCAATTACCCCTTATTGGGTAAACAAGCTTATTCATTGGTTAGAGTTATCAAGAAATTCAGGCCATATGTAATCATAAGTAAAACCCATGCTATTGTTCCTGATCCTGCAGTTAAATCTCTTTTAGGTCAGTGAGAAATGGGAGAAAGAAGGAAATGAATGGCCATCCTCCAAGAGTATTGACTTAGAAGTCAAACTAGCAAGAATTGTGCATGGACAAAGCATTGCCCAGCTGATTGCAGGACATTTAGCCAGCTAGCCAGACTGGAGAATTTTATGCACAATTCCAAATGTTCTTACAGGGAGGTTATGCTGATCCTGAGGCAGATGAATGGTACAAGGACATACTTTCCTTCCAATTAATGTTTCTTGTCCAAAAACTTAAATACTACTCAGAGAAGAGCCTTGATGCTGAAGACAGCTCATTATATGCTTAAGGATGGACTGCCTTTCAGAAAGAACTACAAAGAGATTTACCTGAGATGCTTGAACAAGTCTGAAGTGCAGGAAGTCATGCCACAGTTGCATGGACTGGGAAGTGGCCATTCATTCAGTGATATTACAGCTCATAAGATTTTATGAACAGAGTACTAGCTAACAGTTTTCATCAAGTGAAATAGAATGTTTTTTATAGAATAATCCAATCAGTTTATCTGTCCTCAAAAGAACTGAACAGTGTTAAAGTAAATTTGCATCCAAAGACATATTTCTGCGTCATTTGCAACTTCTTGTGCCAATAAATAGAATAAAGGAGAAATTAAACTTAAGTTAAAATAATCCAATTGAAATCCCCAAGTTACCAATAAAAAAAAAGACTTATGTTAAAAAAATGTGTAACTTCCAGAAAAAGTTTTGCATTACAAAGAAAAAAAGAGATATAAGTTCATAGTCAGATAACCTACAACAAAGAACAAACATCATGTAAAAATTTCAAGACATAATATATTCCAATCTAAAAAACAATTGAACCTGTTCTGCTGTTGGCCTGGCATTTGCATTCTTCTGTAGACAAACATCAACAAAGGAACAGAACTCCTCTGAAAAGCGATCACGTGGAGGTGAAGGAGATGGATCATATATGACCTGACAACATGTTAAATAAGCACAGAAATACATTTCTTATAATTTAACAAACAAATAAAATAGAACTACAAGAAATACTCATTGGTTAAGTGGTCAAACAGATATAAATATCAACTGGATAGTGAAATTTTTTTATATTTAGATAAGAAGTTTAGCAATACATATCCATATAGGAGACTACTAGTAAACCATCATACAAAAGTCAGCTAAAACAAAGGCCTAAAGGGTCCATGCAAGGATCCCACCAATCAAAAACTAGCTGAATGAACAAAAATGCCTAAAAGAGTACCAGGTCCACTCAAGGTACTCATCAAAAAAAGTATTTACAGTTTTATGGAACCATACAAGGTGTTCAAGCAGCAATATTATGAAAATCAACAAACAGATAAGATCTCATAGAAAGATCAGCGCCCACAGTCCCCAGACCACCGCCACCCTTGCCCCCAATAGCATCCATGTCATGAGCAGATTGCCTCAAAGCAGGTCCCTGAACAGTTAGACCAGGTCCCTCTCTGCCAGTTGGAGTAGGAAGCACACTTGGTTGAGGCTCTTAAAGCCTATCACAGATACTGGAAACTTCAGCAATCATGTGATTGACCCTTTGTTCAATGATAGCCTTCACAGCTCTGGGTTAGCCCCCCCCATACATGGAAGTGAGATGGACACTAACATTAGCAACAACATAGATAAATACTTAACAAACCCAAGTTTAGGGGTAAATAGAAACACTTTTACTACAAAGGAAGATTGTAAAACCCAAGTTTTGGGGTAAATAATTAACAAACTTAAGTTTAGGGATAAATAATTAGCAAACCCAAGTTTAGGGGTAAATAGAAACATTTTTACTGCAAAGGAAGTGTTATCCTATTTTGCCTTCTGGCCAAATAGCCTAAGGATCCATGAAATCCTAGTGTTTTCACCTTTTAGAATGCAAGAGAAAATCACCCAATACGGCTAAGTGTTTCAGAGTTTCGGACTTCGGATTTTTCATCTTCCCTCTTCCTTTTCTTTTGGAAGGCTGAAGGCAGAAGGCAGAAGGCCCAAACCCCAAACTTCGCCAAGTGTTATTTTTTCTAAGGCATTCCGCCATTCCGCGGGGGTTATTTTATTAAGGAAAAAGTGATGGCGGAACCGCAAAATGAGGACAGGTGGCAGGTTTTTGACAGCTTAGCATTCCAGGAACCCGAGGAAGGCCACATGGCGTATTCTGATTGCTTTCCACCATTCCACGGGGAATATTTTATTAAGGCAAAAGGTGACCACGAAACGACAGAAATCTGCCAAGTGGTTGTGACGTCATCCGGATTACCTCAGGGAGGAAGGTTCGGGGCCCGAGTTCCGCTTCTTTTACTTCAAAATATTTCTAAGTGTTTCGGGGAGTCAGACTTCGGTCTTTTCTTCTTCCCTCTTCCTTTCTTTTGGAAGGAGGAAGGCCAAAGGCCCAAACCCCGAACTCTACCAAACCTTTGTAAAAGCAGCTAAATCTTCAAATTTGTGGGGCTCAGACTTCCTCTCTTCTTCTTTCTCTGGGAAGGCATGAGGCGGAAGGCCCAAGGCCGAATCTCCATCGATTTCTCAAATCGGCTAAGTGTTGCGGAGGCGGAGGTCAGGTTCTTCCTTCCAAAGAACAATGTAATGGTGAAGGTCCGACCTCCGAAGCCTGATGATTTCTCTTCTATTGGACTTCGAAGGCTGGGGTTTCCTCTTTCACCTTTCCAGGCCTAATCGGTGGAAGTCCAATATGTCGGAGCCCGACCCTTTTGCTTTCCAGGGGCATTTTCTATTGTTCAAAACACGACAGGACTGCTCAGCGACCCTCCCGGTCACCATTAATACTTCTTCAAAGCCCAATTTCTTGTAGAAGATGGATTCCTCGCCTCCCCATGTTACTATTGTAGCCTCTTTTGCATTAACTTTTTGTACCCGGGGCATGGGCGGACACTCTTCAGCGGATTTCATGGGCAAAGCCATGTGGGTGCACTTCAAGGACATAGAACGAAGTTAATTGCAGTATGGGCGATGTTCTTTCTTGTTGACTTCTCTTTTTACGTCCATGACTGCTACAGTGCAATTGTAAAAGCTATATATGCATGTGTTAGAGATGTATTTCTGTTGATTAGCTGTTCTTCTGGGCTATCACGCTAGTTGGGTAGTTTGTTATCATAGACCTTGTAACGCATTTGCAAGAACCAGTCGGATTTGATGCATTGTGTTCGAAGCTGAGCCTTTCATGTCTCCTATAGCTGTTCACCAATGAATGTAGATGGTTATTTTGTGTCTCTCTCTGTAACAAAGAATCTTTCTTTTGTAATGGCTATTTAGCCTTCATGATCAATATAATCACTGATATTTTGCCTCTCTTATGCTTTTGCTCTGTGTTTACTTGAATCTGTAACTCATTCTGTGGATAAAATGGTCCCTCTATTAGTTACGGTTTTCTAATTCGAGCCTCTATCAAAGTTGTAAGTCTGTGTGAGTCTCTTTCAGTATTTGAGGTCATTGTTATGTTATGTCGGTTGCAACTAAACACCCTAAATTTCGGTGTATCACCTCTCTTTTAATTTCAGTTTCCCTCTCTTCCTTTTTCCCTGGTGATCATTAGTGTAGGTTTAGTTTAATTCTCTGAGCCTTAAGCTCAGAAAGAGGAACCAACCTTCTCTAGAGGTCTGATCTCAACTGCAAGGTCCCACACCTGGAGATTAGTCCCACTGTGTCATTGGAATGCTTGAACAGGCTTCAAGCAGGGTGCAATTTCACGTGACAACAGTTTCTGGCACGCCCGGTGGGACCAATTTGATGAACTTTATCATCAACTAAAGGATTTAGTTTGTTCTTCAGTGCATTTTGCCATTCAGGGCAGTCTTCTTCAACACCATGGCGACTCTACTGAACAAATCCGGTAGTGAAAGCAGCCCAAGCGCTTAAAGATTCATCAAGGATCGAAGTTCAGTGATACTTTTGGTCTTTTCCAGCTTTCAAGAGCAACACAAATCACCTGACGACTCTTCTTGGTAGGTATCCAGTTTTCTCTAGATGCAGACCTGTTTTGCTCTGATTCAGACATTTCCTACGATTATCTAGCATTTTGATCTTTTAAAATGTCAAACTATTATGGGAGTTATGGCTACTCCCCTCCTCTTGGCTAGCATGCAGATTATTGGCCCCAATATCAGCCCCAAAATGCCTCTGGTTTTATGCCATACAACCCTGCAACAACAGAATATCGACATCCTCATGATGCTTACCTCCCTCCCACCCTTGCCCAGTCCTCTTGGCAGCCTAATAATGCTTACTATTAACCTGAAGAGGCCCCTTTCACCCCAAACCAATATGGTTACCCTCCCAACCCACCTCAACTAGACCATGATCTTAGCAGCATGAGTGGCAAAGACCTCTTGTTGCACATTAATAGGATGATGGATGACATTGATAGAGAGCGAATGTATAACCAGCAACAAGATGAGCTTGCTTATCAGGCTCATCTTTACCAACAACAGATGGCAGTGTAGGAAAGAGCCCATCAAGAAAACCTAGCTTTGCAAATTGCAGCTAAAGAACAATTAAGGCAATTGCTTGCCTAGAGGAGGCTGGAAGCCCAATTAGTTCCCTCCATTCCCGGTTTCAAGCAACCCCTCTCTTCTACCCAAGTTCATCCTGTAGCAAAAATTCCCCCCAAATTCAAAATCCCAAGCTTCAGATAGGGGAACCTCTCTGAGCCTCCAAAATCACTCTCCAGTTTCAAAATCCCAAGTTTTAGAGGCCCTCAGCCTTCACGAGAGCCTGTTCCTGCACCGGTCCAGCATATTATTCGTTGCGAGTTAAACTCTCCCAGGCGATGGCATTTACTCCCGTTTCCGTGCTCATTCTCTTCTTTTCCGATGCAATCTTCGGCCTGTAATGGACCACTTTCTTCCCTTTGTCCATGTTGCACTTTTTCGACAATTTTCGGCACTGGTATTTGTATGCTGGAAAAACCGTTATTGTAACTGTGGCTTTCTCTGAAAAATTTTCTTGACAAACGTACCCGGAAATTAATTCGTGCTATTGGCAACTCTGTATCCATACGGTAACCAATCTCAAGTACTAGTTAGTACAGCTCCTCATCAACTCATATGGCATCACATATTCCTTCATACGGACTCCAACTAGCAGCGTATGACAAGCAAGCTTCCAACACATACGGCCAAGATTCTATTCATACGTTTGGCAACGAACAGGTCTGTATGGCGAATTCAAAATCCTCAAGTGCACTTCGTACAGTCAATATGAACTCCCTTCGTACAGCCACGACCAACCCCTGTAGATGTTAAACTTCTTTGTCCCTCAATGTGTTTGCCTTCCTTGACGATTGAGGGCATCGATGAAGGTCCTCCGTCAATGCAAGAACAATGACATTTCTTTTTATCTGTCAATTATCCTTTCTAAACCCCTGCCATCTGGACGATTACCTCCTGTGAGGATTACCTTTCTCCCTCTTGTCAATGAACTTGAACTTTTTCTGTCGATGTAATTTTCACAATTTCTCTAGTCGTACGATACTCCTTGACGATGGGGTGGGGTGGGGTGGGGTGGGGTGGTACGACCTAAGCCGTACAGCTGAGGCCGTACTGTCTTAGTCGTAAGTTTTTTTTTTCATTTTTTTTTAATTCTATTTTTTCTTTACCTTTCCCGGACTTGGCTACTTTTTCATCTAGGACTTCAACTTCGGTCATGTGATGGAAAATGCAGTTTATATAGCCTTTATGTCTCAAACAATCGTTGGAACAACATCCATTGACTTCTTCCAATTCGCATATCTAATCAAATATTAACGATTGATCCTTGATGCTCATAAGATTCCATCCCATCGGCGCTTGAACCCATTGAAATGTTTTACTATTGGCATTCATTTTGATACAGTGTTCCACGGAGTTTCCTGACGGGGACGGGTCCCCTGTCGGGGACGGGTCTCGGGGACGGGGGGACAAAGGGTCTAAGTTTGGGGACGGCGGGGGGACGGCGGCGAGGGGGCGGCGCTGATATACATATGGTACTTGAATAACTAGTTAAGAATAACATTTCAAATGGCAAATTAGTAAACTAGCAAAATTGCAAATACTAACATTTTAAATACTTGAATACTATTAGTCTATTAGACTATTACAGTTACTAAATAGTAAAAGACAAATGAAATTGTCGAATTTGAGATTTCTTAGTTTCTATTATATCGAAAACGGAAAATATAACATGTCACATCATAATATCATATCAATGTATCATAAAGTCTTAAAGATGGTTACAATGAGTAGCATATGATGATATCAAAATAAGTACAAACTACAAAATGCAAAAATCAAAATGTAGTGAAGGGAGGCCTCTAATCGTCCCCAAACTCCTCATCACTCGAACTACTGGAATCCTCGCGGTCAAGCTCTGCCAAACTAATACCAACCAGCCCTGCATCTGAAGCCGAAACTGAAGCATCCTCATCAATCTGTGCTGGCTCCTCTAGCTCTACATCCCATCGTGCTGCTGGACTCTCTTTGTACACAAGTGTTTTGCGGTCAATGAGACGCAAAGCACTATGTACAGCCACAAGCTTCTCTGCTCTCCTAGAGGTAAGTCTATTCCTCTTAAGAGAGTGGATGAAGCTATATGTAGACCAGTTCCTCTCGGTAGCTGAAGAACTAGAAACCTGAGATAACAATCGGATGGCTAGAGTGGTAGTCAAAGATCCCAATCCATGGCAAGTCCACCACAAAATTGGGTCATCTTGCGCCATAGTTACCATATCCATCTTGGCCGCATTTGAATAACCCCTAAGAGTGGCAAATTTGCCCCAATCAGTGCGAATCGTGCTGGCATCTACATCATCATACATCCTCTCAATGCACCTGAAGAACCCCGCCTTCACCTCCGGATCTTGTATCGGTGTCACTCTACCAGGCCTAGTCAAGTACCACTTAGGATTAAGTGCATAAGTTGCCATGTGCAAGGGAGTGTTGAGCTTCTCCCATCTCCTGTGAATGATTGGCTGAATGTGCTCATGGTAGAATGCCAATGTGGGGTCCCTCTGTTGCACAACAGTCCTCATCTGATCAAGCATAGAATCGATGCACTCATACACCTCTCCAAGGTTAGATCCATCCGCATCCCCATACCTGATTACCTGGAAAAATGGTGTAATGATGGCGACAATATATTTTGCATCTGCCCAGAACACATCATTCTTCATCGTATCCTTCACCCTCAAACCCTGCTCTGTCTTAGACTCGGCCCACCTACTCCATTCTGCTGTCATAATCATGAGTTGCAAGATCATGAGTTGCAATGCCTCTTGCAACTCAATCATTCTCTCCAAGAGAATGAAATAGGAAGCATATCTCGTATCAGTAGGTTTCACGAACTCCTCCTTAGCGAAGGTCCTGAAGAGTGCATGTGATGTGTGGTGGTTGCAGATAAACATCTGCACATCTCTCGCATCATTTACCACTTCTCTAATCCAACCAATCTTCCCCATGTCCTTGAGTGCATTGTTCATGGCATGCACACAACATGGAGTCCACCAAATATGCCTATAAGCTGCCTCAACAAGTCTCCCTGCAGCTTTGCACACATGTGCTGCATCTGTCACTACTTGGACCACATTTTGTGGCCCAATCTCCTCAATAGCCTCCTTGAGGGCCTCAAACTGAAAATGAGCATCTTTGCGATGCCTTGAACAATCAACTGCCTTAAGAAAATATGGGCCCTCAGTACATGTAACCATGATATTAATGAGTGGTCGCTGTCTAATGTCCGTCCACCCATCCATGACTATGCTGCATCCTGTCTTGACCCAACACTCCTTCATCTTCTCAATCAACAAATTGATCTTGGAATAGTTCTTATCCAAGATCGTGGTCCTCAATTTCGTCTCACCTAGTGCCACATATGATGGTCCTGTCCTTGCCACCATCGATATCATCTCCTTAAAATAAGGAGATCGAGCAACATGAAATGGGATGCCATTGGCAAAGAAGAACTTGCCAATGGCATCATCTGTGTCATCCTTGAGCTGCACTTTAAACAAATCTGCTATGGGGTTACTTTGAGTTTGCAATTTCCGTTTCCCCCTCCCCTCTCCTACATAGGCACTGGAAGAAGAAACTGGTGTCCCTCCTACTCTCGTCTGCAAAGTATGGCTAGAACTCTGTGGCTGGCTATGCTGAAGATGTGCCCTATGGTGCAAAGTAGTATGCACAGGTGCAGCTGTAGTATCATCAGGAAGACCCTATAACTTATTTATTTCAACTTTGTATTTGATGTTTTGCGGTGCTGCCAAAAAAGAACATATGTCTACACCTTTTCCTCTAATGAAAAGAAAGTGTGCATTAACTCTAGTGATGCTCCCAGACCACTCTAGAGCACAAAAGTTGCACTTCCACCTCCTTGTGCCACCAGATGGTAACCCTTCCCTGTTTAGTAATACTAATTTTGTTGCAAATTGTTTGAGAGGGGATTTGCGATCAAAAGGACCCTTAGCATACGGTGCCAGTAGTGCAGAAGGGCACTCAAAACTAGTTGCTTCACTTGCCATGGAACTAGTATTGGCTTCAAGCTCAACCCCATGGTCACTCCCCTCAGCCTCAGGAGCATATTCACTTCCACTATCAGGATCAGTATGAGAGCTCATTATGATACTGCAATAATGAATAAACAAATAAATTCTATAAGTGAAATTTGATGTTAAAACTTAAAACTTAAATCTTGATGGAAAGATGAAAAAAATTTAAAAAAACAATGGGCATTGAAATGAAAATCAAAACATGAATATGCATTTACAGCCATGGCTGCAAATGCATATTCATGTTTTGATTTTCATTTCAATGCCCATTGTAAGATTCAACATGAAAAACTAAAACTAAGAACTTAGAAAAAAATTTAAAAAAACAAAAAAAAAATGAAAAAACTTCAAAAAACAGTCATAAAAACTTACCTTGTGCTTGAAAAATCCTTCACACTTGGTGTAGAATGCTCCTCCTCTTCTTCTTCTTTCTCCTTCTCACCCCTCTTGCACTTGCAACACCTCAAACTCCCTCTTTCACCCACTCTTCTCACTGGTTTTCCTATTTTTCACCTAGCTGTTGCAAAACATGAAATGGCATACTGAGTCATAAAATGAAAAATGAAAGTGTAATGAGAGTTTTTAGTCTTTAAAATGGTCAACAAACCCCTTAGGGTTCGGACCTGGGCTCCAAGTCCCAAAAAAAACAAAAAAAAAAATTGACTTTTCGCAGCCCCAGCGCGGGGGACGGCTAGAAGTCCCCGAGGCGCTCGAGGGACGTCCAGAAGTCCCCGGGACGTCTCGGGGACGGCTAGAAGTACCCCCCGTCTCGCTGAAGACTCTGGCGTTCCGGCGGCGGTGGGGGGACGGCGGGGGGATGTCTCGCCGACGTCCCCAAGTCTCGGAAACGTCCGGGACGGGGGGACGGGGGGTTTTAGGGGGGGGACGGGTCCCCGTGGAACACTGTTTTGATATTCTTGCTTTTGTATTTGGCTTTCCAGATTTGACTCCTAGGAAGTGTATGAAGTGCTCCATCTGACCGGTTTTTCATCCTTTGCTCCCAAATTTCATTGCAATAGGGTGATCATTCAACAATAAACATGCTCTCTGCCAAGTACTTGCATTTCGGCGGGGCTTTTACTTCTTTTGGTAACAAAAACTCAAATTTGTCCTGCACTTTATTACATTCCTTTATCCATTCATTCCAAGCATCTTCTTCCTCTTGGTTGTCCTTGTTTATCCACGCACCACCATAATTTTCATCAATTATGCCTTGTCGGGCTCCTATTTGTAGTGTTCTAGGTGCAAAGAATCCGGTCACTGGTTCAAAGTGCGTGCTTGAAAAAACCATTCCGTCAATCTTGCTTCCTGCTTCTGTTTCGCAAGATTGGTTCTTCACTGCATATCCCAACATGTTTACTTGTAATGGTTCTTCCCTTCTCTCTTTATAGATCTTCAACTTAGACCCATTGATAGGATCCTTTAGCACTGTTCCGTCCAACCTTTCCAATTTGATTCTCGTTTTCTCTCAATTCGTGGATCCTAAATGGTCCCAACCACCTCGTTTTAAACTTGTCTGGCGTCAGTTCGTTGCGACCGTTATACTTTAGGACTAACTGTCCCAGTCGGAAATTTGTTCGTCGGAGATATCTGTCATGCCAATACTTCCTCTGTTTTTCCATTACTTCTGTTGCCCATTGTGCTAGTACTCGTCATTCATCCAACTTATTCAACTGAAGCAATCTCTCCTTCAAGCTTTCCGTATCTTCTAGTCTGTTCTCCGCTGCGATTCGCAGGCTCGGAACCAAGTATTATGTTGGTACTACAGCCTCTTGACCATACATGAGTTGAAAAGGTGTATGCCCATTAGTCACCTTGTATGTCGTGCAATATGCCCATAGTACGACAGGTAGTCTATCTTCCCAGTCAGCCTCCTCAATGCCACATGACTTGTGGATGACTGAGATAAGCACTTTGTTTGTTGACTACTTGGCCATTGGCTCTCGGATAGTACGAACTCGATAGGTTGTGTAGGATCTTGAACTCTGTTGTCATCAATCGGATGACATGGTTGACAAAATGTCCCCCTCTGTCGCTTGTTATCTAGATCGGGATTCCATATCTTGTGATGACTTGTTCATACACAAAACTTGTTGTGTTGACTGCAGTGTTGTCTGGTAATGCCCTTGCTTCTGCTCACTTTGTCAAATACTCTGTGGCGACGACGATGTATTTGCATCTATGTAGTTGGCTCATCTTCAGTGGTCCAATAAAGTCTAGTCCCCATCGTTTGAATAATTCTTGTAGTTGCGATGGAAACAGTGGCATGAAATCTCTTTTCAGGGGTTTTTCAACTCTTTGACACATTGCATCCTACAACCCATTGTCGTGTGTCAGTGTGCACTGTGCACCACCACAATCCTACCAATAAGATTTTCCATGCTGTGGCGTCGGGCCCCATGTGTCCTCCTGCAAGTCCTTCATGACCTTCTTGTAGTACTCAAGGATTTCTTCCTCCATAACACGCCATCAAAGTACTTGGTCTGGCCCCATCTTATATAGCAATCCATTGATGAGTTGGAATGTTTTACTCTTTAGTACTAACTTCCATCGTTCCCCCGATGGCATGTCTTTTGGAAATGATGATGTGGAAAGGTACTCCCTGATCTTTTCGTACCATGGAGGTAGCGCTGCAATTTGAAACAAGTGCGCATCCGAAAAATCTTCATTCACACTCTCCAGTGGCTCGCCAGACCGAATTCTTGATAACTGATCAGCAATAACATGGCTCTTTCCTGGGCATACTATGATAGTGAATGTGAATTCTTGTAGTAGTAAGAGCCATCTACTTACCCTCCCGTGGATGATAGGTTTGTTTGCCAGATACATTAGTGCTTGATGGTCCACATAGAATGTGAACAGTGTCACTAGTAAGTAGTGCCTGAACTTTTGCATGGAGTACACCATTCCTAGTGCCTCCCTTTCCATGGTACTATAATTCCTTTCTGCCTTAGATGTTAGCCAGCTGGCAAAAAACATAGGGTGATCTAATCCTTGCACACCTACTTGTGCCAGTGTTGCTCCAATTGCATAGTTGGAGGCGTCTACATGGACATGAAATTCTTTATTCCAGTCTGGGTATGCTAGGATTGGTGAACTGATCAATCATTCCTTGAGTTCTTTGAAGTCTGCTTCTTGCACTTCCGTCCATTCGAACACTTGCCCCTTTCATGTAAGTATGTCTAGTGGGTATGAAATTTGGGCGAAGTTCTTAATGAACCTTCTGTAGTACCCAACGTGTCCAAGAAATGATTTCACTCCTGTAACATTTGAGGAGATTCCATTTGCTCAATCACTCGGATCTTGTCGGGGTTGGTCTTTAATCCGGCCTTACAGACTGTGTAATGTCCCCATTTTGAGCTCCAGAAAGTTAGTTTATGTCTACACATGGAGAACCGGAAAGTTAGCTCAACTAGTATATTCTTGAGTTGATTGGAAAATGCAATATTGAAATTGTATTTTCAATTATATGATTTGATAGATTATGAAAATGAAATCTTTAATTACATTTTTCTCTAATCTATTCATATGGAGTTTATATCATTGCATGAGGCTAATCAATGGGTGAAGTATGGCTCCAGGTGGGACCTATTTTATGAAATGGAATTGGTAACACATTTGTAATAGGTCCAAGCTAATGAAGAAGAGGTTTTCAATACTCCAAATGGCTACCCAAGATGGATCAACTAGCATGTGAGATGGTATTTCATTGGAGAAGTGCAAAATACATTGGATCATGGTCCCATTTGTTCCTACGGCCAAGGAGGAGGTAATCACCCAAGGTAAATGCATTCAAAATTGTATTTGTTTATTGTATGGAGAGCCAACGGCTATGAGGATCAATCGATCCAATGAAAAGTATTTAAAAAAAATATTTGAAGCTATTAAATAATTAATGCCAACCATGGAATCAGCGGCCAAGGCTGAAAGTCATTTTTAAATGCTAGCAATTGTTTTTAAATGCAATCGCTCAAGGATTGAGTTGGAGCGATCAAAGCAAATGAAGGAAATTTAATATCAAATGCCAACTCCAAGGTATTCGCCCAAGCCAAAAAGAATCGATGGAACTTGAAAAAAGAAATCGATTGGTATGAGGAAAAGATTTTTAAATAATCAATGAAGGATTTTAAATGCTTGTATGCAAAAGCATTTCCAGCCGCCTATGCAAGAAGGATTCCATTGCTAGTGGGATCGATCCATATGGAGTAGTTATAATTCATTTAAAACAATTGAAGATTGATTTTAAATGATTGAGTTTGTATGAGCAATTCATTTAAAATGTTTCAAGGCTCTTGTTCTTCATTGGTGGAACTCAAGCTACATTCCAAAATGCCAAATAGGAGGAACGCCTATCCTTGGAGAGGATAAATAGAGGACTTGAACATCAATTTACAACTATTGATGCATTGGTATGTTTCTTATTCTTTTTGTTTGACTGAGAATTCCGATTTTCATGTCATTTTGCAAAGTGATAAGCCCTTGTATTTGTATGGTGATGACCCCATACTTTATGTGAGGTGATATTATTCTGATATTCACCATTGAGCTTAAGTTTGCAAGGTGATAAGACATCATTGAGAACCCTTGGTTTCATTGCTTTCAAGCCAAGGTAGTATTCGTAGGGTTTGGAAACATTATTGGAAGCTTATGTTATATCCACGTGATCTGATTTTTAATTACAGTCAGCTGATACAAATGAATCATAGGGTTTAATGAGCTACATTGCAACAAGGAATGTTATATGAAGGCATTGGAGTCTTTGGATGATACATTGCTTGCTCTTGGAGGAGTCAATTTGATGTTTTTATCAAATCTGGGCATGCTACAACCATACAGGGTTTATGACAGTCAGCTACAGCAGTCAATTAAGTCTGATATACAGTGATATTGTATGTACATTGAGCTCACATGAAGCTTTAATGAAGCTGGGTTGATTTGTGGCACAATATCTATCATTGTATCTTTGATTGTATGAAGTTTGAGCATCATTTGGCATCTATTTCTTGGTCTTATCTTGGAATGATATAAAACAGTATATGACTGTTATGTGGGACAGCAAGCATTCATCTTTGTAATGATCTTCAATAAAGCTTTGACATTGTGGTATTTGATGGTTTATGATTTGTCTAGTTTGTATGCTTGATTTGTGCAAGAAATCTTATTAAAATTTGAGCAAACTTTTTCAATCATTTGTAGTAGGGTCTCTTACACTATGTGGCCAAGTAGTTTTCCTTGGGGTACCATGAACCGACATTTCTTGGGGTTGAGTGCCAATCGTGCAGCCCTGCATCGTTCCATGCATTCTTGGAGTGCCTGCAAGTATTTTTGCTCATCGTTGAAAATAGACCAGTCATCCAGGAATGCCTTAAAGTTCCCCGTCAACATCTTGTCAAATATGTGTAATATTATTCACTGAAAAGTTGCTAGGGCATTGCACAGACCAAATGGCATCCTGTTGGTATGCGTATACTCCATCCTTGACTACAATGTTGTCTTTAATTTAGCTTCTTCGACTATACTGATTTGATTGTACCCCAAGAACCCGTCCATGAATGAGTACATGTCATGCCCTGCGACTTCTAGTATTGAATCGGTGAATGGGATCGGGAATGGCTCTTTTATTGTTACCGCGTTCAAGCATCGGAAGTCTACACATACGAATCTGTCCAGATTCTTTCTTAATTGATATTACAATTGGTGACACCCAATCGCTTACTTCCACCTTGAATATGATCCCTGCCTCCAACATCTTCTCAATTTCTTCTTGGACTTTTGCTACGTAGTTTTTGTTCATCCAGTACAGTCTCTTCCGTACCGGTTGTGCTCCCGGTACTAGTGGAATTCAGTGTACACATAACTTTGGAGGTACGCCTTTCAAGTCTTTGTACATCCATGCAAATATGTCCTTGTATTCTGGGAATATTTTAAACGCTGTCGCCTTCAGCATGGGATTCCAGTCGTCTCCTACCAGGATCGTACAAGGATTATCCTCCTCCCTCAAATTGACTTTCCTCATATTGGGCTCCTCGTCCTTGACCGTTTTATCTTTTTCAAAGTGGTGTGTTGGGGTGTCATCTATCCTGGCCACTCCGTTCTTGTATTCCCCGTATTCTGGCAGAAAAGCCTGACTTGTCGACACTGTCTCTTCTTATTCTCCCTCCTTTTCTTTGATTTGCAACATATTGCAATCTTGCTGAAACACCTCGTAGTCCTCGATTTGCCAGTGGAATAGCCCGCTCAATGAGTTCGTTTCGTCCTCCGAGCATTCATGGAGGTCCAAAATACCTTCTTTATTTGGCTCTATAGTTTCTCTTTCTCCTTTCGTTCCATTTCCTTCTTCACCTTCTGAGTCTAACGATGCTAACTCTTCACTCACTGTTTGATTTAAGTCAATCACATACTTCCTTCTGTTGTTCTCTATGGACAATGTATTTCTCTTCCAATTGCGATTGGCTTTTGCTGCCACGAGCCATCCTCTTCCTAGTAATGCGTCATATGCTCTTTTCTGTACTGGATTGACTACGAAGTTCATTATAAATGGTTGTGTGCCGATAATTACTTTATGTGCCATTAATGTCCCCAATGGCTTGATGCCATGTTGGTCGGCGCCTACTAACTGGAATGTTGGTGGCCAAAGTGTGGGTTTTCGGAGACTCCTCCATGTGTCTTCAGTTAGTACGTTGACTGCCGAGCCTCCGTCAACGATCGTATTTGCCAATGTCTTCCCTCCAATCTCCATCTGTATGATCACCGATTTCTTCCCGATGTTCACCGTCAACAACATAGGGTCGACGGTTTGTTCGCCTTGTAGTGGTTGTTCTGTTATGATCTCCTTCCTTCGACCATCCTCTTGTTGTTGTTGGTTGTCACT
Organism: Cunninghamia lanceolata; assembly: GCA_027924645.1. Classification (NCBI taxonomy): domain Eukaryota; kingdom Viridiplantae; phylum Streptophyta; class Pinopsida; order Cupressales; family Cupressaceae; genus Cunninghamia; species Cunninghamia lanceolata. The sequence continues at coordinate 2,720,638 of BSBN01000082.1, forward strand.
AACTATATTTGTGATTGCCATCCCGAGTTGTGGCATAGTACGGAGGTCGGTTACCTTGATCAGTACGGTGGTTTGGAGTATCTGTCGTACGATATTACTCTCGGCCTATGCTCGCCGAGAGGTACTTGGGATATCCAAAGCGATCTTGTTTTCCTTCATCATCGCCCGCTCCACCTCTGCTTTTGCTTCTTTCATTCTCTATTTTTCTGTAAGTGGATCCAGGTAGATGGCCTTCTTTGTTTGTGCTCTGGTGGTGACTCTTCCACATTCAGCATGTTGATGCCTTTCTGTTTCAAGCAGTCGTTATCTTCGTGGTCCCCTGGTCCGCACCACTTGCATAGTCTTCCCCCGGGTTTTTTACCGTTCTGACATTCTCGGGCGAAGTGACCCCATTCATTACACTTTCTACACTGTATCATGGGCCTCCCCTTGTCGTACTATATTTTGTTTCTCGGGCTATTGTTGTTACTCTTGTTGTTCTGATAACCTCCAGTAGATGCACTGGAATTGTTCTGGGGTTTCGGTGGTGTGGTTGGCAGAGTTGATGGCTCTCCTTGTGTGAAGAGCACCTGTGTACTTTCTTTCAAATTAAATGGGCATTCCTTGACTGAATGTCCCATTACTTGGCAACTATCACAAAACAGTTTCTTTGGACAGTTTGCTTTTATATGTCCTCTGTTGCAGTCAATGCACCACAACTCTCAGCCCTCTTTCGTTGTTTCTTTGTCTACCTTCAGTTCCTTCATCATGCGTAACATGTCTTTTCTTAATGCCTGGATGGTTTTTGATTCTCCATCACTGCTCTCATCGTCGGTACTCTCCTCATCATCAATCCTCTTCTTACCTCGAGCGGATGTCTTGTTTTTGCTCTCTATGTCCATTGCCCGATTGTATGCTTCAGCGTACGATGATGGAGGTACTACTTTCATCTTCTTCCTTAACAACGGGAGTAGTCCTTCAATGAACCATCTCTTCTTTAATCCATCGGCTGGCTAGGTCTCCAGTTTCCCCAACAATTCCTTAAATCTCCAATTGTATGCTCTTACTTTTGTCGTTCCTTCCTTGCTTTGTGTTGTAGATTTCTGCTACAATTTTGTTGTCGTCCCTTAGAAGTTTGAATTCATTCTAGAACGCTTTCTTCAATTCTTGCCATGAGGCCTTCTGTGCCGCCTCTAGATCCATGTACTAGTTGATGGCTATGCCTCTCAGCGTCGCTGGAAATGCTCTTAGCCAGTAATCTTCATCCTCCTACCCATTTGCTACCCATATGGTTTCACATGTTTTACAGTGTTGTATGGGATCCTCTAACCCGTTCCCCATGAACTTTGGCAGTTTCTACCTCTCGCTTGCTGGTGGAGTCACCATGTTTCTCCCCGGATGCCCTCTCTGTCTTCGATCTAATTGGATTGGTTCTTCTGTGACGTTTCGGTGTCTTCCTTACACTCTTGGCCACGTACGGTTCCCTCCCACATCTATTCTCAGCGTCCTCTACACTTTGAGTCTCCTCTGGTTCCTTCCAGTGCTCCCTCTGCGTGGGGGTCTTTGGCTCAGGTCCTCTGATCCTCGGCCCTTGGTTTGAAATAGATAATGCTACGATGTAGCGTATGTTGTCTTCAAGTTCTTTTGCCAATTTATTTTCTCTTTCTTTTTCTCTATTTATTACTGGTGCTCTGAAATCTTGTTTGTCGACTCCCTCGACGAGGCTTTGGTGAAACTCAGCAATGTCTTGATTTATTTCTTCATGGTGTTCGTTCCTTTTTTCCAGTGTTCCACGGGGACCCGTCCCCCCCTAAAAGCACCTGTCCCCAAGTCCGGGGCATTTCTGAGACTTGGGGACGCCTGCAAGCCGTCCCCCCGCCGTCCCCCGCCGCCACCAGTACGCGAGATTCGTCGAGGAAACTTCGGGGACTTCTAGACGTTCCTCGAGCGTCTCTGGGACTTCTAGACATCTCTCGCACTGGGGGCAGCAAAAAGTCATTTTTAAAAAAAAAAAATTTTGTTTTGCCTTGGACTTAGAGCCCAAGTCCAAACCCTAAGGAGGTGTTTGACTATTTTAAAAGCTAAAAACTCTCATTAAACTCTCATTCTTCATTTTATTTGCTCAATATGCCATTTCATGCTTTGCAACAGCTAGGTGAAGAAGAGGAAAACCAATGAGAAGAGTGGGTGAAAGAGTGAGTTTGAGGTGTTGCAAGTGCAAGAGGGGTGAGAAGGAGAAAGAAGAAGAGGAGGAGCATTCTTTGGTATTAGTTTGGCAGAGCTTGACCGCAAGGATTCTAGTAGGTCGAGTGATGAGGAGTTTGGAGATGATTAGAGGCCTCCCTTCACTACATTTTGATTTTTGCATTTTGTAGTTTTGTACTTATTTTGATATCATCATATGCTAGTCATTGTAACCATCTTTAAGACTTTATGATACATTGATATGATATTATGATGTGACATGTTATATTTTCCATTTTCGATATAATAGAAATCTCAAATTCGACAATTTCATTTGTCAAATTCGAATCGTTTGTCTTTTAGTAATAGTATTCAAGTATTTAAAATGTTAGTATTTGCAATTTTGCTATTTTACTAATTTGCCAAAGTTTAATTTGAAATGTTATTCTTAAACATCTTTTTATAACTAGTTATTCAAGTACCATATGTATATCAGCGCCACCCCCCCGCCACCGTCCCCCCACCATCCCCAAACTTAGACCCTTTGTCCCCCCGTCCCTGAGATCTGTCCCCGACAGGGGACACGTCCCCTTCAGGAAACTCCGTGGAACATTGCTTTTTTCAACAAATTGTTTTAGTCTTTTCCTATGGTCTTCTTGTTCTTTTAGTCTTAGCGATCTTCTCAGTGTCTCTTCAGGTGTTTCTTGCCCACTTGGTACTTTGTTCTTATCTTTGTTGAGTTGTATGGGCATGAATCTCTCTTGGTATGATCATTGATTGTGCGGCCCCCGATGGTGGCTAGTGTCGCGGCTCTTTCTCTTCTTGTTTCATTCGTTCTTCATATCTTCGAAGAATTTGTTGTCTGCATTGTTCTCTATTCCTTTCTTCTCGGAGGTCTTATAGGGTCAACAAATTCCTCGCTAACAACCTCGGTAGATGATCGAGAAGATGGTCCACTTCACTATTGACTTCTAGGTTTTCTTGGATGATTTCCACCGGGATGTCTCTTCGGATGGATTCGTTCGTGACGTATTGTCTAACTAACAAGTCCCACAAGAAGACTAATTCTTGTGTCAGATCGTCTTCCCGATCATTTGCTTCTCGTTCGTTGTCACTTTCCTCTCGTATTCTTTGTAATTCTTCCTCTACTCTTTCTACTTGGTGTCTGGTGTGTGTTTCCTCCTCTGATTGGATCAGTTGACCCATTATGCAGCCATCGTCATTGTCCTTCCTTTGTCACCAAGTATGACTGACGATTCACTTGTCCCTCACGACACAACTTGTCATGTACTCAATGTCTCTGACGACTCAACTTGTCATCGACTTGTTGTCACCCTCTGACCTGATTTCGAACAGGCAACGGCACCAAATGTTTACTCGCTAAGTGGTTTTCAGATAGACATAGAGTAAATAGAATCATAAAGCAGTACTATAATGCATAACATAGAACATGAATTTATAACAGCATTGCATAGAATAAGGCATTGTATTCATCCATTGATCATATCAACAATACGGCACAATATAGCAATTACAACATATCCAACTACATGTATCGACTCCATATATAACTCTTGCCAAGGTTGGTTGAGAAATCAACCGTTGGCACCGACTACATAACTATCCAACCGTTGGGATTAATACTGACAACATTCCAAAACTAATTGTGCGCAAACATTATCTAACATATTATGTACTTAGCTAATTACGACTGACTACTACTAACAATAATGACCGACTACAATTACTTTGGTTTTGCTAGTGTTCACCTGCATCCCAACCTCATGACAAAAAGTTTCAAATGCTCTCAAGTGTTCCTTCAAGCTGTTGGCAGTTTTGGCAATTAATATGAAGTCATTTGCATAAAGAAGCAATTTTATAACATACTTAGCTAGCTGAATCCCCTCCCCACTATCTTTATTTAACCATTCTTCTAATTTATCAATGTAAAGTCCAAATAAAGTTGGGAAAAGCGGACAGCCTTGCTTGACACCTTTATCGCTGCCAAAACACTAACATTCCATCACTAGTTCTGATTTTAGCCTTGACTTGCTCATACAGTCTACAGACAGCAGCTCTAAGCCCATCCGAAACCCCCAGCTCCTTCATCCTATTCCAAAGTTTGTCGCAAGGAACCGTGTCGAAGGCTTTTTTGAAGTCAACAAAGCAACAAAAGGCCTCGTCCCCCTGAATGTTCCATATTTTTTCAATCAAGAACATAAGTGTAGCCCCATGATCAATAGTAGAGTGTTTCAGTCTAAAGCTAGCTTGACCCTTAGCTCTTTTTCCTTCTTTTTCTGCCCACCTGCTAATTCTGCGCTCTACCATGCTTTTGAAGAGTTTATCAAGAAGGGGGTTAACCATGATAGTGCGATAATTTGATGGGTTATTGGATCTATGGCCTTCACCCATCCACGAATGTAATGTCCCAAATTATGAGCTAAGCATGTTTTTGAGCTACATGGGAAATGCAATATTGGAATTGTATTTTCAATTATGAGATTGGTTTTGATTTTTAATGATTGCATATGATTCATAGCTGGCCACCAAACATGAAGGAAGGATATATTAAATGCAACATTTATTTATTAAATGATTGTATTGGATCGATGGAATATGAGGTCGATTGGGTTTGTGGAAATTAAATGATTGCATTTAATTTGATATTGAGCTTTGAAAATATTTTAAATGCAAATTTTATTATTAAATATTTGCATTGGAGCGGTTGAGGGTTTTTATTAAATGCAAATATCATCATTTAATGCATGCACATGAGGTAGTTGTGGATTGAAGCAAGAATAGAGGAGCATTTTAAATGCAAGTTCATAAATTAAATGCCAAGTTGGTTATGTCAAGGATCAAGATTTTAAATGCTTTGAAGGTTATTAAATGCTTGCATTTGAATAGATTGGTTTATTTAATGCAATCGCCCAATCATTGCAAGTACTAGTTGGAGGTTAGAAGGATTTTAAATGCATTTCAAACACAAAATTAAATGCATGTAGCTGATCGCCCAAGCAAAGAGGAAGATTTTAAATGATTGCAATCTCAAAATTCAATGCAAGTGTCAAAGGCCAAGCTTAAGGAGGATCGATCCATAGAGGAGGAGCAAAATTCATTTAAAATAATTGAAGATTGTTTTAAATGAAAGCATTTCAAGTGAAGATCATTCAATATTGTTCCATTTCCTTAATTTCTATTGATGGATTTCAAAATGCATTCCAAAATTGCCAAGAGGATGGGCATCAAAGCTTGAGGAGTTTAAATAGATGACTTGAGCTTCATTTTGCAATGAATTATGCTATGGTATGTTTTCTTTTATTATTGTTTATGACTGAAAATTCCGATTTTCTAGTTATTTTTCAAGGAGATGTTCCCTTGAGTGTTGTGGTGATGATCCCATAACAATTTGTGAGATGTTGTCATACAGATTTCATCATTGGATTACATTTGCAGGTTATTTGAAGAAGTTTGGAAGTGACATTGATATCTAATTGAAGCTCTTGGTGAAGAGGATTGACTACCAAGGTAGTTGAGTGAATTTGAAACACATTCTAGATGGTATTTTCATATTTTGCAGGGTCTGATTTTGCAACAACAAGGTTCTGATTTTTATAACAGCAACTTTACATTGAAATTTCAAGGCTTTTTAGGTGAATTTGATCAAGGGTTTGAAGATTGAAGAGTGGTTCTTGATAGAAGACATTCCTATGCATCCATAGAATGCATTGGGAGGAGTTATTTCATGATATTTCATTGTAAACCCTTGGCTGGGCAAACAGTACACTTTCAGCAGTCATATCAGCATACAGAAAGTTGACATCAGAATTTTATTGAAGCTCTTTCAAAGGTATTTTGTGTCCATTTGATAGCCATCATCATTCTAGAGGCTTTGGGCTATAGTTGTATGCAAAGTTTGATGTATTTGGGCTTCCAATTGATTTGTAATTAAGTCTGATATAAAATCAGACATGGACTGAAATAAATTCCAGCCACTTGACATTTCATGTTTCATTTTCATATATGCAAAGTTGATGTGAGTTTGATGTGCTACAATTCCTTATTCATTTGGTGAAGCTATTTAATTGACGTGTGCAAGAAATCTTATCTAAATTTGCAAAAAAATTCAGTCATTTCTAGAAGAGTCTTTTACAGTGGTATCAGAGCTTGGATCCTGCCAGCCTATGGGTTATGAGCTTCAACATTGATCCTTTGCCGTATCATTATAGAAGAAGAACAGGTACAATGGGAGATAGAAGGCAGCATAATCCACAAGAAGACATTGATCACATGCTAAGAGATATGGTTAATAATCAGCATGAAATGGCAGCCCAACAGCGAGAGGCAACTGATCAACAAAGGCAAACAAATGCAAATATAAAAAGGCTGCTACAAGCTATGATGGGTAACAGAATTAACAATGCTGGTAATGAAAACAATCAAGATGCAGCTAGTATAGCTGGAAGATCACCAACTCATGCTAGAAGGACAAGAACACCAACAATTGAGAGACCTATTCAACCTAATTTCCTTCCTAGGGAAGATGAAGAAGAAGAAGAGCAGCCACAGGTTGAAGAAGAAGAGGTTCCATTCAGGGAGAATGTCATATCTTTGGTTGACGAGTATGATTCACTTCCTGAACATGTAAGGAATAGAATCAATTTCAATAACTACATGAGTCAAAAAAGAGAACAAAAGGGAAGAGTGAATCGGCCAAGGCAAAGAAGAGCACAACCTACACAACCAAAAGAATACAAGGATGCATTGAACAAAATTCCTCTTCCTAGTTTTGATGGTAGTGGCAAGCTAAGTGCTAGAGCATGGGTGAATAAATTGGATATCTTTCTTACACTCAAACCCATGAGTGAAGAAAAGGCTATACATTTTGCTACTATGCATTTGGAGGGTCTTGCATGAGTGGTGGCATCATGGATTGGTTTCACAACATCATAACAGGATTATTTCATATGATGAGTTTGTTCAAAAACTCATTAACAGGTTTGATCGCAAGGATATAGAGGTCTACTACCGTGAGCTTGCACAGTTGAAACAAACAGGTAGAGTTGATGCCTATGTGAATGAATTTCAAAAGATCATGGTTATGGTTCCTGATGTGCCAGATAGAAGAATCACAATGTTGTTTGTGGAAGGGTTGAATGATAGGATCAAAGGATTGGTCAAGGTTCATAGGCCAAGTACACTTGATGAGGCCATTGATCTTGCACTTGATTTGGATATCATTCCTACATACACACCACAAAAGAAGAACTTCAAAGATGAACATGCAAGTCAACAATTCCAAGAGCAGCCCACTCCCAAAAGAAATGACAAAGGTACTACGTCAAAGTTGAATTATGAAGAAAGAGATGAGTTGAGAAGGAAGAAGCTATGCTTTGATTGCAAGCAACCTTGGGAGATTGGTCATAGGTGCCTTGGCAAAGGCAAGGTGCACTATATAGAGGTATTTGATGAGGATGATAATGATGATGGACAGCCAACACTAGAACTTACAAGTGATACTAACAAAAGTTCTAGAATTGCATATCTTTCAGGGGCTTCAAGGTACAACCCATTCATTTTTGAAGGTACTTTGTTTGGTTGCAAAGTATTGGCATTTTTTGATAGTGGAGCTTCACATAACTTCATTGATGAGGGTTTGGTCAACAAAAAAGGATTGCTTTGTGATAGCTTTGAGGGCTTTAATGTGTCTATAGTGGGAGGACTCACTATTCATTGTAAGAAAAAGGTGAGCAAGCTTAGTGTTATATTTGGTGAGTATATTCTTTGTGATGATTTATATGTTTTTGATTTGAAGGACAATGAGATTGTACTTGGTATGCAATGGCTACACTCACTACAAAGGATCACTCAAGATTTACAATCTATGGAGTTGAGTTTCCTACATGATGGGAAACAAATTGTTTTGAAAGCTCTCAAGTACACTTTACCTCATCAAATGACAGCAAAGTCCATGATTGCTATAGGCCATGATCTATTTCATGAAGATGTATATGATGCATGTGAACAAAAGTGTATGGAACCGGCATGTTATGGTAAGCATTTGATTTTTGATGTGGATTGGTATGACATCATATCTGATTTGTTTTAGAACAACAGACCTATAGCTTTGCATGTTCATGAATTTGACATGCTAACACCTTTGGAGGATAGTTATTCATGGTCTACTAATGATGGCATACAAAATTGGAGTGTTGGAAATGGTGATTTTGTTGAAAAACAGGGCACTACACAATCTAATTTTGTATATCAGACTTATGAAGAGGTGAAAAAGACACAAGAAATGTGTGATATGTGGCTAGAGAAAGCAAGGAAAGCCAAACTTGTGGCTAGTCAAGCAAAAGAGCATCTTGAAATGGTAAGAACAATAAGACAATCATCTTTGTTTGATCATCATGGGCCAGCCATTGATGATATGTTTGTTTGTAGCAATGAAGATGGAGGTAATTCAGATTTGCAAGGTACATTGATTCCTTTTGTTGAGTTAGATCAAACTATTGAGTTGACACAGTCTCATATTGATGAAAGTTTCATATGGGAGTATGTGGTTTGGTCTAGTGATGGTTCATATACTTGGGATGGCACATTTTATATCATTTTAGATGATATGTTCAGATTGCATTCCACTTTTATGCTTTATGACAGTGACACAAGAAGGATGGATAGAATTATGTTTGGCACTCCCATCTTCATGATTGGCACCCACATGGATATTGATATGATTGCATCATTATGCGACAGTGGAAGTGGTCCCAGGATCTTCTTCATCAACAATTTTGAGATGGTATGTCTGAGTTTGCATGGACAGGTTAGATGGGTTTGGGATCCTGGTATTCATTGATACTCATTTGACACTTCCGATTGCTTGGGACAAGCAATCTTGGGAAGGGAGGACTTGTAATGTCCCAAATTATGAGCTAAGTGTGTTTTTGAGCTACATGGGAAATGCAATATTGGAATTGTATTTTCAATTATGAGGTTGGTTTTGATTTTTAATGATTGCATATGATTCATAGCTGGCCGCCAAACATGAAGGAAGGATATATTAAATGCAACATTTATTTATTAAATGATTGCATTGGATCGATGGAATATGAGGTCGATTGGGTTTGTGGAAATTAAATGATTGCATTTAATTTGATATTGAGCTTTGAAAATATTTTAAATGCAAATTTTATTATTAAATATTTGCATTGGAGCGGTTGAGGGTTTTTATTAAATGCAAATATCATCATTTAATGCATGCACATGAGGTAGTTGTGGATTGAAGCAAGAATAGAGGAGCATTTTAAATGCAAGTTCATAAATTAAATGCCAAGTTGGTTATGTCAAGGATCAAGATTTTAAATGCTTTGAAGGTTATTAAATGCTTGCATTTGGATAGATTGGTTTATTTAATGCAATCGCCCAATCATTGCAAGTACTAGTTGGAGGTTAGAAGGATTTTAAATGCATTTCAAACACAAAATTAAATGCATGTAGCTGATCGCCCAAGCAAAGAGGAAGATTTTAAATGATTGCAATCTCAAAATTCAATGCAAGTGTCAAAGGCCAAGCTTAAGGAGGATCGATCCATAGAGGAGGAGCAAAATTCATTTAAAATAATTGAAGATTGTTTTAAATGAAAGCATTTCAAGTGAAGATCATTCAATATTGTTCCATTTCCTTAATTTCTATTGATGGATTTCAAAATGCATTCCAAAATTGCCAAGAGGATGGGCATCAAAGTTTGAGGAGTTTAAATAGATGACTTGAGCTTCATTTTGCAATGAATTATGCTATGGTATGTTTTCTTTTATTATTGTTTATGACTGAAAATTCCGATTTTCTAGTTATTTTTCAAGGAGATGTTCCCTTGAGTGTTGTGGTGATGATCCCATAACAATTTGTGAGATGTTGTCATACAGATTTCATCATTGGATTACATTTGCAGGTTATTTGAAGAAGTTTGGAAGTGACATTGATATCTAATTGAAGCTCTTGGTGAAGAGGATTGACTACCAAGGTAGTTGAGTGAATTTGAAACACATTCTAGATGGTATTTTCATATTTTGCAGGGTCTGATTTTGCAACAGCAAGGTTCTGATTTTTATAACAGCAACTTTACATTGGAATTTCAGGGCTTTTTAGGTGAATTTGATCAAGGGTTTGAAGATTGAAGAGTGGTTCTTGATAGAAGACATTCCTATGCATCCATAGAATGCATTGGGAGGAGTTATTTCATGATATTTCATTGTAAACCCTTGGCTGGGCAAACAGTACACTTTCAGCAGTCATATCAGCATACAGAAAGTTGACATCAGAATTTTATTGAAGCTCTTTCAAGGGTATTTTGTGTCCATTTGATAGCCATCATCATTCTAGAGGCTTTGGGCTATAGTTGTATGCAAAGTTTGATGTATTTGGGCTTCCAATTGATTTGTAATTAAGTCTGATATAAAATCAGACATGGACTGAAATAAATTCCAGCCACTTGACATTTCATGTTTCATTTTCATATATGCAAAGTTGATGTGAGTTTGATGTGCTACAATTCCTTATTCATTTGGTGAAGCTATTTAATTGACGTGTGCAAGAAATCTTATCTAAATTTGCAAAAAAATTCAGTCATTTCTAGAAGGGTCTTTTACAACGAAGTGGCTCCTCAAGACCCTCAATGAAACTCAAAGATGGGTTATTGGTCAATTTAGTCTCCGAATCATTAGGAACCAACATGGCAAGCTTTTGAAACTCAGAGATGTAAGTGTCCACGGACTCCTTCTGCTTGGGTTGTTGCAACTCTCTGTAGAACTACTCGGGATTTGACTCATCAAATCTATCAATTAGTCTCTGTGAGAAATCAACATTAGTAACAAGGTTATGACCTTGAGTCAACATACCATTGTACCACCAATCTAGAGCATCTCCCTCCAAATGTAGTGTAGAAAACTAAATGGCATCTTTCTTGAACATAGGGCTCAATGTGAAGTAGTTATCCAATTTCTGGATCCATGCTCATGTCGTGATCTTACTCGAACCATCAAAAGGAGTGATGTTCACCTTACCCAATTTCATTTGCAAGTCATGATTATTATTGTTGCCTCTTTCTCCTCTAGGTCTATCTTTGTTTCTGTACTTTATATTGCAAAAATCATTCCATGGCAAGTCGGCTTGGCATTCTTCACTTAATGCTAACCATTCTCTTTTGTAGTCATCAAAGATCTCACCTGCAATTTGCGGATCATTCTTTGGAGCTCTTTGCTGATCCAAAAAGGTAGGCATGAGAGGCCTAACCACGGATGCATGAGATGCGTGAATAGGAGTGCCGCCGTTATTTCTGAAAGTGCTAGCATCTCCATTATTACCATTATGTCCTTTGCTTCTATTACCTCCATTGCCTCCAGTATTGCCCATATTATTCCGCATAAGTTGAGACATCATTAGCACTAGATTTTGTTGTCCTCTAGCAAGGTCTCGGAGGATATCCTTCATGCTAGGTTCCTCATCACTTCTATCACTCATGACAACTTCTTCTTCAAAACCTGTATCAAAATATCATGCTAGGTTCCTCATCACTTCTATCACTCATGACAGCTTCTTCTTCAAAACCTGTATCAAAATCTCGCTACTTTCTCCTATAGGTGATATATTCTCTATCTTCCGGATTCATACATGAAAAAGACCCTCAGACTGGCAAGATCAAAGCTCTGATACCACTGTAATATCCCCAATGGGATCTGCTCTAAAATTCTGAAAATAAATTTCTGAATTCTGCCCTAATTTTCTGCACTTCAGTTTTTTGCTCAAAACCCTAGATTCTGATTTTATTTTCTGATTACAAACATTTAATCGCAGCGAACATATATATGCCCAAACATGACAAATAAACATGGCAAATGATACTACAAGTTGATATTCATAACAAGCATGAAATCCACCATGAAATACACAATGTAGGGCATCCAATTGCAACAACAAATCTGATTTTGTAGAAACTCTGCTGCTACAAATCTGAATATTCTAATCTGATTTTTTACAATAAATTCTAGGGCACAAACATGATAAACAATGCCCAGATTTCTGCACTACAGATCAGACCTAGAAAGTATGATTGTACATACCAAATACAAGCAAAATAGATGATAAATGTCCAACCCTAGATGGGAGAATCCTCCCTGAAGTGCGCCTAGGGTTTTCTGCTCCAAATCAAGCCAAATTCACCCTCAAGGGCGCTCCAGCCTACTCCAAATGTGGTGCCAAAATTAGGGCGAACCCTAATGCAAATATGCTCCAAAATGCCACCAATGTGCTGCTCCAAAACTGATCTTCAAATCTGAATTTGCAATGACGCTCTTCTCCTCCAAATGTTGCCAATGAAGTACAATTAGGACTTCGTGATGAATCCTCCACAATAATGAGCTAGGGTTTCGTCCAACTCACCACATTCGCAAGGGTTTTCGTCCTTGGAATGAAGCCCAACCACAGTTGCAGCCAAGAGATAAAATCTCAATGAGAAAATATGATATGAATGATGATGAAATGCCTCCAAGTGACCTTGTATTTATAGCCAAATCTTTTCCTCCTCCAAGTTGGCCGACCACCTCTAGATGTTTTCTTTTTTTTCTTTTTTTTCTTTTCCCATGAGGCTGACCTCATGCTAGGTGCCCAAGACAAGGTATTTTATTTTTCTTATTTATCTTTCCTTTCTCCAAGATGAGCGACCCACCTTTGGCACTTGCTATTTCATCCTTTGACCTTATACTAGATCGTCCATCTCCAAAGGGAATTTATTTTGATTTATTGTATTTTTCCTTGGCATTACAAAAATATCAAAAGCATATCCATCCTTTATTTTCTCTTCCCCTTAATTCGTTTCTCTCTCCTTGGTCGCTCACCATTAGGGTAAATTATTTTATTTATTTTGACTTCACCAATAAGCTCACAAAAATACACAGAGTCATCTCACAACATCAATTTACCCTAATAAAATTGACTAAGTATGACATCTAGTCAATTAGGTTATTCCCTTAGCCCTCCGGCTTAGCCTATGGGAATAGGATAGGTTAGCCAACTCCACTAGGTGATCACTCGGAAAATGGGGACATTACATTAATCCCTGATTAGGGACTCGGAATATGTTTTGCCTTGTGTTGAAAGAATGTCTCAACCTTTTACACTAGGCAAACCCAAAAAGATCCCATATTTATGTTTTATTCAGCATGAACGTGAAATCACGCTTGAAATCACTATAAAGTTTATAGGGAACTTCCCCTTCTAATTCGAAGAGCAGTTCTACTACACATGTTTTGTTTTGTGACGCACTAAAAGGTGCAAATTAAAACGCTAACAAGTCCAACTTTATTAAATGGGACGAACAAATACAGCAAACCTCTCAAATACCACTAATTACTAGAATCTAGATGACAACACACTAAATGTAAATGTAACGTATTATAGCATAAATGAAATTAAAGCAAATGATAAATAGAGGGAAGAGGAGTATTATTGCAATGCAAACAAAGCTTTATTGGTATGAGAGAGCTATATATAATGGTAGCAAACTCTGTAAAGAGATTGTCATGCTATGAAGTTATTCTGACTTTTAGATTCAAATGTTACTCTTTTTATAGCCTTCTACCATTTAAAAAAAAGACTAAAAACAGAATGTGAAGTGGTTCTCCTAGAGAATCTAAAAAGGACATGACAAATGTTCCTTTGGGAAGAGAAGACAAACTGTCATGACATTGAACTCAATCACAATTTGGTTATTCCAAAAAAAATATTTTTCTACATTTATAAATTTTGCAATTTAAGGGCCCTTCGAAGCATTTTGGGACTCCACAAAAGCCCTGATGGATTCTTCCCAGCCTGACCTGGAGCAGATCCTAAGCTTTTCAACCAATATTAAAATTTCAAGTTCCAAACAACAGTAAGGAAATGATGCCCCCAGCAATGTAACCTACTAGCTTTTTGCTTTTTCCCTAAATTCTGTCCTGAACTGCCACATGTATCATTCTCTACTGTCACTACATCCTCAGCATATCGTGACAGATTTCTGAAGTCAATGAAATTGATTTTTCAAGGAAAATGCTAAATATCATCACATAATCCTATAATTTTATTCTTCCATGTATTTTGTTTGCTAAAAAGTTTTAATTGATTCACTTTTGTATTAAATTTTCGAGATGAATCATAAGTACACTTCTTTAAGCATGGATCATGCATACAAAAACACAACGTATGATTTCAAGAGTAAGGCACATAAGCAGAGAGGAAAAGACCATAATACCTACTAAAAGAAATTGATGGATAATTAATACAAATTAGACTGTCAACTTTGACTCCCCCAAAATCACTACATCTAAATGCTTTCAATTGCAACAGGCAATAGTTTCTTCAATTCCTTAAAGTATGTAAAGTGGTGCTTTCTGATGGCAGACCTAGCTTTTTTAACTAGGCAATTTCCTCAAACTTCCTACCATGTAACAATTAAGTACTAGGTTCATTTAAATAACTTTGCCGCACTGGTAATAAGGGATCAGTGCACAAGGAACAAGTGACTCTAACCGGTTTGCAGGGCCACATTTCCAAGAAAATTCTATTTTGAATATCCAGCAAGCATCTATTTAAAGGCCTTAGTTTTTTATAGTTGTTAACTTGTTTCCATATCCAAGCAAAACTTATAATTTCTGGATTGAAAATAATATTGGTTAGATGAACTACAATCAGAAGAAATCCCTCAACTTAAGCCCCACCATATTAAACAAATTTATAATGTCACAAGGTAATACCTGTAGCATGAGATTCACAGGGCCCTTGCTTGCACTATAAGGGAATTGTCCCGTACCACATTCAAAAATTGATAGTCCCAGGCTCCAAATGTCTGCTGGGTAAGAATAATATTCATTGTTGATTCTCTCTGGTGACATGTATGTGACAGTACCTACAAATGTAGCACACTGCATTCGAGATTGAAATCAAGGTTGAGCAAAGTTATAATGTTCAAAAAGAAATCTTTACAACTATTCTTCTTACTAAAACATAAATCCTCATGGGAGTTCAATGACTAGATAAAATTCCTAGTTCAAAACTATTTTCTCTCATCTCAATGACAGTATTGATCAATTTCTTCATCTCCAAACATGTTTTTCTATTTTCATGACAGGTCAAATCTGAATATTGACAGAGACTGAATACCATTGCAACAGAGTTCTCCAAACCAGCACTGATACCAAAATCTGTGATTTTTGGTTCTCCATTGAGATTTATGAGCAGATTGGCAGGTTTTATATCTCTATGGACTAGATGTCTAACTCCATGTAGAAAGTTCAATCCCTGCACATAAAATAGCAAACCTTTGAGAATAAGTTAGAGTAATGATAAGAAAAAAAATCTTTCGAAGTTTTGTTAAGTCAATTAAAAGTCCACTTGCAAATAAGCCACAAGCAAAGTTTCTTACATGCAAGAGTTTGTGTGTGACAACAGAAAGAATTGGCTCAGGTATGGACTTCTTGGCTCGCAAAATATCTGCAAGGGAGCCTCCATCCATGTACTCCAAAGCAATGCTAATCTGGCCAGATGCGGGAGTGTAAAAAGCACCATGAAACTCTACTAAGCCATTCCCATGAGGTGCCTCACATAATGTCCGTATCTCATTTAACAATTGTTGCCTTTTTTCCTGCATACTAGTAAAATTATTTTATCTGAAGAATAACGAAAGTGGGAAAGAAATGTAGCATTACTTTTAAGCACAAAACCCAGTACAATTTCTCAGAAAAGCTATGCATGCCATGGTCAAATGGCAAAGTTCAAATCGTGCAATCCAGTGCTTTGGATTTGTTCAGTGTACTCTAGGGGCTCAGGATCAGAGATGAATCGCCCCTCCTCTCCCCAATTTTTTTCTGAAAATGGGGATGTCCCCTCAATTTGGGGGCTGTTCCTAGGGACATCCCCCAAAATCCGAATGGCCAAGGAATGCTTTGGTATCCCCAAGATTCCTCAATTGCTTGAGGGACATAATGACATCCTCAAATCCTACTGTTGGAATAGCAGCATAAAGAATGTATTTTTTTTTAAATCTAAAAAACTAATTGGGGGACCCACCAACCAAAAACTACCCATTAAACATACTTAACCCTAAACCCATTACATTTTACATTTTATATTTGCAAGAAGATGAAAAGATAAGAAAAAAAAAGGAAGAAGAGGGGAAAGTATCTGTAGGTCAATACATCATTCACTAGGTACATCAACTCTTTTTTATAATGCAATGTTTTAATCATACAGAATGTAAAAAACTTGGTTTTGTTGTTAGTGTCTTTTTTTGTTAAACAATAAATGTCAAGAGTAGCACATTACGTTTGAGATTAGTTCAATCACAATGTGTTAAACTTACTTTTTACATTTTCATTGCCTCTTGATTGAACAAAATTGCTGAAATGCAAGTTTTTTTCCACTTCAAAACTTTAAAAAACTTTTTTTTTGTGTTTATGGGACTCAAATTAGTTTTTTTCATATTTTTTGCTTTAAAAGCTGCTTGTTTTCCTGTACTTACAATTTGAAAAAACATTTTAAAAGATGGTTGTTTTTTCTTTGCACTTGCAATGCCCTAAAAAGTCTTAGAGACGACATTTTTTGAGCTTGCAATGTGCTAAAAATCATAAAAAGATTGTTGTTGTTGTTGTTGTTGTTGTTGTTGTTGTTGTTTTTTTCTCTCTCTTTTCAAGGTCAAAATGACCTACTTGAGAGATAGTGAAGAGTTGGAAATGGGCAATGGGAGTGGGAGAAACATAGGGCAAAGAGGTAAGGGCAGCCAAAACCCTCATACAAAATGTTCAACTGGCAGTTCTTTGTGTTGTGACTTCCCTTCCAAGATGTTGGCAAAATATGGCAAGGGGCCATTTGAAAAGCAAAGCCCTTTGCAACAATTTGCAATGACATTTAACATAAACAATGCACATAATTCAAGAGGGAGTCCACAATGGAAATACAACATTTGTGGCCTTGAATGGAAGGGAGGAATTATGAAAGTTAATACGCACCTCCTACATATAGCTAGTAAACAGGTTGTACCTTGACTTGGGGAGAGGGTGGAGAAGATCAAATTGTCATTGTATAATGGGAACATCAATATACACCATCTCCTATTTTCTCTATGACTTCTAAACAAGTAGTCACACCTCTATTTGTACCCATATGAATTTTTTCATAGTCATTTTTTCAGTCAAAACACTATCATTTTCCACCTAGTAGGTCATCATCCAATCCTAGTCTCCCATGTTGATGGATATCGTACTTTTAAGCCTAATCAGTGTCCTTGCATAGCCAACAAAAGAAGCTTTCCAACACATCAAATGAGACAAAGATCCAAGCTTAGACGTGAGAGAAAGGGCAAAAAAAGTCTTAACTCATGAAAATCAGCATCCCAACACATTTGAGCATGCCAATACAAAGGCCTACCAAAAGTGTTCAAATCAAAAAGTGGCAAATGCTCCCAACGAGCATGCCAAGACATTAAAGAACCCAAAATCAATGAAAAGTGTCAAAAATGACCTCTTAAAACACTAGTGTGCACCATTCCAAGCAATCACCAAAAATTCAAAACATGAATAATGGTCATCTAGACCCTTGTGTGTCAAGCTTAAGGAAGGACAAAAATAATAAAGTTAAAAAATGGCGACTGACACTGTAATGTCCCCTTTTTTAGCAAGGTTTGGTAAAGAAATGTTTATTGGTTGAGCTAGGACCTTGGAGGCTTGGAGAACAGAATGTTGGATTCTAGTGGCTCAACTAATTTTATTTTTATGGGATAAATTGTATTTTTGGCTAAGTGGTATTTTTATATTATTTTATCTAGCCAAAAATAAATAAAATAATCTAGCCAAGGGATTAAGTGGCCAAGTGGGAAAAATTTTTAAAAAAAAAGATGGAAATTGATATGCAAAAATAAAATATAATATTTTATTATTTTATTTTACCCAAGAAAATCGGCGCTCAAGGGAGAAAAAGAAAAAATATAAAAAAAATATTATTTTATTATTATTTAATGTGGGACGTCCAAGTTGGAGGAAAAGAAAATAATTAAATATTATTTTCTTTTGGCGGTGGACTTCAAAAATAACAAAATAATGCTTTATATGGGCGCCCAAGTTGAAAAGTATAAAAGGAGGTCATTTAGAGCATTTTAGATATATCTTGATCATTTGGTATTTTGCATATTGAGTATTTGCTCTTGGCTGAAAGTGATTTTCAAGTTTGCTCAAGGACAAAAACCCTTGAATTTTAGTGGGTTGGACGAAAACCCAATCCACCATGAGAGATGGATACATGTGGAGTTCATCATTGAGCTAAATTGGAGGTTTTTGATGCAGGATTTGCTTCAAACAACTAGGGTTTCATGAAGAATTCATTATCAGCTAAGGGTTTGAAGGTTTTATATGCAGGTTTGAGAAAGAATAAGGTAGATTGGATGCCAATTTCATCATATTTTCATGTATTGACATTATGCAAGGGTTTCTAGGTGAATCGCTCATCAATTAGAGGCATATTTGAGGCTTGGCATCTTCATTTGAGGTTCTGATTTTTATTACAACGGGCTGGAATTGTGTTTCAGAGGTTGATATCATCATATTATGGCATCATTGATGGTGAAATTGCACCTTTCCTAGGCATACCCGATTTCACAATTTGACATAATTTGGCACATTTGGGCATGATTTGCAAAATCTGGGTTGTAATCAGTAAAATCAATCATCTACAAGTTCATATCAGATTTTTGTTTGAGGGTTTGGTGACATATTTTCATGGCATTTGATGATATTTAACATCTAGGGTCAAATCGCTAACCCTAGACCTAGCGGTCAGCATTTGGAGGCATTTTTGGCATTGTTTGATGATCTACATCAATCCTGGGCTATTATCAGCATTTGGATCAGTCCAAATCAGACTTCATTTGTCCACCTATAGGAGCTGCACAGCCATCTATCATTGGGTTTCATCTTCTACCTTGGCAAGGCATCATCTACTACAAGTTGGCTAGGGTTTCATACATTGTTTGAGCATATTTGTAATCATTTTGTGGACTGATTTCAAAATCAGAATAGTCTGATATAACAGCAAAGAGCTTCTTTGTAATTCATCACTATCCATTGCAATAAAGAAGCCACATTTGCCATCCTGGTATGTTCCTATATGTTTGCATTATCCTTTGATGTTTGTATGAGCCGATATCATTGCATCTTTAGTGAGTAATTGTCTATGATATTTCTGTCTTTCCATCTTTATTTGATTGCAAATATATTTGTGAAAACGGAATATCAAAAATACAAACCAAACTCTCAAGAAACAAATCAGAAAAATTAGGGCAAAGAAGGAAAATTTTGGTTTAGATAAGACAGGGTTCTTACAGACACCTAAATGTGCACCTTTGCAAAGGAAGTTCAAATTTTGTAAAAGGTCAAAAGTGGTAGTCAATTCTAGAGCACACACTAACATACTAGAGTGCCCAAAGTCAAAAACAAAAATATGAGTATGTAATGTCCCTTACAGGAACCATTAGCTCAAATCCACATAAATTTTGTGATCACTCAAATTCTAGCTCTTTCTGATCACCATGTTCCCGATGTGGGCAAGGTGAAAGCATATAGAGATTAGAACGAGGACAATAGAATTAACTGAAAGACGTTGGCGACAAGCCAACCAACTTATAATATAAGTAGAGACTGAATCGATCAAGCCAAATTGGCTAATAGTGAATGCAAATTCCGATCAAGCCAAACTGGTTGAATGCAAGCGGAATTGTGTCAGTGCCAAAATGGCAGACTAATTCCCCTGATTCCGAAACGCACCAAAATGGCAGAGTACAAAAAGTAAAGATAGGATTTAGTGGTTGAACGAACCAGGATCTATTACAATGGTATGCTTGAAAGTCAAATAACTAGCAATAAACCATCTAGTGCTTACAATGAAAGATTAAGCAATTATTACTCTTCTTTAACCAAATCCAATAAATATTCCAAACAATTTTCCAACATTCTAATAGTAGGCATTTCGTCAAACAGTTGGAATGTAAACTGAAAAACACATAAACTAAGTACACAGATTGAACTGATATAACTAAGTGATGATCCAATGTTGTAGCTGGACCAATAGTCTAATATATTGCTTCCTTGTTTGACTCTGATATGTTGATTAAAATCTGATACAAACTGCTAAAAACAGCTGAACCATATTAAGAACAATCTTAACATGGCACAACACCCATGAACTTGTATAAATCAAACTTCATTTGGTATGGATTGCTCCAAGGGAATAATATCAGACCTTAATGTTGTTGTACGGTCACCTGGATTGCTATTAAATGTTGCTACAAATCTGAACATACACCCAAACGCCCAAATATTGCTCCTTTTGGAAGGTATGGCTCCTTCTTTACTAGTACGACAAACCTTTTTTCACTCCAAAATGATGCAAATCCTTCAAACTTCAAATGCCACCTTCCTTATGGTGTATGACAGCTAGGAAAAAGGGGCAGCTAAAAGGTACAGCCCACAAAATTAGGAAAATCAGCCTTCATTTGGTACGGCCTGCAATGAGAATTGTACGGCCTGCTCCAATGTAATAATCAACAACATTAACATTTGTTGTTTGCAACAACCCAATATAAATCTGAAACCTCTGCTATTAGCATTAAAATATTCATAATAAAATCTATAACTTCACCAATAATTTGGAAACTCACAGAACCACTAAATCATCACAACTAAAACAACCAAACTAAAATCTATTGACCAAACAATATTTTTTGTATTTTCTGGGATAAATTGCACCACATAACAAATTGAAAATCAGGTCAATCACAAACCCACACTACAATCCGAAACACACTGCAAACCCAAAATATGAAAAACCACAACTGAAATCCAAATATCTGAACACTGAAACTTCACACAAACAACATCTGAAACAAATCATTCAACTCAAAGGAAATCCCTGGATGGGATTTCTCAAATGACTAGGAGGGTATTCATCCTCGAAATCATTCTTGCCAATAGGGTTTTCATCCTGTGGCAAAGAAGAGATGAACAAAGTTCAATCTTAATATCAAGGGTTTTGGTTTATCAAATTTGTAACCTGTTCCAATTATCAGCTATGAAATTTTATAACTATAAATCTGCAATTGAAATGATGAAGTTCTAACCTTTCTTTCTGTTGTACAAATCTGAAATGTTGCCCAAAATCAGATGTAAAGCTGCTATCACAGCTGGAACTATTTAAAGTGCAGACCAACGGTGGTACGAATCCCTTTTAAAAATGTACGGCCTCCCATATTACTTCCCAATTGCTGCAAATGTCCAAGCTCTACAAAAAGGGGGTTTTGATAATAAAATAGAATCGCCCACTATGAGGAATTTCCTTCCTTTATAAATCTTCTCTTTTTGCTTTTCTTTTTTCCCCAAAAGTTTTCTTCCTTCAAGATCTCTTATCATCCTAATAAAGATCTCTTAATATTTCATTAATATGATCTTTTAATTATTTTAATAAAGTAATATTAAGTTGTCACTTTTTAAAAAAATAAAAAGTAAATCATTAGACAATTTTAAAATATTAACTTTATTATTTCTTTTACTTTAATTAAAAAAGGGGACATGACACAACTGCCAAATGAAAGAGACCTTCGTCATTTATCAATCTTGCCCATTCCTGAATCATTATGGTTCGAGTCCTTCCGAAGTACCTTCTCGCTTATTTCACTTGTGCCAAAAGGCCTTAAGTTATTATGAAACAATACTCCCATATCTTACTCACGAATTATGGAGATGTTATGTTCGGCACCATTTGAAGCCACATGTCTGCATAACAATCCCTACAGAAGTCCTTTGAAGAGTCGATTGCCACATTGGCTATGTTGTCAGTGTCCATATTTGCCTCCCGATATATATGTGAAATGGTGAAGGATCGATGACCATTTAATAGGGGCCAGCATTTGGCTAATATGTTATTTGTTTTCCTACTTGGAGAGGAGCCTTTCCTAATAGCATTGATAATATTTAGAGAATAACCTTCAATTATGACCTGATCAAAGCCATAAAATATGCAAGTTTCGCGAATTTATAACAAATATTATTAAAAATTATTTTCATTTTTTTTTTAAATTATATTTCAATTTTTAAAAAATTATTATTATTTTTTAAATAATTAATAGTTAAAAATAATTATCAATTAAAAATTACCAATTTAAAATTAAAATAAACCAACAATAATATTAATAAATAATTAATAATTAAAGTTAAAATCGATGGACAAATTATGAACATTTGGCAATTCGACATTTTTTAGATTTTGACATGACAATTTGATTTTGCCCAAAAAACGTTTTTTGACTACAACACAATTTTGACATAAAATTTGTTGATGATGAAGTTTTATGTAACACAATCAAGTTTTGAATTGGGTACAACATTACTACTAGGGATCCTTAACACCTTAGCTCTCAGACTAATTGTCATTATTCTCTCCTCTCGATGTTGGGCACCCACTAGCACTCCTCTCTTATAGCGCAAGTCTCAAGAGCAAGCTCAAATCACCAATTTCTTTTCCACCACCAACAATTCTTTCGCCTTGAGTGTTACGGGAGCTAAGGGGAATCAATTGCCTCCTAGGATTGTCATGCCTAGCCCCCTTAGCCCTAGACTCTTCTCGACAAGCATTTTTAAATTCTGCATCTTTACTCCCATAGTGATTGATGATCATATCCTTGGCTCCTCCAATGCGTGCAAGAGTATTGAACCCCCGAAGTTTTTTGCTTCTTGCCTTGGCTACCAATTCTAGTCTTCTTTCGTACCCCACTTTGAGGGATCCTCCCCACATATCTATTTATACTTGTACTTGATTTGGGGTTATCGTTTTAGGTTTACTCCCACTTGTCAATTTCTTTGTTTTCTTTCTTTTAATTGCTTTATTTATGTTTCATTCAATCAAGGGCCCTTTTTGCCCTGGTTCTTTGCTATTGTGACAGCTGTCAACTCGGCCCTTCCTCTTGTTGATTTATTATCTTTCTTTCCAAAATTGCTATGCAAAGGCCTTCTTATAGGCATAAATGGTTGCTGTCTATGGGCCTAACTGAGAACAAAAATCAACTTGTTCTAGATGCAATACTTCTTAACTATTGACTACATTGAGTGTCACCATGAAAGTCCATGGAAATTAAAAAGATACGTGCAAGAACACCTCGACTAAGAAGAAATAAAAGAAAGTGTAATACCATATAAGTAGTTGATTACATTAGTGCGTAAAAAGTATAGATCATAACATTTGTACAAAAATATTCCTACTTCAAATAAGATGGCCATCAAGAAACATTGTCTCTTGCCAGACATAGAGAACTCGTTGGGTCATTTGCAATCCTTGCTATTTCACAAAGGTGACCTAGAATTAGGCTATCAAAAAGGTGAGGATCAAAGAAGGATGCATTGAAGCTTAGACATGAAAAGTGCCAAGAAATACAAGCAATGATATGTGGTCAAAAATAATTTTCATGTCTCCTTTTCAAAATTAATTTAATCGGGAGACCTGTAGCCTATTCCTTATTTCCTGTAGACTAAAGGATAAAGTTAGGGAAATAATTTAATAATAATATTTTAATTGTCTGAGTAACTTTATTTTTATAACATTGTAAAAGGACAACTTATGTATTATTATTTTAATTAAGTGGGTCTAATATAATGTTTTATTAACAAGTGTTTCTAGACACTTCTAGAGGGAATTTTAGGCGGAAAAGGAAATTCAAATATAAAAGGTGATTATAAAAGGAGAACTTCACAGAAGAAGATATCAATTGCTATTATTATCAAACATTTTTCTCGGAGCTTGAGCACTTGCGTTCATCTCCACACCCAAGGTCGAAAACCCTTTGGTGTAGGGAATTTGGAAGACAAAAACCCTCTTGTCCATTTGAGGTGATTCCATCCAAGGATTGCATTTGTGCTTAAATATTAAAGAAATTCAATTTCAGTTTGGTATTTTTAAGATTTCCATAGTGTTGAAGATTGTAGATCCAGTTCCAGATTTGTGGAAGTTTTAGTATTAATATGATATTATCACAAGGCCATTTGTTGTTCACAGCAAATCTTAATCAAATTGTTGAAGGGTTAATACCAACCATGCCAATTTTGGAGGAAGTCATACTATGTAAAAGTTGTCATACCATATTGAAAGTGAATCGCAACATCCAAGACTTATTGAAGGCCAGCGTACCTTATTCTATATATGTCACAGCAGTTTGTGTTTGAATTTTCTGTAGTGTCCCTTGCGGAACTATTAGCTCAAATCCACATAAATTTTGCAATCACTCAAATTCTAACTCTTTTTGATCACCAAGTTTCCGATGTGGGCAAGGTGAGAGCATATGGAGATTAGAATGAGGACAATGGAATTAACTGAAAGATGTTGGCGACTAGCCGACCAACTCACAATATAAGTAAAGTCATAGAATCGATCAAGCCAAACTAGCTAATAGTGAATGCGAATTCTGAATCAAGCCAAACTAGCTGAATGCAAATGGAATTGCATCAATGCCAAACTGACAAACTAATTCACCCAATTCCGATACATGCCAAATGGTGGAAAGTACAAAAAGTTAAAATAGGATCTAGCAGATGAATTAACCAAGATATTACAGTGATGTGCTTCAAATCAAACTTCTGGCGATAAACCGTCCAATTTTTACAAATCTAATCCACTTCCAATTTTTTTTAAATTATTCCTAGCGGTAGTCCACATAGAAATTTACAATATAAGCAATCCGCTATTCTTACTAAATGATTTTCAAAATTATTGCTACAGAAATCTTCTTGAAATCTTAATCTAAATAACAGATTAAAGAACATATTATCAGCTGCAATGATAAATAGTACCTCTGAATTCTGATATACATTGTGGCAATCCACTTTGCTGCTGTACGGCCTCAATTAGCACTCTAAAATTAGGCCCCAAGATGCTACAAACTGAAATATTTATTTTGTTTCCCTTTTCGGAATGGTACAGACCTCCGAAGTCCTTCAAAATATCATTGAACTTAAACAAAACCCCACACCTCCCTTTATACTCTTGTACAGCTATTTAGGAATGGGTGACCAGCAAATAGGAACTTGGTATGGCCCAATTAATATGTAACATTAACTTTCTTTGGAGCGGCTGAAGTGATAAATGGGTACGACCAGCTCTTGGGAAAATTCCTTCACAAAGGAAATATGATAAGATTTATAAACAAATAAAATATGACTTCTTCTAACTACAAATCACACTAAACCATTAAAGCCACAACACAGAAATCTAAACAACACACTGATATTATCTGTTTTTGTATTTTCTAAATAAGTAAACACCCACACAACCAACAAATTGAAAACCACACAAAAACCCCAAAATCTTTGCAAACTCAAAATACTGAAAACCACAACCACAACTGAAACCCGGAAATCTACAAAATCAAACTACAACTTAAAATGTCTTCATTCATTCAGCACAACTATGATCTCTATATGAAATCACCAAGCAGGACGGATTTTTGTCCTCAAATCCCGAATAAGCAAACCGAGAAGGTTTTCGTGCTCCAGATTTCAATGCAAAGAGGTTTTTCATCCTCAAACAGAAGAAAGAACTCTTGTACATTCCAAATGATTGAATCTTATTATGAAATTGGATAACCTTTTTTTTGAGCCCAACTCCTCCTTGTATAACTTTTCAAGGGAATATAATATTATTTTATATTCTTTCTTTTAGTTATCCTCTCAAAGTTAAAATAATAATAAAGTGTCCTTTTAACTCACTTTTGCACACCCAAGCCTAGTGACACTTTATAAAGTCACCTTTTGTCTTCTTTTCAAAACAACCTTTTTAATAATAAAAGTTGCTTTAATAAAATAAAGTTACTTTTGACAACTTAAGTAAAAATATTAATTTATGGAATGTACTACAATATATAACTTCACCCAACTTACGATATGTACTGTAATATATAAGTTCATCCAACTTATAGTGTGTACTCAAGTATAGAACTTCATATCCAAAGCCTACGAAAAGTATTAAAATGGACCAATTATACTTTCCTGATAACTCCACCAACACCTTATGTACATAGGTCTTCTGCCCACAAAAAGTTGGCAGTTTCCAAGGATGATGGAGTTCTCAAAAAATCTTGGAGATTTCCAAGAATGTTGGAATGGACCAGAAAAGGTACATTACATTTTTTGCTAGTCCTTTAACTTTTCACGCTGTATGGATTAATATTTGCCCAGTCGCTACAATATTGGCTGCCGTACCTTTTGGGTTTTTTTTGTAGCCTTCATTACGGGTATTAATCTTGCATTCTGATTTGTATCAGACTTGTCTTTTTGGTTAATAATGTTTGGGTTTCTAAATTGTATATATTAAAAGAATTTTCAATTGTACTTTGCATCAATATTGACAATATTCAGATAACTGCAATACAGAAATATTATATGAAGTTTATATGTTTCAATTGTTTGAATTTAGTTTACTTGTTATAAATATTCCATAAATATGCAAAAATTAAAAAAAACACACAAAAAAATTGTAAGGTTTATGAAAATATCAAAAAGGGTTATTATAGTGGTGTTGTATGAGGAAGAAGCTATAAAACTTGCTACCCTTCATCTAGAAGGCATAGCACATGAGTGGTGGTACCATGGATTAGTTACCCAAGGGCACAATCTAATTAATACATATAATGATTTCAATTTGTAAGGTCCCTTGTGGAACTGTTAACTCAAATCCAATAAAAATTTTGTGATCACTCAAATTCTAAGTCTTTCTGATCACCAAGTTCTCAATGTGGGCAAGGTGAGAGCATACAGAGATTAGAATGAGGACATAGAAATTACAAAAAAATGTTAGTGACAAGCCGACCAACTTAAAATATAAGCAAAAACACAGAATCAATCAAGCCAAACTGGCTTAATACAAGCGGAATTGTGTCAACACCAAAATGGCAGACTAATTCGCTTGATTCCAATTCACGCCAAATTGGCGGATAATACAGAAAATTAAAATGGATTTAGCGGTTGAACCGACCAGGGGCTTATAATGTGCTAGCAGTAACCGTCAACTAGTTACAATATGAAAGATAAGCAATTATTTCACTTCAATAACCAAATCTAAGTAACTCGTCAAACAAATATCCAACATTCAGAAAGAAGATATTTCGTCAAACAATTGACAAACAAGTTGAAAACACATAAAATAAGTACCCAGATTGAGCTGATATAACTAAGTGATGATCAAGTGTTGCAATTGGACCAAAATTCTAATAAACTGATTGCTTCATACTATTGACTCCAAAAATAACTACAACCCAAATCCCTAAAACATTTTATAATCACCTGGGCCAAGGGCGTTGTCAAGGTGATTAAAAGAGGTTTATCAACAAGTTCTGGGCGATTTTGGACAACCTATGGGAGTGGGTAAACTCCTTTGCACTTTGAGCTCAGCTTAAACTCTGGAGGGATATTCCAATGGGTATACCTAAGTAGGTATTGTATTCAAAGCAAGATGAAAAACTAAAAATGTTTGAACAACCAAAAATGTTTGAACAACCAAACCCAAATCACCTTCTTAGCCCCAAATTTGTCACTGAACAAAGAACAGTTGGTTGTTACAAAACCCCTATATAGATGATAAAGCAATCCTACAGAATGAGGACGTTGGTAGAACTACTACTGCAACTAAAACGTGATGTATTGTTTTGATTGTCAATGAAGTGTGGGTGATCATAGGGCTCTCAGACCAGTGCCTATCCAATGGGCTACAAAGTTTCAAGTTTGTCAAAGGAAAACATTAACAGGGGGGTGTATGAATGCCTATCTAGTTACTCAGATGCAAAGAAAACCAATATCAAACCATGAGAATACTTAGTAATCCAACACCATACAATATTCTTCCATATGTAATACTGAAATGACCATTAACAAAGCTTGGAAATGGATTGAGAATTGTCGCATTCATTAAAATTAGATTTTACAATCATACCACGAAGTGTGGCAAGAGAAAACCCTAACTACAATAGAGATTTCTCGAAAAACACTTACAACAATGGAGAAAAACAATGGATTAATATCAAGATTACAATATAGTTCACATACACTTCTAATGAATGCTTCCTAAAGAACTGAAAAATAGACAACATATGAAGCCCTAACTGCCTTGGATGCATAACACCTATAGAGAGAAATTTTGCCCAGGATGATCAACCTGTGAAAAGAGTTTCAATCTGCTATATATATAGCCTTCACGCGCTGATCTAAGAATGAAACAGGCGGAAAAATCCTCCACAACCCCACCAACTACAATAAATACATTAATTTCAGCCACCCACTTCGCATTAATGGTGTTTCTGGAAGTAGTTGGCACATTCCCAGGTGGTTGGAGTGTGGAAGGCCAGTCAGTCGGCCTCCGACAAATCGGACTTCGGAGATCGGGCCTTTCCTCTGCACTGTGCACTTTGGAAAGGAAGAGAAGAATCGCCTGACCCGAAAAACTTAGAGAAATGTGAGCCATCGAAGGTCGGGCCTCAGGCCTTCTGCCCTCTACCAAGGAAGAGAGAAGACAAACCCCCCGGCTACCGAATACACAACACTTGGAAAAATTTCGGCCTCGTCGAACCTCAGACACGTGGTAGCCCATCACAACAATGCTCCCTGTTGACTCCCAAAATAACTACAACCCAAAACCCTAAAATATTTTATAATCACCTAGGCTAGGGGCGTCATCAAGGTGATTAAAAGGGGTTCATCAACAAGTTCTGGGCGATTTTGGACAACCTACAGGAGTGGTAAACTCCTCTGCACTTCAGGTTCAGCTAAACCTAGGAGGGATATTCCTAGAGGCATGAAATAAAATGCAAACAAACATATATAGCCATACCCAATGTATACTTGACCCCCAAAGCTGTCACTAGGTCAAGACAAACTGGCTGCACAGGCCTCTATATTAAGTTGATTACTGCACTATGCATTTGCACCCAAATATAATTTCATTACACTCCTTAAGATGACTCCACTTAAATTCGAATACATAAGATACATAGAGCAGGCATACATGTTCATGATTCATTAATGATTAAAACAGTTTTGCATCACTTCAAATTTATCCCTGGTTATTGCAACGAATCATGACAGCATGAGAAACCCTAAACTAAACCTACTACTACTCTTACATCTAACAGGGTAAGGATTTGATTAAAATGATGATTGATCCATCCTCAATATGGACCAATGCCTACTCCATTGGGCAACTGAGACATAGAATGTAAGGAGGAAAGAAAATACACATCAGGGGATCGACAGAACCAAACATACATTCACATATATATCATAGATGGATCTTTATGCAATGGACACACTTAATAATCCAAGAAAGAACTGCAATGATTCATGAGCAACAAAGAAATGGCAAATAGAAAGCCTTGTATTAACTTGGGTGTTGTCACACACCTCCAAATCCCAGTTGCAATCATGCTGGCAAATGTGGCAAGGGGAAAACATACAACTACGATTATACATTCGCCAAAATCATTACAAACTCCCATGGAGACATACCAATGCATATAGATCTACTTTACACATCCTTCCTACACTCTACTGGATACATCCCTTCACTTGCAAACTAGACTGGCATGATTTCATGCCCTAAAATCCTCCTTAGGCAATTCCAAACTAGACAATTGGTTCAGCGACCAACCCCTTGAAAAGAGCTTCAATCTTCTATTTATAACATGAGTAAATCCGATTTGAGGACGAAATGGGAGGGAAAACCTCACCAACTCCACCAACCACATTAAAAGCATTAAATTTAGCCACCCATTTCGCATTAATGGCATCCCCGGAAGTAGTTGGTGCGTTCCCAGGCGGTTGGAGGAGTTTGGAAGGCCAGGAAGCCAACCTCCGAAAAATCGGACTTTCGGACTTCGGACTTTCCACTTTCCAACTTCCAAAAGGAAGAAGAAAGTAAAGAGAAACTCGCGCCTTTCGATGCCCGCAATACTTATCATAATATTGGCCTTGTCGGACTTCGGCCTTCGGGCCTTCGTTGTTTCGCCTTCCAAAAGGAAGAAGAGCAAACACCATAACTCCAACCCCCGGAAGCCCGCTTTACTTAGAATATTCTTTAAGCCTTAGGTTGTAATGTCCCTTTTCTCTATACAGAGTTAGTCTATCATGGGGTTCCTGTAGACTGACTAAGTCTATCATGGGGTTCCTGTAGACTGACTAAGTCTATCATGGGGTTCCCGTAGACTGACTAATTTGGTTAGGGAACCATGGTTAGATGGGCCTTGGATGGGTTATTTAGTGGTGTAGATGTGGTTTGGGTTCAGTGGGATCCAGTTGGCAGTCTAGAGGTGGCTTTGCTTTCTATTGCCATACTTGCTATTTTTAGTAAATTCAAGAAAGGTGTTGTTTCGGGATTTTCAGACTTGGAGTGGATGCATCTCGTTGAGACCTTTCCGGCAAGCTATAGAACATTGGATTCCGATATTATCTTGGTTCCCATTTTAAAGTCTGAAAGTTGATTAATTTATTTAATTGGGACTTTAGTAATATTTAATAAAGTGACATGAATAAAGAAAGAAATCAAAAAGAGTCACTTAAGTGAATGGGCGCCCACCTCTTGGGATAATAAAGTATTTTAAGATGAAAAGTTTCCCTCTCAAAGTGCAACACCTCATTTGGGGAAATAAAAGAGGAAAAGTGAGTCATTTGTTATGCTTGATGTTATGAAATTGCTTGCTTTGGCTCTGCTAGGGTTTCGAGAAGGTTTGAAGGGATTTGAACCCAGGTGGCTTTTGGAGACGAAAACCTCCATTAGTAACAGCATTCTACAGATGTGTAATACCATCCAAAGGTGCTATTGAGGGCAGATACATCTAGTATTTGCAGTTGTGCTTCAATGGAGTTCATGTGACGAGGGTTTGAGGAAGAACTTGTTATATTCTTGCATATTTTGTGGAGTTCTTATGAGCAGATCAGAGGACAGCGAAATATATCTATTTCATGGAGTTGTTGCTGTTGTTTGAGCCATTTTATCTTGGGCTGCGATTTCCTTTTGGTGGCTATACTATCCTTGTAGCAATCGTACCATTTTAAAGGCTCATTATGGTGTTTAGTGCTGAGTTTGTCACTTCTTCTTGGGCGTTTGGGAAAGGAAAGACTATGCAGAAATTTATTGCTGGTTTGCAGACCTGTTTGGAGCCTTTACTGTTGTGAACCTCCTTGCTGGGTCATACCCTCTTGCCTGGGAGGACATTGGGTCTTCTGGGACTCATTTCTCTTTGTTTGCAGCCATTCTATGTCTCATTTTGGGGGCATTTAGGGCTTCTTTGATCATTGTATTATTCTGCATGCACAATACTATCTTTCCCTGGTGATTGGGAGGTGATCTACACTACCCATTTGCTGGTCCAACTACAGCAGTTGTACGAAATTGCATATTTCCATATGGGTATGTGATAGTAATTCATTATATGGCATTTTATGATCTGGGTATCTAATATTTTGCTCATATCTCTTGTATCTTTTCTGGGTTTTTAATATATGCTCTATATTATATTGATTCTAGCAACAACATCTCAAGCAAACAGAAACCCCTTCTGCATCTTCCGTCTAGTCTAAAATAACACATTAAAAATTAAAATATAACACTATTAAGATCTTAAAAAGAACCAACAGGGACGGCACATTACAGTGGTATCATAACACAACTCTTCCTGCCATCCTGTGAGGTCAGATACAAACATGTAGAAGATGAAATGAGACATGCAGCCTGGTACACAGATATTATCTCAGACAGAACAGATCACAAACTGATACAGGTTCCCCAGATAGATCCTTTTGATACAGATACAGAAGTGATAGTCGTAGAGGAACAACCAATTGTGTTTTACAGTGAAGAGGAACCTATCTCATAATACATGGGTGATCGTGAGGGTAGGTCTAGCAGAGACCGGCATGACGAAGGAAGCCCAGATTGGAATAGCATGATGCATGCATTGAATGATCTGGCGAGAGGGCAACAAGATATGCTTGACACGATGCAACAATCACAAACAGAACTGGCTCAAATCCTTACCCGTTTGATACATGTTAAGGTTGGGAACAATAATGATAATAATAATAATAACAATAATGAAAGGAACAGGAACAACAATGGAGATAAGAACAGAGTTAACAATGGAGGTGACAGGAATAACGGAGATAGGAACAGAGACAAGGATAATGAGGGTGAAGCCTCAATCCATAATAGGGGAGCTACACAGTTCACAGCTGGTGACAGACCTGGTATACCTGTTTTTGCACCTAGGAACAATGTTCTTGAGCGGGAGGCTACACAAGTAGAATTTTAGGATGAAATTTGGAGAGATTGGCAGGCTTCCAGTGAGGAGTTCAGAGCGGAGATGACTTTCAGAGAGTATTCTGATCTCAAGATGAAACACAGGCCCAAAGGGGGTAATAGACAACATAATCAGGAGCTCCAAAAGAAAGTCAGTAAGATGACTTTGCCCTAGTTTGATGGTTCAGGAAAAACCACTTCCAGAGCGTGGGTCCAGAAATTGGATAGCTATTTACAGATCAGCCCTATGCCACAAGTTAATGCCATAACTTATGCAGCCTTACACTTAGAGGGCAGCGCTCATAAATGGAGTAATGGTAAGGTCACATTGGGTCATGATCAAACCACTTCTTATGTTGAGTTCATTGCCAGATTGATTGATAGGTTTGATAAGAAAGATCCCGAATTGCAGTTCAAGGAGTTAGCTCAACTCAGACAAGTGGGCCCAGTGGATTCTTACATCTCAGAGTTTCAGGACCTATCTGTTATGGTCTCTGATATCTCAGAGTGCAGACTGATGATGCTATTCATTGACGGGCTATCAGATCCTTTGTGAGGTTGGATTAAGGACCTAAATCCATCAACACTACAAGAGGCCATGAAGAAGGCCCGTGACATGGAGTCCTCGGCATGGAGGAGTAAATTTCAGTCGAAAGGATTCATACACAAGAAAGATAAAGACAAGAAACACTTTCAGAAGGAATTCGGACAGCAGCCTAAGAGTTCTCCTAGGTTGGATAGTGATCAATTGAATGACCTTAGAAGGAAGAAACTCTGTTTTCATTGCCGAGAGCCTTGGGATCCTAAGCACAAGTGTGCTGCCTAAGGGAAAGCCAAATAGTTGGAGTATTTTTCAGCAGATGAATCCATGGAGTCCGAGCCACATTCAGATCAGCAATCAGAAGCCAATGACTCAAGTACAGATGGTTCATCTAAGGCATCAGATACAAAGGAGCAAACAACCCTACCTACAGCACATCTCTCCAGTATACAGAGAGAGGGCTCGTTTAGGATGAGAGTACTTGGTGGGCAGCGAGTGATCACTCTATTAGACACAGGTGCTACTCACAATTTCATAAACGAGGGCTTGGTTGCTAAGAGAGAACTCAAGATAGAAGAGTTCGAAGGCTTTAAGGTGAGAGTGGCAGATGAATTTGTTCTCACTTGTACCAGAAGAATACCCAATCTAACCATTCTGTTGAACGATTACACTTGCCAGTCTGATTTCTGTGGTTAGCATGGGTGAGATGGATGTTGTTTTGGGCATGCGTTGGTTGCATGACATTGGGGAGTTTGCTCTCAACTTGCGGACTATGGAAATGAAGTTTGAGGTGAATAGGAGACGACATGTGCTCAGGGGAATTTCAGATGGTGAATTGAGAGTGGTTTCACTCAAGAGGATGGAGCGGTTGATACGACATGATCAGGTTTAGTGGGCAATAGAGGTGATGGTGATGCCTGCAGCTACATATCAGTAGAAGCATGCATATCCTCCTGAGATTCAGGGTTTATTGACTAAACACACCAAAGTGTTTAGTGATATTCCACCAGGTCGACCCCCTGATAGGGGTACTAAGCACGTTATTAAGCTCGAGGAGGGTGCTAAACCCGTGATCACCACACCATACAAGCACCTGAAGAGGTATAAGGATTAGATCGAGAAGGCTATCAAAGAACTTCTCGAAATGGGGCACACAAGGCCGAGCAAGAGTCCATTTGCTTCTTCAGTGATCCTGGTAAAGAAGAAGGATGGAACTCTTAGGATGTGCATAGACTACAGAGAGCTGAATAAGAAGACCATCAAAAATAGATACCCAATACCTCGCATTGATGAGCTCATAGATGAATTGCACGGGGCATGCTACTTCTCAAAGATAGACTTGAGATACGATTACCACCAGATACGGGTCAGGGAGGAAGATGTTGAGAAGACAGCATTTAGATGCCATTATGGGCATTTTGAGTTTCTGGTCATGCCTTTCAATTTGACCAACGCACTAGCCACTTTCCACTCCTGTATGAACAAGGTGTTTAGAGAGCAGTTGCGGAGGTTTGTGTTTGATATTTTTTGATGACATACTAATATACAATAGGACTTGGGAGGAACATTTGAAGCACATCGACATTGTCTTGAGCATTCTTGAGCGTGAGTCATTATATGCCAAGATGTCGAAGTGTGAGTTTGGGATGACCGAGTTGTTGTACTTAGGTCACATTATCGGTGCTAGTAGTGTTAAGGTGGACCCGGAAAAGATTCGGGCAATCATTGACTGGCCGCCACCAAAGAATCTCTCTCAGCTCAAGGGATTCCTTGGTCTTTGTGGATATTACCATCGTTTTGTGAGGGGTTTTTCATAGTCAGCCGCCCCCCTTACAAATCTAACTCAGAAGGATGCATTCAGTTAGTCAGGTGGTGCACAGGAGTGCTTTGACAGGTTTAAGGAGTTGATGAGTACCTGTCCTGTGTTAGCCACTCTATATTTCAACAAGCCTTTTGAGTTACATTGTGATTCCTCGAGGTAAGGCATTGGTGCGGTATTAATGCAGAATAAACACCCCATCGCATTTGAGAGCAGGAAGTTGAGGGGTGTGGAGAAGAGCTATAGCATTTACGACAAGGAGATGTTAGCCATCATGCATGTGTTGGCTAAATTTAGATAGTGTCTAGTAGGGAATAAGTTTGTGGTCAAAACCAAGGAAGCAAAAATCATTTAGAGATAAAATCGGCAAACCAAAAGTATAAAATTTTTTCAAAAAATTGGGAAAAAATCGCAAGGGAAAAAATCGACAAACCAAAAGTCTAAGATTTTTTCAAAAAAAAAACGTGATTTAAACAGGAATAAATTGGAAAAAAACGGATTTCAAAAAAAACATTAAAAATGTAAAAGGGACAAAAACTTCTTGTTTTTTTAAATTTAAAGGCATTTCCGTAACAGAGATATAGAGAGCAAATAAAATCGAGAGTTGTGCCCATGACTTGTAAAATATAGATTGTGGTTGTTTATATTCATATCGCTGAATCACTGATTACATTGCA
The DNA here is from genome assembly GCA_027924645.1 of Cunninghamia lanceolata. Classification (NCBI taxonomy): domain Eukaryota; kingdom Viridiplantae; phylum Streptophyta; class Pinopsida; order Cupressales; family Cupressaceae; genus Cunninghamia; species Cunninghamia lanceolata. The sequence goes on from BSBN01000082.1 coordinate 2,756,237, forward strand.
TTGCAAAAAGCATACTTCATAGTGCATAACTAATAACCAGATGTTGAAAGTTGACAAAATTTCAATTACAATCCAGTTTATACAATGTCAATATAGAAACTGAGTACAAAATTCCAAAAAATTAGACGTAGCCAATGAGTCTTGCTACTACGAAGAGAGCTACACTAGAGAGTTGTAGGTCTTCATGATGAAGCTCCTGGGTCAGAGCCTGTCCTAACTCGTTCAAGCAAATCACTACTCATGTTGCTCTCCATTAGGATATCAAGATCGTCAGGGTCAAGAAAATCATCATCATCATCATCATTAGCTGCAATCCACTCAGACTCTGGATCAATTTCATCAAGGTCAATTGGCGCATCATCCTCAACAGTACCTGATTTTGTACATATATAAATTAGTCATGGCAACAGAAAGTGAAAAACATAATGAATACAATTATAACTATGATTGCAAGTATATTAGAAGTCTAACCTTGAGCTTTCTTTAGCTTCAAGCGAAGGTTGTGGTGAACGAACACCAAATTATTCATTCGTTCTTGTGTTAGACGGTTGCGTTTCTTGGAATGTATGTGTTCAAAAACACTCCAAGTATGCTCACAAATGAATGAACTACACGGTTGGCTCAATATGCGCCTTGCCATCCATCTAAGATTTTTGGTATCTTGACCAAAAAAATCCCACCATTGTGCTGAAAAACACAAATTATTACCATAATGATTTCATGTAAGATATATTAAAATCTTAACATCTTTAATCTACATGTCCACAATAAAGAGAAATTGTCCAAAGCTAATAGAGTGTACCTCGTTGGTAGGTCTTCCTGCCTTGCACCGCAGCCATAGTTGAGAAAACACCCCTCGCCTGCTTGTACATTGGCAACTCTGCCATAACTACATGCAACTTTTCTGGGGTAGGGAACATTTTCTCCATGCATATGAATAGGCCACATGTGACTTCAGAATCATCATCTTTGAATGAGGAGCTATAGAACAAGGATGGATTGAGATAATGCCCAGCAACATGGAGAGGGGAGTGCATCTGTTGATCCCGTCTCCTATCAATTATGTCCCACAATGGCATGTTCCTGTCCCTGTCATTTTCCATTCTACCCCTCATCACCTCCTTAGCCCTATCCATGGCCTCATACAAATAGCCCATGGGGGATTTATCCCCATCCACTAGCCTCAAAACTTTGACTAGAGGCTCAAAAAATTGTACAACTTGTTCAATTGCATCCCAAAAACTTGCAGAATAAATGTACTATACCACCTTTTTGCCATCTGCTAGCCTTGTGAAGCCGGACTCTATCCACTCAGAAGAAAGGAACATTCGCTTCAAATTTAATTGTTGTTGCCAAAGAGTCTGCAATGCAAGGAAGTGCGTAGCAAATCGTGTCACCCCTGGCCAAATTAGCTCCTTGCCCTCTGTGAAGGAGCGCGTTAGACACAACAACCTCGTGCGATTGTAGATGAACTTGGTAACTGTGCGAGCCTGTTGCAATACCTCCATCACCCATTCAAGTTTTCCTAAATCCTCTAGGGTTAGATCAAGGCAGTGTGCCGCACACGGAGTAAAAAACATAGAGGGATACTTGTCTGTCAGGAGTTTCCCAGCAGCAACATTGTCTGTAATAAATTGTACCACATATTCTGGCCCTACATCCTTGACCACATCATCAAACAACTCAAACATTTCAGCTGCAATTTGATCCTATCTGATGCATCCACAAATTTCAAAAAAATGGTGCCAATATCACAAGAGACAAGGAAGTTGATGAGGGTTTGGTTCTTTCTATCTGTCCATCCATCTAAGATTATGGTGCAACCAATCTTTGTCCACGCTAGTCGATGTTCAGAAACAACATCATTTGTCATGCCCTGATATTAAGCCATTGTTTAAATTAAAGATTTAAACATCATGTCCATTTGAATGCTTCTAACAATAATAATATAATATTTAATAAATAATATTACATAATATTATATGAATATTTTATTTATTAATAATAAATCTAAGAAAACAATTATGATAATATATATATGATATAATAAGAATATAGAACAAATTATTAATATATATGTTATTATCACAACATATATATATATAATAAGATAGAATAATTATAAAGTACATAATATAAATATTAATATATTAATTATTATATAATAATATAAATATTTAATAAATTAATTATTATTATAATAATAAATAAATCCCATCATAAGGGACCGATTAATAAAGGAAAAGCTAAGATTTAGAAGTAAGTATTACTAACAATAATAATTGAAACGTCTTAAGTTTATATTATAATGGTGCGATTAGAAGACAAATAAGAGGACAGCAGCAATTAAAGATAAAGTCAGCATAAGACAAAAACTAGCGATCATGATATATGAAGCAGCGGTTAAGATTCTAAATCACCGTAGTAAAATGAAACCGATCATCCTTACCACTTGGAGCACTTAACAAATAAGATAAAAGTCTTAAGAGGGACAACGATTGTTATAAATTGAAGCGATTCTATTAGTAAAAGCGGAGGCTATTATTAGTAAGAAGCATACGTATAATAATAAGGCAGCAGTTGATAGTTAAGAGACATGTCCATTACCTTGTCAAGAGATGTCTCCCTTCATGAAAGCTTAAAGATATATATATAGAAGTTTGGGGGAGAGGGAAGACATGGGGAGTTCTGATTTAAAAGGCCTTGAACAAATAAAGTAAGATCAGCAGATGTAATCAGCAGAGAATTAAATCAGAGAATTATCACAGTTTGGTCTGCACCAAAATAAATAAAGGTACAGTATATAAGGTATGTAGTATTACATTTAACATTGATTGTTTAAGTACATAATGCATATAGAAAGTTATAAGAATTATGTGTATATATATATATATATATATATATGAAGTATATTCATATACATAACTATGTATTCATAATTAAGAATAGATCTATATATACATAAATCACATCATTATTTTTACACAAGTATATGGAATCCATGTGAATATGAAGTTCAAAGGGAATTGTCTTAAAGGTATAAATACAAGATCTAACAATGACGAGCAATTATAAGGATACCATATAAAGGTACTTCAATTTGCAGTCAGAATTAGTGAATGTGTTTATTAATGATTATTAAGTATGAGATTTGTGAGATTATATATATATATATATATATATATGAAATATGATAATTGATGACATAACCATCTCATCACTTCTATTTCCTATAACCTTAGGAGAGGTGGTCTTGTTAGGGAGAGGCGGGGTAATTCCATCACGATGGTTTGGAGAGGGTTTAACGCGCCCTAGACAAAGATGCTAGGGAGAGGCGGAGTAATTCCATTCCCAATCGCATTGGAGAGGGTTCAACGCGCCCTAGACATATAATTTCCCCATCCATGGTTAAGGAATAGAAGGAAGATGATATGGGAAGATGAACTTAGATTATTACTTCTATATTTCTCTATTACTTCATCCTTAAAGGAATGTTAGGTATTGTGGGGAGAGGCGGAGTAATTCCATCCGTATTAAGGCCCGTAGGCTGGAACATAGTTTCCCGTAGGTTGGGTCAAGAGATGGTTTCAGCGCGCCCTATACATGTAAAGCCTAGTTCTATGAGGAAGAGTAATAAGGAAAATATGCGTGATTGAATTATGGAACGTATTATAGAATAGTTATCAATAGCAAGTAACAATTAGGAAATAAATAATCCTTGGAATGATGTGAATACATTATCATTGATCTTATTTGATCTTATCATCGAAAATTATTAATCTATAATATTTCTAATGTCTCCTTGAGAATCACTTTGAATGTAGATTCAGGTTTTAGTGCTTCCTCTAGAAAGGGGACATTACATCATTAACATCCTCTACTACATCATTGAGCATACCAACTCTCAATGTCTCATAAGATGGGGCTTTGAACCCAGGACCTGCACCTGCAATCGCATCCACCATACCTTGCTAATATGGAGATCTGGCAACATGGAACGGCAAGCTATAGTAGTACCAGAAATTTGCAATTGCCTCCTTTGCATGTTCATGGACGTTCTTTCTCCACCCTGTACTCTCCAAAGTGGTCTGTGATCCTGGTGTAGTACGAGGTGCAAATAAAGAATTAATGTTTCCTCCACCTGTGTTTGGGCCATGTGTTGTAGAAGAAGGCGTTGACACAAACTCCTTGAAAGACATTTGTTCACTACTTGCCTCATTCAAAGGATTGCTTTTAGCATATGTAGAATTTAATGCCATTTCTGTCCTAGTTCTTGCCCTTTTTGCCTTATTATCAGAAATCGCCTCAAGAGCTGGTTTTGCCTGATATGTGGCATCTGCAGCGCAACCTTTGCAAATACTGGTCTCATGTCCTACCTCCTTTGCCAAATGCCATTTGAAGCGATAAATGCCACCAGATATTTCAGCTTGACACCAATTGCATTTGACCCTGATTGTACCCGAGACTGATGTGCAATGAGTCCACGCAAAGTCTCTTGGACATGGCATTATGATCAAAGTTGTAAAAGCATTTGAATTCAATCTTTCATGATAAATAATTTTCTACACAAAAATGATGTGCTAACTCTAGGTTTCTCATGATAAATAATTTGAATTAAGTAATTAGTCAATAATATATTAAAACTAAACCAAAAACTGAACTGGCAGCTTGTGAAAATATAATATGACAGTCAAGTGAAAATATATTATGACTTTACAATCATCAATGTGGGCTAGCTTGAAGCTTATCTTCTCTGTTCTGTTTGACAGCACAAACCTCCTGAGGAGTTGGATAGCGAGGCATTTTCTGAATCTTAGTGTTTTTAAGTAGTGGATGTTTTTACAGTGTTAAATTATGTGGTGTTCTATAAGGATTTAATTGTGTATTTTTTGAGTTAATTTTGGTAACTTATCTCATTATTTTAGTGAAGTGATTTATAATAAATTGTGAACTAAGAAATTGTTTAAAGAAGTTCAAATATCTTGTTAAACTTTCCATGAACTAGTTAGGAGTCAAATCTAAGACCTCGTTGTTGGGGTGCTCTAGCAATGAGTTACCAACCCTCTTAGTGACCAGTCCATCTTTGGTTCAGATGTGACTGGTTTTCCAATAGTACATGCACACTAAACTCCTTATAGATCTGCACCTTTATGTGTTTGAGAATTTAAGCTCTTTTAATAAATGTCATTAATTAGGGAGTGTAAAACTCCTTTTGATGTTTGTAACATCTAACCTTTAGTTTGCAACTATGTTCTGCATGTAAATGAAGCATAAAATTCCCAACTATTTGACCCTTTAATAATTTGATATTTTTTAATTGAAATAAACATATTCCAAAAAACATTAGAATGAGCAGCTGTGTGGACACCTACAGAACAGAAGTTGGAGGAAACAAATCACATCATAGAGTAGGAAAAAAATAGAATAAAAAAGAAAGGATCAATAGTGTCCGTAAAGATACTATCATAACAGTCCCACAGACCTCAAAAGCCACCTGAAACAGCCAAGTCAAAACAACCAAATAGTGGAGTGTGCTCATAACCAAAAGGTCCCAATAAAGAATTACAATAAGAGATCCCCTCCAGGCCTGGAACTTGACTGTCATTTGTTCAACTTTTGTTATAGTTAAATATATGCATCTATTTAATTTATGCATCTTTAAATATATATGTAAATGTTCATTTTTTTCTACAATATTATTTAACAAATAATAATTTATTATAGTTAATAGTTAATGGTTTTAAAAGTATATACCCGTAAAAGTATATAGTTACTTTTAACTACATAGTTATTATAGTTAATGGTTTTACACTGAATTAAAGTTGTTCTGCTCTCCTTCATCAAACTCTTCATCTGCTTCATTGCCTTGTTCAGGTGGTGGTGGAAGGAAAGTGGGTCTTATAGGTCTATCAATTGTAGGAGTTCGTGTGCAAACTCTTCTACCTATAGCACTAGCAGCATCATCATCATCATGTCGTTCTTGTCTCACATGTCTAGCTGCATCTCTACGACCTTGTCCAGCTGCTTCACCCTGATTCATGTTTTGAAGGGTTTGTAGGACATATTGCAATATTTGAGCGGTTTGTTGTTGTTCAGTGGCAATGTTCCTAAACATCTCCCTTGCTGCACGTTCACCATCAGCAGGTGGACTTCTACTTCTTCTTTCCTCAGCCATGTTAGCTGGAACTTCTGTGTGATGTTGTTGCTGTTGTTCTTGTCGTTGTCTAGTTCTTCTTGTATAGTACCTGTGTGGACCAACTTCAGGCGGCTGCATAACCCAGAGGCTGGCAGGATCACAGCGCTGATACCACTGTAAGATACCCAACTAGTTCTACTAAAATTTTTCCTTAAACAATTTTACTTGCTATCAACTCATCAACTACTCAACAACTTAGAGATATACACCAAAGATAATTACTTGAATGAATCAACCTTAAAGATGGGTACTTGTCTTATTACATAATTCAATCATCTTGCAATGTCTTATTACATGGATAATGCTTTCAACAGCATGAAGTCACAACCTTATTCAAATGGAATTACAAAAGGAGGCCTTAAAGCCTTGATGTCTACAATGACTTATACACTTAATCAACTCAATCAAACTCAATGATGTTAACTGAATGTCAACACCGCACATTGCAACAAGGGAGCATCACCTTGTCAGTTGAGGGAGCATCACCCCAACACTTGAAACTCGCAGGCCTCAAGATTACAAGCTTACAGCTTTGCAGAGAGAAATTCGCCAAAGTATTTGATATCAAATGAATGAGAGAGCTCCTCCTTTTATAGGCCTTCCAAAGGCAATGAAGGCACGTTTTTCAATGCACAAAGGGGAACCAAGGCACGTTTCCCAAGAAGCATATCCAAGGGAATATGCCATCTGATGACTCATTCTGAGTTGGCAAGCTTATCCAGAGACCTTGACACGGATCCCGAAGACATTCTGTCGACCAATGAGAGCTCAGGTAGTTACAACTACCTTATCTTCTGACTAGGCGCCAAATGTTGACCCAGGCGCCCAACTGAGGTAGCAGAGTCATGAATAGGCACCTTTCCAGGCTAGGCACATTCTGGAGTTGAGAAAATAGGTAGGAATGCGCCTTGCATGTAAGATGACTTTCCTTGACGATTTTTCAAGTCTTGATGTTCTGGAAGGTGGAATGCTTCAACTAGGAGTGAGCGCCTAACTTGGAAAGAGCTTCCACATGTTGTTACCTTGATCCATAAAGGTGTCTGGACACTTAACTTATCCAATCTCCTTAAGGCGCTCATTGAGATTGATCTAGGCGCCACTTGGGGTTAGGCACTACCAAAGAAGTGCACCATATTTTAACTTCAATCCTAGATGCCCAACTAGACTCTAGGCGCCAAAATGATGTTGCAACTGCATGACTTTCGAGACCAAGTGCCAACTTGAGATGATATTGCGCCTTGCTAGGGTTAGGCGCCAAATTGGGGATTGCAAAGAGGCTAGGCGCCGATCTGAGGGTGTAGAGGCATGAAAATGCGCCTAATGAAGTCCTTAACACTTATCAATCATTCAATGAAGACTTTTAGACCTTGATTCAAGATTAGGCGTCCAAATGATCCCTTTGGAGTCTAGGCGCTCATTTCATACATTATGAGTTCTAAGCACTAATTGAAGGTGGTGAATGCCAAGAAATGCGCCTAGCAGGATGAAGTTCTTTGAATACCTTCTTCAAAAATAGAGACTTAAGTGCAAATTTACAAGATCCCTTGTTAGGTGCCAGAGCTAGGCTATTCACGCTGATGGGTGCACCTAAACTCACTTGTTGTTTCTTACCACTTCAACACCTAGAAGATGTTCCAAGATGTTCCCTTTTATAAGCGCCTTACCTCACAAGTTCCTTCATGTGTTCTTCTTTGAAGGCGCCAAAACTGAGCTCCAGTGCCATGGGATTGCGCCTATCACCTAGGGTAAACTCTAGCTTCATTCAACCTACTAGGAGTTTCCAAGTCATATCCAAATGCAAGTATTTTGTCTAGAAATGGAAGTAATTCATCATCCTTAGGCGCAAAATGGCCTTCTTGAAGGAGGTGCATCTAAGAGGTTAAAGAGGAGGAAAAGTGCACCTCACTCTTTCATCACTTTTCTGGACTTAGATGATGATCATAATTTAGAAGGATGATCTCCAGAATCACTTTCAACACTTTGATGATACAAATATCCTTCCAATTTACTAGGCGCCATTCCAGGGTTGTTTCACCATGATCTATCGCCTCAAGTATCAACCTTCTAAATGAGGCGCCAATCTAGTGTCTCAGAACCTTATGCTAACGCCTTTGATAAACTAGGCGCTCAATCAAATTTGCAGGAACAGTGATAGGCGCCTAAGTGCTCAAAAAGGTTTCTCCGCTTAGTTGTATGCATTCAACATCCTAGGCGCACATTGGAGTCAATTTGGATGGAAAAGTGCGCCTAGTGTTCACTTAATCATGTTCTTGAAGATTTTGCAGAATTGGAGTCACTATGAAGATCAGAACATTCTTTCCTCCCAAGTGCCCTAGTTGATGTGTTTGAAGTGCTTCAAAATATGATGTTTCTATGCTAGGCACTCATCCAGGAAGTATGATGTGAAATTGGCGCCTAGACAACTTCTAGCTTATTTGGCCTCCAGACTAAGCCAAATTTTGGGTTTCTGACTTAGATCCTGCAAAATAATAAAACAGAGAGTCAAAAACCACTTCATTCCCTCATTATTTAGAATTAGCCTCCGGGAATGAGGACTAGGCTAATCCATTCTTCACTTGATGATCAAGCCGGAAACGGGGACATGACAAATCGCGCAGGTAAAATGCGCGGGAAATTTGCACACGAGCCGAGGGTTAGAAAACGCGATTTTTTCACGATTTAAATCGCATTTTAAACTTGTTAAAATCGTTGAAAATCATCTACCAAATAGTCAATGATTTTCGATTTTTTGGGGGATAAAAATCGCTTCAAGAGCCGATTCGTGATTTTTACTAAAAATCGCGATTTCTATTCGATTTATGCTTCTATGGTCAAAACAGATCATAATAGTCTGAAACATTTCCTTCGACAGAAGGACCTTAATGATAGGCAGCAGAAGTGGGTCAGCAAACTTCAAGCCTATGACTTTGACATTGTCTGTCAAAGGTAAGAAAAATATAGTTGGTGACGCCTTGTCCAGAAGACCCCATTTGTGTGCATTGGGTGCTATTTCAGAGGACTGGAGAGAGCTGATATCTGCAAAATATGCAAAGGACAAATGGGCTATTGGGATCATAGATGGCACTATCAGAGATGACAGATACACAGTGGTAAATGACTTGATCATTTACAAAGACAGGATTCTTCTAGTGCCAGGATCAAAGATGAAGCAGAAGGTTTTGAGAGCTTTCCACGATTTGCCTACGACTGGACACCCTGGCTACTTCAAAACATATAGGCAGGTGAGAGCATTCACTTGGAAGGGCCTCAAAACTGAAGTGTTGAAATATGTGAGAAAGTGCCCGACATGTCAACAGAATAAACAGGAGCACTCTTTCCCAGGTGGATTACTACAGCCCCTACCCATTCCTGAGAGGAAGTGGGATAGTATCTCTATGCAATTTATCACAGGCTTACCAAATGTCCAAGGCAGGGATTGTATCTTTGTGGTGGTGAACAGATTGACGAGGTTTGCACACTTATTTGCCATTCCAACCACCTACACTACAGCTCAGGTTGCAGAATTGTGCTTTAGAGAGGTATTCCGTCTCCATGGGTTGCCGTGGAGCATTGTGAGTGATAGGGACAGAAAGTTCCTAAGTAATTTTTGGCAGGAGCTCTTTAGGTTGACAGGGATAGAGCTCACCCCCAGCACCAACTACCACCCACAAACAGATGGCCAGACAGAGAGTTAATAAATGGGTGGAAGGATACCTTCGGAATTATGTTTCAGGGCAGCAAAAGGCATGGGTAAAGTGGCTTCACATGGGTGAATATTGTTATAATACCACTTATCACATGTCCATTCAGATGTCACTGTTTATGGCACTATATGGGTACGATGCACTGAGCTTTGTGGATTTGTTGTTTGGTGATAGCAGAGTACCCAAGGCCAAAGACCTACAGGAGAGTTGAGATATTATGAGGTCTTTGAAGGAAAACATTCAAAAGGCTCAGAATCAACAAAAGCAATATGCAGATCAACATAGAACTGAGCGCTCATTCGAAGTTGGTGACATGGTGTATGTGATACTGCAGCCCTACAGGCAATCCACTCTCAAGAAGAGTGGAGTAGAGAAGCTTAAGCCACGCTACTATGGACCTTTCAAGATCTCCAAGAAAGTTGGGGAAGTGGCTTACAAGTTGGAGTTACCGACAGGTAGCAAGGTATATAATGTGTTTTATGTATCTCGCTTGAAGAAGGCGCTTGGGCACAATGTGACACCTTCTGCAGAGTTGCCTCCTCTTGATGAAGAGGGAAAGTTGATTTTAGTACCCGAGGCTATTATTGATACCAGAGAACGTACCTTACGGAGGAGGATCATCAGGGAGTATCTAGTCAAATGGAAAAACCTGTCAGTTGAGGATGCTACTTGGGAGAGCAAGCAGATTTTATCGTATTCTGATCTGAGATTGCTTGAGGCAAGCAATCTTAGGGAGGGTAGACTGTAATGTCCCCTTTCTCTATACAGAGTTAGTCTATCATGGGGTTCCCATAGACTGACTAATTTGGTTAGGGAACCATGGTTGGATGGGCCTTGGATGTGTTATTCAGTGGTGTAGATGTGGTTTGGGTTCAATGGGATCCAGTTGGTAGTCCAAAGGTGGCTTTGCTTGCTATTGCCATACTTGTTATTTTTAGTAAATTCAGGAAAGGTGTCATTTCAGGATTTTCAAACTTGGAGTGGATGCGTCTTGTTGAGACCTTTCCGACAAGCTATAGAACATTGGATTTCGATATTATCTTGGTTCCCGTTTTAAAGTCCGAAAGTTGATTAATTTATTTAATTGGGACTTTAGTAATATTTGATAAAGTGACATGAATAAAGAAAGAAATCAAAAAGAGTCACTTAAGTGAATGGGCGCCCACCTCTTGGGATAATAAAGTATTTTAAAATGAAAACTTTCCCTCTCAAAGTGCAACGCCTCATTTGGGGAAATAAAAGAGGAAAAGTGAGTCATTTGATATGCTTGATGTTATGAAATTGCTTGCTTTGGCTCTGCTAGAGTTTCGAGAGGGTTTGAAGGGATTTGAACCCAGGTGGCTTTTGGAGATGAAAACCTCCATTAGTAACAACATTCTACAGATGTGCAATACCATACAAAGGTGCTCTTGAGGGCAGATACATCTAGTATTTGCAATTGTGCTTCAATGGAGTTCATGTGACAAGGGTTTGAGGAAGAACTTGTTATATTCTTGCATATTTTGTGGAGTTCTTATGAGCATATCAGAGGACAGTGAAATATATCTATTTCATGGAGTTGTTGCTGCTGTTTGAGCCATTTTATCTTGGGCTGCGATTTCCTTTTGGTGGCCATACTATCCCTATAGCAGTCATACCATTTTAGAGGCTCATTTTGGTGTTTAGTGCTGAGTTTGTCACTTCTTCTTGGGCGTTTGGGAAAGGAAAGACTGTGCAGAAATTTATTTCTAGTTTGTAGACCTGTTTGGAGCCTTTATTGTTGTGAACCTCCTTGTTGGGTCATACCCTCTTGCTTGGGAGGAAGTTGGGTCTTCTGGGACTCATTTCTCTTTGTTTGCAGCCATTCTATGTCTCATTTTGGGGGCGTTTAGGGCCTCTTTGATAATTGTATCCTTCTGTATGCACAATACTATCTTTCCCTGGTGATTTGGAAGTGATCTGCACTACCCATTTGCTGGTCCAGCTACAGCAGTTGTACGAAGTTGCATATTTCCATATGGCTATGTGATAGTAATTCATTATATGGCATTTTATGATCTGGGTATTTAATATTTTGCTCATATCTCTTGTATCTTTTCTGGGTTTTCAATATATGCTCTATATTGTATTGATTCTGGCAACATCTCAAGAAAACTGAAACCCCTTCAGCATTTTACATAGGCAGACTTCGGGCTTTCAGCCTTCCGACTTGCACATGTCCTCAAGGAGAGCCGAAGCCTCGACTCCCGCCCTCTGAAACACTTAGTCAAATTTGAAATCACCGGGGGTCGATCGCCAAACCTTATCCCTTCTCCCTTCCAAAAGAAAGAACAGAAAAGAAGCAACTCCCGCCTTTTGAAACTACCACGTGTCCACTTTCCGCCGTTCCACAAGCTAGCTTGCGGGCCCACCAAAAGGCTCAGTGGAAAGGCGGAATGCCTTAGGAAATTTCACTTGTCGGGGGTCGGTCGTCGGACCTTCCTCCTTCCGTCTTCCAAAAGGAAGAAGGCGAAAGGGAGGAAGCCCGAACTCCGACCTTCGCTATACTTAGAATATTCAACCCTGTCGGATTTCAACCTTCGTCCCTCCACCGCAACACTGAAGAAGGCCGAACTGCACAACTCCGAAGTCCGATGCTCCACAGCATTTCTCCATACTTAGAATAATTTTCATTTCCTTGAGCAAACTTCGTCCCTCCTTGCCATTAGAAAGACGGAAGGGAGGAACTCCGACCTCCGAAACTCTGCCAAACACTTCAAATTTCAACACTTAGACAATTTTCAAGGCCAAAAGGGGAAGCATAATGGAAGGAGGAAGCCCAAAACTCCGACCTCCGACAAAGGGAGAAAACATAAGAGAACACTTAGAAATTTGTTGACTTAGTCATTTTTGGGCTTTTCTCCTTGTACTTTCAAATGGCAAACACATGAAATCCTATAAAAGATGTCTCTAATCGGTTATAAGCTATGGGTTCAAATGGGATTGAAATGGAACTTGGGGGCAAAATGTGTCATTTTGGGGACTGATTTTTTAGGTGCCAACATTGGCTCTGGTTGGAGACCTGTGCCAAGCAGTGGCACAGCGAGAATCCAAATATCTCTGGGCAGACCAAAAGGCAAAAAACAAACAAGGGGAAACAATGGAAACGTATTTACAAGGCATACAGTCATAGGTGTGGGGGCATAGTTGGAAAACTCGACTCACCAAAAAACTCGGCAAGCCCAAAATTGGCGAGTCAAAAAAAAACTTGGCAAAAAACTCGGGAACTTAAAAAATTGCTTAAATTTCATTAGAAACACATTTTTTTTGCAAAATTCAATGACAAGATGAATCCAATGAGTCCATAAATGAGTACAAAACTGTTTTCCATTAAATTTGATTGACTTTCATGCAAATTGATTACAAAATCGCATTCTCATGTGGAATCCTGATGGTTGAAAGCCTGATAGTCTGATAGAAATGACAATAGATAGCTGAAAATGAAAATAGTAAAACTAGAAGTAAATACTAAATGCAACATATTACACCTTCCTCTTCCCTAATTTAGTCAAATCTAGGGAAGAGGTAGATGCTCTAGCCCTACAGTACACGGTGTCGGTGGCTCCTCAGTTAGCATGGAAGGCTGTGGCTGAGGCTCGACCACCATCTTGGAAATATCTGGCTCTGGCAATGACTCCTCATCCTCATGAATGTCCTCCAACCCTACATCTCTTGTTACACCCACATCCTCCATTGCCTGTCTCTTGAAATCAAGAATCTCGTCTACTGTAAACAATGGAAGCTGCTCATCCCACCCTGTCCAATCATTGTAAGGATCTATCTCGATTCTCATCCAAATCAATAGGATCCAGTGATTTGTCCTCTACTCTTTTTGTGTGCAACTGAAGGTTGTATTGCACAAAGACAAGGTCATTGAGATGCTTTTGAGCTAATTTGTTCCTCTTCTTCATGTGAATGGCCACAAACAAGGTCCAATTCCGGTCACAACTGGATGCACTACAAAGCTCCTATTTTCCATGCCTCAAAATTGCAAAATCATGTCAAATTCCACGACATTTTACTAAGGGGTCCTTGTTCTTTCACCCTGATGCATGTTCCTAAAATCCTAAATTTGGCTAAGTCTGAAACCCTGAAACCCTGAAAAATTGGTTAAGTCTGAAATCTAATGGATCCTCCAAAATCTAGAATCTGCATGTTAAATCCCATGGATCCGGAACCTATCTCAAACATCCTGACAATATATTTCAAAATATTTAACTTAAATGTATTTTGAAATATACTGTCACGACCTTGTTATGCTTTTACCTATGCAGGCTACGAGTCTTTGCCTCAGACTCGGCGAGTCTTTGGCGGGTACTCAGCGAGTCTTTGGCGAGTACTCGCCGAGTTTTCGACAGAGACTCACCAGAATGACTCGGCGAGTTTAAGTCAAGAAAACTTGTTTGCAAAAAAAACTTGCAATTTTTTTAAGACTCGTCGAGTTTTCAGCGAGTCTGCCAACTATGCGTGGGGGTACAAAAGGAAAGTTGACTGTATTCAAAATTTAAACTCTGTAGGTCCAACCTGCACCAACTGACTGAACCTACTTGCCTCTATCAAAGACAAGCTGAATGAAAGAACTGAACTCCCTCAAACCAAATTTGCACTTCTCACCTAGCTGCAACAACTGAAAACTGCCCTCAGCATGCACCAATCTGTAACAAATATTTATGAAGCCAAGGCCAGCTTCATTAATGAAATCACTATTGCAGGGTAACCATAAGAAATAGGTGCTTGACCTACTCCATACTGCACCATGCTTGTTCCCAGCAGCAAGGGGTGCAAAACTAAAAACCAGGTCAGCAGCAAAACAAATTAACGAAGACAAATCTCCATTATCATGCGCCAAGCTATCATACCTGCTGACCTTTACATGCAAATCGAGGGAAAAAGAAAACACCTCCAATTCACATGGCAAAGCAAACTGTGTCTGAATGCACTGTTGATCCACAAGAGAAGACACTTCATCTTGTAGAACAAACTAGAAAGACTCCAGCTCAGGTATACCTTCGAGTTGGGCTGCCGTCTATTGAAATTCAGGCATGAACACGCCTTGCCACTCATTCACATCAATGTCCCATATAAATGACTCAACCTCTACTACAGCACCAACACATTTAGGAGCTAGCAAACATCTCACATCAAAGTGGAAACATTCCTATTCATTTGCAATTCCACCCAGCTCTTGAACAAAGCTCTCATATGTGCTACCACAATCTTCAACTTCTGAATCATAAGCATGACTCAGGCCGCAATTCAAAACATCAACACATAAATCAAAATCACGAGACACCTCAAATGAAGAACCATGTTCTTCCAATTGTCTCTATTTCATGTCCATCTTGGTAACTTGTTGTGTCACACTCACTGCTACAAACAAACTGATGACACACTTCTTCCACATTCATTCTTATTCTATTTCCTTGTGGCTGAGATGAAGCACACTCTGCATGAGGAAGGGAACATACCTTGCACCAAAGAAACAGGTTCTCATATGCGTCCACATGATCACCATCTTCAAAATCTAGGGCAAGCCCTTCACACTGAAACTCCATGGTTGCAACAATAACTATCTCTGATCGGTTATCACCAAGTGCAACCACCTCTACATCAACCTCATGCAGACAAATACCAACTGCTTCATCACAAATAGGAACAAAGGAGGGCATCAAATCAAACAAGAAACAAGTTTCTTGTTCCTCCCATGTTTCATTTACCTGTGCACAGATTTCATACTCAATTTCAAAAGATGATCCATCTGACTACTCATCACTGTACACAGCATCCTCATTCGCTAAACCACATACCTCAACAGTAGGCTGGAAATCACCATTGGTTTCATCATTCTCACTGCCTTGGCAACAAAGGGAGTCCAAGGCCCATTGTAGGCGAGAAGAAGATCCGGCCACACATTGCCATACAGCCTCATCCCAATTCTTGTGATTGCCAGCTCCAACACATTCTTCAGGCCCCGATGCCACTCTGCCTTGACCAAGGCCATTGTCAATACCTGAACCGAGTCCTTTTGCCCCCCAATTTCTAGTAGAACACCCACAAACATGGCCGCAAGGTCAGAATTAACTCTGTATTTGTTCCTTACATTCAGAAAAGTCTCCCCAAGGACCACCTTGGTAGCATTCAACCCGACAAGGGATTTCAAGTTGAAAACCTTCATTAGTCTCCAATCCGAAATTGGCCCTTAAAATGCCATTTGCCTCTTCCCTACCAGCAAGGGAACATTTGACTCCATGCCCACTTCAACCACATTGCAATAGCATTCCTTAAAGAAAAGGATAGGGAATGAGAACCACACCTCATCGGGCCTATAAAAGCAACATCTTAAGCCACTGCCAACCAGGATCACATGTTGCATCGTCCCGCCTTAGATTGCCTTTGATCTGGAGGTAAGTGGAAATAAATTCCCACAGCTACAACCAACAACAGAAGCATGCCAAACCGTCCTTACCTCATCAAACCTTGCATCATCAAACTCCTCGCAGACTGAGACTGCCATCACACCAACACAAGTGGCACAAGCTCGACATTCCTAGCAACATTAGACTCCATGCTGGCCAAGAGTGCCACCTCACCATCCACAAACTGCTGACACTATCCCACACCATCAACATGTTGATTAGCCTCCTCAAGAATCAAATTTTCTAGCCTAGGGGAGACGGACTTTATATACTCCAAAGAGTACATCATTTGAAATTCATTAGTCATATTAAAGGCAAGATTAGCCAGCATATCGGCCCCCTTGTTCGCTTCCCGGAAAATATAATTAACTATGAAGTCCCTAAATTTATTCAGTAACTCCATACCTCTAGCCAGATAGTTGCTCAATTTCCAATTTGGGGTATGGTTATTTTGAATTGCATTCACAATGATTTGGGAGTCCCCTTCGATATGAATTCTTCTGATCCCAATAGATAGCCCCAACTGTAATCCTAGGATGAAAGCCTGCATTTCTGCCTCATTGTTAGTTTGCACTCCAATCCTCCTTGCAGCAGCACCCAACAACTCACCTTGCTCACTTTAATAAGACAACCAATCAAGGCCTGATCCCCTTGGAGGCTCCATCAAAGTTGAGTTTGGCCTAGCCCACATCCGGGGCCATCCATCTTGCCTTGGCTCTACTAACCACCAGATTATCATAGAACACCCCTTGAACGGGGGGAATAGCCAGTCCTTGCCAATTCCTCCGCATGAGACCGTCCCAAGCCACGAATGCTCTACCCTTGGTCTTCTAGTTTCTAAGAACATTGTTAGATACCTCAACAATAGCTCCTTCTATCTTTCTCCAAAGTTGATCCAACTCCATCACCTTTCCTTAAAAGAGCCTTCTGTTGAATTCCTTCCGTACTTCCCAAATCAGGATCGAGGGGCTGATAACCCAAAGACTAGAAAACATCGCCTTTATATACAAAATTGGCCAAGAGTTTAAAAGATCTAACAAGCTTCTTGGAAAGGCACTTTCCTAGTGCAATTTCCACATGAGTCTCAACCAGCATTGTTTAGTAACCCTACAGCTCCGAAGGAGATGGTCTGCCTCCTCTTCCTACTCCAAGTAGAGGCAACATCTAAAGGACCCACAGTGGCCGAATTTCTTCAATCTCTCCCCAATTAAAATTTTCCCTTGGAGGGAAGCCCAAGCAAACATTCCAGCCTTGGGAAGACAAAGACTGTCCCAAATGAGGTGAGTAGGCCAGTTCTCCTTGGCTTTATCCGCCTCCTCAACAGTGTAGCCTAGCTTCACATTAAGGTCCCCTAATTTTGAACCACACCAAAAAAATTTGTCCTCATCAGCCGAGATTGCAACCCTTCTACTCCTCAATTCCTGCTCCAGTAGATCAAATTGATCTTGCGATAGACCCAAACCACCAAACTCTTTCCACCTCCACTCCTTGAAACCGTCCTGGTCATGCAGATACACATAATTTTCCACCCTATCTCCCCATAACGAGGAGGTAAATTCCTACTCTTCTAACCCTTCTACATTCTTAAGGGCATTATACCCATTCCAAGAATCTTCCCAGAAGAGGGCCTTACTTCCATTCCTGACCTCCCAAGAGAGGTGGTCTGTGATAAGCTGTCTACATTCCATCATGAAGTTCCAAATAGCAAATCCAGCAGGAGGGTTCTCTGTTGTCAAAATTCTATCTGGGGAGTCTAAATCAAGGTACTTATTTTGAAGAAGTCTAGCCCACTTAGAGTGTGGATTACTATACATTTGCCAAACCAACTTAGCCCCAAGAGCTTTATTGAAGGGCGACCAATTTCTCAGACCTACCCCACCCATCTGTTTTGATTTAAAATTTTATCCCAAGCCACTAGGGGGTACTTCCTCCCAATCGGATCTCCATTCCAGAAAAAAAAAATTCATGCTTTTGTTCAGCTCTTCTTCCACCTTTTTAGGCATTTTCAAGCAATGCATGGAGAAAATGGGGATCCACTGATTTTAGCATCAGCACCCTCCCAACCAAAGACAGCCACTTGCCTTTCCAAGACTCCATCCTATTCTTACAATTGGCTACAATATTACTCCAAAGTCTGGACCTTACTGCTCCATGGAAGAGAGGTGTCCCTAGATATTTCCCCGGTAAACCTTTAATTCTCAGGCCCAAATTCCTAGCTAACAATCTTTGTTTTCTAAGATTTGTGTTGAAGAACACATCAGACTTATTCCAGTTTACATTCTGACCTGAAGCAAAGCAATACTTGTCAATTGCTTCCTTGATTACCTTAGCCTCCCTTCTACTAACCACACCAAACAACAAAGTGTCATCCATAAATTGGTGATGCATCACTGCATGTAATATGCTACCTAGAATTTTTTTTGAAAACAAACAACACTGAAAGTTAAGTGCATCAATGTCTTCCACACTCTTCTGATCACCCAAATCCCGATGTGGGCAAGGTGCGAGCATACAAGTGCTTCAAAGTTAGCATTCAAAACCCAAAACCAACAAATGAAGAACAACTTCCACTTATTCAGTGGGCATCCACTTAATCGTGGGACTGGAACATGAAAGGAAACATCCACTTATGCAGTGGGCAACCACTTATTCAATGGGATACAAAAAAGTAAAAACCAGGTGCATCCACTTATTCAGCGTGAACCTGAGCCATGAATTACTAGAAAGGAAATAGGCACATCCACTTATTCAATGGGAAGCCATTACAAAGAAACTAAGCAATCTATCCTCACTGGCGGTTGAACCATCCAAGGGTTACAATATGCTTGCAACGGAAAGTAAGATCACCATACAATGAGTAAATTGCAAACTAATCCAATACCCCTAATTTGCACAATGTGTCACAGCTGCAACCAAACAGAGCTTAGAAAACGATAAGAAAACATGAAGGAAGCTTACAGAAAGTTCATAGAACCTCCATGGATACACCCCATAAGGAATATAGAAGAGTGTGCTCAGCTTGATAGCTTCATGTCACTGATGTAGGTGTTCACAGGTCTGCCGTTCTTCATGACAGCCCTGAAATCTCTTCATATCAATCCCAAATCCCACTCTCCATGCTCAAAAACCATGCAGTAACATCCTCCAATATGTTCCCAGGTTAGATATCACATGTAAATCATCAGTGCTGATGTTGTTGGCTGCATTCAATCAAACTTGCTGCTGCAGTACAGTTGGTACAGGAAATACCAAACTCAGAAAATGCATGTAATAACATTAAGATCTCCTCTCACAAGTATCACCTTATGATATATAATCCAGGGCGCCAATATTGAACAGGTATTTGTCATGCTAAATATCAGCAATCAGCATTAGATACTCCCACCCCTGGCTGCACATGTACGGACCTGTCAGGAATGTACGGCAAGTATAGAACAAGGACCAATAGCAATACTCTCTGATATATGCTCAGAATTGAGCGCCTTCACTAAGCAAATGAGGTTCTATCTTCTTCAAAACAAATACATATGAATCCTGCACAACCACAACAAACCCCCATGCCATGGTACGGTTAGGTACAGGTACGGCCTATTAAAAAACCTTCTAATATCTGCAACAACTCCATACAAGCAGGTCTGAAGAGGCGTTTAGATGAGGCAGAAGTTATACAAACAAGAATCAAGCATTATATGCATTGTATTCATCACCAGTCAAAGCGCCAGCATACCCATGGTACGGCCCAGCAAAGGATCAAAAACAAACCTCAAGAAAAACTCAAACACTAACTTCAAAACCACTTCCAAAACCACACAGCAAAACACAATCGCTTTCAATCCAAAATTCAACAGTAAACATCAAACTCCATGAAAGCTTAGTGCAACTCCCGAAATGAAGTCACC
The DNA here is from genome assembly GCA_027924645.1 of Cunninghamia lanceolata. Taxonomy (NCBI): domain Eukaryota; kingdom Viridiplantae; phylum Streptophyta; class Pinopsida; order Cupressales; family Cupressaceae; genus Cunninghamia; species Cunninghamia lanceolata. The sequence continues at coordinate 2,776,470 of BSBN01000082.1, forward strand.
TTCTTCAACTAGGGTGGATATCTCACCAACGAAATTGAACTTCTCCAAGAGGTTTTTCGTCCTCAAGAAGGGAAGAAGATCTCACAGGTTCATTCCTGAAGCATAACAGTATAATCTCAAGCATAAAGAGCAAAATGAGCTCTCAACCCCCTTATATAGGCACTTTTTAGGAGTTTGCACATAAAATGAATTATTAATTAGAAAATTAGACTTTTCCACTCAAACTCCAATATTTCACCTTTTTCACCACATTAGCTCACTTTTATGTGCCTATAAGAAAGAGTGACTTTTCCCCATTCCAATGAGCTATAATACCCATGCACTTTATAATTATTTCCAACTTTATAAGACTAAGTGCAAAATAATTAACTGTTAGCTCATTAAAATACTTGCTTTTACGGAAAATCCCAAACTTCACCAAACTGCCAAATAAACTGTACCAACATACTCCATAAGGTTTGGGATGAATAACAACGCCTTTCGGGTGACATTCTAAAAATAGACGGCTCCTTCAAGAATCTTGGAGAGCTATCCGAGAAGCCGAATAAACTTTCAAAAGTTGCATTGTCATCCTGAAACATCACCGAGCTCAAATCCAACATCGGAAACCAACAAGAAAACTGAACCAAAGATCTTCACAAAGAGGAACCCCTTACCATACCACATAGCCTATTGGGACTCCAGGAAATAGGCTATTGGACCCACAATTGACTAGGCTTGAGAAGAGGACATTACACTCCATCCGTGTTCGAAGCAACTGAGATACCTGTCCACCCGCCTAGTCTAGCTTCTTCCTTAATAAATCTGCCAAGTGCTTCCGCCATTATAACAAACATCAAAGGTGGGAGAAGGTCTCCCTGCCTAATACAATTACTAGAAACAAAAAATCCTTTGGGACTCCCATTCACAAGGATCAAAAATATGGGCATTTCAATGCAACTTTTGATCCACTGAATCCATTCACCACATAGTCCAAACTTTTCTAAGACCGCCAAGAGCAATCCTCTATTAACCTGGTCATATGCCTTCCTTATGTCTAACTTCACCAGCATCCTTTCTGCCCTACTCTTCTTCACTATGTGTAAGGCTTCATGAGCAATGATTATTCTATCGGAAATGAACCTCCCAGGCGTGAACCCACTTTGATCCTCAGAGATGAGAAGGGAAAGGATCAGTTTGATTCTATTAGCCCTAGCTTTTGAAATAATTTTATACACTGTGTTACAAGGAGAAATAGGCCTGTAGTCATCCATAGTCCCCGTTTTATTCCTTTTTGGGATTAAGGCAATAAAGGTGGAATTCAATGCTTTCAAACTTGTGTTGTTTCTCCTAGCCTCTTCTACCGCCTTCACCAGATCACCCCGAATAATCTCCCAAAACTGTTGAAAAAATAAAGTCGGAAATCCATCCGAACCTGGTGCCTTATCCGGGGCAACTTGAAAGGTAGCTTTCCTCACCTCTTCCTCTGAGAAAACCTTGTTGAGTTCATAATTCCTACCTTGATCAATCAAACAAGGGATTCTTCTCATAACTTCTTCTTTGCATATCTAGCTAGTATTGTCTGCCTTGTTCAATAACTCTTTAAAATAGTCCACTACCACTTCCCCAATTTCCTCTGGATCAAAGACAACCACGCCATCGCTATTTTTAATTCATGAAATCTTATTTATACTCCTCTTCACTTTGGTAGAGTTATGGAAGAACTTAGTATTCCTATCCCCAGCCTTCAGCCAAGTCTCCCTGGACTTCTGCTGCCAAAAGATTTCCTCTCTAACTAAAAGTTCCTCACTATGCTATCTAAGTGCCTTTTCTTTGACATAACTCTCTTGATCCATTCCTACTCTTAAGTATTGATTATTTAGAGCTTCCATTTCTTCCTCCACTTTAACTTTCTCTTCAAAAATATCCTTGAAATGAGACTTATTCCAATCTTTAAGTTGAATCTCCACAAAAGCCAGTTTTTTCCAAAGCTTAAAGAGTCTAGACCCCACCACCCTATGGGCTTGGGTCCACCATTCCTTGATTCTGTCTCCAATGCCCGAGTCCCTCAACCACATCTTTTTGAACTTGAAGGGGCACCCCGCTGGTCTAGCATCCTGCTCAAACTTGAGTTGAACAGGAAAGTGATCAGATCCAGACAAGGGGGTAATAAAGGATTCGAACACCACATCCCACACTCCACCCACCAAGAATCTATCCAAGCACTCAACTATGTTCGTGAAGCCCTGACACATGTGTAATGTTCCATTTTTGGCACATTGATTATTGTGAGCATTTTGGCTTGTCCTTAGTCTCTTAGTGGCTTTCCGGCTTTGTTGGGAGAACTCCAATGTTCTTGGAATGGCCACAGATCAGTTTTACAGAGTAATTGGTTATAGCTTTGAGCTCAGATGGTGTTCAGGATCGCTGTGATGCTTTCTGATGTTTGATCGGGTTCCCGGTTTGCTCTCCAAGATTCTTGGAGAGGCCGTCTATTTTTAGAAAGTCACCCGGAAGGCATCATTCATCTTCCCAAACATCATGGAATATGTTGGTATGCTTAATTTCACAGTTTGATGATATTTGGGATTTTTCGTAAAATCAGTTGATTTAATGAGCTAAGCAATTAATTATTGCACTTAAGTTAAAAAGGTTGGGAAATGTTCATTTAACACTTAAGTGTTATAGCTCGTTGGAAAGGGGATGAAAAGCTCTAAATCATGGATGCATCATATTGGGGCCTTGTGAATCAAATATTTCTTTTATTTTGATAAAGGGGTCTTTTGAGCTAAAGGGAGCTTTAATTAAAAAGGTGACTTTAAGTTGTGCACACATAATGAATTATTTTTTATACTTTTGAGGAGAAATATGAAGGGATAGAGGAAATAATATTTTATTTCCCTCCAAAAAGTTATAAAAGGAAGAGATGGGCTCATTTGTTGAGCATGCTGGGATTTGTATTGTTACTCTATTGGATTGAACTTGCGTGTTCTTCCATATTCTCTTGAGGACGAAAACCCTCTTGAGGTTGGGTGTGGTTTCACTACAGGAATCACCATTGTGCTGGAGACAGAGATTGGTGCAAGCTCATACAGAGTTTGCCATGGTGCTAAATGGATTTGATAGATTTTGAGGAGTTAATTCTTGTAATCAATTTGGAATAATGAATAATGATCTTCTATGAATTTTGATGTGAATTTTTGAGTGTTTTTATGAAGTTTGAATGCCTATGTACTTGGCCATACATTTCCTGGCCGTACCCCTGCTGAAGAAATCAATGCATATAAGAAATAAATGTTGAGGATTTTGGAATTTTGTTTGATTGCATATTTATTAGCTGCTATAGATGCCCCATTTGCAAGTGATTTGATGCTGTTTTGTAAATTCTGGAAATATCCGTACATATCATGGTCGTACAACTGCTGAAGGAGTCTGATGCTTATGGAAAAATTAGAAGGCTGCTATTCAAATTTCTGTTGTTTGCATCTTGAATGTCTTCCCTAAACGCCTCATTTAAGAGTAATTTCATAGACTTTGGTGCTGTTTCTGATTTTCTGAGAATGTCGTACCATTTCCTAGCCGTACAGCCCTAATCAGTGGTCTTTGTTGACTGTGGGTTATGTCTTCAATCCTTTCATTATTGGACTGCTCAGAGGTTGTTATTATGATCAGATTATCAGGTCTATATCAGAGTTTGGATGATTAGTTGTGTGGATCAGTTTATTGATTTCAGTATTTCATCCATGGCTGCCGTACAGTATGCTACAGTCAGCAATAAATTATGAAATCAGTCTCACTTAGTTTATATGAATAAGCACTCTCATTAGCAAATCAATATTCTATTTGTTAATCATAATGCAGGGTATGCTTATTCATCAATGATCTTCAGGGGATATTTTATCGAGTTCTAATTCTTGTGCTTTGATTTTGAATCTATTAGGGCATATTTGTACTTCATTGTAATACTTTTCACATTAAGGACCCCTGGATGGTTTACCGCCAGTGTGGAGAATGAATCTTTCTTTTATCTTTACCCACTTAAAAAAGTGGAGTATTCCCACTGAATAAGTGGATGGCATTGTACTTTCTTTTTGCTTTCTACCCACAGAAAGTGGTGAATCCCCAAATTATGTGGATGCCCGCCGCAGTGAACAAAGCATAGATTTTAGTTTGCATAGTTGTTCATTGTAGGCCAATCACCGTATGCTCTCACCTTGCCCATTCCGGGATTTGGGTGATCAGAAAGTGTGGGGTATCTAATTGGTTTAATGCATTTGATGCTAACACTGATATCCTTGTATGTAATTTTGAAAAAAAATTGGGGTAGCATCTTACAACATGTTTGTCCAAGTGTAAATTCCATTTTTAGGCACTATATCTTGCAAATAGTTGTCGCTTGTGAAGTCTTGGAAGTCTTTTTGCACCTAATTTACGTAAAGAATACCACCTCTCTTCTCGCTGCTATCCTTAGTGGCATTAAAATCCCCACCAATGATCACTTTCTCATCCTTGATTTCCTAAAGAACCGCAGAAAGCTGGTGCCAAATAAGTCTTTTCTGGTCCGGTCTGGAGGGGCCATAAACATTAATGATGATGAAGCTACTGCCAGAGGATATGGGTTTGCATCTACATATCTGCCAGTGATCTGAATGTTGAATAGGCTCCACACCCAAGCTATACGGATTCCACACTATACCTAAGCCACCAAAGGCCCCACTTGAAGGGACAAAGTTCCCCTCCCACTGTTTCCACCTCCTCATTAAACCTTGAAATTCCCCTTCAGTCAGCTTTGTGTCTTGTAAAATTGCCAGATTAGGTTTGCTCAAGTCAAGATGGCGTTTGAGCAGACGCCTCTTGTTAAGGGCATTTATGGCCCTAACATTCCAAGCGATGAGCATCATTGCTCTTCGGGGAGGGAGAACCCCTTCCCTGATCTCAACTTCCTTTGTCCTTTGGCGCTGCCCGCCAATTCTAGCTGTGCTTTCTTTGATTTCCTCCCTCTTTTGCCTTTCTCCCCCAAGGAAGGCTTCTTCATTTTAGTCTTCCTCTGAGACACGATTCTGATCTCCAATTCCCCCAACTCCTGTTCTGCAGAAGAGTAATCCTCTAAATCTACCTCTACAATATCAAAGTTCTTGGCTTCTTCATCCCCAATCTCAAAACCTTCTCCTTCCTCTATGCTATTTTCCATAGCAGAATTTTCTAACAAGAATTTACCTGCTTCCAGCTCTACACTTCCTTCCTTCCCAATTTGCTCATCTTCCAACACCTGCTGAAAGACTTCCACATTTCCTACCCCAATACAGTCATTGCCATCTAATTGGATATCATCCTGAAAAGACCGCTCCTCAGCTACGGGAACAGCGCCCTCTAGTTGACCAGTGAACTCCAAAATAGAGTTGCCATTCGAGTTAAACAGATTGACAATAGGAGTCACATCTAAGATGTCGTCTTTATGATCTTTCACTCGACCAAGTGCTAAGACTGCTTCCTCGGCTTGGGGCAAAGAGGTATCTGGGGCTTTATGGTTTTCTTCTTCTAGTCTATCTGAAGCTTCACCGGGGGGAAGGAATCCAAGTTCCTATCTACCAGAGGACCCTCTTCCTTATCAAGCTCAACCTTTTCGTTAATCCTGGGTTTTTGCTGTGGGGTTTTTCCCAATTCTATCTTCTGCCTCTAGATCCTAGAGTCCAATCTGATTTCGACCTCGCTTGGGATTTCCTTTGTCAAATCAATTGCTAAACAAATCCTAGCATACATCCCAACTTCTCCACTAAACAAATTATTATCTGTTATCTGTTTTAACAAATGAGCCCAATCTTTCACCAATCCACTTAAGGATATCTTCTTCCCAATATTCCGCAGCTAGGTTATACATCCTATTCCACATCGGCACAACTGAAACTTCATGTTTAATAGGGTTAAAGTTGGCCTCCCAGTCTTTAACATAGAAGCCCATTCCATCCATGATATGAGGACCTCCCTCCATAAATTTAGTTTCTAACTCTGCGCTCAACCATTCCACCATGAAAAATCCGTTTGGAAGAGATTTAATGATGGCCTCCTTATCCCAATTATTCTTGCATCACTAGGAAAGCCTAACCCTAGCCGGCCAATCCCCAGCCCATTTTAAGAATACTGCTCTGGCCCTTAATCTATTCACCATATTTTCTAAGGCCGGGCAGTTTATGTTGAAAGAAATGCATTTAGGAAGCGGAGGATAACTTACCGGGATGGCATTAGCTCCAGTCGCCACGCCTTCGCCCTTGGGTCTCCAATATTTCTCCTTTGAGGCACCATCTATCCTCGCTGCTTTGCTGGATGCAATCCATCTGATCTCCTACCCCACTCCCTTTTCCAAAAGCCTTCCTTCCTCCCGAAACCCGAATCAGCACTCCTCCAGTCATGCCAATCTTCCCAATATCTATTCCTCAGTTTATGAGAGAACCATCTTTTCCTTCCCCATCGGCCAGGTTCTGAAGATTTTTGGTACGGAGGCATATTCAAATTCGGAGGATAAATTAATTAAATAAATAAGATTTTACTTTTATGGGCATTTTTGTCATTTATGCAACTGCTATTTTGTTTTAGCTGCATATAAGAAATTTATTTTGCCACATAAGATGATTATACACCTTTAACAAGCTGCCAAAATAACCCAGTAATCATTTAAGTGGGTAAAAACATGCCAAAAGCACTTCAGCAGCAAACTATGCAACTTTGGCAGCAACCTGTGCACCTCAGCAGCAACTTCTCAGAGCCATAACTTCCTCATATGAACTTAAAATAAAATGCATTTTTTTTTAAATTTCATAGCTTTCCAAGAAGAACATGAATATGCCAAAATATTCAACTTTTGACTCCATTTGACTGCTGTTTTTGGCCTCTGTGCATCCAAAATCAATGCCACAGAGTACAAAACCAGATCCATTTATGGATCACTAAATTTAAGAATTTTATTGGTATTGGCCTCGTTGGGATTAAAGGATCACTATTGCCCAATGATGCCATATATAGGAAGTGGTGGGTAGATGTTAAGCATCATATTGTGAATTTTGTTTTCTTGCAAGATTTTTGGGCATTGCTCCCTTGAAGTGGCTCGAGCTAATAATCAAGTGTTATATGCTTATTTCAGTCAATTGTTTGGATCTCCTCTGTTCGGCTTCTATTTGTGCATTTACTCTGCTATTCTGTCATTGCTATATTGTGGATCTGTTATAAATATTGATGCTATTCTACTTCTGCAATCAGTAATCCATTACAGATAAACTATAATGCTTTTGTTTTTTGGCTGCTTAGAGTTCTAATCAGACTCAATATTGTTAGAAAGCATGTGTTTCAAGGCCATATCAAAGAACATGAATCATAAACTTAAATAGCAGCACCATAGCAGGGTTGGATCTCACATACATTATAAGACAAAGTAAAGGAGCATATTTATGTTGAAAAACTTTTATTGTGCAAAGAAATGATGTCATGTATGGAAACTGACTATTCTAAGATGCCTTACAGCAATATTTTATAGGTAACAAATGATCTTTCACAGAAGTGTTGAGATAGAACTTAGAATTAAGATTGTTTGCAAACAGGGCTCCCATTCAAAATTCAAGATGAATTGGAAATTTCTAAACAAAAATCTACAAACATCCCATTTTACATCTAAGATGTAAAATACAAAATATAATCTCAATTTTTCAAAGCTAATACCATGATGAATGAGTGCATAAACATCTTATTACAAACCTTCTCAAAAATATTTATTTTCTTGAGTGCTAAAATTCGATGAGTTGGTTTATGGATCGCCTTGCGTACAACACTACTAGCACCACACCCAATTGTACCAAATATGCACATCTCACGTGAGGCACACTGGTATGTCTTTTCATTACTATCATCATCTTCCATGCCTGCTGAAGTTCTCTTTTGTAAACCAAGTTCATTGATGTTGTATTCTCCGCATGATCTACTGAGTAAGTTCAATGTTCCACCAGCCGAAACCTACAAAATAAAAATTATTATCAGCATCTAACGCTAACCAAATACATATGTCCAATAATAATGATACATTAAAGGCGTCAGATTGGGAAGGCAAGAATGGAGAACAGAAATGTGAAATCAGTCTCCTTAGCTTGCCCTAGGTGGCTGATTACAATATCATCAATAGTCATGTTATAAAATATAATAAAATTACTGGAAAAAGGAGATGGTCAGGGCATCTGATGAATGCCACATCCTTTACTGTGTGCATGGTTTTGATTCAAGGAACTGATGGAAGGAGGCAATACGGAGTGGAAGCAGCTTGAGTGAGGAGGTAGGATGTGTGGAACGATGCCATGTGGCGTAGCCAGTGCAATGCTGACCTAGGCACCATCAAACATCTAATCAACTCCATCACTGTTTATGTCATGATCCTTTTAAGATTGTGCTTCATAATGAGAACTAAAAGAGCACCAACTTCAGGACTGCCCAAGGATGAGATAAATGTTGTTGCAAGAAAAGACAATCGCTTATAGAACTCCTCTAACCACTTCAGCCATCTTTGACCAGGCCGTCCTTTATCGCCTCACATTTGGGTCACTAAAGGCTATCATGTTGGGTTACAGGTTCATGGTTTTAAGGAGGCAATTCACATCGACAGCTATTGCTTGGAAGTTTGAAAACTTTGATCTATTTGAATTTGCCGAAGAGCAAAGCCACGTACACTAAGGAAAATGATAATCAGAAAAAACTAAGTGAAGCAAAAATTAAGGAGGATGGTAAAATTGGTTTCAATTCACTCTGCCCCTACTTCTTCCTGAAGACACCTACTTCTCAGGGCAGATGCCTATTTTATTGAATGACAATGGGCACTATTCCAGACACTTCATTACTGGTAATGCCAGTGGCTGTGCAAGAGATGAAGGCATCAAGAATCAGGACATAATCAGAAACATTGCTAGCATGATCAAATATTCAGAATAGAGGATGAGGGAGTTCAGCTGGGAGCCGGTGAGAGGGAATGGACAAAAAATTGCCCACTAAACTGCATGCATCATGAACAACACTGTAAAGGAGTTCTAATCAGCAGTCAAACATGATGGAGGCAAGCTTAGAAGTGCGGTCAAATGCAAAGTATAGAACAGCAAAAAGGATATATGTTGTTTTCTGAAGGAGGAGGTCATTTAGAGAATAAACAGCCTGGGAAAATATCCTGAAAGATGTGGCAACTGCTCAAATCACCTTTGGGAAGCATCTGCACAAAGATGCCATGAAGGTTCTTGACAACATTAGATGCACACACAATACCCTGCATCATGATGAGGACTCTGAGGAAGAAGCTCCAGAGGAGTTAAGGCTCTGTATGGTTTGGCAGTATCTTTAGTTCTCATCTTTGTTCTGCACATTAGTTTTATGTATGGTAAGGTTCACTACTCAAATGCAATCACATACGTCTTACACTAGTTCATGTTACTCACTCTACTTAAATATCATCCACTTTAATGACCAAACACTCAATAGCAATTTTACACCTCATTCACAACAAAAAGTGGTAAATCTGGCCAAAAAACATTCACTTAGCTGCTACCACAGTTCCTAATCTCAAGCAGGTGGGAACACTCGTCATCCCAAACTAATATCTTTCGTAGAACCGTACGTTTGAAATATTTTAGCAAATTCAGGATAGATTTGTGATTAAGTGGAGCTATCGGCACTAAGTGTATCAAAGATAATCTATTCTTCATTGAGAATTTGAGTATGCTATTACAAAGTTAAATGTGATTATGTCTCATTTTCACATAAACAACCCAGTCTGTCCCATTTTTCACATAAACGATCCAGTCATAAACCCCACTGTGATTGCTTCGGTCATGTTTAGCTGATATTCCTAATCTTACAGAACAAGCTCGCATTTTTTATCACCTATCACGGATGGGGTTTCTTGATCTAAACTTTTTAAGAAAATATTTGCAGTACTTTTCGATTCCCCATAGCTTTTCCCTCTCATCTTCTCTGATGTTTGAGATGAAATGTAAAAAATGAAATACCTTGTAAGAAGCACAAGGATCTAGAGACACGTCAGCATCGAACAAAATCCCAAGCTTCTTCTTCATATTTTCCACGCCTGTCATGGTTGCAAATTTTTCCCCTTTTTTTTTAAATTCTTTTGGTTAGTGTAAAATCCCAATTCTGTAAGATCTTAGCTCATGGGTCGTGTTTAACTTATCGCACAACCTCATATCGCCTGTTACGTGATTCGAACCCACGACCCAACATTGAATTGATCTTGGCATGAGAAAACCAACATCGGCGAAGCATGACGCGCCCGTATGAATTGAGAGGTGAAATGGAAAGGAAGTTTATCTTTGTCTGGTAGCAGTTCAATGGAGGATGTTGGACCCCATTTCCAGGTAGCAAAAAATCTAAGGGCCCACAAAGTAAAACGTGGATGTCAACACGCTCAACGCCATATGAATTGTGTTGTGATTCTCTCATCTCGACACGTGGCGACGATACATCACTCCCTACTCTACTCCACTGGACTTTTGTCTAACGACGTCCTAAATAATATCAGTCCCCTTCACTACTTTTTGTGCTAGCTGTAAGTGACGTAGGGTAAGGAATGAATGAATGAAAGATTTTTAAGGGGCCCAGAGAACAATCTATCAAGGCATTTTCGTTTTCTTTTCGAGCTCAGATCCCCTGCTATGAATCTTGATCAGCAACCCGGTTGTATTGTGAATCTGTGCCTCCTCAAATAAGTCACTAAGGTTGTCCACCCTCCCCCTGTTTTCAAACGAGACCACAGTCTATGGGACCCAGAGCGAGATTTGTTATAAATGAAATAGCATGTTTTGGTGAAAATAGTGTAAGATTTTTTGAATTAATGTTTTGGACCAAATTTCATGATTTATTGTTGGGATGAGCAAAAACAATGAATTAATGTTTTGGATCAAACTTTATAATCTCATTTTAATGATGGATCATGGAGTTTGATCCAAAACTGTATCATCCTAATGGTGTATTATGGAGTTTGATTCAAAATGTTGATTATTCTATAATGATTTATGGAGTTTGATTAAAAAATCTTTTTTCTCATCGTCATGATGGATCATTGAGTTTAATCTTAAAATATTGGTACAAAAAATTCACAATTTTTTACTAATGAGAAAAATGGTGGGATTAGGTGTGTCATACACCTTGCAAGTCCTAATATTGAGATTATTTATTTATTTAATATTTTATAATAATTAAAGGGCCCTCGTGGAAAAAGACATCTCACTTGTGACTTGACCATTATGCCATGTGTATTCCTTGGTATGATGTGTGTGTAAGAATATGTAAGAGCATTGTGTCATGTAAGGTGTGTAAGAGCATTTATGGCATTGTAAGTGCGTAAAAGATTCCATAGTGTGCATAAGAACGTGTAAGAGGGAGGATACAAAGTGGACTTGGAATCTTGACCAAACTATGGTAGTATATGACGCGTGTCATAAAACATCTTGGAAAATGTGGAAAAATGACAAAAATGGGTGTCCAAGTTTGATGGGTAGTTATGTATAAGAATATTCTATTCTTGATTTGTTGACTCGTCGTGTAAACTTGGAATTGGAATTTGGGCCATGGAGTTGGTCGCCATACTTTCCGTGCTTTAGCTAATGGTTTTCCAAAACTATTCATGGTTCTTTGTTTGGTTATTGCCTATATATATGGGTGCTTGGGTTGAGGTTGTTATGAGAGGTTTTTGCAATGTAGGGGTTACACCGCCAAATTTTCTCCAAACGAACAAGATGTTGATCTCCATGCTATGAGTCTAATATTGTATTGTAATAGATATGTGCTAGAAATCTACGGGTAGAGGGGGGGGGGGGGGCAAAAGGGTTTTCCCCATATATATTTTGTGTCACCTCTTTGTGTGAATGTTTTCTTTCTTGTCTTCCATTCTAGTTTATTTCTAAGTGTTGATTTACATGATGTTATACTACTAAAATAATTTTAGATATGATACCTCACATTACTCTCCTCAAAGGGTTAATATAGGAAATCTATGTGTCATGATTATGCTTATTATGGGCATAAACTGTTTGCACTTGTATTAGGATTTAGGTTTGTAAATCTTTCAGTACTAAAGATGCATGTGTAGTATATATTCTCACAAAAATTTCACTTTGATGATGGATCATAGAGTTTGATCTAAAATGTTGGTTGAAAAAAACTTACATAGTCTTTACCAAAAAAATTATCATCGTGATGATGGATTATGGAGCTGATCTAAAATGTTGATTCAAAGATCTTACATATTTTTTACTAGAAGCATATGCTAATATAACCATATCCTTAAATTAGGAGTCATATTCACCTCGAAGATGAAAAAAGCCTCATGATCCAAAGGGAAATCCCACCTAAATAAAAATGAAATTCAACTTGTTTTCTATCAAATCAATAGTTTGCAAGGAAAAATGAAGAGAAACAACAAGGAATGAATCTTAAGGTAGGAAAGGCATGAAATAGTAGTCTATAGGGCAAAACCAGGAGAAACAAGTACAATTTCAACTAGGGCATGAAACTGAGTATAGAAAAGAATGAGGGCACAAGGACACAAAGGCATGAGTGGTAGACAAGAAATAACAAGTATGAGGGCATGAGTGTCAAGGTTTTGAACAAAAATATAATGGAGCAGGGTTTGAATCATCAGGACTGCTATGGGGACCAGATCTCAAAGGTGTAGAGAGCAAAAGAGGACAAATATTACAAGCATTCAGCCTTCCTATCTCATCCAAGTATGAGGACTAAGTTATATGATAATGTTACTCTAAATATTGTATGTAGACAATGAACATAAAATGATAATAAAAAAATTTAGACCTCTAAATCTAAACCCAAATATATACCTAAACCTACATCCAACATAACATATTGCACATTTAAAATGGAAGAACATCCATCAAAGAGTTCAAAAGAGAATAATGATGCATCAAAGTATGTGAAAGAGGGCATTACCCCAAATGAACAAGTAGTTGCACAACATAGTTGACAAGAAGTCAACACCAATAGACATTAGCATGCCTTTCCCTTTAACAACTTGGTAAACAATATTTTTGACAAGTAGATAGATTTCGTGTTACCACAAGGATTGGGGAAGACAATGGTTGCCTACATTACCTCTCACTTTAGTGACATGACAGGACATTTTGAAAGGCATTCATACATGTATCTACAAATTTTTAATATCACACCCAACATAGCCCCATCTAAAATTCTTTATAAGGAAGTAAGCTCATAGCATTACTAGTTTAAAAACAATGCATAGAAAAATCTTTGATAACAAGTGAAAGAAAACTATGCCCATGAACAGTTCCTATATTAACCTTATAAGAGAAGAACATGTAAGTTCATGTCTACACAAAATAATAAAGAAAGCACATAACACAAGATACCCATGGAGGAAAATCTTTTTTGAGAACAACCTGGCCTCCATAGCATACTCAACATATTATTCAACAACACCAATTACAATACATTCATAAAGTATTAATGCTCCATCAAGACATAGAGGAGAACATCACTAGCTTCTAGAGTCAATCTAATAGCATATCCCCCATCTCTAAGAAATGCTATGTAACCCATGAACAATCTAATAGCATCTCAACTATACATCCATAGCCATATTGTAATGTCACAACCACAAGCAACAAGAGAATAACTGTGGAGAAAATTCAACAACATAACCTTATAATAATGCATTATGTCTTCATCTCAAGCCTTAAGTATATAGGCTTAAGGAGGTCCAAAAACCAAAAGACAATACTATAGGCCCAAAAATAGTCCCAAAATCCCATGGTAATAATTCTCATAACCCACTCTCCATGATGGGTCAATCGACTAATAATAGAATGATGAAAGTAGATTGTCATTGATGTCAAAAAGGTGTTGGTATTGACAGGAGGATCAGTGGATGTTCAAAGTCTTCATCATGGGATTGCTCATGGTTTCATGATCACAGTTCAGGGGTTGTTTACTTCATGATGCTCATGGTCTCATTTCAGGATGCTTGATGGAGTTCATATCTTGTTTATGTTTCTTGGTTCATTCTTGTTTGTGTTGGTTCATTTTTGTACATCTTATGCAATGGTGTTTGAAGGAATAATGCAATGCATATGTCTTGTTATGCAAGGTTGATTAACAAGGTGTGTTTCATGTATCCATATTGTTCACAGTTTGTCCACCAAAGCAGAGATGATGGTTGAACATATTGATGAGTTGTTAACAGACACAGGTTGATGTCTTGCAGATGCATAGAAGGTATCATTTATGATTGACAGATTTGCAGGGCTTGTTTGTTCTTTCATGTCATTATGGCGTTCTTCATGTGGGTGTTGGCATTGGTATAGATGCTCTTGATGTTCATGCTCATAATGTATACATAGTAGTTTGCTCAGTGGTTTCACTTGTTCTTCATAGTTTTTATGTTCAGTGTTATTCAAGATAAGATGTATGTGACATGGTGATAATGATCAACAAGGTAAGAATCAAGGTGTTGAAGGATCATGCTTTATCTTAACTGACACATGAAAAATAATTGCATTGTCATGTTGATTGTTCAAGTAAAAATAAGAGGTTGTTGTTATAAATCAAAATGTCTCATGTTCACGTTCAAGAAATTACAATCTTAGAAATGGTGATGTCTCTTAAGAGCAGAAGGAATATTGCATTACAAGTCAAGGAATATTGCAGTTTGTCATAAATTATGGGAAAGCATGATATTTGATTTTAGGATTTGAAAATTCTTAAAAATCTAGTCTTCTATATCCTAAAATTATAAACTATATTTCCCTAAGTCCAAAGTCATATTTATGGCTTTACTTTTAAATTTAAAAACTTTATGTTTATCTCCTAACCCTCTAAATGTCATTATGATAAAGTGGATTTTATTTGGAGTGAGCAATTAAAAGTTTTTTTAAAGGGATATTTTTAGTCTTCAAAAATGCTGAAAGTTGTGGAGTTTTAAAAGCTTTTTTTTTAAAAAAGAGATCTTTCTAAGTTTTTAAAAAAAGCCTACCCGTGACATAGAAGGCTAAAAAGTAAAGTTTTCTTATTTTTAAAAGGAGGAAGTGGATGTGCCTTTTAAAAGGCTAATTTTAGATATTGAGGTGGCAACTTTTGTTGGAATATTTAAGAGCACATTTTGAGGAGATTTTATTTCTAATTTCTATCTTTTGGTGTAGAGGAGTTAAAGAAGGAAGTTTTGTATTTTTCTAAATATGAATGAAGTGTTGATTTTATTTTGAGGAAGTTTATAGGTTTTCATGCCTTTCTTTTTCTATTCTCCTATAGATTAAAAATATTGTTGTTGAAAACATTCAATTTAATGAAGATGAAGATTTGCAAAGGATGAAACTGAACAGGTGGAACATATTTTTGAAAAGTCGTTTGATGCAGATTGAAGAATATTTTGAAGAAGACAGAAAATTTTTTGTAGAGAAGATGAAGGGCTTGAAGAAGATGATTTTTTAAAAATAAAAAATATGAAAGAGATTTTTTTAAGAAAATGAAAAATCCCATTTTGCAGATGAATAGATGAAGATTTGTTTTTGTAAGAAGAATTATATGTAGGTGATTGAATTTCTTTTGCAGAGAAAAGAATATGAAAGGTTTTATGCACAGTGAAATTCATTTGTAGGACAGAAAATATGATTTTCTTTATGAATGGAAATGGTCATACAGAGAAAATAAGTGATTTTATTTTTGTAGGAGTATTGAAAGGAGAGAAGAGAAATATGAAAGGTTCTCTTTATTTCATATATAATGGTTTTGTGGGATCATTGAAGTTGTTGTTGTGTGGATCCACATATAGGGTTGAATATATTTTGAATATCCTCTTGAAGAGAAAATACAGATGATAAGTTTTGTATGTGATGAGAAGTATGGTGATATGACAGACACAAGAAGTGATTTGTATTGAAACAGAGAAACCCTTTGAATTCTTAGTTTTAATTTGAGTATGTATTAGGAGTAGGTGCTTCTAAACATTATTGTCAGTGAGGCACAATATGCCAGTGAGGCTTGTAGGTTAGTGAGACCTCTCAATTGTCAGTGAGACATAATATTCAGCCAGTGAGGCTTTGTAAGAAGTTTTGAAAGTTAAGCCAGTGAGGCACTTCATGAGTGGTTTTTCTACCCCTGAGGGTTTTCCACTCGGTAAAAAGCTTGTGTCATGCTTCTCATTGATTTCTTCTGTGTGTGTGCATATTAATGGTTTGATCATGTTTTTGTTTACATCTTTTATTATAAGTCTTGTGCATATAAACTCAACAAATCATTAATGTCCCCCTCTCTATTTGTCTTGTAAGATAAAGTTTGCAAAAAATTAAAATTTATACAACACTAATTTACCCCCCCTCTCAGTGTTGTTCTGGACTCCTACATTTGGTATCAAAGCCAGGTTCCCTTTTGAAGCTTAATCAACTTGGGTAGGTCTTGTGTGTGGAGGACCATGGGTAAATGCAAAAGAAATAAGAGCAAGAAAATTGTCAAGTCTTAGACTAGTCAAAATTCTCCATCTTTATCAAATTCAAAGGTTGATATAGAACATGTTGATAGAAATGTTCCCCAAGTTGAATCTGATATTGTATTAGAAGAAAAAGTTTCAGGAGCTCCTTTCTTTGATGGTTCAAATTTCTCAGTTTGGTGTATGAGAATGCAGATTTATTTATCCTCTTTAGGATATGGTGTTTTGATGTCAGTTGAGAATGGATATTGTGTTACTACAAATAATAAAGAAGCTCTTGAGTGTAATTATATTGTAAAGAAGGCAATATTGTCTGCTTTATCTAATGATGTTCCTTGTCAAGTTATGCAATGTGAAACAGCTCAGGATATGTGGATGAAGTTGATAAAAATTTATCAAGGTAATGCATCTGAAGAAAAAGATAACTTATTATCTTAAAAGAGTGACAATGATGAAAAACTTTTACATGAAGGAGATGAGACTCAATTAGATTTCGAAGAAGAAGATTACATCATAAGTGAGAATGATTAGGAATATGGTGAACAAGATTGTGAGATTGATGTGGAAGGAGAGATCATATATGCTCTAACTGAACTCAGGAAATATAAGAAAGAGAATCAGAAATTAAAATTGCAAGAAAGAGAATTCAAAGACAAAGCACTTTCAGACCTTGAGAGTGTATCTTCAGATCTTGAAGAGCCCAGATGTCAGATTATGAGTTTAACGACATATATTGATGATTCAGACAAATTAATTGTCAAATTAAAGACTGAAATTGAGGAAGCTAAGAGGATAGCTGATGTTTCAATATCTAACCTTGAAGTTAGAAGGATTGAGAATCTAAAATTAGAGGGTGAAATTATCAAACTAAAAAAGATTATGATGGTCTCAAAGTTGTGTCCAAGAAGAATCAAGAGTTAGGCAAACAGAAGCTTCATATGAACACAACTGGTTTTGAAAATGAAGGAGAGTGTTCCAAATCCAAAAGAAAAAATATTTTGAATCATCATGTTGCTACATCTGAAGGTAAAAGGAAGAGTGAAGTTGAACAGAAAACCAGAGATGAATTTGTGCACAATCAAAGAAGGAATTTCAGAAAACCTACTCCTTTAAGACAAGCATACATGTACAGGTATAACTATTCATTTAATGGTTATTGTTATACTTGTAATCAATTTGGACACAAATCAGTTAATTGTAGAAGAAATCATTTTACTTCAATCAGGAATACTAATATTGTTTGTTACAAGTGCAATAATGTTGGACACATACAAAGAAATTGTAAAGTGCATAGAAGGTATGATCCTGCATGGAAGCTTAACATGAATGCTCAAAGGTACTATCAGTCATTTGATTATGATTGTAACATAGTTTGTTATAATTGCAACACTCTTGGACACAAAGCACACAGTTGTAGAATGTATGGAAGAATTGCTTCACCTTGTTTGAATGGATGGAAAAAAGAAAAGGTTGTAAAGGTTTGGAAGAATAAAATTGAGCAAAAGAAAGAGCCTGTAAAAATCTGGAAGCAAAAATAATGCAAAGAGAAGATAAATTCTAAACTTTTGCATCTTGCACAAGTTATTTCATCAATTGCATAACACGTGGCATAATGTGAGGGGGAGTTGTTCATGTCCTATCAAGTATCCCCAAGAAGTTTCAAAAAGGAAATCATTTGATGCTTTGATTTTGTTTATTATGCTATTAGATTCATCTCTGATTATGTTTGCTAAAATGCGTATCAAGTTCATAATGGTGTTTTTCAGTGTCTGTCTGTGATTCAAATGATCAGTGGATGATGTCATTTTGTAGATAAGATGTTCAAGGGTTCAATGCACAAAAAGTTTGTTGATGTTGAGTGGTTTGGTGATTTTTTTCTTGTTCATAGCATACTTACAGAGATTGAGTTGTTATGATGTTATAGTTCAATGAGCTTAAGATGTTTTCAAGGAGCTCTTATTAGATTTTAGCATATGTTGACTAAGGAGACTGAAAATGAAAAATTCAACTCATAACTCTAATCTCTACATTTGTTGTTGCAATAAGAACTTGTTGGTGCAGATTAGTTGGTTGATGTCTCACATTTGATGGGCTGATTTGAATGATTCAGTTAAGAGTCATCAATTCTTATTTATTGTAGTATGTTTTAGATTTGGTTTTGCATATATCATATTTGATATTGTTTTGCAAAAAGTGTCTTGTGAAGAAACAGAAGGATGGTCTTCATCAAGATAGTCTTCAGATAATCTTCATCATGTCAAGAAGTGGTTATGGGCAACTTATAACAATGGTTTGATGCTTGGTTTGGTTTGGTTTGCCTTATATGATGTTGTAAGTCTTGTGCTTCAGGAAATGTGCCTTCAAATGTGTACTTCATGATGGCTTGTTACATTCAAGTTGTTCAATGTGTAGATATACATGGACAAAGCTTTCAGGATAAGTTTTGGACAACAAATTGCAAAAATGATCAATGCTATTTCAATTCTTGGTTGGTATGAAAGATAACAAGGTCAATGATTCTGTTTGTGATTCAAGAAATGAGTAAGCAGTTGGTTGATATCAATATAATTTGCTAGTCTCATGCTAATGTTGTTTATGAGTTATTCTTCATAGGGGGAGGCAATAGCCTTTGTCATCAGATGTCAAAAAGGGGGAGAAAGAAAAATGTATCAGGGAGTTTTGCCATCAATGACAAAGGGGGAGATTGATGAAAGTAGATTGTCATTGATGTCAAAAAGGTGTTGGTATTGACAGGAGGATCAGTGGATGTTCAAAGTCTTCATCATGGGATTGCTCATGGTTTCATGATCACAATTCAGGAGTTGTTTACTTCATGATGCTCATGGTCTCATTTCAAGATGCTTGATGGAGTTCATAGCTTGTTTATGTTTCTTGGTTCATTCTTGTTTGTGTTGGTTCATTTTTGTAAATCTTATGCAGTGGTGTTTGAAGGAATAATGCAATGCATATGTCTTGTTATGCAAGTTTGATTAACAAGGTGTGTTTCATGTATCCATATTGTTCACAGTTTGTCCACCAAAGCAGAGATGATGGTTGAACATATTGATGAGTTGTTAATAGACACAGGTTGATGTCTTGCAGATGCATTGAAGGTATCATTTATGATTGACATATTTGCAGGGCTTGTTTGTTCTTTCATGTCATTATGGTGTTCTTCATGTGGGTGTTGGCATTGGTATAGATGCTCTTGATGTTCATGCTCATAATGTATACATAGTTGTTTGCTCAGTGGTTTCACTTGTTCTTCACAGTTTTTATGTTCAGTGTTATTCAAGATAAGATGTATGTGACATGGTGATAATGATCAACAAGGTAAGAATCAAGGTGTTGAAGGATCATGCTTTATCTTAACTGACACATGAAAAATAATTGCATTGTCATGTTGATTGTTCAAGTAAAAATAAGAGGTTGTTGTTATAAATCAAAATGTCTCATGTTCACGTTCAAGAAATTACAATTTTAGAAATGGTGATGTCTCTTAAGAGTAGAAGGAATATTGCATTACAAGCATTACAAGTCAAGGAATATTGAAGTTTGTCATAAAATATGGGAAAGCATGATAATTGATTTTAGGATTTGAAAATTCTTAAAAATCTAGTCTTCTATATCCTAAAATCATAAACTATATTTCCCTAAGTCCAAAGTCATATTTATGGCTTAACTTTTAAATTTAAAAACTTTATGTTTATCTCCTAACTCACTATATGTCATTATGATAAAGTGGATTTTATTTGGAGTGAGCAATTAAAAGTTTTTTTAAAGAGATATTTTTCGTCTTCAAAAAGGCTGAAATTTTTGGAGTTTTAAAAGCTTTTTTTTTAAAAAAAAAGAGATCTTTCTAAGTTTTTTAAAAATGCCTACCCGTGACATAGAAGGCTAAAAAGTAAAGTTTTCTTATTTTTAAAAGGAGGAAGTGGATGTGCCTTTTAAAAGGCTAATTTTAGATATTGAGGTGGCAACTTTTGTTGGAATATTTAAGAGCACATTTTGAGGAGATTTTATTTCTAATTTCTATCTTTTGATGTAGAGGAGTTAAAGAAGGAAGTTTTGTATTTTTCTAAATATGAGTAAAGTGTTGATTTTATTTTGAGGGAAGTTTATAGGCTTTTCATGCCTTTCTTTTTCTATTCTCTTATAGATTAAAACTATTGTTGTTGAAGACATTCAATTTAATGAAGATGAAATTGAACAGGTGGAACATATTTTTGAAAAGTCATTTGATGCAGATTGAAGAATATTTTGAAGAAGACAAAGAAATTTTTTTGTAGAGAAGATAATTTTTTTTAAATAAAAAATATGAAAGAGATTTTTTTAAGAAAATGAAAAATCCCATTTTGCAGATGAATAGATGAAGATTTGTTTTTGTAAGAAGAATTATATGTAGGTGATTGAATTTTTTTTGCAGAGAAAAGAATATGAAAGGTTTTATGCACAGTGAAATTCATTTGCAGGACAAAAAATATGATTTTCTTTATGAATGGAAATGGTCATACAAAGAAAAGAAGTGATTTTATTTTTGCAAGAGTATTGAAAGGAGAGAAGAGAAATATGAAAGGTTCTCTTTATTTCATATATAATGGTTTTGCGGGATCATTGAAGTTGTTGTTATGTGGATCCGCATATAGGGTTGAATATATTTTGAATATCCTCTTGAAGAGAAAATACAGATGATAAGTTTTGTATGTGATGAGAAGTATGGTGATATGATAGACACAAGAAGTGATTTGTATTGAAATAGAGAAACCCTCTAAATTATTGGTTTTAATTTGAGTATGTATTAGGGGTTGGTGCTCCTTGAAGTTGGTGCTTCTAAACATTGTTGCCAATGAGGCACAGTATGCCAGTGAGGCTTGTAGGTCAGTGAGACCTCTCAGTTGTCAGTGAGACATAATATTCAGCCAATGAGGCTTTGTAAGAAGTTTTGAAAGTTAAGCCAGTGAGGCACTTCATGAGTGGTTTTTCTACCCATGAGGGTTTTCCACTCGATAAAAAGCTTGTGTCATGCTTCTCATTGATTTCTTCTGTGTGTGTGCATATTAATGGTTTGATCATGTTTTTGTTTACATCTTTTATTATAAGTCTTGTGCATATAAACTCAACAAATCATTAATGTCCTCTCTATTTGTCTTGTAAGATAAAGTTTGCAAAAAGTTAAAATTTATACAACACTGATTCACCCCCCCCTCTCAGTGTTGTTTTGGACTCCTACATAGAATACTCCCTTATGCATCATAGCCCCCTACCAAACTCAAGCACACCATTTGGTCATATTGCACATCTTCTAAGATGCTTTATAATCTGTCATTGTTACATGTCATAAGTTGGAGGGTCCACTTTATAACTCCCTTCTTACATGCTCTTATGCATGTCATAGAATATCGTATGCATCTTAAAATATCATAAATGTTCTTACACGTATAACACAACATAAATATTCTCTTACACGTGTCATTATACATTAGATGTGGCCAACAGTACCTCATCAAGTGGGACATTCTAATATGTAGGCACATAAAACAAAATTCAAATTAATTAATAATCGAAACACTAGGAATCGTAAGGTGTAATGACACCTAATCCCAATAATTCCTCACTGTTCATATACCTTGCAAGAGAAAAAGGGAAAACCAACAATTAGTGAACAAACTGTTGATGTATAAAATTGCGCAGGTTCTAACACCAACATGGGAAGTTCCAAGAATGTGAGACTTGCTACTTGAAATAACCTCTAGATTTTAAAGAAGTTGGCTCTTCTCTATTTTAATTAGGTTTTGAGCAAAGGGGAAGAAATTAACAGGATTACAGATATAATAAGCAAATTTAATTATGGCGATGCGCCTAAGTAAAAAGTATCCCTTCAATTCAAGCACAATGAAGCTATTCTCAAGATATAGTTATATTAAAGAGCAGATACTATATGATCAATATAAACAGATATAATGAATATCATCAAAGGCTTATAACCATACAACTTTGCAAAGACACAGATGATATAACCAAGGCACAGAATAGAGTTCTTATTAATCTTCCAGCAACATAAAAGGCACAAATATATTAACTTTCTTATCAAGAATAACAAAATAAAGGCAAAATGATATAAACTGGTCACAACAAAGTCTTTGTCTCCTCTTTTAGATTTCTGATTAAAACTTATCGAAGATCAATGAATCTCTATGAATGAATCCATATTCTCTATTAAAAATTCTGCACATTTATAATCATCGATCTGACACAAGATTGCCTGCAACAACTTGAATCCTCAACGGTCCAACAGAACTGAAGATTACTGGAAGTCCATGGCGGTTACGATCTTCTGAATCTGCAACGGCCGTCCTTCTTGCACGCTCATTGGCTGGGGCAAATTATTATGTGGCACATCACCTGTATTGAGACTCAGACACATGGCGAGAGCCACGTGCTTAGAAAAAAAAAGAAATATGACAGATGGCAGTGTCTGCATCTACTTAGAAACCCCTTTGTCTTCAAAGAAATCAACAGGAAAAAGACACTTGTCGCATTCCGTAGTCTCCAAAAAAAATATGTCTTATCCCGTGGAGCCCTTTAAAACCTGTGTCTTTATACTCGGGCACCTTCCGTTATGACATCTGTCGCAACCCGCTTCACTTATAAATTGAGACAAAATAATAATGGGACCCACAACCTTCATAACTCACTACCCTCAAAGGGAATAAAATTGGGACAAATGGTGGCCCCCGCGCTCATGCTAGCTAACATGCGGCAACATCTGCAACACTGCTGAAACAAATAAAACTTTTGAAAGGTCCTACGGAAGTTGACACTTGGTGCATTCTGCACAAAACTGTGAATCAAAAATTTCTCGCTACAAGAGTTATGAATAAAGCAACTCCTTCTCCGCATACCACCACGTGGCATCCTCCGCAAGATTGAAACCAAATAAACTATGGCCCACCATTATTTATGTTGACATCAATATTAATTCAGAAAGAGACACACAACATCCGCATAAAACTCAAAAGACACATGGCGCCCTCTGCAGCATTGTAGCAAGAAAGGAAGCTTTTTGAGACTACCTCCGCAAGCGACACATGGCGCCATCCGCAGCATTGAAACAAAATAAACTAGCAATGCTACCTGATACGTGGCGCGCTCCGCATAATACTTAATACTTGAAACATTGTTGTGGCTTTGACACTTGGTGCAAACCGTGCACAAAAACATTTTGAAGACGTGCACACTAAGCCGCATATATTAAACCGAAACTGAAACAAAATGTAGAGTTTGACACTCTACACAAACTACCAAGAAATAAGAAGCCCACAACCATGCTGCAATAACTAAACTCCTTTATGCTCATGGGCTCCATCAAAGCATCTACAACAACAACAGGGTGACCATCATCTCAACCAAAACCATCTCATCTTCCATCATGCCAATACATGAAAGACAAATCCCTAACGATGTTGATGACACACTAACACATTGATCTAATTAGCTCTCCACAAATCCCAACTCTAATAGCATATGAATCTCCAGGATGGAACAACAAATCATAGAGAGAAATTCTACAGACCATACCATGTCCTTCTACCAACACCAACAAGTGCTCTAGATATGACAAGTAGATTCCCTTCCAAATCCCCATATAGAAAAGCCATCACAACATCTATATGTTCAACCTCAAGGTCAAACACATCAACATCAAAGAAATTGAAGAAATGTAACCTTCTTAGATAAAGGAAGAAAAAACTAACAATCATTCCCATAACCAAGGAGTATGCCAAAAACAACCAATATTCCCATTTACTCCTCAAAATTGACTTATACACATAAAGAGATAAAGAAAAACTAAACCCTGCCATGTACATCTCAAACTAGTCCTCAAAATTGGCATCCACAACTCAAGACTCATTCACACAAGAAAACATAGCACAACATAGAATGTATTTGAAAAACTAGGTAGGCCATACCTATCAAATCATTCTTTGTCTATTTGACCTTATTGAGAGTGAGGATGTGATATTATTCCTCTTGAGATGCTTCGAGTCACACCAACTCTCTATGAACAATCTCCTTATCAAGTCTAATATTGAACTCACATCTAGCTTGAAGTGTAGGCTCCTCAATCTTTCTACTAAAACCTCATTGAGAGACTTATTATTCCAAAAATTGATCTCTAATATGATAGAGATCTCTAGCCTCACCCAAGTCTATCCAGGATCAACAAGCACCTAATCGATCATCTCATGCCAATCAAACTCCAACTACAACACTACAATATCCAAAAGCTCCCTAAGGTAAAATGATCATTGTACTCAATACTAAAACACCACCTCAAATCACCACTAAAGTTCCTCCATAGAAATTAGGGTCTCATCATGATGTCGTGATTTACATCTTCCAAACAAGAGATTATGTCTCCAAATGACAATCTACCCCCAAGAGCCTACATATCATTCTAATAACTACAAAATGTGATCCAAAGTCCATCATGTTATAATAACATACCACTACCAAGCTCCCACTTGAAGTGATCTAGAGCTACCCATGGCATCATGCAAACTACTAAAGAATCACAAGCTCTGAGACAGATCTGCTACAAAAACTCATAGCTACAAAACCACAAATCTGTCCTCTACAAGAATCTCCTCACTTTAGAACTACCACCAACCCGCTATAAGAACTAGTGAAGGAATGTTGAGTGACCGATCACATTCCAACACTCTTGTATTGAGAAAACTACAACCAGCTTCATCTAACCATACACAAAAGTGTGCATGTAAATCTACAATTTCTCTCATTTGGACAATCCTCAAGAATTACTTTGAAAAATGGTATATTCACACATCTACAAAACCATAGATTTTGACTAAGTGTAAAAATTGAAAAACCATGTACATGTAAATTTGAATCCATTAACACCTCTGAAACACTTAGAATATGTAATATCTTGATTAAACGGGTGAACAAATGCAGTGATAGTATAAAATTAATTTTTCTATTTTAACTTAGATCATGTGATACACCATTATAAATCTGAAATAGAACTTGGAGAAGCGTGTAGGAATTCAAAACAACAAATTAAAATTAGTAAGCATGCATAAATAAACACATAATTCCAAATATATGTGGATCTCTTTCAAGAAAAAACCTCCACCATCAAAGAGAGGACCAATAAGTATTATAAGTGTTACATCAATACATCCAACTTTCGTCCTTTAATCTAGTGGCATTCTAGCAATGTAATAGTGCTCAACCTACAAAAGACCCATAAAACAATTATCCAAGGCATCCAATTTATATTGAACCAAAGAAGGAAAACCATGAATGGTTTCTTAGAACCAAAATTACCAAAACTTATAAAAAACCAATGCCACCCATCACCAATTAATCAATACTCCATGAATAGCAACCATTACTAACAACATTTTTGACCCATGTGAAGAGTGGGCACATATTCCCAAGTATGTCATTCCAAACTGGAGTGGCCAACTAATGCAGATCCCACCCATCATAACAAGATGATCTACTCTCTCTCCTAGTGGCTGGGATTGGGAAAGTGGTGTAAATGAAGTCAAATCACTTTGTAACCACCACCATCATAAGTAACATCCCTCATGAATACCACTACAGCTAATACTCCAAGTTACAAGGAGAATAATAAAATAATAATATCTCTCAACCATCTACATGGGCATTGAAGTACCCATTCCCAAGATGTTTGAGATCTAGCATTATTACATAAGATTTCAAGGTTAACATCACCTTATCCTAACATTCTCTTACTTCATATCATACATTGTAATGACATAAACATGAAATATAAAATAAATCAAGTGCAAGATGCAAGACCCATGGCCTCCCTACACCAAAAGAACTTATATGTGCTCACTAGTTTTGTAAGTGGTCTACAACATTGTCCTGAGTGTCAACCTTCTAAATCATGACCTTACCACTCTCCACCATCTCATGAATAAAGTGACACTAAACATCAATATGCTATGTACGAGTACACGGGGTTTCTAACCAAATAAATAACACTCTGACTGGTGCATCCAATTTAAACCACCCTACAATCAAAACCATCTCTTAAACAATTTTTGTAATCAAATCACACCTCTTTATAGTCATGGGTAGTAGTCATATACTCTACATTGGTAGTGGAAAAAGAAACCACGGATTACCTTTTACTCATTCAACTAACAACACCACTAAATAGAAAAAACACATAGCCACTAGTGGACCTTCAACTATCCAAGTCACCTACCCAATCTACATCAACAAAGCCATGTATGTCTAATATCTTATGTACATCATTAGAACAAGGATAACATAAGCAATAATTAGAAGTCCCTCACAAATATCTAAATACCCTCTTGACATAGTCCAATGCTTTCTACCAGGGCTAGATATAAACTTGTTAAGAACTCCCACTGCTTGGACAATATTTGGTCTAGTGAAAACCATTGCATATATTAGGCTACCAATATCACTAGCATAAGACACATTATACATATCCTCAAAACCATCATCTAACTTAGGACACATATCCGGTGAAAGCTTAGTGCCTACAAGTAAAGGAATACTCACTGATTTACAAACATGCATAGCATACCACCATAAAATACTGTCAACATATGTACTTTAACTAAGCCAAAGCTTTATATGAACTCAATTTTTGTTGATTTCCATTCCTAAAATAATTTTCTTGCCTCTTAATCTTTCATGTCAAACACACCAAAAGGTTGTGTTTTGAGTTCCCTAATCAACACCTTGCTATTACCAATAAACAACATGTCATCAACATACAAGACAATTATTAGAATCTTATCATCAATACATTTAATGTAAACACTATGGTCCTCTTCACTTCTAATATAACCCAACTTCAATGCAAAAGCGTCAAATTTATGATGCCACATCTGAGACAATTGTTTCAAACCATATAATGATCATATTAACCTAAAAAGAAAAATTTTGTTCTCTTTTACCTCAAACCCATTTGGTTGTTGCATGTAAATTTCCTCTTCAAGATTCCCATGCAAGAAAGCAATTTTTCATTTGTTTGCTCTACTTCAAAATAACAAGCAACATTAATAGATAGTAGGAATATAATAGAAGCCAATTTATTAATAGAAGAGAAAATTTTATCAAAATCAACTCCCTCTTTATGGGAGTAGCCCTTAGCCACCAATCTGGCTTTGTACCTCTCTAACTTACCATTTGCTCTAAAATATTTCTTGAACACCTACTTACAACTAATGGATTTTCTTCCCTTGAGAAAACACATGAGATCCAAGGTGTCACATCTTTCCAAGGCCATTATATTCTCCTATGTGGCCACCATCCAAGAATCATGCTCATTTAAAGAGAAGGCTTCTCAGAAAGATCTCAATTCATCACCAATACATGACAAAGTAAATACACAATAGAAATCTAGTGGGCTATACCTATCAACAAGGATTCATTATCTCATGGATCATCTCAATGGTGGAGTACAAGGGACTCTACCTATTCCTCTACATGCTCACCTTACTCAGAACTTTCACCTAAATTCTCTTCCTCTCCATTCTCTAATCCATCATTTTATTCTTCAACATGTACATCTTCCTACTTCTTGACCTTAGTCTCAAAATGCTTTCCTTTACTTCTTTTTCCTTTGGCTACACAGTATCTAAAAATACTCTAATCTCCCTGAAAATCATATCCTTGGAATAAATTATTTTCAAGGTTAGAGGATCCCAAGGCTTATAACCTTCTATATTCTCACTACAACCAACGAAGATGCATTTTTGTGCTTTTGGATCCAACTTAGATCATTTTTCCTTACACACATGAAAAAAAGTATCATAGCCAAATGCCCTTAAATATGAAACAAAATTTTTATCGCCTATCCACACTTCATGAGTCCTTTCTACAATATCCGAACATGGAGATATGTTTATCAAGTAACAAGAAGTACTCATAGTCATTGGCCGAAAGCACCAATTCAAATGTGTATCACACATCATACTCCTAGCTCTTTTTATTAAGGCTCAACCCATCCTATCTACAACCCCATTCTTTTAAGGTGTATAAAAAGTAGTCTTCTATTGAACGATACCTACACATTGATAGAAATCATCAAATTCCTTGGAACAATATTCATCACCGTTGCTAGATCTTAACACCTTTATTTTCCTATCCAATTATTTATGTATAAGTTCCTTAAAATCCTTAAATTTGGAGAAAACTTTAGATTTATAATGGAGAAAATAAACCTAGGTGTATTTAAAGTAATCATCATTGAATGTGACATAATAATGAGATTACCCATCAAACCAACATCCACTAGACCAAACACATTCAAGTGAATAGCTTCTAATAATCTCTTTTATCTATTACTTCTAATGGGAAAGGAAATTTTGTTTTGTTTTCCAAACACACAATGCTCACATAAATCAAAATGCTCATTAGAGTAAATAAAAAAACTATCAACAATCCTTTTATTAAGCAAGACCTAAAGATTCACCAATGTGGCCCAAACGTTGGTGCAATAACATACATGCATTTCAAAGTGTCAGTCACATTAACAAAATTACCAAAGGTAGAGGCATTAAGCCTAAACAAAGTCCCACACCATGAGTCTCTCGCTACCACCAGATTCCCTCTTACCAGCCTACAACCAGAGTTATCAAATGCCACATGCACTCCAAAATCATTGAACTTGGATATAGAAAGAATATTTCTCACAAATCTTGGAATATACAAAACACCATAGAGAGATTTTACCCTCCCATTATTGAAACACAACTGTACCTTTCTCTTACTAACAATCCAATGTGTACAGTTGTCACCAAGGAAAACCTTGTATCCATCATAATCTTGGTATAAAGAAAACTACTTCTTGTGAGGAGTTATATGGTAGGAGCAACTTAAATTGATCAACCAAGAGCATCACAAGTAACATTAGCAAAAAATAAACAATGCATTATTGTCATCGTCATCAAAGGATTTCTCTATGGAGGAATCATTGAAGCTATTCTTCTTGTTTTTGCATTCCTTCTTCACATGCCCTCTTTTTCCATAGTCACAACACTTTACAAAGTACTCTTCCTAGGGTTTTAGACCATCTTTTTTGACTTGGATTTTGATTTCTTTTGTTCCCCTATAGACCCACCTTTGTCCTTGGGCCTTTTCTAAACATGCAAATCATCCTTAGAACCTTCATCACTAAACTTTCTCCCCATCTCTTCACTAAGTAATGTAGCAATAAGGGAATCTATCTTTGACTTTGCAACACTACCAGTGATAGCAACAATTAGTTCTCCCATGAATAGGATAAAGAACAAAGCAATGATACATTTATTTTCCTCTTCAAGTTTAGCATCTATTGAATGTAGTCGACTCAAAACCAAATTAAAGGTAGTCAAATGTTCTACAATTCAAATGTTCTAGAATAAAAGCACCCTCCATTTTTAAAGAACATAAGCATATTTTAAGATACAACTTATTAGTTAGAATAATAGTTTGTCATATATCACCTATCCTCTTTACAATGTAAATATGGTGGTTTCCAATGAGACATTCAAGATGACAAAATTTGCAAGACACAATCGAATGTTTCCTTGTGCCTTCTTGTCCATTTTTTTCCAATCTTCATCAAACACTCCATCGGGCTCTCCTTCCTTTGCCACTAATCTCCATTAATTTTTTTTCCAAGAGATCCTCTATCTTCAGCTTCCACAACCCATATCTGGATCTATTGAACTTCTTAATTTTTTAACAAGAAGTAGATGTAGTGGCTACAACCACAATTGGATCTACAAAATCCACTAAATTAAATACTCCCACTAAAACAAAAAACCTCACAACACTTATAGAAAGGTGTCTCTCTCTAATCACAATCATAGGCTCTAATACCAAATATTGATTAAATAGGTGAATAAATGTAGTGACAATATAAAATTAAGTGTTCCAATCTAATTTATATCATGTGATAAAAATTGTAAATCTAAAATAGAATTTGGAGAAGCATGTATGGATTTAAAATAACAAATAAAAATCAGCAAGTGCAAATAAATAAACACATAACACCAAATGTAAGTGGGGAAACCATTTTGAGATAAACGAGCTACCATGAAAGAGAGGACAAGTTTACATTAATCCAATAGAAGTGTTACATCAATATATCCAACTTTCTCCCTTTAATTTGATAGCATTTCAACAGCACAATAATGCTCAACCTAAAAAAAACCTATAAAGCAACTGTCCAAGGCATCAAATTTATTAAGAACAAAAGGGAAAACCAAGGTATGACAAAAATCTAATGCCCCCATGACCAATCAATCAATTCTCCATGAATAACAACCATTACTAACAAAATATTTGACCCATTTGAAGAGTGGGTACACATTCTCAACTATGGCACTCTAAAATGGAATGGCCAACTAATATGGACCCCACCTATCATATCAAGATGCTCTCTCTCTCTCTCTATATATATATATATGTGTGTGTGTGTGTGTGTGTGTGTGTGTGTGTGTGTGTGTGTGTGTGTGTTTAGGAAAGTGGTGTAAACAAAGGCAAAACACTTTATAACCACCACCATCGTAAGTAACCTCACTCATCAATGTCACTACAACTAATATTCCAAGTTACAAAGAAAATAATGAAATAATAATATCTCTCAACCAACTACATGGTAATCTAAGTACCCATTCCCAAGATGTCAAAGATCTGACATTAGTACATAGGATTGCAAGGTTAGTATCACATTATCTTGACATAAACACCATATCCATATTCTAAATGTTAGACTATCACAAATCTGCAACATGCATTGAGCAAACTCAAATCTCAACGAATTGACATCATGCATTCACATTAAACTCAAATCTCTATCAATTTGCAACATGAACTAACATGCAGACTTAAATCTCCATGAATATGCAACATACATTCATATGTAAATAATGTACACATCCATATAGCTCTAGTACAACATAGATCCACAACATGAAACAATATGTAACCAACAAATCCACACATGCAAATATATACAACACGTGTATCATCCATGTAGGTACAAAACACCATGGTACTATTGGGGTTTTTTCATACTTTAGGCCATGACCTGGCTTGGGCATAACATCCTATTTGGTAAAGACTCTAAGGAATGTCAGACTTTACAACAACAAACATACTAGATGATGCTTTGAACCGAGGGTGGACAAGACCACAACATGAGTGAAAGGATGTAAGGCATGTAGAAATGCTTTTTACACTAAACTTCTAAGGAGAGTATTGTGCAAATTTCAATCTTTTAACAATTACAAAAAGTAGAAACACATATAAAAATAAAATAAACAATATACCCTAAAGTAGCCCAATGTATAATTCCATAAGCAACATAGTTACATTACACTTGTAGAGCAAGCCTTCACATGAGTATCACCAACTAGAGATTTGGAGGAATTTTGATAGCATATCAAAACCTACAAAACTTGCTATGAAACCTCCATCTCAAGTACCCAATAAATAGAAGATTGAATACATGAAACCATCAAATGGTAATTAGAAAACCATGAGCTAAAACCACCCATAATAGTAGCACCCAAATCCTTAGTTAGAAATCCAACACCTGAATTTCAACATGAGACTATAAACTAAAAATAACATATTCCTTCCACTTGTCATAACCTTGTTATAATCCACTCACTAAATAGGGTGTTCTATTTTGGCTCCATTATCCCCAACTGAAGATGCCTTATGATGTGTCATAACATGTATTATAAGTTGGTCAACAAGTGTAACTCCCCCTTACAACTCTTTTATGTGTCTTAGATGTTTTTGCATTTTTAATGCGAGAGGCCCAACTTCTAGAGGCCATAACTTTTGATTTGGAAGGCTAATTGTGCCCATTTTTTAAAATTGTAGAGCTCAAAGAGGTCCACATGATAGGTACCAAAGAACCAATGCAAAACAACCTAGAATTTTTATTTTGGCCAAAAACCAACTATATAGCCTAGAAATTGAGTTTGTCTATTTTTACCTAAAAATCACACTATTTGTAATCTTAACATTAGGTGCAAGGTTGAGACACTTTTCCTAACATTCTCCCACTTGTCAAACATGTTGCAAGAGAAAAGGGGAAACTCACCAACACCAAAATCTAACTGCTAGGGGTGAGAGGCCCATATACTCATTGCACCACTTGAACTTGTCTATGCTTTGTTGAGATTAAGGAACACTGAGAGGGGGGGGTGAATCAGTGTTTTGCAAAACTTATTACTATGTTCTTTTATTAATTTACCACATACATCCAAAAGAAAGAAGCATAAACACAAGAACAAAAACAACAAGATCATAACACATGAACACCAGGATTTTTACGTGGAAACCTGGTTAAGGGAAAAACCACGGTGGGGGTTAACCCACAAGAATTTATACTCTGTTAAAAGTATTACAAATGGGGAAGGCACATGCCTTCGGGCACACTGCCCAGAGCTCACTACTCAAAGGAGGCTCACTACCTACAAATTGATTACAAGAGTTCACTGAAATGTTTGAACTGATGAATAGCATCTAACTATGCAAAATAACATTTCCGGTTAAGCTCAGTACACGAACTTTACACACTTCATCTTTCTCTGTCTTGCTTCACTATTCTGCCATGATTCGGACCTTAGATCTCTTTACTTCGCATCTGATTCTACTATACTTCATACTTATCCCTTCATATTTGCATCGTCACACTGCAAAATGCTTGAATCCATCAATCGTATATATTTGCTACATGAAATCACATCAACTGTAGTCAGCCTTAAGAAAAACTTAAAGACTTTTTAAGAACATTGTTCTATCGGCTGAATCTATGTACAAACATCAATGCGGACCAAAACTTATGTATCCAAGTCACCTCACATGTCAGCTAATACTACTGGATCTCCTAAATTACTTGACCAACCACTTCTCTTCATCCACACAAGGATCAAACACCAAGTCGGCCTATTCTTCATTGGACTGAACTATTTAACCAGAACCTGATACTCAGATGCTTGTAACTTTCAATCCCTTCATCACTGGAGGCTAAAATCTTGGATTTAGGTAGTCCTGAGATCCCTTAACATTCCCTCAGATCTTCAACACAATATGATTACCTGTGGAGAAATGCGGACTAAGATGTTGAACCCTGTCATATGCTCTGTTCCTGTCTATTCAGACTTAGACAAATCTGTAATCTGACTTCCAGTATGATCAACTGATACAATGTAGATGTGTAAGATAGATTTAGTTGCCATAAATGACAACACCTATCATGCCTAGTAGTGTCTCTTGCCAACAATCTCCCCCTTTGGCATTGATGGCAACACTTAGTAAAAAATGACTAAGTGTTAGAATAACTCCCCCTTACTATGTACACTTATGATTTCCAATGCTCCCCCTTAGATGGATTCCTCATTTTTCACTATTTTTCCTCTCCCACTTTGACATCAATGGTAAAGGCTAGGATTCGCATAACAAAATTCATGCAAAAGTTTTATGTACATGAGTCAAAACTCTAAGTATATACTTCTGCATATGAACACATAGTCCTTAAGCCTTGTTTATCAGCAAAAAGATATCACCAAAAATGTTTTTCAACCATTCACTATCCCAGTTCTTCTTTATGCTGCCCAAAATGGATATATGCCCACTGAACAAGAATACCTGTGATTGTGCCTTTTGAAGATCAGTAGGATCACTAGTAGCAGTAGCAACTCGGGATTCTGCCAATAGATCATACATAGTTTCTACCTTGGGGAAATCAGTCCCTGGAGCTCATCCAATCTGCCCAAAACTTTGACCTTTTCCTTCTCCAAATTGCTCAATTCATTTCGCAAACTTACTACTTGACATTCTTTGGTGTCTACAGACTTAGTTAAAGGACTATAGGATTGAGAAATGTTAGACAGTTTGAGCTCTAAGTCCTTAATATTCTTCTCAATATATTCAACAACTTTAGACCAATTTAGACAAAACTTATAAATCTCTGCACCTTCAGAGAGAGCATTTTGAATACTCTTTACACTGGTATCAATTACTGATCTATCATAGCTAATTATTTTCCTTATTTCAACAAATCTCTTCTCATTATATTCATTTTTGACTTTAACTTCTGCTGACTTCTCTAAGGTTTCAAAATGAGTACTTACAGAGTTTATCAAACTCTTCAACTAACCGGAGGGAGATGCTGATGGGTCCTTCTGAAAAGTAGGCATGATTTTCTCCAAAATCCTAGATGCAAGGTCAAGCAACTCACTATCTTCTATATGGGACTTCAAAATTTCCTCTCTAGCCTTAGCTTGTGCAATAGAGGCCAACTTTATCTTGTGTACTGGTGATAATGTATCAAAATTGATTGGTCCTTGTATTATATCTTGATCTTCTGCAATTTGTTTATCTCCCTCCAAAATTTCTTTCATTGCTTCTGTAGTGTCTCTTGCCCAAAAAGATGTCTCAAATTTATGCTCTTCAGGGCTTGCAACTTCTCCCTTTCTGGAGTCAACCTCATTGTCTTTCTTATCACTATCATTCTTTTTCTCTACTTCTGCTTTCTCTACATTACTAGTAGAGGCATCCTCTTTATTAGAAATGTCTTTTGCACTCCTTTCCGAAGGATTTTGTGTATTCTCATTAGTAGCATTATCATCAAATTTATCAAATTCCTCAATATCCGGAATGGAGGAATCAATTTCAACATTAGTTTCTTCTTCAACAGTGGGAAGATTATGCTTTTTCAATGCATTCAAAAGAATCTCCTAAGTATCTCCAACTACCTTATCAATCTCTCCCAGCATGAGCATATTCATTATTATCTTACTCCTGAAGTCCTCTTTCACTTCTTTGAATATCAGGTTCTTTTGATCCGGAGTAATTTGAGGACACAATTTTATTAACACATGCTCCCGAAGCTCAAAATCTTTAGCTTTTGCATTCTCTTTTCTTATTTCTAGAATTTTTACAAGGCTTTCCAGAATTTCAAAAGTTATTTCAAATAAAGTCTTACTAAAGATATTTAGGTATTTGATTATTGCTTCCTCCAAGACTCTCTTATCATCATCACTATAATGATCATAAAATTCAGTCATTGGCTTCAAGTTTCCATCTATAGTAACTAACTTAAAGACGTCATCCACAGAAAGAGTAGGCTTCTCAACATAAGTCTCTGTCTTATGCCTTTTATTTGACTTTTTGCTTCCGGAGGGCTTCTCCTTAGACACTTTAGCAGCTTTAGTGCCTGAGGCCTTCAACTCTTTAACTTCACTATCTGAGTCAGTTTCTTCTTCATCCACTTTCTCCACACTAACATATGTTCTTTTGCCCTTTACCTTTGTCCTTTTTCCTTCCTTACCGGTAGGTTTCTCTGTAGTAGGAGAAGGTGACACACCGGAGGTTGAACTAGAACTCCTAGTAGACCTTGACTTAGAAGGAGGTTCTGCCAGAACACTTTCCTATTCCCTATCCCGCTTCTCCTTCTCAGGCTTTTCTATTCTTTCCCTAAATTGCCTCACAGCTTCCTTAGTAAGGCCTAGATTCTAAGCCAACTGCTTAACTTCTTTCCTTACTTTTCTTTTGATTTCAGGAGCCTTGAATTCAAGATGCAGTTTTAGTGAAATCTCTTTATATGTTTCAAATCTCTCATTAGCTAGATCCCTAGGTTAGCTCAATAGATGTTGTGCATACAACTCCAATACCTTTCCATCCACTTCATACCCCATGGGCATGATCCACACAACTCTAGGCTCCACTGCTTCCATTTTGCATTGATCAACAATAACCATAAAACAAATGATGTCCTTGTATTTCTCAACCACGGCTCTAGGTATTCTCTCCCTAGCCTGCATCATACTCAGGAAATTTTGGAAGAATCCCCAAAGTGTAGTCTTTTGTGCATCATGACTACCCAAATAACTCAAATGATTCCTAATCTGGACTACTACCAGTTTTTCATTTGACCAAATTATATTTTTGTTTCCCGGAAGCTCACTCAAGAAATAGAAGAAGAGACACATAATTAACGTACCAAATTTGAATGAGTATTTTTTGTCCTTCTTTATCTTGCTTAGGTTCTCCATGAGCTGGTTCAGCAATAGTTAACAAAGATCATAGTCTGCACCTTCTTTTATCATCTTATATGCAGTATAGATGGCTATTCCAAAAATTGAATTTTCTCTACTAGAGTAATATATCCTGTATCCTATCATCATTGATGCGAATCTAACCCCATGATCCTCTATGTCATTTATAGTCATGGCTCTCTTGTCAAATTTTGATCTGGTTGCCTCGTTGACTTCTTGATTCTTCACAGCCTTCAACTGCCCTTATTGCATTTAGTCCTGTAACTACCCTTAGCATCCTTTGTGATTTTGAATGGACGATTCAACCATAGAAACTCATCATGGATATGGCTCAAGACATACCAGATCCACTCGTCCTCTGTGAAACATGGAAACTCAACAAATTATATGAACTTCTTGTCTTTCAGGGCTTTGTATTCCAGTTTGAGCTCAAAATTATCACCTTTTAATTGATTCATGAATAGATTGGCAAACCTTGAGTTGCCATGCTCCTCTAGAGGTGTGTGAATGTGAGCCCTAATGTCTT
This sequence comes from Cunninghamia lanceolata, assembly GCA_027924645.1. NCBI lineage: Eukaryota > Viridiplantae > Streptophyta > Pinopsida > Cupressales > Cupressaceae > Cunninghamia > Cunninghamia lanceolata. Next base: position 2,813,563 of record BSBN01000082.1, read on the forward strand.
CTGTGTGAAGAACTCCATATGGAACTCCAGAAAACACTCCCATTGGATGGACTTTAGTGGACTTGAAAGAGTGCTTCTTAAACTTTGGCCTAGGCTACTCAGTGATGTTCACAACCAGAGGAGTAGCCATTTCAAAAGATTACAAGTTCAAATCTTCACAAAGAAATACCTTTTTCTTCATGAAATTAGGGTTAGCTACTGAATTCGTTCTTCGCACTTCAAATCTCTAAAATTTCAGCTTAGGCACTCTTCTCCTTGTTCTCTTCAAATGCAAAGTGATTCAAGTGTTTGAATGAATGACCTTTTATCCTCCGCAAAACCTAATTATTCATTGTAATAAATGTTCTACCCTAATACATCTGGTTACATTGTTTCTGCATACATTCAATCTTTAATTGCTCCGCAATCAATCGCTTTAGCTTTTTTTCTTCTGAAATTTGCTTCAATAGATCTGCAATAAGCTTCTTTAACTTCATTTATCGTGCCAAATTTAGGCACCCACTTACTGGAAAGGGGAAATAGATTTTCAATGCAACTCCCCTTGAGCCAGAGCTCCTGATTCAATTTCCAGAGGATTTATCAACACCGGATTTTGGTGTGGACCCATCACTATCATTCATTACACTTTTCTTCACCCATGTTTTGTTTTTTTCATTTTGGATCTCATTCACATCTACTTTGCCCTTACCTTTGTCTAACTTCTGCTATGTTTTTCTTTTACCTTCCAGTGAGTTCTCCTTTTTTCTTCTGCAAAATTTAGCAATATGTCTGGATTTGTTGCAGTTGAAACACACAATCTTATTTTTCTGACAATTACATGTTGGAGCAGGTTTAGATCTGCATTGTATTGCAATATGCCCAAACTTATTGCAAGTAAAACATCTTCCATTGAACACTTGTTTGTTCTTAGGAGGATTACTTGATTCACTTCTGCCTTCCTTAGCCTTATGACCTATCTTTTTGCAATTAAAGCATTGACCAGAGAAAGATGATGCATTTTGATTCACTTTACTTCTGCATTGATTAGCTCTATGACCATACTTATTGCATTTGAAACAATTGCCATTGAAAGAGGGATACTTTTGAGCATTAGGTTATCTTACTAGAGGTCTTCTAAGATTCCTTCTTTGATTTCTTGCTTCAGGATTTCTTTGATCACATCTAGAGCTTTCGCCTTTCTCAAATCCCAGACCATGCTTATCATCTGTCTTCTTCCAACTCTCAAGCAGCACCTCAAGTTTGGCTGAGCTTATCTTGAACTTTTCTTTGTACTCATTTGCAACTTCTAGGTCATGTTTGAGAATGACAATTTATCTTTCAAGTTGATCCTCATTATCCCTAGTTTCTTGTAGATCAGATTCTAGATGACCAATTATTCTATCCAATCTACAACACTCTTTTGTTCTTTCTTTCAGAGATTGATTCATTTTTTTCCCAATCTTCTTCCTTTCCTCAATTTCCTTGGTTAGTCTCATCACCCCGGATTCCATCTCATGTTTTAGGACAACTTCTTTTGCTAGCTTTTCACATTCCTTTGTCTTCTCCTTCAGGGCCTCATCCATGTCATTGTCTTCATTCTAATTTGCTAGCTGAAGAAGTAGCTCCTTCCTCTTTTCATTAGATTTGCTCAGTTGTCCTTTTAAGATCTCAATGAAATCTTCAGCATCTTTAAGGTTCTCTTGCAGATCTCTGATTTCTGCTCTGGACAGGTCAAGATCATCTAAGGTTACTTGAAGTTGTTGACTGATACATCAGAATGCTTGAATGAACCCATTGAAAACACCTTCCTAGATCTTCCTCAAGCTGTTAAACTTCTTCTAAGGAACTTGGCTCTGATACCAATTGTTGAGATTAAGGAACACTGAGAGGGGGGGTGAATCAATGTTCTGTAAAACTTCTTACTATGTTCCTTTATTAATTTACCACATACATCTAAAAGAAAGAAGCATAAACACAAGAACAAAAACAACAAGATCATAACACATGAACACTAGGATTTTTACGTGGAAACCTGATTAAGGGAAAAACCACGGTGGGGGTTAACCCACAAGAATTTATACTCTGTTAAAAGTATTACAAATGGGGAAGGCACACTGCCCAGAGCTCACTACACAAAGGAGGCTCACTGCCTACAAATTGATTACAAGAGTTCACTGAAATGTTTGAACTGATGAATAGCATCTAACTATGCAAAATAATAGTTCCGGTTAAGCTTAGTACACTAACTTTACACACTTCATCTTTCCCTATCCTGCTTCATTGTTCTGCCATGATTTGAACCTTAGATCTCTTTACTTCGCATTTGATTCTTCTATACTTCGCACTTATCCCTTCATATTCGCATCGTCACACCACAAAATTCTTGAATCCATCAATTATATATATCCACTACATGAAATTACATCAACTGTAGTCGGCCTTAAAAAAACTAAAAGACTTTTTGAGAACACTGTTCTATCAGCTGAATCCATGCACAAACATCAATGCAGACCAAAAATTATGTATACAAGTCACCTCACATGTCAGCCAATACTACTGGATCTCCTAAATTACTTGACCAACCACTTCTCTTCATCCGCACAAGGATCAAACGCCAAGTCGGCCTATTCTTCACTGGACTGGATTGTTTAACCAGAACCCAATACTCAGATGATTGTAACTTTCAATCCCTTCTTCATCGGAGGCTAAAATCTTGGATTTAGGTAGTCTTGAGATCCCTTAACATTCCCTCAAATCTGCAGCACAATATGATTACCTATGGAGAAATGAGGACTAAGATGCTGAACCTTGTCATATGCTCTGTTCCTGTCTATCTGGACTTAAACAAATTTGCAATCTGACTTTCGGTATGATCAACTGATACAATGTAGATGTGTAAGATAGATTTAGTTGCCATCAATGACAACACCTGTCATGCCTAGCAGTGTCTCTTGCCAACATGCTCATGGGCTTTGCCAACAAATCTACAACATTCATCAAAGTATCAACCTTCTCCAGCATCACCCTTCCATCCTCTACCATATCATGAACAAAATGGTACTAGACATCAATGTGCTTAATCCTTGCTTGAAAGGTCAAGTTCTTTTCTAGACATATCCAACACTCTAACTATCATAATAGATTGTAATGGCTCCTACATCCAACCCAGCATTTGAGCACAATCTCTTAAGATAGATGGCTTCCTTACAAGCATGACTAGATTCCATGTACTCTACTTATATAGTGGACAAAGTGACCATAGCCTGCCACTTATTCATCCAATTGATTGCACCACTAAACATAGTGAAAACGTATCCATTGGTGGATTTCCTGGTATCGACATCTCCAACCCAATCTAAATTTGCAAATAAAAATTGAATGTTGGTCCCATGTAGGATAACCATGATAGCATAAGGAATACTTAGAAGTACCCCCAAAAATACTTGAAGACCCTCTTTACTACATCCCAATGTACCCATCCAAGATTAGACATAAATCGGCTAAGGACTCCCACTGCTTGGACAATGTCCAGTCTTGTGTAGATCATAGCATACATCAAACTTCCAAATACACCAACATAAGGTACACTACTCATATCTTCCATCTCACTGGGAGAAGTCAAACACTATTTAACAGATAACGTTGTCCCCATTGTAACAAAAACACATGACGACTTACAAGCTGACATGCTAAACCTCTCCATCACTGAGTTCACATACTTACTTTGGCCTAGCCAAAGTTTTTTGTCTTTTTTGATCTCCATCCCCAAGATGTACCTGGCTATCCATAAGTCCATCTCAAACTGTGTTGAAAGTTGAGACTTCAATTCACAAATCAAACCCTTCCCATTATCAAAATATAGCATATCATCAACATATAATGCAAGAATGAGGATACAATCACCATCCATTTTATAGTAGATGCAATGATTTGATTTATATCTTCAAAATCCCAAATTTAACACAAAATAATCAAACTTATGGTATCATGTGTCCTATGAGATTGCTTAAGATCATACAAACATTTCTTCAACTTACAAATGAAATGTTCTTTACCTTTCTCAATGTAGTGCTCTGATTGTGTCATAAGGAATGTTGTCTTCACATCCCTCTACTCAACCTCAAGACCATACATTGCAACAATAGACAATAGAAACTGAATGGATGCTAAATTTGCTACTGGGGAGAAAATCTCACCATAATCTATTCCCTCAAATTGGGAATAACCCTTCACAACTAGTCTTGCCTTATACTTTTCAACACTACCATCTAAACCTATTTTTATTTTGAACACCCATTTGCATCTAATGGGTTTACGTCCATCAAGCAAAGGTACTGGGTCCCATGTATCATTTTTATTCAAACAACCATCTCTTCATCTATGGCCACTTTCAAAGACTCTACATCATTCATACTCATATCCTCCTTCATAGTTCTAGGCTCATCAATGTTAGTAATCAAAGAAAAAATACATCTCCAATCAGGAGGAGTATACCTATTTAGTTGTTGTCTTTGTCGAGTGGACCTTCATAATGATTGAGGTGGAGGTTCTATCTCTTCTTCAAAACTCTCTAACCTATGTGAGCTCTCCTCATCTTTAGGTCCTTCATGGGCTTTTGGTTTAACCTTCTCAATCTTTAGGGTTAGTTAAACCATATCTTCCTTTCTATCCTTCTCTAGCTACAATACTATGGAAAAAGACTTGACTTCTCTAAAGATAACACGTCTACTATACAAAACTCTCTCAACCAGAGGATCCCAAAGCTTGTACCCTTTCACACCAACACCATAGCTGATGAAGATAAATTTTATACCTTTGTTCTCCAACTTTGACCACTTCTCCCTAAGCTCATGTGCATATGACTCACAACTAAAAACTCAAAGATGTCTCAATGAGGGTTTTTTGCATGACCACACTTCTACAGGTGTCTTATCAATAAGAGATGATATAGGAGACATGTAAACCAATCAACAATTGTGGAAACTGCTTATACCCAAAAAATTATTCTAGGCTAGCCCCACTAAGCATACTCCTAGCCCTCTCCATCAACATCCTATTCATTCTTTTGCAACTCCAATTTATGTTGAGGGGTGTAGGGAGTTGTCTTATGTCTTTCTATTCCATGATCTTTATAGAACTACTCAAAATTTGTCAAACAAAAATCACCGGCAATGTCAGTCCTCAAAACCTTAATCTTTTTACCAGTCTAATTTTCTACAAGGGCTTTAAAATCCTTAAACTAACTGAAGAGTTCATATTTACTCCTAAGGAAATATACCAATGTCCCTCTACTATATTAATCAATCAAAGATACATAATATATAGATTTTCAAATCGAAGGAACACTTGCAATACATAAAACATTAGAATGTATCAAATCCAATACCTCAAAAAAAATATGAGAAATAGAATAAAACTAAACATGGTTTTGTTTTCCATAAACACAATGTTCACAAAAATCAAAATCAAGGTTACAATCATTCAACCTCTCAACAAGATTTTTATTTTTCAAGGTTTGTAGACCCTTCTCATCTATGTGACCCATCTGTTGGTGCCATAACATTATTTTCTCTATTGGAAGTTGTCTCTGAAGAATGAGCACCCTTAGGTACCTAGAAATCATGACCATCGGAAGTAAACACAAGAAACCTCTTTGCTATGGGTTCCAATGGTGAAGGTGAAGATTTTGTAGATCTCTTAATTGTAGGAATAAAATAACTATTGCAGTAAACCATGCACGCATCTAGATAAAATAGAGTGCCAATCTAGACACCCTTAGCAAACGCCATAGATCCTCTTTAGAACCATCTTACACCCTCCATTCAAGAAAATGAATTTCACACCTGCATCGTTAAGTTTACTTACAGAAAGTAGTTTCGATGCCAAACTAGGGATATGCAGTACACCATTGATCCACTTCACTTGTCCATCAGGGAATCAAATCAAGACTCTTCCATGACCAACAATCTTTAGATGAGAATCATCTCTAAGATACACCTTCCTACCATCATATTTTTCATATTTTATAAACCAACCCTAATGTGAGGTCATGTGGAAAGAGGCACCAAAGCCTATCAACCACACACCTTCTGATGCATAAGTAGACAAGGTAACAATAAAATCATCACCATCATCCTAGGAGGATCTCTCAGACTTATCATTAGAGTCAACCTTTTTCTTCTTATTCTCCTCTTCCTTGAAATATCTTCTAGGGTGTCCATCTTTGCCACAGTTCCAACATTTTAGCTTGAACTTACTAGGAGATTTGGATCTAGACTTATCTTGCATCTTTGTTTAGATCTTCCATGAATCACTATGGCCTCATTTGCTAACTCAGAATTCTTCCTTCTCATTTCTTTAGAAATCAAAGATGCAACCACTTCATCCAAGTTTAACTTGGTCATAGTGCTCCAAATGGCCATAACCAGATGGTCCCATGAATTTGGCAAAGAACACACTAAAGTCATACAACAATCCTCATCCTCCATCTTCACTCCCATGGAGTGCAACTGGGTAAACTACCATATCAAATGTATTTAGGTGTTCAACCTCAAACCCACCATCCTCCATCTTGAGGGTATGCATCTTCTTTCTCAAGAAAAGCTTATTCACTAGGGATGTAGCCTGATAAATTTCTCCAAGATTCTTGCAAAGATTTGTTATGGTAGTCTCTTCATTAACATTCAACAACAGTAAATTAGCTAAATTGAGTCTAATGAGACCCTTTGTTTTTCTATCCATCTTGTCCCAATCTTCTCGTGATCTAGTTGTAGATTTGGTTTGGATACTATAGCCCATAGATCTCAATCTACGAGCACATCCTCCATATTGATATTTCATAACTCAAATTTTGTGCTTAAGAACTTCTCCATCTCTATCCTTGATGTGTTTTCCATCTCTTCCTACAATAAGATCAAAACCCTCTTTGCACAAGCTTCCACTCAAATAAAGATTAGTACAAAAAACCCTCTACAAAACACCTAGAACCTAAGGTGATAAGGCTTTGATACCAAATGAAAGGAAGCAAGACATGTGGAAATGCTTAAGAACACTAAACTTCAGAGAGTATTGTGCAAATTTCTAACAATTATAGAAAGTAGAAACACATATAAACATAAAATAAACAATATACCATAACACAAGTGTACATGGGGAAAACCCTTTTAGGAGAAAATCCCCACACTCTAAAGTAGCCCAATGTATTATTCAGTAAACAACATAGTTACAATACACTTGTAGAGAAAGCCTTCACAGGAGTATCACCAATCTAGAGGAATTCAGATAGAATAACAATGGCTACAAGACTCGGTATGAAGCCTCCATCTCAAGCACCCAATAAACAGGAGATAGAATACATGAAACCACCAAATGGAAGTTATGATGTTTCATTACATGCATCATAAGTCTTACAACAGTTGTAACTTCTCCTTATAACTCTTTTATGTGTCCTAGATGTTTTCATATTTCCAATGCAGGAAGCCCAACTTTCAAAGGCCATAACTTTTGATCCAAGAGGTCTATTGGGCCCACTTTTTTAAATTGTAGAACTCGAAGAGGTCCACATGATAGGCACTAGGGAATTGGTACTAAACAAGACAATTTTTTATTTTAGTCAAAAACCAACTCTGTAGACTAAAAATTGAGTTTTTCTAATTTTTAACCTAAAAATTGCATTGTTTGTAGTCTTAACATTAGGTGCAAGGTTGATACACATTTCCCAACAATGAGAAAGAGATCCTTTCTCCTTCTCCTTCAAGCTCTGCAGGGCTCATGGGGTATTCCCTTATGATTCCTCTAAAATATTTTCTATCAATGCAATTACTTAGTGGGACACATGAATGACATATTTGAACATTTGATCCTCTAAAGAACTCTACCTGACAGGTTAAGGTTTGACAACATAGCCCTAGGCCCAATTAATTTCTCACTAATCTTGGTTGGTTAGCCTACAGAGTAGCAAGAGGACTCTCTAATGTAGAATGAAAACATAGAACAACTATAGTGAAGTAATTGATCAACATAACTATTTTATGATTCTATATCACTCACAATAGAACTTAAATTATTTAAATTATCTTGGTGGAAACATTATTTCAGTTGGCAAGAGTGATTGAGAGTGGGGCATATGATCGATGTCTTTAAACTAGGGGCATAGAGTCAAGGATTTGATTCACATTATTCTAAGAGTTCATGGTGTCTTATACTCCAAGCAAACCAAAGAAATTTGACCTCGTTGTGGGAGGTCTAGGTCACCAAATGCCTCTACCTCTAAAAATTTAAACTATAACTAGTTATCCTTTAACTCAATTCATAACTTCGTGGTTAATTATGAGTGACTTAATGTTCAATAAAATATTTACGATGAATTTTATAGCATTCTATTAACACCAACTGGCATATCCTTAACAAAAATGCATCAAATGTGTACATAAAAACCAATATTATTCAAATCCATAATCAATAAAACAAGAGATAGTTCTAGTTTCAAAGTAAGAACATCTTATGTCAAGATTTCCTTGGAAAGAATATTACATGAAAGAATTGACACAATGAGAAATCAAAAACTTGCTCTATGTATTTATTTTCCCAAAAATCTCTACACCTTAGAATGCATAAATTACCTCCCATTTATCCCCTCATATAATAAAGAAAATATATAGTTATACTATGAAGTAGACAATGCTCATCTCATGGATGATTGACACTTGTTAGCTTCGATTATAATATGGAGTTTGTTAGAGGATCGATGCTTAAAAGAGTGCTCATGTGGTCTTAATTTTCTAACATGTATGAGCTAGCACATAAAAGAAGGACCACCTGTAAGGCACACAAGGAAACCATACGAGATGCTTCTATTTTAATTTCCTTATCTTCTGGTTATGTTGTATCCTTTCCAAACATAAACAACAAGTTGTGGCAACCCACTTCTTAAGAACAACATCATCCTTCAAGAGCTACAAGACCTCTTGGAATGCTATTGGTCTTGAGTTGAATGACCTCATTTCCAAACAAGGTCTCCTTTCCATCCTCTATCTCAATCATTAGCTGTCAATCAATCTGTTGGTTCTCAAAATCACTTATGTAGTTCAGAAATTCATAAATTAGTTTTTCATCATTGAATACTTTCCAACTATATATGTTATGAAGGATGCTTGGTCTAGCGAGGACTTCCACACCATTTGTGTATTGAGGTGATGATAAAGACATGGCAAATTTTGAAGCTATTATATTAAAGGTGTTAGTTGCAACATTTTTAGTTCTATCTAACCACTTAATATCAAATGCATCAAACATTTCAATAGCATCCCATACAACATTCCTATACATTTTCAATCTTTTTTATTTTGATGTATATGAGCCTCTAACCTAAGATACTACTAACTTAGAATCACCATGCACACTTAGAAATTTAATTCCATACTTGGAAACAACACTCAAACCCATCAACAAAGCCTCATATTCTACTATGTTATTGATGCATTCAAAATTCAACCTGAAGGTGAACTTGTAGGATGTCATTCGGAGAGATCAAAACAATACCTGCACCATTTCCTTCTTTTGAGCAAGCACCATCAAAATACATTTTCCATATATCATTGCCTTCAAGGCAAGAAGGTTTTGGGCATGAGGCAAAGTCAACATGCCCATTAGCATCATCATCAAAATACCTAATTATGTTTCCAAGCTCACCTTATGCATAGTGCACCTCATCTTTTGCTTTCTTTGGGTTCTCCACAATATGTAACATTTTATTTTCTCTATTTTAACTAAACCTCTTTTATGTTGAATGGTATGGTGGCATAGGACAAATCCATTTGTATGCTACCACCTAATGAAACTGCCCATTTTCTTCACAATAGCATACCCCACTTGGCTGGACAATCAACAATGATTATGTCCATCATAAAACATTTGCCAAAATACGCAGCAAGTTGCACCTCTACACCATTGACAACTCCAATAACATTTACCTCCCGAGAGTCTATTGCATAGTACTTTCCATAAGACTTGGAAACTTTAAATCCTAGTAAGTTCATGACTTATAATGGCATCACATTACTTGATGCACCGGAATCTAGCATGTAGTTATGCACCAACCATCCCTTTATCAATAATGATATATAAAATGGATCAAATATGGTTTGATTACTCATAGATATCGTGCCCAAGTACAATTTAGGTATTTCCTGAGCATTTGTTTCAACAGTTGTATCTTCTATAGAATCACTTAGAGGATTTGTTTGGTCTTCAAATATGGTTGGAGCATTGATGTATTGTAGGAACCCATCTTTATGTTTAGGGATTCTAAACATCTCCTAGATTGGTATTAGGACTTTAATTTGGATTAAATTAAGAGTCATGCCAATGGGGACATAATCAGGTAGAGGGGTGGACAAGGGCACAGTTGTTGCAGTGTCAGGAATAGAAGGCATTACCTGACCACCATTGTTATTTCCAATTGCCTTAGCTGCAGTTTGTCATTCTTGAGAACTTTTTCTTGTTTGATTTTGCTTGTTGTTAACTTTTGTCACCTTTGGATTTTTAACATTGCTTGTTGGTACACTTACATTTTTGTTCTTTAGAACATACTTTTGTATAGGGGTCTCTATCAGAGATGGTATTTTCTTTTGTATTGGCCTTTCTATAGTCTTTTTCATACTCTTATCTACAATGTATTTCCTCCTAGGTTCGATGTCCATATTTTGTTTTCCTTTATCTATTGGTATATTTAAGACTTTTGGTGCTACTGCATTCTAACTATCATTCTAGGAATTTACTTTCCTACCTCTAAGTTGGTATTCACTTTGAGCTTGCATAACAACTACATTAGTAAGGGCTTTAATGTCTTCATTTGAAGGCCTTACTCTCTTATATCTTTCATGCATGAATTCCTTAAGATGTTTAAAATCATGGTGTGGCAGCCCATATTGTGTCTGATTCATGACTATCGTAATCAAACTAAAATAATTCATCACCCTCATATGCATCAAGTTGCTCCACATCAACATCTTCATAGTATCCAAGGATTCCCTCATCATTAGGAAATTCTTTCTCCTTCAATATGTAGTTGCAAAGACACAATTTGTTGCATCATGAGGCAAAAAGCATGCCTCACACCATAGTGAATCACCTTGGACATTTACATTATCCTTCCTCAAAGGGTTAGGAGTATCTCTATCTTGATGTCTTAGATTTCCTTGCCTTGGAACAATTGGTCTATCATTTTGTCATGGTCTTTTAGACCAATCTATATTGTAAGGTCTATTGTGTAACCTTCGTCCTTCATTGAAATGAGTAGTAGCAGTGTTAGAAGGTAATCACTTATCATTTCTTGCAACCCTATATGATAAATCCATCATTTCTCTCATCGGCTTATCTAATTTGTCTTTAGTTGTGATAGGTTTACATGAAGCATCTGCATCTAGTTTTAAGATATTTACATAAGCTCTTTTAACATGCTTTCTAGAAGCTCTCATGTTAGTTTCTATGTTGATTTACATGGCATAATCCTCTCTTAGAGTTTGAGGACTCTTATCATAAGGACAATAACCTAATTTAGCATCAAATGTGCCAAAATAGAGAACTAAGCACATTGATTCATTTGGTCTCAAATTAGGAGGCACCTTCCTCGTGGTCATGATAAATCTATTGTTAAACTTGGCAATAATCTCATTCACACCCTTCTTGATAGCTGTCAAATCATGGATTGCAAACTTTGGATCAATCCTATCTCCATACTACAATCTAAAGACCCTCATGAATTCTTCCCATGAATCTATGCTACCATCTGGGAGACTTCTATACCATTATTTTACACTTTCTTCTAAGGACTACACAAATAACTTCATCATGACACCTTCATCTTCAACTTCATACTCATCGGCCACATTGATGAAGCATGTAAGGTGTTCTTCACTAGTGACAACATTATTACCTTTAAATTTAGGTACCTTACCCCTAATTTCATTTGGTATTATTGGATTGGGATAATTTCGGATACCATAAAATTCCAACTATTTGTATCTTTCCATTCCTAATGGTTGTCTTGGTGGTTGGAATGTTTGAGCTTGTCTCCTCTTATGGGATCTTATATTTGGTTGGTTATGTTGTTGATTAGGAATATTTTGATGTTAAGGCTGATTCTGCTATTGAGCATTTTGGGCAAGCTACACTTCTTGCAAATCAATTTGAGCTTGGAGTTCTAGTTATCTTTGGATGAGTTGATCAAGTAAATATAATCTTTGGTCAATTTATCTTTCCATAATCTCATTTTCAAGTGGTATGGTTGTGTCAGCATCATGGAATTTTGTATCTTTCTTTGTGTCAACCGTATGTATAGATATAGGAGAGTTGGGGTGTAAGGTTACTCTTGAAGTTCTCACACATGGACGAGTAAACACATTTATGTCTCTGACTTGTATTTCATGGGACGTGTTTCTATTTTTTCCACCTAGATTTATGTAATCTCTAGGCACACCAAATTCATGTCTACTACTTCTTCTACCAGTTCTACTCATTCTATAATTTGAATAATCTAAAGTATATGGATATTGATCCCTCAAGTCATACATGCTTTCTCTAATAGAAGGAACAACATCATCTTTTTTAGGAGAAAGTCTAGTAGGCATACCTTTATTTCTTTCTTTCTAGGTTGCACGCTATATTCTAGTTTATGTTGCCATATTATTAGGTTCTTGGGAACTCTTTGAAAGTGTTCCTCCTTCCATATTTATTTCTTTCCTTTTCCTTTTGAATGGGCCTAGTTTGGACAGAGTCAATCGTCTGCACTTGGGAAGAGAAAAGTTTCTTTACAACAAAGACCTTCAAACCAAGAACCATAACTTAATCTCCCTGGAAAACCTCACTAGGTTGTAGAGGCCATGAAACTATGATCAAGAACCTGATGTCCTCGACAATAGCACCATTTTTGTTGGTGCTCAAAGTTGAGGCTCCTCAAATCTCTAAAGCTAAGTAGTTCTTGAGTGCCAGGGGTGTCAAAATCAAGACAAGGACTTCCCACTTATAATTAGGATGAGGCAACAATGGACCAATTTGATAAGGTGGGTAAGACCTTCTTCTTTAGGTTATGCTAGACCAAGGGGGGATTCTCTAAGGTGTATGCAGATAATAACATGAAATTAAATGTCGAATCAAACCATACCCAATGCACAAAAAACTCTAATTTAACTGTCACTAAGTGCCTGTACGCTGGTTTGAAAACACAAGGATGCTACACCTTCATAAAGTAGAAACAAAAAATACATCTAGACATAGATGTGGGTGAAACAAATAACATGAATAAAGATAAAGATTGAGGTTTTGTTTTATTTTTATGTGCTAGTGGGTGGAGGTTGAACATAGCATATCGATGCCTTTATCTAGTGAGGGCAGCAGAGTCTAAGTCATCACCAAAGGGGATATCAATGTAATCCAAATATGATACCTTAATCAAGATATATAAACAAATACCATACTTGAAGGTTTTACACATAAGCTAGGCTCTATGCATAACACCAAATAGACACATGAAATTACAAAAACATATTACTAAGCATACCTTAATAATCCAAAAACAAAGCCATGAATTTCATGTATTATTATGAAAAGGTACCTTGTAAAATCTTTACAGAGGATTTTGCAATCTTCTAGTTGACTAATTAATCAAGAACAATACTCAAATCAGTAAATGTGATCAAGCGGATTTGCCAAATCACCAAAAACTTATGTAATGTTCATAAAAACAGTCAATAAAATGCCATATCTACACATTTAATTCATTCTTCATGATTACAATGTCTTATCATATCCTTTCGGAGAAAACCAATAAAGTTTATAATGAAAATGCTCCAACACAATTGTTGGAAGAAAACCCTCGAGGTTCTTCCTTGTTCTTCTTCTTTCCTTATTTTTTCTCTACAACCAAAAACCCCTTCTTAAAAAATGAATGTAGAATGCATCATATACCTTGTTCAACCCATTGAGTAGCTTTGGAAGAAGGGCTTGGTTTCCTACACATGAAAATAACCACCCACACCTACTCGTGTCATAACCACATTGGATGCACCAGAAAACCATGCTCATTTGGAGAGTTTAGCCATGCCTTTGTACAAAAATTTCATCATTGACGGGTAGATGGGAGTCCTAAGGTGTATGGAGTTCACCTGCCTTGTTATCATGCCTCAAAGGGTTATTAATGGTGGTCCTAGGAATTGCAAGGGAGTAGTTGCGGTAGGTAGGGCTTTCTGAAGAAAGTTGTGGGAATTCGAGGGGTAGGAGGATATGGGAACTAGGTTCGAGTGAAAGAAGAAGCTCTTGTAGGATAAGGTCAGGATTCCACAAAATTTGAAGATGGAGGAGAACGAAGAAAATGAAGGCAAAAGGAGTTTGTGGGGAAAAAGGTGGAAGTGGAACATGATGGCAGATGAGGGGAACATACAATAGCCGACTCAAACCCCACATCTGATAGTAAGGGAAAAACTTGCAAAACACAAAAAACACTAGAAAATGACGTGGAAACTGGATCTTCAGTGCCAAGGCATGGGGAAGGTGGAGGACCATTTCAGCACAAAATTCTAACCAAGGCAAACCCATTCAAAATCTCTCAAATCAATTATTAGTGATGGGTGTAATACTTCCTAGACAACAATGAGGCACAAACATTTAGGACTTTACAAATTTTAGGCAAGTGCCAACATGTTGCATCACCATGGTGGATGACTAATTACCTATACGATAACTAATAGAAAGATGGGCGAACACGTCATTTAAAAGTAAAAAATTTAAAATTGAAGAGATGGGAGGGGATGAACACTTAGACAATGATTAAACAAACAAAAAATAACAAAAGGGGAGGTTCTAGGAACTAACTAAACATTTACACCACTCTAGGATCAGTTTGGAGAGAGAGTTTTATCATTTCATGTCGCATAGGGTCATTTTCTAGGGCACTGAATCATCATCAGACTTTGAAATGTATGCCTATTCAATTCTAGGCAAATATAGGGCCTTATGGAAAACTCACACTTGAGGAGAGGGATATGATGCTTATATTCTTTAAGGGGGACATTATTACACCAAAAATTTCTTGTATGCCACAAGATTCACATAGATCACCTTCATTTGAACAATCATTTGATATGACTGTAGTGAAATCAAGGAGAAACAACAAGTCGTGGGTTCATCATCATCAAACCTAATCATAGATATGCTCAATGTGCAAGAAATGGAGGTTACAAATGAGGTCATTGGTAATTTCTATTTTGGTAATGACATTCCTTTCCATGTAACTGAATCTCCCTTTTATAAGGAGCTTATTGACAAGGTAGGTAGAACTGATCCTAGTTATGCGAGTCCTAACAAAATAGATTGAGAACCATTCTCTTGGAAAAAAATTATCCCAAGATTAACTTGTTGATAGAGGAAAAGAAATCTAGTTGCATAATAGATGGGTGAAACATAATCATGGATGTGTGAAGATTAACTTGTTGATGGAGGAAAATAAGGCAAAATGGATAACATATGGCTACAACATAATAATGGACATGTGGAAAGCTATTAGACACTGCCCACTCATCAAAAATATAGTTTCATGCATTGCTAGACCTTACTTCTTGAGGGCAATTGATTTCTTAAGAAAACACAAAGATATGTTTTAGTTTCATATTTTGGAAAAATCTATTGAGGAGGTAGGTCCTCAAAATTTAGTGTAAGTGATTGCTAATGCAACATATGTTTTTAAGGTAGTAGGCAGATTGATTCAAATCATCAAGGTCTTTAATGGCCTTGAAAGATTATCTAGGCCTAGATATTGGTATAATAGGCTTTCCTCGATTCATGAACTCTTCTTCAACAATGGGGTCTTTTTTTAGGTGTTGGAAAAAGGAATGCACTCTTACAAGTTTGGTTGGTCTTATATCTAAATAATATTCCATAATCTATGTGAGTCGATAATCTATTTCTTCACTTGTTTCTCCTTGCATGATGTAGTTGTATACACCTTAATATATGAAAAGGGTATTGATTCTATTGTTAGAAAGAAGATGTTCAAACTTATTGAGAGATTTCATAAGGGCACATGTAAGTGTAATTTCATTTTAATCCTTGAGGATCATGATTATAAAGGTGATAAGATGTTCTTAGTTGGAGAAATTCTTTTCTTTCAGGACCACTACAATACAATGTTCCCTTATAAATGCATACAAAATAAATTCCTTGAAGTTCAGCTTGTGAGCATGAGATCCTAAATGATGGGTTATTTAATAAGCTCAACATCCCCTTTTCCTTTAGTATTCCATCCAAATAGGTTCCTTTTCTAAGCATCAAGGTGATTGGTCTCATGAGGTTGACAAAGTTTGAAATAAATTTCCACACAAAATTGATCTTTATGAGGAAAGGTTGTAGTGAACTTTTGTGCATTGGTGTGGAGAGTTTTAAAATATCCTCCACTCTATCAAGATTAATGGTGAGGATATCCCTTGATATTAGGTGGTTGAGAAGCTTCCCCTTAGGGATAGTGAAGATAGATTTCTTAGGGTTCAAGCAGATTCTAAATTTTCTATAGATGGTCTAGGTGGTTTATGTGTTCCCTGAAGAATACAATGATATTAAAAGACACCAACATGATGTTACTGATTAGGCCCTTGAAGGAAATATCCATGGCCCTCTTGAAGGTAGCCCTAAAATTGGATAGCCCAAAGAGCATTTGCTAGTGAGCATAAGTGCCCCATTTGGTTGTGAACATTGTCCGGTGTTGCTCTTCCTCTTTACCCATATTAAAACTCCTTAAAACACACACTAAATGGGGAAATGTTATTGTAGTATACATATCATTAATATTGATCTAATTTCCCATTTATTCATTTTATTATGCTTATTTTAGAGGTATATATACTCAAACAACACAAGTTAAAGAGTCACAGTGAGTGGAAAGCTTATTGAACTCTCATGACATTGTTGGGAGAGATTTGTTGTTGGGTTTATTTCAATGTAATGTAATACCATATTACTTAATGACAAACTTTTTGTTAACAACAAAGCAAGGAGAACATCTCAAAGACAATTCAATTTTTCAAAATTTGATCCATTGAAAATAAGGGATAATAATCATTTTGTTCTGTACTAAAACCATGTTTGCCACCTAAGTCAAATGCTTGATAGGAAAAACTATTCTTTCCTTAATCAACTTGGATAATTCTTTTCTCATTAAGGGTTTGATTTGAGGGTTGACAATCATTTGTTTCTATTGGATGGGTTGTGAGTGTTGTTCTAATTCAAATGTATGTTGAATCATACTGATAAAATATCTTGAGGGCATCATAGGTCCATGCATTGATATTATAAAATTCATGTGAAATCTTAACAAAATCTCCCTCTTTATTTGGAATTGAAACTTTGCAAAGTAATAGTGCTTTGACTTGTACCACTTGCATCTCACAACAATCCTCAACTCTTGTAGTAATAGTGTTCCACACATATTTCTTTTGATCATCATAGTTTAATACATTTTAAAGGGTAAATAATCATTTTGAAAATTTATTTTTCTTTAGTAGCACAACCTAGTCAATATATACGCCATCCAATATTTGGTTAATTCCTTAGAGAATTCTACTTCTTGTTGGATGAATCAAACTATTTGGTCATCACTAACAAAGAACTACCATTGCATTGTATTATTAGGTATGATGGGTTGAGTAACAAGCTCCAACATGTTGTCTTACTCCTATTGGAAAAGATCCTAAGTGGGGTCAAGTTAGGATTTGACCACTAGCATGTGGTTGGCTTTAGTATCCCTTCCATGCAAGATGACCTATAAGTTGATTAAATGTAATGAATATAATACATACCATAACTAGTGTTATATGATGTAAGCAAGTTGTTCTTGGTTGTAAGAGGGACCTAATCTATTAAACTACTAGCTCTACATCTTCAAATACCAAATGGAGTTTTAATTTTATCTTCTTAGCCACTTGAGGTCTAAATGCCAAAGCCTTGTTGTTGACCATGTTATTTGTGTGATTGAACTCTTAACTATTTAGCACTTGCACCTCCTAAGGGTGCAATTGATGAGCTAATAGGAAAGTTAAGGGATGCATAGATACATGCTGTGGATGTGTTTTCTTAAGTCTTGCATTAGGGTTAAGCTCAAAGACCTACTTCGGCAACAATCTATTAATCAATTTATAAATTCGATATCCAAAGATAATGAGAATCTTATACATTTCCAAAGATAGTGAAGTTATACTAATTGGCCCAAGTCTGAGCTCGAAACCAATCCCAAATTATGGCTTTCCCTAGGTCACCCAAGTCACCCAAGTGGGATAAGTACCCCCAATAGCCCATGGGTCGATTTTGAACTTGACAATGACCCCAACCATGGGCTCGGCCTCAGGCCCAACCCCCTCCAATGATGATGTTTAACAACATTGACCACCAACCATGTTCCCAAATGATGGCCTTCCTCAGGTCGTGTAAGCCACTCGGGTCACCCAAGTCAGCCCGGTAGTCCCAGTTGCCCAACTTGCTTGTGTTGGCCCTAGGCCTAGCCCCAACCTTGTTCATTGACAATGTTCCACAACATCGGGCCCCAACCATGTTTCCTAAGTAGAAATGCCATGTTTTAGAATAGGGGATCCAATGCAAAAGGGACACATTCTCATATTGAAGCAACAAATAGATGTTTATGCTAATGGGTTTCTCTACCTTGTTTGATCAATTTGCATAAAACATTCAAGTCCATCATTATATGTTCTTTATATGTCCTTGCCACAACCTAATATTATTTCTTACACATAAGCCATATTACACAATAAGCATATCTCTCTAACAAACTCAAACCATAATTTCAAATTGTAAGTCATTTATGTGTAAAAAAGAAAATAAAAATAACTGGAAATGTGAAACAAAGAAAAATTTCCTTATATTGTTTGCACTCTTTCTCTCCACCATTTCACATGACGTGACGTAATCAACATTTCATCTTTTTTACTAAGGTTGTGATAAATACATGATTGCAATAAATGTAAGTTTTTCTTATTCTTGGGAATGCCAATATTTCACAAACAAATATTTATGTAAATATGGCATTAGTGAGGACATGCAATGTTTTCTTATTTACTGTTTAGAGTCTACATAGTCAAACATTTAAATGAACACAAGAAATTAATTATGAATTGAAATTGACAACAATGCACAACTTCATCATAGTTTTGCCATTTTCCAGCTAAATAATCATTATTACATGCACTTGGACCTTTCAAAAGACTCAACACTCCAATCTTTATCAAAATAACAAGACATTACTAAAACTTTGACTACAAAACAATGCCACCGATATCGATATGCAGGGTTCATTATGCTATGATAAGAGGAGAATGACATCTTGCCTTTGTCATTGTCATCACACAAGAGAGAAAATCAAACTTGTTTGAAGACTTAAAAGACTACCTTTCATTACCCTTCCATGTAATGTTTGCATTCATCACTGTAGGGCTTCAACATGATTAAAATTTCAATCATGAACCTCAAACATGATTCATATTGAAATTACTTCAAGAGGTAATCCATAATTTTTTATTTCAACATTCCCAAATCACACTTAAAAACAATTAATAATCAAACATAACAAGCAATTGCCTACCTTCAATCCTGAGAATGAGAGCAAAAGAAAATTCCAACCCAACAATATGAAAAATTAAACCTTTTTCACTGCCAAACGACTTAAATTTTGCTTAAAACAACGATTTTCTAATAGTTTTATCCAAGCTAAAAATTGATGTTCAAATGACTGTCAATTTACTCTATTTTTGACATGTGTTGAGGTTCATTAAAACTTTACATTTTACATAAAAAATTCTTGTAGATGATTAAAATGAAAAGAGGGAAAAAAAGAAAAAAAGAAAAAAGAAGCATCCTAAAACTTGTTTCAGAACTTTCAATTTTAGCAAAAACAAATGGATTCTGAGCAAAATACAAATAGATTCTGAGCAAAATACCTTCAAAACAATACAAAAGGGACAGTCTCCTTTCACCTCCAACAAGACCCAAAATGAACAAATAATATAGCTTAATATGCAAGAAAACCTTCATTTAAATAAATCACGAAATACCATTCCCTTGCCAACCCAGCAAAACTTCTATTTTTGAGAATATTTTTGATCCTCAGGGAGCAAACCTGAAGGCAATCAATGGATTTAATAGCCTTAAAATCATGTAATGTAATAGAAACCATAAACTCGTACATTTTCAAGCAGAAAAATAACCTTTTAGATTCAACGGAGCAAAATTTATTCAAATCTTTGTCTATAAATGGCCTTAACAAACATCAATAGATGTAAATTTGCAAACGCCTTCGATTTAAGTTTTTTCACCAAAATAGAGGAAAAGTTTTGCTGAATGACTGCAAATTGAGGTGTATTTCAATACAAATTGGGTGGTGGGCTGAATTTGGACTGTAGGAATTAAACATTTATAGTCTGGTGGCTAGATTTTATTGTGTAGTTATCATTCTTAAATCTCACCAACCCAACAAATGTGTTCTGCCTAGATACGTCCATATATAGTTTCACCCCATTTATAGCCATGACTAACATGTCCTCTCTCGCACTGTCATATTGTTGTCTGTTGTACCATACAGGCATAATGATAATAATATTTTAAAATTTGAAAAGGCCATTTTTTTGGATAGGTTTATTCCGCGTTGTCATGAGGTGGATTTGATAAAATATAGATCTAGAAAATATATTGTATATATTAAACTGGAAGTATTACAATTTATAATGGGAGATGAGCTCAACAACTCCCTATAAATCTGGAATCTAACATAACACTTAACTCAATCTAACTGGCACCTCTACAACTCTTGTTGACACATCTACAGCAATTGATTGACAACACAAAATAATATTGCCAGCACTTACACTTAGTCTTCAGTTATTCATTATTTTCTAACATCCCCTCTTAATGAATAACTTAAAATAAGTCCAACTCTCACATGAGCACAACATTGCTCCTTTGAAATCTCATGCACCACTCCTCCTCCAACACCATAAATGGAGGCATGTCGAGGAACCCATATTTCCTTTGACAACCTTTTTTCAATGTGCTTTGATGATCTCAAACTATCTAACAGTCATTCAAATAATTGAATGATTTCCTCTTCTTCATACAGCTAATACAGCCAATCACAACACCAACACTTTTACATAGAAATATTTGACACATTATTTAACACATTGACAGTTTGAAGGAAACACTATGCTTTCACAGCCATCTCCTTTCCCACCAACAGCTCTGCAAACTCATAACAGCAGCAAGTCTATATCAATGGTCATTTGTGCAATCAAAGAAAACTTTCGACAAATCAGTCCCAAATCAGCAGATCATTGCAGCAAAAGAAAAAGGCTTTCCATTTCCACGAACCACAGGGTGCTCTGCCACAGCAAGAATAGATCAAGACCCAGCCACAAAGATTCAACATCAAATTGAAGAAAGAAATGACAGTAAACAGCTCCCGGTCAAAGCCACGCCTTGGCTTTACAAATGGCCGATCTTTATACAGCTAACAAAGTTTAATTCAATCACTGCAGCCCTCTTTCGATAGTCTCTTAACACAGCAATAGCATTAAAATTTTTGGCTACTTTCACCTTTTGTAACCAACGCTTGACCAATTGCAAACAAAATTTTTTTACACCAATTGTGACCAACACTTCACTTTCAGACTTGCAGCTAACACCCCACACTCTCATAATCTTGGGCGCTCCAATGGTGGAGTCACACCCAAACCAGCTCTGATACCATGATAAAATATAGATCTAGAAAATATATTGTATATATTAAACTGGAAGTATTACAATTTATAATAGGAGATGAGCTCAACAACTCCCTATAAATCTGGAATCTAACATGACACTTAACTCAATCGAACTGACACCTCTACAACTCTTGTTGACACATCTACAGCAATTGATTGACAACACAAAATAATATTGCCAGCACTTACACTTAGTCTTCAGTTATTCATTATTTTCTAACAGGGTTTGACTGCAACAGTCAACCAAATCAGCAATGAAAAAAAACATAGATAGCTTTTACTCTCCCTCAAGCCATCACATTCACCGCCATTGATGGTCATAAACATTTCAAAGGCTATCCTTGTCCAAGTCAGTTTTCCAAAATATAATCTACAAATCTAGTAACTGAAATAAATTCTGGTGAATGAAAAGAAAAACTGACATGATACAAATATTCTAGTCACTTTTTGCAACAAAGGTGTGGTGGAGATGGAATGGCATTTCATCATGGAGTGCTCAGCATACAGCGACATTCGTACCAGCTATGAAGACATTTTAAAAACCAACAATTTAAGCACCTTGTTTGAAGAGGCAAGACTGGACAAAGCTGCAAACTTATTGATCAAAATTCACTGCAGAAAATTGAAGAGCTTACAAACTGTTTAATGTGTTTGCTGCCCTGTTTTCTGTTTGAAATGTGTGCGGTTCTGAGTCCTGTGACCTTGTTATTCAAATCATTCATTCATTCCCACACTAAAAGCCTATCGGTTAAAAGTGATACATCCTTTCTCCCTTTGGTAAGTTAAGGGTGATGTCATTGCCTGTTCCAGAACATTCTTGCAGTGGCACCATCAAAGCGAACCTACAGAGACCTTGAAAAGGGTCATCTTCCTCATTTAGGTTCTTTTGGAGTGATTTCCTCATCACGAATTCAATATGTGCCCGGGCTGATTTCTTCAAGCAATAGATCTCAAAAAGTTTCCTTAAGCTGTAAATCTGTGAATCTCCTTGTGGGGTCATCCTCTTTGGCACAATTCTTCAGTGATAATCATGCACCATGTCCAATTTCTAAAGTCATTATAGGGCTCAACATGGTAAGGAGAAATGGGGTCTTTATTTATTTTCACCTTCATCCCGTACCATCTTCACTGGAGTCTTATTCTATAATAACCATCCCTTATTTTTTTCAGAAAAATGTCAGTAGAAATCCAAAGCACATGCAGTCTTCATAACACTTTTTGATCACCAAGATCTCGAGGTGGGAAAGGTGAGAGCATACGGTGTTCGAATCATACTTCTACTCAAACTGCTATTGTATTGAATGCTATGAAAATGTTTACGTATACACCAGGCGTCCACGACGACCACATGCCTTGTTTGTTCAGTGGAGTGTGTAATGTGCAACACAAGCATGCACTAGGTGTTGTAGCCAACCACTTCTACGCTTCCTCAACAGAGTGCATGATAGACAGAATGAGCATGCAAGGTACTGGCATGGGGCAAGTCTCGATTCAGACCAAAATGGTTGATAATACTAGACTTAGCCAGTTATGAAATGCTATAAAAATTGGCGGTAGACCATCCAATCTTACAAAATGAGATACATGCGGTGAGACCATTGATGGTACTACCATCCAGGGTTTCACTTAATAGTTGCAACTAAAGAAAATAGTACAATGAGTTAAATAGTTGTAAAGAACCTTTTTCTTTCTGATTTCAATTCTAACAAACTACTGCAACAATATCAGAAAATTAAGCTTGGCATAAGACTTCTAACAATAACAAATTATACCCTTGATAGCTCTGCTGCTGTAGAAATAGTTGAAGGTCCAGAAATCACTATCATACATTGTATTGGCGCTGTCCAACTGATAGAACTCTGCTAATACTGATCTGTTTGAACAACAGCTATGTAGAGGACTGAAACAAGCACAAAAAACCACCATCCATCAAGCAAACCACTTCCAACTGATTTATCCACTTCAACATTATCGCAGACTGCTTGTGAAACCCTAGGCGCCACCAAACATCACTGGAAAAGACCAAAAAAGGGTGCGCTTTGCAAACTGAGCCCTCACGTCCCTTTCAGACCAGGTATGACCTGTACAATAGCAAGTACGACCTGCTAAAACTTATTCTTTCTTGCCAAAACGTGGCTTAAATCTCCTCCAATTTTCCCTGGGTAACCTTGCGCCTAAGTTACAAACATGTTTAGTTCATTTAATGCAGACTTATCTCCAAGAAACCCACAAACAACATGGTACGACCTGTTGCATGTACGACCCTGTGCTAGAAAAGTACGACCTGTTTATTGCATATTCCTAACTCACAAAACAAATTAGAACACACCAAAATCATATTGAAACTGCACTACCAAAATCTTCATCAGAAAACATAAAAAAATGCTCTTCTTAGTTCCACAACAAAAGGACTCCATTGAAACTCTATGTGGTTTCAGAGGCAAAATCACCAGATGGACTAGCTAGGGTTGATCTTCCCAATTGAAACTAGAGAAGGAAATGAGGGTTTCAAACCCACAAGACAAGCACAAAGGCTCTCACAAAAAAATTGATTTCAAAAAATGCATGAAACCTCAAATTGAAGACCCAAACCCTTAAACAAACTTCCACCAAGTGAGCGCTCCAAAAGAAACAATTCAAATATTACTTTTTCCCTCAAGGTGGATGCCTCTATTAAAGAATGCTTTTTGAGGCCTAGCGCTCACAAAAGGGGAACACATAACACTTTTTAAAACAACTTAAGTTGACTAGGAAACATAATGTCAATTTAGCCTTTGACAGCTTAAGAAATATTTTGAAAAGTAAATTTCCCTTTAATCCACCAAGTTAGCCTTCCGGAAACACTAGGAACAAGGTTAATTGTCTTCGAGTCATTTACTAACGGAAAGGGGACATTACATATTCAATTGTGTAATGCCCTTCATAATGGGCATATAAGATATGTTGGGACGTTCGCTACTTGTTTGGGCTATGGATTTGATCATGCAATTATGTAGTAGATGATTGTGCCCACCATCACTGAAATGTAAAATGGAAAAGGTTTATCTCTACTTACATTTGATGTATCGATACGGTCCTAGGGGGACTCGTCATAATTACCTCGTTTAGTTATGGGTAGGGTTTCTCTATATTATTTGTATGGCTTCTTGTAGTGTTTGCCCAAGAACCAACAAATCATTCCAAATTGCTATGTTTGCCAAAGTTTTTTATACTCCACAACATTGACTTGTTTGATGGGCATTATTTTTACCTTGGGGCATACTCGATATATTCCTTCCTTGGTCTTTCAATCAGGGGAATCATAATCCTCATCTTTTCCATACGAAGGTTTGAGGGTCAGGCTAATGCTAGCACAATTTTATTCATTTTGTCCATAGGAGTCATTTTGAAGCCCCCTTAGGTCTACCTTAGCATTTTTGGAAATGATCAAAATGTAAGGTGGTTCTTTGAGATTTTGAGTTGCTTGTTTTTTGATGGTTTGGGATTCCAATGCACTCTTCTTGGCTCATGTTGAACATATGGTTGGAAATTGACCTACAGATCTTCATTTAGTGTCTATAAGTCCTCCCTATAGACCGAAGTACTTTTGTTTGTATTTGATTGGGGTTCGAGAGAGGAATTTCATGAGAGGTGTGGTCCATGGTGCTCCTTCCCATGGATACTTCCTCTTGGTGAACAAGGAAATTGTTTGAATCATGGGAAAGGTTACTATCTAGGCACTAAAAGTATCTTTCTTTTGCTATGTTATTCTAGACAGGGACAATAGCTTTGGAGGCATTGTTATGGCTTAATTATGAGGAAATTGTTAGAAATGAAGGTGAACAACTATAGAATGGAAATCTGATTACAACTGTAACTATTAATCTAGTGCAGAACTAAAATGGAGATAGTATAAAATCAACACAAATAAATAATGGAACATGAGATCAAACACATAACATAGTGTTTAGGTGGAGAAACCCTTTCAGGAAAAAACACCACACAAGAAGAGATGCACCAGTCTGTATTAACTTCAATAGAGTTTACAATACAATAAGTTATCAATCTCCTCTTAGGTATTCAATCCAGTAGCACCTGTAACACTCACACACAACCATAATACAATATCATCTTAAAAGAGTGTTGTCTTCTAGGAAAAAAACCCTAACATAACCTCCACCATCAAATCTGTGACCTAATGATGAATGGTCCAGATTGACTATGAAATTACAATATTTTACAAGGCAATTTGACCCCCCGGTGACAGTAGTGGGAGGGCAAGCCCCCCACATGTCATGTCCCCTCTTTAGCGCTGTCTAGCAGAGACATGAGAGTTGACCTATCATCCGGGTTCCCGTAGGTCAGCAGCGTGGTTAGGGGACCTATCCAGAGGCAGTGTAGCTTGGCACAGAGCTTTACAGGCCTTTCCAGTCAGTTTTTGACAGTTTCCTATTTTTTAGGAAGGGTTCCTATTTTTTAGGGTTTGACCGAGAGTTGACCAGGAGGCATCAGGGGACCTCCAGGAGCATTTTTGGAGTTTTGGTCAAATTCCTATTTTTTAGGAGGTATCCCTACATTTTAGGGAGGCACTGTCAGTTGGCATGACACGTGGCGACATCACCAGTAGCGTGGGCTTCAGAAGTTCTCAGTTCAGGATGGCCAGGTGATGGATTTGGAATAATTATTGAATATTAAAGTGTGGCTTTAATATTTAATAAAAATAAATAAAATAAAGTGAATAACATGTCACTTTATATTAATAAGTTATTAAAAAGTCCCCCACCTAGTTGACACAACGTTGTGTTTAAAAAGTGGGTTTTTAATAATGAAGTTGGGCCCTCAACTTGGGCGCCCAACTTGGGAAGTCTTCATTAATAAAAGGATCTTTTAAAGATTCTTAATTTTGATCCCTTTTGGAACCCTAAAGTGGACACCCACTTTGGGAAGTGCATAAAGTGACTTTGAAGTGCTATTTGGATCTATCTTTTGCATATCTTTTGAAGCTTCATGGCAGCTCTGAACTCTGTGGAAGGGGGCAGCAGCATTCAGACTCTTGGGAACGAAAACTCTCAAGGATTTTGGTGAATTGGACGATAACCCAGTTCTTGTTTGTGGGAGGCCTACTCTGGGTCTTCATTTGTGCATCATTGGACAGATTCCAGGGCATGTTATTGCAGATCTAAGCTTGCAGCAGTGCTAAATCAGCTTTATTCTTCAGATCCTTCATTCTCAGTTGCATGTATAGCCTCTTCTAGGCCAATATTGCCTTTGTATGCAAGTAGGGTTGCAAACCAGGCTTCCATTGAATATTAAAATACAGATCTGATGGGTATGTGCCTCAATTTCTCATGTGTTATCTTTCTATCAGTTATTATTTATTTTTAGTCCATTTTATTTGAGATTGCAGCTGTATGTATTTCTATTTGCCATCTTGGCAAATACACATCTCAAGAAAATTGAAACCCCTTCTGCATCTCCTCTCTCGTCTGAAAGAAAACAAAAAAAAAATAATAAAAATCATAAAACAAATTAAATCACAAAAAAACAGCACTTCTTTTCAGCAACAGCACTTCATTTCAGCAAAGGGATCCATCAGGGATCTTTCAGTGGTATCAGAGCCTTTGACCTGCCAGCCTGTGGGGTTTAGAGATTTGCTTTCTATGCATACAGACAGGTATTACACACGCAGGACGGCCCAAAACGAGCTTGGGATTGGTACAGCAGAGGAACCAGTAATGGCTGAAGAACAGAGAAATGCCAGGAGAGATCAAGATGAGGAAGAGAGAGAGATGATGAGAACCCTCATCAACACTCAACCTAGGATTGCTCAGACCCTTGACAGGATACAGGATGCCTTGGAACGATTGGAGTTAGATAGAGGCAGACGGAGCAGATCAGTATCAGTGGCGGGAAGCCAGCATAGTCACAGGTCACACGCATCAGCTAGGAGTTCCCATCATTCCCCTAGGCGTGGACAGGCCAGGGATAGACCCTTACTTCCTCAGTTTGCACCAGGTGAACGGCCAGCACAGATAGAGCCACCAGAGGTGGAATTTCAGGACTCAGTCATGGCGGCTACAGCTGAGTGGCGAGCCTTACCCCCTGAGGTCCGGGATGTCTTTCCTTTTCCACAGTATTGTGCACAGCGCAGAGACTCTACCAGGTTTAGAGGAGACCGAGGCACTAGACCACAGCAGCAAAACTATGACCTCAGTAGAGCTACTGGGAAGATCACGTTGGCTACATATGCTGGTACGGGTAGTACGAGTGCACGTGCTTGGGTGCACAAGCTGGACATATATTTATCCTTGAGACCCATGCCTGAGCGTGAGGCTATCCAGTTTGCTGTCTTACATTTAGATGGGGTTGCCTATGATTGGTGGCATCATGGACTGGTCACCCAGGATCATGCCTTGATTCATTCCTATGCAGAGTTCACTGAACGACTCATTACCCGGTTTGACCGTAAGGACACAGAACTCTACTATAGGGAGTTGGCACATCTTAGACAAACAGGACATGCTGAAGCTTATGTTAATGAGTTCCAGCGTATTGCAGTTATGGTACCTGATATGCCCCAGAGGCGTAGCGTGATGTTATTCATTGAGGGGTTACAGGATAGGCTTAAGGGATTGGTACGTGCCTTCCAGCCGGCCACTCTTAAGGATGCCATTGAGGTGACCTTGAGATTGGACACCACTCCCACTTATCAGTCGGATAAGAGGCCATTCAGGGAATCACGGCCTTTTCAGAAGGCCAATACTCCACAGTTCAGAGATGGACAGTCAGCTAGACCTCCTAGGATGGATCAGGAGTCACGGAATGATTTGAGGAGGAAGAAATTATGCTTCTCCTGCAAGGAGCCTTGGGAGCCCGGACACCGCTGTATGGGTAAGGGCAGAGTTCACTTGGTTGAGGTCACATCTGAGCTTGGGGATGAGGAGATACCAGACACCGACATTGAGGACAGCCCTGAGGAGGTTATTCAGGAGCAACCCCAGCTAGAGATAGACATCCCCGATTCATCGGCGGCAGCCAAAGTGACTATGGCTACCCTATCCAGTTATCCCAGGTTCCATGCCTTTCGGTTAAAAGGAACCTTACAGGGACAGCGAGTCATGAGTTTGGTTGACACAGGAGCCACGCACAATTTTATTGATCAGAAATTGGTGGAGAGGCGTGGGTTACAGTCTGAGGTGTTCGAGGGTTTTGGAGTTAAGGTTGCAGATGGTGCAGTGTTGGGTTGTACTCGGAGGATCTCACAGCTCAGCATTCAGATGGGTGATTTTACTTTGACGGATGACTTTTATATCCTACCCTTAGAGGATTATGATGTGATTTTGGGTATGCAGTGGTTACAGGGTATTGGGAGATATATTATTGATCACCACCGCATGCAGTTAGAGTTCCTATCTGGCGGGAAGAAGGTGATCTTGAGGGCAGCCTCTGACGGTGGACCCAAGGAGGTATCTTCTCGCAGGATGGAGTCTATTATCAGACATGATGATGTGCTCTGGGCTACACGTTGTTTTGTGAAATCCAAGACACCCACTCCTCAGGATGCTAGAGCATTTCATGTTGACATACAGACAGTGATGGATCGGCATGGCCGAGTATTTGGTGACATACCTCCTGGTGTACCCCCGGATAGAGGGTTTGAGCATGGGATAGAGATGGAGGATGGAGCTAAGCCAGTGATCACCACCCCGTATCGTCATCCTAGAGCATACAAGGATGAGATTGAGAAGACTATTCATGAGCTGTTAGATATGGGTTTCATTCGCCCCAGTTCTAGCCCCTTTGCTTCTTCTGTAGTACTGGTTAAGAAGAAGGATGGGACCCTACGGATGTGTATAGATTACAGGGCCTTGAACAAGAAGACAATCAAGAACAGATACCCTATTCCGCGCATTGATGAGTTGTTGGACGAGCTTCATGGAGCCATCTACTTCTCTAAGATTGATCTTCGTTCAGGCTATCATCAGATTCGTGTACGAGCAGAGGATGTACACAAGACCGCCTTCCGTTGTCACTATGGGCATTATGAGTTTCTGGTGATGCCTTTTGGCCTTACCAATGCTCCAGCCACCTTCCAGTCATGTATGAACCATCTCTTCAACAAGCAGTTGAGGAAATCAGTTCTAGTGTTCTTTGACGATATTCTGATCTACAGTCGTACTTGGGAGGACCATCTCAGACATGTTGAGGAGGTACTTAGCATCATGGAGAGTCAGTCTCTATTTGCTAAGTTGTCCAAATGTGAGTTTGGACTTAGAGAGGTCCTATATCTGGGTCATGTGATTAGTGCTGATGGGGTGAAGGTGCACGAGGAGAAGATTCAGGCAATTAGAGATTGGCCACACCCTCGGAACATTACTGAGTTACGGGGTTTCCTTGGTCTATGTGCTTATTACAGGCGATTTGTGAGGGGTTTCTCTCAGTTGGCAGCTCCCTTGACAGACCTCACAAAGAAAGGGGCTTTTAGATGGACAGAGCAGGCACAGGGAGTCTTTGACAGGCTCAAGGAGGTTATGAGTACTTGCCCAGTTTTAGCACTTCCCGACTTCTCGCAGCCCTTTGTACTTGAGTGTGATGCTTCCGGTTTGGGCATAGGAGCGGTTTTGATGCAGAACCGACACCCCATTGCTTTTGAGAGTCGGAAGCTGCGGGATAATGAGAGGTTGTATTCTACATATGATAAGGAAATGTTGGCTATTATGCACGCATTAGCCAAGTTCAGACAGTATCTTGTTGGCAGCAAATTCGTGGTAAGAACAGACCACAACAGTCTGAAATATTTCCTTGATCAGACAGAGCTCAATGATCGTCAGCAAAAATGGGTGAGCAAGATTCAGGCTTATGATTTTGACATCGAATTCATAAAGGGGAAGAATAATACTGTGGCTGATGCACTTTCTAGAAAACCATCACTTGCTGCCCTATGTTCACTGAGCGAGATTTCAGCAGATTGGAAGGCTCAACTTTTAGTTGAGTACTCCAAAAATCAGCATGCTTGTGAGGTCATGGATGGTTTGGTGTTGGATGATAGGTACACTGTGGTAGATGAAGTCATCTACTACAAGGGCAGGGTGTATCTGGTTCCTGGTTCTCAGTTGAAGGAACAAATTATGCATGCTTATCATGATACTCCGACAGCAGGGCACCCAGGTTATGGTAAGACCTACAGGGCGGTTCGAGAGAGATTCTCTTGGAAGGGTCTCAAAGCTGATATCTTACGTCATGTTCGTGAGTGTTTGACGTGCCAGCAGAATAAGTCTGAGCATACTTTCCCTGCTGGTTTATTACAGCCGTTACCTATACCGGAGCAGAAGTGGTCAGGGATCTCCATGGATTTCATTACAGGTCTTCCTCGGGTGCAGGGGAAAGACTGTATCTATGTTGTAGTAGACAGGTTGACTAAATACGCCCACTTCTTTCCTATTGCAGCTGATTTCACAGCATCTCAGGTGGCGGAGTTATTTTTCAGAGAGATATTCAGGCTCCACGGTCTTCCCAAGACCATAGTGAGTGACAGGGATAGTAGGTTCATGAGTTCTTTCTGGCAAGAACTTTTCAGGCTCACAGGTACGGAGTTGACACCCAGTACCAGCTACCACCCACAGACAGATGGGCAGACCGAGATTGTTAATAAGTGGGTTGAGGGGTATTTGCGCAGCTATGTGTCAGGACAGCAGAAGGCATGGGTGCGTTGGCTATATCTAGGAGAGTATTGCTATAATACTACACACCATATGTCTATTGCTATGACACCTTTTAGAGCCCTCTATGGTTACGAGGCATTATCTTTTGTTGATTTGGCTGTAAGTGACAGCAGGGTGCCCTTGGCACAGGATTGGTTACAGGAGAACCAGGACATCATGAGATCTCTCAGGGAGAATCTTCAGCAGGCACAGAATCAGCAGAAGGTCTACGCTGATCGGCATAGGACTGAGAGAGTATTTGAGGTGGATGACATGGTTTTCCTGCGGTTGCAGCCTTACCGACAGAGTACCCTTAAAGGGGGTGGAGCTGAGAAGCTCAAGCCTCGCTTCTACGGACCATATCGGATTCTCAGGCGTGTGGGAGAGGTTGCTTATGAGATTGAGTTACCACCTGAGAGTCGGATTCATAATGTGTTCCGTGTATCTTGCCTGAAAAAGGCACTGGGGCAACATATTGTAGCATCACCCGATTTACCTCCCTTGGATGAGGAAGGTAAGCTGACTCTGGTTCCTGAGGAGATCTTGGAGGAGAGGGAACGACGGCTGAGAAGTAGGGTGATTCGGGAGTACTTGATTCGTTGGAGGGGACTCCCTATAGAGGACGCCACTTGGGAGGGAGAGTCCATTTTACAGCATCCGACCTTGCAGTTGCTTGTGGGCAAGCATCTTCGAGAGGGGAGGACTGTCATGTCCCCTCTTTAGCGCTGTCTAGCAGAGACATGAGAGTTGACCTATCATCCGGGTTCCCGTAGGTCAGCAGCGTGGTTAGGGGACCTATCCAGAGGCAGTGTAGCTTGGCACAGAGCTTTACAGGCCTTTCCAGTCAGTTTTTGACAGTTTCCTATTTTTTAGGAAGGGTTCCTATTTTTTAGGGTTTGACCGAGAGTTGACCAGGAGGCATCAGGGGACCTCCAGGAGCATTTTTGGAGTTTTGGTCAAATTCCTATTTTTTAGGAGGTATCCCTACATTTTAGGGAGGCACTGTCAGTTGGCATGACACGTGGCGACATCACCAGTAGCGTGGGCTTCAGAAGTTCTCAGTTCAGGATGGCCAGGTGATGGATTTGGAATAATTATTGAATATTAAAGTGTGGCTTTAATATTTAATAAAAATAAATAAAATAAAGTGAATAACATGTCACTTTATATTAATAAGTTATTAAAAAGTCCCCCACCTAGTTGACACAACGTTGTGTTTAAAAAGTGGGTTTTTAATAATGAAGTTGGGCCCTCAACTTGGGCGCCCAACTTGGGAAGTCTTCATTAATAAAAGGATCTTTTAAAGATTCTTAATTTTGATCCCTTTTGGAACCCTAAAGTGGACGCCCACTTTGGGAAGTGCATAAAGTGACTTTGAAGTGCTATTTGGATCTATCTTTTGCATATCTTTTGAAGCTTCATGGCAGCTCTGAACTCTGTGGAAGGGGGCAGCAGCATTCAGACTCTTGGGAACGAAAACTCTCAAGGATTTTGGTGAATTGGACGATAACCCAGTTCTTGTTTGTGGGAGGCCTACTCTGGGTCTTCATTTGTGCATCATTGGACAGATTCCAGGGCATGTTATTGCAGATCTAAGCTTGCAGTAGTGCTAAATCAGCTTTATTCTTCAGATCCTTCATTCTCAGTTGCATGTATAGCCTCTTCTAGGCCAATATTGCCTTTGTATGCAAGTAGGGTTGCAAACCAGGCTTCCATTGAATATTAAAATACAGATCTGATGGGTATGTGCCTCAATTTCTCATGTGTTATCTTTCTATCAGTTATTATTTATTTTTAGTCCATTTTATTTGAGATTGCAGCTATATGTATTTCTATTTGCCATCTTGGCAAATACACATCTCAAGAAAATTGAAACCCCTTCTGCATCTCCTCTCTAGTCTGAAAGAAAACAAAAAAAAAATAATAAAAATCATAAAACAAATTAAATCACAAAAAAACAGCACTTCTTTTCAGCAACAGCACTTCATTTCAGCAAAGGGATCCATCAGGGATCTTTCACCACACCCCCAGTCGAGTACAAGGATCCAAAGTGCGGCTGAAACAAGATCGCTACTAGGTGAATACTGTTAGAAAGACGGTTGCTGTTGCACCAAAATATTGACCTATTAATGTTCGATACAATTGCTATAGTTAATAAATCCACAGGAGGCGGTTAAGCATTGTCACAAACCCAAGCGCTATGCTGCACAACACAAGGAGACCAAGGGCACACACCTTGCAACAATCCCCCCAGTGCAAGCGAGGGGTTTGAACCTGTGACCAGGATCTGATACCAATTGTTAGAAAGATGGTTGTTGTTCCACCAAAAGATCGATCTATTAATTCTTGATACAATTACCAGAGTTAATGAATCCACAAGAGGTGGTTAAGCCTTGTCGCGAACCCAAGCGCTGCGTTGCACAGCACGAGGAGACCAAGGGCGCACACCTTGCAACAAATACTTCATCCCTGATTTACAAACATTATTAGGAGTAATTAAATACATAGGATTTACAAGGTTGATGGCACCTTAATCCTAACATAAATCCCTTGTACCATTTGGATGGGTAGAATGTACTGAATAGGTGGAATGAGGGACAATGGTCTCTATGAAGGTGGTTGATACTAGTTGCATACATAACCTAGGTTGTTACTATTTTTATAATACAATCTTTGATTCCCTTGGATAGCTTGCGTCTTAAGAGCCACAAGGTCATTTGAAAATGCTTTCACCAAAATTTTAATTTCTTCCATATTACTAGAGTGGATAGGAGGGATGAGTAGGAGCATACCCTAGATGGGTGAGAGGGTAAGCCACCTTTTTCATAATAGGAAGTTGAGCTATGGGGTTCATTTGGGGAGAGGTAGATAGTTTGGATGTTGGATTGGATTGTAGATGTCTAGACCTTACAAGGCAATAGTAGGTCTAGGAGATAACCTTCTAGCCTATATAAGGTATTCCTTATACTAGTCATTGATCTTGTAAGTGCTTGGAACAGTTATTCCATCCACCAATGGGATCATCATGAATATCATAAGGTTGAAGGCTCTTAGGAAGTATAAGAAATCCATATTAGGTAAGAGGAAGACCTATACAAGTATTATCTCCCCTCCTTTTGAATAAATTATTGAAATTAGGGACTTACTCTATTAGAACCCTCTTGATTATAGTGATCTTCTCTACTAGGGAGAGATTATCTCCCTTTTCTCTAAAGTAGTAATAAAGCATCCTTCCCAAGGAATCCATGTTTATGATTGAATGTAAAGTTAGGCCTCTAAACCAATTAGATGCCTTTCCTTTGAAAGACACAACCAACAACCTTAAAGAAGTGTCTAATGTCATGATGTGATGTAGAATATAAATATTTTCTACGTCTTGGGTATATTCAATGATGGTGGTAGATACATCCCCTAATAATTATGGCAAATCCTTCCATGCCAGAATGGGGAGGTTGTTAGATTGGTGTATGATTAGCAAGCTTTTAGAGTACCATGACATATATGGTTACACTCTTTGTTGTGCCATTTAGTTCTTCTAGGTGAGACGAGTTAGGGTTGATTTGGGAACTCATGGTCAAGGAAAAGAAGAGAGATCTAACTGAAGGGATAAAGTCAAAATAATCTATTGCATTATTCTTGCAAAGCGATATAAGAAGTATAATGTCAAAAATTGTGTACCCTCGCAATTTCATGTTGTGTTTTGAACTTGCTTTAGTGTTTACTCCTATAGCATGTTTCTAGGGCCACTCGAGCCTAACCTTGGCTTGTTTTCATTTCAAATATTTGCCAAAATTTTATATCACATTCTAATTTCTCTTGTTCTAGAAATATGTGTCAAATCCTAGAGAATTTCCCTAGGATGCGAGCACGATGCACAAACATCTACATGACACACTAGCGTCTTGGCAGTTTTCAAAATTTGAACCATCGCTTTCTCGCCCAACTACTTGATTCTATCGATGGTAACACTCATTCGACATAGAAACACCTCCTGCATGCATGCCTGACCTTTCATCTTCCCTCTATCCATTCATAAATATAATTTTTGGAGACCCTTGGCTCTTCCTCTTGCTTTTTGGGTTCTCTCATGCTTTGGGCTCTCCATTTCTAGTTTTTGAAATCCTTTCTCTTGGTTGAAGCATCTCTCTTTCTTGGCTTCTATTGGACACACTATTTAGGCTTGGTTTTCATTGAGGCTCTCACAAAAGGATCTTGTTGAACACATACTGATTGAATCCTCTAAAAACTTTGTAGCCTCTCTTCCACTTTATGAATTTGGTAACATTATTTCATTTGAATATTACTGTTATATTCTCCATATTACTTCTTCCACTATCTATTTAGAAAATCTTTCGTGTAGACCACCACCTGGTTATTCTTTTTTTGTACACTAGGGTATTCCTTTCCGTAGACTAGAGTTGGTACTCATAGACTTTGTTTATTGTTACTGTTGTTATTTTCCTAGACACACTTAGGAAATAAAAGCACACACTTGTATATTATTTTTTCAATATCGACTGTCCATGGAGGTCAAAAGACCACTATAGGGGCTTGACCTGAAGGCAAGTTCCAAAACACTCGCAACCATTTTTCCTTTGTGTTGTTGTTGTAAATATCTCGGGGACTTCCAACCACATGGAGGTTTGTTGGTTTCTCCCTCTTTTCGTTTCTCTTCTCTATTTCTTGTTTTACTAATTTAAATTTAGTTCTTTCAGTGTATTTATTCATCATTTTCATCACTTGGAATGCTATTGTTGTTTTATGGTTACTTGTTGTGCAAACTGGGTGAGTAATCAGACTAAGAGACCTCATTTTTTGGAAGCATTATTCATTTTTTAGTTGTATAGATGACAACGCAATGCACAAACATCCACATGATGTGATGGCATCCTAGACAACATCCTCCAGTCCTTAGTGCCAGGTTCCATTTTTCACCCTCTATTTAGTTCTGTAACTCTCTCTATAAATATGTACTTCATTTTCTAGAAATTGATTACTTCATCATTTTACTTGTGATTTAGCTTAGTTAGAAATTTATTGTTCTCTAAGTTTAAAGTGTTTATAGGATTTTACCAGAGTTGTTTTGCTCTTCCTGCTCAGATAGCATTAAAATACATTTCCCTTGAAACTAGTTAAGTCCTAGTGTAATGTCGTTAAGATTGTTTTAATTAGAAAGCAAACATGCTTTAGCTAAAGTCCAATTCTAGCATACACATTTTTGGTGAACCCTGTCATCTCACACCTTCTTCTTTCGCAGTGGTTTACTTTTTCTATCTTGTGAACCCACTTTTCAAATTCTAATTTTATCATCTTTATGTTTGGTGAAAATGAGGATTTGACCATGTTGGACCTCTTTCTCCAAATTTTCATAGCCTTCAATGATCCATTCCCTAGTGAAGATTTTGACATGTAAGATGAAGCCCTTGATGACTTCATCCATGTCATTTCTCCTCCTATTCCAAAAACTTCTCATTCAAAGCAATTGATTAACACGATCTTCATTTTTGATTCTACACAAGAACCTGTGAAATCAAAAATTATTGTTCATCATTGTCCTGATATATAACAACCTTCTAAACCAAGCATTACTATTCAAGGTGGTCTTAATGCACCTTGACTTTTCGATTATTTTACTCAAATTACAAGATCCATAACACTAAATGCGCATGTGACTACTCACTACCACACAGTAGCCTACACATATAATACTCAAAGAAACAAATAGGTTCTTCCATCCTTGTTTTTCTTCCTACTTTTTCTCCTATTCTTCCTTCAGCTCTTCATCTTCCTCAAAAGACCGTCAGAGATTACAATCTTATAAAGTAGCTCTGTGCTACTCTAGCTAAGATTATGCTACTCCAACTAAGATTTCTCTCTACCTGAAGTTGTTCAAACTTCACCTACGTACCATGGCATTCTCCAAGAAGCCTTACAAAAGATCCCCATGTCATCTTAGATACTAGGGTGAATGATGTATCTGCCTTACTCAATTGCATATACACCAATGCCACCAATATCATTTTCTAACAATATAAGATACCCTCTTTGGAGGTTCAAAAACAAAATGATCCTCTTCTTATCATTGTCAGAATAAATTTTATCAGTATCAAACATACCCTTATTGAAAATGGTTCAGGCCTTAACATTTGTGGTGTAGATCTATTAAACCACATCAATATTGATACATCTTGTATTTCTCCAACAAACCTTTCCATCTATGGCTTCGACAACATCAGTAGGCAAACTCTCGTCATGATCACATTACCTATTAAGTTGGGTCCTATTACTTTTCCCACTATGGTACATGTCATGCCTAGAGCTCTTTCATGTAATCTCCTTGGTAGACCATGGATCCACACCATGGGCACGGTTCCCTCTACTCTACGTGGATCAATAAAATGTGTTCATGGTAACAAGACATATACAATCAAAGTTAGTATGGAACCCCTACAGTATTATCATTAGGTGGATCTTGAGCATCCAAATGATTCTTCTCCAACACTTTGAAATCTCATTCCATCTTTTTCACTAAAACAAGATTTATCATCGTTAACCCTTATTGACAATCTTGATGATAATTTAAAATCATCTTCTAATGCATGTCCTGGTGATGATTTGGGGCCTTTAGATTTCACACCTTCCTTTATAGGTGAAAATAAAATTGACCCATCTGACTTTGACATCCCTAAAGTTCAATCTACTTCACCTTCTTCATTACAAAAGGTTAACACTTCTAATTCTTTTTCTTCTAAAAGTCCATGTGATTATTGTTGACGTGTAGGATTGTACCCGTTATGTAAAGCTGTGAAGCTCAACAATCCTATGTAACATGGGATCAAACTCAGGTTGTGGGTGACCTATAGTGAGCTTGAACCTCCAGATTATGGGCTAGTTCCCTTGTAATTTTCAATGGATCTATAACTTTGATATGAAAAGGGTTGAAGGATCTACTAAAAGCACTAAAACTGTAATCTAAGTGTGGTGATGCACCTAATTTTGATGGAAAATTGCAAATCTAACTCACAATAGATCTTAGAAAATCTATCCACACAATCCACTTTTGGCAGTGTGATCACAAAAATGATTCTAAGGGAGGCTGGAAATAACTTTCTTTTTGAAGGAAAATAGGGTTCTCACAACATGAAAGAAAATTATTCCAATTGCACAACATAAGACCTGTGATTTCAATGCTTTCTAATACATGCAAGTACAAATGAGACAATGATTTTAAACGTTCTGATATTAAACACAATAAAATATCATCAAATCATTCACAAAAGTAGCATTAATGAAAAGGTAGACACTTGATTCAGCTGAAAAATAAAGGAATAATTGCATAAAAAGACAAAGAATAGAACCTGTAACCTGCTGTAATCTATATAAATCTACAAAATATGAGTTACAAAACTTTCTTTCTCTCTCAAAGTGTAAAGAGCAAAAAAGGCAAGAACTAGAAAAACCTAAGTTTTTATTACAATATATAATATGCTCTCTCCAAGAGACCTAGAAAGGTCAATTGCAGTCAACTGCCTCTAAAAATAAGCTCTCAAAACTGATCCACGAGCAAGTAAGAAAATCCCTAAAAATAAGGGCTATAACTGTCCCAAATCAAGCTAAAATAGCTCAAAACTACTCTCCTCTATAAGTTTGACCAAAAGGTGGACCAAACTCTACAATTTTGACCCAAAAACCATGCAAAGAACCCCAAAGAACCTTAGTTAACTCCATCCTCCAAATTTGCATGATTTTTGGATGAGAAAACAATGTGAGCAAGGATTAAAGTAATTAAGATAATTAATTTGTACTATGAGTTACAATTTGTCTTATCTTCTTGATTTTACAACTTGCGACAAAATAATAAAGTAATTTATAATTATATTACTTTATTATTTGTTTACATTATTTTAGTTGCAAAATCATGCAAATTTGAATGCATTTGCCCTTTAGAAGATTAAAAACAAAAATAACCCCTTATTTCTCCCTTTGCATGCCTCATGCATGTATTACATTGCATTAAATCCCTTATCACTCCTATGCAAAAAATACATTTTATACCATGCATTCTATAATACCTTATAGCTCCACATACATCATATGCATAACCTAACACCACCTTATAGCTCCATGCATAAATAATCACTACCCATCATTTACCTTCGAATCATTCTCCTTATGTTTGATTTCAACCTCACTTCATGCCTTAGCAAAAAATAATATAAGGCACACGGTCTTATCCTTTGATCATTGTTTTGACTTTTAAAAAATTAAAAGGCAAAAATGATACTAGCCCTCATGGGCCCCTGTGGCATCATTGATTTGAATCATTAGGTTTCTAAAGACTTAAAAGTCTTCACCATGATGAGGAATTGGATAATAATGATTTGTTAATTGAAGTCAAAATTCCCACGGCCTCAGCTAGGGCATCGACCAAAAGAAAGTAAAACCTAAAAATTGTTTGTCATTTTCACTTGTCTTCTTGCTGCTCCTCTTGGTTGTTGCCATGCTCGCTAGGGTTTGAAGACTTCTCTATGTTCTCTCTGCAACTTCTAAGGTTTCTCCATGATATTCTCTCGAATCTTTGACAGGAAAAGGAAGGTGAGTATATCTGTAACAATTTAACCCCTTTTTTTTAATGCAAAATGGCCTACAGGCCGCGGTCTTGAAGTAATTTCTTTTACATTATCCACTTCCATGCTTTGTCTTCTCACTGTATGTGCTTTGTTTCTGGTTAAAATGTCTTCATGTCAACTGGTTTCTGAGTCTTAAAAGCTCACAATGTGACATACCCGCGGCCTATGAGCAAGTAATCTTCTTCTCTGCAACAAAGTATAAGGTAATGCTTCATTTTACCCTGCACCATTCATGATTCTTGAGTGTTTATTTGAGGGTTTGCAGTAAAATCTTGTGGGTTTTAATATTTTGAAGAAAGACCCTTCTCAGGCCGCAGCCATGACCAACTGCATACATGGAATCTTTTGTATTTTCTCTGGTTCTTGAAGCTCCTGGTAAAATAAAAGATGAATACTCTTATTTATCTCTGCATTTTCTCATCCTTTTCTTCTTCTTGTCAGCCCCATGGTATGGGGTTGTGATGGCTCTCCTTGAAGTTTTAAAAACAAAGAACACAACTGGTAAAAGACTTTGATGAGGTCTTTGGCTCCTTCTGTATTTGCTTAGTAGACTTCCTTCTTCTCTTTACCTCGGCCTCCATGTATGAGATTCTGAGGGTTTTGACAAAAATGAGGCAAAAACAAGAAACTGCTTTGGTTCTTCTAAAACCCATCACGACTGTCAGATATAGAACATGTACACTGTCCTTTTAAAGAAATAGAAAAGTTTCTTTTTATACAGAAACCCTCTTATGGTTTGAAGTAACAAACTTTATCTTATTTGTATTTTGACCTTAATGGCATAAAGACACAAGGGTTTCTGGCATTTTTATCTTCCTATAGTAGCATGAAACTGTAGATACTTCTCCTACATTTTGATGTGGGTTCTTGGTATTTTATGAAAAAACACTGCTTCTGGCTGCGGCCTGAGAACCCATATACATGGTATCATTTTCATTTTATATCTTATTCTTCTGTCAGAAAAGCATTCTGTAGCTTTTGCATAAGTTGAACTAGAGTTGTTCTTTAAAACAAATACTTATAAGGTTTAAAATATTTAATCTCCTTCTTGTAACAACTGGGACAAATAGACATTGCAATATATAGAAGGTATGAATATCCTCATGATGTAATTACATGATGTAATCACCTGTAGCTAGTCACCTGAATATTTCCTTTTGTTGTTCCATATGTGTATTTACACTTGATCCATCATCTTTTGGTATCCTCTTCATAGTTGAAACAAAGTGTTTGTTTAAAATGAACATTTGTGGAAGGCATAAGTATCATACTACTCCTTATGCCAGTCTTCAACTGTTCCATTTATGTATATGCACTTTGACTGTTACAGTCATCTGGAAAAGAGTATTCTTCATTGATGACTTTGCATTATCATGTTAACTATACTTGCTCAATTGATTTGGCTGTTCCATCTTGACTGTACTTTGTGGTTCTCTTGATGGCATGATGGATTCTTTATAGCTGAAATAATGGCACTTTGACTTAGTTGTTCCTCATACTATGATGTGGTATGGTTGTTCCTCATGCTAAGACTATCCCTTATGATGGCACAATGGATTCTTTAGCAATTCTAAATCATATTCACAATAAAAAGGTAGCAAAATACCTGTTCTATTTGTTGTTATGGCTGTACCTTCACACTTGTACTTTTATCATTGATGAGATATGGCACAACAAGAATGTGATGTAACACCATGTATTTGGTTTAACTGTCCCTCATGTTGCTCCACTGTATGGTTGTTCTATTTGTTGTTTCACTATGATTGATCATTCATTACAGCTGAAAAATCATGCATCTTGGATAACACTGTCATTGCTATTTCTTGTAGTAGTACCTGTATTTGATGACTCTCCTTTTCATATTGCATTTGATATATCTCTTATAGCAGCAATATGATGTTGGTTTATCATTTTCTCTTGGCTGTCCAATCAAAGTTTTACTTTGACATTAGACAATTGCCAAAGCTAGGGAATAACTTATTCTAATAACTGTCTACTGCCAAAGGGGTACTCTTTCATGATTGTTCCAAGTTTACTGAACATTTCTTAGTTTTGGTAACTGTCTATTGTTAGAATGCATTCTTTTGGTGACACCTTGATAGAAAGTGCTTACAAATTGAATATTTATGCATTAATAACAATACTTGAGCATGTTGGGCTCAACCCTTATGGGAGCCCATTTTCTCCACATGCTTTAATGTCTTCGAATCAGCAACATAACTTTTCCTATACCTGCATAGTGAACAAACAAGTTAGCATAAAAACATACCTTTGGAAGTTGAATGATCTTTCTCATGATGATTTGACTTTCAACTGATGATCTGATTTATTGCACATGTTTGATATTGATCCAATTGTATTGATGCATAATGATTGCAAGTTTATATATTTGTCGATAAGGCATATGATGAATTTGTATATCCGGAGCTTCTAACAAAACCTTTCTCCAACCTTGCTGGCTTATCATCCTAATCAGGAGCAAGAGGCTGAAGACATGAAGATCAACCTGCCAGATAGGAGAGTCAACCTTCATGATAAGGCAATGATGGATATCACTTTCCTCATGTGTTCTTTTCCTTTACTTTATCACCAGATGTATAGCTTGCATGCTTTGTTGCATTGGCCCAGTTTAGTCATTCCCATGGCTTGTGTGGGACATATTTAAACATTCTCTTGAATATAATCAATTATTTTATTTTATGCAATGATTTATGTATGTTTTGTTTTCTGAATCAAATGCATAGCATAAAATAACTGAATTTGCTTTAAAACATATGTTAAAAATATGATGATGAAATGACAGTTTATAAATACCTTTTCTTTGCACTGAACTATGATACTTGAATAATTCAACAACATCATAACTGAAAGATAAAACCAGTTAGATACCTGTCATTCCTTGAATGCCTGTTCTCTTGTCTTTAGACCAAATTTCACTTATCAAGATGGTTTGACAGCTCTGATTGAACTGTCACATTATCCTAATAAATGATTCTCTATTGTTCTCTTGTCAAGATATCAGACATTTGACTGAGTGATCATGCATTTTAAAAATTTTATTTTATCCCCTTTGTAACAACTGCAATCTAGGCCTTGCTAAATTAGGTGTGAACATAATTTAGTAACAATTATGCTTCTCATATCGACTACACCACTAATAGAGATCCTCTGCCCTTCACAAAATGTAATCCCACCATGGCTGTGGTTTTCATATTATATCTAAAGTGGGTTACAAAGGCAATGGATGTGGATGAAAGGAACAAGGTATTAAAATCCCCTTAGAGCCTAATCCACATTACTCTTCTATGGGTCTTGGATGTTTTCCTCCTCACTCCTCTAAATCCCCATTCCAACATTTTATGGATGTGAATATGATCTCTCCATCTCCTAGTTCTCTTCCTCTATTGCATCCTGAGCTCATCATCGATAACCCCAAACTGTATATACTCTATTTAGATGATTTTTTTGTAGATGAAGCTCTAGCTGAGTTTTTAGGGGTATATGATCACGTGCCTAAGTATCACCATGATCATGGGTTTCCCTACTGTTTAAATGCACAAGAATAATTTGGAGAACCCACATCATCATCTAATGATACTTCATCTCCTAACAACTCTCGTGACTCTCCTCATTCATTTGATCCTTAGGACTGTAGTACACTCCTAGTTGGAGATATTATCGATGTCTTAATGGATCCTAAAAATACTAAAAAAGTCATTCAAATAGGCCAATGCATATCTTCTAATGAATGATCTTCACATTTTGATCTCTTGCATGATTTTCCTGATCTGCCTACTTGGGCCTACGAGGATAAGCTTGTTATAAACCTAAAGGTTGTAGCCCATAATATAGTGTTTTATCTTGATGCCTAGCCTATCAAGAAA
Source organism: Cunninghamia lanceolata (assembly GCA_027924645.1). Lineage (NCBI taxonomy): Eukaryota > Viridiplantae > Streptophyta > Pinopsida > Cupressales > Cupressaceae > Cunninghamia > Cunninghamia lanceolata. The sequence continues at coordinate 2,857,545 of BSBN01000082.1, forward strand.
AAAATTAAAAGAATGCATCCTAAGGTTGACCTAATGGTCAAGACTAAGATAGAGAAGCTCTTACAAGATTGCTTTATCCACTCAATAAACTATTCACCTTGGATTTTGAATATTGTAGTTGTCACTAAACCAGACAATCATATTTGAGTATGCATTAATTTTTGAGATATCAATAAATAATCTTTGAAGGATGACTTTCCTCTTCCAAATATTTACATGATAGTCAATTCTATATTCGACCATGCCTTTCTTTCATGGATGATTTCTCAGGATACAATCAAATTCTTATCAATCCCTAAGATCATGTTAGGAAAGGTGTCTCAACCTTGCAATTACAAAAAGTGCAATTTTTTGGTTATAAAATATAGAAAAACTTATATAGTTGATTTTTGGCCAAGATAAAATTTTATGGTCATCCGCATCGCCATCAGGAGTGCTCGATGCGTAGATCTCTTCGAGCTCTTCAATTAAAAAAAAGGGCCCAATCAGCCTCCCATATTAGCAAATGTAAAAATGTGTTGGACACAAAAGTTGTAAGGGGGAATTACACGTGTTGATGTGTGTTTTGACACATCATAAGGCATCTTTGATTGGAGATAATGAAACCCTAATAATTTGGGTGCCACTTTTGGGTGATTTTAGCTCATGGTTAAATGTAATTACTGTTTGACAATTTCATGTATTGCATCTCCTATATATTAGGTGCTTGAGATGAAGGTTGTGTGTTAGAGTCTTATAGATCTTGAGTTTCCTTAAGGTCTCTGGTTGGTGTTTGTCTTGTGAAAGCTTGCTCTACAAGTATATTGTAATCTTGTTGAGATTTCTGAATAATATATTGAGCTACTTTTGGAGTGTGGGTTTTTTCTCCCGAAAATGTTTTCCCATGTAAATCATTGTGTTGTGGTATGATTGCTATTTATGTTTATTTCTATATAATTTCTGTAACTGTTGTAAAGATCTGAAAGTTTTGCATAATAACTCTCCTCTCAAGCTTAGTGTAGGAAGTTGTTTCACTACCTTAGCTTCCTTACAAGTGGTATTAGAGATTGATCACCTTTGGTTTCACTTGTGGGTTGTTGGGTTTTTTGAACTAATCCAGTTTTGAGTGGGAGTTTGTGTAGAAGATACTTTGTGATCTCGATGTAGGAATTTTTAGATGGTGAGCACATCAGGGATAATAGAGGTAGAGAATTTTTTTGGTAATAATTTTGAGATGTGGAAGATGAAGATGGAAGATCTATTAATTGATCGAGATCTTGGGATGTTGTTGATGAGCATGTTTCAAGGCCTACAAATGCTACTTTGGCTACTCAATATGATGTTATCAACTCTAAAGCCAAGAGCCTAATTAGATTGTGCCTGGAAGACTCTATTTTAATCAATGCCCATGATGAGTCCTTTGTGAAGAAACTATAGAAGAAACTTGGTGAGATATATCAAGCCAAATCTTTAGTGAACACAATTTTCTTGAGGAAGAAGTTGTATTCCTTGAGAATGGAAGAGGGTGGACAAATTGCAGACCATCTAGAAGCATTCAATATGTTGGTGGCTGAATTGGCATCAGTTAGTATAAAAATGGATGAGGAGGAGAGATGTTAGATCCTGCTTTGTTCTTTGCCTGATTTGTGGGATTCTCTTGTTATGACTATTGGGAGTACTTCTGTTGTCTTGAAAGTTGAAGATGTTGTGGGTTATTTTCTTTTTGAAGAGATGAGGAGGAAGGTATCCATTAGTGCCAAAGAGGCCTTGAATTTTCGTGGAAGACCTAAAGAAAAAGGAAAGAAGAGAAAGAAGCATGACAAATCCAAGTCCAAGGGGAGATTCAAATCTCCTGGAAAGTCCAAAGTTATTTTCTAGAATTACGGTAATCCTAGACACTTTTGTAAGGAGTGCAAAGAAGAAAGGAATAAGAAAAAGAAGAAATTTGATTATGATTTTGAGTCCGAGAAGGAAGATGGTAATGTGTTCATTGTAGCTTTGGCCACTCGTGTAGGTAATGATGCATGGTTAATTTCAGGTGCATCTTTCCATATAACCCGTAATAGAGATTAGATTTTTGAATATGAAGAATTTGATGGAGGTAAGGTGTGTTAGAAATGAAGGTAAACAATTATCAATGGAAAACTGATATTTAACTATGTAGAACCAAAATGGAGATGGTATGAAATCAACACAAAGAAATAATGGAATAGAAGATCAAATACATAACATAGTATTTATGTGGAGAAACCCTTTCGGGAAAAAACTCCACACAAGAAGAGATGCACCATTTTGTATTAATTTCAAAAGAGTTTACATTACAACACTAACAATCTCCTCTTAGGTCTTCAATCCTAAAATGCCTATAATACTCATACATAGCCGTAATACAATGCCCTTTTTAAGAGTGTTGCCTTCTAGGGAAAAAAACCATAACATAACCTCTATCATCAGATCTGCAACCTAATGATGAACGGTCCAGATTGACTACGAAATTACAATATTTTCCAAGGTAATTTTTACCCCTCGACAACAATAGTGGGGGGGCATGCCCCCCACACCCCCCCATCGAGTACAAGGATCTAAAGTGTGGCTGAAACAAGATCGCTACTAGGTGAATACTTCATCCCTTATGAATTATTTACAAACAATATTAGGAGTAATTAAATACATAGGATTTACAAGGTTGATGGCACCTTAATCCTAACAAGGTGTACTTAGGTGATGATTCTTATTTAAATATTGTTGGTCATGGTAAAGTTAAAATAAAATTTCTTAATGGTAGAGTAAAAAGATTAATGGTGTGTTGCATATCCCTGGGTTAGGACAAGATTTATTATCTATAAGCAAACTAATAGATGCAGGTGTGCAGGCAATCTTTTCTAATGTAAGATGCAATATGGTTAGAGGTTCTATGGTAAACGCTAGAGGTGTTAGATTTGACACACTGTATAAGCCTGATTCATACACTATTGAATGCAACAGTACTTCTGCAAAAAGTAAGTCTATGAATACTTCATTTAAAAAGTGAGGGTTTCCTCTTCAACGAATGGTTGTGGCTTTTAGGTACCTAAGGGTGTTGTTTCTTCTAAATCAAAATTACCTATGGAGAAGACTATGTTATGAAACTAGAGATTAGGCCACATTGGAGAAAAGGGTCTAAGGACCTTGAAAAATAAAAACCTTGTTGAAGGGTTGATTGATTGTAATCTTGATTTTGATTTATGTGAGCATGTATGATAAAAAAAAATCATGTTTAGTTTTACTCAAGTTTTCATAAATCTTGTGGTGTATTGGATCTCATTTATTTTGATGTGTTTGGTCCTGTAGATGTGCCTTCCATTGGAAAATCCACATATTATGTTTCATTTATTGATGATTATAATAGAAGGACACATGTATATTTTCTAAAGAGAAAATCTAGTTTTCAATCAATTTAAATAATTTAAAGCAATGGTTGAGTTGCAGACTAGAAAGAAAATAAAATGTTTGAGGAATGACAATGGTGATGAATTTTGTTCTAATAATTTTAATAGATTATGTAAATATTGTGGCATTTAGAGACAAAAGACAACTCCGTATTCTCCATAGCAAAATGGAGTTGTAGAAACAATGAACAGAACATTGATGGAGAAGGCTAGGAGTATGCTTAGTGGTGCTAGTTTAGAATAAAGGTTTTGGGCAAAAGCTCTTGCCACTGCTTGCTATCTGATTAACATGTCTCCTACATGTTGATAAAATGCCTATGGAGGCATGGTTAGTCACAAGCCTTCATTGAGACATCTTAGAGTTTTTGGTTGCAAGACATATGCACATGTACCAAAGGAGAAGTGAACAAAGTTGGATAACACAGCTATGAATTGTATCTTCATTGGCTATATTTATAGTGTAGCCATAGCTCACTTTGTTGTAGCCTAGAAACCTCTTCTCACAGCCTGTAACCATTTGCCATCAATGATTGCACCTGGTATGGTCCAGGTTTGTAGATAAAGTCATTTGAGCCTTCTATAGGTCATCCCTGATGTGGTCTAGCTCACTCTATAGAGTGTCATTTGTAGCCTCTACACTCTCTACTCTTGTTATAGATTAGTCTCGCTTCATAGTTAGGGACACAACCTCTACAACAACTTGATCCCCACACACCTTGGCCTCCTCGTATGTAGCCCATAGTTATGCCACACACTCAAATATATCGACATGCCTTCCAACAGTTTGCTACGGTCTGTAACTAGCCCGCACGATCTCCTCGAGTTGTATTGTCAGAACCATCTCTCTAATGACTCAACCTATATAGTCAAGCTAGTCTTGTGTGCACACTGTAAAAAGTAAACCAAAGTATCATTAGTCACATATCATCATATCAAAATCAAACTAAATCAAATCAACATCTAGTATTCTACTCAAATTAAAATACAATAATCACAATTCTCACTTGGATCATTGACCTTCCAGTCAGGATCTCTAGGAGTTTCCTGAGTGGTAGGGGTTATGGAGGGTGTTGTCGTTGATGTGGCCATTGGTCCCTAGATGGTACCATGGTGAGCCTTCTAACAACTGTTCTACTCAACTCCTCACACATCACTTGACTAGGGATGCCACAAGCTAATGGTGGTGGCTGTCACTCAAGGTCAGGCTCTAGGCCTCTTTTATATAGCAACATAGCACTCATACCTCTATTTTTGTCATCTAGTTATTGGTATCTATGCAACCTTAGCACTAGTGGACTCCTCTCCTCCAATATCCTTTGAGCTCTCCTAGTCTCCAAGTGGCTTGAGGTCCTTGGCTAGGGAATCTGCTAGATATATCAATGCTAGTCATGACGCTTCCCACCACACTACAACCCCGAAGTCACTCCGACATCATCATCATCATCATCATCATCATCATCATCATCATCATTTATGACTAGGGCCACATCCTTTGCCTCGTCATCAGAGTCGCTAAGTGGTACATCTATGACTATGGGTCAGGGCTTGTCCATGAGCCTAAGGACACTATGGTGTGAGCACATGTGGGTCAATATAGTTGTAAGAGTACCTTGCACCTGGCCAAACTACCTCATCACCTATTTGTAGTAAAAGGGAATGATGATATGATCAAGATAACCAACGAATAATTGGTCCCTCTACATTTTGGCCATCTAGTGGCCCATCCATGCCTAGGCCCTCATCTTTTGATATGGCCTCCACACCACATTTGTGCTAGGTAGTCTGTCAAAGGTATATCATGAAAATTATAAATCACCAAACTTCCATGGCCTCCTCAAGGCATAGACATGCACTCAAGGCATAGCCCCGTCGTTGCCATGGGGAAACCTCCTAGTCATGTGCACATGATGTGCTCAAATGCCCACACCTATAGAATTATGTAGGTCATTAGACTATGGACCTCATAGTGTACATAGTGGCCTAAGTTGTGGTATAGGTGGGTGAGCATACTCTGACCCCACACAAAATCTCTCATGCTCTTCCATCGCCCTAATGGTATGGATGAGGCCACCATGTAGGTGTGTTCCTTGTCCATGCTATGTAATGCACATCGAAAAGATGTTGATCTAAATCCACCCAATGAACAAGATGGGCACTACTCCTTGCTCTAACCATCTCATATAAATGTGCCTAGTGGCATTTCTAGGAATGATCTACTTGATCACATATAGATGCCTTGCCTACATATATGCTTGTGATTACTTCTCCATAATTGACACAAATCTACCTTAAACCGACAATCTCAAAGTTTGGTACATGTCCTCCAAGGTGACAATCATCTCTCATGTCGAAAAAGGCATCTACATCCCACCTCTCTATCAAGGCCATAAACATGCGATCATGAAATCTCATCTCAGTAACATTGTGTATACCTAATATACAAACACCTATGAAGAAGCATGTAATCTCATCTTGGGATAAAAGTGTTGAGGTGGCCTCACAACAATGTGGGAATACTCCCTTCGATATGCTCTCACATAGTAGGTGGGTGCTACAAAACATGAAAATAAGATTAAATAACTTCCATGTCATCAAAAACTAAATTCTAATTCTAAAAACTCAAAAATTTCTAAGTCCTTAAGGGATGCTTATACCCTTGGAAGCTAGTACCCTTTGGACCCTAGTGCCCTTTTTGAATGCTAGAGTGCCTGAAGGACAATGGAACATCTGACGGATGCTATCACACCTAAGGGATGCCAATGCATCGAAAGAACCCTAAAGCATGGTGTGGGCCCATTTGGGCTCAAAAAATGAGGAAAATTAACATAAAAGTTAATTATTGTTACTCACTTCCTACATGTTGAGACCCTACTCAACACGTTGCCTCAACTGGTCCAACTAGGGGAGCTAGAAGTCTCGTCTGCATGGAATTTTGGCTCTTTGAGTGTTCTGGATGTTCAAAATTTTCTAAATTTGGAAAAGTAAAATGAATAGTAAATTTAATTTTTTTTTACTATTTATAGTATTTTTTAAGAATTTCTGAAGTACCCCCTACATGGAAACCTTCATAAATTTTGACTACGAGCTCAGATTTTTGCACTATTTCTTCTGTGCGAATCTTGGCTCTACCCTCTTTCTAGCAATATAGATTTATTCAAGGTTTTATTTTATGAAATAATCCCATGGAAGGTGTTTTCAACAAATTTTCTCTTGAAAAGTTAAAAAGTGGTGGAATTTTCCTTCCTATTTTTGCCTCTTAACTGTCAGGTAAAAACATGAGAGGGCATACATTCACCCTTATTTCTTCTTGATTTATTTTCTTCTTGTATCATTCTTCTCACCAAATTATAATTCTTTTGTTTATTGCTTTGATTTTGGACTAACACATCTTGGTCTTGTAGGAATATATGATTGCTGACATCATAATTTTGTAAGATTACGGTACCTAATACTATGGTTTTGTAGGTTCTCAGTCTAGGGACACCATCCTTCCACCTAGAAATTTTTGGCGTCTTCTACAATATCCTTTTGGGGTTTATTTTACATGATGATTATTGTTTTCAACATTTCCTTTCTATATTTTAGTGTAGCTTATCATTTAGTGTCATCATCTTGCTAAAGTGGGAGCAAACTGTAACGTCAAAAACTACATGCCCTCACAATTTCACATTGTGTTTTGAACCCACTTTGGTGTCCACTCCAATAACATGTTTCTAGGGCCACTCAAGCCTAACCTTGCCCTATTTTCCTTTCACCAAGGTTTACCAAAATTTCATATCCAATTCTATTTTTTCCTATTGTTCTAGAAACAATGTCAAATCCTAGAGAATTTTTGTAGGATGTGAGCATGATGCACAAACATCCACACGACACACTATCATCCCATAAGTTTTTGAAATTTGAACCAAGCTTGCTTTCCCTGCCTAATTGCTTGATTTTGTCAGTGGTGACACTTGTCTAGTAGAGAAACACCTCCTACAAGCATGCCCAAACTTTCATCTTCCCTCTATCCATTCATAAAATCTAATTTCTGGAGACCCTTGGGTCTTACTCTTATTTTTTGTGTTATCTCATGCTTTGGACTCTCCATTACTGGTTTTTGAAATGCTCTCTCTTGGCTGAAGCGTCTCTCTTGCTTATTTTCTATTGGATACAATATTGAGGCTCTCACAAAAGGAATGTTTTGAACACATATTGATCGAATCCTCCAAAAAGTTTGGAGCCTCTCTTCCACTTTGTGAACTTGGTAACATTATTTCATTTGAATAATACTATTATATTTTTCATATTACTTCTTCCACTATCTATTTGGGAAATCTTTGGTATAGATGTACCACCTTGTTATTTTTTTTACACACACTAGGGTATTTTTCCTTGTATACCAGGGTTGGTACTCATAGACTTTGTTTATTATCACTGCTGTTATTTACTTAGAATACTTAGGAAATAAAAGAACACACTTGTTTATTATTTTTTCAATATCAGCTATCCTTGAAGGTTGAAAGACCAACATAGGGGCTTAACCTAAAGGCATGCTCCCAAACAACCCCAACCATTTTTCCTTTGTGTTGTAGTTGAAGATATTTTAGGGACTTTCAACTACACAAAGGTTTGCTACTTTCTCCCCCTTTTCATTACTCTTCTTTATTTCTTGTTTTAATGATTTAAATCTACTCCTTTCAATGTATTTATTCATCATTTTTATCACTTGGAATAATGTTGTTTTTTGCTTACTTGTGCAAATTGGATGAGTAACTAGATTAAGCGACCTCATCTAGAAACATTATTCACTTTTTATTCATATAGACGATAGTGTGACATGTTGGTATCCTGGAAAGTGTCCTCCAGTCCTTGGTTCCAGGTTCCCATTTTCACCCTCTTTTTAGCTTTGTAACTCTATCTGTAAATTTGTACTTCATTTTTTAGAAATTGATTACTTTATCATTTTCCTTGTGCTTTAGCTTAGTTATAAATTTATCATTCTCTAAATTTAAAGAATTTATAGGATTTTACTAGAGTTATTTTACTTTTCCTTCTCAAATAGTAGCAAAATACATTTCCTTTGAAACTAGTAAAGTCCTAGTGTAATGTTGTTGAGATTGTTATAGGTAGAAAGCAAAAACATTTTAGCTAAAATCTAATTTCACCATATACAAGAAGATGAAAGAGTGTTCCCCTTGTTTTTTTCTTGAGTATCTAGTTCAAATCCTTTTCTTAAACCACATTTTTGGTGTGGAGATATCAATTTGTACTAGTAATGGAGTCACCAAGTGAATAATATCACATGTCCTTAAAGAAAATATCCAAGACTTTAACTGAATCTTGTTTATAGTCCAGAAAATTTAAATGATCTAATAAATAATTTGAAGCATTCAAGTTGATTCCATCAAATGTGCCAAAAAAAACTATTGATTAGGTGAATTGAACTTCCAATGGTTTCTTGAGTCCAAATACATAGTCTAGAAGCAATATCTAGAGTATGCCAATTCCTTTATCTTAACTCACTATATTGTTTTTATCTACTTACTAAGGAGAAGGGTTAGAAATTATGATAACATATAAAATGAAATAAGGAAATGAACTAAGATAGTTGATCTTAGTCAAGTTGGATGGAAGTTAAAGAACAAAACACATAACTATATTGCAACATTGGATGGAAGTTAATGAACAAAACAAATAGCTATATTGCAACATTGGATGGAAGTTAATGAACAAAACACATAGCTATATTGCAAACTATGTAAGATGTGATAATTGACACAAGCATAGCTTAATCATCCATAATTAGGATCAATACCAAGAGTAGGAAATAACACGACCTTTTATTAATTTATTCAAAACATAGTTATGTGAAGCCTTGAATGTTGAGAGAGGTATATGGGAATGCTAGTACAAGGAAATGTACTAAGGCTTCACAAAACTAGAAATTTTAACAATGCCCAAGAATTTCCTAAATACCAAGATATTAACAAAGGGAGTAGGAGATCATATATGTGTACATACACACACATATATAAGTACATATATACTAGTATATATATCTTAAATAAAATTAGAACTATTTTATTTACTATATACATGGACACATATTTTATTGTATCTACATTGTTTATTTTGTGTGTATTGAATGTGGTATGCTAAAAAGTATAGTTTAATTATAATATTTTATTTTGTTCTTTTATATTTTTGGTTTTCTTGATTATTTGATTATTTAAGTATCTTCACTCAACCTTATGTCCATCAATTTTTCAACTATAATTAACAAATAAATAAAAAATCTCAAATTAACAAATCAAAATATTTTCTTTTTTAATTGATAAACTTTAAAATAAATTGATTAATCTTTAAACTTAAACTTTTTTTTATATTGCACTTCTACATTTTTATTTTTTATAAATTAATTAAAAATAAAATTTAAATCTAAATTATTTCAAACACTACCTAAAAGATTACACACCCTTTCTTTTCATTTAATATATACAAAATAATATTTGATTTTCTAACATTTTTTTTTGACTTTTATTATCTAACTTTCTTGGAAGAATGATGATTATCCAAAGTTATCTATTGATGACAACATATCTTTGTTTTAAGGATTTATATTAGGTTTATTATTAAATATTAATATTTTGACATGTAAATGGTTGTCAAACTTAAGGTAAAAGGTAAGAGTTTTTGTTAGTACACTCACACCATTACACTCCACCCCTTGGTGCCATTGTAGAATGCCTCTTGGCATTAATGACATGTAAATGGCTGTCAAATTTAAGGTAAAAGGTAAGAGTTTTTGTTAACGCACTCACGCCATTACACTCCACCCCTTGTTGCCATTGTAGAATGCCTCTTAGCATTAATAAAGTGTGTATGTGTGTATACTACACACACATAGATGTAGTATATACATATACATACGTACATACATACATGTACATATGTACATACTTACATACATACATATATGACCACACAATCAAAAGAAGCAACAAATAAATCAACTATTTGCATTATCTTGGGCAACACAAAAGGAGTGCGAAAGACACATGTCAACCTATGTGCGTGTGTGTGTCACAATCAAAAGAGGAAACAAAAACTATTTGCACTATCTCGGGATACACAAAAAGAGTGCAAAAGACACTTGTCAACATGTGTTTGTGTGTGACACGGTCAAAAGAGGCAACACATAAATCAACTATTTCTAATATCTTGGGCTACACAAAAAGAGTACAAAAGACACATACCAAGCACAAATACACTATTAGGAATGCATTTGAGAACACAAAAATTAAAATTTTAAAAAATCTCACATTAGAAATAGAACTAAAAAAAGAGTATAAGCAAATGCCTTTTAAAAGGCTTGCTGAGCCCTAAAATTGCTTTTGGGCTGCACAACTAAATCTTGATCTCACAGTTATTGTTGAATTCTATGAGACTATGAGCACATGTCTTTTAAAAGGCTTGCTGAGCCCCAAAATTGCTTTTGGGCCACATATATTAATGGTGAATATGATTAATGTTTTTAATTATATTATAAAATACTAGTGAATTGGATCTAATGACGCATCATTTACTTGGCAAAATAATTCAACTTATTAGTTTAAAAAAATAATGCTTAGGCGAATTAACTAAGACTAATTAATTTTTTGTAAAAATCAGGCGATTTAGTTCCCTTTATAGCTTGAACTATTCACCATTTTTGGAGGCCCCGATTTCAACTCTTCACCAATTGGTGAAGATTCGCCACTAAAAAATCCATGGCTAGTATTATTGCTGATGGGAAGGCAAAAGAGGAAGCGGGTCCTAGTACTAGGACCATGTTGGCTAACAGATTTGCCCTTATTCTGAAAATGTTTTATTTTGACTCTATGATTTTCTTTAAAGAACAAATGAGTTAAGCAACAAATGGGTGAACTTTTTAAATTAGTTCCCCTCTGAATTTAGGTATAGCTCCCTTTAAGATTTCCAATGAATTGAATCTATTCAACTATTCAAGTACACTTTTAACCAGAAAGTGCCTAAGGCAATCTAACATTCATACATAACTATGTTATGAATGCAATAAATGTCTGCAATAACAGTGAGTAATAGAATGCACAGATTCTATTTTCAATACATTTAAATACATAAACATATACATGTATATTTGCTGAACCAATAAATAATAGAACACATATAACGAGTTGTCCAATTAAAGAGCAATTACCAGATGAAAGGAGATTTCACACAGAAAATCCAATTTCAAACACTCAGACGCACAGATCTAAGTAAGCAATAATTGTTTCTTCTTTTCATTCACAGATGAAAAATTTGTCAGACAATCATCATATACTGTAAAACCCTAAAGTAGTTCAGCCAAAAATTCCTCTCTTGTTTTTCTTTCCCTATCTATCTCCATTTGAAAAGATTTAAAAACCTATATATATGAATGTCCTAATCATATCTTCAAGTAAACCAAACCCAGAGTTAAAGTGACTCTGACCCATTTACGGGATTTAGTTTATAACAAATTGATTCAAAGATCAAGATTACAAAAATAGCATAATAGAGGAACTAAAAAAAAAGAAAATGAGCCAATAAGATCATGGCTGGGACAACGGATTTGAATCTCCATATTTGCCATCGGCGGTTGGAGAAGCATGTTGAGTCTTCCACTTCTGAAAAGCTGCAACAAACTCTTGAATTCTCAGGAAGTTGGGGATACCTATGTGTTTCACCCTTGATTTCCAAACTTCTTTCTCCCTTCGTATTTTCCCAATTTTTTTCCTTATGTTCTGGAAGCGCATCGATACAGAGGTAAAGTAGTGACTCCACCTTGGAAATTTGGGAGAAATCTTCAATTAAGATATTGTCACTTTCTTTGACAAAGCTAATTTTATCCTTAAAGGATTGAACCACTGTGTCGACATCCTCCTCCGGTTTCCCATCATCTTTTATATATTTGACATCAATACATTGTAAGTCACGTTGCAGCGATTGAGTGAACTCAGTTATCTCCTTAGTCAATTTTGTAAGTTCAAAACACCCCTGCCATGATATGGAATTTCTCCATTCGATATTTTTCTTATTCACATATAATAGATCTTCATCCAAACCAGTTACTATCTTTTTTGTCAGAAACTTCGCTACTCCATATTTTTGAACTTCATCGATTTGATTCATTACATTTACCCATTTACCTTCATCTTTCACCCAAGTAGTAACCTGTGCTTTAAGGTCCTCAACGGTGGCAGTAGTCAGATCGTATATATTTTTAAGTTCACGAATGTATTCAGTCCCCTTCTGTACAATGCAATCCAACCAACCATCGAATGTCTTAACCACCATCTTGTTCCTGTGAACCTGATCCAACATCTTCTGGTTAACTGGTGACTTAGGATCGAAAGACAGGGAGAGCTGTGAAACTGGCTGCGGGTTGGGGTTATGGATAGCATCGATATACTCTGCCATTGAACATAGAGTCTGCTTCAATTCCCTCTTGTCCTTTTCGTCCTTCCAACTCTGACTAACTATCCTCTTGGTGGATGCTTCAAGATGATGAACATCTGCAGCTCTTGAAGCAGTGCCGAGATCCACTCTCTCAACAGTGAAATCCTGCATAGTTGGGTCCTGTACTTCTTCTTCAGTCACTGGTTTGGCTATCTCAACACTCCAGTTTCCAGTATTTGGATCAAAGCTTACTCTGGATGTCATCTTTAGCTTCTTAGACTTGGGTGTTTTCCCTAAACATTTGCTCACCATGTCCTCTAAAGGGACAGAAAAAGGAATTATTTTTCTCGTCATTAATAGAACTCTCCAGCCACTTGGGTGCAGGGGCTAAGGTTTCCTTTTCAGGGTTCAATCCATCAGAGGATATATTAGAAATCGTTAACAGTTCAGAGGTCTCTAGAACAACCTCTGGTTGTGGCCTAGTATCAACTTCCTCTGTTCTGTGTGGACTAGATTCCTTATCACCCATGGGTTCTCCTGAATCCTCCTCTGAATTCAGATTCACAACTATTCTTTTGGAAACCTATTTCTTTCTCTTATTTTTGGTTCTCAACCTGGTAGCACGAGGGGGTAGAATAGCTGTGAGGGCTCTTCTGGATTTCTTAGTAGCAGGGCTCCTTCCAGTTAATGACTTCGAAGTACCTTCAAGATATCTGAATTCACTGTGAACTTTGAGCAACAAGAACCTTACACTTTCTGCGCTATTCTCCTCCGCGTTGCACAGTATGTTCACTTGCTAAATTTGGTTTGTTCTTTGTTAATAATGGAACTAACCAGATTGAATAATTATCACTCGGAACAATACGTGCCAAAAATGTTTGAAAAGACATGAATTCTGACCTCTTCATTAATAGCAAGGATTATTCACGCGCCATCATGATGTATAATAATTATCCGTAACCTCCACCAAATTATGAATCTTGACCAAGAAGCCAACCGTTATGTGAAGCCTTGCTTCCTCCAAGAGCTCGTTTATACTGTCCACCTTCAAGTTGTTTTCATAATGAATATGGATATCTTCATAAGCAGCACACTCAAAGATGAAGTGCCATTCCGTTTCAACCACTCTTTTGCTACAGAAAATGCAAATCCTATCTTCCCAAACTTCCTTGGGGACTGTCCATCTACTGGTTTTGCACCTCAAATGATGAGAATCGGTCCTCAATTGTGCAATTAAAAGTATAGCTTTACCCTCGAGGTGACAGACAAGTAGACTTTTTCACCATGCTCCCAAGTGGGGTTGAACTCTTTGACATAATGTAATTTTTTTCGGCCAATCTGTTTAGTCCACATGAAATTCCTGAATTTATCTAACACAAAATTTTTAATTTCTTCTTTGGTTTTAGGACACTCTTGAAAATTAATTTCTAATTTTTTCATCCACTTGTTCTGCTTCATCCACATCTTTTTCCTACGAACTAACTCCTCCTCCACCACCAACTTAGGCCAACACTGATTCTCCAAGTTTTCCACCTTTTTTAGGTAACATAGTAGGCAAATTATTGCCAATGCCTCCATCGAGAAGGTACCCACCTTAGCCAAAAGAATCTCACAGGGGACTGTAGCTTTGACTTTACGACTACTAGTGATAATATGCTTTTGAATTCTCTCTAATTGTCTCCATTTTCTATTTGACATGCTACTCCCCCAAATCTCACAACCATAGAGGACAACCGGTGTGACCAACAAACCAAAAAGGGTCTTCTTGGTTTTCCAATCCCATAGCTCTACTTTCCTGTACCTATTCTGGAGTAGGTATGATGCTCTCCAACCCCCTCGAGACATTAGTCACTCATGCTGAGTGATGATGAAGATAACTTAGGGTGTACTCTGTGATTAAAGAGTAATTTCTTTGGCCCTAAAGTGGCTACCTTTTAACTTGATGAAATCAATCACAGATATGAGTTTGAAACTCATTAAATTGTAATTCATATATCTAGCGATCACATAGTACTATTAATCATTACAAAGAGTTGCAGATTGAGTGGAAGAAAGACATTTGCAATTTACACCAACAAATTCCCAATCATGTATGCTATTGCTAATTGCGAGTGCAGTCGTGCTTTTGATAGCAAGGTTGGTGAGGGTGTCAACTTTCAAGTTGGCTTCTCTATAAATATGTTGAATGGAGAAAGACACCAACGAGTCTATAATAGGCCATGCTTTCTATAGGATATTATTTGTTTTCTAATTAGGGGCCCTCTATTCCTTATTGCATTTATGAGTATCAACGAGTTGCCTTCTATCTCGATGTTATGTAGCCCTTTGTCCTTACACACCTAAGGCCCCAAAAGTATTGCTTGGGCTTTAGCTTCATTGTTTGTTCCATCCACCAAATTTTTAGAGACAACAATAATAAGGGAGCCATTGTTGTCCCTCACTATGTCGCTTGCTCCTAAGGGTCTTGGATTACCCTTTGCTTCTTTGTCAAAGTTCAATTTTACCCATCCTACAGGAGGTGGTTGCCACTTTGTGTTTTCTTTCTAATTGTGTGTATAATTAGCTCTACCATTCCCTTGAATGGGGAGGAGCTTTGAGGCCTTTCGACCTTTGAAGTATCTCATTATCCCATGAAGAGAAGGATTTTTTATTTGTTTTTAAGGAAGCTAGTCTTCTTATAATCACTTCTTAAATGGCTTCCTCTATTTTGTTATGAAATCTTTCTATCTTCATGCTTTTGTCCAAGAAGATCCATCTATTTCTTTCTTTCCAAATTTCCCACATGAGAATTGAGGGGCTTAAAGTCCAGAGGATTGAAAAGAGTGAATTGTGTTGGATATGTGGCCAAGATTTGGCGATTTCCAATGGGTCCTCTAGGAAGGATCCATACCAACCAAGTTTGTCACATAGCCATTGCCAACACATGGAATAGAATGTGAAATTAGCTAGTAAATGGTTAACTATTTCTTCCACTGAACTGCAAAGAGAGCATTTTGAAGGACCTGCAAAACTCAAAGAAACAAATTTGTCAGCAGTTAAAATCTTTTTCTAGATTGCCTTCCAACCAAAGACTCCTACTTTTCAAAGGCAATTTGATGCCAGCATAGATGTGAGAGCCACTACTCTTCTTTGGAGGTATCCTCCACTTTGTATCCCATATTCATTGAGTATTCCCCATATTTCAAGAAACTCCATCTTAGTCTGTCCTCTTCTTCCTAGATGAAAATTTTCCTTCTATTGAATTCTTTTAAAATTGTCATTTGACCCTTAGGGATCCCCATTGGATGACTATCTTTCCATGCCTATTCTTAGAGACCTAACTACTCATGAAGAGTGACATAATTCCACAGCTCGGATCACCAAGCAGTTGTGATAATGCATTTTGCTTCTTGCAAATCCCCCCAGCTAGAGAGTGAGGGGAAGCCATTCCATGAATATTCCTAGAAGTTTTCTTGCTTACCATCATTGATTTCTTAGGTGACGTGTTGGGTTATTTTGCTTTTGAATTTAGCACGAAATTCCAGAGATATGAGCCTTTAGGTGGATTAGATACCTTCAAAATTTGAACTGGATTTTCTACATCTATATATTTTTTTAGAGAATCTTTTGAGCATTTGAGAGTAGGTTTGGAGAAGAGGTTCCAAACAAGTTTAGCTCCAAGAGATTTATTTTGTAATTGATTGCAACAAAGATTTACACCACCTCCATCCTTTGGTGTGCAAATTTTATTCCAACACACCAATAGAATACCCTTCTTTTTTGAGCTACCTTGCCACAAAAAGGATCTCATTATCTTATCCATGGCATTGCATGTTTTGGAAAGCATTTTGAGATAGGAAATTAAATATATTGATATGGTAGAAATAATAGATTTGAGCATCAAAATTTTCCTAGCAAAGGTCAACCACTTACCTTTCCAAGAAAGTCTTGAAGAACATTTATCTAATAAATTGAGCCACATACTGGCTTTGCTTGCCCTTGTAAATAGAGGGATACCCAAATATTTTTAAGGTAATGATCCAATCTTGAAGCTGGGAGAAACAAAAATCCTGGACTGCCATCTAGAACTAACATTGAAAAACAAGATCTCTAATTTGTTGGAGTTTATGAGTTGATTCGAAGATTGAGAATAATTTAGCAGTATGGTGGAAATTTGTTTTGCCTCCCTAAGGATTGTGTCCCCAAAAAGAATCATCTCATCAATAAATTGCTAATGAGTGACAACTGCCAACCCACTAGTCACATCAATTCTTGTCTAATGGTTTTTGAAAAAGGATCTTTTGATCGATTTGCTAAGAGCTTTGGCCATTATGATGAAAAGGGAGGGAAAGAGTGGATCACCTTACCTGATTCCTTGGGAGGTTAGGAAGAAGCCACATGGGCTACCATTAACAAAAATTGCATATCTTGGACTTGAGATGCAGCTAAAGATCTGTTGGCGTTTCAATTCGCACCTCTGGAATGCGAGTTTGAAACGAACAGCTATGCACAGATAAATTGCTCTCCTATTGGAAGGGGGAGTTCCCTTTTTGCTGATGTTCGCCGAAAAGATAAATAAAACAAATTTTGCCTATCTTCTTTTTGATTCTCAGCTGCGAACACAAGGTTATAAAATTCTAAATGCTGCAGAAGAGGTTTTTTCCTTTTTTAAAACTTCTACTACAACTAGGCTTAAACTAATGACGCTTTTAATCTCCTAAGTAAATTCAGAGAAAAGGGGATTAAAAGTGGATAAGGAATGATTGTTTTTACAAAAAAATTTAAGTAAATTTCTCCCAGATTTACATCACAAGACTCATTGTACTTTAATGATGAAAGCTAAAATAAAAGTTACAGAAGGCACACATCTGACGACAAAACTTGATGATCTGAGATAGAATATTAGAGCAAAGGCAGGCATGAGATTTCTATTCCAACATCACAAAGTCGATACAACTCCAGGACAACAATACTGTAGAAAAAGGCAGGCATACAACAAGCGATCAAACACTAGAAACAGATTACACAGAGTGAACAAGCACTTTCAACAACAATTTTACAAGCTAGAACATACACAACAAAATATGTTATCTCCAACACCGTTCCCTTACAATGAACACAGAGTGAACAAGCACTTGGAATAACAAGATTTACAGGCTAAAATAGGCACAACAAATTTTCTATCACCAAAGTCGATCCATTACAATGGGCAAGACTGCTCTTATTTATACTAAATCAAAGTAGCGAACCCTAAAATCTGCTTGATTAACCCTAACTTGCCAACTCACAAGCTTTATTTTTATTCTAAGACAAAGATACAACTAACAAATGCTTTAAAGCAAAGAAAACTCCAACTATTACAAAGCGATTTCTTTCTAAATAAATAATGGATGAGCTTAGGATGAAAGCAAATGCTTTAAAACAAAAAGCATCTGATTTAAAGCTGATTTCTTTTGAATTACATCCT
Organism: Cunninghamia lanceolata; assembly: GCA_027924645.1. Lineage (NCBI taxonomy): Eukaryota > Viridiplantae > Streptophyta > Pinopsida > Cupressales > Cupressaceae > Cunninghamia > Cunninghamia lanceolata. The sequence goes on from BSBN01000082.1 coordinate 2,875,821, forward strand.
CATCAACATTATTGCTTTTTGGTGATGTCATCCACTAATATTAATTGCTGATTTCTTCTAAAAAGTAGATTCTGAGCAAAAAAAGTTGGCACATGGGTTTTGTAGGCAATTCCATTTTGAAGCAATCCAGATTGTCAGATTTTGAAAAAGCGGAGGATTTCTCGAAAAAGAAGCAAAAAAGTAGATTCTCGAAAAAAACAAAATTCCCAATCTTCAAGAAGATGAAATTCTAGATGGACCCATCTTGATGAAAACTGAAAAAGCTCCGATCCAATTTCTGAAAAATGATCCCCTAGAAAAAAAGGACCCTGAAAAAGTGTGCCTCCCTGCTTCCTCAACCTGAAACTATGAAGAATGCTGAAAAAACACTTCATTTGAGCCTTCGAATCTTCGTTGAAAGAAAAAATAAAATTCCTTCCTCTAGATGCAACCTATAAAAGATAATGAAATAAAGAAGCCAAATGCTTGTCTTTATAGATCTTTAGGGCGAAAAAGTAGCTTTATTTGTGAAAGAATAAAACTTGGATCTCATCCATGAAGAAAGCAACTTTTAAAGCACAAATCCAAGTGGATGTCTTTCAATAGGAAGAATCCCGATTTTGTAGCTGCCTATTGCTTCATGTGTAAGATGATGAAAAATATCTTCTTTTGATGATGTCATCGAACACGCGAGTTGACAAAAGTGTTAGCCAATTTTCTTCCGTTTTCGACACTTCTGCACTCGTTTTGACTCAAGTATGGCCTGTCTTTGACTTCAACAAGATGGAAAAATGTCACCGTTGACTGAAAAAGTTGACTAACCCTAACATTTTGGAGACCTATCAACTGAGATTCCATCGCCAGCCTCGGACAGACGATTTGACGTCGTTCAACTGCAAATTTGACCTCTGGAATCTGCCACCGGGTGAAGTTCGGGAATAAAGGCTATTAGAAAACACTGCATACCATGAAAAAATTCTATCTCTGGTGAACTTGGGCACCCCTAGCCTCCAGGGGCGCTTGACTTCTCATGCCTTAGTTATTTTTCTGAAAATTTCAACTTTTTTAACTTTTTGATTTGCGTGCGCGTTCTAGTGGCTATGGACCCCTGTTTGGCTATCAATTTTTATCTGTTGGGATAAAATTGAGTTTGACGATATGGCAGATAAGCAGGCCTGATGAAAACTGAGTTGACTGTACTCTTTATCTGCCTCGGGAAACGTGCCAAACGGATCTGCTCTGAACTGGACCGGACTGACGGAGGGAGATTAATGTTTTCTGGAAAAAACTCAGAAAATAATCTAACTCTAGTGGGTTTGGGCACCCCAAGCCTCCTAGGGCACTTGGCTTTCAATGCCTTAGAATTTTTTTTGAAAATTTTAAATTTTATGCCATTTCTCGTTTTTCGTGCCAACAACCTCTGTTTGATCTTCGTTTTCGGTCGTCTAGACGACTGTTGAGGTGGAATGGAGGATGTTCTGAGTAGCCTGAACATATCTATGATGAAATCCTAGCTTTTACTGATGTTTGACTAAGTTTGACCAAGTTTGACCAACTGAGAAAGAGCTGACGAAGGCATTTTTTACGTTTCTTGAAAAAGGTGAAAAAAAATCTAACACTAGAGAAGTTGGGCACCCCTAGCCTCTAGGGGCGCTTGGTTTCTTCAGACTTAACCATTTTCCTAATTTGCAACTCTCGTTTGCAACTTGCTCTGTTTTGTGTGCCAACAACTGCTTCCTGATGTCAATTTCGATGATTCATCGGTCAACTGTCACTGGATGGTGAATGAACTGGGTAGCCTGGGTACATCTAATGAGTTTTCTATCTTTTCAGAACCTGATGATCAAAATGACTTCTTTTATGCCCATCGGAACTGACTGAAGGACAAAGTTCTCACATTTTCTCAAAAAATGTGAAAAATTTCTAACACTGGTGGGACTGGGCACCCCAAGCCTCCTGGGGCACCTGAAATCTTCAAACTTAGCCAATTTCATGATTTCCAAATTTTCTCCTCACCTTGGATCCATCCTGCTCTATTTTGTGTGCTTCGTAGAGTTGACGACTGTTCATCAGTTCTGCGTCGTTGGAACAACGTTGAAAACCTAAAAATGAGCTCTGGTGGATGAACTTCCTCTGTTGATGACTTCAGAGCTCATGCTTCACCTTCTGAAAAAGTAGAAATGACCCAGTAGAGAAAACTTGACCTTTTACAGATTCCGTCTGGACCACGCTGATCGTGAAGCAAAATTGACCAATGAGAATCAAGCGTGACACCTGAGTAGGAGGTTCTATTTTTAGAAAGTTTTGCTAGCATCTGTATCTCAAGAAACCCAAAAAACCTAATTTGATGTCTATTTTTAGAAATTTTGACTTTTTGACGAAAAATTTTCTAGACTTGTTCAAAATGCCTTAATGAAGCAAATTTTTTTGATTGGGTAGAACATTTGGCTCTATCTGGGGACCATGGCAGATACTTACGACATAGGAGAATCGAGAATCTCTGGACTTTTTAAGCTTGGACCAGTGCCTTATCCATTGGGCAATAGAGCCAGGTTACTTTCCTAATCACCTAGAACAAGACTTTTCCCTACATCACCTAAAACCAGACTTACTAAAATCACCTAAGAGTTGGAACTTTCCAGAACACAAGGAACACAACTATTACATTATGGAAAGGGAAATACATTACGACATAACGATCACATTATAGAAAGGGGAAACACATTACGAGAACAAAAAGTGTTCACACGCTCTTTTTCCTGAGCTAGGATGAGAAGAACAAGACTGTCACATAAAACCATCAACCGACTCAGAAAAGTAAGGACCATCTCTTCTTAGCTGTGAAGATTGTCTTGGTAGCACAAAACTTTTCTTTCTCTGCAACATCTCCTCAAAGAGCCACGGTTCAGGAGGGTATTCATGTTCAGGCCACAAGAAGTTCATGAGGAACTGGTTGATACGCCAGAGATCAAGTGGAGCATCTTCTTTTAAAGCAAGCAATCTCTGCAACAGGTGAAGGTACAAAACCTCCTTCTAAAGATATGTAGGAAAGTCCTATGGCCAAAGTATATATGTGGGAATGGTTATCACCACATATTGAATATGAGTTTCATTTATATCTTGTACACATGCAACTTTGAACTTAGTGAATGCATCATCTTCTAGAAAAGGTGGAAGTTGTTCATACATGACTCTCATTACTGATTCTTGGCTTATAGGATCCACAACTGTCGTTGCCCATTTTTCCAGTGCTTCAGGAGCTTCTTCTTCTTCATTGGTTGTGTTTTCATCCATCCAATCCTCAGAATCATCCAAATTTGAATGCTCAAACTCTTGATCATAATTGATAACATCTTCACCTGACAACTTACTTTCCCATTCATTATCTTGAATCTCATCATCCTCTGTAGAGTAATCTTCTTCAATGTAGATATCCGACATCGTTTCATCTTCAGTATTCATGTATCTTTCTTCTTTTGGTAAGTAGGCGGAATCAAATACGGATTCATTTGAGCTATATGCTTCTTCTTCATCTTCTTGACTGATCTCACATACGACGTATCTCACAAAACATTTGTCAAGAATTTTTGACTTTTCAATATCATCCTCTTTAGTGACCAAAACTGAATATTCCATGAACTCCTCTTCTCCATCAACCCCTTCATATGTTGCATTTTGCACTGGTTGCATAGTATCAGTGAAGTCTTTTTCTTGTATAGGTTCATAGACGGATTCAACATCGTCCTCTTCACTAGTGTGTATGAAGAATTCTTGGGACACAGGTGAAGATGAGCTATATTGTAAAGAAAAATCTGCAATATCTTCTGTTGAAGAATCACTTTCCCATTGATGTAGAAAATAATTTAGATCTGATGATGAATCTTCCATATGATCTCCAGCTCTGAAAAATTCTTCTAGGAAGAAATCATCTTCAAAAAGAAGATCATGTTCTTGCTCCAATTGCAATGCTTCTTTGGTCTCTTCTTTGGATGTATCTGACACAGGTTGTTCAAACCAACCTTCAAAAGACGAGAACAACCAATCTGATTCATCAATATTTTGCTTTTGAGAAGATTGTCGTACTTCTTCTTCCTCAAAGAAAGTTTGTAAGTTGTACATTTCTTCGGATTCTTCCTCTGATTCGTCAACCGCACAGACAACTTCCCGATTCTCTTCAGTTATTTCTTACAACATAACATATGTACTAGGACTTGTCTCTTGATATAGCACCTGTGCTTGAGGACCTTGAGATTCACCACTGTGAAGCATGACTTGGTTTCTGGTTCCAATTTGAAATTACCTTTCTTTAATGGAATGGTCACAGATGACCAATCCAATTGAATTTCTCCTCCAAGATCTTTCAAGAAGCTTCTACTTAATAGCATCCCATAACTAGCTGGAATGTCAGCTATCAAGATAGTCATCATTATTTTCTTCTCTGGCAAGATGCCAACCGTACTTGAGCATCCTTCAATTTTCCAACCAACGGCACTGACTTGGACTCAAACGAATAAAACTTGTCATGCATTTTGGTGCACGAGAGTCCCAAAGCGTTCATCACCTACAAAGGCATGATGTTGTCCGAGGCTCCTGAATCAATGATACAATTGCTCAATTTATAGCCTCCTATAAACAAAGAGATATAGAAAGGCTTGGGCTTCTCTCCTGCTGGAATGGAAGATTCAAGCAATATAGGTTGTACGACGGTCTCCTTCTTGACATATTTAACAATTCTATCTAGCTAATCTGGATGGCCCTGAAGATACTCCAGTTGAGAAAACTGCACCTTTCTCTTCATCATGGAATCCACTATATCAAAATTTGCTGAAGATGAATCTTGAGCAGCCTTGACATTTTCATGTGGTGGCCTAACATTGGAAGTGGAAGCCACTTCCTTTCCCTTCTCTTTTGATCTTTGCTTATCCTCTTCTTCTTTCTATGCATTGTGTAAACACAGGTGTCGAAAGATTTTCATGATTCACTGCAAGAGAATATTGATGAAGATCCTCTTGTTCTTCCTTTATTATAATGGGTTCATTCTGGAAGTATCCCGTAGTAGAGTTTCCATCGAAGTTGTCCGTCTGTGGTAAGACAACATTCGCACTTGGGGAAGGGACAATGCTTGAAATGGGTGCAGCATCAGCGTAACCCATAATTTGATTCATTCTTAAATTTTTAGGACATGTGGCTCCAGTATGTGCATCAGTCTCATGAAAGGAACAAAACACTGCATTTTGAGCAACATCAACTGCTTGTCTTGGTGGTGGTACTAGCAACCTGGGCCTGTAATTATTGAAAGGATAAAAATTGTTCCTCTTAGGCTGATAAGGTTGCTGTGGTTGGTACTGTTGCTGTGGCGACTGATATGGTTGTTGCGTAGGTTGCCCCTGAGTAGGTAACTATCTCTTCATGATAGTCACTTCATTTGCTACCTTATGTAGCAGTGGACCCGTAGAACTCTGAACAAGAGGCCTAATTGAATCCGTCTTCATCTTGCCAGAGGTAATCATGTCATCCTCTAACTTGATGGCATTTTCTTGTGCATTGGATAATTCTGTTTCGTTAGCCGATCTCAAAAAGAAGGCTATCTCAGAAGGAAGAGCATTAATGAAACTGCTCAAAAGAATTTGTAGAGATGGATTAAGTGTATGAGAAAGGCGCGTAACAAGGCGATTAAACCTTGCCACAAACTCCCTCATTGGTTCATTGTTTTCCATCTTTGAATTTGAGAGTTGGGCGAACAATTTGTGACCATCTTCCGCAGGCTTGAACCTTGCCAAGAATTTCTCGCTCATAGTTGCCCAACTTGTAATGATACCCGGTTCCAGATGATTGAACCAATTAGCAACATTTCCCACGAGAGTCTCAACGAAGAGATGTACAACAACATCTTCATGTGATACATGCAAAACAACGCATGTCATTGTGAATGCAGAGATGTGTTCGTTAGGATGTTGAGTCCCATCACCGTGGAACCGGGGTAAGTGCTTTCTTGACCCCTTTGGTAACTCATGATGTGCTTGTAGAGCCAAAGGTCCAATGTTATTACCCCAAGGCAATGGGGGTGGTCGCCTCTGATTTGCATCATTGTGATTGTTATTATTTGCATCACCCATTGCTCTAGGCTGGATTACTGGTTCTTCCTGCTTGACTTCAGGAACTGTCTGGACTTCAAGAACTATGTTGGATGCCTCTCCAACTTTTGTAGGATCAAGATCTTGGAAGAAAGGATCCGTAGCACCGCCTTTTCCCCTTCTTGAATACACCCTGTGAGCCAGGATTATCCACTGCCACGCGAGAGGTGGTAATACTGGTCTTCCTGCCGCAAGATCTGCTTTGTGTTCTTCTTCGTCAAGAATAGTAGTCACGTTCCTCCATTGATTAGGACTTTCCTTTTGTGCAAATATGAAACTCCTTAGGCTACTAATGATGTCTGTTTGCTCTCCTTCCACTCGTACAAGATTTGGTTGAATAACAGGTGGTGTAAGATTTGGTTGTTGAACTGGAGCAGAAGGACACCAGAGAGTCATTCCCATGACATAAGCCTAAGCTTGCTTGAATTTTTATGCCTTGTGCCCCACGGTGGGCACCAAAAAACTGTTGGCATTTCAATTCTCACCTCTGGAATGTGAGTTGGAAACGGACAACTATGCACAGATAAACTGCTCTCCTATTGGAAGGGGGAGTTCCCTTTTTGCTGATGTTCACTGAAAAGATAAATAAAACAAATTCGCCTATCTTCTTTTTGATTCTCAGCTGCAAGCACAAGGTTATAAAACTCTAAACGCTGCAGAAGAGGTTTTTTCCTTTTTTAAAACTTCTACTACAACTAGGCTTAAACTAATGATGCTTTTAATCTCAGTAAATTCACAGCAAAGGGGATTAAAAGTGGACAAGGAATGATTGTTTTTACACAAAAACTTAAGTAAAATTCTCCCAGATTTACATCACAAGACTCATTGTACTTTAATGATGAAAGCTGAAATAAAAGTTACAGAAGCCACACATCTGACGACAAAACTTGATGATCTGAGATAGAATATCAGAGCAAAGGCAGGCATGGGATTTCTATTCCAACATCACAAAGTTGATACAACTCCAGGACAAAAATACTGTAGCAAAAGGCAGACATATAGCAAGCGATCAAACACTGGAAATAGATTACACAGAGTGAACAAGCACTTTCAACAACAATTTTGCAGGCTAGAACAGGCACAACAAAATATGTTATCGCCAACACCGTTCCCTTACAATGAACATAGAGTGAACAAACACTTGGAATAACAAGATTTGCAGGCTAGAACAGGCACAACAAATTTTCTATCACCAAAGTTGATCCATTACAATGGGCAAAGCTACCCTTATTTATATTAAATCAAAGGAGTAGGGAACCCTAAAATCTCCTTGATTAACCCTAACTTGCCAACTTGTAAGCTTTATTTCTATTCTAAGACAAAGATACAACTAACAAATGCTTTAAAGCAAAGAAAACTCTAACTATTACAAAGTGATTTCTTTCTAAATAAATAATGGATGAGCTTAGGATGAAAGCAAATGCTTTAAAAACAAAAAGCATATGATTTAAAGCTGCTTTCGTTTGAATCACATCCTCATCAACATTATTGCTTTTTGGTGATGTCATCCACTAATATTAATTGCTGATTTCTTCTAAAAAGTAGATTCCAAGTAAAAAAAGCTGGCACATGGGTTTTGTAGGAATTTCATTTTAAAGCAACCTAGATTGTCAGATTTTGAAAAAGCGGAGGATTTCTCGAAAAAGAAGCAAAAAAGTATATCCCGAAAAAAATAAAATTCCCAATCTGCAAGAGGATGAAATTCTGGATGGACCCATCTTGATGAAAACTAAAAAAGCTCCGGTCCAATTTCTGAAAAATGATCCCCTATAAAAAAGGACCCTGAAAAAGTGTGCCTCCTTGCTTCCTCAACCCGAAACTATGAAGAACGCTGAAAAAACACTTCGTTTGAGCCTTTGAATCTTCGTTGAAAGAAAAAATAAAATTCCTTCCTCTGGATGCAACCTGCAAAAGCTAATGAAATAAAGAAGCCAAATGCTTGTCTTTATAGATCTTTAAGGCGAAAAAGCAGCTTTCTTTGTGAAAGAATAAAACTTGGATCTCATCCATAAAGAAAGCAACTTTTAAAGCACAAATCCAAGTGGATGTCTTCGAATAGGAAGAATCCCTATTTTGTAGATGTCTATTGCTTCATGTGTAAGATGATGAAAAATATCTTCTTTTTATGATGTCATCAAACATGTGAGTTGAGAAAAGTGTCAGCAAATTTTCTTCCGTTTTCGACACTTCTGCACTCGTTTTGACTCAAGTATGGCCTGTCTTTGACTTCAACAAGATGGAAAAATGTCATCGTTGACTAAAAAAGCTGACTGACCCTAACATTTTGGAGACCTATCAATTGAGATTCTATCCCCAGCCTCGGACAGACGATCTGACATCGTTCAACTGTAAATCTGACCTCTGGAATCTGCCACAGGGCAAAGTTTAGGAACAAAGGCTATTAGAAAACACTGTAGACCATGAAAAAATTCTATCTCTGGTGAACTTGGGTGCTCCTAGCCTCCAGGGGCACCTGACTTCTCATGCCTTGGTCATTTTTCTGAAAATTTCAACTTTTTCAACTTTTCGATTTGCGTGTGCATTCTAGTGGTTGTGGAACCCTGTTTGGCTATCGATTTTTGTCTACTGGGACAAAACTAAGTTTGACGATCTAGCAGATAAGCAGGCCTGATGAAAATTGAGCTGACTGTACTCTCTGTCTGCCTTAGGAAATATGCCAAACTGATCTGCTTTGAACTGGACCGGGCTGATGGAGGGAGATTAAAGTTTTCCAGAAAAAACTCATAAAATAATGTAACTCTGGTGGGTTTGGGTGCCCCAAGCCTCCTGGGGCACCTAGCTTTCAATGCCTTAGAAAAATTTCTGAAAATTTCAAATTTTATGCCATTTCTCGTTTTCTGTGCTAATAACGTCTGTTTGATCTTCATTTTCGGTCGTCTGGACGACTGCTGAAGTGGAACGAAGGATGATCTGAGTAGCCTGGACATATTTGTGATGAAATCCCAGCTTTTACTAATGTTTGACTGAGTTTGACCAAGTTTGACCAACCGGGAAAGAGCTGATGGAGGCATTTTTGACGTTTCTGGAAAAATGTGAAAAAAATCTAACACTGGTGAAGTTGGGTGCCCCTAGCCTCTAGGGGTGCTTGGTTTCTTCAAACTTAACCATTTTCCTAATTTTCAACTCTCGTTTGCAACTTGCTTCGTTTTGTGTGCCGACAACTACTTCCTGATGTCGATTTCAATGATTCATCGGTCAACTGTCACTGGATGGTGAATGAAATGGGTAGCCTGGGTACATCTGACAAGTTTTCCAGCTTTTCAGACCCTGATGATCAAAATGATTGCTTTTATGCCCACCGGAACTGACTAACGGACAGAGTTCTCGCATTTTCTCGAAAAATGCAAAAAATTTCTAACACTAGTGGTACTGGGTGCCCCAAGCCTCTTGGGGTGCCTGAAATCTTCAGACTTAGCCAAATTTCATGATTTCTAGATTTTCTCCTCACCTTGGATCCATCCTGCTCCGTTTTGCGTGCTTTGTCGAGTTGACAACTGTTCGTCGGTTCTGCGTCGTTGGAACAACATTGAAAATGAGGTCCGGCGGATGAAATTCCTCTGTTGATGACTTCAAAGCTCATGCTTCGCCTTCTGAAAAAATAGAAATGACCCAATAAAGAAAACTTGACCTTTTGCAGATTCCATCTGGACCACGCTGATTGTGAAGCAAAATCGACCAATGAGAATCAAGTGCGACACCTGAGTAGGAGATTTTATTTTTAGAAAGTTTTGCCAGCATCCATATCTCAAGAAACCCAGAAAACCTAATTTGACGTCTATTTTTAGAAACTTTCTAAAAATAGAAATTTCTATTTTTAGAAATTTTGCTTTTTTGACGAAAAATTTTCTAGACTTGTTCAAAATGCCTTAATGAAGCAAATTTTTTTGATTAGGTACAACAAGATCCAAATAATCCAATGTTTTTTGAAACCAAATTTCTCCATAATTTTCATCATGAAAATCCAATTTACGCTATTGTAAGCCTCATTGAAATCAATCTTTACAATCATGCCCTTCTTCTTTTGGACTTGGACATGATGCAATACTTCATGCATGATGATGATGCCATCAAAGATTATTTTTCTAGGGACAAAGCCACTTTGTTCTTCTAAGATGATTTCAGGAAGAACCAGTTTCAATCTATTAGATAGGCCATTGGCAATGATTTTGTAAATTGTGTTATAGAGGGAGATTGGTCAATAATCATAAAAGGAGGAAATGATCTTAATTTTTTGAATTGAGAGCAATATGAGTGTTGTTGAAGTCCTTTACTAAGGTTTTGTGCTTTCTAAACTCCTCTGTCACTTCCCAAATATCCTTGCCAACAATCCTCTGACACTTTTGAAAGAAGTTTGCAGAAAACCCATCTAGACTCAGGCCTTTGTTTGGATGTAATTGGAATGTGGCTAATTTTATTTCTTCCTCTATGAATGGAGCCACCACATTCATTATGATTTTTTGTGACTATTCGTGGAATGTTTACAAGCAAAGGTTCTTAGTTTCTCAAATGAAAACCTTCTTCATTGAGAAGGCTCTAGAAGAAACAAATTGCTCATTGTTAACTTCCTTTGGATATTTTAATAACAATCCATCTTGGTTCTTAATGGCTGTATTTTTTTAGAGATTCTCCCCACTTTAGTGGTGGCATGAAAAAACTTTATGTTTTTTTCACCATCCCTTAGCCAAAGTTCTCTACACTTTGCCTCCAAAAAAACCCCTTCTCTTGTCAATATTTTAGAATATTTGCCCAAAATAGATTTTTCTTTTAGGAAAGCTTCCAGATCCATGCCTTTTTGAAAAAAATCTTCATTCAATGTGGCTAGTTCAAATTCAAGAGCTTCTTTTTCTACAAAAATATTACCAAAACTTAGTCTATTCCATTGCTTTAGTTTGGATTTGGTAAAAGATAGCCTTTTAGATAGGAGACACATCTTAGACCCCTATAGTTTCAAAGGTTTCTTCCACTAGTCCTCGATTAGCTCTAAGAAGGCACTATCTCAAAACCACATGTTTTTGAATTTGAAGGGTAATCTCAGTTATTGGCAATCTTCAACGATGGTGAGAAGGAATGGAAAGTGATATGAACCAGAGTTGAGTTCAATAGAGTTTTCCAAAATTTTATTCGAGTGCATCCATGAAGTGTTGCATAAGAATTTGTTGAGTCTTTCAACAATGTAGATGAAGCCCAATCTTTTGTTTGTCTAGGTGAACATCCCATTTTTTTTAGAATATCAACGAGTCCAATGTTATTAATAAATTCTTGAAAATCTTCCTTAGACTTTGTGATTTTGTTGATTCTCCCCTTTTTTCTCTAAAAAATTAAGGCATTGAAATGTCCACCAGCAAAAAATTCAGAATCCAACAATGAGGAGGTTATTTAAAGTTGTTCCCACAATACTTTTTTGAGAGTGCATGTAGAGGGGCCATACACATTGAAGAGAAAAAAATGAATTCAGACTTTAGGCTTGAAACTTTGCATCCCTACCAATTCTGGTCTTGGTTGACTCTAGTGATTGAGACCATAGAAGGACACCAAAGGACTCCAAGTTTGGGCCTCAAAGCACCAATTGCACCAACAAAGAAGCCATTCCACTTTTTCCATTTCTACAGAAGAGTGCTAGCATCCTTCTCATCAAATTTAGTTTCCTATAGCATAATGATGTCATATTTGGAGCGATCAATTTGGTGCTTGATCATGCACCTTTCGTTAGGGGCGTTTAAGCACCTAACATTCCATGTTAGGATCTTCATTGGTAGCTAGGAAGGGATGTATTCTTTCCTGATCTGAGTAACATGGATGTTAATTTGTGTTGACTTTTTGATTTGCCGCCTTCCTCCAATTTGAATTTATTCATTAACTTTCCTCTTTTTAAAGTCTCCACAATCAACTTTGTCGACTAGGGATTCAGTATAGCTAATTGCCCATTCCTCAAGGTTGACTAATTCATCATTCTTTCTTCCCTCATCGTCTTCAATGGCATTCTCCTCATCTGGAATCTTATCAACATTTGTTGTTATGTCAGCTTTCCATTCTAGGTCGGTTCCAAATTCTTCTAGGTCATGTTTGAAGGAATATTTGGAATTGTCCCAAACTAGAGGAGAGTTAAATCCCTCTATTAACGATTCGTCTTTTTCTCTCAAATTTAGAAGACAGAGTACCCTATCTTTCTTGTAATGGATTCTCCTTTGTAGCTAACTTCTCTTCTAGAATGACTTGTGGGAGAACCTCTATTCTTTTCTCATCTTGCTTTTTGAAGGGCCCTCTAGTTCAACCATTTGATTCCAATCATCAGAGCTGGTTTTTAATTTGATTGTGTTCAACAAGGGTTTTGACAAATCCACATGAGCACTTAAATGAGAATATACTCTATCGTTTCCTTCTAACATATTTGAATCTATTGAGATAAAGTCTCCTAGAAGATTGCCAATATCAGTGAGAATCTCTAACCTCCAATATTCCGATGGTAGATTATATAGTCAAATCCACATTGGTGTTGTGGACATGGAGAAAGTGGTGGAGAAGTTGGGAACCCAATCTTTGAGAAACAAACCAACTCCTTCTATGAACCAAGGGTCTCCCTCCAAGATCTCTTGTTTTTTCTTTTGCTAGGACATTTGATCAAAAAGAAACCTTTCGATAGCGCTTTGTATTTAAATTCTCCCCCTCAATTCTTTTGGATCTATTCTCGAATCAAATCCCTAGATGGCCATAAATTAGTGGCTTTGGCAAATAGGGCACAATCCTTCATATGTTGAACTGAAGGATTGAACATCTCCTCCTTTATTTTAATCAAGATCTAAGCCTTGCCCGTTTCCAAGAAACCTAATGGGGTAGGACTCGTCTCGGAGATCTTCTTGGGAGGATAATTGTTACCCTCCTTCCTTCCTCCTGAAGAGGACATTTTTTTTAAATGAATAATCTCACCAAGGAGGGGAGGGCAAAGGTCTTCTATAGAGATTATAGAAAGGAATATCTTGACGCATTCTAGAATCAAGGACTCTCCAATCACCATTGCTCCTCCATGGTTCTAGTCACTAGTTACGAGGTGACCTGATTTGCCCTTGCCATTTATTTGTTGCTTGCCTATTTTGAGAATCAGAGTCTTGTATTTTGGGGATCCTATAATAAGAGATACTTTCACTCCATCTTTTAAGGGAGAGGACCCAGTAGTTGAACACCCTAACATCACGCCTCTCAAAATCATACATGGTAATTTCAAATTACTCCAAAATTTTTACAGTAGCTTACTTGGCAAGGGCCTTTCTTATAACTAAGGTTTCAAGTCCACACCATCAAATATGATGCCAACATGCGTTTTTGAGGTGTCCAAAAAGACCCAAAAAAGGGGAGATTGATAGTTGTGCATTAAGTTATAATAATTGTACATTAAATCATGTTTTGTTGGTGTGCCAATGTGGCATCACATGATTTGTTTCTTTTTAGATCTAAAGAATACATTTCATTCAATTATAAGTACTTATGTTCAACATTTGGTTATTTTTTATTTACATGTGGAATAATCATTGTCAATATATAGTATAAATATGTTGCAAGACTAAATCCTATACCCACGAGTACCATATCAACAATTTGACCTTACTCAACTATTGGCTCCTCTCCCCTAGTGGAGAACCACCTTTTGTGTTATCCTCCTTGAACATGAACTCCCTCGTCTCTTTCATTGTGAAGTGGAGCTTGTTTTCCTATATTTCCCCATCATTTTGCTCTCCTATTGTTTTTCGGGTTGTATCCATTTTTCCTCAATAGGTATGCTATACTAGACATATATAATTTTATTATTATTTACATATTATTATTTTTTATATATATAAGGAAATTAAAAAAACTATGTAGGTGTAGGTGGAAATCAAATCTACATGGTAATTTTTTTTTGGAATAAATTATTAATTTTCATTAAAGAAGTTTAAAAAATGTTAGGGCATGTGAGTTATCTTGCAAAATCCTTTGAAAATATTGCAAAAAATATATCAATTGTAAAATATATAAATAAATTTGTAGATTTGTAAATAAAAAGTATATAGTTTTGAGTTTTTCTAAATTTATTTTGAATATAAACTTTTAAATTTACATTCAATTTTCTACAAATAATTGACATCCTAAAGATGGCTCTGACACCATGTCATGGTTTTGAATACTTAGGATAGTTAAATTAATTATATAGTAAAATATAAATATGCAGTAAAATCAAATACATAATAACATAGAAACACAAATTTAAGGTGGGGAAAATCTTATCGTGAAAAACCTTACAAAAGTGTCATTATTAGAAAACTTACATAAATGTCTATAATTATAGACAAACCTAGGGATAATCCCTTCCTCCTTCCAAATGGCCTCCCAAAGATTCTCTAATGTAGAGTGAATATTTTAATATTCACATACCTAATTCTTCTCTATACAAATTCTCAATGGGAATTCCCTTAAATATAGAGAAATAAGGTAGGTAGCACCCATACAGGAAGTTACCATACCTTTTTAATAACAACATTATGCTTAATTAATAAATCAATTAATAGCAAAGATTAATAGATTTATTAATTAATTACATATTATTGTTTTACAACTATAAATGTTTATTTAAGGCCTATGTATAGACCCCTAATAACATTATGCTCTAACAAACATACAATTAATGAGTTCAAGTGTTGACTCTTCTCAACACCATTTCTCATCCTTCTAGATCTACAACTATTCAAGATCAAGACAAGTGATTCAAACTATATACTTTGTGTTGTTCGTCCTTAGTTGGGCAAATGGTGGTCTATCATGGTAGGACACTCACTAACATTATTCATATATATTTTACATATAATAGAGATCCCTATGCCATTTTGCACATGTTGATAGTGCATTCACTAAAATCTTGGAAAAGAGAACAATCCACACAAATTACAAACCTCTTTAACTCATGTAGACTCAAAGAGAAATGTAGAATGACTTCCATTTGAAGTTTTCTTTCTTTCCTACAATAGTTCGAAATCAACATGAAGCAAAAAATGGGAGTGCCAAATAAAGATATCAATTATCGTAGCCAATCTCCACATGTACAATAGTTAACAATGCTTAATTGTCATCTACATGAGACTTCTCATTGACCCAAATAGAATGGTAGCGACTTCTTACTTTGTTAACACATATAAGGCATCAACAAATATATTTCCAATTTTCATGTGCAAGATGGACTTTTATGTAATCTAGGACATATTTGTATTCCATTGATAATGTCAAAAAAAACTTTGAAAGGCACATTAGAGGCAAGTAACAAATCATTTTAGGGTGGAAAAGCTTGACAATATTACACAAATATTTTTCCTAGCTGAAGATACATAAGTGCCTTTAGCAAGTATGTCACGACGAGCATAGTGTGCCAACCCTTGACAAACCTTGGTAGTCAATTTTGATGGACTTGGTGTTTAGTATACATACAACAAAACATGATCATGGTTATATCTATAGTTATCTCTATGTAGTGGTTGAAAAGTTATTGAAGACAAACAATTTTGATATCCACCAAGATGGAAAAAAAGGCATTGCCAAGCTCTTCAAGAACTTGTGGGTTCACAGGTTGCCACAAATAATTGTGTTAGACAGGCAACAAAAAATTGAGTATCTTCTAGTCATATATAGTCCTTGATTAATACCAAATTGACCAAGTCAATTGCCTTCTATCCAAAAATAGACGGACACATGCAATCAATTAACTACACAATTGCACACCTCGAGGTTTATCTTTCAAAGTATACACACACATGGGATGAGAGCTTGATAGGCATTCAATACAACTACAATGAAGCCCTCCACAACTTGATAGGACACATCCCCTTTTAGGTGTGCCTTGAGCTCTAATCATTGGTTCCAATTGTGTCACTCTATGTCTAGCCTATGTAGAACACTCTCTCCATGGAAAAAAGAATCAAACAACTAGGAAAATTTATAAATTAGGTTTGACATATTCAAACATCAAGTATGTGAAATCCTACAAAAGACTAGTGCCAAGTAAAGCAATTTCACAACCAACCTGGATACAACCTTAAAATCAAGTTTGTCACAAGATGTTCTATTTTAGGAGAAATTATAATTTCCAAATTAGAAACTCAAGCATCTCCTTTATGTTCGATACACCATCACCAAGAAAATGAGATAGTACATCGTCAAGCTCAATCTTTCCCCCTACCTGAGATTGCAACATGTCCCCAAATGCAAATTTTCATCAACCATATTTCTTAACACCATTAAAGACATGAGATGCAATAGAACTACAAATTATAATGTTGAACCCTAACCATGCTACTTTGGTAACAATAGATCATAGAGTGGTAAAAAAGACTAAGGGAACCTAAAATATACCACTCTATCAGCGTATTTTAGTAGGCCAACTTACTCACGAGGGAATGGCTCACTAATAACTGGATAATGAAATTTTTAGATTTGTTGTGAGAACTTGATACAATAAACGTCATTGCCAAGTCCATGTCGCAATTTCAAGAAAAATTATACGAAAATACAAAAACAAAGGACAAGTAAGTGGCCTTACTCGGGGCATTACTTCTTGGTCACAACTTGAAATAATACCATTCAAAAGAGTGTTACAAAACTTGGGACATGTATAACATGCTGGAAGTTGATCCCAAAAGTTCACCTCAAAATTTCAAAAACTTGGTAAAATAAAATTTTGATGCAAATTCAAAACTAATTGCCAAATTCATTTGTCCTTCCCACAAAATGGATTTGTCCTTATCCATGCATAATGGATGAATTCTTGGATTCCCAAGGTCAAACAATTCATCTCCCTTGGTATTCATATTTCTTGACGCATCTTCATTGCTTATCAAGCAAGGCTAGAAGAAAATCTCTTTGCAGAGACTACTACCTATCTTTGAATAAATCTTCTTTTCAATAAAAGTTTTTATTTACAAATTGTAGTATATATTATCTATGTTTATTGGATGCATTTACCTATATTATATTTCATTTTCTTTATAACACTTTATGTTTCTTCCAACTTAGTAGTGTCTATTGAATTAAAAATCAAACCCAAATCACATTTATTTTCTTAATTTCATTGTATGCAACTACTATTAGAATTTTTTACAATTAAAAAAAGGTTTCACAATTCTATGCAAAAATCTTCTTCTAAGCATAATGCTTGAGGAACAAAAAAAATCAATAAGTCATGAGAATAAAGCATATTACACTTAAAATTAGGTTCATAATTCTATGCAAAAATATTCTTCTACGCCTAATGCTTGAGGAACAAAAAAATTAATTAAGTTATGTGAGAATAAAGCATATTAATATTTGTGTTGATGAGTTAAGAATGGAATATTTATATAAATTATGGATCTACCTCTTTCTATGACGGTTAGGTTGTGTTAGGTCTCAAAAATGCAGGTTGCTAATCCTAAGAGGATGCCAGGCTCTATGTCTAGATTGGCAATGTTTTTGAACTAACTTGACAAAATCAACCTTTTGGGTTTGATGATTTCCTACACTTTAGGTCCTGCTACACCTAGGTGGGTAAACCTTGGAAATTAAAGCATAATGAATGCAACTATTTTGGCTAAGTAAATAGATCTACCTACAGTGGCAAATGGTGTAGGATAGATGAAAGCTAACTAATTCAAATATCTAATGAATGGTTGGTATAAGCTATGATTGTGTAAATAAAAGGATTTAAATGATGAATAGAAATAAGACCAGTGCCTTGTTGGATAAACAGAGTCAAATGGAAGACTAAGACTAGTGGCTTATAGTGGATGGTAATTCTAACTGTTTGGCACAATTTTAGTTTATAACTTGTATAAACGTGCAAGGAGATGACCGACAAACTCTTCTTAATGATCCAACCAATATAATCAGATTTCTTGTTATTCACCAGAAGGCAATTTAATCCTTTCTTGAAGGAACCAATTGAATGAAATATGCAAGAATAACAGATAATATTAATTTGGAGATAGAATGGCAATCCTAATTATATGGCTCTTCTTAGTAATCCAAACTAACACTTCCAGGTTATTGTGACTGATCAGAAGGATTTTAATTCGTATAATGGACACCAATTAATCAAATCACACAACTACAACAAATGTGCATTGACAGATTAAATATATACTTGATATATTAATCTGAATAACAAGGAAATTGCAGGACTGGAGACAACCACACAATTGAGTAACTTTAACAAACAATTGATGCCAGAATAAAACCACAAGATCAGAGAACTCCAATTTACTTCTTCAATAATATACTTGCAACATGGTCTTTTGAGAACATTGTAAACTGTATGTATTATATTCTACTGCTGATGATAGGCATATTGCTGCTGTGGGTTTGCATGGGGATTTATGTAAGGATTTTGTGGTCTATAATATTGTTGGCCAGGGGGCAGGTAAGGATTAGCCATATGCTGAGAGGTGTTCTATATGGGAGGTGGTCTAGGAATTTTAGGAATGGCATTTTGATGACTTCCGGAGACTTGTGAGTTTGAAGCACCACTTGTATTTTGGTGTAAATTTTGCTGTGGATTCTTTGAAGTGTTTCCCCTATGTGGAGGTACATATTTTGGGGGGGCTGTTTTAGCCCTACTCTTTATCTGTTGGATCTCTTGTTGCAACAACCTCTTAGTTTCCTCTATTTTGACCATCTCAAGTTCTTCTCAGATCTTGAGCAAATCCTGTTGTGCTTGATTCATACCTCCTGAAGTCTTTGGGTTGTCATTTACTTCTTGAGTCGAGAGTTTTAGCCCTTCTCCCTGATGTAATGACATTTTGAAATCATATTCAGCTTGTCTTTGATCAATTTCCCTCATGGCCCATGCTTCATACTCAAGCTGTTCTTGAGGATCAGGTCTGTACTTTGCCAATACGTCATCATTTACTCTATTGAGATTTTCATTTGAATCATGCAAAGGTGTGAACTTATTGTGAATTACAATAGTTTGCTCTGCATTGTCCTCTTGAGCCTCCTGGTTATTATTTTGGTGAGAATAATTTGATGTTCCATTTCTTTTGGAGATGTTTCTAATTGGTGGAGATGATTGCAATTTCTTGCCTTCCATCTTGGATCTCCTACCATCCATTTGGTATCAATTTTCTGTTATAACAGTCACTAGAGTCGCCACCTATTTTGTTAATAGGAGAAAGTTTGTAATTTATCTTTCTGGGTTCTTGTTGCCAGCATAGTTACCAAATTAAAGTTTCTGAAATGACTCTATAAAAGGAATGGTTTATTACTAAGGTCTTTTATCTAAGTCCCCAGTAGAGTTGCCAATTTGTTAGGTCTCAAAAATGCAGGTTGCTAATCCTAAGAGGATGCCAGGCTGTATGTCTAGATTGGCAACGTTTTTGAACTAGACGAAATCAACCTTTTGGGTTTGATGATTTCCTACACTTTAGGTCCTGCTACACCTAGGTGGGTAAACCTTGGAAATTAAAGCAGAATGAATGCAACTATTTTGGCTAAGTAAATGGATCTACCTACAGTGGCAAATGGTGTAGGATAGATGAAAGCTTGCTAACTAATTCAAATATCTAATGAATGGTTGGTATAAGCTATGATTGTGTAAATAAAAGGATTTAAATGATGAATAGAAATAAGACCAGTGCCTTGTTGGATAAACAGAGTCAAATGGAAGACTAAGACTAGTGGCTTATAGTGGATGGTAATTCTAACTGTTTGGCACAATTTTAGTTTATAACTTGTATAAACGTGTAAGGAGATGACTGACAAACTCTTCTTAATGATCCAACCAATATAATCAGATTTCTTGTTATTCACCAGAAGGCAATTTAATCCTTTCTTGAAGGAACCAATTGAATGAAATATGCAAGAATAACAGATAATATTAATTTGGAGACAGAATGACAATCCTAATTATATGGCTCTTCTTAGTAATCCAAACTAACACTTCCAGGTTACTGTGATTGATCAGAAGGATTTTAATTCGTATAATGGACACCAATTAATCAAATCACACAACTACAGCAAATGTGCACTGACAGATTAAATATATACTTGATATATTAATCTGAATAACAAAGAAATTGCAGGACTGGAGACAACCACACAATTGAGTAACTTTAACAAACAATTGATGCGAGAATAAAACCACGAGATCAGAGAACTCCAATTTACTTCTTCAATAATATACTTGCAACATGGTCTTTTGAGAACATTGTAAATTGTATGTATTATATTCTACTGCTGATGATAATTCAACATCAAATGTTTGAACTTTATAGAAATGCTCGTGAAGAGACATAACTCTTCAAGAAGTCTTTTGGGACTTAACAAACATAACAACAATAAAATAACCATGCTTATGCTCTATTCAACCACAAGTATAATTTAGAAATGTGGTCTAAGTACTCCTAGCTGCGATGTGAATTAGTAAATTCAATGGCATTCCTTGTAATGACATCCATCGTAACCATCCTCTCCAAATGCTTGCAGGCTTCCCCGGATGTAGAGTCTTTATCCTTGTAGCATTGCTTGACAGTCTCTGCTCCATTCTTCTTTGCTCTTTAATTCTTTATCACTTTTAAACAATGCGGGCACTCCTGCTTTTGAAGCTTCAACACATTCTTTGGCATCAGTCTTAAGTTGATCATAATACCTCTGATGTTGCTCGATCAACTCTTTTGCATTAGAGGCACCTGAAATGTCAGAAGTATCTTTACCTTGTGTCTCATTTAATTTCTCTTGCAACCTTTTTTCAAGCCTCTCATGTTCTTGGATTGCTTTATGATTTTGAGAATAATTATCCCAAAATTGGTTCAGCCAATACATCATGTTGGCATGCCTGTTCTGGAGTACTGTGACAAGTGTATCCATTTGAATTTGAGCTACTTGATCTATGGAAAGTGGTTGGGCACTCTGTGAACTTTCACCCTGGGTTAGCCTCTTTACTGATCCCCTAAAGGTGCTCTTAACAACATCTTTCAAATAATCATTCTCTTTTGTCAACCTCTCACAACTAAGTTTGTATGCATCTCTTTCCTTAATTAACATCTGAGCCTACGCCTTATTCAACTTTGCAACATTGATGCCAATGTCTGCAATGATCAAGGGGTCAGTTTCCCCTGCCTTCAAAGTCATGACATGGCCAAAAGTCTTTTCAGTATCTATAATAACTGTCTTTTTGTGGGGAGAATACAGGGCCCATATCATTAATGAATTTTCATCATTATTATATTTGGTGCCCATATATACTTCATTAACACCTTCTGGAGTGAGCTTGTATCTATCATCTGTATTATTCAGAAAACTATCAAATACTAGAGTAGAATTCAAATCAAGGCCAAGAAAGATCATAACCCCTGCATCTTTGAGCAACTGCCTACCCTTATTAGGGGTCATATCTTGCAATTCGTTATCCACTGTTGTTTTCAACCTATCAAGTAATTGTCTCTCATTGTTAGCAGAGACATCATCAACTAACTCCCTGATTTCTTTCCCTTTGCACTTATATAAAAATGATTTGAACTCTTTAGAATGAATGAATTTGCCATTAGAAATAAAAGAATCGTATGCTATCTGTCGTGGGTCTTCATCAGCAGACCCCTCCTCATCATGTACTATGACAGGAGATTTATATTGTTGCATCTTTCTTTTAGACATTTTTATTGTTTGTTCTTGTGGTTCCTCTTGCCTTGCAGGTTCTTCATCACCAGAGGATAATACCTCAATCTCTGCCAGCTGCTTCCTTTTCTCATCTAGGTCCCTATTATATTGTTCCACCACTAATTCCACCTCAGCCTCTTCCAGATTTCTGATGACATCATCATGTGGATAGAGGACATGTGTGTACCCATTGAGGTTCTGCTTCCTCCGAGCAAGGTCAATAAAACCTTCAGGATCAAACCCTTTCCTTACCTCAGCACACCTCATATTACAGTGCATCAGTTTATCCAAAATGAGATTATAACCTTCCTTGAAAACCACAGTGAAATCTCCAAAACACAAAGTACTAGGCATAAAAGACTGTTTATCATGGGAACTCAGATGCATCACATTTGAACAATGCATTTGCCTAACTATTTCTAGGTAGGCAATTCTGTTAGGGACAGTATTAGGTAAGATAAAGGGAGTGTCCTCAAAACCATATACTCTCACCATGGTAGCATCCTCGAAACAGTACCAATCTCCCCAGTTGTGAGTAACAGTAGGAGGACCACCAAAATCCTTTGGTCTAAGGAATCTCTTTATTTCATCTGAGATTGAATACTCACAGGGATGACTGAAATATCTATATAGTACTTTCACACAATATTCTTCAAATTGTACATAGCTAGAATGGGCATATCTGCTATCCCCTATTCTGGTCCACATCTGTATGGGTAACTTTTGTCCCTTCTGGTCTACTGGAACAACTTTGAATTCAGTTGGCCATAACCCCACTTCCTGACCATAATAGAGCACCATGTGCATGAGAAGTGAATAATGTTCAAAGGAAATTGATGGGGCATTGTTCTTTATGGCAGTCAGACCAGAGTCAATCCTGTTAAAAACATAGGCAGCATAATCAAACTGCCTGGCATTATGGCATTGGATGTCTGCAGCTATGACCATCAGAGGAATTGTCATAAAGTCAGGGACCTCTGATCCTAGGACCTGTCCCACAGAGTAGTAAGTATATGGTATGTAAGGTTCAAATAAAGACACATGAAATGGAGGGCCATCATTTTCACTAAGGGGCACCATTTCTCCCTCTGCCCTAGGCCTGTGAATAGGCAGTCTCCATCCATTGTATGTCATATCATTTCTCCAGTACTCCTTTTCCAAATCTTCATAAACAATGGGGACAGTACATAAATCATCCAAGTCGAAAACTTCACAGATGGCATTCTTTGACAAATGTATAATAGGCTCCCCTTGTGGGTTGCAGATAGCCTTAAGACTTGGGTTATACTGTTTAGAAAGAAGTTGGAGGAGTTCAACATTCAAAAACACATCAGGAACGACTAATTTACCCAAATTTAGATGCCATGGGTTGACATTGGAAAATTCCTAATTCTTCTGTTGTAATGGAATTTAAAGAGCTCATAGCCTCTGAGTGGAGTCCAAACATTCCCAAGGTATTTATACTTGTCTTCTAATTTCTCCACTTCTGCCCTAAGTTGTGCAGACCTTCGGACTTTGGGAGTTGATCCTGGTAATTGATCAATCAAGTCTTGCTTCAGTTTTCTCTCTTTTGTTTTCTCCTTAAGGGTTTTGTCGATTTTCTATTTTTTAGGTTTATTTGTATCGCCTTGAGGTTTTTTGCCCTTTCCTTTCCCTAGAGTTTCCATTTACAATCCTTGATAGAGAATTCAAATTACAGGCTATTGCACAGAAGTTTGTACCTGTTTATCGAAGGCTCTAATCGAACTCCCCTGTATTCTCCTTCACGTCTCCGTTTGCTTGCTCTCCTCAGACAATTCTGTCGAACTTAATTGCAATGATTTTCGAACGTTATCTCATAAGATTTATTCATCATCTACAATTAATTGTTCGAGCATTTCAATTCTCTTGATCATTGTGAAATGTCACATCGTCATAACTTCTCTTGTCGGCATGATTTTCATAATGTCAGGGTGATCTTATATCTTCTCATGGCGTGAATGTTTGCTCACGGATCAATCGCTGTAACCCTTGATTTGTCTCCTCGACGTCATATTTCATAAGTGAGTTTGTATCGGCAAGATATTTCCAAGCTTTACCCGATGTAGAAGTGAACATTGTTGCCATCGGCATGACTTCCTTCATCGCTTTGTGAATAATATTCTTCTCCGATATGTAAAGTGTTACCGATATGACTATCAGTGAGAGTCTTGTCGATGCACATGGTCATTGTTGTCGTCGGGATAAAATAAACCATCGGGATAACTTATTTCAAGTTCCTGATCATGGTTGTTTCCCAGATAACACTCTTCCTCGGTGAGATCTTCACGATATGTCACTGACATCTTTATCGCTGTGACCATTGGTTCGATAAGACATAAATTTTGTTCCGATTTGTTCAGCTTCGCTGATGGTTCTTATTCGTCACATATATCGGTGTGAGCTATGCCGAAACACTTTTCTTTAATCGCTGAGACTTTAGAATATCATAGACTCATCAATCTTTCCCTCCGATGTTCATTTCCCGCCGATGACCACTAATTCCCTTCGTTCCACTGGATGGTCGGTGAGAGTCCTACCGAACTTGATCATTGGCATGACTTATACTGTCGAGAGGGTTTGTAGAATATTACTCGATAGTGTTTCCTTACACCGATCGGCGTAACCACGCGTTCTCCTGCCGATGAAATGTCATCGGTGCCACTTTCTTCATCGGCTTACTCTGAAATCTTCTCCTCGATCAGTAATCTCACACCGATACTTCAACTGATTTCTCATGGATCGGTGTAACAATAATGAAGTCTTGCCGATATTAGGGGATTTGAATCCTCTTATTAGTATGATTTTGGGCATAATTTTTTATGATTTGGTCGGATATGGATGAGTAAGAATACATGAAAATTTTTAAATTTTCCTGTCCCAACAGGTTGCACCAGTCTGATGCAGGAGCATCACTCTAGTTTATGTTTTCAAGGTCAATTCAGGTCAAGAGTCCTAGTTGATGTTTTTAAGGCTCATTTTGATGTTAAGTGTCCTAGTTGAGTATTTGGAGGTCGATTAGGGTCCATTGGGATCATTTCCAATGGTTTAGGATGCTTGACAAGCCTAGAAATTCAAATTTGGATTTTCCTGCCAAAATGCAAATTTGAATTTTCTAGTGGATTTTGGCTTGTTGGAGAGTTGGGGTTTGTTCCTCAAACTTAGTGCTAGGTTTGTTGAGTCAAATAAGGTCTAAGACCATGTAGGGTCTCTTTACAATGTTTTTCAAGACTAGGTAGGATATAGGGCATAAATTTCAAAGTTTTGATAATATATTAGTTAGGTTGAAGGCAAAGACATATATAAAGGCTTTGTAACTGACTGGGGACATTATTCTCATGGATGAAGAAGGGAAGAAAACCCTCCAAGAAGAATTTGAAACAATTTCTCTCACATACCCTTGTTTTGATGGCATTTTGACTATTTTTTTCTGCTATAACAAATAGAAATAAGGCCTATACGTACATGTACGGTACAGTACCAGGGTTGGAAGTGTTTGATAAGTGAGAATGTTGTTTTTTGGTATGATTCTATGGTGTTTTGTGTGAGAAAGCAGGCTCAAATGCTCATTGCCCTGTCACAGACCTAGGGTTTCTAGCGGCATTCATAAATCCATAACTTTTGATTCCACCATTGAAAATTCACAAAATTGCTAGAGGATCTTTGTTAGGTTGTTTGTCAAGTGTCTACCAAGGGAGAGCTCTTGAATAACTGAAATGTGTGAGTTATGCAAGTTTGAGTTCATTCTCTGCCAAATAGGACTGTTAAAACCCTAGTGCATTGAGGGTTTGTTAAAGATTGGTCTTGTTGAGTACACCATAGAAAAGTAAGGGTTTGATGAGACCCCATGGGACTTTTTGAAGGTTAAGGCAGCCCTAGAAGGCACCAAGAGAGGGTATTGACATGCCAAATGCCCCAATAGGTCTTATTGAGGGTTTGAAACTAGTGAAGTAAGATTGTAAAGAAGAAGTTGCAGGGTAAAGTTTGAGGCACCATAGAAGAGTTAGTAGAGCCTGTAGAATATTGTTTTTGTCTTTTGTTTATCCTCTGCATCATTATTGGTATCAGAGCCAATAAAGCCAAGAAAGCCCATAAAAGAGTTAACAATCAAAAAGGAGAAAGATGCCTCCAAGAATCAATGTTGTTGAAAGGGTGGCATAGAGAATAGCAACATAGTTGGGAGAAGCCCTTGCCAGATAAATGAGGGAAATACGAGTCAGTTTGGATGCAAGACTCACTGCAATGGAAGTTAACCAAAGAAGAATGGATACAGGGGATATGAGTGACCAAGATGAAGTAGTGGATGAAGCACCTCAAGAAACACCGCAAGAAGAAAAGGATGCTGATGAAGAGAGGATGGAAAGATTGTTGAGGGCAGTTAAAGGTGAAGGGTCCAAGGTGAAGATGGAACTTCCAGTATATGCAGGTAGTTTGAATAGTGAAGAACTCCTTGATTGGATAGGGGAGTTGGACAAGTACTTTGAGTTTGAGGAGGTACCTGAAGAACAAGTAAAGTTGGTCAGGACCAAGTTGAAAGGTCATGCATCCCTATGGTGGGATTATATACAGGAGGAAAGGAGAAAGAAAGGCAAGTCCAAGATTACTTCTTGGGATAGGATGATTGCTAAGTTGAAGGGCAAATTCATGCCTAGTGACTACATGACTCAGTTGTATAGAAAGTTGCAGAACTTGAAACAAAAGGATATGGGAGTGAAAGAGTACATTGAAGAGTTCTACAAGTTGAGTATCAGATCAAGACACATGGAGGATGACACTGACAAGGTTGCAAGATACCTTAATGGTTTGAAGTATATTTTGCAAGATGAGTTGAGCCTTACAAGCCCTAGGACACTTGAAGAGTGTTATCAACTAGCCTTAAAGGCTGAGGAGAAGCTGAATAGGAAGCAAGAAAAACAAATAGAGGTAGAGGAAGGACTTTCAGAGGTAGAGGTCCATATGCAAGTAGAGGAAATGTTGATGTGTTTTTATATCAGCAACAACATTAGAATAAAACACTAAGTGCTCTATCCTCTCTTGAACAAAGTATCTCAAGTGCTAAACAATGTGATCAAATGAGATTACTCCAAGCTTCCTTGAATTGTCAGGTCTTGACATGCACATGGATAGACTCAATAAAATGATGTGATCCTGCTGGTAATCACAAAGGGACTTACGCTAAATCACTCCTTATTCATGGACATGGATGGAATTCATTACTCCTTGGATGTGTGAATGAATGGAACTCCCTCAAACAAACTTAAAAGAAAATGCAAAAGGGAAAGGGTTAGAGAAATCTAATCTAAGGTCAACGAGATAATGAATGATGCTTTGATAGACAAACTCCTTCAAACCAAGCTTCGCTTTGCCATGAGAACAACTACATGAAACTAGTGCAATCTTCAAAGGAAATGAAGGATTTTCATGTTGCAAATATGCATCCAAATACCCACAGCTGGCACAACTTGAATGAATATCCAGAATCGAACTATTGCAACAAGAGGTTCAGGCTAACTTTACATTGCAAATTACCATCGGCAATCCACAAAAAGTATGAACCGAGGAATTCATCAAATATCTTCACATTAATCCACCATATCAATGAACTGCAACTAAAACTTATCTAATTTGCTTTGAATCATCTTCAAGAAATTGGAAACCATGCTACCATGCCAAAACAACACAATATCACCAATCTTCAATGAGAATGCATTGATCTTGGTAGTATCTTTACAACGATTTGCCAAAGTCTCTTCAACTTTTCAAAAGCTTCAACTCTAATGAAGAACTCTCTAATCTATGTCCAACCTCTAAGAATCTAATCCTCTAATGAGAAGAACCCTTTACAAATGAAGAGAGTGAGCTTTATATAGAGCTCAAGATTACAACCAAGGGCCCAAATTGATTCTAGAATCAATGGCTATGATTAATACAACACAAAGTAGTTACACGTACTACTACTATTGACCAGTCAGGAATTCCTGAGTCTCTTTCACTATTTCCTGTCGCTCATTTGAGTTTTCTGGAATAAGTTCTTCATAAGTGCATGACTTCATGAATTAGTTCCTATGAACAAGGTTTTCATCAATTCCTTGAAGATAACCCTAAGTCACCCTTATCAAGATTTCATCTCCCCTTGTGGATTTATGCAAAGACTTTCCAAAAATTGGCAAGGATAACACCTTTGACAAGGTCTTGCATGTTCAAAGTGATAAACTTGTGAATTTTCACATGAAATGGGCTTTGACAGGAAGTTGGCAAAACTTGGATGAAAATATACTACCAAACTTACAAACTTAGAGAAAACCTAAAACCCTAAAGCAAAACTAAGGCAAAAGCGAGAAAAAGAGGGGGTCCCCATTTTGCAATGGGGCCATGTGTGAAAACGTCACAACAGGATAGTCACAAAGAAATCAAGGTGAGTCAAGCACCTCCCAAGAACAAGCATCAAGTTCAAGAGGAGGTTTTAGGGGAAGAAGGCCTAATTTCAGGGGTAGATTTGGACAAAGAGGAGGATTAAGTGGTTTCACAGGTAAATGCTACAAGTGCAACAAATTTGCAAGTCATCAAGCTTGGGAGTGTCCAGAAGAGTAGTCAACTACCACCTTTAGAAGTGAAAGAAGAACTCAAGTTGCTCAAGGAGGAGATGAAGAAAGTGTTAAACTCCTCACCACAACCAGAAGAACCAGAGAAAGGAGAAGCCTTGCTGATGAGAAGGACATTGATCAAGGTTCCAATGGAGAGGGAGCCACCTCAAAGGAAGTCATTATTCAAGACTATTTGCAAGTGCCAAGGTAAGTGTTGTCAAGTTTTTATAGATTCAGGTAGTATTGATAATCTAGTTGTTGTTGAGATGGTAGACAAACTAAATTTGAAAAGATTACCTCATCCTACTCCATACAAGGTTTCATGGTTGAATAAGGGACAAGTACTAGTCAATGAACAGTGTTGGGTAGAGTTTCAAATAGGAAGGTACAAAGACAAGGTGTTACGTGATATAATCCCTATGGATGTGTGCCATGTATTATTTGGTATGCCTTGGCAGTATGATAGGAAAACAACACATGATGGCAGGAAGAATGTCTATGTTTTAGAAAAGGATGGAGTCACCTACACCTTAGCACCTTTGAAGAAGGAAGACAAGGATCAGAAGGTTGGATCAAGTGTGATGTTGGTAGATGAAAAGGAGTTTCTAAAAACAGTAGAAGAGGAAGAGATAGGTTTTTGTCATGTCCCCATTTCCGGAGTGACTTCATATGGAGTTGACAATTAGCCTCTCATCCATTCCTGTAGGCTAATGTATTGGTAAGGGAATGATTTGCTAGTTGATTTTATTTCTATGCATGGAGAACCGGAAAGTTGGATCAACTAGTGTATTATTGAGCTGTATGGGAAATGCAATATTGAAATTGTATTTTCAATTATTTGATTTGAATTTTCAAATGTTTTTTTTTTTTAATTTTTTTTTTAAAGATAATGCGCCTAGTAAACTTTTTAACGTGACTAGTGATGCTGGTGTGACACGCCCTCCGGCTCCAGACAATGCTTTTGCCCAGAGCTATGAACTAATAAGGCCACAACATGGGGGACCTCATCCCCAAGAAAGAACACTTCAAACCCACGAGCTCATTGGCCCAGCGAAGGTGTAATCCCTGCGAGCTTGTTGGCCCAGCGGGGGTTTGAACACTGGTGGCCGCCACTACAACCGAGCGACTTAACCATCGAACCATGCCCTTATCGGCTTGAATTTTCAAATGTTAGAATAAGAGGGAAAATGAAATATTTAATTACAT
Organism: Cunninghamia lanceolata; assembly: GCA_027924645.1. Taxonomy (NCBI): domain Eukaryota; kingdom Viridiplantae; phylum Streptophyta; class Pinopsida; order Cupressales; family Cupressaceae; genus Cunninghamia; species Cunninghamia lanceolata. The sequence goes on from BSBN01000082.1 coordinate 2,905,405, forward strand.
TTTCTCTAATCTATTGTATGGAGCTTATGTGGAATAAGGGTGTTCGCCCAAGGGAGATATAGGTCCAAACCAAATTCAAATAGCAATGAACATGGATCGATTGGCATGAGGATCATTAAATAAAGTTTGGTTTATGCATTGCTCAAGGAGCCAGTGACTAGGAGTTGATCGATTCACATTAGAAGATGCAATTCACATTGGATCATGTGCCAAGAGTTGTGGTCGACGCCTTGAGGAGTATCATTCGCCCAAGATAGAGCCAATGGTTGGAGCTTTGCAAAGTTAAAAGCATTTAAAAAAACATTTGTAAGCAAATTCAATGCAATTGCCCAAGTATAGGATCGATGGAAGACAATTTTAAATGCAAAGTTGATTTATTTAATATTTGCTTTGGAGCCATTGGGAATTTTAAATGCGAACGCCTCCTTTGAAGATATTCGTTCAAGCCAAGGAATGGATTTCATTGCAAAATAAAATATTAAATGATTACATACAAGCAACCGCCGCCAAGCAAGGAGATAGTGGATCGATGCATATGAGGATGATGTTGTTCATTTAAAATAATTGAAGATTGTTTTAAATGAATGAGTTTAGATTAAAATTCATTTACAAAGGGTCAAGTCAAGCAATCATCATTGGTGGATTTCAAATTTCAATCCAAAACTCCAAAGAAAAGGACGTCCATGCTTGGAGAGTTTAAATAGAAGACTTGAACTTCAATTTGACACTTTTGATGCATTGGTATGTTTTCTATCTCTTTCATTTTGAGCTGAGAATTCCGATTTTCAGTGTATTGGCAAGGTGATGACCCCTTGTTTATGTATGGTGATGACCCCATACTAGTTGTGAAGTGATTTCATACAGATTTCACTATTTGTGCTTCATTTGCAGGTTGTTCTTGAGTGGTTTGAAGTGAAGAATCATTGATAATTAAACCCTTGGTCATGATGGAGTTAAACCAAAGTAGTTTATGAGCATTTCATGGAGTTATTGGCAAGATATAGTGACTGGTTTTTCATTGCAGCCATGTAATTATTTGTTAAACAGGGTTTTTATGAGCATTGGAGGCATCTAGAAGACTTTTGGCAAACCTAGGAGATCATCGATTGCATTTGGAGGCAAAGTTTTGGCATTTTTATGAAATCTGGGCATATTGCAATCAGCTACAGGTCTATTCTAGCCACCTACAGGTTCAATCAGGTCTGAAACACATGTGGAATTGAAGAAAGATAATGTCAAGGTTCATGTAGAAGCTAAAACAGCCCTACCGATTTGCAAATTAGGGCATTTAGAAGCTTGGTTGGCAAGATTTCTCTCTTATACCATTGGCTGTTCATTCATAGAGTTGTATCAGAGATCTGATCAGTCATATCAATCATTTAAACAGTGAATTATATTGATATTTTGTGGGTTATCATTGGCTGAAAAGCCTTTCATTCTTCATTGTGTTGGCAATAATTGTAGTGAATTCGGATGCAATTGTACCTCTATTTCATGCATATTTGAGGTCTGATATATTTATTTCAGTGACTGATATTTTGTAACAGCAGTGTGTAATTGAAGTTATTTCATTCTCAATCATGGATATATGTAAAGGAGATTGATGGTTTCTTTCATGAGTGTTTGAACGTGAATTTGGAGTGAAATTGTGCAAGAAATCTTATCTAAACTTAGTTACTTTTTCAATCTTTCATAATAAGGTCTCTTACAGTTTTGCAGTGATGGTCAAACCAAGGACTATCATAACAACAACAAAGATTGATGAGTTGCCATGGGAGATCCAAGACATGTTGAAGGGTTATGCAGACATAGTTGTGGATGAACTTCCTAACTCCTTGCCTCCAATAAGAGATATCAGTCATCATATAGACTTTATACCAGGGGCTAGTCTACCAACCAAGGCAGTCTACAAGATGACACCCCAACAAAATGAAGAAATAAAAAAGTAGGTACAGGAGTTGCTTGACAAAGGGTTAATCAGGGAGAGTCTTAGCCCTTGTGCAATTCCAATTGTATTGGCACCTAAGAAGGGAGGTGAATGGAGAATGTGCACTGACTCTAGGGCAATAAACAAGATTACAATTAGATATAGGTTTCCACTTTCGAGAATAGAGGACTTAATGGATTGTTTGAGTGGAGCAAGCTACTTCTCAAAGATAGACCTCAAAAGTGGATACCATCAAATAAGGATCAGACAAGGAGAAGAATGGAAAACAACGTTCAAAACAAATGAAGGCCTATATGAGTGGCTTGTTATGCCATTTGGTCTTTCTAATGCAACTAGTACATTCATGAGGCTCATGAATGAGGTCCTCAAGCCATACATTGGTAAGTTTGTTGTTGTTTACCTTGATGACATATTAGTTTTCAATTCTAACAAAGAAGAAACTTCGTTTAATTTGGATTTGGTGCTGAGAAAGCTACAAGAGGAAAAACTGCTAATCAACCTCCAAAAGTGTGAATTCATGAAGACAGAATTGTTGTACCTTGGTTTTGTGGTCTCAAAGGGGATGTTGAAGATGGATCCAAGCAAAGTGAAGGCAATATTGGAGTGGCCTACACACAAAACAGTTACAAAGGTAAGAAGTTTCCATGGACTTGCAGACTTTTTATAGGAAATTTATCAAAAGTTTCAGTCATATATGTGCACCTATCATAGACACTATTAAAGGGGATAAGATGAAGAAGTTTGTGTGGACTGAACAAGCTAATAAGAGTTTCCAATAGCTGAAAAAGAGAGTGACTGAACAACCTATCTTGGCCTTACCTAACTTTAATAAGGTCTTTCAAATAGAATGTGATGCTAGTGGACATGCAATAGGGGTAATCTTAAGCCAAGACAACAAACTAAAAGCATACTTTAGTGAAAAGTTAAATGATGCCAAAAAGTACTCTTCATATGACTTGGAGATGTATGCAATGGTCCAATCTCTAAAAAAATGGAGACACTACCTTCTACTTAAAGAGTTTGTGGTATATATAGATAAACATGCCTTGCAATTCATCAACAACCAAGAAAAACTCAGTCAAAGGCACATTAAGTGGGTTGAATACCTACAAAACTTCACTTTCACAATCAAACACAAGAAGGGACAAAGTAACAAGGTGGCTTATGCTTTAAGCAGAAGAGCACTAATGGTGCAAGAAATTCAATTAGAAAGTGTTGGGATTGAAGCACTCAAGGAGATGTATGAAGGTGATAAAGATTTCAAGAAAATATATGAGGTTTGCAAACAGCCTACTAGCACTAACAAAGAGAAGTGGTTGGATTATCTTATCCAAGATGATTTGTTGTTTTAAGGGAGCACAACTTTGTGTGCCAAAATGTTCCATGAGGGAAAACCTCATCAAGGAGAAGCAATGTGGGAGTATGGTAGATCATTTTGGGCTTGACAAGACACTAGAGCAGTTAAGGAGGAACTACTTTTGGCCAAGGATGCAAACAAATGTAAGAAGGTTTGTGGACAGGTGTACCATATGTCAAAAAGCAAAAGGAAGTAGCACTAATGCAGGCATGTACCAACCTTTACCCATTCCCAATAGGCCTTGGGAATCCATTAGTATGGATTTTGTCACAGGTTTGCCAAAGACTCAAAGGAGTTTTGATTCAATTTATGTAGTTGACAGGTTTTCAAAGATGGCTCACTTTATTCCTTGTAAAAGTACAAATGATGCTTCATATGTTGTAGGTTTGTTCTTCAAAGAGGTTGTTAGACTTCATGGATTGCCTTTGAGCATAGTTTCTGATAGAGATAGCAAGTTTCTAGGACACTTTTGGTAGACATTGTGGAAAAAGCTTGGTACAAATCTCAATTTGAGCTCAGCTTACCACCCTCAAACATATGGCCAAACTGAGGTGGTCAACAAAAGCTTAGGTAACCTACTAAGATGCCTTTCAAAGGACCATCCTAAACAGTGGGATCTTGTGTTACCCCAAGTAGAGTTTGCCCACAATGACTTAGTGAATAGGAGCATTGGCAAGAGTCCATTTCAAGTGGTCTATGGCATGCAACCAAGAGGGGTATTTGAATGAGAGACATCAATGGTATGGAGAAGAGGAGTGCAAAGGGTGAACAATTTGCAGTTGCCATACAAGAGATACATCAACAAGTAAAACAACAGCTACAAGCTAGTGTGGAGAAATATAAGCAAAAGACAGATTTGAAAAGAAGAGAGGTCAGTTTTACGGTTGGTGATCTTGTTTTAGCACATCTCAGAAAGAAAAGGTTTCCCAAAGGTGAATATACCAAGTTGAAGATGAAGAAAATAGGTCCTTTTAAGGTTGTTAAGAAGTTTGCCAATTATGCCTATGAAATAGAATTGCCTAGTGGAGTAGGCATATCACCATTTTTCAATGTTGCTGACTTATACCCTTACAAAGGGGATGCTATTATAGATGAAGGAGCAGGTATACAGAACATATCAGATGCTGATTGGGCAGAGGAGTTGCCACACACCAAACCAACAGAGTTAGAGTGCATTCTTGACACCCAAGAGAGCAAGAAGACTAGAGGCAAGCAATATTACCAGTACTTGGTCAAATGGAAAGGGCTACCATACGAGGATGCCACATGGATGACAGAAGCAGACATCCTCGAGCATGGAAGAACTATTGCAGACCTCCTCTCAGGTGGAACCTGAGTTTCATTCTTTTTCCCTTGGGAGTATGATGCAGGAGCATCACTCTAGTTTATGTTTTTAAGGTCAATTTGAGGTCAAGAGTCCTAGTTGATGTTTTTAAGGTTCATTTTGATGTTAAGAGTCCTAGTTGAGTGTTTGGAGATCAATTAGGGTCCATTGGGATCATTTCCAATGGTTGAGGATGCTTGGACATGCCTAGAAATTCAAATTTGGATTTTCCCGCCAAATTATACAAATTTGAATTTTCTAGTGGATTTTGGCTTGTTGGAGAGTTGGGCTTTGTTCCTCAGCCTTAGTGCTAGGTTTGTTGAGTCAAATAAGGCCTTGAAAAACCATGTAAGACCATGTAGGGTCTCTTTACAATGTTTTTCAAGACTAGGTAGGATATAGGGCATAAATTTCAAAGTTTTGATAATATATTAGTTAGGTTTGAAGGCAAAGACATATATAAAGGCTTTGTAACTGATTGGGGACATTATTCTCACGGATGAAGCAGGGAAGAGAACCCTCCAAGAAGAATTTGAAACAATTTCTCTTGCATACCCCTGTTTTGATGGCATTTTGACTGTTTTTTTCTGCTATAACATATAGAAATTAGGCCTGTACGGACATGCACGGTACAGTACCAAGCTTGGAAGTGTTTGATAAGCGAGAATGTTGTTTTATAGGTTCAATGCATTGCTTTTTTTTGTATGATTCTATGGTGTTTTGTGTGAGAAAGCAGGCTCAAATGCTCACTGCCTTGTCACAGACCTAGGGTTTCTAGTGGCATTCATAAATCCATAACTTTTGATTCCACCGTTGAAAATTCACAAAATTGCTTGAGGATCTTTGTTAGGTTGTTTGTCAAGTGTCTACCAAGGGAGAGCTCTTGAATCACTCACATGTGTGAGTTATGCAGGTCTGAGTTCATTCTCTGCCAAACAGGACTGTTAAAACCCTAGTGCATTGAGGGTTTATTGAAGAATGGTCTTGTTGAGTACGCCATAGAAAAGTAAGGGTTTGATGAGACCCCACGAGACTTGTTGAAGGTTAAGGCAACCCTAGAAGGCACCAAGAGAGAGTATTGACATGCCAAACACCCCAATAGGTCTTATTGAGGGTTTGAAACTAGTGAAGTAAGCTTGTAAAGAAGAAGTTGCAGGGTAAAGTTTGAGGCACCATAGAAGAGTTAGTAGAGCCTGTAGAATATTGTTTTTGTCTTTTGTTTATCCTCTGCATCACGGTCCAAGGTGACAAAAACCTTGTAATTAGATTTAATTATTCAACCAAAGCATAAACTGCAATGTATGCAACTACAGTTGGCTATTTTTCAAGAGCACAAAATGTAAAAGTGGGAAATAAAAATAAAAAATGATGGTGCCAGTACAGGTTGGGAAGTACCTTGTACTAAGGAGCTAAAATATGGTCAGAGAATCCAAGAACACCATGCATGCATGTTGGTTATAGCCTGTGATTTTAATAAGAGGTCACCCACCAACAGAATCATTTTTTTAAACTATATATTTTGGATATAATGAACATATACAACAAATTATTGAGTTCTTATGAGGTCCTTCGAGAAAAAATAACCCTTTGAGAAAGATATGTTACAATGTTGTTTTGGTTAAACATTTTGAATGTAATGTTTAGCAATTTGTTATCTAAATCTCAAAAAATCTTATACATGCACTAAAATTTTAAATATCTCTCTACCATATAATGGATTTTATGGAGATTGTTATTCTTTATGAAGATCATAACACTTCATGGGCCCTACTAAAGCAACTGCCTCTTCCAATGCCTCAAGAAGAAAATGAGGATATTGTTCAATATGTAACCTCACAAAATGGGAGTCTTCAAAATCATACATTTTATGGAGAACCCTGCCAACCACCTGCAATACAAGATATATAGGATTACTGTTGTGCAACCTTTGTATTAAGTGTATGTTATGAGATGAGAAAAAGGTACAAAATAAACTAATTTATAGGAGAGGAGTGCAATGTCTAAAGCATGTTCAATGTCTACATGTCAACTGTGATAAAAAACAAAATTTCCATCTTTCAACAAGGCTACACTTTAATGTTTGTGATTCTTATGAGAAATCCGCTTAAAAGATATTTTTATATAAAGATAATGCAACATGACAAGCCCAACCTTCCGCGCATATCCACCATAAGCGACCCCTGCAATAAGGGCATCTGTGGAAATTTGCTTTCCAATTTCAAAGGGCTCCATAGCACGATCTGTTGTTTGAATATGACAAAGTACGCAACAACTATCAGTGACAATTCTCAGGATGTGGGACAGGGGGAATGTACCAGAATTTATTTTCTTTGTAAGTGATCCTATAACCACAACATACAGGCCTTAATTGAATGTGTACATAGAAATAGTGAACCAGTGATCCATAATGTAGTTTACAGTAAGAATGATATTTTATTTTTAGTGTTCAAGGGAAAATACAAGTATTAAATCAAATTTTGTTATTTGACCAATTGCAAGTGTATGGGCATTAGATATGTAGAAGAATAATTGGAATTATCTTAAGATAACATCTATAGAAAACTTGAGAAATTTTTGTGTAAAATATTAGTATAACATTAAGCAACAAAATGCAAAATTGACCCAAGATATAGTGTCGACTCCCTAGGGAAACCAACTTAAATACCTGTGAGCTATTTTCTCAATACATTTGATGATAATATCCATTAAATTTATACAAATCCATAATTAGTGAGATAAGGATTACTTATCATGTCATGCATTCTTCGTCCAATAAAAGGGAAACCCAAGGTGTGGCAAGTAGGATGCAAGTTATGATACCATCTAGAAAGCCAGTGCAGAAAACTCTGCAACTAGAAGTCAATGCAATCCATATGGCATTCAATCATGGAGTTTTGGTAATTAGCTTTATTTAGGAAACTATATACATTTTGTAGTAGACATGTCAAACCTCCTTAAAGGATGAGATAGCATAAGAATCCTTAGTATTGTAGAGAGGAGTGCGATTGTGTCATCTTTCACTCAAATCTCCATATCTCATCCTCTCATTTATCATTAATATTTCTGTAAATTAGTGGTCCAACATCAACTTCATGTCATCTTGATTGGCTGTCTAATTCAACCCAAGAAGACCCTCAATAAGTTTTAATTGGTCTTCAATAGTAGCTACTTTAGTTTAGCACGAAGAATTCTATTATTAAAGTTGATTTATGATTTGTATAGATATTACATAACTAATTCACCAACTCAAATCATTATCATTAAAAAAAAACCAACTTAATTGATTTAATTGTTGTTCCTTCTATATTTACTAAGAAAACGATGAATATGTGCTTGTAGATAAGTTTTTAAAGTGCTGCCAACTAAATACATATTTGTATCCATGAAGAAACAATGAAAATTTGTTCACACACAGAAAATAAGAGCAAAACACCCAATGTCAGCTTGGAGAAACCTAGTGTGGAAAAAAAAATCCAAGACAGTAAAGCCTTTCCTTTCTTGCCACTTATCTTTTATGCAAATTAGAAGCTCAGTACCTTCTTCACATTTTGAAGGACATTAATCACCATAACAAAACTATCCTAAAACTTGCAGTTGCTCTACAATTTTTCACTCAACTCCTTACACTCTCAAACAAGACAAATTGGATAAAGAATGGAAAGAACCTGAAGAAACTTAGTCTTATTCACAGTGAACTTAAAGGGGTGTTTATGTTTTACATCAAGTTAGACACAGATTAAGACTCCCAAAAGTGAAATAACTGGAAGAGACGTCATCTTTAGACTAGGTTACTGGTTTGCTCAGAAAAACTCCCAGTACCGGGTCTAGTTTGTTCCTGGTCCAGGTTCACAATCCAGTCCAGGTGGGTGAGGGCATGGGCCTTTTTTAATTTTCTTTTTCTTTCTTTTTTTTGCTGTTTATTTTGCTTTTTCTTCACACTGGAATTTTTGTTTTTGTCATCAGGTTTCATGGAAAGAATTTAAAAAAGCCCCTGAATTGTCATTACAGTTAGGAAGCCAATGAGTATGTGCATAAAAATGATGCTGTTTTGGTGGTATTATTATTGGTGCTGCTGTTTTAAGTTTGTACATTGCTCTTTCACTCTTTATTATTTAATCTTTTTTTTTTTTAGTTTTGGGGATTTGTACAGCTGTCAGGAGGTTTTATGGCTTGATTATTTATGGCAAGTCTTGGAGTATATTGCCTGCTGCATTTCTCTATAAAAAGCAATTATTGCTGGCTTCACATTATTAAAAACAACACATGTTACTTTTGAGCACCTTTAAATGCCCACACAAAGGGGGTTATGGCTTTTAATATTGAGATCCATATGATCTTATAAAACTTTTATGGTTGTTTTACTTATTATATGAAGATTATGTGGTTATATGAACTTAATTTCTTGTGTTCAACAGAGATTGCATTCCTAAGGGTTTTCTTCCATTTCTGAGTGGGGGCCATTTTGGGGATTGGGGGAACGGGGACAAAACATGCCCATCCCATCCCCTTTTCGTTGTGTTTTCTAGAGACGTCCCATGGATGCCCCCTCTACATGAGGGATGTCTCCTAGGAAAACTCATTTTTTTGAATTTTTTAAAAATCACAAATAGTTGTGGGGCCCCCACAAGGCCTCCTAGCATAAAAGATAGCTTTTTTATGTCTATTGCCTAAGCCCACTATCATTTCATTGTTTCCATTTGCATTTTCAGTTTTAAAGTTTTACAAACAAGAAGAGAGTTCAACAAACTAAAAGTTGAAGAGGTAAATGAAAATGAAGAAGGACGAAGGAGGAGGAAGAATGTACAAAACATATATGTGTGTTTTGATATTTTTTCTTTCATTTTTTGTTTTGTATCGAAAGTTTAAATGTTTGCAAATGCTAACAAGTTTCATTGATTTTTTCTAAACCTTCAATGCTTCTATTACAAACTTACATACGTCATATTGAAGTTTTACAAACTTCCAAACCTTACAAACTTGCAAATTTTAACTTGTTGAAACCTTGAAACCTATTTTTTTTAACTTGTTCAAATTTGCAAACCTGCTGTTTTTTATTGTTTTTGGGGTGCAAACACAATTGTTTTTTGCAAGCAAAATCTGTTTTTTTAGCTGAAATGTATTAAAAAGTCGTGTTTTTTTATGTTCATATTGTTATTTTTTGTTGTATCAAATTTCAAGGTCAAAATGGATTCATGTAGTGCCAATGATGATCATGACCTTGATTTGGGTAATGAAATTGTGAGGCAATCAACTAAGCACAGCCAAACCCTAGCCATAGACACAAACAGTTCAATGGGAATGCATTGCAATTGGATTGCCATTCCGAGTTGTTGGGCACCATATGCCAAAGGTCCATTTAACAAGAAAACTCCTTTACACTAGTTTGCAACATTGCTTGACTAACATAGTAGCTAATTCAAGTGGAATTTGGCATTGGAAATGTAACATTTGCCTAGAGGATTGGAAGAGCAGCATTACAAGGGTTAATGAACAACTTTGTACATACCCCTAGTAAAGGGGTTGGGCATTGTGGCAAACTCAAACTTGAGGAGAGAGATGAGATGATCAGATTATTTGAAGGGGGATATTACTACACCAATAATTTCTTGTAAACCACCAAGTTTAGGTAGACCACCTTTATTTTCATCATTTGAGGTGAGTGCATTGGAATCAATGGGGAAACAAAAAGTTGCATGTTCATCATCACTAAACCTAATCATTGATATGTTCAATGCAGATAAGGCCAAGTTGCCAATTTCTATTTTGGTAATGGCATTCCTTTTCATGTTGCTCGATCTCCTTTTTAGAAGGAGCTTATTGACAAGGTAGGCAAAGATGGTCTTAGTTATGTGGGTCCTAGCAAGACTAGATTGAGAACCACTCTCTTAGAAGAAAGTTATTCCAAGGGTTAACTTGTTGATGGGAGAGAAGGCCAAATGGATGACACATGGCTGCAGCTTACAGCATAATCATGGATGGGTGTACAACTATTAGACATTGTCCACTAATCGACATTATAGTTTCATGCATTGGACCTTACTTCTTGAGGGCAATTGATTGCTTAGAAAAATGCAAAGATGTTGAGTTTCAATTTCAAATTTTGAGAAAAGCCATTGAGGAGGCTACTCTCAAAATGTAGTGCAGGTGATTATTGATGCAACATATGTCTGTAGGATAAGTAGATTGACTCAATCTACATACAAGCACATCTATTTGATCCCTTGTTGTGTACATACTATGAACAATACACTCAAAGACATTGGAAAGGTAGAGTGGTTGAAACAAAGAGTGATGGATGCAAAGGAGATGTAAATGTTCATTTGCAACCATCACACCTCATTGGCATTGTTTCAAATCTTTGCAAGGAAAGAATCCATCAAACTACTTGAGACTCAGTTTGCTTCCTATTTCATTCTACTAAAGAGGATGCTTGAGTTGTGTTAGCAGGTCAAGGGCAGGAATAGAGAATACCACAGGGTACCGGAAGAAGACTGCGGTACTGGAAGACATTAGGCACTAAGAAGGGTCATGTCCCTTCAAGGAAACACATGTGTATATATATGCCATATGTAATAGATAGAAAGATAAGAGATGATATGTAATATAAGAGAATGAATGATAAGATAAGATAACATACTACCGGAGCAGAGACTAGACCTGCCCTTTTGTATCTGCTACAATAGAATATATATGTATATAAAGGAGTTATAAGGGAAATATGTGTACTATGGGTATATTAACATTTTCTTTTGTTAATATGGTATTATATGTCATGTATGCCTTATAGATTCCTACCGCATATGCTTAGTTCTCTTACTATATCCTCCAGGGCATAAACAGACTACTCAAGGAGTATTGGGGTACAGATCTCCGGACTGTATCGTCCCCATTTCTCTTGCCAACAAGTTGCAAGAGCCATTGTAACTTATGATTATGACATAGGATTAGAACAAGTGGAAAGAGTCAAAGATAAAGCAGGGGAAAAGAGTGAAGGAGACTATGGTTAGTTATAGTCTTTGGTCGAATGTGAAATACATCACATCTTTTATACAACTTATTTTCACTGTCATCAAATTTGGGGATTCTAATAGTCCTATTCTTGGGGAGATCTACAAATGTGTTGATAGGATGCTTAGCCAAATTAAGGCCATAATTTGTGAGAGAGAACCTGTAATGTCCCCTTTTTTCTAGTGAGTTAGTCTATACTTGGTTCCCGTAGACTAACCAAAGTGGTTAGGGAACTCTGGGAGTTCGTTTGGTCGGTTTCTAACATTTTGGCTGGGACTTATTATTTTTAGTAAGTTGCGAAGTTGGTTATTTTGGGAAACTCTTTATTGGAGATGGAGCGTTTCGCCGAGATCTTTCCAACGGTCTATAACTCATGGGATTCTATGACCGTTTGGGCTTTCATATTAAAGTCCGTAAGTTATACTTTATTATTATATTTGGACTTTAATTAATTAATGTCGGTGACTTTGGAGAAATAAGGAAAAATGCAAAAATAAGTCACTAAGGGATTTGGGTGCCCCTTTGAGGAATAAAAAGCAAATTTAAAAATAACATTTCCCTCTCATATGGGTCGACCCACTTGTGGAGTTATAAAAAGGCAAAGAGTGGGAAAAGTTATTCATTCTTGATATTAAATTTTATGCTTTTATTTGCTCTGCAAATGAGGGTTTGGGGGATTTCTTCCAGCCAAGGATTTTGGTGACGGAAACCACCATTGGTAGCAATCTTCCATAGGTGTGAAAGATCACCCAAGGGGATTTTGGAGCAGCCATACCCAGTGGCTGTATTTGAGCTTCATTTTGATACCACCATTGACGGAGATGGAGATAACAAGATATATCTTATTGCAGTTTTGTTGTAGCTGAGGAAGAGTATTAGTGACGGATTGTATTGTAGATTTGAGAAGGGTTGGGACTGCCATTTCTTCATTGCTGGCCGTACCTCTTCATGTGTAGGCCGTACCACCTCATATGCTGGCCGTACTTCTTGGAGCAGCCGTTTGGAGTTTATTGGGGCTGTTTTTCCTTGCTTAGTGGTTGTTTTTGACCTAAGGGTCTATGCTGATAGTTGTAGATTGTTTCCTTGCATTTGCTGATACTTTCAATGCAAAACTCCATTGTCATGTTGCTGGTCCGTCAACAGCAAAAATATGAAGATGCTTATTTTGACATGGGTATGTGATGGTTATTCATTTTATGCCATTCTATGAACTGGGTCTTCATTATTTAATTCATGTGTTATAGTTTTTTTGGGTTTTCAGTTGTATGCTATATTTCTTGTATTCTGACATACACACTTCAAGAAAACAAAAAACCCCTTCTGCATCTTCTATCTAGTTCTGAAAGATCACAAAAAACTAAAAAATATATCATTGAAAAAAAGATAAATCAAAAGAACAACAGTTGCAGGTTATTACAGAACCCACCCTACAGTTATACATTGAGCATATTCACAACATCATCCAAAAAAGGTGGGAGAAGTTGAACACCCCTCTATGCATGGCTGCATATGCTTTGAATCCAAAATGGTATATGGAAAGACCTAGTAGACTTCTTCCCGTTGATGACCATGAGGTGAGGAATGGCTTCATGAAGGCCTTCAAAAAATGTATAATCTAGAGGACACTAATCAAAGTTGAGTGGATTAAGTTTACAAAACTAGATGGCTACAAGACTTTGGCGAGGACTGATAGGCACACTTTGGCATGGGCCAATCCAGTTGGTGGCAAATCTATGGACCTCCAAGATCATTGCGCATACTTGTCATTCATCTTCTCTCACAAGTTTCTAGTTCCTCTCTTGTTAAGAGGAAGTGGTCCACATATAGCTTCATCTGCTCTCTAAAGAGAAACAAACTTGTGAGAGCGAAAAATCTTTTTGCAATGTGGTGCCTTGCATCTCATTGATCAAAAGACACCTAAGTTTAGACAAAGCCCAACAACATGGTGGGATGTAAAGCTTGAGGAGCCATGACAAGTTCATGAGGTGCAGGATGTGCAGACAAGATTGGATGGGATTAGGAGCACATTGCAGGATGAGGATATAGTTCCTTCCAACAACTCTCGTGATGAGGAGTTTCCTAGCTATCTAGTTGATGATGATAATGATTGATTTTTGAGATTTTGTCCACTCATTCCATAGAAACTTATGATGGAGATGGTTCATGCTTAGCTCATTCCATAGTTTCTCTACTGCTGATTTTGTCTAAAATTCACCTTCCATGAGTTTATTAGAGAAATAATGTTTCCTCTTCCCTTTGATCACATCAATAAGCAATCAGTAAATTGCTCTGTTCTGCTTGAGTAGCAATTGTCAAAAAAATGATATTACTAACTGGGAATTTTTTTATCATAGTCCAATATTTCTTGTGGCACTGGATGTTCCTTCCTTGAAATCGGTATTCCCCTTTTTCTTTATGGAGAAGATGGTTATAGTATCACAGAGTTTACCTTTATATACAGGTGCAAAGTATTAGAAAAAGTGGTTACTAGGGTTTAATTCCTGTTTTTTTTCAAAATCTAGTCAGAATTCAAGTCTTAATGTATGTTCAGTGCCAAAGACTGTAACTACTCCTTTATTACAAGGAAAAAGCGTGGGAAACTGTAATGCCCCGAACTAGGGTTTTGACGATGACAAAAAAAAGTATACATCTATTACACCATGAAATACACATTCAACATGCAAAATATGAATGCAAGTCTGCTGCTCCAAATTGTAAGGATATAGAATGAAATTACATCAAAATCATAGGCCCAACATGGCCATCAAACTCCCAGATCACTGCTGTTACAAATCAGAAAAGAATGATGGAATCCACCATACCAATTGTGATGTCAAATTGGCAAACAAGGGAGCGAACCTCTTCAAGTCAGATCTGCCCTCAAGAACATGATGAAAGATATCAAGAATGGTCTTCAAATGATGCAAAGTATGATGTCAAGGCTGATCGTTCTCCTCTAGTGCAGGTCGCGGCCTCTTATGATGGTGAAAAGGCAGCAATGAATACAGATCGCCTCTATTAATGCCCTCAATTTGGCCCTTATGCAGATCGGCTACACCAAACAATGCAAACGGATACAAGGATGAGTGTCAAGGGCTGCGCTTAGGGTTTATGTCTGCTGTTCTGAGAAATCTGCAACAAGTCTTCAAGGGTCATGCATCAAACAGCCACGATCTCCTCCAACAATAGCGCTCAAGGTTCTCTATGATGTCTTCCCTCAAATCGGCACTCAACATGCAATACTAAGAATCTTCAATCATATCAATATGTGGCACTCCTCAAAAGACCCTTAACAATGAAATTCAGATCTGCAATGGAAAATATATCTTGAATGCTCAATCAATCTTCAAATACTCCAATGAAGTGCAAGTGTGAACTTCGTATGAATCCACCTCCAAGATGTAATTGGGTTTTCATCCAATACACCTCCTTCCACAAGGGTTTTTGTCCTTGGAAAGTCCTGCAATACAATTGCCAAGCAAAAATGCCAAAGTTGCCAAAAGTTCGCGATGATCAAATGAAGCTCTATCAACCTTCTTTTATATTTGAATCTTCTTTTTTCTCTGAGGTAGGCCGACAAATTCAAATTAAAGATTTGAATTACATTTTTCCCTCCAAGTCGGCCAAAGACCAATATTTTATTTATTTTCTTTTCTTCCAATGTGGCCGCCCAAATTCAAATATTTTTTTATTATTTTATTTTTCCTTTCTCCCAAGTTGAGCGCACAAAATTAAATATTATTTTTCCTCTATTTTGAGCGCTCCAATAGAAAATAATATTTTATTTGTTTTTCCCATAGTCTTGAGCGCTCTAGTTAAATAATAATAAAATATTATTATTTAATTAATTTTCTCCAAAGTGGGTGCTAGGATTCCAATAATAATGTTATTTTATTCTCCTCAAATGGTTTGCTCAACTTGAAAAACAATTATTTTATTATTTTTGATCTTTTGATAATTAATGTAAAAATACATTAATTCATTTTCCACTTTGCCGGAACTATGAAAAATTAGCTTAGTCCTATAAGACAACTTTCCATTTTCCAAGCCTCTGAACAACATTATCTTCTCCAAGCCATTTTATAACCATAACTCAACCAAATCATTCCCTTGTTTGATGAATTAGCCTACGGGAATGAGGATAGGCTAACCCAAATGCTTGTTAGGTGATCATGCAGGAAATGGGGACATTACAGTCCTCCCTTCTCAAGATTGCTTGTCCTCAAGCAATAGCAAATGTGGATGCTGCAGAATCTTCTCTCCTTCCCATGTCGCATCCTCCAATGGCAAATCTTTCCATTTCACCAGGTACCCACGGATCACCCTGTCCTCAAATGCCGCTCTCTCATCTCCAAAATGCTATCAGGAACCAAAATCAAAGTGCCCTCTTCATCGAGAGGTGGAAGATCAGAAGAATAAACAACTTTCTGTCCAAGAGCCTTCTCATTTCAGGAGAGGATTTTCTCATTTCTTGTACTTGCTAATCAGTAGGAGGTAGGTTGGCAACCATATTGTCGATCTATTCGTTGGCTGTTCACTTGTGCGAATCTGTTGCCGTTTGCTCTCTTTCTCTTGATCTACCTCTTCCTTCTCCTCTTTCCTTCTTAGCTTAGCTTTCATTAATAAAGATGGTTTGTCTAGTTTAGCTTTTGTAGTGCTTGCCATGACCTTGTTTTGTGTGTCTTCATCCTTATAGGTCTTCACGACAAGGCGAGGCAACTTAGGTATACTCCAAACTCACACGTCAATGGTATGTTTCCTTGTTCTCTTTTCACTACTTCAAAATACATCATAAAGTCAAACTAATAATTGTTATTTCAGGTCTAGATGCAGGACAATGACAAAGGTAAAAGCCAAGTACGGGAATTGTACCTACATTTCATGTAGATTACCGTCCTTGAGGGGGTAACTATGTAAGTACAAAAAAGACACACAAGCCTACATGGTAGTCCAATGATGACCTAGAGTCCTAATCATGTACATGTAAGCATGAATTATATATACCTCTCAGCAACTTCTTTCTTGGTGACACATTTTTGAATGTTTTTCTCTTTGTTTGTGCCTCCCTAACCTTCAAGCTAACCTTCTAAGGTCCTACACGCTTTCTTGTTGTCCACCTAACACATTTTTGATAAACCACGCTATCACTTGCCAGCCTTGACGACATAGGCAATCCACCTCCCAAGAGGGGAAATTCACTTCCCCCAAGGGGTTATTTTGTCATTCATTCTTCCATAACCATCCAATTGACCTTCCAAGGTCCTGTGTACCTCCTAACCAATTGCTTAGACCATTATGGTTGGGTTGCCCCTATGACCTACAAGATCTCTTGGGAGATCCTATAGCTTAAGTGAGATCTCCTGGGAAGATTTGCCTTGCTAAAAGGGGCGACCCACTTTTCATGTGTGCTCTTCCTCGTTAGAAGCCTCCAAAACCACTTTCCCACCTTCAAACCACCTATCCAAGCCATTTGGCCTAGGTTGCCCCTTTTGCCTTCAGGGTCTCCAGGGGCAACCCTACAACTTAAGAAGGATCTCTAGGGGCGATTTTCCCTACTAAAAGGAGCGACCCACTTCCCGAAAGTGGCGACCCTATCGTCTTTTCCATGCATGATTTCTTCCAGTTTTAGCCCAGTTTGACTCCATCTTTGGCTTTTTGATTGTGAGTTCCTTCATGCATAACTAATTGTTCACTTCCCCTAACTATTTCTAGACTCCCAATCAATCTAGTCTTATCTCTCAATCACTCTATTGTTATCTTTCAAGCAATCTTTTGTGATTTTCTCTTCAACCTTTTTTCACTTCCAATCAAAGTTGGATCACTCTTCAATCAATTCCTGTTAACTCCCCAATCACCACCACCTTTAGTGTGGATTTCAAACCTATAAATATCCCCCTCCTCTATGCATTTGGGGAGGCAAATTCATTATTGCATTCTTGGTTCGCTCAAGTTTTTGCAAATAGTTGCCCCCATAGTATTTTTATGCTTATTGCAAGACCTAGTGTGCCTTTTATTTTCAACCATAGCTTCAAAGTCAAGCCATTTGTTTTCCTATAGCATACATATGCTCAATTCAATTGTTCTTCAATTTCCATAGCTTCCAAGCTCATAGCCATTTGCTTTTCATATCTTTTTTGTCCCTATTGCCAAGAGGACCCCGCTGTTGCAGAGGAAGAGAGTTGCCAAAAAGGCCCTTTGAGAACTCACACTAGGCATTGCCAACCGATTCATACCGGTTTTTCAAGTTTTAGTAGTAATTCAATCAAATCTTGCTCTTGAGAAAGTAAAACATTATTTGCTTTTCTCTTGATAGGTAGTTTTAATTTGTTTTCTTAGAGTAATTTCGCATTTAAATTGCTTAGATTAGCTTGAATTGAATTCTTAGATAAATTTTGTTTCCATTGCATCTAGATTAATTGCAATTTTCAACTCATTAGATTAAGGGCTAAAATTGATCCACAAAAACATAGTAAAACATACTTTAGATTGCATACAAAAATCATATAGTTTAAATACTTTTTCCCTTTCATGGTAATTGAATCATTTGAAATTCAGAAAAAGGAATCAAAAGTTGCTTTGCATTCATATAGGATTGCATTCATATAAAATACTAAAAACATTAAAAAACACAAAAAGAAAAAACAAGCAATCAAGTCAAACCCTCGATTTCATCATGAGGTCAACAAGTCAAAGTCAACAAACTCAATCAAAACAAACAAGCTTTCCCCCTCTCGTCTAGCATTCAATGTGACCAAGTATTAGGGAAGATTGGGTGAAATCCGTCTTAGACAAGATTATGGAGAACGCCCCTCAACCAATTCTCATTCAACAAAACAAAGAACAAAGAAGAGAAGCCGAAGAACATCAACAAAGAATCATTGATCAACAAAGGCTCATACAACAACGCATTCAAAATGAACAAGGAGGCTAGATCACCTCCGCATCATAAACGAGCAAGATAGTCTTAGAGCTAGGCTTAGAACAAGTGACCCTTTGGGTCATGTTATAATTATTAATCACAACCACAACCATTGAACATTTTCATCAACATCAGAACATTCATAACAATTTCTGCCATACACAAATACACATCATATGATCAACCCAACTGCAATGTCATGTCCCCATTTCTGGCATGAACACCAAAATAGGAGACTGAGTTAGCCTATCCTCATTCCCGTAGACTAATTCATCAAACAAGGTAATATTTTTGGTTGAGCTATGGCTTGGAGAAGATAACGTTATTCAGAGGCTTGGAAGTTGGAAAGATGTTTATAGGGCTCAGCCAAATCTTCAGCAAAGTGGAAAATGAATTAATGTAATTTTACATTAATTATCAAAGGCGAAAAATAATAAAATATTGATTTTTGGATTTTGGGCGAATCACTTGGAGGAATAAGGAAAAGGAAAAAAATAATAAAATAATATTTTAATCCTAGCGCCCAATTTGAAGGAGAATAAATTAAATAATGATATTTTATTATTATTTAATTGGAGCGCCCAATTTGTGGGAAAAAAAGGAAAAATAAATTAAATAATATTATTATAATATTATTTAATTTGAGCGGCCAAATTGAAGGGAAAAAACAATAATATTTTATTATTTCAAGTGGAGCGCTCACCTTTGGAGGAGAAAATAAATAATAAAATAATATTTTGAATTTTGGGCGGCCAACCTTGGAGAATAAAAAATAAATAAAATATTGTTTTGGCCAACATTGGAGGGAAAAGGCAATTTCTTTAATTTGAATTTGTCAGCTTCAACGATGCGTTGTACCCATACGAAATTTTTTGTCTATGCATACAAACACCCTAAAAAGATGCCTAAACACACCTCCCAAGCACCATGTAGCCTTGTCATTACTGCGCTAACCCTGCAGGTACAAGACATATCAAAAGATGGCGATCCAAGGCTCAAATGGAGGGAGATTCTGATAAACCAATTAGGCTTGGAACAGTGAAAGAACATCAAAAAAGAGGAGGTCAAAGCAATGGATCGGAGGCCAAAATGACATAAAAGAACCAAGGGAAGCAATGCAAATACATCTGGCAAATCACAATATAATTTTGAAAATTTTGAAATTTTGGAAAATTTCGAAAAATATTTGAAAAATTTTCTAAGGCATTGTTTGGGCGTTTCTGGCTAAAATATGCTCCATCTGGGAGTATAATTCATGGAGGAGAGGCTTCGATGAGAGTTTTGGATCATATGAGCTTGATTTCCAAACTTCAAGACATTCCGTGATCAGATGAAAAAGTTACGGCAAAAATAAGCTCCAGAGGCAAAGGTAAATGGCAGTGATCCAGGCAGCCTCCATCAAAATGGCCAAGGCAAAGTTCAAAGTTTTTCCAAGTCAAGAATCATAAAATGAGCCCTGAAATTGGCTAAGTCTGGTGTCCTGAAGCCTGATATTCTGAGATCCTGAAAAATGTCTAAGTCTGAAATCTAGTGGATCCTCCAAAATCTAGAATTTGCATGTTAAATCCCATGGATCCGGGACCAATCTCAAACATCCTGGAAGTATATTTCAAAATATTTAAATATCTGAGCATATACTTAAATATATTTTGAAATATACTTCCACCCAGGACACTCAAAATCACCTCCAAAAAGCGCTCAATTTGAGGAGATTGCCCGCCTTTTCATGCCTTGTAAAAGGGCGCTCATTTTGAAGGAAACCCACGCCTTTTTATCACCTCCAAAAAGGCGCTCTATTTCATGATTTTGCATTCCCTTTTGCTTATCCAAAAAAGGCGCCTAAATTGCTCAAATCACACGCCTTTTTCATGCCTAGGAAAAGTGCCAAAATTCCCCATTTTGCACGCCTATTTCTCCATCTCAAAAAGGCGCCTAAATAGCCCAAATTCCACGCCTTTTTTTTTATGCCTTCCAAAAGGCACTTAAAACCTCCAAAAAGCACGCCATTTGAGACAATGCAAAAGGGGCTCAATATGTCCATTTCCCACACCTTTTTAACACATGCAAAAAGCGCCTCTTTTTGATCATTTGCACTCTTTTTCAAAATTTGCATGGAGTGGGCGTTGGAGAGAGAGAAGATTGGACGCCTAGAGAAAGAAGGAACCAAAGGCTATAAATAGAGGATTCACCTCTCATTCTTTCATTTACACTTGGAGTTGAAAATAAGACATCTTATTTTTAGGGAAAGGCATATTACAAACCCTAGATGGGTGGCGTCCACTATAAGGAGGATCTCAAGCATTGTTCTTTCATTTTTCAAAGGCAAAGAGGCTTCACTTCATACATGGCGGCCATTAATGGATGAAGAAAAGCTTGCATGAGGCGAATTCGAAGGCTTTGAAGATTGGATCTTCAAATACAGGGCAAAGATCATCCATTCTTGCATCATTCTACTTCTTTCTATCACACTCAAAGGATAATTTGTCCACTGGAAGGCCTCTTTCTTGCACTGGTGGCCATTGTTGAGGGTTTTTCAAACTTTTTGAAACTTTTTCAGATCAACAAAATATAAAGAAGGCAATTCGATCACTTCTATTCTTCTTTTTCTTCATTCTCTTCCTTCACAAGGTCCATCTTCATGTTCCTAAGGCAATGTCCAAACCCAGGAGGTCATTTTTGATAAATTTTCAAGGATTTTCACCGCTGGTCATAGTTTTTCGAAGGCAAAATCACCACCTACAGCCAAGATAAAATTGATTTTTGAGGCTTATTTGTCCAAAATTTCTCATTTCTGACACATACCCACCTCGGCAAAAGGCATTTTCCATCATCCAGGCCGGTTTGGTCTCAGATCTGTCAAATATTTGAGGATGCAACTCCAAAATTTTATTTTCCAAGGGCAATTTTTTAATTTTTTCACAAAAAATTAAATTTTGGATAGCGAAAAGAAAACTTGTTTTTCTTGGGCAGTGAACACACAGAAGTCCAGATTGGCCATTTTCAAGGCAAAAGGCATTAGAACAAGCCCCTTTCAAGTCATCATGCAATATTCATCAGTCACCATTGAGGCTAAATCTTTGCTCAAACATGAATATTCCAAGGTCAAAGAAACAGACTTGCGACAAGTTTCACCTCGAAGAATATAGCCATGGAGTTGGCTACATGGAAAGAAAAGCTTCTGGGCATTGAAAAATATGCCATTGATTTTGTCCAAAGTATTCCTTGCAGATATTTCAGCAATGAAATCGTAAATTGCCTTGTTCACAATTTGCAGGAAGAATTCATATAGCTGATCCGTGGAAAGTTTTGTGGTGATCCCCATGTGGACAAAATTTACCTCTTGATGGAAATCGCATCAAAGGTTGCCAATGCTGAAAGACTTTGTAGTTTTTTTTGAGAAAATCACAGAGGATGCTGCCATAGATTTGCAAATGAGGACGGTTCACCTTGAGTCCATGATCATGCCAGATGAAGTCAAAGTTGAGGAATTTGAGAGGAATCTCAATTCTCAGACTTAGCTTATTTTTCATATTTTGCAGGAGAGAATTATTTTTGGCAGCAGGAGAGATTTCCAAAGCAGCTTCTATTTTGAGAACTGACTTTGTTATCTAGAGTTAAATTTATTTTTAGATTTTGTTTTTGGAAATCATACAAAATATCTTTGAGTTGGAACTCATTGTGTAATAACATGCAAGTTCAGTTAACTGAAATTTGCATGACAAGATATTTTTAGTTTTAATTGCTAATAAACTTGCATGCTTCCCATGCAACAATTAGATCTAGAGTGAAGAGTGTTAGTTAACTCTTCCTTTTATTTCCTTGCATCTTTGCTTTTTAGGTATAAATAAGTGTATCCTACACACTTAAACTATCGATGAAAAGTATGGAAGCTCTTATTGCTCATCTTTATTGTTCAACTGTGTTGTGTAGTTTATTACTTCGAGAATAAATGTATGCTTTATCTTTGTGCAAGTTTTGTATTGTCGAGGTTGAAAGCGAATGTTTATGATTTTATGCCTAATCATTCATCTTTTATCTTCCTTTGTTCTTTGTATCTCCTTTCAAGTCAGCTTTCCTATGTTCATTTGTTTCCTTTGATCTCTGGATTTAATCGAAGGAATCAAAAGTATTCAATGTTCAGTATCCGGTATTGTATACAATTAGTGAATAAAAGCAAGGACAATTCTTATGCCTCATTTGCTTAGATTGTCACTCTCGTATATTCACGTGATTATGTTCTTGTTTTGTTCATTAATGGATTCCAGTATGCCTGTTTTGCTTCTAAGTATCCATTGATGTGTGTTTTCTTCTGTGTTGAGGGTGAAATCACAGCTGTCTTATTTTTGCCTTCATCATTGTATGGTGTTATTTTGTCCAATCAATCCAAAATTGTGTACTTGCCTTGCTTAGCCTTTGAATTTAGTTGAGTAGCGCAAGCGTGTAGCCTAGATTCTGTTTACAGTCAAAAAGCACAAAATCTTTGTTTTGTTGTCGAATGAGTGTTTCAGCCTTTCGCACATTGCAAACCCAAAAAGATTGTAAAGTTTTAGTTAAGTTTTATTTTACAGGGAGCTTCCCCTCCAAATTCGAAGAGCGGTTCTACTGCACATCTGTCCATTTTTCTTTCCCACCGAAAGGTGCGAAATTAAACGCTAACACGATGGAAAAAGAAGATCCAAGTATAAAAGAAGGTTGACTGAGCTCATTTCGGCATTACGAATGTTTTGGCAACTTTGGCATTTTGTTTGGCATTTGTATTGCTGGACTTTCCAAGGATGAAAACCCTTGTGGAGGTGGTGTGTTGGACAAAAACCCAACCACATCTTGGAGGTGGATTCATATGGAGTTCACATTTGCACTTCATTGGAGATTCGAAGATTCATTGAGCATCATTGATACATCATTCATTGAAGATAATTGTTGAAGACTTGTTGATAGATTGAAGATCATTTGCATTTCATTTGAAGACATTGAAGATCATTTGAATTGTACACTTGAGTGCCAGTTGTGATCCTTGAAGATTCATTCCATGTGTGGCAGCGACTTTCATTGGCAGATCTGAGTTTTATAGCAGCAGATAAACCCTAAGTGCAACCTTGGCAGTTCCCTTTTGGAGCCGAACTTGCACATTTTGCTCATGGTTGAAGGTGGCGACTTCATATTGGAGGTGGCACAGCATTTGATACACATCATTGGAGACTTTGCCATTGTCTAGATAGGCCAATCTGCATATTTCCTTGGCAGCAATCAGTTAGAGGCAGCGAACAACATTGGAGGTCAAGCGCTCAACACTAGAAGACCAGCGATCAGCATTGTAGAGTTTGTATCAGCATTTTGTGATCAGCATTGTAGGGTTTTGTATCAGCATTTTGTGATCATTTGAAGACATTCATCATAGCAGATCTGAGTAGCAGAGGTTCAGCACTCTTGTTGTTAATTTGGCATCTTTTGGTATGTAGAATCCATCATCTATTCTCTGATTTGTAAACAGCAGTCATATATACATTTGTAAGGCCAAATTGGAGCCTCAACATTGATTGTAATTCCATTCTATGATACTATACTTTGGAGCAGCAGTCTTGCATATGTCATTGCTATCATTGTAATGTGTATTTCATGTTGTACTTCACTTTGATAAGGCTGCGAATCTATATTTTGTTCTATCATCAATTTGCATATGTTACTTCATGTTTCATTCTTGGAGGAGGTATATTTGAAAGGTGCAGAAATAAAAAATCAGTAAACAGTCCTAGAGTTTTGTTGATGATGTTTTTGTGACAACAACAACAATAGAATAAAATACCAAGTATCTTATCCTCTCTTGAACAAAGCCTCTCGAATGCTGAATTATATGATCAAACAAGAACACTCCAAGGTTCCTTTGATGTCAGGTCTTGACTCGTATGTGGATAGACTCAGGGAATAGATGTGATCTTGCTGATAATCACAAAGGGACTTACACAATTGTTCAAACAAAACTCTTGTTTCACTTGCAAAGGAAGATTTCTTAGAATTTCTAAGTCCTACAACTTAAGGCGTATGATATTGCAATGATGTTCTTGATCCTAATTTCTAACAAAGATTGGTAAAAAAGTGCAAAAGGATGTAGGGTTGGAAGGAACTCAAGCAAAAGCGAAAACTTGGGGGTCCCCATTTGTAATAGGGCGAGTTGTGATTAGGTCACAACATCTGGCGACTCCACTAGATAAATGTTCTCGAACATTTCAAAAATAAGGATTCAATCCCGATCCAGAACCTTCGAATCACTCTCTTCAAACCAGTCAAAAGACGGACTTGAAAAGGAAAAGAATCATAGATTGGATCAAGACACTTCATCTCCTGTTGTGTGGTTAAAGATTGATTTTCATTTAAAATAGTGTTCTTAAGTATTCCAGAGATAAACAAAAGTCAAGTTTCAAAATTTCCATGTACACCCACATACTAGACCGAATAAACATAACTACATGATCAAGAAATCAAAACCAACTGCCAACACGACTATCCATATTCCAAGGATCCAAGTGTGTGCGCGTGCGTTCATTCCCATCCCTTGGCAACTAAGATCATCTAAGCTCCTTTACATTAAGCCACGTGATTAGTACACACCTCATGAACTACCTGGACATTGCCTCGCTCCCAGTGAGCGTCTATAGCCCCGACAGTTTTGTCTCATAATTCCACTCAAGCAGAGCCCCACTGCCGGTTAGGCGTCCATAGCCCCGGTAGAGATTACTCGATTGTCCATCTAACTGAGTTATAGTGTGTGATGTGATTTTGCATTTCCTTGTTTCATTCTTGATATCCCATTAAGCTTAGATGTGGTAGAGTACAATGCAGTACCGCTTACCCTTGCAACACATGTTTTTTGACGGCACGAGTTACGTTGATAACTCAGCTAGCTGGGTGTGGAATTCCGATGGTGGCAAAGGTGGACCTTTAGATTTTTCACTTAATATAAGCACACAGAGACTCCCTTAGGTACTTCAGGATTTTAAAGTGTGTAAGGTATAAGATCTCAAAATACTTCAAGTAATACTAAACAACTGACTTATCCCCCATGAGCAAGCAGTCATGCCATTTGACACTAGCAATGGAATCCACAGGAAATCCATCAGTCATAACCCACGTTTCTCAAAAGAAGACATAAGAATTCATAAGATTTAGATTTATCATTTTAAAACATTATAATCAAAAGATAGCAGTGTTAAGACATAGTATATGATTAGCTTCCGAGTCAAGTACAAAATTTAACTTGCTGATAAATTGAAAGAAAAAGACCTTTCGATTCTAAAAATTTCATGAATAAATATTTAGGAAATGAGCTAGTATGACTTAGTAAAATCACACCAAACGTGTGCATGAAAATTCATCACTCCATTACAAATCAGGATCCCCAAAAACAACTAACCCAAAGCAAAGAAAACCAAAGCAAACTAAACTAAAGCTAACTAAACTACCAAAACGAAAAAAGGCTTTAGTCAAATGACGTCAAGGCAAGCAAATCTAATCTAAGGAAAGTGAAAACAATAGAAAGGAAAACCTACTCTAACCTATGTACAAGTAAGTCCCGCAATGAACTCACGGTTGGAAGTAGTGTTTCAGGAATTGCCCATTGATGGGCAATGGAATGTCTTCTCCAGTCAATGTCTTCAGTTTAAAAGCATTTTCGCCCAAAATCTCAGCAATTTGATAGGGACCTTTCCAGAGATAGTCAAATTTATCATGGTCTCCTCGTCTTTCATGTGCTTTGTCCCAGTATAAGACCAAATCAGAAATCCTGAATGATTTTATCTTTGCTTGCCGGTCAAACCAACACTTCACAACTCCTTGGTGTTTCATAAATTTATCCAAAGGTATGTCTCATTTTTCTTCCAAATGCAATAACTGTGAGAGCTTAGTTTGCACTCTTTCATCTTCCTCTAAATATTCTTGCATAAACTGCAAAGTTGGGGTCCTTAGTTGCATTGGAAAGATGGGGTCTTGGCCATAGACTAAATGGTAAGGAGAAGTACCTAGAGAAGACTTAACACGGGTTCTATCTGCCCAAAGAGCAAACTTCAGTTGGGTGTGCCAATCTCTCGGGTTCTTATCCAACAATTTCTTGATTGCATTTAAAAGGTTCTTATTTGTTGATTCGGCCAAACCATTACCTTGTGGATAATAATTTGATGAAAATTTTAATTTTATTCCATGTCCAAATGCCCAATTTGAAAATTTTAAAGATGAGAAAGCAGGACCATTATCACAAACAAGGGCATTAGGACAACCAAACCTAGTAATGATGTTCTCTTCCAAAAATTTGATTACCACATCAGTAGTGCAAAGTTTCAAAGCATGAGCTTCAGACCATCTAGTATAGTAATCAGTTGTGGTTAGAATGTACTTGTGTTGCGCAGAGGAAGGTGGGTTGATCATACCAATAAAATCTAGTCCCCATTTGGCAAAAGGTCTTACTTCGACGACAGGCTGAAGGGGAATCACAGGATTTTTCTCCCTTGAAGCTGCTACTTGACAGGTGTGGCAAGTCTTGACATGCTAATGAGTATCATGGAATAATGTAGGCTAGCAATATCCTGCCCTTAGGATTTGGTGAGCTGTTGCCAATCTGCCTCCGTGATAGGTTCCGAACTTATCATGAAATTACTCCATGATTTGTTTTTCTTCATTCCTTTCGACACATCTCAAATATACTCAAGACTGCTCCTTGCAACATGAAACGCTGACTTCTGTGCCTCAGGACTCTTTTCTGTGTTGAATTCATGTGTGCTGGACATCTTTGAGTTAGCAAATAATATACAATGTCATCATACCATTCATCCGGTGATACATCTTCAAGCACATATGCTTGTTGCACTAATCCTGGGCCTTCGACTACTATCGTCTGCGTGAGTGCTTGTCCTCGCACTAACTTCATCGGCTGGATTTCAATGTCATATTCTTGTATAATGGCAACCCACTTGCCTCTTCTTTCACCCATCTCGTTCTGCTTTAACAATGTTTTGACAGCAGCATCTGGAACTATTGCATAAACCTTGCTCCTCAAGATATAATGTCTAAATTTTTTGATCACCTTTACCAAAGCATATGCCTGCTTTTCAACACATGGGTACCTTAGTTCGGCATCTTTGAAAGGGGCACTCATGAACGCGATAGGATGCTCATCCTTTTCTTCTGTTCTCTAAATTAGAATTCCTGCACGAGTATGATCTGATGTGAAAGAATACCGATAAAATGGCTTTGTATAATCAAGACTGATGAGGACAGGGGCACTTGCAATTGCTTGTTTTATCTCTTCGAATGCTCTTCTTGCTTGTGGAGTCCAATCCTTTTTCGTATCTTTCTTCAACATTTCATTCAATGGCTTGACAATCTCTGCAAACCCTGTGATAAACTTTCTTACAAAATTGATTTTTCCGAAGAAAGACTTTAATTCCTTCTTGCTTGCAGGTATATTGACTCTCTTTATAGCTCCACTCGATCATGATCGATGGAAATCCCTTTCTCTAAAATCACATGGCCCAAAAGTTTTCCCTCTGTGACTCCGAAAATGCATTTCTTTGGATTAAGAGAAATACCGTATCTTCTGCACCTTTCGAATACTTTTCTTAAATGTTCCACGTGGTCTACTCTTTTCTTTGAAAATACCGCGAGATCATCCATGTAGATTATGATGCATTTTCCTAGAATATCCCTGAAAGCGATGTCCATAGCTCTTTGAAAGGTAGCTCTTGCATTAATCAAGCCAAAGGGCATTCTCCTGTATGCGTAAGTTCCCCACTTGGTGGTAAAAGTTGTCTTCAGTTGATCTTCTTCCTCAACCATAACTTGATTATACCCTGAATATCTGTCCAAGAAGGACATCATTTGTGATCCGTTTACGACTTGTAATACTTCATCTAGTGAAGGAAAAGGGTAATTGTCCTCCGACGCTCGGTTGAGATTCCTGAAATCTACACATAATCTTATCTCACCATTCTTCTTCCTAACAAGGACTAAGTTGGCGACCCACGTAGAGTGCCTTATTGGAAAAATTATTCTGGCCTGCAACAACTTCTTCACTTCCTGGTAGATAAGGGGTTCCAATAGAGGATTTACTGGCCTTTGTCGTTGCCGAAAAGGCTTACTTTCGGGTTTAAGAGGAATTGTATGTGTGATAATGGAAGTGTCATAAGTTTTCAGATCTTCGTATCCCCACGCAATCACACCTTGAAACTCTTTCATACTCTTGATTATGTCTTCTCTTTCTTTTGGTGTACAGACCTTTCCTATGAAAACATTCTTCACATCTTCTTCTGTCCCTAAATTGACTGGGTCGCACTTATTTCCATCTTCACTGTGATACTGAAGAGCACTTAATTTATCTGAATCAAAAAGTCTTTCTAACTCTATCATTCCCTTTGGGATGGTATTGTTCTTCAAATTCATTATTCCATCAGGATCAAATTTTGCTTCTTCAACTTCCCCTTCATCAATAATTTGAGCAGTGAATACCCTGGAATTTGTCAGAAAATCTAGTATATGTTTGTCATCTTCAAACACTTGAAAATTTGTGATGTTATCAGGAACTGAAGGCACTGATGTCAACTCAATTGTGAACTTCTTCAACCCTTCCATCGCTAACGGCTCAAAAGAACCTACTGCCTAGGCTAAGGCATTTGCAACTTGATTCTTTGACCTGTAAATTGACTGAATATTGAAAGCATCAAAATCCTCAATGAGATCCCATACTCGATTCCTATATTTCTTCAATCTTTTATCGTGGCACACATATTCTTTTCTGATTTGTCTTATAACCACTTCTGAATCCCCAAATATGTGCAAGATTTTTGCTTTCTTCTTGATGGCGAGCAATAGTCCTTGTATAAGGGCTTCATACTCTGTTACATTGTTGGTACATGGGAACTGTAATCTGAGAGCAAATAAGTAAGTTTCTCCGGTAGGACTAATCAATTCAAAACCAGCTCTAGCTCCTTTCTTCGACTTTGATCCATCAAATCTCAATGTCCAAACTTGATCAATTTCTTGCTTTGAACTCTATCCATTATCTCCTTTACATGCTTCTGGAGTTATTTCTTCTGAGGTTGACAGACTTTCATCTTTTGTAGGGACTTCACTTGAAACAATTTCTTCATGCTTTGACATTTGAGGAATTTCCAATCCTGTTACTTCTAGAATTCTCTTTCGTACTTGCTCTAGAGCTACTTTACACATTGCACAAGAGAATTCTGAATGAAGTGCATTATGGATTCTACACCAATTGGGAAGTAACAGATCTTGAATACAAGCATGACTTCCTAATTCTAAACCCTGTTTCACATGTGTTGTACCCATACGAAATTTTTCGTATATGTGCCCAAACACACCTCCCAAGCACCATGTAGCCTTGTCATTACTGCGCTAACCCTGCAGGTACAAGACATCAAAAGATGGCGATCCAAGGCTCGAATGGAGGGAGATTCTGACAAGCCAATCAGGCACGGGGCAGTAAAAGAATGTCAAAAAAGAGAAGGTCAAAGTGATGAATTGGAAGCCAAAATGATGTAAAGGAACCAAGGGAAGCAATGCAAATTTTTCTAAGGCATTTTTGGGCGTTCTTGCCTTGAATGAGCACCATTTTTGAGTATCATCCATGGAGGAAGAGCTTCAATGATAGTATCAGATCATATGAGCTTGGTTTCCAAACTTCAAGACATTCTGTCATCAGATGAAGAAGTTACGACAAAAATAAGCTCCAGAGGCAGAGGCAGAGGCTTGCAACGGCAGTGATCTAGGGAGCCTCCATCAAAATGGTCAAGGCCAACTTCAAATTTTTTCAAGGTCAAGAATATTTGAGCCTTGAAATTGGCTAAGTTTGGTATCCTGAAACCTGTTGTTCTGAAATCCTGAAATCTGTCTAAGTTTGAAATTTGACGGATCCTCAAAAATCTAGAATCTGCATGTTAAATCCCATGGATCCGGGACCTATCTCAAACATCCTGGAAGTATATTTCAAAATATTTAAAGTATAGGAAATTCAATATCTGAGCATATACTTAAATATATTTTGAACCAAAAGGCGCTCATTTCAAGAAAATCCCACGCCTTTTGGCCCCTTTCAAATAGGCGCCCATTTCAAGCAAATCTCACGCCTTTTCATGCCCTCCAAAAAGGCACTCTATTTGGCTAAAACCCACGCCATTCCTTGCCTTCCAAAAGGTGTGCATTATAGCCAAAACCCACGCCTTTTCCCTCACACCAAAAAGGCGCCTAAAAAGCCCGAAACTCACGCCTTTTTCAACACTCCTGAAAAAGCGCTTCATTTGTCCATTTCCCACGCCTTTTTAACACATGCAAAAAGCGCCCCTTTTTGATCATTTGCACTCCTTTTTGCATAACTCCAAAAAGGCGTGCCTTTTTGCCAAAATGCACTCCTTTTCTTATTTCACTTATTCTTTTTTTTGCATAGAGGAGAATAAAAAAGCACTCTATTTTTAGAGTAAGGCACATTGGAAACCCTAAAAGGTGGCATTCACTTTAAAGGAGGCTCCTATTCACTATTATTGTTATTTTCAAAGGCATAGTAAAGGAGTTAAGGCAGCGTTCAAAGCTAGGCAGCCATTAATGGAGGATTGAAAGCTTGCAAAGGGCAGATTGAAAGGCATTGAGGAGTTGATCTTCACATACAGGGCAAAGGATACTCATTTTTGCACCATTCTACATCTTTCTATCACACTCAAAGGAAAATTTGTCCACTGGAGGGCCTCTTTCTTGCACTGGCGGCCATTGTTGTGGGTTTTCCAAGCTTTTTGAAGCTTTTTCGGATCAGCAAAGCATAAAGAAGGCAATTCGATCACTTCTATTCTTCTTTTTCTTCATTCTCTTCCTTCACAGGGTCCATCTTCATGTTCCTAAGGCAATGTCCAAACCCACGAGGTCATTTTTGATAAA
Source organism: Cunninghamia lanceolata (assembly GCA_027924645.1). NCBI lineage: Eukaryota > Viridiplantae > Streptophyta > Pinopsida > Cupressales > Cupressaceae > Cunninghamia > Cunninghamia lanceolata. The sequence continues at coordinate 2,936,888 of BSBN01000082.1, forward strand.
TTTTCAAGGATTTTCATTGCTGGTCATGGTTTTTCGACGGCAAAATCACCACCTACAGCCAAGATAAAATTGATTTTTGAGGCTTATTTGTCCAAAATTTCTCATTTCTGACACATACCCACCTCGGCAAAAGGCAATTTCCATCATCCTGGACCAGTTTGGGCTCAGATTTGTAGAATCTTTGAGGGTGTGGCTCCAAAATTTCATTTTCCAAGGGCAAAATTTTAATTTTTTCACAAAAAAAAATTAAATTTTGGGCAACGAAAAAAGAAAATTCTTTTTCTTGGGCAGCAAACACACAGAAGACCAGTTTGTCCATTTTTAGAGCATAAAGGCATCAAAACAAGGCCCCTCCAAGTCATCATGCAATATTCATCAGTCACCATCGAGGCCAAATCTTTGCTCAAACATGAATATTCCAAGGTCAAAGAAACAGACTTGTGACAAGTTTCACCTCGAAGAATAGCGATGGAGTTGGCTATGTGGAAAGAAAAGCTTCTGGGCATTGAAAAATATGCCATTGATTTTGTCCAAAACATCCCTTGCATGTATTTCGGCGATGATGGCATAAATGGCCTTGTTCATATTTTGTAGGAGGAGTTCATTCTGCTGATCCGTGGAAAGTTTTGTGGAGACCCTCATGTTGACAAAATGTACCTCCTGGTTGATATTGCATCGAAGTGCGCCAAGGCTGAGAGAGACTTTGAAGTGTTTGAGAAAATCACAGAGGATGCTGCCATAGATCTGCAAATGAGAACGGTCCACCTTGAGTCCATGATCATACCAGATGAAGCCAAAGTTGAGAAATTTGAGAGAAATCTCAATTCTCAGACTTAGCCAATTTTTCACATTTTGCAGGAGGGATTTATTTTGGCAGCAGAAAGATTTCCAAAGCAGCTTCTATTTTGAGAACTGTCTTTGTTAACTGAAGTTAAATTTATTTTTGGATTTTGCTTTTGGAAATCATGCAAAATATCTTTGAATTGGAACTCATTGTGTAAGAACATGCGAGTTCAGTTAACTGAAATTTGCATGACAAGATACTTTTAGTTTTAATTGCTAATAAGCTTGCATGCTTCCCATGCAGCATTAGATCTAGAGTGAAGAGCGTTAGTTAACTCTTCCTTTTATTTCCTTGCATCTTTGCTTTTTAGGTATAAATAAGTGTATTCTACACACTTAATTTCTCTAATGGTAAATGCTGAGACTAATTTTTGCTCGCATTTTATTGTTCAAGCACTGTTGTTGATTCTTGCTTTTTGATTAATGAGAATACAAATCATGGTTTCAGGATCTATCTTGTTGTCAAGAGTTGTGTAAATTGTTCATGACTTTGTGCATGAGCAATTATTGTTGAGTTGTATTTGTTCTTTTGTTTTAAAAAACCTCTAAGTTGTCCTTCTGATTTCTTTATGCTCTGAATTTACTTAAAGAAATCAGAATTGTTTTAAAAGATAAAGTTAGTTATTTTCTTCTGGAAAGCTTTAGAAAATCTTATAGCCTTGCAGAAGAGCTTCATTGCCTTGTGCTCGTGCCTTGAGAAACAAAAAGATAGGTTATTTTGTAAACGTCTTTTTAATTTTCTTGTTGAGGGAGCTTCCCCTCCTAATTCGAAGAACAGTCCTACTATACACGCTGTCCATTTTTTTTTCTCACCAAAAGGTGCGAAATTAAACGCCAACAGTTTTTGGCACCCACTGTGGGGCACGAGATTTTTACTTGAAGCTAGTGCTTTGTCTTTTTGCATATATGACCATCTGGAGACCTATTGCACCTGTTTTGCAGCCGCATACGATTCTAGTTCAGCAGGAGCAAGAAGATATTGTTGATAGCTTGAGGAGATTCGTGTTCGTTGAAAGAAAGAATCCTGCACATTGGAGTGCTGCTGCCACGATCCTTGACGAAGAAGAAAGAAAGGCTGATTTTGCAGTAGGAAGACCAGTGTTTCCCCCACTTGCGTGGAATTAAGCAATCTGGCGTATCAAGTATACCAGAGGCGGAATAGGAGTCTTGCTGATCCACTTGGTTCAACTATCGGTACTGCAAACATTGAAGGCTCATCTTCTACCAATCCTGATATACCAGATCTGACAAGAGAAGACATGGGTGATAACAATGCAGGAGTTGGCAACAATGCCAATAATGCTAACAATGGTAACAACGGCAACAATAGGCGTGCACCTCCTTTGCCATGGGGAAATGCAATTGGTCCACTTGCCCTCACCGGAAATCATGATCTTCCAAAGGGGTCGAGAAAGCACTTTCCAAGGTTTCATGGAGATGGAAGCCAACACCCAGACGAACATATTTCAGCATTCACTACGGCTTGTGCTGTTTTGAGCGTGGCTCACGAAGATGTTGTTGTGCATCTCTTTGTTGAGACCTTAACCGGCAATGCAGCAGATTGGTTCAACCATCTTGAAGCACGTACCATCATGAACTGGAATACTATGAGTGAGAAATTCTTGGCCAGATTCAAGCCTGCCGAGGATAGCCACTTATTGTTTGCTCAACTATCAAATTCAAAGATGGAGTCTCACGAGCCAATGCGAGAATTCATTGCAAGATTTAATCGTCTTGTCACAAGGCTGTCAGTTACTTTGAATCCGTCACCTGAGATCCTGCTGAGCAGCTTCATCAATGCTTTGCCTTCTGAAATTTCCTTTCTTCTCAAATCAGCTCATGAGACAGAATTGACAGTTGCACAAGAGCACGCCATAGAACTGGAGGATCATATGATCACTTCAGGTAAAATGAAGAAGGATTCCATCAGGCCTCTAATCTAGAATTCTGCAGATCCACTACTTCAAAAGGTGGCGAATGATGTCACAATCATGAAGAGGCAAATGCCGCAGCAGGCACCACCTCCGCAGCAATACCAACCACCACATAGAAGAAATAATTTCCAGCCCTATAATAACAATTATAGGCCAAGGTTACCAGCAAAGCCAGTAGCTGAAGCTCCACCACCAAGAGCATATTTTTGCTCCTTCCATGAAACCAACGAGCATAATGGAGCTACTTGTCCTGAAAGCCAAAGAATGAATCAAATCATGGGCTTTGCTGATGCTGAACCGTCAAGTTCAAGTGTTATTCATCCCGAGATGGATGACCTTGATGGCGACTCTGCTACGGGATACATTCAAGATGAATCCACATTTGAAGAAGAAGACCAGGATAATATTTCACAATATTCTCTTGCGGTCAATGCCGAACATTACTCCATACCAGTCTTCACTCGGGCTCAACATCTGAAAGCTAAGGAGGAAAAAGAAAAATTGAAAGCAAAGGAGAAGTCTAGAGAAGCGGCTAAGTTACCTCAAGAGGACGTAAAAGCTAGCACTTCGGATTCATCCACAGCAAATTTTGATATTGTCGATTCCATGATGAAGGCGAAGGTCCAAATTTCTCAACTAGAATACCTCCAAAATCACCCTGATCAGCTAGACAAAATTGTCAAATTCGTAAGGAAGGAGACCCCTATCCAGCCTACTCTTCTCGAATCTTTTGCAGCAGCAGGAGAGAAGCCGAAGCCTTTCTACATATCTCTATACATTGGTGGCTTCAAGTTGAGCAATTGCATCATAGACTCCGGTGCTTCAGACAACGTCATGCCATTGCAGGTGATGAATGCACTAGGACTCTCATGCACCGAAACCCAAGGCAAGTGTTATTCACTTGAATCAAAATCAGTGCTGCTGGTTGGACAGTTGAAGGATGCACAAGTTGCCTTAGCAGCCTGTCCAGAGAAGAGAATCATGATGACCATCCTGGTAGCTGATATTCCAACTAGCTATGGGATGTTACTAAGCCGAAGTTTTTGCAAAGACTTAGGCGGAGAAATCCAATTGGATTGGTCCTCGGCAACCATCCCCGTCAAGGGTGGTAAGATCAAGTTGGAACCTGAGCCCAAGTCTCGTTTTACAGTGGTGAAGTCTCAAAACCCGAAAGCCCAGATTCTATATCAAGGGACCGGTCCAGGCACATACATGATGATGGCTGAAAATGAAGCTGAAAATTTGCATAATTTCTTCGAGTACAAAGAAGGATCGTTGATGGAAGAACCTGAAGAAATGCATAATTTGCATATTTTCTCTGAGGAAGAAGTGCACCACATCTCTCAAGAGCAAAATTGCAAAAGAAAAGAGATCACATATGCTGTAGAGAGCGATGGTGAATCTAGTTTGTTCCTGTCATCATTCTAAGGATGGTTTGACGAGCTTGCGTCAGATACACTCAAAGGAGAAAAGACCAAGGAAGCATTGCAATTGGAGCAAGAACGAGATCTTCATTTTGAAGATGATTCATCCTTGGAGGCATTTATCAAATCAGGAGATCATATGGAAGATTCATCATTGGATCTTGATAGTTTTCTACATCACTTGGAGAGCGAATCTTCAGTTGAAGATACTGTAAGCTTTCTTTTGCAGTGTAGTCCATCTTCATCTGTATCACCAAAGAATTTCATACACACCGTTGAAGAAAATGATGCTAACCCTTCTGAAGTTATTCATGAACTTGTGCAAGAAAAGGACATCATCGATGTGACAAAATCAACACAAGAAGCAGCAAATGAAGAGGCTCATGTAAACAAAGAGCTCATGGAATATTCAGTATTGGTCACCGAAGAGAATCATATAGAGAAGTCAGAAATTCTTGACAAGTGTGTTGTGAGATATGCCGTGTGTGAGATCATTCAAGCATTAGAAGAAGAAACGCAAAGTTTAGAAGAATCCATGCTTGACCCTGCATACATGTCAGAAGAAGATGAGATGCTACCAGATGTTTGCGTTCATGTTCTCAAGGACACAATCTTTGAAGGAGATTGCTCCAAGGAAGCTGACGAGACTCAAAATAATGGATGGCGAAGTGAGCTACCAGGTGAAGATGTTTTTCAACAGGTGTACTTTGATGATGATTAAGAGCTCGAAGGTTCAGATCTTGATGATCTATCACATTTAGATTCTAAGGAGTGGATGGATGAAGACATGACTGATGAGAATGAAGAAGCGCCTGAATCACTAGATAAATTGATGATAACAGTTGTGAATCCGGTAAGCCAAGAACCAGTGATGGACATTCTGTATGAGCAACTTCAACCTTTTTCAAAGGATGACTCATGGACTGAGTTTAAAGTTGCATATGTTGAAGACATAAATGAAGAACATCAAGTCTTATATGTGGTGGTTACCATTCCCACAAGCATACTTTGCCCACAAGATCTTGCTTCATACCTTCAAAAGGAGGTTCTGTACCTTCACCTGTTGCAAAGATTTTTTACTATGGAAGAAGATGATCCAACAGAGCTCATGCGCATCAATCAATTTATCATGAACTTCTCATGGCCTGAACGTGTCTACCCACCTGAATCATGGCTCTTCGAGAAGGTGTTGCAGAAGAAGAAAGACTATGTGCTGCCAAGATAAATTTCCCAACTCAGGAGAAGAGGTTCTTATTTTTCTGAACCTGTGGATGGTTTTGTGTAACAGTTTTTGTTTTCCTTGTCCTCGCTCAAAGAGAGCGTTTTGTGTGTCAAATTGTTTTGTATTGTGTTTCCCCTTTCAGTAATGTATTCGTTATGTAGTTTTGTGTTCCCCTTTCATGTTTTGTTTATTCATCGTGTTTCGTTAGGTAGACCAGAGTTCCACTCTTAGGTGATTTTAAGAAGTCCGGTCCTAGGTGATTTTAGGGAAAAAGTCTTGTTATAGGTGATTAGGAAAATGTACTGACTCTATTGCACCAATGGATAAGACACTGGTCTGCACTATAAACCCAGAGATTCAGAGGTCCTCCTATGCTGCAAGTATACACCATGGTCACCAGACAGAGCCTAATGTTGTACCCATACGAAATTTTTCGTATATGTGCCCAAACACACCTCCCAAGCACCATGTAGCCTTGTCATTACTGCGCTAACCCTGCAGGTACAAGACATATCAAAAGATGGCGATCCAAGGCTCGAATGGAGGGAGATTCTGACAAGCCAATCAGGCACGGGGCAGTAAAAGAATGTCAATAAAGAGAAGGTCAAAGTGATGAATTGGAAGCCAAAATGACGTAAAGGAACCAAGGGAAGCAATGCAAATACATCTGGCAAGTCAAAATTCAATTTTGAAAATTTTGAAATTTTGGAAAATTTTGAAAATTTTTCTAAGGCATTTTTGGGCGTTCTTGCCTTGAATGAGCACCATTTTTGAGTATCATCCATGGAGGAAGAGCTTCAATGATAGTATTAGATCATATGAGCTTGGTTTCCAAACTTCAAGACATTCTGTCATCAGATGAAGAAGTTACGACAAAAATAAGCTCCAGAGGCAGAGGCAGAGGCTTGCAACGGCAGTGATCTAGGGAGCCTCCATCAAAATGGTCAAGGCCAACTTCAAAGTTTTTCAAGGTCAAGAATCACAAATTTGAGCCCTGAAATTGGCTAAGTCTGGTATCCTGAAACCTGTTGTTCTGAAATCCTGAAATCTGTCTAAGTTTGAAATTTGACGGATCCTCAAAAATCTAGAATCTGCATGTTAAATCCCATGGATCCGGGACCTATCTCAAACATCCTGGAAGTATATTTCAAAATATTTAAAGTATAGGAAATTCAATATCTGAGCATATACTTAAATATATTTTGAACCAAAAGGCGCTCATTTCAAGAAAATCCCACGCCTTTTGGCCCCTTTCAAATAGGCGCCCATTTCAAGCAAATCTCACGCCTTTTCATGCCCTCCAAAAAGGCACTCTATTTGGCTAAAACCCACGCCATTCCTTGCCTTCCAAAAGGTGTGCATTATAGCCAAAACCCACGCCTTTTCCCTCACACCAAAAAGGCGCCTAAAAAGCCCGAAACTCACGCCTTTTTCAACACTCCTGAAAAAGCGCTTCATTTGTCCATTTCCCACGCCTTTTTAACACATGCAAAAAGCGCCCCTTTTTGATCATTTGCACTCCTTTTTGCATAACTCCAAAAAGGCGTGCCTTTTTGCCAAAATGCACTCCTTTTCTTATTTCACTTATTCTTTTTTTTGCATAGAGGAGAATAAAAAAACACTCTATTTTTAGAGTAAGGCACATTGGAAACCCTAAAAGGTGGCATTCACTTTAAAGGAGGCTCCTATTCACTATTATTGTTATTTTCAAAGGCATAGCAAAGGAGTAAAGGCAGCGTTCAAAGCTAGGCAGCCATTAATGGAGGATTGAAAGCTTGCAAAGGGCAGATTGAAAGGCATTGAGGAGTTGATCTTCACATACAGGGCAAAGGATACTCATTTTTGCACCATTCTACATCTTTCTATCACACTCAAAGGAAAATTTGTCCACTGGAGGGCCTCTTTCTTGCACTGGCGGCCATTGTTGTGGGTTTTCCAAGCTTTTTGAAGCTTTTTCGGATCAGCAAAGCATAAAGAAGGCAATTCGATCACTTCTATTCTTCTTTTTCTTCATTCTCTTCCTTCACAGGGTCCATCTTCATGTTCCTAAGGCAATGTCCAAACCCACGAGGTCATTTTTGATAAATTTTCAAGGATTTTCATTGCTGGTCATGGTTTTTCGACGGCAAAATCACCACCTACAGCCAAGATAAAATTGATTTTTGAGGCTTATTTGTCCAAAATTTCTCATTTCTGACACATACCCACCTCGGCAAAAGGCAATTTCCATCATCCTGGACCAGTTTGGGCTCAGATCTGTAGAATCTTTGAGGGTGTGGCTCCAAAATTTCATTTTCCAAGGGCAAAATTTTAATTTTTTCACAAAAAAAAATTAAATTTTGGGCAACGAAAAAAGAAAATTCTTTTTCTTGGGCAGCAAACACACAGAAGACCAGTTTGTCCATTTTTAGAGCATAAAGGCATCAAAACAAGGCCCCTCCAAGTCATCATGCAATATTCATCAGTCACCATCGAGGCCAAATCTTTGCTCAAACATGAATATTCCAAGGTCAAAGAAACAGACTTGTGACAAGTTTCACCTCGAAGAATAGCGATGGAGTTGGCTATGTGGAAAGAAAAGCTTCTGGGCATTGAAAAATATGCCATTGATTTTGTCCAAAACATTCCTTGCATGTATTTCGGCGATGATGGCATAAATGGCTTTGTTCATGTTTTGCAGGAGGAGTTCATTCAGCTGATCCGTGGAAAGTTTTGTGGAGACCCTCATGTTGACAAAATGTACCTCCTGGTTGATATTGCATCGAAGTGCGCCAAGGCTGAGAGAGACTTTGAAGTGTTTGAGAAAATCACAGAGGATGCTGCCATAGACCTGCAAATGAGAACGGTCCACCTTGAGTCCATGATCATACCAGATGAAGCCAAAGTTGAGAAATTTGAGAGAAATCTCAATTCTCAGACTTAGCCAATTTTTCACATTTTGCAGGAGGGATTTATTTTGGCAGCAGAAAGATTTCCAAAGCAGCTTCTATTTTGAGAACTATCTTTGTTAATTGAAGTTAAATTTATTTTTGGATTTTGCTTTTGGAAATCATGCAAAATATCTTTGAGTTGGAACTCATTGTGTAATAACATGCGAGTTCAGTTAACTGAAATTTGCATGACAAGATACTTTTAGTTTTAATTGCTAATAAGCTTGCATGCTTCCCATGCAGCATTAGATCTAGAGTGAAGAGTGTTAGTTAACTCTTCCTTTTATTTCCTTGCATCTTTGCTTTTTAGGTATAAATAAGTGTATTCTACACACTTAATTTCTCTAATGGTAAATGCTGAGACTAATTTTTGCTCGCATTTTATTGTTCAAGCACTGTTGTTGATTCTTGCTTTTTGATTAATGAGAATACAAATCATGGTTTCAGGATCTATCTTGTTGTTAAGAGTTGTGTAAATTGTTCATGACTTTGTGCATGAGCAATTATTGTTGAGTTGTATTTGTTCTTTTGTTTTAAAAAACCTCCAAGTTGTCCTTCTGATTTCTTTATGCTCTGAATTTACTTAAAGAAATCAGAATTGTTTTAAAAGATAAAGTTAGTTATTTTCTTCTGGAAAGCTTTAGAAAATCTTATAGCCTTGCAGAAGAGCTTCATTGCCTTGTGCTCGTGCCTTGAGAAACAAAAAGATAGGTTATTTTGTAAACGTCTTTTTAATTTTCTTGTTGAGGGAGCTTCCCCTCCTAATTCGAAGATCAATCCTACTGTACACGCTGTCTGTTTTTCTTTCTCACCAAAAGGTGCGAAATTAAACGCCAACAACATGCTTCAAAACGAAGTTCCTGAAACTCTCGAACATGCCTTCACTTTCTTCATCAGACGTAGAATCGTGATCACTTTCTATAAGACCTTCCGTTGGGTTGTGCAACATTAGAACTTCTTCAACTTTGGGCTTGTAAACATCGAGATCTGTTTCCACAAAAAGAATTTCATTGTCTTCCCCATACTCGGTGATCATCAGCTTCAGTCGAGAAGTGCTATCTATTCTGATTTGATTTGGCAATCCTTTCCATGACAACCACATATGCGAGAAATCAGTAGAAACGTATCTGTTCAGCTTTCTCAGCCAATCTCTACTCAATAGCATTTCATACCCTTCAGGAATGTCTACAACTGAAATATCAATATAATGTTGAATCCTTGGGTCTGCTGCTAGTTGCATGTGTATGTTGTGCAGTTCTCCTACCATAGGAACCTCTGTTTTATCCAGCTGTGTAACCTTCTTAGAAGTCTGTTTTGGAATCAAAACTAATTTCTTGCAAATACCTAGTGGCATGACATTACTTGATGCTCCGGAATCCATTAGACAATTGTGCAAAAGTTTTCCGAAAAATTCTTACTGATAAAAGAAATGGTGGTTTCTCATCTTTCCCTTGATAATAGACCACTGATTTCTTCTTTGGAGCATTGTAGTTTGAATTATTCACTGATTCATATCTCCCTTAGGATCTTGACCTTTTACTGTATTATTGTTTCCTGCAGGTTCTTCCTTTCTCTTAGCTTGTATATCTTCGGCTGTGCTAGATGAATCATGTGCTATATAAATTGTATCTGATTGCCCTTGTGGATGAGGAGGTACTAATTGAGTTACATTTGTACTTTGAACAACATTTGTTTGAGGCGCACTGGACATGGATGAATTTGATGAACCTGAAGCAATTTGCACATTTTGAGTTCCACTCTTTGCAATAGTATTGTGGAAACTTCCCAAGAAAGCTTCTCTTATCTCAAGTACCCTCATCAACTCTGTCAACGGCAAACTTATTTTCACTTTCTTGAGCTCTTCTACCACACATTGACTTAGTCTCTTCAATTCATTCTTAGGGGCTTCATTTCTTGGATGGTCGACCCTTGATGCAGCATTTCGTGGTGGGACATCTCGTGGTGAAGTAATTTTCTATGTAGGATCCCTTTGTCTGTATTCCGGCAAATCCTTGGGATAACTTGGGTTATTGCTTGCATTTGGATTAGGCGGAGTTTGAAAATTATTTGGAGGAATTGACGTAGTCATGGGATCTTGTGGTTGATAATTCTGTTGATAGACTCTTGGAGGTGCATTACTAGACGATTGTTGAAACACTTGTACTTCACCTGTCTCCTCAACTTGATGATCATCATTGGATGGAGGATAGTAGCCTTGATCTCCAACAGGTCCATTCGCAGATGCTGGAGGAAACCTTCTGTTGTACTCCATCATATCATATTCCATCATAGGTGGAAATGTGAAATCTTCAATAATCAAGGCTTGATCATATCTTGTCGTTGGCACAATTTCATACCCAGTGATAGGAGGATTCTCTGGTGCTTGTGAACCATGCATTTCCTTTTGAAAGCTATCAACCGCTATCTTGAACTCAGGGCATTGTAGCTGAGAATGTTGATTTGTGTTATGTAGTCTGCACCAAGTTGACAATGCTGCTTCGGCCAGGAACACTTTGTCAGCTGGCTTGTTCTCAGAAGTTGGCGGATTATCAAAGGGTGAAGGCACACTTCCATTATTACGCGCTATGTTTCATGTTCAAGTTTGCCTCTAAAAACTTTGGTTATTCCCTCGGAAACCTTGATTAGGCCCTTGGTAATTGTTTCCTTGGTAGTTATTGCCTTGATAGCTATGCTGGAAATTCCCTGATTGCCCTTGGTATCCTCTTTGCATGCTTTGAATCTGATTATTTTGACTTTGTAATTGAGTTACCTCAGTTGACAACCTCTTGACTTGCTCAATTAATTCTTTCATTTCATTGCTATCTTCTTGTGCTTTTACTACTTGTGTGTTTTGCTGATATATCTGCTGTGAAGATGATGATCCTTGTAGGTACACAGGTTGTGCGGGCAAAGCTTGTGAAACAGTCATTATGGGATGCAACACCAGCTGATTGCTAGGAGTAGGAATAGGATTCATTACTGGCATGTGATGTGCCAATGCTTGATTAATTCCTTGGATTTGATTTGGCATAGCTGGATATCCGATGTGATTGAGAGGTCCTTGAATGTTCATGCCTAAGTCAATATTTACTTTGACAACTTCGGCGTAAGCTTCCATTAAACTAGTTGGAGGCGCAATTACCCTCTTCATGAACATGGAAGTGAGACGATCCAATGCGGCATAATAAACCTCTCTAGCCATTGCATTATCAATATCATATGGACTTTGCAATCTTGAATAAGCTTTATGAAACCTATTGTTGAAAGCACTGATTGGTTCATGCTCTTGTCTTTTTACTTCGACAAATTGCTTGTATAGCTCTCCTGGAGTGATAGGAATCCGAAATTTGGCCAAGAAAGCATCCTTCATTTGCTGCCAATTGGTGATGGAACTAGCAGGCAAATTGACATACCAAAAGGTTGCATCTCCTTCAAGTGAATAAGGAAATAGCTTGTAGGCTACATCTTCATGTACAATCCTCCTGTTTTGTAAAGTATCTTCAAAAATCTTGATATACTCCTCTGCTGTTCGATTTACATCATTGATGTGGAATTTGGAGCAGAAGTGTTCAGGATTCTTGGGCATATCATTGTAGTTCGCAAAGGTAGCAAGAGGAAAAGCGTTTGTCGGGAGCCAAGCCATTGGAACGTTTGTTTGTTGTAGTGGGACTGCTTGAGTAGCTCCTAGCTGAAGTGGAATTGCTTGGATGACTCCTTGTGTACTACTTGATTGAGCAATTCCTGGATTTTGAGGTGGAGTTTGGAACAAATTTGAGATGTCTCCTCCACTTGGAGATCCTTGGCTTGATGAACCTATTTTCTTCCCTTTCCTTGACTTGGAAGGAAATTCCAATTCCACCAAATCCTTGGATGCTCCTGGTGTAGACCTTAGAATTCTTTGATGTCTTTCCGGTGAAAAAGAAATGATTCGATCCAACATGAACTTCTTTCACCTAACCTTGAAATGAAACAACTTGCCGTGTAACCCTCCTTCTAGCGCCAAAAATGTTGATGATGTTTTTGTGACAACAACAATAGAATAATATACCAAGTATCCTATCCTCTCTTGAACAAAGCCTCTCGAATGCTGAATTATATGATCAAACAAGAATGCTCCAAGGTTCCTTTGATGTCAGGTCTTGACTCGCACGTGGATAGACTCAGGGAATAGATGTGATCTTGCTGATTATCACAAAGGGACTTACACAATTGTTCAAACAAAACTCTTGTTTCACTTGCAAAGGAAGATTTCTTAGAATTTCTAAGTCCTACAACTTAAGGCGTATGATATTGCAATGACGTTCTTGATCCTAATTTCTAACAAAGATTGGTAAAAAAGTGCAAAAGGATGTAGGGTTGGAAGGAGCTATTCTAATCCTATATGCAAGAAACTATCATTAAGCAGGTGAAATCAACCGACTTTGCTTCACCAAATCCAACAACTACACAAAGACAATGCAATCTTCTAAGGTAATGTAAGATGTTCAAATCACTCGTGTTCATGAAATATCAACAAACACAAATAATTGAAGTTAAGCTTATTTGGTTCAGTCTAACCATGTACTGCAACATGCAAGCCACAAATCACAAATGGTATGAACATAGAGATTTCACCACAAAACAATAACAATTACTTCCATCAACTAACATAACACTTGAAAATAAAACTTATTCTAACTTATTCTACGCTTGAGGAATTGAAAACCATGCAACACTTGAAACAAAAACAATATCACCAAATCAATGAGTCTTGTATTATCTCAGAGAGTTCTTGCAACAATTCTCCAAAGTCTCAATCTTACAAATGAGAGCAAATGAGGCTTTTATAGCCCTCAAAAATACATGAAAGGCCAAGATCGATTGGCAAAGCCAATGGCCTAGATTACACCACATAAGAAGTTAGTTACAACAACCCTCTATTTTTAGAAAATAAGAGAAGCAATAAAGGCACGCTTTCCAAGAAGATGAGCTTGAAATGGAATCTTTGAAACATCCCAAGGTAAGCGCCAGCTTTAGGTTGTTATTTGTGTGCATACATTGAATAAAGATGAATGAGGTGGCGAAAGGTGATAAGGTCAATGACGTGTACATGCCACCTTGGCATTAAGCAAACCGTTTTGATCTCCATCGCGTTCACATTGCTTGAAATATTTCCCAAATTGTTGGATTTTCAACTATGGAACTTAGCTTCTAAAACTTGAAAACTTGGGAATTTCGGAATTCTTCAAGTTGTCTTTCATGCCTTAGTGAAATTTATGAATTTCTTGACAATCTTTGCTCATTTCTCTTCTCATGTGATGTTGTTCTTCCATGATTCCTTCATTTACGCTTGTTGACGAAAGTAGATGTCTTTGTCCATGACTTCTTGGAGTAGATTGCATGATGCTTGCTCTTGATCTTTCTGGCGCATGAAATGGATGACTCTGGAATGTGGAAGTGGGACTTGACTCTTGAACTTCTTGGATCATGAAGCGTGCAAGGTGAAGTGGTGTTCCTCCTTCGGCAATGAAGCCTTCTTCAAAGTGTGATGATCTTGATGTACTCTTGATGTAGTGCAATGCTCAGAATTTAATCACTTGTGACACCTTCCTCTTTAGAACTTCCTCACGTGATATCACTTGTCGTTCTCCTTTGCAAAACCATCATCACCTACAAAAAAACTTAAGTTAATACCTTAGCTTGATGCTTGATAAATGAACAAGGTGGTGACAATTTCAATAGCCTAGTGAATGTGGGATAAATCATGTAAACTTTTACCTATTTCGCCTTAGAAGAACAAAGAAATCAAGTTTGTAAAGTATGATAGAATTTAGGAAAATGGAAAATTGACTTGACTTATTGATAACTTGATCTCTTTACTTGAACATTCTTGCCCTCATTTGCTGCTGATCTGCAGTTTTACTTCTGCTTATTTGTTTTGAATTTGAATACTGAAAATGAAAATCTAATCCTTCTTATATAGCCTTTCAACCTCATACTCCCAAGCAAGTCGGCCTACTCATGGCAAAAACTTTAACTTTCTCTCTCCTAGGCCGACTCCTTTCAAGTTTGGGCGGATTTTAGCTAAGTGTGAGAACAATTTCTAGGGCGGAAATTTCTTAAGCATGAGAAATTTGCGCCCTTGCTGGGCGGCTTTTGCATCATTGTGAGAAATTTGCACCTTTTACTTAGATTTTTCTCTTTTCAAAATTCTTTCTCGTGGCGAATTTTTCTTGATGTTATGCAACTTTGGCATTTTTTCATGGATTAGATTGTCTTCTACCTAGGGCACATATTGAAAGGATACATTTAGTTTCCACTTTTTGCATTTTGAAAAGATGACTTCTACTCTCCTTGAGCGCACTTTTCTTATTGATAAGAAATTTCCACTCTTTCATTTTCAACTCTTATTTTGCCTTAGACAAATTTTTGATTTTAACTCATTTTTCCCAAAATGTTGAAGATTATCTTGGGCGCATATTGCATTGGCATGAGAAATTTCCACATTTTGCTTGATCTAGGGCGCAAATTTCCTAGGCAGAGGAAATTTCTGCTCTACATACTTAGGCATTTTCTTTGTCAAGCTTCAACTCCTCTTCTTCTTTGACATGAACACTCCAACATCCTAGTGAGTTTCTTCCAATGCAAAAATTCTCCTCTAGATGGGCGCATAGTGAATGTTGATGAGAAATTTCCGACCTTGTAACTTTATAACTTTGCAAATTTTTTCCTAAGTCTTCAAACAATCTTCACTAGGCAACATGTTTTCTATCTTCAAAACAAGTATGATTTGTCAAAATTCCCCTTTACCTTAGAGCGCATTTTCCTTGTTCATGAGAACTTTCCTTCATTTTGCTTGGGCGCAAATTTCCTCTTAATGAGGATTTTCCTTTGTTTTGACATCAACTTCTCGTTTGCATTCCTTTGAACCTTTACTTATACCTTAGTGGAATTTCAAGTCTTAGGCATTGAATCTTCATGAAATCACCTCTCCTTGCAAGGGTGCATATTGCTTGTTCATGAGAACTTTCCTCTGTGTGAGTGCAAATTCCTCATTGATGAGGATTTTCCACCTTTTACACTTAATCGTTTTCAAAATTTCCCATTTGTGTCAAGTTTCTCAAGCAATTTCTCATAATTTTACATGCATTTTCATGAATTTGTCTAAGGAAAATAACATTCCACTGTTTCTATCTCAAACAATTGTGGGCGCATTATGCATGTTCATGAGGACTTTCCACTTTGGTGCACCCTGAATGGGTATGAGAAATTTGCGCTCCACCTTGATGAGAAATTTTCTAAGTGTTGATGCTCTTCACAAGGGTAATTTCCAATGATTTTCAATGATCAAATCCTCATTGTATTGCAAGTTTCATGCTTAGGCACATTCTGAATGACCACAAGAAATTTCCTCATTTTCCTGGGCACACATTGACTATTTAGAAGAAATTTCCTTCTTTTTCCTAGGCGCAAACTGAATGAGTGCATTCAATTTCCACACTTTGCCTTTACTTAGTCAAATTCTCCAGTTTTGATCTTGGGCACATATTGAAAGGGTGCATTCAGTTTCCACACCTGACTTTAACTCAGTCAAATTTTCCAGTTGTGATCTCTTTGCACCACGATTTTGACAGTTTTATCATTGCTCGCCCAGATTGACCTTAGTGTTTCTCAGTTATTTGGTACACGACCTTCATTTGTATGGAGATTGAACAAGACTCGAGACTAAAACCCTAAGACTACTAAAGCAAAAGAGGAAACTTAGGGGTCCCCATTTGTAATGGGGCGAGTTGTGATTAGGTCACAATAGGTTTCATTTTGGAACATTGCAAATTCAGAAAATTTTGTTAAATACCTAGAATGAGACATGACAGTGGTATCAGAGCTTGGATCCTACCAGCCTGGAGGGTATTAGGGTATTTGGGATAGACGAAAGTTAAGTCTTATCCTATAGCATTCTTGAGCGTAAGATTCAAAGTTAGATCCACCTACACTGGGTTGAGATTTGGCCCGATCTTATCACGGTATGTTGTGTGTGAAAAGATTGACCTAGTCGAGAGTTGTGAATCATGGGTTCCGAAGTTGTTGATGATATATTGGTCACCTATGATGATTACCTCGCACTTCCACAGAAGTTTAGAAACGATCTCTCCTTTAGTTGCTATTTGGATTGTTGGTTGGACAGAAAGAAGCAAAGACATGCAGTCACAACGGAGTTTAGCTCGTAGCTTGTAGAGGTATGAAAACTCCCTATCAAGACAATCTAGGCACTACGACAACTCATCTACATCTACAAATGAAATATCCAGAAGTCTCTATGATGAGTTTGACAAGGGTAATGATTGGGAGAATGGTGAATCAGCAGTCATTGATTAGACTACAGAGGAACAACGTGCTAGAACAACCATTGACTAACATGTTGAAATTGTCCAAGTTGTAAAAGAAGTGCTTCCTTGTAATCAATAACATGAAGACATGGTTCTACTAATGATTCATCCCTTGAGCATAGCATTTTTGCATTATCTCTACAACACTGTGGCAAGGAAGATGATGAACAAAATGACTTGGGTATGGTGGATCAAATCCTTTTGCATGGCATGATGGAAAGGTTCAATTTAGGGTTGAGAAAGATGATGTGGAAGAATGTGTGGAAAAGAACATTATTTCAGATTTGAAGGAAAACCTAACCCATCAAGAAGACTTCAAAGAAATCGCTTGTGATGCAGCCCTAGTTTCAAAACAGAAATTTGATGAAGATGACAAAACAGAAAAAACAATCATCTATGGCTGTCACACCTATGAGGTGGTTTTCACATGAAAATGCAGATTTCAGTTATGAAATGGATGATACAACTTTTGGAACAGTCAATGAGGGTATGCATAAAAGGATGTTTAGGGGGCACAGCTACATACAAGGTATGTCATTCCATAGTAAGTGCGATGATCCTTGTTTCATGCACATGATCACATTTGATGACTACCTATTGAAGTTGTATGAGAAACATTTTATCGAAGAGTTGACCATAAAGATTAAGGGATGGCCTAGGAAGAAGATCCTACAATTTGATAATGCATGGTTTGTCATGGACATTACACCTTGGAGTTGGTTTGAAACTATGGGACTCACATACAAGGATGAACCAATGATGTTGAGAGCTAATGATGAGAACGCAACACCTAAAAAAAATGAAGTTGTACTCACATGTGTTCAGCAGGATGAGGATTCCCTTCTTGCATCAGCCAATAAAGAGTACATGTGTCTTCCTAATGACCACAAGGAAGAAGGGCATGCTGTCACAGAATGTGTTGACTCAGTGGTGATTGATCAGTCCTATGATAGTGGTGTTGTTCATCATAATGAAGACAAATCAGAAATGTTGCATGAAGGTTTTGAGTCTCATAAGTCACATCACTTGGAAGGGCAATTGAAGGTGAATGATAGTCAGATTGTGGCAGCCCTAACTCACTTCGATGATATCCGTAAGATGATGACAGATTTGTGTTGGAAGGCACTAATGGATCATGAAGGTTCTGGAGGAGGTACATCTCTTGGTGACTTGCACGAACTCAAGGAGGCTTTGGTGGTAGTAAAGTCAAGCTACCCACACTTGCTGATAGAAATCATCTCCTCACCCTTGGTGAGATATACTCGGATGCCTTGAGAAGAAAGGAAGATGAGGTGGACAAGCTCACCTTTGAGCTTGAGGATGCAATAGATTCTTTGAGGAACACTCAAAGGGCTCATCAAGAATCATAAGAGCATGAGGATAAGTTTAGTTGGAAGATGACAAAGTGTGGAGACATGGAGGAAGGACTTGAAGAGTCCTATGGTGAAGACATGAAGATAAAAGAGACAAATATACATGATGATTCAGTTTGCAGCCATGGCACAAAAGTTATGGCACAGGACACACTTGGCTTTCCCTTAGAGACAAGTGATTTTCAGTTGGAGTCACTTTTTGGGACTACACTTGTAGGAGAACATGAAGACAAGGGAGAGGACGCAATTGAAGAGATAAAGGATGGCATGATAAGGTTTGACAACGGGTCTGATTTTCAGATTCATGACCGCAGTCCTATTCCTTCATTCATAACAGCCACTTCACATGAAGAGAATGAGGTAGGAGAATCTTCCAAGATTGGCATTGGTGATTTGGGTGTGGAGCATAAGGAAGGTATTGAAGTTTCAAGCCACAAGAAATCTGAATTTGTTCATCATACCTTGGAGGATGTCAAGAGAACTCAAGACTTGTGTGATGGTTGGCTACGAAGAGCAAAGGAGGCTAAGATGTTGGCTGCCCAAGCAAAACAACACTTGCAAGAGTTCAAAGAACATTGTAACCAGCTGGTTCAAGCAAATAGGCAAAGGGAGTCACACCTTAGATCTCTATTTCTTCAAAGGGAAGAACGCGCAGTGGTGGAGCTCGCAAAGGAGAAGTCCCTTGAGGAGAGCAAGCAAGAAGGGTATGCAAAAGACACTATGGAAAGGTATGATAGCTGTTCCAATTATCTGATTTGGAACATCGGTCTTTGGGATTTGCATAATCCTAATCATGAGGATGATAGTAAGAAGTCTTCTTCTTTTGTTGGCACTCATTTGGGAGACAAACATGAGGTCATATTTGTGTGTCCAAGACACGAGAGGACCAAGTTAGTACGACATGTCATAGCAGAGGCAAAGAAGATCCGGAACATGTGGCATATGAGGAATGAGCCTTGTATGGTGGCCAAGCAGGTGGAGCAATCAGGTTTTGATGAAGGGTACTCCCCTTACCAACCCAAACACAAAACAACAACAGAGAATAAAACAATGAATGCAAGAAAGAAACACATGCTTTCTATTATCTCAATGTAATGACATTACAATATTCAGGAAATTTTCAAGCTACAACCACATGGGCTTTCTAATTACAAAAATCTTCAAGCCAAAGCCACCATCTGCATTCTTGAACTCCCTGTAACCCCCATTTGCCTCCTTTATTTGGAATGCGTAACCACCCCAGAATAATCTAGAAATTGTAACTCCCGCCAAGAAGATTTTTTTTTTAAAATTTCAGTAGTACAACTTCGCGGGATCATAACTTTAGATCGGACCGTTGGATTTTCAATCATAATATATCGTTGGAAAGCTCTCGGAAAGATGCATGCCCGTCAAGGTACATTTTGATTATCAGCCAATTTTTGAGTCCATCCAGTGCCTCAAATTTGACTTTGAATATTTTATCAAAATTTGAAAATTAAAAATATTAATATCCCACAAATGACAAATGATATTGAAGTGATTTCTTCACCATTGGCTTCAATTCACCATTCTGGAGGTTTGTGTAAGATTTCATGTCCATACGTGCACAAATGCCAACTTACTAAAAATAGTAACCCTGCCAATTTTAGCTCTTATTGAAAAAGAAACAATATTTTTGGGTGATGCAAGATTGCTCTTACACCTTGGATGCTCCTGCATCAGGTTTGAGGTATGGTTGAGAATTCTTTGTTTGTTCACTGAGCTTGCTTCATGGGTACTTGGTGTCACTTCTTTTGGAGAGCCATTTGAATGATCACATCATAGACTTGGATGGCATTATGGAGCATACACTTTGTGGATCAGTCACTAGTGCTATGACTACATATGTAGAGGGAGATATGGATGATGCAGATTTGGTTTGGTCTTTGATCATTCATGGAGCACTTGAGGAGTTTGATTGTGATGAATCTCATCTTGTTGATGACTCTTTGGTAGAGTATGTAGTTCAGAGTTTGGTGATGTATACCATGGAAGCACTTGCACTTGAGTGGCATACTCTGGAGATGCAGTTGGCTCAGGAGCCTAGGTATGAAGACATTGCTATGATTTGTGAGGCAAGAATGTTTGCACTGTAGCTGGACTATGGTGTTGGACGCAGAGAGACTGTTTAGGAGTTTGGAGGGGAGTTGCATCTCCTCACCATTGGAGAATGGCATGGGGTTGATATTCTATTACCCTATTACCTTGGCATTGTTATTTGCATCCACATGAGTTTGATTTGCAGTCATGAGGTTGTTGCTATGTTCTACATTAGCAACCTAGGAGGAGCAGTTATACACTTTCTTGCACCTATCTTGGGTATTCTTCACATGCATGGGATATCTACAGGAGTTGGAGATTGGTTTCATGTTGGTAGCACTTTGAGATGCTTCCATCTCTTCATGTTTGCCGGATGTGATGACAGGGTGACTTGGGATCCAAGTGGTGATAGGCTTGACACTTGGGATTTAGATGAGTTGCTTCACAACTCACAGAGCATGGATAATGTTTTTGATAGTGTGAGGCAGCGGAAGCTTGGTGACAGGTGGTTGTGTTTCAGAGTTCACATTCTTCATCACTTGTTGAAAGGCATGGTATTCTTCAGGGCTTTGAGTTGGTATGGTGTTTGGTCCGTGATTGATCTAGCACTTTTGGAGGATGAAGCTTCTGGAAACTTGGAGATTTTGGTGCTTGTGGTTGATAGCATTGCTTTCTTTGGAGGATGTGTAATATGCTACCCCTGATTTTTTTTTTTTGAAAACACAAGATGACAACATTGAATGTTATGAGCAATGTTCTTCCACACTTTTCTGATCACCTAGATTTCGATGTGGGCAAGGTGAGAGCATACAAGTGCTTCTAAGTTAGCATTCAAATCATAAACAAACTGAAGTAACAATCTTCCACTTATTCAGTGGGCATCCACTCAATCGTGGGAATGAGCATGAAATGTAAACATCCACTTATTCGGTGGGAAGTACAAGGAAAGTAAACTAGGTGCATCCACTTATTTAGCGGGAACCTGAGCTATGAAGTACAGGAAAGATAACTTAAGCAAATATATTAATTAAATAGCTTAATAACTCACCCAATGTATAGAAAGTCCCAAACTTAAGCGAACTGCAAATTAAATCATACCATCGCCTTCCATGATGTTTGGGATGAAGAACGACACTTTTCGAGTGACTTTCTAAAAATAAATGACTCCTCCAAGAATCTTGGAGAGCTATTTGGGACGCTAAACAAACTTCCGGAAGTTGCATAGTCATCCTGAGACATCACCGAGCTCAAAGCCAAAGCAATACATCACAAATAACTAAACCTGTGCTCTCCACAACTTACAAAGCTCCCTAACCAAGCCAAATAGCCTATAGAAGCTCAAGGAAATAAGCTATTAGTCACAAACTTGGCTAAACGCTAAATGGGGACATTATAGGATGGGGCCGAGTTGAGTTCGAGTGTGTATGGTTTTCACTGCAGGAGCTCACTTTGCAAGGCACTCTTCATATTCTTATTGGGAGTTGGAACCACAGGATGAAGTTTTGGGTGATCATAGGACATTTGATTGGTTGGAGATACTTGTCATTTGACGGTATGTTGCAGGATACAGATTTGTCATTGCAGGACAAGCAATCTCGGGAAGGGAAGACTGTCATGTCCCCATTTCTGGCATGATCATCAAAACATGAGACTGAGTTAGCATATCCTCATTCCCGTAGGCTAATTCATCAAACAAGGGAATATTTTTGGTTGTGCTATATGGCTTGGAGAAGATAACGTTGTTCAGAGGCTTGGAAATTGGAAAGATGTCTATAGGGCTCAGCCAAATTTCCGGCAAAGTGGAAAATGAATTAATTTAATTTTACATTAATTATCGAAGGTGGAAAATAATAAAATATTGATTTTTGGATTTTGGGCGAATCACTTAGAGGAATAAGGAAAAGGAAAAAAATAATAAAATAATATTTTAATCCTAGAGCCCAATTTGAAGGAGAATAAATTAAATAATAATATTTTATTATTATTTAATTGGAGCACCCAATTTGTGGGAAAAAGAGGAAAAAATAAATTAAA
Organism: Cunninghamia lanceolata; assembly: GCA_027924645.1. NCBI lineage: Eukaryota > Viridiplantae > Streptophyta > Pinopsida > Cupressales > Cupressaceae > Cunninghamia > Cunninghamia lanceolata. The sequence continues at coordinate 2,959,075 of BSBN01000082.1, forward strand.
TAATATTATTTAATTTGAGCGGCCAAATTGAAGGAAAAAAAATAATAATATTTTATTATTTCAAGTGGAGCGCTCACCTTGGGAGGAGAAAATAAATAATAAAATAATATTTTGAATTTTGGGCAGCCAACCTTGGAGAATAAATAAATAAATAAAATATTGTTTTTGTCGACATTGGAGGGAAAAGGCAATTCAAATCTTTAATTTGAATTTGTCGGCTTCAACGATGGAAAAAGAAGATCCAAGTATAAAAGAAGGTTGACGGAGCTCATTTCGGCATCATGAATGTTTTGGCAACTTTGGCATTTTGCTTGGCATTTGTATTGCGGGACTTTCCAAGGACGAAAACCCTTGTGGAGGTGGTGTGTTGGACGAAAACCCAATCACATATTGGAGGTGGATTCATACAGAGTTCACATTTGCACTTCATTGGAGATTTGAAGATTCATTGAGCATCATTGATACATCATTCATTGAAGATAATTGTTGAAGACTTGTTGATAGATTGAAGATCATTTGCATTTCATTTGAAGACAATGAAGATCATTTGAATTGTACACTTGAGCGTCGGTTGCGATCCTTGAAGATTCATTCCATGTGTGGCAGCGACTTGCATTGGCAGATCTGAGTTTTATAGCAGCAGATAAACCCTAAGCGCAACCTTGGCAATTCCCTTTTGGAGCCAAACTTGAACATTTTGCTCATGGTTGAAGGTGGCGCAGCATTTGATACACATCATTGGAGACTTTGCCATTGTCTAGACAGGCCGATCTGCATATTTCCTTGGCAGCGATCAGTTATAGGCAGCGAGCATCATTGGAGGTCAAGTGCTCAACACTAGAAAACCAGCGATCAGCATTGTAGGGTTTGTATCAGCATTTTGTGATCAGCATTGTAGGGTTTTGTATCAGCATTTTGTGATCATTTAAAGACATTCATCATAGCAGATCTGAGTAGCAGAGGTTCAGCACTCTTCTGGTATGTAGAATCCATCATCTATTCTCTGATTTGTAAGCAAGTCATATATACATTTGTAAGGCCAAATTGGAGCCAACATTGATTGTAATTCCATTCTATGATACTATACTTTGGAGCAGCAGTCTTGCATATGTCATTGCTATGATTGTAATGCGTATTTCATGTTGTAATTCACCTTGATAAGGCTGCCAATCTATATTTTGTTCTATCATCAATTTGCATATGTTAGTTCATGTTTCATGCTTGGAGGAGGTATATTTGAAAGGTGCAAGAATAAAAATCAGTAAACAGTCCTAGGGTTTCATTTTGGAACATTGCAAATTCAGAAAATATTGTTCAATACCTAGAACGGGACATAACATGCAATTTGCAACATTCTACTTCCCAATGAACAAAACAACCCCCTAGTTATATCTCCACTCGACTGGCTCTTGCCACAAGAGTAGGAGTGACTAGGTGGTCACCCATAGCAAGGATACGGTTCACGTGTCACGTTAGAGTCTGATTCACTTGCGTTGTGTCTAAGTCACACTCTAAACAACATAGTATGGCTTCTGGGAAAGACGTTGGTATGACAACACTAATTGATATGTTTTCTCCGTGTGTATTGCAGGACAAACAACACAACAAATATGATAATTGTTGTGATTAAATTCAATACCCAAATTGTATGGCCACTGATGAGATTGGTATGATGGCAACAAAGGGCAACTTGTGATGACTATGTATGGCTGGAAGAGGGTGCAACAAGGTGTATAGATGGTACGACTACCTCCACAACTGTACGACAACAAATGTAAGCAGTATGCTGACTGCTGCACAATAGCAATACTTGAAATTCATAATACAACACTGTAGAAAATCACCAAACTGAAAACTAAATCAAAACTGCAATCTTTTCAGCACTAATGCGATCTTTGGGTGAAACCGCTTCAAGGAACAAGAGGTTTTTGTCTTTTGAATCTCCACACTCCAAGGGTTTTCGTCCTCAAGTGCAATAGTTGAACACAAATGCTCAAGCTATGAAAGAAGGGATTTGATTTCATAAAAATAGATGATCTTCTTTTGAGCGATTGCCTCTGTTTTATAGACTCCATTTTGGTGCCCTTATTTTGAATTCTCTTTTCCCTCTAAAAGTGCTCACTCTTTTCCCTCCAAGAGTGCTCATAAAAACATTTTTAATAAAGTATTACTGTATTACAAAAGGCCTTATTATGCCCCATTTAAGCGGCTCACTTTATTTAACTAATAATAATATTTAAGTTGTCTTTTTACAATGTTTTGAAATAACATTACTAGGACTAATTTAAAGTTAAACCATACATGGCTATCATTTTCCTCCGTTAGACCATTTAAGGCATGGCAATTATATAAGTTTTCCCTTCTTCATTCTGTCCTTGCTTCAGAAGAATATAAATAAAGGGGCTAATCCTCTTCACCAGGGCCTTATGCTTGTTTTATATCAATTCAATGTTCTGCTTAACCCTCCTATACCTCGGAATACATTTGTTTCTATTGCTGCTAACCCTAGTATAACTAAAAGGGTAAGGGTAAAGCTGGTAACAAGAAGGGTGATGAAGGGGTTACAGATCACACTACAGATAAGCCCCAAGGTAAGATTAGGATGTTTGATATGCAAGATGATGGTAAGAAAAAGGTTCATGAGGTTAATCATAAGAAAGGTTCGCACAGTTATAAAGGGAAAGATGTTAGGGTCTCTGTTGATAAGGATTATTTGCCTTTTGATAAAAACCCTTTCCCTCATACTCCGACCCTTAAATCGGAGAAGTCTGTGGCAAGTAGGGATCTTGACTCCCCTGAGAACATTCTACTCTCTCTTAAAGATAAAGGTAGTGGAAATTCGAGCACAGATGGGTAAACAAAAGGCTTAGCAGGATAAGGTGCAGGATTCTAACAAAAAACAGAGGAAGGAGCATCATAAGGGAGCTTCTACTTGGGAGCAGATGATGATTCAAATGAGAAAGGACTTGGATAAAACCAGTATCTAATCCGATTGTTTGTTTGTTTTTTGGTTTTTTGTTGTGTCCTCTTGGTTGTTGTTATCTTGCTGTGTTTTCGCTGTATTCCCTGGCCCATTTAGGGTTATTATCAGGGCTTTATGGATGTTAATTGTTATACTTGATGGACTGGTGGTTTTAAAACTTTGAGTATATGGGACTAGGACCCTCTTTCCCAACTAAACTTAATCAAAAACATTATTATTAAAATATTTCTCTAACTTTATCCCTTAACCTATGGGAAATAAAGAAATAGGCTTTGGGTCTCCTGATTATTTTAAATTCTGAAAAGGGGACATGACATACATGATCACTCACATCCCCTATTAATAGTAGCCACCCAACAATAGTTTCTGCTTGCTCTAGTTAACTATAAAGCATGAAGCATCTACATTTCATATTAAATATGCTTGCAAGAATCATTTGAAATAGGCATCATGCAGACCCCACACTGAGTGTGTCATGTCCCCATTTTTGGCGTGATCACCTTGGGGATGGATATTAGCCTATTCACCATTCCCATAGGCTAATACACTTGGTAAGGGAATGTCTTGGTTGAGCTAGGTGGGGAAAACGAATGTTGTTGAGGTTTGGAAAAAAGAATATTAGCTCAACTAATAATATTTTTGGCTAATGGTATTTTTTATATTATTTCTATATAGCCAAAAATAATAAAATATTCAGCGAAGTAATTGAGTGACCAAATTGGAGAAACGAAAAATGACAGATAGAAAATGGGAAAGTTGGAAGGTGAAGATAAAATATAATATTTTATTATTATTTTCCCATGAAAATCGCCGACCAAAGAGAGAAGAAAAAAATTAAAAAAAAGAAAATAATTAAATATATTTTCTCTCTCCTAGTCGCCGCCCAAGGAGAAATAAGGGAAATTTATTAAATAAAAATCAATAAAAAATATTTTATTATGGCGGTGGACTTGAAAATTCATACAATTATCGCTAATTGGGTCGCCCAACTTGAGAAGGATAAAAGGACATGAATTGATATCATTTTTCATATCATTGATCATTTGGCTTTGGCATTTTAGAGTATTTCTCTTGGCTGTAACTTGTTTTCAGCGGTATTCAAGGACGAAAACCCTTGGATAATGTAATGTCCCTTATAGGAACAATACTAATTTTACCATAAATTATCAATTTCTAAGCAAACAAAGATTTAGAGAGTACCTTGGCTTGATTTAATTCCTGCAAACAAGTTAGAAAATACTTACAATAATATTTCACAATCAAGTTAACATGATTAGCAAACTCATAATGGCATTATTAATTCAACTCAATCTAACTATCTAGGAGACTCAACCATAAGAGAGTTGAGGAATGTGACTTCGATGGGGTGTCTTGGATCCTCTACCCTAGGCCCAAGAGCGGATATACCATCTGCCTTGGTCTCATGTGGCGCATGCCATCCATATGAGGTGGTCTACTTAGTGAGGTATCCGTTATCCCGTTATCCCCTGATCTTATCATTTCCTTTCCCTTTCTCTATGATTGGTTCCTTTGAATATGCATGTCTATGATAGGAGAATCAAATCACAAAAGGTGCCCCGGAAGCCATCTCTTCTAAGCCCAAGGGCAGTACCCTTTGTGCCCCCTTAGCCCCAATGGGATTATTCAATCCTCCCTAAAGGGGTAGCGTACCTAGAATAGTACCCCATCACCGTTATCCCTCTTGCACCACATTTCCTCCATCATAGTAACCATGGCATTCATGCAAGAATCCACATTAATAATAAACTCATCAAACTCATAGTTGCAAACAATTCTATCAGCCATACAATTGAATCATGAAGATGATACCACAATATGCATGACCATATCTAAACACACATAGATCCTACCACGCATATATTAACTTACAAATCTACAATCACAAAATAGCTTATGCAACAGAGATTCTATGGTCTGCTCGCTGATCTGTTTTCTCTTCCTTCAAATTTGCATACTTCTCCTTCAAATCTGCATACTCATATTCATAAGTTTGCTAGTGTATATCATTTATCTTTTTCACTCTATATCAGATCTTATTTTCATATGGATATCCCCAAGACATGTTCTCATTTGATATTTATATCCCCTTCAATAAGTAAAGGGCATACCCATTCATCACCACCCTTTGGAATGGATGTAACCCTTCAAATAGATCGCTGACTAATAATAATTGCTTCCTATTGGAACGTATACGTAAGTCTTATTAAATCGCATCCTTAAGTGTTAATCGTTGCAAACACATGATCACATATTTTGAATGATATATGATATTCGTTGCTTTTTTACTAAACTGCTGGATCTTTCACTTGTCTTGTGTCTTAAACTGCACATTAAGTAAGACTCTTTATATACGATTTGTCATCGTTATAAAAACCGCTGAGTGCTCACTATAATTAGTCTTAAGCGCTGCTATAGCCTTTCACATTACTATTGATCGCTGCCTATAAGCAACGTTTAGGTATTTATGATATTTTTATTAATATCTATGTATAATATATCTTTATTAATATGATGTCTTATAATATAATATCTTTGTTAAAATATATAATAATATCTTAGTAATATATGAATAATATTTGTATTTATTTTTATATTATTTAATGTAAATATTTTCAACTTATAATATTTAATGCAATAGATTTACTTGTCATTCATATCTTTAATTTGAATGAATAATACATAATTGATTCAATTATAAATTATCAATATAAGGACATGATAGTCCTCCCCACTCAAAATTGCTTGTCCTCAAGCAATCACAACTAGGATGCTTTTAAAACCATCAAGATCCTAAATCGATCTTTTTGAAGAATTGTTGTTAGTATTCTTGTCTCAATCCATTGCCAACGTTAGCATTCTCTAACTTATGAAGGCAATTTGTCGTCTTATTCTTTTGGTTCATGTACTTGTATTTCCCAATATCTCTCAACAACAAGAGTTGGTAACTAGTGATGTTTGTAACTTAAGACAAGTTTCTCTTGTTCTTAGAGAGGACCCAAAAGACATCTTGATCTTTGATCCCGAAATTCAATCATGTACTTGTCATCTTGTAGTTTACCCTTTAATAAGTTATTGCCCCCAAAGAAGAGTCATGTTTGAATGCAATGATCATGTCTTGAGGAGTAATTGATTATATGATGTCATAGAGAGAAAATTTGTGTAAGTATTCAAACAAGGTCTGCGATAAGCTGATTCCTTATGGGGAGTTTATAGGGTTTTGAATCACTTATCTTAACCAAATATCTGTTATACCTATATGTACAAATTGCTAAATGAAAGATGTACAATAGTTAGTCATTCCTTAGCAAGTAATAGGACTTACCTCTATAAGTTAACTCTAATATTCAATTATGTCCTATCTTTCAATTCCATTGGGGTTTTATCCTCCTCTCTTTACATTTGTTTCCTCATATTTTGGGAAAGTATTAGTTTTATTTAGACAATATCAATTAATTTAGGGTTTGGAAAATGAGAATGATCTTTACGTAACAAATTTGGTATAACTTGATGTACTTATGAACCTAATACTGATATCCTTGATCTTTAATCATGAATGAAGGGTTACTCTAAAGAGCTTAAGAGAAGAAGACCCTTGGATGAAATGATCTACCCTAGATATCACATGTAGGAAAATAAGACAAAGTTCACTAGATCAATGTTATAAGTTACAAGGTAGATCATATGATATGGATTGGATTGTTTCGTCATTGTTTTAATGATTGGGGGATAGATCGCTTGTTTGTACACTTGATCTCATTCTAAATGGAGAGAACATTTAAGTTTGATGAATATATCTTATTATAAATTTCCACATTTCTTTTAAGACCTTTCTCCCCATTTGTGGGTTTCTAAAGAGTTGAGTTGTCTTTATTATGTCCTCTCAAAATTGTTGTTTTGGCTTTTAAGAGATTGACCCTCCTAGGTCGATATGATACCTCAGTGGACCCAAATCTCAATTGACCTCTTTAATGATGTTTTGGATGTCTTTTTTAGATGAAATGCTCTCCCCTTTTTCACCTCAAGTTTGAGGGAGTCTCATTTTCATAAATTTAAGCATAAAGTAATCTTAATACACACATGGAGTAAGCTTTTTGAGGAAACACATAGATATACATAATATATGATGCATACGTGATACATAAAACATGAAGTATACATGTGAGGTATGAATCATACACATAAGTACATGTGTAGTATCCCTGCTGGTTCTAACCCAAATTTTCTGATTTTTTACCCTTGGTAATTTTGTCAAATAGTTGTCTCGCAAAGTCTGAACATGCTGATATGAATTTTCTGTTTGTTGTTTGGGTGTTTGGAGATGCTAAAATTGTATTTTTGAATGCTTCTAATCAACGCAAATTGACTACTAATGATAGGGAGATGAAATGCAAGATATGTTGTATTTTTTCCTTATGCAAATACATGAGTTTCTAATGAAAAATGCACACCTACAGCCAAGGAGCATTTTCACAAACACTTGGCATGCAATCTAAAGTATATAAATGAAAGCTACAGTCATAAGCATTTTATCAAATATATGAAATGCATCCTTATAACTCCTTTTATTGATGTGCCAGTTATTACAATGCTGATGCAAATATAAATAGCCAAGACTCTTGGCTTATAATGATTTACCAATGCAGCTACGAATTTGAGATGAATGATTACAAAGCATCTTCAACAGCGTACATACCCAGAAGATGAGCAGATTAGAATATCGAATTCCTGATGATGCTAGCAGCCATTAATGAGCTGATAAAGAAGATGATCTCCAACGTATATATAGTGTATTCCACCTTGAAACTCACGCCTTACACCTGGTTTGCAATTATTAGCAGCTATGGTGATGAACCAAGCTTCAAACTCTAGGCGATCTCTCCTTAACTTAACACGCCTAGCTCTAGAATGGTGCGGCTAGGGCAGAGATGGCTGAGTACAGCTTGTAGAAGGATGATCAACAATCATTAAATGTGGCCATTATGGTATTTGGTCTTCAAGAAGAAATCTGATCTCAAACCCTTATCAAATCTTCTCTTTAATGCAAGATTGAACCTCTGAATGAAGTCCACGATCAAGCAATTATTCAGCTGGTCTTTCACAGCCTCAAGATTGCACAAACAATGAAGAGTTTTCGTTCTCCAATGCTGATATGAAGACAATCTGCTGAAACCCTTGGTCTCATGCACAGACTTCAAGAAATTTTCCAAAGCAAAGTCAAATGATCATCAATAATGAGCTTGATTTGCTCTTTGAGTCCTTTTATAACCTCAATCTCCTTAATAGCATTTAAATCCATTTTCAAATCCACTTTTAGGTTTTTAATAAAAACTTTATATTATGTCTTCAAACTTGGGCTCTCATATTCAATAAATATAAATGTACTTTAAGTTGTTTCAAATGAGGGTCATGGCCCCATTGATTATAAAGTACACTCAACTTTATAATATTAAATATCAGTTAGGCCACTTTAAAAATTAATAACTCCTTAAATACTTATGATTTTCCAATTCCGTCTGAACAAGGAGGTTCACCATGATACCCTCTGTGTATCCAACCGCCTTACTAAAAATAGCAGGGGTCCCTCTCTATCAACCATAGTTTTACTATAAATAGTAAGTGTGTCAAACCGAGTCCAACGAAGGCCAACCCCGAACCAAACTAAGCTCTGAGAGAACTCACACACTGATCTCTGCCAAAAGGGACCCTCTAACCATCTGCCTTAGCCTACGAGGTTCAAATGATAGGCTAATCCTCCAAACTCTGATGCTTGCAAAAATGGGGACATTACAACATGTGATACATGAAGTATACACGTATGAAGCATATACATAGATACACGGAGTATGCGAAGTATACACACACAAATATATGTGAAGCATGAATCATACATGTGATATATGAAGTACAAAGCATAAATACATGTAATACATGAAGCATACACAAAGCTTATACGCTTAATACATGGAGTATGGAACATACACAAAAGTATACGAAGCATGGAGCATGAACATAGTATGTAATACATGTAGCATACACTTGATACACAAAGCATGAAGCATACAAAGTATACGCACGTAATACACAAGCATGAAGCATACATGCAATACACGCACATAACACATAAAGCATGAAGCATGCACGTAATTCACAAAATATATGCACGTAATAAACATGCAAAGTATATGCACATAATACACGAATATGAAGTATACAAGCAAGTATGATGCGTGCACTTGAACATACATAAGTCACGGAGTATACACTTGAATACACGTATACACGAAGTCATAAAGTATACAATTGAATACACAAAGTCATGGATTATACACTCGAATACAGGTATACACGAAGTCATAAAGTATACAATTGAATACACAGTCATGGAGTATACACTCGAATACATAGTCATGAAGTATGCACTTGAATACAAAGTCATAGAGTATACACTCGAATACAAATATAAAGTCATAGAGTATACACTCGAATACATAGTCATGAAGTATACACTTGAGTACAAAGTCATAGGGTATACACTCGAATACATAGTCATGAAGTATACACTTGAGTACAAAATCATAGAGTATACACTCAAATACAAATACAAAGTCATAGAGTATACACTCAAATACACATAGGCCACAAGTATACACTTGAATACACATAAAGCATACATAGGATGGCAAGAAAGATGCTCTGATACCACTTGTAATGTCCCTTATAGGAACAATACTAATTTTACCCTAAATTATCAATTTCCAAGCAAACAATGATTTAGAGAGTACCTTGGCTTGATTTAATTCCTGCAAACAAGTTAGAAAATACTTACAATAATATTTCACAATCAAGTTAACATGATTAGCAAACTCATAATGGCATTATTAATTCAACTCAATCTAACTATCTAGGAGACTCAACCATAAGAGAGTTGAGGAATGTGACTTAGATGGGGTGTCTTGGATCCTCTACCCTAGGCCCAAGAGCGGATATACCATCCGCCTTGGTCTCATGTGGCGCATGCCATCCATATGAGGTGGTCTACCTAGTGAGGTATTCGTTATCCCGTTATCCCCTGATCTTATCATTTCCTTTCCCTTTCTCTATGATTGGTTCCTTTGAATATGCATGTCTATGATAGGAGAATCAAATCACAAAAGGTGCCCCGGAAACCATCTCTTCTAAGCCCAAGGGCAGTACCCTTTGTGCCCCCTTGGCCCCAATGGGATTATTCATAGTTGAAAAACTCGCCAAAAGCAAAAACCCGCCAAGCCTGAAAAATTTGACTCGGCAAAAACTCGGCAAAAAACTCGCAAAAACTCGGCAAAAAACTCGGCAACTTAAAAAATTGTTTAAATTTCATTAAAAACACATTTTTTTTGCAAAATTCAATGATTAGATGCATCCAACAAGTCAATAAATGAGAAACAAGCTGAGTCTAGTTGTATTTGATTGATTTCAAAGTAAATTGGATACAAAATGGCATCCTCATGAGGAATGCGCTGATACTGATAGTCTGAAACAAAATGGAAATAGCAAATTGTTTTTGTAAAACTGAAACTGAAAGTAAATACTACATCTTCCTCTTCCCCTTCCCCTTCCCAAGTCTACTGAAAACTAGGGGAGTGGTAGAACTAGGTCTAGTCCTAGGAATCTGCTGTGGCTCCTCCCTCCTCGGCATGACAAACCGTGGCTCAACCTCCATCCTGGATGTAGATGCTGGTAGTGGTCCTGGTGGCAATGTCTCCTGACTCTCCTCATCCTCCTCATCCTCCTCATCCTCATCCTCCTCATCCTCAATGTCATCCAATGAGAATCCCAATCCATCGATTCCAGCGGCAGCCCCCTCCTCCATTGCCTGTCTCTCCAAATCATAGATCTCATCCTCAGAAAACAATGAAGGCTGCTCATCCTGCCCTGTCCAATCACTGTAAGGATCTATCTCATCCAAATCAATTGGATCATCTGATATTTCCTCTACCCTTCTTGTGCGCAGCCGAAGATTATATTGCACATAGACAAGGTCATTGAGGCGTTTCTGAGCTAGCTTGTTCCTCTTCTTTGTGTGGATGGCCTGAAATAAGCTCCAGTTGCGCTCACAATTGGATGAACTACATGGTTGGCATAAGACACGGAGGGCAAATCTCTGGAGATTTGGGGTATTTCCACCCCAATTTGTCCACCAAACCTCTGCAAAAAAAATATTGAAGAGTTAGAAACTTAGAAAGGAAAGTGAAAAGTTCAAAACATATTAAATATCAAATTATCAATAGTTGTAACTTGTAAGTTTGTAACTTATAAATTTGAAATTTTATACCTGGTGACTGATTGTTTATTGCTCGTGTAGCCAGGTCTGAAGAAAAGAGCCTACCCCTTCTTTCCCTATAAGCTTGCAATTCATCAACAATGAGGTCTGCCACCTCAGCCTGGGGTGTCATCCTCTGAATGCAAGAAGTGAGGCCCTCCATAACCTCTCCAGTAGGATCTGAGAAGGTGCCTGAATGGAAGAAACGGGGGTTCAAAAAGTACCCTGCTGCATGGATGGGTTGGTGGAGTTGATTGTTCCACCTCCTATCAATAATCTCCCATATGGGATCAAATTTGAGGCTGTCCCCCTTATAATAAGTTTTAATAGCTTCCTTGGCCCTATCCATGGCCTCATAAAGATATCCCATTGGGGTTTTATCCCCATCTACCAAGCGGAGGACTCTAACCAAGGGCTCCGACACCTACAATATAAAAATGCAAAAAGATTAAAGGTACTAATTTACAATGAAAGACATATTAAAAATAAATAAATATTCAATTTGAATTTAAATTCGAAGCTTTGAAGTTACCTTCACAATCTCTGTAGCTCTTTCTACAAATACTTTGTCAAAGACAATGCATGCAACCTTGTCTCCTTCTGGCTTCTTCGCATAAGATGATTCTGTCCATCTTGGGCACACAAACATTTGTTTCAAAGCCCCCAATGCACCAAGAATGCTTTGCAACGTTAAGAAAACCGTTGCAAACCTTGTCACACCGGATCTCACCAACTCTTTCCCTTGGGTGTAATCCCTCATCATGTTAAGAACCCAAGGGTGATTGTAGATAAATTTTGTGATCCTCCTTGCATCCTCTACAATCGGTGTGACCCAATCAAGCTTGCCTATGTCCTCCAAAAGAAGGTCAAGGACATGTGCTGCACAAGGTGTCCAAGAAATTGTGTGGTGTCTCTCTTGGAGGATTCTACCAGCTGCCACATATGCTGCTGCATTGTCAGTAATTATTTGCACAATATTTTCAATCCCAACCTCCATGCAAACTTGCTCCAACATGTTAGCCAAATTTTCTGCATTTTTCACTATGTTGGAGGCATCCACTGATTTCAAGAACACCACTTCATTCTTGCAAGCTACCAAAAAATTAATGATGGTGCGGTTTTTACCATCCGTCCACCCATCGGAAAGAATAGAGCAGCCATATTTTTTCCATTCATTTCTTTGGTCTTCCACCACTGCCCTTGCCCTATCCCTTGCATTTGTAAGCAACCTACAAGTACAAAGTGAAATTAAGTACAAAAATTTTGTTTGTAAACAAAAAATAGCTTAAATTCATCATAAATTTCTATAAATTAAAGAACATAAATTTATCAAAAACTTAAAACGTAAAAGATTATCATTAACTAACCTCCCACTCAATTCTGTGCGAGAAGGTGCCTTGAAGCCCTTTCCTGCAACCGTCAGTGCAGTAACCAAATTATGCCAATAAGGAGAATTTGCCACATTGAAAGGGATGTTGTTGAAATACCAAAAATCGGCACAAGCAATGTATGCATGCTCATGCACCTCCTTATTCCACCCAGTTGCCTCTAAGGAAGTTTGTGATCCAGGTGTGTTTCTAGGCACAAAAAAACTATCTACTGTGCGTGTAGGTGCTGATCCTGGTGCTCTACTGGAAGTAGATGAAGGGCTCGCAGTGGTGGTGGGTTGCCTTCGGTTACGTGGACCACGAAGAGAGCCCACTATGCCCTGAAGTGCATCATCATCCGACTCAAGGTTGACTGGAGCACCTTGAGAAGAAGCTATGGATGCTTGCATGGCTGCCTTTGCCTTCTCCCTTTGTAATTTTCTTTCTTCTGCGGCTGCAAGTATGGCATTCATTTGCCTTTTTATTTCTTCCGTGGTTCCAGTACAGGCCTTCGCATCACGACGACTGATGCCTGCAAGATGGTATTTGAGGCGGTTAATGCCTCCACGGTATACGTTTTGGCATTTGATGCAAAAAACTGAGCCAGGGTACGGTCCTAGATAAGCATATTTCCACGCAGGATCTCTAGCTCCTGGAGGACGTTTGCCTACAAATGATGATGATGCAACAGGCCCTGAGGCTGAACCGGATACAGAAGCATCTCTATCTGCCATTATAAATTAACCTGCACATACAAAGAGAAAGCACAAGTTGTTAGATTTTTAATAGAAAATTAAAAAACAACCTAAATTAGATTTCTACTTGATAGATTAAATTTAAACTAACGTAAAATTCTAAAGTTAAACATTTTGTTCCAAAAAAACATGGATTCAACAAAAAAAAAATTAACTAGGGTTTGGAAAAAATATGAAAACAATGAAGAAATAAACAAATTACTCTAAATTACTAAAAATGCAAACTAATCTAAGACTTAAACAAAAAAAAATTGGATTGAAATAAGAAGAACGAAGAAAAATGAAAAAAAATGAAAAAAATGTGAAAAAAATGAAAAAATGCAAACAAAATAGTGATGAATCTTGTTTTTATGAATATAAATCTTGTTTGGATCAATACAAATCCATTTATACTACATTCATGATGTTTTTTAAACTTAGATGCTTCGAAAATGAAGAAGAAATTTCAAAAAAAGAAAGAGAAAGAAAAAAAACAAAAACTTACCTGGAAATCTGATTTGCCTTTCAAACTTGATTCGAATCCGCCTCAAAATCTTCTTCGATCGATGCCAAATGCTGCAAATAGGTGTAAAATGGTTTGGAGGAGTTTTTTTCTAGTTTGGAGCAAATAGAATGACAAAAATGAGTCAAAAAGACCCTTTAAACCGCGCCGAAATGACCTTTTCCCACGCGGGCGAGTCTTCTCTGCGGACTCGCGAGTTTTTGTGAAAAACTCGCCAAAAACTCGCGAGTTTTTGGCGAGTTTTTGGCGAGTTTTTCACAAAAACTCTTGTTTTTTTTTTGCGAGTTTTTGCCTGTAAAACTCGTTTCTTGAAAAAACTCGCGAGTTTTTCAAAAACTCGCGAGTTTTTGGCGAGTAATGCATCTATGGGATTATTCAATCCCCCCTAAAGGGGTAGCGTACCTAGAATAGTACCCCATCACGTTATCCCTCTTGCACCACATTTCCTCCATCATAGTAACCATGGCATTCATGCAAGAATCCACATTAATAATAAACTCATCAAACTCATAGTTGCAAGCAATTCTATCAGCCATACAATTGAATCATGAAGATGATACCACAATATGCATGATCATATCTAAACACACATAGATCCTACCACGCATATATTAACTTACAAATCTACAATCATAAGATAGCTTATGCAATAGAGATTCTATGGTCTACTCGTTGATTTGTTTTCTCTTCCTCCTTCAAATCTGCATACTCATATTCATAAGTCTGCTGGTGTATATGATTTATCTTTTTCACTCTATATCAGATCTTATTTTCATATGGATATCCCCAAGACATGTTTTCATTTGATATTTATATCCCCTTCAATAAGTAAAGGGCATACCCATTCATCACCACCCTTTGGAATGGATGTAACCCTTCAAATAGATCGCTGACTAATAATAATCACTGCCTATTGGAACTAATACTTAAGTCTTATTAAATCGCATCCTTAAAGAAATGTTAATTGTTGCAAACACATGATCACATATTTTGAATGATATATGATATTTGTTGTTTTTTGACTAAACCGCTAGATCTTTCACTTGTCTTGTGTCTTAAACTGCACATTAAGTAAGACTCTTTATATACGATTTGTCTTGTCTTTATAAAAATTGCTGAGCGCTCACTATAATTAGTCTTAAGCACTATTATAGCGTTTCACATTACTATTGATCGCTGCCTATAAGCATCGTTTAGGTATTTATGATATTTTTATTAATATCTATGTATAATATATCTTTTTAATATAATGTCTTATATAATAATATCTTAGTAATATGTAAAAATTAGAAAAAATGCGAACAAGAGCAGAACTCTTGCGACAAAACCACAATGACAATAGAATCAGAGCTGAAGATAGGGCAGAGCACCCTAGCAGCGATCTGCCATGGAAGGAGAAGAGGATTTATGGGGGCTGGGCTCCCCCTCCGCAACCACACATGGAACAAGGCTAGCAAGTTGTGAGAAGAAGGAAATTGCAGTGGGGAAATAGGGCAGATTATGCTTCAAGAAGGAATGACCAAGCCAGGGCATCTGGGATTTGGGCTATCCCAATTACTTCTACAATTCCAGCATTCGCAACTGGAGCAAACCGAACTTCAATAGGTAGGGAAAGAAGCCATACTGCTCAATTTCCCCTTGCGGTCTCTAAACCTCTCCTACAAAGGCAACAAGTTGCGGAGGGTTCCTTAAAACCGGCCCCCAGGATCTCTCATCCGAAGCCTTCTTTAAGAAATACGGTGATTCCAAGAGTACCCCCCCATCGATCAATTACCCAAAACCCTAATTTCAAAATTACCGCGGCCAACATTCGGAGGAGGGGCAACACCAGTTTGCAACTCAAGAGCAGGCAATCTCCAATCCCCCTTGGTCAAGGCTACAAATGAATTCAAGGCAGTATCAAAATTCCGAGACTGTGGGTAAGAAAGATTTGGTAAATCTTAGCTGAATTTACGTAGACGGTATGGGGAATCATTGTAGTACCCATGGCTTCTTTATACGGTGGTGTGGGATTGGGCAGCCTGTGAAGGAAATTGCGAATTGGGTCCAGACCCTCCTCAAAGATCAGGTAAGTATCACTATCACTTCCGAAGATTTCATTTTCATTGATTGCAAAAGTGTAGACCTTAAAAAAGAAATTTTAAATAGCAGAAGATTGATCTTCAAAGGGTATAAATTCGAATATGTAGACTGGCAACCGAATTTTGACCCCAGTAAATTGAAACTTAAAGTTGCCAGATGGGTCAAACTACCAAATCTCCCGGTTGAGCTCATCCATAGTGAAATCCTAAGGGAGATAGGTAATCACCTGGGAGAATTCATAACAATTGAAAAGGACTTCTTAATCCATTCAGATGTTCTCCTGTCAGTAAAAATGGATATAAGCATCAAAAACATCGAACCTCTTGAAATTAACACAAATATGGCTAATTATAGTATCCAACCAATATTTCACCAGGGTCCTCTTCCTAGTAATACAATTAATAGTACTTCAAAAAGACTGTCCAACAAGAATCCCATTCCCCAGCCGTCGGGTGTTAACATTAGTTTTAATGATAACAAGGGCGGATTTATAGTGGACTATCAGAGAACTAGCCCTTCGACCCTTAGTGGCAAAAGGGATTTGACTAGGCAAACTCAGAACCTGAGTATGGTAAAAGCTCTGCCCAGAAAAAGCCCTAAACCTTCCCATAAAACCATAAGAAATAACCAGAGTCAGAATCAAGAACTCATTTTACAGAACTTTAACCTCACACAGAAAACTTCAAGCCAAGAAATATATGTAGCAGCTAAGTCTCTAGAGCACATTTATAAACCTCAGATAGACGAAGGCAGGAAGGAGCTTGAAGAGGGAGAAGTCCCTGATGAAGAAAACATAAATAATATTCCTCCAGCAAAGGAAGGTAAAATTGAACAAGAGGTATTTGAGACCCAAGAATGGGTCCCCAACACCTATGAAACAGAGGAAAAACATAAGGAGACTGGATATCAAAAGATAACCACAGATATGGTCAGCCATTGGGAGCTAGAAGAGATATGCAATGAGATCATTGATGAGGCATTAGAGGAAGTAGTAATTGAGTAGGCAAATAAAGAGAAGGAAAAGCTAATCTCCAAGATCCTGGAACTTGAAGAATAGGAGAAAAGGCAGGAGAATAATAAAGAGGACCCAAAAGAACAGGGAGATAAAGAGTTAGAGGAAGCAGACCCAAAGCTGGGAATTGCAATAACCGATTTCAGTAAGGAGATTCCTGATTGTGCCAAAAGCAATAAAAAAAGGGGTAGGAAATCACGTCTGGAACTAAGAGAGAAAGCAAGTGTGGCAAATGATCAGACCAAGATAACATCACTTTTTAATGTAGGGAAGGGGAAGTACCTTCCCGAGGCACCATGAAAGTCTACACTTGGAATGTTAGGGGTCTCAAGGCCCCTAACAAACAGCGAATCATAAAACGCTGTATAACCAACACAAAACCAGATATTCTAATACTACAAGAAACTAAACTTAATAAAGAAGAGATAGACGCTCTAAATAAGAAGCTGGGAATATGGGAGCTAGCAGGAGTTCCAGTTGAGGGTGCTTCGAGAGGCTTGGGGTAATCTGGGATCCAAGAGCGGTTTCATTCTCAGTAACAAGTTGCAAGAAGAACTGGATGGCTGGGAATGTCAGTAGCATCAGAAGCAGTCTACACTTTTATCTCCTTAACATTTATGGCCCATCTCAGAACTAGGATAAGAGAGTAGTCTGGACAGAAATAAAACAATTCTTGGGAACTTTACAAGATCAAGTATGCATTCTGGGTGGAGACTTCAATGCAATTTTGAATCCTAAAGAAAAACTGGGAGGTCATGTAAGGTTATCTACAGCAGCGAAAGACTCTAAAGAATGGGTTCAAAAGAACAATTTATGGGAAGTTAAAAATGCTCAGAAAGGTTTTACATGGAACAACCGAAGAGAAGGTTTTAGAAATATTGCAGAAAAACTTGATAGATTCTTGTTAAGAGGTAATTGGGCCCACTTCCCTTACGTTCTAACGGCAGAGATCTTACCATACACGGGCTTTGATCACTACCCAGTTCAGTTGAGTATCTCAGAAGATTGCCAACCTAAACGCTGCCCCTTTAAATTTGAAAAAATGTGGGTCAAAGATAACAACCTTATCACCCTAATTGAGCAATGGTGGAAAGAAACTAGAATATCTGGATCTAAGCTTTTTTGTTTAGTATCCAAATTGAAAATTATTAAATGTAAGCTTCTAAGCTAGAACAAAACTAACTTTGGTAATGTCTTTGAGTCCAAAACTAAGCTAGAAAAAGAATTGGAAAACCTAAACAGAAACGTGATTACCAGAGGTATGGATGCTAAATCATATTCAAAAGAAAAACAGCTGAAAATTGAATATGAAGATATCCTAGCCAAAGAGGAAATCTTTTGGTGTCAAAAGTCAAGAGAAATCTGGCTGGAAGAGGGAGACAAGAACACTAAGTTCTTTTATAACAGCACCAAAGCACGTAGAAACGTAAATAGAATCCTCAAAATAAAAGATGCAAATAATGTATGGATCGAAGATCCTCATCAAATTGCACGTGAAACAGTTAGGTACTTTAAAAATATTCTTAATAATCAGGAAGGATCGAATTGCCTGCACCAACGAACCATTCTGGAAGATATTCCAAGGATTATTTCAGAGGATCAAAACAAAGCTCTCAATGGTAAATTTACCAAATCGAAGGTAGAGTTGGCAATCTCTCAAATGCAACCAGATAAAGCACTTGGTCCTGATGGCTTCCCAGCGTTCTTCTTCCAGAAATGTTGGCACTTCATAGGAGATGAAGTAGTCGAAGCACTAGAAGGGGTAAGAAATTCGGGAAGTATTCTCAAAGAGGTAAATAACACTTTTCTTACACTCATTCCAAAAAAAGAGAAACCAGAAAGTCTAGGGGATTTGCGGCCTATATCTTTGTGTAATACTATTTATAAATCCTCACTAAAACCCTGGCTAATAGGATTCAGACTGTTCTTCCAGATTTAATTAGTGACGAGCAAACAGGGTTTGTTCCGGGTAGATCTATATTTGAGGGAGTTATAACAGCCCAAGAAGCCATCCACACCATACAACAAAACAAAAAACCTAGTATGCTAATTAAACTGGATATCAGTAAGGCCTATGATAAGGTAGACTGGCGTTTCCTTTGCAAATCCCTAGAGGCTTTCGGTTTCACCAAACAGTGGATAAACCTCATTTACGCATGTATTTCTAACCTTAAGATATCAGTTTTAATCAATGGAACTCCGGAAGGTTTTTTTAGCATATCGAGAGGATTGAGACAAGGGGATCCCATTTCCCCTTTTCTCTTTATTATAATGGCAAACATATTAGGGAGAATGATCTCTAAGGCCAAGGAAGAAGGGAAGATCCAAGGTATCAAAATTACTTCTAGTGTCGATCCCACAACCCATCAACAGTTTGTAGATGACACTATGCTCTTTGGTATGGGGAGCATAGAAGAAGCTAGGGTGTTCAAAGATATCTTGAACTCCTATTGTAGGGCCTCTGGACAGGAGGTAAATGCTGATAAATCAGCAATTTATTTTTTCAACACGGATCCTAAAACTGAAAGAGAAATATGCAAAATATTGTCTTATAAAAAAGGGAAAATGCCTTGTAAATATCTAGGCATACCTCTGGGTAAAAGAAATAAGACTAATGATCTATGGGATCATATTACTTCCAAGATTAGGAATAGAGCAGAATCTTGGAAAGGCAAATGGCTCTCCTCAGCAGGCAAAGTGACAATGTTACAATCGGTTCTCTCAACTATCCCAATATACCAATTATCCTGTATGAATCTTCTAGTAGGTATTTGGGATGAAATTAACAAAACTCTAAGAACTTTCCTATGGCAAGGTTCGGAGGATAAAAAGAAAATGGCACTTGTGGCTTGGGACAAGATTTGTAGACCAAAAGAGGAAGGAGGCCTGGGCTTAAAAAACTTTAGAGAACAGAGTAAGGCTTTAGGCGCTAAACTTGTATGGAAAATGTATCAGCAACCCGATTCAAAGTGGGTTAAAATTCTTAGAAACAAATATCTTAGAGGGGAGGAACTGGCATTCCTTTTTAGAATGGCTAACCCATCTAAAGGATCTCGCCTCTGGAATTTTATGATGGACTGTAGGAAGCTCATAATGGACAAACTGAATTGGAGTTTAGGAGACGGGAATCAAGCACTTTTCTGGGACGACTCATGGGGTGGGTATGAGGTGATAAGCAGCTTGGATAATTTAGAGAATGCCAAAGGGATACTAGAATCCCACTGGGGGAAATATGTAAAAGATTATATAAATTTTCCCAATCATGAGGAGAATAGGGGGTGGAAATGGAAACCCCTGGATAATATGAACATTCCGAATAATGAGAAAAAGAAACTACTTGATATCCTTAACAAAAGGAGGGTATCTCTCAAAGGAGACTTAGACAGATTAGTTTGGGATGGGGCTAAATCAAGAAATTATAAAACCAAGGATGGTTACAAAACTTTAATCAGACAGCAACTAAGACCAAAATCGGAGTTACCACTGAGACTGTGTTGGGATAAGAACTGTCTCCCAAAGGCTAGGTTGTTTGCTTGGATGGCCCTGCAGAAAAAAATCCTAACGGCGGATAGGTTCACCAAGATGGGATATGAGGGGCCTAGCAGATGTCCCCTTTGTGAAGAGGATCAGAAACAACAAACCATATTCTCCTCAATTGTCAATTTTCTAATAAATGTTGGAATTGGCTAAGTAATAAGATGGGATGGATTACTGCCTTGCCTAATAACATTTTGAACCTTTTCCAATGCTGGCCTGAGACTCACAAACAAAGCATCTACCATATGCTATGGATAATTTCCCCTTCGATCATGGTTTGGGAGATGTGGAAAGAAAGAAATAGAAGAATCTTTAAAGATAGAAAAATGACTTTTGGTTAGCTAATTATTAAAATTGGGGCCGTTATAATAGAAATAGTCAATAGTAGGGTTCTAAATAACTCCAAAAAAGAATCCACAATGATGCATTGGGATGAAAAGATGCGGGGGAGATGGCAGGACTAAAACTTCCCTCCTTTGTGGGACCAGGCAACCACAACACCACCAACAAGAGAAAGGAATGTAAGTGGCAACCTCCTAAAGAAGGGTGGTTCAAGCTAAATTTTGATGGGGCATCTAGGGGCAACCCGGGAGTCGCAGGAATAGGTTGTGTAATCCACGATTCTGAATCTAGAGAAATGGCAACCTTAGCTAAACCCCTAGGAGAAACAACAAATAATACAACAGAATTAACTGCCCTAATTGAAGGTCTGAGAATCTGCAAAGACATGAAAATTGAAAAATTAGAGGTCGCAGGAGACTCCGCGATCGTCATTAATGGCTTATGGAAAGGGAACATGCCTAATTGGAGACTGAAATCCCTGCTGGCTAATGCCCTCGACATCATTGCTTCTTTAAGGAGGTGCACATTCAATCACACTTACAGAGAGAGTAATACAAAAGCAGACTCTCTTGCCAACAAGGGGGTGGATGGTCTCTACCTATCTACTAGAGCTAACACCGTTGAAGTATTATCAGAATCAAACTGAAACTTTGGAGGAAAGTTATTCTGAGACCAATCAGTTCATCACTTGGTCTAATAACACACCACGAAGGGTGAACAAACTCTGAGCATCTTCAGATTTTCTACCCTTTAGACAGCAAGGGAGTATAATCGAGCAATTAAAATTTTCCTGCATCCTCCTTTTGTATATCGCATACATATCTTTTGTATATCGGATACATTTTCTTCTGTATACAAGAGTGGGCCCGACTAGTTTTATGAAATGAATTGAAATCACCTTCGAATCTGCATTTGTGTCACCTTCTTGTATATCGAATCCATGGGTTTTATATACAATAGTAGACCCCAGCTAAATTCACTATTTAA
The DNA here is from genome assembly GCA_027924645.1 of Cunninghamia lanceolata. Taxonomy (NCBI): domain Eukaryota; kingdom Viridiplantae; phylum Streptophyta; class Pinopsida; order Cupressales; family Cupressaceae; genus Cunninghamia; species Cunninghamia lanceolata. The sequence goes on from BSBN01000082.1 coordinate 2,980,962, forward strand.
TCCGTCATTCAAATCCGGGTTTGTATAAACTTGTATATCCATTGGAGATGGGGCCCACATAGGTATCTTTGGTGTTTCGTGCATTTGCATATACATTTCCTTTGTTTCTCATATGCATTTGTCTTTGCATTTTGTATACATACACCGCAATATACAATCACGGACTTCAAATAAAGTTCTCAGAATTTAAACTTTCTAACTGGTCCGAACTTGTATGTATCCGTTTGTATCACTTTGTTATATCACATGCATACACTTTTATACAATCGCGGACTGCATTGGATTTGTGAAACGGATTGGAATTATCTTTGGATCCTCCATTGTATGTATCTTGTTGTATTACCTTTTTGCATATCATATACAATCGTCTATAAAATAAATTGGATTTCAGATCCGTCCTTGTATCTTTTCCTGCATCCTCCTTTTGTATATCGGATACATTTTCTTCTGTATACAAGAGCGGGCCCGACTAGGTTTATGAAATGAATTGAAATCACTTTCGAATCCGCATTTGTGTCAACTTCTTGTATATCGAATACATGTGTTATATATTCAATAGCAGACCCCAGCTAAATTTCACAATATTTAATCTGTCATTTCAAATCCGGGTTTGTATAAACTTGTATACCCATTGGTGATGGGGCCCACATAGGTATCTTTGGTGTTTCGTGCATTTGTATTTACATTTCCTTTGTTTCTCATATGCATTTGTCTTAGTATCTTGTTTACATACATCGCAATATACAATCACGGACTTCAAATAATGCTCTCAGAATTTAAACTTTCTATCTGGGTCTGGACTTGTATGTATCCGTTTGTATCACCTTTTTATATCACATGCATACACTTTTTATACAATCGCAGACTTCATTGGATTTGTGAAACGAATTGGAATTATCTTGGGATCCTCCATTGTATGTATCTTGTTGTTTTACCTCTTTGCATATCATATACAATCGTCTCCAACATACATACGTGGCCCCCACCCGTTATTTATATCTCCAATGATGTCGGGTTTTGTATAATATTCTCTTGTATATTTTCTTTGTATATCGCCGTTTGTATGTTATCTTGTATAAGAGCACATACAAAGCATCTTATACAAACCCTCTCTTGTATATTTTCTTTGTATAACGCCGTTTGTATGTTATCTTGTATAAGCACACATACAAAGCATCTTATACAAACCCTCTCTTGTATATTGCCGTTTGTATGTGATCTTGTATAAGCACACATACAAAGCATATCATCCCTAGTGATGCTTTATATTCCTTTGTATATCAGGTATGTATATTATAAACATACAAGCACCCCGAACATACAAAGACTTTTCAAGATTTAACTTTCTTTTCGCATCCGGTTTGTATCTCTTATTTGCATCCTTCTAACTTGTATATCGGCTTGTGTATTGTTATTTATACAAGCCCGATATGCATACGGTGGAGCCCACATCCCTTTTCTGATTGTATCTTCCGAAATGCATACTTGTATCCGATTTTTAGATACAAAGCCGAATACATACAAACTCCTTTGCATCACCTCTTCGGACTTATTTTATAAACCACAATTTTCTTATTTTTCGGCTCTGCGATGGATATAAAGTGCAATGCATCTAGTCATGATGCATCATTTTAACCAAATTTCAACCTTTCTTGAGTTCCGCATTGTATGTATGAAATGTATTACCACACATACAATGCACGAAACATACAACAATAAAACCTCATTTCATAATCTTTTCAGTTCCGCGACATGCATATAGCTATGTATATCATCTTGTATGTTTCCCTTTGCCAAACTCAAAATTCATCCGTCGGACTTGACCAATTATTTATTTAAACTCTTAACTTTGTCAGGTCCAGTTCTATGAAAAGTCATCAGGTCCGGATCTTCATGCATATCGGTGTAAGCCTTGCCGAAGCACTTTTCTTCAATCGGTGAGACTTTAGAGTATCAGAAACTCCTTGATTTTTCTTTCCGATGATAATCTCCTGCCGATGACTGCTAGTTCCCTTCGTTCCATTGGATGCTTCGGTGAGAGTCCTACCGATCTCCTCCATTGGCATGACTTACACTGTCAGGAGGGCTTGTAGAGTCCTCGCCGATAGTGTTTTCCTATGCCGATTTAATTGATATGTTTTGACAGGTAACAACGTTTTCTATGCTGATCTAAATGATATGTTTTGACGGGTTAGAATTTAGTTGGAACGGGATATTTTGGTTTATCAACATTATTAAGTGAAATGGTTGATCACTTACTTATGCCCACAGGTAGATATATGTAAGATACCCAACTAATTCTACCAAAATTTTTCCTTACTTAGACAATTTTACTTGCTATCAACTCATCAACTATTTCAACAACACAAAGATATACATCAAAGATAACTATTTGAATGAATCAACCTTAAGCTGGGTACTTGTTTTATTACTTGATTCAATCAACTCACAATGTCTTATTACATGGATAATGCTTTCAATGGCATGAAGTTACACTTTATTCAAATGGAATTACAAAAGCAGGCCTTGGAGCCTTGATGATTACAATGCCTTGCACACTAGATCAGCTTAATCAAACTCAACGATGTCAACTGAATGTCAACACCTCACAGTACAACAAGGGAGCATCACCTTGTCAGTTGAGGGAGCATCACCCCAACACTTGAAACTCGCAGGCCTCAAGATTACAAGCTCAACAGCTTTGCAGAGAGAATTTTGTCAAATGCATAGATACCAAATGAATGAGAAGGCTCCTCCTTTTATAGGCCTTCCAAAGGCAATGAAGGCACGTTTTTCAATGCACCAAGAGGAACCAAGGCACATTTCCCAAGAAGCATATCCAAGGGAATATTCCGTCTGATGACTCATTCTGAGTTGGCAAACTTACCCAAAGACCTTGACACGAATCCAAATGCTATCCTTCTGACCAATGGGCATTAGGTAGTTGTAACAATCTTAACTACCTCAATTAAGGCGCAATCCTAGTGGTCTTCTGACTGGGCGCCAACTTGAAGCAGTGTGATCATTGAATGGCACCCAATGTGAACCTAGGCATCTTTAGCTACTCTTAGGCGCACTTACTGATAGAGAAAGGTTTGGATTGGCGCCTTAGGAAGAAAATGGTTTTGCCTTGTTAAAATCTTCAACATAAGACACAACTGAATCAAATCCACTATCTTCTATCAAGCGCCTTTCATTATGAGTGGATTGAAACCTCTTTCTTAGCTAGGCACATTCTGGAGGTGAAACAGGTAGGAAGTGCGCCTTGCATGCATGGTTGTTTTCTCTGTCAAGTCTTCAAGTCTTGTTGTCTTGGAAGGTAAAATACCTCATCCTGGAGTGAGCGCCTTACTTCACATGTTCAAACTTCATCTTTTAACTCACTCTGTAACTAGGCGCCAGAACTGAGGTCTTCAGTCAGAATGTGCGCCTAGAGCCTTCTAGGCCAATTTCATCCCAGATTGGCAGGATATGAAGCTTCTTGAAGTTGAAAGTATCTTCACCAATCAATGTGCTACTCATTCAACCTATTGAATCTCCTGTTCTTGCTTGGGCGCACATTTGGTCTAGGCATCATGGAATTTGCGCCTAGGCATGGAAACCTCATATACTTGTCCAATCTTCATCATTAAGCTAGGCGCCCTATTGAAGGAGTTTAGCTATGTTGAGCGCCCCATCTCAAAACCATTATTGAGTGCCAGAAGTAACCTAAATAGCTAGGCGCTCATTGACAGGTTGCTAGAGGAAAAGTGCGCCTAGATAACAAGATGTCATTACTTGATCACTTCATCTTTCCACTTGATCTTATTGAAGGTGAGGCTTCACTTGATCAATCTTGAAGGAGTTCATCACTTGTTTGAAGTGCAATAGAGTCTAGGCGCACTATTGGGAATTTGGTGGTGAAATTGGCGCCTAGATGCATTAAGACTCCTCTTTGCATGGACTACTCACTTCATCCACTCCTGTTGATCCAATCAACCATCCCAAGTCAAACACCCATGTTTTTATCCTGGATTTGCACCTTATGAGGACTAGGCGCACTTTGAGGGTTATCAGAGCTAGGAAGTGCGCCTAACTCACTTGGACTTCTTCAATGATCCCAAACTCAAGTTTGATGAGTCAATTCGCCCAATTGATGTTCAACATATCCAAAGATGACTCCATCCTCTTGATTATTGCTTTCAAAATCCAAGGTGCATTTTTGAAGTGTAACTGTAGGAATGGGCGCCCTATACTTGACTTAGTGGATTATGACTTGAAACTCCTTGATTGTACCTGCAAAATGACACACAGAGTTAGTCAAAACCCATTTCATTCCCTTATCATTCGGAATTAGCCTCCGGGAATGAGGAGTAGGCTAATCCATTCATCACTTGGTGCTCAAGCCGGAAATGGGGACATGACAATATATATTAGTATTTATACAGTTTATATATATAGATGTTGGCATATACAGTGGATTAGTCAACCAAAATGGGATGCCCCTCATAACCGGATTTAAGTTAACATTGAAGCAAGTGTGCTTGATTAATTTTGATAAGCTTGGCAATAGCAAGTATTTTATTCTTTCATCTCAGGCAAAGGTTTTAAAGAACTATCAGATGTTTGTAGGAGAATGAATGTTATGTTTTTTGTATAGCTAACATGCGAAAAGAAGTGGCAGTTTTCCTGTGGTTTCAGGTTAGACAGGTATACTAGTAGGAGCAAGATAGAAGAAGCCCTTTTAATTGGATAATGGACAGTTGATCGAAGGTTATAAGTCTTGGAGGTCATCTCAAGAGTTGAAGAACCAAAAGACATACAGCAAGAGGATATCAAAAGAAAGGCCATGGATAAGGGCGATGTCTGTATTTGTATCTCAGTAATTGTATAAGAAAATATGTTTCTTTGTTGGGCTTGACCATGTATAAGTTCTATAAATAAACAGTATGTACTGGATTGCAAAAGTCCTGGGCTAGACCGGAGGTTTTCTTCGCTCTGTTCTTTCCTACCAATGCCCGCACTGAATAGAGCTGTATTTTATAACTGATTTTATATATTAATGGCCTCGGTCTTTTACCAATCAAAAAAAAAAAAAATATTTTAGTAATATATGAATAATATTTGTATTTATTTTTATATTATTTAATGTAAATATTTTCAACTTATAATATTTAATGCAATAGATTTACATGTCATTCATATCTTTAATTTGAATGAATAATACATAATTGATTCAATTATAAATTATCAATATAGGGACATGACAGATAAGAGTGACTGGACGAAAACCCAATTCACTATGGGAGATGGATTCACTTAGAATTCATCATTGAGCTTATTTGCAGGTATTTGAGGAGATAATGGCTTCATTTCAGCTAGGGTTTGGACTAGAATTCATTACAATAGCTAGGGTTTGAAGCATTTTGCAGATTGGAGACTTTGATATTCAGATTTGAGGATGTTCTTGGCATATTTTCATCAATAAGCGCTTGGAGAGGGTTTCTAGGTGGAGCGCTAGGCTTGAGAAGGCATCTTGGGTGATTTTCATCATTCACACATATTCTGATTTTATGACAGCAGGCTGGAAATTCATATCAGAGGCAGATTAGATGATATTTTGGCATGTTTTGTTGATCTAAGGGTTTATTTTGCAAGCTGGGCTAAATCGCCTCATTTCTACACATAGGCACTACATATTGGAGGTGAATTTTGGTGGGGGTTTAAAGGTCTCATTTTATAACAGCAGCTACAGATTTCACGATCAGACTTCTTCATTGGCTTTTGGCTTGAGTTTCCATCAGCATTCATCATCTATGAGTTGGCATTTGATGTTACTTCATTGGAGGATCATTTGTATGACTATTTGATCAATCTAGGGCATCATCTACATGTTTATACAAGTCTGATTTTCATATGAGACCTCTACATTTTGTAATCAGCCAACTACATTTCAATAAAGAAGCCAATCTTTCCATCCGGGTATGTTTTTGTTATGTTTGCATTGATTTTGGATGTATATATGAGCTGATATAATTACATTTCAGTCATCTTTTGGTAGTATTTGTTTGTCATATTGCAACCTTTCCATCTTCATTACATTGCAAACATATTGGGGAAAACAAATTTTGAAAACCCTTAGTGAATTGAAAGAAAAACAAGTCAGAAAATTCAGATCAGCAGGGTTAAATTCAGGACAGAATTAGACAGGGATCTTACAGATTGTATACCCTAGCTTCTAATTCAATGAAAGACTTTTCCATAAAGTGAAAATTCTGATCACTGCTGCACAGTTTAATCATATAAGACACTGACTCATTTCTCTCTAAAAGGTTACTCTCTAGGATACAAGAGATTATCAGAGACGTCGTGTAAGTTACTCTTGGATTTCGCCATGTTATAAGAATGAAATGGTATTTCGAATGGCAGAAGAACCTCTCAACAAAGGCAAAATGGAAAAAATGTTCGAAATGAAAATGGGAACAATATACATCAGCATACATAAAAATGTAATAATAATTGGAATATGAACATAAATTCAAACAAGCAAACGTAAAAAGACATAAACACTAGCTTGAGACTGTCACCATTTATATCATATCAATATTTATCTTGAAATGAGAGATATTATATGTCAACATTGAACCAAGTCATTTTCTGATAAGAAATATATATAAATTATAAAACTATTGGAAACTAAATGCATAGCTTTAAAGATTCAAAAAGAACACATTTACTAAAATTTTAACTGTTTGTTTGCATAAAGTTGTTAGCTTTAGATACACAAAAAATCTCATAGGATGCATATGTGAAAAAACAGTACACCTGGAATTGAGGCAGACTGGAAAAGACCAATTCTTTTCAAGGACTCAGTAGTGTTAGAGTTTGTACCACCAGCTAGTTGAAGAAAACCTGGCATGAAACAAATTGTATAGAAATATCTGAGAGACATGACATGCTGAAACTTTTAAAGACATGGTTATTTTATTACTTTATATAGTTTCCTTCAAAGAGTAAAGATTACCTGGAGGACGGTTTCTGTTCTCAGCCATGCGAGCAGCAAAAGCTACAGCTTCCCTTGTAGCACCTCTCCCAATGTCTCCACTCATTGGACGTCCATCCAACTGTAACATTTGCTCCTTTCATAAGAGAAATCATGACCTACCTATAGAGTTCAGTGTTTAAAACTTAAAAGTGAAATGCTTCTTTTATACACGGATTAAAAAATGGCAACAACATAAAAAAATCAAACAGATGATAAGATTAACATGATTTTCTTTGCTTCTATAATAAAACCTTTTCAAATGTAATTCAACAAGCACATGAAGCTCTAAATAGGAAACTACCAATGAATATAAACAACAAAGAAATAAGTTCTCTTGATTCTATGAAATCTCAATGCAAATCAGTTCAAGCAAGGTTTCAAATATTAGTGGAGAACTCTATTACCGGGTTCTACTAGAAGTAGCCGAACCCAGACCAGTACTAAGCAGATAGGGATCCTAGTTCAGGTCTGTTTTGGGACAAGACCTTGGGTGAAATTGGGGTGAACCCACCTGACACTAAAAAGAGTCATTTTTTCAATAAAAAAAAAACAAAAAACAAAAGACTTTAAGTAGCACTAAAACCTGATTACATAGTGCAGCATTTAAGCAAGCAGGAGAGGTCTTGGCACTGCTTGTGGTTCTACTGAACTAGTTGATGACATTGATGCTCTCAGTGAAGACCAATATGATAAATAGTATTGACTTTCCAAGGGCAATTGCACTAATGTAAACCATTTTCATTTCTCTTTAACATTTGACAACTAACATTGAGTTATTGATTATCAACTTGTAGAGGAGAAAAGTACATACCCTTACACTTTTCCCCTCTCGTTTTTACACCACTTTGCGTCGATGGCTTTTATGCATAATTCTAGCATATATTTGGGCTCTTTTGGCTCCCTCACTAACCCAAGACCCCACCCAGCATTCAGTTATGCTTCATATCTCTGTTTAGAACACAATTGACTTAGCTTCCATCAACTTGCCTATCCTAGACCAGATCACACCTGAAATTCTATCCCCTAGATAGGATCACAGAGGAATTCTCATCCCCCTTTCTCAAATTTCAATTGCTTGCATTCCAAGGATGACAATCCCACACATGACCATTACCTATCGCATGCACGACAAAAAGCTCAAATTGTGTGAATGTATTTAAAGAAATTATTGTTGACCTATTTTCCTCTATCCAGAGCTAAATAGTTCACCTTGTATATTCCTTGAATATCCTTTAGAAAATGACCCTATAAAACTTAAATCTTTCAATTACCCATGCGCCTTGCCAAAAATCCCAAAATCTTGCCTGGAGAATCCTTGCAGAAAACCCAAAAAAACCTAGAAATTTTTTGTTTTCAATTACCCTCTATCGCTGGGATTTTTCAGTTTTATACTTAGTCAGTTGTATGTGCAAAGGCAAGATACAAAGTCAGATATACAAGGCAGGATATAAAAGGGAATGTACATCAGGTTTTCTTTGTATATATAAGTGCATATGCAAAAGGTAGATGTATATCGGCAAGATACAAAGGCGATATACAAGAGGCCATATACAAAGGATTTTCGGCGTGACATGCTTATCAGCGGCTCAACTAATAGTCCCTCCGATAGCCGATAATGCAAAGGCAAGATGTACATCGGCGAGATACAATGCAGTCGCCAAGGCAACATACAAAGGAAAAGATGCATAAGGAAGGTCAAAGGTGAGGCATACAAAGGCGAGGTACAAGGGTCTCATGCAATGGGTGATGCAATGTTTGTATGTGCAGGTGCGGTTGTATGCAGTGTTGCTTGTATATTCGCATTGTATATGCGATATACAAAGGCAATATACAAAGGGAAACATACAATCCGGACACGAATGGAAAATCAAATATGGCAGATAATCATTTGAAGTCCGTAGTTGTATATTTCATATACAAGGTCAAGAGGTGCATACATACAAGATGGTAACATGCAAAGGCCGGACCGGATGTTAAGTTCAATTTGCTTTATAAAAAGTTGGGGTCCGCCTATTGTATGTATATGTGATTGTATCTCATATACAATTGCATATACAAAGGTCACATACAAAGGTTTTTCAGCGAAGGAATATGTATTGACAGCTCATGCAAGGGTCTTTCCGATGGCCGATAAGGATGCAGCGGTGGGTCCCAGGTTCAACTTAGCGCCCAATGGAGTGATGACACGTGTCATGGTAAATACAAGGGGTCGGTTCAAAGGCAAATCAAGGTGAAACAAAGGTTAAAGCCATTTTTATATGTTGGCGATTGTATGTATATACATTTGCACATACAAGGCATATACAAAAGGCACATGCAGGGGCATCGGCGAGACCATGCTTATCAACAGCTCAACTCATAGTCTCCCTGACAGCCCAATATATACCACAGTTGTATATGCAGATGCAAAGCGATATACAAGATGTAGTTGACCGTAGCTTTGACCATGAATATCTTCCGCATCCTGGCGAATTTCAACATGCTTCAAAAGGCAAAAGTACTTATTTTTGCCTCCTCTTACATCTGGCGGGCTTTTAAGGGGAATTTTCTCACTTTCAAAATTTGATCTAGCTTTGCATGCTCGGCCGACTGGACGTTTCAGCGACCTTTTTGGAGTGTGCAGAGGCTGTTTATTTTCATAGTAGCTCCGATTGGTGAGTTTTGCGGGTGCATTCATGGCGGATGGCTTCACTCTTCAATGCGTATGGGCTCTGTGTCTTGCTGGCCGATCTTCATGTGTTGGGCGACGACTTTGGGGGTTTCTTCTTCAATGCCCAATCCTATCTTGCATTTGGGCAACCGTTTTCTGTGGTTTTGGACCTGCCAACGGCATGGTTCCTGTCTTTTCACCCCGCCCCTGCCCATTCAGCGACCTTTTTGGAGTGTGCAGAGGCTGTTTATTTTCATAGTAGCTCCGATTGGTGAGTTTTGCGGGTGCATTCATGGCGGATGGCTTCACTCTTCAATGCGTATGGGCTCTGTGTCTTGCTGGCCGATCTTCATGTGTTGGGCGACGACTTTGGGGGTTTCTTCTTCAATGCCCAATCCTATCTTGCATTTGGGCAACCGTTTTCTGTGGTTTTGGACCTACCAACGGCATGGTTCCTGTCTTTTCACCCCGCCCCTGCCCATGCGCCCTTGTTCCTGCATTAATGACCTCGGCTCCTGTGGAGCAGTGACTTCATGCCTTTCTGCGCAGGAGCTTGTCCTATAAATGGCAATGTAACCTCATTATTTAAGGAGGATGGTTTTATTTTGGGCTATTATGCTGCCGTTTTTCTGTAACTGAATATTCTGTAATATAATGGTTTCTGGCCTTCATGATTAATATATGCATGACTTCTTGCCTCTCTTGTGTCCTGATTTCTGTGTTTTACTTTAAGTTATAATCTATTCTGTGAGTAAAAATGTCTCCTCTATAGGTTAGATCTTCATATCGAAGCCTCAATCAGCCCTATAAGTTTGTGTGGAATACTCTTCATCATTGAAATCATAGATGCATTACTCGCCAAAAACTCGCGAGTTTTTTCAAGAAACGAGTTTTCCAAGCAAAAACTCGCAAAAAAAAAACAAGAGTTTTTGTGAAAAACTCGCCAAAAACTCGCGAGTCCGCAGAGGAAACTCGCCCGCGTGGGAAAAGGTGATTTCGGCGCGGTTTAAAGGTTCATTTTGACTCATTTTTGGTCATTCTACTTGCTCCAAACTAGAAAAAAACTCCTCCAAACCATTTTACACCTATTTGCAGCATTTGGCATCGATCGAACAAGATTTTGAGGCGGATTCGAATCAAATTTGAAAGGCAAATCAGATTTCCAGGTAAGTTTTTGTTTTTTTTCTTTCTCTTTCTTTTTTTGAAATTTCTTCTTCATTTTCGAAGCATCTAAGTTTAAAAAACATCATGAATGTAGTATAAATGGATTTGTATTGATCCAAACAAGATTTATATTCATAAAAACAAGATTCATCACTATTTTGTTTGCATTTTTTCTGATTTTTTCATTTTTTTCACATTTTTTTCATTTTTTTTCATTTTTCTTCGTTCTTCTTATTTCAATCCAATTTTTTTTTGTTTAAGTCTTAGATTAGTTTGCATTTTTAGTAATTTAGAGTAATTTGTTTATTTCTTCATTGTTTTCATATTTTTTCCAAACCCTAGTTAATTTTTTTTTGTTGAATCCATGTTTTTTTGGAACAAAATGTTTAACTTTAGAATTTTACGTTAGTTTAAATTTAATCTATAAAGTAGAAATCTAATTTAGGTTGTTTTTTAATTTTCTATTAAAAAACTAACAACTTGTGCTTTCTCTTTATATGTGCAGGTTAATTTATAATGGCAGATAGAGATGCTTCTATATCCGGTTCAGCCTCAGGCCCTGTTGCATCATCATCATTTGTAGGCAAACGTCCTCTAGGAGCTAGAGATCCTGTGTGGAAATATGCTTATCTAGGACCGTACCCTGGCTCAGTTTTTTGCATCAAATGCCAAAACGTATACCGTGGAGGCATTAACCGCCTCAAATACCATCTTGCAGACATCAGTCGTCGTGATGCGAAGGCCTGTACTGGAACCACGGAAGAAATAAAAAGACAAATGAATGCCATACTTGCAGCCGCAGAAGAAAGAAAATTACAAAGGGAGAAGGCAAAGGCAGCCATGCAAGCATCCATAGCTTCTTCTCAAGGTGCTCCAGTCAACCTTGAGTCGGATGATGATGCACTTCAGGGCATAGTGGGCTCTTTTCGTGGTCCATGTAACCGAAGGCAACCCACCACCACTGCGAGCCCTTCATCTACTTCCAGTAGAGCACCAGGATCAGCACCTACACGCACAGTAGATAGTTTTTTTGTGCCTAGAAGCACACCTGGATCACAAACTTCCTTAGAGGCAACTGGGTGGAATAAGGAGGTGCATGAGCATGCATACATTGCTTGTGCCGATTTTTGGTATTTCAACAACATCCCTTTCAATGTGGCAAATTCTCCTTATTGGCATAATTTGGTTACTGCACTGACGGTTGCAGGAAAGGGCTTCAAGGCACCTTCTCGCACAGAATTGAGTGGGAGGTTAGTTAATTTAATGATAATCTTTTACGTTTTAAGTTTTTGATAAATTTATGTTCTTTAATTTATAGAAATTTATGATGAATTTAAGCTATTTTTTGTTTACAAACAAAATTTTTGTACTTAATTTCACTTTGTACTTGTAGGTTGCTTACAAATGCAAGGGATAGGGCAAAGGCAGTGGTGGAAGACCAAAGAAATGAATGGAAAAAATATGGCTGCTCTATTCTTTCCGATGGGTGGACGGATGGTAAAAACCGCACCATCATTAATTTTTTGGTAGCTTGCAAGAATGAAGTGGTGTTCTTGAAATCAGTGGATGCCTCCAACATAGTGAAAAATGCAGAAAATTTGGCTAAAATGTTGGAGCAAGTTTGCATGGAGGTTGGGATTGAAAATGTTGTGCAAATAATTACTGACAATGCAGCAGCATATGTGGCAGCTGGTAGAATCCTCCAAGATTGACACCACACAATTTCTTGGACACCTTGTGCAGCACATGTCCTTGACCTTCTTTTGGAGGACATAGGCAAGCTTGATTGGGTCACACCGATTGTAGAGGATGCAAGGAGGATCACAAAATTTATCTACAATCACCCTTGGGTTCTTAACATGATGAGGGATTACACCCAAGGGAAAGAGTTGGTGAGATCCGGTGTGACAAGGTTTGCAACGGTTTTCTTAACGTTGCAAAGCATTCTTGGTGCATTGGGGGCTTTGAAACAAATGTTTGTGTGCCCAAAATGGACAGAATCATCTTATGCGAAGAAGCCAGAAGGAGACAAGGTTGCATGCATTATCTTTGACAAAGTATTTGTAGAAAGAGCTACAGAGATTGTGAAGGTAACTTCAAAACTTCGAATTTAAATTCAAATTGAATATTTATTTATTTTTAATATGTCTTTCATTGTAAATTAGTACCTTTAATCTTTTTGCATTTTTATATTGTAGGTGTCGGAGCCCTTGGTTAGAGTCCTCCACTTGGTAGATGGGGATAAAACCCCAATGGGGTATCTTTATGAGGCCATGGATAGGGCCAAGGAAGCTATTAAAACTTATTATAAGGGGGGCAGCCTCAAATTTGATCCCATATGGGAGATTATTGATAGGAGGTGGAACAATCAACTCCACCAACCCATCCATGCAGCAGGGTACTTTTTGAACCCCCGTTTCTTCCATTCAGGCACCTTCTCAGATCCTACTGGAGAGGTTATGGAGGGCCTCACTTCTTGCATTCAGAGGATGACACCCCAGGCTGAGGTGGCAGACCTCATTGTTGATGAATTGCAAGCTTATAGGGAAAGAAGGGGTAGGCTCTTTTCTTCAGACTTGGCTACACGAGCAATAAACAATCAGTCACCAGGTATAAAATTTCAAATTTACAAGTTACAACTATTGATAATTTGATATTTAATATGTTTTGAACTTTTCACTTTCCTTTCTAAGTTTCTAACTCTTCAATATTTTTTTTGTAGAGGTTTGGTGGACAAATTGGGGTGGAAATACCCCAAATCTCCAGAGATTTGCCCTCCGTGTCTTATGCCAACCATGTAGTTCATCCAATTGTGAGTGCAACTGGAGCTTATTTCAGGCCATCCACACAAAGAAGAGGAACAAGCTAGCTCAGAAACGCCTCAATGACCTTGTCTATGTGCAATATAATCTTCGGCTGCGCACAAGAAGGGTAGAGGAAATATCAGATGATCCAATTGATTTGGATGAGATAGATCCTTACAGTGATTGGACAGGGCAGGATGAGCAGCCTTCATTGTTTTCTGAGGATGAGATCTATGATCTGGAGAGACAGGCAATGGAGGAGGGGGCTGCCGCTGGAATCGATGGATTGGGATTCTCATTGGATGACATTGAGGATGAGGAGGATGAGGATGAGGAGGATGAGGAGAGTCAGGAGACATTGCCACCAGGACCACTACCAGCATCTACATCCAGGATGGAGGTTGAGCCACGGTTTGTCATGCCGAGGAGGGAGGAGCCACAGCAGATTCCTAGGACTAGACCTAGTTCTACCACTCCCCTAGTTTTCAGTAGACTTGGGAAGGGGAAGGGGAAGAGGAAGATGTAGTATTTAGTATTTACTTTCAGTTTCAGTTTTACAAAAACAATTTGCTATTTCCATTTTGTTTCAGACTATCAGTATCAGCGCATTCCTCATGAGGATGCCATTTTGTATCCAATTTACTTTGAAATCAATCAAATACAACTAGACTCAGCTTGTTTCTCATTTATTGACTTGTTGGATGCATCTAATCATTGAATTTTGCAAAAAAAAATGTGTTTTTAATAAAATTTAAACAATTTTTTAAGTTGCCGAGTTTTTTGCCGAGTTTTTGCGAGTTTTTTGCCGAGTCGAATTTTTCAGGCTTGGCGGGTTTTTGCTTTTGGCGAGTTTTTCAACTATGATTGAAATCATTGTTGTCTACACCAAAATCACCATCGCTCAATGAATCTGGTGCATCACCCTTATTTTCAAGTTTTCCTGCTTTATCTTTTCATTTTAAAAGCATTCCTTCTAACCCTTTTCCCCTGCAAGCATTAGCACTAGATTTAGTTACATTTCTCTAAGTAATCGGCTTAGAAAGAGGAAGCCGGCCTTCTCTGGAGGTCTGATCTTAGTTTGCAAGGTCCCACACTTCGAGATCATTCCCATGTTTCTCCAAATTGCCAAGTTTTTTTTACAAACTCAGCAAGGGTGCAGATCTAAGAGACCAACAATTATCTTTGGTCATTTTGTCATCATGCATGATGGAGATTGATTGTCATTGATGTCAAAAAGGTGTTGAGTTGATGATGCAAATACATCATGTGAAAGTTAGATCAGATTTGTTGGTGTCTCTTGGGATATTGCTCTTGGTGTAGTTGTCATTCATGGCAAAGAACTTCAATATGGAATTGCATCAATACAAGACATCAAGGTCGTGATATGTAATGCAAGCTGAAGTCTTCTGGGTATATTAGGTTGCTTCAAGTGTTCACATGCATTGATTAGTTGATGGGTTCAGAGCCATAAGGAATGGTGAAGGTCATGTGAGTTTGTTTTTGCCATCTCATGAAAGATCCCTGATGGATCCCTTTGCTGAAATGAAGTGCTGTTGCTGAAATGAAGTGCTGTTTTTTGTGATTTAATTTGTTTTATGATTTTTATTATTTTTTTTTTTGTTTTCTTTCAGACTAGAGAGGAGATGCAGAAGGGGTTTCAGTTTTCTTGATATGTGTATTTGCCAAGATGGCAAATAGAAATACATACAGCTGCAATCTCAAATAAAATGGACTAAAAATAAATAATAACTGATAGAAAGATAACACATGAGAAATGGAGGCACATACCCATCAGATCTGTATTTTAATATTCAATGGAAGCCTGGTTTGCAACCCTACTTGCATACAAAGGCAATATTGGCCTAGAAGAGGCTATACATGCAACTGAGAATGAAGGATCTGAAGAATAAAGCTGATTTAACACTGCTGCAAGCTTAGATCTGCAATAACATGCCCTGGAATCTGTCCAATGATGCACAAATGAAGACCCAGAGTAGGCCTCCCACAAACAAGAACTGGGTTATCGTCCAATTCACCAAAATCCTTGAGAGTTTTCGTTCCCAAGAGTCTGAATGCTGCTGCCCCCTTCCACAGAGTTCAGAGCTGCCATGAAGCTTCAAAAGATATGCAAAAGATCGATCCAAATAGCACTTCAAAGTCACTTTATGCACTTCCCAAAGTGGGCGTCCACTTTAGGGTTCCAAAAGGGATCAAAATTGAGAATCTTTAAAAGATCCTTTTATTAATGAAGCCTTCCCAAGTTGGGCGCCCAAGTTGAGGGCCCAACTTCATTATTAAAAGCCCACTTTTTAAACACAACATTGTGTCAACTAGGTGGGGGACTTTTTAATAACTTATTAATATAAAGTGACATGTTATTCACTTTATTTTATTTATTTTTATTAAATATTAAAGCCACACTTTAATATTCAATAATTATTCGAAATCCATCACCTGGCCATCCTGAACTGAGAACTTCTGAAGCCCACGCTACTGGTGATGTCGCCACGTGTCATGCCAACTGACAGTGCCTCCCTAAAATGTAGGGATACCTCCTAAAAAATAGGAATTTGACCAAAACTCCAAAAATGCTCCTGGAGGTCCCCTGATGCCTCCTAGTCAACTCTCGGTCAAACCCTAAAAAATAGGAACCCTTCCTAAAAAATAGGAAACTGTCAAAAACTGACTGGAAAGGCCTGTAAAGCTCTGTGCCAAGCTACACTGCCTCTGGATAGGTCCCCTAACCACGCTGCTGACCTACGGGAACCCGGATGATAGGTCAACTCTCATGTCTCTGCTAGACAGCGCTAAAGAGGGGACATGACAGTCCTCCCCTCTCGAAGATGCTTGCCCACAAGCAACTGCAAGGTCGGATGCTGTAAAATGGACTCTCCCTCCCAAGTGGCGTCCTCTATAGGGAGTCCCCTCCAACGAATTAAGTACTCCCGAATCACCCTACTTCTCAGCCGTCGTTCCCTCTCCTCCAAGATCTCCTCAGGAACCAGAGTCAGCTTACCTTCCTCATCCAAGGGAGGTAAATCGGGTGATGCTACAATATGTTGCCCCAGTGCCTTTTTCAGGCAAGATACATGGAACACATTATGAATCCGACTCTCAGGTGGTAACTCAATCTCATAAGCAACCTCTCCCACACGCCTGAGAATCCGATATGGTCCGTAGAAGCGAGGCTTGAGCTTCTCAGCTCCACCCCCTTTAAGGGTACTCTGTCGGTAAGGCTGCAACCGCAGGAAAACCATGTCATCCACCTCAAATACTCTCTCAGTCCTATGCCGATCAGCGTAGACCTTCTGCTGATTCTGTGCCTGCTGAAGATTCTCCCTGAGAGATCTCATGATGTCCTGGTTCTCCTGTAACCAATCCTGTGCCAAGGGCACCCTGCTGTCACTTACAGCCAAATCAACAAAAGATAATGCCTCGTAACCATAGAGGGCTCTAAAAGGTGTCATAGCAATAGACATATGGTGTGTAGTATTATAGCAATACTCTCCTAGATATAGCCAACGCACCCATGCCTTCTGCTGTCCTGACACATAGCTGCGCAAATACCCCTCAACCCACTTATTAACAATCTCGGTCTGCCCATCTGTCTGTGGGTGGTAGCTGGTACTGGGTGTCAACTCCGTACCTGTGAGCCTGAAAAGTTCTTGCCAGAAAGAACTCATGAACCTACTATCCCTGTCACTCACTATGGTCTTGGGAAGACCGTGGAGCCTGAATATCTCTCTGAAAAATAACTCCGCCACCTGAGATGCTGTGAAATCAGCTGCAATAGGAAAGAAGTGGGCGTATTTAGTCAACCTGTCTACTACAACATAGATACAGTCTTTCCCCTGCACCCGAGGAAGACCTGAAATGAAATCCATGGAGATCCCTGACCACTTCTGCTCCGGTATAGGTAACGGCTGTAATAAACCAGCAGGGAAAGTATGCTCAGACTTATTCTGCTGGCACGTCAAACACTCACGAACATGACGTAAGATATCAGCTTTGAGACCCTTCCAAGAGAATCTCTCTCGAACCGCCCTGTAGGTCTTACCATAACCTGGGTGCCCTGCTGTCGGAGTATCATGATAAGCATGCATAATTTGTTCCTTCAACTGAGAACCAGGAACCAGATACACCCTGCCCTTGTAGTAGATGACTTCATCTACCACAGTGTACCTATCATCCAACACCAAACCATCCATGACCTCACAAGCATGCTGATTTTTGGAGTACTCAACTAAAAGTTGAGCCTTCCAATCTGCTGAAATCTCGCTCAGTGAACATAGGGCAGCAAGTGATGGTTTTCTAGAAAGTGCATCAGCCACAGTATTATTCTTCCCCTTTATGAATTCGATGTCAAAATCATAAGCCTGAATCTTGCTCACCCATTTTTGTTGACGATCATTGAGCTCTGTCTGATCAAGGAAATATTTCAGACTGTTGTGGTCTGTCCTTACCACGAATTTGCTGCCAACAAGATACTGTCTGAACTTGGCTAATGCATGCATAATAGCCAACATTTCCTTATCATATGTAGAATACAACCTCTCATTATCCCGCAGCTTCCGACTCTCAAAAGCAATGGGGTGTCGGTTCTGCATCAAAACCGCTCCTATGCCCAAACCGGAAGCATCACACTCAAGCACAAAGGGCTGCGAGAAGTCGGGAAGTGCTAAAACTGGGCAAGTACTCATAACCTCCTTGAGCCTGTCAAAGACTCCCTGTGCCTGCTCTGTCCATCTAAAAGCCCCTTTCTTTGTGAGGTCTGTCAAGGGAGCTGCCAACTGAGAGAAACCCCTCACAAATCGCCTGTAATAAGCACATAGACCAAGGAAACCCCGTAACTCAGTAATGTTCCGAGGGTGTGGCCAATCTCTAATTGCCTGAATCTTCTCCTCGTGCACCTTCACCCCATCAGCACTAATCACATGACCCAGATATAGGACCTCTCTAAGTCCAAACTCACATTTGGACAACTTAGCAAATAGAGACTGACTCTCCATGATGCTAAGTACCTCCTCAACATGTCTGAGATGGTCCTCCCAAGTACGACTGTAGATCAGAATATCGTCAAAGAACACTAGAACTGATTTCCTCAACTGCTTGTTGAAGAGATGGTTCATACATGACTGGAAGGTGGCTGGAGCATTGGTAAGGCCAAAAGGCATCACCAGAAACTCATAATGCCCATAGTGACAACGGAAGGCGGTCTTGTGTACATCCTCTGCTCGTACACGAATCTGATGATAGCCTGAACGAAGATCAATCTTAGAGAAGTAGATGGCTCCATGAAGCTCGTCCAACAACTCATCAATGCGCGGAATAGGGTATCTGTTCTTGATTGTCTTCTTGTTCAAGGCCCTGTAATCTATACACATCCGTAGGGTACCATCCTTCTTCTTAACCAGTACTACAGAAGAAGCAAAGGGGCTAGAACTGGGGCGAATGAAACCCATATCTAACAGCTCATGAATAGTCTTCTCAATCTCATCCTTGTATGCTCTAGGATGACGATACGGGGTGGTGATCACTGGCTTAGCTCCATCCTCCATCTCTATCCCATGCTCAAACCCTCTATCCGGGGGTACACCAGGAGGTATGTCACCAAATACTCGGCCATGCCGATCCATCACTGTCTGTATGTCAACATGAAATGCTCTAGCATCCTGAGGAGTGGGTGTCTTGGATTTCACAAAACAACGTGTGGCCCAGAGCACATCATCATGTCTGATAATAGACTCCATCCTGCGAGAAGATACCTCCTTGGGTCCACCGTCAGAGGCTGCCCTCAAGATCACCTTCTTCCCGCCAGATAGGAACTCTAACTGCATGCGGTGGTGATCAATAATATATCTCCCAATACCCTGTAACCACTGCATACCCAAAATCACATCATAATCCTCTAAGGGTAGGATATAAAAGTCATCCGTCAAAGTAAAATCACCCATCTGAATGCTGAGCTGTGAGATCCTCCGAGTACAACCCAACACTGCACCATCTGCAACCTTAACTCCAAAACCCTCGAACACCTCAGACTGTAATCCACGCCTCTCCACCAATTTCTGATCAATAAAATTGTGCGTGGCTCCTGTGTCAACCAAACTCATGACTCGCTGTCCCTGTAAGGTTCCTTTTAACCGAAAGGCATGGAACCTGGGATAACTGGATAGGGTAGCCATAGTCACTTTGGCTGCCGCCGATGAATCAGGGATGTCTATCTCTAGCTGGGGTCGCTCCTGAATAACCTCCTCAGGGCTGTCCTCAATGTCGGTGTCTGGTATCTCCTCATCCCCAAGCTCAGATGTGACCTCAACCAAGTGAACTCTGCCCTTACCCATACAGCGGTGTCCGGGCTCCCAAGGTTCCTTGCAGGAGAAGCATAATTTCTTCCTCCTCAAATCATTCCGTGACTCCTGATCCATCCTAGGAGGTCTAGCTGACTGTCCATCTCTGAACTGTGGAGTATTGGCCTTCTGAAAAGGCCGTGATTCCCTGAATGGCCTCTTATCCGACTGATAAGTGGGAGTGGTGTCCAATCTCAAGGTCACATCAATGGCATCCTTAAGAGTGGCCGGCTGGAAGGCACGTACCAATCCCTTAAGCCTATCCTGTAACCCCTCAATGAATAACATCACGCTACGCCTCTGGGGCATATCAGGTACCATAACTGCAATACGCTGGAACTCATTAACATAAGCTTCAGCATGTCCTGTTTGTCTAAGATGTGCCAACTCCCTATAGTAGAGTTCTGTGTCCTTACGGTCAAACCGGGTAATGAGTCGTTCAGTGAACTCTGCATAGGAATGAATCAAGGCATGATCCTGGGTGACCAGTCCATGATGCCACCAATCATAGGCAACCCCATCTAAATGTAAGACAGCAAACTGGATAGCCTCACGCTCAGGCATGGGTCTCAAGGATAAATATATGTCCAGCTTGTGCACCCAAGCACGTGCACTCGTACTACCCGTACCATTATATGTAGCCAACGTGATCTTCCCAGTAGCTCTACTGAGGTCATAGTTCTGCTGCTGTGGTCTAGTGCCTCGGTCTCCTCTAAACCTGGTAGAATCTCTGCGCTGTGCACAATACTGTGGAAAAGGAAAGACATCCCGGACCTCAGGGGGTAAGGCTCGCCACTCAGCTGTAGCCGCCATGACTGAGTCCTGAAATTCCACCTCTGGTGGCTCTATCTGTGCTGGCCGTTCACCTGGTGCAAACTGCGGAAGTAAGGGTCTATCCCTGGCCTGTCCACGTCTAGGGGAATGATGGGAACTCCTAGCTGATGCGTGTGACCTGTGACTATGCTGGCTTCCCGCCACTGATACTGATCTGCTCCGTCTGCCTCTATCTAACTCCAATCGTTCCAAGGCATCCTGTATCCTGTCAAGGGTCTGAGCAATCCTAGGTTGAGTGTTGATGAGGGTTCTCATCATCTCTCTCTCTTCCTCATCCTGATCTCTCCTGGCATTTCTCTGTTCTTCAGCCATTACTGGTTCCTCTGCTGTACCAATCCCAAGCTCGTTTTGGGCTGTCCTGCGTGTGTAATACCTGTCTGTATGCATAGAAAGCAAATCTCTAAACCCCACAGGCTGGCAGGTCAAAGGCTCTGATACCACTGAAAGATCCCTGATGGATCCCTTTGCTGAAATGAAGTGCTGTTGCTGAAATGAAGTGCTGTTTTTTGTGATTTAATTTGTTTTATGATTTTTATTATTTTTTTTTTTGTTTTCTTTCAGACTAGAGAGGAGATGCAGAAGGGGTTTCAGTTTTCTTGATATGTGTATTTGCCAAGATGGCAAATAGAAATACATACAGCTGCAATCTCAAATAAAATGGACTAAAAATAAATAATAACTGATAGAAAGATAACACATGAGAAATGGAGGCACATACCCATCAGATCTGTATTTTAATATTCAATGGAAGCCTGGTTTGCAACCCTACTTGCATACAAAGGCAATATTGGCCTAGAAGAGGCTATACATGCAACTGAGAATGAAGGATCTGAAGAATAAAGCTGATTTAACACTGCTGCAAGCTTAGATCTGCAATAACATGCCCTGGAATCTGTCCAATGATGCACAAATGAAGACCCAGAGTAGGCCTCCCACAAACAAGAACTAGGTTATCGTCCAATTCACCAAAATCCTTGAGAGTTTTCGTTCCCAAGAGTCTGAATGCTGCTGCCCCCTTCCACAGAGTTCAGAGCTGCCATGAAGCTTCAAAAGATATGCAAAAGATCGATCCAAATAGCACTTCAAAGTCACTTTATGCACTTCCCAAAGTGGGCGTCCACTTTAGGGTTCCAAAAGGGATCAAAATTGAGAATCTTTAAAAGATCCTTTTATTAATGAAGCCTTCCCAAGTTGGGCGCCCAAGTTGAGGGCCCAACTTCATTATTAAAAGCCCACTTTTTAAACACAACATTGTGTCAACTAGGTGGGGGACTTTTTAATAACTTATTAATATAAAGTGACATGTTATTCACTTTATTTTATTTATTTTTATTAAATATTAAAGCCACACTTTAATATTCAATAATTATTCGAAATCCATCACCTGGCCATCCTGAACTGAGAACTTCTGAAGCCCACGCTACTGGTGATGTCGCCACGTGTCATGCCAACTGACAGTGCCTCCCTAAAATGTAGGGATACCTCCTAAAAAATAGGAATTTGACCAAAACTCCAAAAATGCTCCTGGAGGTCCCCTGATGCCTCCTAGTCAACTCTCGGTCAAACCCTAAAAAATAGGAACCCTTCCTAAAAAATAGGAAACTGTCAAAAACTGACTGGAAAGGCCTGTAAAGCTCTGTGCCAAGCTACACTGCCTCTGGATAGGTCCCCTAACCACGCTGCTGACCTACGGGAACCCGGATGATAGGTCAACTCTCATGTCTCTGCTAGACAGCGCTAAAGAGGGGACATGACATCTCAAGCTTACTTGATTTGTTGGTTGTAGAGTATTAGGTCTTTATTCTTTATGTCAACTTGTGTATGATCAGAGTTGAGTTAATCAGTTGTGCTCACCATTCTTCATGTTATGATGATCATGATTCTTGATTTGAAGAGAGTTGACATGGGTGCTCAAAGTTGGTATGTTGCTTAATGTCTTGTTTCAGTTAGTCTTCATTATCTTGCCTCAGTGAGTCTTCATCATCATGCAGTTATGTTGTTCACATGGATGTTGATGTGATTGTCATGAAGAGACATCAAACATATGATGGCAAAACATGTGGCAGAGATATCAAACAGGTGATAGAGTTCTTGTGATAACTTGATCTTGATTGGATTATCCTATCTTGTCATTCGTAGTCTCAGAATGTCATTGATGGTGCAAAGGAATTGGTCATGGTGTTCAATATGCAAAAAGTATTTCTCAGTTGGTTTAGAGTGACAAAAGGTCTTTAATATGCAAAAAGTATTCATTTTTAAGTCACTAGTGATACACATATCTGTGAGGTAATTTGGTGTAGTTTACCTCTCTGCAAATGTTTAAATCTTCTGCAACAGTGTTATTCTTAACTGAGAAGTATATTTGATATATCAATGGGGGTATTGTTGAAGTGTTTTTTTCTAAGAGTCTTAGTGCTCTAAAGAATATTAAAAACCTAAATTCATAATATCATAGCCTTCTCTGCAAGGCTATGACAGTTGCACTTTATAAAATGGAGTTGACCTGCCATATTTGGTCAAGATCACTTAAGTGACCCGTTTAAGGGGTCTCTCAGTCATAATATTGACCGGCCCTCTCTTTATAACACCGGTTCTTTCCAATATCCTAAAAGAAGTCTAAGCGCCAAATTGAAATCAATGGTTTTTATTTAAAGTTAAGTGGGCACAAATACATAATCTTATGGTTATTATTTAAATTGGATCTCCCTCTCCATTGTTTCATATTTGACGGGCTAGTGAACGTCACTGTGTGTGATTGTTTTTAGAAAGCTCTTTTCAAGGCTATTTTTTAGCCTTTAAGGTGATAGTTTGCAAGGCAGTTTTTTTTATAATTTAAAAGCTTCTTTTTTAGGAAGGATTTTTCCTATTCTCGAGGCATTGAAGAAGACAAAGGAGGACTTTTTTATTATTTCTTTTTTGGGGATAAGATTTAGTAGAATAAATGGAAGTTTTTTTAAAAGGTGCCTTCTTTTTCTACTCATGAAAATGAAGAATGAGTCCGAGGAGAATTTTTTTTTTCAGGGGCATATTTGCAGATGATATTCTTGCAGATTGAAAATATTTTTGCAGATTGAAGAAGATGAAAAGATTGAAGAGTATTGAAGAGAAAAGTTTTGCAAGTGCTTTGTGATTTTTATTGAGGACAAAATTGTTCATATTGAAATGTTTGAAAGGAATATGAAAGGTCAAGATAATTTTATTGTAGGTGAATTGATTTAATTTGTGAAGGGACTTCATGCAGATGAACAAAGAGTTTTATTTCTTTGACAAGGGCAAAATCAATTGATGATTTTAATTAGTGATATATGATGAATATCATTCATGGTTTTTATTGAGAAGATGAAAGAGTTTATTTTATGAGAAGAAGAAAATGAATCAGAGAAATGAAAAATATGAATGGTTATGCAAAGTAGAGGAATTTAATCTTATTCTTTGCAGTTTCTTGATAGATGAAAATATATATACAGAAAAAATGTGTGATGTATTAGTAATCATTTTGGTCAAAGGGTTTGAGCTTGGATGTTTGTAGGTTTTTCATTTAAACCCTAAATCTTTTGCCCATCGGTGTGAGTTCGCATGTGTCTTGGCGATCATGTTGGTAGCAGTGGTATTTTCTTCCATTGCCAGGACTTTGTCCATCGGCAGCAGTGTTACATGTTCCACCGATGAGGATGGTCAGGCCGATGGGGGATGTTCAAGCTAGTTATCGGCGAGAGTTCGGCTATCGGTGAAGGAAATTTTGCATCCTTCGATGTGTTCAATCTGGCTGATGGAGTTGCGCATCTGCGTGAATTTGGTTATCGACAGAGGATTTCTAGGCTCCGCCGATGCATTTGGTCTGGCCGATGGTGTCATCGGCGTGTGTGTGGTCATCGGCGAAAGAATTTTGAGTTCACTGATGAGGTTGGTCTTGCCGACGGAATGTAGCTAGAGGTTGCCATCGGCGTAACTTGTGATGTCGGCAGGAGGGTTTTCAATTGCTCCGATAGTCCATGTTTGGCCGACGGGGGGATGTGAATGTCATCGGTGTGATCGGCATGTTAGCAGGAGGATTTTCGGCTGGGCCGGTGGGAGGAGGTCTTGCCGACTGAGTGGTTTGTAAGTGCCATCGGAGTGACAGTGTATCGGGCAAGCTGGCGGGAGGTCTGCCGATGGTGTGGGTTACGCCGATGGAGTTGTTCATCGGAGAGAGTAGGTGCATCGGCGAAGGTGGATTGCGTTGGGCCGATGGTGGTTTTCTTGCAGTTGGTCTTGCCATCGGTGTGACGCTGCGTATCGGGGAGGTTGGCGAAGTGTTCGCCGATGCAGTTGTTCTTGCCGATGAGGGTAGTTCGGGGCCTTCGTCGGTGTGAGTATTGTTATCGGAGAAGGGATTTTTGGTTGCTCCGATGGTGTATGTTAGGGCGATGTGTTTTTGGCCGAGGATTCGTGGCTCGAGTGAGGTAAAACGCTTGACACCTATTGAGCTCGCGACCGCTTATAAATTGATAGAATGGTCTCTGCAGGGCGAATGTGGGATTATTCATTTCACATTTTTTGAAATAGTTGGTAGTTGGACGCACGGGGTGCCTACGTGGCACAGTTTTGTTGGCTCTTGACTTTTCAAGACCATTTTGGCACCGCAGGTTTCGGTAGTAGGCAGGATTTTGACGATCACGATTCAATTTCTCATCAGCATAGGATTTCCCTTGTTCTTTCTGGCGGGAACCTTCTGAACGCAGGTTGTTACTACGTCCTATTGGTTGGTATGCCATCAATGGCATAGGGATTGCAGAGGTATGGCCTAAACGACTAGCTAGCTACCTGATTGAAGATGGATGTCCTTGAACGGCGGTGGGGACCCTGTTTCCATCTACTCCATCCTCTCTGTCTCCCCCATAGCATTAAATCTTTGAGCGCTATTCTTTCTCATGAATGTATCTGGCAAATTTTGAAATCTACCATGTAATTAATTACTGAAGGTACACTTTCTGGCTGTTTTAAGCAAATTGTGTTACTCTTTCTATGGTTGTTGAAAACTGGACATATTTGGCTCTGTAAAAAAATACAACTGGTTTTGGTTGCTCTGTATAGGTCTTGTGAGTTTATGTATCTCTTGTTGTATGTCTCATGCATGAATCTACTGATTTCTTGATTGGTTTTATATGAGTAATGCTATATTTGCATGTGTTTTGTTAATTCTGTCTCCAGTATTGCATGTGTTCTTCTGAATCTAGATATCTAAGGGGTGTTTGGTATTCTAGAATATAGAATTCCTATATTGAATGCTTGATCTTTCAACTTCTGCTCAAGGGGTAGATTAAAGTGTTTTCAGATTGAGTATTGGGAAGGGTATACTGCAATAGGGATGCCATAAGTAGAGATAACACTTTGTATTGGGAGGTATCTATAAGGCAGATATCACACAAATCCCCTTGAAATCCAGTTTTATTGTGTTCATGCTGATTATTCACAGGTGTATGTCTACCGACTCCAAGCCCTGGATAGGCACCAATCTAGCTCTGTGTTGAGGTTATACACCAGGTCCAGGTTTGCATCCAAACATCAAATCAAATCATTTCATCCTTCCACCTGTTAGTTGTAGGAGTAGGAGTAGGAAACCCCTGCATGCTCTCATACCTAACCAGACATATGTGTCCAAGAATGTTGCCAACCTTGTGATTTGTTACACAAATCTTGGTCCATACATGAGAGTATTCTACCTGTTGCTGTCAAGTTAAATCCTTATGTCATTGAGCTAGTCAAGGTCATACCTTTATCAAATAGGGACACACCCCTTGGTGCGGCAGAACCAGAAGTGAAGGGGAGGAGCTCACGCAACCTCCTATATTTTGTTGGCTGAATCTGCCTGTGCATTAGAACTGGCAAACCCTAATGTTGATTCAGAAGAAAAACCAACAGAAATTGGTGACTCTACTGGGGAGAATTGATAAAAACAAAATATATTTGTGGATCATCCGAGTCGCAACAAATTGGCGACTCTACTGGTGAGATCAATGTCATATCCATGAAAGTTTGAGTCTACAAGATTGAAGTATCAGACCTGGAGGTGCTTTGTTGCAGCAAAGGAAAAAGTTGTATGTGTGATTCTGCTGTGGGAGAACCTAAAAAGAAAGAAATGCATTTTCAACTTCAACCAGTTTGAAGCTCATTCCTCTACCAAGGAGGTCGCGACTCTATTGAAAGAACCTATCAGCTGCTGCAACATATCCAAGTATTTCCACAAGTTTTTGAAAGATTCCCTAATTGGTGAAATAACACTGGTTAAAAGGGAAACATTGGTGAAAGCAGAGCTTGCATGTTTTTGTTAAAACCTATTCTGTATTTCAAAAGAGCATGCAATATTGTTCAAAAGACTCATATAGAGGACTTTAGGAAAGTTTGAAATAACAGTTTGAATTTTAAGTGCCTAAAGTCATTGTTTATTGAAAATCTGAGTAGAGAAGAGGGTTGCAGAAACACAAAGGATGTATTATCAGCCCTTGAACCCTAGTGAAGTGTCAAATGCAATAATGCATAATAATCAGTCCCGACCATGTAATAAAAGAGGCTTCAACATAGACAGATATAAGCCCATAAATTTCAGTGGCATTTGTGGCTACCCAAATGCTTTTCCACCTAAAATCAGAAAGTATTTGCCTAAATTCAATGGTATAAAGGATGAATCAGCTGAGAGACACTTGCAGCAGTTTATAAATGTGATAGATGACTTTGAGATTGACCATGAGGATGTGGTTATGAGATTATTTGTTCAATCTCTAGATGAAGATGCAAGGAATTGGTTTTCCTACCTTCCAGCTCACTTTATCAGCTCTTGGCATAGTTTTAAATCTGCATTTCTAGTGCAATATGGTGAGAGAATTTCTGAATATGCAGTCATTAGTGATTTTATGTACATCCATATTGAAGAAGATGAGTTGATCCCAGCCTTTAACCTCAGATTTATGAAGGCTTTGAACAGAATACCAAAATGTATGAGACCTAATGATGCACTGTGCTTAGTTGTCTATTTGGGAGCCTTTGATAAGAAGATGAGCTATAGATTGAGAGATAAGGAGCCCACCACATTGCATCAGGCACATCAGTTTGCAATAGATATTGAAAACAATTGGAGATATGGTATTCAAAAGGGTTATTTTTCTGAAAATTTTTGTTGTCCTGCAGTCCCCAATGTAAACGAGAGATTTAATTCAGGTATTGAAAATGAATGTCAAAGCACTCACACCCCTTTTGTCCCAGTTTTTGCATCATCCCAAGTTGATGATGTTTCTGTTATAGAAGAGGATGTCTTGTTTTGCCCAGCAAAGGAAGTTGAAAATAATGATTTTTCAAGTAATATTTACATACCAGCCCTTATCAAAGAGCATTCATGTTTAAATGATCCAGTTGTGCAAAGTTGTGATCATATGGATCAACAATCAATATCAGTTTCATCAGGAAGTATTAGAGAGCTGGAGAATGATGCAGATAGCTCAACTTCAGAGTGCATTGAAACAACAGAAATCTTGTATAAGGGGCAATCAGATGATAAAAAAGATATCCATGACCAATGCATGGATCAGGTTTGTTCTTCTTATGACTCTGGATCTAACAATAATGAAGAAGAATTGGACTGTCATGAAGAAGAAGCAAAGAACTTTACAGTGAATGTAAATCCCCTTTATGATGAGCTTTCTGATGCATATGATATTGTGAGTCATGACCTTCAATGGTGCAGGATTAACCCTCTTTTTGGGGATGATGATGAATATGAGACAGTTGACCTAGGTGATACATCAGTTTGTGAGGGGACATATGAATCAGATATCTTCAGTTCCTGTGAAGGTAGTATGGATTTGCAAACTGTGGATAATGTATGTTCATCATCATTTGATCCAGACATGTGCAACTATGGGTGTATGGATCAGGGTTTGTTTTCAATATCAATAAATATTGGGGGTCTCATATTTTCTGAGTGCTTTCAGTTTTTGGATCAGCTGGATGAATGTCTGATGATGTGCAGCAGCCAGGTAAATGATGAAAAGTGCCAAGAGCAATATGATGTACTGTCTGAGGAATATAACATACATATGTTACTTAATGCTGAAGAATATTATGATGTGTATGGTTATGTTTCTAATTTTGAAATCCAGAGTGACAGAGGCAATACTACAAGTGGCAAGTTGTCAAAAATGGTGGAATATCTAATTGAGAAGATGACCTTGTGGGTAGATTATGCCAATTTTTTCAGTTGGGATTGGGATCTTTCAGTTTGGAATCAGGGATATGACAAGAAAAGGTTCTGGTTCTACCTTTTTGGCTGCCCTGGGCCGCCCAAATTTTTTTTTTAATCTAGTTTGTGATGCAGGTCAGTGCAGCTTCATGACTCTGTTGCCCAATGAATAAGGGACTGGTCTGCATCCCAGAGATCTGAGGTCCTCGCTGCAGTCTTACACCTGCACGTCCCCAGATAGAGCCTATGTTAATAATCATTTTGGTCAAAGGGTTTGAGCTTGGATGTTTGCAGGTTTTTCATTTAAACCCTAAATCTTTTGCCCATCGGTGTGAGTTCGCATGTGTCTTGGCGATCATGTTGGTAGCAGTGGTATTTTCTTCCATCGCCAGGACTTTGTCCATCGACAGCAGTGTTACATGTTCCACCGATGAGGATGGTTAGGCCGATGGGGGATGTTCAAGCTAGTTATCGGTGAGAGTTTGGCTATTGGCGAAGGAAATTTTGCATCCTCTGATGTGTTCAATCTGGCTGATGGAGTTGCGCATCGGCGTGAATTTTGTTATCGGCAGAGGATTTCTAGGCTCCGCCGATGCATTTGGTCTGGCCGATGGTGTCATCGGCGTGTGTGTGGTCATCAGCGAAAGAATTTTGAGTTCGCCGATGAGGTTGGTCTTGCCAACGGAATGTAGCTAGAGGTTGCCATCGGCGTAACTTGTGATGTCAGCAGAAGGGTTTTCAGTTGCTCCGATAGTCCATGTTTGGCCGACGGGGGGATGTGAATGTCATCGATGTGATCGGCATGTTGGCAGGAGGATTTTCGGCTGGGCTGGTGGGAGGAGGTCTTGCCGATTGAGTGGTTTGTAAGTGCCATCGGAGTGACATAGTGTATCGGGCAAGCTGGCGGGAGGTCTGCCGATGGCGTGGGTTACGCCGATGGAGTTGTTCATCGGAGAGAGTAGGTGCATCGACGAAGGTGGATTGCGTTGGGCCGATGGTGGTTTTCTTGCCGATCAAGTGCCATCGGTGTGACGCTGCGTATTGGGGAGGTTGGCGAAGTGTTCGCCGATGCAGTTGGTCTTGCCGACGAGGGTAGTTCGGGGCCTTCGTCGGTGTGAGTATTGCTATCGGAGAAGGGATTTTTGGTTGCTCCGATGGTGTATGTTAGGGCGATGGGTTTTTGGCTGAGGATTCGTGGGTCGAGCGAGGCAAAACGCTCGACACCTATTGAGCTCGCAGCCACGCTTATAAATTGATAGAATGGTCTCTGTAGGGCGAATGTGGGATTATTCATTTCACATTTTTTGAAATAGTTGGCAGTTGGACGCACGGGGTGCCTACGTGGCACAGTTTTGTTGGCTCTTGACTTTTCAAGACCATTTTGGCACCGCAGGTTTCGGCAATAGGCAGGATTTTGACGATCACGATTCAATTTCTCATCAGCATAGGATTTCCCTTGTTCTTTCTAGCGGGAACCTTCTGAACGCAGGTTGTTACTACGTCCTATTGGTTGGTATGCCATCAATGGCATAGGGATTGCAGAGGTATGGCTTGAACGATTGGCTAGCTACCCGATTGAAGATGGATGTCCTTGAACGGCGGTGGGGACCCTGTTTCCATCTACTCCATCCTCTCTGTCTCCCCCATAGCATTAAATCTTTGAGTGCCATTCTTTCTCATGAATGTATCTGGCGAATTTTGAAATCTGCCATGTAATTAATTACTGAAGGTACACTTTCTGGCTGTTTTAAGCAGACTGTGTTACTCTTTCTATGGTTGTTGAAAACTGGACATATCTGGCTCTGTAAAAAAATACAACTGGTTTTGGTTGCTTTGTATAGGAGGTCTTGTGAGTTTATGTATCTCTTGTTGTATGTCTCATGCATGAATCTACTGATTTCTTGATTGGTTTTATATGAGTAATGCTATATTTGCATGTGTTTTGTTAATTCTGTCTCCAGTATTGCATGTGTTCTTTTGAATCTAGATATCTAAGGGGTGTCTGGTATTCTAGAATATAGAATTCCTATATTGAATGCTTGATCTTTCAACTTCTGCTCAAGGGGTAGATTAAAGTGTTTTCAGATTGAGTATTGGGAAGGGTATACTGCAATAGGGATGCCATAAGTAGAGATAACTTAACACTTTGTATTGGGAGGTATCTGTAAGGCAGATATCACACAAATCCCCTTGAAATCCAGTTTTATTGTGTTCATGCTGATTATTCACAGGTGTATGTCTACCGACTCCAAGCCCTGGATAGGCACCAATCTAGCTCTGTGTTAAGATTATACACCAGGTCCAGGTTTGCATCCAAACATCAAATCAAATCATTTCATCCTTCCACCTGTTAGTTGTAGGAGTAGGAGTAGGAAACCCCTGCATGCTCTCATACCTAACCAGACGTGTCCAAGAATGTTGCCAACCTTGTGATTTGTTACACAAATCTTGGTCCATACATGAGAGTATTCTACCTGTTGCTGTCAAGTTAAATCCTTATGTCATTGAGCTAGTCAAGGTCATACCTTTATCAAATAGGGACACCCCCCTTGGTGCGGCAGAACCAAAAGTGAAGGGGAGGAGCTCACGCAACCTCCTGTATTTTGTTGGCTGAATCTGCTTGTGCATTAGATTTGCAGGTGCATCTGAGATGAAAACATTAATTTTAAGGGTGGTTTTTGAAGAAGAAAATGAAGGTGAATCAGGTTATACAGAATGCGATTGAGAGAGATGAATGCGATATATTTTGCAGAAGATTTGATGAGATGAATAAATTGATTGTATTTGAATTTTTGTGTGAGTGATTAGTCACAGGGTATGTAATGGTACAAATCAGATTGACTTGCAATCATTTCTTGCACACTGGAATTTATTTTGATAATAGTGATTGTACTTGCCAGTGAGGCTTTGTATGTCAGTGAGACAATTGGTGTAATCAGTGCGATTCAAAATAAGTTAGTGAGGCAAATTTTCAGAGTGGTTTTTATTCCCCTAGAGGGTTTTCCACTCATCAAAATCTTTGTCATGTGTTATCTTTGTGATTGATTATATTGTATCTATTTGATCATCTTTATTTAAGTTTTGTATATCATGATAACTGTCTTTAAGTGAACTCCTTTGCACAATATTTTGAGTCAAGTTTTGAAATGTTAAAAATTATACAACACTGATTCACCCCCCCCCCCTCAGTGTTGTCCTAGACTCCAACTAGTGGTATCAGAGCATAGGTTCCCTATTGAAGTCTAATCGGCCTGGGTAGGTCTTGTTAGTGGAGTACCATGGGAAAGTGTAGAAGAAATAAGAGCATGAGAAATGTCAAACCTCATACTGGTCAAAAGACACAAATGACACCATCTATATCAAATTCAGATATTGATATACAATCAGTTGATAGAAATGTTTCACAAGTTGAATCAGGTATTAGATTAGAGAAAGAGTTTTCTGGAGTTCCTCTCTCTGATGGTTCAGACTTCTCTGTTTGGTATATTAAGATGCAAGTATATTTATCCTCTTTAGGATATGATGTTTTGATGTCAGTTGAGAATGGGTATTGTGTTTCCTCTCAATCTCCTAATACTGCAAATAATAAAGATGCTTATGAATGTAATCATATAGCAAAGAAGGCCATTTTGTCTGGTTTATCTAATGAAATCTCTTGTAATCTTATGCATTGTGAAACAGCTCAGGATGTGTGGAAGGAATTGATAAGAATCTATCAAGGTGATGCACTTGGAGGAGAGGACAGCTTGTTATCTGAGAAGAGTGACAATGATGGAAGTCATTCACATGAAGGAGATGAGATACAATTTGTTTCAGAAGAAGGTAACATTATGAGTGATTATGATTAGAAATATGAAGA
Organism: Cunninghamia lanceolata; assembly: GCA_027924645.1. Taxonomy (NCBI): domain Eukaryota; kingdom Viridiplantae; phylum Streptophyta; class Pinopsida; order Cupressales; family Cupressaceae; genus Cunninghamia; species Cunninghamia lanceolata. The sequence goes on from BSBN01000082.1 coordinate 3,013,859, forward strand.
ACAAAAATGTGAGGTTGATGTTGAAGGAGAGCTCATATGTACTCTGAGTGAGATCAAGAAATGCAAAAAGGAAAATCAGAGACTAGAGTTGCAATTACAACAAGAAAAAGAATCCAAAGACAAAGTAGTTTCAGATTTTGAAAGAGTATCTTCTAATCTTGAAGAGGCAAGATTTCAGATTGTGAATTTAAGGACACAAATTAATGAATCGGATAAATTAATTATCAATCTGAAGACAGAGGTTGAGGAAGCTAAGAGGATAGCTAATGTAACAAAGTTTGAGTTGGAAGCTAAAACAGTTGAATGTCAAAAGCTTGAAGGAGAAATAGTCTCTTTAAAAAAAGATCTTGAGGATGTTAAGAAGCAGTTGGAAAAAAATTTGAAATTTGAAGAGAGCACAAGCAAGTTACATGAGATGCTAGGCAAACAAAAACAACATAGAGACACTGCTGGACTTGGCTATGAAAAGGGACAATCTTTTAAAGTTAGAGAAACTCCAAGAAAGAAAATAGATTTGGACTATCATGTTGTTGCTCCTGAAGGCAAAAAGAAGATTGAAGCTGAAATAAAAATTAAAGATGAGTTTGTAATGCATAATCAAAGAAGAAATTTCAGAAGGTCTGTTCTAGTAAGACAAGCATATATGTATAGGTATAATTATTCATTTAATAGTTATTGTTATACCTGTAATCATTTTGGACACAAAGAAGTTGATTGCAGAAGAAGTCAATTTGCTTCAATAAGGAATACTAACCTTGTGTGTTTCAAGTGTAATTATCCTGGTCACAAAGCATATAGTTGCAGAATGTATGAAAGAATAGCATCACCTGGTTTGATAGGTTGGAAAAAGAAAAAGGTTAAAAAAGTTTGGAAGAAGAAACCTGCACAGAAGAAAGAAGTGAAAGTGTGGAGACTAAAACAGAGCCAAGAGAAGATAGATCCTAAACTTGTGCATCTTGCACAAGTCTCATCATCAATTGCATAACAGATAGCATGAAGTTAGGGGGAGTTGTTCATGATCTATCAATTATCCCCAATAAGTTTCAGGAGGAGATCATTTGATGTTTGTCAGTTTGATAATCTTGTTTTGTTTATTATGTGTTTGGATTCATGCCTGATAATATGCTATTCATATCAGTCTTGTGAAATGAAGTTCTTAATGGTTTTGATAACTATGATTGATCTTCAGTGTGTGATAGTGATACAGGTGATCAGTGGTTCATGTTGATAAGATGTTTAGGGATTCAATGCAAAAAGTGTTTGATGATGTTGAGTGACTTGGTCCTATTTATAACTTGTTCATATCATGATGTTGCAATTCAAAGTGTTCTTAATATGTTTGTAAGAATGTGAAGTGTTGTTGCAAGAAGAACTTGATGGTGCAATTAGTTTGTTGATGTGCAGACTTGATGGGCTGATTTGAATAATGATTGATAGGATCTTGGGTATACTCAAGGAGTTCTCATCATATGTTAGCATATATTGGCTGAGGAGGTTCATAATGGAAGAAGTTAATTTCATAGCACGTCTCTGTATTTGGTTTTGCAAAGGTATCAATAGTGGTTATGTATATATCAAATTTGACATTGTGTTGCAAAAAGTGTCATGTGCAAGAACAGGAGGATGGTCTTTATCAAGATGATCTTCATTCTTTATCATGCCAAGAAGTGTGTGCAGGAGTAAATTGATTGCAGGTTGTTGCAGATTGATTGATTGTCACTATCATGGAAGTCTTGACAAGGTCATCTCTTGAGTGATTATCATATCATCATGAGTTGTAAATTTTGCTTGTTGAACCTGCATTGTTGTTCATCATGGGTGTTGAAGTGTTTATGATTTCTTCATGTCAAAGGAGTCATTTTTATGTCATCATAATCATACTTCATTCTTTATGCTTTGAGAGTTCTTGGAGATTTGTCATTTGGGTCAAAAAGTGTTGATGATTGTGGAAGAATTGTTTGACATGAAAAGTTTGTTTTGCAACCACAAGTGTTGTCATCAGGGGTTTATATTTGATAGTAGTGATATGTCAGTTTTTCATCTTATCAAAAGAAGTGTTCAGAGGATCTCAATGATGTCAGTTTTTCATTTTCCTCTTCATATTGGTGTTGTGACAAGAAGTGGTATTGTGCTGAGGTAGATATGCATGCTTCATTCTAGCAAGACAGTGCTCTTTTGTGCAGATTTTTTGGTGTAACAGATCTTATTTTATGTATGCAGAGAATGGTACAGTCTGGGCAATTTATAACAGTGGTTTGATGCTTTGTTTGATGTGACTCATGATATTGTCCTCAGGTTCTGTGCTTCAGGATGTATGTCTTCAGATGTGTGCTTCATAGTGTCTTGTTGCTCTCAAGTTGAAGAGTTGTTTTAGGGTATTATCAACAAGGTTTGTCATATGCAAGTTCAAGGTTAACAGGAGTTTATGTCTTCAAAATCTTCATAATACAATTTGATTGTAAATGTTATGATCAAGCTTTAACATCTTTCAGTGGAGTTAAATGACAGGGGGAGTATCTTAGCCTTTGTCATCAGATGTCAAAAAGAGGGAGAGAGAGAAAATGCATCATGTAGTTTTGCCATCAATGACAAAGGGGGAGATTGATGGAGATTGATTGTCATTGATGTCAAAAAGGTGTTGAGTTGATGATGCAGATACATCATGTGAAAGTTAGATCAGAGTTGTTAGTGTCTCTTGGGATATTCCTCTTGGTGTAGTTGTCATTCATGGCAGAGAACTTCATTATGGGATTGCATGAATACAAGACATCAAGGTCATGATATGTAATGCAAGTTGAAGTCTTCTAGGTATATCAGGTTGCTTCAAGTGTTCACATGCATTGATTAGTTGATGGGTTCACAACCATAAGGAATGGTGAAGGTCATGAGAGTTTGTTTTTGCCATCTCAAGAACTTACTTGATTTGTTGGTTGTAGAATATCAGGTCTTTATTCTTTATGTGAACTTGTGTATGCTCAGAATTGAGTTAATCAGTTGTGCTCAGCATTCTTCATGTTATGATGATCATGATTCTTGATTTGAAGAGAGTTGACATGGGTGCTCAAAGTTGGTATGTTGCTTAATGTCTTGTTTCAGTTAGTCTTCATTATCTTGCCTCAGTGAGTCTTCATCATCATGCAGTTATGTTGTTCACATGGATGTTGATGTGATTGTCATGAAGAGACATCAAACATATGATGGCAAAACATGTGGCAGAGATATCAAACAGGTGATAGAGTTCCTGTGATAACTTGATCTTGATTGGATTATCCTATCTTGTCATTCATAGTCTCAGAATGTCATTGATGGTGCAAAGGAATTGGTCATGGTGTTCAATATGCAAAAAGTATTTCTTAGTTGTTTTAGAGTGAAAAAGGTCTTTAATATGCAAAAAGTATTCATTTTTAAGTCACTAGTGATACACATATCTGTGAGGTAATTTGGTGTAGTTTACCTCTTTGCAAATGTTTAAATCCTCTGCAACAGTGTTATTCTTAACTGAGAAGTATATTTGATATATCAGTGGGGGTATTGTTGAAGTGTTTTTTTCTAAGAGTCTTAGTGCTCTAAAGAATATTAAAAACCTAATTCATAATATCATAGCCTTCTCTGCCCGGCTATTATAGCTGCACTTTACTTTATAAAATGGAGTTGACCTGCTATATTGTAGTATACAACCCCAAATTTTTTTCCAAAATATAGAACAATGATAAACAGTGTTAGCAAAACTAAACTCCTCCGCACTTCTGATCACCAAGATCCCAATTCGGGCAAGGTGAGAGCATAATGTGCTTTAGATTACAAATTAAAACATTGTGCAAACAAGTAAACATTCATCTGCATATGCAAGCATCCACAAGTTGTGGGTATGAGAGCAAGAAAGGAAAATTACAATGCCATCCATTTATTCAGTGGGAATACTCCACTTATGCAGTGGGTAGAAACAATAAAGATAAGTTCATTTATCCACATTGGCGGTAAAACCATCCAGGGGTTACAATATGTTTAATTGTTCTTTCCTCCACACTGGCGGTAAACCATCCAGGGGCCTTAATGTGATTCACAAGAAAGATTACAATGATATCAAATACAATGTAAATCAAGTCTTGTTTGGACTTATTAAGAATCTTGTGAAGATAGCATGACCATACCCTGTAGATTTCTTGAATAGCTGAATGACAATGTAGTATTTATTTGTTGTCCGTCACTGCTGCAACCTGAAATGATACATCAACTGCTCTCTACACAGACCATTGGCATCCAGGGAAGTATAATATTACAAGATTAAACCCAATGTTTGACAAAACAAGTGGTCCCTAAATGATCTATCAATTATATGTACTGAACACCACAGAGAGAGTGATAGACTATAAAATGACTTCTTCTAGACTAGTACGGCACCTTCCCAGCATAGTACGGACTGTTGAAAACTCCCAAGAAACTGCCCACACTTAACAATATTGTTTCCCACTCTAAAAACTATGCTAATACAAGACAAATCCAATGTTTCCCATGCACTAAAGATCAGTTAACAAAAACACTTCACAAACTATGCATTTCCCAGGCCATACGGCCAGCAGAAGTACGGCTGCTCATAAAAAAATAAACAAAGCTTCCCAACCACTCACTATGATCAGATTGGGGTCGCCTAAGGAATATATTAATAGTGCAAAAAGATTTAGACACAAAGAACTTCTCAATAATTTTATTTTTGCAAAACTCTTTTTCTGCCTGTACGGCAATATAATGGTACGGATCAGCAATATGACATTAAAACTATACAAGGCATAAAAAATCTGCTTCTAACTTCATTCTCATCTGATTGCCATGATATTTAATGAACTCTAATCCAAAAACTCTTAGCAACTTCAAACATATTCAGCTCCATGAAAGCTCACTGGCAAACTCTGGATAAGTTTGCTCAAATCTCTTCTTCAGCACAATGGTGATTCCTGTAGTGAAACCACACCCAACCTTGAGGGTTTTCGTCCTCAAAAACATTCCACAAGAGGGTTTTCGTCCTCAAGAGAATATGGAAGAACACGCAAGTTCAATCCAGCAGAGTAACAATACAAATCCAAGCATGCCTAAACAATGAGCCCAACTCCTCTTTTTATAACTTTTTGAGGGAAATAAAATATTATTTCCTTTATCCCTTCATATTTCTCCTCAAACAATATAAAATAATTCCTTATGTGTGCACAACTTAAAGTCACCACTTTTAATTAAAAGCTCTTTTTAGCTCCAAAGACCCCTTTATCAAAATAAAGGAAATATCTTCTTCGCAAGGCCCCAAAATGATGCATCCATGATTTAAAACTTTTTTTTCTCTTTCCAACGAGCTATAACACTTAGATTTTTATTAATTATTTTCACCCTTACGAGCTTAAGTGAAAATAATAATTAAAATAGCTCATTAAATAACACCATTTTGCGGAAAATCCCAAACACCACCAAACTGTAAAATTAAGCATACCAACATACTCCATGATGGTTGGGAAGATGAATGATGCTTTCCGGGCGACTTTCCAAAAATAGACAGCTTCTCCAAGAATCTTGGAGAGCAAACCGGGAGCCCGATCAAACATCAGAAAGCATCACAATGATCATAAGCACCATCTAAGCTCAAAGCCATAACCAAATGCTCTGCAAAATTGATCTGTGGCCACTCCAAGAACATTGGAGTTCTCCCAAACATATCGGATAACCACTAAGGGACTAAGAACAAGCCAAAATGCGCACAAAGCCTATGCGCCAAAAAAGGGACATTACAGTCCTCGCTGCTCAAGATTGCTTGTCCTCAAGCAATACATGCTATCCAACATAGATACTTGCATGATCATCCATAATATACCTGGATCCCAAATCAATCTGAAGAATGCCACACACCACTTCTGTTGCTCTACTCTGATATATCTGTGAACTGCACAGCTGGTATTCTGATTACACTTCTGAAACATTCTTCCAATCACATAACTATTTGGATCCCAAACGTCATTAACTCCAAAAATGAAAGAGTTAGCAATCATCAATACAATTGTCCAACATGAAACTACTATTGGGAACCAAAATCTGTGATGCTCCTCCAAGGAAGAACATAATTCAGCTTGATCACAAGCTGAAAACAACTCTGAACAACCATGAATCAGCTGATTCTCACTCTCCAAAAGAGCATTAGTAACTGTAACACTTGTTCCTTTCAGCTGAAAACTTTTGTCATCTTCCCATAAAAGGCTAAAATCAACAAAAAGATCAATCTCATGGTTGCACAAGTCTGAAATAATCTCATGAAAATCAAATTTCAGTAATCTCAAAATGAGATAGCAACAACAAAACTGAAATATTTTGAGAACAATAAGAAATTTAGGCCATCTACAATCAGAATAAGTCAAAGTTATGACCAAAATTTCTCTCCAATCAATTATTATGTATGCAAATGAACAATTTTTATGGCTGATCAGATGAAGGACAGCAGCTTCATGACATAAATTTGACTCCAAATTCATCCATAAAACAATCTTACCAACACCACTATCCTGCAAATAAACTCCCTTATGAAAGTGAGCCATCATAGAACCTAATCCCTTGCATACCTGAAACTTATGCCCATCTTCAACAACTGATGAAAACTTCCAGTTGAAGAAGTTTTTGTGCACAGTAATATTCCATGAATGCTTTGCACCAGGATCCCATATCCTGTTACTATCCTCCTCCATATTACTTACATCCAATTGTTCTTCATCATTCAACATGAGTGGATTATCATGTGTAAACTCAACTTCCGTCATAGAAAAAGAATCATCAAATGATTGGAAGTTGTTTTCACCTCTTTGTTCACACAATTCATCAATTTGCTCCAACTCTGTATCTACATACTTAGGAGACTGTCCTAAGTCAAAACTTCCTCGGAGCAAATCAAGCTCTTCAATTATCATCTTGCCTTTATCTGCTCTAGCAGCTCCAACTTGTTCCTTGAATTGCTGTACATCTACAAATTGACTTTCAACTTCTAAGAGAGCCATTTGGGTACTCTCTAAAGAATCCATAGTTGTTTTAAGCTTAAATATAAGTTTATCAATTTCAGCATCTCTTTCCTTCAATGCATCAAAAATTCGGCTAGCAATCTCAAGGACATGATCCTTATCAATAAGCGAGTTCAAATAATCTAATTTCAAAGTTTCCAATGCCTTCCTGACTACACACCAATCTTCAAGTGAAGATCTTTTTTCTATGCCCATTTGTCTCCTCTCAACTTCAGCTCTCCAAATGTGATCTTCAACAAACTTATGTGAGCTATCCAAATGTGTTAGAACTTGCACAACCTTATCTTCGGTGACTAACAATTGACTCTTAAAATCCAAATCAGCTGCACACCATAAATTTTCTGTCATATCATTAGAAGCATGATCCTTGAAATCAGCTGCTTTAAAGTTACCCTCTTCATAGCTACTTTGACTACAAGAAGTAGCATCACATAAATTCAATGTTGAGCCAACCTTTGAGGCTGATCCAAATCTTCCAACAAACTCTTCATCAACATGCTCATCAACTGACTCTTCTGCAAGGATACTAAGTTCTTCAAATTGCATAGGAGTTAAATCTTTTTCTTCATCACTTAGATCAAATGAAATGGCAGTCTCATAATCAAACATTGAATCATCACCAATCGCTGATTTAAAGTCTTCATCAACACATTCTTCGTCAAGGATCTTTGAAGAATCTAACTGCTCTTCTCTTTGCATGGAACAATCCCACTCATAATCAAAACTTCCATCACTAGAATGGTGGAAATGCTCTTCATTAGGTGCTGTTCTGAAAATTGCAGCAGCATCAGACTTTTTATCTTTTGTGATTTCATTGTCTCCCATGTCCTCAACAAGACACATTGCTTCAATCCTCTCAGGCTCACTTGCAAAGTCACTGGCAAGCAATCTATCGATCATCTTCAAATCCTCAAATGTAGTGGCATCTTCAGGATCTTCATCAAATGAAGGGCTTGCAAAATCCAACACTTCTGGCTCTTTGTCAAAGCAAAGCTCAACTTCGCTAATTTTTGCTGTAGACTTCTCCAATTCAGCAAACTCCTCTATGCATGTCTCATGATTTGTGACTTTGTCTTCATCATACAGAGGCTTAGACTCATTTCTTTCAACTAACAAGTCTTCATCTTCACCATTTTCAGATTTCACACCATTCAGAAAGGAAGTACATGTGGTGAAGGTTGCTGATTCATCTTCCTTTTTCTTGCATTGGTGGTTAGGTTCCCAAGGATCTTTGCATAGGAAACAAAGATTTCTTCTTCTAAGTTCATTTTTGTTGAACTCTTTCTTTCCCGAAATAGGAGGCTTCTTATCCAGTGGGCTGGAAAGTGAATACTTAGAAAAGTTCTTGGTCCTTGCCTTTTAAGTAGTTAACTCAGGCTTGCACAAGGACATTTCCTTCATCTCCTCTTCATTCCTTATCTTCTGAATGTATTCTATAAATCCCTTTTTCTTCAGATTACCCTCCTTGATGATTTCCAAGAAAGCATTCCAAGGGAGTTGTTGCTTATAGTCATCTGGTAGTTCTTCGTACTCATCAATAATCTTAGTGGCCTCATGATGATACTTCCTTCGATCCAATTTCTCTTGAACAACTCTTTCTAATTCATCCAGAACCTCTGTCTCACTTCTTTTCTGCATAAGAGATGCCATGATCTCTCAACACTGCTCAAAATCTTTCAACTGCCCAAATCTGAACACACATGCAAGTGCTGATCACTCACAAGCAAATCTGAAAATTGACTTGCTCAACTGAAAGATCTGCAACAAATTAGCTTCCCAACAGGCTGGCAAGAACATACCAGCTCTGATACCACTGAAGTATACAACCCCAAATTTTTTTCCAAAATATAGAACAATGATAAATAGTGTTAGCACAACTAAACTCCTCCGCACTTCTGATCACCAAGATCCCAATTCGGGCAAGGTGAGAGCATAATGTGCTTTAGATTACAAATTAAAACATTGTGCAAACAAGTAAACATTCATCTGCATATGCAAGCATCCACAAGTTGTGGGGATTCACCACTTTTAGTGGGTATGAGAGCAAGAAAGGAAAATTACAATGCCATCCACTTATTCAGTGGGAATACTCCACTTATGTAGTGGGTAGAAACAATAAAGAAAAGTTCATTTATCCACACTGGCGGTAAAACCATCCAGGGGTTGCAATATGTTTAATTGTTCTTTCCTCCACATTGGCGGTAAACCATCCAGGGGCCTTAATGTGATTCACAAGAAAGATTACAATGATATCAAATACAATGTAAATCAAGTCTTGTTTGGACTTATTAAGAATCTTGTGAAGATAGCATGACCATACCCTGTAGATTTCTTGAATAGCTGAATGACAATGTAGTATTTATTTGCTGTCCGTCACTGCTGCAACCTGAAATGATACATCAACTGCTCTCTACACAGACCATTGGTATCCAGGGAAGTATAATATTACAAGATTAAACCCAATGTTTGACAAAACAAGTGGTCCCTAAATGATCTATCAATTATATGTACTGAACACCACAGAGAGAGTGATAGACTACAAAATGACTTCTTCCAGACTAGTACGGCACCTTCAAAGCATAGTATGGACTGCTGAAAACTCCCAAGAAACTGCCCACACTTAACAATATTGTTTCCCACTCTAAAAACTATTCTAATACAAGACAAATCCAATGTTTCCCATGCGCTAAAGATCAGTTAACAAAAACACTTCACAAACTATGCATTTCCCAGGCCGTACGGCCAGCAGAAGTACGGCTGCTCATAAAAAAATAAACAAAGCTTCCCAACCACTCACTATGATCAGATTGGGGTCGCCTAAGGAATATATTAATAGTGCAAAAAGATTTAGACACAAAGAACTTCTCAATAATTTTATTTTTGCAAAACTCTTTTTCTGCCTGTACGGCAATATAATGGTACGAATCAGCAATATGACATTAAAACTATACAAGGCATAAAAAAACTACTTCTAACTTCATTCTCATCTGATTGCCATGATATTTAATGAACTCTAATCCAAAAACTCTTAGCAACTTCAAACATATCCAATTCCATGAAAGCTCACTGGAAACTCTGGATAAGTTTGCTCAAATCTCTTCTTCAGCACAATGGTGATTCCTGTAGTGAAACCACACCCAACCTTGAGAGTTTTCGTCCTCAAAAGCATTCCACAAGAGGGTTTTCGTCCTCAAGAGAATATGGAAGAACACGCAAGTTCAATCCAGCAGAGTAACAATACAAATCCAAGCATGCCTAAACAATGAGCCCAGCTCCTCTTTTTATAACTTTTTGAGGGAAATAAAATATTATTTCCTTTATCCCTTCATATTTCTCCTCAAACAATATAAAATAATTCCTTATGTGTGCACAACTTAAAGTCACCACTTTTAATTAAAAGCTCTTTTTAGCTCCAAAGACCCCCCAAAGACCCCTTTATCAAAATAAAGGAAATATCTTCTTCGCAAGGCCCCAAAATGATGCATCCATGATTTAAAACTTTTTTTTCTTTTTCCAACGAGTTATAACACTTAGATTTTTATTAATTATTTTCACCCCTACGAGCTTAAGTGAAAATAATAATTAAAATAGCTCATTAAATAACACCATTTTGCGGAAAATCCCAAACACCACCAAACTGTAAAATTAAGCATACCAACATACTCCATGATGGTTGGGAAGATGAATGATGCTTTCCAGGCGACTTTCCAAAAATAGACGGCTTCTCCAAGAATCTTGGAGAGCAAACCGGGAGCCTGATCAAACATCAGAAAACATCACAATGATCATAAGCACCATCTGAGCTCAAAGCCATAACCAAATGCTCTGCAAAATTGATCTGTGGCCACTCCAAGAACATTGGAGTTCTCCCAAACATGTCGGATAACCACTAAGGGACTAAGAACAAGCCAAAATGCGCACAAAGCCTATGCGCCAAAAAAGGGACATTACATATATTCGGTCAAGATCACTTATGTGACCCGCTTAAGGGTCTCTTAGTCATAATATTGACCGACCCTCTCTTTATAACGCCGGTTCTTTCCAATATCCTAAAAGAAGTCTAAGCGCCAAATTGAAATCGATGGTTTTTACTTAAAGTTAAGTGGGCGCGAATACATAATCTTATGGTTATTATTTAAATTGGATCTCCCTCTCCATTGTTTCATATTTGACGGGCTAGTGAACGTCACTGTGTGTGTCTGTTTTTAGAAAGCTCTTTTCAAGGCCATTTTTTAGCCTTTAAGGTGACAGTTTGCAAGGCAATTTTTTTTATAATTTAAAAGCTTCTTTTTTAAGAAGATTTTTTTCCTATTCTCGAGGCATTGAAGAAGACAAAGGAGGACTTTTTTATTATTTCTTTTTTGGGGATAAGATTTAGTAGAATAAATGAAAGTTTTTTTTAAAGGCGCCTTCTTTTTCTACTCTTATGAAAATGAAGAATGAGTCCGAGGAGAAATTTTTTTTTCAAGGGCATATTTGCAGATGATATTCTTGCAGATTGAAAATATTTTTGCAGATTGGAGAAGATGAAAAGATTGAAGAGTATTGAAGAGAAAAGTTTTGCAAGTGCTTTGTGATTTTTATTGAAGACAAAATTGTTCAGATTGAAATGTTTGAAAGGAATATGAAAGATCAAGATAATTTTATTGCAGGTGAATTGATTTAATTTGTGAAGGGACTTCATGCAGATGAACACAAAGTTTTATTTCTTTGACAAGGGCAAAATCCATTGATGATTTTAATTAGTGATATATGATGAATATCATTCACGGTTTTTATTAAGAAGATGAAAGGGTTTTTATTGTATGAGAAGAGGAAAATGAATCAGAGAAATGAAGAATATGAATGGTTATGCAAAGCAGAGGAATTTAAACTTATTCTTTGCAAGTTCCTGATAGATGAAAATATATATACAGAAAAAATGTGTGATGATTGATGTAGAGATGAGAAGAATGTGAAAGTATATTTTGCAGGTGCATCTGAGATGAAAACATTAATTTTAAGGGTGGTTTTTGAAGAAGAAAATGAAGGTGAATCAGGTTATATAGAAAGTGATTGAGAGAGATGAATGAGATATATTTTGTAGGAGATTTGATGAGATGAATAAATAGATTGTATTTGAATTTTTGTGTGAGTGATTAGTCACAAGGTATGTAATGGTGCAAATCAGATTGACTTGCAATCATTTCTTGCACACTGGAATTTATTTTGATAATAGTAATTATACTTGTCAGTGAGGCAAATTTATGCCAGTGAAGCTTTGTATGCCAGTGAGGCTTTATATGTTAGTGAGACAATTGGTGTAATCGGTGAGATTCAAAATAAGCCAGTGAGGCAAATTTTCAGAGTGGTTTTTATTCCCCTTGAGGGTTTTCCATTCATCAAAATCTTTGTCATGTGTTATCTTTGTGATTGATTATATTGTATCTATTTGATCATCTTTATTTAAGTTTTGTATATCATGATAACTATGTCTTTAAGTGAACTCCTTTGCACAATATTTTGAGTCAAGTTTTGAAATGTTAAAAATTATACAACACTAATTCACACCCCCCCAGTGTTGTCCTGGACTCCAACAATGCACTCATTGGATCAAAAGATGGACAACACATTCTCACATCTGTCTCTTAACACTTTGCAAGTTCAACACATTGACCTCTCTCTACATCAGCATCAACATCCAACATATCTCTACTTTCACTTTACTTATCACTATTAACTTAGTCTTGAGGCTTGACTAAAAAGCACAAGGAAGTCTTGAACTTCAATCCTTGCATACCAAGCCCCACAGTGTTCCTTGGCAGCAACATTGTTTTCCTTACCTCAAACATCATCAGACAAACAAGTATTGCAAGTGTTGAAGATCCAATTCCACTCAGGAAAAAAATGCAGAATGTGGCTGCGATTGCATCATAGACACCCAACTTCACTGATTTTAGTCTTCTTTTCTCCCTAATCTAGAATTCAGTATCAGATTTTCAGTCACAATCCTCTGTCATAATGACATACCAATCAAAGTTCAAATTGTGTCAATTTCAAGTAACACAACTCTAACATCTCATTTCTATTTTAGCACATTTTTAATTCCAGTCCCTGTTAGCTTACTGTAATGTCCCCATTTTCGGAGTGATCACCAAGTGATGACCTAATTGGCAAGTTTTCACACTTGGCTAATTTTGTAGGGCAAATGGAGTATGGGAGAAGACTTGTCATATTTTTATGGTATTTTTTATGTGGTCATTGTTGTACCCAATCAAAAAAAAAATTGCTTCATTAAGGCATTTTGTGAAAATCTAGAAAATTTGTCGTCAAAAAGTCAAAATTTCTATTTTGAGAAAGTTTCTAAAAATAGACGTCAAATTAGGTTTTCTGAGTTTCTTGAGATACGAATGCTGGCAAAATTCTCTAAAAATAGAAAGTTTCTAAAAATAGAATCTCTGATTCAGGAGTCATGTCGGATTCTGATTGGTTGATTTTGCTTCATGATCAAGGTGGTCCAGATGGAATCTACAAAAGATTGAGTTTTCTCTACTGTGTCAATTCTGCTTTTCCAAATGGCAAAGCACGAGCCCCGAGGCCATTAATGGAGGAGTTTCATTTGTTAGAGGTTAGTTTCAAGTTTTCTGAGTTAGTTTAATGGAGGAGTTTCATTTGTCAGAGGCCTACAATCTGATGTCCTGAAGTCCTAAAAAATTGTCTAAGTCTGATGTCCTGAAGTCCTAAAAAATTGACTAAGTCTGATGTCCTGAAGTCCTAAAAAATTGACTAAGTCTGAAATCTGGTGGATCCTCAAAAATCTAGAATCTGCATGTCAAATCCCAGGGATCTGAGACCTATCTCAAACATCCTGAAAGTATATTTCAAAATATTTAAAGTATAGGAAATTCAATATAAACATATCTAAATATATACTTAAATATATTTTGAAATATACATCAGGTAGGGGCCTTCAAAATTCGGCGGAATTCAAGATTTGTAGAAGAAGTTGAAAAATTCCAAAAATTTTCTAAGGCATGAAATCCCAGGCGCCCCTAGAGGCTAGAGGCACCCAACATTTGCAAAGATAGATTATTTTTCATGTTTTTCGGGAAAGTTGCAAATCTTCAAAAATGAAAAATTTAAAATCTTGAAAAATGGCTAAGGCATGAGATTTCAGGCGCCCCTAGAGGCTAGGGGTGCCTATGTTATCTAGTGTTAGAATTTTTCTTGTCAAGGCAGTGCTTCTTGCAGTCGCTTCTGAATCTTTGTCTAGCGATAGTTCCTAGAAGTCAAATTTGCAGTCAAACGTCGTCGGATCGTCAGTTCGAGGCTGGGGATAAAATCAAAATTGATAAAACTTCAAAATGCGATGATCAGTCAGCTTTTTTAGTCTACAATGATAGTTTGCCATCTTGTTGAAGTCAGAGGCAGGCCTCGCTGGAGTCAGAATGAGTGCAAAAGTTTTAAAACGAAGGAAAAATTGGCTAACACTTTTGCAACTTCGCATGTTTGATAACATCATTGGAGAAGATATTTTTAATCATCTCACACATGAAGCCATAGGCAGCTATAAAATAGGGATTCTTCCTATTTGAGTATATCTACTTGGATTTGTGCTTTAAAAGTTGCTTTCTTCATAGATAAGATTTAAGTTTTGTGCTTGCACAAAGAAAGCTACTTTTTTGCCCTAAAATTCTATAAAGACAAGCTTTTGGCCTCCATTATTCATTACTTTTGCAGGTTGCATCTAGAGGAGGAAGATTTTTATTTTTCCTCTCATGAAGATTTGAGAGCCCAAACGAAGTGTTTTTTTCAGTGTTCTTCATGGTTTCAGGATTGGGAAGCACAGAGGCACGCTTTTTTAAGGTCCTTTTTTCTAGGGGATCATTTTTTAGAACAAGGCCGAAGCTTTTTCAATTTTCATCGAGATGGGTCCATCTAGAATTTCATCCTCTTGAAGATTGGAAAATTTTATTTTTCCGGGAATCTGCTTTTTTGCTGCTTTTTCAGGAAACCCTCCACTTTATGTCATGTCCCTATAATAATTGAATCATTTATTTAAATAATAAGTTGGCCTTATATAAACTAAATATATAATATATTTATTTATAAATATATTATTAATATGTATTATTAATTTAATATAATATAACTATTATAAAATATATATTTAATTAACTAGATATATTATAAATATAAATATTTTGATATAATATTTATGTGAATAAATAAGATATATTATTATATATAAAAATAAATATTACGAAGAGTCTTACCCATTACAATTAGAAAGTAAAGTAATTTGGAATAAGACAAAGTAATGCTTGTGAATAAAATAAGATAAAAGAGCTCCCATATTTAATAACAAATGTATGCATTTATTTAAATGTTATACTATATATATTATATTAAGTGCAGCAATAAAGTTGGTTGACAACATGATCACATAAATAAATAATATATTATAAATATATCTAATAATATAAATACACATATTATTATTATTATCTTATATTGTAATATAAATATAAATAATACAATATAAACCATATATTATTTATTATGATATAAATGATATAATATAAATAATATAAAATAAATAATATATCAATTATTATAATGATATAATATAAATACAAATAATATAAATAAATAATAATATAAATAAACATCTTTCAACCTATCCTCTTATGATAAGGGAGTTACATATGGTTAGAACTAGTTTTACCACAGAAGGGAATTAATATAAAGTAATAAAAATTATAAGAGGGTAAGTATGTCTTTTACCACCAAGCATAATAAGAGATGTGTCTCTTGGAACATATCCCTTGAAAGAGAAATAAATAAAGGTTGTGAGATAGAAGGAAAACATCATCGAAAGAAAATATAAAAGAGTATCGGATAAATACATATATTTAGATCTGCATTAATTATATATATTTCTGAGTCATAAGTAGGAAAGATGTCATAAATTAATATATAGAGATATGTACATCAGCAGTAAAAGGGAATGAAATATATATTATAAAATATATAAACGGCAACAACAAAATAATAAAAATTATATTACGGCAGCATAGGTAGAATTCCAGGTAAAGCTACAGCAGGCAAGTAAGTATTTATATTTAATTTGTTCAATCTATAATTGGTAAAAATAAATAGTAAGATTATTCTATATTAAAGAATAAATATATATATGTATGCTATCCCTATATCAAAATAGAACTATACTATGTGAACAAATAGTTGATTGAAAGTACATTCTTAAATAAAGAAACATGATTGAGACATATATGAACATATATATACATTATGAAAAGAAAAACATAACCATCCCATCACTTCCATTTCCTATAACTATAGGAGAGGCGGTCTTGTTAGGGAAAGGCGGGGTAATTCCATCACGATGGATTGGAGAGGGTTTAACGCGCCCTAGACAAGGATACTAGGGAGAGGCGGAGTAATTCCATTCCCAATCGCATGGGAGAGGGTTCAATGCGCCCTAGACATATAATTTCCCCATCCATGGTTAAGGAATAGAAGGAAGATGATATGGGAAGATGAACTTAGATTATTACTTCTATATTTCTCTATTACTTCATCCTTAAAGGAATCTTAGGTCTTGTGGGGAGAGGCAGAGTAATCCCATCCGTAAGAAGGCCTGTAGGCTGAGACAAAGTCTTCCGTAGGCTGGGTCAAGAGATAAGCCCGTAGGCTTGGACATTGTTCCCGTAGGCTGGGTCAAGAGATGGTTTTAGTGCCCCAATACATGTAAAGCCTAGTTCCATGGGGAAAAGTAATAAGGAAAATATGTATGATTGAATTATGGAATGTATTATAGAATAGTTATCAATAATAAGTAACAATTGTGAAATGAATAATCCGTCAACAAGGAATGATATAATTATATTATCATTGATCTTATTTGATCTTATCATCGAAAATTATTAATCTATAATGTTTCTAATGTCTCCTTGAGAATCACTTTGAATGCAGATTCAGGTTTAAGTGTTTCCTTCGAAAGGGGACATTACACTTTTTCAAAATCTGACGATCTATGTTGCTTCAGAATAAGATTGTCTACAAAACCCATGTGCCATCTTTTTTTTTCAAAATCAACTTTTTAGAAGATATTATTTCCAAAAATACTAGTGGATGACATCACCAATAAAGCAAGAATGAAGATGAGGATGTGACTAAAAAAAAAACAGCTTTAACTCAATGCTTTTTGTTTTAAAGCATTTGCTTTCATCCAAAGCTCATACATTCTTTATTTAGAAAGAAATCACTTTGTATTAGTTGGAGTTTTCTTTGCTTTAAAGTAGTTGTTAGTTGTAATATTTGTCTTAGAATAGAAATAAAGCTTGTGAGTTGGCAAGTTAGTTAGGGTAAATCAAGGAGATTTTAGGGTTCCCTACTCCTTTGATTTAGTATAAATAAAGGCAGCCTTGCCCATTGTAAGTAATGGTAATTGTGATAGCAAGATTTGCTGTGCCTATTCTAACCTGCAGAAATTGTTATTTCAAGTGCTCGTTCATTCTGTGTTGTCTGTTTTCCAGTATTTGATCGCATATTGTATGCCTGCCTTTTGCTACAATATTGTTGTCCTGGAGTTGTATCAACTTTATGATATTGGAATAGAAGTCTCATGCCTGCCATTTGCTTTGATTTTCTATCTCAAATCATCTAGTTTTGTCGTCAGATGTGTGGCTTGTGTAATCTTATTTCAACTTTCATCTTAAAGTACAATGAGTCTTCTGATGTGAATCTAGAAGGAGTTTATTAAAGCTTTTATGTTAAAAACCAATCATTCCTTGTTAACTTTTAATCCCTTTGCTCTGAATTTACTCAGGGGATTAAAAGCGTCATTTAGCTTAGGCCTAGCTGTAGTTAGAAGTTTTAAAAAGGAAAAACCTCTGCTGCAGCGATTTAGAGTTTTATAACCTTGTGCTCGCAGCTGAGAATCAAAAAAATAAGATAGGCAAATTTGTTTTATTTATCTTTTTTAGCAAACATCAGCAAAAAGGGAACTCCCCCTCATAATAGGAGAGCAGTTTATCTGTGCATAGCTGTCTGTTTTCAACTCGCATTCTAGAGGTGCGAATTGAAATGCCAACAGTCATCATTAATAAAATAATTTGCCTTAATGAAGAGCGACCCATTTGGAGAATGGAAGATGGAGAATATGGAAAATTACCTTGGGAAAAATGAAGAATAATTTTGTAATATTTTTCTATGAGAACGACTTCTTTGAGGTCAAAAACATGTTATCTTATAGGCCTAATGAAGACTCATTTGAAAAAATAAAATAATACTCCTTGTGTTGGGTCGGCCAAGATATGAAGGAAAATCCTAAGTAAGCGCCTAGGAGAGGGTCGGTCTAGGTGGAAGAAGAAATAACACAAAAACAAATCCTTATTTTTGTAATTTTGGGCGCTCATCTCATCTAGAGGAGGTCAGCCCTAGAGAGGGAGATAAAAATGAAATAAAATAAGAAAACCTAAGCTAGGTCGGCCAGCTTGAGGAAGAGGGAAAAAGCATGTACAAATATAAGGAGTTTGTGGTCATTTCATCATATCATTCAATCCTAATTTCGTATGGAGTTTATCTCTTTCGGCTGCAACAAAAGTTGGGCTTGAATCCAAGGATTAAAACCCTTGTGATTCTAGGTGAATTGGACAAAAACCTAATTCATCTTGTGTAGGTGTAATGTCCCCCATTTAGCCTAGTCAGATTGATGATGGAGATTAGCCTATCATTGGACTCCCGTAGGCTAATGGTTGTGATTAGGGGGTCAATTTTGGAGACATATTATTTATAGTAAGTCGGGATGGAGCGACTTGCTAATTATAGTAAGTCAGATGCAGAGGATCCTAGCTCAAGATGGTTGGTTGCAAGTTGCCCGAAGCCTAGTTGGTTGAAATATAAGTTAAATTAAAGATTTAACTTATAATATATTAATGGGCTAAGTGACTTATGTTTTAAAATAACTTTAAGTTATAAAGTGCTCACTTTATAAATAAAAGTTATAACTTAAAGTTAAAAAGTTGTTCAGTAGGGAATGGGCGCCCTCATGGAGGAATAAGGGGGTTAAGACATAAATAAAATTAATATTATATTCCCTCTCTTGGGCGTTGGGGGTTGAGGAAGATAAAAGAAGTGAAATGAGCCTCATTTGCTTACGTTTTGGATTATTGACTTCACTTGTTTTTGCATTCTCGTGCATTCTTGAGCTTGAGGGTTTGATATTGGCTGTGTTGAGACGAAAACCTCTGCATAGTCCTCTTCTTCGTGTGTGAGAGACCACATCAAGAAGAGATTCTTGGAGGCTTCAGTTGTGCATTCGCCGGAGACATTTTGATGAAGATTCAAGCATGATATGAAAATATTTGAAAGAGTTTATTGTTGCAACTGATATTAAGGTTTTGAAGGGCAGATTTAACGGATATTAGTAGAGTTTATTGTTGTTTTAGACACTATAGAGCAGGCCATACATCTATTGCTGGCCGTACTGTACAGCAGTAGGCCGTACCCATTTTGGAAGCATTTTCAACTGTTTTGGGGGTTGTTTGGTATCATTCCTTGGGCGTGGAGGATTGTGACAGAGCTGCAGATCATTTGTGACTGATTTTAGGAGGTTTCTACTTGTTTTTGTTGCTGCAATGTAATGTTCCATTTTTGGGTGCATTGATTATTGTGAGCATTTTGGCTTTTTCTTAGTCTCTTAGTGGCTATCTGGCTTTGTTGAGAGAACTCCAATATTCTTGGAGTGGCCACAAATCAATTTTATAGAGCAATTGGTTATGGATTTGAGCTCAGATGGTGTTCAGGATCACAGTGATGCTTTCTGATGTTTGATCGGGTTCCCAGTTTGTTCTCCAAGATTCTTGGAGAGGCCGTCTATTTTTAGAAAGTCACGCAGAAGGCATCATTCATCTTCCCAAACATCATGGAGTATGTTGGTATGCTTAATTTTGCAGTTTGATGATATTTGGGAATTTCCATAAAATCAGTTGATTTAATGAGCTAAACAATTAATTATTGCACTTAAGTTAAAAAGATTGGGAAATGTTCATTTAACACTTAAGTGTTATAGCTCGTTGGAAAGGGGATGAAAAGCTTTAAATCATGGATGCATCATATTGGGACCTCGCGAATCAAATATTTTCTTTATTTTGATAAAGGGGTCTTTGGAGTTAAAAGGAGCTTTAAATTAAAAAGGTGACTTTAAGTTGTGCACACATAATGAATTATTTTTTATATGTTTGAGGAGAAATATGAAGGGATAAAGGAAATAATATTTTATTTCCCTCAAAAAGTTATAAAAGGAGGAGATGGGCTCATTGTTTGAACATGCTTGGATTTGTATTGTTACTCTGCTGGATTGAACTTGGGTGTTTTTCCATATTCTCTTGAGGATGAAAACCCTCTTGTCGAATGCTCTTGAGGACGAAAACCCTCTTAAGGTTTGGTGTGATTTCATACGGAAATCACCATTGTGCTGAAGGTGGATTAGGAGCAAGCTCATACAGAGTTTGCCATGGAGCTCAATGGATTTTGGAGTTTTTGTGAAGTTTATTATTGTAATAAGTTTTGGAGTGAAGTATGATGATTTTCTATGAATTTTTGTTGGGACTTTGGAGTGTTTTGTGTAGTTGGAATAATTTCATGCCTTGGCCGTACATATTAGGCCGTACACCTGCTGAAGTCATCGATGCCCATAAAAAATTTATGTTGGTGTTCTGAAATCTTTTGTTGAATGCATAGTTATTGTCTGCCATAAACGTCCTCTTTGCAAGTGAATTGAAGTAATTTGATGCTGTTTTGAGATTGCTGGAAGTATCCGTACATGTCCTGGGCCATACAACTACTGAGGGAGTTCGATGCAAATAAAAAAAATTGTTGGAGTGTTTGAAAACCATGATGATTGTATATATTTCTCCTGCCTTAGACAACCCTTTTAGAAGTCATTGGAGGTTTTTTGCTGCAGATTTGAATTTGTTCTAAGTGGTGTACCTGTGTACCAGGGCGTACAGCCCTGCCTGAGAAAGTTGTGTTTGCTGATCAGAATTTCATTGCATTCAGTTTTGTTTGTGTTCAGTTGTTTGAGGGCAGAATTAATTCAGTTTGGATCAGTCTTGAGGGGTTGTGTTTATGTATGGTGATTTGTGTTTGAAACTTTCACCCATGGCTGCTGTACATTATGTTACAGTGAGCAATATATTATAAAATCAGTTTCAGCCAGTTTATATCAGAATAAATAGTTTGCATCAGCAGATCAATGCTCTATTTGTCATTCCTAATGCAGGGTATGTTTCTCCATCAATGGTCTTTAGGGGAATTATCTATCAAGTTCTAATTCTTGTGCTTTGGCTTTGATCTAATTGAGCATATTTGTACTTCATTGTAATTCAACTCACATTAAGTACCCCTGGATGGTTTACCGTCAGTGTGGAGAATGAATCTTTCTTTTATTTTCTCACCCACTGGAAAAGTGGAGTATTCTCACTGAACAAGTGGATGATATTGTAATATTTTCTTTTCTTGTTCATTACCCACTGAGTATTGGTGAATTCCCACAGTTTGTAGATGCCCGCCGCAGCGGATGAAGTGTATTTTCTTCATTGCATAATTGCTTATTGTAAGCCAATCATTGTATGCTCTCACCTTGCCTATTCTGGGATCTGGGTGATCAGAAAGTGTGAGGCATTTAGTTGATTATGCATTTGAGCTAACATTGTCATATCCTTGTATGTCATGCCATTGTAAATTTTGAAAAAAAATTTGGGGTAGTATCTTACATGCAATCACCTCACTAGGCCGTACCACAGCAATATGATGGCGTGAGCATTCAAGGGTGCCAAGAGTCTACATTTTGGGATCAATATCCTTGTATTTTGGACGCCTAGGAGCATAAGTGCCATGCCCCCATATTAAGGCATTGCTTAAATTAAGTTTTGAATCGCTTCCGTCAAAGGTGATGTTTGTCGTCATCGATCTGAATATGATAATACATTTAATAAACATATTTAGTATTATTAATATGTTATAATATTATATAATTAAAATACAATATGTTTACTGTATTATCAATTTGAGTATTATTAATTATAGTATATATAATTCAATATATATATATATGAGACAATATATATATTATTATTACAATATGCAAATACGTATAAAAAATATTATAGAGGTAAATATATAAATATATATTTATATAATGTAACAACATTTAATATATCAAATAGACGAAGATTAAATATAATATACAATGTATATTATATGAATACAAATATAAATATTAATTATTATATTATATAAATTATAATTATCAATAAAAATATAAATGTTATTATTATAAATATTATCAACATAATCATAATGGTTATAATATAATATACTAATAAATATAATATATATAATTTATAAATTATAATATGGACATAAAAACAGAAATAAATATTGATAGCAACCATTATCAATTTATACTCCAACATGGAATCGTGTTCCTCTAAGACATTTTATAAATTCCTTTAACTTATAAATATATTGATGAGAAAAGTTAGCGGTCATTCTAAAAAGGCAACCGGTATATATGAAAAGATGCGATGGAACTTAGAGGGCCCGATGAATACATTATTAGATAGTTCGTTGTCTCACACAATAGGGTCATCCTCCCTCAATCGGATCACAATGGCTTTGATAAAGTGAAATCCAGGAATTGGATCACACAACAATCAAACATCATACACTCTTCTTTCACCTATCAAAGAACACTCTGGTCTGCATATCCAATAAAGTAACATTCAAAACAGCTAATACAAAGCCAATTAAGGATAGCAATAATATCTAACAGTTTGACAACATTAAAGAATTATAGTTGACACTATCTCAGATCCGCCAACAAAGTATTGAAGCAAATACAGCCAGAAGTTATATCAGCAAGTAAGCATCTTTACATTATCATTCTTTCTATATTTTGATCAGACTATCATAACCATATAGGTATGAATATTTATTTATATATCTTTGTTTGTTGTTATTCATACATGTATCATTATGATAGAAATGAGACATATATAGTCATCACTAACAATGTAATGTATAGATAGTCATATGCAATTATTCATAATGATGTATCTTGTATACAATTATCCATAACAATATGTGACTTATTAACCTCATATGGGAGAATGAGAGAAAAGTGCCAAGAGGCCATTCATGGGTATTTAGAGGCCTTTGTCACATGAGGTATAAGGTACCCATAGTGCAAAGGATATTTATCACATAGAGGCCTTGCCACATGTGGTATAAGGTACCCATAGTGCAAAGGATATTTATCACATAGAGGTCTTGCCACATGTGGTATAAGATACCCATAGTGCAAGGATAGTGATGTAATGGCCTTCGCTACTTTGATGTAAGGCATCATAAGAGTACCAAAGAGTCTCATAGAGGCCTTGACTCTAAAGGTATTAAGAATACCACTCGAGTCTAAGGATAGGAGACATTAGAGCCCCATGGTGGATAACGGCAACTCTCATCTCATCTCTCATAGGCTGTTCATGAGTGACATATGAAGAGATAACAAGTTGCAATATATGTGGATAAAGATCATAGATCATGTGAATTGTCATGATAGAGAATATGCAAGACATATTGATAATGATCATGAGAGTAACATGTGAAATATTAATGATATGCAAGGCATATGAACAGTGATCATAAGAATAACATGTGAAATATGAATGATAGATAATGTGCATTGAAAGCAATCATAAGATTAGCAATAGTAACATGCATTGAAAGTAATCATAGATTGATGATAGTAGCGTGTATTGAAAGTAATCAATGATGAACTAAAGTTATGAGTTGGAAATTGATCATAGAAATGATAAAAGCAATGTTATTATGTAAATTATATATGTGGTTTTAAATGCAAATATGTACTAATGTTCTCTTTTTGCAAGTTGAAATTTGTGAACAAGGTAAAGAGGTTTTCATTTGTGACAAGGGGACATTACAATATGTCTGATTGCATATTCTTGCTTGCTGAGTCCTTATCATTGCTAGGAGTTTTGTAGTAGCTTTCTATGAGCTTGTATTGTTGGCACTCCGTCAGCACAGGTATGAAGTTGTAAAACTCAATATGGGTATGTACTTATAATTCGTATTTTGCTATAATACTATTTGGGTGTTTGATATTTTGTTGATATCTATTCTAATTTTTTCTGGGTTTGTTGATATGCTTTATATTTCATACATGCAATGCAAAAAACCAACATGCATGTAACAATCTACCCCAAAAAAAAAATTTCAAAATTTTACAATGATATGACAGTGTTAGCATAAATGCATGAACCAACTAAATGCCTCACACTTTCTGATCACCCAGATCCCAGGATGGGCAAGGTGAGAGCATACAGTGATTGGCTTACAATGAGCAACTATGCATCAAGAATTTACAATTCATCCGCTGCGGCGAGCATCCACTTATCGTGGGAATTCACCACCTTTAGTGGGTCTGAGAGAAAGAAAGAAAAGTACAAATCATCCACTTATTCAGTGGGTATTCGCCACTATTCCAGTGGGTACGAAACAAGAAAGAAGGGTTCATTTCTCCACACTGGCGGTAAACCATCCAGGGGTCCTTATGTGATTTGCATAAGTAAGAAATATTACAATGAAATCAATGCAATAATAATCAAGTTGATTGATTAGGTATAATTTTGTCAACTACTGTGAAGAGCATTGGAACAAGAGATCATACCCTGTATGCTATCACTGAAAAAATACACAAACCACTACCATATTTCTGTTGTTTGATTGCCCAGGCTGATCTGTGGCAAAAATCAGTCATTTCTGAACTGTACGACTACCCCAGGCTGACATAAATCACATATAACTACACCAGTAGTTATCCCCTCTAAAAATCACTCACTATATGTCTCCAAAACAGATTTAAAACCACAGAAATTGACAAATAATCAAGAGTCATAACAATATATAAATCAACTTCAAGTCTCTGATTCCTAACTGTAGCGTACGGCTCCCATATGTATGGATATCTTATAACATAGTTAAAACTCCATCAAACATTGCACAAAATCCATCAACATGGTCGCCTAAACATTGCAAACAATCCTCAATCACAAATGGATGTTAATAAACAACACTTAAATTCTGATCTCCATCGACCAATTGCTGCCTGTACGGTCATTGAAGTACGGCAATCCTCATTGTAGTCTCAAATATACTTCAAACCCACTGCAAAGAGTCTTAAAAGAGGCGTTTATTTCATACAATGATAACCCAATAGGCTTTGCTTTCAAAAACACCAACATTTATTTCTAATACCAATCGTACCATTTCAGTTGGTACGGCTCAACATGGTACGGCCAACTCAGAAAACTCCACAATAAGAGAATACAATACTGAAATCTTTCTCATACCAAAAACAAATGAAATCCCAGACCAAAACAATAACATTGAATGCAAAAACAAAACTGCTCAAAATTCTAGAATTCAATGAAGCTCTGTGCAACTTTTGTGTGAAGTCACCATACTGCAGCTAGGAAGGATATTGCACCATCGAAACTGGACATCTTCATGAGGGTTTCCGTCCTCAAGAAGGAAG
Source organism: Cunninghamia lanceolata (assembly GCA_027924645.1). Taxonomy (NCBI): domain Eukaryota; kingdom Viridiplantae; phylum Streptophyta; class Pinopsida; order Cupressales; family Cupressaceae; genus Cunninghamia; species Cunninghamia lanceolata. Next base: position 3,039,524 of record BSBN01000082.1, read on the forward strand.
AGTGATCCATCTGGTTCAATACCAGCAGCATAACATTAACAAAATCCAAGCATGAAACCCCAAATGAGCTCTCACTTCCCTTTTAAAAGCACTTGGGAGTTACAAAATGAACTTTCTTGAAAATAGAACTTTTTTCTCCTCCAACTTATAAAATATTTCTATTTCCAAGTTATGTGCACACTTTAAAGTGACTAGGAGAGAAAAATAAAACACTTTTCTTTTCCCCACTAGATATAACATTTAAGTCACTTTAAATATTTTCCACCTTATACTTAAGTGCACAATAAATAATTAAAATATCTTGTTTAATTATCAAGCTTAATAAAAACTCCACATAACTCCAAATTTGATAATTAAACTGAACCAGAGACCAACTCCAAGAGATCCCTTACCAACCAACTAGCTTGTCGGGATCCTGAAATAGGCTAATGGCCCCATCACTGACTAGGCTTGGAAAGGGGACATTACAGTGCAAAACATGCACATGAAACCCTAAACCAAAAGCATATAGAAAAGCAAAAAAACTTGGCACAAAAAAAACATATCCGAGGGTGTATGTTACAGGAGGTTTCAAGACGGAAGCCTATTTGCACTTCATTGGAGATTCATGAAGGAGAAGAGCAGAACTTCATAATCAGATTTCAAGATCAGATTTGAAGCAGCATCCTTTGGTGGCATTTGATATTCATTTTGCATTGGGCACTGCCCTAATTTGGAGCGCCATCTTTGTGAGGGTGAATTTGTGGCATTTTGGAGGCGAATTCTATATTGTCTAGGGTTTCCTTAACCCTAATTTCCTAGCAGCATTTGGAGCAGACCTGAGCGCCACTTTTTTGGAGGCTAATTCTTCATCCTTGAGGGTTTCTAAACCCTAGTTTTAGAGCAGCAGCCTAGCGCCATTGTCGAGATTTGGAGCATCTTTCTATGTTAATTTGGTATGTACAAACCTAATTATAGGTCTGATTTGTAACAACAGAGATCTGATTTGCAATTGGGCATGTTTGGCCTATGTTTTGGATGTAACTTCAGACTTCTACATTCTGATTTATCACAGCATAGTTGTCTTCAGAAATTCAGACTTGTTATGTGCATTTGATGTTCATACATTGTGTATTTCATGGTGTATTTCACTTCTGATGTTGGGCGAATCATTTGGCATAATATTTTGATGTTTTTGGATGTTATATGTTGGCTATTATAAGTATTTATGCTTCTGAAAATAAAATCAGAATTCAGTCCTAGGGTTTAGGGCAGAAAACTAAATAAAAAAAGTGCAGAAAAATAAATCAGAATTTAGGGTTTTGAGCAGAAATCTAAAGTGCAGAAAATTAGGGCAGAATTCAGAAATTTAATTCCAGAAAATTAGGGTAGATCCCATTGGGGATATTATAGTGGTATCAGAGTTATGATCTTGCCAGCATGGAGGGTTTGATCATACATCAATTTCAAAGATTGAATAATGTATTTTCAGTGCCTTATTTTGTGGAGTTGCCAAGAATTTTTATCTTATATGATTGATTTATGAATCATGGAAGATAGAGTGATGGATTCTTTGCTTGAATCTTTTTGGGAAAATCAAAATAAGTTGATGAGGAATCTCCAAAGGTTTTTATCAAAAAGAGAAGATAACGAGCAAGTCATGAAGAAAGAGGCCATACAAATCATTGAGGAATACCATGGTTTATCCAATGATTTCAAGAATGCAACTCCTCTTGATGTTCATTTAAGAATACACAAAAATGGGAATCCAGGAAAGAAAGATTTATATGACTACATCAGAAAATTAAGAAGAAAAGAAAAAAAATCAGAAGTGGTCATTGAGAAAAAAGAAAAGAAGGTAGAAAGGAAAGAAGAATTGCTTCCATGTGATTTGCAGCCTATAGGTGATCATAAGAAGAGCAAAAATCAGTTGAGAAGAGAACAACTTTGCTTCACATGCCTTGAAGTTTGGACACCTAATGATACATGTGGAAGCCCTAAAGAAGATGAAGTCACAAGTTCACTTCCAAGGTATAATTTGGACAAAGAAGAATCACCTATTGCATCTACAAGTGGAGAACACATAAGTCTTCATGATGATCACGAGGTTGAGAGGTATGCGATCATGGAGTTTGCCAAACCAGCCGTGATGGATCAGCCACTTGAAGGTATGAATTCTCCTAATAATCCATTAATTGAGCCTAGCATTGTTTCACCATCTTTACATCATATTGGCAAGGATTCAATTTGTACATTGGGAGACTTTGAAGAAGATGTTCATACATATGAAGGCAATCCAGAAATTTTGTTATGTAATGAAGAAAGTGACTTTGACAAAGTTGATTTAGCATCGCAAGAATTGAGGGATCACTTCATGATTAAGGAAGAAATAACTGTACATACACCCTCCAGACCAGCAATTGAAGAGGAGCATGAATCTACTTGTGTTTTGACACCCTACTCTTATGATGATGATTCTTCGATTGTGCATGATGATGATGATGTTGTCCTATGGGAAGAAGATGTCTTGGAGGTAGCTAATTTTGAGAGCCATGATGGTGAAGACCAATCAGAAATTTTGTATGAAGATGTTAGGTCCCATGAGTCACATCATTTGGAAGGTCAATTGAAGGTAAATGAAGGTATGATTGTGGCAACCCTAACTCATTTTGATAATACTCATAAGATGAGGGAAGATTATTGTTGGAAGGCTCAAGGGAGACACAAAGGCTTTGAAGAACTATCTATTGCCAACTTACAAGTACTCAAAGAGGCTTTGGTTGTAATGAAGTCAAATTACCTACACCTACTTTCAGATAGAGATCATCTCCTCAAGCTTGATGAGATATACTTTGATGCATTGAAAGGAAAAGAAGATGAGGTTGATAAGCTTACCTTTGAGTCTAAGGTTACTACAGATTCCTTGAAGAGCACTCAAATGGCCCTTCAAGAATCAAAGATTCAAATTGATGAGCTTTGTTTGGAGTTGAGCTTGGCACAGTCTTCATCATCTACAGCAGAAATTCAGTCTTCTATGGCAGCCACATCCAAAGAACAACAATTCAATATGAAGATTGGGGAGTGGACACATGGATGAGGAAATTGATGGACCCCATTGGGAAGTCTTGAGGATGGAAGAGAAAAGTACACATGAAGATATAATATACCTCGCAGCCATGGGACAAAAGTTATGGCAATTAATACATGTGATTTTCAGTTTGATACATCTTTTAAACCAGCATTTGGTGAAGAACATTCAACAATGAGGAAGGAGATGGTTGAGGCGGTTGATGTAATGTCCCTTGTGGGACTCAACTGAAAATCATATCAGATTAAGCTAGGAACAATTGTGATCAATCAGATGTACCCAAATGAGTTAGCACAAGTACACAAAATTGTAATTGAAAATTCACTTTGAATGCTAAACTTATTCAATTCAAATGATGCCAAAACAATTCATATGTTTGCTGTCACATTGTGACAGATGTTGATAGAAATCAAATCAGACTTCCAATGAATACATAAACACTTTCCAATTCATTACAAATGATATGACTGAGAGGGGCTGCGAATCTGATATAAGTTCTGATTTTACCCAGCAAAGGAATTGGCTATAATTTGGGTAGCAAATCTCCTCAACGAAGACCCCTAGGTTTGGCCGCTGGGCTGCAGATGCTCCTCACTTATGTCAGTACTGAGACATGCTTGTTGCAGCCCTTACATTAACTGTAGCAGCTGGAGTAATGGCTGTAGTAAATACATGTATGACTGTGACAAACCCTTATGATTGAAATCTTGCAATCCAATCCGTCCAATGAACTCCTCAATGATATTTGATGTTTATGAAACTTCTCTAAACCCTGCAATAAACTGGAATACCTGCAAATTGAATAGCAATGAAGATATTAGAAGCAATATCTCCTCCAATGGCATAGGGGGTCATCACCCTATGTGCAAGGGCACATCACCTTGCAAGAAAGTAAGAAGATCGGAAACTTCAAACTCAGAAATGAATGTAAAAACATACCAAACTCAGACATGTCTTCAATTGTCATGAATTTCTCTATTTATTCCTTCTCCTCATGCCCGATGACTTGCATTGGGTTCTTCTTGCATTGGATCTTGGGCGAATCCCTCTAGGCGAATGTGTTGGCATTGAGCATTGTTTTAAATGCTTTTCTTCTATCAATGCTATAGTTCTTCATGCTTCTCACACCATTTCCCTTGGAGATTGTATCAGCTCTAACCGAATGATTTTATTGACTTATGTAAACCCTCATTATGGGCGAATGGTGTCATGGATGAATGCATCAACCCTTCTTGTTTTTGGCGATACCCTCTATGCTTGGCCAATCCCCTATGCATGACATAAGCGAATGTATTTGAATCCTCTTTTGATCTTGGACTAATGCAACCTTCAAACATGGCCGAATTCCTCATGAGAATTGGTGGATGGCATTTGATATCTTTTTGCATAGGTGAATGCTCTATCTTGGTGGATGCTCCTTCATGGATGAATAACTTCAGCTATCTTTGCATGGGCGAATGTACTGCTTTCTTTCAACCGTTGGTTCTCCTTCATAGGCGAATGCATTAAGATTGGCCGAATCCATCACATGATCCCATGCTAGGCACAAGATCCCTTCGTTTACCCCTTCTAGCATAAGCGAATGTATTTTGAGGTCTTCTTTCTTCATTGATTCCTCTTTTGACTTTGCATTTGGAATTTGAATCTTTTATTGAAGTGGCCGATCCTTCTTAGCTTGGACTTATCTTGCATGATGGCCGATTAGCTTGGACCTATTTCTTGCACACTCCATGATAATTGTTAATAGGTCCTATTTTAGAAATAGATTAGAGAAATGTAATTAAAGATTTCATTTCTCCCTTATACACAACACTTATCCTTTTTGCCCCCTTTAATTATAGGTCCTACCCCCCTGAATATGTAAAATTACAAAGGGAATTGCAATTCTACATGATGAAACCTTTATGACTTTGGTTAACATGAAAGATGTAATGAATAGGACTTAACCAAAATCACCTTCATTCCCTCACCATGTGGTTTAGCCTACGGGAATGATGAATAGGCTAAACACTTAAGTTATTTAGTGATCACTCTAGAAAAGGGGACATGACAGTTGAAGACACTACTAAAAGGTATAACAGCAGTTCTGATTTTCTGATTTGGAACAACAGTCCCTTACCTTTACATAATCATGAGATAGCAGCCCTAATACATGAGGATGGTAGTGGTATGGAGTCTTCCAATGTTGACACTCAAGATTTGAAGGTTAAACATGATGTACTTGTTGTGGATCCAAGCCACAAGAAGTCTGATCTTGTACACCATGGCATAGGAGAGGTTAAGCATGAGACGGATGAGCCTCTTATGATGGACAATCACAAGGAGCAATCAAATTTGCATGGATATAATGAGAGGTATGATTCAAAAAATTTTGTTTGTACACATAGTTTGCATCATGAGGATCATAAGTTACCTCTTTTGTAGAGCCCATTGAAGGCTCAAGTCTTGGCTATAGATGAGGTAGTTGAACATACAGTTTGTGGACCAGCCACTAGTGTTATGCCTACATGTGAAGATGAAAACATTTGTAGTTCATATTTGGTTGGGAGTCTAGCTACTTTTGGAGATCTTGAGGAGTCTACTTGTGTTGAGGCACAACACCATCATGATGATTCCTTGATGGAGTATGAGGCTGTCCTTGTTGTAGAACTTGAGGCATGTACCATGGAGACATTTGGTTTTGATTGGTATGTGTGTGGAGGTATTGATTTTCAGCTAAGGTATAGAGATAAGCACACAGGTCGGACTATTCCAGCCCTAGTCCATTGGTCCCTAGCTCATACTTTGTTGATAGATGGCTGTCCTATCTTGCTGATCACAGAATTCCCAGGATGTACATTGGTGGCAGCAGCTGTTTGGAGAGAGTGGATAGCTCAGGATGGCTACCTCAATGTTGTGGGCTTGCATAGGGTTGAGATTTATCATATATGATCTTGGAGACACTATGGGCATCATCATAGTTATGATTTTCAGTTTGTTTGATGCTGTTCTGATTTATATCAGCAGCTTAGGGTGGAGTGGCATGTTCTTCTATGCACATAGGATGGATATTTTTCACATCCATATGATATCATTTAGAGTTAGATGGATAGTTGGTGTTGGTGACACTATGAGTGACATCTATCTCTTCATTTTCGGTGGGTGTACTAGTGTGATGATTTGGGATCTAGGCATTGGTATGTTTGATGCACTATTTCATTGGGATCATGATGAGCTGCTTCACAACTCTTGACGTGGTGATGTTTGTATCAGAGTGGAGCAGCAGAAGACTTGGTACAGGTGGTCGTGTTTCAGAGATCCTATATACATCACTTGTTGTTGAGCATGGCATTATTCGAGGCTTTGGTTTTGTATAGTGTTTTGTCTTTGATAGACTTAGCACTCATGGACAGTAGAGCTTTCGAAGGAAAGGAGTTGTTGGATCTTGTGGTTGAGGTTTTTGCATTCTTGTTCCTACAGCTACACAGGCAGGGCTCATGGAGGAGGAGCAGGATTTCCGAATTTGGGGAATGGAGCCAAATTGAGTTCGAGTGTGTATGGCTAGTTTTGCCACCGGAGCTCAGTTTGCATATCATTCTTCATATTTTTCTGGGGAGATGCAGCCACAGGTTGAGGAGTAGGGTGATCACAGGACATTTGGTTGGATGGAGATAATTGTCACTTGATAGTATTTTGTAGGATACAGGTTTGCAATTGCTTATGGGCAAGCAATTTCGGGAAGGGAGGACTGTAATGTCCCCATTTTCGGAGTGATCACCTAGTGATGACCTAATTGGCAAGTTTTTACACTTAGCTAATTTTGTAGGGCAAATGGAGTATGGGAGAAGACTTGGCATATTTTTATGGTATTTCTGAAGTGGTCATCATTAATAAAATAATTTGCCCTAACGAAGAGCAACCCATTTGGAGAATGATAGAGAATATGGAAAATTACATTGGGAAAAATGAAGAATAATTTTGTAATATTTTTCTATGAGGAGAACGACTTCTTTGAGGTCAAAAACATGTTATCTTATAGGCCTAATGAGTTCTCCCTTGGAGGATGGAAAGTGGAAGACTCGTTTGAAAAAATAAAATAATACTCCTTGTGTTGGGTCGGCCAAGATATGAAGGAAAATCCTAAGTAAGCACCTAGGAGAGGGTCGGCCTAGGTGGAAGAAGAAATAACACAAAAACAAATCCTTAATTTTGTAATTTTCGGCGCTCATCTCATCTAGAGGAGGTCGGCCCTAGAGAGGGAGATAAAAATGAAATAAAATAAGAAAAACCAAGCTAGGTTGGCCAACTTGAGGAAGAGGGAAAAAACATGTATAAATATAAAGAGTTTGTGGTCATTTCATCATATCATTCAATCCTAATTTCATATGGAGTTTATCTCTTTTGGCTGCAACGAAAGTTGGGTTTGAATCCAAGGACGAAAACCTAATTCATCTTATGGATGTTTCAAGACGGAAGCCTATTTGCACTTCATTGGAGATTTGTGAGGAGAAGAGTAGAATTTCATATTCAGATTTCAAGATCAGATTTGGAGCAGCATCCTTTGGTGGCATTTGATATTCATTTTGCATTGGGCATTGCCGTAATTTGGAGCGCCATCTTTGTGAGGGTGAATTTGTGGCATTTTGGAGGCAAATTCTATATTGTCTAGGGTTTCCTTAACCCTAAATTCCTAGCAGCATTTGGAGTAGACGTGAGCGCCACTTTTTTGGAGGCTAATTCTTCATCCTTGATGGTTTTTAAACCCTAGTTTCAGAGCAGCAGCCTAACGCCACCATTGTAGAGATTTGGAGCATCTTTCTATGTTATTTTGGTATGTACAAACCTAATTATAGGTCTGATTTGTAACAACAGAGATCTGATTTGCAATTGGGCATGTTTGGCCTATGTTTTGGATGTAACTTCAGAGTTCTACATTCTGATTTATAACAGAAGAGTTGTCTTCAGAAATTCAGACTTGTTATATGCATTTGATGTTCATACATTGTGTATTTCATGGTGTATTTGTAATGTTCCTTAGTAGTAATAACTGAAATTTTATTGCAACTTAACTAAGAATACTTGCAACCAATTAGCCCACTCAGATGAAATTGAACAAGTACACAAATACTCAATGAAACCCAACTCCAAATGCTTTATTCCTTCAATAGAAATGATGCAATTACAAACAATAGTTCGCTGTCCACTGTGGCAGTCATATACTGAAATGAAATCAGACCTTCAAACTATTACAAATGGTTTCAAATATAGGATCTAAGGATAGCCCAATAATGAAAGATGGTTGCCAATCTATTGCCAATTGATTCCAGCTCTTATTGTCCTATGGAACACCATGAAATGTAGATAATGATGGACTGATATAACTGATTTAGAGGCCTGATATGACTGTTGCAACCAGCAAAGCAAAAGCTCCTTCAAGGGACCCAATGATAATTCCTAGACTTGGTCGATTGGCTGGAAATGACCAAAGTACTTGATACAAGTCTTCAATACTACTCTTCAATGATATCCAATAATTGTGAAACTTCTTCAAAACCTGCAATATCTCCTAATACCTGCAAATTTGAATCCAATGGTGAAATTAGAAGCAATATCACCTCATAATTCGTAGGGGGTCATCTCCCTATTGGCAAGGGCACATCTCCTTGCAAGAAAGCATGAAAATCGGAATCTTCAAGCTTGAAATGAATAGAAAAAACATACCAAATCAGTCATGTCTTCAAATGAAATGATGTCCTCTATTTATTCTTCTCCTCTCATGGCCGATTGGACTTGTGCATTGATAGATGTGGTTCTCCTTGGGTAAATATAATTGCATTATCATTGATTTATCCTTTCATGGTGACTTCTTCTCTTGGACGAATATCCTCATGTCTAGGCGAATGGGATTGTATTGGCATTAAATGCTTTTCTTCTATCATGCATCGATCCTATGTCTTCCACTTGTCTTGGCAAATACCTTTCGCTCTATCTTTTCCTTGGTGAATGTACCATGCTTGGCCGAACCTCCATCATGGGCGAATGATATTGAATGTGTTTGAAAGCCCCATATGATTATTTGGCTTGGGCGAAGTTCCTTATCGTAGGTGAATGTCATGTCTTTGGCAAATGTAACATGTCTATACTTTCTTTTGGCCGAATCCTTTCCTTGAGGGCGTTGGCACCTCTTTCAATGCAAATAGATCTCCTTTAGTGCTATTCGCACCTCTATGCAAGTCTCCCTTAATCATTCCTTGGGCGAATTATCTTTGAATCCTTTGTCTTGGCCAATTAAATGCTAGTCGATGCTCTTGGAGGTAGAATATCACATGATCCAATGAATTAGACCCCTTCCATAACCGCTTGGCACATGCTCCTATATAGCCGTTGGCACATGATCCTAGGTGACCGCTGGTGCTTTTTGAATCCATTGGAGATATCTTTGACAACTGATTTCCCTTATGCAAGTGGCCGTTGGGAAATAACACATGATCCAATGCCTTTTTGAAATGAACATTTGAAATTTGAACTCTATTTCCCTCCGAGTCGATTGGTGAAGTGCCATGATGCATTTGAACACCTTTTGCTTAGCTTGGACCTATTTTCTTTGAACACACTTCAATCACATATTTGTCAATAGGTCCTATCTCGAAACTCTATAAGAATAGATTAGAGAAAATGTAATTAAAGATTTCATTTTCCCCTTTTACATTTTGGCCTTATAAAATACACTATGAATTTGGCCCCTCAATTATAGGTCCTACCCTCCTGAATATGAGAGATTACAATAGAAATTGCAATTCTCATAAGATGAAGCCCTTATATGAAAATACAATGAAAATTATCTAGCCAAAATCACTTTCATTCCCTTACCATGTGTTTTAGCCTACGGGAATGAGGAATAGGCTAAACACTCATACCATATGTGATCACTCTGGAAATGGGAACATGACAGTATTTCACTTCTGATGTTGGGCGAATCATTTGGCATAATATTTTGATGTTTTTGGATGTTATATGTTGGCTGTTATAAGTATTTATGCTTCTGAAAATAAAATCAGAATTCAGTCCTAGGGTTTAGGGCAGAAAAATAAATCAGAATTTAGGGTTTTGAGCAGAAATCTAAAGTGCAGAAAATTAGGACAAAATTCAGAAATTTAATTCCAGAATTTTAGGGCAGATCTCATTGGCGATATTACACTTACTTCAATTGATTACATACTCAGCTCATAATCTATAGTGTTACCTATGCTTAATTAATTTACCCATTCAACACCACTAGAAATATTTTAAGGATCATTCTATTTCCCTTTGCAACTATGTTCTATATTTATTTTGTACATTTTGTACAAATTATGGTAATAAATGTGTGTGTATGTGTGTGTTGGGGGAGAGAGTGGAAGAGAGAGGGGGATAGGCCGAACCTAGTTGTACTGAACTTGAGAAAAAAACAACAAATTGGGAACTCATAGAGTGTCTCACTTTTCATTTGTTTATGGCAATGAGTAAAAACATGGAAATGCCAACTTACTCAAAGATTCAAAAGTATAAATGTCATATGTTTGTAAAGTATTATATTCTACAAACTACCTTCCCTATAACTCCATACGGACATGTGGAGAGCAACAAATCCAAGACCAGATATAGATATGGCATGTACTCTTTAATATCCCTCTTGGATATTTGCTAAATTTTCTGAATTTGCAATGTCAAAATCAAGCCCTAGGACTGAAAATCTGATTTTTATCCCTGTTTGTACACTTGTATAATATTTTATCAAGCATGGAACATAGATACCAAAATGCAAATTGACAATGAACAAATAGATGGAGGCATCTTAGCATCACAATATGCTTTTGCCAATTATATAGAATGATTGAGATCACTGTTGCAAATCAGACTTCAATTACATAAGACATAATGTCCTAGTGACAACCCATATATTGCTGTTCACAAACCAGTGATAATACATACCAAATATGAAGTCTGGACACTCTATCAATTGGCTGTGAATGATGTTGTACCAGATCTGATTGCAATTACACCTATCACTGCTCCTTGTTTGTAGGTAATTGCTGTTGATAATCTCTTATGAAGTGCTGTTATACAAAGATATACTATTGCAGTCTGATATAAGAATGCTGTCCACACACTGAAACCCTTCCAGACAATCAATGAAATTGCTTGATTACTTCAGCCACGATCTCTTTGAAGAAGACTATCCACATCTCAGCAAATTTACCTTCCTGTCATGCCTCATTCATCTAGACCACTATTTATCTTAGAATAAACAATTTCTAAACCTTCGCTGAGACGTTAATGCTGAGACAATATAACTGTAGCGATCAAATATTCAGAGTCTCACGAATTCTCTTTTAATTGTTTCACAAAAATGATAAGAAAATATATTCAGCTAGGACCCGTGTTACTTTCACAAACCATACTCCTAAATGCATTCAATTGTATTGCACTTCAGAGAACACTGAACACATATGCTTCTAACGCATGCTAGAACTCACCGTATTCTCTTATGCCTCACAAATTGTCTTAGGACATAGGTTTTATTAATAAATTTACTGACTGAAATCCCTGTCAGACTTTGTCCCCTCTTAGGCAGCAAAACTTATAATATAAATCTCTCAAAACATATACTACTCTAATGCAAATCTTCTTGGACCCACGTAGTCTTATTAGGAGATAAAGCTTTATAATTGTTGACTGGTTTTTGTGCGTCAGATGTTGTCTCCCATATAGACAGCAGAAACAATTCTAAAATCACAAATAAACCATGAATTCCCTTTGTTTAAAATATCATTTAACAATGTTTGCCCTTAACATCATGGATCCCACGATCCACTCATCTCTCTTGTATGCAAACAAAATTAAAACAATAGAATTGCTGACTGAGCTGAGTCGTCAGACTTTGTCTCTCATCAAACAGCAAATATCAATAAACAAATATCAGATATAAATCTAATGAAATTTGCAAATAAAACCCCAGTCCTCAAATCTGCATATATATATTTTCAATGATCAACAATCAATAGCAAACCCTCAGAAAAGTAGAACAATGCTTTGAAGCACAATGGTGAAATCTGAAGTAACTTCACCTCAATGACGGTAAGGGAGCATCACCAAACCGATTTCTACAAATGCAAGGGAACATCACCTTGACATGAGCTGAATACAACTTGACAAAAGTCATAAACCAAAACATACAGATATCCAGATATTCAAACATGACTTCAAATGACTCTCAGGCTTGCTTTTAAAGCCATTACATTAATTAGGCCCAGCCTAATTTTATTAAATGAGAGTTTACATGTACACATCAGACCAAAGCATTTTAAATGCTTTTACATGAACTTTATTAAATGCTTGCATTTGTACTTTTTAAATGCTTGTTCACAACACTTTTTAATAAAGTGTAGTACTACTAACTTAGTAACTTAAATAAAATATTAATTTTATAAAGTAAATAAAATACTTTACAAAATTAATTTATAATTAAAACAATTTTAAGTTACTCCAAAATTGGGGACATGACATACTCACTATCTACTCTATAAATGAATCCAAGAAGAGTAGATGATATGTTATTATTGTCCTTCAATAATAAAAACATACAAATTATCTTTCACAGAATAAAGAGAACAAGCTACACTATTTATAGCCTACTATGTGTTGGATGTGTGGATAAGAAGTTTCTACCAAACCAGAAAAGAATGGTCTAAAATTTGAGAATATCAATAAATATATTAGGGATAGGAATCCCTGACACTCATCGCCATCCACTATTAAAACTTATTTGACTAATTTTGGATTCAAACCATGTCATATAGAAAAAGGTGCACATGATATTGATGCACCTTGACAAGATCTTTACCCAAAGTCCACTCTTTCTAGAAGAGATATCTGCTCAAAGTTACATGGCTTCCTAGCTATATATATATATATACCTTTTTTTAAAAGAGAGATGGCCATGCAAGTTGAACCCCAAGGCATTCCAGTTAGAGTCTGCAACATGATTAAAGCTAAAATGGAAATGAGCAAGCAATGCTTAAACAATAGTTTGCAAACTCGGACTTAAAGACCCCAAATTAAAAAACTTGGCAACTTAAAAAAATACTTAAATTCAAAACTTGGCATTCATGAATTTCTCCTACAAACTCACAAGTACTTGTCACAAGTTTGGCGCTACAACTCGCAAGTTAAACCTGAGAAAACTCATGGGACAGAAAAAATAAACCGAGTTTGCAATTGTGGTGTCCCTAGCTTGTATTTTCACAACAATTCCAAGAGGATATCAAAGCACCACGAAACCAAGCAATGAAATATAGGAATATAAATATGATAAATTCAGATTACCAAGTGTTCCAATCCAATTTCTGATTTCTGCCCTAGAATTCTACACTTTACAACTCTGCCCTAATCCTAGGTCTGCTGTGTAGTTCAGACTTGCAACAAAATAATGATTGCACCACAATATATACTCAATGATCAGTCATAAACTATCACAAGGATTATGCTCAAATGATTCGCTCCATTATGTAGGGCAGATTTAACATGATATCACACATAAACATACAGGAATAAACCAAGAAATGGTGCATTTACAGTCTGCTGTCATAAATCAACTCCACTGCAATGTAGATGTCTGAAAACATGGAAATATCCACCACAAAGGAGAATCTAGTAACCCAGAAATGTATTACAAATCAATGGCAAATTATACATGGCAAAATAGTGATGGAAACATGGTTATATGGGCCTCTTTTCTAGGCGGATCTGCTGAAGCCTGTAACCCTAGGCGCAGCAGCATACATACACAGAATTCTGCCCTAGATGATGTGCTGGTCTGCTGGAATATTCGCCCTTGACTGTAGATAGTCTTCCACCACACCAAGTCTCCTAAATCTGCTATCTAACTCTGCTCATAGAGCCATGAAGCACATGTGAACTCCCGTAATGGAATTCTCCCAATGTTGGTGAATGAGGTCATCTCCATTCAAGGTTGAGGGACCATCTCCTCAATGTATGACAAAGAATTGAAATCCTTAGCCATTGGAATAGGAAGACATATCAAATGATTCGTGCCTGATCGATCCTTGGAATGCCAAAGTGAATGGATATATATACACATTACATTTCTCTCCTCTCTCTAGGCCAACCTAGCTCTTGGAACCCTTCATTTAAGTTATGTTTTTCCTCTCTAGGAGGCTGGCCCATGCACATGAAGACTTGGCGCTCAAAGCTTCCTAAAAAACCCAAAGCATCACTTATTAATGAAGTCGGCCAAGGAAGAGAATTGTATGATTGGTATCAAATTGGCCCTCAAGATGCAAAACTCCTTCTTATGCCTTTGATCTCTTTCTCAAGCCAAGTCGGCTTCAAGTTGGGTCTCATATCCATACAAGGTCGGCTCACTTGAGAGAATGATGACTTTACAAAGCCCCAACAATGGCATATGCATAGAGATGAATTTCATACACAAGTCGGCCCTAAGAACCGTAATGAACTCAAGGATCTCCTCCATGAATGCCCAAGTAACTTCAATGATAAATCTCCAAAGTACCAAAGGTGAAGTGATGCAAGGTATCCAAGTGATGAAGTCCAAATGCCAATGTGGAACCGCATGATGCTCCGGAGAATGTGAACCATCCCAAGCCAAGTACCATGAGAGGTCATCCGAAGATGAAATGATGACATCCATATGTGTGTGAAGCTCAAGCCTTGGCCTTGAACCCTCATGACAAGCTCTCCAAATGACTGACTCTGGAGAAGATAATATGTCGAAGGCAATATATCCAGATGATAATCTATCTCCATAGCTCGTGAGATCCTCAAACTGTCCCGAAGTGAGATGGAACGCTGGTTGGAGACCGTAGGTGACCATTCCCAAAATGGGGACGATAACAATCTATGGTTTAAAATTTTTTAAAGGACATTGGCCTTGTGGCCAAGCTTCCTCCATGGAAGGGAGGGGATTGGCATATTACTAAACTAGAAGAGAAATTAATCAAGCTACTCTAACATAGAACTAATCTAAGCAAACCTCTAACTCTATGGGTGGTTATTGTTGGGGATAGCCATGGAAGGGCCACCTCCTTGTTGTAATGCTCATCCAAAATAACCCAAATAAAAGTTTCAACTTAGGTGCCACAATTCGTAACGCCCATCCAAAATAACCCAAATAAACATTTCAACTTAGGTGCCATAATTTTTTTTTTGAAGTTAAAGATTTAATTAAGTTTGACTCTAGAATTCATCGATCGAAATGACAACGCAGCCACAAACTAACTAGCACTCTGAGTCCACATAGTCCCATCCCCACATCCTCATCCAAACCCCCTAAGGTCCTATGGCGCCTAACTAGTTCCCCTTCATGTGAACATGAGTTAAAGCTTGTTCAATACAAATTAATTAACTATTAGCCACAATAATTTAATTCCAGGGTCATTTAGTTAGCCCTCTTGGTTTAGCATTAAAACACCCTCATGACCAACAACATATCCTTAGGTTAAATGTGCCCCTTGAGGTGTCTAGGCTTAGGTGAATAAAATTCCCCTAAATAATAATAAAATTAAAATCCCAACACCTTTCCCACTAGCCCAGGTATCTCTACATGGGAAGGGGAGTATTGGCCCTTCCATGGCCATCATACACCATAACCACCCACAAAGTTAGTGGTTTACTAAGATTAGGTCTAGGTTAGAGTAATTTTTCCTTTGGTTTAAATCAACAAAGAGAGGTGAGCAATTGGCCCTTCCATGGCCATCATACACCATAACCACCCACAAAATTAGTGTTTGTTGATTTACTAAGATTAGCCTAGACCTAATCTTAGTCAACCACTAATTTTGTGGGTGGTTATGGTGTAGGATAGCCATGGAATGTAATGTACCCATTTTCGGAGTGATCGCCTAGTGGAGTTGGCTAGCCTATTTCCATTCCCATAGGCTAAGCCGAAAGGCTTAGGGAATGACCTATTTGGCGAGTTTTCACACAACCAATTTTGTAGGGCAATTTGATTATGGGAGATGACTTGGCATAATTTTGTGGTATTTTTGATGAAGTCAACACTAAAGAATAATTTGCCCTAAGGTGGAGCAACCCAATTGGAGATTGAAAAATAGAGGAAAACGTGGAAAAATGCCTTTGGAGAAATAAGAATAATTTAGAATGCTTTTCCTTGAAGAGGACGACTTCATTTGAGGTCAAAAATATGTTATATCTTGTGCTTAAGTGGTTCGCCCTTGGAGGATGGAAAGATGAAAAATAATATAAAAATAAAATAAGGTTATTTCCTTGTGTTTGGGCGCCAAAAGGAGGTCGACCTAGGAGAGATGAAATAAAAAGAAAATAAAAAGAAATATTTCTATGTGGTTGGCCAAATTGAGGAAGAGGTAAAAGCATGTATAAATATAAGATGTTTGGAGGCATTTCCATCATCATTCATTCATATTCCTTTTCATTGGAGATTTATCTCTTGGCTGCCATTTTGGTTCAGCACCTTCCTAGGACGAAAACCCTAAGGAAGATAAGTGGATTGGATGAAAACCCAATCACACTTTAGAGGTGGACTCATACGGAATTCATAATTGCACTTCATTGGCGAATTGTGGAGGAGATGAGCTAGATTGCATATTCAGATTTTGGATCAGCATTGGAGGAGATTTCATTGTGGCATTTGTGTTCATTTGGCACTAGGGTTTACCCTAGACTTGTGCGCCACATTTGGAGGATCATTCTTGTGGCATTTTGTTGTTCATTGCATTAGGGCTTGCCCTAGTTTGGAGCGCCACATCTAGAGAAAGGCGATTTGGCATTTGGAGGCAATTTCACCATTGATTAGGGTTTCTAAACCCTAACCCTAGCAGCAATCCAAGTGCTATCATTTTGGTGGGTTTGTGGAGCATCATTGTTCATCATTTTGGTATGTACAAACCTACCATGAGGTTTGATTTGTAAGGGCAGAACTTTATGATGTATTTGGGCATGTTTGAGCCTATATGGTTGTTGTAATTGAATATTCAGAAGTTATGATTTGTAGCAGCAGACTGTTTAATTCAGAAAATCAGATTTGTTCCATATATATGTTTGCATCTTGATGCCATATATTGTTGAATAAGTTCATGACTGAAGACATAATCATAAGGGTTCATTATTGCTATGTTGCTTGAGCAATTTGAATGCATATATGTTTGCTCTCCATAATTGTTTGAATCAGAAATATAAATCAGAATTCTAGGGTTTGAGCAGAATTCTAAAAGTGCAGAAATCAGAAAAATAAAAATCAGAATTTAGGGCAGATCCCATTGGGGATATTACATGGAAGGGCCACCTCCTCACTTGCATTTCACCACTCTTTGCGAGAAAGAAGAAATGGAGTAAGCAATTAATTCCTCAACTGTTCAACACATTGGTAATTCCTAAGTGGAATTTACTTACATGAATAGGAAGGTTTTTGTCCTCGAATCCATCTTTACCAAAGGGTTTTCGTTCTAGGGCAGAAAGGAAGAACATGCGTTCATTCTCAAGAAATTAGGGTTTGAAAATAAATTGGAATGAATTTCCTCTATGCCCAACTCTTTTTATGGGTACTTTGAGAGAATATAATATCAGTTTATTTTTTCTCTTTTCCCTCTAAAACTTATTTTACAAAGTGCCTAGAAAGTCCTTTTAAAATAACATTACTTTGGCCCCCATTCCTAGTGACACTTTTTATCCCTCTTTTAAAAACATCCTTTTTAATAACAAAACCTAAGTTGCCTTTCTATGCATATACCGTAAAGTTACTTTTAGGAAAACTTAAGTTAAATTATTAAAATATTTCCCTTGCACCACCCCAATAGCCTATGGGAAATAAAATAATAGGCTAGGGGTATTTCGACAACTTATGCTTGGAAGGGAGACATGACAGTCCTCCCATCCCAAAATTGCTTGCCCACAAGCAATTTCAAATTTGGGTTCTCCAAAATTTGCACTCCTTTCCACATGGCATCCTTTGTTGGGAGATCCTTCGAACGGACCAAATACTCTTTGATACTCCTATTTCTTAATTTTCATCCTCTGGTGTCAATGATCTTGTCGAGGACTAACATCAACTTCCCTTCATCATCTAAGGGAGGTAGCTCAACCGATGGAGTAATATGCTGCCCAAGTGCCTTCTTGAGGCATGACACATGAAACACATTGAGAATTTTGCTATGTTTTGGCAGCTCTAACTCATATGCAACTTCCCTAGTTCTCTGCTTAATCATATACAGTCCATAGAAATGAGGCTTGAGCTTTTTTGCTCCACTCCTCCTAAGAGAGGACTCCTTGTATGGCTGCAATCTCAAGAAAACTATATCTCCAACCTAAAAAGTTCGCTCTGTATGATGCTCATCTGCATACATTTTCTGCTGATTTTGAGCATGATGGAGGTTGTCCTTGAGAGTTTTCAAAATATCTTGGCTCTGCTGTAATGTCCCCATTTTTTGAGTGATCATCCAATGAAGTCCACTAGCCTATTTTTATTCCCATAGGCTAATTGGGAGTTATAAGGGAATAATTTGATTAATTAAATAATAAATAATCCTAAGTCATTTTTGGGTTATTTATAATTAATTAATTAGCTGAACCTATTTTTATTATAAAAGTGACTTTATAATATTATATTGAGAAATTATAAAACTAAGTCACTTTTGAAAAAGCAAAAATATAATATAAAATAAAATAATAAAAGTGAGTCTTCTAGAAGGTACTTCTAAAAAGTTCACTTGTGGCTTTAAAAAGAGAGGAAGGCAAATCATTTTCATATTTTGGATTTTTATTTGCATAATGGAGTTTTCCTTGTGAGTTGCAACTATAGGTTCAGCAAGCCCTAGGACGAAAACCTTTGGGATTTAGGTGGATTGGACGAAAACCCAATTCTACCCATTTGGTGGATTCACTTTAGGATTCACAATGTGCTTCATTGATCAATTTTGGAGAGATTCTTGGGCTTCAAAGATATATATTTTTGCAGGTTGCTATTAAGAAGATTCATGACCAAATTTATGAATATTTGTGAACAAATATAAATTTGGTTTTTTGTAGGGTTATGGCAGAAATTATTGTGATATTCATTGAAGATTCCATGGCATTCATTATAAACCCTAGCGTCTGAATTTGTGAGGGTTTTGTAGGAGTTTGCAGCCCTTTAAAAGGAGATTGCAGCTTCTAGAAGGGTACGATTTGCATTTTTGTGAAGTCTAAACCCTAGCGCAGGTGTAAAGTGCAGGTTTGGAGTGATATATGACAGCAATAAGGGCAGCCGCAGGTGTATTTGCAGGTCTGACTCACATTTAAATGTCCCTAAACCCTAGCGCAGCCATAATACCTTCAATTCGCAACCTATTGGTATCACTGTTATCATCCAATATCAAATAGTGGTCATTAGGAGGAATAGCTGCCATTGGAGGAGGTTTTGGTGGAGACATTGGTGTCACAGCAGTCTACATTTCAATCAGATATTCATAGCAGCAGTCCAACAGTCATTCCAATCATTGTAATAGCTGGCCAACATTCATTCATTGTTTGGCATTCCATGTATGAAGACAAATTGGGTATGTTAGATGTAAATAACTATTCAAATCTTTAGTTTGAATAGCATTCCAAGCTTTATATCAGCTGAAATCATTGTTGCAATATCTTTGTCATTCAATTGTATTGTTGTCATATCCATGCAAATGTTTGTGTTTTGGTTCTTTCCAATATATGTTTGAAACAAACTGAAATAAAACAATCATCCAAACAAGCATTTAAACACTCTCAACTCAGAAATCACTCATACATCAGCAAGCATGCCAAGTGTTGGACAAAATGTCAAAGCAATAGAAATCAAAGAATTCAAGGCAGGATTGGACAGGGTTCTTACAGTGGTATCAGAGCAGTGTATCCTGCCAGCTTGTTTGTGTTGTGAATCATGGCTTTCAAATTTTTCGAGACACATACGACTGATGATGTAATGGTTGATTATGATGAGTACTACACATTTCCAAGGCATGTTAGAGATGAGTTGTCCTTGAATCACTACATGAATCAGCGAAAGGACAAAAAGAGGGCAAAACAAGAACAAAGACCAAAGAAGCATCATTAGGAGAGTCCTAGGAGTCATGAGCAGCCAAGTGTTGAAAACATCTTGATAATCTTGCCCAACAATAGCATCAAATGATACAAATTTTTATGCAGTCACAACAACAGTTACTTACATCCATTGGTCATATGTCACAAATTAGGAGTAACATGAGGAAAAAACAGCCTAATACAAGAGAGGAAAGCAACACAAGTAACGCTAAGAAGAGCAAAAATCAGTTGAGGAGAGAACAACATTGCTTCACATGCCAGGAAATTTGGACACCTAGTCATACATGTGGAAACAATAAAGAAGATGAAACGGTGATCACAAGTTTATTTCAGTAGGGTGATGATATGGACAAAGAAAAATCATTTCATGCATCCACAAGTGAGGAGTACATGTGTCTTCATAACAATAACAAGATTGAAGGGTATGTTGATATGGAGTTTGTCAAATCAGCAGTTATTGATCAGCCATAGGAAGGTATGAATTCTTTTGATGATCCATTATTTGAGCATAGTGTTGTCTCACCAACTCTACATAATGGTTGCAAGGAATCAATTAGTGAAGATGATATTGTTCATACATACGAAGGCAATACTGAAGATTTGTTATGTGATGAAAAAAGTTACTTTGATAAATTTGATCAAAGACCCTTAACATTGCAAGACTTGAAGGCTCAATTTATGGTTAAGGAAGAGAAAGTTGTGCATACACTTTTTGGACCAGCAAATAATGATAGGTATCCATCAATTGAAGATGTGCATAAGGACTATGAAGACATCAACAAAGTGTATGAAGCAAAAGTTGATTAAATGATTGTGAGCAACAGTCCGTTATCTTCACATGATTTTGCTAATCATAAGGTGATAGATAAGTTCTATGTGGATCCAAGATACACACAAGGTACGACATTCTATAATGGATAGAGTCTATTTGGTGTCCGAATCTAAATGAAAAGTAAGATTTTAAGGGTAAGTCATAATACACCTTTAGCAGGCCATTTGAGGTACTTTAAGACATATAAGTAGATTCAGGAAAGGTTTTCATGGAAGGGACCTAAGGATGATGTCTTTAAGCATATCAGAGAGTGTCTTGTTTGTCAACAAAACAAGATGGAACAAACATATCCTACTGTTTTTTTGCAGCCCCTACCTATTCCAAATCAAAAGTGGAAAAGTATTTCCATGGATTTCATCATGGGGCTTCCCAAAGTGCAAGGTAAGAACTGCATTTATGTTGTGGTGGATACACTCACAAAGTATGCACATTTCTTTGCCATTTCTTCAGATTTTGAAGCACCTCATGTTGTTGATCTATTTTTTAAAGTGTTGCTCTATGGGTTGCCTAAAAATATTGTGAGTGATAGAGATAGTAGGTTCTTGAGCTTGTTTTGGCAAGAGCTCTTTCATTTGATAGGAAGTGAGATTACCCCCAACACTAGCTACCATCCCCAAATGGATAGGCAAACTAAAATTGTGAAGAAATGGGTGGAAGGCTACTTGAGAAATTATGTTGCTGATCATAAGGCATGGATCAAATGGCTCTATCTGAGAGAGCATTGTTATAACACCACTTATCACATGTTTATTGTGATGACTCTGTTTAAGGCTTTGTATGGTTATGAAGCTCAATCTTTTGTTGACCTTGTTATTTTTGACAGCAGGGTCCCAAAAGCTAGTGACCAGGTTAGTCAAAGCCAAGACATATTGAAAACACTTAAGAACAATCTCTAGCAAGCACAAATCAATAGAAGATGTATGCAGACCGACACCATTTGGCGACAAGTTTTGAAATTAAAGATATGGTGTTCTTAAAATTGCAGTCCTATAAGCAATCTTCTCTCAAAGTAAGTGGGTCCGAAAAGCTCAAGTCTCATTTCTACAGGCCTTACAAAATTTTGAGGACTGGTGAAGTTGCCCATGAGTTGGAGTTGCTTGAAGGAAGTAAGATCCATAATGTGTTTCATGTGTCTTGTCTCAAAAGGGCACTTGGACAACATATTGTTCCTTCAACAAAGTTGCCTCCACTAGATGAGGAGGGCGAATTGGTTTTGGTTCATGAAACAATTATGGACATAAAGGAGAGGAAGTTGAGAAATAGAAGCATCACCGAGTACTTGGCTTGCTAGAAGAATCTCCCTGTGGAAGATGCGACATGGGAAGGATAGTAGATTCTAGAGCATCCAAACTTGCCACATAGGGCGGACTGTCATGTCCCTTTTTCGGCCCTAGGTGTGCAACAGGGTCCCTTACCCTATTTTCTAATTTCCCATAGGTTAATGGGTTGGTTAGGAAAATAATTTAATTAATAATAATTAAAGTTGGTCTTATTGTTATATTCGCGTCCATTGTAAAAAAAAAACTTTATTTATTATTTCTAGGCTGCCTAAATGGGGCACAATAAGGCCTTATGTAACTCTTAGTTATATTTTATTATTTTGGGGTAAAGTTACTAAAGTAAATTTAAAATTAGATTTTTGGAAGGGAAAAAACAAATATTTTAATTTTAATTCCCCGAGAGTTTATAAAAAGGGAATGAGGGCTCATTTGCAACTCTCCACCAAATTATTCAAAAACCTTTTGTATTCAAAATCAAGCTTTGTGTTCATTTCTTGCCCTAGGACGAAATCCCTACAAGCAAATGAAGTTGAGGATGAAAACCCTCCATTCTGAAGAAGTAATTTCATCTAGGGATTACCATTGAGCTGATTTGCATTGTACTTTCAATTTGTTAGTGGTGTAAAGATTTCAGTATCTCAATGTGGTGTGATATATTCAGAAAATACAAAATATGTGTGTTGTTTCCGGATATCTGTGTTGTGTGAATTTTCTAGTTTATGGATGAAGCTCCAGATATATTGTGAAGTTATTCTAGACTATTGGGTGAGATTCATATTTTTAGATGATATTGTTATTAATTTGCTTGCAAATCTTTAATCTTTCATTTGTGAGGATGCTGCAGCTCTAAACAGGTCGTACCATACCTTACTTCAGCCGCCCCTCATAAAGTTGATATTACTTATTTAGTGGGGTCATACTACTTCCTACATGTTGGCCACTCAACTCAGCTGCCATACAAGTTTAAAAAGGTGGGCATATGATATTTGAAAGGAGTCACATCATTTTGAATGAGAATAGAGTGTCATACCATTATGGGGAAGAGCCGTACCAATCTTTGGTAAGTGGTTTTCGTTGTTTCAATTGTGTACAATCAGATTTGGGTTATTTTAGACAGTATTTCAAGGTCGTACACATGTAATGTCCCCATTTTTGGAATGGTCGCCATTGGAGAGCATAGGGGTTGGTTTTCACACTCTAAGAGTTTTGGAAGGAGAATCTAGGTTTGGAGATGACTTATCATATTTTCGGAGGGCCTTTGGTGTGTTCCTTTTATTTGTTATATTCTTCTTTCCTTGGAGTTGTGGGTGTGAAGACTTGTCATGGTGAGGGATTTGCCTTGTGATGATGTTGTTGCTTGTTGATGCCACTTTGACAAAGGATAAGTGATATTGCTTGATGGATACTTTCATTCATGCTGGAAGAAGGATGAGTTTGAGGTCTCATTGCATACGCCATCCTTATGAGGGATCACTTGATGTTTGGGTGCCTTGTGAGGGAGATAACTAATAATATTCCCTTTATCCATGGTGGCGCTTGGGAAAAGAATAAAAGAATAATAAATTCACATCTTCAATTTGAATTTCCTTGGGCGCCTAAGTAACCTATTGCTGATTGGCCCTCTTAGCGGGAAGGATAATTAAAATAAATTATGTTGCTTTGTCTAGGTCGGCCCTAGAGAGCTGGGCGCCAAGAATAAATTGGAAAAGGGGGAAAAACAATGATAAAACTGCCTAGGTCGGCCTGCACTTAAGGAGAACCAAAATGTGTATAAATATAAGTCTTTTTGGTGGCATTCACATCATCATTCACTCATTTATTCATTCGACTTTTGGAGTTTATCTCTTAAGGAGGCTTTGAGGCAAAAATCTCAAGTCTTAGGAGAAGTTGGACGAAACCCTAGCTTCTTCTTTTGGAGGATTCTGTGATGGAAGTTCACTTGCACTTCATGGATTTTGGAGCAGAATTATGTATCTGATTTGAAGATCATTTTCAGGCACTTCTTTGGCGTGATATTGCTTGTCTTTTGTGGAGAAGTTAGCCCAAGCTTTGGAGCACCTTAATTGGAGGAAAGCGCCATGTTTTGAGTTTGTTTTGTGAAGGGTTTAATGCTGATCTAGGGTTTGAGCAGAGCAGAGCAGATTTATTGCAGCCGCAGAGCAGACCATTTCCCTTCATGTTAGGAGGTTAGATTGCATTGTTTTTAATATTCAGTTTAGGGCAGAATTTGCTGGGTGTGTTTCTCATGCATGCCCATATCCATCATTGTATTTGAAGACCTTTTGTAATCAGTTTATTGCAGCAGACTTCTTTATTTGTTTCAGTCATGTATGTTGGTTAAATGAAGATGATTTGTCGATCATATGATGATGAAATGCAAGCACAATATTGTTGATCATGTTTATGGTGAAATAATGATATTTTAAGATGTTTTATGGGCTGCCCTAGTTGTTATTTCAAGTCTGATTTTTACTTCAGAAGTTAGGGTTTGAGCAGAAAACTAAAGTGCAGAAATTAGGGCAGAATTCAAATTAGGGCAAATTAGAAAATTCTAAGCAAGGTCCTTTTGGAAATCCCATAAATCCAAAATTGTCCTAAATATCCCGTTTTGGGATATTATAGTACAGCAACAAGAAAGGTTAGCTATTTATCAACTTAGTTGCAAATTTATTATTATAAAATATAACTGATTACATCTCCTTAAATTTGCTGATTGGATTTACATTCAAGTGATTTTTACGAGTAACAAATCTGAAGATTATCTAGTAAAAGTTTCAACTTGTTATATTGTAATCTCTGTGCGGTTTACTGCCAAATTGGAATTGTGTGATTTGTAATAATCCGGAAAGTCTTCCACCAGATTTATTTAATTTCTTGCACTTGCATTGTAATAATGATTGGATGGCGTAGCTGCCAAGAGTTAGTATTTCATTATCCGCTAATTTAGCATTGATCTAGATCTGCTTGTTGTCTATCATTTTGGCATTGACCAGATTTGTAGTTTGTAATCAACTAATTTGGCTTGATCAAGCATTTGCATACTATCTACCAGTTTGATGTTGATTGTAAACTGTGCAGCTTGTTGGCAGTGAGCTGCATTATTTTCTTTCTTCTCCACATCTAGGTTTCCATATGCTCTCATTTTTTGCCCACATCGGAATCTTGGTGATCAAAAAGAGCTTGGGTTTGTGTTGATTGTAAAATTTGGTGAAATTGTGCTAACGGTCTAGTTAGGGACATTACAGGATTGCTTGTCACATATGGGAAATTTCATCTTAAATTTGCTTTTGGCCTTCGGACTACTTGCAACAACATCACAAAGCTCAAGTGCTGAAACAGGGACTTCTACTAGCAAATGAACAAGGATTCAAAAAGATAAACATTTACGGTGATTCCAAACTGATCATTAATGTTGTCAAGTATTTCCATTGCAAGTGTGTCTATTGAGTATTTAGTTAAAAGTACTAACATTATTTGGGAAAAATTTAATCATTCACACTTGAATCACATACCTAGATCCCTCAATAAGGGCGCTGACCATATGGCAAATCAAGGAGTCAAATTAAAAGCGGGATCTATCCACATTTGGTATTAGCTAATTGTGTTTAAACCATTTCGGTATTTATGTCCTTCCTGAAGATACTACCTTTAATGGCTGATGATCCAGCTTTGAATTTCATGTAATATAGTCAATAAAATCTCTCATGTTTAAAAAAATATTTTATAGTTTACTATCCCCAAAAATTAGAAAAAGCACTTGTCGTCTTGGAAAAGTGGGACTCCATCTCACATGCTAAGAGAAACACAGAAAAAAACTGAAACTTAAGATGTCTTCTTAAAATTCCATCCTTTGGGCTTACAGAATTCATCCCAAATATGGATCAAGGTGGTATAAAAAGAAGTTACAAATCTATAAGGAAAGAAGGTAAATTGAAAGAAAGCAAAATAAGGCAAATATTTTGATACATTTATCTATAAAGTATAAACCATAACTATAGAAGCGCATCCTATTAAAGTATATTCATTTGTCCGGTAAAGAGAAAAAGAGCTGACCTGCCAAAGATTGTAAGATCGTAAAAATGGCTTCATGATTAAATACATGGCATTCAATGTTTCAATTGTTGAATCACCTAAATCAGGCAAACTTACCTATCATTAACCAAACAAAGTAAGTTATCGAACACAGTATTAAATAATGTCATCATAAGCACAAAAGGGAAAGAACAAGCATAGTTTAAACAACATAGATTAATAACCCAAATGCATATGTCAATATTTCATCCCTCTTCCTCTTTCTTTAACAATCACTTTCCATTGAATCAAATCTACCATATGATTAAAAATACTATGTATTCCAAACATTAGGGAAATTGATTTCTATCTTGTGCAAACAATCAACACAAACACATACTCTAAACAAGGTACATTTATTTTATTGGTCCTTCCTATTGTTAGAATATAAACACTTCAAAATTAGGAGTTATGTTAATTAGTTATCATAATTTAATAATGATGACATTAGTGGAGTGACCATCATTAGGCTTGAAGAGCATTACATAGCAAGATCGGCTTTTGAAGAGCATTACAGGGTCGGCTGCATAGGTTTTGCACAGGACAGATTTTCAGAATTTCGTAATTTGCAGCTAGGTCGGCCATTCAAGGGCATTGCCGGGTTGGTTGTACAACTACATATATTAATCAAGGGAAGAAACACAAGTGCAGACATTTGCAGTTTGTGTGGATAAAGTGAAACCCTTGATGGGTGGTGATCAAACTTTGCACAAAACCAATATATCAGATTAATCAAGTTTCATACTACAGTGTTGGTGGCATTCCAAGATTGATTTCAGAAGTTATTGGATCACCATGGAAACACCTGGTATCAAAAATCGGACCATCAAGACACCGAAAATTCAATACAGCTGGCTTTGTAGCAGAATTGTCGAACTTGAGGAATTAGGTTCCAAATTTTGGAAACTTGTTTCTCTTCTCCAACAACTGCAGGAGGACTGCATCATAAATGACTTATAGGCATATATCTCTGTGCTTGGGAAATATAATGCCTCTCATACTATCACTCCGCATTTCCAACGACTCTAGGAGATCGTTTCCTTAATTCAAAATGAAAAAACAGAGTTGTTCTTCCAGCATGTGCACCTTAAAAAAGAAACAACAAAGCATCATGTCTATCAAGAAACAGATGGATGAGCAATATTCTAGGTTAAAGTGGTTAAGAGGGGTAAGAAATCCCCTCATATTATTGCAATGTTAGTTTAGGCAAAATTCGACGAGGAAAAAGCTAGGCTTACCAAAGCACATAACCACCAAGTTCATGGACTTCCTAAACCGATTGAGCCTATACAAGCTGGTCACACCTCCTATACGATTCCCCTAGCCTGAATGACATCTCTTTGGAGAGATCTTGGTCAACTCCAAATAACACCCTTCTAATCAGATTCCGAACTAGTGAAGAGAGTTCACAAGCTCTTAGAGCTAAAAAAACAGCTGCTCACTACCTCAAAAAAAATTGAATGCAAATCTTGCACAACTTCAAGTGGAGGAGTTTTGAAAGGCTTGTGCTCTAGTTGTTTCTGCCAAAAAGGAGAACAAGTGGGCCATTATTAGGGACTGCCAGGCTATTATTCATGACTCTCCACCTTGGGGTCGTTGTCATGTCTCTTTTTCAGAACTAAAAGAATAAATTGAAGACTTGTAGCCTATCTTTATTTCCCGTAGGCTAAGGGATAAAATAAGGGAAATAAAAATAATATTTTTAAGTTGGGCCCAATCACTTTATTTTCAAACAAGCAACTTAAATATTATTTAAAAAGTGTTTTTTAACACTTAATTCAATATGTAATTCAAAAAGTGTTTTTTAACACTTGATGTAATATTTTATTTAAAAGTGTTTTTAAACACTTGGAGGGAAAAGTAAATTCAAATGGAGGGCCCAAAAAGGCAACTATAAAAGAAAGTAATTTGCACAAAGCAAATCATCCGAATTTGTCATTTCACTTTTCTTTCTGAATTAGAGTTTGAAGCATTCAAGGATGAAAACCCTTGATGTGGGAAATCTTGGGGACACAACTCTCTTGGTCTCCATATTTGGATTTGAGAACGAAAACCCTTTTATCCATTAGAGATGGTTCCACCCAAGAATCACAATTGCGCTGAATTGTTGGCGATTATTTGAGGATTTGAAGTCATTTTCAGTTTGCTATAGTGTAGCTATGGTGTCACTGTAGTAATTTATTGAATATTTTAGTTTGTAGAGGTTTGGATCAATTCATACTTGTGAGCAAATTGTTTGGCATTGTCAAATCAACATTATTTGGAGTTTTCAATCATCATTGTTGAAGAATGCAAAGGTCATCTACAACTGTACAACATAAGTCAACTGACTTTCAAGGGTTTCAAGCATTGACATGCTGTTCCAATCATTGTTACTGCTGATTGTGAGGTGTTTGCTTCTGTTGTACCCTTTCATACCATTTTGTGGGGGAAATTCATGCTCTATAGCTGATGCACAGCCCTTTCCTAGCTGTGCCAAGGTCAAATCTGCATCAAGCTCAACCACATTTGCCATCGTACAGCCAAACAAGGGCATCATACAAGTTGAGATGGACTTCATAGCTGTCAGCCTGTCACCATACTTTCCAGCTTTCCGTACATCACTGTCAGTTGTATCTTGCTATTAGTAACAACATTTGTAAATCGAAATTGCTGATTTTATGAGCTGAAACTATAATGTCCCTTTTTTTAAGACCTTGGAAATAATTAAATAATTAAAAATTAAGTTGTCAAAAAAGTAACTTTGTGTTATAAATTAGAAGTCGATTTACTTTTAATTATTTAAAAGGTCGTAAAAAGTGTTTTTTAAAAAGGCGACTTAAGTTATTTTCTAAAGTGTCGCTACGAGTGGGGGTATAAAAGTGATTATGTAAGGACACTTTTAGGGTTTGAGTGGGAAAATAGAAGAAAAAGAAAATAAATTAAAATATTTTCCCTCAAAAAGTTATAAAAGGAGGAGTTGTGCATTGGAACAAGTTACGAATTTGATAAACCAAAAACCCCTATTTTTAAGATTGAACTCTGTTCAAAACCCTATTAGCAAGAATGATTTTGAGGGAAAAAATCCTCCTAGTCATTTGAGAAATTCCATCCAGGGATTTCCTTTGAGCCAAATGATTTATTTCAGATGTTGTTTGTGTGAAGTTTTAGTTTTTAGATATTTGGATTTCAGTTGTGGTTTTCAATATTTTAAGTTTGCAGAGATTTTCTAGATTGCAGTGTGGGTGTTTATTTATTTAGAAAATAAAATAAATATTGTTGTGTGTTTCAGTTTGGTATTATTTCCAGAATAAATATTTATCAGTTGGTGTGATTTTTCAAAGTTTTTGTGTGCAAGTGTGTTTCAAATTGGAAGGAAATCTTTATATATATATATATATATATATATATATATATATATATATATATATATATATATATATATATATATATATATATATATATATATATATATATATATATTTGTTTTAGCAAATCAAATTGTACTAATCTTATGTGATGAGCCTAGCTATTCTTGTGAAAGAGGCCGTACATTTTGTAGCTGATATTTCATTAGTCAACCTGGCCGTATAGTTTCATATATGATTGGGACTGTTGTAAGAGATGTTGTACATGTTTGTAATAACATTATTGCTAGGCAATTATTATTATCTGTTGATATTGGCTGCCATACTTTATTAAAAATGCTGGAGTAAGTGGTAAAACACAGTCATACCCCCCTTAAGGGGACAATAGCTGACAACTCCTGCCATATAAGACCAAATACCCTATCATAAGAGGTAGTAAAGTCTACTAGGAGCTATGATTAATACTAAAACTGATGTTCAAATTTGGCTTGATTGGAATTTGCATTCATTATCAATCAGTTTGGCTTGATCGATTCTATGTTTCTGCTTATATAGTATGTTGGTCAGCTTGCCACTAACATCTTTCAGTTAATTCCACTATCCTCATTCTAATCTCCATATGCTCTCACCTTGCCCACATCGGGAACTTGGTGATCAGAAAGAGTTAGAATTTGAGTGATTGCAAAAATTTGTATGGATTTGACCTAATGGTTCTGCAAGCGACACTACAATGGTATCGAAGATAGTGATCTTGCCAGCCTATTGGGCAGCTAACACCTTGTTGTAGATCTTCAGTTGCATGACAGAATTTCAGTGGTTGTATGCCACTTTCAGTAGTTGCATGTTTTGAGTTTACCACTTGTTGAACTGTGATAGAAAAATTCAGAAATTTCCAGAGCCTTAGTATCCACCTTCCTGTGAATCATGGCATTAGATTTGGGAAAGAGGCTTTACAATGCTAGAAAGAAACTTGAATTTCTGCATCAATCGAAAGATGTTCTTCTTAGCAATTTGGAGGAAGCAGAAAATTGCTTACATATGGTTGATCAGCCACCTTCTAAGACAATGCAACTTGCTATGACTTCTTCAGTGACTTCTTTGGTTAACCCAGAGCTTTTGAGACACCAAGACAATGATGTGAGTGTCATGTCCCCGTTTCCGGCCTATTCAACAATGAACACGGATTAGCCTATTCATCATTCCCGTGGGCTAATACATATGATAAGGGAATGAACTTGGTTTTGGCTAATGAACTTTTGTTTTGCAAGTCAAGACCTTTATCAAGTGACATAAGGTTGTCTTAGTGCTAGGCGCACTTTTCCATCTGTAGAGCTCAAAACTTGCACCTTGCAAAGAGAAGATCTTCAACAATAGATGAAGTGTCATTTTGATGTCATGTGAAGGAAAGAAGTCTCCTAAATGCCTTGATGCCTATTCAGTGAATTGAAACAGTTGAAGAACATGCTAAGTGATCTAGGCGCACTTTCCCACCTGTTCAACCACCAAAGTGCGCCTTGGCAAGGATCCATTCAAACATGAATAGGAAGATAGTACTTAAGCGCTTCAATGATGAGTGTTTTCTAAATACTCAAACATGAATTGGAGAACTTCAAAGTGCTAAGGGAACTAGATAGAGGACTAAGGCGCTAACTCATGACTCTAGAACCTTGAACTTGCGCCTAAGTTCTTAGGAGTTCTTAGGAGTTGAAGTGATTAAAGTCATCAAAAGAAGTCAAGGAGAACTTAAGGCGCAAGATTGCTACTATACAACTCCAAATGTGCGCCTAAGAGTCAAGGCGCCACTTCTTGATCCTACAACCCAAAATGTGCGCCTAGATGTCTAAGGCGCTAGATCATGCCTCTGCAACCTTGAGATTGCGCCTTAGCAAGAAAGTGAATTGGAAGGTTAAATTGATCATCAAAGGTTAAAGATTCTTCAAAAGATCATCCATTCAATTGAAATCATCATCTATGACAAGAGAAGTATTATGAGAGTGAGGCGCACTTTTCCTCATCTTCAACCTCACATTTGCGCCTTCTCTAGGAAGCTCAATTTGCGCCTAAGGTGAGGATCTTGAGACATCATCATTGCTATTGGCAAAGTTGCATTTGGAGAAGCCTTGAAGGTTTGAACTTAGTTGAAACTTACCTCAAGATGCTAGGCACAACTTCATGACTCTAGAACCCTAAATATGTGCCTAAGCTAGAAATGGAATGGAAGTAAGAATTTGATCATTCATCTTGTTTAGGAGGTAAAACTTGTTTGAGGGATCATTCATCCAACTAAGATCTTATGATGTTTGAGGCGCACTTTGCCTCTTGTTCAACCCTGGATATGCGCCTCACTTGGATCCCTCAATTGCGCCTTGAGAACTCATCAACTTGCAAGGAAAAGAATCTAGCTATTGCCAATGTTTGGAAATTGTTTAAGTGTCAGAAGACAAGTCTTGATGTTGAGGTGCACCTTCTAGCCTCTGCCACCTCAAAAGTGCGCCTAGCTTAGGAGAGGCGCCAATCTTGGTTTCTGCAATCTCCAATGTGCGTCTAAGCTTCATTGAGTATCGTACAAGCAGTGTGTCCCAGAATGACCTTGGATGGCGTGCCGGATAAGGCTCTCAACTCGAAGTAACTGACTTTGGGTAGCATGCTTGATAAGGCTTCCAACTCAGAAGTGAGTCATCTCAATGGAATATTCCTCTAGAATATGCTCATTGGAAAACATGTTGTGGTTGCCTCTTGCTCTTGAGGAGCAGTGCTATAAAAGGAGGAGAGCGACTTCATTTGGCATCTTTGGCTATTTGATATTTCTTGGTAAGCTTTATGCTCTTTTCATGAAATCTGCATATTTCATGCTTGTTGGGGTGATGCTCCCTCAACCTTGATAAGGTTATGCTCCCTTATCCTTTGAGAGGTGTTAACATTCAGTGATCATCATTGTGCAGGATTGAAGTTGTTACTTGCAACCTGAAGTTACTTATATCTTGAAGACACTAGCAACTTGAAGACAAGATACTTATAGTTTGAAGACAATCATTGTTCAATCTAGGCGCTGAGGCCTATCTTTTGTAATCATTGTAATAAGATGACCATTGATGCTATTAAGCATCTGTTGAATGTAATAAGAAGTTGTATTGACAATTGCAATAAGATATCTGTAAGATACCCAACTAGTTCTACGAAAATTTTTCCTTACTTAAACAATTTTACTTGCTATCAATTCATCAACTACTTCAACAACATAAAGATATACATCAAAGATAACTACTTGAATGAATCAACCTTAGAGTTGGGTACTTGTCTAGTTACTTGATTCAATCAACTTGCAATGTCTTATTACATGGATAATGCTTTCAATAGCATGAAGTTACAACTTATTCAATGTAAATACAAAAGAAAGGCCTTGAAGCCTTGATGTTTACAATGGCGTCTACACTCGATCAACTCAATCAAACTCAATGATGTCAACTGAATGTCAACACCTCACAATATCACAAGGGAGCATCACCTTGTTAGTTGAGGGAGCATCACCCCAACACTTGAAACTTGCAGGCCTCAAGATCACAAGCTAAATAGCTTTGCAGAGAGAAATTTGTCAAAAATGAATAGCTAATAAATGAATGAGAGGACTCCTCCTTTTATAGGCCTTCCAAAGGCAATGAAGGCACATTTTTCAATGCACAAAGAGGAACCAAGGCACGTTTCCCATGAAGCATATCCAAGGGAATATTCCTCTCTCCAACTCAGCCTGAGTTGGCAATCTTATCCAAAAGCTTCGACACAGATCCAAATGCCATTCTTTCGACCAATGAGAATCCAAGTTGTGTAACTACCTCAACCACCTCAACTTAGGCGCAGTTCCAGTGTTTTTCAGACAGGGCGCTAGCTTTGGAGGATTTGCTCATGAAATGGCGCCCTATGGTCTTTAGGCGCACACCTTGATTGTTTTGAACTGATGATCAATGATACAACTTGGAAATGTTTCCTTGTATTGCCTTCACATTCCAAGGAACTCTACCAACTCCACGCCAAGTCAACCTGCTTGAGGCGCTCTTCTGAGAGAGTGTAGGAGGATACTAGCGCCTCATATTGGATTCACCTTTATGCATGTAGTGGTTTATATGTGAAGATCTTGTGGTGAAGTGAGACACTTACTCACCAAGCGCCTTGGCTATTTGGAATGATTGGAAACTTCTTTCCAACTTAGGCGCTTACATGGAGGATTTGTAGTAGTTTTGGC
Source organism: Cunninghamia lanceolata (assembly GCA_027924645.1). Lineage (NCBI taxonomy): Eukaryota > Viridiplantae > Streptophyta > Pinopsida > Cupressales > Cupressaceae > Cunninghamia > Cunninghamia lanceolata. Next base: position 3,073,446 of record BSBN01000082.1, read on the forward strand.
GCCAATGAATAGTTTGACATACTTCCACAAGTTTAGACCACAAATTGAAGCTTCCAGGTGTTAGATTGACTCCTATGAAATGAGCGCCCAAGACTTACTTCTTATGAAGATGCTTCTTTCCCAACTTAGCGCACTTACCATCAGTTTGACTAGGAATTTGCGCTTAGGCTCCAACTGAACATCTTTTCAAAGTAGATTGAAAGCAACTTGACTTCAATTAGATTTGATCTTGCCCCCTGATGGAGCGCCTTGTATCCCAACTGGTTTTGAAGTCTTACATCTACCTTAGGCGCACTTTTGGGGAAGTTTTGACTGGTATCTGCGCCTAAGCCTTGAAACCCCCAAGATACTCACTCAAACTTCATCATCCATCTAGGCACCCTAGTGGAGAAGCTTAGCTAAATTGAGCGCCTCATCTCAAAATCATTATCCAATGCCAGAAGAGACCCTTTTCATACCAGGCGCTCATTGACAAGTTGCCAGAGGTAAAAATGCGCCTAGAGATGAATATGTCATCACTCTGATCAATTCAATCATTTCCACTGGATCTTTTGAAGGCGAGATTTCACTTGATCAATCCTTTAAGGAATTCACCATTTGCAAAGGAGTCTAGGCACAATATGAGGACTAGGCGCACTTTGAGTGTTGTGAAGGCTAGGAAGTGCGCCTAACTCACTTAGACCACTTCAGTGATTCCAAACTCAACACTGGATGATCCTGCAAGTTCAATAGGTTCACATCATACCCTTAGATGACTCCATTCTCTTGATTATATCCTTCAAAACCCAAGGCGCACATTTGGTAGGTTCATCATGACATGGGCGCCCAAGCATGAAAACTTCATTATACCTTGCTCAAGTCCATATCTGATCTAGGCGCTTGGTTGGCGGAACCCATCCAGGTGGAGCGCCTTCTGTTTGAATCCTCATCTTCAATGCCAGAAGTGACTCTTGAAGCTAAGCACTAGAATGGGTGTGTTCTGCCAAAATGGGCGCCTTGCTCATGACTTAGTGGATTCTGACTCAAAACTCCTTGATTCTACCTGCAAAATAACACCCAGAGTTAGTCAAAACCTAATTCATTCCCTTATCATTCAGAATTAGCCTCCGGGAATGAGGAGTAGGCTAATCCATTCATCACTTGGTGCTCAAGCCAAAAATGGGGACATGACAGAAGAAACGGCTATTCAGTTCGCTACTATGCATTTGGAAGGTTTGGCCTATGATTGGTGGCATCATGGACTTGTGTCACATCCAAGTTGAAAGGCTATAAATACAAGTTTGAAACTCATTTCAAAGGAGGTTGGTTTTTTGTGTGTGGTCTCCAGAAGACAGCTACATGTGCAGAAAGTTGCAGGACAGCCATTGAAACTCCAGTTCAACTCATTAAGGAGTGCAGACCCGTAAAGTCAAAGGAGTTGACATTGTATATGGTTTTTGTTGTAGAATGTCTCCAAGTCATTATGTATGTATCCAGGAATATTTCTCAATCGCAGTTGGGTATTTTCCTTTGCCATGTTTGATGTCATAAATGTAATACTGGGTCAGATGAATGTGACAGCATTCTAAAAATATTGCAAGCTTTGTAATAATCTCTCATGTTATATATGGGTATATGCAGTTATGTTTTGGATTACTAAGTATGTTATGTTTCAAGATCTCATATTATGTGGTGTATGCAAATACATAGCTCAGTGTCCTTTTGGTTTCAGTTTGTTGTTTTCTTAATGAACTATGACTTTGTTGCTCATAGATTAGGCACTGGTCTGGAGCCATTCCTATCAGCCTCACATCATTTTAAACAAACAAAAACATTAACCGGTGGTTTAGGGGAAGAACCATTAATTCTGTGCATCCTTGATTGTCAGTATAAGCAGGGAATTATTTCAAGTGAATATAAATGAATCTATTTCATGTGGGTCATGCATGCATAGTTATATCAGCCATATAGGGGTTTTGTGACAACCAGTTGTTCTTGGTTCAGTGATAGTTTTGGGATCAAGATAACGGGATGGGTTTGGTTGTTCATTGGTTTTTAGTTGTTTATCTTGTTTGAACTCAATACCTGTTAAGGTACACCCCTTGGAATATCCCTCCAGAGCCTAGCTGAGCTCAAAATGTAAAAGAGCCTACCCACTCCTGTAAGTTGTTGCCCTAAACTTGTTGACAAACCTCTTTCCAATTGCCTTGATGACACCCCTGGCCTAGGTGATTGTGAAATGTTTTAGGGTTTTGAGTTGTAGTAATTTTGGGAACCAACAGTATGCACAAGGAAAATGACTTAATATTTGCTAATGATGGGTTTGAGCTTGCCAAAAATTTCAGATCAGCAACCAATGAGAAGTACTCGATTCTATGAATCTAATTCAAAAAATGAGTGGGGGTTGCAAGAAACTTATCAGAGTGACTTTCAAAATGACTCTATTGAAAGGTATGCCTTAGAAGAGAATGCTGAATTTTGCATTGATTCTAGCATAAGTCCAATATCATTGTAGGACTCTGGATTTCATGAGGGTGATTGGATGTAACAATTGCTTGTAACAAAAGAGAATGAAGTGCAAGTCCTAACAGAGTTGGATAGCATGAAGAGACTCATTGAATGATTAATGCAAATTTTGAAGAGAGAATAGTTTGAGAAAACTATCGCTATTGCAAATTTACAAACGGTTAAGAATGCAATGGAAACAATGAAATCAAAATATCTGCATATGATTAAAAAAGAGATGTGGCCATCAAATTTGCAAATGAGGATGATCTCACCTTTCAACTTAACTCAACCAAGAACTCATTAGAAAGTACCCAAATGACACTATAGGAGGCAAAAGATCAGCTTGATGCTATAGAATATTTCAGGGAGCAAGAGAATGAAGCAAAGGCTAGGGAAATCAAGCAGGTAATTGATGAGCTTGATAGGTTTCAAGAAGATTTTGATCCAAAAGTTGCAAGTAAAAAGTTGGGTCAACGGGAAGATTGGTTTAAACAAGAGGATAGAAACAACTTTCAATCTTTTGTTAACTCACTTTTTGAAACGGATGCACAATTATCTTTTGATAATCATCTTTTTGAGATGGATGCTGAGACATTTTCTGGGTTCAAGTTCTACAACTTGTGATAATAACATAATGGCACAGCAGAAGCCACCTACATCACAAGAAGGATTGAGGATTGGGAATTGCAAATTCCCAATATTGATATGGGATCCAAGTGAAATTTTTAGACACGAGAAAAGTGTTTCACCAGACACTAAACTTGGCTTTCAGCTTGCTGAAATTTCCAGATTAGCAGCTATTGGTGAGCAATTTGATTATTTCCATGATTATGGTATGAAAGTATCGATGTTAATAGAGGTTTATGACAAGGCTTTTGTCATAATGATAAGTACCATGAGATTGAAGAGAAGAAGAATAATACAACTTGTAGCAAAGGACACTTATATCCTTTCGCTCAAGGTTGTCTTCACATAAGAATATGGGACCTAGGTGTTTCATTGAGACATCTAATGTCAAGAACAAAGGGTTGTCATCTATTCAAGATCAACGGTTTGCTAGATAGAACAGCAGCAATTTTCTCTTCTTGTATTGATTTTGATTCAGTTTTATCTCTTAACATTGATATGATAACTTCCACTTGTCATAAGTTGAAACATTATGGAAGAGGATTTCTTAACAGCATTAAGAATAGAAAACTTACAGCTTCTTATTGTATCAGAGTGGTGCAATGAAAGCATGGAGAAGAGTTCTTGAGATTGATTTGGGATCTTGGTATTTGTAGAAAGGCCCAGTTGGAAGGAGTTGAAAGGTTGACTTAGCAATTCTTGAAGACAAGCAATTTTTGGGAGAGCGAACTTGTAATGTCCCTTTTTTCAAGACCTTGGAAATGATTAAATAATTAAAGATTAAGTTGTTGAAAAAGTAACTGAGTTATAAATAAAAAGACGACTTATTTTTAATTATTTAAAACGTTGTAAAAAGTGTTTTTTTAAAGGTGACTTAAGTTATTTTCTATAGAGTCCCTAAGCATGGCTGTAATATCCCAAATGGGGATATTTTGGACAAGTTTGGATTCACGGCTTTCCAAATGAAACTTGTTTGGAATGACTGATTTTTCTTACTTTGAAATCTGCCCTAACTTCTATACTTTAGTTTTCTACCCAGAATCCTAATCTCTGATTTTATTTTCTCCTCTTAAACATGTAATCATAACACCCAAATATGCATCCAGACATGGCATATAATGATGGCAAATGATACTAAACATTAGAATTCACATCTCCCATGAATTACACCATGAAATACACATTCTAGGGCATCAAGCATTAATCAACCAAGTCTGATTTTCTGAGTTAGGCACTGCTGCTACGAAATGGAAGTTCTGATCTGAATTTTCAATGGATCCTAGGGCATAAACAAACCAAGCATTGCCCAGAATTTCTTCTCTAATGATGACAATATTCTGCCCCGATTTTCTACGCTTTAGTTTCTGCTCTAACCCTAATTTCTGCCCTAAAAATCAGACTTAAATAATTGCATACAACTTCCATAAAAACATGACAAATCACCAAAATATCGTTGCCAACAATATTGTCAATATCATACTTGAATTCCACCACAATTTATGCAATTAAACCACTTCAAATGAGAATCATAAATGACTGAAATATAATCCAGAAGTCTGCTGCCATAAAAATCAGAACTTAATGAGTCTTCAATTACATCCAATGCATGGGTGATCAAGACAAACAAGCCCAGCTCAAATCTGCCCTAAACCCTAAAGTTGTACATACCAAAAGTAATGCAAAATAATGATAGCAAAGTCCTCAAGATGATCTCCAAATCTGATCTGCAATTCTGCTCCAAAAACAATGAAGTGCAAGTGAACTCCCATCACGGAATTCTCCAATGGATGAGCTAGGTTTTCGTCCAACTCCTCCTAGGATGCTTGAGGTTTTCGTCCCAAGATCCTCTCCAAGAGATAAACTCCCAAATGTGAATGAATGAATGATTGAATGATGGTTGAAATGCCACAAATCCAACTTGTATTTATACATGTTTCCATTTCCCTTCAATGCTGGCCAACCTAGCATTATTTGTTGTCATTTTTCCCGCTTTAGGGCCGACCTCATAAAGTCCTAGGCGTCCAACTCCATAGGGCCGACCTAGACAAGCTAAATGCCTTTTATTTATTAGTTTCCCTCATTAAGAGGGCCGACCCAGCTCATACTCCATATAGGCGCTCAAAATCAAATTAAAGATTTGATTTTAACTTCTTTTCTTTTCGTGCCAAGGATAGATATTGTTTATCATTTATTCTCCCTTCATATCAAGTATGATCTCCATAAGATGGTGCCTACACAAGATCATGATCATTTGTCCTTTCAAGGTGGCCTTAGATGTTAGCAAATCTCTCACATACGGAAACCATTTGATGTCTTCACACTCAAATATCCTTAAGAATGGTTCGATCCATGGCAAGAGAAATATATTAAATGAAATGAACATATCAAGACCATTAGAAAAATATGTTAAGCCGTCTCCAAATCTCGATTCTCCTTCCAAAAATCTCGGAGTGTGAAAACCAACCCTTCTGCTCTCCAATGGCGACCATTCCAAAAATGGGTCCATTACAGTGGCAGTACAAAAGTGATTATTTAAAAAAGACATTTTTAGGGTTCGAGTGGGAAAATAGTAGAAAAATAAAGTAAATTAAAATATTTTCCCTCAGAAAGTTATAAAAGGAGTTGTACATTGGAACAAGTTACGAATTTGATAAACCAAAAACCCTTATTTTTAAGATTGAACTCTATTCATCTTTTCTTTGCCTAGGACAAAAACCCTACTGGCAAGAATAATTTTGAAGACGAAAACCCTCCTAGTCATTTGAGAAATTCCATCCAGAGACTTCTTTTGAGCTAAATGATTTTTTTAAGATGTTGTTTGTGTGAAGTTTTAGTTTGCAGATATTTTGATTTCAGTTGTGGTTTTCAATATTTTTGGTTTGCTGAGATTTTCCAAATTGCAATGTGAGTGTTTATTTATTCAGAAAATAAAATAAATATTGTTGTGTGTTTCAATTTGGTATTATGTTCAGAATAAATATTTATTAGTTGGAGTGATTCTCAGAGTTTTTGTAAGTGTGTGTTTTAGATTGGAGGAAGGAAATCTTTATATATAAAATTTCAGAGATTCCATTCAGGAATTTCCATTGACCTGAATGATTTGTATTGCTGACGTTGTTTGTGTGAAGTTTTCAGTTTTCAGATATTTGGATTTCAGTTGTGGTTTATGCTTTTCACTATTTTAGGTTTGCTGAGATTTTTCCATGTTGCTTCAGTTGTTTTCAATCTATTTTGTAGTGAATATTATTATTGATGCATTATTTATCAGGTTTTTGGAAACTTTAAGTCCATTTGTGCAAGCCGTGCATCTCATAATCTGGCCATACCATTGGAAGCTAGTATGAAATATCCCCTTAACCAAATATTTTCCTTTACTTGGACAAAATTACTAGCACTTCTAACTATCAATCACACAATGAGCTCAATAGCAAACATGAAAGATAACAATTCTTTGGAATCATTTGAAGTTGGTTCTAGTATTATGATTGTCACTTGATCAATACAACTTCTTATTACAAGTAGATCTCGCCTTCAATGGCATGAGCATTCAAGCTTATTACAACTTATTTCAATGAGTGGCCTTAAAGCCTAGATATGATCAATGATTACAACACTTGAATGACTCTTCAACTAGCGCCTTTAGCTAGCACCTATTTCACTAGTTGTGAGATGACTACTTCTTTTGGAACAATGATGATAACTGAATGTTGACACCTCTTAGTTGACGAGGGAGCATCACCCCAACAAGCATGAAACTCGCAGATTTCATGAACTAAAGCATAAAGCTTCTGGAAGAGAAAATTCACCAAAGATCTAAGATGTCAAAATGAAGGCGCTCTCCTTTTATAGTGCTCATCCTTCAAAGGCAATAAAGGCACGCTCTCCAATGCAGAGTAGGAACCAAGGCACGTTTCCCAAGAGCATATTCCAATAGAAATATTCCATTTGATGACTCACTCTGAGTTGGCAAACTTGTTCAATGAGCCGAAACAGATCCCAACGCCATCACTTGGACCAATAGGATGCTAGAATGATGTCACAGTTGCAAGTCCCTCAAGGCTAGGCACCAACTTGAGATGGTTACTTCACGAAATTGCGCCTTGCTATGGTTAGGCGCTAGTTGGGGGTTGTAGAGACCCAAAAGTGCACCTAGGATTCTAGGCTCCATACTTGTTGTTTCTTACCACTTCAAACCATGGGAAATGCTTTAAGATGTTTCCTTTTACAAGCGCCTTACCCCACATGCAATCTCATGTGATCCTCTTTGAAGGCGCCAAAACTGGGTTCTAGAGACTACAAAATGCGCCTTCATTCACTTAGTGCAAATTCATCACATTGATGGCTTGGCATGCTTAACTTGGTCACTTCCTCCTTGATTCATGCTCTCAATACTCTAGGCGCATATAGAAGACAGTTGAGATGGAAAAGTGTGCCCTCCCTTTCTAGGCGCAAATTGTGAGTGGAACAGGAGGTAAAGTGCGCCTAGACCACTTGCCATTATTCCTTGAAGGTTCATCATTCAAATCTCTCTGATTAACCCTTTGTTGAGCAACTTTACCTTAACCACTTGATGGAGTCACCGACTCATTTGAGGTGCATTCTTTGAGGTTAGAAGCTAGGCGCATATTTGGAGTGGTAGAGCATGAGATTTGCGCCTAGGGTTTACTCGGTCATTTTCTCCAAGGATTTGCAATGTATGAATCATCTTGAAGGTTAAACGCCATCAATCATGGAAGTACCACTCATTAGAGTTGAATTGAAGCTCATCTCCCTCTTGGGCGCACATTTAGGTTTGTACAACATGATATTTGCGCGTAGAGTGAATAGGCCTTCCTCCCTACTCCATTCACTTAGACAAATTCATCTTGAGGACCAATCAACCTTTCCTACCAAGGCGCCCTGTTTGATATAATTGATGTGCTTCATAGCATGATGCTTCTTTGCTAGGCGCAATTTTGAGGCTGAAGGAGAGAGAAAGTGCGCCTAACCCTTCTTGGGCAACTTCTGGCCTTCAAACCCCTGGTTCAGTGTGTTGATAGGCTCCAATGATGTTATTCTTATCATATTGCACTTCCAAACCTTGATAGAAGACTCCATAGAAGACATCATCATCATTTTGTTGATTGGTAGTCCATTCAGCATATGGATCAATATCATCTAAGTCGATGGACTCATGTGAAATGCCCTCCACCTTTCTAGTTCGAAGGCGAAGGTTGTACCAGACGAAGACAAGATCATTGAGCCCCTGCTGGGTCAACCTATTTCTCTTCTTCGTGTGAATGTTCTCAAATAAACTCCAATTGCGTTCACACCCAGAAGCACTACATGGCTGGGACAAAATACAGACGGCTCTCTTTTGAAGATGAGGCGTGGCAGCACCATAATTCTCCCACCATAAATCTACAAAAAATATTTAGAAATATAAGAGTCAATTTTCTATTTTTTTCTTGTAGTATTGAACTAAATTTTTTACCTGGTTGTTGTTTTCCTCTCCTACCAATTGCTTGAGATGAAGAAAAAAGTCTCCCCTCTGCTCCCTTATAGACCTTGAAAGGATAAAAAATAAAATTAAATCAAACATAGAAAATTAGTTACTATGTATGTAAAATGCATGTTTCCAGATAGTCAATGACTCAACATTGCCAAATTCATAAATAAGATATAGCAAATCTCACCTCCAACTCATCAAGAACCTTGTCTCTCAACTCAGGTTCAGGTGCCATCTTATCAATGCATGTAATAACACCTGCCATGACCTCCTCATCAACCTTAAGTGAATCAGAGAACTAGAATTTTGGATTCAAGAAGTAGGCCAAGGCATGTATTGGCTGGTGGAGTTGGTTTGTCCATCTACGATCAATGAGGCGCCAAATGATTGCATATTTTTTCTTGTCTCCGCCGTAGAAATGTGAAATGGCCTCTTTGGCCCTATCCATGGCCTCATAAATGAAACCCATTGGCATGCCCTCTCCATCCACCATACGAAGAACCCTTACCAAAGGTTCTGTCATCTAAAAAAATGAAAATAAATTATAAATCATTACAAAATTAACCTAAAGAAAAAAACAGCAAATAGACTCTAGAGTATCTTGTATAAACTTATAAAGTTTATGTTTGTGTTTGTTACTTACCCTAACCAACTCCTCTGCATTTTTCTTGAATGACTCATCAAAAACAATTTTTACAATCTTCTCAGCTTCAGGTTTTTTGTAAAATGGAGACTGCATCCAAGTATCAGACACAAACATTTGTATGAGATGAGGAATGGCACCAAGAATGCTTTGCAATGTGAGGAAGTGACTAGCAAATCGTGTCACTCCTGGTCGCACAAAATCCTTGCCATTTGTGTGTTGTCTCATCAAAGAAAGGACCCAAGTATGGTTGTAGAGGAATTTGGTGACATTTTTAGCATCTTCAACCACACTTTTCACCCATCCAATCTTCCCAATGTCCTCTAACAACAAGTCCAAGCAATGTGCAGCACAAGGACTCCATGAAATTGTAGGATGCCTCTCCATAAGCAATCTACCTGCAGCTACATATGCAGCTGCGTTGTCCGTGATAATTTAGACAACATTCTTAACACCAACCTCGTGGACCACCCCATCTAATAAATTGCACAAAGTTGCAGCATTTTTGACTTCACAGGAGGCATCTACAGACTTCAGGAACACCAATCCACCATTAGAAGCCACTAAGAAGTTCAGGAGAGTTCTATTCCATCCATCTGTCCATCCATCTGATAAAATGCTGCATCCTTTTCTCCTCCAAAATTTTTTTTGTTCCTCAACCACAAGCCGTGTATTTTTTACTGCATCCTCTAGCAATGGCCCACTCAAGTCGTGTGCTGTTGGGGTGTTAAACCCCTTTCCTGCAACTGTCAATGCATTCACCAAACCTTCCCAATATGGGTTGCTCGCTACATTGAAAGGTAAATTATTATAGTCCCAAAAATTTGCTGCTGCCATCCTAGCTTCCTGATGTTTTTCTTTATTCCAACCGGTACCTTCAAGTGAAGGTTGTGCTCCTGGAACATTGCGTGGAATAAAGTAATTCGGTCCTGATGGAGGCATCTGACTAGCAGTAGAAAAAGAACCACCAGGAGTCTCACCAAAAGATGAATGTGCTTGACGGATGGTTTGTCTTGGATCCGATTGCGTAGAAATGTGAGACGGAGACATCACTGCTGCTATTGCTTCCTTTGTTTTTTGCCTTCTTCTTTTCTCATCTCAAAACTAGAAAGAAGGGCCTTCATCTCTCTAACAATCTCCGGAGTTGACTCAGTGCATATCTCCACGTTTTGTCCAGGTATTTTGGCAAGGTGGTATTTTAATCTATTGATTCCTCCTGTCATCGATTTACCACATTCAGTACAAGTGACATCACCCTTTTTATTTCCCTATACTCCATACTTCCATGCTGGGTCTCTTCTTGATGGCCTTGAAGTTGATATTGCTGTTTTAACATGAAAAAAAAATCAGTAGGGCTTTCAATTTTGTGAAAAATCAGCAAAAAAATGATAATCAACATTTGAAAAAAAATAGAATTCAAAAACAAGCTAAAACTACTAAGAAATACGTTATGAAGGGTAATGAAAAAAAAATTGCCAAAATTTCCCCTTATTTTTTAAGATTTTTCGATTTTCAATCAATCAAAACAAAAAAAAAAGAGAATTAAAATCACTTACCTAGCTCTATTTCGATCTCCTTAGCTCGTAATCTCCTCTTCTCCAGCTTCTAATCCACTATGTAGACCTGTTGTGTGCCTCAAAGAGTGTTAAAATGAAGAAAAAAACCAAAAAAAAACAGTTTTAAGTGTTTCTGGGCGTCCATTTGACAAGGCAAGAGTCCAGGGTCGGGACTCGGGAGTCCTACCCTGGGACTCGCGCGAGTCCTAGGATAGGACTCGCGAGTCCCAGGGTAGGACTCTTTAGGACTCGACTCGCGAGTCCGCGGCGAGTGGACTCGGCTAGCCTTAGGACTCACGAGTCCGCCAAGTTTTGGCGAGTTTTGGAAGAGTTTTTAAACTATGATTATATATACTTAGGTAATTCAAACCTCTCTGAGATTCCCTCTATGCATACTTGCAATTTCTAGGGTCTATGACCTTCTGTCACTCTTTTCTCTGACTCAAATATCACTCAATTTGGTGCATAAAAACCCGTTTTGACTCTATCATAGAATCACTTAAATTTGATGAAGTACTACAAGGACTCCTTCTGTCGTGCTCTATAGTTTTCTTGACCTTTCACTGTCGACCAATATGGCTATCTCGACCTCTCACTGTCGACCAATATGGTTATCTCAACCTCTCGCTGCCTACCATTATTTATATAAACAATGTCATAACCAACATAAGAGTTATGAGTTTCCCAAACCCATTTGGTTTTAATACTAGGGTTTAACTTCTCTAACCCAATGAATGGAAATATCAAACACCCTTGTTTCCCAAGGATAATAACATAAACATAACAAAACATGAGAAGAATTACCTCTAGTCTTCCCTAGACAACTTGGCATTGTTCGAAATCACGAATTCACTTAATATGAATAAGCATAGTATGTGAGGTATGACCCCATCCATATAATATCTTGATGGATACTAACACTTTTTGCAACTAGTCTTTTGACTAAGATCATTATATCAACCCAAATAGGTTCGAGTCATAAGGTAACAAAATACTTGCAATCTACTGGTCTACTTAAGTCTACTAAATCTCCATTATCAACATGTTATGATCTCATGTGTTTTTCATCCCTTAGAGATATGTCACATAACCTTTATCCACAATCATAAGTACAACATCCATGTGGAATTGACTTGTGATTCTCCCGACATGCCCCAACTTGAAATAATCATATTAAGATACCCAACATTAGGTTAGATTTATCTTCTGTGTTCCTAGCACTAAAATAAGATCTATTTATGAGAACCATAACTACCCATCTCCTAGAATGCATATACTCTTGAGCTGGTTTAATAGTTTCAAACTTGATATATATGATAAGCTAAATATATCTCCTATTATACTCATTCCCGAGTAGGTTTAACTTAAGTACTAGTTTCTACTCATAAGAATATCGAGGTTTCCATTTTCTTGGATCACCCATTCCCTTGGTTTTGCATCACTATTGACAAGAATTATTTAAGGATTTAACTGGGATATTCGCTCAAGACTTAATCATTTCTTATAGGTTGAGTCTAAAATATAATTATTGACCTTCTTGGTCTTAACTGTAGTACACAATGAGTAAGGAAATTCGGCCTCTGATTTCAAGTAGGATTTCATTAGGGTCAAACCTTATTCACAGAGTTTTACCACTTCATCAGACTCAAGCGTACAAGCTCAGTGGTTTTTCTATTGTTACTGCCCTCAACTAACTCAAGGTTAATGAATCAATAATTATTTCATAATCCTTATGAAATCATAACATCTTGACAACTTATAACCACATGTCAATTATAATCAAATAAACATATTCATGAGAACATTGATTTTTCAAAACATTTTTACTAAACGTCTAATCATTGAATTATGCGTAATCATCTACTAATTACTTCAAAAGTAAAAAGTAAAACAGAGTCAAAGTTAGGGATATAACAAATATTCACTTCATGTCATCATAACTCTTGTGTTCCTTCTGCCCTCTAACCGTCATGCCCAATGTAAAGCATCATTGCAATCCTTTAATGCATCCATGAGTGAGCACCAGTTTGCCACAATGTATCACTAGATTTATTGTCAAGAAAATATGAATAATATCATAGACAAATCACATTATGTCCAATTGTCATGTCCCCATTTCCGGCTTGAGCACCAAGTAATGAATGGATTAGCCTCCTCATTCCCGGAGGCTAATTCTGAATGATAAGGGAATGAATTAGGTTTTGACCAACTCTGGGTGTTATTTTGCAGGTAAAATCAAGGAGTTTTGAGTCAGAATCCACTAAGTCATGAGCAAGGCGCCCATTTTGGCAGAACACACCCATTCTAGCGCCTAGCTTCAAGAGTCACTTCTGGCATTGAAGATGAGGATTCAAACAGAAGGCGCTCCACCTGGATGGGTTCCGCCAACCAAGCGCCTAGATCAGATATGGACTTGAGCAAGGTATAATGAAGTTTTCATGCTTGGGCGCCCATGTCATGATGAACCTACCAAATGTGCGCCTTGGGTTTTGAAGGATATAATCAAGAGAATGGAGTCATCTAAGGGTATGATGTGAACCTATTGAACTTGCAGGATCATCCAGTGTTGAGTTTGGAATCACTGAAGTGGTCTAAGTGAGTTAGGTGCACTTCCTAGCCTTCACAACACTCAAAGTGTGCCTAGTCCTCATATTGCGCCTAGACTCCTTTACAAATGGTGAATTCCTTGAAGGATTGATCAAGTGAAATCTCGCCTTCAAAAGATCCAATGGAAATGATTGAATTGATCAAAGTGATGACATATTCATCTCTAAGCGCATTTTTACCTCTAGCAACTTGTCAATGAGCGCCTAGTATGAAAAGGGTCTCTTCTGGCATTGGATAATGATTTTGAGATGAGGCGCTCAATTTAGCTAAGCTTCTCCACTAGGGCGCCTAGATGGATGATGAAGTTTGAGTATCTTGGGGGTTTCAAGGCTTAAGCGCAGATACCAGTCAAAACTTCCCCAAAAGTGCGCCTAAGGTAGATGTAAGACTTCAAAACCAGTTGGGATACAAGGCGCTCCATCAGGGGGCAAGATCAAATCTAATTGAAGTCAAGTTGCTTTCAATCTACTTTGAAAAGATGTTCAGTTGGAGCCTAAGCGCAAATTCCTAGTCAAACTGATGGTAAGTGCGCCAAGTTGGGAAAGAAGCATCTTCATAAGAAGTAAGTCTTGGGCGCTCATTTCATAGGAGTCAATCTAACACCTGGAAGCTTCAATTTGTGGTCTAAACTTGTGGAAGTATGTCAAACTATTCATTGGCACCAAAACTACTACAAATCCTCCATGTAAGCGCCTAAGTTGGAAAGAAGTTTCCAATCATTCCAAATAGCCAAGGCGTTTGGTGAGTAAGTGTCTCACTTCACCACAAGATCTTCACATATAAACCACTACATGCATAAAGTTGAATCCAACATGAGGCGCTAGTACCCTCCTACACTCTCTCAGAAGAGCGCCTCAAGCAGGTTGACTTGGCGTGGAGTTGGTAGAGTTCCCTGGAATGTGAAGGCAATATAAGGAAACATTTCCAAGTTGTATCATCCATCATCAGTTCAAAACAATCAAGGTGTGCGCCTAAAGACCATAGGGCGCCATTTCATGAGCAAATCCTCCAAAGCTAGCGCCCTGTCTGAAAAACACTAGAACTGCGCCTAAGTTGAGGTGGTTGAGGTAGTTACACAACTTGGATTCTCATTGGTCGAAAGAATGGCATTTGGATCCGTGTCGAAGCTTTTGGATAAGATTGCCAACTCAGGCTGAGTTGGAGAGAGGAATATTCCCTTGGATATGCTTCATGGGAAACGTGCCTTGGTTCCTCTTTGTGCATTGAAAAATGTGCCTTCATTGCCTTTGGAAGGCCTATAAAAGGAGTCCTCTCATTCATTTATTAGCTATTCATTTTTGACAAATTTCTCTCTGCAAAGCTATTTAGCTTCTGATCTTGAGGCCTGCGAGTTTCAAGTGTTGGGGTGATGCTCCCTTGTGATATTGTGAGGTGTTGACATTCAGTTGACATCATTGAGTTTGATTGAGTTGATCAAGTATAGACGCCATTGTAAACATCAAGGCTTCAAGGCCTTTCTTTTGTATTTCCATTGAATAAGTTGTAACTTCATGCTATTGAAAGCATTATCCATGTAATAAGACATTGCAAGTTGATTGAATCAAGTAACTAGACAAGTACCCAACTCTAAGGTTGATTCATTCAAGTAGTTATCTTTGATGTATATCTTTATGTTGTTGAAGTAGTTGATGAATTGATAGCAAGTAAAATTGTTTAAGGAAAAATTTTCGTAGAACTAGTTGGGTATCTTACATCTTCACTCAAGGGTTTGAGTGTGAGAAAAGTATCAAGCTTGTGAATCCATGCTCTAGCACTTAGTTTACCACTGCCATCAAAGTTAAGTAAAGGAACCTTGTTCAAAGCTTCTTTGTACTCCTTATGTTCCTTATCCTTTTGTGTTGGCCTTTTCTCCTTTTTCCTTCTACTCTTTTCATTCGTTTGTGACATAAACTGATTGAAGTTTAGGTCTCGCCTAACATCAGGTGGAAGTAAACGATATTCATCATGTGCAACCATGATATCATCCGAGAGATTAACATTTACCTCCTCATCCTCTGAAGATGTTTCCTCAATCACTCGCTCAAATCTTGGACGAAGTGGTCTATCATCAACTGTTGTGGTTGCTCTACTTGTAGGAGTAGGAGTAGGCTCTCTATGTCTTCTTGCATCTACCTGCATTAAGATTTGCTTCACCTGCAATGCTTGTCCTTCCACTATTAACACTCCTTGACCTTGACCTCCTAGAAGCACGTTCATTTTTCAAGTCACGAATTTCCTCTATGAATTGATTTGACCAATCCCGCATCTGCTGTCCAAAGGCATGCATGAACTCTTCTAAATTGAAAGCATCATTGCCACCTTGTCCTTTAGGACTACCATTACCTCTTTCTGAACCCATGTGTGGTTGTGTACCTGTGGGAGGTTGTTGTTGTTGCCTAGCTATTCTTCTTGTATAATACTTGTGTGGACCAACTTCACGCAGACTCATAACCCAAAGGCTAGCAGGAACTTGGCTCTGATACCACTGTAAGATACCCCACTATACTTAACCAAATTTTAGCTAACTTTTTCTTACTTCTTACTTCACTTAATCAACATCTAACATAAATGAAATCAACATGAATTGAACAAGTAACGAAGTTGAGATATTGTCATGTCCCCATTTCCGGCTTGAGCACCAAGTGATGAATGGATTAGCCTACTCCTCATTCCCGGAGGCTAATTCTGAATGATAAGGGAATGAATTAGGTTTTGACTAACTCTGGGTGTTATTTTGCAGGTAGAATCAAGGAGTTTTGAGTCAGAATCCACTAAGTCATGAGCAAGGCGCCCATTTTGGCAGAACACACCCATTCTAGCGCCTAGCTTCAAGAGTCACTTCTGGCATTGAAGATGAGGATTCAAACAGAAGGCGATCCACCTGGATGGGTTCCGCCAACCAAGCACCTAGATCAGATATGGACTTGAGCAAGGTATAATGAAGTTTTCATGCTTGGGCACCCATATCATGATGAACCTACCAAATGTGCGCCTTGGGTTTTGAAGGATATAATCAAGAGAATGGAGTCATCTAAGGGTATGATGTGAACCTATTGAACTTGCAGGATCATCCAGTGTTGAGTTTGGAATCACTGAAGTGGTCTAAGTGAGTTAGGCACACTTCCTAGCCTTCACAACACTCAAAGTGTGCCTAGTCCTCATATTGCGCCTAGACTCCTTTGCAAATGGTGAATTCCTTGAAGGATTGATCAAGTGAAATCTCACCTTCAAAAGATCCAGTGGAAATGATTGAATTGATCAAAGTGATGACATATTCATCTCTAGGCGCATTTTTACCTCTGGCAACTTGTCAATGAGCGCCTAGTATGAAAAGGGTCTCTTCTAGCGTTGGATAATGATTTTGAAATGAGGCGCTCAATTTAGCTAAGCTTCTCCACTAGGGCGCCTAGATGGATGATGAAGTTTGAGTGAGTATCTTGGGGGTTTCAAGGCTTAGGCGCAGATACCAGTCAAAACTTCCCCAAAAGTGCACCTAAGGTAGATGTAAGACTTCAAAACCAGTTGGGATACAAGGCGCTCCATCAGGGGGCAAGATCAAATCTAATTGAGGTCAAGTTGCTTTCAATCTACTTTGAAAAGATGTTCAGTTGGAGCCCAAGCGCAAATTCCTAGTCAAACTGATGGTAAGTGCGCCAAGTTGGGAAAGAAGCATCTTCATAAGAAGTAAGTCTTGGGCGCTCATTTCATAGGAGTCAATCTAACACCTAGAAGCTTCAATTTGTGGTCTAAACTTGTGGAAGTATGTCAAACTATTCATTGGTGCCAAAACTACTACAAATCCTCCATGTAAGCGCCTAAGTTGGAAAGAAGTTTCCAATCATTCCAAATAGCCGAGGCGCTTGGTAAGTAAGTGTCTCACTTCACCACAAGATCTTCACATATAAACCACTACATGCATAAAGGTGAATCCAACATGAGGCGCTAGTATCCTCCTACACTCTCTCAGAAGAGCGCCTCAAGCAGGTTGACTTGGCGTGGAGTTGGTAGAGTTCCCTGGAATGTGAAGGCAATACAAGGAAACATTTCCAAGTTGTATCATCCATCATTAGTTCAAAACAATCAAGGTGTGCGCCTAAAGACCATAGGGTGCCATTTCATGAGCAAATCCTCCAAAGCTAGCGCCCTATCTAAAAAACACTAGAACTGCACCTAAGTTGAGGTGGTTGAGATAGTTACACAACTTGGATTCTCATTGGTCGAAAGAATGGCATTTGGATCCGTGTCGAAGCTTTTGGATAAGATTGCCAACTCAGGCTGAGTTGGAGAGAGGAATATTCCCTTGGATATGCTTCATGGGAAACATGCCTTGGTTCCTCTTTGTGCATCGAAAAATGTGCCTTGATTGCGTTTGGAAGGCCTATAAAAGGAGGAGTCCTCTCATTCATTTATTAGCTATTCATTTTTGACAAATTTCTCTCTGCAAAGCTATTTAGCTTCTGATCTTGAGGCTTGCGAGTTTCAAATGTTGGGGTGATGCTCCCTCAACTAACAAGGTGATGCTCCCTTGTGATATTGTGAGGTGTTGACATTCAGTTGACATCATTGAGTTTGATTGAGTTGATCGAGTGTAGACGCCATTGTAAACATCAAGGCTTCAAGGCCTTTCTTTTGTATTTCCATTGAATAAGTTGTAACTTCATGCTATTGAAAGCATTATCCATGTAATAAGACATTGCAAGTTGATTGAATCAAGTAACTAGACAAGTACCCAACTCTAAGGTTGATTCATTCAAGTAGTTATCTTTGATGTATATCTTTATATTGTTGAAGTAGTTAATGAATTGATAGCAAGTAAAATTGTTTGAAGAAAAATTTTCGTAGAACTAGTTGGGTATCTTACACCAATGCATCACTAAAGTCTCCAAGGGGAAGAACATCACCTAGGTGGTGTAAGTCTGCATAGGATAATTTTCCACCCATAAGGCATATGAGTAAGTGAAAGGAACATAACAACATACCATGTACATTTGTTGCAAATATGTTTTCTCTCAACAATCTTCCATAAGACTTGAATAAGTATATGAAACCTTTAAATGGATACAAGATGCTAAACACTTTCAAAATATATAAATGATTTCACTAGGATCTTAGGTTCCAAGGTACAACTCTCCAAGAATATCTTGTTTAGATAGGAAGAGGTTGTTGGGAGTTCTTATCGATAGACCTCTAGATAAATCCTAGAACTAATAGTCACCTACAATTTCCTTGGGATCATTGGTAAACTGAATTAGCTTGTCTATCACCCAAACATTCTATAACTACGATCTTTCAACAAGCACTATCAATCAAAGTCAAGTGTATCCATGAGATTTCCCTATCTTTTTCTGCTCAGGGTACTTGAAGACGTTATGGGCTCCCATTCCATCCTACGCAATGTCCTAGGTCGGCCACCTTACCTCAATAGGGCATGCAGAGTGAACCCACTGAGAATCAAACCCAAGACTTCAACCCACGGAGTGCCCCTTACTCACTAGTCTGTCTAGACTAACTATGATATGTCCCTGTTATAGACAGAGCATGGTGTGTTTTCTATTAGCATATAGGATTACAAGAAACTTATTAAAAATGCAAATGATCTTTTTCACTTTATATGTAGGCAAGCTTCGTAATACCATCATTGGTTCCAAATATTGGTTTTACACAAAATCGGAACACTAGTTCTGACTACGTGAGATGGAATTGTTGATTAATTAGGGCTCACATTTCAAGTACAAAACCATTATATGATACATAGAAAAGGACAATTTTTAACCCCACATTAGTTTCCCACAAACAGTTATTTTCCCCCACTTATCATGTGACATGAACTAGCATACACATCCTTGAAAATAGAATATATGTGAGAAAGAATTTATACTTTCAGATGTTCAAACAAATTAAATTTGATAAAACCTAACAAAACTGGAAAGATTCAATGAGATTACTGCAATAAGCTTCAGTTGCTTCACAAAATTTGCTAGATTATTCCATAATTCCTTGAATGAATCAAGATGCCTGCAAAAATTGAATAATCAAAAGTTAAACCACCCTTTCAGATTTTTAATAAAAAGCAATCAACTCAAATGTCTTGTATATCAATATAAATTGAGTCCACATCTTGTGGTCAAGGATAATTATGTTACTACCTTGATACGAATATGAGTCACAAATTTTACCTATGATCCTAATATGTTCAAAACTGAAATAGGTGAGATATACCCTGCACTTGTGTGTATCTCTATGGCATCTATATCGCTTCTCCCGAGAAGCTCTGCAATAGCAGCACTGGTTCTAATGTATGTATTTGCTCCTGACAGAGCAATGTGTTCCAAACAGAGTTTATAATTCAGATCATGAAAGAGGAAGAAAAGTTACACCTAAATCAAAACATAAATAATTCAAAAAAGTAATAATCCAAGAAAATGAAGGTATCATATATTCTGTACGATACAAGGCAATAATGGAACAATACATTGAAAAATAACCAATTTAAACATGCAAGGTCCATTTTTTCATTTGACACAAATTTTAATTATTCACTAATTGTTAACAATATAATCTCTAAACAAGATCCAAGTCTAGCAGTCTTTCGAAGATTTAGCAGTGCATTTAGTGTTTCAACCAAAACTCCAACATCTAGTCACATAAATATTTAAACTGTTAAATAAAATTAAAAAAGGAAAAGAACCTTCAGATTCAAGGTTTAACCAAAAATATTGAGAGGTAGAAATGATAAAGAAGAAGAGGAACATATATATTCATTCCATGGATTTTATTGGATGCCCAAACTGAAAAAAATACGGGGTGAGTCAAATTACAAGGGTCTACAACTACAAAACAATAAAAAAAATACATTACCTAATGAACCAATTTTACAGCAGGACAGAATGTATGACACAGTTTGACATTTCCATTCATAAGCTTTCAAATTAGTCCAATCATCAACTCACTCTTTTCAAGCCTAAATATGGGCATAAAAACAACTTTGAAACCCTGAAGTCTACTTTCAAAATAGTCCTCCTTAATTCTCATTGGTGGCTCCCTAGATGGGTTTGAGGATTCTAGGTGTTTGCACATGTTAGTGCAATGCCATTCAATACATAGCATCATATATTAACGAAAGGCCAGGAAAAGTAGTGTGAAAACCTTTCAAGCAGCAATTGAGTGCATCTTTGAATATCACCAACATGTAATCCAACCAAATTAAACCTCTCCATTTGCTAACCCATTAAAAACCTATTATAACACATAGCTTAGAGGTGCTTGTGTGCTTTGTGGTTCCACTTTCCGATTTTTTCGGATAAAGGAAATATAAATTATTAGAAGTAAAGATTGTTACAAGAACCCCATCCAAGTAGAGACATGTGGCCAAGCTCATTATAAAGCCCTAATAAGGACATGCAAGGAACAAAAAGATATCCAAAAAAGATCTGTTGATAAATCCAAAGAGAGATTAAACTAACCACATTATAAACCTTGTCTCTAAGTAAAATACTATATTAAAGTCAGACTTATTCATAAGCAAAGGAAAACCTAGAAGCGATGAAATGGTCTCCGTTGATATTTCGGGGATTACTAGAGTGTATTTTCCTAGTAGCTTAACAAGCAAACAAATGGCTCTGCTGTTTCCAATCTGTTAGCGTTTTCATTTGTCTTTTGCAAAACACTACAAAACAAAACAATGTGTGAAATAAAACCTCTCTTCAAATTAGGTGGGGAAGCTCCCTAAGATCCAAGTAAACTAAATTGACCCTAGATTAAAACTATAGACAAGATATACGGATATGCACACTATACAAGATTTCACTGAGGGAGTTTGCATAAATGGAAATAACTATCTACCTATGTTTTTGCCTTAGATACATGCACTAGACTATTAACAATTGTTCCTTACAAGCAAGATTTTCAGATATTAAAGATGAGACAACTAATCTAAACACATTTTAACAACACCTTCAAGCTGGCTAAAACAAACACCACCTATTTAGTGCAAACAAGGATTTGAAAGGAAGAACACATAAATTGACAACACATGATTTCAAGAATTAACAACTAAGTTGTATACAAAGCCAAAACCTACATAGACGATATTGTCAATACAAAGATTGACACGATGATTGACATTCAATTTGTGTAATGTACCCTTTTTAGCTAGCATCAATGATTGACGGATTAGCCTATCATCAGGTCCTCGTAGGCTAATATTGGTGATTAGAGGGCCTTGAAGGGGAGTTAATTGGTTCTCCAGATGGCAATTGGCAGTGTTTTTTTCTTCAATTCCTTGGCATATTCTGAGGTGATCATCTCCTTGGTTTTCTGGCTCTGTTTATATACACTTACTATTTTTAGTAAGTCAATTGGATGTTGGGGGTCAACCTTACTATTTTTAGTAAGGCATTCTAATGAGTAGAGGAAGCAGTGGGTAACCTCATGGTGTTGACAGAATCAGTTAAATGTTGATATTTAGGGAGTTATGATTTATTGATTATTATTAAAGTGTTGACTTTAATAATAATTAAATTTTAAGTGAATATCATTAATGATGTTAATGACTTTTATATTATATGATTTTATTATATCATGAGGTCAATTAAATAAGTCATAAAAGGGGACTTTATATTTAAATGGATATAAGTGATTTTAAGTGCACTTTATAATAGAAAGTTAAGTGCCAATTTAAAAGGGAGACATAAGGACTTTATTAAAAGGGGATTTAAATGATTTAAACGAATACTTTATTTTATAAAGTATTGTGCCCAATTAAATGAAATATTAAAAGGAGTTATAAGGCAAGAAAAGTAAATGAAATGAAATGACAATCAAATGCAAATTGAGCATGGAAATATAAAAGGGCAATGAAAGCTCATTTTGCATATGCATTATTATTCATTCATTGTTGAAGAAGAAGAATTTGGCTAAGGGTTTTGTGAAGACTAGAGAGTCTGAAAATCTCGAGCTTTTTGAGGACGTAGCCCCTTAGGAAGAACAACTTGCAGACAACTTCACTCAGAGGTTGTGCTTGTGCTTCAAAGAGTTACAGGAGAGTTTCATATTCAAGGGTTTGACTGAAATATCAGAATAATGCAAATATATTGATCATTATTTTAAGAGCAAAGAGAACTACAGGAGAACTTCAATAAACAGGTGGTTGCCAGGCAAGGGCTTTGGCAATTTAATTGTATGCAGCTTTGCACTAGGCATGGGAATTGATGATAGTGATCGTTGCTGGAGTTTATTATCATTGCTGCTGCTGTTACACTGCTGCAAACTTTGCACTTCATTATGGCATTCATTTCAGAGGGTTTCAAGGCATATCTTACCTATGAGTTCATGATTTGTAACCCCCAATTATCTAGGTATTGTTGTTTTAGATAATAGGGGATATTTTATGAACTGGGTTGTCAATATTTTATGAAAATACTGAGTATCTAAGCTGATATAAAAATCTGGAATTTTCAGTTGTGTATTCCCTATGTAATGTTCAGTTTTTGAGTTGAAAATTATTATTGCAATATCTTCTATTTTGCTGCATTATATTGTTGTATCAAACATTGCAAATATATCAGAAAGCCATAAAACAAATAAAAAACAGACAGGCAAAATCCAGAAAGTAAATATCCTATCAGGGGTGGGATATTTCAATTTGATTCATGAAATTATAAAAACAAGTTCAACAATAACTTTTGATTGAATAACAATTTCTGTAGCATAAACTCAACTTCAACTATCATTAATAATGTCTTCTTCCCAAGGCACTTATTTATAGCTTACAATGAATATGCTTTTAGGGATTTGAGAATAATAATTAAATATCCCAAAAAGAAATGTTTTAAAGCAACCTCTCCTAAAGCTACAGAAAAAGTGGAAAGAAAGAAACTTAAAGCAAATCTAATCTGAAACAACTAATAAAATACAACTAACTAAAGCAGCCTAAAAATAGGCCCTCATTCATCAACCAAAATTGAACACTAAAAATAACTACTTCTTGATATAGCCACTAATAAAAATAGCAATTTGCACAAGTGACCTCCATGATTTTGATGAAGTTTTTTCTTGTTCGAAAACGGCAATCCCCTCAAGACACCCAAAAAATCTAATAATTCATCTTGATGCTTTGAATCTAAAAAGTCTTTATCCCTCTAATTTTGCATCAATTCTTAGCTGAAAATACACCCCAAAACTCCCTGAATTTGATACCAAGCTGTTATAGGAATGATATGATGATGAATAACTGTCCAAAACCCTAGTATATCAGTCACAATACACAAATAACTACTTCCTCAAACTTGCTACTCAAGGACAAATATCTTGGCACAAAACTTGCTAAAAAATCTTGTCATGTCCCCTTCTCAAGCATAAGTTGCTGGTGACCCTTAGCTATTTTCCACAAATTTTCCCTAGGCTAATGGGGTGGTGAAAAAAGGGAAAACAATTAAATAATTAAATTAAGTTGTCAAAAAGTGATTTTGAGTTATATTTTGAAACAAAACTTATATTTAATTATTTAAAAAGGTTGTTATAAGTGTTTGAATAAAGTGTCGCTAGCTTCAAGGTGCAAAAAACTGTGTAAAAAGGACATTTTATTATATTTTTTAACTTTGAGGACTTAAATGAGCAAAAAGAAATAATAATATTTTATTTTCTCAAAACGGTTATAAAAGGGAGGATTGTCTTCAAAAATCTTCTTCCTACTTATTCATTTCTATTGCTCTAGAGAATGAACATGAATCCTTGTTTTGCCTAAGAATGAAAACCCTTTTGGCAAGATCGGTTTCGTGGATGAAAACCCTTCTAGCTGATTGAGTAATTCCTCCTTGGGATTACATATGTGCTGAACCGTTGTGAGAATTTACAGTTTGATTTTGCTTGGTGTGAGGTTTCAAAGTTTTATGGAGATTTTGGTGTGGTTGAGTTGTTTTTGAGATTTCTTTTAATATTTTCACGCTAGACTAATTGCCCAGTGAAGAAGATTGTAGGCCATATGATTGGGACAATTGTTGGGGCGTACTATTATAGTTTATGGCTGCACCTTGCTGCTAAACACATCATTCTGCTAGTCATACAACTTATTTCATGGTTGTACTCCTATGTTTCAGCAGGCCATACAATTCTAGGAGAGTCGTACCTTATTTTCTATTAGATGTACATCTTGTGCAGTTCATACAATGTGTGGAAGAGGGGCGTGTGAAGTCTATTGTTAAGCACTGCAATTTCTGGCCTTTTTCCTTGTCATTATTGGGCGTTGTACATTGTTTATGCTGGTCATACAGTTCTAAGTTGAGTTGCAATTGTTTGGGAGTGTTGGGAAAGGTCATGCAACCTCTTGGGTGGCCGTACAGTTTGTGACTGTTTTGTGCAGAGTTTGTGTTAGTTAAGCCTGGGACAACAAATAAATCTTCAATTTCAACTTGATATTCAGAGTTTTTAATGAGAATCAGCCAATCATGGCCTAGTCATACCAAATGGGAAGAATGTTACTTATTTCAACTTGATATTCAGAGCTTTTAATGAGAATCGGCCAATCATGGCCTGGGCATACCAAATGGGAAGAATGTTATTTGCAATTTATTCCTAAACTAATCCCTTGATGCAACAATGATACTCTATTGACTTGAGTTAATTTCAGTATTGTTGTTGATGTTTTCTAAATTAACATTCTTGGTAGTTCATATTTCATACTCATTGTAAATATGGATAGTCATCTGCCAAATAGTAGTTGCATATTGATCATATTATAAAAACTGGATTGTATACCGTTAGTAGTTTGCATTCACTATTAGTTCCTAGTTGATTCATCCGCTGGATCCTATTTTGATTTTCTGTACTCTCCGCCATCTTGGCATGCCTCAAAATCAGGTGAAAATCAGTCCTCCATTTTGACATTGATGCAATTCTGCGTATATTCAACCAATTTGGCTTGATCAGAATTTGCATTCACTATCAATCAGTTTGGCTTGCTCGATTCTATCTCTGCTTATATTGTAAGTTGGTCAGCTTGCTGCCAACATCTTTAAATTAATTCCATTGTCCTCGCTCTAATCTCCGTATGCTCTCACCTTGCCCACATCATGAACTTGGTGATCAAAAAGAGTTAGAATTTGAGTTGATTGCAAAAAAAGAAAAAATTAGAGGACTTGAGCTAATGGTCCGTCAAAGACATTACAGTGATATTAGAGCTGGTGGTCTTGCCAGTCTGTTTTTGGAAGCTAATCCTTTTTCATGTAGACTTTATTTTCATATGCATCCAAGTGACAGAAAACAAATATTATTAGAGGGAAATCAGAAAAAGATTTCAATTTCTACAAAATCCATGAAGAGCTTCCATTTTCAAAATTTGGGGCTAAAAAATAGAATACAAAAGTTGTGACATAAGAGTTACATATGGTAGAAAAAGAAAAGAATGCAAATGTGGATGATAATCATGCAAATCAAATTGAAAGAAAGTTTGATTTGATGCTTGATATGTTGGCACAAATGCTTCACAAGATGGACAACAACATGAACATGCCTAGAAATTAGAATGGTGAAGGAAGCACTTCAAGAGCAAAGAATCATCATGAGAACAATAACAACACCCAGAGAACCGTTACCGGTTCTGTTGTGAGGCCATTCTAACCCACCTTCCTTTGTAGGGAGGAAGAAGTTCCTATAGTAGAGGCTTAAATTCTAATAGTTGATGAAATTATGACTTGTTATGCAAAGTATAGAGCTCTTCTAGAGGAGATCTGCAAAGATACGTCTCTCAACAACTATATAAATATGAAGAAGTCCAGAAATAGCCCTAGACATGAGCCTAGACCTTAGGCAAATCAAAGGGATTTTTAGCATGCTTTGGGAAAGTTGACACTTTCCCCATTTGATGGAACTAACAAGTGTACAGCACGTGCATGGATACAAAAGTTGGACACTTGTCACTAAGCCCATGGTGGAAAATGAAGCCATAAAATTTGCTACTCTCCACCTTGAGGATACAACACATGATTGGTGGTATCATGGGTTGATTACTCAAGGACACAATCTAATCAACACCTATGAAGAATTCAGCAGAAGACTAATTGAAATATTTGACAGAAAAGACCCAAAAGTGCATTTTCGGTAGTTAGCACCGCTCAAGCAATATGGAGGTGTTGAGAGTTATGTTGCTGATTTTCAGAAACTTTGTGTTATGGTTCCTGATATTACAGAAAGAAGGTTGATTATGTAATGTGTCGCACCTGTTGGTTCTTTTTAAAGATCTTAATAGTGTTATTTTTATTAAAAATGTGTTCTTTCAGACTAGACAAAGGATGTAGAAGGGGGTTTCAATTTTCTTGCAAAGTGTGTTGCCAGAAGTTGGAACAATACAATATTGAGCATATATTTCAAACCCAGAAAATATATAACAGATATGAAGAAAATATGAAAGACCTAGATAGTAAAATAGCAAAATATCAATTACTATCACATACCCATATTTAGATTTGCAACTTGATATTTATGTTGTCGCCGAACCAGCAATGGGTATACCAGAAAACACTCCAAATCTCCAAGGAACAAGAAATGTTTTGCATACAAGTTATAACAGCAACAATAGAGGCCCTAGACACCCCAAACTGAGCAACAAAGTGGTTGAGACCAAAGGAAAATAGAAGCTAGAAGTCCCATGCCCCTCTGGCAGACTTGGTACGGCTGGGTATGAAGCATTCAACAAGGAAACTCCACGAACAAGTCTGTAGCAACTCCAAATATATCTGCACATTCCTTATAAACTCCAACGCACAAGATAGAGTGAAGAAACTAGTCCCAAACACCTCAAAAGGCGCTCAAGGAATGGTAAGGCTGAGCTGTGATGGTGCGGCCAGCAAATGAAATCTATATCAGCCTTCAAATATGCGACAAACACTCCAAAATCTGTCCCTACACTTCAGTTATCAGCTCCGGATGCAAACACTGTGTATTTGCCAATCTAGCACCTTTGGGCGGCCTTGCACACCTGTAAAATGCTGTTACTGGAGGGAGTTTTTGTTCCCAATAGCCTCTGGTTCGAATCCTCTTCAAACCCTCTCAGGGAAAACCCTAGTAGAGCAAATAGCCAACAAAATCATATATTCAAGCATAGAGCAAATGAGTCTCTTTTCCTTCTATTATAACTCTCCAAGGGAGTCGTTGCACTTTTGGAGGGAATATTTCTTTTAATTTCATTTTAATATTTCCCAAGGTGAGCGCTCCACAATATAACTTAAGTGGCATTTAAATATTTTATTTGTCATCACTTAACCACTAAATCCCAAAGTCCAATATTTAAATAATAATATTAATTTACGGACTTTAAAATGGAGGCCCAAATGAACTCGGAATTCAGTGATCTATAGCTCACCGGAAAGGTCTCGACGAGATGCTCCATCTCCAACACTAAAAATCCCGAAACGGACAGAAACCCTAATTTGCCAAAAATAGCAAGTTCGGGCCCAAAGTTTGAAATCCCCTGGAAAGACATCACCGCAAACCATCTGATATCACTGAGCTCAATGCAACGTCTAGGATAGCCATCAGCTGACTGCCAAGTCACCAAAACAGCGCCAGACTGACACTAAAAATAGCAGTGTTCTTCGAGGACCAAAGAGAACAAACCTAGAAAAACCCAAAAAGATCGTCGCCATGCAAGCACTTACTATAAATAGTAAGTACGGACAAGTTGTCTGAAATCTCTCCGGAAAGTTGCCTCTCTATTTTGGATTCCATGACACACACTGCTGTGTAAAAATTGCTACTAAGAAAATCACTAATGATTTTCTCCACTTCACCCTACAAATCAGAAACTTGACTCTCGCAACAACACCTAGCCTCAATGTTATCAAGCCCAGCCAATGAGCTCAAAAAAGTGCTCTCCACATGATCCACATCAATAAGAGATAACTGCCCCAAACAAAGCTCTAGAAAATCATCTATTACATGGTCTTCATAATGGGAGATAGTTATCTCATAATCACTCACAGTTGTAGCAGTGCCATCATGATGTCCAACTGAAGCACAATCCATTTCATCCTTATGCAAACAAGTGCCAATGGCCTCAATATCATCATCAGGGACAAATAAGGGTAAAACTCCAAACAAGAGACTAGCATCTTGTTCACCCTTAACAGCATTTTATATTCCCTCTCTGTCCACTTGTTGTCCACAAGTAGCTAGGTCATACAGCATAAAACTCTCCTCCTCCAAAGCTGATAGCTCAAACTCATTGAGCCCTAAGTCATCTTCAAAAAGAGGATTATCCATGTACCAATGATAATCATGAATTGTATTACCTGACGGACGCATGTTCTTCATAAAGGGCATTTGCCTTATGCTCATCTCTTCATCATTATTTGCTTCATCAATATATGTATGCTCTGCATCATAGTTGAAAAACTCGCCAAAAGCAAAAACCCGCCAAGCCTGAAAAATTTGACTCAGCAAAAACTCGGCAAAAAACTCGCAAAAACTCGGCAACTTAAAAAATTGTTTAAATTTCATTAAAAACACATTTTTTTTGCAAAATTCAATGATTAGATGCATCCAACAAGTCAATAAATGAGAAACAAGCTGAGTCTAGTTGTATTTGATTGATTTCAAAGTAAATTGGATACAAAATGGCATCCTCATGAGGAATGCGCTGATACTGATAGTCTGAAACAAAATGGAAATAGCAAATTGTTTTTGTAAAACTGAAACTGAAAGTAAATACTAAATACTACATCTTCCTCTTCCCCTTCCCCTTCCCAAGTCTACTGAAAACTAGGGGAGTGGTAGAACTAGGTCTAGTCCTAGGAATCTGCTGTGGCTCCTCCCTCCTCGGCATGACAAACTGTGGCTCAACCTCCATCCTGGATGTAGATGCTGGTAGTGGTCCTGGTGGCAATGTCTCCTGACTCTCCTCATCCTCCTCATCCTCCTCATCCTCATCCTCCTCATCCTCAATGTCATCCAATGAGAATCCCAATCCATCGATTCCAGCGGCAACCCCCTCCTCCATTGCCTGTCTCTCCAAATCATAGATCTCATCCTCAGAAAACAATGAAGGCTGCTCATCCTGCCCTGTCCAATCACTGTAAGGATCTATCTCATCCAAATCAATTGGATCATCTGATATTTCCTCTACCCTTCTTGTGCGCAGCCGAAGATTATATTGCACATAGACAAGGTCATTGAGGCGTTTCTGAGCTAGCTTGTTCCTCTTCTTTGTGTGGATGGCCTGAAATAAGCTCCAGTTGCGCTCACAATTGGATGAACTACATGGTTGGCATAAGACACGGAGGGCAAATCTTTGGAGATTTGGGGTATTTCCACCCCAATTTGTCCACCAAACCTCTGCAAAAAAAATATTGAAGAGTTAGAAACTTAGAAAGGAAAGTGAAAAGTTCAAAACATATTAAATATCAAATTATCAATAGTTGTAACTTGTAAGTTTGTAACTTGTAAATTTGAAATTTTATACCTGGTGACTGATTGTTTATTGCTCGTGTAGCCAGGTCTGAAGAAAAGAGCCTACCCCTTCTTTCCCTATAAGCTTGCAATTCATCAACAATGAGGTCTGCCACCTCAGCCTGGGGTGTCATCCTCTGAATGCAAGAAGTGAGGCCCTCCATAACCTCTCCAGTAGGATCTGAGAAGGTGCCTGAATGGAAGAAACGGGGGTTCAAAAAGTACCCTGCTGCATGGATGGGTTGGTGGAGTTGATTGTTCCACCTCCTATCAATAATCTCCCATATGGGATCAAATTTGAGGCTGTCCCCCTTATAATAAGTTTTAATAGCTTCCTTGGCCCTATCCATGGCCTCATAAAGATACCCCATTGGGGTTTTATCCCCATCTACCAAGCGGAGGACTCTAACCAAGGGCTCCGACACCTACAATATAAAAATGCAAAAAGATTAAAGGTACTAATTTACAATGAAAGACATATTAAAAATAAATAAATATTCAATTTGAATTTAAATTCGAAGTTTTAAAGTTACCTTCACAATCTCTGTAGCTCTTTCTACAAATACTTTGTCAAAGATAATGCATGCAACCTTGTCTCCTTCTGGCTTCTTCGCATAAGATGATTCTGTCCATTTTGGGCACACAAACATTTGTTTCAAAGCCCCCAATGCACCAAGAATGCTTTGCAACGTTAAGAAAACCGTTGCAAACCTTGTCACACCGGATCTCACCAACTCTTTCCCTTGGGTGTAATCCCTCATCATGTTAAGAACCCAAGGATGATTGTAGATAAATTTTGTGATCCTCCTTGCATCCTCTACAATCGGTGTGACCCAATCAAGCTTGCCTATGTCCTCCAAAAGAAGGTCAAGGACATGTGCCGCACAAGGTGTCCAAGAAATTGTGTGGTGTCTCTCTTGGAGGATTCTACCAGCTGCCACATATGCTGCTGCATTGTCAGTAATTATTTGCACAACATTTTCAATCCCAACCTCCATGCAAACTTGCTCCAACATGTTAGCCAAATTTTCTGCATTTTTCACTATGTTGGAGGCATCCACTGATTTCAAGAACACCACTTCATTCTTGCAAGCTACCAAAAAATTAATGATGGTGCGGTTTTTACCATCCGTCCACCCATCGGAAAGAATAGAGCAGCCATATTTTTTCCATTCATTTCTTTGGTCTTCCACCACTACCCTTGCCCTATCCCTTGCATTTGTAAGCAACCTACAAGTACAAAGTGAAATTAAGTACAAAAATTTTGTTTGTAAACAAAAAATAGCTTAAATTCATCATAAATTTCTATAAATTAAAGAACATAAATTTATCAAAAACTTAAAATGTAAAAGATTATCATTAAATTAACTAACCTCCCACTCAATTCTGTGCGAGAAGGTGCCTTAAAGCCCTTTCCTGCAACCGTCAGTGCAGTAACCAAATTATGCCAATAAGGAGAATTTGCCACATTGAAAGGGATGTTGTTGAAATACCAAAAATCGGCACAAGCAATGTATGCATGCTCATGCACCTCCTTATTCCACCCAGTTGCCTCTAAGGAAGTTTGTGATCCAGGTGTGTTTCTAGGCACAAAAAAACTATCTACTGTGCGTGTAGGTGCTGATCCTGGTGCTCTACTAGAAGTAGATGAAGGGCTCGCAGTGGTGGTGGGTTGCCTTCGGTTACGTGGACCACGAAGAGAGCCCACTATGCCCTGAAGTGCATCATCATCCGACTCAAGGTTGACTGGAGCACCTTGAGAAGAAGCTATAGATGCTTGCATGGCTGCCTTTGCCTTCTCCCTTTGTAATTTTCTTTCTTCTGCGGCTGCAAGTATGGCATTCATTTGCCTTTTTATTTCTTCCATGGTTCCAGTATAGGCCTTCGCATCACGACGACTGATGCCTGCAAGATGGTATTTGAGGCGGTTAATGCCTCCACGGTATACGTTTTAGCATTTGATGCAAAAAACTGAGCCAGGGTACGGTCCTAGATAAGCATATTTCCACGCAGGATCTCTAGCTCCTGGAGGACGTTTGCCTACAAATGATGATGATGCAACAGGGCCTGAGGCTGAACCGGATACAGAAGTATCTCTATCTGCCATTATAAATTAACCTGCACATACAAAGAGAAAGCACAAGTTGTTAGTTTTTTAATAGAAAATTAAAAAACAACCTAAATTAGATTTCTACTCGATAGATTAAATTTAAACTAACGTAAAATTCTAAAGTTAAACATTTTGTTCCAAAAAAACATGGATTCAACAAAAAAAAAATTAACTAGGGTTTGGAAAAAATATGAAAACAATGAAGAAATAAACAAATTACTCTAAATTACTAAAAATGCAAACTAATCTAAGACTTAAACAAAAAAAATTGGATTGAAATAAGAAGAACGAAGAAAAATGAAAAAAAATGAAAAAAATGTGAAAAAAATGAAAAAATGCAAACAAAATAGTGATGAATCTTGTTTTTATGAATATAAATCTTGTTTGGATCAATACAAATCCATTTATACTACATTCATGATGTTTTTTTAACTTAGATGCTTCGAAAATGAAGAAGAAATTTCAAAAAAAGAAAGAGAAAGAAAAAAAACAAAAACTTACCTGGAAATCTGATTTGCCTTTCAAATTTGATTCGAATCCGCCTCAAAATCTTGTTCGATCGATGCCAAATGCTGCAAATAGGTGTAAAATGGTTTGGAGGAGTTTTTTTCTAGTTTGGAGCAAGTTGAATGACAAAAATGAGTCAAAAAGACCCTTTAAACCGCGCCGAAATGACCTTTTCCCACGCGGGCGAGTCTTCTCTGCGGACTCGCGAGTTTTTGGCGAGTTTTTCACAAAAACTCTTGTTTTTTTTTGCGAGTTTTTGCTTGGAAAACTCGTTTCTTGAAAAAACTCGCGAGTTTTTGGCGAGTAATGCATCTATGCTCTGCATAATTAACTATATGAGCTGAACTATTCAATTTTTCACTTGCATACATACCTTCCAAGTGATCCACAATACTACAACAAGCAGCAGGGTCATAACTCTCTTCGCTAGATTGGAGATCATCATTGATTTTCTCATCTTCATCATCCACGGATCATTGACCAAATTGAAGGTAAGTGCAATCACTACTATTTTCATCTGAACTGTTGTCATACAATGCACCAGCACCTTCCTCCACCCTTCTGCACACACAATCATCACTTGATATTGTGTCTGGATCACATGAAACACCCGCATCATTGCTGTCTACAACAACCTGTTTATTATCATCTACCTCTGTATTTGAAGACAGGGATTTTGCAATCATATCCTATTTAACTCTTGTCAACATAATCAATGAACAGATATCACTGTTGCATACCCATTAGATTGAATTCCTCCCGTATAGAACTTGAGCTTAAGGTAACATCATAAGCTTTCAAATACATGTCAATACAAACAGGAAGATCAGGTCTGAATTTTTTTGAGATGTGAGACAGGGTCACCACAAATCTGTGGTTGACCTCCATGCTAGACTCTCCTTGCCTTTGAATATCTTCTAGTTCTTTGACAACAAACACAGGGTCTAGACTCTTTGCAAAGTCTTCAAATGCAGCCACCAATTGATCCCAAGGAGCAAAATGTTGATCAGGGAAACTAACCAACCACTTCCGTGCTACTCCACATAGAGATCTAACAAAAAATCTCATCCACATATCCTCATCTTTAAACTAGAACTTGTCCATGAAATCTGAAAATGCCTCAATGTGCGCCTTCCCATCATAAACTTCACACCCATCAAATAAAGGCATCTGATTATAAATCTTCGTGGGCATGGATTGTTGCTCATAACTGACCCATGAGAGGTCTAGCTATCTGTATGTATTTTCATTTGCAATAGGAGGAGGCCGAGGAAAAGAGAAACTGGGAACAATAGGAAGGGGATTGGACTGCGGCCTAGATTAACGTAGCCTGATTTGGCTCTGTAATTATTTTTCTTGCTACATCAAAGACTCAAGCAACTGCTTTTCTTTTTCAATTTCATACTACAACCTAAATGACTCATTTCTATCAGGCAAGGGCTCAAAAATATCTGGGTTTGTAAAATTGGCAGGGCTGTGATTGGAAAATGCATTATCAGGATAGTCAAAAGCCATATAGTTCCTAGCGTCAACAACATAAGAAGATGCACAAGACGAATCCTCCCTAGGGTATCTATGTTCATACCAGTTGGCCATGACTGACTACAAACCACTTGTGCAGGAAAAAGGAAAACAAATAACATGTTCCATTACTGAGAAAGAAACCATGGCCAAAGTTGGAAGAAAAACATGTACCTTAACCAGCTGTAACCTCCTTGAAACGTGCACATAGCAGCAACACTTTATTTTCTTTTGACAGCAGAGTCGCCACTTCACTGAAATGAGGAAATCCCTTGAAGCATGACTGATCTTCAACGCTTCAAAACTAATTCTGGGTTGCTCACACCAGCAGAGTCTTCAAATCTTTATAACCTAGCATTAAACTATCCCTGACAACGAAACTTACACACTGCAACAGACTGCACAATTGCAAACTGATTGTTACCAAGGGTGTGAAAAATGCTCAAGCTGCCTAAAACCCGGCAACGACTAAAGTAACTTTATCCTCGGCAACGGCGCCAAAAATGTTGACTTCCAAAATAACTACAACCCAAAACCCTAAAACATTTCAGAAATCACCCAGGCCAGGGGTATCATCAGGGTGATAGAAAGAGGTTTATCAACAAGTTCTAGGCGATTTTGGACAACCTACAAGAGTGGGTATACTCCTCTGCACTTCAAGCTCAGCTAGAACTAGGAGAGATATTCCTAGAGGCATGAAACAAAACACAAACATATACAGCCATACCCAATGTACACTTGACCCCCAAAGTCGTCACTAGGTCAAGACAAACTAGCTGCACAGACCTTTGTATTAAGCTGATTACTGCACTATGCATTTGCACCCAAACATAATTTCATTACATTCCTTAAGATGACTCCACTTAACTTCGAATCCACAAGATACATAGTGCAGGCATACATGCTTATGATTCACAAATGATTCAGTTTCTTTTGAATTACTTCAAATTTATCCCTAGTTATATAACAGAACCACGAAGAACGTGTAGAACCCTAAACTAAACCTACTCCTACTCCTACAGTGTTGGCGTTTCAATTCGCACCTCTAGAATGCGAGTTGGAAACGGGCAGCTATGTACAAATAAACTGTTCTTCTATTGGAAGGGGGAGTTCCCTTTTCGCTGATGTTCGCTGAAAAGATAAACAAATTAAACTTCGCCTATCATCTTTTTGATTCTCAGCTGCGAGCACAAGGTTATAAAACTCTAAACGTTGCAGAAGAGGTTTTTTCCTTTTTTAAAACTTCTACTACAACTAGGCTTAAACTAATGACGCTTTTAATCTCCTAAGTAAATTCAGAACAAAGGGATTAAAAGTGGACAAGGAATGATTGTTTTAACACAAAAACTTAAGTAAATTTCTCCTAGATTTACATCACAAGAATCATTGTACTTTAATGATGAAAGCTGAAATAAAAGTTACAGAAGCCACACATCTGACGACAAAACTTGATGATCTGAGATAGAATATCGGAGCAAAGACAAGCATGAGATTTCTATTCCAACATCACAAAGTCAATACAACTCCAAGACAGCAATACTGTAGCAAAAGGCAGGCATACAGCAAGCGATCAAACACTGGAAACAGATTACACAGAGTGAACAAACACTTTCAACAATAATTTTGCAGGCTAGAACAGGCACAGCAAAATATGTTATCTCCAACACCGTTCCCTTACAATGAACACAGAGTGAACAAACACTTGGAATAACAAAATTTGAAGGCTAGAAAAGGCACAGCAAATTTGCTATCACAAAAGTAGCTCCTTATTACAATGGGCAAGGCTGCCCTTATTTATAATAAAATCAAAGGAGTAGGGAACCCTAAAATCTCCTTGATTAACCCTAACTAACTTGCCAACTCGCAAGCTTTATTTTTATTCTAAGACAAAGATACAACAAACAAACGTTTTAAAACAAAGAAAATTCTAACTAATACAAAGTGATTTCTTTCTAAATAAAGAATGGATGAGCTTAGGATGAAAGCAAATGCTTTATAACAAAAAACATCTAATTTAAAGCTGCTTTCTTTTGAATCACATCCTCATCAACATTCTTGCTTTTTGGTGATGTCATCCATTGATATTCTGGGAAACAATATCTTCTAAAAAGCGAGTGACCGCATCTTTGCCAGGAACACTGATACTCTCTAGAATGATATTCTCATTCTCTAACATTTCTTCACCACTTGCAACATCTGAAGAAATTCATGAACTTTGCCCACAACTTTGTCAAACTTCACTGTCATTGCGGCAAAACGATCCATCT
Organism: Cunninghamia lanceolata; assembly: GCA_027924645.1. Classification (NCBI taxonomy): domain Eukaryota; kingdom Viridiplantae; phylum Streptophyta; class Pinopsida; order Cupressales; family Cupressaceae; genus Cunninghamia; species Cunninghamia lanceolata. Next base: position 3,109,699 of record BSBN01000082.1, read on the forward strand.
TGCCAGCACTGATATAGCCATTAAAATTGCTGTGAACGAGAGTCTAGAACTCTGCTTGCACTTCCCTGAGATCATACAGGGTACCATCTTCTTTTTCATACGAACATGAGATCTGAGAAACAAAAGATCTCACAAACTTGAGAACATTTACTACCTTTTCTTTCCATTCTATTAACTCTGAAATTATACTGTCATAAGTTTTTACTGTAAAAGATATTGCGCTTTCCATGTAGAAACGATCTTCTTATCTTCAGCTGAATCAATAGAATCATGTGCTATCTTCGAGTCAGAGATAATGCTCTCAAACACCGGTCTATTTTCAGCCATTGTCTGCTGCAACCCTTGAATGCCTTGACGCAGATCATGAGCGTTATACTTTAATTGATAAAACTCTGAAAGTACAACTCTCCCTTTAGTCACAAATTCTTCCACCCAATTATTCATGTGCCTCCCATAGAGGACCAACTGACTGAACTGCTACTGATCGGCCAGTGATCCCAGATTCGGAGGAAGCAATAAATCAGCCTGTGATGTGCCATGGAAAAGGTTTGAAATATACTGCCGCAGCTGCCTAATTTCAGCTTTGAGGGCTGCTTTGTCTTCTCCATTTTTCAACACCCTCTCCTTCAAATTATTTGCTGCAACCTCAAAGAGATTTACATCGCTATGCCGCGTACTCCTACCAAAGTTAGCCTTGACAACCTTAAAGTCATCAACCTCAATATCATCAGCACTTCTATCTTTCGGCGGCGTTGCAGTTTCAAGGATCATTTCTCCATCCGCATTCTTTTCAATGCGAACCTACTTCTTCAGCTTCTTGTCTGGCATGTCTTGGTAGACGCTTTTAAGCTCTATTAAATCCAAATGATATGAAAGCTTTCTCCTCTTCCTTCCCAGAATGTTTTCAAGCCAGGATGAGCCATCCTCTCTTGGAAACTTGGTTCTAACTTCATCAACTCCTGATGAACCAATATGTGTATCAGAGTTATGAGCCAGCGAATCTGGGTCTGAATCTATGTGGATAGGAGAAGTGCTCGGTGAAGAAAGTGGAGAGACATGATCTGAAGGTAATGCTTCAACATGTGGTGTTGGTTCAACGGGAACTTCTGATTCAATTGCTGGTTGTGCCTGCTGGACATGAGCTGGAGACTCATCCTTTTTCCTCTTTAACTTAGCCATTTTTGTTCCTTCTGGAAGAACACTCATAGCTTTAACCTTTCGTTTTGGTTTGGAAGTGGAAGGTTCTGATGGTCGTACAACTGGCGGCTCTGCTACCGAAATGTCCTCCTTCCGCTTATTTTTCAAGAATATCAAACTATTTTTAACAACTCGACTCGTTCTTTCTTCAATGGAAGTGTTCTCTTTTATTGACCAATTAACTGGTGGCAATGGTTGTTGCTCAACTTGATCTCTGAAATACGTGGGAAGTAGAACTTCACCATTTTCTGACAAGCACTCTACATCTTCTGACAGGATGTCAGACATCTGCTGAAAAGTAAACCTACTGTAACTGCATTCTCGCACTTCAAACTCATCAACACAATTAGCCCAGAAGTCTTCAACTGCATGCGTATGCGCACAATTTTGACCAAGGTGTGATGCAAAAACACCACGCGGATCATATGAAGACCTCCTGTCGAAAAACTTAAGACCATACTTGGATGATTCATTCACAATTACCTTGGCATCAGCTCCAAATCTGCATCTGTAAATACCCATCCCAATTGGAAAATTAAAAGCTGCCTTGCGTCTGCTGCGCAGAAATGTATGAACTTCATAGGCTTGCCTCAAAAACTCTATAAATGCTATATCATCTATAGGATATCTCGGCAACATGGCTGGCTGGCTCTCCTAAGAAGCCATATACTCTGATGTAGGAAAAAGTGGGAAACTGGATAAACCAATCAGCCCATTCTGCCATTGCCATTCTAGCATCTGCTGAAAACCGTATATGGAACTCATTATCCATATCTCGCACTGCATGCATAAGGAATGCATCATTTACCCGCTTGTAATGCTGCTCAGCCTAAGAAAATTCTAGCTGCGGGAAATGGTGATAAACATGCTAAATACCCAGAGTTCCAATAGCATTCAAACCTCTGAATTGACCCTGAAAAGCCATCAAATACACAAGGTATGACATCATGTAGAATTCATGGGCCTTTGAAAATCAAGTATTTGTTGGTGGAAACCATCACTGATGAGTGCTGACCAGTCATAGAATTCGGTTCCATCAACAATCTGGGACATGATCTAAAACATCCAAAGCTGGAACTTGTTAGCATTTGCTTAACCTATGATTCGGCTCAGCAAAATAATCATTATTGCATGTTCCTCCTTGAACTCTCCACGTCCAACGTTATTTGGCATGACATTCTGCTTTTCCTTCAACCACCTCTGAGTAATCTTTTTCCGGTATTTTTCTTTATCATTGTTCCAAACCCTCTTGCATTCTTCAATTGAAACAGTTAAGTTTTCCTTGCAGATTGGTATTGAAAAACACTTCTCAATGTCGTTCGGACTCAGACTACAGAGCACACGACCATCTCTTGATTGGATTTCTCTTGTGACCGAATTATAATGCGTCATACAAAAAATTACAAATTCGATACTTTGCACTGTGATGGGGAAGGATGTTGTTGCAAGCAAACCGGAGTGTCCTAGATTCCTGATAGCATTATTTCCTACATCCTCCAAAGAATGTAAATTGATCATTGGAAGTACTTTATGCAAGTCTGTCTCGAAAGTTCTCAGGTAATCCTAAACCAACGTCATTTTGGGCTTGATTTGTGTTGGAGAGTATTGCATACTAAAAGATTTGAAAATTGACTATGAATACGCCTGTCAGAAAAATCTTTGACAAAAGGTTGAATATTATTTGTTGATTTTTAGAAAAAAGCAGAATGTGAGCGAAAAAGATGGCACATGGGTTTTGTAGGCAATTCTATTTTGAAGCAACCCAGATCATCGGATTTTGAAAAAGTGGAGGATTTCTCAAAAAAGCAGATTCCCCCAAAAAAGCAAAATTCTCAATCTTCAAGAGGATGAAATTTTGGATGGACCCATCTCAGTGAAAACTGAAAAAGCTTCGGTCCAATTTCTGAAAAATGATCCCCTAGAAAAAAGGACCCTGAAAAAGTGTGCCTCCTTGCTTCCTCATCCCGAAACTACGAAGAACGCTGAAAAAGCACTTCGTTTGGGTCTTCGAATCTTCCTGGAAAGAAAAATATGTCTTCTTCCTCTGGATGCAACCTACAAAAGATAATGAATAAAAGAAGCCAAATGCTTATCTTTATAGAGCTTTAGGGCGAAAAAATAGCTTTCTTTGTGAAAGAATAAAACTTGGATCTTATCCATGAAGAAAGCAACTTTTAAAGCAGAAATCTGAGTGGATGTCTTCGAATAGGAAGAATCCCTATTTTATAGCTGCCTATGGCTTCATGTGTAAGATGACTAAAAATATCTTCTTTGATGATGTCATCGAACACGCGAGATTACAAAAGTGTTAGCCAATTTTACTTCGTTTTTGAAACTTCTGCACTCGTTTCGACTCAAGTATGGCCTGTCTCTGACTTCAACAAGATGGTAAAATGTCACCATTGACTGAAAAAGCTGACTGATCATGGCACCTTGAAGACTTATCAACTATGATTCCATTCCCAGCCTCCAACAGACGATCTGACGTTGTTCAACTGCGAACTTGACTTCTGGAAATTGTCACCGGGCGAAAATTTGGATGCGGCTGTCGGAAAACACTGGTAGATCATGAAATTTTCTATCTCTGGTGAACTTGGGTGCCCTTAGCCTCCAGGGGCGCCTGATTTCCAATGCCTTAGTCAATTTTCCGAAAATTTCAACTTTTTCAATTTCTTGATTTCTGTGCGCGTTCCGGTAACAGGTGACCCCTGTTTGGCTGTCGATTTCTGTCTACTAAGACAAAACTGAGTCTGATGATCTGGCAAATAGGCAGGCCTGATGAAAACTAAGCTGACTGATCTGCCATTTCTCGATTTTTGTGCCAACAACTCTTGTCTGATCTTTATTTTCGGTCGTCCGGATGACTGCTGAGGCAAGACGAGGGATGATTTGAATAGCTTGAACACATCTGTGATGAAATCCCAGCTTTTACCGACATTTGACTGAGTTTGACCAAGTTTAACCACCTGGAAATGAGCTAATGGAGGCATTTTTGACATTTTGGACTGAAGCTTTTTCAGTTTTCATCAAGATGGGTCCATCCAGTATTTCATCCTCTTGAAGATTGGGAGTTTTGCTTTTTTCCAGGAATCTGCTTTTTTCCTGCTTTTTCAGGAAAATCTCCGCTTTTTCAAAATCCGACGATCTGGGTTGCTTCAAAACAGAATTGCCTACAAAACCCATGTGCCAGCTTTTTTGCTCACTCTGTTTTTTTTCTAAAAATCAGCAAGTAATTTTCAGACATTTTTCCAAGATTTTTCCGACAGGCATGTTCACAGTCAATTTTCAAATCTTTCAATATGCAGTACTCTCCAACACAAATCAGGTCCAAGACGATGTGGGTTCACAATTACCTGAGAACTTGTGAAACAGACTTGCATAAAGTACTTCCAGTAATCAATTTACATTCTTTGGAGGATGTAGGAAATAATGTTATCAGGAATCTTGGACACTCCGGTTTGCTTGCAGCAACATCCTTTCCCATCACAGTGCAAAGTATCGAATTTGCAATTGCTTGCACGACGCATTACAATTCGGTCACAAGAGAAATCCAATCAAGAGATGGACGCGTGCTCTATAGTCTGAGGTCGAACAACATTGAGAAGTGTTTTACAATACCAGTCTGGAGAGAAAACTTAACTGTTTCAATTGAAGAATGCAAGAGGGTTTGGAACAATGATAAGGAAAAATACCAGAAAAAAGATTGGTCAGAGGTGGTTAAAAAAAAAGCAAAATGTCATGCCGAAAAATGTTAGACATCGAGAATTCGAGGAACACGCACTAATGATTACTCTGCTAAGTTGGATCACAAGTCAAGAAGATGCTAACAAGTTCCAGCCTTGGATGTTTTACATTATGTCCCAGATTGTTGATGGAACTGAATTCTATGACTGGTCGGCACTCGTTAGTGATAGTATCCACCAACAAATACTTGATTTTCAAAGGGCTCATGAATTCCACATGATGTCATACCTTGTGTATTTGATGGCTTTTCAAGGTCAATTCAAAGGTTTGAATGTTGTTGGAACTCTGGGTATTCAGCATATTTATCACCATTTCCTGCAGTTAGAAATTTCTCAAGTTGAACGACATTACACAAGGGTAAATGATGCATTCCTGATGCATGCAGTGCGAGATATGGATAATGAGTTGCATATACGGTTTTCAGCAGATGCTAGAATAGCAATGGCAGAATGAGCTGATTGGTTTATCCAATTTCCCACTTTTTCCTATATCAGAGTATATGGCTTCTCAGGAGAGCCAGCCATGTTGCCAAGATATCCTACAGATGAAATAGCATTTATGAAATTTTTGAGGCAAGCCTATGAAGTTCATACATTTTTGCGTCGCAGACGCAAGGCAACTTTCAATTTTCCACTTGGGATGAGTATTTACAGATGTAGATCTAGAGCAGATGCCAAGGTAATCGGTAATGAATCATCCAAATATGGTCTCAAGTTTTTCGACAAGTCTTCATATGATCCTCGTGTTTTTGCATCACATCTTGGTCAAAATTGTACGCACAAGCGTGCGGTTGAAGACTTCTAGGCTAATTGTGCTGATGAGTTTGAAGTGCGAGAATGCAGTTACAGCAAGTTTACTCTTCAGCAGATGTCTGATATCCTGTCGGAAGATATAGAGGGTTTGACAGAGAGTGGTGAAGTTCTACTTCCCACGTATTTCAGGGACCCAGTTGAGTAACAACCATTGTCACCAGTTAATTGGTCAATAAAAGAGAACACTTCCATTGAAGAAAGAACGAGTCGAGTGATTAAAAACAGTTTGATATTCTTGAAGAATAAGCGGAAGGATGATATTTTGGTAGCAGATCCGCCAGTTGTGCAACCATCAGAGCCTTCCACTTTCAAGCCGAAACGAAGGGTAAAAGTTGCGTGTTCTTCCAGAAGGAACAAAAATGGCTAAGTTAAAGAGAAAAAAGGATGAGTCTCCAGCTCATGTCCAACAAGAACAACCAACGGTTGCATCAGAAGTTCCTATTGAACCAACGCCGCATGTTGAAGCGTTACCTTCAGATCATGTCTCTCCTCCTTCACCGAGCACTTCTCCTATCCACATAGATTCAGACCCACATTCGCCTGTTCGCAACTCTGATGCACATATTGGTTCATCAGGAGCTGATAAGGATAGAACCGAGTTTCCAAGAGAGGATGGCTCATCCTAGCTTGAAAACATTCTGGGAAGGAAGAGGAGAAAGCCCTCATATCAGCTGGATTTAACAGAGCTTAAAAGCATCTATCAAGACACACCAGACAAGAAGTTGAAGAAGCAGGTTCGCATTGAGAAGAATGCGGATGGAGAAATAATCCTTGAAACTGCAACACCACTAGAAGATAGAAGTGTTGATGATATTGAGGTTGATGACTTCACGGTTGTCAAAGCTAACCTTAGTAGAAGTACCCGCCATACAGATGTAAATCTCTTCGAGGTTGCAGCGGATAGTTTGAAGGAAAGCGTGTTGAAAGATGGAGAAGATAAAGCAGCTCTCAAAGCTGAAGTTAGGCAGCTGCGGCAGTACATTTCCAACCTTTTCTATGGCACATCACAGGATGATTTATTGCTTCCACCGAATCTAGAACCACCAGTCGATCACCGGCATTTCAGTCAGTTGGTTCTCTATGGGAGGCACATGAATAATTGGGTGGAAGAATTTGTGACTAAAGGGAGAGTTGTACTTTCAGAGTTTTATCAATTAAAGTACAACGCTCATGATTTACACCAAGGCATCCAAGGGTTGCAGTAGACTATGGCTGAAAATAGACCGGTGTTCGAGATCATTATCTCTGACTTGAAGATTGCACTTGATTCTATTGATTCAGCCGATGATAAGAAGACAGTTTCTACTTGGAAAGCGCAATATCTTTTCACAGTAAAAACTTATGATAGTATAATTTCAGAGTTGACAGAATGGAAAGAAAAGGTAGTCAATGTCCTCAAGTTCGTCAGATCTTTGTTTCTTAGATCCCGTGTTTGTATGAAAAAGAAGATGGTACCCTGTATGATCTTAGGGAAGTGCAAGCAGAGTTCCAGATTCTCGTCTGCAGCAATTTTAATGATGATATCAGTGCTGGCAAGATGGGTTGTTTTGCCGCAATGACAGTGAAGTTTGATAAAGCTGTGGGTGAAGTTCATGAATTTCTTCAAATGGTTGCCAATGGTGAAGAAATGTTAGAGAATTAGAATATCATTCTAGAGAGTATCAGTGTTCTTGGCAAAGATGCGGTCACTCACTTTTTAGAAGATATTGTTTCCCAGAATATCAACGGATGACATCACCAAAAAGCAAGAATGTTGATGAAGATGCATTTCAAAAGAAAGCAACTTTAAATCAGATGTTTTTTGTTTTAAAGCATTTGCTTTCATCCTAAGCTCATCCATTCTATATTTAGAAAGAAATCACTTTGTGGTAGTTGGAATTTTCTTTGCTTTAAAGTGTTTGTTTATTGTATCTTTATCTTAGAATAGTAACAAAGCTTGCGAGTTGGCAGGTTAGGGTTAATCAAGGAGATTTTAGGGTTCCCTACTCCTTTGATTTTAGTATAAATAAGGGCATCCTTGCCCGTTGTAAAAGATCGACTTTTGTGATAACTAATTTGTTGTGCCTATTCTAGCCTGCAAACTTTGTTATTCCAAGTGTTTGTTCACTTTGTGTAACCTGTTCTCCGGTGTTTGATCGCTTGCTGTATGCCTGCCTTTTGCTACAGTATTGTTGTCCTAGAGTTGTATCAACTTTGTGATATGGAATAGAAATCTCATGCCTAATTTGCTCTGATATTCTATCTCAAATCATCAAGTTTCGTCGTCAGATGTGTGGCTTTTGTAGCTTTCATTTCAACTTTCATCATTAAATTACTATAAGTCTTGTGATGTAAATCTAGGAGAAAATTGCTTAAGTTTTTGTTAAAACAATCATCCTTGTTCGCTTTTAATTTCTTTTTCTCTAAATTTACTTAGGAGATTAAAAGCGTCGTTAGTCTATGCTTAGTTGTAGTAGAAATTTTAAAAAAGGAAAAAACCTCTTCTGCAGCGTTTAGAGTTTTATAACCTTGTGCTCGCAGCTGAGAATCAAAAAAAAGATAGGCGAAATTTGGTTTTATTTATCTTTTCAGCGAACATCAACAAAAAGGGAACTCCCCCTTCCAATAGGAGAGCAATTTATCTGTGCATAGTTGTCCGTTTCCAACTCGCATTCCAAAGGTGCGAATTGAAATGCCAACACTATGGAAATGCTTTAAAATTTAAAAAACAAGAAGTTTTTGTCCCTTCTACATTTTTTTTTTTTTTTGAAATTCGATTTTTTCAGATTTGTTCCTGTTTAAATCACGAATTTTTGAAAAAATCTTATACTTCTGGTTTGTCGATTTTTACCCTTGCAATTTTTTCCCAATTTTTTCCACGATTTTTTCACAATTTTTTGAAAAAATCTTATACTTTTGGTTTGCCGATTTTATCTCTAAACGATTTTTGCTTCCTTGCTTCAAACCCTCATATGAAACCCTAGTAGAGCCAAAATAACAAGCAATAACATAATCTTCAGCATATCAAATGACTTCACTTTTTCCTCTTTTATTTCCTCTCCATGAGGGTGTTGGCTTTTTGGGGCGAAACTTTATGTTTTAAAATCACTTTATCTCCCCTAGGGATTGGCGCCCGTGTCCTCTTAATGACCTTTTAATGTTTCTTTTCATAAAGTCACTTTGCCAATAAACTTTATGAAGTCCCGGTTAAATAAACATTATTAAACTTCAGACTTTAAAATAACCAACAAGATGAAGTCGAAATCCAACGTCCAATAGCTCGCTGGAAAGGTCTCGATGAGACGAACACACTCCAACTTCGAAAATCCTGAAACGGCACCAACCCCAAACTTACTAAAAATAGCAAGTAGCCACGAAGAAGCCAAGTCACCTCAAGACACTACCAACTAGATCCAAACCATATCTACAACCCTGAATTACCCTTCCAAAGCCAAACCACCGTGGTTCCCTAACCAAACTGTCAGTCTACGGGAACCCAATGATAGACTAACACTAAAGCTAGAAAGGGGGCATTACACTTCAACCCTCAAAGATTAGACCAATTAGTTGTACTTGTAACTATATAAAGTAACTATAGGGTTTTTCAAATGTAGTTGGTTACAAAAGATCCAATTTGGAAGAACTGGATTTGGAGCTATGATGAATAATTTTGTGTAACTAATTGTATTAGGATTACGCTAGACCCTTCCAATTCTCCAAGAATTAAAACAAGATGAAGTTTGCAAGATTGAAAAGAAGGAAGATTGAATGTTGTCAAATTGTCAAAAAAGCACAAGTACATCTCAAATCAAAGGGTACTTGCTAGTTCACACTCAATTATAACCTTATTGTCAAGGCCAGATTGCATAAATGCATCTTGACTAACAGGCCATTTGCTAAATGTTAAGAGGGAGGAAAATGTGTAGCACATTCATTTTTGGTAGTATTTAACTGTGTGACAGTTTTGGAGTGAATTCTCTTCAAAACTTGCTAGTCTATTTGTTTCCAAGGAGTTTTGGGTGATAAACCAACATAGCAGGGTAGTCTAAAGTGCAAATAGGCTTTAATGAAATACTTTTATTTTGGAGACTTGAGCATAAGATAACCTCTAGTGATGATAACTCAAAATGTCATCTAGGTGAATTTTTTATGTTTAAATTTATCTTTCTACACAAGTCTTAGGCAAGACATTTTTAGAAAATATATAGATAATTCAGACATAGGTACTAAAGCTGAAGTGTTAGCGCTTGGATTGACTTTGTGTATTTCTTCATGGGATCTTCCTATTTTATAATGTCATATGAGATGCCCAAAATATTGAATAATTATAAAGATGATGATGAATAATAATGATATTGAATAGGACTCAGACAGTTATAGCGGCATAAACACAAATCTAGAGAATTTGCTAAGAAAGCCAAGATACATGATCAATAACAACTCAAAACTTTGGAAACAAAAAGCCTTATCAATAAATAGCAGCAAATGGCATCAATAGATATCACAAAAAATAAAGCGCCAAGACTATGGCTATTGAGGAAGAATCTTATTAACAAATTGGAAAAAAATTTGAATATTTATGATGAAAAATTAAAGAACGACAACCAAATTACCCAATGAAAATGACCTAAATTGAATATTTAACAATGTTCTTTTAAAGAGAAAAATTCTCAAAGATAAATCACCTTGTCGTGTACAAAAAACAGCATAATGGTATGTTTTCTATATACAGAAGATACCCTAACTAAAGTTTGCACCCAAAATGTGTAGTAGATCAGTTGCAAGTGTTAGATTTTATAAACATAAATGAAAATATCACAATGACAAAACACCTTCTTAAGATGCTTCATCAATGTATTTAGAAGGAAAATTCATGGGAAATAACAATTAAGTTGAGAAATGGGAAAAGTTCAAATAAGATTTTAGTATTTTCACCTCACAGTACAATCCTGGAAGGATAACTATTATTCTTCCATTAAAATCTATTCGAGCAACCCATTTTCACTGAACATTGTTGTCTTAGATAGGGTACTTTGACTTAACGTTAGTTTCTTGAAATTCAGAAGTAAAAAAACATTCAATTACCCTTTGAATGAAAAGAACATCTCTTATATCCATTTTGGTTTCCCATTGGTTGCTTCAAGTTCAAAAGCATACAAAATATGGTTCCCTTTTGAAACAATCAGACTGTTATCTAAAACAAATTCAATTCATTTTAATATACCACCTTTAGAGCTACCAGATGAGAAAATAATTCATCTTTACTCACTGATCTTGTCATATGGGCAAACTAGGAGACAACGGCCACAACCATAGCAACGTTCACTAATTACTCCTGCCTGAAAATTGAGAACAAATTTCAGTCACTAATGAACCATCACCAAGATGAAAGAAAAAGTACATGTTAGATGTAATTGAAACACCATGGGCCTTGGGAAAAACCTGAACCTTGGCAATGGAGCTAGAATTAAGAGGCACATCGTTGTAAAGAATTGAACTTTCAGATTTAATTGCATCAGCAGGGCAAACTCTTTCACATGGTCTTGAACAATCAACTGGACAATCTTCTGGATCAAATTCTGCAATAGATAAAGTTTTAATGTTTGAGATACATATATTATCATGTCTCAAACAGGAAAAGAAAGAGCAAAAATAGCATGAGTGAAAGCTATAGTATAAGAGAGCAACAATTTTTATCTGCAATTTTGTACTTTTCCAGGATCATAAATGAAGCAGACACCATAACAGGTTGACAATAATGGTTAAGGAAGGAATAGTTAGTGACAAGAAGGAATCGGCACTATTACAAAAATTGAGCACATAAAGATTACCAAGATATTCATTAACTAAAATAAGAAGCGAAATCTTTCTTACAAAGGATTACAAGTACGGGAGTCAACCCACATTATGAATGTGGGATAAATAAAAATAACATACTAAAGCAAAATAAAACATCCTAAATTCAAAACGACTTTATTAAAGCCTACAACTAAAAGCTAATTGACCATTATAGAATAATAATTACTTTAAGTCTTTAACACCTTCCCTTAATGGTCAATCTACTAACTACACCAAGCTTATCCCGAAATTTTACAAATTTGTCAAACCCAAAGACTTGGTAAGAATGTCTGCAGTTTGATCTTCTATTGGACAATACTGCAACATAATAGATCCATCTTCTACAAATTGTCTGATGAAGTGACAATGTATTTCCACATGTTTGGTATGCTCATGGAAGACCGGATTCTTGGCAAGTTTGAGCATTCCTTGATTCTCACAAAACAAGGGTGTAGACTCAGTTTGTGGCATCTTCATGTCTAAAAGCATCCTTCTGATCCAAACTGCCTCACACATTGCTTTTACCACTCTTCAATATTCTGCTTCAGTCAAGGAAAGAGATGCTACATGTAAGATACCCAACTAATTCTACCAAAATTTTTCCTTACTTAGACAATTTTACTTGCTATCAATTCATCAACTATTTCAACAACACAAAGATATACATCAAAGATAACTATTTGAATGAATCAACCTTAAGCTGGGTACTTGTTTTATTACTTGATTCAATCAACTCACAATGTCTTATTACATGGATCATGTTTTCAATGGCATGAAGTTACACTTTATTCAAATGGAATTACAAAAGCAGGCCTTGGAGCCTTGATGATTACAATGCCTTGCACACTAGATCAACTTAATCAACTCAACGATGTCAACTGAATGTCAACACCTCACAGTACAACAAGGGAGCATCACCTTGTCAGTTGAGGGAGCATCACCCCAACACTTGAAACTCGCAGGCCTCAAGATTACAAGCTCAACAGCTTTGCAGAGAGAATTTTGTCAAATGCATAGATGCAAATGAATGAGAGGACTCCTCCTTTTATAGGCCTTCCAAAGGCAATGAAGGCACGTTTTTCAAGAAGCATATCCAAGGGAATATGCCATCTAATGACTCATTCTGAGTTGGCGAAATTATCCAGAGACCTTGACACGGATCCCGAAGACATTCTGTCGACCAATGAGAGCTCAAGTTGTGTAACTCCCTGAACCACCTCAACTTAGGCGCACTTTTCAAGTGTTCTTCAGACTGGGCGCCAAGTTGAAGTATCCAATCTGCCCAAGGCGCTTTCTAAAGCTTGATCAAAATGCTACTTGATGTTGGGCTCCAGAATGATGCTTCATGGGCACAGAAGTGCGCCTTGCATGAAGATTGACTTTCCTTGGTGTTCCTTCAAGTCTTGCTGTTCAGGAAGGTGAAATGCTCCATCTGGAAGTGAGCGCCTAGCTCGGGAAGACTTTCAAGTGTTGCTACCTTGATCTAAAGAGGTATCTGAACACTTAGTTTATCCAATCTCCTTAAGGCGCTCATTGAGATTGATCTAGGCGCCACTAGGGTTTAGGCGCCACCAAAGAAGTGCGCCATACCTTGACTTTAATCCTGGAAGTCCAACTAGACCCTAGGCGCCAAAATGACTTTGCCACTGCTTAGCTTTCAAGACTAAATGCCAACTGGAGATGATATTGCGCCTTGCTAAAGTTAGGCGCCAAATTGGGGTTTTGCGAAGAAGCTAGGCGCCAAACTGAGGGTGTAGAGACATGAGGATGCGCCTGGCAAGTCTAAATGTTTTCCAATACTTATCAATCATTCAATGAAATCTTTTGGACCTTGATTCAATACTAGGCGCCCAAATGAACCCTCTGGAGTCTAGGCGCTAAGTGAAAGTGGTGAAGGCCAAGAAATGCGCCTAGCAGATGAAGTCCTTGGACTAAAGTGCAAACACCTAGAAGATGTTCCAAGATGTTCTCCTTTGCAAGCGCCTTACCTCACAAGTTTCTTCATGTATTCTTCTTTGAAGGCGCCAAAACTGAGCTCCAGTACCAAGGGATTGCGCCTATCATCTTAGGGTAAGCTTCTGCTTCATTCAACCTGAGTGGTCAGAGAGGAGGGACAAAGCGCTTCACTCTAACATCCCTTTTAGATGATGGTTACAATTAGAAGAGTCACTCTGATGATGCAAACATCCTTATAATTCACTAGGCGCTAATCTAGAGTTGTTTCGCCATGATCTATCACCTCAGGTATCAAGGCGCACAATTTGTCCTGTTTGATCAAGGAGTAGCGCCTTGCATTTCTAAGACAACCCTTTTACCTTGAAGCGACAACTTGTCCTCATAATATCAACTTCTAGACTAGGCGCTTAATCAAGTTTGCAGAAACAGTGATAGGCGCTTAAGTGCTCAGAAAGGTTCCAACATCCTAGACGCACATTGAGGTCAGTTTGGATGGAAAAGTGCGCCCAGTGTTCACTTCATCATTTTCTTGAAGATTTTGCAGAATTGGAGTCATTATGAAGATCTAAACATTCTTTCCTCCCAAGCGCCCTAGCTGATATGTTAGAAGTGCTTCAAATGAAGTCCCTTACTGAGTGCTACAAGTGGATTTGAGGGTTAGGCGCCAGAAGGAGCTTGAATTTCCTAGAAATGCGCCTAAACACCATGAAAGCATTTTTTACAATGTGATCACCGGAGTTGATGAAATGACTCTCAGACTTAGTCAAATTTTAGGTTTCTAACTTTGTTCCTGCAAAACAAAAAGATAGAGTCAGTCAAAAACCAATTCATTCCCTCATCATTTGGAATTAGCCTCCGGGAATGAGGATTAGGCTAATCCATTATACACTTGATGATCAAGCCAGAAACAGGGACATGACACTACATGTTGCTTCTTGCCGGTCCATGTGACTGCACCCATGCTAAGGCTGAAAACATATCTAAAAGTGGATTTTCTATCATCCACAAAACCTACCAAATTTGAATCTATAAACCCACACAACCTAGGATCTTTTCTTCTATTGTACAAATTTCAAAATGCCAAAGTCAAGTGTCCCTTTCACATATCTCAACACCCTCTTTGCTGCAGTCCAATGTTCGATGTTCGGTGTTGTCATGAATCTAGAAATAAAACTCATAGCATAGCTCAAATCAGGTCTAGTGGCTATAAGATATATTAGGCTCCCCACTAGTTGCCTGTAGGCTAACTCATTAACTGTCTTAGAGTAAGTTTTGGCTGAAAGATTCAGCCCTTTCTCCATAGGTGTAGATGAGATTTTGCAATTTATCATTCTGAATTTGTCGAGCAAACTACTGGCATATTTGGATTGTGAGAAAAAAATGTTGCCACCTGTTTGCCAAACCTCTACACCTAGGCAGTAATGTAAGAGGCCTAGATCAATCATGTCAAAAGCTTTACTCATATTATGAAATATCCCGAACTAATGTAATGTCCCCTTATCACAAATCAAAATTCCTTTTACCTTGTTCACAAATTTCAACTTGCAACAAGAGAACATTAGTACATTTTCATTTAAAGCCAACATATATAATTCACACATAGAACATTGCTTTATCATTTCTATGATTAATTGCCAACTCATAACTTAGTTCATCATTGATTACTATCAATACATCTATGATTACTTTCAAATGCAAATCACTATTATTAATCTATGATCATTTTCTATGCATATCACTATTATTAATCTTGTGATTACTTTCAAGCACATTATTTATCATTCATATTTCACATGCTATTCTTATGATCACTATGCCTTGCATATCATTAACATTTCACATGTTACTCTCATGATCATCATCAATATGCCTTGCATATTCTTATCATGACATTTCACATGATCTATGATCTTCATCAATACAAATTGCAATCTACTTGTTTATATGTCATTTGTTAACAACTTATGGGAGATTAGAAGAGAGTTATCGTTATCCACCATGGGGCTCTAATGTCTCTATCCTTAGACTCAATGCGGTATCCTCAATACCTTAGAGTTGAGGCCTCTATGAGACTCCTTGGTACTCTTATGATGCCTTACATCAAGTAACCAAGGCCTATACATCACTATCCTTGCACTACGGGTACCTTATACCTCATGTGACAAAGGCCTCTATAATACCCATGAGTGGCCTCTTGGTACTTTTCCTTTCATCTCTCATATGAGGTTAACAAATCACATAACATTATACATAATTGTTTACAAGATATATATCATTTGAATTATTGCATACTAGATACATTATAAAAGATCATTCTATATGATTGTCTACATGTTCATTATTCGTGATGACTATATATACATCTGATCATCATGAATAATGGAATGTTTACATCATATTGCTAAGAATGACTATTCATAAACCAGAGTTATCATAATCGATATATTCATGAGTACATGCATATGACTGTCATAAATAAATATATTCTTGAATGAATGACAAAGAGCTGTAAGTAAATCTGCATACCTGATCATGTTAATCCGATCAGAATTATTGAAAGAAGATTAAGTTAAAGTACTTACCTGCTGTTAGTATGACAGCCGATCAGACAAAAGGAATAATAATATGAAGATGCTTACTTGTTGTAAACTGGACTGCAGCCTTGAAAGATATTCTTGTATGAATTAATAATAATGTCACTTGCTTGGATCGATGCTTTTGGAGGATAAGAATTATTTGCTGCTGACGTCCGTACCTTTCAAATATTTAGATGTATTTTTCCTTGTTTGATCGATGATGCATTTGGTTGTCTTAGACTCCTCTTTTATGGCCTTGGGGAGTCATCGGGTGGAGACTTTTGGCCATCGTGCCTTTTCATTAATTAATTTGTAATTGCATTCGTCCATTATGAGGATCAGTGGTCTTTGCTAGTCTTATTCGATCTATATTAAATTGGTTTGTATTGCCTTTAAATATGGTTTTGTCTTTTAGTGCCAAGTCATAATCAATTTGTCTTATTTGATTTTGTCTTATTCTAGTTTGTCTTTTCCTCTTGCCATGAAATTTGGCTAAGTTATGAAATTGAACATAAAGAGAGTTTTATTATCATAAACATATGAAACCTTCAAGATCTAACTGAGCCATTATAAACTAGTCTTCTTTCCAATCTTTAATTGGAAAACTTTGAGATATTATGGGCTAGAATTGAGGGATATGACAGGCCTCCCTCCTTAAGATTGCTTGTCCTCAAGCAATGACGAGTTCTTTCATCACCTTGCATTTTAATCGTCTACCTTCCGACGTGTTGAGATGAACACGCTTGAGTGAAGAGAATTTGATTGTGATTTCATGAAAGAGAATTTGTGATCAAAGAGCATTTGTTTGATGTTTTGAATAATAATGATGAGATGCAAGTATCATAGATTAAGAAGATTTGAGAGTATTGAGATTCCAAGATGCATCTTGAGATTTGGTCTTGTACTTGTCATATGTTATTGACCTCAAAATTGAGAAGAGTCATGTTCCTGACTAAAGAAGATTTAAAAAGCGATGTGCTTGATGAAATATAAGTGTCATAGATGAAGAATGATCCTGGGAGTTTGTGAGTTATGGGCCATAATATGACTCAGTATCGGTATTATGTTACATAAATCAAGAGAAGAATTCAAAGAAGATTCTTGGAAGAAATGAATTTAGTTCATGGGCCTTGTGATCAATGAAATTAACTTTCTTATTTTCTATACTTCCCTAAGGTCTCTTTGAAGGATATACTGATATTTCCTAGGTCTCAGGGTGGATAAACCATCCCTCCCTAGTCTCCATGTGGCGCATGCCATTCATATGGAGTGTCATAGTCCTTATGTGGCACATGCCATTCATATAAGGTCCTTTCAATCTAATGTGGCGCATGCCATTCATAATAGATCGCCATTTGTTCTTAACTTATGTGGCGCATGCCATTCAAATAAGGTACCTTCGATCTAACGTGGCGCATGCCATTCATGATAGATCGCCTCGGACTCATATGGCGCATGCCATTCATATGAAGTCCGCCATTTGTTCTTACCTTATGTGGCGCATGCCATTCGTATAAGGTACCTTCGATCTAACGTGGCGCATGCCATTCATGATGGATAGCCTCGGACTCATGTGGCGCATGCCATTCATATGAAGTCCGCCATTTGTTCTTACCTTATGTGGCGCATGTCATTCATGATAGATCGCCTAGGACTCATGTGGCGCATGCCATTCTTATTGTCATGTCCCGATATTAAACCATTGTTTAAATTAAAGATTTAAACATCATGTCCATTTGAATGCTTCTAACAATAATAATATAATATTTAATAAATAATATTACATATTATTATATGAATATTTTATTATTATTGTATTTATAAATAATAAATCTAAGAAAACAATTATAATATTATATATATATTTATAATATAAAAATAAATATAAATAGATATTATTATAATATTATAATATAATTATCATATAATAAATATATATATATATAAGACAAATGTCTTATGATACATAAATATAAATATAATTAATAATATAAATATTACTTGTCTAAATATTATAAGAAACATGAAATAGAATTAATCAATAAATATTATTAATCATAATATGTATATGGATTCATTAATCCATATAATATTTTAAATTATATTAAAAAAGGTAATCGGGCTTCTTAAGAGCACCAATCTCATATTTATTAAGAGATAAAGAGGTGTATCTCTTCAAATGAAAAGGCATAAAGAGGTATAAAGAATAGGAGAAGAGTATGGGGAGAAATATGGAGGAGAATCATATCGGATTTTAGAAAAAATGAATAATAAATGTCTGGAATATGTTATATCTAGATTAATAATTCAGACCTACATAAACATAAAAAGGATCATATTAAGAGATATAAAGGAAGAAGATACAGATTAGAAAGGTATTCAGCAGTAAGAACAATTCAGAGATTTAAAAATAAAATCAGATCTGCAACAGGAACTAAGGGAAATAAAGGTACAAAGTAAGTATTATTAAATCATTGATAGTTTAATGTAAATAATAAATGTAGATAGCTATGAGATCACATATTTATATATATGTATATATATCTTGATATGCACAATTTAGAATAGATTTATATACATGACAATCACATCATTACACAAATATATATTATGAAACTTGATGAGAAATGACATAACCATCTCATCACTTCTATTTCCTATAACCATAGGAGAGATGGTCTTGTTAGGGAAAGGCGGGGTAATTCCATCACGATGCATTGGAGAGGGTTTAACGTGCCCTAGACAAGAATGCTAGGGAAAGGCGGAGTAATTCCATTCACGATGCATTGGAGAGGGTTCAACGCGCCCTAGACAAATAATTCCCCATCCATGGTTTAAGGATTACAAGGGAGATGATATGGAAAGATGAACTTAGATTGTTACTTCTATATTTCTCTATTACTTCATCCTTAAAGGAATGTTAGGTATTGTAAGGAAGGGGCAGTGTAATTCCACCAGTGATAAGGCCCGTAGGCTGGGACATAGTTTTCCGTAGGCTGGGTCTGGATGGTCTCCATGCGCCCTTGACATGTAAAGCCTAGTTCCATGAGGAAGAATAATAAGGAAAATATGAATGTTGAATTATGGAATGTATTATAGAATAGTCATCAATAGTGAGTGACAATCATGGAATGAATAATCCTTTAACAAGGAATGGTATAATTATATTATCATTGATCTTATTTGATCTTATCATCAAAATTTATTGATCTCTAATGTCTCTTTGAGAATCACTTTGAATCGAGATTCAGGTTTAAGTGTTTCCACCAAAAAGGGGACATTACACATATGAAGTCCATTATTCTCATGATTGCCCTCTCTACATATGCCATGCTAGGAGAGTGAGATTACTAAGGTGTCCTGGTAGCCACTCCCTAAGCCCAGAGGCAGTACCCTTCATACTGAAGGCAAAACCCCTCTAGCCCATGTGGGCTCATTACGCCCCCCCCCCCCCCCCCCGGGTAGCGTACCTAGAAGAGGGCCCTTGCGCTGTTTCCTTTGTACTTCTTCTCCATCATAGCGAAGGTATATGTAGAATAGTGTAATCAAAATCACATCATTATTTACTTACAAATATAGGTAACATATTATACTCCCATATGAGTATCCTCTTTCTTATTTGCTATTATGCTTCCCTCGATATTTTTTCTTTTGGGTGCTTGGTCCTTGAATCAATTTTCTTTCCTTCTTTTACTTGCACGTATTTCATTCTCCTCTTGTATGTCCGGGTTTCATATGACTTCTATAATCTACACTTGAGCTCGAATTCCACATTTATGCCCCGGTTCCCATACTTGCATTTGTAACATATCCTTTCCTCTCTTCCACAAATATGCCCTTTCTTCCATTCTTTCTTACAATCAAAACAAAGGCCCTTTTTTCTAAGCTCTTCTCGGTCATGGTAAGAAAGATATGGTTTTTCGTGTCCGTCTTCCCTTCTGAAAGGTTTACCCTTTGAAGTAAAGTCTTTGGGAAAACTCTCCTTGTGTAGAGAGGGTTTTCTTTGCTCTAATTGTGTTGCCATTTCTATGGCATCATCAAGTGTAGTGGGTCTAAGTGCCCCCACTAATTCTCTTAGTTTTTCATCCAATCCTTGAACAAATAAGAATGTGAGTCTTTCATTCTCCATTCCAATAACACGAATAGCTATCTTCTCAAATTCTCTTATGTACTCGTCCACTGTCCCTCGTTGTCTTACTAGTGTCAAGTCTTTGAAGTCTTGTTGAGGATGTCTTCTTTCAAATTTCTTAAGAAACCTCTTAGAAAATTCTTCATAAGATGTAATGGTTTCATGGCCTAAAGTGTGCTTCTCGTGATGCCACCAATCGTAGGCCAAACCTTCCAAATGTAAGATGGCAAATTGGAGTGCATCTTTCTCCATCATTGGGCTAAGTGAGAAATAGTCATTTAGCTTTTGGAGCCATGCATGGGGAGTGATCTTATTCACCTTATTGGTTTTATGTTTTAAATCTTTGTTAGGAGGTCTTCTTTCTCTCCTCACCATTTTATTTCTTTTTGAATTGCTATAGTCGTTAAATGACACAACCCTCCTCACTTCCGGTTCCAGGCTTGCATAAGCCCTTGCAATGTCATCCGTGCTTAATGCATTTGTAATGGGTTCATCCGCTCTTGAGTTTTCTTCTTTCAGAAGGAAAGATGGCATAGGAATCCTCGGATTTGATGAAGTTGGTCTGCTCTCGGCATGATTGGATCCTATGTCTCTCCCATTTGTAGAGTTTGGCTGATCTGTGGTGTTACCCACCTTTTGAAGTGCCTCTAGAAACATTTGAGTCGTCTTTTCACCTTGGTCCATCATGGCCTTGGTGATTCTTCGTTTTGTTCCATCACGGACTTGGTGGTGGCTTCCATGAAGGCCCTCATTTCGTTGTTCATTTTCTCTTCTAGAAGTTGTCAGTTCCTTCTAGTGTATGATTGCATAAAACTATCTCACGGGATGGCAGGAACGATGGCTCTAATACCAATTGTAATGTCCTCTTATCACAAATCAAAATTCCTTTTACCTTGTTCACAAATTTCAACTTGCAACAAGAGAACATTAGTACATTTTCATTTAAAGCCAACATATATAATTCACACATAGAACATTGCTTTATCATTTCTATGATTAATTGCCAACTCATAACTTAGTTCATCATTGATTACTATCAATACATCTATGATTACTTTCAAATGCAAATCACTATTATTAATCTATGATCATTTTCTATGCATATCACTATTATTAATCTTGTCATTGCTTTCAAGTACATTATCTATCATTCATATTTCACATGCTATTCTTATGATCACTATGCCTTGCATATCATTAACATTTCACATGTTACTCTCATGATCATCATCAATATGCCTTGCATATTCTTATCATGAAATTTCACATGATTTATGATCTTCATCAATACAAATTGCAATCTACTTGTCTATATGTCATTTGTTAACAACCTATGGGAGATTAGAGGAGAGTTACCATTATCCACCATGGGGCTCTAATGTCTCTATCCTTAGACTCAATGCGGTATCCTCAATACCATAGAGTCAAGGCCTCTGTGAGACTCCTTGGTACTCTTATGATGCCTTACATCAAGTAACCAAGGCCTATACATCACTATCCTTGCACTATGGACCTTATACCTCATGTAACAAAGGCCTCTATAATACCCATGAGTGGCCTCTTGGTACTTTTCCTTTCATCTCTCATATGAGGTTAACAAATCACATAACATTATGCATAATTGTTTACAAAATATATCATTTGAATTATTGCGTACTAGATACATTATAAAAGATCATTCTATATGACTGTCTACATGTTCATTATTCGTGATGACTATGTATACATCTAATCATCATGAATAATGGAATGTTTACATCATATTGCTAAGAATGACTGTTCATAAACCAGAGTTATCATAATCGATATATTCACGAGTACATGCATATGACTATCATAAATAAATATATTCTTGAATGAATGACAAAGAGCTATAAGTAAATCTGCATACCTGATCATGTTAATCCGATCAGAATTATTGAAAGAAGATTAAGTTAAAGTACTTACCTGTTGTTAGTATGACAGCCGATCAGACAAAAGGAATAATAATATGAAGATGCTTACTTGCTGTTGTAAACTGGACTGCAGCCTTGAAAGATATACTTGTATGAATTAATGATAATGTCACTTGCTTGGATCGATGCTTTTCGAGGATAAGAATTATTTGCTACTGACGTCCGTACCTTTCAAATATTCAGATGTATTTTTCCTTGTTTGATCGATGATGCCTTTGGTTGTCTTAGACTCCTCTTTTATGGCCTTGGGGAGTCATCGGGTGGAGACTTTTGGCCATCGTGCCTTTTCATTAATTAATTTGTAATTGCATTCATCC
This sequence comes from Cunninghamia lanceolata, assembly GCA_027924645.1. Taxonomy (NCBI): domain Eukaryota; kingdom Viridiplantae; phylum Streptophyta; class Pinopsida; order Cupressales; family Cupressaceae; genus Cunninghamia; species Cunninghamia lanceolata. The sequence goes on from BSBN01000082.1 coordinate 3,132,202, forward strand.
ATTATGAGGATCGGCGGTCTTTGCTAGTCTTATTCGATCCATATTAAATTGGTTTGTATTGCCTTTAAATATGGTTTTGTCTTTTAGTGCCAGGTCATAAACAATTTGTCTTATTTGATTTTGTCTTATTCTAGTTTGTCTTTTCCTCTTGCCATGAAATTTGGCTAAGTTATGAAATTGAACATAAAGAGAGTTTTATTATCATAAAATATGAAACCTTCAAGATCATACTGAGCCATTATAAACTAGTCTTCTTTCCAATCTTTAATTGGGAAACTTCGAGCTAGTATAGGCTGGAATTGAGGGATATAACAACTAATGTTTTGTGTTTTGGCAATTGTTCCACAAATTGACAACAGTAATAACACTGCTTAAACTGATATCCATTCACAAGATTTAATGTATGTATAGCAGTAATTATTCCAAGTACAAATTAACTATCACTAACTTCAGAAATTTCTGATATAACTCTATTAATTATCAGCTAGAAGTATTATTCAGCATAAAAATATAAAAACAAAACTGAAAATAAATATCAGTCCTAACCTCCAAAGCAGATACAAGTGCTGATGTACCTTTTTTGCACAGAGATATTAATGATTGAAACCAAAATACATATTAATTGCACCTCGACAAGAAAACAACCTCCAGTTGTAGCTGCCCAAATACCTTAACTCCTCATAATGTTGTCTAGACTCCAATAAACCCTGATTTTTTAATACAAAAATCTTAAAGTACACATAAAGCTGACCAAAAGTCAGCAATTTCTTTTTGAAATAGTAAGACAAAATAGGAGGGGCAGCTAATATTATAGTCTCCAAAGATTTAAAATAGGAGGGGCGGCATGTTGTTAGAAGTCTGATTTGAAAATCAATCAAGTCTGATGTAAAGGACAGCCAATGTCATTTGTAACCAGCTCTTAAGAATAATAAAGAAGTGAAGCTTGTTTCCGGGTATGTCATTCTCTTGTTTTCATTGATTTGATTTGAGTTTAACTTAATCATTTGGTGTTTGTTTCATTTGATATTCGAACCTTTCCATCTTCATGGTGTTCCAAGTTGAGAAAATAGGTATTGAAAATATTGAATAGATTGCAAGAAAAGTAAATCAGAAATTTTAGAACAGTAAAAAGAAAAATCAGAAAAAATTTAAGTAGATAAGACAAGGGTCTTACAATGGTATCAAAATATTCCTTTGGTCAAATAATAGCACAGGCAGCTTTTGATCGGCTTAAGGAGGTGATGAGTACCACTCCAGTTTTGGCACTACCAGATTTTGCAGTCCTTTGTACTTGAGTGTGATGCATCAGGTAAAGGTATTGGGGTTGTTTTGATGCAGAATAGGCATCCCATTATATTTGAGAGTAGGAAATTGAGGGATGTGGAGAGCCTATATTCCACCTATGACAATGAGATGCTTGCCATTATGCATGCTTTGGCAAAGTTTTGTCAGTACTTGGTAGGTGCGAAGTTTGTGGTTAGGACTGACCACAATAGCTTGAAATACTTTTTAGACCAAAAGGATTTGAATGAGAGACAACAAAAATGGGTCTCTAAGATACAGGGATATGATTTTGATATCCAGTTTGTGAAGGGAAAGAAGAACATTGTTGTGGATGCACTTTCCAAGAGGCCTACTATTTGCTCTTTGAGTGAGATTTCAGCTGATAGGAAATCTCAACTTTTAGATGAGTATTCCAAATGTACTTTTGCATGCGAGATCATGGATCGATTGATTCAGGATGATAGGTATAAGGTTTTTGATGATGTGATTTATTATAAGGACAAGATATTCTTGGTACCTAAATCAAAGCTTAAACAGAAAAAATTTGAGAGCCATTCATGACACACCTCTAGCAGAACATCCATGTTTCTTCAAAACCTATAAACAGATTAGAGAGAGATTTGCATGGCGCAGTCTCAAGAATGATGTTTTGCAGCATGTTAGAGAGTGTTTGACTTGTCAACAGAACAAGTCTGAGCATACTTTTCCAATAGGTCTACTTCAGCCATTCCCTATTCCAAAGCAGAAGTGGGAAAGTATTTCTATGGATTTCATTATAGGTCTTCCGAAGGTACATGGTAGGGATTGCAAATATGTGGTTGTTGACAGATTGACCAAATATGCACACTTCTATGCTATTTCAGTAGATTATTCAGCACTGCAGATTGCAGAGTTGTTCTTTCGAGAGGTGTTTCGTTTGCATGGCCTTCCAAAGACCATTGTCAGTTATCAAGACAACAGATTCATCAGTGTGTTTTGGCGGGAGCTATTCCGATTAGTTGGTACTGAGTTGACACCGAGCATTAGTTATCACCCTTAGACAGATGGACAGACAGAGAGTGAATAAGTGGGTTGAGGGGTATCTTCGCAATTATGTTGCGGGGCAGCAGCGTGCTTGGATCAGGTGGTTACATTTAGGTGAGTATTACTACAATACTACCTATCACATGTTGATTGGCATGTCTCCATTCAAGGCTTTGTATGGATATGATGCACTTTCTTTTATAGACTTGACATTTGAGGACAGTAGAGCTCCTAGAGCTAAGGAGTTGATGCAGGATACACAGGACATCCTTAAGACACTTAAGGATAATATTCAGCAGGCACAGAATCAACAGAAGATGTATACTGTATTACTGATAAACACCGTGTGGAGAGGACATTTGAGGTTGGTGACTTGGTATTTTGGCGCCTATAGCCTTATAGACAGAGTACTTTGAAGAAGAGTGGTGCAGAAAAAACTCAAGCCACGATTTTATGGTCCCTACAGGATAGTGAGGAGAGTTGGAGAGGTAGCATATGAGCTTGATTTTCCAGCAAGTAGCCGGATTCATAATGTGTTTCATGTGTCATGCCTCAAAAAGGCATTGGGACAACAGGTTGTTTCTTCTCTAGATCTTCCATCTCTTGATGAAGAGGGCATGTTGATTTTAGAGCCTGGCAACATTGTGGACATGAGGGAGCGCAATTTGTGTAGCCAAGTCATTAGAGAGTATTTGGTGCGATGGAGAGATTTCTCATTGGAGGATGCTACTTGTGAAGGAGAGCAGATTTTGGAGCATCCTAATCTTCGATTGCTTGAGGACAAGCAATCCCGGGAAGGGAGGACTGTCGTGTCCCCATTTCTAGAGTGATAACTTGTGGAGATGTTGATTAGCCTATTCACCATTCTCGTAGGCTAATGCTAGTGGTGCGGGAATGATTTTGGTTTGAACTTGGTTCTAGAGGATGGAAAACTATAATGTTGGCTCAAATACTTGTTTTATTTGGATTTTGGCTAGTGTTGCTTTATCATATTTTCCATATAGCCAAAATATTGAACAATTTGAACATGAGCTCAAAATCGCTGCCAAGAGGAGATATTAAAAATATTAAAATATATTATCATAAGGAAAAATCGGCGCTCAACAAGGAGAAAAGAAAATTAATAAAAAAAGATTTTTTTATTTGCCCAAGGAGAAAATCGGCGCCCAAGGGAAAAAGAGGAAAAATGAATAAAATAATATTTTTTTAAATGCCGGTGGTTGGAGATGCAATTCATGTAAAATTGTAAAATTGAAAGTTGCATTTTCATTGGTGGATTTGAAATTGCTCATTGTTTGGCAAAATTGGATGCCTAGGAGGAGGATTGCATAAATAGGGGCATTTGGCTTCATTTTGCAACTATTGAATCTTTGGCAAATTTTGTGTTCGAGTTATTCTCTTGGCTGGAATTGCATTTTCAGTTGCTCAAGGTGGTGTTCCCTTGGCTTTTGTGGATTGGTGATGCTCCCTTTCCGCCATGGTGAGATGAATTCACATAGAGTTCATCATGGAGTTTAATTTGCAGGTTTTCATGGAGGTTGTGATGCATATTTGGCTTGTATATGGAGCTATGTTCACTTACAATTGATATTTGATGCTTTTTGGTTGAATCACTTGGCAAGGAGTGTGATTGTTAGGCAATTTTCAGTCATCTTCACATTCAGATTTTGTAACAGCAGTGGAACAGCAGGTTATTTTCTCAGATCTGAGTGTTATGTGATCTTGTATGAAGGGTTTGAACAACTTGGAATAATCTAAACCCTAATCGCCATCTTCCTAGAGCCTAGCGCTAGCATTTGGAGCTTGATTTTGGCATTGTTTGGCACTTTTTGCAAAATCTGGGTTATGATCAGACATATCAGCAAGGTTACCAGTGATATCAGTCCATTATTGTGTTTCTACAGGAGTTGTAACAGCCTTTCATCATCAGCTATATCATTGTACTTTGGCTTGACATCATTGGGTATCAATTGGCTAGGGTTTTAAGCTATATTTGAGCACTTTTGCATGTTGTTAGAAGTCTGATGTAAAGGACAGCCAATGTCATTTGTAACCAGCTCTTGAAATTAATAAAGAAGTGAAGCTTGTTTCCGGGTATGTCATTCTCTTGTTTTCATTGATTTGATTTCAGTTTAACTTCATCATTTGGTGTTTGTTTCATTTGATATTCGAACCTTTCTATCTTCATGGTGTTCTAAGTTCATTGGAAAAAACGGGTATTGAAAATATTTAATAGATCGCAAGAAAAGTAAATCAGAAATTTTAGGACAGTGAAAGGAAAAATCAGAAAAAATTTAAGTAGATAAGACGGGGTTCTTACATAATCATAATTACAAGTATAATCAGAACATCAACCATGTGCTAAGTCCTAAGTAAATGTACAGAATATAACCAAACCAATCTACGAATAAAGGAACAAACCAATATTCACAATAAACAGTAATAGAACAACTCATAAAATGGAATAAAAACTTGTCAATTGTTCATATAAGTGCAATGTACAATTGTAAGACAAGCTTGTGCTACCAATTAAAGTCACTCTAAAAGGCTCTATCAAGCCTGAACAAAAATAATCTTTCCTTAAACATGTTTCTTTACATCCCTCATAGAGAACTAATATTTGTTCTGCATAGGAAACTATGCTAATCATAGTTCTAAGGTCACTACTTCTAGTTGAGTACTTCAGCATACAAATTACATTTTCTCCTCCAAAGCTTAACATTCTATCTACCACTACCAAAAGGTAAGGCTCTAAAATTAATTTTTATTTTGTCACAAGTGTCAACAGATATGTCTCCTCCAATCACATATCATGCCATGTAAATTAGTATTAAAAAGAGAAATGAACCTCCTAGCTATCATACATTCTCATCATGCAACAAGCTATTGCCAAAACAATTACAAGGAACAAATGCAGCAAATGCTTTATTCCCTAATAGGCTAATTATAAAGGTACAGAAGTGCAACTAATGCAAGGGGGTAATCCTCCATCATCTATTACATCTAATGCATTATGTGGCCATAAGGAGTGCCTTAACCAAGGTGGCAAGGGCTGCCAATACTACAAGATTTTATAGTCAGCAAGGTGCAAAGAATCAAATGCAGTATGGAGGTTTTCCACATACACCCCAAACTAGAATCGTTTACTAAATCAAGCCACTCAAGCAAGGGCAAAAGGATATTTATAAGACACACAACCAGCTTGCCAAACTTACACACACCCATCAGGCATAACAACTATGTGATAAGAAAGAAAGAACGAAATTACATTAATGTCCACAAATGACAAAAAATATTTCAATGGGACTCAAAAAGTGAGTTCAATTTTATCAGAGAAATACAGGCATAAAGAGGCCCTAGATTACAACAGGTAACTAAATATTAAGCACTAAAGAAACATAAAATCAGACAATGGAATAAAGCCAAAACAGTTAAACCTAGAATCATAGGATCTGAGTGGAAACATTCATGTAAGTGATGGACCCCTCAAGTAAGCAACGAGTCAGCTTGTAGATGAAACAAGAAAATATTAGAATTAAGCATCTCAACAACTTCACATCAATTCTACTTCAATTTTGTGGGCAGTCTGATTAGTGTGTCCATACTATTGTTTCATCCTATCTCCATGGTAAGGTGAACTCTATAACAAAAGCATCCTCCTCCAGCAAGTCAATGTCATTGTAATGTCCCCTCTTTTAGCCAGGCTTGGAAAAGAGAATATTGCTATACGCTTGGAATTTGGAAAGTTGGCTCAACTATTTTTCTATGATGAAATGAAATTGGAAAAAAGACTTTTGGTATTTTTATAATATTTTTAGAAAAGTCAAAAATATTAAAATATTATGCCAAGAGGTGGAGCAACCAATTTGGAAAAATAGAAAATTGGGAAAAAGGTGGAAAAGGTGGAAAAGGGAAAATTTGATGAAATTATAATATTTTATAAGTAAAATATTATATTATATTTTTCCCAAATCCACGCCCAAGAGGGAAAAAGGCAAAAAATAAAATAATATTATTTTAATATTATTTTCTCTCTCCTAGTCGCCGCCCAACTTGGAAAAATTAAAATAAAATAAAATAAAAATGTGGGAGGTCAATTATAGATTCCAAAAATAATTATATTTTGTTGTAATTGGGCGGCCAAGGAGAAAAAGATAAAAGGAGAAGGATTGAGGTCGTTTGGCATCATTGTTCATTTTGACATTTTCACTCATTGAAGATTTTCTCTTGGCTGCAACTTCGTTTCAGCGATATCTAAGGACGAAAACCCTTGGATTTTAGTGGTTTGGACGAAAACCCATCCCACTTTGAGAGATGGATTCACCTAGGATCCATTATTGAGCCTATTTGCAGGTTATCATGGAGTTGAAGGCTTCAAACAACTAGGGTTTCAAGGAAGACTGCATGATCAGCTAGGGTTTGAAGATATCTTGCATGATTGAAGGCATTTGTATTCAAATTTGAAGGATATTGGAGTGTGATTTCATCATTTGGATTCATGGCTAGGTTTTGTTGATGATTCTACATCATTTGGTGGCTTCATTGTTGGTGGAATTCACTATTTTGTAGTCAGAAATTTGTATCAGACTGCTGCAACTTTATATCAGACCTCTGAAATCATCATACAGGTGCAGATCGGAGAGTTTCCAGCAACAACATTGATATTGGATTGATATATTTTCATCATATTCCCTAAGCGCTTCATTTTGGGCATCTATCGCTAGGGTTTGAAGGTGTTTTTGGCTTGGATCGGTTAGAGTTTCATGTTTTGATTTTATAACAGCAGCTACATGTTCATTTTCAGTCAGCTAAGGTTGGCAATTGGTTTGGTTCTTCATTAGCATTCATCATCCACAAGGCAGCTAACATTGATACAACATTGGAGGAGGATTTGTCTAACATTTGGATATTATTTGCATACATTTGTAAGTCTGATTTTATATCAGACCTAGACTGTTGTAATCAGCCACCTATATTTGAATGGAATAAGCCAAGCTTCATTTTCAGGTATGTTGCATTTTGTTGTCTAATTCCATATCTTTAATTTGGAGTTGTATGTGAGCTGGTTCAATCATATTTTGGGTGTCATATGAATGTCATATTGCTATCTTTTCATCTTCATATCATTGCAAACACATGTGAAAACGAAACATCAAAAACCCAAACAAAACTTTCAAAAATCAAATCAGAAATTTCAGGGCAACGGGCAAAAATTCAGTTCAGATCTAGACAAGGTTCTTATAGTGGTATCAAAGCTTGGATCTTGCCAACCTATTGGATTTAGATTGTTCATATGCAGCCTCCCGAAGTTGGTCCACACAAGTATCATTACTCACGAAGAAGAACAGGTCAACAAAGTGATCACGAAGAGGAAAATCCAACTGCAGGTACACAAACAGAAATGGATAGAGGTAGAATTGTTAATCTAAGAAGGGATAACCAGCCAAACATTGATGACTTCTTGACTACTTTTGCCCAACAACAGCAGCAGATGTTTCAAGCATTTCAGCAGTAGTTGATCACCGCTATTGGACAGTTGAGGGTAAATCAGCCACATCCAAGAGATGACAGTAGTGAAGGCAATCATAGTGCAGGTAGATTGGCTACAAATACAGGTAGAGCAACCACAACGGTTTCGGATAGGCCACTTCGTCCTACTTTTGTGCAAAGAAGAGAACAATCATCCGAAGATGAGGAAGAAGACATTGATCTAACAGATGATATCATGGTTGCCTATGATGAGTACCGTATACTTCCAGTTGAAGTTAGGACAGCCCTTAACTTGAATCAATTTATGAGCCAGCAAAGAGAGAAGAAAACTAAGCAAGAAAGAAGACCCAAGAAGCAACACAAGGAATTCAAAGATGCTTTGAATAAGGTCCCCCTTCCTAACTTTGATGGCAGCAGAAAAACAAGTGCTAGGGCATGGGTACAGAAGCTCTATACATTTCTCACACTCAAGCCAATGGTGAGGCTAAGGCCATTTAGTTTCCTACTATGCATCTAGAGGGATTGGCATATGATTGGTGGCATCATGGACTTGTTTCACAAAATCATGGGATGATCACTTCATATGATGAGTTCACATGAAAACTCATCAACAGGTTTGACAGGAAAAATGTGGAGGTCTACTACAGGGATTTGGCATAGTTGAAATAGGTTGGTAGAGTGGACTCCTATGTCAATGAGTTCCAAAAGATAGTAGGGTTCCTAACATGTCGGAGAGGAGAGTGACTATGCTCTTTGTTGAGGGTTTGAATGATAGATTGAGGAGCTTGCTGAAGGTTCACAAGCCTAGGACACTTGATGATGCTAATGAGCTCGCACTTGACTTAGACACTACTCCTTCATTTCAACCCCAAAAGAAGAACTTCAAGAATGAAAATTCAGATCAGAAATCTCATGAGCAGCCCTCTCCTTCAAAATTTGAAGTTACATCAAAGGTGGATTTTGAAACAAAGAATGACCTTCGTAGAAAAAAGTGTTTTTCTTGCAAAGAACCTTGGGAACCAGGTCATAGGTGTCTTGGCAAAGGTAAAGTGCACTACATAGAGGTAATTGATGATGAGGATGATGATACTAGTTTGGAAAGTGAACATGGACAGCCAACACCAAACATTGTAAGTGATGGCAACAAAGGAACTAGAATCACTTATCTTTCAGGAGCTCCAAGGTATAATCCATTCCTATTTGAAGGCACATTGTTTGGATGCAAGATCATGGCACTTCTTGATAGAGAAGCTATACATAACTACATTGATGAAGGTTTGGTGAACAAAAGGGGTTTGCATTGTGATGATTTCGAGGGCTTTGATGTGACTGTAGCAGGTGGTCTCACTATTCCTTGCAAGAAGAAAGTCAACAAGCTTAGCATTCTATTTTGTAATGTGTCACACCTGTTGGTTCTTTGTTTAATATTAATAGTGTTATTTTATTAATTTTTTGTGTGATCTTTCAGCCTAGACAGAAGATGCAGAAGGGGTTTTTGTTTCTTGAGTTGTTCCTAGATACAATGCAATATATAACATGTAATGAAAACCCATAAAAAGTACAATAGATACGAACAAAATATCAGAGACCCAGATCATGAAATCACATTAAATGAATGACTATCACATACCCATGTCAAAATATCCAACTTTGTATTTTTGTTGTAGCTGAACCAGCAATATGGGTAGCATTATCTCCTTCGAATCATCAATAAATGATTGTTTGCATACAAATGATAACTATTTTTGAGACCCTAGACGCCAAAAGGGGAGGAATAGTTGCTGCCAAACGATGAGAAATGGCTCCCAGCAGACCCCACGTTACCCCCAGTTGTTGTATGGCCAGGCTGGAGAGGAAATCACAGCAAACATGAATGAAATCTGCCTCTCAATAGACTGGTAACCACTGCAGGTCCCTTACTGACCTCCACACCCAAGAATGTAGGAGAAAACAGAGCCAAACACCCAAAAAGAGCTCCTCTAAGTGGTACGGTTGACCTGGGAAGGTACGACCAGCTAGCATGCAGTCCCAAACTCCACACAAAGCAAATAACTTCAACAAATCTGCACCTCTATCACTGTTATCAACTGTCTCTCCATTAATCTATGAAAAATGTGACCAATATGCACTCAAACCCTCATCAAAACGAATCCCATTGAAGCTCAAGTGCAAACACTGTATGTATTTGCCTCAATAGCACCCTTGGATGGTATTACACATCTATAGCATGCTGTCACTGTAGGAAGTTTTCGTTTCCAACAGCCCCCTAGGTTCAAATCTCCTTCAAACCCTCACAAAGCTTTTGCAAAGCAAAAACAAGTAATATTAAGTTATCAACACATAAAGCAAATGAGGCTCATTTCCACCTTCTATTTTCTCCAAGAGGGTTGATGCTTTTGCGAGGGAAAATATTTTATTTTTAAGTTACTTTATGAGTCTCCAAAGTGGGTGCCCAACCCAAGATTAAGTGATCTTTTTATTTTATTTCAATTATGCCACTTAATTTTAATATTTCTAAAGTCCCGCCAAGACGCATCAACTCCATCACTGAGAATCCCGAAACGGCACAAACCCTAATTTGCTAAAAATATCAAGTCCGGGCCCAATGCAAACAAACCGCCTCTAGAAAGTGCCAGCTGGAGACCAAACTAAACCCAAGTCAACATCCACTCCTGATCAACTCATCCAAGTCACTGCCAACCATGGTTCCCTAACCAAGCTAGTTAGTCTACGGGAACTCAATAATAGACTAACTCTGTATAGAGAAAGGGGACATTACAGTCCACCCTCCCCAAGATTGCTTGTCTCAAACAATCTCACATCAGGATGCGATAAAATCTGCTCGCTCTCCCAAGTAGCATCCTCAACTAGCAGGTTTTTCCATTTGACTAGATATTCCCTGATAACCCTCCTCCGCAAACTTCGTTCTCTGGTATCAATAATGGCCTCAGGTACTAAGATCAACTTCCCCTCTTCATCAAGAGGAGGTAACTCTACAGAAGGAACCACAGTGTGTCCTAACGCCTTCATGAGGTGAGACACATGGAATACATTATGTACCCTGCTACCTGGTGGCAACTCTAACTCATAAGCCACTTTTTCAACCTTTTTGGAGATCCTGCAAGGCCCATAGTATCATGGCTTAAGCTTCTTTGCACCACTCTTCTTGAGAGTGGACTGTCTACAAGGTTGCAGCATCAAATACACCATGTTACCAACCTCAAAAGAGCGCTCAATCCTGTGTTGATCTGCATACTGCTTCTACTAGTTCTGCGCCTTTTGAATGTCTTCCCTCAAAGACCTCATAATATCCTGACTCTCCTGCAGAAGGTCTCTGGCCCTAGGTACTCTACTATCACCAAATAACAAATCCACAAAGCTCGATGCCTTGTACCCATATAGTGCCATGAATGGTGACATCTAAATGGACATGTGATAAGTGTTGTTATAAAAGTACTCGCCCAAATGTAGCCACTTCACCCATGCCTTTTGCTGCCCTGCTATATAATTCCGGAGGTATCCTTCCACCCATTTATTGACTATTTCTGTCTGACCATCTGTCTATGGGTGGTAGCTGTGCTGGGGGTGAGCTATGTCCCAGTCAATCTAAAGAGCCCCTGCCAAAAATTACTTAGGAACCTGCTGTCCCTATCACGCACTATGCTCCGCAGCAACCCATGAAGTCGAAATACCTCTCTAAAAAACACCTCTACTACCTGTGTTGTAGTGAAGGTGGTCGAAATAGCAAAGTGCAAACTTCGTCAATCTGTCCACCACCACGAAGATGCAGTCCTGACCTTGGACTTTGGGCAAGCCCGTGATAAAGTCCATCGAGATACTATCCCATTTCCTCTCAAGTATGGGTAGGGGCTGCAATAAACCACCTAGAAAAAAGTGCTCCTGTTTGTTCTATTGACATGTCGGGCACTCCCTCACATACTTCAACACTTCGATTTTGAAGTCCTTCCAAGTAAAACGCTCTCTCACCTGCCTGTATGTTTTGAAATAACCAGGATGACCAACCATACGCAAATCGTGGAAAGCTCTCAAAACCCTCTACTTCATCTTTGAACCTAGCACTAGAAGAATCCTGCCCTTGTAAATGATCAAGTTATTTACCACTGAGTATTTGTCATCTCTGATAGTGCCATCTATGATCCCAGAAGCCCATTTGTCTTTTGCATACTCTATAGATATTAACTCTCTCCAGTCCTCTGCAATCTCACCCAATGCACACAAATGAGGTCTCCTGGACAATGCGTCAGCAACTATATTTTTCTTTCCCTTGACATAAACAATGTCAAAGTCATAGGCTTGCAGTTTACTGACCCACTTCTGCTACCTATCATTAAGATCCTTTTGTCCAAGGAAATGATTCAGGCTGTTATGATCTGTTTTAACCACAAACTTACTCCCTACCAGGTACTGCCTGAACTTAGCCAAAGCATGCATGATGGCTAACATCTCCTTGTCATATATATTGGAGCTCTTCTCTACACCCCTCAACTTCTTGCTCTTGAATGCGATGGGGTGTTTATCCTGCATCAAAACCGCACCAATGCCTTCTCCCGAGGCATCACACTGAAGCTCAAAAGAACTGTTGAAATCTAGAATGGCCAACACTGGACAGGTACTGATCAACTCCTTAAATCTGTCAAAACACTGCTGAGCACCACTAGACCAACCAAATGCATCCTTCCGAGTCAAATCTGTAAGGGGGCAACTGACTATGAAAAACCCCTCACGAAGTGGCGGTAGTACCCACATAAACCAAGGAATCCCTTAAGCTGAGAGAGATTCTTTGGTTGTGGCTAGTCAATAATCGCCCGAATCTTCTCCGGATCTACCTTAAAACTACTAGCACTGATGATGTGACCTAAGTATAACAACTCGGTCATCCCAAACTCACACTTTGACATCTTAGCGTATAATGACTCACGTTCAAGTATGCTCAAAACAATGTCTATGTGCTTCAGGTGTTCCTCCCATGTCCTGTTGTATATAAGTATGTCATCAAAGAATATGACACAAACCTCCGCAACTGGTCTCTGAATACGATGTTCATGTAGGACTGGAAAGTGGTTAGCGCATTGGTCATGTTGGTGCTCATTTTGGCCTGGAGATTGAGCTTGCTTGTTGGAGGGTTTCTTCATTTAAACCCTATGTTTTCTTGCCCATCGGTGTGACCTCGTAGGCTTCTTGGCGTTCAGGTTGGCTTGGTGTTTGGCATCGGGGTGACCTGTGTGGTCGGGTGAACGGGCAAGTGTTGTGCCGACAGTTAAGAGTCTCGCCGACGGAGGATGTGTTTTATTTGTAGGCATCGGCGTAACATTCTTCATCGGCTGGGAAGTTTATGGTTCCACCGACGGCGTTGGTCATGCCGATGGGGGGTGAGTCAAGTGTTCGTCGGCGAGATTTGGCATATCGGCAGAGGTCTTTTGCAGTTTGCCGATGGAGGGAAGTCACCCCGATGGGGAGTGCCATCGGAGTGAGATTGAGTATCGGGTCGACTTTGAGATGCTCGGCCGATGATGTTTTTCTTGCCGATCGGGAGACATCGCTGTAGCATACTCTTTCTCTGGCCGATGATGGAGTTGATGGTGGTCTTCGGTGTGACTCGGCGTATCGGTGGGGAGACTTTCGGGTTGGCCGATGGTGTTGGTCACACCGACAGCGGAGTATGGAGTAGCGATCGGCGAGACAGTTGTCTATCGGCGAAGGTTTTTTGGGAGCTGCCGATGTGAGGAGTTTGGCCGATGTGATGTTATCGGCGTGGGTCACACCGACGAAGGGATGTTTTGAAGGTTATCGGGGTGACTTATGTTATCGGCGGAGGGGCTTGGTGTTGCTCCGATGGCTTTTCTCTGGCCGATGGGGAAATGTGTTTCTTTTGGTCATCGGTGAGAGTTGGTCTATCGGTGGAGGTCTGGAGGGCTAGCCCGATGGTCTATGTCTGGCCGACAGAAGGGAGCGTAGTGTTGTATCGGCCAGACTGATGAGGTCGGCGAAGGATTCGTGGGTTGGGCCGATGGTTTGTGTCACGGCGATGGGTTTTGACGAAGGCATGTGTGTCGAGCGCGGCAAAAGCGCTCGACACTTGGTATGCATGCGGCCATATTTTTAAAATACTGAAGTTGTCTCCGCGGCACCAATGTGGGATTATTCCCCTGTATGTTTTGAACCTGCGAGGAAGCATTTTGGCGGGAAGTTTCTTTTTTTACTGCAGCGACGGTTTTCAAGCGACCGCGGGTGGTTGAGGCCCTTAATGGCGACTGTAGCAGGAGTATGGGCGATGGTACAAGCGATCAGGCTGCCTGATTGAGAATGAAGACTTCCAGATAGTGGCGCGTGGCTCGAGGCCCCCCTTTGTCTGCTGCATTAACATTTTCTGAGCGCCATTCCTTCTGAGGATCTGTATCTGGCGGATTTTGTAATAGTCATGTAATTAATTGCTGTGGTACACTTTCTGGCTGTTATAAGCAGACTGTGTTACCATTTTTCAGGTTGTTGAAAGTTGAACATTTTGGCTCTGTAACACAATACAGTTCGTTTTGGTTGCTCTGTACAGCTAAACCTGTGAGTTTATGTATCTCTTGTTGTACGTTTTGGCATGAATCCACTGATTTCATGGTTAATCTTGTATGAATAATGCTATGTTTGCATGTGTTTTGTTAATTCTGTCTCCAGTATTGCATGTATCTTTCTTCTGAGTCTGGATATTTAAGCAATATTTGAGACTCTAGAACATAGAATTCCTGTGTTGAATGTATGATCTCTTAACTTCTGCTCAAGGGGTAGATTAAACTGTTTTCAGGTTGAACATTGGGAAGGGTATACTGCAGTAGGGATGCCATAAGTAGACATAACTTAACACTCTGTATTGGGAGATATCTATAAGGCAGGTATCACATATATCCCCCTGAAATCCAGTTTTAGCTGTTCATGCTGATCATTCACAGGTGTATGTCTACTGACTCCAGGCCCTGGATAGGCACCAATCTTGCTTTGTGTTTGTGTTACAACCATGTCCAGCTTTGCATCCAAACTTAAAATCATAATCAAACTCTAAAACAACCATTAGGACATTAGAATTAGTTTTAGGATCCTCAGTCCTCTGTCTACAACTGCAAATAGGCCCAAAGCTAGCCCCTTTGCTCTTATCTTTCAGTTTTGGTCTACTTACAGGAGGACTTATCTGCTTTCTGACAGCATCCCAATCCTTGTATGCGTATCTCATGGATGTTGAGTAGGGAATACCCCCTAGGTCTTGCAGAGCCTGAAGAAGAAGAGGAGATAAAATATAGAGTCTATCTCCTACACTGTTGGCCCCTGGCCCAGAGATCCTGTTGATCACTGATGGCTACCTTGTAGGGAAATCTGGGAATAAGCATCCCGTCTGGGAAAAAACCAACAGAAATTGGCGACTCCGCTGGGGAATTGTGAAAGAACCCTGATTTACAAAAAGAAAACAGTTCCTAGTAATAGGTGGCAACTCCGAAGTAATCTCCCAACCGGTCAAAGTAAAATTTATATGCAGGGGAGAAGATCCCAACAAAATCCTTTATTTAAAGAGTTACCAGTAACAAGAAGAATGATGTACAGAAGAAAGGGAGCTGTCTCAGTTAGTCATGAGGGGTCCCCCAGAAAAAATGATGATATACAAGATAACCCTAGGCCATCAGGACAGCATGCGCCCTACTTTTCAAATGCAGAAGCTGATATTCAAGGTGCATATGAGAGGCAACAGGGTGGTAACATGAGAATGAGGTCAGAGGTGTTCCAAGAACGCCCATTTCTAGACCCTAGTGAAAGGTTTGAAGAGGCCGAGTCTCTGAGGGATGATGAAGACGAAGATCAGAATATGATAAAACCATCCTCCTCTAGGCCCAACGAGGAAGAACTAGCTGATGAAATTAGGAGCTTAAGGGCCGAGTTTGAATATCAGCAGGCAATATCAATCAGAGATGACTTGAGGAAGAAAGTGCAAGCTTTGAGGACTGCCCAAAATAATTCAATTCCTACCCTTGAGAATGAAAATGTGCAGAGACATCAACAGAGAAATGAAGTGCAACATCAGCATAATGATGAGAGACAAAATGTGAATGATACTAGGATACCACTGAACAATGTAAGAAACCAGAATGCAAACAGAAATATTAATGTTAATCAGTTAAACAGACAGCCAATGCAGCTAGATAGATTCAGACAGCTGGTATTTGATGGTATTCCTGGGTATCCTAACCCCATTGATAAGCATCTGAGGCTGCAAGTGCCTAAATTTTCAGGAAACAACACTGTGTCAGGAGAAGATCATCTAAAAGCCTTTCAAAATGTCATGGATAACTTTGAGGTTGAACATGAGGATGTTTTCATGAAGTCATTCATGCAATCCTTAATAGATGAGGCAAGAGAATGGTACAAGAATCTGCCTGACCAGAGTATTTCATCATGGGATGATTTTAAAAGGATGTTCAAGGAGCAATATGGTGACAAAACTGACCCTAGCTTTTTTGTAAATGAGTTCACCAGTATCACTAAAGGGTCAAATGAGCAGGTTGCAGATTTTAATGCAAGATTTACTAAAGTGTTAAACAAATTGCCACATCACATGAGGCCAAATGAACCAATGTGCATAATATTGTATATCAATGCCTTTGATGCAAAAACTACATATGGATTAAGAGATAAAAGCCCTGCTACTCTCAGGGATGCTTTCAGAATTGCAGTGAATATTGAGAACAACAGGAAAGCATCAGGCAAGACTAACAGAAGGGATGATGTGAAAATTCTGCAGAATCCAAACAAGCCTCAGAACACTCAAGGTAATACATCTGCCCCTGAAGATAAGATAGACAAATTGGCAAATGTTGTTAAGGACCTGAGTTATAGACTAGCTAGAAGTGAAAAAGGGATAGGTCCTGATAGGCAAGTCTATCAAAGGCAGGAAAAGAGGCCATCATTGCATGATATGCCTTATAATACCAATTGGCATGATGGTAAACCTATATTCCCACGTAACAACACAAATCAAAGAGCTCAACATGTCAAAGAAACTCCTGATCCTCTAAAGAAAGCTGTAAATATTGTTGATGATGCTCCATGGTGTATAATTTGTCAGATGCCACATTCACAGTCACAGTGTATGATTGCTCAGTCCTTGTGTGATAATACTACATCTTGTAATGAATGCAATGAGCCACATTATGTGCAAGATGATGATGTAAATATGATGTCCATAAGCAATGGATACACTCTTTATGATGCTGATGAGAGTACAAATGATGGAACTCGGGGCTGCCAACAGTTCCCATATGATGAAGATGATGAAGTTAACTATGCCTATGCTCAGAACTCACACAATTTTCTGAGTAACTTACAACGACCTTCTGATGAGGAAATTAGGGCCTTCACAGCTGCAGCAGTTGCTCAAGTCAAGAGCAACTACAATCTCAGGGGTAAAAATCAGGTAAGCAGCCCACATCAGCCAAAAGATGTTACTATAGGACAGCCAGTGCATGGTAATAAGGGGATGGAATTACAAAAAAGGCAGTGGGTTAATAATAAACAGAATTTCAGACATAGAACAGGTCATGAATCCCAAGGACCAGAAAATAGAATCCCTCAGGCTGAAGATCAAAGTAAAGGTTCCCAAGACAAGAATGATGATCAGGGAACTATGAAAGTAAAAGCTAAATCAGTTCAAGATAAAAGCAAGATTGTGGAGCAAGCTACAGCTGTTATACAAAATTATGCTCCATTTGATATAGCTCAGGTCCTCTCCCAAGTAAAAGTCTCTGTTCTACTTATGGAACTGATGAAAGTGGAAGAAATTAAGAATAGGACAATATCCCTAATTTCAGGGGTACCTTTTCAAGTTAAACAAAATGTTCAGATCCAGGGTGACAAACATGTCATATGTAATGAAGAAGATGAGGCTCCTGAGGTTTATTTAGGAGTGACTATGACAAAGTGTCCTTCACAAGTGGAACCATTTTATGTATCCCTGGTTATAAATGGAAAAATAATCAGAAATTGTATGCTTGATTCTGGAGCATCTACAAATGTTATGCCTGTAGCCATCATGCAACAAGCTGGATTGAAAATTGACAAGGCATGTGGAAAATGTTATGCTATGGATGCCAGAGAGGTACCAGTTATTGGAATCATGAAGGATGTAGATTTCAAACTGGCAGCATTTCCTGAAAAGAGATATAAAATGAATATAACAGTGGTTGACATCAAGCCACAGTATGGTATGTTGTTGTCAAGAAGATGGGCAGCACTAATTGGTGGAAGTATGCAGCTGGACCTGTCATATGCCATGATTCCAATGAATGGCAAGGATGTTAAGCTAATTAGAGAACAAAGATCATCAGAGATAGTGGAAGACCAAGAAGCAGAGGAACAGATATGCTTTGTAAACACTGACTGTGATAACTTCAAGGTTGTCTCAGATGATAGAGAAGATAAAAAGAAAAATGTCTGCATTGAAGAATTGGATCAGCAAGGTTTGTGGACCATGTTTTTTTATGGAGCTTGTGCAAAAGAAGGCTCTGGAGCTGGAGTTGTTTTCCTGTCCCCAACTGGTAAGCTCCTCAAATTCTCTTTCTTGCTGAGGTTTGTTTGCACAAACAACATTGCAGAATATGAGGCTTTACTCTTAGGCCTAAATATTGCTCTCAAACATGGAATCAAAATGCTAAGAGTATTTGGGGATTCTTAGCTGATTGTATCCCAAATTAGAGATAGGTATGCTTCAAAAAATAAAAGGTTGAAACAATACAAGCATGCTGTTTGGGATACCATTGAACTATTTGATGCATTTTCAATAGACTGGGTAGAGAGGTCAAAGAATGCTATGGCTGATTTCTTAGCCAATGTTGCAATAAGGCCAGATGACATCACTCTGTCAGATGTTACAAATGTAGAAGTTAAAATTAGGCCTGCAGTACCAGAAAATATATGCAGTTGGCAAGTGTTTAATGATGATAGGGACTTGTTAAAATTTTTGCACTGCATAGATGAATATGAGAATCAAGAAATTGATTTCCAAGCTTTTGTAGAGACTATAGATGGAAAAGAAACTCTTGTGGGAAAAGAGATAATTCAGTTGAAGACTAATAAAATCCCTAGAGGGTTGGTAGCTTTGGAAAGAGCTTTTGACAGTAGAGACCAATTGGTCACAAAGACATCTCCCACAAACAAGGAGGATTTAGAAGAGATAAATTTGGGAACATTTCAGACCCCCAAGAAGGTATACATTGGTAAACAGCTCAAACCACACATTAGGAGTATGCTGATTGCATTACTGAAAAAGTATAAACATGTTTTTGCTTGGTCATATGAGGACCTAAAAGCCTATAGGGAAGATTTATTCCAGCATGAGATCCCATTGAAGCCTGGAGCTAAGCCATTTAGACAAAGGCAAAGACCTATTAATCCTACCTTAGCTCCAAAGATGCAAGAACTCAAAAGGCTGAGGGAAGCTGGAATAATTGTGCCAATCAGGCATTCAACTTGGGTGTCTAACCTTGTCCCAGTCAGAAAAAAGAATGGTGATATTAGGCTTTGTGTTGACTTCAGGAACTTGAATGTATCCTCTTTAAAGGATAACTATCCACTGCCTAATATGGAAGCTATGTTGCAGAGAGTGACTGGTTGTGAACTCTTATCCATGATGGATGGATTTTCAGGTTATAATCAGGTGAAGGTGAAGGAATCAGAACAGTATAAGACTGCCTTCACCACTCCATGGGGAACTTATGTGTATGTTAGAATGCCCTTCGAACTAACCAATGCAGGTGCTACATTTCAAAGAGCAATGGATGTTGCTTTTGCAGGGTTGATTGATTCAATCCTGGCTGTATATCAGGATGACTTGACTGCTTACTCAAAGAAAGAAGAGCAGCATTGTTTGCATCTGGAGCAGATTTTCATAAGAGCACTAGAGTATGGTATTTCTTTAAATCCAAAGAAGTGTGCCTTTGGGGTAGTTGAAGGAAAGCTCCTGGGACATATTGTTTCCAAGGATGGAGTCAGGATAGATCCAGAGAGAGTGGCTGCTATTGACAGAATTCAAATGCCAAAAACTGTAAAAGGAGTTCAGTCCTTCTTTGGACAGATAAATTTTGTTAGGAGATTTGTTCCCAACTTTGCAGAAACCACAAGGAACATTTCCAAGATGATGAAGAAGGATGCAACTGTCCACTGGGAAAGTGAAGCAATAGAATCATTTCAGAGTATCAAAGAGGCAATCAAGATGGCCCCTGTTCTTAAATCTCCTGATTTTTCTAGGCCATTCCAAGTATTTTCATTTGCTTCCTTTCATACTGTTGCTGCATGTTTGCTACAGAAAAACGAAGATGGTTTTGAACAGCCCATCGCTTTCTTCAGTATGTCCTTGCAGGCCTCTGAGTTGAAGTATGATATTATGGAAAAACAGGCATATGCACTAGTCAGAGCCATCAAAAGTTTCAGACCATACTTGGTAGGATCATATATAATTGCATATGTACCCCATGCAGCAGTTAAAGACATATTCACTCAGCAGGAGGTAACTGGAAGAAGGTGCAGATGGATAAACAAACTGCAAGAGTTTAACATAGACATACAAGTTACCAAGTTGGTAAGAGGACAAGGATTAGCCAAGATGATGGCACAGTCAAACTTGGAAGCATGCCAAGTTAATGTAGTCCAAAATGAGAATGTAAATGTATCAAGATCTGAATGGTACAAGGACATTATATACTACTTGCAAAATCTGAATTGTCCTTCCCATTTCAGTGACAGTCAAAAGAGGACTTTAAAGTTACATGCAATCAGGTATGCCATTGTTCAAAGTGAGCTATACTGGAAAAACCCTGATGGTGTGCTGCTGAGATGTGTGGATGAAGATGTGGCTAATAATGTTTTAATTGACATGCATAAGGGATTGTGTGGTGGACATTATACTGCCCAAACAACAGCTCATAAAATTCTCAGAGCAGGATATTGGTGGCCCACTCTCTTTTCAAATGCACAAAGGTTAGTGAGGAAGTGTGACCCTTGCCAAAGATTTTCAGGAAAGTTGAAATATGATGGTGCTTTACCCCTCAGGACTGTAACTGTGGATGCTCCATTTCAGCAATGGGGAATTGACTTCATAGGGGAAATTGCAGACAAATCAAGTGGGGGACACAGTTGGATTTTGGTGGCAACTGATTACTTTACCAAATGGATTGAGGCCATTCCAACTAAGAGAGCTACAAGTAAGGTGGTGACAGATTTCATGCTAGAAAATATTATCATCAGGTTTGGAGTACCATTCAAGATAGTCACTGATAATGCTATGTGCTTCAGATCAGGTGAATTTGTTGATTTTTGCAACAGGTATGGGATAAATCTATCATATGCATCACCATATCACCCACAAGGGAATGGTCAAGCAGAATCAAGCAATAAAAGCATCATGAAAATTATCAAGAGGATACTGGACAAGAACAAGAGAGCTTGGGACTCAAAATTGAACTTAGCAATATGGGCTGACAGAGTGACAGTGAAAAGGGCTATTGGGATGTCACCCTTTGAGCTAGTATATGGTGCATCAGCCAGATTGCCCATAAACAATCTCCTACCAGTTTACAGATTCATCCAGGAAAATGATGAGGAGATTGAAGACTCTATGACAGAAAGGGTGAACCAGCTGGTTGCACTGGATGAAAACAGAAGGAAAGCCCACCAGATTAACCTCAAGAGACAACAAGATGTGAAATATCAGTTTGACAGGAGAGCTATAAAAAGGAAGTTTCAAGTCAATGATCTGGTGCTCATTTGGAATGCAAAAGGTCAAGAAAAGGGTAACATGGTAAATTTGAACCCTTATGGATGGGCCCATATCAGATTTGCAGTGCTCATGGGGAGGATTCTTATTTCCTCCAGGCCCTAGATGGTGAAGTTCTGGAATTGCCTGTGCATGGCCAATTCCTTAAGTTCTATTTTGCATAGATGACTTGTCGCTGTGCACATTTGTAAAAACATGTATATAGTGTAAATGTCTTGTGCAGTTCGTGCTTTTTGGTTTTTTGCCTGGTCTGCCCGGAGATCTGGTTCTCGCTGCAGGTTTTCACCTGCACGTCCCCATTCGGAGCCAGTGTTGGTGCTCATTTTGGCCTGGAGATTGAGCTTGCTTGTTGGAGGGTTTCTTCATTTAAACCCTATGTTTTCTTGCCCATCGGTGTGACCTCGTAGGCTTCTTGGCGTTCAGGTTGGCTTGGTGTTTGGCATCGGGGTGACCTGTGTGGTCGGGTGAACGGGCAAGTGTTGTGCCGACAGTTAAGAGTCTCGCCGACGGAGGATGTGTTTTATTTGTAGGCATCGGCGTAACATTCTTCATCGGCTGGGAAGTTTATGGTTCCACCGACGGCGTTGGTCATGCCGATGGGGGGTGAGTCAAGTGTTCGTCGGCGAGATTTGGCATATCGGCAGAGGTCTTTTGCAGTTTGCCGATGGAGGGAAGTCACCCCGATGGGGAGTGCCATCGGAGTGAGATTGAGTATCGGGTCGACTTTGAGATGCTCGGCCGATGATGTTTTTCTTGCCGATCGGGAGACATCGCTGTAGCATACTCTTTCTCTGGCCGATGATGGAGTTGATGGTGGTCTTCGGTGTGACTCGGCGTATCGGCGGGGAGACTTTCGGGTTGGCCGATGGTGTTGGTCACACCGACAGCGGAGTATGGAGTAGCGATCGGCGAGACAGTTGTCTATCGGCGAAGGTTTTTTGGGAGCTGCCGATGTGAGGAGTTTGGCCGATGTGATGTTATCGGCGTGGGTCACACCGACGAAGGGATGTTTTGAAGGTTATCGGGGTGACTTATGTTATCGGCGGAGGGGCTTGGTGTTGCTCCGATGGCTTTTCTCTGGCCGATGGGGAAATGTGTTTCTTTTGGTCATCGGTGAGAGTTGGTCTATCGGTGGAGGTCTGGAGGGCTAGCCCGATGGTCTATGTCTGGCCGACAGAAGGGAGCGTAGTGTTGTATCGGCCAGACTGATGAGGTCGGCGAAGGATTCGTGGGTTGGGCCGATGGTTTGTGTCACGGCGATGGGTTTTGACGAAGGCATGTGTGTCGAGCGCAGCAAAAGCGCTCGACACTTGGTATGCATGCGGCCATATTTTTAAAATACTGAAGTTGTCTCCGCGGCACCAATGTGGGATTATTCCCCTGTATGTTTTGAACCTGCGAGGAAGCATTTTGGCGGGAAGTTTCTTTTTTTACTGCAGCGACGGTTTTCAAGCGACCGCGGGTGGTTGAGGCCCTTAATGGCGACTGTAGCAGGAGTATGGGCGATGGTACAAGCGATCAGGCTGCCTGATTGAGAATGAAGACTTCCAGATAGTGGCGCGTGGCTCGAGGCCCCCCTTTGTCTGCTGCATTAACATTTTCTGAGCGCCATTCCTTCTGAGGATCTGTATCTGGCGGATTTTGTAATAGTCATGTAATTAATTGCTGTGGTACACTTTCTGGCTATTATAAGCAGACTGTGTTACCATTTTTCAGGTTGTTGAAAGTTGAACATTTTGGCTCTGTAACACAATACAGTTCATTTTGGTTGCTCTGTACAGCTAAACCTGTGAGTTTATGTATCTCTTGTTATACGTTTTGGCATGAATCCACTGATTTCATGGTTAATCTTGTATGAATAATGCTATGTTTGCATGTGTTTTGTTAATTCTGTCTCCAGTATTGCATGTATCTTTCTTTTGAGTCTGGATATTTAAGCAATATTTGAGACTCTAGAACATAGAATTCCTGTGTTGAATGTATGATCTCTTAACTTCTGCTCAAGGGGTAGATTAAACTGTTTTCAAGTTGAACATTGGGAAGGGTATACTGCAGTAGGGATGCCATAAGTAGACATAACTTAACACTCTGTATTGGGAGATATCTGTAAGGCAGGTATCACATATATCCCCCTGAAATCCAGTTTTAGCTGTTCATGCTGATCATTCACAGGTGTATGTCTACTGACTCCAGGCCCTGGATAGGCACCAATCTTGCTTTGTGTTTGTGTTACAACCATGTCCAGCTTTGCATCCAAACTTAAAATCATAATCAAACTCTAAAACAACCATTAGGACATTAGAATTAGTTTTAGGATCCTCAGTCCTCTGTCTACAACTGCAAATAGGCCCAAAGCTAGCCCCTTTGCTCTTATCTTTCAGTTTTGGTCTACTTACAGGAGGACTTATCTGCTTTCTGACAGCATCCCAATCCTTGTATGCGTATCTCATGGATGTTGAGTAGGGAATACCCCCTAGGTCTTGCAAAGCCTGAAGAAGAAGAGGAGATAAAATATAGAGTCTATCTCCTACACTGTTGGCCCCTGGCCCAGAGATCCTGTTGATCACTGATGGCTACCTTGTAGGGAAATCTGGGAATAAGCATCCAGTCTGGGAAAAAACCAACAGGTCAAACCAAAAGGCATGACCAAAAATTCGAAATGCCCATAATGGCATCTGAATGCTGTCTTCTCAACGTCCTCCTCCTTGACCCGTATCTGATGATAACCGGATCTCAAATCAATCTTTAAGAAGTAGCATGCTCCATGCAATTCATCCATGAGCTCATCGATATGAGGAATGGGGTACCTATTTTTGATGGTCTTTTTATTCAACTCCCGATAATCAATACACATCCTGAGCGTCCCATCCTTCTTTACCTGGACAACAGAAGAAGCGAATGGACTCTTACTTGGCCTAATGTACCCCATTTCAAGAAGCTCCTTAATAGCCTTCTCGATCTCGTCCTTATACCTTTTGTGGATGCTTGTATGGTGTAGTAATAATAGGTTTGGCACCCTCTTCGAGCTCAATGACATGCTTAATTCCCCTATCAGGGGGTCTACCCAATGGTATATCACTAAACACTTTCGTGTTTTTAGTCAATAGAACCTAAATCTCTGGAGGATACTCATGCTTCTGCTGCTCTGTAATTGCTGGCATCACCATCACCTCTACTGCCCACTGAACCTGATCATGACGTGTCATCTGTTCCATCCTCTTAAGTGACACCACTCTCAAACCACCATCTGACAACCCTCTAAGCACATGTCTTCTCCTGTTCACCTCAAACTTCATTTCCATTGTATGCAAGTTTAGGGTGAACTCCCCAATGTCATGAAGCCATCTCATGCCCAAAACAACATCCATCTAACCCATACTAACCACATAAAAATCTGACTAGCAAATATAATCATTCAAATGAATGGTTAGGTTGGGTATTCTCCTGGTACAAGTGAGAACAAATCCATCTACCACTCTCACCTTAAAACCCTCGAACTCTTCTGTCTTGACTCCCCTCTTAGCAACCAAGCTCTCATCTATAAAATTATGAGTAGCACCAGTGTCCAATAGGGTGATCACTCTCTGCCCACCAAGAACTCTAATCTTGAATGATCCCTCTCTGAATGCTGGTGAGGTGTGCTGTGGGTAGATCAGTTTGTTCTTCCTTATCTGATGCCTCAGATGATCCATCTGAACCTGAATCATTGGCTTCTGATTGTTGATTGTAAAATACCCAACTAGTACTAACTAAATTTTTTCTTACTTAGACAGATTTACTTGCACTTAACTCTTCAACTACTTAGTCTACTTAACATCAGATATGAAAAGATAACAAAGGCAACTTGCATGAATCAACTTGAAGTTGGGTACTTGTATTATTACTTGATTCAACTCAATGCAAATGTCTTATTACAATGATGAGTGCCCACAATGGCATAGTTATACAATCTTATTCAAATGATTACAAGAAAAGGCCTTGAAGCCTAGATGTATACAATGCTTTCAACTTCTTCACAACTAGCTCTATCTCACTGGTTGATGTAGATCACTTCAATTCAACCCAATGATGTTAACCGGATGTCAACACCTCACAATGCAACAAGGGAGCATCACCTTGTCAGTTGAGGGAGCATCACCCCAACTCTTGAAACTCACAGGCCTCAAGATCACAAGCATAAAGCTTTGCAGAGAGAAATTTCGCCAAAAGATAAGATGTTCAAATGAATGAGAGAGCTCCTCCTTTTATAGGCCTTCCAAAGGCAATGAAGGCACGTTTTCCAAGAAGCATATTTAGGAGAATATTCCACTTGACAACTCATCCTGAGTTGGCAACCTTACCCAAAGACCCTGACACGGATCCCAATGTTATCCCTCTAACCAATGAGAATTCAAGTAGTGTAACTACCTTATCCTCTTCTAGAAACACTTAGGCGCAGTTTTAAGGTTCTTTTGACTTGGGGGCCAGATTTGGAGGATCTCATCAGGAAGTGCGCCTAAGTCATGAATCCTCATCCTTTGATGATACCACCTTATGAATTGAACTCCTATGGATCCATACTCTATCATTTGATGATTTGGGATGCTCAGCTTATCACCTTGCATGGTAGGCGCACATTTGGAGGATTTGCAGTGGTTTTGGCACCTAGAGATGGATTTGACACTTTTCCACAAACTTATGTAATAGATGAAACTTCTAAGTGTTGGATTGACTCCTTTGGAGAGAGCGCCCAACAATTGCACCCCTTGAAGATGTCTCCTCTCTAGCTAGGCGCACTTTTTGTCAATTTGTCTGGGAATTTGCGCCTAACACCTTTGTGATGATATTTTACTCTATTCAAGACTTTCAAACACTTGTTTGTAGACCTTTTGATGCTTCTTTATCCAAGCGCCCATATCCAGAGTATTTAAAACCTTGTTTTAGTCCTCATCTTCACTTAGGTGCATTTGTGGGTAGGAAAAAGTGTAGATTGGCGCCTTAGGTGTTGCAAGGGAGAATTCGCACCTTGGGTGTTTGATGACTTATCTTACCAAGTCTTCATGTGTTGGTATCCTTAAGAGTAGCAATGCAACATACCTTGTTGAGCGCCCTGATTAGAATGTCCAAACTCACTTCCCTAACTTCATTCTTCATCTAGGCGCACATTTGGAGACTTTGACATTGGATTTGCGCCTAGTGTGTGACGTAACCAATTCTACTCATTATTTGCAAAGTCTGAGGTTTCCGGAAGTGATAGCATCTTCCTCAATGCTAGCACCTTGATTTTGAAGGATGTTTTGATGCTCATTTTCTCTTTAGGCGCATATTTGAGGAGTTTTTGACCAAAGGTGTGCCTCATCCATAAACTTGTCTTCTTTAATGATTCCACTTGAGTGGATGTCTTCTAAACTTCATCTTTAACCTTTGCTTCAATGAGTCTTCTTGCTAAGGCGCCTTCTAGGAATTGATCTTAGGCGCACTTCTGAGTCTGTGTAGGAGGAAACTAGTGCCTTGCATTGGATTCACCTTCATACATGTGGCGCTTACACTTGTAGTCTTTTTGGTGAAGAAAAATACTTATCTCACCAAGCGCCCTGACTACTTGAAGTGATTGGAAGCTACCTTCCCACTTAGGCGCACATCAGGTGAATTTGTCATGGTATTTGCGCCTAGAGTTTACTTGACCCCTTTCCTCAAGGAGTATGCTTGGTATGAAACTTCTGACGGAGAAATCAACTTCTCTAACTAGAGCGCCTTCCATATTGAAGGTCATTGAGGCCTATTTTGTCCCTAGGCGCTCATTTGGGAAATTTGATGTGAAATTGGCGCCTAGACTCCAAGAGTCATGCCTTAGTCTAATTTGGCTTCCAGACTTAGCCAAATTTTGAGTTTCTGACTTTGTTCCTGCAAAACAATAAGATTGAGTTAGTCAAAAACCAATTCATTCCCTCATCATTTAGAATTAGCCTCTAGGAATGAGGAGTAGGCTAATCCAAGTTCCATTTGGTGTTCAAGCCGGAAATGGGGACATGGCACTGATCCGAATGTTGTTCTGAATCCACTGACTCATCGGCAGAAAAGTACTCCAACTGTTTTGCTTTCCCTTGGGCAGCACACTTGTGCTTAGGATCTCAGGGCTCTCGGCAATGAAAACACAATTTCTTCTTCCTAAGGTCATTAAGCTGATGATTATCCAACCTAGGAGAACTCTTGTGTTGTTGTCCAGGTTCCTTCTGAAAATGTCTTTTGTTCTTATCTTTCTTGTGAAAGAACCCCTTAGACTGAAATTTGCTTCTCCATGCAAAGAATTCCATATCACGTGCCTTCTTCATGGCCTCCTGAAGAGTAGGTGGATCAAGGCCCTTTATCCATCCTTGCAAGGGATTGAATAGCCCATCAATGAAAAGGATCATCAACCTGCACTCTAAAATATCATAGACCATAACAGATAACTCCTGAAACTCCGTGATGTATGAATCAACTGAGCCCACTTGTTTGAGTTAGGTTAACTCCTTGAACTGCAACTCTGGATCCTTCTTATCAAATTGGTCAATCAATCTGGCAGTGAACTCAACATACAAAGTGATCTAATCATGGCCCAAAGTGGTCTTACCATTACTCCACCATTTGTGAGCGCTGCCCTCTAAGTGCAAAGCTGCATATGTAATTGCCTCAGCTTCAAGCATTGGGCTGATCTGTAAATAACTATCCAGTTTCTAAACCAACGCTCTAGCAGTGGTTTTTCCTAAACCATCAAAGTAAGGCAAAGTCATCTTACTTTCTTCTGAAGCTCCTGATTGTGTTGCCTATTCCCCTATTGGGTTGATGTTTCATCCTTAGATCAGAATACTCCCTGAAAGTCATCTCAGCTCGAAACTCCTCACTGGAAGCCTGCCAATCCCTCAAAATCACATCTTGGAATTCTACCTGTGTAGGCTCCTGTTCGGGTACATTGTTCCTAGGTGCAAAAACAGGTATACCGGGTCTATCACCAGCTGTATACTATGTAGCTCCCCTATTATTGATTGATGCTTCTCCCTCATTAACCCTATCCCTATGCCTATCTCCATTGTTCCTGTCATTTTGATTATTGTTATTGATATTGTTCCTAGCATTACCAGGTATCAAACGGGCAAGGATATGTGTCAGTTATGTCTGTGATCTGTCCATCCTCTCGAACATCTCACGCTGCCCTCTAGCTAAATCATTTAATGCATGCAACATGCTGGTAATATCTGCTCTCCCTCCATCATACTGGTCTCTACTAGACCTACCCTCACGATCACCCATGTTTTCTGTAATGGGTTCTTCTTCACTATAAATCTCTACCGGTTGTTCCTCAGCTGCTACCGCAACTCTGTCTGTATCTGCAAAGGGATCTATGTGGGGAACCTCAATATGTCGGTGTGACCTATTTCGTCTGAGATAATACTGATCTGTACAAGGCTGCATGTCTCAGTTCATCTTCTGCATGTCTCAGTTCATCTTCTGCATGTCTATGTCTAACCTCACAAGATGGCAGGAAGAGTTGTGCTCTGATACCACTCTAATGTGCCGCACCTGTTGGTTTTTTGTTTAATCTTAATAGTGTTATTTTATTAATTTTTTGTGTGATCTTTTAGACTAGACAGAAGATGCAGAAGGGGTTTTTGTTTCTTGAGTTGTTCCCAGATACAATGCAATATATAACATCTAATGAAAACCCAGAAAAAGTACAATAGATACGAACAAAATATCAGAGACACAGATCATGAAATCACATTAAATGAATTACTATCACATACCCATGTCAAAATATCCAACTTTGTATTTCTGTTGTAGCTGGACCAGCAATATGGGTGGCATAATCTCCTCCGAATCACCAATAAATGATAGTTTGTTTGCATACAAATGATAACTATTTTTGAGACCCTAGATGCCAAAAGGGGAGGAAAAGTTGCTGCCAAACGATGAGAAATGGCTCCCAACAAACCCCACGTTACCCCCAGTTGCTGTACGGCCAGGCTGGAGTGGAAACCACAGCAAACAGTAATGAAATCTGCCTCTCAATAGACTGGTAACCACTGCAGGTCCCTTATCTCACCTCCACGCTCAAGAATGTAGGAGACAACAGAGCCAAACACCCAAAAAGAGCTCCTCTAAGTGGTACGGCTGACCTGGGAAAGTACAACCAACAAGCATGCAGTCCCAAACTCCACACAAAGTAAATAACTTCAACAAATTTGCACCTCTATCACTGTTATCAGCTGTCTCTCCATTAATCTGCAAAAGATGTGACCAATATGCACTCAAACCCTCATCAAAATGAATCTCATTGAAGCTCAAGTGCAAACACTGTATGTATTTGCCTCAGTAGCACCCTTGGATGGTATTACACATCTATAGCATGTTGTCACTGTAGGAAGTTTTTGTTTCCAATAGCCCCTGGGTTTAAATCTCCTTCAAACCCTCACAAAGCTTTTGCAGAGCAAAAACAAGCAATATCAAGTTATCAGCGCATAAAGCAAATGAGGCTCATTTCCACCTTTTATTTTCCCCAAGAGGGTCGATGCTTTTGGGAGGGAAAATATTTTATTTTTAAGTTACTTTATGAGTCTCCAAAGTGAGCGCCCAACCCAAGATTAAGTGACCTTTTTATTTTATTTCATTTATGCCACTTAATTTTAATATTTCTAAAGTCCCGCATTAAATAATTTAATTAACTTTCCGACTTTAAAACGGAGGCCCAAATATGCTCGGAATCCAATGTTCTACAGCCCGTTGGAAAGGTCTCGCCAAAACGCATCAACTCCAACACTGAGAATCCTAAAACGGCACAAACCCTAATTTGCTAAAAATAGCAAGTCCAGGCCCAATGCAAACAAACCGCCTCTAGAAAGTGCCAGCTGGAGACCAAACTGAACCCAAGTCAACATCCACTCCTGATCATCTCATCCAAGTCATTGCCAACCATGGTTCCCTAACCAGGCTAGTTAGTCTACAAGAACTAGATAATAGACTAACTCTGTATAGAGAAAGGGGACATTACATATTTGGCGAGTATACACTTTGTGATGACTTCTATGTTCTTGACTTTAAGGATAATGAAATTGTGCTTCAGTGTGCAATTGCTACATTCACTGCAAAGAGTCATCAAAGATTTGCAAGTGTGATGTCCCCATTTTTCAAGTAACTTAAAAAGGTTCTAATTGTGAATTAATTTTATGAAGTATTTTAATTGCTTTATAAAATTAATATTTTTATTAAGTTACTTGAGTCAATTTTAAAACACTTTATAAAATAAAGTGTTATTGTGTACACAAAAACAAACATTTAAAAAAGTTCAAGTGTAAGTATTTAAAAAGGCTCAGGTGTGATCATGTACACAAAAACCTTCATTTAATAAAATTAGGTCCGTCCTAATTTGTTAAGGTTTTTAAAAGGATGCCCGGGATTCATTTGGAATCATGTTGAGTTTGTGTATTTTTGGTTTGAAGACAAGTTCTTAGTTCAACCTGAGTTCAAGGAGATGTTCCCTTGCATTCATGGTATCAATGAGATGATCCCTTGGTAGTTGATGGTTTGGTGATGTCCCTTACCATTCTTGAGGTGAAATTATTTCAGATTTCACTGTTATGCTTCAAAGTTGTTTGAAGTTTGAGTATATTGTTGGGTTTTCGATATTTGGGTCGAAGACCATTGTTGGTAATTGAAGGTTGATAATCATTGTATTTCAATGAAGAGTTTGAAGATATATATTGTATGCAAATCTGATGATATTGTTCATGCTGAAGTTTTATTTGCAAATTCATTGATTGTTATTTATGCTCTAATAATTTTCTTTAAAATAACAATTGTGGGGTTTGAATAAGAATTGTGGGTTTTAAATATTCATTGTTCAAGATGATAAGTGCTGCCAAATAGGAGACAAAGTCTGACGGACCAGCCTAGTCAGTATTTTCAGTTTAAATATTGTTTTAACAAAGATATGTAGGCCTTCATATCTGCTTTTGGGATACAAGGGAATTAGTGGTTTGTGGGCCCCTAGAAGCACTAACACAAGTTTACAAAAGACTTCAAAGATGTACGTTATTTTAATATGTTGTCAAAAGATTCCAATAAGTCTGACGCAGCCTTCGGGAAATTTTTGAAGTTCCTCATATATCTACGCAGCCTCCTCACAGCTCATCGTAGCAAAAGGATTTCATAATCAGCCACCTAAGGACAAATACATGCCACATCTCCATTTCAAAGGAAATCGCATATGATAAGGAAGGGCGTCGAATGATATTTCAAGGAGTAATATAGTTGGCCGCCTACAATAAAGGATCTATCTTTTAATCGAAACCTTCATTGATTTGAAGAATGTAAAGTGTTGCGTGATTACGGAGACAAGAAGGCTGAGCGTCGATTCTCATAGAAGCATCATTGCTAAATTGAAGCTTAGTTTTCAATTGCACATCATTGAAGAATTCACAGGAGTTACTATCATAGACACCGAGCTTGAAGAGTTTGATAACTAGCGACCATATGGAGAAATAGCGATCACTATATAAGAGAAATCGATAAGAGCCAATCAACATTGCTCGATATTCTGAGGCGACGACATTAGAGAGAGTGAGAACCAAGGAGTTCGGCATCTAAGGACGCAGCGATCAAACTCATTATCTTTGGAAGGATCGTATCCCGGATTGGAGTCAGCCTTTGAGTATCATCAACCCCAACATCTGAAGAATTGCATTCATCTTCCTTTTGAAGGCAGGAATATTCAGCAGCAGAGATACTCCAAATATATATAGTAGCAGTGATATTGAGATTTCATTATTGCATCATTTGGTTTGAGTCCCTTGGTAGCAATCAGATACAGAGTTATCATCAAATCAGATTACTACAACAGAGCTGAGCATTTGAGTAGTATGTATATCACTGATTGGTAACAAGCATTATACAACTGTTGTTGGCTGTCATAAGAGCCATGAATTGCTGATGTAAACTAAGGGATTTAAATTCTGATTTAAAACAGTAGGTGTTTCACAACTGAAGGCTGCTATATCTCTGGTTTTGATAACATATCTCTTGTTTTAACAATACTTCAAATCTTTAATTTGAAGCAACTATTTCTATCTACAACTTGATTATAAGTTTCTGAGTTGTCACAACAAGTTGGGTGTTTTGAGATTTATTCTGAGTTGTGTTTTCATATTCCAATGTTGGTTTGTCATTAGAAGTTTTAGTTTGTTGTTACAACAATAGAGATATCCTAATTTGACGGAAGAATCCAAATAGGGATATTATAGTGGTATCAGAGCCATGATTTTGCCAGCCTGAGGGGAAAATCAGAATTGGTTTCAGTCATCTAGCAGGGTACTTCAATGGCTAGAATTAAAGATGGTAGCATGAAAGAGTTGGAAAGGCAGGGTACTTCAATGGCTAGAGTTAAAGATGGTAGCATGAAAGAGTTGGAAAGGCTTCTTGCTGAGCGCCAACAGAAATCACAACAGTTTTCTAATTCTATGGAAAGAAGTTTGATGATGATGGAAAGAATATTTACAAGTGGAGGTTTTAGAAGTCTCTATGGTAAGCTTGATAAGCATGCAGGTGATTCACTTCCAAATGATTTGCAGCCTATTAGTGATCAAGAAGAGTCACCTATTGAAGCCCTAGATGAAGAGCACGTGAAAGTTGAAGACAAACCAGCCATGTTAGATGAAGGTATGAATTCTTATGATGGGACTAACATTGCTTCATCTTTTCATCATGTTGATAAAAAGTCAAGTTGTGATGTGAATGGTTTGGAAAGTGATATTGTTCATACATTTGAGAGCAAATCAGAAATTTCAGTTTGTTATGAACAAGATGAAGGGCATACTATTGATGATCAATCATACATGGAAGGAGAGGACATGATGATTGCTATAAGGATCAGCCATGAGGTATCTGATTCACATGAAGAGGCACACATTGATTAGCCTATAGGTGAACAAGATTCTAGATCGGCCATTGAAGAAAAACAGGTTGTAAAAGAGTCTACTTTCTATTATGATGATGATTCTTTGCTTGATCATGATCTTGACTTAGCTTCACAAGATGGATTATGTGAAGAAGATGGCATGAAGGTGGTTGATCTAGAGGTACTTAATTGTGAAGACACATCACAAAGGTATGAAAGCAATTCTGATTTTTGAAACAGCGGCCCTATTTCCTTCCATAATCATGACATAACATCCAAATCCTAAGTTGCCAAATCGGGTACGGGCACGAGTATGAGCACGTGATTCCGGTACGCCGGTATGGCAATTTTTTTGAAGGGGGTTTGGATACATTTTGGGTACGTTAGTCCAAAATACATATAAAAAATTAAATATATATATATTTGCAGCCTAGAAACAGAATTAGCTTCAGAATCTAAGAATATCAATACCACATATGCTAAACAAAACCATTACGAGTTTCAAAATTCGAAATATAATATACTAAGTCGATATTAAAGTTCAAACTTGAATGTCATGATAGATAATCATTGTTCAAAATTAAAATGATACAATAATTAGTCACTGATCAGCATCATCAAAATCATCACCATATCATCATTAACTTCATGTGAAAATGTATGTAGATTATGAGAACCACATGGAATGCCACTACTCGCACTAAAAGTATGTTGATTGGACTTCTCAAAAGCTGTAGCTTGTGCAATAGAAGAAAGATCCAAGTCAGTTCCCTCTAGATCTACATCCCACAACTTCACTGCCCCTTGTAGTCATCATCTTTGTAACTTAGAAGTCGCAAGTTGGAATGCACATAAACTAGCTCCTCTGCTTTACTTGATGCCAATCGATTGCACTTCACTGAGTGGATGAAGGAGTATGTACTCCAATTCCGTTCAGATGAAGAAGAGCTAGCAACCTATTGAAGCAAAGGGAGATCTTGTTAGAGACTAGAGTCTTAAAATTAATAAATTGTGAATCAAACTTAAAATTTTAAAATGGAAATTTTAAAATGAAAAAAATAAAAGTTTGAAAGTGAGTAAAAATTGATAAACTTACTTGTGATAAAACTCTGATTGCAAGTACTTGAAGGTGTGGCATTTTATTGGCATGGACGTACCACCAAGAGTGAGCATCCTTCTTATACCTGTTGCGGAGAGCAAAAACAGTTAGCCCATTGGAGGCTACAAACTTAGTTGTAACTATATCCTCTAATTTAGGATCATGATAGAGTTTAACAATTGCTTTATTTAACCCCTCATTGACTTCTGAATCACGATATGGTGGCACCCTTGTTGGCATAGAAAGGATCTCTTCACTGTAATATTTGGGAGTCAACGCAAAGGCAAGAAGATGGAGTGGGGTGGTCATTTTATTCCACCGCTCAACACAAATTGATTGCACCTGTTTGAAGAAAGTCTCTTCAGGATCTTGCTCTGTTGCATTTATGATGGATCTCATTTGCTCAATCATGGAGTCAATGCCATCATAAACCTCTCCCAAGCATGGCTTATCCATGACAGTAAAACAGAGCATACTCATGATGGGCTCAGTGAAACTAAGAAGATATTGCACTCAATCCCACCAAGTGTCAGTTAGAATCATTTGCTTTACGTTAGCTGCCCTCTCAGTGTTGGATTGCCTCCATATGAACCATGAATCACTGATGACCATGTCAGCAAGTGCTTTACGCACCTTCACAAGTCATCTCAAGACGATTGTGTTGGATGCAAATCTAGTCTCAGCAACCTATTTGAAAACAAAAAATAAAAAAAATAAAGACAAAGAAGAATGCAAACTTAATTTTTTTAAACACAAATGATACAATTAAAACTTTGCATTGTTTGAATAATGAATTAGTAATTACCTTCAGCAACTCTAATCGTGAGAATGATCTAAAAATGGCCTGTGACATGTGGTGGTTTGTAATGAACATTTGGATCTCTTCGGCTTCAGCATAGACTTGTTTGATCCAATCTATTTTCTTACCCAACTTTTCTAGCATGAGGTTGAGTGAGTGGACAGCACAAGGTGTCCAAAATATATGTGAGAACCGTTACTCAACCAACATACCAACTGCTTTGCAATTCTTTACATTGTCCATTACAACTTGGACAACATTTTGAGGACCCATTTCTTGAATGCACTGTATAAGGATATCAACAAATGATGCATCCTTCACTTACCCCTCACAATCCACAGCTTTCAAAAACATTGCCCCTTTAGGGCACACTGCAATCACATTGATTAATGGCCTATTTTCTGCATCCTTCCATCCATCAGAAATGATGGAGAGCCCTGTTTCTTTCCATGAGGCCCTAATGGGAGACAATGAAGATTCTATATGTTTGACCTCCTTTGACAATAAGGTGGTACGCACCTTCTCATAACTTGGACCTGTGTACCCTTTTGGAGCTTCACTTATTTTTCTTACCATGTCTTGCCAATACGGAGATTGAACAACATTGAAGGCCAAACCATTTGCATAGAGACATCTTGCAATGGGATCAGCAATCTCTCTTGCATCATTGTGAAATGCCCTCTCTAATGGTGCCCTTGCTCTCTTCATATTTTCAGGCTCAAGTTCATTGACATTCCTACCCAAAAATGGGTGGCTCTCTATTGCAACTTCAGGGGCAACACCACGAGTATCAGATGAAGAAGCAAGTAGCCTTCGTGAGCCCCCTCCTCTCCTCAAAGGATGCCCTCCTCTATTCAGAACTCTTGCATTTGCATCCTCTTGCTCTTTGATAAATGCTACGATTTGATGAGCTAGGATAGGTCTTTTATTCTTTCCTGGACAAGCTCTAATTCCCAATCCAGGAATGGCACACAAATAGCCTTTGACCCGACTGTATGAACTTGTATCCTACTTTTCACACCCATTGCATTTCCAAACATATGTTCCGCCACCTGGTACTTGTCGTAACATCTCTACATGCCTCCACAAAGGTGAATTTGGATCAATATTGAAGACAGGTGAATTAGAGTTGCTGGCTGCCATCCTGCATTAACAATTTAAAATTTTAACATGATTGAAAAACAAATATGATATTTAAAATTTGAGCTAAAATTAAATATTGAAATAAAATTAAAATTGACATTCTTCAATATTTACTGTTTAAAATATTCCAATAAAATTAAAATATTCACAAATTTATTAAATTATAATATTCCAATTGTCATAGATAAAAGTTAAAAGTAAAACTTAAATTTTAAAACTAGTATACAGTTCTAAGACTGTGTTTTAATATTTATTAATTATTAATTTATTATGATTATATATGAAATATTTTAATATTTAACATATTGATCTTTCATATTTTTAGTTTTTAATGTTAAAAACTTATTAAATATATTATATTAATAATAATAATAATAAGTTAATAAATTATTAAATAATATTATAATAGATGAACAATAATATTTTAATTTAGTATTACAAATTTACAAATATAAAACGCCGAGAACCCTAAACAAACTCAATAAATATTAAAAATTTAAATATTAAAAACCTTTAAGTTTAAACCTTCAAAAATGGAATTTCTCTGCTTACTTGGGAAATGGGTCTGACGTTCGCTGGGAAATGGGTCTGGTGTTCTCGCGTCTATAAATAGATGGTGTTTTCGCGTCTGTAAATAGATGGTGTTCTCGCGTCGGGAAAATAGATGGCGTCTGCAAATGGCACCTGCAAGAGGCGTCTGCAAATAAATGGCGTCTCACCAAATAACGTCACAGATAATCGCCCTCCATCTCGCATCTGCAAACAAATGTGGAAAATAATCGCCCT
Organism: Cunninghamia lanceolata; assembly: GCA_027924645.1. Classification (NCBI taxonomy): domain Eukaryota; kingdom Viridiplantae; phylum Streptophyta; class Pinopsida; order Cupressales; family Cupressaceae; genus Cunninghamia; species Cunninghamia lanceolata. The sequence continues at coordinate 3,169,553 of BSBN01000082.1, forward strand.
CCATCTCCCGTCTCGCGTTTGGGTTTGAATGGGGAAAATAGCATTAAAAACAAATACAATCCATTGAAAAAAGAAAAACACGTTTTAGGGTTTTCCGATGGTCAAGAAGTCAACAATCGCTTTGGAATCGCTTTGGAAACGCCACGTCGACACCAAAATCGCCCAGGTTCAAATTTTTTTTCGGAATCAAACCTGTGCGTGAAATAACGAACCCTGTCGGATTCCACAGGCGATTCGTACTGATTCCAGTTCCAGTACGTTTCGTACCCGGAATCGGTCGCTCAAGGAGAGCGATTCGGCAACTTAGTCCAAATCTATGATAGATATGGGTAATGAATCGTTTCATGAAGGCATAGGTGATGCACATGGAGAGATTAGTTTTGTTGAGACAGCCTTTGATGGAAAGTATTTGGGATTTGAAAAAGATGAAAATACTAAGAAGAGTCTACTTTCTATTATGATGATGATTCTTTGCTTGAGCATGATCTTGACTTAGCTTCACAACATGGATCATGTGAAGAAGATGGCATGAAGGTGGTTGATCTAGAGGTAGTTAATTGTGAAGACACATCACAAAGGTATGAAAGCAATTCTGATTTTTGGAACAGCAGCCCTATTTCCTTCCATAATCATGACATAACATCCAAATCTATGATAGATATGGGTAATGAATTGTTTCATGAAGGCATAGGTGATGCACATGGAGAGATTAGTATTGTTGAGATAGCCTTTGATGGAAAGTATTTGGGATTTGAAGAAGATGAAAATACTATGGAATGGCATGACATGATACCTGATTTGTTTGAGGACAGCAGTCCTATAGTTTTGCAATCAGCTTTGTTTGATGACTTTGGGTCAGCCATTGATGATATGCATGAGTATGACAATGGAGATGAAGGTAATTCAGTTTTGCATGATGCATTAGCTCCAATTGGTGAACTAAACCAGCCTACTCATGATTTTGATGATGCTTTCTTATTGGAGTATGTTGATGATTTGATAGTTTATTTTCCATGGTTTGATAGTTTTTTTTCATTGCTGGACATTGAAGCATGTGATTTCAGTTTTGAAACAGCAATGTTTGAGAGACTTTGCTATGATGGAAATCAGTATTTTCTTGTTGGCAATAGGTCTAATGATGATTTCATCTCTTCATGCATTGAGGATGGTACTTTGCATATCATTTGGGATGATATTTTCAGATTGCATACCGTTGTTTTGATTTATGACAGCGAAACAAGAGAGATGGATACATTCATATTTGGCATCTATATTGGTATGGATGTGTTTACATCATGGTGCAACAGTGGAAGCGGTCCCAGGATCTTCTACACCAGCAACTTTGAGGTGATGTGTTTGATCATGATTGAAAAGCCTCAATTGATTTGGGATCCAGGGATTGATTGGATGCAAGATTTCTTCCCATTGCTTGGGGACACGCAATGTCAGGAAGGGAGGGTTGTGATGTCCCCATTTTTCAAGTAACTTAAAAAGGTTCTAATTGTGAATTAATTTTATGAAGTATTTTAATTGCTTTATAAAATTAATATTTTTATTAAGTTACTTGAGTCAATTTTAAAACACTTTATAAAATAAAGTGTTGTGTACACAAAAACAAATATTTTAAAAAGTTCAAGTGTAAGCATTTAAAAAGGCTCAGGTGTGATCGTGTACACAAAAACCTTTATTTAATAAAATTAGGTCCATCCTAATTTGTGAAGGCTTTTAAAAGGATGTCTGGGATTCATTTGGAATCATGTTGAGTTTGTGTATTTTTGGTTTGAAGACAAGTTCTTGATTCAACCTGAGTTCAAGGAGATGTTCCCTTGCATTCATGGTACCAAGGAGATGATCCCTTGGTAGTTGATGGTTTGGTGATGTTTCCTTACCATTCTTAAGGTGAAATTATTTCAGATTTCACTGTTGTGCTTCAAAGTTGTTTGAGGTTAGAGTATATTGCTAGGTTTTCGATATTTGGGTCAGAGACCATTGTTGGTAATTGAAGGTTGATAGTCATTGTATCTCATTGAAGAGTTTGAAGATATATATTGTATGCAGATCTGATGTATTGTTCATGCTATAGTTTTATTTGCAAATTCATTGATTGTTATTTATGCTCTAATAATTTTCATTAAAATAACAATTGTGGGGTTTGAATAAGAATTGTGGGTTTTAAATATTCATTGTTCAAGATGATAAGTGTTGCCAAATAGGAGACAAAGTCTGACGGACCAGCCTAGTCGGTATTTACAGTTTAAATATTGTTTTAACAAAGATCTATAGGCCTTCATATCTGCTTTTGGGATACAAGGGAATTAGTGGTTACTGGGCCCCTGGAAGCACTAACACAAGTTTACAAAGGACTTCAAAGATATACATTATTTTAATTTGTTGTCAAAAGATTCCAATAAGTCTGACGCAGCCTTTGGGATTATTTTGAAGTAATTTAAGGAAGCTTGTATTTGATGTTCCTCATATATCCACGCAGCCTCCTCATAGATCATCGTAGCAAAAGGATTTCATAATCAGCCGCATAAGGACAAATACATGCCACATCTCCATTTCAAAGGAAATCGCATATGATAAGGAAGGGCGTCGAATGATATTTCAAGGAGTAACATAGTTGGCCGCCTACAATAAAGGATCCGTCTTTTAATCGAAACCTTCATTGATTTGAAGAATATAAAGTGTTGTGTGAGTACGGAGACAAGAAGGCTGAGCGTCAATTCTCATATCAGCATCATTGCTAAATTGAAGCTTAGTTTTCAATTGCACATCATTGAAGAATTCACAGGAATTACTATCACAGACACCGAGCCTGAAGAGTTTGATAACTAGCGACCATATGGAGAAATAGCAATCACTATATAAGAGAAATCGAGAAGAGCCAATCAGCATTGCTCGATATTCAGAGGCGGCGGCATTAGAGAGAGTGAGAACCAAGGAGTTCGGCATCTAAGGACGCAGCGATCAGACTCATTATCTTTGGAAGGATCGTATCTCGGATTGGAGTCAGCGTTTGAGTATCATCGACCCCAACATCTAAAGAATTACATTCATCTTCCTTTTGAAGGTAGGAATATTCAGCACCAGTGATATTGAGATTTCATTATTGCATCATTTGGTTTGAGTCCCTTGATAGCAATCAGATATAGAGTTATCATCAAATCAGATTACTACAGCAGAGCTGAGCATCTGAGTGGTATGTATATCACTGATTGGTAACAAGCATTATACATCTGTTGTTGGCTGTCATAAGAGCCATGAATTGCTGATGTAAACTAAGGGATTTAAATTCTGATTTAAAACAGTACGTGTTTCACAACTGAAGACTACTATATCTCTGGTTTTGATAACATATCTCTTGTTTTGACAATACTTCAAATCTTTAATTTGAAGCAACTATTTCTATCTACAACTTGATTATAAGTTCTGAGTTTGTCATAGCAAGTTGGGTGTTTTGAGATTTATTTTGAGTTGTGTTTTCATATTCCAATGTTGGTTTGTCATTAGAAGTTTTAGTTTGTTGTTACAACAATAGAGATATCCTAATTTGACGGAAGAATCCAAATAGGGATATTACAGCAAGCTATGGAGTTGAGTTTCCAACATGAAGGGAAACAAATCACTATGAAAGCACTCAAATATACGCTGCCACGTCAAATCACAACTAAGCCTATGATAGTTATGAACAAGGAATCATTTCATGAGGACATCTATCAGGATTTTTCATTGTATATCAGCTTGGGACAGCAAAGATGTGATGGAGAATACACACATTTAACAAATTGGGTGCATATTTGAGGAGCATTGTGGCACTTTTGGTGAATAAGTTGCATGAGCTTCAACATTGAGCAACATGGTATAGTTCATGATAGACCATACCAAGAGCCTAGATTGATTTGGGATCCAGGAATTGATTGGTATGATTGATCTAATTCAGATTTGATACATGTGATTGCTTGAGGGCAAGCAATCTCGGGGTGGGAGGACTTGTAATGTCCCCTCTTTGAGCCAGGCTTGGAAAAGAGAATATTGCTATACCCTTGGAATTTGGAAAGTTGGCTCAACTATTTTTCTATGATGAAACGAAATTGGAAAAAAGACTTGGTATTTTTACAATATTTTTAGAAAATTCAAAAATATTAAAATACCATGCCAAGAGGTGGAGCGGCCCATTTGGAAAAATAGAAAATTGGGAAAAAGGTGGAAAAAGGAAAATTTGATGAAAAAGTAAGTTATAATATTTTATTATTAAAATATTATATTATATTTTTACCAAATCCACGCCCATGAGGGAAAAAGGCAAAAAATAAAATAATATTATTTTCTCTCTCCTAGCCGCCGCCCAACTTGGGAAAATTAAAATAAAATAAAATAAAAATGTGGGAGGTCGGTTATGGATTCCAAAAATTATTATATTTTGTTGTAATTGGGCGCCCAAGGAGAAAAAGATAAAAGGGGAAGGATTGAGGTCATTTGGCATCATTGTTCATTTTGACATTTTCACTCATTGAAGATTTTCTCTTGGTTGCAACTTCGTTTCGGCGATGTCTAAGGACGAAAACCCTTGGATTTTAGTGGTTTGGACGAAAACCCATCCCACTTTGAGAGATGGATTCACCTAGGATCCATTATTGACCTTATTTGCAGGTTATCATGGAGTTGAAGGCTTCAAACAGCTAGGGTTTCAAGGAAGATTGCATGATCAGCTAGGGTTTGAAGATATCTTGCATGATTGAAGGCATATGTATTCAGATTTGAAGGATATTGGAGTGCGATTTCATCATTTTGGATTCATGGCTAGGTTTTGTTGATGATTCTACATCATTTGGTGGCTTCATTGTTGGTGGAATTCACTATTTTGTAGTCAGAAATTTGTATCAGACTACTGCAACTTTATATCGGTGTAATGTCCCCTTTCCAAGCCTAGTCTGTGATGGGGCCATTAGCCTATTTCATGATCCCGATGGGCTAGTGGATGGTATGGGATCACTTGTGGTTAGTCTTTTGGTTCAGTTTAATTATCAAATTGGAGTTATAAGGTTTATTTTATTTTATAATTAAACAAGTTAATTTTATTATTTATTGTGCACTAAGGCTAAAGTGGGATTATTTAGAGTGACTTAATGTTATGTCTTGAGGGGAAAAAAAAGGGAAATGTTTTATTTTTTATTCCCTAGTCACTTTATGTGTGCACATAACTTGGAAATAGGATTATTTTTATAAGTTGGAGGAGAAAAAGGTTCTATTTTCAAGAAATGATCTTTTTGTAACTTCCAAGTGCCTTTAAAAGAAGAGTGAGAGCTCATTTGAAGGGTATGCTTGGATTATGATATTGTTATGTTGCTGGATTGGAACCAGAGATCAATTATGCCTTCTTGTGGACGAAAACCCACTTGAGGTTGATCAGTTTCAGTGGTGAGATATCCACCCTAGCTGGTATTTGATGATTTCCACTCTTTTAATGGTATTAGATAATTTTCTGCCATGGCCGTACCTTTCCTGGCCATACATCTGAAAGGGGGTCGATGCTCATTGGAAAATATTGTTGATGATTTTTGAAACTTCCTTGTTTGCATTGTGTTGGCCTGGCCTAGACGCCAATTTCAAGAATATTTTGGGGGTGTTTGAAGCTGATTTGGATTTTCTATCAACATCCGTACCATTTCTGCCTGCCGTACATTGCTGAAATCAGTCGATGTTTATTAATGTGATTGAAGTCTCTTTGATATCTAATTTGTTTGTATCATTTTTGTCATCCATGAACAATCATTCTAAGGGTAGTTGGAGGTTAATTGATGCAGAAATGAAATTGCTATGAGAGTCGTACCTGTACCAGACCGTATGGCCCTATCTAATGCAAGTTATTGATTGTAATATGATCTTCATTCACTTCAGTCTGTGTTGTGTTCAGATTTGTTTGTGGGCAGTTCTAATCAGTTTTGGGTCAGTTTTTTGGGAAGTTATGATGGTATATGAATTTGTGAGTTGAGAGCTGCATTAATGGCTGCCGTACTGCAGAGTTAGACACAATAAACTATTAAAAGTCAGACTTCAGTTAGTTATCAGATCTTGCATCCTTTATCAGCTAATTTGAGGATTCATTTGCTAATCATAATGCAGAGTATGTTCTTCATCAACGAATTTCAGGGGATCTATTCATCAAGGCTCTAACTCTTGTGCTCTTGAACTTGTTTAAATTGAGTATTTTGTTCTTCAATTGAAATTCTATCACATTAAATACCCCTAGATGGTTTACCCCCAGTGTGGAGAATGAATCTTTGTGTTTATTTTCCTACCCACTAGAAGGTGGAGTATTCCCACTGAATAAGTGGATGGCATTGTACTTTATTTTGCTCTCTACCCACGAAAGTGGTGAATTCCCACGTTACGTGGATGCCCGCCGCAGCAGATGAATCTTAGTTCATAGTTTGTATAGTTATTCATTGTAGCCAAATCACTGTATGCTCTCACCTTGCCCATCCTGGGATCTGGGTGATCAGAAAGTGTGAGGCCTTTAGTTGGATTATGATATTTTATGTTGGCATTGTTTATCTTTGTATTTATCAATTTAAAAAGAAAAAAAAAAATAGGGGTAGATTGTTACAATCGGACCTCTGAAATTATCATACAGGTGCAGATCGGAGAGTTTCCAGCCACGGCATTGATATTGGATTGACATATTTTCATCATATACCCTAAGCGCTTCATTTTGGGCATCTATCGCTAGGGTTTGAAGGTGTTTTTGGCTTGGCTCGGTTAGGGTTTCATGTTCTGATTTCATAACAGCAGCTACAGGTTCATTTTCAGTTAGCTAAGGTTGGCATTTGGTTTGGTTCTTCATTGGCATTCATCATCCACAAGGCGGCTAATATTGATACAACATTGGAGGAGGATTTGTCTAACATTTGGATCACATTTGGATATTATTTGCATACATTTGTAAGTCTGATTTTATATCAGACCTAGACTGTTGTAATCAGCCACCTATATTTGAATGGAATAAGCCAAGCTTCATTTCCGGGTATGTTGCATTTTGTTGTCTAATTCTATATCTTTAATTTGGAATTGTATGTGAGTTGGTTCAATCTATTTTCAATCATATTTTGGGTGTCATATGAATGTCATATTGCTATCTTTCCATCTTCATATCATTGCAAACACATATGTGAAAATGAAACATCAAAAACCCAAACAAAACTTTCAAAAATCAAATCAGAAATTTCAGGGCAGCGAGCAAAAATTCAGTTCAGATCTAGACAGGGTTCTTACAGTCATTTAACAGTAATGGTCTCCCTGTCACAACCCAGTCCAAATAAATATTATTATGCGGTTGCAATCAGTCACTTACTCCTGGGACAGCTTACCGCTAGAATAAACTCCCTAACTGGAATATAAGGAACTTCCTTTGGAAACAGTTGTTCTTCAAAACTTTCCTCTTAGACTTTCCTCCAAGAATTTCTTCTAACCCAGATCAAACTCCAACAAAGGTGGGTGTAATCCATGATGATTAAAATATGGTGTACTACTTTTGAATTGGCAGTGTCACAAAAATGTGGGGTTGGTACTTCATAATTGAATATTGTAATTTAGTACATTACAAAAGACAAGGAGCAAATTAAATGTTAGTGTTGACTACCCATTTACACAACATAATGCCTCTTTCTATACACATAGCTACTATGCATACACAAAAGAGAGACTACTAGGGAAGTGCATTTTTCTTATTACTCCTAGAATGCTATGTATTTAATGGAACATTATCTATATCAATATAGGCCCCTTAGATACATAGGAAATGATCCCCCATCATTTCAGCTGGCACCAATATATAGGATCAAGGATGGGATTCATGATTGACAATGATCTGAAGGATGGAGATCCAATATTGCATCTCTCATGGAGGACTCAATAGGACATATGACTCTCAATATCTTTGATCTGCATTTGAATGTTGAAGTTGTATATTCATAACAATAAATCACTCCTCATTAAGCTGATTCCCTCCATGGATGCTTCTGCTGCTCACATGTGCACTCACATCTCTCCTAGACTGATCCCTAATCAGTGACTTCATTTTTCTTTGAATGATGCAGTGGGTGTGCCTTTTGCTTCTGCTTTTGATGGGGTGCAACACCATCTGCTTCCAGGCAGGCCGTCATTGCCCCTGCTTCTCCTAGTCCTATGAACAGATCTGCTTCGTTTCCTTCCTCTACATAGCTTGCCCTTGGTGTTCCAACTGATAGTGCTTGTCCTGCTTATGTCTCGGTTGATCTGCCCTCTAGTAGGGGCAGTCTTGGTGGTATGCCCCATTTTGCTCCTTCCCCTGCGTTCTCCCTCACAGCCATTGCTCTGCTGGCTACAGAAATTTTTGAGTTGTGTTCTGGTGCCTTTGGCCTACGTAACCCTAGATGTAGCAGGCCTGGGGAGTTTGATCCGGTTGAGTGCTTCGGCAAAAGTGCCCAAGGCTCTAGTTCTGCTCTGTCTGTTTTTGTTCCTCCTCAGTCTACACTCAAGCTTGGGGTTGGTAAGGATGTTTCGGCTGTGTCTAATGTTGAGATTGATGAAAATCTTAGTGCCCACAATTTTCAGATCGAGTTTAAGAGTCAGAATGTGGTTAAGAAGTATGTTAAGATTCCCCTATTGGTGGTGGAACTGGAAGTTTTAGAAGAGGAGCATTATTCTAAAATGGGGCTAATATGTAGGTTCCACAAGTTATGGCCCAGTCTTGTTATCTCCATTCCTAGATCTCAAAGACTTGGAAACCCTTCCTCTCTAATGATCTAGTCATGTACCTAAGTGTACAGGGTTTTTTATAGTTGTTTGTGGTTCAGAGGAAGGCCATGAGCTTCTTCTTGAGGCAGGCCCTGTTTTGGGGCAAGGCTTCCTTTGTACACAAGCCTTGATATCCTGCATTTAACCCTTCTACTGAAACCTTCTTTGTGGTGTCGATTTGAATTAAGTTGCCTAAGCTCCCCTTGTAGTTTTGGCTCCCTTCCAGCTACAAGGCAATAGGCAATGCCTTGGGAAATTTTATTTCTCTCTTCAGAAACAGATTCTCATTCCCATCCCACTTCTACTCAATTGCATGTTGGAATGGATATCTCTAAGGGTCTTCTGGAGGAGTTTTGGCTCAAAGTTGAAGGTCATATTTGGAAGCATCAACTAGATTATGAAAGGGTGGCATTTAGGTGCAAAGGTTGTCTTGGCCTTGGTCAATTGGCGAAGGCTTGTGTGGGGCAAAAATATAGGAGTCCCAATCATGCTTCGTGATGGAAAGGAACTAAGCCTCATTACCAGTTGATTTTGGCTAACCACTGCCCCCTCTCCTTCTCATAAGGTTTAGTTCCAAGAGAAGATTTCTTTGAAGGGCTTTCCCTCTAGATCTTCATCTTCTCCTAAGCGAGTTCCTTCTCTAATTGTGGATCCTAGGTCCCCTTGGACCCCTACTTCCCCAATAGATGGATGGACTTCAGCTCTCTTCAATGATGATTCTTCTTGTTCTATTTAGGAGATGTGTCCTTCTATTGTGCATGTTCATGATTTAGCAGTTTTGGATTCCACTAGCATGGATTTGGGTCAAGATGATTGGACAACAGTCTCTAACAAAAAAGCTTGTGCAAGGAAGAAGACCTCTCCCATATGGTTCTCAGATCCCATAAAAGATGGGACTAGGTTGTGTGCAGGCAATGAGTAGTTTTCAGGTTTTTAGCTTTGTTAGCTGGTAAGGCCACCTTTTCCTAGAAAACCTAGAGAAAATATTAACAGAAATAGCCAACAGATTTTACCATTTTCACCCTCAATTTCAGCACAATACTCTTCTAGGTAGCTGCACCTGTTAGAGGGTCAATGTGAGAGCTGAGACAACATTTATGAAGGATTGCATCAGCAAAGTCAAGTGGATCATCCAGAGGGCTGTGCTTATTCTCTAGAAGTTGGAAATCAATAGTATAATATTGTGTTCTTACATCATTAAGTAAGTTCCCTAATCCTGTAGTTGGAGCAGCCAAGTTTTCTAGAACAATCTCATATAACAACAGAAGCTAAGTTATTCTTTTTTCCTTATAATTTGGTTGAATGAAAAACCCTTTGCTTTCCTTATTATCAATTAATTCTTAGTTGAAAGAATATGCCTTGTTCGACTGATTATCAAAGAACTAGAAGGTTAAAAGATACTCATAGAACTATTAACTATCCAAATTCTGTAATATACTATCATAGACGTCTTGTATATAAAATGAAGGAAATTAGGATTTCTGCATCTTGCTGTGTTACGAGATATTATGAATAGTTATTTGAGAATTGATACATTAAGTGGAAACATACTCTTATAATTATGATCAGGTTGATTGATGATGATCGGCTATAGGATATTTTGCAATATACCATTTAGCAATTGTTTCTGGCAAAGGGTGTGAAGAGACTACGGGCTCCTGTTCAGTCCTGGGCAATGTGCATAGCTATCCAGCCTTTCCTCAATAGAGCTTGTGGGGCAAGTCCACCAGGGATCAAACTATTATCATCAACTGTATTTTATAGTTGGACCTTAAAAAAACAAAATTCCCTACACTGTTTGGTAGACTTGTCACAAATGTCTTACACTCTCTTTCTATGCATCATAATACATAATGTAATTTTTCAGTCCATTGACTACATTTCATCTGTAAAGTATAACTACATTTTCTTGTTTTTCTTTAAATTCTGTTCCCTTGGATTTTCAGTATTACAAAAATGAACCTTCTGAGTAACAAAAGATATAGCAAACTAGTTGCCTTCTTAGCAATTTTGGCTCGAAATCTAGGTTGTACTCGAAGAAAGTTTCTAGCAAAGTTTTGAGACTCACTTAACCCCCAAACCAAATTAAGCCAGAAAAATTGAAACAAAGTGATCTTTTCAAGTTAGAAAACCTTACGAGCTTTGCGGAAGTGAATATCCTTGTCATCATTAACACTGATCATTACCCAAGGCCTTCTCAAGGATATCCTCTCAGATGCATCTCCAGACATACATATCTGTTCTGCCATGTCAATACCTTCATTTACTGCAGTAACAACCGAATTATCTGCTGCACAGTCAATGCAATCAACTGCAAGCCGAGACACCACAGAATCAGAATCCGCTGATGTTACTTTGATTGCATGTTTTTTTAATCAATATAGCCACACTACAATTCAAATCCACACTGACTCAGAAAACAAATCAGACTACTAATTCATCGTTTAATTTATCATATTAGAGTCTGCAAAGAGGGGTTTCACTTCTAAAATATTTATGTATATATTCCTTGAAAGAGAGTAGCAAAGTAATGAGATTTTGGAGTTGTACATATTTCCTTATGTTTGTTTGTTCTCTCAGCTCTTCCACAGTTCTTACTGCAGCCTCTAGGGTATGCATGAGTTCACACTGCATTCATCTACATTTACTGCATTGTTAAGCCTCAAGCCTCTGTCCTATGGGCAATTTTATTATAAATATGATAGAACATTCAAGGAATGCATCGGTTGATGTTGCTATTACTGTGATTGCTGCTAATGGCACCAAAGAAGGTGAGGAAACTTGTCCCCAAATATACCATGAGGTATGCAAATCTTAATAAAAATTCCACGAATGTTTGTTTGCAATTACCTAAGTATGAGAAAGCATATGCATGATTAGAAAAATGCACTATAGTTGGCTCTATTTTGTAGGCAAAACACCATCTCAATCCACATGTAATACTGTTGTTAAATATAGATGGTAACTATATGTTAGCATTTTAATTCACACCTTTCAATGTGACACAAAAGTGACAAAACGGAACAGATGTATAGTAAAACTGTTCTTCGAATTATGAGGGAAGGCTTTCTTTTTTGGAAGAGTGAAGGAAATGATAAATTCCTTTATGCTTTCAATTTATAAAACCAAGAACTTAAGGATCTCAAGTATGAAATACAAACAAACTTTAAACTAAAACCAACCTTTTTGTTCTTAGGCTAGGGCACAAGGCGATTTAGCACTTTTGCACTAGATAGGAGATTCCGTATTTTATGACTATCTACTATAGTAAAAGATTTTACACAACTAATGAATGCTCACAATTTTTAATTCAATGCAGAGATTAAAAATTACAATAGAACACAATTGGGTTGAAAAGAACATAGACACGAAGGACTATGAATCAAGTAAGAAGAGTTGTATAAAAACCCTGTAATGTTCCCTTCTCAAGAGTGAGCATTGGTGAAGACCTTTAGCCTATTTTAATTCCCGTAGGCCAATTGGAATTTCTGGAAGGGAATAATTAATTAATTAAATTAAGTTGTCTTAAATTATTATTTTTACAGGCAACTTATATTTAATTAATTATTTAAGGTTGACATTTTATATTAAAGTGACTTACTTTGGAGTCTAAAAAGCAATTTAAATTAAAAAGTCACTTTATGGGGTAAATAAAATATAATTTCTGGAAAGTTCTAGAGGTGAGTATAAAAGGCGGATGCAAAAGAGAAATTTTCATTCTTGACATTTTACATTTTGGAAAACCTCATCTGTGGAGATTGAGCATTTGTTCAACTACAGCCCTAGGACGAAAACACTAAGGCGAAAATTGGTTTTGGAGAAGGATTTCTTCCTAGCCAATATAGAGGTGAATTCATTCAAGATTCACTATTGAGCCGAACAATTGAAGATTTCAATTTTTGGGAGTTTATTGTATCTCAGTTTGAGGATTTTTGAGAATGGCAATGTAATCTCTTGAAGATCATTCCATATTTTGAAGTTAAATACATTTTAATATGTTTATTGTTGGAAAACCCTAAATGAGGCTGACCGTACCATTTAGAAGGCAATGATTTCTCAGTTTCAAAAGATGCGATTCTTTTTTGGGAGGCTTTGAACCTAGCTGTGGCCTATCAAAGGAGTTAGAGGTGACGTGGGGAATTTGAGAGTTCCATTTTGCTGACCGTACATGTGGAAAAAAAAGGCAGTGCAGGAAATATTAAGGGAAGCACTTGTTATGAAGGAAGTTGGAGTATTTAGAGAGGCATCTAGCATTTGGAAAGGCCAGCGATTGATTTTGGTGTGAGTTTAGGGTCTCAAAACCCAGCCGACCCTCATAGGCAATATTTAATACCATTGTGTAGTGATCTGTCACATACTGGGACAGATTTAATACACTTCTTGGACTGCGGCAATTGTTTCAGGTTTTCTGTGAGAAGCTTCAGTAGTATTAAGGGTTATTCAGATCTGAGATGAAGTTAAGAATTGTTGTTGGTCTATGCTAACACCATTTCAGCAAGCAAGGGCACCTGAGCGAAGGTATTTATCAGCTATAACCCCTGTTATCAGCATCAACAGTATTTACCTACAGCAGAAATCTTTATCAGCTATCAGAGGTTAGAAATTACATCATTTCATTTCTGAATATACTTTCATTTCTGAATTATAATAGAAGAGTATTGTATTTCTCTTAAGTGAATGCAATATCACTTGGTGGACTGTTATCTCAATTATCAATTGCCAAACATTGCAAACATATTATTTGCTATCTAGGTATTTCATGCAAACATTGTTGAAATACACATAAATACAACTGAACACCAACTATTTGATGAGATGTCTGTGAGCACACATTGAGAAATTTGCAAGTTTATTGAAATTTTTTGGAAGGGACAGTACAAAGCCACAATACTTCCTCTAATAAAATCTTCAATACAAAGCTTGCACTAATTATTAGATTTACCCAATTCATAAGACAATTAACTCAAAAGACATTAACTCAGTGAACAACAATTTCAGCAACAAGTAGGCACGAGAATTACTATTAGAAATCTAAGTGCAAAATTACACATATTTATAAGGCTCACAAAACTCTACATGAAAATACACCAAAAAATCAATTGCATTTCTACTCTAGGAATAACTTGACTTCATGCAATGCAATCTTTATTACAAAATTCTATCCACTAAAACTAAATCTAAACTCAAGCAATCTTCAATTAGACTGTTGGTAAAGATTACTACAAGCTATCAATAAATTTTCCAAAACTTATATCCCTTGCCTATTAAGAGATCCAAAAATAGACTTCTTTAAAAATAGAGTTTCCTCAAGAAGCACATCAGGCTAAAATTAGAGATAGCTAGAAATAGCTACTCAACAACCCCACTGGAATTCCGTGGTGCTGAAGCAACTTTCTAAAAATTCTAAAGAAATTGATCAACCCTAGCTTTCAAATAGCACTGCTACCATACCAAATCTAACCATACAATTTGTGTTTGAACGATGACTAACTTTTGAAACCAATATCTCATTTTTTTCCAATTCCTCCTCCATTTTTTAACATGAACAATGATCTTTGCCAAATCGTACATGTTATCCACATGTTGAACATTCCCAAAATTTTCCCCGATCAACTGCTAAATTTTACCTTGGGCATCATCCAAATCAAAAATACCCCCTTCCTCATCAACATTTACATGGAATATTAATTGTGAATTCAGAAACGAACCTTTCCACGTGAGCTAATCTATTCTTCTATTTAGTGAAAGTCGAAGAAGCCTCATTTAATATTCTCATAAAAAAACCATATTGCCCTTTCCATGTGAAAATTTTGTCTTTTGGCTCCTTATTCAATTTCTGAGTATTAATCTATTTGAATTTTTTTTGCAATCTTCTCATAAGGAGGAAGTGTATCCATCATAAATTTCTCCATATTTGTAATTCCTTGGATAACCTTATTTGCCTTAGCTATCAAAGTATACAAGTTTCCCAATATCCTTGTACCTTGCTAACAAAAATCCTCTAACCATTTCTTGAAATTCTTTCCATATACAACTAACTGATCTAGCCATTTTTTATCTTTGGTGGAGTCTAAGATGTAAGCTATAAATATTGTAGACTCTAAAGAGGCTTGCAAAAGATGTGTTATAAACTCTCAAAGATGTTTGATTTCAAACTTCAAGAATACCTTGTCTTCACCATCTTTTATAACCCTTTCTTTGATATTTTTTTTTCACGACCTCATATTTACATCATCATGGCAAGTGCTTACCCCCAAATCTGTTCTAACCAATGTTACAAGACTCGCCCAGACTCGGCAAGTCCCGAAGTGAGGGGCACCAAACGAGTCCCAGGGACCCCAGAACCGGCGAGTCTGACAGACTCCCCAAAACCAACGAGTCTCGAGGGTAAGACTTGGTCGTGGCATGTAAAGTAAAAGTTAGAAAAAATAGAAGAAAAAAAATAAAACGCTCAAAATAAAGAGACTTAAAATGGTCTCCTACACCCTAAAGCAAGTTCATTTCATTTTCAAGCCAAAGGAGAGAGGAAAAAAAGAGTTTTGGGCCCAAACTATATTGCATTGAAGGGAAACCAGCAAGTGGATTGAGCAAAAATCGGTGGTTGAATCACATTTGGGCAGGTTTGTAGCTACTTTTGGTGCATCTAGAGGAGTCTACAAAGGATTGAGAAGAGCTCACCATTGATTTCAAGCAAGATTTAAGAGGTAAGTTTGTATTTTGAAGTTTTTTTTGTTTTTTTTAATAAAAATTTTATTTCTCTTTTACATTTGTTTTTTCTTTTTTCTATTTTATTTTAATGGACCAAAGAACAAACCCTAAGTTTTTTTTAACAAACCCTAGGTGTTTTTATAAAAATTAATTAATTTTATAAATGCAAACCCTAAATTTTTTATTTTAATTTAATTATAGACCATAAATGTTAATTTATTTTTCTATTTATATGTTATTGCAACATTCTTTACATTTATAAATTGTCTTAATCACAATGTCAACCCCAGTTAGAAAGGACCCTTGATGGAAACATGCCATCCCTGGGACAAAGAAAGGGGAGGTAACTTGTTTTCATTGCAAGACAAAAATGCTTGGGGGAGGCATTAACCAATTGAAATACCATCTTGCACATATACCATGCCGAGATGCTAAACCATGCCCAAAAGCACCTCCTAAAGTTATACATGAAGTGCAAAGTCAATTAGAAACCTTTGAGCAGCAGAAGGAACTAAAAAAGAGACAAAGAGAGGAAATGGAAGCCATTGGTAGAGAGTCTTCTTCCATTCCTCTATTTCCTACATTTATGAGTAGTGGCAGTGCCAGTGTTAGCATTGGGCCTAGAGTTCGTGGATCTAGGTTAGATTCATATATTTTGCCATGCACTACTCCAGGTTCCCAATCGTCACTTGAGAGCATGGGTTGGAACAACGATAAACAAGATGCAACTAGAAGTGCAATTGAAGACTTTTGGTTATATTGCACCATTCCATTTCACGCAACCAAATAATTCATTTTTTTAAAATATATAGTTTGATTCTTTGTCTCTTGAATTTTTGAATTTAGAGGTATGTAGAATTCAAAGTTAAACTCTCAATTTTAGAATACTTATTTTGTTTATTTTATTTGTGTTAGGTCTCTTTATTGGCAAAACATGGTAGATGCCATTACTGTTTGTGGGGCGGGGCTTAAATCCCCTAATGATGAGATAAAGGGCTCCATTTTGTCTCAAAAGGTGGCCAATGTCAAAGCCACAATTGAGGAGCAGCATGAGATATGGAAGAAGGGTTAACCATTATGACTGATGGTTGGACAGATGGAAGAAATAAACATTGCTAAATTTTCTTGTTTCTTCCTTAGGTAATTGTACTTCCTGAAATCCATTAATTTAGTGACTAAGATTTTTAATTTCTACTTTACTGAATCATTGATTTTATTTCTTTCTCAGGTGGCACAGTGTTCTTGAAATCTATTGATGCTTCAGGAAACACAAAAAATGTTGAAATCCTTTGTGAAGCTATGGAGGGAGTCTTGGCCAAGGTGGGTGAGGAGAAGGTGGTGCAAATAGTTATAGATAATGCAGCAAATTATGTTGTTGCAGGTAGACTACTCATAGATAGGCACCCATCCTTATTTTCAACTCCTTATGCTGCTCATTCCCTTGACCTCATATTGAAGGATCTTGGAAAGATTCCATGGATCAAAGCATGTGTGTAGCATGCTACAAATATTTGTAAATACATGTATAATTATACTTGGGTCCTCAACCTAATAAGGAAATTCACAAAGGAGTCGGCTCGTCTTGGAATAACCCGGTTTGCAACAAATTTTATCACATTGCAATCCTTGCTTCAGTCAAAGGCAGCTTTGAGGCACATGTTTGTTAGTGAGGGGTGGACTTCCTTGTCATATGCTAAAACCAATGCAGGGGTTGATGTGGTTGATTGGATTTTTGATAAGCACAACTTATGGCTTCTAGACAAGGAGATCGTAGAGGTAAATCTACATTATATTTTTGTTTATATTTCCATTTTATTTGTTTATTTTTGTTCACACTTACTTATGTTAATGTTTCACAATAATTGCAGTTCACAGAGCCTTTAGTTGTTCCCCTACGAGTTGTTAATGGGGAGAAGCCTACAATGGGCTACATATATGAGGGCATGTTAGCGCCAAGGAGGCCATTAGATCCATTTATGCTGGAGTTGAGGATAAGTTTTGTCCCATATGGGACATCATTGATCGACGATGGCACCTCCAACTTCACAAGCCCCTACATGCAACTGCCTATTTCCTCAATCCGGCATTCCAATTCCGCCTAGATTTCAAGGCCGATGAGGAAGTTCTAAGTGGTCTCTACATAGTCATAGAGCGGATGGTGCCTAATCATCTGCTTGGAGCACAAATAATCACCAAAATTGAGATCATTAGACTTGCACAAGGAGATCTATTTGCACAAGAGATATGCAAGGCAACTTGATCAACATTGCAACCAGGTAAAAATCTATTAAGGGCATAATTTAAGTTCAAAAATTAAAACTTTTCCCTTTTTTACATTATTATTAAATATTGAAACTTGAAGTTGGACAATGAGATTGATTTTTTCCTTTTCTCATTTTAGATGCATGGTGAAAAAGATTTGGTGCTAAGATGCCAAATCTTCAGAGGATTGCAATTTGTGTCTTGAGCCAACCAAGCAGTGCTTCAGGATGTGAGCGCAATTGGAGTATGTTAAAGCACATACACTCCAAGAAGCACAATAGATTGTCAGTGCAAAGGTTGAATGATCTTGTTTATGTTCATTACAACCTTCGCCTTCGCCACAAATAAATTTTGGGCACTAACTTATCTCCCGTCACCTTAGAGGAGGTTGATCCACAATTAGATTGGATCATTGAGGTTGAGGATCCTGTCCTCAACAATGAAGACCTTGCATGGGTTGACCAGGTGGATCGAGAGGCAGAGGCAAAGGCAGTGGCCATGGCAAAGGAGGATAGAGCACGAGAAGACACCTTGGATGTTGGTGTGTCACTGAGACACAAGCAAATATCATGGTTGCATCATCATCCAGGACCTATCTTCGATGCCCATGCAGGACTTGTGATGTTGGGACGAGTGATGCAAGCTCCTCTGAGCAATAGACTTAGAGGTTTTGTTTTGATATTTGTTTTGAACTTTTGATGCCATGGATTTCATATTCCATTAGTTTTGTATACATTTGACAATATTTATATATCTAAATGTGTTATTTCCTTCAACTAAAATTTGCATTTATACTTATGTGATCAATGTATACTTGTGTATGTGATCAAAGCAGCTTCTATTTGATTAGTTTATTGTGTCTTTAAGGTTTATTTATTAAAGGGTACATGAAACAAGTTTTAAATCCTTAAAAATCTCTATATTTCATGGGTTTTTCAATTTGTTGAGATAGCACCGAGTCCGAGTCCGGGTTAAAAATCAGCTTGCCGAGTCCAAGGTGAGTCCGAGTCTTGTAACTATGTTTCTAACAACCTGAAAATCGACAAGCTCAATACTCTAAATAGACCTATCCTCTGGAGGAATAACTGTCTCAGTAATCAAATTACCCTTAGTAATTTTCTTTATTTTGCATTGCCTCTTAGGCTTCTTCTCTATTGAATCTTCAATCAATGTGTCAAGTGTAGCAAATTTGATTTGATACGAAGGTGCTTTTCTTTTGTGAAAAACTACTGACTTCACTCACTTTGGAGTGCCTTTCCCTCTATCCTCATCACAACGGAGAAAAGGAGGTCTTGTTGGAGAAATTTGCCAAGTCTGGAGATCAAGGGTGCAACTCACCAAAAGGAATGAAATCCAATTTTCAAAAGTTGTCTTTCACACTATCCGGGGTGCACCTCTATAAGGGGAGATTGAAGTCACATGCAAAATCAAAAACATTCTAAGTATCCATATAGAGGGGCACACTTGTGTTCATAGGATAGAATAGACAGGTTTTGTAATATCCCTGATGGATATTGGTTATTTTAAACAAACAGCTTCAATGCTGTACAATGATCATTAACATTTCAAGAACCTTACTCTGACAGATATTTCACACAGCCAATAGAAATTATAGATTGCTTCATTCAAATTAAAGATTTGAATGATATTTATATCAGATAATGATAACTTATGGCAGGCAATATATCAATTGGTTACTGTTGTTAATCTTGCAAACTCATAATGACAACTGAACACATTTTGCAGGTTACTGATTCAGATCACATACCATATTTTATTGTTCAATAATTCAGATCAACCAATTAAACTAACTGCTGACTTCCAAGATACCTACAGCTCAGAGTTCTTCAATACAGATGCGATTCCCTCAATTGCGTAGTTCCTGGGGTTATGTTGATTGCTGCTTATCACTGCCTTTCAATGTCAATTTGATGACTATGATTGCCGGCGGTTGAATGAGATGCCAATCAATCCTTAGGATCTTCCTCCAATAGATCGATGCTTTGTTCATATGAAGGAGAAATCTTCAGCTCTGTCCGCCACAGCAACTACGATCCTTATGCTGGCCCACGGAAATCCGTTGCTCACAGATATATGTACCTCTAGTGATGAACTCTGAGTTCTGTAGCATGCTATGGTGATATTAGCTGCAACCAATTTGATATCACTCTGACTTGAAGCAAGCTAATGATTGTTCTAAGTCTTCAATACAAAACTACGATCCCAGCCATAATCAGTTTCCTTGGCAATTCAGCACTAACTCAAGATGGTGCCCACGATACCTCTTATGATATCTGCATCCTTCTAACATTCGTTCCACATACAAACACAGGCGGAAACCACGATTATTTCAGGGCATCGATATAGATTTCCACTAATTTATGTGGCGTTGATGTTTCCTTGGACGATGTTGTAATGCCACAAACCTTCAACAGCGACACAGATGTTTCCTTTGGAATGCTTATGGAATGGTCGCAGATGTTCTCACTTCAAACTCACAATCCACCTTTTGATGATAATACTGGGATGCGATCTCTCCTCAATTCGGTATTCAGACATCAATGTGGAAGACTCCATTCTAATTGATCACATATATTCTTCATTAATATCGATGATGCCATATATATTTGTGGCCCACTCTGATGATCCGCCTCTTATATAAGATCTCGTACATAAGATATCTTCCTTCTTATGACCTACGAACTGAATGACATCCCTCACGCGATTCTTTTTAGCATTTTATCAAGTCTCCTTAAATCCTTGTGTGTTTGCTGGCTCTTGCACTATGATAAATCTATAATGCTTACTGGGATCCACGAACCTACATAAAGCTGTCAATATTTGTCTCCTCAAAGGCCTACAACACATATAATCTAGATATATATATATAAACTTTAAAACACGGATATACATATCGATTCAATATTAACAAATTTATATTGATTTATCAATCAATAAATTTGTGAAAGAAACTCTCTGCACATCAAATCTGCATAATCTTTATTCAATCTTCAATGACTTGCAAAATGGTCCCAGACCAATTATTGAAATCCCAAATACAATAAAGCCCAACTGAGAAACCTGAGTGATTTCTCCTCTACAATTCAGCAAATGCAAATAAATCCCTCTTTGACATTGACTGGATACAAAGCATAAGTCATAGATTCAATATATCAGAAAAACCAAGACATAAGCATGATGAACTATGACTCTCAGGCCTTCTTTTAAAGCCCTTACATCAATTAGGCCCAGCCTAATTTTATTAAATGTGTACACAGTCACACTTAACAATATTAAATGCTTTTACACACTAACTTTTTAAATGCTTGTTTTTGTGTACACAACACTTTTTAATAAAGTGTTTTAATACCGACTTAAGTAACTTAAATAAAATATTAATTTTATAAAGCAAATAAAAATACTCTATAAAATTAATTTACAATTATAATATTTTAAGTTACTTAAAAAGTGGGGACATGACAGGTTTACACTAACAGGGGCACACCTACATGAGTAAACAAAAGGATGGTCTATTAAGGTGCACTCCCTTGTTGGAGATTTTGAGTTTTAATCCTAATTCATTGTTGCACAGCTCTGTAAGGAGGCTACACAGACAAACAGATTTTTCTATGTTAAAGTGTGTGCACCTATGTATGGAGATCAAAATTTGAATTCCTTAAGGGAGATGTGCATGTGTAATTGAGGTGCACACCTAAGCCTGAGGCGTTCTTTCAAATTCAAATTAACGAACTGCCATGCACAAGAACGCACTTATTAAGGCATAATATCAGTCAAATTCAAGGTGCAATCTCATATTGTTAAGTGTGTGTCTAACTAAAGGGTTGAAAGGCGAAGGAAACCAAGTCAAAAAATTTAAGTCATACTCAAGGGTGCACATGGGAGTATGAAGTGCACACTCAAAAAAGGAGAAAATCATTTCAATTAACCTTGTGTTCTTGTTAACACAGGCATGCCTAGAGCATGGGTGCACACCTTGAGAAAGGCAATTTGATTTCAAATTGTTCAAAGGCATGTTCAAAGGCACGTGCCCCATAAAGGAAGAAAATTTGTTTTCAAAACAAAGTTCAATGCTCAATGTACGGGTGCATGCCTAGGCTGAAAGTGCACACCTCTACACATAGACTTCAAGTGTAAGCTCAAATATGAGGGGCATGCCCTTACATGGAGATTTCTAATTTCAAAAATTCAAGGTTCAAAATCTATTCATAGGCACGTGCCTGGTGTATGGGTGTGCACCCCACAAAGGAGAAGTTCAAATTTAGAATTTCCTATTCATGAACGAGCACATGTGGAGCAAATTTATTTTCAGCGCAAAGTTTGAGGACATATTTACAGGCATGCACAAGACAGGAGCGCTGACAAGTGAAAGTTTAAAGGCCTATTTACTATGTTGCACGGAGACCCATCTCCGACCCCCTGGTACTCGTCTCCCTGTCTCAGAGACTTCTTGGGTACGTCTCCCTGCAAAGGGAGACTTCTGGTTGAGTCTCCCATACGTCTCCAAGTACCTTGCATCAATAAAAAGGCGTCTCCATTTTTTTTCTTTCTCTACCTTTCATTTTTTCCACTATTTTCTCACAAACTCAGTGGATTCTTACTCCTACGGACTTCAAACCTCAATACTAGTGTCTACAGTAATATATATACATTAAGCTATATTAAATTGTTACAAGTAAGCTATAAGCCTATAAGTAATATATATACAGTAAGCTATATTAAATTGTTACAAGTAAGCTATAAACTTAAACTTTACCAGTTCTCTTGTTTTAAAAGTTCAATGTCATGATATTTTCAGTTTTAATGTTAGCATATTAATAAATTATATTTTTTTTTAAAATGGTGTCTCCAAGTACCCCCGTCTCCTATTTTTCAAAAACAGACGTACCGGTACTGGTACCAGTCTCCCGTACCAGTACCAGTACCAGTCTCGGTTCAACCTTGCCTATTTATAGCCACATGTAGAGCTGCAGACTAATCTTTCAAAAGCCAATTTTTTAAATTAATAAACTCCTATCTATATGCAGCCAACCCAGCTCTCCAAATAAAATCAAAACCTCTATTTATAAAAGAAAGAAGCGCCACTTCAAAAAGTCATAACCTTTCAATATAAGATAAATCTCCTATAAATATCAGTCCATGGCCAAATGAAGAGCGAGTCTTTAATAAACAAAGGGTCACATTTATAGAGGAGGTGGTGCTAATTTTGAGGCCGATATTCTTTAAATAAAGCCTCAGTTTTCAGTCTTCTACAAACAGCAAATCAAATCGAAGTACAAAAGCAGAACACTGTTATCAGCAGGGATAAACAGCAGCAACAGTTGGGCACCATTTTTCAAAGAAGAATCAGGAGTGTACCAGTTTGTTGTCTTCAAAAATCTTCCTTTTTCTATTAGTCATAAGCATTCTTTGAATAAAATCAGTCAAAGGAACAGTGAACAGCAGTCTTTTTCTTCCAAAATCTCCTTTCTTCTATCATTTTGCTAACTGTTTCAAGGTGAAATCAAACTTCAGCATAGCAGCAGAATGCTAGAACTAAAGGAAAATCAGTTATATCAGACATAACAGCGCTTTATTCTTCTCTCAAATATCTACAAAATCGAATCAAAATCAATCAAGAGAATGGTTTTTCAGCAGGTTTTGAAAGAGATGTCGCTTTAACAGCAGTATAGTGAATTCAAATCTCATATAAAAAGAAGAACAAATCAGCAATTACACACTTTTCAAGATGAAGTACTCATCTTTTTCCATGGATGTTCCTTCAGTTCTAGTTCACGATTATTCAAAGGTGCGAGAAACTAACTTATGTCATGTTAGCCTAGAAGGCTTAAACCTTGAGGAAAAGACTAAAGATGGAAAGAAAGTATAGCTAAAAAATTGATTCAAAGTGGCCTTGTCCAAATGGGCTTGTTTCCTATTTATGCACAAAGCCTAGAATTGATTCTAGCTTGTTTTAAGCACTAGGATCTTGAAAAGAGAGAGATCAAATAAGCAGATGGGAGAGTTCTTTGCAACCTCAATTCAGATGAGACCGAAATGGCATTCGGCGTACCAACACATGAGGAGTCACTTGAAATGGATTTAGATGAATGCGAGAAAGCTTAGAAGAATAATTTAGTGCATTGTCAAAAGCAAATCACCAAAAAGTGGTTAAAGGAAAAGAAGTCAAGTATACCAAGAAACTTGAGTAAAGATGAATTCAAAGATGAATTCTCAATCATGATCACACTCCTAAACCGGATCACAGGCCAAAAGCAAGTTTGCAGTTTCAAGCCATGGATTTTCTACATCATGAATACCATATGCAATGAAAAGGAACATTTTTTATTGGTCCCAACTAATCAGCAATTGTATGTATAGACAATTGATGGAATTTGAGCAGACTTGTGAATTCAAGATTACTTCTTATGTTGTATACTTAATGGCATACAAAAGCACTTTCACAAGGTTGAACACCATAAAACCACGCCAACATACTCGTGTATACCGATACTTGCCACAGTTAGAGTATACGGAATCTCTCAAGAACTAGAAGAGGGTGAATGATGCTTTCTTCATGCACTTGGTACGAGTTATGGAAGACCATATGCACATACAAATTTTAGAGAAGGTGAGGGCTATCATCTCAAATTGGGTTGATTGTAACATCTAATTCCCAACTTTCACTTACATTCAGGTGTTTGGATTTGCATCCTATCCATATATGTTGTCCAGATATCCAAGTGATGAGATCATATTTACAGAATATCTTCACCAAGTTTCTAAGGTACACTTCTATTGAGAGGAAGACGTGGGTTTGGGAGTGGGTTTCCCAATTCAGCTTGGATATATAAGTGTAATATTGCTGCAGATTCGAAATTCATCAGTGGAGAAATGGCAAGATTTAATTTCAAACCCTTCTACACAAAATGCACCTATGACACGAAGGGCATCATGTAAGAGAAGTTGAGAATCAAGTTCATGCATGTTCCAAAGATTAAAGACTATTGGGCCAATTGTGCAAATGAACTTGAGGTGCGAAGAAGGGATTTTAGTCATCTAACAGTTTGTCAATTTGTTGATATTCTTTTGGAGAATATACAGGGTATTTCAAATGATGAAGTGGACATCCTTTCACCATAGTTTGTCCGAAATAATATTGATCAACAGTTTTTGCCCTTAATAAATTGGCCCAACAAAGAGGTTTCCTCAAATCAAGAAAGGGCAGAGATAGACCTGAAGCCTAGCAGGTTTTTCCTAAATTCAAAGATGACAAGAAAATCAGAGGTTCCAAAAGAAAAAGCACAAGATTCAAAGCCGCCAGTGGTGAAAGTTCTCCCTCCATCTTCTTCAAATATGGTAACAAAGATAAAGAGAAGCAGGGAAAGTACTAAGGAAAAAGAAAAGAAAAAGGAAGAGTAATGTAGATACAACCTTGAAGGAAGAAAAGCTAAGACTAATTGCTAACAAGAGGTTTGGTATTTCCATGCCAATTCAACATGAACAACCGGCAATCATCACCTACTAGGGTACATTCCCCAAGTTTTCCCAAAGAAATTGTATTCACAGTTCACACTAGCTTAACCGTAATCCTGAATTTCATCTCCAATACAGATTATTCCTTCCCCACAAGTGCCTCTAGGAATTCAAAGTGTAGAAGACAAAGGAAAAGATGTTCCATAACGGGTGAAGTTAGTGGTTGTTCAGAAAGGAAAAACACCCTCATACCAAATTAATTCTGCCATGCTTCATAAATTGGTTGTAGAATTGATTCCTCCATTTTTGGCTCAGTCCTTCTCCAAAATTTCGAATTGTAATATCTGTTTTTCAAGTGCTACAATTCCCAAAATGTATTAAAATTCCCTAAAAATTCCAAGTCTTTTCTTCTTTGTCGATCATTTTCAACTTTTTCGAACTTTGTCGGCAAGTTTGCAGGGTCGTGAACTCCGAGAAATACCGACAAGGCTCTTTTTCTAAGCTTTTGTCGGCATTTTTCCCAAGTTAGCGAACTTCTAAAACCTCCGACAAAGAGTTCCTTTCTAACTTGTCACTTTTCTCTAAGTTTTAAATCTTTTTAAAATACTAACAAATAAAGGTGTCAATGATTTCCAAGGTTTGCGGACCTTTGAAATCACCAACAAGGTTCTCTTAAAGCTCAAAGCTACACTGTAAAGTTACAAAAAGAAAGACATTTAGGCAAGTTAGCAAGTTTGCTAAATCGCCGAAATATCGACAAGTCTTTGAAAAAAGCGAAGGAAAAAGAAGCAAAGTTAAAATTTTTTATGAGTTCGTGAGTAGGCGAAATCTTCAAAATATCGGCAGGGTTTTGAGAGATAAAGGAAAGAGAGAAGAAGAAAATCTTTCGGCGAGTTCATGAGTTAGCAAAATCACCAAAATACCGACACAGCCTCCAAAAGCAAATCAAAAGAGAAAAGGAAAAGCTTTTCGACAAGTTCGCAAAATTGTCAAAACGCTGACAAAGGTTACAATACTTCTACAAACCATAACAAAGAAAAGCTTCAGAGAATTGGTGTCAATGAGTTTGAAGTTTCCAGAAATCGCCGACAGAGCTTGAAAATGCTTTAAAAGACTAATGGCTTCTTCTCTTTACTGTAAAACAAAGGCATCGGCATTTAGTTAAGCTCTAAAACTTCCCAAACCGCTGACAAGAAATTTAAAAAGGCAAAATTGAAAGAACAATACAAAAGCAACAGCACATTTTTAAATTCGCCAACCCTTCAAATTGCCAATAGAGTTCGATAGAGCCCAAAAATGCCAACAAAGAAAAATACAAGTTATAAAAGGGTTTTCACGACTCATTTTGCACTTACCAAGCATTCAAATGAAGAGAAAACTCTACCACATGACCAAACAGGCCCTATCGCTACCTTCTCTTTGCAATCAACAACAAATATCTACCTCCATCGATCCCAATCCGCTCTACAGAGTAGGTTCATTGCATCCCACATTAAATTACTACATTCTCCCACATTTCCGCCCTATTAATTCAAAATCTCGTCTACTTGTTGTACAATTGAAGTTCCCCCAAGTTCAAATATATGCCTTCATGAATTACACCCACTAGAACTATCTAATCAATTAAACAATTTCCTCTCCCTTGCAATTCATCAAAATCTACTTCAGACCCTAACTCACCTCATTTGGCTTCTCTCCAAACCACACAAAATGAAGTTTGAGTTCCAAGGTTATGAGCATGCTGCTATTCTGCATAACTCCTTGTTTGAAGTAGGAGATAGTAACCTAGGACATGTTAGCTTAGAGGAATTCTGGAATAGAATGTAGGCAAACCCTAGGATCCAATTGTTGAAGCCACCTTTGTAAGTGGCCTAACCCATGTTGGTGGTTTCCCTACCTCAATCCAATGCATAGGCCTAGTTCTTGCTTGTGTCAAACTGTCATGTCCCCTTTTCGGCCCTAGGTGTGCGACATGGTCCCTTGCCCTATTTTCTAATTTCCTATAGGTTAATGGGTTGGTATTTGAAGTCGGTCTTATTGTCATTTTTATTATTGTAAAAGGCCGCTTTATTTATTATTTCTAGGCTGCCTAAATGGGGCACAATAAGGCCTTTGTAACTCTTAGTGTTATTTTAATTATTTTTGGGTAGAGTTACTAAAAGTCAATTTAAAACAAGGTTTCCAGGAGACCAGTACGTTTGTTTTTGAAAAATAGGAGACAAAACAATTGACTATACCATGTAGTCTCCCATGTTGAGTTTAATACTATGACATTTCCCTAAACAATTGACTATACCACCATCTACAATCATAACCTGGAATTTTGGGGTCAAGTAGACAAAACAATTCAATTGTGTTGCTAATTTATGGTTGATGAAGTTATGCGTACTCCCTGAGTTAATCAATATTGTTACCTTCTGTTGTTTAAGGAAACCCCTTACCTTGAGCGTTTGTGGGGTGCTAATACCTGATGGTGCATGACAAGAGATAGTTGGTTGGACATCTTCTAATTCTTCTACCACCACCCTAACTCTTCTTCATCCTTTTCTTCATCATAGGTAGCCTCAATGTAGATCAACTTCTCATCACATTTATGTCCTCTATGTTCCATCATAGTTGAAACATAACCCTTTGGCCCTTTATTCTTCAATTTGTTGAGGTGTCAACCTAATAGGTTGAAGAAATGATGATGCAGGAGCCCTTCCATCTTTGTTGCTAAGGAATTCCTCCCTTCTATTAACCATTTTTTTTCCCTCTAACTGCTTTGCCATAATCATTGATTGGGGCATAGAATTCAAACGAAACATACATACCTCATATTCGTTGTGATCCTTTAAACCCCCTAGGAATAATTCCTTCAAATTTTCCTCTACCACATTCTCCACTCTTAATGACAAAGTTTGCAATTGCTGAATATAATCCTTGACTGTACTTGTTTGCTTTAATTTGGTAAGTTGGCTAAAGTAGTTATCCATAAGATTTTCACCATAATATGTGATGAGTTCCTCTTAGAAAATAGACCATGTGACAACATGTCCCTTCTTTTTCTTCTCTTCACATAGCCAACAATACCAAATGAATTGGTCAAGATCCAAGTGTAAGGAAGCCATTGCCACCTTCTATTAACAAGGAACATGGTGACGATCAAAGAATTGGTCAAATCTTTGCCATCAAACTCTCGCATATCCATCTTTGGAGTTAAGTGTCTAGCCTTATTTGGGTGACGATCCATCTTCAGATCTCATTCAAACCCAAAAGCACCCTTCCGCTAAGGAAACTCATCTTCTTCCCAAGTCTTGTTGTGTGACTCCATGTGTTTGGAATCTTTAGAACCTTAGCTAGAAACTATTTGTTCAATCATTCCCCTAAGATCACTTATGATTTCATCCTTCAACTTTTTGGTTTCTTCCCAAATTTGCTCCCTTATAGATTCATTATCTTTGGGACCAATCTCCTCGATTTCCACATCATTAGTGCCTGGTGATTTTCTAGGTGTGAAAAAATTCTTCTTGCCTCTTGTTGCAGGCCCCGCCATGATGGAAAAAAATAATAATTTTGTAATAAATCACATAAAACAAATCCAAATGATCTAAAAAAATTACTATAACTTGGGCCTAGATCTCGCCTTTCAAAAAAATTTCCAAGAAATTCACTGATTTGCTACCTTGAGAGCAAATTTGGTGAAAACCCTAATTTCACAATAATTTCTTCAGATCTACTCCAAATACCTTCAAATCAAGACTGTAGGTGGATCAATGCACTCTTATTCAACCCTCTAGAATTCAGGAACAAAATCGTTGATTGCAATTCCAAGAGCAAAATTGGTCAAAGACTTGAAACGCTAATTATGCAATAACTTCTTTAATTATGCTCCAATGGACTTCAAATCAAGAGTGAAGAAACTTAAATGTATCCTTGAAAAACCCTTTTAAAATCAGGAAAAAATTAGCCAATTTGGGAGAGAGATGCGGTTCACAATTTGATTTTCGCCCACCAAGTGCCAAGATCATGCTCTAATACCACATGTAATGAAAACACTTGCACAATAGAAGAATATAATAGGAAATACTCGGCAAATACTTGAGAATAATAAGCCACTTCAAGGGGGCAAACCTCCAAATATCTCCAATAAAAACACAATTCCAATATGATGATCAAATAACACTCAATACCTCCTATATATACCCTACTTATGCCTTGGATATCACCCAAGCCAACTTGGATACCTAATTATATCACCTAGGCCAACTTAAATATCTAAATAAGATTATAATAATGATCCTATAACCTAATTAAGAGTTAAGGTAGCCACAAGCCGACTACTCATAACCCTCTACCAATAAGATTAAGGGCGTAGCAAGCCCCTCCTCTATGCATTTGGGGAGGCAAAATCAATATTGTTGCTCTTGCTTTTGCTTTGCTTTGCTAATTGTCTCCATAGCATTTTCATGTTCATACAGGACCCCGAGTGCCTTTTGATTTTGCAATAGCTTCAATAGCTCAAACCATAGTGCTTTATTAGCATTCTTATGCTCAATTGCTTTCATCAAAGCTTCCATAGCTCCAAGCCACAGTGCTTCATTAGCATTTTTATGCTCAATTGTTTTCATCAAAGCTTCACAGCTTCCATTTGATTTCATTTTCTCCTGTCTTCGTTTCTGTCACCAAGAGGAGGACCCCACTGCTGCAGAGGAAGAGAGGGTTGCCACAAGGACTTCTGAGGGCTCAAACTAGGCATTGGCATCTTCATAACAAGTTCTTCATGCTTTAAAGTAGTAATTAGCTCACATCTTGCCCTTGGAGAAGTAAAACATTGCTTTGTTTTTTTTTATAGGTTGTTTATTTGCTTTCATAGATTAGCATTGCATTTGATTTGATTACATTAGCCTTGTTTTCATTCACTAGATTACATTTACTTTCATAGTTATTCGCACTTTCAATTCATTAGATTAGATTAGATTCCAAAAATCGTTCTACGAAAACTCCAAAAACATAGATTAGTGTAATGTCCCACCCCAAATCTAAGACCAATATTTTCAGTTTTTTGTGGTTAAGTTGATACTTGTTGCGTTTGGTATTTTGCACTTTTGACAGAAAAACATGCATATGTATGTACTTTCAAAAACACAATGGAATGGAAATACCCAGATGCTTTATTTCAAAAGAAATGCATAACAAATCACAAGAAGCAATACCCATATCAAGATATACAAGAAGTTTAGTTTTCCAACATACCCATGAGCTGAAAAGTAAAATACAATGTTGGAAATTGCTAGTACAGCAATATGTATCAATGGATCTGCTCTGAAATGATATGTTATCCCTTACAACCTTCTAAACGCCCCCACAAGAATGAAAAACAACCAAAGAAAGTCATGTAAACAGCTTCCCAAGACTCCTCTAGCAAGTACGGCCAGATGTAGGGCTGGTAGCTGTAAACTCCTCAAAATCACCACAAAATGCTCTCTATTTGCTGATATCGACCTAAAGTTGTCTGCAGACCCTATACGCCCAAGGTAGAACGAGATAACATGAGAAGTCTGCCACAAAACCCCTCCATAATGCTCACAGCTGGTACAGCCAGGTAGGGAGGATGTACAACCAGCAAATGGGGAATATAATTCCACAAATACACTCAAAACCCACAACAAACTTTTGCAATCTGCTCTTCAATCTGCCTCTGAAATTATAGATGCAAAATGGTGAAGATATTGCAATGTTATCACTTCCGCGACAATGCTCAATGTTTCCAATGAATCTCAAAGTGACTCCTGGATGAAGCCACGCCAAAACAGCATCCTTAAAGTGTCTTCCAACCCTGCAGATACTCTCATCAAAGGAGGTTTCCATCTCCCATGAAGCTGGTCCAAACCCTTGTTCTCCACAAACAAGCTCAGACTCATAAAATTTGATATCCGTGAGTGAATGAAATGAGCCTTCTTTTTTCTTTTTGTTTCCTCCAAACCCAACGCCCACTTTGGATTATAAAATATTTCCTTTTACTTGGGCGCCCAAACTTTGTGACTTAATAACTTAGAAAATATTTCATTAAAACATGTCCACTTTATTATAAAGTCACTTTGCTCCTTTTAATTCACTAAGTTAAATACTTTAATTTAACTTAGGCAATTAATATATCATTAAAATAAATTTCATTTGACCTTTGAATTGAGATTTTGTAGCACCGCTAGATCGATCAAATGAAAACCAATGAAGTCCAATTGATTCGCACCGACTCGCTCCAAGTCCCTAGCCCCTTGCTAAAAATAGTAAGTTCGGCCACGAGGTCCGAAACTACACCAGAAATAGAAATCCCAACATAGGTCCCCTAACCATCCGTGTTAGTCTACGAGAACCCGTTGATAGACTAACCCTAATCCTCCCAACCGCTTAGGAAGGGGACATTATAGTTCGCCCTCCCCAGAATTGCTTGCCCGCAAGCAATTTCAACTCGGGATGCTGCAAAATCTACTCATTTTCCCATGTAGCATCCTCTGCCGGCAAGTTTTTCCACTTCACCAAATACTCCCTAATGACCCTCTTCCGCAAAGTACAATCCCTAGTATCAATGATGGCCTTAGGTACAGGGATCAATTTGCCCTCTTCATCGAGAGGGGGAAGCTCCATCGAGGGTGTCACATTATGTCCCAATGCCTTTTTGAGGCGAGACATGTGGAAAACATTGTGCACTCTACTCCCTGCCGGTAACTCCAACTCACAAGCCACTTCTCCAATCTTCTTAGAAACTCCGAATGGACCATAATAACATGGCTTAAGTTTCTCAGCGTCACTCTTCTTGAGAGTAGATCGTCTATAGGGCTGTAACATCAAATAAACCATGTCACCAACCTCAAAGGAACGCTCGACCTTGTGTTGATCTGCATACTGCTTTTGCTAGTTCTGAGCTTTCTGAATGTTTTCTTTCAAGGACCTCATAATAACCTAACTCTCCTGGAGCAAGTCCTTGGCCTTAGGCACTCTACTATCCCCAAACAATAGATCAAGGAAGCTAGGTGCCTCATACCCATATAATGCCATGAATGGTGACATCTGAATAGACATGTGGAATGTGGTGTTGTAGCAATATTCCCCAAGTGTAACCACTTAAGCCATGCCTTCTACTACCCTACAATGTAGTTTCTCAAATATCCCTCCACCCATTTATTTACAATTTCTGTTTGCTCATCTGTTTGTGGGTGGTAGCTAGTGCTCGGAGTGAGTTCTGTCCCACTCAATCTGAAAAGTTCCTGCAAAAATGACTCAGGAACTTGCTGTCCCTGTCACTAACTATGCTTCGTGGCAGCCCATGAAGCCTAAATATCTCTCTGAAAAATAAATCAGCAACTTGTGCTGCTATGTAAGTGGCTAAAATTGCAAAGAAATGTGCAAATTTTGTTAACCTGTCAACCACAACAAATATACAGTCCCTACCCTATGCCTTAGGTAATCCAATGATAAAGTCCATCGAAATACATTCCCACTTCTGGTTAGGAATGGGTAAAGGTTGCAACAAACCAACTGGAAAGGAGTGCTCATGTTTGTTCTATTGGCAAGTAGGACACTCCCTCACATATGTCAACACCTCAGTCTTGAGACCTTTCCATGTAAACCTCTCCCTAACCTGTTTGTATGTCTTGAAATACCCGAGGTGACCAGCCATAGGAAGATCATGAAAGGCTCTCGAAATTTTCTTCATCGCTGATCCTGGTACCAATAGTATCCTCCCTTTGTAAATGATGAGATCATTTACCACTGTATACCTGTCATCCTGTATAGTACCATCAACAATGCCAGAAGCCCACTTGTCCTTAGCATACTCAGCTATAATCCACTCTCTCCAATCAGCTGTGATTTCTACCAAAGAACATAAAGTGAGGTCTTCGTGAAAGTGCATTAGCGACAATATTCCTCTTCCCTTTGACATAAACTATGTCAAAGTCGTAGGCTTGCAACTTGCTAACCCACTTCTGTTGTATATCATTGAGGTCATGTTGGTTGAGGAAATGCTTAAGGCTATTGTGATATGTCTATACTACAAATTTGAATCCCACCAAATACTGTCTAAATTTTGCTAGTGCATGCATTATTGCTAACATTTCCTTGTCGTATATATTGTAACCTCTCTCAACACCCGTTAGTTTTCTACTCTCGAAAGCAATTGGGTATTTATCCTACATCAACACTGCTCCAGTGCCTTCTCCTGAGGCATCACACTCAAGCTTGAAAGGCTTGGTGAAATCTAGTATGGCCAAAACTGGGCAAGAGCTCATGATCTGTTTGCATCTGTCAAAACACTGTAGTGCTTCATCTGACCAAGGAAAAGCCCCCTTCTTCGTCAAATCTGTCAAAGGTGTTGCACTCTACAAAAATCCCTTGACGAACCTGCAGTAGAACCCACATAACCCAAAGAATCCCTTGAGCTATGAGAGATTCATGGGTGGTGGCCAATCAATAATTGCCCTGATCTTCTCAGGGTCTACTCTAACACCGTTGGCACTGATGATGTGCCCCAAATAGAGTAACTCTGTCATGCCAGATTCACATTTTGATTCCTTGGCATACAGTGACTCTCTCTCCAAGATACTTAGTATCTCCTCAAGGTGTTGGAGGTGCTCCTCCCAGGTCTTGCTAAAGATCATGTTGGCATTTCAATTCGCACCTCTGGAATGCACAGATAACCTGCTCTTTGAATTAGGAGGGGAAGCTCCCTCTTTGCTGATGTTTGCTTTAAAGATAAATAAACTAACTTGCCTATCTTTTTGATTCTCAGCTGCGAGCACAAGGTTATAAAACTCTATCGCCGCAGCAAAGGTTTTTCTCTTAACTTCTAACTACATCTAGGTCTAAACTAAATGACGCTTTTGATAATCCAAGTAAATTTAGAGCTTAGGAATCAAAAGTAAACAGGGAATGATTTGTTAACACAACACTCAAACAAACTTATTCCAGATTGCATCCGAAGACTCATTGTACTTTTAGGATGTAAACTAAAAGTAAGAATATGCAAGCAACACATATGACAGTAAACTAAATGAACATGAGACAGAGAATCAGAGCAATGGTAGGCGTGAGATTTCCTTTCTCAATATCAAGAAGTTGTTACAACTCCAGGACAGCAGTATTTACAGCAAAGACAGGCATGCAATATGCGATCAAACACTGGATTACAATTGACACAAGGTGAACAAGCACTTGAATAACAATTTGCAGGCAAGAATAGGCTCAGCAAATTTTGCTATCACAATTACAGTTACCAAACAATGGGCAAGGTTGCCCTTATTTATACACAAATTAAAGGAGCAGGGAACCCTAAAATCTCCTTGATCCTAGCTAACTAACTTGCCAACTTACAAGCTTTATTTCTATTCTAGACAAAAGATTCTAACTAACACCTACTTTAAATCGGTTTGATTTAAAGCAAAGAAAGCTCCAACTATTACAAAGTGATTTTTCTATTTAAAGGATGGATAAGCTTGAATGAAAACGACAGCTTTAACTCGAAAAAGCATTGAGTTAACTGCTGCTTTTTGAGTTCCATCCTTATCTACATTGCTAGTCCGTTGGTGACATCACCCACTGATATTTTGGGAAACAATATCCTCCAAAAAGCTAGTAACCGCTTTCTTGCCAGGATTGTTTGTTGATACTTTCCAAGATGATATTTTGATTTTTTTTTAACAGAATTTGAGAGAAAAAGCTGGCACGTGGGTTTTGTAGACAATCTCGTTCTGAAGCAACCCAGATCGTCAGATTCCGAAAAAGCAGAGGGGTTTTCAAAAACAGCAAATTTTGGGAAAATTAAAATTTTCCAATCTTCAAGAGGACGTGATTCCAGATGAACCCATTTTGATGAAAATTGAAAAAGCTCTAGCTTTGTTTCTGGAAAATGATGCCCTAGAAAAATGGATCTTGAAAAAGCGTGCCTCTGTGCTTCCCAATCCCGAAACCACAAAGAACACTGAAAAAGCACTCCATTTGGGTTCTCAAATCTTCATGAGAAGAAAACGATGTTTTTTCTCTGAATGCGACCCGCAAAAATAATGAATAAAGGAGGCCAAAGGTTTTTTTTGTTTTTGTTTTTGTTTTTTTTTTTAATAAAACTTAGGACAAAAAAACAACTTTCTTTGTGAAAGCACAAATCTTGAAGCTTATCCACAAATATAGTAACATTTTGAGCAAAAATCCAAGTTGATATGCTCACATAGGATGAATTCCTATTTTATAGCTACCTAAGGCTTACGTGTGAGGATGATGAAAACGCTGCTTCTTTGATGAT
This sequence comes from Cunninghamia lanceolata, assembly GCA_027924645.1. Classification (NCBI taxonomy): domain Eukaryota; kingdom Viridiplantae; phylum Streptophyta; class Pinopsida; order Cupressales; family Cupressaceae; genus Cunninghamia; species Cunninghamia lanceolata. The sequence goes on from BSBN01000082.1 coordinate 3,205,050, forward strand.
GTCATCAAACATGCAAAGTTGCAAAAGTGTTAGCCAATTTTTCTTCGTTTTGAAACTTTTGCACTCATTATGACTCCAGCAGGTCCTACCTCTGATTTCAACAAGATGGCAAACTGTCACCGTTGACTGAAAAAGCTAACTGATCATGGCATTTTGAAGTTTTATCAATTCTGATTTGATCCCCAGCCTCGAACTGACGATCTGACGACGTTCGACTGCAATTTTCATTTCTAGAAACCGTCGTCGGATGAAGATCGGGAAACAGCTGAAGGAGGCATTGTCGGGACAAGAAATTTTCTAACACTGGAAAACCCAGGCGCCCAGACTGGATAGGGGCGCCTAGGATCTCATGTCTTAGCCAATTTTCTGAGATTTTTAATTTTGCTCAGTTTTCATTTTTCGTGCGCATTCTGGTGACTGTGGGCCCCTGTTTGGATGTTGAATCTCGCTTTCCGGAGCAAACTAAGACTGATGGTCAGGCAATCAGGCAAGCCTGATGAAAATTGAACTGATTGCACCTCCTGCATGCCTCGAAGACTGGATCAAACTGATTTTCTGTGAATCTAACCGAGTTAATGGAAGAAGATTTGCAATTTTCTGGAAAATATGAAAAATAAATTAACTCTGCTAATGTTGGGCGCCCCTAGCCTCCAGGGGTGCCTAGGAAACCGTGCCTTAGTTTATTTTTGATGATTTTCAACTTTATCTTCCTTTCTTCGTTTTATGTGTCACAAGTCCCATTTGATCTTCATTTCTAGCCGTCCGACTGACTACTGATGCTGAATGAAGGGTGGACTGGATAGCCCGAGCATATCTAAGATAAATCCCCAGCTTTTATGGACCTTTTGACTGAATCTGACTGATTTTTAACCACCCGGAAGTGGGCTGACGAGGCCTTTTTTAACGTTTTTCGAATAACGTGAAAAACATTCTATCTCTGGGAAGGCTGGGCACTTCTGGCCTCTAGGGGCACCTGGGAAACTCAATGTTAGCCAAATTTTGGCTTCTTTCAAGTTTTTACATTTTCTGGATTCATCGTGCTTCGTTCTTCGTCAGTCGTTGATCATTCAACAGTTCTACATCCTCTGAACAGCACTGAAAACTTGAATCTGACCCCTGGTAGATGAACTTCCTCCATTAATGACCTCAGAATTCGTGCTTCGCCTTCTGAAAAGCAGAATTGACCCAGTAGATAAAACTCGACCTTTTGCAGATTTCGTCTAGACCACCTTGATCGTGTAGCATGTAAGGTACCCAACTAATTCTACCAAAATTTTTCCTTACTTAGACAATTTTACTTGCTATCAACTTATCAACTATTTCAACAACACCAAGATATACATCAAAGATAATTATTTGAATGAATCAACCTTAAGCTGGGTACTTGTTTTATTACTTGATTCAATCAACTCACAATGTCTTATTACATGGATAATGCTTTCAATGGCATGAAGTTACACTTTATTCAAATGGAATTACAAAAGCAGGCCTTGGAGCCTTGATGATTACAATGCCTTGCACACTAGATCAACTTAATCAAACTCAACGATGTCAACTGAATGTCAACACCTCACAGTACAACAAGGGAGCATCACCTTGTCAGTTGAGGGAGCATCACCCCAACACTTGAAACTCGCAGGCCTCAAGATTACAAGCTCAACAGCTTTGCAGAGAGAATTTTGTCAAATGCATAGATACCAAATGAATGAGAAGGCTCCTCCTTTTATAGGCCTTCCAAAGGCAATGAAGGCACGTTTTTCAATGCACAAAGAGGAACCAAGGCACGTTTCCCAAGAAGCATATTCATGGAGAATATTCCATCTAACAACTCACTCCTATTCACTGAATCAGTACGGATCCCAATATCATTTTGTTGACCAATGAAAGCTCAGGTACTACTAGGCGCCCAATTGAGGTAGTTTGATCATGAACTTGCGCTTTACCACTGCTAGGCGCCAATTGAGATGGTGACTGCTAGAAGTTGCGCCTTGCTAGAGAAAGGCTTTCCAATGATGTCCACTCACTTCCCAAGGTGCCTTTGACAAACAACTATGCATTCAAAGTTCCAAAGTGAGCAAAACTCCTCCAGGTGTAATTTGAGTTGGTTTGAGGTGGAAATTGCGCCTACTCTGATCCACTTGATCATTTCCAACACTTGAAGTTCGTTAGTGCCACAAACCACTTGAATGAAGGAAATGTTAGTAGGCGCTAGAAATGGCAGAGTGTGATTAGATGTGCGCCTAGTCTGGAAACTCCTTCTAAGCGCCACAATTGGTGTGTTTTGCCCTAAAGATGCGCCTAGGCATCATAACACTTCCTTGACTTTATCTTTCAACTTGACATTCTTAGAGTAATGTTCTTTCAACCAAGTGATCATCAATCTACAAGGAAAGTGCGCCTACCCTTGCAAGTGTCTCCTTCAGTGTCTAGGCGCTAGTTGAGAGCAGGAAATGCCAACTTGGCTAGGCGCCTAACATTCCTTGGTGACTTTACAAACTTCAATTGCCTAGAACTTCTAGAGAAATGACCAATGCTCCCTTCCAGATGGTAGGCGCCATAATGAAGGTTGAATTGTGCCTGGATAGCATTAGGCGCTGGCTAGAAGATGCTACCCCCAGGAAAATGCGCCTTCACTTTCAAGATGTAGAATCCAGATCCAAAAGTGCTAATAACTTGGGCGCTCAATAAGAATCTTCCCAAAGTGGGTGTCCATGAGAGAATGAACTGAGATGATCATCAGACAAAGGCGCGGATCTAGCTTTAAGGAGTAGGTGCAAATGTGAAGTGGAAGAGAAGATGAAGTGCGCCTACTTGAGTTTAACACTTCACAAGATGGGAATGATGCTTCTGAGTGAAGGTATGATCTATTTGACAATCCTTAATCTTTATTGATGATGCTAAAACCTATTTACTCTTCAATCTACCCTAAGGCGCCATTTCTTGGGTGGAAAGACATGTTAAGGCACTTCAAGTATTAAGGCGCAATTTGAAGTTTGTCTGACTGAGTGGATGATCCTTCAACCTTTTTGATGCTCAAGAGAGCCTTCCAATGACTTCTGGACTAGGGCGCAATTCTAGGATGCCAGAGGCTTGCCCAAATACCTAGGCGCCCTCAAAGGTTTATGTGAACAGGAAATGGCGCCTTGACCCTTTTATGGCGCACTTACCCTATCGAACTCACAATCTAGCTTAGAAGCCATTCAAGGTGGTCCAGATGTGATAAAGCGCCTTATTGTACTAGGCGCTCATTTTGGATGGTGCAACATGAACTGGCGCCTAAGGTGAATAAACCTTCTTCCCAAACCAATCCATTCATCAAACTTCATTCTGGAAACTTATCAACTTCTCCTGTCAAGCGCCCTATTTGAAAATGCTTTAAGACAAATCTTCTTACCATCTTGCACTTCCGAAGTTTGTTCGAGGATCCCATATCCTAAGGCGCTCATTTGAGCAGTTTGATGAGGAATTTGTGCCTAGATTCCAGGAGTTAACTGCCTTACAACTTGGCTTCCAGACTTAGCCAAATTTCCAGTTTCTGACTTGTTCCTGCAAAACAAAAGTTAAGTTAGTCAAAAACCAATTCATTCCCTCATCATTCTGAATTAGCCTCCGGGAATGATCAATAGGCTAATCCAATCTTAAGCTGATGATCAAGCCGGAAACGGGGACATGACATAGCAATATCAGCTAATCAGAATCAGGCAGGACTCTTGAATCAGAGATTCTATTTTTAGAAACTTTCTATTTTTAAAAAAAATTGCTAGCATCCGTATCTCAAGAAACCCAGAAACCTAAAATTGATGTCTATTTTTAGAAACTTTCTACGAATAGAAACTTTATTTTGAGAAATTTTGACCTTTTGACTTTTTTGACGACAAATTTTCCACTCTAACAAAATGCCTTAATGAAGCAAAAAATTTGATTTGGCACAATAGATCAAAATATCATCAAAAATATGAGGACAAACTTCCTCAACTGCTCTCTGAAGACCATGTTCATATAGAACTGGAAAGTGGTTGGAGCATTGGTTAGACCGAACGGCAAAACCAAAAACTCGAAGTGCCCATAGTGGCAATGGAAAGTTGTCTTCTCCACATCCTCCTCGCTGACTCTTATCTGATGATATCCTTATCTCAAATCAATCTTGGAGAAGTAACAAGCCCCGTGTAGCTCGTCAATGAGCTCATCAATGCGTGGGATGGGGTACTTGTTTTTTATAGTTTTCTTGTTTACAGCTCGATAATCTATGCAAATTCTCAGTGTTTTGTCCTTTTTCACCAGTACTACTGCAAAAGCAAAAGGGCTCTTACTCGGTCTGATATGCCCCATCTCTAAAAGCTCCTTAATAGTTTTATCAATTTCATCCTTCAATCTTTTTGGGTGTCTATAAGGAGTTATGATGACTAGTTTGGCACCTTCTTTCAGCTCTATTACATGCTCTATGCCTCGATCAGGAGGCCTCCCTGGAGGTATGCTACTGAAAATCTTGTTGTGCTTGGTTATCAATTTCTGAATATCCGGGTGGTAACTCTGCTTGGGCTGCTCCGTAGCTACAAGCATAATGACACACTTTGTTGCCCACTCAACCTGATCATGTCTGAGCAGTCTCTCCATCCTCCTAAGTGATACCACACGAAGTCCACCATCTGACATCCCTCTGAGTGTACATGCTTCCTACCATCTACCTTGAACTTCATTTCCATGGTTCGTAAGTTTAGGTAGAATTCTCCGATCGCATGAAGCCACCTCATGCCAAGAACTACATCCATATCACCCATGCTTACCACATAGTACTCAGCCTGAAACTCATAATCACTTAACCTAATGGTTAAGTTAGGAATTCGTTGTTTGAAAGTTATGGTGAATCCATCGGCTACCCTGACCTTGAAACCTTCAAACTCCTCTGTCTTGAGCCCTCCTCTAGCCACTAGTCCCTCATCTATGAAATTATCTATGGCTCCTGTGTCGAGAAGTGTAGTGATTCGCTACCCTTCCAGGACTCCCCGAATCCTAAAAGAACCTTCCTTTTGAATAGCTGAAAGGTGTGTTATAGGTCTATCCTCATTCTGCTCACCCTATGACTCATCTGTTGTGCTATCTTCCTCACTCTCCTCTGAATCAGTGTGCTGATCTGATTTCTCTAAGGGGGACTCTTCTGCTGAATAATACTCAAGTTGTGTCATGTCCCCAATTCCGGAGTGATGTTACATGGAGATATTTGGTTAGCCTATCATCTATTCCCGTAGACTAATGCATTGGTAAGGGAATAATTGGCTAGTTGAGTTGGCTTCTACACATGGAGATTTGGAAAGTTAGCTTAACTAGTGTATTTTGAGCTATATGAAAAATGCAATATTAAGATTGTATTTTCATTCATTTGAATTTGAATTTGAATTTGATGAATAAGGAGGGAAAATGAAATCTTTAATTACATTTTCTCTAATCTATTTGTATGGAGATGATGTAAATATGGATAGCTCCAGGTAGGACCTATTGGTGAAGGAATATTGACAAGTCAAAGATGGGCCCAATTCAAGTTCAAAGACCAAGGTGCATGGATCGATGCAAGAGATATATTTAATATTATTTGTTTGAGCATTGCTATTGGAGCCAACAGCTATGCTTGAGGAGGTTCGATTTGCATAGAGGAATGCTAAATCCCATTCGCCAAAGTTAGAAACATTTAAAATTGCAAAGTTGATCATTGTGTGAAGTGCCAACGGCTAGAGGATGGTGGTTATGAGGTAAGGTCATTTAAAATTGCTTTATTGGTATTTTAAATGCAAAACATCCATGTATGGAGTGGCGGCGGCTAAGGAAAGGAGAATTTTAAATGCAAATTGCTTATTAAATGCAATCACCCAAGCATGGAAAGGATCGTTGGGTGGTTAGAAGGTTTTTAAATGCATTTCAAATACAAAATTAAATGCATGTAGCTGATCGCCTAAGCAATGAAGAGGATTTTAAATGATTGCAAATCAAAAATTAAATGCATGAGTTCAAACGCCTAGCCCAAGAGGATCGATCCATAGAGGAGTAGATTTCATTTAAAATAATTAAAGATTGTTTTAAATGAAAGCATATTTGGTGAAGATCATTCAATATTGTTCCAATTCTTTGATTTTCATTGATGGATTTCAAAATGCATTCCAAAATTGCCAAGAGGATGGATGCCCAAGCTTGAGGAGTTTAAATAGATGACTTGAGCTTCATTTTGCAACTTTTGATCTCATGGTAAGCTTTTGCATTTTATCTATTTTAGCTGGAAATTGCATTTTCTAATTATTTTCTTCAAGGAGATGATCCCTTGAATGTTGTGGTGATGATCCCATAACAATTTGCGAGATGTTGTCATACAGATTTCATCATTGGATTAAATTTGCAAGTTATTTGAAGAGTTTGGAAGTGATATTGATATCTATTTGAAGCTCTTGATGTAGAGGATTGACTACCAAGGTAGTTTAGTGAATTTGGAGTACATTTGGATGGTATTTTCATGTTTTGCAGGGTCTAATTTTGCAACAGCAGGGTCTGATTTTTATAACAGCGACTTTACATTGGAATTTCAGGGCTTTTTAGGTGGATTTGATCAAGGGTTTGAAGGTTGAAGAGTTGTACTTGATAGAAGACCTTCCTATGCATCCATAGAATGCATTTGGAGGAGATATTTCATAGTAAACCCTTGGCTAGGTTAAAAGTTTATTTTCAGCAGTCATATCAGCATACAGAAAGTTTATATCAAAAATTTATTGAAGCTTTTTCAAGACTGTTTTGTGTCCATTTGATAGCCATCATCATTCTAGAGGCTTTGGGCTATATTTGTATGCAAAGTTTGATGTATTTGGGCTTCATATTGATTTGTAATTAAGTCTGATATAAAATCAGACATGGACTGAAATAAATTCCAGCCACTTGGCATTTCATGTTTCATTTATTTGTTGGTTCTAAATTGGCAAAAAATTTCAGTCATTCTAGAAGGGTATTTTACAGTGGTATCAGAGCATTCAAAATTTTAGTCATATAAAATAAGGTCTTTTACAGTGGTATCAAAGCATTCAAAATTTTAGTCATATAAAATAAGGTCTTTTACAAGTTGCTTCACTTGCCCCTTCATAGGGCACTTATGATTTGGGTCCCATGGGCCTTTGCATTTAAAACACAATTTCTTCCTCCTGTATTCATTAAGAGCATCATCATCAAGTCTTGGAAAAGGTTTCTTTTGCTACATCATATCACGAGGTGAACTCTTCTTGTCCTTTTCTTCATGCACCACCTCATCCATGGTAGTTGCATGCATGACCAAAGAATCATCTTGAAGCCCCTTTTTCCTTTGCAAATCTTGATTTTGAGATCTACCTCTTCCGTCTCTGCGGGGTCTACTCCTTTCCCTGAAGGCCAAATATTCCTGAAATGGCATCTTCGTTTGAAAATTTGCATCCATTGCTCTCCAATCTACTATTATTTGATTTAGCCATTCTTGCTCTATTGGTCCATTTTCAATTGGATGATTATTCCCATTGTTATTCGGCACTAATCGGGCGAAAATTTGGGCTAGTTCAGTTTGGGATCAGTCCATCCGATCCAACATCTATTGCTGCCCTCTAGCCAAATCATTTACCGCATGCAACATACTAGACATATTAGCTCTTCCCTCATCATGATGGTCTCTACCAGACCACCCTTCTCGATCACCCATGATTTCTTCCTCTATTTCTTCTTCATTGGAGTGTACTGTATGGTGTTCTATATCCTCTGAAGGCCACTCTTCCCACTGTTCCTATTCAGCATCTTTTTTCCTTGTTCTTTCAAGATATCTCTGTTCTCTGGTACTCCTCATAGAAACTTACATGCAATCACTGTTCGGCCATGGACACTGACATGCAAGAATATGGGTGCTCTCCAAACGGACATGCAAGTACTGCAAAAACTGACATGCAACTGGACTCAAAGTAGTAATTCAACAGGCTGGTAGGAAAAACTAGCTCTGATACCACTGTAATGTCCCACCCCAAATTTGAGACCAATATTTTCAGTTTTCTGTGGTTAAGTTGATACCTGTTGCATTTGGTGTTTTGCATTTTTGACATAGAAAAACATGCATACGTATGTACTTTCAAAAACACAATGGAATGGAAATACCCAGATGCTTTATTTCAAAAGAAATGCATTACAAATCACAAGAAGCAATACCCATATCAAGATATACAAGAAGTTTAGTTTTCCAACATACCCATGAGCTGAAAAGTAAAATACAATGCTGGAAATTGCTAGTACAACAATATGTATCAATGGATCTGCTCTGAAATGATATGTTATCCCTTACAACCTTCTAAACGCCCCCACAAGAATGAAAAACAATGAAAGAAAGTCATGTAAACAGCTTCCCAAGACTCCTCTAGCAAGTACGGCCAAATGTAGGGGTAGTACAGCCTATATGCAAGCTGTAAACTCCTCAAAATCACCACAAAATGCTCTCTATTTGCTGATATCAACCTGAAGTTGTCTGTAGACCCTATACGCCCAAGGTAGAATGAGATAACATGAGAAATCTGCCACAAAACCCTCCTATAATGCTCATAGTTGGTACAGCCAGGTAGGGAGGATGTACGACCAGCAAATGGGGAATATAATTCCACAAATATACTCAAAACCCACAGCAAATTTTTGCAATCTGCTCTTCAATCTGCCTCTAAAATTATAGATGCAAAATGGTGAAGATATTGCAATGTTATCACTTCCGCGACAATGCTCAATGTTTCCAATGAAGCTCAAAGTGACTCCTGGATGAAGCCACGCCAAAATAGCATCCTTAAAGTGTCTTCCAACCCTACAGATACTCTCATCAAAGGAGGTTTCCGTCTCCCATGAAGCTAGTGCAAACCCTTGATCTCCACAAACAAGCTCAAACTCATAAAATTTGATATCCATGAGTGAATGAAATGAGTCTTCTTTTTTCTTTTTGTTCCCTCCAAACCCAATGCCCACTTTGGATTATAAAATATTTTCTTTTACTTGTGCGCCCAAACTTTGTGACTTAATAACTTAGAAAATATTTCATTAAAACATGTCCACTTTATTATAAAGTCACTTTGCTTCTTTTAATTCACTAAGTTAAATACTTTAATTTAACTTAGGCAACTAATATATCATTAAAATAAATTTCATTTGACCTTTGAATTGAGATTTCGTAGCACCGCTGGATCGATCAAATGAAAACCAATGAAGTCCAATTGATTCGCACCGACTCGCTCCAAGTCCCTAGCCCCCTGCTAAAAATAGTAAGTTCAGCCACGGGGTCCGAAACTGCACCAAAAATGGAAATCCCAACATGGGTCCCCTAACCATCCGTGTTAGTCTACGAGAACCCGTTGATAGACTAACCCTAATCCTCCCAACCGCTTAGGAAGGGGACATTACAATTAGCTTGCATTTGAAAAACACATATAGATTGCATTCATATTTTAATTCTTAGATAATCAGACAACATTTCAAATTGGGAAAAAGAATTCAAAATTGTTATGCCTACATTTAGATTGCATTCATAAAAACCACAAAAACATTAGGAAAACTTAGAGAGAAACAAGAACAAACCCTCAATATCATCACGAGGTAAACATAGTTATAATCAAACATCAAAACAAAGAGAACACTCGGTTCCATCACGAGGTAAAATCAACTCAATGCATTCAACAGAAACATAAAACACAACACGTCCCCCTATTGCCAAGCATTCAATGTGCTCAGACATTAGGGAAGATTGGATACAATCCATCCTTGACAAGATTGTGGAGAACCTCTCCCATCAATTCATCAACAAAACATTCAACAAACAAGAGAAGAACAAAAACATCAGTAATGCATCATAGACCAACAACACTTGATACAACAAGCAATCCGAAACAAAGAAAGGAGACAAGAACGTCTCCAAATTATCAACGAACAAAACAGCCTTCGTGCTAGGCTCAGGAGACTCAAGATTAGTGACCCTTCAGGTCATAAAATTATCACTACAGCAATTGCGACCGAACATCTCCTTAGAAACAATCAACACACACATACAACACATAACTGCCATCCGCAACATTCTACTCCCTCAAGAACGAGAGCAGAACAACCCCCCGGTCCTACCTCCACTCAACTAGCTCTTGCCACGTGAGCGGGAGTGACTAGGAGGCCGCCCTTAGCAAGAAAGATAGTTCAAATGTTGTGTTGGAGTGTGACTCACCCACAAATTGTCTAAGTCACATTCTAAACAACAGAGAAACACCATTGCAAGGTGAATGATACTTTCCTAATGTATTCATTAAGAAGGTTGGATGTGTGGTCTTATATCAAAATTTCAAAAGAGGCCAGGGCAGTGATTTCAGAGTGGGTTGTGTTGGGATTCCTATTTTTAAGCCTCATATTTGCAAAATCTTATCAAATTCTCAAAATTTTCCTAAGGGGTCCTTGTGCCTTTACCTTGATGCATGTTGTTGAAACCCTAATTTTGGCTAAGTCTAAAACCCTAAAACCCTTAAAATTTGGCTAAGTCTGAAAACTTATGGATCCTCCAAATTCTAAAATCTGAATTATAACTCCTATGGATCCGAAATCAATCTCAAACATCCCGACACTATATACATAAAATATAACTTAAAGTATAAGAAAGGTAAATGATAAAAGGTAAATACAAACTTATACTTAAAATGTATATACTGTCCTGAAACTTCTTTCTTTTCCGGGCCCTTTTGTTCCTACGGGACTTCGGGACCCGCATTTGGACTAGGTTCCTGCAAGCTCTAGGACCCGCAGGGACTTTTGGACTATTTCCAAAAGTTCCAAAATCCCTTCACGATCCCACGACTTGCCAGAAAGTTCAAAATCTTTTCGGACCCCCTAATTTTCCAGGACGAATTTGGAGGTACAAAAAATTGAATTTTCAAATAATTTTTTGAGAAAAGGGCTAACTATTTTATGCAGTTTCGGGTCAAATTTCCATTTTTGACTTTCGCCACTTTTGGTTGCGACGGAATTTCAAGACCCAAGTCCCAAAGTTCCAAGTTCTCTCGCCGACCCGACACCCGCCAGAGGCCCAGGAACACCCAAAAACGCGGGAAAACGCGCTGCCAACTCTCCAGATCACCAGTAATGCAAAGTGAGTGGTTGAATCTGATGTTTTTATTGCAGTAGGTGGAGTTGGTGGGGTTTTCTCCCATTTTTCCATCCAATCCGAGATGCTAAGTGTAATATGCAGCCTTGAATTTTTGTTTTTGAAACCAGACAACACTAAAGTTAAGTGCAGTAATGATTCTTCCACACTCTTCTGATCACCCATATCCCGATGTGGGCAAGATGAGAGCATACAAGTGCTTCCGAGTTAGCATTCAAATCCAAACCAACAATAAAAACAACTTTCACTTATTCAATGGGCATCCACTTATGCAAAAGGCATCCACTTATGCAGTGGGCAACCACTTGGTCAGTGGGAGAAACAGAAAGGAAAACTAGGCACATCCACTTATTCAGCAGGAAGCCATTACAAATAAACCACTTATTCAATCGGAAGCCATTACAAATAAACCACTTATTCAATGGGGTAAGAAAACCAAAGCATTAAACTATCAATCCCACTAGCGGTACTACCTTCCAGCGGTTACAATTAAATATTGCAACTAAATTAAATATTCACAATGTAAATATAGGCTGCAATAACATTCAGTAACCCTGATTTCCAACTTGATTGAACTGTTGAAATAGGTTAGCTCATGACAATCACATGAATGATGAAAGGAAACATGCTAACTGATCAATATGAACACCAAAATATACCATACAAGAAACAATGAAGGAAGATGTGATTGAAGTCTTTTCTGTCACTGTTGTAGCTCTGTGTAATATCCTCAATGGGATCTGCCCTAAAATTCTGGAATTAAGTTTCTGAATTCTGCCCTAATTTTCTACACTTTAGATTTCTGCTCAAACCCTAAATTGTGATTTATTTTCTGCACTTTTCTGATTTAGTTTTCTACCCTAAACCCTAGGACTGAATTCTGAATTTATTTTCAGAAGCATAAATACTTATAATAGCCAACATATAACATACAAGAACATCAAAATATTATGCCAAATGATTCGCCCAATATCAGAAGTGAAATACACCATGAAATACACAATGTATGAACACCAAAGGCACATAACAAATCTGAATTTTTGAAGACAACTCTGCTGTTATCAGAATGTATAAGTCTGAATTTACATCCAAAACATAGGCCAAACATGCCCAATTGCAAATCAGATCTCTGCTGTTACAAATAAGACCTACAATTAGGTTTGTACATACCAAAATAATATAGAAAGATGCTCCAAATCTCTACAATGGTGGCGATAGGCTGCTTCTCTGAAACTAGGGTTTAGAAACCCTCAAGGATGAAGAATTAGCCTCCAAAAAGTGGCACTCAGGTCTACTCCAAATGCTGCTAAGAATTAGGGTTAAGAAAACCTTAGACAATGTAGAAATTGTCTCCAAAAATGCCACAAATCGCCCTCACAATGATGGCACTCCAAATTAGGGCAAAGCCCAATGCAAAATGAATATCAAATGCCACCAAAGATGTTGCTCCAAATCTGATCTTGAAATCTAAATATGGAATTCCGCTCTTCTCCTTTACAAATCTCCAATGAAATGCAAATAGGCTTCTGTCATGAAACCTTCACAAGATGAATTAGGTTTTCGTCCAATTCACCTAGAATCACAAGGGTTTTCGTCCATGGATTCAAGCCCAACTTTCGTTGCAGACAAAAGAGATAAACTCCAAGCAAAAGATGAATAAATGATATGATAAAATGCCTCCAATTGATCTCTTATTTATACATGATCTTCATACCTCTCTAGGCCGACCTAGTTAAGAAATTCCTTTCATTTTTATTATCTTCATCTCCCAAATTAGGCCGACCCCCCTCTCTAGACAAGATTGGCGCCCAAATTACAAATGGAAGGTTTGTCTTTTTATTTTCTTTTTACTCCCTTTGGCGCTCACACAAGAGGTATCATCATTTTATTATTATTTTATATTCTTCTTCCAACTTTCCATCCTCCAAGGGCGAATCCTTAAAACATGCGATATAACATATTTTGCCCTTAATTCAAGTCGTCCTTCTCAAGGTAAGAGATCATAAAATGTTCTTATTTTGTCCATAAGCATTTTTCCATATTTTCTCTATTTTCCATCCTCCCAATAGGTCACTCTTCATTAGGGCAAATTATTTGACTAATGTTGACTTCACCAAAATTACCACAAAATTATGCCAAGTCATAAATCATCATCGTTTTGCCCTACAAAAATGGATAAGTGTGAAAACTTGCCCAATAGGATATTCCCTGATGTTTACTGACAATGTGGTATTTCATACAAACATAGAGTAAACAGAATTATGTAGTATAGTGCACAACATAGAACATGAATTTATAACAGCATTGCACAGAATAAGGCATTGCATTCATTCATTGAATATATCAGTATTACACTACAATGTCACAATGCTGCCTCTCAATTACAAGTATCGACTCAATATATAACTTATGTCAAGGTTGGTTGAGATACCAACCGTTGGCAACGACTCCATAACTATCCAACCGCTATCCAACCATCGGGGTTAATTCCTGATAACACTCCTAAACTTAACTGTGCACAACATTAATTAATTCATGATTATTTACTTAGCCGACTACGGCCGACTACAATTATGACCGACTACACCTGAGCCCTCCGGCTTAGCCTACGAGAATGAAAATAGGCTAGCCATCTCTACTAGGTGATCACTCCAAAAATGAGGACATTACACTCTGTTGCAGGTCTGAAATCCTTATGACAGCAATGCATTAACCCTAACATCAGTCCCATAACATAGATTTTCCACCTCCAAACTTATGGCAATGTCATCAACTAACATTAGCGCCTCAAAAACAAAGGATATCAGCACCCAAACTTAGGTGATTCTCCCTCTGGGTTCACACGCCCTCTCTCAAGCTGGTACGGCCTGCCATGGTGTACGGCCTACCATAGATTCTATCAACTACAGCAATCTCACCAAAAATTTGATGTGTTGGCGCCCAGGCATGGAGGGAATAATCAACAATAATTTGCAATGAAAGAACACTCAATGCTGATCAAAAATTCCAATGCCTAGGTTGCACAGGTACGACCTGGAATGGTACGGCCTGCCACTCAAGAAAGCCAAACTCCAATCAACAAACATTAGATCATTCTGAAACACTCCAAAAAACTATGCAAAAAGATTTAGCATCAGCCACAAAAAGGATCTTCAAAAAACATCAAAATCCATCAAGCTCTATGTGATACCTGACTGAAATCACCCTGAACCAGCTAGGGTGGATCTCTCACCACCGAAATTGATCTTCTTCTAGAGGGTTGACATCCTCAATAAGGGAAGGAAGAACACACAGGTTCAATCCAACAGCATAACAGTATCAAATCAATAGCATAAACCAAACAATGAGCTCTCATCCTCCTTATATAGGCACCTTTTAGGTTGCAAGGGAATTTAATTTTTTTTAAATAATCACCTTTTTCCCTTGCATCAATAATTTACCTTTTCCCAAGCTTGGGCACTCACTTTATGTGCCTAACCAATTAATACATCTTTTAACCTTTACAATGAACTATAACACTTAGGCACTTTCAATAATTTCCACCCTTTGGAGACAAAAGTGCAAATAATAATTAAATAGCTCATTAATCCACCCAACTTTACGGAAAATCCCAAACATAAGCAAACTACAAAATAAATCATACCAACATGCTCCAAGAGGCTTGGGATGAAAAACGACATCATCTGAGTGACTTTCTAAAAATAGACGACTTCTCCAAGAAGTTTGGAGAGCAATCAGAGAAGCTGAAAAAACTTTTGAAAGCTGCACTGCAATCCTGAACAACAACTGAACTCAATATTGGAATAAAAATAACTAAACCGGTGTTCTCCACAAAACAAGGAGTCCCTTAATACCACATAGCCTATCGGAACTCAAAGAAATAGGCTATCGAACCCACAACTGGTTAGGCTTGAGAAGGGGACATTACACTAAGGATATAAATAAAAGATTAAAACTCATTTGAAAGGAGGTTGGTTTTTTGTGTGTGGTCTCCAAAAGACAGCTACAGGTGCAAAAGGTTGCAAGGCAGCCATTGAAACACCAGTTCAGCTCATTAAGGAGTGCAAACCCGTGAAGTCAAAGGAGTTGATATTGTATATGGTTTTTGTTGTAGAATGTCTCTAGGTCATTAGGTATGTATCCAGGAAGATTTCTCAGTCACAATTGGGTATTTTCCTTTGCCATGTTTGATGGCACGAATGTAATACTAGGTCAGATGAATGTGACAAAATTCTGAAAATATTGCAAGTTTTGTAATATTCTCTCTCATGTTATATATGGGTATATGCAGTTATGTTTCAAGATCTCATATTCTGTGTATGCAAATACATAGCTCATTGTCCTTTTGGTTTCAGTTTTTTGTTTTCTTGATGAACTATGACTCTGTTGCCCATAGAGTAGGCACTGGTTTGGAGCCATTCTTATCAGCCTCACATCATTCTAAACAAACGAAAACATTTACCATTGGTTTAGGGGAAGGATTATCCTTCCTGTGCATGTATACTTGCATAGTTTGTATCAGTTATATAGGGGCTTTGTGATAGCCAGTTGTTCTTGGTTCAATAATAGTTTTGGATCAAGATAACAAGTTGGGTTTGGCTGTTCGTTGGGTTTTAGTTGTTCATGTTTTTTGAATCCAATATCTGTTAAGGTATACCCCTTGGAATATCCCTCTAGAGTTTAGTTGAGCTCGAAGTGCAGAAGATGAAACCCGCTCTCATAGAGTTGACCTTCAACCCTCCACGTTTCGCTGATGGATCCACTATGCTTGCATGACGACAACCTTGGCCTTGTGAGTGTGATTCCGTCCTAGGAAGAGGAGCTATGGTTTTGGGACCCAACAAGTTGATTGGTATACACAGTTTTCCACCTTCACCTACATCAAGGTATGCGGTTTTGCACCTTTCCCCTACATGCTTCCAAGATATCCTAGTGATCAAGTAATCATGATGGAGTATTGTAGACAAATTTTAAAGGCTAATTTCTTGTTAAGGGGACAGCACAAATTGGGGTTTCATTTCCCAATTTAGTTGGGTATCTACAAATGTCCTACAACCATTGATTCGAAGTACCTTAGTGGGGAGATCACAAAATTCAATTTCAATCTTTTCTATGAAAAATACCTATGATTCTAAGGGACTTATGTTTGAGAGGTTGAGAGTAAATTCCAACATGCACCTAAAATAGAAGATTATTGGGCTAATCGTGCTAATGAATATGATGTAAGGAGGGAGTATAGTTGCATGATTAGTAGGCAATTAGTAGATATCACCATTGAAGAGGTGCCAAAGGATCTTTCAGATTTAGAATCTAAAATTCTATCTCCTAGATTTGTAGCAGCACACATAGATCAGCAGCCACTGCTTATGGTTGACTAGTTTCTTAAGGAGAGCACCTCAATTCCAAATAAGACCTAAACTAGGATGGACCAAAGTAAAAGATATTTGCAAGCAAAAGTTGCTCAAAAGGCTTCAAGGAAAGTGAAGGAAAAAACTCAAAAATCAGCCAATACATTGCAGCCCACTCAAGGAAAAGTTGTTCCCTCTTGACCTTATTCATATATTGTCAATTATAGGAGCTACTGGAGGTGGTGGGGGTGATGAAGAAGAAAGAAGAAAGAAACTCAAGACCTCTTGCGATACAAATTCAGTACCTACAATTAAAAAAAATCAAGTTGGTAGCAAGGAAGAGTGTGAAGTTTCCTCCTCGTTTTCAGCTGAATCCAAAGCCTCGTGTCGTGTCACCTATTCCTACTTTTGCTTCTCCCACTTCTCCTGCTTCACCTCCTTCTAGATCCCCATCCAAGTTGCCTTCACACCATTCTCCACCACCCGCACCAATGGGCATTGCCTCAACATCCACTTCCTAAATCCCTTCTATTCCACCTCCTCCTTGCAATGTCCCCATTTTCAGAGTGATCACCTAGTATGACCTAATTGGCAAGTTTTCACACTTGGCCATTTTTGTAGGGCAAATCGATTGTGAAGAATGATTTGGCATAATTTTGTGGTAATTTTAATGAAGTCAACATTAGTCTAATAATTTGCCCTAAGTTGGAGCGACCCACTTGGACAGTGGAAAGAAGGTATAAAGAGGAAATAAAATAAAATAATGATTTCTCTTGTGTTGGGCGCCAAGGAGAAAATAATAAACACAAAAGACAAATCTTTAATTTAGATTTTGAGCGCCTATCTTGCCTAGAAGAAGGTTGGCCCTCTTGGAGAAGAAAAGAATAAAATAAAAGAAAACATCCTTTTTATGTGGTTGGCCAAGATGTGAAATAGACAAGGATCATAAGGTGAGCGCCAAAGAAGGAGGCCGGCTTAGGAGAAAGAAGTTAAATTAAATAAAAGCATGTATTCCTTGAGGTCAGCCAACTTGAGGAGAAAGGGCAGATCATGTATAAATACAAGGTGTTTTGCGATCATTTGACATATCATTCATTCCTATTTTCATATTGAGTTTATCGCATATAGCTGCAACTTTGTTGGGCTTGAATCCAAGGACAAAAACCCTTGTGATTCTAGGTGAATTGGATGAAAACCTAATTCATCTTTGTGGAGCTTTCATAACGGAAGCCTACTTGAACTTCATTGGAGATCTACGGAGATTTGGAGCAGATTTGCATAAATCAGATTTGAGATCAGCATTGGAGAAGATTCTTCTTGTGGCACTTGCATCATTTGACACTAGAGTTTTAACCCTAGCCTTGTGCGCCATCCTTGGAGGGTCATATTTGTGGCATTTTGTGTATTTCTTGCATTAGGGCTTGCCCTAATTAGAAGCGCCACACTTGGAGCAGCATGCTTGGCGAAGTTGTGTTGTCATTGATCTAGGGTTTCATCCTAGAGTGGAGTGCCAGCCTTGTAGAGGATTTTGGAGCAGCATTCTTCATCATTTGCATGTATTTTGACATCCTCGCCTAGCTGATGTAATTCCCCCAGCTAGGGTTTATATTGGAGCTTCATTTCTACATCATTGTGGTATGTACAAACCTAATTATAGGTCTGATTTGTAACAGCAGAGATCTGATTTGTATCTACGCATGTTTTGCCTATGTTTTTGGATGTAATTGCATTTCCAGAATTTCAGTTTGTAGCAGCAGGGTTTTAATTCAGAAAATCAGATTTGTTGATGCCAATTGGTTGCCCTACATTGTGTATTTCATGGTGTAATTCATGCTTATGATGAATGTCAACTTGTAGTATCATTTGCCATGTTTGGATGTGTTTTATGTTCCCTGGAATAATTTAATTAAGAGCAGAAATTCAGATCAGAAATCAGGGTTTCAGCAGAAAACTAAATGTGCAGAAAACTAGGGCAGAAATCAGAATTTTAGGGCAGATCCCATTGGGGATATTTCACTCCTCCACCTCATCCTCAAAATCCTCCTTCTCTCACTCTTCTTAAATAACCCATCGTCACTTCTCCATCTCCTATGAAAAGTCTTCCTGGAAGCAAGCAAAAGAAGCACCTGAGTGGATTAGGTCCAAGGTTACTAGAAAGAGGAGGCTCGTACCCTCTTATCAAATAAATTTTTCAGCACTCTCATCTCAGGTGAAGAAAAACATAGAAGGCCACTTGATTGTTGAAACTCCTATTCCTCGTAAGTGAAATGCAGTACAGAAGATTGAGCCCACAGATTTTTAGATTGTTGAGACAGATTTGGGTTCACAATCACACCGGGGGGATCTCAATTTATACCAAATAGCTTCACAAAACCTTAAAGAAAGAGGGATCTCAATTTATACCAAATAGCTTTACAAAAACTTAAGGAAAGAGTCCTCAAAATGGTAAGGACAAGGCAGCCCTCAAAGCTGAAAACAAACAGTTGTGAGAATTCATTGCTTGCCTTCTGCAGCCCACACCTAGTTCCACGAATTTTATTCCACAGATTTTCCATTCCAATGATCAGCAAAGACAATTGGATAAGCCAATCGCACATTAAACATAGAAAAATGGATTGACAATATCTGTTAACAGGGGTCACATGTGATTGGTAGACTATTTGCTTTGTTGATTAAAGCAAAGGAGGTCAGGCATGAAATTTTCAGAATTAGAACATGCCATGATGGATGAGGTCTCCACCTATGAGCATTTTATGGAAAAGCTCAATATAACTAAAACCCTTGGGTCACTGAAATTAATAGACTGGGGAAAACCGGTTGGAAGTGGAAATAGCTCAACCTCCCCTTCTTATCTTGGCCAAAACAGTTACAAAAAGGTCAGATTGAGCATGTTACAACAAACCTCCTACTGTTATGACTATTGTGCGTCACGATTTTTCTACATCTTCCCCTTCTTATCTTGGGCAAAACAGGTACAAAGAGCTCAAATAGAGCATGCTACAACGAACCTCCTACAATTATGTTCACAAAGACTATTCTTTGCACCAAAATTCTTCTACAACTAACTGAATTCTCTAATTCTACACTTTGGCACTCTTTTCCTACAATTGTGCTTGTGCCTCTTATTTATATCTCTTCTGGAAATGTTATTTTGTGCATTCAAGGACTCCCAATTGACTCGGAATGGGAAGGGGCATTATACTTTGTTGTTACTTTGCCAGTTCAATTACTATTGACGAAACTGCCACTTATGATAGTGTGAAAGCATCACTGACAAATTCCCAGCAGCGAGATGCCTATGTCACACATCTGAAACTGTCAAGACATAAACACAACTGTCATTAACAATGACAACCATTGCCTAATGTGTGTGACAGTTTTCCACTGTGCATAAACTACTCTATTAATAGGTCTGATTCTAGTGAATTCATCTTCATTAGGCTGATGAAGTAGATTGATTTTAATCCTTATGAGTCATACCCCCCTGAATAAACTCAATCTCCAAGGTTCAACTCAATGTTGGAGAGATTGGACATGGGATGAAAACACTCATTTCCTCACATACAAGCATAATTCTTTATATGAAAAGCTATCTTCATTTCCTACAATGCAGAAGAAAATAAACCAAAGATGGAACCTTTGGCCTGTTGGTACCAATTTTGGTACCCCTAGAAAACTTTGTTTTCAATCATGTTTATAGCCAAAGACCAAGTTATTCTTGTCACATCAATGTCAACTATGTTATCTTTCCTTTCAAATAGCCAGGTCCTTAGGTGTTGGTTTGTCTTGGTCCACTAATGATGTATGCAGATTGTTGGTCCTGAAGATAATCAAGTTCTACATCATGAAGGAGACTCCAGCATAGGCAGAGGAAAGAAAGAGTGAAGTTAAAAGAAAAACTATGGTGGCAGATGTCAAGTAGGGGCACGAAGAATTGAAGTCAAGTCAAATCTTCTCTGGCTCATTTAGGCAAAATCATATATGGGGATCATCTTCCAAGAATGAAATTGCCACTACGGGGAATTCAAAATTCAAGACAAGCAGTTTCAGTGCTTACCAGAGATCAAATTTTCTATTTTTAGAAAAAATTGTTTTTTGTTTTTTGCTTTTCCACTATGTCCGAATTGAGGAGAAAAGCACGAAAATCAAAATTTTCTAATTTTAGAAAGTTGTTCTTTTGTTTTTTCTGCTTTTTCAATGAATGTTGATGGATGGCAATAGCAGAAGGTTATCAAGGCAGTTTCAAGCTTCATCACATAAAATGAAATTTTATCAAGGTCAGTGTTCAAAAATGAAAAATGAAATAAATTTAAAGGAAATTCAAAGTTTTCAGTTAGTCATTCAAAAATTTCTTCATATTGGCATTGAGTACCTAAAAAGTTCCACTTGGCGTTAAGTGATCAATATCTCCACTTGGCGTCAAGTGGAGAAACTTCCACCTAGCACCAACTTTGACAGTTTTCACTTTTTAGTGTCTAAAGGTCAATTTCCCCACTTGGCATCAAGTTATGAAAACCTCCACCTGGCATTAAGTGACCAAAAATTCCACTTGGCGTCAAGTGGAGAAACTTCCACCTGGTAACAATTTTGACAATTTTCACTTTCTGGCATCTAAAGGTCAATTTCACCACTTGGCGTCAAGTTGTGAAAACCTCCACCTGGCATTAAGTCACCAAAATTTCCACTTGGCATCAAGTGGAGAAACTTCCACCTAGCACCAACTTTAACAGTTTTCATTTTCTAGCGTCTAAAGGTCAATTTCTCCACTTGGCATCAAGTTATGAAAGTTCCACTTCTTGGCATTAGTGTCATAAAATCTCCACTTGGCATTAATGAACTAAAACTTCCACCAAAAAGCAAATGGGCGCCTAATCTCCATCAAGCACTAAAATAGCATGTTTTTCTTGCCAAAACGAAGTGGGAAACAAAGCAAAAGTGGTGCCCAAGTTAGTATATGGGCCCAAGTGAAAGATGAACATCAAATAAAGCAAAATAAAGAAGAAAAACGATGAATCTTAGCTCTCCATTCAAAGTGACGCCCAAGATGAAGTTTATCAATATTTTATTATTTTTTAGAGGAGATGAGGATCAATTAAAGCAAATTAAAGACAAAATCAGAAGATCAAAGCCCGACACTCAAGATGAGAAGCAGAAATAGTAAGAAAGTAGTATTTTATATTATTTTAGAGGATGAGGATAGACTTGCTTTCAAAGTAATTATTTTTGAAGTTTCAAGAAGCTACAGCTGAAAGGTTATAAATATGTGTCATTTACACATACAATGTAATGAGAGTGGATCCTAGACTTATGCTGTAGAAATTGTCATTTGAAGGTTGAAGTCAAATTAATGTTTTACGTGTTTGTAACGAAAAACAATGAATGTTACGCTTATGCTACAGAAACCATCCAGCTGTTAATGTTATTCAATAACTGTTAATCCCATGTTTGTAATTATGTGAGTTGAATTGAAATGAACAACCTTATCAAACTTTGTGTTGATGTTTGTTGCTCATCGAAATAATAACTGTGCATATTTCTTTGACTATTTACTTAATAGAATCATGTGATGTTCTATCATTTCTTGTGTCGATGCTAACATATTGGTCTCTAATTTAGCCATAAATAGTGTTCATTGGTGTCGAGCAATCAAATCCTTGTTTGCAATTGAACACTAGTCTTTGTTTTAACCGTTAGGCGTTGTGTTTGTTCTTGCTTGAGTTGTTAGTCCACCTTAATCTGAAAATCTCGTTGTAGTCTTAGCTATTGATAGTTCGGTGTTGCATCCAAGGCAAAAACATAGTCAAAGTACTATTTTATATTAAATGCAAAACGGGATGATTTGTACAGTGTATATATTTGTGGATTCTGTTAGTTAAGTCTGAGGGAGCTTCCCCTTCAAATTTGAAGAACGGTTTTACCGTATTCCCTATTCTGTTTTGTGTCGTCACGAAAATGACAAATTAAAACCCCTCTTCGAAAATTTGGTTTTCCAAACTTTGGAGGGTTTGGGATGCTCCCCTTAGCCCAAAAAACCACATTGTCCCCTCAATCTTATGTTGGCTTGGGATGAGAGTCATATATCTTGAGAACTCGCCACTTACAAGGTGAGGAATGTATCCAGACATTGTTCGTTCGGCTAGTGCAGCAGGTGTAACGCGTGCTTAAGTAAGTTCGTTTTTTTTTCCAGTCTTTGTTCAAAGCCCCAAGCACGGCGGTGTACGAATGAATTATTTATTATAGAGTCCATATACTGCAATATTTTTATAATGTGTAATGGGTTGCTGGTGTTTTTGGTGGGGATTCGGCGCTGCTAATACAAAATCAAAGGAGCATTTAGAAAATCATTACCGCCTGCTAGAGTGTAAACGAGAGAAAGATTTCTAACATCTGCAACATCCTGCACCCATAAATGAATTGAATTATCCCTTGTTATACATGATGACAATGATAATAAAGAGGAATGAATTGAGAAGAGGTGTACCTCAAAACTAGCACCACATATTAACTTGACCCATTGCCCCCGTTTCAATGAATCCTGGGGACACATTGATAATCCCCGGCAACTCTTCGCCAGATTCTTGATTGACCTCCACGTACCATCTCAAGTTTCAATAAACACACCAACACCAAACGCCAATCCCACACTTAGCCCTACGAGTTGTTTACTAGTAGTGGTAACAAGCATAAATGCATTGATATCAATTAGAATACCAGAGAGAGGCTGAGACTGAGGTTGAGGTTGAGTCTGAGCCCGAGTCCCACCAAATGCAGCAGTGCCAACATGTCTTTTTTCTGCTTTCCACCCGCTCAATGCAAAACAAACGCGAGCGGCGACAATGCCTTCCATCATCTTTCACTCACACAACAGAATTTCAATGTTTTCCCATAATTTGAGATGCAGACTTTGGACTGAGTAGAGCCATGAGCTACGTGCGATCTCAAACCATCCCTTGAGTGATAAAAAAATTAAATTATGAACTAAACTTGTTATTATTACTAATTTGTTCCCAAGAGTTTGCAACTAATTATTTCGCCGAGAGGCGAACTACAATTGTAGCGGGGTGGAGATGAGAGCACTCATTTTCGGTGGTAAATATAAACTAAAAAAACAAAAAAAAATCTAAATTGCATTTAAGAATTAAATAAATATCTATAAATTGGTGCTCTGCAAAAAATAATAATAATAGATTCAAAATGCATGCCAAGAAGCTGAATTAATCTTAAAATCCCTAAATATGGTATTTTCTTACATAACGGTCGCTTCCACTCTGTAAATGAGGATTCAAAATGCATGCCAAGAAGCTGAATTAACCTCAAAATCCCTAAATATGGTATTTTCTTACATAACGGTCGCTTCCACTCTGTAAAGGCTGCAAAGATTAACTATTCTTAGAGGCGACGACCCTGCAAAAGGATGGCTTTTGGAAGATGTGAGGTGAGCTAAACAGGAGTGAGAACAGAACAGAAAAGAATCAATGGAAGGCGCTCGAGGAAATCTTTTCTTTGTTAAGGTATTTACATCAGTTAAATTCTCAGGGTTTAGCCTTATTATTGCAGACTACTCGAGATTAAAAATACATACAACTGAGTTAGTTTTTTTGTAAAAAAAAGAATGAAATGCAATTAGACTAAAAGAATGAAATACATACATATTGTAATAGATTTTATTTTTTGTTATATTTTTCTCCCAGTACTTGGTTATGTCATTCTAAAAAGGTTTAAGCAAGTGCCGAGAAGGGCATCTTTATTTTTTTCAAGGATGTTCTTCCTGACTTCCTTTTGTCCTTGTTTGTAGTGATCTGTTTTATAAGTTCCAACATTTATTTTTAGGTTACAAAAAATTATATGCAAATGTATTTTTACGCTTGTATAAATCTATGTTCATATTATATACATTTATATATATCTTTACAAAAATTATATTAAGCATATTTTGATAAAAGCATTGAATGTTATTTTATAAATGCAATTAGATTAAAAGAATGAAATACATACATCTTGTAATAGATTTTATTTTTTGTTATGCTTTTCTCCCACAAGGATGTTCTTCCGGACTTCCTTTTGTCCTTGTTTGTAGTGATCTGTTTTATAAGTTCCAACATTTATTTTTAGGTTACAAAAAATTATATACAAATGTATTTTTAATCTTGTATAAATTTATGTTCCTATTATGTGCATTTATATATATCTTTACAAAAATTATATTAAGCATATTTTGATAAAAGCATTGAATGTTATTTTATATATATATTTCTACAGAACTAAATAGTATACATATTAGTTGTTGTTAAATTAAATAATAAATAAGAACTAAATAGTATACATATTAGTTGTTGTAGAATTAAATAATAAATAAGTATTATAAATTAGGATTTTATAAAAACTAAATTTAAGACAAAATGAAATAATAAATAAAAATATGTTTGGGGACAACCGATGTGGCAGCACAGTCCGCTGCCCGTCGCCCTCAAGAAGGCCATGGGAGGGTATTACCCCCTCCCCCACGTGGTTCCCTTAGAAGGCCGTCGCCCATATAAACAGCATTGCCTTTAATTTAATAAAAATTCTTACTTATAATTAAATGCATCCAATATATTTATTCAGTAACATTCAAAATAACAAAATAAATGATATTGTTGCTTTTATCATGATTCTTCATATATATATATATATATATATATATATTTCTAATAAATTTCCTTGGGTATTCATCAAAAATTTTGAATTCATAGCTCTGTAATCTCTCTTTCTTTTGCACCTACACAAAACCATAACAATGCGAAAACTGAGAAATCAAAATATATATATATATATATATATAATATCATGAAATAGAAATGAAATTAGGGTAAAGAGATATAATAGGTAGTAAAAAATTGTTATAGAAAGTTACATTCATAAGTCTGAGTTAAAATAGGAAGGTTTGAATTAAGAAATATTTGTTTGTTTTTATTTATTTGTGTTATTTCAAATAATATGATCTATGGAGGGTAATTTAACCATAGTGAATCTTAAACTTTTAAAATTCAAAATTTAAATTTAAACCTTGCTGATATATTATATATTAAATGTATAATAAATATTTAGAAATTTAATTATTATTTAAATTATGATCACTAAGATAGAATATTTTTATTTATATCAATAGTGTTACTTTATTAAAATTATAAAATAATAATTATTAAATGAATTTATGAATTTTAAATGATAAGTTTCAAATATTCAAACTTATTAATCTACCCTTGTATATTGTTTAATTATTTATTGATTAATTAGATTGTTTATTTATTGTTTTATTATCTAATAGTTCTAAATTAAATTAAATGTATATGAAAGGGTATTTAACAATTCTAAATTAAATGTTTTTATTTTTTTTAATGGTATATATCAAATAAACTCATTTTACAAATAAATATATCTAATTATTTGTAATTATTAATAATATATCAAATTTAAAAAAATTAGTTGCAAAAGCATTAAATTCAAAATGCAATTAATATGCAGCTAAATTCAAATGAATAGATAGAGGAAAAACTAAATTTTGACAATATTTTATCTGTTGTTGCAGACGGTGTTAAAGTTTAGGGGTACTGTAGTTGAATAATCTTTATTAGGTATTTGGATGAGTTCTTTGTTTTTCTACTAAAAAACTAAAATTTGTTTGCTCCAATTCATTAGGCATAGAAAAAATAAATTATTTTCTACTATACCTACCTCCATTAAAAATCATATCATTTTATTCAACATTAGGAAATAAGATGTTAATATGGTGTTGCCATTGAGATGACGATGATTTAACCAACCATGCACAAATTTTCCTTTTAAATTTAACCCTCCTTTTTAATTTTATTGGCTCATATTTTCAACCATCTATTAGTTTCATTTTTTCAAGTAATTCAAACAATTTAACTCTAAAATGGAATGGTTTCTATTACATTGAAAGTTATGTTAATAAATTAAATTTCAAATGTAAAATAGAATGGTTTCTATTACTTATTTTATATGTTTGCTTTCAATAAGCACATCCATTCAAATGAATCAAAGTTCAACAATCTAAATTGGAGGAGAGAAAATTTAATTTTACATTAATTTTATATTAATTTTAGGGCTTAGCATGTGGTATAACGGAATAATTTTTGAAGTGAGCACAACTTTAAGAGTGAAAATTTCTTAACTTATATTGTTTTTCTTATGTTTTGGACTCATTTGATAATGATTTTTGTAATATATTTTTTCAAATATTTACGTTAGAAGAAGAAACATTAAATAGAGATACTTTAGATTGTATAGAATAATGGTTATATCATAAATGTAGGGCTAAATTAGCAATTGGATAATTGGAAGTATAGAATTGACAACAATATAATATGGCAAGAATTATTCCATACCAATGGTTTTATCTACAGTGAAAGCATTTGAAATGACCCAACTCTAAGCCTAAGGGTTATCTTCAATTTTAGAATTAGGGTTACAATTAGAATTAGTGGTATATTACATATGAAAATGGAAACCTAATGGGATTGGCTAGGGTGGCTAGGGTGGGTAAAGGATAGATCTCAACAAAGAAAAAAAACAATAAAAGAAAAGATATAATAATGGAATAAAGATAAGTAAACATTTGAAATGACCCAACTCTAACCCTAACCATAATTCTAATTAAGGTTAGAATTAGGGTTAGGGTTTGATTAGGGTTACGTTTAGTGTTAGTATTAGAATTTTATAATTAGGTTTAGGATTAAGGTTGCAGTTAGGTATATAATTAGGGTTTGAAGTATGGTTAGAATTAAAATTAAGGTTAGAATTAGGGTTAGAATTAAGGTGGGTTACTATTAGATTGGGGTACGAATTAGAGTTACATTTAGGGTTAGGGTTCAAATTAGAGTTATGGTTAGAGTTACAATTAGGGTTAAGTTTAGTATTAAGGTTAGGGTTAGGTTTCGAATTATAGTCAAGCTTAGGGTTAGAGTTAGGGTTAGGGTTAAATTAAAGCTATGTTTAGGGTTAGAATAAGGGTTAGGGTTAGGGTTAGCTTTAAAATTAGGATTAGGTTTAGGGTTTAGGGTAAGCATTAGAGTTACAGTAAGGGTTAAGGCTAGAGTTAGGATAGGGTTCATATTAGAATTAGGATTAAGTTAAGGGTTAGAATTAGGGTTATTGTTAGATTTAAAATTAGGGTTAGAGTAGGATAGATCATGGTTATGATTAGAATTAGGGTTAGGGTTCCTATTAGAATTAGGGTTATAATTAAGGTGGCTTACTATTATATTTAAGGTAAGAATCAGAATTACAATTAGGATTAGGGTTCAAATTAGAGTTAGGGTTAAAGTATAATTAGGGTTAAGGTTAGTATTAAGGTTAGGGTTAGGTTTTGAATTATAGTCAAGCTTAGGGTTAGAGTTAGGATTAGGGTTAGCATTAAAATTAGAGCTATGTTTAGGGTTAGAATAAGGGTTATGGTTAGGGTTAGCTTTAAAATTAGGATTAGGTTCAGGGTTTAGGGTTCGGGTTAGGGTTAGAATTAGGGTTATAACTATAATTAGGGCTAATGTTAGAATTAAATTTAGGGTTAGGGTTACAATTAGGGTTAAGTTCAGTATTAAGCTTAGGGATAAGGTTGCAATTAGGATCAGCCTTAGGGTTAAAATTAGAGTTATGCTTAGGGTTTGAATAAAGGTTAGGGTTAGGGTTAGGGTTAGGGTTAGATTTAGGGTTAGAGTCAGATTTAAAATTAGGGTTATAGTTAGGGTAGAATCAGGGTTATGATTAGAATTAGGGTTACAGTTACGGATAGGGATAGGGTTAGGGTTAGGGTTCTTATTAGAATTAGGGTTAGAATTAAGGTTGGTTACTATTAGAGTTAGGGTTAGAGTTTAATTAGAGTTAAGGTTAGTATTAAGGTTAGGGTTAGGTTTTGAATTATAATCAAGCTTAGGGTTAGAGTTAAGGTGAGGGTTAGGGTTAAAATTAGAGCTATGTTTAGGGTTAGAATAAGGGTTATGGTTAGGGTTAGCTTTAAAATTAGGATTAGGTTTAGGGTTTAGGGTAAGCATTAGAGTTATAGTAAGGGTTAGGGCTAGAGTTAGGGTTAGAATTCTGGTTAGGGTTAGGATTAAAATCATAGTTAGAATTAGGATTAAGTTAAGGGTTAGAATTAGGGTTATTGTAGATTTAAAAGTAGGGTTATAGTTAGGGTAGAATTAGGGTTATGATTAGAATTAGGGTTAGGGTTAGAGTTAGGATTAGGGTTCCTATTAGAATTAGGGTTAGAATTAAGGTGGGTTTTTATTATAATTAGGGTAAGAAATAGAGTTACAGTTAGGGTTAGGGTCCAAATTAAAGTTAAGGTTATAGTTCAATTAGGGTTAAATTTAGTATTAAGGTTAGGGTTTGAATTATAGTCAGGGTTAGGGTAAGAGTTATGGTTAGGGTTAGGGTTAAAATTAGAGTTATGGTTAGGGTTAGAACAAGGGTTAGGGTTAGGGTTAGGTATAAAATTAGGATTAGGGTTAGGTCTATAATTAGAGATAGGATTAGGGTTATGAGTAGAATTAAGGTTATTGTCAGGGTTAGGGTTAGGGTTACGATTAGGGTTAAAATTAGGGTTAGGGTTGAAATTACATTTAGAATTAGGGTAAGAATTACATTTAGAATTAGGGTTGCAGTTTGAAAAAGGGTGACAATTACAATGAGAATTACGGTCAAAACTAGGTTTAGGGTTATAATAAGGGTTAGGGTTAGGGTGAGATTTAGGGTTACAATGAAAATTAGGGTTAGGCTTAGGGTTTGAATCAGTGTTAGAATTAAAATTATAGTTACAATCAATTTTTTGGTTAGGGTTAGAATAAGGATTAGTGTTAGGGTCAATGTTAGGTTTAGAATTAGAGATACAATTATGGTTATAATTAGGGTTAGGGTTATTGTTATAATTAAGGTTAGGGTTAGTATTAGGGTTAGGGTTATTGTTAGAATTAGAGTTAGGGTTAGTATTAGGGTTAAGGTTGTTGTTAGAATTAGGGTTAGGGTTCAACATTGATATTAAAATATTCTTTAAAAATAGGTACTCTTTTTCTAAATCTAACATAGGTAATTCTAATATAACATTGGTTCTGACCCTAACACAAACCCTAATTCTAAATCTAACCCTAATTATATTTCTAACCATAGCCCTAACCTTAATCCTAACTAATGCTAACCCTAACTCCAATTCTAACCATAATTCAGACCCTAACCCTCACTACAATACTAACCCTAACCCTAACCCTAATTCTAACCTAAACACTAACCCTAACCCTTATTTTAACCCCTAACTCTAATTCTAAATATAATATATAATTTTAATTATTATATATTATAATTATTATTATTATAAACATAATATATTTATATATTATATAATTATTATATAATATATTAGATATACTATAATAATATATTAGATATATTATAAAAGATATATCTAATATAATATGTTTTAATATATTATAATTAGTGTTAGAATTAGGCTTGCAGCTCCGGTTGCTACTAGCATATTTATATTAAATATAATATATTTAAAGTATGCCAAGAGATATCCTTCTCGAGGCGCCTAATGTTAGGATTAGTGATTAAAACAATAGGCACCTCAAGAAGGATATCTCTCGGCGTACTTTAGATATATTATATTTAATATAAATATGCTAGTTGGTAAGCAAGGGCATGGTTGTGGCCGTAGCAGTAAGATGTCATACTTTGAGCACTTAGTGTTGTGTTTAAGTTTCTTAGTGAGATGGAGAGAAGCCAGGAGTAACAGCTGCCTGTGGTTCCTTTGTTTCCTTATTTGTTGCGGTTTGTTTTACCTCTAAACTGTGGACTTGTGGACGTCATTAAAAACTTTCATTCATTCAAAAGTGGGATGGTGTTCTTCTTTTGTGGCTTCACCGGTGGGGGCTGATTAATCTCAATAG
The DNA here is from genome assembly GCA_027924645.1 of Cunninghamia lanceolata. NCBI lineage: Eukaryota > Viridiplantae > Streptophyta > Pinopsida > Cupressales > Cupressaceae > Cunninghamia > Cunninghamia lanceolata. The sequence continues at coordinate 3,235,493 of BSBN01000082.1, forward strand.
ATTTAATGTTAATAATTGTAATTTTACCGGTGAGAGCAATTAACTGACGGGGTCCCCTATTTGTGGCTTAACCAATTGGGGCTAGTTAATCCCAGTAGATTTCTTGTTCATGCTTGTAACTTCATTGTCAAGGATGGTTAACCCCACAAGTTTTCCTTTTCTGATGTGATTATGTAGTGCCCTAATAATAGTTAAAATATTTATTATCATGACTTGCATGTTTAATGTGTTGTGTTGAAGGTTGAATGTTAACATGTCTTTTAGGTTGGTTGTTTATTTGATTAAGTTTGTTGGCAAATGGCCAGCGCTCCCTGTGGGATTCATGACATGGACTAACCACCTTCTGTGGATTCATTAACTCTGGTGCTTGTTGTTGATAACTGAGAGGGGGGGTGAATCAGTTATCCTTAATTCGCTTTCAGTTCAAACACTTAAATCCACTTTTGTTAATCAATAGCATAGCAATTAATCATTCATGAAAGCATAAGACATAAACACTTGAGCAGATACACATCAACACATGAAACACCAAGATTTTGACGTGGAAAACCTGGTTAAGGGAAAAACCACGGGGTGATTAACCAAAGGATTATTCTCTATTAGAAGAATAAGAAAAATAGATGGCACATGCCAATTAGGGCTCACTGCCCGAGCACACTACTCACAAGAGGCACACTGCCTACAAGAGACACACTGTCTATAGGATAACAAGTATTACAAACTTGAACTGGAGATTGACATCTTTACCATGCCTGGATCAGTTCCATTTAAGCCCAAAAACTCCTGCTCTGCCTTTCGTACTTCTCTTCGCTATATCACGCTCATTACCACGACACACTCTCAAATGAATTCACACACCCTTATTTATACAAGGCATCGACTTAGGAACAATCATCTAAGTCGGCAAACACCTACAAGATCATTCACAAGACGTGTAATACATCCGGTTGGCCTATCTCAAGAAGAACACCAACAACCGGTGGTCTTTACATCAAATCCAAACTCTAACTTCAATGCGGACTGCCAATAAGAATTGTACACGATCCAAGGATCACCAAAACATTTCCTGAGTCATCAAGAACATCCACACTTTATCAGCTTTACTGGAATTCTTCTCTTCTTCATCCGGAACTTCAAGAACACAGTCTATCGCCACTGTCATAATGCAAAAGGTTCCTCCAAACCTCCAAACAATGCATAAATCAAGTTGTCACTTCACACTAACTTCTTCAACACTCCCTCCAATCCGCAGAATGAGAGAATGTAATTCCGGAACTCACCGGACCAATCTGTGACACTCTGTCACCACTGAACACTTGTCGGAACCGGTTCTACATAAGCAGTCATAACTTCTTTAGATCTTTATGCGGACCTCTGAAATCTTAATTGGAACATCTCAAGACTCATATCTACAAACCCTTTAAACCGCATCCTCTGATCCTCAACCTATTGAGTACTTTTGCCTTCTTCTCATCACTGTTCTTCACTGTTCCTGATGGAGACTAATTTTCTCAATTTCCTCAGCACACAGCTCATCCAATCCTTCTTATCAATGCAATATGAGTATGTTGCCATCAATGACAACACTGGTTAACCTCATACTTGCAACAATCTCCCCCTTTGTCATTGATGGCAACATATGATGTGAAAAACCATCAAGACAAAAACTTCTCCTTTCTGTCATAGCTCCCCCTATCAGCAACAACTCTTCACATGTCTTCTCTTCCTTTACTGCTCCCCCTTTGATCATCAACCACTTATTTTTCACATCTTCTCTCCCCCTTTGACATCAATGGCAAAGGGCTCATACTTGCAATTCTAACACATCAGAATTAAACCAGCTGCTCCCCCTTAGTAGCAGCTCCCCATCATCAATCCAGATCATAAGATATAACTGTGATATCCACCGGACTGATGCACATCAGTGCATCCTAGTTCATCACCAGAGGGGCCATGACCCCTAACTTCTCCCTGAGATACTCAAAAGAGTCCTTGGGAAGAGGTTTAATAAAAATATCTGCAAGCTGATCCTTGGAGGGCACATACTCCAATCTGACTTCACCTTTGTTCACTTGTTCTCTTAAAAAGTGAAATTTGATAGATATATGCTTGGTCTTAGAATGTAATACTAGATTCTTAGAAATATTTATTGCACTTGAATTATCACAGAAAATTGTGATAGGCTCGTCATATTCTACTTGAATATCTCTTAGCATTTGCTTCATCCACAAAAGTTGAGTGCAACTACCTGCTGCTGCAATGTATTCTGCTTCTGTTGTAGACAGGGATATTGCTTCTTGTTTCTTGCTTAGCCAAGAAACCAACCTTTTTCCCAAAAAGAATGCTCCTCCACTTGTACTCTTCCTATCATCCACATCTCCTGCCCAATCTGCATCTGTATATGCATGAAGAGAAAAGTCATGATCTCTGGGATACCATAGGCCATACTCAACTATTCCTTTCAAGTACCTAAAAATTCTTTTGATTGCCATGACATGAGATTCTTTGGGATCAGCCTGGAATCTCGCCACAAGACCAACAGCCTGCATTATATCTGGTCTAGTCTGAGTGAGATACAGTATTCCACCAGTCATTGATCTGTACTTTGTCTGATCTGTCTTAGGAGAGTCATCATCTTTGCTCAACTTACATCCGGTAGCCATGGGAGTGTTCATTGGCTTTGAATCTTCCATTCCAAATTTCTTCAATAGTTCTTTCACATATTTGGTCTGAGAGATAAAGATTCCTTTCTCTGTCTGAGTAATTTGCAGACCCAAGAAGAAATTCATTTCACTGAGCATTGACATTTCAAACTCACTTTTCATTTGGTTTGCAAAGGTTTTACACATACTGTCTCTTCCTCCAAAGATGATATCATCAACAAATACTTCAACAATCAAGATGTTTTCATGATCAATTTGGAAATATAGATTACTATCAGCAGTACCTTTGTTGAAACCAATCTTCAAAAGATGTTTGTCCAGCCTCTCATACCATGCTCTCGGGGCTTGCTTTAGACCATACAATGCCTTCTTTAATTTGTAGACCATATCACCATGCTCAGATAGCTGAAATCCATCCGATTGTTCAATGTACACCTCTTCTTCTAGGTCACCATTTAGGAAAGCAGATTTGACATTCATCTGATACACTTTGAAATCTTTGAAGGCAGCAAATGCAAGAAATAGTCTGACTGCTTCAATTCTTGCCACCAGAGCAAAGGTCTCCTCAAAATCAATCCCTTCTATTTGAGAGTAGCCTTTGCAGACTAATCTGGCCTTATTTCTGATTACTTCACCAACTTCATTTAGTTTGTTCTGGAAGACCCATTTGATTCCAATCACATTCTTGTTTCTAGGTCTAGAAACAAGATCCCAAGTGTGATTTTTCTCAATTTGCATTAATTCCTCTTCCATTGCTTTGGTCTAGTTTTCATCATTGCATGCTTCATTTATTGTCTTAGGTTCAATCTTTGAAATTAGACAATATTCATGTAAATTTTGAGCAACATTCCTTCTAGTTTGCACACCTTTGCTTTTGTCACCTATGATCTGATTTTCAGAGTGGTTCAGTCTTACATACCTTGGAACTTTGGGAGTTTCTTGCATTTCTGCTTCTTGATCATGCTCATTCAGACCTGTCTCTTCTTCCTGATTTACCGGATCAGTCTGAATCTGACTTTCAGGAGAGGATGTAGCTCCTTGAACCAGAACATCATTCTGATCATCTTCATCATACTCATAAAATCTTTAGGGCTTCTCAATACCTTCATCAACCTTCACATTTGTACTTTCTATCATATTTTTCAGTCTCTTATTATAGTACCAGTATGCTTTGCTTTGAGTGGAGTAACCCAAGAAGATTCCTTCATCACTTCTAGCATTAAACTTTCCTAGATCTTCATCTGTTTTAATGTAACATTTGATACCAAATACTCTGAAATAACTCATAGTAGGAGTGATGCCAAACCAAAGTTCATAGGGAGTCTTACCGATATTGCTTCTGATTTGAACTCGATTAAGAGTGTAGACTGCAGTGCTAACAGCTTCTTTCCAAAACATCTGGGGAACATTTGCTTCCATCATCATTGTCCTGGATGCTTCCTGGATGGTCCGGTTCTTTCTCTCAACTACTCCATTCTGCTGTGGAGTCCTAGGAGTAGACAACTATCTCTTTATACCATGCTTCTCACAAAAGTCTATGAATTCACCGGATGTGAATTCACCACCTCTATCAGACCTTAGACATTTCAGTTTCAATCCGGTTTGATTCTCTACCATAGCCTTGAAGATTTTGAACTTCTCAAAAGCTTTTGATTTCTCTTTCAGAAAGGTAACCCACATCATCCGGGAATGGTCATCAATCAGTAACATGAAATATCTATCACCTTGCATACTCTTGATTCTTGTCGGACCACATAGATCAGTATGAACTAACTCCAATAAACTGGTAGAGGACCGATCCTTGCTTTTGAATGAAACTCTGCTTTGTTTACCTAGCTAACATTCTTTGCACATACTATTTGTAGGTTTTACCAACTTTGGAAGATCTCTTATAGCCTGAGTATTGCTTATCTTGATGATGTTATCAAGATTTACATGACACATTCTTCTATGCCATAACCAACTCTGATCAACCTGAACAAACAGACAACTTTTATTAGTACCAACTAGATGGAAGATATTACCTTTTGTTTGAGTACTGGATGCAATCTCAGTTCTGGAGCTTTCAAAGATCCTGCATCTTCCATTCTTGAACCGGAGATCATAGCCTTTGTCTACCAACTGACCAACACTGAGAAGATTGTGCTTCAATCCTTCAACATATAGTACATTACCGGTTTTGTTCTTCCCATCAAAAGAGATAGTTCCCCTACCTCTGATTCTACCAGCAGAATTGTCACCAAACTTTATCATTCCTCCTTCATACCTTTCCAAATCTAAGAACTTATTCTTGTTACCTGTCATATGGTGAGAGCATCCACTGTCAATAACCCAATCATCATTTTCTTCAACTTGGGCAGCCAAAGCTTTCTCTACAACCTTATGATTGGTAGATATTGGATCTTCTTCCTTGATGGCAATAAACACCCATTCATTTATGGATTTGTCTCCTATCTCTGATTCATCATCTGTTACTCCTTCATTATCAGCTTCTTCATGAACATAATAACAATTCTTTTGGAACCTTTGTCTGTTAGAATTTGATCTTGTGGATCTTTCCAAACATCTTGAGGCAAAGTGACCAATCTTATTGCAGTTGAAGCACTTAAAGGGTAATTTTCCTTCATACTTACCGGATCCCCTTGGCAGTCTTTTTGTAATGAGGGCTTCAAGTTGAGTTGTTTCTGCTTCTTCCTCTTCCATGTCTTTTCTTGCTTGATCATACCAAGACAGCTTCCTTGAAGAGTTTTCTCCCGGATCAAATCTTTGTTTGCCTTTCACATAGGCACTGGCTTTGAATGCAGATTCAGTCTCAGGGGGATCATCTCCAAACTCAGTCATTTCAAATGCAGCCAGTTTGCCAGCCAATTGCTCTCTTGTGACAGTTGTATGGGCTCTGAATTCATCAATGGCAGCAACCTTGATTTTGTAGGTAGTAGGAAGGGATCTGAGAATTTTGCAAATAATCTCATTTTCATCCAAAACTCCACCAGCATTCCTAAATCCACACACAGCTCATTTACTCTTAGCATAAAGGTAGTGATATTTTCATCATCTCTCATCTTCAATCTTTCAAATTTCCCTTTGAGACTCTGCAACCTTGCACTCTTAACAAACTCATCTCCTTCATGCAGAAGTTCTAGTTTAATCCAGATCTCATAGGCAGTTGGTAGGTCAATAACATTTGAGAGCTCTGAGTCAGTTAATGCACTTAGAAGAGCCTCTTTAGTCCGCAGATTGTCTTCAGCATCTGTGATTTCATTTAGAGTTGTTAGACCACCCTGTGGAGGTGTATATGCTTTTGTGACCATGGACAAGTACGCCTTTCCCATACACTCCAAGTGACATTTCATGCGGCCTTTCCAAAGAGTGAAGTTGGTCCCATCAAACATCGGACTGTCCTTCTTGTATGATGACATCCTGGATCTCCTCAAGCGATTAAGCTCTTTTTAGAGGAACTTGGCTCTGATACCAATTGTTGATAACTGAGAGGGGGGGTGAATCAATAACCCTTAATTTGCTTTCAATTCAAACACTTAAATCCACTTTTGTTAATCAATAGCATAGCAATTAATCATTCATGAAAGCAAAAGACATAAACACCAGAGCAGATACACATCAACACATGAAACACCAAGATTTTGACGTGGAAAACCCGGTTAAGGGAAAAACCATGGGGTGATTAACCCAAGGATTATTCTCTGTTAGAAGAATAAGAAAAATAGATGGCACATGCCAATTAGGGCTCACTGCCCGAGCACACTACTCACAAGAGGCACACTGCCTACAAGAGACACACTGTCTACAGGATAACAAGTATTACAAACTTGAACTGGAGATTGACATCTTTACCATGCCTGGATCAGTTCCATTTAAGCCCAAAAACTCCTTCTCTGCCTTTCGCACTTCTCTTCGCTATATCACGCTCACTACCACGACACACTCTCAAATGAATTCACACACCCTTATTTATACAAGGCATCGACTTAGGATCAATCATCTAAGTCAGCAAACACCTAAAAGATCATTCACAAGACGTGTAATACATCTGGTCGGCCTGTCTTAGGAAGAACACCAACAACCAGTGGTCTTTACATCAAATCCAAACTCTAACTTCAATGCGGACCGCCAATAAGAATTGTACACGATCCAAGGATCACCAAAACCTTTCCTGAGTCATCAAGAACATCCGCACTTTATCAGCTTTACTGGAATTCTTCTCTTCTTCATCCGGAACTTCAAGAACACAGTCTATCGCCACTATCATAATGCAAAAGGTTCTTCCAGACCTCCAAACAATGCACAAATCAAGTTGTCACTTCACACTAACTTCTTCAACACTCCCTCCAATCCACAAAATGAGAGAATGTAATTCCGGAACTCACCGGACCAATCTGTGACACTCTGTCACCACTGAACACCTGTCGGAACTGGTTCTACACAAGCAGTCATAACTTCTTTAGATCTTTATGTGAACCTCTGAAATCTTAATTGGAACATCTCAAGACTCATATCTACAAACCCTTTAAACCGCATCCTCTGATCCTCAACCTATTGAGTACTTTTGCCTTCTTCTCATCATTGTTCTTCACTGTTCCTGATGGAGACTAATTTTCTCAATATCCTCAACACAAAGCTCATCCAATCCTTCTTATCAATGCAATATGAGTATGTTGCCATCAATGACAACACTGGTTAACCTCATACTTGCAACACTTGTATCAGAAATTGATAGGCGGCAATCCTGGACCAACAATTGGTATCAGAGCAAAAGGTCACGAGTTTGAATCCCCCTAGGTAACGCTGAGGAGAGTTTGTTGGTAGATGGTCAGTGCTCCCCATGGGATTCGTGACATAGACTAACCACCTCTTGTGGATTTATTAACTTTGGGGCTTCTATCAGAAATTGGCAGGTCGACCTTTTGGTTTAACGGCAATCGTGGGCCAACAAAGTTTGCATATGTTAAACTTGATATATTATTGATATCTACTTATTCATATAATGGGTTATTATTATTTATGAATATTGGTTATATGATGAGACTAATCCATTGTTTTGTTTATTTACAATTGCAACATATTCTATCCCTAATCAAGGTGAGAATATTAGTGGAGACAATAGTGTCATGAGTTTACAACACCAAGGAAAGAAAGCAAGGTACACCAATGTTTATAGTAAGTTGGTCAAGGTCAGGTAACCATATGAAGTCTTAACCTAGTTGATTCATGTCTAGGTCAATTGTGAGGTTTGGTCATCCATTATCCTTACTCTATTGATTTCTAGTTTTTTGTTGTTTGGACTAGTCTTTAAGTCATGTCCCTTAGTTGATGTCAATAATCAGTCAAAGTTGAGTTTTTGGCTTTATTTTTTACAACTATAACGCCACTTTTGAAAGGATTGGGATTTTGTTTGGAAATAACAATATATTAATAATATAAATATGCCTTTAACATTATGCTAAGCCCTAAATAGCTAAAAAAATATCCTAACCTACCTTAAACAATACTTAACCCCAAGAATTACTAGATCAACACTTTAGTTGACTTGGTATTAACAACAATGGGGATTTAAGTTTGAATAGCTTGAAATATGTGAGGGAATGGGGTTTTGGACTATTAAAACCCTAAATGTAGCGCATTTGATTGAAAGAATTTACCAATAGTGGAGTAGCGACATCCACCCCACTATACCAAGACTAATGTGGTGTGCTAGCGAAGTCACACTACTCCACCACAGCTCTTAATGGACCCAAAATATTAATACATTAGCAATGGGAGTGGTCTAGGAACTTAAATAATTGTGATTAATTCATTATTAGAGAGAAGATTCAAAGATGGATGTTAAGGAGATCAAGGTTTTGAGAGAGGGTATTCATTTAAGGGGAGAGATAGCAGTGAAGGGTGACTAAGAAGGAGTTTTGGAAAGTGTTCTTGCACCTAGCAATTACTTACACGCATGTATTATCATGTAAATTATGGTTAAATCTAAGTTTTTATGAATACAAAAAAAAGGTCTTTACACACCCTATAATCACTCAAGAAGCATGTTCTATGATGATTAGGTGTTATGCACCCTTACAATGCTTTCAAATGTGTAATATGCATGTTTGTTGACCATCCTTAAGTCTCTTATATCCTTGTTACCTAGTGGTTATGTTTCATACACAATAGTGTACTAAGTGTTTGTTATCATATGGTTATCCACTAATTTACTGGTATGAGATGTTCAAATGAAGGAATATTGAACTTGTTGTTGACTTGTTTATGTTCCTTAAGGAAGTTAATGTTTAGTTCTTTAATCATGATTCATTTATTGCAAACTAGAGTTTGTGAATACATGTGATAAAAGGATTGTTACGCTTATGACATAGGTATGTATTGCAAGTAGAGTTAGTTTGTGTTAAAAGAATATATCCCTAGTGTTGAGAACTTTGATGCAAATAAAATCAAATTGTGTAATATATACCCTTCTAAAATCTAAGATATTGGATGTTAGGTAACTATGAACCTTGACTTATAGCATTATGACTACCATATACATGCTATTGTGATCCTATGTGTGTTTTTCTTGGATTCCTACATGCATATTATTGTAAACCTAAGCGTTTAATATTGTGGTCCTATGAGTTTAAGGGACTGAGAACTTGTATAAACAACATACTACAAAGTCCTATATGCATAGTCGTGTTTCTTGTGTGTAACAAGAGTGATCTCTAGCACATTAGGGATTGTGTTTACATGTTATAAAAGATTGTAACTTGTGTTAGATGCATGTGGTATAAGTCATGTTCGACTGTGTATTCATGCAATAGAGGGGTTCATTCAACAAGTAAAGTTTAGATGGTATTAGAGGTTGGCGTTGTAAGTTTTATTAGACTACAATTTCATGCAACAAGGGTCTACACACTTGTGATAAAAGGTCTACGAAACTTGTATTAAAAGGACTATCAAACTTGTGATAAGAGGACTATGCATGAAACATTGTATGGTTGTGAACATTTGTGTAGTGGTATATGATGCCAATAATCTTAAGATTGTGTAATAAGGGATAGGACTATGTACATTTGTGAGTTGTGTTTAGAATGATGAATGTTCTGAGCTTACCTTTGAAAGCATTAATCCCATGGTGTGGTGAATTGTGACTCCATTGTTAAGAACATCATGTCTTGTGAGTTGTTGGAACAATACTTTGAGCAAAGGAAAAATTGATTTGCATGATTTAATAAGAATATAGTTAAAGTTTTATCATTATAATAGCTATGAAATAAGATAATGTTTAGTTCAAAATATAACGTTATAAATAATGATTATATCAAGATTTATGAATACATAGTTTAGATATGAACTTTGAAATGCTAAAATACTATATTCAAGCTTGGTTAAATTATGATACTCTATGCATTTAGTTCGTACATGGTTGAGTGGTTGGCAATGAGTAAGTTGGGATTCGTTAAGACCCACCCTTCCTCACATGCTACCAACACTTCCACATACAACTAAATAGTTTATTCCACGTCGCATTAGAGAAGGAATGGTTGGCAACTATTACAGAATTGTCCAAAAGGGAAATATTCCTAGAATGGGTTGCATACCACTATAGAATAAATTATTATTAATGTAAGTCATTATAAATAATAGATTTCAAGGACTATGTCTGATATGGATGGAACCTAACATGAAGTTGAAGTAAGTTGAACATGTAGTCACCTGGAGAATTACGTTCCTCTTATTCCTGGGGGAGGGAATATATCAATGGTCTATAGCAGATAGACTCAAGGAACTAGGTCGGGTCTAGATATAGTTTGTAACCCATTTATGGCTTCACTAGTAGGGTGGTTAAACCCATGAAGTTTTATGTTCCCATTTATGGCCTCATGGATGGGAGTGATTAACCATAGAAGGCTTCATGTTCTTGTTTATGACTTTGTTAGTGTGGACAATTTACACCAAGAGGCTTCTTAATCTTGTTTGTGGCTTCACTGGTGAGGGAGGTTAGCACCGAGAGGCTTATTCTTCCCATTCTCATTTATGACTTCACCAATGGGAGCAATTACCTCAAGATATTTTCCTATACTCATTTTCATCTATGGTTTCACCAACCTAGATGGTGTCCCCATTTGTGTCTTCAACAACCCCATGAAGTTTCATGTTACCATTTGTGACTTCACTAGCTGGGGTGATTAACCCATGAGGTGTCACATTCATGTTTGTGCTCATTTGTGGCTTTATGAGTAGGGATATTTAACCCTAGGAGGTTTCACATTCATGTTTGTGCTATATTGGTTGGGGTGGTTAACCCCAAGAGGTTTCATGTTCCCATTTGCAACTTCACCGACTAAGGCAGTTAACCCCAAGAGGTTTCATGTTCCCATTTTTGGCTTCACCAATTGGAGCAATTAATCCTAATTGGTGATATATTCCAATTTATTGCTTAACCTACTGGGGCTGGCCCAACCAAAATATTGGGTATCCCAACCAAAGGATTTAGGTTTAAAAGTTATAAGTTACTTAAAAGATAATTTGTCTATGTTGTATAACTTGATGGATCACTTAGTATGATCTGACATATTCATAATGTTGAGAAGCATAACTACAATGGCAACAAGGGGGTTGTAATGACATAAATGTGTTCACAAAATCCTCTTTGTTGTTGACACACCAAAAATTAATTTAAAAAACCAATGACCTTTTAAATTAGTATTATAATTAATATATACGTATAGTATTTAAATATACAATAGAAATATTAATAATTATATAAATAAAACAATTATATTATTGTTTTTATGATAATTAAACATAACTATTATAGTAATATTATTAATTTTATTATATCTATTGATCCATCTAGTAATATTATGTATAAGAATCTTAAGTGTAATTCTTGAAGGTTCTTAGAATCCATTAGAGAATCAATAGGTTCACTTTCACTTGTTTTTGATGTAGAAGGTTGAATTAGTAGGACACGTCAAATTCACCAAAATGTAACCCTTGAAAATGTAAAACCCTAAAAGGTTACGGTGTGAGATGAATAATTGTGTGTCTAAATTTAAAACTAAGATGCAAGTTAGGGTTATGTCAACGAATCAATGATGTAATCATGTGAAACCTAAGGTTGTCTCCAACTAGCCAAACTCTAATTGACAACCACTAGACACACAAAGAGTCAGGACAAGCTAGGTGGGACCGAATGACAATGAAATTGAAATTGATGCATGAAATCAAGATTTGGAAATTGAATGACTAAATTATGCTATGGAAAACTACAAATTAGGGGTCTGGATGCACTTAGAATAGGTTGAGCTAGCTCTAAAAAATACTAGAAAATTGATTCTACAACTCTTGGTGAAATCTGGGGACTGTCTAGGAAAGTCGCACCCCTAACACCTCCTACGTGGCTTGTTGGTGTTAAGAATAAGAAATACTGAGAGGGGGGGTGAATCAGTATTCCATAAAACCACTTCTTAACAGATTTATTTATCCAATTTCCAAAGTTAATAACATGAAAGCAGAATAGACATAGAAACAGCAACCATAAAGACATAACACATGAACACCAGGATTTTTACGTGGAAAACCCAAAAAGGGAAAAACCACGGTGAGTGTTAGCCCACAGAAATATATAAGTTATATCAATACCAAAAAATAGAGGCTCAATGCCTACAGGGCTCACTTCCCAAAGAAATGTTGACTACAAAAAAGGCTCACTGCCAAAACAGGCTGATGTAGAGTGGATACAGCAGAAAAGCCTTTCAATTCAACAGTGAAATGCTTGTCAATCGCATTCTCAATTCGGCTTGTATATACATTACCTGACCTTCTATCGCAGGTAGCCCATTGTATCTCCAACCATTTTGATCACTACAGTTGGTCCTCATTTGCACCTCACGAAATGAACATTAACAATGTACATTCGCATATACAATCTTTGACATGCAAATGCGAGATATACACGAATTGCTTTTTAGGTACAACTGTGATATACCCACTGCTTGTATATCCTCAATGTACATTCTTCACATGCATTCTAAATATACATTCGGAATATGCATTTGGTGGGGCCCTCGGTCTTTACTCCACCGTTGTATGTCTCACCACATACAAACAAAAGCTCATATACAATTCTTAACCTGCTTTCCCGGTGGGTTTCAGTGTCCTTACCTACTATTGCTGGTCACCTCTTGTATTCGCAGAATAAATATCTTTCCCACATACATTTTGTTCACCACTTCGGCAGGTCACCTTTTGTATCTTGTGACATGTATGTTTTCAATGTATATTTCGACATACATTTGTTGACTTACTGAGCTGGTTCTCCTCCCCACTATTACCAGTCATTCCTTGTATCTACAGATAGATATCCTTCCCACATTCCTTCTAACTACCACTTCTGTCGGTCATCCTTTGCTTCATGAGGAATGTATATTTTTGATGTATCTCCACAACATACAATCACGATATGTGATTGTAGTATACTCACAAACTGTCTGCGACATACAATAGACGTATACACAGGAAATGTATCTCCTCAGACCATTTTGACATACACAAGAATTGTCTACCTGATATACTTTGGCGATATACACAGGCAACGTGCCATTCTTCACAGCATATATACAGGAGGTTGCTCGCATGCAAATGTGATATATTCACAAACTGTTCCTGGCATACAATTGATGGATATACATAAAATGTATATTTGAATTTCCCGCCGATAACTTCCTCTTCAACCGATTCCGTAATTTCTATTTTGCCATGCCCATCGAACAAAAGGAAAACAAACAGAAACTAATGTACACAATCCATTCCACTGATTTCACAAAAATCCACCAGTGGAATGGATTTAATCAGGCATCTTGGCAACAACAAAAAAATAAGTTAAATACAAAACAATTCTATACGAATAATATACAGAACAATTTGATTCATAGAGAAATTTACACAGAATCCAGAAATTGCAAAACACAATTGACAGAATTTCTATAACTTCATTCTAGTGTCATACATTTGATAATTTCAGAAGGAGGAGGGCGAACTCTCTTTCAACCACCTCCGTCTCTTTTTTCTCTATATTCAACTCCCCCTTCCCCTTTTGCTTAAACCAATATTATATCAAAAACCCTAACTAATCACATGACATCTGTTTTGCATAAGACAGCAAAACTCCTCATAATGCGACACCTTGGTTTAATCCTTTTCATAACCCAATGTCTAATGATGTCTAATTTGATGTTTACAAACATGAAATGCCAACACAAAATGCTACATTTGACAATGACATACAAATGCTACATGGTAACATGAAATGTCTAAAACATATTAAAGCCTTATTCTTCTCTCTCTTGTGCATATTTATCTTGTTGCAGGGGTGCTCCTGCACCATACTCCCCGGGAGAAGAGATCTCAAGCCCACTTGAGATCAGAGTTTGAAAGTCTGCACTATATTTTGTAATCTGATCTTCAGTCATCCAAATTGCCTCTAAAATAGGTTGCCCGTGCCAAGCTACCAAGTACTCCATGTACTCTTTGTCCCTTGTCTTCTTTGTCACTCTTGAGTCTAATATCTTCTTCAACTTTGGTGGATCATGCTTCAGAATATCATCATCTGTTGCATCCTGCAATGGTTCATGTTCTACATCTGCATTTGGCTTGTATGGACTCAAATCAAATACATTGAAAATGGGTGACAATCCAAGATCAGGAGGAAGTTGGATCTCATAAGCATTCTGCCCACATTTCTTCAAAATCTAACATGGTCCAATCTTCCTCTGCATTAGCTTGGTATATTTACCTTTTGGGAGCCTCTCCTTCTTCACATTAACCCACACCAAATCTCCAACATCAAACTGTACATGTCTCTTCTTCTTATCAGCATATGTTGTGCACTTCAATGTAGTTTGTTGAAGTTGGTTCTTGACTTGATCATGCACCTCCTTGATGGCCGATGCAAAAGCTTCTCCATCTGCACTAATAGGCTCTCCTATAGGCAGATCTCTCAACTCTAAAATACCTCTTGGATGAATACCATATACCACCTGAAAAGGTGACTTCCCTGTACTCCTATTGATAGTGTCATTATAGGAAAATTCTGCTTGTGGTAGGATGTTATCCCACTTCTCTCCATGTTGTTTTGTCAAACACCTTAACAGATTTCCCAATGAACGGATAACAACTTCAGTCTGCCCATCTGTTTGAGGATGGTAGGCTGATGAGAAGGATAAGTTGGTGCCAAGCTTCTTCCAAAGAGTTCTCCAAAAATGGCCAATAAATTTCACATCTCTATCTGAGACTATGCTCAATGGCAATCCATGTGTCCTTACTATCTCTTTGAAAAATAGATCTGCAACATATGAGGCATCACAAGTGGTTTTGCATGGCAAAAAGTGTGCCATTTTACTAAATCTGTCTACTACAACAAAAACACTATCATATCCCTTCCTTGTCCTAGGCAAACCCAATACAAAGTCCATGCTTATGCTCTCCCACAGCCTAGAAGGAATGGGTAGTGGCTGATACAAACCTGCATTAGTGGATCTCCCTTTTGCCTTCTGACATATCACACATGCCTCCACAAGTTTTCTCACGTCTGACTGTAACTTGGGCCAATAGTAATGTCTCTTCACAAGATCAAAAGTCTTATCCAGACCAAAATGTCCTGCCATGGCCCCACAATGTTTCTCTCTAATGATATTCAGTCTCATAGAACATCTTGGAATACACAATTGTCCACCCTTGAAAAGTAATCCATCTTGGATCAGAAATTCAGAGAGCTCAACATGATATTTATCACCAAAGGAAGTACATACCTAGTATATCTCTCCAAAATCTTCATCAGCATCATACATGGCCTTCAAAGAGTCAATGCCAACACTCTCCAACTGGATCTGATTGATGGTTAGAGACCTCCTACTCAAAACATCTCCTACCTCATTCTTGACCCCTTTCTTATGCTTGAGTGTGAAGGTGAAAGCTTGTAAAGTCTCCACCCACTTCATATGCCTATGGTTCAGCTTCTCTTGACTATTTATAAAACTAAGGGCCTGATTATCTGTGAAGACTATGAATTCTTTTGGCATCAAGTAATGCCTCCACTTTTTGAGTGACTGTACTAGAGCATACATCTCCAAATCATATGATGAGTATCTCTTCTTTGCATCATTTAGTTTTTCACTGAAAAATGCAATAGGCCTACTTTCTTGACTGAGTACTGCTCCAATTTCCATGTGGCTTGCATCAGATTCTACCTGGAAAATCTTATTGAAGTCAGGAAGTGCAAGGACTGGCTGCTCTACCACCTTCTTCTTCAATGTTTCAAACGAATCATCTGCCTCCTTTGTCCAAGTGAATCTGCACTTCTGTCCTCCTTTTATGGTGTCAAGCATGGGTTCACACACATGACTAAACCCCTTTATAAACTTCCTATAAAAGGTTGCTAACCCATGGAAACTTCTAACATCATTCAAGGTTTTGGGAGTTGGCCAAGACAATATGGCACTTACCTTCTCTTGATCGATTTTCAGTTCGTTATGTGAGATAACAAATCCCAAGTAGATGATCTCTTCCTACATGAATAAACACTTGCTTAAGTTGGTCATTAGCTACTCTCCATGTAACTTTTTGAGGACCAAGTCTATATGGTTGAGGTGCTCTTCCCTTGCATTACTGAAAATCAGGATGTCATCTAAATATACTATGACAAATTTTCCCATGAATTCCCTCAAGACCTCATTCATCAACCTCATAAAGGTACTAGGGGCATTGGACAACCCAAAAGGCGTGACCTTCCACTCATATAAACCCTCATTGGTCTTGAATGCAGTTTTCCATTCATCTCCTGGCCTAATCCTAATCTGATCATAGCCACTCTTTAAATCTATTTTTGACAAATATTTAGCACCCCCCAAGCAATCAAGCAAATCTTATATCCTAGGGATTGGGAACCTATACCTGATTGTTATCTTGTTGATAGCTCTTGAATCAGTACAAAGTCTCCAAGTGCCTTCCTTCTTTAGTGCTAGTACAGCTGGTACTGCACATGGACTTAAGCTCTTGCCAATTAGGCCTGTCTCCAACAATTCCTCAATCTGCCTTGCTACCTCTACATTATGTTCTGGGGTAAGCTTGTATGCTGCTTTGTTTGGAAGTGTAGATCCTGGGATTAGATCTATGCAATGGCTGATGTCCCTCATAGGTGGTAGGGACCTTGGCATTCCATCAGAGATGATGCCTTTGTGTTTGTCCAATAGCTCTTGGACAGCCGGATCTATGAACTTTTGCCTCTTCTCTCCCTTGACTTCTTGCTGCTACTCCTTGTTCACCTTTAGGCATGGAATTATAGCATATGCCACTGCTCCTTCTTCTACTATCTCTTTCATGAATTATTTGCCTTCTACCATCATCGCCTTGACTTCTTTCCCTTTTGATTCCACCTCATTCTCCATCAATGGTAGCAACTCTATCACCTTACCATCCTTGGTGATTGAATATGTGTTTCTCACTCCATCATGGTGTGCTTTCAAGTCATACTGCCATGGTCTTCTAAATAGGAGATGACAAGCATCCATCTTGGCAATGTCAAACAATAACCTATCTTTGTATGGTCCAATTTGAAACTCCACCCAACCCTGTTCTTCCACAACTATTTGCTGACCTTGGGTGAGCCATGAGATCTTGTATGGGCAAGGATGTGGCAGTCTTCTAAGCTTAAGCTTTTCTACCATTTCAATTGACACAAAATTTTTAGTGGATCCGGAGTCAATCAGAACTTTACATACCTTTCCTCCTGCCTTGCAAGTAGTTCTGAAGAGAGACTTCCTTTGTGGGGGTTCTTTGTCAGGCACCTTCATGGTGGTCATTGCTCTTCTCATCATCAAAGATTCTCCTTTCTTCGGATATCCATAATTGTCAGGAGCATTCACACTTTGAAAAGTACTGGAGCTTGCCACACTTTGACAATCAAATTCTTGGATCAGATTTACCTTCCTTTCTCCCATTGAAGTAGTTGTCTTTCCTGGACATTTGCTGGCTATATGGCCTTCTTGATTGCAATTGTAACATCTGATAGGTCCTCTGCCCTGAGATCTTCCTCTAAACGGTGGTATTCTGCCACTAAAGTTTCCTCTTTGATTGTAACTTCCCCCTTGGGTTTGATTGTTGTCTCCTTTGTTGCCCTCTTGGTTTGATTCACCTTGGTAGTTAAACCCATTTCCTCTGCCTCTGAAAGGACTTCTTCCTCCCCTTTACTGTCTACCTCTTCCTCTACTGTTCTACTCTTGTCTTCTCTTGAATTTCTCTTCCACCTTGAGTACCAATTGGTAGCACTTCTGGACTATCTCTGGGTTATGCAGATTTATGTCTTCTTGGATGGCAAATCTCAATCCATTGAGGTACCTTGCCACCTTCTCTTCTTCATTCTCCTTTACCTTCGTTTTGACACATAGTTTCATGAACTCTTCTGTGTATGAGCTGACATCTAACTCTTTCTGCTTCAAGTTTTGTTTCCTCTTATGTAATTGGATGTTGTAATCCAATGGAACATTGGCCTCCTTCACTAAAGCCATCATCTTCTTCCAAGTTGTAACTCTGCTCTTTCCCTCTTTCACCCTGTCATCTTGGATGAAATTCCACCAAGTTAGTGTAGCCCCTTTTATTTTGGATTGAGCCATCTTCACCCTTTGGTGGTCTGGTATTTCCTCGGTCTCAAAGAAGTTATTCAAGGAGTCTATCCACTCCATCACTAAATCAGGTTCCATTTTTCCTACAAACACTGGTAGGTCTATTTTCATATCCATGGTCCTTCTCTCCATGGATTTGAGGGCATTAAATAAGGGTCTCTGGTCTGCAGGAACCTCTATCTCTTCCTACTTAAGGATCTCCTCTTCATCCCTATCTTCTCGCCTACCAGAATCTTCTTCCCCTTTCTCTACTTTGTCCCTCAACTTCTCTACCTCTTCTTTCAAGGCCAGATTTTGAGCTCGAGTTGCTCTGCTCTCTGCCATTTACTTTCACACTAAGGCCGCCAACTTAGCATCGGTCATCTTTGTTGGGTACTCTTCTGACCCCTCTCCTTCTGACATCTGGTCTTCTTCTTCTACCAAAAGGATACTCCTTTGCTCTAATACCACTTGATGTAGAGCAGGTACAGCAGAAAAGCCTTTAAATTCAACAGTGAAATGCTTGTCAATCGCATTCTCAATTCGGCTTGTATATACATTACCTGACCTTCTATCGCAAGTAGCCCATTGTATCTCCAACCATCTTGACCGCTACAATCGGTCCTCATTTGCACCTCACGAAATGAACATTAACAATGTACATTCGCATATACAATCTTTGACATGCAAATGTAGGATATACACGAATTGCTTTCCGGGTACAACTATGATATACCCACTGCTTGTATATCCTCAATGTACATTCGCAATGTACGTTCTTCACATGCATTCTAAATATACATTCAGAATATGCATTTGGTGGGGCCCTGGGTCTTTACTCCCCCGTTGTATGTCTCACCACATACAAACAAAAGCTCATATACAATTCTTAACCTGCTTTCCCGGTGGGTTTCGATGTCCTTACCTACTATTGTCGGTCACCTCTTGTATTCGCAGAATAAATATCTTTCCCACATACATTATGTTCACCACTTCGGCAGGTCACCTTTTGTATCTTGTGACATGTATGTTTTCAATGTATATTTTGACATACATTCTTCAACATACATTTGTTGACTTACTGAGCCGGTTCTCCTCCCCGCTATTACCAGTCATCCCTTGTATCTATAGATAGATATCCTTCCCACATTCCTTCTAACTACCACTTCTGTCGGTCATCCTTTGCTTCATGAGGAATGTATATTTTTGATGTATCTCCACAACATACAATCACGATATGCGATTGCAGTATACTCACAAACTGTCTACGACATACAATAGACGTATACACAGGAAATGTATCTCCTCAGACCATTTAGACATACACAAGAATTGTCTGCCCGATATACTTTGGTGATATACACAAGCAATGGGCCATTCTTCACAGCATATATACAGGAGGTTGCTCGCATGTAAATGCGATATATTCACAAACTATTCCTGGCATACAATTGACGAATATACATAAAATGTATATTTGAATTTCCCGCCGATAACTTCCTCTTCAACGGATTTTGCAATTTCTATTCTACCATGCCCATCGAACAAAAGGAAAACAAACAGAAACTAATGTACACAATCCATTCTACACCAGTGGAATGGATTTAATCAGGTATCTCGGCAACAGAAAAAAAAAAAATAAGTTAAATACAAAACAATTATATACGAATAATGTACAGAACAATTAGATTCATAGAGAAATTTACACAGAATCCAGAAATTACAAAACACAATTGACAGCATTTCTATACCTTCATTCCAGTGTCATACATTTGATAATTTCAAAAGGAGGAGGGCGAACTCTCTTTCAACCACCTCCGTCTCTTTTTTCTCTATATTCAACTCCCCCTTCCCCTTTGCTTAAACCAAGATTATATCAAAAACCCTAACTAATCACATGACATTTGTTTTGCATAAGACATCAAAACTCCTCATAATGCGACACCTTGGTTTAATCCTTTTCATAACCCAATGTCTAATGATGTCTAATTTGATGTTTACAAACATGAAATGCCAACACAAAATGCTACATTTGACAATGACATACAAATGCTACATGGTAACATGAAATGTCTAAAACATATTAAAGCCTTATTCTTCTCTCTTGTGCATATTTATCATGCTGCAGGGGTGCTCCTGGACCACAGGCTCACTGCGTAGAGAAAGAAAGAAGAATGGCTCACTGCCAAAGTGAACTGCTCTGACTGCATCTACACATGCATGGTTACAACTCCAATGAAGCACATAAATATTATCTCAAAACTCTTCATCTCTTACTGCTATGTTTTCACTGAACTGCTTTTACATGGAAATAAGCTCTCTCTGTTTCTACTCTTTATTGCATCCATAGAATCACCTTCCTCTGCATGTCACACATATGTTTCTATCACATTTGCATCACACACCCCAAACACTAATTTTGATCCCATATATATATCGGCAACACTTAAGATCTTCATATTAGGTCGGCATACTCAGATGAAGCGTATAGTTAATAAACTTGTAGCTTGTCGACCAAATCCATCCATCAAAATACATAGCAGACCTAAATAATATTTGAAACATCTTCTCATATGTCAGCTCCAACTATAGAACCACTTAGGATAAAGTTCTAATCAATAGAACTTACCGCGCATAAATCAAACTATCATGTCGGCATTAAACTCAAACTGCTATTAGTTCAGTTCAACTGTCAGGCTACATATTTTACTGCAGACCATAGGGCTTGCTCAAAATCATATCAAAGACTCCTCAAACATCACCAATCATACCTTTAGAACCGCAAAGCAAAATATTCTTTAGCAAAAAAATGCGGACCATCAGAACTCAGACTCTATCATAGTCAAACTTTGTCAAACACTGTAGCGATACTCAGTAGCTTGCAACTATCATTCCAGTGGACTTTAGATCTTACAACTCTGGATTTAGACACTTCATACAAGTGTTTACAACACCTCAAAACTGCATAACAAAATATGCACTTGCGGAGAAATGCGGATCATTTTATTTTGCACTGTACACTGTCCATGTCTTACTTCTATTCATCCAGACTTAGATATTTTCTTCAAATGACTTCCGGAGGAAGTCATGACCTGAACACTAGATTATATCATCATCAAGTAGCTATGAGTCATCATACCTTAGCTGCATTTGTCAGTCCTCATCTGCGGAGGCATACTGATCCACTTTCTATCCCTTATTCTGAATACTGTCCATACTTAGTCATTCTGGCCTTCCGGTCTTGAATACTCTTGTGCCTTGTTGCCAAATCCAGTTGGTCTTCCGGAATGATGTCTTCTTGTCATACTGATGTACCCTCTTTGCCTTGTTTCCATCAATGACAACACTCAATTATTCAACATAGTAGTGTCTCTTGCCAACAATCTCCACCTTTGGCATTGATGGCAATGATGAGTGCCAGGTAGCACCCATGATAATACACCTTTTTACCTCTCTTTTTCTTCCTTCTTATTCCACTGTCATGATGATTGCACCAAAGTAGATTGACGAGATTTGTTCTAATTATGTTAACGAGAGATGAATTACCTAAAATCATGATTTTGATTGAAGGACTAATGTGCATTAAATTAATGGAAATATGCAGAAATTCTCTCTTTTTGAATCTACAAGTGCAGGTGTTCGGGTAAAGACAATTTTGAGCATCTTCAGAGGTAGTTCTAATAATCTCCGGAGTTGACATAAGGATACCACACTAGTCTCCAATATTTTCCAATATGATTGGAGAGATTTTGAGATAAAGGGGGTGAGTCATCTCTGGAGCTGGACTGAAGTCATGAGCATATCTCCAGAGCTGAACAAAAAGTCATAAGCATATCTCTGGAGCTGCAGACAGAAGCACACACCTCCAGAGCCTCCTTAATACATTGTAGATTTCCAGCGCCGCTGCTAGTCAACACTTCCAGTGGTAATTGGGGTGTTCCATATATTACTCAATCAGCACCTAAGTAATTGAATGAAAACCCTAGTTAACTGCTAGAAGATTTATCTCTATTTTTTATTTTGCATGAGTTCTCGACAAACTTATTAAGTACCTATATTTTAGGGCCTCGCTGCCCAGTTGTATTTGAAACTAAGACTCAGATTTAGTGAGACTGTTGTTCCACTAAAATCTACTTTAATTGCATGAATTTTTACTCTGTAGTTAAACAGTTGGTAGAATAAGAGATTGATGCTATCTCATAGATGAACTAGTAGTTAGGGTAAGTGATATCTCATCGCTGGATTAGATATAAATTTATAAAGTAGCAGCAGAAGAAACATAGCAGATGAATTAGTATTATTGTAATCTCATTTTGATATAGATACTTTTCTAGATACAAAAGGAAACTGATGGAATTGGACTGAAAGAGAATTGTGATATCATATTCTTGTACTGATTCATTGCCTTAGTCTTCAATCCTGAGGGTGAGAAGCAAGGGCCCACTTCCACCACCAAGGTAGAAGGCTAGTATTGTTTGTTTGTTATTTTGTTTGAGATTCTATTGTTTGTTATTCTGTTTTAGATTCTGTTTAGGGAGATAGTTAATGTTTTCTCATAGATAAATGTATGTTTCAATTGTATGGATTAGTATAGATCTACATTAGCAATTCATTGTTTCAGCTTTGTTTCCAGCATTCCTAGAATTTATTTCCATAGCAGATAGATTAGTAGCATTAGTTTCTTCAATCAGTAGAGATCATTAGAGTTAGTTAAATAGACTGGCAACTATAGGATTCCTAATTGCAGATAGCCAAGGACACATCCCTGGATTTGACACATGAAAATATGATTAAATGACGAGGACCAATGACCCTTGTCATTTTTGGCGTCGTTGCCGGGAACTCTATGTTAATTAGGGACACTTAGTTAAATAGTTTTATGATAGATTGAATCTGTATGGTTAGAGCTCGGGATTCAAAAGGAAGATACATAAAATAGACACCCCATCAATAAACTATAGGAGAAAGCAGCGGGTGGCACAAGATCTTGTTGAAGAGACACCTAGAACCTACCTTGGAAACCGCACCTAAATTCAATAATCCCTTAAATCCTCCAAGTCCTCCACTCACTAAATATATCCAAGAATTGCAGCAGAAATTCCAGGCAGATCCTTTGATAGAAACTACTTCCTCAGAACCTCACACTGAATCTCAAGGAGAAGAACCAGTATCAGACATGGATGATAATCATGAAGAGGAGGATAATCAGGCTCCAAGAACCTTCTCATATCCCATTGTTCTGGCTACTGGAGTTAATGCCCCTATGAAAAATATTTCACCTGCACACTTGCCAAATTTTAGAGGTCTTGCTTCTGAGGATCCAGATCAGTTTTTGTTTGAATTCAAAGTGATATGCCAAACTTACGATTATGGGTCAGATTATCAAAAACTCAAATTATTTCCCTCAACCCTAAAGGATTCTGCAATGAGATGGTTCATGGGTTTGCCCCAAAACTCCATCCATTCCTGGGAACAAATGGAAATAGAGTTTTTAGGAAAATACTAAGATTACTGTAGAGTCAGTGATAAAAATGAGGAATTGTTCAAAATTAAACAAAGAGAGGAAGAAACCTTAGAGGACTATGTGGATAGGTTCAACTTCGCTTTGAGAAGGTATGGAAACCCTGTAAATCACTCTTTAGCCAGAACCCTATTTGTAAAAGGATTAGATAAAGAATCAAAATAGGCACTGGATCTAATGGGAAAAGGGAATATCAATAAAATGGATATGCCTGCTATAGAAGAACTCTGCAAGAACTATTCTAGAACCCAAGATGGAGTGAGAACACCCAAATCCTTCAAAGGGAAGAATGAAATAGAACAGTTAATGGAGGAGATTATGAATCTTAAAATAGATATTCTAGTCCAACTGAATACCACATTAGATGGGATTCAGGCAAAAACTAGAACAATTGATCACAGTAGAACAACTAAACCACTCTCCATCTATTGTCCTAGGTGTAGAAACAAACATCTATTGAGAGAATGCCCTTTAGATAAATCAGAGATCTGTCAGATCTATGACAGGTAACATCCTACTAGTCAGTGCGATCAGCTCCCAGCCTTAAAAAGGCTAAGTAAAAAGAATGCCATTATAGAGGAGTTGAACTATGTAGGACAAAAACAAGCTGGGAATCTCCCTTATAATCAGTATCCAAACCAGACTCCTTATAGGGGTCCTTCTAATTGGGAAAATAATCAATGGAATCCAACTTGGCATGGGCCTCAAAATATTCCTCCTTGGGGACCACAAGATTGACCAAACCAACGATGGCAGAACCAACATTGGCAAAATCAGCCCTGGGGGAATCAACAGTGGCCACAACAGTTTGGATCACAAAACATGCAGCCTCATTTGGGTCCTCAATAGGGATATAATCAACAATACCAAGGACAACCTTGATGTTTCCAACCTCAACAACAAGCATTGCTAACTGGACCCCCCAACACACAAGGACAGTCACAAAACGAACCAGTTAGCCAACCACCCTTACCAACTCAACCTATACCAAACCCACGGAATAAGCAGGGAGTAGCTGTTTACATGACAGAACAAGAAAATATGGTTGGTATTAATGCCATATATTCCAATAATCTCTAGCTGCGTTCTGGGAAAGCACTTCCAAGACCATCTCCTCCAACTATAGTTGAAGTAACCAATGATGAGGAACCTGAGAATCCATCCACTCAGCTTCTAGAGGAGATTACTATCGAAACAATGCTAAAAGAACCATCTTTGGATAACTCCGGAGTTCCTCCTAAAAGAATGACTCTGGACAACACCCCTGGAAACATTTCTGCTAAGAACTCTGAAGTTGCTATGGAGATAGAAAAACTAGCACCATACCCAAAACGGCTCAAACAACATGTCCCTCAGAAAAAGGTTTTACAAAAACAAGTCCAATCTACCCTGGAATCAGAACTTTTACAAGAAATTAGACAATTGAACATTGAAATTATGCTCCTACAAGCAATTAGGGATGTGCTTGAACTGAACCAATTCATCAAACAACATTGTGTTAAGACCTAGGGCAGGAATAAAAACTTCCCTTCCACCATTCAGGTGGAAGGAAAAGTAGTAGACCTCCTAATGGGAGAAATGCTCCTCCCAAAATATGGAGATCCTGGGAATCCTGTCATAACTGTTTACATCTCAAGGGTAGAAATATCTAATGTTTTGGTTGATTTGGGAGCAGCAATAAATGTAATGACAGTTCATACAATGGACAAATTAGCCCTAACAGGTATCCAGTCCACATCCACAATCCTTCAACTTGTTGACCAGTCGGTAGTTATTCCAAAAGGGGTGATAACTGATGTTCCAGTTGTGATAGAATCATGGGAATCCCCAGTAGACTTCTTGATATTAGAACCTAGAAACTAGCAAAATGCATATCCATTGATATTAGGAAGACCATGGCTGGCTACAACAACAACATCTATTGATTGTCGAACTGGGGATAGATTGTCGAACTGGGGATATGGTCATTTCTAATGGAATAGATTTGAAGAAAATATCTTTTTATCCTCCAGTTAAACCATCAATACATTATTTAGGAAGAGTATGGGTAGATGAGTCAGATAACATGGAAAACAGTGCTTCAATAGCTATGGTTACCATCAAAGAACATTTGGGTGAGTTAGAAGAAGAAATCCACTATGATACAATGGAAGATATCACCCACATTCTTATTAATGAGGATATAATGGAGCTAGCCCAAGATTCAAGGAGAGAATTTCTCACTTCTGATCATTGTACCCTAGTAAATATCATTCCTTATGGAGAGACCTTTTAGAAAGACTTAGCCACATTCCACATGTTGCTTCCACATTCTTGCCCCCTCAATACCATGACTCCAGGATATGGATTGAATACATCTATGGATCATATCACAAAACAGGTCATGATTTTACCTAGGAAAACACTGAATATCAACACCCAGTTAGTAGAAAAATAGGAAGAAGCACTTCTCAAACTCCTAATTTTCCATTCAGCAGATTTTGCTTGGGAATACCAAGATATGAAGGGCATTCCTCTTGAGATCTGTACTCATCATTTATACACTGAAGATGTCAAACCTATCAGACAACCCTGGAGAAGATTGAATCTTGCTTTAAAAGACATTGTTAAGACTAAAATAGAAAAATTGTTGCAAGCAAGGTTTATATATCCAAACTCAGACAATTAATGGGTCTCACCCTTAGTCATAGTGCCTAAAAAGAATGGGAAGTGGAGAGTGTGTATTGACTATAGAGAGCTAAACAAAGCCACAAAAAAGGACTACTTTCCCTTACCATTCATTGACCAAGTGCTAGACAACCTTATAGGGAGGAAGTATTTTTCTTTCCTAGATGGGTTCAGTGGATATAACCAAATCCAAGTAGCACCTGAAGATCAGGATAAAACCACTTTGACTTGTTCTTGGGGAACTTTTGCCTATAAAGTTCTTCCATTTGGACTATGCAATGCTCCAGCTACATTTCATAGGCTTGTTTTAGCCATTTTTGCTGAACTAGCTAATGAGTGCATGGAAGTCTATATGGATGACTTTACTGTGTATGGGGACAACTTTGAAGAAGCTCTCATAAACCTAGAGAAGGTACTAAAATGTTGTGAAAAAAATCAACTATCCCTGAGCCATGAAAAGTGCTTCATGATGGTAGAGGAAGGAATTGTATTGGGACACCACATTTTAGCAAATGGGATCAAAGTGGACCAAAACAAAATAGAAGTGATCAAACAGTTACCTTCACCTAAAAATCAGACAGATGTTAGAATTTTTCTAGGTCATAAAGGCTACTATAGGAGATTTATAGAAAATTTCAATAGAATAGTTGCTCCTCTGTTTACCCTGCTTAACAGAGAAACGGAATTCTTATGGACAGAGGATTGTCAATTAGCATTTGAAACCCTTAAGGAGAAACTTACTGTCACACCTATTTTAAGAGGACCCAATTGGACTTTGCCATTTCACATACAAATTGATGCTTCAAATGAGTTTATTGGAGTAGTCTTAGGACAGAAAGAGGAGGGAGAAGGTATGCATGCCATCTACTACATTAGTAAAAACCTTACCTCTGCAGAAAGAAACTATACCACAACTGAAAAAGAATTCTTGGCAGTCATATATGCTATAAACAAATTCAGGCACTATATCACTGGATATAAAATATTTGTACATACTGATCATGCAGCCATCAAATACTTAATGAATAAGCCAATAGTGGGTGCAAGGATAATTAGGTGGTTATTGCTATTGCAAGAATTTGACATTACCATAGTTGATAATCCAAGCAAATTCAATTTGTTTGTTGACTTTCTATCAAGATTGTATACAGGTGGAGAGAACCAACCAGTGGAGGACAAATTTCCAGATGAACATCTTTTTGCTATCTCCTCTACTGCACCTTGGTTTGCAGACATAGCTAATCTCTTAGCTACAGGCTTATTTCCATGCCATTTTACCTCAAAACAAAAGAAGCGCTTACTAAAGGAAATCTTATCTTACAAATGGTTAAATAGTTTACTATTTAAATGTGGTCTCGACTTCATTTTACGTAGATGTCTAAAAGTTGATGAAATTTTTGATGTCTTAAGGGCATGTCATGATGAACCATCTAGTGGGCATTATTCTTCACACAGAACCACCCACAAAATTCTGGGAGCTGATTACTACTAGCACTCTATTCATAAGGATATCAAGAAGTATGTGCAGCAGTGTGATCAGTGCCAAAGGATGGGACAGTCAACCTTCACCTAGGAAATGTCACTTCATACTCAAGTAATGTTGGAACCATTTGAGCAATGGGGTCTAGACTTTGTGGGACCAATTTCTCCACCATCATCAGGCAAAGAGTACATTCTGGTATGCACAGACTATGTAACTAAATGGGCTGAAGTTCAGGCATTGTAATTTGCAAGAGAAGAGAAAGTTGTTGATTTCCTTTATAACAGAATTTTCTTAAGGTTTGGAGCCCCGAGATCAATAGTTTCAGTAAGAGGACCTCAATTCACTTCCCAGGTAATCAGAGCATTCACAGACTTATATCAAGTTAAGCACATGAAATCTTCACCTTACCATCCCCAAGCCAATGGGAAAGTGGAGGTGACTAATAGGGAACTAGAGAATATCTTGACAAGGACAGTGGCCATGAATAGAAAGGATTGGGCTAATAGATTACCTAAAGCAGTTTGGGCTTACAATACCACTTGGAAGTCCACAACTAAATTCTCACTATATGAATTGGTTTATGGAAAGAAACCCATTCTGTCTATAGAATTTGAACTGTAGACACTCAAAACTTCATTAGGTATCTGTCTACCATTGTCTATAGCACAACAGAATAGGATTCTTTAGCTCAATGAGTTGGATGAAATCCGTACAGAAGCCATACAACAAACAAAACTTATTCAATATCAAAGGAAACAATGGCATGACCAACATATCAAAAGGAGGACATTTCAGCAGGGCGATTGGGTTATCCTATATGATTCTAAGTTCAAGGAGTTCAAGGGGGGAGCTACAAACTCATTGGATGGGTCCTTATCAGATAAAGGAAGTTTTTGAGAATGGAACAGTTTTGCTAGAACCCATTGATGGAAGCACATATACATTCTTAGTTAATGGCCACAAAATTCAATTCTATAAAAGGCCATCAACTAAGGAGGAATTTATCGAGGATTTGTGCTTGGTTATAAGGGACACATCCTCTATCACATATTAGACTGAAAAAAAAATGAAGGTTGAAAACTAACAAATGGCGGCCTTCTTGAAAAAAAAAAGAAGGTTGAAAACCAACAAATGGTGGCCTTCTCGAAAAAATAAAAAAAAAAAAAAAAGAGAAAAAAAAAGGAGAGCAAGATGGAAAACTAGTAAATGGCTGTCTTTCTCGACCAAGGAGATTGAAAACCAGTAAATGGTGGTTCCCTTCTTCTTGCCAGATTGGAATAATCAAGCTACGGAGGTAATCAGGTGCTAAGAGTTACTAAAGCATATCTCTGTAACAAACTAGGAGCACCTCCAGTGCCTCACCAATAAAGAACCATTTTCAAAATATGAAAATAAGGAGGAGACCCACCTCTCCAGTTAATAAAGTGGAGACATCATTTGATGAGGTCAACATGACTCATCCTCCACTCTATGACATAAAAATTGATGAAGTCAGCATGCATATCATCAGCAATCAAAAAGTCATCACTCTCGCATGCGCAAGTCATCACGAATTGATGTACTAATGTCACTTGACAACATGTCATTCCCAGACCACTCAGCGGGAATAATTGCAGAATATGTGACAACAAGGATGCTGACACTCGTTCAAATCCGCGGAGGAGCTGCTCACGTGTCAGGTCACATCAAATCTCATCAAAGCCGCTGTATTGCAGCCAAGTACATTGGGCCATCATCACTAAGATTGATTCAGGTAATTCTCTTTAATTAACTTAATTAGTAACTGTCTTGTCAATTCTATTTTTAGGTGACGTTATTGTGACACATCTCCCTGCCATTATTTCCCCTCTTAACTCATGCATGCCACCATATTTGCCACACTATCAACTTGTCTATGGAGTGTCCCGTCACTCCCCTGCAATTATGACTGCATATCCACATTAAACTAGTCTCAAGCTTCTTTCCCATAATCTAAGCAGTAAAAAAATTGACATATCAACCCCCATTCAAAGATTGCAGAATTCTCTAAAAATCTTTGAGTGTAATATTCAAGTTTGCTGCCACAGTCCTCTAGAGTAAAAAGGAAAAAAAATAGACCACAGAGGGAATCAAGAAGAACTTTAGTCAAAGAAGGTGGAATAGGACAGGAAGATGGGAGTGAAAAAGAAGTCAGAGCTAGAGAATAGAATGGGCCTTCTGCAGGATCAAGTTGTAGTAGACATTTTAAGGAATGCAGGGTGGTTAGAATTTTTGGAGAAATTTGAAGTCTTTCAGGAGGACATTGTTGATGATTTCCTACGCAACCTGAAAGATAATCAAACAATTATGAGAGGGGTTCATGTCAATATCTCTTCCACCATTATCAGTCATATCTCAGGACTACCAGAACAAGGTGAGAGGTTTTACCATTTAAAAACCCTATATGCTGATTGGATTAAAAATTTCTCTTAAGAAGGTGAACCTGCAATACAATTACATTTAAGCAAAAATGAGGTTAAAGGAATTGTTAGGTCTTCACTTCCACACCCATGGCAGTCTGCAGCATTGTGGTTGATGAAATATTTTACATGTGATGGCCAATTTTCTATAGTTTTAGGACCAATAATGAAAATGTTAATTTTTCTGAGGCATGGAAATGCTCATCCAGAATTTAGTATAAACATCCCAAACTTTTTGTATTATGCCATTAAAGCATCTGCAGACAAATATCAACAAGGGAAAGGTCCTATGAAAAATCACGGCCTCATTTTCTTGATTGTGAAACATCACTTTTTGTCTCAAGTTGATGGGGAAGCTTTATGGCAGACATTTTTAGAGAATAAACCACAGGATAGAACACCAAAAAGGGCACGGGGAATGGATGAGACTTCTTCTACCCAGCAGGAAGAGGAGGCAATGCCTTCAACTTCCTCTCCAGCTACTAAAAAAGATAAAGGTCAGAAACTAACAATGGCGGAAACTTCATTTGCTACCCCTGTTACTGGCAAAAAGAGGAAAGGTAAGGAAGTTGTGGTTGAAGTCTCAGCTGCCTCAGCATAGCTGAAGGAACCTGTTATAGAAAAAAACCCCTATATGACTTGCTCAACAAAACAAAAGATGACCTTGGTTGAGGAGTATATTCCAACTAAACAAACAGGGGAAGCAGTTGTTATAGAGGAGGAAATCATGCAGACCTCTACCCAAACTTCTAACCCCAAGAAGCAAACAAAGAAGACAAGGCAAGATCAGAAAACAAAAAGGACTTCAAAGAAAATTGATTCCAGCATACACTACTGGGATGAGGAAGATACTCATGATTCAGATGAAATTCCTCTAGTTAGAAAGAAGAAACAAAGAGAAGTGGCTAAGGAAGCTTCCGTAGAACCATCTGTTCATCCAAGTTCTCATATTTCAACTCTACAACATTCCCCTGCTCCAGAGACAGAACAGAGAGACACTTTCACTATTTCCTCAGACTCTGAGGATAATGTACCTGCTACAGAGGCACCTACTCCACCTGTGCTACGGAGAAGCAAGAGAAAAAGGCAACTCACTCAAGCTGAAAAAGATACTGCTCTCTTGGTTGAAGTTCTCTTCGGTTTTAGAACTTCTGTAGATGAGGTTGGACCTTCATCAGCACCAATAATTGCAGAGAGAAATCAAGAAGAAGCTCAAGATAAGGAGATTACAGGGGAAGTTGAAAAAGGGCAAGTGGATGCAGCTGACAGTGAAGGGCAAAGAACTGTGGAAAACCCTGAAGTGGAACAAACAGAAGAAGAAACAAGGACTTATTCTCACCCCTCTGATCAAGAGGATGTAGAGATTCTAAGGGAACAACTGCTGCTAGAGGAAATAGATAATTTGAAAAGATTATTATGGGGAAAAAACTTAATTATTACTGACCTCAAGAAGGTCATGAAGGAAAAAGAAATGGAACAAAAACATATGATTGAAGGACTGCAAGAAGAGCTCCGGGACAAACAGAAAATAATCCAAGAGAAAGAGGTAGAAATTAGAGATAAAGAAACAAAGGCAACCCAAAGTATCAAGGAAAAGGAGGAAGAGGCAACACAAAATATTTCTGATCTTACGAAGGCTCGAGACAATAGTCTCACAATAATTGCAACACTTGTTGAGAAAGTACAAAGTTAAGCCAAACAATTAACATGGGCCAATAACAGGATAGATGATCAAGAAGAATACATTCAAGAGTTGATTGGCCCAGCGGCAACCATGGAACATGGGATGCAAACAGATCCATACTTAGGACCAATTCCAATAGATATCCATAAGGCCCTATTTCATTGGGAAAGAAGATGTAGGGAATATGAGGCTTCTAAACCAATGCTGCAATTACAAAGGGCAATGACTGCCATGTCACAAAGAGTACAAACTTTAGAGAAAAAGGTCCTTCAGGTAGCTTCCATTTCATCTGAGATCCTATCTTGCAGACCCCCAGTGGAAGTTATTCTCTGTTTCTACAAGAAAGAATCCTATAGAGAAAGATATCTTTGGTTCTATCTGATTT
The DNA here is from genome assembly GCA_027924645.1 of Cunninghamia lanceolata. Classification (NCBI taxonomy): domain Eukaryota; kingdom Viridiplantae; phylum Streptophyta; class Pinopsida; order Cupressales; family Cupressaceae; genus Cunninghamia; species Cunninghamia lanceolata. The sequence goes on from BSBN01000082.1 coordinate 3,267,987, forward strand.
GACTAAGGACATAGAGACAGGGATAGGTTTCATGGAGGCATACATGAGAAGTCCTGATGAGGATAAATATTTTTTGTGTGAGCTATATTTGTATGGTTTCTGCATCGATGATCATACCTTCGTTATCAACTATTTTGTAGGAGAATGCCAACTCGGGGCATTCATGTCACTGATGAGAAATCATCAGATTTGGAATGAAAGGATGGAGGCTTATATAAAGAAGGATGTAGAAACAAGCCTTTTTATCAGAAGGGAATTTCCAAATCCAAATGCTTTTTTTTAGACTACAGGAATCAGGTAGCCCCCTATAAACTGCAGTGCACCTGGTAAACTTTTTTCACGTGACCAATGATGCTAGCACAACACACCCTCCAGTACCACGGGGATGGGGGGAAAGACTGGACCTCGTGACCTTCTTTACTGCAACAGAATTTTTTAGCCAATCGAGCCAGGGCCCCCGCCCAAATCCCAATGCTTTTAAGATCCATTTCAGGGAAAACATTTACTCCCTAGAAGGTAAGACCAAGATTTTGCCTTTATATCTGAAACATCTGTAGGAATGTTCCATTGATTTTGGTCTCCTCATAAACAGTTTATCTAATCAAATGCTTCCAATGGCAAAGAAAAGGTGGAGCACTTTAACTACATAACAAAAGATGAGAAAAGTGGTGTCCCCTACCAACCTAAGGTTGTTTATGAGGAAGGCCAGGATAGTGTCCAAATTGATTGATAAATACCAACTAGAGTGGATAGGTGGCCGTTTCAGACCTCCTCTTATTATTGAGCCACTACCCAGCTGGACTGAACAAATAGAAGAAGCCAGATTTTAGGAATGGATGAAGCAGGTTGATCAATTCAGAGGAAATGGTAATACATACCGCACCATTTGGCCCACTTATGCAAATGACTACAATTCAACTGATAGAATATTCCACCTGAATAAGTCCAGATTGTGAAGAATAGGAGGACCTGCTAACCTTTAAGTACGAGGGGATGATGAGTGCTAGGTAGCACCCATTATAATACACCATTTTACCTCTCTTTTTCTTCCTTCTTATTCCATTGTCCTGATGATTGCACCAAAGTAGATTGACGAGATTTGTTCTAATTATGTTAATGAGAGACGAATTACCTAAAATCATGATTTTTGATTGAAGGACTAATGTGCATTAAATTAATGGAAATATGTAGAAATTCTCTCTTTTTGAATCTACAGGTGCAGGTGTTCGGGCAAAGACAATTTTGAGCATCTCTGAAGGGTCCTAATAATCCGGAGCTGAAATAAGGATACCACACCAGTCTCCAATATTTTCTAATATGATTGGAGAGATTTTGAGATAAAGGGGGTGAATCATCTCTGGAGCCGGATTGAAGTCATGAGCATATCTCCGGAGCTGAACAGAAAGTCATAAGTATATCTCTAGAGCTGCAAACAGAAGCACACACCTCCAAAGCCTCCTTAATACATTACAGATTTCCAGCGTTGCTGCTAGTCAACACTTCCAGTGGTAATTGGGGTGCTCTAGATATTACTCAATCAGCACCTGAGTAATTGAACGAAGACCCTAGTTAATTGCTAGAAGCTTTATCTCTCTTTTTGATTTTGCATGAATTCTCGACAAACTGATTAAGTACCTATATTTCAGGGCCTCGCTGCCCAGTTGTATTTGAAACTAAGACTTAGATTTAGTGAGACTGTTGTTCCACTAAAATCTATTTTAATTGCATGAATTTTTACTCTGTAGCTAAATAGTTGGTAGAATAAGAGATTGATGCTATCTCATAGATGAACTAGTAGTTAGGGTAAGTGATATCTCATCATTGGATTAGATATAAATTTACAAAGTAGCAGTAGAAGAAGCATAGAGGATGAATTAGTATTATTGTAATCTCATTTTGATATAGATACTTTTCTGAATACAAAAGGATACTGATGGAATTGGACTGAAAGAGAATTGCGATATTATATTCTTGTGCTGATTCATTGCCTTAGTCTTCAGTCCTGAGGGTGAGGAGCAAAGGCCCACTCCCACCACCAAGGTAGAAGGCTAGTATTGTTTGTTTGTTATTCTATTTCAGATTATGTTGTTTGTTATTCTGTTTCAGATTCTGTTGTTTGTTATTCTATTTCAGATTCTATTTAGGGAGATAGTTACTATTTTCTCATAGATAAATGTATGTTTCAATTGTATGGATTAGTATAGATCTACATTAGCAATTCATTGTTTCAGCTTTGTTTCCAGCATTCCTAGAATTTATTTCCATAGCAGATAGATCAGTAGCATTAGTTTCTTCAATCAGTATATATCATTAGAGTTAGTTAAATAGACTGGAAACTATAGGATTCCTAATTGCAGATAGCCAAGGACACAACCCTGGATTTGACACATGAAAATATGATTAAATGCCAAGGACCAACAACCCTTGTCAGGCAACACTTAGTGAAAAATGTTTGACTACCTTGACTGCTCCCCCTTTCTATATACACTCTATACTTCCTCTCCCCCTGAGATGTTTGCCCATTTTTCACTGATCTTCTTCTCCCCCTTTGACATCAATGGCAAAGGTGTAGGTTCTAGAGTCAAAAATTGTCAAAACTGCAAAAATTTGCTATACTCAGCCGCATATATACAAATGCACATTTGTATCTTAATTTATAGTTGAAGGTAGAATATCATTATATATAGTCTTTATCAAAGCTATCTCTACATTCCAACTATTCCTTGCAGTCTCCAAAATGTGGATGTTGCTATTTATCAAAAAGACTAGCTTTTCTGCCTTCTGCACATCTGATGGTGTATCAATTAATGCTTGTGATTTCAAGGCTTCATCTTCCAGATTGGTCATGGAATCAGTTTTTGGACTTATCAGCCCCCTTAGCTGGCACAACTTATCTTTGATGTCTTCCCTTTCTTCATCAGAATGCTCAGAGCATTGTGAATATTTACAACTTGTGTCTCTTTGGCACTTATTGACCCAATTGCCAGATTAAATGTCTTAGAAATATTATGCAGTTTGAGTTCCATATCCTTAATTTTATCTTCTAATTCCTTTGTAACCTATGGCCAAGATCGACAAAATGTGTACAAGTCATAGCCTTCTTTTATGACACTTTGCACACCTCTTATTCCTTGGTTTAAAGAGATTTTATCATTGATCAACATGGTTTTTAACTTGGTTAATCTTTTCTCATCAAATTCTTTTCTGACCTTTGTTTCTGTAGATTTTTCAAAGGATTCAAAATGATTGCTAATTAATTTTATCATACCTTTTAGTTGATCAGTAGATGATGTCGAAGTGTCTTTCTAGTATTCAGGCATCAATTTTTCTAGTACATCAGATACTGTTGTAATGAGCTTATTATCTTGCATGTGAATTTTCATCAATTCTTCCCATGCCTTTGCTTGGGCAAATGATACTAATTCAAATTTATGTTCCGGAGACAAGGAATTTAGATTTATTGGTTCTTGAAGAAACTTGGGTGGATCAAGGATTTGAGCACTTTGTAGCTTATCCAAAGGTTTTGCAATAGTGTCTCTTGCCACTTTTTCTTCACAAAGTGAAACTTTCTTTCTCTTCTTTTCTTCAGTTGTGGCTTCTGTAAAGGATGAGGTCCTTATCCTTTTTCTGGGACTAGATGCTGGTCTCTCCTCTTCAGATCTCTTTTCTTTCCTTTTAGGAGTGTTTGATGTCCATTCTACTGGAGCACTTATGGACTTTGATTCTCCTAATTTGATTTTTGCCTTACTTAATTGTTCATCTGATGTTTTCTCTGATTTCTCAGGTTCCATCAACATTCTGGAAGATAATTATGAGAATGTCCCAAATCTGTCCTCTTTGGGATCAATAGGTTTACTTAGTAGTGCATCAGCTAATTCAGTCAAGACATCTTTTGCAACTTCATAACCTAGCGCAGGGACCAATATAGTTCTTGGTTCCACAGCTTTCATGAAGCATTTGTCTTTATCTACCATGAATACAATATCCTTTTCATACTTTATCACTACTTTTTCATGTATCCGGAACCTTCTTACCATTTTCTGTTGAAAATCTTTGAAATATTTCTATATGATTTCATTATGTATATCTGCATTACCCAAACTCTGTAAGTGATTTCTTATTTGAGCAGCTACAGGTATGTGATCAAGCTAGACAATATTTCCTACACCAGGTAGTTCTCTCAGGAAGCAAAAGAGTAGGCATGTAATCAATGTTCCATACTTGAAAGGATGATTAGTTTCTTTTGTTCTTTTCAAGTTCTTCATTAGTTCACTCCGGAGTAATTCACAAAGGTCATAGTCCATATTATTTTTAATCGTGTCATATGTTGTGTATATAACTGATGCAGACACAGAATTTTCTTTGTGGGAGAAGTCAACTTTGTATCCAACAATCATTGAAGCAAATCTGACAGCCGGATCCCCGATATCATTCACTATAAGGCTATTCTTCTCAAGTTTGGCTCCTGTTAGCTGCATTACCACATTGTTCTTCATTTTCTTTATGCCTAGAACCCTCCCGAAGGAGTTCATACCAGTTATAGCTTTAATGGCTTCTTTAGTTATCAAATAGGGTTCATCAAGCCATAAAGATTCATCATGAATTCTGCTTAGAATAAGCTTGACCCATGCATCAGTCAGAATTGTAGGAAAGTCCAACCAGGTGTCAAGTTTCTTTTCTCCTAGAACTTTATAATCATCTTTCAGCACAATGTCCACAGTAGTCAGTTCATCCAAATACAATTTTCCTAACTTCATGTGATCATATTCTTCTAGACTGGTATGAATGTATGCTCTGATATCTTCCATATGCATGACCCGATGTGGAGTAATTGAGAATGCCCCTAACGGATCATTTTCCAGTGATTTGAAGAATTGTTTCTTAAACTTGGGGTGAGGCATTTTTCCTATCTTGATTACGTGAGGAGTAAACATTTTCCCAGAGTAATTTAATTTTCACAGTAGGGTTTCAAGTTGTAAATACCTCTTCCGTCGGATTAGGGTTTCCTTGATCTCAATCTGAAATCCTTTGGAGAATATTGTAGTTGCTTTTAATTTTGCTTTGGTTCACCTTAGTCACTTGAGTGCATGGAATACATATTGATTTTTCCTTCAAATACAACTCCTTTTAACCTTCGCATACCAAAACCTAAGTGTCATTAATGTCATCTTACAAAAAGTTGTGGAACACCTTCTTGACAGCCATAGACACCTTAGATCTCTTCGCAAATCTTCGCAATTGGTCCTTTTCTTCAAGAACTTGCTTCAAATGAATTATCACGTGATTCCTTTTATCATATCTTCGTGCCAGATTTCAGCACTAACTATCTAGCTGGGGGTTTTGCATTTTCAACACTGTTCCCCCTGAGCTAGAGCTCCCAATTTACTTCCCAGATGAAGTATCTGCACTGGAAGATGGTACGGATTCATCCTTGACTTTGATCACATCTTTCTTGATCCAAATCTTGCCCATTTCCTTCTTGGTTTCAATCGGATCAACCTTTTCTTTTCCTTTATCATTCCTTTGCTCTGTTTTCCTGTTTTCAGTATGGTAGTTTCTTTTTACATTTATGCTTCTGGAGACTCTTGCAACATGTCCAAATTTGTTGCAATTGAAGCACACAATGTTTCCTTGTCCTTGATTCCTTCCTCTGAATGAATTCATCCTTGATCTGCATTGATTACCCATATGTCCAAATCTATTGTATGCAAAAGACTTTCCATTGAATGATTGACTATTCCTTGCATTGTAAGACCCATTTCTTACTAGATTTCTGCATTCATTTTATTTGTGACCAATTTTCTTGCAATTGAAACATTGACCAAAGAATGATGGAACTTTCTGATTTACTCTACTCCTGCACTGAGTAGCTTTATGACCAAACTTATTGCAATTAAAACAATGGCCATTGAAAAATGGATACCTTTGAGCATTTGGTTGTCTGACCAGAGGTCTTCTAGGTCTTCTTCTTTGATTTCTAAACTGGTTTCCTCTATTTTGCTTTAACTCAGTGTTTGTTTGACTAGATTTTGAACTTTCTCCTTTCTCAAATCCCAAACCTTGCTTATCATCAACACTCCTTTGACTAGCAATCACCTCATCAAGCTTTACAGAACTTAGCTTGAACTTTTCTTCATAGCTCTTGGCTGCATCTTGATCAAATTTTAGAAGTAGCACTTCTTTGCCCAATTTCTCACATTCCTCTGATTTATCCTTAACAACTTGATTCAAATGCCTTTCAATTTCTTCCTTCTTTTCAACTTCCAGTGTCAACCCACTTAGAAACTCATGAGCTTCATCTAATTGATCATTTAGCTCCTTGCTTTTCTCTTTGAACTTTTTGACTTGCTCTCTTAGCTTTAGGATGCATTCATCAGCTTCTTGAATATTAGCTTTTAGATCCCTGATTTTTGCTTTGAATTTTTCAAGATCAATAAGGGCTGCTTCTAGTTCCTTGTTACTTTCATAATTTCCAATTCTTCTTGCTGCCATGATTACACTACCCCAGATCTTCCTTAAGTTGTTAAGCTTCTTCCAAGGAACCTCTCTCTGATACAAATTGTTGAGAATAAGGAATACTGATAGGGGGGGTGAATCAGTATTCCACAAAACCACTTCTTAACAGATTTATTTATCCAATTTCCAAAGTTAATAACATGAAAACAGAATAGACATAGAAACATCAACCACAAAGACATAACACATGAACACCAAGATTTTTACGTGGAAAACTCAAAAAGAGAAAAACCACTGTGAGTTTTAGCCCATAGAAATATATAAGTTATATCAATACCGAAAAACAGAGGCTCACTACCCAAAGAAATGCTCACTGCAAGAAAGGCTCATTGCCAAAATAGGCTCACTTCCTAGAGAAAGAAAGAAGAAAGAAGAATGGCTCACTGCCAAAGTGAATTGCTCAAACTGCATCTACACATGCATGGTTGTAGCTCCAATGAAGCACAAAAATACTGTCTCAAAACTCTTCATCTCTTATTGCTCTGTTTTCACTGAACTGCTTTTATATGGAAATAAGATCTTTCTTTTTCTACTCTTTATTGCATCCACATAATCATGTTCCTTTGCATGTTGCACATATGTTTCTATCACATTCGTAACACACACCGCAAACATTGAATTCGATCCCATATATATTGGCAACACTTAAGATCTTCATATTAGGTCAGCATACCCAGATGAAGCGTATAGTTAATAAACTTGTAGCTTGTCAGCCAAATCCATCCATCAAAATACATAGCGGACCTAAATAATATTTGAAACATCTTCTCATATGTTGGTTCCAACTATAGAACCACTTAGGATAAAGTTATAATCAATAGAACTTACCGCACATAAATCAAACTATCATGTCGGCCTCAAACTCATATTGCTATTGGTTTAGTTTAACTGTCAAACTACATCTTTTACTGTGGACCATAGGGCTTATTCAAAATCATATCAAAGACTCCTCAGACATCACCAATCATACCTTTAGAACCGTAAAGCAAAATATTCTTTAGCGGCAAAATGTGGACCATCAGAACTCAAACTTTGTCACAACCAAACTCTGTCAAACACTATAGCGATACTCAACAGCTTGCAACTATCTTCTAGAAGACTTCAGATCTTACAACTCTAGATTTAGACACTTCATACAAGTGTTTACAATACCTCAAAACTGCATAACAAAATATACACTTGCAAAGAAATGCAGATCATTTTATTTTGCACTGTACGCTGTCCCTGTCTTACTTTTGTTCATCCAGACTTAGATATTTTCTTCAAATGACTTCTGGAGGAAGTAATGACCTAAACACTAGATTATATCATCATCAAGTAGCTATGAGTCATCATACCTGAACTGCATTTGTCGGTCTTCATCTGTGGAGGCATACTGATCCACTTTCTGTCCCTTATTCTGAATACTGTCCATACTTAGTCATTCTGGCCTTCCGGTCTTGAATACTCTTGTGCCTTGTTGCCAAATCCAGTTGGTCTTCCGGAATGATGTCTTCTTGTCATACTGATGTACCCTCTTTGCCTTGTTGCCATCAATGACAACACTCAATTATTCAACATAGCAGTGTCTCTTGCCAACAGTTGGGTGGCCCTGCTTTGGTATAGATTGGAAATTTACACTTTTTGGGGTTCTCTATTATATATGGTCTAATATTCTTGATTGACTATTACTTGTCACAAAACAACAGAGGACAACTAATTAGTAGTATACATTTAAGCAATGAATGTAGAAGAATGTGAACATAGAGAATGAGAGTGGTTTCACCTAATTTGGAAGTGATGTGGACTGGGGATCAAAAGGGTTGGTTAAAGAATCTATGAAGGATTTATGCTAAAGGTTTCATGCTTATACCTACAAGTTAGACCTAGAAATGAATGCTAAATCTAAAGTACTACATTTCAATTTAATTCAAGATAAAGCAATACATTTATACCTAACATCTTGATGTTTTTTTATCATGGACGGCCTATGAATGGTCTAAAGATATTATTCCTCTAATTTGGTGAAAATCTAAGCTAATTTGGACCTATTTTGAGAACTAGGCAGCCCTAGCCAAGATTGAGTAGCCAAGTGGAAGTCCTTGCCTTGTTGGACAACTTGCTTGGTAGCTCTACCTAAGGCTAGATGACCAAGTGGCAGGCCCTACGCACTAGTGATGATTAGTGACTAGTAACAGCTAGGATAAAATGCTTCATGGTTTTGGAAAGTGCTCTTCGGCCTGATGAAGTTTAGATGATTGTATTGGCAAAATCCTACAAGTGTACTTAGAAAATGTCTACAACTTGAAGCTTATTTAATGGTGAAACTTGTAAAAACATGGGTTAAAAGCGGAATCTACCTCAATTAGCCCCCTCGTTGGTCTTCAAACATGGATCGACATGATTCATATTGATCCAAACAAGTTAGGGTATTTAAATTAAATAATATATATTATCCCCATTCAAATGTTATTTTCAAAGAAAGAAATGGGGGTGGTGACCTTTCAGTTTTTGGTTGTCATTTCGACTTCCAAGGAAGACAAAGTATGATGTCCTTTCGGCTTCTTTTTGAAAATATATATATGAGTTCAATTCAAAGTAATAAGGTGGGAAGTTCATGGCATACATCTCTTCTCAGAGATACATCTCATCCGTTGAGATTGCCGAACTGTACGAACTCTCCCAAATGGAGTTTCTAGAGCATACATCTCATCCGTTGAAATTGCTCACATTGCTTTGTATGAGCTCTTCTTTTATGAAATAAACTTTGGTTTGCACATTGCTTGTTATATGTGTTTTACAATACTGCAGGTTTCTCACCAGGTATTGTCCTCTAAATTGCAAAATAATTCAGATCAGTGGTATTGGAGCTGATTGTTCCTCGGCAAGTACAACACCACACGGTCCCACACATTCCTAGCATGGTTTTTAAATTTGTGCTTCATCTCCACCTCGGTGTAGTGAATCCATAGTGTGGGATTCTTGTAATCCACCTCGAGGGCCCTTTCCCACATAGACCTCTCCTATGCAAAGTCCTTCTCTATCTCCTCCTATTGTAAATACTTCACCCAAACATTTGTGTTCCATCAAACCCTCTGAATTAAGTCCTCAAACTTTTTTCTTCGGCCATTTTGAGCCTCTCTACAGAACCTAGCCATGTAAGGGTTTCATTTTTGCATCATTGTGATGGAATCACCGCTTCCAATATGCAGTTAGGTGATCTCTATATGTTTAAATCCTCCAAGCTCCGGTCATGGTTTATTTTCTTGATCCAATTGGTGTTTCTATCTCTTCAGCCCCGTGGCCTCAACACTGATTCAGATCCATTTTAATTCGGCCTGAATTTGTTCAAAGTTTTTGTTGCAGTCACCATTTGATATTTGGTGTTCGCCATTCAATCTATCATTTGTTCACATTTCCAGATCGCTGTTTACATTTGAGCAAGGTCGACTTGTTGTGGTTTTGTGTTCAACATTTTGGTAGAGGCACTTGGCTTTGAAGAATTCTTGAATAAAAGTTGTCAGTCAGGATCATCTCTATTGCAAGGGTCGATGCTACCATTCATGTTTGCAGATTTATGGTTTAAAAAAACTCTTGTGGGTGGCAATATTTCTTCATGTAGTTCTTCATGGTTGGTGTTTGTTTGTTGCCTGGTCCATCCTTCCATCTTGGTCACTTTCTCCCAGTCACGACCTGCTAAGCTTGGCAATTTGCTAGTCATTTTATATCTTTGGTCACAGTCTCAGACATGGTTTATTGAAACTCTTTGAAGGTTGCAACAACAACTTATAGTTTTTCTCAAATCGCCAGATTCCATCTTGAAGTTTGCATCCTCAACAATCTCCATCGTGGTTTCATTTTAAATTCAACAATCTGGTTTGTAACATCAACAACGACTTTCATCTATTCTTCCAACAGTCTTGAGCATTCTCTAGTCACAGTTTTGTAACTATTCGAGAAAATCAATGACCTTGGCCACCAGGAATATTATGCGAAGGTAGAAAAGAGTATTTGCCTTTCCACATTCCTCCACAAACACTTTAGGTGGTTACCTAAGGTATACAACTTTATGCTCTCCAAGGTGGCGCCAATCATACTCACACTCAAATTCACCTCCATATGGATCAAGAGCATAATTTTAAGTAGGTGCAAAGGGGCCCATTGCCTCTCAAGAGGAGACGAATGATCCAAACAAGTTAGGGTATTTAAATTAAATAATATATATTATCCCCATTCAAATGTTATTTTCAAAGAAAGAAATGGGTGTGGTGACCTTTCAGTTTTTGGTTGTCATTTCGACTTCCAAGGAAGACAAAGTATGATGTCCTTTCGGCTTCTTTTTGAAAATTTATAAATGAGTTCAATTCAAAGTAATAAGGTGGGAAGTTCATGGCATACATCTCTTCTCAGAGATACATCTCATCCGCTGAGATTGTCGAATTGTACAAACTCTCCCAAATGGAGTTTCTAGAGCATAGATCTCATCTGCTAAAATTGCTCACATTGCTTTGTATGAGCTCTTCTTTTATGAAATAAAATTTGGTTTGCACATTGCTTGTTATATGTGTTTTACAATACTATAGGTTTCTCACCAGGTATTGCCCTCTGAATTACAAAATAATTCAAATCACATATGATAGAAAACAATGTAATAAAATAATTTTGATAAATAAACTAAGTCTAAAGCACAACTATGCCATTAAAACTTCAACCCTAGCTCTAGGGTTCTTGGAAACCATGCTAGCAAGTGGGGGTGGGAGAAAGAGTTTGGACAATAAACTGGGTTTTGGTGCAAAATACTTTTGGGGGTTGTTAGAGGACTAGTATGGGGTGTGGAAAATATATTCGGAAGTACCTCTAATGGAGGTTAGGTTTGGGTTTAGCTAGGGTTTTTGAGATTTGGTGGCAAATTTGACCATTTAGGCATGTTTTGGGAAGGGTAAAGGTGGGGTTCACATGGAAAACTTACCTACGATTGGCAAACTAAGGGGGAAACAATAGGGAAAAGGGTCAAGAACTTAGGAAACATAAAGGGAAAGGTTAGAACATGGGGTGGGACTAATAAGTAAATTGAAAGTACCACTTAGATAACATAACAAGGGGTAAGACAACATGGGAAAGGGGAAACAACATGGTTGGGAGATAACATAGGCTAGAGAAAAAGGCTCAAAATATGACAAGACACACATAAGGGATAATAGGGCTAAAATGGTGACAAATGTGTGATAAAGTATGTAAATATCATTTTTGATATTGATAAGCGGCAAAACAAGGGTGTTGATCCCTAGTACAGAGCAACCTAGAGGGTGCACAAAAAAGGCTCAGAAATCCAGAAACAGAGCATTAACTAGACATAAATAGCAAACACACAACAAACGAAAAACACACCAACAACAAGAATAGCAGTAGAATAGTAACCAGCCAAGAGGCCTAGTTAAATATCTACTCCTAGTCTTCTGTGAGGAAGGTATGCATATCCTCATAGTTTTTCATTTTGTCCTTCCCTACCCCATGTTTTTTCATCTCCAGGTCTTGTAAGACAGCCAAAGCGGTGGTTGAGTGGTACATAAGTTTGGTTGTGAAGCATGCAAGGATCTTGAAGTTCTTTTCCAACTCTGTCAGCCTGGCTTTCATACAAGCAAAATCAACAACATCTTGAGAACCAATATCACAAACTTTGTTGACCTCAGTATGATCCTCCACAGGGTGGTTGGGCATCTTCGAGTCCAAGCAAGGGAGGTTCATCTCTAGAAACAAGCTAGGCCCATCATCACTAGTAGGACCTTCATCATCAGAAGCATTGGTCACCTCCATTTTCTCAACATCCCCCTAGTTGTCCTCAACCTCATCCTTCTAGTCAAAATCACTAGAAACTACCATCTCCTTGAGACTGGAAGTGGGTTTACCTGCTAATCTATTGGACCTTCTAGTAGTCGATTTCTGAGTCTTTTGCCCATGAGGATTAACAGTTTCCTCATTCCTAGTATATCACTGCCCCTTTCATCCTCTACAGACTTAGCAGCTTCCTACCCCTTCTCCATTTTATCAACCTCTTTATTGAGCAGCTTCCTACCCCTTCTCCATTTTATCAACCTCTTTATTGAGCAGCTTCCCTACATCAATAATGCTACATTTCTCCTCCTTATACCCAACAACCCCTTTCTGCTTTTTATCACCAAAACTAACAGTAACATCCAATTTCCTCTTAGAGGTCAGCTTAATAGTAACATTCTGACCAAAGCCATCTTTAAGGGCAACCAAACTATCAATAGCTTCCTGACTGAGGGGGGCTTGACCAAACTTGGGGATCTTAAACGAGATCTTCTTAATGCTAGGTTTTTTCTTAGTCACAGAGGCCTTAGGATCAACCACATTCTTTAAAGGTCTTTCAGGTGTGACTTCCCTAATCACAATGCATGCTTAGACTCAATTATTTCTGACAAAGGAGAGCCAACAGAAGGGCTATCAAAAAGGTTAGCAATAATGTGTTTAGGAGGGAAAACAACAAGATGAAATTTGTAGAGTCAGAAGATAAGTCTTTGATGTAAAGGGATTAAGGGTTTCTTGAGATTTTGGGCATGCATCTCCCTAACAAAAAACTAATCAAAAGATTATGCCTGAAATGATTAAGCAACACAAAGTGGTAGTGGTAGAACCTCTTGAAATGACCTTCAAGAGTGAAACATTTCGTAATCATAAAACATACCTCATCCCAAGGCTTTGACATCTTCTCACAATCAAACCCTCCTTGTATATTAAACAACTCTTCTCCCTCTCAGGAAAATGGTAAGATTTTCAAGGTCTGAAACTTTTCTTTGCCTCTTTTGTTTCTTTCCTTTGATAGACATGCCCATAGCAAGCCCAATAACCTCCTCTGATATTTCAAATCCTACCCCACCAATTTGAACCTTCCTCATATCCCAAGAAGCCACACACTGAATAGATAAGTTTTCATCGTGCCTGTTAAGACACTCCAAAAAAGAAGCCACCCCATTCACAACAAATATGCCATATGGTCTCATTTCTTTTGAATTCCTCATAAGGAATGGGTTCAGTCCTCATCCTATCTTCCCCCATAGTAGTTTGAAATGGAATCTCAAAGGATGACTAGAGAAAAGGAGAAATATCATTGGAAACAGGCAACCACTGAGAAAATGGCAAGTATTTCTCATGGAAATACAAGTAATATGGTCTCGATATTGAGAACTTTCCCAGCCACCACGATGGAGGATGATGCTGTAATGATTTAAGTTCCATCGAATCTAGTTTTCATTATTATACACGCTGCTAGCTTCTTAAAATATCTTCGCCCCATTGGCACCCGGTCCACGTGAATATAGTGTTGAGTCAGTTGTACAATCCACCTAACGAGACTCATAGCATTGCCACCCTAGCCACAAAAAATCACACTCTGAGGATTTAAATTCAAAACCAAGCCACTCGTGTTCATCATTGATTATTATTAGATAAATACAACTCCTTATGAAGGAGGTCTTGTAAAGGCCTAGGGAGATTTTCCAAATGCTGCCAACATCTCCAATTAGTGAAATTTTGACCTTGGTTACCAAGGGCATCATCAACACTCTTGCCCTCTTAGTAAATATGGGCTATTTTCTTATCTTGGAAGCCCATCAAGAGACCCTTAATATCACCAACGATGTCACCTAATTGCCAACCTAGGTCTGCATTGCCTAAGACAACATCAGTGATGATTTTGGAGTCACCCTCAACCTAAATCTTGTCAATTTTCAAAGAAAGGGCAATTTTTAATCCCCATAGCATAGTCATTGCTTCATCCACATCATCAGTTTATCCTCTTAATCCTCTAGCATAAGCTGTTACAATATTACCCTAAAAAGATCTAACGGTCTCTCCACCACTGGCTAATCCAGAGCTTCTTTTGGCGGCCCCATCAAAATTCAATTTGTGCCACCCTTGAGATGGGGTTTCCATCTAGTGTTCAAATGAGTCAACTTCTTAGAATTATCAAACTTAGATATATTAGTAGAGAGACCCCAATCTTTGGCCAACTTGATCTCAATAGGGGTAGGAGGACTTTGAGGAGTTTTGAAGTTCTAATTGGAAACATTCTCCATCAAAATTTTAGAGAAGATAATAAAAACCTCTTTAGGTTTCTTAAAGGCATCTCTAAAGATGCAATTATTCCTCTCTTTCCACAAACTCCAACCCATATGAGGAGGAACCTGTCTCCATAGTTCTCTAATCCTCGGGTGGGAAAAGGGGGCTTTCCAACTCTCCATAACCTCAATCAAGTTTTAGTTCATGACCCAGTCCATCTTTAACTTTTTTAAGTATGTAAATATCGTTAGCACACCTAGGATTATGTCTTTATATACACAAATCTAGATGCATAATTCAAGATTTTAGCAGCTAATCTAATGGGCAATAGTTAGTCATGATATTGTCAACCTTATATAATGTAGTCATGGCTAGAGGGTCCAATGAAAGATTATCTAACCATATAGCCAAACAAATAGACATGAGATAATACTCAATGGAACAATAAAGAAATGATATATTCTTTATAAATTTATAGTCACAATAAAATTACAATAGATACCATAATAGGCTTCCAACATGCTAGGCCTTAGTCATTTGATTACAAATGGGAAAATTATATAATTTGAAATATGTTGCAATGCAATGCTATGCCAAGCTATCTTCTATTCTTTTTGCTAACTTATAATGATCTTAAAAGATGTTTTATATCATCCCTAGACTCAAATATGATCCCAAGTGGCTGAAAGATGGCGCAAAGATCAATGCCTAACGAAACATGTAATCAACCAAATGTATAAGTAAATATTTTAGAGTGAACGTGTGATGATGATGGATCAATTGATATTGACACGATTCCTACCATAAGGCCTGATCGGTCTAATGTACCTTGATATGTGTTCCTTTATTGATACAAGTCTTGGGAAGTTGTTGTAGGTCATGAATAGTAAACTATTTTTTTGTTATGCTAAGTAATAGATCGGAAATTGATATATGCCTTTATGAGGACTAAAAACTTCTAGAAATTGAATGTAGCATTATAAGATCAATGTAGAACATATGCCCCAATTGCAAGGTGAGATATGTCAATGTGGTGAAATGCAAAAGGATACATGCAGTGATTAGTTAAGACTAAAATGTAAATAGAAACCTACAAAAAAATAAACAAGTGAAGGAACATATTTTTGGGTGATGCAAGATTTCTCTTACACCCTAGGATGCTCATGCATCATTATAATGTGAGAATTTGAGGTTTAAAGATGGGAGACATGATTTTTTCCTACATTCATGTCTAGAAAATAGAATTGTACGTATGACCTGGACTAGAATGAACAAGCAAGTGGAAACTAGGTCAAGTAAATTCTAAACAAAGAGATGTGGTGTAACAAAGTGGTTGATTAGGTCTTGGGTTAGTGAATGTACCAAAATATCTAAATTATGTGTCAATATCATGCTTCAAAGATATCAACCCAAAGTGGCACAAAACAAGTGGGGAAAAGTCTAAATATATGCATTCTCCTCCTCTACAAGAATTTACTCTATAGAATTATCTATATATGGATAAGCTCATTATTTCTAACAAATACTCTTGTGACCACCATAACAATTCTACCTGTATTTTTGGGATAAGGGTCTTGTCGACCCTCATTTTACTTATAAAAATATAGAGTTATCATGTTTTAAAAGTTTCAATAAGATACCAATTTGTTGATTTACAATTTCTTCCTCATGTAGTGAACTAGTACATCATGTCCATGTGGTGTAATTTCATCTTCATTATCTAGATTCTTTGATTTTATTTGGTGAATTATCTTTAACATAATAAAATTAGACTATAATTAAAATAATTTATTAAAATTATGATGTTGAATATTTTTTATAAGAAAGTAGAAGAATGACGATGAGAACAAGAAGGATGAGGGTTACAAAACGAAATGTTTGTTGATGACAATGATAAAGATGATAATGGGGATGATGAGGGTGACATGAAGGATGATTAAAAATCCATTTCTAACCATCATAATTTAGAAAATCTCTCAACACAATATAATAGCCATTTTACAAACCCTTCCCTCAATCAAAATATAAATCCTTTGTAAATGCACTTGTTCTTAGCAAAAATTTATGAAAATTTTCTTATTCTTCTTTCTTAGCAAAAAAATGAAGCTATAATGGTCTCTAAGGAAGCCCCATTTGAAAATTTAGTTTCTCTGTAACAAAATTGTACTTAAAAAAATTAGTAGCCCAAAATTACTCCACAAAAATGCTATCATTTATAAATCTAATATAGAATAGTCACAATGAAATTTCACATTCAAATACATTCTTTTGTTTCACAAAATTGTTGAATTAACAAACTTTTGACAAAAAAACTATGTACAAATTCTTATATCAACATTTCAAATTACACTCATTGAATTAACAAAATATTTTACAATGAATGCATAAAATAAAAATCACAATATTAAAACAAGGATTGTTTTGATTAAGGTAAAAACACAGGAGGGCCCGGACCCATAACAAAACATTGCCACAAAGGCTACAAATGAGTCTCATGAGAGGAGAGACTGAAACACCAAGACCAAAGCCCAAACCAAAACTAAACAAAACACTCAGAAAAAAAACAAAAGGACCATCTCAGAACCAGTCAAGAACCAGAAGACAAGCATTACACATCAAAAAGCTTCTTCAGGTTGCTTATGGCCTGCCATTCCCTTTTAAGAAAGTCCAGCTTATTTTCGAAGGAAACCTCCCTAGAACTGGTATCCTCAACATCAAATTTACCTTTATCACTAGTGTTCTTCACATGGGTCCTAGTGGTTGGACCAGCATGGGGATGAACATTCCTATTTTCCTATTGTTTAGCTTTTCTCTTTTCCAACTTAGACTAGAAGACAAAGAGGGTGGTGGATAAGTTTTTCATAGTTTCCCTACTAAACTCAGTAATTTCTGCCATATTCTTCTTTATAGTATCTTGGTTCTTCTTGATTGTGTCCATCTCGTTCTCCAAAGACTCCCATTTGTCAAACTTGGCAACAAATTTCTCTATCTCAATCCACTTCTCATCTTCCACTTGCTCATCATTCCAATTAGGGGTTTCCTAAAACACAATGATTTCCAAATGATGAATTTTCCTTTTGGCAGTTTGTAACATGGCTAACTACCACTTCATGACATTGTTTTGTAGAACCAAGCCTTCTTGAAGATTATTAATTCTCTCTTCCAGTCTATTACAAGAGTTGCACTTCTCTTGGATAGTCCAGTGGCTAGGGGGATCCTGGCTCAGCCCTTTTGAGTCGATGTGGGTAGGAGAGGGTACAATAGAAGAATTCTTGGCCTTGCCCTTACTGGTGGGGACAGGGGAGACCACAATATCAAGGATAACATCTGAAGGTAGGGGATTGGCATGAAAAGGACTAGGTAGGTTGCATTCCTCTTTTTCTTCTCTCTATCTAGTGTTGATAGTAGAGGGCACAATGTTACATGGGGGAGCACTGGAATCTATAGGGATCGGCTTTGAGGGGAAATATGACCTGAAGGTTTCAAAGTAGCAGTAGCAGCAATGGGGTTAGAAACAGTAGCTTTTTTATTATCTTTTAGGACCAGGGAAGGGGAGACGACATCCTGAGGAACAACCTCTGGTGACACAGGGGAAGTGCTGGTAGAACCCTTTTTCAATTTTTTATTAGCAGAGCCCTCCACAAAGTGATGCTCAACAAGATGAGGGTTATAGATACGCGTGTGGAAAGTAGGGGTTGGGGTGCGGGCCCGATGAAAACGGTAAACACAATATATAAGCCCCTGATGTAGGGAAAGATCATTATCACCAACAAGCACTTTTTGAACCGAATGCTCAAGAGAAGAAAACAACCAAAAACCAAAATTTATTTTAATTCCATGTCTAAAATAATTTAACATGGGAAAAAGATAGGCATGAAACCTCTTGAATCTTCCATACAACATGATGTAGCACATTAAAACTTCTGCCACCCTTTGCCAAACCCCAGTGAGGTTTTCCCTATTGAAGCCATTATGCAGTCTCTCAATTCTTTCCCTCCATTTCATAAAATGTTTCATGGCCTCCTGGTAGTTTCCTTTCACTTTCTTTGGGATACGCTTACCATCCATCTCAAGACTAGTGGTCATAGCAATCAGCTCCTCAGAGACTTGAAAAGATATGCCCCGAACGAAGACAGTTCGAGCTTTCCATGATATTGCAAATTAATGGGATAGGATAATATCAAACCCCTTCATGGATTTGATATAGGAAAAGAGGTTACCGTTCTTCAAAATATTCCATAGCTCTCTATCCTCCTTCAACTTCTCACAGTTTGTGGGTTCAGTATTGATGAGGTCTCCTCCCATGTTGAAGATAAGGTTAAACCAAGAAATGACAGAGTTGTCGCTAGCTTCTCTAAGCAGCTTACTAATTCCCAAGGTAGGAATAATGAGATTATATGTATTAAACCCAAATTAGTAGCCCAAAATTACTCCACAAAAACACTATCATTTATAAATCTAATATAGAATAGTCACAATGAAATTTCACTTTCAAATACATTCTTTTGTTTCACAAAAATGTTGAATTAACAGACTTTTGACAAAAAACTATGTACAAATTCTTATATCAACATTTCAAATTGCACTCACATTTCAAATTACACTCATCAAATTAACAAAATATTTTACAATGAATGCATAAAATAATAATCACAATATTAAAACAAGGATTGTTTTGATTAAGGTAAAAACACGGGAAGGGCCTGAACCCATAACAAAAAGCTGCCACAAAGGCTACAAACAAGTCTCATGAGAGGGAAGACTGAAACACCAAGGCCGAAGCCCAAACCAAAACTAAACAGAACACCCAACAAAAAACAAAAGGACTATCTCAGAACCCTTCAAGAATGAGGAGGTCCAAGCATTACATATCAGAAAGTTTCTTTAGGTCGGTTATGGCCTGCCATTCTCTTTTATGAAAGTCCAAATTATCTTCGAAGGAAACCTCCTAAGAATTGGTATCATCAACAACAGATTTACCTTTATCACTAGTGCCCTTTGCATGAGTCCTATTGGTTGGGCCAGCATGGGGATCAACATTCATATTTTCCTATTGCTTACCTTTTCTCTTTTCCAACTCAAACTAGAAGACAAGAGGGTGGTGGCTGAGTTTTTTATAGTTTCCCTGCTAAACTCAATAATTTATGCCATATTCTTCTTTATAGTATCCCAATTCTTCTTGATTGTATCCATCTCGTTCTTCAAAGACACCCATTTGTCAAACTTGGCAGCAAATTTCTCTATTTCAGTCCACTTCTCATCTTCCACTTGCTCATCATTCTAGTTAGGGGTTTCCTGAAATGCAGTGATTTCCAAATGGTAAATTTTCCTTTTGGCAGTTTGTAACATGGCTAGTTGCCACTTCATGACATTGTTATGTAGGATCAAGCCTTCTTGAAGATTATTAATTATCTCTTCCAGTCTATTACAAGAGTTGCACTTCTCTTGGACAACCTGATGGCTAGGGGGACCCTGGCTCAATCCTTCCGGGTCAATGTGGACATGAGAGGGGCCAACAAAAGAATTATTGGCGTTGCCCTTACTGGTGGGGATAGGGGAGACCATAGTATCAAGGATAACCTTTGAATGTAGGGGATCAACATGAAAAAGACCAAGTAGGTTAACATTCATCTTTGCCTTCTCTCTATATCTAGTGTTGATACTAGAGGGCACAGTGTTACATGGGGAGTATTGGAATCAACAGGGGTCCGCTTCTAGGGAAACAAGACCCGGGGATTTCAAAGCAGCAGTAGCAGCAATGGGGTTAGAAACAATAGCTTTTTTCTTATCTTTTAGGACTAGGGAAGGGGAGACATCCAAAGGAACAACCTTAAGAGATACAGGGGAAGTGTTGGTAGAAGCCTTTTTCAAATTTTTATTAGCAGGGCCCTCCACAGAGTGATGCTCAACAAGATGAGGGTTATAGATACGTGGGTGGAAAGTAGGGGCTAGGGTGTGGGCCAGATGAAAATGGTAAAGGCAATATATGAGCCCCTGATGTAGAGAAAGATCCTTATCACCAACAAGCACTTTTTGTACTAAATCCTCAAGAGAAGAAAACAACCAAAAACCAAATTTTATTTTAATTCCATGTCTAAAATTATTTAACATGGGAAAAAGATAGGCATGAAATCTCTTGAATCTGCCATCCAATGTGATGTAGTGCATTAAAAATTATGCCACCCTCTTCCAAACCCCAAGGAGATTTTCCCTATTGAATATATTATGTAGTCTCTCAATTCTTTCCCCCATTTCATAAAATGTTTCATGGCCTCTTGGTAGTTTCCTTTCACTTTCATTGGGATACGCTCTCCATCCATCTCAAGACCAGTGGTCATAGCAATCAGGTCCTTGGAGACTTGAAAAGATATGCCCTGAATGAAGACGGTTGGAGCTTTCCATGATACTGCAAATTCACGGGATAGGATAGTATCGAACCCCTTCATGGATTTGATATAAGAAAAGATGTTACCGTTCTTCAAAATATTCCATAGCTCTCTAACCTCCTTCAACTTCTCACAATTCGTGGGTTCAATCTTGATGAGGTCTCCTCCCATGTTGAAGACAAGGTTAAACTAAGCAATGATAGAGTTCTTGTTAGCTTCTCTAAGCAGATTACTAATTCCTGAGGTACGAATCATGAGATTATATGAATTAAACCCATCTTTTCTACCTCTCCATATTATCAATACCCTTGTTCGGGAGAGTACTATCACTTGTACCAGCCTTACATCTCAAGCCAACTGACTATAGGATTTTAATTATTGATGGGTGCATCTTCATTAACTTTGGATTTTGTGTGATTTAGGAGGGAATGCGAATCATTCCAAAAATTTAGGCCTTCAATTTGAGTACCTAGGTTAGCCAAAGAGTTCCTTGAATAGTTTCCTTCCCTATAGGTATGGACAACTTTTATATCCTCAAAGTTCCTTAACTCAATTTTAATCTCTTCCACTATTTCTTTGACTGACCAACTTGGGATAGCTTTAGAAGATATCATATCAATTTTATTTTTGGAGTCACCTTCGATGATCAATTTACTGATGCTTTTGTTATCAGCCAAAATGATGCCTTGAAGAGCAGTTGTAGCTTCAACAAAGTTGCTAGTTTAGAGACCTAGGTTTCAGTGAAGGTTCCTGTAACTTGACCCCTATTGTCTCTCAATAAGCCACCCCCACCCACATAACTAGGATTTCTCATTGACGAACCATCAAAGTTATTCTTGTGCCATCCTAATTCAGGGGGGACTTAAAACAAGGATTGTTAACACAAGTTTTAAATTTAAATTTTTTGAAACTATACATGATGGAAATTCAAATCACTTGAAAAAGTGAAACATGTGCATTTGGCTTTGTTCTCATGTATAAGTGTGTAATTGGTGCTCTTTCTCACTTAATTTGAATTGATCTCTATTGTTGAACCTGTTATCCTCGAATTCAACTACACTCCATTCATGGGATAACCCCTACAAAACTTGTCTGTTTTGTAGCCCATGCACTCTAAGCATGCAAAATGAGGTGAATCACATCTGCCCTCATGCGTGTTCCCCTAGCCTCGGAACGTCATTCTGAGCATTAACCCTTTTTTCGTTTCATCAAAATTTGCAAAATAAGCCAAGTTGTAAATTTTCATTTCCAGAGTTAGGAATTTTTTCTCTCACGTAGGAGCGCTAAATTTTAGCGCCCCTACATTCCGATGCAAAAATAAAATTGCAAGGTCACTAAAATTCAACGACCTTGCATATCATCCATCGACTTTGCACAAGCGGTAAATTTCACTGACTCAACAACTCCTAGTTCACACGAGTTGTCATAAATGAAGTGTTTTAATGGCGTTTTGGGGGTTTTGAAGTTGGTTTTGTTTTCATTTTTATTGTTATTCCTCTCTCTTACCCTCCCCATTCCTCTGTACATTCGAAGGCTTTTGTATTTGTGAAGTGTGAGGCCTTTGAGCGAATTTGACAAGTGATTTAGGCTAGGGTTTCACCGTTTTTGCCTTTGTCACTAGGTATGTTCTTTCCTTCCATTTTTGTTTGTTTATCTACATTGTTAATGTTTAGGGATTTTGTTATTTTCCATCCTTATTTAAGTTTTGTTTCAATCTATTTATGTTTTTAGGGTTTGTAAGAACTAGGTTTTTGATTGTTTAAATCTAGTAATTTACATCTTGTTCTCACTGTCCAATAAACTAAAACCTTAGTATAAATACCCTAGACCCCCGTTTCACAAATTAATGATTTATGTGGTAATCTTACATTGCATAGAGGGTCTCAAATTTTGAAACCCAGTGCCAATAATCTTACCAATCAACCAGTGGTTTTTACCGTCGATGTGGTAAGTCTTATGCACAGTTCGTTGTCTCCATTTATGCCACGACGGTGTATGCACAGTTTGCCATCTCCATTATATGCGACAGCGGCATTTTTTGCTGCCTTGGCATATCAAGCAAATGAAGTTCAAAGCATGGTTGAGGTTTTTACTGATACCGCTTAAACTTCGTAAGTCATCCCACTGGTGTAGTGTCAAAAATTTTCACCGAACTTACACTTTGCAAAAGTTTTACCTCCTTTGCAAAGTCGGCAAATTTTGCCGACCTTGCAAACACTTGCAAGTTTTTCCCACTTGCAATGTCGACAAAATTTGCCGACTTTGCAAACCTTTTTGCATTACCTTAATCATGCAAAGGCACTAATTTTTAGCGCAGTTACACTATAAACCTTCCACCATGCAGAAGCGCAAGAAATCAGCGCCATTACACCCACTTTGCAAAATTTCACTAACACTTGGAAATTTTCACATTTTTGCCCAATTGCCCGCTTTCACTCCATTTTTCACCCTCATCGCGCTTAAGCCCTCCTAGCTCATGCAATTGCTTGGAATTTCCTCGCTATTGCAATTTCCAATCATGCAAATTTTCATAACACTGCAAAACCTTGAACTTTGTATTGTAGTTTCTTGTGCACACATTTTAAGATTTTCACATCCGCATTCCAACAAGGATACAATCACTTGTCGGTTGTTCTTTAGATGTCAGATTCTTCTCCAAGCAAAGCAAAAACAATGAAGTACAAATATCAGGGAGTTTTTCTGGTGACCTCAGTGACCTCAACCATTGATGAGATAAAGGATATTGAGATTGGGCATGTTGATATGTCCAAATTTGTGGAAAAGACCCAACAACAACCTATGAGTAATGGAATGAAGTGTATAGTGGAGAGTAACATTCAAATGGTAGCTGCATTTATTGTGGCTACACACAATCTCAAGTTTGTTCTCCAGGTTGCAGCACACTATAATAGGGATGACCGAAGTGTCAAGGATTCTAATGGAAATGTGGTTATGAGGCTAGATGCAATTTTTTTTGACAAAGCTTTCTTGTGTCCTCATACTGAAACATATGTAGATATCACTTTTGACTATGCACAAGAAGAATATGAGAAAGATCCAGATACTGCTAAAAAGGTGATTAACAGTAGGTGGTGAAAGAACCCAAGGCCAAATATTTCAAGATGGCCTAAGAACTTTCCACGTAGTGACTTCATTGAAGAAGTAAGTGATTTGATCACTCTTCTCAGTAGGGTGAGAGGTTTGCCTACTTTAGATCTACCTTTCATGAGTGGATGTATTTATACATCAAAATCATCACGAGGAATAATCAACAGATCTTTTGGGGACTACATATTAGTAATGTAATTCATGATCAACTGATAAAGGTACAAAATTCACTAAAGTTCTACATGACATCATATCTTGTATATGTTGCTGCTGCAATGAGGAATTTTCCTGGGTTGACATCAAAAGAAGATAGGAGATTAATTTCAGTATACAAATACTACCCTTAAATAACTCTTGATGGAGGTATTCATCATTTTAGAAGAGTTAATGATGTTTTCTTTGCTCCTTTCTTGTGTATGTTTGATCTTGAATTGGAAAAGAAAAGTGTTTCTGATGAAGCATGGTCCGTGGTGAACAAATATGGTTGTTTATATCTATGTAGTTTCCCACATTCACCTATTTGAGATTTGGTTGTTTCATGGGATATCCATACATGCTCCCAAGATACCCTAGTGACAAAATTGTGTTAATGGAGCTATGTAGACAGATAATAGTAGTTCATCTCAAATAGATGGAATCTCACAAGATAAGTTTCAAGTTTCCCCTCACAATTGGCTGGTATTCTATCTCAACATCCCCAAAAGCTAAGGCTATAGAATCTGAGATGCAATGGGTTACCATGAGGACCTACAAGAGAAGACCTAATTTTGATTACTAGGGAGTGAAAGATAAAATCAAGAGAGCCCTAACCCATGAGCACATAATTGAATATGTGTGGGCAGATTGCAGGACTGAGGAGGAGATAAGAAAGCTGGATTATTGTCGGTTGACCTTGGAACATATTGAAGAACTTGATTTAGCAGATATTCTTGAAGGCATGGAAGATGATGGTGACATCCTAGATCCTGCTTATTTGAGGAACAATGTTGCAGACTCTCCTCTACCAGCAATCCAATGGTCAAAGAAAGAGGCAACTTCCATCAGAGAAAGGTTTGAACCAATTCTAGCTAGCACAAATGTATGGTTAGAGGAAAAGGGGATTTGTTTGAAATGTTTTGTAACTGGATCAGAGGAGGAGTCTTAAGATCCTATAGGTAAGAAATATGAGATAAGGACGAAGAACAAGAGTGATGTGCCTAGTTCCAGTAAGTCCGCCAAGCTAAAGATCAAGTTTGTTTTAAAGGCAGAAAAGCTAAAACCATTGCAGAAGGGCCATCTACTGAAGGGCAAGATGAATTTGTTCAGGATGAAAGGCAAGAAGAGGAAGGACAACACGAGGAATAAAAAATGTCTCCTCATGAGAACATTTTAGAGGAACCACCTATTTCTTCTTCCACTGGCATTCCTACTATCACAGTCATTTCTATTGACACCATTCATATTCCTTCCACTACGTCAATTCAATCCATTCATTCATCCCCGTCCTCTAGGTCATTTTTTGATAGTCCTAAACAAGGTTTGGAAACTATTTTTGGTTCTTCCCCATATTTGCCAAGTTTGTCATCACCTTCTTTTGACATACATTCTCAATCAGACTTAGAGCAAATTATGACTGAGTCTTTGCAAGTTTCAAGTGTGAATATTCCTAGTGTTGTTTTGACTAATACTTCACCCATTGTGACAACAACTTTTGTTAGTGCAAGCCCTTCGACTCAAACCATGGTTGCAGGTCCAGAAAGAAGTTCATCTACACTTCCCCCTTGGCTTTCATCTCAGACACCTAAGAGGAAGAAGCAAGTCATCTCTCCAGATGACTTTGATTTTGAGTAGTTGACACTTGCGAAGGTAAAAACTAAGAAAAAGCCAAAGACTCTTTCCAGGTTGTTTGATAAAGAAGGTTACAGGTATGCAGAAGTTTCTCAGCCTCCTCTTGATAAAACTATAGAAGAAGTGGATATCTTTGATTATTCCATCACAAGGGTTGAGTTAGGGAAGATAACTCATGAAAGTGCTAAGGCAGATGCTCAATCTACATTAAATTCTCTCATTCAGAAATTTTATGAAGTAAAAAAGGTGAAAGATCAATATAAAGCCAAGGCAGAACAATTAACTTCTGTACTCTAGAAGATCACTCCATCTTCAGAGACAGTTGAACCTGTGGCCATAACCATTGAGGATCCAGTTATTCAAAAGGTGGAAAAAGTTCATACAAGGGGTAGGGTAGTCAGTGAGTTCCTAGACCGAATGATTGCACAAGGATCACAACTGTTAAGAACCTCTGTGGAGAGAATGGAAAACATGGAAAGCATAAGATCAGAGTTAGACAAAGTTGCTGATACTTTCTCTCAGGAACAACAAGATATAGAAAATAGTTTGTCAGCTTGGACCAAAATGAAGAAGCTCAAATTGGGCACATTGGTGGAAATTAGGATCATTCCTAATAGAGAAATGTTTGTAGAGGTAAAAGAAACCATGATACACAAAGTGAGTGTTATCAAGGAATTGATCAAAGACTTGCAAAGTGCTTGCAAAGTCAGTGAGGACAATGATTTGAATCTTATCAACAAGATTGAAGAATTTCCTTGTAAGTTACTTGATGACAACCAAAAGTTTCTTTCCTTAGATGTAGTGATCTAAGAATTCAACAACATGATCCAGAAGGAGTTTGAAGATCAAGCCTTTTAATTGGTTTTGATGGACAAGTTGTTGGATATTCAGTTAACCTTGGACAACCTCAAAGTGTTTTTGGGAAGGCATGAGAAAGCTTGTAACACTGTTAAGGATTCAATCACAAGAGCCCTTGCTATCTCCAAACATACTTCAGGACCGGATAATGATGAAGTGCAAGCAATTATGAAGAAGTATGAAGATTTTATGGAGAAGGATGGTGGAGAAAGCTAAATATGCCTTAGTTTTAATTTTCATTACTTTCATGCTTTATGTAATTAGTTCTGGACATTTTACATGTCATTTTCAAATATGTAATTACATGTAAAAATAGAGAAGTCCTAAATCAATGAGAACTCTTTTGTTGAATAAGTCAAATTTAGGTTTACTTTTCCTAGATTAGCTCTCAAATCTCCTCTATATATATGAGGGAGTTCTTTTGTACAAAGACCTTTAATCTTTTGAAGTGAAGCGCTGCCCATTTTGAGAAGCATACTTGAATCTTTGTGTTGAATGTGCATATAAAGAATTGATCAATAAAAGAAGTAGATTTTCTCCAACTTTTGTTTTAGAGTACGTTTGTTGTATGAAAGAGTGTTCTTATGTCTCTCTTGTCATATTACTTTAAGTTGGTTTATGAGTAACGTATCATTTCATTATTGAAGGGAAAATCGGATTTGATATTGATAAACTTTGTGTTATCATATTGCATTTGGAGCTATATGCATTGTGTATGAATTTGGTTGAGAACTTGTAGACTTTGTGCCACAATTGTTAGCTATATTCTTGTGGATTTGTGGTTTTGTTTGTTGATAGACTTTGAGCTACAACTTGCTGCACTTGTTACTTTTGAAATCATAATTGGGGAATAACTTGGAGTCTTTGAGTTGGAGGTTATTTCTGTTGTTCGTGCAATCTTACTGTGATATGAGTTGAGAGACTTTGGGCTACAACACATATCATTTTGTTATCTTTGGAACTATTGTGGAAAGTGGCAAAAGACTTTGTGCTTTTGTGGATTTTCTAATTACTGTCATTTGTTGGTATCATTCGTGTTATTCCTACGTCTAACAGAAATTGGGTATCGGCTATTATTGCTCCAAATGGTGTTATTTAGTTTATTACTTGCTGTAATCATCAAGGTCATTATTGTAATTTGTTTCCCTTATTCTGAAAGAAGAGAATATGCTAATGGAGACACCCCTATGGATAGTTGTAGTGTGCATAATCATAGTTTAATTACTACTTGATTTAGTTAGCAATAAGCATGGAGCCTCCCCTTTATGAGAGGAGAGATTTAATCTCATTGTACTTTGGTTGATATAACCATTTTGTTCTCAGCTAGCTGATAACAAAATATTCACCCCACAGAACCATTTACCAAATGAAAAAAGTATAACAATTCTTATTATTTCTTTAGTTTTTAACTCAATTTAACCAAAACTAATTTTTTAATAATGAATATCTGGTAATAGATAACAACTTTTAAGATGCTTTAAATTAATAAAATTTATAAGACCTATCAAAATGTATAAACAATATAATTGATGGAGTTCAATTTGCTTTAGTTTTACTTTATTACAGTTTGAAGTATTAATGGTTTTCTATAGTAATGACATCTAAAAGGAGTGAATGGTAAGGTTTTTTTTAATGAATGATATTTTTATTACTTTTATATCCTAAAAAGAGAATAATACACTATTCACAGGAAAAAAAAAAAAACAAGCAGTAGAAGGCACACCCTCAAAGTCTAAGCGAGATTCAAGTCCAAAACAAAAGAAGAGAAAAGTCTAAGCGAAGCCTAAAACTCAGGAAATCTTTATGAAATCGATACTTAATATTTTTATATTACTTAAGATAAAACTGATTAAAAGTTGATTAAATTTATATACACAAGCAAAATAGGATTAGTTAAATAGTATCAATTGAAATTGGCACGTTGCAAGGTTGAACTCTTACCCCATGGTCCCATGTGACTACATAACTAAGTTTTCTACTTAAATTTAAGCAACAAGGATTGGTCCCATTTAAATTTTTAATTATGTGAAAAGGATAATTTAGAATCTTTCCCTATTTTAGTGGAGCAGCTACTACTTGGGAATTGAAAATATGTTGTAGAGAAAAGAGGGCTCAAAATAAGCAGCAACTGCATAATGGGGAAAATGCCACATGGATCCATACATTTATTTCCCTCCTTTATATTTCGCTCCAATTTTTTTCAAAAAATTTGGTGTCAATAAATGATATGGAAGTATTTTTTATTAAGTAGGTAAAATAGGTTTTGAAGAGGTCTCGAAACCCTATACAAACAACAAAAGTGTAGCAAATATCAACCAAACAATAGCAGAACGTGTGCAAACACCAAACCCTTACAAAGTCAACAAAAGATAATAAAAAAACTAGTCCCAACAACAACAAAAAAAGGAAAACATAGGCCACCCCAACTACATTTGTTTGAAGATTTACGCCGCCTCCAATTCTTCTTGTTAAAAATTTTCATGGAGCTTGACAAAATCTTGTAGATCCTTATTTTCTTCTTCAAAAGTTTTTTTTTTGCTGCTCCTAGTTCTAGTACTAAGACCATCCTTACCATTCTTGTCAACAATAATTGTTTTATCTTCCATAACTTGAATCTTGGGACTTTCTTGTAACTCCTTTAGTTTGTCAATGAAAATTTAAATACCAGTAGTACTATATTGTAATGTGCATTTACTCACTTAGGTGACACGGTTAAGACTATCTTTTTATGGCTAAAAGCTCCTTCTCAAGATTAAGTAGTCTCTGAAATGATGTGAAAGTGTTATGTAATAATGATTTTTGAAAATTTTATTTAAAAAAATTATACAATTAAAAAATAAAATTTAAGATGACTACTTACAATAAAAAGAAAAAATAAATTTAAGATGACTACTTACAAAGAGAAAAATTAAATATTCATAGAACCCTAACTCCACAATTAACTCCTCCAAAGTCGAAGAGTGACTGCTAACCAAAATAATAAGCTATACAGCTGCCTGGAGCCCTGGCTTTAGATCGAGATCGTTTGAATGAAAGCCTCTCCATATCTAATGTAACCAAATGGCTAAAACAAATTCTGTTTTGATTGTTTTTATTTTCTAGATTTCCTGAGATTATAAATCCAAGCATTTGCTCCGTTCACTGCAAGATTTTATACAATTCCTTAATGTTGTTGTTATGCATATTTTATATGTCATCGATTACATTGGCTGTAGTATAATTATTGAGATCTGCTGGAGACCCATTATTTTGCCATACACGAGGATGAAAGTGCAGAGTATCTCTTAATTGCCAAAATTATGAGTTCTGAATTCTAATTAACGAAGTGACAATTGTTGCGAATCTGGCCTTGATTTCCAGTGAGAACTCCGAAAGTGGAAAGCTTTATGAAAGCCTGGGAGAAGAGCTGAAAGAAATACTTCTCATCAGAGGCAAAGCGAAGGACAGTTTGGGCGGTTCTTGGATCAGTGGCAATGGCGGAGTCGATAGAAAAAAGGCCCCTGCCATTGCTCAAATCCCTGTAATACTGGTTGTCGAAACGCAGGTTTGTAATGTCGTTAGCGATGAAGGTCAAGTTTGTCAGCGGTATTCTCGTTGGGCAGTTGATCTTCAGAAAGCTTGCGTACATCACCCCCAGATTTGCATCGCTCTGTGGATACAGTCTCTTCACCACATTAATGCAATGTCCCACTCCAATTGTATGCGCCCCTGCAAAATACATTACTTAAATATTAAAGAATTCAACAGTGTTGTGGATTGGTTTAAAAAAACAGTCTAAATTTGATACACTGCGGAAAATATCTCTTACTTATCAATTGATGAATTAAAAGGGTTCTATAATGAATGGTTCATAAGGCACAATATTCGCTGAAGGTTTTGCAAATGGGATTGCAAGCTAAGTGGGCTTGATTTTGGGGGAAACTCCATGATAAAGCGCGCTTCAGTTAGAGTAGTATTGAGATGGGTGACCTCCCCAAAAGTTCCAATGATTCACTCCTGTGAACATCGCCTAGATGCAATGAGTGTTAAGTGGACAATTCATTCACATGAGAAATGGGTTCATGTGAACCACTACTCATGAAATATGGATCATGTGTTTGACTCAAAAACTAAGCACAACACTTACTGAAGGTTTTACAAATGGGGTTGGAAGCTAAGTGGGCTTAATTTTGGGGGAAACTCCATGGTTAAGCATGCTTGAGTCAGATGGGATGGGTAACCTCCCCGAAAGTCCCAATGGTTCATTCATCTGAACATCACCTAGATGCAATGAGTGCTAAGTGGACCATTCATTCACATGAGAGATGGATTCATGTGAACCCCTAGTCATGAAATATGGATCATGTGTTTGACTCAAAAACTAAGCAGTTGAATCTCAAAATAAAATATCATAATCTAAATTTTATTAGAAAAGTGTTTTTAGATTTAACTGTGTATATTTCTTTGCTTCAACTTTTGGGATCATACTCACTAATTCACTATCAAAAAGAAGATAAAATCATGCCTACTAATCTAAACTTTACCTAGCATAGCCACGGCTTCTTCGACGTTCATTCCTTTGCCTCCAAACAGCTGAAGCATGGCGCCTACAGAAATGGCTGCAGAGGGAAGAAATTGATCGGCCAAAGCATTGCTGGTGGTATGAGAATCCCTTCTTCCGAGAGGAATAGGAATGGTGGGCCCTCCTGCTATTCGAATTGCATCTCGAGCTGCTAATGCAATTATGTCAGCGCATGACACCGTTCCTGGGCATGCCCTTTCCACCGCAGACTTCAATCTGTCAATGGCGTTGAGCTTTCGAATTCCAAAATTTTTGTCTGAAACTAACTCTGACGTCATTTCTCTCTCACTATCCAACAGAATCGATGCATCGCAGCCCTGCAATGTTTTTTTTAACAATAACTTCTGATAAGAAAAACTATACCCAGATGTATGGTTATCTATAATGAATGCTTAAAACTCCCATTTGAATTGTTAGACGAATTGGGATCATATGCAATTGATTAGTAAAGTTTAATCAACCGGCATGTTGTAAAGTAGTAGGTTGGTTGAAGTCCAGTCTAATCCACTGGATCGTTTTTGACAATTTCAATTGACAAAGGATATGGTCGAACAGATCGAGAGAGTTGCATTTAAAAGGTCGACCACAAAAGTCGGCATGAACAGGGTCAAAAAATCAGTAAAAATTTCGATTGATAAAGGACATGGTCAAACAGGTCGAGAGAGTTGCATTTAACAGGTCGACCGTAAAAGTTGGCATGAAACAGGGTCAAAAAATCAGTAAAAATTTCGATTGATAAAGGACATGGTCAACAGGTTAAGAGAGTTGCATTTAACTGCAAAAATCGACATGAAAGAGCGTCGAAAAATCAATGAAGAATGCCGGCTGTTTACGGTGGGCGCAATTGATTTCCCCAAGGGCCCAAACTATAATAAAAAATATAGACTTGAACCAATTAGGCGAAAGTGAAATGAGAGAAACTTACTTGCACTTGGCAGTCATGGAAGATGAGACGAAGTAATGCAGGAGGAGTGGTAGGATCAGTAAGAGAGATACCAGAGAGAGTGCTCATTACTATCTGCTCCACACTGGGGCATGTGTTTGCATAATACTGCATCGAAAGCATTGCTGATACTTCTCCTCTTCTGCCCAACATTACAACACCAAATACTAAGGCAGCATACAAATGCTGAAGTCCCTGCATTTTGGATTCTTGAAGCTGCTTCAAAATCCAATTCGATTATGTCAAGCGACCTGCCTTACTGTATGTAATTATGTATCTCTCTTCAGATGAGAGATCTGTTGTAACGCGACAAGAAAGATGATGCAGTGGACGTCCTAGATTTTTAACCAGAGGCTTATAAATTCAAATGCTACCCACACTGTCGGCCAGAAGTAGCATTTAATATCCCTCTCTCAATCATACTTGTTCTCTCCCATTGCATTGAATATGTAACAATCAAATAATATCAAGACTGCGACCATCCATGAAATGAGGCCATTGTTTTTTTTAGTTTGAAAACAAAGGAGAGTTTGTTGGAATCTATGGATTATAGTAAATACCATTCAGAGATAGCATGGGTCCAGATTGGCACATTCAATGAAGATGAAGAGTAGTTGGGTAGAATCTAATAATAATAAGTCATGGGTATAATAAGGTGTCACTCAACTGACCTGCATTGAAGGTCACATGCAGTGTTAACCAAATTGTTCGGCAACCTCCATGCTTGTATTTCCATGGAATTGCAACACGAATGACTTCATCAACACCACCTTGCTCTGCTCTCATTATTAAAGCTGGACAAAAATATTTGGCAAAGCTTCTAATTTGGACAAGATCCACTGGTCGCCACCTCAAAAGCCTCCATCTCAAAGGAATCTATAGAAATGACTATAGCCAGACCAGATTCCAACCCAAATCCCCTTCCAAACCTCCCTCACCAATCCCTTCATTAGGCCTTGCCACCACCCTGCCCACATGTGTCTTTCTTAGAGAAGCAAATTATGACCCTAGGATCAAGGACAAGTCACCATAAGGCTCCCTGAAAACTCCCACTGTAAACAGCTGGCATGCTGTTTATTGATTTTTTTTGACCTGGTTTCATTACAACTTTTGCAGTCGACCTTTTCAGTGCAGTTCCCTCGACCTGTTCGACCATGTGCAAAGTCGATCGAATTGTCGAAAATGAATCAGTCGACAAGATTTCAACCAGCCGACTATTTTACAACGTGCCGACTGGTGAAGCTTTACCCCCTGGAAAGCCCTCTATTATTAGAATAAGCAATGTAATATCATGGACAACCCCCAACTTCTCATCCCAGTGCACCACTCTTAGCCCTTCAACATTTTTTGAAAAATCTTTGCAGAATTACTCAAGCACTGCAATGCAGTCCTACAATCTAGTAACCTTTGATTTTGTAGAGTAATCAGAAGCTCCATCATCCTTCTCATCCTTACCAACTCTGAAGAACTCCTTTCCAACTCACAGGTCCTTTGAATTGCCTCAGTAAACAGCTGGCACGTCGTCGTGCCTGCTCTTTAAAAGGATTTCACCCTGTAACTTGTTCGTTTCAACTGAAACAACTTCACTGACTGTTCTGCTGTTTAAATTTAATTGATTTTGAGTCTTATTTCGACTACATATCAAATTTACAACTCACCGACTGGATAACCTCTTCCCTTTGAATCATCTTTTTTTTTCAAAACCGTGCGTAGAATCCATTTAAAAACTCTCCTCATTCTTAACTAAACTCGCCAACTTACCTTGAAAGTCTTGAGCTGCCCACCTGGCCCTGTTTTTTCCAACTTCATTTGGGCCAAGCACAACTTGAATCATCCTGAACGTGACCATCAAATCCACAGAAAATATTTCCTTAGCTTGCAGTCTGAGTCCACACCACCGTACAAGTAATCAGAAGACTTTCTCCATCTTATTTTGCTAGCCATTTCAACCATCCACTAGAACCTGTAGCAGAAGGAATAGACGAAGAGAAAAGGAAAGCTTTGAAATTTTCCTGCTTCAAGAAATGCGGCCTTAGCTTGTCGTGGGCTAAGTGTCGTATCCAAAATCAAGGGGAATTCATAGATTAATACGAAGCAATAATTCCCCACCTCTTCCACAAGCTTCCAATATTCCCAATTGATCTTTTAAATTTGTAGGGGAAAAAATCTAATAAATTTGGACAATAGAAGTAGCATATATGTGATTGGAACAATAACAAAATAAATAGAAACCAAAAATAATAATAAACTTGTGAGTAAGAAATTCAATATAGTAATTCTTTTTCTTTTTCATAAAACTTAACTATTCTTTAATATAATAATGAATCTCTTCCTTCACCTTTAAGTATGTGTAAATACTAGCATACCTATATTTAAAAAATATATCTAAAGTACGCTAAGAGATATCCTTCTCGAGGTGCCTATTTTTTAATCACTAATCCTAACATTAGGAGCCTCGAGAAGGATATCTCTCAGCATACTTTAGATATATTTTTTAAATATAGGTATGCTAGTAGCATCTGGAGCGGCAAGCCTAATTCTAACTATATTATATAATTATAAGAATTATTATAATTATGGTTAGAATTAGAATTAGGGTTAGATTGAGAGTTATGATTACAATTAGGGTTTGGGTTAGGGTTAGAACCAAGGTTAGATTAGAATTAGGGTTTTATTTATGAATATAGTTAAGGTCAAGGTTATAACCCTAATTCTAAACATAATTCTAACCCTAACCCTAATTATACCCCTAACCCTATTTCTACCCCTAGATCTACTTAACCCTAATTCTAACCCAAACCCTAATTCTATCTCTAACCGTAATTGTATTGATAATCTTTTATCCTTAATCCTAACCCTATTTTTTGTTAATTATAATTGTAACAATAATTCTAACGCTATCCCTAAATGTAACCATAACCCTAACCTTAATTATATCCCTAATACTAACCATAATTCTAAGTATAATTCTAACCTTGATTGTAACTAAAACATAATTCTAACCCAACCCTAAACCTAACCCTAACATTCAGGCCAATACTAACCCTAATTCTAACACCAACTGTAACCCTAATTCTAACCTAAACCCTAACCCTAACCATAATTCTAACCCTAACCCTAACCCTAATTGTAACACTAATTCTAACCATAATTCTAACCCTAACCCTAATTCTACCCCTAGATCTAGTTAATTTTAAATCTATTCGTAATTGTAACCCTAAGCCCAACCTTAATTCTAACCATAGTTATAACCCTAATTCTAAACCTAATTGTAATAATAACTATAACCTTAATTCTAACCTGAACCCTAACCCTAACCCTACTTGTAACCCTATCCCTAACATTCAAGCCAATACTAACCCTAATCCTAACCCCAACCCTAACCCTGCTTCTAATTGTAGTTTTAACCCTAATTCTAACCTAAATACTAAACTTAACCCTAATTCTAACACTAATTTACACTATAATCCTAACGCTAATTCTAACCACGATAATTGTAACCCTAACCGTAAATCCAATTATAATTGTAATCTTGAGTTTATCCCTAACCCTAATTCTTACCCCATTACTAATTCTATTACTATTCAAACCCAAATTATAAATATAACCCTAACCCTAACCTTAATCTTGATAGTAATGCTAACCCTAAATCTGATTCTGACCCTAACCCTAATTATACCCTTAGATCTAGTTAACCATAATTCTATCCCTAATCCTAACCCTAAGCCCAACCCTAATTGTAACCATAGTTATAACCCTAATTCTAGACCTAATTGTAATGCTAACTATAACCCTAATTCTAACATGAACCTTAACCCCAACCCTAATTGTAACTCTAACTCTAGTTCTAATAATAACCTTAAGCCTAATTCTATCCCCAAGCTTAACACTAACCATATTTGTAACCCTAATTCTAAATTGAACGTGGACCCTAACCCTAACCCTAATTGTAACCCTAACCTCTAATTTGGACCAAAATTGTAACTATAACCTTAACCCTAATGTTAATCTTGATAGTAATTATAACCCTAACCCTAATTCTACCCCTAGATCTACTTAACCCCAATTATATTCATAATTCTAACCATAACCCTATTTCTAACCATAACCCTAATCCTAACTCAAGTTCTAACACTAAACCTAATTCTAACCATAAACATAATTCAAACCCTATTTTAATTATAACCCCAATCCTAACGCTAATTTTAAACAAATCATAACTCTAATTCTAATCATAGATTGAACCATAATTCTAACCTAAACCCTAACCCTAACCCTAATTATATCCCTAACTTGTAATTCGAACCCAAATTGTAACGATAACTCTAACCTTAATCTTGATAGTAATGCTTGATGAGGTATAAACAACCTCATTCTTATGATGAGATAAATATCCCTTTTTGTTCTTGCCAACCACCTCAGCCATGCCAATTTGTTTATTTTTAGAAGCAATAATTGTCTACTTTTTATAAAATGGTGTATAAATCTTTATTTCTCAAGTTGATTGGAATTAGCTAACTAATGTTGATATAATGGTATAGACTTTGAGTAATTGTGCAAGACTTATGCATGGCCTATGAAAGGAGTGGACTTCAAGCGGTTGAAGTCAGAGCGCTAGAAGTTGGGGTGCCGAAAATTTAGGTGTGCATAGTGGAAGACTTCTTTTAAAGCATTTTGTTATTTTCTGTTAAGACTATTTGAGACTTTACGGCTCCACTCAGAGCCTTTATTATGTTTCATGTCATGAACATTAGTTAGTTGTAATTTTGTTTAAGACTTTTTCAATTGTATTTTCCTGCCATTTGCAAATTAGGATTTTGTAGTAGTGTAGTATGTATATGTGTAGCTGCTAAAAATAAGGATATGTTGTTATCATATATTCTGAATACTGTTCAGTTATGTTCTCTATGATGTTACACTTTTATGATATGAATGAATGAATATCGCCAATGTTGTTCTAAGTAATTTGTTCTAAGTAATGGAAGTGATATGAATGGATTTACTTTGAAGCTGCAAAAGTACTACATGTGATTTGAAATAATAGTAGGAACGCCCAAGAGCTAGCCACTCGAGGGATCTAGTAAAGTAGATAAGTATTTCTATCATTAATGTTGTTATTTCTGTTCTGTGCATTTTATGTTTAGATAAATGTTATTCTGTGTTTAATTCTATTGTGTGTCCCTGCAGGTTGTGTTTTTTAGTTACTGATCTCTGAGTTTTGTTTATTTCCAGAATTTATGGAGCATCCACTATGTTCTTAAAATGGTTGTTAGCTATTGATTGAAAGATGTTAAGTGTACTTTCAGTTAGTAGTTAGTCGTTAGTAGTTAGTAGCCTTTGTTTCAATTTCATAGTTAAACTACAAGTGTTGATTCTTAGATAGTTTACATGCTTTATAGAATAGGAATTTGAATGTCTTCTAGCTTAAACAATCTCATGCTTTCTAGTTTAATTTTTGTTTTCAGCCATTTCAAAAATTCAGAAAATCTTACTAAGAGAGATGGCCAAAATATCCCCTATTGCATACAACCTTTGGACACTACCCAGTCGACATAATTGACATATTTGTAACTAAAGTATTAGGACCTTACAACAACCTATCACTTTTTGGCATCGTTGCCGAGGAACATGATTCTTTTCTAAGTGTTAATAAGAGACTGCTTGGATACCTCTTTTAGAAAAAAATTAGTTGTCAGACTTTTTTTTCTGCATGGTTAGGAAACAAGGTCCAAATGGAAGATTCATACCAAGAACCCCCCCCAATAGTAGTTCCAACCATAAGTAGGGAGGAAGGAGTCTCAGCTAAAGAACTTAGTTACGAATTGATCGAGCATGATCAACCTGAGACCTCCCGAACTATCCCAGAAGTTCAACCATCAAACCTGACCTTTGAAGAGAAGATCATTGAGCCAACAAACCTAATCTTTGAGGAGGAGAACATTCCTTTTAACATCGTGGTTGATAATAACAATAATGATCCTTTCAATGGATGGAGAGCAAACCATGGAGATGGGAGAGCAAACCAAGGAGATGGTGATAACCCAAGAAGAGTGGCACGGACATTTACTTATCCTATTGCTCTCAATGAAGATGATGATGCACCCATGAAAAACATTTCACCCTCCATTTTATCGACTTTCAAAGGATTATCCTCTGAAGATCCTAACCAATTCCTCTTTGAGTTCAAAGTCCTGTGTCAAACATATGACTACAAAAATGATAACCAAAAACTTCAACTTTTCCCCTCCACTCTGAGAGATGCTGCAATGCGTTGGTTCATGGGATTAGTTTCAGGGTCAATAACGACATGGGATGACATGGAAACTATCTTTTTAGACAAATACCAGAGTTACTG
Source organism: Cunninghamia lanceolata (assembly GCA_027924645.1). Taxonomy (NCBI): domain Eukaryota; kingdom Viridiplantae; phylum Streptophyta; class Pinopsida; order Cupressales; family Cupressaceae; genus Cunninghamia; species Cunninghamia lanceolata. Next base: position 3,306,599 of record BSBN01000082.1, read on the forward strand.
CAGAGTTAGTGACAGAAAAGAGGAATTGTTGAAACTAAGGCAAAAAGAAGATGAGAGCCTGGAAGATTACCTTGATAGGTTCATCTTCCTAACCAAATGATGTGGTGAAGAAACCATAAGCCCAGAAATTCTGAAGACCATGTAATTTCTCAAAGGACTTGATGAGGATGCTAGGAGAAGTCTAAATTTAATGGGAAAAAGAGATGTCTCCCAACTTGAACTCAGCAATATCGCTGAGTTATGCCAGAATTTCTCCCATACTCGAGGAGGTATCCGTAAATCTAGTCTTTTGAGAGGTTCAAATGAAATAGGTAAACTGCACGAGGAAATAGCAAACTTGAAAACTGGCATTCTTGTTCAGTTAAACACCATTCTAGATGGAATATAGGCCAAAACACATAATCCTAAAACCTGATCCATCTACTGCCCTAGGTGTCGAAATAAACATCTATTAAGACAATTCCTTTTGGATAAAGCTGACAATTGCCAAATTTGTGAAAAGAGCCATGCCACTGATCAATGTGAGATACTGAATGCAATAAAAAATTCCAAGAAAAGGACATCTCACACTGAGGAGGAGATCAATTTTGTAAATCAAAGACCTGGAAAGGAGAGAATTTCTCTTATGGCCAGAATTCAAATCCCTCCTAGCGACCTCCAAATAATTGGAATAATAATCAATGGACAACACCTTGACCTCAAGAACCACCTAATTGGGGACCTTACCCTTGGGGACCACCTAAGTGGGTGAACCAGTCCTAGGGAAACCCTCAATGTCTAAACCAAACTCAACAACAATGGTATCCTCAAAATCTGATGCCTCAATGGAATCAGGCTCCAAATCAATTCTATCATGGACCAAGGAGAATGCCTAATCCACAACAGAACCTTTTACCAGCTCCCCAAAACCCCCAACAAAATGAGTAGGTCAACCAACCACAATTCCCAGCACAACCTGTCCCTAAGCCAAATAATAACCGTCAAACCACACCAGTGTATTCTACAGAACAGGAAAACACGGCTAGAGTTAATGCCATCTATTGTGGAAACCTGCATTTGAGGTCAAGAAAAACACTCTAGCAGCCTACCATAGTCGAGATCCTTGACGAACCAAATGCAACATCTACTAAAGGGACTGAGACACCTTCCATGCCTTCAAATAAAAACCCATTGAGTAACCAAGACAAGCCTCTTCCACAATCCTCACCTAGAGCTTTCAAGTCACCTCAAGAAGAAGTTGGCCAGCATTCAACATATCTTTTAAGGGAGGATCCCACCATGAGAAAGAGATCTCAAGCACCTTTTCCTGAGTGCCTGAAGGCAACTCCTTTGAATAAACCTACAGAAATGACCTTACCTACTGAAACCGTGTTAATCCAAGAAATTAAGTGACTCCATATTGAGATTCCCTTGTTACAGGTGATTAAAGAAATTCCTGAACTAAACCAGCTAGTTAAACAATTGTGCATAAAAACATCAGGAAGGAAACTAAAATAGATTACTACTGTGCATATCAATGAATACCTAGCTGACCTTCTGGATGGCAAAACCTCAACCCCAAAATATGGTGACCCTGGCAGTCTGCTCATAACAGTGATAATCAACAAGGTAGCAATACCCAATGCACTCGTGGACTTGGGAGAAGCTATTAATGTCATGATGATGGATGTTATGGAAAAGCTAGGACTCACCAATCTACGTGCCACAACCACTGTATTACAAATGGCAAATCAATCCATAGCTATTCCCAAGGGTGTCCTAGAAAATGTTTCTATCAAGGTTGATGATTGGGAATACCCAGTGGATTTACAAATAATCCAGTCCCTCACACCCAAGGACAGTTACCTGATAATATTGGGCAGACCATGGTTAGCGACAGTCGCAGCTAAGATTGACTGTAGAGTAGAAGGAGTGACCATTTCACATGGTCCCAATAGAAAACACTTATTCTTGTATCCCCTCGCTCAACTTGCTGAGCATAACCAAGTCTGGGTTGATGAACCAGATGGTTCCAACAAACAAGAGAATCTAGCCTCACTTGCTATGGTAGTCATCAAACAACATGGTGAAGAGTTGGAAGATGAACTGGAAAACAACATGCAAGATCTTACCGTAGATTCAGGTAATGAAGAAATTTTAGAAGTGGAAGAGATTTTAAGACATCCGATCCACACTGATGACACCGAACATGATTACACCAACTTCACAGCATTACCTTGTCCCCTAGCTAATATCATTCTAAAAATAGGTCACTTCTTCGAAGATATTTCTAGACTCCACAAAATAATACCACATAGCTACCCTCTCAACACCTTAACGACAGAAGTTCAAACTATCACCTCCAATTACCCTGGAACCAAAACTATCATGTTACTACTAGGAAAAACTTTAAATATCAACAACTGGTTGACAGAGTCAGATGAGCTCAAATTGTTTGACATTTTGGTAAATAGATCCAAAGCTTTTGCTTGGGATTATACAGACATGAGAGGAATACACCCGAGTGTTTGTATCCATCACATCTATACTGAAGATGTTAGACCTGTTCGTCAACCTCAGTGAAGACTCAACCCTACTCTCAAAGATATTGTTAAAACAGAGATTGAGAAACTCCTACAAGTAGGATTCATCTATCCCATCTCTGACAGCAAATGGGTTTCGCCTTTGGTAGTTTTTCCAAAGAAAAATGGGAAGTGGAGAGTGTGCATTGATTATAGAGAGCTCAACAAAGCTACCTATAGAGATTACTTCCCTTTACCTTGCATAGACCAAGTCTTGGATAATTTAGCTGGAAGGAAGTATTTCTCATTCCTGGATGGATTCGGTGGATACAACCAAATACAAGTAGCAGCAGAAGACCAGGACAAAACAACTTTTACTTGCCCCTGGGGAACATTCACATATCGCATCCTTCCCTTCGATCTATGCAACGCTTCTACAACATTTCAGAGCTGTTCTGGCCATATTTGTTGAGCTAGTAAATGACCGTGTGGAAGTCTATATGGATGACTTCACAATGTATCGTTCCACTTTTGATGAAGGTCTTAAAAATTTGGACAAGGTATTGAAGCAATGTGAGGACCATCAGCTATCCCTGAGTCACAAAAAATGTCTAATAATGGTAGAACAAGGGATAGTGTTGGGACACCACATTTCAGCTGAAGGGATAAAATAGATCCTAAGAAAATTGAGGTGATACAACAACTAGAGACTCCAAAGAACCAAACTAACGTCAGAAGTTTTTTAGGACATGTTGGAAACTACCGAAGATTCATAGAAAACTTCAGCAAGATTGCAGCCCCCATATTCTCCCTTCTCCAAAAGGACATAGATTTTATCTGGACAACAGAATGTCAAACATCATTTGAAATCATTAAGGAGAAACTCATCTCTTCTCCTATCCTATGTGGACCTAACTAGAACCTTCTATTCCATATTTATGCGGATGCTTCCAATGATGTCATTGGAGTAGTTTTAGGTCAAGAAGATGAGAATGGAAGAAAATATGTCATCTATTTCATTAGTAAGAATTTGACTCGCACTGAATGAAACTTTACCACTATGGAGAAAGAATTCTTAGCTGTGGTGCATGCAATCAATAAATTTTGACATTATATCACAGGGTAAAAAGTAACTGTGTTCACAAACCATTCAGCTATCAAGTACCTAATGAACAAACCTGCAATAAATGGAAGAATAATCAGGTGGTTATTGCTTCTCCAAGAATTCAATGCAACCATCATTGACAAACCTAGGAAGTTCAATGTAGTCACAAATTTCTTATCTCGGATCAACCAAGACAATGGAGATTGTGCTCCTGTACACGATGAATTCCCAGATGAAAATTTATTTTCCATCTCCATTAAAACCCCTAGTTTGCAGACATCGCCAACTATCTATCTACTTCTAAGCTTCCACCAAAATTTACGTCAAAACAAAAGAAACGCCTTATTCGGGAAAGTGCTCAATTCAAATGGATTAATGGAATGCTATTTCGATGTGGCCCTAATCTGGTTTTACGACGTTGTGTCAGATCAGATGAAACATACAACATCCTTAGAGCCTGCCATGATGACCCCTCTGGAGGTCATTACTGTGCCAAGAGAACGTCCCATAAATCCTAGGTACGGGATATTACTGGCCCTCAATGCATAAAGACGTGAAAAACTATGTTCATCGTTGTGATGAATGCCAATGGGTAGGAAGACCCACAGCATCCAATGAAATGCCTCTACAACCACAAATAGTTTTCAAACCATTTGAAAAGTGGGGATTGGATTTTATTGGTCCCATAGACCCTCCTTCACAAGGTAAAGAATACATTTTGGTCTGTACTGACTATCTGACTAAGTGGACAGAAGTCTAAGCTCTGAGAGTTGCTAGGGAAGAACAAGTTGCTGACTTCCTGTATAACATGATTTTTCTTAGATTTGGAGCCCCTAGATCAATTGTCACAAATCAAGGACCCTAGTTTATGTCAAAAGTTTTGCTAGCCTTTACTGATCATTTCCAGGTAAGCCATAAAAAGTCGTCACCTTATCACCCTCAAGCAAATGGTCAAGTAGAAGTCACTAACAGGCAACTTGAAAATATCTTGACAAAAATAGTTTCATCGGGAAGAAGAGACTGGGCCAGGAAATTCCTGAAGCCATTTGGGCCTATAATACAACTTGGAAATCAACCACTGGTCTTTCTCCTTACGAGTTAGTCTTTGGGAAGAAACCTCTTCTACCCATTGAATTTGAACTTCAAACTCTGAGAACGACAATGGAGTTAGGTTTAGACCTTGACCGAGCTTAGGTAGAAAGAGTCTTGTAGCTTAGTGAATTAGATGAACTCCGCTTAGAAGCTATCCACCAGACTGAGCTAGTTTAACAACAACGAAAGGCCTGGCATGATAAACACATAAAAGAAAGAGATTTCTGCAATAGAGATTGGGCACTGTTATTTGATTCCCAATATAAAGATCAAAAAGGGGAAAATAAGGACTCATTGGCTGGGTCCATATGAAATTTCTGAAGTATTTCCAAATGGAGCAGTGCAGCTCAAACCTATTGATGGTGATACTCAAACTCTCTTAGTCAACGGTCATCGATTACGAATCTACCACAACCCTGTCAACAAAGAAGAATTTATGAGAATGGTAGAAATGCAAGGAGAAACCCAATGCATTGACTCTGCTATGGCAAAGCCAGTATAATTTTGAGTAAAAAAAATTAATCTTGCATGTGTATGTACTTATAACCACTTCAGAGCATTTTTATTGTATTATCGTTCTTTTGGACTTGTCTAAATTTTATTTCTATTTTTCAGGACTTCATTTTTAATAGAATACAAATTCTGGCACATCTTGAAACAATGCTCTGGAACTTGTTCGTTCAATTGTTTTCATTCCCTTGATTGTTCCTACGTTCCAGCGCATCTTTCAGCAATGCTCTAGAACGTGTTAAGTCCAAAGTGTATCATCTTGTTTCATTCTCCCTGCATTCCGGTTGCACCTTTCAGCGATGCTCTGGAACTTTGTTCCTGCATTCCATCTGCATCTTTCAGTGATGCTCCGGAGCTTTATTCTTGCATTCCGGCTGCATCTTTTAACGATGCTCTGGAACTTTGTTCGTGCATTCCGGCTACATCTTTCAGCAATGCTTCGGAACTTTGTTCCTGCATTCCGGGTGCATCTTTCAGTGATGCTCTAGAACTTTGTTCCTGTATTCCAGCTGCATCTTTTAGTGATGCTCCGGAACTTTGTTCTCGCATTCTGGCTGCATCTTTCAGCGATGCTCTGGAACTTTGTTCCTGTAGTCCGGTTGCATCTTTCAATGATGCTCCGGAACTTTGTTCTTTTGTCCCGGTTGCATCTTTCAGCGATGCTCTGGAATTTTATTCTTTTGTGCCGACTGCATCTTTCAGCGATGCTCTAGAATTTTTTGATTTCCCTTTCTTTGAAAATGCTTTGATAATCCCAACAACATACCCATGACCATCACTAATTTTTTTCCGCCACTTCCGAAATTCACGCCCGATACTGTCATCTCGTACCATAATAAATAAAAATTATTGTGACCACTTTTTGTCATAATAATTAGAACCCTGATTAGCCATCCCATCTTTATTCATAATAAATTCATTACAACCTTTCACCATCCCATCCAAATTTAATTACACCGCCACCCACGATGCTATTACGTCAGCATAAGGAAAGCAACTTTCAAATCGATGATGAGACATGAGGTATGTACATCTTTTATTTTAAGTAGGTATATTATTGTGTATAAAAATAAATGAATTGGCACGTTCCACCTTCCTTTCCAAATTTAGTAAATTGTACGGATTGTACCTTCACTGGAGAGGTGGCGGCTCATGCACTCTATCCATGCAAAATAATGATTCAAATGCAGCGAAGCCAAATGCTTGAATTAATTAGTGTCCCATCAGTATTGTCAAAGTACAGGTGGTCATAAGATTGCATTTCCGTAGTCTTCATAACAGTCTTGTTGAAAGAGTTTTTTACCATTAGAGTGCCACAAATTCAATAGACACTTAGCAGAATTGCAAGTAAGAGACAAAATGGGTGGGGCTAAGCCAAATCACAACCAACTTCCCTAGATAAATTGTTGGCGCTAAGTAATATTTCTGAGTTTTTTTCAGAGGATATGATGGCTTGAGTGCATGAAGAAATTTGAGGGGCATAACACGCAGCTAGTCAAGGAATTTGTAGAAAACTTCTCAGATGGGCAGATGATAGTGCGTGGCAAGAAGTTTAAGGTAAGCCCTCGAATCATTTCTGGCTTATCTGGAATTAAAAATGAAGGTGTGAATTTAACAGAAACTACAAACATTTCTTATCAAAGAATTATAGAACTCTTCATAAGGGAGGGAGAACCTCATTCTCTACTAGTTGTGAATACCCGTGGGTAAAATAAGGGGTTTCAGATAATGTCTATTGCAGAGCCGTGGAGAATAGTGGTTGTCTGGATCATCAAATACTTTAAATGTGATGAGCAATGTGCCACCATAGTTAGTCCCCCCCTTCCGATTACTCACTCACCTACACCATGGCACTAAAAACCCTAAATTAAGGGTAAACCTTCCTACTTTCCTTAGCGATTCCATTGTAAATATGATAGAAAGGTTCAAAATTGGTTCAGGTCCATTAAAACATCATGGTCTTATTTATTTAATTTGCAAACATCATTTCCTGAAGAAAAGAAAAGTAGAGGAAAAATGACAGAGATTTCTTTAGAAATTTGAAAACCTTGAACCCTCAAGATATTTTGAGGACGATGAGCCATCTGGATTGGCGGCACCAAATTTGAAAGAACCTTCCCCTATGCCTCAAGATGGCCCTGTGCCCCAAGATGCCAGAAAAGCTCCTGACGGCAAAGCGCCGAAAAATCCATCAAACCTTTCAGATCCTGAGGAAAGACCTAAACCACAGAATGTGCCAGAGACCCCAGAGAAACAAGAAAATGTGGATTTAGTGAATTCTGAAGATGAGAATACCCGTACCCACAAAAAGGAAAAGAGGCCTAAGATAAAATTGCAAAGACCTCCTCCTTTAAGGAGAAGCAAATGATTGGCTACTGAATTCAATTGTGCTGCGACTTGTGATCAACCACATGTTCCTAAAAAGAAAAGATAAAATAGGCAATTTCATGAAACTGTAGCCCAATCATATGAGAATGTGGCCCAACCGTGTGAAATTATACCCCATTCAAGTGAAAATGCAGTGTAGCCTTGTGAAACAGTAGCCCAGCCATGTGAAAATACAACCCAGTTAGGTGAAAAGTAAACTCTGGAAAGCAATAAGCCCCCTAAGTTTGAAAGGGAGGATGTCCCATCTAAGACAGGACAATGAGAAATAGGAGCACAATTGCCAAACTATATACTTGTTGAGGTTGAGTCTGTTGAGCCACTTTCCCCTTCACATCAGCCCTTGGAAACACATGAAACTAAAACAGTCCCCCTAAGTGAATAATTGTCTCTCCTGGTTGCCGATGACACAAAACAGAGTCCACTAGAAGTAAATAATGCAAAACATGTGACTGACAGTAATGTAGTAATCTCTATTTTTTTCCCTTCCGTTGATGCAGAAATTGAAAAATATGATCACATAAAAACATAATTAGAAGAGTTGAAGGCAGAAATTGTTTAGTTAAAAGATAAACTGTAGCAAAATGAGGAGCAGATAAATAAGCGACAGCAAGAAATAAGCACACAAACTAAACTTTTGAGGAAAAAGGATGAAGAAATCACAGCTTTAGGGGCTCAATTAGAACAGAAGGATAAAACTATTGGAGAGTTGCAGTCTTCAAGTGCAAAAAATTAATGGAAAGATAAAGAGTATTTGGCTAGTTTATCTGAAAAAGATAAATAGATTAAGAGTTTAATTGATAATCTGGTGCAATCTCTCAAAGCATTTGTAGAAAAATAGGAAAAAACAAAAACTTCAACTCAATGTGGCTTTGAGTAGAATTGTTGAGCTAGAGCAGGATTTGTAAGAAATCAATGTGAAACCAATGATGGAATCAAAAGAAGTGCAAAATGAGCCAACCAAGATGGAATGGTTTTCAAATTCACATTCTTCCAATGTTGGCCAAGTGGATGGAGAGATGCTATTTCTTGAGGCAAGCAGGGGCAAAAAATGCCAAACTTAAGCAAGAAATAGTGTTATTAAAAGAATCCTATGACAAACTCTACTAGGCTAAAACTGATGCATGTTAGATTGGAGAATTGTTACTAGCTTGTAGAAATCCATCCTAATTATATTCCATGTTTTTAAATGAACATTTGTTAAGATGGAAGCTTTTGAGGATCTCCTGCAATTTACCCCATGACCCAAATGATAAATAGTTCCTAGAAGCATTCAAAGAGGCAGCCCCTGTTCAACAAAATATGTTGTGTGAATTTTTCATACATAATCTATTTTTGGAAAAATACAGTGATTTCTTTATCAACCTTTTGTTGGGGAGGTACAGCTTAGAGCCTTCGTGTCTAATATGCATAATCAAATCCATTGGCAGGAGAGAACCAGGGAGTATTTGCAAGCAGAGAGAACTGTAGGACTCCAAATGAGATATCCCAACTAAAAGCCCTTTGCCTTCAAAGCCCAATTCTGAAGGATTAAAAGCTATGAAGCTATGAAGAATAAATATAATGATAGTATCAGATTTGCTTTGAAATTTTCAAAGTTCATGGGCCATAGTTAATAGAAAGGGCATCGAGTGCCTGTGAGGAACGATACACTCCCCTACCTATGAATCTCGAATGGAGGGAGATGATCTCCCCCCACCAATCTAAGGTGGTCCTACAGAAGGGCTGAGGCAAGTAACAGAAATATTATAGCAGCTCAAAACCAAGTGGATAGGGATGTGATACAGACTTCCATTGCTCCTTCAGCTCCACCCCCTGCAGTTTTGGTCACTACAGAACAAACTCCTCCAGAGAATTATATACATGGAAGATGAGGGTTAAATTCAACAAAGGTTTTCTTAAACACCTTGATCATTTGGATGAAGAGGCAGAAGACATTTATGATCTCAGCTCCAAATATGATGAACTGAATAGGAAAAGGGATGTAGAGAGGCAGAGGACTCATCAGAGGGCATACTAACCTTAACCCTAACCTTAGTTCTAACCGTAACTATAACCCTATTTGTAACCATAACCATAATTCTAAGGGTATATGCACAAAGATGAGGGACCAAAAAGTCACCACATGACTTTTTGGTCCCATACAAGTCATAACGCACTAGCATTATGGCTTGGTAAAATGCGAGCATGTTTTGTAAAAGCAAAACTCTCTCTCCCCTCTCCCTCTAGAGAGAGAGAGTCATAGTTTTCTTCTTTCCATTTCCCTCATCGTTAAGGGAGAGGGAGAGGTAGAGGAATGATAGGGGAGAGAGGTAAGAGATAGGGAGAGATAGATATGTAGAGAGAGAGACAAGAGACAGATAGGGAGAGATAGGGTGATAGAGAGTAAGTGAGATGTCCAGAGAGATAGGGAGATAAGGGAGAGATAGGGAGATAGAGGTTTAGGTTTTAGGTGCTAGGAGTTACGGTTTAGGGGCATCATTTAGGGTTTAGAGAGAGAGAGAGAGAGAGAGAGAGAGAGAGAGAGAGAGAGAGAGAGAGAGAGAGAGAGAGAGAGAGAGAGAGAGAGAGAGAGAGAGAGAGAGAGAGAGAGAGAGAGAGAGAGAGAGAGAGAGAGAGAGAGAGAGAGAGAGAGAGAGAGAGAGAGAGAGAGAGAGAGAGAGAGAGAGAGAGGGGCATTATTTAGGGTTGCTCAAGTTTAGGGTTTAGGGGTTAGGGTTCAGGGGACTTATTTAGGGTTTAGGGTTTAGGTGTTAGGGGTTAGGGTTTTAGGGTTTAAAGAGAGATAGCGAGAGGGGATTGATAGAGATTGGGAGAGATAGAGGAGACAGAGGGGAGACATAGGGAGATAGAGAGTGAGGGACATGTCCAGAAACATAGGGAGAGAGATTGAGAGGTAGAGGGATGATAGAGATATGGAGATAGGGGAGAGATAGCAATATATAGGTTTAGGGTTTCTTGGGTTTAGGGTTTAGGGTTTTTGGGTTTAGGTTTGCTCGAGTTTACGGTTTAGGGGTTAGGGTTTAGGGGAATTATTTAGGGTTTAGGGTTTATGGTTTTAGGGTTAGGGGTTAAGGTTTAGAGGTTTAGGGTTTAGGGTTTAGAGAGAGATAGAGGACCAATAGGGAGATATAGAGGAGACCGGGGGAGAGAGATAGGGAGATAGAGAGTGAGGGACATGGCCAAAGACATAGGGAGAGAGGTTGAGAGGTAGAGGGATGATGGTGAAAGGGAGATAGAGGAGAGATAGGGAGATAGAGTTTTAGGGTTGCTTGGGTTTAGGGTTTAGGGGTTTAGGGTTTAGGGTTTAGGGGTTTAGGGTTGCTTGAGTTTAGAGTTTATGGGTTAGGGGTTAAGGTTTAGAGGTTTAGGGTTTAGGGTTTAGGGTTTACAGAGAGAGGATTGATAGGGAGATATAGAGGAGACTGAGGGGAGAGATAGGGAGATAGACAGTGAGGGACATGGCTAGAGACATAGGGAGAGAGATTGAGAGGTAGAGGGATGATAGAGATATGAAGATAAGGGAGAGATCTAGGGAGATAGAGGTTTAGAGTTACTTGGGTTTAGGGTTTAGGGGTTTGGGGTTTTAAGGTTGCTTGGGTTTAGGGGTTAGGAGTTAAGGTTTAGGGGCATTATTTAGGGTTTAGGGTTTAGGGGTTAGGGTTTAAGGTTTATAGGTATAGGGTTTAGGGTTTAGAGAGAAAGAGGACCGATAGGGAGATATATAGGAGACCAAGGGGAGAGATAGGGAGATAGAGAGTGAGGGACATGGCTAGAGACATGATATGGAGAGAGATTGAGAAGTAGAGAGATGATAGAGATAGTGAGATAGAGGTTTAAGGTTGCTTGGGTTTGGGGTTTAGGGTTTAGAGGATTACGATTTATAGGTTTAGGGTTGCTAGGGATTAGGGTTTAGGGGTTAATTTTTAGGGGCATTATTTAGGGTTTATGGTTTACGGGTTAAGGTTTAGAGGTATAGGGTTTAGGGTTTAGAGAGAGAGAGAGGACTGATAGGGAGATATAGAGGAGACCAAGGTGAGAGATAGGGAGATAGAGAGTGAGGGACATGGCCAAAGACATAGGGAGAGAGATTGAGAGGTAGAGGGATGATTGAGATAGAGATTTAGGGTTGCTTGGGTTTAGGGTTTAGGGCTTAGGGTTTAGGGGCATTATTTAGGGTTTAGAGGTTTAGGGTTGCTCGGGTTTAGGGTTTAGGGGCATTATTTAGTGTTTAGGGGTTTAGGGTTTAGGGTTGCATGTCAAAAGCACTCTCTCTAAACCCCTAAACCCTAAATAATGCCCCTAAACCCTAACCCTACCCCTAAAATCTAAACACAAGCAACCCTAAACCTCTATCTCCCTATCTCTCCCTTATCTCCCTATCTTTATTATCCCTCTACCTCTCACTCTCTCTCCCTATGTCTCTGGACATGTCCCTCACTCTCTATCTCCCTATCTCTCTCCTTCGTCTCCTCTATCTGTCCTAATCTCTATCAGTCCCCTCTCTCTATCTCTCTCTAAACCCCTAAACCCTAACCCCTAACCCCTAAACTTGAGCAACCCTAAACTCATAAACCCTAAATAATGCCCCTAAACCGGAGCACCTCTCTCTCTCTCTCATCGACAAAGCAAATGGAAACAAGAAAACTAGGACATGCAAAGAGGAATGAGGATATAAATTGGGAGGATGAAATGGAAACAAGATTAAACTAAATTTCATTGGATGCGAAGAATGACGACAGGAGAGGTGGAAAATAGTAAAATAGGGAAAATTTGGTGGGATCTAAAGGGAAATTGGAAAGGAAAATGAAAACTAGGAAAGCTAGGAAAAGGAAAACTAGGAGGTAGATAGGTGAAAGAGAGAGAGAGGGAGAGAGAGAGAGAGAGAGAGAGAGAGAGAGATGTTTTAGTTCACCATAATGCGCTAGCGTTATGTGAATGCACATAATGCGAGCGCATTATAATGCGCTCACGTTATGCTTTGCCTTGGTAATTTCCAAGCCTTTGGCTTCCAACCCAAAGGCTTGGACTGTGTTTAGGACGTTCAAAGACATGTTTTTCCAGATTGTAACAAAAACCACATAATCTGGAGTGTGCTCCCCATCAAGTTTGTACTTATTTCGATGACAAGTCGAAACAAATACCACCATAATCTTAAGCTCTATGTTAGCTTTCTAACCATATAATTTTTTTCACATTTTGAGCATGTTAAGGATTTCATCTTTAATTTATTTTATTAGTGTATCCATTTTTTTATCAAAAACTAGTGTCTGGTACTTTTGACTTTTTTTAAACCGTTCATCAAAATTTTAAATAAATTACATTTTTAGAAACTAAACTCCATTCTACACGTATGAAAAAAAATTGATTTTCAATTAGTTTTTAAAATTTTTAGGTGGGAGCACGCTCAATTTTCTATTTTTCAAGATGTGTCCACTTTGAAAATTAGTGAAAAATTAATTATTCATGAAAAAATTATCAAAAAATTCAAGGATAAACTACATGATGTTAGCTAATTTCTTACCAAAACAATTTTTGAAATACTTAAAAAAAGTTAACATTTTAGGGGGGGCACACCAGACGCTATGTTATGTTTTTTTTTTTTTAAATAGGACCAATTTGTGTGCTCCCCCTTTTTGAACCCCTTAATCTCAACCATTTTTGAAATAAATTAGTAGTTTAGAAACTAGATTCGGAGCACTACGACTCTTGTTTTTGTTATATCTTCAAATTTTGAGTGTAACTATCTTCAATTTCTCATCCAACATTAGTCTTCCCTGATTTCAAAAAAAAAAGTGGCATCTTAAGACCCCCTTTTGGTCCCCCATCTTTGTGCACTTACCCCTAACCCTAACCATAATTGTAGCTTTAATTCTAGTCCTAATCTTAAGTATAATTGTAATCCCAACCCCAACCCTAACCCTGGTGTTAGTTCTAATTATAACCCTAATTATAACTCTATTTGCAATCATAAACCTAACCATAAACATAATTCTAACCATAACCCTAATTTTAATTGTAATTCTATCTCTACCTCTAATTCTAATTGAAACCCTAATTCTAATTGAACCCTAACCCTAAGACAAATTCTATCCATAATCACAATTCTAATTTCAACTCTAATTCTAACCCTAAAAATAACCCTAACCCCAATTGTAGGCCTAACTTCTAATGCCAACCCAAATTATAATTATAACCTTAACCCTAACGTTAATCCTTATAGTAATTCTAGCCCTAACCCTAATTCTACCCCTAGATCTACTTAACCCTAATTATATTCTTAATTCCAACCCTAATCCCAACCCCAATTCTAACCCTAAACCTAATTCTAACAATAAACATAATTTTAACCCTATTTTTAACCCTAATTCTTAAACATATAAGCCTAACCCTAACCCTAATTCTAAAAAAATACAAACTCAATTGATAATAATAAAATAATAATAATAATAATAATCCACTACTCTTACCTTTACTACAATAAAGTAAATAAAATGAAATTCCCATCTATATTTAAAATTTAATAAAAAATTTAAACATGGGAAAAATAATCCAAATATGAAGAATAAGCCTAAATAATTATTCATTTCTAAAACTTAGTCAAATATTACTATCAATACATTTATTAAAAGCATCAATAAAATTAAAAAGCATATTACTCCACTAAAAGTCCAAGTGGGCTACATTTAAGGAGCTAATTGTGCAACTTACTATTAATTTTAAAACTTTTTAATATATTAAAATAAATCAAAAATACTTTTTGTAGACACCTAAATATTATCATGCAAAATAAATTAAATAAATTTATTTATTTAATTTCTAATTATCTTCTCAATCTTCTAAAAATAACTTTTTCCTCTATGCACACAAATTAAATAATTTATTATTTAATTTTATTCATAGCATGTCAAAAAACAAATCAAAGTTGAGTTAATTGACTTTAAATCATTTTATTTATCAATCAACTCATAAAATAAAAAAGAACATCATATTTTTATGAAAAGCATCTTATTTTTATCCAAGAAAGCAATTAACTCAATAAAACACCTTTTTGCTTGGACACATGTCGTGTGCACGTTCCGTCATGATCTCTCAATTTATCTCATCTGTCCATATCATTGAATTATCTCCACCGTTGATCGATCTTCCCTTGAAAACTATAAATACGTCCATTCATCTCTTCACAAATCCTCTTCAATCATTAAGCTTTGGGCATTCATACAATGCTTTGAGCATACTCGCATCGTTGAGCACATACATTACATCTTTGAGCACATCACCTATCCGTGCTTGTTGCAATCATGGTTATGCAATTTGAAGAGCAATCCACAAAAAACCAAGGAATACATACAATCTAGGTGATATCATTCTTTGTTTGATTTGCATTTAATTATAGGTTATTGTTTAGATCCATTTCTTGAAGGTTGTAGGGTTGAGTTTTGTTATTCATGTTTGATCTATTGAACTCGATTTTCCTCACACACACTTTTCTTCCCACTCTATCATTTCATTTTCTCCTAAATTGATTTTGCTAGAAGAAGTTTTCTAGAGAAAAGATGTTTCACTCCTGCTTGCTCTTATTTTCTTATGAGTTTATCATTGAGGTTTTCCACTATTTAAAGGAGATGTCTATTTTCCTTAATGCCTTAGTATTTATGGAATTTAATAATAAAAACTCTATCTTATTTAAATTATATAAAATAACCAAATAATCATTTTTTTAAATCATCCTAAATGATAGTCTACTACAAAAAGACATCATACAAACTTACAGTTAGAGTCTAATTAACACTTAAAAATCAATATTCTTCTCATAAAAGCAAATCTAAAAGTTTAATTAAAGTAACAATATCTCAATTAAATTAAGTCAACTACATAGTAGGAACCCACTAAACAATAATTTTTTACACTACTTCTTCATTTCATTTTTTTTCTACAAAAGTTTTAGAGTTGAGCAAAAAGGGGTTTTTAAGAGATGAGGTAAATTTATTCATACTCCTCATGGATTTACTACTCTAGATTTTTGTTTTCTATTTTTATTTTTATTTGGCTAATCCTATTGGTACTTTTTCTAGGATGTGAGTTGTTGCAGGGATGAAGGATTTTGAAAGCTTAAATGAAGAAATCTTCCCTGATTTTTAATTTATCTAATTCAGAAAATCCCAAGAATCCAACATGCATGTGGGGATTTCCACTTCAAATGCTTGTATGGGATTTGGGTTAACCCAGATCTAGCCTCTCATGCAACAAGAAGGATTTGATTTAAAATTATGTTGAAGAGTTTTCATTCATGTAGATGAAGAGGATAAAATCAAAATGAAATTATTTCATATGTTTTATTGAGTTTGTTTACCTACAGGTTTAGACATAGAAATTGAAGGAGTACAATCATATATAGATTAATCTTATATATACTATAATATTATAAACATTCATAAGAAATCAAAAAATAATTTTACCTATAACTTAATCACTAATCTAATTATTTTTAGATAGAATATTTTTTAATCTGTTATTAAGGTATCCTTATCTTTAATTTTTTAAAATATCATATTCATTTACGCATAAGATTTTCAAGAATACTGTGCGTGAGATATTAAAAAATAATTTTTAGTATAATAATAACTTTATAACTTTATTCCATTAACTGTTTATGAAAATATTATTATACTAAAAGTCAAATTTCAATTTAAATTTGTAAAAATCTAGGCAATATATTAAACATTCAAGAAGATAGATGTCAGATTTCATTTTTTATAATCTCATTATTTTAAAAAAAATTACTGGACAAATTGGTAAGTGTGCCGAATAAATGCTACACGACACTTTAGCTAAAGAAATAAACTTGGAGAATATGCATGACTACATGCATTTAGTACGCTATTTTTTTCCATCCATAAGTTGAATGTTAAGGTTGCGTAGCAAAGATTTGAAGGATTTTAGCGGTTTCGTTGAAAATTTTGAAAGATTTGAAGCCTAAATTTGACTGGATTAATTTTTTAAATAGTTATTTGCTTTCCTTCTGAGCTGGGCGCTGCCTCCTTAATAAGCCGTTTCAATGTTTTCCTTTTTGGGAGCCCACTATCAGCCATTTATTAGGGCGCTTCAATTTCTTTTTATTCTATTTTTTTAATTTAATTTCTCAAATTTTTTTGAATTTTGTTTACTTGTTTACGGTCTTTCAGCTCTTTCCTGCCACTGTAGGATGCCTCTCAGCCTAATTAATAGGCATATCAAAAGCGGTTTTACACATGACATGAATTATGCAAAAGATAAACATGAATTTTTTAAAACATAAGAAAAAAATAGTCAAGATGGGGCTAGCGATTAGCCATAGAGTCACTATTAAACATGGAAAATATACAACACTTATCCAACACAACCTTAATTTAAGATCTTGCAAGAAAATTTACATTAGCCATCTCCATAAAGTATAATAAAAACAATAATTTTATTAATTTTTATAATATACATATAAATTAAAAATATAAAAAAAAAATTAATTATTATTTTCAAAAGAGGCACGAATCCTGATCTATCACCAAGAGCTCTTCAATTCTAGGATAGGGATAAAAATCTATAGTTACCTCCACAAGTATGTGCATAAAGATGGTAGACAAAAAAGTGGCTAAAAAATATTTTCACACCCCATTCTAAAGCAAACATACTTATCATTTTATTTCAAGCAGACATATAGTTAGTCAGTGAAATTATTGTGATTAAAAGTAATGTTGTGCTAGATTAGAAAATGCATTTGATTTATACTATTTTATATATGCAATGAATAATGTATGTGGCATTATTATTGTGCACGTGGTTTAATGATGTAATGGACTAATTGCTGTTGTGCAATTGAGATGGATGTAGGGACAGTGTTTCCCCCTTCTAGAAGATGAGGGAGAGCATCACCAAGGAGAGGCTGATAGAATGCAAGAATACAGTGACCATTGTACCATCTGAGAACCACACACACTTAGTAGTTGCTATGTGTCGGTAAACCATTTGATTTTTGTATTTCCTCCTTTTGTCATTTTGGCATCGACCTACCAAGTCCATCTTGGTCATAAACTCTAAGTCATGTAAGTCGACTATGTAAGGCACTATTTTTGATATTTTGTCAACGGATGCATACTTAAGCATTTAAAATGCATTAACGATGAATGTGACTATGTGAATTATTGTTTTAATACCAAAATTGTTTTAGAACTTAGTCAAGGTTTAAATTATAGAGTTTTGCACAATAGCAATGGATAAAATTTTAAACAAGTTATGAGGCTTAACCTCCATCGTGCCACCCGAGAGGTTGAGGGGAGTGTAGGAAGGAGCCACAACCCATCATGCCCAATTTTAGGCATGTCAAAAATAGGCTGTGAGCGATTGCACGGAGAATAAAGAATTATCTTGAAGTGTTAAACCACATTATTATTGAATTCCTTTTCTTGGAGGATAGGACCTATCACTCAGTTGTGCAAGAAAAAAATAGAAAGACTTTCAAGAGAGAGAGCACGGGGAGAAGTGAGTAGGAGGATGTTGTTGAGGTTGTTTGAATTCAGTGATAAAGGTAACGTCAACCCTATAAGATTCTCCTCAAGTCTATATTGTAGATAATCCAACAAATTTTAACTTTGAAAAAACTGAGAAGGCATTGTTGTTACTACAAGTTCTACCATGAGTTTATATTAAACAATGCAATATTATATCTGCAAGTTTGAATGTGTGAACATGTTGTGAGAGATAGAAAAACTCTCACAAAATTTAATATGTGAGTATACTATGCTAGACATTGTGTAAGCCATGAGCATAACTCTGTGTTTATCATGAAAGAAACCATTCTTTCCTCTGCAAGACTACACCTGAGTAAACATAAACCAAAGATGATAACAGTTTTTACAAACTTATACCTGTGTTCAGCGAGAAAGTTATTCTTGAATAGTAGAGTGCATGTTTTATATAGGAAAGATATGCTAATAGTATACAAGTTTCTAATCCGTTGCACTATGAAGGATATACATATCCTTGAAATGCAAACATAAAACTATGTATTTATCCTAAGAAGATATCTTGCATGCATTTTATGGTCATGGACGAAGTGCCATCTTCAAACTATAACATTTACCCTATTATTTTACACTATGTTTGGTGTCAGCAGTCGCATGCATGAAGTAGTGACCTTACACGCTGAGTTACCAAATCAAACTGTCATTCGTATATCTCGAAATGGCTAGAATATGAAAAGATCCATGTTTTAAAATAGAGAAAGGCTGATAGGCCGATGAGTATGAACTCATTTTATACTATGTGAATATTGACATAATTTATATGTCTATTCTTTTCTTTAGACCGATATATTCATGTATCTACTCTTTGTGAGAGTCTTTATCAAGCTGATAATGGATACATATCTATATGTATTATGTTGTTTGTGAAATAGCCATGAGATCATTATGTATTAAGTGTAGCTTGGCTAAGATTGGCCAATAGATTATTGCGAAATACACTTGCCTTTCAATGGAAGTATTATAGCCATTTGAAAAGAGTAAATAACCATTCAATGGTAGTATTATAGTCATTCGAAAAGAGTAAATAACCATTCAATGATAGTGTTATAGCCATTCGAAATGAGTAGATAACCTCTCAATGGCAGTGTTATAGCCATTTGAAAGGAATAAATAATCTTTCAATGGTAGTGGTATGGCCATTTGATATGAGTTAATATCCTTTAAATGGTAGTCATACGACCATTAAATTTGAACACCCATCTCAAAAGGCAGATATAACAGATACTTTAACTTAGGTGGAAAACATAGTGATAGGAACCTAGATTAAGTCAACACAAGGTTGTCAAAAGTACAAGTGTTATACAAACATGTTATTTAGATCAAATATGCTATGTAAACGTCGACAAGGTATACGCTGGGTACATAAACTTTAAGAAAAAGGTGGTTCGCTCCTTGGTTGCAAAGACATTGAGACCTTAGTCTATATTGATAAAGATATATGATGGAAACTTGCTTTATAGACCTAATGACATAAGGAATGACTATCGTATCTACTCCAAGAGCATGAAAATATAGTTGACCAGATATTGAGTAATTGACGGATGTCAAAGACCCGAGATTGCGAGTATGCAAAGATGGGCTCAATGTTTGCTTTTAAGTCTTCTAAGCTCTTATCTTATAACTGTCTAGTTGACCTTTAGTAAAAGGTATATAGGTAATGCCAATTAGACAGGTATAGGGTAATATTTACTAAGTAACTTGTTTTACCTTGGTCGTTTGAAGTCCTCCTAAGAGTTGTATGCTCAATCACCTCTATCAGGACTTGAGAGAATGAAATTAGTTCTCAGATTTTGTAAGATGTCTATATAATCTATTTGACTATGTTTTGAGTTAGAAAGATGGGTTTGTTGGCTATTGAGTAGTTGACAATTGTCATAGACCCAAGATTGTGAGAACTCAAAGAGGGGCTCAATGCATGGTTGCAAATTGACTAGTTTCTATCCTATGATTGCCTAGTCAACCCTATTAAATAACTCAGCATAGAAAGAATGTCAGTCTCCAAGCCGAGAAAGAAGCATGTGAACATTCGATTCAATTATTTATTATAAAAACTTTGGCCAAAGTAATGCAAAATTACTGCTTGCATTGTCAACTCACTATGTTCCAGATAGCTTGACTAGTCAAAGGGGTTTGTGCATAGCTAGAGATAGACTAGAAGTTATAAACTCGATTGTTTCTTACTAGGACATTGCACTAGTTCTTAGATGCCACATAGAATCAACTTTGATTCTCATTATCTATACCCTCGTGAAGGGAAGGGCCACTTTCAGTAGGAAGGTGTGTGGGGGACCATTGGTCTGTGGTTGGAGGAAAAGCACCCGGGTGATGCTCTCCCTATTGCAGTTGACTGTCAAAGACTTGTGAACAGAGGACATCATTTTATTGTACATGTAATTATGTAAAATGTATAAGTTGCATGTAAAGTGGCCATCAACTGAAGTATTATATCATATAATTTGTAAATGCAAATGTACCTTCTTTACTTTGTATGATAAAAAAAGAACTATGAAATTTTGGCATTATTTGCTTTTACTTTTAAATATTTTATTTAGCATTCAAGTATGGATGTTACACATGGTATCAGAGCTATCGGGTTCAACACTTGGACCTTGGAGCTCATTGCGAAGTTTTCATTGATTAGCGGATAAGATAACTTCAATATTATTCTTGTGCCAGAATGGTAGGAAAAAGAAAGTGAAAATGAGCTAAGAAAACAAAAAGAAAGAACTTGCCCAAAACTACTATGAAGAAAGAATCCCCTCCTAAAATAGTGGACCAATAAGCTATACTAGGTGGGCTTGGCTTACTGACTCTGAGACTCTTGTCGATGCGCTTAAGCGCATCCATCTTGAGAGACATAAGAAGATGGAGGTAGCGGAGAAGTCAATCACCCCCACAGTTGTAAAACTTAGTAAACCCTCTGCTCATCATGACATGTCCTTTAGGTGTGGTCATGAAGTCCCTGTTATGGGAAGGGAGGTGGTGGTCGAGCACTTGTGTGTAATCCACCCTCCCAGTTTGTGTTAGTAGATTCTGACGAGGAAGAGGAACCTGAAGAAATTCCTCTATCAGATAGTGACATGTAGTCACATTTTAAAAGATACTTTGTACTTAAACATATATGTTTTGAATGCTTATATGTGAATAAAGCAAAATTTTGAATTTCTGTATAACAACAATGTTTATGAAAAGTTATGAGCTTTTATATTATGTTCATGGAATGTTCATTTGACAATTAAATGTTCCAATCTTAATATGTATTACTCTATGATTGATAGGTGCAGAAAAGTGCCAGTATGGTACACACATATATCAATTCAAGAGGAAGCCAGAATGGCTCGAATCCTCTAGAAAACCCTAAAACTAGACCAAATTTTGTCTGTCTTAAATTCAAAACTAGGGAAAGATTGGGTGTTTTAGAATAAGAGGTGAGAGGAGACCAAGAAAACACTAAAGAGTTTAATCCTGAGAAAGGTGGGAATAATACTCATAAATATAATTACCATAGTAAACTCAAGGAAAATAACCAAGATTCTAGAATCTAGAGTGAGATGAAGTCTTGTCTCACCCATGAATTGGCCAGGGATATAAAATGATTACACCACCTAAGTTCAGTGAAACTGTAAGTGGGGATGCCTCAGAGGCTTATTGGGAATAATACTCATGAATATAATTACCATAGTAAACTCAAGGAAAGTAATCACTAATATGGAGAAATATTTTGAGATACATAATTACTCTAAGATTACTAAGGCTGCTTGGGGAGCCTATCGGTTAGCAGGAGAAGCATCCACTTGGTGGATGAATAAGAAAATGGAACTAGGATTAAGTTCTTTAAGCCTAACCTAGGATCATTTTGTGAGCATCTTTAGGAAAAGATGGTTGCCCCAACTGTATTTTGAACAGAAGTTGACTGACTTCCAAAATCTTCATCAAGGGGATATGACTATTACAGAGTATTGGGAGAAGTTTACTAGACTACTGAAATATGTGCCTCAGTATCAAACAGATGAAAGGTTCAAAATAAGGAAGTTTATTATGGGTTTGAATGCTTAGATAGGGTGGAGAAGTGGATGTCCCATGACCATGGATCAAGTTTTTGAGAAGGCCATTAAGCAAGAACAAAAACTCAAACCTATTTTGGCCTATTGGGATAAATCTTGTAAAAGGTATAACTTGAATTGTTCTTCCCCACCCATCAAGAAGAAAGGTGGAAGCTAGTAGGGAAAAATAAAGAACCAAGGAAAGAGGTTTAGATATTACAGAAATGAACCTAGAGGGGAGAAAAAGGATAATAACTCAAAGAAGAATGGTAAAAATTCTAACTGCTTCTCAGGAAAGAAAGGACCTCCAAGAAGATGTTTTACATGTGGAGGAGATCATTATGTCAATCAATGCCCTAGTAAGAATCAAAGAAACCCATATCATGGAAATCCTTTGCCATCTCAACAGACAGCCTTCCAACAAAGAATTCATGCCACATTGGATAACCGCCAAGAAGAGTACCAGATTACTCCTATTGAAACTACAGGTACATTATTTGGAATTCCAGTTTCTATTCTTATAGATATAAGAGCAACTAAGAATTTTGTAAATCCTAGAATACTTAATAAGATGCCTAGAAAAGTTGGTTTCATGGCAAATTATTGGACAATAGAGTATGCAAATCAGTCAAGAGCTTGGGTAGAGAAGTGTCTGTTTGAAGCCAGATTAAACCTATCCACCTTTTCCACAAAGGTCAACGTATATGTAGCACCTCTAGGGTCTTATGATGTCATCTTAGGGATGAATTGGTTATGGCAACATATAGCAAAGGTTGATTGTTTCTATAAAACAATAGAATGCCTATACAACATTGGTAATGCCGTCCTAAATCAAGGGATCTGACGTGAAATGAAAATTAGACAAATTTCTGCTATGCAACTAAAGAGAGCAGGGTGGAAAGGCTGTCAAATGTTTGCGGTTAAGATGGAAGAGTTAAATGAGGATGGAGAAGTGAGGGAAAAGTCTAAGGAATCCTTAGTGGAACCATACCATTTTCTTCATGACTTTCGAGATGTATTTCTTGAAGACCTTCCAGGTCTGCCCCAAAAAGGGGCTTTTGATTTTTCTATTGATATTATTCCTGGTTCAAAACTGGCGTTTAAAGTGCCTTATTGGATGACCACCACAGAACTGATGGAGCTGAAAGCTCAGCTTTAGGAGTTGTTGTCTAAGGGGTTGTTTAGACCTAGTGTATCACCATGGGGAGCCCCGATAATTCTTATTAAGAAGAAAGATGGAACCCTACGCCTTTGTATAGATTATCATATGCTCAATAAAACAACGATAAAGAATAAGTATCCTCTACCTCGTATAGATGATCTCTTTGATCAAATGCGAGGATCAACTATGTTTTCTAAGATTGACTTGAGATTAGGTTATCATCAACTAAGATTGAAAGATGAAGACATTCATAAAATTGCTTTTAGGACGAGGTATGGGCATTATGAGTTCACGTTCTTACCTTTTGGGTTGACCAATGCCCCAATAGCCTTCATGTATTTAATGAACAATGTCTTCAGAGATTGTTTAGACAAATTTGTTTTGGTGTTTTTAGATGATATTCTTATCTATTCTCGTAATGAGGAAGAGTATTTACAGCACTTGCAGATAGTTCTGCAACGGATCAGAGAGCACAAACTATATGGGAAGCTATCCAAATGCACTTTCTTCTAGAAAGAAGTGCAGTATTTAGGCGACATTATTTCTATAGAGGGAATTGCAGTAGACCCCTTAAATATAAAGACTATTTTGGAATGGTCTGCACCTAAAAACGTGCATGAAGTGCTTAGTTTTATGGGATTGGCAGGATACTACAGGAAGTTCGTATTGAACTTTTCTAGAATTGCTCATCCCATCACTTCCTTGCAAAGGAAGGGAAAATGATTTGAATGGTTATATAAGTGCAAAGAGGCCTTCAATATCCTCAAGGAGAAATTGACTTCGGCATCGATTCTTATAGTGCCAGACCTAGAGGGTTATTTTGTTGTTGTGACTGACGCTTTAGGAGAAGGGTTGGGTGGAGTACTAATGCAAGAAGATCAATTTGTGGCCTATGAATCAAGGAAATTACAATCCCATGAGTAGAATTATGCTCCCCATGATCTAGAATCAACAACAATTTTACATGCTCTCTAGGTATGGAAGCATTACTTGTTGGGCAAATGATTTGAACTAAAATCTGACAATCAAGGTTTGAAGTACATCTTCACGCAACCAAACATTAATGCCCAACATAGAAGATGGTTAAAGCTTATCTCTGACTATGATTTTGAAATTAATTACATTAAGTGAAAATGAAATTGAGTGGTTGATGCCTTAAGCCATAGAAGGTATATTGCGGCAATGGTAACAATGCACTCCAATTTTTGAGCTCAAGTACTAAAGAATTCAATCGAAGATGAATATTATGAGAAGATTCTGAAAGATCTATCATAAAATCCTCAAGATGCAAGATATGAAGGGTTTTATTTCAAACCTGATGGATTTTTAAGATATAACAGTCAAATTTATGTTCCAAATCAGGGAAATTTGAGAAAACATTGTGTGGAAAGAAGTGCATTCTGCACCATATTCAGGTCACCCTGGAGTGACAAAACTGTTGGCTAATGTGAAGCCATTGTATTTTTGGAAGGGAATGAAGAATGATGTCACAAGATTTGTGGTAGGTTGTCTAGAATGTCAGTGACTTAAGGCTGAACATCAACATCTGATAGGACTCTTGTATCCTCATGACATCCCTGAATGGAAATGATAGGTAATCAATATGGATTTTGTCCAGGGACTGCCTATGTCATGTTATAAACATGATGCTATTCTTATTGTGGTAGGTAAACTTTCTAAGGTAGCCCATTTCATACCAAGGAAACTTACAGATGGGGCACCCATAATAGCCAAGAAATTCATGCAAGGAGTTTTTAGATTGCATGGGGTTCTTGAAAAGATAATCTCGGATAGGGATGCACGGATGACCTCAAGGTTTTGGCAGACCTTGTTCTCAACACTGGGGACACAATTGAATATAAGCTCAGCTTATCATCTAGAGACAGATGAACAAACCAAGAGAGTTAATCAAATACTGGAAGATTTGTTGTGGATGTATTGCATGGATCAACAATATAAGTGGGAAGAGTATCTTCCACTAGTTAAATTTGCTTACAACAATTCTTATCATTTTGTAATTAAGATGGCTCCATTTGAAGCATTGTATGGTAGAAACCGTTGAACTCCTATAAGTTGGGACAAGCTAGAAGATAGGATTTGCGTTGGGCCAGAAATGCTATCAAAAATGGAAGATCAAGTAAAGTTTATCAAGAAAAGATTGGCAAAAGAAAATGATAGGCATAAAAGCTATGTTGATGCTAGGCATACACCCCGACAATTTTCAGTAGGCAATAAAGTTCTCTTGCGAGACAAACAACATAAGAGCCCTATCAAGTTTAGAAAGTATTCCAAACTGGCATGTAGATTTGTAGGACCCTTTGAAGTCCTAGAAGTGGTTAATCAGGTTACTTATAGGATAGCTCTGCCACTAGCTCTTGCTAGAATGCATGATGTTTTCCATGTGTCATATTTGAATAAATATATGCCAGGATTTAATCATATACTTTATTGGAATGCTCTCTAAGTATAGGACTTAGGAGTGGTCATGATCGAGCCTCTTAAAGTCAGCTTGAGGTATGCAAGCTTTGCTTGCATAACATAGAGGTTACCCAATGCAAGGTCCAGTGGGACCAGTACTCGGAGGATAATGCTACCTAAGAGGATTAAAATAATTTTTATCAAAAGTTTCCACATCTTTTTATGAAAGCATGATGTAAAAGAACTTATTTGTTTAATTTTGTTTTGATATAGACACAATCATCGAGGACGATGATTTCTAAGGGGGGAAATATGTCACACCCCATTCTAAAGCAAACATACTTATCATTTTATTTCAAGCAAATAGATAGTTAGTTAGTGAAATTATTGTGACTAAAAGTAATGTTATGCTAGATTAGGAAATGCATTTGATTTATATTATTTTATATGTAATGAATAATGTATGTGGCATTATTATTGTACACGTGGTTTAATTATGTAATGGACTAACTACTGTTGTGCAACTAAGATGGATGTAGGGACATTATTTCCCCCTCCCGGAAGAGGAGGGAGAGCATCACCAGGGAGAGGGTGATAGATTGCGAGAATACAGTGACCATTGTGCCATTTGAGAACCACACACACACTTAGTAGTTGCTATGTGTCAATAAACCATTTGATTTTCATATTTTCTCCATTTCTCATTTTGGTGTCGACCTATCAAGTCCATCTTGGTCATAAAGTCTAAGTCGTGTAAGTCGACTATGCAAGGCACTATCTTTGATATTTTGTCAATGGATGCATAGTTAAGCATTTAAAATGCATTAATGACGTTTGTGACTGTGAATTATTGTTTTAATAAAAAATTTATTTTAGAACTTAGTCAAGGTTTAAATTATAGAGTTTTGCACGATAGCGAAGAATAAAATTCTAAACAAGTTTATGAGGCTTAACCTCCATCGTGCCACCCGAGAGTTTTAGGGTAGTGGAGGAAGGAGCCACAACCCATCATGCCCAAATTTAGGCATGTCAAAGACAAGTTGTGAGTGGTTGGGGAGAATAAAGACTTATGTTGAAGTGTTAAACCACATTATTATTCATGCATTGTTGAGCACACTGAAAAGAGGAGAGAATTCCTTTTCTTGGAGGATAGGACCTATCGCTCAACTAAGCAAGAGAAAGATAGAAAGACTTTCAGGAGAGAGAGCATGGGGAGAAGAAGTGAGCAGGAGGACGTCGCTGAGGTTGTTTGAATTTAGTGATAAATGTAATGTCAACCCTGTAAGCTTCTCCTCAAGTCTACATTGTAGATAATCCAACAAATTTTAACATTGCATAAATTGCGAAGGTATTGTCGTTACCGCAAGTTTTACCATGAGTTTATATTAAGAAATGCAATGTTATACTTGCAAGTTTGAATGTGTGAACATGTTGTGAGAGATAGAAAAACTCTCACAAAATTTAATTTGTGAGTATACTATGTTAGACATCATGTAAGGTGCGAGCATAACTCTATGTTTATCATGAAAGAAATCATTCTTTCCTCTACGAGACTACACTTGAGTAAACATAAACCAAAGATGATTATTCTCAAATAGTAGAGTGCATGTTTTATATAGGAAAGATATGCTAACAATATACAAGTTTCTAATCTGTTGCACTATGGAGGATATACATATCCTTGAAATGCAGATATAAAATTATGTATTTATCCTGAGAAGATATCTTACATGCATTTATGGTTATGGTCGAAGTGCCATATTCAAACTATAACATTTACCCTATTGTTTTACACTATGTTTGGTGTTGGAAGTTGCATGCATGAAGCAGTGACCCTACAGGCCAAGTTACCAACTCAAACTGCCATTCATATATCTTGAAATGGCTAGAATATGAAAAGATCCATGTTTTAAAATAGAGAAAGGTCGATAGGCCGATGAGTAGGAACTCATTTTTATGCTATGTGAAGATTGACATAATTTATATGTTTATTCTTTTCTTGAGAATGATATATTCATGTATCTACTCTTTGTGAGAGTCTTTATCAAGTTGATAAGGGATACTTATCTATATGTATTATGTTGTTTGTGAAATAGCTATGAGATCATTATGTATTACTTGTATCTTGGCTAAGATTGGTCAATATATTATTGTGAAATACACTTACATTTCAATGGAAGTATTATAGCCATTCGAAAATAGTAAACAACCATTCAATGGTAGTGTTATAGCCATTCTAAATGAGAAGATAACCTCTCAATGACAGTATTATAGCCATTCAAAATGAATAAATAATCTTTCAATGGCAGTGTTATGGCCATTCGATATGAGTTAATATCCTTTAAATGGTAGTGATACGACCATTAAATTTGAACACCCATCTTAAAAGGCAAATACAATAGATACTTTAACTTAGCTGGAAAACATAGTGACATGAACCTAGATTAAGTCAACACAAGGTTGTCAAAAGTACAAGTGTTATACAAACATGTTATTTAGATGGAATATTCTATGTAAATTCTGACATGATATAAGTTGGGTATAAACTTTAAGAAAAGGTAGTTTTCTCCTTGGTTGCAAAGACATTGAGACCTTAGTTGATATTGATAAAGATATATGATGGTTTAACTTGCTTTATTGACCCAATGACATAAGGAATGACTATCTTATCTACTCCACGAGAATGAAAATATAGTTGACTGGATATTGAGTAATTGATAGATGTCAAAGACCTGAGATTGTGAGTACGCAAAGAGGGGCTCAATGTTTGCTTTTAAGTCTTCCAAGCTCTTATCTTATAACTATCTAGTTGACGTCTCTAAGTAGAAGGTATACAAGTAATGCCAATTAGAAAGGTATAGGGTAATATTTACTAAGTAACTTGTTTTACCTTGGTCTAAGTCCTCCTAAGTGTTGTATGCTCAAACACCTCTATCGAGACTTGAGAGAACGGAATTAGTTCTCAAATTTTGATAAAAAGTCTATATAATCTATTCGACTATGTTTTGGGTTAGAAATATGGGTTTGTTTGCTATTGAGTAGTTGACAATTGTCATAGACCCAAGATTGTGAGAACGCAAAGAGGGGCTCAATGCATGGTTGTGAATTGACCAGTTTCTATCCTATGATTACCTAGTCAACCCTATTAAATAACTCAGCATAGAAAGAATGTCTTTCTCCAAGTTGAGAAAGAAGTGTGTGAACATTCAACTCAATTATTTATTATAAAAAATTTGGCCAAAGTAATGCAAAATCACTGCTTGCATTGTCGATTCACTGTGTTCCAGATAGCTTGAATAGTCATAGGGGTTTGTACATAGCTAGAGATAGACTAGAAGTTGTAAAAATGATTATTTCTTGCTAGGACATTACACTAGTTCTTAGATGGCACATAGAATCAGTTGATTCTCATTATCTATACCCTCGTGAAGGGAAGGGCCACTTCCAGTAGGAAGGTGTGTGGGGGATTGTCAGTCTGTGATTGGAGGAAAAGCACCAGGGTGATGCTCTCCCTCTTGTAGTTGACTACCGAAGACTTGTGAATAAAAGACATCATTTTATTGTACATGTAATGATGTAAAATTTGTAAGTTGCATGTAAAGTGACCATCAGTTGATGTATTATATCATATAATTTGTAACTGCAAATGTACCTGCTTTATTTTATATGATTAAAAAAAGAATTATGGAATTTTGGCATTATTTGCTTTTATTTTTAAATATTTTATTTAGCATTCAAGTATGGATGTTATAGTTATGGTTTGGTAGTGGCAATCCTAAGGCTCGATCACTACCAAGCCAAAAGCAAAAAAATAGTCACAACTTCATTCTCTTATCTTCCTCAAAATGCGAGTGTATTTTTGTGTGAGCACATTTTCAACCTTTTGGAGCTATTTCAACGAAGGAATCATGCCACCACAACGTGCAAGAGGTGAGTTTGGTGAACTTTCTAGCAATTTCAATTAAAATGAAACATTTTTGTTTTACATTATGTTGATTCATTTTTTTTAATTTTTAGCAAATGAAAACCCATCAACACCTCCAAACCCTAATCCACCCGGTGAAATGTGTGAATAAACTCTTGCTAGAGAGTAGGCACAAACTAACCCCCCTCAAACTCCTTCATCCATTCTAATGCATCCTCATGAGATCGAAGCAAATGCGTTAGGGCAAATTGAACAAAACAAAAAAAACTTCAAATGTTGATAAAAACATTGAAAAATCTAAATGCAACTTCCACACATCAGAGAGCTCTTGCAAAGTCCCTTGAATCTATAATTTCTTGCATAGATTCAATTAGTGGCTAAATAAACACATGGGCAAATCATAGAGATAATACTTAGCAATATTATTCTTCAAAACTATCATATAAATAAGTAAATGACAAGAAAATCAATTTGTGTGCATTATTTATTGACCTTAAAACCAATGAGCCCATGCACGCAAGTTGCAAACAATTTCCTATTCATTAGGCCAACTCCAAGGAATAAAATATAATTTTTGGTATAGGTCGTGGATTATTTTTTTATCATTCCCCATTTAACAACAATGAAGTGCCTTAATATTTCTTGAGGAAACTATATTGCAAGTTCGTCCTCAATAAAATTTTAAATTATTTTGATATGCAAAATTTATAAGGTAGAGGTAAAGGTTTTGCACAAGATAAAGAGGGGGCACATAATGCCTAGGACTAGCTAGCTAGACCCCTTACTCGCCCATCTACTCAGCATATCACAATCACTTCTGTTGTGAAGCAGAGTGTTGAGGTGGAGACCCTCTAGTTCATCAGTCTCCTCGCATAAACCTTGTTACAACATAGCAGGAATCTTTTGCAAGGTGATGAGGGTGAGCCTTATAGGCATTGACTCTCACCACACATTTGTTGTGCTTATGGATCTACATGTAATCATGGGTCACCCCTCAATTGTTGACACAGTAGAGGGTTACCCCATGAGGTTTGAACCTTGGGTGTTGGCACTACAGGTAAGAAGCCCCTCCATTTCACCACAGGGTCTCCCCTAGGTAAGGTCCCTCAATTGTTGACGTGGTAGAGGGAAACCTCGTGAGGTTTGAACCTTGCTTGTTGGCACTACCTATACATATTAATATTATTAAAAGAACTTTCTAGGGACCAGTTTCCACCATATAAATCCTATATACATGTTAATATAATGAGTCCTACTTCTCAAACTTTCTACCATTTGATGAACAAGGATGGATGATTTTAGTTTAATTATGGATGGTGAATCTCAAAAGCTACATATTGGCAACACAAACCTTAGAAATTAGTCGGGAGCCATTAGATTTTATTAGATCAACGGTTGAGATTTGAGAACTAATATCAAAGGAACTTATTACAATTTTATGAAGTAATAATTACTTCTATATTTTTTATTAATTTCACTATAAAAAATATTTGGGAATAAATGGTGTACATCCATGGCAAATTACATGACTAGTGACAGTGCAATATTAATGACGAGGACAAGTGTGACATTTATAAGGGATGAATTACCACAAGTCTTTTATTAATTTCCACACAAATAGTTTAGGTTATTTATTTTTGGGGCAAATATCTAGACTCTCACTCATTCTCACCTAGAATTGGCACTAGTAAAGGAAAACGAAAGAGGTTCTAAAAAATAAAAGGATTCACATTGCCTCGAACAAATGGGAGTCAATGGATATCAACCCTTATGATATTGTTAAGCTAGGACAAATTTTTTCTTTCGATTGTTGTAAGGTGGAAATGGCTATTCAATGTGTAATTAGTGAGGACTTGATGATGGATTGCCCTTCCCATCTAGGCTACAATGAAGTCATGTTTATTTTTATATCTAATTGTATTGATGTCATTCAAAACAAGGAGCTCTTACACCTAGTAAGATTTGGCTATGTTTATCCATATTTGCTTTTAGAAGAGAAGTACTAACTGGTTGTTGTTGAATATGAACTTTTTGAGGGAAAAACTTTGGTGGGGTATATTTTATTTATCTCAACTAAAGAATTTTCATGCGGCTACATGTGTGCTAAAAGTAATGAAGATTATATTGCAGAACAAGCATGGTAAAGGTTTCTAGAAAGCACTGAAAATACATGGTTCAAAGTTGGGAAGCTTTATAGGTGGTAAGGCTTTGGTCATGTTTATGTCTATTTAGTTCCTATTGCGACATGTGTTAACCCACGCCTCTCTAGGTGTTGTTCCAGAACTTACTACATCTTCTATATCGAGCATGCCTTCCAACTCTACACAAGCCAATGGAAGAGGAGGATAGCTCTACCTATGCTAGAATTTTGTAGTTGTTTTCTTGCTGAATGTTGGTCTGGTTAATTTTTGAACTAGTTTTCGTACTACTGTAACTTTTTGCTCGTAAACCTAAAGCCTAAAGTTATATGCATACTATAATGTAAAGATTTATTTGGTATTAATATAATATATAGGGTTTTTTTTTACCTTTTCTCGATAAAAAATTATGTTATTCTATATAATTAAGACAAATTTATTGTTTAATAGTATTGGACTGAATATTGTTTGTAATTTTTAAATCCTTTTATTTGATATTATGTTTTCGATAAAAAATTGATTATAACATTTTTAAAAGTTAGATAAATATAGTTGATTTTCACTACTGTGTTAAACAATCAATAAATTATTTATGTGGGAACCTAAGTTTCTATGTAAACAATCTGTTAATTAATATTTTATAATTATATATTTTTCATTAATTTTTAATTTATATTTTAAATTTGATTATACAAACATAAAACTTTCCCCAATCCAAAGCATGATACTATTGTTTTTTTTGGTATTATTATGTTTAAAAGAACTTTCTAAACCTTCGCAATCAGTTAGGAGACTTAGATTGCATTATAAATTAGAACTTAGATCATTGATTGAAATTTGAGAACCAATATCAAAATTAAACTATATTAAACAGAGAGAGGGAGATTAGAACATGTGTGTTGTTGTAACAACTGTCACATTAACATATAATATATATCAATTTTATTTTTTAAACATCCAAAACTTTTCTCTCTAAAGTCTTTATATGTGACTTTGTCCTCCAAAATCTTTTTGGTCCCTCTATTCCACGACGTTGAATAAATATTTCACTATACTCAATAATCATCCTATTAACAAGCAATATGTGTGTCACAAATTCAACTATGTGGTCATCCACAATGTCAACAAATGAGTTTCCATAGAACTTTGCATTAAATGAATAAGAAACCACTAGGTGTGGGTAACAACGAGGCCAATAAAATAGAATTAAATTGATTTTCTACATGTCACTATCAATGATGTTACAGTATAAATTCCACGCATTGATTCCAATTTCAAGTTTCTCGTACATTAAATTATCTTTATGAAATTTGACCCACCATCCATAGTAGTATGCATCATTTGCAAAAGTCAAAATTATTAATTCTTGACATAATACGTTTGAGTTAACAAGGGCTTGTATTTCTTTATTTTGAGAAGTCGAAAGAAATAACATCCTGCATAGTCATACACAAATAAATTATCTATCATACTAAGAAGTCGAGAAAAATAACATCATGCATAGTCATACTCAATTTTTATACAAAGTTTTTGATAAAAAAAATTCTTGGTAATTTACTTTCTACGCATAGCTATCATGATGAATGCCATCACTTTTAACTTTCAGACTTTTTATTAACTCTTCTATTGCCTTATGCTCAATAATGCAATACTAAAGTAACTAAACCTAAGTAGTCAGTTTCTTGTTTTTTTATTTTTCTATATTTCTACTCAAATACAGAGATAGGTGCTAAGTATATGTATTACAACTGAAATAAGAAATAGTAATATAAATAAAAGTTTTGTACTTTTAGTACAAGTGTCAAGGAAATTGAATGATGGCAGGTAAAATTTTAGAACTATGTCCAACTTTTGGCCAAATGAATAGTTTCTATCCAAATAATTTCACCCTAAATAGTTTTGGATGAAACTGTTTCACTTAAAACCACGCAAAACCTATGTGGCATAAAGAGTTTCACTCAAAACTTTTTGATCAAATTTTTCAAATTTATAAAATCTAATTTTGATTTTGAAAAGGGTATTTATTTACATAGAAAGTTTTAGGTGAGAGAGTTTCACCTGAAACTTTTCCAAGTGAAACCATCTCACTTGAAATTGCATATGTGGCAGCCAACCCCCTTATTTTCAACAAATTGAATAAAACTTCAAGTTCAACTCCAAATTTCTCCAACCAAAGGGTATTTTCATGAAAATTTAAAAATACCCTTTGGTAGATCTAGAGTCTAGATTTTGGAAAAATATATTTTCAAAAATATTTTGATTAGTTCTATTAATGTTATTTTTAAATTTATTGCAAGTAGGTTATTATAATCAAACATGCAATTGATTAGAAATTGAAAATAAAATATTAAACTATACTTAAAATTTTGAAAAATATACGATGTACTAGAGGAGAGAATCCTCTCCAAGAGGGTTTAATTTATTTTTTTAATGATAAAAAATTTAGACAAAAGTTGATATCCAATGAAAACTGTGCCAATTTGAGTAAATTTGGCTAAGTTGCAAAATTATTAAAACATAAATATTCATCAAAATATATTTTTTTTCCTCCATGCACTAGATTTTCAAGTTACTTAAGTAGGAAAAAAATTCAAAAAAAATTCTTTAAATTTTGTGACATCCCTTCAACCTAACTTTTTTCAAAAAAATTCAACAATTAAATTTATGCTCTTAAATTTATAAAAAATATATCCAACTAATCTTTAAAATTTAAAAAATTATAAACATAAACTACATTAAAAGTTCTACATTTCATTAGTTTATATCATTTTAAAATTCAAAACATAAACATCACTTTTGGGCGCTCCAAGTTAGAAAATTGTATTTGTGTTGGTCATTTCCTTTATAAAAGTGTGACACAAACTTTTATCCTACCACGTAACTTCATTAAATTGACTCTATTGGTGCCACTAAATTCTAATAAAATATTTAATGGCCATTAGCTAATTTTAAAGGTTTCTATTCCTAATATATTTCAAAAAATTAAGGTACAATGGCCAAAGCTACAAATATTCCTTCCTTACCCACCTTATACTCCAATGTCCATTGTCATCATAAATTATCTTGTATTAGATGTCTCTTCAGCATTCAAGATCAGGATTCAGTGTGATTTAGATTTTCTAGTTAGAAGCTCTACAACTATTCAGGCAACTTTAAGTTCAAATTTGGACACCTAGAAAACACCAATATGAGATGGCATTTAAACTGCATTTTGAGTTTTTGAAGGAACACCTTACACGTGAGAAGATAGGTTATAACCCTTCTACATTGAAAATTATCCACTCGTTTATCTGTATAAGATGATTGTAATGTCTAATAATATCCAGGTCGACTATAATTATTTGCTCTTTGAAAATTTTATTGACACTTGTCTCTTAAGGAGACTTATTCCAAGAACTTTAAATTCACATTTGGGGGTGTTAGAATTTTATCTCAGAATAAAACTTCAGTTGTTGATTATCATACATTGGATGATATAAAATATCTTTATTTCTATTATTATTAATTTTTTAATCCATATTTTTGTAAGCAATACTAAAACAAATGAAGTAGATGAGATAAATAAATTTAAAATGGCATCTTTTTGCATGTGGTAGAATCTCTTAAATTGTTGAAGGTTAATAACTTAATAATATATTAATGTCTCATCATAGCAAATTACCATTCACTTGTTGATAGTTGCCTCTTAAAGAGACCTATTATGGAAACTTTAAGTTCAAATTTGGGTTTGTCAAAACTTCGGCTTGGAAAAGAACTTAAGATGCTAATCTACATTCATTAGATGATGTAAAGTTTATCATTTAGCATATAATATTTTTGCCAGCCACATTATTCTTTTTTAAAATTGTGGGCAAATTAGCAATTAGTTAATTTTATATTTTGAATATATTCATAATTTGTCACCAAACTTAATTTTTTTAATATATTTATAATTCACCAATAAAATTATTTAATTTTTTCAAAAAAGTCTATAATTTGCCAACAAAATTATTTTATTTTTTCATTATATATCTATATTCACCAGTAAAAACTAACAATGTGAACAAATTTGAAAAAAGTCACGATGAATTTTTTTTTCTGAAAATTGACATACAATCACCACAAACATTATTGTCTCAAGCTAGGATTTGCCAGGATTTTATATCTTTTTTAGAGGGTTTCTTAAAGTTATTGTTGGTGTACCCCCATATTTGATCAATTGAACATTCGATGCCACAACAAGGTTAGAATAATGAAAAAAAATCTGTGTTAAAATCTTTGAATAACAACACATCAAACTTCTTCATTGGGTACCTTCTAAGCCATGTTCCAGTAACAACCACTGATCTTGTGGGATACTCAATATCTTCTCCATCTATGATAAGGGCTATCAATTTCTTGTTTGCCTCAACATAATGACAAAAATAATAATCCATTCCTTTTTTATTATCTTCATCTGCAATAACTGCATAAACATGTCTTGCATTAAATTGTATAAAAAGATTAATTCAATAAATGATATAAAAATACATCATAAGATAAAATATTAATTTTAATTAAATAATACATCTATAATACCTAGTTGAATTGCATTTAAAATATGGTCAAATTCAACTAACGATTCCATCTCCATGAGCTATAGTACTCCTAAAATTTGATACATCTCAAGTGGGATTAAAGTTATAGCACTCCATTCATCGACCCACTCTTTTGACTCACACTCATTTCAACCAAGATCTATACATGAAGAACAAAAGCACACCATCTACCTCGTATGAATAGTCCATAAAGTTGTATTAGTTAGAGTAATAGATTAATTACTTAATTAATTTAATCATATTGATTGATTAATTAATTAAGTCACCTTTACTTTATTTTTCACTTAAGCTAAACTTAGGCACTTTATTATTTAATAATTATTTTATTAAATCCTAGGGTTCACTTTAGGGTTTTGATCTCCTTTCTATCTAAGCTCCAAGGTTCATTTCAGATATTCTCTTCTACATTCTACTCCACCATGGATGCTTTGGGTCCACGATTTACCATGCCTACATTTGAGGTATTTTGTGGTCAGTTGTCACATGAGCAGTCCAAGTTATCACAGTTGGATGCTCTTCCAGGATCACAGAACCATGCATTGGTAGCTCAGTCATCTCAGGGGAAGCTGAAGCAGAAGCAGAAACAGAAACCAAAGACCACAGAGCATGGGAAGAATTTCAGTTCACAGAACACCTCTGATTCTCATTATCCTAAGGGGGAATCATCAAAGAAAGAAAGACCTAAGTGTGCTTATTGTAATAAGTTAGGGCATGATGAGTCTAAATGCTATGAGAAGAAGATAGATGGATATGCAAAATATGTTTCAGATTTGACAGCTCTTCTTATGAAGAACAATATTCATCCCTCTTCTTCATCTACATCAGGCGGGTCTTCTTCTTCACCATCATTCCAGACAGATGGACATAATCCACACAAGGGTCATGCATTATGTGCAACCACTAGTTCAAATTCATCTAGATGGCTATTGGATTCAAGTGCTTCACACCATATGGCATCTTCTCAGGACATGTTCTCATTTTTCGGCGTTGCATCCTCGCCACGCATATTGATGGGTAATAACACTTATATGAGTGTATGTGGGAAAGGTTCTATCGACATTGATGACAGTACATTCAATGATGTACTATGTGTACCATCTTTGTCCACCAACCTTCTCTCCATTTATCAGATTGCTCACAGTGGGACAGAGAAGACAGTTGAGTTCACACCGGATTTAGTGCACATCAGAGACATTCAGACTGGCAACATTGTTGCAATAGGGACATTTGATCATTCTTCCTGATTGTATGCATTCCACACTTTAGTCCACCATCTCCACTGTCTGGTATCACTCTCTTTCACCAAGAGAGCATGTTGTATATGAGGTGAAGTTTGGTCACTTCAACTTATGTGTTCTTCCATCTGTTCATGAGACCAGTGTTGAGACTTCTACACATCCACCTCCTATTGAGACCACATCTGTTCAGCAGGATCCCTCTTCAGCTTTGACTGACATTGTAGCTCCACTCATCGAGCCATCTAGTGCAGTTGTTGAGGCCATATCACAGGATATTCATTTCCTCATAGATGATAGATTTGGCACATCTGTTATCTCATCTTCATTGGAGATTCCATTTCAGGATCATCTTGAGTTGTTTGATGTTGATACATTTGATTCAACATCATGTCATTCAGACAATGTTGCTACATTTGATTCAACATCCTATCATTCAAACACTCATGCTTCAGTTTAGTTCTCCAGTGAGCATCATCCAGGCCTTCCATTTTCACCTCACGTCCAAGGATTTCCTCATCATCGATCGTTGGATTGGTTTCTTCCTCAGGGGAGACACATTGATTTGATCATCGGCACATGGGTTCTCTCATTCTGGGGGGCTTTGGAGTCTCCACTCTCTCTCATGGGGGGGTATCTGATTGTATATCTGCACATGTTCTTGAGAGAGTCTCTTGAGACATTTCATTTGTACTTTCTTTCAGCATCTCTTTTAGGAGAGGAGTTTTTCCCCACTGGGTTTTCTCCTTTTCTCCACTTTACAGAGATTTCGTTGTACTTGGGTACCTCATCAGGCCTAGTTGCTGAGACCCATCTTTGCTTTCTTGCATTTGTCTTTAGTTTTTTAGCTTCTCCCTAAGTTCATCTTAAGGGGGGTGTTAGAGTAATAGGTTAATTACTTAATTAATTTAATCATATAGATTAATTAATTAAGTCACCTTTACTTTATTTTTCACTTAAGCTAAACTTAGGCACTTTATTATTTAATAATTCTTTTATTAAATCCTAGGGTTCACTTTAGGGTTTTGATCTCCTTTCTTAAGGATTGATCTCTTTGTAATTATTCATTCTTGTTTATGCAGTTTTACTCTCTTGGATTGCAGAGCAATATCTTTGTGTTGTTGGAATCTCTTCTACGTGACAGGTTATTTTGCTTGCAGGTGATCACTGGGTTCTGTGAGGTTGGCTTTTACAACTTTAATAGTATTTGGAGTTCTAAAAGTGTGGACCTCACTCAATCTTGTCATTATACAACAATCTTCATATTTTACAATATTAACTTCTTCTACCAACTAAAAAAATCTATGAACTATAGACTTACCTTCATTACTTGGACCTATTTTAGAGTTACACCATTTGATGATGGATGATGCATCGGTCAACTTTGCACTATCTTTGTTCTTCAATTCTTCTTGTGCTAAGGCTTTTTTAATACATGCTCTCACACCATCATGCTCCCCTTTTCTATGCTTAGACTCTGAGAAATTCTATATATGCTGAACACCATTCATCATATGCATCCTACTCAATTAGTAGAATATCTGTGAGTTCTTGAATTGTGATACATATAATTATCTAACCATATAGTATGTTGACCAAATATGATGTTTTCACACTCAAATTACCATAGAACATCTAAAAGAAACCTTACACAAACTCTGTAGAATGTGTATAATCATCACTAGCATAAAAATGATACTCCCTCGAGATATTTCTATCTTCCTCTGTATTGTCGAATGCGTGAATGAATACTATATGCACAAATACAACAACCTAAATGGAGTTGTAGTACTATGATTAAACCTCATTATGTGGTTAAAGTGAATAATTCCCTACAAAGTGTATAATTGACATGATGGTATGAAGAGGAAATGTGAAGTAACCCTCCTTGTTCTGAGTTATAGAAGATCTGATCTGGTTAAGTTTTTTCTCACATTTTCAAAGGTTTTCTGACGTTTAGTTGAACCCTGCTTGCGTTTTGGGTGATGTTTCCATAACATAACACGCATGAATATATATATATATACATATTGCAAATACACAAAAATGAAAGTACCCAATTGTAAATATTTGTTCTAGAAGCAATAAACATTCATTTTAAACAATACCCATATCATAAAATGCCAAGATATGAAGAGTCTCACATACCCATTAACTGAAATGTGGAATACATTGCTAGAAACAACAGAACAACAATATGCATTGATAGACAACTCCTTGGAAACAAAGCAATCTCAGAATACTACTTCAAATCAGCGTGTTTCCCTAATATATAAGCGAAATCATCCACAAGAAAAGCCAATAAATACAAATATCATGTGACTCGATTCAATGCTGACCCCATTACGTGCTCTGACTGGTATGACCTATTCCTTGCTGGTATAGTGATTTTTCAGACTATTTTTACTCTCCATCTGCTCTATTAAATCTACAAACCCTATCACATTAATGGCATCCCAATCTGCAAGGGTAAACTCATGTATTTCTGCCCAAAATAACCCTGCAATGCTCCTTCTTGGTATGACCAGATATAGAGGTGGTATGACTGGGTATGAGGTGAGAAGGCACATCAACAACTCTCCAAATCTCTGTTGCATGCTTACAGTGTGCTCTTTGATATATCACTGTAATTACAGTGCCAAAAGATTGATGAAATCCTCATTAAAACCCATCCGCGACAAGCTCCCAACTCCAAGACTGAATATAATGAAGTGCAACTGTAACCACCGAGTATGGCTACCTTAAACACCCTTAGATGATCTCTCACATCCGCAGAGTGTTGCTACTGATGGTGGTTTTCGTGACCAAAATCCCAAATGGTTTCTTCAAACCCTCAACATTTACAGAGCAAAATGCAATAGAAAATAAGATGTCGTGAATGAGAGCTCTTCCTTTTGATTTTTCCTTTTATAATTCCCTCTTGAGGTTGACTACTTTTGAGAGGGAAATTTAATATCGTTAATTTTGTTTTATTTTCCCATGAGCGCTCAAGTCCAATACAAGTGACTTTTAATTTTTGCATTTTATGCTTTTGCTAAGTCACTGACCATATATTATAAAGTCCATATATTAAATATAAAAATAAACTTATGGACTTTAATATGAAAGCCCAAATGGTCTCAGAATCTCATGAGTTATGGACCGTTGGAAAGGTCTCAACGAAACACTTTGCTTCCAATACTGAATTTCCAAAAATTGAAGAAACCCTAACTTACTAAAATAGTAAGTTCTCCGAAACCAACCATCCGAACTCCCAGAGTTTCCTAACCACCTTGGTTAGCCTACGAGAACCAAGTATAGGCTAACCCCACTAGAAATGGGGACATTACAAAATGTGTCTTTGCATAATTTGAATTGCAAGTCCAAACATTGAGCTCTATGTGTATGCTTTGCATACTCATACACCATCTTCTCTAAAAAATAAACATAAATTTAGATACTAATATTTTTTCACTCACTAATTCACATCTTTTTGCATTTTTACCATATTTTAGAGTGTATGCCACTAACTTATATTTTCTAAAACTTACTAGTTCTTTTCCAATTGCATGTGTATTCTCCATGTGTACACAATTTCTCAAATGTTACAAACCACCACAACTATCACATGTTCCATCAAACATGATTTTTTATAGAATAATTGTCCATCTACTCTTTCACAAAAATGCTTTAAATGAAATATCTTGTTGATTTAAATAGAGCTTCTATCATACACTCTTGTAAAATATCATTAGTATGCAAAGCTACACATATATGTCGAAAACATCATAATGCATGAAAATTCAATGTAAACTCTACAATAAGAAGTTGTGCATGTGTGATTTATTTTGACATAAAAATATTTTACCATTTGAAAATATCTTTGACTAATTTTTATTTGAGAATAACTCTACAAATTTAGAGAAAAATTGTGTTTGAGTCATATCTAAAAAGTACTTTGGATGTGGCTCACAATTTTTATAAATAATTCTCTTTCTTACATCAAGATTGGGTGTTACTTATTTTTCTAAAAAATTTCAATTGGAGATTTTAAGGCTTCAACTATGACTTTATCTTTCTATAGAAGTCTACCAAAGAATGTGCATAATTCATTGTTATTTGGGTCCTTAACTCTTTCATGCCTCTTTGATTAGTGTTTTCCTACTTATTTTTAGTGCTTGACTTGTTTTCTTTATTAAACGAGATTTCTTTGTTTGATTGGTTACTATACTTGATGTAATTACATGTCATGTAACATTACTATTTTTGGTGTGTGAGGTCAAACCCACTATTTGATATGCATTTATTAGATTTTTTACAATAGATTTTTCACTATTAGTATTTAATGTTCTTAGACCAAGAATCTTCATGATGGATTTAAACTTAAGATTTCTCATCATTTCAATAAACAATTGACATCTTCCCATTTCATTTAAGTTTTTAAAAAATATTTTTCATATTTTATTAACATTTCTTAAATACAAGTACATTTAGGAATCTTATTAGGCATTAGTTTTAAAATGTTCTCATCAATTTCAATTAAAAACTTAGGTTTTTTATGCAAAATTCTAGGAGGTGTTCTTAATGGAAAACTTGATTCATTAGATAAA
Source organism: Cunninghamia lanceolata (assembly GCA_027924645.1). Taxonomy (NCBI): domain Eukaryota; kingdom Viridiplantae; phylum Streptophyta; class Pinopsida; order Cupressales; family Cupressaceae; genus Cunninghamia; species Cunninghamia lanceolata. The sequence continues at coordinate 3,348,838 of BSBN01000082.1, forward strand.
TTTTACTTGTTACACAAATTTTGTCCATCTTTAAAATTTGTTAAAATTTGTGTGTTTTCAATAAGTTGATCAATTGGTGTAACATCTAAATTTATATTTAAAATTGCATCATCATTTTTAATCGATGATTGAAGATTTTACAATATCAAATTAAGATGGCAAAGATGACTTACCTTCAACTCCTGAATTTAATTTCTTACTTGCACAAAGTTTTTGTATTCATTGCCTTTGTTTCTCTAAATTCTTCTCTTTCATGGATCCAATGAATGCTTCACGATCTAATTGAATTGGAAAAGATGGTATATCTTCATCTATGGAGTTCATTCTTTTTATGAAGTCGTCTCATTCGTTCTTTTTTCATTGTATTCTCAACTTCACACTCCTTCAATGTTTTATTTTTTGGTTGTTTCTTTGACATTATGTTGAGTTCTATTTCAATCTAACATAATTGGTCAAAATAATGAGTATAATGATTAACAATTTATCAAATTTAAATACAAAACATGCAATTAGAGTGCTTTATACCAATGTAAGATAAAAATTAGTTAATTTTATCCAACAATTATTTTAATTCCTCAAAACATGAAAATTATGATTGATAATATCAAATTTAATTTAAAAACATACAATTAAAGTCTTTTATGCCAATACAAAAAGAAAAAATGAGATAATTTTGTCAAACAATGATTGTGATTCCTCAAAAGCATCGAAAGCTTGAATGTATGTCATAAAAAATGTAGTGCATAGGAATAAATAGAGCATGTGGGTCCAAAATCACAAGTTTTACCTTTTTGGAGACTATTTTTCTATTTTTTATGTAAATAAAACACAAGTGTGTTATAACTTGCTTTGAGAAATAGGTTGGATTTGCCTTGGACATCCAACCTAAAAGGTTGGACCTACATGTCACGTGTCCAAATATGTGTTTCATAGAAAACATAGAAAAACAACTAAATCTCGAGTGTGTTCTCTATTAGATTTGCATATTTTTGATGTTGACCTAAAAAATGCCATGATGACTTAAAGTTCTTTATAACCTTTCTAACCATGTATTTTTTTTCTAAAATCCCAAAACATGAAGGTTTTTATCTTCAATTTCTTATGCTAGTGTCTTCCTTTTTGCGAAAAACCTATGTATAGTGCTTTTGGTATCATTTTCTATCCATTCCTCCAAATTTGAAACAAGTTATATTTTATATTTTAGACTCAATCCTATACACATTCAAAAAAATATTTTTTTTAATTAATTTTCAAAAAAAATTAAGGGGGAGCATGCTCAACTTTTTATTTTTCAAGATGTGTGCATTTTGAAAGTTAGTAAAAAATCTAATATTTATTAAAAAATTAGCAAAAAAATCAAGCATAAACTATGTGATATTAGTTAATTTTTCACCAAAGTGATTTGTGAAATACTTTAAAAAGTCAACATTTTACGAGAAGCACACTTGATGCTTTGTTATATTTTTTTGACAAAAACATGATCATTTTGTGTGCTCCCCCTATTTGACCCTCTTGATCTCCATTTTAAAAAAATTAGAGTTTAGAAACTAGATTCTAAGAACTACTAATTTTGTTCTTGTCACATCTTCAACTTTTGAGCATGGCTATCTTCAATTTCTCATCCAAGATTAGTTTTTACTGATTTCAAGAAAAAAGTGGCCACTTTTGACCCCTTTTGGTCCCACATTTCCATGCACATATTTGGTATATTTCCTTAGGATCAAATATGAAGTCTTTAGTTCAATTTAAAGAATTTAAGGCTCTTGTTGAAAATTAGTTTAGTAAATAGAAGAAGATTTTGAGGATTGATAATAGTGGTGAGTTTGGTTCATAGACTTCAACAGGTTCTATTGGTTTTTGCTTCTGAATCAGCATTAGGGTTTGCCAGTTCTAATGCACAGGCAGATTCAGCCAACTGAATACAGGAGGTTGCGTGAGCTCCTCCCCTTCACTTCTGGTTCTGCCGCACCAAGGGGGGTGTCCCTATTTGATAAAAGTATAACCTTGACTAGCTCAATGACAGAAGGATTTAACTTGACGACAACAGGCAGAATACTCTCATGTATGGACCAAGATTTGTGTAACAAATCATTACACAAATCACAAGGTTGGCAACATTCTTGGACATAATGTCTGGTTAGGTATGAGAGCATGCAGAGGTTCCTAATCCTAATCCTACAACTAACAGGTGGAAGTGATGAGATGGGTTGAAATGGTGTTTGGAGTGATGGGACTTTCCTAGACCCATTGAACAGACAAATTCCCAAACCAGTGCCTTATCTGGGCAGCAGAGTCATATCTAAGACTGTAAATGTCTCCCCATGACAACATAAATTCATATCCAGAGGACCTGAGAATAATGCTACTGCCTGACAGCAACATGTCCAAGAAAGAGTATAATTAATGATCATGCTTAACAGATCCTATGATGCAATCTATTTCCCTTTGTATCTGATCAAAAGCCTATTTAACCACTCCTTGAGCAGACGCAATAAATCAGACACACAGTATGCATACACTGAAAAACTTGGAAGTCCTTGACAACCTTGTTTGAAAGGAAAACAAATGACATACAGGAGATAATCAGAAACAATACACACACAGGTGTTTTTCATTTAAAATCAATCTGCATAGAAGGTCATCACAGAGAAAATCATCATTTACAATCCAAGATAGATTAGTACACCAGACTAAGGACCAAGTCTGTAGCAAAAAATGCCTTTCAAAATGTGAACACCTTATGTTCAGAGTCAGAGCCGAAAGCCCAAAAAACCTCCAACCTCCCAAAAGTAACACAGCCAAAACCATTTATACAGAACCGTGCACGTTCAGCAATTAATTACATGGCCAGAAGTCAAAAATCTGCCAGATACATCCATCAGAGAGAATGGCGCTCAGAAGCCATCAATGCAGCAGACAAGGGAGGCCTCGAGCCTTGCGCTGCCATCTAGGAGTCTTCATTCACAATTGGGCAGTTTAATCGCTTGTACCATCGCCCATACTCCTGCTACAGTCACCATTGATGGCCCAACAACCCGCAACCATCGAGAAAACTATCGTTACGTTCAAATGGAAGTTTCCTGCCAAAACACCCTCTTCGCAGGCTCAAACTACACAGGGGAATAATCCCACATGCACGGTGTCAAGACCACACTAGCACTTTATAAACATAGTTGCATGCATAATAGGTGTCGAGCATTTTGCCGCACTCGACACACGACCCTTCGCCAAAAGCCCATCGGCCAAATCTACACCATCGGCTTGCCCCAAAAACCTCTCGTCGATCTCAATCGTCTCACCGACGACACCTCCGCAAGCCTCTGTCGGCCAGACATAGTCTATCGGCCAGCCCAAAAGCTTCATTGGCCGATAGACCAACTCTCCCCGATGGCCACCAAAACACCCTCGTCGGCGGAACCTCCACTATCGGCCCAACATCTGCTCGTTCACCCGACAGTTTATGTCATGCCGATGAATGTTCCAAATCCCTTGTCGCCAAGACATAGACCATCGGCACACCAATGAAAGCTCCCACCAACCTCAAAAGTCCTGTCGATGCCTACCTTCGCATTCCCCATCGGCTAGAGAAACACCATCGGGCCAACACATTCCATCCCTGCCGACACAGCCAGTCACACCAACCACCAACGAGCCACACTCTGCTCCACTATGGGCCAAACACTCATCATCGGAGCAACTGAAAAAACACTGGCCGACACCCTTAGTCACACTGACGAACACCTCCCTAAAGCCTCCAACTTCCACATCGGCCAGAGAAGACCCATTGGCGGACCCTCCAACTGCTATCCCGATATGCAATCTTACTCCGATGGCATTCCCCATCGGGCAAACTCCTTACATCGGCGGCCCAAAAATTTGCTTCACCGATAGCCAAACACATGCCGATGGACATCCATCGGCCAGACCAAAACAATCGGAGCAATCAAGAAATCTTTCGCCGATGAAGCCAATCACTCTGATAAGACCAAAAACATAAAGCCTTGAACCGTTGAAACCCGAACCAAAAGGGTTCAACACGAGGGTTCAACGCGATGGTTCAAACATCAAAAATAATACTCCATAGGCAACAAAGCTTCGAACCATTGAACCTTGAACCAAAACAAAAAGGTTCAAGCGTGAGGTTCAACGATGCAATATTTGCGCAAGGCAAATGCATAATGCAACCCGTTAGAAGAAAATTGAACCCTGAACCACTGAACCACTGAACTTAGAGAAAAAAGGGTTCAAGTTCAAACCGAAATGTCGAAGACACAAAAACGAACCCATGCCGATGGAGAAAAGACGAAGACCCCTCCTCAAGAAATGAGATGCAGATGTTGAAAAGTACTGAAGGGGTGCCAAAACTTAGAACCTTTTGGATATTTTGGGATGGTGCCTGCACGAAAATTGCTAAATTAACTGACAGTGAATTCAGGCACCAACAGGTTCTATAAAAATCATAGAATAGAAAGACATAAGACAACTTCATACACCCCTTAATAGAATAGAGCTGTAGAAAGAATGAATAGGACATTGATAGAGAGGGCTACTAGGAGTATACTTAGTGGGGTCATCTTGGAACAAACATTTTGGGCAGAAGTGGGTATGACTTGTTACCTAGTTAATAGGTCTCCTACATCAACTCTTTTTTAGAAGACACCTATAGAGGTTGTTGAACACCCAGAATACTGAGAGGGGGGTGAATCAGTATTGTATAAAACCATTTAGATATAAAACATCTTAAACCATTTAGCATATTCAATTGCAGTGAAGTAAGTTATGCATAAGAACATAAAGCAAAGAAACCATAACACATGAACACCATGATTTTTACGTGGAAAACCTAAAAGGGAAAAACCATGGTGAGTGTTAGCTCACAACATATTATAACTAGTTAAGGTAATACATAAATGCTCACTGTAGGTGGACTCATTACCCACTGAATAAGAAAGAGAGAAGAATTATAGAAATGCTCATTGTAGGTGGACTCACTGCCCACTAAGATAGAAAGAGAGAGAGGAAAGAAAATAACCATTTATAATTGCATCTGCATATTCATGGAATACAATTCCAATGAAGCTTGAACAATATCTCCTTCCACTATTTTGAAACACAGTTCTGCTCTGCTCTGCAATTACACAATCTACCCTATTCTTTCTCAATTTGCACATTCAAAACACAAACTTCAGACTATCGCATCACACCACACACCCTGTCGTATTGTTCGCACACACCTTGATCAATTGACCTCAAAACCAAACCTCTACTTATATATCTGCTTCACCTTCAACATCAACTAGGTCATCTCCAAAACATGCCTCGAGCTTTACCACAAACTATGAACCAAGATTCAAACTAGAAAATAACTCAGGTGGACCTCAATTAGGTCTCATTTAACTTAACACATTATTTTTATCTTCTCTTTAGGACTACTTTACTTACAACATCAAATAGGTCAACCTGTTTGAGTGTAGTGTGTAGAATAGTATAGGTCGGCCTCAAACTTTGATATGGATTAAACCAAAGTACAAACACATTCTCCTAGGTCAGCTTCAGGAGCAGAGCAACTCAGATGCACTCTAACTGTCAAGGCATAACTCACCAACTGAAACTCCAAATCACCTCAAACTTGGACCTAACACACTTCAGACATCTAAAAACATATCCCAAAATCTATAGACCAAAATGCCTTCATGTGGTGAAATACGGAGTACTAGAAGATACTCACTGTCATAGTTGTTCACAGTCTATTCAAGTAGCGATACTCAGACAATTTTAACTTACACTCCGGAGGCCTCCAAACACTGAACTTTAGATTTAGATACTTCTAACACATGTCATCAACCCCTTAGAACCACAAGAGGAAATATGATACAGCGGTGAAATGTGGACCAAAACAAACATGTACACTGCACTGCCTGAGACAATCTGTCACTTAGCCAATTTTCACTAAGTTAATCTTCTGGATCATAACTTCTTGCAGAAACATCATTATGAGTATAGACTCATCTTGTGAGGGACATTACTATAACCTCACAACCCAAATTAGTTCTCTTTACCTCTGTTGCCAACTGACCATTGCTTCTCTAAACATTGTTGCCATCAATGACAACACTTCAACACTCCTTGACTATCATGCACCTTGGTATGCCAACAGTGTCTCTAATACTGATATGTCCAACAGAGGCGTGGTTAGGAAACAATGCCTCATTGAGACATGTTAAAGTCTTTAGTTGTGAAGCATATGCACATATGCTTAGGGAGAAGAGGTCAAAGTTAGAGAACAAGGTTGTTTAATGTGTTTTCATTAGTTATGGTATTGTTATGAAAGGGTACGAGCTTTGGAATCCTGCGACTAAGAGAGTTTTGCATAGAAGAAGTGTTATCTTTAGAGAAGTTAATCCTTCTTCCATTATTTTGTAGCCAAAAAGAAAGTAAAGAAAGAAGAAGTTTAGCTACCCCCAAAGATTGAGAACGTTGAACTTGAAGCCTAAGAAGGACCTAAAGAAGAAGAGAGCTCTGATAGTTTAGAGAGTTTAGAAGAAGAGATGGATCCTCCACCTCAACTTTTGAGGAGATCCACTCTACAAAAATGGTAACTAGACATGTATACTCCTCCTAACTGGAGATGTATTTTTGCTTTGATTACTAACACTAATGAGCCTAAGACCATAAGGAGGCTATGGGTATGAATGATTTAGATTCCTCGAGAGTGGCCATGGAAGAAGATATGGTTACATTAAAGAAAAATGATATGTTGGATCTAGACATTTCCTTGATGGACATAAACCTATTGGATGCAAATGGGTGTTCAAAAATAAAATTATTTCAGATGGCAGTGTTGAGAAGTACAAGGTAAGATTGTTGTGAAGGGTTATACCCAGGTTGAGGGAATTGATTATGGTAAGATTTTCTTCCCAATTGCTAAACTAACATTCATTTGAATTCTATTATTTATTGTTTCAACGCATGATCTTGAGGTTGAGTAGATGAATATGAAGATAACTTTCCTTCATGATGGTTTGGAGGAAGAGATTTATATGTCATAGCTAGAGCACTACATTGAAAAAGGTGAGGAAAATTTAGTTTGTAAGTTGAAGAAATCTTTGTATGGTCTTAAGAAATCTCCTAGGATGAGGTATCAAAAGTTTGATTCATTTGTGTTGGGTTTAGGATTTATGAGATCCAAATCAGATCATTGCATCTATTACAAAATGAATGGTGATCATTTTTCATTATTGCATTATATATTGATGATATGCTATTTTTGGTAATGGGAAGGGTTTGATTTGTGATTTAAAGTCTCAACTTTCGGCACAGTTTGAGATGGACTGAAGGGCAACTAGGTAAATCTTAGGGATAGATATCATAAGAGATAGATCTAACATAAAACTTTAGTTAGGCCAGAGTAAGTATTTCAACTCGGTGTTGGATCGATTTAGCATGTTATCTTGTAGGCCATTACGTGTTCCTGTTATCGTGGGGATAAAGTTATCAATTGAATAGTGTCCTAATTCTCTTAGTGAGATAGAAGATATGAGTGGATTAACTTATGCTAGTGTTGTTGGGAGTTTGATGTATGCTAGGGTTTATACAAGACCAAACATTTCCTGAGTAGTGGGAGTCCTTAGTCGATTCATGGCTAATCTTGGATGGATACATTGGGATGTAGTGAATAAATTCTTTAGATATTTGTGGGGTACTTTCAATTATTCAATTTATTATCATGGCTATCCTTTAGAGGCTTGACATTTAGTGTGTATTCGTTGATGTGTGGATTTAGATTGGGTTAGAGATGTTGACACTAGGAGACCCACTAGAGGATATTGTTTCACTATGTTTGGTGGTGTTATTACTTGGATGAGTAAGCGATAAGTTGTGGTCACTTTGTCTACTACAGAAATAGAGTACATGGTATCTACTCATGCTTGTAAAGAAACCATTTGGCTTAAGAGATTATGTTATAATGTTGGGCTAGATGCAAAATCTATTACCGTTCTATTATAGTTAGAGTGTCATATGTCTATCTAAGAACACAAATTTCCATGCGAGGATGAAGCATATTGATGTCCAATGTCATTTCGTTCCTGACATGGTAGAAGATGGGGGGTGATGTTGGATAAGGTTGACACTTTGATGAATGTTGCAGATTCGTTAACAAAGCTTGTGAGCACGGATAAGTTCAGGTGGTGTAGTGAGTCTATGGGCCTTTCAACCCCTAGTAGTTAGATTCCAATAGTGTGTGTTTCCCTTTTGCTCTTGCAAGGTGTTTGACAAGTGGGAGAATGTGAAAAAAAAAAGTTGCTCAACCCTACATTCCTAATGTTCATTTTAATACAGTTTGTATGCATTTAAGTGTATTTCATCTTTTGTGTATTTTGTCTTCTTGTGGGAAAGTTGGTGTCCCACTTGGAGGTAACATGGATTTTATCTTTAGTGGATTTTGTCCTCACATGAGGAGGTAGGCATCCCACATTTAGGTGGCATAGCTTTGCCATGTGTTGGCATCTTGTGGTGTGTGTAAGGTCATCATGACAAGAGTTACATTTGACATATTCTTATGACATGTAAGAGCATGTAAGAGGGGTTCATTGGAATCTTGACCAATGGAGCATCTTTTTGAATGAAGAAAAATTGGGGCTTCCAAGTTGTGTGGTCAAATATGATAGATTATGACATTGTAAGATGTGTAAGGAATTTGCTAAAAATAGCTAGGAGGACCAAGACCAAGAAGGGGGCATTGGAATTTGAACCCAAGTTTGAGTGCCATACCTCCTTATGGTTTTGCAAGTAGTTTTCCTAAACCATTCATGATTTCTAGTTTGTTCATCTACTATAAATTGGTGCTTGGCATTGTAGTTTGTATGATGTAATTCAAGCATGTACCATAATGCTACCAAAGTCACTCCAAATTTGAATGTTGGTGATACTCCTATAAAAGCCTACTTTGTAAGTGTATTATAACCTTGTTTAGATAATTGAATAATACATGTGAGGGGGAAAATAGGTTAAACAAATCAATGATAATAAGAACCCAAACATCTATGAAATCTGAAGATAAAAAAGGAGATTTAAAGTAATAAACAAGAACAACACTTACAACCTCTTTCACCGTGCGTCTTCCATAGTTCGCCTATCCTTCCTTGACCTTGATGTTGATGAATCCCTCAGAAGCTATTGCTCCCTTGCTTGTTGAAGGTGACAAGAGTGGAATGGCTGAGATATTCGTGTGGTTGAAGATGAGCTTCAAACACACTAACAAATGGATATGAAATGCTTATGGAAGTGCAGGTGCCAAAGGCGCGCCGGTATCTCTGCAGCATAAGTTTGCACAAATGATCGATATGAAATGAAGAAGAATAGTATTGTATTTATAGAGATGTGTAGAAGAAGATCAATGGTTGAGGATAAAAGGGAAGATCAACGGAGGAGGATTGTTGAGGAACGTGCAACAAATGGAAGAAAGACATGTGTCATTTGAAAAGTAGCTTTGTGGAGTTAACTCCTCTCTTGATGAGAATGAGATTTGATTTTCTTAAATTAGAATTTATTTTTCTAATCTAAGAGAAAGTTTACTTTTAAAGATGCTTTAAAACTGCTTTTGCTTTTGTATGACAAGAGGAAAGTTTTTTTAGAAGATAAGAATGATTTTTGAAGATAAGAATGCATAATTAAATAAAAAGATTTATTTAATTATTTTGTAGATAAATGAGAGGAATAAAATATAAGAATATATTTTATTTTTGTGAAGATATTTGAAGAATAAAATAAAATATAAAAATGTATTTTATTTAGTGGAGAATTTAGATTTTACTTAAATAAAATTTGTATTTTATTTTAAATTTGGAAGAATAAAAGGTTTTAATTAAATAATTAAAATTATTTAATTATTTAGCAGAATGAAGGTGATGTATATGAATTTAATTAATTAAATAAATGTGTTTATTTAATTAAATGAGAGGAAATGAATTAGATAAATAAATGAATTTATTTATTTATTGATAGAAGAATGTGAATGATGAAATAAATATTTAAAATATTTATTTAGGTAGAGTCATGCCAATTTTAGGTGTATACATTTTGCCCCTCTTTGATGCAATGTGTTTGATCACGTTGTTTCAAAGAAAAAGAATTTTCGACAGTGATACATGCCCCAGTTTGCCCCTAGTACAAGTTTAACAACAGGATGCCCCCTCGGGAGATTGGACGCGAAGAAGGAAGAAGGCGTGAGACGGACAATCTCACGAAGAAGAAGGTGAAAAATGGGTTTAGGATGGAGAAAAATGGGATATGGTGCAGAGAAAACGACATGGGAAGTAGCCACAGTTGTCATGCAGTCAGGTATGGGTCATTTGCTATATAAAGGAGCTGCGTCCACATATTCTAATCATTTGTACACTTGCCCATAGTTGATTAGTCCTCCAGAGAGCTTAGGAGAGTATGGCAGCCAGACATATGGATATTCCTCGCGAGGAGCACCAGTTTGAGCGGATTCGACAGTTCGATTGGCCAGCGGAGGTAGGACCCCTGGTATGTAGTTCTTCAAAACTTGTCAAAAGTCACTTTTTATGCGTATTAATGGCTAGGAAAACCAACTAGGACAGATGCGTCGAAACACTCTTTTGACACATATGACCTCCGAAGTGGCGCATCTATTGCGTTATGGCACATTTGAGCTTTGAAGCGGCGCATTTGATAGTATTGCGCTTTTGATTCTGAAAGTGGCACTTTTGATGGTTTTGCGCATTTGAGTCATGCATTGGTGCATCTGTCTCCGTATGGTGCATGTGACCTAAGGATTGGCGCATGTGCCAGAACGACGCATACAAGCTATGAATCAGCGCATTCATGAGGAAGTGGCGCATGCAAGCTCTGGATTGGCGCATTCACGAGGAAGTGGCGCATGTGATATGGATCGGCGCATCTACTACCTGGATTGGCGCATTTGCACTAAAAACTCAAATGACTTAACGAAATTAACCCAATTGGCACCTTGATCAATGCGTCAATTGATTAGCAATCTCCGAGATGGCCGAGAATCTAGTCAAGAGATGATATGTTGTTTTGATTAATTTGATATGTCAAGTCATTGATAGGATAGTTTGATTGCTTTGAGCAGGTTTGATATGGATATGGATTTCATTGACGGTATGCTTTGCTTGGATATGGACTTCTTTGACGTTATGCATTGTTTGGTTGCAAGAGGATATTCAGAATGTCCTGACGTCACGAGAGCAGTTCCTGTTGCCGTTGTTGCAGCAGTATATGTTGACTGAGATAGATTGCGAGGCTCTAGGTGCTATGGGTCTGCACTATGTTTGCTTTATGCCCGAGGTTCGCATGAACTGGGCTATGTTGATGGCAGCGGTGGAGTGATTCCACAGCGAGGATGGTACATTCCATCTACCGATGGGGGAGATGGTGGTTACTCTCGAGGATGTGTACCAGATTCTGCACCTCCTGATTTAGGGAGAGCTGGTTGAGTACGAGTCACAGCGGGATGCTAGCTTGGAGGAGTGTAGACACGTTTTTGATGACCTAGAGTTGGTGGGGGAGGAGATTTCATGGCAGGACATGTATGACTACTATGACTACTTCCCGGGCATAGTGGCTGGACTGATCGATGGCGTGATATGCCCCGATAGGAGGTCGCACGGCTTCCCAATCAGCTGGGGGAGGGTGTTGGAGAGCATGATCACAGACGGGACCTGGTACGTGTGGGGTGTGTGTGTGTGCTTGCACACTTATATAGAGACATGCACCAGGTGGTTTATCACAGAGGAGCCAGTTTGTCTACGGGTGTGTCGCTGTTGCAGTTTTGGTTGTGGGAGCACATTGCTATCACACGGCCGATATGCATATTTCACAGGCAGAGGGGTGAGCCCTATAGTTACGGCTATGCAAGTGTGATTTCCCAGCACAGGCTAGGGAAGTTAGAGTACTGGAGGCATGCTTTTGATGGCGTAGATGCAGTTGCCTGGCGTCCCTACATAAACTGCAAGGTATGCGATGATGAGGCAGATGAGCTTCCGTATTGCTTCCAGACGCGGTGGCTCATTGGCATGACTAGGTACATTCTGGAGAGGCAGATTGTCAGCAGAGTGCAGAGGCAGTTTGGTCGAGTCCAGGGCAGACCACAGGGGGAGGCATGCTTTGCCAGGACCCATGCAAAGAGGTACAGATGGGGTCCCATGTCATCATACGAGGAGGCATTGGCTGACTTTCAGTAGATCCCCTATGCAGCTTGGCCTATGCGGAGGGAGATAGTGGACGCTGGCATGACGCCAGATTATGAGGAGTGGTTCGCTGCCCATCCCTTTCCCAGATACTCAAGGCTGGGAGAGTTGGCTCCTCGTATCGACGAGGAGGATTCAGATGAGGAGGGTGCAGTGGGCAGGAGGAGGGGAGGATAGAGCAGGAGGAGGAAAGATCAGGGAGATGATGGGAGACTGAGACAGAGGCAGAGGGTCGGAGAGGGGCTTGTGGGCCAATAGGCAGTTGGACAGGCACAGGTCCAGGTGCCAGTTCAACCAGAGGTAGCACAGAGACAGATGCCGTCGCCATAGCAGGTGGCACAGTCGATACAGGGACAGGTGCTAGCGCAACAGGTGGCACTGGGACAGGCATAGCAGGGTCCGCAGCCTGACTTGCAACAATAGGCCATGGTGGCATTATAGAGTCAGATTAGGCATCTGAGGGCTCATCTGAGAGCAGCAGAGTCATGGAGAGAGTCTAACGCGACTCAGTTATCAGAGTTGACGAGGGAGAGAGATGCAGCCCTAGCTAGCATGCGAGCTATGAGGGCAGAGAGAGATGCAGCCGTGATGGCCATGGGCACAGATGGGACATCTAATTTTTTGGTTTCACAGGTGCAGCAGGCACAAACACAGGTGGTCTAGGTGAAGAGTGAGCTTACTAGAGCCCAGGCACAGGCCCAGTACTACAGAGGGTTATACCATGGAGCCATGGTAGCGGATCAGCGTGCCCCTAGCTTCAAGAGTCAGTTAGAGGCATTCCAGCGGGCAGGTGGGTCACAGTCTACAGGCTCAGTGAGGGGTCCCCAGGAGTCAGGGGAGGTAGAGGAGAGGGCAATGCAGGGAGTAGTGTGCCACGGCAGTAGGGTTAAACAGACCTGGATACTTGTACCATTTTTTGATTGGATGTACACATTTGGATGGCTGAGATAGCCTATATATGTACTATTTTTTTGCCCCGAGACATGTATCACCATTTTTGTTGTACCTTGTATACATTTTATGACATGACTATGAGATATGGATAGATATTTTTGATATGTTGCACATTTGGACATGTTTATATGATGATGCAATGATTGATGTTCTATATGATCATGCTTGTCTATTGTTGATTATGCTTATGGAGGGGATCTATCTTATGATTGTGTGCCTATGTGATGCATATTAGATGGATTTTTCTATGATTTGATATGTAAAATGCAAATGTGATATGTTATGGATACAATGTATGCAGCTCTATATGTATGTTGATGATGCTTTTGTTTATGTTTTTGATTCTTTTGAGATGATATATGGATGCAGAATGTATGTGGGTGACCTAATGGGCTTTATGATGTATGCAAATGATGTAATCATGTAAATGACTATCTCATGTGATGTGATATGCAATCTATGCTATGTTTTTGATATGTCCAAATGTACGCAATCGACATAGGTGATGATATAGAGAGGAGGAAGAAGAGATGAAGAAATACTGACTTTCATTTGATATACTGCAGGATTTTGTGATTGCATGGTTGATATGGATATGGATATGGAATAGATGTGGATTTGTCATCTTGATATTTGCAAGGCTTTTTGCTTTCATTATTGGGCACTTTTTGGTATTTTTCTTTTTTTTGAAATGTTGTAAGGAAATACAAGCATCTAGGCATAATTAGACCGAGATGACCTGAGTATTACTTACATGGATTTTGATATAGCAAGTTGATACAAGCATCTAGTCAAACTTGAATCTAGATGACTTGAGTACTTCTTGCATTTCAACAGACAAGGATTGCCCCTTTTCATGTTTAGACCTCGGAGTCCTCGATGATCTTTTGTTGATCATGTCGTTAGACAAAAGTCGTCACATTACTACAGTGTAATCCACAAGCAGCAGACAAAGAAAATGATTATGTCCCCCATCATAACATCTCTATCTTTTGGCATCCTTGAGTAGCATAGGAAGACATAATGACAAAAATTCGAGACCTTGTAAATTAATCTGTTGACAAAACATTCTTGCATTAGATGTGTCTTTTGCCATAATTGATATAGGATCAGTTTTAGTGTTTCGGTATGGTGCTTTGCTCTGTTTTGGACAGGTTGATGTTTTGCGTCAAGACTTTTGGTTTGGGTAGCTTGCTTTTGCTGTGCTCTTGTTTGCCTAGTGACAGGTATCACAATCCTTATTGGTATCCTCTTAGAACAGTGACATTCAAGAATCCAAATCCGTAACTAGGTTGAGGAGTTGCCCCCAGTTTAGACAAAGATTGACTTATTATGGGTGAGACGACAGATAGACATGGAGAGAAGGGCCCTAAAGGACAGACCTAGTGCCTTGGGGGCTCATTGCTAAATGGCCTTGCCTACGTGATGACACAGAGGCAACGTAGTTCGGGGTAAACCCTAGCGGACCTAAGACCTGGCGATGGTAAAGTGGTGTAGAAATAACATGGACTCAGATTGATAGAAGGACGAGATATGGGACAGATGGGACAGTGGAGTGGAGAGGAGCCTCAGGGGCGCATTAAAAATGGCCTTGCCTATGTGATAACTTAGAGGCGACGTAGTTCGACAATGGTTCAAAGGACTGGTCCAAGACAGACGATATGATGGACACAAGAGACATGAAGTCAGAACAGATGGAGGAAGTGGTTTGTTGCAGATAGCGCCTATTTACCAGGTTTTCACCACTTACTTTTATTTGCATGAGAAGCTAAAAGTACACATGACGCCTGTTTGCTAGGTTTTCACCATGGTACCTATCCTAGGCGCCTGTTTGCCAGGTTTTCACTGTAGGACGATTTTTTTTGTTGATTTCTCATTTTTTTGATTTTTTGTTCTATTTTTGATCACTTTTTCATTTTTTTTGGATTTTTTCAGGTATAGAACTTGCGAAGGTGCATGCTATTGATAGGATCATCAAATAGTTCACCTTTAGATGTAGCCAATTGATATGCCCCCGATCCATAAGCTATGATGATGGCATAGGGACCCAGCCAGTTAGGTTCAAACTTTCCATTCTTTTCTCTATCTTGTTGATTTTTGGGATTTTCTCTTAGGACTAGGTCACCAACTTGGATTACTCGGGGCTTTACTCTATGATTGTAGCTTCTAGACATGCGTTGCTGATATGCTTTCAGGTGGTTAAAGGCCTATTGCCTTCTCTCTTCGAGCAACTCTAATTCTTGGAGTCTGGTTACTCTGTATTGTTCATCTGATATGAGGCCTTTTAATGAGACTCGTAAGGATGGGATCTCGACTTCAATGGGCAAGATAGCTTCAGATCCATAGACTAGGGAGTATGGTGTTGCACCTGTGGGTGTGCGGATGCTTGTGCGGTAGGCCCACAGTGCGGGATTCAGTTGGACATGCCAATCACGGCCGGCATCATTGACAGTCTTCTTTAGTATTTTCAAAATGGTTTTATTTGATGCCTCAGCCTAGTCGTTGCCTTGTGGGTAATAGGGGGTTGAAAAGCGATGCTGGATATGGAATTTGTCGCATAGTTCCCTGACATCTTAGTTTTTGAAGGGTCATCCGTTATCTATGATAAGGGACGAAGGGACACCATAACGACAAATGATATAGTTCAGGATAAAAGAGGCAATCTACTTGCCTGTGATGTTGGCTAAGGGCACAGCTTCAATCCACTTCGTGAAGTACTCTGTGGTAGTGATAATGAATTTATGGCCGCTTGAGGAGGGAGGATGAATCTTTCCCACTAAGTCGAGTCCCCACTGACAGAAAGGCCAAGGAGTCATTAATGGTTGTAGTTCCTACACTGGTGCATGTATCAGGTTCCCGTGGATTTGGCATTTCTTGCACTTCTTCACAAAATGATAGGAATCTTGTTCCATAGTTGGCCAGTAGTACCCCATGCGTATGAGTTTCTTGGCTAGGGTAGGGCCACTAGAGTGAGCCCCGCATATACCGTTGTGTATTTCGCTCAGGGCAGTTTGATATTCCTCACTATTGAGACACTTAAGGAGAGTACCATCGAGACCTCTGCGATATAAGGTATTGGCGACAATGGCATACCGGGATGCCTGGCGGATAAAGGTTCATTTTTGATTACTGGAGAGATCGAGTGCGAGGGTATTCTCTTTAAGATAGGCAAATATCTTTCCATAGAGAGGGGAATCGGCTCCTACGATGTGGCATATGACATGGGATTCTGGGGTATCATATGTAGGACAGGAGACTGGCTCCACCAAGAACTCATATCGTGATTGGTTATCTGGGATGTCGAGAAGAGATGCGATTGTTGCCATTGTGTTTGCTGCTTTGTTCTCTATCCTTGGTATCTGTGTGAAAGATATCTTGACGAAATATTCTTTGAAAACATCTACCATTTGTTTGTAAGGTATTAATTTCTCATCTTTCATTTGGTAGTTGTCATTCACTTGATTTATGACTAGCTATGAATCGCCATATACTTGAAGTTCTTTGATATTCCATTCCACTGCTAGCTTGATACCAATGACCAGGGCTTCATACTTTGCCACGTTGTTAGTGCAGGGAAACATTAATCTATATTATTTAGGGATCGTATCGCCATTAGGTGTGATCAATAAGATACCAGCCCCCAATCCATGCTGAGTGTATGAGTCGTCAAAATACATTTTCTAGGTTACTGTATTTATGTGGAAGATAGAGTCATCTAAAAATTCAAAGCTCAGAGGCTGTCATCTGTTAAAGGTGCTTCTGCCAGTTGATCTGCTAGTAGTTGTCCCTATATTGCTTTCTTATCGACATATTCAATATCGAACTCACTGAGAAGCATGACTCATTTAAACAATCTACCTGTTAGGGTTGCCTTGTTGAGTAAGTATTTGAGTGAGTCTATCTTTGCTATCAATTTGACAGAGTGTGACAGCATGTAATGTCTCCATTTTTGTGAGGCGAAGACAACAGCTAAACATGCTCTTTCGATTGGTGTGTATTGCAGTTCATACCCAACAAGTGTTCGACTAATGTAGTAGATAGCCTATTCTTTCCCATCATAGTTCTGTTGTGCAAGGAGAGCTCCTAGAGCTATTGGTGTAGCTGAGATGTATAGTAATAGAGGCTTGCCCTGAATTGGTGGCATCAATACTAGTGGTTTCATGAGATATTCCTTTAATTGCTGAAATGCCTGTTCACATGACTCGTTCCATTTGAAGGGGACATTCTTGTGTAGAAGGTGGGAAAATGGGTGGCACTTGTCTGCCAGTTGAAAAATGAACCTTCTGATGGACTGTAACTTTCCCTGTAGGGATCTTAGTTGAGTCAAATTTTTAGGGGGTGACATCTCCATGATGGCTTTCACCTTAGCCGGATCGACTTCGATACCATTTGCAAACACTATGTATCCCAGTAGTTTGCCTGATGTAACCCCGAAAACACATTTTTTTGGATTGAGACGCACATTAAACTGTTGTAACCTGTTGAAGATCTTCTCTAGTACTGCTAGATGGCTTTCTCTTGTAAGTGATTTCACCAGAATGTCATCGACGTAGTCTTCCATTATAGTGTGCATCATGTCGTGGAAGATTGTTGTCATGGCTCTCTGTTGCCCCAGCATTTTTCAGACCAAAGGGCATGACACACCAAAAGTAGGTGCCCCAAGGACATGTAAATGCAGTCTTGTGTTGGTCTTCTGGTGTGATCTTTATTTGGTTATATCCTGAAAAACCATCCATGAGTGATAACATGGTGTGCCCTGCTGTAAGATCTACAATCATGTCAATGTTGGGCAGGGGGAAGTCATCTTTGGGACAAGCTTTGTTCAGGTCCCTAAAATCATTGCATATTCTGACCCTGCCATCTGGTTTAGCCACCGGTACTATATTCGAAACCCATTTAGGATAGTCTATAGGCCTGATAAATCCAACATCTAAGAGTTTCTTTAGCTCTTCTTTCACCATGAGGGCCACATGTGGATGCATCTTTTTGAGTTTTTGTTTGACTGGTTTAGCTCCTGGAGCTAGAGATAGATGATGCATGATAAGATTCAGATCTAGCCCTGGCATGTCAATGTATGTCCACACGAAGTTGATTTATTTTCTCTTGAAGAAGTCTGTAAATGCTGGTTTTTCATTTTCTGTGAGAGCTTTTGCCCTGTGGATCATTCTGGGCTCATCACCTGTGCTGACATTGATTGGTTCTGCCGGTTCTATCAAGATCGACAATCTCTCCTGATGTGTAAGATTGGGGAGAGGGTCAAGCCTTCCATCCTTCAGTGCCTCAAAGAGGTTTTCACCGTTGGATACGTCTTTATTTTTACTATTTTGATGATCTAACACTGCCGCGGAGCGGTTTTCACCATTAGATCATTCTTTTATCTTGATATTTTTATGACTGAAAGGCTTGGCACTCTCTCCAAAATAGGCCTTCTCGTTGAGTTCAATAGCATAGCCAGCTCTGTGGTCTCCTGCAGATATGTGATCTCTAAGCTCAAGATAATCGATGATGGATTCGTCATTTTCAAAGGTGTCTAGCTCAGGGGTGGTGCCTTCTAGGTCCCAGTCGATAAGTTCAGGGTGTACCAAAGGTAAGGGATCATTAGGTTGGTCTAGTTCAATGGTGTTGATGGTTAGGACAGAATTATTAAAGGCCCAGACAAAGTCTGCGATGGTACCCTCTATTAGTGGATTCGTCAAGGGGGGTATCATTCCTTCCTCACGATTTTCACTATTGTTGCTATGCAGGTCGGACTCTAGCTGTCTAGCCCTTGGACCTTGTCTCTCGTTGGCATGGGTCGGGTCATACTCGTGGACAACGTCAATATCCTTTTCATCACAAGACATCTTAGAGAGGCTATCCCACTCATACTCGTTAGAATCAGTTTCGCTTCCCATTTGCATTCTCTAAATTTGTTCAACCAGATTGCTAGTGGATGCTTCTGGTTGTTTGCCTTTGTTCTTGTTGGTTCTGTTGTTTCTTGATGCTCTAGTGTACCCTAGCCCTGTAGTGTCTCGGGCTGTTAAGGTATGAGGTTGGATGGGTTCAGTGATGCCATCCTTTCTTGAACCAAGTGGATCGTGTCCTTCATACCCCATTCTCTGTAGCATTTGAAATCCTTGACCATATTGTGCCGTTTGTATAATGGGATGGTTATGTTGTGTTGAGGAACTACCTTCATCTTTGTATAGCCACTGTAGGATATCTTTTTCATCACTTTCATCTTCTAGGCTTCCCCATTTCACAAATGGTCCTTTGGTGTTTCTCTCTGCTTTTGGTGTCCTTAGGATGGGTCTCCCATAGGATCTAGGAGATAGAGGTAGTTGTGCCAAACAGAGGGATTGGGAGACCGTGTACTCGCCCAGGCCCTTATCTTTGAGTTGGAGTTTAGGTTGAGACGCTCCTGAAGAGGAAGCAAGTGTAGCTGGATCTACAAGAGACGAAGAGGCGGAAGAAGCACGGTTGGTGGGGATCACAACTTCTGGTTTTGGCTGAATAGAGTTGCAGTATTGAAAGGGGTTAGGGTCACCTTGGATGGTGATCTCTTGACCTTCATGTGGGAACTTGATACATTGATGGTATGTGGAAGGTACTGCTTTCAGAGCGTGTATCCATGGTCGCCCAAGAAGAATGTTGTATGCTAGCTCCATGTCTAGGACTTGACAAGCTACATCTTTTACTATGGGGCCCACTCTGATTGGTAGGGTAACAATTCCTTTAGACGTTCTTTCTTCCTCATCATAGGCTTTTATGGTGATTTTTCTTTTTGGATCGATAGCCTTCTCTAAAAACTCCAATGTAAGGATTAGCTTCAATGTGCAGATATTCAAACCAACCCCTCCATCTATTAGGACTCTTTTGATCTTGTGTGTTTATGTATGAAAGCTTCAATATGCAGGGAAGCATTATGGGGTTGAGTGATTGACATATCATCCTTCTCAGTGAATGATAGGGAATGTGGTGAGGTGATGTGACCAACCATGGTTTGGAATTGTTCTTCAGCTAAGTTCGTGGGGACGGAGGCTTCTGCTAAGGCTTTGTCAAGTATGGACCTATGAGAAGGAGACAGACGCAGAAGTTCTAACATGGAGATGTGTGCAGGTGTTTTGTGGAGTTGATCCATGATACTGTATTGACTAGACGGAGGAGCGGAAGCTCCTCTAAGGGTGACCTTGTTACTACAGGCAGTAACATTGCAATTTGGATCCTTGTTGATAGTGATCACATTGATGTGTGAATCACCTTCTGAGATATGGTTAACAACATAGTCGAAGCTGACATTTGTGTAGTTTGCGTTGTTAGAGCCACTATTATTTTTGTTGGAAGGTCCTCCCTACTCGTAGTTAGGAAGAGGATCCTTGAATGCCTAATGATCACTGTTGGAGGTGTGTCCGTGAGATTATCTGTTAATGGATATTTTGTTTTGCTCTATTAAGTCTTGGATTATATGCTTGAGTGCAAGACAATCATTTGTCTTGTGCCCCCTGTTTCGGTGGTATTCGCAGAAGTCATTGTCGTTCCGCCAGTGGGGTTTGACCTTTGGTTCATACTCACGTGCTGAGGGAAGCGTTATGAGATTGTTGGCGATTAGCTTCCGTAGGGCAGTTTCTAGTGACTCATCCAAAGGTGTGAACTTTCTCCTAGGCTGAAAGTTGGTAAACCTAGATTCGGTATTTCTTGGTTTTTTTTGTGGGGGGTTATTTTGAGGTGTTGATAGGTTGAAAATTGGTTGCTTAGGTGCCGCATTTTTGGCGTCTACTACCCCGTCATTTATGATGTTTTTATTTTTCATCCAAAATCTAGGTTTGTCATTATTGGTGTTGGTATTAGGAGTGTCTTTGTAGAGCTTGATTTGACCTTTCGTGATTAGGGCTTTTTCTATGATGAGGCCCATCTCAATGACCTTGCTAAAAGAAGTAGGACATTGGATTTGGATTTGGTAGCTTAGGTCTATTTGCAAGTTGTGGATGAACATTTCTAGCATTTGTTTCTCCAGCATTTGGTGTGGGCACTTGCTTGCCAGTTGTCTCCATCTCTGTAAGAAGGCGGCAAAAGATCCTCCTCCTTTCTGTTTGGTGTTACAAAGATCTAATATTGAGGTGTCGTGCTCAATATTGTAAGAAAAGTGGGTGACAAATTTATCTACAAGCTCGTTGAATGTTTTAATACCAGGTGGCAGTCTAGAGAACCACTCCATGGCTTGTCCTCCTAAGCTTCGTGGGAAGAATCGCATAAGGTAGGTGTCGTTGTGTGCGACCTCAAGACAAGCAGCATTGAATTCTCTGATGTGATCCCTTGGGTCACCCTTTCCTCGATATTTATCGAATTTAGGTACCTCAAATTTTGAGGGGAAAGGTATCATGACCAAGGCCCTATCAAAAGGATATGGTGAAATATCCTCTAGGGTGTAGTGTTTAGTTGATGCCCCCAATTTCATGTCTGAAATTTGTTGTTGGAGAGCGTCATATTTTTGGTTCATTAGACTTAGGGCATCTGTAGCATCAGTGTTGGTTTTGCTTTTGTCCGAAGGTGTTTCTTCCTCATGTCTACTTCCTTCAGGGATTCTTTCTTCATTGGTTTCTTTGAGAGTCTCCACGTCATAATCCCTAGGGAGTTTGACTCCTAGACTTGCGAGATGTAAAAAGAATTTTGTTGGGTCTTGGGCAAGCACTTTTTCTAGTAGGTGTTGGAATTTTGGATTATGTTGCGTTTGAAGGATCTCTTCCATGGAAATTTCTTCATCACTTTCGTGACCATTGGGAACACTTTTCTTTGCCATTTCTAACTGTTTTTGTTTTTGTAATCTTGTTAAGACCATGCAAGGTAGTAAAAGGATGGGATGAAGTGAGATTTCGAACAAGGTGCTAGAATGAAACAAGGTTTTAGCAAGGTTCTTCTTAGATCTAGGTGGTGTCAAACAAAGTGGGGTATACAAAAGCGATAGTCAAAGTAGGGATGTTAGAAATCCAAATACTTGATGTTGACTTGTCTTGCACAACCCCCTAGTGGGGTTCTGAGAGAAAAGGATAAGTAACCCTTGATATTGGAGACTCACTAGGTTTTGCTTGAGGTTTGATTTTGATCAAGAATAATTTGGGTATAACCTTGTTGGAAATTTGGAAGAAATTGGTGAGATTTTGGATGAGCAAGTAGCTATGGTGCGAAAAGAAGGAGAAATGGTTGATTTGCAAGGTCTTAATCAGATTTTTGGAAACTGAACAGGTTTGGAGATGGTTTTTTTGAAAAGTTTTCGACAGTTTTGCTCTTGGAAGGTACTGAATTTTGCTCTCTAGTTTAAATGTGCAGCAGTTTAAATGCGTCACAACAGAAGTCAAATGCGCCAGGAGTTGTAGTAAATGCGCAACTCTGGTTTTGTTCAAATGCGCCACGAAATATATCAAATGCGCAAAAAGTCGAGGCAAATGCGCAATTCTGGTTTTGGTCAAATGCGCCGCTAGTTGAGGCAAATGCGCAATTCTGGTTTCTTGCTTGGATTTTCAAAGTTTTCAAACTATTTTTAGGATCTTTCAGCTTTTTGGCTTGAAAAACTTGGTGTTCTGATGTTCAATTATGGCAAAAGCATAGCAAACACAGAATTTTTCCATGATTTTTATCTTTTTATATTTTTTTGTACTTTTTTTAGGACTATTTTGACTCAAAACAAGTACAACCTAGGCTGGATATGACAATATTCGTTGAATCCTCTAGTTGTGCCACTCAAAGCGTGTAGCTCCAAGATCTGGTAGCACCGGCTCCCCTCCACAGCACTCACTTCTCACGCATACCAGATCCGGGTTTCCTTAGGCTCATACCCCCACTGAACCTTAGGATTGTCCCTGCTACCTCTACTAAGAGTCACTTGAATCGAGGCCGCTTCAAGGGCTCCACCCTTTGCATCAACAAATAGGGGTTTTTGGCTTGCTACACAATTGGTTCTTAGTCCGGGCAACCGTTCGAGTGGTTACACGTGCGGCGACACTACTCTTTGTTATGAAGTCTTCCAGCCTCAAAGGGTTATGCCTTAGAGGGTTTTGGGGGAGGTTGGCCGTCGGTGTAACATAGCAGCACTCGTTGCTTGAGGTTTTCACCTCAAGCATAGTTTATTTTAAGTGGCTTGGTAGGGCTTGGCTTTAGCCTGTTACCACTCAGGGTCGTTCCCACTTGGACAGGCATGCATCCAAGGGCAGAGCCCTCTAAAGGTTTAACAAATAGAATGAAAAGTCTGGCACTTTGATCACCCAGTTAAGGGGAGAGCATAAGCCTATTGTCATTCGCAAACACATAATACAATGGTTAATCCAACCTAATTAAAATTAGAAAAACTAAATGGGCTACTCTACTTGTGCACTCACACGATTGTTAACTTGGAAGTGTTTAGATCATAGCAATATTCATGTTCCCATTTGTTAACTTGGAAGTGATTAAGACATAGCAATGTTCATTTTCCCATTTGTTAAGATAGCAGTGGTCTAATCTAGGAAAATAAATGAACAATGCAAAGATAGCAATTGGGTTTAGTTACTTCCTTCCTAGTTATGAACTATGTGGAGTTTGTATGAAATGCACTTGGTTACTTTTCCCTTACTTAGCCTAAGTGAACTAGGTAAAGCATCTAAATGACCTAATCCAGCCACTAACCTTGCAAAACAACTGTTAGATCCAATGCACAAAATCAGAAACCCTAAAAATAGAAAGCATAATCAAATGCGCCGCCCTGCAGTCTGAATGCGCAGAAACAGGACTCGCATGCGGCATTGTACAAAAGCACAAAAATAGAAGGTAAATGCGCCAAAATGTGAGGTATATGCGCAACTATATCAGATGCGTCATTTTACAATGCAAACGCACAAAAAAATCGGGTATAAGCATAATTCTGGTAGATGCGTCACTTGGGAGGTCAAATGCGCCGGAGTGTCGGATGCGGTGTAACAGGAGTCAAATGTGCCGAATCACAGGGTGTATGTGCCAAATGCTTCTGTCAGAATCTGTTCGTCACCTATACGGACCTGTCACTTAGGAAAACTCATTTTTTGATTAGTTAGAGGGGCAAGGGCCCCACGGTGGGTGCCAAAATGTGAGGGGGAAAATAGGTTAATCAAATCAATGATAATAAGAACCCAAACATCTATGAAATCTGAAGATAAAAAAGGAGATTTAAAGTAATAAACAAGAACAACACTTACAACTTCTTTCACCTTGTGTCTTCCATAGTTCGCCTATCCTTCCTTGACCTTGATGTTGATGAAGCCCTCAGAAGCTATTGCTCCCTTGCTTGTTGAAGGTGACAAGAGTGGAATGGTTGAGATATTCGTGTGGTTGAAGATGAGGTTCAAACACACTAACAAATGGATATGAAATGCTTATGGAAGTAGGGGTACCAAAGGCGCGCCGGTATCTCTGCAGCATAAGTTTGCACAAATGATCGATATGAAATGAAGAAGAATAGTATTGTATTTATAGAGATGTGTAGAAGAAGATCAATGGTTGAGGATAAAAGGGAAGATCAACAGAGGAGGATTGTTGAGGAATGTGCAACAAATGGAAGAAAGACATGTGTCATTCGAAAAGCAGCTTTGTGGAGTTAACTCCTCTCTTGATTAGGATGAGATTTGATTTTCTTAAATTAGAATTTATTTTTCTAATTTAAGAGAAAGTTTGCTTTTAAAGATGCTTTAAAACCGCTTTTTCTTTTGTATGACAAGAGGAAAGTATTTTTAGAAGATAAGAATGATTTTTGAAGATAAGAATGCATAATTAAATAAAAAGATTTATTTAATTATTTTGTAGATAAATGAGAGGAATAAAATATAAGAATATATTTTATTTTTGTGAAGATATTTGAAGAATAAAATAAAATATAAAAATATATTTTATTTAGTGGAGAATTTAGATTTTACTTAAATAAAATTTGTATTTTATTTTAAATTTGGAAGAATAAAAGGTTTTAATTAAATAATTAAAATTATTTAATTATTTAGCAGAATGAAGGTGATGTATATGAATTTAATTAATTAAATAAATGTGTTTATTTAATTAAATGAGAGAAAATGAATCAATCAATAAATGAATTTATTTATTTATTGATAGAAGAATGTGAATGATGAAATAAATATTTAAAATATTTATTTAAGTAGAGTCATGCCAATTTTAGGTGTATACAATACATTAGGCTACTTTGGAGTGTGGAGTTTTCTCCTAAAAGGGTTTTCCCCATGTACACCTCATGTTATGGTATATTGTTTATTTTATATTTGTATGTGTTTGTATGTTCAGTAATTGTAAAATTTAAAAATTTGCACAATACTCTCCTCTAAGATTAGTCTAGGAAGTGTTTTTATGTCCCTTGCTTCCTTTTAGAAACCTAGTGTGCCCTACTTGGATTGATTAGAGGATTCTTTGGTGAAAAATAGGAGTTGATTGGAGGATGAGGATGTTGCCTCTTGGTTGTGCCAACCTTGAGGCAAAGTCCTTGGGCCCAAAATGGCTCAATTTTCTAGGACTAGTCAAGCATAATGTTTGCCATCCAAGGTCACTAATCACGAAGAGATTTGTAAAGTGAGATTTTAGGATTTCAAAGGTGGTTGCTACACTAGGTTTAAGGTATCAGATCTCATCAAATAGTTTGATTAAAACAAATAAAAAGGTGGTGAAATGAAGGGGGTGAGAAGTCGTGGAAAGGGTCAACACCTAAGACCAAGGGACAAAATGAAAAAAATATAATTAAACCACAAAATCAAACACATGAAAAGGATCAAACAAACTAGGATATGACTAGGGATGAGGACAAAGAGTTTAAAAAAGAAGGCCAAAACACACATGTGACAAGACAACTAAAATGAGTACAAAATGTGACAAAGAAAATTGTAAAGTATGCAATATCTAATCTTACAGTATGAAATGTTTGATAACCAAGAGAACTATAATCTAATTAAGTCTAATGACCAAGGAACCTTAATAAACCTAGTTATTGTTGCACATAGACTTTTTATTTGACCACTTCAGACTAAGATGATGGTTAGGGTGGATTAGGGTTTCCATCAATGGTGGGTTCATACTACCCCCCCCCCCCCCGCCCCCACATAATGAGAGCCTAGGACAAATGAAAGACTTTTGGATATATGTTGGTTTTGGATGCACACTTACTTTTAGATGTACTTCGCATTTTGCCATTAACATCATACTTGTACTCTAAAAAATCATTGATCTTATTGTAATAATGGATTGATACAACCATATTGTGAGCTATCTATCTATCTATATAAATATATAATATATAATGTGATGATTTGTATTACACTTGTACTAAAATGGACTATGATGTATTCATTGCAGTTGCTTTGTAGCAAATTTGTATTGCTTATTATGTACCAAACAAGAACAAATAAAGGTTTTATTTGGGTTTTTTTACAAGCATCTCTTCTAATTTGTTTAAAATTGTTAAATTGATCAAGGGTTTGATTGAGGCAAAATGAAAGGAGCAAGTCACCTTCCACACCTCAAGCTCTAAGAATATCTTCAAGCATTACCATTTTAGATTGCTAAGACAAACAAGATTATGAACACACATAGTGGGTTAAAACTATAGGTGCAAGAATCAATTTTGCATGTGTGAAATTACACCAAGACAAAGTGTAGGACATCTCTTACTCTATTGGAGTTTTAATGTCTCATATTTGATAACAAAAACTATAATTGGATCAATAAGCGCAAGTTACAACAAAGCATCATCTTATAACAATCAAAACTAAGTATCCTACTCCTCTTTGTTATTTTTGTATAGTGTGTTTGGATAGTGTTTTTACTCGACTCCTTAAATTAGGGTAATCTGATTGTCATGGCTTATTGCATTTGTTCAACCTTAACCTAATTTAGAAAATAACTATATTTTTTTACTTTTCAAGAAAATATCAAAATTAGAATATGTAATTATGGATAACAAAAACCTTTTAACATAAATTTGACTTCATTTATCATCAAACCTAATAATTATAATAAACTAGTATAAATATCTTAAATACATCTAACTTAAAATATTAATCTTAAAATGTTTATTTAACCTGTATCACAAATCCAACACAGACACTTAAAAAAAATATCTTTTAGAAAAATATATTTAGGATATCTATATTAATTATTATTATAATTTGATGTAGCAATCTCTTTTCTTTCAACAAATACCCCTCATGCTATGTTTATGCTAAGAGGTGCTCTACAATAAGATCAATCATGCTATGTATATAAAAACCAAAACACAATTGACATATATTTAAAAAAATTAAAACTATAAAACAAATCTTAAGTAAATAAATATAGCTCTCCAATAAAATAAAATAAAATAATTCTTAAATAATTTTAAAGTACTCTTAAATAAATAAAAATAAAATTTAAAATAAAAATAAACTATAAACAATATAAAATAGTTCTAAAATAAAATAAAATAACTCTTAAAAAATAAAATAATAAAAAATAATATCTTTGGAGAATTTTAAATACATGTATTTAAGATATCTACCCTAATTATTTTTTTTTGCTACGTAAATATAAAGGTTTGTATTAATCCGAAGAAAGTATGAACATGCAGGTGCCTATAAGCTGCTTACCTGCCACAGCCAGATAACAAAAGACTCTTGAACCCTTCCTTGAGACTATAGGTTTTATAGTGCTTTACAAAATCAGCCACTAGGCTTTCTGATCTGATATGGGAGACCATGCTATCCAAAATTAGCCTCTAGGCTTACTGGTCTGATATTAACTATATCATTAACAAACCTACTGAGACTGAAGATTTATCTAAACAGGATATCAAAAGAGGCCGAGCTCGACAGCCATGGCATGAATACTGTCAACTCATACCTCTTCCCCGGGTTACACATTCTCTTGCAACATATTCTGGAGGAAGCCGTAGACCTGGGTGACACGATCCTGATGCTCCACTAGCGCCAGGCCTTTCAGATCAAGGATGAAGGGCAGAACCTTCGTCACCTCCGGAGGGTCCTTGTTTGAGGCAATGTCTTTTGGATGGGGAATGCCCACCCCTGGTATGGCCGCCTCCAAAATGGAATCGAGGCCCCGAAGGAATTCCGCTTTGAACACTTTCACCATGACAGATTTCGCCGCCGCTGTAGACACCCCGATACCCAGAATTGAGGCAAGGAAATGGGAAGAAATGTGGGAGTTGACCCTGTAGAACTCATCTGCTGCCAAGAAACCCATCCCCAAGATAATTTTGACCGCCGGTAGGAGCAAGCCCTCATGCCTTCGCATGATGCGTTTTAACCTTAAGTCTATGACAGCTCCCTTGAATGCCATCTGCCTAACTGAACTCTCCAGCTGTAGAGGAGTCGAAGCCCCCAGATTTATCAGCCCATGCACCGAGATCTTCATAATGAAGCCCGAGCCCTTCTCCATGCTGACTGCTACTGCCACCGTCTACTCTAGCAGAGAATTGCTCGAAACTGCGAAAATGGAGTGAACTCCGGATATATCTTTCTGTCTGCGCATAAGAGAGATCACATTCATTTAACCAGAGCTTATAATCAATGCAAAGAAAAGTTTGCTAGAGTGAGGCGTGCGACGGCTCAAGTCGAAGGCCCGCGAAATCCGTAAGGGAGGAGATCCATCTCCAAATCATAAAAGCCACAATGATTACAAAGAGGAGGCCATAACAACTTTGTATGGCATCGACCCATCCAAGTGTTCTTGGATTGGGTGCCCACCCTGCCACCCTAATATCTACCCTAATTACTAATGCAATAACATATTTTTATTTATTTATTTTTCCCACTTTTATTCCTTTTGTTGTTTTCCTAAGAAAGCTACGAACTTCTGATGCCATCTGCATTCATTATAACGCAATTCTCAACTCTAAGCAGGTAGGAAGCTTGATAAAAATCTGTTTTTTTCTTCCAGCTATTGGCAGAGAAAGTTGCAATGGAAAAGAGAACTGGTTTTGGTGTTGTGCTTGCAGTGTTATGTGTATTGACAGCTTCCCTGAATACTTATGCTGGGAAAACTCACACAGATTTCGTGAAGACCACCGTCTCCAATAACAAGATTGCCATCTTCTCCAAATCGTATTGCCCGTAAGTCTATTCTCTTCCTCTTCTAATCGAATCTGCAAATTCCTGCATTCCTTTTTTTCTTCAAAACCCATTCTATCAACAGTATTTAGTAATAAGAATTGCATGAATAATTTTTGGGAAATATACATCATATGATATATTTTCCGAGCTATACTCAAATGATATAATTATGTCCATATTTGTAGTTAATTTATATATATACAGAGCTGAATATCGGGAAGTTCCTGCGTTTAGTTCCCCGTAATAGTCATTTGCCCAGATCCAATAATCTGAAGGCGTAATGGCCACGGTTTGTTGTCCCATGTGTAGTTAGGAATGAACATTGGAAACACATGGGGGAACACTGCAGAAGGCCCTTGATTTTTGTGGTTTCCTTTTTTTATTAGGGTGTGAAATTTATCTGGATTTAGTCTAGGGATTTCAAGTCGGTAATTAAAATCCTGTCAAGGTACATTAGCAATTTAGCAGCACTACATATGCTTTTTTGGTTCACAGTGTTCCACGTTTTAAATGTAACTCAAAACTGAACCGAATCTGTTGCTATGCCAATGGGTACATCAGTTCTGTGATTAGGAGTGCAGAAACCTCATGGATTGGTAGGTGGAGTCCAAGTTACTGACATTGAACATTAAATGAAATGAAGTTTTTAATGACGTCCGTGAGACCAAGCAGTCTATGGGACCTGAGAGTAAAACCAATCAGCTAGACACCAAAACTGGTTACAACTGTTACTTCTGACTGTCCTCTATTTCTTTGTTGATCTTGGATCTTTTGTTATAGATTTTAACCAAGTAGTCTGCAGTTTTTGCTATCTTTTCCTCTTCAAACAGGGTTGTTAAAGTTTCAACTTTTAGAATATTAGCGTATTTTCTCTGTATGTCCTCATATGCCATACATTCCATGATGAAATGCCATTCCATTTCCACTGATCCTAACATGCAAAGGTGACAAACCCTTTCCGACCATTCCTCTTTGGGTGTTTCCATCTTCCAGTTTCACACCTAAGATGGTGTGAACTAGTTTTCAGCTGGGCAATTAGCATTTTGCCTTTCCATTTTATTTCCACTCCTATATAGTGTTTTTGCTCGTGGTCACATGTGGGGTTGAAATTCTTGACATAATATTCTCTTTTTCATCCAAACTGTTTTGTCTACATGGCAGCTTTGACTTTCTCTCTCACATACCTTTTGATTTCTACATTGGTGTTTGGGCACTCTTGCATGTTAATGCCCCATTTACTCATCCATTTCCATGTTCTCTATTTTTTTCAAGTATCCTAATAGCCGAATCAACGCTGCCGCCTCAACTAGAAAGGCACTAGCTTCAGCTAATATGATCTTGTATGGGACCGTGGTTTTTATTTGAAACTGCTTGAAATTAAATGCTTTTGTAACCTTTCTATTTGTCTCCATTTCGCCACTGGCGTGCTGCTGCCCCAAACTTTGCAACCATACAACACCACTGGAGTAACAAGCAGACCAAAAAGAGTCATCTTGATTTTCCAATCCCATAATTCAGCTGATCTGCATTTGTTTTGAAGCATGTATAAGGCTTTCCATCCCCTCTGTATCCTTTTAGCTCTACAAGCCTCCCAATTGAGATTGTTGTGAAAGTCAAGGCCCAAATACTTGTATTCATTTGCCACTTGCAAGAGGCTACCTTCAAACTCAAAATTTATATGTCTCTTTTTTCTTCTCAAGGTAAAGATCATGACTTTGGTTTTGCCAATGTTTACTTGCATTCCCACCACCAGACATAATGGTTCTAGAGCTCTTTGGTGCTATTGCAGACAATGCCGTTTTAGCCATTAGGATAAGGGCATCCGCATATAGCAGTAATTTTACCACATAGGTGGCCAGATGGACACACCCGCCCATCTTGTCAATCCACTCCTCTAACTTGCCTATGTATAGCCCAAACAAAGTGGGGGATAGCGGACACCCTTGCTTGACTCCGATGTCACTCCCAAAGCACTCAGATAAACCACCCTTTGTTCTGATTTTGGCCTGAACTTAATCATAAAGTCTGTGAACAGCTGCTTTATATTTTTCCGATATTCGAACTCTTCCATTCTGCCCTAGAGTTCGCTTCTAGGCATCATGTCAAATGCCTTTTCAAAATCGACAAAACAGAAATAAACCTCTTCCCCCTGTTTGTCCTAGACCTTTTCAATAAAATGTTTGAGAGTGATGCAGTGATCAATGGTAGAGTGTTTTGGCTTGAAACCCGACTGCCCTTTCGCCCTCTTACACTTCTTTTCAGCCCAAAGGCTAATTCTACACTCTACCATACTTCCAAAGAGCTTTCCAAAATGAGGGTTAATCATAATACTATGATAGTTTGATGGGTTGTTGACATCCCTGCTTTTGAGGAGAGGGATGACGACACTGGTTGTCCAATTTGGCAAGAAACCATATTGAATGACCCCGTTGAATATGTTTTTGATGTATGGCGCAGGAGCTTCTAAACCCCATTTTAAGAATTCCACTTGTAGGCCATCTATGTCCCGAGCTTTGCCCACCACTAACTTTTTGATTCCTTCCTTGATATCCTTTGTGGAGATGAGTTTGGCTCTAGTGTTAATTACCAGAGGGAGGAGGGGGGCCGGGGTCTTTATTTTGGTCTTGCTTATACAATATTTTTGCATACTCTAACTATTGGGTGTCTGTGATATTATTCTCCACATTTGTTCTAGTCTGGTGTAGTTCCCTCCAAAAACCTCTCGGATTATGCTTCCCTAGAGAAATCAGTTCCTTCCTTCTAACTTTCATGAATTCTTCTTTTTTAGATCTCACTAATTTTCCATACACTTTTTTACATGCTTTTTCCTTTCCAGAGACATTCATCATTCTTTTTGCAGCCTTGCATTCTTCATCAAACCACAGATTTGCTGGGAAACTGTTTTTGATACCTCTTCCGGCCTTAGATTGCTTGCATTCCATGAGTGCCTTGTGGATTATATCCATCAAGTTCTCGCTGTTTATTATTCCCTTGTGTTTGCTGGAGCTGCCAATATCTTCTATTTATTATTCCCTTTATGAGAGGGAACAAATTGTTTAGCATGTACTTTGTGCATATTGACAATCATCATTCTCATCAACAATAAGAGAATCTGGCCACTGTTGGATTTGCAGCTACTGCTTACTGGTAGTTGTGCCTATAGGTAGAATGAGGTTTTCTTTCTTTCCGAGATGGTTATGCCTCCTCATCTGTAGAATTTAAAACTTGGAAGTGACTAGAAATTCATAAAGGGTGGTGTTCAAGACAGAACTTATGACACACAAAAGCATCATAAAATAGATACTGTTTTTTCTTTTTGTCTTTTTTTGAACAAAATAGTCTCAGGTTGATGAGAGCCAACAATTCCGTTAAGAGTACGTGACCCTAGTTCCTATCAATGAATTTGAATGCAAAACAATTTCCTACATTTGATATGAACTCCATATTATTTTTCACAGTCCATTAGTGTCATTTTACTCAAATTCCTTTTGAGTTTTGTATAAATGGGTATAAGTGAGCATCCTTTTTTGACAATAGTCTTATTCATTAAGACACATTCCAGACTACTTGTCTTGCAGTCCATTCTTCATTCCAAATTGTGTCAGAAAAAGGAACTCATGGATGATTCTTTTACAATCAGGCGTCTGCAAGGTGTTATAGACAGTTTGGTTTTCTAAGCACATTTGGTATGACTGATTTATAAAACATCGAGTTGGCCTCATAATTTTTTCATCTGTGAAGTGCTTGCTAAATGTATCTTGTTTATGAAGTAATCTAACTAAAATTGAGTAGGCTTGCAGAGTCACTTTTTCAAAATGGGGAGTAGCTGTAGTATAAGTACATAAAAGATTAAATTGTTTAGATGACATGAATTATGTCACGGCAAAAAATTGGATGCACTTAATTGATTGGATTCTTGGAAGTTGACTCAGAAACATAATTGTTAGGTGTCATGGTGCATATTTAAATTTCAAGATACAATAAAATTACGTAGATATTTGTAAAGAGGTAGCTTCGAGACACAAAACACATGCTTTTTATAGTAATTTCCCTTCCATTTTACCAAACATTGTTCGTAAGTCACATGTCTGGTCTTGGTAATCTTCTTATCCAATGCTTTTCCCATTTCTTCTGGTTTAGCTATGGACAGCTGTTTCTTCTGAATTGCTGGTTCTTCGGCTTCATCTCCTGAATGATATTGATACAGGTCTGCAACATTGTGTATTGAAGATAGCTCAACTCCTTCTGATAATTGAACTTGATAGATATTATCCCCAAATCTCCTTAGTATCTTATGTTGTTCAATATTTTGTGTGCTCAAATTTATTGTATTCCCCATAAGGAAACCTTTTCTTTTTAAAAATTGCCATGACTAAATCTCCAACTTTAAATTCCTTCTGTCATTGTAATGTCCCTTTTTGGATTATTCCTGATTTCTATGTCTGCAACAAGACTAGTTACACAAATTGAATGTTAGAGACATTAAGATTACTAAATCATGATAATATTCAATACAATTCATCATATCACAATTAGTATTCAAATCAATATATTCAACAATGTAGATTAATACATCATAGCATAAACAATATTCAGTTCAATACATCATAACATAATCCTTCAAGCTAATCACGTAGTGAATATTTTAGGAACTCTTGCAAGGAGCAATATTGAAAGGGATCAGTCCACCTAACAATATTGCCAAGAGCATGAAAGGGGTCAGTCCACCTAACAGCTCCTAGTCCACCTTGGAGGCTGGTCGTTCTCCTTGATCAAGACCCACGAGTATGAAAGGGGTCAGTCCACCTAACAACTCTAGTCAGCCCAAGAGCATGATATTGTCGAGAGCATGAAAGGGGTCAGTCTACCTAACGGCTCCTAATGCACCTCTTGGCCTAACTTGGTAAGAGCATGAGAAGGGTCAGTCCAACGCTCATCTCTCGTGAACTTGGAAGGGCCATCCTTCCTACTTGCAAGGTATCTTTCTAAATTCAAACTGATTGCTTTGGGATTCGTTAGATGATTTACTATTAATACCTCTTGATGAATTGGCAAGTTCAGTCCAATTAACTGCAATATATACTTTGCTGTTATATATATTATACTTCTGCTGTCATCAACTATTGCATATATATAGATCACTGCTGATATATTCCTTGTAGATTTATCTTTGCCAAAGATATATTTCTTTCTGATCACTATATTCTCTTGCTGATCCCTGCCTTCAAATGTTTATGATTTCTTCTTTTTATATCCTCCTTGGAATGGAGTTGTACCTCTTAAATACATCCTTTGCCTTTCCCCAAAGGGTCATACCTTTTTAAACATCATCGCTGCCTTTTTGTTAACAATAGTTAAAGTTTAATCCTTTGTCTTCTAGCGCTGACTTGTCTTTGTCTTCTAACGCTTGTCTTGTCTTTATTATGGATGGGTTTCTTTTTATTAATTCTTTTGTCTAATTATATACTTCCGTGGGGGCATGACAGGCCACCCTGCCGAAGATTGCTTGTCCTCAAGCGATCACCAGCTAGGGTCCCGAATCAATCGTGTAGATTTGTAATTCCTGGACATTGATTGTCATGGAAGAATTGTTGTTAGTATACTTGCCTTAATCCAACTGCCAACATAGTTCTTTAATATCATAAGGCTGATAACATCTTCTAAAGTATTGTCATGGAAGAATTGTTGTTAGTATACTTGCCTTAATCCAATCGCCAACATAGTTCTTTAATATCATAAGGTTGATAACATCTTCTAAAGTATGAGGACAATTTATTGTCCAATATTCTTCTGATTCATGTACTTGTATTTCCCAATATCTCTCAACAACAAAACCAAGGGTTGGTAATTTGCAATGTCTATAATTTAAGACAAGTTTTCTCTCATCCTCAAAAGACATCTTGATCTTTGATCCTGGGATGAGATATTTTTTGTCTTTGTATAGAATGAGTTCCTCCACCACTTTGTACTTATCCACTTGTTGTTTGCCTTCCCATATATCATTAGTCAAGTTGAGAAGGATAGAAGAAGTCATGTTAAACTCAAATGAGGATGAAGACAAAGAAGAAGATAGAATGAATGATATTGTGAACATGCCTAAAGAAAGTGAGGGAGTAAATGATTGTGATTCCATGGAAGGAGACTTTGTGACCAAGGAATACTTGAAAAGAATGGATTGGGAAGCATTTGTTTGATGTTTTGAATAACAACAATGTGATTGAGATAATGCAAGTGTCACAGATGAAGATGTAGTTAAGCAAGTGAATGTAGAAAGGAAGGAAGAAAACATTTTCAATGCTAAAGAAGAAATTGAGAGCATTGAGAATCCAAATTTGGAGATTGCCAAATACTCCAAGATGAAGCAATATTGATGGAAAATTTGAATGATGAAGTGGGCTTGAAGAAAGATTGGAAAATGAATCCAGTGATGTTGTAGAGAAGGTAAATTCGAATCTTAAGTAAGACGTTGATTATTGAATGAGTTGTAGAAGTGTAGAGTAATCAGTGAAGATGATAAGATAGTGTGGAGACAATCTATGACAGATAAGATCATTAGAAGAGAAAAATGATCTATGTTATTGAAGAGAGAGTATGTGAAACATGAAGGATGAAAGAAGTTAGCAAGTGTATTTAGAATTGAAGGAAACGTAGTTGATGAAGGATGCAATCAAGAATCCGAATTTGATTTCGGTAATTGAATCCACACCGTCTATGCTGTTATAGATCTGCCCCTGAAAGTGTTGCCAATGTACTATTTACAGTACCATCTTCTTCATACTTCCCTTTCTCTTTCCAAAGCTCGTTG
The DNA here is from genome assembly GCA_027924645.1 of Cunninghamia lanceolata. NCBI lineage: Eukaryota > Viridiplantae > Streptophyta > Pinopsida > Cupressales > Cupressaceae > Cunninghamia > Cunninghamia lanceolata. The sequence goes on from BSBN01000082.1 coordinate 3,384,912, forward strand.
AGCTCTTCGGCTTAATTGCACTAACTATCTTTGATTCCTAGGCTGGCAGGATCAAAGCTCTGATACCACTTGTAATGTCCTTTTTTGGATTATTCCCGATTTCTATGCTTGCAACAAGACTAGTTACTCAAATTGACGTTAGAGACATTAAGATTACTAAATCATGATAATATTCAATACTATACATCATATCACAATTAGTATTCAAATCAATATATTCAACAATGTAGATTAATACATCATAGCATAAACAATATTCAGTTCAATACATTGTAACATAATCCTTCAAGCTAATCACATAGTGAATACTTTAGGAACTCTTGCAAGTAGCAATATTGAAAGGGGTCAGTCCACCTAACAACTCCTAGTCCACCTTGGAGGCTGGTCGTTCTCCTTGATCAAGCCTCATGAGTATGAAAGGGGTCAGTCCACCTAACAACTTTGGTCGGCCCAAGAGCATGATATTGTCGAGAGCATGAAAGGGGTCAGTCCACCTAACAGCTCCTAATGCACCTCTTGACCTAACTTGATAAGAGCATGAGAAGGGTCAGTCCATCGCTCATCTCTCGTGAACTTGGAAGGCCCATCCTTCCTACTTGCAAGGTATCTTTCTAAATTCAAACTGATTGCTTTGGGATTTGTTAGATGATTTACGATTAATACCTCTTGATGAATTGACAAATTCAGTCCAATTAACTGCAGTATATACTTTTCGGTTATATATATTATACTTCTGCTGTCATCAACTATTGCATATATATAGATCACTGCTGATATATTCCTTGTAGATTTATCTCTGCCAAAGATATATTTCTTTCTGATCACTATATTCTCTTGCTGATCCCTGCCTTCAAATGTTTATGATTTCTTCTTTTTATATCCTCCTTGGAATGGAGTCGCACCTCTTACATACATCCTTTGCCTTTCCCCAAAGGGTCATACCTTTTTAAACATCACCGCTGCCTTTTTGTTAACAGTAGTTAAAGTTTAATCCTTTGTCTTCTAGCGCTGACTTGTCTTTGTCTTCTAGCGCTTGCCTTGTCTTTATTATGGATGGGTTTCTTTTTATTAATTCTTTTGTCTAATTATAATCTTCCTTGGGGGCATGACAGTCATCTAGATTGATCAGCATTTTCTTTGTCCTTCGGTTGCCCTGCTTTACATGCCTTTAACCATCTCATGTAATTGCTGCATGTGATCTGCATATTCTCGTGCTTCATCACTATTTTGTCCTTCAATCAGAAGATATCCCAATGGGATGAATGTGGTGGTTCTTTCTGCCCGAGTTATTGCACTATCTTAGTGTTTTGGTTTCTCTCCAGCTAAACACCTCAATAGATTGTCAAATGACCTGTAGTTGTTTTGTGTAAAGGTTTTTGTAAAGCAATTTGTAATCATCTCAAATGTATAAGCTCAAACTAATTCCTGTGTAAGAAAAAAGACAAATATGTATATCAGCTTTTGTTGGGAAATAAGAAAAAGGGAAAGGAATGAAATAGGAAGTTGAATCAAGCCGACTTGCAATGGTTGCAGAGGCTTTTCATTTTGTGTAGGAATAGGGAAAGTCATGAAAAAAGATGAAAAGCCACTCGGCATAAGTCACTCTGCAAACTTTTACAAGAAGGTGAAACTTCACTGCCTCTTGTTGAGCCTAAAATAGGTCTCTATAATATGATAATCTTCTAAATAGGAAACAAGTAGAAGACTATTCTAGATCCAACACAATTCAAAGATGCCAGTCCACAATGCAGTTTGGGGCTGTAAGAAAGAGCTGTCTATAGAATGGGGGTCCCACAAGGTTGTAAGTAAGAGCTATGGAGACTATAATGCCATTAACTGGTAAGCAAGGGCTATGGATGACAAACAATGTAGAAGATAGAAGTAGAGTAAATAGCAATACTATGCTACCTAATACATGAAGAATAAACATTCCCACTACAAATGAACCTGCCAAATGAAAGAGTACGGTTGGGGATATGATCTCCCCTTCGGGTCGTGACTCTTTGTGACAGATGGTTGTAGGTGAAGTCAAGATGGATGGAAGACCTAAGTAGACCATAGTTGGGGACTCCAAAGACTTGGTATACTTTGCTAGTACGTCTTTATTCTTGAATCTTCAAGACCTTTATATAGATTTGTCTTCCACAATGCTTCTCAAAGGCAGATGTATATGCAAGAATAGAGAAAAACTGATGTTCTTCAATGGTGTTATCTATGAAATGACCAAAGGGGGATCCTATATATGTGAATCTAAACCCTAAAGTCAAATCTATGCTTCAGCTGATGGCTTCGGCCCTGTCAATGACATCGGCTAAAACATTGCTGCTATACAATGCCTTTGGTTGGGCCAAAGGCATCGACTACAAAGAAACCTAAAGGAGGAGAGCTAGAGGGAAAATCAAGAGACAGGGTGACAAATCTGCTGGCATGAAGGTGATATGATGGATGATAGTTGATTGACACATCTCTCACAAAGTATTGAAAGCTGGCTCACCTCAATTCCAGCACATGCACGAACATGTGCTCGGAGATCAACGTGTTGACAAGTCCTATATGAGATGAGTGATAGCAAAAGCAAAAATAGGGTGTATAGTATATACATATGCCCCCTCAAAGCTCATATTTTGTCACAATAGTGTAACAAGTGATGGTGCTTCATGAAAAAAACATATGTACCACTGATAATAAGTGATTGTAATAAAATAAATAAATGAGATCTGAGATAAGCGAAAGTAAATAAATAGATATGCGTACCTTCACTTACCTAACTGACTGTAAGAATAACTCACCATCTCTGATTGTTGGTCCTAGGTTGGGTCCAGTGAAAAGGTGCAAGGATGGGTCTTGCAGGCCTGCAAATAGCTGATTTTTTGAAATTTTTACAAAAACAAACCATTAGTACAATAAAGTTCCTTATTTGGATTGCTCCACTTGGTAGGATGGATGGACTTGCTCCAGTGTAGGGCAAGACATGCTCAAGAGCGGTGGGGGACAAGGACAAGGGACTAATTTTTGGGCCTGACAATGACAATTGTATAGGTAGTTTTTGTTTCTAAGTTTGGGATGGGTAGGTAGGTTAGTTTTTTGAAAAAATGTGCCTAGGGCAAATCTGTGTGATAGAGTTTACCTTGGAGACAATCAAAAGGTAGGTAGTGATGGGAAGCATATGTGATATGCAACGTTTTGTCATTGGCAAGTGTGAGCAATAATATGTGTGCAAATGAAATGAAAAATGTAAAATGTGATATATGTTTTAAAAAGTAATGAATGTGAAATATATGGTAAATGACATCTAATGCTAGCTAGATAGGATATCTTAGGTGACAAAAAGATGTCATAAAGGGAAGCAAAACAATGAGTTTAAAATTAAAATAAATCAACTCTTGGACTAGATGTTCTTAATGGACAACATGATCACCTAATGCCAAGGCCCAACACTAATGTGACATGAGATAAGTGTGATAGTATCAGGAGGCAAGTACTATATAATAAAGGAGTCAAATCCAAAAGCAAGTTAGAAGGGGAAGATTGAGAAGTGGGATGTAGTCAACTAGCTGCAATATCCATTAAGGAGAGAGTAGAAGTGATAGGAAGGGAGATGGTGAGGAACCACTAAGTTGATTTGAGATCACTATGAGAAATAAGACACCCTATTCAAAGTGGAAAAACTAGGAGCTTTTGACATCGAAAGTCTTAGGAGCCCTAAATGGAAAGCTAAGGTTTGGGCTAATAAGTGAAGTAGTAGTTATATCCCATGAAGGCTATGATATGTATGACAACATGCCTATCTTCCCATGATGTTTTCCGCTCCACAAGACCCCACCAAAGCCATTGGCCAGCTGTGATGATTTGGTATGTGTGTGAGAAGGTAGGCAACACAAATGATGTATGAGGGGCATCCTATCCCAGCGTACTAGCCTACCACACCCCAAAGGATCTCCAACTCTATTGTTAAGTCCAATTGTGGAGTTCGAGTTTGAACTAGGATAGGAGGTGTGCCGCTGATTTTGATCATATATTTTTCATTTCCATTTTCTTTTCCTTTTCCTTTTCTTTTTCTTTTGACATTTGACTTCTGCCCTTTTGATATATGGCCTTTGCTTTTTTTTTTTTTTTGTCAAATTTTTGACTTTTGAATGTTCTTCATATGGATTTGGAAGGCCAACAATAGGTTTGTAAAAAGATATCACTAAGAGAGCTTACACTTAGATGCTATAGAGGATAAGCTAAATATCAAGATGCTTAGACACTCCTAGATTTGCACCTTATCAGAGAGTGCAATCTTATTACCAACCTAGGTGTGCCTCAAGTGGGAGATGGAAGTAGGAGAATGGGGACTATGAAGATTCTGAAGGGGATGGTATGATGGGTACAATGATGATATGCTAGTATTCGACCATGAGAGGGGAAGTTTGCTTTAGAATTGACTAGGAAGATGGAATGTATGTGTGAGTGTTAGTATGAAGCTAATGATAAAGTATATGCACATGGGGGTGAGCCCAAGCAAACTACAAAAATGGGGAAGTGATTAATAGTGAGAATAGATTGTAAATTTAAACCTATGATGGAGCTAGTGTAGGCAAAAATGTGTAGATAAACCCAAGAGGGAGAAGATAGGAAATCATCATAGGGAACCAAAATGGAACCAAGGGGAATAAACCCAAGAGGGAAATGAAATGCAATGATAATTCCGAGGGGGAAAAGATAAAAAGTAATGCAATGATAAAACCAAGAGGGAAGTGATAGAAAATCATCCTAGGAAACCAAAATGGAACCAAATGGAAGAAACCAAGGTTGCATGGACACTGGTACTGGTACTGGTACCAGTATCGGTACGTCTATTTTTGAAAAATAGGAGACGGGGGTACTTGGAGACACTATTTGTTTTAAATATAATTTAATAATTTTATTAATTTATTAATATGCTAACATTAAAACTGAAAATATCATGACATTGAACTTTTAAAACAAGAGAACTGGTAAAGTTTAAGTTTATAGCTTACTTGTAACAATTTAATATAGCTTACTGTATATATATTACTTATAGGCTTATAGCTCACTTGTAACAATTTAATATAGCTTAATGTATATATATTACTGTAGACACTAGTATTGAGGTTTGAAGTCCGTAGGAGTAAGAATCCACTGAGCTTGTGAGAAAACAGCGGAAAAAATGAAAGGTAGAAAATAAAATAAAAATGGAGACACCTTTTTATTGACGTAGGGTACTTGGAGATGAGTGGGAGACTCGACCAAAAGTCTCCTGTAAAGGGAGACGTACCCAGTCAAGTCTCTGAGACGGGAGACGTGTACTAGTCTTCGAGACGAGTACCAGGGGGTCGGAGACAGGTCTCCGTGCAACGTAGGAAGAAACCCAAGAGGGAATTAAGACGCAATAATAAACCCAAGAGGAAACTTAAAGGCAATAATAAACCAAAGGGGGATAAAATGGAAATATTGCAATGATAAATCCAAGAGGGAAATGTCAAAAAATCACCCCAGGAACTGAAGTGGAACCAAGGGGAAGAAACCCAAGAGGGAAGTGATAGAAAATTATCCTATGAAACCAAAATGGAACCAAAGGGAAGAAACCCAAGAGGGAAATGAAGGCAATGATAAACTCAAGGGGGATAAAATGGAAATAATGCAATGATAAACCCAAGAGGGAAATCTAGAAAATCACCCAGCAAACTGGAATGAAACCAAGGGGAAGAAACCCAAGAGGGGAGAAATTGATAGAAAAACCATCCTAGGGAATCACAATAGAACCTAGAGGAACTAATCCAAGAGAGAAATGAAATGCAACGATAACCCAAGAGGGAGAAAATTATAAAAATACCGTCATTTGGAACTGAAATGGAACCAAGGGGAACAAACCCAAGAGGGGACATATATGATAATAACATAATGCAGTCGAGAGCACAAGCATGATTGTAAAAAGTAAAATATGAAGATAAATGCTACGATATTATGTGATAAAACATGTTAAAGAGAACTCACATGAGCCTCAAAATCTTACTACATACTTCTTCAATGATAATGTTGATCTCTTGTAGTAGTTCAAGTTGTGTGGCTGTCAGAGTTTCTTCCACTTGCACAGAAATACTATCAAGAACAAACTCAGAAATTGCCTCTAGGGAAAATACAGTTGGTGTAGGTTGTTTGGGGTGCTTGTTGCACAGCTACTTATGGGGAAGGGATTCTTCCAATTGCTGTGAGTAATGAGATAGAGAGGAAGGTTGTCTAGGGTGCTCATTTCATGGCTGCTCATGGGGAGGGTTTTTTTTCTGATTGCTGTGTGTGATGAGATGGAGAGAGAGATTGTTTCTTTGCCTGTCTAAATTGTCTAATATGCTGTAGGTAGGAACTACACTCATTGTGAATATTTCTTGTGCCAAAAGGAATATCACTCCCAGGGCTCGGAGAGTTGGGAAGATGTCGAAGGTTGTGTGTGATCATGAGAGTGGTGAGGATGTAGAGAACTCACCCATCTGGTTTCAAATGTGCTGCACAAAGAAAAGTGGCAACAGAAATACAGAAGGAAAAAGGCAAGTTTACCAAGAAAAAGTAAACACAATGTCATTAAGAACTAGGAAATGACAAGAACACCTAAAAATATCTCAATGTATAGAGGATATCTTGGCTTAGCTGGACATTATCAATGAAATCAACAACTATGCTAGTATCATTTCTCGGTTATCTGATATATTGGAGAATTAATCTTATTCACAGCCTGAAATTTCTAACAAAATTTCCAAAAGTTGACAGAAGCATTGCCATCAACAGTTCTGGAAGCATTGTACCTTTTAAAACTGTTTCTGATTGAGTGTGATGCTTCAGCTTAGGAGATGGAGTAATTATTATGCAAGAGGCTTAGAAAGTCATAAATTAAAAACCTAAAGAAAAATTAATGTCTATTCATGATTAGGAAAAGCTTCCCTCTAATGAATGTTACAAGTGAAAAGTGTAATGGATTCAACTCGCACCTGGAACATGAAATGCAATTGCACGTAAGCGTGTTTGGACTGTAATAAGAAAAAATAAATCTGCAACAACAAATAAACTAGTTAAATTATCAAATATGATAGGGCCAAATCTGTAAGTGGTTGAGGTATAGCAGACACTAAATTACATCTGCCAGATAGAGAAAAAAATTCAGCAAATGTAATTTTGGCTGACAGATAAATTGTTTGGATCAAAATGACAAAATGCAAAATTTATTTTAAAACACCAATAAATTTATGATGTCAGTTTCTATCAGCCAAAGTTTGAGACATGATAATTATGTTTTACTTTTAACTAATTAGACTAATTTGATGCAACAGAAAGTGTAATATGGTCCTCATGCTTCTCCTATGATTTGGTGGCAGGTACTGCGCACGTGCAAAGAATGTTTTCAAGGAGTTAAATGTGACACCTTATGTTGTGGAACTTGATCTCAGAGGTCTTTATGCTTATTTCAGACTTTTTATTAAGAATTTTATATTGAGAGAGAAATACTGTATGTTGCTTGCTCAAAATGATTTTTCAGAGTATAGTCTATTCCTTGTTGATTCAATTTTTCAATTTATATATTCTTTGCATTTTACATCAATTTCAATTTGTTATTGAATTAAATTAACTCATTTGTTGTATGGTTGTTTTTGTTGCTCATGATGAGGTGCATTTTTCATCAATTGTTCGTCTGTTGTGTACGCTTGCCACATGTTTCTTGCATAATTAAAGACAAATCTGGTATTATATGACAAAATAACTTTGATGGAAAAATATTAAACAACCAGATATTAAGATCACGGCCTAAGAAGTTACTCTTGTTTCTATTAAGATAATATCTACTTTATTAATGGTCAATCTAGTTGTTTCCTATTAGATAGGTTTTGTTTAGCTGTTTCCTATTAGATAGGCTTTATTTCTGTCTTTTATTCTACTTTCTTAGCTGTAGCTTTTTTCAAGCTGTCTGTCTATTCTTAGACTGTGTTAACTTCTCTTTAAATAGAGCATTCACTCTTCATTGTAAGATTAACTCATTCAATAATAATATTTTCATATTATTCTGTAACATTCCTGTAACATGGTATCGGAGCTCCAGGTTCGAGCTCATCCGTACGTCATACGGACGTTGCCTGATGGTCGCTAGTGTTTCATGATCTTTGTTTGAAATCGCATTTTTTTTCTTTTTTTGGTTTCTGCGGGTCAAGCTTCTACCACGATCTGAGGCTTTGCGTTTTCCTTCTGTTCGTGTTTGGTTTGATGATAGCCGTTTGATTTTTTCGGCAATTTACTTCTCCTCATTATCAGTTTTCGCGGGTTCTGGTGGATCGAAGAGCCGTTTTCACAATTTGGATTGTGTTTTTTCTCCCGCCTTTGTTTTCGCGACATCCATTGTTTTTGAGGATTTGCGTGTTTGTGGTTTCCATTGGCCTCTGTTTAGATCACGAATTTTGGCACAGTTTTCTCTCATGACTGTCGTTTTTTGTGGGTCGCGATTTGCAGACGGATTTTCTGAGCTCGCGGATTAGGGTTTCTCTGTGTTATATGGTTGCCGTCTGTGATTGCTTCTGGTGGCAGTTCGTGGTTTGGCTCTCGACTGAGTTTCTTCGGCGTTTAAACTTCCTCTTGCATGCGATTCTGCATTTCGTCGCATTTTTTCTGGCGCTTGTATTCTGAGGTCAGCTTCACGTCTGTGTTAAAACTCCTGATGCTGGTGGTGCGAAGTCTCAAAGCTGTGTTTTCCTAGGGTTTGAAATCGCGATAGACTTTGGCATTTCTAAGCCCGAGTTCTGTGTGTGATGATCCCGTTTTTTAAGGTCTCTGTTGGCGTTTTTTGACTGACGACTTTGATCTGATCGTACGACGCCATCTGCATCTTCTGGCTTCCCCTCTGCACTTGCTCCAGTTGAATGTGCTCGCGATCCATCTGTCCTTGCTCGCGTTTTTCACTGCGTTTTAGATCCTGTGTAAGGTTTGTTTGTATGGAGGTTGTGTTCTTTGCATTCTTCTGGATTGCGTTGTTTTGGTGGCTTTTTGTTTTGACAGTGGACATTCAGTTTTCAGCGGCTTTTGATCTTTGCTTTTTGGCGCTCCTTTATGATTGTTGTTTGGATTTGGCAGATTCAAACCTTTGGCTAGCAGTTTTTATTGGTCGCTCTCTGTTCATTAGCATTTGGAACGGGTATATCCGCACTCTGGGGATTCGAGTTTTGAAATACGTCCCAGCAAACATGCAACAATACTTTCCGTTTTGTCTCGAAATCCATGCTCCTGTTTTCCGTACTCTCGAGATCAATAGTTTGAAATCTGTGTTCGGATTTATCTCGAGATCTGTGCCTCGGTTTATGTGCTTCGTAACCCGTGCAAGGGTTCTGATTCTCTGCCATCTATTTGCTTTGACATTCGTGCTAGCAACTTATAATTTGTTTTTCTGTGCCTCGAAAAACGTGGAGTATGGCATCTTTTTGGAAAGCAGTCAGAAGTTCAACGCCAGCAAATTTTTTTTAATCATTGGTATTTCTCTGCAGGATCTCGTCAGAGTTTGGGTTCCTGTTCCGTAGCCCTGTGAATGGGGTTCTGTTTTCTATTTTCGACGACTTTCTTGTTTGGCAAATGTTTTTGCCTAGTCGTTGTTTCTGGAGATTTTTCTGCTTTTTTGCTGTGGTTCACAACTTTGAGGGCTTCTTTGATCTACGCTTACAATGCTTAGCCCCTTCTAGTCACCAACTAGATCAGCAGTTAGCATTTGTGTTTGGCAGGCGGCCATTCTGCTTCTTTGGATCCCTTGGGATTTGTGTTTCGACACCCGTTTTCCGTTTTCTAATCATGCCATCCATCTATCTCGGAAGACAGTCTGTTTTGGGAGGGCATCTTGGTATAGTTAGGAAATTGACCATTAAGGGGGGGTATTAAGATAATATCTAATTTATTAATGGTCAATCTAGTTGTTTCCTATTAGATAGGTTTTGTTTAGGTGTTTCCTAATAGATAGGCTTTATTTCCATCTTTTATTCTGGTTTCTTAGCTGTAGCTTTTTATAAGATGTCTGTCTATTCTTAGACTGTGTAACTTCTCTTTAAATAGAGCATTCGCTGTTTATTGTAAGATTAACTCATTCAATAATGATATTTTCATATTATTCTGTAACATTCCTGTAACAGTTTCTAACAATTTCAAGAACAATGTGCATTGAGTCAAGTTCAATTCCACCATAGGCCTTAACTACCAAAATGCTTTAACCAATATTAATATCATTATACAAGACTCAGCAAGGCAATGGATTTGAGAAAGTTTCTCTATAGCATCTGACCCATCCATTGTTATGGCCCTTCTTCAGTAGTGGCTGCAACATCGTTAACATGGTTGAAAGTTCAAAATAACTGTGTTTTGTATTCACAATTCAATTAAATGCATAATTACTTGTTTCAGTTACATTTTTAAATCAATCATCTGAGGGTTAAATGTTCTTTGCCCATAAAAAAGAGAAAGAAAACCATGCATTTTTAAGGCCTAGAAAATAACACCTTGTGCTGGAAATTTTCAATGAAGTTTCAGGAGTAAATTTTTACTTCAATTTTTTTTCTTTTTACAAGCCACCTAAACTACAAGATCTCACTTTTGAGATAATATGGGTAACATGCCTTTTAGTATATACATCAACTACACCTATCCATCCTTCAAGGAGCTGCTCTTTGGCAGTCAAACTATAAAACCAGTAAAAGGAAGTACTAAAATGAGATTCCTAAAGTCCAAAATGGAGTTAAGGTTAAACTTAGCCTGCTTAGGCCGAGTTCACATTGGCTGAAGCTTTTATCTTCCACCTTTTTGTTCATCTGCTGCTTCTCTCAGGGTTTATCATGCTGTTGCCTTCAGTGTTGCCCATTCTGAATGACCAACTTTGTCTATGCTCTTCCAAAATCAGAGGTCTTCTTCTGTTCCCATATTCCCTTTCACACTGGACGCGTATAAATTTTTGTCTAATTCTTTATTATAGAGGATAAATCATTTCAGAAGCTCCTCCTTGGAGAGGATGGGGCCCTTGTAGATTTTTGAGATGTTCCCTAGAACCATAGTTGAAGAAATGCCTCGACAATTACTCAGCAGACCCAAAATTTAAAAATGCATATTTTTTTTAAAAATATTTTTAAAAAACACACATATTTATGAATCTTTAGAATGCATTACTGATTTCCATCATATATAAATCAAAATTAAGAAAAAAAAAACATATGAACTTCAAGTTTCATTAAAAAAAATAGTATTTAAAAAAATAATATGAAGTAATATTTATTTAATAATATTGATATTTATTGTTATGCACTTATGAACTATTAAGTAATAATAAATATTAAATATTATTTACTTGTTAAAACTTAATAACATTGATATGTATTATGAACTTATAAAAGACTATAATATTATTTTTTTAATAAAGAAATAAATTATAAATATAATATTTTATTATACTGTCCAAAGTTCAAACCATTTTCTTTATTTTAATTTTTTCCTTAAAATAAAATAAAATTGATGCAAATCGCGTCCCCCTAAATTCGCGTCTCTGATGCAAATCGCGTCCTTGAATCAGCCAAACTCGAACCAGATGAATGAATGAATGAATGAATTTTAATGATGTCCACAAGGCAAAAACAACCTAAGGGACCAAGAGCCGTAGCCCTAAGATACTTTCAAACTCTTTTCCATGTCGACTCTTCTACCATGCATCTTGACCAAGAAACCGGCCGTTATGTGGAGCTTAGCCTCTTCAAAGAGCTTGCTAAGCCAAGTTGTTTCCGTATTGCCTGTGGATGTCTTCATAAGCATCACATTCAAAGATGAAATGCCATTCAGTTTCCACAACTCTTTTGCTGCAGAAACTGCATATCCTATCTTCCCAAACTTCCTTCGGTATCGACCATCTACCAGTCTCACACCCAAGATGATGAGAACCGGTCCTCAACTGCGCAATAAGAAGCCTTGCTTTACCCTTAAGGGTGGCATGCAAGTAGGCTTTTTCCCCATGCTCCCATGTGGGGTTAAACTCTTTGATATAATGCATTTTTTTTTGGCCAAGTTGTTTAGTCCACATGGCAGTCCTGAATTTTTCCACCACTAACTGTTTAATTTCTGCTTTGGTATTAGGACAATCTTGCAAATTAATATCCCATTTGTTCATTCACTTGCTGTTTTGCTTCATCCATGTCTTTTTTCTATGATCTAACCCTTCCTCCACCACCAATTTAGGCCAGCGCTGATTATCCATGTTTTCAACTTTCTTTAGGTAGCAAAGGAGCCGCGTGATTGCAACAGCCTCCAATGGAAAGGTGCCCGCCTTAGCCAAAAGAATCTCATAGGGAATAGTAGCTTTGACTTTGAGACTACTAGTGATAAGATGCTTTTGAATTCTCTCTATTTGTCTCCACTTGTGATTTGAAACGCTACTCCCCCAAACCTCGCAGCCATATAAGACAACCGGCGTGACTAACAAACCAAAAAGAGTTTTCTTGGTCTTCCAATCCCATAGCTCCGCTTTCCTACATCTATTTTGAAGCATGTAGGAAGCTCTCCAACCCCCTTGGATCCTCTTCGTTCTACAAGTGTCCCAGCTAAGCCTGTTGTTGAAAACAATCCCAAGGTACTTGTACTCTTCAACAATCTCCAAAGAGCTTCCTTCAAAAATAAAATTGACATTAGGTCAACAAATGGGGTTTTTATAGTCGATTTTTGACGGGTTTTTGCAGGTCAACATGAGTTATCCGAGTTTTGGCGAGAAATCGTGATTTTTACACACAAAAATTGCCGCGAGTCAGCACAAAAACTCACAGCCGAGTATTGCCACGAGTGACGTGCAGCCCAATCTGACTCACGAGTCGGGTGCGTTTTATGCGAGTATTTCAATTATGCCTAGAACAATGAGAGGAGTGTGAGCTGATTGTGCCTCCATCTGTTCACAAACATGCTCTGTCAGTGAAACATAGAAAGAGGGGACGTACTTCATGTTAGCAAGTGTCCTGGAGCTCATCAGAGTCAATTTTCCTTCGTGCTGAACAACTCACAGGTCCCTACTATATTTGACGAAGTCAGTATAGTGAGAGCAGAGGGCTTTGAACCTCATACTGAGTGGTTTGAGGTCTGCCACAGGGCTGCAACTTCTTTGTTCACCTCACAATCCTTCTGTGGTTGCAGAGCTACCCATGAAGAATACCCCGAGGCCTCTGAGATCCTATCTAGGATCATGTAAAATATTTCCTCATTTTGGCATGCAAGGCCAACTTCTGTACAAATACCCGTAAATGGAGGATTTTGATTGTTTCTGCCCTATTTTGGCAGTGCCTTCTTTCCCCACAAAGACCGTGCTATTGCTAATTTTCCAGAATCCTTAGCCCAAGAGATGTTCTTCAACCGTCTGTCTGATACGGCCCCTGCATTCGGCGAATCCTAAAATTCTTTCTTCTCCCTGTCAGCTGCCATGATCAGAAATTGTAGAAGACAGAATATTTTTGAAGATCTGAAACCTTGTCAGAAAGGAGAACATAGAGCTAACAGAAAGAGGTGTGGTAAAAGAAGAAATAAATGTGGGGTAAATAAGGCTTGCACCTGCAAAACAATGATAGCATTTCAAATGTGATGCCTTCCACCAATTACTCAGATCATAAGATCTCCCGTACCGTATATCAGTATGATGTCCTCCATTTTTGCCAAATCTTTGAGGAGTGGGACATAATTGGAAGTGATAATGATTATTATTTCAATTGAAAAATAATACCAATAAAATGCCTCCTCCCCACCTGCATGCTATGTAGGAGCAGTTAAAGGGCTAGGAGATCATTAATAAGAAGGGATTGGAGCCCTTCACATTCTTCAGAGCAAAGACTAATCATAGAAATCAGAGGGAATTGAAATACACCAGCATTTGCAAGATCAGCCAGTTGATTGACCTCATTGAAGCAATGCTTGAAGCTTACTAATTTACTAAGTGAATTGTGTAATAATTTCCAAAGCTTTTTTAAGAATACTGTTGAGTTTCTAGCTTAGGGTAGAGCCTCTAACCATAGCATTAGTTATAAGCTACAAATCTCCCTCAACTTGGAAAAATTGGTAACCTTTGGAAGGGTCAGTTGCAGTCCTTCTATCAATCTGATTGCCTTTGTCCTATTATTGGTTCCTCTTGGTATGAAGAATGTTGCTTCTTCAAATACAGCATTGTGACACTTAAGGACATAGCCTACCTCTGCCAATCCTGGCTTACCCTTAGATGCCCAATCAAGGTTCATATTAATATGGCGGGGTCGTGGAGTGATCCATTTATCAAGTTTTTCAATAGACTTCATATCTTTTCTCCCTTTAACAGGGTATCTTTTAAAGCACTTTTATTATTATTGTTGTTGTGATATTACTTATTCGATTATTTAACAATTAAAAATTCTCTCTTTGGCCATAGGGAAGTTTGAATTCTATCACAGGAATTATTATAAATCAGGTATGCACGCAGTGGGGATTCTTTGGCAGTATTTGATATTTTAAAATTTAAATAAGTAGATACTTATGTAGCAAGCATATATGCACGAATGCATACATTCATAAATGAAAATGCTTAATATAATAGTAATTTAGTTAGGAAATTCCAAGCCATATTTGAGGTTGAGCATTTAAATTCATCTGTCACTTGCTCAGATTCATGATTCATTCTTTCATCATTGAAAGATAAAAATTCATACATATCAAATGTCAAACAATTTTTATGGAGCACCACATTTTCAAAATTCAATTCATATGGATTTTGGAATTGCAAAATTGTCAAAACTTGAAACTTAATTATCTATTAAACCATACGAGCCAAAATGTGAAGAATCAAAATTACAATAATTCAGTCGTTCTGAAAAGACTTAGTATTTGGCACTAGTAGTCCTCTCACTATATTCTCCACCCTTTACATCCTTGAACTTACCTTGTTCAAGTTGGGCCTAATCTGTTGATAGGAACCACTACCAGAAGCAGGTGAAGGACCTACAGTAATTACCATTTATCTTTGAAAAAATAATAATTATTAGAAGATTGCTATGACAAATCAGCCATCGTGTTTGTGGGATTGTCTTAGTGTCAATCTTCAGGATTCGGATCCCATAACTGTTATGGTCAGCTTATCCTGCTATCTTATGGTACTTGTATCTGTGATTAGGTTGACTTCATAAACCTGTTGTAGTCTATTATTTCCTACTTTTTAACTTTTTAAGAATGCTGTAATATGTTTCCCTGATTACATTGTGCTTAGATGAGGGCGGACTGGTATAACACGGAGTTTCTTGACGAGGAAGACATGAGAGTGCATTATACTTAACATCATAGGTGCATCAAATTCTGCTATAGATTATTTGTTGACAATGGACATTCATATTAGATTCTCTATTGTTGTCCCAGAAACATATTTTTTATTAGTGTTGATATTTTAATACACAAAAGTTACATAATTCCTGTCTATAGAAAAAAGCCTAAATGTTACTTATTCCAAAACCTTTGGGCACTTGTTTCCTGTTTTGATCTTGTTTTCTATTTTTAATTTTTTTGTTTCTGTTAATATAGCTTTAAAGTACAATAAGTTACATTAGCAAGTAGGAGTGATATGTGAACTCAGAGGACTGAAAACATGACTAATTAGTAATCACTCAAACAATGAAAGATCCCATAGAGATGAAGCACGATTAAAAGTAGATAAACCCTAGACAAGATAATCCATATGATCCAAAGTACTACTATGGGTTTTATTGTTGTCTAACAGGTGCAGTTTTGGTCCCTTAATTTGATTCGTATTACTTATGGCAAGATATTCTTACCTGATCTGTGTGGATCACAACAATGGTCAAAATGCCTTCCGTGATGTTTATGATCATCCTTACTGCTCCCCCCTTTTGCAAATACAAAAGATTTTGTAAATCTGGACACTTTTTGTGTGATTTAACTGTATTTCTTAAAGTTGGAATATCTCGTCAAATTTTTGTACCAGAACTGCAATAATTGTCTGCAAAATTTTGGTCATTTTTTCATCTCTCTCCTTACTCTCCTTTTGCTTATTGTCTTTTGCTACTTCCTTCACATGATTGCTGAACATGGGGGCATTTTCTTAATTTGCTCCCTTATTACTTTCAGTTGTTGGTACTGGATTATTACGATTCGATATTTGATTAATTGTTCTTGTGGAATGGAAATAAATTCACAAAGAACATGGAGTAAACTCCTACGAATCAATGCTGCACCATAAAAGAATGTTTGTCATGTTGATAGATCAAGACAGTTTTCTTAAATAACTTAGTTTCCTATGCAGGTTCTTTAGGTACATACAAACAGGATAGAAAATAATGTGGATCTTTGGCATCATTTCCTTAAATGTTGAGCATGATAAATTCATAAACGTTAAAATGAAGAGGTTTTTAGGAATGCCCTCCTTTTTAACCTCATTGATGAGTAAAATAAGTCTTCTGAAGGTTGTATTGCAAAAGACGAACCTATTTGGGGAGGATAGCTTCACTGATTTTGCAACATCATGTTATATCTACTGAAATAAGTATGAGATACTTCAAATATCAACTTCATTGATTGTATGCAGGACATTCTTCTATCCATTATTAGTTAAATAGATTGCTTGGGAACTGAATTAGAAGATGGTGAATGTGATGAAAATTGTCTCAAGTTCCTGCTTGTGTTAGTATTAATGGCACTGTCTGGATGGCTAGTACTATTTTCAATTTCTTGGACATGATAGCTTGGTCACGACTCACATTCATATACATTGCAGGTGATGGAGGAGAAATTCAGAATGCTCTAAGCAATTTAGTGGGTCGACGCACTGTGCCACAAGTGTTCATAGATGGCAAGCACGTTGGTGGATCAGATGGTAATTGTCTTTATTTCCCTATTTTGTGTAGTGCTTTTCAACGGATGAAGGCGAGGGTTTATGGTAAACGATGAAATGCTTGAATTTATTGTAAAGCCATTTTGCAGTTGGGAAGCCCTTTTTGATTTAGTTGCTTGAATATCAAAGATGAAATAATGTCATTGGCTTTTCCATTTTGCAGATACTGTGGAAGCATATCAAAGTGGGACACTGGCTAAGCTTTTAGGCCTGACAGAGGAGGAGGAGCTACGTTAGAGTATTAAGGCTTTTTTGATATAAGTGTAGTAAATTATTGTTCGTGAATTGGCTGAACTCCTGAAAGATTAGTAGGAAGTTTGTTCAACTAAAACTTAGTAGTATCAATGCTTTTTGTCCTCTTAACTTTGAGAAACATAAGAATGCTGGTGAGTGAGAAACATGACAGTTTCCCCCTAAAGAGTTGGATTATTTATTTACTTATTAACATTTCAAATGTGGGGTCTGTAGAAGCTCTGATGAACTGGCAAACAACATTATCTCTATTCTGGCACTTTAGTTAACAAAACAGGAGTGAAGGTGAACTATATTCAATAGAAGGATGATTAAGCCCCACCATTAAGGTTTATTCATTTTTTATAGCAGGAATCACTCTTGTAGCCATACTAGTGCGTGATTGCATTGTGTATTGAATGTTTCCTTGCCCTGGATAAATTCAGCCAGTTGGAAATACATTTTGTGTGGAACAAATGAAAGGTATGTCATTATTGATAGCATATCTTTTCTAAAATGAAATGTGACAATATGGTAATAAAATACACAGACAACATTAGTAAAATGACATGCAGTATCATAAGATTTGGCAGGGTGCATGGGTATTGGTATTGGTGCGATATTGTCACTTCATTCTAGTACATGGGGAACTACTTTTAATGTGTCTTTAAAAAACTTAACATGTTGCATTTACTAATTAAAAACTATATATCAGAGTGTAGTATTTATAACAAAATTTTTCTATATGCATGTGATTATGAAGAATTAATAAATTAATTCATAGTATTAGACTATTATTTAGGAACAAACAATGAATATGTTATTGTGTAGTACTCTATTAGTTATACATTTTATCATCTTCGCTAAATGGGTAATTGCTAGTAAGTCTTTAAGAACCAAGTTTATTTGGAAATCTCAAGAATCTAGCTTCTAGACATGGAACTTTGATGGTGCCTTAAAATCAATCTTGTTTGACCTTGAGGATGAGGTATCAACAGAGACCTAAAGAGGAAGGTAGAGGCTTTTGATGGTCTGTCTTTATTAGAATCAAGTAATGACATTATTGAGGTTGTTCTTGTAACAGTCTTATAAATGTTGACATAGAA
This sequence comes from Cunninghamia lanceolata, assembly GCA_027924645.1. Taxonomy (NCBI): domain Eukaryota; kingdom Viridiplantae; phylum Streptophyta; class Pinopsida; order Cupressales; family Cupressaceae; genus Cunninghamia; species Cunninghamia lanceolata. The sequence continues at coordinate 3,403,143 of BSBN01000082.1, forward strand.
GACAACTCAAGGATAATGGTGGATGCTATAAGATGATGTGTTCTAAGTGGAGGTTCAATTCAATGTTTAGGAAGTCCACAACCTTGGTTCTAAGATTAAGTCTATCACCTGTTTCATTCATAAAAGTGGAACAAGGTTGTTGAATTTTCTTACAACAATAAATATCAGAAGTTGTTGGATTTCAATCAACTGAATAATCTCTTGCTTGCTCTCTCATTCCCTTTGCACACACTAAATCGAGAAAAAGCAAGCGGTGGTTGGTGAATGAAGATACGAAAATCAAACTGAAGCTGGGCAGCAATATTTAACCATTATAAGAGGCCCAAGAACAAGAAAGATTTTGGTGCAAATGGAATGGATAATGGAAAACCAAAAAAATTATATTTTTAAATTAGAATTTCTAGTTTTTTAGGATGAAAACAAATTGGAAAAATACTAAGCAATCTTCTAACCGTTATTGTTGCAATCTATTCCTCCTTCCATACTACTCCATCAAGTCTACTGCTACCAGTAAAACCTAAATTTCCATACTACTACACTTTCAGATAACAAATAATTCCTTTCCTTCTCATTCCTATCTCCACCTGAACTGTAATGTCCCCATTTAGCCCATGTGATCAATTGATGGAGATTGGCCTATCATGGGACTCTCGTAGGCTAATGGTAGTGTTTAGGGGGTCTAATTGGAGACTTACTATTTATAGTAAGTTAAGTCGGAGGGCCTTGCTATTTATAGCAGAGCAGATGTGGAGGTTCCTTGCACAAGATTAGTGGATTTGAGTTACCTGGAGCTTTGTGTTAAATTAAAGATTTAACTTATAATATTAAGGGTGATGTGATAGTAAGTCAGGTTGGAGTGCCTTGCTATTTATAGCATGGTAGATGCGGATGTTCCTTGCACGAGATTAGTGGATTTGAGTTACTTGGAGCTTTGTTGATGAAATATAAGTTAAATTAAAGATTTAACTTACAATATATATATATATATATATATATATATATATAATGCACCTGGTAAACTTTTTAACGTGACCGGCGACGCTGGTGTAACACGCCCTCGAGCTCCACGCGAATGCTTTTGCCTGGAGCAATGAAGCGGTGAGGCCACAACATGGGGGACCTCATCCCCTAGCAAGAACACTTCAAATCCGCGAGCTCGTTGGCCCAGTGAAGGCGTAAAGCCTACGAGCTCGTTGGTCCAGAGGGGGTTTGAATTTTGGTGGCCGCCACTACAACTGAGCGACTTAACCACCGAACCACGCCCTTATCGGCTAAGATTTAACTTATAATATTAAGGGTGATGTGATTTATGTTTTAAATGTGACTTTAAGTTATAAAGCGTTTCACTTTATTAATTAAGTTATAAATTAAAGTGTCACACTGGGAGATGGGCTACCCTCATGGAGGAATAAGGGGTCAAGAACTTAAAATAAAATAATAAAATATTCACTTTCTTGGGTGTTGGAGAAGAGAGGAAAATAAAAGAAAGAAATGAAGTTCATTTGCATATGCTTGGATTATTGTTTTTACTCTCTTTGATATTATCGTGCATTGTTTTGGAGCTTGGCTTCAAGGGTTTAGAGATTGACTTGCTGAGACGAAAATCTATGTAAGGACACCTTCTTCGTGTGTGAAGGACCACATCAAGGAGTATTGGAGGCTTCACACATGAGCTTCATTTGGGCTTTCGAATGATACATTTCGATGGAGATTTGAGCATGATATGATTATATTTGATGGAGTTTGATATGCAGATGTAAAGACTGATTTTGAGGGGCAGATTTGATAGTTTTGAAGAGTTTTGGTGGCTGAGATTATCTCCATTGCTGGGCCGTACCTATCCTATAGCAGGCTGTACACCTATGAGGACATTCATGGAAGTTTCATGGTGATTTGCTGCTGTTTGTCATTCCTCTAGGGTCGCCTCATATCAACAATCATATTCAGTCTTTTACAGAGGAGTTGTGAGGGTTTTGTTGCTCTTTATTGCTAATCACAGCCTACAGCAGGGCCGTACTAGTTGAGGACAGACATGGGTATTTGGATGAGGGTTTTCAATCCAATTTGTGGCGTCTAACACCATCAACATTGGCGTCTAGGACTGTATTTACTACTGCAGCTTTGTTATTGATGAAAAATTGCATTGTACATGATTTATGGTGATTTCCTATTGATTGCAATGCTGGCTCACATACGGCAATGAAACGAAGTTAAAGATTTTCATATGGGTATGTTACTAGAATTCATATTTTGGCTTAATACAATCTGGGTATTCGATATTTTGTTGATATATGTTGTAGATTTTTTGGGTTTTGTTTATATGCTCGTTATTCCATGTTTTCAATGCAAAAACAAAACATGCAAAAACAATCATAAAACCCTAAACCTTCAGCAAGTAGAAAACACAAAAATTGATACAGAAACCCTAGCCAAAACAGTATATACATTATAGTGGTATCAGAGCAGTGTATCTTGCCATCTTGTGAGGTTAAATATGACATGCAGAAGATGAACTGAGACATGCAGCCTATGCAGCCTTTTACTCACCATTATAATCTAAGAAGAAACATGTCACAACCAAAACTATAGGTACCGCAGATAGAATCAAAACCCAAAGTACTGCTGATAGATCCTTTTTCAGGTGGGGTTGAGGTGTCGGTAGAAGTAATGGGAGACAGAGATATAGATTAGGAAGAACCTAGTTTACGAGATATTCTGAACTCGTTGGCTAGGGGACAACAAAACATAGAGAGGAGCCATTGGCTAGGGGACAACAAAACACAAAGAGGAGCTTTCTTCGGATGGATGAGACGATGCAGGAATCACAAATAGAACTGACTCATATCCTTACCCAGTTGATACCTTGTGATGCTAGGAACAACAGGGACAATAACAACAATGACAATAATGGAAGAAACCAGAATAACTTTGGGGACAGGAACAAAGTCAACAATGGAGGTGACAGGTACAATGGTGACAGGCACATTGGTGAAAGGCACAATGGAGACATGAACAATGGAGACAGGAACAATGGAGACAGGAACAATGGTGACAGGAACAATGGTGACAGGCACAGAGATAGGGATGATGAGGGTGAAGTGTCAGTCACTAACAGGAGAGCTTCCCAGTTGACAATAGGTGACAGACCGGGTATACCTGTATTTGCACCCAAGAACAATGTTCCTGAACAGGGGGCTACATAGATTGAGTTTCAAGATGAGATTCTGAGAGACTAGCGGGCATCCAGTGATGAATTTAGAGCTGAGATGACTTTTGGAGAGTACTCTGATCTCAGGATGAAACACAGACCCGCATGGGAAATAGACAACAGAATCAGGAGCTCCAGAAGAAAGTCAACAAAATGACTTTGCCCTATTTTGATGGTTTTGGAAAAACCACTACTAGAGCATGGGTCCAAAAGTTGGATAGCTATTTGTAGATCAACCTAATGCCCGAAACTGATGCTATCACATATGCAGCTTTACATTTAGAGGGCAGAGCTCATAAATGGAATAATGGTAAGGTAACCTTGGGTCACGACTAGATCACTTCTTATGTCGAATTCACTACTAAATTGATAGATAGATTTGATAAGAAGGATCTAGAATCACAGTTTAAGGAGTTGGCTCAACTTAGATAGGTGGGCTCAGTGAATTCTTACATCTCAGAGTTTCAGGACCTATTTGTTATGGTCTTGGATATCTCAGAGCGTAGGTTGGTAATGCTATTTTATAGATGGACTGTCAAATCCTTTGAGTGGTTGGGTTAAGGGTTTAGACCCATCATCACTTCAGGAGGCCATGAAAAAAGGCCCGTGACATGGAGTCCTCTGTATGGAGGAATAAATTTCAATCAAAGGTTTTTTACAGGAGGGACAAGGAGAAAGATAGGAAACCCTTTTAGAAGGACACTAGCCAACAAAAAGAAAAACCAAACTGGTTAACTGATGACCAGTTGAATGAGTACATGAGGAAGAAACTTTGCTTCCATTGTAAGGAGCCTTGGGACCCTTCACACAAATGTGCTAATAAAGCAAAAACAAAGTTAATCGAGTACTATTCAGCATAAGAGTCACATTCAGAGGCATCAGACCAACCATCAAACATAGAGGATAGTGAAAATGAGAATGCTTCATAGCATAGCAGTGACAACGATGGGACATTGGCACAACTTTCTAGTTTTTAGAAAGCTGGGTCATTTAGAGTGAGGAGTCCTTGGAGGTCAGCGCATCATCACCTTGATAGACACAGGTGCTACACACAATTTTATTTATGAGGGGTTGGTGGCTTGATGGGGACTTAAGGTGGAAGAGTTTGAAGGCTTCAAGGTAATGGTAGCTGATGGCTTCAAACTCACATGCAATAGGAAGATCTCTGGTTTAAGCATTCATATGGGAGAGTATAAGCTCGTTAATGATTTCTATGTTGTTGGCATAGGAGACACAAATGTCGTTCTGGGTATGCATTGGATGATGCAACTCGGTGAGTTCACTATGAACCTGAATAAAATGGAAATGAAGTTTGAGTCCAATGGAAAGAAAATAGTTCTCAGGGCGTTATCAGATGGTGGACCACGCATAGTCTCTCTCAAGAGGATGGAGAGAATGCTACGTCATGATCAGGTAGAGTGGGCAGCAGAGTGCCTTATTATGCCAGAGTCTCCACAGCAGCCAAAAAACAACTATCATCCTGACATACAGAAGTTGTAGACCAAGCACAACAAAGTGTTTGGTAGTATACCTCTAGGAGTGCCACCTGATAGAGGTATCGAGCATGTGATCGAGTTCAAGGATGGTACTAAGCCTATGATGATTACACCCTATCGTCCTCCTAAGAGGCTCAAGGATGAGATAGAAAAAACAATTAAAGAATTGTTAGAGATGGGACACATTCGACCCAACAAGAGTCCCTTTGCTTTAACAGTTGTGTTGGTCAAGAAGAAAGACGGGACCATTAGGATGTGTATCGATTATAGGGCCTTAAATAAAAAGACAATAAAGAACAGGTATTCGATTCCCCGCATAGATGAGTTGATAGATGAATTGCACGGGGCTTGTTATTTTTCCAAGATAGATATACGGTCATGATACCATCAAATACGGATGGGGGAAGAAGACAGAGAAAAAATAGCCTTCAGATCTCACTACGGCCACTTCGAGTCTTAGTGATGCCGTTTGGATTGACTAATGCCCTTGCTACCTTCCAGAGTTGCATGAATCATATTTTTAGACAACAGTTGAGGAAGTTTGTATTGATTTTCTTTGATGACATATTGATCTTTAGCAGGAGTTGGGAGGAACACATGAGACATTTGGAGGAGGTTCTGAGCATACTTGAGAGTGAGTTCCTCTATGCCAAAGAGTCCAAGTGTGACTTTGGCATGATAGAGCTTCTATATCTGGGTCGCATCATTAGTGCAGATGGTGTCAGGGTTGATCCAAAAAAAATTAAGGCAATAGTTGATTGGTCTCCACCAACAAACCTCACTCAGCTTAAGGGGTTTTTTGGGTTGTGTGGTTTTTATAGGAGGTTTGTGAAAGGCTTCTCACAGATAGCTACACCATTGACAAATTTGACTAAGAAGGGAGCCTTTGTGTGGACCGATACAGCTCAACAGTGCTTTGACCATTTCAAGCACTTGATGTCTACCTGCCCAGTGTTGGCAATCCCCGACTTCTCCAAGCCTTTTGAGTTGGAGTGTGATGCCTCAGGAGAGGGGATAGGAGCAATTTTAATGCAGGAGAAACACCCTAGTGCGTTTGAGAGTAGAAAGCTTAGGGGTGTGGAGAAGAGCTACTTGGTGTATGACCGAGAGATGTTGGCCATTATGCATGCATTGGCCAAGTTCAGGCCATATCTGGTTGGAGGGAAGTTTATAATAAAAATAGATCACAACAACATAAAATACTTCATGAACCAGAAGGATCTGAACGACAGACAACAGAAGTGGGTCAGCAAGATTCAGGTCTATGATTTTGACATTGAATATGTTAAGGGGAAGAAAAATGTGGTTGCAGATGCACTATCTAGACGACCCCACTTGTGTTTGTTTGGAGAGATATCTGTTGATTGGAGGGAGACAATTTCAACAGAGTATGCTAAGGACTCTTGGGCAGCATGAGTCATTGAGGGCACTATATAGGACAACAGGCACACTATGGTGAATGATTTGATTATATATAAGAATAGAATATTTTTAGTGCCTAACTCCCAGTTTAAGAATAAGGTTCTGAGGACTTTCCATGATGTACCAATGGCTGGCCATCTTGGGTTTTTCAAAACATATAGGCAAATTCAGGAGAGATTCACATGGAAAGGACTTAAGAATGAAGTCCTCAAGTATGTTCGTGAATGTCCCATGTGTCAGCAAAATAGGAATGAACATACTTATCCTGTAGGTTTGTTACAGCGACTGCCTATTCCTAGTCAAAAATAGGAATACATCTCCATGGATTTTATCACAGGGCTGCCTAAGGTTCAGGGGAAGGATTGCATATATGTGGTGGTCGACAGACTGACCAAATTTGCACACTTCTTCGCCATTTCAACGACATACACAGCTATACAGGTGGCTGATTTATTCTTCTGGGAGATATTCAGACTTCACGGAATACCCAAGGGGATAGTGAGTGACATGGACAACAAGTTCCTGAGTTTGTTTTGGCAGGAGTTGTTCAGATTGTGTGGCACAAAACTAACTCCCAGCACCAGTTACCACCTGCAGACTGGTGGCCAGACAGAGATAGTAAACAAATGGGTGGAAGGGTATATTCGAAGTTATGTATTGGGGCAACATAAAGCATGGATCAGATGGGCGTTCCTAGGGGATTATTATTACAATACGACCTATCACATGTCGATCAAGATGACTCCATTCAGGATTTTGTATGGGTATGATGCCCCATGCTTTACAGATTTACTACTTGGTGATAGTTGAGTGCCGAAGGCAAAAGATCTATTGTAGGAGAGTCAGGATATAATGAAAGAACTCAAGGAGAATATGCAACAGGCACATAATCAATATAAGCTCTATGCTGATCGACACCGAGTAGAGAGGAGTTTTGAGGTTGGAGACATGGTGTACTTGAGACTCCAACCCTACAAGCAGTCCACTCTTAAAAAGAGTGGAGCAGAGAAATTAAAACCCAGGTTCTATGGTCTGTTCAGAGTTGCCAAAAGAGTGGAAGAAGTGGCCTATGAGCTTGAACTGTTAGTAGAGTGCATAATGTATTCCATGTTTCTAGGTTAAAGAAAGCAGTCGGCCACAATGTGATTCCTTCAACTAAGCTTCCACCATTGGATGAGGAGGGGAAGCTAATTTTGGTTCCAGAGGCTATCATAGATACACAGGAGAGGAATCTAAGGAAACAGATCATCAAAGAGTACTTAATGAAATGGAAGAACTTGCCAGTTGAGGATGCGACATGAGAGAGTGAGCAGATACTTCAGCATCCTGAGATGAGATTGCTTGAGGACAAGCAATCTTAGGGAGGACGGAATGTAATGTCCCCCATTTAGCCCATGTGATCAGTTGATGGAGATTAGCCTATCATGGGACTCCTATAGGCTAATGGCAGTGTTTAGGGGGTCTAATTGGAGACTTACTATTTATAGTAAGTCAGGTCGGAGCGCCTTGCTATTTATAGTAGAGGCAGATGCAGAGGTTCCTTGCACGAGATTAGTGGATTTGAGTTACCCGGAGCTTTGTTGACGAAATATAAGTTAAATTAAAGATTTAAGTTATAATATTAAGGGTGATGTGATTTATGTTTTAAATGTGACTTTAAGTTATAAAGTGTTTCACTTTATTAATTAAGTTATAACTTAAAGTGTCACACTCGGAGATGGGCGCCCTCATGGAGGAATAAGGGGTCAAGAACTTAAAATAAAATAATAAAATATTCACTTTCTTGGGCGTTGGAGAAGAGAGAAAAATAAAAGAAAGAAATGAAGCTCATTTGCATATGCTTGGATTATTGATTTTACTCTGTTGTTTGATATTCTCGTGCATTGTTTTGGAGCTTGGCTTCAAGGGTTTGGAGATTGACTTGCTAAGATGAAAACCTCTGCAAGGACACCTTCTTCGTGTGTGAAAGACCACATCAGGAAGGAATATTGGAGGCTTCACATAGGAGCTTCATTTGGGCTTTCAAATGATACATTTCGATGGAGATTTGAGCATGATATGATTATATTTGATGGAGTTTGATATGCAGATGTAAAGACTGATTTTGAGGGGCAGATTTGATAGTTTTGAAGAGTTTTGATGGTTGAGATTATCTCCATTGCTGGGCCGTACCTATCCTACAACAGGCCGTACACCTGTGAGGACATCCATGGAAGTTTCATGGTGATTTGCTGCTGTTTGTCATTCCTCTAGGGTCGCCTCATATCAGCAATCATATTCAGTCTTTTACATAGAAGTTGTGAGGGTTTTGTTGCTCTTTATTGCTAATCACAGCCTACAGCAGGGCTATACCAGCGGAGGACAGACGTGGGTATTTGGATGAGGGTTTTCACTCTAATTTGTGGCGTCTAACACCATCAACATTGGCATCTAGGACTAAATTTACTGCTACAACTTTGTTATTGATAGAGAATTACATTGTACATGATTTATGGTGATTTCTTATTGATTGTAATGCTGGCCCACATATGACAATGAAACGAAGTTGAAGATTTTCATATGGGTATGTTACTATAATTCATATTTTAGCTTAATACAATCTAGGTATTCGATATTTTGTTGATATATGTTGTAGATTTTCTTGGTTTTGTTTATATGCTTGTTATTCCATGTTTTAAATGCAAAAACAATCATAAAACCCTAAACCTTTAGCAAACAGAAAACACATAAATTGATACAGAAACCCTAGCCAGAACAATATATGTTACTTGAACATACCAAAAATGAATGTGGATGAGAATACGGTTTTTTCTCCGCTTTTCCTTCCAATACCATTATTAACTCGATTATACCACAAAACCTATCACAATGCCAAATTTATAACTAAATTTTAAAATTTCACTTTAATTTTCACTTAGTAAATAATAAGAATCTGCTTCACTTGTTAGCACATTTCCATGCAGTTGGATTGGTTTGAGTGAGTGAAGATATAAGAAACAATTTGGAAGGAGAGGCAATATCCAACAACTATAAAAGGCACAGCACAACGGAGTACAAAAAAAGGAAAACTAAAATCATATGTTCGAATTTAAACCTCTAGTTTCATGGGATGAAAATAAATTGGAAAATATCTGGCAGTCTCTTAACCATTATTGTTTCAATGTTTCCCTCAATGCCTTTACAAGTTTCTATCACTACCAATCATTCCTCCACATCGATGACATACAGCTTAAACATGGCTTTCCTTCTCCATCCTTTATCCACTTGAACATACCAAAATGAATGAACGCGGATGGGAACATGGCTTCTCCTTTCTTTTCCTTTCAGTCTCATCTTGACCCCTCAACTATACTTGAAATTCTACCACAATAGCAAACTTGTGAAACTAAGATCTATTTTTCCACTTGCAAATAATTTAAAAACTGTTCAACTCATGTGAGTTCCCTTCCATGCATTTGTATTTTAGGCTATAGGCCGCCCAACAACACAGTGTCTCCGCATGGATTTATATTCTTTCTCATCGTCTTTCATAATTTGGAAGACCCCATTTCAATGTTGTATTCTATGTGACTGAATTCATTTTCATGAGTGTAGGAGCAAATTCAGATTCAAAATGCTGGAATATGTACCATGCTAAATTCAGATGTGTCATGATACATCAACATCCTATAATGCTAACTAGCCAATGAAGTGGCCAAAATCTCATTGTCTCCAAAAATAGTTACCTGACAACTTGTTCCATGGAGTTCTGTACACTGATCACTTTGAAAGTAATGTTTGCTTTTGGTTTACTCAATCGACTCTTCACGTACATGGAATGATGCCTCAAGCTTAGAAGGTCACATGGATATGCAATATGCATATAAATGGGATTATGTGACGTTTTATGAGGATTTAGTTATATAGTTTTTTTGAGTCAATCTCATTGACCTATATTTCATTAGTAGTGATTCACAAGAACCTTATAAATGGGATTATGTGATGTTTTATGATGATTTAATTATACAGTTTTTTTGAGTCAATCTCATTGATCTATATTTCATGAGTAGAGATTCAGAAGAGCCTATTTTTGATAAGACGAATGATCCATTTAAAGTTCATTGCATCTACAAAATGTTTTTGATTAGTTCAATAGGAAAAGAGGGTCCTGAACCCTTTACAAAACAACCCCCAGGGCAAAAAGCCTTAAGCTTGCCAGAAACGGCCCATTAACAGCTCAAGAACATCAGACAAAAAATGACTAATCAAAAACAACAAAAACAATAGAAACAACAAGAAACTAGGGACTGTTAGTCGTCCCATACTTGGCTAGGAATTCCACCATGTCTTTATAATCCCCCAGGCTATCCAGCCCCACCTGCTTGACCTTATCATCCAAGTCTTTGACAGCCACGAAGATCGACATAGCCCTGTGGAGGGCTTTAGCAGCAAACTCTGCCATCACCTTCCACTTCTTCTGTATGCTTGCCATCTTCACCTGGAGGTGCCTGAGGTCCTCTGCAGTCTTAACACACAAAGAGCAAATTCCCTTGTTGTCCTGACCCCCATATGCTTTAACAACTTCACCCACTTCCTCAGAGCTGGACTTGTTCATAGCGGCAAAGTGGCTGGTCCCCTCCTCGTGAACTGACTCAGTGGGGGTTTCTTCCCCTCACTCCTCCATAGTTTCTTCAAAAAACTCTGACTCATCAGAAATCTCCACCCCTTGAGGAGATGCAGAAGGTTTACCAGCAATGCGGGTAGACCGGCGAACCCCCGGGTTAACAGCCTCTGCACCTTCCCTACTACCAGCTATCTTTGTCCCAGAGTCCAGCTCAATAATTTCACAGGCTCTGCCGTAATCACAACCTCCTTACCTTTTTTGCTTTTTTCTGTGGCAATCCCTTCCTCCTTAGGCTTCACCGTAGACACAGTCTCCCTTCCTTTCTTGGCTTTTTTCTCTGTAGCTGCCCGTTCGTCCTCAATCTCCCCTCTATCTCTTTTGGCCAGCCGCTTCCCAGTCATCTGGGTGGCGCCTTGCAATTTCTTCTTATATATGGCTGGGGTTCGAATAGGGGTATCCTCCTTGGCACGAGGGTCACCCTTAGGTTTTTTAAGAGCAATCTTAGGGGTCCCCACACAGGTCTTCACCTTACTAACAGAATCAGGGGAAACACACGGCTGTGGGTCCTCAAGAAGTTTAACTTTAATTTGTTTCGGGGGGTACAGAGCTAGGTGAAAATGGTAAAGATGTAGGATAAGGCCTTGATGGATGGGAACAAGCGGATGACCAACATTTTTAGCTCTAATCTCCTGCATCGACTTGATAGAATTATCCAGAGAAGAAAGGAGAAAGAAAGGAAAACTAATTTCCAGCTTATTCCTAAAATGGTTAAGGAGAGCAAAGTGGTAGTGGTAAAAAACCTTGAATCTTCCCTCCAGCGTGAAGAATTTCATAATCATGAGGCATATTTGCCCCCATGGCTCCGGTAGCTTTTCTCTTTCAAACCCTCCATGAAGTTTCACGGGTGCCTCCCCCTCTCTGAAGAAAAGAGCCATGTGTTCAGGGTCGGCCACCCTGCTACGTCTCGAGTGCTTTTTCCCTTTGATTGGCAATCCAGTAGCCTTCCCGATCACTTCTTCAGACACTTGAAAACCAATGTTCCCAATCTTGACTTCTCTGGTAGCATTGTCCCAAGACTCCGCATACTGGCGCGAGAGATTCTTGTCATGGCCAATCATCCCTTCCAGAAAAGGAACCACCTCCCCCTCTTGGATAATATGCCACACTATAGGGTCCTATTTGAATTCCTCCGCAAAGCTGGGTTTGATCTTGGCAATATCTCCTCCCATCATGACAGCTTGAAAGTTACAGAGCCTGTAGAGCTTATGGTTATTAGAGAAGCTTAGGTCATTAGCAATAGGCCTGTTAAAATAAGAAAGCCTGTAATAATGATCAAGCCATAGCAAAGAGATAATAATGACGACATAATTAAAGAGGAGATACATCGCATCTTTGCCACTTAAAAATGTCTCCTTGGGGAAAGAATTCAGCTGCCACCTCGCGTGAAGATGAACGTCACCCGCCACGGACATGGTTTAGGAGCACCAAGACATCTAGGACTTGGTTGATCTTCAAGTAGTTTGTCTTGTTTAAATAAGGTCCTTGAGACCATTAAATGTTGTAGTAAGGCTTGAAAGCCATGCATGTAATAGGACTATGTCCGAATGACTAGAATCTATTCTCATATTGTAAAGGAGGACAGTCATATTGTGAAGGCAAGTCATATAGGTTTGTAGCCTCCTAATTTGTGTAGGAGGCAATCCTCTTAGTTGGAGGCATGTCAAGGTTAGAATGTATGTTAGAACCTAGTCCAAGGTTATCTAAATGTTAGAGAGCATCTGTCTAAACATAAAACAGTCGGTGTAGTCCTAAAGAGGACAGTTACTAAAATAGACATCTAGTGCTGCAGTTAGAAATCAAGAAGAAGTTCGAGGGTTGGGGCAGTTTCATTGACCCCAACCACTCTCAAACTTATTCTTTCACTTGTTGGAGGCCTATTTGAAGCTTCCAAGATTCATTTTTGTAGGGAGACACCCGGTGGATGGAAAGAAATAACAAAGAACTTTAGTTTTCTGCCTTTTCCTGTGTTCAGTCGCTGTATTTAGCCATACTGTACTCCTGTACGGAATAGTCATGGTCTCAATTCATGCTGCATGGGTAGAGGGATGAGATGACTCTCAGATAAAATTAGTTTGAAGCCTTGATAGTAGATTTAAGGAGAGATATTCATATTTTCCTCAGACTACTTTTAGAGTAACTGTTTTCTGAATTTGCCCTTTGCAACAGTTCGTACTGTATAGAGGTACGAGGTTGATTCCTTCATTGTATGAGTTGATTAATAAGATTGATATGTTAACTTTCTTTTGAAATTGGTTGGAGGCTTTGAAACTCATATAGGAGGAAACAATAAAGATTTCTTTAGAACTTGGTTTGTTAAAGCCCTAGCTTAGGTTTTGGTTGAACTTCACACTTTTTCCACCATTTTATTGATGTAAGGTCTCATCAGTCAGTGGAATGGAATGTATCATAGCTAGGGCAGAGGTTTGTGAAGGTTGCAGAGGCAGGAGAATGATGTAGGGTGAGTTTGGGCATGTGGATGGCCCTGCAGAACCATGGTTAAGAATTTAGAGAAGGACAACAACAACTAGGTATGTCTGATGTGTTATTGTTTTGTCAATGGAGACCTTAAGGTGTTTGGTGTGTTATAGAGTTGGCATGTTGAATAAGAGTGAGTTGTGCTAAGGGAGATCACCCCAAGGAGGGTACCATGACTGTCTCCTAAGAAATCAGAAATGTGTGACTGTCTTTAGTAGACAGTGTTGAAGACTGCTGTCCTACAGACCCTGCACAGTGGGTTGTATGGAAACTTAGAAGGAGTTAAGTGTCTGGTGAGATGTGTCCTGGAGTCCCCAACATCTGTATCATGAACTTGTAAGTTGTTGTGTTTAAGCCATTTATGGTGTGAAGTTTGATCTCTGTTAAAGAAAATAGTGAATCTTGAGAGCCTTTGCATGTGAAGTTTTGAACTAGGCTTCTGCTGTCCTAGATGCTCTGCATTAGGACATAACCCAAATATAATTTCCCCTCTGGAATCCCATCCAATCAACCCACCGTAACTCAATCAACTGACTGCGTGGTGTCCTTTTTAACTAGCTATACCCAATCTTTAAAAATCTCCTATTCCCGAAACCAGTAAATCTAATGATGTGCCATCCTGTCATCTCGGCCATCCATCTGACAAGAGGTGAAGTGGCACTCCGGTAATCCACGTAATCCTCATGACCCCACTTAGGACTATCAGCCCACTGACTAGACCACAACCTGTCCAAGGCATCACCATTCTCGCATTTATCATTTTGAAAAGTCCTGCGCATACAATTTTGAAAGTTCGCAATGCTAGACCCGTCCCTTCTATGAATCAGACGACTATCTTTCTTCAGCTTGCCGTAGCCAGGCACACCAAACCCGCCACTCTCCCACCAACACCAAAGAGTGATGACAACACCAACTTCTCTAATTCCTGTGGCTATCACCATCCTTCAGAACAGGGGTATGAACTTCCTTAGGCAAGATGGAAATGCTCCTCCAGCAATGCCAACTTTCTCTTCCACTGCCCATATTGGCCAAAGCATCAGCAATAGTATTTCCTTCTCTATAGATGTGCGAGATCTTGAAATCCTCCATCCCGTTTAGAAGCAGTTTGATGTCTCCCATGATGTCCATTAAGTTCCACCCAATTTGAGTCGAACCCAGGGCTGCATTAACTATAAGCTGAGAATCTCCTTCTACATGAAGAAGCTTGATGTTCAGAGAGGTGGCCAACCTAATCCCCCATAGCATAGCAAGCACTTCTGCCTCATTGTTACTCTTTAGCCCAATTCCCCCTGCAAAGGCAGCCACAAAGGATCCCACGTCAGACTTGATGATTCCTCCTCCACTAGCCACCCCCGGATTCCCCTTAGCAGTTCGATCGAAATTGAGCTTGAACCACCCTTTCTGAGGTAAAGCCCATCTGATTTTGGCCCTAGCCATATTTTTTGAGTTGTCTACCCGACAATAGTCAGGTCCAATGCTCCATTGTTTTAATAACCTCTGCTCCTCCCCTCTTGGAGTGTTCTCCGCAGCTTTATACTTACACGAACTAATGTTCTCCATAAGCAATTTGGAGAAGCCCAGGAAGACCTCCTTAGGGGTTCTGCACTTCTCCCTAAAAATTTTGTTATTACATTCCTTCCATAGGCTCCAAACTAAATGAGGAGGAATTTTTGACCAAAGCTCCCTGGTCACCGAGAGGACCAGTTTGAAGGGGGGCCTCCAATCCCAAACCAAGGCTTCAAGATTGCTGTTGAAGGACCAATTCATACTCAGTCTTTCAAGAACTAAACCCCACACTTCCTAGGGAAACTACAATGAAGAAAAAGATGACCAATCATTTCTTCCTCCGAACTACAGAGAGTGCATCTATTTGGCATTTGGAATCCCCTCTTCCTTAGGTTATCTATGGTCAGAATTCTGTTATGTATCAGAATCCACCAAAAGAAACTAACTTTTGGTATAAGTCTTGGTTTCCAAACTCTTCTCCATAAAGGATTCTCACCAGGGTCAAGCAGTAGACCATAGGCACTTTTGAAACTGAACAAGCCTTTATTGTCTTTATCCCAAATCATCCTATCTCTTTTAGGAAATAGGGAGAGTCTGTAGTCATTCAGCTCCTTCTGGAGTCACAGAACTAACATCCTATCCTCCCCACTTTCCAGATCACTAACAGACAGATCCGTCTAGCTCCTGAGCCCCCCATTGGACCTTATAAAATCGGCCACCTTGGGACCAAAAACCCTGCTAGTCTTGTCATCAATTCTACCATACTCCAGTTCTATCAAGGGGTTATCCTTCATCTATCTGTCCTTCCAGAAATGAACTTCCCTACCGTCCCCAATCTTCCACCTAATGCCACGGCGAAGAAGACCCCGGGTCTTGAGGATCCCATTCCAAATAACCGAGCCTTTGGGGAGTCCATTCTCCAAGAGTAATCTTCTGCCCTCATCCCCATTGAGATACTTAGCAACCATGATGTCTCCCCAGTCTGTATTACTCTGAATAAGGTTCCATCCCACCTTGGATAAGAGGGTACGATTCAATAGATGTATTATTCTTAATCCAAGACCTCCTTGATACCTAGGGGTGCAAGCCTTTTCCCATCCAATGAGGGCAATTCTTCGTTTCTCCTCAACCCCAGACCAAAAAAATTTCTTTTGGATCTATTCTATTTTATCCACCACAAACTTAGGAATCTTGAAGAGGCTTAGAGAATAGTTAGGCATCCCCTGGAGGGAGGATTTTAGGAGCTGGAATTTCCTTGCCTGACTCAGAAGGGCCCCTTTCCATCTAGCCAATTTCCTTTGCATTCTCTCCAGCAACCCTTTCCAGAAATCGACAGAAACTTCAGAGGTAGTCAGAGGGAGGCCCAGATAAATGGCAGGAAGCTTTTCACTAGAGTAGCCCAAAGCTCTAGTGATCCTCTGCTGTAAGTCCTCCGGGGTGTTCAGGAAATAGATATGGCTTTTCTCAAAGTTAATTCTCTGCCCTGAGATCCTCTCATAAGAAATGAGGAGCTCTTTCCATATTCTAGCTTCCACAACAGAGGCTTTTTTGAAGAGAATGGTATCATTCACGAACTGCTAAATAACTACCGTCTGAGTAGTAGAGGCAGGTTTAATGCCCCGAAGAATCCCCTGCGACAACAAATTGCAAGCATTCCTGCCCAACACTTCAGTAAGCAATATGGAAAGATAGGACGAGAGAGAGTCACCCTGTCTAAGACCTCTCCCTGAGGGGAAGAATCCTCTGGGAGAACCATTGACCAACACTGAGAACCACACTGTAGTAATACATTCTTTGATAATATTGACAATCTTCTCATTAAAGCCAAATTTCCTGAGGACCTTACATAGAAAATCCCATCTAACCCTATCGTAGGCTTTTGAAATGTCCAATTTGAATATCATACATGGGTTATTGCTCCTGTGGATGGAATGGGTGATTTCATGGGGGGTGATAGCCGCATCTAGAATTTGTCTCCCTAGGACAAAACCCTTTTAGTTAGGAACAATGAGTTTGTCCAGAAGGGGTTGCAACCTGAAGACCAAAATTTTGGTGAAGACTTTGTACATAGTATTGCAAAGGCTAATAGGTTTGTAGTCTATCATAAGCTTCACATCAGGTTTCTTCTGAATTAAGGCAATAAAGGTGTTGTTCAACTGCCATAAAAGTCTGCCCATCCTAAAGAAGTCCCTGGCCACCATACAGAAATCATTTCTGACAATCTCCCAGAAAGTTTTGAAGAAGGCCGTGGGGAACCTATCTGGGCCCGGGGCTTTGAAAGAACCCATAGAAAAAATAGCAAACTTGACCTCCTCTTCCAAGAGAGGTTTAGTCAGGGAGCAATTATCATCTTCTGAGAGTATGGTAGGAATGACCCTAATCAGAGAATCAATTTCTTCAGCAAGAACACTGGTATGTTGGGAAACAAGTAGAGTTTCAAAGTGAATTGAGGCAAGGCCCCCTAAATTCTCATCCTCCTTAACCTCCCTCCCCTGCTCGTCTTTCAGCACCTTGATGGAATTTCTCTTCCTGTGCCT
Organism: Cunninghamia lanceolata; assembly: GCA_027924645.1. Taxonomy (NCBI): domain Eukaryota; kingdom Viridiplantae; phylum Streptophyta; class Pinopsida; order Cupressales; family Cupressaceae; genus Cunninghamia; species Cunninghamia lanceolata. Next base: position 3,420,450 of record BSBN01000082.1, read on the forward strand.
TAAGGTGGATTGGTGGAAGAAAGTGGTGTTCCTATCTCCTTCCCTTAGCCATTGGACCCTAGACTTCTGCTTCTAGTAGATCTCTTCTTCTTTGATAGTCCTAGCCCACTCCCTAAAGAGGTTCATCTCAAGACGTTGCAACTCCTTCGAGTTGTCCCCCTGTTCCATTCTATTCTGCACCTCCTTTAGCTGCTCCATGATATTTTTCTTTCCATTAAGGACATTGCCAAAAGTGTACTTATTCCATCCTTTCACCTTGCTCCTCACATTAGCTAATTTCTGGGCTAATCTGTACATCACCGGTCCTTGGACCGGGATATTCCACCACTCAACAAGATAGTCTCTGAAGTCAGAATGAAGAGTCCACATCATTTCAAATCTGAACGGGAAGGGACCTCTTCTGCACCTTTCCGGCCAGTTGAGCAACAGAGGATTATGGTTAGATCCCACCCGGGGGAGGGCTGACAAATGCACCAGATTAGTAATGGCCCAATAAGAGGAAATAAGAAATATATCAAGCTTTACCTGGATAAGACTGCTCCCTTGCCTCCTATTAGACCAGGTAAAAGCTTTCCCCATCAGATCAAGATCCATGAGGCCCGCATTTCCTAAGAATTCAGCCAGGCCAGCCATGTTGTCAGAGTAGTCTGTAAGTTCCCCCAGTTTTTCCGAAGGATACAGGGGGGAGTTGAGGTCCCCCACCACCATCTAGTTCATACCTTTATTATTTTTAATTTTATCAGCCAAGTTATCCCAGACCTCCTTCCTACTGCTACGAGTATTAGGGGCATAGACATTAATAAGATTCCACCTATCAGAGTTACACTGAAATGAGACTTCAATGAAGTGCCTATCATAGGACCTCACATACCCAGTAATATTATGGCTCCATAAAGTCGCAATACCACTCGAAGCTCCATGAGCCCCACTAATGGCATAGTTTGCACCGGGACCGATGTTTTTTAGAGAAAGTTTGAACTTTTCCTTAGTCATCTTGATTTCCTGCAACAAGAGGATATCCACTCTATTATCAAAGATGCAGTTCCTCACCAGTAACTGCTTTTGAGGGCTGTTAAGCCCCCTTATGTTCCATGATATAATCTTCATTTTTTGATCCTCCTAGGAGGGGCCAACAAGGTGGACTGCTTCTCCCTAGTGATTTCTTGTTCCATCTCTCTCTGTTTGGTCTTCATCTACGACGGTCTACCTCTAGTGCTATCCCCCCCCACATTAGCTATTTTTCTACTGCTTCCTTTTCCCTTCTTTTTCGCAATAGACCACCCCTCCCGGTCCTTTGCCTCCTTACTAGGACCTTCCCCCGGGGAAGGAGAGAAACTCCTCTCCAAAGAGCTCATCCTGAGTTTGGAGAGGCCCGTCCTCTCACCAGCGCTGCTCATTTCAATAGCCATGAACGAATGAGGGATATCACCCTTCCTAGGGTTGGACACCTGCTTAAGTTCTCCCTCTTCCAAGTCCTCCTGTCTTCCATCAACCACCGTGGTCACAACCACCACCTGAAAAGGGGTTTCCTTTGCCTCGGTTCCATCGGCCTTCTGGGTCCCCTCATTGTTGCTTGTCAAGTGTTCATCTACCTCTATGAGATCAGCAACTAAAGGCTAAACTTGCTCCCCAGAAGGGGCTTGCTTAGTGGTATCCATTGAATCCTCCATTGACTTCCCCGGGGAGACAGGGGGCGAGTCCACTATTTTAAAGATGTCTTCTTTGAAGGGGTAATCCTCTGAGGCTTCATCTGCAATCACCGTTCGCTCCTTCGGAGGTGGAGGGCACTTGGGGGCCCTACACTAGGTGAAGACATGGCCAAATTTCATACAGTTCTGACAAAAGACTCAGGGTTCTCATATTGGATACATTGAGTCCATTTCCCGTACTTGGATTCCAAGATAATGGAGGTAGGAAGGACTTTGAGGACATCCACATTAACACATAATCTAGCATATACAAGCCTTGCCTTGGCCTTGGTGACTTTGTCCACCGTCACATATTTCCCAAAAGTATTTCCTATCCATACAAAAATTTTCTCGTCCCAAAACTCCAAGGGCAGACCCGACAGGCACACCCAAATAGGAGCTGACTGATTGAGGTCCGCTTTGGGGTCGAAGCCAGGTTTCCATTTGCATAACGAGAGCGAGTGCTTCCCGTACAACCAAGGCCACCTGCCAGAATTGACAGCATGTCTTCCTGACATGTAAATTTAAACAGGAACAGCCCCCTTGCCATGGCACTTGTAGAGACGCTCCCCTGAAGAGACCATTTGACCGTCATCCATTGACGGGCAAGATCAATGTTGGGCATGAAGGTGAAAAATTTACCTACAAGGGTGTTATCCATGGATGCCACCACTCTTAAAATCATCTGATCAGGGAGCTTGAGTGCCTTAGCTCCTTCTATCTTCGAGATGATCGACAGGCTAACTGAACAATCATCCTTGCCCAAAGCAGTACCCACCAGTGCCTCCTTCCACTTCTTAGGATCCTGCTTCGGAGAGTGAAGCACGTTATCCCTCTGACAACTCGTGCTAGCAACAAAAGCCCCTGTAGTCAGGGGAGGGGACTGTGTCACGCCCCCTCGGACTGTCGCCGTCCATTCCCGCCCAGTGCCAAATTTAAAATAGAAAGCGGGAAAGTTGCAGAGCTCAAATTGTAAAGGCTACAATATTGGTGCCAATTATTGTTGCTCAATACATCTGCAAAACATTCATAGGATGAAGCATCACGACTTCTTAAAAGGTCACCCACTCTAGTACTACTCCAACTCAAACACACTTAAATTACTTTAAAAAATATATAAAAAAACATAATTTAAAAAATTTAAAATCCTAAATTTCATTTAACTAAAAAATAATCCAATCACCTCATAATAATATCGAATTTCTACAAATTTCTAAATATGCTAGAAAATGATGTAAAAAACAAATGAAGAATCTTAGAATATCCATGAAATGATAGCCAAGATATGCTTGGATAAACATTTATATGAAAAAAAAGAGCCCACCCAACTTAAATCAAATTACTCTAATTATTATGGATGTATAATTCTCAAGACACTAAAGAAAGGGAAGGTAACTATGAATGGCACTATAAATAATAATAATAATACATAAAATAATCAGTCAATACAACAAGAGCACTTTCCCCTATGCTTGCCTAAATACCCTATTTGAAAAGTATCTATTTCATTGTTAACATGTAGGAATTTGTAAAAGCAATCTATGTATTTTGTTGTGAAGTATAAAATTAAACTCTAACCTCTATTAGCATGCTACCAATACTTTTGTAATTTTGAAGGGTGGATCGTTCTTCCAACTCACTTTTCTATTAACTAGCAGTTGCATCCTGTTTACGAGTTTGCCTATAGGTTATTTGTAGTGTGAGGCTGGAGCAAGAAACAATACAATACGAAATAAAATAGTATATATACATCAAGTTTTTATATGTAATAGATAATTAAAAAAGGTACAAAAAACATAGGGACAAAGATAACACATTTATTCTAGGCATCTAATAAGATTTTATCTTGTATTAATCAAGATCGGGCGTTGTGGACTGAAAACAATCCAATTAGGGGTATAAAGGATCATTTATTCAAGGAAATTTGGGCTAAAATAAAAGATATCTTTGAAATCACTGGCACACAAGTCAACCTTCTAGAAAATGGATGTAAAGCCAACGTTCATTAATTTAGCCTATAAAATGGTATTTATTATTTCTTAATCTATAATATAGATTGCAGCAACAAGAGAATCTTACATGAATGTTTGGAGAGGATCTAGAATTCCACATACAAATAAATCCATGATAAATTTTTAACTTTCCGTAATATCTAGCTAGCAAGTAAAGGTGGACCAAGTCAGATCATGACTAATATGAAAACATAAAATCCTTTCCAATGTAAAAGAGACAATTGATGAATTTAGATGCACCAAATTCGCAAGCCGTCACTTTGTTTTTGATTATTATAAGCACTTTTAACCGGAGCTATGAACCGGAAAGGGTTTTGAAAGGGCCCCTAAACTTTGTACAACAAGAACAAACTGCAACCCCATGAATCAAGAAATAACCAACTATAACAAGAGATAAGAGACAACAAAGAAGCAAGCCTTAAACACAAGGCCGCAACAAAGGGGCAGCCCTAACCATTATCATGGAGGTTTAAAATCAAACCTCACCAAAGAACTCTGATGAGGAAATTGAGTTGTCTTGCCTTTTTTAGAAGCTGAATCAAGCTCATCCAAAGGACGCCTATTCTTATCCCTCAAAGGAGTCACCTGCTTGTTCCCACCAGGACCAACCATAACAATATCCTTATCTTTTCCTTCATTCCTTGTAGAATAACATTTATTATCATTATTCTCACACTTTTTCCCATGCTCATGAGTTTGGTTATAGGAATTGGAGAAGTGCCCAACTTTATGACAAAACAGAGAAACCTACGAAGATGACTCGTAAATAATTTTCTGCTCCCAAATACCAAATTTGTAGCACATTTTAATGACTTCAGGCAGTACCTTATCAATATCAACACTCACACAAAATCTAGCAAAAACTAGACACTTCATAGATTTAGTAACATTATCAATAGATAAAAACTGATCTAGAGCATTTGCTATACCTCGAATTATGGCTTCAGTCCAGTACTCTAAAGGAAGCCCTGAGAGCCTAACCCAAATAGAAACCCTATTGAAATTTTCCTTGGCTGCATCAAAACTAGGAGACCATCTTTTCAACAGTAGATTAGACTTACCAAGGAACCAAGGACATTCTTGCTTTCCTCAAGAGATTGGAAGGTGAAAAGGAAAAATCCATTAGACATGGAAGCCACACTAATCTGATCAGACTGACCCCATCTTTTTTGAGCCCATTTTCTAACCACATCAATATTTGGGCGAAAGCCCAAGAATCTCCCAATAAGGGCATTCTCCATGCAGGCAATAGCTTTGTCAACATCATGATCAGGGACCTGTAGAAAGATGCAAGAACCATTTGAAGCATTTGGAGAAACACCTGAACAAATGTCAGAAGCATGCAAAGAAGAAGAGGAATCCCCCACCAACGGTTGAGCCAAGGGATCTCCAGATTGATCTGCATTAGCTGACGAGCTGATTTGCAGGTTCAGATTGGAATCTTGCAAAACCTACTTAGAAAGGGGACCCAAAGTAGGAGTACCCTCTCCAAGACAACCCTGCAACATGCAAGGTGACAAAACCCTAGTAGGGTTCACCACATCCAAAGGCAAAACATAGTCATTCACTTTTTCTTGTCTTGAAACAGACAAAACAAGGGTGACTTCCAAATGGCCAGACCCTGACCCAATATCAACAGGGCAAGAGGCCGCTACAGGGGAATGAGAGGGCTCCAAAATCAAAGCTCCAAACACATTTCCCTTAGCAGAAACCCTAGAATCCTTTGCAGGGGCTGTTAGAGGAGAAAGGAAACCTTGCTTTAGCACCCCACAAAGCCTAGAAAAATTAGAATTTGAAGGAGCCACATAAGGTCCCTTCCATACCACAGACTGTTGCACCTCCAACCAGATATCGAGGAGAGATTCCTCCTCTTCTTCATCCACAGAGAGATGCCATTCATCGAATCCACCATCGTCATCCTCTTCTCCATCTTCATCCTCTCCCTGAAGGGGTAATCTACTCCCGCCCTGCAAAAAACCTCGGCATTGCCTGCTCTGTACTCGCCTGCTCATATTCTAATTCATAAAAATCAGTCGTCACTTTATTTATTGGTTCTGCTTTGAATGATTTTGCGCATTGAAGGTGATGTTGGTATAATTACGCCGAGAGGCGTTCTACACTCACAACAAGGGTTGAAAGATTCAGATTCTTGTAACCAGTAAACAAAAATCTAAAAAAATAAAAAAAAATAGCAAATAAATAAAATAAAATAAAATAAAATTCAATGCATGGCTATAGTGGATTATAATGAAACACCACAATAAATACATCACTAAACCTGACACCACTCTAAATATACTTTTGCTATTTTAAACCAAAATGCACTGGAGTAATTTATAAATACCAAAACCAAAAACCAAAAAATAAATTGGAAGATATACTGTAGATATATTTTTTAAATATAAATATACTAGTAATTAATCCCATTCAGCGTACTGTAGATATATTTTTTAAATATAAATATACTAGTAATTAATCCCATTCAGAGGAATATGTAATATTGTCAATCAAGTAGAAGATACAAAATGCAGAATATAAATTCCTTTTACCATTATTAAATAATACAAATTTCTTCATTATTATATTGTCAATTAAATATATATAGATAGATATATTTAATCATGAAATAAGTTTAATCATTATGCAACTCAACATGTAATAATTATAAACTACAAGCTTAGTTTCACATTTTGGGGCATTGTCAAATGTTCATATCTAGCAATTAAAAACATTCAACTACAAAATTTAAAGTTGTCCTCGCATGTTCCTTTGCAAGATGATTAAGGATGCGGTAAGGCAGAGAGGAAGGCAATCAATGGGCACTGCATTTTTAAATTAAAGAACCATCAAGTAACTAATCACTAATGTGTCCATGAATAATTGAGGAAGTTTAAGCACTGATAGAAATGTGCCGAGAAAAATAAAGTCATGACAAAATATGTGCCCGGTGTGTATAGGTAAAATCGAGCTTAGGATAAATCAAAACAATGAAAGTAAACTCAATCCTATAACATCAAAAGATTGATCTAAATGATAACCAAATCAATGAATAATGCAATTAATAATCAAAAGCTATCACCTAGATTGTATTGATCTCTTGGTCGAATGTGGATTGCTCAATATGTCCCGCACCCGTGGTTGCAACAAGCGGATGTAGATAGATGCTTAAAGTGCTCAAAGATACGATATGTGCTCAACGATGCAATGTATGCTCAATGCGCTATATGGATGCCTGAGAATAAATGATCGAAGAGTGCTTAAAAGCTGAATGATCAAAGATATTCAATGATCAAAGAGGATTTGTGAAGGAGATGAAAGGGTATATATAGGTTTCAATAAAGATCGATCAATGGTGGAGATAATTCAAAGAAATGGATGGATGAGATAAATCAAGAGCTCATGATGAATGTGCATACGACATGTGTCATATTTAAAGAATATTTTAAAGTTGCTTTGTTGAGTTAACTGCTTGCTAGGATAAAAATAGGATTTGATTTCATAAATTTAGAATGCTTTTTCTAATTTATGAGTTGATAAAAATAATAAGATTAAAGCCAATTAACTCATCTTTAGATTTGCTTTTTGAAGTTCTTACAATAAGACTGATTGTGCACATAGAGGAAAATGATATTTTTAGAAGAATTGGAAGATAATTGAAAATTAAATAAATAAATTTATTTAATTTATTGTGCATGGAAGAATAAGATTATTTTTAGAAGATGATTGGAGATATTTGGAAATTAATTAAATAAATTTATTTAATTAATTGTGCATGATAGGAAAAGATAAGATATAAATAAAATATTAATTTTATTTATTTTTAGAAGATAATGGTCAACTTAAATAAATTTAAATAATTTATTTAAATTTAGAGGAATAATTGAGCTAATTAAATAATTAAAATTATTTAATTGTGGATAAGAGGAAATTAGGTGACGAATTAGTCAAATAAATAATTTATTTAATTAATGCAGATTTGAAGAATTTAAAAGAAGATAATGATTTAATTAAATAATTAAAATTATTTAATTTGAAGGAATTAAGTGGATTTTATTGAAATTAATTAAATAAATAGAATCTATTCAATTAATGTTGGAATCAGGTGATTTAGAGGAAATTGATGAATTTAATGAAATTATTTAACTAATTAGATTATTCAATTAATGTTAAATGCAAGCGATCTATGAAGAGTCATTTTTAGGTGTCTACATTTTGCCCCTCTTTGAGATGGTGTTGTAAAGTAACATCATTTCAAAGAAATTTAAAACATAGTGCTTGATTTGATAGAAGAAAATTGATTTAGAAGAATATGGTTGGAAGAAAATGATTGGATTGGAGATGGTGATGCCCCAGTCACTCAAAGAGAGGGTGACAAGGAAAGATGATGGTAAGTTAATGAATAAGATGAATGATGATTATGCAAAAACAAACAAGGTATTGCCCCTATCAAGTTGTAATCCAATGATTAATTGATGATGATTGATACAGATAGTGTCTAGTTTTAGAAATGAAACGCCTCATATAAGATGTCTAGTCTGGTTTCGAGAGTGTGAAAATCTGTATAAGACAATTGATATGATTGATGGATTGGTTGATTGATTTACAACAAGATTAGGGTCAAGAACAAAGGATGAGATTGAATAAATTGGCTAGATTGGATAAGATGAATGATGATGATGATGAGGATGCCCCCTCGAGAGGAAAGTTGGGTTGAAAGAACACAGGTGTACTCTCGAAATGAAAGGAGAGAAAAGGGTGAGTAGATAGAGAGATGTAGATGAAGATGAAAAGGTTAGATAAAAGATGGGAAATAAATGGAAAAAGAAGAGAAGAATTGATATCAGATTGATCGATCTTCATGAAAGCTATAGATTTTATTAGAATGTATGGGTGAGATGGATGGATAGGATGTTGTAACGGTTACATGAATATTTATAAAGAGCAATCCTTATTTTTTATATAGCATATGGATGTTATGCATCAGGGTATAGAATACCAAGGTGATGATGTATCCAATGCATAGGATGTTGACTCTGCAAACAAATGGTTTGAACTTATATCTACTAGACATAATATAACCTTGTTGGATATCTGAATGAGCCATAGTCTTTAACATATAATAAACTTAATACATAAATGTAAAAGAAAATTAATATGTAAGATGCTAAGTTGTAACATACACACAAGATAAATATTAGCCATAGTAGGATAATAAGCTCATCCCACAAACATAGCATACGAAAGCAATGACTATGCCCCAATCCGTACTTCATCGCAACATACCAAGATATAGAAAATCAAGGTAGTCTTGACTAGGTATTAGAAATGAACAAAAGATAAACCAAAAAAGAAATTGACTGACTAATAAAGTAAACATACAACCATCATATTCTCTAGCCAAAGAGGTTGCTCAGGGTAGATAGGTTAGATAAAGCCTTATTGTATGAATGATATATCCGTTAAAGGCTGTTGATCTAATCTAGGATAGATGGATTGTTGTAACAAATGTGGCAAGCGGATATGAGGGATGACATATGGCTTTATGAGTAGTCTTTCTATTTTTGGGTTTGATAAGGATTTTAACTTTCAAAGGATGCATAGTTCATTTTCTACTTAAGTTAGTCAAGTCTAGGTGATCTAGGATGGATTGTGATAAAAGGAAGACGAAAGAGATGGAAGTGTTTGATGGATTGGGATGGAGATGATGATTTATGATTGTTTTTGGGAATTTTCTGGATATTGTTTGAATGTTTTTGGGATTTTCTAGATTTTTGAATGTTTTTGGGATTTTCTAGATTTTGAAATGTTTTGGTTGACATGGGATTGCATTTGGTTAGCCTTAGTACTAGATACCAATGACAAGAGACAACCAAGTGTAGATGCAAAGGATGGAGATGGGATTGGATAAGTGAACGAAAGGATGGGTGATAGCAAATGGGATGGAAGACTCATGATAGAAGGATGAATAAAGGAATAGGCAATAGTGGATGGAATGGATGAGGTGCTTAGGATGTGATCACCAAAGACTATTTTATTCTGTTTTTCCTAGTTTCTTTCTGTTGAACAATATGCACACACACAGAGATATATATATATATATATTTGTGTAATAAAAAAATAATAGAGAGAAATATATATACATCATCAAGGGATTTAGATCCCTGTGTTTGCCTCCTTGGAAGAAATCTCCATGGCTGCCCTGTGCATACTTGCAGCAAAAAAAAAAAAGAGAAGAGGAGAGGAGAGAAGAGGGAAACAAGATAGGAGGAAAGAAAATGAGATTAGGGTTTTTGTAAAAAGAAGAGAATATTTTATTAAGAGAGATTTTAGGGCTGGGGAAAAATGAGTGGAGATAAAATAGAAAGAAATTAGATTTTTCATTTATTCCTTGTGCACGTGAATTCTTTCCCTCTCATACCTCCTTTTTAAAATGGGATGTATTTTAATGCTTTTTATCCCTTGGTTTAATTTAGTGGAATGGGGTTAATTGTTTTCTTATTTCTTTTATTTTACCTAGGGATTTAATATTGTAATGGGGAGATTTCAATGGGGATTTAATGTAATGCCTCACCCCAGAACCCTAGAGAAAAGCTAAACTATGCATTTAATTTTTTTTTTTAAAAAAAGATAATAACACAAAGTATAATAATCACTTAACATGCAAGTTAGCTTCCATTCTCTAGGGTAAACAAGACTGCATCACTACTTACTAACATAAACTATCTAACAACCAAGAATCGATCTAAAAATCAAGTGTATCCAAGAATCAACACATAAATACCTCCATCAAAATAAGACATCAGATAACAAAATCAAGATTTAGCATAAATGATTGCAATTAGGTTTACAATTTTCATTATAATAAAATACATTAATACAATGTTTACATTGTTGCATCCTAATTACATTTGAAGACATACATCAATATAATAATACAATGTACAACAGATATACAAGGCTGAAATAGAAACATAACTATCTGCCTCCACAAGCAAAACTAGATAAGTGATCCTCTACAAGATAAGTTCTCCACGCACATGAACAATAGAAAGGTGACCAATAGATTGAGCACATCCACCCGACCATGTGGAACCTTGAGGCTCACCCCCCGTGCTAGGAGATAATGATAAAGTCCGACGACCTGAATAGCTAGGTGGACAAAACTAGGAGAAAAGAGGACTACACATGACTACAACAACACCGAACAACAACGCCGCCACAAGCAACTTAACAAAACATCCAGAGGCAACCACAGAATGAAAGGAAAGAGTACAACTTGGGAATGTTAGACTGCAGAAGGGAGAAGTGTCATCACACAACTTGTCATGGGTTGTCCTGGCAAGTCTTCCTAGGCCCCGGCCCCCATCTTGGGTTGTCCTCGCAGCCTCTCCCGACTTCCAGCCCCAATGCAAACTCATGCAGAAATCAACCATACCTTTCGTGGAGACAAGGTCGTTGATTTTACCATTCCAACCCTTCCCATCTCATCTCAATCCTAATTGAGCACTTGAGCCACGAGTGAGGCATTCACTTATCTTAATTGGTGTGAACTAATTACCCAAAACCCTTGATTTAAAAATTTAGGTTATCACTTATTTAAGGCACTCTTGCATGGGTTGTCCTGGATGCCACTTTGGACTCTGGCCCCCATCGAGAGCCACTCCCCTATCTGCATCTTAGAAACCCACTCAAAATACATAAAAAGGATCAACATTCAAGAACCACAGGAGCATTAAACTCTCTTGCATCACCAATAACTCATAGAACAACTTCTTCACAACATAACCATAGATCCCATCACATTACTATCACAATGATCAAAACCACACATCTCGTTGCCTTGCCAATATCATAATGGACCCAAGGCAACCAAGTAAGTCTTAAAGTCCAACTCATAACACATAACCATCATAGCATAAGTAAGAGAACAACACGGTCAAGGATGACTCAAATATCACATTACAGACCTTTATAAAATGGCAACAAAAGGGAGATCACGTCAACATAACTTATGCCTCTGGAACAACCACTAAACATCATGACTCTAATCCTGCAAATGACATGACTACGCAGGTTACTCCCAACAAAACCCAAATGAAAATTTTTAAAACAATTACTATAAGGGAACTTGTACTGAAGACACTTACTAACCTTTATAATCTGGGCTTCTATGAGAAGTAACTATGATCAACATACTCGTTTATTATATAATTATTTAAAGAATCTTCCCAGAAACCAAAATCGACTCACACATACTCAACATTAAACCGACCCATAATTTAGAATATTCTTCCTCGTGATATCTCACTCTCTTGGCATAAACATGAACACAGAGAGAAAACCTAATGCCTCCGGATCGAACATAACTCTACTTCAACCATTGACATGACTCACTCCGAAAGCCCAAAACATTGTTTTAGTTTCCCACAAAAATGTTTCTTAATATGGTAATACTAATTAAGTTTAAAATTACACAATTCTTGCAAGTGAACAATTATAACCACAATCAACTAAAAAGAAAACCCAACTCAATACTTATATGACGATTTCTTACAATTGCAAAAAGAACTATTAAATTCCTACCCCTTACATACAAATTACATTCTATAAGAATCTTTATGCAAAGACATCGTATAAAAAAGAAACAAGTATCTAATTAAGGAAAACAACTATACTTACCTTTATTTAAACTAGCATAAAAAAAAGAAATCTAAAATACATCCTATAACTACTCAATGCAATATCTCATCCTACTAGATGAGTTCTTAAATCAGAGAGTGACCAACCTATTATTCGTATGAACTAAAACCATTCTAACTATAACTTAAATCATCCAAACAAAAGAAGGTTTGCACTATCAAGTCCTAAGCAAATACTTGCCCAAAGATATATCCCCTACTTACGACGGACTCACCATTCAAATGTCAACAACATTGAAGTTTACAACAACTATACCCACCGACGCACTTAAAACATGCTGATCTAATTACTAAAAGGTGGATACACCAAAAATCAAATCTAGTCGCACTTAAAACTGACGTCGGACCAAAACTTAAGATCTCCACCGTCGATTATTGCATGGCTATAACAACCAAAACTTACGTGCCTTCATTGAAGACGACTGTCTCTGCCATGACACAGATTCGGCAACACACTGAAGGGATGCGTGATTTGGCAGAGACTCTAACTGGAGCGATGGTTGGGGAGAGAACATTACTAAGAGGGAGGTAACAATCCTGTGGAGAAAATACTGAAGCTCCAAGGAAACTTCTAAAGATAGATAGCCACCAACTGTCAGTTAATAGCCGTGGACTCAGGATTACAGCTATATGACGATCTTGCTAACCACCGACTCTCTCATAATCATGGATCTACATACGGTCTAGGGACTAGCATATACTGGAGGTGATGAGGCGCATTTCTGCTAGTAGAAGTCTTCTAAAAAACAAGGGATTACTGGATAAGCGCAAGGTATGAAGGACATCTTATAGGACATTAGATTAAGGGCCATTTGATTATGATTGACCAAGAAGAGCACATACAATCCTGATGCAGATCTTCGCAATGATGGCTAAGGATATAATTTCCTATCGATTATTCTGGCGGATCCAAGAATATGCATTAGAGCGATAAGAACAAAAGTGGTAACAGTGAAAAGTTTAGCAACTCAATAAAAATAGACTTATGTCTGTTGTTTAAGAGGAAGGTTGCTATTCTTAAAAGAAAGGTTGTTCTACATCCACCAAATCAAGAAAGAAAGCGCAGAGACCTCTTGTAAACCCCCCTGCTAGAAGCCGATCGACATGCATAGAAGGCCTAACAATGTAAGCAGTAGCAGATTGACATGCATAAAAGGAAAGCTGATCACTATACATGGAAGGCAATAAGTTTAGAAGATGATCTGAGAGGGTGGATTCTCACTGGACAGGAGAGAGGAAATAAGTTTGATATGACAGGGCATACAAATAACGGATGCCTACTCAAAAGAAGAAGGAATCTTTCACAATGAGATCCACTAGAGTACACCTAATGCATTCACTAAGAAGGCTTAATAAAAGCACAAATAGCGTTGAAAATAGATTGATGAATATCTCAGAAAATTTGCCTGGGTTTGAAGAACAACCGTGGGTTTAAGCAGAGGAAACAATCGAAGGCCAATATACCAAGAGGGTTTTGATGATTATGCATAAAACAAATGTGTACTAACCATGAGAATCATTGCCTCAAAAGACATCTTCATTACAAGTTATACACTCAACACAGTAAGAGGCCTTAGGAGTTTTCAAGAAATGACAAAACATATTTTTAGAACATCTTCTGTAAAAAAAAAACAAACCAGACCAACCAAAAAAATGAACATGTACCTGGCTTCTATCCCAGACTATTGAACCCTTGAATCCTGTTACTCCTGCTCTCCACCAGTCAATCCCCCCAGCAAAAGACCGATTTTCCCCCTAAAACACCTTCGGACAGAAGTAAATCCTTCTCATAATTTCCCACTCCCCAAACATAAATGCAGTAGATCTCCATTTGCAGGAGATTTTCCCAAAATAGAACCAAAATCAATATCTTTATTGTTCCCCGACAACTCATTACCAACAAAACATAAATAATATTTATTTAAGAAAATCAATTTATTCATAAAGATATTAGTTAATACATTAATATCCTCAATTAACAGCCCTTAATCAATATTATCATTATTATTTGTCAATCAAGGGGAAGTAACAATTGTACTCAAAACAAGAAAATTACTCCCAACAAAGGTCACACCATAAGCATAGGAACCCACATGCAAAACAATACTGACCACCACACAAGACTATACTACAGAGACATGCAATCATCCAACCTGACCAATACGACAGGACTCTAGACATGATACACATCCTTTTCAAGGTTGGCGACAAATCAGATGGGGACCTTTCGTTATCTCCACACAACGATTTCCATTGGTTAAGGCACACTCAAACTTGCTAAATCAGGTGGAGTCGATGCCTGGTACCTGCAACTTGCACAAACCAGATGTCGAGCACATATACATATATCATCATCAATACACACACTGTGATAGGGAATTGTAGTGTAGCAGGGTGCTCTTCAAGAGTAATGCTACACCGTCCCTTCACAAACAAACATAACACATTATCTACATTGCCAATTAAATCTATACAAGACATAAGCATTAAACATTGGTTTATATAACATCATCATCAGAGTAATAATCAAATGTCAGATAATCTCATGAAACATAGTTCTTCCTAATTAATTGAACACATAATTAATCATAACATAAGCATTTTGCACTAACATAGGCATCAGAAACGTCATCTTAGAAAGCATAAATGAATGCCATCATCATCAGTCCTCAAAATAAATCCATCAAAATATACCATCGTGACTAACCATAAGGAACTAACTAATAGTAAATCAGAAAGCTAAAATGAGGGGCACTTCATCCTCCCCCCTAGGATTAGGCTTACTCCTGGAAGCCTACAAACAAACTGAGGGTCACTACTACTGCAAGGCCCCTACCCTCAAGGGTCAAACCCCGATGCTGAAGAACGTGCATGTGCTGCAAAGAAAGATGCCTGACCTCTACCTGCGGTCTCCAAAACTGTCCCCTGATGCTTTGACTGGCGGTGATCAATCGCTGCGAATGCCCGATGAGACCTCCCCACATCACCTACAGTCGGCTCTGAAGCTGCTGGCCTTTGACTAAATCTTGTTTCACTCCTCTGTGGACACTGCCTAGCTATGTGGCCCTGCTGGCCACAAGAGAAGCATCTTGAACCTCTACCGTAACCTCCGCCACCTGAGAAAGCTTTGGGTTGTTGGAAATCATCTCTGTTGACTGCAGACTATGTGGGATGATAATTTTTGGCCCGCTGCCAATTACGGTCTTTTCTCGACTGAGCACCACCACCTTGCTGAGGCTTTGACTTCGATTGGAAAGATTGTTGTTGATGCTGCTGCTGCTGTCCGCCTTTACTAGGTGCAAGATGGCTTCTCGAAGAGTTGGCTACCTGAAATTGACCACCATGAGGTTCAACACCTGTCGGAGGGGCACTACCAATCTGCACACCTGTATGGCCACCAAGAGCCATTGCCAAAATTTCCTCTACCAAACGGGCTTTCTCAACTGCCACCTCCATAGATTTAGGCTCGAAAACATGTACTCACTGATTTAGGCATTCAAGCCCCTAATAAAATGTTGTACTAACATAGCCTCGTCATTGATGCCTGCATACTGTTTGAGCTCATAAAATCTACGCTCATATTGCTCTACTGACATGGCCATTTGCCTAAGCTCATGGAACTCATCTGCGTGACGCTGCTTGCAGTGATCCGATAGGAAGCGAGCTCTGAACCTCTCTAAGAACAACTCCCAAGACATAGTACTAATGTCCAAGTGCAGCTTCTACTCCTCCAAATGCCACTAGGTAGAAGCGAAACCTCTGAGATGCAATATAGCACATCTAGCCTTGGTGTTGCTACCATACAGATGCATGGCGAAACACCTACCCAAATCTAGTAAAGAGGTCTTTGCCTCCAAGCCACTACCAAATCCATCAAAGGTGGGAGGGCGTGCCCTCAGAAGATCTCTCATGTGACTGGCTAAGGTGGCCTCCTGTTCTGCTGTCATTTCTCTCCTTCTAGGTGATCTCTCTCACTCCCTAACCTCAGGTTGATCCACTTCCTGCCTCGGGCTCATGCGCGCAAGAACCTCCTCGAGCAATTGACGCAACTGAGCTCCCTCCGGCTGACCCTGACCTTCCATATTTTGACCCCCACCTTCTTGAGCACTCTCATGAGGGGAACTAGGAGGGGGTGTGCCACCACCACCCCTTCCGCGTCCCCTACCTTGACCTCAATCTCCACCTTGACCTCTAGGCATCTCCTACTCTTAGGTAACAAAGACAACCTCAGGCTAAAAGACGAGGATGACAAAAAGAGAACACACACCTTACAGAGTCTATGCAACTAGGAAAGTATAATAGGCTTATACACACCCAGAATACCAAGTGTTTGAAAACCTGGCTCTGATACCAAATGTAATGCCTCGCCCTAGAACCCTAGAGAAAAGCTAAACTATGCATTTAATTTAATTTTTTTAAAGATAATAACACAAAATATAATTATCACTTAACATGCAAGTTAGCTTCCATTCTCTAGGGTAAACAGGATTGCATCACTACTTACTAACATAAACTATCTAACAACCAAGAATTGATCTGAAAATCAAGTGTATCTAAGAATCAACACATAAATACCTCCATCAAAATAAGACATCAGATAACAACATCAAGATTTAGCATAAATGATTGCAATTAGGTTTACAATTTTCATTATAATAAAATACATCAATACAATGTTTACACTGTTGCATCCTGATTACATTTGAAGACACACATCAATATAATACTATAATGTACAACATATATACAAGGCTAAAATAGAAACATAACTGTTTGCCTCCACAAGCGAAACCAGATAAGTGATCCTCTATAAGATAAGTTCTCCACACACACGAACAACAAAAAGGTGACCAATGGAATGAGCACATCCACTCGACCATGTGGAACCCTGAGGCCCACCCCCCGTGCTAGGAGATAATGATAAAGTCCCACGACCTGAATAGCCAGGTGGAAAAAACTAGGAGAAAAGAGGACTACACATGACTACAACAACACCGAACAACAATGCCGCCACAAGCAACTTAACAAAACATCCAGAGGCAACCACAGAATGAAAGGAAAGAGTACAACTTGGGAATGTCAGACTGTAGAAGGGAGAAGTGTCATCACACAACTTGTCATGGGTTGTCCTGGCAAGTCTTCCTAGGCCCTGGCCCCCATCCTAGGTTGTCCTGGCAGCCTCTCCCGACTTCCGGTCCCCATGCAAACTCATGCAGAAATCAACCATACCTTTCGTGGAGACAAGGTCGTTGATTTTGCCATTCCAGGCCTTCCCATCTCATCTCAAGCCTAACCGACCACTTGAGCCATGAGTGAGGCATTCACTTATCTTAATTAGTGTGAACTAACTACCCAAAACCCTTGATTTAAAAATTTAGGTTATCACTTATTGAAGGCACTCTCGCATGGGTTGTCCTGGATGCCACTTTGGGCTCCGGTCCCCATCGAGCCACTTCCCTATCTGCATCTTAGAAACCCCACTCAAAATACATGAAAAGGATCAACATTCAAGAACCATGGGAGCATTAATCTCTCTTGCATCACCAATAACTTATAGAACAACTTCTTCACAACATAACCATAGATCCCATCACATTACTATCACAATGACCAAAACCACACATCTCGTTGCCTTGCCAATAACATAATGGACCCAAGGAAACCAAGTAAGTCTTAAAGTCCAACTCATAACACATAACCATCATAGCATACGTAAGAGAACAACACGGTCAAGGAGGACTCGAATATCACATTACGGACCTTTATAAAATGGCAACAAAAGGGAGATCACGTCAACATAACTTATGCCTCTGGAACAACCACTAAACATCATGACTCTAATCCTGAAAATGACATGACTACGTAGGTTACTCCCAACAAAACCCAAATGAAATTTTTTAAAACAATTACTATAAGGGAACTTGTACTGAAGACACTTACTAACCTTTATAATCTGGGCTTCTATGAGAAGTAACTATGATCAACATACTCGTTTATTATATAATTATTTAAATAATCTTCCTAGAAACCAAAACTGACTCACACATACTCAACATTAAACCGACCCATAATTTACAATATTCTTCCTTGTGATATCTTACTCTCTTGGCATAAACATGAACACAGAGAGAAAACCTAATGCCTCTGGATCGAACATAACTCTACTTCAACCATTGACATGACTCACTCCGAAAGCCCGAAAACATTGTTTTAGTTTCCCACAAAAATGTTTCTTAATATGGTAATACTAATTAAGTTTAAAATTACACAATTCTTGCAAGTGAACAATTATAACCACAATCAACTAAAAAGAAAACCCAACTCAATACTTATATGACAATTTCTAATAATTACAAAAAGAACTATTAAATTCCTACCCCTTACATACAAATTACATTCTATAAGAATCTTTATGCAAAGACATCATATAAAAAAGAAACAAGTATCTAACTAAGGAAAACAACTATACTTACCTTTATTTAAACTAGCATAAAAAAAAGAAATCTAAAATACATCCTATAACTACTCGATGCAATATCTCATCCTACTAGATGAGTTCTTAAATCAGAGAGTGACCATCCTATTATTCGCATGAACTAAAACAATTCTAACTGTAACTTAAATCGTCCAAACAAAAGAAGGTTTGCACTATCAAGTCCTAAGCGAATACTTGCCCAAAGATATATCCCCTACTTACGACAGACTCACCATTCAAATGTCAGCAACATTGAAGTTTACAACAACTATACCCATCGACGCATTTAAAACATGCTGATCTAAACACTAAAAGGTGGATACACCGAAAATCAAATCTAGTCGCACTTAAAACTGTCATCGGTCCAAAACTTAAGATCTCCACCATTGATTATTGCATAGCTATAACAACCAAAATTTACACACCTTCACTGGCAGCACACTGAAGGGACGCAGGATTTGGCAGAGACTCTAATTGGAGCAATGGTTGGGGAGAGAACATTACTAAGAGGGAGGAGAGAATCCTGCGGAGAAAATACTAAAGCTCCAAGGAAAATTCTAAAGATAGATAGCCACCAACTGTTAGTTAATAGCCGTGGACTCAGGATTATAGCTATATGACGATCTTGCTAACCACTGACTCTCTCATAATCATGGATCTACATATGGTCTAGGGACTAGCGTATACTGGAGGTGATGAGGCGCGTTTCTTCTAGTAGAAGTCTTCTCAAAAACAAGGGATTACAGGATAAGCTCAAGGTATGAAGGACATCTTACAGGACATTAGATTAAGGGCCATTTGATTATGATTGACCAAGAAGAGCACATACAATCCTGATGCAGATCTTCGCAATGATGGCTAAGGATATAATTTCTTATCGATTATTCTGGCGGATCCAAGAATATGCATTAGAGCGATAAGAGCAAAAGTGGTAACAGTGAAAAGTTTAGCAACCCAATAAAAATAGACTTATGTCTGTTGTTTAAGAGGAAGGCTGCTGTTCTTAAAAGAAAGGTTGTTCTACATCCACCGAATCAAGAAAGAAAGGGCGGAGACCTCTTTTAAACCCCCCTGCTAGAAGCCGATTGACATGCATAGAAGGCCTAACAATGTAAGCAGTAGCAGATTGACATGCGTAAAAGGAAAGTTGATCACTATATAGGGAAGGTAATAAGCTTAGAAGATGATCTGAGAGGGTAGATTCTCAACGGACAGGAGAGAGGAAATCAGTTTGATATGACAGGGCATACAAATAACGGATGACTACTCAAAAGAAGAAGGTATCTTTCACAATGAGATCCACCAGAGTACACCTAACGCATTCACTAAGAAGGCTTAATAAAAGCACAAATAGCGTTGAAAACAGATCGATGAATATTTCAAAAAATTTGCCCAGGTTTGAAGAACAACCATGGGTTTAAGCAGAGGAAACAATCGAAGGCCAATATACCAAGAGGGTTTTGATGATTATGCATAAAACAAATGTGTACTAACCGTGAGAATCATTGCCTCAAAATACATCTTCAGTACAAGTTATACACTCAACATAGAGACCTTAGGTGTTTTCAAGAAATGACAAAACACATTTTCAGAACATCTTCTGTAAAAAAAAAAAAATAGACCAACCAAAAAAATGAGCATGTACCTGGCTTCTATGCCTAGACTATTGAACCCCCGAATCCTGTTACTCCTACTCTCCGCCAGTCAATCCCCCCCAGCAAAAGACCGATTTTCCCCCTAAAAACACCTTCGGACAGAAGTAGATCCTTCTCATAATTTCCCACTCCCCAAACATAAATGCAGTAGATCTCCATTTGCAGGAGATTTTCCCAAAATAGAACCAAAATCAATATCTTTATTGTTCCCCGACAACTCATTACCAACAAAACATAAATAATATTTATTCAAGAAAATCTATTTATTCATAAAGATATTAGTTAATACATTAATATCCTCAATTAACAACTCTTAATCAATATTATCATTATTATTTGTCAATCAAGGGGAAGTAACAATTGTACTCAAAACAAGACAATTACTCCCAACAAAGGTCACACCATAAGCATAGGAACCCACATGCAAAACAATACTAACCACCACACAAAACTATACTACAGAGACATGCAATCATCCAACCCGACCAATACGACAAGAATCTAGACATGATACACATCCTTTTCAAGGTTGGCGACAAATCAGATGGGGACCTTTTGTTACCTCCACACAATGATTTCCATTGGTTAAGGCACGCTCAGACCTGCTAAATCAGGTGGAGTCGATGCCTGGTACCTACAACCTACACAAACCAGATGTCGAGCACATATACATATATCATCATCAAAACACACACTGTGACAGGGAATCACAATGTTGCAGGGTGCTCTTCGAGAGTAATGCTACACCGTCCCTTCACAAACAAACATAACATATTATCTACATTGCCAATTAAATCTATACAAGACATAAGCATTAAACATTGGTTTATATAACATCATCATCAGAGCAATAATCAAATGTCAGATAATCTCATGAAACATAGTTCTTCCCAATTAATTGAACACATAATTAATCATAACATAAGCATTTTGCATTAACATAAGCATCAGAAACGTCATCATAGAAAGCACGAATGAATGTCATCATCATCAGTCCTCAAAATAAATCCATCAAAATATACCATTGTGACTAACCATAAGGAACTAACTAACAGTAAATCAGAAAGCCAAAATGAGGGGCACTACATTTAAGTTATTGCCTTTGGGAAATAATTTAGGTGTTAGGTTATTATATTTTAAGTTAATACCTTTAATGGTGTGGACTATTCTAATTATTTTTATTTAACCTAGGTACTTGTTCGAAAATGTTAATGTGGAAATGATTAATTTAATTAGGTGTAATTAATATTTAATTATTTTTAATTTGAAAGGCTTTTTGGAGTTCTTTTCTAAAAACTACCTTTACTTTATTTCATTGCTTTTAATTGATTTTTGTAAGTGGACTTAAATTTTAACCTAGACTTTTAATTATCTTTTTTTTGTGGGCTTTATGATTTTTAGTTCTAAATTTAAAGTTATCCCTTGTAATCTAATTTTGCTTTATTCCATTGTTTTTTTTTTTTAGTATGTTGTGGGATTAATTTATGATTTTTAGTTTTAAATTTAAGTTATCTCTTAAGATCTATTTTTACTTTATTTCATTGCCTTTTTAATTATTATGTTGTGAGATTAAATTTAACCTCGGTCTTTTAAATTGATTTAGGTGGGATTTTTGGAAAGAGGGTTAGGTGTGGAAATTAATGTTAGAAAATTTAATTAATTTAATCCGTTTAAATTCCTTTGGCTAATCTATAGCGTAAAGGGTATAATTATTTTAATTAATTATTTAATTTGAACCCCATTTAATTTATTTGGTTAGTACCTAACTCAAGGATGAATTTTAATTATTTTTGTTGACTTTAGAGTTTAGGATTATTTTATTTTAAATTTTATCACCTTGGCTAATAAGGGATGTTGAAGTAAATTTGGTTTAGGAAATATTAGTTTTAAATTAATTTCTTTTAAATGGTTTTAACTAGGGGATATTTTTAAATTTCACATTCTTGACGTAGAGGCGTTATGCTGCCGAATTTTATCTAGAATATTATGGTTAACTTAGTAATTTGTTTCCTATCTGTTTTAACACATTTATTTATCATGAGATATAATTATGTCATAGATGTATTTAATTTAATTTAATTATTCTAGTTCCTAGGGTTAGATTTCGACACATGTCGAAATCACCTCGCTTCACTTAGGAATCTTAGGGTTAGACCCAATTTGGAAACTAACCCTATTGGCAACGCTCCTCGCGTTGCATAACCCCCTTAGTAGACTATTATTGTACAGGGGATGTGAAAGGAACATCGCACTTCCCCGACTTTGACTGAGGTCTTCGCCTTTGTGCAATTGTCTCCGAGCGCACATGTTGTGTGCAAGGGGGGTTTTTGGAGTCGGGTGGGAAAAGTTTTTGATGTTTTGTGTCATGACCACATATCAAATGTGGACATGACACGTGTGTTGTGTGTTGTGACCACATGGGAAATGTGGGCATGACAGTTGCATAGGAATAACATGCCCCATTCTAGGTATAATGGTTAGGATTTTACATGACAAAGCTTATGACGATAGGATTGATTGGATTGGTTGGAATTGATGAGGTATATCAAGAGATTTTTCAAAGCATGTTTCAACATTTTGCCTCTATCTTTATATAGATCAAAAGGAGGAAAGGAGGATAGATTGGATCAAGGGGATAATTATGCGGATATAATGGATAAGGAAGATATGATAGGAAGGATAGGTAGAAGGAATGATAGGATGGGTAGATGAGACAACATGTCCCCAAGTGTAAGGTACATAGACAATCAACCTACACACGACACCTATTTGCTAGGTTTTCATCATGGTACTTGTCCAAGGTGCCTATTTGCCAAGTTTTCACCATTGGATGAAGGGATTTCTCTTTACCATTTTATTTATTTTTTAAATTTATTTATTTATTTATTTTTGGATGGGATGGTAGGATGAGGACTCAAGCATCTGTTTCCAATAGCAAGGTAGTATGTTTGTATTTAATGCGTGTTTGCACATGGACTATATCGGGTAGCATTATGTACATGGATGTTGGTAGATGTGGAAAGATGGAAATGGAATGGATGGTGGATTCTGATATGGATGATGTATGGAGATGGATGGATAAATGGGTGATGGAGCAAAAGCATGGACCATAGAGGTATGATGGATGAAATATGGAGGATAATGGATATAAGATGGGGGGATGGACGTATGTGAAAATGACATGTAATTGTGGGGAACGAAGACTAACAGTTGTACACACCGAATTAGATTTTGAAGATTTTGATTAGGATGGGGAGTGGGGAGTAATGGGAATCGGGATAGGGGATTTGGGAATCGTGAATTTAGAGATTTAGGAACCCAAATGGACTTATGATTTGCAAGATTTTTTAATGGGGAACACAAATTTTGGAATTTGGAGATAGATTGAGATATGGATGCTTCTCTTGGGGGAATTGCTTGTTGCTTAGGGACCCACACCATTTTCATTTTTTCTTTGAGGTGTGTAGGTGTATGTAGATTTTGTGATGGATTTGAGATAATTGCTTGTTGCTTAGGGACTGACACTATTTTCATATTTTCTTTGAGGTGTGTAGGTGTATGTAGCTTTTGTGATGGATTTGAGATAATTGTTTGTTGCTTGGGGACCCACACCATTTTCATTTTTGCTTTGAGGTGTGTGGGTGTATGCAACTCATGAGATGGTTTTAGCTTTGAATTTGCGTATTGATGCCCTATGACATGATATTCTTGAGGCTTTGCAGATATTTTATTATATATGTAGCAACATACAAATTTTTATTATTGAATCTCATGGGGTTAGGAATAGCTTCATAGGTGGCCGCTGTGTGCATTCGTTGGCCATGATTAGGAATGTGAGGGGATTTATGGATGGAGGGCTTAAAAGTGGATTTGTGGATCAATGGATAAGGGGATTTAAGGATGGGGATATTAAGCATTGGGAGAAGTGGAGGTAGAGTGGATTGGAGGATATGGATGTTAGGAGTTGGAAGGAGTGGATGGAGGGAGATTAGGATTTGGAAGGAGTGGAGGTAAAGTGGATGGAGGGATATGTATGGTCACATGATTTTGTGAATGGTATGACGATGGAGGAGCGATGGTGACATATGAGTGAGAGGTGCGCTAAGGTGCACCGGGATATGGAGTGGAAGAATTAGCTTGAAGAGGCGTGGAGGTAGTACCAACATCTTTGGATTGTTTTTCTCGGGATGAAAAGCCAAGTCCATGTGATCGTAGATGGATTAAGACATGGATGGGCTCTAAGATACCTTGTTCATGAAGTCCTAAACCTTTGCCTTGATAGTTCATATTCTGGAACATAGGATATGCAATGGGATGTTTGTTTTGGAAAAAAAGATGTGAGTCCATTATTTGATGGAGAGAGTGAAGTAGTGGATAGTGGTTGTTGTTCTCCTAAGGAAGAACATTCAGGGATGAAGGTGGAAAGACCAAGAGGATAGGATAATGGATTTGGAATGGGATCAATGGGAGATGAGGGATGATCAACATGAGATAATGGAGGATCCACAAGAGACAATGTGGGATCATGCAATGGATGACTTGGGATGCTTGGATCTTGACTAACATTATGCTCAGTAGGAGATGAAGGGATAGGATCCAAGTTATCTATTTGATTATCTATGTTTTCTTGGGGACCAAGTGTCTCATAAAGGGAATTGAATGTTGTTGGATCATGGATAGGGCTAGATGGATAATGTATAGGAGTAGTGTGGATAGCTTGCTAACAGATAGTTGTGGGATTATGGATAGGTAGGATGATAATCTCTTGACCATGGAATGCATAAAGTAGGCTTAGAGGATCATCATAGTTCTCTTGATCATAGATAGGATCTTGATCATAGATGGGATCTTGATCATAGATGGGATTAAGTGTGCTATGGATGGGATCAATTTGCTCATGTATAGATTCTTCATCAAAGATAATATCTTGATCATTGAAAAGATATAGGTTATGGATGGGTTGGATAGATGTGTTTTGATCTTGATTTAGACAAAGGGTTGATGTTTCCACATGCTTTAGATTATACTCTTGACATAGCTCTTGATTTTCTTGAATGGAAGTGGAAGTGGGAGACTCATATATAGGCTTGATAGGCTCTTGATGGTCAACAATGTGAAGGTACAATGAATCTTGACTTGGAGTCATAGTAGGATACGCTTCAATAGGCTCGATAGGTTGTGGACTATATGATGTATTTGGAGGACTAGACATGTTGTTTGAAGGCTCTTTGATAGGATTTTGATGACATGGAGATGGTTGATTCCTTGCTAATAGCCATGGGGTCACTTCCTTCATGAGTGTATGAGTGGAAGAACAATATAATGGATGGATGATAATGGTGGATGGTGTTGTAGGCTTAGGATTATGATTAGGTGGAGGGATAATGGTATGGGACAAACTAGGATTGGACTTGGATGGTTTTATCGAGGGTAACTCAAGCAATTATGCTTGGACCAATTATTGTAGGGTTACCTCCCAAGAATCTTGTCGTGAAAGATTGGAGGAACATGGGGATGAAGGTAATGAAGGGCTTGATGGATTAGAAGGTTGAGTGACCAATGGAGTATGATAGGGACTACATGGTAGTGTGGAGATAATACTAGTAGGCTCTTATATGGGTATTTGATTGGATAACGATGTGGGCTACCCATATGATGCATAAACTAGAGTGGTGTCCCCCTTGTCAAAGGTATCATATAAGGACTTAAGGACACTTGATTTTGGTGCAAAGGAAAACTTAGACTTGCTTGTTCTTATTGTGAAGGAACTTGATAGCCTTGTGTATGGGTTTGATGATGAGTTAGAATGTTAAGTTAAGGAGTTGTATGATCTTGGGGTGGATGTTGTTGGGTTTCAATGGGATAGGTTGATGTAGAATTGACATGATATGTGGGTAGCCTAGGTTGGTATGATGATGGAGGTGACACATGGGATTGAGGTGTAATTTGTTGAGGTTGTGGTTGGAATTCTTGTTGTTATGGAATGTGGAATTGTTGTTGTTGCGGTTGGAATTGTTGGTATTGTTGTTGGGTAGTGACTTGTTCCTTTCTATATAACCACCTAAGTTCAACAAACATTTTTTGAAAACCATAACGATCTTGCTCTAGGTTCGTGGTTTCTATTGGTGGAATGGGTTGATAGATATGTTTAAGTCTTTGTATTTCAGTTTGTTCCTCAAGATATGCCTCGTAATCTACAAGGTTCTCATGAACATTATTGGAGCTATAAGGAGGGCCTCCTTGAAGTATGACTTTGGGTTTTAGATTTGACCTAGGTTTGTTGATTATTAGGACCATTTTGACAAGGATTTGTGATGATGTGACCAAAGTAAATGACTCTTTTGTACTAGGACAAAGATTTAGGGATTGATTGATTTTGGACTGATTTGATTAAGTTGAGATCACTATGTTGGTGGATTTGATGTGGGTTGCTTGTAGAAAATTATAGGACTAGATCAATAGCTAATTTGGATGATTGATTACCTATCACAAAAGTAGACTAATGACCTCAAATGATGGCGGACAGGGTTAATGGCGTTAGATCAAGTCAAGAGAAGTTCACTCTCCAAGCTAATGAAAAAACCAAATAACAGATACTAATTCCTCTTCAAAGACTTAAGAGATGTAATCACTCTCAAATCAAAGATGAACTAGGGGATTGATGTGATCTAGAATCTACCGTGGAGATTGTAAGTACAAAAATCACGCACTACCTCCATGAGGACCCCTATGATGATTCAAATCCTTTTCATGTACATGTAAGCATGAAAATAAATCCTTTGGGCAGCAGGCCTCTTGATGACGTGTCCTCTCTTCTTGTCTTGTGTCGTTTCTGCTTTGTCAATTCCCTTCCTCTCTTGTTTGCGATGCTTTTCGACACTTGTTTGCGACACTTGTCGACTTGCATTTTCTAGCTTTCAACCTTGATCCTAAGCCTTGTGAGCCTCTTGTAGGTGAGTTTTCACCTCTTCCCTTTGTTTTTCCTCTAGAGCACCTCGTAGAAGCCTTCTAGAGGTCCCCTGATCCATCTCCCGCTTTCCATTTTTGATTTCAACCAACCAATCCAAATCTTCGCCTATTATTTCCAGATCCCCACTGAGGATCTTGAAAATGCAAGTGGAGATTTGGATTCTTCCACATGACTGACCAGTTTCTTGATGCAAAAATATCCTTTTCCTCCCCTATACCTTCTGCCAGCCTAAATTTTAGCATTCTGCACTTTTGATCCCGGATCTCCCCGGGAAACCTAGGGTCACCCTTGGGGTGACCCATGATCTCCCTAGGTGACCTTGTCTGATGAAGGTGGTGACCTTGCGGTCTTTTGACCTGCAAAAAAACTCAAGTTTCTCTCGCATTTTAGCTCTATTTTCGCCCGTTTTTCTTTCTGTTTGCATGATGTTTGATCCTTCATATAGAGTTAACTATTTAATGCACCCATACATGTATATTTATCTCTATTTGATTTCAAATGAACTCTCTAATCAATCTCATGCATTCCCTCACCTCCATTTCCTCTTTAGTGATAAGCTATCATTGCTTCATCACTCCCTAATCAGCTGAGTTCACTGGGCAATCAACCTTGTTAACTCCCCAATCTATTCTTGTTAACTCATCAATCAAATGAGATAAACTCTTTAATCCATTCCATTCCTCAAACCTATAAATACCCCCCTCCCTCAAGCACAAAGGGAGGCAAATTCATTGTGCACCAGCTCTTGCCAAGTTTTCTCTGCAACCTAGCATTCATATGCTCATACATGACGTAAGTGCCTTTTACTTTCTTTGTTCAATCAAGCAACGCTAGGCTATTCGATTATTAGCCACTATGTTGAATTCAAAGCTCACATAGAGCTCATACAAGCTTCACAAAAGCTTCTTTTTGCTTCTTCGGGTCATTTTGTCAAGAGGATCGCCTGCCACCACAGAAGGATTTGAGGTTGTCTACACAAGGATACTGAGGGTAGTGGAGTCAACAAATCTTCATCTCTTTTAGGTTCTTTCATTGCTTTCATAGTAATTAGATAATCACATTGCTCTTGGGAATAGTAACATTTTGCTTTTTCCTTGATAGGTTAGATCTTGCATGCTAGATTAATCATTTTTACATTCCTAGATCTACTTTGTTAGAAAAAGCATCTTCCCTTTCCATTAAATTAGATTGCATTGAAAACACCAAAAACCCACAAAAACATAGATTAAACTTTGCATTTGAAAAGACATATAGGATTGCATACATATTTCTTTCATAGATTAGAAGAATTTTCCTTTTCAAAATACTCTAAAAATACCAAAAAAACACTTTGCATGTTATCATTTCACTTGTATTCATATAGATCTGTTAGAATAGACACCATTGCAAACCCTCGATTCCATCATGAGGTAACCACATTTAAGCAAAGTCAAACCCTAGGTCAAGAAAACCCTAGGTCAAAACCCTAGATTTGGTGAAGGTTAGTAATCACATATCCCCTATTGCCCTGATTCACAGATGTGTTTAGGGGTGAAAGGAGAGTGGGTGAGAGCTATCTGTAGCGATATCGAGGAGTTGCATCCGCAACCGCCATAACAGATGTTTATTCTTCCACAAGGAGACCCATTTGATCTCCTATTGTTAGAAGAAACTAGGCAATTACAACTGCACAGAGCATTTCTTAGAGACATAGAAATAGTAGAAGCCATCAACAAAAACAACCGCTTGCCCACACAAAGGTGGAATTTAAGGAATCCAAATAGAAGAAGAGAAACTAGTGACCCTTCAGGTCATAGGGTTATCTCAAGTACCATAACCACTGAGCAAAACATAGAATAAAACGCACAACAACAAAGGCCACAGAACTTGCCGACCCCTCTCCATGAAGTCCATCTCTCCAACGAGCTAGACCCCCACCGTGTCTCGCCTCCTCTCGACTGGCTAATTCCATGTGAGCGAGAGTGACGTGGTGGATCGCCCCATGGCAAGGAGGGAAGGGTCTATGTGCGTGCCAAAATCTGACCTGACAACCCCAGGCAACTAGAGTCATGATTTTGAGCGTACATATTTTGGTGAACCCAACGTGAATTACGGAATCTTCTGATCTTGTAGTTTGCATTCCCATTGTAAAAAAATTTCAAAAAATATTCAAACATTCTTTCGTTGCTTTTCATAGCCACTTTGACTTCCATCATCTGTGCCACCATCCATTCCATTTAGTCTGCAGTGTCTATGGCACTCCCGAATATGATGGAACCTAATTTGAACCAAGGGAACGTTCCCTCACCTAAACCTAAAACCCCTTCTTTTGATAGGTATGTGCCACCTCATCCTGATGCACCTGTTACCAATTGTTATGACTATGAAGACTCTGACTACGAGCAAGATCCAAGGGAATCCGGACGCTTCCTATCATTCAACAACCCTACTTGGGAGAACAATCTAGTCATACCCAATGCGTCACACAAAGCAAGGAGGGTGAGGTCGGAAATACATCGACCCGAACAACCTTCCACAAGTACATAGAATACCCACCTTGATGAAGAGGTGAGAAGGTTGGAAAGGCGTCTACAAGAAAGCAAAGATGCTCAAGAGGCATTGAGGATTGCCTTAGAAGAAGAACAAAAAGAAAATGTTGCATGAGAGGAAGCCCATCGCTATGAAACTAGTTGAAGAGAATATCATAGAAATGAAGAAACCCCTAGAGATGCAACTCCTATAGATTTAATCGCAACTCTAGTACAAAGAATTAAGATCTTGGAAGCAGAACAAGTTGGTTTAGAGAAAAGAACAAAGTCTCACGAACAGGACCAGGGGGCATCTCAAAATCCCCCTACCTCAATTACTATTCAAGACATGCTAGTAATGACACTTGTCTAAATAGGAATCCTCCTATTTAGAACAATCCAACGAATCCGACAATGGGTTACCAAAACCCACCTACAGGGTTATTACTAACAACCCCGCAATCTCAGAGCGCTTTCTTAGGAACATACCTTGAATATCTGAAAGAGCCTCTAGACTAGAATATAAGGAGTGTCCAACTATCCCGGCCATTACCAGATCTCCTGAGGTTCAAGGGAGAGGGAGATCTGAACTCCTACATCAAAGCCTACACTACATCCATAAGAGAACTCCTTCCTTGGGATGGAGTTGTTGCAAAAACTTCCCTGAAAATACTTGAAGGCATCTCCTTGGATTGGTATTATCATCTTCCAGAGGTTTCAATCCATTCATTTAGATAGCTAATCAGAGAGTTTGTCATGGCGTTTGACATGAACAAACTCGTGAACACATAGATTGGAGAATTCCTTACAATG
Source organism: Cunninghamia lanceolata (assembly GCA_027924645.1). NCBI lineage: Eukaryota > Viridiplantae > Streptophyta > Pinopsida > Cupressales > Cupressaceae > Cunninghamia > Cunninghamia lanceolata. The sequence continues at coordinate 3,451,269 of BSBN01000082.1, forward strand.
AAACAAGAACTGAATGAATCCATAGCACATTTCATCACCTGATGGAGGCAAGTGCTCTATTCTTCAACTAGTGCTCCGAATATGGACCACCAAGAACTATGCGACCTCTTCTTCCATGCCCTTAACAAAGACATGAGAGAAGATGTTTTAAAACTGCCATACAAATCCTATGAAGAAGCATTAGAAAGTGCTTTAAGAATTGACCAAGACACTATCGACAGTGGACGAAAAGTTTATGGTTCGAACGGAAAATTAATGAAGACATGGGAAAATGTACCTCTGTTGTTAAAATCCTAAAAAACAACAGGAACACAACCACAGACGGGGTGACATATCAACCCCCAGTCAAAAGGGTAAGAGATGATTACAATGGGAGAGTTTGTTATCCTCCCAACGTAAATGCCATAGATCGACCTAGAAACAATGGGTACTATCCTCAGGACAACTATCAAAGCTGGAACCACGATAGAAATGGGAACAGAAATGACGAGAGATATGAGAGACCCTCTTATGAATACAACCAGTATTGTTCTTTTCATAGAACAAAGGACCATAGCACATAATTGTGTAGGGAATACAATAGATTCATAGAAAAACTTCCGGAGGACCAACAACATTTGTTCATAGAAATGTTTTTGAACCCACAAAAGGTGACTCCTGATATCAAAGATACAAGACAAAATCAAGCTCCCATAGCACCACAAAACACAAATATGAGGATTTACCAAGACCCATTCCCTGCACACAAAAATACAAAAATGACAAATTAGGATAAAGCAACTCAAAGTAGTAACCCCAAAGTCCCACCTCAACTGGGACAAAAAGGAGAAACTAAATTAATGGGATTGGTCAAGATCATGCATAATGAAGAAAAAGGGGACGACCACGAGGAAGACAATGAGCAAGTCAAAGCATGTGAAGGCACCGTTTTGGTAGTTGAGCCAACACCAACTCTGATTAGACCTTATGAACTCATAGAATACCTAAAGAAAACATATGCCCACATCTCATTCATTGATTTGCTCAGAAACTCCCCTTCACATCGCTCAACTTTGCTGAAAGCCATAGGCCTAAGATATCTTGACCAAATCACACCACCGCCTAGTGAACAAATCAATCATGTGGACTACGACCTTACCACACCAAACTCAAAACTTAAAGATCCAGGGTTCTTCTTTGATCTACAACAGATGCCCTCTGAAGCAGAATTAACTAAAAAAGGGGACCCCACACTATATCTTCAAGTATGGGTCTACGACACATGTATGAAACGAACGTTGATTAATGATAGAGCTGCATTGAATATAGTTCCTTTTTCCCTCTTGGAAAGAATGGGCTATGGACACACCAACATCACCACTTCAAGAGATACTCTAAGCAGATATGACAATATGATGGTAGCCACCATAGGGAAAATCACCCTTCCAGTAACCTTGGGTCCCAAAACCATTCCGACCACTTTTTATGTCATAGACAAGGACACGGGATATAACTTGATTCTCGGAAGGCCATGGATACACAGGATGAAAGCTATGCCATCCACGCTATTTCAAGAAGTTGGGTTCCTACACTTAGGGAAGGTATATGTTGCGCAGGGAGATCCAGAACCTTTCAGCATGTTAAAGTCTAATACCCCAAACAAACGCATAGGAATTCCAATAGACTACGAACTCCCTACCAACAAGTTAACCATCCCAAGTCCAACACCACAGTCAATATGTGTCAAAAGGATGGGAACCCTAGAAAAGACTGTAAATACTGTAGACATCAAAACTTTGGAGAATGGGCTACCACTAAAGCAAAAAGAGGTAGTCCCCAAAGACAAAACAATTGAGATCATGGAGTTGATCGAAAGGGATGGACCAATCCAATTCCCCCTAGAGATACTCACCATTGGCATCCAAGAGGTCTATAAACTCTTCCTATGTATAGGGGAAAAATCTCATAGAACTTACGGGCTAGTATTTCAGACCGCCACGTTAGATCTGAGAGATGCAGACCCACATACTTTCTTAGATGCAAAGGAAGACATAATAGAGGGTTACACCCCATTGTCACCACTAAGTAAGGCAGATCTTCCTGATACACCTGAAGAAATAGAATCATATGAGCCCCTCACACCAACAGAGGACTCACATCAACCAATATTACCCATGGAAGAGGCATATTCCATGGATAACGAATCAACCAATGCTATAGGGGTGTTACCTAGGATGTTTGTAGTGTCCAGACCATAAGAGAAACCAACTACTTCCGCCTCGGTTCAATCAAATGAACTCAGTGAATGGGAAGCACCTCGGGTACAAATAGAAATGGTGGAGAGATTGCCTGACAAAGATGAAGAAAGTGAAGGAATCTTTCACAAAGAGTGGAAGATGAGAGTGATAGTTGGTATCGATGACCTGTCATCTTTGAACTACCAAAAAGTTATATTGGGTATTCCATGGACTTGAGACCAGAACCCAATGGGAGGACAAGTATAAGCTTTGTCCCTCCTAACGAACAAGGTAGCCACAAACTCCTCTTGAACTATTCCAATTATTACAAAGAATCCAAGAGAGACCTGAACTAAAAATCTACATGCAAGAACAATTTGATCTGTTGACATAATTACACAATTGCAAAGGAGTCCTGTATTGGACCCCCTCCCACCAACATGCCTTTTAGGATTTACTGCGTCTCACAATGCTGAGAGAAATCACTGAATTGGAAACAATAGATTCAAGTGATAAGCCTTACCGAATAGGAGAACTTGTCCTAAGAAGAGGTAGCATGAAAAACAAGAAAAAGAGACGAAAGAGAACCTTTTCAGAAGACTGGAAAAGCCCCTACATGGTTAAAGAAGATATCATAAATGGTGCTTATCTCTTGTGTACAATGGAGGGAGAGGAATTTGGCGAAACAGTCAATGCCTTTCACCTCAAGAAATACTATGTCTGAAAAACAAAAAAAATAGAAAACATAAAAATACAAAAAAAAATTATAAAACTCAAAAATATCAAAAATAATTTGTTTCTTGCATTTCAGTTTCATTTTGTTCATCTTGCATTGCAGTTCATGACTTGCTCTTATACTATTTTCTTTTTAGTAAGGAGTCTAATGTTGCCTAGATATACATCATCCTTTCAGGACCTAGAGACTCATTTTTCACAATTGCCATTATCTCCCTTCATTCCCAGTGATTCTAAATCTAAGCCTAGTTCTTAGCTTTACACAGATCCCAGTCTTAATATGTTAAGATGTTAGGTCTAAGAAAAGTCAGTATTCAAACCTACAGTGTTCAAAGGAATCTTGCAAGTAGACCTTCCCAATTCTTCCCTAGTAGTAGAGAAGTCCAACTAGATTACAAAAGCTTTAGGTGGCGCTCAACCCCTTATCTTTCTTGGCCAAAAATGTCAGGAAGATCAAAACTTTGAAGGAACCAATCTAAGATATGAGTGAATAAAAAATGAGTGATCAAAATAAGAGTGTCAAAGTGAGAATTGGGAGATCAAAGCATTACATAGCAAAAGTCCAAAAGCATTCATTTCTTGAAAAGTCAAAATCCAAAAAAATGAGAAAAATCAAGTGAGGAAAAAAAAAAAAGAGAGCAAAAAGCCAAAAAAAAGAGAGAGCAAAAAGCAAAAAAAGAGAGATACAAAAAAAGAGTGAAAGAGAGAAGGTTGTTGATGGGTGGAGATCTTTCTAAGCTCAAAGCCTCAAGAGTGACATTCTAACAGAGAAAGAAAGGTACAAAGCACACACACGCACTATCTGAGTTAAACTGAAGAGTCTAGTAGTCTCTAGGATCATCTTCTATCTAGGGGCCCTTGTTCTTTCCCAGATATCCTCTACCCCAGGTCTATCTTGCTTGCCATCTATGATGTAAGTCTAGCGAACACGTATAAAACTTGATACTCATCTAAGTTGAAAGCTTACCAAATTATCTTATCTGGATAAGGATCAGTGTTTATCCTTTAGCAAAGCCTAGAAATCAGAAACACTCCATAATTCATTTCACTCTCCCCTTGAGTTTTCCTAAAATCCTATCTCACAACCTTGAATAGGTCTCTTATATCAGGACAACTCGCAATCCCCTAAATCAAAAATTGTATTTAAGAGCAGTCATTCTGTTTGTTCCATATTGCATTCATATCAAAATCATAAAAAGAGTCTCAAAGAAATAAAGTCAAAGTGTCATATCTCATGACATTCAGTAAAGCGTTATAGTTTCATTTACAACATTTCTTGTGTTCTTGCATTATCATATCGTAAACTGCATATCATATATGTGTTCTACAAAATTACAAAAACATGTCATCATTTTCATACATGCATTTGTTAAAAGAGTTGAAAAGGTCGAACGTAATCGAAAAGTTCCTAAAAACTTCCAAACATGCACAAGAGATGAGTACATAATTCGACAAAGAAAAAAACCATAGAAAAGGATAAACTTTCATGGATACATATGAAGTTTATGTACATGATAGGTATCAGAGAGCTAAGACAAAATGCTCTCGAGAGAAGTAGAGGCTCCCCATGCAAGGGGGCATGAGTTTGAGAAAATAAAGTCAAGGTTGGTTCCCTCCAATGCAACCCTCGGGGCTTTGGCTCCTCCATCTACAAGTACCGCTCATCGCTCCATGAGACCTATGAGAATGATGTACTCTACTGTGGGCATGTGACTGTGAAGGCCCCGCCATGCTAGTGCCAGAACACCCAACATTAAGGCGAGCCATCTCCTGAAGTACTTTGTTCTCACCCTGAAGCGTGTTTACCTAGGTCCTGAGCTCTATGATCATCTCAAACCCATGGTAGACGGGAGCAAAAATGTCTGTGTGTCACCCCGCAGCAGGGGGCACGCTAGGATCATCCAAGAGATGATCACGGGTCATCCTAGTAAAAGGGAAGGTTAATCCAACATTAACCTCGCGAACCAAGTCCCTCCATTCTTTGACATTGCTTGAAATGCCAAATCAAAGACAAGACCAAGTCAGTACCACATGAAAGGAGAAAAGACAAAACCAAAGCAAAAACAATTGAACAAAACTTATGTGGATCTCCAAGCTGCCAATTAGGGTCAAACTAACGCATCACTTGATCTGAATGAGGAGGTTGAGGAACAACAGAAGGACCCTTAGGTATGTCAGGAACCTCATGTGGGACATCGATGTCATCAAAATCCTCATCCTCGAGAGGGGCCTCATCTGAGGAACCATCACTATCAGGAACATAGTCCTCGTCAATGGACTCTGAGTCAACAATCACAGTCACAGATCAGGAAGGAGTGCCTCTCCCTCCTCTCCGTCCTCCTCTAGAAACTCTAGTGATGAAGACACCTGGAGTCAAAAGTGTCCAAATGACGTTCCTCTGTCCAATCTCCCCCATCTCTTGAACGGTCTGGTAATAAGTGGATACAGGGGGCAAGTCCTCCAGGACATCCTCGCCAAACTGCTGTAAGACTCCATCCACCTGATGAGCCTCAACCTGACCATTGCGATCTGTGATCTCTAGAACCGTACGACAATACACCTTCATCTCACCATCTCGGGCCCAAGCCCCTTCCATGTCATGGTAGGGATCGAAGATCATGTTATCATCTGTAAGAGTAGCAATAGTGGGAAGAGTAGCATCAAAATGACCAATGTGTGCCTACCTTGTTGCCCTCAGTAGTCGCCTATTCGGAAGAGGAATAAGCTTCTCGTAGGGTTTCATGTGCTCAAAAATCCATGTCATAATCAGACAAGAGTGGTTGAAAGCTAGAACCCCTCACCGAGAGATCCGATAGGATATCAGGTCCCCATGCATGAACTGTGCCCTCCTCTAATCCACGAATGATGGGTGCCCAACACCATCTCAGATGAGCCAAGGCCTTGTCTCCCAACAACCTCAAAGCAATCAAGCCTATCAGAAACCTCCTCAGAAGTGGGATACGGAGTCATGGCACAGAAGAAAGTAGAACTTCTGTCTAGTCCCCAAGGTGATTAACCCCCTTAAAGGCAGCCCAGGAGGCCTTGTTCTCAAATACTCGCTGGCAGGAAGAAATAGAGGTTGTCCCCTTATAGGAACCCCAAGAATGTGATACACATCATATAGAGTGATAGTCCACTCTCCAAAAATCTGTGGGAACCTGAATGTGTTCCTGTCTGCATCCCAATAAGTTAGAATATCACAACATATGCGGGATACATGATGGATCACGGGAACATGACAAACTCTGCCAAGACCTGTCCTCTTTAGTATGGGATGATCCTCTGCACCTAGTGACGTGAACATTCCTGAAATCCACCCTTACTCTCGGCCAGCATTCCATCAAATGCACATCTCCTGCAAAATCAAAAGAAAAGTTTAGATTAGATCTCGTAAACTTGTAAAACACAAAAAAATCCTATAAACCATCAAAAATTGTAATAAACAGTTAGATTAAGTGACCAAATCATGTTAGTACAGAGTGAAAGAAGCTTTAAACAATTTCAGAAGAAGCCAGAAAATAGTACAACAGGGTCACCCTGGGCGACCCAGTTGTCAGTCAGGATCTCCCTGGGTGACCCTGTTGTCAAACAGGATCCTCCTGGGCGACCTTGTTGTCAGTCAGGATCCCCCTGGGGACCTTGCCTGCCAAAAGGGGCGACCCTAAGAGCGGCCCCCTCAAACAAAAATTAGTCCAAAAACCTCATTTCTCAGCCGATTTCAGAAAATGAAAGATCAATCTTGCTCTAAACGACGAGACGAGCATAATGCAATAGGCAAAATCACCAAAAACAGACAATTTTAAGAGATTTTTCACAAAGTACAACCTAGGGTTTAGAGAAGATTTTTTCATTGATTGCGTACCCAATTCTCCGTGGCTGAGGAAGAGGCGGCCATCTTTGCGATCTCCTCGATGATACCTTTCTATTGACTGCTAACACGAATGATTTCATCGCTATTTCACACCGATCTCACAATTTGGCTCTCTTTGTTTGCCCTTAGCTTAGTTTCATTTTATGCATTCAGATTAGTTCTTTGCTTTTATGCATTTGTTTTGTGCATCGTTTTGCATACTCTCATACCTACAGGTCTGAACCAACAGAAGCAAGCAACTAGTCGAACTCAAATGATCAATGGTAAGTTCGTCATTTTAGTTTTCATTATTTGTTTTGATATATTTAAATGCCGGACTGATACTAGTTATTACAGGTACAAATTACGAGAAAAATTGACAACAGGTAAGGCCTAGTTTGGGAATGATATCTACCTTTCATGTAGACTATCGTCCCCGAAGGGGGCAAATATGTAAGTACAAAAATCACGCACTGCCTCCACGAGGACCCCTATGATGATTCAAATCCTTGTCATGTACATGTAAGCATGAAAATAAATCCCTTGGGCAGCAGGCCTCTTGATGACGTGTCCTCTCTTCTTGTTTTGTGTCGTTTCTACTTTGTCGATTCCCTTCCTCCCTTGTTTGTGACGCTTTTCAACACTTGTTTGCGACACTTGTTGACTTGCATTTTATGGCTTTCAACCTTGATCCTAAGCCTTGTGAGCGTCTTGTAGGTGAGTTTTCACCTCTCCCCTTTGTTTTTCCTCTAGCGCACCTCATAGAAGCCTTCTATAGGTCCTCCGATACATCTCTCGCTTTTCATTTTTGATTTCGACCAACCAATCCAAATCTCCCCTTATTATTTCCAGATCCCCATTGGGCATCCTGAAAATACAAGTGGATATTTGGATTCTTCCACATGGCTGACCAGTTTCTTGATGCAGAAATCATCCTTTTCCTCCCCTATACCTTCTGCTAGCCTGAATTTCTGCATTCTGCACTTTTGATCCCAGATCTCCCCAGGTGACCTAGGGTCGGCCCTGGGGTGACCCATGATCTCCCTGGGCGACCTAGGGTCAGCCCTGGGGTGACCCATGATCTCCCTGGGTGACCTTGCCGTCTTTTGACCCACGTAAAAGCTCAAGTTTCTCTCGCATTTTAGCTTCATTTTCGCCCGTTTTTCTTTTTGTTTGCATGATTTTTGATCCCTTATATAGAGTTAACTATTTCATGCACCCATACATGCATAATTATCTCTATTTGATCTCAAATTAAGTCTCTAATCAATCTCATGCATTACCTCACCTCCATTTTCTCTTCAGTGATAAGCTATCATTGCTTCATCACTCCCTAATCAGCTGAGTTCACTGCGCAATCAACCTTGTTAACTCCCTAGTCTATTCTTGTTAACTCATCCATCAAATGAGTTAACTCTTCAATCCATTCCATTCCTCAAACCTATAAATACCTCCCTCCCTCAAGCACAAAGGGAGGCAAATTTATTGTGCACCAGCTCTTGCCAAGTTTGCTCTCCAACCCAGCATTCATATGCTGATACAGGACATAAGTGCCTTTTACTTTCTTTGTTCAATCAAGTAATGCTATGCTGCTTGATTCTTAGCCACTGTGCTCAATTCAAAGATCACATCGAGCTCATACAAGCTTCACAAAAGCTTCTTTTTGCTTCTTCAGGTCATTTTGTCAAGAGGATCACCTGCTGCCACAGAAGGATTCGAGGTTGCCTACACAAGGATACTAAGGGTAGCGGAGTCAACAAATCTTCATCTCTTTCAAGTTCTTTCATTGCTTTCATAGTAATTAGATAATCACATTACTCTTGGGAATAGTAACATTTTGCTTTTTCCTTGATAGGTTAGATCTTGCATGCTAGATTAATCGTTTTTACATTCCTAGATCTACTTTGTTAGAAAAAGCATCTTCCCTTTCCATTAAATTAGATTGCATTGAAAACACCAAAAACCCACAAAAATATAGATTAAACTTTGCATTTGAAAAGACATATAGGATTGCATACATATTTCTTTCATAGATTAGAAGCATTTTCCTTTTCAAAATACTCTAAAAAATACCCAAAAAACATTTTGCATGTTATCATTTCGCTTGCATTCATATAGATTTGTTAGAATAGACAACATTGCAAACCCTTGATTCCATCACGAGGTAACCACATTTAAGCAAAGTCAAACCCTAGGTCAACAAAACCCTTGGTCAAAACCCTAGATTTGGTGAAGGTTAGTAATCACATATCCCCTGTTGCCCTGATTCACGGATGTGTTTAGGGGTGAAAGGAGAGTGGGTGAGAGCTATCCGAAGAGAGATTGAGGAGTTGCATCTGCAACCACCGCAACAGATGTTTATTCTACCACAAGGAGACCCATTTGATCTCCTATTGTTAGAAGAAACTAGGCAATTACAACTACACAAAGCATTTCTCAGAGACAGAAATAGCAGAAGCCATCAACGAAAACAACCGCTTGCCCACACAAAGGTGGAATTTAAGGAATCCAAATAGAAGAAGAGAAACTAGTGACCCTTCGGGTCATAGGGTTATCTCAAGTACCACAACCACTGAGCAAAACATACAACAAAATGCACAACAACAAAGGCCACAGAACTTGCCGACCCCTCTCCGCAAAGTCCAGCTCTCCAACGAGCCAGACCCCTGCCGTGTCTCACCTCCTCTCGACTGGCTCATTCCACATGAGCGAGAGTGATGTGGCGGATCACCCCGTGGCAAGGAGGGAAGGGTCCATGTGTGTGCCAAAATTTGACCCGACAACACCAGGCAACCAGAGTCATGATTTTGAGCGTACAGAGACCAAATTACATAGCTAAAAAAGTGTAAGGATTTAGGCCTATTTGGTGAAGATGAAGCTGATAGATGATAATCTCAAGGGAATAAATGGTTCGAAATGTCCAAGTTTTAGGTATGATAATGGATAAAATGATCTGATGGTTGATGGAACAGGTCTGATAGTGTTTTAAAATGCTAGCTCAGATGGTATTTGATCAAAGATTTGAAGTTCACTGTGTTTTGGGTTAAGAGGATGAATGTTTTCTGACAGAAACGAAAAGTGTGGAACTATGGTTCAAATGCACAGAACTATCAACCAAAAGCGCAGAACTGTGCACCAAAAGCACCGAAATGTAGTTCAAAAGCATGGGACTGTGCACCAAAAGCGTGAAACTATGCACCAAAAGCGCGGAACTGTGCACCAAAAGCGCATAAATATGGTTCAAAAGTGCATTTTTTGTGACAGTGAGTTTTCAAGGTCAAATTTGATAGATTTTTTATTGGATTTGGATAGGATTGCTTTGACAAGAGAACAAACATAGTAACAAAGAGGACAAGGAATGACGTAATGGATAGTGTATGTCCAACGCTCACGAAAAAGCCCAAGTTTCCATGGGTATAATACAATTTGCAAATAAATCAAGCACTTTTATACGTAAGGACAAGCTTCACTGTGATAATATCAGCTCACAACTTGGAATCTCCGTCGACTCAAGTGTCATCACACCTAGAGTGGGTGTGTCATTTTTTTGTCTTTGTGAGAGAGGACAGATAGGGACCTCTAGGACTGGAAGGATGACCCAATCACCTTTTCCCTGGAAAGCTACAAGTAGCTTATGCTATGTCAGGGATTTCTATCTCATCTCAAGGGAACCTTATGGTGAGTAATCTTCGGGGCATCGTACCCTTGCACTAAAAATTATTGCAATGTTTGGGCGTAGATCAGGTAGTCACTAGCTCTGTGGTTTTTATTTACTTTGGGAGACCAATGCCTTGCAAGCACGCAACATGCTAGTAAAAGCTTTTACCAAATTTACTAGGAATGCAATATACCCTACACAAGTGCAAAATTTCTTTCACAAGAGTGTTACGTACAATTCCTTTCGAGTTGGCACCGTAAGGCAAGGCTAACGCTAGTTAGCACTTGGATTTCACCTCAACCAATTTATATAGGGGTCCAAAGGAAAGATCCACTTAGGGTCATCCCTTTTGGATGAAACACAATCCAAAAGTAGGCCCTTCTAAAGGATAAACTGAAAGTAAAAGATAGATGAGTCTAGTTTTTTGATCACCCAAGTTTTCACAAGGGGAGAGCATATACCTATCACCTTACAAGTACGGAAAACACTTGTTCATTTATCCTATTTAGTAAGAAAAATAACTAAGTGCAACTACCTAAGCACATAAGATTACAAATGCTAGATGTAGATTTCCTTTAAGAAATTTAGGTGTTTCTAAGACTTAGTGAAAAAGATTGCAAATCTTCAACGTTCATCCTACAAAGATGTGTTAGAAAACCTATTTGCTCTGTGATGAGTGATAAGATGCTGCAACAAGTTGATGTTAGTTTCAAAGAAATCAATAATAGATCAGCAAGATGTTAGAAATCAAGTCAAAACCCTAGAAAACCAAAGTGAAATCTAGAATTTTTTTGATAATTATGATGAGATACAAAAGATTTAACATCACCAATAGATTCCTTATGATTTTCTATGCAATTAAAAAAATTGTCAAATTTTGTTAAGTTTTGAGAAAGTTATGGGGTTTTGAAGTTTACAGGTCTATTATGAAAGCCAAAAGCGCTTAACTATTGCCCATATGTGCCATTTTACACCAAAAGCACCTTTCTATGGCCCATATGCACCTTTTTACACCGTAAGTGCTTTTCTGTGGCCCATATGCACTTTTTTACACCAAAAGTGCCTTTCTATTGCCCACATGTACTTTTTTACACCAAAAGCGTCTGTTTGTGCGCTAAAAACCCCTGACTATTGACCAAAAGCACCTGACGGTTGACCAAAAGTGCCTTACTATGCACCAAAAGCATCTAACTATCACCCGAAGGCGCGTCAAAGCAGGTCAAAAGTGCTTTAAAGTTGTGCAAATGCACTTTTCTGCGTTGCGATTACGCTTTTCCATACCTAGCTTTAAAAAGCCAACTTTTCTAGAAAAAAGCAAGGTCAGTGGGTCCCATCGGGTGTGCCAGAATGTGTATAGGTGAAATCGAGTTTAGGATAAATCGAAATAATGAAAGTAAACTCAACCCTATAACATCAAAAGATTGATCTAAATGATAACCAAATTAAGGAATAAATGAATTAATAATCGAAAGCTACCACCTAGATTGTATTGATTTCTTGGTCAAATGTGGATTGCTCAATATGTCGCGTACCCATGGTTGCAACAAGTGGATGTACATAGATGCTCAAAGTGCTCAAAGATACGATATGTGCTCAATGATGCGATGTATGCTCAATGCACTATATGGATGCCTGAGAATAAATGATCGAAGAGTGCTCAAAAGTTGAATGATCGAAGAGATTCAATGATCAAAGAGGATTTGTGAAGGAGATGAAGGGGGTATAGATAGGTTTCAATAAAGATCGATCAATGGTGGAGATAATTCAAAGAAATGGATGGATGAGATAAATCAAGAGCTCATGATGAATGTGCACACGACATGTGTCATATTTAAATAATATTTTAAAGTTGCTTTGTTGAGTTAATCGCTTGCTAGGATAAAGATAGGATTTGATTTCATAAATTTAGAATGCTTTTTCTAATTTATGAGTTGATGATAAAAATAATACAATTAAAGCCAATTAACTCAACTTTAGATTTGCTTTCTGAAGTTCTAAAAATAATACTGATTATGGACATAGAGGAAAATGATATTTTTAGAAGAATTGGAAGATAATTGAAAATTAAATAAATAAATTTATTTAATTTATTGTGCATGGAAGAATAATATTATTTTTAGAAGATGATTGAAGATATTTGGAAATTAAATAAATAAATTTAATTAATTAATTGTGCATGATAGAGGAAAAGATAAGATATAAATAAAATATTGATTTTATTTATTTTTAGAAGATAATGGTCAATGTAAATAAATTTAAATAATTTATTTAAATTTAGAGGAATAATTGAGCTAATTAAATAATTAAAATTATTTAATTTTGGATAAGAGGAAATTAGGTGATGAATTAGTTAAATAAATAATTTATTTAATTAATGTGGATTTGAGGAATTTAAAAGAACATAATGATTTAATTAATAATTAAAATTATTTAATTTGAAGGAATTAAGTGGATTTTATTGAAATTAATTAAATAAATAGAATTTATTCAATTAATGTTGGAATCAGGTGATTTAGAGGAAATTGATGAATTTAATGAAATTATTTAAATAATTAGATTATTCAATTAATGTTAAATGCAAGCGATCTGTGAAGAGTCATTTTTAGGTGTCTACACCCGGCATAATAAACTCAACTATTTATGAGACAATTTTTAGGGAGTTAAAAAGATTCGCAGGCCTTTCTCCATATAAATAGCCACTGGTTAATAAAATTGAGTATACTAGTTCAATATATTTTGAATAGATGAATTCATTTTTTAGAGTAAGTAACAAATTTGAATAGATGAATTTATTTTTAGAGTAAGTAATAAATAAATGTATACATTATTCAAAAATAATGGATGTTTTAAAGAAGAAAACATTATTATATAGTTGTCATTTGAATGTATATTTGTATTTATTTTAATATTTAATTAATTGTTAGTAGTATTTGGAAATTAAATATATTGAAGGAATTGGTCTTAATTATTATAATTTTTGGGAGTTGCCGAATGCAATCTATGGGATTATTTTATAATTATTTTTTATTTATAATAACAATTGAGTTGCTTCAATTCAATTGTTTCCTACTATTATAACGCATACACAAAAATATGCATTTATAATTTTAGATGTACCTTGGGACCTCAAGTGTGATACTATTAATGATAGTTACAAAGTGATTTAGCTTTTATAAGAAAAGAAGGCACTTCATAACAAATTCCCTCTTCTATTGTAAACATTTAAAACACTCATTATAAAGACTTATAATAACTTAGAAATATATGTTCTCTTATAACCATAAAGTTGTGAAATGCATTTGCATGAGATGAAGAATTAAAGTTCATCATTCTAGATTCTTTCAAGAAAACTATTTTTCTTGCCTTCATTGCATATAAACATGTATGCTTATGATAACATTTCATTTTTAAATCAACTAAACAAAAATTGTTAGCTATGACTCATTAGTCTTTGGACATTTTGAGATGAATCTCCTATTATAAAAATTTGACATGAATCAAGTACAAGAATTCAAGATTTTAAATACAGTTGTGATTAAGGATTGTAAACAAACATTAGATGTGGCAAATGGAATTTAGTATTCACTAACATTTGCTAGGTATGCAACTAATGCAAAATTATTCAATTCCTATCTTAGCAAATAGAATTTAACTTTACTACCATTTGTTACGTTTACCACAAGTGAATAAAGTAGTCAATTTGACCATATTATGAATGTAATTATAATATTCATTTCATACCTATAATGTCTCCCATTGTGTTTCTCTAAAATTCCCCTTATGCTTTTGACTGCCTCTAGTTTTAAGTCCTATTATCACTCCAAACACTTATGAAATGCCCTATTTAGCTCTCTCCTAGCCACCTTGAAACCCTCATCTCATTAGGATCCAAATAAAAAAGCAACATCGCTATAAATACTCCTAAGCCTATGTTCATGTGTGATTTGTAGGCACCAAGAAAACACATCGACACAACCACCATAAGTTTAACTATCATCTTAATGATAAAGTTTAGGGTGTCCTAAAGATAACTAGCACGGGTAAGAAGGTAAAGCATGCACACATAATGATCAATTGTAGGTGTAATGCAATAAGGGTTACTTGTGCGATTGAATTATGTACAGCCCTCATCCACTAAAGTTGCATGGCTAAATGCACATAGAACACAAGCAAAACTGATAATGTCATGATATGTTCTAAAGTGCTTCATTAATTCAAAGATTTTGAAAGCATCCTTGCAAAATCCATTTTGTGCATATCCTACAATCATATCATTCCATGAGACCACATTTCTTTGAGTCATTTTGTCAAACAGTTCACATGTCTTGTCTATGCTTCCACATTTTCCATACATGTCAACCAGAGCATTTCCAACTAGAATATCTACAAAAATCCCACTCCCATTATGCTTCGATGGATGCCCATACCCTATTCCAAAGCTCCCATTTTGGCACAGGCGGGGAGGATGCTGGCTTTAAAACTGCCAATTTCATTTGCTTGAAAGTTTCTAAAGCATCCTTGCAAAAATCCATTTTGTGCATATTCCTGCAATCATGGCATTCCATGAGACCACATTTCTTTGAGGCATTTTGTCAAACAGTTCACGTGCCTTGTCTATGCTTCCACATTTTGCATACATGACTCCCAGAGCAGTTGCAACTACAACATCTGAAAAAATTCTTCTATCCTTTATGCTTTGATGGATGTACATACCCTGTTCTAAAGCTCTCATCTGGCACAGGCTGGGAGGATATTGACAAAGGTTGTAGAGTTTGGACTTATGCCTGCCAATTGCATTTGCTTGAAAGTTTCTAAAGCCTTTTCAACAAATCCATTTTGTGAATACCCTGCAATCAACGCATTCCATGAGAACATGTTTCTTTGAGGTATTCTGTCAAACAACTCATGTGCCTTGTCAATGCTTTCACATTGTGCATATCCTGTAGTCATGGCACTCCATGAGATGATATCTCTTTGAGGCATTATGCCAAATAGTTAACGTGCTTTGTCAAAACTCCTAAATTTTGCATACATGTCTGACAGGGCAGTTACAACTACAACATCTGATAAAATTCCTGTATCCCTTATGCTGTGGTGGATGTCCGTATCCTGTTCTAAAGCTCCCATTTTGCTACAGGCAGGGAGGATGCTGGCAAAGGTTGCGGAATCTAGCTTTACACCTGCCAATTGCATTTGCTTGAAAGTATCTAAAGCCTTCTCAACAAACTTGTTTTGTGTATATCCTACAATCAGAACAATAGAGGAGACCAGATTTCTCTGCGCGCCATCTGGTCAGACAGTTCGTGTGTCTTGTTTATGCTTCCACATTTTGAATGCATCGGGAGACAATTTTAAACTGATTGGGCGGGAGACTGTTTTAAGTTAAACTTTAACTAACTGTGGTTGGCGAAGCCCAAACCATGACTGCCTAAATGGAAAACGGGAACGGAGTGGAACAAACGGTAACCGAAGGGCCCACGTTGCCACGTCAGCAGGTCAGCGCTTAGAGTGTGTTGGTTAAGCCCAGCCGGTGAAGGCAAGCCAGGTGTGCATGTTATGAGATCAATCTGCTACCTTCATAGTTGTATAAATAGGCAAGGTGTATGCAAGTATTTTTTCGTGCCTTGTTAACAATTTATTTTTCCTTGTTTATACTTCCACATTTCGCATGCTTGTATATTAGATCATTTCCAGCTATAATATCTGATAGAATCCACCTTCTTTAATGCTTGGATGGATGTCCAATTTCCATTTTGGCATGGGCAGGAAGAATGTAAGTAAAGATTTTGGTTTTAGGCTTTACACTACCTATTGCATATGCATATTCCAAGTTCTTTTCACCATATCAATTTTGTGAGTAACTTGCAGCCATTGCATTTTATGAGACCACATTTCTTTAAGACATTTATTCATGCAGTTCACGCACCCAATATACCATTTTGCATGGAAAGAAGGATGTTGACATAGGTTGTGGAGTTAGGCTTTACGCCTTCTAATTGCATTTGCTTGAAAGTATCTAATGCCTTTTCAACAAATTCTTCAATTTGTGCATATCCCGTGTTCGTTACATTTTACAGGATGACATCTCCTTGAGGTATTTTGTCAAATAGATCCTGAGCCTTGTCTGTGATTCCATATTTTGTTGCATGCAAACTGACTTATGCATACCCTACTTTCATTGAGAAGTTTGCTTGTTGAGGCACTCTGTCTAACAGTTCGCATGTCTTGCCTATGTTGAGGTAAACGCTTTCAAAGTACCATTGTTTGACTCTATGCCAGAATAAAACTTCTACGTAGACAATTGAACAAGCTTGCAATTCTTCATCATTCATTGTAATGCTCCAAGCTTCGACCCAGGACATGAGCCGAACAATTTTTTTGCGTTTGCAAGTGCGACATTTACATGTTGTATTGCACTCACGTACGCACAAGGTGTCTGTTGTTCTCAAAATCAGCTACGCTCATTTTTGTAGACAACCCCCACGAAACTTGTCTGTTTCGTAATCTACCCTCTAAGTTTGCAAATTGAGACAAGATTCTCTTGGTCCCGTGCGAAGTTATTTGGCATCCTAAACTAGTTTGCGACATTCCCTCGAATCGATTGCTCGATATTTGTGCAAATCGATTAAGTCGTAAACTGACCAAAATATCAATTTTGGTCATTTTTAGGGTGTTAGTAAAATTTTGAGTCTTCACATGTAAAGTTGGCCAAAATTGCCGCTATTGCATGTCTTTTTGTCCACTTGTGTAAAGTTGGCAGTTTCTGCCGCTTTTACATAGTTTTTCATTTTCAACATGCCTGAGCGGCACTTTTTACCACCAATACATGTTCTCGTTAAAAGGTGTTGCATGTGCATGGTCGGTGGTTTTTACCGCTCTTGTATTTTTGTGAAGCACGTGTAAGGTCGGCTGAAATCGCCGCCTGAGCAAGATCTCCAAGATCTTGAACTTTAAGTGGCATTTATGTCCACTCGTGCCAAGCTTTTAAATGCGTTATCTCATTATTTTTTCTTGTCATTTCTTTTGTCAAAGTTTCCTAATTGATTCCTCCATCCTTCCTCAAGTTGCTTGATCGCGTTGACATTGATTTCAAACAGATTTCAACTCCTTGCCGTCACATTTAGGGTTTTTGTTCCTTTTGACTGGTAAGTCCTCTAATCATTGTTTTTGTTATTTGTTTTTGTTTAGGGTTTTCTATTTTTCATTCTTTGGAGTCATCAAACCCGTGTTTCCCCTGAATTGTATTGAGGCAAATCGTCCCCTTCTTCATATTTATTTCTCGAGTGATTTTTGAAACATTGGTTTAACGTTTCATCGTTGGATTTTGCCAATCTATAAGAAGTAACCTTTTTGTGGTTAGTTAGAGATTATTGCTGCTCCAACATGTCCATGTGTAGTGGCGGTGAAGTTTACCGCCCGAGTTCTTTCCATAAACTTATGAGCAAATGCGATGTTGGCATTATTTGCCGCTCGGACATCAAACTCGCATTTCATACCAATATGCATTGTCGGCATTTTCTACCGCTGATGCATAACACTTGCAATTCCCTCCCTTACATGCAACGTCGACGTTTTTCGCCGCTAAAGCACCATGCACATGCCTTCAAAATTACTAAATACCCTGATGTAAGGGCGGTCGCTTTGCCCGCCATTACATGTAAAACATTCTTCTAAAAAGAAAATACATGTAAAGTCGGTGTTTTTACCAACTTTGCACAATTAAGAATGAAATTCTTCCCAAACACATGCACAAGCGGCTGAAACACCCGACTTAACACATGCAAGTATTTCCTCATGCAGGAGCGGTCATTTTGACCGCTCATGCATATTTTCCTAAATTTTTTTCCCAACACTGGGAAGATTCACCTTTCAGGCCTTGTTAGCCCGCTTTTGCCCTTACCTCGATTTGCGTGCACTCAAGCCCTTCAACGTATGCTTTCATGTCCATGATCATCGAATCGTGGCTATCCCAGTTTATCCATTTTTCCCCTAACTATGAGATCATGGCCTTTTGCAGTTCTCAGCAAGTGTTCGTGGTAGATATCAATCTCAGAGTTCTTTTCAGAGCTAATGTTAGAGCCATCTCTGTCCAAAGCAAAAAATCATGAAGTACAAATATCAAGGTGTTTTTCCAATCACCTCAGTTACTTCTAATGTCGATGACATTAGAGATACAGAGATTGGCCATGTATCACAATTTTCTGAAGAATGTTGATAGTGGTGATGGATAGAAATCAGATATGCAATCTGCAGTCTTACCTTTTAATAGCAGTTACAATGAAGAATGACGGTGGCAGCTGATATTCTTCTTCGTGCCTTAGTTTATTTTCAGTTTTGTATATGCAATTTGTATTTTGTTTTGGACATATTCACATGTATTTTTCTGAAATGTAATTACATGTGAGACAAAGGAAGCCTTAAGTCAAATAGGACTCTTTTGTTGAATAAGTCAAAGTAGTTAGATTTTTCCTATTTTCGCTCCAGGCCTCTCCCTATAAATAAAGAGGGCCTCTATTGTAAATATTATCTTTAATCGTATGCAACAAAGTGCTGCCCAAATTGAGACTCAACTTTGAGACTTTGTGTTCAACTTGTATGATCAATTCCAATCAATAAAGAAGGTGAGTTTTGATATCAAACTTTGTGTTGAATCAAATTTGTATGAGTGAGGATGTACATATGGCATTTTTGCTGATTTCTCTTGTTGATTGATTGGATAAAGTGGTGCTTGGTTATTATGATTGGAGGACGTTCAAGATAAGTTATATAAACTTTGTGTTATATTATTTCCTTGAATCTATGTGTGTTGAAAGTGTTTCTTGGTTAAGGATTATAAAGACTTTGAGCTTGTAGTTGTTCACTTTGTATATGAATCATGTTGAGAACTTGTAGACTTTGTGCTATGATTTTCAATCACATTCGCGTGAATCAGTGGTGTTGTTAGTTGACAGACTTTGTGCTCCAACTGGTGATACGGTTACTTTTAAATCTTTTTGGGGATAATTTGAAGACTTTGTACTTGAGATTATTCACTTGGTTCATGAATCTTTTTATGAAGTAAGTTCAAAGACTTTGTGGTTCAACTTACAAGAATATTGTTGATTATTGTTTAAGTGTAGAAGCATTATTGAATATTACCGTGAAACATTGTAAACATCTTTTCTGAAAGAAGAGAAAAGGATGAATGTAACACACCCCCAAATCTAGTATTTAGTGTAAATAAGTTTGTAATAGTTAAAAGGGAACCTCCCCTTGCTGGGAGGAGAGATTTATCTCATCATACTGCGGTTGATATAACCATTTTGCCGTCAGTGAGTTGACGACAAAATATTCACTCAATAGTGTTGTAACAAACACAACAACACTTGGGCTGACATCACTATTGCAGTAAGCAAGGTGGCACAAGCATAAGATTTCACCCATTGTGTGACAACTCACCATGATGACTGAGCGAGAGGTGGAGCTCACTCCATGACGAGGATCAGATACACGTCCATGACTTCACTCTCTGGGATGAGGGTAATAGTCACGTCAATCCATTCCATGACTACCCAAGACATCCCAAACACAAGGGTAACGCTCACCCATGGGGTGGTCCAACTAGGAGGTACGAGTCCTCAACCAACTGGAATGATCACTAGTCAAACTCATGCAAAGACACGTTTCCCAATGCAAGGGTGGGAAACTAATCAGATTTACAAAAACAACAAGAGAAATCATAATGGTTTGATTTCAAAGGACAAAAGTACAACTTTCGTCAACAATTTACATGAGAGAGTTGAACGAACATAACAGAGCTTCCTAGCACTGTACAGACCCTAGAGGAGGAGCCCACTACTCAGGACTCCAACATTGGGCATTGTGGTCCACTGGACTTCAGCGCTAGGCACTATAGTCTTGCTAAAAATTGGGCCTAAAACCCAGAAAAAAACCAAAATTGCCTAGAACTATGCAATTCAACCTAGAACTTACCCAAAGTTCCTCTAATGGCTCAAAACATGATTGACTTTCAAATTAGGTTCATTTTAACAAAAAATAATAAGGTGTTGAATCAACAATGTCCACATATCAAAAAGGGCAAAAGCATTACAAAAGGTTACATATGTTCGACACCAACGTCGACACATGCCAAAAGCAAAGGTAGGGTCATCACCACCTATGTGGGAAGAATAGGATCTAGCACTAACATCACCATAGCATCAAATACGACGTCAAATAAATGAGTCTAAACATGCTAACATAGTAATAATACATGTGAAATAATACAAATCAAGCCAACGTCCTCACAAACCGAGGCGTGGAAAAATACCAGATTAAATCCAATAACTATAACATTAAAAGGGATTCACCCTTAACATAAATGAAACATGATACACATCATAGAATATTTCATAACATCATTTACATATTATTACATAGGTCTCAAAAGACCTACTTTACAAATGTTACAATAATCAATAAAGAATACAAGTGCATAAATACACTAAAATCCATCATGCTCTCCAAGGTGCATCAAGGCACTAGGTACGGCATAATCCACCTGCAAATAGAACAAGGAACCCATCCAACACTTGAAGATCATCACGAAGGCCAATGAGGAAATGTTGCTCGCCTCCTAACCATATTGCCATCGTCGAGCGCAATAGATGTATACATAACTCTAGGCAAGCCTCAAGCTATGAAGAATGTGATCAGGGCAAACCCGCTAAGAACATCTCACACAATCCATGGTTTACATAACAACATATCGCATACACGCTAATAAATGAACACAACACACATGACACAATTGCCAATCTAATGCATATAAATAACACATGGTACATCTACCATACAATTACACTCAATTAACAAGTGGCACACTTGCTAATAAGCATAGTAGAATGACATACCAACATTCAAGCATAAGGGAAATAATCACACCTTCAATGCATGCCAAACAAGACATAAACCATGAACCATCAAAGACATCCAAACATGAATCAAACATCTCAATGCACATGTAAATGCTAGGGTCACAACACACGTTGAGTATAACTTTGACGATAAGAAAAAGGAAGAGAGACAGGCTAGGATCGTCAATACGAGAGCATAACCTCCACATAACATAAATGAGGGCACTACCTCCTCATGGCAAAACAAGGCATTGTATCACCTCGAGATGCTCTTTACATCCAAACTAGATCATAGCATAACATGGCATTGTATCACCTCAAGATGTTGTTTGGTGTAGATGATCTTATTATTAATTTTTATTATACCCAATGTGTTTATTGTTAATCTTGTTTAAACTCTCACTCGCTAGTTCCTATGACCACTTTCAGATCACAGTGCATGGTGAAAGCAACTCCTCTCCTACCTCTATACCTCTTCCTACATGTCCAATGCATTAATTTGACCAATTGGGGCATGACATGGAAATCAAGGTGACAAAAATCACAACATGAAATAAAAAAGATGCAAAACATGCATACATTAAGGAGACAACTCATCCCACATTTCAAATCAATCATATAAGGTCTAAAATGCAAAATTCATATTTTCACAATGCACAAAATAACCAATAGGTCCTAAATCCACCATCAAAGCTCCCTATGGTACCTTGGAATATTTTCTTTCATTCTACAAGGTTGATTGGAAAATGAAGAATAATTCTTTATAGCAAATGGGTGATCCCACAATAGTGGGTTACACTTTTTGGCCAAACTTGACATTGAAATGAACATTTTGAAAAAAATCTTCACTTTCAGACACCTATAGTTGTTAAACCGTGAGGAATTTGAAGGTGATGCAAACTAGTGATTTGTGACATTTTATCTATAAATTCTAAATATATATATTTTAAATATTTTGGAATCAAATTGCATTTCTTTTTCCATCTCCTTCGATAACTAGTTTTTAACAGTAAACACCATTTTTAAAGAGTGATGTGTACTATAAAGCACATAACTTTTTTTCTATGAAGGATAGAATTCTAATTTTTTCGAATTTAGATTTGTAACTACGATATCTAGAGGATGCATTTGGTTTCATAATATTTTATTGAATATTTTTTTTAATTAAGTTTTGAAGTCAAACTAATTAAAATTTAGACATAGGTGTACTATAAAGCGCATAACTTTTTTTGTATGTATCAGAATTCATTTTTTTTGTTGGATCAAAGACATGAATACCAAGAGGATAGATATTTTTTAGAATTTTTTTTGGTCATCTACTATTTTTCCACATGTGCAGAACAGAGAGCTTAATTTTTTGGTGAAAAACCTATGTTTAATTAAACTAAAAAATAATATGTATAATAAAACCAAAATATATTAAAATTATACTTGATGGAGAGCTCGTTTCAAGGACTATAATACTACAGTTGGGTTTGTCAAGTTGATTCCATTTTGATCCTCAACCTGAGCCTCGAAACCCAAAACTCTGCATAAAATTCCAGCTGGAGGGGGGCAAGGGCAAAATAAGGGGGTTCTAATGAACAGGGGTTCTACAGAACTCCTTGAGACCCCTTCTAATGAATGGGGGTTCTAGAAAATGAGGGTTCATTCAAACCCTATAAAAATAACATTAAAAAAATCAAATAACATTAAGGGGTGTTCGCTTGAACCCATTATTTTATTAAAAAAGTTGGCCGAAAGAAAGTGCGTTCGCTCGAATGGGGGTGTTCGAGCGAACCCATTTATGGGTTCTAGTGAACACACATGTTCGAGTGAACCCCTCCAAATTTTTTTTCCATGCATGGCAAATTTTTCTTCCTCAATGCAATTGTAACCCACTATTATGGGATCACCCAAATGGAAACAACATTCCAAATATCCAATAAAATTGAGTTGGGTGATCCTAGGAAATTTTGGCAGAGTTTTGTTTGTTTTTTCATGTTTCCAAAGCAAGAACACATGAAAATAAAATAAATTACAGTTGCAATTAAATTCTACTCTATCCTACTAAACAAAGCCAATACAAACCACTCTTGGTGGCATGGCAAGAAGAGAAAGCATAGAATGAAAACCATGGAGAGATTGAAGAAACATACCTTTCCCAATCAAGCTAAAATCCAAACATATGAAGAGTTGAAAGCAAACTTTGATCAAACTCACACCAAACATCCACAAACATTCACGAATCCATTCCTCCAACCATGCAAGCAAGATTCCTTCCAATACATCCATGGAGAAATTCCTTCCATTTTTTCAAGAGGAGGGTTTGAGAGAAAAATAGAATGAAAATTATGAAAAATAAGGCTCTTTTTCCCTTTTATATAAAAGCCCTAATTTCATTTCTTTTAATTCTTTTTTTAATTTCACTAAATACACTCAAACAAATCACTTAAATTAATAGGGACATAGTTAATCAATTAAACTCAATTATTCCAAACAGGGAATTGCTAATTGATTCAACCTCATTCCGAAAAGTCCAAACATGCCATACCAAGCATTCATTTTCTAAATTAACGCAATTCTACTTTTTGACTGAAAAATATTAAATTTCATAAATAATTCACAATCACTCAAATTTATTCCTTTAGCATAATCTAATGCAATAAACGTTTTCACTAAGATATAATTAATAATTTTCAACTTAAATCATTAAAATACTCTTAAAACACGAAAACACATTTTTTTGAAACAATTTAAAATAAAGTGCAAGAATGCTAAAGAAACACACGTAAATGACTTCAAGCACACATTATGGGTTTCCACAACGCAAGGATAAGGGTGAGATGGCTTAGTATCCCATGTCAACCTTCTCCACATTTCCCACATTAGTTAACACCTGTAATTACCTGCATACTCAAGTCAACCATCAGGCGTACTTGCTCCACACATAATAGCCAAAGCAACGTAATCCACTCCAACGTGGTATAATCATATATGATATAAAATAATCATATCCACTATAATCATCTACGACTAGCATGATCTAGGAACATGATGCATAAATGAGAACATTTCATAATGCAAGAATAACATGACAATCACAACTATAACAAGTATAGTGAAAATAGTGAAGCTGAAGCATTGCAATATTTTAACATATATAATCACAATGTATGCATCCCATAATGCATAGTTGGAAACCAAATAACAATGCAAAACCACATCAGAAACACATCGATGGTCATCCAGAATACACCCTTAGAACCCCTCGATGGTACAATAGACCTCATCGGCAAGTTCGGTGCAATGCATCAAAGCATAATAATCACACAATACACTGATATACACACAATACAACATATAACATATGAATCAGAAAGTACACCAGGCAAACACTAGGGTGGGCATTACATTCATAGGCTGCTTCTAAACACTATGTCTTAGTTCAACATGGTTACATTGGCTTAGATGTTCATGCAACTCTTAGCGATTTAAAATGGCATTGTTTAAATCCATTTAGATTTCAATTTTGTTGCCTTATGATGGCCTTGTGAATACAGCTTATGGTTTCTTTTGTGTGATACCTTATGTAGCCTTTGTGTAGATTTATGTTCTTGGTTGAATGAAGAAGACTCCATTAATGGAGCTTGTTATGCCTCTATGGTTTTAAAAACTTCTTTCCTTTTTTTTGAATTTATCCTTGAGTGGTTGATTGTGAGAAACCTTATGAGAAACTAGTGTGTCCATTTTGTGTCTTGAGAAACCTTGGTATAGAATCTATGTGTGCCTTGTGAGACCTTTGTGAAGTTCTTAAGATAAAATATGAATTTAGATCTATGAATCTTCTTCTCAATAGCTTGGGGGTTTACTAGGGTTGCATGGACATCCATATTCTCTTGATGATATTAATATACTAGGGTGGTGATTACTCTTTCTATTGGCCCTTTCTTTAGTGGTTCTTTCTCATAGTTCACTAATGGCATTGATGGAAAGTGTTCATTAACTACTTTAAAATACTAAGAACTTTTTTATCAATGTTGTATACTATAGAATTGTAGTATAATTTGTAAACTATATCATATTCGTTAGTTTTTAGAGAGAACAAATAATAAATGTGATAGGACCATTTGTGTGTTTATGGATGTTTTTATATAATTTTCATAAGCCATGTATTTATGATTTTAGTTCATGATTATGTGGTTAAGTGAATTCATGAGTAAGTCTTAGATGTTTTGGAAATAAATGTTAATATTTATAAATGGTGTTTTAAGCCTATGTTGCCTTTGAGAAACATAATACTTTAATTAAATAGTAAATAAAGTTTTTCCTTCTATTTTAATCATGCTAGGCATATGTAAGGATGGATATGAATGATGGGTGATTCAATACAAACATGATAATTTTATCATCTTATTTGAAATGTTTCAAAATTATCAAAGATGCATGTTTCTTACCCCGTGATATTTTTAAAATTTATCTTTTCACTATCACTTGAAAAATAAAATTTATTCCTAAGGTTTGTCTAATGTTATTTTTCCAACTCTTAGAAATGTTATATTATAAACATTAAGTATTTCCATTATGAATGATGTTACTTGTATTCTTGTCTACTTTATCTCCTTTATGGGTTGTTGTACATTATTATGCATGTTAGAGATAACAAGCTAATGTTCATTGTATATATGAATGAACTGATGCATGTGTCTATCATACCTATGTTCTATTATTATTTTTCCTATGTGTAGGAATTAATCTAATTTATTGTCATGAACCTCCTTTTTAGACTTATTACTTAACCTTTCATATTGAATAGGATGTTAGTTAGTTTAATCGTTTTATATGAACTAATGTTAGACAAGAATTCTTGTGCCTTATTAATGTTAAGGCTCTTGTAAATAGGGCTCTTTTGATGGTCCTAAGTGTTATAAACAAAAGTTTTAGTATTTCTTTATTTTTAGATTGATTGAGTTAGAACTAACATGATTTTATGTTTTCTTTTTGAGGTATTCCAGTAAGTATTTTGCTCTTGAAACCTTGAGAGATCCTTTATGTTTATCAATTGATATTTTTTTAGACTATTGAGTGGAATAGTGAAACTAAAATTATGACAGTTGTCAGAGTATTGTGATATTGCATCTTAGAAGATAGATAGATCATTGGACAACCATGTAAAGTTGGAAGTCCAAGTAGACAAACTATGAATCCTTTGATCATGTTATGTAGGCAAGGCCATCTTGTGTGAGCCCTTGAAGCTTAGGTTTAGCCCTTAGGTTCCGATGTTCTATATCATGCAACTAGGAAATTAACAAAGTTGTTTTTAATTTTCTTTTGAAGCTAACCTATTTTTTGGTTTTCAAAATCATGGAATCACTTAAATAATCTAGATATGACTACTAATATCTTAATTTTATGCAAAGGAGGTGAGATCACTAGTTAATGGAGCAAAGCAGGTAAATTGTGATTGGTGGGAGGTAAAATGAAAAATAATAGGTAATAGTTGATAATTATTGGATATATATATATATATATATATATATATATATATAAACAAACACTACCATAGGGGGTTGTTACCTTTCCATTAAAAACCAACATAAAAAACAAGGACACATTAGCTCAACCAAGCATGCTTAGTGAATACAATCAATCATGGGGCTTAAGAAGAATGCCAAAGATATCTCAAGCCCTTTGAGAGTTCAAAGGCCCTATTAAGTTGAGAAGGAGCTAAGAGATCTCCATACTGGCTCAGAAAATAGTTGAACGTCTCTATGCAGTTCCTCCTTATACCTTCATCGAATAATCTCCAAGCTTGGGCCACCACCTTATTTCTTCTTACTACCGCAACATCAAAAACACTTGGTAATGAGCCAGACTGGGACCTTTTGTTGAAAGCAGAGATGGTTGAGTATGCCATCTCGTGCTGCTGTGGCGGGAGGAACCTGTGCGCCAACAACTTGCCACTCTATTTCTTGCCAAGGATCAAGGTGGCATTCATCAAAAATTCCTCATACAATGTGCCATTGCAGACATGTCCATTCCCAAAAATATGAGACCCAATCACTTTTTTGATGGTGCTTAAAGTTTCTTCAGATTGGGCAATGAAGAATCTATGAATCTGATCTTCTTCCGATTCCTCCTCTTCCTCTCCTTCTGGCTCCTCCCCTGCCTCGCTTGCTCTCCTCTGAGTTTGACTCCTCCTCTTTTGCAACCTCCATGCATTTGTACCTACAATCACAGACCATTCTTGGGGCCATCATTTTGATGTTTCCTAACCACATCCTAGCACTCCTAAATAGATTGCACTTTGCGGAATGCTCGAGGATTCCAAAAATTCCAAGGCCAGTAATGTACAAGAAATCCTGCGAGAGGATATGGAGGATGCCTTGGTCAGACCAACTCCCAATCACTTTGCAAAATTCCTGCCAAGCCATCCCAAACACTATCTTCATGAGATACTATGCCGGGATGTGGCTGCACGATTCCTTGGTTGGCGAGAAATTTGGCAACCCTATTGGCCTCTCTATAGATGTGACATATAGAGAAGCCACTCAATTTGCCCAGCAAGTCTAAAATTTCCACCAAATGACATTGTAGTTTCCAATTATGAATTTCTTTCCTCTGGATTGTATTTACGCACACCAAGAGTCCCCTTCAATGTCTACTTCCCTGATGTGCTTTTGTTCATGCATAGTCTCAAGCCTTCCTTTAGGGCTTCCATCTTAGCCTCATTATTAGTTCTGAAGCCGAGCTTCTTGGAGGAAGCCCAAATGAGGACTCCCGCCTTGTCTCTAATAATTCACCCTGCACCCGAGGCCCCGGGATTACCTCTAGAGGCCCCATCAAAATTAAGCTTAAGTTTTTCCCGAGATTACCTAGATTTGACCTTGTTGTCCATCTTAGTCATCTCCTATTGCCTAGTCCTTCCCTTTAGATAATTAAATAAATAAATAAATTATATTTATTTATTTAATTAATTTTATCCATTTTCCTTAGCCAAAATTAATTAAATAATTTTTTATAATTTATTTAATTAATTTCACCTTTGACCAATAATTAATTAAATAATCTTTGTTATTTAATTAATTATTTTCCCCTATCTTGTCTTATAATTAATTAAATAATTTTATTATTTAATTAATTATTATCTCCCACCTCCCATAAATTATCTTTTCCTACTTATCCTCATCTTGGCACAAAAATCTAATAATCCTAAGCTAACCTTATGAGGATAGGTCTTATCCTTCCCTTAAGTTGTCTTAGTTAATCTTGTCCATCCATCACCTTTTAATCTTGTACATCCATCCTTGATCCATGTCTTGATCCATGTCTCATTTGATCTTAGCCATTGATGCCTAATTTAATCTTGACCATTCATTCATTTGTCCTAGATCATATAAATTAGAGCATCAATCAAGTCATTTTATTGTAGAGCATCTACCTAGAGTATGCCATGATCAAGGAGCCATTATCTACACATTTTGAATGCAATGTTTTGCTGCTAGTGTGAGCAATCAACATTATTAATTCAAAGATCATTATCAAATATCAAGGGCAACAAGGACTACTTTGATAATATTGTTTCATTTCCTTTTGTTAGTTACTTGCTCTTGATGTGATGTTGAATATGGAGTAGGTTCATTGATTCATTTATTCCTTATTTGATTTCCATTTTCTACATACACATTTTGGTACACCCGATGGGACCCACGTTCCTTGATCTAGCTTGCTTTTTGCAGGTTTTGTTAGCTTTTTATTGCAGGTTTATGCCTTTTTTGGTTAAAAGGCTAGTTTTAAAAGATTTTTTCATATCTTTCAAATGGCTAGGAAATTTTCTACAATTTTTTCACTAAAGTTTGTGGATCATCTAAGGAGGCTACAATAGAAAATCAAGTTTATATCATCAATTTTGGGTGAGTTATGATGATTTTATGATTTTTCATAAATATGCTTTTTAGGACGCAGATTAGTGAATTTTTTAGATATTTTTACATTTCTAGAAATCTCTCAGAAATTTAGTAAGGGTTTGTTCTTTGAATTTTTATTTTTGAGGTAAAAAAAGTTGCAAAATAATCAGATCTATGTCAACAATGGATTTTTCATAAATCTTCTTTTTAGGGTGCTAATCAATGTTTTTTGGGATATTTTTACATTTTTGGAAAGCTCTCAGAAATTTAGCAGGGTTTTGTCCTTTGTATTTTTATTTTTGGGGTCAAAAAATTTGTAAAATAATCAGATCTATGTCGACTATCTGAAAAAATCTGAAATATCAATCTTGTGATGAGCACATCTTTTATATCCATCTATTTTGTTGCATCATAACATTATTTTCTGATCTTTGCAAGAGTTTTATTATCATTTCTAATACATTTTCTTGCAGTAAAATAGTTTTCTAATAAAATACTATGCATGTATTGTAACATTGACGTATTCGGCTGAATACATTTTAGACGAAATCTTTTCAATAAAAAAGGTTTCAAACAAACCACTTTTGGCCAAAAATACATAGCTAGCAACAAATGTGGCAATTTAGCTTCCTTGTTTATAAAACATTTTCAAACCCTATCTTTCACTTAGGTTTTCTCAAATTGGGAACATTTTCAACAAAATCTAAAAATACTCTTGTGTAGGTCTTAAAACATAGAATTCATATATATATATATATATATATATTTAATATTTTAATTATTTTATTTTTTAAAAATTTACAAGTAGGTCATTATAATCGAACATAAGGTTGATTGAAAATTTAAAAAATTATATTAAAATTTATTTTACAAATTTAGAAAAATATGGTACACTAGAAGTGAGAATCCTCTCCAAAAGGGAATAATTTGTTTTTATTTAAATGATAAATAGTTAAGACATAAAGTGGAGGCTCATTGAAACTGTTACATTTTTAGTAAACTTGATCTTAAAAATTTATTAAAAAAAAATATTTATTAACTTTTTCAATGCACTAGATATTCAAGTTAGCTAAGTGGGGAAAAAATCAAGGGAAAGAAATAAACTTATATTAAAAGTGGAGGAACATCAAACTCATTATTTGAACTATTTTTTAACAATTAAATTTCAGTGTCAATTTTATAAAAACTATATCCAAATAATTTAAAATATATAAACATAAAATGCACTTAGAATTCTACATTCATTAGTTTATACGATTTTAAAATTTAAAACATATATGTCACTTTCAGGTGCTTCAAGTTAAAAATTTAGACTTCTATTGGCCATTTCCTTTATAAAAAGGTGACACATTTATAAACTTTCATGCTTTGACTAGTTGTATATTGATTGTTACATTCCTAATGAGAATGGAATGAATTGAACCATTTAAATTCCTATAATCTTTATGATTGGATGAACAAGAAGATATCGATGTTGTCTTGGCAATGAAGGTAATATACCTCAATCATACCAACAGTGAGAAAGTACAAGGTGAGACTATTTAAGAAAGAATATTCCTAGGTTGAGGAAATTGATTTTGGTGATATTTTTGCTCTAGTTACTAAGCTAACATACATTTGGTTCTTATTCTATATTGCAACAACTTTTAATCTTCAGATTGAGAAAATGGCTATGAAGACAACTTCCCTACATGGTGATTTGGAGGAAGAAATCTACATGATACATAGAGAGCACTATATAGTAAAAGGTAAGAAGTCATTGGTTTGTAGATTGAAGAAATCATTGTATGGTCTCAAACAAATACCTAGCATAAACTTAGTTCTTTAGCCTAGTCTGAGCCTAGAGAGACCACTTACATCGGATCTCTTCCCATTAGATTTATCACCAAGACCACTATAGAGAGGTCTTAGTCCCCAAGGTATTATTATTTATTCAAACCCGTGACTTCAATGACCCAACAAAGGTGCACAACCTGCAAACCCATTAGCCTAGCAAAGACACACATCCTACAAGCATGGTAGTGTTGAAATGCACAAGACAACTGAGAGGGGGGGTGAATCAGTTGTCACAAAACTTAAACAATTTTTGCATCTTAAAACATCATCCACTTATTTACTGTTATTATGATTTGAACATGAAAACACAAAATCAATAATTCTAACACAACTACAAGATCATACACAATAGACACCAGATTTTTACGTGGAAAACTTTGTAAAGAGAAAAACCATGGTGGGGGTTAACCCACAAGATTATTATGTAAAGTACAATACTAAAAATTAGAGGCTCACTATTGTTAGGACTCACTTCCCAAAGCTCACTGCTCAAAGAGGCTCATTGCTAAGGGGTGGCTCACTACCAAAGGGTTTGAACTGAGATGATAGCATCTACACCATGCCAAGGTTCAGTTCCATTGAAGCACAAAACAATTTCTCTGCTCTGCTCTGCCTTCTCACTGTTTCCCTTCTCTTCGCATTCTTACACAAGGACCTCTTTTCCATGACTCAATTACAAGTATATATATTATTCATCGACTTTGGAATGTTCATCAAAGTCGGCATTACAATCACATTACATTTATCAAGCATTTGGTCCACTCTCCAATGATGATATTACAAACATATAAAATAGGTCTTGACTTAATACAAAATTATGCTAAGGAGAAGACACAAAATTATAAGTGATCACATTGCACCTTAGCAAGGGCCCAAATACAATCTTCTACGCCATTACACACTTCTACAATCTTCTATGAATCTCCGCAATTAGTGGAATCATCTGAGTCGGCTAAGATTGGAGCTCGCACTATATTATCTAGGAACAATCTTCAATTCTGATCTGAAATACTCCTCATGGAGTAATGCAAGGCTAGGAACATGATCAGGAGACACCCACAAGCATGTTGTAGTCATCAAGAACATCGACACAACATCTAACCACTCGAACAATGAGATTTCTCCAATCGGAGCATAAGAACTTAGCTGTTGTAACGCCCCGCTAAGGAACCCAGAGGATAACACAACTAAGCTTACAAAAAGCACAAATATTATTTTTTAAAATGAAAGAAATAACAACAATCATATATTTATTCATAACTTTTAAATTAAGCTTTATCCTCTAGGGTTCCATGACTGCATTACTAATGAACTAAAACAAGATCTAACCGACATTATGAATTAACTAACAACCATAGTTCATTCTAAGTCTAATTGCATCAGATGAATAAACACATACAATTCTAGATTATATCATCAGATAAGTAACATCAAGATCCTGCGCATAGGATCACAAGTACATAAACAAGTTCCTTTACAAGAGAGTACAACATTACATTGTTTACAATATTGCTATCCATATTACATTGGAGTACATACATCAAGATAACAGTACATGATTCAACTGATATACAAGACTGGAACATGATCATAAGTATATGTCTCCTCAAGCTAGAGCAAGATCTGAAATCTGCCATACAAGGTACATCCTTCTCGCACACGATCAACAACAAGGGAAACCAATGGAGATAAAAGCACAAACACCTGACCATGTGGAACCCTAAGGTCCACCCCCCATGCTAGGAGATAACAATAAGGTCCCACTAAGAAAACAATTAAGAAAGATAGTAGACTAACAAGTGCAAGGACTACACAAGACTTCAATACAACACGAGTCAATAAGAACATCACAAGTAACACAAACAACACTTCCAGAGGCAATAACACAATGAAAACAAAAAACACACATTAGGGAGTGCTAGGTTGTAGTAGGGAAGAGTGTCATCGCATGGTCCTAACATGGGTTATCCTGGCAGTCTCTCACCAAACACCACCCCCCATCCATGGGTTATCCTGGCAGTCCAGACGCCGGCCCCCATCTATGGTTATCCTGACAGTCTCTCACTAGATGCCGGCCCCATAGGGTGACACATATGGAACCAACATTCCTTTCATGGGGACAAGGAAGTTGATCTTGCCAACGACGGCCTTCTCATCCCATCCTTAGCCTGAACGAGCACTACAGGCATGGGTGAGGCATCCAATTATCTTATTTAGTGTGGAAACTACCCAACTCTCTAAATTTATTATTAAGTTATCAGTGGATTAAAAACTTCCAATGGGTTATCCTGGCAGCCACTTTGGGCATCGACCCCACATTGAAAGCCACTCCCCTACCTACATCTAGAAGACCATATCCATCAAGCAAGACAATTACCATCACTATGACAAGTAACATATACAACATGCAAGGCATTTACCTTCTTGTATACAAATCATAATCATAGGGACCAATTCTTGTCCCAAAACATAAACCAGGCATGAACTACCACATTCTCATCATGTTGCATTTACAACATAGAATACACATCATTTTACATCACACAGAGCAAGGCATTATCCATCTTGCATAGTCATCATAACCACATGAATAGGTATACTGAGCAAGGCATTATCCATCTTACATAGTCATCATAACCACATGAATAGGTACATTGAGCAAGGCATTATCCATCTTGCACATGTATCATACTAACATGAATAAGAGACAATATTTCAAGAATGCATTTCATTCAACTCACATGATACACACATAGCCAACCCCCACACAATCACACCCTCCTAAGCCTCTGGAAACAACTTCCCCAAATGACACAACACTTGACACCATTAAAAACACAATGGTTTCACATGACATTCACTCTCAAAGCACATCATAAACTAATACCCTTCAATAATATTTTTAAGGAATGTAACATTAATCCAAGCATGATCAATCATCTAACAATTATAAAGTGAATCTATCTCAATAATACAAAACTATAACTTTCTAATCACCAGTAGTAGTTATAATATGATCATAAGATATAAGTATCCACGAGTATCAATATTTTAACTAATAATTTTCAAGACTTATGTTAATTTCATTTAATTAAAATATTTGCGAACAAACTGCAAATAACTCTAAGGCATACAAATTAAACACAACAATTATTTACACTATTTACACTGATGTAGATTTCATTAATAATCTAGACAATTGTAAATACTATTAAATATAACTGTATAAGCAAGGCTAAAAGCCTATAATATTAAAATGCTATAAATATCTTACACTAGTTAGAATCACAAGATACAAACCCAAAGCTACAATGAAAGAACCTTGTTCTAAGGTTAGCTTGAGAGGAAAGTAATACAGAATAACAAAACATTCCTATAGATCTAACATCTTCATCAAATCTACCACACTTTTAACCACATGCATATGATAGGATCAACACAAAATGAATTTGTTGAGAAGGCTTTAGAAGCTACCAACAATGCAAATTGTGAAAGCATAGACATGGCACACAGACTGATTGGTAGAATGCTAAAAGAGAGTCATATGATGGAAAGCAATGATCATAGGATATGCACAAAATGAATTTGTTGAAAAAAATGCAGAGAAACCTAGTTCAAACATATAGAGTTATTAGTGACACAACTAACTGTTTTATCAGAGACAAAACGGTGAGAGGTAGACAATCACAAAATATTCATATCTCAAAAATGACAAACTGAGTATGGCTGATTTTTGAATATGATTTAGATATCTAGGACGTGCACCATATATAAAAAAAATAGAGAAACGCAGTTTGTAAAATTAAAGTTATGGCTAACGCAACAGATTGCTAAAATAGAGATGAAATGTGTGAGAGGTAGACAGTCACAAAATATTCATATCTCAAAAATTACAAACTGGGTATGGCTGATTTTTGGATATGATTTAAATATCTAGCTGTACACCATATATAAAAAAATTAGAGAAACCTAGTTCGTAAAAATAAAGTTATGGCTAACGCAAAAGACTCCTAAAATAGAGACGAAATGGGTGAGAGGTAGACAGTCACAAAATATTCATATCTCAAAAATGATAAACTGGGTATGGCCGATTTTTGGATATGATTTAGATATCTAGGCCGTGCACCATATATAAAAAAAATTAGAGAAACCCAGTTCGTAAAAATAAAGTTATGGCTAATGTAACAGACTAGGTTCATAAAATGTAGAAGAGAATTCACAGAATATTTTACTAAATCTAATGCAACAATAAATCAGATTCATATCTCAGTCCATACTTGGAATATTACTTCTATCACATCTTCACAAGATTCCTTTTTGATTTTATCTACTTTAGTATTTTCTCTCTCTCTCTCTCTATATATATATATGACAACTTGCAATTTATATTATCTATTTTATTTCCATTAACGGGACATTAAATTATATTAGTTAATTTATTTATCTCTAGTTGCAATTGCATTTATTACTATTATTACTATTATTATTATTATTTATTAACTTAACTTCTAGAATAATATATTTTTTTATAAACTAAATTTACATAAGGACATTTATATATTTATTTAACAAAAATACTTCATAACTAATTATTTTATTTTAAGGCAACAATAACCAAAACAATACCAACAAAATAACCCAACTGCCAAACCATACCTAACTACTATGCAAGATCAAAAAACAAGACCACCCCAACAATGACTGACTATCATGACCAAACTGACAACAATGACAAGGTGCACAACTGGATACTCATCCTCTTCAAGGATGGATAAGCTAGGGGACCATATGTTATCTCTATTCAACAGTTCCATTGGTTAAGGCACGCTCAGACCTGTTAATTCAGGTGGAGTCGATGCCTGGTACTTGTAGCCTACAACAAACAACAAGGTCGAACATGTATATATATGCAATCATGTAGTCATACACACAGTGAAAGGAGGCCGCAGTGTAGCAGGGTACTCATGCATGAGTAATGTGACACTGTTCCTTTCACCCATGCATCAAACATGTAATCACAACACACATAGCAATCAGTTATTGAACAACTAAGTAAGAACCATCATCAAATAGTAGCATGATACTCATAATACGATTGATCCACACAAAACATCATAACCTCCTATGATACAGAATCAGTCGCATAAAACCCAATTCTAACATATGACAATCATAGTAAAATCAACATCATAATCACTTGAATGCAAGGCGATGTCAGAGCATGTGAATTATCAGTATTGCAACAAGGTTCATTGATAAAATATACTAACCTAAGTATTTCGATTATTTACATTCATCATCATGCTCCTTAGTCCGACCACCTGTACATCCAAGGTGAAACTAGAGGGGCACTACAACTGTCATCAACTGTCATTAAAGAAAGATCGCTTGCGGACCGCCAAATCATGAACAATTACAATTGTAGGTGCATATCATTATCCTAGACATTACTCTAGAACCGCAGACTGAAATACATAATTGTAGAGGAATGTGGAGCAAAATACTTTCTTCCGGACACTAGTGAATGAACAGAAAAAGTAGGTTTTACTCTGGTGAACACAACTTCCTCAATTCTTCATACTGGAGGCTCAAACTCGGAATGTAGCATCTTCAGACATGCCTCTAAATATCTTCCAATCCACAGACCAAGATATTCAATCAACAAGAAATGTGGAGCAATCTTCTACACTGTTCTTTTATCGGCAACACATTGTCTTCACTACAATTTACTGCAACTCACTGTTTCTTTTGGAGGGAAAAAATTTCTCAATATCCTCAACACATAAAGCTTCTAAACAAATAATAAAATAGGATACAATTGACACCATTGACAACAAAGATATGTTGACATCAATGACAACACTGATTAGGCACATACTTGCAATAGGTATCCAACAAAGGCCCATGGTCTACAAGATCAATGGCCTAATGGGGGTTTGAACCTTGATGGCCATTGCAACAACCATGTGAACTAACCACCACATTGTGCCCCTATGGGCCCAAAATTCTAATTCATATGTTTTGAAGTTGGGATTTGTAAAGTCCAAATCATAACGCTATGTATATTTTAAGTAGGATGGTGATCATTTCCTTATTATCACTTTGTATGTGGATGATATATTGATATTTGGTAATAGTAAGGGAATGAGGGATCTGAAGTATTAGCTCTCATTACAGTTTGATATATAGAACTTGGGGGCTACTAAGTTAATCTTATGTATGGATATAAGAAGAGATAGAGATAATAGAAACCTCTAGTTGGTACAAAGTAAGTATGTTGAGTCTATGTTACAATATTTTATCATGGAAAATAGTAGACCAATAAGTGTTCCTAATTTGGTGGGGACTAAGTTATCAGTTGAGCAATGTCCATCTTCACCTGCATGGAGGATATGTCTCATGTTCCTTACACTAATGCAGTTGGTAGTTTAATGTGTGTTATGACCTAGACTAGACCAAACATTGTAGAAGAAATGGGAGACTTAAGATAGTTTATGGCTAGTCCTGGTAGAGAGAACTGAGTAGCAGTGAAGCTAGTCTTCACATACTTATAGGGCACTATAGAGCATTCTATTTTCTACTAGGGTCACTTGTAACATCCTTGTAATCACTTGTATCATAGTGAGGGTCACTTGTAATAAATCAAGATTGGTGGAATTTGTAGCAAAGTTCATGAGCACTTGGAGCACTAGGTGATCTAGGGGTTTACTAACTTAGATTGGGAAAGAGATATGGATAGTAGAAGATCTACCAGTGGTTATGTTTTTAACCTATTTGGTGGTGTGATCAATTGGATGTGACATTCAAAGTGCCATCAACCTATCTTTTCACACATAGATGAAGCATATATATGTTCAATATCATTTTGTTTCTGACATGGTGGAGGATGTATTAGCATCCTATTGAGTTATGCTCAAAAACTTTTTGTGGCCAAATTAAGAAGAAAAATCAATGCCCACATAGTTAGAATATGTTTTTAAAAAAATTGTATCTAGAGCAACAAAAATAAACATTGCATTTTTATATAGATTAAAAGGAATTAAATAAAATTCATACCTATAAAAGAATCTCCACAATAAAATTAGGATAATTGTGAGAATTTTTTGGGATTTTAATAATCTTTTGAAAATTTTAACACAATATTAAAATTGTTTAATTTAAGTTAAAAATATTGTTTAAAATACTATATTTGGCCAAAAAATAGTTTTCTCACAAAATACTATGCATATATTATAACATTGACGTATTCCGCTGAATACATTTCAACTGAAATCGTTTTAATAAAAAAGGTTTCAAATAAACCATTTTTGGCCAAAAATACATAGCTAGCAACAAACATGGCAATTTAGCCTTCTTGTTTATAAAACATTTTCAAACCCTACCTTTCACTTAGGCTTTCTTGAATTGGGAACATTTTCAACAAAATCTAAAAATACTATTTGGTAGGTCTTAAAGCATATAATTCAAATATATATATTTTTAATATTTTAATTACTTTATTTTTTTTAATTTACAAGTAGGTCATTTATAACCAAACATAAGTTAGATTGGAAATTTTAAAAAATATATTATTATTTATTTTAAAATTCTAGAAGAGAGAATCCTCT
This sequence comes from Cunninghamia lanceolata, assembly GCA_027924645.1. Taxonomy (NCBI): domain Eukaryota; kingdom Viridiplantae; phylum Streptophyta; class Pinopsida; order Cupressales; family Cupressaceae; genus Cunninghamia; species Cunninghamia lanceolata. The sequence goes on from BSBN01000082.1 coordinate 3,489,952, forward strand.
CAAAAAGGGAATAATTTGCTTTTGTTTAAATGATAAATAGTAAAGACATAACGTGGAGGCTCATTGAAAATGTTACTTTTTTAATAAACTTGACTTAAAAAATTTATTAAAAAATAAATATTTATCAACTTTTTCAATGCACTAGATATTCAAGTTGGCTAAGTGGGAAAAAAATCAAGGGAAAAAAAAATTATTATATTAAAGTGGAGGAAAATCAATCTCATTATTTGAATTATTTTTCAACATTTAATTTTATTGTCAATTTTATAAAAAACTATATCCAATTAATTCTTTAAATATAAACATAAAATGCACTAAGAATTCTACATGCATTAGTTATACTATTTTAAAATTCAAAACATATATGTCACTTTTAGGTACTTCAAGTTAAAAAGTTGGACTTGTGTTGGCCATTTCCTTTATAAAAAGGTGACACATTTCTAAACTTTCACCCTATGACCTCATGTATATTGATTAGCCGATAGGCTTTTATATGTGAGCATTATAGTGCTCGGAATTGTCTCACGCTGTGAAATTCACGTCGAAAAATTTTCTAAGGTCATCAGTTGTTCTTATCGGCGTATTCCTTGAACCTCCTATGGGTGCATTTTCTAGTTGTTACATTCCTAATGAGAATGGAAGGAGTTGAACCATTTAATTTCCTATAATCTTTATAATTGGCTAAACAAGAATATAGTGATGTTTTATTAGCGATGAAAAGAATTTGAAGATGGGTATCTTCTATTAAAGATTAAGTCTAAACCTTGATTCCTTCTTATATATGTGATTTTGTAATCTTTTTAGCTAGAGCCATAAGTGATAAACCCTATGGGATAGATAAAATTGTAAGACTTGAGGGTTTTCGCTTATTTTCTTTGATAGACTTATTGTTCATACATATGATTTACTAGGTTTTAAAGGATGGTAGGTTACATGGGAAAGTACCCTCCTTTGTGTGTTCTCCTTTAGACTCAAATAAATATATATTGTTGATGTTATGGGAAGTTTATCTCTATGTTAATTCCTAGAATGCTAATCTAATATGGCTAAGGCAAGGGATGAAGTTGTTGGGTGTATATGTTTTTGATAATAGTAAGTGGCAAAACAGGGTGCCGAACACATTACAAAATAGCCCCAGGGGCACAGGAAGACAACAAAAGAAAGAGCTAGAAGGGCCCCGTAGAACAGGCCAAGGCAGGCCACACACAGATAGAAACAGAACAGGAACAACAAAAGCACTATTGTCGAACAACAAACGAACACTAGACAACCCCAAAACCCAAGGGGACAAAACAGACTCCCTTAGCCCTAGGCCGCGAAGCAATGACAAATTTGGGGAGTCCCTTATTATTTCTTTGCACAACTGACCAAGAAGACTCAGAGTCAAAGTCCACCAAGCGGGGCGAGAGGAGCGGATCTGTAATATCCCCCCCTGATAGGATATTTAATCTTCTAGATTTTGCCTGTCTATTTTAATCTATTTTTTTCTTTTCTAATTTGCTTTGAGTTTAAGGTTTCATTGAATATATTGCATGTTTGATATTTGCATTGAATACATGAAATTGGAGCATATAGCATAAACCCAGAAAATCTAAAATAGATATTAGCAAACTAATAGCTACCCAGATAGCAATGAGCCAAAATATGAATTATAATAACATACCCATATGGAGTTTTACAACTTCATGTCGGGGTCATTGCCGGACCAGCCACATAAGCTATTAAAACCTCTTCACAATCTTCATACAATGCAATAAAAATCAGATATCAATGTTGCAGCTCCATAAATGCTCATAGACGCCAAAGATAGAAGTATTAGACACGACAAAAGTGATGCAAACTACTCCCAAGAAGACTCACGTCACTCCTAAAGGTGTACGACTTGCTGTAGGCTCTATAGAAGCAATAAACAACTCTAAATCACCTCCAAAAATCTCTGTTATGCATCAGTTATTTCTGTAGGGTATGGACGACCTCTAATGGCAGCCTAAACTCCTCAAACTCCCCACAAATCTGCTGCTAAAGGGATGTACGACCCTCTAAATGGTACGACCAGCTGAAGGAAGTCTCTGGCAGCATAAAACCACTTCAAAAATGTATAAATCTGCCCATTAAATCCTTGTTATTAGCTGCATACTGAAACACTATCAAAATGTTCATTTCTGACACTAAATCTTCTCCAAAATATTTCCAGCGAATGCACAACTGAAGCCTCTGGATGAAGCCTCCAATAATTGACCAAGTGGGTTTTCGTCCACAAAGCTAAAGATCAATTCCTATCTTACAGAGGTTTTCATCTCAGCAAGACAATACCAAACCAGGGAGCCAAGCTCCAAAAACCCTCACGGGAATATCTCAACAAGAGAGAAAAATCAATATCCAAGCATATTCAAATGAGAGCTCTTTTCCTTCTTTTATACTTTTTCAATTGGGAATCTCTAAAATCCTCTTGCATATGGGATAAAACATGAGAGGGAAAATATATTTTAAAATATTATAATTCTCTTTAATTCTTTTCTCAACATCACCCTTAAAGTCCCCTCTTTTAAAACAACATTAAGTTGTTGAGCCTAGGCACCAAGGTCCAATATTAAATAATAATGTTTAATTTACGGACTTTAAAATGGAGGCCAAGATGATGTCAGAAACTAATGATCTATAGCTCATTGGAAAGGTCTTGACAAGATGAATCTAAACCCACTCTCAAAATCCTGATCTGACCCCAAACCCGAACTTACTAAAAATAGTAACGGCCATAAGCAACTAAGCCCATATAGAGGGTGCCAACTGGACCCACAAACCATCTGATAACTTTGAGCTCAATGCAATGCTAGGAAGAGCCAACAGCTAACTGCTAAGTCACTGAAACAATGCCAAACTGACACTTACTAAAAATAGCAGTGTACGCCAGGGACCAAAGAGAACAAACCTAGAAAAACCCAGAAAGATCAACAACATGCAAGCACTTACTATAAATAGTAAGTATGGACAAGTTGTCCAAAATCCCTCTGGAAAGTGTCAACCATCTCCATTGGATCGTTTGAATACCCTGGTGACATCAAAATATTCCTTTGATTATGCTGTCACCAACCCAAAAACCCTACTCTGACTGATCTGCAGGAGAACCTAAAAATAGGGACATTACAATCCGCCCTTCCCAAAGATTACTTGTCCTCAAGCAATGCCAATACAACCTCCAAGCAACAGACTAAACCCAACTGAAACCAAAAATGATCCCAGGGTCCCAAGTTATTCTCAACATAGAACCACCATGTCGACGCTGCGCTACTCTGATAAAACCTTCACCATGCAGAGAGTGGTGAAGCGACACCTCAGAATCCAACTGAACTATCATGCCAAACCTATGACCACCTGGATCCTAACTCATTAGAACCTCACATCCATCAATCATGAAAAGGAAATTAAACCTCTAAGTGTTTGAACCTCAACATTCCCCTCCATCCTCTGCAAAACTCCTATGGATGTACTGACTACACAACATAGGTGTTGGAAGATATGAAACTGCTCCTCTCATATTGAGGGAATGAATAAACTCTCCTCCATCACTGGTGTAAAGACTAAACATGCCATCATGCCTACTGACACTGTAATCTCTCAGAAGCATGTCTCCAATGGAAATTTATGAGACCAAGAAGCTACAAACTTTGTCTGATACATATCACCATGATGGTAATCTGATCTCTGACTCTGCAAATAATCCTCTGAATGTATCTGAGTCAGCCACTTGAAATCTTTAGTTCCATCTCCTATAGATGGCAACCCTTCATCCCACAATGGATGGTATAAATCCTGAGCCGATCCACACTTACACATCATCAAGTCATCTATGCGTGGACTAAAGGAAAAATGATGAGCACTCCTCACTATGTAGTGAAGATAAAAAGCACTTGCCTGTGTCAATGGTTGACTGCCATAGTCATGAGGAACACACTCCTCATCACTTGAATCAGAAGATGGCTCATGTCTCTGATCCTAAATAGCTAATTGGGTAGATACTCTGCAAGTCCTCTCCACATACCCAATAGCAAGGTTCCCATCTGCAAGCAAATGGAAGTATTCTGTGAATCCACTCCATGGCATGCTGGATAATTCTCAAATCAGATGTAGATGTGCCCGTTACTACCCCTATCTGCCTCTCCTCCAATTGTGTTGTCCAAAAGAGATCCTCCACAAACTTGTGGGTATCGTTAATACGAGTTAAGGTTTGAACAACCTTATCCTCGGAAACCTTCAGCTGATCTCTCCAACCTTGTGGTCTAGTAAGATGTCTATCACAATCAGCTGCATAGGATGCAATCTCCAATTTGCTTCCAAGAGAGGGAAACAAATCAAAATGAGAATCGATCTCCCTACTGGATGATGCCCTGCATATCTCCTATGAAAATGATGTAGTGTGGTGATCCGTCACATAACTCACTGGAAATTTCACTACTATACCACAAGAGCCATCAATAACCCGCTCTGCATCACCTGTCATGGGACTAACCTCAAGAGAGCTTGGTTCATCATGTGGTTCTCTACAACTCTCATCCAAAACAATCATCCCATTGGTGTCACCTACACCAGTAAATGAAATGGATGTAACCACATCCTCCACATGCTCATTACCACTATCTATGGATGTATGCTAATCACAACACGCTGCCATAGATCTCTGAATCATATTTGTATGTGATGAAGACTGTACCAAGCTCAACTCCATGGTAAGCTCATCTATCCACAACTTTGACTCTTGAAGGGATAATTGTGTGCTCTTCAAAGAGTTTGTGGTGACCCTAAGCTCATAGGTGAGCTCATCAACCTCCTCTTCCTTTCCCCTTAAAGCATCATGATAAATACCATCGAGCATGAGAAGATGACTTCTATCTGATAGCAACTGTAGGTAATTATTCTTCATTACGCCAATTGTATCTCTGAGTGCCTGGAACTCGGCAAGGGAAAGTTCACTATCAAAGTGCTTATGTGTTTCTAGAGCCTTCCAACAACAATTTACCAACAACTGCTGAGCAACATCAAAGTGATCTATGGCTGCAACAATAATGCCTTCATTCATCTTCAATTGTCCTGTTAAATGATTAGACTCCACTGACAATTTGTCTCCACACAAATTTTATGATTTGAAATCTACACTATGGAAAGAGGCTAAATCATCATCACTCACTGATTGGTAAGCATCCCCATGTGTGTTATCAACTTCACACACGTCCTCGTCAAGTGTACTGTTGTTATGAATTTCCTGGGATGGCTCAACTAATATCTTAGATGTTGCAGAATTGCCAATATCAATGTACACCTCCCCTATCCAAATTGATGCATGCACATCCATCAAACAATCCTCAGAACCATCTCCATTATTTTGGTCAAAGGTTATGGCAGCATCCAATTCATCACCCATGGCTGATTTAAAGTCTTTATCTGCATAGCTTTCACCTAGGTCCTTTGAGGACTTAAGACTTTCAGTATCAATGCTCTCAGGCTCACTTGCAAAGTCACCTTCTAGCAATCTATCAATCACTTTTAATTCATTCTCAGAAGTAGTAACTTCAAGATCTTCATCAAAGTGAGGCCCAACTTCACAAATCTTTGTTGTAGTCTTTCCTAAATCAACAAACTCTCCTTCACATTTCTCTTGATCAATGCTATTATTTTCATCATACAAAGACTCAGGTTCATCTTTGTTCTCATTATTATTTAGCTGCAATGAACAGGAAGTGGAAGTTTCTCTTTCACATTCTTTGTTGTTCCCACATTTATGACTAGATGTCCAAGCTTCTTGGCATGTGAAACAATGCTGCTCTCTTCTCAACTAATTCTTTCTCATTCTTGTAAACTGTAAACCACAAGCAATACATTCTTCTTCTATCAAGAGATGTTTAATTTTCTCAATTTTCTACTCAACCAAGGTCTTTGACAACTCATATGCTGTAGGAGAAACATGTTGTTCCTTTCTCTAAATACTCAACAAACTTGATAACAACAACTTGGAGATGTCCTTATCTTCATCTATAATCAGAGACAAGATAGTCTGCATTTCCATTCTAACTTCATCTGTATGATATGTTCTGATCTTGTCCACGAAATAATGAAACATTTCTAGTACATCATCACACCTGAGATCAACTAGAAGATGACAAGATTTGACTTTTGCCATCACATCTAATATCTTAACAATCATTTTAAAAGATAAACTTTTGGTATCACCTAGCCCATGAAAGCTTTCAATAATCAGCTGTAATATCTCCTTCATTAAGTCATCACTATAAGGTGCTTCAGGAGCTGTAATTCTCATAAATTCACTGATGCATGTGATAACTGCCAATCTTATATTTTTATTAGGATGCTTCAACCATTCGGGCTTAGTCAACAAGGTCTTTGGGAGCATCAATGACAGTGGCAATAGCCGAAAAGGTGCTTGAGGAATTTCAGATAAGCATTCCTCAACTTCTTCTAGAGCTAAGAAGTTAGCTTCATCCGACCAGTGCAAAGATGTCAGCTTCCTATAAGCATTATAAAGTCTTCTACACTGACCTTTGTCCCAGAGAGATGTTATGATATCACATTCCATGGTCAAAACCTATCAACTGCTAACTCTGAACACTCATGCAAGTGCTGAACACTCACATGCAAAGCTAAACTACATGTCTCATATTTTCATCTGCATGTCTGAATCTGACCTCACAGGATGGAAAGATCTTTAGCTCTGATACCACTGTAATACCCCCCTGATAGGATATTTAATCTTCTAGATTTTGCCTGTCTATTTTAATCTATTTTTTGCTTTTCTAATTTGCTTTGAGTTTAGGGTTTCATTGAATATATTGCATGTTTGATATTTGCATTGAATACATGAAATTGGAGCATATAGCATAAACCCAAAAAATCTAAAATAGATATTAGCAAACTAACAGCTATGTAGATAGCAATAATCCAAAATATGAATTATAATAATATACCCATATGGAGTTTTACAACTTCATGTCGGGGTCATTGTTGGACTAGCCACAAAAGCTATCAAAATCTCTTCATAATCTTCATACAATGTAATAAAAATTAGATATCAATGTTGCAGCTCCATATATGCTCATAGACACCAACGATAGATGTATTAGACACGGCAAAGTGATGCAAACTGCTCCCAAGAAGACCCACGTCACCCTTGAAGGTGTACGACCTGCTGTAGGCTCTATAGCAGCAATAAACAACTCTAAATCACCTACAAAAATCTCTGTTATGCATCAGTTATTTTTGCAGGTTATGGATGACCTCTAATGACAGCCTAAACTCCTCAAACTCCCCATAAATCTGTTGCTAAAGGGATGTACGACCCTCTAAATGGTACGGCCAGCTAAAGGAAGTCTTTGGCAGCATAAAACCACTTCAAAAATGTATGAATCTGCCCATTAAATCCTTGTTATTAGCTGCATACTGAAACACTATCAAAATGTTCATTTCCGGCACTAAATCTTCTCCAAAATATTTCCAGCGAATGCACAACTGAAGCCTTTGGATGAAGCCTCCAAGATTTGAACAAGTGGGTTTTCGTCCACAAAGCCAAAGATCAATTCCTATCTTGTAGAGGTTTTCGTCTCAGTAAGACAATACCAAACCACGGAGCCAACCTCCAAAAACCTGTTGTAAGTATGAGGATAACCAGTGTTGTCATTGATGTCAACGTACTCATATTGCATTAATGAGAAGGATTGGATGAGTTGTGTGCTAAGGATATTGAGCAAATTAGTCTCAATCAGGCACAGTGAAGAACAGTGATGACATTAAGGTAAAAGTCCAAGAAAAGATGAAGATCAGAGGATGCGGTTTAAAGGGTTTGCAGATATGAGTCTTGAGATGATCCAGTCAAGTTTTCAGAGGTCCACATAATGATCTTAAGAAGTTATGACTGTTCTAGTAGATGTTCAGTGGTGATAGAGTGTCACAGATTGGTCCGGTGAGATCCAGAATTACATTATCTCATTCTGCGGATTGGAGGGAGTGTTGAAGAAGTCCGTGTGAAGTGACAACTAGATTTGTTCATAGTTTGGAGGTCCAGAAGCATCTTTTTCATTGTGACAGTGATGACAGACTGTGTTCTTGAAGTTTCGGATGAAGAAGAGAAGAATTCAAATAAGCTGATAAAGTGTGGATGTTCTTGGTGACTCAGGAAAGGTTTTGGTGATCTTTGGATCGTGTACAATTCTTATTAGTGGTCCGCATTGAAGTTAGAGTTTGCATTTGAAGAATAACCACGATTATTGGTGTTCTTCTTGAGACTGGCCGACCGGATGTATTACACGTCTTGCGGATGATCTTGTAGGTGTTTTCTGACTTAGATGATTGTTCATAAGTCGATGCCTTGTATAAATAAGGGATTGTGAATTTATTTTGAAGGGTGCATGGAGTGTGGATGAGTGTGGCATAGCGAAGAAGAAGCGCGAAAGGCAGAGCAAAAGTTTTGGGCTTAAATGGAACTGATCCAGGCATGGTAAAGATGTCAATCTCCAGTTCAAGTTTGTGATACTTGTTACTTTGTAGACAGTGTGTCTCTTGTAGGCAGTGTGCCTCTTGTGAGCAGTGTGCTCGGGCAGTGAGCCCTAATTGGCATGTGCCATCTATTTTTCTTATTCTTCTAACAGAGAATAATCCTTGGGTTAATTACCCCATGGTTTTTCCCTTGACTGGGTTTTCCACGTCAAAATCTTGGTGTCTCATGTGTTGATGTGTATCTGCTCTGGTGTTTATGCTTTATGCTTTCATGAGTGATTAATTGATATGCTATCAAATAACAAAGTGGATTTAAGTGTTTGAATTGTAAGCAAGTTTTGAACAACTGATTCACCCCCCCTCTCAGTTGTCTGTCCTGAATCCAACAAAACCCTCATGGGAATATCTCAACAAGAGAGAAAAATCAATATCCAGGCATATTCAAATGAGAGCTCTTTTCCTTCTTTTATACTTTTTCAATTGTGAGTCTCTAAAATCCTCTTGCATATGGGATAAAACATGAGAGGGAAAATATATTTTAAAATATTATAATTCTCTTTAATTCTTTTCTCAACATCACCCTTAAAGTCCCCTTTTAAAACAACATTAAGTTGTTGAGCCTAGGCACCAAGGTCCAATATTAAATAATAATGTTTAATTTATGGACTTTAAAATGGAGGCCAAAATGATGTCAGAAACCAATGATCTATAGGTCGTTGGAAAGGTCTTGACAAGATGAATCCAAACCCACTCTCAAAATCCTGATCCGACCCCGAACCCAAACTTACTAAAAATAGTAATGGCCATAAGCAACTGATCCGGTATAGAGGGTGCCAACTGGACCCACAAACCATTTGATAAATTTGACCTCAATGCAACACCAGGAAGAGCCAACAACTAACTTCCAAATCACCGAAACACTGCCAAACTAACACTTACTAAAATAGCAGTGTACGTCGAGGACCAAAGAGAACAAACCCAAAAAAACCCAAAAAGATCAATGACATGCAAGAACTTACTATAATTAGCAAGTACAGACAAGTTGTTCGAAATCCCTCCAGAAAGTGTAAACCATCTCCATTGGATCGCTTGAACACCCTGGTGACATCCAAATATTCCTCTGATTATGTTGTCACCAACCCAGAAAGCCCGCTTTGACTGATCTGCAAGAGAACCTGAAAATGGGGACATTACAAGATCCTCAACAACCACCACGGGAGAGGAGCCACCATGCGCCAAAGTTGCTGGTAGTGCAGAAGAGGAGTCAGAGGTAGACGAAGTACCAACAGAGGTGATCAACAAGGGTTAAGCAGGCTCAGTCTAAACAATGATCATCAAGGGTCGAGCAGGTTCGACTTGAACATTGACAATAGTTCGAGGCACCAATGGTTCCGCTAAAGGGATAGCTGGTAGGGGATCCAGGGAAGACCTAGATTCCTGGGAAGAAACTGTCACAGAGGGACCAACCTCCCTGGGGGAATCTGAAGAGGGGGAGCCCACCGTCAAATGACCAAAGAGAGCATCCTTCCACCAGGATGCTGCGCCCTTACAACGAGCCTGAGGGCATCCTGAGGCAATATGACCAGTGGAAAAACATCTCCTGCACTGAAAAAGGAGCCCTCATAATCCAGTTGTTGTGACCATGGTCTGTCCTCTATCATCAAGACCACATCTCCATGGAGAGGTTTGGAGATGTCCAAATCCACTAAAATACGAGCCACTGTAGTATGCCCAAGGTCCCAGGTCACAGAGTCCACCTTCAAAAAGTGACCGATGGCGTTGCCAATGGCTTCATAACATGAATCCTCCCAAAACTGGAGAGAGAGATTCAGAAGTCAAACCCAAACTGGTCTGGTATTCAGCGGCCACTGGTATAATTTGATGTAAACTCTATATTTCAATCTTTCTATCTTTATTTAACTTTGAACATATGATGATTGTGTTACTATTTGCAAGGTTCAAGACTAGCATTACAAACTAAACTTGTGACATTAAGCGAGAACAATGAACATCACCTTAGGAGTTGAGGATTATTTGTGAAGATATGCTGAATCTTACTCCAATTTCTTAATCATTGAGATGTACATATGTGGACTGATAATTTCACATGTATAATTTTTTTTGTGAGATCATATTAGATGGAATTATCCCTTGTTTGATTGTATTAGTGGTGGGATAGTCACTTATTTGACATTCTATTATCTATTTGTACGTATGTAGGAAGGGTATTGGATGAATTTGGTGCCTTGTAATAATGTAACAATGATACATTAGTCCTTATTTACTTACATCTTAGTCTTATGAATTCTTATAAGATTCATAATATCTAGTGCATTGTGATGTGTTCTAAATGGATTTTAAGGCAATGAACAACCCTAGAGTGTGAGGGTTCACCCTAGGTTCAATTTAATATAAACATTAACACTAAGCATCATTTATAATCCTTAAGGTGAATGGTTATAAATGAACCTAAGAGGTTCAAAAATACTCTAGATTATCTATGTATGATGCATAAATGTGAGGATTATGTTATCATAGTGATCTTTCCAATATTGTTGTAAGGGTGGTATTAAACTACTTAGCCTAGGGTTGGGGATTGGGTGGTGATCCTCGGTTGGGCTCATATTGTATCATGGTACATCCCTAAATGTGATTAAGAGAAAGTTAGAGTTTTCCTAAGGATTGTCTTCAAAGGAGATTTACAAGTTTAAAATCTTAAAAGTGTTGTTGAGAAACTATGAATTTGTATCACTGACACTCAGAAACATGATGGCCATTGTATTGTAATCTTTGATTTGAGTAACAAGGACCATAATAAGTCTTATCTTAAAGGATTGAATCTACCCTAATGTTGATATAGTGATCAATACAAAGTTGAAATTCTCAAGTGATATAGAATGATTGTGAAAAAGCAATCCATGTCTATGGTTAATTAGTATATGTCTTGATTTGACTTCATGATTGTATTAACTTAATTAAGGGCACCTTATGAGTTATTGTGAAGGTTTAAATTCTTAGTGAAATTATATAAATGAAGATTATTACATTTGTTGAAACAAGAAGGCACTATTATAGTTAGTTAGATGGAAGGAGAAACATATGTTGAAAGTTTGATTATGACCTAGCTATGAAGACTATGACTATACATAATATTGTATAAGATCTGATTATTAATCATCAAAACATTAATATATTTGTTAGGATCTTTATTGCTCATTGCATTGGAAGACAAATGAGAATGTAGTATGGTTACTACTATAACACAAAGTAAGATAACTCATTCCTTTTATTTAGGCACTCTTAGCTTGCAGCTTATACTTTATGGTATCTAGTGGAAGTAATTGATGTGTGATCTCATAAGGACAAATAAATATAATTATGTACAAGTTTGTATTAAATATATTAAAGTATTGAAGCTAATAATTCTTAGCATATGATACAAATGAATACCTCTTCTAAGTCTTGAATGCATAATATTTAGGACTGAACTTATACATGGAACCTAGTAGTTCAAATATTGAAGGTTGGTAAACTATAAAACCTAAGGGTATCTCATGATATACTATGTAGATCTTGAATTAATCTTGGGAAATATGTGTGACATGGCTATACAATTATATTATGAGGATGCCAACAACTTAGTGAATAATTAATAAGATAAGTTATACATAAGGGTGACCTATAAGTTATTATCTAAATGCCATGAGTCCATTAGAAATTGTTAGAGTTTCTCTAAAATATGCCCTTATGTGAAATACGATGTGAATTAGTGAAAGCCATGATTTAATGTGACCATAGTATGGCTAACTTGAAACATAAGAACAAAATTAAGAATGACTATTTAACATAAGGTCTTGACATAAGACCAAGTCCATACATTAATAGGATTAGTGAGGCAATGGTTGAACTAAGGTGCAAGGTCTTTCCGAGTCTTAAGAACTAACAAGAAATTAAAACAATGATAAAGAAGCTACAAGACCATAAGGTATTATGTGGAAGCTTGATGGTTATGTAATTGTAATTTATTTTGACACTTTAAAAAAATAAAGTAGTCTAGTTTTAAGGAGGCATTGTAAATGCATCAAAAGAGGAAGGCTTGAGTATAATATTACTCAACTCAAACCCATTATTGACTAAAAGGGTCTGCCCTTCATCAAGAATACATGTTCTTTCCAATCATGTGCCCAAATTGGACTGATCAAGGATAGCTTCTTTGGTCACTTTTCATAACTCCCTTAGTTTGTCAGGTGAAAGTGTAAAAATTAAATCTAAGAATGAAACAAGGTTGAACTATTACTACATAGATCCCAAGATAGTGAGGAAATGGTCCTAGTTAGAATCTATGATATGAGAGTGGTGTGTTGAAAATTTGCATTAGCACATTAGCATCTTCGGGTCTAAAGAATACAACTGGATAAAGTACAAAATTAATGTCCAAGTGAGCTAGAAGGAATATCTGCAAGACAAAACACACATTAAAATAAAAAATATGTTTGGTTGATGTAGCATTCCTAGTGAACTGAGGATGCTCCTACATCATGAAGTCCTACCACTTTCCACTTAGATATAATCTCTTGTCCTCCTTTTTACTTTTTCTATTTTTGAAGATAGTTTTCAAGCAACTTGTAGTCAGTGCCTATTTTAAATGTGTGATAGATGCTACTCATTACATGCTTTTTTTGTTTTGTAGGTTTTCTAATGGAGAACTCATCTTGAGGAGAAGACAAGAATTATTTCCATATTTGTATCCTTTGATTGTTTAAAATATTTATTTTCCATGTTGATTGCTTGTTTTACTTTGACATGCATACTTATAGTAGTTTGCATGCACATCAAAATAGGGGAAAATGTAATGGTGAAAATTGCATACCCGTGCCCTTTTACCTTAAGTTTAGGCTCATGGTGAGTAGATTATTTTTATGCATTAATAATTCTACAAGTGGCATGCATTCTTCATTAAATTCAATTGATGACATTATCCTAGATTGTCCCCATCCCCAAGAACCAATTATGATCTCTAGATATCTCATTCACAATCCTAGTTTATATTCATAGATGTAGAATTGACCAAGGCTGGACTTCCTTCACACAAAAAATTAAACCTTAAATTTTTAAAACTTAAATTTCAAATTGAGCCTTATTGCCTTTTTCCTGTACTAGTTATTGTGAGATGACCTAGCACATGTTTATGTGGATTTGTGTGTTATGTTACATTGTATTTAAGGACATTCCTTATCCATTTGATTGCATGCCTTATGCCTAGGCCCTAGAACAGACAAAAATTTATATAGCAACATCATAAAGCATCCTAATTGTATTATCAACTTGCTTTATCATCCTAGGCATACTACATAATTGCCTATTGTCTTCGATATTTGTTCATTATTGTTAAACCAATTTGCCTAGGGGCTTAACCAAAGGAGAACAAATTCTTGTCTAGTAAGTTCCTAAATGGTGTCAACCACCCTACTTCAAACATAAGTACAATTGTCAAGGTGCATCCAGAATAGTCATCAATTTTTTTGCCAATTCACTTCTACAAGCCAATTTAGCTTCCACAAATTAGATTCACTTCTATAGGTGCAAAGTCTAGTTTCATAAGTGCACTCTAAACAAGAGTACGATAAATTTAGTTTACATATTTTGAGGCATTCATTTGACAAGGCTCTATTTCTCTACACATTAATGAATCAATTCATCCAAATTTCAAGCTAATTATCACATTTTATTTATTTAAATTCTATAAATCTAATATTGTATTTATTATTTAAGCTTGAAATTTAAAATCTTAAGCTTTTATTATTATTTAATTATTTTCCCTAGGAAAACTTGTGGTGGAAGCCTTTATTTTCATATTATGGAAGTACACCCCCAAAAATCTATTAACACACTTTGGAGGCAATTTAATTTTGTTCTATACCGAAAGAGAACTATCTTGTGGCTCCTCCATGCCATATAGATGATACAACCCTTTAATAATTAGTAGTGCAAGCCACAAATATAATTGAACTCACATACATAGCTGGTGGAGCTATCTAAATTTTAAATATAACCCAATTCAATGGTTAAAGGTAAAATTTGGTCAATAAAAGTAAGACAAGTATTTACCACTTTTTTTTTAGGGATGAGGTGTGGAATTACTATTGATTGTTTGACCATGGAAAAGTGTGATATTTAACTAGATCATCTAAAATGTTAGAGCATTATTTCAACCATACAAGTACATGACCTCTAGTTTTAACTAGTTTGCCTTACAATGTCCCTTTCACTTGTGTGTATGTTTAATGAAAATTTTAATGTACTATTTAAGCTCTACCTACAAAAATAACCAGTGTGCTCTTATTAGTAGGTTCTTTGAGAATAAATAATTGAAGATGTTGTAATCAAAAGCTTGTGTAGAGATGTGATGGAATGGCCTTTGCATTGTTACTTGAAAACATGACTATTCTTAAATATCATCCACTTCAATAGTTGAAGATCAATTTTGACCAATAAAAACAACACAAATTATATATACCACTTTTTGTTGTGAATGAGGTGTAAAATTGGTATTGACTATTTAATAATTAAATTGGATGATATTTAAGTAGAGTGTGAAAACATACACAACTGCATTTTATTTCAATTGTTTCTCTCTAAGAATAAAGAATTGACTTTCGAAAATAAAGGCTATAAAAAATGAAGTGAGTTGAATGGTGGTCAATTAGACATCACATGGATGCGATTGGGGTGCCAGGGCTATCAAGGTAGCTCATGTCAGTTATTTGAGGTCTATTGATAGAGAGGAAGAGATTTTTATTAGGACGAGTTGTACGAAACATTAGTGGGATTGAGGAGGAGATTGGTAGGGACATGGACATCTTTCTCCTCCTTTCTGTAAAACACTTAATTCTGGAAAGTGATTCTTGCATGGTGGTTGGGGTCATGTTAGCAAAGCAGAACCTGAACCATCTGCCCTCTTTGCAATGACATGATGACTCAGGTGATACATTCAGTCCAATCTCTTTGATGATTGCTTTCCAAAGCACAAGCTCTGATTTTTTGTGGAGAAGATGGCGGAGGTCTACCCAACAGAAAAGCCCTGCGTTGCTGCTAGCCAAACACTCAATGCCTGCCTTACGCAATCCCCTGACAAACAAGCTATGTACCTCTTGCAGCCTCTTCTTATTCTCTTTAACATATTCTCTCACAAATACCTTGTCACTTAGCATTGCACCCATCCAGTACTGTGTCTGTGAAGAAACCATGCAAAAACTTGACATTCTGCGGCCGCTGTAGCAACCATGCTGTTATATGAATAAATGACTCCCACTCTGAATCCAGGTAGTCCCATGTCCTTTGATAAGCTGTAAATGATGTGAACATGCTTGCACTCCCTCTCACTCTGCAGTTGCACCACCTCTGCAATGCTCACGAACCTTGGACCGGAAAACACTGACCTCGCATAGATCTCATTGCAGATCAGATGAATCTTCTTCTCTCTCGCAAAACATACTATACTTGTCAATGTCTGCTCATCCATTGTGGTGCCCAACGGGTTGGACGGATTTGTTATTAGAATGCCCTTCACTTTGATCTTACGACACTTTGCCTGCCTGTACGCTTCTTCAAGCGCGCTCACTGTCACCTGGAAATTGTTGGAACTGCTGCACTCTATTGCTACCAGCTCTACTCCAATCCGCCACTTTAGATCTCTGTCAAAACTGATTGTCAACATTTACATATATTAGATTTATATCTGGATTCAATCAATTGAAAGAGTAACCTCAATAGTTGCTTCAACAAATATAGTCAAAACAATGTTATGGAGTTTTGAGTATTTTTATGTGGAGATTCCAAAAGCAGGTAAGGGAGAAGTTTTAGTTACCTAGGATAATATGGGGATGGAACAAGGAAAGCCTCTCCTGGATTTGCCACACAAAATGTTAGCACTTCATGAGCCGCAGTTGCTCCTGCAGTTAGAACTATTCTATCTTTATCAAATTTGTCTCTTTTTCCTCCCACTTCCTCCATAAATAATGCAATAGCCTACATTAAAAGTCCACCATAAATGATTAATAAAATCTATTTCAATAACACACAAATTAAAGTCTTTGAATCAAATTTATGGAGCTATATTTTATGAGTTTGACTGGACAACATAATTTCATACTTTCTACTTGTCATTACTTTTAACAGTCGAATGGTATAGTATAGATACTAATTTGTACCTCTCTGAACGCGGGGAGGTCGTGATAATCTTGGTAATTGGCAATCTCCTTAAAGCTGGAAATGCCCTGCTGCGTGCAAATGGAAGACTCTGGGTGTTCTCTTACCCACTTTTCTATTAAATCGAATGAAAGCTGCAAAACATTCAAAAAAGCAATGGGATTATTTTATAGGTTTGGTAAAGAGAGACACAAGTATTTTGGTAGCATCCAACGAAATAGGCACCTGATTTTCTGCCAAGCCCATTTGAATAATTCCAGATGGGTTGCTTTGAGGATGATAAGGATTTGTGTCGTACGCTTTCCAGCCATCAAAGTAAGGAGAGTCTTCACCATGGCCATTGGAGGTTGCTCTCCCAGAAAGTTGCATGGTTTTAAGAAATTGAGTCAATTCTCTGCCTCAATAGCTATTCTGCGAAAGCAAGAGATGAATATGTGTTTGACATTGTGAGTATTTTTATAGGCAGTTGGGTGAGAGCAGATGAAGAGCTAAAAATGGTCCAACGTCAATAAGAGCATGTTGTAGCGACGGCTGCCATGATCGTTCGTCCACACTGCCCACCACCATATACTGCACGGGAAAAGCAAACACAGACAGAAATTACAGTAGGAATTCTTTTTTAACACAAGTCAATATAGGCTATCAGCGTTGAAAGAGAAGACAAGAGCGTAACTATCACCTGTAACTCTGGATCTGGACTCTAATTCATTCATTGAATTTCCTCGTGTTCAATACCTAGAGACAAGATTTTCTGCGCTGACTTACCTAAAATAATCTCCAATCAAACTATCGGAGAGTAACAAAATCTTATCGGGACACCTTTAAATTTTATGGGGCATACTTGATTTTGGAGAAATTATATGATTAAGCGTGTATGATTTGGAATAAGATATAATGAGTGTTAAATCCACCATTCATACTCTTAAGAGTTGGGTTTATGTGAACCACTACTTATGAAATATGGGTCAATGAGTTTGACTCAAAAACTAAAGGGTTGAATCTTGATAAAACATCAGAACATTTAAATACCACCAATTTTATTGTGTCAAATTACACTGTAGACACTAAAAAATTGCCCTAGATAATTCTCTCCATAATTAAACTAGCACTTGCACTTATAAGGGAGGTTCAAGGAATATGCCGATAGGAAAAACCGATGAGTTAAAGAAAATTTTCCGGTGTTATTTTTACGGCGTGAGATAATTCCGAGCACTATAATGCTCACATATAAAAGCCTATCAGCTAATAAATAGTTATATTTATTTAATTAATATTGTCTTATTTTTTCTTCCAAATTAAATAAATATTTTTATTTATTAATTATTTATATCTTAATTTTCCTCTAAATTAAATAAATATCTATATTTATTTAATTGTTTTCAATCCCACTTATAATTAAATAAATACATATATTTATTTATTTAATTATCTAACATCTTTCTTCTATGATTAAATAAATATTATTATTTATTTAATTATTCATGCCACAAATTAATTAAATTTTATGTAATTAATTAAAAATGCACTTGACATATCCATCTTTCACTCTTCTCTCTCTCCTATCATTTCCATTTTCCATCTCCTCTCCATCTTAGAAACTTTCCCCAATCTTCATTAGTGAACTTCAAATGATTTTTCTTTGAATAATGGAAACTTTCCCAACTTCTCTTCCATAAAAAATCTATATAAACCCTCCATTTTGTTTTTCTTCCTCTAACACCTTGGAGAATGCAACGAAACTCTACTCAATTTTTTATGTGAATTGTGCTATCCAAAATCTGAGAGCAAAGCTTCATTTGGTGCCATTTCTCCCAAGGCGTAAAAGAGGAGAACAATGGAGTGCCATTAGGATGAAATTTGTATTACGCTTTTATGATGTTTTTAAGTTGTATTTCGATTTCATTTTTTTTACTCGATTGTGTGACTATTTGATCTAGGTTAGGATTCAAATTTTTAGCTACAATAACAAATCCTACAACTTTATTATACTTATAGAGGAGAAAAGTGTATATTTCACTTTTTCACTTCTATGTTTTATGTCACTTTGTGAAGATGTTGTTTATGTATAACTCTAGCATTTATTTTGACTTTTTTTTGTACAATCATTGACCCATTCTTGAATCTAGCACTATGTTATGTCAATCCTCCACTTTATAGCAACACTTACTTAGTTGCTAGGGTTTTCTTCTTTCCTTGAATAGATCACACCTACAATCTAGTCTTCTATATTTAAAATTTAAAAATCTTAATTTCAAGTCCAACAATCCTAAGATAGTTGTTACCCATCATTCTTGAGATAGATGTTACCCATAAGTCTTAAGATAGTTGTTACCTATCAATGTGCACATGAAAAATTTCAAATTATGTGTCTAAGGTTGTGTATTTAACATCATCCTAGGACCCTTTTATTATCAATTATTAGCATCTTACAGTTACAAATTCAATCACACACATCAACATTCTCAATTTCCATCAATCTTAGTTTACATCAAGCACAATTACTCAACATCCACAATTTTTTGTTTCTCTATTTCTATCTTGTTAAATCAATTTAGGGGCTTGACTTATATCAAGGAAGTCGATCCCTCTTCCCTCTATACACAAAATACTCTCAAAGGTGCTTCTTTGCACCACACTATTCTCAAACACATATATACACTGAGGCAAACATTCTATGAGAATTCAATGGACATTTTTTTCTTTAAATGAAATAGTGCCACCCAAGACATCCTCACATCAATCAGACTAGATTGCAACATGATCTAGTCCAGGAATTTGAAAGCCTAGGTTATCTTCATCTTAGCGACCTTTGTTCATTTATTCAATTCCAACTTTCAAATATTAGCTCTCTAGATCATAATATCTGAACACTAAAGTCAACATTGTCTTGATTTCCAAGTAAATCCTAATCCCTCTTGGACTTTCATTTATCATTTCTATTTGTTTCAGTGTCTCAAATCTTAGCACATAAACTAAGCTAGTGAATCTTCAATAATTTCATGTTGATTTCTTTATCATTATTTAGAAATCTAAATTAATCATAGGGTGTTTTGCTATAATATTGTTGAATTGTGTTATTATGTTTGTTGAAATTCATCTAAAGAGGCCCCTTATCAAATGGATATTTTTTAAGTCAATAAATTGTTCCAATGCTAATTGAACTTTATTAAACTATGTTATAATGTTCATGAATAATTTGAGCATACCTGGACTTTGTCAAACTTTAATACCTCATTACTCAAGCACACAAACAAGACTAAGGGGTGTCCACTCCACTAATTCATTGGAATCATATGAAATGAAAGTAAATGTATCTTAGATGTGTTTAAGATGCTAATTTACTTTTAATTTATAGTGCATGCTTAATTCTACTTACAAATCTATTTTTCAAATCAAATAACACTTTTGGAATTACGCTTAGTAAAATAAAAGTGCACTAAAAGATGGGAATCAAATAGAAACAAGGAGCTAGCAAATGAAAGAGCATAAGTTAAGAGAAAGAATGCATGTTTTAAATTTTGTGGAAAATTAGAAGGCAACAAGAGGTTGGAGGATGATAAGGAGGTGCTCTAGTTCAATGATTCTAGAAATGTAAAAGAATGCAACAACCTCTTGGATACTCTTGTGACCAAGGGGATGCTCTCTTAACTTTCTAGATGTGGTAGTGACCTTAAGGATGCTCTAGTGACCCTTTAGGGGATAGTGACCTTATGTTTCATGCCTCTACCAAATTTCATGAGTTGTTTCCCCTATTGTATCTAGAAGCATCAAATTAGTTTGGATCAACCTTCATTCATTTAGATTTGGCAACTAAAAGCTTGCTAATGGAATCACTAGGGTTTACATTAATTTTTACAAGTATCTCTTTAGGAAGACACCTAGTGAAAAGTGGACCACACAATTATTTCTAGTAGGATATGTTATGATGAATAGTAAACACACCTAAATTTGACACAACAATCTAGGGCCACAAAATTTTTCTCTACTAATACAATAGAGTTGCAAATAGTTTGAGGCACAAAGTACATAGATTTTATGAGATACTATGTTACAACTATAAAAAGGTTTCAAAAAAAGAGGTAAAAAATGGACAACATGTTAAATAAGAAAAGAACATCCATTTAATTTGAAGGCTCCCATCACATAGAGCACTCTTTTAAGGAGTGCTTCCTTCTTGATTAAAACTTTATTCATTAGAGGTCTACATACATGGGTTGAGCATTCCACTTGGAGTGATGATTGTACTTTATGCTTTTCTCTTTTACTTGAGTGGGTCATATGATTTAAAAAAGGCATGTATTTTTTTTAGTAAAAAAACTCTTCCTTTCAATTTTAATGAGGGATCACCTTTATTATTGAAATTGGAGTTGTTGGATGAGTGCAGAATCATGATGGGCCAACCAATACCCCTAAGTGGTGATGACAATGCTAAAAATAGACTTAAGTAACTTCATATCAAAAAATAAACAAATTATCTACACAATATGAAAATAAGGTAGTCATAAAAGTTGTAGGAATTGAATGTAGTTTATGGGTTGCTACTTTAAAAAAAAAACATTAAAAAATTAGTTTGATGAAAATTAGATATTTCAATTAGGCACTACTAAAATTTTTACAAAAAAACTTTAAAGTAGGTTACATTCTAGCCAGCCTAAGTATGGACAAAAACAATTATTTTTCCTCCAAGCTTTGGATTGAAGTAAAGGACACATGAATAGATGTGACACATTTTTTTGAATTTTTTTAATAAATAAATAATTATTTATGAATTTTTACTATGACTTTTTAAAAATAATAAAAAATAATTTCCGACCAACCTAACTTGGTCAAAAGTATACGAAATTAAAAATAAAGAAACCTATAGCTAATAAAGCCTAGAACACATCTTTTGGATTTAAAAAAGATAAATAGTTTGAAAGTTATGAATATTTTTAAATATGTATATCTATAAGGAAATCAAGTGTATGTAGAAAATTAATAATAATTACCTATTAAAAATATAATGAGGCATATATTATATTTTTGAAATCTTGATAGCTTCCCTCTGCAAATATTTTTCATTTTATTAAATTTAGTTAGAAAAAAGTATGTCAACTTAAAGGATGAAGTCATGAAGGATAACACTAAATGAGTGGTTTTGCAAGTTTCTTTGACAAGTTTTAGGACTCCCACTTGCCTAAATATAACACAATCCTAAAGATTTTTTTGAGGGAATCCATATATGAGCTATAAATATTAACATTTTTTCCATCCAAATCTAAATATAAGTCTAAATGTTTTTTATTATGGTAAGCAACAAACTAGGGTGCTAATCCCTTTAACAAAAATCCACAACGACAAAGAAAAATAGGCCACAGATAGGCCGCAGACAATAGAAAAACAAAACACTAATAGTAGTATACTAAACAATAGTCTAGAGTTTTAAACATAAACCATAACCAAAAACTAGTAACAAAACAAAAATAAAACCTAGGAGAATAACTGACTCCAGTCATCATTAAGGAATCTATACATTTCCTCATAGTTAACAAAGGTGTTAGCATCTAAACTATGTCTTTTAAGCTCAAGATCCTACAACACCGACAACGTAGTGGCAAACCTGTGCATCACCTTCGAGCTAATGGTAGCCATAACATTCATATTTCCTTCTAGAGACACAATCTTTGACCTCAGCTCAACAACCTCAACTGCAACCTGATCACACTTCAAGCACTCCTAAATAGAAATAATCTACTTCACCAGCTCAGCATCATCATACTCATAAAAAGAGGTATTCAATTCCTCAAATAGACTATCCCCCTCCTAAAATTCCTCCACCTCCGGGGTAAGAACCACCATCTGAATCTCCACCTCTGCTTATTGGAAAGAGTCACTGGACTCTTCAACAATTTTGATTTTAGGGGTTTGAATGCTTGCAAGCCTATTGGAACGTCTAATGCTCGGCTTCCTAGAAATTTGGTCCCTAGACTTTACCTTATTAACGCCAGTGTTTTTATCAATCTCCTTCTCCATAACCCCAACATCAATATCAACCATAGTAGGCACCTTCTCACCCTTGGGTTTCCCTTTAGGGTTGAACACAATTGTTCCCACAAATTTACTCTCCTCCTTCTTGTACTGAACAGGGTCTCCCTTAGTGATGCAGAGGATAGAGGAAACTAGGCATATTTTGATGTAGTTTAACAATCCTAAACCAAAGGCTCACTTGGTTCTTGATACAAACCCTTAAATCTTTTGGAGGTAGACATTTGGAGGGCTTCCTAACACCTTCAGGCTCAATACAAACCATCCTTCGGGACTTTATGACTGCACCCATGGTAACTCCCTTGCAAACTGACTGATCTCCTTCTAGGCCTATTTTTAGCTCTGTCAGAGGATATCTTCCAATCAGGACACTTCCTAGGGCAAACAAGTAGGGTTTGAGGTACCCTTTTGGAAGCCTAACAACATATCAAGAACCTGTGATGGGTTGTTTTGGAACATCTGGCACTTTCTTCCAGACTGTACTACTTCAAAAAGCCCAATTAGGCCTAAATTACAAAGCAACCACCCTTGTTTTGACTCACAAAACTTTCTAAACAATTGGAACATGTTAAAGGCATGGTAAAGCCAAAGATTTTGTGGGTTTTAAGTCGTCACAGTAGACTGTGGCAAAACTGGACTATGCTGTTCCCCTTAGGATGCACCTAGCACATGGGTTTGCTAGGTCTCTTCAAACAAACTTCATCAAATCCACTTCTCTACCCAAGAATCTCACATAATACATTGAAACAAAATCAAGGCAGTCCATTCCACTGATCTAGATGGTTTTACATCAGTGGAATGGGAAGAAATATACAATTTGCTGTCAAAACCCTAAAGTAGGGTTTATTAGACCGGTTTCAGGAAAATGCAAATACCTATGCTATACAAATGTTTCAAGAACTCAAACAAAGTGCATTAGAATCTTAACTCACCCTACTAACTTGCCAACACCATGTCTTTCTATAATTCATCCATACAGGAATAGGGTACGGCTTAGAACATTGAACTACACAGGAAAATGGGTAGAAAACTGAGATTTCTTGTTTATTTCTCTTCCAAACTTCTTTCTATAATGCCATGAACATGTTCAAGGTCCTATTCAACATATGCTTGACCATAGAACTGAATGGAGAGGCAGTTTGGATTGGTGGGAGGCCACAAATTGCCCTACAACCACCGAACTGCCTTCTTTTGTCTCTATCTACAACTACATGTTTGTTTACATGATTAAGGAGTGTTTACAAAGTGTTCAACTCCCTTTACAAGATTGATGAGCCTTTGACAAGGCATTCAAACTCTTAGCATGTTTTCTAGATGCCATGAAAGGCTACAAAAGACACAAGACTCTTCTTATTTGACTGTCCCTATCAAACCAGCCTTGTGTGCTTACAACCAATGCACCATGGCCATACATCAACATGAAGTGAACACAAAATTAGTTTGGAATGGTCCAATGGACCTTATTACACCATGAGACAGCTTTAGACAACATGAAACAATACAAAAACAAGTATGGATCCTCATGATCCTCTTGGTGCTCCTGCACCACTTAGGTTTCTTAGCCTTAGATTTGTTGATGGGGTCAGCAAGGCTTCTCTTCACCAACAACTTCTTATTTTTTTGGGATCCTATCGGGCTATTTTTCACATTGCAAAGCCCTATTACCACCTCTTTTTAAGAAGAGAAACCAAGGGTACAGGTAGAGGAGTTTATAATAGAGGGAGGGGAGGGATTTAAACCAGTTTCCTGTATTTGGCCTTCGATGGCATCATCAACAAGGGAGTCTCTCACAATAGACACTTGCTTTTTCTATTTAGGGCAAGATGAGGGGGACACAACAACAACAGGGGACTTTTTACCCAAGGGGGCATCTAAGTCAGCATGTGAAATCTTTTGTTTACCCTTAGAGGAAGACCCCACCTTAACCGGAGAACAAGGACCCTTTCCCTCTAAAACCTTCTTAGGAGAATCATCAACAAGGTAAGCCTTTATGGGCTTCAAGGGGCAAAGAGCCAAATGTAAGTGATAAAGGTGAAGGATTAAACCTTGATGCAAGGGAACAACAATAAAATTAGGGTTTTTGGCAAAAGCATCCTTCGTGGCATTAACAGAGGACTCCAAAGATGACAGAAGTTAAAAAGGAAATTTGATAAGCACCTGTAGACACCCAAAAATGACCATGCCATCACTTCACTTGCATTTCTGTCTAATCACCTGCATTTCAACATTAATTAAATAATCTAATTATTTAATTAATTTCATCAAAATCATCAAATTCTTCTAAATCTCCTATATTCAACATTAATTGAATAAATTCTATTTATTTAATTAATTTCATCAAAATCAACGTTATTCTTCCAAAATTAAATAATTTTTATTATTTAATTAAATCATTATCGTCTTCTAATCTTCAAATCCACATCAATTGAATAAATTAATTATTTAATTAATTTATCATTTAAATCCTTTTATCTATAATTAAATAATTTCTAAATTATTTAATTAAATCAATTATTCCTCTAAATTTAAATAAATCATTCAAATTTATTTAAATTGAATATCTCTTCTAAAAATAAAATAAAAATAAAATATTATATTTATCCTTCATCATGCAAGATAAATTAAATCAATTTATTTGTTTAATTTATTTAAATCTTCAAATCTATTCTATGTCTTCTATCATGCACAAACAATTAATTAAATTTATTTATTTAATTTGCTCAATTATCTTCTAATCTTCGAAAAATAAATCTTGTTCATCATGCACACAAAATTAAATAATTTATTATTTAATTTTAATCAAATCATGCAAAAAGCAAATCATAAGTTGAGTTAATTGACTTAATCAATATTATTTTTATCATGAACTCATAAATTAGAAAAAATAATATTTCTATTTTTATGAAATCTAATCATATCTCATGTCTATTCCATGTCTTTTAGCCAAATCAATCACTTAAATCAAACAAAAATATCTTTTTGTGTGACACATGTTAGGTGCACATTCATCATGAATTCTAGATTTATCTCATCCATTCATTTTATTGAATTATCTGGACCATTGATCGATCTTCATTGAAACCTATATAAACCCCCCTCATCTCATAACAAATCCTCTTCGATCATTTATTCTTAGACATTCATACAACACATTGAGCGTTCATCGCGTCGTTGAGCACTTCTACTGTTTTTGAGCACAAACTTAATCTACATCCACTTGTTGCAAACATGGTTTCACAATTTATGAAGCAATCCACATTGGACCAAGATAACAATACAATCTAGGTGAAAGTTTTCATTGTTTTTGCTATTATTCATTGATTATTTAGTTGTTTGCTTAGATCATTATCTTGACGTTATAGGATTGAGTTGTTGATTATTTCATTGCTTTTGATTATCATTCAACCTCTCAATTTTTCCTATACACATTCTAGCACGCTCGGTGGGACCCACTAATCGCTTGTTTTCGTTAAAAAATTTGATTTTTTGAAGTACAGTACGGAACAATGCAGACGAACACAGTTCCGCGCCTTTGGTATGACAGTTCCGCGTCTTTGGTATAATAGTTCAGTGCCTTTGGTCAGAAATAGCATGCCTTCAGTAGCACAGTCAAACACTTTTCGTAATACAGTAAGTCGCCTTTGGTAACACAGTAAAGCACTTTTAGTCAAATTGATTTATTTTTGCTAACTATTGAGTTGTGGTGGAACTAATCATCTTTTTGTAGCTTCTTAGTACTCACACAGAGCAAATAGGTTTTTCTTAGTTGTGTTGTTTGTGTATGTGAGGTACATGACTTAATAAATCATATATGTTTCGACTGTGATGAATTGTCTTACCATTGATTGTCTAAATTATGTATGTGAATGGATTTTAGTTTTATAGGAAAATTGGAAAGGGATTTTATCTTTGAACATAGGGATAAGTTTGTAATGTGGTTGATTATGTTATTTCTTGATTATTGTGAAATAAATGGTGATTAGATTATAATATTCTAAAGCGAGATTGAATTGTTGCAATGGTTATTAAAACACTTGATTGTGATGATTAGAAATGGAATTTGTTAAAAGGTTGAAATAAGGCTATGCATTGATACTTGTAAATGATGGTAATTGTGTTTGTAACACCTAGTTTAATGAGTGACTCTGTGTGTGTTTAATTCTTGTTGCTTCTGCTATTTATACATTGGACATATTAATGTGTGTGTTGAAGTGTGCAGGCATTCCATAGCGAATGGATTTTTGGAGGTCTACTAAGTAACTCATGTATTTAACCAAAAATGCCAACCTAATCCCTCAGATGGGTTAAGGTTATTTTTTTGAAATTTGGATGATTGTAATGTGCTTTATTTGTACACTTTGATTTATGAGTCTTCTAAGGATGTCTCGTAGCGAAGTGGATGATGAGTTGTCATCCACATGTTATTTTCGTTCTTATACTTTCAGGGCTTTTTAATTGATGATATTTTGTAAGGTTCACCCTTTTTGATTTATTACCTTGATGTGTTGTGAGGTTGTAATGTTGGCTTGCACAATTTTAGTGCTAAAGGTTTTGAGCCCTTTTCATGTGGATTTATGAGTTCCCTAGTGTTAATTATGGTCAAATAACGACCCTAGGTCATACCCCTAGGGTCTAGGGCCATTCTTAACATGTTTAAACATGTTTTAACCCTTGTATGGTCACCTAAACTTGGCCCTTGAGTCAAGTGACGAGTTTAGGAGATGTGAGAGGTGGTTGGCATGTCACCATCTCACCTAACCTAACCTCACTCACTTAGGGTAAGGTTACCCTTGCCTCAAGTGCTTTAGAAGCTTCTAGAATCTTCTCATATGTGTGAGACCTCTTCCCTATGCTCTCACACATGTGTGAGAGCATATGTGGGGAAGAGTGTGGCATAGTTGAATGAGAAGGTGACAAATGTCACCTCCTCATTCATGAGAGGTCTCACATGTGATTCCCTCTCCCAATGTGTGAGAGCATTTATGGGAGAGTGTGTAGCATAGTAGAATGAGAATGTGACAAGTGTTAACTCCTCATTCTTGTGGGGTTGTGAGAGGGTTGTGTGGAGGAGCTTTGATCTTGAAAATAAATTTTTGAAGTGTTGGAGAACTCTTGAGTAGATCTTCTTCAACTCCTTCAAACTTGGAGAGGTTGAGAGGTAAGCTCTCAAGAGTCTTCAAGCTTTTAGTAGTTGTTTTATTTGCTTATGTAATGCATGTATTGGTATGCTCTTGTTTGGTTGTGTTGTTAAGTTTTGTGTTAATGTTTTGGGATGGGTTGTTTATGGCAAATGCTCGTGCCACTTGTGTGGAAGAAGCTTGCCTTGTGTTTGGGGTTTGGAGAGAGGCGAGAACCTCCTTGGGGAAGGCTTACTCCATGAGAGGAGTTGTTGGCTTGAGGCCTTATTTGAGACTATGGTTGTGTAGGGAGGCATGAGTGCCCTCCTTGAGAAATATTGAAATATTAAGATGGTTATGTTGTTTTAAGAGGTTATTTTGAGGAGATAATGTTTAAATTGATTTATGAGTAAGTAGTGTGAAGAAATGAGAAGTTTATATTGATGTATTTCCCCTTGAGGAGAGTAGTCCATTCTCTCCCCCTTGTTTCAAGTCCATGGTTATGGATTTTGTGTTGTGGGTATCCTTGGTTGGGAATGTGCTTCTTGTTTGTTTGTGTGTATGTCTCCCTTGATTTTGAGTGTATTTTAGGTTACTTGTAGGCCTCCTAGCTCGGGGGAGGCTTGTGAGCAAGCCTATGGTTGGGTGGTGAACACCTCCATTGGCTTTGTTGTGTTGCTTTGGTGTATTGCAAGTTTGGGCTAAGGGAAGAAGGAATGGAGGAAGAGACTCCATGTGGATTTTAGGATATATTGATGTCTTAGTTGGATGTAGTGGCTATGTAGAAAAGCCTAAGCTCTATAGCTTTGTGAATGGGTAGTTAGCTTTTGGTTTTAGGGTCTTTTATTGTAAACTCCTTGGTATGTTTCCTATCCATGAAAAAAAAGGTTGTATTTATTTGTAAGAGAATATATGAAATAAAGGCTTTGTTCATTTGATAGTTGTTGGTATTATGTTGAAAATATTGTTAATAAAGTATACATTATGTCTTTGATAAAACTCATTTACAAAATAGAGGAAGAAAAGATTAGTTTTTCTACATGAATGTTTTGCAAAATCATGAAAAATTAAATAAATAAACTAACTCTCTCTCTCCCTCCCTCTTAGCATATTAGTCCAAAACAAATTAGTTGTGTGACATTTATTTTTGCAAAAAAAAAAAGAAATTGGAATTTCTTTAGTGAAGAAAATAAATAATAATAGATGGATATTTGGTTGCAAAATGAAATTATATTCTCTTGTTAAACAAGAGCTGCAAAGCAGCCAAGTTTCTGCCAAAATGTTCATGAATAGTCTTGTTTTGTTTTAATTTGTTGTGTTTGATGCACTAGCCTTCAACAGTTTCCACTTAAGCTGCAATACAAAGAGTTGTTAGTGCTATAAAAATCACTTAACATCATGCATACAAAGAGTTGTTAGTGCTATAAAAATCACTTAACATCATTATTTTAAAGATTTGAAGTTATAGCTTATAGTGAGGGACAAGTGAAACCCTAAAATTAGTTCTACCATATAACTAGAACTTGCACCAATAAGAGGATCATGGAATACCTTGTTTGGAATAGCAAACGAGTTTAGAAGATCTTCGAGCGTGAATGTTGTTTACAACATGAAATTTAGGGAATACGCTGATAGGAACCAAATAGTTTAGAAATTTTCCCACATGTTCCAAGACAATGCACAGCCATGTCATTCACATATTAAATGATGAGACTACAAAATACAAATAGTTTTCTGCAACTCAAAATATGAAGACGACTCTGCAAAGAAGATATTAGAATGTGATAGTTGATAGCATGCGGCAAAAGCAATATCTTCCCTTAGTTTTAGATCAGATAATGACAACTACTACAAGAACCCAAATCAATTGAAGCCCGTGAACTAAAAAACAATTTAAAATTTTCCTCCAAAAATGTACCAAAAGTTGCATAACTCGGTAGATTGTCCTATCATAAATTTGATTTAGGAAATGTAGGGTGGTGAATTGCATGGGTTTTTAATATTTTCAATTTGTTACGAATAGGTTTTGATTTGGGTTTTTAGGTTTGCAAATAATAAATTAAATTCCTTAATTTAATTTTTATTTACAGAGGAAAGATTTAATTAATTAATTAAAATTAATTAAATCTTATGATTAAAGGTAGATTAGGGATTAAGGGAAATTTAATTAATTAATTAAAATTAATTAAATTTCATGTGAAGGGAGGACTTATGGAATTGATCATTGGTCAATTTTTCCTATCTATGCATTAATATATATTTTAAAATTTTGATGTATTAGTATATTATTATCATAGATTAAGGATATTATCTATGTAAATGATATATTATTATTATTAATTATTAAAGACATATATATAAATTTGGGATAAACTTATAAATTATATTTGTATTTAAATTCCTATTAGTATTAATATTGATTAGTAATAGGAATCTTATATAACTATAATATTTTTATTGTCTAATAATATTATCAATATTAATATTAATAGGAATTTAAATACACATTTCTTAATATTTTTATTTTTATTTTAGTTATAATATATTATTTTAGTTATAATATATTTAAATCGGTTAATAGGTGAGATGCTAAAAAAACTTTACTGCCTAATATTTTACTCATAAAGTTTCAAACTAGAAACTTAATAGTTTTAAGTATTACTATATTATTATCATAGATTAATATATTATCTATCACAAAACTTTATAATATAAACTTTGATGATCCACAATAATCGCCCTTATCGAGTGAAAGTTTTCTGCCAATTAGATTGAAGAAAAATCATTTTTCAAATATGTTTTGTTAAAATATTTGCATCTATACAATAGCAATAGCTAAATATTTTTTAAATAGAAAAACTATTTCAGTTCTCATTGGTTGCAAAAAGAATTATTAATAACTAGTTAACAATAGGCCTCGCCTATAGTTTTCTTGGCAGAAACTAAAAAGTGTATAGCTAATCGCTGTAGTTAAATTATTGTGAAAGAAAATAACATTTCCTTTTAACCCTTAGATAAATTTTGTGTAATTATATTCTCTTGTTAAAAAAAAAGGGGGTCTATAGCTAATAGTTATAGTTAAATTATTGTGAAAGAAAAGAACTTTTCCTTTTAACCCTTAGATAAAATTTGTGTAATTATATTCTCTTGTTAAAAAAAAAAGGGTCTACAGCGAATAGCTATAGTTAAATTATTGTGAAAGAAAAGAACTTTTCCTTTTAACCCTTAGATAAATTTTGTGTAATTATATTCTCTTGTTCAAAAAAAAAAGTCTATAGCTAATAGCTATAGTTAAATTATTGTGAAAGAAAAGAACTTTTCCTTTTAACCCTATGTAAATATATATATGTATATATTCATCTTGCTATTTTATTTTTGCAGCTCACTGTTTCATTTAAAAAATATATATATCACTATGTTATTTCAAAAAAATAATAAATAAAAATAAGGCAGAGTTATATATATACTATTATAAATCTAATGCCTTGTTTTCTTTTAAAAGCGAGAAACACATATAAAAATCTAATGCATCGAATGGCGTTTTTTTAAAGCAGATTAGGGTTTGTTTTGAAAGAAAGTTTAGACCAAAAAAAAAGTTTAAGGAAATATTTTTGTTTGGCCGTGGAGGCCGGAACCTCCTGTTTTAAGGATTTAATACAAAAAAAAACTTATATTTCTTTCTTTTACTTTCAGTCGGATAAACAAAACGCCTTTTGTATATTTGTAAATCCGGCCATCTTTAAAAGATTTCAATGTTGGATTCAAAATCACAGTTTAAATCTATTTAAATCCTATCTTTTATTATTATATGTCAGACTATATATATATTTTAAAAAATATATAAATATTATATATTATTTTACACATATTATTCTCTACTTAACATAACTCTTTGTGTGCAAAACAGAGCGCCTTTTATTTTTGAAAATGAAAACAATAGATCCTTTAGGATAGCATGGAAATGCATTTTAACTTTATCTACAAACTTTTTAGGATATTTAGATAAAGAGAGAAAATGAACCCTGTGTAATAGGAAAATTTTTAGAAAAATAAAGCATAAACCTGTAGGTTAGTTTTGAGAAGAGAAATTAAAAATATGGAAAACAATAAACAATGTGTTAGAAAACTACTAGCATACTTATATTTAAAAAATAAATATATCTAAAGTATGCCGAGAGATATCCTTCTCGAGGCGCCTATTTCCACCTATGTGTGGTAAATTGATTAAAAAAATAGGCGCCTCAAGAAGGATATCTCTTGGCGTACTTTAGATATATTTTTTAAATATAGGTATGCTAGTAGCATCTGCAACCGCAAGCCTAATTCTAACTATATTATATAATTATATGAATTATTATAATTATATAATATATTATTATAATATAGATTAGATATATTATTAATATATTATATTAGGGTTAGATATTATATTATATATTATTAATATATTATATTATTATATTATTATATTATATTAGGGTTAGATATTATATTATATATTATATTTAGGATTACAGTTATGGGTTATAATTAGGGTTAGGGTTAGTGTTTAGGTTAGAATTAGCGTTATGATTAGTATTAGAGTTAGGAAAATAATTAGGGTTAGAATTACGATTAGAAATAGGCTTAGGCTTAGGGTTAGAGTTATAGCCAAAATTATGGTTAGAATTATGTTAAATAGGGATAGATTTCGAAATACAATTAGATTGAGGGTTTTGAGGCTTGTAAAATAATGTTGAGTGTAATCTTACAGTTATGACCTAATAATTAGGGTTAGATTAATAATTATAACAATAACCCTAACCCTATTAGTAACCCTAATTTTAATTCTTACTCTAATTATAATTATAATCCTAACATGAATCTTGACCCTAATCATAAGCCTATATGCAACCCTACTTCTAACCCTATCTTAAATTCTAACCATAACTGTATCCCTAATTCTAAACATAACCCTATCCCTAATGTTAACACTAATTCTAACCCCAACCATGAAATTGATTCTAACCATACTTTTAATTCTAACACTAATTTGAACCCTAACCCTAACCCTAACCTTATTATAACCTTAACACTAATTATCACCCTAACCCTACTTTTGACCCTAATTCTTATTCTAATTCTCACGTTATTGTTAATTGTAACTCTAAAAATAGCTATAATTTTAACCCTAACTCTAACCCTAACCCTGACCATAATTGAAACCCAAACCCTAACCTTAATACTAACCTTAACTTTGGTTGTAACATTAACCCTAACTCTAATTCTAACATTATCCCTAATTATAGTCATTAACTCTAATTCTAAGCTTAACCCTAATTTAACCCTAACATTAACCATAATTCTAACCCTTACCCTAATTCTAACTCTAACCCTAACCCTAACCCTAATTCTAGCTCGAACCCTAACCCTATTTCTTACTATTATGGGAAAATGACCTTCCCACTTGGGGAAGGGGATTTTCCCACTCCATCCAACTTGCTTTAACATGCACCAATGAAACACAAAGGCAATTGTGAGAGCAAATAAGATATTCATGCCTTTTTATAACTAGTTTCTAGGGTTTTGTGATGACCTATATTTAAGGGATGTTAACTTTAAATCCCTTGTTTATTTTGTTAATCCAGCTTAGTGAGTTAGAGTGAGTGTGTGTATTTTGTTTTGAAACTTAAAGTGGTGGGGTATTTAATTCTTGTAATTTATTTATTTCATTACTATAGTTGAAGTATGAATTCTTTTTTTTTAATTGATTTACCTTTTTTTTTTAAATGTTATAATCCTATAGTGGATACTATTGAAATTAAGTAATTTATTTAATTTGTTTTATTTTGTAATAGCTCTATAGTTGGACATTTAATTAGTTTTAATTTAATCCTGCTTATACTTAGTATGGTAGCGTTATGCTACCCAAAATTTAGGGAAATTTTATCCCTTAATAACATTGTTGTGGAAATTTTTGGATTAGGACTAGTATTACTTTAATTAATTAAATTCAACATTTTACCTCCCTATCTTATTCTTATGGGCAAATATATTGTTCAAGGCTTATAACCTTCTTTTTATCGTATTTAGAGAATGGTGTTTGTAGATTGCCTAGCCTCGTCTTGTCAAGTTAGGTTATTTTAATGTTGTTTTCAGTTGATAGTTGTCTAGGGTTAGGTTTTGAATTAGGTTGAAACGTTACCCCTTGCTTAGGGTTGGTTTCGGGACGGAAACCAACCCTCTTAGCGACGCTTCAGGTGAAGCACACCCCCTTAGATGTTATCGTTGCATGGGGATTGCGAAAGGAGTTTCGCATCATCCCGCATCATGATTGACTTACTCACTTTTGTGCGACGCACTTCACGTGTGTTTCGAATACAACCACATTGTGTGTGAGTGTCACCGAGTGTGCATGTTGCATGCGAGGGGGTTTTAGAGTCGGGTGAAAATTTTGTTGGTGTTTCGTGTCATGACCACATGACAAATGTGGACATGACATTTGGTTTTCATGTCATGACCACATGGCAAATGTGGGCATGACATATGTTCATGCAGGACGAGCTTTGAAGAAATTGCCAAATCGATTGCACTAAGTCTTAGAAACATATTGCTTTCTTAAGGGACAATTGGACAATCATCTTTTTTGTAATCTAAGTCTTAGGAACATATTGCTTTCTTAAGGGACAATGGACATGAATGCAAAAACACTTCAAGTTTCTAAGGGAGAATGGACATGAATGCCAAACACTTCAATTTCATAAGGGACAATTGACAACTACAATCCTATGTGTGCCTAATCTAGATGCACCTTATTTTTCTTATAACGGGACAATTGAACCTTTGTTTGATGTGCTTGATCTTACTTTTCAGTTATTCCTTTAGAAGGGCTTGCTTTTGGATTGCGCTTCATCCAAAAGGGACGACCCTAAGAAGAATTTTCCTTTGAACTGCTATATAAGAGGGATAAGGCGAAAGCCAAGTCCTAATCGACGTCAGCCTTACCTTGTGGTGCCAAATCGAAAAGAGGTGTACTAGCTCTTTATGAAAGCGATTTCACATTGTGCGAAGTGTTTTATACTCTTAGTAGGTTTGGTCAAATCTTTTAGTAGCTTGTCACATTGCTCGTAAGGCGTTGGTCCCTCAAAGCTACTAAGAACCATCTAGATAGTGACTACTTGTTTCACCTCTAAAAATTGCGGTAATCATCAGTGCAAGGAAAATCAGTATAAATCCTCAAGATTACTCACCATTGACTCCCTTGAGAAGAGATAGTATTCCCTTGGCTAGCATAAGTTCTTGTGACCTACTTGTAGCTTTCCGAGGGGAGGGTGAGATATCCCTACCTATCATCTCACAAAGATTAAAATGTACGACACCTATATGGAATGACATTTGGTCGATGGAGAACTAAGTTGTGAGCTGATCTACCATAATGAAACCATGTCTCTAGGGATAAAAAATGCTTGAATTGTTTTCAATTATC
Source organism: Cunninghamia lanceolata (assembly GCA_027924645.1). Classification (NCBI taxonomy): domain Eukaryota; kingdom Viridiplantae; phylum Streptophyta; class Pinopsida; order Cupressales; family Cupressaceae; genus Cunninghamia; species Cunninghamia lanceolata. The sequence continues at coordinate 3,525,265 of BSBN01000082.1, forward strand.
TAAATACCCGTGGAAAAATTGGGCTTTTTTTGTGAGCCTTGAACATACACTATCTGTTGTGTCAGTCCTTTGCCACTTTGTTTGATGTGTTTTCTCTTGTCAAAGAAAAACCAATAAAAAACCAACCCAAATCTATCAAAATTTGCTTTATAAACTTCACTGACACCATTTCAGCGCCTTTGAAACACAATAGCTTGCCTTTGGTAGTGAAGTCTGGCGCCTTTGATATAATAGTCTAGTGCCTTTGGTAGCATAGTCCAGCACTTTTGAAACACAGTAGCTCACCTTTGGTAACACAGTCCCACGCCTCTAGTATCACAATTCAATGCCTTTGGTCTAGTAAATTGTTCATCAAACTATCACAAGAAAAATCTTAGCAAAATCTCAAAATAAATTGTCCTAGTGTATCCCATGGTAACCACTAGACTCCAACAATTAATGAAGGATAAACAAGTTTCCCCAAGGAAGCATAAATTGCCTCCTTATACACCTCAACCAAGCCAATCCAACATGACTCCAAAGGGTACTCCAAAAAAACCAATGGGAAGAACAACCAACTTTCAAAATAGGCGGCAACATGACCAACCAACCAATCCTCAAGGTAATGTCCCTTTGGTAGATGTAACTCAATTCACTACCGGCATGCCTCATGATTTTGCTAAACCCGGTTATAGCACGGTTCAAGTCCCATCTCAAAAAGAGTGACACTTTGAAGAAGGTCAATCCTCTCAAGAAGATAGACAAGACCTTGATGTAATCATGCAAGATCCTAGAGCCATAGCTGTGTTTGACAAAATCCTTAGTGAGAACCAAGATCATTTCTTTCGCTTACTAGTAGAACAAGGAGCCAAATTACCCCAAGATTTTGACCTATCCAATCTCAAAGAGCAAAACAAATCCCATGATGCTATACCGACTGTCCAAACTATGTCAACTATGACCACTCCCATACCTGAACAAAGCTCACAAGGGAGAACGACTAAACCTTTTGACGCTCAATATGAGAATCCTTTTTATCAAAATCCAATAGCAGAATGACCCATATCACCACTTATGAATCCTATAGAGATTTACAAACACCAACAAGAGACTCTACATCATCAAGCAGAACTAGCAAGATAGGCCACTCTAGCTAAATTAAACACACAACAACCTCCTAACATGTCACAAATGCCCACACCAATTGCAAGTGGAATATTAGCTACCCCATCACGATATGGTTTCCCACCAAATTACAATCTAGCAAACACTTATGTAGTCATGCAACAAGGGTCTCAACTAACACCACCCCTAACATCATCAACCCTCCGTATCATTAACCCAAACAATGTCATGCAACCACAACATTCACAAAATGTCAACACAACCTATATCCCTCCACCACAACATTCTTCCACACTCAATCTTACCTATCCTCATCTCAATCAATCCCAACCATCACAAAACCCATCTACCTATGTCCTTCCGCCACAATGATCATCTACACTAAACTTTTTCAACACATATCTCAATCAACCCCAACCATCACAAAACCCATCTACCTATGTCCCTCCACCACAAAGATCTTCCACTCTCCACCTAACCCACACCTATCTAAACCCTCAAAACTCTCAAAACCAAACTTCCTATGGCTATGTACCACCATCGCAACCCAACCCAACAAACTTTAGCTTTCCTCTAAGGAATTCTTTCTCACACCACCTCCACAATATCAACTACAAAACTCTTTCGTCATCCCTCCGCAACAATCACAGAGCCAACATTCTTACTTAGCACCACCTCCACATATCCAAAATCAAAACAACCAAAACCAATCCAATCCAAACCAAACATACAACACATATGACCCAAACCAATCATACGACCCATATAACATCAATGCCTATGGCTTCAACTACAATCTTCCCTATGGGCAACAACAACCACGCTTGATGCAATAGGAGATACTTCCAACACCCCCAACAACTATGGAGCTTAAACTTGCTGAGGTACAATAAGAAGTAGCCAATCTTACATTTGGTCATACTAAGAAAACCTTCTCCTTGGAGGAGGTTTGTCATTATCCATTTGATCGGTCATTGCGAATTATCCCTTTTCCTCCCAACTTCACTATACCCAAATTTGATAAATACAAGGGAAGAGGAGACCCAAAAGACCACATTAGAGAATTCTATATCACTTGTTTCTAGGTTGCACATAATGACACATATCTCATGCACCTCTTTTCTTGCAGCCTTGGAGGTCAATCTATAGAATGGTTCTCGCATCTACCTACAGGTATCAAATCTTTTAACGAGTTTGCAGAAAAATTTGCCGCCCATTTCTTATACAACACAAAACATGAAGTCTCCATGACTAACTTATGTAACAATAAACAGAAAAATGGGGAAACTCTTATCTCCTTCCTTTAAAGATGGAGACACATGGCTAGCAAATTCCCATTCAAAATACCTGAAAAGTAGCTTGTTAGCATATTTGTGTAGAAACTTAACCAAGAATTGGGTTTCCATTTGCAAATACTAAGTGCTACAACCTTTTGACGAGATTACTTATAAAGGCATCACATCGAAAAAGCCCTCATCGCTAAAGGCGTGGTCAAAATCTTCAAAGACAATAAAGACAATCCTCCCCAACAACAAGCAAATGATAATCCCAAATACTGGAACAAAAACAAAAACATGGTCAATGATGGTGTGGTGGATTCCAAACATGTTTAAACACTACAACCACCCCTTAATCTTTCATCCAAATAAAACCAACCTCCGTGTCAACTACCACAACAACAACAATGACAACAAAACCAAAACCAAAAAAAATCAACAAGAGCGGCCTCCCCAAAATTACCCTCCAAGGCATAAGTTCACTCCCTTGGGAAAGCCTATAGAGTCGGTCCTACAGAAACTTGTGCAAAATGGACTTGTCATGCTACCAGATGCTCCCCCATATGGTGAACCTACTTATAAACCCACATTGTACAAAGACAACGAATATTGTGAATACCATTAGACAAAAGGACACATAACCGTATCATGCATGAAACTCAAGCACATGATCCAAAACCTTATCGATAGAGGCGAAGTCACTTTCGATGCACCTCCTACTCAAAACACCAAAAAAGACCTCAACATGTACAAGGAGCCATTCCCTAACCATGGTCAAGGTCAAAATCCTGATAAAGGTAAAGGAATTAACAAAGCCTCAACTTCCTATGACTCTATTGTCAGTCGCTTTGAAGAAAATCATGTGACTACCATCACTATAAAAGGTAAATCTACGGATTGCGCAATCACAACTCGTCGTGGTTGTGTTACCCTTCGTGGACCTATACTGAGTCTTCCAACCCAATCTAATTATGTAATCTTGTCAAACATCTAGGGAAAACCCTGCACAGATCTCTATTTTGGACCTTCTACGGTCATCATCCGCACATAAAGCTGTGCTAGAAAAATCCCTACAAGAGTCGTTTGTTCCTAATAATGTAGCAGTCACAGATTTCCAAGCTATAATAGGTAACATTGCCTCACCTTACAATGTGGTCTTTTCTGAAAAGGACCTCCCATCCCATGATCCATGTCACAATGATGCCCTTCACATTGAAGTTTTCATCCATAAATGAAAGATCAAACGCATACTCATAGATGGTGGTGCTGGTCTCAATATCTATTCCCTCAAGTTACTTAAATAGTTGGGATACTCTAAGGATCATGTCAACATTGATCAAAGCATTACAATCAAGGGGTATGACGATTCTGAGCCTCGTTCATAAGGTGTTATCCACTTGCCTAGACAAGTAGGCCGCATCATGCTTGAAACTAGGTGTTAAGTCCTTGACATTGAGCTACCTTATAACATTATCTTAGGACGCCCATGGATCCATGCCATGACAGTTGTTGTTCCATCCACATATCATCAGTGTCTCAAGTTCCCATTTAATGGTACATAGATCACTATTCCAGAAGACCCTAATCCCTTTGAATTCTATCGTAACTTGCAAGGCAGTTATAAGAATAGAAATCAAGTGCCAAATAATGATAAAGACTATGAATCCCCATTGTATGTCAACACCGACACTCTAAAAAAAGCCTCTGAAGTTGAACCTAATCCTAAAACTATTCCCAAAATCACAACTCACATCCGTGATATAGGCTTTGGTGAATATGATATCTCAAAATCTTGTTGTGTAGGGAGGATGCCCTTATCCCCTAAATCCTACATGTGAGGCCTATTTATTTCACTCCCTTATTTTGCTCATTTTATATTTACAATTGGTGATATTTAGACATTTGGGGACTGTTGATCATGATATGTAGATTCTAGACTATATTCTTTTATTTTGGTTAGCTATGCTTAGTATGTTGTGATGAGATTTCATGCTGACTTTGATTCACTGATGTTGATTAGACATGTGATATGCATTCTGATATTATTAGAGATACTAGTTGTGAGATCATATTATGGATTTACTATGTGATTTTTATCTTGAGATGGTCTATAGAAATATAAATTATGAATCTAATTATGATGTGATTTTTATGATGTTATAAATGATTATGCGATGGTGTGAGTGTATGCTTTTCCTTGCTTCAGCTATGATATACATGTTGGATTAATCTGTTGTTTAAGTGAGTAGGTGATTTTCCCAAGCCATGGAAAATCGGAGATCATCCCACACATTTTGTGAATCCCATGTTGAATCGATCTAGTTCCAAGAGGAACCAAGATCAACTGTGTATTGCATGATGAATTTTTGTAATGTTTGTGTATGGATCTTTTGGGCTAGGTCTACCCATTTTTAGTTGATTTTATTATGGTGTTATAAATGTGTAATGTTTATTTGACTCAATTTTTATGTTTTAATTTTTGTGACCCCTTTTCATGTGATTTTGTACATCCTAAGGTGCTAAATTTGAGTTAAAAGTGACCCTGGGTTGTACCCCTAGGGTCTAGGGCCCATTTGAGCATGCCTAACCCTAGGGTAACTCCCATATGGTCACTTAAACTTCATCCTGAAGTGAAGTGACGAAAATAGAAGTTTGGGGAGGAGTGGAAGGATGGGTCAAACCTCCAACCTTATCCACACCTCATTCCAAGGCTTTGGGTACCATGTATTGAAGGCTTGGGGAGTTTTCAAGACTCCTAAATGTGGTGAACACAACTCCAAGGCTCTCACACATGTGTGAGAGTACCTTGGAGTTTTGTGGGCTTCCATGGGAGGATAGGATATGGACACATGTCGTACCCTCATCCTCTTGAGCTCCACCTTGCTCTCACACATGTGGGTGAGAGCACAAGTGGATGTGAGGAGGAAGGAGAAGGTGACATGTGTCACCTTCTCATTCCTCCAGGGTCATGAAGAGAGCCTATATTACTCCCTCTTGAAGAGAGGGAGAGGGTTCTTAATTTTTTTTACTTCCTTTCATTTTATTGAGGCTTTGGGGAAGAGTTAGGGAGTTTTTGGAGGCACATTTGGAGGAAGGGCTTGGAGGTGGAATTGGAAGGCTCTACTTCAACTATCTTCCATTGGTCATTTCAAGGTAGGATTCAATGCTTGAAGCCTTTAATTATGCATTTTTTTTTTGTGTGCTTGTATTGTGGGTGTTTTGCATTTTTATGTTGTGGGGTTTTGAGGGAGTTTTGTAAGAGCCTCTCCATTTGGGGAAGAGCTCAACATGTGAGGGGTGGGAGAGGAGTGAACGTCCTCAAGGTCACCCTCTTGTTCTACTTGAGGTATTTTGGCCATTTGAGTATATTGGAGGTGCATGGGGTTATTATTGAAGGCAAGAGTGCCTTGAGAAGTTTGTGTTGAGGTTATTTATTTGGGCTTGAGGCCTTGTTGTTTTTGAGATTCATGAGATTGGGATTATTGTGGTGTGCACCTCTTGAGTAGAGAGTTGTCCACTCTCCTACCCCATTAAATCCATTCCCAAATGGATTTCATTGTTTGTCAAACCATGGGTTGGGTGTTCTTTTTTGGCTATGTGTGTTTCATTGTTGTGGAGTGAAAACCTTGTGTGTGGATGACCTCCAAGCTCGGGGGTGACCCATTTGCGGGTCTATGGTAGGGAGGAGAGCAGTTTTTGTGGCTTGGTTTTCCCTCCTTGTTTTAGCTCTTGCAGGTTTATTTGGGTGACATTGGAGCTTGTTGGAAGTGTATTTAAATTTATGTCTCCATTGTTGTTTCTGACTACTTGAGAGCCATGGCCAAAAGTGGCCTATGTGTAGTTTGTTCAAATATAAAAATATATATATACTCTTCATATGTATTGTATAGATGGATTTTTATGTCACATTCCATTTTGTTGTAGTTGTATATATATATATATATATATATATATATATATATATATATATATATATATATATATATATATATTGCTGGTTATTTTATTGTGAGGCTATGAGAAAGTTCCAATGGAAAATATGCATGTATTGCTTTACTCTTCAATGTTGTCAAAAAAAAAATACAAGATAGATATGCTGCTATTTTTTTTTAAATCTCTATTTTTTTTAAATTAATTAGTTGTTGGATACATTATAGATTTCTTATATATATATATATAGGGTTGCTGTTGTACCTTCAATTTTTTTTTATATAGTTCAGAAATGAAATATATCAGGTTGGTAGAAGAGGAGAGACATATTTGTGAATGTTATAAATACTTACTTGCCTAGTTTATATATATATATATATATATATATATATATATATATATATATATATATATATATATATATATATATATATATATATTATGCATTTTTTTTACCATGCTAAAAAAAACAATATTAACTGACTGTGTTTTATATTCTCTTTTAAGCAACTGTGGACATACAACTTTATATATATATATATATATATATATATATATATATATATATATATATATATATATATATATATATGACCAATGCATAAATTAAAGTGAAGAAGAGTAATATATAAAAATTAGTTTATTTTTTGCAGTCTATGTTAAGGAAATCCTAACGGCTGATGGAGGGAGGCCTTTGTTTATTTTTTAAGTTTATGTTTTTTTTTTTAAAAAAAAATTTGGAAGTCTGGGGAGGTGACGGCCTGACTGTCGCCGCCCCCGTTTCTTTTGTGATATGAGTGTTGTGGGGGGGGGGGGGGCGACCCACCGTTGATTGCTTAAATTCTAAAAAAAATTAACACTTGTGATAGCTGTTAAACCCTGCGTTGGGTGTTTTACAGGCGGCGACGCCATTCTCCATCCCTTGCTTTGTGTTCGCTCTGCCATTCGGCACCGACTACCTTCAAACTTGTCATTGAAACTTGTCTTATATATATGTGTGTGTGTTTCTCAGGTCTGCATTATACTTAATGAAATTATTCTTCTGGGTTTCATCTATCTTGAGCTTTAATCAGAGATATATATATTCCTACAAAAAAAGATCTTATTAAAATATCTTGTATATACTGCAAGTATATACCTCTGTGTGTGGATTTTCATGGCTGCCTTCTAAACCCAACCTTGCAAACAAAATGAAAGAGAGAAACAAAAATGAGAAGAATAGAAAACAATAGGGAAATTAAGGAATAGGGTTACAGTTTTTCCTTTTCATAAGGAAATTGTTTTTTTTATTGAAGGGCTATTAGGGCTTTTTCCTCCCATAAGGAAATTATTTTTTATTGGGAGAGTTTCTAGGGCTTGGGTGCTTTTACTTTATAATTCTTTAATTGTGAGGGGAAAGCTTTTCTCAAATTTTAAATTGATGGGCATGGGTGCACATGAGCCCATGTGCTCGTTTTCTCCTTTAATTATTTTATCACTTAGTTTTTTTTAATTATCCCTTATGACTAAATATTTTAATTGGGGTAGAGCCTTTTATACTCTTTTTATATTTTGTTTATCTTATGGAAATTAATTTTATCTTACCTTGCCCAATAGATTATCTAGTGGGAATAATGGCAATGTGGGGATTTAAAGTGATGGTAATCAAATAAATTGGACAATGTTATGTTTAATTAATTAGTAAGGGGATTAATTACTAAACCTTAGTTTTAATAATATTTAATTATGAGCATCTTTGAGTTGAGGTTAGTTATTTTTTTATTTAATCTAGTTAATCAATTTAGAGAACCTTAGTGCGGCAAATTATTCTTCCTAGTGTATTTATTTTAATTAATCAATTTTATTGAGTTTAGAGAACTATTTGATAGGAATTTTAAATTAGAATAATTCCTATTTACGCCCTAGTGGCATTATGCTGTCAGATTTTTCTGGGAATTAAGGTTAATCTCTTAGGTGATTTATTCCTTGTGTTAATTAATATTTTAATGTTTTCGTAGATTAATGTTATATTCATAAGTCATTATTTAATCTTTTTTATGCTTTAGTTTTAGGGTTTGGATTTCGACACATGTCGAAATCCCACCACTCATTTAGGAAACTTAGGGTTTGGATCAAATCGATCCTAACCCTAATGGCGACACTCATCGTGTCACATAACCCCTAGTCAACTATCATCACGTAGGGGATTGCGCATGTGCTCGCTCTACCCCAAAATTGATTGACATGTTTACGTCTTATGCATATTGCCACCGAGCATGCTGAAGTGTGCGAGGGGTTTTCTAGGGATGTGTGTAAATTTTTTTGATATTTCATGTCATGACCACATGACAAATGTGGACATGACACATGTGTTGTGTGTCGTGACCACATGGGAAATGTGGGCATGACACTACGGCCAACCACCCATAGCTAAAGTGACTAAGAAAGAAGCTATCCCCCTGCTAGCATCTTTAACCCAGTTCCAAGAGGGAAAATTATTGGCAGAGGAAATTATTGAAGACATATTATCTTGGCCTCTACAAAGAGAAAGAACCAGTCACCATACCAGTCAAACAATATGGTAACGGCCTAAGAATTGTGAAAAACATGGGCTACAAAGGTAAAGGTGGCCTTGGGAAAGATAATCAAGGTGACATGGAACCCATTATTGTGAAGAAGAAGATAGATAAGAAGGGGCTACGATTTGGTAGGAAGGTACCACACGCCTTGGACATTGAGGGTATTCTTGACGAGGTAGCACAAACTTCTCTCGCAGATTTAATGTCTAAAGAGGATATCATCAATGACTCCTACCTCCATATGTCTAACCTATTCATTGAATCCTCCATATTTATGCTATCATCTATATCCTTCACATCAAACACAAACACCCAGATTGTAACACTTGCTTACCCTGAACTTATCAATTGGGACCAACAAGGGGCCCCCGTTCTAGTTGTATTTTAGAATGATGAAGCTATTGCAAAGTTTATGGGACTTTGGGATGGTATCCCTCTTAGCGATCACAAAGCTAGTTTTGTAATGGAACCAGAGAAAATTACTTATTTTGGTGAGAATGCCAAATCCTCCAGTCGCAAAAGTAAAAATAAAGAAAGATCTCTAGGTGAAATCCACACTATGGCACCTCTCGATCACAAAATAATAAAAACAAAGGATGTATCTGAAGGTGAAAAACTAATTGTGGCACCTGAGGATGGAGGATTTGACCTTCCCCTACAATTTAAGTATCAAGAGAAATCAGCTCTCCTAGTGGAACTTTCTACAGAGATAAATCTTGGCACAGAGAAAAATCCTAAGACCACATTCCTTGTAGCATCATTATCAGAACAAGAGCACAAGAATATTACCAACTTCTTCTTACAGTGAACCATCAACTTTGCATGGACCTATGCTGATATGCCAGGACTAGATCCCTTGCTAGTAGTTCACTATCTCATAGTTGATCCAAAAGCTAAACCAGTCAAATAGAAGCTAAGAAAGATGCATTCACAGATCGCTCTCTTGGTGAAAGTTGAAATACAGAAATTGCTAGATGCAAAATTTATCAAGCCTATTAATTATCCAAAATGGGTCTCAAACATTGTACCTATGGCTAAACCCAATGGGAGCATCCACATGTGTTCCGACTTCAGAGATCTTAACAAAGCATGTCCCAAAGATGACTTTCCATTGCCAAACATTGATCTCATCATAGACTTGACTGTTGGCCATGAAATGCTTTCTCTAATGGATGGATTTTCTAGTTATAACCAGATAATGATAGTAGAAGAAGACCAACATAAAATAGCTTTTACTTGTCCTTGGGGTACCTATTGTTGGTGCATCATGCCATTTGGTCTTAAAAACGTAGGTGTAACTTATCAAAGAGCAATGATAATGATATTCCATGATCTCTTTCATCACATCATGGAGGACTATGTGGATGATATACTAGAAAAGTCTTCTAGGGCAGATCACATATAGGTTCTAGGACAAATCTTTGACATACTCAAAAATATCAAGTAAGACTCAATCCAAAGAAATGTGTCTTCAGGGTAACCTCAGGAAAACTATTGGGATACATTGTATCTCGCAGAGGCATTGAAGTAGATCTAGCAAAAGTCAAGGCTATAGTAGAGAAGCCTCCACCAAAGAATCTAAAAGCATTAAGGAGCCTTCAAGGAAGGTTACAATCCATTAGGCAGTTTATCTCACAGCTAGCGGATAAATGCCAACCATTTCAATACTTTCTCTGAAAGGATGTCTCATTTCGATGGGACGATAAGTGTCAAGTAGCATTTGATCAGCTCAAAGAATATCTAACTACACCTCCTATCTTAGTACCACAGTCACCGATAGGCCTTTGATCTTGTACATCTCAACTACAACTGCAGTCCTAGGGGCTCTTCTAGCACAACATGATGAGTCAGGAAAAGAGCATCTAATATATTATATTAGTCAAACCTTGGTGGGTTATGAACTCAATTATTCACCTATGGAAAGAGCTTGTTTAGCCTTAGTGTTCACTTCCCAAAAGTTATGACATTAAATGCTAAACCAACACACAAATCTAATAGCCAAAATTGATCCATTAAAGTATCTCCTAGCAAAAGTAGCTCTCACATGTAGACTAGCTAAATGGGTCATGATCCTTAGTGAGTTTGACATTGAGTATGTGGATCAAAAAGTAATCAAGGGACAAGCCCTAAAAGATCAACTAGCAGAAGCACCCATGACAGATGTACATCCTATGGTATCTAACTTTTTGGATGAAAATCTCTTGAATCTCTCTACTTCAGTAATGTGGAAACTATATTTTGATGGTTCCTACACACAGCATGGATCAGGGGCTGACATCTTGTTTATCACACCTCAAAATGACTATATCCCAAAGTCATATCGGCTTACATTCCCTTGCACCAACAACATAGCTGAGTATGAAGCACTCTTCATAGGTCTCAATACAACAGTCCAATGGGACATCAAAGAACTATAGGTATAAGGAGACTCACAACTAGTCATTTGACAAGTCATTGATGAATACCAAACAAAAGATGAAAAGTTGGTCCCTTACAAGCAACTAGTGGATGCCTACAAACCACACTTTTCTGACATCACTTTTGAGAAAATTCTAAGAGAACATAAAAAAGCTGCAGACTCTATGGCCTCTGTGGGGTCACTTATAGACATGCTTGCAAATACACAGAAATGTGAATTCTTGATCGAGCAATTGTTGATACCAGCCATCAATGTCCCAACTATTGAAATCATCTGTGAACTTGTTGGTCCCAATTCCCCATGGTATGAAGATATCTCTGAATACCTTAAACATGGTACCTTTCCCTTTGAGCTATCTGTAACCCAATGCAAAACCTTTATCCATTGATCCTCCCGTTACACCATTTTGGGCGATACACTTTATCGTTGGAGTCTCGATGGTATCCTCGTATGATGTCTTAACGCGGAAGAAACCGATGCTACCTTACGAGACATACATGAAGGTGTCTGTGGCACACATTCTACCAGTCCTAACCTCGCTAAGAAGATACTTAGAACAGGTTTTTACTGGCCCACCATAGAACAAGATGTTTTACAATTTGCTAAAAAGTGTCTACAACGCTAGTAGCATAGAGATTTGATTCACGCACCAGCTCAGGAACTACAACCTGTGACAACTCCATGGCTTTTTTCACAATGGGGTCTTGACCTCGTAGGACAAATCCACCCATCCTCATCCAATGGCCATAAATTTATCATTACTACCACTGAGTATTTCATGAAGTGGGTCGAAGCCATCTCCATGACTTATATCACCGACAAGCAAATAGACAAGTTTATCCTTAACTACCTCATTTGCCAGTACGGTATCCCCCAAGCCATTGTCACTGATAATGGGAGAGAATTCAAGAATCAAGATGTCCATGCCTTGTGCACCTAATGCAATATCCAACATCACTTTTCCACTCCCTACTATTCACAGAGTAATGGCCAAGCTGAGGCTTCCAATAAAACCATTCTCAAGATCCTCAAGAAAATGGTCAATGAAGCTGGTCATGATTGGCATTTATAACTCAATCCTGCCCTATGGGCCTACCGCACTAGTATTAGAACACCACTGGTGCCACACCCTATGCCTTGGTCTATGGCTCTGAAGCCATTCTACCTATAGAGGTCAAGATCCCATCCCTTAGAGTATCCATGCAACACCTGATTGATGGAGAGGAGTATCACACTTCTAGATTAGCTAAGCTGGAACTATTAGATGAGAGCCGCCTTGTAGTGCTTAATCATCTCCATGTCTATCAAAACCACCTCTGGCGCAACTATAACAAGAAGATCAAAGAAAGATGGTTTCAAGTTGGTGATCTAGTCTTAAAGGAAAATCAAAGAAATCAAGCAAATCGAGAAAAGAAGGGCAAGTTTGAGTTTAATTGGTTAGGACCCTTTGTTATCACAACATATGGATTAGGGGCTTATACTTTAGCAACACTTGAAGGCATTCCTCTAGATGAACCACTCAATAGTGTTCATCTCAAGAAGTTCTTTGCATGATCCTTAGAGTATCCATGTCAAAAAATAAAAAAATCAAAAAAATCAAAAAAATCAAAAAAAAAAAAAAATCCACAAAATCTATCCTCTGATGAAAACTGGGTAAACAGGCGCCTTGGATAAGTACCATAGTGAAAACTTGGCAAATAGGTGCTATGTGTAGAGTCAGCATCCATCATCTATCGAGTCTTGTTCATTCCATGTCCATTTTATAATAAACTTTATCCATCCATCCATAATAAACCCATTGACCTTTTCACATTTCCATTTACCTATCTAGAATGCTTGGAAATCTGTCAATGTCTGTTCTCCATGTGGATTGTCAGTCTATGTCAAGTTATCTAATATTCATTGTTATCCTATGTCAATAGTTATCCATGTCTTGTCCTATGTCAAAATGTTATCCCATGTCAACTATCTATGTCTTCCTGTCATCCATTGTTATCCTATGTCAGTCAACCATGACAACACCTCTACTAGAATGGGGGCAACCCTTTCCTTAACCTAGGTCTAGGAATGGATCCTTGTTCGTGGTTCACAAACACTTCATCCTTCAAACAAGAACAAAAACACTTCAAAACCAAAACCAAAACAAAAACACATCAAACCAATCCATCAACCATCTCAAACAAAAACAAAAACGCATCAAACATCAAACTTCAAACAAAAACAAAAAAACACATCAACCTTCAAACAAAAAAAAAACAAAACACAAAAACACATCAACCAATCCATCATTCATCTCAATCATCTTATACAGATTGTCACACTCTCGAAACCAGACTAGGCATCTTATTTGAGGTGTTTCATTTATGAAACCAAACACCTTCATCCTTGTGTTTCTCAAGGGATATATCATTCCCCACAATGGCAATACTATCCTTATCATATTATCCTACATCATCAAACAAAAAGCTAGAACTACATATCATCTCATCTCAATCTTAATGTGCCTTGATCTTGTGGATATGGGTATGTAGGTAGTCTGGAATATGAAGGAAGTATCCAGTACTCAAGTACATAAGATGGCATCATTTCACCTACCCAAGCTCAAACACCTTAACCCACTCATCACTCTACCCAGAACTACATATTATCATTTTTTCATCTTTCATTGTAATGTGCCTTGATCCTGTGGATATAGGGTATGTAGGCAGTCTGGAATATGAAGGACGTATCCAGTTTTCAGGCACATACAATTCATCATTCTTCATCCATCTCAATCCATTGACATTCCATATCTCTAGTCTTCTATTTATCAAAATCTATCCTATCACTCCTATTATGGGGAAAAATGGATTAATCAAATGAATAATAAAAACCCAAAACATCAATGAAATGTGTAGATAAAAGGAGATTTAAAATAAAAGAGAGAAGATACTCACAACCTTTTACCTTGCGTCTTCAATTGCTCGCCTATTCTTTCTTGATCTTTCGGTGATGAAGATGGCCCTCAGGAAGCTTTCTTCCTTGCTTCGATTCCTCAAGATGACAAGGAGAAATGGCTAGGATACTTGTTATGTTGAAGATGAGCTTCAACACAAAGATGGATGATAGACTTGAAGTGATGTGAAAGTGGGGTGCCAATGGTGCGCTATGGTTTCTACAGCATAAGTTTACTCGAAAGTTGGATATGTCAAATAGAAGAAGAGGGTTATATTTATAGAGTTGTGAGAGAGAAGATCAACGGTGGAGAAGAAATAAGAAGATCAATGGAGGAGAATGTTTGAGAGAACATGCATGAATAGAAGGAGGACATGTGTCATTCAAAAAGATGCTTTGTTGAGTTAATTGCTTTCTTGATGAGGATGAGTTTTAATTTCTTAAATTAGAATTTATTTTTCTAATTTAAGAGCTTTGTTGATAAAACAGATTTGCTTTAAATCAGTTAACTTAGCTTTTGCTTTTGTATGACAAGAAGAATTTATTTTTAGAAGATATTGAAGATTTTTTAGAAGATAAGAAAGCATAATTAAATAAATAAATTTATTTAATTATTTGTAGATAATTTGGAAGAATAAATAAAATATTTAAATATATTTTATTTTTTGGAGATTTAATTTAAATAAATTTGCATTTTATTTAAATTTAGAAGAATGGAAGATTTAATTAAATAATTAAAATTATTTAATTATTTAGAAGAATAAAGTTGATATAGATGAAATTAATTAAATAAATGTAATTTATTTAATTAAATGGGAGAGAATGAATCAAATAAATAATATAATTTATTTATTTATTGATAGAGGAATATGAAGATGAAATAAATATTTAAAATATTTATTTAAGTAGAATCATGTCATTTTTAGGTGTATACATTTTGCCCCTCTTTGATGCAATGTGTTTTATCACGTTGTTTCAAAGAATAAGAATTTTTGACAATGATACATGCCCCAGTTTGCCTTTGGTACAAATTTAACGACAAGATGCCCCCTCGGGAGATCGGACGGGAAGACGGCAGAAGGCGTGAGATGGACAATCTCATGAAGAAGAAGGTGGAAGATAGGCTAGGATGAAGAAAAAAAGGTTTGAAGAAAGAGCCGAATGATATGCGATGTAAGATAAAATGATAACACACACAAGCAAGTATGCACAAATGATACAAGAACAAACAAGGTATTGCCCCTGTCAAGCGGTAAACCACTAATAAATCGATATAGATTGACGATAGTGTTATCATGGCAGGGAACGATAGATCCCTAGAGCAACATGATAGGATAGTGTCTGGTTTCAGAAAATGAAACATGTCGTGTAAGATGCATGTGTTGGTCTGATTTCAACAATGCAACACCCTGTATAAGACAATTGATTGATTATAACTAATTGAGTTGGTTTACAACCAGACAAGGATCAAGACCATTGATTGTGAGTGGATCATTTGACAAGATTGACTAACATGATTGGTATGGATTAAGGGTAGACTTGCATTTGGATCATTGCTCAGATTGACAACTAGAACTGTTGACAAGAGATACAATGATAGATAGAAATTTAATTGATAGAAGAATGACTCGATAGAAGGAATCACAAGCTTTTGCAAACATTGATACTCTACATAGAATCTTTATTGCATGGGATATGGATGTAAAATGCAATTTGATGTGGATACGGATATGGATATGGATATGTGTCATCTTGATATTGCAAGTATTTTGAAGTGCTTATTTCATCATTGAGCATTTATTATGTTGTAAGAAAATACAAGCATCTAGGTATAATTAAACCAAGATGACCTGAGTATTACTTACATGGATTTTGATATAGTAAGTTGATACAAGCATCTAGTCAAAATTGAATCTAGATGACCTGAGTACTTCTTGCATTTCAATAGACAAGGATCGCCCCTTTTCATGTTCAGACCTCCAAAGTCCTCGATGATCTTTTGCTGATCATGTCATTAGACAAAAGTCGTCACATTACTAAAGTTTGATCCACAAGCAGCAGACAAATAAAAAGATTATGCCCCCATCATAGCATCTCTATCTTTTGGAATCCTTGAGTAGCATAGGAAGACATAATGACAAAAATCCAAGACTTTGTGAGTTAACCTGTTCACAAAACATTCTTGCATTAGATGTGTCTTTTTGCCATAATTGATATAGAATTAGTCTGAGTGTTTCGGTATGCATTTTACTTTGCTTTGGATAGGTTGATGTTCTACGTCAAGAATTTTTGTTTTTGGGAAGCTTGCTTTGCTGTGCGTGCTTGTCTAGTGAAAGGTATCACAATCCTTATTGGTATCCTCTTAGAACATGTGGCATTCAAGAATCCAAATCTGCAACCAGGTCAAGGAGTTGCCCCCAGTTTAGACAAAGGATCGACTTATTATGGGTGACATGACAAACATACATGGAGAGACGGACCCTAAGGGACTGACCTAGTGCCTTGGGGGCTCATTGCTAAATGGCCTTGCCTACGTGATGATGCAGAGGCAATGTAGTTTGGGGTGAACCTAATGGACTTAGGACCTAGGCAATGGCACAGATGTAGAAATGGTCAAGGATAGCAGGATAGACGACACTTGATGGAAGGGATAGGAAAGAAGGGGAGGGAGCGAAGCTGAGCCTCAGGGGCGCATTGAGAATGGCCTTGCCTACATGATAGCTCAGAGGCAACGTAGTTTGACGAAGGTTCAAAGGACTGGTTCAAGATGAACGATACAATGGACAGAAGAGATATGAAGTCACAATAGATGGAGGAAGTGGTTTGTCACAGATAGCGCCTGTTTACCAGGTTTTCACCACTTGCTTTTATTTGCAGAAAAGACAAAAGTACACATGATGCCTGTTTGCCAGGTTTTCATCATGGTACCTATCTCAGGCACCTGTTTGCTAGGTTTTCACCAGAGGACGATTTTTTTGTTATTTTTCCATTTTTTTAATTTTTTTCTTGTTTTGATCACTTTTTTGATTTTTTTGCTTGTTTTGATCACTTTTTTGATTTTTTTGAATTTTTTAAGGACTCCCTTGCATTGGGGTTGTTAGGTATAGAACTTACAAAGATGCATGCTATTGATAGGATCATCGAATAGTTCACCTTTAGATGTAGCCAATTGATATGCTCCTGACCCATAGGCTGCAATGATGACATAGGGACCCAGCCAGTTGGGTTCGAACTTGCCTTTCTTTTCTCGATCTTGTTGATTTCTAGGATTTTCTCTGAGGACAAGATCACCAACTTGGAATACTTGGGGTCTTACTCTATGGTTATAGCTTTGAGACATCCATTGTTGATAAGCTTTTAGGTGGTTAAAGGCTTGTTGCCTTCTCTCTTCGAGCAGCTCTAACTCTTGAAGTCTAGACACTCTGTACTCTTCATCAGATATGAGGCCTTTTAACGAAACTCGCAAGGATGGGATCTCAACTTCAATGGGCAAGATGGCTTCAGATCCGTAGACCAGGGAGTATGGTGTTGCACCTGTGGGTGTGCGGATGCTTGTGCGATAGGCCCATAGCGCGGGATTTAATTGGACATGTCAATCATGGCTGGCATCATTGACTGTCTTCTTTAGGATTTTCAAGATGGTTTTATTTGATGCCTCTACCTGGCCATTGACTTGGGGGTAATAGGGGGTTGAAAAGCGTTGCTGGATATGGAATTTGTCACAAAGTTCCCTAACATCTTAATTTTTGAAAGGTCGTCCATTATCCATGACAATGGACGAAGGGATACCATAGCGACAAATGATGTAGTTCAAGATAAAAGAGGCAATCTGCTTGCCTGTGATATTGGCTAAGGGCATGACTTCAATCCACTTTGTAAAGTACTCAGTGGCAGTGATTATGAATTTATGGCTGCTGGATGAAGGAGGATGAATCTTGCCCACTAAGTTGAGTCCCCACTGATAGAAAGGCTAAGAAGTCGTTAATGGTTGTAGCTCCTGTGCTGGTGCATGTATCAGGTTTCCATGGATTTGGCACTTTTTGCACTTCTTTACAAAATGATAGGAATCTTGTTCCATGGTTGGCCAGTAGTATCCCATGCGTATGAGTTTCTTGGCTAGGGTAGGGCAACTAGAGTGAGTCCCGCATATACCGTCGTGTACTTTGCTCAGTGCAGTTTGATATTCCTCACTATCAAGACATCTAAGGAGAGTACCATCAAGACCTCTGCGATATAGGGTATTGGTGACAATGGCATACCGGGATGCCTGACGGATAAAGGTTCATTTTTGGTTACTAGAGAGATCGGGTGGGAGGGTATTCTCTTTAAAATAGGCAAATATTTTTCCATAGAGGGGGGAATCAGCTCCAACAATGTGGCAAATGATATGTGATTCAGGGGTGTCATATGTAGGGCAGGACATTGGCTCTACCAAGAACTCGTAATGTGATTGATTATCTAGACTATCGAGGAGAGATGCAATCATTGCTATGGCGTCTGCAGCTTTGTTCTTAATCCTTGGTATCTGCTCAAAAGAGATCTTGACAAAGTATTCTTTGAAGTATTCTTTGAAGTCATCTACCATTCATTTGTAAGGGATTAATTTCTCATCTTTTGTCTGGTAGTCATCATTTACTTGATTTATGACCAGTTGTGAGTCGCCATACACCTGAAGTTCTTGGATATTCCATTCGACTGCTAGCTTGATGCCAATGACTAGGGCTTCACACTTTGCCATGTTGTTAGTGCAGGGAAAGAGTAATCTGTATGATTTAGGAATGGTGTCACCACTAGGGGTGATCAATAAGATACCTGCTCCTGATCCATGCTGAGTGTATGATCCATCGAAGTACATTTTCCAGGTTGTTGTAGTTATGTGAAAGATAGACTCATCTGGAAATTCAAAGCTTAGAGGGCTATCATTTGTTAGAGGTGCATCTGCCAGTTGGTTTGCAAGTACTTGGCCTTTTATTGCTTTCTTGTCTACATATTCGATGTCGAATTCGCTAAGAAGCATGACCCATTTGGACAATCTACCTGTTAGGGCTGCTTTGTTGAGTAGGTACTTGAGTGGATCAATCTTTGCTATTAGTTTGACCGAATGTGACAACATGTAATGTCTCCATTTTTGTGAGGTAAAGACCACAGTGAGACATGCTCTTTCAATTGGTGTGTATTGTAGTTCATACCCAACAAGTGTTCAACTGATATAGTATATAGCTTATTCTTTCCTTTCATGATTTTGCTGTGCGAGGAGAGCTCCTAGAGCTGTTGGTGTAGCTGAGATGTACAGTAGTAGAGGTTTACCCTGAATCAGTGGCATTAATATAGGTGGTTTCATGAGATATTCTTTTAACTGCTGAAATGCTTGCTCACATGAATCATTCCTTTTGAAAGGGACATTCTTATGTAGAAGGTGAGAAAATGGGTGGCACTTGTCTGCCAATTGAGAAATGAACCTTGTGATAGATTATAGTTTTCCCTGTAGGGACCTTAGCTAAGTGAGATTCTTAGGAGGTGGCATGTCCATGATGGCCTTCACTTTAGCTGGGTCAACTTCGATTCCATTGGCAGACACTATGTATCCAAGTAGCTTACCTGAGGTAACTCCAAACATGCACTTCTTCGGATTGAGGCATACATTAAACTGTTCCAGTCTTTTGAAGATTTTATCCAGTACTGCCAAGTGTCCTTCTCTTGTGAGTGATTTTTCCAGAATATCATCAACATAATCTTCCATTATAGTGTGCATCATGTCATGGAAGATTGTGGTCATAGCTCTTTGATATGTTGCGCCGGCATTTTTCAAACCAAATGGCATGTCACACTAACAGTAGGTGCCCCAAGGACATGTACATGTAGTCTTGTGTTGGTCTTCAAGTGCAATTTTTATTTGGTTATATCTGGAAAAAACCATCCATTAGTGACATCATGGTGTGGCCTGCTGTGAGATCTACAATCATGTCAATGTTTGGCAGGGGGAAGTCATCTTTCAGACAAGCTTTATTCAGGTCCCTAAAGTCATTACATATTCAGACTCTGCCATCTAGCTTGGCAACTGGTACTATGTTTGACACCCACTTAGGATAGTCTATTGGTCTGATGAATCTAACATCTAACAGTTTCTTCAGCTCTTCTTTCACCATGAGGGCCACATGCGGGTGCATCTTTCTGAGTTTTTGCTTTACTGGTTTAGCTCTTAGAGCTAAGGATAAGTGATGCATTATGAGATTTGGATCTAGCCCTGGCATGTCTGCATATGTCCATGCAAAATTGATTTGTTTTCTTTTGAAGAAGTCGATGAATGCTAGTTTTTCTTGTTCTGTTAAAGACTGTGCCATGTGGATCATTCTAGGATTATCACCTATGTTGACATTGATCAACTCTGCTGGTTCTATCAAGATTGAAGATCTCTCCTGATGTGTAAGATTGGGTAGAGGGTCAAGCCTTCCATCCTTTGGCACCTCAAAGAGGTTTTCACCATTGGATACGTCTATATTTTTACTTTTTTCATGATCTAACACTACCGCAGAGCAGTTTTCACCATTAGATCTTTCTTTTATTTTGACATTTTTGAGACTGAAAGGCTTGGCACTCTCTCCGAAATAGGCCTTCTCATTGAGTTCTATGGCATAGCTAGCTTTGTGGTCCCCTACGAGTATATGATCTCTAAGCTCAAGGTAGTCTATGATGGCTTCATCATTCTCAAAGGTATCGAGCTCAGGGGTAGTACCTTGTAAGTCCCAATCTATGAGTTTGGGGTGCACCAATGGTAAGGGATCATTGGGTTGGTTTGGTTAGATGGTATTGATAGTTAAGATAGAGTTGTTGTGGAGGTCATTATAAGCATGGACAAAGTCTGCGATGATACTCTTTATTAGCAGATCCGTGAAGGGGGGTATCATTCTTTCCTCACGACTTTCACTATTGTTATTACACGGGTCAGACTCTAGTGGTCTAGCCCTTGGAGCTTGTCTCTCATTTGCATGGGTTGGGTCATATGCATGGACAACATTGATGCCTTTATTGTCACAAGATAGCTCAGAGAGGCTATCCCATTCATATTTGTTGGAATCAGTCTCGCTCTCCAGTTGCAGTTGTTGAATTTGATCAACCAGATTACTAGCAGATGTTTTTGGTTGTTTGCCTTTATTCTTATTTGCTCTGTTGGTTCTTGATGCGCCAGTGTATCCTAGCCCTGTAATGTCTCGGGATATCAAGGTGTGAGGTTGTATGGGTTCAGTGATACCATCTTTTCATGAACCGAGAGGACCATGTCCTTCATACCCCATTCGTTGTAGCATTTGGAATACTTGACCATATTGTTCAGTTTGTATAGTGGTGTGATGGTCTTGTTGTGTTGATGAACTGCTTTCATCCTTGTATAACCATTGTAGGATATCTTTTTCATCACTTTCATCTTCGAGGCTTCCCCATTTGACAAACGGACCTTTGGTAGTTTTATCTGCTTTGGGTTTGCTCAGAGTAGGTCTTCCATATGATTTGGGAGATAAGGGGAGTTGTGCCAAATAGAGGGATTGGGAGATTGTGTACTCACCCAAGCCCTTATCTTTGAGTCTGAGGTCAGGTTGAGAAGCTTTTGAAGTGGAAGCAAGTGAATCTGGGTCAACACAAGATGAAGATGAAGCAGAGGCACAGTTGTTAGGAATCACAACTTCAGGTTTAGATTGAATGGAGTTGCAATACTGAAATGGATTGGGGTCACCTTGTATGGTGATCTCTTGACCTTCATAGGGGAATTTGATACACTGATGGTATGTTGATGGTACTTCTTTCAGAGCATGTATCCATGGTCTCCCAAGAAGAATGTTATATGGTAGCTCCATAGCAAGGACTTGGCAAGCCACATCTTTTACTATAGGTCCCACTCTGATTGGTAAAGTAACAATTCCTTTGGAAGTTCTCTCCTCCTCATCATAGGCTTTGATAATAATTTTCTTTTTTGGATCAATAACTTTCTCTACAAACCCCAATGCAAGGATTAGCTTCAAGGTGCAAATATTCAAACCAGCTCCTCCATCGATTAGGACCCTTTTTATCTTGTGTTTGTGGATGAAGGCTTCGATATGAAGAGAGGCATTATGAGGTTGGGTTATTGACATATCATCCTTTTCAGTGAATGATAGGGAGTGAGGTGAGGTAATGTGACCTACCATGGTTTGAAACTGTTCTTCAGCGAGGTTTGTTGGAACAAAGGCTTCTAATAAAGCTTTGTCAAGAATGGCCCTATGAGACGGAGATAGACGTAGAAGTTCCAAAATGGAGATATGTGCTGGTGTTTTATGGAGTTGATCCAAGATGCTGTACTGATTAGCTGGAGGAGCAGAGGCTCCTCTAAGAGTGACTCTATTACAGCGGGTGGTAACATTACAATCCAGATCTTTGTTTATAGTGATCACATTGATGTGTGAATCACTTTCCGAGATGTGGTTAATAACATAGTCAAAGGCGACGTTTGTGTAATTGGCGTTGTTATTTCCACTGTTGTTTCAGTTGGAAGGCCCTCCCTGCTTGTAGTTGGGAAGAGGATCCTTGAATGCCTGGTGATCATTATTAGAGGTATGTCTATCAAGTGACACTTTGTTTTGCTTGATCAAATCTTGGATAGTGTGTTTGAGCGCAATGTAGTCATTGGTTTTGTGCCCCCTGTTTCGGTGGTACTCACAGAAATCATTGTCATTCCACCAAGGAGGTTTGACTTTTGGTTCATATTCCCATGCTGATGGAAGTGTTATGACTTTACTTGTGATTAACTTCCATAGGGCGGTTTCCAATGATTCTCCCAAAGGTGTGAATTTTCTCCTAGGTTAAAAATTTGTAAATCGTGATTCAGTGTTTCTTGGTTTGTTTTACAAGGGGTTGTTTTTAGGAATCGATAAGTTGAAGATTGGTTGCTTTGGTGCTGCATTCTTGGCGTCTACCACCCCATCATTCACAATGTTTTTGTTCTTTGTCCAGAATCTTGGTTTATCTACGTTGGTGTTGGTACTAGGAGTGTCCTTATATAGTTTTATTTGACCCTTTGTGATTAAGGCCTTTTCGATGATTAGACCCATCTCAATGATCTTGCTAAAGGAAGTAGGACATTGGATTTGTATCTGATAGCTTAGGTCAGTTTGTAAGTTATGGACAAACATTTCCAACATTTGTTTTTCAGGCATTTGATGTGGGCACTTACTTGCCAACTGTCTCCATCTTTGTAGGAAGGCAGCGAAAGATTCTCCACCTTTTTGCTTGGTGTTACAAAGATCCAAGATTGAGGTGTCATGCTCAATATTGTAGGCGAAATGTGTGACAAATTTGTCCACAAGTTTGTTAAATGTTCTAATGCCGGGAGGTAGTCTAGAAAACCACTCCATGGCTTGTCCTCCTAAGCTTCTTGGAAATAGTTGCATAAGGTAAGTATCATTGTGTGCGACTTCAAGACAAGCAGCGTTAAATTCCCTAATGTGGTTCCTTGGATCACCCTTTCCTTGATATTTATCAAATTTTGGCACCTCAAATTTAGAGGGGAAAGGTATCATGATCAAGGTCCTATCAAAAGGATATGGTAAAATATCCTCTAGGGAGTAATGCTTAGTTGATGCTCCTGTTTGCATGTCTGTGAATTATTGTTGTAAAGCTTGGATCTATTGGGTCATTAAGCTCAAGGCATCCGTAGAATCAATGGTTACTTTGCTTTTGTCTGTGGGTATTTCCTCATGTGTGCTTCCCTTAGGGTTTCTTTCTTCCTCAGGTTCTTTTAGAGCTTCTATGTCAAAATCTTTAGGGAGCTTGACTCCTAGATGTGCTAGGTGTAGAAAGAATATGGTAGGATCTTGGGCAAGTACCTTATCCATTATGCGTTGAAATATTTGGTCTTGCTATGTTTGGAGGACCTCTTCCATAGAAATTTCCTCATCACTTTCGTGAGAGGTTGGGATAGTTTTCTCAGCCATTTCAATCTGTTTTTGTTTTTGCAACCTCGTTAAGACCATGCAAGGTGACTAGAGATGGGATGGAGTGAGTTTGAAAGTTTTGAACAAAGGTACTAGAATGTGCCAAGATTTGAGCAAGGTTCTCTTTAGATCAATTGGTGTCAAACAAGTTTGGTGAACAAAATGATAGTCAAAGTAAGGATGATAGAAATCTGTTTACTTGATGTAGACTAGTCTTGCACAAGCCATTAGTGGAGTTTTGAGAGAAAAGGATAAGTGATCCTTGATAGTGGAGACTCACTAGGTTTGTTTGAGGTTTTATGCGATCAAGAATAGCTTGTTTCTAACCTTGTTGGATTTTGGAAGAATTTTTGAGATTTTGGAATGATGTAGTGCAGAAAAGAAAAGCAAATATGGTGCAAAAAATGAGGGAGATAGTTGACTTGCACGATTTTAATTAGATTTTGGAACAATTGAGACAGGATTGAAATAGTTTCTAAAAAGTTGACAGTTTTCTCTTGGGAAGTATGGAATTGCTCTCTGGATTGGATGCGCAACAGTAAATGCGTCGTAATAGAGTGTAAATGTGCCGCTGGTCGAAGCAAATGCGCCAATTTTGTAGTTTTCAAATGCGCCGTAGCAGGGATCAAATGTGTTGTATGTCTAAGCAAATGCGCCATAGGTCGCAGCAAATGCGCCGTTCTAGTTTTTAGTCTAAGTTTGTAGAGTTTTTGGCACGTTTTTCAAAAATTTTCTATTTTTGGTTTGAAAACTTGGTCTTTTCTTGAATTTTGTTTTTCAATTATGGCAAAAAACACAGTAAGCACCTGGAAGTTTTCATGATTTTTATCTTTTGTTATATATATATATTTTTTGGACTTTTTGACACAAGAACAATTACAACCTAGGTTGGAAAGGACATTATTTGTTGAATCCCCTAGCTGTGAATATTCAAAGTGTGTAGCTCCAGGATTTGGTAGCACCGGCTCCCCTCCGCGACACTCACTTCTCACGCATACTAGATCTAGGTTTCCTTAGGCTCGTACCCCCACCGAACCTTAGGATTGTCCCTGCTACCTCTACTAAGAATCACATGAATCAGGGCCACTTCAAAGGCTTCGCCTTTTGTGTCAACAAATAGAGGTTTTTGGTATACTAAACAAGTGGCTAAGTAGTCAAGGCAACCATTCGAGTGGTTACATGTATGGCAGCACTACTCTCCATTATGGAGTCTCCTAGCCTCCAAGGGTTATGCCTTGGAGGGTTTTGGGGGAGGTTGGTTGTCGGTGTAACACAACAGCACTTGTTGCAAGAAGCTTTCACCTCAAGCACAATTTATTTAAAGTGGATCGGTAGGGCTTGGCTTTAGCCTATTTCCACTTAGGGTCATTCCCACTTGGATAGGCGGGCATCCAAGGGCAGGCCCCTCTAAGGGTTATACAAAGGCAATAACAAGTCTGGTGTCCTAGTCACCCAGTAAAGGGGAGAGCATAAGCCTATTGTCATTCAACAGACATAGAAGATAGTAGTTAATCCAAACCTAGTTAAAAAGGAAAAAAACTAAATGTGCTATCTACTTGGGTACTCACGCATTTGTTAACTTTGAAGTGTTTAAAAAGATAGCAATGTTCTTTTCTATTTATGAGATAGCAATGTTCTAACTAAGAAAGATAGCAATATGCAAAGATAGCAGTGGTTCAGTTACTATCCTCCTGGTTAAAGGCTACATGAGGTTTGCATTTTTTTTAACTTTTTCCCCTAATTAATCTAAATGAATTAATTAATACAACTAAATGATCTATCCAGCTCTTACTCCTATGAGACAAACGTTAGCGTTAATCAAAAAATCAAAAAATCAGAAAAAATCCTAAAACCACAGTGAGAAATCAGAAGCACCACTTGACAGTTTGTATGTGCAGAAACAGAGACTGCAAGCACCAATTTACAAATGCGCTAAGACAGATGTCAAAAGTGCAGGAAGAAGAGGCAAATGCGTTAATCTAACAAATGCGCCATAAAATGGTATAAAAGCATAGTGTCTGAGGGTGCATGCGCTAGAAGTTTGCAGGCGCCAGAACAAGAGGTGAAAGTACCGATTTAGAAGATGTATGCACTGTAATTGTAAAAGTGCCAGAACAGTGATCAGATGCACCAACTTGGAAAATGCTTGTGCTAGAAGACTGTGTGCGCCATAACAGGTTGTAGATGCACCACGGGATTGCTCAGATGCGTCGATTGAACCTGTCAGAAGCCTGTACGAAAACTGTACGGTTTCTGTCACTAAGAAACTCAGATTTTTGGTTAGATTAGGGGTAAGGGCCCCACGGTGGGTGCCAAAAATGTTATGGGGAAAATTGGATTAATCAAATGAATAATAAAAACCTAAAACATCAATGAAATGTGTAGATAAAAGGAGATTTAAAATAAAAGAGAGAAGATACTCACAACCTTTTACCTTGCATCTTCCATTGCTCGCCTATTCTTTCTTGATCTTTCAGTAATGAAGATGGGCCCTCAAGAAGCTTTCTTCCTTGCTTCAATTCCTCAAGATGACAAGGAGAAATGGCTAGGATACTTGTTGTGTTGAAGATGAGCTTCAACACAAAAATGGATGATAGATTTGAAGTGATGTGAAAGTGGGGTGCCAATGGCGCGCTATGGTTTTTGCAGCATAAGTTTACTTGAAAGTTGGATATGTGAAATAGAAGAAGAGGGTTGTATTTATAAAGTTGTGAGAGAGAAGATCAACGGTGGAGAAGAAATAAGAAGATCAATAGAGGAGAATGTTCGAGAGAACGTGCGCGAATAGAAGAAGGACATGTGTCATTCAAAAAGATGCTTTGTTGAGTTAACTGCTTTCTTGATGAGGATGAGTTTTAATTTCTTAAATTAGAATTTATTTTTCTAATTTAAGAGCTTTGTTGATAAAACAGATTTGCTTTAAATCAGTTAACTTAGCTTTTGCTTTTGCATGACAAGAAGAATTTATTTTTAGAAGATATTGAAGATTTTTTAGAAGACAAGAAAGCATAATTTTTTTTTTGATTCGTAAATATGTATAGTTGTATTGATATGGAATGGAAATTTACATGTAGTTGCCTATAAGCCGTTTACCTGCAAATTTTCAAAAAACTGACTGTCCAGGTAGATTCTATGAGAACCTAGTATAGACTATATCCAAAAAACCAAAACAACTTACTGGACACAGGGACAAAGCTATATGCTATCTTCCTACTGGGACTTACGATATGGAGCCAAGGAGGTCAATGAACAGGCTCTTAGAGAAGGTCGAGCTCCCTTGCCATTGATTGGAGCTTGCCTTCCCAATCCTTCTCCCCAATGTCCCTATCCACAGTCAGCAGATTGTGAAGGAAACCGTATACCTGAAGAACTCTATCCTGGTGCTCAAACAGTGCCATTCCTTTCAGGTCGAGCATGAGGGGGAAAATCTTCAGCACCTCCAGAGGGTCTGGCGGGGCCAAGATGTCATTTGGGCATGGGATTCCCACCCCAGAAATGACTGCTCTTAGAGTGTGGTCGATGCCGCTGAGAAATTCTGGTTTGAAGAGTTTCATCATCAAACCTTTTGCTGCTTCTTTCGACACTCCTGCATCTAGAATGGAGGCTAGGAATCAGGAAGAAACATGAGTGTCGACCCTATAAAATTCATCGTTTGCCAGGAAGTCCTTCCCCAAAATAATCTTCACTGCTAGGAGTAACAACCCTTCATGTCTCTGTAGTATGCGTTTGAGCCTTTGGTCCGTAATGACACCTTTAAAGGCCATCTGACGGACAGAGCTCTCCAGTTGGAGACGAGTCGCTAAGCCCATGTTTAGCAGACCATAAATCAAGATCTTTGCTATAAAGCCAGAGCCTCCATCCATTTTACTATGCAAACAACGCCACTCTAGCTTTGCCTGCACGAATAGTCTTAATATAAATGAAAGAGAGAGAGAAACCATCTAGATGCTTCTTTGCTAGTCCCAAAAACATTGTCTGCAATCATTTCAAAGCGAGGAGTAAGACTGTCCAGAATTGGAGCATGTGGCTTGTCCTTCAAACAACCCGACTCATTCTCCCGAGGATTGATATGCCATCATGTTGGCATATGGAATCGACCCATCCTGGAGATCATGGATTGGGTGCCCACCCAACTGCCCAAAAGAAAGCATAATTAAATAAATAAATTTATTTAATTATTTGTAGATAATTTGGAAGAATAAATAAAATATTTAAATATATATATTTTTTAGAGATTTAATTTAAATAAATTTGCATTTTATTTAAATTTAGAAGAATGGAAGATTTAATTAAATAATTAAAATTATTTAATTATTTAGAAGAATAAAGTTGATATAGATGAAATTAATTAAATAAATGTAATTTATTTAATTAAATGGGAGAGAATGAATCAAATAAATAATATAATTTATTTATTTATTGATAGAGGAATATGAAGATGAAATAAATATTTAAAATATTTATTTAAGTAGAATCATGTCATTTTTAGGTGTATACAACCCCAACTTGACTAACTCAAGCAGCAAAACAACAAACAATGCATCCTTTCAAAGCAAAAGTCCTTAAACAACCTGAAGCAAAAACACCTACTCGCAAAGCCATATGCTGTCCTACATATCGATTGCCAACATCTACTACATCAATCAATTGTCTTATACAGGTTGTTCCATCGTCAAAACCAGACCAGGCGTCTTATACGACATGTTTCATTTCCTGAAACCAAACATTATCTTTTCAACATATCAACACCCTTTAATGGATACATTGTTCCTACAATAAGGTTGTTATCTATCAAATCTATCCATGTCAATTGAATCTATCCTGAGCAACCTCTTTGGCAAGAGAATATGTTGGTTGTATGTTTACTTTGTAAGTCAGTCAATTTGCTTTTTTGGTTTATCTTTTTGTTCCTTTCCCATTACCTATTCAAGACTACCTTGATTTATCTATATCTTGGTATGTTGCGATGCAGTACGGATTGGGGGCATAGTCATTTCTTTTTGTGTGCCATGTTTGAGGAATGATCTTTAGTATCTTTCTTAGCAACATATCTATCTTACAGTGTGTGTGTTACAACCTAGCATCTTACATATTAATATTCTTCTTGCATTTATGTATTGAAGTTTATTTTATGTTCAAGACTATGGCTCATTCACATTTCCAACAAGATTATATTATGTCTAAAAGGATCTAAGTTCAAACCGCTTGCTTGCAGAGTCAACGTCCTTGCACTAGGATATCACAACACCTTGGTCTTTTATACCTTGGTGGCAAACTATCCATGTGCTATATCAAAAATAAGGATTGCTCTTTATAAACATTTGTGAAACCGTTGCAACAAGCTCATCCATTTGACCATCCATTTATCCATGTCATTATATAGTTTTTCAAGCAAAGATCGATCAATTGTCTTTCTATCGCATTCTATTCTGTCAGCCTCCATCTATCCAACCTCTTCTATCTCCATCACAATCTTCTAGTCGAGCGTCAACCAAGTTCTTGTGTTGCTTCCCTATCTTTCCTCTTGAGGGGGCATCATACGCTAGCTACACTGGGGCATTAAAATTGTATCATGTCTTCAATAATCATTTTCTTTGAAGCAACGCTATAAACTGCACTGCATCAAAGAGGGGCAAAATGTAGACACCCAAAAATGACCATGTCATCACTTCACTTGAATTTTTGTCTAATCACCTGCATTTCAACATTAATTAAATAATCTAATTATTTAAATAATTTCATCAAAATCATCAAATTCTTCCAAATCTCCTATATTCAACATTAATTGAATAAATTCTATTTATTTAATTAATTTCATCAAAATCAACGTTATTCTTCCAAAATTAAATAATTTTTATTATTTAATTAAATCATTATCGTCTTCTAATCTTCAAATCTACATCAATTCAATAAATTAATTATTTAATTAATTTATCATTTAAATCCTCTTATCTATAATTAAATAAGTTCTAAATTATTTAATTAAATCAATTATTCCTCTAAATTTAAATAAATCATTCAAATTTATTTAAATTGAATATCTCTTCTAAAAATAAAATAAAATAAAATATTATATTTATCCTTCATCATGAAAGATAAATTAAATCAATTTATTTGTTTAATTTATTTAAATCTTCAAATCTACTCTGTCTTCTATCATGCACAAATAATTAAATAAATTTATTTATTTAATTTTCTCAATTATCTTCTATTCTTCTAAAAATAAATCTTGGTCATCATGCACACAAAATTAAATAATTTATTTTTTAATTTTAGTCAAATCATGCAAAAAGCAAATCATAAGTTGAGTTAATTGACTTAATCAATATTGTTTTCTATCACCAACTCATAAATTAGAAAAAAAACATTTCTATTTTTATGAAATCTAACCATATCTCATGTTTGTTCCATGTCTTTTAGCCAAATCAATCAGTTAACTCTGACAAAAATATCTTTTGTGTGACACATGTCAGGTGCACATTCATCATGAATTTTAGATTTATTTCATCCATTTATTTTATTGAATTATCTGGACCGTTGATAGATCTTCATTGAAACCTATATAAACCCCCCTCATCTCATAACAAATCCTCTTCGATCATTTATTCTCAGGCATTCATATAGCACATTGAGCATTCATTGCATCGTTGAGCACTTCTAACTTTTTTGAGCACAAACATAATCTACATCTGCTTGTTGCAAACATGGTTTTGCAATTTATGAAGCAATCCACATTCGACCAAGATAACAATACAATCTAGGTGAAAGCTTTCATTGTTTTTGCTATTATTAATTGATTATTTGGATGTTTTCTTAGATCGTTATCTTGATGTTATATGATTGAGTTGTTGATTATTTCATTTCTTTTGATTATCATTCAACCTCTCGATTTTTCCTATACACAACACCTTATGTCTAAAATGGCTGAGAAGGGCGAAGTGATAGTAATACAAACATTTGTAGCATCCTTCCAAAGTAACATATTTCATCAACACATAACATACCTTGTCCTAAGGAGAAACCAACTTATCTCTTTCGAAACCCCTTGTAGCTTTACCAGAGTTTCACCTTCTTTGAAGAAGAGAGCCATACTGTCATTATCTTGGACCTTACTATCTTTCTTAAGTTTCTTTCTCTTGCATGACATACCAATAGATTGGGCTATGATCTTCTCACTCACTTCAAATTGAACACTCCCCACTTGAACTTACCGATTATCCCATGACACATCAAACTAAACTGATAGATTTTCATCAAACCCATTCAAACATTCGAGGAAAGGTGTAATCTCTCCCTCATAGAAGATACTCCACAAAATTTCATCTTCCCTAAACTCATCATAGGAAATGGGTTTAGTTCTATCCCTTTCTCCCCCATGATGAAACCTTTAAACAAATAACACTAAATAGAAGGTGGCCGAACGTAGCAGAGTGAAAAAATGACATAAGATAAAACCCCTCTCTTTTCCAAACCTTTGCTTCAAATGATGCATGCTATAATTATGAAAGCTACAATGAAATCGAGAGAAGATACTAGAATTTGCCTCTCGTTCCCCTTCACATCCTGTGTCATAATTACCATATTTACAATCTTCGTCCAGACAATGATCATTGGAAGGAGGCACCACTGATATTTGAAAAAATCCCGTCTTCCACATCATCCAATACCACAAAAGCACAATAAGCTGGCTAGAGTAAACGTGGCCAACCTCATCCTAATCAACATCTTCCATGTCATTCGAATCCATGGAGGCTCCATGACTTGGCTTAAATAAATGTAGGTGTCCACCTACCTAATATAAGTCTAAATATTAGCCTTTTTCATTGAGTAGGTTTTTTTGCCATTGCCACTGTTTGGCCCATCATGATCTTGTACTCACGCACTCCACCAAAGAATGGTATCAAAATATTTAAAATATATACTGTGTTGTAACTTTTTCCTTTATAGTACAATTTTATCCGAGTCCATGTCGACATTATTAGTGTACATACTTGCATAATCCTACCACTTGTCTACTAATATCATCATTATGGCATCAATGCCATATTAGCAACCTAGTATGTGCCACTTAAGTGCCACATCAATGATGACATTGTACCTATTACCTCAACACCACACAAGAACCGTGTCATTGGTCTAGTCCTCCTCACATGCAAAGCTATCAAACTTTAAAAGCTCATAAATTTCAAACAATAGATTCGATTTGAGTATCATTTTTTGAAAGAGTGTAACTTATGAGTGGAATCTATTCATACCATTTGTTTCTATTAGGATATATAGGGTTTCATAAATTCTAGAAAATTATTTTAGTCCTATTTAAGTAGTCGGTTGGGATAATTGTAATCACACTAATCATAAGTGCCAAATTGTACATCCTATGGGGTCCTTTCATTGGATAATACAAGGAGGGTGTGTGCCAAAATCTTTAATGGGGAGCATGTATTAAAAGAATTGACATAAAGTTTCACAATTTTTAAGAGGGTTACATTATCATTTTTAATATTCCCTATCTTTGTGTAACCCTATCTTTGTGTAAATATTCTTAAGCCAAGTTATACTAAGAAAAAGGTTGCATGGTCAAACAATGATAGGTTCTACAAACTAATTTGTCTTTATATTCTTGAGGATATAGTATGCATAGAGCACATTGAGTGCCCTTTTACTTCTTGGACTAAATCAAACCATGTTTTAGAGATCTATTTGAACCTCATCCATTTGTGATGTCTTTTTGTCCAACCCTACATCCATGAATGTAATTGAGACAACTAGAGAGATTAATCCTTCTCGCAATTCCCCTTCTACACTCATCATACTTACATAGATGATGTGAGCTTGTATATTGTGGTATGAGTAGTTTAGTCATATGAACTACCAAGTCCTTGCTTAAACTAGAGTTATAAATACATGGACAAAGATTGCTCCACTTCTTGCTTGTATAAAGATCTATGTTGCTACTTTGTAGTGACAATTATTTTTAGTAGGATCATTCATGTCTACCAAATATATGCCATGAGATGTATAATAATTAGATATCTCATGTATGTTTGAGAAATCTCATCTTTGGGATCTGGATGGAACTATTGAGGACTTAATTTTCCTCTTTGATGATAATTATCCTACAACTACATCATCTTCTTTGTATGAAATGATAGATTTATAAACCCTCATGTTCTTTCTCCTCTTCTATGTGCCTTTGTGATGTCACATCATGTAGTGGTACCTAAGAATACTAAATAAATTTTGAAATATCTTGACATAAACATGGAGACTGATGAACATTATCTAGAGATTTTAATATTATTTCAAGTCTCTTGTATCCTTT
This sequence comes from Cunninghamia lanceolata, assembly GCA_027924645.1. Lineage (NCBI taxonomy): Eukaryota > Viridiplantae > Streptophyta > Pinopsida > Cupressales > Cupressaceae > Cunninghamia > Cunninghamia lanceolata. The sequence continues at coordinate 3,558,768 of BSBN01000082.1, forward strand.
TTTGGAGTGGGAAAACACTCAACATACATATGATTATATCTCTTCCTAAGGGAAGAAATGATGTTCAATGCAAGTAGATCTTCTTCAGCATCCAATAGTATCTATCTCTAGTGTGGGAGGCTATACATTGGGGTGGCTACCTAGTCACTCCTCTTCATCTTCTCTCATCATTCTCTCTTTCTTGGAGGGATTGTCTCCTTATTCCTTTTAGGTGGTTTCTTTATACATGGGTACCTAACATGGCACTCCTTGTTAGGGGGTGAAAGTTCAATACTATGTCACACTGTTATAAAGGAAATGGACAACACAAGTCTAGCTTTTTAACTTGAATCACCTAAAAGTGACATATATGTTTGAAATTTTTCAATGATGTAAACTTTAACAAAATGTAGAATTATTAGTTCATCTTATGTTTATATATTTTTAAATTATTTTGATATATTATTTTATAAATTTGACACTATAATTTAATTGTCAAAAAAAAAGTTTAGAAAATGAGGTTGGAGGCCTGCACTTTTTAATCCTAAATTTCATTTTTAGTTTTTTTTCATTTAGTTAAATTGAAGCTTTAGTGCATGGAAGATTTTTTCAATTTGATAAGTATTTTTTATTACAAATATTTAAAGTCAAGCATACTATAAATATAATAGTTTCAAGAGGCCTCCACTTTATGTCTTAATAGTTTAGATCATTTATAGAAATAAATTATGCACCATTTTGACAAGGATTCTCTCCTCTAGTAAATCATATTTTTCTTAATTTAAAAAAAAATTGTATAAGTTTTTTAAAATTTCAGCCAACTCGATATTTGACTATAATGATCTACTTGTAGTGAGTTTTAAAACATTTACTAAAAATAATTAAAATATTTAATTTCAAAATCTAGGCTCTAAGATCTAGTAAACGGTATTTATAGATTTTACAAAAATATCTATAATCTAAGAAAAGGTGGCTCAAAAGAGGGTTTCTAAAAGGTTATAAAAACAAAGGTGTAAAAGTTCCATGTTTATTGATAGACAAATAGTTTTGGGAGAAACTATTTCACTTAAATTTGTTTTGACCAAAATAGATTCGATCACAATTATATTCTAACTAAAACATTGAATCACCTAAAATACATGCTTTTATAAATATTTTTTAATTGTAAAGTTTGGAGAATATTTTTAGCTTGAATTAAGAAAAATTACAAATAGAATGTACTCTAAAGCAAAGTATCATTCTAAGGGTGACAATTTTGATATTGCACATTTTGATTTCACTATAGAGATGCTTTTGTAGATATGAATTTTGTGGACTTCCTATTAATTTGTATAATAATGCAATATTTATTTTTATTATTTTATATGCAAGTTTTTAGATATTTTCTAACTAACATGTAGTCATTGATACATATGATTTGTCTTCTTAATTTCCCCCTCTCTTGTTAAGCCTCCTTAATAGTATGTACTAAACATAACATTTGGAAAGATTACCCTCTCGTATCTTGGGAAGTGATGCCATAGAGGTATATTTGAGGGCTATAGAGGTCAAAGTAATAAGAAGACTAAATTTTTTCTTATAGTTGTTTTTGCTTAACATTCTTCTCTCTCTTCTTCTCTAGATTTTTACCACAACAATTTCTTATCTAGCCTCTTTATTCTTCCAATGATCTATTATTTTGGCTAATCTAGATCCCATAAGGGGTTTACGTATGTGCATGGGAATGAGGTACCAAAAGGGGGTCAAAAGTGGCTACTTTTTTCTTGAAATTAGCAAAAACTAATCTTCAATGAGTAATTCATACCACACTCAAAATTTCAAGATGTGACAAGAACAAGGTTAGTATTGCTCAGAATCTAGTTTCTAAAATACTATTTTTTTGGTGGAGATTAAGAGTGTTGCAAGTATGTGCCTAACCGGTGTTGTCATTGATGTCAATATATCTATGTTGTCATTGGTGTCAACTATGCTCTTGTTTTGATGCTTGCTTGTAATAAGTTAAGTGTTGAAGAAAATAAGTATTCCAGATACAACAGAATAATCTAGTAGATTGCTCCACATTCCTTATAGAATGAATATCCTTGTTTCCAGATTGGAAGTTATTTAGATGCATGTCTGAAGATGCTATGTTCCAAGTTTGAGCCTCCGGTATGAAGTTTGAGTGAGGTATGTTCACCAGAGTGAAAATTGCTTTTTTTGTATATTTGGTGATGACAGGGAGAATGTATTATGCTTCGTATTCCTCCACATTTAAGTATTTAAGTCTGTAGTTCTAGAATCAAGTTTTTAATGATGATAAGTGCCTTCAACTCAAGTGATTCATGATTTGGTGGTCTGCAAGTGATCTTTTCCTTATGACAGTAGTTGAAAGTGTTGTTTATGTGCTCTGGTTTGAAGAATCTTCTTGACAGAGTAGTTATAGATTGGATGGTTGTTCCTGGTGATTACAATGTGCTTGTGGATATCTCCTGATCATGTTCCTACCTTTGAACTGGTCTGCAAAGAGAATTATGGATCATAGATGAAGACTGTTCTTAGAAGACTTAGTGATAGCACCAGTCTTGGCTAACCTAGTTGTTTTCACTACTTGCGGAGATGCATTGAAGATTGTAGAAGCATGTTGTGGCATGGAAGATTGCATTTGAGTCCTAGCTAAGGTATAACATGATCCACATACATCTTTCCTTTAGCTAATCTTGTTTAGGTCCAAACCTATTTCTATGTATATTTGTATTGCCGACCTTGGAGATTGTTCCAATGGTTGATGAATGTAATCCCGACCTTGATGTACATTCCAAGGTTGATAATTGTATAAAAGCATGTAATGTAGTTGCGAAAAAGATGTCCTTGTGTGAAAATGAAAAGATAAGTGTGAAGGTGTAAGAAGAGCAGAGCAGAGGTGTTATATTGTACTTCAATGGAGCTGAACCCATGCATGAAGTAGATGCAATCAAATCAGTTTACCAATCCTTGGCAGTGAGCCACTCCTTAGTAGTGAGCCCTAACATTTGCAGTGAGCCCTAATGTAGTGAGCCTTTGATTTTTGGTATTGCTATAACTTATTTATTTTTGTGGGCTAACACCCACCATGGTTTTCCCCTTATAGGGTTTTCCACGTAAAAATTTTGGTGTCCCATGTGTTATTATGTTGAGCTTCTTATTTCATGCATTCATGATTAATCTTAATAACAATGATTAAGAGTTTGATGTGTTGATATTCATAAGTGGTTAAAGTTTTGTGACAATTGATTCACCGCCCCTCTCAGTTGTCCTATGCATTTCAACAATTGGTATCAAAGCAAGGTTCCTCAAAAGAAAGCCTAACCGCTTGAGGAAGATCCATAATGTCTTACAGGAAGAAAGCTCCACAGTTTGATGAAACAAATTACACTCTTTGGAAGGTACAAATGAAAAGCCACCTCCTTTGCCTTGGTTATAAAGTGTAGAAAGTGACATAGACAAAGTATACCTTGCCTCATAATGGTTTGCAAACTAAAGATGAAATCAAAGAATATGAGTTAAACATAAAAGTTAGAGATGTTTTGTTGAGTGCCTTGTCTAACACTAAGTTGATAAAGGTCATGGATTTGGAATCTACTCATGAAGTTTGGGAAAACTTGTAAAAACTATATGAAGGAGATGATTTTGTAAAGAGTGCCAAATTATAGGGTCTGAAAGCAAAATATGAGGGTTTAAAAATGAACAAATATGAAAACATAACTACCTTCATGCAAAAGGTTGATGAAATTGTCAATGGAATAAAAGGTATGGGAGGAACTATAATGAGAAGGATGTTGTGATGAAAATTCTTAGGTCACTACCTAAGTCCTACAGTCACAAGGTAGCTACAATTGAAGAAGTAATGACCTAGTGCAAGATGTCACTAATGATCAGTTGCTTGGAAAGATTACAGCCTTTGAGATGAGAGAGTTTGGTGATGCCCTGCCAAAAGTTAAAACTACTTTCAAAGCCAGTACTTCAAAGAAGATCTCTAGAGCAGAGAAGTACAAGGTAGAACCTGATGATGAGATTGATGAAATTGAAGCCAACTTTGTTGATAGACTACAAAGAGGTTTCGGTAAGTTCAAAGGAAAATTACCTTTCAAATGTTTTACATGTGGTAAGGTTGGTCATTATACTTCTAGATGTCCTAAGTGAATTGAAAGAAATAGAAAAAGATTTGAGATCAGACCTAGGGTTCCAAAGAAATGCTACTATGTTAGAGATCTTGATGATGAAGGTGTGACAGATGATGAATCTGACGATGCTAGTACTAGTGCAAATGAATGCTTGTTTATTGCAATTAAAGAAGAACTTGTGTCTACTAATCCTGCTAGCTGTGTGAAGGAAGAAAAACTAGTGGAAGAAAGTGCTTTGGTTGTTCAGGTTGAAAAAGATAAGGATGAATGGATTATTGATAGTGGATGCTCTCATCACATGACCGGTGATAAAAGTAAGTTTTTGAGTTTAGAAAAGTATGATGGAGGACTGGTTAGGTTTGGAGATAATGTAGCTGGTAAGATTTGTGGAAAGGGATCTATTTCTTTTGATGGAAAGCACAACACTGATAATGTCCTATATGTGAAGGGTTTGAAGCATAATCTTTTGAGTGTTGGTCAGATGTGTGACAAAGGTTATGATATGAGATTCAAAGACAATGGATGCAAGATCATGGAAAGCTTCGGAACAGTGATTGCTATCGGTAAGAAGACCAGAGGTAACATTTACCAATTAAGAGGAACTAATGATTATTGTTTATTGGCTCAGACAGATAAGAGTTGGTTGTGGCATAGAAGGATGTGTCATATCAATTTTGACAATTTGGTGAAGATAAGTTCTGCACAGGCTGTAAGAGATCTGCCTAAACTTGTGAAGCTAGCCAACACCATTTGCAAGGAGTGCCAATTCGAGAAACAAACAAAAACAAGTTTCAAAAGAAAAGAACTATTCTCTGTTGGATTGCTGGAGTTGGTACATATAGATTTGTGTGGTCCCATAAGAACAAGAAGTCTGTAAGGTGATAGGTATTTTATGTTGCTTATTGATGACTATTCTAGAATGATTTGGGTCACTTTTCTAAAAGAAAAATCTAAAGCCTTAGACAAGTTTAAAGTTTTCAAGGCAATGGTTGAAAATGAGTTGGAGTTGAGGATCAAATGCTTAAGGTCCGATAAAGGAGGTGAGTTCACATCAAATGAATTCAATATTTTCTGTGAAGAACAAGGGATAAAAAGACAGTTGTCTACACCTAGAACTCCTCAGCAGAATGGAGTTGTTGAAAGAAAGAACAAAACAATTCAAGAGGCTGCTAGGACTATGCTAAAGGAAGCTGACCTACCAAAATTATATTGGAAAGAAGCCATACATATTGCTGTGTACATCCTAAACAGAGTTCAAGTCAAAGGTAACAACTCTAAAACTCCTTTTGAATTGTGGTATGGAAGAGTTCATACAGTGAAGTATTTCAAAGTTTTTGGTAGCAAATGTTATATCAAAAGAAAGTTTGAGCTAGATGTTATGAAGGAATTTTTCTTGGTTACTCTACCAAGAGTAAGGCCTATCAGTGCTATAATAAGAGACTGAAAAAGATTATTGAGAATGCTAATGTGAAGGTGGATGAAGGCAAGGAAAGAATATTAGATCTGAGTTGCTATGAATTAGATGAAATTGTGACTATAGTATATAAAGAAAAAGTTGAACAAGAAGATAGTCAGGATGAAGAAGAGGCTCTAGAAAGTGTTGTTAAGACTCCCAGGTATGTAAGGATTAATCATTCTGAAGATCATATTATAGGTGACAAAAACAAAGGTGTGTTGACAACGAAAAGAGTTGTAGAAGAACAAGTGAATTACTGTTTTCTTTCAAAAGTTGAACCAAAAATTATGAATGAAGCTTGCAATGATGAATATTTGGTAAAATCCATGGAAGAAGAACTGATGCAGATAGAGAAGAATCAAACTTGGGAATTGGATCCTAGACCTGCTGATAAGAATGCCATTGAGACTAAATGGGTTTTCAAGAATAAGCTGAATGAAAATGAAGAAGTTATAAGAAACAAAACAAGGCTTGTGTGCAAAGGATATTCTCAAATCGAAGGAATATATTTTGAAGAGACTTTTTCTCCAGTGGCTAGGATTAAAGCAATTAGAATATTTCTTGCATTTGTAGCTCACAAAGATTTCAAAGTGTATCAGATGAATGTGAAGTCTACATTCTTGAATGGTGAGTTGGAAAAGGAAGCTTACATTGAGCAGCTTGAAGGGTTTCAACTACCAAACCAAGGTGATATGGTATGCAGATTGAAGAAAGCCCTGTATGGACTAAAACAAGCCCCCAGAGCCTGGTATACAAGGCTAGACAAGTATTTGCTACAATTTGGGTTTAGTAAAGGCACTGTTGACAGTAATCTCTATTTCAAAATCAATGATAATCGAATCTTGATTGTTGTAGTTTTTGTTAATGACATTATCTTTTAAGGAAATGAAGGTATGTGCATGAAGTTTCTAGGAGAAATGCAAAATGAATTTGAGATGTATATGTTTGGTGAAATGAATTTCTTTCTAGGTCTGCAAATTACTTAATCGGATAAAATAATCTTCATTTCTCAGTCTAAGTATGTGAAAGAGTTGTTGAAGAAGTTTGGGATGGAGGGCTCCAAACCAGTATGTACTCCCATGGTGATTGGTTGCAAGTTGAGAAAAACTGATGAATCACCTAAGAATGATAAGAAAAGGTATAGATCTATGATTGAGGATTACTTTATCTAACTCAAAACAGACCTAATATAATGCATGTAGTATGTCTTGTTGCAAGATTTCAAGAAGATCCTAGAGAATCATATGTGATGGCAGTCAAGAGAATCTTGAGGTATTTGAAAGGCACATCAGATCATGGCTTATGGTATCCAAAGGACAATGATTTCACTCTCAGTACTTATACAGATGCAGATTGGGCTAGAGATGTTGGTGATAGAAAGAGTACAAGTGGAGCTGCTTTCTTCTTGGGTAATAGATTAGTTTCATGGATGAGTAAGAAACAAGATTTGATCTCCTTGTTTACTGTAGAAGTAGAGTATATTGCAGTAGCGTGTTTTTGCACTCAAGTATTGTGGATGAAGCAAACTTTGAAGGATATAAGAGTTGTGTATGAAGATCCAATTGCAATCTTTTGTGACAATGCAAGTGGCACCATAAACATTTCAAAGAATCCAGTGATGCACTCAAGAACAAAGCATATATAAATAAGTTATCACTTTTTGAGAGAGAAGGTGACAGAAAATGAAGTAAAGATGGAATATGTGTCCACAAACGTTCAGATTGTAGATATTTTCACTAAGCCTCTGCCTAAGGATACCTTTGAGTATCTCAAAGAAAAGTTAGGGGTTATTACCCCTCCTACTCTGAACTAAGATGCATAAGAATGCATTTGTCCAGTGATGTCCAAAGCCTCATTCTTTGATTTGGATTGATGTTTTGAGGGATACTTCTCAGGGGAAGTAGCAAGTGTTCCTAACAAAGAGCAGTAAGTGTTATAGTAGTCATGAAAGGGCAATTTGACTAGAGCAGCAGAGTGCAAGTATGTGCCCTTTTCCATTGATGTCAAAGGAGGAGAGAAATCATGTGAAAAACTCAGGGGGAGAAAGAGTGCAGATGTTTAAAGAGAAAGGGGGAGTATCTTATCTTGATGGTCATTACAATTTTTCACATCATATGTTGCCATAAATGACAAAGGGGGAGATTGTTGCAAGTATGTGCCTAACCAGTGTTGTCATTGATGTCAACATATCTATGCTGTCATTGGTGTCAACTGTGCTCTTGTTCTGATGCTTACTTGTAATAAGTTAAGTGTTGAAGAAAATAAGTATTCCAGATACAACAGAACAGTCCAGTAGATTGCTCCGCATTCCTTATAGAATGAATATCCTTGTCTATAGATTGGAATTTATTTAGATGCATGTCTGAAGATGCTATGTTCCAAGTTTGAGCCTTTGGTATGAAGATTTGAGTGAGTTATGTTCACCAGAGTGAAAACTGTCTTTTCTATATATTTGGTGATGATAGGGAGAATGTATTATGCTCCACATTCCTCTCCATTTAAGTATTTAAGTCTCCGATTCTAGAATCAAGTTTTTAATGATGATAAGTGCCTTCAACTCAAGTGGTTCATGATTTGGTGGTCTGCAAGCGATCTTTTCCTTATGACAGTAGCTGACAGTGTTGTTTATGTGCTTCGGTTTGAAGAATCTTTTTGATAGAGTGGTTATAGAATTTGCAGTTGTTCCTGGTGATTACAATGTGTTTGTGGATGTCTCCTAATTGTGTTCCTACCTTTGAACTAGTCCACAAAGAGAATTATGGATCGTAGATGAAGACTTTTCTTAGAAGACTTAGTGATAACACCAGTCTTAACTGACTTGGTTGTTTTCACTACTTGCGGAGATGCATTGAAGATTGTGGAAGTGTGTTGAGGCATAGAAGATTGCATTTGAGTCCTAGCTAAGGCATAACATGATCCACATACATTTTTCCTTTAGCTAGTCTTGTTTAGGTCCAAACCTATTTCTATGTATGTTTGTATTTCCAACCTTAGAGATTGTTCCAATGGTTGATGAATGTAATGTCGACTTTGATGTACATTCCAAGGTTGATGACTTGTATAAAAGCATGTAATATAGTTGAGAAAAAGATGTCCTTGTGCGAAAATAAAAAGATAAATGTGAAGGTGTAAGAAGAGCAGAGAAGAGGTGTTATATTGTGCTTCAATGGAATTGAACCTAGGCATGAAGTAGATGATATCAAATCAGTTCACCAATCCTTGGCAGTGAACCACCCCTTAGCAGTGAGCCCTAACATTTGTAGTGAGCATCTTGGGCAATAAGCCCTAAGGCAGCGAGCCTCTGATTTTTGGTATTGCTATAACTTATTTATTTTTGTGGGCTAACACCCATTGTGGTTTTTCCCTTATAGGGTTTTCCATGTAAAAATTCTGGTGTCCCATGTGTTATTGTGTTGAGCTTCTTATTTCATGCTTTCATGATTAATCTTAATAACAGTGATTAAGAATTTGATGTGTTGATGTTCATAAGTGGTTAAAGTTTTGTGACAATTGATTCACCCCCCATCTCAGTTGTCCTGTTCATTTCAACAAAGAGGGTCAAATAGGGAAATCATACAAAGTGGTCTCATTTTTGTCAGAAAAATATAACATAACATCAAGTGTGCTCCCATTTAAATGTTCTTTTTTAGTATTTCACAAATCCCTTTAGTGGAAAGTTAGCTAACATCACGTAATTTATTTTATATTGTTCTACTAATTTTTAATGAATATATGATTTTTTATTAAATTTCAAAGTGGACACATCCTAAAAACTAGAAAATTGAGCATGCTCCCCCCTTAATTTTAAGAAAATTAATTGAAAAATATTTTTTTAATATGTATAGAATGGATTCTAGAATATAAAAATGTAATGTGTTTCAAATTTTGATGAGCAAATAAAAATGACACCGAAAAATGTATACATAGGTTTTTATAAAAAAATGAAGACACTAGCAAAAGTAATTGAAGATAAAAACCTTAATGTATTTTAATTATAGAAAAAATTACATGGTTAGAAAGGTAAGAGGGAGATTGACATTGTCATGGCATTTTTTTAGAATAAATTCTTAAAATGTGCAAACCTGATGGAGAGCACACTCGACATTTACTTGTTTTTGTATGTTTTATGTAAAACACATCTTTGGGTGCCTTACATGTACAGGTCCAAGCCTAAGGGTTGGATTCCAAAGTAACTTCAAATTAAATTCATGTGTTATAAATTTAAAAAATAGAGTGCACACTAGGCATTTTGTGTGTTTTAAGACAAGCATAACATGAGTGAGTTATGGCTCAAGATTTTCAAGCCATAACACTAGCACATTATAAGTTATAACATGAATAATGATAGCACATTATAAGTTATAACAATGCTAGCACATTATAATTTATAACATGAGCATGTTAGCACATGCTAGTGTTATGACATTTTGATTTAAAACTTTTTTGACCACTTTTTGGCCCCCATCTTTGTGCACTTACTTATCTAGTGAAGTAAGGATTACTTAAAATATAATAGTTAGGCCTTAGATAGACCCAAGGCATTTCAACACCATGTCTCTTAGTGCCACTCTAACCTATAAAGTAGTTTAGCTTACAAATTTGAGATATAGGTATATTAAAAGGTGGTAGTGATAAGTTGGAAAAATAAGGGCCTCTTCTATGGGACACAAGGATAAATTAAGAGTTTAAGGTTTCTAGAACACAGGGTTTGAGATTTGGGTTAAAGGTTTTAGGATGTATATTGGGTTTATTATTTAGGGTTTCAAGTTTTAGATTTTGCATTAGGGGTTTATAATTTAAGGTTTGTCAATTTAATAGGGTATCTAGGGTAACTTAGATTTGGGGTAATGGGTTTGGGTTTAGTTTTTAGGATGCAGGGTTTAGTGTCTAGGATTTTCTTAATTTATGGTTTGGTTCAAACATTAGGGTAAAAGGGTGAAAAATGATAATTAGGGTTTGTAGTGTAGGGTTTGAAGTTTTCCTATGGGTGGAATGTAGTCTCTAAGCTATTTAAGGTTTGTACTTGGTTTATGTTCTCTCTAAATTTCCCTTGGGAGTGATGAGAAATGGAGAGATGGTGTAGTGCTTGTGGTTTGAAATTTAAGATTTTTAAAGATTTAGGGTTTAGGTTTTAGGATGTATACTATTTAAGGTTTATGATATAGGGTTTCTAATGTTGGGGTTTGTTATAGGGTTTAGGATGTACATGGTTAAAGGTTTATGGTTTGGGATTTGTGAACTATAAAGAACTACAAATTTACATGGTTCAAGGTTTAGGGTTTAGGATTTGGGATTTGGGGTTTCTAGGGTTTAAGTTTTAAGAAGTTTTTTATATTTCAAAATAGCTCACTAAGTAGGATACAATATTTAAGCCATTAAGGCAAAAATATAGTTTGTAGATAACATCTCTTACAAACATCACCAAAAATATCTAATGATTTAGGCCTAGAAGAACAAAAAGAGCACTTAGAGTAGCATCAAAATCATCTAGTACAGTCCAGTACATAATTTAGCTATTTTATGTTTACAATTATAGGATTTTACATAGTGACCAAATTATTAGACTCATTAACAAAAATATGAACTAAAACTTTCAATTTAATTATTGATGCTTCAACAATTTTGTTATTGAAGAGGTAGAAGCATTGTTTTATTTCATCAAGCAATGGAATATCCTATGTACTATTGAAGATATTTCCTCCATTATCTACAATGAGAGCTACACTATCATAGCCATGGATGCATTTATATTCTTTGGGATCTTCATTATTTTCACTTTCTTCATCTAGTATTCCACTATATATTTCACTATTAGGTCACCATTTTACATACACAGTATTAGATGTATAGAGTATGATCACCCCACTATTCAACAAATTGTAAAATTTATCTTTGGGTATCTTCATGGTCAATGAAAACTACAAAATAATACATATGAAGTTGAACTCATTGCAAGAGTCCATAAGAAACCTTCTCTTGTTGTGAAATACTTCATCATTCCTAGCTCTCCACAAGTTCCATAAAATTTTGGTGGATATGGTAAGCTAAACTATATTTAGTTCTTTATCAAAGAATTTAATAAAAATAAATATAATTTCACACCAAGTAATACCATTTTTATTATCCCACCCCATATAATCACCTAGAAATAGAGACCAAACATATTTGCAAATTTACACTCAAAAAGCAAGTTTTCAATTAATTCTTTAATATTACAAATAAGTCAAACATGAGATTCAAGCCCAATATATTTCTAGATAGAACCAACAATATATTTCTAGACATAATCAACAATAATCCATTTTCCTATTAGTAACCATCTAAATAAGAATTTTTCTTGCTCTATCTAAAAGGACCAAACACATCTCAAGATATATTTGAATCTTTACCAAACAAGTTATAGTTCCACAAGGTATTCAATATATCAAAAACTTTATAGGTATGAATAATCATATGATATATTAATTTGATTTTTACCTTTATAAGTGGGGAACCATCTCTCCATTTGATGTTAACAAGGATCTTAGTATCAAAAGTTAGTTAAACAATATACTTAACATCATATAAAGTTTTTTTTTAATCATCGAGTATGATTTTTTATGTGAATTTGGAAATATAAATTTTATTTGGATTTCCTCATAAGTTATTATTTTACCATTAAAAAATAGATTGCCAAAGTTTTTAAAACCCACCCTCCAGTAGAACAACTTCTTGTCAAAGATGAAGGTTTGTTATTGCATGCTAAGTTCTACCAAATGGATCTATAAGTAATAAACATCTCTTTGTCTTGGAAAGAGCATCATGACCATCTAACAAATGCCTCACTAACTCCCAAACTCTGTATATACTACAAAAAATTGGTGAGTCAACAAGTCTAATAACAAATCACCCAAAGAAAATATCATGCGGGTGAAGACCTTTCCACTCCTTTTTTAGTGTGGTCATGCTTGTATTATTTTCATCAAAACATTGTATAGTTCAAGCACATCAAGAGCTTTAATAATCCATTTGTAAGACTTGGTTGAAAAGCCACCCAAGAATGCAAATGAATGAAGGAAAGTAAAGATAGAAATTAGAAATGAGCAAGAATAAATTGTATTCTACTCAAGAGAATGCAAAGTATACAATAAAAATGAGATGCACATATGAGAGCTATGGGTGGGTATATATAGGTTTTGTGAGGCCGACTATTTTACCTCCCATAATTTGATCATTGTGCTATTCAGTAGATGACACTATCAGACTTTAGAGACTATGTTTCATTATGCAGACTTGATGTTTTATCTCACTGATTTGATACATGTGATTTGATTCGGTCATATTGGAGGATATGTTGTAGTTAGATATATGGGATTTATATTAGTTGTTATTTTGTTATGAGATTCTAGTTATTTATGTGATGTGAACTATTTGACATGTGATGGAAAATGTAGTTTAATTTGTAGTTATGTAATGATGTTTATTTCGAGTGTGTGGAGTTAATTTCAGTTGCTTCAGCTATGATTTATCATGACAGGACTGACACTTGATCGAGGTGTGTAGGTTTTACTTTCCCTAGCCATAGGAAATCAAAGGTAGGATTCACACCATGTTATTTTCTGTTAAGCCGATCCGTTCCCAAGAGGGATAAGGATCACGTGTGTAATTGAATGATGATTTATTGTGCTTGGTTTAATTTTAATTATTTTTAGCCTTAGTACCCTTTCTTTTCTCATTCTGATTAATATTAAGTGTTGTAAAATTTTATTTTGGATTTATGCCACTTGGTATTTTTATTATTCTTTTTGGGCCATTTAAATGTGGATTTTTGACCCCTTTCATGAACCCTAGGGTCCCAAAAGTTACCCTAGGTGGTCAACCATGAGTCTAGGGTCAACTTGGACCACCTAACCCTAGTTTTGACTCACCTTAGGTCACCCTAAACCATGGTTGAGTCAAAGTGACGAATTTGGAAAGAGGGAAGATGAGGGACGGGCCTTGCCTTGGGAAGAACCCATCTCCCATCCCTATGTTTTGGGAAGCATTCCCAAGGAAGACTAGGGAGGTCTCCAAGAGTCCTCCCAAACTCCCAAGTGAGTGGGAGCACCACTCAAGGCTATTGTCTTCTTGAGGTGTGAGTGGGAATCCAACTCACCACTTGTCCCCCTCCCACTTGTGTGGAAGCACAAGTGGATGAGGTGGAGATGGAGGTGGAGTGAGAGGAGGACATTTGTCATCCTCTTACCTTCTCACTCTTACAAGTGGTTTTGGAGGAGGGAGGAGATGGTGACAAATGTCACCTTCTTATTCCCTCAAGGCCAAGTGGATGGCCTATAATAGCTCCTCTTGTAAAGGAGTGGGGGTTCTTCTCTTCTAGTCTTTTTTATTACAATTTGGAGATTTCTTGCAAATTTTTATTTCCTTTTTACTTGGGAGGAGTTAGAGAAGGTTGGAGAAATTCTGGAAGTTGGAAGGCTTGGGAAGGCTAGGAGCTCTTCACCAAATTCTACTTCCATTGTCAAAGCCTTGAAGGTAGGCCTCTTAACTTGCTTCTTACTTTGCTTGTATGATGCTCCATGTTTGGATTTTGGTTGTAAGTTTGTTTGCATTGTGATGTTGTGCACTTGATGTTGGGTTGGGTGTTATGGTGAGAGCACCTCCAATGGAGGTAATGCTCAGCTTGTATGGGTAGGGGAGAGGAACAATCCTTGGGGGCTCTCCCACAGTATGTGTTTATGATTTTATGCCTTGAGGGCTTATCATCATTTGAGGAGAAGATATCTGAAAGGCAAGAGTGCCATGCAATTTGTTGTGATTCTTGTGGATTGTGGTGTTTTGGGGGATTTTGGCTTGAGGCCATGTGTTGAGATTTTCTTTATCATTTGGGAGCCCCTTTAAGTTGAGAGGTCTATCCCCTACCCTCACCAAACTCATTTACATGAGTTGAGTATTGTGTTAAGCCTTTGGGTTGTTTTGAGTGGATGTGTTTGATTTCTGTTGTGGATTGATACACCTGTGTGAATCCCTACCTCCCTAGCTCGGGGGTGACCCACTTGCGGGTCTATGGTAGGGAGGAGAGCTTTCCTTTCTTAGTGGCTGGTTTTTGTTGTTTCAGTGTTGTGTTTGTTGCAGGTGGTGAGAAGAGCAGTGAAGTAGTCATGGAGCCTTTTTGGTGTGGCCCTTGTAGCATTGAAGTGGCTGTTTAGTCATGGCCATCATGGTCTCATTGTATTTTATTCTTGAAGAGTTTGTTTTGTTATTTGCCATGATGCTGGCTGTGTAAATATTGAATTGCAAACAATATGTATTTAATTTAATGTTGTTACTTCTATTTTTGTGGGGCTGTGGAGTTGTGAAATGCATGTGTAGTTATAATTAGTTTTCTACTTTTGTCTTCAAAAAAATATATATATGAAATTGCATCAATGGTTGTTAAGATATATTTGCTTGAAGGAAGTAGGAATTTTAGGGATTAAATTTCTGTTGTTACTCAGTTTAGTTATTAAACATCTAGTTATTGTTAGAACCTTATGTATAGATACATCTCTGTTTAAATTTATTCAAACAAAGAAATTCAATACTATGTTATCTAATTAATTAGATACAGAAATGAAATGTTAGTATCCAAAAGAAATAGAGCTAAATCTGAAGTTAGTATTTTGTTATGGGCCATTGCTTTGAGAAAGTTAGCCCTTTGTGTTACATAAAACCCAATACAGTTGACCCAACTTGCTGAGCATTTTTATACCCCTGTGTATATACAGGAGTTGGTTATTTGTGGTTACATTAAATTATATATACACTCATATATGTATACCTACAAATATATACATTCTTGAGTGAGTACGTTTATCAATTCAGATATGTAAACAATAGTAGAAAATGTCTTCTTACTGTAATATTCTGGGTAGATTGGGAATTTAGACCTGAGTGTATATATATAAATATATATACACACATACAAATACATATACTCATGTATGTATGAATATAAATTTATATATACCTATAAAAAAAATAATAATAATATTGATAATAACTTAAATCCAAAAGAAAAGAATAAAATATAAAAAATATAAAAAAAATAAGTTTTCTGTGAAATTTCTGATTGACTGTACCATTCTAGAAGATATATATACATATATATATATATACATATATACATATATATATATATATAAACATATTTATATATATATATATATTACTGATATTGAAAAGAATTTTTTTTTTGAATAAAATAGATGAGATCCAAAAGAGTATACTAGCGACGGGCTGGTCATTGCTTAGTTTTTAGGTTAATTTTTTTGAGATAAAAAAAAATAGGGGGACGACGGCTTAGCCGCCGCTGCCCCTTTCTGCTGCATATATAATGGTGTGGGGTGGGGGCTATGCCTCCCCCCACACCCGTGGGTGTGGGGGGAGGCATAGCCCCCTCCCACCCCTTTTCCCGTAGCTCGTAGCGCGTAGGCCCCGCAGCCGTTCTACCTTACTGCCGCCCTCCGCAGATAGCTGCCACTCCTCATCACGCCTTCCTCCTGCACGCCACCACTTCACTCCCACCGCGGACCACCCTCTGCCCACAACAAAACCTCCTCCACCACGACTCCACCTCCACCCGTCCACGGCAACACCACCGTCGGCGACCCTCCACTTCTTAGCACTACATCAAACAAAAAAAAATATATAAACTCTTGGGTTTTAAAAAAAAAAAAAATTAAGCATTACACAAACACAAAAAAAAAAGACAATGTAAACCTGTGTGATTCTAAATGCTTAAAAAAAAAAAAACAATGAAGACTCCTTTGTGCTCACCTCCGTGAGCCTTCTAATGGCTGCCCCAAACCCTACCTGCACACACACACAAAAGAAAAAAAGAAAAAGAAAAGAGTCAAACAAAGAAAATCATGGGGAAAACAAAAGAGAATAGGAAATGAGAAGGAGATTAGGGTTCTAGGGAAAAACTAGTAGAATAATAAATTAGGGCAATCCTGTCTCTAGAAAATAATTTTTAATTTGCTAGGGCTTTTCTCTTTTTGTTTAGAAGGATTTTTATTTTGAGGGTTTATTTTACGTTTTTATTTTAATCCCTAATCTTCCTTATTTGTTTGAAATTATCTCCTGGGAAATTTTAAATTGGTTCTAATTATTTTCTTGGAAGGGGTATTTATTCATTTTGGTTAGTATCTAGTGTTTTGAATTTTACTAATTGGTTGGAGCTTATTATTTTAATTTCCTAAACTTTTATTCTTTCCGGTGGAATTTGACCTTATTTTATCTTATCTATTTTATAATCACTTTACGGGATGAGTATTTAAACTCTTTTCCCCCTCCTATTTTTTTAAAATATGTGAGCTGGTTTTAAATATTTGTTGAGATTATAGTGAATAACGGACTTCCTATTCTTCGTGGGTTCGTTTGACATCTTGTCATTTACTCTGCTTTTAGTTGTTACTCTATTGTCGTTGAATTCATTTTAAAGCCGAAAATTTAAACTTAATTATTCTTAAATTCTATTATGCGCTCATTGTCGTCTTATTTTAAAATCATTTTGTGTTTATCGAAAACACGATATGCTACCAGTTTTTAACTAGATTTTAGGTTTTATTTTATGCGTTATTTAATTGTTTTATTCCTTCATCCAAAACTTATCGAGCGCCATCATGTCTCCAAAATTAATCATTCCCTCTGTTCTGAGTCACGTTATGATGTGAATATGGAAACCATCTCACCTAGGAAAAACTTAGGGTTCAGGTTATTTTAATCTAACCCTAGAAGCGACACACTCCATGTCACACACCCCTAGAAAGCCTACGCTTCATCAAATATGTTGTCATGTCTACGCCTTAGGTGTAATGCCACCGAGCACGCAAGCGCGTGCGAGGTGGTTCTTAGGGTTAGGGAGAAAAGTTTTTTCGGGGTTCGTGTCATGACCACATGGCAAATGTGGGCATGACACGCATGTTTGTGTGTCGCGACCGCATGGGAGATGCGGGCATGACAGGTTTTACCACCCAAGAGACTAAAAAAAATTACCAATATGGGATAAAGTGAAAAAACTCCTAAATAAACCTAGTGTGAAGAGAGCTAAAGCAGAGAACTAGCTAGGAAATAACTAGATAGATAAAGAACCCCATTCACACTAACACCCCCTAAGTGTAACTTAGGGGGAAATGTAAAGAAGGAAGCAAAGATGAGTCCTAGCAACGAGGCCTGATGAGGTACCCATGTACAAAAGATCCCCTCAAATAGAAAAGGAGAAAACCCAATGGGAAAAAACTCCCCCCATGAGAGGATAAAGCAAGGAGGACTAAATGACCCCTCTAAAAGAGATGTCCTGCATCCCCAAGAAAGGCTGAAGATGGACATACTTTCTCTTAGTGAAGGGTTTGGTGAGAACATTTGCAACCTCCTCTTCTGTAGGACAATACCACAAATTAATGATCTGCTCCTGAATTAGCTCCTTGAGAAAATGCATGTGGATCTCAATGTGTTTGGTCCACTAATGATGAAATGGGTTCTTTGATATCTGGATGACACTCTGGTTGTCACAATAGATGACTTATGGCTTCTAAAAAGTGATGTCAATTTCAGTGAGGAAATTTTGAAGCTAAATAACATCAGTAGCAGCATTGACAGCCCTCGATATGTAGCCTCAATCGAAGAAAGAGAAATGGCGTGTTCTTTCTTGCTCTGCCAACTAATGGGACCAAAATCAAGGTGAAAATTGTAGCCAGAAGTGGACTTGAAATAATCAAGATCACCAGCCCAGTAAGAATCCATGTATCTAATCAAATCTGAACCTATGCCTGCTACATAGTGAATCCCATACCTGTGAGTGCCCTAGATGTAGTGCAAGATGTGTTTGGTAGCCTTCTAGCGAAGCTCATGTGGTTCCATCGTGAAGCATGAAACAATTCCAATTGCAAATGAAATGACATGGAAAGTATGAGTTAGGTAAATGGCCTACCAAAAAGATGACAATACAAAGTGGCATCAGCTAGTGGTGTGGAACACTTCACCTCAAGCTTAACTTTAGATAGAAAGGGAGTCAATGTAGGCTTGCAATCAACCATAGAAGATCAAGAGCATACTTGGGTTGCGCAAGAGAGATCCCAAAAGAGGTTTGAGTGATATTGATCTTGAGAAAGTAGTGTAAGAGACCTAAGTCGATCATGGCAAACCTTTTGTGCAAAGTAGTCTTGAAACTCACAATGATGGATGAGGTGCTTGTAGTGACAATCAAGTCATCAACATAGAGAGCCAAGAAAATAAGAGCAACCTCTTGTCTCAAGATGTAGACATTCTGATTAGAGTGGCATCTGGAGAACCCAATTAAGAGAAGAAAGGAGTCCATCTTGGTATACCAATCTGTGGGGCTTCTTTGAGGCCATAGAGAGACTTCCTTAATTTACAGACTAATGAAGAATCCTAAAAAAGTCCCTGTGTTTGATCCATGTAAATCTCCTCATGTAGATCCCCATGAAGAAATGTACTCTTCACATCCATTTGATGTACAACCCAACCTTGAGCTACAACAATAGAAAGTATCAAGTGAATGGAGTTCATCTTGGCAATGGGGACAAAGGTATTAGTGTAGTCAACACTAGGAACCTAAGAGAAACCTTTAGCCACAATTTGTGCTTTGAACTTGTCAATTTATCCATCCACTACAAATTTGGTTTGATAGATCCACGTACAATGAACCAGTTTTTTTCCCTTAAGAAATGGAACAAGATCCGATGTTTTGTTCCAAATCAATGAATTTTACTCTTCCTCCATTGATGAATCCCACTCATCAATACCCAATGCTTCACAAAAGGATTGTGGATCTAAAGCTATGGCAATGAAGGAATGTGAAATGTCTTGGTGTTGTGACTAAGTCCTTTGAGTATCTGAAGGATCCCCAACAAGAGCGCCTAAAGAATCAAGTGTTTGATGAGCCTAACGAGGCATGGTAGGGGATGGAGGAGGAGAATCCTCATCCTCAGAATCTAAACTCTACAAAGAGGAGGATGAAACCTCATGATCAACTCTATGAGTAGAGGCAGGTGGAGGAAGATCCTCTGAGTCACTAGATGAATCTGCTGTGGAGAAAGGAAGATGAGAAGATGAACTAGGAGAGATTTCCTCAAGTTGTACACTTCACTCAGTAAATAGCCCATGTCTCTCAGGATCCAAGATTCAATAACCTTTCACACCATCGTGGTAACCAACAAATATGTGGGCCCGAATTTGTGGTTCTAAGGCTGTGTATTTCTCTGAAGGAATGTGTGCCCATGTTAGAGAGCTAAAAACACTAAAGTGCCACATAATAGGTTTCCAAGCACACTAGGCTTAAAAGGGAGTCATGCCCTTCAATGCCTTATGAGGAACCCTATTTTGGATGTGAGTAGCATAATTGTTAACTTTCACATAATATTTAGGTGCAAGGGAGCATGCGTGGATCATGCAACCAACCATCTCTTTTAGGGACCTATTTTTCCTCTCTACTATGTCCCATTCTGTTGTGGTGTGTAGGTAACAATATGTTGAAGATCAATCCCTTCAAGAGTGCAAAATTGTTGAAAGTGATGGTTCACATATTCTCTACAGTTGCTAGTGTGGAGAATTTTGATGTACTTCTGAGATTATTTCTCGACACAAGCCTTGAAATCCTAAAATATATCAAAAGATTCTCCTTTCTTCCGAAGAAAGTAGACCTAGGTAGGCATCAATGAAAGTGAGCAAGTAGCAAGATTTGATGAAAGACAAGGATGAAAATAGACCCGCCACATCACTGTGAACCAACTCAAGGACTTTTGAAGCCCTCCAAACCTTCCCTTTGTCAAACTTGTCCTCAGGATGCTTTCCTAAGGCACAACCCAAACAAACTCCATCTGAGAAACTGATTCAAGAAAGACCTGTGACCATACCCTACATACTAAGCTACTAAAGATAGCGGAAGTTGAGATGGCCAAACTGCTCATGCCGTAGTTTTCTCAAAGAATTCGAATGGGTGAGCAAAGTAGTAGAATGTGAATCAAGAACAAAGTGAGAGAAAGAATACAATCGAGGCTCATGATCAACCTTACCAACTACAAGGAGTGCATTATCTTCAAGATCCCTGATGGTGATAGAAGGGTACTGCTACAGTAGTTGTCCCACTTATAGGACATCCTGATTTTTGTCTAAAATCACATATTTTTTAGAAAAATTATGATTTAAGCCTTGAGAGGTTCCATCTAAAGGGGTTTAATTGAAGGGGGTTAAATAAACCCCCCTTAGATAAACCCCCTTGGAAATAACCCCTAGTCTTAAATTAAACCCTTGATGGAGTCTCATTTGCACCTATCAAAATGCTGACAAAAAACCATTTTTGCTTCACCTTTTGGGGGATCAAATGAAGTCATTTAGAAATTCTATTTTGTAAGTATGTAGCCCTTAGTATAATCTTTCCAAAAAGTATGATATTGAATATATTTCATCTGATTATTATATATATTTTCTACTTTCTAGTGAACATAGGTTTTTCATCGAATATCAAGGTCTCTATTCCACACACAAAAAAATAAAAAAATAGAGAAATAAAATTCTAAAAAATATCTGTACACTAGGTATTGATGTCCTTATTTTAACAAAAAAAAAGTTAATTTGGATACATACTAGAAAAATTATGTTGTATGGTATAAACCTATGTTTGAATTATAATTAATCTCACTTCAAAAATTAATTTTAAAAAAATATGCAACAAAAAATTATGAAAAAATATATACGCACTAGATATTGGTGTTTCAATTCTATTTTTAGAAATTTATATTTTTTTCTTTTCTATAAAATAAGTTATGTTGTATGGTATAAAAGTTACTTTTTAAAAATACTGTTAACTATAAAAAATAAGTTATTAAAAGTTACGAAAAAAATTCACAAATTATTTCTTAAAATTAAAAAATACATTTAGAATCTACACAAAATCTCAAAAATCACTAGTTCACATCATCTTCAAATTCTTAACAAATTAGTTGCTATAGGTGTCATGAAGTGAAAATTTGGTTTAAAATGTTGATTTCAATGTCCCACTTTGTCCAAAAAGTGGGATACAGTATTGTGGGCTAACCCAAAATCTAAAGTGAATTCAACTTTCTTTCCATTCTAGGTGATCTGATAGATGGAGAGAAGGTTGGTTGAAAAGTTGGGCACACAAAGAACATCCTCAAATGTACTAGTGCCAGCATCAATTGAAACTTTCTCGATGACATCTACAGGAGAGTCATCCCTAATTAGAATGTGGGGCACAAAACAAGGCTCTAAGAAACAAAACTATTCTCTAACAGAACCCATGTGATGTGATGCACTCGAGTAAAGAATCCATTGTTGTGAAGAATTTGTAGTAACAAGAAGTTCAGTTGATTTCCCTTTGTACCCGATTTCAAAGGAGTAGAGGATTGTTGAGCAACAGAAGAAGGCAGAATAATGTTGTTCTTTTGAGAAGATGATTTAGCTCATCGATCTACTTCTTGTGACAAGAATGTTCCTCATGACCAACCTTCTTGTAGTAACTACAAGTTGGTCTTTCCTTCTTTTGAGAATTCCCCTTTGAAGAACAGTTAGAGTATGATTTTGGGGTAGATGATGATTGTGCCTAATCTTTCTATGACTTCTTTTATTTCTTGTCAAGTTTCCTTGACTCTTTTTGTCCCTTCGGCTGATAAGCCAAAAAATCCTAAGATTGAGATGGCTTCAAAAGACCCATGGAAAGAAGCTTCCTTTGTTCATGCATTAACAATTCAGAAAAGGAAACAAAAGAAGGTAGAGTATATGCAGATCCCATATTCAACCTATGAGTGTGAAAACTAGAAACAAATGCAGCACATTCTAGTCCAAGTTTAGTGAGAGTAGTTAAGACAAGTTGCATGTCCTTTTTCTCAAAGCCACATGATTTACATTGTGTTCTTATCTCATTAAACTTTGTTATATAATCCTAGATGTTGTCAAAAGGCTTAGTATTAAGACTCATTAATTCATTGTCAAGTTGATATCCCCTAACTTCATTCGTTGTACCATATAGAATTTTTAATTTGTCCCACGCATCATGTGAATTTGTACATCCATCAAGTTGAAACATAATGTCAAGGGAAACTAAACTCCTAAGACAACTAAGAGCTTTTTGTGTTCAATCATCTAGAGTACCTTTTCCTTAACATATGTAGGTTCCGTTACCTTTTGTTCAACATAAGGTGTATAGCCTTGTTGTATTAATGAGTTCCATGCATTTTGATGCCATGTGTTGTAGTTATATGGTGTTAGTAATGGAAATTTAAAAAGACCCATTTGTGAAGGAAAAGAGAGCACAAGCAGAAAGAGACGCACAAGCACAATCAAACCAAGATACCCCCCGAATCAAACAATCAAAGAGTAACCCCAAGAAATTTTTTTTGACACTTTATATTTAGTGCAGTTACAATTGCCACTAGAAAGAAACATTGAGTGGACTTGACTTCAATGATTTTACAAATCCTTAAGGAATGAGTATATAATGAAAGTACAATTTTGGCACAATACCAAGTGAAATTATCAACACCACTATGAAATACATGAAAAACCATGCACTTTTAGAAAAAAGAATCACCTTGATATGAAGTTGTATGAGGAAGTTATGAAGCTTTGAAGCTCTCAAAATGAGAACTACATAGTGTCACCTGTGAGAATTTGTAAATTTTGGAAAATCCATGCATCAAAATTAGAAACCATTTGCACTAGCACGTAGAGCACAAAAAATTAGCCAAACTAAAATAAATGTTACTTGAATAAAGGAGGTCGTGAGCTCAAGTTATGAGCCTACAAAGTTTGTCTTCAAAACTCAACTTGCCAACAGAGAGGGGGTAAAATTTGAAAATCCTCCTTGCCACTAAATTTAGTGAAACTAACACCAAATATATTGGTACCACCATGATTATAGGTCTAGATAATTTAGAATTGCTTGTAAAATAGAAAATCCTGCTAGATATGGTGGAAGAGATAGTAGACGCCAAAAATGGCAGAACTGCCAAAAACACTGCCAAATGTGATGGAATCTCCAAAAATAGTGCCCTGTCATGAAGGCCAAGGTAGGGGTGGTTTTCAAGTTTTGTGCAAGCTGAATGTGGAATAAGGGCCAAATGGCTAAAACACATTAACAAAGGGCCAAATTTAAACCCCTTAAAGGGGAGAACAACCTTAAAGGAAGGTCCGCACCCTTGAAGAAGGCTATGACATTTTGTGAGGTCTGTAAGCCTCCTTAAAAGAGGTTGCGATCTCAATATATGTGATGCCTCCCTATTAAAGGGGATGAGACCCAAAGTACTTTTTGCACCAGGTACAAGGCCTACACAAGCACTACGTAGGTACCCAAGTACCTTCCAATTTTTTAAATTTTTTTTAAAAAGATTTTTGAAAAACAAAATTGCAAATTTTTACATATAAGTTTGAATCTTTTTTTTGAAAATTTTTGATAAAAAATTGTAGAGATGATTTTTTTTTGAAAAATTTGAAAAATTTTCACCTTGAAATGCATGCTAGGGAGTCATACGACTTGGGCAAATGTTTTTTCCTCTCTGGACAACTTTTCCCAAAATCAATGATTGGACAGTCAATGTTAGGGTGTTTAGGCATTTTGAACACAATAGCAAGGTCATATTTGACCTAAAATGCTTTGAAATGGTGACTCCTTTCTAGATCTGGAAATGAACCTCTGGGTTCTAACCCTTACAGATATGGCCTCTGGTGTCTAACTAGGACAAAATGAAAGTCAAATATAACTATCTCAGCTACTCTAGACTCAATGGTGAGCTTAGAATGTCTCTAGGAAGCTCCAAAAATACTTGCAATTGGTAAGTAAAAAAAAGAACCCTCTCAGAAACTAGTCTTTTCTCCACACTTTTCTGATTCTCTAGATCATTTAAAGATGCAAGAGAAGAGCATACTCATGTGCTTAAAAAAAATAGCTCTACACTCTTAGATTTCTAAAAATATTGCTAACCCACAACTCACGATCGCTCTGATACCATGTAAGATTTGGCTGAAAAGCCACTTAGTAATGCAAATGAATGAAGGAAAGAAAAGTTTGAAATAAAAAATGAACAAGAATAAACTGTATTCTACTCAAGAGAATGCAAAGCATACAATGAAAATGAGATTCTCATATGAGAGTGATGGGTGGGTATATATAGGTTTTACCACCCAAGAGACTAAAAAACACTACCAATGTGTGATAAAGTGAAAAGTCCCTAAGTAAACTTAACCTACTATGAAGAAAGCTAAAACAAAGAACTAGCTAGGAAAGAACTAGATAGATAAAGAACCCCATTCACACTAACGCCATTTTGTTTTTAATTTAATTCCCTACAATTTAAGGTCCTTTAAGCCCATACCCACTAAGTTTTTAGGAAGACAACACCAATTCCATTTTACAACATTCCTTTTTTATTTCCTTTACCTTCAAACGATAAAAAAGTTCCTATCATTTTTTGAATTTTCTCTACTTGAATACTCAAAACAACTAAGAAGAGACATAATAAATGTTAAAGGAAGATAATGCTTTTTGAAAACCTAAGCACTACCTGCCAAAGATAAAATTTGTCCCTACCATTTACTATTATTTTTTTAATTTACTTGTATATTCATTCCCACATATCTTTGAATGAAGGTTCAACAACAAAAGGAATACCTAAATATTGTACTTTATTTGGGCCATCTCATTCCAAATCCCATTTCAAAAACCAATTAGGTGGGGAATAATTCTAGATCAACAAAATATATCCCAAGTATTTTCATCAATTTATCAACTTATTTTTTCCTCAAATTCAAGAAATAAAGGTAGTATCATCTACAAACTAGATATTTATCGTTCACTAATATCAAGGAGAGATAAGCCTTTAATTAGAGTACTAATATAATAATTTCTTAGTAGGCAGTGTATAGCCATAGATGCTATGAGAAATAGAGAGGGAGTTAATGGACATCCCTATCTAATAGACCTTTGTAGGAAAAAAAGGGATCAATTAGTTTCCCATTGATTTCCACTTAGTTTAACACTTCCACCATCCTACAAAACTTATCTTGAAACCCTATGTCATATAAGACCATCATTATAAGAGGCCACTCAATTCTATCATATGCTTTCTCAAGTGTAAATTTGTTAAACCTTGTGAAAAACCCATGTAAAAAACTCTTTGTATAATGTTTTATATTTGTTGTCCAATTTGTTTATATTTTCAAGTTGACATGTTATTACCAGTTACACTACTTTAAGTTGTGTGACCCTTTATGTATTATTTATCATTAGGAAACTAGCCCCATCACACATGTTTATTGCATCACTTAGTCAGTTAGCTAGTCTTTTCTCCACCTGCTGATGTATGTTTTGCTTCCTAATGGACCTCTGCTACATGGCATCTACTTTTTATATCGTGCACTTCCTTTACATCACTAAATGGTCCACTTAAGCCTCTTGTTCACTTCCTATTGTGCAATAGTGTACAATGTCTAGCTTTTCTTACTAAGCATCCCAAAGTTTTATACCATTTTCTCATCATTGCTTAATCAACATAAAGCCTACCGCATGCTTACTTTCAAAGGATTTATGTGGACCTATTATATACATTATTTCAAATTACAATCCACTGGTCCATATGGAGATATTCTATTGCATCATTTTTCCTCCTTTCAATGCCAAGTCATCCCTTTAATAAAGCAATGGAAGACTTCCATGTGCTATTATGACTATGGCATTCCTTGGTTACATGGAACTTATTCATTGCATCACTACCATACTTCACATTGCAAAGTTATCCCTTCAGTCATTTACTTTCTTGTCAATGTATTTGTGCCATGTGTCACTCTAGTGATTATGTCTTCAAAAGGGCTGTACCCTATTGGTCCAAGTTCCCATCTACATCAGAATAGGGGTTCCACATGTCAAAACTTTAAAGATTCTTGTGGCCCCCATGCATCTTGGCATATGAAGATGATGGTTGAGGCTATATGGAAAATTCTTAGTGCACTACATGCCTCCTTTGCATCGCAAAGTGTTATACCTACTTGCACATAAACTATGTGATATGTGATAAGTTATAAAGAGAGTCTAATTAGCAAAATTATGGCCATGTGAAAATTTCCATATATCCACCTATAATGTTATAATGCTCTCATAGCTAGCACCCAATTCATGTCAAGCCTATACATGTCTAGTCAAATTAAAACCTATATATGTGCTCCTTGTTTAAAAAAGAAATTACATGGAAGACTCTAATGGCATCACACTACTGCCTTACATTGTTGGGTGCTATATTCTCACAACCTTGCATTAGCCACTATGTGATACACCATTGATCTTTTTCCACCCCAAAAATGATGACTATTATAATTTATTTTTAAAAATTATGTTGGAAATATCAAAGTCAGAGACACTATTGGTATGCTGATGAGTATGATATTCAAGAAGTGTTGTCATTGATGGCAACAAAGTTCAAAGATTAAAATTGAGTTGTGAGGTTATAGTAATGTCCCTCATAGGAGGTTCTTGTCCTCATAAAGTTATCTATACAAAAAGTTTTGATCCGGAAGAAGATTTGATGAAATTTGGCTAAGTGTTAGAATGTTATAGTCAGTACACAGAGCTACAACTGTTTTGGTCTGCATATTTCTGGTATAACATATTTCCTTCTCTAGTTCTAAAGTGTTGTTGGAATATGTTTAGAGAGCCTAAATCCAATGTTTTAGAGTTTGAAGTCTTCCGGAGTGATAGATAAGTTTGTCAAAAGTATCGCTATATGGATAAACAGTGTTAGTCTATGACAGAGACCAAGTTTCAGTACTCTGCATTTCACCACATGGAAACATTTTGTTGTGTTGATCTGGGGATATGTTTGGAGATGTTTGAAGATTGTTTGTTCTAGGTTTGAGGTAGTTTGGAGGTCTGGTTATTGAGTTATGCTTTGATAGTCAGTATGCACTTGTGTTATCCTGCTCATGAAGCTGGCCCGGAGAAGTATACCTTGTGCAAAGCAATCCAAAGATTAGAGTGTTGTCTTAAGAGGTTTTATAGGTCATGCCAACATATGAGAATGTGTTTCATGTTTTGGTTCACTCCGCATTGGATCTTGAGGCCGACTATTGCTATTCCACATGCTACACTCAAGCAGGCCGACCTAATTGATGATATGAGTAAAGCAGATTTAAAAAGAAGGTAAATGCATTTTGTGAAGTTAAGTAGGAGCTATTTTAGGTCTACTCTGACCTATTTTCAAGTTTGAATCCTAGTGTAAAGTTCATGGGTAAATTTTTGAGGCATGTTTCACACGCTACATTCATTTGGGACGAACTAGTTGATGTTGTAAAATAAGCAGATATATATAGAGGTTTGTTTTCAATGCTTGAGATATGCGATGAGTTGGAATGATGGATGTTTTGTGATTTGAATAATGCGACAAGTACCTATAGTTGCAAACTAAGGAAGAATAGAGTAGACAGTGTGTTTGTAGAATAGAGCAGAGTTGCAATCCAGAGCAGTAGAAGAAGATATTGATTATGCTTCATTGGAACTGTATTCTGTGCATATGTAGATGCAATTGTAACAATTCATCATTGGTAGCGAGCCATTTCATTTAATTCTTTTCTCCCTTTCTTTCTTAGTGGGTAGTGAGTCCACTTGGACAATGAGTCCACTTGCAGTGAGCACTTCTATAATACCTTAAGTGGTTATAATATATTGTGAGCTAATCCTCACCGTGGTTTTTCCCTTTTTAGGTTTTCCACATAAAAATCCTAGTGTCTATGTGTTATGGTTTATGGTTTCATGTTTCATGCATAACTTACTTTGCTCCAATTGAATATGCTAAATGGATTGAAATTTCTTATGCTTAATTAGTCTAAGGGAATACTGATTCACCCCCCCTCTCAGTATTCTAGGTGTTCAACATGTTAAACCTTGGATTTTCTTGCCATTTAGTCTACACACAAGTCTACTATTAATGTCATAAGTTCCTCTACTATTAATGTCATAAGTTCCTATGTATATAGGGTATCTACTCCTTTGTAAATATTACATAATAATTCTATAAACTTGAGCTCTTTTCATTTCTAGTGCTATAACCTAAAATCAAGTTGTGTTAAAATTCTAAAACACCATGAGTTCAATTGTGAAGGTTTGACCTAGTTGAGAGTTGTAGAGAATTGAAACACGGAGCTGTGTAAAGAATGTTACCAAAATTTCAATTGTAGAGGAACAAAACTACTAGAATTCAAGTCTTGGTGTCTCTACATTTTCTGAGTTAGAAATTTTTTCTCTTGCACTGTATTTGTCATCATTACTACTCTCTGCATTAATTTGCAAGGGGTTAAGGTTTATTTTAAAATTGTGGACACCTAGGGCTTGTGTGATTGCCCTAATCCTTTAGCTCAGTTTGTTAGGTGAATTTATGCTGATACTTCCAAATTTTCATAATCTATCAAATTCAAGTACCACCAATGACTTCACTGAGCAACTCCCCTTGGCATCTAAGAGGTTTAATAAGTCATCAAGGAAAGGTGTCCTCACTAACCACATCAAGGATTCCAAAATGTGCATTAGGGATTTCGTAACCTTTGTGAATGGGTGCGACTTATTCAAGGTATTTTTTGATAAATATTTTAGTATTTTCCTCATATGTAATGTGCGAAGGTTTGACTTGGGGAAGGTGATAGTGCCAAACTATTTTATCATCCCTGAATTACTAGAATGGGTATGCAAAATGTATGATCCTACATCGAGGACTATCAAGGGTGTAGATAGAAAATTCATGTTCACTATAAGAGGAGGGTTGATGTAAACTATATTCAATTTGAGCCCCAAGCAACTGATAATCCTATAAGCCTTGTCCACATAATATACTAAGAACAATCTCATTTGTAGAGTTAAGTGGATCCCCCACCATAGGGTCAAAAAGGATAAGATAGGAAGAAAACTAGAGTCCATCCATGACAGTGATCTCAAGCCCCATGACTTGGATTCTTTGAAGGATATTTCAAGGATAGTTATCAAGAAATGTGTTAATTCATGGGAATTGACACTAAATGAAAAATGTACACATGGATATTGATGTTAGCTACTCTCCAAAACCAATACATGAACATGTTTAATTATGGTTAGTTCTTGGCTGACAAACTACACAATGAAATGTTAAATTTCTAGAAGCCTAGTTCAACTCAAACACTTAGGTGGTACTATGTTGTATGCCACATTTTGTTACATGTTTTTATAAAGGACTTTGAAAGTGTTTTGGGTGTGTAGTTGCATTTAAAGGAAGTACCTAAGGGATTCATGTGGATTCATGTGCCTTGTGCAAATGAGATTTGTGAATATGGACATGAATTGTTGATATTCAAATTATTGTGTTTTTGATGATTATTTTGTTACTCCTATTTTGAAAAAAAATAGGACATGTAAGGACAAGGCTTACCAATGAATTAATGAAATTGTTAAGGCCTCTAGCACTACATGAGAAGAGAAAGATTAATTAAACTAGGGAGACAAGTTTCTTCATGGTAAATATAATGTTTTTTAATAACCTAGGGTGTCCGCGCGACCCAGCCCAGCAGCTTATAGGTGAGCTGAGGTGAGACTAGTCCCTAGGGATGCATGCAATAGCCTAAAAACCACATGAATTGGGTAAACCTAAGCCTTAGAATCAAACTTGAGACCTTGGGGAGAAAACCCAAGAGTCAAGCCAACTCTGCTACCAAAGAGAATAGCATTTTAGAAGTAATGTGGAAAATACACAACTAAAATCAAGTGCATTTAAGATAGTATAAGAAGGGAGGGTTTATGCCCCCATAGGTCCAATTCCTAGATTTTACTATTTTGGGCATAAAAGGTTATGACAAATTGGTTGATATGATCAACAAATTTGGCATGGAAATAGATTATGCTAGGTAGCATGACCATAAATGATCATTGACAACATAAGAAGAAATGTTGGTAGATCAAGGTAGGAGAACCAATACCTAGAGAAGGAAGACTTAATTATAAATTGTTTTGACCTAGTTGAAAAGGAAGAGAAGAGAGAAAAATGGAAGAATATTATTGTAGAAAAGAGGAGGAGAAAGATCAATAACCCCAAATAAAAGAAGCATTTTCAAAGGTTAAAAATTTAATTGAAAGAATGAATATTATGTTGGAAGATATTGACACATTAGGATTCATGCCACCCAAGATGACATAAGCAGATCTTAGGGCTCAGGCTAGGACTTTGGAGGAAGCACCAAATGTTCCAATTATATCACTTAGCTAATCAATGGCCATGTATACCATACAAAAGGTAATAGATAGAGCTTCTCCCTTAAGAAAAGTGCCATCCTCTCAACTCACATCCAAGGATAAAGCCCATATGATTGCAACAACTACCCAACTATTTGTTATTTATCCAAATACTAAGGGTTTTGAAGACTTTGTGCCATAAGATGATCCCATAATAGAAGTCATGGCTTTCCCAGTGTACTAATAGATATTTTTTCCACAACTCCACATGTTCACACAATGATGAATCTCCTAGAGAATGACCTTGTGGTGGAGGATGTGAGGAAGAAAGCATGTGTGGAATTTTTATAGATGAATTTAAAATGCTTGTCTTCAAATTGAAAGTTCAATCTAAGATTGAAGAGAGAGGGTAGGGAAACACATTAAATTTGGTTGTTGAGGAGTAGGAAACATACCAAAGTACTATGAAGGAGTTAATTTTTGCACTAATAAGATTGCCCTTGCGGAGTGGATGAAATTGGTAGAGGATAGTGGATGCCTTACATTGCCTGGATGGGACATAGCTTCTAGAATTGCATTAGACACCATAAAAAGAATAAAAGGTGGGGGTTTTGAGGATGTTGGAAAAGAAAATAAATTTTACTTTGTCTTAGATTTCCATCACAAATATGAAATCCTAGCAATGTGGGCCATTTCCATAGAATACAACAAGCCACAAGTGTATCCAATCCTACAAGAATTAAGAGGGCAATTGATTGTAGAAAGAGTTGGGTACACTTCATCCCCAAAGATAACATCTTTGGAAATAAATATTACCATGTTCAATGAGGTAACCACAAAGAAGTTGCAAGTAGATTTTGATAAAATGAAAGAAGAGAATACTAGATTAATAAGTAAATACAATAAGGAGAAATGAAATTTAGAGAAGATCAAAGTCCAACTCTTAGTGCATTTTCCAAAATAGATTGAGATTTTCCCTAGGACATCAAGGAATGATAGTGCTTTGCAATAAATAATAAGTGAATTAGAGAGCCAATCATAGGCATCCAAGAATAATGAATAAACATTGCAAGTAAGGTCTTGAAGAGATATAGAAGACTTGATAAGAGTAATTTTCAAGGCATACAAAACCTAATAATGATGGAAGATGACATGTGGGAGTTCCATGTAAACATTTAAAAATGCCAAGGCCATAATCAAAATGTTGACCCTATTTTGGCTACGATAAATAAAAAGTAGATTACCAGGGTAATCCAACACAAACTATTTACAAGAATGCCAAGTATACTCTTGGTATCCATAGTAAAATAGCACCCATATATGAGGCCACTAAATTTATGTATGATGTTTATTCCTCCATGGATAGGATAGAGAACATTTTGAAGAAAAGAATGGATGCATTTAGGTGTCTTGTGGACTTATGAGTTCCCTCTTTGTAGGACACAAATGAAGAGAAAAAGGTCATGCGGTACTAGAAGGATGAGTTTAATTCTATTGTGTCTATTTTGTGGATCCTCTAATGAAAGATGAAAAAGTGGATCCAATTTTGTGTAGTTTTCAACATGATAAAATCCACAAATTAGACAATAGAGTTAAAAAATTATTAACGACACAAAGATAGCATTGGATACACATTATGTTTCCAATATGAACAAGATTAAAAAATCATGGAAATAGATTGGCCATCTAAAGAAAAATATGATGAATAGACAAAGGCCTTCATTAAATTTATTAATTCTTTGCATTCTTTCTATTAGTTTATTATTTGATTATATGGAATAGTCAAGCATGAATGGTGGTATATCCAAACTAATAAAAGAAACTAAACTAAATAGTTAGAGTACTTTTTAAGGATGAAAGGAGATGTGATATCCTTATGCACTCTAGCAAACATGAGTCACATGGGTTCTAGAGCATTATCAAGTTAGGACACACATAATAGAGTTGATTTGACCATGCACTGTTAAAACTAGAAAAATCACATGATCAATAGGAAAGGGTCATCAAGGAACTTTCTTATATAATGATTGGAGGTTTTGGATATTTTCACAAGATTGAGTCAAGGGTTCATTCAACAATAGCTTGTGGGGAAGCATATCAAAGTGAAGCTTAAAGGAATCATGGGGAAGGAGTAGTGCAATTATTAGGTTATATTGGATCAACTTTAAGAGGTCTAATGAAGGATATATCATGGATAAGACAATATAGGTTCACATATCTTTCAAGACTTGATTATTAACATGGAGAAGGCATAGTCTTGGCAACACCTAGGTTCAAGAAATCTTGAATGTTTAGAAATGAAAACAACACTACTTCAATGGAAATTTGATTCGAGATAAATTTCAGCAATCTTTAACTGTGTGCTATTAACAATGGAGATTGTGACAAAACATAAATCCACAATACAAAAATATACCAGAAGTAGAATGAAGCACATAACACAAGTGTTTAACATGGAGAAAACCCTTTCAGGTAAAAAACTCCACCAAGAAAAGAGGTCAAGTTGTATTATCTTCACAAAAGGAGATTACAAATACATTCACTTCCTCTGTCCTCCAACCTTCACTCTGGCAGAACCTGGGTACCTTTAAACTGGTATATGCATCTCATCTACTATGCTATGGTTTATATAGAATTTAGACAACCTCAAGACATTAAATGACTTCTTACAAGCCTATAATACTTGTCAAGAGTCAAGAATACAACCTTGGGCGTCTAAGGCTAAGAATAGGCTCTTACGGGGTCATAAATGCTGTCATACATGCATCCTACACTTGGAAAAATGTGCCCATGCAAGCTTGAACACCTTGGGGCAAAAAATAGCCACTTACAACATCTTATGACGCGTCATATGCTATTATAAGTGTCATAGATTCTTATGACAACTTACAGTTGTCATAGAATCTCTTACACCTTCGTACAGCATCTATGACGTGCGTCATAACACTAAAAATAGATTATTCCTCCACATGTGCACCCCACTTTGACCAATTACCATTTACCATAGTAAATGACATCCCGTAACTACCACCGGTAACTCTGGGACTTATCATGTAGTAACTCCGTAATTACTGTGGATAGTAAGTAATTTTTACTTTTGCCAGTAAAACTTATACATCCCTTATGGGTAATTACAAATAATAAATGAAATAATACAATAATGGGATTTACAAGGTTAATGGCACCTTATCCCAACATTCTCCCACTTGACATTATACATTGTAAATCAACCCATAGGAAATCAAATGAAAAATAATCAGGCACTAGAGACAAGGCCCATGGCCTCTCTGCACCATAGGAACTTCTTTGTGCTCACAGGCTTAGTCAATGAATTTGCAACATTCTCCTAAGTGTCTATCTTCTTCAGCTCAATCTCTCCATTTGCAACCAACTCTCAAACAAAGTGATACTGAACATCAACATGCTTAGTTCGAGCATGATACATGGGATTCTTGGCCAAACAGATAGCACTCTGGCTATCACAACCAATCTGAATGATTTTGCAATCAAAACCAATACCTGTACATAGTCTCTTCAACCAAATAACCTCCTTAGAGACATGAGTAGCAGCTATATACTCTGCTTCTGTGATGGACAAAGCAACTATGGGCTACCTCTTACTCATCCAACTCACTGCACCTTCGAGTAGAGTAAACACATAGCCACTAGTGGACCTTCGACTATCCAAGTCACCTGCCCAATCTACATCAACAAAACCCTATATGTCCAAAGGTTTATTAGCACTATCAATACCAGAATAAACCAAACAATGATCAGGAGTACCTGCAAGATATTTAAACACCATCTTCACATAGTTCCAATGCTGTCTACTAGGGTTAGACATAAATTTGCTCAAAACTCCCACTGCTTGGGCAATATCTGGTCTAGTGCAAACCATTGCATACATCAAACTCCCTACAACACTAGCATATGACACATTAGACATATCCTCAAGATCATCCTCAGTCTTTGGACACATATCTAATGAAAGCTTATTACCAATAGGTAAAGGAACTCTAATTGGGTTACAGTCCTACAAACTAAACCTCTGCAAAATAGTATTCACATACTTACTTTGTGACAACCAAAGATTTTTGTTAACTCTATCCCTCTTGTTCTCCATTCCTAAAATATACCTTGCAACACCAAGATCCTTCATCTCAAATGCACCTGAAAGTTGGGCTTTAATCTCACTGACCATACCCTTAGTATTGCTGAAAAACAACATGTCATCAACATACAAAACAATAACCAGTATAGAATCATCAACACAATGAATGTAAACACAATGATCCTCCTCGCTTCTAACACAACCCAATTTCAAAACAAATGTGTCAAAATTTTGGTATCATATTCTAGGGGACTGTTTCAGACCATAAAGAGACCTCTTTAATCTGTAAACCCAATGTTCTTTTCCTTTTACCTCAAAACCTGTAGGTTGTTGCATATAAATTTCTTCTTCAAGATCTTCATGCAAGAATGCAGTCTTAACATCCATTTGCTCAATCTCCCAATCATAATCTATAGCAATGGATAAGAGAAATCTAATAGAAGTCAATTTAGCAACAGGAGAGAATCTCACCAAAATCAACTCCCTCTCTCTGGGAGTAGCCCTTGGCTACCAGTCTAGCCTTGTACTTCTCCAATGAACCATCTAATCCAAACTTCTTCTTGAAGACCCACTTACATCCTATGGCCTTTCTTACTTTGGGAAAACAAACAAGATCCCAGGTGTTACAAGAGTCTAAAGCCATCATCTCCTCCTCCATGGCTAACTGCCAAGACTCACTATCATCTATAGAAATAGCTTCCTTGTAGGATCTAGGTTCATTGTTAGTACTCAATAAAGCATATACACAATGGAAATCTAGTGGGCTATACCTATCAACAGGATTCCGTTGTCTTGTGGATCTCCTCAAGGGTGGAGTAAGAGACTCTACTCGTTCTTCTGCATGATCATCTACACCAACTTCTTCTGTCACAACAGATTCATCTTCAGTAGAACTACTCGAATCTTCTTCTTCTTCTTCACCCTCCAATCCATCATTATGTTCTTCCTGAGGTGCATCTTGCTGCTCTAAATCAAAGTACACCTTCTTTACCTTTTCATCTTTTTCTTTTGGCTACTCAAGTTCAGAAATAGCTCTAAGTTCCCTAAAAATAACATCTCTAGAAAAGATAATCTTGCAGGTTAGTGGATTCCAAAGCTTATAACCTTAGACATTATCACCATATCCAATGAATGTATACTTTTTAGCCTTTGGATCCAACTTAGATCACTTTTCCTTAGGCACATGAACAAAAGCCTCACAACAAAAAACCCTTAAATGTGAAACAAAAGGTTTCTTACCTATCCACACTTCACAAGGTGTGGATTCCAAAGCTAGTGGGTTAGTGGGTTAGTGGATATCAAGTAGCAAGCAGTACACACAGCCTCTACCCAAAAACATTTATCCAACTGTGCATCACTAAGCATACTTCTGGCCTTTTCCATAATTGTTCGATTCATCCTTTCTGCAACACCATTATGATGTGGTGTATACGAAGTTGTCTTTTGTCTAATTATACCTACATGCTTGCAAAACTCATCAAATTCCTTAGAGAAATATTCCCCTCCATTGTCAGATCTTAATAATTTTTATCTTTAAACCTGATTGGTTCTCTACTAAGACTTTGAATTCCTTAAACTTAGTGAAAACTTCAAATTTATGCTT
This sequence comes from Cunninghamia lanceolata, assembly GCA_027924645.1. Taxonomy (NCBI): domain Eukaryota; kingdom Viridiplantae; phylum Streptophyta; class Pinopsida; order Cupressales; family Cupressaceae; genus Cunninghamia; species Cunninghamia lanceolata. The sequence continues at coordinate 3,595,287 of BSBN01000082.1, forward strand.
CATAAAATAAATCCATGTAAATCTGGATACATCATCAATCAAGGTTACAAAATAATGAGATTTTCCAATAGATTCATTATCCACAGGTCCAAACACATCTGTATGAATAATTTCTAACTTCTCTTTTGCTCTATTGCTTCTTGAAAGAAATGATTTTCTATTTTGTTTACCAAACACACAATGCTCACAGAAATCAAAGTACTCATCAGAATAGGAGAAACCATCCAACAAATTTTTATTCTTAATAGTTTTTAATACATTATTGCTTGTGTGGCCCAATCTACGGTGCCACAACATACAAGTGTTTTCAGAAGCCTCAGAAACATAAGAGGCATTACAAACTGTAGTGGCTTCAAGCTTAAACAAGTTCCTGAATCTCTACCCTTTCGCTACCACCAAGTTCCCTCTCACCAATCTGTAGCCATACTTGTCAAATGTCACATGCATTCCCAAATCATTCAACTTCGAAACTGAAATCAAATTTCTAGCTAATCCAAGAACATGCAAAACATCAGGGAGGGTTTTAATCCTCCCATCAATAAAACACAACAATACCTTTCCTTTCCTGACAATCAGATATGAAGAGTTGTCACCAAGGTAGATATTACCTCCATCATATTCTTCATATGTGGAGAACCATTCCTTATGCGGGGTCATAAGAAATGAGCATCATGAGTCAACCAACCAGTTTTCATCAGAAACAAGATTACATGCAGAAAGTAAAACTTCTTCACCTGCATTCGAGGACTTATCCGAAGCACTCTCCCACTGTTTCTTGGGATTTCTACACTCATTCTTTACATGTCCCCTTTTACCGCAGTTCCAACACTTAACTCTATTCTTTTTACCAGGAGTCTTATACTAGCCCTTGGACTTGTCCTTAGCCCCTTTCTAATCTCCTTTAGGTCCTCTTTCCTTAGACCTTCCCCTGACACTGAGAGTATCCCCTGAACTATCTAAACTCTTCTTCCTCAATTCCTATGACAGTATCACTGAAACAAGAGCATCCAACTTTAGATCCGCAAGGTTAGCAGTGATAGCAATGATAACATTCTCCCAAGACTCAGGTAAAGAACAAAGAAGTAAGATACATTTATCTTCCTCACTAACCTCAACATCTACTGAATCAAGCTGACTCACTAACAAATTAAAAGAATTTAAATGCTTTGCAACTAATTCACCTTCTTGCATTTTCATGGAAAACAATTTTGTTTTTAAATAGAGTTTATTTGCCATACTCTTGGCTTGATAGATCTCACCCAACTGTTTCCACAACTTGTATGCAGTCTCTTCCTTTGCGACATTCAACATGACAAAGTCTGAAAGACACAACCAGACGGTTCCCTATGCCTTATCCAATCTATCCCACTCATCTAGAGAGACTTCATCGAGTTTCTTCTCTTTTTGAATAGCCAACCATTGGTTTCTTTCTTCCAACAAATCTTCCATTTTTAGCTTCCACAACTCATACCCCATTTTGTTGAACTTCTTAATGTCCAATCAAGAGGTTGATGCAATAGTGGATGCATCCATAATAAAAACACAAGATCTGCAAAACAAACACAACCAAATCTCCCACTGTAGCTACAACTTCCACACTACCACCCAAGAGTCAAAGCTAACCTGGATCTAATACCAAATGTTAGAAATGAAAACAACACTACTTTAATGAAAATCTAATTTGAGATAAATTTCAACAATCTTTAACTGTGTGCTATTAACAATGGAGATTGTAACAAAACATAAACCCACAATACAAAAATATACTAGAAGTAGAATGAAGCACATAACACAAGTGTTTAACATGGAGAAAACCCTTTTAGGTAAAAAACTCCACTAAGAAAAGAGGTCAAGTTGTATTATCTTCACAAAAGGAGATTACAAATACATTCACTTCCTCTGTCCTCCAACCTTCACTCCAGCAGACCCTGGGTACCTGTAAACTATTATATGCATCTCATCTACTATGCTATGGTTTATATAGAATTTACACAACCTCAAGACATTAAATGACTTCTTACAAGCCCATAACACTTGTCAAGAGTCAACAATACAACCTTGGGCGTCCAAGGCCAAGAATAGGCTCTTACGGGGTCATAAATGATGTCATACATGCATCCTACACTTGAAAAAATGTGCCCATGCAAGCTTGAATGCCTTGGGGCCAAAAATAGCCACTTACAACATCTTATGATGCATCATATGATATTATTATAAGTGTCATAGATTCTTATGAAAACTTACAGTTGTCATAAAATCTCTTACACCTTCTTACTGCATCTATGACATGCATCATAACACTAAAAATAGATTATTCCTCCACATGTGCACCCCACTTTGACTAATTACCACTTACCATAGTAAATGACATCCCATAACTACCACCAGTAACTCTGGGACTTACCGTGTAGTAACTCAGTAATTACCATGGACAATAAATAATTTTTACTTCTGCCAGCGAAACTTATACATCCCTTATGGGTAATTACAAATAATAAATGGAATAATACAATAATGGGATTTACAAGGTTAATGGCACCTTATCCCAACATGAATAATCTCCCTGATAAACTTGAAAGAAATATGTTATACTATATGGTTGATGGAATTGGATAGGGAGACTAATTTCACAAGGTAATTAGTCTCATCGATGAAGAAGGAGAAGGCCACTTCAACACACACCTCCCTTATGTTGATAGAGGCTCTTCTCAACCTAAGAAAGAACTCCAAGTTAACAATGAAGAATTGTCTCTAAAAATTATCTTCATGGAAATTTCCTTCCTTCATCAGTGTAATATGACTAATTCTAAGGGTTAATGAAGATCATAAGGGTTGTCTTCAATAGGACATTGAGTACCTTCGCAAGTAGCCTTAGACCAACATGCAACTCCCAATATATTAATAATCTAGACCTAGATGACACTTTTAGGAGTGTTGACCACTTTTTGTGACTAAATATAAATCTATTTGATAAGTGTCAATAATCCAAGGGAGATAAGCCTAACATTTAGTTATAATAGGATTTATTGGCATTATAATAGGAGTTAGAAATTATGTTTAGCTTCATAGTGTTGAGAATCCAAGATAATTTCTCCAAGAAAATAACAATAGAATCATTTCTTGAATTCATCTTTTGTGATGGACATTGGTTTAGGAGCACCATGACAACTTCATGTCTCCATGAGGCAACTCTTGATTTTTTATTCAATTTTTATGTTTCAACATTGTAATAAGGTCTAATAGACCATTTTTTATGTAATTTGAGTCATTTAGAGTCCATAGGGTTAATATTGCAAAATGATGTAAAAAGTTGCCAAATTGTTGTAATTGCAATATTGCAAATTGCAAGAAATACAAAAATGGAATGTGAAGAGTCAAGTTGTTAGAAAGTCAGTTTGAGTCATTGGTCTTGGTTTGTAAAAGAATAAAGAAGCCTCACAAACTTTGAGGCAAGGGAGAGGAGGTTGTAATTGAAGATCTTTGTTGTTAAACAATAAATAAAACTCCATTTTCTGCATATTTTTTGTGTAAAGTGTTGTTGTGGGCTTCTGTACGGCCCCGTACGGTTAGATTCTTGAGGGGCTATCATTCGGGTTGATGAACCTATGAATCTATGTCACTTTACAATTGGTCTTGCTGAATTTCATTGAGAATAAAGAAAGATATTGCATTTCTTTGAAAACTATCCAGAAACCCTGAGTAAGGAACCCGAGAGCAAACAAAATTGCATAAGTCTCATTTCATCTAGTGAAGTCTCTTTAAACTTGGTAGAATGAAAGTATTTGGGATAGGCCTTGATATGGTGTGAGTTTCAGGAGCCAAGAGTAAGGGTTTATGTGGGTATGATGATGCCCTAGGGTGAAGTTCATATGTTTTCATACAAATGAGGGATGTAGGTGCTAGGGTTTGTACAAGGGCTTTAAGAAGGGATCATGTAAGGGTTGATTGAGCATGTACAAACCTATTGTGAGGTGTGTGAGGTGTTAGTTTGCAGAGTGAAATTTTGGAGTTGGTATTTTCAATAAGCCCTCCTTGAGTAGCCTATACAAGCCTAATTAAGGGTTTAGTGGTTTGATGATTCTAAAGACATTTCTTGTGCCAAAAATTGTTTATTCAACCCATTTGTAACCTGTTGGAGGACTTTCAAAGGTGATTTGGGATTGAGTGAGTGTCTGGATAGGTGATGCTTTGTAAAACAAGGTTAATTGTAGCCATTTCCAACGTAATAGTCCATATTTGGTTGAGATGTTCCAAAGTAACCCTATCTGAGGTTTAGATATGTTGAGGAAAGCCTTAAAGGGTATCTAAAATGCTATTTCTTTTGTGGGTTTTGATGTTGTCTTAGAGGGATATGGTCAGAAATCATGGTTAGGAGACCCACTAGCACTTGAGTAGCCAATATAGGGAATGGTCAAGAATTGAAGGGGGTAGACTTTGGTAAGGGGTTGGTTTGGTTGTGTTTGAGTCCCTGAGGTGTAAAGAGGTTTGTGGTAACCTTGTGAGGTCAGATAAGTTGGAAACCCAAGTTGTGCCCTTGAAGAAGGAAGTTGCCTTATGAAGGTTGCTTGTGAAACTTGTAGAAGTTGCTTATTTGAGCCCATTATTGTGAAATATGCCTCCATTAGATTGAATTTGAACCCATACTCTGCATCATACATGTATAAATTTTTCTTAGATAATTAATATAATGCATATTTCCACCAGTTTAACGCTAATTAATATAATACATTTTTCTCAGATAATTAAGATAACAAAGTTTCATCGAGAAATGTTGGGAAAAGATCACTGTCCAAGACTACATGAGTGCCCTAGCACTGTAGAGGACTACAATGCCCTAGAGGACTCTAGAACTATAATTGGACTCTAGTGCTAAATTGGGACACTCACATTAGGCAATGTAGTCCTTGGCAATGCGTTGGGTCTTGGCAGCGTCAAAAAACTTGACAAATCTAAAATTTTCAGCCTAGAATTTCCACCAAGTCCCATCAAGGACTTCAAACATGATTTTTACACTCTAGAAATACCTGAGAACCCCCATAAGGTCCCAAAGAGTATAAACATTTAAGATTCAATGGTTAAATTAACCCACCAATCTAATCCAAAAATAAGAACTTTCAAAAAAGACTCACAAGGAAGAATAAAATGGGAGGACTAACACACTCCTAAAACTGATCCTACTAACATGAACTTCTAATTATACAAGTCAAGTTGAAAAGGGATCATCCAACTATGGAGTCTACCATAGAAAAAAGGTATTCATGAACCAACATGTAGCAAGACGCTAATAGAACATCTAAATCCATCTACACCAAGGCACTTAGCTCAATTACCAATCATGAAATAAGGTGTTGAACCAACAATGACCACATGACAAATAAGAGAAAAGCATTAAAAAATGCTACAAATGTTTGACACTAATGCCAACACATGCCAAAAGCAATGATAGGATCTGTTGATAGCTATTTTTGTACATCAACATTAAGCAAAACAAAGATCACTCTACTTCTCCTGAAAGGTAACTTGTATAATTTTCAATTACCCCAAGGTCCCTATTTAGTTGGGTAACAACTGTGTTGGAGTAGCTGAGTAGTCGATGTGTCAGTTTGTTCATGGGGCCTATGCTAGTTATGAGCATTTCTAGATCTAACAATGGGGAACTAATGGACTTAGAGCTCTAAACCTAAGGCTACTTTACGATAATCCTGAACTAAAGCCTAATTATTCTTTTCTAGACCTAACTTACTCTAGGTTCATTTTGAACCTAAACTACTCTAGGTTAATCCTAAACCTAAACCTAAACTACTCTAAGTTGAACAAAATGCAAAAGGAGTAATAGTTTAGAAGGAGATTCCTATTTTGCTAAATTATGGATAGCTTCTATGTTTGACTCTCAAGTCATCCAATGAGGACAAGATCAAATTAACCTGCAAAGTAATGACTAGCCTTTTACATAGTCATACACATTACAAGTGTTAGATTCTGTTACCGCCTGTATGAGCAGTCTAGTTTCAATTAAAAAATGCAAAAAATTAGTTAAGGTACAAGTATCTTTGTATATATACAAAGGTGTTTGTATATACATACAGGTCGAATGTACATTCACAGGCTTGCAAAAATCTCCATCGGCTTTCAAGAATGGTGAAAAATGAGTTGTATGCATTTCTAAATGCATATCGGGTTGCATATACATTGGGGGAATCTTCTAAAAGATTCTGGGAATATTTGCCATTTGTATATCGGCCCTGCTTGTATATTGGGCTTTTATGTGGAACATGCAAGCGAAATATACAATGAAATATGTACAAGGGTGAATGTATCTCTAATATACAAGTCAACATGCAGGCGTTGAAAGATGCAAGGAAAGTATGCATTCATCAAATATTCCATCGCAGATTCCGCAGTTGTATAAAGGGGTTTGTATATTTGTGTTTGTATATTTGATATACAAACAAATATACATTTGCTACAGTACGGCGGAGGTGATGCATGTGGTAGGGCCCGTGGGCATATACAAACAGGTTTGTATTTTCGGCATGCAGGAGAAGCAGATACAAGGTTGAATGTATGTTTGACATACATTGGCGACATACAAGAGGGAATCTATATCGCATATCCTAAAAGATTCCTTGCTTGTATGTTAGGGGATTTGTATGTTCGCATATACAGGCCGATATGCAAAAGGAGAGACATGCAATCTGGACGCGATGGAGGAATAAGGTGCAGTGAATGAAATTTGGCGTCCATGGGTTGTATAAAGCGCTTGTATATGCTGATATACAAGCCGATGTGTGGTAAAAGGGATACAAGCCAGATTTGAACCAGTTTTCAAATTGTTCTATAAACTTTGGGATTCGCCTTGTATATCAGACAGTTGTATATGCATTTTGCATATACAGGGATTTTGAAAGGTGAACAAGTGGTGTTTGTATATGCATTTCAGTACGCATATGCAAAAGCGATAAAGGCAAAATAAGGTGTGAAAGGCCAGCGATAGAATCATGGGGTGCCCACATGGCACGATTTCGTTGGCTGGTGGCTCTTCATACATATTTTGGGACTGTTGATCTCGGCGATGGGTTTTCAGATCGACGGTTGGGTTTTGAGCTTTCGGCGATGGTTTTTTCCTTGTGTTCATGGTCATTTTTGAGAGGGAATTTTCCATGGGTGCGCTGTTACTATTTCTGGGAGGAGCTGCTGGTGGTTGAGCCATTAATGGCTGGATTGCAGATAGGCATGGGCCGATGGTTGAACGGTCAAGTACCAGGTTTTATGACGGAGAGTCTTCCAGCGGCAGCACAGGGCTCGAGCTCAACCACTCCCCGTCCTTCTCTTGCTTCTCCATGCTTTGCCCCCTGCTGTATTTATTATTTTGAGCGCTATCTCTGGTGCATTGTCTGGTGGGAATTTTTGACCCCGCCTTGTAATTAATTTTTGCGAAGGACACTTTCTTGCTACTTTTAAGCAAACTGTGTTACTTTTTTGTGGTTGTTGGAAACTAGAGAAATTTTGGTGTTGCAGTAGGAATACAACTTTCTGGTGACTCTATTTCAGGTGTCTTTGTGAGTTTATGAGTTGTATGTTGTGTGTATTATGCACGGAATTATCAATTTCATGTTGATTTAAATGAGTAATGCTTCATTGCATGTGTTTTGTTATTTGTCTCTAGACTGAATGTGTTTTTCTTCTGACTCTGAACATCTAAGGGGTGTTATAGATTCTAGAATATAGGTTTTCTATATTGAATATTTAGTCTATTACTTCTGCTCAAGGAGTAGATTGAATGTTTTGGATTAAGTGTTGAGAAGAATACATTGCAGTAGGGATGTTTGTAAGCAGAAATAACTAAATACTCTCTCTTGGGTATTGTCTGTAAGGCAGACATTTTAGAAACCCCTTGAAATCTGATTATTGCCTTGGGTCTGTGGTAAACATTCACATATATATGTCTACTGACTCCGAGCCCTAGATAGGCACCGATCTAGTCTGGTATCTTTGTTGTAACCCAAAGTCCTAGTTTTACATCCATATATAAATCAAACTCAAACTTCATATACAAACCTTTAGGATTTTAGAAATAGTTTTAGGACCCAAAATCCTCTGTCTACAACTGAATATAGGCCCAAAGCTAGCCCCTTTGCACTTATCTCACAGTTTTGGTCTGCATACTAGAGGATTTATCTGCTTTGTGTCAGCATCCCAGTCTTTGCATAGTTATATTTTGTGGGTGTTGAGTAGGGAATACCCCCCTTGGTTCTGCAGAGCCTAAAGAAGAAGAGGAGGTATCTATAGAGTCTATCTCCTATACTGTTAGCCGTTGGCCTAGGAATCCTATTGATCATTGATGGCTACCTTGTAAGGACAACTGGGAATAAGCATCTAGTTGGATTAAGAGGTAACAAATTCTAAGGAGGAAAATGAGATATTAGAATAACAAGAATGAAAACACCATATAACATGCACATTAATCAAACTCTATTCATCAATCTCCAAGTTAAGATATAACAATTAAACCATTAGATCTCATCAAACTCATCAAATGAAAATGAAACGATGCAAACACATTACCACCGATTGGCAAGAATACAATAGGAACTCATGATTTCATATTAATTGGCACCCAATTGCAAATTACAAATGAGTAGAGATTCCACACTCCAATTGTATATTGATTTTCCCTTACAAATGCCTTCAGAATTACGATTGGTAGTAGACTAACATAATTACAAATAGATAGAGATTTCACACCTTAGATGTATATCAGTTTGCCCTAGCTATGCCTTGCAAAATTGTGAAAAATTGCTAAGATGTCCTATTGTATCACTATGTTCCCCCTTAAAATCAAAATGGTGCTCCCCTCTATATAAAGGTAATCTTTCATCACTTCCCTTACAAGTTGGCCTGGGGCTACTATTTGTAAATAAGTTTACATAAGTTGGCCTATGATGCCAAAATTCAAATGTACATGTTACATCCTCATGACCTATTAGGCCACTTATTACATTATGAACCCTAATGGGTTAAGAATCAAAAAATCAAAGAATGAGAAAGAGTGAAGAACAAAGATATTAAGTCCCCTCGGGGAATTGAGCTTGGAAATTTGAAATGGCCTCCATGATATCATTCATACTTGGACCACTGTGGTACTTCACCTTGAGTTGATGTGAATAAAATGATTTCTTAATAATAGCTTGCAAGCCTACCAAGTTAACTAGTTTTTGTTGAAATTTTGTAAATAAGGCCTTAAGCCTCATCAAATTATCTATTCCTTGCTCAGTTAGCTACTGCCAAAAAGGGACAATGAATTCTTTGACTATTTGAGCTGCAGGGAGGACTATAGAAGAATCATCCTTGAAAGGGTAAGGAATAGAGCCAATGAAGGTCTCTATCTTGTTTAATCCTTGATTACCAGCATCAATCCTCAACTATAGCTTTTTCTTGCATTTTTGTAACAATTTGACTCTCAATTTACCTACCTGCAGCCACTCCATGACAATGCCCTGATCCCCTTCGTCAAGAATATATGATCTAAAGAGTTCCCTTGGAGAGGTATATTACATGACCAATCTTGACTAAGCTTAATCTTACTTTTTATGTGGTAAAATGGACAAATAATCATAGGTTAATGATTTGATGTTTGTGGAAAATATCAAGATAAATCATTGATTATATGGATTATAATTAATGTTTAGATTAGACACATGTGAGATTACATGTTGTTGAGATTATTTTATCATAATGTTTTATGATTTATTGATGATAAACTGATCATGGTTTCTATGACTGTGAGTGTAACCATGAAAGGAATCTTCCTTCAAGAATGGAAGGAGAGTATCACCAGAGAGAAAGGGATAGATATTCTGAAAAGACTGGTTTGCCATTTGAAGTCTCAAAATGATCATTATGTGAACCCATGTGAGAGAAGGCATGTGATGTTAGTTGCTATCTCGAGATTATCCTTAGTTCAACCATTATCAATTTGACATGGGGAAAAGGTTTTCCAATGTCAAACTTTGTTGATTTGGTTGAAAGAGTTTCACAATCTTTTTCTCTACTTTGCTTAATATCCTAAGATGACGTAAGCATAAGGTGGTGCAGAGGGAGAAGGTCTTGACCCACTCTTGCACCTTAGCCATCATCGAATATTGACTTACATTGAAATGGTATGTTACCATTGAGTTGATATACATATTATTTATATATTTTTTAAGTAATGATATAGTGATAAAGATAATGGGTTTTATTAAAATATTAATATTTATTTTTGTGTGCTAGAATTTATTTTAGATGCTACCTTCATGCTAACGTAGGAGAGAATTTCTCCCACAACCATTGAAACAAGGGAAGGAGTGGGAATAACCCACTTGGCCATGGGGGTGACTAGGGAAGTTGGCCGATGACATGCCCTCTTGTGGAGATTTAGGAGGAGATAGTTTTGGATCGTGGGGTTTGGGGGAGTGGAGAGAATCTCATACTCTCGAAAGAGAAGTGGACAATATTATTTTTGGATTTTTGTTATTCTTTCTGGCATGTATGCTTATGGCAGGAGGGAACAAAAGGAAGGAGAACATAGTCATTGGCGAGACATAGCTCACGGAGGAGCTTAAGAGATTTGATAAGAACTGAGGCTGAAGTGCTTAGGTAATCCCATATATGCTTCTATTATGATAGAAAATGTAATGTTATGTTTCTCTGTTCTCCTTTGGTTGCCACTGTGCTGAGTGGTGTTGCATGTCAGCCAAGGTCGAACCCCTATGCCGTGCATGTTGATTGTTTATGATTGATTTAAGACTATTTCTTGGGATGAAACTTGTCTCTAATATTCCTAAGTTTTACTCAATAGCTATGCTATCATTTGTTTGAATCTTGCCACTGTTATTTCCTATATTCTACTTCAATAGCTATGCTATCATTGTTCAAAGCTTATAATTGTTATGTCCATACTCTACTTTGATAGCTATGCTATCATTATTTTAAGCTTGTCTCTATTAAATCCAGTTATATGTCAACAACTATGCTATCGTTTCTCTTTGATTATCATACAGCTCGCCATATGAATAGAAAGGTGGTGGCCGAAGTATATGTCTATGTAATCATATTTTTTTACGTATACATATTGCTAGACTGGCTATGTCTACATGTATGTAGAACCCTAACTAGGTTCACTATCATAATGACAGGAATGGTGAAATAAGGGGATATCAGGGTTACAAACCTGACCCTACTCTGTTAAATAATTACATTGTTATTATTATCTCTCTTATTTGAGAGGCAATATAGACTGTTTAATATGTGCCAAGGATATTGTATGGCCATCCATTATTAAGATTGTGTTATTATCACATTGTTGCACCTCATGGGTGGTAGATTGAGAGTAAAGCTACTAGCTGAGGTACTTCTTTTTAAACTTTAAGCCAGTAAGGCCATGCATCATAATTAAGCTCTTGACAGCCTAAAGCTGGAGAAGCTTAAAACAAAACTATTGTTCTTTAATGCATGCATGTTGTTAATACCACTAGTTAAGTGGTAGTCAAATAAACCTTTTGTCAATGAGGTCAAATGATACAATGATATTATGGAACTATTTTGCAATAACTCTAGTTAACATTCATGAATGAAGAGTGTTCTTGGGACTTGAAATAAATAGTTATTATTGTTGAATATGTGATAGTTTCATATTTTCCCAAGAATAAGAGTGTTTTATCTTATGGGTTAGAGATGGATAACCTATTCATGGACAAATGTTGGTAAATATGCAACCCTTTTATTGTTGACTTTTGAGTAAACCAAGTAAAGTCATTATCGGGAGGATTAGATGAGAATCCTTGGCCCAGATAAGTTCCTTAGAGAACTTTCAAAAATTTAACAAATTTCTCTTGTGTTGATACTAAATATAAAACTATTTATGAATACAGACTTTTGCAATAAGGAATAGGGTGACAAGTAGTCACAGTTTCCAGATTGCAGTCAAAACAACAAATCTTGTATTGAACTCTAGAATTTAGAGTCAGTAATCTAGTCAGGTGGACTAAGAATTACCTAATGCTATTGATAATGTATATGTGTGTATTTATCCTAGTCTAAGGAATGATACCAAGTTAGACTAACTAAAGGAAATGAGGGATAGACAAGATATGTCTAAAATCTCTACAGGATGAGATAACTTCTAAGTCATGTTAGAGTGTGTGAACAATTGACTACATTCATTGCAAAACATCTATGTATATTAAATCTTTGGTAAAAGTAATGCATCCATCTCTACATGCATTAGTCAGTTCACTGTGCTCCAAATGGCATAATTCTTCCAGTAGTGTCATACATAGTTAGAGTGGATCTATAGTTGTGTGATCGTGAAGGATTATGAAGGACACAACACTAGAGACTCAGATGGCAAACCTATTAGTTCCTTATATATCTATTCCCTTTGTGAAGGGTAGGGCTACTTCCAGATAGGAAGTTGTGTAGGGGACCGCCGATCTGTGGTTGGAGTAAAGGCACTCGGGTGATGCTCTCCTTCCCAAGAAGATGACATGCCAAGGCTTATGAAGACAAATATCAACATTTTAGATGCAGTTTATTTTTTTATGACTTGTTAGTCAAAAATTTTATGTAAAACTTATCATTATGGCCATGAGGAAAAAATTATGATTGTATAGTGAAGAGATTCACTAATGTGTTATCTTTGGATATGTTGTTAATTTTATTTTTGAAATTATTTAGAAAAGATATGCATTTTCATTATTGATTATGAAATTATGATTTATGTTAAACAAAAACATGATTATGTTGATCATGACTATTTACTTAATGGTAAATTGAGTTGGTAATTTGGGTAATATGAGTTGACATATTACATATGGTATCAGAACTACCAGGTTCAATACTTGGACCTATGAGCTCACTACATGAAATCTTCTTCTGACATTAACAGTTGCTAATGTTTGGATGTTCTTTTTCCAGAATGGTAAGAATAAGAACAACACCTAGGAAGAAGGTAACGGTAAATGGATGTTACCTCAAGGCTATGAGGGAGTGAGACACAAGAATGAAAAGCTTTGGTCAAACTGGTTGCTTGAAAGGTGCATGGTTGTTTGATGATGAAACTTTCGTTGATACTATTAAACACATCAAGTAGGAGAATGACAAAGTGGTTAGGGCTACTACTCTTATCTCTAAAAATGAATTAGTAAAACCCTCTGCACCTAATGAACCAGCCTTGGGAAGTGATCCTAATGATCCTATTGTTACTCAGGAGGTTACAAATGAGTACCTACGAGTACATCCACCTCATAAGTCTGATTTGATGAACCTCAAGGGTGAGGATAAACTTGGGAAGATATCCCAATCTGAAAGTGACTTGCAGTTGCAAGATGTGAAAAATTGTAATAATTGATGGATTATATGTAGTCCATGAAAACTATAAAGCAAATTTAAATTTTCGCAAATCTTTCCTTTCTTGTTAAGATTGCATAAAAGAGAATGGATTTATGTTTATGAATGGATTCAATAGTATGAAAAACTAATTGAATGATTAATCTACAAACCTCAGGAGAAGTAGATTGCAACATGGTTCAAACAGTAACCAATATGGGAGATAGCTAGGAAGAAGGGAAACCTTCAGGCCACTCTGATTCAAAACTTGACCAAATCCTTTCTATGCTCCATGAGATGAGGGCAAGAATTGGAACTTTAGAGCAGGAGGTCAAGAGTCAGCATGGACCTAGACAGGAAGCCTACCACGGGGGTGATGATGAGGAACATCATGAAATCACCGCCCAAAGTGGATGCAGAGAGAATAACTTTGAAATAAGACATGATGAGGATAAAATAAGCCACTTGGCTCTAGAATTATCTAGAGATATGAGAAAGGTTATGCCTCCTAAGTCTGATGGGACTGTAAGCGGAGATGTCGTGGAGGCATGGCTTATAGAAATGGAGAAATACTTTGAAATAAGAAACTATTTTGAAATCACCAAAGTAGTATGGGGAGCATACCAATTGGTAGGTGAAGCACCCACCTAGTGGATGAACGAGAAAATGGAGTTAAAATTGAACTCCATGAGTCTAACCTAGGAAAGATTTGTGGAAATTTTTAGGTAAAGATGGTTGCCTCGGTTGTATTTTGACCAAAAACTTATAGATTTCCAAAATCTGAGACAGGGTGACTCACCTGTGAATGAGTACTGGGAAAAGTTCACTCACCTCCTTAAATATGTTCTACAATATCAGCAGGATGAGAGATTTCACATTCGAAAGTTCATCATGGGATTGAATACCCAAATTGGAGGTGAAGTTGATGTGCATGGTCCTACTACAATGGACCAAGTTTATGAGAAATTTATTAAATAGGAACAAAAATTGAAATCCATGTCTGCATATAGGGAAAGGAACTGTAAAAAGTTTAATTGGTCCCAATCCTCCCAGTCATTTAAGAAAAAGGGCGAAAAGAAGGACTTCACTAAGAAAGGTGACAAGGGATTCAAGAATAATCATAATGAATCCAAGGGTGAAAAGAAAGGCAATAATAACTCTAATAAAAATGGAGATAATTCTGGAAAGCCTTATGAAAAGAAAGGACCCATGGGAGGGTGTTATTCATGTGGTGGTTATCATTATGCCAACCAGTGTCCCAATAAGACACAACAAACTCAGCCTCAAGGAAATCCTTTACCCTCTCAACAGGCATATTTTTAGCAACAGATACATACAGTTCTGAATAATAGGCAAGCTGAATATCAAATAACTCCTATTGAAACCACATGTATTTTATTTGGCTTTCCAATTTCAGTTTCGATAGATACTAGTGCTACAAAATGATTAATTTCTCCTAAAGTTTTAAGTAAGATTTCTAGAAAAGATGGATACATGGCAAATACTTGGCTAGTTGAATATGCAAATCGGACTAGAGATCAGGTAGAGCAATATTTGTTCGAGGCTAAGGTTGAACTTTTGAGTTTCTCCATCAAAGTGAACCTTTATGTAGCCCCGTTAGGCTCATATGATATCATCCTTGGGATAAACTAGTTATTGAGACATAGGGCCAAAGTGGATTGCTTTTCTAAAACAATAGAGTGTTTATATGACCTTAGGAATAAAGTATCTCTACAAGGTAACCCTAGAGAGTTCAAACTGAGATAAATATCTGCCCTACAAATGAAAAGAGCCTAGATAAAAGGATGCCAACTTTGTGCTATTAAAATGGAGAAAATAAATAATCACAAGGAAACTATTTTCCAAGATGATTTGATGTTGTATGAATCTCAGAAACTCCAAGGAGTTGAGAAGAGGGAATCCATAGATCAAGAGAGATCAAATATGGATAGATACCCTTTTCTTAGAGATTTTGATGATGAATTTCTAGATGAACTATTGGGATTGCCTCCTAAAAGATCTTTTGATTTATCAATAGATATAATTCTAGGATCAAAACCTATATCTAAAGCTCCATATAGAATGACCACAACTGAGTTAATGGAGCTAAAGGCTCCCATACAGGAATTGCTTGATAAAGGATTGATAAGACCCAGTGTTTCACCCTAGGGAGCACCAATATTTTTTGTTAAAAAGAAGGATGGTATGTTGTGATTATGCATAGATTATCGTATGCTAAATAAGGCAATGATAAAGAACAAGTATCCATTGTCCTGCATTGACGATCTCTTTGATCAAATGCAAGGGGCAACTATGTTTTCTAAGATCGATCTTTGATTTGGATACCATCAATTGCAGCTAAAAGATGAGGATATTCACAAGACAACCTTTAGAACAAGGTATGGACACTATGAGTTCACTATCCTACCCTTTGGATTAACAAATGTACCTGCAACATTTATGAACTTAATGAACAGTGTGTTCAGAGACTGCTTGGACAAGTTTATCCTTATTTTCCTTGATGATATTTTAATTTACTCTAAGAGTGAGGAGGAACACCTTTAGCATGTAAGGATTGTTCTTCAAAGGTTGAGAGAGCATAAATTGTATGGCAAGCTCTCAAATTGTACTTTGTTTAAAAAGGAATTGCAGTATTTGGGTCATATAATTTCAGCTAAGGGAATAGCTATGGACCCAACCAAGATCAAAGCTATTTTG
The DNA here is from genome assembly GCA_027924645.1 of Cunninghamia lanceolata. Lineage (NCBI taxonomy): Eukaryota > Viridiplantae > Streptophyta > Pinopsida > Cupressales > Cupressaceae > Cunninghamia > Cunninghamia lanceolata. Next base: position 3,611,373 of record BSBN01000082.1, read on the forward strand.
GAATGGCCATCACCAATAAATGTACATGAGGTTCAAAGTTTTATGGGCCTACTCGGTTATTACAGAAAATTTGTAGCAAACTTTTCAAAAATTGCTTATCCTATTACTTCTTTGCAAACAAAGGGTAAAAGATTTGATTGGTTAGAAAAATGCCAAGAGGCATTTGACCAACTGAAAGAAAGATTGACTACGACACCTATTTTGAAGGTACCTAACCTGAAAGGTTATTTTGTAGTCATTACCGACTCCTTAGGGGAAGGTTTAGGTGGTGTACGTGTCGAGGATGGACAAGTTATTGCATATGAGTCTAGGAAATTAAAAATTTATGAACAAAATTATGCCCCTCATGATTTGGAATTGGCAGCAGTAATTCATGCACTGCAAATGTGGAAACACTACTTCCTTGGGAAACCCTTTGAACTAAAAACAAACCATCAAGGACACAAATATTTGTTTACTCAACCACATCTGAATGCTTGCCAGAGAAGGTGGTTCGAGCTAATATCATATTATGATTTTGAGATCAAATACATTCAGGGCAAGGAAAACTAAGTGGCAGATGCCTTAAGTAGGAGAAGACATATTTCCTTAATGATCTCCATACATTTTGATTTTAAGAATTAGGTATTACAAAAGTCTAAGGGAGATGAGTATTATGAGCAGGTAAAACAAGCTCTTATGTAGAATCCTCAGAATCCTAGATATGATGGATTTTATGTTGAACCAGATGGGTTATTAAGGTAATAAGGAAGGATGTATGTTCCAAAATTTGAGGAATTAAGGAATATCGTGTGGAAAGAGGTTCATTCTGCACCTTATTCAGGACATCTTGGAGTAACAAAGTTGCTAGCTAATGTGAAGCCTTTATATTTCTAGAAGGGAGTGAAGAGGGATGCTGCAAGGTTTATAGCTGGATGTCTAGAATGCCAGATGGTGAAGGCAGAACACCATCATCTGAAAAGAATTTTATACCCTCATGAGATTCCAGAATGGCCCATGGCAAATCATTAGCATGGATTTTGTGCAAGGACTTCCTATGTCTACGAATAGGAACAATGCTATTCTGGTTGTGGTGGATAGACTCACCAAGTTAGCACATTTTATACCTTGGAATTTGACAGATGGGGCACTAGACATAGCCCACAAATTTGTACAAGAAGTTTTTCAGATTGCATGGTATTCCTGAGAAGATTATCTTAGATAGGGATGCTCGTATGACATAAAGGTTTTAGCAAACCTTATTCTCCTCACTTGGAACTTAGTTAAACATAAGCTCTGCTTATCATCCTGAGATGGATGGCCAAACTGAAAGAGTAAACCAAGTGTTGGAAGATCTATTGAGAATGTATTGCATGGATCAACAATACAAATGGGAGGATTATCTTCCTCTTGTGGAATTTGCTTATAATTGTCCCTATCATTCCACGATCAAGATGGCTCCATTTGAAGCATTATATGGAAGAAAGTGTCGAAATCCTATAAGCTGGGATAAGCTAGAAGATAGGATTAGCCTTGGTCCATAACTGCTATTAGAAATGGAAGAGAAAGTCCATCTAATTAAGAAAAGGCTAGCAGAAGAAAATGATAGGCAGAAAAGTTATGTAGATGCTAAATGCATCGCAAGGCATTTCTCAATGGAAGAAAAAGTCCTCTTAAGAGTCAAACCACAAAAGAGTTCTATTAAGTTTAGAAAGACATCCAAACTAGCTCCTAGGTATGTGGGTCCCTTCAAAGTTGTCAAAGAGGCCAACCCAGTTGCATACAGGATTGCTCTTCCGCAACTCTTGCCATGATGCATAATGTTTTCTATGTTTCATATTTGAAAAAGTTTATTGCAGGAGATAATCATGTTCCTATTCTTGATTGGAATGCCATATAGGTGAAGGACCCATGGGTGGTAATGATCGAGCCCATCAAGGTGCTCAAAACATGTATGCTACACTTGTGTAATAAAGAGATAACTCAATGCAAGGTCCAGTGGGACCAGTATGCAGAAGAGAATGCTACCTGGGAGAATTATGATAATATTTATCAAATATTTCCCTATCTCTTTTAAAACTTTTCATTATGACGAACAAACACTTTTTATGTTGTTATGATCTTTGGAAACATTAAATCATCGGAGACGATGATTCTTATGGGGGGAGATATGTTACATCCCCAATATTGACTAAGCTTAATTTTACTTTTTATGTGGTAAAATGGATAAATAATCATAGTTTAATGGTTTGATGTTTGTGAAAAATATCAAGATAAATAATTGATTATATGGATTATGATTAATGCTTCGATTAGACATGAGATTACATGTTGTTGAGATTATTTTATCATTATGTTTTATGATTTATTGATGATACACTGATCATACTGATCATGGTTTGTATGCCTATGAGTGTAACCAAGAAAGGAATCTTCCTTCAAGAATGGAAGGAGTATCACCAGAGGGAATGGGATAGATATTCTAAAAATACCAGTTTGCCATTTGAATTCTCAAAATGATCATAATGTGAACCCATGCAAGAGAAGGCATGTGACTGCTAGTTGTTTTCTTGAGATTATCCTTGGTTCGACCATTATTGATTTGACATGGGGAAAAGGTTTTCTAGTGTCAAACTTTGTCGATTTGGTTGAAAGAGTTTCATGATCTTTTTTTCTGCTTTGGTTAGTATCATAAGGTGGCAACAAGGGAGAAGGTCTCGACCCACTCTTGCACCTTATCCATCGTCGAATATCAACTTATGTGGAAATGTTAATGTTACCATTGAGTCAATATATATATTATTTATAAATTTGTTAGGTAATGATATAGTGATAAAGAGAATGGTTTTTATTAAAATATTAATATTTATTTCCATGTGTTAGAATTTATTTTAGATGCTATCTTCATGCTCATGTAGGAGAGCATTTCTCCCACAACCCTCAAAACAAGGGAAGGAGTGGGAATAACCCACTTGGCCGTGGGGGTGACTAGGGAAGCTAGCTGATGGCATGCCCTCTTGTGGAGATTTAGGAGGAGATAGTTTTGGATTGTGGGGTTTGGGGGAGTGGAGAGAATCCCATACTCTCAAAAGAGAAGTGGACAGTATTGTTTTTGCATTTTTTTTATTCTTTCTAGCATGTATGCTTCTTGCAGGAGGGAACGAAAGGAAGGAGAACATAGTCATTGGCAAGATATAGCTCATAGAGGAGCTTAAGCAATTCAATAAGAACTAACCTCACTCAAGTGCTCAAGTAATCACATATATGCTTCTATTATGATAGAAAATGTAATGTTACATATCTATGTTCTCCTTTGGTTTCCATTGTGCTAAGTGGTGTTGCATGTCAGCCAGGGTTGAACCCTTGTGCTGTGCATGTTGATTTTTTATGTTTGATTTAAGACTGTTTCTTGGGAAGAAACTTGTCTTTGATATTCCTAAGTTTTACTTGATAACTATGCTATGATTTGCTCGAAGCTTTCCACTATTATTTCCTATACTCTGCTTAGATAGCTATGCTATCATTTCTCTTTGATTTTCATACGGCTTACCATATGAATGGAAAGGTGGCGGTTGAAGTATATGTCTGTGTATTCATTTTTTTTTACATATACATATTGCTAGACTGGTTGTATCTACATGTGCATAGAAGCCCAACCAGGTTCACTGTCATAATGAGAAGAATGGTGAAATAAGGGGATATCAGGTTACAAACCTGACCCTACTCTTTTAAATAATTACATTGTTATTATTATCTCTCACTTATTCGAGACGCAGTATGGACTATTTAATGTGTGCCATGGATATTATATGGCCGTCCATTATTAAGATTGTACTATTTTCACATTGTTGCACCTCATGGGTGGTCAACTGAGAATAAAGCTACCAGCTAAGGTACTTCTTTTTAAACTTTAAGTCAGTAAGGCTATGTATCATAATGAAGCTCTTGACAACCTAGAGCTAGAGAAGCTTAAAACAAAACTATTGTTCTTTAATGCATGCATGTTGTTAATACCACTAGTTAAGTGGTAGTCAAAGAAACCTTTTATCAATGAGGTCGAATGATACAATGATATTATGGAACTATTTAGCAAGAACTCTAGTTAACCTTCATGAATGAAGAGAGTTCTTGGGACTTGATATAAATAGTTATTATTGTCGAATATGTGATAGTTTCATATTTTCCCAAGAACAAGAGTGTTTTATCTTATGGGTTAGAGATGGATAACCTATTTATGGACATATGCTACTAAACATACAACCCTTTTATTGTTGACTTTTGAGTAAACCATGTAAAGTCAGTATCGGGGAGGATTTGATGATAATCCTGAGCCTAGATAAGTTTCTTATTCTTAGAGAACTTTAAAAAATTTGACAAATTTCTCTTGTGTTGATACTAGATATCAAACTATTTATGAATACAAACTTTTGCAATAAGGAACAGGGTGACAGGGAGTCCTGGTTTTTAGGTTTCAGTCAAAATAAGAAATCTTGTATTGAACTCCAAATTTAGAGTTAGTAATCTAGTCAGATGGACTGAGAATTACCTAATGCTATTGATAATGTATATGTGTGTATTTATCCTAGTCTAAGGAATGATACCAAGTTAGACTGACTAAAGGAAATGAGGGATAGACAAGTTATGTCTAAAATATTTGCAGGATGAGATAGCTTCTAAGTTGAGTTAGAGTGTGTGAACAATCAACTATGTTCATTGTGAAATGTCTATGTACATTAAATCTTTGGCAAAAGTAATGCATCTGTCTCTGCATACATTAGTCAATTCACTATGCTCAAGATGACATAATTCTTCCAGTAGTGTCATACATAGTTAGAGTGGATTTATAGTTGTATGATTGTGAAAAATTATGAAGGACACAACACTAGAGACTCAGATGGAAAACCTATTGATTCCTTATATCCATTCCCTTTGTGAAGGGTAGGGCCACTTCCAGGTAGGAAGTTGTGCAGGTGACCGTCGGCCTATGGTTGGAGGAAAAGCACTTGGGTGATGCTTTCCTTCCCAAGTAGATGACATGCCGATGCTTATGAAGACAAATATCAACATTCCATATGTAGTTTATTCTTTTATATGACTTGTTAGTCAAAAATTTTATGTAAAACTTATCATTATTGCCATGAGCAAAACATTATGATTGTATAGTGAAGAGATTCACTAATGTGTTATCTTTGGATATGTTGTTAATTTCAGTTTTGAAATTATTTAGAAAAGATATGCATTTTCATTATTGATTATGAAATTATGATTTATGTTAAATAGAAACATGATTATGTTAATCATGGCTATTTACTTAATGGTAAATTGAGTTGGTAATTTGGGTAATATGAGTTGACATGTTACAAGGTAGCATAAATATTTTGCAAGACTGGTACATACTCCTTCCAAACTAGCAACTCATCCTCAATTGTGCTCTTCAAGCCCTCAACAATCTCTAGCTCCTTGTCAAAGCTATGATAAGCCCTTGAGGCCTCCTTGATGGTGCCACTCCCAAAGGTCTCAAATGAATCTTTTCAAGTAGTAGATGCAGGGAGTATGCCTAAGGGATCTATGGGTTGGCTCTGCTTGCCTAGGGCCTCTATCAAAGATGGCATAGGGGCACTAGAATCGATAGGCTCCACCAGGTGTGTGATGTAAGAAGTCAAATGAGTCACCTACTTCTTGAGTTCTTCCTTAGTGATTTCATCTTTATTCATCCTCTTAAGAATAGTAGAGACTAACTCAAGTAACACCATCTTATCTCCTTCCCTGATATGGTGACCTAACACAACTTGTTGTATGTTGTAGTCCTCTATTCCCATAGAAACCTCTTCTTTATCAGCAAGGGGGGTTGCTATTTGAGCAACCCTGACCCCTTGTGCATATGTGGTTATGTGAGAGAGGGTCCTAGCTCTCTTTTGTTGGCAAATGGTCAGCGGTCCCCATGGGATTCGTGACGTGGACTAACCACCTCCCGTGGATTCATTAACTCTAGCGCTTGTATTAGAAATTGACAGGTTGACCTTTTGGTTTAACGACAATTGTGGGACAATAATTGGTATCAGAGTGAAAGGTCATGAGTTCAAATCCCCCCAGGTAATGCTTGGGGGAGTTTTTTGGTAAATGGTTAGTGCTTCTTGTGGGATTCATGACATGGACTAACCACCTCCCATGGATTCATTAACTCTGGCGCTTGTATCAGAAATTGATAAGTCGACCTTTTGGTTTAACGACAATCATGGGCCAACATCTTCTTCTTTGGTTTTTCCCTCAACACTTCTGATACTGCAGTGAGGTCACCTTCCTCATCTACATATGTTCTCTTTCTCTTCTCCACTTTCCTGTTGAGCCAATTTGGGAGACTAGACTCTACCATTTCAGCCCTAGGAGGAGAAGAAGAGGGAGGCTTTTGTCCTACCGAAGGGGAACCAGTGGGAGAGGGGGTTAACACAACTATCTTCCATGATTCATTAGACCCCTCACCCTACTCTTCTTGATGGGAAGAGATCATACTAACAATGTGGTCCAGATTTTCTTCTTGTTGAGGCTCTTCTTCCTCCACATACTCTATTTGTATCCCTTCTCCCACGAACTATTCCTTGTTTAATTCCTCTTTAGCTTGTGTCATGTCACCCTTCTTAGCTTGATCTTCTAACGGGAGACCTTGTTTAAGAGGTGCATCTATTGTAGGAGCTATAGGGTGAAGGGGTGGTTGATGGGAGGGAGATGAGGCAAGTGGGGTAAGGACAATTGGATAGGGCTATGATGGAATGGAAGCTTGCTGGAAAATTGATAGAGGTGGAAGAGAAGTTTGTTGTGGTGGAGGTAATGAGGAAGAAATATGGGAAGAAAAGGTGTCCACTTTAGTAGAAGATGTAGTGGAGATAAGGATTGGTGAGGATTGTGACAATGGAGCAGTGGAAATGATAGGGGTAGGAGAAGAGGCCACAATTACACCTTCTACATTAAGTGTACTAGGGACAGGAGCCCTTTCTCTGATCTTTCAGACTAGAGGCATTGTATACTCCTCATCTTCAATTGACTCAATCTCTTCCACCTTGGAATTTTGTCTCTCTAGCAACATTAGTGGCCCTAGTCTCCCATAATCCTCCTATATTGAGGATCCTTTAGTAGATTTAGCCTATAGAGCAATATAAGATCCCCCTTTCTTTGTTTTCTTCCTTTTCTTCTCCTTGGGTTCTTATGTCTCTTTAGAAAGAAAAGGGTCAACCATGGGGTAGGGCTTCTTAATCCAATTCTTAATTCTTTTGAGCACAGCCTCAACCCTCTTTTCCATAGATGTATCTTTTGCTACATCCCATCTTATTAGGGGTTGATTATATACCTTATTCCTTCCATAGGAGGGGTCTAACACCTTCCCATCCTCCTTCATACCCTTTGGTACCTTGGGTAGCTCAATGAGGTCTAGTTTCTTGATCATGCTTAAATCCAATTTGTAGTAATCCCTTAACCTCACCTCATGATCATCCATGCAATTGGCCCAATGGTCCTCCAATGATGGCTCATGTAGATACCAGCTCCCAATGAATGGGCTTACCCATCCAATGGGGTCAAATATTCCCCTTATGTTATCATACAAGCTCATGGGAAGGCTACCATCTCCACCTCCACATGCCTTGCATCGATTATGTTTTGGCAAGTGTATTCTCCCAACTTGATGGGGAATGGAAAGCTTGATTTGTGCTTGGTTTCTATTAACTTGTATACTTCTGCAACTTGCCTACATATTTCCAATAGATGACTTGATCACTAGGGTACCTGGGCAGTCTGTATGGGGCTTTGTCAAAGCCCATCACCCTAATGTAGGTGAAGGTTTTAAACTAAATGTACAAACAATCCCATCCGACCATTTCATCTGTAGCCTCCACTTATAGCCTCTAAGAGTAATCATTTTCCAAAACTCTGATAACTACAAAGATAAATGCATCATTGATGATGTAGAAATGCTTCAAACTCTCCTTCATCTCTAATTGTGGAAAGTGGTGATAGACCAAGGTTCCACCTTGTTGGAGGGAGCCTACCTATTGAAGCCCTAAGAAGCTGGCTTGGTAAGCCAAGAGGCAGACCAAGTATGATGTCATGTAAAACTCTTTGGTCTCCATTACCTCAGAGAGTTGGTCATTTAACTTTCACTAATGATAATACCCCAATCAATCCTCTTTCCATCCATAATTTTTATTTAGTAGTGGCACATCCACAAGTTCCATCTCTCAATAGAAGATAGGCCAAAAACTCTACTGAGAAGAGTGATAAACCTTTTACCATATTCTTTGAACTCTCCCCTTGGCTGAATGGGTGCCATCTTCAAGGGGTGCTTCCTTGGTGTCATTAATATATGGTGGTTCATGTAGCTGGTAGCCGTTCTTGTCTTAGTGTTGTAGAAGGTTAGAGATGTGTTCTTAATTATCTTTCCATACTCAACATAGGTAGGAAGACCAAAGACCTTCTCAATCACATTTGGAGAAATGTCCAACACTACATGCCCTATTGGCCCTATGATCTTCTTGCTTCCTTGTTTATATTTCTGAGCACATGCAAGTACTAGTTCTAGGCATTGCAAGGAGATAGGGAATGGTGTAGCCTAAAATAATCCTACATTATCCATGCACTAAGTTTGGAATTACTTCTCATCTTCTCTGCAAAGCAGTTGTAGATATTCCCATGCATCTAGTTGACCTAAATCTGTGTTCCCAATTTTAGGGTGCATGTAGGATATATTTGATGGTGGTAGGTACCCTTTGAATTCATGCTTAGCATCCTTTGAAGATCCTACCTCCTCCATCTCTACAAGACAAACCACTATGCATTAAAACTCATTTCTGTTCAGAAAACTATATTACTTATATATCTTAACCATAAAGTTTTGTATTTGAAACCTAAAATAGCAATTTCCTTGGCAGATTGTCGGAGGTCAAAGTTTGGGTTGGGCTCATAACTCCTTCCAAAATGGAAGGATAAGCTTGGAAGTCCCAACACTAAAACTCTAAAGCTTACCCAAGTGAATCATAGTGAGAGTCAAGGTGGACTCGTACCTGCTTCCAAAATAGAATGACAAAGCCGAAAGTCCTGACATCAAAACTCTGAGGATTATCTAACACATAATGGGAGTCAGGGGCCAGGGCAGATTCATACCTCCTTGCAAAATGGAAGGACAAAGATGGAAGTCCCAGTACTGAAACTTTGATAAAATGGCTTAGTTAAATGTTGGGGCTAGGAGTCGAGGCAAACCTCTGATGTTTGCAAATTTAGAAGGGTTAAGCTCAAAGGTCTGAGGCTGAAACCTCAAAAACATAAAAGGGCCTAAATATAAGGATCAGAGAAATGAAACAATTCTCTCATTCATTCTCGAATACAAAAGGTAGGAATGAAGTTATAAAAATAGCCTTGGAAAATAGGCCAGTCCCCAAAATGGATTGAACAACCAAAATGAAAGAAAGAAGGAAAACTAGTTGATAAAACCCTAAAATGAGCAAAAAAAGGCAAACAAAAATGAGACAACAACACAAAATTGGAGAAATCAAAGGTATACATCACATGATAAATAAAACCAATTGAGCATGAAAAGACATGAAAAGCGAATAATCGAAAATAGAAAGAGTGACACCAACTTGGTATAACAACTGTGGCAACTAGAGAATAGTTAAGACTTTGAATTCCATGATCACAACCACCAACCACCACAATCATGAAAGCACAAAACACACAAGGGTTTCATAGCTTAGAGCTCTAAAGCGCAATCGATTGAAATGCAAATGATGAGGAAAATAAACAAAAAATGCAATAAAATGCTATCCCACACACACACAAGGATTTCATTTAATGTAGCTCTGAGAGTAGGCAGGGTTTGGTCATATCCTATGCCATCAAAGACCACATTTTTGTTGCAAGTATGAGCAGTAAGTGTTGTCATTGATGTCAACACCTAAGGTCAACATCTAAGGAAATTATCTGAATGAGTTTGGGCAAGTGTCTACATAAGAACAATACAATGTTTTGCTCCACATATCATGTAGATTGAATACCTTTGTCTATGGATTTGTAGATATGTTAAGGGATGTTTGTAGAAGTTATGTTCCAAGTTTGGACCTCCAGTATGAAGATTTGAGTGAGTTATGTTCACCAGAGTAAAAACTATTTTTTTCTGAGCATTCAGTGGCTACAAGAAGAAAATACTTTGCTCCGCATTTCCTCAGCATTGAAGACCAGAGTATGAGATTGGGATATGAGTTAGAGAAGTGTTTGAAGGTACTAAATCCTGAGTTTGGTGGTTTGGAATGCTGTACAGAAAAGGATCTATTCACTACTTTGAAGACTGTGTCTGGCAATGTGTGCAGAATGACAAGGAGAAAATATTCTGCTCCACATTTCTCCATAGATTGGAATTTAGCTTTGCAGTTCTGGAGTTAAGCTTATAAAGTCCTTATCTATCTTTATTTAGAGGATTTGTGATTTTATGCTTTGGAAGACAAGTTTGAGTGGTTATACTTCAGGTGAAAGCTGTTGAGTTCAGGTGATATTTGTTGTCTTCAAATATCTTCAAGTGAGATCTGTTACAGATGAACTTGTCATCTCTTAGGTGAATTTATGTTGTTTGTGGATGTGTCAAGATTGTGTTGAAACATTGTGCAAGGTCCACTTGTTATGATTGTGATAGAGGAAGCATGTGATCAAGAATCTTCCTAGTCTATGTTGTTTGGTCGACATGATTAATTGCAGTGATCAAGGAGATGCTTTTAATGAATGTTTAAGTTATGTGTAGCGTGTTTGGATAGATTTAGGTCCAAACTAAGGTGTAATACAATACGCCTTCATTCCTTTATGGCATATGATGTTTAGGTCTAGAGATATTATAATATATATGTGTGTTGCCGACCTTGGAGATTGCTCCAATGGTTGATGATTGTAATGCCAATCTTAATGATCATTCCAAGGTTGATGAATTGTATAAATACTTGTAATGAATTCATGAAAAGGTATAAAAGTACAAAGATGTGAAGATAAATGTAAAGTGAAGTAGTAGAGCAGAGAAGATGTATTTAGTGCTTCAATGGAACTAAACCTTGGCATGGTATAGATGTTGTCATCTCAATTCAACCCTTTAGCAGTGAGCCACCCTTTCTGCAGTGAGCATTCCTTTTTGGCAGTAAACCTGTATGCAATTGTTATGTCATAAAAATGCACTCTTGGGGGCTTTTTCCTAAAGGTTTAGCTCTTAGGTCTTTAGAATTACATTTAGAGCATTTTGCATGTTAAATCAGACTCCCGATGAGAAAACCCATGGGTCTTGTGGTAATTTGGACCTAAGGGGGACCATGTTGATGATCATTGACCAAAGACAGGGGGTGGACAAGGGCACTAGCACCCTAGTCCAGCCCTATTTTGGGTATGTCCTAATTTGAAATGTCAGTTTTGTGATCGTTATTTGGTCTCTAGGCCGACATCATAAGTTTCAAATACAAAATTCTTGGCAGGAATCTTAATAGTTGCATATATAAGCATGTTTAGGTTATCATTTGTAAACTAGAAGATCATTAGCAAAATTTATGATTGTGAGCTATTGGCATACTTGTGGTTATCATTGTGTTGCAGAGCACAACATTGTTATTGTGTTTGTTTGTAGGTTGGATTACATCTTCTCCTCATGGCATTGAAGAGCTTCTTCCTTCCATGAGAGCTTCATCATCAAGGTATCATTTATTGTACTTTATCAATCATTATCATTTGGTTTTTGCCTTTTCCTCCCAAGGGCACACACTCTCTCTGACAACAGTGTTCAGAAGACTTGAATGTCTCTCTGGGGCTTGACTGAGGCAAGCCTCTAAACACCACAACCCCCTCCCACACTCCTTGTGATTGTAGGTTACAAGTGTCAGGTTTGGAGAAAGTGGAGTTGCAGAGCAAGAAGGTAGATATTGAAGATTCTAGATCTAAAAAGAAGCAGACACTATTCAACTTTTCGGGACAAGGATGCCATCAGCCTTGTCCTCAAATTTTTGATCACGGGAAACAAAAGACATAGTAGAGATCAATGCCAGAAGGAGATCGGGACTGTGTGGAAAAAGTGGTACACTGGACTAGGATGCCATCACCGTTGTCTCAGATTTCTCCATTTTCTATCTGCGAAAAATAATGAGTTAAGGTTCTCTACCCTCTGTCTATTTCTTGTAGCATTTGTCGTAATTCACAGATTTGATTATTATTTTGCTTAAATTAGGGTTTCAAGAACATAAAGGCATTACTTGGAAAACTTGTGTGATCACATCTAAATTTCCCAGTAGAAAACCAAGTGGCAACTCAAATATGATAGTTGACTCCCCTCTTGATAGGTGAGGCACTCGGTTGAAAAGCCCTTGGAATGTTTTGTGGAAAGGAGGATTCAAACCAAAACAAACAACCCCATCATCCCCATTTCCACCCCAAAACATTTTGGTGAACCCATGTTGTTGAACTTTTTGGCACCTTGTTGAGTTTTGTTTGACAAATTTGCACTCATTCATTCTATTGCTTTTGAAAACTTACAAAAAATTGATATATTTGGAAAAATTGACAAAAATTGCATTCTAGGGTTTGATTTTTGACATAGTTTACATTCATTCAATTGCAATTAATTAATTCTCTGATTTTTACATTATATTTTAAATTCACCATCATTCAATTCATTATTTTCAATATTGCATTCGAAAAAATACAAAAAAATTTAAAAAATTGAAAAATTTGTAAAAATTGGCATATTATTAAGCTTGCATTTTTGTGAAATTTGAATTAGTTGGCATCTAATTTAAATTAATTTATGTCATATTCATTAGATCTAATCCAAAATACAGAAATTTATCATTTACAATTCATTTTTATTACATTTGCATGCTTGATATGTTGAAGTTTGCTTGAAATTTTGCATTTTTCATGAAAACCTAGTTTTGCATGAGCTAGGGTTGTAGTCAAAATCTTATCTTAGATTTTAACACCTTGTAAAAACACTCATTAGGTCTTATCTCTGATGGTAGTGTTGCATTATAGTGGCCTCCTTGTGAAATTTCATGCCTAGGGTTTAAAAACTTACATTTTTCACTAGATTTGAGCCTATCGTCTTGCTAGATTTGCACTTCAAGCGTGTTGTAAAGGATTTTATTGCACTAATTGGATTATATTAGCCTTATAATTTTCTTCCCCTTCTCAATTTCCTTACAACACCCTTTATTTTGAGCCTTTGCATTGAAATTTTGATAAAATTTGCATATTTTTGCTATCTTTGCACTAGGGTTTGGTCTAGAGAGGCACTAGAAGCGTGTTGTAACAGATTTTTTGGAATTAGGTGGATTTTAGTACTGTTATAAGTTTCTTTACATCATAATTTTCCTTAAAACACCCATTTCCCTACTCTTTTGCTTTGAGATTTGGTGAAAAATTACATATTTTGGCCTATTTTCACTAGGTTTTGGCTTATCGGCTTTCTAGAGTTGCTTCAAAATGGTGTTGTGAAACATATTATTGTAGTAGTGGAATTTTTTTAGGCATATAATTTTATTTCCCTCTTTAAAATATTTACAACACCACTTCTTTCATATGTTTGAATGAAGATTTGGTGAAAAATCGCATATTTTGGCTTATTTTCACTAGGGTTTGGTTTATTGACTTTCTAGAGTTGCTTCAAAAGCATGTTGTGAAAGGTATTATTGAATTAGTGGACTATTTTTAGGCATATAATTTTCTTTCCCTCTTGAAAATCTTTACAACACCTCTTCTTTCAGTTGTTTGCATTGAGAAAAGTCAAAAAATCAAGCATTTTAGAGCATATTTGACATCACTTTTGCATATGCCTTTACATAAGTTTTGGAAAATATTGAAAATATGATTTGGAACTCATTTGAAAACATACAACATGGACACATCTTGTTATTCATGTTTGGAAGCTTTGTTTGCATACATCATAGACATTGATAAATTTTCCAATTTTACTCACAAATATCCTCAAGTCTTGGAACAAATAGCATGCATATATGATGTCGATACTTCTATGTGTTCGACATATGAAATCCTCTGCTATATATCTGATTTTTATAGCTTCACAAATCTCATGGGAATATATCCTAGGATATTAGATGATCTCACCAAATTCATGATCAATAATATATATACTAGTGATGACCTCAAGATTGTAGACATAATATTTCCACAATCCATGATGTTAGAATTTTTAATGCTTCTGGATTAAACTATGTATGCTTTTTTTTTTCCTCAAAAAAAAAAAGTTTCGGATCACACTCCATGATCCATCATCAGAAGAAAAGGAAGAGAATGTAAATGAATAAGAAATGCAAAGAGTTTTCTTAAAAAGAGAGAGGAGGTGGGCATGGAAGGCAAAAAATATAGCTATAGGAGTCATTAAAGGGACAAGCAAGGAAAAGTTAAGTTTAAAAAAAAAGCATACACAGTTTAATCCAGAAGCATTAAAAATTCTATGACCTCAAGATGTTAGATGAAGCCTTAGATGACTTTATGGAACATTCCACTATGGCACCTATTGCTAAAACATGTGATGATAACTTAGATTTACCTTATAATCCCTCTCCCAAAGTTGTTCCTCCTTATGAGGACACTTCAATGCAAGAGGATGAACTCACTAACACATCTCTTAACGTTATACCACCATCTCTTCTGTCCAATGATCTCTTTGGCCAAGAAGAAGCATTTGTCAATGAAGAGCTCCCACCACTTTATTGCAATATTCTCTGTAGCCAAGATGAAACATTTGTGAGTAAAGAAGCCTCTCCAACCAAGAACATTCCATGGATAGATAATGATAAAAATCCTACACTAGTGTATGAAACCTGTATGGATCGTCCCACCAACCTTTTTCCTTTAGTTGATTAGTTGATAAATTATCCGACGCTTAGCTAGTGGAATCACTTCGTGATTTCTCTATCTTGATGTTGATGTTATTTTATCTTTCTAACAACACTTTAACAATACTGGTGCTCCGCACACTTTGTTTATCATGAATATCACCTTGCTTGGCTCTTACATGTAGTTGATCATATGCATTGTTGTTTATCATGATTATTTGGGCACTAACACTTTTCTTGTAGGGATGTGTTTGTGGGAACATTCGGCGATCGTAAAGTACATGTCACCTCTAGGGGGCATGGGCTTTGTTAGAGCTCTTGTTCCCTTGTGTGTTTTCTTCCTACCTTACCATGCTTGATATCAATACGTGATATCAACCACCTTAAGGTGGGGGTATATATAAGGTAAGTTGTCTACTTTAGATCATAGTAAAACGTGTTTGAACAATCTAAAAATCAATCAATCAATCAATCATTTAAGCCCTTTGCAGAGGTGGGATATCGAGCATATCCTTTTATCTTAAGCCCTCATCACAAGGCAGGGATGGTGTATTTATCAGAGAGTTTGCATTATCCTATCATTTTCAAAAAGTCCTCATCACGAGGCGGGGAGCGGTTCTGTGACTAACTCAACCCTTAAGCATGTTTTTGGCGGTTGTTGTGGCAAAGCCCAATCATCGGTGTGTGCCTGTAATGTGCCTGAGATGGTGATGAGCCTAGCAATAGGAACACTTCATCGCTTGTCTACTGTGTTTTCTCCATGTCTTCAGCGTGTGTGTATGGCATGCTTGTTCTCAAAGTGCAAGACCGGTGGTGATGAGCTCTTCTACACTTTGGGATTTGTTTGGCATGTTTTTTCTCAAGGTGCAAGACCGGTGGTGAACAACTCCTCTACACCTTAGGATTTTGTTTGGCATGTTTCTTCTCAAAAAGTGCAAGACCGGTGGTGATGAGCTCTTCTACACTTTGGGATTTGTTTGGCATGTTTTTTCTCAAGGTGCAAGACCGGTGGTGAACAACTCCTCTACACCTTAGGATTTTGTTTGGCATGTTTCTTCTCAAAAAGTGCAAGACCGGTGGTGAACAACTCCTCTACACTTTTTGGGATTTGTTTGTTTACTTTCCTTGTACTTACATTTTGAATTTCATATGGAAAAAAGTAAAAAAGAAAATAATCACTGCATTCATTGTATTCTCTGTGCTCTGTGTGTCTTCAATGTTGTATTCTCCATGTTTTGTGTGATTGTAATTGTCTTCTCCATGTTTTGCATGCCTGTCATTATCTTCAATGTGTTTGACATGTCTTCTCTGTGCTTGGCGTGTTTGTTGTGTTTGTTGACCTACTTTAATGCATGTATTGGCCTTGCGTTTAATGCATACATTAAAGTGGGGGCTAAATGTTATGTCAGAAAAATGCACCCTTTGGGGCTTTTTCCTAAAGGTTTAGCTCTCAGGTCTTTAGAATTGCGTTTAGAGCATTTTGCATGTTAAATCAAACTCCTGATGAGAAGACCCATGGGTCTTGTGGCAATTTGGACCTAAGGGGGACCATGTTGATGATCATTGAGCAAAGATAGGGGGTGGACAAGGGCGCTAGTGCCCTAGTCTAGCCCTATTTTAGGTTTGCCCTAATTTGAAATGTTAGTTTTGTGACCGTTATTTGGCTCTAGGCCAACATCATAAGTTTCAAATATGAAATTCTTGGTGAGAATCTTAATAGTTGCATATATAAGCATGTTTAGGTTATCATTTGCAAACTAGAAGATCATTAGAAAAATTTTTGATTGTGAGCTATTGGCATACGTGTGGTTATCATTGTGTTGTAGAGCATAGCATTATTATTGTGTTTCTTTGTAGGTTGGATTACATAATCTCCTCATGGCATTGAAGAGCTTCTTCGTTCCATGAGAGCTTCATCATTAAGGTATCATTTATCATGCTTTATCAATCATTATCATTTGGGTTTTGCCTCTGCCTCCCAAGGGCACACACTCTCTCTGACAATGGTGTTCAAAAGACTTGAATGTCTCTCTAGGGCTTGACTGAGGCAAGCCACTAAATACCACAACCCCCTCCCACACTCCTTGTGATTGCAGGTTATAGGTGTCAGGTCTGGAGAAAGCAGAGTTGTAGAGTAGGAAGGCAGACATTGAAGATTCTAGATCTAAAAAGAAGTGGACACTATTCAACTTTTTTGGACAAGGGTACCATCAACCTTGTCCTCAAAATTTTGATCATGGGAAACAGAAGACATAGCAAAGATCAGTGCTCGAAGGAGATCGGGACTATGCAGAAAATGTGGCACACTGGACTAGGGTGACATCACTGTTGTCTTGGATATCTCTGTTTTCCATTTGCGAAAAATAGTGAGTTAAGGTTCTTTGCCCTCTATCTATTTCATGTAGCATTTTTCGTAATTCACAGATTTGATTACTGTTTTTCATAAATTAGGGTTTCAAGGACATAAAGACATTAATTGGCAAACTTGTGTGATTACATCTAAATTTCCCAACAGAAAACCAAGTGGCAACTCAAATCTGATAGCTGACTCTCCTCTTGATAGGTGAGGCACTCAGTTGAAAATCCCTTGGAATGTTTTGTGGAAAGGAGGATTCAAACCAAAACAAACAACCCCATCATCCCCATTTCCACCCCAAAACAACAATGAGCATCCATTTTGGACAGTGAGCCTCTAATTTTTGGTATTGTTATTATATATTATCTTTTGAGCTAACACTCACCATGGTTTTTCCCTTATAGGGTTTTCCACATAAAAATCTAGTGTCTCATGTGTTAATGTGTTTAAGTTTTTGATTTCATGCTTTCATGGTTAAGTACAATAATAGTGATTAAGAAATTAATGTGTCAATGGTTTTAAATTTTTGGAGACAACTGATGCACCCCCCCTCTCAATTGTCTTGCACTCTTCAACAATTGGTATTAGAGCGAGGGTTCCTCCATAAAGAGCCTAACAACTCGAGGTAGATCATGGTGCACAAGAAGGTTGATCTTGAAGACCTAGAAAGAACTAAAGAAGAAATTAGAGATCTGAAGGAGAATATCAAAGAAGAAGATGAATGTATCAGAAAATTAAGAGATCAAGTCAAGAAGTTCAAAGAAAAGTACAAGGAGGTTAGTGAATAATTAATATCAACAAATGAAACCTTGAATGATTTGAAAGTGGAAGTTGTAGAAAGAGCAAAAGTAGAAGAAGACCTAAATTTTTTGGTGGAAGGCAAATCAGAAGAATGTGCTAAGCTTGAAAAGGAAGTTTGGAGCCTTAAGTTAGATTTGGAGACAATAAAAAGTTATGAAGAAAAGTTTAAGATAAGTTATGTAAAACTTGATGATATGCTTGCTAGCCAAAAGAGTCCTGATGACAAAGAAGGTTTGGGATTTGAGAAAGGAGAAAGTTCTAAGACTGGTGAAGAAAGAATGATGAAAAGAACAAAAGCAAACACATTTAGAATCAAAGGAACAAACCTAGAAGACCACCAGTGAGGCAACCAAATGCTCAAAGGTATCCATCTTTCAATGGTTATTGTAATTCATGCAATAAGTTTGGTCATAAGGCTACTCAATATAGGAGAAAAGTGAATCAAAATGTTCCATCATTCTCTGGTCTATGTTTCACCTGTAATAAAATAGGTCACAAGGCTAATGAATGCTTCACATGCAATAAAGTTGGTCATAAAGCTACTATATGCAGAAGGAAAGTGAGTCAGAATTCTATTAGGTGTTATGCATGCTATAGGGCTAATGAGTGCAGAAGTCAAGTGAGAAATGGCTATAGCAAGGATAGGATAGTTAAATCCTTTAGTGGCTACTATTATACATGCAATAAATTTGGGCATAAGGCTAACCTATGTAGGTCAAGAATGAATGGAAGGAACAATGGTTAGAAAAATATTGTGTGTTTCAATTGCAAGGGTCTTGGACATATTGCAAGATTTTACAGAAGTAAAAACATGAAGAAGGATACTCAGGTAGAATTGAAGAAACCAGCTGAAAAGGTTGATCCGACAGAGACCAAGAAGGAGATGAATGAGATTTGGGTGAAGAAGGATGTAATAGAAGTTAAGGATGAGCCTGTATTGGTATCTAGTGTAGATATTGCCTCTGGAAACTGAGATTAGAGTTTTGGCTCAGAGGGAGTTTTATTGGAAATCTTTTCTCCCCTACCAAAGATTGGTGTTGATGCCTCAACACGAAGAGACAAGGTTAAGGATTAGCAACAAAGGTTTATGTCAGGACAAAGAACTATTTTTGAAAAGGATAAAAGAAGATTTGTACAGTTTAAGAAGCCTGATCAAGAAGATAGGTCATAAATTTTTGGCTAAAGTTTCTATCTAGTAAAATCAAGTTACAGTACTTCGGTAATTTGGTCCGTTGTTGAAGATATTGCTATGCAGTTCTGACATATGGTTGTTGATCATTGGTTACATCTACATCTAGAAATTTGTTTGATTTTGATAATTGGGCTGAGAGTAATGAGTAACATAAGTTTAGGTTGACAGAACGTAGTTGTTTTTAGTACAAAGAAGATTTCATGATGATTGGAAGTATTTGATGAACTCAAAGGAAAATGGACATGAATCAAATAAGTCTTTAAGTAAAAGATGAAGAAAGTATAGGTTGAAGAAGCTCCAGAAAGAATTCCTAAAACCCCTAGGGTTTGTGTAGAAGCATCACACTGAAGACCAGATCATGGGAAAAAAGAGCAAAGGAGCATTAACAAAGAAGAAGAATTTGCAGATGAACAGGTAAATCTTTGTTTATTTTCAAAGGTTGACAGTTACTGAAGCATGTAAAGAGGAGTTTTGAATCAAGGCAATGGAAGAAGAACTAATGCAGGTTGAAAAGAATCAAAATTGGGATTTGGTTCCTAAACTTGCTGATAAGAATATGATTGGAACCAAATGGGTTTTTAGAAACAAGATGAATGAGAATGGAGTAGTAAGAAACAAATCAAGACTGGTATGCAAAGGATATTCTCAGGTTGAAGGGATAGTTTTTGAGGAGACTTCTACTCCTGTGGCAAGGATTGAAGCAATAAGAATGTTTTGGTATTCGCAACACACAAAGATTTCAGGTGTACCAAATGAATGTGAATTCTGTATTCTTGAATGATGAGCTGGAAGAAGAGGTTTACATTGAACAAATAGAAGAATTTGAATTATTAGACCAAGGTGACATGGTGTGCAGATTGAATAAAGCCTTGTATGGACTAAAACAAGCTCCTAAAACTTGGTATGCAAAATTGGACAAATACCTATTGCAACAGAGATTTAGCAAAGGGTCTACAGATAGTAATTTGTACTCCAAGGTAAGTGAAGACCAAATCTTGATTGTTGAGGTTTATATTGATGACTATCTATCAAAGGGGAGCTGGTAGCAATGACTAATGATAGGATCTTGCAAATAAGTGATTATTTAAGGATATTACTAGCCATATGTGTTGTCATTGATTATCATAATATGCATTGTTAGGTTGTCATGAAGATGTGATGTTATGTTCCCTAAGAAGAAGGAAAGTTCATGGTTGGATGTCATACTCTAAATTAAGCAGAGTTAAAGTTTTGAGAAGACAAGATATGTTAATCTAGATGTCTTCTAAAATGTGAGCAAGAGCTGACACAATTTGATGTGTACTCCTAAGGGGAAGCGTTCAGAGTAGTAAAAGAAAATGTAGCAGAGCAGGTAGCAATCAAAGATGGTTGTCGAAGTTAGGAGTAAAGAATAATATTAGATTGATTAGAGAAGTAATGGCCAACTATGTTGAAGAAGTTTGGAATGGAGGATACTAAGACATTATGTAACCCTATGGTAACTGATTACAAGCTTAGCAAGAATGATGAATCACCTAAGACTAATTAGAAAAAGTATAGGTCTATGATTGAAAGACTACTTTATCTAACTCAAACCAGACCTGATATAATGCATGCAGTTTGTCTTGTAGAAAGATATCAAGAAGATCATAGAGAGTCACATGTGTTGGTAGTCAAGAGGATTATGAGGCTACCTCTCAAGGGAAGCACGTAGATGATGCTGAGTTCTTGATAAAGTGTAGTAAGTGTTGTAGTGTTGCTTAAAAAGGGAAGTTGTGTAGTGGTAATAAGATCTGAGTTGAGCTTTGCTAACTCAAGAAGGAGAGAAGTAAAAGTTCCAACACCCTTTTCCATTGATGTCAAAGGGGGAGAGAAGTTCATGTGAAAAACTTAAAGAGAAAGTTGCAGCTAGAGAAAGCATAAAGTAAGCGGGAGCAAAGACGCAAAGCAAGTTTACTTCTCTTGATGGTTTTTCACATCATGTGTTGTCATCAATGACAAAGGGGGAGATTGTTGCAAGTATGAGAAGTAAGTGTTGTCATTGATGTCAACACCTATGGTCAGCATCCAAGGAAATTATCTGAATGAGTTTGGGCAAGTGTCTACATAAGAACAGTACAGTGTTTTGCTCCACATATCCTGTAGATTGAATATCTTTGTCTATAGATTTGTAGATATGTTAAGGGATGTCTATAGAAGCTATGTTCCAAGTTTGGGCCTCTGGTATGAATATTTGAGTGAGTTATGTTCACCAGAGTAAAAACTATTTTTTCTGAGCATTCAGTGGCTACAAGAAGAAAATACTTTGCTCTACATTTCCTTAGCATTGAAGACTGGAGTATGAGATTGGGATATGAGTAAGAGAAGTGTCTGAAGGTGCTAAATCCTAAGTTTGCTTGTTTGGAACATTGTACAGAAAAAGATCTATTCACCAGTTTGAAGACTATGTCTGGTAATGTGTGCAGAATGACAAGGAGAAAATGTTCTTCTCTACATTTCTCCACGGATTGGAATTTAGCTTTACGGTTTTGGGGTTAAGCTTATAAAGTCCTTATCTATCTTCAATTTAGAGGATTTGTGATTTTATGCTCTGGAAGACAAGTTTGAGTGGTTATACTTTAGGTGAAAGCTGTTGAGTTCAGGTGATATTTGTTGTCTTCAAATATCTTCAAGTGAGATTTGTTGCAGATGAACTTGTCAGCTCTTAGGTGAATTTATGTTTTTTGTGGATATGTCAAGATCATTTTGAAGCATTGTGTAAGGTCCTCTTGTTATTATTGTAATAGAGGAAGCGTGTGATCAAGAATCTTCCCAGTCTATGTTGTTTGGCTGACATGATTAATTACGGTGATCAAGGAGATGTTTTCGATGAATGTTTAAGTTATGTGTAGAATGTTTGGATAGATTTAGGTCTAAACTAATATGTAATACAATACGCCTTCATTCCTTTGTGGCATATGATGTTTAGGTCCAAACCTATTATAATATATGTGTTTTCTGACCTTGGAGATTGCTCCAATGGTTGATGATTGTAATGCCGACCTTGATGATCATTCCAAGGTTGATGAATTGTATAAACACTTGTAATGAATTTGTGAAAAGGTATAAAAGTGTGAAGATGTGAAGATAAATGTAAAGTGAAGTAGCAGAGTAGAGAAGAGGTATTTAGTGCTTCAATGGAATTAAACCTTGGCATGGTGTAGATGCTATTATCTCAATTCAACCCTTTGGTAGTGAGCCACCCTTTTTGCAGTGAGTATTCCTTTTTGGCAGTAAACATCCATTTTGGATAGTGAGTCCTTAAGGGTAGTGAGCCTCTAATTTTTGGTATTGTTATTACATATTATCTTGTGAGATAACACTCACCATGGTTTTTCCCTTATAGGGTTTTCCATGTAAAAATCTTGTGTCTCTTGTGTCTCATGTGTTAATGTGTTTGAATTTTTGATTTCATAATTTCATGGTTAAGTACAATAACATTGATTAAGAAGTTAATGTGTTAATAGTTTTGAAGTTGTGGAGACAACTGATTCACCCCCCCCTTAGTTGTCTTGCGCTCTTCAACACTTTTGGTCATTTCAGAAGGCTAGCCATTGAAAGTTTGACAAGGGTGAGACTACACCCCACACTATGGTCCTTAGAATCGGGATGCCAAGGGTTCTTCTATGGTCATTCAAAAATCACCAACCCTACCAGGCCAAAATGTGCTCATGGTGGAAGATTGGGTTGTTGGGGGGATTCTACTATCGTACCAGAATGACAAACCCTAAAAATTGGAGAGGCTTAACACACCATAGAGAAAGGAAAAGCCAAAAAGACAAGAAAAATTAGCAAAAGGGGGACCCCATCTTTGGCTAAGCCAAAGAATGGGGTGTGTTGGGAATGGTCACAACAAGATCCTCACCACCTATGTGGATGGAATGGGATCCAATACTAACACATCCACAATCATAAATTATGACATTATAAAAATTGAATCTAACATGCTAACATAACAAGATTGCAACATGTGAAAATCATTCAAATCATGCCAACATCCTCACAAGCTGAGGCATGCAAAAATACAAGATTATGAACACTGTTGCTCTACTATCCCTCGTCTTCATATACTCCTTAATAACCTTATTTCTCAATATTTCCTTTTTCTCCTGGTATACTTTTTCTAATTGCTACTCGTTGATTAGGGAGGTTTCTCCATAATCCCTATTCTTTACTTAAATTTTCTAGCACCATCTAGCATTGGAGGAATATTTCTTTGGTATTTTCATTAAGGTTTTGGCTCCCGTTGCTACATTAGGCCCCAATAATTCCTCACTTTTAGTACTTGTTGGACCTTTCCCATTTCTATAGTATTCATCTCCTCTTGGAAAACTAAAATAATCATTGGAGGTATCACCATAGAATCCACAAGCCTTCTTCCTTTCTCATTTGTACTGGTATGCATGCTACCCTATCTCACTACACTTGAAAGAAGTGACTTATTTCCTTTTTGACCTTAGCCTATCCCCCTACCATGGACATCTCTATTGTTTTTGTTGTACCCTTCTCTCCAAAATATTATTCTTGGGGGTACTCATCCCCTATTTGTGGTGTGGTGCATGGTTTGTATAAAACATTTCTTATCACCATCCTTATATATGGTCTCTTGACTTCTAGATAATCATGGTATCCTAGTCTTCTAGCTACCATAGTGAGATCCTATATTGATCTAAAATTAATGTGATCTCTCTCATTATTATCATCCTCCCAACTAATCTGATTATCCTTGGCTTGTATTATTGGATAATGTTCTAAGACATGTTGTCCCATTTTTCATAAAAAAACACAACAAATTCTATTAGGTTTGTCCTTTGGTTTGTCACCAACTCCACTCTTAGTGTCACGACATGTCTAGACCCTTCTATAATTGGGAATTCATTCTATATATTTCTTTTTTAAGTATAATGAGTACACCATATCTTATTTCTGCATGGTGGCATTGATCCCCTATGGTCATCTCCATTCATAAGTATCTCTTGTTTAAGTCTTAACTGCTCCAACTCCATTTGTAGTTTTTCTATCTTTGACTATACATTAGTTTAGTATCTCTTCTCTAAGACTATGCTTCAATACTTGAAGCTAACTCTACCACTTTCACATATGAATTAAACATTCTATCATCCAATACCACCCTAATCATTGGTAATAGTCTAGATATGAACCACTCAATTCTCTACTTTTTTGTTAAGGGTTCTTCTAATTTTATGACTACGCCCTTACACATTTGATCATATTCTTTTATGGTTTCATTATTTTTGTAAACTATCTCACACATTTTACTCACACTCTTAGAAGGGACCTCTGGAGATTGGAAATTATTTATGAACTTGGTCTTTAGTTCAATCCATTCTTTATTATGTAGATGTCATTCTTTCATGTATCATTGAATAATGTTTCATTCCTCTAAGTTCCAACAAAATCATATAGTTTTATATAATTATCCCTTACTCCTAATCTCCTCCATGTTGACTCTAGGACAAACATGTTTTTTGGTGCTTCCTTAATGTCTTTCCCAAAATGGGAAGTTTAGCATGATTGATCTGATTGTGATTCATTATTCAAAAAAGTAGGTTTTTTTAATTTTTCTCTATTATTTTAAGATTCCTCTCTACTGTCCTTCTTATTTTCCTATCCTATTCTAGGTCTTTTTGGTCCTTTCTTCCTTAAACTTTTACTACTCTTGGTAACTTCTTGCTACTTTACCAATTTCCTTAGTCTACCCTTATCCTTGGGTAGTTCAATTTCAAAGAAATCCTTACCTATGAATTCTTCACACACTCTCACAATTTTTTTTTCTCATTAGCTCTTCCTCCTTATATAAGGACTCACTATATAACAATAATCTAACTTTATTTGGCATGAGGGGTGACTCTTTCTCTGAGGAATTCATCTCCTCATAGTGTCTCTTCAGCTTAGGGAGTGTATCTTTTGGTAACTCCTTGTTAGTTAATAAATTCTCATCATTAAAATTTGAATTGTTATCTTCTATTTCCTTGTTACACTCCTTTTCAAATTTTTTTATTATTTCTATGGTATATTCTAGGTTTTCAAAAAATTCATTTAAATTTTTATTTCTTTGACCTTCTTTTTCTTCTTAGAATTTTAAGGTTCCTATCATCCTATCCTTTTGTACACCAAATTCCTACTTACCACACTATCCAAATATTTTTCACTAAAATTCAAAGGCTACAAATGAGAAATTGAGGTTAACAATTTCTCAAATTCTTTTGTGACTATGACCTTGGGATGTGACCAATCTAGAATAGAAATAGGATCTTTAGTTAGAATTCTATAATTTGGCTGAGACTACTACTTCCAATCCCTAGCTGATAAATCTTTCTTCTAAGCTCTCCCATGTATAACTTAAATGATTCTTCATATACATCCAATAGTTCTACCAGCCTTGTCAGATTTCCCTCAAGGCCTCTCTTATTAGGGTTATACCTTTTTCTTGTTCTTTAGTATTTATGAGTATCATTTTATTTGTTGAATCCTTTGTTTTCATTTCTCCTAAATTGGTAGTAGTCCTCCTAGTGTTCTCTAATGAGTTTTCACTTTCCTTCTCAATCCTCTTGCAATAATTCTACTCTCTTTCCTGAGTCTGTTTTAGCCTCCTTTCTTTGGTAAGGTCCATCCCCTTACTTTCCTCAATATCTAGTTTAATATTGAAAGATCTTTCTCTCAATATCTTAAGTACCATCTCCTTTTTCCATTTATGTTTCAATTTGATTTTTACATTAATCCTTTTATCCATTTCTCCACATCCCAGACTAGATCTAACTCAACAATCACATCTTTTTAGGATCCCCTCCATTCAATAATCACCCCTTTGGTGCTTTACCCCCTTGAGGTCTAGAACCTAGTTTGTGCTAACACACAATATCACAATTTCTTCCATATCCATCTTTAATCACTTTCCTTGTAATCTTATTCACAACTCCCACCCTTGGTTCATTCCTCTCCATATCACCAACAATTGAGGTCCCAAAAATGAAACCAAATTTTGACAAGAAAATATAGACTAATGGTTTGAGATTATCTATGTGCTATATAGTGATTACCTTTGTTAAATAAGCAAATGATAAAGTATGCTGAAAATTATAGGAAGACACAATAGAAATATACATAGATTCATTCATACACAAATTATATATAACTTATCATCTTATCTATTAATCAAGTATGCTTGTCATATATTATCATGTGTCCTTCATTACATGGCTTTACAATATTCATCACATATGTAGTATCTCAAATTCTATCTCTTATGTATTTCTTATGTATCTCTCTTCTCCTCTTCCCACTTCTTACTTCCCTCTAGTTGTGTGGTATGAGTATGTGACTATTATAGCTTCTCCACATGTAGGAATGTGTCCCTACCTTTGTTCCCTTGTGGTTGTGCTCTTTTAGAGTTTCTTGAAATCATTTGAATGTACCACAATGTTGTTCCTTTGACCTGTAGTAAATTTTATTGTCTCCAACTTGTATGGGGATCGATTATCTTGATTCCAACATTCAACACCCTTGTAGGTATTCACCATTGACCTCCATTAGTTTCCCTCTTAGGCTTTCAATGTAATGGGATTATATTGGCTCTATCCTATCAACACACATCCATCTATTCTTTCTCCAAATCAAACATTGTTTCTATTGATCTTTGTAACTTGATAGATGTTATCTTTGCTATTGATATGAATGTTGGAATCAAGATAATCAATCCCCATACAAGTTGGAGACAATAAAAGTTACTATAGGTTAAAGGAACAACATTGCGGTACATTCAAATGATTTCAAGCAACTCTAAAAGAGCACAACCATAAAGGAACAAAGGTAGGGACGCATTCCTATATGTGGAGAAGCTATAATAGTCACATACTCATACCACACAAGTAGAGGGAAGTAAGAAGTGGGTAGAGGAGAAGAAAGATACATAAGAAATATATAAGAGATAGAATTTAAGATATTGCATTTGTAGTGAATGTTGTAAAGCCATGTGTGAGGGGGAAAATAGGTTAATCAATAAGATTATAAAAACCCTAACAGCTACAGAATTTGAAGATAAATGGAGATTAAAACAAATAAACAAACAATGCTTACACCTTTTACCTTGCATCTTCCGTAGTTCACCTATCTTTCTTTGATCTTGATTGTGAAGCCCTCAGAAGCATTTTTTCTTGCTTGCTGGTTGAAGATGACAAAGGAAGAATGGCTGTAATACTTATGTGATTGAAGATGAGCTTCAACACACTAAAAATGGATGCTATGAAGTGCTTTAGGAAGTGGGGGTGCCAAAGGCGCGCTTGTATTCCTGCAGCATAGGTTTGCACAAAATGAGAGATCTATATGAAGAAGAAGAGGATTGTATTTATAGAGTTCTGTAGAAGAAGATCAATGGTTGAGAAGAAAAGAGAAGATCAACGGATGAGGATTGTTGAGGAACGTGCAACAAATGGAAGAAGGACACATGTCACTCGAAAAGCAGCCTTGTTGAGTTAACTCCTCTCTTGATGACGATGAGATTTGATTTTCTTAAATTAGAATTTATTTTTCTAATTTAAGAGAAGATTTGCTTTAAAGATGCTTTAAAACTAATTTTGCTTTTGTAACTCAATTTTTGCTTTTATGTGACAAGAGGAAAGTATTTTTAGAAGATAAGAATGATTTTTGTGAAAATAAGAAGGCATAATTAAATAAAAAGATTTATTTAATTATTTTGTAGATAATTGAGAGGAATAAATAAAATATAGAAATATATTTTATTTTGTGGAGATTTTTGAAGAATAAAATAAAATATAAAAATATATTTTATTTAGTGGATATTTAAGATTTTATTTAAATAAAATTTGCATTTTATTTAAATTTGGAAGAATAAAAGATTTTAATTAAATAATTAAAATTATTTAATTATTTAGCAGAATGAAGGTGATGTATATGAATTTAATTAATTAAATGAATGTGATTTATTTAATTAAATGAGAGGAAGTGAATCAAATAAATAAATGAATTTATTTATTTATTGATAGAAGAATGTGAATGATGAAATAAATATTTAAAATATTTATTTAAGTAGAGTCATGCCAATTTTAGGTGTATACACCATGTAATAAAGGACACATGATAATATATGACAAGCATACTTGATTAATAGATAAGGGATTCTCACACCTTCAATGCATGCCAAACAAGGCATAAAACATACACCATCACACATACATTAATGAGGACACAACAATAATAAACATACATGCAAGTGGTCACAACACATTCCTGATACCAACATTGAAGAAAGGATAGAGCAAGAACACTAGAAATAGATGAACCAAAACCAGATCTAGGATAACATCTCCATTCTACGTAGACATCTATTTCACATGTTCTAACTTAAAACAAGGTCTAATACACATGATCTGACAGTCAAGGACTAGGGGAGGGTAGGTAAGAATCTTGGGTGGGCTTCCCCTTGGTTCTCCATAACCAAGATAGAAAGTATAACAAGCCACAAAGGTCATAAGTAAACACTCACTCGATGAATGCTTCTCAGAGGTAATGGGGATTGATTGCAAGATACACACAATTACCTAATGTAAAGAGATCTCTTGCAAGACACACCGATGCTTACCTCAAATAAGTGGATCCATGGCAACATACACACACTTACCTACTGTAAAGGGATCTCTTGCATGACACACTGACTTACCCAAAAATACACCTCATCTATAGGTACAAGGTTGTTTCCCAAATGAAAACATGTACACTTGCCTGGGAGTAATCTCATCCACATGTATAGGGTTATTTCTCAAATGACAACAAACACTTACTTGGAAGCTAGCCACTGCAAGCCTCCTACGGATATCCCCTATTCTATACAATCTAGGGGTCAACTTTTCAAAAGCCCAAGAATAGGAAAAGAGTGATTTTCCTAGAAAATATGCTTCACAATGCACATACAAATCAAAATCTATGGGATAATACATGATTCCTCATAACATGCACTATTCAAAAAAATAAAATTTCACAAAAATAAAATAAAATAAAATAACAAATGTCCAAGGTCCACCATTAATAGATCTTGGAGTATCCTTCTCAAAACCATACCCAAATTTTCACTTTCTTGTAAAACAAGAAATTTCAAAAAATAGAAAATACTCTCTTGCTCTAAATTATCCCAACAACACACTTTTCTAATCACATAATTTTTTTGATTAATTCAAGTAGGGTAAAATAGGGAAAAACACACAATTTTCATGTTTTCTGAGAAGTGCAAAAACTAAAAAACTGAGCATACCCTCTAATGCCTAATCCACCCAACAACACTCTTTTCAAATAAAATTTGCATTTTTAAAAAAATGACATGACCTTTGTAGAAAAATCAATTTTCCAAAAATGAATTTCCTACAAAATTAAAATTAATAGATGAAACTATATACTCAATCAAATGGAGAAATACCTCACTCAAATTGAAGGTAATGGTGAGATGAATCTTTTTCCTTCTTTGAGTGATTCGATTTGGCCAAGCGATCTCTGGGAACAACCAATTCAATTTTCTTCCATAAAGGGGTTTGAAAATCCCCATTTCTCCATTTTTTCACTCTCCATTTCAAACAATAATAATATGAAAATAAACAAACACTTTTCCCTTATATCCACTAATTCAAAAGTAACTAAAAAATTATTCATTCCTTTCACAAAATAAATTCACTCCATAACATCTTTCCAACAAAATTAAATTAATCCATTTTAGGCACAAGGCCACAATACAAGCCTAAATACAATTAAATAATTCATGCCCCAAATAAATAAATAATCCCTTTCTTACGAAAATAATCCTAACCTTCAAATAGAATACATTTCACCACACGCAATCTTTCTGAAATATAATTAAATAAAATACAATGTCTTTCCAAAATTAAACACTTCACAACTCAAATAAATAAATTAGATGCTTTTCCTTTATGCTAGAAATGAATAACATAAATAACAATTTCCAAAACACCACAAATCATTTTGCACATACCAAGCACATGCATAATCACACAAGAAATAAATTAAGTACACTCAAGAAGAAATTTTATTGGTCTATCACAAGGGGTGGATCTGGAATTATATTGATTTGGATGAGGTTTCATAGGTTTCAACAACACAAGGATGAAGGTGAGATGACTAAGCGTCCCATGTCAACATTCTCCATATTTTGACCATTGGTCAATATCTTGTAATCTCCTGCACACTCAATGCAAACGTCAGGTGAATCTATTCAATATATGACAATAGACAAAGTGAATAAGAGAAATTAGACAATTAAATATTAACCATCTAGTATGTACATTTGAATTAAATCATTCATCAAGCGATACAATTGAGGTGCAATTACTCAAATACAACATAATACTGAAATAAACTAGGTCTACCCACCCAACATATTATTTAACTAAAAATAGTGAAGCTGAAACACCAATGCATATCAATTGCATAACATGACCTCATCGGAAACACCTCAATGGAAACAACCTCATTAGCAAGTTCAGTGTAATGATGCCAAATCACTAGAGCACATAATACACTATAGAAATACTCTATACAACATATCTCATAAGGATCCAATATTAGGATCAATGCACAAATAATCATCTATAACACAAGATGGCAAGGGTCAACATAGGTGGGCATCACAAGATTTGTGAAGTCGAGTAAAAATAAACATGATTTTGTTTACCATATATGCAATATTCATAAAAATCAAACTCAAAAGTGCAATCATTTAACCCCTCTACAAGGTTTTTATTTTATGGGGTCCTAAGACCCTTCTGACCTATATGGCCCATTCTTTGGAGCCATAACATTATCTTCTCTGCACGTAACTTTTTTTCTATAGTAAAAGATTTCTTAGGTACCTAGAAATCATGGCCATTAGAAGTTGATACAACACTCCTCTTTGATACTAGTTTCAATGGTGAGAGTGTAGATTCTATAGATCTCTTCACTATAAGAATATAGGAACTATTAAATTGGAAGGTGCTTACATCCAATTGAAA
Source organism: Cunninghamia lanceolata (assembly GCA_027924645.1). Lineage (NCBI taxonomy): Eukaryota > Viridiplantae > Streptophyta > Pinopsida > Cupressales > Cupressaceae > Cunninghamia > Cunninghamia lanceolata. Next base: position 3,642,612 of record BSBN01000082.1, read on the forward strand.
TAAAGTACCCATATGGACACCCTTAGTGAGCACCATATCTCCTCACACTATCTCACACCCTCCATTGGAGAAAATAACTTGCACACCTACATCATTCAGTTTGCTCATTGGTAACATGTTCCATGCCAAACTACGGATATGCAAAACACCATCGATCTCCTTCACATGTCCATCTAGGAATCTGATCAAAACTCTTCCATGACCAATAATATTTAGATGAGAGTCATCTCCATGGTACACTTTCCTACCATTGTATTCTTTTGTAATGTCCCCATTTGGCATTTAGCCAAGTTTGAGACCAATAGCCTATTCCCTTGAGCTTTTATAGGCTATCTGGGTTGGTTAGGGAGCTCTATTTGTTGTGAAGAGTAGAGGTTTAGTTATTTGTGATGTTTTTCTTTGGCTTTGAGCTTAGTGATGTCTTAGTATGGCTATGCAACTTTTGGAAGTTTGTTTGGGCTTCCAGATAGCTCTCCAAGATTCTTGGAGAAGCCATCTATTTATAGTAAGTCACCCAAATGACATTGTTCTTCATCCCAAACATCATAGAAGGCAATGGTATGATTTATTTTTGTAGTTCGCTTAAGTTTGGGATTCTCTGCAAAAAGGTGATATTTAATGAGCTATTTTAATTATTATTTTCACTTAAGCTCCTGAGGGTGAAAATAATTAAAAGGTACCTAAGTGTTATAGCTCATTGGAAAGGTAATCAAGTGTTTTAAATGTTAGACACTTAAAAAAGGGGCCTCACACATGATATATTATTATTATTTCTAAAAAGGCCTTTTTGAGAGAAGAAATATGAAGAGTTAATCAAAAAGTTATAAAAGAGGGATGAGAGCTCATTTGGAGGGATGCTTTTGGATTTGATATTGTTACTCTATTGGATTGAACCTGAATTTCTTCCATTTTCCTTCTTGAGGACAAAAACCTTCTTGGAGATGATCATTTTTAGTGGTGAGAGATCCACCCGAGCTAGTAATTAGTGGTTTCACACTGAAATCATATTCGTGCATTCATGGAGTTTGTTGTCTTTTGATTTGATGCTTATCATTTTGGATTGAGAGTATATTTTAGATTGTTTTGATTGAATATTGATGAATTTTGGAGCTTGTTCCTTAAAGTTTGAAGACCCAAAAGGGAGTCATACAATCCTATTTGTACAACATGTAGGGGCAATTAGGTTTTTCTAAGTGCATGTGAATGCATGTTTTAATAAGCTTTGGAGGGTGTCTAATTGTTGGAGGCGCCAACCCTTGATCAACTTTAAGAGTTTTATGTTACAAGAAGGTGAGGCTAAGATGTGCTGTACAGTTGACTGGTCGTACCATGGATATTGGCACTCATTTTGTGAAGAATCTATGATTGTTATGTTGGGTACTTGTTTGATTAATTCTTTCCCTATCTAGATGCCTTTATCAACCCAGATTTTAGTTAGCATGTAGTTGTTTGTGAATCATTTGTAGGACCGTACCATCTATGTTTTGGTTCGTACTACTAAGAAGTAAGATGTGAGGATTCATATGCAAATCGCCAATTCATAGGATGAGGAACATTGTTCTTTAGAGGCACCAAGAAGGAGACTTGATTTATGGGAAGCCTTGAAGGAGATATAAGTATCATTGGAGTTGCTGCGAATATGTTGGAATGCTGACTCAGAGGGTTTTCAGACCTACATCTGCTACTATAACACCTATAGTCCAGCAAGCAGTGCCTTCCTCCAAACCTCTATTCATGGAAATATCTAGGTAGTTTGATGCAATCCACACTAGATGGAACTACAATTGTCATGCTAAAACTATCAGGGTCTGATCTGATTTAAGTTGTGTGTATTTGAGTTTTATTTTAAGTGATCATTATTGGTAGATGCAGATCATTACCTTGCCGATATAGTACTTGGACTTTTGGGTGCTAATTACATGAATTATGAGCATGGGAGTGGAGTTGAGATTGATATGAAGAAGTTTAAGTGCTGATATGAATGATTGCAATCCATAGATCAGCTACAACAGTGCTTTCTCTACATATTATTAGTTGACCATGATTAATATCTTGTGATTATTTTCATTGATGCTTGTTGCAGGTTCTATCCATGATGCCTAGTTATTTGTGGTGCTGATATGATGATCTAATTGTTATTTCTGAATAGTTTTATATCTGGTTTATCTATTTGTACTCATCTATTAATTGTTGCAAACACATTTGTAACCCTTGGATGGTTCAACTGCCACTGTGGAGAGAAAATTGTTTATCTTTCTTAATCCAATCACCCACTGAATAAGTGTAGTATTCCCACTGCATAAGTGGATGCTTGCTATATAGCAAATAAATGTATTAATTTTATTTACATAAGATTTGATTTGTGAACCAAAACACTGTATGCTCTCACCTCGCCCATTTGGGAACTTGGTGACCAAAAAGTGCGGAGGTAATCTATTAGTTGCAAACATTGTTGTGCTAACCCTATTGTGATATCATTGTATAAAATTAAAAAAAAATTGGGGTAGCATATTACAATGGTATCAAAGATGGCTTCTGCCTGCCATCCTATTGGGTGATAACTTTGTGCAAAGTACAGGTTCAGAATTTCTAGTTGCATGTTAGAAAATTTTAGTGGCTTGATGAATTCACCTTCGCTAGTTAGAATGGATAAAACTTCACCTTAGAGGAAGACTGTGTCAAGAGAGAATCAGAGAAGATGTCCTCTCTGAAAGCACTTCAAGGATTACTTCAAATGTGACCAACCTAGAAACTTGCATAAAGAAGTAGTGGGAAGCTCGTTATTTGCATTAGGAAATGATTTGGAGATGCTGCACATGTCTAAGAACACTCTGTTGTTATATGGAGCCTAATCAGACTCAGAGGTTATATTTACCCCACTTTTATCGGCGCGGTTACCCCCCAAATTCCTACGGGGTCAAGGGGCAGCGCCCCAAATTCACACGGTTTTTTATTATTCTATAATGCACCGGGAGTTAATTTTTCATTGACCGACATAAGAAAACCCTATTTTGTAACCGACAAAAAGCTTGATAAAAAGCGGCTAAGGGTTAGGGTTTTTTTGATATTGTATTGTAGCATTTTGCAGCGGTATTGAGTTGCAGGGATTGCTGATTGTAATCGGTTTGATTTACTGGATAATAATATTGGACTCTCTATTTGGTGGATGTAGCCCGAGTTTGGGTGAACCACGTTAAAACTTGTCTCTCGCTATTATTATTTCTGTGTATTTCCATTTCTCTGTTTACTCTTTATTTGCATTTAATTGATATCTTCTGCCGGCTAATCCTAACACACTGTTCTCAGTAAGTTGGGAGAAGTTGAGAGCCATTTGACCAAGGTCAAACAATCAGAGTGTAGGAATTTGAAGTGGGCTTTGAAACCATTAATGATTGCTTTGGTTCAACCTAAGCTGATGAAACATCCTTATGAAGATGTGAGACTTGCAGTCACTCTTTGTCTATGTGAGATCACAAGAATCACAGCTCTTGAAGTTCCTTACAAGGAGGTCATAATGAAGGAAATGTTTCAAAGGATTATTGAAAGTTTTAGTGGATTGGCTGATATAGGAAGTCCTTCCTTTGTAAAGAGGGCTGCAATACTGAGAATTGTTGCAAATTTTGGTTTTGGAAACATCATGCTAGATATGGGGTGTGAGGAAGAGATTCTGCAACTATTTCACCATTTCTTTGCTACCATTAGCAAATCTCATGAAGACCAAGTTATAATAGCCATGCAAGCCATTATGGCTTTGATCATTAATGAGAGTGATGAGGTATCTCAGCCACTTTCGTCTATTTTATTGGCTAATCTAAAGAAGAATGATTGAGAATCCTTATCAATTGAACAAGTTTTAGCTGAAATGGTGCTAATTCAGTGTGAAGACAAACTAAGATCTTATTTTCCAAAGAGAGAAGAGGATGGTTGCATAAGAAGGGATCAAGTTGATAGGGTTGAGTTGACATCAGAGATTTTTGATGTGTTTGTTGGAGATGTCAAAGCTCTTACCTTGGAGCAAGTTAGTGAAGCTTGTGAGAATCTTGTTGGCCTTGAAGGCACAAAAGAGTGATGAATTTTCAGATGTTGTAGCTGAAAATCCAATGACAATTTATGAGGAAGAATGTTGGAATTCCCTTGTTGAATTAGGTGAACTCCTTAAAATAGAAAGAACAGACTTTGCAAGCCCAATATTTGATGAAGCGTTTGATGATTTTGAAGATGCCTTTTCTCTAGAAATAGAAATGAGAATGATTAATAGAATACTAGAAGGTGATTCTTCATGCAAGCTTGTAGTGTGTCCAGTAGAATGCTTTGTTGAAGATGTGAAGAATAGAGTTGTTATAGCAGAAAAAGAGTTTGAAGTTGCTGAAACTTGGGGAACTACCCTTAATATTGAGCATCTTCATCATCTTAGTGAAACTAGTGCTGATTGTAAATGGGAATTTCCCATGCAAATGGAGGAACAATTTGACTTCTTAGAGGGATCAATTGATGAGCCTTGATTTAGCCCCAATTGTTGGCTCATCACTAGATTTTGGTGATGCCATTTCTTTTGACCAAAGTGACCATGGAGAGGACAACTTAAAAGCAACTGATTTCAAGAGTCGTGCCTTTAAGGATATAACAGAAACTTTATTGTGTGCAACTGATTTGGATTTTAAGAATTAGTTAGTCACAGAAGACAAGATTGTGCAAGCTTTAATGCATTTGGACAGCACACATAATTTTGTTAAGGATCACATTTAGAAGGCACAAGTTGTGAGGAGATAGAAAGGCATGGAAGAAGGATCTTCACTTGATGATTGACATGTAGTCAAAGGGGCTTTAGAAACATTGAAATTAGATTACTTGAATCTACTTTTTGATCAAGATCATGTCATTATGTTTTCTAATCGTACATGTGATGCATTGAAAAGAAAAGAGGTAGAAGTTGATAAGCTCACATCCAAGATTAAGTCAACTATGACTTCTTTGGAGTATACTCAAAGGGCTCTCTTAGAAGTTGAAAATCAGCTTAAGGTTGCACATCAATTAAGGGAGCAAGAAAATGTTGAAAGAACAAATGAAATCAACCTGGTGATTGAAGAGCTTGATTGGATCAAAGAGAATTTTGACTTAGGACAACTTCCTAAGTATGCAGGTTTAGAGTTGGAGCAATATGAAGATTTATTTGATCATGGAAGTGAAAACAACTTCCAATCATTTGATAATCCCATTTTTGATATGGAAGTTGAGTTAACTTTTGACAATCCTCTATTTGTGTTGAATGATGAAGACCCATTTGGTGTTAGCAACATGGAGGAAGATAGTAATAAGATATGGGATCCAGGTGAAGTATACTCATGGGATGTGATTTTATATAGAGACTTCACCAACTTGAAGTTACCATTAGTAGTTGAAGTCAAGATATGCAATGAGTTGAGTTCAATGGTGGCTTATTTTCATAATAGAGTTTGTCCTACATTGCATTCTTCTTGTATGGTATTCCAAATTCCAAGTCTAAATTTGTCAAGTTGGAATTTCCATCACAAAGTAGTATTCCATATGCATGGTGAGGCTACTTCTTAGTTGAGTATGTATGCAAGAGTTTATCCTCAGGGTTTTGTAGAGGATAGGGATGACGGGAGGAATGTTTCATGGATGATTTTGGAGTCAAATTTCTATCATAAAGCTGCTATCCTTCATCCAATCAACCATCATAAGTGTTTATTTGCATACATATTTATGGATAGGAGAGAAATTTTGGCCATGACTTTGAAATATAGTGGCTGTAGTTTGTCCAAATCTCTTGTTATTATTGGAAGATTTCAGAATTGTTGTTGCTGTTCCATTTTCAAATTACTAAAATCTAGTTTTCAAGGGTTAATTTCAGATTTTTACAGCCATGAGATTGTTCTTTCTGTTGCCTTTGTTCCTTTGTGGGAAGGTGATAGAAGGTTCCAGCTGAAAAGAACAAGTGTTTCAGCTAACATTGCTACATTGGTTCTTGAAAACCAAGTGATTCATGGCTGATCGGAGTTAATTTCAGCTTGTGTTCAAGCTGATTTGTGTTCTTCCTTGGAGAAACATTCCAGATTTTGGTTCCCAATATTAATTTCATATTGGATAAATTGTATCGGTGACTTCTTGATGGATGCTAACTCCTTCACTCCCAGGGTTAATGATGATACAGATGATTGGGATCCAAACGGATGTGTGATTGGAAGAATGTTTCAGAGGATTATATAGAGTGTCAGCTATGTAGATCCTAGATATATCAGAGTAGCACAACAGAAGTGTTGTGGAGCATTCTTAAGATTGATTTGGGATCCATGTATATTGTTGCTAATCATGCAGGTATCCTTGTTGGATGGTATGTATTGCTTGAGGACAAGCAATCTTGAGCGGGGAGGACTTGCAATGTCCCAATTTGGCATTTAGCCAAGTCTGAGACCTATAGCCTATTCCCTTGAGCTTTTGTAGGCTATCTGGGTTGGTTAGGGAGCTATGTTTGTTGTGAAGAGCACAGGTTCAATTATTTGTGATGTTTTGCCTTGGCTTTGAGCTCAGTGATGTCTCAGGATGGCTATGCAACTTTTGGAAGTTTGTTCAGGCTTCCGGATAGCTCTCCAAGATTCTTGGAGAAGTCGTCTATTTATAGTAAGTCACCTAGATGACATCATTCTTCATCCCAAACATCATAGAAGGCAATGATATGATTTATTTTGCTGTTCACTTAAGTTTGGGATTCTCCACAAGAAGGTGATATTTAATTAGCTATTTTAATTATTATTTTCACTTAAGCTCCTAGGGGTGAAAATAATTAAAAGGTACCTAAGTGTTATAGCTCATTGGAAAGGTAATTAAAAAGGAGGCCTCACACATGATATATTATTATTATTTCTAAAAAGGTATTTTTGAGAGAAGAAATATGAAGAGTTAAAAAGAAAATAATATTATATTCCTCTCAAAAAGTTATAAAAAGAGGGATGAGAGATCATTTAGAGGGATGCTTTTGGATTTGATATTGTTACTTTGTTGGATTGAACTTGGAGTTCTTCCATTTTCCTTCTTGAGGACAAAAACCCTCTTGGAGATGATCAGTTTTGGTGGTGAGAGATCCACCATAGCTGGTAATTGGTGGTTTCACACTGAAATCACATTTGTGCATTCATGGAGTTTGTTGTCTTTTGGTTTGATGCTTATCATTTTGGATTGAGAGTATATGTTAGATTGTTTTGATTGAATATTGATGAATTTTGGAGTTTGGTCCTTGAAGTTTGAAGACCCCACAAGGAAGCTATACAATCATGTCTATACATCATGCAGGGGTGATTGGGTTTTTTTGAGTGCATGTGAATGCATGTTTTAATAGGCTTTGGAGGTTGCCTAACTGTTGGAGGTGCCAACCCTTGATTAGCTTTAATAGTTTTATGTTACAAGAAGGTGAGGCCGAGCTGTGTTGTACAGTTGACTGGTTGTACCATGGATATTGGCACTCATTTTGTGAAGAATCTATGATTGTTATGTTGGGTACTTATTTGAATAATTATTGCCATGTCTAGATGCCTTTATCAACCTAGATTTCAGTTAGCATGCAACTATTTATGAATCATTTGCAGGGCCGTACCATCTATGTTATGGTCCATACTACTAAGAAGCAAGACATGAGGATTCATATGCAAATCACTGATTCATAGGATGAGGAACATTGTTCTTTATATGTGCCAAGAAGGAGACTTGATTTATGGGAAGCCTTGAAGGAGATATAAGTATCATTGGAGCTACTGCGAATATGTTGGAATGCTGACTCAGAGGGTTTTCAGACCTACATCTGCTACTGTAACACCTATAGTCTAGCAACTAGTGCCTTCCTCCAAACCTCTATTCATAGAAATATCTATGGTAGATTGATGCAATCCACACTAGATGGAACTACAATTGTCATGCTAAAACTATCAGGGTCTGATCTGATATAAGTTGTGTGTATTTGAGTTTTATTTTAAGTGATCATTATTGGTAGATGCAGATCATTACCTTGCCGATATAGTACTTAGACTTTTGGGTGCTAATTACATGAATTATGAGCATCGGAGTGGAGTTGAGACTGATATGAAGAAGTTTAAGTGCTGATATGAATGATTGCAATCCATAGATCAGTTACTATAGTGCTTTCTCTACATATTATTAGCTGACCATGATTAATATCTTGTGATTATTTTCATTGATGCTTGTTGCAGGTTCTATCCATGATGCCCAGTTATTTGTGGTGCTGATATGATGATCTAATTGTTATTTCTGAATAGTTTTATATCTAATTTATCTATTTGTACTCATCTATTAATTGTTGCAAACACATTTGTAACCCCTAGATGGTTCAACCACCAATGTGGAGAGAAAATTGTTTATCTTTCTTAATCCAATCACCCACTGAATAAGTGGAGTATTCCCACTGCATAAGTGGATGCCTGTTGAAAAGTAGATGCCTTCTATATAGCGGATGAATGTATTAATTTCATTTGCATAAGCTTTGATTTGTAAACCAAAACACTGTATGCTCTCACCTCACCCACTTGGGAACTTGGTGACTAGAAAGTGTGGATGTAATCTATTAGTTGCAAACATTGTTGTGCTAACCCTATTATGATATCATTGTATAAAATTAAAAAAAATTGGGGTAGCATATTACATCTTTGTACTTAGAGAAACACTCTTGATAGGAGGTCATCTGGAAGGAATCCCCCAAGTCAATCAACTATGCACCTTTTGATGCATGAGTTTCCAAGGCTATGACAAAGGCATCTACATCATTTTGAGATGAATTTTCAAAATCATCATCTAGATCATTTTTATTTTTCTTCTCATCTTTATAGTCTCTATAGTAGTTCTCAACCCTTCTACAATTCAAATACTTAGCCTTTGACTTTCTAGGAGATTTGAATCTCCCATGGGATTTTGACCTTTGACTTTTCTCTCTTATTATATTTCTTCTTTCCTTTCTTCTTCAGTCTTGCATGAACTAATAGGGCATCCTTAGTTGATTTGGAAGATTTTCTTTGCATTTACTTTGAAAGTGCTGATGCCACTACCTCCTCCATCTTGATCTTAGAGGTAGCTTCCTCCTAATGGCTATCACAAGATGATCCCAAGAGTCTAGAAAAGAACAAAGAAATGCCATACACCAATCCTCCCCCCATATTAACTCCAACAAAGTGCAAATATGTCACAATCATTGAATACATTAATGTGCTTGGCTATAGAACCACAATCATCCATCTTGAAGGTATACAACTTCTTTCTCAGGAAAAGTTTATTCACTAGGAATTTAGCTTGATACAATTCTCCTAACGTCTTCCAAAGGTATTATATGGTGGTTTCTTCATGTACATTTAAAAAAACAAAATCTACCAAATAGAGCCTAATAAGACCATCCACTTTTCTACCCAATATGTCCTAGTTGGATTGAAGCATTGTAGTGGGTTTGGATTTATATATAGTAGCCCATAGATTGTTATCTATGAGCATATCCTCTATCTTGAGCTTCCATAGCTCATAGTTAGTTCCCATGAATCTCTACATCTCTATCCTTGATGTGCTTGAATTTTTTCAAGAAACAAGATCTCCTTATATGCAAGCTCCCACTCAATTCAAGATTAGTACAAAAAACCTTGTCCCTAACACCTATAATATGAGGTGATTAGTCTCTAATACCAAATGAAATAAAGAAATGGTGTGGAATACACTTCCTACACTAAAGTTTGAAGGGAGGTATGTGCAAAATAAATAATCTTGTAATTATAGAAAATAATAAACAAGAAAATTATACCATAACACATAAGTTTATGTAGGGAAAACCCTTTTGGGATAAAACCCCACACTCCAAAGAATGAACCAATTGTATTATTAGAAACAAAGTTGACAATACAATATATAAGGATATGCCCTTATAGGAGTATCAAAAACATGTAAAACTAGAGCAATTATAGTAGAATAACTACACCTACAAATCAATCATACAACTCATGTATAGCTCCAACCCAAATGCTTCATATATAGGAGATTCAATACATGAAATTATAAGTGGTCTCAAATACCCAAATCTAGGGCCAAAATTCTAATGCCCCCTCCATGATGAGTCAATATGCTAAAAATAGTAGGTTCTCTTACATTATCATAATACTCAATAACTCCATCACAATCTACTCACCAAATTGGGCTATCCATTTTGGCTCCACAAACTCCCTTAAAAGATGCTCTATGATGCATCATAAGATGTGTCATATAGTTGGTCAAGATTCATATTCAACAATGTAACTCCCCTACAATCATGCTCTTGTACACATTATAATATCTCTTACACCACTATTTTTATCATAGATGCTCTTACACATCCTTCATGACAAGATGGATCCTTTCACACACCATTATACATGTCATAATAAGGCATACATGGCACAATGGCGAAGTCATAAGTGGGACATCCTTTTCAATGTGGGCTCATAAATAATTAATAAATACAACATTAATTAATTATTTTTAAACATTAGAATTACAAGGTGTATGACACACCTATCCAAACATAAATAAACACATCAAACCCTAAAATAAAGATAGAGCAACAAAGCAAAAGGATTGTAAATAGATATTGGATCTAAAATAAGATGTGAAATCAAAAAAATGTAGATATCACTAATAGTAATAAGAAACTCCAGAAAGAAGACTAGGTTGTGAAGGATCAGATGGGTTCACCAAAAAATGTAAAAGAAAATAAACTTTACTTAGGGGTAGTCTAGGCTAATCTAGTAAGATAATGTAAAAATAAACATAAATCAACCTAGATTAAATAATGATAGATAGAACTAGTAAATTTGATAATTTGCAACAATTAATTTAAGAAGGTAAACACAAAGGAGAAAGATTCTTAGCTCTATATGATCAAAGAATGTGTGTCAATGATGAATATTCTAGAATCAGATTTGAGTATGCTTAGGAAAAGACAACCTCTCTATCAATGGATACCTCGAAACTTGTGCTAGATCTATGATCTACTAGAGGTAAAGTTCACAAGTTTGGGTCAAGTTTGTGGTCACAAATTCATTCTCTAAGTCTATACTCAACCCTACATAATTTAAAACTTTGCTCTACTATTTGTTGAAATAATATTCTCTTGTTATGCTCTTTCTTGATATTTGAGGGTTGGCAATACTTTATAAATACATTGGTAGGTTTTCATTGTGTCACTAGGGGACACATTCTCCTAGGTCAACCTACAGAAATGTATATGAACAATTAAAAACAACACTCTTGAAACATGCAAATGCTCTTAGAATGCTCATGTAGATCTAGATTTTCTTTAGTGCACCAATTAAAGTGTTGTAATATGAATGATATGCAAATGATTACTTGATTCTTGATCTATAAATGAATGCATTTAATTCCTTTAAATACTAGAACATAGTAATAAATCATGCAAATTTGCATTTACATAGCCCTTGGTTGGAAATGAATTGGTGGGCATTAGGCTAAATTTGAATTTAAAATTTTAGATTTGGGGAGGAGTTGTTTATGACCACAAGGATGTCCTTGTGACTGCAAACTAGTCTTGGAAAATGAAAGGGGCCAAATCAAAGTGGGTAATATGTGTATATAGGTGTACTAAATAAGTAGATAAGCCAATTATATAGGATTATGTAAACATATGGATGGGAGTAAGTGGTAAGTGTATAAGGATATGTGTAATGGGTAGATAGGTGGGATAGTACAAGGGACCCAACTCTGCAAAAATTTATGTCATTTGTCAATATATCTATGTATCAAGACACTCTCCTCAAAATAAACCCAAAAATAAATGAGAAATATCATAGATATACAATATCATAATAACTATTATAAGAAGATGTACACATTTGTTGATTTAATGCACCTAATGTTTGTTAGGATCTTGTATATTTATTTCTTAAAGTAAAAAATGAAGGGAAACATTGAGCAACCATTTACAACATCTCAATAGTCTTAATTCAAACATATTGTAACCATAAAAGAAAATAGGTGTTTAAACTCCAGACTCATAAATTCATCCACAAAACAAGCGTTTGAGTTTTCTTAAGGTCTGAGATTTCCTCAAACATACCTAAATCAATTATGTAATATTATTTATCTTAGAAAAATATTGCCATGTAATTTTATTAGTTTAATTTGTATAACAATAGAATTTTACCACCATGCATTCGATAATAACATTTAGCACTTAATGAAAGTCATTAAGGATTGTCATAATGCAATTACTTATGGAGAAAGGACAAGTTGTGCAAAGTAATCATTATTATACCATCTCAATTATGATACAATTGAATATAAAAAACACAATTTGCTTCCCATGGACTACCATGATCAAAAGGGATAGTCCTTAATGCACCTATACAATCCTATCACATTAAAAGATGGCATGAGTGTTTTCATATCTTCAGAAAGAGACTCATGTAGTTAGAGAGTTAAATTGTCATGTTGATAGAGGGTTAACCCATAATAGGCCTATATGTTGCTCATTGAGAATTAAAGTTGCGCTATTATGTTCCTAACAAGGAGAACTATCATAAAAAGGCCAAAAGATTGCTATATAGTCTTGAGATAGTCCCAAGGTTAGGAAGACTATGATATGCAAAATGATTAAGAATTGAATGGTATAGGAGAATGCTGCTTGAATTGGCATTGAGAATGTCATATACTTTAAGGTGTATTAACAAGAGAAGCAAAATAAATATGATGAACATGAGGTGAATGATCAGCTGCCAATGGCAACACCTAATTTGTCTATAATTTATATAGGACATCAAAAGCACCCTGAGAGACACTTGGAAAGGGATGTATTATAGTCAAGTCTCATGGATCGAGGATTAGGTAGAATATAGACTTTTAGATGTGAATCTTTTATTTGATTAGGTTTGTACTTGGAATGACATGTTGATGAAATTTGATAGTTTGCTATCTTTTGGTTTCAGGTAAAGGGTGGCTAATCAAATAGGTTGATGTTAATATAACATGGACACTCTTTGATATTAAAAAATCATACCTCTACTTTGTTGTTGTACCTACAAGTATTGAAACAAGAAGATATCAAGGGGTGGAAAGTCCTAAAAGATACAAAGGATGAATGAAGACAAATTGTGAAGCATGTCTAATTTAAAAAATTAATTACTACTATAATAGAGCTCCATCCTCTTGATTTATTGTTGTAGCTGGAAAGTTGTGTTATGGTTGAAAGTATGACTATGATGTCCTAATGGAGATTGTGCTAGTGAAAATATGTTACTTATGATTTGGAGGCATTCTTGGAAACACTTATGCTTTTGAATGAGGGGAAAGGCCTAAAAATGTGTTTTACCATTACATAGGTTTCCATAGCAACTTAATAATTGATTATTTAATAATTCTTTATTCCAAAATATTAGGGGCCTATTCATATGTTCAAGTATTACCCATCCTTGCTAATAGAGATTAAACATGGATCCGCACACTTGTACATTTTCAAGAGGTTCATGGAAACATTGAATAACATGTAGACAATATCAAAATTTTAAAACATGACACATTATCTATCCTATAACCATTATTTATCATCATATATAACGATGTCATTGTATATCTATGTCTAAATCTGATAGCATCATATAAAAATAATAAATATGAGAACATCTATACCATAATTGATCATCATATATAATGTAAAATGTCATATACATAATGTTGGTGAAAATGTCATATAGTGTATATATAATGTCATGAATATGATGAATGTACAAATAGAGCCACATAGGCATACAATGATATACATCGGTGAAATATAAATGTATGTGTACAAATCCATATAGGTGTACAAATCCATATAGGCATACAACAAAATGTCACAACACCAAAAGTCATAAGGGTGTTATCAAACAGTCAATGACCCTTTCTCTGTTGTGAAGGTGGAGAATCAATCAACGAGTCATGCTCTCTAACCTACCCATTGGACCTCCTCTCATAAGTCTTTTGGAGCTCCACCTATTAATACAATTAAAAAATATATAGATTAATATAAAAAAACATGCAATATGAAATGCCATAAGTAATCAATTACTTACTACAAACTGATTATCCATTTCAATCATTTGCTTCCTAGTGCAGGAGCACCTAAAGGAACATCTTGGAATAAGAAGACACCAATGACCATGAAAGGATCCTATGGAGCTAATTAAATCAATTGGAGGATCTTAAAACTAGTTATGACATGTGGTAATGGTCAAGATGATGTAATGGTCAAATGTCCTGAGGGTCCTGGCAAGGACCCTAGGACCAAAAATGATGTAATTTGGGCCAATAGTGCCTTGGGGGCAGGGGCACCTAGATAATTTAGTTAATTTCTTGTTTATGTAGTTCATTTTTGATATTTAAGTTTTTTCATAAGGTCCAAGCGACCAATTGTACAGCTTTAGTGCCATGTGTGAGTCCGTACTAGTCATGTCTGGTAGTCTAAGAGTGTTGTAACTGGCAAGAAGTTGTATGTAACCGTGTGGTGAATAGTTTTAGAGTGGTTGGCATTCCCACTGGTACAACTTCCACCCACATGATGATGTATTAAAACCAGTCCTGTGAGATCGGGGAGGAGAGATAAGGTGGTGTAATTTGAGATCTGGTTGTATGAATCGACTGCAATAAGAAGCCCGTTTATTTTGTGCATCTCCTTTAGTTTTGATAGTTTTTTCTTTTGATTGGCATAAAGAACAGTGAACTGTCTTTGTTTTGTTCTGAGAGTAACAATGTCTTGTTGGATCTTTCCATGAATGTACAACCCTGATTCTCATGGAATAGATCCTAAATAACTTGTATAATATGACTCTAACCTAACAATGCAAGAGAAGTGCAGATTTGGATGGTGATCACCATTAGAATGTAAGTTTGGAGACCACGGGAAAGGTGGTACAAGCGTGAAGCAGAGGAGTACTAAGTTATCGGCCTATCGGCCGAACAGAATCGAGAGTTCTGCTAAGGGGACTAAGTTTCACCGATCAAGCTAGGTCAGAATGACTAGTTGCAAGTGCTGCCGAAAATAGAGACAGCAGTGTGGCTTTGAGCATCGTGGCGAAAGATTTGAAGAACATACATTTTATGTATATACTGTAAATGTATGAGAAGATACATCTCGTGTGTATATTGCTAAAGTATATTGGGTGTTCAATTCATGTATATATCGCTAATGTATGTTGAAGAACATTTCCTGTATATATCACAAATGTATGCGAGGATATTTCACGTGTATACTACAATTGCATGTCGGATATACATTTCCCATGTCTATCGCAAATGTACCTGAGGATTGTTTTGCGTGTATCCTGCAATTGTATATCGAGGGTTGTATGTTGCAAATGTATGTTGTAAAGATACATCAAAAATATGCATTTCGAATGATGCAAGGAATGATTGGCAGAAACGGTAAGGAGGACCGGCGATAGCAAGTTAAGTTTTGTATGTTCAAAGTTGGTGCATATCAGTATAAGGATTTTGAAGTTTGCCAATGGGATGCTGTCTTGCCAACAGTGAAAAGTGGATGTATTATGGTATGGTTTGGACTGTGTGGAAGGATTTTAAAAATAGTTTGAACATTATATTCTCTTCTCTCTACGTCATAGCGGTATCAGAGCAGCAAGTAAGTCCTTGAGGGAGTAGTAGGATCTTGTGAAAGAGTTAAGGGTTGGTGAAAGTTGTGAAGATGCCCCCTAAAAATCAAATGGCTAGGGAGAATAATGAATTGAGAGAAGCCTTAGAGGCTAGAGAAAGAGAGTTGAGGGAGAGAAGAGAACGAGATGCTAAAAGAGAAAGAGAGTTAAGACAAGTGAGAAGAGAGAATGCATCAATCTTGGCAAGGTTGGAAGCATTGGAGAAGAATCCTAGAAGGGATGAACAAGATGATCAAGAAGGAGATGATGAGGAGGTAGATGAGAACCCTCCTGAGGATGATTTGAATCCTGAAGAAAAGAAATTTCTGAGATTGCTTAAGGCAGTTCAAGGTAGTGGAACAAAGATAGAGTTGCCTATCTATCAGGGGAAGATGGATAGTGAAGAGGTATTAGGGTGGATAGATGCCCTTGAAAATTTCTTTGAGTATGAGGAAATAAGTGATGAGAAGAAGGTTAAATTTGCAAAAACAAAATTGAGAGGGACAACACTTACATGGTGGAGTAGTGTACAAGCAGAAAGAGTGGCTAGAGGTGGAACAAAAATCACTTCTTGGGGTAGGATGAAGGATATGATGAAGAATCAGTTTCTTCCATCTGATTATGCTATTCAGACAAAGAGGATGAGGCAGAATTTGAAGCAAAAGGACATGGATGTTATGTCCTATACTGAGCAATTTCATAAGCTTAGTATTAGGGGTGGATTGGAAGATGAAGATGAGAAAGTGGCAAGATACCTTAATGGGCTTAGGTACAAATTGCAAGATGAAATTGGTTTGAACATACCAAAATCACTTGGAGAATGTTTTCAATTGGCCATAAGGGCTGAAGAGAAGGTGAAAAGGAAGCAAGAAATACAAGGAGGTAGTGGTAAAAGATATAGAGGTAGGGGCATACCTACTAATGAAGGACAGAGCAACAATGAAAAAGGCAAAGAGTTTTCTGTAGATTAGAGAGGTGGATATAGAGGTGGAGGTAGGTTTGGATCAGGTAGAGGAGTATTCACAGACAGATGTTATCATTGCAATGAAGTTGGACACGTATCTTTCAAATGTCCTAAGTGGCATGATGTTGATAAGAGCAAGGATAGAAGAGTTCACTTGGCACAAGAAGAGGAGAAGAAAGAAGACCAGGAAATATTGGTAGCCCATCCAGAAATAAATGGAGAATTTCTCATGGTGGAAAAAGGCAAAGTATAGCAAGCACCACAGGTATCCATTTTTAAAACTAATTGTTTAAGCCATGGAAAAATGTGTAAGTTGATCATAGATTCAAGTTCACATGATAATTTAATTTCTTGGGATATGGTATACAAATTGGGACTGAAGACATTTGATCATCCTAGTCCTTACAAAGCTACTTGGGTAAATTAGGAGCAACAAGTAGAGGTTAGTCAGAGAGCATATGTCAATTTTTCAATTGGCCCATATCATGATTCTATTTTGTGTGATGTTATTTCAATGACATGTGGGCATATAATTTTGGGTAGACCATGGCAACATTTAAGAAGGACAATTCATGATGGCTATACTAATAGCTTTTTGGTGCACAAAGATGGTAAAAAGTTTAAACTAATACCTTTACCTTGTGAAGACAAAAAGAAGCATGCTATTGTTTGTTTTGGAGAGAAACTACAGTGGAATGTGCAGGTAAATATTGGTTGGAAGCAACATGAATAGTTATAGCAGAAGAAGGTGTATGCCAGTCCTAAGGAACAACAAGTTCGGGACTTAAATCATATCAAGATTGGGGACATTGGTTGCCCTATAAGGAGGTAGGAAAAGGAAGGTAGATAGCAGACATTACAAAGAGGAACAAATCAGAACCTTAAGATAGGAGGAGCAAAAACATTACAACAGCAAGGTCCTAGGCAAGGATATCAAAACATGTTTTGTGATACTAACACTTTTTGTAAGAGCCATGCAGGTTGGAGAAGGAGGAGGATAACCCTTGGAGAGTTCATGTTCCCTGTTACAAATCAGAGGAACCCTTCAAAAAGACTATAGAATGTTAGGAGCAGATCACATAACTCTTGGGACAAGAGTTGTCTTCATGTTGGGGAGTATGGTGCAGGAGCACCTAAAGGAACGTCTTGGAATAAGAAGACACTAATGACCATGAAAGGATCCTATGGAGCTAATCAAATCAATTGGAGCATCTTAAAACCAGTTATGACATGTGGTAATGGTCAAGATGATGTAATGGTCAAATGTCCTGAGGGTCCTGGCAAGGACCCTAGGACCAAAAATGATGTAATTTGGGCCAATAGTGCCTCAGGGGTAGGGGCACCTAGATAATTTAGTTAATTTCTTATTTATGTAGTTCATTTTTGATATTTCAATTTTTTCATAAGGTCCAGGCGACCAATTGTACAGCTTTAGTGCCATGTGTGAGTCCGTACTAGTCATGTCTGGTAGTCTAAGAGTGTTGTAATTGGCAAGAAGTTGTATGTAAACATGTGGTGAACAATTGCAGAGCTGTTGGCATTCCCACCGGTACAACTGCCACCCACATGATGATGTATTAAAACTAGTCCTGTGAGATCGGGGAGGAGAGATAAGGTGGAGTAATTTGAGATCTGGTTGTACGAATTGACTTTAATAAGAAGCCCATTTATTTCGTGCATCTCCTTTAGTTTTGATAGTTTTTTTCTTTTGACTGGCACAAAGAACAGTGAACTGTCTTTGTTTTGTTCTGAGAGTAACAATGTCTTGTTGGATCTTTCCACGAATGTATGACATTGATTCTCATGGAATAGATCCTGAATAACTTGTATAATATGACTCTAACCTAACAGTGTAGGAGAAGTGCAGATTTGGATGGTGATCACCATTAGAATGTAAGTTTGGAGACCATGAGAAAGGTGGTACAAGCATGAAGCAGAGGAGTACTAAGTTATCGGCCTATTGGCCAAACAGAATCGAGAGTTCTGCTGAGGGAACTAAGTTTCACTAATCGAGCTAGGTCAGAATGACTAATTACAAGTGCTGCCGAAAACGGAGACAGCGGTGTGGCTTTGAGCATCGTAGCGAAAGATTTAGTGAACATACATTTTATGTATATATTGCAAATGTATGAGAAGATACATCTCATGTGTATATTGCTAAAGTATATCGGGTATACAATTCATTTATATATCGCTAATGTATGTTGAAGAACATTTCCTATATATATCGCAAATGTATGCAAGGACATTTCATGTGTATACTACAATTGCATGTCAGATATACATTTCCTGTGTATATTGCAAATGTACCTAAGGATTGTTTCACGTGTATCTTGCAATTGTATATCGGGGGTTGTATGTTGCAAATGTATGTTGTAAAGATACATCAAAAATATGCATTTTGAATGATGCAAGGAATGACCGGTAGAAATGGTAAGGAGGACCGGCAATAGCAAGATAAGTTTTGTATGTTCAAAGTTGGTGCATATCAGTATAAGGATTTTGAAGTTTGCCGACGGGATGCTGTCTTGCCGATAGTGAAAAGAGGATGTATTATGGTCTGGTTTGGACTATGCGGAAGGATTTTAAAAATAGTTTGAACATTATATTCTTTGCTCTCTGTGTCACTTCCTCTCTTCATCTATAGGTGCATGAACTAGAGTTGTGACCTCTTGTGAGAAGTGTTGGTAATCATTTATGTTTGGGGTTTTAAGCTTGGGCATTTGCAGGTTTTCTCATTCGAACCCTGAGTTTTCTATCT
Source organism: Cunninghamia lanceolata (assembly GCA_027924645.1). Classification (NCBI taxonomy): domain Eukaryota; kingdom Viridiplantae; phylum Streptophyta; class Pinopsida; order Cupressales; family Cupressaceae; genus Cunninghamia; species Cunninghamia lanceolata. The sequence continues at coordinate 3,662,008 of BSBN01000082.1, forward strand.
TCCTTGGTCTGTTGCATTGTTTTGTTTGTTCTAATGTTGGGCTCCTGTAATGGGTTCCCTGCTGCTATGTTTCATCTCCATGCCTTAATGTTCATGGTTTAACCAGTCCAGTGCAATGTTTTATTGTCTTTTCCCCATCGTACATGAGAAAAGTGCCAAGTTTCTGTGTATGCAAGTGATCATGTATGTTGGCGAGCTTGAGAAATCTCTATCGGCTTCCAGAAATGGTGAAAAATTTGAGTTATATGCATTTTAGATGCATATCGGGTTGCATATACAAGAGGGAATCTTTCAAAGATTCCCAAGGATATTCTGCAGTTGTATGCATTTCCAAATGCATATCGGGTTCAAAAGGAGGATGTACAAGGGTGGAATATACATTGAAGATTCCAGGAATATTCGCTGCTTGCATATTGGGTTGCATGTATATTTGGTTTGTATGTTCAGACGTACAACGGTTAGATACAAAGAAAAGATACATTATAGGTATATTCCGGGGAAGATTCCCGTTTGTATATTTAGCATGCAAAGGGAATGTACATTGAAAAATATACAAAGGTTCGTGACATGCAAAGTGAACAGTGCAGCGGATATACAAGTGGGTTTGTATATGTTCAAATATACAAGGGAAGAATGTATGTGGAATATTTTGAAAAGATTCCCTTCTTGTATGTTTGTGTTTGTATATTCAGCATACAAACAAAATATACATTTGGTGATATATAGTTGAAGATACAAGCAAAATATACAAGGGGCCTTGTATGTTCCGCAACATACAAAAGCAGAGGGTGCATTTGATGGGGCCCCCCACTTGTATAAAGTGATTGTATGTTTGAACATACAACTGGAAGTGCATTCTAGAGATGCAGGGCGGACTTGAAGTCATTTTCATTTTGTTCTAAAGCATTGTAGCATCTGCGGCTTGTACATTGCATTTGTATATGCGATGTGAAAGGAATTGTGCAAAGGAGAGAGAAAATGGGTTGGGCCCACCCCTTGTATATTTGCACTTGTATATGTGCCGATATGCAAATTCATGAGGATACAAGGCCCGGACTTGAAGGTTTTCAAATCTGATGGATAAATACAAATGAAGTCCGCCTTGTATATTTTTGCGCTAGTATATGTGTAATATACAAAGCGATGGATGCAGGATGGAGATACAAGTCAGACCCGAACCGAACTCCAGTTCGTTCTATAGCATTTGACGTCTGCCTTGTATGTTGTATATGCATTTGGGCATGCATATACAAAAGTGATAAAGGCAAAATGAAAGGAGAAAAGGTTAGCAATAGAAGGTCAAGGTGCCTACGTGGCATGACATTATTGGTTGGCGACTCTTCATACATGTTTTGGGACCATTGATTTCGACGATGGGTTTTTGATCAACGGTCGGGTTTTAAACCTTCAGCGATGGTTTTTTCCTTGTGTCTGTGGCCATTTTTGAGCGGGAAAGTCTCCAGACACATCTGCTATTGCATCCCGCGGGTAGTTGAGGTTTTAATGGCGGTCGTGCAGAGACATGCGATGGATTGAGTGATGGGCCAACTACCAATTTTATGAGGAATGTCCCCAAGTGGCGGCACAGGGCTCAAGTTTTGTTCCTCCTCACCATTCCTCCTGCCTGTTGCTTGCAGTATTTTGAGCGCCATTTTTGTGATGCACGGTCTGACAGAATTTTGGACCTTGTCATGTAATTAATTTTGCTGAGTACACAGTTCTGGTATAAAAGGGCCAAACTGTGTCACTCATTTGGTTGTTGAAAACTGGACAAATTTTTGGTGTTGTGATAAGATACAACTCCATTGGTGGCCCTATTTTGGATGTTTTTGTGAGTTTATGAATTTCATGTTGTCTGTTTAATGCATAAACTTACTAGTTTCATGTTGATTTAAATGAGTAATGCTTCATTGCATGTGTTCTGTTACTTGTCTCCACATTGAATGTATTCTTCTTTTGAATCTAAACAACTAAGGGGTGTCTAAGATTCTTGAATATAGATTTGTTATGTTGAATGCTTGGTCTTTTACTTCTACTCAAGGAGCAGATTAAATGTTTTAGGTTGAAGTGTTAAGAAGAATAAATTGCAGTGAGGATCTTCTCAGTAGAGGTAACTAAATACTCAATTCTGGGAGGTATTTGTAAGGCAGATACTGAACAATCCCCTTGAAACTCGGTCATTAATATGGGTTTGTGTGTACATTCACATGTGTATGTCTATTGACTCCAAGCCCTGAAATAGGCATCGATCCAGTCTTGTATTGAGGTCACAACCAAGGTCCTAGTTTTGCATCCATATATAAATTAAACTCAAGCTTCATATACAAACCTTTAGGACTTTAGAAGTAGTTTTAGGATCCAAAATCCTCTATCTACAACTGAATATAGGCCCAAAGCTAGCCCCTTTGCACTTATCTTACAGTTTTGGTCTGCACAATAGAGGATTTATCTGCTTTGTGTCAACATCCCAGCAAATACATAGACATATTTTATAGATGTTGAGTAGGGAATACCCCCCTTGGTTCTGCAGAGCCTAAAGAAGAAGAGGAGATATTTATAGAGTCTATCTCCTATATTGTTGGCCCCTGGCCCGGGAATCCTATTGATTGATGATGGCTACCTTGTAGGGATAATTGGGAATAAGCATCCAGTCTGGGATAAATACCAACAAGAAGCATGAAGAAGCAAAGAATAAAGATGAATATCATTTATTTACATTAAATGATGTGAGATAAAACAAGAAATACATAATGACATTTACATTATTAGATTATACCTCAGTCAAAGGCATTGAAGAAAAAACAACTGCAACAATGCCCACCTTTGTTGTGTCATGAATATTAGGAGTCTAAATTGTTGTCATCAACTAAAAATAGAACAACGTTGTTTGACCAAAATCTACATAACATTATTTAAATACATAATGATTAAAAATAGTAAAATTTACCTCAATGAAACTTGATGTATGATTAGCCCACCAAATCCTAGTGATGTTGGAGGTCCAACATCTACTTGTTTATCATCAAATTATAATTTTAAGATTACCATTGATATATGACCAAACAAATTACATGTATTATTGTTATTTATGTAAAAGAGAATGAAGAAGACTATCATGGACACTAGATCAAACCTTCTTCCACAATAACATTCAAGGATAAAATAAAGCCAAATCACTTCCAAATGGAGGTGGACTTGGCTACAGATCTTGTACTCAAGAGTGCTATGGACAGATTTGATTTAATCAAGCCTTTTATCAAACCCTAGGTCAATCAGTGCACTAAACCCTAGATTTGCAAAGGTCTGATTATACCAGAAGATGTATAGTCGATAATCAGAAACTAATTGAATAGGATTGATTAGGAAGATGTTAGAACATGTCTCCCAGAAGCAGGAACATTAGAGGATGATTTCAGGAGCACTCACGTCCAGAAGGTGGAAGCTTTAGAAACTACAAACTAGATAAGTGTTATAGAGACTCCCCTAATGCCAAATTTGGAACCTATAGGGGCAAAAGATGAGGGTGCTAGCACCCGTGTCCTACATGGAGGAATATTCCCAAAATGCTGTCAGATCCCAAAACCCTAATCCTTGCTCAATCTTCTTGTGTCTTCACTTTTCTGGATCTCACACCTGTAACCTACACACAAGAAGAAAAGGGGTTTGGGGGTTATGGTGTTTAGGGACTTGCCTCAGTCAAATCTTGAGATAGTATTCAAGATTCCCAACACCATTGATAAAGAGAGTGTGCCATTGTAGGGCAAAGGCTAAACACAAATCAATATGATGAAATCAAATGATGATGAACAAAAATGATATCACCTATATGATGAAACCCTTAGGAGGATGAATGATCTTCAACTCATAAGGAGAGATAGATGATAATTTCAAACTTGCAATAACATACACAATGACAATACAAATCTACTCTAGAATCACAATGAATGCTTTGAGTTTTCTTTACTCTAATGCTTCAAGTTAGTTATCTCTATCTAGGTTCATAATGAATTCAAAAACACACTTATATATGCTTTCATGCTAACATCTACGAAATTAACCAAAAGAGCCAACAGGGAGAGACCCTTTTAAAGGTCTTATGCCGACATGCATTTGAATTTGCCCTGACCGATCAGGGAGGACTTGGGTGTGCATGCCCAAGTCCCAAGGCACCTTTTTGGTCTGGGTTAAGGTAAAGTATGGGCCCCTTGTTCCCAATTTGCATTGGTTGCAGGGGGTTTTGCATTGAGATGAATATTTAGAATGTATAATGCATCATGGTGACCTAGGAGCTAAAAGAGGAGGTAAAAAGACACGTGTCCACTTTTTACTCTATAACAACTATATTTACTATTTTGTTACAAATTACATGCTTGTGGACTGAACATCACCTCATAAACTTGCATTATATGGTCGACAGATATAGGATGAGTACTTTGTATTAGCAAGACGGTTGCCGTTGCACCAAAAGATCAGTCTGTTAATGCCCGATACAATTGCCAGAGTTAATGAATCCATAGGAGATGGTTAAGCCTTGTCACGAACCCAAGTGTTGCGCTACACAACACAAGGAGACCAAGGGCACACACCTTGCAACAATCCCCCTAGCGCAAGCAAGGGTTTCAAACCCATGAGCCAGGCTCTGATACCAATTGTTAGCAAGATGGTTGTCATTGCACCAAAAGATCAACCTGTTAATCCCTAATACAACTGCCAGAGTTAATGAATCCATGGGAGGCAGTTAAGCCTTGTCACGAACCTAAGTGCTACGCTGCATAGCACAAGGAGACCAAGGGTGCACACCTTACAACATTTTGACCCTGTAATTCCATAATACATACAATTCTTTACATTAATTTTGAATTATAATAGATTAATATAGTTAATTATATATTTCAAAAGAAAATATAATAAATTGCAGAACCTTATTGAAAATTACCTGTGTATTAATGCCAAAGGTCCTATCTAGCAACTCATCTATTATTACCATATTTTTCAATATGTACATGTCTTGGTCCTACCTCTATGTGGCATACTCTTGAAAGTGTGGAGATCCTCACTAATGTTTGTATCACCAAAATCCTCAGACCCATAATTAGATAGAGATCCATGGGAACAACAAATATGTGGGGATCATTAACACCTACTAGCCTCACGCTCATCATCCTGTGAAAGATGGCTACCATTTTGTAGTAAAGTCTGTGTGAGGGAACAAATACACTATATGTCTCCACCTCAACACTCTCCTTCACAATGGAAGGGAGTATGAAATGTTGAAAAGATGGCCTAGCTAGGGGTCTCATTGGATGGTCCTGAACATGATGTGCCCCCTCCCTATCCTACACAGATACTTTTACCCTACCCTAAAAATATCACATTTCAAAATAATTTGGAATCTTGTTGAGGAAAAACTCGCAATAGAGTTTCCTCAAGAAATACTATGGGACCTCATAATTGTTTCATGGTAGATCATCAAACACCATCGACCACCTATCCCAAAAAATTTGAGCTATTCTTGTTGGCAAGAGACACTGCTAAGCATGTCATGTGTTGTCAATGATGGTAACTAAGTCCATTCCACACATCCGCAATGTAGTATTAGACTATACCGGAAATCAGTTCCAAGATTTGTCAAGTCTAGATAGACAGGAACAGGGTATATGGCAGAGTTCAGTATTTTAGTCAGCGGATCTCTCCAATTAATCATTGTGTGTTGTGAATCTGAGGAAGTGTAGAGGAATATCAAGAAAATATAAATCCAAGTTTTCAGCCTCTGGCAACAAAGGGATTAAAATTTATGAGCATCTGAGTATTGGGTCCTAATATGACAAGAATAGTTCAGTGAAGAACAGGCTAACTTGTGTTAGATCCTTGTGCGGATCTAGTAGAAGTGTTTTGGTGAGTTGCGTATGGGATATAATGTTAGTGGCCAACATGTATGGTGATCTACAAGTGTTATTTTTGGTACACATCAATATTGATGTATGGATTCAGCTGACATAACAGAGTACTTGTACTATTTGTCAAGTTCTTCATAAGGCCGAGAGAAAAGTGATTGAATTTCTTGAGGCGGATATATATATCGCTGATGGATTCAAGTGTATTGGTATGTGTGTGGTGTGTGATGATGGATTAAGTGCAGAAAGGTAGATTAAGGTGCAAAGAGAAGAGATTTGAGGTCCGGATTATGGCAGAGCAGTAAACAGGGAAGAATAAAGATGAAGTGTGTAAGATCAGTATTCTGTGCTTAATAGGAACTGAATTCTTGCATTAGCAGATGTTATTCATCAGTTCAAACAATCTGTAATCCTTTTGTAATCATTCTTTTAGGCAGTGATCCTCTCTTGAGCAGTGAGCTCTGGGCAGTGAGCCCGAAGGCATGTTCCTTCCCCTTTTGTAATACTTTTAACAGAGTATAATCCTTGTGGGTTAACCCCCATTGTGGTTTTTCCCTTAACCGAGTTTCCACGTTAAAAATGTTGGTGTCAAGTGTGTTATTAGTGTTTCTTCTCATGAGTTATTGATTCTTGCTTTTCATGATTATTTCATTAATTTGTTAAGAAGTTGTAAAGAAGATATTAAATGCAGCAAGCTTTAAAGTTTTATGACAATTGATTCACCCCCCCTCTCAGTTGTCAGCCCTAATTTCAACAATTCCTTAGTGTTGGCACCAATAATTAGGGAATCATTTACAACTCCCATGCAATGAATGATTAGTTCTTAGATCAATAAATAGGGCACATAGATCAGATTTCAATTTTCTTTATCTTTCACTTGTTTGTATGAAAATTTTGTTGAATAGAATTGCCATGCATTCTCTCTATAATCTGACCATTTGTTGATTTGGTTAGTCATAGAATCTATGTGAGAAATAATTGATTTGAGGGATGTTGCGAGGGATCTTTAGTGTGCATTGGTTGCATTATGACTTTTCAATGTTTCAATCAAGGTTTCAAGTGTTAAATTTTATTTTCTTCAATTTGCCCTAAAATGTCCATTTGTGTCTCATGAGGATGTTGGGAAATTGATGGAGGAGTTTGGGAGGGTTATTTTGTGCCCCCTCTTCAATTGAAATTTCATCATGCCTTCTATTTGGTGAATTAGGATTTGGGGACATTTGAGTGGGTTCATTTGCTAAAAATTTTAAAAAATGAATCAAAACATTACAAAAACAAATGATTCATTTTTAAAATTAAAAAAAAATGAAAATATTACCTTATTAAGCTTGTTGACCACATGGAGCTCATGAACAACCTCGTGGAGTGTGAGAACATTTCAACAACATTATGTTTGAGTGAAATTTCCTCCAGATGGTTGAGAATGTGCTCACACAAAAGCCTAATCACATTTTGAGTTTTTAAGTTACAAATGACCCACAAGTTATGATTTTTACTCAGAAATAACACAAGTGGGTTATAATGAGAGTGCCTTATAACATGCTCGCGTTGTATCTTGTTTAGAACAAAAAGTAGTTTTGGTCACTTTTTGGTCCCCCATATTTTTCACATGCCCCTAGAATATATTTTATTTTCTAGTGTTAGTCCATCCCTAAGTGACCACTATTGCTTTATTATCTCTTTTCTTCTTATACTCCTTTATAACCTTCTTCCTCAACATTTCGTTTTTCTTTTGGTATTTTTTTATTGCTACTCTTTAGTTAGGGAGGTTTCTCAATACTCCTTATTCTTTACTTTGGTCTTCTAGCACCATCTAGCATTGGAGGATTTTTCTTTGGGAATTTTCATTAAAGGTTTGGCTCCCTTTGCTATTTTAGGCCCTAATAATTCTTCACTTTTAGTACTTGTTGGACCTTGCCCATTTCTATAGTATTGAGATACCCTTGGACAACTAAATAATCATGGGAGGTATCACTATAGAATCCACAAGCCTTCTTCCTTTCTTCTTTGCACTCATTTGCATAGTGCTCTATCTCACTACACTTGAAACAAGTGACTTCTTTCCTTTTTTAACTTTGGCCTCTCCCTCTACCATGAGCACCTCTATTTTTATTGCAGTACCCTCCTCTCCAAAAATATTCTTCTTGAGGATACTCATCCTCTATTTGTGGTGTAGTGCATAGTTTAGATACAAAATTTCTTATCATCATCCTTATATATGGTTTCCTAGCTTCTAAATAATCATAGAATCCTGGTCTTCTAGTTACCAATATGGGATCCTCTCTTGATATAAAATGAATATGATCTCCCTCATTGCTTTAATCCTCCCAAATAATCTAATTATCCTTGTCTTGTATCATCAAATAATCTTTTGAGACATGTTTGTCCCATTTTTCATAAAAAACTACACCAAATTCTATTAGATTTGCCCTTTGGTTTGTCACCAAACTCCACTTTTAGTGTCATGACATGTCTAGATCCCTCTATAAATGGGAATTCATTTTATAGATGCCCTTCATTAGCATAATGAGTACACCATATTTTATTTTTGCATAGTTGTAGTGATCCCTTATGGTCATCTACCTTTGCAAAAATCTCTTATTTAAGTCTTAACTACTCCAACTCCATCCATAGTTTCTCTATCTCTAAATATCCATTAGTTTTAATACCTCTTCTCCAAAACCATGCTTTAATTCTTGAAGCTAATTCCACCACTTCCACATATGAATCAAATATTCTACCATCCAACGCCAACTTGATCACAAGTAATAGTCTAGAGATGAATCACTCGATTATCTACTATTTTGTTAAATGTTCTTATAATTTTATGACTACACCCTTAAAACTTTGGTCATATTCCTTTATGGTTTTATTATTTTTCTAAACCATCTCAAACATTTTACTCGCACTCTTATAAGGGACCTCTAGAGATTGGAAATTATTTAGGAACTCAGTCTTTGGGTCAATCCATTATTTATTGTGTGGAGGGAATTATTTCATGTACCACTAAATAATGCTTCATCCCTCAGAGTTCCAACAAAATAATATAGTTTAATTTGATTGTCCCTTACTCCTAATCTCCTCCATGTTGACTCTAGAACAAATAGGCATTTAATGTTTCCTTAGTGTCTTTCCCAAAAATGGGAAGTTTAGCATGATTAATCTAATTGTGATCTATTGTTGAAAAAGTAGGTTTTTTGATTTGTCTCTATTATTTGAATATTCCTCTCTACTTATTATTTTCCAATTCTATTATAGGTATTTCTAGTCTTTTCTTCCTTGAACTTTTACTACTCTTGGTAACCTCTTGCTACTTTAATAGTTTCCTTACTCTACCCTTATTCCTAGGTAATTCAATTTTAAAGAAATTCTAAACAAAGAATTCTTCACGCACTCTCACAAATTTACTTCTCAATTCCTCTTCCTCATTCTAGAAGGGTTCACTATATAACCTTGTCTAACCTTATTTGGCATGGGGGTGACTCTTGGTCTAGGGCATTCATTTCCTCATAGTGTCTCTTCAGGTTAGGTAGTGTATCTTTTGATAACTCATTAGTTAATAAATTTTCATCATTAAAATTTGAGTTGTTATATTTTGTTTCCTTGTTACACTCCTCTTCAAATGTTTTTATTGTTTCTATGACATACTCTAGATTTTCAAAACTTTCATTTAAATTCTTACTTTTTCACCTTCCTTTTCTTCCTAGAATTTTAAGGTTCTTATCATCCTATCCTTTTCTAGACCCACATTCCTACTTACCACACCATCCAAATATTCTTCCCTAAAATTTAAAGGTTTCAAATGGGAAATTGAGGTTAGTGATTTCAAAAACCCTTTTGTGATTGTGACCTTGGGATGTGACCAATCTAGAATGGAAACAATCTCTTTAGTTAGAAATATATAGTTTGGTTGAGCACTATTACTTCCAAGCCCTAGCTAAGCACTCTTGCTTCAAATCCCTCTCCTATATAACTTAACTGATTCTTCATATACCTCTAATATCTCTACCATCCTTGTCAAATTTCCCTCAAGGTCTCTCTTATTAGGGTTATATTTTTTTCTTCTTCTTTAGTATTTATGAGTATCATTTTATTTATTGAATCCTTTGTTTCAATTTTTCCTAAATTGGTAGTAGTCCTCCTAGTGCATTCTAATGACACTTCCCTTGCCTTCTTGATCCTCTTGTGGTAATGTTTGTCTCTTTCTTGAGCCTGTTTTAGTCTCCTTTCTTTGGTAAGGCTCATCCCCTTACTTTCCTTAATACCTAGTTTAATATCAAAATCTCTTTATCTCAATCTCTTACTATCTATCTCCCTTTGCCAATTATGTTTAAATTTGATCTTACATTAATCCTTTTATCGATTTCTCTTTAACCTAGACTAGCTCTTACTTAGAAATCACATCTATTTAGGACCCTCCTTATTCCATCATCACCCCTTAGGTTCATGACCCCCTTGAGGGCTACGACCTAGTTTTCACTAATTCACAATATCACAATTTATTCCATACACATCTTTAATCACTTTCCTTGTACTCTTATTCACTACAACTCCCACCCTCGGTTTGTTCCTCTCCTTATCACCAACAATTAAGGTCCCAATAATGTGGTGCAGTCACGGTTAGGAGGTTCCATAGAGTGAACAGTCTAGACCGTACAACAAGAGTAAACACAATGGAAACAACTCAATCATAGAATGCAATCACAGATTCAATCATTCAGTATATCATAGTTCCAAATACAAACAGGCTGGCAACTGTTGGCAAGAGACACTATGTGGCTTCATGAGTGTTGTCATTGATGGCAACAAAGTTTATCCCACACATCTGCAGTACATAGTATGTCCATACCGGAAGTCATATTGAAGATTGTTTTGATCCGGTGAACAAGAACAAAGTATGTAACAAGGTCCGACAATCAGGTCCGGATCTCTCAGATGGTGTAACTCAGTAAGTTGTAGATTTGGACAAGTCAAGAGGGGTATCATGACTACTGTATTCCAAAGATTTAGTCTCTGGTAGTAAAGCATGGAAAAGATATGAGCATCTGAGTATTGGGTTCCAGTCAAGTAGAGTAGATAGAGGAACAACTGACTGGAAGAGTATCAGACTTCAATTCAGATGAGTAAATGATGTTGATCAAGCAATTTGTGGGATCATACATTATTGGCTGACATGATTAATGACTTATATGTCTATGTTTTTGATACGCATCACAAATCAAGCATGGATTCAACCGACAGAGTAATTACTTGCAGTATTCTTGATGCCGACTAGCAAGTTGATAAAAATCCTTGATGCAGATATATATATATATATATATATACCAAATAGATTTCAGCATGTGAGGGTGTAAGTGAATAAGTGATGAAGTAAAGTGCGAAGAAAAGTAGATATAAGTGTGGGAACAACTATCCAAGCCCAGTATGTGACAGAACAACAACATTGAGCAGAGGAAGGATGAAGTGCATCAGATCACTATATTGAGCCTAAACTACAACTAAACTCTTGCATTTGCAGATGCTTCTCATCAGTTCAAACACTTGATTATCTTCTATAAGTTCTGTAGATAGTGAGTCTCTTGTAGGTAGTGTGCCTCTTGTGAGCAGTGTGCTAGGGTAGTGAGCCCTAATTGTCAAGTGCCATTTTGTACTCCTTTATTCTTTTAATAGAGAATACAATCTTGGGTTAGTCACCCCATGGTTTTTTCCCTTAACAGGGTTTTCCACGTAAAAATCCTTGTGTTATGATTTTTGTTCTTATGATCACATATGCTTATATGTTTTGATGCTGCACTAATTATTAAGATAACAAAAGAAAAGAAAGTAAAGGAAATTTTAAGATAACTGATTCACCCCCCTCTCAATTATCTGCCTTGTTTCAACAATTGATATCAGAGCTAAGTTCCTCTGAACTAAGCCTAACAGCTTGAGGAAGATCTAGGAATCTCAATGGATATATATTGTATGAAGGAACAACTTCAGTCTGCCTTAGATGATCTTGAACAATCCCATTCTGAAGTCAATAATTTGAGAGAAAGACTCAAACAAGTTGATGATTTCATAAATGAGCTAAAAGAAAAACTTAGTATCTCTGTGAAGAAGAGAAAGGAACTACTTAAAAAATTAGCTAATCAGAGTGAAGATAATGATACTAATGAAGATCTGAATGAGAAAAATAAGATATGTGAGAAGCTGTCAAAAGAGGTCATTATGGTAAGGCATGAAATGGAATCATGGGTTATGAGATTCAACAAGAAATTGAAGAAAAAAAGAAAATTGAATATAATCTAAAACAATCCCTCAAGGAGAAGACATAGGACTGCCACAAAATGGATAGAATAATCAGGCATCTTGAATCAAATCTTGAAGAAGCTAGAGACAATGAAGAACAACTTGAGAATCAAATAGACACTCTTAAACAAGATCTTCAAACAACAAATGAATACAAAGAGAAATTCAAGATAAGCTCAGCTCAACTTGAAGTTCTTCTTGAAAGCCAAAAGAGGGTAGATGGTAAGTGTGGCTTGGGATATGAGAAAGGTGAAAGCTCTGAATTCGGTCAGAAGAACTTTGGATCAAGAAATCAAAGAAATAGACCTAGAAGACCTCTGGTAAGGCAACCAAATGCTCAAAGATATCCATTCTTCAATGGATATTGCTTCAATTGGAACAATTTTAGTCATAAAGCAACTCAGTGTAGGAGGAGAATGAATCAGACTAATCCGTCCTTCTCCAAACAATGTTTCAACTGCAAAAGGTATGGTCACAAATCTCATGAATGCAGAAATATGCAAATAAACAATTCATTCAATGGTAAATGCTTTGCATGCAATAGAATGGGACATATGGCTAATCAATGCAGATTAAGAGGATATCAATCAAATATGCAAAGAAATGTTGTCTGTTACAATTGTAATAGATTCGGTCATATTGCCAAATTCTGTCGAAGTAAAAATCAAGATGAAAAGGGTCCGGTGCAACATAATCAAAAACAAGATAAGGGTAAAGGTAAAGTGAATGGGGATGAAGTTCAAAAGGAGATGAGCAAGATTTAGGTGAAGAAGAGTACATAAAATATTGGGGATGGATCCGTACCAGAATCTGGTGCTGATATTCCTTCTGGAAACTAAATAGATGAGCTCTGGCTTAGGGGGAGTCATAGAGAAAAACAAATTCCCCCAGCCAGTCAACTAGTGCCTAAATTCAAAACATGGAATGTTGCGGATTAAAGGGTTCTCAGAAAAACATCTACATAACCTTCAATAAAAATATGAAAGATTCACATGGAATTTTGCAAGAGTTTAACCGCTCAAGTTAATCCAGTTCCGACAGCACTTCGGTAAAGCATGATTTTCACAGACAGATCTGGTATGATTCAAAATTGAAATACTTTGATCTGTGGACCCATGGCTGATTGAAGAAAAGAAGATACATTGTCAATCCTCACTGACAATGATTCTAAGTTCAGTACAGTGATTCGAGAAGATCTCTCTCAAAATAGGGCAACCAGATAACTTATGTTGTGCATTTATTACAAAAGGAAATTAGGGTTTACGCAAGGATAAAAGGGTTCATTCACTCATTGTTTACACATTTGCATTTGAGAAGAAGAAAAGAAGAGCTCTGCAACAAAGTTTCTACAATTCACTCAAGATCAACTAGAAAATCGAATTCAACTAGCAATTTGTTCCGACTCCTATTTCGAACCCTAAAGCGTGAAAAGGTACTTCCATTCTTGAAATCTCTCTTTGAATCTCTTGCAAAATGGCTACTCCAATGGTTGTCAAGATCATTGATAGGCCAAACACCCCTATAAATCTCTAGAATTTGATCCTTTAGGTGCATTTTCTAGCATTCCGCATAGGGTATTGCATGTAGAAGATGTTAGGGTCTATATCCATGCCAACATTGAGGAATTTGGAGATTTAAAATTGATGGACATCTATCACAAATAGCTAATAGATGAGAGTTTTGAACTCAAACCTCAATTCAAGGCCCTACGGGATAAACACTTCAGACATTGCATGCTTTTTCCCTATTTTGCAGAAGATGATTGGGTCTAGTATGTCCTAAGTAGGATGCATGATAATTTCATGTGGTTAATGAGGCCCTTCAAAATAACTAAAGATGCCATTAGGGCAGTGACTGGACTGCACTCATCCGGTAGGTTACTTGCACTTAAATCTGTCAAGAACTAGACATTAATTGAAGCCACTAGATCTAAATTTGATAAAAGAGCAATGATCATAGATGACATCATAGATCCAAATGTCAAGTTTGCCTTAATGATAATTGGGTACACGATCTATCATTCTAGCAAGGAGAATTCTGTCTGGGACAACAATCTATGCAACATATTAGATGTTGAGGGAAGATGCAGATTATGACCTATGTGAACTTCTTCTAAATCAACTGTTAGAAAACCTGCAGAAGATCAAAAAGGATAAGAAGAATTCCTTTAAATATGGTTGTCTAATATTGTGTCTATTCTTCTACTATATGAATGAGCTACTCGGATCTAGTGGTTGGGTTTGGCAAAATGATAAACCAGTTGCAATCCAGATTAGAGATTATATGTATGGACTTGGTGATGCTAAAGCTTAGAACATAACTCTCTAGGGTTACTTTAAGAACTTCCAAAGCATGATACAAGCCAGAGAGAGGATACCTCAATCCATAGTTGAGAAATACAAGGACACAGTGTGCTTCATGGTCGACACTGATCAATGCCTAATGGAGGCAGTTGAGCCCAGAACTGTGTGGATAATGCCTATGGGATAAGAGGTCAAGGAAAAAATCTTGGAGCTACATATTCAACACCTGTTGAGCCAGCCTACAGACCCTAAGGTAGAAAGGTTTGGCACCTTTCAAGAACTAAGTGTAAAAATACATGTTGAGTTAAGACAACCAGAGATAAAGAGGAAAGTAAGAAGTGAATTTGAGGAAATTGCCAAAAGATTTGGCCTATCAAAAGAGGCAATAGATGCAAATAGAGAGAAAATGGAGAAGGATGAGAAAGAGAAACAAGAAGCAAAGAAAGGAGATGTTCTAGTACAAGCCTCCTCCCAGACTAGAATTTCCAAGAGCTCTGCACCTGTTACTCCTAAAAGCTCAAAAGCCACCAAACTGGAAGTCAAGACATCTGGAAAAGGAGAAAAGAGGATGAAGACCAAAGCCACAAGGTCATACACAAGTCTTAAAGATGATGAAGAAACAAAATCTGATGAGGAAATCAAGAAAATGAAGAAGAAGAAAACATCAGGGGAATTCTCTGCTAGTAAAAATAAGGAAGAAAGGTAGAAGAATTTGTTGAAAAGCCCACTCTTTCCATTGATGACATCATCAAGGCAGTTACTATGGATGGGAACCTGTAGCTAGTAACAGAGTTCTATGATGAATACAGTGATGCTGACAAAAGAATTTTGGAAGAAGCTACTATCAAGTACCTAAATATTTACAATAAAGTTTTTATTGAAATTATATCATTAATTCCCAAGAGTCTAGAAAAGGTACTTGAACTGAGAAAATATAATGCAAAGGCAAAAGACCTAGAGATTTGGGAACAAATAATGATTTAACTTTATCCTTCTATCACTCCAAAACAAATGGACATGATTTTTAAGGATTGTAAGGATGAGTTCCGGAGTAAGGCAAGAATGAATAAGCTTATGCTTGGAGAAACTGACCAAGTAGCAAGTGAGACAAAAGATATCCTCCCAAATGCTTTGAAAAGATTCAATCTTCCTATTATAGAGGAATCAATTGAAGAACCTTCTACCATGGATGTTGAAGGATTAAATGTAACCAATGGAGAATCTTCTCATGTAGAAGGATCAAAAGAGATAGATAAAGAGAAGTCTAAGGACTTGGATTCCTCTGTTCCAGAAGAGGAAGTTCATGAAGCAACAAACTCTGGTGACATCTCTCCTTTGGATCCCACTACAGACATTCCACACTCTAAAGCTGAAGGAGAAGAAAGAGGAAAAGAGAAGGTGATTCAAGAAGAAGAGGTTAAGGGAAAAGAGGAAGAACAAGCAGAAAAAACCAATGATGTTCTGATATCCCAAAAGAAAAGAAGACTCAATCACCAGCAAGAGACACTATAGAGGCAGTGAAGAACTTCTTAAACAAAGAAATGATGGAGATAGATGAACCTAAACTATTTCAAGGGCCATTAAATTTTGACTCTCTCTCTCTAGTTCAGACAATGAAAATAGCCTCTTTTGCTCAAGCCAAAACAAAAGAAAAACTCCTAAAATCTCACATAGAAGATTGTGAACTATTGGAGATTGCATCCATGATGCTGGAGAAGATCATGCCATCATTCCAAAAGGATCCTTCAGCCTCACCGTTAGGTAACCTAAAATATTTGATAAATTTTGTTAGCACTCACTTTGAATCTCTAGAAAAATCAACAGAAGCAAAGGTCCGGAAGGAGTTTCTGGGAAAAAGATTCACTGAAGTATAGGGACTCATTGCTAATGATAGGAGGACCCTAGACATTGGAATAAAGGGCCTTGAAAATGCTCTTAAATATGGTGGGGACATATACAAATTTTGTCTATCTTGGCCCAAAGTGATAGAGGACATTGAAAAGAAGGTGAAAGAACAAGAACGTAAACTATCAAGTTTATCTTAGAATTTTGATCCCCTTACTACCTCTTTAATGAATCAAGAATGCTAGGCTATTGTCATCATAAATGAAATAAAGAGGCTTGACAAAGAAAAGAAGAAAATAAAAAACAAAATGAGTGAACTCAGAGGGATAATTATCCCTAAACTAGAGGCAATGCATGAGGCCTTTACAGATGCTCAGACCATAGCCCAGACCAGTGATCCGACATATTTAAGAAGGGCAGAAGTGTTGCAAGTATGGGCCTAACCAGTGTTGTCATTGATGTCAACATACTCCTGTTGCATTAATGATAAGGATTGGATGAGCTGTATGTTGAGGATATTGAGAAAATTAGTCTCAATCAGGAACAGTGAAGAACAGTGATGACAGTAAGGTAAAAGTCCAAGATAGGATGAGGATCAAAGGATGCAGTTTAAAGGGTTTGTATATATGTGTCTTAAGATTGAATCTACATTCAAAGCCAGTGCCTCTGTGAAAGGTAAACAAAGGTTTGATCTGGGAGAGAACTCTTCAAGGAAACTCTCATGGTATGAAAAAACAAGAAAAGACCTAGAAGAAGAGGAAGCAGAAACTGCTCAACTTGAAGCCCTTATTGCAAAAAGACTGCCAAGAGGATCCAGTAACTATGAAGGAAAATTGTCTTTTAAGTGTTTTAACTGCAATAAGATTAGTCATTTTGCCTCAGAGTTTTCAGAAAGATTTTCAAGGCCAAATCCTAACAGATCAAGGTTCCAAAAGAACTGTTACTATGTTCATGAGGAAGATGATAATGAAGGAGTAACAGATGATGAATCAGAGACAGGAGACAAATCCAGAAGTGACTGGGTGTTCATTTCCATCAAGGAAAAAGATCCAATGCCCTCTGAATCTATCAATCATAAAGTTGTAGAAAGAGCTCTAGCTACCCAAATTGAAGAAAAGGATGATTGGGTCATTGACAATGGATGCTCTCACCATATGACAAGTGACAAAAGTAAGTTCATAGATTTGGAAAGGTATGAAGGAGGAGTGGTAAAATTTGGTGATAATTTTGCTGGTAGAATCAGAGGTAGAGGAACTATTTCTTTTGATGGAAGGAACAAAACCGGTAATGTACTATATGTTGAAGGATTGAAGCACAATCTTCTCAGTGTTGGACAATTGGTGGACAAAGGCTATGATCTTAGATTCAAGAATGGGAAATGCAAGATCTTTGAAAGTTCTGGAACAGAGATTGCATCCGGTACCCAAACAAAAGGTAACATCTTCCATTTAGTTGGTACTGGTAAAAGTTGTTTATTTGTTCAAATTGATCAGAGTTGGTTATGGCATAGGAGAATGTGTCATGTGAATTTTGATAATATCATCAAGATAAGCAATACTCAGGCTGTAAGAGATCTTCCAAAATTTGTTAAGCCTACAAATAGTTTGTGCAAGGAATGTCAGTTGGGAAAACAAAGCAGAGTCTCATTCAAAAGCAAGGAACAATCTTCATCCAGATTATTGGACTTAGTTCATACTGATCTTTGTGGTCCGGCAAGAATTAGGAGTGTGCAAGGTGATAGATACTTCATGTTACTAATTGATGACTATTCCCGGTGGGTAACCTTTCTGAAAGAGAAATCAGAAGCTCTTGAGAAATTCAAAATATTCAAGGCTATGGTAGAGAATGAAACCGGATTAAAATTGAAATGTCTGAGATTTGATAGAGGTGGAGAATTCACATCCGGTGAGTTCATAGATTTCTGTGAGAAACATGGAATTAAGAGACAACTGTCTGCTCCTAGGACTCCACAGCATAATGGAGTAGTTGAGAGAAAGAACTGGACCATCCAGGAAGCATCTAGGACCATGATGATGGAAGCAAATGTTCCTTAGATCTATTGGAGAGAAGTTGTCAGCACTGCAGTCTATACTCTCAATCGAGTACAAATCAGAAGCGATACTAGTAAGACTCCTTATGAACTTTGGTTTGGCATTACTCCTACTGTGAGGTATTTTAGAGTTTTTAGTAGCAAGTGTTACATTAAAAGAGATAAAGATCTAGGCAAGTTTGATGCTAGAAGTGATGAAGGAATATTCTTGGGTTACTCCACTCAAAGAAAACCATACCGGTGTTATAACAAGAGACTGAGAAAGGTTATAAAAAGTACAAATGTGAAGGTGGATGAAGGAATTGAAAAACCCTCAAGGTTTTATGAATATGATGAAGATGATCAGAATGATGTTCTGATTCAAGGAGCTCAAGCCTCTTCAGAAAAATAGATTCAAACTGATCTGGTAAATCAGGAAGAAGAGATGAGTTTTAATGAGCCTGATCAAGAATTAGAAGTGCAAGAAACTCCCAAAGTTCCAAGGTATGTAAGACTGAACCACTTTAAAGATTAGATCATAGGTGACAAAAGAAAAGGTGTACAGACTAGAAGGAGAATTGCTCAAAATTTAGATGAGTATTGTCTGATTTCAAAGATTGAACCTAAGATAGTAGATGAAGCCTGCAATGATGAAAACTGGACTAAAGCAATGGAGGAAGAGCTGATGCAAATTGAGAAAAATCACACTTGGGATCTTGTTCCCAGACCTAGAAATAAGAATGTGATTGGAACCAAATGGGTCTTCCAGAACAAACTGAATGAAGTTGGTGAAGTAATCAGAAATAAAGCCAGATTGGTTTGCAAGGGTTACTCTCAAATAGAAGGAGTTGATTTTTAAGAAACTTTTGCTTCGGTGGCAAGAATTGAAGTAGTCAGATTATTTCTTGCCTTTGCTGCCTTCAAGGATTTCAAGGTATATCAGATGGATGTCAAGTCTGCCTTCCTGAATGGCGACTTGGAAGAAGAAGTGTACATAGAGCAACCAGATGGATTTCAATTGTCTGATCATGGTGATATGGTCTGCAAGTTGAAGAAAGCACTGTATGGACTGAAGCAAGCCCTAAGAGCCTGGTATGAAAGATTGGATAAGCATCTTTTGAAGATTGGTTTCAACAAAAGTACTGCTGACAGTAATTTATATTTCAAAATTGATCATGAAAACATCTTGATTGTTGAAGTGTTTGTTGATGATATCATTTTTGGAGGAAGAGATAATATGTGTAAAACTTTTGCAAATCATATGAAAAGTGAGTTTGAGATGTCCATGCTTGGTGAAATGAACTTCTTTTTGGGTCTGCAAATCACTCAAACAAAGAAAGGAATCTTCATTTCTCAGACCAAATATGTGAAAGAATTGTTGAAGAAATTTGGAATGGAAAACTCAAAACTAATGAATACTCCCATGGCAACCGGATGTAAATTGAGAAAAGATGATGAATGTCCTAAGGCTGACCAAACAAAGTATAGGTCAATGATTGGAGGATTGTTGTATCTCACTCAAACTAGACCAGACATTATGCAGGTTGTTGGTCTTGTTGCTAGATTCCAAGATGATCCTAGAGAATCTCATGTCATGGCAATCAAGAGGATTTTTAGATATCTAAAAGGGACAGTTGAGTATGGTCTGTGGTATCCTAGAGATCATGATTTCTCTCTTCATGCATATATAGATGCAGATTTGGTAGGAGATGTGGATGACCAGAAGAGTACCAGTGGTGGAGCATTCTTTTTGGGGAAGAGATTGATTTCTTGGCTAAGCAAGAAACAAGAGGCAATATCTCTGTCTACAACTGAAGCAGAATATATTGTAGTAGCAGGTAGTTGCACTCAAGTTTTGTGGATGAAGCAGATGCTAAGAGATATCAAAGTGGAGTATGAGGAACCTATCACAATCTTCTGTGATAATTCAAGTGTAATAAATATATCTAAGAATCCGGTGTTGCATTCAAAGACTAACACATATCATCAAGTTTCACTTTTTGAGAGAGCAAGTGAACAAGAATGAAGTCAGATTGGAGTTTGTACCTTCCAAGGATCAGATTGCAGACATCTTTACTAAACCTCTACCTAAGGACTCTTTTGAGTATCTCAGGGAGAAGTTAGGGGTTATTGCCCCTCCGGTGATGAACTAAGGTGCACTGATGTGCATCAATCTGGTGGATATCACAGTCACATCCTGTGGTTTGGATTGATGATGGGGAGCTGCTACTCAGGGGGGGCAGCAGGTATGATTCTGAAGTGGTGGAATTGCAAGCATGTGCCCTTTGCCATTGATGTCAAAGGGGGAGAGAAGACATGTGAAAAACATGTGGTTGCTAATCAAAGGGGGAGCAGTAAAGGGAGAGAAGACATGTGAATGGTTGTTGCTGATAGGGGGAGTTGTGACAGTGAGGAGAAGTTCTTGTCTTGATGGTTAAAACAATTTTTCACATCATATGTTGCCATCAATGACAAAGAGGGAGATTGTTGCAAGTATAGGCCTAATAAGTGTTGTCATTGATGTCAACATACTCCCATTGCATTAATGATAAAGATTGGATGAGCTATGTGCTGAGGATATTGAGAAAATTAGTCTCAATCAGGAATAGTGAAGAACAATGATGATAGTAAGGTAAAAGTCCAAGATAGGATGAGGATCAGAGGATGTGGTTTAAAGGGTTTGTAGATATGTGTCTTAAGGTGGTCCAGTAGAGATTTTAGAGGTCTGCATGAAGATCGGAAGAAGTTATGGCCACTCAAGTAGAACCGGTTCCGGTAGGTGTTCAGAGGTGACAGAGTGATACAGACAGGTCCGGTGAAATCCAGAAATGAATTATCTTGTTTTGTGGATTTTAGGGAGTGTTGAGGAAGTCTTTGTGAAGTGTCAACTTGATTGGTTCATGGTTTGAAGGTTTGCAAGCATCTATTCCTTTGTGACGGTAATGACAGACTGTGTTCTTGAGGTTTCAGATGAAGGAGAGAAGGATTTCAATAAGAAGATGAAGTGTGGATGTTCTTGGTGATTCAGGCAAGCTTGTGGAGGTCTTTGGATCATGTCTAATTTATTTTGGTGGTCCACATTGAAGTTGGAGCTCGCAATTGAGGAATAACTTCCGGATGGTGGTGTTCTTCTTGAGATTGGCCGACCGGATGAGTTACACATCCTGCGGATGTTCTTGTTGATGTTTGCCAACTTAGATGATCATTCCTAAGTTGATGTCTTGTATAAATAAGGGATTACAAAGTTATTTCAATGGAGTCCTTATGGAGATGAGTGTGTGGTAGCAAGGAGGAGAACGAAAGGCAAAGCAGAAGTATTGGGCTTAAATGGAACTGATTCAAGCATGGTGAAGATGCTATTCTCTAGTTCAAGTATGTGATACTTATTTCTTTGTAGACAATGTGTCTCTTGTAGGCAGTGGGCCTCTTGTGAGCAGTGTGCTCAGGCAGTGAGCCCTAATTGGCATGTGCCATTTGTTCTTTCTATTCTTCTAACAAAGAATACAATCTTGGGTTAATCACCCCGTGGTTTTTCCCTTAACTGGGTTTTCCACATCAAAATCTTGGTGTCTCATGTGTTAATGTGTTTCTGCTCTTGATTCATTGCATTATGTTTCCATGATTGATTTATTATTATGCTGTTGAATTACAAAGTGAAGTTAAGTGTTTAATTGGAAGAAAGTTTTGAACAACTGATTCACCCCCCCTCTCAGTTGTCTGCTCTAAATCTAACAAGAAGCATATGCATTGTTGTTGAGTGGTCACATCTCCATTTTGGACAGGATGAAGCAGAGCTAGGCCACAAAATTTGTATAGTTGAAGGCCACTTTTGCGGATATACTTAAGTATATGTGAGTATAACATATATACTTATGCGGCCATGTATAGGTTAATTTTTGCAAAATTTTGGTATGAAGATTCTACCCTTTGCTATTGATGTCAAAGGGGGAGTGAGGAGTAGTGAAAAATGTGGAATCCAGCTAAGGGGGAGCTCCAGTAAAATAGTGCAAAAGATAGAGCATCAGCCAAGGGGGAGTTTATTGTGACACTTATCCATTTTTCACTAAGTGTTGCCATTAATTCCAAAGGGGGAGATTGTTGGCAAGAGACACTGTGTGGCTTCATGAGTGTTGTCATTAATGGCAACAAAGTCTATCCCACACATCCCCAGTACATAGTATGTCCATACCAGAAGTCAGATTGAAGATTGTTTTGATTTGGTGAACAAGAACAGAGTATGTAACAAGGTTCGACAATCAGGTCCAGATCTTTTAGATGGTGTAACTCAGTACGTTGCAGATTTGGACAAGTCAAGAGGGTATCATGACTACTATATTCAAAATATTTAGCCTCCGCTAGTAAAGAATGGAAAAGATATGAGCATCTGAGTATTGGTTTCCAATCAAGTAGAGCAGACAGAGGAAGAACTGACTGGCAGAGTATTAGACTTCAATCCGGATGAGTAAATGATGTTGATCAAGCAATTTGTGGGATCATACATTGTTAGCTGACATGACTAATGACTTCTATGTCTATGTTTTTGATACACATCACAAATCAAGCATGGATTCAACCGACAGAGTAATTACTTGCAGTATTCTTGATGCCGACTAGCAAGTTGATAAAAATCCTTGATGCGGATATATATACCAAATAGATTTCAGCATGTGAGGGTGTAAGTGAATAAGTGATGAAGTAAAGTGTGTAGAAAAGAAAAGATAAGTGTGGGAACATCTATCCAAGCCCGGTATGTGACAAAACAACAACATTGAGCAGAGGAAGGATGAAGTGCATCAGATTAGTATATTGAGCCTAAACCGGAACTAAACTCTTGCATTTGCATATGCTTCTCATCAGTTCAAACACTTGATTATCTTTTGTAAGTTATGTAGACAGTGAGTCTCTTGTAGGCAGTGTGCCTCTTGTGAGCAGTGTGCTTGGGTAGTGAGCCCTAATTGGCAAGTGCCATTTTGTACTCCTTTATTATTTTAACAGAGAATACAATCTTGGGTTAGTCACCCCGTAGTTTTTTCCCTTAACAAGGTTTTCCACGTAAAAATCCTTGTGTTATGTGTGTTGATTTTATTTCTGTTCTTATGATCATATATGCTTATATGTTTTGATGCTGCATTAATTATTAAGATAACAAAAGAAAAGAAAGAAAAGTAAATTTTGAGATAACTGATTCACCCCCCTCTCAGTTATCTGCCTTATTTCAATAGCAATAAGCGGGCTTAGAATTAGGGCTCATGGGCCTGATTATTCAATTACAGTATATGAACAAGATATGACTTTGAAGCGCCTTACAGAAGAATTCAAACTATCAAACTATCTGTATGTGATTCACTAATTTCCTATGCATCTATTACATGATTACATATCATCTCCAGATCACAAGATTCCTCCACGTCGGCCAAGGAAGATCACAAACTCCAATGAAGAGCTGTAATGTGTGTACATGGATAGGTCAGACCTAATCAGCTAGTTATCCTCTGAAAATAGATAAAACAAGGTACAGATCCTAGGGAAGGTCGGCCACGATCCAAAAAATATTGAATGATGTGTCATTTAGCTCCACAAGTCATGAAATGCTCTACAAGTCTTCTCCTTTAGCTGATTTTCTGAGACTGTCAGGATGCTCTGTTTTGAGAAAATAATCAATCTTCTGATAGCAATATCTTTCCGATACCTAATCCAAATGATTTGAATTTTGGATATGATGTGCATGAAGGTGTCTAGATGCTAAGTCCAGCTCTGTAAGGTCTAAAATGAATTTGCTGCAGAATGTGGACCAAAATACAGAAACTGCTTCTAACTGAACTGACTGTATTGAACTCGAAAATGAAAGAAAACAAACTAAAATACAAATGTTTTTTGGTTGATGCAAGATTGCTCTTGAACCAGGGATGCTCCTACATGAAACATTCGAGGTTGTTAAAAAAATGAGTCCCTCACTTTGTTGGGGCTAGAGGAAAACCAAGATGGTCCACCTTAGCCTAAGAAATCCAAGATGAGTCTTCTTCTAGTCTGCCTTTCCAATTTACCAAATAGTCTTTGTACTGCTTGCCTCTCATGTTGCATTCAATTCTGCTGTCCAAGATGTCTTCAATTTGCTCTAGTCCTTTTTTTGGTAACTACTTCTTCAAGTCTGCTTCAATGTTGTCACTGAACTCTGCTTCATGATACTGATATAGGTCTGCAATGTTGAAAATAGGTGATATACCTAATGTCTCCTGTAGCTCCACTTCATATGCATTTCCTGAATCAAACTTCTTGAGTATCCTACATGGTCCAAACTTCTTCATCTTCAACTTGTTATATGTCCCAACTGGAAATCTTTCTTTTCTCAAGTATACCATAACTTCATCTCCAATTACAAACTCTTTATGTCTTCTCTTCTCATCTGCTTTCTCCTTATACTTAATGTTCATCTCCTCCAAATGCTTCTTAACCTGATTATGCATTGTCTCCATGTGTCCTGTAAATTCTTTTTCTTCTGTACTCCTCTTATCTTCCATACTGATATCTCTCAACTTTACAACTCCTCAAGGGTTAGTTATCACAATCTCAAATGGTGTTCTTTTGGTACTCCTATTCACTGAATTATTGTATGTAAATTCTGCTTGTGATAGAATCAAGTCCCAATTTCCTATCTTTTCTCCAACCAAACATCTCAACAAGTTTCCCAAACTCCTATTTACTACATCTATCTGTCCATTAGTCTATGGATGAAATACTGAACTAAACTTCAAATCTATCTTCATCTTCTTCCAAAGTGTCTTCCAAAAGTGTCCAAGAAATCTTGTATCTCTGTCTAAAATTATGCTCTTAGGTAGTCCATGCAATCTCACAATCTCCTTGAAAAATAGGTCAGCCACATGAACCGCATCAGTTGTCTTCCTACAAGGTATGAAATGTGTCATCTTTGAAAATCTATCCACCACTACAAATATTGAATCATGTCCTCTCCGTGTCTTCGACAATCCCATTATGAAATCCATGCTTATGTCTTCCCAAGGTCTCTCTGGTACTGTCAAAGATTTGCACATTCTACTATTTTGACTACTTCCTTTTGTAATTTGACAAATTCTACAACTCTACACAAACTTCTTAATATCCTTATGTATCTGAGGCCAAAAGTAATTTTCACTTACCAAAGCCACTATCTTATCAATGCCAAAATGTCCTGCTAATCCACCACTATGCTTCTCCTTGAACAAATTGTCTCTCATTGAACTCCTAGGTATGCATAACTAGTTTCCTTTGAACAACATATCCTCCTAAATGAAATAATCCAACCACTTACTCCTATATGTCACAATAGGCTCCTTACATGCTTTCCAAGGTTCTGCAAAATCAAGA
Organism: Cunninghamia lanceolata; assembly: GCA_027924645.1. Lineage (NCBI taxonomy): Eukaryota > Viridiplantae > Streptophyta > Pinopsida > Cupressales > Cupressaceae > Cunninghamia > Cunninghamia lanceolata. The sequence continues at coordinate 3,687,732 of BSBN01000082.1, forward strand.
TCTTCATCATGCATGTTCTTCAATTCTTCAAATCCTAACACTTCAACTCTCATCTTTGTGAGCAAGTTCCTTCTCCTATTCAATGCATCTACAACTTTGTTTGATTTTCCACTCCTATGTTTCGGTATAAAAGTGTAACTCTACATGAACTGTCTCTGATTCAACTTTCCTTGACTATTCAAATACTACAAAGCTTGATGATCTGTATACAACACAAATTCCTTAGGCAACAAATAATGTCTCCACTTCTTCAAGGCTTGAATTATGGCATAGAACTCCTAATCATAAACTAAATATCTTCTCCTTGCATCATTCAACTTCTCACTGAAATATGCTATAGGTCTACCTTCTTGGCTTAACATTGCTCCTATTGCATTTCCACTTGCATCACAATCTACTTGAAATACCTTATTAAAATCTGGAAATGCCAACATGGGTTGTTCTGTCACTTTCTACTTCAACAATTCAAAACATTTATTTGCTCTTGATGTCCACTTAAAGTCCTTGTTGTCACCTCTCATTGTCTCTGTCATAGGGTTACATACTGAACTAAATTTTTTTATGAATTTCTGGTAGAAACTAGCTAAACCATTAAATGATCTGACTTCTCCAATGCTCTTAGGTGTAGGCCACTCAACTATTGCTCTTTCTTAGGGTCCATCTTCAATCCTTCCACATAAATCACAAATCCCAAATAAACCAATTCTTCCTTCATGAAATTACACTTCTTGATGTTTACCAACAATTTCTCTTCTCTCAACCTCTACAATACTTGTCTCAGGTGCCACAAATGTTCTTCTTTTGTCTTACTAAAAATCAGAATGTCATCCAAGTATACAATAACAAACTTACCCAAAAATTTCTTCAATACCTCATTCATCAATCTCATGAAAGTACTGGGTGCATTTGTCAATCTAAAAGGCATCACTAACCACTCATACAATCCTTCATTTGTCATAAAAGCAGTCTTCCATTCATCTCCTTATCTGATTATGATCAAATGGTATCCACTCTTCAAGTCTATATTTGTAAAATATTTTGTTCCACTCAAACAATCCATAATGTCATCCATCCTAGGTAAGGGAAATCTATACTTAACTGTGATCTTGTTGATTGCTCTAGAGTCTGTACACATTCTCCATTCTCCATCCTTCTTCGGTGCTAACACTGCAAGTACTGCATAAGGACTCAAACTTTCTCTGATCAAACCTTTCCTCAACAACTCATGTATCTGTTTGTTGAATTCCTCATTCTCTGTCGGTGTCATTCTATGTGCTGCTTTGTTAGGCAAACTAGCTCCTAGTATAAGATCTATGTGGTGACTGATACTTCTGATTGGTGGCAACCCTTCAGGTACATTATCTGATATGATGTCTTCATACTCTGTCAGCAACTCAGTTATCTTTCTGGTTGTGATACTTCAGTCTCTATCTTCGGGTTTTTAGGCTTCTTAGGAATCAAAGCATAACACATATTCTCATGTCTCAAACCATCCAAAAATTTCCTTCCATCTACCAAATAGATTCTAGCATTCCCACATACTTCACTCTTAGGATCATCTTCCAAAAGAATCAAAGTAATTCTCTTTCCATTTGATGTTATAGTGTATGTATTCTTTCTCCCATCATGTATAGCTTTTGTATCATACTGCCATGGTCTACCCAACAATATATGACATACATTCATAGGCATAATATCACACAATACTTTATCATGATAAGATCCAATATGAAATTTCAGCAAACATTGTTCACTCACTAGTACCTTATGATTATCTTGAATCTATGCTATCTGATATGGCTTAGGGTGTTTCAATCTTTCCAACTTCATCTTAGTCACCATCTCCTCTGAAACTAAATTATTAGAACTACCGCTATCAATTACAACTTTACAACATTTACATACTGATTTGCATCTGGTTCTAAACAAACTCTTCCTCTGTGATGGTTCCTCATTTGTCTCTACTTGAAATAGTACTCTCCTCATGACAAGTGATTCTCCTTTCTCAGGCTTGCCAACTGAACTAGGCGATCCAACAGGTTCTTCCACATAAGCTGCTCTCCCACTGTTCTTTGTCTTCTTGCTTGTACTTCCTTGATTACATTCAAATGCTATGTGTCCTTCACCTCCACACTTAAAATAGGTTCCTTTGAATATTCTCCTATTAGGTCCTCTTTCATCTCTTCTATATCCTTCACTTCGGTATGAATTAGGGTTTCCTCTACGGTAGAAAGTTCTATCATCTCTCTGGTATGCATTACTATCTCTATCCTCCTTAAATGTGTTATCTTGTTTGTTTTGCTCCGCATATAATCTTTCTCCTCCGAAAAATGTTCTACCTCTCTGAAATTTACCTCCTCTACCTCTCTATCTCTGCTCATGCTTCTTGTTCAACTTTTAGGGCAAATTGATATGCTTCTTCCAGAGATGTCATCCTCACTAAACTCAATTCTTCTTAAATGTTCAATCTCAGTCCATTGATGTATCTAGCCACTTTCTCCTTGCTTGCTTCACTATGTCATGTCCTTATGATCATCTTATGAAATTCTTCATTATACTACTTCATAGATTTCTCCTTTTGTCTAAGGTTTTGCAATCCCTTCAATAGTTCCAACTCATAGTCAACAAGTATAAATTGATTCTTCAGCTTTGTCACCATTCTATCTCGATTTGTAATCTTCTATTTTCCTCTTCTATTTCTATCCAACTAAACTTCTTTCCACCAAATAGCAGCATGTCCTTTCAACTTGTCTTTGCAAATTTCACCTTTTCCATATCTTCAATTTCTTCATATTCAAAGTATTCTTCTAGGTCATTTATCCAATCAATCAACTCTTCAGGATTCAAATTGCCAGTGTAATTCAGTACATCAACTCTAGGTCTTTTCCCAGTCTTTGAAATAGCTCACAACATCTTGACTTGATCTGATTCTTCTTCTTCATCTCCTAGGGTTACTTCATTTTGATCAGCGGATTGAAATTCTTCATCATCATCACTTTCAACATTAGGTCTAGGTGTCAGTCCTCTTCGTCTATCTTCTTCAACAACATCCAATCGAACTTGCATTATTTTCATCATCTCATCAGATTTTCCAGCCATATTACCAACAATAGGTATTCTCCTTAGTGGCATCTCTTCCTAGGATCAAGTGTAACTATCTCAAATTCGGTGATTGGGCTATAAGGTGACAACTGCCTCACAATCGGTGATCGGTTGACAACATAGGTAGTCTACCTCAGATTCGACGAGCTATCCACAACAAGATCTTATGGAATGCCTTCACAAACTTTGCTCACTTTGCTCCCAAAGGATTCGTACTTCGCTCTTATACCACTTGGTGCAGTCACAGTTAGGAGGGTCCACAGAGTGAACAATCTAGACCATGCAGCAAGAGTAAACACAATGGAAACAACTCAATCATAGATTCAATCATTCAGTATATCATAGTTCCAAATACAAACAGGCTAGCAACATGCGAGCTTACAATTAGGGCTCACGGGCTTGATTCTTCAGTTATAATATATGCCTAAGATATGACTTTGAAGTACCTTACAGAAGAATTCAAACTATCAAACTATCTCTATGTGATTCACTACTTTCCTATGCATCTATTACATGATTATATATCATCTCTGGATCACAAGATTCCTCCGCGTCAGCCAAGGAAGATCACAAACTCTAATGAAGAGCTATAACATGTGTCCACGAATAGGTCGGAGGGTAATCGGCTAGTACTCCTTTGTAAATGGATGAAACAAGGTGGGGATCCTAGGGAAGGTTGGCCATGATCCAAACAACATTGAATGATGTGTCATTTAGCTCCGCAAGTCATGAAATGCTCCGTAGGTCTTCTCCTTTAGCTGATTGTCTGAGATTGTCAAGATGCTCTGTTATGAGAAAATAGTCAATCTTCTGATAGAGACATCTTTCCGGTACCTGATCCAAATGATCTAAATTTTGGATATAATGTGCATGAAGGCATCTAGATGCTAAGTTGAGCTTCGCAAGGTCTGAAATGAAACTGTGACAGAATGCAGATCAAAATACAGAAATTGCTTTTGACTGAATTGACTGTACTGAACTGGAAAATGAAAGAAAACAAACTAAAATGCAAATGTTTGTTGGTTGATGCAAGATTGCTCTTGAACAAGGGATCCTGCATCATAATGGAACCAAATGTTGACAAGAAAATATAGGTTGATGGTATGAGTTTATCTATGTGTTGTATAGATTACCATATGCTACAAATTATAGGAAGAAATAATAGAAATATACATACATTCATTCATACACACATAATAGAAAACTTAACATCTTATCTATTAATCAAGTATGCTTGTAATATATTATCACATGTCCTTCATTACATGGCTTTACAATATTCAACACATATGTGGTATCTCATACTCTATGTCTTATGTATTTCTTGTGTATCTCTCTTCTCCTCTTCCCATTCTTAGTTCCCTCTACTTGTGTGGTATGAGTATGTGACTAATATAACTTCTCCATATATAGGGATGTGTCTCGACCTTTGTTCCTTTGTGGTTGCATCCTTTTGGAGTTGCTAGAAATCATCTAAATGTACCGCATTGCTATTCCTTTGACCTATAGTAACTTTGATTTTCTCCAACCTGTATGGGGATTAATTATCTTGATTTCAATATTTGGCACGGGCTTTTAGGTTTTTGCCATTGACCTCCATTGGCTACCCATTTAGGTTTTCAATGTAATTGGATTAGATTGACTCTATCCTATCAACACACATCCATCTATTCTATCTCCAAATCAAGCACTATTGCTATATATACTAGGAACTTGATAGATGTTAGCTTTGCAACTAGGGAAAAAATCTCACCAAATTCTATCCCTTCAACCTAGGAATAGCCTTTTGCAACCAACCTTGCCTTGCACTTTTCAATACCACCATTTGAATTGGTCTTCTTTTTGAATACCCATTTACATCTAACAAGATTTCCTCCTACAAATGGTACCAATTCCTTGCATCATTCTTTCTCAATGTATCCATATCCTCATCCATAGACACTCTCTAAGACTCATAATCACTCATATTCATTGTCTCCTTCACAATTCCAGGCTCATTAGTATTAGTAATCAAAGCAAAAATATACCTCCAATCAAGGGGAGTATACTTGTGTAGTTTGTCATTGCTAATTCAACCTTTTCAAGGGTTGAGGTGGAGGATCTACCTCCTCTTTAGAACTATCTTAACTATCAAAACTTCAGGTTCAACCTTCTCAGGCTTTGGGGGTAGATGAACCAGATCTTTCTTCCCATCTTCTTCTAGATGCAATACTATGGAAGAAGGCTTAATTTATTTAAAAATCACACTTCTACCACACAAAACTCTCTCATCCAGAGGGTCTGAAAGCTTTATCCTTTCACATTGATACCATAGTTGATGAATATACATTTCACTATCTTATTCTCAATCTTTGATTGCTTCTCCCTAGGCACATGTGCATATGCCTCACAACCAAAAACTCAAAGATGTTGTAATGAGGGACTTTTTCCCTTCCACACATCCATAGGTGTCTTTTCAATAAGAATTGACGTAGCACACCTGTTAACTAGGTAACAAGCCATAACAACTACTTGTGCCCAAAATTTTTATATTCCAAATTAGTTTCACTAAACATACTCTTAGCCCTCTCCATTAGTGTCCTATTCATTCTTTGTACAACTCTATTTTTATCAATAATAGATGGAGTTGCCTGGTGTCTTTTGATTCCATGCTCCTTATAAAATCTATCAAAATCTACTAAACATAATTGATTACCATTGTTAGTTCTCAAAACCTTAATCCTTCTACTAGTTTGATTTTTTACAAAAGCTTTACACTCTTTAACATGACTAAAAACTTCAAATTTATTTCTAAGGAAATACACCTATGTCCTCTTAGAATAATCATCTAGAAAAAACACATAGAATAGAAGGAACATTTACAAGATCAAATACATCATATTGAATTAAATCCAACACCCCAGAAGATTTGTGAGAAGTTGAGTAAAAATGAACATGATTTTGTTTACCATATATGCAATATTCATAAAAATCAAACTCGAGCACAATCATTTAACCCATCTACAAGATTTTTATTTATTGGGGTCCTAAGACACTTTTCACCTATATGGCCCATTCTTTGGTGACATGACATTATCTTCTCTATAGGTAACTTTCTCTTTAAAGCAAGAGCTTGCTTAGGTACCTAGAAAACATGGCCATTAGAAGTGGATACAATACTCCTCTTTGCTACTAGTTTTAATGGTGAGAGTGTATATTCTATAGATCTCTTTACTATAAGAATAGAAGAACTATATATTGGAAGGTGCTTGCATCCAGCTAAAATAAAATAACCACATGAATACCCTTAGTGAGCACCATAGATTCTTGCACCATCTTACACCCTTCATTGGAGAAAATAATTTGCACACCTACATCATTTAGTTTGCTCACTAATAACAAGTTCCGTGCCAAACTAGGGATATGGAGAACATCGTTGATCTCATTCACACATTCATCCAAGAATTTGATTAAAACTCTTCCACGACTAATAATATTTAGGTGAGCCATCTCCAAGGTACACCTTCCTGCCATTGTATTCTTTATACTTTGAGAACCACTCTTGATGGGAGGTCATATGGAAGGAAGCACCTGGGTCAATCAACTATGCACCTTTTGATGCATTAGTTGTGAATGTTATAACAAGGCATCTGCATCATCTTGAGATGACTTTTTAGACTCATCATCCGAATCATTTTAATTTTTCTTCTCCTCTTTGCAGTCTATATAGTAATTCTCAGGATTGCTATAGTTAAAACAATTAGCCTTAGACTTTCTAGGAGACTTGGATCTCCCACAAGATTTGGACGTTTGAATTTCCTATCTTCTTGTCTTTCTTCTTCAATATGCATGAAATAATAGGGCCTCCTTAGTTTATTTGGAATCTTTTCTCTGCATCTCCTTTGAAAGTAATGATGCCACTATCTCATCCATCTTGAGATTAGAGGCAGTTCTCCTAATGACCATCATAAGGTGATCCCATGAGTCTAGCAAAAGAATAAAGAAGTTCCATACAACCATCCTCCTCTCTCATCTTCACTCAAATTGAGTGCAACTATGTCACAATCATACTAAATGCATTCATGTGCTTGGCTATAGAACCACCATCCTCCATCCCAAGGGTTTACAATTTCTTTCTTAGGAAAAGTTTATTAACAAGGAATTTAGCTTGATAAATTTCTCCTCTTTTTTCAAAGGGCTTGTGTGATGGCTTCTTCATGTACATTTAACAACACATAATCTACCAAATAGAGCCTAATAAGACCCTTCACTTTTCTATCCAATATGTCCTAGTTGGCTTGAGACATTATAATGGGTTAGGATTTAGATATAGTAGCCCATAGATCTTTATCTATAAGCATATCCTCTATCTTGAGGTTCCATAGCTCATAGTTGGTGCCCATGAATATCTCCATCTCTATCCTTGATGTGATTTCCATTTTTCTAGCAACAAGATCTCCTTATATGCAAGCTCCCACTCAATTCAAGATTAGTACAAAAATACTTGTATCTAACACCTACAATTTGAGGTGATTAGGATCTAATATGAAATGAAATAAAGGAATACACTTCCTACACTAAAGTTTGAGGGGAGGTATGTGAAAAAAACAAATAGTCTTACAATTACAAAAAGTAATAAATAAGAAAAGTATGCCATAAAACATAGTTTTATGTGGGGGAAACCCTTTTGGGAGGAATACCTCACACTCCAAAGCATGAGCCAGTTTTATTATTAGTAACAAAGGTTACAATGCAATATTTAAGAACATGCCTTTATAAGAGTATCACTAACATGTAAAATCTAGAGTAATTCTAGTAGCACACTTCCACCTACAAATCAATCATACAACTTATGTATAGCTCCAACCCAAGAACCCCACCCATAGGAGATTCAATACATGAAACCATAAGTGGTAAACCAAAAACCATGGTCCAATACCATGACCCAAATATGGAACCCAAATCTAAGGCCCAAATTCCAATGCCCCCATCCATGATGAGTCAACATGCTAAAAATAGTAGGTGCTCTTACATTATGATAATGCTCAATAAATCCATCATAATCCACTCACCAAATTGGGCGCTCCATTTTGGCTTCATAATCTCCCTCAAAAGATACTCTATGATGCATCATAAGATGTGTCATATAGTGGTCAAAATTCATATTCAACAATGTAACTCCCCTACAATCACGCTCGTGTACACGTTATAATATCTCTTACACCGCTATCTTCATCATAGATGCTCTTACACATCTTTTGTGACAAGATATCCTCTCACACACCATTATACACATCATAATAAGCCATACCCATAGCATAATGGCTAGGTCATAAGTGGGACACCCTTTTCTATGTGAACTCTTAAAATACAATTATGAAGGGAAACATTGAGCAACCCTTTACAACATCTCAATGCCAAACAAGTTAATTTAGTTCTAGTCTTAATTCAAACATATCGTAACCATGAAAGAAAATAGGTGTTTTAGCTCTAGAAATTCATTCACAAAACAAGCGTTTTGAGTTTTCTTAAGACCTGAAATTTCCACAAACATACCCAAATCAATTATGTAATATTATTGATCTTAGAAGAACATTGCCATGTAATTTTACCATTCAATTTGTAGAACAATAACAGTTTTCCACCATGCATTCGATAATAACATGTTCTGGTACAGGTGTTTATGTTGGGACATTAATAACCATTTTTTTCTGGTTTATAATTTATGTAAGCTCAAGCGTATTGTTCAAGAGTACACTCAAACTGCTTAGCCTATAATTGAATAGGAAAGAGCTGAAACAGCCAGCAGCCACATAATTTTTGTATTCCTCACATCTAAACTTGAAGTGCAGTAGAAGAGCTTGTGGATCAACCATCCTGTAATTCACATCCAAATGCCCAATTAGCTGAATAAACAACGCTCAGAATTCAATGCAGAGAATCAAGAGAGCAGGATTCAGAAACAAATTTATACAGAGAATTTGTGAGGTTAAATCATGCACTGTAGAGCTCAGCTATTGCTGTAATTCACATCCAAATGCCTAATTAGCTGAATAGATAATGCTCAGAATTCAATGCAGCGAATCAAGAGAGCAGGATTCAGAAACAATGTTACACAGATAATTTGTGAGGTTAAATCATCATACACTGTAGAGCTCAGCAATTGTGTAGAGACTAGGCTTCCATCCTGAAGAGCTGGAAAACTGCCCCACTCTTGTATTAGTGCTAGACTTGATCAACAATGGAGTCACAACATTTTCAAGAAGCCCTACGTTTATATTTTCCTCCACTTGAGGTTGGGAAATGAAAGAAGCTGAGTCTTCCTCCTTCACTGATACTGCCATTTCCCCATTCCCTGATCCTCCCCTCTGTCCCGGAGAATATGATTTAAGCTTTTGGGATGTGGGCATTGTACTGAAAGAGAGAGGAAGGGGAACCAGATAATAGAGACGAGAGGGACGAAGCCTGGCATGGGGAGGCAAAGGGCGAGCTAAGACAAGCCCCAGACGCCTCACAGATCCGGCATCAAAAATCCCATAGTTTCTGTATTCATCATCCCAAATGATGTCTTTGGCATACAGAGGAGGCTCAAGGCGTAAAACTTTCCCATCTGCTTTCACCAGCTTTATGTCTCCTGCATTGCTCACACATCCACCCATTCCTATCTGCCCTAACTCACTTCTCTGCTCCTTTTTTTGGTCCGAATGAAATGGAATCCTTTTATAGTCCACGATGTCTCATGACCTAATTTATAGGCGGCTTGTAGCATATGAGACTATCACTGATCTAGTTTATAGGCAGCTTGTAGCATATGGGACTACCTCATACTCTCACTGATCTAGTTTATAGGCAGCTTGTAGCATATGGGACTACCTCATACTCTTACTGACCTAATTTATAGGCGGTTTGTAGCATATGGGACTACCTCATACTCTCACTTGTGTTGAAAAAAGCACCTAACAGTGTTTCAATATGAAGCATACATACCCTACCCCTGTAGGATTCAAACTTAAGACCTCTCTTTCAAGAGACCAAATTTTTCACCAGTGCCAACTCAAGATCTCTTTCACTAAGCATTAAGAACTCAACTGTACAGGATCGGACCAGAGAATTCAAGAGTGTATAACTAATCAGATTTTCCTGATTCCACCCAATTTATTTGGATGTAATCTTTACTACCCTCATATTTACAGTATCAAGCCAATACACTCAATAAAACTTAAGAGACTTTGTATGAACCAAACATTTCTGGATCTCAATTTTATATGAAATACGCAATCTCAGTCCTAAATCAGTCATCTGTGGATCTTTAAAGAGGGAGGTAAACTCTTTTTCCTACCTCTCACTGTAATCCACGATCCAAATTGAAGGGGAAGCTTCACTTCTCCAAAATCTGATTCTGGCGTTTCTTCTGCATGCATTCAAAGGCGACAAGATAGCTGGAAGAACATTTGCTCTGCTCTTTAGAACAGGGTGCTGTTTCTCTACTTTACGTAGTTATTGGTATATGTAAAGCAGCTCTCTGGAGAGGAATGCAATGTAATGAATTAAAGTCCGGGGCCCCATGCTAGTGGCTTTAGCTCTTCCTGTTCTTATATTTTTGGATTTTTTCTTTTCCTTTTGATTTTGATGTAACATAAGATTTATTCTCAAAGATTAAAAATATGTCATTTTGTGTCTATTTTGAGAGAATGGTTTAATATAGTTATATATTGAAAAATGACACAATTTTGTGTGAAGTCAAGATTCTTTTGTCTATGTCTTTATTCACCCATTTATATATATTTCCACATCTCTTATCTATAGTTTATCTACACTTTTTTTATATTTATTATCTCTATTCATGTACTTACTCCTATACATTTCATTCCCATGTTGATTCTACAACATTTTTGTCTCAATGGCTTAAAAATAGCTGTTCATTGTTTTGGTCATAATTTTTCAATTGCATCTCAGAATTGTAACTTCTTATATGCATTATAAGCATAACGATGAAATCTTAATTGGGTTGCTCTCAAAATTTAATAGGTCAATCACACACACGTAGAATCAATCTCGCACCCATGGATTTGACCTTTGATGTTTTAAAATTCAAAGTAAAAATTTGTCCAACTCTTTTCCATTCATTCCCTACCCAGAGCTGACTAAACACCTATTTGCATGATTTATCACCATGTATTTGTATTTAAAGGAATTCATTTGACCATCTAGTAATCTTTCACATATCATTCACATTCAAGAATAAAATCATACTAATAACACTTCCATTTGTGCACTAAAATGAACTTAGTTCTACATCACACCACTCTAGAGCATTTGCACAGTCGAAACATGTTTTCTATTGATCCTTTACATAGTTTTTTAGGGTTTGACCTAGGAGGACATGTCCCCTAGTGACATGCCAACAACTCTCTAAAGATATTTTTAAATACTACCAATCTTTAGAGCAAAACAAAAGGTAGAACAAACAAAGGTAAACTAGGCAAACTAGGCAAACCAAAGAGCAAGCACACACATCGAGTAGAATTAGATCCACATAGTAGAGGACAAATCCATAGATGTAGAAGTGACCCTAAGGTGTAGTCTTGACCATCCATAGTGCATTTGAGATTTGAGGTAGAATATTGATAGACTTATCATTTATAGGTTTGAGACAGTTTGATTTTACCATCTATAACAAATTTACACATCATCTTTATATCCAGAGCTAAATACCTTTAATTAATGCATTTACTTTCTATATAATTAATATTTTGTATTTCTTTTTCTTGATGTCTATGTCCACATTGCTATCATTTATTAAGCTCAGTTGTTATGCTTATGTGTATGCATCTTATTGCATTAGTGTTGAACACTCGGAATACTGAGAGGGGGGTGAATCAGTATTCTCTGAAACCACTCAATCATTTAAACATTTATTCCACATAGCATACTTAATTTGCAATAAGAAAAGAAAACATGAAATCAACCATTAAAGCACATAACACATGAACACCAAATTTTTATGTGGAAAACCCAAAAAGGGAAAAACCACAGTGAGGATTGGCTCACAATATATTAATAATGGAACCGGTTAAGGTTGATACAATTGGTGGATTCACTGTCAAAAAGAGAATGCTCACTACAGGTGGGTCACTGCCAAAGGACTCACTGTCCTGAATAGAAAGAGATAGAAGAAGGGGTGGCTCATTGCCAAATATGAACTGCTAGTAGTGCATCTGACTCATGTTGGAGATACAATTCCACTGGAGCTTAAAATACTGACTTAACACACTTAATCTTCACCACAAACTTATCTTATCCTTATTTGCATCAAACTTCGTTCACATCCACACACACTTTACTCTTTCGCACACCACACCTTCACATAAGAAATTGCAAGAAAAACATCAATTAGGTTGGCATAATATATGTACCGTGTGACTTCCTGACCTGTCGGCCCAAAACACAACCCAATACGCTTTGTGGAGAGAACCAAAGTGTGTATCTCATTGAGATAGATCCGCATAACCTATATTTACTCCCATGACTTTATTCCATACATAACTTGACTCTGCACAACCTCAACACTTTTAGGTCAGCTCAATTGGTGAAGTAGCTATAGCATGAACTAACTGTTAGTTCACAACTCAACATGCAGACCACAAAAATGCTTGCCACTTGAACACTACACACTTCTAACATCCATAAACTTATCCTCAAATCTGTATAGCAAGATATTCATTTGCAGTGGAATGCAGAGCATTCCAATATACCATTGGCACTATCATTACACTATCAATTCAAAGTCCAGTACTCTGTCAACTCTATCTTTCACTCTGGAGGGCTTCAAGCCCTAAATCTTTTGATTTAGACTCCTTTAGTATGCACCATCACTACCTTACAACCGCATAGCAAAATTCTTTAGAGGAGAAATGTGGACTGAAATACTGTGACCCTGTCATAGGTTCTGTACTGCAAATGCCTTAAACAAATCTTCAACAAACTGTGCTTGACTACAAAACTCAAAAATAGAAAGATATCATGCTTAGGTGTACTCCCCTTCACATTGCACTTAGTAGTTTCTCCGGATTAACACTTAGGTGTATTCTCTCCCATATCATACTTAGCAACTTCTCCGGACCAACAAACTATATTTGTATACCTTGTTGAACCTCTCCAAACCAATACAAATATATCCTTACACTTTGTTGCCACTCCCTGGACCAACACAACTATGTATTTACTCTTTGTTTCCATCAATGACAACACTAATTACTGCCATGCTCATCAGTCTCTTCATCATCATGCTTATGTTGCCAACAATCTCCTCTGTCATTGATGGCAACATGCACTAAAACTTCTCCCCCTTTGTCATCAATGAGAAAGGAATTATTGCAAATCAAAACCTCTCCCTATCTCAAAACTGATCTTGCTTTTCTATATACATACTCCCCCTTACTGTTTTACTTCTATACTTTGACATGTAAATCAAAGTGTCAAAAATTATTTTCTTCTATCCTTCCACATATGTACAAGAAATCAGAATATAAATCTTACTATTTGCTTGGAAGAATATCCTTGTATATATTCTTCAGTTGTAGCACTGTAGAATCCCAATGTGTCTTGGCAAAGTTGAGAATTTGTATCTGCCCATTAATATGCAAAGCAAGTCTTCTACTTCGTCAACTGATATAGGTGCAGTTGTCATCTGTCCAACCTTATCAGCCTCCTTCAACAACCCTGTTAATGCAGCCATCTTGAAACTGACAATTTCTCTCAACTGACTCATTTGATCCTTGATTAATTCTCTTTGATTCTATAGCTTCTTAATGATCTAATGAGTCTTTTCAATTTCAACCCTTAGATTTCTATTATTATCCTGCAAGGGGTCATAAGTTCTAGAAATATTTGTTATCTGCATTTCTAGGCCATCAATTTTATCTTTTATATCTTTTGTAATTATTGGCCATGATAAACAAAATTGATATATTACATTTGCATCACCTAGGGCATTTTGAATACTCTTTACACTATCGCTTAACAGATTGTGTGCCTTGGAATAATTTTCTGATAAATCTATGTCTTTTATTGCTAATTTCTTCCATTACCTTATTTTCAACTGTCTTCTCTAAGGACACAAAATTGCTGTTAATAGATTCTAGCAATTACTTCATTTGTTGTGTAGGAGTTAGAGAGGTATCCCTCCTAGTTTCTGGCTGCATCTTCTCAAAAACTTTCATTGCTCCTTCTAGAAGCTCATTACCTTCTACTTGTGATTGTAATATCTCCTCTTAGGCAATAGCCTGAAAAATGGTGGCTAGTTGTAATTTCTTTAGAGGAGAGATGTTGGACAAATTTATTTGTCCATCCATAGCTAGCAATTGAAGCAGTTGTGGGGAAGCAATAGACTGAATTTGTCTTTGCTGAACCAAAAATTCTCTAATGGAGTCTATTGGAGAGACTCCAGAGCACTCACCCTCTATATTCTTCTTGACTTCCTCAGAAATGGGGACCATGTCTGAGCTTGGGATCTCTAGAGAACAACTTTCTTCTTGTGTCCCTTCACCTTCTGTGATCTCTACTTGAAGCCCTGAGGTATCTTGAGGAACAACAACATTGTCCACTTGTTCATTTTCCTTCAATACTGTGTCACTTTGTTCTCTTTTTTCTTCATCTTTCTTCTCTTCCAAAAAAACCTTTTCAACCTTCTCTACATTCTCCGGAGGAGGATTATCCTGTTCTGATAGATTTCGAACATCTTGACTCCTAGCATTGGTTGCATTAGTGTTTATTGGAGGGGGTGACATATTTTGCTTAGTTTGAATAGCTTGATTTGTTCTTGTTTCTTCATTTTTCTTAGGATGGCCATCATCTTTTTCTCTTTCCTTAGAAGAGGACCATTCTTCAATTGTATTAATATTCAATTCCTTGAGGACATCTACAGTTATCTTCAAGGTGTCCTTCTTCAGCCCCTTTATTTCATCTTTATCATTAGACATCAAAGTATTCATTCTCATTTTTGTTCTGAACTCTTTGGCTAACCTCTGAATAGCCTTATTATTTTCTTGAACAAAAATTGAAGAGAAACTTTTCTCAATTGCCTTATTTCTCATCTCAAAATCTTTATTCATGGCTTCATCTCTTCTCTTCGTTAATACACTAGCAAGACTATCAGGTAATTTATTAGTTATATCTATTAAAGCAACATTGAATGCATCCATGTACCTGATTATTGTTGTTTCAATAATTGATTGGTCATTTGAGGATCTTTCATCATACAACTCAGCTACTTCTTTTAGATTATCATATTCTATTATGGCATTGATAGTAGATTCAAGTTGCAGAGGAGGAAGACTTGATTTCTCTGACTTCTTTGTCTTTTCTCTGCCCTTCTCCTTTTTCAGCAGCTTCACTTTCTCTTTTCTTCTTTCCCTTTCCTTTTCCCTTAGAAGAATGGACTCCTTCACCATATTTCTCTTCTCCTCTTTTGAAGATGAACCCTTCCTTTTCTTTTTCACTTTCTTCCTTTGAAACAATATCATTTTTTGCTCTTTTGTCACTTATCTCTTCCTCGAAGACTTGAGGCTCTCTTTTTTTTTTTTGGACCAACTTAGGTCCTTCTTCTTCTTCTTCCTTTTCTTCCTCATCATCATTGTGATTGATGTATTTCTCTCTTGTAGCTTTTCCTTTTACCCTTCTCTTCTTGGAAGGTTGTTGTTGCATAGAAGCATTGGATCCTTCGTTCTTCTCTATACTTGTTGTAGACATGGCTTCGGATGATTTTGGAGCAGCAGCAAAGGAGGTAGAGGTCCTAGTTGACCTTCTTATGCTTGGTGACTCTTCTAGAGTATTAGATGTGCCTTTGGATTTCTCCGCAGGGTCGTTTGGTGACATCATCTCCTCAACCTTAGATCTCATTTTCTCAACATTTTTCTTTATTTCTTTCTCCTTGTGCTTTAGATGTACTTCAATAGATTTCTCTTTGTATGTTCCATACCTTTATGCAGTGGTATCCCTTGGTTTGCTAAGCATTAGGTTAGCAAGACCTATAACTATGTCTTCTGCAACCTCATAACCCATCTATGGAATCTAGATTTTTTTGGGTTCCACTACTTTCATATAACATTCATCTTTGCTGCCCCCCCTCTCTCTTTTTATTAAACCTTCTCTACAATTTTAACTCATTTTCATTCTCCTCTTTTCTTCTTGATGATGGATCACGGAGTATGATCCAAAATGTTGATGCAAAAAAGAAATACATAGTTGTTCTAGAAGCTCTACACTCATAAAGATGATGTCATCCTTGTATTTCTTTAGAACCCTCTTTGGGATTCTTTCTCTTTCTTGCATGTTTGCTTGAAATGTTTTGAAGAAACCCCATAATGCAACATTTTGGGTTTCTAAGTTACCTAACCTTTTCAGATGGTCTTTGATTTGTACTGCTACTGGAGCATGTCCAAACCATACAATGTTATGTGCACCAGGAATTTATCTGAGGAAGTAAAACAGTAAGCAAATAATTAAAGTACTGAATTTGAAGGGGTACTTTGAGTCTTTTGTCTTCTACAGGTTCTCAAGCAATTGTTGCCTCAATAGTTCACACAAGTCATAGTCTACAATGTTCTTGACCATCTCATATGATGTGTTGATGGCAATTGCAGAGACTAAGTTTTCTCTATTGGTGAAGTAAATTTTGTATCCAATCATCATGGATGCATACTTCACAATAGGGTCTTCAATATCGTTCACAGTTAGGGCTCTCTTATCAAACTTTTCTCTGGTGAGCTTCATTACCACATCATTTTTAACCGATTTTAGTGTCAGAATTGTTCCGGTGGAACAAAACCTTGTTACAACCCTAATGGCTTCCTTGCTTGTCATATGTGGTAGATCCAGCCACATGAATTTATCATGAATGCATCTCAATACATACTTAATCCAAGCATCTTCGTAGCACATAATAGGGAAATCATTCCATACATCCAATTTATTCTCTATCAAGGCATTGTATTCATGTTTTAGGTCAAAATTGTCATCGATTAGCTCATTGACCCAAACTTCTCCTAGTTTAGCATGATTATATTCTTCCATCTTTGTATGGATGTAGATTCTTATATCCTCTGTGTGTATCATGTCGTATGGAACACTTGAAAATGCACCATCTGGATCCGTTTCCATAGATTTGAAAGGATGTTTCTTGAATTTAGGGCGGGGATGGTCCATTACTTCTACGACTTGTGGAGTAAACATCTTCAAGATACCGCTAAAAAACTTTAGGGCAAGATAGAAACTGTAAATACCTTTCAATCACTTTCGGTTAGGGTTTGAGTCACTTTTCCTTGCTCTTCCATTGCTCTTTCTCTCTTCAAATTTTGATTGCAAATGATCTTATTGTTAAGCGAGATTGCTTAAAAAACCCTTTTTGCAAAACCTAATTTGCATTCAGTGCACAAATTGATAAAGTTGTCAAAGCTTCAACTATGATACACAGTCACCTTTAATTGCTCTGCAATCTTCCACAATAAGATATTTTTCATCGGTGTTTTCTCCAATAGGTCAAACATGTCAACCTACACCACATATCCATGTGTTGAGAGTATCAACACCATATCTTTGGTAGGGGCTTAAAATTTGTCTGTTAAAGCTCCCCCTAAGCCAAAGCTTTCTACTTAGTTTCTAGAGGAAACATTTGCACCAGAGACTGGCACAACCTCATGATTCACTTTATTTTCTTCTTTCTTTTCCCAGACCTTGTCCATTTGTTTCTTCATCTCCACCAGATCCACATTCTCTGCTGGATCACTCTTCCTTACTAGATCAATCTTCACATTCTTACTTTTGCAAAATTTAGCAATGTGACCTAATTTGGTGCATTCATAACATCTGACATTTTGATCAAGCTTACTTCCATTCATTCTAGATCTGCATTGATTAGCCTTATGCCGAAATCCATTGCATGTATAGTAGTAACCATTGAAAGATGAAACCATCATACCCTTATTGTAACCATTCATCATCTGATTTCTACATTCACTAGCTTTATGACCAATTATTTGACATGTAAAAAATTGCCCAGAGAATGATTGAACATTTTGATTTATCTTACTTCTACATTCCATAGCCTTATGTCCAAATTTGCTGCAAGAGTAACAGTAGCTAGAGTACCTTTATGCAGCTAGTTGTCTGATAGGTGGCCTCTTGAAGTTTTTCTTCTGGTTCTGGACTTTTCTGTTATTACCTTTCTTGACTACAACCTTCTTTTAGTTATTGCTCTTCTTCTCAACATATTTTGCATTTGAACTTTCACCCTTTTCAAATCCCAATCCTTCTTTATCCTTAGGAGCCTTTTGATTTGCAATAATTTCATCAAGCAGTATGGAGCTCTTCTTGAATTTGTCTTCTTAATTTTTTCCCTTTTCCAAGTCTATCGTTAAGACCACTATTTCTTATTCAAGCCTTTAGCATTCTTCAGATTTTCCTTTCAGTTTCTCATTTAGGCATTCTTCAATTCTTTTTCCTTCCGTAATTTGTATTTTTAAACTGGTGATTGTCTCATTTGATTGATTAATCTGTTCATTTACTTCCTTGTATCTTTCTTTGAATTTCTTGTTTTGCTCTCTCAACTTCTTGATGCATTCATCTACTTCCTTAATATTTTCTTCCAGATCTTTGTTCTTACATTGAACTTTTTCTAGATTTTCAAGGGTTGATTCAAGTTCTCAATCCATGTCAACTATGCAATCTTATTCAGTAAATTCAACAACAATGATTTCTTCCAGAGGAATTTAGGATATCTCCTAGGTGCCATGTGTTCACACTTCAAGATCTTCCTCAAGCGGTTAAGCTTCTTCCAAGGAACCAGGCTCTGATACCAATTGTTGAACACTTAGAATACTAGGGGGGAGGTGAACCAGTATTCTCTGAAACCACTTAATCATTTAAACATTTATTCCACATAGCATACTTAATTTATAGTAAGAAAAGAAAGCATGAAATCAACCATTAAAGCACATAACACATGAACACTAGATTTTTATGTGGAAAAACCAAAAAGGGAAAAACCACAGTGAGGATTATCTCACAATATATTAATAATGCAACCGGTTAAGGTTGATACAATTGGTGGACTCACTGTCCAAAAGAGAATACTCACTATAGGTGGCTCACTGCCAAAGGATTCACTATCCTGAATAGAAAGAGATAGAAGGGATGGATCACTATCGAATATGAACTGCTAGTAGTGCATCTGACTCATGTTGGAGATACAATTCTACTGGAGCTCAAAATACTAACTTAACACACTTCATCTTCACCACAAACATATCTTATCCTTCTCTGCATCAGATTTCGCTCACACCCACACACACTTTACTCTTTCGCACACCACACCTTCACACAAGAAATTAATCTTGTACATATACCGCATTCAAGCAAAACATCAATCAGGTCAGCATAATATATGTACCATGTGACATCTTGACTTGTCGACTTGAAACACAACCCAATACGCTTTAAGGAGAGAACCAAAGCATGTATCTCATTGAGATAGGTCAGCATGACCTATATTTACTCCCATGACTTTATTCCATACATAACTTGACTCCGCACAACCTCAACACTTTTAGGTTGGCTCAACTGGTGAAGTAGCTATAGCATGAACTAATTATTAGTTCACAACTCAACATGCATACCACAAAAATGATTACCACTTGAACACTACACACTTATGACATCCATAAACTTATCCTCAAATCAACATAGCAAGATATTCATCTGTGGTGGAATGTGGAGCATTCCAATATACCACTGGCACTATCATTACACTGTCAATACAGAGTCTAGTACTCTGTCAACTCTATCTTTCACTCCGGAGGGCTTCAAGATCCAAATATTTGGATTTAGAATCCTTTAGTATGCACCAACACTACCTTACAATGACATAAAAAAATTCTTCATAGCGGAGAAATGCAAACTAAAATACTGTGACCCTGTCATAGGTTCTATACTACAAATGCCTTAGACAAATCTTCAACAAATTGTACTTCACTGTGGAACTCCAAAATGGAAATATATCATGCTTAGGTGTACTCCCCTTCACATTTCACTTAGTAGCTTCTCCAGATTAACACTTAGGTGTATTCTCTCCCATATCATACTTAGGAACTTCTCCAGACCAACACAACTGTATCTGTATACCTTGTTGAACCTCTCTAGACCAATACAACTATATCCTTACACTTTGTTGCCACTCTCCAGACCAACACAACTATGTCTTTACCCTTTGTTGCCATCAATGACAACACTGCTTACTGCCATTCTCATCAGTCTCTTCATCATCATGCTTATGTTGCCAACAATTAGCCTAGATTTTAAGCTTAGAGAAAGTTTATTTTCCTTTATATTTTTGGTGAACCCATTTGATCCTACCTAACCTACTTTTCCCAATAGGGGTTTCTCCTTAATTTTAGGGTTTTTTAGATATATCATATTCTATTTTTTCTTATTCTTAGATTTGATTTTCCCTTTCTCAAATTGTACTTCCTTATACATAATTATTCTAGGTTTTGGTTTGCTTATTTACATATCATATCTTTAACTAACTCTATCCACCCTTTAACTAGCTTTAGGGTTTATATTTGATACTTGTTTCACATCTAATTCTAGTGTACATAACATCCTATAACATTTACCTACATTCATTAGGGTTTTGAATCTTTATTACATAATCTTGAGATCCCTACACTCATTATCCTTGGATATCCCTTATTTTTACATCATAGATTATCGCAACCCTCTATCATTGATATCTATCCATGCTTCCTTACTAATTTTGACGTGTTTATTATTGAAATATGTTGAGCATATACATATTTACACCATTGCTATAGGAATATCAAATTGTATAATATTAATGCCTTCGGATTGATCTTGTTCATCACATTACATTAGCTTTTATAAAAGCCTCTTTCTATCAACTACTTGAACTACCCTAAGAAACTTCCATATGGGAAACTAACTCCCACAAATTAGCATTTATTTATTATTTAATTAACAACTAACCTATAAATTAACATTTGCATGTTAATTTATTTATTCAAAACTATATACTAAATGTAAAACCTTACTTATTCTAACACCCCCCCTTAAGGTTTACATGTAACAAAACTAACATTCCCCCCTTATTACATCAATCTGAACAAGAGATGGAACACTGCAAGGATTGAACACAACAACCCTTCTAGATACTTTGATGAAGCACCTTCACCAATTCTCCTTGCTCACCCAAGAAACACCAAACTAAATTCACTAGTGGATCTCCTGAATGTAGAACCTACAAACCTTTGCACAACATGAGAGAACATAAAGTGTCCCCAACCTCCTTGCACAATGAGACAACTTTCCTCCAAAAGCCCACATCTCCTCCGTGTGTATCAAAATGCCTCCTCTAGTGTTGCACATGAGAGAACAACTCTCCTTTGAGAGTCCACATCTCCTCCAAATGTGTCAATATCCCTCCTCCAATGTTTTGTAAACAATCCCTCCTTTGTTGTAAAAACAACCTCAACCAAAAGTGAATACACCAACTGCACCCACAGGAAATGTCAAAAAAAGCCAAGTCCCCTCTTTCTCCTTGAAGGGACACAAATTGATGGTGCTTCTCATGCAGTGGATCATCTCTAAGAGAAAATCTATCTCAAGATGAGAAAAATCTCCAGCCACCATTTTCCTCCAACCTCCAATTTAATGTGCTTACACTTTATCTACCTAATGTTACATGTGAGCCTTGAATCCTTGTCAAGTGTAGCAAAAATGACCCCGAAAGCATAAGCAATGTTTGATACATGTGTGGCCATAACTAAAAGCAAGAAATTGGGTATCAAATTCGATTGATAATACACCCTTACAATAAATTTGTTTTCTTCAAAAAAGAATCTCAAAACTTCTATTACATAGAACATGTATCCATAAATAATATGTATGACTTCAATTTAAAAAGTAACTTTATATGCTTTGAACTTGTAACCTCTCACTCCAACTATTAATTCCTTTGTCAACCAAATCATCTACATGTCACCTTTGAGATATAATTTCACAAATTTATATATAGACCATAGTCTAGAATGTGTCTCAACAAAGTAAAATGCAGGTGAAAATAATGAACATAAATATTTACGTGGCAGTAGCAATATTTATCCAATAGAAAAGTATGGTACCCAACTTGAAATGAAATGGAATCCACTTTAATTTGCAGCCCATAAACAAACAAAAATGAAGGTTTGTTAACTTTCCAATACCTAGCACATTACCTTAGAACCCAACTCATTTAGTCAGCACTCGACATCTTTTTCCAATGCCAAACTGATTAAATGGTAGAACTTTAGAAAAGTGAATAATAAAAAAATCACATCACTTGCTCACTCTTCAACATCAAACTGCTCATAAAATACTCACAATATCCTCAAAAAAATTATGGATTTTATTCCTCTTTTTGTTATCTTTCTAAAACATCTTGAATTTTGAAATTTCATTATTAAATGACAATGATATTACAATTTTAGTGAGACTATGTTAGGCTAGTATAAAAATGTCATTTTAAAATTAAAACAACTTGAATACTTAGCTATAATTTGAATACACAACACCAATTCTCACACTAAAATTAATGTCATTCCATCCTCATTTATCCCCCACAAGCCCGACATCTTCATTTCTCTGATACCATATTGAAAGGGTGAGCACAAATATGATATTAAATACCAAACCATAGTTGCAGAAATGAATAATACATAATAATATTTTATTGCATTTGGATTGATCTTGTTCATCACATTACATTGGCTTTCATTTCTCTGGTACCATATTGAAATATGGTGAGCATATACATATTTACACCATTGCTATAGGAATATCAAATTGTATAATATTAATGTCTTCAGATTGATCTTGTTCATCACATTACATTGGCTTTTATAAAAGCCTCTTTGTATCAACTACTCAAACTACCCTAAGCAAATTCCATATGGGAGACTAACTCCCACAAAGTAGCATTTATTTATTATTTAACTAACAACTAACCTATAAATTAATATATGCACATGATAACTTATTTATTTAAAACTATATACTAAATGTAAAACCTTACTTATTCTAACATTTATACAATTTTTGACATGTGATCCAGTTGTCATTGATTCACTTATGACATTCTATCTCACAAATGAAATCACTTTTTCATGGAAGCATTAAATCATTATATATGCACCTTTTCTTCATTTAGGGTTTTGGTCATTATCTTTCCTTCTCTATTAGATACCTTTACTTCACTACTCCATGATTAGCAAATGTTGCATACTTCTTCTATGGAGAGGGATAATAGTATGCTTGATCCTACTTGTATACTACCTTCAAGCACATTTCCATCACATGATCCACTTCATGATACATCTATTGTGGAGGATACTCATCTATATATACCTTCTACCCCTAAGAATGATATATCTTTTGTGGAGGATAATCATCTATATATACCTTCCATACCTAAAAAAAGATACATCATGTGATGAAGGTATACCTCATGACATAGTTGCACCTTATGATGATACATATTTTACATGTCATGAGAGATCTATGTCCATATATTCAAATTCTTTGAATGAATTACCCTCTTTCATACATGATGATGTGCTAGTGATGATTATTTTTCTAGATCTCATGTTAAATTGATGGATACTTGTGATAGTATTTCACTTAGCCTACCTTACATGATGATAGTTTATACATTGATGAGAATTCATTAGTTTCTAATGTGAACGTCATTTATTCTTTGTTTCCTTACTCCACATGGCATGACGATATTATGAGCCTTAGTGAAAAACTATTACACAATGATTATGATGGATCTACAAATGCATCTTTACATGTGAAGCCATTTCTACTTGTTAATTATGGACATTCAAATGATGACATCTTAATTATTACTGAGTTTAGATTATGCTTGAGCAATAAAGATTTATAATAGTTTGATTTATCATGGTTTCTGTATAGTTCCTTCATGAATTTGGCTCATGCTTTTATTAACTATTTCTCTAGCCCTAGTTCACATGAAGATGGTATTTAATTAGAAAGGTTCTCAAATGATTTATCTTTCAATACTTTTTCTACTACTGTCCAAATGGATTATACATCTCCTTAAATTACCTTCCATTGTATGTCATCCAATCATAATCTACCTAATAACAAAGACATTCCCTTGCAACAACCTAATGTACCTACTAAGCCTACACATGGATATTATAAAGATAGAGGCATTGCTTTTCAACATATAGTTCAAGAACTTATAGACAAAGGGAAGACAAGCATTCCACATACTTACAAGCACACAACTCCCTCACTTGATAAGATTAATCATGTGAAAAAATCATGTATGTCAAGAAACTAGTCTTGTTCACCATAACACACCCTATAGTGAGGCTACACATAACATAAAAGAGAGACCATCTAATATAAGAGATTAATTCATTTCTTAGATATCCTTATTTAGCCCTATTATTACTTTCCACATTTTGTGCTTTTTACTTTTCTTTCTTGGCTTTATGTTCCCATGTTCCTAGTTTGCATGTGGATTATGCAAAGACACCTTTAGTAGCTCATGTTGATGCAAGTCACTTTGAACATGTGTTGTGTTGTTTCTATCATGTTTTCCTTGTGTTTTGTATCATTTCTACTTTGGCCTTTTACTTAAGCAATGCATATTGTGACCTCCCTTTCCTATTCATCCACTCACCTTGTGTGTTCTTACACTTTGGTCCCTTTTTTTATTATACCTTATTTGTTTTATTTTTCACACTACCATCTATCTTTAGTTTCAAGTGTATCTTTCCCATTTTGGGGGCATTTTGGTTTCTCATTTTTATTGCTTGACATATTTCCTCCTACTAGATATAATGTACCTAAGGATATGATAATATAGTGTATTAGGTAGTAATAAATAAGGATTGGAATGCATATGCTTTGTAATCCATCTCACTAATTAATTAGAATAAACAGATTTATCCCATGTGTGGGTAAGTATTAGTGGTAGGTAGTTGGGTATTATATGATAGAGGTAAGAGAAGACTCATAGGAGACATGCACGAATAAGATTGTATGTTTTTTGATCACATGTTGAGATATATTGTGGAGTGGCTTCCTTGCCTTAAGGAGCATTAAATGGTAATGCCCTACCTTAAGGGTTTATTCCATTTTTTAATGTATTTAAGGGTTTTATTATTCTATGTGAAGTTATTAACATTTGGTATTAGTTCTTTCTAGAGAAAAATGGGAGGAATTTTTTGCTAATTTCCCCCCTTAAATTAGAGCCAAATTTCTTACAGAGGGTAGTGTACTTCACACAAGTCTTCAAGAAAAGTGAACCTAGACTCATTAGAAAGAGGACTTTGAGAGTTTTCTAAAAAGTGACCACTTTAATGATTTGGATAAATATCAGAGGAGATATGAAAATCTAAAGTTGACCACGTGATTCATAATTATTAGAAATTTCTGATGCATAATTTATTTTAAAATGGTATCTTCTAATCTAGGCGAGGAAATCAAATTCTATTTTCTTAAAGTGAAAATAAATATTTAAATATACTTTTTTTACATCATTTTCTTTTCAAATATAAGGTAGAAAAGGAGGTCTATTAATTTTTTTAATGAAACCCTAGTATTCATGGAGGTTACCAAGTTTAATGGAAGTGTTATTGGTAGACCATGGTGGTTCCAATTCAAAGGGATTTATTATGGATTTAAAACATGGCTAATAATACTTAAGTATCATTTGTGAGGTGTAGCTCTTCAATGGTTTCATTTATTGCAAAATAGAAATTAATTCTTTAAATAAAATAGAATAACCTTTTCTAAATAGATGGGAACCAAAATAAATAATGGTTGAGGAAGCTAAGGATAAGAAAATAGAAAATAAAGATGATGATAAGAAAGATGATATTAATAGAAAAGATGTAGAGGAAATAAATGACAATAATAAATGTATTTTAGCTCCGAGAAACGAGGATTCTATTTGTCAATTTCATGGATGCACACAAAAATAAGGTTATTGTAACTATACACCTTAATAGGAGGTATAACTTCATCAACGTGAATTTTTCAAAGAAAATACAAATTAAAATAAAGAATATCATGGAGTCTATAATTAAGGGTAAGCATATTTAAATTTTTAAATATTTGAAGCTCTTCATAGATAAATAGGTTTTACATTCCAATTTTTATGTTGTAAATATGAATAAGTTAGATATTGTTCTTGGATATCCTTGGTTAGATATATTGGGAACAATAAACATGAATGCATAAAAGAAGTTTATGAGGCTTTGGTATAGAAAGAAAAATCATATTATAGGATATCACACATAATGGAGACTAAAGAAAAGACAAGGTAGACAAAACTGGTGACTTTAATGAAGAAAACACAGAAGAATTAGAAGAAGAATATGAGGAAAAATAAAAAATAAGAAGTGACAATTTACCTTCATCAACCAACACAATCAGTGGAAAATAAGGGTGAAGAATCAAAGAAGGTTCCAGTGGTAGAAAGGAGTGCAAGCTATAGACATCCACATCATTGTGAAATATAACACTCATGGAGGTAACCATCATGGATAAATGGTACTACATGGAATTAAAGGGTCAATCATTATGGATCTACATGGAACCAATGCCATAAACACAAAAATTAATGGAACCATAGAAGTTGTAATGTCCACTCTTGTGTTTGCCTTGTGTGCTTTCCAATTCATATGAAATATGTTGTATTTAGTGTTTCATTGGTGTATTATGTGATTTTTATGTTGTGAGCCATTGCACCAAACTTGCCAATGAGGTTTGTTGTGCCATCAAGGTGTTTTGATGGTGTATTCTAGATGCTTTTGAGGCAATGTTTTGTATGACCATCAAGGTGTTTTCAATGAAATTATGTATTAGCATTGGATTCCAACTATACATTATGAGATGCATATGTTATGCCTATGCATGTTAGATCATTACATTGTTTCAGTTTCACTATTTTTATTATATTCGATATAGCTATGATTATTATAATTGTTCAACATTATAGCCAATAATTGGTTATGCATCTTATTCCTAGATCATGCTAGTTGTAGATGATTTATAGTTAGATGTGATAAATTGATACCATGTTGCTTGGAGTATGTTGCTTCAGATGTTATTATGTGGAGTAGGTATGCCTAACGTTTGACCCGAGTGTGTAATAAATTTATAGGTGTTAAACCAATGGTTGGTATGTGGAGAACATTGACATGGATTATGCTTAGCCATCTCAGCCTACTTATTCCTTGTGTTGTGAATCCTTGTGAAACCCTAGATCCAAATCAATGGCAATTTTAGATTTGTATGTTGTAGAAACCTGTAAAGTATGGTTGAGTCCTTTGCGTGTGTTTATTTTATCTTTTGCATTGCATTTAAATTTATTTTGAAATGCACATTTCCATGTTTGTGAAATATTTAATGCTTGCATCAAAAAGATAATATTTATTTCTTAGTAGGAAAAGGTCATTTGTATTATTATATTCTTGGTAGAAAAGAATTATATGAATTTGATTATTCATTCAAAATGGAATATTTGGCTTAGTGAAATAATTGCTAGTTAAAAGGCAATTTAATTTAATTGATTTTATTTCCATTATTTGGGAAGAATATCTATTTGAATTAAATTAGTTTCATGGTAGTTAAATAGATTTATTGATTAATTTATTTTGCAATGTTAGTTTGGAAAAAGAAAATATCTTGCAAAAAGAAAATAGAAAAAAAAGGGGAAAAGGGTAAAAGGAAACTAGAAGACTATTTTTCCTCACATTGCATTTTTGGAATTTTTGGATGCTCAAAACCCTCTCTCTTCCCCTTTCAAAAAAATGGATTTGCAAAGAAATAGAAGATGGAATTGCTTGAAGTCATAATCAAATTGATTGTGATTGGAGGTAGAATGCTTGGGAATGGAATTGAGTTGCATGTGTGTGTGTGTGTGATGATCAAGAAGAGGATTTTCTCCATTGCTTGCAAACTTGGAAAGAGGTAATTATTTATTTAAAATTAATTTTAAAATGAAATTCTCTCCTCTTGCCATGCCCACATTAGATGGAGTCATATGGCATCATTCTATAGGAATGATTTAGGATTGAAAATTTATAGTTTTAATTAATATTTTAAATTTTTGAAAATGGGCATTTTGAGGCAAAGTTATGGCAAAATTTTCTAAAACCATTTTTTGTTGAAATTTAGAAAAAATGATTGAAGAAGTAGGTTGTTATGCATTTTTGGATCAAAAGGGCACTCTTGAATTTTGGGAATTTTTCTTATTTCAAAAGTTAGAAATTTTCATAAATTGTTGAAGGTTGCATACAACTTCATTAATGGAGGTACAGAGAAATGTTATGATTTTTCATCTCTTATGTGAAAATATGAAAATTAGATTTTAGACTTCAAATGAATGAATTATGAGTTGTCTCCTTGATAATGTAGAATTCTACATCTTTTGGGAACTTAGGATTGAGGTATAGAGTAGGAAAGGAGTTGGCTCTCATTGCTTGCCACAATCCTAAGTGATACATGAGGGAGCAGGGGAGAGTTTTAATCAAGTGATAATATAATATATATTTGGATAATAAAAATAATTAATAAATATGTTTGTGCCTTGATTGAATGCTTTGTATGGCTTCCTCTTAGTCATGAAGGACATGTCACAACTTGTGGAAGTTCGTGAATGTCATTGAGTAGCTTCGTATGAGAAAGTTCTACTCCCAAATCTTGCATGCACATTATCCCATTGTGATGACACTCCTTGTCCTATTGCTAGGATCCTCATTCTTCCCTGTCATCAAATTTAATATTCAATTGTGATTATCTATTATGCATTGATTGGCATGTGTGCCACATGATATCTTACATGCCTTGTTTTGGTGTGAGTTGCCACATGTGATGTTGTGTGCATTATTTGGTGTGAGTCTTGCCATATATTCTCTGTATCTATGTGATCTTTGGCCTTGATAGTAGTGTATCCATAATCTTCTTCTCCATATCTCAAGGGTTGCATAGAGTGGCATAGACATCTATTGTGTTTGATGATGGTAATATGGTTGGGATTTGGGTAATAGTCCCCATTGGTCCATTCTTGAAGACCTCACAAGAGTTGGAAGAGTTCCTTGTTTAAACATTCTTGTGTTATTCATGTTATTCTTTGTGGTTGTTGGAGCACCTTGGGTGTGGCTCATCATTAATGTAATAATATTCTTATATCATTTATGTATTGGAGTGTGATCCTTCCATGTTTGGGAAGTAGCCTCTATCTTGTAATATTGTTATGATCTCATTTGGTTGGATTTTGATCCTTGTGTTGAAATGAAATTATCATGTTGTATTTTTTATCCCTTGTGTGGAAATGATTAATTTGGTATGCTGGGGTCCTCTTTTATATATGTTGTAATTATGCTTATGGTTGCCTTGTTGTTGGATTGCATTCTACCTATATAGGTGGTGATGACTCTATCTTTTCTTTTGGCTTCTGTTGACATTGGTGTCAAATGTACATGCCATTTTGTAGTGATTTCATTATGTTTTGTTTTGTAGTTAGTTTCTTTATGTTGTGGAAGTGAGATTCACTTTCCACCTTGTTCCTTGGGAACTATGTCCATTAAGAGGCTCTCATGTGGCTAAGTCAAAGCCCATGATTCCCTGAATGTCTGACTTAAATTATTTTGTAACAACTCTTGATTCCTCTTTGGTCACATGCCTTTCAACAAGACTCTTGATTCCTCTAGCCACGTGTTGCAGGACAAGGCGTCAAGTTCCAAGGCCTAGAAAAATTCCCTCTTGGGGGAGGATTTGGAGGGTCTGCGGGCTTTCACTCAAATTCATGAATCCATGGATGGGTCAGCGGTTAAGCTCCCACATATTACTATGGAAAGAATAGTTTATGCTATGGAGAATGCCTTGGTGGGAGAGTTTTTTCCTTCAGACCCAATATCGATCTAGTTAGGAAGTGGGTGACTACCAAATGGAAGGTGAAAGGCAGTGTAACTATGAGCACTATGGTTGGAGGGACGTTTCTTTTCAAATTTACTACTAGGGAAGACCTTTCCTCTATCCTAGAGGGGGGCCCTTAGATGTATGGAAAGCATAACCTTTCTCTCAGCAAATGGAAGTTGGGCTTTGATATTGCTGCTGATCTCAATAGAATTGCTCCTGTTTGGGTCAAACTCCTAGGCCACCCATTGGAATATTGGGATGAGGAGATTTTCATATGGATAGCCAACTCATTTGGACACTTCATTGCGCTTCACATCACAAACAAGAACAAATCTAGGTTAGTGTTTGCAAGGTTCTCTGTTAGTGTTGATATTAACAAAGTTCTTCCTAACAATATTACTCTGGAGTCCAAGTTTGGCCAATGGGTCCAACCCATTATCTATGAAAACTCTACCACCTTTTGCCAAAATTACATTAAGAAAGGACATCTGTTCTCCTAGTGCAAGGCTAGAAACGTTCCCTCAGAATTGAAGATTCATGCTACTGATACTGAGGAAGAGTACCCCTTTAAGGATGAGCTTCTAAACATCATTAGTTCTCCTCTAAAAGGTAATGACAATGTTGATTTGGCTGGAAAAAATAGTCCCCTTACCCAGGAGGTTCAGAAGGATCTAGACCCCCTAGGCTTGAAGAGCCTGGGATTAGCCTCTCCCAAACGATCCCCAATCTCTCTAAGGTGGGGAATAACACTCTCCCATAGGATTGTGGGCTGGAAAAGGGTGAGTTACACCAAGAGGAAATCCTTGGCAAGGAAGTCCTGGAAGAGAATGAGGTGATGACTATGAGCAGTATGGAAGGCTCTTCAGTTTTCAAAAGATTAGGAAACCCAAATAAAATGGAAGGCAACAGTGGTGCCGCCTAAGGGATCCCTTCCCCTAGTAGTAAAACTCTCACTCTAACCCCTAGGGCAAGTTCCAGTGTCAGAAACTATGAAGGTTGGACCACTGCAAGGAGGAAAGACAAGGGGCATATTAAGAAGGCTATTGGCGTGGGGGTAGATACTAAAATGGGTAGGCCCTCACAGTGGGAAACTAGACAGAAAGCAATTAACAAGGACATTGCAATGGGAAGATAGAGGACCTTGGAGATTGGCTCCAAGAAGGCCCCAAACAAATGAGAATCCTCTCTTGGAACATTAGGGGGCTTAACAACCCTCACAAATAGTTCCTTGTCAAGAACTGCATCTATGATAACAAGGTGGACATTCTTATGCTCCAAGAAGTCAAGATGAAGAGTGAAGGGTTCCAATCCATTGCTATGAGTATTTGGCCAAATGCCAATTGCTATAGATGTGATGCCTCTAGAGCCTCTGGGGGTATAGTCACTATGTGGAACAACAAGACTGTCAAAGGAAGTTTAATTGAAAAGAATAAAAATTGTCTTGCTATTAGAATTGAGTCTAACAATAAATCTTGGAACCTTGTTAATATATATGCTCCTAACCAAAGGGGCCCCAGAAGAGATTTATGGGACCATCTATCCTCCCTAATTTTGAATGTTGGCTAGGGACTTTAACACCCCCCTCTTCCCCTAAAAAAAAAGTGATGGTATATTGGACTACACTGACAACATGGTGGACCTAGTAGAATTTCTTAACAAAGAAGGCCTCATGGATATTGACATTCAAGGACATCGATTTACTTGGTCTAACCAGAGACAGGGAAGAAACTTGATTCAAGTCAAATTGGATAGGGTCTTGGTCTCTTTAGGCTAGCATTTCATCAGTACTTCCACTTTGGAAGACTTTCCTATAACTACTTCGGACCATAACCCCCTCCTACTTTCTTGGAGGGATAAGGATGTCAAAGGACTGTTCCCTTTTAGGTTCAAAATTATGTGGACCCAACATCCTAAGTTTAGGGACAAGTTAGCCAATTGGTGGAATGTTGTTGTCCAAGGTACCTCCATGTTTAGGGTGGCTTAGAAACTTTTCATGGTTAAGAACAAGGTTAAGGGGTGGAATAGACACACCTTTGGCAATATCTTTGATAATAAAAAGAGGATCTCTGCTAAAATGGGTGATATTCAAAAGCAGGTGGAGGAAGGAGACAACTCTGAGGATACTACTAAGGAAGAAGAAGTTTTGAGAAAGGAATGGAAAGAAATGCTATTGAAAGAGGAAATCTACTAGAAGCAAAAATCAAGGGTGCAGTGGCTTCGTGAGGGGGACAGGAACACTTCCTTCTTTCACCAGTCTACTATGAGGCACACGAAAAGAAATAGCATTACCAGACTTATGGATGGTAATGGAATATTGGTGGATTCAGACTTTCAGGTGGGGCAAGTTACTGCTTCTTATTTCCAAAACTTCCTGGCTGCCCAGGAGTGTAGGTTCAACCAAGAGCTTATTGACATCATCCCTACTTATCTTACTAAAGAGGATAATTCTTGGCTTGGTAAATTGGTTACTAAGGAGGAGGTCCACTCTTGTTTGTTCTCTATGGGTAATTTTAAGGCATCGGGGCTAGATTTCTTTCCCCCTACTTTTTTTCAAGAGTTTTGGGATATTGTGGGTAAAGATGTCACTGAGGTGGCTTGTGACTTCTTCAGGACTGGTAAGCTGCTAAAGCAATTCAATCATACCTTTATTGCACTTATTCCTAAAAAATCAGACCCTTTGAGTATGGGAGACTTTAGACCCATTAGCCTATGTAACACAGTCTATAAGATATTATATAAGATCTTAGTTTCCATACTTTAACCCATCCTTGACAGACTTATCAACAATAGTCAAAAGGGGTTTGTTCCAAGTAGATAGATTACTGATTCGGCCATATCCACTCATGAAATTATTCACTCTGTGGAAAGAAGTAAATTACTTGGAATGGATTTTAATCTTGACATATCAAAAGCCTATGATAGAGTGACATGGGAGTTTCTATTCAGAATTTTGGAGCAGATGGGCTTTCGAGGAAAAATTTTGCAGCTTATAAAAATATATGTCACCTCTATTAGGTTCTCTGTCCTAGTGAATGGCATCCCTAGGGGCTTCTTTAATGCTAGAAGGGGCTTAAGGAATAGGGACCCCTTGTCCCCTTACCTCTTCATTCTTATAGCCAAGTCCTAAGTAGAAGCTTCCTCAACTTATTAAACTCCAAGGAGATTAGGAGCGTTAAACCAGCTTTAACAGCTAACCTGACGACTATTCAACAATTTGTGGATGACACTATTCTATTTGGGTCTACTTCAGTGGTTGAGGCTAGGAAATGTAAATAATTTTTATAGGATTATGCTACTTTGGCTTGCCAATATATCAACTATGACAAAAGCTAGGTGTACTTCAACACTCCTATGGAACTTCAACATAAGATTATGGGGATTCTTGGTTGGTCAAGTGGTGTGCTCCCCGATACTTATTTGGGTCTCCCCTTAGTAGTTAAGGATGTTTCTCCTGACTATTGGAACTCAAACTGGAAAGGATTTAGAAGAAATTGGTAGGGTGGAAAGGCAAACTGCTAAGCTAAGCTGGTAAATATCAACTTCTAAAGGCCTCTCTATAAGGTATTCCTATGTACTTTATGTCCCTATTCAAAATTCCAAAGTACATAGCAGAGAAGTTTGAAAGAATCCAAAAGAACTTCCTGTGGAATGGGGTAGAAAATAAAAAGAGACTAGCCTTGGTTGGTTGGGACAAGGTGTGTAGGCCGAAGCTCTAGGGGTGCCTGGGGATAAGAAAGATCAACCTGCTTAATAAAGCCCTTATTGCCAAAATTGGATGGAATCTTTTAAAGGGTGAAAAGGAATGGGGTAGTATCATGAAAGCCAAGTACTTCAAAAACATAATTCCTGAGGACTTTTTAAATTCCCCTGGCCTCCCCAAAGGTTCTGTCATCTAGAACAATGTGATAAAGTGTAGATCTATGCTTCTACAGGCCATCAAGTGGAAATTGGGAGATGGTAGAACTATAAGATTCTAGGAAGATAGCTAGTATAAAGGGGGGCCCTTAAATAGACTTCAGAATGTCCAAGGTTTGGTCAATTTGGCTATTTATCTCTTTGGCAGAATGGCTTGTGATTATATCCCTCATAGCAAGGGGGTGGAAACTATTGTCAGACTACTGTCAGGGCCTGGGTGACCTCGTTCAGAAAGCGGATGAGATTCAACTCTCTCTTAGTGAATGCAGAATTCTCATCTTCCCTTAGAAGGATAAAATATTGTGAGCCAAGGAGAGGTCTGGGATTTTTACTATTAGATCCACATATAACCTCTTTATGCCTCGAAATAATGATAACCTATGGAAGAGGGTTTGGAACCATAATCTTATACCAAAAATCAACCATTTTTGGTGGTTGGCTATGTAAAACAAAATCCTTACCATAGATAACTTTTGGCTTAGAGGATTCCAAATACCCAATAGGTGTACTTTGCTTCAAAGATGAAGAAATTGTCTCTCATCTCCTTCTACATTGTGATTTTTCATGGGAGGTCTGGAGTTTGGCTATGAACAATCTGGGAATCCCCTGGTGCTTGAATGATGACCTACCTGCTCTCTTAAGGTCCTGGTTCTCTCCTCTATTCCACCCTATTTGTAAAGAAATTTGGGACCTGATCCCTCCCATTCTGACTTGGGGCCTCTGGAAGGAGAGGAATAACATGCTTTTTCAGGAAAAATCTAAAAATCCTAAGGAGGCTTTTTGTATGATTGCCAAACTCCTACAAGATAACCTCTCTAACAGCACTTTGAAAGCTGCTGAACACCCTCCCAACAGTTTGGAAGCTAGTATCATAAAGAAGTGGAGCACTTCGATAAATATATGCAGGATGGATGACACTAGGAGAAGAGCTCATGCTAATACTAAATGGTCCCCCCAGTGGGTTGGTCCAAACTCAACTTCGATGGTGCTACTAAAGGTAAACCTAGGTTGGTGAGTGGGGGAGGTGTTCCAAGGTTTGACAAGGGTACTTTCTTGGTGGCTTTTGCTAGTGGGCTTGGTGAAAACATTAATAATGTGGCAGAGGCCTTGACCCTCCTCTAGGGCCTCAAAGTTGCTCTGGCAATAGGCATTAATTGACTAGTGGTTGAAGGTGATTCTAAGCTTATTATTGAAGCTGTTAAAGACAAAGCAAGGGTCAGTTGGTAGGTTGAAGACATTATTCATGATATTAAAACTTTGCTTTTAAGTTTCGAAGGTATTAAACTTGTCCATATCTATAGAGAAGGCAATCAAGTTGCAGACCTTATGGCTAACCTTGGGATTAATCTCTACCCATTCAAGTGTTGGAGAAATATCTCTAATCTTCCTCTGAATGTTAGAAATAGCATTAAGAAGGAGGTGGCTTCCTAACTTCTCATGGCTTTATCCACTCTTCTTTTTGCTATTATTTGTACCTTAATGCCATTCCCTCATTATTTGGGGTGGTGTGTGAAGGATGATGTCATGGTCATGACAACTCACTTACCCCATTTGAGATAGACTTTAGATTTCCAAGTGGACAACTGCCAACACAGTGGCCCTCATGAGACATCACCTTGCTGGCTTTGTAGGTCTTTTCATTCTTTGTTGGCCGCTTTGGTTGTGGCGAGCTCACACGAGCCATATAAATAAGAAAATTATGTCCTAAACATGTTAGGGATTTCAAAGGACATTTATGGGAATTCAGGGTGTGTGGCTTGCATTTACTTTAATGAGTATCAATTTATTTCTAGATTATTTGAAGAAACCCTATTTCTTGCCAAGCTTTGTAGTTGCATCCCTCATTGTTGGCCTTAGTAAGTTCAGAAGGATGGGGGTGACAAGGTTCATACTGAGCTGACGTCTTGTGGTGAGTTTAAGGAAGACTCACAAGTTTGGAGCGTTGCCTATGATGGGGGGTTACGTTGTTCCTTGAATGCTTGAATGGATTTGATGAGAACTTGTCTATCCAATTTGCTATGTCATGGGATGCAGATAGGAGGGTAAAGGTTGGTGGTGTACAGTTTGTTGTTTTAGAGGAGTCCATTACCAATGCCACGGGAATGCAACATAAGGGAAAACGGTTGAAAAAGAAAACTAATGTCCAAGACCCAAAGGGGCTGAAGTATTTTTATGGGGAAGGTGAGAAGCAAGTTAGACTAGAATGTGGCTTTGAGCGCGAGAGCCTGGTTAACTCCTGGGACCGGGTATGTTACCTCATTATGAAGTTTTTTACTCAAGAAAGTTGCTACAAATGCTTCTACCATTACCATTTTGCTTTGTTAAACCATTTCAGACATAATATTCTGGTGAATTTCCCATTCTATTTGCTTTCTAGCCTTGAATCTTCTATTAAGATGACTAGGAAAACCCATGAGGGTGATTCGACTATGGTTGTTGTTCCCCTACATCAGGGTCTTATATTCCACTTGTACCACTTTCATTTGTCCCTTTGCCCTGTTCAACCCCCTAAAGGTAGTCTTGTCAAAGATAATGTCAATGAAGATTTAGATGATAATATCCCTCTCAATGTCAAGTTTGGAAGCCCCTCTAAATTAAAAGCCCCATATCTTACTGCTGTTGACCCTACTAACCATGTAGACCCCCCTCTAATTCTCCTGTTGTTCCTAATTCTAGCCTCCTCATCATGATGGACACCTCTTCCCCTAGGGCCCAACATTCTAGCCAGGCCCTTATGTTTGTTTCTGGGGGTGGGGATGGGTCCCATGGCCAATCCTGTAAAGAAGCTGCTGAGGGCCTTTTTGGGCTGAGAAGTTGCCCTCCACCCCGTGGAGGAAATAAATGCAAAGGATTTCAAAGCCATCCCAACTCTGCCAAAGGAGGAAAGAAGAAAGTCAAAAGAGGTGAAGTACGTTTGAGGAGTGTGGAACCAGTGACTGAGAAAGGTTTGGATAATCCCCAGTAGTAGAAAGAGGAGGACATTATTGATGTCAAGGAGAAGGTTGTGGGCAAGGAAAATATAGAGAGAAGACCTAGCATTCACAGGTCGTCTAGGCTGGCTAGAGGGAAGTCCTACGTGTTGAAAATAGTTGATTATTCCTCTACTTTTGATCATGATGACCCTGAGAATGGAATGAAAATGAGGGGGTTAAGACTACTCCTATGTAGGAATAAGGAGCAACCCACTTTGACTCAATGAATAATTCATTTTATGATACTAAATAGGATGAGGTTGAGATCCTAGAGACTCCTGATAAGGAGGTGGAGAGTGCCAAGGAGGATGAGTCTAACATGAAGCTTGTGTAGAAGATTGATGATGTTAAGTCCTGGCTCTTAGCCATGGAAAATAAAGTTAAGGTGTTGGTGACCGCTTGCATGAAGGTTTTCCACAGGGTGGCCAATACCTTTTCTATTTTGCAGGAAGATCATATTGCTGGTGTTTATGCTATGTTCAAGAACAAAGAGGAGCTGATCAAGTTGCTTAAAGATGATTGGAAAGAACTGTTTCATTAGTTTTTATGTTTTATGCTCTTGTCTTGGTTTCTTTTTTGATACTATTATGAACTTTTATTGCTAGTCAGCTATTTTTGTGTTGCTCATGGCCTTGGGCTTATTTTGCTACCCGTGGGGATTTTTGTTATCAAGATCTACACCTGTGTTTGTAGCTTATCAATATCAAAAACAACTCATAAATTGAGGAAGTTATGCCTCATTAAGTGTGAGAAGTGTTGGCAAGAGACACTGTGTGGCTTCATGAGTGTTATCATTGATGGCAATAAAGTCCATCCCACTCATCTGCAACACATAGTATGTCTATACCAGAAGTCTGATTGAAAAGTGTTTTGGTTCAGTGAGAAAGAACAAAGCATGCAACAAGGTCTGACAATCAGGTCTGGATCTCTCAAAGGATGTATCTCAGTAAAGTGCAGACTTGGGGAAGTCAAGAGGAGTACCATGACTGCTACATTCCAGAGATTGAGCCTCTGGTGATGAAAGAATGTAAGGATATAAGCATCTAAGTGTTGGATTCCTGACAGGCAGAGTAGACTAAGGAAGAACTAACCAGCAGAGCATCAGACCTTAATCTGGATGAGAAATTGATGGTGATCAAGCTTCTTGAGGGATCATTCATGGTTGGCCAACATGATTGATGACTTCTATGTCTATATTTTTGATATGCATCACATATTAAGCATGGATTCAGCCGACAGACTAGTATTTAGTAAATATCTTGAGTATTCCAGTTGCCAACTAAAAAAGATGTTGAAATCCTTGGTGCAGATATATATACCAGATGGATTTTGGTATGAAGGGTGTGGTGTATGGAATAGGGTGTGACAAAAAGGTAGAGAGAAGTGTGGAAACAGCAATATAGGTCCAGTATGTGACAGAACAACAGCACTAAAATAGAGGAAGTATGAAGTGCAGTAGATCAGTATATTGAGCCAAACCAGAACTAAACCTCAACATATGTGGATGCCTCTCTTTAGTTCAAACATCTGGTTACCTTCTATATCCTTGTAGACAGTGAGTCTCTTATAGGTAGTGTGCCTCTTGTGAGCAGTGTTCTTGGACAATGAGCCCTAATTGGCAAGTGTCATTTTGTACTTCTTATTATTTTAACAGAGAATACAATCTTGGGTTAGTCACCCCATGGTTTTTCCCCTAACAAGGTTTTCCACATCAAAATCATTGTGTTATGTGTATTAATTTTATTTCTGCTCTCATGGTTATGCATACTTATATGTTTTGATGCTGCACTAATTGTTAAAGAAGAACAAAAAGTTAAATTACTTAAGATTACTGATTCACCCCCCTCTTAGTTATCTACCTTGTTTCCAACAATTGGTATCAGAGCTAAGTTCCTTCAAACAGAGCCTAACAGCTTGAGGAAGATCTGGGAATCTCAATGGATATGTATGGTATGAGGGAATAACTTCAGTCTACCCTAGATGATCTTGAGCATTCTCACTCTGAAGTCAATATCTTGAGGGAAAGACTCAAACAAGTTGATGATTTCATAAATGAACTAAAAGAAAAATTGAGGATCTCTGTGAAAAAGAGAAAGGAACTACTTCAACAATTAGCAAGTCAAAGTAAAGCCAATGATACTAATGAAGATCTCAATGAGAAAAACAAGTTATGTGAGAAGCTATCAAAAGAGGTCATTATGGTGAGACATGAAATGGAATCAGGGGTTATGAAATTCACCCAAGAAATTGAAGAGAAAAGAAAAATTGAAGATAATCTAAAACTATCTCTCAAGGAGAAGTCAGAAGACTTCCACAAAATGGATAGAATAATCAGGCATCTGGAATCTGATCTTGAAGAAGCTAGAGATAATGAAGAACAACTTGAGAATAAGATAGGCACTCTTAAAAGGGATCTTCAAACAACAAATGAATACAAAGAGCAATTCAAGATAATCTCTGCTCAACTTGAAGTTCTTCTTGAAAGCCAAAAGAGGGTAGATGACAACCATGGCTTGGGGTATGAGAAAGGTGAAAGCTCCAGATCCAGTCAAAAGAACTTTGGATCAGGAAATCTAAGGAACAGACCTAGAACACCTCCAGTAAGGCAACCAAATGCTCAAAGATATCCATCCTTCAATGGATACTACTACAATTGCAATAACTTCAGTCATAAAGCAAATCTATGCAGAAGAAGAATGAATAAGACTAATTCATCCTTCTCTGGATAGTGTTTTAACTGCAAAAGGTATGGTCACAAATCTCATGAATGTAGAAATATGCAAATAAACAATTCATTCAATGGTAGATGCTTTGCATGCAATAGAATGGGACATATGGCTAATCAATGTAGATCAAGAGGATACCAGTCAAATATGCAAAGAAATGTTGTTTGCTACAATTGCAATAGATACGGTCATATTGCCAAATTCTACAGAAGTAAGAATCAAGACAAAAAGGGTCCGGTGCATCATAACCAAAATCAACACAAAGGAAAAGTGAATGCAGATGAAGTTTAAAGGGAGATGAACAAGATTTGGGTGAAGAGAAGTACAGAAAATGTTGGGGATGGATCCGCACCAGAATCTGGTGCTGATATTCCTTCTAGAAATTATATAGATGAGCTCTGGCTCAGGGGGAGTCTCAAAGGAAAATAAATTCCCCCAGCCAGTCAAATGGTGCCTAAAATTGGCACATGGAAAGTTGTGGATTAAATGATTTTTAGAGAAACATCTAAATAACCCTTGGTAAAAATATGAAAGATCCATAAGGAGTTGAAGAGGTTAATCATCCAAGATTAATCAGGTTTAATATTCATCCAGTAAAAGCAGGATTCTCACAGTTAGATCTGTATACACCAGATATAGATTTTATTGAACAGACTTTACAATTAAAACCCTAAAACCTAATATCAAATGCAACAGGAAGATAATGATAAATTATTGAAACCACATAAAATAAATGTTACCAGATTCGTTTAAATGTGGTTGCTCACGATTTTTGCATAACTCCACTGTAAATGTTGTCGGCGGGATCAACGAGGGATGCATTTGATTTTTATATAGTTGGATAGAAATTGGTTTGGGTAGTTAACTGGACTTTTTGATTCGGTGAACGGTAAAAGGTAGTTATGGTTATGGTAGGTATTTTATGGGTTAGGTTAATAATAAATTAAAGTTGTTAGATTTAATTTATTATTAACGAGAGGTTTTAGGTTTCAAGTTGTAAATAATAAATTAAATTTATTGATTTTAATTTATTATTTATGGGAGAATGGTAAAAATGAAAAGGATCTAATTAATTAATTAAAATTAATTAAATCTTTAGGATTAAGCAATATTTATGATTTAGGGAAATGATCAAATGGTCAATTTTTATGTCTACATTTTGCCCCTCTTTGAGACGATGTCGTGAAGCGATGTCGTTTCAAAGAAGATTAAAACATAGGTTTTTGGATACAAATTAGGAAATGGAGGGAAGGATGATGGAGTTATGCTGATTAAACTTTGAGTAACCTGATGTTTAATATAGCACCTGACATTATGCATCGCGGTATAAAGACCAAGGTGACAATGTGTCAAATGCAGAAAGGAGGAAAGTCACAAGCAAGCATATGCCTAATCGCACCATGATATGAAAGACCATGATGATGGTGTGGCAGGTATGTTGCAAGGACCAATAACAGACACAAAACATCAATGAGTCAACACATGCAAACAAAACAAGCAAAACATGCATATACAATGTTGCCCCTAGACAAAAAAAAGCAAAAGAAGGACTAAAAGA
This sequence comes from Cunninghamia lanceolata, assembly GCA_027924645.1. Lineage (NCBI taxonomy): Eukaryota > Viridiplantae > Streptophyta > Pinopsida > Cupressales > Cupressaceae > Cunninghamia > Cunninghamia lanceolata. The sequence goes on from BSBN01000082.1 coordinate 3,728,999, forward strand.
CTTAATCATGATAGAAGCAAGATAGGCAGTAAGATCTCAAGCCAAAGACTAACATGATAAATAGATAAGTGCCATGTTGTGGGAATGATATATCCTTGGATAAGATAAGGTAAATAAAGGATGGTTGGCTTGGGGGATCTACAACTTAGTTACTACAATCAAGATCGAATCACTAGGTGTTAAGTTCCATAATTTAGTCTAAGAGTTTCAAAGTGTTTTTGAGACATGGCTTGGAATGTGCGAGTGTCAAAAATTGGGTTGTGTTTGTTTTGTTTGAAATTTTATGTTTGCATGAAGTGAAATGATTGGATGGAGGGGAAGAATGAGGATACAGTACTGAAAACGTTATTATGGGATTACATGAGACTGGAAAAGGCAGACAAACTCAAGAGTCTATTATGAGGAACTCAAAGGTACCAAGACACATAGACCTACACAGGTGGACAAAAGAATACCAGGATGAGAGTAGATGAAGGAATGGGAAAGGATTAATGGAAAGGCTAGTGATAACGGAACGTAGAATAGATGGTGAGACAATGCAATATGACTAGATGATATTGAGTAGATGTGTATGGCAAGATATGGATGGGAGCAGAAGGGAGGACATATTTTATTATGGAAGGGAGATGGATGATGGCGAGATGGATGATGCAAAAAAGCTACCTAAAGGATGGTGGGGACAGCTTGAATTCTACACATGGCACCTGCGAACAGGTTTTCACCATGGTACTTATCCAGGGCGCCACCGAAGTGGTTTTCACCATTGGATGAAATGATTTTTCTTTACTATTTTGATTGATTTTTTTTTTTAACTGGGATACTCCGAGTCAGGTATAGAATCGTTTGAGATGGGCTATGTTGATAGGCTCTTCCAAAGGTTGACCTTCCGAAGTGGAAAGTTGGTAAGCTCCTGATCCATAGCTCTTGGTTACGACAAAAGGTCCCAACCAGTTAGGTTCAAACTTCCCTTTCTTTGCACGATCAGCCAGATTTCTTTGATTTTCTAGTAGAACAAGATCTCCAAGCTCAAATTTACGAGGCTTCATTTTCTTGTTGTAACCTCGGCGCAGGCGATTTTGATACGCTTTCAGATGATTAAGAGCTGTAAGTCGCTTCTCGTCCAACAATTCAAGATCTTGTAATCTTGACATCCGATACTCTTCTTCTGAAATCAAGTGTTGTAAGGATACTTGCAAGGAGGGGAGCTCAATCTCAATGGGTAAAATAGCTTCTGAACCATATACCAAAGAATACAGTGTAGCACTAGTAGGAGTACGGATACTAGTTCGATAAGCCCAAAGAGTAGGATGAAGCTGCAAGTGCCAATCACGGCCAGCTTCGTTCACCGTTTTCTTTAGGATTTTCAAAAGAGTCTTATTTGTTGCTTCAGCTTGGCCATTACTTTGCGGATAATAGGGGGTAGAAAAGTGATGTTGGATTTTGAATTTATTACAAAGCTCCTTGACATCTTGATTCTTAAATGGGCGACCATTATCTGTGACTATGGCTTGAGGAATACCATAGCGGCAAATGATATAATGGAAGATGAACTTAGATATTTGCTTTCCCGTAATGTAAGTAAGAGGAATTGCTTCAACCCATTTAATGAAGTACTCGGTAGCAGTGATAATAAATTTATGACCATCTGAGGAGGATGGATGTATTTTTCCAATGAGATTGAGCCCCCATTGTGAGAATGGCCATGGAGTAGTGATAGTTTGTAGTTCTTGTGTGGTGCATGAATTAGATCACTATGTTGCTGACAAGGTACACATTTCTTAACAAAATCATGCGCATCCTGCTCCATAGTAGGCCAGTAGTATCCTATGCGAAGCAATTTCTTGACTAAGGATGAACCACCAGAATGAGCACCATAGATGCCTTCGTGTATCTCATGCAAGGCAGTTTGGGCTTCTTCCAGGTTAAGACATTTAAGCAAAACACCATCTAGTGACCTTTTATAAAGCGTATCACCGAGGAGGACATATTGGGAAGAACGACGAATAAAGGAGCGACATTCAGATTTGGAAAGTTTTGGTGGAATGATTTGGCTATGAAGGTAATGGTAGATCTCATTGAACCAAGTGGAGTTAGGACCAACAATATCACATACCAACTCTGATTCTGGGATATCAAAAGCTGGTATAAACAACTGTTCTATTAGGAATTCAATTTTGTGATCATTCCCAGGTATCTCTATCATTGAACCAATTGTGGCCATAGCATCAGCAGCTTTATTGTGAAGCCTTGAAATTTGTTCAAATGTGATCCTGTTGAAATATGTTTTGAACATATCCACTAGTTTCTTGTATGGCTTTAACTTTTCATCCTTTGTCTAATATTCGTTGTTTACTTGCTTGATCACTAGTTGAGAATCCCCATGAACTTGTAAGTCTTGGATATTCCAGGTTATAGCTAATTTCAATCCTTTGATTAGTGCTTCATATTCGGTGATGTTGTTTGTGCATGGAAATTGAATGTGAAGTGATTTTGGTATATAATCACCTTGAGGTGTAACAAAGAGTATTCCAGCTCCGGAGCCACGTTGAGTATGAGAATCATCAAAATATAATTGCCAAGAGGGAATAGTTTCTATGTCCAAGATTGATTCATTAGGAAATTCGGTTACCATTGGATGATCTGATTCTATAGGTGCTTCTGCCAATTGATCTACTATTATTTGTCCTTTTATAGCTTTTCTATCAAGATACTCAATGTCAAATTCACTAAGCATCATCACCCATTTTGCCATATGTCCAGTCAGGGCTACTCTAGATAGTAGATATTTGAGAGGATCAATTTTTGATATAAGCTTAGTCTGATGACTCAACATGTAGTGCCTAAGCTTTTGTGATGCAAAGACAACCACGAGACATGCCTTTTCAATAGGTGAATAATTTACTTCATAACCCACCAAAGTTCTATTGATATAATAGATTGCCCGTTCTTTAACACTATCATCATTTTGTGCTAACAAAGCCCCTAATGCTGCTGATGTTGTTGAGATGTATAAAATAAGGGGTTTTCCATGAATAGGTGGTGCTAACATAGGAGGAGATCCCAGGTATTCTTTAAGTTTATCAAATGCTTCTTGGCAGTTTTGATCCCAAATAAATTGTGTGTTTTTCTTCAACAAGTGAGTAAATGGTTGACACTTGTCAGCAAGCTGAGCGATAAACCTCCGTATGGATTGTAATTTTCCTTGCAAGGATCTGAGTTGTTTTAGATTTTGAGGAGGAGGCATTTCCATTATAGCTTTGACTTTTGCTGGATCAACTTCAATTCCTCTTCTGGACACGATATAACCTAAGAGTTTTCCAGATGTTACTCCAAATACACACTTCTTAGGATTTAGTCTAACATTGTACTTTTCAAGATGATCAAAAATGTTTCCAAAACATACAGATGCCCCTCTCTAGTTTTTGATTTGGCAAGTATGTCATCTACATAATCTTCCATTTGTTTATGAAGCATATCATGAAAGATAATAGTCATTGCTCTTTGATATGTGGCTCTAGCATTTTTTAGACCAAAAGGCATGACAAGCCAACAATATGTTCCCCAAGCACAAATGAAAGAAGTTTTATGTTGATCTTCTTCAGCTATTCTAATTTAGTTATACCTAGAAAATCCATCCATCAATGATAACATCTCATGCCTGCTGTCAGATCCACTATGATATCAATGTTTGGTAACAGAAAATCATCTTTTGTACAAGCTTTGTTGATGTCTCTGAAATCATTACAAACTCTAATGGTTCCATTTGGCTTGGCTACAGGTACAATGTTTGAGATCCACTCAGGATAATCTATCGGCTTGATGAAACCAACTGCCAAGAGCTTTTCTAACTCTGCTTTAACCATTAGGGCAATTTTGGGATGCATCTTTCTCAATTTTTGTTTGACTAGCTTTGTTCTTGGACGGACTGTTAAATGATGTACTATTAATGATGGATCTAATCCTGGCATATGTGCATAGGACCATGCAAAATTGATTTCTCATTTTCAGAAGAAAGAATTAAAGTCCCGAGTTTCAAACTCTGACAATGACTTCGCTACATATGTGATCTTGGGTTCTTCTGTAGTTCCAAGATTCATCTCTTGTGTCTGTTCTATGAGTATGTGGATTTTTCTTGGTGTGCCCCCACTTTGGGAAGGTTAAATTCCTCATCCTCTGGTGCCTCAGAGAGGTTTTCACCAGTGGATACGTCTGTTATTTTTATTTTTTCATCGTCCAAAAGTGCCACAAAGTGGTTTTCACTAGGGGACGTTATTTTTATATTTTCATATTTCTGACTAAGGAATTTAACAAATTCTCCAAAGTAGGCATCAGAGTGTAGTTCAATAGTGTAACCAATCTTGTGATCTCTGATAGGTAGATGAGTACGAAGTCCCAGAAATTCACCAATAGCCTCATCATTTTCAAAGACATCAAGGACAGGAGGTCCATGTTGGTCCCAGTCAATGAGATCTGGATAAACAAGGGATAATGAATGAGAGGAAGTGGACGGGGTGGATGAGGACGATGGTTGATCAAAGGAATAAGTGATGGTATAGATGGAATTATCCTTGAAGACATTGGCGGCCGCTTCAAAAGGATCTATGAAAGTGTCTTGATTAAAGAACTCAACTGCGGGAAAAGCTTTCGCCACTTCGTCTAAGATAAACTCAACATCGGGTGACTCACGCTTGGTGGATCCAAACCCTAGCCCAGCATGCTTAGGTCGGCGATGAAATTCTAAAGGCTCTAAGATTCCTTCTTGTTGTTTCCCAAGCCGACCTTCTGTATAGCCCAACTTTTTAATGATAGGATAACCTCTATGATATATACTCAATGGTAATTGTCTCTGTTCATCTTCATTGCTATAGAGCCATTTGGAGATGTCATCTTCAATGGTTTCTTGACTTAGTTGCCCCCAATATTTGAAGTGTTTCAACTATGGATGAGTAACCAAGACATGATTAATCGGACGAGGTCATCCATAGCTCTTAGGTGAAAGAGGAAGTTCGTTGATATGAAACAAAGTGTACTCCCCCATGCCTGTAGCACTAATCTTAGCCTTGATCTCTGATCGGGAAGTGGATGGTGTGGATGAGGAAGATGGGGTGAGGGTGGATGGGTCAAAATATTTGGATGATGGTTGAGCAACCTCATTAGTTGGGCAATAATTTTGAAGTCGATAGGGACCCTCCAGTCATCTATAGTATTGAAATGGGCGGGGGTCGGCTTGTATGGTAATCTCACGATCATTAAATGGGAATTTTATGCATTGGTGGTACGTGGAAGGGACGGCTCTCATGGCATGAATCCAAGGATGCCCTAGGAGAATGTTATAGGGGAGATTAAGATCTAAGACCTGACATGTAGTTTACATTGTAATAGGGCCAACCTTGATTGGGAGTTTAATTGTACCTGCTGATTTTCTTTCTCCGTCATCATAAGCTTTGATCGTAATTTGATATTTCTCATCAATGTTCTCATTGGAGTATCCCAGTTGTTTTATTAATTTGAGGGTACATAAATTCAAAGCTGATCCACCATCTATCAGGACTCGTTTCACGAAATGTTGGTTGACAATAACTTCTAGATGAAGGGCTTCGTTATGGAAATGTTCTGGAGAGGAGTTTTCTGGATCTGTGAAGATGAGGCAAGGAGTGGATGTAAGAGCCCCCACCATAGCTTGGAATTGATCTACGTCAATATCACCTGGTACTTGAGACTCTATAAGGGCTTTATCCAAGATTTGTTTGTGTTGGGGGGACATTCTTAAAAGCTCTAGGATTGAGATCTGGGTAGGTGTCTTTTTCAATTGATACAGGATATTATATTTAGGTACATAATGGGATAACACATGAGGTCTCATGGGGTTATGGGATGAAATAGGAGGAGGATTTCCATGAATAGTGATATGACCTCTTCGTGTAGTGACATCACACTCGGGAGTTCTACCTCTAACAGTTATAACATTGACATGAGGATATGAAACGTCAATACGGCCAACTAAGCTGTGGTTACTATAGTCATAATGAACTTCATTGTGTGATGTGTTATCAACATTATTGGATCTATTATTTTTTTGTCCATGTGGAGGAAATGGTTCTTGGTAGGCTTTGAGTTTCTCATTGGGAATCTTATGAGGTATTTGATCTATGTGTATCTCTCCTTGATCAATTAGATCTTGGACATAATGCTTCAGTCTCATGCATGAATTAGTGGCATGCCCATTGACACGGTGGTATTCACAATATTGATCTTCTCGGAACCAACGGGGTTTTGGTCGACTGTCATCATAAGGTTTACTAGTGTCAGGAAGTTCAATCATGTTTGCTTGTTTAAGTTTCTGAAATATGGATTCAAGAGGTTCTGTTAAATCTGAAAATGTGCGTGGTGGTCGCAAACCTAGAAGGGTAAATTTCTTCTGTATATGTGGTGGACGATCCCGAGGTGTATTCTGAGTTGATGAAGAATTGAGGACAAATGGTTTGTTTTGCACATGTTGAACATGTTTTGTATCAATGATTCCATCATTCACAATGTTCTTGTTTCGATTCCAATATCAGGATTTATCATTGTTTTGGTTATTGGAATTGCGATTGTAATTGTCTTTGTAAATTTTGATGAGACCTTTGTTGATAAGAGCCGTTTCAATCATCTTGCCTTTTGTCATGATTTGTTCAAATGAATCAGAGCATTGCACTTGTAAGTGAAAGGCCAGCTCTTGATTAAGATTTTGCACAAAAATTGGAACTAGTTGTTTCTTAGGAATATGACAAGGGAGTCGACTGACAATATGTCTCCATCGTTGTAGGAAAGAAGTAAGGGTTTCCCCTCCTTTTTGTTTGGTGTTATAAAGGTCTTGCATGGAGGTGTCTTGTTCAATGTTGTAGGCAAAATTTTTGACAAATTCTTCTGCTAGTTGTTCAAAAGATGTGATGTTTCCTGGGAGACGTGAGAACCATTCAAGGGCCGAGCCAGCCAAACTTTTAGGAAAAAGTCTCATTAAGTATGTAGGTTCATGTCAAAATTCCATGCATGCGATACAGAATTCACGAATATGATCGCGAGGGTCACCTTTTCCTTTGTATTTGTCAAATTTTGGTATTTCAATGTTTGTAGGAAAAGGTACCATGATTAGAGATTTGTCAAATGGATCTGGGTATAGTTCTTCAAATGAGTATTTCTTTTGTCAAGCACCAATCCGATTATTGATGATTCGTTTGACTTCGTCTTGAATGGGTGGAGTGGTGATTGATTGATTGTGTAATTGAGTTTGAGGTGATGTTTGAGGGTGATGTTGTGATGATGATTGGGATTGTTGGATTGATTGGAGCCTCACATGAGCGATTTGTTGTTGTGATTGAGCAAGTTGTTGTTGTAGTTGAAGGATTTGGGGATCAATGGGTTTTGAGGATGAAACATTGGTAGGGTTATAATTTCGTGAAATTGAGGGTAAGGAAGTGGATACCTGTTTTGGTTGGGTGTTGACATGACGGATGTGGATAGAAGAAGTTTGAGGTATGGAAACATGAGTTGCATTAGGGGTTAATTGAGATGGGGGAATGTTGGAGGTTTTCGGTATAGAAGATATAGGGATAGATTGTGAGATCCCTACTGGTGAAATGGAAGGGGTTGTGAAATATGATCCTAATGAAGGAAATGATGAAGATGACTGAATGCGTTGAATCACGAGGATAGATTGTGAGATTCCTAAGGGTGGAATTGATGGGGGTGTAAGTGATGATTGAATAGGTTGGAGCACGGGAGGAGAATAGTCTAGAGGTATCCCCAATGTGTAAGTATGTGATGAGATAGACATAGGTGTTGAAAATGATTGATGGGAAGAGAGAGATTGGATTGTAGAAATAGAGGTATCTTGATGTATTCCCAAGGTGAAATTTTGTGGTGATGTGATAGATGAGATAGATTGGAACACATTTGACATAGGTGTTGAAAATGATTGATGGAGAGAGGAAGTAGCCTGAGCCTTGGTTTTAGCTTTTTCTGCTTTTCTTCGTGCTTTTTCTCTCTCATAAATATCATCAGGGACTCTAGCTCCACAATCATAAAAGTATTGCATAAAATAATCAGGATCATGATCAATGGAGAGATGAACAAGTTGTAATGTTTCAGGATCTTGTTGAAGTTGAAGTACAATGGGATTCGTTTCAGTATAGTCATGGGTGGGTTTAGGAGTCTTGGGAGTAACTGGTTGGTCAGATACATCATCTCAAACATCTACATAAGTTGAAAGATCACCAAGTGGATCATTATGAAAATATGATGATGATCCAGTATTTTGCTGGGAAGGATTGATTTGCTCATGGATGGGCTCTTCTTCGAGGAATCTTGAGGATTGAGGTTGCCATTTTTGAGGAGTGAACTCCATATTGTTTTTCTTGGCTTGGGCATGGGTAGTAACCATGAAAATAGAGGACAATTGAAATGTTAAAAAGCTATCTAGATGGATAAATATGGATGGTATGAAAAACTCCAAAAGTGGGGATAAATGATATGGATCAAGATGTAGATATGAATTGTTTGATTGAAGATAGAATTAGAGTCAAAATGATGACTCAAAGAGACTAGATGGACCTTAGGATTGGATACGGATAAGGGACTCCTTTAAAACACTCAGGGTTACGATATGCCTAAGGAAGAAAGGAGATCAAAATGCCACCTCTACTTAAAGGAAGTCAGGGCTTATTGAGTAGAAAAGATAAGATGACAAAGATACACTAACTTAAGAATGGTCAGGGCCTCTTACGCAAATGGATCATTATGGGATTGATTAGGAAAAGGTCTGTCTCTTAATTGGATGTTGATATATGATCAATAGGACAATGGGGGTCTACTATGGAAAAGAGATTTTGGGAATGGATATGGATGAATGATAAATCGAAAGAGCTTCTTGTGATTTAAAGTGACAAGATTCCACTTGAGATGTGCCACGAGGATAAAAGATTCTCAATTTTGAAAGTCAAGCTGATGATGTAGGAGATAAGTTATAATGGTGATGATGATTAGGTATGCACACACAACAATCATATAAGACACACAACTGGATTGGTTGTTTTTTTTTATGACACCTGGATGTTTTGCAAACACTTGTAAACAGGCACAATCCTAGGCTAGGAAAGGACAATACTTGTTGAGTTCCCACTTGGTTTTACCCAGCCGCGCCTACTTATGGTGTATAGCTCCAAGAACTTGGGGTACGGGCTCCCCCTTACAGTGCACTCACTTCTCAGGCACACCAAGTTCCAAGTCCTAGGATGCGTAGATCCTGAGGTACCTTACTATCTCTACCATAAGTCACAAAAATATGGGACGGCTATCAAAGTTTCCTCCTGTATCAATAAGTAGAGGGTTTTTGACCACTACACAAAAGGGTTCTAGTGAATATCCAGGGGACTGGCACCTTACAAGCATCCAGCAAGCCACTAAAGGCTTTGACTAACCCTACTAGGAGTTTAATATACACAAAGGTATGCCTCCTTTCAAGCTAGCACTGTACGGTAAGCGCTAATACTGGTTAGACTTGGCTTTCGCCTTATCCTCAATTTATATAGCGGACCGGACAAAAGTACCGCTTGGGGTCACAAATGAGTTCTCCTTGTGGATGTGTCTCAAGAGCAGGCCCACTCTAAGGATGACAAAAGCAAGGAAACACGTTGTTTTTGATCTCCTAGATCGCACGAAATGCAAGGAGAGAGCATACACAACGCCTTTGCCTCACACTAGCATGGCGTTCATTTTAATTCCAAATCCAAATGTGTGGGTGGTTATACAAAATGTCAAAGGAATGCTTTTGATTCTCAAGATTGTCGAATGACGCAAGAGAAGAGCATACGCATTCAATGACAAAAATGCAAACCACAAGACATCACAAACACTTGTTAATTTTAATCCTTGCTTATGATGTGATCTAATCTATAAAAAGAAAACACATTGTTTCAAGATTAGATTCTTTGACAATCGATCCTGCAAAAAACTGATTAGTAGTTTGAAAAATTTATCTTTGACAGGCGTGTAGCTGCAAGAAAAATATTAGAACAAGACAAAACAATCCTGCAAAATCCCACACAAAAATGTTAAGTGCACGGCAAGAAGAAAATGTTTGATGTTTTGAAAATGACTGAATTTTCAGAGGATTATACCAAAAAATATGAGATGAGTTTGAAAAAAATGACTTTCACCACGACGTAGTTCTCTGAGTCAGCTTTCAGATGCTTGTAAAATCATGAAAATTGGATGTAAAACAAAAAAGTTAGGCCCGTTTGAGTAAAATAGCCTCGAGGGTTAGAAATGGGCAATCTGGCAATCAACAAGTTCTGGCAATTTTTCCCACAGTTACAAGCAGATGGCTTCTCCAACAGTTACCTTTTTTTGGTATTTGGTGATTTGGGCAAATTTTTGTTACATACAATTTTTGTCTCCAAGTATTATTTGTGTGATTGCATGCATAAATAATTTGGTTAACAAGTGGTAGTTATAATGAAATATTGTCTCTTCAAGATCTATACCAGTCACATGAAAATTTTAATAAGCCATTGGTTGATACTAGATTCTATCCATAAATAACAAACCCAAAATCTTTAACTCTGAAAGGAACAGCTATCCCGATTCAAGAATGCTTCCCACTAATTTTTGCCTTCCTCATTGTCATTTTCCTCTTAGCGATCAACACACTGCTTTATCTATAAAAAAAAAGTGGTCGTAAAGAAGTATGATTAGCATATAGCGCATTCAAGAAATATGCAAACAAGAACAACTGAATGAGTTTAGAAAATTTACTGCAGTGTATGTAGCCACAAGAAGTTCAAGGGATATGCCATAGCAACCACAGAAGAGTTTAAAGACAAACGACGAATTATAGAAACATTTCTGGCATGACTATTGTAGCATGAGACAATTTTCTGAGCAATAAAATGCTTTCATATGAAAACTTCTGCACAAAGAACATTTGTTTTATGGCATGAGACAATTGTCTACCATTTGCACGCATAGAGGATTAAAGGAATATGCTTGAAACTATTATTTTTTATTATTATCTGCTACCATAGAAGTTATAATATGTAAACCGCTCCTGATATTTGAAAGATCACTATCAAAAGAATAAAAAAGAAAGCTGATTAAAAAGTCGTTGTATTGCTGTGTTACCTGCTGAATGAGAGCAATCAACGAATGCAGAAAATTATTCAACATGAATTCTTTTTTACATAAGAAAACTCTTAGTACTATAATGAACAGATATAAAAACTATCTCATCGTTGATTTGCCATTTTGAAATGTTCCCTCCAATGAGTGCAAGTGTTAGGTTTTTGTTTCATCTATCTCCTCCTTTTTGTCATGCATCTGTATTTGCTAACAATAGATGAAATTTTTCATGTAAAACCAAGGATAATTCGAGCTGCCAGATGAAGCCCTAAACCAGATATCACTAGAAAACAAAACAAGAAACTTTTGACAAAAACCGTTAATAGGATAATAACAAAAAGAAACAGTTATGAAGAACTGTTAGTTGAGACACAACAAAATGCTCTAACCAGTGAATAAAAGATGAATACTTATAAAAGGAGAATATTATCTAGATCAGAAACAACAAATGGAACTTTGATACCACACAAGATAATAATTATGCAATGAACAATGGCCAACATCAGATGACAAAACCAAAAACTATAAGTCCAACAAAATATACAAAACTAGTTCAATTCAAAGATGCATAGCAAGGGCCTAAAACTAAAAAAAAATTTCAAAAATTTTCAACTTTTCAAACCCATGATGTGATATATTTTTCTTCTTCTGCAAAGTGCTCTGGAGTCGATGGTGGATTCAAATTTAAGCCCTGTACAAATGCATCAAACACACTTGCAAAGCGATGGATTAGGAAGGAGGCTTCACGTCGGGTTCACCATTGTATACACCAGATATAGATTTTATTGAACAAACTTTACAATTAAAACCCTAAAACCTAATATCAAATGCAACAGGAAGATAATGATAAATTATTGAAACCACATAAAATAAATGTTACCGGATTCATTTAAATGTGGTTGCTCACGATTTTTGCATAACTCCACTGTAAATGTTGTTGGGGGGATCAATGAGGGATGCATTTGATTTTTATATAGTTGGATAGAAATTGGTTTGGGTAGTTAAATGGATTTTTTGATTCGGTGAACGGTAAAAGGTAGTTACGGTTATGGTAGGTATTTTATGGGTTAGGTTAATAATAAATTAAAGTTGTTAGATTTAATTTATTATTAACGAGAGGTTTTAGGTTTCAAGTTGTAAATAATAAATTAAATTTATTGATTTTAATTTATTATTTATGGGAGAATGGTAAAAATGAAAAGGATCTAATTAATTAATTAAAATTAATTAAATCTTTAGGATTAAGAAATATTTATGATTTAGGGAAATGATCAATTGGTCAATTTTTATGTCTACAAGATCCAGTATGATTCAAAATTGAAATATCTTGATTTGTAGATAAATGGAATGATTGGAGAAAGGGAGATACATTGTTAATTATCACCAAGAATAATTCTAAGTGCATCTCAGTGATTCGGAAGGATCACTCTCAGAACAAGGTCAAAACAAGGAAACTAGAATAACTTAAGGTGTGCATTTATTGCAATATGAAATTAGGTTTTGCGCGCAGAAATATAAGGGTTCTTTTGTTCATCATTTTGCACATTTGCATTTGAGAAAAAGAAGGAAAGAGCTCTGCAACAAGATTGCTTCAACCCTCTCAAGGATGAACCGTAGAATCTGATTCAACCAACAATCTTTTCCGGCTCATATCATGAACCCTAGAAGCGTAAAAAGGTATTTCCATTCTTGAATATCTCTCTCTGAATCTTTTGCAAGATGGCTACTCCAAATGTTGTTAAGATCACTGATAGGTCATGCCCTAAGTTCAAGAAACACCCTTACAAATCCCTAGAAGTTGATCCCTTAGGCGCATTCTCTAGTATTTCGCATGGGGTTCTGCATGTAGAAGATGTTAGGGTATACATACACACCAATATTGAGGAATTTGGGGAATCCAAACTAATGGATATCTATCACAAGCAATTAATAGATGAAACATTTGAACTTAAACCTCAATACAAGGCCATCCGGGATAAGCATTTTGGACATTGCATCCACTTTCCCTATTTTGCAGAGGATGAATGGGTCTGATATGTTCTTAGCAAAATACATGACAACTTCATGTGGTTGATGAGGCCATTTAAGATTACAAAAGATGCCATTAGGGCAATAACTGGATTGCACTCATCCGGTGGGTTGCTTGCTCTCAAATCGGTCAAAAACCAAACTGTAAGTGAGGCTACCAGATCAAAATTTAACAAAAGAGAAATGACAATTGAGGACATCACAAATTTGGATATCAAATTTGCTTCTATGATAATTGGTTATAAAATATATCACTCCAGTAAGGAGAATTCTATGTCCGAAACAACAATATACACTGCTTATCAGATGCTAAGAGAAAATGTTGATTATGATCTTTGTGAGCTTCTCCTGAACCAACTGTTAGACAATTTGCAGAAAATAAAGAAGGATAAGAAGAATTCATTTAAGTACGGTGGCTTGATACTATGTCTCTTCTTTTACTATATGAATGAGCTACCCAGATCTAGTGGTTGGGTATGGTAAAATGACAGATCGGTTGCCATACAAATCAGAGATTATATGTATGGGCTTGGTGATGCCAAGGCTCAAAGTACAACACTCTGGGGTTACTTCAAAAACTTCCAAAGTATGATGCAGGCCAGAGAAAGAATTCCACAAATAATAGTTGAAAAATACAAAGATACAGTGTGTTTCATGGTAGACACTGATCAATGCCTAATGGAGGCAGTGGAGCCCAGGATAGTCTGGATTATGCTAATGGGCTATGAGGTAGATGAGAAAATCTCAGAGCTGCATATTCAACACCTCCTAAGTTAGCCTAAGGACCCTGAGGCAAAAATGTTTGGAACCTTTCAAGAATTGAGTGTGAAAATTCATGTTGAACAAAGACAACCAGAGATGAAAAGAAAAGTGAGAAGGGAAGTAGAGGAAGTTGCCAAAATATATGGCATTTCAAAAGAGGCAGTTGATGCAAATAGAGAAAAATTAGAAAGAGCTGAGAAGGAGAGACAAGAAGCAGAAAAAGAAAGTAATCCGGTACAAGCCCCCTCCCAGACTAGATCCTCCAAGAGCTCTACACCTGCCACCTCCAAGAGCCCAAAAGCCTCAAAACCGGAAGTCAAGACATTTGGAAAGGGAGAGAAGAGAACGAAGACAAAGGCCACAAGGTCATACATAAGCCAAAAGGATGATGAAGAAGTTAAGAAAATGAGGAAGAAGAAGAAAACATCTGGGGAATCCTCTACTAGTCAAAACAAGGAAGAAGAGGTAGAAGAATTTGTTGAAAGGCCTACTCTCTCCATTGATGATGTCATCAAGGCAGTCATTGTGGATGGGAATCTGCAACCAATGACAGAATTCTATGATGAGTATAGTGACACAAAAGACAAAAGAATCTTGGAAGAAGCTACAGTTAAGTACTTAAACATATATAATAAAGCACTCATTGAAATCATCTCTCTAATCCCCAAGAGTTTAGAGAAGGTTCTTGAACTCAGAAAAGACAATGCCAAAGAAAAGGATTTGAAGATCTGGGAACAGATTGCAATTTAGCTATATCCTTCGATTACTCCAAAACAAATGAACATGATTTTCAAGGATTGCAAGGATGAGTTCCGAAGCAAAGCCAGAATGAACAAGCTCATGCTTGGAGAGACAAATCAGGTAGAAAAAGAGACAGAAGACATCCTCTGGAATGCCTACAAGAGATTCAATATCCCTATCATAGAGGACATATAGATGATGAACCTTCTGCCATGGATGACAAAGGACTAAGTACATCAAAAGAATAATCTACTGACAAAAATGTAGAAGAGCCAAAGGAGTTAGGTGAGGAGAGGACCAAGGACTTGGATTCCTCTATTTCAAAAGAGGAAGTCCATGAAGAAGTAAACATCTCTCTTCCGAATCCCCCAATAGACTCCAGAACTGAAGGAGAAGAAAGAAAAGAAGAGAAAATTAGTCAAGAAGAAGAGGTAAAGGGAAGAGAAGAAGATCAAACAGAGAAGATCCCAGATGACAGTTCTGAGGTGGAGAAAGGAAAGAAGACTCTGTCTCCAGCAAGAGACACTATTGAGGCAATAAAGAGATTCTTGAACAAAGAAATGTTAGAGATATATGAACTGGAATTATTTCAAGGACCACTCAATTTTGACTCCCTCTCTCCGGTCCAGACAATGAAGGTAGCATCTTTTGCTCAAGCTAAAGCAAAAGAAAAGCTTCTAAAGTCTCACATGGAAGATTGTGAGCTGATAGAGATTGCATGTAGTGTGCTAGAGAAAATCATGCCATCCTTCCAAAAGGATCTTTCGGCCTCTTCATCGGTAATCTGAAATCTCTTGTTAATTCTATTAGCACACATTTTGATTCTTTGGAGAAATCAACAAAAGAGAAAGTTTGGAAAGATTTTTTGGGAAAGAGATTCTCTGAAGTACAAGGACTCATAGCAAATGATAGGAGAAATCTAGATATTGGGATAAAGAGCCTAGAAAATGCTCTTAAAGATGGCAGAGAATTATACAAATTTTGTTTATCTTGGTCCACAGTGACAACAAACATTGCAAAGAAGGTGGAAGAACAAGAGAGTAAACTGTCAAGTTTATCTCAGAATTTTGATCCTCTCACCTCATCCATAATGAATCAAGAGTGCTAGGCTATTGCCACTATAAATGAGATAAAGAGGCTTGAGAAGGAAAAGAAGAATAGAATAAGTAGAATGAGTGAACTAAGAGGGATAATTATCCCTAAGTTAGAGGCAATGCATGAGGCCCTAACTGATGCTCAAACTATAGCCTGGACTAGTGATCCGGTAGACTTAAAAAGGGCAGAAGCTTTTGCATTTTTGTTGAGTGGTCACATCTCAATTTTGGACAGGATGAAGCAGAGTTGGGTAATAGAGTTTGTCCAGTTGAAGACCAATTTTGTGGATATACTTAAGTATATGTAAGTATAACTTGTATATATATATTTATGCGGCTATGTACATGTTACTTTTTGCAAATTTTGGTGTGCAGATTCCACCCTTTGCCATTGATGTCAAAGGGGGAGTGAGGAGTAGTGAAAAATGTGGAATCTAGCTAAGGGGGAGCTCCGGTAAAAGTGTACATAAGACAGGGCATCAGCCAAGGGGGAGTGTGCTATGACACTTAGTCATTTTTCACTAAGTGTTTCCATCAATACCAAAGGGGGAGATTGTTGGCAAGAGACACTATGTGGCTTCATGAGTGTTGTCACTCATGGCAACAAAGTCCATCCCACTCATCCGCAACACATAGTATGTCTATACCGGAAGTCTAATTGAAAAGTGTTTTGGTCCGGTGAGCAAGAACAGAGCATGCAGCAAGGTCTGACAATCAAGTACGGATCTCTCAGAGGATGTATCTCAACAAAGTGTAGACTTGGGGAAGTCAAGAGGAGTACCATGACTACTACATTCTAGAGATTGAGCCTCCGGTGATGAAAGAATGTAAAGATATGAGCATCTAAGTGTTGGATTCCTGACAGGCAGAGTAGACTAAGGAAGAACTAATCGGCAAAGCATCAGACCTTAATTCAAATGAGAAATTGATGGTGATCAAGCTTCTTGAGGGATCATTCATGGTTGGCTGACATGATTGATGACTTCTATGTCTATATTTTTGATACGCATCACATATTAAGCATGGATTCAACCGATAGACTAGTATTTAGTAAATATCTTGAGTATTCTAGTTGCTAACTAGAAAGATGTTAAAATCCTTGGTGCGGATATATATACTAGATGGATTTCAGTATGAAGGGTGTGGTGTATGGAATAGGGTGCAACAAAAAGGTAGAGAGAACTGTGGAAACAACAATACAGGTCCGGTATGTGACATAACAACATCACTAAAACAAAGGAAGTATGAAGTGCAGTAGATCAGTATATTGAGCCTAACCAAAACTGAACCTCAGCATATGTGGATGCCTCTCTTTAGTTTAAACATCTGGTTACCTTCTATATCCTTGTAGACAGTGAGTCTCTTATAGGCAGTGTGCTTCTTGTGAGCAGTGTGCTCAGGCAGTGAGCCCTAATTGGCAAGTGCCATTTTGTACTTCTTATTCTTTTAACAAAGACTACAATCTTAGGTTAGTCACCCCGTGGTTTTTCCCCTAACAGGATTTTTCACATCAAAATCATTGTGTTATGTGTATTGATTTTATTTTTGCTCTCATGGTTATGCATGCTTATATGTTTTGATGCTGCACCAATTGTTAAAGAAGAACAAAAAGTTAAATTACTTAAGATAACTGATTCACCCCCCTCTCAGTTATCTACCTTGTTTCCAACAAGAAGTAGGCCTCATTGTTTTCTTTTCCTTAAGTGTTTTTCCTACTCTTTGGTTGCAAGTTAGGAAAATAATCTAAACTACATGTTAAATAGGTTTTTGAATCCAAAGTTTTGAATTAGATAACCGAGAAGGGCCTGAACCCATAAAATTAAGCCAAAAGGTGAATAGTATGAGTTCTACAAGGATTAAAATGATGTAGGAGCATCCCAGTTTGAAAGGAAATCTTGCATCAACCAAAAACATTTGATTTCTTTTCTTTTCTTACTTTTCAGTCAGTTGCAGTTTAATCATTTTGCACCGCATTCTACCATATTATCCTTTCATAGCTTGTGGAGTAGGATTTAGACTCTACACTATGTCATCTACATCATATCCAAAATTCATGAGATTTTGAATTGTCTGTGGAGAGTTATTGCTATCAGAACATCATTAGAATTCACAAACCAGAGCATTCAACATTCAATATGAGTATACAAGGTTTGTGGAGCATTTTCGTGACTTGTGGAACCAAATAGAACATCTCACAAGGTAGTATGGGACCAGATAGACCTTCATTGAGAATTGCAATACATTTCATCTATTTACAAAGCATTACCACATGTTGTATGCTGACCTACACATTTCATCATGCATTAGAGTTTTAGCCCTATGGATGCCGACACAGATCATTCTTTGAGCTTGGGATTGATATATATTCATGATCTAGATGCATTAGGAGGATAGTCAATGATATCTAGTGATATAATATGAAGATAGTTGTTTTTCTGGAGGTGCTTCAATGCCACATCATTCATGTATGTTGTATTCTAGAGGATAGGCCTGTAATCCCATAATAGTCCACATGTTGCTAGCATATGAGTATTGTAATTATCTGAGATATTGAATCTATAAATCTTCCATTACAATTTATTCTTGTGTTATTCTTTGTGTTGTTTTCATTGTGTTAACACGTGATGCATGGTTGGACAGTCCATTCTCTGGACCCTCCATCCATGACTGCACCAAGTGGTATTAGAGAAAAGTTTGCAAATCCTTTGGGAGAGAAGGCATTTTAGCAGATCTTGAAGTGAACAGATTGCTGACCTGAGGTAGTCTACTTGTGTTTATCAATAGAGCGCCGAATGTGAGGCAGTTGCAACCTTGTAGTCAGATCACCGAATTGAGGAAGTTGCACTGGATCCAAGGAAGAGGTGCCACAAAGGAGGATGCATACTATGGCCAATGTTGCTGGAAGAATGGAAGAAAAGATAGAGATGATGAGAATAATGAAAGTTAGATAGGATGTTGTAGAAGAGGATAGAAGGAGATGACTAAACCCTAAGCATGAGGATGAGAATGATGATGATTAATTTCAAGCTACTGACCAAAATGAAGAAACCCTAGAAGAAGAAGAATCAGATCAGGTAAAGATGTTGAAAGCTATTTCTAAGATTGGTAAGAGGCCTAGAATAGAAATTTCAAACTATACCAAAAATTTGAATCCTAAGGAATTGATTGATTGGATATATGACATGGATGAATACTTTGAATATGAAGAAATAGAAGATCTGGAAAGAGTGAGATTTGCAAAAACTAAGTTGAAAGGACATGCTACTATTTGGTGGAAAGAAGTTCAATCAGATAGAAATAGGAGAGGAAAAGAGAAAATCATAAAATGGGATAGGATGGTGACAAAATTGAAGAATCAGTTTATACCTACTAACTATGAGTTGGAATTGTTGAAGAGATTGCAAAACCTAAGACAAAAGGAGAAGACAGTGAAAGAGTACACTGAATAATTCCACAAGATGATTAGTAGGACTGGACATAGTGAAGCAAGCAAGGAGAAAGTGGTGCACTACATAAATGGACTAAGGATAAACATTCAAGAATAACTAAGTTTGGTAAGGATGATAACAGTGGAAAAAGCCTATCATTTTGTGTTGAAATTTGAAGAAAAGTTGAATAAGAGACATGAGTAGAGATAGAGAGGTAGAGAAGGAAAATTTCAGAGAGGTAGAACACATTCCAGAGAAGGAAGACCATATGCAGAGAAAAAAGGAGAGTAGCCCATACCGTAAAGAAGAAAGAGACAACAATTCATATCACAGAGGAAGAGATGACAGAAGTTTCTATTGTAGTAATAGAGGAAGTCATAATTCTTGCCATAATAAAAGATACTGGAGAGATGAAAGAGGATTTGGCAAGAGATCATTCAAAGGAATCTGTTTCAAGTGTGGAGGTGAAGGACACCGAGCATTTGAATGTCATCAAGGGAATATTGAATAGAGAATAGTGCAAGAGCAACATATGTGGAGGAAGAACTGGTTAGATCACTTAGTTCAGTAGGAAAACCATAGAAGGGGGAATCATTAGTCATTAGGAGAGATTTGTTCCAAGTAGAAACAATTGAGGAGCCACCACAAAGGAAAAGTTTGTTTCAGACAAGGTACAAATCAGGAGGTAAATGTTGCAAGGTTATCATTGATAGTGGTAGTACAAATAATTTGGTTTCAGAGGAGATGGTGACAAAGATGAATTTGGAGAGTTCAAAACATTTGAATCCCTACAACATGGATTCAAGATGAGCATAAGGTACTGGTGAGTACACAATGTTTGGTGAAATTTCATATAGGATCTTATGTTGATGAGGTATTGTGTGATATTATGCTGATGGATGTATGTCACATATTGTTGGGAAGACCATGGCCGTATGATAGAAAGGAAATAAATGATGGAAGGAAGATTACCTATAGTATAACATCAAATGGGAAAAGACATATCTTGATACCTTTGGAGGAAGAGCCCAAAATCAAAGTATGCGGCAGTGCTAGAATTTGTTTAGTGGATGGAAGGAAATTTTTGGATGGATTGAGACATGAGAACTTGTGTTTTGCATTGATTCTAAAGAAGTGTGGTACCCTAAGTGTAGAAACTGCTACCACAAAATAATAGGAACCACCATAGGAGGAAATAACTAAATTATTGACAGAATACCAAGATATTGTATTAGAGAATGTGCCAAAAGGATTGCCACCAATCCTAAGTATTAGTCATCATATGGACCTCATACCTGGAGCCAATTTTTGAAACAAAGTGCCACATAGGATGACACCAACAAAAAATACAAAGCTAAATAAACAAATACATGAGCTATTGAGGAAAGTGTTGATCAGAGAAAGTTTGAGCCCATGTGTGGTACCGACAGTACTAGCACTGAAGAAAGATGGAGAATGGAGGATGTGTATAGAATCAAGAGAAATTAATAAGATCATAGTCAAGTATAGATTTCCATTGCCAAGGATGGATGACATCATGGATTATTTGAGCAGAGCAAAATATTTCACAAAGATAGGCCTAAAGAGTGGATGCCATCAGATCAAGATTAGAGAAGGAGATGAGTGGAAGGCTGCATTCAAGACAAATGAAGGATTGTATGAGTTGTTAGTCATGCCTTTTGGATTAACTAATGCACTGGGTACTTTCATGAGGTTGATGAATGAGGTTTTAAAAAAATTCTTGGGTAAGTTTGTTATTGTCTACTTGGATGATATTCTGATTTTAAGTAGAACCAAGGAAGAACATTTGTGGCATATTAGACAAGTATTTCAGAGGCTAAGGGAAGAGAAATTGTTGATAAATATTAAGAAATGTAGTTTCATGAAGATGGAACTGGTATATTTGGGATTTGTGATTTCTACGGAAGGATTGAAGATGGACCTAGAGAAAGTTAGAGCAATTGTTGAATGACCAACACCTATGAACATTAGAGAGGTAAGATCATTTCATGGACTAGCAAGTTTCTACCAGAAGTTCATTAGAAATTTTAGTATTGTATGCACACCAATGACAAAGAAAATGAGAGGTGTCTAGAATAATTTTAAGTGGACATCAGGAGCACATAAGAGTTTTGAGTTGTTGAAGCAAAAGGTGATAGAACAACCATTGTTAGCATTACTGGATTTTGACAAAGCATTTCAAGTGGATTTTGATGCCAGTGTGAATGCAATAGGAGTAGTGTTAAGTTAGGAAGGGAGACAAATAACATATTTAAATGAGAAGTTGAATGATGCAAGGAGAAGATATTCAATATATGATCAGGAGTTGTATGCCATAATTCAAGCCTTGAAGAAGTGAGAACATTACTTGTTGCCAAAAGAATTTGTAGTGTACACTGACCATCAAGATTTACAGTATTTGAATAGTTAGGGTAAGTTGAATCAGAGACACATGAGATGGTTAGAGTTCATGCAGAGTTACACATTTGTATCGAAGCACAAGAGTAGAAAGTCAAACAAAGTTGTAGATGCATTGAACATAAGGAGCTTGTTGACATAGATGAGGGTAGAAGTACTAGGTTTTGAAGAACTTCAGCACATGTATGAGGATGATATTGATTTTGTGGAAGCATGGAAAGCCTGTAGAGAACCTATTGTGATAGATAGAAGCAAGTGGTTGGATTATTTCATTCAAGAGGATATGTTGTTCAAAGGGAATTGGTTATGTATTCCTAGGAGCTCAATGAGAGAGAATTTGATCAAAGAGAAGCATAGTGGTTTATTAGTAGGACATTTTGGTATTGATAAGATAATGACTTTGGTGAGTGAACATTATTTTTGGCCTCAGATATATAAGGATGTAAGGAAATTTGTTCAGAGTTGCAAAAGGACGTAGTCATAATACTGGATTAATTTGTACAAACCTTTGATAGTACTGGAGAGACCTTGGGAAGATATAAGTATGGATTTCATATTAGGATTACCAAGAACACATAGGGGACATGATTCTATATTTGTAGTAGTGGACAAATTTTCAAAGAAGGTGCACTTCATTCCTTGTAAGAAGATAAATGATACTATAAATGTTGCTGACCTATTTTTCAAGGAGATTCTGATATTGCATGGATTACCAAAGAGTATAGTTTCAGACAGAGATACAAGATTCATAGGATATTTCTAGAGAACATTGTGGAAGAAGATGAAGACAAACCTAAATTTTAGTTAAGCATTTCACCCACAGACAAACGAACAAGAAGAAGTGGTAAATAGGAGTTTGGGTAACTTGTTGAGATGCTTAGTAGGAGATAAGGCAGGAAATTGGGATATAATTCTACCGCAAGCAGAGTTTGCATACAATAACTTAGTGAGAAAAAGTATAGGGAAGACACCATTTGAAGTTGTGATTGGCATACAACCTAGAGGAATTGTGGAGCTAAGAGACATCAGTATGGATAACAAAAGGAGTGTAGAGGTAGAAGAATTTACATAATACATGGAGACAATACACACTTAGGTCTAGAAGCATTTGGAAGAGATGAATAACAAGTATACGTATAAGAGACATGCAGATGAGAAGAAGAGACAAGGAATTTTCTGTTGGAGATAAAGTCATGGCATATCTCAGAAAGGAAATATTTTCAGTGGGGACATACAACAAGTTGAAGATGAGGAAGTTTGGACCATGTAGGATTTTAAGAAGCTTGATTCAGGAAATGCATATGAAGTGGAGTTACTAGAAGCATTTGGTATATCACCTATATTCAATATTGCAAACTTATATCAGTATCATGAGGGAGAATCAAGTGATGGCACTGAAGTTGGATTGAAGGATCAATTACCACAACAATAACTAGAGAAGATAGAGCAGATTTTGGATAGTAGAATTGGATGCAACACCAGAGGCAAGCGGTACAAAGAGTACCTGATTAAGTGGAAAGGAATACCAGAGAAAGATTCATCAAGGATTTCTCAGGATGAGGTAGACCACATTGGTTTTCCTCTAGCTCCAACAAAGTGAGGGACTCACTTTTCAAACAACCTCGAGTGTCTAATGCAGGAGCATCCCAGGTTGAAAGGCAATCTTGCATCAACTAAATATATTTGATTTATTTTCTTTTCTTTCATTTATTCAGTTGCAGTTTCAACATTTTGCACCGCATTCTACAACATTATCCTTTCACAGCTTGCAAAGCAGGATTTAGACTCTACACTATGTCATCTACATCATATCCAAATTTCATGAGATTTGGAATTGTTTACAGAGAGTTATCACTATCAAAACATCATTAGAATTCACAGAACAGAGCATTCAACATTTAGTATGAGCATACAAGGTTTGTAGAGCATTTCCATGACTTGTGGAGCCAAATAGAACATCTCACAAGGTAGTATGGGACTAGATAGACCTTTATTGAGAACCATGACACATTTCATCTATTTGCAGAGCATTACCACATGTTGTAGGCTGACCTACACATTTCATCATGCATTGGAGTTTTAACCCTCTGGATGCTCATGTGGATCATTCTTTGAGCTTGGGATTGATATGTATTCATGATCTAGATGCATTAGGAGGATAGTCATTGATATCTAGTGATAGAATAGGAAGATAGTTATTTTTCTGGAGGCACTTCAATGCCACATCATTGATGTATGTTGTATTCTGGAGGAAGGGCCTACGAGCCCATAACAATCCACATGTTGTCGGAATATGAGTATTGTAATTGTCTGAGATATTGAATCTATAAATCTTCTATTGCAATTCATTCTTGTATTATTCTTTGTGTTATTTCCACTATGTTAACTCAGGTTGCATGGTTGGATAGTCCATTCTCTAGACCCTCCATTTATGACTGCACCATAAAACAAAACACAAAAAGCATAACTAACAGTAGAAAACAAAGATAGAACTAGTGGCTGCCAGAAAGGCTAGCAACAGACCAATAGCAGAAACCTTACTGCTTGGAAAAATTCTTTAGGCCACTAATGGCCTGCCATTCCCTATTCAAAAATTCTAGCTTATCTTCAAAAAATCTCTCCTATACCTTCCTGTCCTAATCATCTAGGGAGTCCTTTCATATCTCCTTACCCTTGTTGTCTCTGATTTTGGCCTTGGTCCTATTAGCAAGACCTGTAGTAGACTGCAACACATTGTTTCCTGAAGAAGTCCCTGTTTTACCTTCTCTAGCTGACTTCCTTTTTTCCATTTCTACTTGAAACACATACAACGTTGTGGTAGAGTTCTTGACTATTTCTTTACTAAAGGCCACTATTTCCTCCATATTTTTCTTTATGCTCTCCTAATTTTTCTTTATCTTGTTTAATTCCTCTTCCATGTTTTCCCATTTATCAAACATCTTGGCTAGGTTCTCAACCTCCTACCACAACTCGTCCTCATTTTCATTCAGTAACTTAGAGGTTTTATGTTGAGTAACTACCTCGAGGTGCTAGATTTTTCTTTTCACATGATGCATTTGGGCAAGCTAGCACTTGAGGATTTGATTCTGAAGGTCAAGATCTTGGTATAAAGTAGCCACCTTATCAACCAGCTACTGATAGGACTTACAATCACTCTTCTCAGTGCTAGGAGTAGTCATAGAGGGATTGTTGGGGGTGGCGGTGGACATGTCTTGAGCCCAAGTTTTGGGGCACTGTTTGTCAATAATTTCCAAAAATTTTATTTTTTGCTTGATTTTATCCTTACTGCCTGTGTGAGACAATTCAACAACTAGGGAGTCTCCCAAATCTTTTCTTTTTCCTTTATCCTTATCTCCCTGAATAGGAGAATCAATCCGAATCTTATGATTACCTTTTCTAGGAGCATTGGAAATTTCTTTCTCAAGGCTTGACTCAAGGTAGGTTACCTTGTTCTTCTTCTTGCCTATCTGGGCCAGGGTAGGAGTTTCTTTAGAGACCTTAGCATGGGTAGTCTTGACCACTCTTACATGGGTTCCAATAGAGGTTGAGAGTTTAGTGGCTTGATTTTTCTTGTTGTCAAGGAGATCATTAGGCACTTTCTCAACAAGAGAGGGATTGTATATACTAGGCTTAAATGCAAGGGTAGGGGTCAGAGACAACTCAAACTTGTATATAGCATAAATCAACCCTTGGTGGACTGGGAGGGTTTTTTCCTCGACCAAGATCTTTTGAACAGAGTCCTCTAAGGAGGAGAATAGCCAGTAGAGAAAATTAACTGTAATATTAAGATGAAAATGATTGAGCATTTGAAATAGGTATGCATTAAAATGGTTGAAACATCCATCAAGAGTGACATACCTCATAAGCACCTCAACAACTCTTTTCCACACTCCAGGTAGGTTGTTCCAGTTGTAACCATTCTGCAATCTATTCACTTTCTCTCTCTCCTACAGGAACTTTTACATGTCCTCCTAATAATTACCTTTCACCTTCTTGGGAAGGTGAATACCCTCTATTTTCAGCCCAGTGACCTCTGTAATGAGTTCTTCAGCCACCCTAAAGGATATTTCCCTGACATATACAAATCCTGATTTCCACAAAATGGAAAATTCTCAAGAAAGTAGAGTTTCAAATCCATTCGTAGTCTTGATATAACTAGTGAATAGACCCCTCCAGTTTTCCAATCCAAAGTTGTAAATTACAATCAGACCCTAAAATCCAAAGTGTAGGTATTCTAGAGTTCATAGTTCCAATTCACATTGTAGGGTGCAAGGTCGCAATTGGTCTCTAGAGTCCAAGTTGTCTAGGGAGTCAACATTAGGATTTAACCAACACTTTACAAGTTACAATTGCAAGTGAAACCCCAAAGACAAATCATTGATGATGTCTTGTTCTATATTTTCACTAGGCTTTTGCATTTTGTAAGTTGCTTTCCAGATCTGAATTCCAAAGTGCATGCTGCAATTGATCCCCAAAATCCAAAGCTGACTTGAACCTAGGAATCAGAGTTCTTGCACTTTGCAGTGTGAAAAATGCAATTGTTTCCTAAAACTTGGTTGGGTGTTATAAGTTGTGAGTTGCAACCCAATGCTAAAGTCTGAGGCAGTGTTATACTTAGTTGTAGCTAAGGGAAGAAACCTAAAATGTAAGTTTGAGATATTTACTCAAGTTGCAAGGCTAGGGAAGAGTCCAAAATTTTTCAACTCGTCCCTACAGTCTAAACTTTTTCAAGTCTTCCCTAAAGTCTGTACTTTTGTAAGTCTTCCCTAAAGTCTAAACTTTGGCAGTTTTGACCTTTTCTCCTTCTACAACTCCAAGATAGATGAGGGATGGACTAGCAGGGATGTTGTAAGGGTTTTTTAGTGACCTTGGAAATATTGACTCTCCTTGTCTCATTTTCTATGCACACCTCTCTCTTTGTACAACCACCTCCACCCAAAAGAGCTAAGGTAAGATCTTATTTAATACCAATGCTTAGGGCATAAGGTATGATAGAATTGCTACCCCTTATGCAACAAAGAGGAAGTAAAATGTAGGTATCTAATTATTAGGTCACTAAAGTAGTGTTGATATGCACTGGACAACCGAGAGGGGGGGTGAATCAGTTGTCACAAAAACTTAAACACTTTCTGTAATTAAACATTCATCACTTATCCATAATTATTATGATTTAACAATGAGTGCATGAAATTAGAAACTTAACAACATCAAACACAAGAGACCCCAGATTTATGTGGAAAACCCCAAGGTGGGGAAAAACCATGGAGAGGATTAACTCTCAATATATATTGCAATCTTGAAATAGTGATGTTCAGGCTTGGTCACCCCACGGGCCTAAACATACTGGCTTACTGCCATGAAGAACAACTAGGTCTAGCAGGCTCACTGCCTCAACCCTAAACCTAGCAAGATTACAATAAGGGCTATTAAACCCTACTGGTGGCTTACTACCACAATGAACACCTTTCTTTATTGTAAATAAACAATTCCTCAGCTCTACTCTTCCTCTTCTCTACTCTTCCTCTGCTCTACTCTTCTTCTTCTTTCCTCTACCTCTTCTCTGCTATGCCTTTGGACCTTTCTTAATATATTCTCATTTTCACTCAAGAACAACTTTTCCATGACTTAGCTACAAGTATTTATACACTACATCAGCCTTGTATTGATCATTAAGGTCAACATCGACCATTGGAACAATCTACAAGGTCGGTATTACAAACATTTACAAAATAGGTCCTGACCTATTACAACATCATGCAAAGGGAATGAAATGCATATTACATCATGCCTTAGTTGGGACTCAAGTATGACATTCCATGCCACAACATGCTTCCACAATCTTCTAGAGATCTCCACAATCACTGGGATCAACCATCTCGGCTAAGACTAGTTGCACACTACGTTATCTGGGAACAATCTTCACACACCATCTCAAATTCTTAATGCGGACCAAATTCTAGATAAGAACATGATTAGGAGACATCCACAAGCATGCTATAATCATTAGGAGCAATTGCACAAACCTTAACCACTTTATTCATAGGAATCTTCTCACCGGAGTACATGAACTTTACTATCTTCAACTGTCATAAAAGAAAGATAGCTTGTGGACCACCAAACCATGAACCATTGTAATTGTAGGTACTTATCATCATCCCAGACTTCCTTCTAGAACCGCATAGCAAAATACTTTCTTGCGAAGGAATGCGGAGCCAAATACTGTCTACCTGTCTCAACTAAACTTACAGAAAAAGCAGGCTTCACTCTGGTGAACACAACTCACTCAGATCTTCATGTGGATGGCTTAGACCTAAAATGTAGCATCCACAAACATACCTCTAACTTACTTTCAATCCGCAGACCACAATCTTCAAGTAGGAACAAATGCAGAGTATTTTACCGAACTGTTCTTCAACATACAACTTACTGTCTGTATTGCACTTCTCTGTGGCTTACTTGTTTCTTCCGGAGAGGCTAATTTTCTCAATATCCTCAACATACAAGTCTTCTAAACAAGTACTGGAATAGGACACAG
Source organism: Cunninghamia lanceolata (assembly GCA_027924645.1). Classification (NCBI taxonomy): domain Eukaryota; kingdom Viridiplantae; phylum Streptophyta; class Pinopsida; order Cupressales; family Cupressaceae; genus Cunninghamia; species Cunninghamia lanceolata. The sequence continues at coordinate 3,757,162 of BSBN01000082.1, forward strand.
TTGACACCAATGACAACAAGAATATGTTGACATCAATGACAACACCGATTAGGCACATACTTGCAACAAGTAGCACTTAGGAAGTAAACAAGAGAGGGTGTGAAAGAGAATGTGAAATATACATAGATGCACAATGATCCAGAAATAAGTATAAAGAAACTAAAGATAAACATAAGGGAAAGGTAGAGAAATTAATATCTTACATGTAGTATTTAGTGGTTCACATTCAATCCTCATCCTCAATACTAGGTCCTTCATTTATTAATGTTGTATATAAATATATACCCCTTGTTGGTGAGATCAAGAATATAGGAAAGGTTACTAAGTCTTGGACTGAAGGCTTGATTTCACTTGGATCCAAGCTTATTGATTAAGTTTTTTTTTTATACAATAAGATCTAGGATGAATTAAATTCCATTATGATCTAGAGGAAAAATTTAGTAAGAAAATACAAGCATTAGAATAGAATAAATCTTCCCATAGGTCCAAGAAATGGCTTAAGTTGATTTTGATGTTCATGTCTCGAAAGGAATTTTTGATTGAACAAATATTTCCTTGCGTATTGAATGGAAAGAAGCTATTTGATGAAGAATTGAAGTTTAACTAAGGGAAAAGATAAATTCAAAGAGGCTGATAATATATCTCAATAAGCCTTGGGAGATATCTAGAGATTCATTGAAAAGATCCCATGTGTAATTTTATGGTGAGCATACTTGCATGAAATTAGTGGATGTCATGAAAGAGTAGCTAGAAAAAGTCATAAAGGATGAATCATATAAGGAATCAAGATTTGATTCCATGTCTATCGACAAGTGTTTGAAATGGAAAATATTGTGCAAAAACTTTAAGAAGAAACTAAATAAATGTCACTAAGTGCTTCCCAATATGCAAAGCATTTACATATCCTATGGCATGTGATATATACTCCAATGGTCTAGATCGATAAGTTCAATAAATTAAGGTGACATTATATAAATTCAATTTATATCAACAAATTAATCAAGACCCAAAGAAAGAGGTCATTAATTTCAAATATAACCAAGAAGAGGAATCTCATTGATCAAATCTAGAGACACTCAAATGAACATCAAATTCTGGTTGAAGAGTAATGTTTTAATATGAAGTGAATTTATAAAGGTTTATAATGTAATATTTTAATGAGCCATAAATGTATGTTCATTTTTTACCTTGTATTTTATTTCTTTAATTTTTATAAACTTTGTTAGGGTAGTTAGGTGGTTATGAGGACAAGTAAATGTATTTCATCTATTTATTATAAAATGGAAACAATTTACGCACAATAGCCCCCAAAATCCACCCCTCAAAAAAATATTTGAAGGAATGACTTATGGTTAAAGAACATACTATGTCACACAAAGAAAGTTCATCTCGAATGAACCTCAAAAGATAAGCATTATCATCTACGTGAAGTAGATTTTAATTAAATCATACTTGCTTAGATGTGTTGCATGTATCTTCAAATATAGTTAGAACTAACCTTGGTTTGTGAAACTCAATATGTCTTTGAGCCACAGGTCCAATTAGCTAACTTACTACATCCAAAGTTACTCATTTATCAAGTGTCACTTGATCAAATGAAAACCATGCAAGGGTAAAGTGTTACTTGATTGGCCAATTTTCAATACATATCCAAGTGTTACATGGCCAATCATGGCACCTTGCATTGTGTCAAGTGTCACTTCATTAGGTACACCAAACATGTGATTCAAGTGTCACTTGATGCCAACATGAGTTCATTTAATCAAGTGTTACTTGATAAGTATGAATCTCAAGAAATAGTAATATATGGTATGCCTTCCTAAAACCCACATGTTCTTCCTCTATATCAAGTGTTACTTGATAAAAAATGAACACCCTATTATATGATGACATGTCCTACCTTCCATACAATATTAGTTCATTTGTATTGCATCAAGTGTTACTTGACCATTAGAGAACTTTGGTTGTAATAAGTCAAATCAGACCATTAGTAGAATTTTGGCAAATAAATGACTACGTGACTAAAACTTTTAGTCACGACAACTAAAAATGACTAAATTCTACTAATTTTTTGCAACACAGCTATAAATGACTAATTAATGACTAATTTGATCATCGGGTAAAAAACACAACTAAATAATTAGTCACACAAATTAAAATGACTAAATAATTAGTCACAAATAAAAATATATATTTCAAATTGGTAATTTCCCTCTTCCCCACCATTTAAAAATGTCATTACAATTAAAAGTAATACGTAAAATATTTGTAAAACATTTGGAAGAAATTTCCCGCCTTTATCCTGGGAAGGGTTTCTCCTCGCCGCTCCAAGGAGGAGAGACCAACACCACACAAAACCAAATCTAAACACTGAAGGAAACCTGTAGCTATAGCTTGGAAGCCATTCACACATCACCAAAAGCTTCAATGGAAGAAAATGTCATTATTTCCAAAGAAGATTTGTAGAGTAAGTATCTTCACTACAAAAAAACTGAGCCTTTAATACGTAGTTGTCTATTTTGATTTTTTCTTCATTATTTCTTACAGTTTTGTAAATTGTGTAACTTAGATCTTTGAGGGTTTCACATATTTTGACTTGTTTTTGTTTTTGTTATTTTGGGTATTTTGCCCCCACTGGCACAGAGTAAGACTCTTTCTGTGAGTGCTATATCTAGGGTTTCAACTTTAGTATGTTGTAGTTTTTCAAATAAAAGTATCTTATATTTTGTCAAAGGAAAAAAAAAGTTACTCCAATCTTACAACAGGGTTACATGCATGGCCCCTTCCTTTCTAACACAACTGACTTATGTGCTTTTATTGAATTAACATCTTTATTGATACTTCTGGATTTTTTTTCATAAGCAATGCCAATTCTTTTGCAAATGTCTTCAACTCCCTTTCTTGGTAGGGAGAGACCCATCTCTCTAAAACATTCCCTTACATCTAGATTTCTACAAAATTTCAATAAGCATCAACCACAACACGTGCCACAATAGTTTGCAGCCATCGTTAATCGTTAAGTTTCCTTATATATTTCCTTTTAATTTTTTCATTTGAGTGGAGATTAGTGTGATATTGGTTTTACAACTGGTAAATAGTGTAAATTAGACCTGTAAGAGTTTTATAGATTTGGCTTTTCTCTACTATCTTCTTTTTATTGGGCTTTATTTTTTTTGTATGAGGGTTAATTCTGAACAAGGTTAACATGTTTGTAAACCTTTCCTTATTGGGTGAGAGTGAGACATTTTCAATTAACATTTGAACCTTCCCCTTTTTTGGGATAAAATCATCTCATATTATTTCTAGGAACATAAAAGTCACATCAGCGATACACAATAGTTCAGTTCCTATAAAAATGATAGTTAACATGTGTGCTTTTACCACAAGAGCCATTCACTAAACATATTCACTGATACTTTGATTTACATTTGATAATCAATGTTAGTTACTTCCTATGTGCCTTATAAAGGCTGATTGAGAAAGGTTTCTTTTTTGATATGTTGTCTCAAATTTTGATTTCCACAAAAATCCTGCAGCCGTGAACTAAACTACATGCCATAACAGTTTGCATCTATCCTTGATCATCAACATGTTTCCATCTATTTAATTCTTTTGATTTCCCTCATTTAGTGCAGGGGTTGGTGCAATTATAGTTTGCATGTAGGTGGACATGAATAAGTTTGATAGATTTTGCAAATCAAACCAATTTTTGGATGGGTTAATATTTGAATAATCCCAATTCTTTTTCTGACATTTGTGGAGTTGATTTGATTAATTATTTGTTAAGGTGCAAACTAGGGAAAATATGTGATTGGATTAACTTGGATTGTGTTTCTGGAATATCAATATATTTTTTCTTGTCTCTTTCAGGGGAGCAGGGTATAGTTTTTTTTTTAGTCTGTTGGCGTTGAAGCATATTACACATTTCTTTCTACATGGGTACTAGAAATATTGTTTCTGATGATGAAGAAGGTATGTTGAATTTAATAGACTTAAGATAAGTCTTGTTTATGGTAGAATTGTGTAGGTACATTTAATTAACTTCTCTAGTCTTGGAAATATTCATTATGAGGCCTATTTTATGATCTATTTTCGAAGCAATATTCATAGGGGAAGGAAACGTGAAAATTTCAATATCTTTGGAATTTAATGTACATTTACATAGGTGCATTTTTAAAAAAAATTTGAATTTAATGTACAAATGTAAAGTTAAAAGCTAAAATGGGTTTTTCATTTTGTGGCATGGATGCCAAAACTCTAATATGTTGTTTTAGAACTCTATGTGGTTTTGTGTGTGATAATGATTCTTCATATGGTTCTATTATTTCAAAATATTTCCACTAGAAATCTTTTTGAATCCATACTAAGTAGTTACTTACCTCCTTTGTACAATTTATCATGCTAAAATTCATTGTCAAGTAGTAGACATTAGCATTGTTGGAATATAATATAATCTTGTTTATTTAGTAGTCAAATGTGAGTGGCATCTGCTTCCATTGAAACATTCTTGAGCTTCAATTGGCTCCAACATACACAACGTCTACAGAGAGCTGAGAAGCTTTCTTGAGCATCTTAATGGACTGTTAGGCTTTGAAGGCAAAGACAATGCAGTTAAGTCCATGGTGCAAATTCATGGGTGTCTCTAGTATCATAACTGGTTCTTGACTTCTGCTTTTTATTTCTTATAGTAGTGCTACTAAAAATTGATTTCCTTAAAGATCATCATAGTTTCTATATCTATTTGAAAGGAATCCTTTCTGCTTTCATCAATATGGTTTCTCAGTGTCATCCACTCTACTGTCTTTCCTTTATCTTATTTTTTCCCATGTCTTACTCTTAGATTGCCAAAGATAGCCCTAATAGCTGCAGCAATTCCAGAGGAGGCTTATGAGTACTAGTCCCTGCATTCATATGAAATCATGCTTCCTATTTCAACAACAAAATAGTTTGATGGTTGTGTTTTTAGAGGATCTTTTTGGCTTTATAATTAAAATCTCATTTAAATCTATTAATCGTACTTTTGCAGTGGTTTGCTGGGTTTGCTTCATTTTGGTACACAAGGAGTGGAAAAATTAATAAACATATTGTCTTACCATGGCATGCATTTTTGGAGCTTTACATTTATGGATTGGCCATGGCAGGTACAGAAATTAAGTTTCTAGAAAGATTGACTTTTCTACAAGCAAGTAGAACAATAACCAGAGACTCCCTTGAAGCTTTAATGGTTAACTGCTTAGGACTTGTACTGGCCCTACTCAGTGGATGTGTTATTTTATTTTCTATAACTCCAAGGATGAGTAAAGATGATGTTTTTCATGTGTCCAATAGATAAATAAAACTCTACCTTCATTTTGATAAAAAATATAGTTTTCTCCATTCTTTTAAGTTTATATCCGATCTATTTTCTAATATTCTTTTTATACTTTGGGAAAATGATTATTTAAAGCTAGGAGTTTGCAGAATTTAGAGGGTTATTACTGTTAGATTAGGCCCTAGTATATAAGCATTAAATTCTGAGTTAAAAAACTAGCAATAATTTTGTCTTTAATGTTGCGAGCAACATTATAAAACTACATATACTTACCATAAGTTTTCTTTACCTGCTAGTCATTGTTATGGATTAGTTATACCCAAAAGTTAACATTTACTATTTTTCATTTGATTAGCAGGTGATGTATAGAGGACTAATTCAACCTCATAACATTTATTTGCAATATGATCTTCCTGTGAGGGTTGTCAGAAGCCTCAACCAAGGCTCAAAATTAATTAGCATGGACTTTCATCCCTAGAAGCAATCAATTTTGTTAGTTAATATTCACTCTAACTTGCCAAAAGTTAACATTGTAGTCTACAAGGCTCTTCTAGCCAATCTATCAATTCCCTTCTAGTAGAATGAAATCTAACCATAATGACTGTGGTGAGTATTTCAGTTAGAACAAGTACTGGTGATCTTGGAATTTGGGATGTGGGATCAGGTGAAAATTTAGTTCACAAGACCTTTGAAGTTTGGGATGCCTCAAATTGCACCACAAAGATGCAGGTCTTTTTTCTGTCTGTAATGTTAGTCATGATCAACCTAGGTGAAGGAACATCTACTATGTTAGTTGTTTGCAGATCTTCTCATTATAAATAGAGTGATTTTTAATAACAAAGAACTAACTTATATTTATTTTTCCTGCCATCTTTTGCTTAGTCTGTACTTCTTGTTGATGAACCAACTATCTTAGTTTAATGCACAGATAAAGATTACACTATTAAACTATTGCCTAAATGTTGTTCAATGAAGTGTATGTAATAGTGAACAACAAATGGTAATCTTTCATTTTTGTTTATCCTTTGCAAATTGAGAGATTTTGAACATCATATTAAAAGAGGTAGATTATAAATTGTTAAACAAAGTAAACTAAACAACATAGATAAAATGATGCATAGGAAAATTGTTACATTCAACATATTCTGCCCCAATGTCATCTCCCTCATGTTAAAGGCTTAATTGACTATATAAGATTGACATGATTCACAATATCAAGGTACAAGGAGATTGTTACAGCAACATTCATGGATAAAGTGTAGACCTGAAATGACAGTGATATATTTTATTCATTGGTACAAGGAGGAGGTCCACGCAATGACGATTCACCTAAATGAAGACCTAAGTGAAAATCACAAATCCAATGGCAGGGTCTCACTAGATCTAGGGAAACCAATCCAAGTTGGAATAATGAAAATAGATCCAAAGCTAATCTTCACTTTTTTATATAAAAGAGTACAAATAGAACCTTTATTTTCAATGATTAAAATTTGTCAGTGACAGTTCTAAAACTAGTAATTTTGTGATTTCAAATAATATTAAGTTTTGAGTGTCTAGTCCTAGAAGATGAGAGTATTCCTATGATTAGTACTAGTAAAGCACTAGAGAAAGGGAGAGATTTTCCCACTCTTCCACCCAATTTTGTAAATTCATGTACACTTTTGGAGCCATAGATCTCTATAGAAAATAGATCTTTACCCTCTTACCAAAACAAAAAGAATTTTGGTTCTTAGTTTTGCCAAATCATATGCAATTGAAAAAAGATCTAGAAGATAGCTTCAATTTGAAAGCTCCTACACTTTCAAGGTCTTCCCATTACTTATATGAAAGAAGTTAAGAATGTTTGTTCATTCTTCATTAAGAAAAAAGCATAAATCGAGAATTCCAATATGGTTATATTACTAGTTCTTCATTAAGAAAAAAAGTAGAAATAAAGAATTCCAACATGGTTATATTATTAGAAGACTAAGTGTTATGACCTAAGCCACTATAGTCCACACTCTCACTTTGGTTAGGTAGGTAGACTTGCACAAACTAACACTAGACAACATATTGCTAGCACAAACTTGATGGCACCAAAATCAAACCTCAATGGCAACACTCTAGGCCATTGGCACACTTCCATTCAACAACTTAGATGACCAACTACTAGATTGGTGTTATCTAAGTTGACACATAGTGCAGAGGAATTCCACATAGGTTAGACTTAGTATCTGTGCCAAAGTTTTAATCACATGCCACTACTCTATACAACATTCCCATGGTTCATGCCACATCAGTAAACTAGCCCACATCACAAAATATAGATTACATCACAAAATGCCATTTCTATACATCCATCACACTGCATAAAATATGTTTCATGTTGCTTTCCTTCCATTGGAGGGACCTTAAAACTTCTTATCCTGATATGTTATATTCTCCTCGATGATGTTCTTTGATACAAATTATTTTGTCAAAGAAAATTTAGAACAACTCTTACTGATATGGTATGGTGTCTTCGATGATGTTTGTTTTATTCGGGAGACTTGAAAGTAGCTCCCGCCAATACAATGTAGTCTCTTCGACGATGCTTATGGTGTAGTCTCTTCAACGATGCCTGTGTGTGAATTAGAACTTTGGATGAGGATATGAACATCCATCAAAAGCATATTTGGAAGTGGATTTTTATCAGATATTGTAGTTGCAAGTTCCACTTCGGATCACTAAAGCCTTCACAAAAACTTGTGCACAAAATTCAATAGTGAAGAATTTATGCACAAATTCTCTTTTGAATTATTTCAAATTGTGATCAATTTATTTGTAGCTTATAATGTGTAGATGAGATTTGATGTTCCTTGTAGTTTCTTGTGCCATTCACTAAAGCAGCATAAAATCTCCAAACCTGTTAGGTGTGGCAATTCTTAAATATACCTGTACACATACATATATTATATGTGTATATGTATGTATATTTATGTATTGCCATATAAATAATTGTAAGGAATACAATCTCTTTTACATAAATCTAGGATAATTAAGTAAATGCAAAAAATTGCAAGAGAAATTGTTCTAAGAGATGTGAACCATTTCCATCATTTTAAATAGGGTCAATGTTCTTGTGGAGAATATTGGTGGTGCTAAATGAAACAATCTAAAAAATAGTCTTGCACTATAATAATGTGAACTACATCAGATATCTAGTAATAATGAAGGGACATCCATCAAAGCATAATAATAGGGATTTTTTTGTCATATGTTGTACTTACAAGTGCCCTGCTAGACATACATGAAAATGTGGAAGCATAGACAAGGCAAGTGAACTATAGAAAGATCATTCAAAGGCCAAAGTGGACGTATAAAGAGGTCACTATGAGTTATCAACTAGGCCTACAAAGATCAAAAGATTTCTACAAGGGATAAAGGGTAGTCTTAGGTATTGGTATGATGGATGCTTCTTATTTCATTCTAAAATTCTATTCTCATTTAATGAAGATCTCATAGACTATGGAGAGTGTCTTAAGATCTTGTGTAGTTATAGAAGCCATTAAAATTTTTAAGGCTAGTGTCAAACACAGTGAAGTGCATGTTATGCATAACCTTTGAGAGAACTTTCAAGTATTGCAACATGTTCAAGGTACAAGAATATGGAGTCATCATAATAAAGATGTAGTCATTCCAAAGATCTCCATTACCTTGAGTTACCTTCAGCCTGTACTAATAGTATCAAGTCTTCCATGATAATGAGCAGGTTGTGAATATTGTTGAAACATGCATAGTGAAGTTTTAATGACATACAAGGGTCCCTGTAGATTGACATGGGACAATGGGTAGTATGCATAAGGAAAAAGAGATTTGGAACTGATGAAGAAGAAAACCTATAGAAGCTATCACAAGGTCTGCAAAGTCATTGTAGATCCTTGAAAGACTATGGGCACAGTGTTCAAACATCACCAAAACTTGGTATAAAGATGCATAGGTTTGTGAACTATGAATGGACTATGAAACCCTAAAAAGCATTAAGGAAGCACTACAATCTTGGACAGGGTCATCACCGTATTCCAAGGCTATATGAGGAGAGTTTCTCTATCATCAGGAGATCTACAAATGGACAAAGGTGGTGACATGGTTATTGAACTCTGCCAGTGAAGTTGCCAAGAGTAAATAACTACCAATAGTTTAGGGTCTGCATAGTGAACCTAGAGGTATGTCAACATTGTCAAACACTTGTACAAGTTTAGGAAACCCTACAAAAACCATACCAAAAGACATGAAGGACCCATGCATCAATGTCAAACACATTTTGAAACTCTACAAGATATTTAAGGGTTTATGAGGGTATTGTAGAAACCTAATAATAGTAGCAAGATGCAAAGGAAAGAGACATCATGGGTAGTAAGTGAAAGTCTATAATAATTACAAAAAGAATACAAATATGTCTAAGATGTATGAAGGTTCTAAAACTCCTGAATAAGATTTGTATAAGTTGAAAGTCTTCATGAGAACCCTAAAGAGTCCAAGAAGCCTACATAAGAGTAAAATAGCATCATCAAGATGGCTTAAAAGTGTCTATAGGTTTGGAAGTCATTCAAAGTTTGTATAGGTTCTCTCAAGACTTATCAATTCATCTTGGAGGCCCTATATTATAACCTACAGGTCTGCATATTCTTGAAATTCTTGCAAGATTTGTATCATCATGAGGAAACATATGAAGACTTAGAGACTCCTAGGAAGGAGAAAAGACACCATGCAAAGATCAGTGTGACAATGAAGGAGATCCTAAGAATACCTACATGCTTATAGAGTCATCAAACCATTCTGAAGAATTGTCTAAAGAGTTCAAGTATGTCCATAGTACAATGGAGGTCTGTCAAGAGCTATGTATACTTGTCTAGGGTTTAAAGTAGTGTTAGGTAGTCGTGAGCACTATCCAAGAATCTAAGGTTTGGTAGGTGTTCTAGAAGTTTGTTAGGTGTTTAAAAGTAAGGCTAAGAGTGGAAAATCAATTGTCAAATAGTGAATGGCTGCTGCCAACTATTACAGGCCTATACAGTCTTAGAGACACTATTTTGATCATGGAAACCCAGAGAGTAAGGAGGTTTTCACAAGTTGGTATAAGGTCTTTAAAGCCAAAAAAAGCACTAGAAGGGGGGTCTATAGAGGTCCTAAGCATTGTATCACCTTAAATAGCTCTATCAAATCATTACATATATACATATCATGTATTTTTCTTGATGCATCTCTTACGAAGGTATCCTATATTTTCTTGATGCAGGTTCTATGATCCATGATAACATACATTGTCATTGTTCATGTCATATTGTTCTTTGAATAAGATGAATTCTTTCATTGAACATGTAGTTTGTAGGAAGTCAGCGTAGTTTTGTAGGAGATCATGATTACCTTGCTCTTTAATCATTGTCAGTGTTAACTATTTTGGTTACATGTTGAAAGCCTTTGATTTAGCACCATCCTTTATGTCAATTCATTTAATTTTGCATGGGAGTTTTCCATCCTTTTTTCTTTTGGTTGAATATATTTCTCAATTTTGAACATGGCTACTTTTTACTCATTGATCTTTTCAAGTTGATGTTGAGTATGAGTCAAGCTACTATGCCAGAGTCCAATTCCTTTGGAAATTAGTACCTTCAAAATGCTAACTAAATACAAATTCTCTGTAGATATTTTTGTATTATTGAATTAAAATCTCTTTTATTGGTTTTTCCTTCCACAGGTATACCGATCAAAGAAAAATTGTGATTGGGCATTTTATACAAGCTATGTCACTAGACCCATTTCTTTGGTCTGCATATGAAGAGTTGTGCATCCTAGGTAATTGCCAACATTGCAATAAATCATAATATTCCTTATTTATTTCAAATTTCACTTGTTATTCTCTATCACAAAAGCTGACACTTTTTAAAAGACCTAGTTTTCTTTTATTTTCATAGCTAGTGGTTTTTCAAGAGAATTAGATTGAATGTTAGTGATTTGTATTATAGTAAAAAATTTAGTCTCTAGAATATTTGTCGAAGACCACAGACCTGATGATTTTATATCACTATTCTAACTCTGTAGTCATCATATAACTTGAATTGCTTTCTACTGCTTCTTCTACACTGAGGTTATATTCAGTGCATGGTTTTCACTTGAGATGTTAACTATTAATAGTCTGGAGTTCAATCATTCTTTAGGGAATGCATTTTGCAGTCTTAGAATTTAACATTAGCATTTTCCTTTCTATTTTTCTAAACACATTTGTTGTTTTCTTTTCTCAAGGCAAGGAGGTAAATTCCATATGTTTAGCTAAAGGGGACTTAGTACTTTCACCATTATATGATCTACAAGCACTATATTGTGCATTCCATAAGAAACTAGGGTTGGTGCTTCTCAACAAACTGTCCAATTGAGTTATTAACATGTGTCACTTAGACTGTAGCTTTCTTCAAAATTTTGGGTAGTGTGCCTTCTATACAATCAAGCATCTTGGACTTTCAATGCCTTTTGGGACTGTCATATTTTGAAAAAAGGTGACGGTCTTTAATGATTTTTCTTTTATCAATCTCAGAAATGAATGGGCAAGATATCATCTTGTGAACCATGAATAACATAACACCAGTTTCTCCTTTGCATATGACACCATGGCAAATTCCTCAACACTAAGATGAATGAATATGTATCTTAGACATCAGTAACATGCCAAACCAAGTATCTTTAACATCAATGACAAACAAACCAATAAACTCCCCCTTTTTCATTGATGGTAAATTCAACACCATCAACCAACTCTCCCCCCCTTTGACATCAATTGACAAAGGAGCATGTACTCTTACTCCCCCTGTCAAGAATATGTTATACAAATCATTCTCAAGATGAGCAAGAGATTGGAAAACTATTCTAAGATCAAGACATTGAATAACTGCATATCAATACTATATATCAAGTCAATTGCCACTAACCATAGAAAAAGCTATGCGGTACTGGGAGCACACCTCTACAACAGATGCTTCACAATGCAAACTAGAAACTAATACCATTGAATTCAACCAGATGTGTAAATAATGATTTTGATACACGAAAGCACATTGTCCATTCAAAATATAGAGACACTGTTAAAGCGCTAGCACTGTCACAATACATCACTATCTCAAGGAAAACATTACTGTCAATAGGATGACAATCACTTTTGTACCAACTAACAACCCTATCATATAGTTGATATCAAACTCCTTTAATAAGGAATAAGTAATGAAACACAAAGTACCTTTGCATTTTGTATCAAATACATTTGACTTTTCAATGTATATTGAGTATCAACATCATGAAAGCACTATATTTTGGAAAATTGACACCATTGTCACTGCAAAAAATAGATAGGGGATTGCTTACACTCTCTATGTCATGCATACCCATTGTCAGTTATGTCATTACAGTTGCACTATTACCATCAGTTTGACCAAACACGCATTACACAGTCAAGTACTAAAAACATGCATAGAGATCGTTGGTAAAGCATCATAGTCTTGACCAACAGTGATTGTGAGCACAAGCAAACAGTGACCAAGAGAAGCATCATTTCATTATCTATTATCACTTGTCAAAACATCTCACAGTGTTGTAAAACACAGAGATACACTATCCATGCAAAGTGAATAGCACTATCAAGATGGAACTTGTGATCTACAAAGGCACTTGTATTGCACTGACTAAGATCACCATCTAAGCATCAAAGCATTATTTAAAAACCATTGTCCAAAATCCATATCATATTGCAGATAATATACATGAATGCCATTGACACTTTAACCATATCATTGTCCACCATCAACAAAAACTAGATCAACTGTGCATTTGCAAGTTCTAACACCATAGATAGTGAATTGCAACATGTTGCAAAATAAATGGATAGCATTATTCCCCCTACAAACCACTATCAATATTTTGCATATCACGGGCTTCTTCAAGGGCCTCTAGTAGAAGTGTTTTATTTTATAGCTTGATGGTTTCTATGTTGCATGAATCCTGTAGAATGGGCTTGCTACTAAGGTGGAGAAGTCTAGGAAGCAATTGAAAGAGGAAAAATAGATCTAAGAATATCTGTGGAGTCAAGAAGGTAAATATTCTTTCAAAGAACATGTTAAAGTAAGTTACTTATTTTCTTTTTATTACAAAGGGGCACTTTACTTATTGCATTGTTGGGTTCTATTTGTGCAGACTAAGGTAGGAGATGTAGTAAAGAATAAGAAGTAATGCAACAATTAGCAATATTAAGCGAGTTTTGATACATTTATTTAGATTTTGAGATGTAAAATCCCATGATAAAATATTTAGGCTTCATTTTTCAAGTAGTTCGTTCATGTTTTGGAGCTATATAAGCAAAAAATAGAGCATTGTAACTCAGTTTTCTCAGTCATAGCACTAAGAAACACACTTTGTAACACATTTTTCAAAGCAAAGACACATATTTAAGTTTTGTATTTTCTATAAGAACACCTTTTCTCAATAAAATTTTAGTATTTTGCCTTCTTAATAGTTGTTTCATTATGTGCAAATGAATGATTGATTATATTTTTCTATAATTTATATGTTTAAACCTTAAAAGAATTGTCTCATTTCCAACACTTTTAGGTAGAAATCAGTGAACAAAAATAATTACATAAACTACCAATTGACTAAATATACTACCAATTGACAAAAATCAAAATATATGACCAAATTAATGACAAAATATACTACCAAATTGATCAATCAAAACAACCAATAAATGACTAAAAATGGTTTAGTCATAAACTTGGTTGCGTTATAAATGACTGACAATAAACTACTAATGGTCACATGACCAAGCTCAGTGAATAAATATGACTAAATATATGACTAAATCAATGACTAAATTAACGACTAAATATACTACCAAATTGATCAATCAAAATGACCAAACAAATGACTAAAAATGGTTTAGTCATAAATTTGGTCGCATTGTAAATGACCGGCAATAAACTACTAATGGTTAGGTGATCAAGTTTAGTCATTTATATGCAATTTTTAGTAGTTTTTTTATCCATTTATTTCTATTTTTCTACTAGTGGACCCTTTCTAGAACTTTGGAATTCTTTTCCTCTTTTCAAGTGTTACTTGAACAAGTTTTAATTACCCTTATCTCAGTAGATACTTTGTTCCAATTTGCCAAATCATTTAATGTTTAATAACTTGTTTCCAATATGGTTCCCTTACCACTTTTTATTTAAACAATCTATATCATCTCATCTCTATAGTTTTCATAAGTTGTTTTATATATGAAAAAAATCCTTTTTTTAATTTATGCCCATGATGTGCATTACATTTACTAATAAAAGATAATTTATTTAGAGCATTAGAATTAATTACAATTTGCTAGATTAGATAATTAAATTGTCATTCACATATTGGAACAATGTACCTTAACATCAATTACTATCCCATTATTCTAAGTGTCATTTATAATACCATCTCACATCAAATGAATGAGAGTATAGTTTGAGTCTTTATGCTTCAAATCATTTAAAGAAAATTATCGTATAATTATAAAAGCAACAATAAGAGTTATCTAGTCCAATAAACATCCCCTCTACAAGGTTAGTTAGACTTAAAGCATACTCTACTAACAAAAGTTGCTAATTGTCTCTTAACAATTTAAGTAATCAATACCATTACTCCTTTATGCCACTGATGAAATATTAGCTTAGTCATAGAACAACCTTCTATATAGACCACACAATTAAATATTCACATAAACCTAACAATATAGGTAATTAATTATATGGAATCTGTCATGACCACCCATACATACATGTACAAATAGGCATAAACACAATGCAAATAACTTTTTTTTACAACACCAGACACTAAGGGTTACACTACTCACATTAGTGAATTATACACACTAAACATTGTTGCACATGTAATAGAATGAAAACACACCACTCAAGGCAATGATAAATAATAACAAAACAAGTGTGATTGAACCCCATTTACAATACCTACATCGGTGAGACAATCTAACAAGGTGTTGACATTATTATGCATGACATTGCAAAGGGAAGAAAAAATCAAGTATTTTCCCTCTAAGATTCCTAAGAGGAAGTGACAATTCATCATCACCTTAAAGTGACTTGACCAATAAATTCTAAGAGCCCAAAAACAAACAAACAAACCTAATTTAATATTAAATCTAACTAGGAAACTAACATTGTTTTAGTACTATTTAAACTCAATTTACAATCAAATGATTGTAAAATATTTTGACTCAAAATTTGACTTGCAATAAATTTATGAAGCAAATAGATAGTTATGGACTACGTGGATACATCAACTTGAATTCATGTCACTCAAACAAGACATAAAATAAGAGATTAGTCGACTATTAAATATACAACTATCTAATAAAATATAAATAAGGTAACCCCATCATTTATCCACCAGTTTCATTTTACAAGCTTCAATCATAAACCAAGGAACAAGGCAAGAATTGCATTAACTTTTCCATTATCTAAATATAGTATTTAGTTATGTTGAGACAAAACATACTAATAAACTTCATATTACTTTTTAGTTACAATTTTTTCTAATATATATACATTGAAGTGCAAATCATAATGATATCATTGTAATGCTATTAATTTGAAATTATGATAAATGAAGTCTACTACACTTTCTTTTTACTCTCATTATTAGCCAAGTGTGAGCATACAAAATAGTTAAAACTTAGGAAAAAGTGATCAAATACAAAATATTCAAAACATAGAAAAAAGAGATCAAATCTTTAAAAACTTACTCTTACAATTATGTCTAAGATACAATTATAAATTTTCAATATCAACCATTCACAACCATAACTATCAGTTCTACCAAGAGATTATAGTGTTAACTTTACAACTTTATTTGATGCAACACTACTTCAAAATGAGTAAATATACATAATAGAGTATAATGAATTTGTAGAATAAATCAATATACTATAACTATATGCTACTCATGTATAATGATATTACATCATTCATAAATGCAATATCAAGCCAAACAAGTTAATTCATATTAACAATATAAAATCCAACGGCTTGGCCATATAGAGATCCCACACAAGTTGAGAAAGCATGAATATTGGCATGAGTTTTCAAATATCAAGACATCCAAAAGGTGTAGGAAACATTTGGACTAACTATACTTGTATATTCCATATATGACTCAAGTAAGTAAAAGAAAATCAAGGTGAGCATAATCAAATCCAACATAACAACCATATAAATTAAGGCATAAAATAATAACACCAATGGGAGAAAACTAAGGTGCTACCCTCTTTCACAATGAAATTCTATTTACAAGCTAGGCACAATTCAAAAGAGAGGGCAATCACAATAGATGACATCAATTAAAAATAATAGACCTAAACTCAACTACTTTTGTGATTGAAAATATGATTAGAGGATATCCACTATAGTGGGTGAGATGTATGCCCTGGAGACTTCTGGGAGAGTTTGTATAGTTAGGCAATCTCAGTGGATGAGATGTATCTCTGAGAAGAGATGTATGCCTCAAACTTCCCCCCTTTTGGCTTTGAATTGAACTCATTTATACATTTTTAGAAAGTAGTTGAAAGGTCACAACACCCATGTCATCTTTGGAAGTTGAAATGAAGAGCCTAAAACTGAAAGGTCACCACATATATATTTTATTTGGATCACAGATATAGATATTGTGCAAAGACTATTATTACAGCCCCTCAAGTAAACTTTCATGAAAGTTATGAATGCAAGTTAATTTTTTGACATATTATCTTATTAAATGTGTACCTACAATGGAGGTATGCATTTTGATTGACCAAATGTCTCAAAGAAATTTCAAGTGTAAGGAGGCATATGAATTGTTGGATGAAACATCTTCAAGAGTAGTGGTCATGAGGAATGCCATGAAGGTGAGATAAACATGTAATTAATTTGTAGAAGTGACTTAATAAACCTTTCAATAACTAAAAAAAATTAAAGACTTTCAAGACCTTTCCAACAGTGTAAACAAATTAGTCTCATCATGCAAAATGAGGTTGTACTCACACAATTACAACCTGTAGTAAAATTATTATAAATTTAGAAAAAAATAAAATTTTTATGACTTTTAATATATAAAATAAATAATACCTAAAGTACCACAAAACCCAAAAAATGTTTTACAAAATCACAAATGATTCTAAATGAAACAATTTCTACAAGTCTCCATAAAATCTTGTTATAAAACTATTATAAAATAGTTATCTACATTTACTCAAAGAGAATTACTAACATACTATTGAGAAATAAAATTTAAATGGTTTTTTAAGTCCTTAGTTTGTAACAACATATCCAAAAATTAAGCTAACCCAGTTGACCAATTAAAATATATAATCAAAACACTGATGTCCTCTATTTCAAACTGTGAACTGTTGTAAAACAGTCATATATTTAATCCTAGATAATTCTATAAATTGAATTGAGAAATAAAATTTAAAGGGTTTTGCAAATGCTAATATCATAACAACATATCCCTTAATTAGTCCAACCTAGTTGACCAATTAAAAGTTATGATTATTGTCTTCTATCTCAAATAGTAAACTGTTATAAATCAATCCTATAAATTTAGTCCTATAGAGTGCTATACATACAATTGAGAAATAAAATTTAAAGAGTTTTTCAAATAATAATCTCAAAATAGCATATCTATAAATTGGGCCAACCCAGTTGACCAATTAAAAGTTATAGTCAAAACATTGATGTCATCTATCACAATCATACAAATATTGAAATGTTGAAAAGAGACTTGTGCATTTCAAATCTTTATAATGAAGTTCCCATTAATAAATAGTTTAAACTTGCAACACAAATATCCACAAATCCTCTCATGACCAAGGGTAGCTCACCTCCTAACTTTAGGACTTGCAAGCAAGTCCACCCCCAAGCTAGGAGGCTCCCAAGAAACTGGTTTTACAACACAAATACACACAAGTACACACAAATCTGAAAACTACCCAATGGCTAACAAAAACAAATGGATCTTCTCAAGATCCATTAATAATGGATAGTCAAGGGGACTCACAAACCTCTTAGAGAAATATCCGTTGGGTGAATATTTTATCGTCAACTAACTAAAGACAAAATGGTTATATCAACCACAGTGTAATGAGATTAAATCTCTCCTCTCAGAAAGGGGAGGCTCCCTTCTTATAACTAATATCAACCAGTAACTAACTAGACTTATTTACACTAAAAACTATCCTTGGGGTGATTCCATATCATCCTATTCTCTTATTTCAAAATAGATGTTTACAATTCCAGATAACAATCCCACGAAGCTTATAATATACAAAGAACTACAAATTACTAAATTGGACCAATAATGACCAATATCCAATTAAGTTATACAAAAGAATAACTAAATGATACCAGTGTGTCTTAATCACTAAGAAACCCATGAAAATACAAAATTTCCCGTTGCTTCTTATGCCAATTGAAAATGAAAGATTTTGGAGTAGAGTGTAGCCCAAAGTCTTAACTATACGCCAAGATAAGATAACACGATCATAGACAAACATAAACACAAATCCCAAAGATGATATCGCAACACAAAGTATACAAAATCAGATTTGAATCACCTTCTAAGCACTTGATTTCCATGCTCACAATTCAACCATACCTACAAGATAATGTAATAGAAAGGACATAAGAACAATTCTATAACATCACAAACTTGATCCAAGACAAAGATTGGATGCCAACTTTCTTTCTTGATATTCATTGAAAATTGATTTATAAAATAAGCTCAAAGTCTCAAATTGCTCTTCAAAATGGTAGCGCTTCACTTCAATAGACAAAAGATAATATTTACATAAGAGGCCCTCTATTGCAAATATGTGCTTAAGCAGTGTTGTCATTAATGTCAACATATTCTTGTTGTCACTGGTGTTAACTGTATCCTAATTTGTTCCCTATATATAAGACCGGATTGTTGAGGATATTGAGAAAATTAATGGAGATCAATATATGCAGACCTTATGGCTATGTAGAGGTTTGTCTGAAGAAGCTCCAGTTAAGATTTGAGAGGTTCACATTAAGATCTGAAGAAGTTATAGCCATCTAAGTAAAATCAGCTCCTGCATTATTCAGGAGAGATAGAGTGACAGGAAAGAGGTCTGGATTGCTCCGGTAATGTAAAATGATGATCTACGAATCTAGAGGCATGTTTGGGAAGTCAGTGTGTATAATCCATTCAAGTGGTTCATGGTTTGGAAGTCCACAAGCAATCTTTCTAATGTGACAATCATGGCAGATAGTGTTCTTGAGGTTCTAGAGGAAGATGCAAATGATTTGGATGATTTGGAGGAGTGTGGATGTTTTTGTTGAATTCAATGTGCTTGTGGAAGTCTTTGGATCGTGTGACTGCTACATTGGAGGTCCGCATTGAAGTTTGAGCTTGTCAATGAAGATTTTCTTCTTGGTGTTGCTACTCTTCCCAGTCTTGGCCAACCGGATGATTCAAGCGTGTTGTGGATGATCTAAGAACAATTCTTTAAAACGTGGCATGTTGATCAAGAAAGATTTGAGTCCCAGTTATGATTGGCTGATAGCTTAGTGATTCACATTAAGTTAGATGTTTGTAGTGCCGACCTTGATGTTCATTCCAAGATTGATGAAGTGTATAAATACTTGTTGATGAGTTGTGGAAAATCATCCTTGAGTGAAATGAATTAAATCCGAATAAAGGATCAGAAGTAGAGCAAGGAAGAAAAGGAGCGAGAGCAATATAGAGTGAAAAGTCAGTGAAGAAGAATTTGGGGCAAAGCAGAAGTTTTGTGAACATTCAATGAAACTAAACCAGTTGTCCGGTCTAATTCCAACAATTTGTATCAGAGCCAGATCCTCTTATAAAAGCTTGACTGCTTGAGGAGATCTAGGATGTTGACCTACAAGAAGGATAGTCCAAGATTTGATGGAACAATTTATTCTATTTGGAAGAATCGCATGGAGTGCCATTTGTAATGCATGGGCGATGCTTATTGGGTGATAACCAGTGTTGAGTATAAACCTCCAAAGAAAGGTCCTTCAACTCCAAATCAACTCAAAGATGTTGAAAATAACCTTCGAGCTAAAGAAGCCTTGTTGAGTGCCCTAACATATTTAGAAATGACAAATGTTTTTAGACTAAAAATTGCTCATGAAATCTAGAAAAAGTTGGAGAATCTGTATGAAGGTGATGAATTTGTCAAATGTGCCAAGCTGCAAAGTCTCAGAGGAAAATTTGAAAATTTGAGGATGAGTGAAGATGAAAACATCACAATCTACATGCAAAAGATAAATGAACTTGTGTGTGGTATCAGGTGTGCTGGTGGAACTTTTGAAGAATCAGAGATTGTATCCAAAGTGTTCAGATCTTTACCTAATTCATAAAAACATAAGGTTGCTACTATAGAGGAGATTAGGACTGTCTCAGAAGTTACAAGAGATCAACTAGTTGGAAAAATTTTAGCTTTTGAATTAAGTGAGTTTGGTGATTCTCTTCCTAAGTCTGAATCTACATTTAAAGCTAGTATATATGGAAAATAAATATATGATCCGGGTGAAAGATTTTTGGCAAGATCAAACAAATTTTTGAAGGCAAGGAAGGATCTTGAAGATGATGAAATCGAGACTGCAGATCTTGAAGCTTTTATTGCCAGAAGAATGCCAAGAGGATCCGGTAAGTATGAAGGAAAGTTGCCACTCAAATGTTTTACTTGTAATAAGATTGGTCATTTTGCCTCAAGATGTCCAGAGAGGTTTTCAAAACCAAACCCTAACAGATATAAAGGTCAGAAGAAATGTTATTATGTCTAAGAAACTAGAGAAGGAGTCACAAATGATGAATCTGATCATGGAGGTTCCACTGAAAATGATTGGGTGTTCATTGCTATCAAAGAAGATCTGGTGTCTACTGAATTTTCTAGCTATGGAAATGTGGAAATTTCCTTGGCTACTTAGGTTGTTGAAAAGGATGAATGGGTGATTGATAGTGGATGTTCTCATCATATGACTAGTGATAAAATTAAGTTTGTAAGCCTTGAAAAATATGAAGTTGGGCTTGTAAAATTTGGAGATAACTCAGCTAGTAGAATCTATGGCAAAGGATCCATATCTTTTGATGGTAAGAATAACATCAATGATGTTCTGTATGTGGAAGGATTGAATCACAATCTTCTCGGTGTTGGACAGTTGGTTGACAAAGGTTATGATCTTCGATTCAAGGATGGAAAATGCAAAATCTTGGAGAGCTCCGGAACTGAAATTGCATCCAGTACTCAAACTAAAGGTAACATTTTTCATCTAAGTAGTTTGGAAAAAAGTTGTCTAATTTCTCAGACAAATCAAAGTTGGTTATGGCATAGGAGGATGTGTCATGTGAATTTTGATAACATTGTCAAAATAAGTACCACTCAGGCTGCAAGCGATCTTCCAAAACTTGTGAAACCTAATAGCATGTGTAAAGAATGTCAATTGGGGAAACAAAACAAGATTTCATTCAAAAGTAAGGAACAAGCATCAAGTGGATGATTGGAACTGGTACATACTAATCTCTATGGTCCTGCTAGAATTAGGAGTGTGCAAGGAGATAGATATTTCATGTTGTTGATTAATGATTACTCCAAGATGATGTCGGTAACTTTCCTAAAAGAAAAATTAGAAGCTCTTGACAAGTTTAAAGTGTTCAAGGTGATGGTGGAAAATGAGATTGGTAAGAAATTAAAATGTCTGAGATCCGACAGAGGTGGAGAATTTACTTCCGGTGAGTTTGATGCTTTCTATTAAAAGCATGGCATAAAAAGACAATTATCTGCTCCTAGGACTCCCCAACAAAATGTAGTTGTGGAAAGAAAGAACCAGACCATTCAAGAAGCTGCCAGGACCATGATGATGGAAACAAATGTTCCTCAAGTTTATTGGAGAATAGTTTTCAGTACTATTCTCTACACTCTTAACCGGGTGCAGATCAAAGGCAATTCTGGTAAGACCCCTTATAAACTATGGTTTGGTCATCCTCCTACTGTGAGATATTTTAGAGTTTTTAGTAGTAAATGCTATATCAAAAGAGATGAGGATTTAGGCAAGTTTGATACAAGAAGTGATGAGGGAATATTTTTGGGATATTCTACTCAAAGTAAGGCTTACCGGTGCTTTAACAAGAGGTTGAATACTCAAAGTAAGGCTTACTGGTGCTTTAACAAGAGGTTGAAAAAGATTGTGGAAAGTGCTAATGTTAGAGTTGATGAGAGCAAGGAAGGACATTCCAGGTTCTATGGATATGATTCAAATGATCAGGATGAAAGTCAAAGCCAAGAAGGGCTAGTTTAAACTTAGACTCAAATTTAGATTGATCCAGAAACTCTAGGAACTCAAGAGAATAGTACAAATATTGAGGAACAAGCTCAAGAAACAAAAGTTCAAGCAATTCCCAAAACCCCCAGGTATGTAAGGCTGAATCATCTTGAAGATCAGATCATAGGAGATAAGAGTAAAGGTATTTGAACTAGGAGAAATTTTTTTGAAGATCAAGAGGAAATTTGTTTGATTTCAAAGATTGAACCTAAATCAGTAAGTGAAGCCTGCAATGATGAAAACTGGGTAAAAGCAATGGAAGAAGAATTGATGCAAATTGAAAAGAATCACACTTGGGATCTTGTTCCTAGACCTGAGGACAAAAATGTGATTGGAACCAAATGGGTCTTCCAAAATAAACTAAATGAAGATGGTGAAGTTGTGAGAAACAAAGCAAGGTTGGTATGTAAAGGCTATTCTCAAGTGGAAGGAATTGATTTTGAAGAAACTTTTTCTCCGATGGCAAGAATAGAAGCAGTCAGATTATTTCTTGCATTTGCTGCCTTTAGAGATTTTAAAGTTTATCAGATGGATGTCAAATCAACATTCCTGAATGGAGAATTGGAGGAAGAAGTTTACATTGAGTAACCGAAAGGGTTTCAGTTGTCTGATTAGAGAGATATGGTCTGCAGACTAAGAAAAGCATTGTATGGACTCAAGCAAGCCCCAAGAGCCTTGTATGCAAGACTGGATAAATATTTGCTTAAGCTAGGATTTAGTAAAGGTACCACTGATAGTAATCTTTACTTTAAGATTAATCATGAGGACATCCTAATTGTTGAGGTCTTTGTTGATGATATCATTTTTGGTGGAAATGAATGTATGTGCAAAGTATTTGCTGATCAGATGAAAAGTGAGTTTGAGATGTCAATGTTTGGTGAGATGAATTTCTTCCTAGTTCTGCAAATTGTTCAGTCAAATAAAGGTATCTTTATATCTCAGTCCAAGTATGTGAAAGAATTGTTAAATAAGTTTGGAATGGAAGATTCAAAGCCAGTAGGTACACCTATGGTAACTAGATGTAAGTTAAGCAAAGACAATGACTCCCCCAAGGCAAATTAGAAAAGGTATAGATCAATGATTGGAGGATTGCTCTATCTGACTCAGACCAGACCTAACATCATGAATGCCATTGGACTTGTTGCTAGATTTTAAGCTGATCCAAAAGAATCCCATGTTGTGGCAGTCAAAAGAATATTTAGATATCTCAAGGGGACAATTGATTATGGATTGTGGTATCCAAACGATAATGAATTCACTCTTCATGCATATACAGATGCTAATTGGGTAGGAGATGTGGATGACAGGAAAAGTACTAGTCGTGGTGTATTCTTCTTGGGAAGAAGATTGGTCCCTTGAATGAGCAAAAAGAAAGAGGCAATATCTCTGTCTACTGCAGAGGCAGAGTATATAGCAGCAACAAATAATTGTACTCAAGTGCTGTGGATGAAGCAAATGTTGAAAGACATCATTATATTTTTTGAGGAGCTAGTCACAATCTTCTATGATAATTCAAGTGCAATAACAAAGAATCTAGTGTTGCATTCAAAGACAAAGCATATATCCATCAAGTTTCACTTCTTGAGAGAGAAGGTAAATGAGAATGAAGTCAAGTTGGAGTTTGTGTCTTCAAAAGATTAGATTGCAGATATCTTCACTAAGCCTCTTCCCAAGGATACTTTTGAGTATCTCAGAGAGACGTTAGGGGTTATTACCCCTCCTGATCAGAACTAAGATGCACTAAGGTGCATCAGTTCGGTGGAATTCACAGTCATATCTTGTGATCTGGATTGATGTTAAGGAGATACTACTCAAGAGGAGTAGTTAGTATGCAAATTTTGAGATCAGTCTGAAACAAAAAGGGGGAGAAAAGATTACAAATATGTGTCCTTTGCCATTGATGTCAAAGGGGGAGAGAAGCTCATGTGAAAAACTAATTGCTGATGAAAGAGGGAGCAGTGAAGAAAGTATTTGCAGAAGCGAGAAGAAAAAGGGGGAGAAATTCTTGTCTTGATGGTTGAATTTAGTTTTTCACATCATATGTTGCCATCAATGACAAAGGGGGAGATTGTTGCAAATATGTTCTTAAGCAATGTTGTCATTGATGTCAACATATTCTTTTTGTCATTGGTGTCAACTGTATCCTAATTTGCTACCTATATAGAAGACTAGATTGTTGAGTATATTGAGAAAATTAATGGAGATCAATATATGTGGACCTTATGGCTATGTAGAGGTTTGTCTGAAGAAGATCTAGTTAAGATTTGAGAGGTTCGGATTAAGATCTGAAGAAGTTATAGCCATCTGAGTAAAATTGGTTCCTGCATTATTTAGGAGAGACAGAGTGACAGGAAAGAGGTCTGGATTGCTCTGGTAATGTAAAATGATGATCTATGGATCTAGAGGCATGTTTGGGAAGTCAGTGTGTATCATCCTTTCAAGTGGTTCATGGTTTGGAAGTCCACAAGCAATCTTTCTAATGTGACAGTCATGACAGATAGTGTTCTTGAGGTTCCAGAGGAAGATGCAAATGATTCGGATGATTTGGAGGAGTGCAGATGTTTTTTTTAATTCAATGTACTTGTGGAAGTCTCTGGATTGTGTGACTGCTACGTTGGAGGTCTACATTGAAGTTTAAGCTTGTCAATGAAGATTTTCTTGTTGATGTTGCTGCTCTTCCCAGTCTTGGTTGACCTGATGATTCAAGCATGTTGTGGATGATCTAAGAGCAATTCTTTGAAGCATGGCATTTTGATCAAGGAAGATTTGAGTCTCAGTTATGATTGGCTGACAACTTAGTGATTTGCATTAAGTCAGATGTTTGTAGTGCTGACCTTGATGTTCATTCCAAGGTTGATGAAGTGTATAAATACTTGTTGATGAGTTGTGGAAAATCATCCTCGAGCGAAATGAATTAAATCCAAATAAAGGATCAGAAGTAGAGCAAGGAAGAAAAGGAGCGAGAGCAATATAGAGTAAAAAGTTAGTGAAGAAGAATTTGGGGCAAAGCATAAGTTTTGTGAGCATTCAATGAAACTAAACCAGTTGTCCGGTCTAATTCCAACACCCTCTTTATTTATAGGGAGAGGCTGAGAGAAAAAAATAGGAAATCTATAACTACTTTGACTTGTTCAAAAACTGAGTCCAAATTGATTTAGGACTTCTATGTTTTTGCATGTAATTACATAGTTAAAAATAGCATGTAAATATGTCAGGAACAAAAAACATAAAGCATGAAAATATTTGAAAAAATAAACTAAGGCACAATCAAATTTCTCCACCATCTTTCTCCATGAAATCTTCATACTTCTTTATTACTGATTGTACTTCATCAACATCTGGTCCTGAAGTATGCTTTGAAATAGCAAGGGCCCTTTTTATGGAATCCTTCATGGTGTTGCAAGATTTCTTGTGTCTACCTAGGAACACTTTGAGGTTGTCCAAAGTCAACTGAATATCCAACAACTTATTCATTGAAGCCACTGAAAAGGCTTCTTCTTTGAACTCCTTCTAGATCATGCTGTTGAATTCTTGTATCACCACATTTGTGGAAAGAAACTTTTGGTTGTCATCAAGCAACTTCAAGGAAATTCTTCAATATTGTTAACAAGATTCAGATTATTATCTTCACTAACTTCATGAGCACTATGCAAATATTTGATTAATTCCTTGATGACACTTATCCTGTGTATGATAGTTTCTTTGACCTCCACAAGCATCTCTCTATTGGGAATGATCCCAATCTCCACCAATGTGACCAATTTGAGTTTCTTCATTTTAGTCCAATCCTGCAAACTGCCTTCCAAGTCTTGCTGCTCTTGAGATAAAGTATCAACAACTTTATCCAACTCTTCTCTTACACTTTCCATCTTCTCCATTTTTTCCATAGAGGATTTTAAGAGTTCTGATCCTTATGCAATCATCCTGTACAAGAACTCACCAACCACTCCACCTCTTATATGAACCTTTTCAACCTTTTGAATAATTGACTCCTCATTGGTTATAGCACTGAAGTCAATTGTTCTCCTTTAGCTTTGTAGTGATCTTTCATCTTTTTCACCTCATCAAATTTCACAATAAGAGAATTCAATGTAGACTGAGTATCAGCCTTGGCACTCTCATGAGTGATCTTTCCCAATTAAACCTTGAGATGGAATAATCATTGATATCAAACTCTTTAATAGATTTATCAGGAGGAGGCTGAGCAACTTTTGTATACCTATATCCCTTGTCTTCAAACAACCTAGAGAGAGTCTTTGACTTTTTCTTAATCTTGGTCTTTGTAGGTGCCAATTGCTCAAAGTCAAAGTCATCTGGAGAGATGACTTCTTTCTTCCTCTTTGCTGTACAAGATGAGAGCCAAAAGGGAAGGGTCGACAAACCTTCATCTAGACCAGCAGCCATTGTTTGTGTTGGAGAAACTGGACTCACAAAAGTCAAAGTTACAATAGGTGAAGTATTAGTGAGAACAACACTAGGAATATCTACATTTGGAATTTGCCTAGAATCAGTCATGATTTGCTCAAAGTTAGATTGAGGGTTTATATCAAATGAAGGTGGAGACAAACTTGGCAAAAGAGGAGGAAGAACCAAAAATAGTTTCCAAATTCTACTTAAGACTATCAAAAATGGTCCTAGAGGAGGGAGATGAATGCATAGACTGAATTGACCCAAAAGATAGAATATTGATCGAGGCAACAAGAATGACTGTGATGATGGGGGTAGCAGTAGAAACTGGCATAGTATCTAAGGAAGAAGAAACATGTGGCTCCTTTGAAATGTTCTCATGAGGAGACATTTTAGGTTCTTCATGTTGATCCTACTCTTCTTGCCCTTCCTCTTGATCAACTTCTTCTTACTCCTCTGAATATGGTTTATCAGTAGATGACCTTTCAGCAACTGTCTTAGCATTTCCACCTTTTAAAACAAATTTGATTTTAGGCTTAGCAGTTTTTCTTGAACTTGGCACATCACTCTTATTCATTGTTCTCAACTCAGTATTTTTACCAGTGGGATCTTGGGTTTCCTCCTCCGACCCAATTACAAAGTCTTTCAACTGAATTCCTTTTTCTTCCAACCATACATTTGTGTTATCCAGAATCAATTGAAACCTTTGTCAAATAGAATTTACCTCTTTCTTTGACCATTGTATGGATGATAAAGGAGAATATGCAATGTTATCTATCTCATAGGTGGGATCTAGGATATCACCATCATCAACCATGCCCTTAGGAATATCTGCCAAGTCATGTTCTTTAATTTGACTCAAAGTCAACTGACAATAATCATTTTACTTACTTCTTCCTCTATCCTCGAATCTGCCCAAACATCCTTAACTCTGTATACATGGGTTAAATATCTCTTTTTGATTTTATCCTTTACCCTTCTGTAATCATAATTAACTCTTTTCTTGTAAAATTTCATTGTGACCAATTGCATTTTAGACTCTATAACTTTAGCCTTTGGAGATGTAGAAATAGAGTATTGATCAATTTTGATAGGAAATCTGAAACCTAGTTTCTTAGACTCCATCTGTTTACTATGCACTGTCATGATTTGTCTACACAATGCCATCAACACAATCTTATCACTAGGGTACATTGGAAGCATGTAAGGATACCCCATAAAACATCCAACCCTCAAATAGGTAAATGTAGGAAATTGTAGGTACAAGGAACCATATTTATTCACCTCTGACCATGCTTTGTCAAAAACCCTTTTCTTTTCCAACTAAGGATCAAATAAACACAAGAAGGTAGCAAAGAAAGTATTGTTAACTCTTATGAAGTGATGAATACTTCCATGAAGAGTTAGCTGAGGATAATACTAATAAAATAGAACTACTCACCTATCCCCCTCTGATGTCAATCTATGAAAATTCCTCATTGAGGCATCAACATAGACAAGGTATGATGTCATATAGAGCTTGAATGAATTGTGCACCTTTATGAGTTGGTCATGAATTGCATCACTGATGTGGACTCCCCAGAAGATCTATTGCTTTCTTCTCATTATGATCTTGATGTACAGATACATCCATTCATGGAAAGTAGATGATTTAGGCAAACCTCTCACTCTACTGAGAAGAGTGATTAAATCACTGACTTCTTTGATGAAGTCACTGCGAGGAAAGTTCTTAGGCCATCTCAAAAGATTTGGCCTTGGATTATTCAACCACCTACTATTGATCACCTTTTTAGCAATCTCAATATTCTTATCATATTCCTTTTGTGCATCATCAAAATCAATATCTACATATGCATCTATGCTAGGACACATGAAATCTTTGTCAAAGAATTCTACATCCAACCTGATAATCACATCTCCATTGGAGTCTTTAACACTCCAATCATCCCTGTTGTAATGTTTTGCCACCCAGAGAACAAATTCAAGATTGTGTGCAGCTATAAGAAATGCAGCTACCAAGTAAATGTTACTTTCCACTAAGCACTTCATACCATGACTATGTGGTTGATGTTTGGTTCTTTCTACAAAACCAACCATATCAACATGACCGATCTTAGTATCCTTTATTTCATCCACATTAGAGGTCACCGAGGTCACCAGAAAGACTCCTTGGTATTTATACTTCATGGCTTTTGATTTCTTTAGAGAGGGAGCTGTCATCTAAAATACAACTACCCTTGCAAATCTCAGAATGTGTGCACAAGAGACTACAACACAAAAGTCAGGGTTTTGCAATGTTAGGAAATTTTTCTTGATTTGGAATTTGTAATGATGGGGAAATTGTAAGCAGTGACATGAGCTTTGAGGGGCTAGAGCATAATGGGGGTAAAAAATGGAGCAAAAGCAAGAAATTGGTTGAAGTTAGAAAATTTCCCAGTGTTAGAGAAAATTTTGCAAAAATGGTGTAAGGGTGCTAAAATTTAGCAACCCTACATATTGGAAGTACTGCATTGGTTTGGTGCAATGTCAAAAAAATTTGTCGACTTTGCATATGGGTAAAATTTGCAATTGTAGAAGGTTCAGAAAATTTTTCTGATCATACATGGTGTTTATCAACTTGAAGTGACTGCATGGGCCACAAATTTTGCTGACCATGCATGTTAGTAAAACAACAAAGTGTATGTAGGGTTGGCTAAATTTTTTGACCATGCATGATGGTATAATAGCTATTTTTTTTGCAGGGTTGGTGAAATTCACCTACCCTGCACTAGTGGTAAAACCTTAAGGCAAGCTAAAACTTGAGGGAAATCATGTTCAACTTTCTCATAGGGTATGACCAGTGAAATTCACTGACCCTACTAGAGAAAGCTCTAGAATATGTAGGTGTAGGGTCGGTGTTTTGTACTGACCTTTACACAGGTAAAACACAACATTTTCAATGAACTTCACCAACCAACACTTTGAGCTCAGGTGACGAAGGGTGTCACCATAACTATAAGAGATTCGACCAAATCAAAAAGAGGTTTGAAACCTTTCTTCCTCTAGCAGACTAATCAAAGATGAAAATGAAGTCTTCGAGGCTTCCCTAGGCTAGGGTTTAGTTTGAACATGTATGAAAGGAAAAACTAAAACTCACAGGATTCAAACAATCAAAAACCACAAAATAAACTAACCCTAGAAATATAAAGAAAACATGATACCATCAAAAAATTAAATTGTAAATGAAACAGGAAGAACATAAAGAAAATAACTTACCCAGAGAACAGTGAAAACGATGACAAAACCTAGATGAATGCTTTGCCAAATCTATTCCAAAGTTGCCAAAAAGGTAAACATGCGAGGTTACATAGGTGTAGAGTAGTAGAGAGGGTAAGAAAACAAAAGAACAACCAAAATAAAACAATAAAAATGCTTATAAAAACCCTGAAATGCCATAATCAAGATGTATTTATTATACTCATGTTAACTAAATGTTGCTACGTCAGAAAATTTTGCCGACCATGTAACTTGGGGAGAAACATGTAGGGTTGGAAAAATTTGCTGACCTTACATGTTAAAATTTGATAAGATGCAATGGCAGGGAAAAATGCCGACCGTGCATCTACATAAAATTTTCCTAACTCCCAAAAAGGTAAAATTTTCAATTGGACCTGCTTTGCAAATTCTGAGAAACTGACATAAGTTGATGCTTGGAAGGATGTTCTGAGGCTACGAGATCATGCACGAGGGTAGATGTGATTGCCTTGTTCTGTGTGTTTAGAGTTGTGGGTTACAAAATAGACAAGTTTTGTAGGGGTCATCCCACAAATTGAGTGTAGTTGAATTTCAAGATAATAGTTGGCTCTAACTAGGGAGCTTCCTTCGATCATTGTTTGAAATGATCAAAGGGAGAAGAATTCTAGTCTCTAAGTGTCTTCATCCATCCATTAGTCTATAGATTCAGGTGACACAACAAAAAGACATAAAAGAAAAAGAATCAAAACTATACAAATATTTACAAACTTATATGTCATTTTATGTTGAGAAAAGCTTCAGATGTTGTCCGTTGTGAGGTAGCAGAAAAGGCATCCCATCTTGATGCTCCAAAAGGAAACTAGTTTCACCATAGAGATGATGAATGACAAAAAGGGCCTCTCCATAGAGAATCAAACTTCCCATGCATTCCTTTCAACTCTCTTCTTCTATCCCACAATAGGACTTGATCACCGACTTGGAAACTCTGGGATTTCGCCTTCTTGTCAAATAGTTTCTTTACTTGACTTTGATGTTCCATAATGTGATCCACCACCTTTACATGTTGTTCCTCAAGTTCAGAAAGGAACATTACACATTTGTCAATAGAGCTATCAAAAGTTCCATCTTCAATGGCCTTAGCCAACTTCAAAGTGGGCAACTCCACTATGATTGGTATTTCAGCATTCAATCCATACAAAAGTAGAAATGGTGACATGTCGATTGCTCTTTTGGGGGTAATATGATATGCCCACAAGGCATCAAACAATGCTTTGTGTCAGTTCCTTTGATTCTCATCAACCAATTTCTTAATGATATTAACCAAGCTCTTATTACTAGACTCAGCTTGACCATTCCCTTAGGGGTAACAATCAGATGAGTGAGCAAGAATGATCCCATAATCAAAACAAAAATTAGTTATCTCATGGGAAGAAAGACGAGTAGCATTATCTGCTACTATCTTGTTTGGTATGCCAAACCTTGATATGATATTTTTCTTGAGAAACTTACAAACCACTTCAAACGTGGCATACTTCACCAGAATAGCTTCCACCCACTTGGTAAAGTAATCAGTTTCCATGAGAACATAGCTATGCCCTGCACTTGACTATGGATGTACTACTCTAATGAAGTCACTGCTCCACTGCAAGAAAGGCTCCTCGATCAATACTGGCTTGAGGGGTAACGTTGTCAACTTGGGTCTCCCTAAAAACTGTTGACACAACTCACACTTATGCACCCAATTGTATGCATCTTGGAAAAGTGTGGGCCAATAATATCTAGCTCGCAAGATTTTGTGAGTCATCACTAGTGCTAAGAAATGTCCACCACATGCCAAACTATGAAAAGACTCCAATAATTTACCTTGTTGCACCTTATCAACACAATGTAGAAAAATTCCATCAATACTCCTTTTACACAAACCATTATCCCATAGGACAAAGTTTGTGGCCTTGAGTTTGATCATCCTCTTCTCTTTGTAGAACAAGTGTACATGACATTCCCTGTAGGTGAGGAAGTGTGCAATATTGGAGTACCAATCATCTGTTGTACTGACAAACAGAATAGTGGGAAATACCTCATTATCCACTTCTTCCTCATCATCAATTTCTTTTGGTATATTATCAACAATCAGTTGACACAAACCTTTCCCACGTACCAATTTGGTGGGCTTGATATTCAAATCATACTCCTAGATCTTAGCAATCCAGTTGCCTCTCTTACTCCCAAACTCTTGTTGAGTCAAGATAGATTTTACTACTGAATCTAGTACCAATGTAGTGGTGTGAGAGTTTAAGATGTAGTACCTAAAATGTTTGATTGCCTTGACGACAACATAGACATGCTTCTCCATGGCTGAATACTTGAGCTCATGAGTCTTCAAAGGGAAACTCACAAACGCAATTGGAGATTTGATGCCTTTGTTCTGTTGTACCAAAATTACTACAAAGTGTGCTCAAAAGCATAGCTATACATAATGAAATCCTTAGTCTAATCCAGGCAAACCAAAACTAGAGCATGTGCTATGGCCTTCTTGATTTCCTCAAAAGGTTCTTTACCTTCTGAAATCCATCTGAAAGTAGACTTCCCTTTCATCATATCAACAATATGATGAGTCTTCTCTGCAGCCTTTGGGACAAACCTCTGTATAAAATTTGCTTTCTTGAAGAAAGAGTGTAATGTTGTCTTACTTGAGGGCAAAGTAAGACCCTGAATAGATTTGACCTACTTAGGATCAATCTTGGTACCTTATTTGGACACAATGTGCCCAAGAAGTTTACCTTCTATTACCCCGAAAATAGATTTCTTGGGATTGAGGGAAATACCATGTTGATGGCATCTTTCTAGAACTTGTTGCAAGTGATATGCATGATCTAAACGATTCTTTGAAAAGATAGTTAGATCATCAAGGTATAAAATAATGAACTTACCCATTTCATCATAGAAAGCTAGGTCCATTGCTCTTCGGAAGGTAGCACTAGCATTGATCAGTTCAAAAGGCATTCTATAGTATGCAAAAGTACCCCATGGAGTTGTGAAAGCAGTTTTATGTTGGTCTTCTTCACTAACCTCCACCTAATTGTAACTCGAGAAGGCATCCAACATAGATGGCATTTCTGAACTTGTCACTATTTGAAGGACTTGGTCCATCATTGACAGTGCATAATTATCTTTTAAAAATAACTGATTCAGATTTCAGAAATCCACACAAATGTGGATTTCTCCATTCTTTTTCCTCACTGGAACAATATTGGCTATGCACGTAGAATGATGGATGGGGAAAATTATTCTGGCATTCAACATCTTCTAAATCTCAGTGAGAATGGTGCCTGAGATTTTTGGATTATACTGTATCTGCTTTTGCTTGTGAGCTTAAGATCCTGACTTGAGTGGAATCTCATGCTGGACTTCCTTCAGACAAAAAGATTTCAAGTCATCGTATGAGTAGGCCAATACATCAATATATTGATGGAAGAGTGTTACAAACTTGAATTTTTCTTCCATCGTGTAACATTTCCTAATATTGACTAATTTGGGATCAATCTCTATGCCCAAATTGACTTGCTCATCTTCATTTGATGACTTTGAATCAAATTGTTGTTGACGCTTGATGTAGTGGTCATGTTTATCAAAAAGCTTCTCAAGAGAAACCAAACCTTTAGGAATCTTATTCTCCTTTAGCTATAGTATTTCTTCACTAGTCTATGGATCTACTTTAGAAATAGATTATCAGGGAGGAGAGTCACTTCCTTCGAAATACAACTCACTAAAATTTTTAGACTTCTCCAAGAATGAGATGATTTGATCATCACTATTGAAGATTTACTAATGGGTAGAATTGTCTAGAACACTTGATCAAAAGACCAACTCAATGGTATATTTACTCCATTTGAAATCCTTATGTGGGACCATGAAAGTAGTCGGCATAGCCAAAGAGTTTTCTCTATCATTGTACTCCCTTGGAACGACAATAATATTGAAAGTGTTAAAATCTTCTATGCAATTCTAGACTCGAATGGGGTAATTACTTAGTCTTTCATTCTTTGATTGGAAAAGGTTCCTTACCTGGAAAACAGCCAACTCAGCATCACCTTGTACACGAAGATTTTTTAATTCCCTTATTCTTTGCAACATCCATGCCTAACAACAAAGCCTCATACTCAGTGGTGTTGTTGGTATTATCAAACTGTAGTTTGAAGGAAAAAGGGAAAATTTCTCCTTTGGGAGATATGAGGACTGTCCCCGCTCCAAATCTAGTGGAGGAAAAACTGCCATCAAATTCTAAAGTCCAAACATCGTTTGAACTTTCCATCTTTACAGTTTCAAAATTTGGATTCTCTTCGGATGAAGAAGAAGAATCTTCTATCATGAGATCCCCATTTGAATCTTCATCAGAAGACTCAGGTACTTTATTAGTTGTCAAAAAATAATTACCTATTCTAGAGAACTCAAAAAAAATTTGAGCTCTTGGCTCTTTGGATTTTGTCATGGTGTATTTGGAATCTCTTTTTGGAAGGAGCTTTTGCATAATACCCTTGACAGGTATTCTAGCTTTTGACCAATCTAGGTTTATTTTCCTGCCAACATCCTTACAAAAATTACGTCTCGATAATATCCCATATGAGTCTGGGACGTCAACCACCAAAACTGTCATTTTGATCCTCTTTTTCTGAGAAAGTTACAAATGTAAACTGCACATCCTTGATCTGCCCTATCAGAGGCACTTGTTTTGTCTCCATGGAAAAATAGCGGCCAAAAGCTTTAGTTAATGTCAAGCCTAAAGCATTGGCTACTTTGGCAGGCATGACATTGTCAGAAGCACCTAAGTCTATGATGCAATTGCTGAGCTTATGGTCGTTAATAAGCAAGGAAATATAAAATGGTTCTATTTTCCCTATGGCAGACACAGGAGAAGAAACTAGGTTGCTCTGGGTAGGTCTTACTTTAGGAGCAACAAGAGTAGCTTTGGAAAGATCTTGGCTATTAGGGGCAACCTTACTTTTGACAAATTTATCTAACCTATCAAATTGATCAAGATTAGCTTGTAGGTATTCAACCTCTAACATCTAAATTTTTGTCCTTTTGGCATGGTCTATGATATCAAAAGATTGATAGGGACTAGCTATAGAAGACAAACCATTCTCATTTTGAGGTTTGGCATTTGAGGTACTAGTCCTAGGCACAAAAGATGAAACAAGAGGATTTTATGTACTTACTTGCTTATTACCTGTCACATCTTTCAGTTAAAAAGGCAAAGGAGTGCCCTTCTTAGCAATGGTAATTGCAGGTCGAGGATCTTCTTTCGACTTCCCTTTGTCAGGCTCTTGTTATTGATTAGACTAATTTTGAGATCAAGTAAAAACTGCATATGATTGACCATAGGCATCTTCTTCTTGTTCAGTTATGTTTCATCTTCAAAGTTCAGGAAACCAATGTTAGAGTCACTAGCTACTTCCTCCTTTCCCTCTGTGAAGAAGTTAGCATCATCTTCCTGATCATGCTCTAATTGAGGTTGATTATCTTGCTCCAATTCATAATAACCAACTACTGCATTCACAGGTGGTATTTCCAAAGCAAGTCTTGTGGTGGAGGAAGCCTGTTTTGATTTTGATTCCTTGAAGCATTACCTTGGTAATTAGAAGCATTAGGGAACATCCTCCTTGGAATATTCTTATAGGAGGGAATGGACAAACTCTGGGACATCTACTTTTTGAGAGCCAACAACTTGTTGGCTAGCTTTTGTACCATGGAACCCATGGTACTTGTAGAAGGTTCATTTGATGAAGTCTGACCTTTGGACCTATTTGTATCTTTCTTTATTTTTCCAGGAAGGATTATATCATCTTCAATTTCAGTAGCTAGACTTTGGCCAGCTGCCAAGTCAGCCAGAATTACCCTTCGTAAAAGAAAGATTACCTCTACCAACTGGGTGTTAATGAAGAAACACTTTTGGTTTTCAAATGTTGGTTGAGCAGTAGTAGGAATTCTATCTATCAACTTGTTGAATTTTGTTATGAATTCACGCATGGGTTCCTGTGGCTCTTTCTTCATTTGTGTAAGTTGAGCCAATAAGGTGTGTGCATTTTAGCTAGTTTGAACCTTGCTTCAAACTTGGTTTGAAGTACATTCCAATTAGTAATAGTGCTTGCTGAAAGGTGATAGAACCAATCAACAACCTTATGGATACATCTTCATGTTCCACTCCAATAGCACCACATGCAATATAGAAAGTTGCAATGTGTTCATCATGATGTTACTTACTGTCACCATAGAACTTGGGAAAGTTCTTACAAGAATTCTAAGGTAATTCATGTAGTGGTTGAGCCAAATTCAGTGGCCCAAAGGTATTACCCCACGGACCTTGAACGACCTAACCTAGAGTATCCATTCTTCCTTGGTTGAACAGAGGAATAACAAACATCTGAACTATTGTAGTAGGTTGAACTCTATGAGCACTGGAAGCTTCACTTGGTATAGAAGATCTCGTGTTAGTAGATGGAAAACTCCGTGTACGTTGAAGAGGTGATCTGGTGAATGCAGTAAGAAGATTGAAGTTATTCTATTACATAAATTCAAAAATAGGGTCTACAAATCCTTGAGCTCTTCTGCTTCATGTATACCTTTATTTTTCTAGAATGCAATTTTACCAAGCAATAAATCAGAAATACAAAACTTATTACAAAAGATGAGGCCAGTATACTTCAACCAAAGGTGAGAAGCTCTTAGTTGCACGTTTAGACCCCAACAGAGTCACCAAAAACTATTGGGTGAATATTTTGTCATCCTAACTAAAGACAAAATGGTTATATCAACCATGTAGTGTAATGAGATTAAATCTCTCCTCTCAGAAAGGGGAGGCTCCCTTCTTATTGCTAACTAATATAAACCAATAACTAACTAGACTTATTTACACTAAAAACTATCCTTGGGGTGATTCCATATCATCCTATTCTCTTATTTCAGAATAGATGTTTACAATTATAGATAATAATCCCAGAAAGATTATAATATGCAAAGAACTACAAATTACTAACTTGGAGCAATAATGACCAATATCCAATTAAGTTATACAAAAGAATAACTAAATGATACTAGCATGTGTTAATCACTAAGAAACCCATGAAAACACAAAGTTTCCCCTTGCTTCTTATGCCAATTGAAAATGAAAGATTTCAGAATAGAGTGCAGCCCAAAGTCTTCACTATATGCCAAGATAAGATAACACGATCGTAGACAATAACTTACAGCCCAAAGTCTTCAAGTTACTTCTCATTCACAAAGATGTAATACAAAGGACATAAGAACAATTCTATAACATCACAAACTTGACCCAAGACAAAGATTGGATGCCAAATTGCTTTCTTTATATTTATTGAAAATTGATTTACAAAATAAGCTCAAAGTCTCAAATTGCTCTTCAAAATGGCAGCGCTTCGCTTCAATAGATAAAAGATAATATTTACATAAGAGGACCTCTTTATTTATAGGGAGAGGCCGAGAGCAAAAATAGGAAATCTCCAACTACTTTGACTCATTCAAAAACTGAGTCCAGATTGATTTAGGACTTCTCTATTTTTACATGTAATTACATATTTGAAAATAGCATGTAAATATGTCTGGAACAAAAAACATAAAGCATGAAAATATTTGAAAAAATAAACTAAGGCACGATCAAATTTCCCCACCATCTTTCTCCATGAAATCTTCATAATTATTTATTACTGATTGTACTTCATCAGCATTTGGTCTTGAAGTATGTTTTGAAATAGCAAGGGCTCTTGTTATTGAATCCTTCATGGTGTTGTAAGATTTCTCGTGCCTGCCCAGGATCACTTTGAGGTTGTCTAACATCAACCGAATAGCCAACAACTTATCCATTGAAGCCACTGAAAAGGCTTATTCTTTGAACTCCTTCTGGATCATGTTGTTGAATTCTTGTATCACTGCATCTGTGGAAAGAAACTTCTAGTTGTCATCGAGCAACTTACAAGGAAATTCTTCAATCCTATTAACAAGATTCACATCATTATCTTCACTAACTTCACGAGCACTATGCAAATCTTTGATTAATTCCTTGATGACACTTATCCTGTGTATGATAGTTTCTTTGACTTCCACAAACATCTCTTTATTGGGAATGATCCCAATCTCCACCAATGTGCCCAATTTGAGTTTCTTCATTTTAGTCCAATCCTACAAACTGCCTTCCAAATCTTGCTGCTCTTGAGATAAAGCATCAACAACTTTATCCAACTCTTCTCTTACACTTTCCATCTTCTCCATTTTTTCCATAGAAGATTTTATGAGTTCTAATCCTTGTGCAATCATCCTATCCAAGAACTCACTGACCACTTTGCCTCTTAGATGAACCTTTTCAACCTTTTGAATAATTAGATCTTCAATGGTTATAGCCACATATTCAACTATTTCAAAAGAGAGGATAATCTTTTGGAGTACTGAAGTCAATTATTCTTCTTTAGCTTTGTAATGATCTTTCATCTTTTTCACCTCATGAAATTTCACAATAAGAGAATTCAATGTAGATTGAGCATCAGCCTTGGCACTCTCATGAGTGATCTTTCCTAATTCAACCCTTAAGATGGAATAATCATTGATATCAAACTCTTCAACATATTTGTTAGGAGGAGGCTGAGCAGCTTTTGCATACCTATATCCCTTATCTTTAAACAATCTGGAGAGAGTCTTTGGTTTTTTCTTAATCTTGGTCTTTGTAGGTTCCAATTGCTCAAAGTCAAAGTTGTCTAGAGAGACAGCTTCTTTCTTCCACTTTGGTGTATGAGATGAGAGCTAAGGGGGAAGGGTAGACAAACTTCCATCTATACCAGTAGTCATTGTTTGTATTGGAGAAACTGCACTCACAAAAGTTGAAGTTACAATAGGTGAAGTATTAGTAAGAACAACACCAGGAATATCTACGTTTGGAATTTGCCCAGAATCAGTCATGAGTTGCTCAAAATTAGATTGAGGGTTTATATCAAATGAAGGTGAAGAAAAAATTGGCAAAGAGGAGGAAGAACCAAAAATAGTTTCCAAATTCTGCTTAAGACTATCAAAAATGATCCTAGAGGAGGGAGATGAATGCACAGATTGAATTGACCCAGATGATGGAATATTGATTGAGGCAATAGGAATGACTATGATGGTGGGGGTAGAAATAGAAACTAGCATAGTATCTAAGGAAGAAGAAACATGTGGCTCCTTTGAAATGTTCACATGAGGAGAAATTTCAGGTTCTTCATGTTGTTCTTGCTCTTCTTTCCCTTCCTCTTGATCAACATCTTCTTGCTCCTCTGAAGACAGTTTATCAATAGATGACCCTTCAGCAACTGTCTTAGCCTTTCCACCTTTTGAAACAAATTTGATTTTAGGCTTAGCAATTTTACTTGAACTTGGCACATCACTCTTATTCTTTGTTCTCAGCTCAGTATTTTTACCAGTGGGATCTTAGGTTTCCTCCTTTGACTTGGTTACAAAGTCTTTCAACTGAATTCCTTTTTCTTCCAACCATACATTTCTGTTACCCAGAATCAATTGAAACCTTTGTCAGATAGAAGTTACCTCTTTCTTTGACCATTGTATGGCTGATAAAGGAGAATTTGCAATGTTATCTATCACATATGTGGGATCCAGGATATCGCCATCATCAACCATGCCCTCAGGAATATCTGCCAAGTCAAGTTCTTCAATTTGACTCAAAGTCAACTGACAATAATCTATTTTCCTTATTTCTTCCTCTATCCTCAAATCTTCCCAAACATCCTCAACTCTGTATACATGGGTTAAAGATCTCTTTTTGATTTTATCCTTTACCCTTCTATAATCAAAATTGGCTCTTTTCTTGTAAAATTTCATTGTGACCAATTGCATTTCAGACTCTATAACTTTAACCTTTGGAGATGTAGAAATAGAGTACCAGCCAATTTCAATAGGAAATCTGAAACCTCATTTCTTAAACTCCATCTATTTACTATGCACTGTCATGATTTGTCTACACAATTCCATCAACACAATCATATCACTGGGGTGCCTTGGAAGCATGTAAGGATTCCCCATGAAACATCCAACCCTTAAATAGGTAATGTAGAAAATTGTAGGTACAAGCAACCATATTTATTCATCTTTGACCATGCTTCATTAGAAACCCTTTTCTTTTCCAACTGAGGATCAAATAAACACAAGAAGGTAGCAAAGAAAGCATTGTTAACTCTTATGAAGTGATGAATACTTCCATGAAGAGTTAGCTGAGG
Source organism: Cunninghamia lanceolata (assembly GCA_027924645.1). Taxonomy (NCBI): domain Eukaryota; kingdom Viridiplantae; phylum Streptophyta; class Pinopsida; order Cupressales; family Cupressaceae; genus Cunninghamia; species Cunninghamia lanceolata. Next base: position 3,797,769 of record BSBN01000082.1, read on the forward strand.
ATAATATTGATAAACTAAAATTACTCTCATATCCCCCTCTGATGTCAATCCAGGAAAATTCCTCATTGAGGCAGCAACATAGACAAGGTATGATGCCATATAGAACTTGAATGAATTGCACACCTTTATGAGTTGGTCATGAATCGCATCACTGGTGTGGAATCCCAAGAAGATCTGTTGCTTTCTTCTCATTATGATCTTGATGTACAGATACATCCATTCATGGAAAGTAGATGATGTAGGCAGACCTCACTCTACTAAGAAGACTAATTAAATCACTGACTTCTTCAATGAAGTCACTACAAGGAAAGTTCTTAGGCCATCTCGAAAGATTTGGCCTTGGAGTCTTCAACCACCTACTATTGATCACCTTTTCAGCAATCTCATAATTCTTATCATATTCCTTTTGTGCATTATCAAAATCAATATGCATCAATGCTAGGACACTTGAAAGCTTTGTCAAGGAATTTCATATCCAGTTCCTCATAATCACATCTCCATTAATGTCTCTGACACCCTAATCATCCCTATTGTAATGTTTTTCCACCTGAAGAGCAAATTTAGGATTGTGTGCAGCTATAGGAAATGCAACTACCAAGTGAATCTTACTTTCCACTATGCACTTCATACCATGACTAAGTGGTTGTTGTTTGGTTCTTTCTACAAACTCAGCCATATCAACATGACTTATCTTAGTATCTGTTATTTCATCCACATCAGAGGTCACTAAGGTCACCGAAAAGACTCCTTGGTATTTTTACTTCATGGCTTTTAATTTCTTTGGAGAGGGATATGTCATCTGAAATACAACTACGCTTGCAGATCTCAGAATACATGCACAAGAGATTGCAACACAAAAGTCAAGGTTTTGCAATGTTAGGAAAATTTGCTTGATTTGGAAATTGTAATGATGTGGAAATTCTAAGCAGTGATATGATATTTAAGGGGCTAGAGCACAATGTGGGAAAGAAATAGGGCAAAAGCAAATTCAACAAAATTTGTTGAAGTGAGAAAGTTTCCCAATGTTAGAGAATTTTTTGCAAAAATGGTGTAAGGGCGCTAAAATTCAGCGACCCTACATATTGGAAGTGCTACATTGGTTTAGTACAAAGTTGGCAAATTTTACCAACTTTGCATATGGGTAAAATTTGTAGTTGTGGAAGGTTCGATAAATTTTGTTGATCATACATGGTGTTTATCAACTTGAAGTGACTACATGGGCAGCAAATTTTGCTAACCATGCATGTTAGTAAAACAACAAAGCGTATGTAGGGTCGGTGAAGTTCACCGACCATGCATGATGGTAGAATAGTTAAAGTTTTGCGGGGTCGGCGAAATTCACCGACCCTGCATTGGTGGTAAAACCTTAAGGCAAGATAAAACTTGAGGGAAATCATTCTCAACTTTCTCATAGGGAATGGTTAGAGAAATTTGCCAACCCTACTAGAGAAAGCTCTTGAATATGTAGGTGTAGTGTCGGTGTTTTCTACTAACCTTTACATAGGTAAAACACAACATTTTTGATGAACTTTGTCAACCAATACTGTGAACTTAGGTGAAAAAGGGCATCACCATAACTATAAGGGATTCGACCAAAACAAAAACAGGTTTGAAACCCTTCTTCCTCTCACAGACTAATCAAAGATGAAAATGAAGGCTTCAAGGCTTCCCTAGGCTAGGTTTAGTTTGAACAAATAAAAGAAAAAACTAAAACTCGCAGGATTCAAACAATCAAAAATCACAAACTAAACTAACCCTAGAAACATAAAGGAAACACGATACCATCAAAAAAATTAAATCGTGAATGAAATAGGAAGAACATAAAGAAAAGAACTTACCTGAAGAATAGTGAAAACGATGACAAAACCTAGATGAATGCTTTGCCAAATCCGTTCCAAAGTCACCAAAAAGGTAAACACATGATGTTACACAGGCACAGAGTAGTGGAGAGGGTAAGAAAACAAAAGAACAACCAAAATAAAACAATAAAAATGCTTCTAAAAACCCTAAAATTCCATAACCGAGATGTATTTATTACACTCGTGTTAACTAAATGTAGGTTCAACAAAATATGCCAACCTTACATGTTAAAATTTGATAAGATGCAATGGTGGGGAAAAATGCCAACCGTGCATCTACATAAAATTTTCCTAACTCCCAAAAAGGTGAAATTTGCAATTAGACTTGCTTCGCAAATTCTGAGAAACTGACATAAGTTGACACTCGGAAGGACGTTATGAGCCTATGAGATCATGCACGAGGACAAATGTGATTGCCTCATTTTGCGTACTTAGACTTGTGGGCTACGAAACAAACAAGTTTCGTAGGGCTCATCCCACAAATTGAGTATAGCTAAATTTAAGGATAACAATATCAAAGTATAACAACAATCTCCATCTCCTGACAAATCAAAGATTTCCACAACTCTTCAATTCACCACATTACTTCATCATCTAAATCACATATCCATCACAACACAAATAACCCACAAAAGTATTCAAATCCTCTCCAAATCCTAATCACCATATACAAAGGCACTCATTCCAAAACACATATCCACCACAACACAATTAACCCACAAAAATAAATAACTCCTTTCCACAACCCAATCATCATATGCAAAGGCACTCATGCCAAAATACTATATAATAGAATGTCTCCCCAAGAGAGGTTCCACACCTCTCTCAACCCCAATGCATGAGTGGATATTAACCCAAGTGGGAAAATCAACACCCAACACAACTTGAATCATAAATTAATCAATACACAAAGTAGAAATACACAAAAGAGTTTTCAACATATAAAAGTAAGAGGATCAATATAAAAATCAAAAACCATATTTATTTGATAATATTCACAAATAACACTACCATAATATAAAATGGTCTAAAAGACTACCTCAATGCTTCAACCAAGTTAGGTGAAGCCTTGATCCAATTTCTTCATCTTCTCCAAGCTCCAAAGATTTTCCTCTCATCATTCTTCTTCCCAAACTCTTGCTCTTTAAAATAGAAAAATTTTCAATACTTCAACCAAGTGGCTGAAGCCTTGATCCAAATTATTCATCCTCTCCAAGCTTCCAAGCTTTTCTCATTTCTCCTCCTCCAAAACCCTTTTTCTTCAAAATAAAAAAATAAAAAAAATCTACAATAGAAAGGCCAACCCCAAAACAAGCTTCAAGAAGGGATTAAATAAAAATAAATTTCTATATATACAATAAGCCTAAGTTTGAGTTTGACTTTGTAATTCAAATCAGATTTTGCCTCCAACAACCCGTCACTTACCTTCCAAGACACTTTTCTAGGCTCTAGAAACTTCTAAAATAGTTTTTAAATATTTAAATATGGGCCTCACTCATAGGTTATCACTATAGGGGTTTAATTTTACATAAATAATAAAGAAAATAATATTTTATAACCCCAAAATCTCCCTATTAAGTTTAAGTCCAAAATTTGACACTTAAGAGAATTCATCTACACCCCACATTGGATAATAAAATAAAATTAAAAATTTTATTAACACAATCACACTCACAAAACTTTTATACCAAAAACCTTAATCTTCTCTTAGGATAAGGCCTAGGTACACGGGGGAAACAAAACAGTGGTTTCTTAGGGAACCTCCACAATTTTTCCATTGGTCATGAAATTTAACCTACGCACTTGCACACAAATGTTAATATATCTAAGATAATAGTTGAAGCAACATTCATAATTAAATTTAATATATGTGTCATAAGTATTTCATAATTAACAATATTATCATAATTAAACGAAAATCAAATAACAAATTTTATTCATCACATTACTACAAAATTACATAAATAAATAACATTCAATCAAATATAATTTAGATTTATCATTCATAATTATGTTTATTCTAAAATCAATCCAAAGTGACAACTAATTATAATTTGTAACTCTAATCTAACAAATACAATTAAGTCCATAATTAATCAACCAATTCATGTTCACAACTAGTAATCAACTACTATTCTAAATATAATATAAGTGTCTAAACTATCTATGATCAAAATAATGTTAAACTGTGCATCCACAAGTGTTTTACACAAACAATTCTATTAAAATAAGATGAGAACAAGAGGGAAAGGAGTGGGCCTCACACTCTCCCCCACTATAATTAGGCTTCCTCCTGGAAGTCCTCAAAGATTAGGCAAAGTAACCCACCATTTGGTCAAGGTAATGGGCTCCTATTTCCATGATAAGAAACTATAAAATCTTAAGGTCATCAATGAATAATCAATAACATGGTGATTCCTTTCCTATAGAATGCAACATACGTCGATATAAGAGGAGAAGCCAAAACATTAATACTTACATTACATCCATAAGACAAGAGTGATACAATCTTACATAGTTCATATATTCACACACACACACACAGTAAGGTCGTACCAATGCATACTAAAACCACAAAAAAATTATTATGTTATTACTTATCATTATACTACTTATTTATACTTCCCTAGATTCTAAATTTGTGTCAACCAATAGAATTTAAGTCCCAAGTAAATAAACATCCCACAAATCAACTCATTAAATCATGTTTTCCTACCATATCAATCACCTCATTTCTCTAAAACTTTTCTTACTAAACTTACATGTCTCAGTTACATATGAAACATAACAATGACTTCACACTCTTCACAAAATGGGACTCACATAAGGAATTTTATGAGAATGATCAATGCCTAAATACATCCAAGTAACCATGGGGTTATGAATTCATAACCTAGTAAATATATTATCTTGCAACTAAAGAGTCAACACCTAAGTACTCGTGGTACCAAACAAGTCTCATCTCTCTAAAAGGAAAGATACCATATGTGTCCTAGTACTATAAAGCAAGAAGAGGGTATACATTCATGAATTTTAAAGAAAATAATTATCACCATCCTAACCAGTCCATTAGTAGACTTCAATTCTTCAAGAAATTTTGAAGCCACCTACTCCCCCCATACAACCTACCTGGGGTCCCTTTAAAAAAGCAATACAATACATGTAAAAATCCACACATACCAATAGTATAAAAATGTAAAAGCCTCAAAATACAATAATTAAAATAATAAAATGTTAAATAAAATTCACAATGAAATCTTGTAAAAGATAATAGAAGTCAAATGTGGCCACCCCTGCAATAATTTTATCAGGTTAGATTGGATAGAGTTCTGGCTACCTCTAATTGGGACTTTTTCATTGCTTATAATTTGGAAGCCCTCCCCAGGACGACCTCGGACCATAACTCCCTTCTTCTATCTTAGAGGGATAGGGAAGTCAAGGGTCCCTTCTCCTTAATATTTAAGACCATGTGGTCCAAGCACCCAAAATTCATAAAGCAGTTGGCTAGCTGGTGGAATGTTACTACTCAAGGGACCCCCATGTTTAGGTTAGCCCATAAGCTAAACATAGTGAAAAAAATTTTAAGGGATGGAACAAGTATACTTTGGTAATATCTTTAATAGAAAGAGAAGGATTTTGGCCAACCTTGCTGATATTCAGCTACAAATGGCTAATGGGGACTCATCTGATGATACTATGTTGCTAGAGGAATCTTTGAGGAAGGAATGGAAGGATATTCTTAATAAGGAGGAGATTTTTTGGAAACAGAAATCAAGAGTGCAATGGCTTAGGGAGGGAGATAGGAACACTTCCTTTTTCCATCAATCTTCTATGAGACATAGGAAAAGGAATAGTATTGTTAGACTTATGGATGAGAATGGTTCCTATGTTGAGTCAAATGTTCAAGTGGGACAGGTGGATGCCACCTATTTTCATAACTTCCTTGTTGCCCAAGACTGAGGGGAAAAAAAGGAGTTAATTGACATTATTCCCACCCAACTTAATGCTAAGGATAATGCCCAACTCACTAAACCAGTGACAAAGGAGGAGGTTCAAACTTGTCTCTTCTCTATGGAAGCCTTCAAGGCACCATGACCTAATGGCTTCCCCCAGCCTTTCTTCAAGAATATTGGGACATTGTGGGGAAGAATGTTATTGAAGCTGTTATGGATTTCTTTAGGATGGGGAAGCTGCTTAAACAGTTGAACCATACCTTCATAGCACTGGTACCTATTGTCACATAGAATTGCACCCAGCTTGGAGAGAGTCCAAGTATTCTAATGACACAATGGGAATGATCTCAAGTTGTGGGACCTTGCAAGTTGAGATCAGACCTCCAGAGAAGGCTGGTTCCTCATTCTAATCCTAATGCTTAGAGAAAACTATCTAAACCTAGTGTTAATACTGCAGGGGAAAATGGTTAGGAAGAGACTGAATGGAAATAAAGGTGATGCACTGGATTTAATGAGTAGTAGTAAGCCTGGAATAGACACAACAATGATCTCAATCACAATAGAAGGTTCACACAGACTTATAGGACTGATTGAGGCTTCGGTATGAAGACCTAACCTATGGAGGAGCCACTTCACTCATAGAATAGATCATAACTTCAAGTAAAACACAAAAAATAGAGCATAAGAGAGGCAAGAAATTGTGAATATACTGATCATGAAGGTCAGAAACTATTACAATGTAAAATAACTTATAGCAGGAAAAGACACAGTATAACTAATTACATTCATTAGTGGATTAACCAGAAGACAATGGAGGCCAAGCTACAGGCACAGTGAGTCAAATTATGATAATCCTTCAATTACACTAAGAAGTCTGACTACAAGAAATTTGGCAACATAACAGCCTAGAAATTACTAACTCCTACTTCTACTGAAGATTACAATGCTTTTTATATCAAATTCTTGTGTAGAGGGCATTGAGGCAGATGCACAAGATCTGAGACCACCAATGCCACCATCAATGTAGACCTAGGAACTAAGGGCAAAGAGGACAGCGGCCATGCCTCTGGCAGATCTACAACACTACGAAAGGTTGCCCACACACAAGAGAGGATAGGGCATTGAAGATGAAAGCCCAATAGTCATCTCTGACCAGAGAAATATCTACCATCGAGCCACCAGAGTCCCATCACATTGAAGAACCATGCCATCCCTATGAATTTCATCTACAGAGCCCACTAACTGAGAATCAATGTGAAATATCTACCTCTACAACACTTCAAGTTGGTTGGTGAGATGTCTTGTCAGTCGAGACTGCATATCCTCCTTTAGTCAGTAGCTATCCTGATATTCAGAGGTGCACATCAAGATCATATTTTGAAATGAGAATATTCCCCCCAAAAAGCCTACCAAATGAAAGAGGAGAAAATTCTAAGCACTTTTGCCTTTTGAATCATGTAGAAATTCCTTAGGATGAGGGAGATATCTGCAGTCAAAGTTGTAGTCAACCAGCATCTGGATGTCCACTTGTCATCATCTTGCAATCGTGCAGAGAATCTTCCCAGCAACCAAGATTCACCTGCGACACTACACTACCATCTGATCTTATTGGCCCCTCATACACTTTACACATGTCGTGATTCTAGAACCGCGTGAAAGGAAAATAGCCATCTTCATTTGGGCTCCATGGAAGTGTGCTTAGCCCTCCACATGCCTCCTATTCATAAATCTTTTCATCCTTCCCAGGAATAGACCATGTGTCCACATTTTACAGCCATGTAGAAGGGATGTGATGTCAGCTTTAGACAGTCTGCGGGCATGTGATATTCGGATATGCACCCGTAAAATTTTTCTTCGCAACATGGAGGGGCCATCATCCACATGGATCTTAACCTTCAATATCTGGATGCTAACTTAAGATCTAGATGCCTTTTAAATATCTTGATGATGTCATTGGCATGAAGAACTTTGTCGAAGAGGGGATCTGGATGACATCATCAAGATATTAGCATTGGGGGGATATACCGAAGGTGGAATGTCTGGATGACGTCATTGTCATATGCCCTTCTTTGGAGAGGGGGTCCGGATGATGTCATCAGGACATTCGCATGGTCATGGATATTGAGAAAGATCTAGATATTAGTTAAGATCCGGATGTTAAGAAAACATCCGGACATTATTTAAGATACAAATGTTAAGAAAACATCTAGATATTAACTAAGGTCCACATATTGGGAAGCATCTGGATATGAAGAGGATATTGGGACCTTAGCTAAGGTCTGGGATATTAAGAAATATCCAGGATGTTAGCTAAGATCCAGATGTCGTCACCAGGATATCCACACCAAAATGATTAAGTATAAAGATGGGAAATCCCTGTGAAGGAAGGCATTTGAAGACAAAAGGTTTCTTGGTTTTTCTAGGTTTCTTGCAAGGATTCTCGAGACGAGGTTTTAGGTATTTTTTCAAGGCAGAGCATGAGGAATATGAAGGATCAAGGCCTGTAGAGCCATATTCTAGGGGATATCCAGGAGATATTCAAGATGAATTATTTGACTCTGGACAGAGGAAAATGGGTCAATAGTACCCAAGAAACTAGACCCTATGAGCATGGGGGACTTCAGGCCCATTAGTCTTTGTAATATGATTTACAAGATTTTCTCTAAGATCCTGGTTTGTAGATTACAACCTATACTGGACCATCTAATTAGCACTAGCTAGAAGGGGTTTGTTCTGGGTAGACAAATTCTAGATGCTACCATATCTACACATGAATTCATTCATTCTATAGACATAAATAAATTTCTTGGAATGGTATTTAAACTTGACATTTCCAAAGCCTATGACAGGGTAGCTTGGGGCTTCCTCTTCAAGGTCTTGGAGCATATGGGATTTCAAGAGAGAACTTTGTAGCTTATCAAAACATGTGTTACTTCTATTAAGTACTCTATCCTTGTTAATGGGGTCCCCAGGGGTTTCTTCAATGCTGGGAGGGGCCTAAGACAAGGTGACCCATTATCCCCTTATCTCTTTATTCTAATGGCTGAGGTCCTTAGTAGAATTTTCTTAAATTTGCTAAATATTCAAGAGATCAAAGGCATAAAATATGCTTCAATAGCAAACCCAATTGCCATTCAATAGTTTGTGGATGATACCATCCTTTTTAGGGCGGCCTCAATGGTTGAAGCTAGGAAATGGAAGAAATTTCTAAAGGATTATGAGGATTCCTCAAGCCACTGTATAAGCTATGATAAAAGCTTGATTTACTTTTTTAATACTCCTTTGGACCTTCAACAAAAAATAATGGGGATTTTCGGCTATTCTAGTGGTGAGCTCCTATGAACCTACCTTGGTCAAGTCCTTTAATTATTAAAGGTGTCACTCCTACATACTATAATTCCATTTTGGAAAGGATTCAAAAGAAATCAGCTAGGTAGAAGGGCAAGTTATTGAGTCAAGCCAGAAAATATCAACTTCTAAAGGCTTCCCTTCAAGGTATTCCTATCTACTTCCTCTCCCTATTTAAAATCCCCAAATATATTGTGGAGAAGTTTGAGAGAATCCAAAGAAACTTCCTCTAGGCTGGGATGGAAGAGAAAAAAAGGTTGGCCCTGGTTAGTTGGGACAAATTCTGTAGATCTAAATTACAAGGAGGCCTTGGTATAAGAAAAATCAACCTGATCAACAAAACCCTCCTGGCTAAGATTGGGTGAAATTTCCTTTGTGGGGGCAAGGATTGGGGTAATATTTTGAGGGCTAAATACTTGTCCAATCTGAATTCTAATCACTTCCTACACATTATTGGTTTACCCCAAGGGTCGGTGATTTGGAACAATGTGTTAAAAAGTAGGACCTTACTGCTGCAAGGCACAAAGTGGAAGCTGATTATTTTCTTCCTAGCAAAAGTGGTTGGAAATAGTTGTCAGACTACTACCAAGATATAAATGACATTAAACAGATTGCTAAAGAGGTGCAACTCTCCCTTCATGATTGCAAGATCCCAATATTCCCCCAGAAGGATAAATTGTTGTGGGATAAGGATAAGATGGGGATTTTTATAGTCAAATCTACTTATAACCTATTTATGGAGTCAAATGAGGACCCTAACCTCTGGAGAAGGGTCTGGAATCATAACTTTATTCCCAAAATCAATCACTTCTGGTGGCTTGCTATGCAAAACAAGATATTAACTATTGACAATCTTTGGCTAAGATATTTTAAAATCCCTAATCGATGTTCTCTCTATATGAAAGATGAAGAAATTGTTCCCCACTTGTTACTGCATTATGATTTCTCTTGGGAAGTCTAGACTTTAGCTATGCAAAATTTGGAGTGTACTAGAGTATTAATTTTGAGCTCTCTGGTTTCATAAGGTGATGGAAACCCTCTTTTACACATCCTATTTGCAAATAAATATGGGCTCAGGTTCCCCCCATCCTTGCCTGGGGTATCTGGAAAGAAAGGAACAATAGGTTATCTAGAGATAAGAATAAATCCCCTAAGGAGGTCTTATGTATGTTTGCTAAGCTTTTGCAGGAAAATCTCTCTAACAACACTCTAAAAGCTACTGAACATCCCCCAATAGACTTGAAGCTAATATTATAAGCCTATGGAGTGTAACAAATAACATCTGTAAGTTGGATGATTCTAAAAGAAATGCTTGTTCCAATACCAAATGGGCCCCCTGTTGCTGGTTGGACGAAGCTCAATTTTGATGGGGCTGCTAAAGGGAACCCTATCTTGGCTAGTGGAGGAGTCCTAAGATTGGCTAAGGGAGAGCTTGTTGTGTCTTATGCTGGGGGCCTTTGTGAAAACTCAAATAATGTTGTTGAGGCAATGACCCTTCTTTGGGGCCTTAAGGTTGCTCTTGCTATTGGAATCAAAAATCTTCTTACTAAAGTGGACTCCAAATTTATAGTGGATGTTATTAAGGAAAGACCCAGGGTGGGCTGACGGATTGAAGATATAATCTAGGATATTAAAAAATCCTTCTTAGTTTTAAGGGATTTGAGGTTAAACATGTTTACAGGGAAGGAAACCAAGTTCTAGATGCCATGGCCAATATTAGGAGCAATCTCTTTCCTGTAAAATGTTGGAGAAGTATCCTAAATCTACCTCATAACATTAGAAATAACCTCCAAAAGGAAGCCCAACCTTATATCAATTAATGGCTACTCATAAGCTTCTTTGTTATGAATATTTGTATATTCTTATCTATGTTCTCATGATCAGCCTCAACCATGAAAGAAGACATGAGAAGGCTAGTGTCATCTTGGCTGAGATGACATATGTTCATCACATAAAGATTGGGGAATTCCACATAAGCAAAAGACAACTCAACAAGACCCTCAGGCAATTGCTTAGCTAGCGCAAGGGGGCATGTCTTATCTTGGCGATGCGTCTATCCATTGATAGCCTGCACAAGTTTCATAATGATAGTAATTATGATTCTAAATGTGAAGGTGTTGTGAAGGACATGTATGGGAGTTTGAGGGCCCTTAGGAGCAGGATTAATAATGATCGATAGATTATTATTTCTAGACAATTCAAAGTTGAGCCACATTTTTTCTGGCTATCTAAGTTTATGTTGTGTGATTTCCCTTGCTAGATTATGAAATACATGACTATGGGCAGTGACAAGGTCAGAACTGAGCCTTCCTCTTGTGCAGATTTCAAAGATGAATCCATGCTATGGAGTATATGTTATGAAGGGGGGATTATGCCAATTCTTGGAATGCCTTAACAGCTTTGATGAAAATCTCTCTATGCAATTCGTGATGTCATGGAATGTTGATCAAAAAGTCTGGGTTGGTGGAGTTCAGTTTGAAGTTTTAGAAGAAACCATTGCTAAAGCCACGGGTCTGTGTTGCATTGGTAACAGTTTGAAGAAGCAAACTAAAGTTCAAGACCTTGAAGGGATGAAGAAGTTCTTTAGAGAAGGGCAGAAGTCAATTCACTTGCAGAGAGGCTTCGAGAGAGAAAGCCTTGTCAACCCTTGGGACAAAGTCTGCTACCTCATCATGAAGTACTTCACCTTGGAGGATCATTTTAGGTGCTATTACCATTATCAATTCGCCCTTCTTAATCGTTTCAAGCATAATATTCTTGTGAATTTCTCTTTTTATCTTTTATCCTCCTTAAATTCGTCTATCAAAATGGCTAAGAAAACCCATGAGCGTAACCCTGTTGTGGTCATAGTCCTGCTCCATCAAGGCTTACTCCTTCATTTGTTTCATTTCCATATGGCCCTATGCCCTGCTAAGCCTATTAATGTGTGCCTTGTTGAGGAAAGAAATGACTCAGAGGATAATGTCCCCTTAAGTGTCAAGTATGGTAGTCCTAGTAAAAACAAAGTTGTTGGCCCCACTGGTAAAGATCTCCAGGGCCCTATGGGACCCTCCCCTAACCCTAAGAATCAATTTGTTGTTAACCCTAGTCCCTGGTCCCACAAGAAAAAGGGCACTAAAACCCCTCTGGTCCCCCAAAAAGTTAACCCTATTCTGTAGGGCCCGGCTGACTCGACTACTCCTTCAAGGGGTAGTTGGGTCCCTAGGGCAATCCTAGAAGGCTATTGCAAAGGGCTTATGTGGGTTGAAGAATAGCCCTTCACACTCGGGTGGAAAAAAATAGAAAGGTAGTCAAGAGGAACACCATGTTCCTGGGAAGGCTAGTAAAAAGAAAGGTAAGAATGTTGCAAGTGGTGTGAAAGTATCTAACCCAATTGTGGATAAGGGGAATGTTGAGCCCCAAGAGCAGGGGGTTGATGTGGCTGAGGAGAATAAGGAGGTTACAGAGATTTTTGTGAGTACTATGAGAAGGCCTAGTATTTGTAGGTCCAATAGATTAGTTGGGGGTAAAAATTTTGTGCTTAAAATTGTTGATTATTCATCTGCTTCTAACCTAGAGGATGAGGTGGAAATCAAAGAGGTCAAGTCGACTCCTGATCAACTAGATGAGCAAGAGGGGGCCAGTCACTTTGAGTCTCTAAATAACTCCTATTATGAGATGGATCAAGAAGAAGTGGAGATCCTCGAAACCTTTGAGAAGGAAGCTGACAGTGCTAGGGAAGGTGTCAATAGTAATCAACTTAACAAGGAGATAGTTGATGTCAAGAGGAGACTTCTCTCTATGGAGAACAAATTTAAGGTGCTTTCTTCCGTGTGCTTGAAGATGATCCACCGTGTGCCTACGACGCTGACTATTCTACAGGATGCTCATAATGAACAGGATGATAAGGATGGAAAGACTGCATGCAAGGAAGAACTTATGGTGTTCCTTAAGGACGACTGAAATAATCTACTTAAGTAGTTTCTAGTTTTATGTTTTTTTGGTATTGGTACTCTTATAATATTGTTATGTTAGTTAGCTGTTAGTCTGCTGCTATTTTGTTGTTCATGGTCGCTGGCTTGTTTTGCTACCCATTGGGCTTTTGTAATAGGGACCTGCACCCTTGTTTGCAGCTTATCAATACCAAAAACAATTTTAATATCAAACAAAATTCCATTTAAATAAGTCCTTGAGGCAAGGAACATATCAAAATTAATCGGCTAAGTAGCCCAAAGTAATAAATATTCAATATTGTTGGTTAACAATTTGAATATTCTTAAATAAATAAATAAATAATTTAAATAATCCGACAATCTCATAAAATTTACATCACTTGAATCACATGTCTTCCACAAGCCACCAAAAAGGGGAGTATGGGTATGGTGGACTCAACCTTATGAATTACCTAGAAAATTATCTCGCATTGAACAACCACATGTCCTTCACAATACAAGACATTCACTACAAATATTGCAAAATGCCTAGAACCAATAGTATCATATGTGAAGAAATTGCTAAGAGCTCTTAATGCAAGGATAGATTGGTCTGAGTTTCCATAATGGTAACACCTAATGCTATTCCAATACCATAAATCACTATTATCTTGAAATGCAACTAAATAACTAGAATATTTCCCAACACTAGTGTCTAATGAGGGCATGAAACATTTGACAAACATGAAGAGTAAATCCAAATAAAATGACACATTAGGGACCACCCTCAACCCAAGCAACATAACAACAAAGATTAGGTTATCTCTAAGCACCAACAAGTGTGGTTCTTCATGATGGAAATTCAATCATGGCAACATTCATAGATTATTATAACCTCTCTAGTGAGAAATCCATTTGTGCTCAACCCCTAATTATACTATGCCCTCAACCTAATGGGAAACAAGATATTATATAAACATAAAACATTACAACATAAAGGTAGTCAAAGTGAAATACACATTTTGTTCAAGAAGAAACACACCTATAACTAATTTATGTTTTCTTGCACATTGGCCTCAAATGTAGTTATCTACTCACAACTATCTTAAAATGGTGTTGAATACTCTATATCATGACTTGAGATACAATCACATAATGCACAAATCTCCACTTATTACAAGAGTAATTTCCACATGCTTTATCACTTTATGCTACACACACATACATTCCACTTATTTAAAACAATCACATTCATTAACACAATAGTTTACAACCAATTCTCACACTTTAAATTAATCTAAATATAGTTACTTATACATGTCTAACTAACATAAGGAGGCAAGACGTGTCCTACTTACCCTACTAAATTCCTACTTTAATTAGCACATTCAAGAATCTGATTCTTCATAAAATATTCATGTATTGCAGCTTCTAACTCATTTCATAGATAGACATAGATGGCCAACCACCTAATTTTATTACTTAGTCCAAAATTTATCCTATTCCCTTTGAAAATAGTATAATAATTTGATTATTTCTTATGTTTTGTCCTATTTTCTTCTTTTCTTTATGCAACATAATTAAGTTTTCTACCAAACAAGCAAGTGTTATATTCACATACAATTTCTAATTCATCAAAATTAAAAACAAGAGATTCAATTTTTTAAAATCATTTAAGAATTCATGATAGAATAATGTAACCATATATATAGTAAATGATAAGACAAAAGTTTATACATCAATAATGCAAATGTAATCACAAGCTATGGTGTACCATCTAATATGTCCTATTATTTTATGGATGCACATAGAATGTAGCATTATGTGAAGCCTACCATGTTATTTACTAATGTAGAAGACAACAAGCTCTCACATTTAACTCTTCATTTCTAGCTAACAAAAATGAGATAGAATATCATAAACTCACTACAACTCTTGAATCAGTGCCAACCCCTACAATGGTTAATCACAAGAATTTTTTCACACGAGAACTAGAAAATTTAAAGCATTCTACTACACAATATTAATTTATATAACAATAAGAATGATTAGTACATATTTCTATATATATTATTCTCAATGTGCTCCTAACACTTTCAACTCTAAGATTTAATTAATTTTCACTATTTTATTCTAATCAATAAAACATATGAATAATGAATACTTTCAAGACTCCTTAAATTTGATTTTCATATAATCTAAACCTAACATTTTAAAAAAAAAATCACTCACCAATTAAGGAGAGTGTTATCAACATTATAAGGAATTATGCAAGTGGTAGATGTAATTAGGAACTCATAAGGAAAATATGCTAAAGCATCATCTTAATATCCAAGAAATGGAAAGAAGGCTCAACTTTTTAGATAGACCAAGTTACAATAGATGAATGATTAAGTTTAGAAACCTACCATAAGGTGGACTAGTTCAATTTCAAATAGTCATTACACAAGATTCATGTATACAATTACCTCACACTTATCCTAAAAATGTTAGGAAGACTCTAACTATCAATTTACACAATTCTTCATTCCATTCAATTAATGTATTAATGAATTTTGAAAGCATCATTTCATACAATTATAATAGCTCTAGAAGATGATCAAAGAATTTTAAACATAAGTTCTGCTAGTCATTAGGTAGTAAACATGTTCTAATAGAAAATCAACTTCAAACACTAATACAAGCATTCTAGTAAGTACAAAGAAATTTATATCTATAATAAATTATTTACTATAACACTTTTCCCTAGTTATTATTAATTTTTCTTTCTTACACTTCACCATTCTACTATTTAATTGAATGCAAGAATGAAAGGGGGATTCAACAAGCATCATCTAAATTTTACATTCAAATGGATCTACTTAAGCACTTGGTATGTTACAAAACTCAACTTTCTAACTACTCAAAATTTTCACATTAAATGGAAGCATCAACAAACATACTACAATTTTGACAATAAGGATAGGTTCTATGAACTATACACTTTAATAATTATTACCAAAATCATCATGCAACTACATATACACAATAACACATATGGCAACATGACCCAAGCAAGTTCCTACAACTCCCAATGTTTGTAAACTTGGCTCTTATACCAAACGTATGCCCACCCATACATACATGTACAAATAGGTATAAACACAATGCAACTAGCCTTTTTTGTTTACAACACTAGATACTAATGGTTACACTACTCACATTAGTGAATTGTATACACTAAACATTGTTGCACATGTAACAGAATGAAAACATGCCACTCAAGACAATGAGAAATAATAAAAAAACGAGTGTGATGGAACCCCATTTACAATACCTACAAAGGTGAAGACAATCTAACAAGGTGTTGACATTATTATGCATGACATCACAAAGGGAAGAAAAGCTTAAGTATTTTCCCTCTAAGCTTCCTAAGAGGAAGTGATAATTCATCATCACCTTAAAGTGACTTGACCAATAAATTCTAAGAGTCCAAAAACAAACAAACAAACCTAATTTAATATTAAATCTAACTAGGCAACTAGCATTGTTTTAATAGCATTTAAACTCAATCTACAATCAAATGATTGTAAAATATTTTGACTCAAAATTTGACTTGCAATAAATTTATGAAGCAAATAGACATTTATGGACTACATGGATAAATCAATTTAAATTCATGTCGCTTAAACAAGACATAAAATAAGAGATTAGTCGACTATAAAATGTACAACTATCTAATAAAATCTAAATAAGATAACCCCATCATTTATTCACCAATCTCATTTTACAAGCTTCAATCATAAACCAAGGAACAAGGCAAGAATTGCAATAACTTATCCATTATCTAAATATAGTATTTAGTTATGTTGAGACAAAACATACTAATAAACTTCATATTACTTTTAGTTACAAAAATTTCTAATATATATACACTAAAGTACAATACACAATGATATTATAGGAATGCTCCTACTTTGAAATTATGATAAATGAAGTCTATTACACTTTATTTTTACTCTCATTATTAGCCAAGTGTGAGAATACAAAACAATCAAAACTTAGGAAAAAGAGATCAAATATAAAATAGTCAAAACATAGGAAAAATAGATCAAATCTTTAAAGACCCACTCTTACAATTATATGTCTATGATACAATTATAACTATTCCATATCAACCATTCACAACCATAACTACCAGTTCTACCAAGTGATTATAGTGTTAACATAGGAATTGTTTGATGAAATACCTTCAAGAATAGTGGTCATGAGGAATGCCATGAAGGTGAGATAAACATGTAATGGATTTGTAGAAGTAACTTAATAAACATTTCAATAACTCAAGCAAAATCAAAGACTTTCAAGACCTTTCCAATGGTATAAACAAATTAGCCTTATCATGCAAAATGAAGTTGTACTCACACAATTACAACATGTAGTAAAATCATTATAACATGGGAAAAACATAATATTTTTCTAACTTTAATATGGAAAAAAAATAATACTTAAAGTTCTATAAAACCTAGAAATTGTTTTATAAAATCACAAAGGATTTCAATGAAACAATGTCCACAAGTCTTCATTAAATCTTGTTACAGAATTGTTATAAAATAGTCCTCTACATTTATTCATAGAGAATGACTAACATACTATTGAGAGATTAAATTTAAACATCTTTTTTATTCCCTAGTTTAAATAAACTTATCCAAACATTAAGCTAACTCACTTGACCAATTAAACTATATAATCAAAACATTGATGTCCTCTATCTCAAACTGTGAACTGTTGTAAAGAAATCATATATATTTAATCCTAAAGAATGCTATAAATCAAATAGATAAATAAAATTTAAAGGTTTTTTAAAATTCTAATCTGAAAACAACATATCCTAAAATTGGCCCAACCCAGTTGATCAATTAAAAGTTATGATCAAATCACTATTGTCCTATCTCAAATAGTAAATTGTTATAAATAAGTCCTATAGATTTAATCCTATAGAGTGCTATACATACAATTGAGAAATAAAATTTAAAGGGTTTTTCAAATAATAATCTCAAAACAGAATATCCAAAAATTTGTTCAACTCAGTTGGTCAATTAAAAGTTATAATCAAAACATCATTGTCATCTATCACAATCATACAAATATTGAAATGTTGAAAGGAGACATATACATTTCAAATCTTCACAATGAGGTTCCCATTAATAAAATAGTTTAAACTTGCAACACAAATATCCACAAAGCCTCTCATGACCAAGGCTATCTCACCTCCCAACCTTAGGACTTGCAAGAAAGTCCACCCCCGAGCTAGGAGGTTCCCAAGAAACTGATTTACAACACTTGAATACACACATTTAAACACAAATTTGAAAACTACCCAATGGATAACAAACACAAATGGATCTTCTCAATATCCATTAATAAGGGGGAGTCAAGGGGACTCGCTAAACTCTTGGAGAAAAATTAAAGTATAACAACAATTTCCATCTCCTTACAAATCAAAGATTCCCACAACTCTTCAATTCATCACAATACTCCATCTTCCAAATCACATATTCATCACAACACAAATAACCCACAAAAGTATTCAAATTCTCTCCAAAACCCAATCACCATATACAAAGGCACTCATGCCAAAACACATATCCACCATAACACAATTAACCCACAAAAATATTCAACTCCTCTCCACAACCCAATCACCATACATAAAGGCACTCATGTCAAAAACACATATCTACCATAACACAAATAACCTACAAAAATATATAACTCATCTCCACAACGCAATCACCATATGCAAAGGCACTCATGCCAAAATACCATACAATAGAATGTTTCTCCAAGAGAGGGTTCACACCTCTCTCAACCCCAATACATGGGTGGATCTTAACCCAAGTGGGAAAATCAACACCCAGCACAACCCCAAACTCAAAATAATCAATACACAAGGTAGCAATGCACAGAGGGGTTTTCAACATATAAAAGTAAGATGATCAATAGAAAAATTAGAACCCATATTTATTTCATAATATTCACAACTAACACTACCATAATATAAAAATGGATTAAAAGGCTACTTCAATCCTTCAATCAAGTTAGGTGAAGCATTGATCCAAATTCTTCATCTTCTCGAAGATCCAAAGCTTTTCCTCTCATCTTTCTTCTTCCAAAAACCCTTTCTCTTCAAAATAGAAAATTTTTCAATGCTTCAACCAAGTGGGTGAAGCCTTGATCCAAATTCCTCATCCTCTCCAAGCTTCCAAGCTTTTCCTATCATTTCTCCTCCAAAACCCTTGTTCTTCAAAATAAAATAAAAATAAAAAATTCTACAATAGAAAGGCCAACCCCAAAACAAGCTTCAAAAAGGGAATAAATAAAAAATAAATATCTAGATACAATGGATCTATGGTTTATTTTGACTTTGTAATTCAAATCAGATTTTGCCTCCAGCAACCCGTCACTTACCTTCCAAGGCACTTTTCTAGGCTCTAGAAACTTCCAAAACAGTTTTTAAATATTTAAATATGGGCCTCACTCATAAGTTATCACTATAAGGGTTTAATTTTACATAAATAATAAAGAAAATAATGTTTTATAACCCCAAAATCTCCCTATTAAGTTTAAGTCCAAAATTTGACACTTAAGGGAATTCAACCACACCCAACATTAGATAATAAAATAAAATTAAAAAATTTATTAACACAATCACACTCACAACATTTTTATACAAAAAGAACTTAATCCTCTCTTAGGATAAGGCCTAGGTACATAGGGGAAACACAACAGTGGTTTCTTAGGGAACCTCTGTTGGCCATATATGTTGTCATTTATGTCAACATAGTATACATTGATGTCAACATAATAGATGGAAGTGTATAGACAGACTTGTACAAAGGAAGAGTTAGTATGGTCAAGGCAAACCAGTCTGGGAGAAGAGTAAACAACCTAAGTATGGATCAGTTTTGGGTTTGAACATGATGCGGAGGTAAACACTCATATCCTTGCATGATTCCTACATACACATACATATCTCATCAATCAAATGTACCACACTCAAGGATAAGAAGTGGAAGATTGACTAAGGCATTCACAGCACAAATCTTAAGGTAGAGTCTACTTGAGTTGGTCCGCACTTCTCTGCAAAGGAAGTTTTTGCCTTGCAATTCTAAAGATATCCTCTTGCATGTATTGACATGATATATCCAAGGTTTCATTCTCTCACTTATTCAGCATGAAAAGTTACAAGGGATAGTACATCAACCATCACTCGGATAGAGCAGTAAGTAAATTGTCATGTGGTTATGAGGAGTGACTAAAATTGGTATGATATATGCTATGATGGAGTTTCAAGTGGTCTGGTGGTCCGCAAAGATAATTCTCAATTGACAAAGGCATCACAATGTATTCTAGAGCCTGAATGCACAAGTTAAGTTCTACAAAAGTTGAAACATATAGTTCTATCATCAGAGCTTATCCAAAGGTACTACATGGTCCATGATACTTCAGGTATGATCTACATGCAGACACTCTTCATTCACCAGCATTACATTAAGCATTCATACCTGCAAATAAAGTTTAAATATAACTATCCTTCGGAACTGTGGACACCTAAGTCATTTTTGAATTCCTCTATGGATCTGATAAGTTGCATACATTGATGTCTAAGATCACTCCCAAAATGTTTCAGGCCTTGCACTTCACCGCAACATCATATTTTGGGTTGTGAAACATTACATAAGGTCTGGAAGACTCTATTCTCTACATATTGATATATTTCTTATCTTCTGAATGCTTAGTTGGTATGATACTTCTTTGGTAAGGTGTATGGATGTTATTGAGATCTTGCATGATTGAATCCTTGGTCTGCATTGCGTCTTTGGCTTCTCCTCAATAGTTGAAAGATGAACAGTTAAAAGTGTTATGTAGTATGAGCAGATTGGTTAAGTACCTGATGCATGCGGAGGCTCCTAATCAGTTTCTCCAAGTCTGAAAGGTATGGAAAGGTGTGTCCTAATGTTTTTCATAATGCCCTAAGGTCCGCAATAAGTTTGTTATCACTTTGCATGTGTTGTGGCCAACCAGTGACTAGCTACATGTTACATTCAATATTGTTCTGGATGTCAACCTAATAAATGTTTCAAGATCTTGCAGATGATATATATAGAAGATATAATTAATTTTAAATGTAATTAAGGAAAATAAGAATATAGAAGAATGGAGGTGAAGATATGAAATGCGCAAAATCAGTTTGAAAACAAGTATTGAGCAAGAATAGCAAACTGCACCATCAACATACAACAAATGTGTTCTTCATAGCAATCCTTATATCTATATCATCATCATTGTAAATTCAATAGAAGTGAGATGAGAATTCTAGGAGTGGTAGCTTCCTTGGGTTGCAGCCCTAAATCAAAATTGTAAATCAAGGAGTAGTTTCTTCCTTGGGTTGAAGCCCTAAAACAATGTCATAATACCTTTGGAGTGAACATAATATATTGTGAGCTAGTTCTCACCATGTTTTTTTCCCTATTTTAGGGTTTTCCATATAAATTCTCTGGTGTTATGTGTTGATTCTTGAAATTGCATGTTTTCCCTTATGTTTTCAAACTTATTCAATTTTATCAAAAAATGTTTAGATAAAGTTTTTAAGTGTGCTGATTCACTCCCCACTCTCAGCACCCCATTATGTTCAACAATTGATATCAGATCCAAGTACCTCTAAGAAGCTTGACCATTGAGGTAGATCCTCCACTTGAACACATGGTATTTGAAGTATTGGACAATCATATGTTTGCACCAGAACCAGATCTAGAAGCGATGGAACCTAAAGCTTGGGACTTTGAGTCTAATGAAAATGAAGTAGATCTTGAAGAACTCAAGTCAGCTCTTAATGATCTAGAGAATGCAAAAGAACTAAACTTGGAATATGAAGATATGCTTGAAAAAGTAAAAGAAATAATTGACAAATTGAAGGCCAAGGCCAAAGAATCAAAAGAAGAAATAGACAAAATAAAAGATATGATAGAAGGAGATAAAGGAAGTGACAAGCTCAAAGAGGTAGAAGAAATGATCTCAAACTTGAAGGTCATGGTTGAAGAAGAAAATAGAATTGAAGATTGCCTAAATTTCAAGCTCAATGAGGAATCAGCTAAATGTTCAAAACTTGAGGAAGAAGTTGTCACTCTAAGGAAAGAACTTGAAAAGGCACAAGAACAAATTGACAAGGGACTAAAATTGAAAGGAGGAATTGATATTCTTGATGAAATAATAAGCTCTCAAAATCCAGCAAAAGAAAAAATAGGTCTTGATTTTGAAAAGGGAAAAGGTCCTATGATCAATGCCTCTGCAAATTTATATGACAACTTTCATTCAGGAGGAAAGTCTAAAACTCAGAAGGAAGAAGCCTACATAAAGATCCTAAAGGAAAAAATTACAGAGTTACAAAATAAGATGAATTCACTCCTGTCCAAAGACAAAGGAAGAATGTGAAGAAGAATTTCAAGTATCCTCAATCTACAAGGCAATCAACTCACATCATGTATTTTCAAGGTTTCAATGGTAATTGTTTTACTTGCAACAAGTTTGGTCACAAAGTTGTGGATTGTAGAAACAAGATGATTCAAAATGCTTTGAGATGTTACACCTATAATAAAGTTGGTCATAGAGTTGTTGAATGTAAAAGTAAGATGAGCCAGAACTCTATTAGGTTTTATGCATGCAATAAGATGGGACATAGGGCAAATGAGTGTAGAAGTAAAATGCCAAGGTATAATAGGGATAATGCTCAATCATTTTATGGATATTGTTATACTTGTAATAAGTTTGGCCACAAAGTAGCTAACTTTAGATCAAGGGAAAGAAGAAATAGAAATGCTTAGCAAACAAAGTGCACCTGCTATGAGTGCAATCAAACAAGGCACTCTGAAAAGTATGTGAAACCCATCGATGTTTCTCCACAAAGGGTGGAAATGAACAAAGTATGGAGAAGAAGGAATTTTGTGATATTTCTCGATCCCTGCCTAGTGCAAGTGGATCCTCTAGTAATTCAAAAGGTAAAATACTAGGTTAGGGGGAGTTACAATAGTGAAAATTTTCAAACCCCTGACTTGCAAGATGTTGAATTCTCAACATATTGATTAGTGCTAGCATGAGAATGATAAGATAAGGAATTAAAGAAATCTAATGAAAATTCCAAAGAAAAATCTTCAACTACGTCGATTATGAAAGAATTTAGGGTTTACAATGATAAGGACTTCTATCAAGGGGTTACATGGACTCAGGAGGAGTTGTTTCTAAAAATTGGTCATCTCCTCTTCATGATAATGGAAGTATCTGACATGTAGATGAACTTAACAGAAATTATGGAGCAATGGAATGCTCTACAGAGGATTACTAAAGGTTTATGAGGTTTTGCATATGAAAAGGGGGCAAACTAGATTAAATCAAAGGATGTAATTAATGTAGAGGGAAATTGTTTGGTGAAATATTTATATAGGCGATGCTTGATCATTTTTTATCACTTTTGATCAAAGATAAGGACTTGAAGAGCTAAAAGAGAATTGAAAGCACTTAGCAATTTGACCGAGCAAGATTTATCATCGCACATCTAGGTATTCTTCATCTCTCTGGTTAAAACCCTAGATTAGTATAATTATCAAAATGGTCGCATCCTTTACTCCTTAGTTGATCAACATTACTGAACAACCCTGACCAAAATTCAAGAAACATCCATCTAATGTTCCTACCTTTGCAGTATACATGGAAGATGTTAGGATATACATTCATGCAAAAATTGAGGAAAATGATCATGGGAAATGTGAAACCCTAAGGCATGAAATGTTAGATGATGATGATACACATTACAAGCCTGAATATGCCAACATTGAAGCAAAACATTTGTATACATTTTGGAAAGATTTTTTAGATTTCTGTAATGAGCATGATTGGGTTAGGTATATCCTTAGCAGAATTCATGATGAATTCATATACCTTGACAAACCCCATCAAATAACTAAATAAACTATTAGGGTTGTCACAGGGTTATGTTCCACTGGAACCAAACCACTATTGAAATCAATCAAGAATGAAAAGGTCATTGAATTAACTAGTGCCAAATTTGATAGAAGGGCCTTAACCATTGATGACATTATTGATCCCAGTGTAAGGTATGTGTCAATGGGAATTGCCTACAAAGTATACTACTCTAAGAGAGAGGGACTTGCCATGACTACAACCATATACATTGCCTTTCAGATGGTTAAAGAAGGCAAGGATTTTGACCTATGCAAAGTGATGAAGGAACAATTGCTAGAGAATCTGAGAAAAATTAAGGAGATAGAATATCATTTCAAGTATGGCTCTCTAATCATCTGTTTAGAATTTTGTTTCATAAATGAGTTACTAGAGTTTAAAGGGAATATGGCAACAAGACAGGTCAGCAGCAACAAAAATAAAAGAATAGATAAGAAGCATTGACTCACAAAGTTACAAGACCATCTTCTAGGGCTTCTTCAAAAACTTTCAAACTAAAATGTATAAAAGAGAGAATCTCTTATGATTTGGTCCGAAAATACAAGGATGACATAACATTTCTTATGGACAAAGATTGTTGCTATATTTCATGGATTCCCAAGCTTCCATATGAAGTGCTTGATGAGGATGTAAAGCCTATGTAGAAATTCTATTAAGTCTTCCAAAAGACCCTAAAAGTGAAAGATTTGGAACCACTGAAGAAATTCAGGACAAATTAACTAAGAAAAGGGTGGAGGAAGAGGTAGAGAAGAACAAATAAATTTTTTTCAAGAGGGTAGGTATTCCACCTAGAGGTTTCTCTTCTCAGAATGCTCATAAATTTGTTGAGCCTCTTCCCACTATGCATCCAACACCAAGGAGATCTGGTAGATCTACCTCTCAATCCACCGCCAGCATTCCACAATCTACCTTCTCTAAAAAGACAACTCCCACCAAATAGGTCTCTGAAGAAGAAACACAAACAAGATATAAGGGTAAACCATCTAAGAAGAAGAAAGAAACCATTGTGGAGGAAGTGAGTCCTAAGAAATAGAAAAGGGAAAAGAAGAAGGGGTCAAGGATCAAGGTGAAAGCCAAGAGAAATAAGAAACAAGATCCAGAGACAAGTGAAAAAGAAGAAGAGGAGCCAACTTCTCCTCCTCCCAAGAAGAAAAAGAAAAATGACTCTCAGGAACCACCTTTGTCTTTGAAAGCTATCTACAATGCAATCATTTATCATGTCTTATTTGATGAAACAATGGCACTCCATCCTGAATCCTCACCTGAGAATCAAGCCATCATTGAAAAGGCTATTGTTATGTATATGTTGAGGTATAATTAGTCTTTAGAAGAAATCTTGGTCAAAGCACCAGAAATCCTTCAGAAAGCCTTAAGAAGGGATAGAGATGAAGTTGCGACTCTTGTTGAAAATATCAAATAGGATGCTTTAAATAAAGTCAGTGCTTCCCTATCTAAGGAAGAAAAAGAAAAGTTGATCCAAAGGCAAGCTCAAAAGCTCAGGACTAAGCATAGAGTAGACACTCTCACACAAAATATAAAGGAGGACATTGAACAAATCATAGAGGAAAATGAAGTTACTCAAAAGGTACTTGGTGAGGTGAGAGAAATAAAGAATATAGAACAGTCACATGCCTCCCTACCACAATCACCTCATCATGCTATGGCATCACCTCCAGAGAAAGAAGAACATGCTGAAAAGGAAAAAGACATGAATGTTGATCCCACTCTTCAAGAGAATCTACAAAATGAACAGAGTGTTCTAAAAAACACTAAACAGGTGGTTGACCAGGCAAATGTGCAAGATTCACAGGTTGATTCAGAGACTTTAAGCCAACATGAATATCCTACCATAGACAAAGAAAAGACTCTAGAGAGAAGTCAAGACAGGGCAAAGGAGACTGATCAAGGTTCATCTGACTCTCTTATAGAACTACTATACTTGTAGATTCAATTTCAACCAATTGTCACTCCTCAATTGCTACAAGTTAAAACAAATGAAGGGCATCTTGATCTAACAAGCATATCTCCCTTACACAAGTTGTAGCTTGGAGACTATTGGATAATGAAACATTGTGTAAACCAATGATTAGTTACTTGTTATGGGTAGTTGTAGAATTAGTTGTAGAATTCAGTTTTGAGAATTAGTTGTATTTTAATTATATATATGTATATTTCTTTGGACAATCAATACATGAAGATTTCTGGTTCAGTCTTCTATTTTTGTATAGTGTTTGTATAATTTTCTGCTCCTCCAATACCTTTATTTTTTGTATAGTAATTTGTGTAAAAGATTGGCAAAGAGAAAGAAATGATTGGGAAGAAGAAAGAAATGAACTATTAAGAAATTTAAAACAAGTTTCAATGGAAAAGACTAGACAACAGATGCAAATTTCTAATCTTAAAATTAAATCAATTAATGTTAAAGAAGAATTAGAAGAAAGATTGAAATTATTTGATGAAATGAAAGAAAAGATTGAAAGGTTAGAAGAAGAAAATAGTTCACAAAAAGAATTAATATCAAAATTGAAAGAAGAGAATGAGTGTTTGAGGATAAAGCCACTAGTTTGTGATGTTTCATGTGATACAAGTGATTTGTGTGAAACTATTGAAGATAGTAAAGAGATTGGATCAACAAAATTTATTAGTTGTGATGATATTGTTGAAGAATGTAAAGATGAAAATGATGTTAAATTTGCTAACATAGTTGTTTTGATGATAATGTTGGTTTGAAAATCATGAAGAAAATTAGTTATAAAGGTGAAGGTTTGGGTAAGCATGGGCAAGGAATCCAAGAGCCCATTGAGTCAATTGTTAGGACTAAGTATGAAGGTCTCGGGTATAGAGGTAAAGGAAAAGAAAAGGAGATTTTACATTGTTTCTATTGTGATAGAGAAGGACATAGAAAATAAAATTGTTGGGATTTACATCCTTGCAAAATTTGTGGTTTGAAAAATCATTGTGAAAAGACATGTTGGAATAGAGAGTTAAAAAATGAATCTATGATAGGTTGTTTGAAAATGAATTGTGGTTGGATAAATGTATTTTATTGGCAAAAGGTCACAGGTATGTTTAGAATATTTTATAGACATAAGTCTTCTCATGTTGAGAAAAAGGAAAAAGAATTGAATAGCAGAAACAAAACAACCAAATATAGTGAACAACCAAGTGTAGAGAACAGTAAAGAAATTGAAGAAATTGAATTGTTTTAGCATGGTGTAGAAGCACGAGGAAGACAAGGAAGAGAAGTTTGTTGGTCTTGCAAGACATCAAGAAAAATGGAAAGCTACAGATAAGGAGACGACTTCATGATTGAAGATCAAAGTTGAGGGACTGCCGCAACAGTGACTGAGAGTTGAAAGAGGAAATATCAACAGATCATGAAGATGATTTGAGTCAGCAAACTTGGAAGACAAAACTTGGAATAATATTGGCATTCACTTGGTGTTCTTCCCAATGTTCATTATGGGGGAGAATGTTGGATAATGAAACATTGTGTAAACCGATGATTAATTACTTGTTATGGGTAGTTGTAAAATTAGTTGTAGAATTCAATTTTGAGAATTAGTTGTATTTTGATTATATATGTACATTTCTTTGGACAATCAATACATGAAGATTTTTTTTTCAGTCGTCTATTTTTGTATAGTGTTTGTATAATTTTCTACTCCTCCAATACTTTTAGAGACATACTATATGCCTCTACAAGGAAATAATTTTTACAAGAAAATCTAAAGAAATCTGGTGCAATAGAGGATGTTGTGAAGTTGGTATAAGAAGGGTTACCAGAGGTAACCATTGACCCCTCATTTCCTCCAAAACAAAATCTAAAATTACTAATGGATTCTTTTAAGGATCATTCATCCTTGTTAGAGCAAAAGGCAGAGAAAGAGGCAACACAAAGGATTAATGACAAAATAATGGTAGATATGGCTAATAAGTGTGCTAATACACATAACAAACTCAAATAAAATATGAAGAAATTTAAATCTTGTATTGAGGAGGCCACATCCTTATACCTATTCTGACTAAATTTGCCAAACTCCACCAAGCAGATCAAAGATGAGATGGACTCTATTGAGTCACAGATTCCTAAGGTGGTTGAAGTATATGACTTGTCAAAGGACAAGATGGGGGATGTCCCAATTATAGGACCAAAGAGAAAACATAAAGAAACAATTTGGTCAATTAAGAGAGGCAGTGAATTTGAGAATTGCCTCAATGTCCAGCTTGTTAGGAGAGGCAGAAAAGATAGATCAAAGGATGAAGACCCCAAGAAATGTAGAGGAAGCTGAGGAAATGTACATACAATGTGAGTGTCAGACTCAAATGCTTACCTTAGAGTGTGTCATTTGGACCAAAACTATTCAACAACTCAAGGTAATTTACAAAGCCATTATCACATCCAAGTGAGTTGTCAGAACAATTTTGATGTACATAGTATTGCGGTTATAATAAGTAGAGTGGTAGTACCATTTTGGTTTTCAAGAGTACAATTTTGTAACTAAATCATATAGTTAGGGGGAGCACAGTCTAGATATCTTTTTGAAAGGGAGAGTATACATAGTTTTTGGATTGATACAAAGGTTATCAATCCCTTTGTCCTTGATGTCAAAGGGGGAGAGAGTCTAAGGGGAAGCATATGCTACCATCAAAGACAAAGGGGGAGATTGTTGGCCATATGTGTTGTCATTGATGTCAACATAGTATACATTGATGTCAACATAATAGATGGAAATGTATAGATAGACTTGTACAAAGGAAGAGTTACTATGGTCAAGGCAAACTAGTCCAGGAGAAGAGTAAATAGCCTAAGTATGGGTCAATTTTGGATTTGAACATGATGCAAAGGTAAACACTCATATCCTCACATGATTCCTATATACACACATACATATCTCATCAGTCAAGTGTACCGCACTCAAGAGTAAGAAGTGGAAGATTGACTAAGGCATTCACAACACAAATCATAAGGCAGATTCTATTTGAGTTGGTTCATACTTCTCTGCAAAGGAAGTTTTTTCCTTGCCTAGAAAGATATCCTCTTGCATGTATTGACATGATATATCCAAGGTTTCAGTCTCTCACTTATTCAACATGAAAAGTTACAAGGGATAGTACATCGGCCATCACTCAAAAAAAGTAGAGCAGTAATGGGGAGAGATTGGAAAGCTCCACATTCCTCCAGAAGAGATCTATTTGTCATGTGGTTCTGAGGAGTGACTAAGATTGGTATGATATATGCTATGATGGGGTTTTAAGTGGTCTAGTGGTCTACAAAGACAATGTTCAAGTGGTAGAGGCATCACAATGTATTCCAAAGCCCAAATGTACAAGTTAAGTTCTACAGAAGTTGAAACATATATAGTTCTATCATCAGAGCTTATGCAAAGGTACTACATGGTCCATGATACTTCAGGTATGATCTGTATGCAGACACTCTTCATTCTCTGGCATCGTTTCAAGCATTCATACCTACAAATAAAGTTTAAATGTAAATGTCCTCCAGAACTGTGGGCACCTAATTCATTTTTGAATTCCTCCAGGAAAAGGTGTGTGGATCTAATAAGTTGAATAAATTGATGTCTATGATCACTCCCAAAAGGTTTCAAGCCCTACACTTCACCACAACATCATATTTTGGGTTTTGAAGTATTACGTAAGGCCTGAAAGACTCTGTTCTCTACAGATTGATATATTTCCTGTCTTGTGGATGCTTAGTTGGTATGATACTTCTCTAGTAAGGTGTATGGATGTTATTGAGCTCTTGCATGATTGAATCCTTGGTCTGTATTGAGTCTTTGGCTTCTCCCCGGTAGTTGAAAGATGAATAGTTAAAAGTGTTATGCAGTATGAGCCGATTGGTTAAGTACCTGATGCATGTGGAGGCTAATGATCAGTTTCTCCAAGTCTAAAAGGTATGTCCTAATGTTTTTCATAATTCCCTGAGGTCCACAATACGTTTGTTATCACTTTGCATGTGTTTTGGCCAACCAGTGACTAGCTACACATTACATTCAATATTGTTCTAGATTCTGACCTAATCAATGTTTCAAGATCTTGTGGAGGATATATATAGAAGATATAATTCATTTGAAATGTAATTAAGGTGAATGAGAATATGGAAGAGTAGAGGTGAAGATATGAAATGCACAAAATCAGTTTGAAGACAAGTATTGAGGAAGAATAGCAGACTGCACCATCATCATACAACAGATGTGTTCTTCATAGCAATCCTTATAGCTATATCATCATCATTGTAAATTCAATAGTAGTGAGCTGAGCATTCTGGGAGTGGTAGCTTCCATGGGTTGTAGCCCTAAATCAAAATTGTAAATCAGGGAGTAGTTACTTCCTTGGGTTGAATCCCTAAAACAATGTTGTAATACCTTTGCAGTGAGCATAATATATTGTGAGCTAATTCTCACCATGGTTTTTTCCTATTTTAGGGTTTTCCATGTAAATTTTTTGGTGTTATATGTTGATTATTGAAATTGCATGTTTTCCCTTATGTTTTTAAAGTTATTCAGTTTTGTCAAAAAATATGTGGTTAAAGTTTTTAAGTGTTCTGATTCACCCCCCCTCTCAACACCCCATTGTGTTCAACAACCTCCATAATTTTTCCATTGGTCATGAAATTTAACATGCGCACTTGCATACAAATGTTAATATATCTGAGATAATAATTGAAGCAACATTCATAATTAAATTAATATATGCGTTATAAATATTTCATAATTAACAATATTATCATAATTATATAAAAATCAAATAACAAATTTAATTCATCACATTAATACAAAATTACATAAATAATTAACATTCAATGAAATATAATTTAATTATGTTCATTCTAAAATTAATCCAAAGAGATAACAAAGTATAAGTTTTAACTCTAATCTAACAAATATAATTTAAGTCCATAATTAATCAACCAATTCATGTTCACAACTAGTAATCAATTATTATTCTAAATATAATATCAACGTCTAAATTATCAATTATCAAAATAATGCAAAATTACGCATCCACAAGTGCTTTACACAAACAAGTCCACTAAAATAAGATCAGAACAAGAGGGAAAGGAGTGAGCCTCATAAAATCAAACTTGCACTATGTTATAAAGCTTTACAACATCTCACAAAAGATCATTGAACTTCGATAACCCTAATGGGATCTTACAAGTACCACAATTCCTCAATAGTTGGCATAGAAATATTTTCCAAGATAGGTTTAGATATATTATCCCGCAATCAATCATTACCCACTATAAGATCAATACATCACATGTCTTACATATTATAGGGAAATTAATTTAGTAATACTATCTATATTGTAAGGCCCCTCCTTACTTGTGGCTATTACGACACCCTTGCCCTTTGTGGTGAACCCTAATTTTCTATTTAGTGGAATTAATTGATGAAACCTATGACTTTGGTCCTACTATGGTGTTGATATAACCAGCCTTGGAGAACCCTTTTTTGGATAACTTTCTAGACATCATGTTGTAAATGTGTATGCTCATGATATGAATTGAAGGTTGACCCTAGATTAATTATGATAGGAGACCTATATTATTTTAACACTAATCATGTTAATTCATCTAATATTATTGTTACACCTAGTGGAATAAGAATTATGCATTGGATCTCTTAACTTTCTGAAGTCATATTAGTTGTTGGTTCTATCAGATTCAAATGGTGGTTATATAATTTAGTAATCTTGGACCTTTGATCTCATGTGATTGAGTTTAGTTTTCAAGGTGATATTTTATTTTCAACAAGAGTTTAATTTGAGTATGAAGTAAAGAATAACATTTGTGGTGATATTTTGTTTGATAAATTACTAATGCATTATGTTTCTTGATGAGGAGAACACCTATGAGTGGAATTAGGATCTTTGGAGATTGTCAAAGTGGTTCAAAAGTTATCGACGCTAGTCATGTGAAAGGAGAAACTCAGGTAAGCGAATATGGTAAGGAATGTACATTGAGTATATTATAACCCTTATAATATGCAATTTTCTCGAGAATAAATCAAGTAGAATAATGTGATGTTAAGACTAACTCCTATAATTAAGTTATTCTAAAAATGATAATTCAAATTCTATGGTGATTTAAGTAGGACATGAGTTATATGAGTTGTCACTAGTTCAGATGTAAATTTTGATTCCAATACATGTAGAAATGAGTTTGATTATTTATGATTAAAGTGCTTCTATTATGTGTATATTGGACATATTAATGTTGAGATGAATGTGTAGGATTAAATTGTCAATGGGGGAACAAGAGAATCGTCGGAACCCTAATTTGAACTACTTCACATGGTGAAGTTTATGTTGTGATCTTAGTTCCTAGTGAAGTGATGTTGTGGCTTGATCTAACTAGGGTAATCTAGAAACCCTATGTGAATTCCTAGTGAAGCTTGACCTTAGTCCATGATGGAGGCTAAAGTCTTTAATTGTTGTGAGATGTTTAATGTGATTTATTTTGTGATGTTAAGTTGATTTTTATATTGGTGTGTAGGATGTTGAGTTGGCTTGGAGGATGAGTTGTCATCCTGTGTGTTTAATCTCGGATTTGATTTAGGGGTCACTTTAGAGGGCCTTAAAATATCTTTTTCATGTATATTTTAGTGTTTTTGGACCCCTAGGTCAAATACCTTGGGTTGGGGACATTTTGGGCTTTGAATTTATGATTTTTGAGAGGATTTGACCACCCCCATGTTCCTTGGGAAAAAAAGTGGTGTGGGTAGATTTTGGGAAGAGGGATGGTGGACTTGTCAGCATCCCAACCCACCTTCCTAGGGTCAAGGATGAGGGTTGGACAAAGTACACACTCATCCCCATGCTTCACACATGTGGGAGCAAATCTTAGGATGGTTTTGGAGAAGAGTGTACAAGTACACTCCTCTCCCCTAAGTCTCACACATGTGTGAGAACCATGAGGAGTCAAATCACTCCTTGGGAGTTGGGGATTGGTGGAGATGGAATGAGATGGATGTTAGTGTATGTTTTTTTATTCATTTTCATAAGGCTTTTCCTACACATATTATTAAGCTTGCTTAGGTTAATAAAGTGAATTGAATTAGGTGAGTAGGTTATGAGGTGTCACCTTCCTACAAGTGAGCATCCATTAGCTATTTTGGGAAGATGATTTGGCTATCTTTAGTCTAATAGATGGTTGTCTCTTATTGGTTGGTGTTGCCACCTCCACCCCTCTCTTTAGTCTATATAAACTCACTACTTAGCTTGTATTTTGTAATTTCCATGCTATTGTTTTCTATTTTGTGAACAATCTATTTAGACTATTCTGATATGATCTCTTTTACAATCTTCTTTTTGTGCTTGCATTTAGATTTCTAGATTTTGGGTTGTGATTTCATAACAAAATCTAACATGGTATCAGAGCGGGTGAATGCCTTTAGTTAGTCATTTAGAAGATCTAGAATTTGAGATCATGGTTTCTTTTGAAAGTTGAGTATGCTCTTCTCTTGCATCCGATGATGACTTGGAGAAGAGAAAAAATTGATAGAAATACAAGTTTCTAGGGAGGATTTTGTATGTGCCTTTGTGTTGCAAGTTCTTTTAGAGCTTCTTGGAGACTTTATGAGCTCAAATATGACAATCAACTTGCATATTCTACGTTTTGATCAATCTTGCAAGTTGCAGCATGCCTTTTCTTGTCTTAGGTAGATAATTCAATTTTTTCATGTTATTTTTTGGTTTCTAGGGTCTTTTTTGTCGCTAAAAACATTTTTTTTACATTAGATCCACATCTTTTGTACATTAAAAAAAAAATGCCTTCTTGGTTTTGTTTGCAACATCTAAAGACCATCTAGGTATCTATTACTTTTTACATGCATCTTATATATTTTGCAAAAATGAAATCGAAAAGCTACAACAAACCCCCTCACCATTGTAGTTTTCAGTTTTGCACCTAAACTTCGAGAGGCTCGTTCTCGGTCATACGGAGTATTTTTTAGTGCAATTTTTTTTAGAAAATGGTATAATTTTGTGTTCTTTATAGTGGTGTGATTAGTTTTTTCTCAGGTGATCCATTTTTTTTCAAAAATTATGTTTTCTCATCATATTTGACAGGCAGTTTTAGTTTTTAGAACTTCAAATGGCTATAACTTTCACATATGATCTCGGATCGAGGTCATTCTTTTTTTGAAAGTTGATATTTTTCTGATCACTACACATTGGTGCTATTTTGAGGTTCTGATTCTAAGATATTTCTATACTTTCAGTATTTGGGTCCATTTTGGGCATTGTAAAACTCTGGAAAACTCAACTCCAGCATTGTAAACACACTGATCTATAATGTGAAAAATCATTTTTTTGGAGGGATTCTTGATCGAGTAATTCAAGGGGTCTCTTGGTGTTTTTTTTTTGTTGTATTTAGTCTCTTAATTGGTCTTATGTGTGACTAAATTTAAGGAGTAATCATGGGTATCACAAAGCATCCAGTTGTAATTGAACTAAAAAGAGGTAACTATAAGTCTTGGTGAGATGGTATCCTGAAACATTTTCAAATGGGTTAATCTTCTGCCCTATCTCTACGAACTTGTTCCTCAACCAATATCATTTCAGAAAAGCATGGTATGGCATCAAAAGAATGGTTATGTAGCAACATTTCTTGGTTCAATGTTGACTTTGACACAATGAGTACATTAACATGGGTTTCTTCCCCTCATGCTCGTTGGACCAAACTTTGGGAGATGTGTGGTGACTTGGATGAGTCTCCATTTCTAGAGTATCCTGTTGCAGATTGTTTAAAGTCACTTGATGTTTTTCTACCATATGATTTTAAGACAGCTATGAAGCTTGATGAATGGAAAGCACTTGAATATCCAGATGACATAGAGACTTTTCTTGATACTCCTCCTTTAGAGACTTCATCCAATCCAACATTAGCAAATATTTCACGTGTTCATACTAAGCCATCTTGTATGGACACATCATTTGGGGATGAATAATATAGTCTAATGACATGCATTGAGATCTCATCTCCTCCTTCATTACTTGTTGCTCTATCTAAGTCCAATGTAGCTCCTTTCATGACTTCAAGTGATTTTGTGCAGTAAGGTCATATCAGTCTTCCAGAAGTAGTTTCTTGGGATATATTCCTACTAGACATCTCATCCTTGTTTGTAGAGTCCCACATTGCAGATTTGGGAGACAATATTGATTTCATTCATCTTCTCTTTGATGGAGTTGATTCTTCTTCAGAGTTTTGGAGGGTACATTCAGACCCTCTTGTTCCTTATTTTCCTACATTTGCTTCTATAGTGATAGTTTCTATAGATACTCATGAGTGCACACATCTGACTCATTCATCATTCATGTTGACATCCTTTGCAAAAGTACTAGCATATTCTATGGTCCCTGATCCATATCAGTATTTCTCATAGTTTGGCATTGGCTTAGATATCATTGAGAAGCATTTGGAGGAGGCATCCTTGTCTTCAGAGGAGATATCGTCATCTTTGGATCCTATTCTATTTCAGTTTCCACTTGGTTTTGGTTTGTCACTTTCTCCTGATTTGGTCATGGCATCCTTCAGCATTGACATGGAAACACATGAGCAGTTTTTAGAGATTTCATACATCTTGAGCTTTCTTCCTTCATATTCCTTTCAAGAATGGGAAGACATTCTTCATACACCTTTGGTTTTTTTCTTCCCAAGGGGAGAAATGTTGTTTGGCGAGCATGGATCATCTTCTCCATCCAATTCCACGCATCCACCATTGGCACATTTGCTTTGGGGGGCTTCTTAGTCCTTTTATTCTCTCTCTCTCTATTCTAGGGGGTGTTCTCTCTCTATTTGTGGGAGGGGGCTTCTATTCCTTTGTTTTGGGGGGGCTTCTTCTCTTTTAGGGGGATATCATTGTACATGGGTACCTCATCAAGCTTCATTTGTCGGGACCCAACTTTTCACCCACCTAAGCTATGCTTAAGTGGGTGTTAGTGTAGGTTTTTATTCCTTTTCAAAAGGTTTTTTCTACACACATTATTAATCTTATTAGGTTAATAAAGTGAGTTTAATTAGGTTAGTAGGTTATGAGGTGTCACCTTCCTATAAGTGAGCATCCACTAACTATCTTGGGAAGATGATTTTGCTATCTTTAGTTTGATAGATGGTTGCTTCTTATTGGTTGGTGTTACCACCTCCACCCCTCTCTCTAGTCTATTTAAACTCGCTACCTAGCTTGTATTTTGTAATTTTCATGTTATTGTTTTCTATTTTGTGAGCAATCTATTCAGACTATTCTGATATGTTCTCTTTTGTAATATTCTTTTTGTGCTTGCCTTTAGCTTTCTAGATTTTGGGTTGTGATTTCATAACAAAATCTAATAATGGATGCTATGTGGTACCTCCTCATTTGAAGAGGAATGGCATGGCACTCTTTACTTATACCCCTCTTGCAACTTGAAAAGGGACTTTTTTTCATTTTTATTTCTTGTTTTCTTTGGAGAGTCTTGGCTTGAGAAAAAAAAGGTTTTGGAGAAGATTGGATAGCAAGGAAAAAGAGTCATGGAGAAGGAAGGAGGAGCTCATCCCTTCAATTCAATGTAGAGCTCGATAAGTCCTCCCAACTCCTTATTATTTCTTGCATAGTTGTTTTTTTATCATGGTTATGTCTCATGTTATGTGGAATTTGTTTCTTGTGTGAAGAATGTATCCATAGATTGGCAGTGTCTTTCTTTTGTATATTTGGAGTATGTTTGAGTTAGATAGTTATGTGTATGCCCATTTGAATGTGATAACGGTTTGAGATTGAACCCCTTGAAAAGTATTAGTATGCATTCTTGTGTCTA
The DNA here is from genome assembly GCA_027924645.1 of Cunninghamia lanceolata. NCBI lineage: Eukaryota > Viridiplantae > Streptophyta > Pinopsida > Cupressales > Cupressaceae > Cunninghamia > Cunninghamia lanceolata. Next base: position 3,834,672 of record BSBN01000082.1, read on the forward strand.
TTGTGTTGATCTACCTAAGGTTGTATATTTTGTTAAAATGGGTTCTAGATGATTCTCCTGGCTCAGGGTATGTCTAGGACCTCTTATGGTCTTATAATTCCATAATGGTTGGGTGAAGAGCATTTATCCTGCCATTGGCATGCTCATTATTGGTCCTTCTTGCCATTATTAATTAGAGATATTGGTTAGAGCTATTCTCATCTTTTGTAACTTGAGGATATAGTTTTTTTCCTTTGCTATGGTTACATATCTTTAAAGTTAGATGAGGCAAGGACATTGTAATATTTTTTTCCTCATTTCTATCAAGAGATGAAAAATGTATGTTTTTGTGTAGGTGACAAAAAGTGGTACTTATTGCCTTGAAATAAAAATATAATATTTACTTGTAACTCGAAATTATTTGTATAGAAACTCAAATGTTCCTTACAAAACTATTCAATAGTTAATGTTTTAGAGTACTAAAATTCTTGTAAATATGGATAAATCTACTATGGAGATAATGATTACTTTCACTAAGGAATACTAAGTTTCTTTAGCTTTTTTTTCTGTAAGACAAAAGTGTACCTTTAATTATAACATTGTGAGAAGGTTTTATGCTATCAAGAATATTATCAAAAGTAATTTGTTTCATTAAAACAAGTTGTTGATTTTGTACTCATATGTATGCATAAGAGTGGATTATACATTCCAAACTCCTAACCAAAATAAATAATATATACACGGCTTCAATGTAAAACTATTGTAAATTGAGTAGAACCACTTCCTATAATTCTTCATTTTCTGTTATATCTGATGTGAAAATAAATGTGTAGGTAAGTAAATTTTTAAAATTTACGTTTAGATGTTCTTATGTAATAAGCATTTGCATTGACTTTGAGAAAATAGTTTCCAATGGAGAGTTATAGAATGGTTTTATTTTAAAAAAATAATAAAGGAAACAAAAAAAAATGAATGTTGCGTAGGGCTTCATATTTGGAGCAACTGCTTTGGTCTCCTTATGGGGGCACGGTGGATAGGCGGCCACAATTGTGGGCTCTAAAGCCCTAAATCTTTTCACTATTTTATTTATTTAGTTATTTTGGTAATACTAATAATATTATATATTATTATATTACATTCAGATATGTACGTAACCTTATATTTTAATATATTTTCCATATATGATATATGTAATGTTTTTTATAAAGATAAGCTGTTAGCATGGGAGCAGAACCTGATAACAAAAGCCAAACGACAACAGAATAGGCTCAAGGCCACCAACAGCCAACTAACAACTAATTAACAGTTCATCAAAAACTAATAAAACATTAAACAAGTCTTTAACCAAGTCTTTGATAAAGTAAAACAAGAACCGCCTAGCTAAGAAGAGATTTCTGTCATCAGATATCATATTGATTAAATTTTCCTGATCCTCCAGCTAAGAATCCACAATCTTCTTTCGGTCTGCCTGCAGAATAGAAAAGGCAGTAGTAGCCTTCTGGGAAGACCTCAAAACCATCTTAACTAGAGTTTTGACTTTGTTCTCCATCACAGACAGGCGAGATTTGACTTCAGCTAGCTCCATTTCTAGTTTCTTGTGGTCCACATCTCTTCTGGTACTCATAACTTCCTTGTCAGGGGTTTCCTGCACCTCAGTATCTTCATTATTAGTTTTGTAGAATGAGTTGTTCATTGAAGCAAAGTGGCTTGTGTCCTCCTATTCCTACATAGGGGTGGTTTTGGTTCCCTTAATATCAACTTCTTGCACAATGTCTTCCCAATCAGAAGTAGTGGACTAATCAATAATCTTTATTCCCTGGGGCATATCTCCTGCCAATCTAGAGGATCTCCTTATGCTTGATCTTCTAACAGAGCCATCCTTTCCCATAGCTTTTCTTTTACAAACATTACCTCCTCCTTCTCCTGATTCCCCTACTTTTTATTTGTCTATTCAACACCTTTCCTCTCACCTCCTTCACTACATCTCTTTTTATCAGTTTTGTTTTGAGCAAGATTCCCTCCCTTACGTTTTTCGTTATCCTGCATGGGGTTTCTATTTTTTAGGTTACACAAGCCCTCATCAGCCACAGCATGAGACTAGTCCTGAGAGGTCTCGAAGGTTTGTCTAGGAATTCGGCTGCCCAAGATAGCCTTCGAAAAGGAGGTAGCTTTTGACACAGGCAGGGTAGACAAAAGACTAGAGGGACCGCTCATAGGAAGGTTAGATGGGGAGGTAGGCTGAGAGGCCATCAGAGTGGTTTGCTTCCCCAGTCTCACACTTAGGGGAATGTTATCTCCAGTGTCTTCATTGGAACTATCCTCCATAGGCCAAGAAACTAGGGTTTTAGTTAGACACAGAGCCAAATGGTATTGATACAGTCTAAAGATTAGGCCTTGGTGCATGGGCAAAGCAACCACCTTTGGGTCTCCTTCACGGGGTTTTTTGGTGTGCATTACAGAGTCTTCAAGGCTAGATAGCAGGAAGGAGGGGAAATTTACAAGATATTTATGGCAAAAATGATTTAAGAAGGCAAAATGATAATGGTAGAACACTCTATATCTACCCTCAAGAGTAAAGTATTTCATTATCCAAAAACATACCCGGTTCCACGGAGAGACCAAGCTCTCACATTCAAAGCCTCCATGGAGACAAATTTGTTTCTCACCCTCTTTATAGAATAGTTTCATGCCCTCCATGTTTGGGACACAAGTTTACTTCTTGAGTCTATTCCCCGAACGTGGAAAACCAGTCGTAGCAACAATGGAGTCCTCAAAGACAACAAATTAGACCCTGCCAACTTTCACCATTTGACCCCCATCCCATGATTTAGCAAATTGGGTCAAAATATTTTCATCATAGCCATTCAGAGATCCAAGGAAAGTAGTAACTCCTCCCTTATACCCATGCTCTAGACATGCAGGTCCTCTTTGAATTCATTACAATTCATTGGCTTCGTTCTCACTTTATCCCCTCCCCCCATTTTCCTATACCTCCATAGCTCAAATCTAGAACCCCAAATGCAACCAAAAACAAAATCCCCATAGAAAAATCTATTGCAGAGAGTAGGGAGATGTTGAGAAAATATTCTAGAAGTGCATAGAAAAAGAAAATTTAGTTTCTTTTTCATCCTATGCATGCTAATCCAAAATCTGAGCACATTCAGATCATAAATGTCATCAGGACCCGACTTGTGCAAACCCCTCGAAACCAACACATTAAGCAGAGGTTGAAAAGACCTTTTACAAATATATTTTTGCCAAACATAATTTTTACTAATTTTCTCAAGGTACACATAATACTTAACCCACCATATCATCACAAAAGAGTGAGTAGGACTCCATCTACCTTCCCCCAAGCCACGTCCTCCCTTTATACTAGGAAGGCACGAAAAAACACTACTCCAAGCAATAATATAAATCATACCATCCATGATGAGGGGCTAAGGGCCTCCTTCTGAATACAATTATTGATGGTCTTGGGTAGATTATCCAATTCCCTCCAACATCTTAAGGGGTTAACATTAATCCCCAAATTTGCCATAAGATGTAAGGCCTTATTTCCTTCCCTGTAGATATGTTTCATTTCTTTTCCTCCAAACTTTAAGAGAAGACCCTTTATATCTTTGATAACATCCTTTTTCTACCAACCAACACTACCATTCCCTTTAAAAGCTTTAATGACAACCATAGAATCACCTTCCACTATTATGTTTTTAATGCCTATGGACAAGGCAATTTTGAGCCCTTGGAGGAGGGCCATGGCTTCTGCAGTGTTATTAGTGTTTTCCCCAATACTAATAGCAAAAGCAGCCATCAGAATACCCTTATCAAATCTTATCACTCCTCCACCACTAGCCAATCCTAGGTTTCCTTTGGCAGCACCATCGAAGTTTAACTTTGACCAACCACTTGGGGGAGGGGTCTAGTTAGTGTTAGCCCTGGCTTTTTCTTCCTATCATCCACTTTGTAAGTACTTATAGGAATAGTCCATTGTTTAATTATGTTATTTTCTCTGGCATTTGGGGGATTTTCAGCAACTTTTAAGGAGTTGTTGATGATGTTGTCTTGCAACAGTCTGACAGCAAAGCTGAAAACTTCCTTGGGATTCCTAAATTTTTCCCTGAAGAGTCTATTATTTCTTTCCTTCCAAAGGCACCAAGATACAATAGGGGGAGTCTGGCCCCATATTTCACAGCAAACTAGATTTGAAAAGGGAGGGATCCAAGTCCTAATGTGATCCTCCAAGTTCCCATTCCCATACCAAGGAATATCCAGAATATTTAGAGCCAAACTCCATACCTCCCAAGTGAATTCATAGTGTAAAAGAATATGAGAGATAGGCTCTTCATCTTTCATACATAGCACACATCTATTGGGGATTTGGAAGCCCCTTATCTAGAGGTTATCAATATTAAGGATTTTGTTTTGCACGGCCACACACCAAAAGTGATTCATTTTCGGCACAAGGTTGTGGTTCCAGATGTTCTGATATATGTAATGTTTATACATATGTAATATTATATTATATCAAATATATAGTTATAATGAAGGCCTTTATAAAGGATATAGCGCATTACATATATGTTGAGTTCTTGTTAATACATATTTATACAACTGATAAATAATATTAAGAAGGAATGGAAGCAAATAGGAAAAGAAAGGAATATCTAATCAAAAGTAGCAAGGAGAGAAGATTTCACAATGCTCTATTGTAGTCTTGGATGAACTAGAGGAAACAACCACAATCTTCTCTTCTTCCTCCCATTGGAAACCTGCAAGAAAATAAGAGAGAAAATGTGAGAGACAATTCTTTATGTGAAAATATTTTAGACTAATGTTCCCTTGGATGCCCTAAATCCAAGGGATGTCATTGAACCCATCTAATGGATGAGATTCAATACTTACCGCATTAGAAGCCCTAGACTTGCTAAATTACCTTAAACTAATTGCCATTTAATTGCATTTTATAGCTTGGTGGGGGACCATGTGATTAGGTTCCCTTGACTTAAGTCATAACTTAAGTCACTTTCGTAAATAAGATAAAAAAGTAATTTATTAATTAATTTACAAGTTTGGGGATTGTCTATTGCTTAAAGCTAGCTTTAAAATATTAGGCAACTTTTTAAGGGGACTTACCTTAGCATTAGACTTTGTGTAGATGTCACGGTGAAGCTTTCATGCATTTTGATTAAATCTTAGTCATACCATATGGTTAGTAATGTCAATCAAAGTGGCTTATGAACAATTGTCCTGGAACCGAGTCGCAATACAATTGTGACCCATCCCACCTTAAACTTAGTTGATAATACTCCTTCCTCTAGATTAGTTATCTATTCTTCCCACCTAGGAGTGCTAACAAACTCCTATTTCTAAGTCTTAGCTCTCTTGACCTCTCGTATTGGGTACTGAGATGCGATCATTGTGTTCACTACTATATCCTCTTCTTGGGTTTCATGTTTTCACTATGAATTCCTCCACACAAACACTCTTGGTGCGTCAACTCATGAGGTGACAATGTGTGTCTAGGTCTGTGCTTACTAGATGAAGTGGTAACCTTTTACCTTTAAAAAAATTTGTAGTTCGATTTGCATTTTTTTTCATGTTTAAATTGTGGGCATGACATATCTTCTCATTGCTTGACAAGACCATTATTTTTCTATCTTCACTAAAAAGAAGAATACCACTGTAAGTTTAAAGTCAATAATATCATCACATACTCAAGGTAGATATTCATCCAATTCATAGTAAATAGTTATCCCTTATCACCCTAGACATTACATAGTTACTAAGCATTGACAATCACCAGGAAGGCCAGTGTCTAAACAATTTCATGAACATTATGTTAAAATACATATAGTGTTTAGTGCTCTTTCAACCAAATTCCAATGCAAGATAAAAGTTATGAAACAATAGGAGAATATTAGATATAGAGAAAAGACTATACACCTCCCTTTTAATCCAAGCTTTAAGACCTTAGAATCATTTCAAACAAAGTTTCCATACTATTAGTACTACATCACTGTAAAATGTTGATAATCTACAAACACTATACCACATTATATCCTTTAACACATCCACCATATCTCTAAGCAAATATTCTTAATCTATAGTCATAAATACTTCGTACAAGATAGTTATACAACTATCATTGAACACAATACAAGATTGTTATCCCACAATCCATATTTATCAATTATAAGTGTACAAGTGTAACTAAGAAACTATTTAATAATAACTTTCATACGATAAAAAATTTTGCTCCTTCCATAGAACAATGGGACATAGTAATCGACATATATGAATTTTATCATTTTGAAATGGGAGTAGCAAGCAATGGGTGGGAAAACCCTAGTGTTGGTCCTGGTGCATAGAGAATCCTAGGATCTCCTGGGAATGTTTTGACAAATGCTAGTACCATCGATGGGGTTAGTCATTTGAATATTCAGATTGGACAACATAGTGGGTCCTCTGCTTCGAAAGTGATCACCAGTCACAAGAAATCCTTTTTTTCTCACTAGGATGGGTCACCTACCTAAAAATAGCTTTTCTCAAGTCACCGTGTTCTAAAAAATAATGATGGTGTGGATATTATCCATTCGGAGGATGGGGTGTGCCTTAAAATTAAGAACCATACTTTAGATAGATCTATTGCTAAAATGGACAATGTCCTCATTAGTAAAGTCTATGGGACAATATTGAGATGTTGTGTAAATGGGTTTTGAATAAATGGTCAATTAAAGGTAATATCTCTATCTCTACTCTTCCTAAAGGGATCATTTGTTTCTCCTTCTCTCTTGTCGAGGACTATCTCAACATCTTGATTCAAGGTCCTTGGTTCTTTGGTAAGAAAAGCATTGCGCTATGTAAATGGTACCCTAGTTTTAATCCTAATGAGGCCCTGTTAGCCTCTGCCCCCACTTTGGTTAGGCTCCTAGGTCTCCCTCTAGAATTTTTGGATGACAAAATTATCACAGCCATTGCTAACTCATTTGGCCACTTCTTGTCTCTGAATAATGTTACTAAAAAATCGTAGTAGGTTTGTTTTTGCTTGATTTTGTGTCAGTGTAGAAACCCATAAAATCATTCCTACCTCCTTCATTCTAGGTTCCAAGTTTGGGAAGTGGACTCACAAAATTATTTATGAGAATTTTTCTCTCTTCTACCATAACTACTCTTCTACAAGTCATTTGATTAATGCCTACCCAAAGAAATCTAGAACCACCCCAGAACCAACACTGAAAGATAAATCTTAGGTTCTAACACCTCCATAGTGGATTCTACTCCAGTCCAGCCCATAGTTTGCCCCAAAGGAACTCTTGTGGTTGGAAAGGAATCTCTTGTGTAAGTTCAGATCCTAACTCCTGTCTCTCCCTATGATGGAGTTCAAAGTCTGCATGCTAACAGCTCAGTGGAAGACCAACTTTGTAGTCTAAATTTGGATTTGGTTGATGGGGCTAAGGATAGTGCTTGGGATGATACCCCTCTAAGGGACTGAACTGTAACTACTAAGATCCAATCCCTTCCTGATGGTAGAGGTGAGAAGAGCACCATTGGGTTTATATCATAATCTAACACCATTACCAAGATTGAACCTGGCCAGGTTATTACCCTAAACTATGTTGTGGTTGAGGGTGGAATGGACTCTAGCAACTTTTAAAATGTGTTGGGTAGAAGGTGGCCTACACACCAAGTTTAGGAAGGCTTGATGGAAGGAGCTATCTCTCCTAAAACCCCTAACTCAAGGATGAAAGGAGCTACTCCAAATTCTCCTCATACTAAAAAGGGCAATAGAAAAACTAAGGATGTGGGTAAAGTCTCCAAACTAGGTAAGAAATCTCTTCGAGAGACTAGGAAAATAGAAAAAACTAAAGATATGGATAATGGAAGATAGAGAACTCTGGAGCAAGTTGGGTCTAGAAGAACTAAAAAATTATTATCATTTCTTGGAATATAAGGGGGCTAAATAGCCCTGATAAACTAAATGTACTAAAAAACTTCGTTAAGGACATGAGACTAGATGTTCTTTCTCCAAGAAACTAAGATGAGTTCTGAAGATTTTGGTATAGTAGGTATATTTGGCATTTTTCTCATTTTATCACTGAAAATGTTGAAGGTTCTTCTGGTGGTCTTGCTACTATGTAGAAACCATGTGATCTAGAAGGTATGCTTATTTCTAACAACAAACATTTCCATAATATTTTGTTCAAAAGTAGAATCAACCATCTTTGATGGATCATGTAAAAATATATGCTCCTAACAATTAGGTTCAACATCAGAATATCTAGGAAGTTCTCTTAACCTCTAGGCATTCCTTTTCTAGCCTTGACTGGATGGTATTTGAAGACTTTAACTCTCCCCTATACCCTTTGAAAAAATGGGTGGCTCCTCTGATTTCACTAAGAGCATGATGGACTTAGATAACTTTCTACACAAGAGAGGTCTTCTAGATTTGGAGTTAGAGGGGCTCAATTTTACTTGGTCCAACAAGAGAGAGGGGAACAATCTCACATAGGTTAAGCTAGATAGATTTTTTATTTCTGCTAACTAGAATTTTCTTGCTAAATGCAATCTGTCTACTCATCTCATATTTGTTTCTGACCATACTCCTCTCATACTAAACTAGGAGTCGACTGTCAAGAAAAATTGCTTTCCCTTAATATTTGAAGTGATGTGGACCTACCATCCAAACCTAAAAAACTTGATTATAGATTGGTGGAAATAGGGTCCTATAGGATTTTATATGTTCAAGGTTGTTCAAAATCTTAGATTGATCAAGAAAACACTAAAGAGATGGGAAAAAACTCCTTTGGTAATATATTTACCTAAAAACAAGATACTAAGGACCAACTCAAGATTATCCAAGAGGACACTTGTGGGGATTCTAAGGAGCTATGTGCCAAGGAGAGAGTTCTTCTCGGTGACCTTCATAGTTGTTGGAGTACAAGACAACACTAAGAGGGGGGGTGAATCAGTGTTGTCTAATTTTTAAAATCCTTTTGCACTTTTTAATTTACAAGATAGAGAATAAAATCATATCTCTCTATTCATCTGCATAAAGTCTTTTCATATTCTTCTTCCCATTTATCTTCATTTTCCCTTCTCAAAAAAAAAGTCCTCTACAAACTCCAATCTGCAACAAATAATCTTCAATCTGCAAGAATATCATCTACAAATCAAGTCTTTAAAGAATTTTAATCATTTTGCCCCTGTGAGAAAAAATAAAACAATCTCCCCTCAGATCCACTTTTCAACTCTATGAGAATAGAAAAAGAACATTAAAAGCATCCTTATCTTCATAAAGAATATAAGACTCCTCAAAAAAAGATGCTCATTATAAAAAAACAAAAACTTCCTCCTTTATTGTTTTTGATGCCTTGGAAGTCACACTAATGAAATCTTAAAAATAGCAAGAAATCTCCAAACAAAAATTGCTTTTAATTCCCTCAAAAAAATCTACTTTTAAGACTGTCTAAAAATAATCTTTTTACTACAGTCTTGTGTTATTGACGACCTAATGCACATTGATTGATGAGCATGTAGGAGATAGATAGGGTTTAAATATCATTCATTGATCTTATATTGCACGCTCATCAAAATTCAAATATACACTGTTGATAGTTGTTTGGCACCCATCGCACTTGGAAGCAGACTGGTGCAATTAGTAATGCTAGGTGAAGGGGCCGGTCGCCCCATGGTGTCGATCCCCTTAAGTTGTCACTAAAGTAAGATTTGATCCCTCAACACATGAACATGTATCATGTACGATGATGAATGTGTAATAATGAACACATTAGAGCACATCCTTTAATGAAACCAAACTCTATGACAAGATATCAACTGATCAACTTAACTCTTGCCAAGAAGTCTTGATATCATACTTTACAAGACAAGATCATACTGATGTTCAAGACTCAAAGTACCAACTTCCACTTAGAATCAACTCAAACTAATCTCCCCAAAAAAATCATTATCAACCATGTCTTGAGACCCAATATATTCTGCCAAGTTGTCATGACTTATGTCATGACTTGAATGAATGATTGTTTATGACCACTAATGAAACATCAAATGAACGTTACAATGAACACCATGATCAACATGATAACCCACATTTGCATATCTGACTACACTGATCATCAACTCAAACCCTCAATAAACATTTTGACATGAAGCAATGCAAATCCTAATATAAGGACATCATATTCTGTGAACTATTGAGATGAGAATATAAGCATCATGAAACAACTCCTTAAGATGAGAAATCAAACCTTCACATATTAAGCATGATCATCAAGATATGAACAAACATAAAACAATTTCATCAAGCATGTTCATTAGGTGAACTCTTGTGAACTCTTAAAAGCATGATCCACATCATGTCATATGAAGACCAATCAACTCAAACTAAGATCACCATGAATGATCTAACCTTCACTATGATGTATCTGCATCATCAACTCAACACATTTTTGACATCAATAACAATCAATCTCCATCAATAATATCATTGAGAAAGAGGAGCTCTTTTAGAAACATAAATCGAGAATCAAATGGCTCAAGGAAGGGGATAAAAACACTAAATTATTCCACCAGACAACTCTTAAACATAAAAAAAGAAATAGAATTCCTAAACTTGTTCTTGATAATGGAAGTGTTATTAAGGAATAGGAACAAACTCAAGAAGGAGATAGATTCTTTAAAGATTTGTTGAACTCTAATTCTCTTCCTCTTGAAGATAATGATAGGATTTTAAATCAAATGTTACAAGTCATTCCTAACTCCATATCTTATGAAGTTAATATGGAAATGGAGAAAGTTGTTTTAGAAGAGGAGGTGAAAGCGATTGTCTTCTCACCTGACTCCTACAAAGCCCTTGGACCTAATAGTTTCCCCTAGCCTTCTTCCAAATCTACTGGGACATCACTAGCAAGGATATTAACTTAGCTGCTAGAGAATTCTTCCGTCAAGGAAAAGTCCTGAAGGAGTTAAATAACACTCTTATAGTTCTTATACTCAAGAGGGTTGGAGCCAATAAAATGTCTGAATTCTAACCTATAAACCTTTGTAACACTCTATACAAAATCTTTTCTAAGATATTGCCCTTAAGGATACAACCTCTCTTGGAAAAAATCATCCACCCTAACCAGAATGTTTTTGTCCCTGGGAGGCAAATCACTAATTCCATAATCACGGTTCATGAAAATATTCACTCTATGATGAAAAGCAATAGGGAGAGAATGGTCCTAAAACTTGATATATTGAAGGCCTGTGACAAGGTTTCTTGGCAGTTCCTATACAGAGTGCTTCCTAGGTTTGGATTCCAACATAAAATCCTAAAAATATTGGAAAATTGTTTTACCACCCCTACCTTCTATGTCTTGGTTAATGGGATTCCTCATGGTCACTTCAAAGTCTCAAGAGGTTAAATACAAGGTGATCCCCTCTCACCCTAGACTTGTACATTATCATGGCTAAAGTTGTGGGTAGAAGCATTGAGGATAGTGTTGTGAAAGGTAATTTGAAAGGTTTTGGACTGGCCTCCACTCTTCATCCTTCCTCCCATCATCAATTCATTGATGACACTATCCTCCTAGGGGAAGTCACCTTGACTAAAGCTTATGAATGGAAAAGAATTCTCAATAACTTTGCCTATGTTTTTGGGCAGCAAATTAATCTAGATAAAAATGACATCTTCTTCTTCAACTCCCTAAGAGACTCTAAAATAGAATTATTGCTACTCTGAATTGAAAAATTAAACATCTCTTGGAGACTTATTTGGGAATGCACATGACCCAGGGTAAGATTCCCAACTCCTCGTGGAACTCCCTTATTGAAAAAATTTAGAAAAATCTTGTGGCTTGGAAAGCTATTTTTTTTAGCCATGCTAGCAAACTCCAATTACTAAAAGCCTCCTTGAAAAGTACTCTAGTTTATATCCTCTCTTTATTCAAAATCCCTACGAATATAGCTAAAAATTTTGTACAAACCAGAGACGATTCTTATGGAGTGGCACTAAACAAAAGCAAAGATTTCTCTTGTGGCTTAGGAAATTTGTGTACCCCATAAAATAAGGGAGGTCTAGGAATAATGAAAATTAATATCATAAATAAATCCCTTCTAGGTAAGGTTGGATGGAGACTCATAACTTCTAATTATGTTTGGACAAGCATCATGAAAGCCAAGTATCTTAATGGCATAGATGGTATTTTATTCCTTCAAGCTCAACAAGTTCCTACCATCTCCAATATATGGAATAATATTGTTAAGACTAAGTCTACGATCTCTCTAGGTCTAAAATGCAAGTAGGTAAGGGAGATAGTGTTAAGTTTTGGTAATACCCATGGGTGTCTACCTTGCCTTTAGATTATCACCCAATCTGCTCCGCAATTAAAGATGACCTAAAAATAATAGTGGGAACTGATGTCAATGACTATTGAAGGATTGAAGGTAGCTATGTTGTCTAGAATGTCCCCCCAAGTTGGTATGATTACCCCCTTGATTCTATTTCTTTTGAACTGATTTAAAGTATTGATAATCACATGTTTCATAGAAGTTTTTTATAGCACAAGATCATCTGGACTGTCAATCATTTAGGAAACTATATTGTCAATTCTGGTTTCAATATATTGGATCCTAGTCACAATGACACCTTCAAATGGAATCATGTGTGGGGGCATAAAACCATTCCCAAAATCAATTTTTTCTGGTGGACATTGAGTCACAAAAAAAAATGAGTATTGATAATCTTCAAAAAAGAGGGTTTCAAATGGCTAATAGATGCTTACTTTGTGAATAGGAAGAGGAAAACATTGATCATATGCAACTCCACTATGCTTATGCTTGGAAAGTCAAACAAAAGATTATGATAAAATTTCATGTGTCTTGGGTCTAGCAAGGCAATGTTAGAAAAATCACTGCAAGTTAGGATTATCTCCTTTAATCACCCCCACATAACTGAATTGTGGTGGCAATCTCTACTACATTTGGGGTGGGGTCTATGGAAAGAAAGGAATAACAGAGTTTTCAAAGAAAAAACTAAAACTTGGGAGGTGCTTACTGAGTCTATAATCCATAGCATCACTAAAAATGTGAAGGTTTCTAATCTTCACAACACCAAATTCAACCCTACTGATATCAAAGTTAAGATAGACAAAATTTGAAGCATTTCTGACAAGTTAGGGAAAGTTGATCTATCCAAGAGGATGTCTTGTAAAAATACTATTTGGACCCCACAATCTTGGATGGTGCAAGTTAAAATTTGATGGTTCTACTAAGGGAAATCTAGGGTAGGCGGGTGGGGGTGGTATTATAAGAAATGATAAGGGTCAGATTATTGGTGCTTATGCAGAGAACTTAGGTATCCAAACTAGTAATTTTTCTAAAGCTGATACTAGTTTACAAGGTATACTGATGGCTGTTGAAAAAGGCATCAAGGATCTGATCATAGAAGGAGACTCCAAGAATGTGTTGGATATGATATGTTCAAGAGCTACCCCTAGTTGGTCTTACCTAGACATCATTGATGAAATAAAAAAACTAGCAAAAAGTTTGAGAAAATTAAAATTCAACATATCTATAGAGAGGGAAATAGCTCAGTTGATTCCCTAGCCAATTGTGGTACCTATTCTGAAGGTCTCACTGCTTGGAATGATTTTGAATCACTTCCAAGTCATATCACCTCCATTATAAAAAATGAAGCTCCTTTTAATAATTAATTAGATGTAACAAGTTGTCCTTGAGATGTTGATTCACACAAGTGTTAGAATTTGCTAGAAGAAAGACCATACTAGAAAGGAAAGGTTTATTTCTACTATCATTATCTTGAGTCGGATGCATAGAAATAGGTATCTCCCAAAATCATAGCCTGCATTACCTTTTGTATCTCAACTTCTCCTATCTTCTTCACCATGGGAGGGGACCTTATTCAGACTGAGCCTACTAGCTATGACAACTTTAAGGATGACGCTGAGCTTTGGAGTATCTTACAGAGGGGACATCTCTCCTCCTAGTGTGAAGTGTTGAATGGCTTTGACACTATGATTTCTAGGGAATTCTCCATCTCATCTTGGAAGGTGGGGGTCATTTACATTCATTGAATTTCATTCGAGGTCTCCAAAGAGCTCATTGCTACTATTATGGGTCTAAATATGGAGGGGGCTTTTATACCTAAAAGAGTGAAAGGAAATTACCAAGAGGCTATATAAAATTTCTTGAAGAGGAGAGAAAATGTCAATAGGCTTTAGAATGGCTTCAACAGGGAAGATCTCCTAGGCATTTGGAAGTGAGTGGAGAAGGTGCTTATAAGGTACATAACCCTAGAGGCCCATTACAAATGGTTCCATGCTTATTTGTTCCCTATGTTAAATCATTTCTGCCACAACATTATAATGAATTTTGCATTTTGGTTGTTCACCTCCCTTGAGGAGTCTATGTACAAAGTCTTGATTGGTGAGAAATATTTTCCCTTGCGAAGCAGCATATCCTAAAGAAGTTTAAGCAGCACCTTCCACCTGGAGTGGACAGATACACCTCGGCTATCATGAGAAGCCACATTCCCACCAATCATGGTAAGATGTGACATTCTACATCAGGCTGAGAGAATGTAGCAATAGAATATAGCTCAATACATAGGGAATAAAAGCACCTTAGCTGAGAGATGTCCCTTGCAAAGGCATATGAGAGTCCTCCTAGCATACCTTGCTTATGGACCAACTGCATGGCCTACCCTTTTCACTGTAATAGTTGCAGACCAAACCCCTGGCAGAACTATCCCATAGTAAATTATGTTGATCAAGTGAAAGCATCTCAGCCAGTTCCAGCTTATGGTAGGTAAAGGCTAGGGCATATGTGTGAAATTCCTCTCTATGAACCTAGGTCACAGGTGGTAAATTCCTCCTAGGCATTTGGAAGCGAGTGGAGAAGGTGCTTGTAAGGTACATAACCCTAGAGGCCCATTACAAATGGTTCCATGCTTATTTGTTCCCTATGTTAAATCATTTCTGCCACAACAGTATAATGAATTTTGCATTTTGGTTGTTCACCTCCCTCAAGGAGTCTGTGCACAAAGTCTTGATTGGTGAGAAATATTTTCCCTTGCACCAAGGGCTTATTTACACTATGTATCACTTTGAGCTTTCTCTAACCTTGGCCCTCCCTTTTTGGCCTTGAATCTACAACCCCTCCCTCATGTAACACCACTCAGACAAGGGCCCCCTTGCAAAACAACCCAAGCTAGGGAAGCCTCTTCCTCTGTCTCTCACGACCCCCCTGAAGCTAAAGTTTCCCCCTCCCTCCAAGGGAAAAAATAAGAACAAGGTCACCTTCAGTGACCCTCTAGTTGATATTGTAGGAATACACACAACACTGAGAGGGGGGGTGAATCAGTGTTGTTAACAATTTTAACACTTTTTACTCCTTTTGATTAATTTAATTTCACAATTATAGAATTCTTCAGATAGAACAAAGAAAATATGCAAAGTATCAACACAAGACTTGACACAAGAAATTTCCCGAGTGGAAAACCCTCTTGGGGTATAAAAACCACTCAACTGCCTCAATGGTTTAACACAAATTTTAGATTACAACTGTCTCACTGACATTACAATTCTGCCTCACTGGCATATTGTACTTCTCTGCATGTCTCACTGACATTACAACATCATAAATTTATTGAAAAGAACAAATCAGGGGATTTCCTTGTTTCAATAATCACAATACCTTATTTCTCCCTTTTAAAAAGAATCAAATAAATGTATTTTTCCTCTGCAACACACTTCAAAAACAATTTACAATATTATAAACTCTCTGACTGCAAAATTGAAAAATTAACCTTCTCTGAAAATGATTATCTTTCAAATCTTCAATCTGCTCTGTGACACTTCAACCTTGATTGCATCATCCATCAACAAGAAATAATACTCTGCTCTTCATTCATAAAAACCTTTCAATCTGGATTGCACCATCATACCTGCAAAAATTCATCTCATAACAAAATCTCTCATCTTCTCAAAATCTCTCTCATCCTAAAAAATCCTCCTCAAAACTCTACAACTCAAAATCAACTTTTTCTCATGCTCTGAAAAACTTTTTCACACTTTTTAAGATCATCCCCTTATCTGCAATTAATTAACACCTGCCATTCAAAATCTCTCTTTATACAAGATGAAATTCCATCAACCAATATCTTCAAAAACTGTTCAACTTCCAACATCATATTTTTAACTCAATCATATCATGTTCTCTTAAAAAATCAAACAGCAAAACAAGAAAAAATAAAACCCCTTCGAAGAACTCAACCTTTTCATATTCTTCTCATTTAGAAACATTCTAAATGTTACTCTTTCTTTCACAAAAAAAATCTAACTTAAGACTCTCTTCATCTTCGGTGAAGGACCTAAAAATAGCATGCTTTTATGCCTTTTAAAAACACAGTGGCCGTCAATTTTAGCAACTCCAACTAACCATTTGTAGATTCCTTCTAATTTAAACTAGTTCCTTCAATCTGCGGTGCCCACCATATCAGTTTTAAACCCTGATCATTGGATTTAAGGCCTTTTAAAATGACTTGAGACCACCGTTTTCGCTAGGGCATCGGGCTTAAAGAAACTTACCACTTCAATGACTAACGATGCCTTCAACCGGTCATCACTTGGAAAGAACCTACTGTCACCGGTCACTTTAAAATTATAACATAAAGTGCAAAGTATGATGACGGGCAATATGGTTAGGAAGGATAAATGTTTAGCACAATTTTTAAGATTTGTTATGTGTTAATCAAAACACAATTACCACTTCAAATACACTAAACCTCAACATATCTTTAGCACTGAATTGTAAACCATACTTCATCAGATCTGCCACTGTCATGAAGCCAATTTAGATGAAATTAATATAATGCATATTAACTTTTGTCAAATGATACAAGCCCTTGCCCTGATTCAATATTGATAATATGCAATGAATGCCACTGATCAATATGACAGACCAACATAAGAGATGCCAATGATTAAGCAATTGTAATCCACTGAAATGACTAAGTCAGAACATCTTCACACAAGATCAAAACTGATGTCATTACCATGAAGACCATGTCACTAATGAAGACCATGTCACTGATGAAGACCATATCACTGATGTCATTACCAAGAAGACCATGTCACTGATGACACTGATTTCATTACCATTTTGGCATCAAAGAAAACCACCATCATTTTGACATCAGTGAAAAGACAATATGCTCAACTGTGAAATGTGCTACAGATATTCCCAATTTGTCCCGAAAGATCCTGTGCATACCCTCAGTCACTCTGGTTCCACCTACCTCTTGGCTAAAGGCAAGACTAAGCTACTACATAATCCCTCAATACCAACTCCTACCTTCCAGCCTGTTTCCTCCCCTCATTCTCTTGTTGGCCCCTCAGTCAATATTAGTGTGAACCAAGCTCACCCTCGAACAACAATTTCTTTAGTGGTCATCCCCCTGATCAGCAGAGCAGTCCTCAAGGGATAAATAGATGCAACTTCTACGAAAACTTGGAGGAAAAAATTGTCACTCTTTACAAAGCCATGGATTTTCAAAATTAAGTCCTAAAGTGACAATTGGAACAACTTCATAATGCCAAAATGAAAATCCAACACTTGGAGATTGTGGCTCATTTTGAGGCTTCTGAGTGGCCGAATGAAAAGGTACCTAATGATTTGTGGAAGGAATTTGAAACATTTGCTAATGCTTTTGAGACATGGGAGTATTTGGAACAAGAAATGGACAAGATGAAGAAAACAAAGGATTCCATCAAAAGAAACATGGAGGAAATCATCGCATTTAGTAGAGAGACGGTGAAAAACTCTACCATGACCATGTACGTGTTCCAATCTGAGTTGGAAAAATAGGTGGTGGTTAAACATCAAATTTCTAGCATTGCTAAGCACCCAGTTCCTGGCCCTACCAAACAATAGGTTACTCAAACTAGCCCTGCTAATAGAACTAGGGATAAAAGCCAATTGGCCAAAGGAAAGGTAGTTGATCAGGGGGATATTACAGGTATGCAGGTCAACAGATCTATGGAGACCTCCTTTGAAGACAAGCTGGATTTCTTAAACAGTTAATTGCGGGCCACCAGTAGCCTCACAGACCTCTCAGAGCAGTAGATGTTCTTTTGTTGGTCCTCTGTTGGTTTCTCTGTTATGTTCTAGTCTTTTTTGTTTAGCTCATTTTAGTCCCTCTTTTGGTTTTTCTCAGTTTCATTGCTTGTGAAAATCGCTTTGTTCACCTTCACGGCTTCTTTGTATGGGTTTAGGCCCTTCCCGTTGTTATCTTAATAAAAAACTAAGAAACTATTTATACAAATGCAAACTAAGAGTCCTACTCCTACTTTGGATTGACCAAGAATGAATACAAATTCGATAATGTAAAATAAAAATTTCTTCACAAGTGCAAACCTTGGTGGTGGATGTGTTCTTTGATTTTTTGATGTTGAGGTTCTCTTGAATATCCTCAATGTGGTGGTAACATCTACCTACAAAAATATTCTCATATGGAAATGCTTGGAGATGGCATGAATTTATAGAGTTGAGAAAGGAGAAATGCAGGGTTAAGATTTTGAGAGGATTTTTTAATTTAAAATTTGGGAGGGAGGTGGAAATAAATGTTGGTGGTTGGTGAATGGAGGGTCAGGATTACATTGATTAAGTGAATGGCTAAGATCCAAAGTTAATTTGAATTTGGACTGAAGGCAATTGGGGATTGAATGGCTAGGATTTGATTGATTAAATTGATGCATAGGATTAAAGATTAATTTCATTTTGGATTGATGAAGTGGAATTTAAAATTTTTATTTAAGAATTGGTATATGGAAATAGATGGCTAGGATTAAATTGGTTAAATGGATGGTCAAGATGCAAAGTTAATTTGCATTTGGATTGAAGGAATTTTAAATTAGAGGAAATGATGATGTGTATTTTAGATTTTATGATAGGAGGTGAATATTTTTATTTTTTAAATGATAAAGAGGACGGAGGACAATAGCTTAGTTAATTAAATAAATAAATTGGTTTATTTAATTAACTAATGTTAGGATTAGACTAATTAAATAAAATGTATTTAACTAGTTGATGGGAAAGGGATAAACTAATTAATTAAATAATTTATTTAACTAGCTAATGGGAAAGAAATAAACTAATTAATTAAATGATTTATTTAATTGATTAGAGTTGGGGGAATTGAGATTAGTTAAAATATAAGTGTGTATTTTAGGTTTCTACATTTTCCCCATCTTTGAGATGGTGTCGTGACTAAAAGAAGTGGCATCATTTCAAAGAAGAATAAAATATAGGTATTTGATGAGATGAAGGGAAGGGACAAGATGTCCTAATTGTCTAAAGGAAAATGAAGTTAGTAAATAGATGAGGGAGAGGCAAGATTCCCCAGTTGGCTAAATGAAGTAAATGGATATTGTGTATAGGAAAAATCGAGAGGTCAAATGATAAGATCATAAAAGCAATGATAATAACAACTCAATTACCCTTAACATAAAGAGATTGATCTGAGTAAAAAGCCAATATCAATGAATAAATCAAATAAAATAAGAAAGACTTCACCTAGATTGTATTGTTCTCTTTGTATGAATGTAGATTGCTCAATAACGTTGTGAAACCATGTTTGCAACAAGCAGATGTAGGGGTATTCGTGATCAAAAGATCGATGTCAAAAGATTGTAAGGTGCTCAATGATGCAATGTATGCTCAATGCGCTGTAAAAGGATGCCTGAGAATAAGTGATCGAAGAGGATTTGTGAAGGAGATGAGGGGGGTTTATATAGGTTTCAAACATGATCAATCAATGGATGAAATAAATCCATAGAATGAATGGTTGAGACAAATCAAATAACTCATGATGAATGTGCACACGACATGTGTCACTCCAAAAAGATATTTTTATTAAGATAATTGCTTTTTGACTAAAGATAGATTTGATTTCATAAATTAGAATGTTATTTCTTCTAATCCATGAGTTGATAAAAAAAAAAAACAAGATAAATTAAAGCCAATTAACTCAACTTGTAATTTGCTTTTTGAAGTTCTAAAAATAAGACTGATTGTGCACATGAGTTAACAAGATATTTTTAGAGGAATTGGAAGATAATTGAAATTAAATAAATTAATTTATTTAATTGATTGTGCATGATTGAGGAATAGATAAGATGTGAAGATTTAAATAAATTAAACAAATAAATTGATTTAATTTATTTTGCATGATGAAGGATAAATAAAATATGTGATTATATTTTATTTTTAGAAGATTTATTTTTAGAGGAAAAAACAAATTAAATAAATAAATTTATTTAATTGTTTGTGCAAGATTAGAGGACATGAAGATTATAAATAAATTACTTGATTTTTTTTAGAGGATTGAGATAATTTAAATAAATTTGCATGATTTATTTAAATTTGGAAGAACAATTTATTTAATTAAATAATGTAAATTATTTAATTGTAGATAAGAGGATTTGTGATAAATTAATTAAATAATGGGATTTATTTAATTAATGTAGAATTAAAATTTGAAAGAGAATGATTTAATCAAATAATTAAATTATTTAATTTTGGAAGAATAAGGTTGATTTTGCTGAAATTAAATAAATAAATACAATTTATTCAATTAATGTTGAATTTTGGAGTTTTGGAAGAATTGGATGAAATTAATTAAATAATTAGATTATTCAATTAATGTTGAAATGCATGTGATGCGACAGATTAGACGAAATGCAACTGATGTGAAGACATGGTCATTTTAGGGTGTCTACAGATATGAGGGATGCCCCTTTGAGGGAGCAGGTAGGAAGAAATAGTATGGGTGGCCTCTTGAAAACAGAGGATGAAAAAGAGGTGAGAAAGAAGGGAAAGTTGATGAAAACTAAGAGGGTAGAAGGGAGGTTGAATTATGCCCTGAGCATTGGGATATGGATTTTAGGATGGATTAATAATTTGGTTGGATTAATGATTAATGATTAGTTTGTGATGTTGCAATGCTTAAAGGGATATTTGATGGGATATGATTTGTGATGGGAATTAACATTAGTGATTGTAGCTATATGCAAGGAATTGGTGGAGAGATTCCAAATGTATTGAGCAACTTATTTGCTATAGTATTATTATCACTCAGTTTTTCACCCTTGCATACAGCCGTGAAGCCTCTGCAAACTGGAGTAACATGGGACTGATCTCTAAGTGTGGGACTTTGCTAAGTGAGATCAGACCTCCGAAGAATGCCGGCTTCCTTGTCTAGTTGTCACCTAAAACTACTAAATTTTGAGGGGAAAAGGGAGAGAGAAAGCTTGTAATGGAAATAAAATAAAAGCTTGAAAACAAAAAGGGGTGATACACCAGACAGATTTAAAGAAACTTCCACAACACTGAGAAGATGCACAATGTAATCAAATACAGCAAGTAGGTATACACAAGTTATGTGACTCTAGCAGAGGTGAGAAGCAATATGATTGAGAGGAATGAAACATTCACAGACAAACCATATGCAGATTCACACAGAACTAGAAAAATCAATAAAGAGGTAAAATTAACTTGCATATATTCAATGGAAAGGCATGGTTACAACATATGAAAACCCTGTTTGGAAACAGAAAAGCCTTAATGCCAAAAAATTTCCAACTTATTTACAACATTCGAATGCATACTTATAGCATTCCAAAACTATCCTAAGTCGGTTACAAAAATTTGCTCAAAGAGCTATCATAGAAAAATATCTCAATCGATGACTGTCCAGCCACAACAGCTATGGTGTCAAAATCTGGCGCTGGGTAGATAGGAGATATTTCAAGTCTTTATTGCAGCTGCTTACTCATCACCAATCTTTAGCCAACACATCAATAAGGAGATATTTTGATCATGAATGCGAGCAGCTTCCCTTACCTGCAGCAATGAATGCAAAAACTATCTATATCTCGTTTAAGAAGTTGCTGAAATGTCCAGTCGTCCAAAATATGCAACTCCAGATCTAAATTTGAAATAGTGACAAAACTCCTAAAAACCCTGCCAAATGAAAGAGGGGACCAAAATATGCAACTTTGCCTCTTGGAGCTTGCCGAAATTTGCCAAAATGAAGGAGATACAGGTGATCAAACTTTCAGTCAACTGCCTATATATATCACTTTTGCATTTCTGTGTATATCGCTGCATCTTGGCGCCTAAATCGGCATTCAAAAACTCATTCTGCAACACCTTTGTATGTGCAGGACGCCCTGTATATCGGGCTCTACATATGCCTACAATTTCTCTTGTATGTGCGGGCCCCACCCTTTGTGTCTCCCTCTTCTGAATATGCAATCATACAAGCTGCGGACCTGAAAAGGACCATTAGCTACTTTTTATTGTCCTGTTGGGCCCAACTTGTATCACTTTTCCTTGTACATTTCTTTGTATATGTAAATATACAAAACATCTATACATACAAACCAAACCTGAAGCCTGAATGTGCCAGAATTGATTTTCACATCGGATCCGTCTTGTATACCTCTTTTGCATCTTTGGCTTGTATATCGCAATATACAATTTCCATATACATACAAGCCACGGACTTAGCACTGCATTCCACCAAACTGTACCTGTCTTGAAATCTGGCTTGTACATGCTCTTTTGTATGTCAAGACATACAAACACCTTTTATACAAGGCAAACCCAAGAACAACATAGAATAGATTGAAACTTCTATTCGGGTCCAAATTGTATATGTTTCCTTGTATATCAGGTTGTATGTGTGAACATACAAGTCGATATACAATCCACTATAGCTTTTGAACCTTTGTATGTATATGATATACAAACCTCTTTGTATCTTCACGGGGCCCACCATTTGTATCTCTGAGATATACAAACTCCTTTGTATATTGTCTTGTATATCGGGTTGTATGTGCAAACATACAAGCCGATATACATTCCACTGTTCACTCCCCCTTTGTATGTTGAAACATACAATCCTACTTATATATGCGCGGGACCCACCATTTGTATTTCCCTCTGCAGTACTGTAGCAAATGCACATTTGTTTGTATAGGCGGATATACAAACTCAAATATACAAACTCCCTTACATACAAATAGGGAATCCTGAAGGAATATACCTGCGATGTATATCTTCATTTGTATATAGCCGATTGTATGTGCGAACATACAAGTCAATATACAAGCCTTTTTATGCATACAAGCGCAGAATATTCTAAGAAATCTTCAATGTATGCTTGCCTTGTACATTTAGCAAATGTATATTTGCTTGTATGTGCGAACATACAAGGCAAACATACAAGCCATCACATGCAAATACAGAATCTTTGAGGAATATTCCCTGAATGTATCTTATACCTTGTATGTTTCACTTGCATCTCCATTTGTATATCGCCGATATACAAACCCAGAATATTCCCAGGAATCTGCAAAAGATTCCCGAAATGTATATACATTTCCCTGGCCCGATATACATTCAAAAAATGTATATAACTTAATTTTTTCATTATTTCCTAAGGCCGATGGAGATTTTCAAGCCCGCCAAATGCATATTTGAACTGTATGTTGACCAAAACTTTGACCATCAATAACTTCTTTATTTGGCCGAATTTCAGGGTGATGTAAAAAGCAAACCTGCCTATTTTTTCAAGCTCTTTCCAATGGTAAGGTTTTTTAGGCAATTTGGCACTTTTCATTTTTTGGCAACATTTCCCAAAGGCTTTTCAAGGAAAATACCAGGTTGACTGTTTGGCTCTGGTCAAAGGAAAAAATGGGTCAACAATTTGGTGACCTCTATGAGATGTTTGCCTGCTAAATAGGTAGATGAGTGGCCTATACATCTATTGGGCATAGAGTCATACAGAGACTAAAATATAGATATTTCTAACCTTAGCAAAACAAGATAAAAGCAATGAAGAACACTTGGAAGGCCAAACCAAGACAAAATGTTGAAAGCAAACTCTTTCAACTATGCTAGATAGCATTTAGGGAAAGCAAAAGTAGATCTAAACTAATGTCCAGCAGCACTTATTGAAAGCATAGAGACCTAATTTACTGATTTTCAAGGCACTCATACCTCAAAACACCTCTTTAGGTGTATCTCATTGACTGGGATAGGAAGATTTTGTCCATCCATATTTGATAACTGAAATGCATTGTGCTCCTTGCATTTAGTAATGAGAAATGGACCACTCCACATGTCAAACTTGGAGTGCTTTCCTGGTCTGCTTTTTAATTCATCCCATTTAAGCACCATGTCACCCATTCTAAAGCTTTTGGGGGTGGCCTTCTAATCAAAATTTCTTTTTGTTTGAAGCTAATGATATTCCATAGTCTTCATAGCCTTGTCTCTGATTTCTTCAAGCTCCATAAGCTGAGCATATCTGACAGCCATGGGATCTTGCTCTTCAAACATTTCTAGCTGATTCATTATGTCTAGTGCTAGCAGTTCCACAGAGATAGACAATCTTGCTTCCTTCCCATATACTAACATATATGGAGAGTTTCCAATGGACCTCTTAGGAGTTATTCTGTCTGCCCATAAGGCATATTTCAAATTAGTGTGCCAGGTCCTCTGGTTGTCCTCCATTAATCTTTTAATAATCCTTATGAGATTTTTGTTGGTAGACTCAGCCAAACCATTACCCTATGGGTAATAATTAGAAGAAGTATTCAGATAGATCCCATTTTTGACAGCCCAATCAGTTATCTTTAGGCCAACAAAGGCTAAAGCATTGTCAGAAATTATTGACTCAGGCACTC
This sequence comes from Cunninghamia lanceolata, assembly GCA_027924645.1. Lineage (NCBI taxonomy): Eukaryota > Viridiplantae > Streptophyta > Pinopsida > Cupressales > Cupressaceae > Cunninghamia > Cunninghamia lanceolata. Next base: position 3,859,424 of record BSBN01000082.1, read on the forward strand.
CAAATCTGGAAATCAAGTCATGATAAAAATTTAAAATAGCATTTTCATTTGATTCCTTTAGAGCTACTACTTCAGTCCATCTTGTGAAAAAATTTGTAACTGTAAGAATCCACTTGTGGCCTACACTTGATGGTGGATTAATGGGTCCTACGAAGTCAACACCCCATCTCATGAAGGGTTGCTCTATTTGAATTGGCTGTAGAGGTAAGGCTGGCAGCCTCTCCTTTCCTGCAAAAATGACACACTTTACACATTTCCTTGCCCATGCATGGGCATCCTTAAATAGGCTGGGCCAGTAATAGCCAGCTCTCATTACTTTCCAAGTGGTAGTCTTTGAGGCAAAATGACCCCCGCTGCTCCATCATGAAATTCATGTAGTACCTTGTTAGTCTGATCTTTATCAATGCACCTTAACAATACACCATTAAAGTCCTTTCTGAAAAGGATTCCATTTATTAAAACATATGGAACTGATTGCAGTCTATAATATCTTCTTTTAGTTCTATCTAGACTTGCTAGACATTTGCCAGTTTGCAAAAATTTAGTCATATCAGTAACCCAGCCCATGTTCGCTACTGCTACACTATCTTGAAGTGCATCCTCAATGGTCAAAAGCATCTCATCCTCCTTATTGGAACTAGTAGTGAGCTACTCGCTGAGTCCTCTACCTCTGACAAGCTTGGTTACTTGGATATCCACGTCATATTCCATGACCTTGGTGATTAAACCCGCTCTCTTCTCATTAACATCTTTACTCAACAGGAACTCTTTCACGCTGGGATGAGCCACCATTAAATGTATCTTGTTATTGGAAACAAGATGCTGAAATTTCTTGAGGCTCCATATCACTGCAAGGATGTGCTTCTCAACAAAGCTGTACTTCTGTTCATATTCTTCCAACCCCTGACTAAAAAAAGCAATTGGCTGCTCAAAGCCGCTACTCTGCTTCTGCACTAAAATCACAGAGATTGTATCTAGGCCACCATAAGCATATAGAATAAAATCTTTGGAAAAGTTAGGATGTACCAAGGTTGGCGCAACTGACAATGCTTCTTTTATAGACTCAAAACTGAGTTTGGCCTCTTTTGTCCAATTAAAGGCTATATTCTTTTTCAACATGGATGTCAAAGGTTTCAAAAGGTTTGCGATATTAGGGATGAACCTTCGCAGAAAATTAATTCTGCCAATAAAGCTTTGTAATCCCTTCTTATGACTTGGTAAAGGCAGCTCTAAAATGGCCCTTACTCTTTCAGCATCAATAGTAATGCCTTCTTTTGAGACAACGTTCCCTAACAACTTGCCTTCATGGACAGCAAAAATGCATTTGTTTGGATTAAGGGATATCCCAAACTCTCGACATCTCTCAAAAACTTGCCTTAAGTGGGATAAATGCTCAAATGCATCCTTGGAAAAAATTGTTATATCATCTAAGTACACCAGCACCAGTTTGTATAGCAAACCCTTGAACACCATATCCATGGCTCTTTGAAAGGTCGAGCCAGCGTTAGAGAGACCAAAAGGCATCCTCTTGTAGGCCATGGTTTCCCACTTGGTAGTGAAAGTAGTTTTGAACTGATCCTCCTCCTTGACTAACACCTGATTGTAACCAAAAAATCTGTCAAGCAAAGAAAATCTCTCCGAGCCAGCCACTACTTGTAAAATCTGCTCCATTGATGGAAGTGGGTAGTGGTCTTTTAGGGAGGCTCTGTTCAGGTCCCTAAAATCAATGCACAGCCTAATTTCTCTATTCTTCTTCCTCACAGGGACAAGGTTTGAGACCCAAGAAGTATGCTTGATGGGAAAAATGATCTTTCCCTCAATTAGCTTAGTTAATTCTTTAATCATCAGGGGCTCTAGCTTTGGATTTAGGGGCCTCTACCTCTACCTTACAGGCTTTGTACCTGGTTCCAATTCTATGGTATGCTGGGCAATATGAGGATCAAATCCCTTTAGGTCTGAATAATCCCAAGCAAATACCTCCTTAAATTCTTGACAAAGAGAAATAAAAGCTCTCATGTCCTCAGCTGAACAGATTTTACCTATTTTGAGGAGTTTTTCCTTAAAAATTTCTAACTCCTCATAATGTTCCTCTTTTATTTGCATACCGGTCTTAGTCCTCTTCATCTGATCATCGGTGCCAAAAATAGACTCCAAAGTCACCAATCCCTTGGGCAGCTTATTTGTCTTCAGCTGAATAATCTGATCATTGCCATACTATTGTTTGAGTTTATCCTGATTCATCATGGAAAACTCATCTTCCTCTAATAGGAATCTCAGAATCTATTCATCACTTTCAAAGACTTGCCAATAAACATTATTGTCAGGGATAGAGGGTCTGTCAACTATTTTTACATAAGGCTGCATTTTCTCCTTTTGAATGTCACTAGGGATGTCAAACTGTGCCCCAATTGCAGCCAATCTATTAGCATGGGAGTTTTGATTTCTTGGAATGGAAATCAGATTAAAAGCATCAAACTCCTCAATCATGTTCCATACCCTATACTTATAGCACTTTAAGGTATCATTTTTGGTAAGATGTAGTCCTCTTACCTGATTTACAATTAGTTCACTGTCCCCAAATACTTGCAAACAACCTATTTTCCTTTTTCTTGCCCATTGCAAACCCTGAATTAATCCTTCATATTCAGCAGTGTTATTGATGCATGAGAAGGCAAAACGGAAAGCAGCATAATATTTTTCACCCTGTGGTGACACTAGCATTGCACCACCACTGGATCCATTTTTGCTCCTTGAGCCATCAAAGTACATTTTCCATACTTTTCCTTGCTACTCTGTCTGCTGTTTTGCATCCTTTACCATACTTGGAATTGCTGCTTCAGGCTCATGAAGTATATAGACCCCCATACCATTTTCTTGAATATGTGCTTCATGATCATCTACAACATCTTCTGAGGACCATTCCCTTAATAACACCTCTGGTATACTCTCAGCTTATAACTCTTGAGCTGCCACAATTTCAGGATCATCAGAAATAATGTGATTTGCATTAACCACACTTGGTGTATAGGGCTCTATGTGATGATTTGAAAGTAATTCAGATCTTAGGGTCACCTTAGTGCCATATCTAGTCCTAAAAAACATATGGGACTAGTCAGAGGATAGGTATCCTCCTATTTTGGCTGTGAATTTTCTTGATAGGCACATGGCAAAATAGGGAGGCAAATCAATAATGAAGACCTCTTGGAAGATGGAAACATTGGGACAGGTATGTAGAGTAAGACCTAGGTCTTTTATTACACCCACAGTACTAATAGCTGTGCCATCTAATTGGAGTACACCCTTCTCAAGAGGCTGGTACTTGAGCCCTAATTGGTCTGCAATTTGTTTAGGCATCACAGAACTACTTGCTCCACTATCCACCATGCAATTATGAACTAATTTATCTCCAATTATCAATGATATATAGAATGGGAGTGGCTTAGTACTTTTGTTAGGCTGTTTACTGTTGTCCTCAGAGGAATTAGTAAGGACAACCCTATTTGGGTCAACAGTTGTATCTTTGGGCACCTTCAAATCAGACAAGGCAGATTGCAATAGGTCTTTTTGGCCTGGGATGGCTAAAGAATCCCACATAGACATTGTCACATTCATCTTTTTCATATTTTCAATAATATTGAAAGGTGGAATGGCACTCACCTTTTGACTTGATTTTGTAGCAGCGATGTCTGGTTGCAAATGAGGCATCTCCCTTGCTTTTGCTAGGTCATTTCTTTGTAGAATATGGGGAATTTGGGGTGCAAGAAAATCAGCAGACACTTTTCCTTTATTTGCTGCTTGTTCTACCTCATAACCCCTTTTCTTTGCTCTTGTATTTGCTGCAACTGAGGTGTTATCGCTGTTTATGCCACAAAATTCACCTTCCTGCTAGTTCATGAAAGCAGAATCACTCTAAGGTTGTTCCTATTGTTGCTCAGCCCCATCATTTGGTGTACTTGGCTGTGAGGCTGATACATTTTGCACCATTAAAGCCTGATTTATGACTCCATTTGAGCAGGCTGCTTGACTGTGTGGCTGATTGCATGGGTAGCACCACTCATAATTAGCTGCTAGGTTGTTCTGAGCAGGGACAAGGTCCCTTACGGTGTTAATAGGTGTTGGATTATAAGGCAGAAAAGGCCTTTGATTTACATTCTATCTGGCACCTTGATAGTTGCTTTGATAAGGCGGCCGATCAGCTTGATACGACTGATTTTGGCCTTGAGATGGTTGATTCTGCCCCTGGCTAGATTGCTGATAAGGCTGAAAGGGCCTCTGGGACTGTTGCTTCTTTGTGTTTACCAGTTCGTTTCCAAAAGTTTGAAGGATACCCTCAATCTTTTGTTGATTATTTTTAATCTCTTTCAACTCTTGAGATGAACTAGGGGCAGAAGGTTCAGAATTGACAGTATTAGGTAATGCTGCGATAGTAGGCACAAGGGTAAAACATGGAATTGACAAAGGCATGGAAGCTTGGATCTCAGGAAAAATAGGCACTAGCAGTCTGGGTGCTATTTTTTTGACCTGAATCAGATTATTCTCTACCCTAATTGCTAATTCATATGCATCTGGTAAACTATTACCTCCTAGTGATTGAATCCTTACTGAAATATCACTATTTAGGGCTTTCAAAAAATATAGAAATGCATATTCAGCTGGAGGTCTTACCATGGCAGGGATTCTGTCCCATGTCTTCTAAAATCTAAAGTTAAAATCCATCATTTGCTCTTGCGGAGCTCTCTTTATGGTGGTCATCTGTTCGACCAATGATAGATTATCTGATTTTTCTTGAAATTGCTTGTTTAATTTCTCTCCTAGCTCATCCCAGGTTCTGATAGTTTGCACTGGTAGACTCCTGAACCGCTACAATGCCTTCCCCTTGAAAGAGGCAGCCAGCAATCTGATGGCTACATTCTCCTGAGTGACATGATGAACCCCACACAGAGATGCTATGTCTCTAATGTGCTCGATCGGAGTAGTCTGATTTTCCCCTGTGAAATAGGGTAGATTCTTCAAAGCTACCATTGGTATCACATCATGCACTGTTAGATTCAAAGGACTCCCCCCATCAAAAGTCATGAATGGTTGATTTCTTGCCATCTAAAGAGCTATAGGTAGATTCGCTTGAGTTACTGCGGGAACTACAGAAGCAACTAGTCTGAAACCTGGTTGAGTTGACTGTACTCTTTTGGAAACTGGAGTCCTTGCTACTGCTCTGCTCTATCTTCTAGGTGGAGAGTGCTGCAAATATTCGAATGGACTTGAACTTGAACTCCTAGTTTGTACCTTTCTCATAAAAAAAGTAACGGCAGAACTGGTATGTTTGTCTTTCCTCAGTCTGAGTCGCCAGATGTATAAATTTTAACCTCTTAAAGGTCTGCAATTACTGGTTGCACATCAAAACCAACAATAATGGATGTCAATTTGATTGTTACTCAAATCTTGTCCCACCAGGCGTGCCAAAGTCGTTATCACTCAGTTTTGCACCCTTGCATACAGTCGTGAAGCCTCTACAAACTGGAGTAACATGGGATTGATCTCTAAGTGTGGGACTTTGCTAAGTGAGATCAGACCTCTAGAGAAGGCCGGCTTCCTTGTCTAGTTGTCACCTAAAACTACTAAATTTTGAGGGGAAAAGGGAGAGAGAAATCTTGTAATGGAAATGAAATAAAAGTTTGAAAACAAAAAAGGGGTGATACACCAGACAGATTTAAAGAAACTTCCATAACACTGAGAAGATGCACAATGTAATCAAATACAGCAAGTAGGTATACACAGGTTATGTGACTCTAGCAGAGGTGAGAAGCAATATGATTGAGAGGAATGAAACATTCACAGACAAACCATATGCAGATTCACACAGAACTAGAAAAATCAATAAAGAGGTAAAATTAACTTGCATATATTCAATGGAAAGGCATGGTTATAGCATATGAAAACCCAGTTTGGAAACAGAAAAGCCTTAATGCCAAAAACTTTCCAACTTATTTACAACATTCGAATGCATACTTATAGCATTCCAAAACTATCCTAAGTCGGTTACAAAAATTCACTCAAAGAGCTGTCATAGAAAAATATCTCAATAGATGACTATCTAGCCACAACAGCTATGGCATCAAAATCTGGTGTTGGGCAGATAGGAGATATTTCAAGTCTTTATTGCAACTGCTTACTCATCACCAATCTTCACCCAACGCATCAGTGAGGAGATATTTTGATCATGAATGCGAGTAGCTTCCCTTACCTACAGTAATGAATGCAAAAACTATCTATATCTCGTTCAAGAAGTCGCTGAAACGTCCAATCATCCAAAATATGCAACTCCAAATCTAAATTTGAAAAAGTGACAAAACTCCTGAAAAACCCTGCCAAGTGAAAGAGGGGACCAAAATATGCAACTTTGCCTCTTGGAGCATGCCGAAATTTGCCAAAATGAAGGAGATACAGGTGGTCAAACTTTCGGTCAACTGCCTGTATATATCGCTTTTGCATTTTTGTGTATATCACTGCATCTTGGCGCCTAAATCAGCATTCAAAAACTCATTCTACAACACCTTTGTATGTGCAGGGCGCCCTGTATATCAGGCTCTGCATATGCCTACAATTTCTCTTGTATGTGCGGGCCCCACCCTTTGTCTCTCCCTCTTCTGAATATGCAATCATACAAGCCGCGGACTTGAAAAGGACCATTAGCTACTTTTTATTGTCCTGTCGGGCCCGACTTGTATCACTTTTCCTTGTACATTTCTTTGTATATGCAAATATACAAAACATCTATACATACAAACCGGACTTGAAGCCTAAATGTGCCAGAATTGATTTTCACATCGAATCCGTCTTGTATACCTCTTTTGCATCTTTGGCTTGTATATCGCAATATACAATTGCCATATACATACAAGCCATGGACTTAGCACTGCATTCTGCCAAACTATACCTGTCTTGAAAACTGGCTTGTACATGCTCTTTTGTATGTCAAGACATACAAACACCTTTTATACAAGGCGGACCTGAGAACAACATAGAATAGATTGAAACTTCTATTCAGGTCCAGATTGTATATGTTTCCTTGTATATCGGGTTGTATGTGCGAACATACAAGTCGATATACAATCCACTATAGCTTTTGAACCTTTGTATGTATATGATATACAAACCTCTTTGTATCTTCACGGGGCCCACCATTTGTATCTCTGAGATATACAAACTCCTTTGTATATTGTCTTGTATATCGGGTTGTATGTACAAACATACAAGCCGATATACATTCCACTGTTCACTCCCCCTTATATGTCGAAACATACAATCCTGCTTGTATATGCGCGGGACCCACCATTTGTATTTCCCTATGCGGCACTGTAGCAAATGCACATTTATTTGTATAGGCAGATATACAAACTCAAATATACAAACTCCCTTACATACAAACAGGGAATCCTGAAGGAATATACCCGCGATGCATATCTTCATTTGTATATAGCCGATTGTATGTGCGAACATACAAGTCAATATACAAGCCTTTTTATGCATACAAGCGCAGAATATTCTGAGGAATCTTCAATGTATGCTTGCCTTGTACATTTAGCGAATGTATATTTGCTTGTATGTGTGAACATACAAGGCAAACATACAAACCGTCACATGCAAATATGAAATCTTTGAGGAATATTCCCTGAATGTATCTTATACCTTGTATGTTTCACTTGCATCTCCATTTGTATATCTCCGATATACAAACCCAAAATATTCCCAGGAATCTGCGAAAGATTCCTAAAATGTATATACATTTCCCTGGCCCGATATACATTCAAAAAATGTATATAACTTAATTTTTTCATTATTTCCTAAGGCCGATGGAGATTTTCAAGCCCGTCAAATGCATATTTGAATTGTATGTTGACCAAAACTTTGACCATCAATAACTTCTTTATTTGGTCGAATTTCAGGGTGATGTAAAATGCAAACCTGCCTATTTTTTCAAGTTCTTTCCAATGGTAAGGTTTTTTAGGCAAATTGGCACTTTTCATTTTTTGGCAACATTTCCCAAAGGCTTTTCAAGGAAAATACCAGGTTGACTATTTGGCTCTAGTCAGAGGAAAAAATGGGTCAACAAGTATAAAATAGGATGCACCAAGATATAAAGATCAAGGCAACGTGGTGTTTTATGTATAAAGTGTTGTTATATGGAGCCTAATTAGACTCAAAGGTTAAATTTACCCCACTTTTATTGGCGCAGTTTCCCCCCAAATTCCTACGGGGTCAAAGGGCAACACCCCTTGCGGGGGTTTGGGGGCAACACCCCCAAGACGGGGTCAAGGGGTAGCACCCCTTGCAAGGTCCAAGGGCAATGCCTCTGGTGCGCTCCTTGTCATGATACAGGGCGAGGTTGAGGGGCAACGCCCCTATAGGGGCTCGGGGGCAATGCCCTTGAAACCTCACACAGTTTTTTATTATTTTATAAAGGCACCGGGAGTTATTTTTTCATTGACTGACATAAAAAAACCTATTTTGTAACTGATATAAGGCTTGATAAAAGTGGCTAAGGGTTGGGGTTTTTGATGATGTATTGTAGCATTTTGCAATGGTATTGAGTTGCAGGGATTGCTGGTTGCAATTGGTTTTTTACTGGATAATAATATTGGACTCTCTATTTGGTGGATGTAGCCTGAGTTTGGGTGAACCATGTTAAAACTTGTCTCTCACTGTTATTATTTTTGTGTATTTTCATTCCTCTGTTTAATCTTTATTTGCATTTAATTGATATCTTCTGTCAGCTAACCCTAACATAAAGAAATGACCCAAAAGAAAAGGTTGCTAACAAGCATATGTTTTATGGTACCATGATATGAAAGACCATGATGTCGTTGTAGTGATATGCTACAAGGACCATGACAAATGCAAATAAAAATGATAAAATACACAAGAAAACATGTACAAACAATACAAAGACAAATAAGATTTTCCTTGGTCAAGATAAAAGTCAAAGGTTGATTTGATGATGATGATAGCATTGTTGATGTGGGAATGATATATCCTAAGAACAACATGAGGATTGGGAATGATATATCCTGATAACAATGGTTTGTTTAGAATTGAACAAGGCTTATAGCAAGATGAGGAACAAAGTTGATGGATGTTTTTGGATGGGTGCTAGATTGCTTGGTTAGATTAGCTTGGGTTATTTTTCTTTTTCTACGATATTTGGATTGTTGTATCATTATTGTAACCATTGACAAGGGCAAACTAAGTCTAGGGATAAGGATGAAGGCTAGATTAGATAGGATGATGGAGGGATTGGGATTTGTGATGGGATGGATGGGGGCATCGATATAGGATGTGATATCCAAGGGCTACATCACATATGAATAACATGCCCCACTCTATACATTTCATTCATGATGTTACATTGCGATGTTGACTAATGGAGGTGCTAATATGTTGTAATAGATTTACAATGGAAGATTGGATAAATCAAGAAATACCCTAGGCATGTTTTCAACAATTTACCCTATCCTTGTCAAGGTCAAAAGAAGGAAGGGAGGATGCATTAGGAGAAATTTATATAAAAAATGGATCTCCTAATAAACTTTTAGAAAATAAAACTTATCAATTATAATATAAATTACTTTACTACATGAGTTAAGTGGTGACCCATATTTCTATTATAATTCCTAAAAACTCAAGTTCACTTTTCTTTTTATATTATTTCTTTTCTTTGATTTATCTTTTCTTTGAAAAGTCTTTTATTTATAAATTATATTTTAAAAGCTATAATTTTAAAACAAGATCTAAACTCAAGTTTTACTTAAAGAATGTAGTTGAAAATAATTTAAAGCAAGAAAAAAAATTGTAATAACTTTTTAAGTTCATTTTTTCTAAAATATAAATAGATATTTATTAACTTTTTACATTTCTATTATAATTCTTTAAAAAACTCAAGTTTACTTTTTGTTTTTTCTTATTTCTTTTCTTAGTTTATTATCTCTTAAAAAGTCTTAAAAGTATATTTTTAAAAGCTAATTTTAAAATATTAATTTCTAATTTTAAAATAAACTCTCAATGTTTAAGTTTAAATTTAAGTTTTTTTGTAATGCTTATAAAAAGTAAAAAGGAATATTTCATAATAGTTTTTTTTTTATTTTCCTTTTTTTAAAATATAAATAATATTTTTTATTTTTTCTTTTTTCTTTTTCTTCTCTAATAAACTATTTATTATGAATATTTCTTAGCTTTTCTTTCTTTCTCTCATAGCTTTTAATTTTCTTTTCTATAGTATGCCTCAAAGAGTAAAATATTGAAGAAATACAAGAATGTTGTTTTGGATACTATAGAGTTATTTGATGCTTTTTCCATTGAATGGGTAGAAAGGAAAAGAAATGTAGTTGTAGATTTCTTAGCAATTACAGCTATTGGATCGGAGGATCTATCCTTAATAGGCATTACAAAAGTGGAACTATTGATGAGAGCTTCAATTCTAGATAATATTCACCATTAGAAGATATTTAATGATGATTGTGACTTGTTCAAAATTTTAAATTGCATGGATGAATATAAATGAAGCATTGTTTGGGAATGAAATAATTCAGTTAAAAACATAATACCATTCCTAAAGGGTCAGTAGCTCTAGAAAGAGTGTTTGATGGGGTAGTTAGGAGCTTAGTTAATCCTATTGCAATGAAAGGAAATGCCTTGGAAGAAGTCAATTTAGGCACCCAGTCCTCACCCACATATGTGTACATTGGAAAGAAGTTGAATCCTAAGATCATAAGATTGTTAGTTGCATTACTAAGGAAATGTAGTAGGGTATTCGCATGGTCATCTGATGACTTAAAAGCATATAGAGAGGATTTATTTCATCACTATATACCCCTCAATCCTAATGCCAAACCATTCAAGCAAAGACAAAGACCCATCAATCCTATGTTAGCTCCTAAAATGCGATAAGAACTAGCCAAGCTCAGAGAAGGAGGAATTATCAAACTCTTTAGGCATTCTAGTTGCGTGTCGAATCTAGTTCATGTTAGGAAGAAAAATAGAGATATCAGGTTATGTGTAGATTTTATGAACCTAAATATTTCTTCTCTATAATATAATTATCCATTGCCAAACATGGAGGCATTGCTACAAAGAGTAACAGGATGTGAATTGTTATCCATGATGGATGTCTTTTCTGGTTACAATCAAGTAAAGTTCAAGGAGTCCAAACAATATAAGATAGCTTTTACAACTCCTTGGGGTACATATGTGTATGTCAAAATTCCATTTGGACTCACAAATGCAGGAGCAACATTTCAAAGAGCAATGGATGTGGCCTTTGTAGATATAATAAATGATATTCTAGTTGTGTATCAAGATGACTTAATAGTTTAATCGAAGAAAGAAGATGATCATTGTGGTCATTTAGAAAAGATTTTCATGAGATGTCTAGAGTATGGTATATCCCTGAATCCCAGAAGTGCATGTTTGGGGTCACAAAAGGAAAGTTACTGGGGCATATAGTATCAAAGATTGGAGTTAGAATTGATCCAAAAAGAGTAGCTACAATTGAAAAAACTCCTCAGCCTAAAATAGTCAAAGGTATTCAATCTTTCTTTAGGCAGATCAATTTTGTTAGAAGATTTATTCCTAATTTTGTTGAGAAAACAAAATCTATATCTAAGATGCTAAAGAAAGGGTAGACTATAGTACAGGAAGGTGAGCCAACTCAGTCATTTTAGATATTAAAGATGCAATCAGGAAATCTCTAGTGTTAGCCTCACCTAATTTCTTTAGGCCTTTTCAATTGTTTTTGTTTGCTTCTCATCATACAATTGCAACTATGATGTTACAAAAAAATCAAGATGGATATGAACAACCTATTTCATTTTTAAGCAAGTCTTTTCAACAGGATGATTGAAATATGATAGTATGGAGAAACAGGCTTATGCTCTAGCAAAGGCTATAAGGAATTTTAGGCCATATTTGATTGGTACTAAGATTGTTGCATATGTGCCTTGTGTTATAGTTAAAGATATATTCGCATAGAATGATGTTTCAGAAAGAAGGTGTAGATGGATTAATAAAATCCAAGACTTTGACATAGAAATCCATATTACCAAACTAGTAAGAGGCCAAGGATTGGGCAAACTCATGGTTGAGTCTAACTTGGAAATATCAGAAGTGAAATTGTCAGAAGTTAGCAATAACAAAGAGATTGATATAGATTCTACTTCTCCTTGGTACAAGGATATTATATATTATTTATTGCATTTGAATTGCCCTTCTTATTTGTATGATAACTAGAAAAGAACATTAAAGTTGCAGGCAGCTAAATGTATATTAGTTCAAGGTAGTTTGATGTGGAATAATAGGGATGGTGTCCTCTTGAGATGTCTCAATGAAGAAGGAGCTACTAAAGTTTATTCAGAAATGCATAATGGAGTGTGTTGTCGATATTTCATAGCTAAATCAATAGCTCGTAGAATTATCAAAGTTAGATATTGGTGGCCAACTCTATTTGTTGATGTTCACAAAATGGTAAGAAAATGTGATCCATGTTAGAGGTTCTTAGGTAAATTAAAGGGACCAGGTGTATTGCTAATGCAAGAGCATCCCTGGTTCAAGAGAAATCTTGCATCAACCAAAAACATTTGCATTTCAGTTTGTTTCTTTTCATTTTCCAGTCAGTTCAGTCAATAGCAGTTTTTGTATTTTGGTTTGTATTCTTCCACAATTTCATTTCAGACCCTGTGGAACTAGACTTAGCATCTAGACACATTCATGCACATCATATCCAAATCTCAGATCATTTAGATCAAGTACCGGTAAGATATCGCTATCAGAAGATTGACTGTTTTCTCATAACAAAGCATCCTGACAGTCTCAGACAATTAGCTAAAGGAGAAGACTTGCAGAGCATTTCTTAACTTGCAGAACCAAATGACACATCATTTAATGTTGTTTGGGTTGTGGCCGACTTTCCCTGAGATTCGCACATCATTCCATTTATTTGCGGAGGATTTCTTCATGTTTAGGTCCGACCTATCCGTGTACACACATTACAGCTCTTTACTAGAGTTTGTGACCTTCATTGGCTGACGCAGAGGAATCTTATGTTTCGTAGATGATATATATTGATGTAATAGATGCATAGGAAAGTAGTCATTAATCAAGCAATAGTTGATAGTTTGAATTCTTTGTGAAGGAACTTCAAAGCTATATCTTGTGCATATTCTGTAATTCTATAATTAGGCCTGTGAGCCCTAATTGTAAGCCCGCATGTTGCCAGCCAGTTTGTATTTGAATTCTATGGTATACTAAATGATTGAATCTACATTTGTGTTATCTATTTGAGTTTCTTCTATTGTGTTTACTCTTGTTGTATAGTCTGGACTATTCACCTTGTGGACCCTCCTAGCCATGGCAACACCAAGTGGTATCAAAGTGAAAGTTCAAATCATTGGGAGAAAATTGAGTGAAGTGGCCAAGGAATTTCATAAGATCTTTCTCTAAATAGATCACCAATCCAAGGCAAGTTACTTGTGTTGCAACCGATCACCGATTGTGAGGCAATTGTCACCTTGTAGCCTAATCACCAAATTTGAGGTAGTTACACTTGATCCTAGGAAAAATGCCACCAAGGAGAATCCCTGCTATTGGAACAATGGCTGGTAGAATGGATGAGATGATGGAGATGATGAAAACCATGCGAGTTCACTTGGATGTTGTTGAAGAAGACCTAATATTGAAAGTGATGATGATGAGGAATTTCAATCTGCTGATGAAAATGAAGTAACCCTAGGAGGTGATGAAGAAGAAGAATGAGATCAAGTGAAGATGTTGTGAGCTATTTCAAAGATTGGGAAAAGACCTAGAGTTGATGTACCAAATTACATTGGCAATTTGAATTCGGAGGAGCTAATTGATTGGATAAATGACATGGAAGAATACTTTGAGCATGAAGAAATTGAAGATTCAGAGAAGGTGAAATTTACAAAGACAAACCTAAAAGGACATGCTGCTATATGATGGAAAGAAGTTTAGTTGGATAGAAATAGAAGAGGAAAAGAAAAGATTACAAAATGGGACCAGATGGTGACAAAATTGAAGAATCAGTTTATACCTGTTGACTATGAGTTAGAACTATTGAAAAGATTGCAGAACCTGAGACAAAAGGAGAAATTTGTGAAGGAGTATACTGAAGAATTCTATAAGATGATCATAAGGATAGGACATAGTGAAGCGAGCAAGGAGAAAGTGGCTAGATACATCAATGGATTGAGATTGAACATTCAAGAAGAACTAAGTTTTGTAAGGATGACAAAATTGGAAGAAGCATATCAGTTTGCCCTTAAAGTTGAAAAAAAGTTGAACAAGAGGCATGATCAAAGATAGAGAGGTAGAGGAGATAAATTTTAGAGAGGTAGAACAATTTTTAGAGGAGAAAGATCATATGTGGAGCAGAACAAACAAGATAACACATTCAAGAAGGAGGACAGAGATAACAGTGCATACCAGAGAGATGACAGAAGTTTCTACCACAGAGGAAACCCTAGTCCATACAAGAATGAAGGATACAGAAGAGAAGGAAGAGGACTAGATAGGAGAACATTCAGAGGAACTTGTTTCAAGTGTGGAGGTGAAGGACATAGAGCATTTGAATGTAATCAAGGAAGTACAAGCAAGAGGATAGAGAATAGTGGAAGAGCAGCCTATGTAGAAGAAGAACATGTTGGATCATCGAGTTCAGTTGTTAAACCAAAGAAAGGAGAATCACTTGTCATGAGGAGAGCACTATTTCAAGCAGAGACAAATGAGGAACCACTGGAGGAAAAGTTTAGTCAGAACCGGATGCAAATCAGGAGGTAGATGTTGTAAAGTTGTAATTGATAGTGGTAGTTCTAATAACCTAGTTTTAGAGGAGATGGTGACTAAGCTGAAGTTGGAAAGATTGAAACACCCTAAGCCCTATTAGATAGCATGGATTTAGGATGATCATAAGGTACTAGTGAGTGAACAATGTTTGGTGAAATTTCATATTGGATCTTCTCATGATGAAGTATTGTGCGATATTATGCCTATGAATACGTATGTCATATTTTGTTGGGTAGACCATGGCAGTATGATAGAAAAGCTACACATGATGGGAGAAAGAACACATATACTATAACATCAAATGGAAAGAGAATTACTTTGATTCCTTTGGAAGATGATCCTAAAAGTGAAGTATGTGGAAATGCTAGAATCTGTTTGGTAGATGGAAGAAAATTTCTGGATGGATTGAGACATGAGAATATGTGTTATGCTTTGATCCCTAAGAATCCTGAAACATTGAAGGAGACTGAAGAATCACAACTAGAGGAGATAACTGAGTTGCTGACAGAGTATGAAGACATCATTTTAGATAATGTACCTGAAGGATTGCCACCAATTAGGAGTATCAGTCATCATATGGATCTTATACTTGGAGCTAGTTTGCCTAACAAAGCAACACACAGAATGACACTGGGAGAGAATGAAGAATTGAATAGGTAGATACAGGAGTTGTTGAGGAAAGGTTTAATTAGAGAAAGTTTGAGTCCTTATGCAATGCTTGCAGTGTTAGAATGAAAGAAAGATGGAGAATGGATAATGTGTATGAACTCTAGAGCAATCAATAAGATCACAGTTAAGTATAGATTCCCTTTACCTAGGATTGTCTGAGTGGAGCAAAATATTTCACAAAGATAGATTTGAAGAGTGGATACCATCATATCAGAATTAGAGAAGGAGATGAATGGAAGACTACTTTTAATACAAATGAAGGATTGTATGAGTGGTTAGTGATGCCCTTTGGATTGACAAATGCACCGAGTACTTTCATGAGATTGATGAATGAGGTCTTGAAGAAATTCTTGGGTAAATTTGTTATTGTGTATTTGGATGATATTCTAATTTTCAATAAGACAAGAAAAGAACATTTGTGGAACTTGAGACAAGTATTGTAGAGGTTGAGAGAAGAGAAATTGTTGATAAACATTAAGAAGTGTAGTTTCATGAAGGAAGAGTTGGTATACTTGGGATTTGTTATTTCCACGGAATAATTGAAGATGGAACCTAAGAAAGTGAGAGCAATTGTTGAATGGCCTACACCAGAGAACATTGGAGAAGTCAGATCATTTCATGGATTGGCTAGCTTCTACAGGAAGTTCATCAGAAATTTTAGTTCATTTTGTAACCCTATGATAGAGACAATGAGAGGTGACAGAAAAGATTTCAAGTGGACATCAGGAGCAGATAAAAGTTTTGATTTGTTGAAGTAGAAAGTGACAGAGCAACCTGTGTTGGCATTACCAGATTTCAATAAGGTATTTCAAGTAGATTGTGATGCAAGTGGAAATGCAATAGGAGCAGTGTTAAGTCAAGAAGGTAGACATGTAGCATATTTCAATGAGAAGTTGAATGATGTAAGGAAAAGATATTGAGTTTATGATCAAGAGTTCTATGCCATAATTCAAGCCTTGAAGAAGCGGAGACATTATTTGTTACCTAAGGAGTTTGTGTTGTATATAGATCATCAAGCTTTGCAATATTTGAATAGTCAAGGAAAGTTGAATTAGAGATATATGAGATGGGTGGAGTTCATGCAGAGTTATACTTTTGTGTTGAAGCATAGGAGTGGTAAATCAAACAGAGTTGCCAATGCATTGAGTAGGAGAAGAAACTTGTTGACAGAGATGAGAATTGAAGTGTTGGGATTTGATGAATTGAAGAACATGTATGAAGAAGATCTTTCTTTTGCAAAACATTGGAAGGCATGTAAGGGACCTGTTTTGGCAGATAAGAGTAAGTGGTTGGATTATTTCATTCAGGAAGATATGTTGTTCAAAGGAAATCAGTTATGCATACCTAAGAGTTTAATGAGAGATAATTTGATCAAGGAGAAGGATAGTGGTGGATTGGCAAGACATTTTGGTATTGATAAGACAATGGCTTTGATAAGTCAAAACTACTTTTGGCCTCAGATACATAAGGATGTTAGGAAAATTGTGCAGAGTTGTAGAGTTTGTCAAGTTGCAAAAGGAAGTAGTTAGAATACTAGATTGTATAAACCTTTGACAGTACCGGAGAGACCTTGGGAAGACATAAGCATGGAATTCATAATGGGATTGTAGAAGAAACAAAGAGGACATGATTCAATATTTGTAGTAGTGGATAGATTTTCAAAGATGGCACATTTCATACCCTGTAAGAAGACAACTAATGCAATGCATGTAGCTAACCTATTTTTCAAGGAGATTGTGAGATTGCATGGATTACCTAAGAGCATAATTTCAAATAGAGATACAAGATTTCTTGGATACTTTTGGAAAATACTTTGGAAGAAGATGAAGACAGATTTAAAGTTTAGTTCATCATTTCATCCACAGACTGATGGATAGACAGAGGTAATAAATAGGAGTTTGGGAAACTTATTGAGATGTTTGGTTGGAGAAAAGGCGGGAAATTGGGATTTAATTCTTTCACAAGCAAATTTTGCATATAACAATTTAATTAATAGGAGTACCAGAAGAACACCATTTGAGATTGTGACAGGAACTAACCCTAGAGGAGTTGTAGAGTTGAGAGATATCAGTAAGGAAGAAAAGAGGAGTGCAGAAGTAGAAGACTTTGCAGGACACATGGAGATAGTTCATAATCAGGTTAAGAGACATTTGGAGGAGATGAATGATAAGTATAAGGAACAAGTAGATGAAAAGAGAAGACACAAAGAATTTGGAGTGGGAGATGAAGTAATGGTATATTTGAGAAAAGAAAGATTTCTAGTTGGGACTTATGACTTATAACAATTTGAAGATGAAGAAGTTTGGACCATGTACGATACTCAGGAAGTTTGATTCAAGAAATGCATATGAAGTGGAGTTACCAAAGACATTGGGTATATCACCTATTTTTAACATTGTAGACCTATATCAATACCATGAAGTAGAGTTCAGTGATAGGATGGAAGAAGACTTGAGGCAATAGTTGCCACAGCAAGTACCAAAACAGATTGAAGACATTTTGGATAAGAGTTGGACATAGCACTAGAGAAATACAATAGAAGGAATACCTTGTGAAGTGGAAAGGTAGACTGGAAGAGGATTCATCATGGATTTCTCAAGCTGAGGTAGACCATTTTGGTTTCCCTCTAGCCCCAGCAAAGTGAGGGACTCACTTTTTTCAACAACCCCGGATGTCTAATGCAAGAGCATCCCTGGTTCAAGAGCAATCTTGCATCAACCAAAAATATTTGCATTTCAGTTTGTTTGCATTTTAGTTTGTTTCTTTTCATTTTCCAGTTAGTTCAGTCATTAGCAGTTTTTGTATTTTGGTCTGCATTCTTATGTATTTTGGTTTGCATTCTGATGCAGTTTCATTTTAGACCTTGTGGTGTTGGACTTAGCATCTAGACACATTCATGCACATCATATCCAAATCTCAGATCATTTAGATCAAGTATTGGTAACATATCGCTATCAAAAGATTGACTATTTTCTCATAATAGAGCATCCTAACATTCTTAGACAATTAGCTAAAGGAGAAGACTTGCGAAACATTTCTCAACTTGTGGAGCCAAATGACACATCATTCAATGTTGTTTGGGTTGTGGGTAACCTTCTCTGAGATCTGCACATCATCCCATTCATTTGCGGAGGAGTTCATCATGTTTAGGTCTGACTTATCCATGTACACATGCTACAGCTCTTCATTGGAGTTTGTGACCTTCCTTGGCTGATGCAGAGGAATCTTATGTTCTAGAGATGATATATATTGATGTAATAGATGCATAGGAAAGTAGTCATTAATCAAGCGATAGTTGATAGTTTGAATTATTTGCGAAGGAAATTTAAAGTTGTATCTTGTGCATATTCTATAATTCTATAATCATGCCTATGAGCCCTAATTGCAAGCCCAATGTTGTCGGCCAATTTGTAGTTGAATTCTATGATATACTGAATGACTAAATATGCATTTGTGTTATCTATTTGAGTTTCTTCCGTTGTGTTTACTCTTGCTGCATGGTCTGGACTATTCACCTTGTGGACCCTCCTAGCCGTGACAACACCAATTTTCCTTGAGGCCTATGGTAGTAGAAGATCCATTCCAAAAATGGGGGATTGATTTTATTAGTGAAATTACTAAAAAATCTAGTTGAGGGAATAAGTGGATTTTAGTACCAATTGGTTACTATACTAAGTGGGTTGAGGCTATTCCTACTAGGAGATCTACTAGTAAAGTGGTGATTGATTTCATATTAGATCACATTGTGAGTGGATTTGGTGTTCCTAATAAGATTACCATTGATAACACAATGTGTTACAGGTTAACCAATTTTGTCAAGGTGTGTTATGAACATGGGATTAAAATATCTCATCCATATCCATATCATCCACAAGGGAATGGACAAGTCAAGTCAAATAACAAAAATCCGATGAAGGTGATTAAAAGATTTTTGGGTCAAACTAAAAGGGCATGGGATTCCAAGCTTAATCTTGTCCTTTGGGTTGATAGGATTAATCCTAAGAAGTCTACATGTAAATCACCTTTTGAACTATTTTATGGAGTTGATGCTATAATGCCTACTAACAATTTGTTTCCAATACATAAGTTCATTCAAGAGGTAGATGCAAGGTAAAATGATGGAATGACTTATAGGGTCAATTAGTTGATTGAGCTAGATGAAAGTAGGTGGAATGCTCAGAAGAACAATATGAAGATGCAACAATAGATGGAATATCTATTTGATAAGAGGGCAAGCCTAAGGAATTTTTAAATAGGAGACATGGTCTTGGTGTGGAATGTAAGATCACATGATAAAGGGAAACATGGGAAATTTGATACCATGCGGCTAGGCCCTTTTATTATTGAGAATCTATATGGTGAAGACTCATTCTTCATCAAGAGTTTGACTGGGAAGTTTCAAGAAATGCCAGTGCATGGACAATTCCTGAAACATTATTTCTCTTGAGCTTTTTCTCATCTTTCCCATGCATAATAGTTTAGGGTTTCCTTTCCCTTATGTCTTGTGTTGTGCAGCCATGGTTGTTTGTGATCCATGGTAAAATCTTTTTAAATATTTTCTATGTGTGGTTTGCATCCTAGAGTTCTCTAAATTCTCACCATGTACCACTAGAACATGTGTCCTTGAGCAAGAGCTATTGTTGGAGCTTGTGTCTAGTTTTATTTTTTATTCTCATTGTTAAGTGTTCAACCCAATCTGTGAAAGTGTTATCTCAATTTGAGTCCCATTTCGTGTCATAGCTTGCTTAAACTAGGTCAAGAGAAAAATAATTGTGTATACATTAGCCCATATTAAGAGTCTTGAGATTATAAAGTGTCATGTCTGCATAAGAGGTACCCTAAAATTATCTAGTAAAGTCAAATTTTGTTTATGTCTAAAAATAGTATTTTTTTCTATTTTTAGAAAGTTTGCATTTGAGTACATATGGACCTAAAAATTTACCCAAAGTTCCAAGAATGCTAAGTCTACTAAATAGTAAAATATTTCAACTAGAAATCATACATAGACAACAAGATATTAAAAATTTAAAATTTTAAAATTCCTAGAAAAAGTAATAAATTGCTATTTTGAAGGTTTAGATGATGGAATTTGGCCTTGAAAAATATCAAAAAAAATTATCAAAATTTGGAAACAAATTTCCAGGCAATGCAACTTTTTGATCTCTTCAGTTTGAAGAAAACGGAAACTCAAATGGACACTCGGGTGAAAAGTTATGGCTCCCTAAAGTTGTGCTACATTAAACATTTTTGCTAAAGAATTCATGTTCTCGTAAAAGAAAAATAAAAGGCATAAATTTTCAAAATTTTCAAAAGGAGGATGAAAGTAAAAGATTTCCAGCAATGTGATTTTCTATTTTTTCAAAAATTGTAATAGTTGGCATCATTTTTTGAGGAGAATTCGTTATAATGTAATGATTTATCATTTGTAAGGGTTCAAAAAAATTTGGGAGAAAAGCTTGTGAAGAAACTTAATGGTATTTTCTGTAATTTGTTTTCCAAAGGAATAAAAGACGTTTTGAAGACTATTCTCAATATTATTTATGTTAATGAAGTTTCTCTATTGAACTATATGAGTGAGGGTTTGTATCTGGATTGTCTCTTTGTTGTGTTATATGTTCTTGAGAGGAGTATATTTTCAAGGAAGATAGAAACTCTTGCTCACATATTTGCTTTGTGATTTGCATGTTTTGTTAGTACATTTTCAAGGGGAATGATAAAGGTTTTTAAACAACAAGTGGGATGTGTAATGTTTGTGAAAGATTATTAAGTATAATCCAGTATTTTCATATCATATTTCTAGGTTTATATCATTGTAAGGAATTGATATTTGTTGTAAAACCCTAGAGTTAAGATCTTGTTAGTATAAAATATTGTACTAGTCTTTGACTATGTTTTCCAAAGGACTAGGCACCGATCTTATTTAAAAATGAAAAAAAAATCACACTATGGTGTTGTATATTTGTAATTTAGGTGTTATCTTCATGCCCGCCCATTAAAGGTACAAGGAAATTAATATTGCAAAATTATTTTCAAAACCATTATTGTATTTGCATGAACCATTTATCTGCTTTTTCACTATGATAAACCCATTGTTCTACAAATATACAGTGTTGTTATTATGTTTACTCACCTAGGTTTTACAAAGCCTAAAGTACAGGAGAGATATTATCCAAATCTCTTTTTTCTTGGCCCAACATCTTAGTTATTTTGAGAATAGGGGTTCAAAACCCCTTAGAAATAGCTAATAGTTGGTTGGCGAACTAACATCTCCAAGGCCCTCTCCAAAGCAAAATCCTCTAAAGGAACAAATTGAAACAAAATTTACTACACAGGAAGATTCTTTTTCCCCTGATGCTATATTTCAACCAAGTTCATAAGAAAAGGAAAAGATTTAGAAATATAGTGGTGGAAGATTTTTTAGAGCTTGCATCTCTCTTTTCACAACCACCTCCACCTAGAAAAGTTAAGGTAAGATCTTCTATTACCATTAATACTCAAGGCATAAGATATGTTGAAATTACTACCCCCTTGTGTGACAAAGATAAAGTAGACATGCAGATATCTAATTATTAGGTCACTAAAGTAGCACTTGGGAAATAGCCAAGAGAAAGT
The DNA here is from genome assembly GCA_027924645.1 of Cunninghamia lanceolata. NCBI lineage: Eukaryota > Viridiplantae > Streptophyta > Pinopsida > Cupressales > Cupressaceae > Cunninghamia > Cunninghamia lanceolata. Next base: position 3,881,555 of record BSBN01000082.1, read on the forward strand.
GTGAAGGGGAATGTAAAATTGGTTATAGATACAATGATCCAAAAGATGGATAAGGATAAAGAAACCAAAGAGAAATTGAAGGTAAAGGTAGAGAAATTCACATCTTATGTGTAGTATCTAGTGGGATACATTCAGTCATCATCTTCAATACCAGCTCCTTCATTTATTAATGTTGCAAGTAAAGATACATCAAAGGCTACTAGTGAGATTAGGAATATAGCAAAGGCTACTAAATCTTGGACTGAAGACTTAATTTCACTTGGATCTAAGATTATTGATGAAGTTTTTGGTTTATATAATAGATCTAGGATGAATTAAATTCCATTAATGATTTGGAGGAAAAATTCAATGAGGAACTATAGGCATTAGAATAGATCTTCCCTCAATTGCAAGAAATGGCTTGAGTTGATTTTGATGTTCTTGTCTCGGAAGGATTTTTTATGGAATAGATATTTCCCTTCATATTGAATGGAAAGAAGATATTAATGGAGAATTCAAGTCTTAACTGAAGGAAAAGATAAATTTAAAGAGGTTAATAATTTAGCTCACAAAACCTTAGGGATACTCAAGGATTCGTCGAAAAGATCTCATATAATTTTTATGATGAGAAAATTACATTGACTTGATGGATGTCTTGAAAGAGGAGATTAAAAAACTCATAAAGGATGAATCATCTAAGGTATTAGTATTTGATATTGCATCTATCAATAAACTTATGAAATTGAAAATATTATGCAAATACTTCTAGAACAAACTTAATAAATGTCATTGAGTGCTTCTCAAGATTCAAAGTATTTGCATATCCCATGACATGCAATACAAATACTCCATCAGTCTAAATCAATAATTATTTAAGGTGGTGTTGGATAAATTCAATGTATAGCAATAGAAGAATCTAGGCCCAAAGAAAGATACCATTAATGTTAAAGATGACCAAGAAGAGGAAGCTCATTGATTAAAGTTTGAGACACTCAAAGGATTGTCAAATTTTAGCTAAAGAGTAATGTTTTAATATGAAGTGACTTTATAAAGGTTTATAATGTAATAATGAGCCATAAATGCATGCTCATTTTGAACTTTGTATTATATTTATTTAGCTTTTATAAAAGCTCATTATGGGTAGTTAGGTGGTTATGAGCAGGGCTTAAATTGGACAGTTGACCTTTCCTGTCAAGAAATTGTTTTATGGTAGTTATCTATTCAATGGTGTCCGTCAAAGACTATGATATACTTAAGTATAAGTAAATCATATAAAAAACAAATATATATATCATCATAATCCTATATAAATTTTGACAGTTTTTCCAAAATCTCTCCTTTCATACCTTACAATCTTTTTAAAATTTTGATTGTATTTTACAGCAAAAATGTCTAAATACAGTTATACAACTATCAAATTTAAGCCCTAGTTATGAGGAAAGATGAATGTATTTCAACTATTTCTTGTAAAGTTGAAACAAGGTATAGGACTTCTAAAAAAAATATAGGAATATGGTGCAGGAGCACCTATTCCACAGTGGCCTCCATGAGGCATTTAACTATTTAATGTTTATTTTGTTGTTTTCAATAAGGTCATAAAGACCATTCATGTAATAAGGTCTGTTTGACCAATGCATGTCAATTTTAGTTTGTATCTAGGTTTACGTTGTAAGTCCCAAGGACACTTGTTGATCTATAATCACAAAGGTTGTTAGGTAGTTGGAGGTTGTTAGATCTCCCAACCACTTGGATTTCTCTCCCAGCCGCTTGGAGTCAATTCGGTACTATTAAGGGTGAGTAGATAAATGCTCCAAGATCATCGAATGTAATAAGTAGTAATGTAAGAGAGATCAAATTAGTGTGATTTGCAATTGTGAAACAGAGCATCTGTATGCACATTTCTGAAAGGCATAATAAACAAATCATGTTCTGTGTATCTTTCTGCCATTTGATTTCGTTAGGTTTTCTCTGTGCAATCAGTTTACTGTTTTGTGGCCGAGATGGATCGTTAATCCAATCCACCAGTTAGATTTCTTTGAAATCGATGGAATGGCTATATAGTTCATTTTTGTGTTTTTTGTTTTGTTTGTTTGTGTTTGCAGGATTGCGCACATTATGCTCTGAGAGATCCTAGCATCCTCATGTGCTAGGTTGGAAAAGTCAAAGATCTATGAAGTTGTAGGAGTCGTAGAGTTGCAGGGAAGAATCGGCAGTTAGGCCGAAGATACATTGTATGACTTGCACAGAAGTCAGGCAAAGATTTGTGTTATTTTTCTGGATATACATTCTATGTGTATATCGCTAATGTATGTCAGGGTTCATTTCATGTGTATCTCGCAGTTGTATGTTCGTGTGTATGTCACAAAAGTATCTTGTGAATGGTTAAGTTCTGCATCAGGGTGACAAAGGGTGTCGGAGTGAGAAAGTTGAAAAGCTTCTGATCTGGGAAGTCTGACCAATAGTGTATCGGCATACAAAGGAAGTCAGCGTTCGGTCCCACCGAATGCATATTCGAAATGCATATCCTGAATGTACATTGAAGGATGTATCTCTCAGTAAATACAAAGGTGAAGACATACATCAGGAAGAGTTGAACATCGGGAAGATAAAAGGGCAAGGTGGCTGACGGGGAATGTTTGGCCAATAAAGTGAAGATCACCAAGACATGGACCACCCTCTTGCCGATCAGTTTGTATAACAGAGTTTTGGCTCAGCATCAGAATTTATGAAGGAAAACAAAATAGTATGAGATTTTGATACTTAAGAAATCAATAAAATTATTACAAGAACTTTGTTTCTTGAATGTTTTATTGAGATTTGCACCATTCTTAAATTTTTTGTAAGTATAAATTTTTGTAGTTATTCCATTTTAAATATGCAAGAAGTATTCATTTGTCACTTTTAGAAAACCCTATTATATTCCATTATGTTGAATTAAATAGATTTCTTCTTTCTTTTCAATTTAATTCACACATCCTTTTTAGCATTTCAAACTCAATTTTTTCTAGTTTATTTCTAATTTTGCCAATACCCCAGAAACCCAAAAAGATTTGTAAAGTGTATATGTTGTGTATGTCTAAAAAAGTGGCTTTCAATAAGGTAGTCTTGCCATCTTGAGGAGGGTTTTTTACCCCAATAATTGTTCATAAACTAATTGTGTCAATTTACTTCCCAAAAATACCAAACTCTATCTCACTGTACCACACTAGCCAACTATGCAAAAGTGTAAAGTATGAAAATATCACTTACTAAAAATAATCAACGAAGAGCAAATTCAATCCAAAAATAACTAACTAGAATTAAAAATAATTATAATCTCATAAAATGGTGCATAAAAGGTGAAATAATCAAAATTCTTCCCATAGATAACACAACTTGCAAATAATGCCGATAAGGGCGTGGTTCAGTGGTTAAGTCGCTTGGTTGTAGTGGCAGCTACTAGAGTTCAAACCCCCGCTGGGCCAACGAGATCGTAGGCATTATGCCTTCGCTGGGCCAATGAGCTCGCGGATTTGAAGTGTTCTTTCTTGGGGACGAGGTCCCTCATGTTGTGGCCTCACCGATTCATAGCTCTGGGCAAAAGCGTTGTGTGGAGTCGGAGGGCGTGTTGCACCAGCGTCACCGGTCACATTAAAAAGTTTACTAGGTGCATTATCTTTAAAAAAAACACACAACTTGCAAATAATACTTTTATGCAATCATCAAATGTGATTCAATACATCTATTAACAAAATAGCTTAAATAAGAGGACTAAGCCTTACAATATTTAGCCATGTAAGCTCATATAAGAATATCACATCAACCATAGGTTAACTTTTGACATGTAAACCTTACAACATCCTATATTTTACTTAAACAGATATTCAATAACTTGATGCAAGCACATACTACTATGCCCTTAAAGCAGAAATAGACATAGTTGATTTCCCATCTCATTAACCCTTAGAGGAAAGATAATGTAGCTTATAGATCTAAGAAAAATTCAGTAGCATAACATTATGTAAATTAACACTTTAAGAACATGAAAGAAAGAAGAAAATAGACAGAAGAGAAGAAACACCAATATACATGGGGAAAACCCTTTCGAGTAAAAAACCCCACACTCCAAAGCATCAAACCAATGTATTAATCTACAACAACAAACATGTTACAATACACTTGCAGTCTCAAAGCCTTAACATGGAGATTTACATCCTGCTCCTCTGGAGGGAAAACTGTTAGCATAACCCTGCATAAAACTCCCTCCAAAATAACTCCTCAAGCCTTCAATTTATAGGATTTCCATTACAAGAATCCACCAAAAAGGAAATCAAAACCATGAGTTACAATGCCTAGTCATGGAGTATCAAATCCACTGTAATATATAAAGTTACTCAAATCATAACTGACTCTCCAAATACGGCACTCCATTTTTAGCTCCTAAAATCATGCTTTCGTAATCTCCTAAAATCTTGTATAATTTTCTTTCTTTGATGAGGATCTCAAACTTTCAATCCTTTGAAACGAACATTGCCTAAAAATTATCACAATTGCTCATCCAAAATCCTCTCCTCCCTTTTCTCCTCCAAAATCATTTCTTTTTCTCCTCTATTTATTCATATCTAATGTTCCTTCTAAATTCACTATTGTTCCTAAAAAGTAAAAATACACTCAAAGGAAATTTAGAAACTAATAGTAAATTCAATTAATGACAATTCATAAAAGATATTTCCCTAAAATGATATTCTTAAATTCTAAAAATTGAACTACATTTATTACTAATTTTAATCGGCACTTATTAAATTTATTTATTACTAAATACCTAATTAGTTTATCTTTCTAAATAATATTCTATTTTAAATAAAATAAATAAAAATATTTTTCACTCACAAAAAGGCAAGTTCCTTAATCATCACATAATTTATTAAAACTAAATTTAAATTAAATTGGATAAGACTTAATAACTAAAATATAATTTAAAAAATAATAATTAAAGTCAAGTTTTCATAGCAAGAACTAATTATAAACTTACTAATAATTGTGAGTTTCATGCACATAATTTAGAAATATCTAATAATGAAGAATTAGCTTTTCCAATTTTCTAATATAAAATAGTCATATTTTTATTTTGCTGTTTTTATCTCATGAAAACTAGCTCTTAAAATAATATATTAGATAAATATTACCCCTAATATTTATTTATTTAATTCTTTCTAATTCAGTTATCTACTTTGTTTTTACATTATTCTATTTTCATTTTCTCTTAACATGGTTTTTTTCCCTTGATTTTAGCTTCTAATTTTCTATTTTCGTTTTCTTTTTTATCCATTTGCTTTCTTTTTAATTTTTCTTGTTTCTAAAACATAGTCATCATCTAATTACAATGCAAGAATTTATTTTTTTATAATTGCATAAATATTATGACTACTATATATATTCAAACTTACTCTCTCATTGATAATTAATCACAATAGAAATAAATATGTGATTTATTTTAAATAAGAAGAATATTACTTTCTTTCTCATCTAATTTGATAAAAAAAAATATAACTTCTAATTTCACCTCTTAACTTATTCTTATTTAAAAGGAAAGCTTATAAAAAAAAATTGTTTTAAATACTTCTTTATATTTCTTCTATTGATTTTTGTTTGCTTTTTCTTATTTTTGCTTTTATTTTAATTTTTTTGCTTTATTCTTTCTTTTCTTCTCCTATTTCTTTTTTTTTCTATTCTTTCCAATTCGGTATTATCCATTAAGGATGAAATAAATTAAATTTCGAAATAATTTAACTATCATATATATAATTGTTATTTCTAATTGACTTATAAAATAGAAAAGCATAAATGACGATGCATTATTAGCTATTCTAAACATATCAAATTATCTAAATAATTATTCCCAAAATATTGTCATTAATCTATATCAACTATTATCAATCAGTCGAATGATTATTCTAATGCAATGCAAATATTAATGCGACTAAATATTTCAGTCGAATTAGCCAAATTAATTATGAAATTATTATTTTTCACACACAAAGACGTATATTGATGCAATTTAATCTACATGAAGCTATGTGGTGTGTCCAGATTCTTTTCACCACAAGTCACCATCAATCAGCTAGACGCCCCCTCCTCGATGATACTCTTCGTCAAGAGAGTATTCTTGTCACGCACATGAGTCAAAATTAGTCGACGATCATTAAAATAATATTTAAATTTAAAATTAATTATTGAAAATAGGGTTGTGACAAAAAGGCATTAAAGTAAAAGGGTGTGTCTAAATCAAATACAACCACAAAGAAGGTACACACCAAATAAATCCAAGACACTTATGGTCCTAGTGCACATATTATGATTCAAGTGGGTTTCATGCAGGCTTTGGTGTTGGGAAGCATGATTGAGGGACAATTGAACCCTTCCACCCTACCACTTCCAAGACTAGTAATGATGATAAACTAGACTTGGTTCATTCTAGCTCACTACCTCAAAGGTCCCACAACTCCTAGATTTGTTTCCAAGGGATGTCTTGGCTCTTCCCCTACAAAACCCATGTAGGAAGTCACACCTCAAACACCTTCTATGCAGATAGAGGAAAATATAGAATAACTATTCTAACTACAACTCAAGAAATTGAAACCTAGAAATAGTACCCCCAATGGATCTCCATAAATACAAGGAGCCATCTTCCAAATCCAACAAATCAATTGTCAATATTGGAAAAAACCCAAAAATTATAGGCCCAAAGAAGACATTGGTGGCAATGTAGCCAAGCATCAAATGTTATAGGAAAAAGAAAGCACCTTCTATCTAGGGATCTTCCCAACTGAGTCAACTACCAAAATACAAATCCCAAGGAAATAGACTTTTGAACATGTAAGTACCAAAGTTGTCTTCCCTCTAAATGTAAATATTGTAGAAATTATAAATATTCTCATTCTCCCTATAGACAAATTCCTTCCTCCTCCCGATGTAAATCCCCCTATGGATGAGATCACCTCTTTCAAGGTTCTCCATCTACATTCCTCTCCTGATGCTCAATTCTAAGTTGTGCTTCCTATCAAGGAAGAAGTTTCTCATTCCTAATCTACTATTGAAGCCAATTTTCCCATGTCTTCCTTGACAACTAAGACCCCTTTCTCCACTGAAACCCAATGTTCCTTGGAAATTATCCTCTAATAATCTCTAGTTCCCTGCTCAAGGGAAACAACCCCTTTTCCTTTAACTTCAACCATCTTCTTCCCAAGACCCCCATTTGAAGGATATTATAAGCATGGAAACATCCACCTTGGATGCAAAATCTCATGAGGAGTTCTAATCAAATAAATCCTCCTTCCCTCCCTCTAATAAGATTCCCTCAAATCAAACCCTCACCCCCTTCTCTATGGTTTTTCCTTCTATGAGACTATCTCTCATTTTCCATTTCATCAATCTCACATGGAACTGACAACTAGGCACCACTCCATAGTCTTCGGTCATGTAGCAATTTAGTTACCTTAAATTGCAATCATAACAATTCTACAAAGAGCATCCACTTGAGTCACCATGATATGAAACTCCCAAATTAACTATCTTCTTTGACCTCTTAGGTCATGCATTTCAAGAGTATGATAATAGTCTCATCTAAGACAATGCTAGGCATGCATCCTAAAGATTGGATTATTGGGACCACTTCCCTTCACATCCCATATAGAAGTGTGGCTAGATTCCACCAAGAGGCTTTAACAAAGGATTGTACTCTAAGTGGAGGAAACCAAGAAGAAGTTAAGAATATCTATAACAAGGATAAATTAGTGTTGTGTTGTTTTTGTTATTGATGTCAAAGGACCATCAGGAGGATGTCAAAGGAGTTATCAGGATTTATGGAACATCAGGATCTCATTCATGTAGAGACATCAAACACTCATGATCACTTTATAGTATTATGATCACTTTATAGTATTCATGGCCTCAAAGGTTACATTGATTGATGATAAGGAGTTTCTTTATGTTTTAGGTGTTTCTCATACTTCATTGATGCAAAGACTAATGTGCTTTTAAGTGATGGTGTCATGTCAAAGCTTTTGGAGTTGTTACAAGACTTAGTTAAGGATAGGTGTTCACTATGCCTTAAGAGCTAGGAGTGATGGTGATGTCTTGATGGAAGAGCTAGGTGCTTCATGGATAGGAGAATTGCTTCTGTTGCAAGTATGTGCCTAATCAGTGTTGTCATTGATGTCAACATATCCTTGTTATCATTAGTGTCAATTGTATCTTATTCTATTACTTGTTTAGAAGACTTGTATGTTGAGGATATTGAGAAAATTAGCATCTCTGGAAGAAACAAGTGAGTTACAGAGGAGTACAATATAGACAATGAGTTGTATACTGAAGAACAGTCTGGTAAACTACTCTGCATTTATTTCTGCTTAAAGATCATGGTCTGTGGATTGGAAGTAAGTTAGAGGTATGTCTAAGGATGCTACATTATGGGTTTGAACCATTTGCATGAAGATATGAGTGAGTTGTATTCACCAGAATGAAACTTGCTTTTTTGGTAAGTTCAATAGTTCAATTGAGACATGAAGATAGTATTTGGCTCTGCATTCCTCTGCATTAAAATATTTTTCTCTATGGCTCTAGAGGGAAGTCTGGGATGATGATAAGTGCCTACAGTTGCAATGGTTCATGGTCTGGTGGTCCGCAAGCTATTTTTCTTTTATGACAATTGAAGACAGTGAAGTTCATGTGTACCAGTGAGAAGATTCCTATGGATAAAGTGGTTAAGGCTCATGAAATTGCTCCTGATGATTATAGCATGCTTGTGGATGTATCCTAATCATGTTCCTATCTAGACTTTGGTCCACTTTAAGAAATTGAGATGGTGTGTGAAGATTGTTCCCAGATAATGTAGCGTGTAACCAATCTTGGCCGACCTGGTTGATCCCAGTGATTTTGGAGATCTCTGGAAGATTGTAAAAGCATGTTGTGACATGGAAGATCATGTTTGAGTCCCAGCTAAGGCATGGTGTGATCCGCATTTCATTCCCTTTGCATGATATTGCAATAGGTCAGGACCTATTTTGTAAATGTTTGCACTACTGACCTTAGAGATTGGTCGAATGGTTGATGATTTTGATGCTGACCTTAATGATCATTCCAAAGTTGATGTAGTGTATAAATACTTGTAGTTGACTTGTGGAAAAGGTGTCCTTGAGCATAAATGATAAGATATTAAGAAAGGTCCAAAGGCAGAGCAGAGAAGAGGCAAAGGAAAGAAGAGGAAGAGCATAGCAAAAGAGCAAAGCAGAGGAATTGTTATTCACAATACAGAAAGATGTTGATCATGGCAGTAAGTCTGGCAGTAAGCCACCAGTAGGGTTTAACAGCCCTTATTGTAATCTTGCTAGGTTTAGGGTTGAGGCAGTGAGCCTACTAGACCTAGTTGTTCTTCATGGCAGTAAGACAGTATGTTTAGGCCCGTGGAGTGACCAAGCTTGAACATCATTATTTCAAGATTGCAATATATATTAAGAGTTAATCCTCTCCATGGTTTTCCCCCACCTTGGGGTTTTCCACGTAAATTTGGTGTCTCTTGTGTTTGATTTTGTATCCATGGTTAAGTTTTTGATTTCATGCACTCATGGTTAAATCATAACAATTATGGATAAGTGATGAATGTTTAATTTGCAGAAAGTGTTTAAGGTTTTGTGACAACTAATTCACCCCCCCCCTCTCAGTTGTTTGGCACATATCAACAATTGATATCAAATCCAAGTTCCTTTGAAGAAAGTTTAACAGCTTGAGGAAGACCCAAAATGTCTTACAAGAAGGAAGCATTGCATTTTGATGGAACTAATTATGTTCTCTGGAAGGCTCAGATGAAAAGCCATCTTCTTTCTCTTGGTTACAAAGTTTGGAAAGTTGCAGAAACAAAATACACCATACCTCAAAATGGTCTGACGACGGAAGATGAAATCAAAGAATATGAGATAGATATCAAGGCAAAGGATGCTCTGCTAAGCTCATTAACCAACTCAATATTGACGAAAATGGTGGATCTTGAAACTCCAAATAAGGTATGGGAAAAGTTGAAAAATCTATATGAGGAGATGATTCTATGAAGGAAGCCAAGTTACAATGTTTGAAAGTGAAATATGAAAGCTTGAAGATGAATAATGATGAAAACATATCAGCTTTTATGCAAAGAGTTGATGAACTTGTTACAGGGATAAAAGCCATAGGCGGAACCCTCGAAGAAAAGGAAATTATTATGAAAATTCTTAGATCTCTACCTAAGTCCTACTATCACAAGGTAGCCGCAATTGAAGAATTCATGCAATTAAAAACTATTAGCAGGGATCAGTTGCTTAGCAAGCTTACTGCTTTTGAAATGAGGGAATTAGATGATGCTCTGCTGAAAGTTGAGATGGCCTTCAAAGCCAATACTCCTAGAAGTACTTCCAGATAAGAAAATTATAAGGTAGAATCTGATGATGAGTTAGATGAATCTAAAGCCAACTTTATGGATAGACTACAAAGAGGATCCAGTAAGTATAAAGGCAAAATTCCTTTCAAATGTTTTTCTTGTGGTAAAGTAGGTCATTTTGCTTCCAGATGTCCTGAAAGAATTGAAAGACGTAGAAGAAGATATGAGAACAGGCCTAGGACCCAAAAGAATTTTATTATGTTGAAGATTTTGTTGATGATGAAGGAGTATCAGATAATGCTAGTTCCTCTGTAAATGAATGCTTGTTCATTGCTATTAAGGAAGATCTTGTGTCTGCTAATTCTCCTAGTTGTGTGAAGGAAAAAAAAACCAATGGAAAGTGCTTTGGCTGCTTAGGTCATTAAGGACAAGGATGAATGGGTTATTGATAGTGGTTGCTCTCACCACATGACTAGTGACAAAAGTAAGTTTGTAAGTCTAGAAAGATATTATGGTGGACTGGTTAGGTTTGGAGATGATACGGTTGGTAGGATTTGTGGAAAAGGATCTATTTCTTTTGATGGCAAGCATAATACTGAAGATGTCTTGTATGTGAAAGGATTAAAGCACAATCTTCTAAGTGTGGGTCAGATGTGTGACAAGGGCTATGACTTAAGATTCAAAGACAATGGATGCAAGATCAGGGAAAGCTCCAAAATAGTCATTGCAACTGGTAAGAAGACCAGAGGTAATATCTATCACTTGAAAGGAACCGAGAACTCTTGTTTGTTGACTTAGATTGATGAGAGTTGGTTATGGAATAGAAGATTGTGTCACATAAATTTTGATAATATTATGAAGATAAGTACTGCACAGATTGTTAGAGATTTGCCCAAGCTTGTGAAGCCTGCTAATCCAGTTTGCAAGGAGTGTCAATTTGGGAAACAGACAAGAACAAGTTTTAAAAGCAAGGACCAATTAGTTGGAGGACTACTTGAGCTAGTGCATACAGATTTGTGTGGACCTACCAGAAAAGAAGTTTGCAAGGAGAAAGGTATTTCATGCTACTCATTGATGATTATTCTAGAATGACTTGGGTCACCTTTTTGAAAGAGTAAGTTGAAGCTCTAGATAAATTCAAGGCATTTGAGGCAATGGTTGAAAATGAGATGGATTTGAAAATCAAATGCTTGAGGTCTGATAGAGGAGGAGAATTCACATCAAATGAATTCAATCTCTTTTGTGAAGAACATGGAATAAAGAGACAGCTATCTTTGCCCAGAACTCCACAACAAAATGGAGTTGTTGAAAGGAAAAATAGAACAGTACAAGAAGCTGCTAGAACCATGATGAAGGAAGCTCATCTTCCAGAAGCATATTGGAGAGAGGCAATTCACACCGTAATATATATCCTAAATAGAGTTCAAGTAAAAAGTAACAGTTCAAAAACTCCCTATGAATTGTGGCATGGTAGAGTTCCTACTGTGAATTATTTCAAAGTTTTTGTAGCAAATGTTATATCAAAAGAGAAGAAGATTTAGGCAAGTTTGATGCTAGATGTGATGAAGGAATCTTCCTTGGTTACTCCACCAAGAATAAGGCCTACTGGTGCTATAATAAGAGGCTGAATAAGATCATTGAAAGTGCAAATGTTAAAGTTGATGAATGTAAGGAAAGGTCTTCAGAATCAAGTGGATATGACTCAGATGATCTAGATGTTTCAGAAGTGGTGCAGCATGAAGACAAGATAGATGAAGAAGAACAAGCCCCGGTAAGTGCTACCAAAACTCCAAGATATATAAGAATCAGACATTCTAAAAATTAAATCATAGGAGATAAGAGTAAAGGGATCTTAACTAGAAGCAAAGTTGCATAAGAACAAGTAAATTTCTGTCTGAACTCTAAGATTGAACCTAAAACTATGGATGAGGCTTGCAAAGATGAGAATTGGATAAAGGCCATGGAAGAAGAATTGATGTAGATAGAGAAGAATCAAACTTGGGTTCTTGTTCCCAGACCAGCAGACAAGAATGTAATTGGTACAAAGTGGGTCTTCAAAAACAAAATAAATGAGAATGGTGAACTGGTAAGAAACAAAGCAAGATTGGTATGCAAAGGATACGCTCAGGTTGAAGGAATGGACTTTGAAGAAACCTTTGCTCCAATAGCAAGGACTGAAGCAATAAGGATGTTTCTGGCTTTTGCAGCATACAAAGATTTCAAGGTTTATCAAATGGATGTGAAGTCTACCTTCTTGAATGGAGAGGTGGAAGAGGAAGTCTATATTGAACAATCAGAAGGATTTCAGTCATCAGAACAAGGGGACATGGTATGCATATTGAAGAAAGCATTGTATGGATTAAAATAAGCTCCCAGGGCATGGTATGCACGGTTTGACAGGTACCTGATACAGATAGGGTTCAATAAAGGTACGATAAATAGTAATCTCTACTTTAAGATCAATGATGAACAAACCCTGATTGTTACAATTTTTGTTGATGATATTATTTTTAGAGGTGTTACCTTTTGAGTCACCCTTATTTATTTATTGATAATATTTCCTGAACAAGAGCCGGTTTGTTGTGTTGTATTTTTGGTCATACCTTTGCTTCTTAAATCGACTCTTGGTCCTTCAATTTTTACCCGTTTATCATCTTTGTAAGTGAGAGTACTTAAGGTTTGAACCTTTGAACCTGAACCCTTCTCAAAGTTCAAGGTTCAAATGGTTCGATATGCCTAAAGTGTCTCAAACAGCAAGTTGTTGTTCTGTGTAATTCAAACGTCTTCGAGTTTTCGGGTTGAACTTGAACCCTTTTTGTTCAAAGTTCAATGGTTCAACAGTCTAAGGTTCAACACTCATTGCCTTCTAATAAGTTGTGTCATGCAATTATCTTGTGTAATTAATGTATCGTTGAACCCTCCGCTCGTACTCTATAGCAAAGTTCAATGGTTCAAGGTTCAACGGTTCACTGTCTCATGGTTGTAAGCCCTTTTACAAAAGTCACGTGACTGTCCATTGGTCTATGTAGCCCTTTTGTCTTTGAACCTTCATATTGAACCATATCCTAATAAGTTCAACGGTTCATGAGCTTAGGTTCAATATTCCCGTAAGTGAATCCTTTGCCCATTTATGTGATTCAATTGGTATGGTCGAACCACCACATTGAACCATGCCCTAAAGGTTCAAAGGTTCAATAGTTCAAAGATTTGGTGATTTTGGTCTCATTTATTCCCACGGCTTTCTGAGTCAAATTTAGCGGGAAAGTTGGAGGAAAATATGTCAGAGACTCATTATGAAACCAAGAGTTCTAATTTGGCGGAGGTTACAGATAATCATTATACCATCATGATGGCGCATGAATAATACTTGCTATTAATGAAGAGGTCAGAATTCATGTCTTTTCAAATATTTTTGGCACGTATTGCTCCGAGTGATAATTATTCAATCTGGTTAGTGCCATTATTAACTAAGAACAAGTCGAATTCAGCAAGTAAACATACCGTGCAACGCAAAGGAGAATAGCGCAGGAAGTGTAAGGTTCTTGTTACTCAAATTTCACAGTGAATTCAGATATCTTGAAGGTGAGTTCTGTTTCTCCTATCTGCTATTCCTATTTCTTAGTTGGAAAGAAGAATCTCTTGAGTTTCTGTCATTATTTTCAAAATTTGAAGTGTTTTTCATTGTAATGCTCCAAGTATGGCTTTGAAATCTACATGTTTGGGGAATGAACATGGTCCTAGTCTTACCTATTCTCACTCTGAATTTGGGGATATTGCACTGGTACAATATGATTTAGAAGAAATTAGAGAAAGGTCTAGAAACCCTGTGCAAACCCCCATGATGAAGAAAATAATAGACAGTGGTTTAGTTGAAGCTGCGGCTTTTCCCAAGGCTATATACTGCCCAGAACTGGTTCAGGAATGTATAAATAGGTATGAACCCCAAAACAGGTGCATCATAAATTCAAACGATGATGTGTTGTTTCATGTCAACAGACAAACCCTCATGTCCATAATGAAGATACCGCATAAAGAGGCGTATTCCAGCCTTGATATTACCTCTTCCTATGGGTATTTCTCAGAGAAGAAATCAACTTATAAAAGTGTGATAGCAAGGAACTGGCTACTAAAATTTCAGAAGGGTGGTTCAAGGTTGCCCAGACCACTTACTAGGGATCATCTGATCAAAGAAGTGAGGGATATTGTGGTATTATTACACAGATTGAAGGGCAGACAACATGTGTATTATTGGGAGGATTGGATGTACTTTTTCATACAAGTTGTCCTCCAAGGAGAGCAATGTTTAGATTGGGCAGAAATTGTGGCCGATTGTTTGCATCAGGGTCTGAGTAATTGTCTGGGTGACAGACATTTTTATGTCTTCGTACTTATTTTATTGCCTGGCATCTACAAGAGAATGGTTTGATCTACCTCATGCACCCTTGGCTGAGGATAGTAGGATTTATCAATATTATTCACAGTTATAGAAATAGAAATGTTATGAAAATTATAAAAGGGTTAATGATGTTTTCACTGGAAGAATGACTTATGAACTGGCAGGTAATCTGGGTAAAAGGATGTCCAATGAAGCAATGTAGCTGATTAGCATTTATGGTAGCTTCTTTATTCAATTTTCAGAGTTCACTTACATCAGAGTTGGAGGATTTGATGGTGAACCTGTTAAGTTACCCAGATATGTGTTCGACCATTTCATGCTGATAGAGGTATGCAGACAGCTAGCACATGTAGATAAGAAGTTCTCGACAAGGAATGGTTTTGGTATCTCTTTTCCCATCGAACTTGGGCATTACTCGTGCCAGTCAAAATCTGATGCTTTGAATTTGGAGGTGAACCTTAAAAAGTTCAATTTTCAGTTATTCACTGCCAGGTCTCAATTTGACAGCAAAAGATTTGTCAGGGATAACCTAGATCTTGGAGCAGGGCTTTCACACATTCCTAAGCTAGAGGATTACTGGGAAGACTGTTCAGATGAGTTTGAGGTCAGGAGAAGACTATGGTTTAGGTTCTCTTTAGGGCAGATAATTACTCTCAATTTAAATATGGATATTTCTAGAATTATTGATGATGGGGAACAAGTGATTGATCTGCAGTTTGAACGAGTAGAGCAATTACCTATTCCAGAAGTTGACTGGAGCAAAACCGAGGAAGATAGGATTGAAGTTTAAACTCTTCTAGTGATAAGGAGAACTGAGAAATGGTTAAGGGAAAAGAGACAGGAAGGGAGCCAGAATAAAAATGCCCAACAATTCACCTCAATGATTGAATCATCACTTCCCACAAGCTCTTCTAACCGACCTATTGCTATTTGTGGTGCAGGTGCTTCCAAGTCATCAACTGGAAGGAGCCCTGCTACTAAGAAATCCAAAAGAACCCTCACAGCTATTCTACCCCATCGTGCTACCAGGTTGAGGACCAAAGGTAAAAGAAAGAAACAAGTTTCTGAAACAATAGTTGTGGATCTGAATTCAGAGGAGGATTCAGGAGAACCTATGGGTGATAAGGAATCAAGTCCACATAGAACAGAGGAAGTTGACACTGGGCCACAGTCAAGGGTCATTCTAGAGACCTCTGAGATATTAACAATTTCAAATGTATCCTCTGATGGATTGGACCTTGAAAAGGAAACCTTAACCCCTGCACCTAAGTGGCTGGAGAGTTCTATCTCTGACAAGAGAAAAATAATTCCTTTTGTTGTCCCCTTAGAGGACATGGTGAGCAAATGTTTAGGGAAAACACCCAAGTCTAAGAAGCTAAAGATGACATCCAGAATAAACATTGATCCAAATACTAGAAACTGGAGTGCTGAGATAGCCAAACCAGTGACTGAGGAAGAAGTACAAGATCCAACTGTGCAGGATTTCACTGTTGAGAGAGTGGATCTCGGTGCTGCTTCAAGAGCTGCAGATGTTCATCACCTTGAAGCATCCACCAAGAGGATAGTTAGTCAAACTTGGAAGGATGAAAAGGACAAAAGGGAATTGAAGCAGACTCTGCGTTCAATGGCAGAGTACATTGATGTTATCCACAACCCTAACCCATAGCCGGTTTCACAGCTCTCCCTGTCTTTCGATCCTAAATCACCAATTAACTAGAAGATATTGGATCAAGTTCACAAAAACAAGATGGTGGAAAAGACATTTGATAGTTGGTTGGACCGCATTGTAGAGAAGGGAACTGAATACATTCGTGAACTCAAGAATATATACGATCTGACTGCTGCCACCATTGAGGACCTTAAAGCACATATTACTGCTTGGGTTAAAGATGAAGGTAAATGGGTAAATGTGATAAATCAAATTGATGAAGTTCAAAAATATGGGGTAGAGAAGTTTCTGACAGAAAAGAGCCTGACTGGTTTGGATGAAGATCTATTATATGTGAATAAGAAAAATATTGAATGGAGGAATTCCATATCACGGTAGGGATGCTTTGAACTTACAAAGTTGATTAAAGAAATAACTGAACTCACTCAATCGCTGCAACATGACTTGCAATGCATTGATGTTAAATACATAAGGGACGATGGGAAACTAGAGGATGATGTTGACACAGTGGTTCAATCCTTTAAGGATAAAATTAGCTTTGTCAAAGAAAATGACAATATCTTAATTGAAGATTTCTCTCAAATCTCTAAGGTGGAGTCTCTACTTTACCTCTGTATCGACGCACTTCTAGAGCATAAAGGAAAAATTGGGAAAATGCGAAGGGATAAAGAAGTTTGGAAATCAAGAGTGAAACACATAGGCATCCCCAACTTCTCAAGGATTCAGGAGTTTGTTGCAGCTTTTCAAGAGTGGAAGACTCAACGTGCTTCCCAAACCACTGATGGCAAATCTGGAGATGCAAATCTGTTGTCCTAGCCATGATCTTATTGGTTCACTTTCTTTTATTCAGTTCCTCTGTTATGCTATTTCTGTAATCTTGATCTTTAAATCAATTTGTTATAAACTAAATCCCGTATGGGTCAGAGTTTCTTTAACTCTAGGTTTGGTTTACTTGATGACATGATTAGGACATTCATATATATAGGTTTTTGAATCTTTTAAAGCATATAGAAGGTTAGGAAAAGGAAAGAAAAGGAATTTTAGCTAAACTATTTGATGGTTTTACATTATGTGATGATTGTCTAAGAAATTTTTCATCTATGAATGAGAAGAAGAAACAGTTACTGCTTACTTAGATCTGTGCGTTTGAGTGTTTGGAATTAGATTTTCTGTGTGAAATCTCCTTTCATCTGGTAATTGCTCTTTTATTGGACAACTCGTCATATGTGTTCTATTATTTATTGGTTCAACAAATTCATATGTATGTGTTCATGTATTTAAATGTATCAAAAATAGAATCTGTGCATTCTTTTACTCACTGTTACTACATTAATTTACCGCATTCATAACATAGTTATGTATGAATGTCAGTTTACCTTAGGCATTTTCTAGTTAAAAGTGCATTTGGATAGTTGAATAGATTAAATTCATTGGAAATCTTAAAGGGAACTGTACCTAAATTCAGAGGGGAACTAATTTAAAAAGTTCACCCATTTGTTGCTTAACTCATTTGTTCTTCTAAGAAGGGTATAGAGTCAGAATAAAACATTTTCAGAATAAGGACAAATCTGTTAGCCAACAGTTTTTGGCGACTCTACTAGGGAGATAAAATCATTAATTAAAAGATTGGTTGCCTGAATATGAAGCAACAATGGTGCTTCCACACGAAAACATAATTCCTGTTCTACAGCCCAATCTTGGATTTCAGGACGAGCAGGAAGACATTATTGGCCAGTTGAATACCCCTGCTTGGCGTACTCATCGGAATAGTCAAGATTACAGAAGAGCAAGCAGAGTATTAGAACAAGAAGAGGAGTTGGCCGATAACCTGAGATTGCTGTTACTCAGGCAGAGAAGAAGGTAGGCACAAAACGCAGCAAGAAATCAAATCCTTGAAGCGCAAAGAAATCAAGAACAACACAGAAATTAATAACTGCCTATCCAGCTACAATATTTTAAGCTAGATTCTAGACCGTATACCAGGTCTTTGAGAAGAGAGGGAGTTGAGGATTCTACTTTTCAAGCACTGCAAAATTTTAATTTTCCTTATATCCCTACTCGTGCAAGAAGAGCTAGAAGTAGACCACCTAGCCCCCCTAAACCTTCTACTTCCCCTGTCTGTCAAGCTTTAACTCTTTCAGGCACCATTATCCCCTCAACTATAAATTTTCTACCCATGGCCCAACCTTGGGGAGCAGCCATAGGGCCTCTGAACCTAGGGGCTAACCTAAATCCTTTACCTAAAAATGCAAGAGAAAATTTGCCCAGGTTCAATGGAGATGGCAAACAATCACCAGAAGAACATTTGTGTGCCTTTGCAGTAGCATGTAGTGTGTTAGGTGTACAACACCAAGATGTTGCCATAAGGCTCTTTGTGCAGACTTTGACTGACACTGCGGCACAATGGTTCTACCACCTAACTAATTCCTCAATTTCAAATTGGAATGACATGAAAACTGCTTTTGAAAATAGGTTCAAAAGCTCAGAGGATGAGCATTACCTCCTTGCACAGCTGACTCAGCTTAAGAAAGAGATTCATGAACCTATGAGGGAATTCGTGGCTAAATTTAACAGAATTGTGAACAAAATCCTTGCTGCTAAAAGACTAACTGGCGAAAATCTAAAATGTTTATTTATTAATTCTATGCCTCCTGATATTAGCTTCCATCTCAGGAGGGGTGTAATTTCTGATTTACCAGCTGCACAAGCCTTGGCAGTCAGGTTAGAGGATGATCTCATTATGGCCGGTAAATGGAAGAAAGAGGTCCAGATGCCAAATGCCCAGCCTTCATCATCTATGGATCCTGTAGTGCAAAAGTTGGTGAATGATATGATTGCCTTAAAGAGGCAACTACCTAAAACTGGTGCTCACTTCCAACAACCGTATCAAGATATAAGCAGAAGGAATTTGAGTCAACAAGCAAATACTGGTAGAGCTTTACCCCTGACATCAGCACAGCCAGGACTGGCTATTGAAGCTCCTCCTGGGAGGGGAAATATGTGTATTTTTCATTTGACTACCGACCATGATGGAAACTCTTGCCCAGAAATGCTCAGGTATGCCCAGATGACTGCTACTCAAGATATGCTAGGGGAATCCACCGACGAAGAAAGGAACTTTGAGGAACCTAGCGGCTCTGAAATACACTTCCTTGAATATGACTCTGATTCAGAAAGGGGAGGTGAAATATTGGTTACCCTTGAAGATCCTTCATGCGCCGTGCTCACCAGGAGTCAGAGGAATGCGAGACCCTCTAATACTCAAGAAGTACCTAGCAAAGGTAAGGAGCCTTTAACTAGAACTCATGATGCTAATTTGAAGGCTCAGGAAAATAGATTGTTGCATAGAAATGATCTAGATGCTTCTTTTGATATTGTAGATTTCTGTAAGTCTACAAAAATTCAAATTTCTCCTATTGAGTATCTCAAGTTGAAGCCTAATGAGCTTGACAAACTGGTTAAACATGTTAAAGGTGGTCCTGCACAAACTGAATCCGAGAGTCAATTAGAGGTTGATACTAAATCCCCCATTGCTTGACTATTTGCTTCCTCATCTCAGTCATCCTTGGCTGCCCCTAAAATGACTCCCAATTCATCAACCAATGCTCCTTATATTGATTTGAAACCCAATCCTTTCTATGTGTCTTTGTTTATCAATGGTCATAAACTTAGTAACTGTATTATAGATTCAGGAGCCTCTGACAACATTATGCCCTCCTCCGTGGCTAAAGCCCTAGGGTTATCACTCACAAAAACATTTGGTAGATGTTATTCTATGGATGGAAAACAAGTTTCCTTGCTTGGATAGATTAAGGATGCACGAGTCGCTCTTGCAGCTTACCCTGACAAAAAAGTGAAATTGACTATTTTGGTAGCAGATATTCCTGCTAGTTATGGAATGCTTTTGAGCAGGACATTTTGCAAGGACTTGGGTGGACAGATCAAATTGGATTGGTCAGAAGCCATAATCCTAGTGGGAAAGCAGAAAGTGAAGCTGGAACCTGAGCCCAAGTGCAAGTTCACCATCTACCCCTCTGATGATCCCAAGGCCCAGATTTTGTTTGAGGAATGTGAATTTGGTAACTATTTTCTCTCCTCTGAACAGAGTTTTGGAGTAAACCCCAACAAAGAATTAATTTAAAGATCTGTACATTCTGATGACCTATGGGTTATGGAATTTGACGGCAGTTGTGCTACTGCTGGTTCAGGGGCTGGGGTTGTGTTGATGTCACTTGAAGGTGAAATTTTTTCTTATTCTTTTAAGCTAGAGTTCAAAAACACCAACAATACTGCAGAATATGAAGCTTTACTGCTTGGGCTGTTTGAAGCCAAAGGAAGGGGTGTGAAGGTACTTAAGGTGAAGGGTGATGTTGAATTAATTATGAAACAGGTAGGGGGGATCTTTTCTGTTAAGAATGAAAAACTAAAGCATTACAGAAATAGGGTATGGGATGAGATCGAATATTTTGATGCCTTCTCTATCGAAACAATTCCTAGAGATCAGAACTCTCGAGTAGATTCTTTAGCAGTATCAGCTTCTCTCCTTTTGCCACATCCGGATTTCAAAAAAGATTCTTATAGAATAGAAATGGTATATCGTCCTAATGTCCCTGACAATGCTGAAAGCTGGCAAGTTTTTGAGAGTGATAATCAGATTAGAAAGTTTTTAGAGAATGCTGAAATGTTCCTGGGGACCTATTTTGAAGGTTCCAAAACAAAGTGTAAAGAATTCAGTCCTGACCCTGGGATTAATCCAAAAGATGACGTGATTCAGTTAAAGGGAAATAAAATCCCTAAAGGGCTGGTCTCTTTAGAACATCTATTTTCTCGAAGAGATGAATATATTAAAGGCAAACCTCCTTATAATCCTGATAAAGTAGAAGATTATGAGAAAATAAACATTGGGGATGAGGTTGATCCTAAATGGGTATCCATTGGTAGGTGCTGCTCTTTAGAGGAGAAAAACAAATTGATCAAATTGTTAATCAAGTATAAGGATGTTTTCACCTAGTGCTATGATGATCTTAAAAATTTTAGACATGGACAATTTCAACACCATATTCCTTTGAAAGCAAATGCAGCTCCATTCAGGCAGAAGCTAAGGAATTATAATCTGAAAGTTGCTGAAGCCATTTTTAAGGAGATTGAGAAGATGTTGAAAGCTAGAATTATTTATCCAATCCATCACTCCACTTGGGTGGCAAATATTGTTCCAGTACGGAAGAAGAATGGAGAAATAAGAATCTGTGTTGACTTTAGGAACTTAAACCAGGCCAGCCTGAAAGATAACTATCCATTACCTGTGATGGACCACATCTTGCAGACAGTTGGTGAGTCTGAAATGATGTCTATGCTGGATGGTTTCTCAGGTTACAATCAGATAGGTGTGGCTGCAGATGATCAACATAAGACTGCTTTCACTACGCCTCATGGAACTTTTGCCTATAACCGAATGCCCTTTGGCTTGATTAATGCAGGAACAACTTTTCAGTGGGCAATGGATTCATCTTTTAGAGATCTGAAGGATAGAATTATTGTTATTTATCTTGATGATCTGACTATTTTTTCCAGAAATAGAGGAGATCACCTGAGAGATCTGGAGACTATCTTGCAAAGGTGTCGAAGCCATGGCATCTCACTCAATCCCAAGAAGTCAGTTTTCTATGTGACTGAGGGAAAATTGTTGGGACACCTAGTCTCAAAAGACGGAATTAGAATTGATCCGGAGAGGGTCAGGGTGATTCAACAGCTTAGTCTCCCTTCAAATAGAACTGGAGTCAAGTCCTTCTTTGGTCAAATCAATTTCTCAGAAGGTTCATTCCTGACTTTGCTGAGATTACAAAACACATTGTTGGAATGATGAGCGAGAAACAGCCATTCAAGTGGAATGAAGTTGCTAAGAAGGCATTTGAAGATATCAAGGAAGTGATTGCAAACACTCCCACTTTGGTAAATCCTAATTTTTAAAAAGATTTTATTATTTACTGTTATGCTTCGGAACACACCATGTCGGGTATTTTGTTACAGAAAAATGAATTGGATGAAGAGGTTCCCATAGCTTTCATGAGAGTTCCCCTTAAAAAGCATGAGCTGAAATATTCTTTGGTTGAAAAACAAGCTTTCGTTGTGGTTAAAGCTGTTAAACAATTCAGATATTATATACTTCATTCTCATTCAGTTGTATTTGTTCCAAATTCAGCTGTGAAAAGTATTTTGACTCAGCAAGAAGTGGGATTAAACAATAGAGCAACAAGGGTTGCTAAAATCTAGGAATATGATATGGAAGTTAAGCCTACTAAGCTAATCAAGGGTCAAGGCTTATGTAAGTTAATTTCTGAGAACAAAGAACAAGAAGGAGGACTCCCCACAGTCTTATTGGTAAGCTTGCAGGACCCATGGTTTCTAGATGTGGCACACTATCTTACATATGGGGATTGTCCTAATCACTTATCTCCTAAAGAGAAAAGAAACCTGAAGCTAAAAGCAGCGAAATATGTTATTTGGGGGGATGTCCTTTACAAGAAAAGATTAGACGGAACTTTCCTAAGGTGTGTAGATAAGGAGCAACAGGATAAGCTCTTGGAAGTTTTCCATAATGAAGCTTGTGGTGGACATTTTTCTTCTTCAGTTACAGCTTTCAAAATCCTCAGAAATTGTTACTACTGGCCAGGGATGTTTAAGGATGCATATAGATGGGTGGCTAACTGTGAAAAATGTAAAATGTTCTCAGGAAGGCCACAACTTGCAGCTCTACCTTTGAGGCCCGTTGTTATTGAAGAACCCTTTAAACAATGGGGATTGGATTTTATTGGGCCTATCTCGCCCTCCTCAAGTGCAGGACATACCCACATCTTAACAGCAACTGATTATTTCACAAAATGGGTTGAAGCAGCCCCTGTAAAAAGAACAACTTCAGAGGTGGTTTGTAATTTTCTTAAAGAAAATATTTTGGTACGATTTGGTGTTCCCCAGAAGATTGTAGCAGATAATGCTACCAGTTTCTCTTTAGTTGAAATGACTTCTTTTTGTTATGAACATAGTATATCTCTCTCCCATTCATCAGATTACTATCCCCAAGGAATGGACAAGTTGAGTCCAGTAACAAGAACTTGATTGCTATCATGAAGAAATTGGTGAGTGACAACCCTAGAGATTGGCATAAGAGACTGTATGAAGCACTCTGGGCTGACAAAATAACTCTGAAAAGAGCAATTGGGATGGCACCTTTTGAATTAGTTTATGGAATAGGTGCCCAATTATCTTTGCCTCTGGAGCTATCTACAGCTAAGCTACAAAGTGTAATCGAGGATCAATACTTCAAAGATTCCTTGGAGAAGAGGATTATGTATTTAACTAAGATTGAAGAAGAGAGAAATGAGTTGGTCTACTAGATTACTGTACATCAGGCTAGAGTTAAAGAAATTTTTGACAGGAAAACAAGACCTAGGAAGTTTATGGAAGGAGATGAAAAATTATTGTGGGATAGAAGAAGAGAACCAAAAGGTGCACATAGCAAATTTGACTCGCTTTGGAAAGGACCTTTCAAAATTCACTAGGTATTGGGTCCAAATTCTTTTAAATTGGAATATCCTGATGGAGCTATTTTACCCCTGTCCTATAATGGATAGGATCTCAAGTTATATCGTCTGTAAACAAGGTCCCCTGTTTTGTACATACTCTTCCCTTTTGTTTGGTTTTGTGTTTTCCTTTCCCGTTTTTGTTTTGTCTCATTTTGTTTCCTTTCTTCTCTATTTTCCTTTTTCTGTGAAACCAGAGCTTTTGAGTTCTCTGCATTTTGATATAAAATGCTGTCCCCAGTCAGAGCCAATGTTACCTTTTGAGTCACCCTTATTTATTTATTGATAATATTTCCTGAACAAGAGCCGGTTTGCTGTGTTGTATTTTTGGTCATACCTTTGCTTCTTAAATCAACTCTTGGTCCTTCAATTTTTACCCGTTTATCGTCTTTGTAAGTGAGAGTACTTAAGGTTTGAACCTTTGAACCTGAACCCTTCTCAAAGTTCAAGGTTCAAATGGTTCGATATGCCTAAAGTGTCTCAAACAGCAAGTTGTTGTTCTGTGTATTTCAAACGTCTTCGAGTTTTCAGGTTGAACTTGAACCCTTTTTGTTCAAAGTTCAATGGTTCAATGGTCTAAGGTTCAACACTCATTGCCTTCTAATAAGTCGTGTCATGCAGTTATCTTGTGTAATTAATGTATCGTTGAACCCTCCGCTTGTACTCTATAGCGAAGTTCAATGGTTCAAGCTTCAACGGTTCACTGTCTCATGGTTGGAAGCCCTTTTACAAAAGTCACGTGACTGTTCGTTGGTCTATGTAGCCCTTGTGTCTTTGAACCTTCATATTGAACAATATCCTAATAAGTTCAACGGTTCATGAGCTTAGGTTCAATATTCCCGTAAGTGAATCCTTTGCCCATTTATGTGATTCAATTGGTATGGTCGAACCACCACATTGAACCATGCCCTAAAGGTTCAATGGTTCAATAGTTCAAAGATTTGGTGATTTTGGTCTCATTTATTCCTACAGCTTTCTGAGTCAAATTTAGCAGGAAAGTTGGCAGAAAATATGTCAGAGACTCATTATGAAACTGAGAGTTCTAATTTGGCAGAGGTTACGGATAATCATTATACCATCATGATGGCGCGTGAATAATACTTGCTATTAATGAAGAGGTCAGAATTCATGTCTTTTCAAATATTTTTGGCACGTATTGCTCCGAGTGATAATTATTCAATCTGGTTAGTGCCATTATTAACTAAGAACAAGCCGAATTCAGCAAGTAAACATACTGTGCAACGCAGAGGAGAATAGCGCAGGAAGTGTAAGGTTCTTGTTACTCACATTTCACAGTGAATTCAGATATCTTGAAGGTGAGTTATGTTCCTCCTATCTGCTATTCCTATTTCTTAGTTGGAAAGAAGAATCTCTTGAGTTTCTGTCATTATTTTCAAAATTTAAAGTGTTTTTCATTGTAATCCTCCAAGTATGGCTTTGAAATCTACATGTTTGGGTAATGAACATGGTCCTAGTCTTACCTATTCTCACTCTGAATTTGGGGATACTACACTGGTACAATATGATTTAGAAGAATTTAGAGAAAGGTCTAGAAACCCTGTGCAAACACCCATGATGAAGAAAATAATAGACAGCGGTTTAGTTGAAGCTGCGGCTTTTCCCAAGGCTGTATACTGCCCAGAACTGGTTTAGGAATGTATAAATAGGTATGAACCCCAAAACAGGTGCATCAGAAATTCAAACAATGATGTGTTGTTTCATGTCAATAGACAAACCCTCATGTCCGTAATGAAGATACTGCCTAAAAAGGCGTATTCCAGCCTTGATATTACCTCTTCCTATGGGTATTTCTCGGAGAAGAAATTGACTTATAAAAGTGTGATAGCAAGGAACTGGCTACTAAAATTTCAAAAGGGTGGTTCAAGGTTGCCCAGACCACTTACTAGGGATCATCTGATCAAAGAAGTGAGGGATATTGTGGTATTATTACATAGATTAAAGGGCAGTCAACATGCGTATTATTGGGAGGATTAGATGTACTTTTTCATACAAGTTGTCCTCCAAGGAGAGCAATGTTTGGATTGGGTAGAAATTGTGGCCGATTGTTTGCATCAGGGTCTGAGTAATTGTTTGGGTGACAGAGATTTTTATATGTCTTCTTTCTTATTTTATTGCCTGGCATCTACAAGAGAATGGTTTGATCTACCTCATGCACCCTTGGCTAAGGATAGTAGGATTTATGAATATTATTCACAGTTGCAGAAACAGAATTGTTATGAAAACTATAAAAGGGTTAATGATGTTTTCACTGGAAGAATGACTTATGAACTGGCAGGTAATCTGGATAAAAGGATGTCCAATGAAGCAATGCAGCTAATTAGCATTTATGGTAGCTTCTTTATTCAATTTTCTGAGTTCACTTACATCAGAGTTGGAGGATTTGACGGTGAACCTGTTAAGGTACCCAGATATGTGTTCGACCTTTTCGTGTTGATAGAGGTATGCAGACAGCTAGCACATGTAGATAAGAAGTTCTCAACAAAGAAGGGTTTTGGTATCTCTTTTCCCATTGAACTTGGGCATTACTTGTGCCAGTCAAAATTTGATGCTTTGAATTTGGAGGTGAACCTTAAAAAGTTCAATTTTTAGTTCTTCACTGCTAGGTCTCAATTTGACAGCAAAGGATTTGTCAGGGATAACCTAGATCCTAGAGCAGGGCTTTCACACATTCCTAAGCTAGAGGATTACTGGGAAGACTGTTTAGATGAGTTTGAGGTCAGGAGAAGACTGTGGTGTAGGTTCTCTTTAGGGCAGATAATTACTCTCAATTTAAATATGGATATTTCTAGAATTATTGAAGATGGGGAACAAGTGATTGATCCGCAGTTTGAACGAGTAGAGCAATTACCTATTCCAGAAGTTGACTGGAGAAAAAGGGAGGAAGATAGGATTGAAGTTAAAACTCTTCCAGTGATAAGGAGAACTGAGAAATGGTTAAGGGAAAAGAGACAGGAAGGGAGCCAGAATAAAAATGCCTAACAATTCACCTCAATGATTGAATCATCACTTCCCATAAGCTCTTCTAACTGACCTATTGCTATCTGTGGTGCAGGTGCTTCCAAGTCATCAACTGGAAGGCGCCCTGCTACCAAGAAATCCAGAAGAACCCTCACAGCTATTCTACCCCCTCGTGCTACAAGGTTGAGGACCAAAGGTAAAAGAAAGAAACAAGTTTCTGAAACAATAGTTGTGGATCTGAATTCAGAGGAGGATTTAGGAGAACCTATGGGTGATAAGGAATCAAGTCCACACAGAACAGAGGAAGTTGACACTGGGCCACAGTCAAAGGTCGTTCTAGAGACCCCTGAGATATTAACAATTTCAAATGTATCCTCTGATGGATTGGACCCTGAAAAGGAAACCTTAACCCCTGCACCTAAGTGGCTAGAGAGTTCTATCTCTGACAAGAGAAAAATAATTCCTTTTGTTGTCCCCTTAGAGGACATGGTGAGCAAATGTTTAGGGAAAACACCCAAGTCTAAGAAGCTAAAGATGACATCCAGAATAAACATTGATCCAAATACTGGAAACTGGAGTGCTGAGATAGCCAAACCAGTGACTGAGGAAGAAGTACAAGATCCAACTGTGCAGGATTTCACTGTTGAGAGAGTGGATCTTGGTGCTGCTTCAAGAGCTACAGATGTTCATCACCTTGAAGCATCCACCAAGAGGATAGTTAGTCAAACTTGGAAGGACGAAAAGGACAAAAGGGAATTGAAGCAAACTCTGCATTCAATGGCAGAGTACATTGATGCTATCCACAACCCTAACCCGCAGCTGGTTTCACAGCTCTCCCTGTCTTTCGATCCTAAATCACCAGTTAACTAGAAGATATTGGATCAATTTCACAGAAACAAGATGGTGGCAAAGACATTTGACAGTTGGTTGGACCGCATTGTAGAGAAGGGAACTGAATACATTCGTGAACTCAAGAATATATACAATCTGACTGCTGCCACCATTGAGGACCTTAAAGCACAGATTACTGCTTGGGTGAAAGATGAAGGTAAATGGGTAAATGTGATAAATCAGATTGATGAAGTTCAGAAATATGGGGTAGCGAAGTTTTTGACAGAAAAGAGCCTAACTGGTTTGGATGAAGATCTATTATATGTGAATAAGAAAAATATTGAATGGAGGAATTCTATATCACGGTAGGGACGCTTTGAACTTACAAAGTTGATTAA
Organism: Cunninghamia lanceolata; assembly: GCA_027924645.1. NCBI lineage: Eukaryota > Viridiplantae > Streptophyta > Pinopsida > Cupressales > Cupressaceae > Cunninghamia > Cunninghamia lanceolata. The sequence continues at coordinate 3,909,771 of BSBN01000082.1, forward strand.
AGAAATAACTGAACTCACTCAATCGCTACAGCATGACTTGCAATGCATTGATGTTAAATACATAAGGGACGATGGGAAACCAGAGGATGATGTTGACACAGTGGTTCAATCCTTTAAGGATAAAATTAGCTTTGTCAAAGAAAATGACAATATCTTAATTGAAGATTTCTCTCGAATCTCTAAGGTGGAGTCTCTACTTTACCTCTGTATCGATGCACTTCCAGAGCATAAAGGAAAAATTGGGAAAATGCAAAGGGATAAAGAAGTTTGGAAATCAAGAGTGAAACACATAGGCATCCCCAACTTCCCGAGGATTCAGGAGTTTGTTGCAGTTTTCAAGAGTGGAAGACTCAACGTGCTTCCCAAACCACTGATGGCAAATCTGGAGATGCAAATCCGTTGTCCCAGCCATGATCTTATTGGTTCACTTTTTTTATTTAGTTCCTCTGTTATGCTATTTCCGTAATCTTGATCTTTAAATCAGTTTGTTATAAACTAAATCCCGTATGGGTCAAAGTTACTTTAACTCTAGGTTTGGTTTACTTGATGACATGATTAGGACATTCATATATATAGGTTTTTGAATCTTTTAAAGCATATAGAAGGTCAGGAAAAGGAAAGAAAAGAAATTTTAGCTAAACTATTTGATGGTTTTACATTATGTGATGATTGTCTGAGAAATTTTTCATCTGTGAATGAGAAGAAGAAACAATTACTGCTTACTTAGATCTGTGCGTCTGAGTGTTTGGAATTAGATTTTCTGTGTGAAATCTCCTTTCTCTGGTAATTGCTCTTTTATTGGAAAACTCATCATATGTGTTCTGTTATTTATTGGTTCAGCAAATTCATATGTATGTGTTCATGTATTTAAATGTATCAAAAATAGAATATGTGCATTCTATTACTCACTGTTACTGCATTAATTTACCGCATTCATAACATAGTTATGTATGAATGTCAGTTTACCTTAGGCATTTTTTGGTTAATAGTGCATTTGGATAGTTGAATAGATTGAATTCATTAGAAATCTTAAAGGGAGTTGTACCTAAATTCAGAGGGGAACTAATTTAAAAAGTTCACCCATTTGTTGCTTAACTCATTTATTCCTCTAAGAAGGGTATAGAGTCAGGATAAAACATTTTCAAAATAAGGACAAATCTGTTAGCCAACAAGAGGCAATGAAAGTATGTGCTTAGTTTTTGCTAGAGAAATGCAAATTGAATTTGAAATGTCTATGTTTGGAGAGATTAACTTCTTTTTAGGTCTGCAAATAAGTCAATCAGATAAGGGTATCTTCATTTCTCAGTCTAAGTATGTGAAAGAGTTGTTAAAGAAATTTGGGATGGAAGACTCTAAACCAGTATGCACACCTATGATAACTAGTTGTAAGTTGAGCAAGGATGATAACTCACTCATGGTAGACTAGAAAAAGTATAGATCTATGATTGGAGGATTACTTTATTTGACTCAAACCAAACCTGACATAATGCATGCAGTGTCTCTTGTGGCAAGATTTCAGTCAAAAGAATTCTGAGATATTTAAAAAGCACAATAGATTATGGTTTGTGGTACCCTAAGGACTGTGACTTTACTCTCAGTGCATATACTGATGCTGATTGGGCCAGAAATGTGGATGACAAAAAAAGTACAAGTGGAGGTGCATTCTTCTTGGGAAAAAGATTAGTATCTTGGCTAAGAAAGAAACATGATTCAATATCCATGTCTACTGCAAAGGTAGAATACATTGCAGCAGCATGCAATTGCACTCAAGTGTTATGGATGAAGCAGACTTTGAAGGACATCAAAGTTGTGTATGAAGAACCTATTGTAATCTTTTATGATAACACAAGTGCCATAAACATATCAAAGAACCCAATGACGCATTAAAGGACCAAGCACATATCCATTAGGTATCATTTCCTGAGAGAAAAAGTGATAGAGAATGAAGTCAAGTTGGAGTATGTTTCTACCACGGATCAGATTGCAAACATCTTTACCAAGTCTTTGCCCAAGGATACTTTTGAGTATCTTAGAGAAAAGTTAGGGGTCATCACCCCTCCTACTCTAAACTAAGATGTACAATGGTGCATCAGTCTAGAGGTGTTCAAAGGTCTAGATTGATGCTTTTTAGGGCTACTTCTAAGGGGGGGTAGTCAAAAAGTTTAGAGGAGAGATTAGATCAGAGCAGAAGAGTGCAAGTATGTGCCCTTTACCAAGAGAGAAGTCATGTGAAAAACTTAGAGTGCAGATGTGTAAAAGAAAGGGGAAGAATTTTGGAGAAAGAAAGAAGTACATGAGTGTAAAGAGAAAGGGGGAGAATCTTGTCTTGATGGCTATTGCAATTTTTCACATCATATGTTTCCATCAATAACAAAGGGGGAGATTGTTACAAGTATGTGCCTAATCGGTGTTGTCATTGATGTCAACATATCCTTTTTGTCATTAGTGTCAACTATATCTTATTCTATTACTTGTTTAGAAGACTTGTATGTTAAGGATATTAAGAAAATTAGCCTCTAGAAGAAACAAGTGAGTTACAGAGAAGTGCAGTACAGACAATGAGTTATATGCTAAAGAACAGTCTAGTAAACTACTCCGCATTTATTTCTTCTTGAAGATCGCGGTTTGTGGATTGGAAGTAAGTTAGAGGTATGTCTGAGGATGCTACATTCTAGGTTGGAGCCATCCACATGAAGATCTGAGTGAGTTGTATTCACCAGAGTGAAACCTACTTTTTCAGTAAGTTCAGTTGAGACAGAAAGATAGTATTTGGCTCCGCATTCCTCCGCATTAAAGTATTTTGATTTGCGGCTCTAGAGGGAAGTTTGGGATGATGATAAGTGCCTACAGTTGCAATGGTTCATGGTTTGGTGGTCTGCAAGCTATTTTTCTTTTATGACAATTGAAGACAGTGAAGTTCATGTGTTCCAGTGAGAAGATTCCTATGGATAAAGTGGTTAAGGTTTGTGCAGTTTCTCCTGATGATTATAGTATGCTTGTAGACATCTCCTAATCATGTTCCTATCTATACTTTAGTCCACGTTAAGAAATTGAGATGGTGTGTGAAGATTATTCCCAAATAATGTAGCGTGTAACCAGTCTTGGCGGACTTGGTTGATCCTAGTGATTGCGGAGATCTCTGGAAGATTGTGAAAGCATGTTGTGATATGGAAGACCATGTTTGAGTCCCAGCTGAGTCATGGCATGATCCACATTTCATTCCCTTTGCATCATATTGCAATAGGTCAAAAACTATTTTGTAAATGTTTGTAATACCAACCTTAGAGATTATTCCAATGGTTGATGATTGTGATGCTGACCTTGATGATCATTCCAAGGTTGATGTAGTGTATAAATACTTGTAGTTGAGTCATGGAAAAAGTATCCTTGAGTAGAAATGATATGATATTAAGAAAGGTCCAAAGGCAAAGCAGAGAAAAGGCAGAGGAAAGAAGAGGAAGAGCAGAGCAGAAGAGTAGAGCAAAGGAATTATTATTCATAATATAGAAAGGTGTTGATTATGGTAGTAAGTCTAGCAGTAAGCCACCAGTAGGGTTTAACATCCCTTATTGTAATCTTGCTCGGTTTAGGGTTGAGGCAGTGAGCCTACTAGACCTAGTTGTTCTTCATGGTAGTAAGCCAGTATGTTTAGGCCTGTGGAGTGACCAAGCCTGAACATCATTATTTCAAGATTGCAATATATATTGAGAGTTAATCCTCTCTATGGTTTTTCCCCACCTTGGGGTTTTCCATGTAAATCTGGTGTCTCTTGTGTTTTATGTTGTATCTGTGGTTAAGTTTCTGATTTCATGCACTCATGGTTAAATCATAACAATTATGGATAAGTGATGAATGTTTAATTTCCAGAAAGTGTTTAAGATTTTGTGACAACTGATTCACCCCACCTCTCAGTTGTCCAGTGCATATCAATAGCTTCGTGATGTTTCAGACCTTGTCATGATGTCAGAAGTAGCATATTGTGTGCTGAGTTGCAAAGTGCTTCATGGTACTTCATGGTGCCTCTTTGACAGATTGGTTGTGATGCAAGTGCTACAAGTTACATATTAAGTCTGATCACCTTGATGTCTTCATGTAGTGGTAGAAGTGTTTGATCAGGAATTAGGTTGTCTTCAAGAGGATTGTATGATACAAATCTTTATTTAAAACTTGATTGATGAACTACTTTACTTAAAGATGGATTGATGTTAACCTAAGGGCTCTGCTTCTAGGATTGGATGCTTCAGGTGATTTGACTTGAGTTTGATCATCGCATTAGGCTAATATATCTTCATAACTTGCATAATGTTAGTGAGTGCTTTCATTAGATATCAAAGATGTGATCCAAGAAGTTAAAGAGACTTAAAGTTTATGTGTTGTGTTGATCAAACTTTGGGTAGCCTCATGAAGTTACAAACTCTGTTGATTAACTAAGATAGTAAGTCTTTGATGTAGAGAGAGTAGTATCTCAGTGGGGAATATCATATAAGGTCTATTTCCTTTGAATCCAATTTTAACAATCTAAACCCTAAGTATTCTAAGTCTAAACCCTTTGCTAAGTGAAACAAAACCTAAGTGTTACCAAGGAGTATTGACAGACTCTCACTTTTCTTATAATTTGGACTTGACCTATGATCATAGGTCACCGATAACTTAAGTTAACACTTAAGGCTATCAGCAACATCAGGCCACTGGCCCCTTCTACCTAGGCTACTGATGTTCTTGACGGTGAAAGGTTATTTGGGCGCTAAAAGCAAATCCATGGTTGCTATTTAATCTCTAGTGAGCACAAAAAATACATCAAAAGGCAAAGTTTTAAAAGTCATTCAAATGCCAATGATCACCTCTTCATGATTAAAAATGATGGGCAATTCTTCAAACAAAGCCATAACTATTCATATTCAGTTTCCTTAATGACCAAGTGGGTCAGGGAAATTCATTATAGAGATGGTGTGATGTTTTAAGCAATGAAGTTTTGTGATTTGGGTTGAGAAGATGTATATCTATGTGTCCATGTTAGATTGTCCATAGTCTTGTGATAAATACTGTATTTTGAAGGGTTTGAAGGAAAAAAGTAGGTTTTGCAATGATCGAAAGAGGTTTCTGGTTGAATGATATGTAAAAGAAGAGTGATGGATAGAAAACAAAGTCTACAGAGATATTCCTCATAAAGAATTAGTTTTTAAAGGATCATTGCAAGTTATTCCAGTGTTGAAGTGATTTGTAAAGAAGGATGAAGTTATTTGCAGAGAATTTCACAAATTTTGCAGGGGGATTGAAATGTTATGAATCATTGATGAATAATGGTGTATAGGGTTATGTCATTTGATGCTTTATAGAGAATTAGGGTAATCCCCTGATTTAAACATTATTCTTATGTTATTGGATTTGCTAGTGAGGCACCTAATTGCCGATGAGGCACAATTTTTCTAGTGAGGTAGTTGTATTTGCTAATGAGGTTGTAACCAATGAGGTTCTCTTGCCAGTGAAGCATTTTGTGTAGCCAGTGAGGCATGTTTTTTATTAAGCCAGTGAGGCATTTTCCAAGTGGTTTTTCATCTCTATTAGGGTTTTCCATTCATGAAAAACATGTGTTATGGTTCATGTTGTTTATCTTTATGTGTGTACCCTAATGTTTTGTCTTTGAGGTCTTGATCATAATGTTTATAATCATACTTGTGCATATGTATTTGATAAATCTTTGAAGTCTCTCTCATTCTCTATCCTATGAGTTAAAAGGTGCAAAAGGTTTTAAAAGTTTATAGACTACTGATTCACCCCCCCTCTCAGTGGTCATGTACTCCAACAAGTGGTATCAAAGCATAGGTTCCCTATAGAAGTCTAACAGGATTGGGTAGGTCCTGATAGTGGAGTACCATGGGAAAGTGTAAAAGAAATAGAGAAAAGAAAAATAACAAAGAAAGAAAGGTTGTACAGCAAACCCCAGTCAAGTCATGTGATGAGTTGTTGCATGAGTCTCCCCTAAATGATGATATAAATTGTGATAAAAAGAATGATATTGCAGTTAAGAGTTTTGATAAAAAGGAAGACTTCATTGTAAGTGTAGATGAACAAAAACTTGGTGAAAGAAAAGATTTTGTTGTTGAGATTGATGATGAAGAAGGAGACATCTTTGTGGGTGAAGATGATCATGAACAAGAGTATGATGAATAGGAGTGTGAGGTTGATTTAGAAGGTGAACTCTTGTGTGCTCTGGATACAATCAAGCAACTCAAAAAAGAAAATTAGAAATTAAAAGACCAACTTCAACAAGAAAAAGATTTCAAGGACAAGGTATGTTCATATTTTGCAAAAGTTTCTTTAGAACATGAAGAGGCAAGAAATTAGATTGTATACTTAAAGAGTCATGTTGATGAATCTAAAAAATTGATTATCAGTCTAAAGATTGAAATTGAGGAAGCCAAAAGAATAATAGATGTAACAAAATCTGACCTTGAGGTGAAAAGAATTGAATATCTAAAATTAGAGGTTGAAATTGGCAATCTGAGAAAAGATTATGAAGGTATCAAGGTTCTGTCCAAGAAATATCAGGAGTTTGAAGAAAGCACAAACAAGTTGCATGAAATGTTGGGAAAACAAAAGCATCATAAGGACACTACTAGTCTAGGTTATGAAGAAAGAGAGTGTTCCAAAGTCAGAAATGCTCTTAGGAAGAAGATAGACTTGAATAAACATTCTGCTACTCCTGAGGAAGACAAGAAGAAAGCAAAAGATAAAGTTGTTGATGTTGAAAGAGAAAGGACAAGTAGAACCTCAAGACCTCCACCTATCATGCAATACCATTCAATAAGGTACAACTACTCTCAGTTTCATGGTTATTGCTATTCTTGTCATATTTATGGTCATAGAGCTAGAGATTGTAGAACTCACTCAAGAAATGGGCTTGGATGGAATAAGGATAAGAGTTCTTATTGTTTTACAAATCAGGACTATAACAATATTTGTTATAACTACAATAAAACTGGTCACATAGAAAGGGATTGTTGGATGCATGCAAGGAAAATGGGATATAATAAGAACTCCTTTGAATGGTCAAATAGAAGAAACAAAATCATGTGCTTTAGATGTCATAGGTTTGGACATATTGCTATGTTTTGTAAGAGTGATCCAATGAAATTAGTCAATCACCATAAGATGATAGGTTTTAAGATGGTTTGGAGAAGAAAACAAGTGAAAGAAAAGGTTGAGCCTAATCTTGTGCATGCTGCACAAGAAACATTCATAACATCTTAAAAGAGGAGCATAAATATAGGGGGAGTTGTCAAATGTCCTATCTTTCAACCCCAAGGAGTTTTAGGAGGTTTCTTGAGGTATGTAGAGTGTTTATAAATGATTGATTAGTGCATGAATTCTTGAGGGATATCAGGTTCTTGTCTATTCTTTACCATGGTGCTAGTAGTCATGTCTTGTTAATGGAATGCTTCATGAGGTGCACAAGATTTGATAGGTTGTACTTTCAAGGGCACTTGGATTGTCATTGGTCATTAGTTTTTTAGGAGTTGATTTACTCATTGTGTTAATGGTTACAACAATTACTCATTGTTGCATAGAGGTGTACATAGAGGTGCTTATGGATCTTTGAATGTTGCTTGTTGTTGCATCACCATTTCATGTTGGTATTCATCTCTTGATGGTAAGGATGTAATGATTGGTATTCACTTCACTTGGTGTTGAAGGGGATATTCATCTCAGGCTCATGTGCCTTTTCAAGTTTTGTGACAAAGTTCAAATATTATTTCTTGACAACACCTTGATACAATTTACAAAGGTATTATACTACATTGTTGGTCATGACAAGTGAATGTGTTGGTAATGAACAGTATGGTAGGAAGTTTGGATAGTGAACTTGTGTGGATACAGTGACCCTATGTTTGTATTAAGACAGCGATATATGGTTGTACTATGATTTTTAGAATAGTACAGTGGTTTGGTGTTTTGATGTTGTTTTGGTTCAGTCTTCCTTCAGTGCCTTAGTCATTGATGACAGTAACAATGTTTGCAATTGTGCTATGTTTTGTGGTAATCTTGATTAGGATCTTTGTTGATCAAAGGTAATGAAAGAAGGTTGTCAAATGTTGTTATTACAATGTCCCCTAGTATACATGAATACAAGATGTAGGAGAATTGATAAGGTATATAGACAGTGAAAAAGAAAATGGCAAAGGTACTTTGTTGTTGCAAAAAGAAAGAAGTTGAACATTGTTTGTTGTCAAAGATCATCATTTCAGTCAATTAGGGGACTCATTATAATACTAGTTTTCTTATTGATGGTTATTGGTAATCCTTGGTACATGATTTCCTTTTGTGATCTCAGAGTAGTGTATAATGATTTGTCTTCCCTTGATGATTAGTGAAGTGACTGGTTAGTTGATCTAATGGTCTTACATGGTGATCTACAAATCACATTTGAGAAATGACAATACAAATATAGTATGCAGTTAATGGCGGGATACAATATTAATTCCTTCAATGTCCAAGGTTCTTCATGGGTTTGGGTTATTGATTCAGTGGGTACTTCTTGTTGTTGAAACTTGATCTCATGGTGAATGTCAAAGATTTTGTGTTGATTCTTGATAGTGTTGACCATGTTATGATGAGTGTTATGTCAGAGATTCATAGAAAGTTGCTTCATGACAAGAGCTTCATAGTGTTGCCTTATGATAGATCACAAGACTTTCAATCACAGTTTGCAGGAACAGTATGATGATAAGTTGCATTGGCAATGACGTAAGTTCAGTCAATCTTATTGACATTGCAAGAATTGTGATAAGTTCAAGAAGTGCTTAAATTCAAGTATCTTGATGATAAGGGGAGCAATCTTGTTGTTTATAAGAGTGCCTCTACTCTTAGAACAGTGTATGCATTGCTTGTAAACTTGGTACTCTTTTTTGCTTTTGGTTAGTTGCTAACAATCTTGGTGACAATGAACTAATGTGAGTCTTGTATTGGATAGACTTGATGTTCTTTCTTTGGTCTTGATAACAAGGATTGATGATATAGTGGTGATGTCATGATTCATCATGCATGTTTTTGTGTGTTAGTTGTTGCAAAGTTCAAGTCAATACTTGTCTTCCTAGCACAGATAAATGACAATGATACTACTACTGCTCATTCAACTTAGTGTTTGCTATGTGATGAGAAACACAAACGGTGCTTTATTCTTTTCTTTGATAGTTATCATGTAGAGATAAAAGGCTAAGATCCATTTGACATTGGTAGAGTACATCATAAGAAGAGTTAAATGAGAATCTTTGAAAAAATAAACCTTATAGTGCTATCCAAGATGTTGATTCAAAGTAAAGGTGATTTCAAGGTCATTGATGTGTAAGGTCCAAGATCTCATAGTGGCATAGGTGATCTTAGGAGTTATTATGATCATTAGGTCAGGTTGTTCATGGCTCAAAGGCTATGATGATGCAAAGATCATGAAGACAAGATCAAAATTTGTGTTGATATAAGAAAAGAGAATGGTCACTTACAGATAGGACAGAGATATATAGTGAAAGAGGATAGTGAACAAGAATAGTGGACATAAGATGATGAAAAAAAGAGTCCTTTAACACTGACAATACAGTGAGTTGATGTAGTAGAAGATGTAAGGTTGATGGAGGATAATAGGTGTGAAGCAAATTTCTTAAAACTGCTACACAGTGGACGTTGTGATGTGATACAGGGTGATAGTCTTGTCAAATGTATTGATGATGACAGTAGAATAGTTTGAGTTAGTACCTTCATCTCTGCTGGACAAGTATGAACATTCTTGCTGCCAGGCATTGTCTTTGGAGACAGTGAAGACAGGTTGACATTTTCATGAGATAGTGCATTTCATGAGGTAGGGGGACTAATTATTTTGGATCCCTTTGTCAGTTGATGTCAAAGGGGGAGAGAGCAAATGTGGATTGGTAGTTTGGTTTTGCCATTAATGACAAAGGGGGAGATTGTTGTGTTGTTTTTTTCATTGATGTCAAAGGACCATCAAGAGGATGTCAAAGGAGTTATCAGGAGTTACGGAACATCAGGATCTCATTCATGTAGAGATATCAAACACTCATGATCACTTTATAGTGTTATGATCATTTTATAGTATTCATGGCCTCAAAGGTTACATTGACTAATAATAAGGAGTTTCTTTATGTTTTAGGTGTTTCTCATACTTCATTGATGTAAAGACTAATGTGTTTTTAAGTGATGGTGTCATGTCAAAGCTCTTGGAGTTGTTACAAGACTCTATTAAGGATAGGTGTTCACTATGCATTAAGAGCTAGGAGTGATGGTAATGCCTTGATGGAAGAGCTAGGTGCTTCATGGATAGGAGAATTACTTCATGATGTTTCAGACCTTGTCATGATGTCAGAAGTAGCATATTGTGTGTTGAGTTGCAAAGTGCTTCATGGTACTTCACGGTGCCTCTTTGACAGATTGGTTGAGATTCAAGTGCTACAAGTTACATATTGAGTCTGATCACCTTGATGTCTTCATGTAGTTGTAGAAGTGTTTGATGTCTTCATGAAGTGCTAGAAGTGTTTGACTTAAAGATGGATTGATGTCAACCTGAGGGCTCAGCTTATAAGATTGGATACTTCAGGTGATTTGACTTGAGTTTGATCATCTCATCAGGCTAAGATATCTTCATAGTATGCATAATGTCAGTGAGTGCTTTCATTGGATATCAAAGATGTGATCCAAGAAGTTAAAGAGACTTAAATTTTATGTGTTGTGTTGATCAAACTTTAGGTAGCCTCATGAAGTTACAAACTTTGTTGATTAACTAAGTCAGTAAGTCTTTAATGCAGAGAGAGCAGTATCTCAGTGGGGAATATCATATAAGGTCTATTCCCTTTGAATTCAATTTTAACAATCTAAACCCTAAGTATTCTAAGTCTAAACCCTTAGCTAAGTAAAACAAAACCTAAGTGTTACCAAGGAGTATTGACAGGCTCTCACTTTTCTTATAATTTAGAGTTGACCTATGATCATAGGTCACCGATAACTTAAGTTAACACTTAAGTCTATCAGCACCGTCGGGCCACCAACCCCTTCTACCTAGGCTACCAATGTTCTCTGATAGTGAAAGGTTATTTGGGTGGTAAAAGAAAATCCATGGTTGCTATTTAATCTCTGGTGAGCATGAAAAAGCCATCAAAAGACAGAGTTTTTAAAGTTATTCAAATGTCAATGATCACCTCTTCATGATTAAAAATGACGGGCAGTTCTTCAAACAAAGCCATAGTTGTTCATATTTAGTTTCCTTAACGACCAAGTGGACCAAGGAATTTCATTATAGAGATGGTAGGATGTTTTAAGAAATGAGGTTTTGTGATTTGGGTTGAGAAGATGTATACCTATCTGTCCATGTCAGATTGTCCATAGTCTTGTGATATATACTATATTTTGAAGGGCTTGAAGAAAAAAGTAGGTTTTGCAATGATTGAAAGAGATTTCTGATTGAATGATATGTGAAAGAAGAGTGATGGGTAGAAATAAAAGTCTGCGGAGATATTCCTCACAGAGAATCAATTTTTAAACGATCATTGCAGGTTATTCCAGTGTTGAAGTGATTTGTAAAGAAGGATGAAGTTATTTGCAAAGAATTTCACAAATTTTGCAGGGGGATTGAAATTTTATGAATCATTGATGAATAACGGTGTATAGGGTTATGTCATTTGATGCTTTGTAGAGAATCAGGGTAATCCCCTGAATTAAACATTCTTCTTGTGTTATTGGATTTGCCAGTGGGGCACCTGATTGCCAATGAGGCACAATTTTGCCAGTGAGGCACTTGTATTTTCCAGTGAGGCTATAACCAATGAGGTTCTCTTGCCAGTGAGGCATTTTGTGTAGCCAGTGTGGCATATTTTTTATTAATCCAGTGAGGCATTTTTTGAGTGGTTTTTCATCCCTATGATGGTTTTCCACTCATGAAAAACATGTGTTATGTTTCATGTTGTTTATCTTTTATGTGTGTGCCCTAATGTTTTATCTCTAAGGTCTTGATCATAATATTTATAATCATACTTGTGCATATGTATTTGATAAATCTTTGAAGTCTCTCTCATTCTCTATCCTATGAGTTAAAAGGTGCAAAAGGTGTTAAAAGTTTATAGACCACTAATTCACCCCCCCTCTCAGTGGTCTTGTACTCCAACAATTAGTTATACAAGTAAGTCAAGCAAGAGAAGATCACTTCCAAGCTTAGTAAGTAAACAATGGTTGATCTCCTAGATAGTCATCAAACTCTAAGAAAAATGGAGAGCCAGTGTATAGGATTATTGGATGATCTCACCAAAATCCTACAAGAAAATAAATCATTCAAAAAATAGCAAGTAATGAGGCCAAGGAAAGATGTCAAAGCATAGAGAGCATCATAAATATACTCCAAATCATTCACAACCTCTATATGGCCACCCAATATAGAATCATTACCTCTACTATGGTCATGTTTCAACTTTTCATCGTAGCAGAGGATATTTTCCAAAGATTTGATTAGGCTCTCCAATTCTTTCTCACCTTTAAATCACATGTTTGGTGAGAGAAGGTAGATAAAATTAGGATTTGTTGCAAACTGTTTCATAGTAGTGCTTAACTAGTGTAGGTATTATAGATTGCTTTAAGGAAACCAAAATGTGCTACCAAGTGGTCATCTACATCAATGTCACCAAGGATTATCTGAAATTTCTTTAAATAAGTCAAGAAAGGAAGGATAACTTTTTAAAAATATTTAATGTTGATCGACAAATGCTTCTTCCCCCAAGAGATCATGGTAGAAATTCCATCTACTCCACAAAGGTCTATCAATAAGTTTTGGTCCATGAAGCACAAGAAGCAACTACTCTACATGACTTACCTAGTAGTCCTCTAGTGGAAGACTATGTTAGAAGCATCTATCCCCTAACATTATTGAAAGTAGAGATTGATCTCACCATTAACAAGTGTCAATATTTCTTTGCCTTCCTCAATCTCATTACCAAGATTGATTTGCTTAAGCAACTGTATCTACCCCTAAGTGATGCATGCAAAGCTTTGGTCACCCCATTTTATGTGTTGTTGTTTTGACCATATTCTTTATTCTTTGCACCTCATTTTTATCCTTTTATTCAATTTTTTTGAGTTTTCCTCTAGCAGCTCCATAATAAAATTTTGGCCTCACCAAAACATTTCTTTAACTGATGGGAAGCGCCCTTATAAAATGTGCCAATGAAGGGAGTATGAGACTCATGCTATCTAAATTATATTTTTTAGCCTTTAGCTATCACAAGGACATTGACAATTTCAAATAATGGCAAAAGAACTTGTTGAAATCATAATTAGGATAAAAATTAACCAAGATTTGTTGTGCATCCAATATCTACTTATTAATAACAACAATAATGAAAGTGTAATTCACTAGCAACTTTTTATCAAATTTGAAGAGTGAATAGCATGCATCTCAATTATTTGCATGCCTATATATAATATATGATAGACCAAAAAAATTCAAAGTATAGTGAAGAAATGACTTATTTCCCAATCTTATGTATTATGTAAACAAGGAGAATGAAGAAATGTTTCAACTGAGTTAGTAGATCTCAGCCTTTTTTCAGCTTGGCCAGGACTCTAAATGGTCCCCTAGATGTTTATACATACTATTTCAGAACTTCATATCTTTCCTTTTTTTAATAAAAGGGGTAAAATTTTATTAATAAAGAAACCACAAGTACAAAAGCAAGAGGGAAACTGCCCCCAGAGATAATAGAGAACCAGAAAGGAACACCATCACAATGACAAACCAAACAAGAACCCGGGAAACCTCCCCAACCCAAAAGTCCCAAACAGGGACCTCATCTATCTATCCATATCTGCTAAGATCGAACTTTCCAAAGTTTGAACACCATCTTGGGACAACTGATCCCAACCACTAACAGTTCAAACCCCCACCTACTCCGAAGCCCACTTAGCCAAACAATCAGCCACATGATTCCATTCCCTAGGAACATGGACAAAAGAAACAAAATCCATCACGTGACTCAACCTAAGAATCTATCGAACCACAGAAGCCAACTGCCAATGCACACCAACCACCATCTACTCATTCAACAGATTAACCACAATCTGGGAGTCAAACTCACAAATAATCCTCTGCAATCCCAGAGCACATCCTTTCTCCAAAGCATAGAGAATAGCTAGAGCCTCCATAAAGTTATTATTTTGTTGCCCCTTATAGGTAGAGAAGAAAAAAAGGACAGCACCCGAGCTATCCCTTCCTAATCCTCAAATCCCACTATGGACAGGATTCCCCCTGGAAGAGCCATTTGTATTAATCTTAAAAATACCTAGAGGTGGAGGGGACCGCCTGCCATCTCTTTGAACCTTACTCTTGGAATGGCACCTTTTCTTGGGCCATGAAGAGCATGACCCTCCAACAGCTAAAACTCAAATTATGAGCCACCTGCAACTCCCCAATGTCCAACTTAGTAGAGAGATCACACTTAGCTACTAGATTCTCTGAAAGCATACTAAGAATCCTCTGCCACACCTTCTGAACCTCCAACTTCCTCCTCTAAAAGATCCTCCTATTCCTTTCCAACCATAGCTTCCACAAAATAAAAGGACCAATATTCCAAGCCATTTGCAAAAAAGAAGCCTTAGCTAGGGGCCTGCCCAAACTGTTCCAAAAATCCACCAAAGAAAAACTGTGAGCGTAGGCCTATTTCCAAGCCCCCCACCAAAGATACCAAATCTTGTGGTCCACAAAGCACTGAAAGAATAAATGGGCCTAACACTTCTCTCCACCATTGCAAAGGAGACAAATAGAAGGACCCTGAAAACCCCTTTTCTACAGGCTATCCTAGGTGAGACAACGATTGTGAGAAACCAACCAAAGGAAGTAACTACATTTAGACCATCCAAATTTATCCCACACAAACTTCCACAAAGGAGAGTACAACACGCTAAACTTTTGCCTATCCAACACATGATATCCAGAGGCAACCGAATATACACCTTTCAGATTATGGTTCTAGGCAAGGGAATCTCTCTCCTCCAGAGAACTACAAACTCTATCATCCAGAATCTTAGCTAACTCCTTGCAATGCACCAGTAACCCCCCCCCCCGGCGGCCACTCAGACAAAATCTTTCCATCTGCAAACCTCCACTGGACCCACATGCTGAACTGATTCGAAATGCTCCACATGACACCACCCTGTTTCAAGGAAGATGTCACACAAGGATTGTAAATGTGGGCACATAGATAAGATAGGCAGGTAACCATCCCAAGAATCATACCAAACTCAAACCCCATGTTACAAATCCAAAAGAGCCCTTTCTTAATTAAATTGGCTCCCCTTTTAAGAGTACTCCAAATCATAGATCCTTTACCAGAGAGGCATATTATTAGAAAATCAACATTTTCCACCCCCCCAAATATTTATAGTTAAGAATCTTGGCCCAATCCTAATCCTAAATAGTACACCACCTCTAATACAACTTAGCAGCCAAGGCCTGACCAGAAAGATTGGCTTGTCGAAGACCAAGGCCCTCTTCTTGTTTCAACCTACAAATAGAATCCCACTTGACCAAACGCCACTTCGAAGATTCCAAATTCCCATCCCATAAGAATTGTCTAGATAAATCATTAAATTCATCAATAAATATTGTGGGGGGCCCTTGAACAAAACACTTGTAGGTGGGAAGAGCTTGAATCACCGATTTTAATAAAGTAACTCTCCCAGCTAAGGACAACCATCTACAAGTATAGTGACTAACCTACTTATGAAACTTGTTTAGGATATCCTACCAAAAACCCCTAGACAAAGTGCCAACATTAATGGGGATACCAAGATAGACAAGAGGAAGAGTCCCAATCAGGAATCTAAGAATACTAGCAATCCTATCTTGAATAAGTCTAGGAGTATTAAAGAAAAAGATGAAGGACTTATCTTCATTAATCCTTTGTCCAGAGGCAGCCAAATAAATATTCAAAGCCTTCCTTAAGTTAATTGCTTCATTGACTTTGGCTAAACCCATCAGAGCAGTGTCATCAACAAATTGCAAATGAGAGTGAGGAGGCAATCTATTACCCCAACTCCAACCTTGAATCAATCCCTAGGCCACATGAGATTTTATGAGTCTCCCCAATCCCTCTGACAAGAGAATAAACAAGTATGGAGACAAAGGGTCCCCCTGTTGAAGACCCCTAGAAGCACCAAAAAGCTCATTAGGCTCTCCATTAATAAGAATAGAAAAAGAAGTCGTCATAACACAACTCATAACCCAATCTACCCAGTCAGGAATAAAACCAAAATCCAATAGCACCTTCTGGAGAAAAGTCCACTTAACACAATCATAAGACTTGGCCATATCTAGCTTAATGAACATAGATTTCTCCTTGGACACTGCCATAGAATGAATAGCCTTCGTCGCCACAACTACACCATCCAAAATTTGTCTACCAGCAACAAACCCTCCCTGTTCCTCTGAAATCAACCTATTGAGCCAAGGCTTAAGTCTTTCTACAATTAGCTTCATGATGATCTTATAAACAACATTACATAGAGCTATAGGTCTAAAATATTTACAGAGTTATCTCCTTCCCACTTAGGAATAAGAGCCAGGAAAGTAGCATTCAAGGCTTTCAACATCTGCTTGCTCCTGTGTGACTCCCTAACCACCTCCAAGAGATCAAATTTGATAATCTCCCAAAATTCTTAAAATAATTCAACTAGGAATCCATCTAAACTAGGGGCCTTCCCTTTTTTTAATTGAAAAACAACCTTCTCCAATTCCTCCATAGAGATGGCAATACAAATAGCCTCATTCATCTCTATAGTCACCAGAGAAGGAATACACTCAAGAACCCAATTTTCCTCCTCAACAGTTAAGGGGGAGTCCTCTGTATACAAAGAAGAAAATAAATGAGAAGCCTCAATAGAAATCTCACACCCAGAAGAAAGAAAAACCCCTTGGGAGGACACCAAGGAAGAAATGTCGTTCTAATGCCTCCTATCCTTGACAACATTATGAAAGAAAGAGGTATTTCTATCATCCTCCTGGAGCCAGACTATCCTAAACTTTTGCTTCCAAAAAATCTCCTCTCGCAACTCCCATTCAGCTAACTCCTTTAAAGCTTCTATTTCATGAGTGAGATTCTTCATAGTGAGACCAAAATCTCTAATATGCCAAGTGATAAGATCTAGCTGGGATCGAGTAGTTGTCTTGGCTTGAAAGATGCTACCAAAACAATGTCTGTTCCACCTCTTAAGCTGAAGCTTCACATACTGCAACCTCTTAACAAAAGAGTACATAGCAGTACCAAAATTTGGCTTTCCTTCACTCCACCATCTTACCATCAAATTTTGAAGAGAAGGTTTATGGAGCCACATCAACTAAAACTTGAAGGAAGGCATCTTAGCTGATCCAAACTAAGAAATTGAAAGTTTAATAGGCCAATGATCTAATCCCTGCCAATCCAAAATCTGAGATGTTGTAGCCCAAGTACTTCCAATCCAAAAACTAGATACCAAAAACCTATCCAGCCTTTCTAAGATACAATCTGCCCCACATCTACAATTGCTCCAAGTAAACAAAGTGTTGGATGGCTTAACATCCACAATGTTTAGTCCAAAAATATTATCCCTAAACATCATGGAAGAAGGATCAAACCTGTCCAAACCCCCCTTCTTCTCATCCAAACTAACAATCACATTAAAATCCCTAGCCATAATCCAAGGAAACAAAGGAGCTAAGGACCTAACATACCAAATATGAGACCAGAGAGAAAGCTTTCCCCGAGCATCAACCAGAGCATACACATTGGTGAAAAGAATAGTCTCCCTGAATCAAAACTGATTGCAGCCACCAATAAAGAGAATCTACTAAAAATGCACTAGAGAGGAGTAACCTTACGCGGGTCCCATAAGCAAACAATTCCACCTGAACTACCCTAGGCCCCAATACACTGCAATTGACCTCTAACCCATAAATTAGCAGCTATGTTGGACATACCTTCCATAGACAACTTTAATTCCTGAATGAAGACCAAATCAGGAGAATGAACATGAATCAACTCACGAACAACCTTTTGTCTAGGGATGTTGTTCAACCCCCTTACATTCCATGAGAGCGTAATCATCTATGAGAGGTAGCAAAGTGTGAATCAATGGTTTTAACTGACCCTGATTCCACCAAATTCTCACCTATCAATTTAACTTTATCTAGATCCTTCTTCCGACCCATCTTAGGGAGAACCTCCTGAGAAGCTTTTTTAAGATTCTTTTTCTGGATCCCAAGGGAGGGTTGGGTACTACTACCACCCTGAGGAGATTGAGTTGGCTTTGCCAAAGGCTAGCCTAAGGGATCCTAAATCAACCCAACTTCTACCACTACTACCTCAGTTGGCACCACCAACCCCTGATATGTTTCCATCTGTGAAATGGTAACCACTTCCTGAATGTTATCACAAAAATCAACCTCTTTTGAGCCTTCCTAAGCCATCCCCAAGAGGGCTAGCCCATCTTGCATCTCCACTGGGGTCATCCCCTGCTAATCTTCCACACCTAAGGCATCAAAATGGTTATACAATCCATCTGACTACCTATCTTTGAGAGTCCTTTTCTAACCTCTACCTTTATTCCTAGGCTTTACTGGAATAAACCCCTCCTTATCTGTCTCACCTATTGTAGCAGGGGCTTTCCCCTTATCCATCCTAGGAGCAGGCCTAGAAGGCTTATCAAGCTGAGTCCCTGCATGGTCAATTCTAGGGCACTTCTTTTGCAAATGCTTATACTCGTGGTAGATATGGCACTGAAAAGGGAGAGCCTCATTATCCAACTATTGAGTCCAGGAGGAAGATCCTAACTGAATTTCTAGAGAATCTGGCAAGGGATTGTTTAAATCAATTTCAACACAAATGCCAGCAAAAGAAATTACCTTTTTGTCTAGCGTATATTGAGAAGGGCCCACTGGATTTCCTAGGAGCAATGCAACCATATTCCTCCAGAATTCAAGCTAAAACCAGGGAAGCCAAACCCACACCAGAATCCTAGAAGGTAGCTCCTCTGTCGAGTTAAATCAGACATGCCATGGATTAATAAAAAGCCCTACCTAATTATGAAAGTATGGGCCTCCCTCAAAGGCTTTATTGAGATCCAACAAATTTGAAAGACCACCAAAAAGTAATTATTCACCGCTAACATTACCTCCATGTCACCTTTAGGGTTTTAGGTACTTCGCATCCAAGATTTGAAGAAGGGAAAAGAGGCCCATATCCCCATAAACATACGAATCAAAGCATGATTTGATAGGTACAACACATCCTCTTCTATAGATTTTGGTTGGATCACCAAAATAGGCCTCTCCTGGCTCCTCTCAAGACACCCATTCACTTTCAAGATGCGAGGATCTCCAAACTGAGAAACATGCTCTCCATGCAAACCCTGCCCCAAAAAAGAAGAAGAGGGACTGCTTCTATTAAGAGATTCACTAAAGGAGTCCTTAGAACCAACTAACAGACTACTAGCAAACTCCATGGCCCCAAGAGTCTTGAAGACCAAAACTTGCACCACTCTTTAGTATCAAACCCTTAGAACCCTGCACCATGGACACCAAAAAGCAAACACAAAACACTACACTACCACCAAACAAACGTAGACCACTTACACCAGGCAACGTACCCCCCTCACTCAGAATAGAAATATAGAAAAAAAATGGCAAAGCAGGCCCGGCTTAGGGCCACACATGGGTGAGCCCTAGCTCATGGTAGGCAACTGCTACCATCGCCATCTGCAGCTCCAACTTCATACCTTTCTTCATCTTTCTATCTCTCTCAAGATATTTGTTTATCCAATTCCTACTATTATGACTATGGTCATCTCAAAGAACCAGCATGCAGATAAGGATGATGGTTGACAATAACTAGGATTGTAGCTCTTTCCATAATAAATCAATTAATCCTCATGTCAAATAGCATAGTCTAGGCATCTATAGTCTCATATAAAGAGAATTGGTTATCTAACATGACAAGTAATCTTCTAAGATTTCTAGTAAGTTTTGAAGATGGGAATTCACTCCTTGAATGTCACTTGAGTTTCATCATCTTGATAATAAGCCTCCCACCCTTAGATAAATAAAGAAAGAATAATCCTCTAAAAGCTTGATATCTAGGGAAATAATTTCCATCAAGGTGTAGTTGGTCACCTATTTTGTTCAATCTCCATGGGCATTTCCCTTTTGTTCTATTTCCCTTCTCCTTCATTATGTGGTGCTTGTATTCAAAAACAAACACCTACAACATCATTGAGGCTGAAACATCAACCCATGGTACCTCTCTGCACATGGCTCTATATGGACCAAAGCTCACTCCCACTCGAAAGGAACATTCAAGGTTAAATTTCTTAAAAGAGTGGAGAAAAAGATATGGATTGTTCATGCAAGTATTTCACATGGCCCTTGTCCACCCAAGTTGTTTCAATGAAGACTAAATATGTTGTTTGATATTGTTGTGAAGGTGTAAATCTAGGCCCAACAAATAATGTTTTTGGGATCTCTATCTTTCAATCAAGGTGCCCCTATGAATCACAAAAAATATAGTGTGTTTTCCACATACACTCCCTTCTAGTAATCCATGCTAACATAGATGAATTCTTTGGGTCCCTTTTAGTTGTTCTCTTCAAATTTTGGATCCCTCTTGGGTCTGCAAGGTTTCCCTTCTTTTAGGTCCTAGATCATTTCATGTGATCTATGTGACTTAATGCTTGAGTCACAAGTGTCATGGTGTCTATGAAGATTTCTTTTTAGATTTTGGTGCCTTGGTGCCACTCATAGACCCTTGGTCATAATTTCATTAAGTATTTAGCCTTTTTGGGAAGTCTTCAATGTTACATGTTAGAATGCACAAAACAACTGGGAGGGGGAGGGTGAATCAGTTGTATGTTAAAAATTTAAACCCTTAAAGAAATTTCAAACATCAACCACTTATAATGCATTAGCAGAATGTAAACGTATGAAGCATCAATGCAAACACATCCAAACACATAAGAACACCAAATTTACGTGAAAAAACCAATAAGGGAAAAACCATGGTGAGGATTAGCTCACAATATATATGAATAACAACACTAAAAATTAATAGGCTCACTGCCAAGGGATCACTGCCTAGAAGAAAGGCTCACTGCTAGAGAAAGGCTCACTGTCCAGAAGAGAGAAGAAAGAAGAAGACTATTATAGAGAGATTCACTATCTCAAAGCAACAAGAGAGATCCACAGTTTCTGCTCCTTGCCATCCACAACCTTTGGCTCATTGCCTCCAGCAACTTCTGGCACACTAAAATGTAGACACCTTCTGCTCACTACATTTCGGAGTCATAAGCATTTAAGTTCACACACAACTTCACTGCCCTTGATTTACTTTCATATTTTCTTCTCTACCTTGCTCCACTCATCTTCATCTTTTATTTATACCATCTATAACCAAGACCTATCTCAATTAGGTCAATCCTAATGAAGCGTGTGCATTACACACATGCAACATTACTTAGGTCAGCACTAAACACTTCTACGGTGGAAAGAAGTGAAAGTGGTTCATGTCAAGGAATAACTAGGACTCAAATTTGTATCATCAAGCTACTTATCACATCCACAATCCATGAGGTACCTCTGCAAATGGCGCTAGTAAGCCAGGTCATACAAACCTGAGCTAATGGCCATATTCATGCTTCTCCAAGTCCAAGAACATCTTGCGGACTAGAGAGAGACACTCCAAAGCATTTACACACCTTCTCAGAATACTCATCATCATCATCATGAACTTCTACAACACTGTTGCAGCCGTCTGAATTAAAGAATGTCTTCATTATGCATGTCAGGACATACTATTACTGATCACCAACACAAGAACAAAACTTGCAGAGCATCCCAACATTGGAAACTTCAAAGGAAGGTGGATACAGATAATATAAGCATTCTCCCAGATCTGCAAGACAAGAAATCTCAATGTGGAGAAATGCGGAGCATTCTCATATCTCCCAGACAACCTCCTTCATAGTGAAATATTATGTCAAAAACATCTTCTACTTCTGCACGATCCAAAACTTGAAACTCTAGATATAATACCTTTGAACACCTCTAATCAATACTTCCAAACCACACAACCATATCTTCAATTGGGAAGAAATGTGGAGCATAACATTGAGGGTACCTTTATCACACTGCACACCTTTTTAAATCAATTTTTTCTCAAAATCACTTGGAAACCAAGTGAACCATCTGCTGGAAGTTGATATCAATGATAACACCAGCAAGTTTCCAACATTACATCCATCAGTTCAATAGTTTTCTTTGTCTGTGAGGCTCCTACTAACATAGGCCCCACTCCTTCCACTCAATTAGCTTCACAATCTTGTTTGTTCTTTTGGTGACTTAGAAAGCTAAAGTACTATTATTCATTCACAATTTCATCCAATGACATGGGAAATTTCCTTTTGAAGACATGGAATTCACAGCAAGTCCCACCTCTTATCATTTGCCCCTTTTAAAAATTCCTCCTAACTATAGCCACATCAACATCCCCAAGATGTGCCAATTGTTGATCTACAGTGGCATCCAAAAATGTGGATTTATTCATATCATCTCCTTCGTGCACTACTAGGTTTGACCCCATGGTGGGCCTCACTCTAGTTTTCCTCCTCTCTTTGGGAAATTTTAAGCTCATGCCATGTTGGCACCTCTTTGTTTGCACTAGCCATTGAGTTGGAAATATGATTTGACAATTTAGAGATTATTAGGTTTTCCTTTGTCAAATGAAGTCTAACCTCTTCAAATATCTTCACACATAAGTTGTCTACTCTCTTGGTGGCATTAACCCCTAGTCAACTAGTACCAATCTAATGTGGCATCTCTTTCCTCATGCTCGGCACGCACTCCACTACTCTTAATGACTATTGATTGCAAGTTGCCATCCTATATTCATTATGGTCAGATAAGATTTAATCTTTGTCAAATTCCATGAGCCCTCTACATTCAAAGATAGAAGGTGGCACATGAATGCATAGGAGTCCATCATGGCTCAAATTGTTTGTGGCTAAAGTTTCTAATTGCTTGTGTGTGCCTCCTCTCAACTTTTAATTTAGTATCATATAAAGATCATCCAACAAATATTATGGCTTTTCTAACATCTATCCCCCTCTCTCTTCTCATTCTTTATTCTTTTTAATTTCTCCCAAGCTCCCTTGGTTGAGATTTGCATAAGGGATTCCATGTAGTTGTATAAATATGGGTTATTCCCTCATGTAAATATCTTTTAGCTTTCTAATATAAAATTAGTTTTAGGCTTTCTATACTAAAGAGTTTAGTTAAGATTCCTTATCTTGTATTAAATGTAAGTGTGTTTTATCTATTATCTTCTCTATGCCTTATCTCAAAGAGTGCCCATTGGTTTGATATTATTAAAGTATGTGTGCTCGTCTACTTATGCCCCCTAGACTACGTGAATAATTTGTATGAATTTAAATTTCTATCAGCCATAGATGCCAGTCAATATCATTCTATATGTAGGTAGCTTTGTTTTACATAAGTTGAGGTAGCCCTGCCACATACATGTTTGTTCAAAAAAGAGAACTTTCATTGTCAATATCATCTTTTTGTCCCTTTTCCTTTCATGATATTTACAGTAGGCTAGTCGCTAAAGTAGTTTCTTGTTCTACATCATTTGTAGTAGTATGTGTTAAGGTAGTTTAGTAGTAGGTGTAAAATAGAAGAGAAAGATAACCTTCTTTAGAGATTCCCACATAGTTATTTAAAAGCAACTATTAAAGTGCAGGTTCCCTATTCTTTTGGAGCTACTTAGGTACCAACAAGTCCAATGAGCATAATTCATATTTTTATATATCTGGTAAATGGTGGTCATAGCCATAAGGTTACCATGCCTAGTAGACATAGTGTCCATGCCTATATATAAGCATAAGGATCCCTTTCCATCTCCTCTCTATGAGAGATTCCCCCCCAATACCCATTCTTAAAAATCCACAACACACATATAGCAACCTACTATAGCCATGCCTAACTAAGATCCTTCTAGATATGAATAATTGAGGAATATTTTTTGATCGCATATCCCTATCAGGGAGCTTTTGGTCCACAAAATTCTCCACATTAATGTAAAAGGGTTAAACCCTTCACTCTATGAAGCAACCTTGTTGTCTGATATCATAAAATGAACAACATCCAAGTTCTAATGCTCTATTGAATCCTACTAACTTGCATGCATGTAACTCTATCTTAGCTCCTTCAGTTATGCTCTCCTCCAAAAATATCCCACTTGTATTGATTAACCACTTCCCTTTTGAAGTACTAGCCAAAGCAAGCTTGAATTTTCCACTATGAGAGTTTAGGATATATTGTTTTCTCTTTAAAACCAATCTATATTGGTTCTTTCTTTAGAAATAAACATCTCTCTTATATAGATATGGACTCCCAAGGATTACTCCACATATATCCAAGAAAACCACATCAAAAATAACCTCATCAATAAAATACAGACAAAATTCAAATTACAACTTGCATTACTTGGTGACTTTTACCTTCACATCATCCTTCATGCCTCCTAAAGAATAAGGAAACAGGTGGTTTATTACTTCCAAACCAATCTCTTTAACCAATTTACAAGAATCAAATTCACTTACAAGAAAAAATCAAATAAAGCATCCAAAAAAAATTATCTTTTCCTTGCACCTTGATGCGGAATAATTTAGTAAGCTCCTCTTCGCTCGAATTGCCTCCACTCACCAAAACAACACCCTTGTACAAGGTAAGATTAGAAAGACACTCATCAATATTAAATTCTTTTCTTATCTCTTTTACTTTCTCCATGATGACAATGTTTGTCCCTTTCTTCTTCATCCAAGAAGGCATTAACTCAAGATACAAATGCCAACCTTTCTCATTCCCATCCTTATCATAGTGAGTATAATGATTTATTTTCTTATCTTTGCCTTTGGACTTTGACAAGAAAGTATAGCTCTTCTTTCCTTTTCCCTCTAAATTCTTCTTACTACCTTGTTGTTGTGCATTACCTTTGTTTCAAGTAGAAGGAATCCCATTTTTATACAACTCCAAGTTATGTGCTTGTACAAACACCTCATTAATATTCTTAGGTTTGTCCATGAGGACCGCCCTTTGTAGATGGTTAAGTAAACCTTCCACATACATAACCATCACCTCACACTCCATTATATTCTTTCCAAATTGTACATATCTCTTTCTAAATTCATTAGTATATGCGTACACACTCTGCCCATGTCCTTGCTTCAAATGATGACACTACATCACCCTCTCTTCTTCATGGTAGATTGGGTGAAACTACTATTGTAACAATAACTTGAAATCCTTTTACTTTGACACTATTTTTTATGAATCTCTAAGGATTGTGCATAGCTCTCATACCATGAGCATGCCCTACAAGTTTTATCCTTACAAAAGAGATTTATTGTTGTGGAGATAGCTTATGCAAATTAAAATATAATTCCATCTAGAATACCCATTGGTTTAGTTTCTCTGCATTGATTTCTCCATTGTAGGGTTGGATATCAATCTTGGCCTCCACTTTGAAGAACCTATTAGGTTTTGAAGTGTCTTCTTTCTCAATTGCTTTTTGTTCTCCACCTTCATCTTGGTGCACCCTATTTCTATCCATTCTCACTATTAAGGAAAGCATCATTCTTTCCATCCTATCTAGCTTTCCCTCAACCACAAATATTTGAACTACATTTGCTTCCAACTTATGAAATCATTATTCTCTATCACCTTCTCCTTCCATGCCTATTGATCTTAGTCTTCTCAACCACTCCTATAGGATTCAATAAGAATATAAACACAAGCCTAGATATAGGTGAATAAATAAAGTTACAAAAAGCTAGATGTAAACAAAAAATTATGCAAAATGCAAATATTAGCTATAATCTAATATTGAAGATGAAAATATTAATTGATTACAAAGGATTGCATACAAATATATAGTCCTCTATGATCTATGGATCAAGGAGATCATGTCCAAAGGCCATGAGTTAATTCTCTTATCACTCCCAATCAGGAGGTGAGTTAATAGTCTAACTATCAATCTAACTAAGATAGAGGTGGGCTTGACTTAACAAATGTGACGTCTAACTACCATCAATCAAGAGTTGATGAGGTAGTGGTGGCACTTGTGTATCTCAAGTCAAGATGTACATATGTCATTATTAGCTACTTATATGAGGAAAATTATTTATTCTTAATATTCTAATTAAACTTATTAAATAGGTGCAATATCACACTTAGGATAGAGACATATCCAAGGTGAAGAAAATATTACACCAACAACTCCATAGATTCAATCTCAAGCTCAAAAGTTATGAAAATACTAGTCCCACTCAATCTAATATTAAGCATAAGCTAATGAGCTTGCAAAATAGAAAACTTAGGTTTTTGCACCCTCTCTCACACCTTCTTCCCACAAGAAAACTTGGGCTCTAATACCAATTGGTCCATAAACCGCTAGGTTGATAGCACTAGTAATGCACTTGAGCAATAGATATATAAAATTAGTTTGGTCCTACTATTCTCCTTAGCATTATCCCATCAATAAATAACTGATAACAACATTAACACTCAAAATAACAAAAGGAATATGCAATAATAAAACAAAGCACAAATCGCACAATGCTAAGGTTCCTCTAGAGAAAACTCAATCAGGTGAAAAAATCCAAGAAAGGTATGCAATTAGCACCAATGTTGTCACAAGAGATAAAGTGTCAATAATGGCTTACTCAAAGTTGTCCTAGCTACACACAATCTCCTATATCTAATATTTGACCTTTGCACTCCACAAGAACTCTACAACATTGCCTAATTCCTCTTTACACAACTAAGAAAATGTTTTTTCTTTTCCCCCAACCCTTTGCATTCATGTAGGAATGTGAAATTGCAACAAAGAAGGCCAAGAGACACTCTCTTGGATATTTTCCCCAAACAATGGCATTT
This sequence comes from Cunninghamia lanceolata, assembly GCA_027924645.1. Taxonomy (NCBI): domain Eukaryota; kingdom Viridiplantae; phylum Streptophyta; class Pinopsida; order Cupressales; family Cupressaceae; genus Cunninghamia; species Cunninghamia lanceolata. Next base: position 3,936,775 of record BSBN01000082.1, read on the forward strand.
TTACTAACTTAAAAAAGCTTGTTGAACATTTCAACTGCAATCAATAGATTTAGGAAAAATAAAATGATTATATAAACCCAATAAGCTTTCTAATGGGCCCAATCATTATCTGTATATTAAATACCACACATACAAGAGAAATCACACATTTATCTAACTTCAAGAAAGAAGAAAAATGTGCCCAAAAAGTTTTAAAAAATGTTGTAGCAGTCTCCTCGTCAACACATACCTTCAACTTTTGGCAACCATTAACTTTTGCATACAAACTCAAAACAAAGTATCATTTTTTAAAATTACACTAATGTTTTAGAGGAATCCAACTATGCAATTCATTTCCAATGTAGACGGCATTGATGTGTATTTTGGTGCCTATAATAATCCTTCAATTAATGAGGCTCAAGTTGACACCAATGGTCCAACTTCCTTCGTGAAGCTTCCTTGTGATTAAAAACATTTCTCATTTCCCCTATTTGTACCTAAAAATGGAATAAGAATGGTCCCTAAAGCACTTAGGAGCAAAAATAAGAAACTAATAGCACTACTACAAGTAAGTCTATAGCCTTAGAGAACACCTATAACAACTTATGGCATGCTTTTAGCAACCTATAGTAGACCTAGAGCAACTAGCCTTCTAGACACCTATAGTAGCCTACTATAGTCATGCCTAACTAAGAACCTTTTTATTTGAATGATCAAGGCACATTTTTATATCACTATTTATCTCCGTTGTTCATGGCCTTGTTCACAACAACATTGGTAGAAAGTTTTTCCCTTTGCTACTAATTAGATGCTTGTGCATCATGTACATGTGTTTTGGCTTCTATGCCTTAAAGTCACTAACTCTTTTTGGTTGATCCTTCTTTTCTTGCTTAGAAAATACTTCTTTTGATCTCCTATGTGTTGGTGAATGGTCATAAGTATGATTTTTATGACAAGTTTAGTATGTGTGGCCTTTGCAAGTTGGTTAGTTCCTTCGTGTTTATAATGTCCTCTTTCTAATAATTTATGTTAGGGATCCAAAATTCTATTTCATATTTCCCATGGGCTTAGGAAAAAATGATAGGGAAATATTTTCAATTTAATATTTAGTTTTGGTCCCAAGCTATTTATTATTTTTCAAACTTGGTAAATCGAGCCAATTAAATATTAATATTTTTATTGCATATTGGTAGCCCAAAATGGGGCATGGGATTCTTTATGGGCCTTGTGTAACTTTGGTTATTTAGTATATTCTATTACAAACTTTTATGGAGTTACCAACATTTTTAGCTAGGAATCAATTGGAGGTTAAATGACATATCTTTTAGTGGGCATTTTTGGATGGAGAATATTAAAAATTATGTATTATTTATTGGAGAAGAGGAGTGTTGGAATTTGAGAGCGGAGTTGAGCCTTCAATGTCTATAAAATGCAAGTAGTTTCTTCATTTCAAGATCTCATTCTTTATATACCAAAACTCTATAGAAATTGTTTAAGCACTTATTTATTCATCAATCTAAGGATGAAACCACTTTAGTTTCATGAAGGCAATCTCATATAGAGGTTGTATTGTGCACTTCAAAGATTGTTTGGTTTTCAGCATAATTTTTCAGTATTTTGTTTGCAAGATTTGTAAAAAGGAACTTTAGTGTATAGAGTTTTGTTTGCAGATTTGAATGCCTCCTATTTTTTGGTTATTATTGTTGCATATTTTATTAATACAAATCAGCTTCAACATATTTTGAAATTCACTCATTGTTTATGCATAAATTGTCAAATCGTATTGACTATTTTGAACGAATTTGGTTTGTGTATTTTCAATATTTGTTCAAAATATATTGAGATGTTTTAGATCTGATATTATTTGCAAAAACATATGTTTGGGTCATTACAGTGATATCAAAGCTTTAATATTGCTATCATACAAGGTAAATTAAATGGTTGATGTTTCCCGGTGAAAGAGATATGGCATCAAAGAAGGGAGCGAAGGAATTTGCAAGCACATGATCTAGTTAAAAAAGAAGATATGGCGGAAGGGGTAAGAGGAAAGTGCAAGTTAACAAATGAAGAAAGAGAAAAAATCTTCCAAGAGAATGTGATTAGAATGCACCAAAGACAAGATGGATTGGTAGATCTAATGGCACAAATGATAAATATTTTAAATGAATTGAAAAATATTGGGCTTAGTAAAGCATCACAAGAAGTGAGTTCATCTACAAATAACAAATTTGTGGGAAATTCCATGCCAAAGCCATCAAAGCCTATGTTTTTACAAAAAGATAAAGAAGAACAAGTTTATGAACAATCTTCAATAGAGGGGATTGACAAAAAATTTGATGAGTATGAAAGTAAATCTGAAGCTTTAGAAAATATAGTATCATTTGTTACTTACTTGAAGATCATTGAGAAAATGACTTCTAAGAGAACTCCACATGGAAACAAAAATGATGAAAAGAGGATGTTGCAACAAAAATTTACTAATTTAAATGCCCTTACATTTGATGGTAACAATAAGAGTTATGCTCGGGCTTGGTTATAGAAATTGCAAACTTATTTTACTCTCAGCACTCTGAAGGAGGCAAATGTCATACAGTTTGCCACATTACATTTAGATGGGGTTGCTTATGATTGGTGGCACCATGGGTTGACCACACAAGGACACAACCTTGTGCAAACTTTTGATGATTTCAATCAAAGGATTCTTGACCATTTTGAACGGAAAGATGAAAAAGAATATTTTAGAGAGCTTGCAAGAATTAAATAGAAAAATTCAATGGAATTCTTTTTTGCAAAATTTTAGCATGTTACAATAATTGTACCTAACATTTTTGAAAAAGAGAATCACTTTTCTCTTTGTTGAGGGTTTGTTTGAGTCTCTCAAAGGTATTGTTAAGGATTTTGCTCCCACTACTCTACAATAATCAATCAAAAGAGTTCTAACACTTGACCCATCTATGCTTAAGAGAAAAATTCCATATCAATTTAAGGTACCCACCTTTGTGCAACAAAGAGGGAATTCTTAGAAAGGGGGACTATATGCACAACCTCAGAAGAACACACCTCAACCACCTACAACAAAGAGGGTAAATGACTATAATAGAAATGAACTGAGAAGGAAGAAGTTATGTTTTTCTTGCAAGTAGCCATGGGAACCTAGTCATAGATGCCTTGGCAAAGGTCAAATTCAATATATTGAGGTAATATCTGATGATGAGCTAGATCTCAAAGAACCTAAGCCACAAACAATTATAGAAGATCATGAATCTAAAAAGATGGAGGATGAAGATAAAAATGGAGGCACACCTGTAGCTCTTTTAGGAGCACCTAGATATCATCCATTCAAAATCAAAGGAGTTCTATCTAGACAGCAGATCCCAGTTCTTATTGATAGTGGGGCTACTCACAATTTCATTGATGAAGGCTTGGTGGTTAAGAAATGACTGAAAGATGAGGATTTTGAAAGTTTAAATGTCATTGCCGATGGATTCATCATTCCATACACCAAAATAATCTAACAACTCAACATAGCAATGGGAGATCCTAAGGTATGTGATTATTTCTATGGTGTGGGTTTAAGAGAGACTAACATTGTTTCGAGTGTACAATAGTTGCATTCCCTTGGTTAGTTTTCATAGAACTATCAATCCATGGAGCTTAAGTTTAAATCTAAAGGGAAAGATGTGATGCTTAGAGGTATCTCAAATGGAACACCACAAGTGGTCACAACTAAAAGAATGGAGAGGAATTTTTGCAAAGGACAAGTTGCATGGGTAGCAAGTTGTTTGGTGATGCCTACAAATTCGTCCATGGGTAAGCAATGCACTTATCATATTAGCATTCAAAATATTTTGGATAAGCATAGAGTGGTGTTTAGTGATCTGCCTCCAAGACTATTACCTGATAGAGGATTATAGCATATCATAGAGTTGGAACCAAGCTCTAAGCCTATTATGACCACTCCTTACCACCACCCAAGAATTTAACAGGAGACAGAAAAGGCCATAAAAGAGATTTTGCATATGGGACACATTAGGCCTAGTTCCAATCCTTTTACTTCATCAATGGTGCTTGTGAAAAATAAAGATGGCACCATGCAGATGTGTATTGATTACAGAGCTTTGAACAAGAAGACCATCAAAAATAGATACCCCATTCCAAGGATCGATGAGCTAATTGATGAGTTGCATGGAGCTATGTATTTTTCAAAGATTGATTTGAAATCAATATACCATCAGATCTATGTAAGGGATGAGGATATGCATAAAATAAGATTCATGTGTCATTTTGGGCATATGAATTCTTGGTCATGTATTTTGGATTGAAAAATGCACCAACTACTTTCCAATCATGCATTAATTATGTATTTAGTCATCAAATGAGAAAATTTGTTTTAGTTTTCTTTGATTGACATTTTGATTTATAGCAAAACTTGAGAAGAGCATTTGAGACATCAAGATATATCTTAGGTATATTAGAGCAATAGGCTCTCTTTGTAAAAGAATACAAATGTGATTTTGGGGTGACAGATCTTGTACTTGGGCCATGTCATTAGTGCTCAACAAAATATCCAAGCCATCTTGGATTGCCCCCCTCCTATCACATTAACACAATCGAGGGGATTATTTGGCCTTTGCAGTTAATACCAAAGATTTGTTAAGAGTTTTTCATAGCTAGAAACACCCTTAACAAATATGTCCAAGAAATGAGTTTTTACTTGAACAAAATCAGCACAAGAAGCTTTTGATAAGTCCCTTGTTATTCCCAATTTCTCACAAACATTTGTTGTAGAGTATGATGCTTCAGGTGAAGGATTTGGAGTAGTGCTTGTACAAAAGGGGCAACCTATAGCATTTAAAAGCAAGAAGCTAAAAGAATAAAAATAATAATTATCCATCTATTATAAAAAAAAATGTTGGTCATTATGCATGCTTTTGTCAAATTTAGACTGTACTTGGTTTGTGGGAGATTCATAGTGAAGACAGATCATAATAGTTTAAAATTCTTCCTTGGCCAACATAATTTGAATCATAGGCAAAAAAAAGTAAGCAAGCTTCAATCTTATGATTTTGACATAGAGTACATGAAAGGGAAAAAGAAAGTAGTTGTTGACGCAATTTGTAGGATGCCTACTTTATGTTCCATTTCTGTTATTTCTACTAATTGGAAGGTGACTATTATGACATAATATATTAAAAATGCATTTGCTACTAATCTCCCTAATGGGATAGTGAAAGATGACAGATATATAATGGCAGATGGTCTTATCTTCTACAAAAATAGAATCTTCTAAATTCCAAAATCTAGGATGAAGGAGAATATTTTGAGAGATTTTCATGATACACCATTAGTAGGGCATCTTGGATATGACACAACATACAAGCTGATCAAGGAGATGTTTCATGGAAGGGCCTAAAGGAGAATTTCCTTAAGCACATCAGAGAGTACATAACCCGCCAACAAAGCGAAGCATGCATTTCTTGCAGGATTGCTACAGCCATTGACTATTCCAAATTAGAAGTGGGATGGCATATTCATGGACTTCATTACAAGTCTTCCCAAGGTATATGGTAAAGATTGCATTTATGTTGTTGTAGTTAGGCTAAGTATGCACACTTCTTTGTCATTTTTTCATAATTTAAGGCTTCTCAAATGGTTAATTTATTTATCAAAGTGTTTAGGTTACATGGATTGCTTAAACATATTGGTAGTCATAGAAATAGTAGATTTCTTAGTTAGTTTTGGTAAGAGTTATTTCATTTGACTGGTACAAAACATACTCCTAGTACAAGCTATCATGCTCAAACATATGTACAAACAAAAATAGTTAATAAATGGGTTGAGGAGTATTTGAGGAACTATTTTTCATATCAACAATTAGCTTGGGTTAAATGGTTGCACTTGGGAAAATACTATTACCACATTTCTTACCACATTTCCATTGGTATGTCTTCATTTATGGCATTATATGCTTATGATACATTAACTTTTGAATTTAGTGTTCACAAATAGCAAAGAACTAGTAGATAGTGACTTGGTTAAGCATAGCCAACATGTATTGAGATCACTAAAAGATCATCTCTAGCAAGTCCAAAATCAACAAAAAATATATGCGGATAAAAATACTAATAGAGATCATTTGAGGTTGGAGACATGATTTTTCTGATATTACATTCATAGAAGCAATCTTCCATCAAAAGAAGTGGAGCTGAAAAGATCTAATCTTCGTCTATGGACCATATAGGATCATGAGAAAATTTGGTGAAGTTGCTTATGAGTGGAGTTGCTATAGAATAGCACGATCCATAATGTTTTCAATATGTCTTGCCTCAAAATGGCACTTGGACATGTCACACCTTCAATGAATTTGCCACCCTTAGATGGTGAGGGGAAACTCATATTGGTACTAGATGTTGTTATTGATACCAAGGTTAAGAAATTGAGAAACAAAAGTATTGCAAATTATCTAGTTTGTTGAAAGAATCTACCTACAGAAGATGCCACATGGGAAGGACCAGAGATCTTGGAGTATCCAAATTTGCATTGCTTGAGAGCAAGTAATTTTGGGAATGATGGACTTGTAATGTCTCCTTTCTAATAATTTAATTTGAGAACCCAAAAGCTCATTCTATATTTCCCATGGGATTTCAAAAAAGTGAGGAAAAAAACAATAATTTAATATTTAATTTTGGTTCTAAGCTATTTAATATTTGTCAAACTTGGTAAGTCAAGACAATTAAATATTAATATTTTATGGCATTTTGGTAGCGCAAAATGGGGTGTGGGATTCTTCATGGGCCTTATGTATTTTTTGTTATTTTCAACATATTCTATGGCAAACTTTTATGGAAGAGTTACCAACTATTTTTAGCCAGGAATCAATTGGAGGTTATGACATCTTTTGGTGGGCATTTTTGGAGGGAGAATATTAAAAATAACATTTATAATTATTTGTTAGAGAAGAGAGGCATTGGAATTTGAGAGCAAAGTTGGGCATTTAGCATCTATAAAATGCAAGTAGTTTCTTAATTTCAAGATATCATTTTTTATATATGGAATTCTATCAAAATTGTTTGAGCACTTCTGTTCAATCATCAATCTAAGGACGAAACCCCTTGGATGTTGAAATGAGAAAACAAAACCCCTTTGTTTTCTTGAAGGCAATCTCATATAGAGGTTGTATTGTGTACTTCAAAGATTGTTTGGTTTAGAGCATAGTTTTTCAATATTTTGTTTGTAGGATTTATAAAGAAGGGAATTTCAACATATAAAGTCTTGTTTACAGATTTGAATACCTCTTGTTTTGTTATTATTTATGTTGTATTTCAACTTATTGCTACATATTTTATCAATACAAATTAGCTCTAGTATATTTGGAAAGTCACTTATTGTTTATGCAAAAATTGTCAAATTGTGTTGATTGTTTTGAGTGAATTCGGTTCATGTAATTTTAGTGTGTTCAAAATATACTGGGATGTCACAAAAATATGTGTTTGGATCATTACAATGTTGCACATATTTTTGAGTATCTTCCTTCCTCAACAGGGATCTTTGTTCTTCGATGGAAATGTGTTTTCCATGCATGCTTTAGTCCCTCTCTTTGGTGGAAGTTATTCAAGTTTCTTGCCCCTTGGGAGAGTAGACTTTTGTTGGTCATTCATCAACATTATCTTCCTTCCTCAATAGGGATCTTTGTTCTTCGATGGAAATGTATTTTCCATGCATGCTTCAGTCCCTCTCTTTGGTGGAAGTTATTCAAGTTTCTTGCCCCTTGGAAGAGTAGACTTTTGTTGGTCATTCATCAACATGATCAGACGTAGCAAATGTTTGCTCCATTTAAGCTATGATATTATAGGACCCACCCAATTTTCTCATCATTCCCGGTGGAAGATTTCTTCTCTTGGGGAAGTCTTTGAACTTATTTTATCACTTATTGCTAACACTAAATTGTTAGTAGTCCTAGTTTATAGGCTTATCCTCTTGTGGACTATTATGAGGCTTTTGTTTTTGCTCACAAACTTCTTTGGCCTATGTCTATGTGGGTTGATTTTCATGAAGTTGAAAGCAGTTGTGTGTTGGCAGATTTCCCTCTTAAAGCGGATCCTTTTTACTGTTCCACAGCTTCTTTATGTTATGGGGTCTACATTTTGCACCCCAAGTGCTAGTGAAACTCTCCTTCATTGACACATGTTGTAAGTTATTTATCTCGTGTGTTGGTCGTGTGCTTTACATTCCCGTACTTGATCTTTTTGTGTGTGGATCTTAGTTGGCTTATCTTCATGGTAGGTCCATCTGAAACTTTTGTACTCGGTATCCATTGTTGGTCACAAGCTTCCTTTTGTTTTGTTTTTTTTGGCTCACACAATTATTTTCATGAAGGCAGAAACAAATCCATATGAGGGAAATCCTTCTTGAAGTTAGATGGTTCGCGTTATTGTTTCTTTTATTTGGTGGATCATCCTCTTGTTCTTTGGCGGATTTGCTTCATTAGCAGAAGTTTGTTCTTTCGTGGGTCTTCTTTATGGGCAGAAGTTTGTTCTTCCATGGGTCTTCTTCTTTAGCAGAAGTTTTTTGAAGGTACTACGTAGTCAACAAAACCAACTTCCATCGGTCTTTCATCTCTAAAACCCAACGGGACAAATTCTTTCCTTTTTCAAAGGTGGCCACAGAATTAGGCCCACCACAGTCCCACTTGTCTTCTTTAGTTTCTTAGCTAGCAAATAATGACAAGCGAATCTTCCACATCATTGATTATTTCTTCCGCCAGCACTATTTCTGGGCATATTTTGCTCATGTTTCATCCATGCGTAGTTCTTCAAAATCTTTGATCCACATGTGCTCCAATGAATTCACAATAGCAAATTTGAACCCCACAAGGGGTGTTGCCCCTCAATTCAGTCAATGGTTTTAACCTGTGAGCTCTTGCTCCAGTGCCATGGAAAAAACAATATCAAATGGAGATTATGCTGACCAACTATGTCTACTTTTGACATTGCACTCAATGTACGAAGCACCATTGTACAGTTACAAGCAAGTTTCCTAAAGAAGTCACCAAAAATGTAGTGATTTTTTCATTACATTTGGATTTTAATAAAATTGTCATTTTATTAAAAAAATTTGGTGCATAGCATGTTATTATTATTACATGTTGTGACCTTTAAATTTAATGTAATACTTCCCATTTTCATATGAGGAGTGTGAACCAAGTAATCTAATGAGGAGGCCTATTTTAAGTTCTTTAATCTCATATATCGAATTGTCCTATTAGATTAATGGTAAAGATTCCCTTTCCCTTTTGACAATCTATAAAAATAGAGTTTTCCCTCTTCGTTAGAGGATCTTTGGCTTTGTTAAATAATATATTGTCTCTCCTTTTGTTGCTTAACAACTTGCCTCAGAGTGTCCTCCATCTTGCCATTTTGCTTGTGATGGTTGCCTACTTATAGTCCTTAGCAAAAGTGGGTTGAATTAACTCTTGCTACAATCATTATGTTTAGGGTAAATAGATGGTTGAGTGTCATAGAGAAGATCCAACTGAAATGTTATTTTGGCACATTGCCTCCTTTTATTTTTAACCTTTTGCCTCCTATCTCTTTTCCTTACATTTTTTTAGCTTAGATAGGAATTGACCTTTTCCAGAAGTTGCTCGAACATTTTGAACATTTGAGTTACGTGTGAGCATCCAAATTCACCTTAAAATTAGCATATCTAACTCCTAGTTGGGTATGTCATCTTGGAACACCAACAAATTCTTTAAAGAAACAAAATGAAAACTTGATTTCTTGGAATAAAGCAAGCCTTACCAAATATTGGGGTGGGATAGACCTCCAAGCTACCTCCATTATGAATAAATCCCTTTCTTAGAAATTGCTTTAAAGAATGTATGTCGAGAAAGCACAAATCAAACAAGAGAGTTTCAAAAAAAAATAGATATCCTCTCTTATATAGTACGCACGTTTTCACTCAAGACCCATTACCCAATTGCTCAATTATTTGAAATTTTTATTAAGTCTTATGTACATCTCATCAGTCCTCTACTACGATGGCAACTCAATGATGGCATGCTAATAAACTTCTTTAATATTCTTAGATACATAGGTTTTCCTTATCTATAGGATGACTTATGCAATCTAAGATCGGAGGTTTATACAAGTAACAAAATCTCAAAAAATGATAATTGGAGGAGTTGGGGACAACTGGACCGGCCCTTGAGTTCAAAAGTGAACTCACTAAAATTTTGAAGAAAAATCAATAGGTCATGCCAAAATTGACCTACAAAAATGCTTTTAATTCTTCTACCTAGAGAATCTCAAAATTTCCTTGTGATGAAACATGGATCAGCCAAGGCCAAAATTTCAACAAACTGTTATAAGAAGTTTTCATGGACAATCAACGTGCTCTTCTCTGCCATATGAATTGGGAATTAGATAATCACCTTTTGCAATCCATTTGCTTGAAAATTTCGTGGAAAAGTCATTCAAAAATGCAAGAAAAATTCGGTTTTTAAGCCTCCTATTTTATAAGTAGTGGGACATCTTCGAAAGAATGTATCTCCCCCCTCAAATATATGCGGAATGTATGGTTCAGGAGAAACAACGTAACATTCGATTATGTCAGAACTTTTCTAAAAACAAATATATCCAATCCACAATATTAGCACCTGTCTGAAACTAATTCAGTATAATATAGAAACTACACCATCTCAATTTGTAAATACACCATCTCAATTTGTAAATGCTTGGATAAAATCATGACATCTTTGAAATAGATGAACTATTTTGGTCTATTACGAAGTAGTCCCTACTAGTGGATTTAGACAAAATTTGTCCAAGGCACCAGTGATGGTTCAGACACCCAATAATCTAAACACCCACGAGGGGATAAAAGAAAAAGTGGAAGTATTGTTTGGAAGCTTAATTGGTGGTGAAATTTTTCCCTTCCAGACTTCGAGCAATTTAGTTGAAATAAAAGACTGCATGAAAAGATTGTAAAGATGAGAAAGTATCTACCAACAAAGAGAGGTTACAATAGCATGCCTCCAAGGCAACGGTTTATCCCATACCTAGAAATTGATAATCTAGCTTACACATGGCAACAAAGTCAGGTTTTATTTAATATAACGATGTTTCATTGTATATGGGCATGTGTGTTGTGTATGTAATCTAAACACCCACGAGGGGATAAAAGAAAAAGTGGAAGTACTGTTTGGAAGCTTAATTGGTGATGAAATTTTTCCCTTGCAGACTTCGAGCAATTTAGTTGAAATAAAAGACTGCATGAAAAGATTGTAAAGATGAGAAAGTATCTACCAACAAAGAGAGGTTACAATGGCATGCCTCCAAGGCAACGGTTTATCCCATACCTAGAAATTGATAATCTAGCTTACACATGGCAACAAAGTCAGGTTTTATTTAATATAACGATGTTTCATTGTATATGGGCATGTGTGTTGTGTACGTATATGTATTATCCCTTATCGGTCCAAAATTTGATATCAAGCATAAAAAGATAATAAGTTAGAAAAACATTATTTGATTTAATATTAAACTTTAAAATATAAAAATCGAGTCCCTTGCAGAAGAAAGGTCATGTTGTGGCAAAAGTGCTTGAGTTGAGCTGCCATTTATAATTTGTTTCATTCCACAAAATGGGTGAGAAAAACAATCTATTTTGAAAGTAAGAATAATAAATAGAAATCCTTCATTTGTTGGTATATATATAGATCTATATACACATGAATGTATATGTAGTATATTTAATGTATTACACATATATACATATACATATAAGTTCATACATGAACATATGCGTTTTATATATGAACATTGAACACACCCATAGGTTCATAAATGAACTTATATATACATATAACTGCATACACAAATATATACGTGTTTTCATATATGAACATATATGTATATGTACATACATGAATATACGTGTTCATATATATATATGAACATACATATACATATGTATAAATATATAGAAATATAGATGTACATCTACATTTACATGCACACACCCATGTAACTTACATATGTACGTATGTGTATTTACTATATATTTATTTTAAAATTTAAATACACCATCAAGCTAAAATTGAAACATCTTTAAAATAAATCGTTAATTGCAAGTACATACGCATACTGAGCTGGATAAATCTCAGAAGCTTGAAGAACATTGTCATCTTCCCCTATGCAATTTTCCAAAAGAGGTTCGGTTTACTTTGAAATAAGAAACCAAGCATCACCATCTCATTTGACTGACATCTACAATTCAGATTACAGAATTCGATTGGATTGCAAACTATATTGCATTCTATGTACTCTTATATGCATGCCGAAATTTCTTTGTTTATTCACTTTAACAGCTTTTGAAATCAAAATTTACTACAGCTCTGAAATTTGATCACTCAAGTCCGAAAGCTAGAATTTTCAATTTTCTAATTTGCAGTGAGATATGAGGCATCATTATGGAATGCTACCCAACAAAATACTGTGGGATATATTGAGAGTATCTAGGAGTTCCATGGAGCTGGTTATAGTTTGCATTGGTCCAATATGGTTGCGGGTGCTGTCTAAGTTCCGACGATTTGGAATAAGCAAAAGATGGTAACTGAAAACGATTGAGTAAGGTCAAATTAACATCACATCCAGATCGACCTTCATATCCATTGTTGAGATATACCCTGAACTCTTCCTCCAAAGCAGCCATATCCACACAAAGATTTTTCTTGAATATCAAACCCCAGAAAAAAAAACAATGAGGCTTCCTTCCATTCTCGTCAAAATATGGAGCTGGACTTGGATCACAAAATGCTGGCAGCTTTTCAAACTGCATGCCAACAGGCATAAATTATGTATGCCAATTTGCAAAGACTAATATTTTTAAAATCAACAAAGACATCATGCAAACAATCTATAACTTCAAACAGGTAAAGAATACAATGTACTTACTTTCAAGAGAAGATGGCGGAAGCGTGATTCAACCCAACCTCTCCAATTTCGCAAGCCATCCACATCTGAAGCTGTTAGATATATTCGAACAAAATACTCATAGCTCGAGAGGAAAGGAAATGGTTCAAAGAGACTCTCCCAGTCAGCACTATTTGGTAAAGATCCCCAATTCGCCTCGATTTTCTGCAGGACAATTAGAAAAAATTACACATGCAAACACACATTTAATGAAAATCTCTTTCTTTATCATCAGCATGCAAACTTTAACTGATTAATAGGAAAAGACCCACCGTGATAATATTCCAGCCACGCAAAAATTCTGACTTAAGCTTGGACAGTGTGTTTCTTGTAACATTGTAACTGCAGCAGGCGTAGGGGTGCACTGGTATGATAATTGGCATATGGTGATGTCGATCACTGTCTGACTGTTCAGGTTGTGCATCAACCAATGTCACTGGATATGGCCACTGCCAATTTGCATATATCGAAAAAAAACTGGACACCAAGATACTGACAGTGCCATGTGGGAACAGCTGGCAAATACGTGCAACTAGAACAGCATAGTGTACTCCTCCAAGAAACCCAAAAGTCTAAAAAACAATTAATTTTCCATCAATTACAATTACAATTAATAGACGAGCAGTGGCTTATAAAATTTTCATGGACTATTGTTATTAAAATTCATCAGAATGGCTGAATTGTATCTTACATGTGAATATACTCCTCTCCTCTTAGCCCAGAACTTGATACATCGCAGGGTTGAACGGAAGGTCTGCCAATCCAATGATACAAAAGAAAACAAACACAAGTTGTCACATAGCTGTAAATGCTTAACCACACTAGAGAGGAAGATAGAGAACAGACTCAAACTTAGATACTGCTGAGCAAGAACTATATGAAAAAATATATAGCTATTTGAAACATCCACTTTGTACTACGATTATTTATGCTTTCTTGTAACAACCAATAGGCTGCCAATAAAAGAGAAGTATAACCATTATTACTTCATTGAATGCAGCCAATATAGTGTTAAAATGGAAACCCTGCATTTAAATGAGGACCTTTTAGTGGTAGAAGCAATTTCAATAGACACGTGTTTGAAGGCATATCTAACTTGAGGGGAAAGAGATTCTTTTAGAAGCTTGTGGGAAGAGGATTTTTTTTTTTTTTTTTTGATTCTTTAGCCACAGAAGAGGAGAGGGGAGGCCAAACAACCAAACATACTCATCTGCAACCAATCAACCATTATGTTAGTGGAAGGGCCACTCCCATTGTGGCATCATCCTCATTGGCATAAGAATCATGGTATATTGGACTATATATGTTGCCACAGACCAGGCTTTCAAACCAACGTGGAATTAATTTTTTGGATGTAGATATGAGGATTTTTAAATTGTAGAAGCAATTCTAAGGCATTGTTTTTATAAGCATATCTGATTTTAGGGGAAAGCATTTTCTTAAGCTTGTAGGAAGGGAATTTTTTTTTGGATTTTACAATCACAGAAGAGGTGAGGGGAGGTGAAGAAAGAAAACATACTCATCTGTAACCAATCAACCATTATGTTAGGAGGAGGGCCACTTCCATTGTAGCATCACCCACATTGGCATAAGGATGATGGGAACCGATGCCAAATTAATTTTCTGGATGTAGATATGAGAATTTTTTAGTCATAGAAGCAATTCCAAGACATTTTTTTTAGGCGCATCCAACTTGAGGATAAAGGGATTTTTTTACAAGTTTGTAGGAAGGAGATTTCTTTTAGATTTTTTAGCCATAAGAGAGGCGAGGGGAGGCCAACCAAGCAAACATACTCATCCACAACCAATCAACCATTATATTAATAGGGAGCCACTTCCATTGGTGGTATCACCCCCATTGGCATAAGGATCATGGTATATTGGACAATATCTGTTGCCACAGACCAAGCCTTTGAACTAATGTAAGATTAAATTTTTTGGATGTAGATATGAGGATATTTTAGGCAGAAGCAAATTCCAAGACATTTTTTTTTAGGCATATCCAATCTGAGGGTCCCTTTGAGTTACCAACACTTGTATTATACCATTGGGTTATGTGTACCTTGTAGGCTTAACTTGCATATTTAAATCTGTACCTTGTATGTGTAACTTGTATCTATCTTGGAGTTAGGGCCCTCGTGGATCACCATACCCATACATATACCTTGAATGGTGTATAAATAGAGGCTACGCCTCCCACCATATCAAGTGACCTTCAATATGTACTTCCATTCTTCATATTCTATATTGAGTGGTACCAATATATCAGTGTTCTCTTGTATGGTTATGAAGTTTGTTTTATGTTCGATTATGAATTTATGTCAACACTCTCATTAGATATCAGAGCTTATGATCTAAAAAATCCCCTTGCTTTTGGTCCTTTGGTGCTACTAAGGAGTGACAATATCTTATTGTCTGTTAACAAATTCAAACATTGTAATTACATATTTCAGGAATTAACTGTGTGTGAGTTTTTAACCTCAACGTTTCGGATCACACTCTATGATCCATCATCAGGAGAAATAGCAAGAGAAGAGAGATGATGGATCATAGAGTGTGATCCGAAACGTTGAGGTTAAAAACTCACACACAGTTAATTCCTGAAATATGTAATTACAATCATCATGGACTGTGGAAATCTGATGTCTCTTAAAATTCAAACATTAACAAAAACCAAGTAAACCTCACATACGAACAAGGTGTCATAGGAATGAAGGCAACAATGACAAGAGCTTTCCAAAATTAACTGAGGATGCACATATTTGCACCCAATTTGTGCGGTTTGCCTCTGGATCATGCAGCTTCATAAATATTATTGGACCTGAACATATAGAAATAGAGAAGTTGCAACTGCTTGCCATAGCAACACAATAATGAGTTGTTAGCTCTTCAACTATATGTAGGAACAAGAGAAATCGGTAACTTCGTCAACTCACAGTATAATAGGCTGGATTTAAGGACTGCATTACCTATTGTGAGTTTTATTTTAACTGATCCACATTCCACAACTTCATGTAATTTTAGAGTTTTTAACCTTATGCTTGTGGGAAATAGGTCTATGTAAAATTGTGAATACTACTTTAGGATTCACAATTTTATAGTAGATATTTTTTTTAATGGTGGGAAATAGGTCTATGTACAAAAATTTATACTTTTTGTGGATTCTAAAATTTGGAAAATTCACTATTCAAAAAACTATAAAATAACTAGACGTCCATTTTATAATGGCCACCTCAAAGGAAATTTCTGAACTTCACATTCATTATGCATGTAAGCATATACACAAAGGGGTTAAGACCAATTTATAGCCTTTATTTGAAAAAATATCTAGGATGAAACAATTATGGAACATGCTCAGAGATTGATCTAATACAGAAGCTGCAATAGAAATTGTCTGCCAAGGATTCACATTACTAATTTCAATTGTGGCTACTTTTGACAAACTTCTCTATATCTTAGAAAATGCTCAAATTTGCAGGCTTCCCTAAGGAAGTAAATGAACAATGTTTTTGTAGCACTCTTCATAGGCAATATCAAGATACTAGTCATTTGACAGGTCATTATGTGACTCAATTTTTTTTTAGAAGGTTGGTTGCTTTTGTGTGTGCCTATTGCAATTAGTCAGCATGGATGTCCTTGTTGGCCTGGCAAGCTCATATGAGGTGGCATGATTCCCAAATATTCACTATGTTGAGTTGGAAGAAAGGAGAATGCTTAGAGGATCAAGTGTTGTTCATAAACTATGTTGTATGTCACAGTGGTGATTTGCAATTGATGCTGATCCACTTAGAATACAAGCTAATGGGGTGGATTGGTTTGTAAACTAAGCTGCATTTAATTTGCTCAAAACCAAATGTTTGCATTATGTTATGTTAAAATGTCTGTGTTGCTCTGTAGACTTGAAGATGACCCTCATGATAATGGGAGTGCTTTATTGGAAAAATGATCATCTACAGTGTTATAGCATCTCTTCCTGTGTTCCAACTGAAATAATTGCTACAGTTGAAGATCTTTCCCAATGCTCTCCACTGTTAAAATTTTCAAGTCTACCTATACTGGCTGACTGTACCGGAATCGATTATGGGAGACTGTTTGAGCTGTGCAATACTGTTTAATCATCCCAATAATTATTCTGGATCCCTTTTAATAAAAAATTTTGTGAGAGGATTGGACTAATTTGAGTTCTGAGCTCCATGAAACTAGAGGTTTAGACTTTGATCCACTGATGATAGCATAGGAAAAATTCACCTTCATTGTCTCTTATCATGTTCCCACTGCCTGCACAAGCTAAGCTGTTTTTAAAAGCTTCATCAAAGTTCCACATATAGTAGCCTTGTGGGTGAGGATGCCATTTTACCACTTGGATTTCAATGCAATTATAATGGAATGGAAAGTTCCATTCACAGGCAATGTGGCAATCCAACATGTTAGAAAAGTCAAAAAAAACGTTAGGTATTGGTATCGTGAAAGAGATCTGTACTTTTTGATTGAGCTTTGGTTTGTCAGATGTTTTGAACTGATGGCTGTGACGTATTGTTAAAAACTCAATTAATATTTTTGATAACAGATGTCATACCATGCATGAGTCCAACAATTTACATTTCAGCAAATAGTCCATTCCATTTTATAATTTTCTAGGGTACAAAGTCAGGTGATAATTTTCTTGGATTATCATCCATTTTTTGCTTCACAATTTAGTCAAACATGAAATGAAAGAATTGATGCCTAATGGACTCAGCATCCTTGGAGCAGTTCAGACATATTGTGGGGCTAACCAGCATGTGTTTTGTAGATTGTGGCCTGTGAGGAATTTTCCACGAAGAAACCACAAGAAAGCCCAGATTTTACACCAACATTTAATGACAGAAGTTTATTCCATTTCCTTTCCCAAGGTCATATGTTCAACTAATAACTTGATAAACAAAGGCAACCATACATTCACCATGATTATTAGCAGACCATATGAATATGTCTAGGCTACTATTAAGGGATAAAGACTGGTTTGTCAATACCTTGATCATGTCAATAGCCTGGTATGGTTGAGGAGCACCAAGCCTACTTACTAATTGTGTTGGTGAACCATTGAGGGTTGTTTCCTTGGACTATCTAGCAATGATCAGCCAAGCAAAGGTAGCCGTTACCCTGAAGTATGTGATGAGCCTCAGGATTGTACAGTTTTAGCACAGCCCTATTTATTTCCCGCTCCTTTTCCCCATATTGCTGCTTGACATTTATAATGCATAACCATTTCTATGAATTCCTTGTTGCGTCATGATTGCTTAATTCATTTATGTTGTTTATATTTTGTTATAATTCCTAAATTGTCATATTCATAAACATGAATTCTTCTTCTATAAAACTTATACATTTTATATAATCTTGAGGCTTGCAGCCCCTGTGTCAACCATCAAGTTTTGGAGGCTCTCTCCAATTATCCCCAAAACATGTTCCTCAATCTCAACGCGCCTAAAACTCAGTGAAACATTTAATCTAAACAGCAAAACAATGCAATCTAGTCTTTCATTATAAATAATAACTGGGAAATCAATTCGCCACTTGTCTCCAAATAGATGCTATTAAGCTATGTTTATCTGATCAGAGACAATATTTCCACAGTCTATGCTATTGAAATCATCAATGCTTCTAGAAGAGTTTTTTACATCAACGTTTCAGATCATACTCCATGATCCATCATCAGGATGTAGAGAAGGAAAAAAATTACGTTTATCTCAGTTTCTAGGAAGACGGGATGTGTTTCCCCAACAGCGAAAAAAATTCTGGATTTTGGGGACAACAACGAGAGAGCTTAAAGATGGTGAATTTTATTTAATATAATACAAGAAAATTATTAAAAAACATATTTTATAGCTTATAAATTGTATAACTAAATTACATCCTTAAACATTCTAAAGAGTTGAAATTCAAATAGCGTTAACGTTCATTCAACATTCAACATTCAGCACTGACCATTGAAAATTGAACTCAAAATTTTTGTAAGCACAGAAATACAAGTAGGAAACTATAAACGTGAATATTTAAATGTTTGAAAATTGAATATTATCAATGATCATGAAAATAAGTGTTTGAAAATGCTCCCCTTTTGTTTTTTAAATTTTACAAGTATGTTTTTTGTGTTTCTGATTTTTAAACAATTGTTGTCTTGGGGACATTTCCAGAAGATTGTTAACATCCTTCAATGTCTTGGAATTTCAGGATATCCTTAAGTACCCCCACTAAAACAAGAAACATCCTTGGGATGCCAAAACAAATTCTGAAACAACTCAGGGCATGATATAAGAAAGCAAAACAAATGGAGATGCAAGGGGCCAATCCTTCCAGAACAGCTCTAAAAGGAAGGGAACATGTCCCCATGAAACACTGTTATTAAAGTTTTTCTAATCTTTTGTGTCCGTCTAGCATATAGGAGCATCAATAACAAATACCTATCAAATATTATCTTCCAGCAAGTTAGACCTCTTCTGGAGCTTTGATCCCAAAATTTACTACAATCCTTCGTGTGCTTTGTTATAGTATATATCTCCAAGTATCAATAATGTTACATGTCAATATGATATGGTCTTTATATTTAAACAACTGAAATATTTCCCCTCATTTTCATGTAATATACTATATTACTAGAGACAAACAAACTTATGGGCAATATATTATATTGCTGGAGACCACCAAACTCATGGAGTTTATGAAAATGGTAGATAGAAGCAAGAAAATTATGTTCATTAGTTAGTCTACTCTGAGTTCTAAAGGTTTTATTACAAAATGATCCTTTATAAACCAGTAACAGATTCACTTTTTGGATGGCAAGTGCATCACTTTTTGACATATATTCTTTGATATTTTGTATGTCATTCAATGAAAGGAATCAAATCACAAACCATAACAGTTACCTCAAGATTGGGTACAAGCTGGAGAATCTGTGTCGTACTTCTGCGTCCACTCAAACTCTTCATACTGGTATCATCAAGATTCTCTATCAGCCTTTCATCCAAAATATCTATATCCTGTACCATCTCATACAATATTAGGTTCTTCAGGAAAAATAGAATGGGAATTCTGGCAGGAATTCTGATGTGCCATTTATATATAAAATGTAATCTAACTACTATAAAATTGCAACCAAATATTGGCTTTAAAGAGCTGATTTTAAATTATGATTGGACAGCAAATAACTGAATGGTTGTACATACGTAGCTTCTAATAAAATTACCAAAATATCAAAAACACTTCCATCCATAGAAAAGCGTAAAAAGAACTAAATCCCACTCATGCAAATGCTATGCCGAACCACCGTACATCTACAGTAAAAATGAAATTTCTTTAATTTTCAACAACCAGACCTGATACAAGAATTTGACAAATGGCTAACATCAGATAATACAAAAACAATTCCATAAACTTACAATGATAAAATTCAATGAGATTTAAGTCATTACTATCATTATTAATTTTTACTTACATCCATTTTAGTCCATAGATCAAATGCTTGCCAGAAACTCACATAACTTGAGAGTACTCATGAGCTACAAACTAGGCTTCGTCATGCAAGTACAACTTAGGAAAAGCATGACAAAGAAAGTACAACTTGTGCTTTGTCATGCTTCGTCATGCTTTTCCTAATTCATAAAAGTTGGCAGGAGGAAACTGAAGTTCTGCCAAGGACAAGTTAAAAGTGGCTAATTCCGAAGAGGGGTGCACCTGATCAGGTTTTGATATGTTTTTGTTATGAAAAGTGGCAACAGTGATACATTATTTCACCCAAAGCTCCACTCAACATTCAACATAACCTTGGTGCACTTTTAGCCTGGCCTAACCATCAGAAATCTCTGCTTAAATGAAGAAAAAGGTGCAAGCAATGAGCCTGACACGCACCTAACCTAGCTCTTACATGGTAAAGTTCCACCCAGCAGCATGGACATGGTTAAGTTAATAAAAATCTCCACCAAGATGGCAAACGTACGTGAGGAATATGCCCTAGATGTTTCTGCGCATTTTTAGATGTTTTTGACATAAGAAAAAGTGGTAAACATGACTGAAATGTCCACCTGGCTTAAGTCCTAAAAAGTTCCGCCTTAGTCTTAAGAAGAGTGGGCAGACATAGAAAAAGGATGCCTACCTAGGGTTTGAGCATCTCAAGGTTGTAAGAAAACAGTATTTCAGCTTCCATAGGCAGACAATACCGTGTTTTCAATCACTTGGGGCAGCATTTTTTCAAGTATATTTGATGGCAGTTTATCACTCCCTTGGTTTCAAGCATATATCAATAGTGGAACAGTCTGAATGGCAGATTTTTGTCTTTGCAACATCATATCTTTTGATCTAAAAATCAAGGGTAGTGTTGAGTTTCAGTTGTGCAGCATTGGAATTTTCCTATAGAAAGAATATTGCCATAGCTTTTCTTCATTTCTGATCAGCTGGTCATTGGTTTTCAGCAAAACCCTCGTCAAAGGTGTTCAAATATTCCAAGGCGCCTTTAGGGTTTGGAACAACTTTCTGCCATTGCTTGCAAAAATAAAGTATTTTATGAAGGTTTTCAGATTTTATGAAAGGCTCGACAGATTTTGCTGATGCAATCCATCATGGGTTCAACTGCCTAGGGTTTCATGTGGGTTGTTTTGTGGTCAGTATCCTAATGTTTCAAGGCAAGTTTCAAGTGATTCAGAGGTGTATCAACCTATTGTTCCAACTGTTTGAGGGTGTTGTGTGTTGCATGACGGATTGATTGAGCTAACAATAGATTCATGCTAGTTAGGTTTTAGATTCAAGTGTCTGGCATACCATCATGCTAGGGTTTTGATTCTTCAGAAGGTCCACAGAGTTTCAAATCATAGGTTGCTTCAGAATCACAGAGGTCACTCGTCAAAATTGCTATTTTTAGCAATGGTTATTTTCAGTTGTGTCTATTTCAAGTGTTCTATTACAGGGGATGGATAAGGGCCTATTTTTAGGCCGCTTTAATTAGTTTCATTTTATTAGTTGTTTTAGGATAGATTTGCTTTAAGTTCCTTTCTTTTCGTTTTTTTGCAGCTTCTTGAGAGATTAGCTTTAAAATATTTCTTTTTGGAATTTTTAATTATTATTCTCAGATCCCTAATGCTTACTCATTGTAACATACGAATAAGTGCCTTGGACACAAGGCAGAGATAGTGATAGTGGAAGTTATGCTTACCCTACAGAAATTGTCATTCAAGTGTTGAATCTGAAATTTAGGTGCAACTAGTATGTTTGATTTTCATGGGTTGAATTAAAGTGAAGAATAGTGTTATGATTTGTTTTAACAGTGTAATACATCTTAGTTGTATCTTTGTGTGCATCTAAGTTATTCAATTTATGAAATCATGTGTTCTTGATGTGTCTCAAACGTAGTTTATTCATCCTATTTTCATGTATGCAGACTTACTAGCAGTAAGAAAGTGTTTGTTGTTTCCAGTTTAACTGTTTCATTCAGCTTAAGAAACTTTCAAGTCTTGTGCTCAACCTCCAAGGCACAAAAGATAGGTCAAGTTTATTTCCAGCTATTTCTTTTATGCAAAACCCCATTGATGAACTTATAAAGTGTGCATAATTGTAAATTGCGTTCATAGCTTTAGGCTTAGTAATATTTAGATCTCAAGAAGTTTCCCTAATAATTTCAAGAGACATTTATCCTCAGTGTTGTTCTGTTTTTTGTTGTCTTGTATGAAACAAATTAAAAAACTAGCAATTTAGGTTTAGGAATAGTGTTTAGATCTCAAGGAGCTCCACCTACTAATTTGAAGGGAGGTTTATCCTCGTGTGTTAAAACGCTAATAAAATGAATAGATAGAGGGTTGCAAAGATAGTTTTTGATGATCTATTCACGAAGACCACTAATGAGATCAAAGGTAACTTCAAACTCCTATTTGAATTTTAAATTGCATGCTTTAAGTTCACTTTTCCAAATATCAATATTTTTTTTAAGTTCTATTTTTTACTATAAATTTAATTTGTTTGTAGGTGTCGGAGTCATTAGTCAAGGTTTTGCAATTGGCAGATGGCAGCAAAACCTAATGGGATACTTATACAAAGGACAAGGGCAAGGAGGCAATCCAAAATTATTACTGGGGAAATAGAAGAAAATTCAAATTCATTTGAAACATTATTGATCGGATAAGTAACAATCAACTCCACCAACCCATTCAAGCAGCAACATACTACCTCAATCTCAAACTTTTCTACAAAGAGGACTTCAAGGCTCCTAATGGGGAGGTTATGGAGGATCACACAATATGTATTGAGAGGATGACACCTGAGAGAGAGGTCAAGGACCGTATTATTGTAGAGTTGCAAAGAAACAAGTATGAAGATGAGAGGATCTTCACTTTGCCACTAGCTATCTAAGGAAGAACCACCCAAACACAAGGTATAGGAAAAATATCAGTCTTCACTTCACTTCACTTCACTTCAAATCTTTAATGTGTGCAATTATTGCTTGCTTACAAACTTGTGAATGTCACATTTGCAACTAATTGGTGGGTAGATTGGAGCACATAACCCCAAATCTTCAAAAGCTAGCCCTTTGAATTTTGTTCCAACCTTGTATTCCTTCTAGATGTGAGTGCAATTGGAGCTTGTTTGATGTCATTCACACAAAGAAGCACATCAAGTTGAACAAAAATGCCCCAATCAACTCATCTTCAAATAATACAACCTTCACATTCTCTCAAAAAAGTTGGAGGGCTCATTTGATAGTCATGAAGCAACTGACTTGAATGGCGCTAATCCATATAGCAATTGAACTATCTAGAATGAGGACCCATGTTTACAAAAGACAAGATTGCTGATTTTGTGGGGCAAGCAAAGGAGGTTGCAGCAAAAGCAAAAGTAGAGGGTGTTGGATTAGATGACTTCATGTTATAACACTTATGTTCTAACCTTTATTATTCTAAGCATTGTAATAATCATAGTTTAATTCTTTAGTTAATATTACATTGTGTAGATTTATCTCACAAGCATCACATGAATTCTAACAATGTACTGAGTTCATATTAAATGTGTGGATTTATCTCACATTGGTTGTACCCCATAAGTCAATCTTTGTGAGGCCTTTATATTGATGTTGTAATAAAAAGATCATCTTGGAATAATATTTTGTAATAGAACTTTTCTCTTATGAAGGTTGCTCCCTTGAAGATGCCTACAATACTATTTTTTCTTATATTTTATTTTTATAAATAATGATGCCTCAAAGATAGAGCAATAAATTGCATAAACACGGTAAATCCTTCACAATCACACTGGAGCTAAATCTTATTATTCAAATATGCTAGAATACATCACTAATATATAAACAATATACAAATATGCTAGTAAAAGATGAAACAAATCTGATGCTACTGTATGTTGTTGCTCCACTCCACAAATCACTTGCTAATAAAGAAAACAAAATGCTTTCAGCACAAATGCAATCTCGGAATGAGATTGCCCCCAGGAAACCAAAGGGGTTTCATCCTCTGATCTTTGAATCCAAGGGTTTTGTCCTTGAATCAATAGATGAACACAAAGCCCGACTAATATAGAAAATATCAAAGAAAAACAAGAGATAAGAATAGGTATCCCAACATCCAATTTATAGCCAACTTGCATCCAAATCCATCCAACATTCCACCACCCAAAAACAAGCGAAGTTAACTCATAGAAAAATAGAAAATACTTCCTTCATGCATGTATGCTTTCTTCATGCATGCATGTTTTTTGCATGCATAGCCTTTTTCAGTCATGCATGCCTTGCTTTTCATGCATGCATACATTGCTTTTTCTAACAATGCCACCACAATTTTCTCCAAATCCACAATTAACTTCCTCTCATCATGTTTTTTCTATAATGTCGACTCTTTACACACCTTATAAGTTGTCAGAGTTGCATTTAACAACTTCCATGACACTAAGTGGGTCTTATAATTGCCAAATTTAAAACTACAAGTGACACATAGTGCCACTGCAAGACAACAAGACACCAAGCTAACATACCCCCACCGCAACAAGCGGGAGATGTCCCCAAGACATTTCCCTCAAAAAGGAGACATTTTTGGGGCATCCCCCTGATGGGGATATTAAGGAGGCGCTCGGGCACACCAAGACTTGCAGGAAACTTTTTCACGTCCCAAAATCTTGCAGCCGTACCCCACACTTGAAACGTCAAAAAATATTTTTTTGGAAGAGTGGGCCACTAGTCCTAACCCTAAAAGCTCTACTGGTCGCACCCAGATCCTAAACACTCAAAAAACCTATAAAAAGACATCCCACTCTCAATCCATATCACCATCACATTTGTCATTGCATTGAGCAAGAGTGAATTGTGAGAGCAAGGCTGCAAGAGTAAGAGCAAGAGCAATAGGAAAAGCAAGAGTGATAATTCTTCATCAATCCACCGTTCATTGTTCAACACATTCATCAAGCTTTCAAGGTAAGCCTTGGCCCTTCATACTTTGGTAATTGCTTTTCCCTATTTCCAATGTTCATTCATACATCTGAAATCAATGATATTGGTCATATGACAGTTTTTTTTGTTTTCAATTTAGATATTCAATTTATAGTTTAAACTTTATATATGCAAATTGACAAAATGTTGTTTTAGGGTGGTTGAACTGTTGTTTCTACTAAAAACAGCAGTTCGACAACCCTAACAACAACATTTAGGGATTTAAGTTTTATCTTTACTTTTATAACAATGGTATTTTAAGTTTTTAAATTTATTTCTTAAAGTTATTATTGGGAGTCAAATAAGGATTTCATCTTCTGTGTATCCTTTGCTTCTATGCTTCGTTTGACCTTAAGTAAGAAAAACAAAACTGAAATCCTTGTTCGATAAAAAGGTTTAAGAACAAGGATTCCTATTTTTGTGTATTTTCTACTTTTGCACTTCATGTGACTTGAAGTAAAGAAAAACAAAATCCTTTTGTCTTGATCCCTTACATTTTGTATGGTTTAAAAGTTAAACCATAAATTTCATTTCTTGCAATGTCACTATAAGTTCTACTTCTTACAGCACGAGTGATGATGCAGGCCAGCCTATGTGGGTTGAAGTTGAATCTAAGGATCTGAGTACAAATGTGGTGGGGGCAGAAGGGGACCTGAAGAAATTAGTTTCTATTGGGAGTGCACATTTTAACTGCCTTTCTAGAATGCTAGAAAATTTTGCGAAGGGTCGCTTCAATAAAAAGTCCCCTTTGAGACAATTTGCAACCAAACTACAAGCAAAGCCAAGGATATCAAGGGGCACCAGGCTGTGGAAATGGCATTTTTGCAACCTTGAACTTCAAGGCACCATTACTAGTCATTGAACACCTCCTTCACGTCTAAGGCAAAGGCGTAGAGGTATGTGTTGCCTTGTCACTTAAACAAAGGGCTGAAATAAATAAATTGTGGGCTTGTGGTGAAGAAAAAACACTTGCAACTGCTACTATGGAATCAAGGGGTACTACTAGTACTAGTACTAGTACTTTCCAAGAGCTACGATTCCCTACATTCCCATCTAGTTCAAGAGGAGTAGAGCCTAAGGGGAAACGTAGGGTGACTAGTGATGCTCCAAACCCAATGGCCGAGTTATTCAATGTGCGAAATAAGGATGACACAGATATGATGCAATTGGCAAATTTGTCTTTGCCAATGGCATTCCATTCCATGTGGCTCACTCTCCTTATTACAAGGAGGCTATGACAAAGATCATAAGAGCAAAACTTTCATATGTGCCACTAGGGGTGACAAAATTGAGGCCAACTATCTTGAATAAGAACTATTCCAAGATTAATATTCTAATGGAGAAAATGAAGACTAACTAGGTCACTATTGGATGCAGATGGGTGGAGAAATATTAGGCACCATCCACTCATCAACATCATGGTCACATGTATAGAGGGCCCTTACTTCCTTAGGGCTATTGATTGTTCAAGGCACCACAAGGATGTCAATTATTAGTATTGAGGAGGTTGGGCCAAAGAATGTGGTGCAGGTCGTGACAAATGCAGCCTATGTGTGCAAAGCTACAAGGAAGTTGATTGAGGAAGCCTACAAACATATGTGATGGACTTGTTGTGCGTATACCATGAATAATGCACTCAAGGACATGGGCAAAATTGGCTAGATCAAACGTTCATGATGCTAGAGATGTGCAAATATTTATCTGCAACCACCACACTTCACATGCACTATTTCAAACCTTCTCCAAGAAGGAATTTTTGAAACATGTAGAGACCAAATATGCATCATACTTCATTCTCTTGGAGAGGATGCTTGAGGTGCAAGAGGCATTGCAACTAATGGTCATGACACAAGAGTGGAACCGATAGCTCGATTCTAAGTCAAAGCAAAGGAAGAGGGTGAAGGAGGTGATAAAGAGCGACATTTTTTGGACTAATACAAAATTCATTGTCTCTATCATTGCTCCAGTCTTCACAGTCATCAAATAGGGGACGCTAATGCAGCTAGCTTTGGAGAAGTGTATAAGTGCATTGACAATATGCTTGGCCAAATGAAGGCTACTGTACAAAAGAAAGACCCCACATTGCAGTTCTATCATGAACATATTTGGCCAATCATTTGGTAGAGGTGGGAGAAGCGCAACACTCCCTTGCACATGGTTTCCCATTAATCGAACCCGAAGTGGTATGCGCAAAGGCTCAGCAACATTACCCCCATGCATGATGTTGAGGTGAAGGCAGGTTTCATGAAGGCTATTTAGAAGATGTATAGTGTTGAGAATGCATTCATCATTGGTACTAAGTGGACAAAATTTGCCATTCTTAAGGAATATGCAGAAAAGGGCAAACTGGATAGGGAGACTATAGCACAAGAGGACCCAATTCTATGGTGGAATATGCATGCGCCTCATCATTTGACAACCACAATAGCCATTCATCTATTGTCCCAAGTTTCTAGTTCTTTTGTTGCTAAAAGGAACTAGTCTACTTATAGCTTCATCCACTCTATTAAGAGGAACAAGCTTACCTCTAGAAAGGCAAAGAAGCTTGTAGATATACATAGTGTCTTGTGTCTCATTGACTAGAACACACTTACATACAAGGAGAGTCCAATAGCCTAATGGGATGTAGAGATAAAGGAGCCAGCACAAATTGATGATGATGCGGTATAGACAAGGTTGCTTGGTATTAGTTTGGAGGAGCTGGACCTCAAAGAGTCTAGCAGTTTGAATGATGAGGAGTTTGGCACAAACTTTGGGGATGATTAGAGGCATTGAGCCATTAGCCAATTGTATTTGAATTTTGAAAGTAATCATTTTTAATATAATATATTGATATAGCATTTTCATTGTTTAATGCACTGTGTTTAGCATTAGATAGTTTCTGTAATATCCCTCTTAGGATATATGCTAATATTCTGATATTTTAAAGTCTGCAATGAAACCACTTTGGACAAGTTTTCTGAATTTGCAAATCTTAGCTCAAAACCCTAGGACTGAGATCTGATTTTTATTTCTGTTGTTTCAATTAATCTTCTTCATACATGAAACATAGAATAACATATTCAATTTGATAGCAAGAAACATACATAGGCAGATCACTTCATGATTCACGTCAATGATAGCAATGGATGATAACAAAAATCAGGTCTTACTGTTATGACATCAGACTTATTCAATGTTGCATTACATCAGTTTGTATGGCCAAATTACATAAATATGCAGCTGTTATAAAGAAATCAGTGAAGAATGATGATCTAACATACCAAAGTGATGTCAATCACTAAAACAAGGGAGCAAGCTTTACCAAATCATATCACCAATCCAAAGCTATCCAAGACACTGCTGTTACAAAATCAGATTACAGTAGCTGTCCAAATGATGCCTGTAGCTGCTTATAACAATTTCTGAACTGTTCAAGACTCCTCCAATAGCATTGCTAATGACTTCTACTTCACCTTTGAACCTTGCAATTGCTCACGTGATGCTAGGAAGCCTTCCACAAATCCTCAAATCTGAATTATCTCTATATTATTTAAGAAGAAAACTTCATTCTACTGGGGCCCACCTTCCCCTAACAATTAAAGCTTCAATTCACAAAATTCTCCTATATGGCTGACTGGGCTTATTTGTCAGATTTTGTTCCCCAAGAGACAACAATAAAATATGAAACTAGATTATTTCCCTTCAAGCTGCGATTCCTTTTAAGATAGAAGAGTGTCTTTTCCAACAGCTCCAAGGCTGGTACGGGTTCCACCTTGGCAGATTTTGTCTCCTTTAGCAGCAACAAATATCATAAAGTAGTATATCTCAGTCTTATGCAGCAAATATAAATTCTAAACCAAAAATTACCTTTCATAAACCAACGAATTCCTTGGATGTATATAGCTCAAACAATCTACGGACATTCTCACAAATGATGCATATAAAAATATATTTGATATCAATTCTACGCAGATTAAACTTCACATCTACAGTAGACTCCTTGCTCAATACACCTCTTGAGGGACCCACGTATTCCAATACCAATTTCTCTTAATATTTGTTTATCAACAACAAGCTACGGCGGATATCTTATGAGTGCCTTATAAAATCTAAAACATTGCTGCGAATGCACAGGGACCCACAATTCTGCTCAGCAATGAGAGACGCCCTTCCTAAGATGAAGTCGCTTTGATTTATCACTGAAAGGACTGAAAATAAACCTCCAAAATTTGGTCTATGACCATTAAATTTGGGAAGAATCGAAACTTCTTCCTTCCTTAAGTGAAATGTTGATTACAACAATAAACCAGTTGTTGCAATTATTCAGTGCAATAATAAACCAGCTATTGCATTCAGCCAAACTTCTAATTCAGGAGTGCAATAATACATCAGCTATTGCACCAATTCGAATTCTTGCAATGAAGCACCTGTAGAAACCCTGGATGGATTCCTCCACAATCAATCAGCTAGGGGTTATCTGTCAAACCCGAAACCAATGTCAACTATGAGGGTTTTCGTCCTCAAAGCCCTGATATTAATAAGAACTCCAATAACATTTCAATATCAGCAATATCCATAGCATAATGAAAAGAGAAGCCCTCATGTCCTTTTATATTTTCTTCCTTGAAAGCTTTGGGAAACTTCCCCAATATGGGCACCACGCATGAGAGGAAACATTCTTTAAAAAAATAAGAAAAAATCATTTCTTTCCATCCTTTTCTAATCTTTCTTTTTTTCACTTTTTCCTAGGATTAGAAAAAAAACACTATATTTCCTTTCTTTTTTCTAACTTTCCCTAGGATTAGAAAAAAACACTTTATTTCCTTTCTTTTTCCCACTTTCCCTAGTCGTTCCCCTTTGGCATAAATAATTAATTTATTTTTTTAAATTCTCACATGGTCCCCCTTTTAAAACAACTTTAAGTTGTCTCCTAGGCATAGGGGTACAACTTAACTTTATAATATTTAATTATGCCAAAGTTGTCTTTTTATAAATAAAATAATAAAGTGCCCATATTATATTATTTTTATCCATCCCAAGCAAGGACTGCCAAGGAAGAACTCAACGCCATACTCTGCCATAGATCACGCTGCCAGAAATAGTACTTATTAAAAATAGTAAGCTCAAGAAAATCCTCGTATGCCAATGCATGTTATATCACCCTGAAGCTCTCTGAAAACCCAGAAGGAATCCAGTAATCAACCTGCCATACACTGACGAACAGATCCCCAAAAGCTCAGAAGAGATCACCACATAGCTGGAAACCCTAATTATTGCCTCCGACTAGCCTATGGGCCTCCGGGATAGGCTAACGGTCCATCCTGGATATCACTAATGAGAAGGGTACATTATATAACTAAATTTTTTTAAGTACTATTTTATATTTGCATTGTCCTCCCCACATGGTCGCCAAATCAAGGTCCTTGGACCCCCATCCCTGAAACCCATCCCCTAGTACCCCTATCCCAAAACTTTGTGGAACTATGGTATATAAATATATACACACGTATATATTTATATGTTTATAAACATATATGAGTGTATATATATATATACATATATGTGTGTATATATGTATATACATATATATAGATACACACATATATGTATGTATATGTATATACATATATAATATACATAAATACATAAATATTTATACTCACACATACAAATACGTATATATACATATATGTATGTATATATGTGTACACATATATATGCATGCATGCATACATGTGTGCGTATATAATGCCATGCCAAATCCTTTGTATGTAAATGTGTTGGGTAATCCATTTATTAGGAGAGGAAATGGATCCCTTTATTGTGGGGACTAATCCCTTAAATAGGGATGACAGAAATCTCACTAGACTCCCCTTTTAATGGGGGCGTGTCCCTGAGAATAGAGAGTGATTTCCCTTGAGGGTCTCCTTTTTTGAGGGCATAGGGGGTGAGGTACAAGTTTCCCACATTCTCAAAGCAATATCCTCCCCAAATATAGTTTCCCTTATAACATTGGATAACAATAGATTAGTTAGATATTTTCCCCTTCGTGGTTTTCTCTGATTCATTTCTATGATAGAAAGATCAACCATTACTATTTCTACAGCATTATAAAATAGAAGATTCCTATTGTAATCAAGTTTCAAAGATTAAAACGATTGTTGCAAGGATTTTATCAGGAAATGCCTAAGAGATGAATAGAAAACCCCACAACCTGTGTATCTAATGGTACTTGACCTAACATATTTTTTGTCATTCCCTGCCTACTGTACTACTCATATTTAAAGATTGTTTCAATGTATTGCAACATACGCACCAAGGGCAAAATAAACCCATGCATCCAATGTTGCTAGAAAGGGTTAATAGCATGTAGAAGAAGATCACCTCCCTAAATCTTGCAAATCGGATTTACATTGCTAAACTAACTTCCACAGGAAATATCACCATTGGTCAAGAAAAACAATTAAAGAATACAGAAACAGTTAAAAACGGCATGCTTTATCTAAAATAAAATTTGTTCCAGTTTAGATTGGAACATGCTTCTCATTCTTTCATAATCTAGGCAACAAATCAAAAAGTAATTGTCATTCTTTCATAATCTAGGATACAAATCAAACACGAGTTCCTTGTATAGCATGATGTGTCCATATGCCTCAGTTTCTTTTTATTTTTAATAAGATAACCAATAAACAAACATAACAAATCTTGTGCTATTCCTACAACCTGCACCACCTTTTCTAATTATAAGAGAATGAAACAATGCAGTGTTATCTGCACCAGAAATCAGAGGGAATAGCCATTATGTTAATTCAAAAAAATAAATATCAACTTACTTCAGGTATGGCTTTGAGAGCAAGCCTTGCATATAGAAGATCAATTGAAATCCCAGTAAATTTAAACCGCATCAAAGGGACATTTGCATTCTTTACGCATTGAACCTCTGAAACTCCAGATGTGTTCTTAAGCATGTTGCACAATACAATAAAAAAATCATTCTGCATAAAAAATCATTTTCTGCTCAGAAACAGTACTGAATCAATTTCTCAACTCAGAAGAGGTGTAAGCCACAAAATAAGATTTACCTCCAATGTTGCGTAACAAGGTCCAACACACAAAGCATCAATATCTGCTTCTGGTCCATGGACCTGATCATTTTCCACCATTCATTGGTTAAACTCATTTTATAAGAGTCATAAAAACTCTAGTTTTTAAAATATATCCAAATGTTGTTATTTTACAAGTTGTCTACTAAATTTTATATTTAGTAATATACATCAAAACAAAAAAGGCAAAACCTTAAGTGACCAGTTATAAGCTTAAATTGTGGACCTTGTACACAATAAAGAGAGGAATAAGCAGACCATGTAATACATTACCTAGGGCTTAATATAGTGAGGCAAACCAATAATTAACCCTATACCAAGCCAAAACTTCAACATACAATCAATTAATCATACAACAACATGATATACCCACTTATTAAAACAAGTATGCTAGAAATTCTCAATCTCCAGTATACACATGAATCCCAACCTTAGTTTACAAAATGCTGGACAATTCCAAAATTAGAAGAAATATTTTTTCTGGTAAGAAAGGAGAGTTATATCAAAATTTGTAATTTCTACATGGTAGTTGCAGCTGCCGCATATACTACAGCAACAAAATATAGCACAGACATCAACAATATCTATTTCTCCTAAAAGCATTCCTGACCAAATTTACAGAGCTTCTGCAGCACTCAAAAACACCATACTACTGTTACCAACTGCACTTTAAGCAAGCACATGGGAGAAATGATTGAGACAAAATGGATTATTTCCAATGGTGCTTCAAATCTTTTTGCTTGTCATCCGAAAAAATTAAAAATATGCATTATGTTTTTGCATAATAGCATCGTCCTCAAACTCTTCCTGCTTCCCTTAACCAAGATTTTCTTGGTCAGTATATAACATTGAAACTATTGCTTTCAACTTAATCCCACCATATTGCATACACCCCTGCAGATCCTTGGGAAGAATGATGGCATTAAGACCCAGAGATGCTAACAACTTTAGGTTGATCTTGTTTACCATCCACATTCAGAACCAACACTTCATCACGTTCATTTTACCAACCATGATATTGATTTTGAATCTCATTAGTTGATAATGTCCATGGGAGAATCAGGGGGGTCCCTTACTGCACTATTGTTGGCTACTTCGCTCAACAGCACTGGAGCTTCTTGCATATAATCTTATTTTTCATAATCTAGGCTACATGTCATTCCTCTAATGGAACTTCTGGCATAGCATTGACTTCATCTTCCTATAACACCCAAAAACAGTGGCCTCATGTTTTTGCCCCTATGGAGTTGTAAGATACTCAACTATACTTAACAAAAAATTTTCCTATTTAAACAAATTTACTTGCACTTAACTCTTCAATTGCTCAATCTACTTAACATCATTCATGAAAGATAACAATGACAATTTGCATGAATCAACTTGAAGTTGGGCACTTGTATTATCACTTGATTCAAATCAATACAATTGTCTTATTACAATAGATGATGCCCTCAATAGCATGAATATACAATCTTATTCAATTGATTACAACTATCTCTATCTCACTAGTTGATGTAGATCACTTCAATTGAGCCCAATGATGTCAACTGGATGTCAACACCTCACAATGCAACAAGGGAGCATCACCTTGTCTGTTGAGGGAGCATCACCCCAACTCTTGAAACTCGCAGACCTCAAGATCACAAGCATAAGCTTTGCAGAGAGAAAATTCGCCAAAAGATGTAAGATGCCAAATGAGAAGTGCTCTCCTCTTTTTATAGTGCTCTTCAAAGGCAATGAAGGCATGTTTTTCAATGCACAAAGAGGTACCAAGGCACGTTTCCCAAGAAGCATATCCAAGGCAATATTCCATCTGATGACTCATTCTAAGTTGGCAACCTTACCCAATGAACAGGTATAGATCCCAATATCATCTTGTTGACCAATGAGAGCTCACGTGCTTGTAACTTACTCTAGGCGCCCAACTGAGGTAGTTTGATCATGAACTTGTGCCTAACACCTTTGTGATGATTTTCTACTCTATTCAAGACTCCAAACATTTGTTTGCAAACCTTATGATGCTTCTTTATCCAAGCGCCCATATCCAGAGTATTCAAAACCTTGTCTTAGTCCTCATCTTCACTTAGGCGCACTTATTAGTAGGAAAAGTCTAGATTGGCGCCTTAGGAAAAGTATAGTCTTTCTTTGTTAAAACCTCCAACTCAAATAATTTCTAAGACAAGTTCACCATCTCCTATTAAGCGCCTTTCAACTTGAGTGGATTGAAAGCTCCATTCCTTCCTAGGCGCAATTTTGGGAAGTTGGAACAAGAATTGGCGCCTTGCTATGCCTAGGCGCATATTCAATGTTGTTTGATCACAATTTGGCGCCTAAGATGATTTTTACTCCTTTAGCACCTAACCTTGTCTCCTTTAGACAATATTTCATCTCTGCTCTCCCAAACACCTCACATCCAAGTGGATTGGAAGCATCTTCTTAGATTAGGCGCACTTTTGGGTTTGGACAAGAGTGAATTTGCGCCTATACTTGAGATGATCATCCTCCATGCAAATGCTCACATTTGAAGTCATTGAGGTGAGTCAGAACGTCATTCCAAATGAACACCTTGACTGAATGAGGAAATTAGAGGCCACTTCTCCATTTAGGCGCATATTTGAGTAGCTACCACTAGGCGCACATTAAGGTGTTACAAGGAGGAAGTTGCACCCTGAGAATTTTGAAGGATTATCTTGCCAAATCTTCAATTCCTGTAGCATTTGGAGTAACAAACAATCATGTCTTGGTGAGCGCCTTGATGGGAAAACCGAAGTTCACTTCCTAGTCTTCATTCTTATCTAGGTGCACATTTGGAGGATTTGATGTGGAATATGCGCCTAGGCTATACTTAGCCAATTTCCTCCGAAATTTGAAATGTATGATGTTTTTAGAGGTTGATAACATCATCTCCAAAGGTAGCGCCACTCCTTGGAGTCATTGAAACCCCTGTTCCAAGCTAGGCGCACATTCTTGGCTGGTCAATGTGACATTTGCGCCTAAGCATGAAGACTCAATCAAACTCATCTCTTGACAACTTGATGCTTGGATTGATGAAATGGTTCTCAGACTTAGGTAATTTAGCCAGACTCAATACAGACAACTGGAATGGTCTTTGACTTAATCCTGCAAAACTAAAACAATATGTTAGCCAAAAACCAAGTTCATTCCCTCAAGATTGGTATTAGCCTCCGAGAATGATGAGTAGGCTAAACCATTGTTCGATGTGGATCACTCCGGAAATGGGGACATGACAGGAGTGCCTTTTTTTTTGTTTGATTATGTACTAACAATGGTCACTAATGTTCCTTTTGTGTTTAACTCATTGAAACCCCTCATAGTATGACGATGACCTTTGTTAATTAGTCTACTGACAGTCCCTTGGGCTTTGACAAATGCCCTTGAGCATAACAAATCAGGCTTCAAAAGAACACATTTTCATACACCATTAATTGTTAAAAGATTGACTCTTTTAAAGATTCCAACCATGTTTGTTCTTAAGCAGCTTTACAAGATCCACCTGAACACAAATATGTGTCATTGCAAAGATTGCTAATAGTAGTTGACAAGCTGCAAAACACTCTAACTAGACTCGAGCCAATTTTAGACAAGATAGAATCAGTTGAAATGTGGATAGGTAGATTATCATTATACATATTACAACCTAATCCAGAATGGAGCTATCCTCAGTTTTCTTGTGAAAAAATCAAAAGACACAAACCGTAGGATCATAAATAAGATAGACTTTCTCCAAAAACCTTGGCTTCCATTCGAAAATGCTGGCCCTATCTTCTTCCAAATTTAAAGATAACCATGGAAAGCCTCCCTATTCTTATTCTCATCTCCATAATATTGCTTATTGTCCAGTGATCTTTAATCCAAGCCGTGAGATAGTTATCTTTGGACCACTTGAAAATGAATTTACAGATTAACATATTCCTGCAAAGATGTTATATTTCCAGGTTGATCTCTTTCTGACCTAATCAATTAAATGATGGTTTTCTGCAGCTTTGTGACACCAATTCTTAAGCCAAAGTCAATTGCCTCTCTCACCATCAACATATGTTTCAAGGGCTACTGTTGTGAAAGCTTCATGTCTCTGCCTGCTTCTATTTGGGAGAACTCCGTTATAGGAGAGAACCTCCAATCTAGTTCCACGAGGATTCGTACAAGAAGAATTTTGTTCCATCTATTAGAAGATAAGGCTTACCTTTGTAAAAAAATCACCATAGTGACTTCAGTGATTTAGATTTATTGCTATTTTTAGTTTTTAGAATCTTGGATAATTTTTAGAAACTTAGACATGCATCATGATTATCCATTTCATCCCCGAACTCTATATAAGGATATGATCATCATTATAATTGTTATCCTGATATCTAATAGAATAATATCGTATTCTATTTTTTTACAACATGGTATCAGAGCAAGGAATCACATGAAAAGAAATTTTATCAAAGTGGCACACCAAAAAGAAAGAAAATTGCGAATTCTTTTGGTAAAATTTGCAAGGGTTTTGAAAGAAAAATCACGGGTTTTTATTTATTAAAAATCGCAATTCAATACCTCTGCAAATCACAAGTTTTTTTGAGGAAAATTTTGAAGATTTTCTTTGTAAAAATGTGCCCTTCATTTCTAAAAATCACGGGCAGTGTATTGACTAAAATAGCAAATTATTTCATGTGAAATTGTGCTAGGGTATTTTCTGCTGAATTCGTGCCATTCGTGGTGGATTTTTGATAAAAAATTGCAGCAGATTTAATCAAATTATTGCAGGTATTTAAAAATCTTTTGCGCTGTTTTTTTACTGGTTTTCAAATCTGCAACTAGGGTTTGTCGAAGATTTGTCCAGCAACAAGGGCAAAGTTTATGAAAGGCATTTACATATTTTTTATCAAGGTTTAAGAAAAATCAAATGGAGCTAATGTAGCCATTGTTGAAGATCCTTCGGATGCTGACAATGGCAAAGAATGTGCTTTTTATGCATTTTAAAGAAGCCCGCACTTTGAAGATAGAAAGGAATCTAGTGTAGTTGAAGTTCGGTATGGATAGTTGCCCAAATAATTTGGGAGTCTGTGGATCTTGGGAGTCATACCCTTACGAGGGTTATGAGACAACTTGATGGAGCACTATGGATGTTGCTCAAAATGGATTGTTGTTCAATGATTCAAGAGATTCATGATTTGGGAGTTCGGGGAAGTGGTAATCCGAGAAGTCAGGAATTCAGCTTGAGAGCTACACCTTTATGAAGGTTACAAGGCAGCTTGATGGAGTTCTACCTGGTTTATGTTTTGTTTTCAAAGAAAAGCCAATGATGAATTCATGGTTCTAAGTGTTTATATTTTGTTATGCATTATGTTAATTTACTTTGTTTTTGGTGCAATAAGCCTTAAGAGGGGGTATTAGAAGATAAGGCTTACCTTTGTAATAATGTCACCGTAATGACTTAAGTGATTTAGATTTATTGTTATTTTTAGTTTGTAGAATCTTGGATAGTTTTTAGAAACTTAGACATGCGTCATGTTTATCTATGTCATCTCCAAACTCTATATAAGGAGATGGTCACCATTATAATCATTATCCTGATATCTAATAGAAAATATTGTATTCTATTTTTTTCCAACACCATTATTATAAGAAAATAATCAAGACCCTTACAAACTTGTAGATCAGAGGAAATCATTTTTTGAAATTTGATTTTGTGTTTGCATTGAAAGCAATTGAAAACCCAAAGGGAACACTCTATTTTTCCACTAGTGCTTTGAAGAGAGAAATAGAAACCCTCTAACTTCTCCATTGCTGCCTCAATTGTTCTTCCTCCCTTTATCAACCAGTTTAACTCTTACCATCTCAATCACACTATAAAAAATTTATGAGCTAAACATCTAGAATAACTTCATGAGAAAACTTGACAGTCAAGTAAGCATATTTTGAGGATTTCAAGAGGATTTGATTTGAAATTAATGTGCATGACATTTTTTCCTTAGAAGTTATATTCTTCTTAGACAAATATGCTCCATGGAGACTAAGAGTTTTTCATTATGATAAATCTTCCTAACTAGTAAAGTCACTAGAAATGTTACTAGTAAAATCACTAGAAATGTTATGGTGACATAATTTCTAAGCTTGTTTAAAAGAGATAACTTTTGGTAGCTGGATTTCATTTTCCAATGACTTGTTTTTTATTGTTTTGGGTATTAGTTTGGTCTGCAGTCAACCTGCGTGCCGAAAGTTGAAGCTAAGCTTTAAACAGTATCTTGCTTAACCCTGCATAAAATAATAGAAGTAAACTCCAATATATTCAAAAATAGATCAAACCCTTGAGATAGGGCAACACCATACAATGCTCTTAATTGGAAGAAGCCACTCCATACTACATCTCCATAGGAGATCCAAACACATCCAATACTCTACACAAATGATCTCTTGCCTAAGCCCCACAATATATAACACTCAACTACTTACAGTTTATAGTTTATTGCTCATTTATTGGTTGTTTCTTATTGTTTATTGTTTACTGGTTATCGTCTTGTGAATCGTATTATTTATTGTTGAATTGATTATTTTATTGCTTATGGTTTGAATGGCATACCTTTTATTGTTGTGAGAATTATGTAATTGTTTATTGGTTGTGCTAGAGCTTATGTTGATTATTTGTTAGTGTTGAGTTTTCTTTCTATATCGGTGATTTCACACTCACTATGTGAATATTTGTGATGTGTATTTAAGGTGTGCTTGATTGTTGCTGATTTTATTGATGTTGACTTAAGATTTGAATTGTGAATTGTCATTTGATGAGAGCTTGACTATGCCCATGGATATGTGGATAAAATAAGTTATGTGTGTGGAACATTGTATTGGTTATACTTCTTGTGATATGGATGCTATCATAGGAGTTATTTGTTAAAATATTATGTGACGAGAATGATTTATTAGCTTATAGAAAAGTATGAAATCTGAATATGATAGTTATATTGTTTATCAGATGTGAGAATGATTTATTAGCTTATAGAAAAGTAAGAAATCTGAATATGATAGTTATATTGTTGTCATGTCCTCATTTCCGGAGTGATCACTAAATGTTATAAGTGTTTAGCCTATTCATCATTCCCGTAGGCTAAAACACATGGCAAGGGAATGGAAGTGATTTTGGTTCAATAATCTTCATTGTATATTTCATGTAAGCCAAAATCATGAGGGCTTCATCATGTGGAATTACAATTCCTATTGTAATTTCTCATATTCAAGGGGGTAGGACCTATAATTGAGGGGCCAAATTAATAAGTGTTTTCTAAGGCCAAATTGTAAAAGGGAAAATGAAATCTTTAATTACAATTTCTCTAAATCTATTTTTTTTAGATAGGACCTATTGACAATTGGTGTTGAGTGTGTTGAAGGAATAGGTCCAAGCTAAAAGGTGATCAAATGAAAATTCAAATGAGCCTTCAAAAGGGCAATCGGTCATCATAGAAGAGCCCAATGAATGCACAAGGAGGGAATCCAAATTCAAATTCAAATTCAAAGAAGAGCAACCGATTGTAATTGGATCATTCGCCCATAATAAAAATAGGTCCAAGCTAAGCAAAGTACGATTCATGAGTTCATGCGCCTAAGAGGACTCTCCCAACAGTTGAAAGCAAAAGAAGGGACATTCGCCTATGCTAAAGAGGGTTCCAAATACATTCGCCCAAGAAGAACGACACATCAAACATCATTCACTCAAGGAAGGATTCGCCCGAGGAGTATTTGATTGGCACTTTGAATGAAGATCCATTTGCATAGCTAACGGTGCCAACGGCCTCAAGGATAACGCTGGACCAAAAGATAGGATGCATTCGCCCATGCAAAGAGATTTCAAGTGCATGCGCTCAAGGTAGAAGTTCGACCAAAGCAATGATGCAAGGGAAGTCAATGCATAAATGCCATTCGGCCATAGCATTCACCAAGGTTAAGGTTCAAGGGAGATTGAAGATGCATCCGCCAAGGAGAAACAATAGCCCAATCCCATTCGCCCAAGACATAATGCAATAAACAATGCATTCAAGAGACATGAATCGATGCATAGAAGCTCTTATGCCAATACAAGCTCATTCGGCCATGATAGAAGATAGACATATTCAGCCAAGGAGATGATAGAAGAAAAGCATTTAAACAAAGCTCAATGCCAAGCACATTCGCCTAGAAGGAGAAAAGCAATCATCAAACCCTATGCAATTGGAAAGAAATTAAATGCAAAGGGAATACCTATCAAGTCCAATCGGCCATGAGATAAAGGAATAAATAAAGGACTTGGTCTTCAATGCAACACATGACTGATTTGGTATGTTTTTCCTATTCATTTCAAGCTTGAAGATTCTGATTTTCATGCTTTCTTGCAAGGAGATGTGCCCTTGCTGATAGGGAGATGACCCCCTATGAACTAAGAGGTGATATTGCTTCTAATTTCACCATTGGTATTCAATTTGCAGGTATTAGGAGTTATTGTAGACCTTGGAGAAGCTT
Source organism: Cunninghamia lanceolata (assembly GCA_027924645.1). Taxonomy (NCBI): domain Eukaryota; kingdom Viridiplantae; phylum Streptophyta; class Pinopsida; order Cupressales; family Cupressaceae; genus Cunninghamia; species Cunninghamia lanceolata. Next base: position 3,977,763 of record BSBN01000082.1, read on the forward strand.
TACAATCATTGGATATCATTGAGGAGCTGTTGGAGGGTTTGCATCAAAGATTTCATTATTTTCCAGCCACAAGGGTATTGCTACAGTCATTGCAGCCACTTATAAAATCACTACAGTCATAGAGAAGCAGTGGTAATCATTGTGCAACTCTTCCACACATCATTGACAGCATCCAAGACCCATCGCCCAAGTTTAAGCTCCATCATTGGGTGTTTGGAGAAGATTCGGCCCTCATTGGAAGGCATTCTTATTGGCTGTTTTACATCAGACTGTTGCAACAGTCCTACAGTCATATTACAATCACTTTTGGGGGTGTTGTAAGGGCTACTAAGAGCTGGGGTCAATTGGAAACAACTTGGCAATCATCTTTCATTATTGGGTTATCATTAGATCCTATATTTGAAGCCATTTGTAATAGGTTGAAAGTCTGATTTCATTTCAATGTATGACTGTCACAGTGGACAGCGAACTCTTGATTTGTAATTGCATCATTCTTATTGAAGGAATAAAGCATTTGAAGTTGGGTTTCATTGAGCATTTGTGTACTTGTTCAATTTCATTTGAGTGGGCTAATTGGTTGCAAGTATTCTTAGCTAAGTTCCAATATAAAATTCAGTACAACCACTATGGAACATTACAGTGGTATCAGAGCTATGATCTTGCCAGCCTATGGGTTTTTTGAAGAAGAGCTGAAGCCATGAATGATAAAAGACTAGGCAAGCCTCCTAGAGGAGCTATGGAGTAAATACTACAAGAGATGGCATCATTGAACAAGGAAGAGTTGAGTGGAAGGCTTTTCAAAGTAGGCAATAAACTTGAACATTCATTTCAATCCAGGTATGCACTTCTCAGCACTTTGAAGGAAGTGGAGGCTTGTTTACTCATGGTGGATCAGTCACCTTCTAAGGTATTGCAAGCAGCTATAACTCCTATAGTGTCTTCCTTGGGTAAGACAAATTTGTTGAGATACAAAGATTATAAGGTGAGATTGGTTCTCACTTCTTGTTTAAGTAAGATTCTGAGAATTGCAGCTCCTAACATTCCATATCAGGATGACACAATGAAAGAAATATTTACGTTATTGGTGGAAAGTTTTGAAGGCTTGGGTGATGTCACAAATTTTCATTTCCCTAGGAGAGTCACTATACTTGAATCATTTGCAAAATTCAGATTGAATAACCTCATGTTGGATTTGGTTTTGGATGATTTAATTATCAAAATGTTCCATTGTTTCTTTGCCAAAATCAAAACATATCATGCAACAAATGTTAAATCAGCAATCCACACCATTTTGTCTCTAATCCTGGATGAGAAAGATGATATTTCTAAGCAGTTGTTATCTAACTTGTTGGCTGTTTGGAGGGAACATGATGTTTTATCAGCAGCATATGAGTTGTCAAACAGATTGGTGGAGCAGAAAATTGAGGAAATTAAAGATCAATTAACAGAAGATGAGCTGATTTCACTTGGTTTGCAGCCTATTCATGATGATTCCAAGACCGAAGAAGAACACATGGAGGCGAGTGATAATACATTTGAGCATGAATTTGAGACTACAATCGATTATGAAGGGCATACTATTGGTATTCGACACAGTTACCGGATACTCCACCCCCTCTCCCTTGGTACGCTTATCCCCGTATCGGGTACGGATACTCATAGGATACTTCTTGGATACCGTATCCGGCCATACCCAAAAAATACCTATTTTTTCCTGCGCAGATGCGGTATTCTCATGATATTTGTGCCATATCCCAAAAATATTAACCCTAGAATGTTAAAAATTGCCGCAAGCAACTGTTCCATGACCTAGCATGTTGATTTCTTGTTGCAGGGAACTACTTTGGACCAGCACGCACACGATGGAAATATGTCTTTCTATGCAATTGTATTTACTCAAATAATTGCATTCATTCTAAAGTTGGAGATATAGCGTCAACAAGCAATGGAGGAAGAGGCAAATTTTATTAATTGGTGATACTTTTTTTAATATTTGGCTTTCTTGTTTTACTTTAGATTGTAAACTTTTATTTATTTATTAAGTTTAATACATTTAACTTTTAATTTAAGTTTAATTTATTAATATATAATATATTTGTTAGATATATATTAGTTATATTCAATTTAAATTATTTAATATTATTTATTGCTAATCTATCTATATATCTATCTATCTATCTATCTACATATGTATATGTCGTATCTAGTTGTATCCATATTAGGGGTCTTGAAAAATAGTCGTATCCATATCCGATACCATATCCGTATCCGATACCGTATCCATGTCCATGCAACTCTAGTATTCGATCATACATGCAAGGAGAAGACATAGTCTTTGTTACAAAGATCATCCACGAGGAAGGTGATTCACAAGAAGAGCTCATGACACTTGAAGATAAAAAGGACATGATCAACCATGAACCAGCCCATGAAGATATAGGTGATGAACATGAAGAGGACAAGGATCAATTCATATATGTTGAAGAAGTCAAGACCTCGGATACACATCAGCCCCATGAAATGGAGTTGGAAGAGTTGCAGCCTATACATGATAAAGACCCAGCACTAGAGGATACTATCAAGGACTTGTATGGATAAGCTTCATTGAAGGATCACATATGGATTCACCAGGATCGTATGGACGAAGAACATACCATCATGGAGGTTGTCATTCATCAAGGTATGGATTCATTGAATAACATTGTTTCATTACCTCTACATCATATTGGCATGGAATCAAACAATGGTGTTGGTACCCTTGAGATGGATCTTGTACATAAGGCGGGATGTGATCCAAGTATATGGGATGAGATTGATGCGGCATGGCAAGGCAAACAAGTCATAATGATGCACACATTTTTATCAACCATTAAGGAGGATCATATAATAGTACACTCCACTCCTTACTTAGATGGAGATCCCTTGATAACGCATCATGAAGACTTCACATTTGGACATCATAGAGAGGTTCATGATATGGACATTCCGATGGAAGAAGAGGAAGACATGTCATACACATCATACATTCAGCCTTCTACAGCAGCCGCATGCATGAGACAGCTTGTTGGAGTGGATGGAAGACATGGAAACCTAATTTGCAGCCATGGGACTGAACTAGTTACACGAGTCTTCATTGGAGACTTGCCTTGGTCCTACCCTAGTTGAGGGTCACCGAGTAGAGGAGAAAGAGAAGATTCAGATCTGCGAAAACATCTTCCAGGGATATGAGGTATGGTCTGATTTTCTGAAATGTAACAGCAGTCTTTTACCTTCACTCCACCATATTACTTCAGCCTTATGGATCAGCCATGGAGCATGTACTATCCGTGAAAGATATCAGGTTGAAGTGGCAGTCCCAAGACACAGGGACAGGTCTGATTTTCTGAGTTATAACAGCAGTCCTTTTCATCATCTCATATCAGACATAAGGATCAGTTTTGAGGCCAGTGTCTTCCATGGAGAATGTTGTATTGGATCAGCTTTGAATGGTGAATATGGAACAATGTTAATGACAAGGCTCAAGGAGGATGAAGACACCATAGCAAGGTGTGATAGAGCATCTGATTTTCTGATTTGGAGCAGCAGTCCTTGGCACTTGCATGATCATCCATTGGCAGCTCTCGCACATGAGCATGAGCTGATAGTGGTACCTTTACATGATGACTTCCATGTCAAGCTAGGGTATGACTCCGAGTTCTTCATTTGTTCACTTCACATGGAGCTTATATCACATCTTACGGAGAGCCACATCATGGGATATGATGATATCATTGTGCATACTCATATTTTTGGCAAGTATGATGCATTTGTGAACCCTCATGAGGAGCTTGCTTGTAGTGGTCTACCCTATGTTGATGACTCTTGGATGGAGCACATAGCTGCCTTATTCCAGATGCATACCATGGAGACTTTGTCGAGACATGCTAGGGTGGTACAGCTGGGTCATGTCACAAGGTATGAAGATATTATGGTTGCTTTGAAGATGCTAATACATATGTACCAGCTAAGTTGTGTCATTCCAGTCCTAGTTCATAAGACCTCATTCTTCACATTGATAAGCAATGGCTGCTACACTTCATGGGGCCTAGACTTTTGGCAAGCTACAGCTGCTTGGGAGTTTGATGAGGCTTTTGAGGTTACACTTAGTGGATCAGCCACTTACATGATGGTTTCATGGAATGCTAATGATGTTCTATTGCTGGACATTTGTAATTTCAGTTTCAGTACAGCAGGGTTGAGGGTACTTTTCAATGAACGAAAGTGGACTATCTTTGTGGGGAAAGATCCTAATATTTGTCTTCTATCTTCAATCACTTTTGTTGGCACTCTTCACCACATTTTTGGTGATATTTTCAGTTTGGAAGTTGCTGGTCTGAGTTCAAACAGCGAGATTATTTGGAAAGTTGCACCTCCATTCATAGCTACACTTGGCACATACGGTGAATTCATGACATCACTTTGCATTTTCAGATCATGGTTTGACATTGGTATCTTTGATTCTGAATTGTTGTTTTGGAATCATCATTGGAGCTCGTACATGGATATGTTTACTTCATCATTTGACAGAGGAAGAGGTCCCAGGATCGTTTACAGGTTGAAGGACAATGGTGTTCGATTGCTTGAGGACAAGCAATCACAGGAAGGGAGGACTGTCATGTCCTCATTTCCGGAGTGATCACTAAATGTTATAAGTGTTTAGCCTATTCATCATTCCCGTAGGCTAAAACACATGGTAAGGGAATGGAAGTGATTTTGGTTCAATAATCTTCATTGTATATTTCATGTAAGCCAAAATCATGAGGGCTTCATCATGTGGAATTACAATTCCTATTGTAATTTCTCATATTTAGGGGGGTAGGACCCATAATTGAGGGGCCAAATTAATAAGTGTTTTCTAAGGCCAAATTGTAAAAGGGAAAATGAAATCTTTAATTACATTTTCTCTAAATCTATTTTTTTTAGATAGGACCTATTGACAATTGGTGTTGAGTGTGTTGAAGGAATAGGTCCAAGCTAAAATGTGATCAAATGCAAATTCAAATGAGCCTTCAAAAGGGCAATCGGTCATCATAGAAGAGCCCAACGAATGCACAAGGAGGGAATCCAAATTCAAAGAAGAGCAACCGATTGTAATTGGATCATTCGCCCATAATAAAAATAGGTCCAAGCTAAGCAAAGTACGATTCATGAGTTCATGCGCCTAAGAGGACTCTCCCAACTGTTGAAAGCAAAAGAAGGGACATTCGCCTATGCTAAAGAGGGTTCCAAATACATTCGCCCAAGAAGAATGACACATCAAACATCATTCACTCAAGGAAGAATCGCCCAAGGAGTATTTGATTGGCACTTTGAATGAAGATCCATTTGCATAGCTAAGGTTGCCAACGGCCTCAAGGATAAGGCTGGACCAAAAGATAGGATGCATTCGCCCATGCAAAGAGATTTCAAGTGCATGCGCTCAAGGTAGAAGTTCGACCAAAGCAATGATGCAAGGGAAGTCAATGCATAAATGCCATTCGGCCATAGCATTCACCAAGGTTAAGGTTCAAGGGAGATTGAAGATGCATTCGCCAAGGAGAAACAATAGCCCAATCCCATTCGTCCAAGACATAATGCAATAAACAATGCATTCAAGAGACATGAATCGATGCATAGAAGCTCTTATGCCAATACAAGCTCATTCGGCCATGATAGAAGATAGACATATTCAGCCAAGGAGATGATAGAAGAAAAGCATTTAAACAAAGCTCAATGCCAAGCACATTCGCCTAGAAGGAGAAAAGCAATCATCAAACCCTATGCAATTGGAAAGAAATTAAATGCAAAGGGAATACCTATCAAGTCCAATCGGCCATGAGAGAAAGGAATAAATACAGGACTTGGTCTTCAATGCAACACATGACTGATTTGGTATGTTTTTCCTATTCATTTCAAGCTTGAAGATTCCGATTTTCATGCTTTCTTGCAAGGAGATGTGCCCTTGCCAATAGGGAGATGACCCCCTATGAACTAAGAGGTTATATTGCTTCTAATTTCACCATTGGTATTCAATTTGCAGGTATTAGGAGTTATTGCAAGCCTCGGAGAAGCTTTACAATCATTGGATATCATTGAGGAGCTTGTTGGAGGGTTTGCATCAAAGATTTCATTATTTTCCAGCCACAAGGGTATTGCTACAGTCATTGCAGCCACTTATAAAATCACTACAGTCATAGAGAAGCAGTGGTAATCATTGTGCAACTCTTCCACACATCATTGACAACATCCAAGACCCATCGCCCAAGTTTAAGCTCCATCGTTGGGTGTTTGGAGAAGATTCGGCCCTCATTGGAAGGCATTCTTATTGGCTGTTTTACATCAGACTGTTGCAACAGTCCTACAGTCATATTACAATCACTTTTGGGGGTGTTGTAAGGGCTACTAAGAGCTGGGGTCAATTGGCAACAACTTGGCAATCATCTTTCATTATTGGGTTATCATTAGATCCTATATTTGAAGCCATTTGTAATAGGTTGAAAGTCTGATTTCATTTCAATGTATGACTGTCACAGTGGACAGCAAACTCTTGATTTGTAATTGCATCATTCTTATTGAAGGAATAAAGCATTTGAAGTTGGGTTTCATTGAGCATTTGTGTACTTGTTCAATTTCATTTGAGTGGGCTAATTGGTTGCAAGTATTCTTAGCTAAGTTCCAATATAAAATTCAGTACAACCACTATGGAACATTACAATTGTTTATGAGATGTTATGCGGTTGAAATTAAGGAAGAGTATTATACACATCCTTTCTTATTATGTTGTGTACTGTGCTTTTGATTTATATATGTAGACATTAAAAAATATTTGTAATTTATGGTTAATTGTGTGGTGAGTAAGTGACTCATTGGGTTGGGTCTCTACATTAAGCTTGTCACTGTTAATCAACTCTGAAAAGAATTGGATCTGAATTGATCCTACTAAATGAAACCTTTTCCATTTAAGAAATATATAGGAAATGTCAGAACTTTCAAATGGTATTTGCATCTGAAGCTCTTCCTGCTATCTTATAAACAGTTTTCATAACCAAATCCAGACTAACAAGTAGATGCATCATCAGGCACAGCTTGAAGCACATAGAGGTTGAAAGAGAGACATCATTCTAGTAACAAAATGGCTATCCCAATCTAGACAACTGTTGGCTACCTGTATCACTAATTTTCAAAAGACTACTACAACTTGGCAGTAATTCCATTGTGTGTGTGTGTGTGGTATAGTTTCATTTTAAGACAGCCTAAAATGTAAAAACATAAATTATCGTTAGTCATTGGACATTTCCTCTATGAGCAACACGGTATCTCTGACACATGTTGAGTTACAAGATATTCACAAATTGAGACAATTTGAGTTACTCAGAGCATATATAGTTTCATTTTGAGACAGCCTAAAATGTAAAAACAGAAATTATTATTAGTCATTGGATATTTCCTCTGTGAGCAACATGGTATCTCTGTCACATTGTTGAATTACAAGATATTCCCAATTACCTGGAACAATGGTATGCATCTACAACTCGCCAACCATACCTAGTAACTGGCTCCATCTAAATTATCTAGGCATGTAGCTCCACTAAAGACATTGCTTTAATCTTTAAATTCTACCGTGTTGGGTTGTTTATGCTAGTTCGGATTGGAGCAAGATTAAAACCCTTGGGTCTTAGATTAAGACAATAAAACATGTAATATAAAACCTTTCTGGTCATTTGTATAGCTAAGGAGAGAAACCAAGAGGCACAAAACAAAGCATTAGCCTTTAAATAAATGATACAATTTCATCAAAAAGGCAATACAACTTATTATCAACCAAAACTTGTAACATCTAATAAAATCATAATAGGTGTATTTAATAAACAAGGGAAACCAATAGAACCAAAAAGGTGAGATTTAGTTAATACGGAAAAAACAAAATAACAATGGCATAAACTTTTAGGAAAACTAAATGCATGTTCATGTTACATTTCAAGCATGGAATCTTTTCCATGTCCTTGTTCAATGCACATGAAATTATATATCATGCTACCTTCATTTTTTTACAGACCTAGTGACAATGTTAAATAAGTAGGCTACAATCATAATAGGAATAAAATATCATACTCACTCAGCCAAAGGGAAAAAAATTCAAATGGTAAACTCTATCATTTGCTGCCATTTTTTTGCTAGTATGGGTTTTAACAAAATTCAATGTACTTATGATGAGCAAGTTTCCCTGAAAATCTCACTATTTGCAAGAACCATTTGTACATTTTCTACTCCATCTTATAGCTTTCCTTTCTTTTCCTTAGCATCCACCTATGAAGAATAAGTGCCACAAAAACATCTCTATTGTACCAAAGATGAAATTAAAAACCATGCAACTTTCAAAGTAATTTCTCATATTATGTTATCTAGGATTTTGGCATTCATCAGCACCTGCAAACCTTGTTTACTGCTTCAGCTTAGAGATTTCAAATGGAATGTTAACTTGCTTATAATACACAGCATATTGGTCCTACCAAAAAGACTTTAAACCATGGTAAAGAATGTTTAGAGACTCAAATGTCTTACCCCTAATTGATAAGATCCAAAGGTGAATATTTTTGCATTAGCATTTTCTTTCAGACCTTCTGAAAGTCGTCTCTGCCAAGCTACTTTCTTCACCCAGCGTTTCACAATCTACAAAAGGAAAAGATAAGTGTGTTATTGATGTTGTGCTCTCAAAATAGTCCACCTTCCCAACAGCCTTTTTCCTTTCCCCTTATGGAAATAAAGTCCTCATCCATCATAAAATATTGAATTAAAAAAGTCATTGAGAGCTAAATATTTAATAGTCTTATCCAGAAATAAACTAAAAGAATGACATCTAAAGAACAGAAAGTATCAAATGAAAATCATTAAACTTTACTTCCATTCACATTTTAGATGATAGCTATATTAACATTACAATTTGATTAAACCCAATAGAAGCCCAAGCTAAGATCCCTCTGACAAAGACAGCTAACTTGGAATTGCTACACGTATGCCTCTATAGATTATTAAAACATTTTCACCATTTTCAAATTTCACAACCTAATGCTGCAGTGTATAGGCAATACATATGAATATTTAATTGTCTTCTATATCTGCATAAATTTCTTTTCAATAAAAGTGCAGTAAAACACAGTTATCAAATAAAACATTAGTAAAAATTGGAGGATACTGACTCAAGCCAAAGGTTGAAATGTGGGGATAAATCTGCAGCAGTGCCATTTTCAAATGCTAATGGAAGTTCCAGAGCCTGTTTGCTGATATTGGAGACGAAGTAGTGTAAAACTGTTCTACTGTTGTACAGCCAAAGATCAATCTGACAACATTAAGCAGGATTTTTCTATTCTCTCCTGGTTGAATAAAACATGGGAGTGTTAAGGCTCTCAGTAATGACGACTGCTTGGATCCCAAAAGTATATTGAAGAACAAAACTGCTTTCAAAAAGGATATATTGGATCACTTACTTCACTACAACTTAGCAGTCAAAGCCATGCAATTATAGGGCCAAAAAAATGGTAAACTGTGCAATTTTTTCCCTTTGAAAAAATAGATGTAAGTTTATTTTTCAAGGAGACCACTATTTTGCAGATAGAAGAGCTTGAATTTTTTAGGATCTCAAATTAGCAGACCATCTTATATCTAGAATGGATGGTACTCTTTCCAAGTCAGAGGCAGAGCAGAGTTGGAAGATCTCCTTGCCTTTGTAGGGAGAGGATCTCTCTTAATGAGACACTTTATCTACTTTTCCTGCTTTATTCGAGAAATATATGATGCATTGTTTCAAGAAGAGAACAAGAAGAATGGCATCTAACAGAGTATGGTAAAAATCATTACTATGATGTTTGTTTAGGTAAAAGCTCTTATAAAGAGATTTGCATACTTTTAAAGGCATAAGAGACATAGGACTGCTTACAAAATGCTGAGATCTAGAGTCAAAATCTTATCAAATCCTGAGGAGCAGATTAGATAAAGTGTTAGAGACACAGTGGAGATGATGCAATTGTGGTTTATTGATCATTACATTTGAATGCTCCCAAATAACTGTTTCACTGAAGCTAGTATAATTTTTTTACTGAATTCCTTCCGAGGTTCAGAATTTTTACCAATTATTTCGTTGCTGTTGTTTTCCTTTTAATTGAATTTATTGATGTTGCTTCCTACTCTTCATATACCCATGAGAGAGATGTTCCACTCTGTCTTTCAAGTGAGTTAGCATACTTGGTTTAATGATGATTTCAAATTTTGAGCTAGAACCATAATTTGAGGGCTTTAATTTTTGTACTTTCTATGAATTCTTGTTTTCTGCTTAAAATGTAGTTTGTAGCAACCACAAAACTCGAGGTGCTACCAAGACAAGTGGAATGGTCTACGAAACTCACACCATTACTAATTACAAAGGAACAAAAACCACCAAGAAAAAGAGTGAACGTAACCTGTTCCAGTTGATGCAGCACATTTCGCCTCTTGGCAGCTTCTTCGGTTGAAATCAGTTCTGCATCACCTAGGAACTGAAAGGCAGATGATGATCAAGTTAAGGTAACAAACAAAGAAACAGAGCAAATGAATATAATTATGAACGTTGAGAAAACATACACACCTTTTCCAGAGCATATGTCCTGGCAATGTCCATTTCAGTAGGAGCAACCCAATAGAATCCACGAGGATCCCAAATCATGGATGTCGGTGCTGCTACCATTACATGGGGCAGGGGCATAATGTTCACACTTATTCCTCCAAGAAGATGATGCCCAATTTGGGGTCTCATCATGGCTACAATACTAGGATTAGCACCACTCTGCCCGTTCCCTACTACTTGTACTGAATGATGCTGACCCCGCTTTATCTTCTCACCTTCAAATCAAATCATAACCAGAAATGCAATGAATGTACTGCCCACATCTAAATAATCTTCAGAAAATTGGGTTTATTGTAACGCACTTCTAAATGTAATAATCCCGAGAAAACCATCAATATATTCATCACTGCATTAATATCAGAATTGGTGTCATGCACTGTTCATGCCTGTATTGTTACCTACAATATGGTGAAGAGCAGAATTGTTTGAATGGGAGAAGTGCAGAGGGTTTTAACCTTAACAATTTAGGCTCAATTCTTCAATGGCAATAATCTTGTTCTTTATCAAGAAACATGACTACTCTGTATATACATACATATCTATAAACCCAAAACGTTCAACGCTCACTGTGGTGGCCCGATTTCACTCTATTTGGATTTGAATTCATAGACCTAGGTGCCTACGCGTATGCTTCAAATGAAAAAGAAAATAATTGTTCCAATTAAGTGACATAAAAATGCATTACTTCAGAGTCCAACCGCTATCATTATTCATATCAAATCTTTTTCTTTCTAGTAGAAAGGAAATAAAAAACTATCTTCCAACAAGTGTTGTACTTGAGTTCCTCCTGTTTGAAAATTAGTATTTAATTAAGTTATAAATTATGTGTTGGGTAAGTTATATTTTAAGTTTTTTGAATATAGTTTTCAGAAATATGACTATCAAATTTATCTTGTAATATGACTATCAATTTATCTTGTGGGGATTCATTTTAATATATAGAAATTATAAATTGAAAGTTAATTTTAAGGTTGTAATATTAGAGTTGATGTTTTTCTTTGTCAAGTTTATTGTGTTTTATTTTTTAGTGTTTTTTCATCATATTTGTTTAGTGATATAGACAAATTAAATGTTAAAATGAAGTGGGTCAAGAATCCAACATAATATAAACCATTCAGAATTTAATTAATAGTAAAGCAACCCCTTACAAAACTAATGTTTTTATTATTTGTTGGGATCCAAAACCAAAAAAAGAGGTTTCAGATGCATTATCTTTTTTTTTATTGAATAAAAGCAAAAAAATTACATATAGCAGACTACAGATGTTCAAACAGACTACAAAATACTAGATAGAGAATAACTACTGTTGTAGCATCGCAATAAAAACAGTGATGTGCCATCATGGAGTTAACTGTCAAATCACCACATTATCTAACTCTTGAGTGGTCTTGGGTTTGTTATACTTCTATTAATATTTTCTATTCTAAGAAATAAGAATCAATCTATAACATGCAATAATAATTCCAACTTCCATCTAACAAATTTTGAATGTAAATTAGTTTACAGTATTGCAAGAAGATAGTGACAAGAAAAAGCATAGTCCTTACTTTTTTAGAGTTGTTTTTTTATCTTAGATTTATCTTGGCTCAATCCTCTATTTTTAGCTCTATTTTTTTGGAAAACGCATAGCCCTTTCTTTTTTAGAATTGTTTTTTCACCTTAGATTTATCTTGGCTCAATCCCTTATTTAGCTCTATTTTTTGTTTGCATTACTTTTTTCATTTCATTCACAACTATCTACTACAATTTGCAGTACTTCAACATTGTAGTTATAAGGCAACTTATTATTTTCTTAAGGAAAGTATCTAGAGAACAAAAAGAATAATTCACTAAAAATGGATTACATTTTTTTGATTAGTTAGCTACAGAATATCTATGTTAATTATGAAAAAATGTTGTGTTCACACTCCATATGGAAGGATTGTACAACATTGAAAACAATCAATGATAATAAAGTGTTGAAGATTGCTCAAATGAGGAGTTACATTATGTACAAACCTAACTTTATTTCTAGTGAGTTCATTGGTGAGACACAAAATGTAGATTTAAAACTCTGGTTTATTCTCTAAATGCAAGAATTGATCAATGGAGAAATTTAAGACTAGTTTGACTGCTTGTCTCCAAAGTTTGCTTCATGAACTCTTCTAGTGGGTTTTTAATGGCATTAAACAACTTGGTTTTATTTTATGACTAAGTACTTTTGTTAGAATTATGTCAAGATATTTTGTGTTAACTTAGATGTTAAATATTTTATGACTTGCAAAAAAAATTTATAAAAAAGAAAGCAATCAAAGCAAATCTAAAAATCAAACCTATAATTTAGGAGGTGTGAAGCATTAATTTTAGAAAATATTAAAACTTGCCCAAATGACAAAAGGCATATAAAAAACCTACTCTTCACTATTTTTTTGTTATTTTCTCTCTAATTGTTTTGTTGTGCAGGGATGGAAATATGAAGGGAATGGAAATATGAACTCTTCACTATTTTTTTGTTATTTTCTCTCTAATTGTTTTGTTGTGCAGGGATGGAAATATGAAGGGAATGAAAATATGAAGGGATTTGATGAAAGTTGGAGTTGAACACTTTACAGATATATGATTGAAAGTTGGAGTTGAATACTTTATAGATCTAGGATTTAAATCTGATTAAGGATGGATTCATTTTTATACTGATGGATTGAAAAATAAATTTATTTATTTTTAATTTGTAAAGAAATCCTATATCTATTTTTCTTTGTTTTGTGTTGTTTGTAGGTATGGAGGGTTTGGTTTGCATGCCCAAACAGAGGAAGAACAAACATTGTTTTTCCAAAATTCCATCTTGCTGGAGTTTGGAAGCCAAATATTTATGCTAATACTTACATATCAAACTATGTTTGAATATTAAAAACAAAAGATTGTAGTGACATAACAGTAGGGTTTGATTTAATTAACAAGACTTTACAGATTTCTCTGGAGAAAAAAATTTATTACAGATATCTAAAAAAATTTATGCATGATGCAGATGTATCATAATGGAGATGGTTCCCAGACTAAACATTTTACTCTAAATATTAAAAACACAAAATTTATATTTCTCTATAATCTATTATGCAGTAAAAATGAAAACATATATTTTTCTTCTTTTTGATTCTGCACATACCCAAACCCAAAAAAAAAATTGCATAAACTAAACTAATTAGAACAGATAGATTCTGAGAAAATTTAAAATTTATAAGAAAAAAAATTATAAAATGAAGGGGAAGGCGGCTGCCCACAAGGGACCGCCCTCCCCGTGGGGAAGCCGTCGGCCTTTCCCACGGCTCCTTCACCGTCCCCATATGCGATTTGGGGCGGCCAAAGGCAGCCTCGATAAAAAAATATATATATTTTAGAAAAAAAACTATTCCAAATCATATTCTTCTCTTCAGATTTTTTTTGATTTTAATCTATAACTATGTGTATGTGTATATATGTTGTACCCATGTAAGTATATATAGTCTATCTATAATAAAGAAAATACAATTAATAAGATCTGATTTACAATATGTGTAAATGAATACAAAATGGTACGGGGAATTCTTTCTTTTGTAGAGGTTTACATTTACAGATTCTCAATCGTAAATATGTGCATTCATAAAACAAATCATTCAATAGACTGAAGACAAATGGCATGGAGAATCCTGCAGGCGGTAGGGTCAAATGGTCATGCAGGGGGTAGGGTATGTATGCCTCATATTTGAAGCACAGTTACGTGCCTCCTGCATGCCTCTGCATTCTGGAGTATAAGCCACCTGTAGAGCCAAAAATAGGCTGCCCTACATCGTGGACTATAAAAGGATCCATTTCCATATATGAAATATTACATAAATCTAGCGACATACATTCTAAAAATGGCATGGAGACTAAATCTAAAAACTTTTCTTTCTTATATGGAATCTTGCACAAATCTGAAGACCTGCATGGAGACATACCTTTTCTGCCAACTTCAGCTTCTAAGCTCTCCCAAATCCTTTGCCTCTCAAAGTAAAAATCTTGCAATGATAGGAAATAAAACTAGGGTTAGGTTTTTATCTTGCAACCTAAAATTAGGTTTTCTTTTTCAAAAACTCACTTGATTTTTTTTTGTATTTTTTCCCACATGTATTAATCATTCCAAGAAGACCCCGCTGACACTTAACACGACACATCACCATGAAGACCTTTGTTAGAATAGATGTGTTGTACACCTTGCATAATATTGATTAAATTAGTACTAAGGTCAATGGGTTTAGTGTGCCATCTAATTTTTGTGTGAGCTTCTCTTTATAAAAGCAAACACACGGTAGTTCACATGTGCAACATATTTATTCCTTAATCCATAATGTTATCATAACTGCACAAAAAAGCAAAAATTTTAAAAACACATATAATCCAATGTCAAGAGTCAATCCAATACAAAACTATATAACCACATCTCATTAATCAACTATGAAATGTATTAACATGCATCATCATATTTGTTAAGAATATATTATAAACATGTAATAAAAATTTGTAAACTCTAATTCAATTAAACAGAATTAAATCCAAAACTAATGATTATTTTGTCATCATGAGCAATCTATAAAATGATATTCTAATATAATGTTTGAACTAGCATAGTCTATCATCATAAAACATAAAACATAAAATGTCAAATCTATGAGTATCCTAACAAATAGGTCTATCCAACTAGAGCATGGTCATAAAAGAGAACAAAAAGAATGACATCTCAAGAGTATAATAAAAATCATTACTAAAATGTTTGTTTAGGTAAAAGCTCTTATATAGAGATTTGCATACTTTTAAAAACATAAGAGACTTTGAATGCTCCAAATTTTTTTGTTGTTTTCCTTTTAATTGAATTTATTGAAGTTGCTTCCTACACTTCATATACCCATGAGAGATGTTGCACCATGTCTTTCAAGTGAGTTAGCATACTTGGTTTAATGATGATTTCAAGTATGATTTCAAATTTTGAGCTAGAACCATAATTTGAGGGCTTTAATTTATGTATTTTACATGAATTCATTGTCTTTTTGCTTAAAATGTAGTTTGTAGCGACCAAAAAAATTGAGGTGCTATCAAAACAAGTGGGATGGTCTATGAAACTCACACCATTACTAATTACAAAGGAATAAAAAGCACCAAGAAAAAGAATGAATGTAACTTGTTCTAGTTGATGCACCACATTTGGCCTCTTGGTGGCTTCTTTGGTTGGAATTAGTTTTGCATCAACTAGGAACTCAAGGAAACAGAGCAAATGAATATAAACATCCCAGCAATGGAGCAATAGGTATTGTTTCACACTTCTTCCTCCAAGAAGAGGATGCCCCTCTAAAAGTATGCAAATCTCTATATAAGAGCTTTTACCTAAACAAACATCTTAGTAATGATTTTTATTATACCCTCATTTTTTTGTTCTCTTTTTGAAACAATGCATCATATTAACATTATGGACCTTTGTTGGCAGGATCATCTAAAGGATATTAAGGAATATGACCCATCCCAACCCATCCCAACGTACATGGGAGACTATCTTAACAAAGTGTAAAGAAGTGTATTTATAGCTAAGGCAAATTGCTTCTAGTTAGGTTTGTATGGGTAGGATGTTGCTAAGCATTGAACTCATGATGTGGGATGTTTCCATGTGTTTGATGTGTATGGTTCTAGTTGAAAGACTTATATGGAGCTAATTCATATAGTATAGGGCTTGCTAGGTATCATGTGTGTATGGAAGTATAACACGTGGAAGATGTCATTCCATGTGTTGCATGCATATGGTCCAATGTTAAGTAGAATGTGCTTGTAGCACACAATGTACAGGTGCATGTGCTAGGAGTGCACAATGTATAAGGATAAAGCACATGATACTTGAGGAGGTGCTAGTGAAACTGCTAAGGCTTGTATATAGAGCTCTTGAGATGGCATGGCTATGAGGTGTGCATGATTGTGAGATTGTGTGACACATTTGTGAGGTGTGCTAAGTTGCATAATTTGCATGTGGTTGCACATACCTATTAGATGTGCATATATGCATGAGGTGTCTTAGTTCTATGCAATCACACAAAGGAATGGTGCATGTGATTAAATATAGTGTTGTCAACTAAACTAATGTGGTAGATTACATTTAGATCATTTTTAGTTGTGGGAAGTTTAAGGAAAAGCTTACTGGCAAGATGTAGTTATTGATCTCAAAGGTACTTTTCAAGGGCAATTTATTTATATTTTGGTATATTTAGGAGCTATAGATAGTATTATTTAACATAGAGTCTTAGATAAATAAAAAATAGGCTCTAAGTTGTTAAGTCAAGACAGATTGCAAGTGGAGTTCATCTTGGGAAAGACCGAAGAAACTAACCAATGCTTGAGAAAGGCTAAATTAATATCAAGATCAACCTACATAGCTCTCAAAGTAGGAATATATGCTTCCATTTGTATGGGATTAACAAGGTATTATTATTGATTTGTGTAGATTTTTAACAAGTGGTCAATCCTATAATGACATTGTAGTGCAAGAGAAAAATAATTGAGTGGACAAATAAAAGTGAGACTACAATTATGAAGAAAAAAGAAACTCAAACTACTATCCCTATTTTGCACACACCCAATCCAAAACAAAAGTATATGGTATGGGTGAATTCATCTTTAGATGTGTAAGGTGAAATCTTAGGCAAGAAGGGAGAGTAGTCACTTACAAATCTAGGAAACTCAAGGATCTTGAGCTAAATTATCCTACCTATGACTTATAACTAGCAACATTAGTTCATGCACTAAAAGTTTGGAGGCACTTCCTAATGGATAGACCCTTTAATCTAAGCATTGAACATAAGGGATTAAAATATGTTTTAACTCATCCAAATCTAAATGTTTGTAAAGGGAGGCGGCTTGAGTTCATTAGTAACTTAAAACTTGATATATCTCGAGATGCCTAAGTCATCCACTAAGCTTAGTGGCCATTTCTTAACTAAAGGTGATGTTGTGAGAAATGATAAGGAATCAATAGGTGGATAAATTCTATAAGAGTATGTAGGCTAAAATAATCCAAACCCTTGGCAACTATAGTAAATTGAAGAAGGTGACATATTATGATTTGGAGGATGAATCTATGTATGTCTAGAAGGCAAGTTAACTAAAAGGACCCTTAAAGAAAGTAATTATGGTGCAGTCATGGTCGGAGGGTTCACAGAATTAACTATCTGAACCATGTAGCTAGAGTAAACACAACACAAATAACACAAATATGGAATGTAATGGAAGATTTAAATGCTCAATATATCATATATTTAGAATGCTTATATGCCAGCAACATGCAGGCTACAATCTAGGGCTCATAGGCCTGATTTTCCGGTTACAACAGATATTGCTTTGAAGCTCTTTCCAAAACAAAACATCTAAGGATCATGAACTAAGAACTATCTTACTTATGAATTATGCTAACTGACTTCCTAATACATCTTAAAGATCTATATATATCATCTGCAAGCTCAAGAGATCCTCCACGTTGGCCAAGAAGCTTACAAACTCCAATGAAGGAATGTAACGTGTAGAAACAAAAGGGTCGGGCCTAAACATCTAGTAATGCTCCGTAAATGCATAAATCAAGGTGCGGACCTCAAGGAAGGTTTGTTAGATCTATATGTGCTTTGAATGATGTTCCATTTATCTTTGCAAGTCACAGAAGTGCTCCACAAACCTTCTCCTTCAACTGACTGTCTGTATGCTCTGCTTTGTGAAAGCTGATGATCTCCTATTAGCGATAACTTTTAGTAGACAAGTCCAAATGACCTAAAATTTGGATATGATGTAGATGATGGTATGTAGATGCTAAGTCCAGCTCCATGAGCTCTAAAATGAAGATGCAAAAAAATGTGGTACAAAATGTTGAAATTGTAACTGACTGAACTAAACTAAAAATGAAAGAAAAGAAAGAATGCAAAATGTTTTTGGTTGATGCAAGATTGCTCTACAACCTGGGATGCTCCTACATCAGACACCTGGGGTTGTTGAAAAAATGAGTCCCTCACTTTGCTGGGGCTAGAGGAAAACCAAGGTGGTCCACCTCATCCTGCGAAATCCAAGTTGAATCTTCTTCTAGTCTGCCTTTCCACTTGACTAGATATTCTTTGTATTGCTTGCCTTTGGTGATGTGTCCAACTCTATTTTCCAAGATGTCTTCTATTTGCTCCGATTATTGTTGTGGTAACTAATTCCTCAAGTCATCTTCAATGTTGTCACTTGATTCTCCTTCATGATACTGATATAAGTCTGAAATGTTGAATATAGGTGATATACCCAATGTCTCCAATAGATCTACTTCATATGCATTGCCTGAATTAAACTTCCTAAGTATCTTACACAGTCCAAACTTCTTCATCTTCAGCTCATTATATGTCCCTACTAGAAATCTCTCCTTTCTCAGAAAAAACCATTACTTCATCACCAACTGAAAAAGAATTTGTGTCTCCTCTTCTCATCTACTTTATCCTTATACTTACTACTCATCTCCTCCAAATGCTTCTTAACCTGATTATGTATTGTCTCCATGTATCCTACAAATCCTTCTGCCTCTGTACTTCTCTTATTCTCCATACTGATATCTCTCAACTCTATTACTCCTCTAGGTTTCATTCTGGTCACAATCTCAAATGGTGTCTTCCCCACATACTCCTATTTACTAAATTATTACATGCAAACTTTTCTTGCGGTAGAACTAGATCCCAATTTCATGTCTTCTCCCCTACCAAACATCTCAACAAGTTTCCCAAACTCCTATTTACCACTTTTGTTTGTCCATCTGTCTGTGGATGAAATGTTGAATTAAACTTTAGGTCTATCTTCATCTTCTTCCACAATGTCCTCCAAAAGTATCCAATGAATCTTGTATCCCTATTTGAAATTATGCTCTTAGGTAATCCATGTAATCTCGCAATCTCCTTGAAAAATACGTCAGTAACATGCACAACATCATTTGTCTTCTTACAAGGTATGAAATGTGACATCTTTGAAAATTTGTCCACCACTACAAATATAGAATCATGTCCTCTTTGTGTTCTTGGCAATCCTAATATGAAATCCATGCTTGTGTCTTCCCAAGGTCTCTCTGGTACTATCAAATATTTGTACAATTCAGTATTCTGACTACTCCCTTTTGCAACTTGACATACTCTACAACTCTGCACAAACTTTCTGACATCCTTATATATTTGAGGCCAAAAGTAATGCTCTCTTACCAAAGCCACTATCTTGTCAATTCCAAAATGTCCTGTCAATCCACCACTATGTTTCTTCTTGATCAAATTATCTCTCATTGAACTCTGAGGTATACATAATTGATTTCCTTTGAACAACATATCCTCTTGAATGAGATAATCTAACCACTTGCTTCTATCTGTGAAAATAGGTTCCTTACATGCTTTCCATGGTTCTACAAAATCAACATCTTCCTCATACATGTGCTTCAGTTCTTTAAAACATAATACTTCGAGTCTCATCTCTGTCAATAAATTCCTTCGTCTACTCAATGCATCCAAAACCTTGTTTGACTTTCCACTCCTATGCTTCAATACAAATGTGTAACTTTGCATGAACTCTACCCATCTCATATGTCTCTAATTTAACTTTCGTTGACTATTCATATATTGTAAAGCCTAATGATTTGTATACAACACAAATTCCTTAGGCAACAAGTAATGTCTCCATTTCTTCAAAGATTAAATTATGGCATAAAATTATTGATCATAAACTAAATATCTTCTCCTTGCATTATTCAACTTCTCACTGAAATATGCTATTGGTCTACCTTCTTGACTTAACACTGCTCCTATTGCATTTCCACTTGCATCACAATCCGCTTGAAATACCTTGTTGAAATCTAGTAATGCTAACATTGGTTGCTCTATCACTTTCTGCTTCAATAATTCAAAACTTTTATTTGCTCCTGATGTCCGCTTAAATTCCTTTCTATCACCTCTCATTGTCTATGTCATTGGTGTGCATACTGAATTGAAATTTCTAATGAACTTCTAGTAGAAACTATCTAATCCATGAAATGATTTGACTTCTCCAATGCTCTCAGATGTCGGCCATTCAATAATTGCTCTAAGTTTCTCAAGGTCCATCTTTAGTCCTTCTAAAGAAATCACAAATCCTAGATATACCAATTCTTCCTTCATGAAACTACATTTCTTGATGTTTATCAACAATTTCTCTTCTCTCAGTCTCTACAATACTCGTCTAATTTGCCACAAATGTTCTTATTTTGTCTTATTGAAAATTAGAATATCATCCAAGTATACAATAACAAACTTACCCAAGAATTTCTTCAAAACCTCATTCATCAACCTCATGAAGTACTTAGTGCATTAGTCAATCCAAAAAGCATCACTAACCATTTATACAATCCTTCATTTGTCTTAAATGTAGTCTTCCATTCATCTCCTTCTCTAATCTTGATTCGATGATATCCACTCTTCAAGTCTATCTTTGTGAAATACTTTGCTCCACTCAAACAGTCCATAATGCCATCCATCCTTGGCAATGGAAATCTATACTAAACTGTGATCTTATTGATTACTCTAGAGTCTATACACATCCTCCACTCTCCATCTTTCTTTATTGCTAACACTCCAGGTACTGCACATGGGCTTAAGCTTTCTTTGATCAATCCTTTTCTCAACAATTCTTGTATCTATCTATTGATGGTGATAGGTTGTCATTGATGTCAAAAGTGTGTTCATATCAGGAGGAGATGGTGCATTACAAGAGTTGCCATAGTTGTTGTTCAAAGAAGATCTTAGTTGGTTTATGTCTTATTCTTCATGTTGAGTTGGTCACAATGTCATCTGTGGTAATGGCATATCACTCTTGGTCCATGCAATGGAAGTGGCATTCTATGCTCAGTTCAAATCAGGGCAAGGTTCTTGTTTGAATCACATGACAAGGAGATAAAATGGCAATGAGTTTAACACCTAACAAATATTCAACAAGGTGCTTCATTTTGTCTCAGGACATAGTAATATCATCAGGGATGGATAAGTTACAAAGTTTTTTTTAACACATGATGATCAAATGGACAATAGTGTACATGACAATGTAAGGAAATGAGATTTGCAATGTTCTATGTCTGCCTTGTTGATCATGCCATGAGAAGATCAAGATTCTCATATGTTGTTATGCTTCATGCTATGATGGTCATAAAATGATAGAGTTACTGATGTTTTACAAGAGTTTGTTGATAGTGGTGAGTACTAATGCAGATTACAGATATGTCATACAAGGTGATGATCATTTATTTAATCATGTTGTTTGTTCTCCAACCACAAATGTTTCCTAAAAACTCTTGCTAAATTCTAAGAAATTAAATCCTCTCTAAACATTATAGCCTGTCATATATATCAAATGCTCTTTTTGTTATGTTTTCAAGTTGACCTCTCATAGCAGGTTAAGTCACTAAAGGTGACTTTCTTAAGGGGTCTATGAATGTTATGGTGACTGGCCTCTTACCTCCGATGGCACAAGTCTCACAGTGGTCAAAGGTCATTGAATGTTAGTAAGCATAGTATATATGTTTTATGGAGCCCGATTAATATTAAAAGACTTTGGTTTTAAAAAGAAGACCATTGAATGAATAGGTGGAGCCCGATTTCTAAGGTGGAACCAGTCTTATCTTGAGCGGGAAAGAAAGCATAAATGGATATGGTTTAGAGTTTGGTGGAGTGCCAAAAGTATGTTTAAATGTGATAAAAGTATATGCTTTATGCATTGAAAATTCAAAAGAATTAAGGGCACGATACATTTGTTATGCTTTGTTTGTAAATTTAGAATGTTTCTTATAAAGCATCAAATGCTTTTATATAAAAAAAAGAAACATTAGTTGCTCAAATAGGTAAGTCAAATGTAGATTTTGGAGCCCATTTTTCATGAAGATTTTTTATAAGGCATCGGTTATTTTGGGTCTTTAAAAAAGCATTAAAAATGCTTTTGGAGAGTTGTTCACATTTTATGAAGAACTCATTTTTTTAGAAACTTTTCTTCACCTAGTTTATTAATTTTTTAAGAGAGATTTTTGGAGATTAAAAGGAAAGAAGAGAGTTTCTTTTTGATATTGATATATTGTCATTGAAGATTTTTTGCAGAGAAATGATTTTTTTGATTGCAGAGCAAGAGGAAGATGAATGGTTTTGTGTTTTCTTTGAAGATTTTTTTTGATCTTATTTTTAAAATAGGTTGTGCAAGGAAGATAAAAAAAATTGGAGGAAAATGAACAGATATGAAAGATATTTGTGTAAGGAAGATATTTTTGCAGAGAGAAGTGAAATTCCAAGAGTCCCGTTGTTTATAATTGCAAATATTGTGTGATCAGATACAGGAGAAATTTTTGAAGGAATGTGAAAGGTTCCAAGGCATTGAAGAGATAAATTTGTTTTGCACATTAAAATAATTACAAAGATGAAACATATAGGATATTGGTGCAGGAGCACCTACCTGACAGTTGGCCTCCATGAGGCAATTAGTTTGTTTTGAGTCTTGTTAATGTTTCCAAGAAGGTCTGATAAGACCAATGCATGTAATAAGGTCATGTTGACCATACTTTACTATTTTTAGATAGTTTGTTTGGACAGCTGTTATGCTGTATGTCCGGTTGGATCCTCCCAGCCGCTTGGAAGCTCCCAGTCGCTAGGAATCGAGTGGTAGTACTGGCAGGAAATCCTATTTATGTAGTAGGATCGGTTGGTATTGCATATCATCGATCAT
Source organism: Cunninghamia lanceolata (assembly GCA_027924645.1). Taxonomy (NCBI): domain Eukaryota; kingdom Viridiplantae; phylum Streptophyta; class Pinopsida; order Cupressales; family Cupressaceae; genus Cunninghamia; species Cunninghamia lanceolata. The sequence continues at coordinate 4,001,194 of BSBN01000082.1, forward strand.
CGATCAGACTTTGCAGAGAGTGAGTTAGAGGGAGAGACTGAATACTGTATTTGCATCTTTTGAAATCAAATAAAGAGATCCTGTTTGTGTCTATTCTCTGTTTTGGATTCCATTGTGTGATCGATTTGCTGTTTTGGTGGTTTCATGGATTCGCTGATCCATTCCACCGGTTGATTCGTCGAATCGGTGGAATGGCTATGTACAGTAGTTTAGGGTTTAGTCTGCATTTTGTGTTCGTTTGCATGCAGGTGTGCAGGATTGTCGTCGAAAGGTGTTGAGGACCCTAGCATGGGTATGTGCTAGGTCGTGCTGGTTGTTAGAGTCTGGAAAGTTGTCCAGGAAGCGGATCGGGTCACCTCAGGAGGTTCAGCGGATCGAAATTCGCTAAGGTTGGAAAATCCATCGCAACGGCATCATCAGGATATTTCTGTGTATATCCTGCAGTTACTTCGGGCGTCATCCGAGTAGATGGAGGTGAGCATGATGCAGTAGATTGCATAAGGTGAATGTGCATTGGGGTGATCATCATCAGGTGTTGCCGAGGAGGAGCGTATCGGCATAAGGTAGAAGATCGGGTTGACAATTCCTTCGCGGGCCGATAATGTTAAGTTTGGCCAACAACAGGATATTGGAGGAGCTGCATGTGACGTCATCGTCATCAGGATAATCGTCATCAGGATATCGGGGTGACGTAAGCATCGAAGGAAAGGTGCATGAGGTTGTCGTCATCAGGATATTGCGAATATCACCCGATGCAGATTTATCCTGCTGACGTTAAGTGTTTCGGCATCGGTAGGAGTAATAGCGTCGGGGAGACCTTTTTCGGCCTGGCCGATAGAAGAAGTGTTGCCGATAGGCAACCTGACCAATGAAAAGAGATATCGGGGTGATATCGGACATCGGGACAGAGTGTTGGAGTCTGGCCGATAAGCCAAGTCTGGCCGATCGGTATACGACCGATATATTCATCGGGGTGACATTAGTCATCGGGGGTAAGACATTTCCCCTTGGCCGATGAACCATCTCTCGCCGATAGGCGATAAGGAGATGAACAGTGATCGTCAGGAGGATGTTTGCGCTTGCCAAATATGATGATGCTGCCGATAGCCGGATATGATGATGCTGCTGACAGGCGAAAGGTCGAAGGTTTGTCTGCAGGAGGATATCGGTCGGCAGAGAAAATATGATGATGCTGACAGTGTTAAGGGAAATATGATGATGATGATGAAGGGTTGTAGACATACATGCTGTATGTCAAGGTTTTAGTGTGGATGCCTCTGAAAAAGTGAAAAGACTTTCAACTTGTAAAAAAATTGTTTTTCAGGTGCATTGATGAGGTCTTGAAAGACAGAGATAAAACATACAAAATGAGGAAGTGTTATTGAATGGATCAGAATACAGGATTGATATGCAGTGTTGTTGAATGGATTAGAATAAAGGATTGATATGCAGTGTTGTTGAATGGATCAGAATACAGGATTGATATGCAGTGTTGTTGAATGGATTAGAATACAGGATTGATTTGCAGTGTTGTTGAGTGGATCAGGATACAGGATTGATTTTGAATATCTGAGTTTTGAATATGATTTGGGTTGATGAATAGAATGGCCATTTGATAGACACATGTGAGAGAAGAAGTGTTTTGTATTGAAACATAGAAACCCTCTGAGTTCTTGTTTTCAGTTTGTTCTGTATTAGGGGTTGGTGCTCCTTGAAGTTGATGCTTTTAAACAGTATGCTAGTGAGGCTTGTGGTTAGTGAGACCTTGGTCAGTGAGACCTTCCTATGCCAGTGAGGCTTGTGGTCAGTGAGACCTCTGTATATGTCAGTGAGACATTTGTAAGAAGTTTTTCATTTAAGCCAGTGAGGCAGTTTGAGTGGTTTTTCTAACCAGGAGGGTTTTCCACTCGGTAAAAAGCTTGTGTCATGCTTCTCATTGATTTCTTCTATGTGTGTGTACATTAATGGTTTGATCATGTTTTTGTTTACATCTGTTATTGTAAGTCTTGTGCATATAAACTCAACAAATCATTAATGTATTCCTTTCTATTTGTTCTGTAAGAGAAAGCTTACAAAAATTTGTAAAATGTTTGAAAACTAATACAACACTGATTCACCCGCCCTCTCAGTGTTGTCCTGGACTCCTACAAACTCTGGATTCTCTACTAGTGTCATTCGGTGTGCCACTTTGTTAGGCAAACTAACTCCAGGTATAAGGTCCATATGAGGATTGATACTCTAGATTGGTGGCAATCCTTCAGGTACATTATTTGATATGATGTCTTCATATTTTGTCAACAATTCAGTTATCTCCTTTGGTTGTGATTCTTCAATCTTTGTACTTAGTGTTCCATGCTTCTTAGGAATCAAAGCAAAACACATGTTCTCATGTCTCAATCCATCTAGAAATTTCTTTCCATCAACCAACTAGATTCTAGCATTCCCACCTACTTCACTCTTAGGCTCATCTTCCAGAGGTATCAAGATATGTTTCTTCCCATTTGATGTTATAGTATAAGTATTCTTTCTCCCATAATGTATAAATTTTCCATCATACTATCATGGTCTACCCAACAATATATGACATACATCCATCAGCATAATATCATACAATACTTCATCATGATAAGATCCTATATAAAATTTCACCAAACATTGTTCACTCACCAATACCTTGTGTTCATCTTAAATCCATGTTATCTTGTAAGGCTTAGGGTGTTTCAATCTCTCAAGGTTCATCTTAGTCACCATCTCCTCTGAAACCAAATTATAAGTACTACCACTATCAATGATAACCTTACAACATTTACCTCCTAATTTGCATCTAGTCCGAAAAAAACTTTTCCTCTATGGTGGTTCCTCAATTGTCTTTGTTTTAAATAGTGATATCCTCATGACTAATGATTCTCCTTTCTTTGGTTTGTCAACTAAATTAGGTGATCCAATAGGTTCTTCTTCTACATAAGTTGCTCTTGCATTGTTCTCTATATTTTTGCTTGTACTTCCCTGATGTCATTTGAATGCTCTATGTCCTTCACCTCCACACTTAAAACAAGTTCCTCTTAATGTTTTCTTATCCAATCCTCTTTTATCTCTCCTATATCCTTCATTCCAATAAGAATTATGATGTCCTTTGCGGTAGAAAGTTTTATCATGTCTTTGGTATGAACTGTTATCTCTATCCTCCTTCTTGAATGGACTATCTTGTTTGTTCTGCTCTACATATGATCTATCTCCTCCAAAATAAGTTCTACCTCTCTAAAATTTACCTCCTCTGCCTCTCTATCTTTGCTCATGATTCTTGTTCAATTTGTCTTCAACTTTCAGGGCAAACTGATATGCTTCTTCTATTGTTGTCATCCTTAGCAGGCTCAATTCTTCTTGAATATTCAACCTCAGTCTATTGATGTATCTGGCCACTTTCTCCTTGCTTTATTCACTATGTCTAGTCATTATGATCATCTTATGAAATTCTTTAGTATATTCTTTTACATATTTCTCCTTTTTCTTTAGGTTTTGCAATCTCTTCAACAGTTCCAACTCATAGTCAACAGGTATAAACTGATTTTGCAACTTTGTCACCATTCTATCCCATTTTGTGATCTTTTATTTTCCTCTTCTATTCCTATCCAACTAAACTTCTTTCCACCAAATAGCAACATGTCCTTTCAGTTTAGTCTTTGTAAATCTCACTTTCTCTGGATCTTCAATTTCTTCATATTCAAAGTATTCCTCCAAGTCATTTACTAATCAATCAATTCCTCTGAATTCAAATTTCCAATGTAATTTTGTACATCCACTCTAGGTCTCTTTCTAATCTTTGAAATAGCTTTCAACATCTTCACTTGTTCTGATTCTTCTTCTTCTTCTAGGATTTCTTCATTTTAATCATCGGATTGAAATTCTTCATCATCACTTTCAACATCATGTCTACGAGTTAGTCATCTTCTTCTATCTTCTTCAATAGCATCCAATCTAACTCTCCTTGTTTTCATCATCTCCATCATTTTGTACATTATTCCAGCCATAGTGCCTACAGCGGGCATCCTCCTCGATGACATCTCTTCCTAGGATCCAGTGCAACTACCTCAATTCAATGATTTGACTACAAGGTAGCAACTGCCTCACACTCGATGATCTGTTGACAAACACAAGTAGACTACCTTAGGTCAGTGATCAATTCACCACAAGATCTTTCAAAATGCTTTCACTTCTCAAAGGATTCAAAGCTTCGCTTTGATACCACTTGGTACAGTCACAGTCGGAGGGTTCACAGAATGAACTATCCAAACCATGCAGCTAGAGTAAACACAATGGAAGATTCAAATGCTCAATATATCATATATTCATAATGCTTATATGCCAGCAACATGCAGGCTACAATCTAGGGCTTACAGGCCTAATTCCAGTTACAATAGATATTGCTTTGAAGCTCTTTCTAGAATAAAACATCTAAGGATCACGAACTAAGAACTATCTTACTTATGAATTATGCTAACTGACTTCCTAATACATCTTAGAGATCTATATATCATCTGCAAGCTCAAGAGATCCTCTATGTCGACCAAGAAGGTTACAAACTCCAATGAAGGAATTTAACATGTAGAAACAAATAGGTTGGGACTAAACATCTGGTAATGCTGCGCAAATGCATGAATCAAGGTCAGACCTCAAGGAAGGTCTATCAGATCCATATGTGCTTTGAATGATGTTCCATTTAGCTCTGCAAGTCATGGAAGTGCTCCACAAACCTTCTCCTTCAACTGACTATCTATATGCTCTACTCTATGAAAGCTGATGATCTTCTGTTAGCGATAACTTTTAGTAGACAAGTCCAAATGACCTAAAATTTGTATATGATGTAGATGATGGTATGTAGATGTTAAGTCTTTCTTCGCAAGCTCTAAAATGAAGATGCAGCAAAATGTAGTACAAAATGTTGAAACTACAACTGACTGAACTGAATTGAAAATGAAAGAAAAGAAAGAATGCAAAATGTTTTGGTTGATGAAAGATTGCTCTATAACCTGAGATGCTCCTGCATCAAATTATGTCCCTTACAAAGTGTAGTTTAGAAATTACATATCATCTACAATTTCCACCTTATAAATGACATTCATTTTAGTGTTTGCTCATGTAGCATGTTTTAGCTAACATTTAGCCCATTCCTTAGCCTTTCTATCTTCACTAAATTGCCAAATTCTACATTTTTTATTTTTGATAAAATTGTGTGCTTTCAAAATTTGTGACCATGGTTGTGCTTGATTTCAAATAAGTGTCCTGTACATTTTAAAACACTGTCTTTTTATTTTTCTAGCCAAAAACCCTAAACAACTACATCATTTTTTCGTTGCTGACTACATTTTTGTCTATAGAAGAATCCTTTAGGGAAACATTTTCCTCCCTTAATGATTCCTTTGATTTATCTTCACCACTCTTTTTATTTTCTCTCTCTCTCTCAATTCTTCCATTCTCATTCTACATCAACTTTTCAATAGTTTCCATTGCTCTCTTGTCCCCAAACTATCTCATGCAAAGAGACCATTGATTCTCCATCATTTTGTAGATTGAAGCATTGTAGATTTGAAGAATATTTGTGTAGTTATTATATTCTTGTAGATTTTTATTGTCTTGTTGCAGATTCTTCCATTTTATTGTAGGTTTTTGAGAAATGAATTTCCTCCATCATTTGTCTTACCCATATCAAATCTCTAGGTAAAATCTATTATTTATTTTATTTCTCTATACTCATATGATAATTTAGTGATTTTCATTTTTGTTATTTTTGTATCTTAGTTTCTTCCATTTACATAATTTTCAATGCAATATAAAAGATAAAATATGTGTTTTCCCTATTCTTATATGCTCAAAAGAAGTAAATGATGTTGTAGTTATTCTTCTTGAACTCCATCATTTTCCTTCTTTATTCTTCTTTCTGGAAGGGTTTTACTCCTCTTGTAGTCAATATTAACTCAAGGGGATTCTCTTTTGTTGGTATCTCATTCTTCTTCCTAAAATTAAGAAATAGCATAAAAAGTTCTACTCTTAAGTCCTTTGGTTTGAGGGTTTTGTTACCTATTTATGTCTCCCGACCAAATAGACAACATAGAGGTCAAGTTTTTATCGTTGTTGTCATTATTGGTTGTAATAAGTCATCTTGTGTCACAAAATTTGTAAGGTCAAAGGTGATATAGTATGTTCTTTGAGTTTGATAGGTTTTTGAAGAGTTTTAAGGGGTCTTATAAAGCTCTAGGTTACCAAATTTTGCTTTAATATGGTTTAAATAGCCATAAAGGAGGTTTTGAAGTGGTTCATTTACATTAAACTTGTCAAATTTCCTTCCATGTTAGGCAAAAGGGTTCCTTCCATGTTGCATGTATGTGTTTATGGGTCAAAGGTCAAAGAGTCAAATGTTCCACATCCTTTTGTTACCTTATCTTCTCCAAAGACTGCGTGCATGTTCATGGAGGGAAGTTTTCTTTCAAACAAACCATGTTCTAGGGTATTGTGTAAAAATAAGGATGAGTTAGGTCGAGGTTTTGGAGTTGAGTTAAGAGTTAGGGTTTTTGGGAAGAAAACCTAGGTTTCTTTCAAGCTAACTTGCAGGTTTGATGAAGCATATAGAGACAACAAAAAATAAAAGAAAGAATAATGTCAGATAGTGATGAAGCATGCAAGCTTGATGAAGAGTGAGCATAACAAGGACAAAGTTGAGTGTGTAATGAGAAGACAATGGTAAGAAGGGTTTGAGATGACCCATAGGAGTGTAGAGATCTATGAACTAGTCAAGAGCAAAGACTTGCCCTAGATGACAGAGTTGTCCATGAATTGGACAGTGAATATCAGAGATAAGCATGTTAGATAGTTATGCAAGGATTCATAACAATGTACAGGGACAAGGTTTAATGAATAGACAGAGATGATGAGAGGTATGCCAGATAATGATGCAAATACAATGCATATTAGGTTTGCAAAGACTTTTAAAGAAGGGATAGTCAAAGGTTTATGTCTTTAGGATGCTTTACAAGCCATATGGTCACCAAGAAGTCTTTAAACATGCCAATAAGGAGAGACCTACGCTGACAATAACAAGGTCTTTCATGAACCTAAGACTCTACTGATCATTAAACCCCTGCACAATCATTTCCAATTCTTTGTTAACCTTAGAAGACTATAATAACCTTTTGGAACTCTATATAGTAATAAGAAGCTCTGCCAGGTGGTTTGAAAGTTTTTTTTAAGTTTGAAAAGGCATTATTTATAGTTTGTGAATATATGAAAAGTGATATCACTGTGAAAACCTATATAAGCCATAAGAAAACCATACAACTCATCTTAAAGGTATGTCAAAGATTTAAGGGTTTGTGAAGGTTCTACTGGTCCTAAAAAAACCCTACATGGACATTGACCATTATATTGACAGTGCATGGTAGCAAATAGTAGACAGTGATGAGAGAAGTAGAGATTTACATAGTCTTTTTCATGATATCTATTTTGAGGCCATAGACCTTATCTATGAAGAGTCTAAGAGCCTGTGAGAGTTTGAATGATCATAAATCACCATAGACCCTACTCAAATTCTACCTATATAGTGTTATTAGTCATGGGAGATTTATGTATTGAACGTACTTATGCATGCAGTGAGGGGAGAGACAAATGTGAGTAGTGACAAAATGAAGAACAATCACCATGAAAGTAAGGTCCACAAGGTAGAAAAAACACATACAAATCTAGAGGACAACATCCAGATCAATAAATATGAAAGCAAAAGGATGTGGACATAGTTTCATTATACATAGAGAGCTTGATAGTGGAAATAGTGATCTCCCAAGTAGTTGGTTTTGTCACCATCTGTAAGGAGTGATTCTAATCTCTGATAGTCTATAAAGTTATACAAAGATAAATTCATCATTAGAAACATGCAGAGATGTCAAGAAAAAGGGTGAATGGTATTGAGTGATAAGAAAATGAACCTGAGGCAGGGTATACAAATGATATACAAATATCTCTTTGAGAAAATGGTGTTGAAAACCCTATCAAATGTTTGATAGCATTGCACTATTCTAGGATAGAGTTTAGAGGTTTGAAAATGATCACAAGAAGATATAGGTTGTCTAGGATCCATACAAGAGAGGTTTGTTTGATATCCATAGAGATTGTAAAGGTGTTAAGACATCTACTTGAGACTCTATAGAAACCTAACGAAAACATGGTGCTTGGTATGATCTCTTGAGAGATTCAGTGAGCTCTAGGATGTCTATAAAGAACATGACATAGTGTAGGAGACAATAACATTGATAGAGTCTGATGGTCATTAGCAAGACATTGACAAGGTCAAAGAGCTTCATGAGAAGGGTATGAGAAAACAAGGGCAGTGATAGAAATATGGGAGTTTTCCTCCATATCAAAATCACTCAAACTTAGTTCAAGAGCACTTGCAAGAGGCTAAGACCCTAACAAAGACCATACAAGGGTATTTATTACAGAGAGGAGTGACTCTAACTCATAAATGTATAGTTGTGAGTGATTTTGGGACTCCAAATGAGGAAAAATCCTTTCTAGATGCCTTCAAAGAGTCCCAATGGCATCTAAACGCCCAAACATGTCCTATTCATCAACAATGTGGAGTGGGAAGAGTTATAAGGCAGTTTGGACAGTTATGACAACACTAGGGATAGTTTAAGCAAGTTTGACCATTTCCCAAGCATCTAAGAGTAGTTAGAGTGACAAGGACGACAGTTTGAGAGAAACTAGGAGCTCTAAAGACAACATGCAAAGTTAGAGCAAGATTGTAGGAGATGGAGTAGGTCAACCACTACTTCCTCAAGTTCAGTCTCTTCAAAACTTCAATGAGAAACAACCTTTTAGGAGTCTATGTCATGAAAAACTCTTCCTGTGCATCCAAAGTATGTTGAACCAGTTTTTAGCATTCATTTTTAGTCAAGATCATCTCCTATATGCTCTCCTATGCTTGGGATGAGATATAGAAGGCTTAGGATAATTTTTGCAATCAGTTTTTTCTAGTTTTTCTGAGGATTATCAACAAAAACATAGCATTGTAGCTTTTTAAAGCAAGGAAATACAAATTTCATACATATTCTTGATGTAAGAACACCTTCTTTTCAATAAAAATATCAATATTGCCTTCTTTATATGTGGTTTTTATGGTGTATTTGAGCAAATGATTAATGTATTGATGTGTTTTAGTCATTAAACCTTCAAAACATGCCCATATCAAACACCCATAGGTAAAAAATAACTACTTTCATGCAGGTTGTAAGCTATGCAAAATAGGTTTATAGCTGTTAGGTTGTAGAAATCATCATTTTTTCCTTCCAAACAACAAACTACAAATGTTCTACTTGCAAAATACTTATGCATAAAGTGTAAAATCAAAAGTTGTGTAAATTTTGGTTGAAGAAATTGTGTGTCAAAATATCAAAGTAGGTCCTTTCAGTTTGGTGTATCACCTCCATAGGTCTTTAGCCTTCATTTCATGTTTTTATACTCTTTACCTCAATTAAATAGCAGTAGTATAGTTAGTTTTAGGTGAAGTACCAAGGGAACCAACCCTCTTTGGAGGTTCTTCTCCACTATAGGTTACCCACAACCTGGAAAAGATCCCATGTTACACTAGGTAGTTAAGTTTTTTATCAGCTTACCAAGGGTGCACACCTAAGTGATAACAATTTTTGGCATGCCCGATGGGACTATTTGAACTTAAAATAATCATAAAACAATCACATTATTACTGGTATTGATATTTTTATTGGTTTTTTCTGAGATTTTGAAAAAAATTTAACATATTTGGCAAGTCTAATACTTGGTTTTGAAGAAATCAATGTATAAACAGCATATGAGAAGAGTGCAAACAAGAGGAAGTTCAACTCCTTTTGGATATTTTCAACTATCTCCACCTAAGAGAAGGGGAAGGAAAATACAAAGGAACCCTATTTCTTCAACAAGGATACATTCTACCCCACCTTATGGAAGAACTTCTTCTCACAATCCAAGAAATTAGTCACTGTTGGTTCCTATGGCTCTACATAGGAATCAGGGCTTTGTCTCTTTCAATCAGGGAAACCCCTTGAACTTGGAACAACATGATGATATTCCTATGGATGCCCTCAAGAGTCATCCATTCTTTAATGGGGAAGAACAAATTAATTCAACTGAACACATAAATGATGTGGCTACACTTTGTGCAGTCCATCACCTCATTGAGGATAACGTAGCAATGAGATTGTTGGCAACTTCACTAAAGGGCAAGGCTTTACAGTGGTTTAGAGGTTTAGCTGTGAACTCAATCAACACATGGGACTAACTGGGTGCTAATTTGTGTAGGCAGTTTGAATTCAAGTTAGATCATTTGTCACTTATAGATAAACTAACCACCATCAAGAGGGCTCCTCACGAACACATGACATACTTCAACTTCCATTTTTAAAGAACACGGGACATTATTCCTCAAATGGTAAGGCCCTTTGCTAAACATGCTTTTTTGTATTTTATGAGAGCTCTTAATAGTGATATTTCTATTATGATACAATTAATGGGTGGGAGGACACTCCCCAATGCTTATGGCATTGCTATAAGAGTAGAAAATAGTCTTATACAAGAAGATAAGTAGCACCTAGACACCCAATGCCCATATTCCCTAATTTACAACCACTAATGTCCTTACAAATACCTCATATAGCTATTGTACCTATTGTACCAACATTGAGTTATCAAACCCCTACTCAGGAAAAAAAATTACCCCAACTCAATCTCATGAACTACATGAGATAAAAGGCCTTCTCCAAACTTTTGGAAACGAGTTCATGAATTTAAAGAAGCAACAAAATCAAAATTATAGGCCATATCAAGCTCCTTTTAAAGCTTCACACAAACCTAATTAGCCTAATAGGCTACCATATCAAGCAAACAATCAAGGCCAAAGGAAAGCTCTTAACACTAGACCTTTCCAACCCTACAACCCCAATGCTGCAAGTACTTCAAGGGAATTGGTTCTGATTCAAAACAACTTGGCACAAGATTATGAGTGGTGTTTTCCATGTAATCAACAACACAACCAAACTACATGTTCTAATCGAGTAATGAATTAGGATTTAATGGTATAGAATACTCCAAGTTTGCAACCAAACAGAGATCCTCAAAATGAGACAACACTCCTAAATTGGCAAGGTGAAGAGTTATGTGGGATGGATCAAACATATTCCTCTATTGCAACCAACACTAGAGCTAAGAAGAGAGTTGTTGAGATGGAACAACCAGCTATCAGGGGGCATAATCAGGCTTCTACAAGCCACTAAGCTATTATTGGTCCAATTTCTACATCACATGTGTAAGTGTTACAAAGGGACAAAGTTGTGACAAGCACAGAGTAGCTAAGAGGTTAATCACAACCACTATAAGCAAAAGGAGATGTTGCTATTCTAAAGGGACAACAAAATGTGAGTTCCATTCCTTTTAATATTTTAGATCACATGAAGAAAACAAATATAAGCATGTCAATGTGGGACTCATTATCTATTTCGGGGCAAAAAGATCTCCTTCAAACTACCTTGTCAAACTTGAGTGTATCTAATGAGTCTTCCAAAGGCCAATCCAAAGTAGTGCTTACAAACACACCCCAAAATAATATTGGACAACAAACTAAAGAGGTCAAACTACCCCCTTTATATGTCTCTTTGATCATTAGGGACCACTTGGTCCATAATTGCATAATTGATTCATGTGCAAGTAGCTCTGTTATGCCAAAGAAAATAGTAGATAAACTTGGCCTTACCGATGAACCCCTCTCAAAAGGTGTAGTATAGCTAGATGGGAAAGCCATCTAGACATTGGGGGTCATCAAGGGGTTGAGCTCAACTCTACATACCTGCCCAAACTTTTCCATTTCTCAAGATGTGTATGTAATAGACCTACCACCATTTTTTGCCTTGTGCTTGTCTAGGGATTTCAATACAAAATTAGGTGGCTATTTATCTTCTAATTGGTCTAACATGTTGTTTAGAACAAGATATGGTACCAAAGTAACCATAAAATCAGAACCAATGGCAAAAGACCATATAAAACCATATGTCCCTAGTGATGTGAATGCTAATCTAATTGTCACGGACCAAGAACTGTATGCTATCCCAGAAAGTAATACACACATTGAAGGTATTCTAAAAATCTTACTGGATGGATGGGTAGCTAAAAACCTTGACAGTGATTCACAACAGTTGTTGGAAGAGGTAGGATTTGGTGTGTGTATGACGCATGATGTGGGATCTACTATGCCTAACCTTGTTAAGAGTGATGGACAACACTATAAACAATGAGATAATGAGGTTTGGTAGATGCATTTTGATGGGTCAAGAAGTAAAATTGGTGCTAGTGGAGGTGATATGCTTTCATCTCCCCAAGGTGAAAAATATTACTCAACATTTAGATTTGGTTTTAGTTGCACTAATAACACAGCTAAATATGAGGCCCTCATTCATGGCTTTGAATGGGCAAGGAAAAGGAAAATCAGTTGCTTGCAAGTGTTTGGAGATAGTGAGCTCATTGTAAATCAGGTGAGAGGCTTGCATGTGACTAAAAATGATTTGCTTGAGTCATATAAGCATAGAGTTTGGGATGTAATTGAATAATTTGATGCCTTTAACATGTTGTCCATACCAAGAACTCAGAACAAGGATGCCGATAGGTTGGCTGATATAGGTGCTCAATATGATATTCCCAGTGAAATCAGAAATGATAAGGTACAACAATATCTAAATGTGGTTGTAAGGCCATTAATCTTAGATAATAATGTTCATTGGAAAGTGTTTGGTAGTGATGAACAAATTGTAAATTTTTTGATTGAAGAAGTTGAGTTTTTAGCTAGTAACCAAAAGAAGTTGCAACAATAGTATGGAAATCATATCATACAACTGAAAAAAACAAGTTGCTAAAGGGGTTAGTGACATTGGAGTCCATTTTCAATTCAGATGACTGGATGAGGAAAGAAAAAGTAGCATGAGAATAAAAAAAGAACACTATGAAGAGCTTGAAATCTTCAAAGGTAAGCTTCTCAAGTTGGGAAAGGTATGTACAACAGAGGAAAAACATAATTTTGTTCTTTTATGTCAAGAATTAAATGATATTTTTTCTTGGGAATATTCTAATTTGAAAGGTTTTGACCCTAAACTTGCCTAACACACCATTGAATTAGAGCCTAATGCAAAGCCATTAAGACAAAAACAAAGGCCACTAAATCCCAAACTTGAACCATTGATGAAAAGGGAGTCAAACAAGTTGATTGAGGGTAGAATCATTTTCCCTATCCAGCATACCACTTGGGTCTCCAATCTAGTTCCTATTAGGAAGAAGAATGGAGAAATAAGGCTATTTGTCAACTTTAGGGACTTGAATAGAGCCTCATGAAAGATCACTATTTGTTACCATCTATGGAACAAATCCTGCAAGTGGTATCATGTTCTGAGAGATTTTCCTTGCTTGATGGTTATTCAAGCTATAATCAAATTTTAGTCAAGGAAGAAGATCAATTTTAAGACAACTTTCACTACCAAGTGGGGAACAATGGCATATAAGAAAATTCCCTTTGGTTTGTCCAATGCTGGGGCAACATCTTAAAGGGCCATAGATACAGGGCCTCATGAATAAGATTCTACTTGTATACCTTGATGATATTACTATTTTTTCAAAGGATTCAAAAGAGCATTTCACTCATCTAAGGCATATTTTTGATAGGTCTAGGGAGTATGGTGTATCCCTCAATCCAAAGAAATGCATCTTTGTTATTCATGAAGGTAAGTTGCTTGGTCATGTGATCTCTAGACATGGTATTACAATTGATCCTAAAAGGTTGAGTGCAATCTTGGCTTTACCTTTACTAGATCATAAAGGGGCTTACAAAGTTTTCTAGGAAGGATCAATTTTGTTAGAAGGTTTATACTAGATATTGTTGATCTTTTGAAACCACTAATTTCCATGTTAAAGAAAAATATATCTTTTAGTTGGACAAAAGAGGGGAAAATAAGTTTTGAAGGCATAAAAGAAGCTTTAGCAACAACACCTACCCTCATAAATCCTTATTTTTCTAAGGATTTTATTTTGTATGCTTATGGAAATCTTGACACTATCTCAGCTATGTTAGTGTAGAAGAATTATGAAAATTTGGAGCAACCAGTAGCCTTCTTTAGCCAAGGTTTGGAAGGGCATGAGCAAAGGTACACTTTTGTTGAAAGGCATGTTCCTTTTTTTATAAAAGAGGGTAAAAACTTTACTAAATCGGGAAATCAGTACAAAGCAAAAGTTACAACCAACCCACCAAGGGCCAAAAGCCAATAGACAACCATCAAGAAACTCCTAAGAAACATCTCATATCCTCCATAACTAGATCCTCTAGTTCTTATGAAAGATTCTTAGGAATGAGTCCCCAATCTCCCACATTCCAATCCCCCATCTGCTCAGATGCCCATTTCATTAGAGCATCAACCACCTTATTCCACTCTTGTGGGATATGGTAAAAGGTGATAGAATCTAGGGCACCACCTAGAGAAATAATTTGATGAACCACCACCACTAATTGCCAATTCACATCCTCAAACTGGCACTTATTCAACAAGTCAATCACAATCTGAGAATCAAATTCACAATTTATCTATCTCCAACCAATATCATAGGCCCTTTTCAATGCCAAGAGAATAGCCAACGCCTCCATGAAATTTTTAGAGTGCTTACCCCTGTACTCCAAAAAGAAGAATTTAACCACGCCAGAGTTGTCTCTACCAATGCCAACAACCCCAACATGCCCTAGGTTACCCCTAGAGGACCCATCAATATTAATCTTCTGCACCCCAAAGGAGGTGGCCTCCAACAACCATCTCTCAAAATCCTCCCTCTTGCACTTCAACTGAGATCAGGCCTAGGCCCATCCTTGACACAAACTAGAATTCCCAAAATCTGAACCACACTTGTGTCCCCAATATCCACTAGGATTGAAAGATCACACTTGGCCTCCAAAGTCTCCTGAACATCTCCCAAAATTCTCATCCACACTTGATACACCAATAGCTTCTTATCCAGAAAAATCCTACAGTTGTGCTCAAGCCAAATATGCCAGATAATAAGGTTAGGGCCAATCACCCAAGCTATGTGAAGGAAGGAAGTCTTAGTCAGGGGATTCCCTAGTTGGAAGTAGAACTCATTCAAAGAAGAGGCATGTATGCATGACTGACTCCAGGCATCCCACTAGATATGCCAAATCTCCCTAACAAATGAACACTGGAAGAAGAGATGAGAGGAGTTTTCATCACTATTCAAGCACATAACACACAGATGGACCCTAAAAACCACGCTTCCAAAGATTCTCCCAAGTCAAACATCTATTACGTATCACAAGCCAAGAAAAGAAATTGCACTTGGGCCAAGAGAATTTATTCCAAATCTTCTTCCACCAGGGGACCCCAATACACCCAAAAATCTAAGTATCCAACACTTGGTACTTGGTGGTAATAAAGAATTTACCTTTCAGGTCACGACCCCAAGCTAAAACATCCCTCTCCATAAGTGAATTGCAGACCCTACGAGCCAAAATACAAGTGAGTTCCTAACATTCCTCGATCGATCCCACAAGAGGCCACTCACCTAGGGTCTTCTACTTGTACAAAGTAACTGGAGCCAAAACATGAGGGGTTTTGAAGTCCTCCACCTGACTCCACCCAACCTCTAGAAAATTCCTACATAAGTCCTACAAGTGAGGATGCATCACCAAAATAGGAGGGTGCCTATCCCAAGAGTTAGCCCAAAAAAGACCATTAGAGTCATGGTTGCAAATCCAAAACAACCCTTGTTTAACCAACTTGGCACCCCTTTTGAGGGTGTTCCAAATCATAGAACTTTTGCCCATAAGACTATATCTAGGCACATCCACACTCTCCACAAACCCTAGATATTTTGAGGTAAGGATCTTAGCCCAAGTTTGATGTTGTTGTGAGCACCAATGCCAATATAGTTTAGCCACCAAAGCTTGGCCATTCAAATCTTCCCGACATAGACTAAGACCACCTTCCTGCTTCAGCCTACACACATCCTCCCACTTAACAAGACTTCACTTTCTTGAAAGGAGATTACTCGACCAAAGAAATTGGTGGCAAAGACTCTCAAAGTCTTTGATAAAGCTAGTAGGGGTAGAAAGCACAAAGGACCTATACAGTGGGAGGCCCTGAACCACTAACTTCAAAAGAGTCACTCTACCAATAGTAGAAAGCCACCTACAAGTCTAATGACTAAATTTTTTACAAAACTTCTCAATAACATCTTACCAAAATAGCATTGGAAGCTTACACATAGCAAAAGGAATTCTGAGATAAACACAGGGAAGTTGACCAATTTGGAACCTGAGAATCCTAGCTATTCTCTATTGAATAAGCTTAGGAGTGTTGAAGAAATAAATGGACTTGCCCTCATTGATGTGCTATCCTAAAGCATCCAGATGGCAATCCAAGGCCTTCCTAAAATTGATAGATTCATCCACTCTAGCCAATCCCATCAAAGCCACGTCATCCACAAACTAAAGATGAGATTGGGGGGGCAAATTATCTCCCCAACTCCAATCCTGAATAAGACCAAGCTCCACGTGAGATCTAATAAATCACCCAAGCCCCTCAGCCATAACAATAAATAAGTATGGGGATAAAGGATCCCCTTGCCGAAGGCCCCTTGAATCCCCCAAAAGATCTGAAGGCTCCCCATTGATAAGCACCAAAAATGAGGAGGTAGTGAGATAGCTCATAACCCATTCAATCTATGCCCTACTAAATCTAAAAAAACCCAGGATCCTGGCAAGAAAATCCCACTTGATGTGATCATAAGCTTTGGCTATGTCTAACTTAATAAACATAGCCTTTTCTCTAGAAGAAGCCATGGAGTGCAATGTTTCAGCAACAATAACCACTCCATCAAGAATCTGCCTGCCAGCAACAAAACCACCTTGCTCCTCATAAATTAACCTGTTTAGCCACAACTTCAAGTGCTCAACAATCAACTTTGTAATAATTTTGTACACCACATTACAAAGGGCAATTGGTCTAAAGAGATCCAAAGAGTTAGCACCTTTCCACTTAGGGATGAGAGCCAGAAAAGTGGCATTCATGGCTCTTAACATTTTCTTGTTCCTCAGAGACTCCTGGACCACTTCGAGAAAGTCAAGCTTAACAACCTCCCAAAACTCCTAAAAAAACTCAATCGGAAAACCATCAGGGCATGAGTTTTACCTTTCTTCATCAGAAAAACAATATCCTCTACCTCTGCCAAGGAGATCAGTCTGAGAAGAGAGTCATTCATTTCATCAGTCACCAAAGGAGGGATGCAATCTAAAATTGTAGCCTCCTCATCATTGGCAAGAAGAGAATCATTAGAAAATAAGGCTGAGAAAACCCTGATAGACTCTTGAGAAATCTCAGCAAAGGAATATAGAAGACCCTCTCAGGGGACCTAAGAGAAGAAATGATATTGTCCTACCTTGTGTCCTTAACTAAGTTGTGAAAGGAAGAAGTATTCCTATCCCCTTCCTAGATCCAATCAATATGAGACTTCTGCTTCCAAAATATTTCCTCTCGAAGCTTCCATTCCTCCACATACTTCATCGTCGTAGCTTCCAACCTACTCA
The DNA here is from genome assembly GCA_027924645.1 of Cunninghamia lanceolata. NCBI lineage: Eukaryota > Viridiplantae > Streptophyta > Pinopsida > Cupressales > Cupressaceae > Cunninghamia > Cunninghamia lanceolata. The sequence goes on from BSBN01000082.1 coordinate 4,018,859, forward strand.
AATCCTTAGAGAGACCCTGGGCTTGGACCTGCTGAGTAATGGAATCTAAATGCACCTGAGCAACTTGTTTAGCCTAGAAGATATTACCAAAATGATGTCAATTCCACCGTTTTAGCATATACTTGATGTACTAGAGCCTTTTGACAATGGAGTACATAGCAGTGTTGAATGTCAGCTTCTTGTAACTCCACCGACTAGGAATAAGATCATGAAGAGAAGCATCATGAAGCCACATAAGTTGAAATCTAAAAGACTACTTTTTAGAATAGCTAGATAAACAAACAAAGAGTTTGATCAACCAATGATCAGAACCCTTCCAATCCAAACTCTTTAATCTAGTTCTCCATTTGTCACCGACCCAAAAGCTAGAGACCAGGAACCTGCCAAGCCTTTCTGAAATGGCAGCATCACTAGTCCTCCTATTGTTCTAGGTAAACAACCCATTCGAGGGCTTGATGTCTACTAGGTTCAAAAGAGCCACGTTGTCCCTGAGGAGGTCCAAGGAAGGGTCCATACGGGCAAAACCACCCCTTTTCTCCTCCAAGGAGGAGATAGCATTGAAATCACCTACCAAAATCAAAGGAAGAAAAGGCTCTAGATAATGCAAATATCTAACATGAGACCACAATTGTGTCTTACTAGGGAAATCAATAGGAGTATATGTTAGAGAAAAGAATTATCTCACCTGTCTCTAGGCTAGAAGCCACAAGAGAAATGGAGGACCTATAGGAGAGCCACCAAATAGGAGTAATCCTACGTAGATCCCATAAATAGGCAAGACCCCTAGAGCTGCCATGCACCCCCATACACTAGCACATACCTCTACCCCAGATCTTAGAAGCTAGATTCAACATACTTTCCACCGTTAACTTAGTTTCCTAGAGGAAAACCATATCAAGAGAATGAACATGAATCAACTCACGAATAGCCTTTTGTTTAGGGATGTTATTCACTCCCCTAACATTCCAAGAAACTACAATCATCACTGAGGCTGGGAGAAATGAGAATCAATAGTTCTCATAGAACCAAACTCCACCAATGTCTCACCAATTAGCTTCACTTTTTCCTGATCCTTCTTCCTTCTAATTTTAAGGGGCTTCTCAAGAGCCCCCCTTTTGGGGGTTTTTGCTGCAAACCCAAAGCAGGAGATGATGACTTTCTTTTACCAATTTCCCCAACACCTTTCTCAATTATGAGTTCCCTACCAATGAAATCCAAATCCAAAGTAATCTTTGGCCTCATACTTGTGTCTCTAGGCACAGGAACTGAGGAAGACAGATCCATGTCCATCAGAGTCATTTGACCCTCTATGGGGGTCAGGATAGAGATAACAACAAGCTGATCCTTAAGGTGCTTCGTAACTATAAGTCATCACCTACTTGCCTATCAAGTGGAGCACCTTCCTCCAGGACTAAATCCTCTAGGGAATCAAACATGTTGAAAGTCTCCTCATCTTGCCTATCTTTGAGAGTCCTCTTTGACCTCTACCTCTATTGCGCGACTTAACTGGTACAAAACCATCCTTACCCATCACCACGCCCTACATAGGAGATTTCCCCTTGTCCAACTTTGCAGCAGACTGAGAGATAGCATTAGCCAGACCAGTAGAGCTAGCAACTTTGGGACATTTCCACTGAAGGTGATCATATTTATGGAAAAAATGGCATAAAAAAGGCAAAGCCTCATAATCTAGCTGTTGGGTCCAAGAAATCAACCTAATGCTCATGTCAAACGAATCTGGTAGTGGTTTATTCAAGTCAATTTCAACACACACACAAACAAAAGAGAGAACCCTTTTAGTCAACATTTTTTGGGAGGGCCCTATAGGCTTCCCGAGCAAGAGAGCAATCATCTGCAATATATCACTTCGCCAACACTCCAATGGAAGATGAGGGAGACAAACCCAAATTGTAACCCTAGAGGGTTGTTCTTCAGCAAAGTTGAATCCCACATGCCATGGTTTAATGAAGAGGCCCACTTGATTGTAGAAGTATGACTCCTCTTCAAATGCCCTATTTTTGTTAGCAACACAAGAAAAATCCACCATGAAGAAGCTATTGGCCGCCAACATTATATCAAAATCCCCTTTAGGGTTCTAGGTCTTTCAGATCCAAGAGTCAAGAAATGAGAGTGACACCTGCATCCCGATGAACTTGCAAATTAGCATGTGATTGGTGTAGTATTCAACATCCTTAACCATAGAATCAAGTTGTATAACCAACACCGGATGTTCCTGTGCTCTTCCTAGGCACCCATTAACCTTTTGCAACTGGAAGCTACCATTCCTCACCGAACCCTCACCCAGGTTATCCATGATTAAAATGCTAGTTGCCTTTAGATGAAACAGAGGCCAAAATCAAACTTCCAGAGAGAAAAGACAAATCCAAATACAAGTGGACAAATGCCTCTACTCATGCAATCAAAATGTCAAAGGACCAACTCCATGCAAAGCACCAAGAACAAGATCTAAGAAATGAGCACAGAAAAATAGAAAGAACTTATGCCCCACAAGCATAAAGAACCCCACCCTCCTCCGCAACATGCAAGACACATGTTCCAAGCACCCTAGTGAACATGCAAGGAAAAAATAGACATGTAGTCATGGCCCTCACAAGCCATGGGCTGTAATGCCCATGCCAAAACCTTCCTCCACCTGCAACATCATGTCTCTATCTGAAAAGCATGTTCTTGTTGTCATTAGGAGCCTTAAAATGTTTAAACATTTGATTTCAAACAACAAAGTTTACTTGATAGTTTCTCACCCAAGTGTTAAAGAATTTTTGTTGAGAAAAGACTTGAGTGAAAAGAGGGTAGGGTGGATCACAAAAGTTATGGAGTATGACATTGAGATCAAGATAACAAAGCTGGTAAGAGGGAAAGGCATGTATGAACAGCTAGAAGGAGATTTTAAGAACAACAAAGAAGAAGTTAAGGAGGCTATCCTAGCCCTCCAAGATGATTCCCAAATAGTTGCACACACTTCTCCTTCAAGCTAGGTACAAAATATGGTTCATTTCCTACAAACTGGTGAGTGTCCAAAAGGTTTGGATAGGGCTAAAAAAAGGTATTATAGGTTGCACTCTATCCCATATGTGTTTTTCAATGGCATACTTTTCAAGAATAATTTCAATGGTGTGTTACTAAGATGCATTGATGTTAACCAAGTTGACCAAGTTTTGCAAGAGTCTCATGATGGGGCAGTTGGTGGACACTTTCCACCTAGAACAACATTGAAGATAATAAGGGAAGGCTATTTTTGGCCTAATCTATTCAAGGATGCACATGCATGGGTAAGGAAATGTAAGAAATGTGCTTTCTTCTTAGGTAAAGAAAGGTTAGCAACTCTTCCTTTTCAACCTATCCAAGTAGAACAACCCTTCATGAAGTGGGGTATTGACTTCATTAGAACTATTAACCCACCTTCTAGTACAAGTCATAAGTGGGTACTCACTGCTACTGACTATTTTACAAGATGTACTAAGGTTGTAGTGTTGAAAGAGGCCAGTTAGAATGTTGTCCTAAACTTTTATGAGGATTTAGTGACAAGGTTTGGTGTTCTTGACTCCATCATTTCTAATAATGCATTAGCTTTTGTGGGAACTAAGATAAGTGAATGGGTTGTGAGAAATGGCATCTTTTTTAACACATCATCTAATTATTATCCTCAAGGCAATGGACTAGCTAAGTCCACAAACAAGAATCTAATTAGGATTATCAAAAGAACCTTTGAGGACAATCAAAGATCTTGGCATACAAAACTAAAATCAGCTCTATGGTATGATAGAATCACTCCTAAAAGGTCAATTGACAACTCACCTTACTTGTTGGTCTATGGAAAAGAGGCAAGGTTGTCTGTCTCAGTGGAGTTTCTAGCTCTTAATTTGATCAATCAAATTGAAATGTGGGAAGAAGAGCCCATGGAAATAAGGTTGACACAACTGGTGGAGTTGGAAGAGGTTAGAAACAAAGCCATGAAGATAATGGAGCATCACCAAGCACAATTGCAAAGAGCTTTTGATAAGAGGGTAGCCCCTAGAGTCTTCAAGGAAGGCGATGTTGTACTCAAGTGTGATGAATTGAAGAGCAGGCCTAGGAAACATTCTAAGTTTTATGCTTTTTGGAGTGGACATTATATAGTTTTTGAGTGTAAGTAGCACAATGCTTTCTAGCTGTCCAAGCCAGATGGAGAAGAACTTACAATCCTAGTCAATGGGATTCACCTCAAGCACTATTTTTAAGGTAATGATTAGACTTTGTACATAGTAAGAGAGTTGTGGTGTTTCAAATAAGTGTTGTAACACATCATTTTAGTCTCATTTCCTTCCTCCAAGTGCTAGTGCATAGTTAGTTTGTCCTATTAGAGGACTATTTTGTTGTGTTGTTTTAGTAGTTTTAGTTTGTTTCTTGCTATTTTGAAGGTGTTAATAATAGTGTTCTAAGGTCTGTTCTGAGGTTGTTTTAGGCCTCTTTGACTCTATGTCCCAATGAAAAGTTAAAGGCATCTGGTATTTCAAGTTTTAGTAGGCAAAACTCAAGTAGAAGTTGCCAAAAATGTTACCTAATTGTGTCTCCTAGCCAAATAGGCAACATAGAGGTCAAGTTTTTATCATTTTTGTCATCATTGGTTGTAAGAAGTCATCTTATGTCACAAAATTTCTGAGGTCAAAGGTGATATAGTACTTTCTTTGAGTTTAATAGATTTTTGAGGAGTTTTAAGGGGTCTTGTAAAACTCTAGGTTAGAAAATTTTACTTCAATATGGTTTAAATAGCCATAAAGGAGGTTTTGAAGTGGTTCCTCTACATTAAACTTGTCAAATTTCCTTCCACATCAGCCAAAGGGGTTCCTTCCATATTGCATGTATGTGTTTATGGGTCAAAGGTCAAAGAGTCATGTTCCACATCCTTTTGTTACCTTATCTTCTCCAAAGACTGTGTGCATGTTCATGGAGAGAAGTTTTCTTTTAAACAAACCACAAGATAATCATGTTCTAGGGTACTCTATGAAAATAGGGCTGATTTAGTTCAAGGTTTTAGAGTTGAGTTAAGAGTTAGGGTTGTTGGGAAGAAAACCTAGGTTTCTTTCAAGCTAACTTGTAGGTTTGATACAAAGACAACAAATAATAAAATAAAGAAGACTATCAAATAGTGATGAAACATGCAAGCTTGATGAAGAGTGAGCATAACAAGGACAAAGTTGAGCATGCAAAGAGAAGACAATGGTAAGAAGGGTTTGAGATGACCCATAGGAGTGTAGAGATCTGTTGACTTTTTCCCAGACTGGATGCTTATTCCCAGATTTCCCTACAAGGTAGCCATCAGTGATCAACAGGATCTCTGGGCTAGGGGCCAACAGTGTAGGAGATAGACTCTATATTTTATCTCCTCTTCTTCTTCAGGCTCTGCAAAACCTAGGGGGGTATTCCCTACTCAACATCCATGAGGATATGCATACAAAGGCTGGGATGCTGACAGAAAGCAGATAAGTCCTCCTGTAAGTAGACCAAAACTGAAAGATAAGAGCAAAGGGGCTAGCTTTGGGCCTATTTGCAGTTGTAGACAGAGGACTGAGGATCCTAAAACTAATTCTAATGTCCTAATGGTTGTTTTAGATTTTGATTTGGATTTTAAGTTTGGATGCAAAGCTGGACATGGTTGTAACACAAACACAAAGCAAGATTGGTGCCTATCCAGGGCCTGGAGTCAGTAGACATACACCTGTGAATGATCAACATGAACAGCTAAAACTAGATTTCAGGGGGATATATGTGATACCTGCCTTACAGATATCTCCCAATACAGAGTGTTAAGTTATCTCTACTTATGGCATCCCTACTGCAGTATACCCTTCCCAATGTTCAACCTGAAAACAGTTTAATCTACCCCTTGAGCAGAAGTTAAAAGATCAGACATTCAACATAGGAATTCTATGCTCTAGAATCTAAACATTACCCAAATATCTAGATTCAGAAGAAGAATACATGCAATACTGGAGACAGAATTAACAAAACACATGCTAAGATAGCATTTCTCATATAAGATTAATCATGAAATCAGTGGGTTCGTGCCAAAACATACAACAAGAGATACATAGACTCACAGGTTTAGCTGTACAGAGCAACCAGATCAGCTTGTTTTGAATTACAGAGCCAAAAATCTTCAACTTTCAACAAACAAAAATGAGTAACACTTCCTGCTTATAACAGCCAGGTAGTGTACCACAGCAATTAATTACATGGTTGACCAAAAATCCCGCCAGATACACAGTATTAGAAAATGGTGCTCAACGCATTACCAGATTGGCGCCCAAACATGAATGCAGCAGGTAGGGGAGGAGACAGGAAGAAACCTCGAGCCCTGCGCCACTGTCCGTTGATGTACACCTTTAATCGGGTACCAGATCCGTCCATACTTCTGCAACCTTCGCCATTAATGGCGCACCAACCCGCGGCCTAGGGAAAAACATCAACTGTGCATCGCAACCATTTCCCGCTAAGATTCATCGTCATGATATTTGAAAAAATGCAGGATATCAATTATCCCACATGCACCCCGCGGTGACCTTTTCAACACTTTATATACTAGGCCACGAGCATATATAATGTCGGTGCTTTTGCTCCTGACGACACTAGTATAAGACTTCATCATCATCCTCCAACAGCATGATATCCTGTCACTTGAAATATCACCTTGACGTCAGCATCATATCGCAATATAACCTGCATGATAATCGCCTTCATCGGCACAACCTGATCCATCGAAGGAACATCCTCCTGCTTAGCCGATACCAAAAGTCTGGCCGATGAACATCCTGATGACGTCACCGTCATATCCTGCTGACGTCATCAGCATATCTGCCTACTGCGCACCTCCTCATATCCGGATGACGTCATCATCATGTTTGCAAATATCGGGGGATCTCCACAAGATGATCAGTGTTAGAAATATGACCCCCCCGGACCTTGATGACGTCATCATCATATCGACATCAGGATGATATTTGGAAGATAACCGGATATTTGGAAATATCATCCTGATGCATAAATATCATGCTGCACTGTAGCTCCACTATAAGATCAGGGTGATAGATGAATATGCCAGATATTTGAAAAGATCACCCCCACTAGATAATGCACGAAGCCGACAGGCGGATATCTCCCTTCAGAAATATCATGATGCAGATAGGCAGAGAAATAGATATCACCCTGATATAAGAATGACGTCAGCATCATCATGATGATAAAACAACGAACATGAAGTGATACAACAACATCAGGATGATATTGACTAAGATCATCCTGACGTTCAAAATATGATGACCCCGATGAAAATCGGGTCACACTTAGAACTTTACAGCAACATCATCAGGATGATCTTAACAAAGATCACCCGATGTTAAAATATCACCCCAGCGAAAGATCATGCAGGTAGACAATATGATGACCCTCGCAAGCAACACGGCGATAACTGGAAATATGATCATGATGATGACGACCCTTAAGAAAAATAGGCCGGGTTGAACAACTTAGAAAATGACCCCTTCGGAAGATCGGGGTGACATCATCATCATAAAAGGGCAGGGTGATAATTGGAAGATCACCGGATATTTGAAAAATCACCCTCCGCTAGAAAATTAAGGCACCTTGTAGCTCATTAGCAGGATCAGGATGATATCTAGACATCACCCGATATTGAAATATGATGATCCTAATGAAAAACAAGTCGACAGAAAACATGATGATGCGGACCATCATCGAAAACAAGATGATGATGATGACCTCCTCCTCAAAGAAAATATGATGATGCAGCTGAAAAATGCCGAGGGGGTCCAACACTTAGGAAAATGGGCAAGAAGATATAGGGTTCAAATGAAGAAACCCCCTAAACATGAAAAAACAACCTCCAGGTCAAAATGAGTGCTAACAAGATCTATGAACCAATCAAGAGTAGAGACTTGCCCTAGATGATATAGTTGTCCATGAATTGGACAATGAATATTAGAGATAAGCATGTTAGATACTTATGCAAGGATTCATAACATTGTACAGGGACAAGGTTTAATGAATAGACATAGATGGTGAGAGGTATGCCAAATAATGATGTAGATATAGTGCATATTGGGGTTGTAGAGACTTTTAAAGTAAGAACAGTCAAAGTTTTAAGTATTTAGGATGCTTTACAAACCATATGGTCACCAAGAAGTCTTTAAACATGCCAATAAGGAGAGACCTACGCTAACAATAGCAAGGTCTATCATGAACCTAAGACCCTATCCAATCATTAAACCCTTGCATAGTCATTTCCAAATCTCTATTAACCTTTGAAGACTGCAATAACTTTTGGAACTCTGTATAGTAATAAGAAGCTCTGTCAAGTGGTTTGAAAGTTTTTTTTTAAAGTTTGAAAAGGCATTATTTGCAGTTTGTGAATGTATGAAAAGTGATATCACTGTGAAAACCTATATAATCCATAAGAAAACCATACAAACTTATCTTAAAGGTATGTCAAAGATTCAAGGGTTTGTGAAGGTTCTACTGGTCCTAAAAAACACTACATTGACAGTGACCACTATATTAATAGTGCATGGCAACAAATAGTAGATAGTGATGAGAGAAGCAGAGGTTTACATAGTATTTTTCATGATCTCCATTTTGAGGCCATATACCTTATCTATGAAGAGTCTAGGAGCCTATGAGGGTTTGAATGATTGTAAATCACCATATACCCTACTCAAATTCTGCTTATACAGTGTTATTAGTCATGGGAACTTTATGTATTGGAGGTAAGTGCATGCAGTGAGGGCAGAGACAAATCTGAGTAGTGAAAAAATGAAGAACAATCACCATGAAAGGAAGGTCCACAAGGTAGAAAAACCACATGCATAGCTAGAGGACAATATGCAGATTAGTAAATATGAAAACAAAAGGATGTGGACATAATTTCACCATACATAGAGAGATTGACAATGGAAACTGTGATATCCCAAGTAGTTAGTTTTGTCACCTTATGTAAGCAGTGATTCTAATCTCTAATAGTCTATAAAGCTATACAAAGATAAATTCATCATCAGAAGCATGCGAAGATGTCAAGAAAAAGGGTGGACAATATTGAGTAATAAGAAAATGAACCCGAGGTAGGGTATACAAATGATATACAAATATCTCTTTGAGGAAATGGTGTTGAAAACCTTATCAAATGTTTGATAGCATTGTACTATTATAGGACAGAGTTTAGAGGTTTGAAAATGATCACAAGAATATGTAGGTTGTCTAGGAGCAGCTTAGAGGACCTATGATGGTGCCATACAAGAGAGGCATGTTTGATATCCATAGAGACTATAAAGGTGTTAAGACATCTCCTTGAGACTCTGTAGAAACCTAACAAAAACATGGTGCTTGGTATGATCTCTTGAGAGATTCAATGAGCTCGGGGATGTCTGTAAAGAACATGATGCAATGTAGGAGATAGTGACATTGATAGACCCTGATGGTCATTAGCAGGACATTGACAAGGCCAAAGAGCTTCATGAGAAGGGTATGAAAAACTAGGGGCAGTGATAGAAATATGGGAGTTTTCCTCCATATCACAACCACTCAAACTCAGTTCAAGAGCACTTACAAGAGGCTAAAACCCTAACAAAGACTGTATAGGGATATTTATTGTAAAGAGGAGTGACTTTAACTCATAAATGTATAGTTGTGAGCAATTTTGGGACTCCAAATGAGGCAAAATCCTTTCTAGATGCATTTAAAGAGTCCTAATGGCATCCACAAACCCAAACATGTCCTATTCATCAACAATATGGAGTGGGAGGAGTTATAAGGCATTTTGGATAGTTATGACAGCACTAGGATAGTTTGAGAAAGTTTGAAATTTTCCCAAGCATCTAGGAGCAGTTAGAGTGACAAGGACAACAATTTGAGAGAATCTAGAAGCTCTAAAGACAACATGCAAAGCTGGAGCAAGAATGTAGGAGCTAGAATAGGTCAACCACTACTTCCTAAACTTTAGTCTCTTAACACTTCAAGGAGCAACAACCTTTCAGGAGTCTATGTCATGCAAAATTCTTCCTGGGCATCCAAAGTATATTGACCCAATTTTTAGCATTCATTTTTGGTCAAGGTCATCTCCTATATGCTCTCCTATGCTTGGGATGAGATATATAAGGCTCAGGATAGTTTTTTTAGTAAGCTTTTTTTTGGTTTTTCTGAGGATTATCAACAAAAACATAACATTGTAGATCAGTCTCAGTTGTAGAATAGCATTTTGTAACACACTTTGAAGCAAGGAAATACAAAATTTAGACATATTCTTGATGTAAGAACACCTTCTTTTCAATAAAATTATCAATATTGCCTTCTTTATATGATTTTTATGGTGTATTTGAGCAAATGATGAATGTATTGATGTTTTTAGTCAAACCTTCAAAACATGCCCATATCAAATACCCATAGGCAGAAAATAACTACTTTCATGTAGTTTGTAAGCTATGCAAAATAGGTTTATAGTTGTTAGGCTGTAGAAATCACAATTTTTTCCTTTCTAAACAACAAACTACAAATGTCCTACTTGCAAAATACTTATGCATAAAGTGTAAAACCAAAAGTTGTGCAAATTTTGGTTGAATAAATTATGTCAAAACATCAAAGTACGTCCTTTTAGTTTGGTGCATCACCTCCATAGATCTTTAGCCCTCATTTCATGATTTCTTACTCTTTACCCTAGTTAAACAATAGTAGTACAGTCAATTTTAGGTGAAGTATCAAGGGAACCAACCCTCTCTAGAGGTTCTTCTCCACTATGGGCTACCCACAAGTTGGAAAAGATCCCATGTTACACTATGTAGTTAAGTTTTCTATTAGCTTACCAAGGGTGCACACTTAAGTGATAACAGGTTCTTCCAATTTTATTATATAATTTTATTCTTCACACTCATTTCCAAGATTGGATTTTCATTACCTTTGATCCTTCACATTAGCTAAATAAATCTCTTAGATTTATTATCTAATGCATAATGTTATTTCTTCTCATTGACAATAACTAGTGATTCTATTTCCTTGTTCCCTTTTGTACACTAGCATAGAAATAAATCTCCTTAGATTTATTTCATTGTCAATATATTCCCCATTATTATTTTTCTTCTAACTTTAGTGACATCTAGTCTAAAAGCACACACATATCAACATCTTTTGATTAATTGTGGAGGTTGAAAGACAAAAATATGGGATTGATCACCTTGGCAAGCTCCTATGTAGTCTTAACCATTTCTTCTATCCTATACACAAGTTTTGTGTTGAGCTCTCCTTTATGGATTCAACATTATATTCAGTGACTTTGTATTCCTAATCTTCGTCCTATCATTTTAGCAATCCCCTTTAATTATTTTAATTTATTTATATGCTTGTGTATAGTCTCTCACTATTTCATTTATGATTTATAGGTCACTATCCACTATAGTTGTAGATTTTATTTTTCTATAATTTAGAGAGGACTAGATTGTGTTTTTCTAACGTCCACATGAGTGCACTAGCATCTTCACGTAAGAAATTAGGTCCTTCACTAGAATCAAGTTTCAACCAGTCATTGAACCTATTTTCATGTTTTGTTTATGTTTATATTCTTAGCAATTTCCTTTTTATAAGCATAATCTCTATATTAACCTAGTTCCATTTGTTAAAGGCTAGACCATAACTGTATTAATTAGATTAATAGTTTAATTTTATATTTTTGTACTTCTTTTCTTAAGGAAAGTATTTTATTAAAGGATAGACCATAAATGTATTAACTAGATTAATAGTTTAATTTTACATTTTTGTACTTCTTTTCTTAAGGAAAATAATTTGATTGTTAGTCTAATTAATACACATTAGAAGGATAAAATTTATCTCCCTTTAACAATAAAAGTTGCATTTAATGATTAAATTTCATCTTCGTGAACCTAACCATTCAACATCCAAACCTTATCTTTCTTCCCTTTTTCCTTTTCCTTCAAAATCAAGCCAATGACCAAATAAAAAATGTAATCAATCCCTCATTCTCTTTCTCCCTTGATCTTACCATAGTTCTATTTATTTCTTTCCAAAATCTCTTTCACCTTTCATTGTTAATATTTTATCTTCTATCTTCACCATGGACCCTTGTGTTTCTTTCTCATGGGATTCCTTACATGCTTACATCATGGACTATGATTTCATTTCCCACTTTCTCGATTTCTATCCATATATTCTTGATGATGTAACCTTCTTCTATGACATAGATGCACCTACATGTTTCATGTATAAGATCCTTGATTACTGATGAGTGGCAGGTAGCACTCATCTAAACACACCTTTTTGTTCCCTTTTTCCCATTTTCATGAACCACATGTGCTACTAATTGCACTATGGAAGCTGTGAAATCTTATTTAATTATGTTAATAAAACATGAAATGCTAAAGTTACTATTGTGATGAAAGGACCCATGTTTTGGATTGAAGCTGACAAAATTATGTAGAAATGTCTCCTTTGTGTCACAGGTGTCTATCTCTCATGCGGAGAAAGGTTTTTGGGAGACTCTGGAGATGATCCTAACTATCTCCAGAGTTGAGCAAAAGGTACACTACATAGCACTCCAACATTTTCTAGGATGGTTGGAGGATCTCCGGAGATAGAGTAGTAGGATAGGAAGGGTTGGTGATCATAAAGACCTCCAGAGCTGTGTCCTAACAAGATGTTTCATTGCTAGAATATTTGGAATTGTTGTGAAGCTACAAAGTTCTGCACATCAAGGCTGGGGTTTTTGAGAAGATAACTACAGTGGTTCAAAGGGAACAAAGTACAACTACCATTTGATTTTGCATGAGTTAGGGACTTCTAGTAGTTCACCATTTTTAAAGTTAATTCCCTTTTTATCAGGGCCTCCATGTCTTGTTTTGTTTAAATTCAAACTCTATATTTAATTACACCTTTGGTGTCACTGAAGTCTTTTTAAGTTTTGCATGGTTATACTTTTATAAATATAGTTGCATGTTTAAATTCTAGAACAAAATATCTTTTGTATCTCAAGTTAAACTAAGAGTAAAGATGGTAAACTCCGGAGATATGATATCATCATCAAACTGATATATATTGATGGAGACAACAGAATATATATAGTTTTTAGTTGGTTTTTATATAATTTAGATAGTTGCAGAAACAGACACTTCTTGCATTGACGGTCATTAATTACATATTCATTCTTAACAAATGTGCTCTGCTAGGGTTTTTAGGTTTTCTAGGGTTTCTAGGGTTTTGATTGTCTACTTTCCGTGTGCTCGTTGGGGATGAAGGGTGCTATAGCTGGTAGTACCTCTTGTCCCCTGCTCGTTTCAGACTCTACTAGGCCTACAAACTAGAAAAAAGCTCTGATGGGATAGGTGGACTCTCCTCATAATGGACAGATAGTGGTCTATCACCAGGAAGAGATGACTAAAGGGTCTTCCCTTGTGGTTCCTGACAATCTGGTGGATACAATTATCACTTCTATGGATCTTTCTTTGGTTGGCAAGTTCTTCTCTCTCCGACCCAGTATTGAGATGGTTCACAAATGGGTCTCCAATCATTGGCGTATTAAAGGCAGTGTGACTATCGTGGGTATGGCACAAGGGCTATTCCTATTTTGCTTCACCAGCAAAGAAGACATGTTAGCTATTTTATTTGGAGGACCATGGATTTATGGTACCCATTCACTTTCATTGGGCTGTTGGAGACCAAGGTTTGACCCTAGTGCTAATCATAATAAAATTGCCCTGGTATGGGTTTGTTTGCTTGGTTTTCCTTTAGAATACTAGGATGAAACTATTTTTAGTTCCATTGCTAATACTTTTGGTCATTTTGTTACTCTTGATAACTCCACACGCACCAAATCTCGCTTTGTTTATGCAAGATTCTATGTAAATGTGGAAATCAACAAGACTTTGCCCATGTTCATTGACATTAGCTCTAAATATGGAGTTTGGAGGCAGTCCATCACTTATGAGAATTCCATGATTTACTGTCAAAAATGTAAGAAGAAAGGGCATCTCATTTCACATTGTAAGTTCAAGAAAGCTGAGGAAAATACTAAGGAAATATCTACTCATTCTGGTAAAGAGAATGCATAGGTAGAAATAACTTTTGATGCTTCACAAGATTCTGAGCTGGTTAGGGATGTTGAGGAATAGAACCTCCATCTTCATGAAGTTTCACAACCAAACTTGGAAGATGGAGAGATTCCAAACCAAGTTAAGGAAACTTAGTTAGAGGTTGGTAATTTTGAAGAGATTCAAGTTGAAGTTGACAAAGTTAAGGAGACCCAGATGGGTTCACAAGATTCTAAGCCGATTAGGGATGTTGAGGAATAGAACCTCTATCTTCATGAGGTTTCACAACCAAACTTGGAAGATGGCAAGATTCCAAACCAAGTTAAGGAAACTCAATTAGAGGTTGGTAATTTTGAAGAGTTTCAAGTTGAAGTTGACAAAGTGAAGGAGACCCAGATGGGATGTTACAAAGAGAAGGAGAATCTAGATGAATGTTCCCCTCTTGGAAACTTGGTGATTCAAGTTCATTTCACCAGTCTACTAAGATTGATTCTAACCAAGAAGCTAGAGTGCGGTCGAATGACAATTTGTATTCTTCAGCTCAAACTATGTTTTACCCTTCCCTAGAGAAACTCACTTTGGGTTTTCTCAAAGGAGGATTATTTCCTCCTCCAAGACAACAATTTGGTCCACCTATTATTTCTCCTAGAGAAACTAGTGCTTCCCTAAGTGACCATGAGGAGTGGACATCTCAGAAGAAAAAAGGTTGTAAACCAAAAAAGATTGCTGATGCGGGTTTAGATCCTTTGAAAGGTAGACCTACATTGAGAGAAACTAGACAAAGAGAAGTAGCTAGGGAGATTGCCAATGGTAAGTAAAAGACACTAAAAAATCATTCCAGAAAGATATTTAAATGAAAATTCTTTTGTGGAATATGAGGGGCCTTAATAACCCCTCAAAACAATTTGAGGTCAAAAACTGTATTTTTGACCACAAGGTGGATATTCTTTTACTTCAGGTAGTTAAAATGTCTGAAGAGAATTTCAAATTGATTATTGATAGGATCTAGCCTAATGCTTCCTTCTGCATAAGCCCTGCTATTGGTGCCTCTAGGGGAATAGTGACTATGTGGAATGCTTCCAAAATTCAAGGTAAACTTTCTTTTTTGAACAAACATTGTTTGGTGATTGATTTTTATTTGCCTTCCTTTAGATGGAGTATGGTTAATGTTTATGCCCCTAACACTAGGGTGCTAACGAAGAATCTTTGGGAAGACTTGGCTAATCAACTTGAATCTCATCCTAATTCTTATTGGATGTTGGTGGGTGATTTTAATACCCCTCTATATCCTTCTGAAAAGTTTGGGGGAATCTTGGACTACTTTGATAGTATGTTGGACTTTGCTGATTTTATAAATTCCTTTGGGCTTTTTGACATTGACTTGATGAATTAAAATTTTACAGGGACTAATAGGAGCAAAGGGGACCAAATGATTCAAGTGAAGTTGGACAGATTTCATATTTCCAATAATTGGCCAAATATTGTCTCCCCTAAACTGGTTACTTTGCCTAGGACTGTTTCTGATCATAATCCTATCATTCTGGAATGGGCTAATCAGAAGAGGAAAGGCCCCTTTCCATTTAGATTTGAGGCTATGTGGATTAAGCATCATGATTTCAGGAATCTTCTTTCTAGATGGTGGCAACTTCTAGTTTTTGATACTCCCATGTTTAGACATTTTAAAAGGTTGATGCATGTCAAGAGAGAAGTTTATGGTTGGAATAAATATAGTTTTGGTAATGTCTTTTCCCAAAAAAAGATCTTGTTCAAGAAGCTGGTAGATATTCAATATAAGATTGCTCAAGGAGACACTTCTGATACTTCTATGCAATTAGAGAATGATCTAATTAGAGATTGGAAGAATTTATTGAACAGGGAAGAGTTATTCTAGAAACAAAAATCTAGAATGCAATGGCTTAAGGAAGGTGATCGTAATATAGCTTTCTTTCATGTTTTTGCTCTTAAGCATAGAAAATATAACTCTATT
The DNA here is from genome assembly GCA_027924645.1 of Cunninghamia lanceolata. NCBI lineage: Eukaryota > Viridiplantae > Streptophyta > Pinopsida > Cupressales > Cupressaceae > Cunninghamia > Cunninghamia lanceolata. The sequence continues at coordinate 4,034,942 of BSBN01000082.1, forward strand.
TCTAGAGTGAGATTGGAGGATGGTAGAATGATTACTGAGGATGAGGAGATTGGAGATCATGTTGTCAGCTTCTTTCATAACCTATTATCTAAACAGGGTACGAGTGCTGACAATTCATAGATGGTGAATCAGCTTCTGAATAACATTCCTTCACTGATTTTTGAAGAAGACAATGCTAATATTTTAAAGCCTATCTTTGACGAGGAGGTTCATGTTGTGGTCTTCTCTATGGGCTGTTTCAAATCCCAGGGCCCAGATGGATTTCCCTCTCTCTTCTTCTAAGAATTTTGGGACATAGTGGGATATGATGTCATGGCAGCTGTCAAAGATTTTTTCAGAATTGGGAAATTACTGAAACAACTAAATAATACCTTCATTGCCCTTGTTCCTAAGAAGCCTAACCTAGAGATGCTTGCTGACTTCAGGCCTATTAGCCTCTACAACACAATTTATAGAATTTGCACAAAGCTTTTGGTGGTTAGATTTCAACCCCTTCTTGACAAAATTATCTCTCCCTCACAAACAGGATTTGTTCCAGGGAGATAGATCTTAGATGTTGTGATTACTACTCATGAAACAATTCATTCTATGGATAGGAGTCACATCCCAGGTATGGTTCTCAAACTTGATATTTCTAAAGCTTATGATCGGGTCTCATGGCAATTTTTGTTTAAAATCATTCAGAAGCTTGGGTTTAATGATAAGGTATCCCTTCTCATCAAGGAAGCTGCTACTACTACTAAATACTTTGTCCTTGTTAATGGGGTTCCAAGGGGTTTCTTTTCTCCCACTAAGGGAATAAGATAGGGAGATCCCTTGTCCCCCTACCTTTTTATTATCCCAGCTGAAGCTCTTGGTAGATTAGTCCTCAACAAGATCACCTCAAAAGAATTAATTGGGATTAAACCAACTTCTCTTTCTTTGATGCCCATTCAACAGTTTGTGGATGATACCATTCTTTTTGGCATCTCCTCTATTTTAGAAGCTTCTAGATGGAAATCTTTACTGAATGATTATGCCATGGCTTCTAGTCAACATATTATTTTCAAAAAAGCAATGTTTTCTTTTTTAATACTCTAGGGGATCTTCAAAGGAAAATTATTAATATCCTTGGATGTGTGGCTGATAACCTTCCCTTAGTCTACCTTGGTCTCCCTTTAACTACTAAGGAAGTTACTGTTGGTTTTTGGCATAACATCCTCGAAAGAACTCAAAAGAAATTGCTGGGATTGAAAGGCAAACTTTTAAGCAATGCAGGTAAATTGCAGCTTCTAAGGGCTTCTCTTCAAGGTATACCTACTTACTTTTTATCTTTATTCAAAATGCCTAGATATTTGGCTGACAAATTGGAGCAAATCCAGAGAAATTTCCTATGGACTGGCACGGAGGAAAAAAAGTGAATCTCTCTGGTTAAATGGGACAAAGTCTATCTTCCTAAGTCTCATGGTGGGCTCAACATCAGAACCATTGAAAAAATGAACAAGGCTCTTTTATCTAAGATTATTTCATAAACAGGGATACTGACTGGGGAGTTATTATAAAGGCTAAGTACTTACGAGACTCTGACAGATATTCTTTTCTCAATCAGGGGAGTCTTCCTCAAGGATCTATTATTTGGAATAAAATGATTAAATCTAGAAGTCTTGTTAATAAGGGAATGAAATGGAAACTTGGTGATGGGTCTCTCATCAATTTTTGGGAATATCCTTGGTTGGGTGATGGACCTCTCTCTAATTAGATGGGAAATGAAGCTATTGTTTCTCTTGCTAAACAATTTTTTGGCACTAAAGTTAGCCATTATATTCATCAAGATCATGGTGTTAGAAAATGGAAAAATCTACTGGAGTGCTGTACTAATTATCCGAATCTCAATCATCAGGCTAATGCCATACAACAAATGCTTCTTAATACCCAAATTCCTTTTTTTCCTAGACATGATCAATTTTTTTGGTCTGCTAATAAAAAAAGGTTTTTTTCAGTTAAATCGGCTTACCATTTGCTGATTGAGAAGGATCTTATGGATGACATTTGGAGGAAAGTCTGGAATTGCAAACTCCTCCCTAAGGTTAATTTTTTCTAGGGGACAACTGTTCATAATAAGATATTGACTTGGGACAATCTTTAGCGAAGGGGTCTTCAACTGGTTAATAGATGTGTCATGTGCTTGAAAGAGGAAGAATCTGTCTCTCATCTTATTTTGCACTGTGAATTTTGCGATTGATATTTGGAGCAAAGTCCTTTTGAATTTTGGCTTACAATGGGTTTGCAATAAGGAAATAAGAGAACTCATTGTTAATTGGATCCCTCCTCTATCCCATCCTTGGTTAGTGGAACTATGGACTCTAACTATTCCTTTTGTTGCATGGTTCCTTTGGAAGGAAAGAAATAATAGAATTTTTAGAGAAACTACTAGGAATCCTTCACAGGTTTTCTATTCTTTATCTAAGGCCCTCCCAGAAAGTGTTTCTAATTCCAGCATCAAAACTGCTGATAAACCTCTTACTCAACATGAAGTCCTTGTGGCTTCCAACTGGGGGATTATGAATCAAATTCCTACATTTGATGATTCTAGATGCTTTAAAAGGTTAAATACTATTTGGACTCCCCCAGACCCAGGGTGTCTTAAACTGAATTTTAATGGTACTGCTAAGTCTAATGGTAAGGCTAGTGGAGGAGGAGTTATAAGGAATGATAGAGGAGATTTAATTGCTACTTATACTGGAGGAATTGGGAACCAGACCAATAACTTTGCTGAAGCTTCAGCGCTTTTATGGGGTCTCAAGTTGGCTATATCTCTCGGAATTCACCAACTTCATGTTCAAGGTAACTCCAAAATTATCATTGATGCTGTCACTAAAGCTTCAGAGTGTGGATGGAAACTTAGAGACATTGTGTCTGATATTCAAACTCTTATACAGGTCATTCCTGTCATTTCCTTTTCTCATATTTATAGAGAAGGGAACACGGTTGCTGACAGCCTGGCAACTTTTGGACAGTAGTTTCAAAACTGGTGTTGTTGGCACCATTTCCATAATATCCAGCACCAGATTAGGGATATCAGTAAAAAAGAGCAAGTAATCATATGATGATGACACATCACTTCACTTGGCTTATCTATGTGGCTTGTCTTTTAACACAGGTCATGCTGATTAGACACTTTGCTGGTGATTAAAGTGAGTTTAGACAGCTATGCACGTGTGTGAAGGATGGGCAGTTAATGTGGAATTATTGCATAAGGAATCTGGGTTATCGGTGTAATGATTGCCCTATTTCTGTTCATATTTACATTATTGCCTTTTTCATTATTATACATTGCTCTATTTTCTAAATCTCTTGAATTCTTCACAATATTGTTAGGATCCTTTGGGATGGAGATTTTTAAACTTCTGCTACTTCCTTCTCTATGCTCTTTAGGATTTACTGGTATTTCATTATGGGAGGGGATAGGATCCGAACTGAACCTAATAGAATTTAAAGATAATTCCTTGGTCTAGCATTATCGTAAAGAAGGTGGTTCACTCTGTTCCTTGAGTGTTTGAATGGACATGATGAAAATTTGTCCATTCAATTTGCTCAGTCATGGGATAATCATAAGGTTCAAATTGGGAATATTAGTTTTGAGGTTTCAAAGAATGAAATCGCTATGGCTGCGGGTTTATCTGCTAAGGGTACAAAGCTGCAAAAGAAGTCTAGGGTTTTAGATGCCCATAACCAGAAACTGTTCCTTGGTGAAGGCGAGGAGTTGGTACCCTATCAGGGAGGATTTAAGAGAGCTAGACTTCCTGAACCGTGGGTAGAAATGTGCTATATGGTGATGATATACTTCACTTTGGAGGGTCATTTCACCAGGTTCTATTACTATCATCTTCCTTTGTTAAACCACTTTAGAAGGAATGCTACTATTAGCTTCCCTTTCTATCTGCTTTCATCTCTTGAGTGCTCTGTTTAACATGGTAAGAAGATTTTTCTTAAAAAGCTTGATGAAAAGCCTATTCCCCTCCATCAAGGGCTTATCCATAGGTTATACCAATTTCACTTGGCTTTGTCCCCTCCTTCTAGTTAGCCCTCTGGTCTTGAACCCTTTGCTGATACCCCTACTACCTCTATGAAAACTGGTCATACTACTACTAAGCTATTTCTTGAAGGTATTCCTTCTTCTGGTACTCTCAAAATTTCTATTGACAAAAATGTTCAAAACCCTCTTACCAAATCCAAGTTGAAATCTAAAAAATGTCTCTCTGATATTGTTGTGGAAGCTAACCTGTTGAAAGAGGACATTGGAGATTCTGGGCCCCATAATGTACATGAATTGGTTGGGGAAGGACCCTCAAGAAATTTGAAAAAAGTTAAACCAAAGGGTAAATTTGTTGTTGTTAGGTGGTCTGGTCGTATTGCTGGCAAATCGGCTCCTAAGTTGAAGTTGATTGATTACTCTGAAGCCTCTACTCAGGAGGGGGAGGATAAGTCCAAGAGTGATAATATTCAGGAGATTGTTATTGAAGATTCTGGTGGTGTTGAGGAGATTGTTGGGTAAGAAATACCTGCGGAGACCTTTGATACAGAGGGCAATAAAGGGTTTGAAAATTTTGCTTCCATTGGTGACTGTATTGAAGTGGGAGCTAATATTACTCATGTGGAGGCTACTGACATTGATGATAACAATGGGAATGATGTTCACTCTATTCCCACTGAGGTTCTTGTAGACCCTGATTTTATTCAAGAGGATTGTAACAATGCTGAAGGTGGTATTGAGGAGGATGTTAATGAGGAAGGTAATCATTTTGATGATTTGTCTCAGTTGAAGGAGTGGGTGGATTTTCTAGAGAAGAGGGTCTTTTCTCTTGGCAGGTTCATTACAAGCATGCTTTGTAGGTCAGCTATGGCTAATCTCTCTCTATCGTAGGAACATGAAGTCCTCACTCATGGTGTTGATGACGACAGGGCTAAGAAATTTGACAAAATGTTTGAATTTCTTTTTAAAGGCTAGGATGACACCCTTTCCTAGTTTTCTTTCTAAGCTTTCTGTTAGCTAATTTTTTACTGATAGTTTCTATTTGTTGTATATCGGTTGTATGTAAGTTGTCTATGGTGGTTCTGGCTCTTTTTGTCTTCTGAGCCTTTTTTGCCCTTTTTGGGTTCTGCTTTGTAAGGGTTCAGCCCCTGGTTCTGCCGCCTTATATTATCAAAAATAGATACTTCTTACATATACTCTATTTTTGGAATACTTGATTAATGAAGGTAGTTCTATTATATTTTTGTTTTGAAATCTCTATTTAGCCTTCAGTTTTGAAAGTGTGGAGCAAGGGCCCACTCCCACTGACAAAAGGGAGGCTAGTATTGTTTTTTTTTTTTTTTTTTTTTTATGTATTGATTCCTTAATGTAGTTTTCCCTACTTTCATAGAAAAAATCAAATTCCTATCAATTCAGTCTTGTTTCTATTTTAATGATTGTTTCAGCTTTTGTAATCAGATAGATCATTTCCAACAATGTATTGTTTCAATTCTGAAATTAGGTTTCCTTCAAAGTAGATAGTTAGAAGTATGAGTTTGATTAATTAGGGAAGTTTCATTTCAGTAGATTAGTTAAGGACTATTAATTGTTAGTTCCTATTACAGATTGCCATGGACACAATCCTAGATTTGACATATAAATATGATTAAATGCCAAGGTACAATGACCCTTGTCAACTACTTGTCTAATTTTCCTCCTTTATGGACTTTATGCATATATTCACATCTATATTTGAAGACTTTACTACATTTATTTCCATGATTCATCAAGATGCTTCACTTTATGTGATAAATAATGTTGATATCATATCTATTACATTTCTCCCCTCTTCTCATCCCATTGAGAAACCTTCTTCCTCTTCTCTTATGTGTCTCAAAATGCATGATGGTACCATGTCTCCCATCCTTGTGTGTGATTTAAATATCCATATTTGACAAGAACTACTCCTTTTATGATAATATTAATCATTCAAAGGTTAGATATTCACACTCCTTGGATCTCTTATAGGATGTTGATACCTTTTTCTCTTCCCTCACCACCTATAATGATCCTCTTCTTATAGTTGATCATTATTCTTCACCACATGATCCTCATACTTCTATTGATAATCTTTCTTTCAAATCCTCTAACGAATCTTCTTTGAGTAATGACGAGGCTCATGTTCATCTTGTTCTTTTCTCTTCTCAAAATATACCCTTCTCTTATTCTTCCCCTTATTCTCTTTCCATGGGAAATTAACTTCACCTTGAGGATAATACTAAGCATGCTAGCATCATTGATCACTTCACATTATTTGACCTTCCTCATATAGTGCATATTCATCACTCTTCTCATGACATGGAGTCCACTATTCCTTCTCTTGTATTTGAGGAATCTATCCTAGACCTAAATCCCTTCCACAATATCACTTGAGCCTCTTTTTATTTGATATAAGAACCACCTACCCTAGACCTAGACCCATCCAAATATGTTTCTCCACCTTCTTCACCCATTACCCTTTCCATATCTTTTCCTTTCCTAGAAGCATCACCATCTTTTTCTTGTGAGATATCTCCTCCTCCCTCTCCTCTTATTGAAACCACACACCTCCCACATGTTACTCCTACTTTTACATCTCCTCTTAAACATGATCCTATTATGTTAATGCATTTAGAGAATCTTGCATGTTAATTTGACATCCCGATGAGAAAATCTTGAAGTTTCATGGCAAAAGGGACTCAGGGGATGCACTTGACATAAATCCTACCTGAAATAGGGGGGAGGACTTGGGTGTCCATGCCCTAGTCCTACCCTATTTTAGGTCAGCACTAACTTTGGAGTGTCGGTTTATGATCGTTATTTAGGTCCTATGCCGACACGGTAAGTTTGAATTATGAAATTCTTAGAGGGAATGTTTGTAGTTGCATATATAAGCATGATTAGTGATTCATTTGTAAACTAGATAGGAATTAGATGGACATTTTTTATTAAGAAGCTTATGTTAAGGTGATTCAAGGCATTCATAGTGTTACAGAGCAGAATTTGTGTTGTTCTTGTGTTTGTATTTGTAGATTTGGCATCCATCTCCTCATGGCATGAAGAGCATCTTCCTCCCATGAGATCTTCACTACAAGGTGATATAAATTATGTTAAATCTATCATTTATCATTTGTATTTTGCCTCTATCCCATAGGGATGTGCACTCTTTATCTGACAATGGTGTTTGGAAGACTTGAATGTCTCTCTAGGGCTTGACTAAGGCAAGCCTCTAAACACCATAACCCCCAACCCATTCTTCTATGATTGCAGGTTATAGGTTGTAGGAGTAGAAAAAGTGGAGTTGCAGAAGAGTAGTGCAAATTGTCAAAATTGTAGATCAGAGAATAAAATAGGGACCTGGACTCGAGCACCCACTCATTAGTTCTCTGGATCTCACAATAGGAAAATCTTTGGAACAACAGGAACAAGTTACAGACAAGATTCCCATATCTTGACAAAAATTGTGGCATTGGACTAGGTCGCCCGCTCATTAGTCCTTGACTTTTCCATTTTTTGAACTTCAAAATCTAGTATGCATTTGATTGTTATTTGATATTTTTGTGTGCGATCATTTTATGTAATTTGTCCATTTGTTCACAAATTTGCATAATTATGATTTTTAGCATAATTGGGCTTAATTGAACAACTAAATCACACCAATCTTCCCCTATGTTCCAAGTGATATAAGGTCTCTAGTAGGTTCCTCTACTCGGCTGAAATTCCTTGAATGTTTAGTGGTGAAAGGAGGATTTACACAAACTATCAAAATCAACCGTAAATTAATCCTCCTCATTTTTCATATTAAACATTTTGGTGAACCCATGTTTTTAATGAATTTTGCATAATGCAGAGTGTTGTGCTTTAGATTTACATTCATTTCATTCATTCATATCATTGTTCATCTTATTGCATTTAAAAAATTACAAAAAAATTGAAAAATTTGAAAAAATTGGCATTTTTAGCTTGCATTTTCAAGTAATTTGAATTAGTTGGCATTGAATTTCAATAAATTTATATCATTATCATCATATCTAATTTAAAATACAGAAATTTTTCATTCATCATTCATTTAGATTGCATTTTCATGGTCAAATTGATGAAAATTGCTTGAAGTTGTGCATTTTTCCATATAACCTAGTTTTGCATTAGCTAGGGTTTGTAGTCAAAATATTGTTTCAGATTTTACTACCCTTTTAAAAAAGTTATTATGATTTATTTATAACTTTATTTTTGCATCATAGTGGTGCCCTTGCAAAATTTGATGCCTAGGGTTTGAAAACCTTGATTTTTCACTAGATTTTGGCCTTATTGTCTCTCTAGATTTGCACCATAGGCATGTTGTAAAAGATTTTTCTGCACTAATTGGCTGTTATTAGGGTTATTATCTACTTCCATTCCTAAAATTGTTTACATCACCTTTTTATTGGGCTCTTACAGTGGAAATTTGGTCAATAATTGCATATTTTGACTATATTTGCCCTAAGGTTTGACCTAGATTTGCACTCCAAGTGTGTTGTGATAGATTTTATGGATTTAGATGACTGATATTACTGATATAATCTTCTAAACCTCCTAAAATTATCTACAACACTCCTTTTTTTTGGGTCTTTGCATTGAAAAGTTGTGAAAAATTGCATATTTTAGTATATTTTCACTAGGTTTTGACTTGTCATCACTCTAGGTTTGCATCAAAAGTGTGTTGTGAAGGATATTATTTCTTTATTGGACTGATATTAGACATATTAATTGCTTCACTTGATAAATTTCCTTACAACACATTTTCTTTCACTTATTTGCATTAAAAAAGTTGAAAAAAATCAAGCATTTTGCATCTTAAACATCTCTTGCTCCTTGGGTTTGCTCTATTAGTTTGTGCATTAAGTGTTGCATGATTCTGTATGAGTATTATAACTCACTACCTTAATAGAAATATCCCTTTAATAAGAAGCATAAGACTCATGGGATCTAGTGCTTTCAAAGAAAACGATATTCCTACCTTTGAAAATCCATTGAATACATTCTTTACAAAAGGAGAGACACAAATTTTGCAAGATATTATAACTCATACAATCACTATGTATGATCAAGTATTTCATGATGTCGATGACACTATTGAGGTGGTCGCATATGTACTTGATGAGAAAATAAACAATCTTGATAAAGAGTTAGCCAATTTTCAAGCATTTGTGGAAACTGAAAGGATAGCAGAAGAAGTTGTACCTATGATTCACAACATAAGAGAGTTGATAAAAGAAGGACAAGATGGTATTAATGTTATTCAAGGTTTAACACATATTTTACACAATAATGTCATGATGGCGACTGAATGTGCAATTGTTATAAAAAACATGTCGTCACCGTCTCATACACAAGTATCGACACCTATACCAACCACTAGAGTGTCTACATTTACATCGACAATTTTAACAACTAATGAAAATGCTTGTGGTAATGCTACCACTAGTATTGGAGTATCTAATGGAACTAGTTCACAAAATTACAAAGCTATGGGATTTAACTATCAAAACTTGGTTTCTAAGGGGACCTCTTCTATGGGTACTTGTTCTCAACCACCTCTGCATCCCACCTATTCTCAGCCACCTATTACATATAACCACTCACAACCACCTTCCACCTATCATTATGTCCAACCACCATTGAACTATTCACAACTTCCGCTTATCACAACTCAGGCTCATTCACCTCCTCACTTTGGTTCTAATTCCTCACAGCAAACCACATCTCCCAATGATGCCATCTTAAACGAACTTTTGCAAGGCATGACTTCTTTACAACAAAAGGTGACAAACTTGACAAATTCTTCACAACCTAATATACCAGCTTATCATGCCCATAATCCCCTATCTTATGTAATTTTGAGAACTCCTATGCCCGAGAGGTTTGAGACCCCTCACTTTGAAAAATATGGTGGAAAAGGTGATCCTAATACTCATGTGGTAGCATTCACAGCTATGTGTAGTGATTTCTACTTTGAAGAGGACTTGTTACCAAAAAATTTCCCGTTATCTCTCAAAGATACGACTTTAGAATGGTTTTGCTCTTTACCTCCGAATTCAATACACTCCTTTTCATAGTTATTTGATTAGTTTTTACAACATTTTCAAGCAAACATTGGACCTCAAGTCTCTTTGATTGATTTAGTTCATTGTAAGTAAGGTCCGAAAGAGAAGTTAACTGAGTTTATTAGCTGGTATCAATCTCTCAATGCATAAATTCAATATCAGATGAAAGATGAGGATGTTCAGAAGGTGTTTATTACAAATCTACAACCTAACATCCATGATAAGATTCTCTTGATGAAGTATAACTCCTTTCAACATTTATGCACTTCCCTTCATGATTATCAACTTTCGTCTAGTCAATATGAAAACCAAAACTCATCGGCTCAAGTTGGTCAATCCATAGGTGGACCGTCACAAAACAAATTGAAGAGGAATAATAATAAGAGTTTCATCAAGATTAATGGACCGAATTCGAATAACATTTCTCAAGTGTCTTCTATCACTAATCTGAAGAAGGCACCGTATCAACAAAAAAAGTTTATTCTGATATTTGAGTCCTATCATTCTATCATGAATCAAGCTGTAAGTAATAATCTTATGAAGCTTCCCCCAATTAAGCCTTTGGATCCTAATAAAACTCAAGGACCTTATTTTGATGCTAATGCCTTTTGTCATTTTCATCAACACCAAGGGAATGATACAAAACAATGTATGCGTCTTAAACATGAAATACAAGACCTCATCTACTCGAATGTTATATAGGTATCAGGTGTGAATGATAATGGAAATAAGTTGGTTGCTTCACTGAATCAGAATTTACAAATCTTTACTAATCCTTTCCCTAAGCATACTGATAACAATATGATGGAACAAGGTATAGTGGAAATAAATGATGATGATTACTTGGAATATGATGACATTGTGGGTATAATAGAAGTGGATAAAGAAAAGTTGGATAACCCACCTCATCCACGCAGAAACAAAATTTATGCTGAGGTTCCTCCTCCATTATCTTTACAAGGATTAGGAGATAACCAAAATACATTAGAAAAACAAATGGAACAACCGATACAAATAATTATAACAAAAGAAAAAAATGAGATAGTACAAGATGATTCTTGTCACTATGGTAAACAAAATCAACAACAAAAACTCGCTAAAAATTAGAAAAGAGTAAGACAATTATCATTAGTTGGAAAAAATAGTGGTTCTCCTCCTCACAAGAAACAAAAGATCTCACTTACACAAGGATTTGAGAAACAAGGATTACATGGATTTTCTGACTACAAACAAGACTCTCATAAGAACCACTCAACCTTCACACAAACCTTGATTGAGTACCTCTCCAAGAGGTTCATGAGTTCTAAAATTTAGTACAATGGTACTACCATGCAAGTATTTCTAACCCTTTATCTCCATGTTGTGTTTCCCCCATGATGTGCTGTGTTGTTTAGGCCTCCTGGGATGACCCTTGATTCTCTTGTAAGATCCAAGATACCAGGAGACCACCTCTGTTGTGACCCTTCTTCTATTTATATCATCATTCTTATATATGGATTGTCCTCTATTTTCACTATTGTGTGTTGTGTCTGTCAGACATAATGTTGTGGTTGGTGACTTGGGGGTACCCTCCTACATGACTGTCCCTAAGGTACTTGTTTCTCCTCTCTTAATTTATTGTTTCCCTTCGTCTAGTGTTTCTATCTAGCGGGCAGATGATGAAAAACATTTTATACTGATACAGACCTAGTGTCCCTTTAGTGAGAAATCAAAAAATGGACTAAGTCCATACATGACAATGGGGTTGTTATATATTATCTGATGCTTGGCTAGTAGAAACACTCTATCTGATCTTGATGGTGTCTTATCACACTTACAAACTATAACAATACTGCTACTCTATGCACTTTGTTTATCTTTGAATCTCGCCTTGGTTACACTCAATTTTGAGATTTTTGTGGTATAGCCCCACGGTTATACTCGGTCTCCAAATCCATAGTATAACCTCAACTCTTTGTGTGAATGATCATATGCATTATTGTTTATCATGATTATATGGACACTAACACTTTTTCTTGCAGGAATGTGTTTGTGGGAACATTTGGTGATCGTAAAGTACATGTCACCTCTGAGGGGCATGGGCTTTGTGAGAGTTCATGTTCCCTTGTGTGTTTTCGTCCTACCTTAATGTGCTTGATATCGATTCCTGATATCAACCACCTTAAGGTGGGGGCATATATAAGGTAAGTTGTATGTTCTAGATGTTAGCAATGTGTTTGTTCTTAGGTGCAGTCTTAAAGACTGGTGGCAATGAGTCCCTTCTGCACTCTGAGATTTTTTTGAAATCTATTACAATCATTTAAGCCCTCTATAGAGGCGAGATATCACATCCTTTTCTTAAGCCCTCTACGGAGGTGAGGATGGTGTATTTCTTGTGGAGAGTGCACATCCTATCATTTTCAAAAAGTCCTCTGTGGAGGTGGGGAGAGATTCTATGACTAACTCAACCCTTAAGCATATCTTCAACGATTGTTGTGGCAAAGGCCAATCATCGGTGTGTGCATGTAATGTACTTGAGATGGTGATGAACCTAGAAATAGGAACACTCCATCACTTGTCTGCCATGTTTTCTCTGTGTCTTCCAAGTGTGTGTGTATTGCGTGTTTGTTCCCAAGCATAGTCTTAAAGACCAGTGGTAATGAGTCCCTCCTATTATTTGGGATTTGTATGGTGTGTTTGATTTGTATGGTGTGTTTGATTTGTATGGTGTGCTTGATTTGTTTGGTGTGTGTGTTGCCCATATGTAGTCTTAAAGACTGGTGGTGATGAGTCCCTCCTACATTATGGGTGGTGTGTTTACTTTTCTTGTACTTGCATTTGCATTTCATATATAAGAGAAAAAAGAAAAAGAAAATCATCATTGTCTTCACTGCATTCACTATGTTTTATGTGTCTTCAATTTTGTCTTCTCCGTATTTTGCATGATTGTAATTTTCTTCTCCATGTTTTTGCATGCATGTTACTGTCTTCTCTATGATTGGCCTGTCTTCTCCGTGCTTGGCATGTTTTCTGTGTTTGTTGGTCATACTTTAATGCAGGTATTGGCCTTGTGTTTATACATTCATTAAAGTGGGGGCTAAATGTTATGTCAAAAAAAGTAACCTTGGAGGCTTTTTCCTATTAAGGTTTAGATCCTGGGTCTTGTTAATGCATTGAGAGCATCTTACATGTGAATTTGACATCCTGATGAGAAAACCTTGAAGTTTCATGGAAAATGGGACTTAGGGGATGCACTTGACATAAATTCTACCTAAAATAGGGGTAGGACTAGGGAACCCTTGCCCTAGTTCTGCCCTATTTTAGGTTAGGACCAATTTTCGAGTGTCGGTTTATGACCGTTATTTAGGTCCTATGCTAACACGATAAGTTTGAATTATGAAATTCTTAGTGAGAATGTTTGTAGTTGCTTATATAAGCATGATTAGTGATTCATTTGTAAACTAGATGGGAATTAGATGGACATTTTTGATTAACAAGATTATGTTAAGGTGATTCAAGGCATTCATAGTGTTGCAAAGCAAAATTTGTGTTGTTCTTGTGTTTGTATTTGTAGATTTGGCATCCATCTGCTCATGGCATGAAGAGCAGCTTCCTCCCATGAGATCTTCACTACAAGGTGATATCAATTGTGTTTTATATCATTTATCATTTGGATTTTACCTCTATCGTGCAGGGATACATACTCTTTATCTGACAACGGTGTTTGGAAGACTTGAATGTCTCTTTGAGGCTTGATTGAGGCAAGCCTCTAAACACCACAAACCCCAACCCACTGTCTGTGATTGTAGGTTACAGGTTGCAGGAGAAAAAAAAGTGGAGTTGTAGGAGAGTAGTATAGACTGTCAGAATTGTAGATTAGAGAAGAAAATAGGGACCTAGACTCAGGTGCCCACTCCTTAGTCCTCTAGATCCCGTAACAGGAAAATCTCTGGAACAATAGGAACAAGTTATAGACAAGATTCCTAGATCTCAACAGAAATTGTGGCACTGGACTAGGGTGTCTGCTCATTAGTCCCCAACTTTTTAGGTTTCCAAAATTTGAAATCTAGTATGCATTTGATTGTTATTTGATATTTCTATGTGCGATCATTTTCTGTAATTTGTCTATTTGTTCACAAATTTGCATAATTGGGCTTAATTGAACAACTAAATCACACAATTCCAATCTTCCCCTATGTTCTAAGTGACAAAAGGTCTATAGTAGGTTCCTCTACTTGGCTGAAAGTCCTTGAATGTTTAGTGGTGAAAGGAGGATTCACACAAACTATCAAAATCAACCCTAAATTAATCCTCCTCCTTTTTCATACTAAACAAACCCATTATTACCTCCTTCTAACCCACATGTTATTCTCTCTTCCTTGTCCTATAATCTATCCTTTGTCTATCCTACACTCCAACAACTCTCTTGTTGGATACTTCTTTTTGTCCTTATATTGCTCCTTCTACTACACCAATGGCTATAATATCTCATGTCTCCTAATATTTTCACATACCCCTCTCCTCCTATCATTGGGACACTTTCTTTTGAAAAATATAATGGTCACATAGATCTCATACATCATGTGGGACACTTCTCTACCCTATGTTTAATTCATACTTGAAATGAATGTGTCTTATCCAAACTCTTTCCTTGTACCTTAATAGAAAGTGCTTTGGATTGGTTTTATACTTTACCTCTAATTTCCTTATAGTCATTTTTTTATGTTTCCCATACCTTTGTTCACTATTTTCAATAAAACTTGGACCCTAAAGTCTCCCTTACCCACTTTGCACAATGTAAACAAGGCCATCATGAAAGTGTTAGAGCCTTTTCCTCTTGATTCTTTTCTTTGCTTGTTCATTGGGGATGCCAACATCTTGATGACCTTATCATACCTCTTTTTCAAGAGAAAATATTGTTAGAAATCCAAAAGGCCTTGCTCTTTCAATAGTTTTGTTCTCTTTTTGTTTTATCTCTTTATGATATTGAAGTTGAATAAACCTTTCTAAGACATCCTCACCTCTTCCATGACAACCCACCTTCTATTCCTCACCCATAGATCCCCCTTGTAAGCCACTTTCAAGTAACCAAACCTCTCCCTATCTAACCAAACATGAAGAAATATCTTACACACATCTTGCTAACCATCTTGAACATATCTTACCCATTCTCATAGAATCCCATCTTATCACTCTCCATCCTCTTACACATAAGGAAATTCCTAAGCATAGTCATTCAAAACTCCTCTTTCATGCATATCATAGGGTTTTTAGTCATTTCCCCCATCAATTCCAAGAACTAAAAAATAAAATACAAGACCTTATTGATACATGCACAATTGATGTCTCTTCATATGATTCCCCTTGCCCATGTTCTCATAATGGCTATGTTGATTTGGTGGATGAACCCAAGCAAAATCATGACATACTTTTCACCTATGATGGACATGATAATGACTATGATGTGTTTTCCATAGCTTCCCCTTCTTTACCTATTGTATCTATGGATATCATTGGTGAAAACTCTCTTGCTATTATTCTCACCTCATCTAATGTTACTTTCCTTATGTTGGTGTTCCTTGCTGATATTTTGATTTTCCCTAAGAAGTAGCCATTTTCTATCTATAGGGATCTCAGAATTGAGGCCAACAGTATAGGAGACAGACTTTGATGTCTCCTCTTCTTCTTTAGTGTCTGCAAAACCTGGGAGGGTATTCCCTTACTCAATACCCATATGGTGAATCTTGACTGTAACTAGGTATTAACACAAAAGCAGATAAATCCTCTATTATGAAGGCCAAAACTGTAAGATAAATGCAAAGGGGCTAGCTTTGGACCCTACTCCAGTTGTGAATTGAAGGATTTTAAACCTAAACTATTCCTAATATCCTAAAAATTTATAAATGTTCTTCAATTTTTTATTTTACGCTTGGCTGTAAGACTAGGATTCTGATTCATAAATTTAACACAAACTCTGATCAGTGCTTATCTCTGGGCATGGAGTCAATCTAACATATATGTGTGAATGGTCTCACAAATATACAAGCTTACAGATTTCAAGGGGTTTGACCAGTATTTATCTTACAAATACACCCAAGACTAAGTATTCTGTTAACCCTACTTACAAATATCCCTGCTACAAAACAATCTTCCCCACACTTAACCTAAAATAGTTTAATCTACTCCTTGGATAGAGGTCAAAGATTAAGCATGTAATACATAGAATCTGTATCCCTAAACTTCAAAAACCCTTATTTAATTCATAAAAAGATTGCCAACAACATTGGAGATAGTCAATAGAAGACATGCATAAAGCATTTTTCATATACTGCAACATAAAATTGTAAATGATTTATGAAAAATAACATTCAATCACATAACTCATAGACTTACAGAACACGAAATGAAGCACCGAACAAAGCCCTATATTTTGTTTACTTCCCAAAACTCCAAAATCATCCAACAACCACAAAAAGGAGAGCCCAATAGTCATTTATATGCTAGAATAAGTTACCCTAAAATTTACTACATTCTGGAGGTAGGTAAGAAATTCATTACAATTTTGCCTCTAAAAGACATGGGAAAATATTAAAATATGCAGAAAAGAGGAGAAAAGAAAATACAATATAAAATGGTTTTAATTTATTTTCCCTTTTTCTGACTTCCCACACTTCACATTTGATTTCACACCATCGTAGAGCACTTTTGGAAGCTCTTCCATCCTCATGCGCTACCACAAAACATGACTCTGTGACCTCTCCTTTGTCTCTTCCAGCTTCTATGATAACATTTCACCCTTGGAGGAGAATTACAACAGCATTCCAAATTTAATTTCTTGCCCAATCAATTACCTCTGGGTCATTTTTGGTGAAACAGGGGCATTTTTTGTCCTTTCGACAGCTAAAAATCAATGTAAACAAGCTAAAAACCTTCACCAATGTATTAGGAATGATCTTAGGAAGATTTTGCAGCCTATAACAGTAATGGAGTCAAAAATAACCTCCAAAAAATGGCTGGAAGTGAAAAAATGTGATTAGTTTTTTCAATCTGCATCATTCCTGCCTGAAGCAGCTCCAAATCCATCAAAATGACCATAGCTGCGAAGGAAATGCTTATATTTCACCCGTAGAAGAGAGAGGGGGGCTGAAAATGCCCTACAATGGGCATTTCACACCATCTCAAGGGTTTGGAAACTCCTGTGTGATGGTGTGATAAGCACCAAAACTCTAGTGCGATGGTGGGATAAGCACCAAAACTTGACTTTATATTATTTGCCCTCCACTTTATAATGCATAAACATTATATTAATGTTTATACAAAACCTTTTTCACCTCAATTTGCCAATTAAAATAATGCAAATAATATTCTTTTTAAAAAAATGCATTTTGGAAACTCTAGCAATTGGCAAATATTTAATTTCCTTTTCCAGGCAAATGACGCCATTTCACTGCGGACAAATCAGGCACCTGATGATTGCAAAAATTTTCACAAGGGTATTATCAATTATTTTAAGCAAACCCATTTACTCAAAATCCACTTTGCCGACCAAATTTAGGGACCTCCTTTGTAAACTGACCCGCTGGGTGAGTTTACCGCAGTTGAAAATAATTAAAATGCCACATCAAATGGTCTCTGATTTTGATGAAATTAGAATCGGAGATGTTTAAGACCAAATAAAGAAATGGGTTTCCCTTAGAATTGTAGGATTTGAAACTTTTTAGAATACCAAATTTAGCCCAGTCGCAGTCAAAAAATAATTAAATACCCCATCAAAACTCACCCCAGGAGCACGAAATTGAGCAGAAATGTTACCAAATGTGCCAAAAAACATCCTACCAACTAGGTTTGCAATATGATTCTCGAGTTGCAATATTTTATTTGACGAAGGTGGTCCGTGGGGTAGATTGAGCGGCCTGTTGACCAAGCCTTTGTCGACTCCTAGAAAGAGTATTGGCACATCAAATTTGCAAAAATTGATGGTGCCACCACCCTACTCTCATTTCTATAGTAAATGATGTACTTCCTCCTCCCTCCAATGAAATGTTATTCCAATATATTACCAACATTCCTTCACTATCTTCTATGTTCAATTCTCGTACCCCTCAGCCTTCAAAGACTTCTCATGTGTATTTCCTTTACAAGGTGCACTTGATTGTTCCACTAGATTGTTTCAATTCCTTTATTGATTGACCCTCTTTGTACTTCATGTACCTTTCCTACCTCCTATTTGTATGCTTTGTGTTTTTATACATATTGTTAATGATTCTATAATCTAGCATGTACATTTCATACTACTCTCTACATATATATCTATAATTTGGGGATGATGCATGACATTAAGTGTAGTTCCTACTCACGTGCTAACTCTTACCTTGTCATAACTATTCTATGATTGGGTTAATGCTTATAATGAGATGATTTTGATATGATGTAACTACAAGACGGATATGTACCTTGCTAGATTGCATGTACTTTGGTTGATATGTATTGCTTCAACTATGATCCCCGTTGTTATATTTTATGCCTTTATTGAGTTGTAGGATATACATATAGGTGTGTATTTGTATATTCTTAGACTCAACTATAATTAAACCTCACTATTTTTATTTTGGTATGTGATCTTACCTATGCCCATTGAGTTCAACATTGGGATTAACTATTACACACACACATATATATCTAAATCATGCTTGTGTATTAGATAGTTTTTAGTTAGATTTAGATTTTGATATTATCTCATTGGTGGATATATGTGTACTATACTTCAGTTATTTTATATTGGACATGTACACCTGATGTTCACCTTGAGTGTACAAGTGTAGGTTTCCCTAATGGTGACTCATTGGAGACAATAAATTTTGGGCAAATGTGTAATGTGTTATGTTCCCAATCTCACTCAAAGTCAAGCTATGAGATGTGCCTTGTGTGACCCTATGAGCCTAAATCCAAATCAAATTGATTTTGGATCCTTTAATTGTGTGGAAACATGTAATTATATCTACATATTTGTCTAGCTCTAATGATATATTTTATTTAATTATTCATCTTAAAAAGATTACTTTGCTTCTATGATTAAACTTATTTAATTAAACTTTGTTGGTTTATGGTATTGGAATAGCGAATTTGATGTTGGTAATTGATTTATATTATAATTTATGTTTTCATAATGTATTTCATTGTCAATATGTGAAATAATTAAATTTATGCTTTAGATGAAAATTCATTTAGTATGTTATGTCTAAAATGCATACTTTCCATATGTTGGATTAATCACCTATTTTCAAAAGGAAAAATTAGAATAGGCATGCACATGTTTAAAAGTTGTAAAGTTCAATTTAAATAAAATAAATTGTATTAATAATGGGAGAAAAGAAATAAGGGCAAAGGAATAAAATAAAGGAAAAGAGCCCATTTTGGGAGTTCATGTTTTGGTAGAGCATGGGAAAGGTATTTATCATATGGGCATGGGAGTTTGTTGTAGAGTCCATGCCTATTCCTTCTCTCCTCCATGATATTGGGTTGGGAATAGTAGCCTTGGATAGGTAGGTTAGGGCATGGGGATTGGAGTTCTCACTCTCCTCTTTACTTCATGCCTATATTCATTCTTTCCTCCTCCTTTGTTACTAGCTTGAGGATCACCTAGAGCTAATCTTATGGCTTGGTGATGTTGAGCAGATTTATTGTTGCATAGGAAGGGAGTTGCATCCATATCTTGCTACCTCTTCTCTTTATGGAGTATTTAGATGAAGGTAAGGGTTTTAACTTCACCTTCCTTGCATGAATGTTATCTACTTTTCTTATTGTCCATGCCCACAATAGATGGAGTATATGACATCTTTCCATAGAGTTTATGGCTTGGGAGGAATCCCTAGTTTTATTATTTTAGGGCTATTTTGTGTTATATGTGTCTGGGTAAGTGTAAGAAAACATACATAAACAAGCTACTATATGCATATCCTATTTAATTCACAAACACAAACAACACCAAGTTTAAGCATAAGGAAGCTAGCATAAAAGGATGAAAACAAACACAAAAGATCTCACTCACAATCCTCCTTGTTACACCAAGCTATGGTGGTTGTGCTCCAAGATCGGTTGTGATGAAAAGAGGCTATGTTAGTGCTCAATTTAGTAGCATAACATTACATTCAAGCTTTTTTCTTAAAATGGCTAGTGGAGGGTGCTATTTATTTATTTTTAAATGACTGGGTGGAGGGCTAGGATTGATTCACAAGATCAATGGTTGAGGATTTTTGAGAGGATTGAAATGATGAGGAGCCTCCAAGTGTCACCTTATGAGAGGTGGTCAAAGTAGGTTCCAAGGTTTAAGGGAGGTCAAGGGTGGAGGATTTCCTTGGACAAAGTGAAGATCTAAAAAGTAGATTTTTGGATGGATGTGCAAATCCTTTTCCATGCCTAGGTACCAACTATGCCCAAATCAAGGCTATACATTTGACACGTGTACACTTTAGGAAGTTGTACAAGATTTACCTTGATTCATCATGTTTTGGAATGTGTAAATGATTATGGAAGGTTAATGATTTCATTTTGACAACTAATAAAAAGTGGATAGAATAGGGAATTAAATAAATATGAAAAATTATTTAATTTTTGGGATGGGAATAAGGAACTTAGAAAAATAAAATATTTGAATTTATTTATCTACGGTTGGACTATAGATGAAGGATTGATTAATTAAATAAATAGTTTAGATTTATTTAATTGATGCTTAGGTGAATAGTGAATTTATTAATTAGATAACAAAAAATATTTAAATAATTTTGGAAGGAAAATTGGGATAATTAATCAAATAAGTAGGATTTATTCAATTACTTGTAGAGGAATGATCGAGTGATGACTTGATGATGACTAAAATGGTGATGAGATGATTTTAGGTGTCTACATTTTACCCCTCTTTTAATTGGTGTTAAAATAATGTTATTTCAAAGAAAATAAAATATAACACTTTTTGATGAGGAAGGGGTGATAGGATTCCCTAGTTGGTTAGAAGAAATATTAAATAGGATGGAGGATGATGCCCCCTTGAGAGGTGAGTTGGGAAAAAGAGAGCATGGGTAAGCTCTTGAAAGAAGAATGTGATGTTAAATATTTGAGATCACCTCTCATTGTGATAGCAAGGGTGTTTGAGGGGATTAGGGATTGGAGAAAGTAATGTAAGCCCTAATAAAATCACCTTTGGTTGAAACTAGGGTGGAGGGTGCTAGATGGGTCGTTCTATCTAAAGGCAAATCTCTAAAGATAATATGACAAAAAGGTGGCTCAAGGAAGGATAGAAGTGGTGGGATAAGTGAAATGATAAGGACAAGAAAATTATATGGAGGAGTGTGAGTGAGCTATTAAGAGAATAAATTGATTTAAAAATATGATAGAGGAGGAAAATGAGGAACAATAGAAGAAAATATGCAAAAAAGGTCCAAAAATAATGAAATGGGGGTGAAAAAGAGTGGAGGGTGAAAGTGTGATCAGTGTGGTTTGGGGTGTATAAATAGGGTTCAGGGGGGTGGAAATAGTCATTTTCACACTCAATCCTTAAAAACCTTGGAGCTAATGAGAGCAAGGGGCATAAAGAAGATGAGGTAAAATGGTTGTGTTGTATAGAGGCTTTCCTCAATCAAACCTTCGTGTTGGTGTTCCCACCTCCACAATAGCAATGATAAGTGTGATAGAGAGTGTGTTCTGTTGGTGAGTAGAGGTAGAACATATGATAACAATGATGTAATCAAATGAAATAAAATAGAGTTACCATGAAACCCTAGATGGATGTATGTCACAACATGGATCATCCACAAGGAGATGGCAAAGAAAGGAGAAGATTCCTCGTAGACCTACAAGAGTTAGTACACACAACAATAACTTGTAGAAATAGAGATCTTGTAGAGAGAAAGAGATAGCTTATTAGAGGGAATCATAGAGAGCATCCACTAGAGTTCATCATTATGTGTAAATTAGTAAGAGATACTTGTTTATATATGAATCTCAATTACTTTCTGAGGGTCCAACTGAGTTGAGGCTGGCAAGGTGCATCATATAAGTCATAAGGCCAACATTCAAATATAACTTGTCAGGACCAAATTTCCAGGACCCAAGTGCTAGGCATCCTACTCTTGGTGATTTGGGCTATCCAAATGATAGATGATAGAGGATTAAGCCTTGTTTCACATATAAGTAGTGGAAATTGCCCTTTGTAAACAGAGGTGAACATATAAGTCAAAACAGATGCCAAACCTAGTGTAAAATTATACAGGGTATCAATTTTCTAATGCTACATTTATCCCCCACTTTATTGAGGGTATGAACTTACACTCATTGCTCGCTAAAGTATAGAGAAGACAAATCTCTTTTCCAAGACATTGAATCTATAGAATGTTGCTAAGTTGAGAGTTGTGCTAGCCCTAAAGCTTAGGATCCTATGAGTCTACAATGCTTAGATAAAGAGGTTAAACATACACAAGACATATAGCATAAATCACACATACACATAAAGCATTCATGGAGCATACACAAAGAATATATAGAAAACACAAAGCATACATGGATAGAATGGAGAAAACACATTGAATACACAAAGCATACACACAATAAATGGAGCAAGCACGTAATACACGAAGCAGACACATAATACATGAAGTAGACATAGAGAATACATGTCACATCTCAAACTTTGATGCATTCTAAACTTACTAAAATTGGAGCTATTTATGGATAATTAAGTGTGGATTAATTAAATTTTATCTGGATTAAATAGATATTATTTTATTTTGAAAGATGAAATAGGTGAATATTATTTTATATTGAAATGATATAGTGAATATTACTTTATTTGAAATGATGAAATGCAATGCTTTGGCTATGCTTCGGCTATTTGGAAACTAACCTATTAATGGAAAATTTGAGTTTCATGAGTTGCAGGTTGTTGAAGATAATAGTGTCGTTAAGGTAGAGGAGGTTAGCTACCTAGCAGAGTTAGGATGGAGTGGTCTCTCTCACAT
This sequence comes from Cunninghamia lanceolata, assembly GCA_027924645.1. NCBI lineage: Eukaryota > Viridiplantae > Streptophyta > Pinopsida > Cupressales > Cupressaceae > Cunninghamia > Cunninghamia lanceolata. Next base: position 4,058,044 of record BSBN01000082.1, read on the forward strand.
ACACCGACACTTAGAGGCATATAGTTGCATTAGAATTGCATTAATTTAATCATATTATATTGCTTTATATTTTGTTATGTTATAGTTGATTAATTAATTAATTGTTAGTTAATATTTAATTCTCATAGTGAAAATAAAAGTAGTCTAAATTATTTGTTGATTTTTATTTGAAATTAGAAGTATTATTATTTATCATTTTAACAACAATTGTATTGTAAAAATTTAGTAATAAAATAAAAATTAGTCATTAAATAATGTGTTTTTGAAAAATTAGAAATAAGTGTTTTATTTGGTAAATTATAAATAAATTTTAGAAAAAGAAAACAACAAAAAGACAGAAACAAATAGAAAAATGGAAAAAGACTCAAAATTAGAAAAAGACAAAAACAAAAAAAAATTAGAAACCGGGAAAAGATAGAAAGAAGTTTGAAAAGGAAAGAAGGTATTTTAAAAAGAGATCAAAACCCTCATTCTTTCATCACACATTCTTCTTCATTCTTCATAACCTTTCATTCTGAAAAACCAAAGATTAGAGAAAAAAAATAAAGAGATTGGAGATTTCAGCAAAGGAAGGAAAGATTAGTCAGAAGGAGAGAAATCTGGACAGGATTTGATCAATAGGAAGCTTAATTTACAGGTTTTTATGCATATCCATTATGTTTTGATGCAAACTGTGCTATTTAGTGCTTGATAAATAATTTATGTTTCTGTGTGAAAAGAAAATAAATTGATTTCTAGTATTGGATTGATTATATAAACACCAAAATTACAGTTATGATTTAATGTCAATACCAATATTTCGTTTGACAATTTTATATATATAATTACTATTTTAAAAACTGTATATTTTATACATATGTTAAAATTCTATTCCTGATATATATGCTGCAAGATAAAATACTGCTAAATATTTATAAGAAAATTTAATACTGATATATATATATACCATATTTTTGAGTATACATATTAATAAATTATAAAATATAGATACTATATATATAATACAGTAGGTTTCATTTCTAATTTTTAGGAAGTGATGAATAAACTACAATTTGTTGATGGAATGCATTTTACATAAGATATCTTAAAAAAAATGAATGTTAAACTATTGGAACACGACACATAGACCATGGGAAGGGCGCTGCCCAACCCACAATAGGTGGCCCATATGGTGCCACAGTCTCCAAAGGGGACTACGACCCCATATGGGGCCATTGGCCCTTTTTATAGTTAATAACCCTCTAAATTGTTTTGTTGCTATGTATTCTTAAGCTAAAATGCAACGCTTCAATTGTTACTTGCTTTTCGCTGATTAAATTTGGATATATAGAAATTCGCTGATGTTCACTGTGTAGAAATATATATATATATGACCCACTTATTTAATTTCTGTTTGAAATATCTTTTTCAGTGTATTCATTATTTTTCTGTATATTTCCAGGTATATATATATATATATATTGACATATAAACAAGTTTGTGGTATATACGTTTTCACTGATTATAAACAAATTTTTCAAATAGGACATACAGATTTATTAAATGAATTAGTTTCCATAGAAAACCATGTTTTATTGGGAGTATACTTGTCCAACTTTTACCTGTAGAACTTGCCAAAACTACTAAAATAAAAATGAACCAGCATCAAAGTAAACTAATAGATTCAATTTTTGTTTCAAACAGTAACTTTCTTATCAAACTAGAAAACCTCTTTTATTTAAAAAGATCATTATAAACCATTAGAATTGAAAACTTAGACAACATGGAGTGAATTGGTTGATATGGACATCATGATGAAGAATTAATCTTAGACAATTCATGGGAAATGTTGCGTTTTCTTTCTGTGTAAATGGTGTATTTATATTTGAGAGTTATTTTACTTCTGGGACAAGATGCCAAATGTGGGCTCCTAGAGACGATAATTTACTTTTTCTAAATTACCAATTTTATTTGTTATAGCTTGGCCAAGTTGTTGTACCATTGAAAAACATGGATGAGAAAAGCCTAGATTATATGATATTAATGTCTATGCCACATCCTTCTTGCAAGAGTTGTGTCATTCTAGCTTAGTTTAGGAATGCCTATAGGCAACATACATGCATCGAGAGATTCTCTCCTACCTTTACCGTTCCAAGTTGCTAGGCTTTTCATGTAGGGTCGGTGCTTTCTTCAAGTTAGCAAGAAACTTGGGGAAGTCTAGTACTTTGTGGTTGGGTGGAAAAAGTGCCTTAACCACTCTTGGCCTCAGCTTGCTGAAGACCATTGGGGTCATGGTGATTGAGGACACAGATTCTTATGCTATATGATTCACTATGGATATATTTCATTATATTATTCTTGTATGGCTTGCATAGCCAATCTGTAAAATGTATAATTCTTTTCATTGATGTAATTGATGCAATCACTTGTACTTGTAACATTGAAACAGATGTATTGTAACACCCCTTTTTGGTGTATGTATATGAAAATGTAAAACTCTTTAGTGTATGAAGTTTGTACTTCATTATTGGAAACTTGCTATTTTATGCAACTATGGATATTTGATTATTGTAAATGATTTAGTTTCCTTAATTGGAATGAGCATTGCTTTTTTGAATACTATTTTTTTAGTATGTCAGATTCCCACACTTTACATTTGGTATCAAAGCGTCTAGGTTACACTCTAGGACCTTCACCTAATTACACTTAACATGTAAATGTGTACAGAGTAATCTAGGTGGATATTAGGCACACTTATGAACATGAAGGATGATCTCATGGTGATCAAAAGAAAGACTGGATCCAATCCTAGCCCTGTTGACTCAACAAGGGATCGGGATGGACAGTCTGGAATAGGAAATCCATGCAAGTCAAGTGGGATAGAACCTAGTCAAGAATGGAGGCAACGGGAGTGATGCAGGTGGAGGAAACCTTGAAACTAGAGGAAACCCTATAACTAGAAGAGAGAATAGCCAAGGAACTAGGCAAGGACCTTAAAAAGGTCACCCCGCCAAGATTTGATGACAAAACAATTAGGGATGGGACAGAATCATGGATCATAGAGATGGAGAAGTACTCTCCTCTACACAATTTATCTAATGAAACCAAGGCTATCTAGGGATCATATCAACTCACCGGTGAGGCAACCACTTAGTGGGATAATGAAAAGGTTAAGAAATGATTATTGCCTGGTGAGGTAACTTGGGAGCGATTTCTGGAGTTGTTCAGGAAAAGATGGCTACCCCATAGGGATAACTTTAAGAACCCCTCCTCGGAGAAGGTGTATAAACCTAGTGAATTGTGTATACTTCCTGAGAAATATATTAATTTTATTGGCAAATTTTTTCATTTTTCTGGGGAAAAAAATAATCTTATTTGGTGAATCTTTTGTAATCGATAGAGGTCTATGGAAAATCCTGTCGAATTGTAATTTTTTTAAAACCAATAAAATATTTTCATTGGCAATTAAAACCTATTTTCAAACCAATTAAATATTTTCATTGGTGAATTAAAACATTTATTCAAACCAGTAAAATATTTCTGTGGGCAAATTAAACCTGTTTTCTAAATAAGAATTTTTTTTTTGCCGATGATTAAAATCTAATTTCAAACCAAAATATATATTTTCATTGGCGAATTAAACCAATTTTCAAAGCAATAAAAAATGATTGGTGAATTTAAATATAGTTTCAAACCAATAAAAAATTGATTGGTGAAATAAACTGTTATGCCAATAAAAAATCATACAGTGTGGAAAAAATATCAAATGGGTTATATTGTTCTATTCTGGGACAAATTTTACACACATCGAAATTCCTTCATAAAGTGTCTAGAATGGGGACAAGTGTCAACATATTTATTATGTCTGAAGCAAGATGTCAACACAAAATAATATAACAGATGACTGTTCGATGAATTTTTGATGGACGGTTGTAGTTGCATTCTTGAAGAAAATGTCTGAAACACTAGACTAGGGACTTCAAGCCTCTAGAATAACAATTGAACCATTAGATTTCCAAATATGGTTGACATTTCATATGAGAAACCATCTGCGTAATCTTATGTTGACTTGTTGTAGACATCCTAAAATGACCATGTCTTCGAATCACTTGCATTTTGTCTAATCTGTAGCATCACCTACATTTCAACATTAATTGAATAATCTAATTATTTAATTAATTTCATCAAATTCTTCCAAAACTCTAAAATTCAACATTAATTAAATAAATCCCCTTTATTTAAATAATTTCAGCAAAATCAACCTTATTCTTCCAAAATTAAATAATTTTTATTATTTAATTAGCTCATTATCCTTTTTCAAAATTTAAATCCACATTAATTAAATAAATCCAATTATTTAATTAATTCATCCAAATCCTCTTATCTACAATTAAATAATTCTACATTATTTAATTAAATCAATTGTTCTTCTAAATTTAAATAAATCATGCAAATTTATTTAAATTATCTCAATACTCTAAAAATAAATAAAATCAAGTATTTTATTTATAATCTCCATATTCCTCTAATCTTGCACAAACAATTAAATAAATTTATTTATTTAATTTTCTTTTTCCTCTAAAAAATAAATCTTCTAAAAATGAAATATAATCACATATTTTATTTATCCTTCATCATGCAAAATAAATTAAATCAATTTGTTTGTTTAATTTATTTAAATATTCATATCTTATCTATTCCTCTATCATGCACAAACAATTAAATAAATTTATTTATTTAATTTCAGTTATCTTCCAATTCCTCTTAAAATATCTTGTTAACTCATGTGCACAATCAGTCTTATTTTTAGAACTCTAAAAAAGACAAAATTACAAGTTGAGTTATCTATTCAATCAATCTTATTTTCATCATATCTTAATAAAAGTATCCTTATAGATTGACACATGTCGTGTGCACATTCATCATGGTTATTTGTTTTATCTCCTCCATTGATTCTTTTGAATTATCTAGACCGTTGATCGATCTCTGTTGAAACCTATATAAACCCCCCTCATCTCCTTCACAAATCCTCTTCGATCACTTATTCTCAAGAATCCTTTACAGCGCTTTGAGTATACATCGCATCGATTGAGCAACTTTATGATCTTTTGACATTGATCTTTAAACACTTTGACACTTTACTTGCTTGTTGCAAACATGGTTTTGCAACATTATTGAGCAATCCACATTCAACAAAGGGAACAACACAAATCTGGTTTGATTTCACAGGTTTTTTAACTTTTTTTTTTGGAGAGATTTGAAGATGAATCTTTAAAGGAAGCTTGCTGGGCAAAAACAAAGGTCATGGTTGCATCTGGAGAGGTCGAGAGGTGAAGAAAAACATATAATTTGGCCTATTTCAGTGAAGTTTTTAGACCTTCCAAGCTTCATAACTTTCACAAACAGACTTGGATTCAAGTGATTTTTTTTTGAAAGTTGATATTTTTCTGTCCTCTACACAATGGTAATATTGTTTCACAAATTTGTTGAGTTCTATTTTTTAGGTCCCCTCATTGGCACATCTTCAATCTATGACTTCAAACACTTGCTAACTTTTGAGTTTGTGTGGACCTAATATCACTTGTTGCAACTTCTTATCACTTAAGTAGAGCAATCTGGTTTCTCTAACATGTTCATGCAGGACAAGCTTTAAAGAAATTGACAAATCTATCGCATTAAGTCTTAGAAACATATTGCTTTCTTAAGGGACAATTGAACAATCATCTTTGCAATCTTAGAAACATATTACTTTCTTAAGGGACAATTGAACAATCATCTTTGCAATCTTAGAGAACATATTACTTTCTTAAGGGATAAAGGACATGAATGCAAAAACACTTCAATTTTCTAAGGGACAATGGACATGAATGCCAAACACTTCAATTTAATAAAGGACAATTGACAACTACAATCGTGTGTGTGCCTAATTTAGTTGCACCTTATCTTTCTTATAATGGGACAATTGACCCTTTGTTTGACGTGCTTGCTCTTACATTTCAGTTATTCCTTTAGAAGGGCCTGCTTTTGGATTGTGTTTCATCCAAAAGGGACGACCCTAAGTAGAATTTTCCTTTGAACCACTATATAAGAGGGATAAGGTGAAAGCCAAGTCCTAACCGACATCAACCTTACCTTGTAGTGCCAAACTGAAAAGAGGTGTACTAGCTCTTTATGGAAACAATTTTCACATCGAGTGAAGTATTTGATACTCTTAGTAGGATTGGTTAAAGCTTTTAGTAGCTTGTCGCATTGCTCGTAAGGCGTTGGTCCCTCAAAGTTACTAAGAACCATTCTAGATAGTGACTACCCGATCTACCTCCAAATGTTGTGGTAATCATCAATGCAAGGGCAATCGATTTAAGCGCTTAAGATACTCACCATTGGCTCCCTTGAGAAGAGATGGTATTCCATCGACCATAAAGCTCTTGTGACCTACTTAAGCTTTCCGAGGGGAGGGTGAGATATCCCTACCTATCGTCTCTCGTAAAGATACAAAATGTATGACACCTTTATGGAATGACATTTTTATCGACAGAGTATTAAGTTGTGAGCTAATCTACTGCAATGAAACCTTGTCTCTAGGGATTAAAAGTGTTTGATATTTGTTTGCAATTATCTTATACCTGTGGAAACATTAGGCTTTTTTGTAAGCCTCGAACATACACTATCTATTGTGTTAGTCCTTTTTTGCCACTTTATTTGCTATGTTTTCTCTTGCCAAATCAAATCTAATCAGAAACAAAACCAAATCTATCAAAATTTGCCTTACAAAGCATCAGACACTACTTCAGCGCCTTTGGTATTATAGCGGCTCGCCTTTAGTAGTACAGTAGCTTGCCTTTGGTATAACAGTACCTCACCTCTGGCAACCCTACTTCAGTGCCCTTGGTATAATAGTAGCTTACTTTTGGTCATAGTAGCTCGCCTTTGGTATAGTAGTACCTCACCTTTGGTAGCTCAATCCATCACCTTTGGTATTATAGTAGCTCGCTTTTGGTTGCACAGTCCTATGCCTTTGGTCAAACAGTACAATGCCTTTTGTCTAGTAAATTGTGCATCAAAAATTTGTCTTTTCCAAAACATAAAGTAGAGTCCCAACTTTTTTCCTAGTGTATTCCATGGTAACCACTAGACTCTAGCAAACTATGAAGTCCAAGCAAGTTGTCCCTAGGAAGCACAAATCGCCTCCTCACACACTGCAATTAGGCCGATCCAACGTTACTCCCAAAGTTACTCCTAAGACACCTGCATAAAGATCGACCAACTCTCTGAACATGCCGCAACTTGACCAACCAAACAATCCTCCTTTGGTAAGTACACCTCACTACACCACTGGCATGCCTCAGGATTTTGTGTCATAGCGTTATACTATTGATCAAGTCCCATCTCAAGAAGGTAGGGTCCCTTTGGTAAGTACACCTCACTATACCACAGGCATGCCTCTGGACATTATTCCACAAGGTTATACCATAGATCAAGTCCCATCTCAAGAAGAGTGACACTTTGAAATAGGTCAATCCTCTCAAGAAGATGGGCAAGATCTTGATGAATTCATACACGATCCTAGAGCCATAGCCGCCTTTAACAAAACCTTAGTGAGAACCAAGATCATTTCTTTCGCTTGCTTGCAGAGCAAGGAGCCAAATTACGTCAAGACTTTGATTTATCCAATCTCAAGGACACAAACAACACCCAAAATGCCATACATGCAGTCCAAACCATGTCAATAGTGACCACGCCCTTACACGAACAAAGCTCACAAGGGAGAGTGATTGCACAATATGAGAATCCCCTTTATCAAAACCCAACAGGAAAGAGGGCCATATCACCGCTTCTGACTCCTATGGAAATCTACAAACACCAACATGAGACTCTTCAACGTCAAGCGAAGCTAGCTAAGCAAGCCACCATAGCTCTATCAAATATACAACATACTCCTAAAGTGTCCACACCAATCGCAAGTGGAAACTTGGCTAGCCCATCACGAGAAGGTTTCCCACCAAATTACAATCCAGGGAACCACTATATAGCCATGCAACAAGAGTGTCAACAAACACCACCCCCAACATCATCAAACCTTCGTATCCCTCAACCAACCAGGGTCATGCAACCCCAACCACAACATTCTTCTACGCTCATCCTCAATCAACCTCAACCATCACAACACACATCTACCTATGTCCCCCCTCCAAAATGATCATCAACGCTAAACTTCTTCAACACAATGCCTATTCACCCACAACACTTGCAAAACCAAACTTCCCAAAGCTACGTTCTGCAACCGCAACCTAATCCAACGAACTTTAGCTTTCCACCACCAAACTCTTTTCCTTAACCATCACAAAGCCTACATTCTTATCTAGAGGCACCCCCACCTCCTCCAAATCAAAGCATCCAATTCCAACCCAATCTAAACCCAACATACAATATATACAACCAATCATACAACCCTTATAACACCAATGCCCATGGCTTACACTACAATCTTCCATATGGGCAACAACAACCACTTCTAGGACAACAAGAGATGTTTCCAACCCCTCCCACAATGATGGAGCTAAAAATTGTAGAAGTTCAAAAACAACTATCTGATCTTACGTTTGGCCACACTAAGAAGACCTTCTCTTTAGAAGAAGTGTGTCCTTATCCTTTTGATCGGTCATTACCCATGATCCCTTTCCCTCAAAATTTCATTATTCCCAAATTTGATAAATACAAGGAAAAGGAGACCCAAAGACCATCTTAGGGAATTCTATCTTGCTTGCTTCGAGGTCTCACATAACTACGCGTATCTTATGCATCTCTTTCCTCACAATCTTGGAGGTCAAGCTATAGAATGGTTCTCCCACTTACCCATGGGTATCAAATCTTTTAACGAACTTGTGGAGAAATTTGCCACCCATTTCTCCTATAATGCAGAGCATGAGATCTCCATGATAGATCTATGCAACAACATACAAAAAAATGGAGAAACCTTCATTTCATTCCTTCAACGATGGAGACAAATGGCTATCAAATTCCCATTCAAGATACCTGAAAAATAGCTTGTTAGCATATTTGTGCAGAACCTCAACCAAGAGTTAGATTTTCATTTGTGAATTCTTAGTACTACAACCTTCGACGAAATCACGTACAAGGGAATCAACATCAAAAAGGCCTTCATTGCTAAGGGTGTGGTCAAAATATTCAAAGAAACTAAAGACACTACTCCTCAACAACACACAAACGATAAACCAAAGTTTTGGAATAGAAATAAAAATGTGGTCAATGATGGGGTGGTCGATTCTAAACATGTCCAAACATTGCAAACACTACTTCAGCTTTCCAAACTGAGTCAAACTCCACCTCAACAAAAGCAACAACAAAGACAAGCATATCAAAACCAACAACAATGACAACAAGAGTGACCTCAACAAGATTACCCTCTGCAGCGTTAATTCACTCCCTTGGGAGAGCCCATAGAGTCGGTCTTATAGAAGCTTTTACACAAAGGGCTCCTCACCTTACCGGATGCTCCCCCATATGGCAAACCTATTTACAAAACTACACAGTACAGAGAAAATGGATACTGTGAATTCCATAGGAGCAAAGGGCATAGAACCACATTGTGCATGAATGTCAAGCACCTAATCCAAAATCTAATCGAGGGCAACCAAATCTCTTTTGAAGATGAACCACCAACTCAACACTCAAACAAAGACCTCAACATGTACAAGGAACAATTCCCTCACCATGGTCCACCTCCTCCGCAGGATAAAGGTAAAGGTGTCAATCATGCTTCCACTTCCTTTGACTCCATTGTGGGTTGTTTTGAAGAGAGTCAAGTATCTACCCTCACAATCAAAGGCAAATCTATGGATTGCGCTGTTACAACTCATCATGATCGTGTCACCATTTGTTGTCCTACACCCAGTCTCCCAGCTCAATCCGATTATAATCTTGTCAAACATCTAGGGAAAACACCAGCACAGATCTCTATATTGGACCTTCTACGGTCATCGCCCACACATAAAGAAGTGCTAGAAAAAGCCCTCCAAGAGTCATCGGTTCTTAACAACATAGCAATCGCAGATTTTTGAGATATAGTAGGTAACATTGCTTCACCCTACAATGTGGTTTTCTCTAAGAAAGACCTTCCATCCCATGATCCGTATCACAATGATGCCCTTCATATTGAGGTTCTCATTCATAAATGCAAAATCAAACGCATACTCATAGATGGTGGTGCTGGTCTCAACATTTGTTCTTTAAAGTTATTAAGTAATTTGGATACTCTGAGGATCATGTCAACACTGATCAAAGTATTACAATTAAGGGATATGATGATGCTGAATGCTACTTAGAAGGTGTTATCCACTTGCCTATACAACTGGGCCCAGTCATGCTTGAAACCAGGTGCCAAGTTCTTGATATTGAGCTGCCTTACAACATTATCCTGGGCTGCCCATGGATCCATGCAATGAAAGCTGTCCCCTCCACGTACCATCAGTCTTTAAAGTTCCCATTCAATGGTACATAGATAACTATCCCAAGTGACCCTAATCCTTTTGAATTCTACCGTGTCTTGCAAGGCAATTATAAGAATTGCAACCAAGTGCCCAATAATGACAAAGCCCTTTAATCCCCACTATATGTCGATCCTAAAAATCTGATAAAAGCCTCTGCAAGTGAACCTCATTCTCTTCCTGAAATCAAAGCTCACATCTGTGATATAGGCTTTGGAACATATGATATCTCAAAATCTTGTTGTGTAGGGTGGATGCCCCTATCACCTAAATCTTATGGCCAACCACCCATTGCCAAAGCAACTAAAAAAATAGCTATTCCTCCCCCAGCATCTTTAACCCAATTCCAACAGGGAAAATTATTAGAAGAGGAAACTATTGAAGACATTTCTTCTTGTCTCTACAAAGAGAAAGAACTAGTCACAATACCAATCAAGCAATATGGCAATGGCTTAAGGATAGTAAAAACATGGGCTATAAAGGCAAAGGTGGCCTTGGGAAATATAATCAAGGAACAATGGAGCCCATTAGTGTGATAAAGAAACTAGACAAGAAGGGGTTAGGATGTGGTAGAAAGGTACCACGCGCCTTGGACATCAAGGGTATACTTGACAAAGTGGCTGAAACTTCTCTCACAGATTCGATGTCTAATGAGGATACCATCAATGACTCCTCCCTCCATATGACTGACCTATTTATAGAATCCTTCATATTTATGCTATCCTCCATATCCCTAACATCCACCGCAAACACCTAGAAAGTAGCACTTGTCTACCTAAAACTTATCGATTGGGACTAATAAGGGTCCCTCGTTATAGATGTATTTTAGAATCACGAAGCTATAGCTAAGTTCATGGGACTTTGGGAGGGTATCCCTCTTGGCGATCATAAAGCAGATTTTGTAATGGAACTAGAGCCAACAACTTATTTTGGTGAGAATGCCAAATCCTCCAGTCGCAAAAGTAAAAATAAAGAACAATCTCTAGGTGAAAACCACACTGTGGTACCTCTCAATCATAAAATAGTAAAAACAAAGGATGTATCCAAAGGTGAAAACCTAACTGTGGCACCCGAGGATGGAGGATTTGACCTTCCCCTACCATCTAAGTATCAAGAGAAGTCAGCTCTCCTAGTGGAAGATTCTACAGAGATAAACCTTGGCATAGAGCAAAATCCAAAGACCACATTCCTGGTAGCATCATTATCAGAAATAGAGCACATGAATCTTAACGCATTCTTCTTACAACATCCACCAACTTTGCATGAACCTATGCGGATATGCCAAGGCTAGACCCTAAGCTAGTAGTTCATTATCTCACAGTGGATCCAACAGTTAAACCAATCAAGCAAAAGCTAAGATGCACCCACATATAGCTCTCTTGGTAAAAGTGGAAATACAGAAGTTGTTAGATGCAAAGTTCATCCAACCCATTGATTATTTAGATTGGGTATCAAACATTGTACCAGTGTCTAAACCGAATGGGTGCATCTGCATGTGTAATGATTTTAGAGATCTTAACAAAGCATGTCCCAAAGATGACTTTCCATTGCCAAACATTGACGTCATAGTAGACTTGACAGCAAGTCATGAAATGCTTTCTCTCATGGATGGATTCTAAGGCTACAATCAAATAAGGATAGCAAAAGAAGATCAACATAAAACAACCTTTACTTGTCCATGGGGTAATTATTGTTGGTGTGTCATGCCGTTTGGTCTAAAGAATGCAGGGGCAACTTATCAAAGAGTAATGATAGTGATATTCCATGATCTCTTTCATCATATCATGGAGGACTATGTGGATGACATACTAGCTAAATCCTCTAGGGTAGATCACATACAAGTTCTAGGATCAAATCAAAAACCAAAATTCTACTTTACTGCAAATTTTATGTTTTATGCACAAATCAACTTTAGCAAGGAAATATTAAGCATTGAGTTGAATGATGAATCACTGAGTACATGTAAAACTTATCAGTATGACACAATTAAAATATGAAATAATTAATAATATGTTAATGTATTCAATTTGATCCACAATTTCAAGGAATACAATATAAAATATCATCAACTATAGTTTTGGAATATAATTCATGAAATGCAGTATAAATATCTAAAAACTACTAATTCACTTCCATTTCCCAAATCGAGTCAGGGTCCTCAAACTGACGTTCAGATAAAGAAAAAGAGTTGTCTTTATTCTGAGTCTTGTCTTCATTTTCTTCATCTTGATTTTGAGTCTCAAAGTCAAATTCATCAGTCATTGTGTCACTATCAGTCCCACCACCACTAGCGTTTGAAATTGAAATGTTGTACAACCCTCTTCTTTCACATATGGACTTCTAGATTGTAAGTGCCCTTTCATAAGGAAATTTTTTGACATTATATGCACTTCCTAACACCCTCAAGCAATTTTCCAAATTCTTGTCTAGTTTGTTTCTTATCTTTGATTTCAAAAACCCCAATGCACTAAAAAACTCTCTCATCTTCCATCGAACCCAATATCATTGTTTGACATAAATCAACAAGTTTAAAATATTCTAATATTGAATCACACAATATTTCACTCTGACCCAAGTTTTTCTAGGCCTTTTTTATTGATCCCGCTTCGAAGGGATTCTCCATGACATTAAACTGGTCTATCATACTTCTTGCAAACCAACTACATTGTCCTCTAAGATTATTTCCATCTATAATTCTTTCTATTTTCTGTCCATTGCATTCTGCACTTTTTGAAAAGTATGTGGTCAAGGTAGTTACTTTTGATGAAAAAAGCTTGGGCTATCTCGGTGGCCTTGAACCCAAAATTGAGGATACACAATAGACATGGAATCAAGTATTTCTTCTTGAGGGAATTGATTATAAATCTCTGTTGAAAGATTGCTTGCAATTTCCTTCAAATTACTACTAATAGATTCAACAATGCCATTAAAATATTCCTTTCTAACAAGTACTTCTCTGATAGACCGCTTGACCATCTTACAATGGTGCATTGGTATCTCAAATCCATGTACAAAGGCACATAACTCCTCTCTTGCATTAAACTGTAAATAATTTTTAGGATGATTCAAATCTATAATTATCTGCCACCTATAAAAATTTGGGCTTTGAGAAGTTAGATCTAGATATAGATTATCAAGGGCCATGCATGTCACTCTACGTAGTTTGGTATACTCATAGATATGCATAGTTCTGTCTTGGGCTTTCTTCACAAGATTGTTCATTTCATCCAGCATGGGGAGAAGACTAGCTAAAGTTAAGAGTGTCTCTATATTGCTTAAGCTATGTAAGAGGTCAGGAGCTTTGTCTACTGTGTTACGATGCTCGTACATTATTCCAATCAAGGATGGGTATTCTAAAAGAACTCATTACACTAGTCCATGCAAGGAGATCCACCTGGTATCAACATCCTTAAGAAATGTGTTTCCTACTATTATTCCCTTAGCAAAATTTTGAAATTTCATAAAACATTTGGGACTTTGGTAGAAGTATGTGTGGGGCTTGAGGACTAGATTTTCAACTTTTGATACTATAGGAAATTGCTTACAATTTTAAATGCTAAATTCATTCTGTGGGTCATGCAGTGAATGAAAAGCATGTATGGTGTGCAAGTAGTTTGTAATTTTGTGCAAAGACTAGTCCTATGACCTTGCATTACTGGAGCTCCATCAGCTCCTACACACACCAACTTTTTGGCAATTGTCAGGTCATCCATACCTGCAATTTCATTCAAAGACTTGTTAACTAGTTCAAATAGATTTTGCGATGTTGAAATGTCCTTCATTTTATGAGAACAAAGTAGATGAGCTTGACAGACATGTTCTTTTACAATATACACATGCATACAGACCCAAGAAGTATTATCTACCAGAGTAACATCATCTAAGATAATGCAATAAAGTTTGACTCTTAGATTCTCCTTTAAATCTTGCTTTTCCACCACAGTACAATTTGCCCATCCCATCTAGTGTTTATTGATCAATGTGTGCTAAAATAGTGAGGAACACCTAAAAAAGATAATAAATTACTATACTCTAGGTAGTCTATCATAGGATGCCTTCTGGATAAAATATGAAAAACAACACTCATTTGAACAATTTTCGCTAGTTGTGCTCCTTCCATTGCTTTTCCAAATTGAGCCTTGATTGTACCTCCACTTGCAACAAGCTTTGTCATTCTTTTCTTATGCTCATCATATTCTGTGGCATACTTCACATGAACACAGTCTTCCTTTGATTTCTATCTTACTACTGATGTTTCCTTTCCATCTATGATTTGTTTTTCATAAACTTTACCTATATGCTTTTCTATAGTGTTAAACTTGAGCTGTAATTTCTTGTCTCTTTTACATTTCCAACTACAAATCACACACTTGCATTATGTTGGTTGTTCATCTTTGTTTGCTTTCTCCACTGGTTCAACGAATGGGTACTTTGACACCCAATCAAGCTGAAAATTCCTTGACATTTCCAACTCACACCCCAGTTTTGAATCTTTTGATTTGTCTTTCGAATCTTTTGATTTGCCTATTCTTTTCTTCTTGCCAACATCATCTACAACACCAGCATTTTCTTTTTCATCCAAGTCAATTATCTCAATCTGGCTAACCGAGGTATCCCTTGGAACATCTTCTACGGTATTGCCATCCTCATTCTAGCTAACTAGGGTATCCCTTGGAACATCTTTTGCGGTATTTCCATCCTCATTCTAGCTAACCAGGGTATCCCTTGGAGCATCTTCTGTGGTATTGCCATCCTCTTTCTAGCTAACTAGGGTATCCCTTGGAACATCTTCTGTGGTATTACCATCCTCATTCTGGCTAACTAGGGTATCCCTTGGAACATCTTTTGCAGTATTTCCATCCTCATTCTATCTAACTAGGGTATCCCTTGGAACATCTTCTACGATATTGCCATCTTCATTTGACTAAATGGAAATCCCACCTTCTGGTGGTGGTGAGCTATTACGAATGACTTCTTCATTATTATTTGGTGCAAGAGTTGATGGTGTAGCTCCATCTTGATTTGATGGATCAAAAACATTGCCAGTTCCAAAGTAAGACTGTATACTAACTCCACCTTTTTGGCATTTTGATGGTCTCCTAGTCCCTTCACCACCCTGAGGAGTCTTACCCTTATCACACTTGCGGCTTGACATCTTGATCTCCCACTTCGAATAAAAGATGGAAAAAATGTCTTCTTGTTTAAGGACATACTCATATCATATAGATCCCATTCCCTACTAAATATCTTCTTTAAGATTGAATCAAGAATGGAAGAGAGATAAAGAACTCTTAAAACACTAATACTATGAAGAAATGATTACTCAACTTTAAGTTTAGGTTTTCACTGACTTGCTATTCATTAATGCAGAAATGCATGTGTTGTAAATTTGTAATTTTGCCTATGATCAACTTCAAGGTGCCAACTCTAGCTTCTAAAATCCAAATTGAGAGCTCATAAGTTCAGAACTGAACAAAATGTGTAAGAATAAATCAGAGTTTCAATTGTATTTATATCAATCCATATTTGTCCACGGGAATTCTATATGGTATATTAAAAAGATTTGGCGAATCCCACATGATTATATAAGGAATACGTTTAAGTGTCAGTGAATCAAACCTCAATAGACAACATACATTGTAATTTCCAAGGTGAATATGGCCCTACGATTAGCATAGAGGTGTCATAGAAATTGGCGAAATGGCCCCTCATAATCAACTACTTGTAAATTTTAATTAGTGAAATGGGTCCTCATGTGCAGTGACCATTTAATTGAGTTGGCGAAATGTGTCTCGATACACAACATTGTTTTAATAGTATTGGCGAATATATAGGTGATTTAGTACTTGCTTCTGAGATTCCAGGTGAAAATATTAGTTGGTCCATTTGAAACGCGTAGTTTGTTATTGCAAAAATCTTACTAAGTTGATTCTCATAAAATAAATTGATGGCAAATAGATATGCATTAGACCGATAATATGTAAAATTTAGGCAATTTGACCACCCTGTTGGATGTGATTTATTCACCAATTCTGACTTGGCTGATCTACGATATTCGCCAATTGGCAAATATTCACCACGAAAAAAACTCTGCTATCCCAACTATTTTTTGACAAGAAGATGACCAAATTTCAGAACCTTACCCAAGGAGGCATGATAATTACTCAATACTAGGAAAAATTTTCCCACCTCCTCAAATACGTACCTCAGTACCAACAAGATGAAAGGTTCCAGATTCAGAAATTTATCTTGGGGCTAAGGCCTCAAATTGGGGCCGATGTTGATAATCATAACCCATCCACCATGGATGAAGTGTTTGAAAAAGTAATTAAACAAGAACAAAAGTTACAATAGGTGGTTAACTACAGGAAGAGCAGAGATGCCAAATATGGCAACAAGAAAATTTAGGGAAACAATTAGAATCAGAATAATCAGAATCAAAATAATTAGGACAATAACAATAACTAGTAGATCAAAAATCTCAGAAGGGGAAACAATTCTCAAGACTACAATGATGGAAATCAAAACCCAAGAGGGTCAATTATAATAACAATAATATGAGAGATGCTTCAGACAGACCTAGAGCACCCCGCAGTGGTTGTTACACGTGGTGGTGAGCATTATGCCAACGTATGTCCTCAAAGAGAGAAAAATAAAAAAATAGAAAGCAGCAACATCACATCCATGCAATGGTAGATAATCGCCAAGTTGATTTCTAGGCTACACCAATCCAGTGTACAGGTAAGCTTTTGGATGCCCCATTTTGATCTTAATTGATATTGGAGCCACTGAGTGTTTTGTAGATCCACATGTTATTTCTAAGTTGTCAATTAAATTGGGATACATGGCTAACTCATGGAAGGTCCAATATGGGAACCGGGTAGAGAAAATAGTAGAGCATTGTCTTGCCTACAGCGAACTTGAACTTCCTAGTTTTGAGACACAAGTTAACTTTTATGTGGCACCCCCAGGGTCATATGACGTAATTTTGGGGATAAATTGGCTTACTGAGCATAAGTCCATTGTAGATTGTGAAGAGAAAGCAATGAAATGCTTAGATGATTAGGGTAACAGTGTTGAGATTCATGGTTTATAAAGGCCCTTAGAACTCAGGCAAATTTCTGCCATGCAGCTAAAAAAGGATAACAGGAAAGGGTGCACTATTTATTCAGTTAAGGTTAGGGAGCTTGGTAACTCGGAGTCATCAGTTAATGACCACCCCATTCTGAAGGAATTTCAAGATGTATTTCTTGATGAACTAACTGAGTTACTACCTAAACAAGAATTTGATTTCTCTATTGACTTATTACCTAGGATTGAGCCTCAGTCAAAGGCACCTTACAAGATGAACACCACTAAATTGTATGAACTAAAGGCATAGTTGCAAGAGTTGCTTAACCAGGGATTTATAAGGCCAAGTGTGTCTTCATGGGGAGCACTCGTCATTTTTGTGAAGAAGAAAGATGGTACCTTGAGGTTGTGTATTGATTATTGAATGCTAAACAAGGCCACCATAAAAAATGAATATCCACTCCCTATAATAGATGAACTGTTTGACCGAATGAAAGGAGCTAAGGTATTCTTGAAGATTGATCTAAGATTAGGATACCACCACCTAAGGATAAAAGATGAATATATTTCCAAGACTACATTCATAACTAGATATGGGTACTATGAATTCACGGTGTTACCGTTTGGGCTAACCAATGCCTCGACAACTTTTATGAATTTGATGAACATCTTTCAAGACTTCTTGGATGACTTTGAATTGTTTTTTCTGGATGATATCTGATATACTCCAAATTAGAAGAAGAGCATGACAAACACTTGAGAATAGTGTTGCAATGTTTGAGGGAACACAAGCTTTATGGGAAGATGTCAAAATGCACTTTTTACCACATTAAGGTGCACTATTTGGGCCATGTTAGTTTAGCTGAGGGGATAGCAATGGACCCAGATAAGATCAAGGCAATCATGGAGTAGCCAGCGCCATAGAATGTATCTGAAGTTCAGAGATTTATGGGGCTTACTGGCTTTTATAGAAAATTTGTTAAGGGGTTTTCAACAATTGGAGCACCCATCACTGCTTTCCAAAGGAAGGGAAATAAATTTGAATGGAGTAATAAATATGAACAGGCCTTTCAATTATTAAAGGAGAAACTTACTTCTTCACCTATCTTGATTGTGCTAGATCCAAATGGGCACTTCACAGTGATTACAGATGCATCAGAAGAAGGTGTAGGAGCATTTCTTATGTAGGATGAATAGGTGGTGGCATGCGAATCTAGGAAATTGAAGCAACATGAACTAAACTATGCACCACACAATTTGGAGTTGACTTCCATAGTGCATGCCCTTCAAATGTGGAGGCACTATCTTTTGAGGAAGCCATTCAAACTAAAAACTGATCACTTGGTACTTAAGTATATATTCACTTAGCCCAACCTAAATGCTACACAGAGAAGATAGTTGGAGTTTTTGAGCTAGTATGATTTTGGTATTGGGTATATAAAAAGAAAAGAAAATAGAGTAGCAGATGCCCTAAGCAGGAGGAGATATCTGGTAGCCATGGTAACTGTAAGGACAAATTTTAGACAACAAGTGATTCAGGCTCTACCGAGAGATGAGTATTATGATAGGGTGAAACAAGCCCTAGAGCAGGACCCTTTAGATCATAGATTTGATGGATACATATTTGAGTCTGATGGACTCTTAAGATATCAGGGATGGATGTATGTTCCTAATTCAATAGCATTGAGAGAATTAGTACTTGAAGAATTTCATAATGCACCTTATTCAGGGCACCCCAGTGTAACAAAAATGATAAAAGGACTCAATCCATTGTACTTTTGGGTAGGACTTAGGAGGGATGTTACTACTTTTGTAGCTCGATGTTTGGAATGCTAGCAAGTTAAGGTTGAGCATGTGCATCCGATGGGATTTTTATACATAGAGTGCCAGAATATAAATGGCAGGTAATCACTATGGATTTCATTCAGGGGTTGCCTATGACCAAGACTCGACATGATGGACATCATCTTGGTTGTTGTTAATAAACTAACAAAAGTAGCTCACTTCATACCTAGAAATCTTAAGTATGGCTCATTGGTATTAGTGAAAAAGTTTGTGTAGGAAATTTTTTGATTGCATGGAGTGCCAGAAATGATCATCTCTGATCATGACACTCGAATGATTTATAGATTTTGGACTACACTGAATGCTTCTTTAGGGATAAAATTGAAATTTAGTTTAGCTTATCATCCTCAGACTAATGGTCAAATGGAGAGGGTGAATCAGGTATTAGAGGATCTCCTTAGAATGTACTATATGGACCAGCAACATAAGTGGGAGGAGTACCTACCATTAGTAGAATTTGCTTATAATAACTCTTATCATGCCTATCTAGGAATGGTACCTTTCGAGGCTTTTTATGGCAGCAAATGTCATACACCTATCAGTTGGGATAAGGTGGAGGACAGGATTGTCATTGGGCTAGAGATGTTGAGAGAGATGGAAGATTAGATGAAGCTAATTAAGGAAAAGTTGAAGCAGGCTTCAGATCACCAGAAGAGGTTTGTAGATAGGAATAGAACCTTTAGATAGTTCTTAGTGGGAGATACAGTCTTCTTGAGGGTTTGACCATAGAAGAGTTCAATCTTATTTGGAAAGGGATCTAAGCTTACCCCTAGATATGTTGGGCCATTTGATGTCTTGGAAGTTATCAACCTAGTTGCATATAGGCTTGTTCTACCACTAGCTCTATCCCGTATACATAATGTCTTCCATGTTTCTATGCTTAAGCCATACCATCTAGCTACTTCTCATATCCTTGGTGGGCATGCATTGCAAGTTCAAGATCCAAGGGTGGTACTAGTGGAGCCCACCAAAATTTTGGAGAGGCGCAACATTAAGTTGTGGAACCACAATGTTGTTTAGTATAGGGTCCAGTGGGACCAGTATTCAGTAGATAGTGCCACCTAGGAGAATACAGAGGATATTGATAGATCATTCTCGCATTTGAGATTTTAGCATACTTTTATTTCTGCATATTATGACTTTTTATTATATTATTCAAACTGGATGTGTAAGACTTTGTATGTGAATGTTTGATGTAATAAGACATTGGGATGATGTCTCTTCCAAGTGGGGAAGGATGTCACATCTCAAACTTTGATGCATTCTAAACTTACTAAAATTGGAGCTATTTATGGATAATTATGTGTGGATTAATTAAATTTTATCTGGATTAAATATATATTATCTTATTTTGAAAGATGAAATAGGTGAATATTATTTTATATTGAAATGATATAGTGAATATTACTTTATTTGAAATGATGAAATGCAATGCTTCAACTATTTGGAAACTAACCTATTAATGGAAAATTTGAGTTTCATGAGTTGCAGGTTGTCGAAGACAAGGGTATGGTTAAGGTAGAGGAGGTTAGCTACTTGGTAGGATTGGGATGGAGTGATCTCTCTCACACACACCGACACTTAGAGGCATACAGTTGCATTAGAATTGCATTAATTTAATATATTATATTGCTTTATATTTTGTTATGTTATAGTTGATTAATTAATTAATTGTTAGTTAATATTTAATTCTCATAGTGAAAATAAAAGTAGTCTAAATTATTTGTTGATTTTTATTTGAAATTAGAAGTATTATTATTTATCATTTTAGAAATAATTGTGTTGTAAAAATGTAGTAATAAAATAAAAATTAGTCATTAAATAATGTGTAAATTCAAAAAATTAGAAATAAGTGTTTTATTTGGTAAATTAGAAATAAATTTTAGAAAAAGAAAACAACAAAAAGATAGAAACAAATAGAAAAATGGAAAAAGACTCAAAATTAGAAAAAGACAAAAACAAAACAAAAATTAGAAACTGGGAAAAGATAGAAAGAAGTTTGAAAAGGACAGAAGGTATTTTAAAAAGAGATCAAAACCCCCATTCTTTCATCACACATTCTTCTTCATTCTTCATAACCTTTCATTCTGAAAAACAAAAGATCAAAGAAAAAAACAAAGAGATTGGAGATTTCAGCAAAGGAAGGAAAGATTAGTCAGGAGGAGAGAAATCCAGACAAGATTTGATCAACAAGAAGCTTAATTTA
This sequence comes from Cunninghamia lanceolata, assembly GCA_027924645.1. NCBI lineage: Eukaryota > Viridiplantae > Streptophyta > Pinopsida > Cupressales > Cupressaceae > Cunninghamia > Cunninghamia lanceolata. Next base: position 4,079,650 of record BSBN01000082.1, read on the forward strand.
GAGGTTTTTAGGCATATCCATTATGTTTTGATGCAAATTGTGTGAATAAGTGCTTGATAAAAAATTTCTATTTTTTGTGTGAAAAGAATAAATTGATTTCTAGTACTGGATTGATTATATAAACACCAAAATTGCAGTTATGATTTAATGTCAATACCAATCTTTCGTTTGACAAATTTTTTTTTATATATATATATATATAATTATTGTTTTAAAAACTATATATTTTATACATATGTCAAAATTCTATTCTTGATATGATAAAATACTGCTAAATATTTATAAGAAAATTCAATATATATATATATATATTTATGAGTATACATATTAATAAATTATAAAATATAGATATTGTATATATAATATAGTAGGTTTCATTTCCAATTTTTAGAAAGTTATGAATAAACTACTATTTGTTGACTGAATGCATTTTATAGAAGAGATTAAAAAAAAAAGAATGTTAAACTATTGGAACACGACACACAAACCGTGGGAAGGCAACAGCCTTCCCACAGGGGCGCTGCCCAACCCACAGCAGGCAGCCCATATGGTGGACTATGACCCCATATGTGGCCATCGGCCCTTTTTACAGTTAATAACCTTCTAAATTGTTTCACTGCTATGTTTTCTTAAACTAAAATGCAACACTTCAATTGTTACTTGCTTTTCTCTAATTAAATTTGGATATATAGAAATTTGCTAATGTTCACTATGTAGATATATATATATATATATCATATATATATATATATCATATATGTAATCCGCTTATTTAATTTTTGTCTAAAATATGTTTTTCAATGTATTCATTATTTTTCTATATATTTCCAAGCAGATGTATATATATATATATTGACATATAAACAAGTTTGTGGTATATACATTTTCACTGATTATAAATGAATTTTTCAAATTGAACATACAGATTTATTAAATGAATTAGTTTCCATAGAAAACCATGTTTTATTGGGAGTATTCTTGTCCAACTTTACTTGTAGAGCTTGCCAAAACCACTAAAAGAAAAATGAATCAGCATCAAAGTAAACTAATAGATTCAATTTTTGTTTCAAATAGTAATTTTCTTATCAAGCTAGAAAACCTCTTTTATTTAAAAAGATAATTATAAACCATCAGAATTAAAAACTTAGATAACATGCAGTGAATTGGTTAATATGAACATCATGATGAATACTTAATCTTAGACAATTCATAGGAAATTCTATGTACTTTCTTTCTGTGTAAATGGTGTATTTATATTTGAGAGTTATTTTACTTCCAGGACAGGATGCCAAATGTGGGCTCCTAGAGATGATAATTTACTTTTTCTAAATTACCAATTTTATTTATTATAGCTTGGCCAAGCTACTGTACCATTGAAAAAGATGGATTAGAAAAGCCTAGATTATATGATATATATGTCTCTGCCACATCCTGCTTGCGAGAGTTAAATCATTCTAGCTTAGTTTAGGAATGCATATAGACAATAGGCACACATCGATAGATTCCCTCCTACCTTTCCCATTCCATGCTGCTAGGCTCCTCATGCAAGGTTGGTGCTTTCTTTGAGTTAGGAAGAAACCCAGGAAAGTTTAGTACTTTGTGGTTGGGTGGAAAAAGTGCCTTAAGCACACTTTTGGCTTCAGCTTGCGGAAGACCAGTGGGGTCATGGCAGTTGAGGATAGAGATTCTTATGCTATATGATTCATTATGGATATATTTCATTGTATTATTCTTATATGGCTTGCATAGACAATCTGTAAAATGTATAATTATTTTCATTGATGTAATTGATGCAATCATTTGTACTCGTAACATTGAAACAAATGTATTGTAACACCCCTTTTTGGTGTATATATATTAAAATGTAACACTCTTTAGTGTATGAAATTTGTACTTCATTATTGGAAACTTGCTATTTTATGCAACTATGGATATTTGATTATTGTAAATGGTTTACTTCCTTAATTGGAATGAGCATTACTTTTTGGAATACTATTTTTTTAGTATGTGAGATTCCTGCACTTTACAATGCATGTGCAACACACATAGAATACACACAAAGCACACATAAATCATACACGAAGAATTACATGAAAGATAGGAGCATATAAAAATGGAGTCAATAACCCACATGATCCAATGCATCACAAATACATAAGCGCACAAGGAAAAATCCTGAGTCAGCAAGGTAAAAGAGACCTTAGTCTAAAAGGTTGTCTCAATTACCATATTTCATCCCTAAGATGTTACCAATATAGAGGAATTCCAAAAAGGAGATAGAGGAATATAATGAGTCGATTGATTGCTTCAAGGAGAGAATGCATACAAATAGAAAAGGGATAAATCAATATGAATGAAGAAGCGTACATGACTCTAGTGCTAGCTTGCTCTATCTCTAAGGGTCATGTATATCAATATATCCTCATGAATCATAGGATAGTAAGTTGCGTTATGCTAGGTTGCCATGAATTTAGGTTGTATGAGCTCACATAAGCTATCAAGTTGGATTATGCTAGGTGGCTCATAGACTATATGGATCATAGGCTAGCAATTTGTGTTATGCTAAGCAACCATATACTACCAATGCCTAAGGAAGCATAAATAACACCTTAGGGAGTATAGTGCCTCAGGGAGAGAAAAAATAAACAACACCTTAGGGAGCATATTGATAACCATGCCTCAGGGGGCGCTATGAAAAACTCCACTATAGGGGGCACATTAATAAGCCAAAACTTAAGAGGAATGAATGAATAAAGGTGCATGTATGGATGCATATGTGAATAGGGAATATATGCCCCCCTTAAAATGTTTGCATGTATAATATGCAAATTTTTTAAGGTAAAGAAGAGGGGAAAGTATAAGAGGAGTAGATTAGAAATAATGCCTACCCCTTGAATGAGTTGTCCTCTTATCCCCTAGAGTACGGGTGGGAACATTCATGAAGAAGAGAATCATGTTATTATTGAAAATTGGTGGAGTCCGTCATAATGTGATAGCAGAGATGCACAATGCCATAACAAAGGAGACTCAATCATGATGATGTAGAGAGAAGAATGTTATTTGAACCAAGAAGAGGTGCTGCAACATGAAGGTAAGTGTGAACTACAGTGTGTAAAAGCACAAACTTGAGTCACTTTTATAAAGGAAACAACCAACATTGATCTAAGTTTTTAACTTGAATCACTACAAAATGATCTATATGTTCTAAATTTTAAAATGATGTAAACTAATAAAATGTACATTTTTTAATGTATTTTATGTTTCTATTTAAAAAAAATTAAAAAATAATTTAAATTTAGTATTTTATAAAATTGACACTATAATGTAGTTGCTGATAAAATGTAGAAAAATAAGGTTGAATGGGACGTCACATTTTATATAGTAAATTTCATTTATTTTCCTTCTATATATGTTTTGTGTATTTATAGCTCAAAACTTTAGTGCATGGATTATTTTCTTCACCAATTTGATAAATATATATTTTTAAATAAATCTTGGAAGTTGTGTGTAATGAAAACACAACTGTTTTGATGGGACGTCAACTTTTGGCTTCATTATTTATCCAAAATAGGAAAAAAATTATGTCATCTTGACAAGGAATCTCTCCCCTACTGTATCATATTTTTTCAAATTTTTTTGATAAACTATACTATTTTCTCTTGAGAGGACAATTACCACCATATTTTAGTGTTGATGACCTACTTTTAGTAGAAATAAAAAATAAAATATAAACACTAATTGAAATGTTTAAAAAATTATATTTTTAAAAAGTTGATTGATTGATCTACAAAAGGGTATTTTTAGATTGTTTTAAAGAGTGGGAGTTGTTAGAGCATCAAGTTTTTCAAATAATTTCATTTTTTTAGTAAATGAGCCCCAAAGTAATGCTACATATGTTTTTAGTGGATGGTTCCAATTGGAAAAGTTGTGGCCTAGATTTAATTTAGCTAAAATGAATCTAGATAGAACATAAGTTTCACCAAAATTGACTTTTAGTTGGAAATACTTAAATTCATTTATGCTGATAAGTTGGCCCAAAGTATGCAACAACTTTGAACTTTTACAGAGCACGTGTCATGAAGATGTTGAATTTTGTCACACAATGCTTGGAATTTGCTAACTTGGAATGGCCAAACACTCGATGATATGTACAAAAAGGAAGTGTTGATTGATTGTTTTGTGAAAACTTTTTACATGTTGGAGAAGGAAGAGTGATCAAGCAGTCCTTGAGTAGACTTGGCAAAATACACTCTTTTTGAGAAAGAAGAGAAGAAGCGGGTGGAGTAGGAAGAAACCCTTTATGTTGTGGAGAAATATTTGAATTCTAAAAGAAGGAGCCATAGGGACATTAGACAATGACGAAGGGGATGTAGTCATAGGAGAAGGCCAAAAACCTAAACCTACTTTAGAAAAGTGTAGTGTCGAGGAACCTTAACTCCTTGTTCCATACACCCTAAGCCATTTCCATTGTATTCATGTGTAGAAAGAATTTTGAATCCAAGCCCATAACGTGTCTCCAAATCAGAAGGAGTAGGAGAAGTCACATTACTAGCTTTGTTGAAATAATAAGTGTAGTGACATGTTGAAAAAGTAGTGGTAGAATTGTCATGAGAAGAGGGATTGATCCTTTTATAAGGATGCAAATCCTTATTGAGTGTTTAGATATTAGGGTGATGAGGGTCAATTTTAGATTCAATTGGTCCATGTGGGTTGAAATATAAAGAGCTCCAATCATCACTGAGACATGCATTAGAAGAAGAAGGTACATCATCATGAATAGAAAGTGAGGAAAGTGTTTGATAATTTGTTGAAGTAGAAGGGATTTGAGTGATGGGTTTAGAAGATGGAATAGATTGTGTAGAGAAAACCAAAGCCATCTTCGGGATATCAAGTTTAGATTGTGAGATTTGTACTATCCCATAAAGGAGGGTGTAAAATCTAATGAACCCCAATTGTCATCGAAAATACACTCGAAGATAAAGTGTTATTCTTATCATCATTGTTGTTAGCAACAGAGAATAGTGAGTCAACTTTTGTTGAAGAAGGAATTAAGTTATTAAGAGATATTGAAACATGAGTTTGATATCCAGCTTCTTCTTGCAAGAAACTTTCTGGATTTAGATCACCCTCAATTGTATAGAGTTTGTTGTTATAGATGAACATCAATTTATGATAAAGAGTAGATGGGACTATCCCCATAGGCATGGATCCATAGTCTACCAAGAAGAAGATTATATGAAAGAGAATTAGGCATGACATGGATAAAAGTAGGCAAGGTCACAAGTCCAATCTCAACAGGTAGTGTGATTTTCCCTAGTGATCATCTACCAACGTTTTCAAAGCCATGAATAGAGAGAGTATTAGGTTTAATGAGAGATGTATTTATACTAATTTTGTGTAAGGTCTATGCTAAAAACATTAAGACTTGATTCATTATTGATTAGAGTATGTTTTATTTCATTTCTATTTCCATTTGTAGTAATAATGACCATAGTCATGAGAGGAGCATATTGTTGTTGAACTTTGGGAGAGGGTAACTCATATTATTGAAAGATGATATCCAAACTCATCACATGCATTCAATAGAACAAGGTTTCTACATCATTTAGTTTAGTAGGTGGAATGATCACCTTCTGTAGATCCTCCTGGAGCATCCCGTGGTATGTAGGCAAGGTTTGTATTAATTTCTAGAATGAGATCTTAGCCAGAGTAGTGCAAACTAGCTTGACAAGATCATATTCTGCGTTAGCATGTTGAGGAAGTCAAGGTGGTGGAGGAAGAAAAGGTTGAGAAGGTGGAAGAGAAGTAGGAACAATTAGTGTTTGTTTATTTTTCTTGTTGTTGTGAGTGTTGTATGTGTGAGCAACCACATGGTAACTAGGTTGCTGCAACACATTTTGAATAAGTTGTTTTGCAAAGTTTAGAATGTAACTAGGAGGTTGAGATGGGTTTGGAACACCTTGAACAATGATTGTAGGGTTAGGATGAATATGCACAACTTTAGGTTTCACAGGTTCATTTTGGGAACAAGAAACATAAAATGTGTTAATTTGGTTTTTATAATCATATATATATGTGGGGTCTGATGTGAGCTTTGAGTCTTCTTTCCCAGAAGTTTCATTGCTACAATGGAGAACATTGGAATAAATAGTATGTAAAGTGATGTTGAGAGAAGTATCTATGATTGTATCATGAGTGATATCCAATGACCTTGAACATAAAACCAAAGGAGGAAGAGAAGAGGTCTTCACATCCTTCATGATTCCCAAGAAATTTGAGCATGCCACTGAAGGAGGAAGAAAAGAGGTCTTCTCATCCTTAGTGATATCCGAGGGACTTGAAGATGAAACTAAGGGAGGAAGAAAAGAGGTCTTCTCATCCTTAGTGATATCCAAGGGACTTGAAGATGAAACTAAGGGAGGAAGAAAATAGGTCTTCTCATCCTTAGTGATATTCAAAGGACTTGACCATGCAACTAAGGGAGGAAGAAAAGATGTCTTCTCATCCTTAGTGATATCCAAGGGACTTGAACATGCAACTAAAGGAGGAAGAAAAGAGGTCTTCACATCCTTAGTGATATTCAAGAGGTTTGAATATATATCAAAGGGATGAAGACCAATAGGATGAGTTATGGAATTATCATGGCCTATGGAATATGTGGTAGAAGTAGAGGTATATGTGCATGGAACAACTCTTTGAAGTAAAGTGGATAGTGATGAAAGAAAAGAAGATGACATGTTTGAATTTAGAGAGTTTTGTTTATGTTTTTGCTTTCAAATCTTAAAGAAAGAATAAATGTATGAATGTTTGATGCATAGAAGGGTCGAGATGATTTATACAATCACAAACAACCTCAATCAATTAGAATTTGAAACCCTAGAGCATCATTTAATGGGTCTTTGCTCACAAGCCCTCAATCCTCCTTGTAGCCCTTCAAAAGTGATATTTCAAGCCTAATTTTCTGAGGAAGACTCAAACCCAAAAAAAATACCATTTGGAGTATCCTTTATGCCCCTTTATAACATATCCAATTTGTGGATAGGTTTACTTTGGATTAGAACCCTCTAAAACTCACTGTTCCTTTTCAATTAGGCCAAATTAGACCACTTTTATGAAGAAAGTATGTGAAATTCTCCCTCCAAATTTCTAATCTCCACTTAAGGGGTTATAAAACATCATATAGGGTCTGTTTATGTAGGTTTCATCACCCAATTTCATCACCCAATTTCATCACCAATTCACTGTTTCACAAAATATCTAACCTACCTAGTCTCCTAAGCTTAATACATGATGATATTAGGCTAGGGCTTGCTCAAATTCACCCAAAACTCCATTCCATGCTTCACCCAACTTCAAAATCTTAGAAAACATACTAAACCCCTCCATTCCACCAAGTTTGACAATTTTTCAACAGTGGAATGGGTTGCAAATCATGATTTTTTCACTCAAACCCTCAAAACTAGGGTTTTTAGACTGTTTAAAAAAAAAAAAGCCCTAAAATACTTCAAACTTGATGAAATTTGATGCAACAAAGACCAAAATAAATTATACTGTCTCCTCTATCACATGCAACTAATTTTGCATCATGAAAGTGCCGTACAGGGTCGTACAATCTCTGGTAACAATAGAAAACACAGGAAATTAATAAAAAACAAAGTTTTTATTATTGCTTGATCACCAAAATGTCTTCAAAAACCTTTATTCAACCATCATAGGCATGTATATACATTTTCCCACATATTCTTATTGTTCAAAATGACTTTTCAAACATATGACCTTTCAACTTCCAATACAAACCAAAAATGCCAATGTTTCTTAGACAACCTTTCAACTTCTAGCAAAACTTGACTCACAATCGACCTCATATGACTAAAAACATTAGACATGGTCTAAATAGACCTTATTACAAAAAAAAAAATGTGACACAACACATGAAATTTCACATTTGACTCATATTTACATCAAATTGGCTAAAATTGACTAGGTGCTCCTGTACCATACACCTGGAGAGAAAAGAATCTCAGGCTCCACCTAAGATCAGATTTTGGACTATTGTGCCATGTCTTTTAATGTCCTCCTTTGTCATCCATGTTGCATCTTCATGACGGAGGCCTTGCCATTTGACTAGATATTCATTGTACACTTTATGCCTTGTTCTCTTCACTTCCTTTGTATCCAAAATGCTTTCAAGCTTCAAAGGTTGACTTGGTGGTAGGTCCTTGACCTAATCTTCATCTTGAACTCCTAGTGTACCTACATCATCACCTGCAACCACAGATCCTTTAAAAGGATAAAGATTAGAAACATTAAAAATTGGAGAGATAGCCACTCTAGGGAGTTCTATCTCATAGGCATTTGCATCAAATTTGTGGACCACCCTACATGGCCCAATCATTTTCATCTGTAGCTTAGTATATTTCCCCTTTGATAGCCTTTCTTCCCTCAAATGTGCTAGGACCAAGTCTCCTACTTTGAATTGAACATCTCTCTTCTTCAAATCTGCATGTTGCTTGTACATTTCCACACTCTTTTGAAGACTTTCCTTAACTTGTTGATGTATGTCCCTCATTGCAACTACAAATTCCTCTCCTTCAACACTCCTTTTCTCCATTACACTCAGATCCCTAAGCTCAAACACACCTCTAGGTTTTAGTCCATATACCACTTCAAATGGGATTTTTCTAATGCTTCTATTGATAGTCATTATAGACATATTCATCCTGTGAAAGGATTAGATCCCATTGTTGTACATGCTCCTTCGTGAGGCATCTTAGAAGGTTTCCAAGTGATATATTAACCACTTCAGTCTACCCATCTATTTGTGGATGATAAGAAGTACTAAAGGTTAAATTTGTACCCAACTTTCTCCAAAGGGTCCTCCAAAAGTGACCTATAAACTTTGAGTCCCTATCAAACACAATGGTCAATGGTAATCCATGAATTCTCACTACTTCCTTGAAAAATAATCCAGCAATATAAGAAGCATCTTTTGTACATTTGCATGGTATGAAATGAGCCATTTTACTAAATCTATCAACAACAACAAACACACTGTCAAATCCCCTTTGAGTTTTAGGCAAACCCAAGACAAAATCCATGCTAATGGATTCCCATGGCCTATTAGGAATTGGTATAAAGGCTGATAAAGACCTACATTAGTGCTTGAAGCCTTTGCTTTTTGGCAAACTATACAACTTTCAACAAATTTTCTGATGTCACTTTGCATTTTTGGCCAATGGTAATATCTTTTTACCTATTCCAATGTTTTAACTGCACCAAAATGTCCTCCTAAGATGCCACAATGCTTCTCTTTTATCAAGTTAGTTCTCATGGAACACTTGTGGATACATAACTGAGCACCTTTGAACAATAATCCATCTTGCAACAGAAAATCAGAATATTCATCATGAAATGCACCCTTTAACTGATTACAAACAACATATACCTCTTTGAAGCCATCATCTTCCTCATACATACCTTTCAAAGTATCAATACCCACACTGTTGAGTTGAATTTCCTGCACCAACATAGACCTTTTGCTTAAGGCGTCTGCTACCTTGTTTGACTGCCCTCTTTTGTGTTTTATTATGAAGGTATAGCTCTGTAGGTATTCCACCCACTTCATATGTCTATGGCTCAGCTTGTCTTAACTGTTAAGGAACTGCAAAGCATGGTTGTGAATGAAAACAACAAACTCCTTGGGTAAAAGATAGTGTCTCTACTTCTTTAGGGATTGCACCATTGCATATAGCTCCAAGTCATAAGAAGAGTATTTTCTTTTTGCTTCATTAAGATTCTCACTAAAGAAAGCCATAGGTCTACCTTCTTGGTTCAAGACAACCCCAATTGCATACCCACTTGCATCACATTCTATAGTAAAAATCTTGAAATCGGGCAATGCTAGGATGGGTTGTTGTGCCACCCTATTTTTCAAATATTGGAAGCTTCTCTCTACCTCATCAATCCATTGAAACCTCTTCCTTTGAATCCCCTTTGATGGTGTCAATAATTGGAGAGCAGATATGACTAAAATTATTTATAAATTTCCTATAAAAAGTAGCTGAGCCATGAATTTTTTTACCTCACTTGCTGATTTAAGAGTGGGCCAACTGAGAATTACTTCCACCTTAGCAGGATCCATCTTCAAAGAGACTTTGGATATCACAAATCCAAGATAAACTAACTCTTCCTTCATGAATTCACATTTTTTCAAATTGTTCATCAACTTTTCTTCATTCAGCCTCTTCAATACCATGTCCAAATGCTGCAAGTGTTCCTCTTTAGTCTTACTAAACACAAGAATATCATCCAAGTACACAACTACAAACTTACCTATGAAAGGCTTCAAAACTTCATTCATTAGTCTCATAAAAGTGCTTGGCACATTTGAAAGCCCAAATGGCATTACCATCCATTCATACAACTCCTCATTGGTTTTGAAGGCAATTTTCCACTCATCCCCCTCTCTAATTGTAATTTGATGATAGCCACTTTTGAGGTCAATGTTAGAAAAGTAACAAGCTCCTCCTAAACAATCCATCAAATCCTCCATTCTTGGTATCAGAAACCTGTACCTTATAGTGATCTTATTAATTGCCCTTGAGTCGATGCACATTCTCCAATCTCCCCCTTTCTTTGGTGCCAAAATAGTGGGGACAACACATGGGCTAAGACTTTCCCTTATTAGGCATTTGTCAAGTAACTCTTAGATTTGCTTCTTAATCTCTTCATTCTATTGAGGGGTCATTTTGTATGAAGCTTTATTAGGTAGGTTTACTCTTGGTATGAAGTCTATATGGTGGCTTACATCCCTAATTAGTTGCAAAGAACTAGGGAGTTCATCTACTACAATATCTTTGTATTTATTCAACAATGTTTCTCTTTAGGCACATCATCAAGATTTGTTGTTGTTGTCATGACAAGTTTAGGTCTAATTACAATGGCATATCCTTCTCCTCCCTCTTGTTTTATGGTTTTCAAAAACTCTTTTTCCCCAACTAGCATTACACTAGACCCAATTTGTTCATCTACCCCTTCATCTTGCAATGGAATAAGGGTGAATGAGACCCCATCTTTTTCAAACACAATAGTGTTCTTTTGCCCATCATGATTATACTTTCTATCATACTACCATGGTCTTCCTAATAGCAGCTGACAAAGATCCATTGGGATGATGTCACACAATATCTTGTCTTTATACCCCACAATATTAAACTGAACACATGTTTATTCATTGACTAAGACTTGTTGACCCTTATTCAGCCAAGAAACCTTGTAAGGTGTGGGGTGTGGGATCCTTTTCATATTTATCTTTTCAACCATCTCCAAAGAAACCAAATTTTTAGTAGAACTGGAATCAACAACAACCTTACATACCTTGCCTTGAGATTTGCAAGTGGTTCTGAACAATGACTTTCTTTGTGGAGGCTCTTTCACCATAGGGACTTTGAGTAATGTTCTTCTCATCATTAATGTCTCTCCAATTTATGGAACAACAGATTGAGATGAAGGTTTGACACTCTTACTATCTTCCTCTTGTACCAACTGTGTTCTCCTTTCACCTCCATGTGATGTTGAGGGTTGTTTCTCTAGACATTTCCAATCTTGATGGCCAAACTGATTGCATTGATAGCATCTACCTAACAATGTGTTTGAACCTCTTCCTTGTCCACCAAATCTACCTCCATCATTAGGTCTTCTACCTTTGAAACCATCTCTCTGATTTGCCCCTTGTTCTTAATGGCTGCTTATCTCTCCTTGTTATTTTTGTGACTGTCCTCTTCCTCCAAAGTTGCCTCTACCTCTAAAGTTCTTCCCTCTACCTCTGCCTTGCTGCTCTTGTCTTCTTTTTATCCTTTCCTCTGGCTTGACTACCATCTAGAAATATTCTTCAACTGTCTTAGGAGCTGTGAGACTTATCTCATCTTGGATGTTATACCTTAGGCCATTTAGGTACCTTGCTACCTTCTCCACTTCATCTTTAGTATGTCCTACCCTAATACTCAATTTATGGAACTCTTCAGTATATGCCATGACATCCAAATCCTTTTGTTTTAGCTTTTGCAGCTTCCTAAAGGTCTGAATTGCATAGTAAGTAGGCAAAAATTGTCCTTTCACCTTAGCCACCATTCTATCCCATGATCTTATCTTTATTTTGGCCCTCTTTGCTCTCTCCTCTTGTACATAGTTCCACCATGTTAGGGAAAGGCCTTTCAACTTTGTCTTAGTAGATTTTACCTTCTTGTCATCTGTTACCTCCTCATACTCAGTAATTATCAAGAGAATCTATCCAACCCAACACCTCTTCACTATCTATCTTCCCACTATACATGGGAAATTCCATATTCACCTTAGAAGTATCTCCCTTGATAGCCTTCAGCATCTTAACCATTCTCAACTCATCAGGGTCCACCTCTTCCTCTTGGACTCCTTCTTGAGGGTTCTCATTCTCACCCTCTTCCTCTTCCTCTTGGTCACTTTGATCTCCACTGACCACACCTCTCCTTTGGTTAGATTCCAATGCTGGAAGTCTGGCTAGGAGAGCCTCTTGAGACTCCTTTACCTTTCTCAACTCCTTGGCATGTTGTTCCTTCAACTCTCTTACCTTTCTGACTATTGGATTACTTTTTGGTGGCATCTTTGCTTTCTCAAACTTCAACCTTCTTCCCTTGTTTGATTATAACCTGTGCTCTGATACCACTATGATGTAGAGCAGGGTGGAGATGATTTATACAATCACAAACAACCTCAATCAATCAGTCTTTGAAACCCTAGAGCATCATTTAATGGGTCTTTGCTCATAATCCCTCAATCCTCTTTGTAGCCCTTCAAAAGTGATTTTCCAAGCCTAACTTTTTGAGGACTCAAACCCAAAAACCAAATACCGTTTGGAGTACCCTTTACCCCTTTATAACATATCCAATTTGTGGATAGGGTTACTTTGAATCATAACCCTCTAAAATTCACTGTTCCTTTTCAATTAGGCCACTTTACTAAAGCAAGTATGTGAAATTCTCCCTCCAAACTTCTAATCTCCACTTAAGGGGTTCTAACACATCATATAGGGTCTGTTTATGTAGGTTTCATCACCTAAATTCATCACCAACTCACTGTTTCACAAAATATCTAACATACCTAGTCTCCTAAGCCTAATACATGATGATATTAGGTTAGGGCTTGCTCAAATTTGCCCAAAACTCCATTCCTTTCTCCACCCAACTTTAAAATATTAGAAAACATACTAAACCCCTCCATTCCACCGAGTTTGACAATTTTTCAACAGTGGAATGGGCCGCAAATAATGATTTTTTCAATCAAACCCTCAAAACTAGGGTTTTTAGATTATTTTCAAAAAAATGGCTCTAAAATACTTCAAACCTAATCAAATTCAATGCAACAAAGACCAAAAGAAAGTTGATTCTCTCCTCTATCACATGCAACTAATTTTGCGTCATGAAAGTGTCGTACAATCTCTGATAACAACAGAAAACATAGGAAATTAATAGAAAACAAAGTTTTTATTATTGGTTGATCACCAAAATGTCTTCAACAACCTTTCTTTGACCATCACAGACATGTATATACATTTTCCCACATATTCTAACTGTTCAAAAGAAGTTTTGAAACATATGACCTTTCAACTTCCAATACAAACCAACAATGCCAATGTTTCTTAGACAACCTTTCAACTTCTAGCAAAACTTGATTCATAGTCAACCTCATATGACTAAAAACATTAGACATGTTCTAAATAGACCTTATTACAACAAAAAAAATGTGACTCAACACATGAAATTTCACACTTGACTCATATTTACATCAAATTGGCTAAAATTGACTAGGTGCTCCTGCACCAATGTTATTTCTTTCTAAATTAAACACAAATGATAAGTATGATATGCTATAGTAAATTTTAATCAAATTTAGCAACTAATCATCATAGCAAATATCTGAAATAAGATTGCAATCATGACCAGTGAGTGCAAAACTAGCGGGGTTTACCAAATACGTGAGCTTTTTTGTAACCATAACAATGAAGAAGTATAAATCCAAGATGTGCAAATAGAAATTTTTAATAAAATCAAATGCTATTCAAACCCAATACATAAAAGTAGAAAGTTACAAATGTAGGATGTGGTGGGTTCACCAAAATGTAAGATTTTGGTAACCACAACAATAAAGATCTATAAGTCTGTTGTTTTCTAAATTAAATATATGAGATAAAAGAAAATATGCACCATAAATGTTTAATCAGACTTATCAACTAATTAAACATTACTATATCTCCGAGCAATGAAATCAATATGTGCAAGAGTAGGACGTGTTGGGTTCACCAAAATGTTACATAGGAAAAGAGGTCTAATCAATTGTACACTAACTAGATCAATCTTTCCTATCCAACATTAGGACACAAGCCACCAACAACTTCAAGTAAGGCTGTTGTCCCTCATGAAGAGCCTTGCTGGGTTAGTGAGAGCTCTGTCACTTTGTTGTAATCAAGAAGATTGAGGCAACTAGGTCAGATCTAGGGTTTCTATGCTGAAATATACTAAAACAAAAGTTATGGACCTGATAGAGTAGAAAACCTAGAAAGAAGGACCTCAAAAGAGCAGAGTAGAGATGTCGTGTATCACTGCCATAAGAAGTGGCCAGATTTGGAGAACTAGGGCATTAGGCACCCAAGTCCTAGGGTTTTATATTGGACTTTGGATTGGTGATCTATGTTCTAGGATCTTCTGTCTTCCTTTCTTTGTTTCATGTCAGAACCTTTCAATGCGACCTACACTCATAAAAGAGGGAAAATGATTTTGCTGTATAGAGGTTTGCCTCAGTCAAATCTCTGTGTTGGTGTTCCCACCTCTACAACAACAATGATAAGTGTGATAGATAGTGTGTTCTCTTGGTGAAAAGAGGTAAAACATGCAATAAAGACTATAATAATAAAATAGGATGCAATAGAGTTACCATGAATAGGAAACCCTAGTTGAATGGATGTAGCAATCCACAAGGAGTTGAAGGAGATGGAAGAAGCTTCCTCAAAGACCTATAAGGGTTAGTACACATAACAATAATCTACAAAAATAAAGATCTTGTAGGAGAGAGCAAGAGATAGCTTGTTAGAGAGAATCATCATAAAAATCATCTACTAGAGTCATTAACTATAAATGAGTGAGAGAGACTTGTTTATATATGAATCTCAATTAATTTTTGAGGGCCCAATTGAGTTGAGGATGAAAAGGTGCATCGCATAAGTCATAAGGCCAACATTTAAATATAACTTGTTAGGACCAAATTGCTAGGACCCAAGTGCTAGGCGTCCTAGTCCTAGTGATTTGGGCTATCCAAATGTTAGATGACAGAGGATTAAGCCTTGTTTATGAGAAAAGTATTGGAGATTGCATATTGAAAATAGAGAGGAACATACAAGCCAAAATGGGTGCCAAACCTAGCATAAAATTGTATGATGTATCAATTTATGATTCTACACAAAGCTTCATGGAACAAGGTCTCTTTAGAATTATTGCAAAGGAGAGATTATTGACATGATCATTTAAGTTGGTTGCCCAACAATGTTCTTTACACTTAGTGTAGTAGATACAAAGTGGCCAGACTTGCATAACATTATACCAACTACATAGCCTTTAGATTTGCATCAAGCTTCTAAGTGGAGGTACAAAACATAATTCAAAATCTACACCTTGTTGCACTCTATATGCACCATAGATTCATAACTCCTTTTGTGAAGACATCTTAGAAAATCTTCTTTGTGCGCATGACTTCTAGTTTAGGTAAGAAAATTTCTTTAACATTCAAACAATAAAATCTTATGTGCCACTCCTTTAATAATTGTTTAGTAATGATCTCTTTCAATAGCTACGAATGGAAACATAAGATTTATTTCTTTGAATTTAAATAAAAATAATTCCAATGTGTACCTATCTCTAATGATGAGAACATCTCACCTTCAAGCTTCATTAATGCATACATTACATGACCAATAGAATTGGAAACAATGTTTCTTATTGAAGTATCATAGAAATAGAGATTTGCACCTTCTCATAAGACCAACAAATGGAAAGAATGTTTAACAAAAACTATTGTTTGAGTCTTCCCTCAATTTACCACCATTCCAACAAAGATGATATAGGTTTTGAAGCATTCTATTATAGTGAACTACTATTATATCATCCCTTCCAAAGTATTCAAAATGATATTGGATCATCCAAGCAAGATATTGTAGACCAATAGGAAAGAATTTCCACTTGCTACCATCCATCACATGTACACTGTACACCTCCAAATCCATTGACAGACATTGATGATGAATCTCCTTGTGATAAGGAGCATGGGATGTAAGAAGATAATCTTGATGAATGGCGAGTTTATTAGGATTGTACCCAAGTCTACCTTTTCAACTAGATGACCTTGACATGCTTGACCAACATGAGATTGACTATAACCATAATTTGGCTACTCCAACCTTTAATCCACTTTTGATAGCGTTAGGAATTGATTTCATTGACTTGAACCATCCAACATACCACATCCTACATTCTAGGACTTACCTATACTAAACAATTTATCTACTAAGCAATGAAAAGCCTATGATATAACTGTATCACACTCTTCTACCATAGTGTAAGATTCGACTAGTTTTATATACAATAAAATAATAATAAATACTATAAAAAGACAATGAGAAAAGGGAGTGAAATTATTATTATTTTTAATTCCATCAAAAACATCTCACATCAAATATATTCAATCATGAATAATACAATAATCACCAAAACATTAACATTTACATGTACTACCTCAGGTTCACATTTCCTAAAACTATACACAATAGCTACAAGGAAGAGAGAGAGAATAATCAAGGTGATATCCACCCTGCCATGAAGCATTAAGCTTCCCCGTGCTACCCCTTTGGAGAATCCTGACCCATCATGAAGGATCTAGCAATATGTGGCTTGACATGCATGAAGGAATATGTGCACTATTTGAATCACTAACAATAAAAAAACCTATATGCTTGTGCAACATATATCTAATGTACATGTCCATAGATAAACATAATATGGGAAAAAAATAACACAAGTAGAGTACACACCTATGATTGATTCTAAACTATGGTCATAGTTTCTTTTCTGTAAGCAAAACAACCTACATTCTCTAAGTTTTCAAAAGGCATCCACAATACTCATCTGTCAAAAATCAAACAAATAGAATTTACTAATTACAATAAATCTCAATACGTACTATAATAGACACAATATTATACTATATAGAACTACGATAAATGTATGCTCACCGCATAAGAATGACCTATCATCTCATCATGATATCTTGACATTCAACAAGTTTAAGAATGTCCTATCATCTCACCATGATATCTTGACATTCAATAGGATGGATAAAAATATATCCAAAGGACAAGTCCATAACTAACAAGAAGTCATGTAATTTAGTTGAAGTAATATATTTGTAGGGTAATAGTGCTTACTGATTAGTCCACAGAGGATATTATTCTACTTCACAAACACCAATTTCCTAAATCCACCCAATACTAGTTGATATAGTGGACAAAAGGTCTTACACCTTATCTCAACGTAGTTCAGATTGAAATTAACATTTCAATTTTAAAACAGATTCAGGAGACCGCACAATCACGCATTGGCAATCAATGCCTCAAGCAATATAGAGCAACGACTATCGATGCATTAATGAACTATAAATAGAAATGTCCCTTATCACATGCTGATATCTTGACATTTAATTGGAT
The DNA here is from genome assembly GCA_027924645.1 of Cunninghamia lanceolata. Classification (NCBI taxonomy): domain Eukaryota; kingdom Viridiplantae; phylum Streptophyta; class Pinopsida; order Cupressales; family Cupressaceae; genus Cunninghamia; species Cunninghamia lanceolata. The sequence goes on from BSBN01000082.1 coordinate 4,097,432, forward strand.
AGAAAACTATATTTCTTGAAAAATAATGACTAGGTATCTGACATTTCATACTTTCTAGTTTTAGTTCTCAGCTATATACTTTTCAAGGTAATAAATTATACATAACAATCTACCAAAAGACTAATCCATAACTCAACCATGCACTGAATAATTATGTTGTAATCATCTCCCCAAGATTTTAAAACAAATATAGAAGTAATTATCACACAATACTTTCTTTCAACTTCCATAGAATATTTTCTACTAATGCAATGACAATCTCTTCAAATACAACCTTACAATTTTTACAGCAAACTAATCTCCATGTCACAAATGCCAAATATGCAAGAAGAGTTGATCCATACTTTTGGCAGTTAACCAATACTCTCACTAGTTATGACTATAGAAATCATGATAATCTCTGAGGAATTGAGTATATATAAATATATGAGTTAATTATAATCTAACTCACTATTCAATACTAATGAACATAAATCTAGTGGGTTAGTAATTTCACTTGAAAAGATAACCCTGTAGATCATCAAGCATGGTGACAACTTAAATGTCATTATATTTCCAACTAAGTATGAAATTTGAGAGGTACTTAAAGAAAATCATTTTCATAACTATAGAATAAAGGTATATTGAAACAAAAGTTCTAGAACAAATTTTGTAAGAAGTTTCCATCATTACCATATATGCATATCTAAGGAATTGGAATACAACTTCATACATTTTAGTAATTAACACTTTGAATACACATGTATTCAAACTACATACTTATTCTCTAAATTTCTAACTCTAATATGATATTATAACTAAATATTATAATAAAATTCACTACCATAATAAAGGATAAAGTGGAAATAATATTTAAAAGGAAACTCATCTTAACTAAACAATTATATTTTCCTTAACTAGGTGAATGAAGTAGTTTTTTTAAAAGAAAAAATATTTAAGATTTGTTGTTTTTGCCCATTTAGGGCTCACTCTTTTTCCATAGAGGCTCATCTCTTTTCTCATGGTGGAGCCTCACAATATGGCCACCACTAAAAGGTAAGGAAGAATAATGTTTTAGATTTAAAATTGATTGACTTCTTTCTAGTTTGACCACCCAAATGAGGACAAAAGGTAAATTTTTGTTTTTGTTAAATAATTTCCTTCCTATGTTGGGCACCATGTAGGGAACATGGAAGGTTTACTTGTTTCAAAAAAAATAAAAATAATTGTTATTTGAATTTGGTCGCCCATGTCCAAGGAAGAGGAAGGATTTATTGGAAGTGTTATCATTGATGTAAAAGGTGCATATTGTCATTGATGTCAAAAGGAAGTTAACGTCGAAGGGAAATAAAGATCAGAGAAGAAGAAAAGTTTCTAAGGCAGAGAAGAAGAAAAGTCTCTAAGGCATGAGTTCTACCTTTAGTCAGTAATTTGCTCTGTTCGTGAACTCATAGGTTCACCGACAACTAGTTTTCCTGACATCTAGTTGGCCAATGAAAAGTTGACAAAGAAAATTATAAGGCATGACTGATTTCTACCTTTGGTCAACAAATTGTTTGGTTCACAAACTCTTAAGTTTGTCGATGACAGTTTTCTCTAACAGCAAGTTCGCCAACAGGAAAGTTGGGTGACTAAGGTGTGTATGCATAAATATGGAAATCAAATAAGGAGACAATACAATGAAAGTACCAAATCCATACTTGAACAACACCTCAACTGGGGATCCAAGGACCAATCAAGATAAATGAAAATGATAAACAATCCTATGATATTTGATCATGATTTTGATATGTTTGGTTGTTCAAATTTGCAGCATAACAACTAGTATGAATGATAATAGATATGAAGATCTAAAGTGATTTTGACAACATGATGATGTATGAAGATGTGATGCCCAAATGACTTGATTGAGGCTTGATTTATAAGAGATGAGGGATAGGAATGGATGGCTAGGATTATATTAGTGATGGATGACTAGGATTAAATGAGACATGGATCAAGGATGAATGGTTGAGATTAAAAGATGTGGATGGCTAGGATTAAAAGGTTATTTAATTTTGGATCACTTCATTTAATGAAGGTGGTAAGTGATTGAGGAAAGGGTAGTGTGACACAGGATTTAATTAAAAAAATACTTAAATTATGAGAGAGGGACATGTGTGAGGATGAGAAAAATGGTGACATAATTTAAATAATAAAATTATTTAAATTATTTGGTGAGGGCTATTTTAAATTAATATTTTATTTATTTAAATTAGATGATGGAGGAAATGGATTAATTAAATAAATAAGATTTATTTAATTAATTTGGGAAAGGGATTATGGTAAAGGGGGGGATTCTTAGGACAAAAATGTTACAAAGTGTCGCAAGGTGGTGTTGACAAGGTGATGAAAGTGACATGGTCAATTTTAGGAGTCTACATTTTGCCCCTCTTTGAGATGATGTTGCAACTAAGAGAAGTAAAAACCAAAGGATGTGATTCGATAATTTGGCTAGATTGGTATGTATAAAGATGATTTGCATTTGGTTTTATTTCTTGGATTTTGTTGGAATATTTGATTTTTTTGAAGTTTTTGAAGATATTTGATTTTTTTTGTATTTTTGAAATTTTTTTTATTTTTTTGGGTTTTTGGATATATTTGGATTTTTTTTGGAATTTTTGAATTTGTTTTGAGATGGGATAGGTGATTGTTTTATTATGGGATGGAAGACAAAGTGTGGGAATGCTATAGAAAATGTTTAAGGGCATGGGTGTAAGATAGAATAAGTGATAACATGTGTGGCTGGTCATGTAACATGCAAGCATATGAGGCCCAAAGAGGAGGAACTTAGCCATACCAAGGACAATCAAGGGCTCATAAAGAAACCTATGTCCAAAATACAACACAATCCATTACTCCCAAGTGTAAGCGGGGTGATAGGATGAAATGGATGGAATATGTATGATAGGTAGGAAGGGAAGACTTTGACAAATAACAAGGATGGTAAATAGGATATGGGATGGGGAGACTAATATATTGGATAGAAATGGAATGATGGGGAAGCATGGAACAAGTGACCTAGAGGATAAAGGAAGCTGACAACTACACATGGCATTTGCGAGTAGGTTTTCACCATGGTACTTATCCAAGGTACCACAAAAGTGGTTTCCACCATAGGATGGATTATTTCTCTTTACCATTATATATATATATATATATATAGGGATATCACAACAAGCTAAGCATGGAAAGGTAGTATATCAGGTGGAAGTGTGAACTTTGGAACAAGTGGACAATGATCATGACGATTGTTGACATGTGGAAGTTTGTTTGTAAGGACAATATCACTAGGATGGGGACCAAGGATACCATCATCCACCTCCTTAAGTGCAAGATTAGTCTCTTTTGTGTTTAGGCAATGTAAATGGGAACCATCATAGCGTCATTGATTGTGGATGGATCGATGGGTAATGTAATATGGGATTATAGAAGATAGTGGAAGTGGTATGGATTGAAAGTGATAGGAGACCAACAATCTCACTTTTAGAAATCTTCTTTGAATTTGCTTCAATTTTCAAATGGATTTTCTTCTCTTCAAGTAAATGCTTTTTGATGCTAGGAGTATAATGGATATTTCTTTGACTTTGTACACCCTAGGATTTATTTCTTTGAAGTCTAATGCTTTAGGATTTTCATGATACTTTGATTGCATAGGCATAGGACTAAGGTGTTCATTATGTTATTCATTATTATGAAAAGGAGTGTGAGAAATTAGATTTTTTTGGTCTAATGAAGTGGAAGCAAGATATGGCAATGATGGCTCAATGGTAAGGATGACATTGTCATGGAATAAGGATGAAATACCAAGATTTTCAGCGGAGGCATTAACGGTTCCAACAAAGGTACTTTCAATGACATTAGAGAGTTCATCAAGACTTGTAGAGGGAACACGAGGATCTTTAGTTTCCACACTAGAGGGCATATATCCTAGACCATAAGAGGTATCATGGAGAGTTTCAACATGGAAAGAATTATGTAAGTCATATTTTCCACAACCTTTGCCTATAACCTTGACTTTGGTAATTTGAGGATCTTTAGATGATGATGAAGTGGAAGCAAGGTCATTAGGATGGACATAAGATGTAGAAGATTTGGAAAAATCATTATTAGGGCAAAGGTTATCTTTAGGATTAGCAACTCCCAAAGCTCTATAATATGCAAAGGGTCTAGGATCTGCTTGGATAGTAACTTCAACACCATTATGTGGAAATTTGATAATTGATGATAAGTAGAAGGTATAGATTGCATAACATGGATCCAAGGATGACCAAGTAAGATGTTATATAGAAGCTCAAGGTCAAGAAATTGACATGTAGTATGTAAAAGGACAAGTCCAACTTGTATAAGAAGACATATGCTGCATTCACATTCTCTCTCAACATTATCATAAACTTTAATAGTATAAGAATATTGTTCCAAGTCAGCTTTTGAATATCCCAATTATTTTATTAGATTCAAGGTACATAGGTTCAAGCCAGATCCATTATCCAAAAGGACAAGTTTGACTTTGGCTTTGGAAATCAAGACCTCTATATGAAGGGCATCGTTATGAAATAGATCAATAGGCGACATATCTTGTTTGGTAAAAGTGAGGTGATAGGTGGATGAAAGGTGACTCACAAGGGCTTGGAAGTGATTAGGATTAATATCGTGTGGGCCTTAAGAGTCTTGGATGACATGGTCTAATATGGATTTGTGGATGAGGGAGACCTTAAGGAGATATAATATGGATATTTGTGCAAGAGTCTTCCCAAGGTGATCAAGGATATTATAATGGGATGTATGAGTGGATGAGGAAGATGAAGGTTGGGGGATAGTAACAATTCTGTGATGAGTGGTGACAAAGCATCTAGGAGATGGGGGTCTAGTGGTGATGGTGGAAATTTGCAAAGGATCATAATCAACCCTTCCTATGATATTGCCATAATCAAGAGTGGTTTTATTATAGCTAACATTTTTGGTATGATTATCTTGAGATTGATTAGGATTGGTGGCATCAGACTTGGTTTGATGTTTTGGCAAAGGATCCTTATAAGCCCCCAATTGTGCATTGGAAAATTTAGTCTTAGTATCAACCTCCACCATTATTTGATCAATAAGTGTTGTGTGGTCTCACAACACACCCCATTTTGCCTTAGTAAAATAGGGACCCAAGCTTTTTGCTCTTGCTTTGCTTGTGTGTTTTCCCTTTACGGTGATATGGTAAAATATTATGTCCTGATCTTTTCAAAATTCAAAGTTTGAATTTTTCCCTTGCAAAGGTCACCAATAGATAGAGAATGTAATTTTGAGCAACTTTGCATTTTGCATCACATTGAAATTCAACAATGTGAAAGAGTTAGGCACAGTCAAAGTTTTGGTCAATAGGATGGATATTTAGATATGGATATTTTGTATTCACCATGTATCCATATCCCCGCTAAAATGTCCATATCCATTGTATTAATCTTAGTTGGTACATATACTGCACTTTAAATACACTAATCATAGGTTCAGACCCGAAATAGTTATTAGATCAAATTAAATCAATAGTCGCATCCATGGGCTGGGTATAGTCTTATTAAGTATTCAAATAATCCGTATCCCCTTTAGCCATCAAACTTATCATTATAAGCTACAAAGGCATCAACTAGATGGACATTTCAACATGGACATTTCACATTCACTAAATATCCATATCCTTGTCAAATGTCCATATCCCTATGATGCCTGTCAAATTTGTTCCCATGGAAACATTCTAAGGTTTGGACATTTTATACCAGATATTTGTCACATGGATATTTGACTTCAAGTATCCATATCCTAACTTTGTATTGAAGCCTAATTTTGGTACCTTCAAACCCTTAAATGTCGACTATTCAAAGGGATATTTGTGATATGGACATTTTATATTTGTAGAATATCCATATCCATACAAATATTCACATCAATTCCTAGAGCAAGGAATTTTTGCCACTTGCCCTTACCATTGACTTTTCAATAGGATATTCTACGTAGGGACATTTTTGTCATGGATATTTCATATATCCTAGTTTTAAAGATGAATTAAGTTGTGGTACTTATTCCCTCAATCAATGATATTTGACCATGATTCTTGCTGACATCACATGGATATTTTCATATGGACATTTCAAATGGGATATTAAAATATTGAATATCCATGTCCAGATCTTCCCCACATTTAATGCTATGCATAGATGCCATTGACCTTTAAAATTAAAATCATGCCTTTTGACAACTATCGCTTTTCCCCACAACCAAAAGACAAAAGCCTACCTAGCCATAGAAAAGATCAATTAAATCACCCTAATTGATAGATTTCTAAGGATAAAAGTTAATTTTATCTAACATTGTTAATTACCAAAGGTATTTGAAAGCTAGAATTGTAGAGAGCTCATAGAAATTCAAGGCGATTCATAGTCAATTTAGAGGTAAGTGAAGGTAGTTTCACAACTAATGGAGAATGGATAATGGAGAACCAAAACAAGAGTGCTTAACTGAACTATAGTCATATACACATTTGCATATTCAGGTTTAAAATTTCATATACTAGGTATGAATAAGACAAAACCTCACTATCAATCTTTTTACCATTAGAGTTATGATTACCCATGGTAAATCTTATGGAATGAAGGTAATTTTCTTAAGGTAGATCTAAATTTATAGGTGGTTATGGTAGATGTAGAAATATACAAAGAGTTTTAAAAGGTAATCTATGTGTTTAATCACTTAAACCCTAGGACTAAAACATGGATGCTTGTGATTTACAGGTCATGATGCAGAATCAAAAGGATCAAATGGATATCGAGTTCAAGGTAGACATGTTTCCCATCCTAGAAACTATATGTCACAAGTATGGATGTGCCAATGGCACCCATTATGGGAACACAAATTTGGATACTTTTAGGGCATAGATTCTAGCTGGAGAGAATGACCTGATCCTAAAAAACATAGTGCATACAGGAATGTTCCATGATGCAAGTTTTCCCTATGCAGTTGAGGCATTGGAACTCATGATTGAGTGTGATAACAATTGCAATGTGGTAACTAGGAGAGTTGAAAAATAGGGCAGAGTGTATGTCAACTTCTCGGTGAATGGCATTACAGAGATGTTCAAGCTACCAACTCCCTAGGGGATGTATAAGATCAATATTGAGGCTCTAGTTGCTAAATATAATAACAACATAGTAGATTGTAGGGAAAATATATTTTCTACCTGGAGAGCCCCTGACAACAAAGCTAAATTGGTGGAAAAGATGCCCCAACATCTATTGAAATATGATTTCAGCCCATAAATTCAGTATATGATTGTCTTACTGAGCAGGATGGCAGGCAAGGAAGATTTAGGTACCTTTGAACCATAAATGTTTTGCCTAATAAGGATGGTAAAAGATGGGAACAAAGTGGTGCAATGGGCTAGGCTGATCAGTGACAATTTACATGATGGTATGGTCCAATGGAGGAAGAAAAGAAGATTGTTTTACATGACCTCCTACGCTGCCTATGCATGTGCATATAGGTCAACACTTAGAGGATTGTAGATATTAGAAAGCATTGGATGCCTCCCAAATGAACAAATGATGTGGGAACACTACTCACAGTTGGAGAGATAGATGTCTATCTAGCACTATAAAATAGTTAATGATTGTTGTATTATGCACTTAGTCTAATTGATGGAAGATGTAGGGTGAAGAGGTTGTCAAAATAAGCCCAGGAAGTAATTTAGTGCAATGGGGCATGGTTCATCCAGTTCCCAACATACACGTAGATTAGGATGGAAGGCTTCAAAGGTAATCCATTCATGTTACCTAGATATCCTACAAATAAGGTTATATTGTTAGAAGTCACTAGGCAAATTGTGCCATCATATGAGGCCTATAAGAAGAAGAATGGAAAAGGAAATGTAAGATTTCTAATGCATATAGATTAGTATGCATGCAACTCAATTGATGGAGCCAAGAAATCTGAGGAAGAACTTCACATGTTGCATTTACATCTATTTCCTTTGGTGAGATATTATGATCCCCACCATAGAATGGAGAGGTTCATTAATGAAAAGTTACAACATGAAGTCCACCTTGAAGACTACTTGGTAGATTGTGTCAATGAGGAGGTGAGGAAAATAAGTTATAAAAGACTAACTTTGAACTAGATCTGGACATTGGGATGCTTGGAGGTTCCTCCTCAACTGAAGTTTGATGACGGGAAGTTGTTAGACATAGAATATGAAGAAAAACAAATATACAAGGAACCATTACCTTCCCTAGACTGGACAAAGGAAGAAGAGACATCTATAGATGTCATAACTACCAAGGTAATGAATATCACCAAGAATTGGGTGAATAAGAAAGTAGGAGAGTTGAAATCTAAGGGTGTAGCCATCACCCAAGATAAGAAAAGGAAGAAGAAAGAGAGAGATGATGTGGGATTTGATAATTTTCTTATTCATAAATGGCAAATCATGGAGGCCAAGCTGGCACAATCAGGACCTTCTGGATTGGAGGAAGAGTTTGCAACAAAGAATATCACTATTGTTACAATTCTATCACCTCCTAGGGATGCATCCCTAAGACCCATTCCTATTACCACAACATATATGGAAGAAATAGAGTATGTAGATTTGTTGGGAAGAGTGGACATACCCAAATATAAAAGAGTCCAAATGACAGTGCCATGAGGTTCAACCTCTAGGATTTTGGATGTCCATATGGAATCAGCAGAGGGACTAACTGAGCTGGAACAGATGTTCGCTCAAAGGCAATCTTTGATAGAGAAACCCTCACTATCTACTACACTTCAAGTGAACATGGCTAAGAAGGTAGAAGTGGCAAGAGAGTTTCATCGTAATGTGCCTCTGCTTGAAATAATAAAGGTAAAAAGTGAGTTAGCTGAAGAAGCAAGAGTGACAGGACAAAAGAGAGCTGCAGAGAAGCCACTATCTTTAAGTCAGGTTATAGACTTGACATATGATGAAGTCACTAGGGATGTGACTAATAATATGGTGGGGATTTTTCTTGAAACCACAATGCCAACACCCCAAGATGCACCTCAGGGGGAAGGAGAAAGGAGTCAGGAAGAAGGAAGAGGTCCTATGGTATAGGATATTCTAGGTATAGAGGAGCCAAAGTCCCCTAAGGTAGTTGTTTAATCTGGACATTTGGATGTCCTGATTGATACCATCACAAGTTCTAAAGTGGTGGATTTATCCTATTCTACAAAAACAAATATACAAGTAGAGAATACTATACAGGATGGGCAAGGATAGGGGGAAAATGTACATGATGTTGATATGGGTGAAGCAAAGCATGATGTCCATGTAGATGAAGGAAATAATTCAACTAAAGGACACACTAAAGAAGTGGTTATAGTGTAGCAAACAATAATATTTGAGAAATAGTCTCAAGCAGAAAAGGGATATGAGGAGATGATAGAAATTGGAGTGTTATGTAGGAAAAGAGGGATGTTGATTAAAGTTGATGGCTTAATTAGATCCTCCTTTCACTACATACATTCAAGGACATTAAACTGAGTTGAATCACAACTTTTGCAAGAGGACTCAGCTACAAGTTTGGTGTCACTTGGAATGATAAGGAAATTTGGAATTTTGTTGATTAATTGTTAAACTCTATTCCAATTAGGCCTAAAACCCTAATTATTGCAAAAATAATAAACAAACAGATGAAACCTAGAAAATGCTCACATAGGAAGGAACTAAATGCAGATTAGAAACATACTAGGATTTGAATTTCAGAAAGAGGAAACTTCAGGGTTGAAAGAGCGAGCTCTAGTGTCTAATGTGGTACTTTTGTTGAGGGCTTTGGATCAAAATATGCTTCAGACTGTAACTTGCTCAGAGATTTATGACTAAATTAGAGGACAAAAGAGTGGATGCCTATGTCCAATCATTTTCTTCAGATATAGAATCTTTATACTCTTCTATGCTCTCTTGCAACTCCTCTCCACAAGATCCAACACCTGTAACCTACAATCACAAGAGAGGGGTTAGGGGTTGTGGTGTTTAGGAGCTTGCCTTAGTTAAGCCCCGAAATGGCATTCAAGCCTTCCAACACCATTGTTAGATAGAGTGCATATCCTTGGTGGATAGATGCAAAATAAAATGATATGATAAATTGATTAAAACACAAAATAGATGTCACCTTAGAGGTGAATCTCTCATGGGGAGATGAAGATCTTTCACGCCAGGAGATGGATTGATGAAGACAAATCTACAACAAACAAGTACAAACACAACACAATACTGCTTTGCAACAAAAGAAAAGCCTTAAATATCCTTAGCACAAGATCACAAGTTCACATTATCCATCTAGGTTTAAAATGAAGTCCTAAACATGTTTATATATGCATTCTTGCTAAACATTCATAATTCAAATTGAATAGGCTGACAAAGGGAAACCTTTTAATGGTCACTTTGCTGATATTTAAAATTTAGGCCCCAAAAATAGGTCTAGACTAGGGCGTGGGTGCCCAAGTCTAGGGTCCTCTTTTGGGACTTATTTAAGCTTAAGAGTAGCCCCTAAGTTCTATTTGTCATGGGTTTCGGGGGATTTTTCTCTGAGATTCATTTTTAACATGCATGATTAAATCTAAAGGACCCAGGAGCTATACTTAGGAGGTAAAAGTCCTAGGGGACATTTTACGAAATAAAATTTAGCCCCCACTTTAATGTTTATATGATCTTATCACCCATACATGCATTAAAGTATAGTAAAAAACACATTAGACATGCTAGGCAGTTGAAGCTAAGGCATACACCGAGATTGAGGAACTATTTCTAGCCCCTAGTCTTAGGTAAGCATTAGAAGACACATCGTAGACATGAAAAACACAATGAAGACAATATGAAGCATGCAAGACACAGAGAAGACAATATTGAAGACATGCAAAAGATGATGAATACATGAGAGTAGTCATGCAAAACATGATGAATACAGTGATATAACATTTTTATAACCTTTTCATATATAAAATGAAAAGCACGTTATACAAAACCCAAAGTGTAGGGGGGACTCATCGCCACACCCTTTACACTACAATAGGGGAAAACATGCAATACAAAACCCAAGAGTATGGGGGACTCATCGCCACACCCTTTACACCACACATGAGGGAAAACACATGGAAGACATACAGAATACACGAGTGATGTATAACATGCCATATACATACTATACATCTTAAAAATGACAAACATGAGTGATGGAAGGAGATTATTGCTAAGTCCCACCATCTCAAACATGTTGTAGACACACTTGATGGTTGGGCTTATGCCACAAAACCATGAAAAACACACTTAAGGGAGGATAGTCTTAAGATCCAACCCCACCTCTGTGGAGTAGTTTTGTATAAAAGGATGTGCACTAGCTCAAGAGATACACCATCCCTCCTCACGATGAGGGATTTTGTATAAAAGGATATGCACTAGCTCAAGAGATATGTTATCCTACCTCGTGGAGAGGGCTTACAAACATGCTTCATTAGTATCAAAATCATCAAACATATATCATTATATATGCCCCCACCTTAAGGTGGTTGATGTTGTGTACCAATATAAAGCATGCTAAGGTAGAGAGAAGACACGTTAGGAACAAGAGCTTTGTAAAGCCCATGCCCCCAAGGTGACACGTGCTTACAATCACTGAATGTTCCCACAAACACAATGATAAGATATGCTATGATGAGATAACAAGAGAGGTTAAAAATCTTACTCTAAGACAATAACCAAAGCAATTCATTAAAGCTATGCATGAAAATAGTCCCATCAAGGACAAAGGCTATACTTGTAGGTTTGGATCTGAGTATAACCGTTGGGCTATACTATAGGTACCTTGGAATAGAGTGTAGCAATAAGGTGAGATACCATTCAAAGTGTACAAGAGCAGATTGAGTGCATTGTAAAATGTTAGTCACAAGAAATGACATGTTATGATACATCACATGGAGTGATTCTACTAGTCATGCATGAGATATATAGATCAACCCCATATTCATATATGGACTAGGTCCATTTTTTTCTTTCTTGCTAAAGGGACACATGGTCCATATCAGTATTTAGTTGTTTTTCCCATCCACCCACTAGGTAGAATCACTGAAGAAGGTAAACAATAAAAATGAGATAGGAGAACGAGTGTCTTAGGAACACCATGTAGGAGGATGTCCCCAGGTCATCAACCATAATGCTATGCCCCTAAGGCATGACATGCAACAATGAAATAGAGGAGAGGCAAGATATAAGAATGATGAAACAAATAGAAGAATAGTTACAACAAAGGCAATTTCTTGGTATCCTTGACCTTACAAGAGTATAGAGAGTCATCCAAGGAGGCCTAAACAACACATAACACATCATGGGGTAACACAACACGTAGGAGGAGGTCACATAAGCAAGAAAAAATATGCTATGACAAAGGTGACCAATAGGGTTAGAAATACTTACCTGTGTACACAACTGAACTAGTGGTTTTCGTTGAGCAAGTCATCTTCCTCCCAATATCGAATACATGATGAAAGGGGAACATAAGGTACAATTTCCCAACTAAAGTTATCATCCTTTACTTCTTCAACCTTAGGCTCTTCTTTGTTTGATTCAATGTTAGATGGTGAAATGTTCTCTTGTTGTAGTGGTGTACTATTTCGAGCCAAGGCCTGTCTTTTCTTCATTCTTTCTCTTGCTTGTCTATTTCTTTGTTGTTTATTAGTGATGTTTTCAAAAGGAATCTCATGTTTTTCTATAATTTTTGGCATCTTATAAGAATAAGCAACCATATAATTATCTCTTAATGGTGCATTGCTTTATTTTCTATGAGTATCTCCTGATCCATGTAAGGATGATGGAGGAGGAACCTCAACATAGATTCCCTTGCCTTTCGGTCTAGGGGATTCTTGTATTGTAGTTTGTTCTTTATTTGTTGTTTGTTGAATAGGGGGTCTGACCAATTTTGATAATACTTGTGCTTTGTAATGACCATATCCCAAGAAAGTTTGATCTATTCGTGGTTCAAGTTCTTTAGTAGGTCTGGGCCAAAAGTAGTCAAGGATGATATTTTTCAGCATAACCATAGGTTTCCATTGAATATGGTGAATAGTTTGGATAGACCCATGGTGAGGAAATTTTAAGCATTGATGAAGTGTTGAAGGGATAGCTTTGATAGCCTTGAGCCATGGGTGACCTAATTTAAGATGGAAGAGATCAAATGTAGGGATGATATCTAATGGTTGTTCTAAAGATTTGTCAAGCAATTTGATCATTAAAGTAATCTTCCCTAAGGCTGAGAGGAAAGCTCCATTATGTCTTTTTATCATCATGTCTGTAGGCTCATAGGTTTTTTGTATCATGTCCGGGAGGAAAAGCAATGATGGATATTATATTGGGTGCACAAGGCATAGACATCTTGATTCTTGAATGGTCTCCCATTATTAGTGATAATGGCTCGAGGGATACCATACCGGCAAATGAGGTAGTTAGGGATAAACATGGCTATTTGCTTGCCAGTGATAGAAGTCATGGGAATGGATTCAACCCACTTCGTGAAGTACTTAGTGGCAGTAATGATGAATTTATGGCCATTGGATGAGGATGGATGGATTTGTCCTATGAGGTCAAGACCCCATTGTGAAAAAGGCCATGGAGTTGTCATAGGTTGTAGTTCATGAGCTGGTGCATGAATCAATTCTCCATGCTGCTGGCATTATAAACACATCTTAGCAAATTGTAAAGCATCTTGTTCTATTGTAGGACAGTAATACCCTATGCAGAGTATCTTCTTAGCTAGATTAGGACTGGTAGAATGTGCACCATAGACACCTTCATGTATGTCTTGTAAGGTGGCATCGACTTCTTCTGCATTAAGACATTGTAAGAGGATACCATCAAGACTTCGTCGATATAGTGTATCACCCAGAATGGTGTAACAGAAGGATCGAAAGATATTGCATTGGGTTGTGGATAGGTTAATGGGAAAGGTATCGTGTTTAAGGTAGTCATAGATATCTTCATACCAAGGGGAATTGGGACCAACAAGTTCGTAGATGATTTCAATAGTTGGAACATCGATGGTTGGTATTAACAATTGCTTGATCAAGAATTCACATTTCTGTGTGTTTGTAAGCATGTCTATAAGTGACCCCACATAAGACATAGAATCTGTAGCTTTGTTTTGCTCTATTGGAATCTACTCAAAAGTGATGCTAGAAAGTGTACTTTGTAGGCATCCACTAGTTGTTTGTAAGGGACTAACTTTTCATCTTTTGTTTGGTACTCATTAGTTACTTGTCGAATGACTAGTTGTGAGTTACCATACACCTGTAGTTCTTTGATGTCCCATTGAACTACTATGTTGAGACCTATGAGGAGTGCTTCATACTTGGCTATGTTGTTAGTGCAACGAAATACAAGCTGATATGACTTTGGAATATAGTCATTTTGAGCTGTGATGAATAAGATGCCGACCCTTGATCCATACTGTGTGTAGGAACCATCAAAATATAACTTCCACATTACTAAGATGAAAGAGTGAAGAGATTCTCATCTAGAAAGTCAGATACCATAGGATGTACATCTGTCATAGGTGCTTCTGCTAATTAATCTGCGAGGGCTTATCCCTTGATTGCTTTGCAATCTACATACTCAATGTCAAATTCACTAAGGATCATGACCTATTTAGCTAGTTTGCCTGTGAGTGCTGCTTTTGCTAGGAGATACTTCAATGGATCAATTTTTTCTATGAGATTTGTATGTTGATTTAGCATGTAATGCTGTAACTTTTGGGAAGCGAACACTAAGGATAAACAAGCTCTCTCCATAGGTGAATAATTCAGTTCAAAACCCACCAAGGTTTGACTGATATAATAGATTGCATGCTCTTTTCCAGACTCATCGTGCTGTGCTAGAAGAGCCCTAGGGTTGCAGTTGTAGTTGAGATATATAAGATCAAAGATTTATCGGCAACTGGTGGTCCCAAGTTAGGAGGTGTAGCTAGATACTCTTTAAGTTGATCAAATGTTACTTGACACTTATCATTGCATCGAAATGAGATATCCTTTTGGAGCAAGTGTTGAAATGGTTAACATTTATCTGCTAGCTATGAGATAATAGGCCTAATAGACTGTAACCTTCCTTGAAGGCTCCTTAATGCTTTTAGGTTCTTTTGTGGAGGCATCTCCACTATAGCTTCAACTTTTGCAGGATCTACTTTGATGCCTCTATGAGATTCAATGTATCCCAATAGTTTTCCTAATGTTACCCTGAAGACACAATTCTTTGGATTGAGTCTCACTTGGTATTTTTCTAGTCTATCAAAGATCTATCCTAGAACTTGTATGTGCTCAGCCCTAGAAGATTTTTCTAGTATATCATCCACATAGTCCTCCATGATGTGATGAAAGAGGTCATGGAAGATCAATGTCATTGCTCTTTGATAAGTTACCCCTGCATTCTTTAAACCAAACGACATGATGCACCAATAATAGGTACCCCAAGGAAAAGTAAAAGTTGTTCTATGCTGATCTTCTTCTATTATCATTATCTAATTATAGTTGGAGAATCCATCCATGAGAGAAATTATTTCATGACGAGTGGTCAAGTCTACTATAAGATCAATGTTCGGCAACAGAAAGTCATCTTTGGGACATGCTTTGTTAAGAGCTCTAAAGTTAGAACACATGTGGATGCCCTCATTCAGTTTAGACATAGGTACAATGTTTGATAGCCATTTTGGATAATCAATAGGTTTGATAAACTTTGCATCTAGAAGCTTCTGTATTTCTACTTTCACCAAGAGAGCTATCTATGGATGCATCTTCCTTAGCTTTTACTTGACTGGTTTAACTGTGGGATCAACTATGAGATAGCACACTACTAGTTGTAGACACCCTAAAATAACCAAGTCGCCGCACCACTTGCTTTTCGTAATCTATCAAATCCCCTGCATTTCACACATTAATTAAATAATCTAATTATTTAATTAATTTCACCAAATTCTTCTAAATCACATACTTTCGACATTAATTAAATAAATTCTCTTTATTTAATTAATTAAATTAAATTCCTTTGTTATTCTTCCACGATTAAATAATTTTAATTATTTAATCAAATCATTACCTCTTTCCAAAAATCAAATCCACATTAATTAAATAAACCTAATTATTTAATTAATTCAACAAATTTCCTCTTTTCTACAATTAAATAATTTACATTATTTAATTAAATCAATTGTTCTTCTAAATTTAAATAAATCATGCAAATTTATTTAAATTATCTCAATCCTCTAAAAATAAATAAAATCAAATATTTTATTTATAATCTTTTGTTCTTCCACAATCATGCACAACAATTAAATAAATTTATTTATTTAATTTGCTTTCAAATCTTCTAATTAAATAATTCTAATTATTTAATTATTTCTTCCAAAATATCTTCTCTAAATTTAAATAAATAAATTATTTATTTAAATTGCTTTTTCTTCTAATTTGAGTTATCTCTAATATAACTCAAGCTTTCTATATTTAATAAAGCAAAATATCTTCTTTTCTCATGCAAATCCCTTCTTCCTGTTTTAAATCACTTAACTGATTGTTTTATTCTTTTAATTGATTTATCTCTTCAGTTAACTCATTCTTCTATTTTTGATAACTCCTCTCATGCAAAAGAAAGCAAGACACATGTCTTCTTCTTATTCGTTGCACATTCCTCAACTTATCTCCTCCATTGATTCTTCTGAATTATCTGGACCGTTGATCGATCTTCCTTGAAATCTATATAAACCCCCTCATCTCCTTCATTGAGTCTCTCTCTCTTCGATCGTATTCTCAGGCATACTTAACAGAGCTTTGAGCATACAAAATGCGTCGATTGAGCACTCTTACGATCTTTTGACATTGATCTCTTGAGCACACTACTTGCTTGTTGCAGCTATGGCTTCGCAACTTCATTGAGCAATCCACATTCAATCCAAAGGAAACAATACAGATTTCGGTAAAAGTCTTTATTTCATTGATTATTTGTCATGGCTTTTATTTAAATTCATTTTCTTTATGTTATTGGGTTTTTGGTTTTATTAGTTTAGATTTAATCAATTTTTTCCTCATACACATTCTGGCACGCCTGGTTGGACCCACTAATCCCTTTGTTTCTTTGAGAAATTTATTTTTTTTGAAGTCACAGTACGGTACAGCGCAAACGATATTGCACAGCACTTTTGGCAGTATCTTTCGGCGCTCTTGGAGGCATAGTTCAGCACCCTTGGGGGCACTGCCGCGCTTCTGGTACCACAGAGCAATGCTTTCGGTAGCACAGAAAAGCACGACCGGCAGTCTTGTGAAGCGCTTCTGGCTTAACTAGGTCTTGACCACATATGGGGTTTTTGCAGGATTTTTCTCATTTCATATCAGTAGATTTGTTTGACAAGCTGTTGTATTTGTCTTTCCAAACCTGCTTTTGATACATCCTAAGTTGTTTTATTTAGGGGTATCTTCGGTAGTTGCGTTAATCTATTGTATTGCTACACTTTTTGAGCTTTCTGGATTTCACTATTCAGATCTATCAGATATTATTGTTCAGAGTAGTAGATTAAACATGAAATCCCATTTTGATCTGGTCCTTTTTGACAAAAGCTAATCTTTCCATGGTCTGAGACCGTGCGGTGCATTTGGCATAACAATACAGTGCGTTTGGTTATTTTTTAGCGCTTCTGGTGGCATCCTACAGCGCTTCTGCTATATACGACATCGCTTTTGGCAGAACAGTGTTGCGCTCTTGGATGCACAGTACAGCGCTTCTGGTTATTTTTCAACACTTTTGGTCATATTCTACATCGCTTCTGGTCTGTCTTACAGTGCATTTCGAAAACAGTAAGTCGCTTCTGGTAAGATTGTGTAGCGCTTTTGGTCAAAGTTGATTTGTTTTTTGCTAACTTGTGAATTTTTGGTGGAACTAACTCACTTGTTGCAGCTTCTTATTACTCACATAGAGCAAATAGGTGTTTTTAACATATTCATGCAGGACGAGCATTGAAGACCTCTTGATTTATCTCACTAAGTCTTAGAAACACATTGCATGCTTAAAAGGATAATTGAACAAATCTTTTCTTGCAATCTAAGTCTTAGGAACATACTGCTTTTCTTAAGGGACAATGGACATGTATGAACAAACACCTCAATTTTCTAAAGGATAATGGACATGAATGCCAAACACTTCATTTCATAAGGGACAATTTACAACTACAACCGTGTGCGTGGCTAGTTTAGTTGCACCTTATTTTCTTATAACGGGATAATTGAACCTTTGTTTGACGTGCTTGCTCTTACTTTTCTGTACTTCCTTTAGAAGGGCCTGCTTTTGGATTGCACTTCATCCAAAAGGGATGACCCTAAGCAGAGTTTTCCTTTAACCGCTATATAAAAGGGATAAGGCGAAAGCCAAGTCCTAACCGACGTCAGCCTTACCTTGTGGTGTCAAACTGAAAAGAGGTGTACTAGCTCTTTGTGGAAACGATTTTCACATTGAGCGAAGTGTTTGAAACTCTTAGTAGGATTGGTTAAAGCTTTTAGTAGCTTGTCGCATTGCTCGTAAGGCGTTGGTCCCTCAAAGTCACTAAAAACCATTCTAGATAGAGACTACCCGACCTACCTTCGAACATTGCGGTAATCATCAGTGCAAGGGAAATCAATTTAAACCCTTAAGATACCACCATTGGCTCCCTTGAGAAGAGAGTATTCCCTTGGACATAAAGCTCTTGTGACCTACTTGAGCTTTCCAAGGGGAGGGTGAGATATCCCTACCTATCGTCTCTCGCAAAGATACTAAATATCCGACACCTTTATGGAATGATATTTTTATCGACGGAGTATTAAGCTGTGAGCTGATCTATTGCAATGAAACCTTGTCTCTAGGGATAAAAAGTGCTTGTTATTGATTGCAACTGTCTTATACCTGTGGAAACATTGGGCTTGTTTGGAGCCTTGAACATACACTATCTGTTGTGTCAGTCTTTGTGCTTTTTTTTTTGACCACTTGTTTGCTGTGTTTTCTCTTGCCAAACCAATCCAATCAGAAACAGAAACATCTTGCCTTTTTGAAACATTAGACACTACTTCAGCGCCCCTGGTATTACAGCAGCTCACCTTTGGTAGTACAATAGATCACCTTTGCTACAGCAGTAACCCGCCTCTGGCAAAACTCTACTTCAGTGCCCTTGGTATAACAGTAGCTCACTTTTGGTCACTGTAGCTCGCCTTTGGCATAGCAGTAACTCACTATTGGTAGCTCAGTCCGTCGCCTCTGGTCCACAGTAGCATGCTTTTGGTTGCACAGTCCTACGCCTCTGGTCAAACAGTATAGCGCTTTTGGTCCAGTACTTTGTGCATCAAAAGTTTGCCTGTTTCTTAAAGCATCTCACAGATTCCCAGCGTTACATTTTGTCCTAGTGTATCCCATGGTAACCACTAGGCTACAGCAAACTATGAAATCCAAGCAAGTTGTCCCTAAGAAGTGCAAGTCACCTCCTCACACACCACAATTAGGTCATCTCAACATTACTCCCAAGGTCACTCCTAGTGCCCCCGTGGCAAGACCAATCAGCTCTCTGAACATGCCGCACATTGATGAACCAAGCAATCCTCATGAGGATAGGATCCCTTTGATAAACGCGCCTCAGTATACCACAGGCTTGCCTCCGGATTTTGTCCCACAAGGTTATATCGTAGATCAAACCCCCTCTCAAGGAGAGCGACACTTTGAAATAGGTCACTCCTCTCAAGAAGATGGGCAAGATCTTGATGAATTCATACAAGATCCTAGAGCTATAGCTGCCTTTGATAAAATCCTTAGTGAGAACCAGGATCATTTCTTTCGCTTGCTTGCAAAGCAAGGCACCAAGTTACCTCAAGATTTTGATTTATCCACTCTCAAGGAGAGCAACAACACCCAAGATGCCATACAGGTGGTGCAAACCATGTCCACGGTGACTACGCCCTTACCTACTCAAGGCTCGCAGTATCAGAATCCCCTTTTTCAAAATCTAACAGAGGAGAGACCCATATCACCGCTTTTGACTCTACGAAGATCTATAAAAACCAACAAGAAACTCTCCAACGTTAAGCAGAGTTAGCTAAGCAAGCCACCTTAGCTCGAGCAAATGTGCAACCACCTCCTAAAGTGTCCACCCCAATCGCAAGTGGAATCTTGGCTACCCCATCACGTGAAGGTTTCCCACCAAATTACAATCCGGGGAACAATTATGTAGCCATGCACCAAGGGTCTCAACAAATGCCACCCCTTATATCATCTCACCTTCATGTTTCTCAACCAATTAGAGTCATGCAACCTCAACCACAACATTCTTCTACTCTCGTCCTTAAGCAACCCCAACCACAGCATTCTTCTACTCACATCCTCAATCAACCCCAACCGTCAGAAATCACGTCTACCTATGTCCCTCCTCCACAACGATCATCCTTGCTCAACTTCTTTCACACATTGCCTAGCCACTCTCAACACTCCCAACATCAGGTTTCCCAAAGCTATGTGCTGCAACCACAACCTAATCAAACGCACTTTAGCTTTTCTCCACCCAATTCGTTTCTTTAACCCTCACAAAGCCAACATTCTTACCTAGCGCCACCTCCACCTTTGCCAAATCAAAACCTCCAATTCCAACCCAATCTGAACCAAACATACAACCCGTATGTTTCCAATCAATCTTATGACCCTTATAACACCAGTGTGCATGGCTCACATTATAATCTTTTGTATGGGCAACACCAATCACTTTTTGGACAACAGGAGATTTTACCAACCCCTCCCACGACTATGGAACTAAAGATTGCGGAGGTGCAACAACAACTATCTGATCTTACATTTGGCCACACCAAAAAGACCTCCTTAGAGGAAGTGTGTCCTTATCCTTTTGATCGGTCATTACCAATGATCCCTTTTCCTCAAAATTTCACTATTCCCAAGTTCGATAAATATAAAGGAAAAGGTGACCCAAAAGACCATCTTAGGGAATTCTATCTTGCTTGCTTCGAGGTCTCACACAATGACACATATCTTATGCATCTCTTTCCTCGCAGTCTTGGAGGTCAAGCAATAGAATGGTTCTCACACTTACCCACGGGTATCAAATCTTTCAACGAGATAGCAGAGAAGTTTGCCACCCATTTTTCTTACAACGCGGAGCATGAGATTTCTATGACTGATCTATGCAACAATAAACAAAAAAATGGCGAAACTTTCATTTCTTTTCTTCAATGATGGAGACAAATGGCTAGCAAATTCCCTTTCAAGATTCTAGAGAAACAGCTTGTTAGCATATTTGTGCAGAACCTCAACCAAGAGTTAGGTTTCCATTTGCAAATTCTTAGTGCTACAACCTTCGATGAAATCACATACAAGGGGATCAATATTGAGAAGGCCCTCATTGCTAAGGGTGTGGTCAAAATCTTTAAGGAAATGAAAGATAACACTTCTCATCAACAATCGAACGATAAACCTAAGTATTGGAACAAAAACAAGAACGTGGTCAACGATGGGGTGGTTGATACTAAGCATGTCCAAACGTTGCAAACACCGCTGCAACTCTCCAAACCAAGTCAAGCTCCACCTAAACAATAGCAGCAACAAAGGCAGCCTTATCCAAACCAACAGCAATGACAACAAGAGCGGCCCCAACAAGATTACCCTCCGCGATGTCAATTCACTCCCTTGGGAGTACCCATCGAATCGGTCTTACAGCAAGCTTTGCAAAAAGGGCTCATCACCTTACCTGATGCTCCCCCATATGGAGAACCTGTCTACAAAACTGCACGTTACAGAGACAATGAATATTGTGAGTTCCATAGAAGCAAAGGCCATCGAACCGCATCTTGCATGAAACTTTAGCACCTCATCCAAAACCTCATCGACGATAATCAAATCACTTTTGAGGATGAATCACCAGCGCAACACACGAACAAGGATCTAGATATGTACAAGGAGCCATTCCCTCATCATGGTCCACCTCCTCCTCAGGATAGAGGTAAAGGTATCAATCATGCTTCCACGTCCTTCGATTCCATTGTAGGTCGTTTTGAAGAGAGTCGAGTGTCGACCCTCACAATCAAAGGCAAATCTATGGGTTGTGCTGTTACTACTCGTTGAGGTCATGTCACCATCTGTGCACCTACACCTAGGCTTCCGATTCAGTCTGATTATAATCTTGTCGAACATCTAGGGAGAACACCAGCACAGATCTCTATTTTGGACCTTCTACGGTCATCACCTGCACATAGAGTGGTGCTAGAAAAAGCCCTCCAAGAGTCTTCCGTTCCTAACAACATAGCGGTTGCGGATTTCCAGGCTATCGTCGGTAACATTGCGTCGCCCTACAATGTGGTCTTCTCTGAGAAAGACCTCCCCTCCCATGATCCTTGTCACAACGATGCCCTTCATATTGAAGTTCTCATCCATAAGGGCAAAATCAAACGTATACTCATAGATGGTGGTGCTGGTCTCAACATCTGTTCTTTAATATTACTAAAGCAATTGGGATATTCTGAGGATCACGTCAACACTGATCATAGTATTACAATCAAGGGGTATGATGATGCAGAACGCCATTCAGAAGGTGTTATTCACTTGCCTATACAACTGGGCCTTGTCATGCTTAAAACCAGGTGTCAAGTCCTTGATATTGAGCTGCCTTACAACATTATCCTAGGCCGCCCATGGATCCATGCAATGAAAGCTGTTCCCTCCATGTACCATCAGTCTCTAAAGTTCCCATACAATGGTACGGAGATCACCATCCCAGGAGATCCTAATCCTTTTGAATTTTGCCGTGTCTTGCAAGGAAGCTATAAGAATTGCAACCAAGTGCCTAAAAATGACAAAGCCCTTGAATCCCCTCTTTATGTTGATCCTGAAACTCTCACGCAAGCCTCTACAAGTGAATCTACACCCCTCCCCAAAATCACAGCTCGCATCCGAGATATAGGCTTTGGCACTTACGATATCTCAGAATCTTGTTGTGTAGGGCGGATGCCTCTATCTCCAAAATCTTACGGCCAACCACCCATTGCCAAAGTTATCAAAAAAGTAGCTATTCCTCCCCCAACATTTCTAACCCAATTCCAACATGGACGGTTATTGGAAGAGGAAACTATTGAGGACATTTCTTCTTGGCTCTATAAAGAGAAAGAACCAGTCACCATACCAGTCAAGCAATATGGCAATGGCTTAAGAATAGTAAAAAACATGGGCTATAAAGGCAAAGGTGGCCTTGGGAAACAGAATCAAGGCACTATGGAACCCATTGTTGTGACAAAGAAGCTAGACAAGAAAGGATTAGGATTTGGTAAGAAGGTACCATGCGCCTCGGACATCGAGTATATCCTCGACGAGATAGTTGACACTTTTCCCGCCGATTCGATGTCTATAGAGGATATCATCGAGGACTCTTCCCTCCACATGACCAATCTATTCGCAGAATCCTCCATTTTTACACTATCCTCCATCTCCTTAACTTCCACCACCAACACCCAAAATGTCACACTTGTCTACCCTGAACTTATCGATTGGGACCAACAAGGGGCCCCCGTTATCGATGTATTTCAGAATGACAAAGCTTTAGCTGAGTTCATGGGACTTCGGGAAGGTATCCCTCTTGGCGATCACAAAGCGGGTTTTGTAATGGAACTAGAGCCCACGGCTTATTTTGGTGAGAATGCCAAATCCTCCAGTCGCAAAAGTGCAAACAAAGAAAGATCTCTAGGTGAAAACCACACTGTGGCAACTCTTGATCACAAAATAGTAAAAATAAAGGACGTATCCAAAGGTGAAAACCCAACTGTGGCACCTGAGGATGGAGGATTTGACCTTCCCCTACCATCTAAGTATCAAGAGAAATCAGCTCTCCTAGTGGAAGATTCTACAGAGATAAATCTGGGCACAGAACAAAATCCAAAGACCACATTCCTAGCAGCATCATTATCTAAAACAGAGCACAGAAATCTTAACAACTTCTTCTTGCAACGAACCATCAACTTTGCATGGACCTATGCTGATATGCCAGGGTTAGACCCTAAGCTAGTTGTTCATTATCTCATAGTTGATCCCAAAGTGAAACCAGTCAAACAGAAGTTGAGAAAGATGCACCCACAGATAGCTCTCTTGGTGAAGGTGGAAGTACAAAAGCTGTTAGATGCCAAGTTTATACGACCCATTGATTATTCAGATTGGGTCTCAAACATTGTACCTGTATCTAAACCCAATGGGTGCATCCGCATGTGTAATGATTTTAGAGATCTCAACAAGGCATGCCCCAAAGATGACTTTCCACTACCAAACATTGACATTATAGTGGACTTGACAGTAGGTCATGAGATGCTTTCTCTCATGGATGGATTTTCTGGCTACAATCAGATAAGGATAGCAGAAGAAGACCAACATAAGACAACCTTTACTTGTCCATGGGGCAATTATTGTTGGTGTGTCATGCCGTTTGGTCTGAAGAATGCAGGAGCAACCTATCAGAGAGCAATGACAGTGATCTTCCACGATCTATTTCATCACATCATGGAAGACTATGTTGATGATATATTGGCTAAATCTTCTAGAGCGGATCACATACAGGTTCTAGGATAGATCTTCGACAGGCTTGAAAAATACCAAGTAAGACTCAATCCAAAGAAGTGTGTATTCAGTGTAACATCAGGGAAGCTGTTGGGATACATTGTATCTCGTAGAGGCATCGAAGTAGATCCAACAAAAGTAAAGGCTATAGTGGAGATGTCTCCACCCAAGAACCTTAAAGCACTAAGGAGCCTTCAAGGAAGGTTGCAGTCCATTTGGCGTTTCATATCACAGCTAGCAGATAAATGTCAACCCTTTCAACACTTGCTCCGAAAGGATGTCTCATTTTGATGGGACAACAAGTGTCAGGCAGCATTTGATCAACTTAAAGAGTATCTAGCTACACCTCCTGTATTGGTTCCACCAGTTGCGGACAAACCTTTGATATTATACATCTCTACCACAAACTCAGCCCTAGGGGCCCTGCTAGCAAAAAATGATGACTCAGGAAAGGAGCATGCAATTTATTACATCAGTAGAACCTTGGTGGGATATGAGCTCAATTATTCGCCAATGGAAAGGGCTTGTTTAGCAGTAGTGTTTGCCTCCCAAAAGTTGCGGCATTATATATATATATTATATTTATGGAAATAGTTTTATGAGCCATTTTATTGGACCCTCGTTTAAAATCTTGATAAAATGTGACACATGGATATACAAAAATAAAATTAAAAAATATATTTTCACAGTAGTTTTTTATTAAGTGTTGAACACAACAACCAAAGAAGTTATGTTTCCATGATCAGGGTTTTATAAAGTGGAGAGCCTCCTACATGTATTAACAACGGTAAATGATTTACAATAAGAGTATTAATAATACTGATTAGGAATAATAACAACAGTAATTATAGATAAGAGAAAATAAAATTATAATTTAATGAGAGCATAAAGGAATATACTGTGTTACCCAGGAAGAGTTTCTCGGAAGTTTCACTATCAACGTAATTTCAATCACCCGAAAAATGAAGAGGAAAATTACACGTCACCTTGCTTAAAAGAACACTAGAAATAAACTTAAGAAGCCATCACAGACATTCCATGTGGCCATTTTAATCCCAACTGTAGTAAACGACCTCATAAGTAAACCTGTAAGAGAGTCCGAAGAAGAAAAACTAACATTGGAAAACACAGAGGAGAAAATGTGTGACATTTCCCACATGGGATAAGAGAACTAAGTTGACGGACCCTTCTGCTAAATCTGTTTAGGAACAAGATTAATTAATACAAACGAAGAGGAGATACCGTGATCGGAGAAGACTAGGAGACCGAGTCCAGCGAAGTAGTAAACCAGTCTATGTGACCTAGACCATCCTGAAGTTAGGTTTAATATCAACAATAGAAACAGTGATAACCCTGATTGATGTAAATCATGAAGAAAGGCCCGGATATACATAAAGAAAGCATAGAAAATGAAAGAGAGAGAGACTGAAATATAAACAAACTAAATTATCACAGAAATAGTTAAGGTGAGCACGATAAAAATACAATCAAAATTAAGACCCAGAGAAAAGGGAAGAGAGAGCAAACAAACCGCCTTGTTGAGAATGCTAAGTCGTAGGAGGAGTATGTTTCAGGAAACAAGAGAGGAGACAGACAACCATGCCTTGCTGAAAATTAACTAAATAGGGAGATCACTAGTCGGTTTAGTCAGAACAAGGCGTCGTGGGAAGTTGTTAATCTATCAGCGAACCACGTGCGTAAATGAGTGCTGCGTAATTCCCACTAACGCCGTAAGGCGTTATGCTGCCGGAAATTGCCGAGGTTTAGATTTAGGAACTTTGGTAATCTCACTCTTGCAATGACGTTAGCAGCGTCGTAGAGATCCTCTTGTTTGTCTGCTTGCGTCTGGTTGCATGCAATTGTACTTATATCCCGCCGAAAGCTGTAGTATTTTTGCCATGAGAGAACACCGCCGAGCATGCTTACGCATGCAAGGGGGTTTGTAGGACAGTGTGAGAAAAGTTTTTCATATCTCATGTCATAACCACATAACAGATGTGGCTATGACACGTGTGATGTGTGTTGTGACCACAAGGAAAATGTGGGCATGACATTTGGTATCAGAGCCAGGTTGAAACACTGGGCGTATTTGGGCACGTTATTATTCCGCAACCTTGGCTAATTAGTTTCTACCTTGTTTTGTAGGATGCCTCCCCGACGTGTTCGACGAGCGCGATCACGCCACACAGCGTCAGTCAAGGTACACAGCGATTCCTCAGCCGAGGGACTGGCACCCGTAGTTACAGCAGCACCACCTGCACCACCTGTACCACAAGCACTACTAGTACCATAGGCGACACCAGTAGTTACAACAGCACCACCTGCACCACCTGTACCACAAGCACCACTAGTACCACAGGCGACACCAGTATTGGATATAGGTCCACAGATCTTATAGGCACTACAGACTATGTTAGACAGGTTACCGCCAGTGATTCCTGAGCCACGAATAGAGCCTCGTGTTAATCCGCGAGAGGAGCCACGTGCCGAGTCACGTATTGAGCCACGTATGGAGCCCCGCGTTGATCCACTAGAGGTGCCACGTGTGGAGCCCTTCATTGAGATTCCCGACACAACAGTAGAGGAGGTAGGGTTAGCCTCCCGAGCACGGAGCAGGAGTCCTCCGAGACTTTTGAGACAAGAACAGGTTCAGCATGGATTATATGAGGATGGTGTGGAAGAGCCACTTGTGAGACTTAGAGACAAAGGGGACCCCATCAGAGATCTACTGAGGCTCAACCCACCCACTTTCGCAGGTGCTACAGAGGGAGCTGTGGCCGAGGCTTGGCTGATTAGCTTAGACAGGTGTTTCGCATTGCGACCATATGGAAGCAACACAAAAGCACGAGTGGCAGTCCATCTTCTTAGGGATGCAGCAGCCACCTAGTGGCGCACAGAGGAGTGCAAGCACCGACTATCCGTGGATACACTCACATGGGACATCCTCATTGAGCGCTTCAATGCGTGATATTTGTCCAAACATTATAGACAGCGCAGGATCGATGAGTTCCATGATTTACAGCAGAGGGGACTCACCGTTACTCAGTATGAGAGCCGATTTATAGAGCTTTCTCGTTACGGGGAATACCTCCATGACGAGAAAATCTTAATACACAAATTCATCAGAGGGCTAAATCACGGGATAGCAGGACCAGTTCGTATAGCAAATCCCCATACCATGAGCGAGGCTGTTGAAAAGGCCCTTATATCAGAGGAAATTCAGGGACAACGACAGAATTCACGCCTGCAGTACCAGGAACATAATCCCCAACAACAGCAAAACTTTCGAAGGCCTCAAAACACAACACAGAGAGGCAGATATAATCCTTCATCATTACCTCCTAGGCCTCCACAGCAGCAGCAACATCAGCAAAAATCCAAATTTCAACAGAGGGGACAGGGAGGACAGAACCGTGGATGGCAGCAGCAAGGTCCACGCAGAGATTAGAGACAGTAGGGTTCATCGGCAGGACCCGCGAGGTCCCAGCAGTCTTACAGAGGCTCACAGGGATCCACTGGACGGACTGGGCAACAACAATCGGGTAGAACACAGTCAGGGCAGTTACAGGT
This sequence comes from Cunninghamia lanceolata, assembly GCA_027924645.1. NCBI lineage: Eukaryota > Viridiplantae > Streptophyta > Pinopsida > Cupressales > Cupressaceae > Cunninghamia > Cunninghamia lanceolata. The sequence continues at coordinate 4,125,648 of BSBN01000082.1, forward strand.
TCGAGGACCATGTTATGTGTGTGGTGGGGCAGGGCATCTGGCTAGAGAGTGCCCGCAGGGATTTACTGCAGGGGGACAACCTCGATCAGGAGGATCTGAGCAGACCGTAGGTGACGTGGGCAGAACCCACCACATGTTTGCAGCGGTTGATAACCGCCAGGCTGATTTCCAGGCTTCTGTCATCGAGGCAGCAGGTACGATTGGAGACTTTTCCATTTCGATCCTTTTTGACTCAGGAGCTACTGACTCTTTTTTGTCTACATCGTTAGTGGAGTGTTGCAGGCTGGTGGCTTCTAGGCAAGACATTAGATGGGAAGTTGAGTTGGCCTCAGGGGCCAGGATGTCAGTAGATACCTTGGTTAAAGACTGTGAGATCACATTGGGATCATTCACCACAACATGTGACCTTAGGATTATGCCATTAGGATCTTACGGAGTAGTTCTGGGTATGGATTGGCTTGAGGCACATAGAGCCAAGCTTGATTGTCGCTAGAGGACGATTAGCTGTTTAGACGATCATGGTTCGTCGGTTGAGATAGTGGGCATTCAAAAGCCCACGGCTGTTCGTATGATATCCGCTCAGCAGCTCAAGCGCTGTACGCGGAAGGGATGTCAGATGTTTGTTGCAAGTATGAGGTGAACCAGTGTTGTCATTGATGTCAACATACTCATATTACATTGACAAGAAGGATTGGATGAGCTGTGTGTTGAGGATATTGAGAAAATTACCCTCAGTCAGGAACAGTGAAGAACAGTGATGAGAAGAAGGCAAATATATTGGATAGGTTGAGAACCGGAGGATGCAGATTAAAGGGTTTGCAGATATGAGTCTTGAGATGCTTCAGTCAAGTTTTCAGAGGTCCGCATGAAGACCTGAAGAAGTTATGGCTGTCTGTGTGGAACCGGTTCCGGCAAGTGCTTAGAGGTGACAGAGGATCACAGAAAGGTCCGGTGAGGTCCGGAATTGTACAATCCTAATCTGTGGATTGGAAAGAGTATTTGGGATGTCCTTGTGATGTGCCATCTCGAGTTGTGTATGATTTGGAGGTCCGGAAGTACCTCTTGCATTATGACAGTGGCGACAGACTGTGTTCTTGAAGTTCCAGATAAGGAGGATAAGAGATTTCAGTAAGTAAAGGAAATGCGGACGTACCTGGTCATTCAGATAGGCTTGTGAAGGTTCTTGGATCATGTTGAGATTGTGTCATTGGTCCGCATTGATAATGTATGATTTGAAGGTCCGGAAGTACCTTCTACAGTGGCGACAGACTGTGTTCTTGAAGTTCCGGATGAGGAAGACAAGAGATTCCAGCAAGTAAAGGAAGTGCGGATGTATCCAGACATTCAGGCAAGCTTGTGAAGTTTTCTGGATCGTGTTGAGGTTGTGTTGTTGATCCGCATTGATAGTAGAGCCCGGAATTGAAGTTATTCTTCCGGATGAAGTTCTTGCTCTGTTTAGTCGACCGAATGAGTTGTTCATCCTGCGAATGTTCTTGTGGTGGCCGACCGGATGTGTTATTCATCTTGCGGATACTCTTATGATTGTTTGCCGACTTAGATGTTTGATCCTAAGTCGATGTCTTGTATAAATAACGGTCTGTGAGTTCATTTCGATGTGTGGTGTGTGGATGAGTGTGGCATAGCGAAGAGAAGTGCGAAAGGCAGAACAGAGGTTTTTTGGGCTTAATTGGAACTGATCCGGACATGGTAGAGATGTCATTCTCCAGTTCAAGACTGTGATTTTTATCACTTTGTAGACAATATGTCTCCTTGTAGGCAGTGGGCCTCTTTGTGAGCAGTGTGCTCGGGCAGTGAGCCCTAATTGGCATGTGCCATTCATTTTTATTTATTCTTCTAACAGAGAATAATTCTTGGGTTAATCACCCCGTGGTTTTTCCCTTAACCGGGTTTTCCACGTCAAAATCTTGGTGTTCAATGTGTTGATGTTTATCTGCTCTTGTGTTTATGTATTATGCTTTCATGGATGATTAATTGATATGCTGCTAACTAACACCAAAGAATCAAGTGTTTGAAAGAACAAGAAGTTTTATACAACTGATTCACCCCCCCCTCTCAGTTGTATGCCCTAGATCCAACAATTGGTATCAGAGCTAAGTTCCTCTGATAGGAGCTTAACCGCTTGAGGAGATCTAGGATGTCGTCATACAAGAAGGATAGTCCGAAGTTCGATGGAACCAAATTCACTCTCTGGAAAGGTCGCATGAAGTGTCACTTGGAATGTATGGGAAAAGCATACTTGGCTATGGTTTCAAAACCATATGTACCTCCACAAGGTGGTCCGACAACTCTGAATGAAATCACAGAAGCTGAAAACAATCTGCGGACCAAGGAAGCTCTTCTAAGCGTATTGAATGACTCAGATCTCTCGAATGTTATTGACCTACCAACTGCATATGAGATCCTGACTAAACTGGAACTTCTGTATGAAGGAGATGAGTTTGTCAAAAGTGCAAGGTTGCAAAGTCTGAAAGGGAAATTTGAAAGATTAAAAATGAGAGATGATGAAAACATCACTACCTTTATGCCAAGAGTGAATGAGCTGGTATGTGGAATCAGAAATGCTGGTGGAACTTTAGATGAAAATGAGATTGTCTGCAAAATCCTAAGATCCCTTCCTACTGCCTACAAAATCAAGGTTGCTGCCATTGATGAATTCAGAGCCCACACAACTGTCACAAGAGAACAACTGGCTGGCAAACTAGCTACATTTGAAATGACCGAGTTTGGAGATGATCCTCCCAAGACTGAATCTGCTTTCAAAGCCAGTGCCTATGTGAAAGGCAAACAGAGATTTGATCCGGGAGAAAACTCATCAAGGAAAATGTCATGGTATGATCAAGCAAGAAGAGACATGGAAGAAGAAGAAGCAGAAACAGCTCAACTTGAAGCCCTCATTGCAAAGAGACTGCCAAGAGGATCCGGTAAGTATGAAGGAAAACTACCCTTTAAGTGTTTCAACTGCAATAAGATTGGTCATTTTGCTTCAAGATGTCCGGAAAGATTTGCAAGGTCTAATACTAACAGACAAAGGTTTCAAAAGAATTGCTATTATGTTCACGAAGAAGATGACAATGAAGGAGTAACAGATGATGAATCAGAACTAGGAAGCAAATCCGGAAATGAGTGGGTGTTTATTGCCATCAAGGAAGAAGATTCAATACTCTCTGAATCTGTCAATCACAAAGTTGTTGAAAAAGCTTTGGCTGCTCAAGTGGAAGAAAAGAATGATTGGGTTATTGACAGTGGATGTTCTCACCATATGACTGGTGACAAGAATAAGTTCTTGAAGTTGGAAAGGTATGAAGGAGGAATGGTAAAGTTTGGTGACAATTCTGCTGGCAGAATCAGAGGCAGGGGAACTATTTCCTTCGATGGAAAGAGCCAAACAGGTAACGTACTGTATGTTGAAGGATTGAAGCACAATCTTCTTAGTGTTGGTCAGTTAGTGGACAAAGGCTATGATCTCCGGTTCAAAAATGGAAAATGCAGAATCTTTACAAGCTCCGGAACTGAGATTGCATCCGGTACTCAGACAAAAGGTAATATCTTTCATCTGGTTGGTTCAAATAAAAGTTGTTTGTTTGCTCAAATTGATCAGAGTTGGTTATGGCATAGAAGAATGTGCCATGTAAATTTTGATAACATCATCAAGATAAGCAATACTCAGGCCGTAAGAGATCTTCCAAAATTGATGAAACCTACAAATAGTTTGTGCAAAGAATGTCAACTAGGTAAACAAAGCAGAGTCTCTTTCAAAAGCAAAGATCAGTCTTCTACCGGATTGTTGGAATTAGTACATACTGATCTCTGTGGTCCGACAAGAATCAAGAGTCTGCAAGGTGATAGATATTTCATGTTGTTAGTTGATGATCATTCTCGGATGATGTGGGTTACCTTTCTAAAAGAAAAATCAGAAGCATTTGAGAAGTTCAAGATCTTCAAAGCTATGGTAGAGAATCAAACCGGATTGAAACTAAAGTGTCTAAGGTCTGATAGAGGTGGTGAATTTACATCTGGTGAGTTCATTGATTTTTGTGAGAAGCAGGGTATAAGGAGACAGTTGTCTGCTCCTAGGACTCCACAGCAGAATGGAGTGGTTGAGAGAAAGAACCGGACCATTCAGGAAGCTGCCAGGACAATGATGTTGGAAGCAAATGTTCCTCAAATGTTTTGGAAGGAAGCTATCAGCACTGCAGTCTACACTCTCAATCGAGTTCAAATCAGAAACAACACCGATAAGACCCCCTATGAACTCTGGTTTGGCATCACTCCTACTGTGAAATATTTCAGAGTATTTGGTAGCAAGTGTTATATTAAAAGAGATGAAGATCTAGGAAAGTTTGATGCTAGAAGTGATGAAGGAATTTTCTTGGGTTACTCCACTCAAAGCAAAGCATACCAGTGTTACAATAAGAGATTGAGGAAGATGATAGAAAGCACCAATGTGAAAGTTGATGAAGGAATTGAGAAGCCTTCAAGATTTTATGAGTTTGATGAAGATGACCAAGATAGTGTTCAAGGACCTCAATCCTCTCCGATGAGACAGAGTCAGCCTGATCCGGTAAATCAGGAAGAAGAGATAGGTTTGAATGAGCCTGATCAAGAAGCAGCAGTGCAGGATACTCCCAAAATTCCAAGGTATGTAAGACTGAACCACTCTGAAGATCAGATCATAGGTGACAGAAGCAAAGGTGTACAAACTAGAAGGAATGTTGCTCAAAATCAGGATGAATGTTGTCTGATTTCAAAGATTGAACCTAAAACAATAAATGAAGCCTGCAATGATGAAAACTGGACCAAAGCAATGGAAGATGAATTGATGCAAATTGAGAAAAATCATACTTGGGATCTTGTTCCCAGACCTAGAGACAGGAATGTAATTGGAACCAAGTGGGTCTTCCGGAACAAACTAAATGAAGCTGGTGAAGTAATCAGAAACAAAGCTAGATTGGTCTGCAAAGGCTACTCTCAAATAGAAGGAATTGACTTTGAAGAGACTTTTGCTCCAGTGGCAAGAATTGAAGCAGTCAGATTACTTCTTGCATTTGCTGCCTTCAAAGACTTCAAGGTATACCAGATGGATGTCAAGTCTGCCTTCCTAAATGGTGATCTGGAAGAAGTCTACATTGAACAACCGGATGGATTTCAATTGTCTGATAATGATGATATGGTTTGCAAGTTGAAGAAAGCTTTGTATGGATTGAAGCAAGCCCCAAGAGCATGGTATGAAAGGTTGGATAAGCATCTTGTGCAGATTGGATTCAACAAAGGTACTGCTGACAGTAACTTATATTTCAAAATTGATCATGAAAACATTTTGATTGTTGAAGTGTTTGTGGATGATATCATTTTTGGAGGAAGAGATAGTATGTGCAAAACTTTTGCAAATCAGATGAAAAGTGAGTTTGAAATGTCTATGCTTGGTGAAATGAATTTCTTCTTGGGTCTGCAAATTACTCAAACAAAAGAAGGGATCTTCATTTCTCAGACCAAATATGTGAAAGAATTGTTAAGGAAATTTGGTATGGAAGACTCAAAGCCTATGAAAACTCCTATGGCAACCGGATGCAAGTTAAGCAAAGATGATGATTCTCCAAAGGCAGATCAGACAAAGTATAGATCAATGATTGGTGGATTGTTGTATCTCACTCAAACTAGACCAGATATAATGCAGGCTGTTGGTCTTGTGGCAAGATTCCAGGCTGATCCTAGAGAATCTCATGTTATGGCAATCAAAAGAATTTTTAGGTACTTGAAAGGAACAGTTGAGTATGGTCTATGGTACCCTAGAGATCTGGATTTCTCTCTTCATGCTTACATAGATGCAGATTGGGCAGGAGATGTGGATGACCGGAAGAGCACTAGTGGTGGAGCATTCTTTTTGGGGAAGAGATTGGTTTCTTGGCTAAGCAAGAAACAAGATGCAATATCTCTGTCTACAACTGAAGCAGAATACATTGCAGCAGCAGGTAGTTGCACTCAAATCTTATGGATGAAGCAGATGCTAAGAGACATCAAAGTTGAATATGAGGAGCCTATCACAATTTTCTGTGATAATTCAAGTGCAATTAATATTTCTAAGAATCCGGTATTGCATTCTAAGACTAAGCACATATCTATCAAATTTCACTTTTTGAGAGAACAAGTAAACAAGGAAGAAGTCAGATTGGAGTATGTTCCCTCCAAGGATCAGATTGCAGATATCTTTACAAAACCTCTTCCCAAGGACTCTTTTGAATATCTCCGGGAGAAGTTAGGGGTCATGGCCCCTCCGGTGATAAACTAAGATGCAGTGATGTGCATCAGTCCGGTGGATATCACAGTCATATCTTGTGATCCAGATTGATGATGGGGAGCTGCTACTAAGGGGGAGCAGCTGGTATGATTCTGATGTATTAGAATTGCAAGTATGAGCCCTTTGCCATTGATGTCAAAGGGGGAGAGAAGACATGTGAAAAACAAGTGGTTAATGATCAAAGGGGGAGAGAAGACATGCAAAAAGTTGTTGTTGATAGGGGGAGCTGTGACAGAAAGGAGAAGTTCTTGTCTTGATGGTTTTTCACATCATATGTTGCCATCAATGACAAAGGGGGAGATTGTTGCAAGTATGAGGTGAACCAGTGTTGTCATTGATGTCAACATACTCATATTACATTGACAAGAAGGATTGGATGAGCTGTGTGTTGAGGATATTGAGAAAATTACCCTCAGTCAGGAACAGTGAAGAACAGTGATGAGAAGAAGGCAAATATATTGGATAGGTTGAGAACCGGACGATGCGGATTAAAGGGTTTGCAAATATGAGTCTTGAGATGCTTCAGTCAAGTTTTCAGAGGTCCGCATGAAGACCTGAAGAAGTTATGGCTGTCTGTGTGGAACCGGTTCCGGCAAGTGCTTAGAGGTGACAGAGGATCACAGAAAGGTCCGGTGAGGTCCGGAATTGTACAATCCTAATCTGTGGATTGGAAAGAGTATTTGGGATGTCCTTGTGATGTGCCATCTCGAGTTGTGTATGATTTGGAGGTCCGGAAGTACCTCTTGCATTATGACAGTGGCGACAGGCTGTGTTCTTGAAGTTTCGGATAAGGAGGATAAGAGATTTCAGTAAGTAAAGGAAATGCGGACGTACCTGGTCATTCAGACAGGCTTGTGAAGGTTCTTGGATCATGTTGAGATTGTGTCATTGGTCCGCATTGATAATGTATGATTTGAAGGTCCGGAAGTACCTTCTACAGTGGCGACAGACTGTGTTCTTGAAGTTCTGGATGAGGAAGACAAGAGATTCCAGCAAGTAAAGGAAGTACGGATGTATCCGGACATTCAGGCAGGCTTGTGAAGTTTTCTGGATCGTGTTGAGGTTGTGTTGTTGATCCGCATTGATAGTAGAGCCCAGAATTGAAGTTATTCTTCCGGATGAAGTTCTTGCTCTGTTTAGCCGACCGGATGAGTTGTTCATCTTGCGAATGTTCTTGTGGTGGCCGACCGGATGTGTTATTCATCTTGCGGATACTCTTATGATTGTTTGCCGACTTAGATGTTTGATCCTAAGTCGATGTCTTGTATAAATAACAGTCTGTGAGTTCATTTTGATGTGTGGTGTGTGTGGATGAGTGTGGCATAGCGAAGAGAAGTGCGAAAGGTAGAACAGAGGTTTTTTGGGCTTAATTGGAACTGATCCGGACATGGTAGAGATGTCATTCTCCAGTTCAAGACTGTGATTTTTATCACTTTGTAGACAATATGTCTCCTTGTAGGCAGTGGGCCTCTTTGTGAGCAGTGTGCTCGGGCAGCGAGCCCTAATTGGCATGTGCCATTCATTTTTCTTTATTCTTCTAACAGAGAATAATTCTTGGGTTAATCACCCCGTGGTTTTTCCCTTAACCGGGTTTTCCACATCAAAATCTTGGTGTTCAATGTGTTGATGCTTATTTGCTCTTGTGTTTATGTATTATGCTTTCATGGATGATTAATTGATATGCTGCTAACTAACACCAAAGAATCAAGTGTTTGAAAGAACAAGAAGTTTTATACAACTGATTCACCCCCCCCTCTCAGTTGTATGCCCTAGATCCAACAATGTTTGCCATCACGGTCAGTGATAGAGCAGAGGATGAACCTGAGGCTACTTTAGATGATCACCCTGTCCTTAGAGAGTTTGCCGATGTATTTTCACCAGAATTACCAGGTATGCCTCCACACAGAGAAGTGGACTTCCACATCGACTTGGTGCCGGGTGCAGAACCGATATCCCGTGCACCCTATAGGATGACTACACATGAACTCACTGAACTTAAACTGCAGTTAGAGGAATTACTTGAGAAGGGACACATCCGACCTAGCGTTTCACCATGGGGCGCACCAGTTATCTTCGTGAAGAAGAAGGATGGGTCTCTTCATCTATGTATGGACTACAGGCAGTTGAACAAGGTGACGGTGAAGAACCGTTATCCTCTGCCTAGGATTGACGACCTTTTTGATCAGATGCAGGGAGCCAGAGTGTTCTCGAAAATCGATCTAAAATCTGGGTATCACCAATTGCGCATCACGGAGGCAGATATTCATAAAACTGCTTTTCGAACCAGATATGGCCATTATGAATTCACAGTGGTACCTTTCGGGTTGACGAACGCTCCTGCAGTATTCATGAGTCTCATGAATGGGGTGTTCCGTACTTACCTAGATCGGTTCGTGATCATATTTCTAGATGACATTTTGATTTATTCACGGACTGAGGAGGAGCCTGTAGAGCACTTGCATCAAGTTTTGCAGCAATTACGAGGGCAGCAGCTTTATGGCAACTTGGCGAAGTGTGCCTTCTTCAGGACAGAGGTGCAGTATTTGGGACACATTTTATCAGGCGATGGCATCTCCGTAGATCCATCTAAAATCAGAGCAATTCAGGAGTGGCCGGCACCCACTAACGTGACAGAGGTCAGAAGCTTTATGGGGTTAGCCGGGTATTATCATCGGTTTGTCGAAGGTTTCTCCAGGATAGCACATCCCATTACTTCCCTTCAGCGAAAAGGGAAGGGTTTCATTTGGACCGAGCAGTGTGAAAAGGCTTTTGGAGTCCTCAAGGAGTGTCTTACTAGTGCTCCTATTTTAGCGATCCTAGATCCTACAGAGGAGTTTGTAGTTTGTACAGATGCATCATTAGAAGGTTTGGGAGCCATGCTTATGCAGGGTGGTCGAGCGATCGCATACGAATCGCGGAAACTAAAGACACATGAGTTAAACTATCCTACTCACGACTTAGAGCTCGCAGCTGTTGTTCATGCCTTGGTTTGCTGGAGACACTTTCTCTTAGGTCGACGCTTTGAACTCCATTCGGATCATCATAGTTTGCAGTATATTTTTACACAGCCTAATTTGAATGCCCGCCAATGGCGTTGGATGGAATTCCTATGCGAATATGACTTCGATGTCCACTATATCAAAGGGAAGGAGAACGTGGTCGCTGATGCTTTGAGTCGAAGGCGCCACGAGATCCAGACCCTGACCTTGAAGGTGGACTTGAAGGATCGCATCTTACAGCATCTGCCGGAGGATGAATGGTTTCTTGAAGTACAGCAGGCATTATTAAATCAGAAGGCCCTTGAGGGCAAATTTACAGGATATTCCCTTGAGCCTGATGGTATACTTCGACATCGGCAGCGCATCTATATACCCCATGCGGGTAATCTTCACACAATAATCCTATCAGAGGCTCATAGAGCACCCTATGCAGCACACCCAGGAGTGAAGAAGATGCATGCTGACTTATGACAGCTTTATCATTGGGCTGGGATGAGGCGTGACATTGCCGAATTTGTTGCTCGTTGCCTGGAATGTCAGAGGGTCAAGGCCGAACATCAGCATCCAGCGGGACTGTTGTACCCTCACGATATATCTGAATGGAAATGGGACACCATTTCTATGGATTTTATCGTTGGTCTATCTATGTCATCACGTCGCCATGATGCTATTATGGTGACAGTTGACAAGCTGACCAAAGTGGCACATTTTTCACCAATATGCACAACATACAATGCACCATCAGTGGCAAAGGTGTTTCTTGATCAGATTGTTAGACTTCATGGGGTACCTCGCCGCATTATATCTGACAGAGACTCCGTATTCACTTCATCGTTCTGGAAAGCCTTACATCAGGCGTTGGGCACACAGCTCAACTTCAGTTCAGCATATCATCCGGAAACCGACGGACAGACAGAGAGAGTTAACCAGGTGTTAGAAGACATGCTTCGCATGTATGTGATGGACCATCAGTCTAGATGGGAGGAGTACCTATATCTAGTTGAGTTTGCCTACAATAATGGGCATCACAGCTCGTTGGGTATGCCTCCTTTCCAGGTGTTATATGGCGGACCATGCAGAGCACCTTTGAGTTGGGATCGGATAGAGGACAGAACAGTCATCGGTCCAGAGATAGTTCAGAATATGGAACTGCAAGTCAAACAGATTAGACAAAGGCTTCAGGAAGCACAGGACAGGCAGAAAAAGTATGCCGATGCTAAGAGGACCGACCGAAGCTTCTCTGTGGGGGAAAGAGTATTTTTGAGAGTGCGGCCGCACAAGAGTCCAATCCGTTATGGAAAAGGCTCTAATCTCGCACCTCGATTTGTAGGACCTTTCGAAATCTTGGAGCGGATAGGACCAGTCGCCTATCATCTAGCCTTGCCACCTAGCCTGTCACGTATCCACGATGTATTTCATGTATCAGTTTTACGTCAATATATTTCTGACTTATCTCACATGTTGGATTGGAGTGCTCTTCAGGTAGAGGTAGACAGACAGCTGGCGTTGGAGCCAATTCGCATATTGGCTCGTCGGACGCTGGCCCTTCGAGGTCGAGAGCTGGACCAGGTTAGAGTCCAGTGGGACCTATATGACGAAGTCACTGCAACATGGGAAGATGCAGAGAGACTGAAGACCCTTTATCCTCACCTTTTTGATGACTTCCAGGAGGAAGTACCGTCTTAGGGGGAGAGGATGTGAGGACCGCCCTTTTTACTTCTGTTGTTATGACTATTTACATTACTGTTATTGTTATTTTTATATTTGTGGGATAGCAGTTCCCAGAATTGTCAAACTATTAAACTTTATTATGATTTCGGAAAAACTAATTGGGTGATGTTTGGATAAGTTTACATTTCAGAAAAAAATATTAATTAGGTGATGATGGAAAATTGTAATATGATTTCATTTATGTTAATTAGTACTATGTCATGATAATGCATGTTTTTAGTTGCTTCGGCTATGATGATTTTATGTGGTTACTGATCTTGTAATTTAGTGTGCAGGAATTACTAATCGAACCACAGAATTCGGAGATCATTCCGCACCTTGTTATTTGTTATTCCTTGTTAAGCCGATCTGATTCCATGAGGAACCAAGATCTCTTTGTGTTTGATGTAATGATGTAATGTGGTCTTTCGTATGGTCGAGTGGGGTAGGTTACCCTCATGTAACATTATTTTATAATTTGTGTTGTAAAAAGGATTGAAATTGAATTTCCTTATTTAATTTAAATTTATGAGGCCTTTTCTTGTGCTTTACCTTGACCAGGGGTGTCTTGTATGGGTTAAAGTTGACCCTAGGTTATACCCCATGGGTCCAGGGGCCCATTTGGCATGGGTAACCCTTGAGTAACCTCCATCTAGTCATCTTAACTTCCCCCTGAAGTTAAGTGGCGAAAATTGGAGGTAGGAGGGGACATGATGGGTTGTACCAACACCCAACCCATCCCCTCTACATTCCCCAAGGTAAGAGATGCCATCCATTATTGAAGGATTGACTTAAAGTCACCCCTTCCATAGTGAGATTCCCCCATGTGCTGTGGGGACACCCATGTGAAGAAGGGACGAAAGGGCATGGGTCACCTGTCTTCTTCCCCATTAACTCCTTTTATTTCTCCCATGCGTAAGAGGAATCACATGAGGAGAGGAATAAGGAGTACTCTTGGGAAGGGTGAGTGACATAAGCCACCAGGGCAGAATAGTGGTTTTGGGGGAGAGTGAGAAGGTGACAAGTGTCACCTCCCCATTCCTCAAAACTGAAAAGAATTTGGTTATTTGTTTCGAACTTTGGGATGGGAGGGAGTTAGTTGAATTTTGGGGAAACTTTCATTTTTTGCCTTACCAAAAATAGAAAGGTTAGCTTGCAGGAGAGAGAAGGGAAAGGGAGTTGGTGGCTAAGGTTGGAAGAGAACTCTGTGGGCTCTGCAACAGCTTCATTCCAGGAGGGCTTTGTAAGGTTGGTTTAAATTTTACCCTTGTTTCGTATAGCTGAATGTGTATGTAAAGTGTGTGAATTTGTGTTTAGATTTGTTTTCTGTGGGGTTTGTTGTCGGGTTGTTTGACAGAGCTTCTCCCACTTGGGAGAAATGCTCATCAAGTTTGGGGTAGGGGAGGAGAGATCCTCCTCGGGTGCATACCTGTTTCCATCTTTTGGGATGTTGAAAGCCTGGAGGGCATGTATCTGTGTCTGTATCTTTGACTTGAGAGTCATATACAGTTTTCTTAAAAATTTGAGATCAAACTTGGTTTGAGACCAAGAGAAATGGTATTGGTTAACTTATCTGTCAGGGTGACACTCTAGAGTCGAGTGTGTCCACTCTCCTGCCCCTTATGAAACTCACTGTAGTTGAGTTTCCGTGTTGTGTAAATGACCCACGGGTGTTTGTATGCTTTGGGATTGTTGTTGTTACTGTTGTGAAGTGGAGTGTTTGAGTTCCCAGGTGTGAGTATGGTCTCCCTAGCTCGGGGGTGACCCACTTGCGGGTCTACGGAAGGGAGGAGAGCTAGATGAGTGGTGTTTTCTTCTTTGTTTGTCTTTGATACGCAGGTTTTCCCTTGGAGCTTCTGGTTGGCTTGGGAGAAGTTATATTTGTGAAGAAATAGTTATTCTTCTTTGTCATGAGAATTAGGCCTGGTTCATTTCTTAAGAGTTGAAGAGAGAGAACCTCTCTTGTTATTGCTGTAATTTATTGTTACCCTGGGGGTGAAGGAAATCACCTCCCTGATCTTGTTATTAATGGACTTCTACTTGGTTGTCCCAAGTTATCAGTTGTATACTGTTTGGGTGAAGAAAGTTCATATCTGGGAAGTTGGTTGTTGTATCCATGGTTTAAAATCTGTAATATGAATGTGCTTAAATTTTCAAGTTTGTTGCTTTGTATACCTTTTTAAATAGAAAAGTCATCTCTTATTTGCAATCTAATCTGAGTTTGTTTATGTAATTGAAAGTTTGGAATTGCTTAACTAGTTGAAATGTTAGTTTTATGGTTCATTGTTCTAAAGGAAAAGACAATTTTAAATATTTAAGTTTATTCTTCATATATAGTGGTTTCAGTTAATTTGAAAAGATTAGAGGAAATCTAGCATGTATATATTTCTGTTTGTTAATTTAAGAAACTTAAATGTTTTATGAAAATGGAATATATATCGCTACATATAAATATATATATATATATATATATATACTTATATATATATATATATATATATATATATATATATACTTATATATATAATAAGTTGTTATATATTTACCATTTCTACCGAATAAGTGAAACTGGAATATATAGATATATATATATATATAAATATATATATATATATATACATATATATATATATATACATATATATATAATCGTTATTTAATTATCATTATAATAGGTTGAAATTTGAGAAAATTTTGAAATAAATAAATATATATATATATATATACATATAAATATATATATATATAACAGTTGTTATAAATTAACATTTTGACAGAATTAGAGATACTGAATAAATGGTTGATTTTGAAAATGTAAATGACAACTTGAAACTGAATAATATATATATTTATATAAATATATATAAATATATATATATATACATATAAATATATATATATATATATACATATATACATATATATATACATATATACATATATATATATATTTAATTAGCATTGGTTAATAATAAATTCGGATTGCATTCGTTTGACAGTCGAAATGCGAAATGTGAGAGCGCTGTGAACAACACAGCCGAAGCTTCATATTGGGCGGTGGGGAGAAATCCCCATCGCAGTATCTATCTATTAATAAGAGGTGTCGGGGGGGGCGGAGCCCTACCCACACCCCACATCGTGGGATGTGGGTGGGGTTCCGCCCCTCCCCACATTCCCCTTCCCTTATAACTCCGCGGTCTACACAGGCCATCACTCTGCGCGGCCGACTGTCTCCTCTGTCGCTGCGGCCACCGCCGCCCATATCCGCCGCTGCTGTGTCTAAAACAAAAAAAAAGTTAGGGCTTTTGGCCCTAACATATGAGTTGATCTCTTTTAAAAGGAAACACATTATAAATGCCATATATATAGACATATATAGATACTATATATGTCTATATATATAGCAATATATATAATGAAAGAATTAATATATGTATAAATATATATGTATAAATATATATGTATATATATATATGTATATATATATATGTATATATATATATGTATATATATATATGTATATATATATATATGTATATATATATATGTATATATATATATGTATATATATATATATATATATATATATATATATATATATATATATATATATATATATATATATATAAGGGATGACGAGGAGTTTGTTAAACAAAGTTAAAAGATCATTTTTGTAAACTACACATACATTAATATATATATATATATATTATATTTATGGAAATAGTTTTATGAGCCATTTTATTGGACCCTCGTTTAAAATCTTGATAAAATGTGACACATGGATATACAAAAATAAAATTAAAAAATATATTTTCACAGTAGTTTTTTATTAAGTGTTGAACACAACAACCAAAGAAGTTATGTTTCCATGATCAGGGTTTTATAAAGTGGAGAGCCTCCTACATGTATTAACAACGGTAAATGATTTACAATAAGAGTATTAATAATACTGATTAGGAATAATAACAACAGTAATTATAGATAAGAGAAAATAAAATTATAATTTAATGAGAGCATAAAGGAATATACTGTGTTACCCGGGAAGAGTTTCTCGTAAGTTTCACTATCAACGTAATTTCAATCACCCGGAAAATGAAGAGGAAAATTACACGTCACCTTGCTTAAAAGAACACTAGAAATAAACTTAAGAAGCCATCACAGACATTCCATGTGGCCATTTTAATCCCAACTGTAGTAAACGACCTCATAAGTAAACCTGTAAGAGAGTCCGAAGAAGAAAAACTAACATTGGAAAACACAGAGGAGAAAATGCGCGACATTTCCCACATGGGATAAGAGAACTAAGTTGACGGACCCTTCTGCTAAATCTGCTTAGGAACAAGATTAATTAATACAAACGAAGAGGAGATACCGTGATCGGAGAAGACTAGGAGACCGAGTCCAACGAAGTAGTAAACCAGTCTATGTGACCTAGACCATCCTGAAGTTAGGTTTAATATCAACAATAGAAATAGTGATAACCCTGATTGATGTAAATCATGAAGAAAGGCCCGGATATACATAAAGAAAGCATAGAAAACGAAAGAGAGAGAGACCGAAATATAAACAAACTAAATTATCACAGAAATAGTTAAGGTGAGCGCGATAAAAATACATCAAAATTAAGACCCAGAGAAAAGGGAAGAGAGAGCAAACAAACCGCCTTGTTGAGAATGCTAAGTCGTAGGAGGAGTATGTTTCAGGAAACAAGAGAGGAGACAGACAACCGTGCCTTGCTGAAAATTGACTAAATAGGGAGATCACTAGTCGGTTTAGTCAGAACAAGGCGTCGTGGGAAGTTGTTAATCTATCAGCGAACCACGTGCGTAAATGAGTGCTGCGTAATTCCCACTAACGCCGTAAGGCGTTATGCTGCCGAAAATTGCCGAGGTTTAGATTTAGGAACTTTGGTAATCTCACTCTTGCAATGACGTTAGCGGCGTCGTAGAGATCCTCTTGTTTGTCTGCTTGCGTCTGGTTGCACGCAATTGTACTTATATCCCACCGAAAGCTGTAGTATTTTCGCCATGAGAGAACACCACCGAGCATGCTTACGCATGCAAGGGGGTTTGTAGGACAGTGTGAGAAAAGTTTTTCATATCTCGTGTCATAACCACATAACAGATGTGGCTATGACACGTGTGATGTGTGTTGTGACCACAAGGAAAATGTGGGCATAACATGATTCCTTTGCCAAATGTCTTATTTTTTAGTTATGAAGCTTCCTATAAATTTTTTCTTCAATCCATGCCCAAATGCAAACTTTCCTCAAATGGCAGGTTGCTATTTTTAGTAGTTTGGAAAGAACATCAATGATTTTGAAACACATCTTTTTTTGGGTGATGCAAGATTGCCCTTACACCACTGAATGCTCCTGCATCACTTATCTTTGCATCTTCAGACTCACACCTCAATCACAAATTCATTACATACATTTATACCTATCATCAACCTTGGAATGAACATCAAGGTTGACATTACATTCTACGAACATTGGAACTTTCTCCAAGGTTGCCATACATACATAAATCAAATTAGGACTAGACCTAAACAAACTTGCAAAGCAAATGAATGAAGGATGAACACATCATGGCTTAGCTTGGACTGAAATACATCCTCACATGCTTGGACATGTTTCCACAATCCACAAATCGCCTCCACAACAAGTGTGACAAACTAGGTCAGCCATAACTTATGCACATATTAGGAACACTTAGAAACATGCTTGCAAGATCTTCATTGTAGCTTGCAGATCAAGCACACACCTTCAACATATTTTGGAGACATTCATGGAACACATAGAATCACTTGGAAGCCTACAAAACCAATTGCAATAGATCTCACTTGAACACAACATATATCAGTTGAAGAACATATCACAGACTACTTCTTATCAAACACTATCAAACTATGTTAATCCCTAACTTGCCTTCTAGAGAACCAAATGACAAATCCTTTGGAATGAATATGACTAAGGACCTTCTAAGATAAAGTCTAGAACCACAAAACCAAAATCCAATCTGCAGAGAAATGTCGAGCAAAACAGTTTCTCCCTGTCACTTTGCAAACCTTGCCAGGCATAGTCTTCAAACTAATATATAGAACTTTTTCTGTACAGCAATTTGGACCACTAAAATATGGATTTAGCATCTTCAAACACTTCTTTAAATCATATCCAAAGCTCATACTCTGGTCTTCACTACAGGGAAAATGTGGAGCAAAAACTTAGATAGTGTTCTTCAATCAATCAACAAACAACAATATCAGAAGATACAGTTGGTGTGATAGGTAAAAAATTAGATTAATAAGATCAAGCATAGACATGAAAACCTAACCCTACCATCATCAAAGAATCTAATCTAAATGAAACCAAGTGTAATGCAATTCAAGCACAATATCACCTAAATTGTGTGATTCCTTGTTTATGATGTGGATTGCTTTTTCAACAATGAACAATTATGAAGATAAAAGATGCCATGATGGATGGATGATAGTGATGATAAGCTCAATGGATGCTATGGGTACTCAAGTGCTCAATATGCTTAGGATGATAATGTAGACGCTATACAAATACTAGATAGATGCAGTATGGAATGAGAGGGTGTTTATATAGAACTCAACCAAATTCAATCAATAGTGGAGATTTGGTGGCTATGTGAATGGCTAAGATTGAAGGATAAACATAGATGAATGTGAAGATGACAAGTGGAGAGAAGATAGGGCTCATGTGTGCTTGTGTACATAAAAAGTACTACATGTGAAAGATATTAAATAAAAGGATGTAGTACCACTTATCTTTTTAAATGAAAGAGGCACACAATGTCAGCTCATGAGATAAATGATAAGATAAATTAATTAAATAAATAAAATTTATTTAATTAATTGGAAAGTGGGCTTATGAAAGGAATTTTTAATTAAATAAATAAGATTTATTTAATTAAAAATAGATAGAATGAAGATAATTAAATAATTGAAGATTGTTTAATTATAGCTTAGAAGAAATAGTTAATGAATTAATTAAATAAATATAAATTTATTTAATTAATAGAAGAAATATATGTGTTAGGGATATTGAACAAGTGTGTTAGAAAAATGCAGATGATGTGATAATGCAATGTTTGAATGCTAATGATAATGAGTCAATTTTGGGTGTCTACATTTTGCCCCTCTTTGATACAATGTTCGATAGAACATTGTGTCAAAGAAGATATGATATTTCTCTTGATAAACAAAGTTATGCCCTAGTGTAACTAGCAGGTGATGCCCCCTCAAGAGGTAAGCTAGGCTAACCAGGAAGGGTTGGGTTGGCTCATGATAGAAGAAAAGCTAGAAAACAAGGTTGACATGAAGAAAATGGGGGTTGGGAGGGAACAAACAGGATGATGCAAATGAAAATATGCTTTGGCATAGAAGAATTAGGGTTTGGATAGGGCTATAAGTAGGTTTGGCAAGGGAAAATAGGCTCATTTGTGCTCAGAAAGCTATAGAGATCTTGAGCTCCTTAGAGTCGGTGTGCAACAAGAGTTGGAGAGCTATCAGGATTGTGATTCCACATAGAGATCATCGTGCCGAGCGAGTGAGGACACATAGGTGACTAGAGGGATCAAATGTACTGGTATGTATTGAAACTTTTGCTAAAAGTGTGATTTTGATAGGCTAGAAGTGTCATAAATGCACACACGTCACCAAAAGTGACTAAGTCTTAGGATAGGCAGTTCAGGTCACTTGTGTAGGAAAATAGGTCACTTACAGTAGTTTAGGTCACTTTTAGGCACGACTTGGTCGCATATAGTAAGGATAGGTCACTTATGGTTAGCTAGGCAAAGGTATAGGCAAAATGCATAGATAGGAACACGTTGCTTATGGTCAAACAGTAGGCACATAGGAAAATGCAACTCGTTTAGAAAGGAAAAATGTTTGCTTAGGGGATATAGCTCACATATGGGCAAAAGATAGACACGTGTAGAGGTTTGGCTCGCATGTGGTCAAGCAGTGATCGCAAAGGAAGAAGAAGTCACATACGATTGAGAGCTAAGCGCATATGGAAAAAGAGGTCCCGTTTGATCAACAGATAGGCATATATAGTAAAATGAACCACTTATGGTAAATTGAAGCTAGGAGAGCAATAAATGATCAAATTTTGATAGCATTTAAGTAGCGCAGGGGACTGACATGATGAATGAAATGATGTAGGATATACTACTACCCTTGTTATCACGAGAGCCACATCCTAGGGATTTGTGGTTGGTGCAATTGCTAGATGCAGAGGAGTGGCTAGTGTTAGAGATCCTCGGATTAGAGCATGTGTCGAGATTGGAGCTGGTGCAGGTATATCAAGGATTGATGATGGCAATGGTGGAGTGATGGATGAGTGAGCATAGTTCTTTCTTGTTACCGATAGGAGAGGCTATGATCACACTAGAGGATGTGTTTCGGATTCTATAGATTCCTATAGATGGAATCGAGTAGATTATGATCCTGATATGGGTCTAGCTGCATTCAGGTGATTGTTCGAGACACTAGACATTGGAGTAGAGGGCTCAAAGATTCTGATGGCAAGGATGGAGGAGCTATGCGATAGATTGTAGTGAGTGGTAGTGGCTATTATCAGATGGCTAGTGGGAGATAGGCAAGCGCGAGGCTTTCTGCTAGGATGGGGGATAGTGATGGAGGGGATGTTCTCCTATGGTATGAGATATGCATGGGCGGAGTGTGTACTTGGATAGCTCTGTCATTACCTGCATGATTGTGCATATATGTTCGGAGCGAGTATGTCTACAGGAGTGACAGTTTTGCATGTATGGGCTTATGAGCATATCCTAGTGACAAGACCAAAGGGATGGGTGGCTAGAGCATTAGGAGAGCCTTATTCTAGGATGTATAGAGGAGATTTGACATATTGGTAGTGTAGAGGAGTGGTGTACTGGTGGAGGAGATTGGATGAGGAAGATAGATTTGTATGGAGACCATGGCTAGGATGTGAGAGATGGGATGAGGAGGATACTGAGCTTGACTATGCTAGGCAGGCAAGATATACTTTTGGACACGGCATATACATCATAGAGTACTATTTGCCAGAGAGAGTTTTGAGGTAGTTTGGGTTACCACAGGCAATACTAGTTGGTGATGCTATTTTTGGGAGGACTAGATAGGAGGTGTTTGATTGGGGGCTAGAGGTTGTGGTTGACATGGCTTTGGTAGAGAGAGATGGGCTACAACTAGTTGTATGGTAGTAGGGATAGGGTCCTACAGATCTAGGTACATTACCAGACTATGATGCATACTGGGTGACAGCTAGACCGATACGGTTGACACGGGTTGGAGAGATTGGAGAGATAGGGATGGAGAGACCAGTTAGGAGGAGGCAACGATGGGCTCCACAAGCATAGGATGTTGTACTAGCAGCACCACAGTAATAGGTACAAGGACAGATGCTAGGGAAGCCTTAGATACTTGCACAGCCTCAGGGGTAGATATTGGTGGGTGATGATGTAGGGATTTAGCAGCTCCGGTGGAGGATCAGAGAGGAGAGGAGATGGAGGCAGTGCACATAGATGAGATTGAGGAGGGTGGAGATAGATAGACACCAAGCAGTGATTGGATTGCGGCATGCTAGAGCTCAGGCTCAGACATGTACCAGGCTCAGTTATAGTTGAGAGCACAGGCTAGGGATGGATAGGATGATGGTGTACTTGCGAGGGTGATAGGAAAGAGAGATGCAGTGAGACAGAGTGAGCAGATGATGAGGTTAGAGTGAGATACAATTGTACATCAGGTGTAGGCGATGAGATCAGAGAGAGATGGTCTATGGGTAGAGAGGGATATGGCTATACAGCAGCTACAGGGGATGACTAGTGAGCGAGATAGAGTAGTGACTGCATTAGGTACTGATGGGGCTATGATGTATTTGGTCACACGGGTACAGGTAGAGCTGCGGAGAGTATAAGGTGAGGCTGAGTACTATAGAGGCTTATACTATGGGGCTGTGCCAGCAGAGTAGAGGCAGCCTAGCTTTAGGAGTAGGTCAAGGGCTTCAGGTTCATGGAGGTCAGGTGGATCTTGATTAGTAGCCTTAGTGATGGGGCCACCGAGAGATAGGAGGCTAGGTGCAGGACCCAGTGGTGGTGGTTAGGGTGAGGAAGCTGCCAGTAGTCACTAGGGCTACCTTGTTTTATGTATATGATGTTGTATCATGATGAGGCCTCGAGTTGATTGTACATACATTCTTTATGGCTCAGCTTGTATATGTAGACACTTGTATATTGACACATGTATATATATATACATATATATACATACACATATATACATACATACATATATATACATATACATATATATATACATACATACATATATATATACATATAAATATATATACATACATATATATACATATAAATATATATACATATAAATATATATACATATATATATATATACATATACATACATACATATAAATATATATATATATACATATACATATAAATATACATATACATACATATACATATACATATACATATACATATACATATACATATACATATACATATATATATGATGGCATATTGGTGATCTATATGATGTTGTAGTGGATGTATTGTTGACATTATGATGGTTATGCATGTTGTATTTGTATTTTCGTGGATTATGTGTGGATGTTTATGCAAATGAAATGAATGGAAATGGTATGATAATGCAAATATGTAAATGGTTAGGATATGAGATGGACTTATGCAAATAGATAGATGATAATGAGATGATATATGATGGACTTATGTATGTCTAACACACTTGTTTTATAGGATATGAAATGTGGACGAAGATGATGGAAATGATTGATCTTGGTTGAGGACTATATAGGCAAATAATAGGATGAATAGATGGGATGATGGGCAACTTCTTAAGTAATTGCTCAAAATGAAAAGAAATGCAATCCTTATGTTTGATATAGCATGTAGATGTTATGCACCAGGGTATAAAGGACCAAGGTGTCGAGATATCCAATGCGCAACTAGCATGCTACAATCTTGTTTGAACACATGAGGTCAAGATGTTGAGCCAACATGCACAAGATATGAATAACAGCTAGTGTTGTGCGATGGACTTTGACGCTACAAGCAGTGGTTTGATCTTATCTCCACTACGTATAGTGGCAGCTTGTTGGTTATATGTATGGACCTAGTCTTAACATAGAATAGTCTCAAGTGCATAAGAGACTATTTAGCTTCTTAGATGCTAGAGATATTGATATGTAAGATGCTAATCCCAACACGTACAAGATACCAATATGTAAGATGCTAATCCCAACACGTACAAGATACCAATACGCATAGGAAGAGAATAAGATCATCTCGCAAACACGGCATACAAAAGCAATGTGAACATGTCCCATTCCTTACTTCATCACAACATACCAAGATATAGATAAATCAAGGCAGTCTTGATTAGGCATAGAAAAGGGACAAAAGATAAATCAAAAGATAAAACAAAGATACTATCATCACGTTCTCTTGCCAAATTTAGGTGCTCTTAGATGGATTTAAGCTGGCACCTTGTTAAGAGGAAAGCTGCATCCTGTTGAAGGCTAAAGATGTTGAAAAACTGCTATAGCAAATGTTGGCTTAAGGCGTGTGGACAAATAGCTTCTAGCTTACACTTGATTGGTTGAAGTGCTCGAGCTTTTAGTATACACATAGTTTGCTTTCTGCTTGAGCTGATCAAAGAGAAGAAGATGGAGGATAAAAGAAGATGAAGAAGATGGGGTGGATCATCTGTGCTTGAGTACTGGAAACTTCTTTCGTATTCCAGACTGCCTACATACCCTGTATCCACGGGATCAAAGCACATTTACGATGAAGATGAGATATGATGAATATGTAATTCTAGGTTTTATTGATGATGTAAGTGATGAAAGATAGAAGAATGTGAGATGAAAGATTTAAGGATGATTAGAAGAAAGATGAGAGATAGATGATGAAAAGAAGGGGCTATCGTCTTAGCCTGAATCAAAGTGCTTCCTTCGCATCTTAGATTGCCTACATACCATGTATCCATGAGATCAAGGCTTTAACGATAGAGCTGGGATGTAGTTATTGCTTATTACGCTGGACAAGTAATGTTGAAAGACTGACGTGATTACTTGAATGTTTACGTTGGTGATGTCTTGCAATTGTCAGATGTTAGATGAGTGTGAATTGATTGCAAAGATATGAAGCCTAGTTGCTAGTTGTTTGCTATGTTTGTTGTTGGATGAATGCTATGGTTGAGGTTGAAAGTTTGCAGTGTTGTGAGATAAAGTGTTTGATGTGTTATGAGCTAGAGATAGCGGTATCTACTTCCAAATAAGACTCAACAAATGCCCCCAGTGCAGGATGAGGTTTATTATGAAGGAGCGACAATGGAGAAGGCATGCGGTCAAGATGCTAAGGTGCCAAAAGAGATAGTTATCACAACAATGTCTCAAGTATGATAGCTAGCATTGACAAAGGCGAAGGTGGAAAGGCTATTTATTGTGATGATATGTGGATTATGATATGGACTATGTGAGATAGGATGGTGAAATATGATAAGAAAAGTGATGATCAAACAAAACCAAGCAGATGATGGAAGCTAGTCACTACACATAGCACTTGTTTGCCAGGTTTTCACTATGATACTTATCCAAGGTGCCTGTTTACCAGATTTTCACCAGAGGATGGATTATTTATCTTAGATTATTCTTTTATGTTATCCAAAGTGCCACAAAGTGGTTTTTACTATTGGATGGATTTTTTTTTTGGATAGCTAAGATTTAAGGATAAAACTTCTTGAGATGAATGCTGTTGACTGGTTCATCCAAGGGAATGCCTTCATGTGTTGAGAGAGTGTATGCACCTAATCCATAAACTACTATGATGATGAAAGGACCAAGCCAATTTGGTTCAAACTTGCCTTGTTTCTCATGGTGTTGCTAATTCTTTTGATTTTCTTTAAGGACAAGATCTCCAACTTGAAATCAATGTTCTCTAATTTTTTTGTTGTAGCTGTAGCATAGACGGTTTTGATAGACTTGGAGATGGTTGAGTGTTGTAAGACGTCGTTCATCTAGAAGCTCAAGATCATGGAGTCTAGATACTCAATATTCTTCCTCTGAGATGGTATGTTGTAAGGATATTTGCACTGAGGGGATCTCAACCTCAATAGGTAAAACAACTTTAGTGCCATACACAAGAGCATAAGGTGTGGTTCCAGTGGGAGTTCTGATACTTGTTCTATATGCCCATAATGCAGGATGGAGTTGTAGATGCCAATCCCAACTAGCTTCATTGACCGTCTTTTTGAGGATTTTGATGATTGTTTTATTAGAAGCTTCAGCTTGGCTATTGCTTTGAGGATAGTACGGGGTAGAGAATCTATGTTGAATATGAAACTTTTTGCAAAGATATCTGACCTCTTGATTCTTGAAGGGACGACCATTATCTGTGACAATAGCTTGAGGAACTCCATAATGGAAAATGATATAGTGTAGAATAAACTTAGATATTTGCTTGCCTATGATATAAGTCATTGGTATGGCTTCCACCCACTTTGTGAAATATTCAGTGGCAGTAATAATGAACTTATGACCATTTGATGAAGTAGGATGGATTTTACCTATGAGATCAAGTCCCCATTGTGAAAAATGCAATGGAGTAGTGATAGGTTGAAGCTCATGTGCTGGTGCATGTACTAAATCTCCATGTTTATGACATTGTAGACATCTCTTTGCAAATTGTTATGCATCTTTTTCCATGGTTGGCCAATAGTATCCTGCTCATAGAAGTTTCTTAATAAGCCCAGGGACAATAGAATGTGAACCAAAAACACCTTCATGTACATCACATAAGGCCACTTTTGCTTCCTCAGAATCAAGACACCTAAGAAGGATACCATCAAGACTTCGACGATAAAGGGTGTATCCCAAAATAGTGTAATGAGAGGCTCAACGGATAAAGGTTTTGCATTGGTTGTTAGATAGTTGAAGTGGAAAGGTTTGGTTACAGAGATACTCATATAAATCTTCGTACCATGGCGAATTGGGACCAACAATGTCACATATGACTGTGGCACTTCAAATGTTGGAATCAAAAGTTGTTTGACCAAAAACTCACATTTATGTGTATTAGAAGGCATGTCTAGGAGAGACCCAATCATAGTCATGGCATCTTCTGCTCTGTTCTATAGTCTTGGGATTTGTTCAAAAGTGATATTGTCAAAATACTTTTTAAAATCATCAGCCATTAGCTTGTATGGAAGAAGCTCCTCATCTTTTGTTTGATATTCATCTAAGACCTGTTTGATAACCAGCTAAGAATCACCAAAGACTTGTAACTATTTGATAGCCCATTGTACTGCCATGCGCAATCCTGTGATTAAAGCTTCATACTCTACTATGTTATTGGTACATAGAAATGCAAGATATATTGCGGGGTAGGAAACAAGATGCCTACTCCTGATCCATGTTGTGTGTATGATCCGTCAAAATATAGCTGCCACCGTGTTGGAGAAGTTAAAGTTAACAATCCTTCCTTAGGGAATTCTGGATATATTGCGTGAGTATCTGTGATGGGTGCTGCAACTAATTGATCAATGATAACTTGTCCTTTGATGGCTCTTCGATCCACATATTGTATGTCAAATTCACTTAAGATCATGACCCATTTTGCTAATCTTCCTATGAGAATTCCTTTAGAAAGAAGATATTTGAGTGGATCAACATTAGATATGAGCTTGGTTGTTTGGTTCAGCATATAATGTCGCAACTTTTGGGAAGCAAACACTAAGGCTAAACATGCTTTTTCCATAGATGAATAATTGAGTTCATATCCCACAAGAGTTTTTCTGATGTAATAGATAGCTTGTTCTTTTCCTGAATCATCATGTTGAGCTAGAAGGGCACCCAATGCTGCTATTGTTGATGATATGTAGAGCAATAATGGGCAGTCAAGCATAGGAGGTACTAACATAGGAGGTGTTTCCTGATATTCCTTTATTTTATCAAAATCCTATTGACACTTTTCATCCCACTTAAAAGGTTCACCCTTACAAAGAAGATGCTAAAAAGGATGACATTTATCTGCTAGTTGTGAGATAAATCTAGGGATGGATTGTGACTTGCCTTGTAAACTACAGAGCTACTTGAGATTTGTTGGCGGAGGCATTTCCATGATAGATTTTACCTTAGTTGGGTCCAC
This sequence comes from Cunninghamia lanceolata, assembly GCA_027924645.1. Classification (NCBI taxonomy): domain Eukaryota; kingdom Viridiplantae; phylum Streptophyta; class Pinopsida; order Cupressales; family Cupressaceae; genus Cunninghamia; species Cunninghamia lanceolata. The sequence continues at coordinate 4,151,897 of BSBN01000082.1, forward strand.
TTCTATCCCTCATTGAGACACAATGTATCCCAATAGTTTTCCAGATGTTACACCAAATACACATTTCTTTGGGTTCAGTCTGAATTGATACTTTTCTAATTGATCAAAGATTTGTGCTAATACTTGTAGATGTCCTTCTCTTGTCTTAGATTTTCCTAGGATGTCATCAACATAGTCTTCCATGATAGTATGAAAAAGGTTATGAAAAATAACTGTCATGGCTCATTGATAAGTAGCTCTAGCATTCTTGAGACCAAAAGGCATTACAACCCAGCAGTATGTACCCCATAGACAAATAAAAGATGTTTTATCTTGATCTTCCTTTGCTATTCTGATTTGATTATACCCTAAAAATCTGTGCATCAAAGATAGCATTTCATGTCAGGCTGTAAGATCTATAATGTTGTCTATGCTTGGTAGTGGAAAGTCATCCTTAGGACATGATTTATTAAGATCTCTAAAGTCTGTATAATAGCGAACTTGTCCATCAGGTTTTGCTACAGGTACCAAATTTGAAACCCATTCTGGATAATCAATAGGCTTTATAAACTTTGCTTCTAATAGTTTTTGAATCTTTTCCTTGACCAATAAAGCTACTTGTGGATGCATTTTGCACAATTTTTGTTTGACACATTTTACATTAGGAGATATTGCTAGATGATGTACCACAAGTGATGGATCTAGACCTGGCATATGAACATAAGTCCATGCAAAATTTATAGCTCTTTTCATAAAAAATGCTGTGAAGTTGCTTCTTTCTTGCTCTGATAGTGATGCTACCAAAAAAGTGATCTTTGGATTCTACTCTATACCCAAGTTCATGTCTTGTGATTGTTCAACTAGCACTGTTGATTTCTCATGATAATTAGTGGCAATAGGAAGATCAAATCCCCCATCCTTAGGTGCCTTAGAGAGGTTTTCACCTTCGGATACGTCCTTTATTTTTACTTTTTCACGGTCAAGAGACACCTTTTGGTTTTCACCTAGTGACCTATTTTGTTTGATTTTATTTATTTCACTTTTGCGACTGAAGGGTTTAATACTTTCACCAAAATATGCTAGTTTAGGTAGGTCCATCATGAAACCTTCTTTGTGATCACCCAATGTAATACCTTGTCATAAGCCCATGAATTTTGTAATAGCTTCATCATTTTCAAATGTATCTAACATCGGTGCCCCCTGTTGGTCCCAATCAATGAGGTCAAGATATACGAGTGAAAGGGAAATGGAGGAATGATTGTGGCTAGAGGAAGCTGCAAAAATCATGAAGATGGAATGTTCTTGGAAAAGGTCAGTAATATGAAGGGGGAGTCATTGATAGTATCCAAATTAGAAGTCTCTCCTACTGAGGAAGGTCCAGCATTAATATAAAAAATACACTTAATGTCTTTGAGTCGCGGTACCTCTGGTTGATAACCAAGGCCTTGCTTATTAAACTTCTTAGACACAATAATGGGTTCAATAGGTCCTTGTTCCTGTGATCCCAATCCACCATGTCCTTTATAGCCCATGTTCTTTATGATGTGGAACACATTGTTGTATCTCTCTACTTCCAGTTGGACTTGGTCATTTTCATCAAAGAATATCCAAGAGTCTATATCATCAATGTCTTCATCATCCAGGAATCTACCTTTAATGAATACTGTGGGTGGAGCTTTGATGATAGCGGGGGCTGAAGTTGGTTTGGATGTAGAAGGTTTACCATAAGATTTAGGAGATAGTGGAAGGGTGCCAACACAACAAGAGTCGTGTAGTGTGTATTCACCAAGGCCATGTTCGGTGTACTTGATATGGAGATTGGAAGCGATTTTGCTAGATGATGGCTTGAGTAGGTCAGATGGATATATATAGGATGAAGACGGATATGCCTCAGTGTTGATAGGAATATGGTTTGGACTATGATATTTAGCTTGAAAGGCATGACAAAATTCAAATGGATTGGGATCAGCTTGGATAGTAACCTCAACACCGTTGTGTGGGAATTTAAGACATTGATGGTATGTGGACAGAACTGCCTTGAGGGCATGTATCCATGGATGACCAAGGATGATGTTATAAGGAAGGTCAATATTAAGAACCTAACAATAGGTTTCTATGGTGATCGGCCCAACTTGGATAGGCAAGAAAATAATCCCTTCAGTATCTCACTCGGCATCATCATATGCTCTGATAGTAATAACCTTGGAGGTTGCAACATCTTTCTTAGAATACCCTAGTTTTATCAATTTTAAAGAACATATATTAAGACTAGCTCCACCACCTACCAAGATTCATTTGATATGGCGTTGTTTAACAAACACTTCAATGTGGAGGGTTTCGTTGTGTGAAGGATGAATGGAGGGATGAAGATCTTTGTCAGAAAAGGTTAAATGACAAGGGGTTGCAATGCTAGCGACCATAGATTGGAATTGTGTTGATATCAATATCATTGGGCACCGAAGACTCCTATAAGGTTTTGTCAAGGATAGCTTTGTGAGCAGGGGATATGCGAAGCAACTCAAGAATGGATATGTGTGCGGGTGTTTTTCCAAGGTGATCCAAGATATTATAGTTAGAGAATGGTCGAGGAGGATGAACAGGTGCTCCTTGAATGGTGACTTGACCTTTGTGAGTGGTTACAATGCAATTAGGTGCTTTACCTTGGATAGTAATCGTAGAAATGTGAGCACGGTCAATGCGGCCAATAGTAGATGATTCATAGTTGTACTGAATGGCATTCCTAGCATGAGGGTTACTTGTTTTGTCATGGGATGGAAGTGGATTCTTAAAAGCCTCTAGATCATAGTTTGATGTTGATTGTCATGCAGGTTGAGTTGTTGAAGGTGTAATTTTGATTAAACCTTGATCGATGCAATCTTGGATGACATGTTTTAAATGCATACAACCATTTGTTTTGTGTCCTTTAACTCTATGGAAATCGCAATACTCATTTTCTTTGTACCAAGGAGCTTTGAAGAGCAGTTCACCATTGGGTGGTGCATCCAGTAAGATAATATCATCCACTTGGAGAAGCTTTCGAAAGACAACTTCCATAGGCTCCGCTAATGGTGTAAATTGTCAACGCGGATTGGAAGTTTGTCATTGTTGCATTCATTGAAAAGGTTGTGTTGTTGTAGAAGCAACTTGAATGTTGATGGGAGCTTTCATAGTTTGTATGTTCTTTGCATCCACAATGCCATCATTGACAACATTCTTATTTTTGTTCCAATAGCGAGACTTATCGTTAGAGTTTTGAGGATAATCTTTGTTATTGCGAAAGATCTTGATAGTTCATTTAGCAATTAAAGCTCATTCAATGATGGTTCCTTTGAAAACAAGTTCATCAAAGGTGCTAGCACTTTGCAATTGTAATTGGAATGACAGCTCAGGATGAAGATTTTGAACAAAGATATCAAGCTGTTGTTTCTTAGGTATTTCCCATGATAGTTTGCTAGCCATATTACGCCATTGTTGAGTAAATGAAGAAAAGGATTCACCATTACATTGTTTATTGTTGACAAGGTCATTCATGTTTACCTCATGGTCAATGTTAAAAGCAAAGTGTGATCGAAACTTATTGGCTAACTCTGAAAAAGACTTAATTCCCAGAGGTAAATGAGAGAACCATTCAAGAGGTTGTCCTACTAAGCTTCAAGGAAATAGTCTCAAAAGATATGTATTGTCATAAGCAACATCGAGACATGCCACAAAGAATGCTCTAAGATGGTCTTCCAGATTTCCTTTTCCTTTGTACTTGTCAAATTGTGGAATTTCAAAGTGCGGTGGAAAAGGTGTCATATGAAGAGACTTGTCAAATGGATAAGTGCATATTTTTTCTATAGAAAATGTCTTCTTGCCTTGTCCTACCGCTTGGTTGATCATTTGTTGAACATTTACTGAAGATAATTGCTATTGTTGCAAAGGGGGTGAAACATGGCATGATGTATATTGAGGTTGCTATTGTGGGATATATGAAGCCATGACCATTTGTTGAGGTTGCATGCTCACAATATCTGTCAAAGGATTGGTATGTGACACATATGTAGTTGAAGATTGCTGTCCTTGAGGCACAAGTGATGGTTGGGTATATTGTGACGAATGGGCACCAAGATTTGGCATCACATGCGAAGTGGAAGATGGATTGACACTAGTTAATGGTTGGGAAGTTGGAGTGGGATTTGTGACATGGTAATTGATGGAAGGATTGGTAGATGTGAAAGAAGGATGGACACTTGGGTTTGTATTTTGGACAACATAGGGATTGATATGTGTCATGTGTTGGGTGACAATAGGCAAGCCTCGGGTAGCATAAGATGGATTGATGTTGTGTGAAGGAGTGGAGGAATGAGATGGAATGGATGTAGTTGCTCAACATAAGTGACTATAGAGCTAGGATTGGCTTGAGAAATGATAGGAGGGTCACTCATATCAATAAGACTAACATTGGGATTATATGGTGTAATGGAGGGATTAGTAGAGATGGTGGAAAGCATATTAGTAGTTGGTATATGAGATAGGGTATCTAGATGAGATATGGTAGGTTGTGATTTTTGTGAAGCTTGGACTATTGGTGTTGTTGGAATAGTTTGGGAGGCTTGCACACTATGGGATATGGGGATAGCTTGTGATGTTTGGAGCATTTGTGCTTGGGCCACATGGACAACTTGTGTTACATGAGGCATGGAAATGGTCATGGTAGGAGGAGTATGTTGAGGAACATGGAAAGGTGGAATGTTCAGATTTTGTGACATGAGAGGGAGAACATTGGTTGGTATTATCAAAGGTTCTAGATTGTACTACAAGCGTGGTGAATCAAATGAAGTAACAATAGGCAATGAAAGAGATGTGGTGGAAGATAGAGCTTGTGATATGGTGGGGGATGGTGTGACTATAGTGGATGGTCCCTTTGCAACAACAGTGGGAGTATTTAGATCATGCTCTCTAATAGTGGATATGTCAAAATCTCTTGGTAATTTTGCCCCCATGCGAGCAAGTTTCAAGTAGTGATTAGGCTCAGATAAAACAAGTCTCTCAACTTGATCCCACACATGGGTATCCTGAAATTCTGATAAGTCTTCTTGGGATTGTTCTTCAAATGTCACGAAAGCTGTTTGAGGTTGTACTTGTTGTGAAGATGACTCCCCAATGGTATACCCATGAGGCGTAAACATATCAGGAGGCATACCAGTCATAAATTGAGTTGCATCTTTAAGAGGTGTTGATCTAGATTTTTGCATCTTAATTCCCATCTCAACTTGCAATTTAGCTTCCATTTTAGCTCGCAATTTGGCTTCCATTTCAGCTCTATATTGACTCCCAGTTTGAGGCATGATGTTGATGTTGAAAACTGAAGTTTAGCTCATCAAAGTTTTGAGACCCAAAAGAAAGGTGATAGTTTGTTGGTTGGTTGGTTGCTGGTTGCTTTGTTGTTTTTCTTGGTTGCTGATTTGTTTGGTTGGTTTACTTTGGTTGATATGTTGTTTTGCTTGGTTGGTTGGCTTTCCCTAGAGAATAGCTCACACACTTAGGGGAAAAGTTATTTGCTAAAGGTTGCTATGTTGCTGATATTTGTTGAAGCTAAAGCTAATGTTTTGATGATGGATCAAAATGATTGGTTTTCTGGTTTGGGATCTCAAAAAGATGAAAAGCTCATGAAATGTGATTGATTGGTAAGCTCAAAATAGGAGACAAAGTCTAGGTATCTGCTAATGATCAGAGACAGGTCTAAAAGCTAATGCTGAAGCTAAGCAAGCTGGATTTGTGGCTAATTTGGCTGAGTCACTAAGATTTGTTGGTATTAGACCACAAGTGACAAGTGATAGCTCATATGTGACCCAAAAAAGACTAAAGGCAACTGGTAATAGCTCAAATGTGGACTAATTTAGGTTCTGACAACAGGTTACAGTATTAACCAGAGGCGATCCAATTTTCCACAGGTGATAAATGTTGGCTCAAAAGTGATTTACTACTGATTAGAAGTGACGTAGGTTAGGCCAAAGGTGATAGACTATTGTTTAAAGGTGAATTGATTCAGACAAGAAGCAGTTGATTATTGTTTAAAAGCCACTTTGTTCAGGTAAAAAGTAGCTAACTATGGTTTAAAAGTGATTCAGTTTAGGCAAAAAGCAGCTAACTGTGGTTTAAAAGTGATTCTGTTGTCTATATGTGGGTAGTTTAGGTTTAAAAGTGATTGTGTCTGTTAGGAAAGATGTTTGATTTGTGATTTTTGACAAGAAAATAGTAATTATAGACAATCACATGCACAACAATCTCAAACTTTTACAACCTAGGCTAGGAAAGGATTGTATTTGTTGAATCCCCTGGCTATGATTATTCAAACCAGATAGTTTTAGGATCTTGGTAGCATTGGCTCCCCTCCATGGCACACACTTCTCATGCATACCAAGATCTGAGTTTCCTATAAGGCCTGTCCCTCACCAAACCTTAGGACTGTCCCTGCTATCTCTTCTAAGAACCATGTGAATCAGGACAGCTTCAAAGGTCCCACCTTTTGCATCAACAAATAGAGGGTTTTTGGCTACTACACAAAGTTACTAATAAGGGCATCCATTCAGGTGGCTATACATGTGGCAGTGCTACTCTCCATTGTGGAGTCTCCCAGCCTTCAAGGGTTACGCCTTGGAGGGTTTTGGGGGAGGTTGGTTGTCGGTATAACGCAACAACACCCGTTGTTTGTGGCTTTCAACACAAACACTTTTCTTATATAGTAGTTCGAAAGGATTTGGCTTTAGCCTGTTACCACTTGGGTCATTTCCCTTCTCACATCGAGAAGGTAGGCCCTCTAAAGATAATAACAAGTTCTCATACACCCAAGATCCATTTGATAGGCAAGGGGAAATGATACTTTTGTTATTAAATTTGGGTTACAATCAATCACATGCAAGCAATAAAAAAAGATAAATCAAGCATAGAGCAAGAAATGATTCATTTTAATCACCAAGCCTAAATGTTCCTAATTTAGTGAAAAACCACAAGTCTTGGACCGATCAGAGCTACAACAGATATGTTAGTAGTTAAATAACCTCCTTTTCTTGGACATTCGATAAGATGTTGCACAAATACCTAATTAGTAGCCAAGAAAAATAAACTACAAATGATACAGATTGAAAGCGATAGTTTACCAAAGACGATCCACTATTGGTCAAAAGTGATCTCTATCCTGTCACAAGCAAAGTCTTACAGATCATAAGCCGTGCGAAGAGATCTAGATGCGAATTGTTAAAGCTCACAAGCGATGCAAAAAAGTAGGAAGTGGCTGGTTATGGCTCATAAGCGACCTAGATCTGCAAAAGAAATAGTATGCATCAAAAACCCTAATGCTGCAATAAGCGACACAGTTAGCTAAAAGTGATCACTATCGGATCAAAAGAAATTTAGTTAAATGCAAAAGTGACCACTGTTAGTATAAAAGTGATCCAGAATAAACAAAAAGCGACCATTGTTAGTATAAAAGCGATCCAAAAATGCTATAGGCAGCAAATTTTAGCTCAGAAGCAATGCAGGTATTCATACAATGATAGTTTTTTTCTCAAAAGTGATTGGAACTTGCCGTAAGCGCTCAAAAATCTGATCTTCATAAAAACAACTTCAAACAGTAAAGTTAATCAAGGACGTGAGTCCCACCAGGCATGCCAAAATGTGATAGGTAAAAAATAAGTTTAATAATATCAAGCATAGCCATGAAAACCTAACCCTACCATCATCAAAGAATCTAATCTAAATGAAACCAAGTGTAATGTAATTCAAGCACAATATCACCTAGATTGTGTGATTCCTTGTTTATGATGTGGATTACTGCCATGATGGATGGATGATAGTGATGATAAGCTTAATGGATGCTATGGATACTCAAGTGCTCAATATGCTCAGGATGCTAATGTAGATGCTATACGAATACTAGATAGATGTAGTATGGAATGAAAGGGTGTTTATATAGAACTCAACTAAAATAATCAACGGTCGAGATTCGGTGGCTATGTGAATGGCTAAGATTGAAGGATAAACATAGATGAATGTGAAGATGACAAGTAGAGAGAAGGTAGGGCTCATGTGTGCTTGTGTACATAAAAAGTACTACATGTGAAAGATATTAAATAAAAGGATGTAGTACCACTTATCTTTTTAAATGAAAGAGGCACACAATGTCGGCTCATGAGATAAATGATAAGATAAATTAATTAAATAAATAAAATTTATTTAATTAATTGGAAAGTGGGCTTATGAAAGGAATTTTTAATTAAATAAATAAGATTTATTTAATTAAAAATAGATGGAATGAAGATAATTAAATAATTGAAGATTGTTTAATTATAGCTTAGAAGAAATAGCTAATGAATGAATTAATTAAATATAAATTTATTTAATTAATAGAAGAAATATATGTGTTAGGGCTATTGAACAAGTGTGTTAGACAAATGCAGATAATGTGATATTGCAATGTTTGAATGCTAATGATAATGAGTCAATTTTGGGTGTCTACAATTGGCACTAATGACAACACAAACATGTTGACATCAATGACACCACTAGTTAGCACATACTTGCAACAATCTCCCCCTTTGTCATTGATGGAAACATATGATGTGAAAAACATGTTCCACCATCAAGACACATTCTACTTCAGGATTCCCCCATTCTTTTTACATATCTGCACTCTTACTCCCCCTAATTTTTCACATGATTTCTCTCCTCCTTTGACATCAATGGCAAAGGGCTTCACATCTAGATTCTACTACACATACTTGCGCACTGCTGCTCTAATCAGTTTGAAACCATTCTTTACTCCCCTGAATGCAACAATCATCTCAACTACTACTTGCTCCCCCTGAGAGGTAGCCTCCAATCATCAGTCCAAAAGAGAGAAATGTACTTTGAAACCCCTAATTTCTCCTAGAGATACTCAAATGTGTCTTTTGGAAGAGCCTTAGTGAATATATTAGCAACTTGACCTTTTGTAGGTACATACTCAAGATTTACCTTATTCTCTAGAACTTTCTCCCTCAAGAAGTGATACTTGATTGAAATGTGCTTTGTCTTTGAATGCATCACTAGATTCTTTGAAATATTTATGGCACTTGTGTTATCACAAAGAATATGAATTGGCCCATCAAACTCAACTTTGATATCCTTCAAGGTCTACTTCATCCAAAGCACCCGAGTGTAGCAAGATACTGCAACAATATATTTTGCTTTTGCAGTAGACAAGGAGACTGATTCTTGTTTCTTGTTATGCTAGGACACTGCTCTACCTCCAGGGAAGAATGCACCTCCACTTGTGCTTTTACTATCATCAGCACATCCAGCCCAATCTGTATCTGTATAAGCACTCAAAGAGAAATCATTGTTCTTAGGATACCACAAGCCATGATCAGGAGTGCACTTCAAATACCTAAATATTCTATTTACTACCATCATATGTGATTCTTTGGGATCTGATTGAAATCTAGGCACAAGATAGATTGCATGCATGATATCTGGTCTGATAATAGTTAGATAAAGTAGTCCTCCAATCATTGATCTGTACTTGCTTTGATCAGCTTTAGGAGATTCATCATTCTTGCTTAGTTTACAACCAATAACCATAGGAGTGCATACCAATTTAAAGTCAGCCATTACAAAATTCTTCAACAAATCCCTGACATACTTTGATTGAGAAATGAAAATGCCTTTATCTGTTTGATTGATTTGCAGTCCAAGAAAGAAATCCGTCTCACCACACATAGACATCTCAAATTATTTTTGTGTTTCATTTGCAAAATTCTTACACATCTCTTCATTTCCACCAAATATGATATCATCTAAATAGACTTCAATAATCAGGATTTGATCTTTACTTACCTTGATATACAGATTGCTATTTATGGACCCTTTACTAAAACCTTGCTACAACAAATACTTGTCTAGTTTTGCATACCAAGCTCTGGGAGCTTGTTTCAGTCCATACAAAGCCTTCTTCTACATAACATGTCTAGTTTATTTGATAACTAGAACCCATCCGGTTTCTCTATGTAGACTTCTTCTTCTAGCTCACCATTTAGAAAGGTAGATTTCACATCCATCTGATATATCTTGAAGTTTTTATGTGTTGCAAATGCCAAAAATAGTCTGATAGCTTCCATTCTTTCCACTGCAGCATAGGTCTCTTCATAATCAATTTCTTCAAATTGGTAGTAGCCTTTACACACAAGCCTTGCCTTATTTCTCACAACTTCTCCAACTTCATTCAATTTGTTTTAGAAAACCCACTTTGTTCCAATAACATTCTTGTTTGAAGGTCTAGGCACAAGTTCCCAAGTATTGTTGTTCTCAATATGAGATAATTCTTCTTTGATTGCCTTAACCCAATGTTCATCATTGCATGCTTTGTTTACTATTTTAGGTTCCACCTTTGACAGTAGATAGAGATCTACTTGTTCCTCTGCAATCCTGTTTCTTGCCATCACACCTTTCCTTTTGTCACCAATAATCTAATCTTTAGAATTATCTCTTTACACATACCTTGGATTTTTAGGAGTTCTTACCAGAGCCTCAACTTGAGTTTCTTCTTCTTCTAAAGCAAATTGTTCAAATTCCAACCTTTTTTGTATCAGTAGGTTCATCTGACTCATATCCATTTGGTTGGATGTCTTCATTTACCTTCACATTTGCACTTTCAATGATCTTTCTCAGTCTTTTTTTATAGCACCAGTAAGCTTTTCCCTTAGTGGAGTACCCAAGGAATATGCCTTTGTCACATCTAGTATCAAACTTTCCTAATTCTTCATCTCTTCTGATGTAACATTTGCTTCCAAAAACTTTGAAGTATTTGACAGTAGGAGTTCTACCATACCACAACTCATAACATGTCTTTGTTTCTTCTACTCTGATTTGCACTCTATTTTGAATGTAGATGATAGTATGTATTTCTTTTTTCTAGTACACTTCTGGAAGATCTGCTTCTTTGATCATTGCTCTAGTAGCTTCTTGAACAATATTGTTCTTCCTTTCAACCTCTCTATTTTGTTGAGTCCAGGGAGCAAACAAATGTCTCTTTATTCCATGTTCTTCACAAAAAGCATTGAACTCACTTGAAGTAAACTCACCTCCTTTGTCAGACCTTAAACACTTGATTCTCAAATCTAATTCATTTTCAACCATAGCTTTGAATGCTTTGAACTTATCTAATGCTTCTGCTTTTTCCCTAAAGAAAGTAACCCAAGTCATTCTTAAAAAATCATCAATAAGGAGCATAAAATACCTTTCACCTTGTAGACTTCTTGTTCTTGTAGCACCACACAGGTCTATACAGCTCCAAGAAACTTGTAGAGGATTGTTCTTTACTTTTGAAAGTAGTTTTTGCCATCTTCCCAAACTGGCATTCTTTGCAAATAGCGTTGACAGGTTTCACAATCTTGGGCAAGTCTCTTACATCTTGAACAATGCTTATTCTCACCAAATTATTGAAGTTAATGTGACACATTCTCCTATGCCATAGCCAACTCTCATTTGTCTTAGTCAATAGACAACAATTTTTAGTACCTTTCAAATGATAAACATTACCATGAGTCTTCTTATCAACAACAATTAGGGTTTCAGAACTATTCTGTATCTTACACCCATTGTACTTGAACACAAGATTATATCCTTTGTCACACATTTGTCCAACACTTAGTAGATTATGCTTTAGGACCTTGACATAAAGAACATCATCTGTATTATGCTTGCCATCAAAAGTAATAGATCCTTTTCCACAAATCTTATGAGCTGCATCATCACCAAACCTAACAAGTCCTCCATCATACTTTTCAAACTTAACAAACTTACTCTTGTCTCCTATCATGTGGTTTGAACATCCACTGTTAATGATCCATTCATCCTCCTTTTCAACATGGAATGTAGACAACTCTCTTGGACTTTCTTCCTTCACACAACTTGCAAGATTAACAGAAACAAGTTCTTCTCTAAGTGCAATAAACAAGCATTTACTACTATTTCCATCATCAGAATTAGATTCATCATCAATTACACCATCATCATCTCTAACATAATAACTCTTTCTTACCATCTTTTCTTTACTTTCATTAATTTTCATGGCTTTGTTAGGACATCTTGAAGCATAATTTTACCAAAATAGAAGCATTTGAAAGGTAACTTACCTTTGAACTTCCCTTTGCTGCCCATTTTTATTTTTCTTGCAAATTTTGACTCAATCTCTACAAAATCTTCATCATTTGACTCAACATATTTCTCTAATTTAACAGTCTTAGTTTCTTCCTTGGCCTTGCAAGCAGACTCAGTTTTCATAGGGCCATCAGTAGTACCAAACTCTCTTATCTCAAAAGCAGTTAGTTTACCAAGCAGTTGATCTTTTGTAAGGTTTCCCATATCAAGAAACTCTTCAATGACATATACCTTGTGACTATAAGATTTGGGAAGAGTTCTAAGTATCTTATCTGTAACATCCTCATCCTTTAATTCTACACCAAGACCCCTGATGTGTTGGAATTAGGCTGGACAACTGAGAGGGGGGGTGAATCAGTTGTCCCAAAACTTTATCACTTGCAACTATTAATTCTTCTTTACCACATAAAACTGATTAATGATGTAAATATTTAAAGCATGAATTATCAACACATGAGTAGAAACAAATGAACACACATAACACCAAAATTTTTACGTGGAAACCTAGTTAAGGGAAAACCACAGTGGGGTTAACCCATAAAGATTAGTACCCTGTTAAAAGTACTTTAGAAAAAAAGAAGGCACATACCTTTGGGCACACTACCCAGAGCTCACCACTTAAAAGAGGCTCACTGCCTACAAGAAATTAAGTTTAACATATAGATAGTGAACTGAGAGATAGCATCTACTTCATGCCTGGTTCAGTCTCTTTGAAAGCTCACAATTTCTTCTCTATTCCTCAACCACTTGTCCACTATATCTTCATCCTTTACTTCTCTTGATCCTTTGCACTTTTTCTTCTCTGCTTTGTTTCTGCACCTCTCTTAGGATTTTATCATTTTTACACAAGAACCACTTTCCACAACTCATCAAGAAGTATTTATATGCTTCATCAACCTTGGAATGAATAACAAGGTCAGCCAAACTTAACACAGATTACTATACTATGAACCAAACATAGTTGAGACTCAAAACAACATGCCACACTCCAAAGAATTGCTCTTAGATCATTCACAATACACTTGTATCATCTGGTCGGCCAAGACTGGGAATAAGAGCAACACCAATAAGGAAATCTTCACAAACAAGCTCAAACTTCAATGCGGACCTCCAACACAATAGTCACACGATAGAGAGACTTCCATAAGCACATTGAAATCAACAAGAACATCCACACTCCTCCAAATCATCAGAATCACTTGCATCTTCATTTAGAACCTCAAGAACACTGTCTACCATGACTGTCACACTAGAAAGATTGCTTACAGACCTCCCAATCATGAACCACTTGAGTTAATGATACACACTAACTTCCCAAACATGCCTCTAGATCCATAGATCATAATATTTCAATGCGGAGCAATCTAGATCAATTTACTGTCACTCTGTCTCTTCTGAACACAACAAAACCTGGTTCTACTCAAATGGCCATAACATCTTCAAATCTTCATGTGGACTTCTCAAATCTTAACTGGAGCTACTTAAGACAATCCTCTACATAACCATATGATCTGCATATATTGATCTTTATTAATTTTCTCAATATCCTCAACATTTCAGTCTTCTATCCAGGAAACAAAATAAGATATAGTTGACATCAATGCAAAAAACATATGTTGACATCAATGACAACACCGCTTAGGCACATATTTGCAACAATATCCCCCTTTGTCATTGATGGCAACATATGATGTGAAAAATTGATTCAACCATCAAGACAAGAACTTCTCCACCTTTCTCTTATCACTTCTACAACCACTTTCTTCACTGCTCCCCCTTTTATCAGCAACTAGTTTTTCACATGACTTTTCTCCCCCTTTGACATCAATGGAAAAGGGCACATATTTGCAATCTTTTCCACCCTTTGATAGACTAGTCTCCAATAATTTGTATACTGACTACTCCCCTTGAGTAGTATCTCCTTAACATCAATCCAAATCACAAGATGTGACTGTGAGTTCCATCGGACTGATGCACCCTAGTGCTTCTTAGTTCTGATCAGGAAGGGTAATAAATTGTAACTTCTCTTTGAGATACTCAAAAGTATCCTTAGGCAGAGGCTTGGTAAATATATCCACAATCTAATCCTTTGAAGAAACAAACTCCAATCTATCTTCATTATCATTTACCTTCTCTCTCAAGAAATGAAACTTGATGGATGTGTGTTTTGTCTTTGAATGCAACATCGAATTCTTGGAAATGTTAATTGCACTTGAATTATCACAAAAGATTGTAATAGGCTCCTCAAATACAACTCTGATATCCTTCAACATTTGCTTCACCAACAAAACTTGAGTGCAATTACTAGCTACTGCTATGTACTCTGCCTCTGCAGTAGATAGAGATATTGCCTCTTGCTTTTTGCTCAACCAAGAAACCAATCTTCTTCCCAAGAAGAATGCACCAACACTAGTAGTTTTCCTATCATCCGCATCTCTTTTCCAATCATCATTAATATATGCATGAAGAGTGAAGTCATTGTCCTTTGGATACCACAATCCATAGTCAAGTGTCCCTTTGAGATATCTAAAAATTCTCTTAGTTTCTACCACATGGGATTCTTTAGGATCAACTTGAAATCTATCAGCAAGTCCAACTACATTCATGACATCATGTTTGGTCTGAGTCAAATAGAGCAGTCCTCCAATCATTGATCTATACCTTTTCTGATTTGCCTTAGGGGAGTCATCATATTTTCTCAACTTACATCCAATTACCATAGGTGTGCCTACTGGCTTTGAATCTTCCATTCCAAACTTTTTCAACAATTCTCTCACATACTTAGATTGAGATATGAAGATACCTTTATCTGACTGAGTGATTTGTAGACCTAAGAAGAAATTTATTTCACCAAACATTGACATCTCAAATTCACTTTGCATCTGATCAGTAAATGTCTTGCACATACTCTCATTTCCACCAAAAATGATATCATCAACAAATACCTCAACAATCAGGATGTGCTCATGATCAATCTTGAAGTAAAGATTACTGTCAGCAGTGTCTTTGCTAAAACTTAATTTTAGAAGATACTTATCTAATCTTGCATACCAAGCTCTTGGGGCTTTCTTGAGTCCATATAGTGCTTTCCTCAATATGTAGACCATATCCTTTTGATTAGACAATTGAAATCCTTATGGTTGCTCAATGTAGACTTCTTCTTTCAATTCCCCATTCAGGAATGCTAACTTGACATCCATCTGATATACCTTGAAATATTTATGAGTAGAAAATGCAAGAAATAATCTGACTACTTCTATTCTTGCCACCAGAGAAAAAGTTTCTTCAAAATCAATTCCTCCCACTTGAGAATATCCTTTGCACACCAACCTTGCTTTGTTTCTTACAACTTCACCATCTTCATTTAGTTTATTCTAGAAGACCCATTTAGTTTCAATCACATTTTTGTCAGGTCTAGGAACCAAATCCCAAGTGTGATTCTTTTCAATTTGCATTAATTCTTCTTCCATTGCTTTTACCCAGTTTTCATCATTGCAAGCTTCACTCACTAATTTTGGTTCAATCTTTGAAATCAAACAAATCTCCTCTTGATCTTAACAATTCTTCTCCTAGTTCAAACACCTTTGCCTCTATCTCCTATGATTTGATCTTTAGGATGATTTAACCTTACATACCTGGGAGTTTTGGGATTTTCTTGAACTTCTATTTCTGGAGCTTGTTCCTCAACATCTGCACTATCCTCTTGAGTCACTGGATTTTCCAGATTAGTCTGGATTTGAGTCTAAGTTTGAACTTGCCTTCCTTGATTTTGATTTCAGATTTTCATCTTGATCATTTGAATCATATCCACCAGACCTGGAAGCTCTCTCCTTGCTTTCATCAACTCTGACATTAGTACTTTCAACAATCTTTTTCAATCTCTTGTTAAAACACCGGTATGCCTTGCTTTGAGTTGAGTAACCCAAAAATATTCCTTCATCACTTATTGCATCAAACTTTCCTAGATCCTCATCTCTTTTGATATAGCATTTACTACCAAAAACTCTGAAATACTTCACACTAGGAGGATGACCAAACCATAGTTCATAAGGTGTCTTACCAGAATTGCCTTTGATTTGCACCCAGTTAAGAGTGTAGACAATAGTACTCACAACTTCTCTCCAATAGACTTGTGCAATATTTGCTTCCATCATCATGGTCCTAGCAACATATTGAATGGTCTGGTTCTTTCTCTCCACAAATCCATTTTGCTAAGGAGTCCTAGGAGTAGATAACTATCTTTTTATCCCTTGCTTTTCACAGAATGAATCAAACTCACCGAAGGTAATTTCTCCACCTCTGTTGGATCTCAAACATTTTATCTTCACCCCAATCTCATTATTTACTATAACCTTGAATACCTTGAATTTGTCAAGAGCTTCTGAGTTTTCTCTCAAGAAGGTTACCCACATCATCTAGGAGTAATCATCTATCAACAAGATGAAATATTTGTCTTCTTGCACACTCCTAATTCTAGTAGGACCACAAATATTAGTATGCACAAGTTTCAACAATCCATTTGAATTTTGTTCTTTACTCTTAAATGTAGTTGTTCTTTGTTTAGCCAACTGACATTCTCTACACATGCTATCACCAGGTTTTACAATTTTTGGAAGATCTCTGACAGCCTGAGTAGAACTTATCTTTACAATGTTATCAAAGTTCACATGATACATTCCTATACCATAATCAAGTCTGATCAATGTGAGCAATCAAGCAACTCTTACTAGAACTACTTAAATGAAAGATGTTACCTCTAGTCTGAGTACCAGATGTAATTTTAGTTCTGAATCTTTCCAAGATTCTACACTTTCCATCCTTGAACTGAAGATCATAACCCTTGTCAACCAACTATCCAACACTGAGAAGATTATGCTTCAATCCTTCCTCATATAGAACATTATTAGTGTTACTCTTACCATTGAAAGAGATGGATCCCTTGCCATGGATTCTACTAGCTGAGTTGTCTCCAAACTTCACAATTCCTCCTTCATATCTTTCCAAATTAACAAACTTGCTTTTGTCATCGGTCATATGATGAGAACACTCACTGTCAATAACCCATTCATCCTTTTCTTCAATTTGAGTAGTTTAAGTACTTTCCACTTTTACACAACCAGTAGATTCAGTAGAAATTGGATATTCTTCCTTGATAGCAATGAACACCCAATCATTTTTAAAGGTACTCCCTTTATTAGATTCATCATCTGTGACTCCTTTAGCTTCTTGGACATAGTAACATTTCTTCTGACCCCTAGGTCTATTAGGGTTTGGTTTTGAAAACCTCTCTAGACATCTTGAAACAAAATGACCAATCTTGTTGCAAGCAAAACATTTGAGAGGCGATTGGTATTCCTTCATACTTGTGTCTCTTCGTAATCTTTTGGCAATAAGGGCTTCAAGTTGGTCATTTCTAGATTCATCTTCTTCAAGTTCCTTTCTTTCTTTTTCAAATCTATTTGACCTTTTTGAAGAAATTTCACCTAGATCAAATCTTTGTTTTCCATAAACACTGGCCTTGAATGCAAATTTTGATTTAGGAAGGGAATCACCAAACTCACTCAATTCAAAAGCTAAAATTTTGCCAACCAACTGATCTCTGTTAACTTTTGAAACAATCCTAATCTCCTCTATAGTAGAAACCTTATGTTTGTATGAATTAGGTAAGGATTTGAGCACTTTTGCAACAATCTCTGATTCTTCCAGAATTCCACTAGCACACCTGATACCACACACAAGTTCATTTATCTTTTGCATTTAGGTTGTGATGTTTTCATCTTCACTCATCCTCAAATTTTCATATCTTCCTCTCAGACTTTGTAGCTTGGTATATTTGACATATTCATCACCTTCATAAAGATTTTCCAACTTCTTCCAGATTTCATGAAATTTTCAATCCAAAGACATTTGTCATTTCTGAGTCAGTTAGGGCACTCAATAAGGCTTCTTTAGCTTGAAGGTTATTTTCAGCATCTTTGAGTTCATTTGGAGTTGAAGGACCTTTCTCTAGAGGTTTATACTCATCCTTAGTTATCAACCAATAAGCATCACCCATGCAATGCAAATGGCACTCCATGTGACTCTTCCAAACATAGTCATTTGTTCCATCAAATCTCAGACTATCCTTCTTGTAAGTCGACAACCTCGATCTCCTCGGGCGATTAAGTGTCTTTTAGAGGAACTGACTTTGATACCAATTGTTGGAATTAGGCTGAACAATTGAGAGGGGGGTGAATCAGTTGTCCCAAAACTTTATCACTTGCAAATATTAATTCTTCTTTACCACATAAAATTGATTAATGATGTAAACATTTAAAGCATGAATTATCAACACATGAGCATAAACAAATGAACACACATAACACTAGAATTTTTACGTGGAAACCTAGTTAAGGGAAAACCATGGTGGGGCTTAACCCACAAAGATTAGTACCCTATTAAAAGTACTTTAGAAAAAGAGAAGGTACATGCCTTCAGGCGCACTACCCATAGTTCACTGCCTATAGGAGGCTCACTGCCTACAAGAAATTAAGTTTAACACAAAGATAATGAACTGAGAGATAGTATCTACTTCATGTCTAGTTCATTCCCTTTGAAAGCTCACAATTTCTACTCTATTCCTCAACCACTTGTCCACTATATCTTCATCCTTTACTGCTCTTGATCCTCTGCACTTTTTCTTCTTTGCTCTACTTCTACACCTCTCTTAGGATTTTAACATTTTCACACAAGAACCACTTTCCACAACTCATTAATAAGTATTTATACGCTTCATCAACCTTGGAATGAACATCAAGGTTAGCTAAACTTAATGTGGATTACTATATTATCAGTCAAACATAGATGAGACTCAAAACAACACGCCACGCTCTAGAGAATTGCTCTTAGATCATCCGCAACACACTTGAATCATCCAGTTGGCCAAGACTGGGAAGAATAACAACACCATTAAGGAAATCTTCATAAATGAGCTTAACCTTCAATGTAGACCTCCAACATAGTAGTCATATGATCCAAAGACTTCCACAAGCACATTGAATTCAACAAGAACATCCGTACTCCTCCAAATCATCAGAATCACTTGCATCTTCATTCAGAACCTCAAGAACATTGTCTACCATGACTGTCACATTGGATTGATTGCTTGCAGACCTCCCAATCACAAACCACTTGAGTTGATGATACACACTAACTTCCCAAACATGCCTCTAGATCCATAGATCATAATATTTCAATGCAGAGCAATCCAGATCAATTTACTATCACTCTATCTCTTCTGAACACAACAAAACCCGGTTCTATTTAGATGGCCATATCATCTTCAAATCTTCATGCGGTCTTCTCAAATCTCAACTGGAGCTACTTAAGACAATCCTCTACACAACCATATGGTCCACATACATTGATCTTTATTAAATTTCTCAATATCCTCAGCATTCTAGTCTTCTATCTAGGCAACAAAATAACATATAGTTGACATCAATGCAACAAGTATATGTTGACATCAATGACAAGACCGCTTAGGCACATATTTACAACATGATGTTGCTAACAACTTCATCAATCTTCTGTAAGTAACTTGTTATGTTCACATCTTCAATCAATCACATGGTTTTATATGTGGTCTTCAAGTTCTACAACTTGGCCTTCTTAACAGATGCATCACCTTCATAGACTTGTTTTAATTTTTCCCAAATCTCATAGGCTGTTTCTAGATTCACAACTTTTTCCATTTCAGTGTTAGATAGGGCATTTAATAGACTATTTTGAGCTTTGTGATTAGCCTCAAACTCTTTAATCTCTTCTTCAGACTCCAGATCTTTAGGAACGGTGTATTTATCTTTAACCATTGCCCAAACATTATAACCAAGATAAATCAGATAACTTTGCTTTCATACCTTCCAGTAGGCATAGTCAGATCCATCAAACTGAGGAATGTCTTTCCTATGTGCCATCTCAGATCTACCTTAAGCTGTTAGGCTTTCTTCAAAGGAACCTCGCTCTGATACCAATTGTTGAAAGGCCCAAGACAACTAAGAGGGGGGTGAATCAATTTTATCAAAACTTTAACTTCTTTAAACCACAATCAATTTCACAATCACTTAACTTATTTCCTTATTCTATTATGAACATTAAACATGAATAGTAGAATCAAAACATGAACACATCAACACCATACACATATGAGCACAAGATTTTTTACGTGGAAAACCCTAAATAGGGAAAACTACAATGAATGTTAGATCACAATATAATGTAGTAACAATACCAAATATCAAAATATGGCCCACTACCAAAGGGCTCACTGCCCAAAAGAATGGCTCACTACCAAAGGGTTGGCTCACTACTGGGGGTGGCTCACTGCCAAAGGGTGAACTGATTTAGTAGCATCTACACCATGCCTAAGTTCAATTCCATTGAAGCACAATATATCTCCTTTTCTCTGCTCTACTTTTACACTTTGTACTTATCTTCACATCTTCACACTCTCACCTCAATCATGATTTCATTACATACATTTATACCTATCATCAACCTTGGAATGAACATCAAGGTTGGCATTACATTCTACAACCATTGGAACTTTCTCCAAAGTTAGCATACATACATAAATCAAATTAGGACTTGACTTAAACAAACTTGCAGAGAAAATGAAGGATGAACACATTGTTGAAATACAACGGACAACTCATAGGGGGGTGAATCAGTTGTCACAAAAATGTAGCTTTATATGAATATTAAACCATCAATAACTTTATAATCAGATTTAACCATGAAAGCATGAAACCATAAACTTAATCACAATCACACATCCAACATAGTAGACACCAAATTTTTTACGTGGAAAACCCTAAAAGGGAAAAACCAAGGTGGGTGTTAGCCCATAGAGATATATAAGTTATAATAATATCAAAAAATAGAGGCCCGCTACCTACAAGGCTCACTACCCAAAATTCTCACTACCTATGGGTGGCTCACTGCAAGGGGTGGCTCATTGCCAAAATGGTGAACTGATTAAACAACATCTACTCCATGCCAAGGTCCAGTTCCATTGAAGTACAATATAACTTCTCTACTCTGCTCTTTCACATCTTCACACTTATTTTTTCATCTTTGCATCACACACACTTTTTCACAACTACATTACATGCTTTTATACAATTCATCAACCTTGGAATGTACATCAAAGTCAGCACTACATTCATCAACCATTGGATCAATCTCCATGGTTGGAATTACAATCATACATAAAATAGGCTTGGACCTATTACCAATTTAGCTAAAGAAAAGATGTAAAGATGTATGCAGATTACACCACACCTTATTTGGAAGTCAATCACAATCCTTCATGACATGACACACTTCTACAATCTTCAAGGCATCTCCATAAATAATGAATTCAACTAGGTTGGCCAAGACTAGAGATAATACTGATTCTTCAAAGAACAGACTTCATCCACAATTTGAATTTATCTTTGCGGACCAATCCAAAGGAAGGAACATGATAAGGAGACATCCACAAGCACATTGTAATCACCAAGAACATCTACATGATCTTTAACCACTCTGTCAAGAAGATTCTTCAAATCAGAGCACAAGAACAACACCGTTAGTCACTGTCATAAGTAAAGGATAGCTTGCGGGCCACCAAATCACAAACCATTGTAGTTGAAGGCACTTAATATCATTACAAACTTGATTCCAGAACCGTAGACTGAAATACTTCAATGCAGAGCATAACACTTTCTACCTGTTACCACCAAACATATAGGAAAAGCAATTTTCACATTAGTGATCATAACTCACTCAAGTCTTCATTCTGGAGGCTCAAACTTGGAATATAACATCTTTAGACATACTTCTAAATAACTTCCAATCCACAAGCAAATATATTCATTTTACTAGAAATGCAAAACAAACTTCTAGACTGTTCTTCTGAGTATAATACACTATTTCCACTACAACACATTGTTACCACTAGAGGAGCTAATTTTCTCAATATCCTCAACATCAGGATCACTTACATAAGTAAATACAAAGCATCTCACTCAATACAAGAAAGCAACAAATTAAGAGCATAGTTGACACCAATGACAACATAGATATGTCAACATCAATGACAACACCAGTTAGGAACATACTTGCAACACACATCACAACTTAGGTTAGACCCAAATACATCCTCACATGCTTGGACACACTTCCACAATCCACAAATCACTTCCGCAACAAGTGTGACAAACCAAGTTGGCGAGAACTTATGCACATATCAGGAACACTTAGAAACATGCTTGTAAGATCTTCATTGTAGCTTGCAAATCAATCACATGCCTTCAACACATTCTGGAGATGTTCATAGACAACATAGAATCACTTGGGAGCTAACAAAACCAACCACAATAGATATCACTTGAACACAACATATATCACTTGAAGAACATATTAGACACTATGAAACTCTGCTAATCACCAACTTGCCTTCTAGAGTACCAAATGACAAATCCTTTGGAATAAAGATGACTAAGGACCTTATAAGATTAAGTCTAGAACTACAAAACCATAATCCAATCCACAGAGAAATGCAGAACAAAACACTTTCTCCCTATCACTCTGCAAACCTTGCCAGGCACAGTCTTCAAATTGATGAATAGAATTTTTTTTGCACAGTGATCTAGACCACCAAAAATGGATTTAGAATCTTTAGACACTTCTCTAAATTATATCCAAAGCTCATACTCTGGTCTTCACTACATAGAAAATGTCAAGCAAAATACTCAGACAATGTTCTTTAATCAATCAACAAACAACAATATCAGAAGATATAGTTGGCACTAATGATAATACAAACATGTTGACATCAATGACAACACTAGTTAGCACATACTTGCAACAAAAAGTGCACATGCAGAGTTAGATTGTCCTCAATTTAAGATTGCTGCCAATATTTTCCAGTAAGAAGTTCAAAATATTGAAGGTGAGGTGAAATTTTCTAAAGGAAATGAATTAGTACCCTTGAGATATGAATCAACAATGGTTTTGGAAAGCTCCATGGGTTACAAAGAATGGGCGAATATGGTACATGAGAGTTACACTATCATATGCAAAGAGATGGCTCTAGTGTTTAAGGATTATACTTTTCCTTTTGAAAAGGATAATGAACCAGAAAAGGAGGCAGATGAAGTTCATGCTTTTTAGTAGTTCTAGAGAGGGCACAACTACAACCTTTGGAACAATAGTAATAAGCCGCCTGGACCTTTGATGAGCTCCATTCCATCGAACAACTTCAACACTCCTCTAGATGTGAATGCTATTAACAATCCAACACTTCTAAAAGTGAATCAACATCAATTCACATCATCTTCCATGCTAGCTAAAGGTATGAATGAGATTTTTGAGTTTAATAAATTAGCCACCTATCTAGTTGAAGAAATCAAGAAGATAAAGATCAATTATCCTTATTTGAGTTATTAAAAATTCTAGTGATTAAGAAAGATTTCCTCATATCCTTCGATGAACCTATAGTGAAAGATAATATCCCTAGGGGTAAAGGTCAGGTCCACACTGTAGATACCGCACAAGTGACATTATGTAAAGAGAAAACTATGTCTCCTCCCTTTCTCCTCACTTTAAGGATATTTGGGAAGAATCTGCACAATTGCTTGGTAGATTCTGGAGTGTCTACTAATGTCATGCCCTTGTTTGTATGTCAAATTTTAGGTCTTTCACCTGCTAAATACTTAAATAAGGTTACTTAGTTAGATAGGTTTGAAGTTAACTTCATAGGTGAGTTAACCCATACTCATATGTAGTTAGCCTATGACCCTAGAGTCCAACATTTCATTGACATCCAAGTAGTAGATATCCTTGACACTTATGGCATGCTATTAAGTAGAGACTGGTCCAATACCCTTAATAAATGCATGTCCATAGACTTCTCACATATGTGGTTACCTTGGAGGGGTATCCCTAACCAGATCAAGGTTGAAGCTAAGCCAAGGATGAAGCATATGATCAGTGAATATCACTAGAATAACAAAGTACTGCACATAAGTGTGGAACAAGGAGTCTATAGAGTTGAACTTCTAGATGTCATTGTGGAGGAAGTTTTGATGTGCAACTATATGTAGGAGAATAGTGAAGTAAGTCTAATCACACATGGAATGGATTTTCTATTGGAATTTAACCATGAAACTTCAGGTGAAGATGGAGATGATGGTTTAAACGAGTTACAAAGACAAATTTTTGAGGAAATCTAGAAATATAATCTACAAGGGATCCCACTCAGGAAAACCTTGCTAGAAGGATGGCACAGGCTACATATCTGAAACTACATGTGCAATGTATATAGATTGGATTAACAGAAAAGAGAGATTATATTCAAGGACTAAGCCTAGTTTGTTAAGCAAAACCCCTGAGAAAGTAAAGATAGAGGAGGATGAAATAAATCATCCAATGTTATTAGATCAAGGTCTAGAGGTCTTCAAGGATGAATTAGGAATGACCAAATTGGATCAAGAGGACTTCCTGATGGTACAAACTAAGGTACCAGGTATCCAGATTACTAAAAACAAAATTATAATAAATACTCAAGGCCTTTTGGAGTAGAAGATGCCTGACCACTTGCAACCATCCAAATTGAAATGGATTGCTAAAGGAAGTGTTGTAGAGGATAAAAAGAAGGGTCTTGATAAGAATCCTCCTGATGATAGACCCTAGACATTGAAATTTGATGGGTCTAAGTCTAAGCAGGGTGCTAGAGTTAGGATTGATCTAGTTAATCCTTAACGGAAGTCTTATCTTGCTACATATAGACTACAATTACATTGTGCTAATAATATTGCTAAATATGAAGCTTTGATTCACGACTTACTTTTCACATTGAAAAGAGGAGTCAAGATATTACATGTGTTCAAAGATTTTGAACTGGTGATCAAATAGGTAAGGAAACAATATTTTTTGTAACTATAAAAGATTATCTATTTATAGACATCAAGTATGGGATTTTATTGAAGGGTTTGATGCCTTCAACATTACTCATGTCCCATGAAAACAAAATCTATGAGAAGATGTCTTAGCCACAGCCGCGAGCACACTAGAGCCACTGACCATCTTAGGATTAAAGAAATTCTCAGTTGAATTGGTAATGATACCTTCAGTACCAGATAACATGATCAATTTTCAAGTCTTCGAAGATGATCAATATATATTAGATTTTATTGCTAACCAAGATGTGTTTGAAGCCCAAGTAATAGATGAATGCAGTCTTAAAGATCAAATATGGGATGGAGGAGATATTATCAATTTGTAGGACAATAAGATCCTGAAAGGTATGATCAAACTTGAAAGGATGTTTGATATGGATAACATGACCAAGAAAAGGGATATGCCCAAAATAGATGGAGGAAAATGCAAGCCTTCTAATATAGGACAAAGTTTAGAGATAGGAAATGTCTTGATAAAAAAAGTATGTACCCTAACTAAGCGGGAATGAATTATTCAATCTCTAATAGATTATATCCATGTGATAGCTTAGACTTATGATTAACTTTAAACATATGTCACCTTGATCATTGCTCATACTATTCCATTAAAGCCTAATGCTAAGCCATTCAAACAAAAATAGAGGCCAGTGAATGCCTTGTTAGAACCATTGATATTTGAAGAAGTCAAGAAGTTACTAGCCGGTAGAATCATCTTTCTAGATAGACATTCTACGTGGGTGGCAAATTTAGTTCTAGTAAGGAAAAAGAATGGGGATATCCGCCTATGTGTAGATTTCAGAAACCTTAATAGAGCATCAAAAAAAGATAATTATCCACTCCCATCACATGATGAGGTGCTTCAAATGGTCAATGGAGTGCATATGATGTCTTTATTTTTAGGATATAATCAGGTCGTGGTCGACAAGATTGACAGATTAAAGACAACATTCACAAAAAAGTGGGTAATATTCATGTACAGGCATATGCCATTTGGCTTAATTAATGCTAGAGTGACATTCCAATGAGCTATGGATATTGCTTTTAGAGGTCCAGTAGGCCATTGCATTATTATTTATATGGATGACTTGACAGTGTTCTCAAAATGTAGAGGGGATCATGTGGAAGATTTATGGTAAGTACTCAAAAAATGTGAACAATATGGCATATCCTTGAACCTAAAAAAGAGCATCTTTGGGGTTACTATTGTGCCTCGCACACACGCCTCATTTCAAAAATAGGGACCCCCTTTGTAAATTTTGGCTTAGAGTATTAATTGGGTCTTTCATCTCCTAAGTTGTAAAAAATGGTCAAAATGTATTTCTAGCCATGTTGGAAAATTGATGTTAATAGGTCATTCCAAAATCTACTAAGTCCAAGTGTTTGCATTTAGTAAAACAAGGTCTGAATGTCTTTTGCACTAAAAATGCTTCCATTCGACCTTTGAGCTAAAAGGACTTTCATCTGACTTTTGCACTAAAAATCATTGCCTCTAACTTAGCGCTATTTTCATGCCTAACTGATCCTTGTGTTGCTTCCATTTCTTCTCGACTTGGTGCTGAAAAAACCTGCCTCTGACTTCCCGTTGAAATACACATCCATTGACTAAGTTAGAGATTGGTGAAACCTTCGCAGGTCTAAGGATCCCCAAACCCCTGCAAGGCGCTTAAAATATGTTTGATCGACTCTGCGCTGAAAATTCTAGCCACTGACTGAGTTGGTAACATACTTGTAGGAGTATAATCAACATTGAGAGGGGGGGTGAATCAATGTTGATACACAAAAACCAATTTTTATTTCCTCTCTAGAATTGTCAATAAGATTTGTCTGAATTGAATCAATTATCAAAAGCACATTCACCAAATCTTCAATTATATAGGAAACATGAAATTATGCAAATCATCAACACAAGAAATTATACAAGACATCAACACAAGAAGAATTAATGAGTGGAAAACCCTCCCAAGGTAGAAAAACCACTCAAACTGCCTCACTGGCTTAAGTATAAAATCTTCAACTTTACAAAGTCTCACTAACTTGTGATTGCCTCATTGGCATACATAAAAGTGAGTCTCACTAACTACTTATATCAATGCCTCACTGGCATAACATGTCTCACTAACTTAATATTGCCTCACTAGCATAGGAAGATCTCACTGACCATATGCCTCACTGACCATAAGCCTCACTGACCATAAGCCTCACTAGCATAGGAGGTCTCACTGACCACAAGCCTCACTGGCATACTGTGCCTCACTGGCAAATCCAATCACCAATAGAAAAGATTAAACAAAATCAGAGGGTTACTCTATTTCTATTCAATTCATTATCCCATCTCTGCATAATACAAACTCCATTTGTAATTTCTGCATGTGTATGTCTTCAACTTGCATCTGATGCTCAATCAATTCACCTAATTTAGATTCAATTTCATATTGCCTTCATACTTGATTTGAGCAAAAACATTATCTTTTGTATCACACACATAACAATATCTGATTCATCTATGTTTTCTTTTCAAAAGGATCTTGTAGAAAATGTCTTCATTTCTGCATAAATTTCCACACACACACACCGTCAATGTACTTGTGAAGCCAATAAATATGAGATACCTATCCACATTCTGCAAAATCATTTTCATCTTTTCATGACCTTTCATATTCTCCTTTTAATGTTTTCAATGCAACAAAAATCTTTTTTCCACACTTTATAACTCCTGAGATCATATTTGCCACAATGAAATTTTGAACAAATTGAAAGACCCTGCATAAAATGCTTCAAAAACATCTTCAAATTATATGTAAATGGCTCAAAAAAATTATATTTTCAACATTTTTCATCTTCTTCTCTGCAAATATCTTCATAAATAAAATCACTTTCAATATTCTTCAAATCCCCTTAAAAAATTTCTTTATAAAAATCTTTCATCCAATAATGCACCTACAATTTCTTCAAAAACAATTCACTCTAAAACAATTCTCCATGCTTTCACATTCATATCCATTGTCTTCATTAAAAAAAAAAAACAATAAAATCTGCCTTCTAAAAAGAAGGAAACTCCTTATCAAAAATGAGAATTAAAAAATAAAGTTTCTAAAAATAAGAATAAAGCCATAAATATGACTTGATAATCGGGCTCCTTCCTTTTTAACAAGTTTTTAAATAATTCAAAGCTTTTCATGGATAAAATCTCTTTATTAATAAAACATTCGAAGCTTTTTCATTTATGACTTTCTTCCTTTAATAAAGCCATTCGAATTAATAACCATGAACTCATTTCTCTTAAGAGGGAACCGATGCAAGAGGTGAAGGAAATTGAAGAGCCGGTTATGTCATGGCACATAAACCCTTTAGAAGGTCAACTTTAGTGATATGATCTTTGATTTCAGGTCAACTTCCATTTATAACATAAAGTGCACAAGAAGTATGACAGGCTAAGATTTAGTCATAATATGACTTGAGCTAATTTAGAATTTGTTCTCTTCACAAATGAAACACTTAGCCTCTACCAATGAATATCTTCACTTCTAGATTCTGCATCTACCAAGTGCTCAAACCTCTACAAATTATTGAACTTCACAACTACCTTGTAAGAATATATATCCATGAAGAACAAAGTTAATATGAATGTAACATCTGTGAAAGACCAATGAAGTCTGAGAGTAGACATGAAGTATAATGACATAGTTCTTCCTACTACACCAATCTAAAAGAATAGCACATCATCTTGAAACATGAAGAAACTATCATAGAACAAACCAAGTCAAACAACTTTGAACTGTTAGGTGAATGATAGACTTTGAGGCATATCTCTCATGCTTTCACTTATACCTTAAAACTTGATCTGTGATACTCTTCTTTTGTATGAATACTAATGACATATCAAATTCACAAGCACCATGTAAAAACAAGACACATTACTATCATCATCTTGCAAACCACTGTCATTATCTTGATGATACAAAATTTGTGTTTGATGCAGAGCCAAACACCCTGACCTGCATTTCCCTTTGTATGTCTACACTTTACTTTCCTATCGGCAAGACCATATGCTATCAGCAATCCTCAAAGTTGTTATTCCGACATTGCAACCCTCTCCAATGTATGTCTTCAACTTTGTATCTGCCGAGAGATACATTCTTCAATTTACATTTAGGATATACATTTGGTGATATACAATCGCCATATACATTCGGTGTGACCTTCCTCATCAGTGAGCGCTTTGTATGTGCTCCCAATACACCGATAGAACAACCTGCATATACCTCAGTTAACTTGCGATCATCGGTTTCCTTCATCGCTGCTGCCGGTTGCCTCTTGCATCTGATACAATGTATCTACACAATATATATATATATATATATGCTCAATATACATTCACAAGATGCATTCTCCACATACTTCGTAGAACATGCATTCGAAAGATGCATTCAAAACATGCATACAAAACCGACCATAGACCGGTTGTTGACCTCCTTGTATCTAACTCAATGTACATTCACAATGTACATCTGCCACATACAACCGCAACATTCACTTGCAAGATACACACAAACATACAACTGTGGAATACACAAGAAATGAACCCAACATACAATTGTGATATACATACAAAATGCATACTCAATGAAGCAACGCGAATCTTATGCCAATTTGATCCGTTGTAAATCCTTTAACTTCGCAACTGCACAGATCTGTTCCTCTGTCAATCTAGCATAGATCTTTCACCCTACCAACCTAGCACATGACAATGCTAGGATCTTTCAATGCATACTGTATGCAATCCTGCAAATATGAACACGAACAAAACAAAAAACAAAATGAAAACACAAATCAATATGTACATCCATTCCATCAATTTCAAAGAAATCTAATTGGTGGAATGGGCTAAAAACCAATCTTGACCTCAAAATCGAAAAATTGATAACTGCACAGAGAAAGAAATGAACTCAAATTCCAGAAAGATGTACAACACAAACAGGACCTTGTTTATTATGCTTTCAAAAATGTATACAGATGCTCTATTTTCACAGTTGCACAACTCAATACAATTCAATCTGTCTACCATATCATATCAAATCGATCTGATCTTGGGGTATTTATCTACTCACCATGAGTAGTACTAAATTGACTCCAAGTGGCTGGGAGACTAGTCCAAGCAGCTGGGAGATCACAACCGACTAACAACCTCTAACTGTCTAACAACCTTTGAGATTACAGATCGACAAGTGTCCTTGGGACTTACAACATAAACCTAGATACAAACTACAATGACATGCATTGGTCAAATAGACCTTATTACATAAATGGTTAGCTTAGAACCTTATTGGAAACAACAAAATGAACTGTAAATAGTTAATGCCTTATGGAGGCCACCGTGTATTGGGTGCTCCTACACCATACACCCCACCATGAAAAGAACTCATGCCACATGGGTTAATTCTTTGTCTTGCTCCAGCTATATACTTTGCTATCTCATGTCTCTCCCATGATCTTTAGACTGCAACCTGCTTCCATGGAATCAAAGTCTCATGCCTAGCATTGTAGGCTCTACTCATGCTATTCTTTCTTACTATCATGTCTGCCTAAACACCTGCATTATACACCTTGGGTAATGCTTCTTGTACTGCTGCTTTGGAAGAATATGTTTTCCTTTCAACTCGTGTTGGTTCTAGAGGACAAACAACTGTCCCTACTATGATTGCATCCTTACCTCTCCAATCAACTTGTGGCTGCTAACAACCTTTCTCCTGGACCTTCTGCTAATTCATCTGAACTCCATCAGTCAAAACTAAAACCTTCTTCAAACTGTGATCTCCATTCCTTGAGATATCCTCAACTGTCTGTGTCTCTGCTTCAGTGATCTGCACAAACTCTTTATTTCCCATCAAAATAATGTTGGCTTCCTTCTTTGCTTCAGCATCCTCCTACAATGGTGTCATCACAAAAGTCCTCCCATCCTTCTTGATGGTGTAGGCATTAGCATATCCATCATACAATGTTCTCCTATCAAATTTCCATGGCCTACCCAAAAGTAGGTGACAACATTCCATGGGCAATATGTCACATAAAACCCTATCCTGATATTCTCCAATCTGAATATCAACATATGCTTGTTCATATACCAAAAGTGATTGACTATCACTCACCCAAGATGCTTTGTAAGGGGTTTGATGTGGAATCCTTTCCAATTTCAGTTTATCCACCATTTCCTGAGATACCATATTATCTATTGAACCAGAATCTATTACTACCTTGCATTTTTTACGTTTGCTTTTGCAATTGGTCCTAAAAAGTGCTCTCCTTTGTATCATCTCCTTGGATGTCTTCTAGATTGTTCTCCTTAGCATCAATGATTCTCCATCTTCAACTAGGGCTGCACTTCCCATTGGAGAGTTAACACTTTCATCTACCTTCTCTTCTTGCACATATTGAACCCTCTTGTCATTCATCCTATCACCTCTTGATGATGAACCTTGCCTTTCTGGACATTTGAATGCTGGGTGACCAATTTCATTACAATGATAACATCTCCCAGTGAAAAAATTAGAACCTATACCACCTCCAAATCTGCCTCTTGTTCCTTTCCATCCACCCCTGAAATCAGACTGCTCTTGTCCTTTACTAGTCTCTTCTTGGTTAGACTCACCACTAGGCCTTTGGTTAGGACTTCTTCCTCCAAAACTGCCTCTAAAATTTCTATCACCTCTTCCTCTATTATTCTGGTCACTCTTCCTCTTCAGCTTCTCTTCATCTCTTAATGCCATTTGGAAACACGTGTTCACTATTTCTAGTGCTAAGATGCTAATCTCATCTTGGATGTTCATCCTTAGGCCATTTAAGTACCTGGCCACTTCCTCTGACTCTTCTTCTCATCTCTTTGATCTAAGACTGAGTTTATGAAACTCTTGTGTGTATGCATTCACATCAAGATCTCTCTGTCTGAGGTTCTGTAACTTCTTATACATCTGTACATCATAGTCTAGGAGTAAGAACTATGCCTTGAGTTTGGTCTTCATCCTTTCCTAAGAGGTTATCATATTCTTCCCCTCCTTGACTCTCTCTCCTTGTTCATAATTCCACCATGCAAGAGAAGATCCTTGCAATCTTGCCTTTGGCAACTTAACCCTCTTATCATTAGGGATTTCTTTATATTTGAAGTGATTGTTCAATACCTCAATCCAATCAATCACCTCTTCAGCGTCCATACTTCCACTATACATAGGTAACCCATCTATGGTGTCCCTATTGACTAACTTCAATGCATTTAAAAATGCCCTCTGGTCTGCTAGTATCTCCTCTGTCTTTTTACTGGTTTCACCAATTTCTGTATCTCCTTCATCACTGTCACTGTCATCTTCCTTATCTTTTCCTTTGGACTGCTTGAACTCTCCCAACTTGGATGCAAGTATCTCCTCGATCAGCTTCTTAATGACATCCTGTGACATACTTTTGGGAGGCATCCCCTTCGCCTCTATCTTGCTTTCCTTGTCTGACAAAACATTCACAGTCAACACCCAAATGCCAACACTCCTGCAAATCCTTAATTTGATTTTCTGTCCAAATCTTTTTCAGGCTCTGATACCACTATGATGTAAAGCCAAACACCCTGACCTGCATTTCCCTTTGTATGTCTACACTTTACTTGCCTATCAGCAAGACCATATGCTGTCGGCAACCCTCAAAGTTGTTATTCGACATCACAACCCTCTCCAATGTATGTCTTCAACTTTGTATCTGCCGAGAGATACATTCTTCAATGTACATTCAGGATATACATTTGGTGATATACAATCACCATATACATTCGGTGTGACCTTCCTTGTTGGTGAGCGCTTTGTATGTGCTCCCAATACACTGATAGAACAACCTGCATATACCTCAGTTAACTTGTGATCGTCAGTTTGCTTCACCACTGCTGCCAGTCGCCTCTTGCATCTGATACAATGTATCTGTGCAATATATATATGCCAATATACATTCGCAAGATGCATTCTCCACATACTTCACAGAATATGCATTCGAAAGATACATTCAAAACATGCATACAAAACTGACCATTGACCAGCCGTTGACCTTCTTGTATCTAACTCAATGTACATTCACAATGTACATCCACCACATACAACCGCAACATTCACTTGCGAGATACACATGAACATACAACTGTGGAATACACAGGAAATGCACTTGACATACAATTGCGATATACACACAAAATGCATACTCAGTGAAGCAATGCGAATCTTGCACCGATTTGATCCACTGTAAATCCTTTAACTTCACAACTGTACAGATCTATTCCTCCGTCAATCTAGCATAGATCTTTCACCCTACCAACCTAGCACATGACAATGTTAGGATCTTTCAATGCATACTGTATGCAATCCTGCAAATATGAACACAAACAAAATAGAAAACAAAACGAAAACACAAATCGATATGTACAGCCATTCCACCGATTTTGAAGAAATCTAACCAGTGGAATGGGCTAAAAACCCATCTCGGCCTCAGAACAAGAAAATTGATAACTACATAGAGAAAGAAATGAACTCGAATGCCAGAAAGATGTACAACACAAACATGACCTTGCTTATTATGCTTTCATAAATGTATACAGACGCTCTGTTTTCACAGTTGCACAACTTAATACAATTTAATCTATCTACCATATCATATCAAATCAATTTGATCTTGGGGTATTTAACTACTCACCATGAGTAGTACTGAATTGACTCCAAGCGGCTGGGAGATCACTACCAACTAACAACCTCTAACTATCTAACAAACTTCATGATTACAGATTGACAAGTGTCCTTGGGACTTACAACATAAACCTAGATACAAACTACAATAACATGCATTGGTCAAACACACCTTATTACATAAATGGTTGGCTTAGAACCTTATTGGAAACAACAAAATGAACTGTAAACAATTAATACCTTATGGAGGCCACCGTGGATTGGGTGCTCCTGCATCAGTGTCTTCTCTACATCTTATCACAAACATGAAGGAACTCCAAACTCTTTGAATGACAGATTAATAGATAAATCATGTTACATCTGCAAACACAACAATGCACCTTGAGACATATCAACCAACAAATGTAGATCAATAATATCAAAACATCAAATACATCATGGCATGTGAAAAGGTAGCATTATCTTGTTCAGAGTCATATTATGAACAAGTTATCTCCTAACAAAGAATGAAGCAAGAACATATTCATGTGAAACCTGCTGTTGAAGCATGAACAACAATGAGAAGACAAACACTATCTCAACTCCTTTTTGACATCAATGACAATCTACTTCCATCAATGCTAAAGTCTCATCGAGTCAGTGGTGACTAAATCCCATGCAAACCCTAAATTTTTGCCAAATGTCATGACTGACACCCCGTACTCTCCGCATTAATGGCGATCAAGCATAGGGAATAAAATGAGTTTTACATGGTTTTTGAGCTCATTTCACACTACAAAAATAGTTGAGAAGCTCTCTAGTAGCATTAGGATCGATCCTCTTACGTGCAACCTATGGATTTGACACCGAAGACCTCTTCACCTACACATTTCAACTTGTTTCATTCCCTACAAATTAGGTGAGCACACGCCTCACCCCTTAGGGTTTGAATTCATTAGTTAGGGTTTCAATTAAATGCAATTGTAATTTCCTCAGGGCACACTGTAAACACATGTTTTTGAGTTTAGAAGATAAAAATTAGGGGTTTCTCTGTAAATGGTCTGGTTGTCACAAAAAACCCTAATTTTAAACCAAGTGGAAGGTGAAAATTTTAAGAGTGTTTTCCAAACCCTATGTGCGAAGTAGAAAACAATGTTCATTAGATCTCCAACTAAAAGCTTGCCTCAATACACCAAATTGATGAATGAAACAAGTGAGGAATTGGTTAAGTCCTAGAAATCTACATTCAGAAGTTGCATTGAAAAACATCTGACTGACCTTCAAAACATTGCAATCAACTAGGCTAGTTAGTGGGTTTGAAAACCCCGCCGGGACTCCAAGTCAATCTTGTGCTAAAAACCTCATTCTCTGACCTTACGCCATTTACTACTCTAACCAATTTAGTCAAAGGACCCTTAAAGTCCCACAGAAACCTGAAACTCACTTTGCACTTAATTTTAAGTACTCTAATTTAGCACTGCAAAGTGACTTCTCTAACTTAGGTCAGACATCTTGAAATTCTTCGCAAGTCCATGAAACCTAAAACTCTTGCAAGATTGGGCAAAAACAATCAAGAGTTGAAATCAACTCTCTCTGACCTTGCGCTGAAATGTGCCCTCATGACTTGGTTGGTCACCTTCAAAAGCCCCGCAAAGTTAGTTGATCTCAAAACTCGTGCAAAAGTAATAAAACTATCTCTATCAACTTGCACTAGGAACTTAACTGATTGACCTCCACAACTGATCTTAGTCGGTCTCATCTAAAACTCCTGCAAGTTGGTTGAGCATGGAAAGCCCGCAAACATTACAATGATCCAAGAAACCTGAAAACTAGTTGATCAATGGGTTAGATGACCCCAATCTCCCTGCTAGGTCGGTGCACCTCCAAAACCCCACTTTACCCTCTGTAGGTCAGTTGACCCCAAAACTAGCGCAAACTTGGTAAAATAACTGTTTTAAGAGAAATTTCAAAAGAGGGAAATGTCTATCAAGGGGGAAATAATGGCTACATTTAGCAAATCATGATGTTTTACATGTTAGGATGTTGCAACATTAAAGTATTTATTGCATGTATGAGTATAGGATTGCTTCATCATTTGATCATGTGATAAATGTATTGATTAGTAAAATTCAAACTTATGTATTTTCATTAAGCATATAGTGGTAACTTGGTAGATGCATATTGGACTCATTTAGCATAGCATGGCTTAGTAATCATTGATTTTAAACTTAGGAGTTAAGAAAACCATCTTAGAGGCATCAAGACTTATAAGGTCCAGTCATGTAGGTTAAATGACTGCAAGAGCTCAAGCCTTGAGGTACGAGTTCAAAGGCCTCCCTCCCGAGACAAAGATCTCCATCGAATGGAAAGACATCAGAGATACCGATCTAGGCCACATTGACCTAGATAATTTTAGACTTAGGGTATTTGGACCAAGTCCAACTCCAAGAGTGAAAAAGGTGAAAGATAGTGGGATTGCAGAAGCTGCTACCTTCCCCACATCAGTTCAGTGTGTAGAGTTGATTGTTGCTTGTGCAGATAGGTATGACATCATGACTAGGACTGTTCAAACTGCCAATGGGGATGTGTTGGCAGATCTAAGTCCCCAATCCTTGGCTGAAATATTTGGGATCCTATGGCATTCAGTGATGACCATGCCAAATAAAACTAAAGAAGAAGACACATATAAACAAGATGTAGAAGGATGCAGAAAACATATCAATGAACATTGGGTGAAAAGAAAGAGGTCTTCTCTTGTTAAACTTCCTCAGATTCTATATAGGAGTGACTTCCATGATGAGATAGGGGATCCAGTGACCCTGTTGAGTAGAACATATGGATTACCTATGACTTCAACCTTTGAAGGATGGATGTTCCTTGTCATTGAGGAGATATTAAAAGGAACTAAATTCCATTGGTCACAAATAGTAAGTGATAATATACACAAGGCCTTTAGTAACTTCAAAGAAAAGCAATTTTTTAGATGGACTTCATATGTAGTCTATGCATTGGTAAGAAGGATTGAGTACCCAGGGTTGTCTAAAATTGGAGAAGTGGGAAATGATGAGCAAA
The DNA here is from genome assembly GCA_027924645.1 of Cunninghamia lanceolata. NCBI lineage: Eukaryota > Viridiplantae > Streptophyta > Pinopsida > Cupressales > Cupressaceae > Cunninghamia > Cunninghamia lanceolata. The sequence continues at coordinate 4,188,792 of BSBN01000082.1, forward strand.
ATCAGGTCAAAGTTTATGAATGCTATACCCAGTTCACATTGTCCCAATCCCTTATGTATTTCATGAGAGTAAATGATGCCCTTACTATGTACATAACCATACTACTGAAAGGGAATATAACCCTCCAGATATCAAATGAGGCAACGAATGAAGTTACCAAGTATGGAAGGTGGTATATCCAATTTGAGAATTTCATGTATCTAAGAGTTCAAGGTTTTACTGGAGCAACATATAGATTACCAAGATACCCTATGGATAAGATAGTCCTTTTGGAATTGTCAAGACAACTAATAACCTATGTTGAGAAGTTAAAACATCTAGATAGAACCAATGTTCAATTTCCAATTCTGCTAGGCAAAGGAAACTATGCATGTGCTTCTTTGGGGGCTGCTGAACACTCTGACATAGAGCTCCAATTACTAAACCTCCATTACCATACCAAGGGGAATCATTTTGACCCAAATAGAGTAATGGAGAGATTCATGAGTAAGAAATTGTTTCATAAGATGCATATAGAGGATTTCTGGGCTAATTGCTTAGATGATTATGAAGTGATGAAGAGATCTCACTTGAGATTATCCTTGGCATTTATAAGAAAGTTCCATATTATAGAAGTTCTAGATCAATTGGAGGATGATGAAAATGTGATGCATAGAGGAGCTTGGGAAGCACAATATCGCCAACCAATTCCCTTGCCCAATTGGGCTAATGCAGAAGAAAGTTACTTGGATGTTGTGATGAAGGAACCTATTAGATTGAGCAAAGCTTGGGTAAGGATCCAGATTGCTATGTTGGAAAGGCAAGGAATACAGCTTTCTTACACTGAACCTAACTCTAAAAAGGAATCTGGAGGAGAAGAGGACACACCAATAGAAATAATAGATGAGGCAGAGCAAGTTCAAGAGCTTGCTAAGAAGTTAGATAGTGAAGAGCACATGCCCTTAGCAGAGAAGGCTAAGAAAGTGAAAAAGGCAGTGCCTAAGGTGCAAAAGAAAGATATGCCCCTAGCCACAAGAACAAGAGCTTCAAAGAAAAGAGATATGCCAAGCGGGCCTGGAGAAGGTTCCAAGACAAAGAAAGTCAAAGTGAAGAACACTGGCATAACTATAGAGACTTCCACTATTACAGCTCTTGATAGCACTAATCTGTTGGCATCTCCTCCTACTGCTATTACTGTATCTTCCCCTATTGTCTCAACTCTACCTCCCACTACTATTTCTGCAACTATCATTCAGGAAGGTATCTCTACTACTTCCTCACCTACAATTGCTGTTTCAACTGCTTTGGCACCAGACTCAAACACCTTGAGCAGCTCCATTTCCCCCATTGCTGCCTCTTCATTTTCTTCCATCACCACTACATCCTATTTCTTCCATTCTTTCATCTTCTCTCCCCATGCCTACCTTTTCCATCACTTCACCCATTGTCATCTCTTATGTCTTATTAGTTTCTTCAATCCCACTAGCTTTGGGGTCTGCCACCTTTGCTAATTTAACACAAATCAACTTGCCTTCAATGGTAACACCCTTATCATCTTCTACCCCTACCTCCCAAGCTATCATAGACTAGGATTCTACTCCATTGGAAGTGCCACTGTTGCCGAGCATAGAGAAAGTGTGCAGAATTGGGTCTTCGAGAGATAGAGTCAGAAAATGATATGTTTGAAGAGACAAAGAAAGAAGTACCTGATGAGCCTTTGGCTGAAATAGCCAGTGCTAAAATAATTGAAATATCTGATAGTCCTCCAGAGAAGAACCCAATAGAAACAACTTAGAAAGAAGTATTGATAAACTGGAGAAACCTTTCAAACAAAGAGGAAGATATGGATAAGGACTCAGAACAAGAGCATAGATTACTTGAAGGGCCACTTAGTGCGGGCAATGAAAATCCTAATATACCCGAAGAACCTTCTTCCACAACACCTGATTGGCTACAAAGTAGAATTGCATATCCAGAGCCTTAGGTAGAAATTATGAAACTGGATTTGAGTGCTATCCTATCACAGACACAAAAGCCAAAGAAACAAAAGAAAGAAAAAGTGTAGTCAAGAATTTATAAGGATGCAACTAGATCCAGAATAGCAGAAATAGATGTCCCACTAGCCAATGCAAATATAGAACAAGTTAGAGCTGAGGACTATACTATAACATCAGTGAATTTGGGACCAACCACCAGGGCTCAAAGAGTTGATGAGTTTAAAGGTTCTATTTCTTTAATCCTAGAACAATTGGATAAGGACGAACTCATGAAGAAAGAGTTGAAGCAGCAAAATGATGAATTCAGAGCATGTTTGCAATTCCTGATAAAACCTATAGACTCTGAGGGTGAGTTAAGGATTGTTCCCACTTTGTTGTCAAGAGATGACGTATCTAAGCTCGATGAAGTCCAAACTCTATCAACAGGGACTCAGAAATGGATGATTAAGGTTTGTGAAAAGGGATGTTAGGTAATTGATGCAGCAGCTGAATTTCATAAGAATTTGTGCCAACTCTGAGAGCAGTAGAAAGACTTGTATGAGGAATGTGATCCCTTTGATGAATACTATTCTCAAATATTCCCTTGAATACAAGTGATCAGAGACTTGCCTGCTCAGACACTATTGTCTGAAAATATTTTGACAGGAGATAGATTGCATAAAGCCATTGATTGGTATCAACAAATAAAGTTAAGAAAGGAGATTTTTGACAGCATCAGGGAAACCTACAAAATAGTAGGTGAAAATATATTGATGCTCATTTACGAAATAAATGACACCTTTAAGGATTGTCTTTTGATGGCTTGTGATGACTTGGTGCCATATGATGTATATGGATGCAAAGATAAGTTGCACAAAATGGTCTTTGAAGATACTGAATTGGATGTGGAAGCCAGACTGGATAGAGTCAGTGACCTCTGAACTGACTTTTAATGCATTTCATAAAGGAAAGGCAGAGGTGGAGAAAATATATACTCGATACCGTCAAGAACTAGAGATGTTCAGATATCAGGCCAATCACCTCAAGAACTCAGACCTCGAGGATATCAATCCAACATTATCAGCTTGGGTCATATATCGCAATAAGATGGCATCAAAAGAAGACAATAGATTTGGATGATGAACATTAGTATATTTTTTTGAATATTTTTGTGTAATCCCGTCATTGATGTAAATTGCTATATTTGGAAGGTCATGTGACTCTATTTTGTCCTCATTATACCTTGTAAATGATCTTTTCTAGATATATATTTAATTGGGTAGTCAAATTGTCCAGGTTCAATGTATTTGGGGGTCATTTTTTGTCTCTTTCATAAGAGACAAAATGTAAGTCGGGTATGCAATGAGTTGTTGTAAATGTATTAAATGATGTCAAATCTGGATCATTGGTGTTGAGTTAATCTCCATCGCCTATTCAAAAACTTAATACGATGTCTCTCCTATATAAAGGGCTGCCATTTCCATTATTTGGGAGAAGACTCTTGATGCCAAATTGTTGATGCTCTACCAATTGAAGTTAATAAAAAGCAAGTTTTTGTAGTTTTCCTAAGAATTTGTGTATTATGTTGCTTATTTGGTTTTATGGTTCACTTCTTGATCTCCATTAATTAGTTAGTTGTGCTTTCACAATGTTCATGATTTGTTAAAGGTATCTGATGAATGTTCTTAGTCCATACTTTTAGTTGCTTGCTGATTGGAAGTGATTGTGTAAAGTTAGTCTGGGCTGATCTTTTTCTGCTAAGTTCAATTGCATTTCATAAGTTAAATTGGGTGTTTAATGAGTGAATGTAATATGAAAATCTTTAAGTTTCCATTGAAGATAGCATCATTTTCTGTAGTGCTGTAACATCCATTTAAGTTTGTTAACTCATAAAACTGGTTAATTTCATAACATTTGTCTACCTGTAGCAGTTCATATATTGTGAATGTCACTTAGGATTTCTCTAAAAACCCTCTCTTTTGCATTTTCTTTGGAAACAATTGTTAGTTTAGGAATTTCAGCAACATTTACATTGTTTTATCAACTAAAATCATCAAGGGTTTGCATGAGTCACTGCTCAAACTGTTTTAGTCTGTAAATTGCATGTAAGACCCCTTGTAGGAACAACTAGTACATTCCAACTGAGAGATTTCAAGAAAGCTAAGACCTAGCTGTAGAAACCTTGGAGTAGTCTTACCAGGGGTAGGATACTTTTCAAGAGAGGTGTGATACCAGCAATCACACCTGCATTGTTGAGTGCTAAAACACCCATCAACAGTTACCACTAGAAAGTTACTCGGTCATGTCATGTCTGAAGATGGGATATCCATAGATCCTGATAGAGGGAATTCCATCATGAAGATACAGTTACTAGGAAACAAGAAGGAATTAAAATCCTACATTAGTAAGATAAATTTTGTTAGAAAATTCATAATAGGGTTTGTCAAAATAGTGAGACCCCTAAATGCCATGCTAAAGAAAGATGCTAAAATTGAATGGACACTAGAAGCCAAGGCAACTTTCAAAGATATTAAGAAGGCAATAAATGATGATCCAATGCTTAATAGTATGGATTATATTAGAGTGTTTTACATCTATTCATTCGCATCTGATCATACCTGTGTAGCTATTTTAACACAAAGAAATGAGGCTAAAGAATAAAAGCCCATTGCATTTATGAGAACCCCATTTAAGGATGTTGAATTAAGATATCTAAACATCGAGAAACAAACCCTTGCCTTAGTCAAAGCCACTAAGAAGTTTTGCCATTACATCTTGAGAAGTAGAGTGATTGCTGTAGTACCAGATTCAATAGTCAAAATATTATTAATGCAAAGCGAACTTGGAGAGAAAAGGGCTAAGTGGATCAATTTCTTGTAAGAATATGACATGGAGATTACCCCTATGGAATTAGTCAGAGGACATGCTCTAACCAAAATGATTGTGGAAATAGACCCCATTTTGGTTAGTCAACAATATACAATGGATTCAGGTCACCAAGATAATTGGTATTTAAATATTAGGCATGTCCTAATCACAAGTAGATGCCCAAAAAAAAAGCATCCTAGAGAAGAGATTTAAAGATCAAGGCTCAAACTTATAAGATAAAAGGAGGATTACTATTTAGAAGGAACCATGAAGGGATATACTTTAGGTGCCTTAATAGGAAGGAATCTAGTAAAGTCCTCTAGGACTTACATGATAAGTTTGGGATAGCTCATGGATCCCACTTGGCAACAACACATACGATCCTCAGAGCCGAGTATTATTGGCCCACAATCTTCAAAGACACCATGAAGCATATTAAGCATTGTCATACTTGTCAAGTAGCAACCAATAGAGAAAGATATGTGGCACAACCTTTATAGCCAGTAATGGAGATGCATCCTTTTGCACAATGGGGAATGGATTTCATAGGAGATATCAATCCACCATTATTGGCTAGGCATAGGTATGTTTTAACCATCACTGACTATTGCACCAAATGGACTGAAGCAATGAGTAGAAAAACATGCACATTTGAAGATGTAATCAAGTTCTTAGAACACAACATCATTGCAAGGTTTGGAGCCCCTTTTGCACTAGTATGTGACAATGGACCTACTTTTTCCTCTTTAAAATTTTCAAATTAGGCATTTGAATTTAGAATTACATTAAAATTCTCATCTAACTATTGCCCCCAAGGGAATGGCTTAGCTTAATCTATTAATAAGAAATTATTGGATATCATTAATAAATTAGTAGAGAAAAATCCCAGGGAGTGGAGCACTCTGTTAAAATATGCATTATGGGTAGATAGGACTAGAGTTAAGCCTATTTTAGGCAACTCTCCCTATCAATTAGTTTATGGAGTGGACCCAATTCTGCTAGTAAACTTAAAGATCCCTACCCTGCAATTTTCCCAAGAGTATCTTGGCTTAGAGGACAAAATGGAAGTCTGCTTATTACAATTTTTACACTTAGAAGAGAAGAGGGATCGCACAATCGACCACTTCTCTAAACATTAGGCTATTGTCAAATGCTAGTTTGACAAGATGGCCAAAGTTAAAGCATTTAGGATATCTAATCTTGTTCTATCCTAGGATAAAGCCCACGAAAAGAAGGGAGACCATGGGAAGTTTGATAAATTATGGATATGTCCCTTTCAAATAGATAAAATAGTAGGAGATAGTACTTACAGGTTGAAAGCCTTAACTAGGGAGGATGTTCCATTTCTTGTCAATGGAAAACTCCTAAAATACTATTTCCAAGCTTGATTCAGAGGAAGTCTAAAACTTGTATATATGTATAGTTTCTTGTACAGTGGTTTACATGTTTTGCATTGTTTTCTTGTTTGTTGAGCCCTTGTTTGGTTGGGCATGATATGGAGCACCTTTTCACTGAAGAAAATGATGGAATTCCTTAAATTTAGGAAAGAATTTCACATCCTTACATAGGTTGTAATTTCTATAGGTTTGATTGTGTTGGTTTACTTTGTGAAATCATATTCACCAATCTAAATGAAGGTTAATCAAAGAATCATCAAATGAACACACCTAAAGATCTATGAGGCCTATTGTTTCACTCCCTTATTTTTGCTCATTTCATATTATTGTTGGAGACATTTTAGACATTTGGGGACTGTTGATCTTGATATGCAGACTTTCTAGACTACATTCCTTTATTTTGGTTAGCTATGCTTAGTATGTGGTGATTTTACTATATCCTGATTTTGATTCATTGATGATGTTTAGACATGTGATATGTACTTTGATGATATGAGAGATGTTAGTTGTTAGACCATTATATGGATTTGCTATGTGATTTTGATTCTGAGATATTATATAGAAATGCAAATGATGAATCTAATTATGATGTGATTTTTATGATGTTTTAAATGATTATGCGATGGTGTGAGTGTATGCTTTTCCTTGCTTTGGCTATGATATACATGTTGGATTAATCTGTTGTTTAAGTGCGCAAGTGATTTTCCCAAGGCACAAAAAATCGGAGGTCATCCCTCACTTTTTGTGAATCCTGTGTTGAACCGATCTAGTTCCAAGAGGAACCAAGATCAACTGTGTAAAGCATGATGAATTTTCGTAATGTTTGTATATGGTGTCTTTTGGGCTAGGTCTACCTATTTTTAGATTGTATTATAGTGTTTTTAATGTGTAATGTTTATTTGACTCTATTTTTGTTTTAATTTTTTTGTGACCCCTTTTCATGTGTTTTTCTACATCCTAAGGTGCTTAATTTGGGTTAAACGTGACCCTGAGTTGTACCCCTAGGGTCTAGGGCCCATTTGAGCATGTATAACCCTAGGATAACTCCCATATGGTCACTTAAACTTTACCTTGAAGTGAAGTGGCGAAAATGGAAGTTTGGGGAGGAGTGGAAGGTTGGGTCAAACCTTCAGCCTTATCCACACCTCATTCCAAGGCATTGGGGTACCTTGCATTGAAGGCTTGGGAAGTCTTCAAGACCCCTAACTGTGGAGGACCCAACTCCAAGGCTCTCACACATTGGTGAGAGTACCTTGGGGTTTTTTGGGCTTTCATGGGAGGATAGGATATGGACACATGTTGCACCCTCATTCTTTTTGGGCTCCACCTTGCTCTCACACATGTGAGAGAGCACAAGTGGAGGGGGCAAAGCTTGGTGGAATGGGAGGGTGACATGTGTCACCTCCAAATTCCATGGAGCTTGCAAGTGGATGTGAGGAGGAAGGAGAAGGTGACATGTGTCACCTTCTCATTCCTCAAGGCTCATGAAGAGAGCCTATTTTACTCCCTCTTGAGGAGAGGGAGAGGGTTCTAGATTTTTTTTACATCTTTTATTTTTTGGGAGGTTTTGGGTTGAGTTAGAGAAATTTTGGAGGCACAATTGGAGGAAGGACTTGGAGGTGGAGTTGGAAGGCTCTACTTCAACTACCTATCATTATTGGGCTTTTCAAGGTAGGATTCAAGGCTTTAAGCCTTTCCTTATGCATTTATCTTTTTGGTTGTGTGCTTGCTTTGTGTGTGTTTTGTATTTGGTTGTTGTGGGGTTTTTAGGGAGTTTTGTAAGAGCCTCTCCATTTGGAGAAGATGCTCAACATGTGTGGGGTGGGGAAGGAGTGAACCTCCTCGAGGTCACCCTCTTGGTGTTGGTATTCTATGGCCTTGAGGGCAAGATTTTGAGTATGGAGTATCTTGGTTGGCATGAGTGCTATGGTGAAATCTATGTATACTTGGAGTTATCATTTTGGGCTTGAGGCCTTGTTTGTGTTGAGACTTTGAGTTTATTGGAGTAGCCCTCTTGAGTTGAGTGATGTCCACTCCCCTACCCCTTCAAACTCATTTCTATGAGTTTTGTGTTGTGTTAAATCTATGGGTTTACTTCATGTTTTGTTGGCTTTCTCATTGTTGTGTTGTGGAGTGTTAAACCTTGTGTGAAGATGACCTCCCAGCTCGGGGGTGACCCACTAGCAGGTCTATGGTAGGGAGGAGAGTAGTTTTGTGGCTTAGTTTTCCCTCCCTTGTTTTAGTCTTGTAGGTTTATTATTGGCTATGGAGCTTGGTAGAAGTGCTTTCAGTTTCATGTTCATTGTTGTTTTTGGCTATTTGAGAGCCATGGCAAAAAATGGCCCATTTGTTAGTTGGATAAAATGGAAAGAGAGAAAATACTCTCTTCAAATGTATTGTTTCAAAAGATTTTAATGTTATATTTTACCTTGTGATGTTTGCAGAAAAAAAAATGTAATAGTTGGATGTTTTTAAAAGGTTGTTAAAAAAAAAGGAGAAAGAAATTTTGTTTGCTGTTTTCATTATTTGTTAGGAGAAAACCTATGTTGAAATGTGTTAGAAGCTTTAGAGGAAAGATATAGTTAATGATTTATTTCAACACAAGAATATGTTGTAATGGTTATTTAAATTTATTTATGATGCTGTCTTAATTATTTCTATAGTTCTTTTTCAAAAAAAAAAATATCACTTGCTGTGCCGCCGACAGCAGAGGCATTGAGTGTTGTTGGCAGTTGGGGGGGGGTTCAAACCCCCACTGCCGTAGCCCTCTTTTATATTTTTCTGTGTTGTTTAAAACAACAAAAAAATGGGAGTATGGTAAGGGGTGGGGAGGGGTCGACCCCCCCACACCCCTAATATCTTTTGATCCCTTGAACCTACATATGAGGAAACCATACCGGTGACAGCGCCTCTATTTAACCATTGCCCTTCTCTTCAAACGACCATTGGCCATTAATCTTTGACCTGTATCATTATTTTTTTATGCCTTTTAAAAAAAAGGGCAACAAATACACACACACACACACATCTGGTTCTACATCTATGTGTATTTTAGATAACTATATATATATAATCCCCCCTCCCGCCCCCCCAAAAACAAAAAAAAGAGAGGATTTAGATTCAAATGAATAGGAAAAGCAATGAGCATATATTCATTGTATATACCTTCCTTCTATGGCGGCCATGGCTGCCCTGTGAGAACCCTGCAAAACAAAATGAGAGAAATAAAATATGGAGGGAATGAGATAAGTATGGTTAGGGTTTTCTTTTGCCCATAAGGAAAATAATTTTTTATTGAGTGGGCTTTTTAGGGTTGAGAGGTGAGGATTTTTTTTTAAATTAAAGGAGATTTTAATTTTTTTGGGGTGCATTGTATTTATTTTAGTCTTTAGCCTTGGGGTGTTAGAGTTAGTAGGGTTAATATTTATTGGAGTAGACAATAGGTTAGAAGGGTTTCTATTTTATTTAATGTGGATAGTATTGTGAATTTATTTATGTAAGGGTTAGAATATTAGTTTTTTGGTTCATTTGAATTTGGGAATCTCTTAATATTTATAGGATACTATAGTGAACATTATTCTTATAGGGAATTTAATTTTAATTTTTGTAACTTGTGAATTATTAATGCAATAGCATATTAGCTTGGTTGAATTAATTAATTTAATCGTATGTTTGGATTTAATTGAAGTAGGTTATTAAATTAATTTAACCTAGTTAATCAAATAGAGAACCTTTGTGCAGTAGATTATTCTTCCTAGCATATTTATTCTATTTATTTAATTTAATCAATTTTATTGAGTTTAGTGAACTTGTTGGCATGAATTTTAAATTAGAATAATTCCTAAATATGCTCTAGTGGTGTTATGCTGCCAGATTTTTCTGGGAATTAGGGTTAATTTTCTTAAGTGATTTTATCCTTGTGTTGAGTAATATTCTAATGTTTCTGCAAACTAGTTGTTTTGATTAAGTAGTTATTTATTATTTTAATGCTCTAGAATTAAGGTTTTGATTTTGACTCATGTCAAAATCCCGTCACTCACTTAGGAGAACTTAGGGTTTCGATCAATCGATCCTAACCCTAATGGCGATGCTCATCACGTCGCATAACCCCCTAGTCAGCTATCATCATGCAGGGGATTGCACATGTGATTGTAGTACCCCGAGATTTGATTGACATGTTTACACCTTATGTGTATTGTAACCGACCACATTGACGCATGCGAGGGGGTTTCTAGGGATGCATGATTTTTTTTTATATTTCATGTCATGACCACATGACAAATGTGGACATGACATGTGTGTTGCATGTCATGACCGCATGGGAAATGTGGGCATGCCAAGATTCTAGGATTAGTTGAAAGTGTTAGTGTCTACATTAAGTGAAAAATCTAAAGGTTTGACTTTGCTACCACTATAATTCCCAGTTGAGCAATAGGTTTTGTTACTGTGCAAACAATGAGCTGAAATGATATATCTTACACAAAAGGGAAAATATTGAAAATCAAAAGGGAAAGAGAATTTATTTTGTCAAGATCACCTAAATAGCCCCACTGGGGCTATGGATGCCTGACTAGAAGTGGGGCTCTATTTAGGGGAATTATAGGTAATAGCCTTGCCAAGGCTATGGACACTTGACTGGTAGCAAGGCTCTATCCAAGATTGGCTCAAAAGGTTAAATCAAACTATGTAGCTTAATGTTAGTTACTATCATTCTCAACTTCTCTAGTAGCAGGGAAATGGATCAAAGCACACACTTGCATTCTTTCTCATTATCTAGTTTCATTGGTGAATATGATCCCATCTGATTTGGTATTTATATTTGTATGCCATGGAAGTTAGAATTCTATGTCTATATTTGCTCCTCTTAAATTAGTTAAGAATTTGGTGGTTTTCTTTGGTGGAAAATTGTTGTGTGGTCTCACAACATGCCCCATTTTGCCTTAGAAAAAGAGGGACCCAACTTTTTTTCTTTTGCTTTGCTTGTGTGTTTTCCCTTTTGGGCAATATGGTAAAATATAATGTCCTGATCTTTTCAAAATTTGAAGTCTAAATTTTTCCCTTGCAAAGGTCACCAATAGATAGAGAATGAAATTTTGAGCAACTTTGCCTTTTGTATTGTTACTAATTTTTTGTTCACACTTAAAATTAGTTGGACCTAAGTGTAGTTGCTCAGAAGGAATAATAGAAAACTTCAAAGTTATGCATCTATTGAATGGTTGATGCCTTGACAGAGTAGAAATGAAAATCTAGTTGTCAGGATAACCCATCAATCCAGTTAGGATTGATAAGTTATCATGACAAAAGAATTGATTATCAAGAAATCAAACATTCAAGGAGATACAGTTGTTCTACACAGTTTGATCTTTTAGGAGTTATAAGTTAAATTGATTATTCAGTTTATCAGTTTTGAATAAAAGAAAGAAAGATATTTTGTATTTCACTGTTATTTCATGTCATGTTTCGAACATACATTCAAGTATCTGTTACTTTATCTCATGCATTTATTGAAAAGGAAATATATATACATCATATGCATGAGAGAAATTAATTGATCATGTTTAAAAGAAGTGTTCAAATGTGTCCCACACAAGCCATGGGAGTAACTAGACTAAGCAATTGCAGACATGCAAGCTATGCATCTATTTGATAAAAGAGAAAGCAATAAACACATGATAAGGTTAAACATCCATCATTGCCTGATGATGGAGGTTGTTGCTGAAGATGGCCTTCAAGTCTTAAATCTTCCATCTTCACTCCAAGCCATCATCAAGTTGAAACCTACAAAATTTTGGGGACAACCCTGTTAGTGCTCTGGATGTTTAAAATTATCACATGCTTTTATCAAATAGAGACATCTACTTATCACATCATGCATTTAGAAGAGAGTTCAGGTCATAAGATGACACAAATCAAGAAGAAAACATGAAGAAAATCAGTCAATGCTATTAGATACTTTTTTATGTTAACTTGTTTGTTCACTATGCAGGTATAGGACAAGTTTTGTTGTTGATTTGAATAAAAATAAGCATGTGGATTAAAATGTGGCTTCCATAAGGGTTGAGCCTAGCATGCTTCTTTCTTACTTAGTCAAGAAAGATATCAAGAGTAATGGACAAATTACATCATATGTTGCTTCCACATGCTATGTTATCAAGAGCTTAGGTCCATATGAAATACATCAAAAGTAGGGATACCATTCAATGCCTTGCTATGTAATAAAGAATACAAGTATAATTTCAAAGATGAGACATCATTCTACACCTGGTATTTCTCATGTTGTTTTCATACTATTGAAAATGTTCAAAGGTTAACAGTCATATCACATTCAAGTTGCAAGTGTCTCATAGAGATAGTTAAGTAAAATGCCACATAGAACAATAAATGAAACAGTGGAAGGCAAGACAATCATATTCACATAATGCCAACTTGACTGTCATAAAGTAAGCTTCACAAGATATATGAGAAGTGTAACTTCCACATGCTAAAGGCTAAAGATGCAAATAACAGATACATACAACATGATCACATTTCATCAAATGATAAAGACTGTTACTTACTATCAGAAACCTTATAAGAAGAACAAGCTATGGAGTAGCTACATATGTCATCACTAACATGACAGTCAAGTACATATTCAAAAGCAAGAGATTGTCATGTATAGAGCACACAAAGATTCAAATACATAGAGCACAATGGAGTGTAAAGAATGTAACACTCCAAGGATAAAGAAGGTGGATTCCATGCATTTCATCATTGTTGTGTTTTGACAAAATTCATTCCCCATGCCCAAAGCTACAGTGATGCCATGGTACAAGTAAAGAAGGTGCCATGCCTTAAGAAGAGATACAGTCACTTTCACCATGAACAGTCAGGACAGAATCAATAAAGTGGCTTTTACAAAGTAAGGTATAGTCAGAATATGTTAAGATATATCATAAGTTGCCATACACATCTATAGAAGTGCATCAATGATGGAGTAGTAGTAGAAAGAGAACATGATACATGCTAGATGCTACAGTATTAATGATTGACAAAAAGCATGAAATTCACAAGGTAAACAGTCCTATTGCTTTTATGCCATTATGCCATCATGATGCAGTCATAGTAGTAAATTACCATGGTTAAAGATGAAGGAAGATGCTTGATATATATATTACTGTGAGAGCCAAATGATACAATAAACAATCATTATGCACAAAGGTAGATACATGTATACCATTAAAATGCACAAGGACAGCTACAGGTGTAGGAGAAAGACGCATGATACATATGATGAAATAGACATTCAAGTGATGAAATAAGGAGAGATAAGAGCATACAATCTAAGCTACAGATGCATTTTAAGAACATACAAATAGCTACAAGTACAAGGAGAGAGAAGAACATAACATATATGATAAAGTATAAATCCAGATGCAACAAAGATAAGTACACAGTCAAAGATGATTCCACATGACAGACAGTTCATCATATTACAATTAGAAACCTGAGGAGATATGCAAATAAGCCAAAGAGACCATCTAAGCTACAGGAGAACTTCCCAGGAGTGCTAATGTATGCTAAAGAATATCAAATGATTTGTTGTCATACAAAATATCAAAAGATTTTCTTATAACCAGTAGCTACAGTGGGACAGATAAGGGAAGTGTATTGTCATCATCCATGCCAATCTCAAGGAGGAGAAAGTGTTATGTGAAGTAAAGAAAAATCTCCATTTTCTAATACTTCAAACTCTTAAATGCTTTTTCCAACAGATGGAAAAAACCATAGTCAAGAAGGTGTTATATAGAAGGAAAGATTGCTCATTAAAAATGTAGACCCATATCAAAACATCAAACCCTAATGTCATTTTTGCAAACATAGTCAAGAAGATTCAAATAAAGGAGAGTGGCCATAACAGTTTGAAGCCATGAAAGTACAAAATAAGAAAACCCTTGACAAAAGGTTCAACCATTGTTTCTTTACAGTCAAAAGAGAAGGAAATAATAGTAAAGACCATGCATGGCCATGGCATTGTGAAGGGATGAAAGTGCAAGAAGGGTTGAAACCCTAGCTTCAAAGCTCACAAACCCTTGATAGTCTACACTATTTGATGCCTATTTATAGAAGGATCATGGCCATAACAGGTAGAGGCTTTGAAAATTGAGAAAAGATGTCAAAACCCTCATCTTAAAAAACTCAAACCCTTGTTGTTTTTTCATCTACAGATAAGTCAAAACCAAAAGGAAATATATACAATCATGGCTGATAGTGATATAGCATTTTTTGCTATAAAATACAATACCCATGTCTACCAATAGACTTGCCATTCTGTAAAGACTAAAACCAAAGACAAATGAAGCTACAAAGATGAAAATGACAAGTGCTTACCCTTTTTGCTGACAGGAGGAGAGATCTTTCCATAGCCTCACAGTGGCCTTAAACTTTTAAGAACAGATGAAGACCATGAAGGAAGAAAAATATAGAAACAAGAAAGAGGGTATCAAAGAGTGCATAATGATGGAGATAGCCATGAAAGAAGAAGGAGGCCGTGGCCATTAAAAATAAATAAAGCTACAGATATTATAAAACGCCTCATATGAAACAAAAAGTAGTGTTACCTTCTTCCTTATGGTGCAGAGTTCCATGGTTTCAATAAAGAACAGCCGTTGAAGGGAGAAAGACCAAAGCCATGATGGAGGCATAATGCAGTTGCAAAGCTCTAAAGGAGGAAGACCAAATGAAGAGTGAACAAATTTAGGGTTGTTTCCTTACTTTTGTTCGAAGGTTCTTTTCTCCCAAGTATATTTCTGACTTACAAAAAAATAAATAATTACATTATCCAAAGGAGTGCCATGGTCAAGACCTTTTGTCTTGAAGATCCTAGCCATCATAACATGGAGTGGCTGATAAGAAAATCTTAATGCTTAATTTTTATTAAGTCAAGAGGGCTGATATGATGGGAGAGAAAGGCTTCATGCCTTATAAACCTTTTAGAGATTCCTTGGTGGTCGGCTATTGCATAGACAATGTAACACATGATTAAGTTCTTTGTCCTTATTCAAAACATCAAAAGGTAAGGATACCTCCTAATTATGCATAGTGGTTAACAAAGCCAAGAGGGTGTGTTTTCAGACATGGCATGCATGAGACTGAGATGGGATTTTCCAAGGTAAGTGATTATGCATGGTGGCAGTATAATGGTGCATATATAATGGAGTATTTTGATGCATGGGGTTTTTATGCATAATGGAGTTGTAAGTTTCCTTGATTTTAAAGATGTAATGGAGATATAAGGTGAGGATACTTTTTGATGCATGTTGATATAATGTGTAGGAGTAATAAGGTGTTTGTATCATGTTATGATGAGAGATAAAATTTATGCATGAAGGCATATACTATGCATGGAGATTAAAGGGTGATATTATTTTTCCCTTAGTGCATGTGGAGTGATAAGGGATAATGTTCATGCCTAAGTGTTTCTTTTTATTGATCATGGAGTGATAAGGATATTTTTTGCCTTGATGTATATTTAAATCATGCAAAATAGAGATATTTTTTCCCACATGGAGGTATAAGGAGTTTTCTTTTTTCTCCAAAAGTCCTATTTTTTCTCATATCATGTGAATTAGGCAAATGTAATTGGAGTGATAAGGAGGGTTATTCTTCTTCTAATCATGCATGATTTTACAAAGTCATTAATTGTAAATAAATAATAAAGTGATATTTTCCAAACTAGTTTATTATTTTCACAAATTGTAAAATCAGAAATAGAACAAATTGTAACCTATAATAAAGTAATTTTCTATTACTTTATTATTTACTCATAATCAATTTTGCTCATGTAAAATCATGCAAATTGATTAGTTGAGTTAACTAGGCCGCCTAGGAGGTTTTGCATGACTTTTAGAAGTATTTTTAGGGTCCTTGGTCAAACTTTTTGGTCAAGCATATGGAGAGACCCAAATTGAAACTATTTTTGCTCAATTTGTGGCAGTTTTAGGCCCTAATTTTGAGGATTTTGGAGGTTGCTCAGGAATGAGTATTTTTTGAGGTAGTTATCTGCAAGTCCATATTTTTTGCATACCTCTTGGGAGAGAAAACCTATATATTGTAAAGAAAAAGTTTATTTTTGCTAGTTCTTGTTTCTCATTCTGATTCAGACAGATTGGAGAATTCTTGTAGCTCACTTTTACAGTTTTATTGAGAGATTGACAAGTTACAGGTTATACTTTTGTCTTATTTGTAGAACTTTCCTTTGTTTATTTCAGATCAATTGAATTACCTTTCCTTTTAGTGTTGATTGTTGAAGTGATTTGATGAAATTTTGTTATGTTTTATTATTAGAGCTTTAAAATTATTGTCTCACTTCCTTGCTTGTAGCATTAAGCATATATTCATTACAGGTCTTAGGTTGTGTTAACCAGAAATAATCTTTTTTGTGTTGTGAAAAAAAAACCATTTCCTTCATAAAAAACTATTTTCAAACCTTCCTTAGAATCACTTTTGTGGTATTTATGCCAAGTCTGGATTGTGTAAAAGTTAGTTTTCTGAGCAAACATTGTGGATTAGATTGCATTATTTTTTACCTAAATCAGGTGCATCACCATTTTTATCTTTTTGTATTTCAATTGGTTTATTTCTTCCCTTTTCCCAAATAGTAAAAAACATACATCTCAATAGAACATTTGAAGGGAACCAACCCCCAATCTAGAGGTCTAATTTTGTCATAGGGCAGTGCTTCACCAGCTTTGCATACGGGTGCAATTCCCAGTGATAACGTGTATCACATTGAAATTTAACAAAGTGAAAGAGTTAGGCATGATCAAAGTGTTGGTCAACAAGATGGATATTTAGATATCAATATTTCATATTCACCACATGTCCATATCCTTGTTGAAATGTCCATATCCATTGTATTAATCTTAGTAGGTACGTATTGTTAGAAACTTGCTGGTGTTCTGATTGATGTCAACTCCTGGTAGATGGTTCACTTGGTTCCTAAGTGCTTTTGAGAAAATTTGATAAAAAGGTGTGCAATGTGATAGAGGTACTCTTAGTGTTATGCTCCACATTTCTTCCTAGATAAAGATATGCTTGTGTGGTTTGGAAGTGTTGATCAGAGGTGTTTAGAGGTGTTATATCCATAGTTTCAAGTTCTAGATCATGTAGATGTGGAAGATGTGTTTGACAAAGTGTTTTCCTATGTAGAAGACTGTCTGGCAGAAATGAGATTTCTTTGCATTGAGGTTTCTTGTTTTGTAAATCTAGAGAACAGTCCATATCTACCTTCCCTTGAAGTTTCTAGTAATGGGTTGCTTTGCAAGTTCAGTTGTTATGTTGGTGTTCAGAGGTAGTGGATCCTAATGTGTAGATTGAGGACATTCTTTGTTTTAGGAGGTTGAAAAAGTGTTTCAAGAGATTTTGATGGTGTTGAATGTTATGGGAAGATGTGTGAATGTTGTGGAGCATCTCTCCTTGGTCCACATGATGTTTTTAGTCTTGGAGAAGTGTGGATGTGGTCGTTAGCTTAGGTTTGGCTGACCTGGCTTACTAGCGCCATTTGTGAAGGTACCTCATGGATTGTGGATGTGATGAGAAGCTTGGTGATATAGATTTGAGTCCTAGTTAACCATTGATGTGGTCCACTTTCACTTCTTTCCACTGCGGAAGTGTTTAGTGCCAACCTAATTGGTGTTGCATGTTTGAGGTGTACACACTTCTTAGGACCGAACTAATTGATACAGGTCTTGGGTTCAAATGGTATAAATGAAAGATGAAGTTGAATGGAGAAAAGTAGAGAAGATAATGTGAATGTGAATCAAGGGTAGTGAGTTGTGTGTGAACTTAAATACTTATGACTCTAGAATGCAGTGACCAAAAGGTGTCTATATTTTAGTGTGCTAGAATTTGCTGGAGGTAGTGAGCTAAAGGTTGTAGATGGCAAGGAGTGGTAGTTGTGGATCTCTCCTATTACTTTGAGATAGTGAATCACTCTATAACAATCTTCTTTTTCCTTCTCTCTTTTGAGCAGTGAGCCTTTCTTTTGGGTAATGAGCCCTTGGTGGTGAGCCTATTGATTTTTAGTGTTGTTATTCATATATATGTGAGCTAATCCTCACCATGGTTTTTCCCTTATTGGGTTTTCCATGTAAATCTAGTGTTCTTATGTGTCTGATGTGTTTGCATTGATGCTTCATATGTTTACATTTTACTAATGCATGTTAAGAGGTTTATGATTGAAATTGCTTTGAGGGTTTAAGGTTTTAATACACAACTGATTCACCCCCCTCTCATTTGTCCTTTGCATTCTAAAAATTGGTATCAAAGCCAAGTTCCTTAAAGAAGATTAACCGCTTGGGGTAGATCTAGATGGTGCATAGGAAAGGCATAAGGTTCCAATGTTTGATGGAACAAATTTTTCTTTTTGGAGGACCAGGATGGAAAGCTTTCTTGTCTCACTAGGATATGGGGTATGTAAGATAGTTGACAAAGAGTATACTAAACCTCCTAATGGTCCAAAGGATGAAGATGAGATTAAAGAATATGAGAACAATGGAAATGCAAGGAGTGCTCTTCTAAACAATCTCTCTGATTCTAAATTAGTGAAGGTAATGAGTTACAAAACTACTCATGAAATTTAGAAGAAGCTGGCAAGTACCTATGAAGGAGATGACAAGGTCAAGCAAGCAAAGATGTAGATTTTAAAGACCAAGTTTGAAACCCTAAAGATGTCAGAAGATGAAAATATTGCAAGCTACATGCAGAAAATTGATGAAGTTGTCAACTCCATCAATGGTCTTGGTGGAAAGCTGGAGGAAAGTGAAGTGGTAAAGAAGGTACTAATAACTCTTCCAAAATCTTATAGTGCTAAAGTTTCTTCTATTGAAGAAACTCAAAATTTGGATAAGTATTCTAGGGATCAGATGTTTGGTACTCTAACTACTTTTAAGATAAAAGAATTTGGTCAAGATGATTCAAGGAAAGAAATTGCTTTTAAGGCTAGAAAGATAGAAAAGAATGTTGAATCAGATCCATATGAATTTGATGAAGTGGAAGCAAATTTTGTAAGAAGATTGAAAAAGGGCTCTAGAAAATACAGAGGTAAGTTACCTTTCAAATTATTTAACTATGGAAAGATAGGTTATTATGCTTCAAAATGTCCAATCAAAATTTCAAATGACAAATACAAGGATAACAAAGGAAAATCATTCAAGAGAAGTTATTAAGTTAAAAAAGATGAGAGCATATCTGATGATGAGTCTAACTATCCAGATGATGAAAGTAATGAATGCCTATTCATGGATTTGAATGATGAAAATAATTCTGAAAGGGATATGAAGGAAATTGCTCTGGAAACAAAGCATTATATTACAGGAGCTCTGGTAACTAATTTTCATCCAAGAGAAGAGAAGAACCTCTGGTTAATTGATATTGGATGTTCAAATCATAGGACAAGTGATAAGAATAAGTTTGATGGAGGTTTTGTTAAGTTTGGAGATGATGCATCTACCAATATATGTGGAAAAGTTTCAATTAGTTTTAATGGCAAGCACAATATAAATGACGTTCTATATGTCAAGGGTCTCCAACATAATCTTCTAAGTGTAGGACAAATGTGTAGTAGAGGATATAACCTTGTATTTTAGGATGGTGGATGTGAAATAGAAAGGAAAATTATGGAACTCTGATTGCTACAGGGACAAGGACAAAAGGAAATATATATCAGCTCAAAGGTGCTAATGGTATGTGTTTCATGACTCAAGTTAATGAAAGTTGGCTATGGAATAGAAGAATATGTCACATCAATTTTGATAGTCTAGTGAGGAGCATCTCTACTCAAGTTGTCAGGGATCTGCCAAGAATTACAAAGCCTATTAATTCAAATTGCAAGGAATGTTAGATTGGGAAGCAAACAAGGAAGAACTTCAAGATCAAAGAGTATTCTATCACCAAACCTTTGGAATTGGTGCATATAGATCTGTGCGGCTCTACAAAAGTAGGAAACTTTCAAAGGTGATAGGTATTGCATGTTGTTGATTGATGATTACTCTAGAATGACTTGGGTAACTTTTCTCAAAGAAAAATCAGAAGCTCTAAATAGGTTTAAAGCATCGAAGGTTATGGTTGAAAATGAAATTGATTTAAAAATCAAGTGTTTGAGGTCTGACAGAGGTAGCGAGTTCACCTCCAATGAGTTTAACTACTTTTGTGAAGATCATGGAATAAAAAGGCATTTGTTAGCCCCTAGGACTCCTTAGCAGAATGGAGTTGTGGAAAGGAAGAATAGGATAGTTTAGAGTGTTTGGAAGTGTTTTATAAGAAAAGGGGGAAAATGATAAAGGGTTAAATCCTCCTTTCACTATAAACATTCAAGGACATCCAACCAAGTTGAATCACAACTCTTGCAAGAGGATTCACCTACAGGTTGGTGTGTCACTTGGAATGATGTGGAAATTCATAAATTGTCAATTAATGTATTAATTTAATGGTCAAGTATGCTGAAAACCCTAATTATGCAAAATCATAAGCAAATTGATAAATCATGACAAATTCTTGCAAACTAAGATAGTAGACAGAGATTAATTATTGACCATTTTTTGAAGTTCATGATGTAGAATGTTTAGGGACAATGCCCTAGGCACCCAAGTCCAAGGTACAATTTTATTTAGGGAATACGAGGCTCTTGACGGCACTAATAATCACTATTCCATCTGTTTCTATCATAGGAGATGCAGAGGACACTGCCCTAGGTGCCCTAGTCTAAGGCAAGATGATCTTGAGGATGTTGGAGCTTTTTCAAATGTAGATTGTCACTATCATGGAGATTCCTATGTATACAACCTTCGAGGACATTTCCCTAGGTGCCCATGTCTTGAAAGTGCTCTGAACTACTTCTTTATGCTAGATTCAGAATCCTTATCTTCTGCAACCTTCCTCTGCAACTCCACTCCGTGAAATCCTATACATGTAACCCGTAATCAGAAGGAGTGTGGTTGGGGGTTGTGGTGTTTAAGAGCTTGCCTTAGTCAAGCCTTGGAAGGACATTCAATTCTTGTGAACACCATTGTCAAATAAAAAGTGTGTATCTCTACAGGATAGAGGCAAAACCAAATTGATAAATGATTTAAACACAAATAGATATCACCTCGAAGGTGTAGCTCTCACATAGATGAAGATTCTTCAATACATGAGAAGATGAAGCTAAATCTACAATCACAAACATAATAACAATGCTCTTCTCTGCAACAATAAATATCTTGAATGCTCTAAAATCATAAGTTCACCAAAAGTTCATAATCATCTTCTAGTTTACAAATGAAACACTAAGCATTCTTATATATGCAACGTTATACATTCCCACTAAGAATTTCATAATTCAAACTTAAGATGTCGTCATAGGACCTAATGTAGACACCCAAAATTAACTCATTTCATTATTTATCGATTTATTGCATTTTCACCATTTGCATCAGCATTTAGGTAACTTTGTCCTAGCACACTTGTTTTGAAAACATCTAATCACCCATATTTCTAATTAATCAAATAAATCATATTTATTTAGTTAATTTCCCTCTCAATTTTCATCTAATTTCTTCTATTTCTAATAATTAAATAATTTTTATTATTTAATTATTTCTTATATTTCTTCCAAACAATTAAATAAATTTCTTAATTTATTTAATTGGTTCCCTCTATCATGAATAAATAAAATCAATATTTTATTTATCTATCTTATCATCACCTCTATAAATTAAATAAATTTCAATTTATTTATTTTATTTCCTCTCTCATTTAAAGTCATCCCTTATCTTATTACTTTCTTCTATGTGTACAAGTTGGCCTTGTTCATTGGAATGATCTAGATTAAAATTTTAATTGGTTCTAAAAGCAAGCATCCTCATCATCAAATCCTTAAAGTAGAACATCTCTCTATTTTAAGTAAACTTATCTTATCATCAATAACAACCCAACTACAATCATTTAAAATAGCTCGTACCTATGGACACATGGCTTATGCACATTCATCTATGTCATCTTTTAAAATCTCATCCCTCCATTCTATCTTATCATCTCCACCATTAATTGATTTTAGTTGAGGCCTATAAACACCCTCTCATTCCATACTTCTCATCTATTATAAATCCAACATTATCATAGCATCCATATTATCATCTTGAGCATATTGAGCATTTGAGCTTCCATTGTATCCATTGAGCATATTATCACTATCATCTATCCATCATGGCAGCTTTGATCTTCATGATTGTTCATTGTTGAGAAGCAATCCACATCACAAAGAAGGAATCATACAATCTAGGTGATCTTATTCTTTAATTGCATGCATTTGGTTTTACTTGGATTTGATTCTTTGACGGTGGTAGGATTAGGTTTTGATTTTGCATGATTGATCTTATTGACCTAATTTTTACCTATCCATAGTCATCATAGGACCTAATTAACGATAACATAACCAACATTCAAATTTGGGACCTGCCTAAAATAGGGTAGGACAAGGACACGAGTGCCCATGTACCAGGTCCCCTTTTTATGTTAGGGATAAGTGCCAAAATGTCCCTCAAGCCCCATGTGACATGGGTTTTAGGCCATTTTCTTTTGGGAGTTAAAATGAACATGCAAGATGCAAAACAAGGGACCCGGGAGCTAAACTTAGGAGGAAAAAGTCTAGGGAGACATTTTCTAACATAACATTTAGCCCCCACTTTAATGTATGTACAAATACAAGACCCATAAATGCATTAAAGTATGGTCAAAACACAACAAACATGCTAGGCATTTGAAGCTAATGCATACACAAAGATTGAGAGACTATTTCTAGCCCCCAGTCTCAGGTAGACATAAGAGAAAACACATTACAAACATGCCAATCATTATGAAGATAGTAACAAGCACATAAAACATGGAGAAGACAGTATTGAAGACACGCAAAACATAATGAATACAATGAATGTAGCGATTATTTATTTTCATTTTCATATATATATGAATGCAAATGCAAATACATGGAAAGTAAAAATGCAAGACACCACCCAAAATGTAGGAGGGGCTTTCACCATGCTCTTTGGACTACATATGGGGCAACAAACATACAATACAGATCTCAAAGTGCAAGAGAGGCATTTCACCACGCTCTTTGGACTACACTTGAGAACAAACACGCCATACAAATCCCAAAGCATAGGAGGGGAATTTCACCACACTCTTTGGACTATACTTGGGAACAAACACACCATACAAATCCCAAAACATAAGAGGGGCATTTTTCCATGCTCTTTGGACTATACTTGGGAACAAACACACAGAAGGCACATGGAAAACATGAGTGCCGTATAGCATGTGAAAGACATACTATACGTCTTAAACATGATAAACAAGCATTGGTAGGAGCCTATTGCTAGGTTCACCACCATCTCAAGCACATTACAAGTATGTCTAATGGTTGGGCTTATGCCACAACAAATGCCAAAGACATGCTAAAGGGAGGATACACCAACCTGCCTACTTGGAGGACTTTTAGAATAAAAAGGATGTGCACTAGATCAAGAGATACACCATCCCCACCTTCGTAGAGGGCTTTCAAAATGCAACCCCACCCACATCATGAAGATGCCTTACAAGGAAAAGGAAGTATGTGCTCAAAAGTATACAACCCCACCCACATCACAGAGATGCCTTACAATGAAAAGGACATATATGCAATAGATCAATGTATGCAAACATGCTTTATTAGTACCAAAATCATCAGACAACTTACCTTATATATGCCCCCACCTTAAGGTGGTTGATATCATGTACCGATATCAAGCGCATTAATGTAGGAAGAAAACACACAAGGGAACAAGACCTTTCACAAAGCCCATGCCCCCAAAGGTGACATGTACATTACATTCAACGAATGTTCCCACAAACACACTTTCTTGCAAGAAGAGAGGTTAGAAATCTTTCTATAAGTTAATAACCACATCATATGATCAAAGCAATGCATAAACATAATCACATCAAGGGCTAAGGTTATACTATGGATTCATAACTCGAGTATAACAGTGGGGCTATACTACATAGATCTTAGAACCGAGTGTAACCAAGGTGAAACCCAAGATAAACAAAGTGCACGGAGTAGCAATATTGTTATGGTTTGTTAGAAAATATTAAACATCATCAAAATATCACATGAAGTGATTCTACTAGCCAAGCATCGAATAATATATATCAACCCCATCATCATGTAAGGACTAGGTCCATTTTTACTTACTTGTTGAAGGGACACATGGTTGTGTTAGTCTCATTTGTTTTTCATCATTCGTTAGCAAATAGAACCACTAGAAGAAGGTAAACAATAAATCAAGAGAGGAGAAATAAGTGCCTTAGGGTCATCATGTAGGAAGGTGACCCCTGTAGACACTTAAATTTGTCCATGTCTTGACCATCACCTAGTCAACACATTACTAGAGACATCTTAAGACATTTTGTCCTAATCCCACTCCTAATCCCATTTATCCCACCTAGCCAATTAATTAAATAAATCCTATTTATTTAATTAATTTCCCTTCTCACATGTTCCAACTAATTCAAATAAAATATTTGAATTTGTCCTCACCTTTCATCTCATAATCACACAAATGTCATATAGTACATTTTTCATTTAATACACTTCACATGTCCCACTAATTTAAATAATATTTTATTTAAATTAGGTCATCCCTACACTTGTCACATGACTACAACTCCTCATGGAGTGGGAAACCCTATTCGATCCTAGTCGTCCACATCGTTCATTTGAACTATCAATCATAGATCTTCATTCAAATCACTCACTTCCTTTAAATCAACCCTCACCTAAGAAATTTGCATCATTGAGTTTTCAAGCAACCTTATGTTGTCAAAATGACATTACAACCTCTCACCAATCTAGTTTCCAAGTATCGTTATGCTGCTGGAAT
The DNA here is from genome assembly GCA_027924645.1 of Cunninghamia lanceolata. Taxonomy (NCBI): domain Eukaryota; kingdom Viridiplantae; phylum Streptophyta; class Pinopsida; order Cupressales; family Cupressaceae; genus Cunninghamia; species Cunninghamia lanceolata. The sequence continues at coordinate 4,213,953 of BSBN01000082.1, forward strand.
GAGTACCCAACATTCATCCTTCAAAATAATGCATTCCTATACAAGATTGAGAAGAGAAATGGAGGAGAGCCAAGCTTAGCATAGATTTTGGTTTTATTTTGCTTTGTAATTTTGATTTCTATGCTATCTTGTACTTCATTGTGTTGTTAGGGTTGTATGCCTCATGTTTATGATTTAGCCTTGATTTTTACCCTAGCTACATTTGGTAAACCTAACGTGAATCTTTGCAAATCTAACATTTTTTGTTGATTTTAGTAACTTGACTTTTGTAGGTGACTTCCAGGCCTGAAACAGACCTCACCATTGCGTTTGAGAGGCCTTACAAGTGAAAAATGACAAAATTTGCCCTATTCCACTTCCAAAATTTTTTTGCAATTTTTTGAAATGTTTTTAGGGCTACAAATTCATACCATACAGATCCATACTGTATGGATCCACAAAACCCTCTGTTAATATTGAGCTTGGTTTCTTGTTTCATGGTGTAGGTCAGAGTATCTGGTGATGCTGATCTCATGTTGCAAGGTCTATTGTGTTCGTTGTTGACCTAAACCATGGGCGATTGACCAAAACCCTGGGTGATCGACCAAAACCCTAGTAGTCTACTAAATCACCACCTAAATCCTCTGTTGCCACCACCTATATTCATCCCTATTCCACCAATAGAAAACTTGTCGCCACCCATATTCTATGTCACTACTCTCTGCTAAAACCCCACCACTGCCTACATCCATGCGTGACATCCTTACCTCCTCACTTCAAATCCTCAGTCGCTATCTGTAAACCTCAAGTCACCTCTCACTTTCCACTCCTTCCATTTATCTCCACCATGTTTCCATGCATAACCCTAAGTCACTACCTTTAATCTCTGCTCGACACCCTTCAGAGGCCATTCCATCATCGCTGTTGGTTTGGAACCCCATCGACCGCTGCACTTCCTCCTGACCACCTCCCTGTTGCTCAATCAAAACCCTAAGTCACCGCCTCCACCCAATGAGCCTTCCTCCACCACCTTTAAAACCACTAATCCCACCTCTAAAATATTTGGCTAGGGCTTTGACTCCCTTAGTCCTCACCTCTAGCCAATGGTCACGTAGGGAACCTGACCGGTGACCCCACTTTATATCTTCTTTTTATTTTTTGTATTGTCTTGGCCCTTGGTCATAAAGGTGACCAAAGGCACCACTCTAAACAAATTACATTTGCTAACTACCAGATACTAACCACTACATGTAACCACAGCCGATCTAACCACTAGCGGTTAGGATTTGATAGTCAGCTTGCACCCCTTTTCCTCCTCATGCTCTATAAGCACTTTTTTTCAAACTTGCATAACTTTCGCATACGGGGTCAGAATTTCACAAAAAAAGACTTGTTGGAAATGTAACTCAACTAGCTTCATAGTGGTGTAGGTTTCATCATCAGATTTTTCAAGGTTTTCTTATTAGTTGTAGTCAAATTCAACCCTTGTTTTAAACTTCAAATGCAAATACCTTGAGCAATTTTATCAAATTTCAATGCAATTTTTTTAAAACAGCTTAGAAGCTCTTAAATTTTTTGAATATGCATTCCATTTTTCTATATTTAATCATCTAACATCATATTTCATTAGATTTCTCATTTGTCACATTAACTCTTAGGGCTTGTAGGTGTCTCATTTTTTCTTGGTTTTGTGACTTTTAGGTGCATCTAAGGAGTTGTAGTAGCATTGGAATTATTCACAACAACAGATTGGAAAGTGAAAATATTTAGGTACACTCCATTCATCTTTCATCTCTTTTCATTTCATCATAATCATTATTTACAAACACACTTTGATTTGGGCATAAAAAGAACATTTGTTTTCTCTCACATTTGGATTTTTTCATTAAAACAAACTCTTGTCATCATTCACACATTGAAATCAGGCTTGTAATGAACTAGTATATTCCATCACACATTTTGTCTTTGTATTAAAATGAACAAGTGCTTGCATTGTTTGGTGAACTTGAATGTGATCAAAGGTGTGTATTCTCTTCTCATGTGCTTCGTACGATCTTGAGAATCAAAAACACCTTTCATCCATTCACTTTCACACCACACATTTTATTTTCTAAGGGGAAATTTACTTTGTGAGTGTGAATCTAGTGTGCATGTGTATGCTCTCTCCTCGCACCGCAAGGTGATCTTGGAGATCAAAAGCACCCACTATATTTGCTTTTGTTACCCTTTCTAGGAGGCTTGCTTGGAGACACACCACTCCAAGGGACAACCTCAACTCTAGTGTTCCAGCGAAGTCTAAATAGCAAGGTGTGACTTGAAAGACACCCTCTTTGGAAGTCAAAATTTTGCCATTCGGGATAAGCCCCAAAGAGATTTACACCTTTGGAAAGTGAAGGTGAAGGGTGGGTTACCCCTTTCTCCTAACTGTGTGGCATTATTTCACTTTCATTTCATGGAATTGGGCCCCCCATACCTTGAGTATATTGGGGACATCCATAGTCAAACTTGTGCATCCTAGAGTAAGACCTATTTGTCCAAACCCACTTGACTAATCCTAGGATTGTTGATGTGTCTTCCAAGTACTTGCTTAATCACAACATTCTAAAATTTCAAGGTCAAACTTGCTTATGTGTCTTGCATGTGCGATTCTTGTGTGTACATGTGAAATCATTTGTTTACAAATTGTCAAATCAAGCTATCAACACAAACACATAAGTGCATCATTCTAAACATTATTTCCAACACATTCATTCTAAGACCATTCATCCTAACCAAAACCCTAATCAACTTACTTGTCATATCCTCATCACATCCTAATCATGTCATCATCATTCCACATATCCAATCAATTTCACTCTAATAATATCCCAAACATATTCATTTCACCCTAATCATTCTACTTATCATATCCTAATCACTACACATCATCATCCTAGTCCTAGTCAAACACTTACTAAAATGGTCTTGGTCCTTAGGAAGCCTATGCCAAATCCTAAGCCCAAGTTCATACTTCGAGGAGGCCATCTCTTTAGTCTTAATGATGAGACAAATCCTAAGCCCAAAATCATACTTTGAGGAGGCCCTTCCTCTAAACCTAATGATGAGACAAATCCTAAGCCCAAAATCATACTTCAAGGAGGCCCTCCCCCTAATCCTAATGATGAGAACAATCCAAAGCCCAAACTTATACTTTGAGGAGGCCCTCCCTCTAATCCTCATGATGAAACAAATTCAAAACCCAAGCTCATACTTTGAGGAGGCCCTCCTTCTAGTCCTAATGATGGGACTAATGTAAGACCTAAACTTATACTTTGATGGGACCCTCCTACTTCCAATAATGACAAGAACCATGTGGCATACCTTGAGGAACAAGATAAAATGCAAAGAGTTAAACACATGTGCAGCTCCATGCCAACACTAGAAGACATTATCCTAGCACCCCACCTACAAGACCTCATCCATACACTTCACCAAATTCCTCAACCCCTAGAGCAACAAACCATAAAATGATTCCAAGTCATCATTCAACAATTTCAACAAATCCAATCACCTCAAATCTAAAAAATACAACCTCAACATCAATGACATAATTCACTTCAATCCTACATGTCATCCCCCTCCACTTCATACCAACGTAGTGCACCCACCTATCAAGTCAATGCCACATCAACAAATCCTACTTCTTTTCATGTTAACCAACCTTCATATCAAGTCACATCCAAACAAGAACATGTGATCCTAAGTCACCCCTTGAAACAAGATCAAGTGCCTTCACAAGGGGAACACCACTAGTGATAACTTTAAGAAACCCCTCCTGAAAAAAGATATAAAGTCTTGACGAATGTTCCACTTTTTTGGAAAAAAATATTAATTTCTATTGGTGAATCTTTCCTTTCTTTGAAAAATATATAATTTTGTTGGAGAATTTTTTAAATCACAAGAAATTTGTAGAAAATCTTGGTGAATCTTGACAAAAAATAGGAAAATGCATTAGTTACCATGGCAAATCCTTCCTAAAAAACAAATTAAATTCCTATGTAAAATAAAAGGCCTGAAGGTGCCAGTTTTTTGACTAGTTTAAGGTGTAGTGCTTGTGTCTATAATTCCTTAATTACTTAATATTTTAAATCAAAAATTGAATATTTTAAATTGGCCCTAGATTATGTTTCACCACCATTGATTTTATTTATAATCTAATGGTTTGGGTTCTATTCTGCTGACCAAAATGTACCCACAGAGCTCCAATGCCCATGGGGCCCAAAATTGCATTTAAGACATTGATCTTAATGGAGATCAATGACCCAAATGTAATTTATGGCTCCATAAGCATTGGAGCTCCATGGGTACATTTTCGACCATGAAGTTTAACCCTAGCCATTAGGTTATAAATTGAGATCAACAACCAACTACAATTTTGAGCTTGATAGGCATTGGAGCTCCATGGGTATATTTTAACCCATGGAATACAATCATAGTTGTTATATTATAAATAAAATCAATGACAGTGATTAAAAATTGGTGATATGGCCCTGAAGTAACCAATACTTATATAATATTATTGGTGAGTTAATTTCATTTTCTACTAAAACTTATAAAATTTAGGCAAATATGATCTAATTGGGTATCGAATATTGTGGCAAATATTTGAGTTTAAAATTTTAATAAAAAAAATATTATAGCAATTTAACTACAACTAAAATAAAACTTTGTAAAAAAGTGGCAATTTAGGTCACCTTAGAGCTTGTACTATTAGCTAAAATTTGAATCCCCAATTTCAACTATTAGGCAAATGGAAAATATTAGCAACTAAAAAAATCACTAAACACCACCCTAGCTTGCAGAACATATAAGTATATTATACCACCATCCAATCAAAGGTCTATCCTAAAGCCTACTAGTAATATACCAACACTACCATGTCCTAGTCCTAATCCATTGGTCCCTCCACCTTCTAATCCATCAACCCCTTCATTACCTCCACCATCTAATCCTATATCAACTTCATGCCCTAAATTCAAACATTTCAAAAGTAAACCTATGGAGTTATCCAATCCACCCATCTATTACATCATTCATCTACCCATAAACCTACAAAGTATGTGATCCAAGGGCTACTAGCAAGGAGTCAACCATGCCACCAAATTCATGTTCTTGAGCCAACAAACGAGCCTTCCAATACCATGCCTAGTCTTCCAAATCTATCATCTAATCCACAACCCCTTGAGCCTATTCAAGTGTCTCCCCCCATGAGTCCAAGTCAACCTCCATCATGTTCTTATGTTGTTGACCATCATGAACTTATCAAGCCTCCCCAAGATTCTTCCACTTCTACCCAAAGTCAAGAGCTATGTAAAGAATCTAGTCCAAGGCATGTGGAAACATCAATCCCTCATTATAATCATGATCAAATCAATTTCATTCAACCCATTCATAACATATATCTTTTCCATGATCAAGATATTATCCGTGATGAAGAACCTATCCATGAGCAACTTGATCCTATCCATCCCCCCACAACCATTCATGAGCAAGATACCCAACATCCACATAGTCCATCTAATTAAAATATTGTTGACGTACTTAAGCATTCACCCCATTTCATGGCCTTCCTTTGAAGCAAAAAAACTTCTCCCTCACCCCATGATCCAACAACATCCACTTGTCATGATGAGACACATTCCTCCCAAGCAAACATAGAAGATCAAACTAATACCTTGGATCTTAGTAAGCATAATGAACACAATCAAGATCCTAATGATCCTTCCACATCCACTATCAACCCCATTTGAAATCCACAATCATATCCTATTGGTCTTACCATCTTCATCCGTGAATGTTCCTCCTTAGGAAAGCAACAACCTCTATCCACTACTTCACCTTCTTCATCAAATAATGAACTCAAGTCTAGTTCCCAAAACACACCTAGTCCTATTGTCCATCGCATACTCCAAAACATGAACTATCAAGGTAAAGGCCTAGGCCTTTATGAACAAGGTATTTTTGAGCCCATCCATGTCAAAGTCCCTCCACACTCATATGGCCTTGGATATACACCCCAAGGTAAACAATCTCAAGATATTGGTACTTCCTCCATTCCCCATAAGTCCACCACTTTCCATCACAAATCCTATCATATACCCAAGACATATGTTGCCATAACACCTCCATTATCCTACAAATGTCAAAAGCATGTGACCATACACCTTCCACCACCCACTTTACCTCCACTACTTCCAACTCCTAACATCCCTCCGTCCACTTTACCTCCACTTCTACCAATGGCTAATGTCCCTATCATCCATAAAATCCCTCAAATTCCTAATTATGACCAATCAATGTACACATCGTCTAAACATAAAGCTTCCACCATGTCTATGGGATTCAAAAATAAATATTTGGATGCCTCTACCCATAAAGCCAAAAATACTAAGGATCCTAATGCCTTAGGACATCAATTCAAAAATTCAAAACAAAATACATCCAAAATGCTACCTAATCCCATACCTTCATAGGAAAAGTCCAAAAGAAAAATGGTTTGGGTACCTAAGAAAAAAGAAATCAAGTCAAATGAAGCATCCACATCTCAAAAATCCCAACAATCCTATTCCATTCAAAAATCCCATTCTATCAAAAAATCCCAAAAATCCCACAAGCAAAGAAAAATCATAAAAATCCTATCTATGTTGGTGTAATCAATGAGATCAAAATGAAGATTAGATAATAATCAAATACAAAAATACACGATTATACCTTCATAATGAACTCACAAATCCAAGAGGGAAGGAGTTGCACCCGATAGTCTCCTCAGATTTTACCCATGATAACTGAAATGTGGATTGATCAAATGCTCAACACAATGTAAATGAGATGGGGATTGATAGATTAGATGGGATTGAGGCAAGATTTTGGCATTATGATGTTAGGATGAGGACATTGTGGAGTGATTTTGGTAGAGGTTTGATGCATGAAGAAGTCTCTCTAAAATGGCTTGGAGAGGGTTTCATTTATAGATTTTCTTAAAGGAGGATGGAGGGTGAGGATTGAAAGATGAGATCAAGGGCTATGAATAAAAGTGAATCTTTTATTCATTTTTGGGAAAAGGGGTAATAAATGAGGTATGGGTGTGAAAGAATGTGAAATGAATTAAAAATTCATTTGGGGAATGGGAAATGAATTAAGAATTCATTTGGGGATAAGAGGTAATAAATGAGGATGGGTGAGGTAAGGGGCGTGTAAGAGAAGTAAATGTGATGTGTGATTTATTTCAATTTTTAATTTGGGGGATGTGGGGAAGGGTGTTAAACTAGGTTTGACCACCCAAATGAGAGGTTAGGACTAATTAAACAGAGGTTTTGCTTAATTGATCCTAGGGCTAGGATGAGGTAGGATAGGGTAGGTTAGGGTAGGTCAATTAGTAGGCTAGATCAATTAGATAACCATGATTTATCTAATTAATGAGGATTAGGCAAAAGGAGAATTGAACCAAATAAATATTGGTAATATTTATTTGATTAATGAGGGATAGTGGTGTAGGGTCTTAGTGATAAATTAAGTAAGTTAATTGATCACAAGGGATGGGTAAATGGTCAAGGTAGATAATGAGGGATAAATTAATTAAATAAAATGAATTTATTTAATTAATAGGAGGGATAAGGAGGGTGTCAAGACATGGGAAATTGTTTTGCGAAGAAAGCCAATTTTAGGTGTCTACAGTGGGTACCTAAATGCTTACATCAACCATCCCCTAAGAAAACATCACCATTGCTTCCTACACCTCCATCAAATCAAAATCTTCAATATTTATCATGGTGTGTGCAACCATTGGTCATGGTTCCCTTCCATCCCACAACATTTCCATATACCTCCATCTTCCCATCTTTCATATATTATCCTACATATCTTCCCCATTACTTCCCTATGGGCCATGCTTTTGCATAAGCCTTTCATCCATCCTTTTGCATAAGTCCTACATAATTTACATCATAATCCACTATCTACCTACTCCATCTCCCTCTTTCATGCAATCCCTTACCAACATCGATGAGCATAATGATATTTGACACGGTCCATGTGTGATGACATCCATCTAATGGGACTATCACCTTTCATAGAACTAGACACTTGAGTCCCTCCTTTCCATATCCACCCATCCGATTAAAAAATAAAAAAAAGTTAAAAAAAATCAAAATAGTAAAAAGAAATCCTTTCGTCCAACGATGAAAACCACCCTTGGTGGTGCCTTAAATAAGAATCATGATGAAAACTTGGCAAACAAGCATCATGTGTAGGTTGATCTTCTGTCACTTACACTTGGGGGCACATTGTCTCATCTTCCATCCTATCATATCCTATCATACCATTTCCATACTATCCTATCTTACCATCCTTATCCATTACACCTACATACATATACTTATCCTATTGAATCCATTCATACTCCCTTCACCTTTTGATCTTGATAAAGATATGGGGGCAAAATGTTGAAACAAGCTTCAGATATACCTTATCCTTTCCAAACCCATCCATCCTATCATCCTATGTCATGAGCTTTGTCATGTAAAATCCTAAGCATTGTACCTAGAATGGGACATGTTATTCTTATGTGACATAGCCTTCAGAGATCACATCCTAGCTCCCTTTTTCCATCCATCTATCATGCACTTTCCATCCTATTGCCCATCCTTTTATTCATCTAATCCCATCCCTCATACTTACACGTAGACTTGGTTTTCCCTTGTCATTGGTATCTAGCACAAAGGCTATCAAAATTGTCATCCAATGCCATTTCAAAAAAAAAGAAAAAACCAAAAAAATCACAACATTCCAAAAAACACAAAAAAATCAAATGTTCCCAAAAATACAAAAAAATCGAAACATTTGAAAAATCCAAAAAAATCAAAACATTTTAAAATACAAAAAAATCAAAATATTCTACAAAAGAAAAAAAATCAAATATCAATAAAAAACCCAAGCATTATAATTCATCCAATCTAATTCATCACCACTCATTAATCAAATCAATTCATCATCATTATTCATTCTCTTCAATCATCAAATCAATTCATCATTATTATTCATTCTTTTCAATCAACAAATCAATTCATCAATCAATTCCAACAAAACCAATTCTTCAATTAATCAAATCATCAATTCAATTCTTCAAATTGTCAAATCATTCCAGTCCATTCCTCAATTCATCTATCATCAATCAGACAAAATCAATCCAACTCATCAATCAAATCATCAAGTCAAATCAATTCTTCAATTCTTCAAAGCCAATCATCAATTCATCCAATCAATCTCACCAAGTCAAATCAATTCTTTAATCATTCTAATCAATCACTCAAATTAAGTCAATCCAATTCATCATTCAAAATCCATTCTTCAGATTCTTCCAACCAAATTCAATCAACTCAATCCAATCAATCCTTCCAAATCTATTCATCAACTCATCAAATCTATCAAAGCAATCATATCAAAAAATTAATCAAATCAATCCATCATCATTATTCAATCTTTCAAATCAAATCAATTCATCCACATTAATTCATCACTTCTTCAAATCAATCACAACAATTCTTCAAATCAAATCAATCCCAATCATCAAATCATTCTAATCCAATCAATAAAATCAATCCAATTCTTCAAGTCCATTCAATCCAATCATCCAAATCAAATCCAAACAATAAATCAAATGCAAGTCAATCTTTTATCCATACCAATCAAGTCAAATTATCCAATTGCATAAATGGTCTTGATCCTAGCCTTGTCGTAAACCAAATCTATTAATCAATCAATCAATCAATCAATCAAATCCTGGTGTTTATTCACATGGCCAACAACACTAGTGTCAACCAATCAATTATCTTATATAGGATGTTGTATAGTCGAAACCAGGCTAGACATCTTATACAACATGTTTCATTTTCTGAAACCAGACACTATCATTATCATCACTATCAATTAATTAATCAATCACTTAATCATTGGTTTACAACTTGACAAGGGAAATACCTTGTTTGTTTTTGAATCATTTGTGCATGCTTTCTTGCTTGCTTGTGTGTGTTATCATTTTTATCTTGCATTTGAATCACATCCATCTCATTCTAGCTAATATTCATATCTTTTGTATGTTGGAATAGATTTTTGCATTAGCCTTTGCATCTAAGGTCATATCATACCTTTTGTGCATTAGGACTTTAATGCTCTAAGTTGTCTTCCTCATGTGTCTAGACAAGGTTGTATTACTTTAGGTGCACAAGATACATTGTCACCCTAGTCCTTATACCTTGGTGCATAATGTTTAGTGCTACATCAAACTTCATGGTTTCTCACCTTCATTGTAGTATAACACATCATTCATTTCTTCCATCCACTCCCTTATCTTTCTTCCTTGACCAATCCCTTTCATTTTGAGAGCCTACCTGTGTTTATCCAAGCCCCTTATCCTCTTGAGGGGGCATCATCATCTTATCTTTACATCATTATCCTTTTCATCTATCCATACCTTATCTTCTTTGAAATGATGTTACTTCTCTTAGTCACAACATTTGCAACATCATCTCAAAGAGGGGCAAAATGTAGACACTTAAATTTGTCCATGTCTTGACCATCACGTAATCAACACATTACTAGAGACATCTTGAGACATTTTGTCCTAATCCCATTTATCCCACCTACCTAATTAATTAAATAAATCCTATTTATTTAATTAATTTCCCTCTCACATGTTCCAACTAATTCAAATGAAATATTTGAATTTGTCCTCACCTTTCATCTCACAATCAAACACACATCACATAGTACATTTTTCATTTAATACACTTCACATGTCCCACTAATTTAAATAATCTTTTATTTAAATTAGGTCCTCCCTACACTTGTCACATGACTACAACTCCTCATGGAGTGGGAAATTCTATTCGATCCTAGCCATCCACATCATTCATTTGAACTATCAATCATAGCCTTTCATTCAAATCACTCACTTCCTATAAATCAACCCTCACCTAAGCCATTTGCATCAATGAGTTTCCAAGAAACCTTATGCTATCTAAATGACATTAGAACCTCTCATCAATCTACTTTCCAAGTATTATTATGCTGCTGGAATGAGCACCCAACATTCATCCTTTAAAATCATGCATTCCTATGCAATACTGAGAAGAGCAATGGAGGAGAGCCAAGCTTAGCCTAGATTTCAGTTTTAGTTTGCTTTGTCATTTTGATTTCTATGCTAGCTTGTACTTCATTGTGTTGTTAGGGTTTTATGCTTCATGTTTATGATTTATCCCTAATTTTTACCCTAGCTAAACCCCTAGGTCACCAACCGCAATGCTATACCCCCAAGACACAACACACAACAATGAAAATAGAGGAGAAGCAACATAGAAGAATGGTGATACGAATAGAAGAAGGGTCACATTAGAAGTGGTCTCTTGGTATCCTTGACCTTACAAGAGTATCAAGGGTCATCCAAGGAGGCCAAAACAACACATAACATATCATAGGGGAAACACAACACAAAGATAAAGGGTTAGAAATACTTACTTGTTGAAATGCCCACACTAGAATTTATGATTTGCAAGCATCTTAGAAAGACTCTCCATTAAGTTTTATATGAAGCTTGAGTGGTTCATATTAGAGTGTTCTTTGTTTTTAGAAAGCTCATGCGGTACTTGTTTCTAAAATATTTGTGTATGTGAGATCTTTTGTTTCTTATGAGGAGGAGAACCATAGTCATTTCCTATTGATGATAACCGTCATATTCTTTTTCAATTCTTTGCTTTCTTATTTTGTTGAATTCATTTATCGTAGGGAGAAGGACTATCTTACATCATATCAATCTTTTCTTTTGTCATAATCTCTTGCTTCTATTGTTTTGTTTGTCTTTCCAATGCATTTTGGTTATCTCCTGATCCTTGAAGGGATAACTAAGGAGGAACCTTAGTAGAAATACCATTTCTTTGTGGACAAGGTAATACTTCAGTATTTTCCTTATCCACTTCTATTATACCAATTATTTCATCATACTCAAGATAGTCATCTTCTACTTCTACTATATTTTGTTCCATCTTGTTGTTATTAGTATGCTTAGGAAATGGATTAGTAAAAATTTGTAAATTCTGATTTGGAGGAGCAACTGAATTATTTCCATTATCATTCACACCAGATACCCATATAACATTCAATTCGATGAGGTCTTGTATTTCATGTTTAAGATGCATACATCGTTTAGTATCATGTCCTTGTTGTCGACGAAATGGCAAAAAGAATTAGCATTGAAATAAGGTACTTGCATTTTACTAGGATCCAATAGTTTAATCAGAGGAAACTTCAAGAGGTTATTACTCATAGCTTGATTCATGATAGAATGTAAGGAGTTAGATATCAGAGTGAATTGTCTTTTCTAAAATGGTGTCCTCTTCGGATTAGTGATAGTGGACATTTGTGAAAATTTGTTATTTGAATTCTATCCATTAACCTTGATGAAACTCTTATTATTCCTCTTAAAGTTGTTTTGTGAAGGTCCTCCCATGGATTGACCAACTTGAGTTGATGAGTTTTTGTTTTCATACTAACTAGAAGAAAGTTCCAGTAATCACGAAGGGCCGTGCATAAATGTTGAAAAGAGTTATACTTCATCAGGAGAATCTTATCATGAATGTTAGGTTGTAGATTTGTAATAAACACCTTATGAACATCTTCATCCTTCATCTAATATTGAATTTGTGCATAAAGATCTTGATACTGACTAATAAACTCAATTAACTTCTCTTTCGAACCTTGTTTGCAATGAACAAAATCAATCAAAGAAACTTGAGGTTGAATGTTTGCTTGAAAATGTTGTAAGAATTGATCAACTAGTTGTGAAAAAGAGTGTATTGAATTCAGAGGTAAAGAGAAAAACCATTCTAAAGCAGTATCCTTAAGGGATCATGGGAAAAGTTTTGCTAACAAGTCCTCTTTAAAGTAGAAATCACTACACATAGCCATGAATGCTGCCACATGAGAATTAGGATAACCTTTTCCACCATATTTTTCAAAGCAAGGAGTTTCAAACTTCTCAGGCATAATATTTCTCAAGATTACATAGGATAGAGGATTACGAGCATGGTAAGTTGGTCTATTAGGTTGTACATAATTTTTCAAGCTTGTCACCTTTTGTTGTAAAGAAGTCATGCCTTGTAAGAGTTGGTTTAAGAGGGCATCATTAGGAGATGCAGTTTGAGGGTTAGAAGTTGTGTGCATGACATTTTGAGGAGATTGATTGTGAGTGAAAATGAATGGTGGTTGTGAGTAATTGTAAGTGGAAGGTGGTTGCAAATAGTTGTATGTAAGAGGCGGTTGAGAATAAGTGAGATTGAGCAGTGATTGAGAGTAATTATTCATAAAAGAGGTCACCTTAGGTGCCAGGTTTTGATAGTTGAATCCCACAACTTTGTAATTTTATGAATTAGTGCCATTAGATACTCCAATACTAGTGGTAGCATTACTACAAGAATTTGCATTAGTAGTGTAGACACTAAAAATTTACCCATTTAATTCTCTATGCATTAAACTCATACTGCATCACATACATTGCTTATATCTAACATACTCATCATTAATAAAATCATTTTCTTCTTAATTAATTAAATAAATTTTATTTATTTAATTAATCTACATTATTCTTATTCCTTCTTTCTATGGTTAAATAATTTTTAATTATTTAATCACTTAGTCATTCCTCTATTAATTAAATAAATAATTTTTTATTTAATTAATTATTTCTTTTTCTTCTATTTTCTCATCTATGATTAAATAATTTTAATTATTTAATCACTTTAATTTTCTTCATCAATAAATAAATAAAATTAAATATTTTATTTATTGCTCAACATGCACATAAATTAAATAAATTTTATTTATTTAATTTATAATTTATCCTTTCTTATCTTTATCATTTTTCTTCTAAAATCGTGCAACTGGACCCCCTTTTTTTTCATAAAATACCAAAAATAAAAAATGTTGGAATATTTAATAAATTAGAAAAATCAATTATCCTCATCACTAAACTTTTCAAAATAGAAACAACATTTATTTTGAAAAGGAATCTTATCTTTATCAACAACCCACCTAATCTTTCTAAAAAATATGCCTTTTTATGGACACTTGGCATGTGCACGTTCATCCTCTTCTCTCATTCATTTTCATCCATCAATCCTTCCTTTCTTTCTCCACCATTGATCATATTTCCTCTTTGTCTATAAATACCCCTTTTTTTTCTTATTCTTAACATCCTCAATTCTCATAGCGTCGAAATTATCTTCCTTTGTATATCATCTCAAGCATCAATGGCAGCCTTTTACATTCTAGTTGCATACTTTGAGGATCAATCTACAATGGAAATAAGAAATCATAGAAACTAGGGTGATATCATTCCTTCTTCTTTTATGTTTTGTTTCATTTGCACTTAGTTTTATATTTCTTCAAGTATTGTAGGATTTATGGTTTTTACTTGATATTAACAATGGAATTTTCCTACGTACACATTTTGGCACGCCTGGTGGGGCCACTAGCCTGATTAGTTTTAGTTTTTCATTGCTAAAACTATGTTTTTGAGAAGTTCTGGATATAGGTGTGCTTCTGGTGAATCACCACTCATAGTTGTAGAGGGTTTCATCACCTCTAGTTTACAGAAAATTACATATGGCAGGTCACAAATCGCGTTTGAATAGCGGCATGTCACCTATGGCTTTTTTGAGCACCTCTGTATAGTTTATGCAATTTTGAATCGTAATTGCTTAGTAGTAAGTCACGTTTGCAGAGGGCTTCGTCATCTTTGGTAAATTATTGATCACATCTGAAATAATAGTTAATCACATTTGGTAATTTGCATACGCTTTTGGTTTCACATATAAAAGATTAGGGTTTTGGAAACTAATGGGTATTTGTGCAACCTGTCTCATCGATTATCAAAGAATGGAGGTTCTAAACTACTAATATTTTGTCTACAGGTTTCGATTGGTCCAAGGATTTAAAATCTTTTCATACTAAAGTAGGCACATTTCAGTTTGGTGCTCTTAAAATAAATAATTTGTCTTTTTTGTGTCTACTTTATCTTTTTAAGCTTGCTTGTATTGTCTGTGTGTAACCTAATTTAGCAATAGAGGTATACTCTCCCCTGCCTATCCGATGGATCTAGGGTGCACTAGAAACTATTGTTAACTCTAGAAGGCCTGCCTTCCCATTGTGAGAAGGGGTACAACCTGAGTGGTTACAGGTTAAAGCCAAACCATCCCAAGCCGCTATATCAAATAAGGCATTTGTGCTGAAAGTCACAAACGACGGGTGCTATTGTGCTATACTGACAAATGTTTCCCCCAAAACCCTGTTGAGTGTAACCTCAGTAGGTTGGGAAGCCTCCATTAATAGAGCAAATCCCCGCACATATAGCCACCCAAATGGGAACCTTTACTACAAGTTGTGTTTTAGAATCCAAAAACCCTCTATTTGCTGGTACAGGAGGATAGAAGATTAGGCCTCTAATAGTTGTCCCACATTTTCACGACTTATGGCAGAGATAGCAAAGTACATCAATATCTACACATCTTGAGGACTTAGAACTTGGTGTGTCTGAGAAGTGAGTGCACTATAAGGGGGATCCCATGCCCCAAGTTCCTAGAGCTATACACCATAAGTAGGCATGACTGGAGAAATCCAAGTGGGAACCTAGCAAATATAGTCTTGGCCAACCTAGGATTGTAAATATTTGAGACTAGTCTAAGCATGAGTGTCTATTATCTTCTCTTGTCAATTAATTTATCAAAAAACTTCTAAAACACAACTTTTTCCATAGAAAGTCACCTTTGCATCATGTCGAATCTCAACTGAACAACAGTACCTCGCCTCTAAAAAAATTGAATCGCCTTTGATTAATGTCCTTTTTACCTTGTTCTGTTAGAAAAATTGCCTTTGCATAATGTTGAGTCACAACTAAACAACAGTATCTTACCTTTGAACAAATCTAAATCACCTCTGGTTAACGCATTTTATCCTATCTTTTAAAGAAAATCACCTTTTAACCTTGTCAGATCACATTTGAAATAGCATCACATCTCCTTTGAGCATCATTAAGTTGCGTTTGAGCATAATGTCATATTGCTTAAAATTGTCTCATAGAAAATTGCTTTTGAACTATTGTAGATCATATTTCAGCTATTGCATATCGCCTTTGAGCATGAGTAAATCACCTCTAGTCATTTGTAGTCTATCATCCATCTCACTATTTTTTCCATCAATCTAATCATCAAATCTAAATTTCTGCAATTGATCTATCAACCTAGTCAGCTATTTTGCAGCAATCTTATCATCCAAAATCATCATTTAATTCATTGGCTCTAGTCATCATCTCTAGGATTTTCAATCCTTAAACCATCTTATCAATCTATCAATCCATCATCTAATCAAACCCAATCCCTTTAATCCAACTAAAGCCAATATTGATCAACCGAACATCTTTCAATCAAATCATTTTAATCCAATGCCAATGACCAAAAATCAATACAAGAAAGCTATGGAATCCAATCTTAGAGAATTTGAGTCCACTCCTCTCAAAGATGCCTCTTAATTTACAACAGGAATGAACCCTCAGATGTTTCTACCAGAAGGTTATACCCTTAGACCATCTTCATCATCAACCCCAATACAACAACATCATCTTGAGCCCTCATACATAGTGGTAATGCCACAATCACCTCATGAAGATAGTGATTCATCAAATGAAGATCTTCAAGATCCAAAATCCTTACGACATGCTAACAAAATCATAAAAGGCTAATTGAGAACACATTTTACTACAATTAATCCAAGAGGGAGTCAAATTACCTAGTGACTTTGATGTGTCAACCATCCGCAAAGAAGAACCCATAGTGCTGTTGTTGAACATCCTACGACTATTGTTACCATGTCCACTAGATCTACCATGCCCTCGACACCACCTATGCCTAATCAAAACACTCATACACCCCAAACATCTACTACACCCATAGGACCAAATCAATCTAATGTTGCTACATTTATAGAGCCTGTACTCACACCGTCTTATGCACTCAATCAAGGGGTCTCTAATCCGAATGTGCCTCCTTTTCATGTGTTGTCTTCCGCTTTCATGAATGTCATTTCTACACAAGTTACCCAAACATCATCGCATTCGAATCCTATTGTGTCATAGGTTGGACCATCATCCACTCAACCCATTCAAACATCCCATGTTGCATCCAATCCTACCGAAACTCTCATTTATGAACCTATAGCATCAAATACTCATTCCAACATGTCGTACATTGATCTGATTTCTTTTGGATCACATCTCTCAAACATTCAAATGTCTTATGTGACTCTGCCTAATGTCTCCCAACCTCTGCTAATTTCCACTCAAAACATGTCCTATGTCATCCCTCTATATGGTTCACATGCAAACACATACTGTTAATCCATCATCTGGATCATATATACCTTAACCACCTGATACCCAACATACTATCAATCCATCATCCGGATCAAATATACCTCAGCCATCTGGTACCCAACATACTATTAATCCATCACCCGGATCATATATACCCTAGCCACATGCTAACCAACATGAATACACTGTCAACCCAAATCAACACACTATTGGTCAAGTTCAAAGCACATCTATGCCACAATATGATATATCACAACAATATTCTTCTAATCAACAATTGATATATCCAATCCTGCCACCTAATCATCAAAAATTTGTACAACAACATCAAGACTCCACATCTGATATGCAACAGGAAATAGATCAATTAAAATAGAAAATTCAAGACATGAACATGGGTCATAAAAAGAAATAATTCTTCTTTGAGGATGTGTGTCCGTATCCTTTCGACAAATCATTACCAATGATACCCTTCCCTCTGCATTTTGAAATTCCACCATTTGAAATATACAAGGGAAGGGGGACCCTAACAATCCTCTCCGATACTTGTGTATGAGTTGGTATAGGTGCCGATACTTGTGTATGAGTCGGTGATGACATGTTATTAATAACATTCGCACATTCAGTTACTAACATAATATTATTATGTACTATATGTTCTTGTAGACACCCAAATTTGTCTCAAATTTGTGTATGTCTTGCAACACCTAGTCAAAAACATCATCTAGACATCATAAGCCATTTTGTCCTAATCCTACTCTTAATCTCATTTATCCATTAGCCAATTAATTAAATAAATTTTATTTATGTAATTGAAACCCCATTTAATCCCATCCTCATCCTACTTAGCCAATTAATTAAATAAATTTTATTTATTTAATTAATTTCCACATCATATCCCAATCATATCCTAATCCCACTTTCCAATTAATTAAATAAAATCTTATTTATTTAATTAATTTCCCATTCATATCCCAATCATATCTTATCCCATCCTATTCATCTATCCAATTAATTAAATAAATTTTATTTATTTAATTAATATCCAACTCATATCCCAACTAATTCAAATATTTTATTTGAATTAAGTCCTCACCTTTCATCACATTCCAACACTTGTCCATCTCTCATTTAAATCATGTGTTGTAGTACAACTTTCATTTAAAATCCTTCACATGCACAAGTAATGGGACCTAATTTTAGTATTTATCTACACAAGCACACATAAGCCTTATACTTCTCCTGACACTTGTCAAATGACTACAATTTCTTAATGTGCAAGGAAACCTAACTTAATCCTATCCATCCATTTTATCTAAAGCCCTAATTAATCTTAGCCATCCATTTGAACCAAGCCTTTCCTATAAAGTAAGCCTCTCTTGAGCCATTTAGAGGGGAGATGCATTGAGCCTCAAGTACCCTTATTCTGCCAAAATTTCATCTCAAGCCATCATCCATCCTCTTTCAATCTATCTAGCTTGCATCTATCAACCATCAATGATTTATCTTCTTATCAATGTTATGCTGCGGAATCGAGAAATCAACACAACAAATTGATCAATCAATCAAATTTATCTTGCATCTTCGAGGTATTGAATGATTTGGGTTTAGGTTATGTATTTCATTGTTTAATCATTTCCATTTGTAAATCCAAATTTTTTGATATACATTCTGGCATGCCCGGTGGGACTCACTTTGCTTGAGTTTTTTTGCAGGGTTTTGTAGTAAAAATTTGCATTCATCTAACCCCCATTGTCAAGTTTTGCAGGTTTAATTAACTTTTTGTTGCAGATCTGCTATTTTTTGGACAAAACCCTAGATTTTAAAGATTTCATCCTATCTTCCAAACGGCTGCGAATTTTTCTACAACATTTTTGCAGAAGTTTTTCCATGATATAAGGAAGCTACAAAAGAAAAATTTTGGGTTTATCATGATTTTTGTGGGATTTATCATGTTTTTATGTGTTTTCATAAAATCACAATTCTGGGTGCAAATTAGCAAATGTTTTAGAAATTTTTACATTTCTGGAAAGCTCTCAAGATTATAATGGGGCTCTATGTTTTACAGATTTAATTTGGAGATCATTTATAGTGTGAAAAAATTAGATCTTTGCCAACTATATCTTTTCCATAAATCCGCATTTTGGGCACAAAAAAAAGAATTTTTCTAATTTCTTTATATTTTTGGAAATCTCTCTAAAAATTAACAGGGGTCTCTTCTTTGATTTTTTAATTTTTGAACCAAAAATGTCTTGAAATAATCAAATCTAATTCGGCTATGCATATAAAATTACAAATGAGCTTATTTTTTATGCCTGCATTATAATATCATTTTTGATGTTGTAGATGATCATAAGGAGCTTTAGCAACAGCAATATCAATCGTATACAACATCTTGGAAAGTGAAAATAATCTGGGTGCATTCATTTCTATCTTTCATCTTTTTATTTCAATCAATCTTGTTTACAAACACATTTCGATTTGGGCATAAAATGAACAATTGTTTATAAATTCACATCAAAAAATTGGGCTAAAATGAATCGTTGTCTTCCATCACATTTAGATTTGGGCTTTAAAACAAACAAGTGCTTACATTGTCTTCCACACATTGAATTTCTAAGGTTAATGAACCCTATGTGAGTGTGACCAAATGAATGTGTATGCTCTCTGCTCGCATCTTAACACGAACTTGGAGATCAAAAATATTTACTTGTGTTGCTTTTGTTTAGCCTTAGAGAGGCCTACCTTGGTGGGAAAAGAGGTACTCACCCCAAGGGAATGACCTCAAGCGGTACTTTCATTCGATTTGCTATAAAAATCAGAGGATAAGGCGAAAGCCAAGTCTAACCGGTATTAGCGCTCACCATACAGTGCTAACTTGAAAGGAGGTGTACCTTTGTGTATATTAAAACTCCTAGTAGGGTTAGTTAAAGTCTTAAGTGGCTTGCTGGATGCTCGTGGGGTGCCGGTCCCCTAGATTTTCACTAGAACCTCCTTGTGATAGTGGCCTTGCCTTGACTAGGACTTGTTGAAGTGTCTTCACATGCTTCCTTAAGCATCATCACATTCTTCCAAAGTAACAACTTGCTTATGTGTCTTGTGTGATTGATTCATGTGTGTATCTGCATAATCATTTTTTTGAATATTGCCACATCGAGCTCTAAACACCAAAACACATAAAGACAAGTCATCCTACATATTCTTCCAATAACATTCAAACCCAATCACTTTCATCCCAAACTTATCCTAGTGATTCATCTAGCCCTTCATAGCCAAGTCATTCAAACCATCCTAAACTTATCCTAGTCATATCCCTATCCTAATCATATCTAGATCATCATCAAATCATAACCAAGCACTTGCCAAAAAGGACTCAAGACTTAAACACTTATGTGACATCATGTCAACCTTAGAGGACCTTCAAAAACTCCTTCATATGCTTCGCCACATGCATGCAAGCCAATCACCTTTAGAGCAACAAACCTTTCAAAGCATTCAAGAACTGATTCAAATATGTCAAACAAACCAATCCTCACACATACAATACCTTTTGGCAGAAATCCAACACCTCTTGGCCACTTGCAAAGTCCAACGACCATCCTATCTAGCACCTATCCCATCATATCTATCCACTCATCAACCCAATTCAATACCAACTTATTCCATTTCTTCTAATGTTATCCCTTATCCACATCAACACATCACATCACAACACCAACCAATTCAACAATTCCAACAACAACAAATCATATCACAACAAGAAGTCCAAACGCCATCCCAGCCTCAACAAATTCCACATCAAGCTTACATATCATCTTCAACTTCATACCAACCTAATCCATCCACCTATCATGTTGATGCCACATCAACCTATGAACATCCACCTCAAGCTTATTCAATCCCTCATGCCAATATTCCAATGCACTACCAAGCTGATCCACAAGGCAATCAAGTGATATCACAAGAACAACATGCAAGTCCAAATGGCCTTTTGTATATAAATCAAGTGAGCACAAGTCAACCTTGCCAACAAGATCAAATGCCCTCAACTTTGAGTCCACATAGAGATCTTTTGTCTACATATCCTACCATTGCACCTAGCTACCAAGACTATCAATGGCCTCCCCAACAAGCACAAGTGAGCCTAAATCCACCTTTACAACAAGAAGCACATCCAAGTCCAAGTGGTCCTTTGTACATAAATCAAACAAGCCCAAGTTATCCTATGCAAGATCTAATAACCTTTGACAAGGGAGATACCAATCTAGAGTGGCCTCCACCATCCAATCCCATGCCAACACATGAGCCTAAAATTCCTATCTTAATGCCTTCATGTGATCCCATTCCTAGTACATTAATCCCTCTACCTTCCAAACCACCAAGTCCTCCAACACCATCACCATGTCATTCTAATCCTTCACCAAAGGATGCAACTGAGATAGTTTTACAAAGGATGCTTGAAGCAAAACTCATTGAACTTCCTAAAGTCAAACCATGTGAAGAAAGTCCATATGATGAACATGATTATTGTGCATACCATAGGACCAAAGGCCATAATACAAATAAATGCCCAATATTTGTTCCAATTGTTTACAAGGTGTACCCACCTATAATGGGAAATCATGCCACATCATTCAAATCTCATGTTTCACCCCCCTCTAATCCTAATCCATCTAATTCAGTTAGCCCTCAACCTAATAATAATCCTAAGCTTCCAACCCTATCCACCCTTATCATCCATCCCCTATATTGTCCTTATTCCCATACACTTGCAAAGGATGTGATCCATTGGCTATTAGCAAGGAACTACTTATCCCCATGTCAAACATCTATTCAAGAGTCCTAGATCATGCCTAGTCCTTCAAGCCCATCATGTGACCTACAAGCCATCAAGCCCATTTGTAAACCTTCTATCATTAATCCAAGTCAAGAGTCATCATGTTCTCATATTGTTGACCAAGAGCCTATCCAAGGGTCATCCACTTCCATTCAAGCAACCCAAGAGGTATGTCAAAGGTTCAATCCAAAGCATGTGCAAACATTAAGCCCTAGTTCAACTCAAGATCAAAACACTTTCGTGCAACCCATCCATAACATTTACCTTCTTTATGATCAAGATGATACCTATGAAGAAGCTATCCATGAGCACCTTGATCCTATCCATAATCCTATATCTATCCATGAGCAAGATATCCACATTTCTCCTAGTCATTTGCCATCTAGCCCTATCCATAATGAGAAAACATCCACTTATCATGATGAGACACTTGTCCCCCAAGTAAGCATAAAAGATCAAACAAATAGCTTGGATCTTAGCGAACATAATGAACACAATCAAGATCCTAATGATCCTCCTTCCCCATCCACCATTGATTCCACTTCAAGTCCACCATCATGTCCACTTGGTCTTACCACCCTTATACATGAGTGTTCCTCCTTAGGACAACAACAACCTTTGTCCTCCAGTTCACCTTCTCTATCCAATAACAAACTCAAGTCTAGTTTTCAAACTACACCTAACCCCATAGTCCATCGTATACTCCAAAACATGAACTACCAAGGCAAAGGCCTAGGCCTTTATGAACAAGGTATTTTGGAGCCAAACCATGTCAAGATCTCTCCATGCTCTATGGCCTTGGATACACACCCCAAGGTAAACAAGGCCAAGATGTTGGTAATCCCTTCATGCATCTTAAACCTACCACTTTCCATCATACCCACCATCATCTACCCAAAACATATTTTTCCATTCCACCTCCATCATCCTATAAATGCCCAGAGCATGTCACCATGCACCTTTCGCCATCCACTTTGCCTCCACTTTTACCAACTCCAAATATCCCTCCATCTACCTTGCCACCATTGCTTCCAACACCTAACATACCTATCATTCATTAGTATCCTTACATCCCTAATCATGACCAACAAAAGCACACATTGCCTAAGCATAAAGCTTCCAATCATTCCATCCACTCCACCAAACCCATGGGATTCCAAAATAAACATTTGAATGCCTTTATCTATAAAGCCAAAAATCTAACTAAAACTCCTAAGGACCCTCATGCCTTAGAGCATCAATGTGAAAAGTCTCTAAATCATCCATCTTCTAAGCAAAGTACATTTACAAAGCTATCAAACTGCTATCCAAGCCCATACCTCAAAAAGCAAAGCCCAAAGGCAAAATGGTTTAGGTTCCTAAGCAAATAGCTAGCAAGTAAAATGAAGCATCCTCATCCACATCTCAAGAATCCCAACCACATATATCCATCCAAGAGCTTATTTCCATCCAAAACTTCCATTCCCTTCAAAAATCCCACGAGCAAAACAAAAACACTAAAAATACTAAATCTATGTGGGTTCCTAAATCACTTCATCAACCATCTCCTAAGGAAACAACCCCATTGCTTCCTACACCACCATCTCACCAAAAGCTTCAATGTTTAACATGGTGTGTGCAACCATTGGTCATGATTCCCTTTCATTCCAAAACATTCCCACATGCCTCCATCTCCCCATCCTTCATTCATTATCCTACATATCTCCCCAACCACCTTCCTATGGTCCATGCTTTTGCATAAATCCTTCCATCCATCCTTGCATGAACCTTTCATAATCCACATCATAAACCACTATCCCCTATCCTTCCATGCATAAGCCTTCCATAATCCACATCATAATCTACTATCCACCTAATCCATCTCCCATCCATGCAATCCCTTTTCAACATTGATGAGCACACATGACATGGTCCATGCGAAGACATCATCCATCTCTAAAGGGACACTATCAACTTTCATAGCACTAGACACTTGAGTCCCTCCTATCCATTACCATGGTGAAAACCTGGCAAACAGATGCCATGTGTAATTGTCATCCCATCTAAAATAAAAAAAATAAAATAAAAAACAAAAAAAGAAAAAAGAAAAAAAAATTAAAATAGTAAAGAGAAATCCCTTCGTTCAATGGTGAAAACCTGGTAAATAGGTGCCTTGGATAAGTACCATGATGAAAACCTGGCAAACAACTGTCATTTGTAGGTTGATCTTCTATGTCACTTACATTTGGGGGCACATTGTCTCATCCACACCATCTTATCATGTCCTATCTTTCCATATCCCATCATACCATTCTTAGCCATTGCACCCATGTACCTATCATATCGAGTCTATCCATCCTCCCTTCCTCTTTTGATCTTGATGAAGACATAGGGGCAAAATGTTGAAACATGTTTGGATATTTCTTGACATACCTTCTTTCCAAACCAAGTCCTATCCATTGACCATTTATCCATCTCATTCAAAACCAATCCATCATGTCATCCCTTGGTCATGAACTTTGTCATGTAAAAATCCTAAGCATTACCACCTAGAATGGGGCAAGTTCTTCCTATGCAACATAGCCTTTGGAGATCACATCCTAGCTCCCTTACGATCCATCCACTATAGCGTACCCTTATCATTGAGCTTTCTGTCTTACAGCTTATCCCCATCCATTTATCATTAGCTTTCCACTATAGCCTACCTATCTGTTTATCATGGGGTATGCATCCATCCCTTATATGGCCTATCCTCTTATTTATCTATTCATATATCATGAGCCTTCCATCCCATTTACTATCACCCATCCTTTCATCCATCCTTGCACTTAGACTTGGTTTTTTTCCCTTGTTATTCGTATCAAGCACAAAGGCTACCCAAATTGTAAATCCATTGACAATCAAAACACTCAAAAACACCAAAAAATTCAAAATATTCCCCAAAAATCCCTAAAAAATTATAACACTCAAAAACACCAAAAAAATCAAAATATGTCAAAAAATCCAAAAAATCAAATATCCAACAAAAAATCCAAGCAATAAGATTGATTCAATCATCATCCAAAACAATCCACTCCATCAACATTCAATCAAAATCAAATCATCATCATCATCATCATCATCATCAATTCTTCCTATCAATAGCATTCATTCATCTATTTAAATCAATCACTTCTTCCAATCATATCAATCAAATCAATCAAAGCAATGATCTTAAATCTAAGCAAGCAAGCCAATCAAATCAATAGGTTTTGATCCTAATCTTGTCAGGAGCCCAATCAATCAATCATCAATGGGATATAGCGTTCCCGCATCCTTGTGTTGATCTAGGGATATAGCTTTCCCCACAAGACAACACTATAAATCATTATCAATCAAACAATCAATTATTGATTTATGACTTGACAAGGGCAATACCTTGTTTGTTTTACATCCTTTGAGTACATTGAGAAAACTTGCTTATGCTTAGATTGAGTGGACACTCTAATCATCACACCATCACTATCATCATTCAAAACAATCCAATCATCAAAATAATCAACCCACCAATAGCAAACATCAAAACTAAAGCACATCAAGTCAACCATCAAAACAAATCCTATCAATCATCAACATCAACACCAAAGAAAATCAACTCAATCACATCGGCCCAACCATCAAAACAAATCCAATCACTTCAACAAATCAAAAGTAGCTCAATCCACCACATAACATCCCAATCAATCCATTTCATCAATCAATCCCAATCAATCTATTTTTCATCATCATCATCAATAAAACACAAATCAAAACTACATCTTATTTCCATCGTTAAGTGCCTTGATCCCATGGATATAGGGTATGTAGCCAGTCTGGAGTATGAAGGAAGTGCCCAGATTCAGCCACAAATGATTTTCCTCTTTCTCCTCTCATCATTTCTTCTATCATCTATCTTCTACATCATTAATAAACAACTTCTTCCAATCAATCTATCATTCATATCAATTCAATTCACACCAATTCATTTTCATCCATCATCAAACCAAATCAATCTAATCATCCTCAAAATCATTCCAAGCAATGATCCAAATGCAAGTCATCATTAAGCTATACCAATCAAGCTAATCAATCAAGCCAAGTTATCCAAGCGCAATCAATGGTCTTGATCCTAGCCTTTTTGTAAACCAAATCAATCAGCTAATCAGCCAACCAACTCAGCAAACAACCTTGTGTTGATCTAGGGATATAGCTTTCCCCGCAATGACAACACTCTCAACTATCAACAATCAAACAATTAATCATTGGTTTATAGTTTGATAGGGGCAATACCTTGTTTGTTTTTGAATCATTTGTGCATGCTTGCTTGTGTGTGTTATCATTTTATCTTGCATTTGTTTCACATTGGTAACTTTCCAGCTAATATTCATATCTTGTGTATGTTGGAATAACTTTCTACACTATCCTTTGCATCTAAGGTCATATCATACCTTTTGTCCATTAGGACTTTAATGCTCTAAGTTTACTTCCTCATACGTTAGACAAGGTTATATTATGCTGGGGCACAAGACTCATCATCACCCTGGTCCTTATACCTTGGTGCATAATGTCTAGTGCTATATCAAATATCATGGTTGCTCACATTCATTGTAACATAACACATCTTCATTTCTTATATCCATTCCCTTATCTTATCTTCTTAACCAATCCCTTTCTTTTCGAGAGCCTACCCGTGTTTGTCCAACCCACCTATCCTCTTGAGGGGGCATCATCATCCTATCTTACATCATTATCATCCCTATTGATTATCCATACCTTAGCTTCTTTGAAATGATGTTACTCGACATAAAGCTTATCATCTCAAACACCATCTCAAAGAGGGGCAAAATGTAGACACCCAAATTTGTCTCAAATTTGTGTATGTTTTGCAACACCTAGTCAAAAACATCATCTAGACATCATAAGCCATTTTGTCCTAATTTCACTCTTAATCACATTTATCCATTAGCCAATTAATTAAATAAATTTTATTTATTTAATTAATTTCACATTCATAATTCTATCCTTAATCCCATCATCCTAATTAATTAAATAAATTTTATTTATTTAATTAATTTCCACATCATATCCCAATCATTTCCTAATCCCACTTTCCAATTAATTAAATAAAATCTTATTTATTTAATTAATTTCCCATTCATATTCCAATCATATCTTATCCCATCCTATTCATCTATCTAATTAATTAAATAAATTTTATTTATTTAATTAATATCCAACTCATATCCCAACTAATTCAAATATTTTATTTGAATTAAGTCCTCACCTTTCATCACATTCCAACACTTGTCCATCTCTCATTTAAATCATGTGTTATAGTACAACTTTCATTTACAATCCTTCACATGCACAACTAATGGGACCTAATTTTAGTATTTATCTACACAAGCACACATAAGCCTTATCCTTCTCCTGACACTTGTCAAATGACTACAATTTCCTAATGTGCAAGGAAACCTAACTTAATCCTATCCATCCATTTTATCTAAATCCCTAATTGATCCTAGCCATCCTTTTGAACCAAGCCTTTCCTATAAAGTAAGCCTCTCTTGAGCCATTTGGAGGGGATATGCATTGAGCCTCAAGTACCTTTATTCTGCCAAATTTTCATCTCAAGCCATCATCCATCCTCTTTCAATCTATCTAGCTTGCATCTATCAACCATCAATCATTTATCTTCTTATCAATGTTATGCTGCGGAATCAAGCAATCAACACAACAAATTGATCAATCAATCAAATTCATCTTGCATCTTCGAGGTATTAAATGATTTGGGTTTAGGTTATGTATTTCATTATTTGATCATTTCTATTTGCAAATCTAAATTTTTCAATATACAGTTCTAAAACTTGAATTACATTAACACCATCTTGTCTTTCTTTTATCAGATCTCTTAAGTTATGAATTGTAGGTATAGCTTCTTCTACTATCCTTTCATTTTCTATAAATGCTTGAAAATCGGCTAGTTCTTTATCAAGTTTGTTTATTTTCTCATTAGGTACATGTGTTATCACGTCAATAGGTTCTTCAACATCATGAAATATTTGATCTTCCATTGTAGTTGTAGGATGTATGATATCTTGCAAAATTTGTGTCTCTTCTTTTGTAAAGAATGTGGTCAATGGATTTTTAGAGATAGGAATGTCATTGCTTTCAGGAGCATTAGAACCCATTAATCTAATACTTCTTCTCAAAGGGATATTTATATTAGGGTAGTGGGTTATATGGCTCATGCAAAAGTATACAACGTTAACTCTGGCAGTTAGCGAACACCTAGCCGTTAGCGCTAGACCTGGTCACATGCGTAGTTAGTGGTCTGCAGGTTAAATTTGGTAGTTTGGGCTTAGCAAAGCATGCAGTCACCCATATGACCATGGGCAGGCCTAGGACAGAAATAAAAAAGAACTTACAAATAAAGGGGGCTGATGGATAGCCCCCCAGTATCTTGTCTCAGTCACCCACGTGACCATAGCTTGAATGGGTGCCAAAGTTTGAAATTTGAATTTTAAATTTGAATTGGCGCTGAAGGTTGAGAACGATGGTAGGCTTGATTCAAACAGCTTAGAATGATAGTTTTGGGCTTTGTGTAGCGGTTATGGTTTGAACATTGGCACTCACTCATTCATATAGCCAAGTGCTATGAGGAGGTAAAAATAAAATTTAAAAAAAAAGAAAGGCAACATAGAATGAAGCAGCTGGTGAAATAAAATGACCACCGGCCAAGGTCCAAAGACCACAGCCAAAGGCTAGGGCTTGTGGTTAGGGCATATATACAGTGCAAAGTTTAGATTGTGACCATGAGTAGAGGTGGAAAGAATGGGAGGTGAGTAGGAAGTGTAAGGATGCTATAGAGTTTAATCTATCTTGAGCTCCCTAAAGTGCCTAAAATAATGAGTATAAGGATGTTGTAGATCCCCTAATCTACTTTAACGAGTTTTCCGAATTACCAGGCTTGCGCCCAAATAGGCAACTTGTGAAACTCATGAGAGATCTTTTTGTATTGCTCAAATAAACAATCAGAGCACAATAACATCTACAAAAGTCTATATCCAGAGCAGAATGAAATCCACTGCCATCTGTATCAGACAGAATATGTTTGTCCTCTGAAAATTACACAAGCTTTCACCAAAATGAAAGTGTGGATTGGTAGATTGAAGGCAGAGGTTGGCGTTTGGGAGGAGTATCGAGGTGTAGCAATGGTCAATTGAGGATTTTGAGTACTAGGGACTGTGTGGGATTCAGGCAGCGATTAGGTTTTTAAGGAGGCGACGGTGGCATTGAAGGCGGTGACCACCTCAAACATAGGCTGTAGGAGATGAAAATAGGCGGTCGACAGAATGTAGGGATTAAGTGGTGGCGATAGTGCAGTTGTTGCCTATGGTGGTGGGAGAAGTCAAAATGAGTAGCAGTTGGAGATTAGAGCAAGCGGTAGTCAACAAAGCTCATGGGTTTCAAACAAGACAGCAACTGTGATGAATGGAAGTAGATTTTCAACAATGGGTGGCACAAAGATTGTTGACCAGATGAAGCAAATGGCGGAAGGGAGTTTAAAGGCCGCTGCCACTAATGGTGAGTGGTGGAGTATGATATAGTGGAAATCAGGTGGTTTGGAGAGGTGACTGGATATTGAACATGGATGAGGGATGATCTAGGGTGGCTCAGTAGAAAGGTTGACTAAGGATTAGACGCCGATTGTGGCTCTGGATGAAAGGAGGTAGTGGAGATAAGGATTCTTAGAGCGGTGGAAACTAGAGGAGCAAAGGGTTTCTGCAGGGCTGAGTGAATTTTAAAGCGGTGCTATTGTTTGAGCAGAGGTGGCTAGTGAAGGATTTTTGATAGTTAGGGTTTCACAAAAAACTTAAACCCTGCAATACAAAAAAGATAACCCTGCAACTAAACATTAAATCCTGCAACGCAATAGTAACCCTGTAACACAAAATGATGTTAGCCCTGGAAACAAAAAAAATTCAAAAATGTAACTAGAGACCTCCTTACACACTATGTCAGACCAGAAAGTAGACTAGAAATGTTTTGACTTGAGGTCCCTATGCAGTGGTCGTATGGCTCCATATGGTACGACCCTGCGTAGGGGCCTAAACCAAAAAAAATTCAAATTTTTTCTAGTGACTAATTTATAGTCATTTTTAGTTTCTTAGACCTCCTAGACTCAACGGTAAGGTTCGTTTGAGCTTCGGAGGCCACCTACAGAAATTTTTTTTTAGAAATCACCAAAAATGTGAGATTCTTCACGTATTCATGTCAGGTTCACCAAATGAAGATAGGAAAAAAGCTAGTTAATCCTACAGAAATGAAATAATAGCTAACCTAACTCCCAATGGAGTGCATTCTAACCTAGAAAATTAGTCAAACAAATAGAAATAAACATAGAATCTAAGCTAGTTATGTCACATCTCCATTGTCCTCCTAAATCCTCCATTATTGTTCTCAGATTTTTCAGATTTTTGCATAATCTTGAGAAGCTCATGAGAATGGCAAGATGTTGGAGATAGTATATGAGATGCAGAGCTAAGAAATGTCTTCTAAGAGGTGAAAATGGAGCCAAATGAGGTGTTTTATAGAGGAGTTGATTTTGAATAGAGGGTTAGGATTCATTATTGACTTGGAGCCAAAATGAAGGGCTAGGATGAGTTAGGGTTTTCCTCCACAAGAGGACAAAAGTGAATTTAAAATTCACAAATATGATGAGGTGTTTTATGATTTTTAAATTAAATAAATGGTGTTCATTTATTTAATTTATTTGAGGAAAGGGATAATGTGATGGGGGATTAAACAAGTGTTGTATTTGTTTAAATCAAACAAAGGGAACATTAGGACATGAATGATTAAATAATTAATTAATTCAAATTAATTATTGAATCATAGGGGCAAATTAGGGAAAATTAGTGGATTGTGGAGGAAATTAGGGTTTTGTGACTACAGGACACTTTTAGGTGTCTATAATTTGCATTAAAAATTTGTGAAAATGGTGAAAAATCAAGCATTTTAGATCTTAAAAATATCTTGTTCCTTGGGATTGTTTTATTAGTTTATGCATTTTAACCTCTTTGCCCTCCACATACTAAAATAGGTAATTTTTTTCAAACGATCACAACTTTTGCATACAGTAATGAAATCATACAAAATTGGTGGCATTGGAAAGGGGACTCAAAGAACTTCACAGTAATGTAGGTTTGATAGGTAAAAATGCCATTTTATTAGTCTTTTTTGTGGTCAAAGTCAACCCTAGTTCTAAACTTCAAATGCTCATATCTCATGCAAAATTGCTCCATTTTTTGCAAAATATTTTTTCAAATTATTCAGATTTTCCTAAATTTTCTAAATCTGCAATCTATTTTGCTATTACTGATCAATTTTTTTAGATATTTTGTAGATTCTCTTTTTTGACCCTTTTTGACTTGTGGCTCACAAAACGATGCATCTACTTGTTATGTCATGTTTTTTGCCTTATCCTGGGGTTTTTTGTGTTACTAATGTCTGATT
This sequence comes from Cunninghamia lanceolata, assembly GCA_027924645.1. NCBI lineage: Eukaryota > Viridiplantae > Streptophyta > Pinopsida > Cupressales > Cupressaceae > Cunninghamia > Cunninghamia lanceolata. The sequence goes on from BSBN01000082.1 coordinate 4,245,737, forward strand.
TGTAGCATGTGGCATTCATGGGTTGAAGACTATAAACTAAAACTACTAACACATTTGATGCAAGGATTCAATTTCTTTCATATGCATGTGTGTGTTTTGGTTATCATAGACACATTTGGTTTTGGTGCTTAAAACAAACATAATTTTATTGTTTTCACACATAGCTTGGGGCTTAAAATGAACTAGTGTATGCTTTGTTTGGTGATTGTGTTAGTGTTTTTAGGTGCATATTCTCTTCCCTTGCACATCATGTGATCTTGGGAATCAAAATCATCTCTCAACACTTGCATAATCACACCACACATCTATTTTCTAAGGTCAATGAACCCCCATGCGAGTGTGAGCAAGTTTGCATGTGTATGCTCTCCCCTTGTGACTTAGTGCGAGCCTAGGGGTCAAAAACATGTTAACTTGTCTTACTTTTGTTTGAGCCTTAGAGTGGGCCTGCTTTTGAGACACATCCAAAAGGAGAACACACTTGCGACCCCAAGCAAGACTTTCATATGGCTCTCTATATAAATTGAGGATAAGGTGAAAGCTAAGTCTAATCGGTATGAGCACTCACCATACAGTGCTAGCTTGAAAGGAGGTGTACCTTTGTGTATATTAAACTCCTAGTAGGGATAGTTAGAGCCTTAAATGGCTTGCTAGATGCTTGTGAGGTGTTGGTCCCCCGAATATTCACTAGAACCCTTTTGTATAGTGGCCAAAAACCCTCTATTTGTTGACACATAAGGGTAACCTTTGAAGCTGCCCTAATTCATGCAGTTCTTAGCTAAGATAGTAGGGACAATCCTAAGGTTTGGTGGGGGGACAAGCCTTGGGAAACCTAGAACTTGGTACGCGTGAGAAGGGAGTGCCATGGAGGGGAGCTGGTGCTACCAAGCTCCTGGAGCTATCTGCTTTGAATAGGTGCAGCTAGGGGATTCAACAAATACAGTCCTTACCTAGCCCTAGGGTTGTGCTTGTCTTCTAAAGTGTTTTCAAAAACTTGTCACAAAAATGTCAAACAACCACAAAATTGAAATGCCAAGTGTCTTCTTTGATTGATGTGTGTGCTTGCCTAATCATCACCCCAAACATCCTTGACCACACATTCATCCCATGTGATCCTCATATCCTCTTCATGCCAACTCGTCCTATCCTTATCGCATTCCTACCCATATCTTCCATCATTCGAACTTCACATCCTAATCACCATCCTTAGCCACTTCACATCCTAGTCACATCCAAGTCATCATAACCCTATCCTAATCACATTCTTATCATACCCTCACCATTCAAGCCTCGTATCCTAATCATTACATCCATTCCACATCCTATCCTATTCATCATTCCAACTCATCCCATCCTAATCACATCCCAATTACATTACCATCATTCCACATCATCCTATTCCTAATCTAACCAACATTCCAAATCCAACCAACACCTAACCATCATACCCTCATCACATCCTAATCACCCTTCCTAATCACACCTCATTCATCCTAATCATCCCATATCCTCATCATTCAACCACATCCCTAATCCCATTATTCTTACATCATCCTATCATATCCAAACAACATCGATCCTAGTCATTCCTAATCACATTCTTGTCACATCTTCTTCATGCCACCTCATCATAATTATACCCTAATCATTCATAATCATTACATCCATTCCACATCATAGCATATTCATCATGCCAACTCAAACTATTCTAGTCACATTCCTACTCATATCTCCCATTCACTTCAAATCATCATTCAACATCACCCTTTATGACCACATCATCCATGTCACCCACATCATCCTTGTCCTATCCTATTCACATCCTAATTATATTGTCATCCTTCCACATCATCCTCTTTCCAATCCACTTCCACTCTCATTCATAATCACTCAACCACATTCTACACTATCCAATCATCATCATTTTTACTCATTACACATTACCCCTAATCATTCAACCACATCCTAATAATATCACATTCATCACCTTAATCATTATCCTAATCACCTTGCCTAATCATCACCCCACCATCCATATCCTTATCACTATCCTCTTCATCCTTCCTAATCATTCCACATAATCCCAATCATGTCCTATTCATCATACCTAATCATTAAACCTATTCCTAATCATATTCTATTCATCGTTCCAAATCATTCCACCTCATCCCAATTATATCCTAAGCATCATAACCATATCCAATTCATCATGCGTAACCATTACACATCATCATCCTAATCCAATCCATTTCACCCTAATCATTCCTCTAGCCATCATCTTAATCAACCTAGTCAAACCCTAATCACCTCTTTCATCTAATCGCTTCATCCCAATCCATCCAACTCATCTTTCCTAAATATTTCACATCATTCAATGATATCCTAATCATGTTCTATTCAACATCTCAAATTATTCCACCACATCCTAATCATGTCCTAACCATCATTCTTGTCATTCTATATCGCCATTCTCATCCAATCGACATCACCCCTAAATCATTCTCCTAATCATATCCTAGCCATCCCAATCACATCAGAATCACATCCTAACCATTCATTCCAATCTGATCAATCACATCTTTCGTCATTCCCAATCACAATACACTGTAACCATAGGGAAGACTTTGAGTATCTACTCCCCCTATCAAATCTGATTGCAACCGTGTCGAAACCTTATAGACCTATTGGTTCCATTCACCCATTGCATATTCCATTCCATTGCCTTTGCGATCAAATTTCATCACAACATTTCAATTTCATTCAACCCTTGACATCTATAGAGGACCCAAAACATTAGTCTTCCTAAGGTCAAAACATAGGGAAAAACTGTCGAAGCTTGACTATATCACAAGTACAAATTCAAACCAAGAAACCTTGACATCTTTTTCAAATCAATCACAACTTGGGCTTAATACTCCAAGGCTAGTTTAACTCTATCCTTGCAAGTGAATTCTGAAACTCATGGGTTCACTCTAATCAATCATTTGTTTCAAACCTCAAGGTCTCAATAAATCCAATTTTGCTTTGAAAGGTCATTAGTAGATGAGAGTACCCTCTTAGAGTTAGAGTTTTTAAAGAATAAAACCATTAGTCGCTATCATAGTCGTGGCTTCATCACCTTGCATTGACATCCCATAGCATCCCACAATTCCCACAATTCACAAGTCTCATTTGGTGTAGACATGGTTGTAAAAAAAATGAAAAAGGGAGTAGATCCTCCTGGTCACCCCTCATACACACATCATTCCAAACACATCAACATTCCTTCCAACCCATCATCTGATCAACATCACCCCTAATCATATCCTAATAATTTCCAATTCATCCTAATCACAACCTTAACCATACCCTAATCATCCCTACTCACCCATCTAATCATCCAATCAATCCCATACTCTATCACATCTCATTCATCTTAGTCAAGCACTTGTCAACATGATCCTAATCCCACAAGAAGACATACAACAATATGAAGACATGTGTCATTCCATGTTAATCCTAGAGAACAAGGTTGTAGCACCCCAAGCCTATTTGCAAGCCTATCCAAGTCCACCTTGGCAGCAAGACAAAGAGCCTTTAAATTCTCATGCCACCTTTGACAAGGGGAACATAAGTCTACCTCATCCATCCTATAAGTACATTCTATCACCTCACTCCTAATCCTAATCATGAGTCCACATCATCTACCCTCATTATCCATCCACTATATTGTCCTTCCATACATGTACTTGGAAAGGATGTGATCCATTGGCTACTAGCTAGGGATAAATCCTCCCCATGTCGAACACCCATTCATGAGCCTATCAAAGAAACTTCCAATACCATGTCCAAACATTCAACCTTATCATGTGGTCAACAACTTATCGAAGCTATCCAAGAGTCATCCAAACCCACTTCCACCCAAAGTCAAGAGCTATGTCAAGAGCATAATTCTAATAATTTGGAAACATCTAGCCCTCATCCACATCAAGATCAAACCCCTTCCATTGCACCCATTCATGGCACACTTCATCCTTTCCATAATCAAGTTCCCATCTATGATCACGATCCCACTTATGATCAAGAAGGCCATGATGATCCACTTAGCCAACTCTATGTATTCCCTGGTCAAGAGATTTCCACCTCACCCATCCATGATCTAATTACTTTCACTTGCCATAATGAGACATGTGCCTCCCAAGAACACATAAACATAGAAGATCAAACAAATAACTTGGATCCTAATGAACATAATAAAGATCCTAATGATCCTTCCACATCCACCTTCAATCCCATTTCAAATCCACTATCTTATCCACTTGGCCTATCCACTTTCATCCATGAGTGTTCTTCCTTGAGAACACAACAACCATTGTCTTCCACTTCGCCTTCTCCATCCAATAAGGAACTTGTGTCTAGTTCCCAAACTACACCTAGCCCTATTGTTCGTCACATGCTCCAAAATATAAACTACCAAGGTAAAGGCCTAGGCCTCCACGAACAAGGTATTTTGGAGCCAATCCATGTCAAAGTGCCCCCATGCTCATATGGCCTTCGATCCACACCTCAAGGTCAATAATCAAAAGATGTTGGTAATTCCTCCATCCCTCCTAAGTCCACCTCATTCCATCACACATCCTATCACATTCCCAAAAAATACGTGGCCATTCCACCTCTATCATCCTACAAATGTCAAAAGCATGTGATCGTACACCTTCCACCATTCAATTTGCCTCCATTACTTCCAATTCCTAATTTACCTCCATCCACTTTTCCACCATTACTTCCAACACCTAACATTTCAATCATCCATAAATTCCCTCACGTTTCTAATCATGACTAACAAATGCACACATGGTCCAAACATAAAGCTTCCACTCATTCCATCCACCCCTTGGGATTCAAAAATAAACATTTGGATGCCTCTATATGTAAAGCCAAAAATCCTAAAGATCCTAATGCATTAGGACATCAATGCAAAAATTCAAAGCAAGGTACATTCAAAAATCCATCCAAACCCATACCTCCAAAACAAAAGTCTAAAAGAAAAATGCTTTGGATCCTTAAACAAAAATCAAATAAGTCAAATGAGGCATCCACCTCTCAAAAATCCAAACCATCCTCTTCCATCCATTCCACTCAATAGTTTCAAATTCCTCCAACCCACATGTAAAAGAACAATCATAAAAATACTAAGTCTATGTGGGTCCCAAAATGCTTACGCCATCCATCCACTAAGAAAACATCACCATTGCTTCCTACACCACCATCCACTCACAAGCTCCCATGTTTAACATGGTGTGTGTAGCTGTTGGTCATGATTCCTTTTCACACCTCCATCATCCCATCATTCAACTATTATCCAACACATTTCACTTATCATATCGCTATGGTCCATGCTTTTGCATAAGCCCTACATAATCCACATCATAATCCACTATCTTCCCTATATAATCCACATCATAATCCACTTTCATTCCCTACATAATCCACATCATAATCCACTATCATTCCCTCCATAATTAACTATCTACCTTATCCATCTCACCTTCATGCAATCCCTTACCAACATCTATGAGCATAACGATTTGACATGGTCCATGCGACAAACTTCATTCTCCAATGGGACTATCACCTTTCATGGCACTCGACACTTAAGTACCTCATATCCATACTCCCATCCAAAAGTCAAAAAGTTAAAAAAATAAAAAAAATAAAAAAAGTAAAAAAGAAATCCATTTGTCCAATGATGAAAACCTGGTAAACAACCGCCTTGGATAAGTACCATGATGAAAACCTGGCAAACAAGCATCATGTGTAGATGGATCTTCTATGCCTCGTACACTTGGGGGCACATTGTCTCATTCACACTATCATTTCCTTCTTATCATATCCTATCCATTACATACATATACCTATCCTAGCAAATCCATTCATCCTCCCTTTCCTTCATTTGATCTTTATAACGATTGGGGGCACAATGTTGACAAATGTTTTGGGTATCTCTTGGCATACCTCATCCATTCTAAAGAACCCTAGCATCATCCTATCATAACAAGATTTGTCATGAAAATCCTAAGCATTCCACCTCAATGGGGCATGTTGTTCCTATGTGACATAGTCCTTGGAGATCACATCCTTGCCCTCTTATGCATGCATTCCTTCCATCCATTATCGCCTATCATTTTATCCATTCATTCCCTAGCACCTAGACTTAGTTCTCCCTTGTCATTGGTATCTAGCATAAAGGCTATCGAAATTGTCATCCATTGACACCCCAAAATATTCAAAAACAAAAAAAAAATTGAAATATTTCCAAAAATCCAAAAAATCAAAACATTTCCAAAATCCCCAAAAAATCAAATATTCCAAAAATCCAAAAAAATCACAACATTCCAAAAATACAAAAAAATGTACAACATTCAAAAATCCTAAAAAAATCACAACATTCAAAAACCCAAAAAATCAAAACATTCCAAAAACACAAAAAATTGAAACATTCAAAAATCTAAAAACATCACATATTTCAAAAATCACAAAAAAATTGAAATCCTACAAAAAATCCAAGTTATAAAATCAACTCATCATATCAATATGCCCAATTCAATTCATCACATCATTCCAACCAAATCAATTCTTCAAATCATTCAATTCCTCAATTAAATCTCTTGATCGATCCATTCAATCACATCATTATACCATTCAAATCAGTTCTTCCAATCATCCACAATCTACATGGTTGAACTACGTCACCTTTGAGATTTCATGTAGGTAAGGCAATCTTTGATGTGCCCCCGAGGCATTAGATCAGTCCCTTAGGGCCCGTCCTATCAATTCTCATAATAAGTCGTCCTTTTGTGAAATGGACACTTTGATCAACCAAAGCAATCAATCATCTGCACTTCAAACCAATTCCAACATCAACAAAGACAAGCTATCCAATCAGCCAAATCAACTAGTCAAACCAATCAATCACCTCATGATAATCATCTGTCATTATCAACTATCCTTGTCAACTATCACATATCTCACACGGAATGGGGCATCGTCAAAACTAGGATTTTGTTCCTTATACGACATGTGCCATTTATCAAACATCATCACTTAAACCCTGGTGTTTCTCATGTGACCAACAACACTAGTGTCAATCAATCATATCACTTGCCTTAGAAAGGTAGGGGCATTGTCAAAACCAGACTAGGTGTCTTATACGGCATGCTTCTTTCCTGAAACTAGGCCTTCTTCATCCAATCCATCATCAATCCAACCCTGGTGTTGCTTGTATGACCAACAACACTAGTGTCATTCAATTAATCACTTGCCTTAGATAGGTAGGGGCATTGTTGAAACTAGACCAGGCATCTTATATGGCATGCTTCTTTCCTGAAACTAGGCCTTCTTCATCCAATCCATCATCAAGCCAACCCTGGTGTTTCTCGTATGACCAACAACACTAGTGTCATTCAATTAATCACTTTCCTTAGACATGTAGGGGCATTGTCGAAACCAAACTAGGCATCTTATACAGCATGCTTCTTTCTTGAAACCAAGCCTTCTTCATCCAATTCATCATCAATCCAACCCTGGTGTTGCTCGTATTACCAACAACACTAGTGTCATTCAAATAATCACTTGTCTTAAATAGGTAGGGACATTGTCGAAACTAGACCATGCATCTTATACGGCATGCTTCTTTCCTAAAACCAGACCTTCTTCATCCAATCCATCATCAATCCAACCTTGGTGTTGCTCGTATGACCAACAACACTAGTGTCATTCAATTAATTATTTTCCTTAGACATGTAGGGGCATTGTCGAAACTAGACTAGGCATCTTATACGGCATGCTTCTTTTTTGAAACCAGGCTCCTCCATCATTCAACCTATCACAATCAATCAAGCACATATCACTTGGCAAAAGATCCCAATGGCTGTTGGTCTAGTCTATCTTATCTTACTGGATTGTTTTGCAGTATCATTCTTATGCTTCTCAAGGCAGTCCCTAAGTGATGAAGAGAAGCAAGGATACAATGAGACCTTTTTCTTTGATTGTTGTTTGCAATTTATCTTGGTAAATGACTAGGGCAACTTGGTGCCTTGCGTGTGATCAGGATTCCATTCGGTGTGAATCAAAGACAACCTATGCATTGGAATGAACAATGCTTCCTTGCATAAGGACTTGTACACCTCACAGCTATCTCATCACATGTTCTGACAAGGTCTCACAGTTACTAGTCTAAGTCAAGGCATTCCTTGTCTATCATGTGCATGTTTCACAAGGGACTACACTTTCCACTTTGGCCTTTGACATGCCACGGTGATTGTCATCCTTTGATATAATAAGTTCTATGATGATAAGTAGAAAAATTACAAGTGAGAAGCTCAAAAATCTATCAAAACAAGATCTCATTTTCCATTTTTCTAGCCAAACTTTCATTCCTCGACCATCTCTCTCTCACATCTACATTCCTCCACCTTCATTGTAGCTTAACATATAATCCATTTCATCTATCCATTCCTCTATCTTTCTTCCTTCACCAATCCCTTTCATTTCGAGAGTCTACTTGTGTTTGTCCAACCCACCTATCCTCACAAGGGGGCATCATCATCCTATCTTTCCATCACCATCTATTCCCTCTATCCATTTCCTTATCTTCTTTTAAATGATGTTACTTGGTCGTAACATCATCTCAAAGAGGGGCAAAATGTAGACACCTAAAAGTGTCCTCTGGTCGCAAAACCCTAATTTCCTCCACAATCCACTAATTTTCCCTAATTTTCCCCTATGGTTCAATAATTAATTTGAATTAATTAATTATTTAATCATTCATGTCCTAATGTTCCCTTTGTTTGATTTAAACAAATACAACACGTGTTTAATCCCCCATCACATTATCCCTTTCCTCAAATAAATTAAATAAATGAACACCATTTATTTAATTTAAAAATCATAAAACACCTCATCATATTTGTGAATTTTAAATTCACTTTTGTCCTCTTGTGTAGGAAAACCCTAACTCATCCTAGCCCTTCATTTTGGCTCCGAGTCAACAATGAATCCTAGCCCTCCGTTCAAAATCAACTCCTCTATAAAACACTTCATTTGGCTCTATTTTCACCTCTTAGAAGACATTTCTTAGATCTGCATCTCATATACTATCTCCATCATCTTGCCATTCTCATGAGCTTCTCAAGATTATGCAAAAATCTACAAAATCTAAGAACAATAATGGAGGATTTAGGAGGACAATGAAGATGAGACATAACTAGCTTAGATTCTATGTTTATTTCTATTTGTTTGACTGATTTTCTAGGTTAGAATGCACTCCATTGGGAGTTAGGTTAGTTGTTATTTCATTTCTGTAGATTAACTAGCTGTTTTCCTATCTTCACAAATTACTAAAAGAAGAGGTGTCGTGAAGAATTTTAAGAGGGACAGTGAATAATAAGCTCAATATCAATCCAATAATGTAACAATATCCTTCACAACACGCCTATAATATAATTCTAGAGAGATGACAAGGCAAAATGTAGTGAAAATGTAAGGTTTTCAAACCCTAGACATGAATATTTGTGAAAAGTACACTATTATGCAACACTACAATTAGAAATCAGTCCTAAATGAGTGTCTAAAAGAGTAGTAAAATCTAAAACAATATTTTAACTACAAACCCTAGCTAATGCAAAAACTAGGTTTTTATGAAAAATGCACAATTTCAAGCAATTTCTAACAATTTGAGTATGAAAATGCAATGTAAATGATTATTTAATGATGAATTTCTATAATTTAAATTAGATCTACTAAAAATATTAGAAATTAAATTTAAATTAATGTAAATTATTTTAAAATGCAAGCATAAAATGCCAATTTTTTTCAATTTTTTTTGTAAATTTTCAAATACAATAAGATGAATGAATGTAAATCTAAATTACAACACTCAACAAGGTGCAAAATTCAAATAAATAGGGGTTCACCAAAATGTTTTATAAGAAAAGGGGGAAAATGATAAAGGGTTAAATCCTCCTTTAACTACAAACATTCAAGGACACCAACCGAGTTGAATCACAACTCTTGCAAGAGGATTCACCTACAGGTTGGTGTGTCACTTGGAGCAATGTGGAAATTTAGAAATTGTCAATTAATGTATTAATTTAATTCTCAAGTATGCTAAAAACCCTAATTATGCAAAATCGGAAGCAAACTGATAAATCATGACAAATGCTTGTAGACTAAGATAGTAGACATAGATTACTTACTGACTATTTTTGAAGTTCATGATGTGGAATGTTTGGGGATAATGCCCTAGGCACCCAAGTCCAAGGTATAATTTTCTTTAGGGAATACGAGACTCCTTCTGGCACTAACAATCACTGTTCCATCTATTTTTGTCGTGGGAGATGTGGACACTACCCTAGGTGCCCTAGTCTAAGGTAGGCTGATCTTCAAGATGTCAAAGCTTCTTCAAATGTAGATTGTCACTATCATGGAGATTCCTATGTCTACAACCTCGAAGGACATTACCCTAGCTCCCATGTCCTAAAAGTACTCTGAACTACTTCTTTCTGCCAGATCTGGAATCCTTATTTTCTACAACCTTCCTCTACAACTCCACTTTGTGAAATATGATACCTGTAACTTGCAATCACAAGGAGTGTGGTTAGGGGTTGTGGTATTTAGGAGCTTACCTCAGTCAAGCCCCAAAAGGACATTCAAGTCTTTCAAACACTATTGTCAAATAAAGAGTGCATATCCCTACGAGATAGAGGAAAAACCAAATTGATAAATGATATAAAAAAAAGTAGATATCACCTTAGAAGTGTATCTCTCACATAGATGAAGATTCTTCAACACATGAGAAGATGAAGCTAAATCTGCAATCACAAACATAATAACAATGTGCTGCTTTGAAACAATGAATATATTGAATGCTCTAAAATCATAAGTTCACCAAAAGTTCATAATCATCTTCTAGTTTACAAATAAAACACTAAACATGCTTATATATGCAACAACACACATTCTTACTAAGAATTTCATAATTCAAACTTCAGATTTCGGCATAGGACCTAATTAATGGTAACGTAACTGACATTCAAATTTGGGACCTACCTAAAATAGGGTGGGACAAGGGTGTGAGTGCCCATGTCCCATGTCCTCTTTTTAGGTCAGGACTAAGTAGCACAATGTCCCTCAAGCCCCATGTGACATGGGTTTTAAGCCATTTCTTCCAAGAGTTAAAATGAACATGCAAGATGCAAAACAAGGGACCTGAGAGCTAAACTTAGGAGGGAAAAAGTCTAGGGAGACATTTTCTGACATAATAGGAAGTAAGTGCTATATCAGGAGAGATGAAGAAAACTTGGGAAAGTTTGATACAAGATCAAATGAAGGAATCTTCCTTGGATAGTCTACAAAGAGCAAGGCTTACAGGTGCTACAACAAGAGACTGAAGAAATTAGTGGAAAGTAAAAATGTCAAAGTAGATGAAGAACCATGTCAAACTTTAGTGCTATTAGAAGGATATGAATTTGATGAGACCCCTTGTAGAGAAGAAGAAAGAGAGGAAGAAAAGGAAAAGGAGAAGCAAATTGCTGAACAAGATGCTCTAGAAAAGGTTCCTAAGACCATCAAGTATGTACAGAAGAATCATTTTGAAGACCAAATCATTGGAGATAAGAACAAAGGTGTTTTAACAACTAGAAGTATTTTTGTCTCAAATAGAACCCAAAACAATGATTGAAGCAAGAAAAGATGAGCACTGGATCAAGGCTATGGAAGAAGAATTGATGCAGATTGAGAAAATTAGACTTGGGAAGTTGTCCCAAGACTAGCAGACAAAAATGTGATAGGAACTAAATGGGTCTTCCAGAACAAATTAAATGGGAATGGAGAAGTAGTCAAAAATAAGGCTAGGCTTGTGTGTAAAGGCTACTCACAAGTAGAAGGAATAGTTTATGAAGAAACATTTGCTCCAGTGGCAAGATTGGAGGCCATTAGATTGTTCTTGGCCTTTGCAGCTCATAAGGACTTCAAAGTTTATTAGATGGATGTGAAATATGCATTCTTGGATGGGGAGTTGGAAGAAGAGGTATACATTGAGCAACCAGAAGGCTTTTAGTTATCCGATGATCCAAATATGGTCTGTAGATTGAGGAAGGCATTGTATGGACTAAAACAAGCCTCTAAAGATTGATATATAAGGTTGGATAGGTACCTAATATAACAAGAAGTCAAAAAGGGCACTGCAAATAGACATATGTACTTCAAAGTTGAAAAAGATCAAATCCTAATTATGGAAGTGTATGTTATTGATATAATCTTTAGAGGAAATGTAGGTATGTGCAAGAGATTTGCAAAAGAAATGCTAAAAGAATTTGAAATGTCAATGTGTGGGGAAATGAACTTCTTCCTTGGGTTACAAATCAGTCAATCAGAAAAGGGCATTTTCATGTCATTGTCAAAGTATGCTAAGGAAATGTTAAAGAAGTTTGGAATGGAAGACTCCAAATAGGTATGTACTCCCATGACTAATGGTTGTAAGTTAAGCAAAGATGATGAATCTTCTAAGGTTGATCAAAGAATACAGATCAATGATTGGTCGACTATTATGCCTAACTGCTACTAGACCAGATATCATGCATGTAGTCTGTCTTGTGGATAGATTCCAAGTTGATCCCAGAGAGTCACATGTTTCAGCAATAAAGAGGATATTCAAGTACCTGAAAGACACTCTAGAATTTGGCCTATGGTATCCCAAGGATACTGATTTCTGATTGAGTGCATATAAAATGCAAATTGGGTAGGATGTATAGATGAAAGAAGAAATACAAGTGGTGGTGCTTTCTTTCTGGGAAGTAGACTTGTCTCATGGTTAAGTAAGAAGCAAGACTCAGTGTCATTATGTATTGTAGAGGTAGAATATATTGCAACATCTTGCTACACACAAGTTTTATGGATGAAGTATAAATTGAAGGATATCAAAGTGTCATATGATGAACCTATTCCTATTCTATGTGACAATATAAGTACTATCAACATATCAAAGAATTTGGTAATGCATTTAAGGACAAAGCATATTGTAGACACCTAAAACTGACTTGCCCTGCAAGCTAATTTCACATATCTCTACACTACCTGTAGACACCCAAAATTGTCCCAACTTTGTCCATGTCTAGCAACACCTTGTTAAAACATTATCCTAGACATCTTGTAGCATTTTGTCCTAATTTCCCTAATCCACTTAGCCAATTAATTAAATAAATTTTATTTATTTAATTAATTTCACATGCATAATCCCATTTATCTTATCTTCACATCATATCTTATCTCATCCTATTCAACTTCTCAATTAATTAAATAATTTTTATTTATTTAATTAATATCCAACTCATATCCCAACTAATTCAAATATTTTATTTGAATTAAACACTCATCTTTTATCACATTCCAACACTTGTCTAGTCAATCATGTGTTCTAGTACAACTTTCATCCAAATTTTTCACATACACAACTAATGGGACCTAATTTTAGTATTTATCCACTCAAGCACACCTAAGCTTTATCTTCCCTTGCCACATGTCAATTGACTACAATTTCTTAATATGCAAGGAAACCTAACTTAATCCTATCCATCCATTTCATCTAAAGCCATAATTGATCCTAGCCATCCATTTGAATTAAGCCTTTCCTATAAATCAAACCCCTCATAAGCCATTAGCAATGCATTGAGCCTCAAGTACCCTTATTCTGCTAGATTTTCTATGATGCATTGATCCTCAAGTATCCACATGCTATTGAAATATCATTAGAGCCTTTGCATCCTTATCAACGTTATGCTGCAAAAGTGAGCACCCAACATTCTTCCAACAATAATCTTTTAAAATCTTGCATGCTCATGTGAGGTGGAGAAGAGCAATGGAGATAAATCGAGCATAGCGTGGAGATCAGTTTGTATTTACATTTGTTATTTTGATTTTCATGTTGTCTTGTGCTTCATTGTGCATTGCTAGGGTTTTTATCATTGCTATTTATTCATTTGCCCTGATTTGTAATTTTACCCTAACTAGATTTGGCACGCCCGGTGGGACTCACCCTCTTTTTTGCAGGTTTATGCACTTTGATTTGTAGGTTGAAAATATTTTATATTGCTGATTTTTTTTTAGTTATGACCAGATCTGTTGCAGAGGGTTTTTTTGTTTTACATAGGTCCTGTAAAAAGGAGATCTTAGATTCGTTGGAAAGAGGACTTCGAGAGCTTTCCGAAAAGTGGTTACATTAAATATTTGGCTCAGTATTCAAATAGTTATAACGATTTGAAGTTGACCCTGCGATTCTAATTTTTCAGAAATTTTTGACGCGCGACTTTTTGCTGATTTTTTTAATTTATGACCAGATCTGTTGCAGAGGATTTTTGTTTTACACAGGTCTTGGAAAAAATAGATCTTAGATTCGTTGGAAAGAGGACTTCGAGAGCTTTCTGAAAAGTGGTTACATTAAAGATTTGACTCAGTATTCAAAGAGTTATGACGATTTGAAGTTGACCCTGCGATTCTAATTTTTCAGAAATTTTTGACGTGCGACTTTTTGCTTTTTTTTTTTATTTATGACCAGATCTATTGCAGAGGGTTTTTTGTTTTACACAGGTCTTGGAAAAAAAAGATCTTAGATTCATTGGAAAGAGGACTTCGAGAGCTTTCCGAAAAGTGGTTACATTAAAGATTTGACTCAGTATTCAAAGAGTTATAATGATTTGAAGTTGACCCTGCGATTCTGATTTTTCAGAAATTTTTGATGCGTGACTTTTAGAAAAAAATTATATTTTTCAATCTAGCTAACCAAATCACATTCTATTTTTTGCAGGTGGTTAGAAATATTTAAATCCATTTTTCTATATCATTATTTTTCAGATCTATGGTACAAATAGATTTTTTGTCAAAAAAATAATTTTTTTAAACCCTAGTTTATGATAATAGCTTTCTTCTATGCAAGTTTACTTGTTTCTTTTTAGAATTGGTGACTTGTAAGGGCATCTAAGGAGTTGGAGCAGCATTGGCATCAACGTCTACAGCAAATTGGAAAGCAATTGTATCAGGTGCACTCATTCTAATCTTTCATCTCTTAATCTTGTTTGATCACACATTTGGACTTTGGGATTAAAATGAACATTGTTTGCTATCACATATCGAAAGTGGGCATAAAATGAACCATTGTCTTCCAACTCATTTGGATTTGGGTTTAAAAAGAACGAGTGCTTGAATTGTCTTCCTCACATTTCAATTTTATAAAGGAGAATTAACCACTACGAGTGTGGATCAAGTGATAACTCACTTGGTTTGCTTTTGTCATACCCTATCTAGGAGGCCTGCTTGGAGACACACCACTCCAAGGGACGACCTCAATCGAGGCTGAATCGAAAGACACCCTCATTGGGAGTTGTAAATCTTGTCACTCTTGGCTAAGCCCCAAAGAACTTTATACCTTTGGGAAGTGAAGGTGAAGGGTGGGTTACCCCTTTCTCCTGGCTGTGTGGCAAGATTTCGCTTTCAATTCCATAGTCAACCTTGTGCAATCTAGCCTAAGACCTAATTGGCCATACCCACTTGACTAGATATTAGGCTTGTTGATGTGTCTTCCATGTGTGCTGGCTTAATCATCACATTCTTCATATTTCAAAATCAAACTTGCTTATGTGTCTGGCGTGAGTGATTCATGTGTGTGTATGCATAATCATTTGTTTGAACATTGCCAAATCAAGCTCTAAACATCCAAACACATAAAGACAAGTCATCCTACACATTCTCCGAATAACATCTAAATTCAATCACTTTCATCCCAAACATATCCTAATCATACCCAAATCAATTTTATTCTAAACATATCCTAGTCACATCCATACTCATTCCAAATTATCTTCACATCATCATCAACCTAGTCCTACTCAACACTTGTCAAGATGGTCGTAATCATTCAAAGGGGCTATCCCTCTAATTATGAGACAAATCCCAAGCCTAAGGTGACAATTCAAGGGGGCTATCCCTATAATCATGAGACAAATCCCAAGCCTAAGGTGACAATTCAAGGGGGCTATCCTTCTAATCATGAGACAAATCCCAAGCCTAAGGTGACAATTCAAGGGAGTTATCCTTATAATCATGAGACAAGACCTAAGCCTATAATCACAATTCAAGGAGGCTACCCTCTAATTCAAACAATGAAATAAAGCCAAATCCTAAGGTCACAATTAGAGGAGCCCCCCTTCCTAATCCAAATCATGAGAAGAAACCAATCATAATTAAAGGTGGCTATCTTCCTAACCCAAATCATGAGAAGAAACCAATCACAATTAAAGGTGGCTATCTTCCTAATCCAAATCATGAGAAGAAACCAATCACAATTAAAGGTGGCTATCTTCCTAATCCAAATTATGAAGATAAACCAAGACCTAAGGTCACAATTAGAGGAGCCCCTCTTCCTAATCCAAATCATGAGGATAAACCAAGACCCAAGGTCACAATTAAACGTGGCTATCCTTCTAATCCAAATCATGAAAGCAAACCAAAGCCCAAGATCACAATTAAAGGAGCCTCTCCTCCTAGGACCAAGTTTATACTTCGAGGAGGATATATCTTTATTAATGAGGATGAGACAAGTCCAAAACCCAATCCATCCACACATCAAATCAGTTCCACATCAACTTATCCCACTTCATACCAATCTAATCCATCCACACATCAAATTAATTCTGCATCAACTTATCCCACTTCATATCAACCAAATTCATCCACATGTCATATCAACCCTTTATCAACCTATCACAACCCTTATCCATATCAATCCATATCACAACAATCATTATCCTATGCAGCCCCTCCATCATCATCACATCAACACATTTACCAACATCAACAACAAATCATATCACAACAAGAAGTCCAAACACCATCCCAACCTCAAAAAATTCCACATCAACCTTACATGTCATCATCTTCAACTTCACACCAACCTAATTCATCCACTTATCATGTCAATGCCACATCAACAAATCAACCTTCACCCCAACATTATCCAATTTCTCATTCTAACATTCCAACATACCACCAAGCCCATCCGTAAGGCAACCAAGTGTCATCACAATAAGAACATGTAAGCCCAAATCCACCTTGGCAACAAGATCAAATGCCCTCAACTTCATATCCACCTCAAGATATTTTGTCTACATACCCTACCATTACACCTAGCTTCCAAGGGTATCAATGGCCTTCACAACAAGCACAAATGAGCCCAAATCCACCTTTGCAACAAGAAGTACATGCAGCTCCAAATGACCCTTTGTACATAAACCATGCAAGCCTAAGACAACAAGACTTAATTACCTTTGACAAGGGAGATACCAACCTAGCTAATTCATCCTAGGAGTGGCCTTCACCATCCAATCCTATGCCAACACATGAGCCAACTAATCCTATCCCAACACCACCATGTGATCCTACTCCTAGTCCATTCGTCCATCAACCTTCCAAATCACCAAGCCCTTCATTACCTTCATCAACATATCATTCTAATCCTTCACCAAAGGATGCGGCTGAGATAGTTTTACAAAGAATGCTTGAAGCAAAACTCATTGAACTTCCTGAAGTCAAACCATGTGAAGAAAGTCCATATGATGAATATGATTATTGTGCATACCATAGGACCAAAGGCCATAATACAAATCAATGCCCAATATTTGTCCCAATTGTTTACAAGGTGTACCTACCTATAATGAGAAATCATGCCACATCATTCAAATCCCATATGTCACCCCCATCTAATCCAAATCCTAATCCACCCAATCCAATTAGCCCTCAACCTAATCCTAATCATAAGCCTACAACACCGTCTACTATTATCATTCATCCATTATATTGCCCATCTACACATACCCTTGCGAAGGATGTGATCCATTGGCTACTAGCAAGGAATAAACTATCTCCATGTCAAACACCCATTCATGAGCCAACCAAAGAACTTCCAAAGGTCATGTCCAAGCCTATAATCCCATCATGTGGTCCACCTATCCTTGAGCCTATCCAAGAGCCCTCAATTAATATTCTTAGCCCTTCAAGCCCATCATGTGACCTACAAGCCATAAAGCCTATTCAAGAGTCTCCTATTATGAATCTAAGTCAAGAGTCATCATGTTCTTATGTTGTTGACCAATAGCCTATCCAAGAGCCTTCCACTTCCATTCAAGCAACCCAAGAGGTATGTCAAAGTTTTAATCCTAAGCATGTGAAAACATTAAGCCCTAGTCCAACTCAAGATCAAAACACTTTCATGCAATCCATCCATAACATTTACCTTTTTTATGATCAAGATGATACCTATGAAGAAGTTATCCATGAGCACCTTGATCCTATCCATAATCCTATATCTATCCATGAGCAAGATATCCAAATTGCTCTTAATCATCCACCATCTAGCCCTATCCATAATGAGCAAACATCCACTTGTCATGATGAGACACTTGTCCCCCAAGTGAGCATAAAAGATCAAACAAATAACTTAGATCTTAGTGAACACAATGCTAATCAAGATCCTAATGATCCTCCTTCCATATCCACCATCGATCCCACTTCAAGTCTACTATCATGTCCTATTGGTCTTACCACCCTTCTACATGAGTGTTCTTCGTTAAAATAACAACAACCTTTGTCCTCCACTTCATCTTCTTCATCCAATAAAGAGCTCAAGTCTAGTTCCCTAAGCACACCAAGTCCTATAGTCAATCGCATCCTCCAAAACATGAACTACAAAGGTAAAGGTCTAGGCCTTTATGAACAAGGTATTTTGGAGCCAAACCATGTGAAGATCCCTCCATGCTCATATGGCCTTGGATACACACCCCAAGGTAAACAAGGCCAAGATGTTGGTAATCCCTCCATGTATCCTAAATCTACCACTTTCCATCACAAACCCCACCATCTGCCCAAAACATATGTTGCCATTCCACCTCCATCATCCTATAAATGTCAAAAGCATGTGACCGTACACCTTCTACCATCCACTTTGCCTCCACTCTTACCAACTCCAAATATCCCTCCATCCACCTTGCCACCGTTGCTTCCAACACCTCATATACCTATCATTCATAAGTATCCTTACATCCCTAATCATGACCAACAAAAGCACACATTGCCTAAACATGAAGCTTCCATTCATTCCACCAACCCCACTTCCATCAAACCCATGGGATTCCACAATAAACATTTGGATGCCTTTATCTATACAGCTAAAAATCCTACCAACAATCCTAAAGGTCTTCATACCTTAGGACATAAAGAATCAAAATCAACGCATCCACAAGGCAATCAAGTGATATTACAAGAACAACATTCAAGTCCAAATGGCCTTTTTTATATAAATCAAGTGAGCACAAGTCAACCTTGCCAACAAGATCAAATGCCCGCATCTTTGGGTTCACCTCGAGATATTTTGTCTACATATCCTACCATTACACCTAGCTATCAAAACTATCAATGGCCTTCTCAACAAGCACAAGTGAGCCCAAGCCCACCTTTGCAACAAGAAGCACATGCAAGTCCAAGTTGTCCCGTGTACATAAATCAAACAAGCCCAAGTTATCCTATGCAAGACTTAATTACCTTTGACAAGGGAGATACCAACCTAGCTAATTCATCCTATGAGTGGCCTTCACCATCCAATCACATGCCAACACATGAGCGAACTAATCCTATCCCAACACCACCATGTGATCCTACTCCTAATCCATCAAACTCCATTATCCTTCCATCTAATCAAAATCCTAGTCCTACGCTTACAACATCATCCTCTATTATTGCTCATCCATTATATTGCCCATCCACTCATACCCTTGCAAAGGATGTGATCCATTGGCTACTAGCAAGGAATAAACTACCTCCATGTCAAACACCCATTCATGAGCCTACCAAAGAACTTCCAAAGGTCATAATCTCATGATGTGGTCCACTTATCCTTGAGCCTATCCAAGAGCCTTCAATTAATATTCTTAGCCCTTTGAGCCCATCATGTGACATACAAGCCATCAAGCCTATTTGTGAATATTCTATCATTAATCCAAGTCAAGAGTCATCATGTTCTTATGTTGTTGACTAAGAGCCTTCTACTTCCATTCAAGCAACCCAAGAGGCATGTCAAAGGTTTAATCCTAAGCATGTGGAAACATTAATCCCTAGTCCAACTCAAGATCAAAACACCTTCATGCAACCCATCCATAACATTTACCTTCTTTATGATCAATATGATACCTATGAAGAAGCTATCCATGAGCACCTTGATCCTATCTATAATCCTATATCTATCCATGAGCAAGATGTCCAGATTGCTCCTAGTCATATGCCATATAGCCCTATCCATGATGAGCAAACATCCACTTGTCATGATGAGACACTTGTCCCCCAAATAAGCATAAAAGATCAAACAAATAACTTGGATCTTAGCAAACACAATGCTAATCAAGATCCTAATGATCCTCCTTCCACATCCACCATTGATTCCATTTCAAGTCCACCATCATGTCCTATTGGTCTTACCACCTTTATCCATGAATGTTCTTCCTTAGGACAAAAACAACCTCTATCCACTTCACCTTCTCCATCCAATAATGAACTCAAGTCTAGTGCTCAAACCACGCCTAGTCCCATTGTCCATCGCATCCTCCAAAACATGAACTACCAAGGTAAAGGCCTAGGCCTTTATGAACAAGGTATTTTGGAGCCAAACCATGTCAAAGTTCCTCCATGCTCATATGGCCTTGGATACACACCCCAAGGTAAACAAGCTAAAGATGTTGGTAATCCCTTCATGCATCCTAAACCTACCACTTTCCATCGCACCCCTCATCATCTACCCAAAACATATGTAGCCATTTCACCTCCATCATCCTATAAATGTCAAAAGCATGTGACCATACACCTTCTGCTATCCACCTTGCCTCCACTTTTACCAACTCCAAATATCTCTCCATCCACCTTGCCACTGTTGCTTCCAACACCTAACATACCTATCATTCATAAGTATCCTTACATCCCTAATCATGGCCAACAAAAGCACACATCACCTAAGCATAAAGCTTCCAATCATTCCATCCACTCCACCCACCCCATGGGATTCAAAAGAAAATTTTTTGATGTCTCTATCTATAAAGCCAACAATCCAACTAAAACTTCTAAGGACTCTCATGCCTTAGGACATCAATGTGAAAAGTCTCTAAATCATCCATCTTCTAAGCAAAGTACATTCACAAAGCTATCCAAACCCACACCTCCAAAAGTAAAGCTCAAAAGCAGAATGGTTTGGGTTCCTAAGCAAATAGCTAGCAAAGAAAATGAGGCATCCTCATCCACATCTCAAGAATCCCAACCACCTATTTCCATTGAAAACTTCCATTCCCTTCAAAAATTTCACAAGCAAAGAAAAAGCATTAAAAATACTAAATCTATGTGGGTTCCTAAATCACTTCATCAACCATCTCCTAAGCAAACATCTCCATTGCTTCCTACACCACCATCCAATCAAAAGCTTCAATGTTTATCACAGTGTGTGCAACCATTGGTCATGGTTCTCTTCCATTCCAAAACATTTCCACATAGCTACATCTCCCCATCTTCCATCCATTATCCTACATATCTCCCCTATGCTATCCCTATGGTCCATGCTTTGGCATAAACTTTTCATCCATCTTCATTCCATAAGCCTATATAAATCCACACCATAAGCCACTAGCCTACCCTACCATATTTCTACATTATAATCCATTATCTCCCTAATCCATCTCCCATCCACGCAATCCCTTATCAATATCGATGAGCATAATGACATGGTCCATGCGATGACATCATCCATCTCTAATGGGACAATATCACCTCTCATAGCACTAGCCACTTGAGTCCCTCCTATCCATTACCATGGTGAAAACCTGGCAAACAGGCGTCATGTGTAATTGTCAACCCATCTAAAAAAAAAGCAAAAGAAAAAAAAAGCAAAAAAAGAAGAAAAAAAAAATCAAAAAAGTAAAGAGAAATCCCTTCGTCCAACGGTGAAAACCTGGTAAACAGGCGCCTTGGATAAGTACCATGATGAAAACCTGGCAAACAGGCGTCATGTGTAGGTTGATCTTCTATGTCACTTACATTTGGGGGCACATTGTCTCATCCAACCTATTCATTTCCAAACTATCCATCCCATTATATCATTTTGCATCCTATCCTATCCTACCATTACCATACCATCCTGCCATCCTTAGCCATTACATAAACATGCCTATCCTATCCTCCCCATTGATTTTGATGAAGACATAGGGGCAAAATGTTGAAACATGTTTGGATATTTCTTGACATACCTTCTTTCCAAACCAAGGCCTATCCATTGACCATTTATCCATCTCATTCAAACCAATCTATCATGTCATCCCTTGGTCATGAACTTTGTCATGTAAAATCCTAAGCATTACCACCTAGAATGGGGCAAGTTATTCTTCCTATGCAACATAGCCTTTGAAGATCACATCCTAGCTCCCTTATGATCTATCCACTATGGTGTATCCTTATCATGAGCTTTCCATCTTATAGCTTATCTCCATCCATTTATCATGAGCTTTCCACTATAGCCTACCTATCTGTTTATCATGAAGCAAGCATCCATCCCTTATATGGCCTATCCCATGTATCCATCTATCATGAGCCTTTCATCCCATTTACTATGAGTCCATCCTTTTATCCATCCATCCTACCTCCATCCTTTGCACCTAGACTTGGTTTTTTCCCTTGTCATTGGTATCAAGCACAAAGGCTACCCAAATTGTAAATCCATTGACATCCCAAAACATTTCAAAAAATCCAAAAAAATCAAAATATTCAAAAATCCAAAAAAATTTAAATATCCAACAAAAAATCCAAGCAATAAAACCAATCATATCATCCAAAACAATCCACTCCATCAACATTCAATCAAAATCAAATCATCACAATCATCATCAATTCTTCCTATCAATAACATTCATTCATTCATTTCAATCAATCACTTCTTCCAATCATATCAATCAAATCAATCTAAGCAATGATCTTAAATCCAAGTCACATTAATCTGTATCAAGCAAACCAATCAATCAAGGAACATTATCCAATCAAATCAACCGGTTTTGATCCTAATCTTGTCATGAGCCCAATCAATCATTATCAATGGGATATAGCATTCCCACATCCTTGTGTTGATCTAGGGATATAGCTTTCCCTGCAATGACAACACTATCATTATCAACAATCAATCAATCATTGGTTTATGACTTGACAAGGGCAATACCTTGTTTATTTTACATCCTTTAAGCACACTGAGAACACTTGCTTATGCTTAGATTGAATCGACACTCTAATCATCACACCATCACTATCATCATTTAGAACAATCCAATCATCAACACAATCAACCTAGCAATAGCAAACATCAAAACTAAAACACATCAAGCTAACCATCAAAACAAATCCAATCACTTCAGCAAATCAAAAGCAGCTTAATCCACCACAAATCATCCATCCTTCATCAAATCAATCTAATCAACATTTCATCATCTTCCAACCATTCCAAGCAATGATCCAAATACAAGTCAATCTTCAATTCATACTGTTAGTGCCTGAATTGACTGGTAGTTTGCTGAGCATTTTTCATTCAGGCACTCTCCCTAAGTATCCAAAAAATGTTCTAAGTAAGAGCCCTCCTCAGAATTTTTCAGCTTCATCATGATATTTTCGAAGGAGGAGGTCATCATCATCATGTTTGTTTTGGTGGTGGTCAGCATCATCATGTTCTCCGTCGACCGGTTTCTCATCGTCATCATCATATTTCGCTGTCGGGTGATGCTTGGTTTTTATCCTGATGATGCTGACGAGCTACAGTGCGCCCTGATCTGCTTGCGAGGGTGATTTTTCAAAGTCTCCGGTGATCTTCCATTATCACCTTGGCCAAACATGATGATGATGTTGCTTATTCTTTGAGTTGCTCGACCTAACTTGTTTTTTCCTAAGGGTCGTCGTCATCATCATCATATTTCCAGTTATCATCCTGCTGCTTACAGAGGTCATCATATTTGTTACCTTCATGATATTTCGCCGGGGTGATATTTCTATCATCGGGTGATCTTGGTTATGATCATCCTGATGATGTTATTGAAGAGTTCTTAGTGCGACCCGATATTCACTAGGGTCATCATATTTTGAACGTCAGGATGATCTTAGTCAATATCATCCTGATGATGTTGTATCACTTCTTGTTCTTTGTTTCTCATCCTGATGATGCTGACGTCATCCGTATATCAGGGTGATATCTTTCTTTCTGCCTATCTGCATCATGATATTTTCGAAGGAGGGGGTGATATTTTCATATCACTCGAGTGTGTTTGTTCCAGCATCATGATGATGCTGATATCAAGGAGATATCCGCCTGCTGGCTTCGCGCATTATCTACTGGGGGTGATCTTTTCAAGCAGCGTCATCATATTCAGTTATCGCCCCGATCTTATACAGGAGCTACAGTGCAACCTGATATTTGAACATCAGGAGGATATTTCCAAATATTCGGTTGTCTTCCGAATATCATGATGATGTTAATATGATGATGACGTCATCAAGGTCCCGGGGGGTCATATTTCTAACAACTGATCATCTTGAAGAGACCTCCTGATATTTGCAAACATGATGATGACGTCATCCGGATATGAGGAGGCGCGCGGTAGGCAGATATGATGATGACGTCAGCAGTATATGATGATGACGTCATCAGGATGTTCATCGGCCAGACTTTTGTTATAGGCTCAGCAGGAGGATGTTCCTCCGATGGATCAGGTTGTGCCGATTATCATGAGGGTTATATTTCAAATATCATGATGACGTCAGGGTGATATTTCGAACAACAGGATATCATGCTGCTGGAGGATGATGATGATGAGGTCTATACTAGTGTCGTCAGGAGCAAAAGCACCGACATGATATATGCTCATGACCTAGTATATAAAGTGTTTATGAGGTTGCTGCGGGGTGCATGTGGGATAATGTTATCCTGCATATTCAAAATATCATGATGATGAACCTCGGCGGGAAGTGGTTGCGATCGACTGTTTGATGTTCTTCCCGAGGCCGCGGGTTGGTGCGCCATCAATGGCGATTGTTGCAGAGGTATGGGCATTGGCGTGGACGGATGTAGTACCTGATTGAAGATTTGAATCCCTAGGCGGTGGCACAAGGCTCGAGAAATCTTCCTGTCTCCTCCCCTACCTGCTGCATTCAAGTTTGGGCGCCAATCTGGTAGTGTTTGAGCGCCATTTCTATGATACTGTATATCTGGCGGGAGTTTTGGTCAACCTGGTAGTTAATGCTGAAAGCACCTTCCTGCTATATAATGCAGAGGGTGTTATTTGTTCAAGGTTGTTGAAAGTTGTGGATTTTTGGCTCTGTAATCCAAAACCAGCTGATCTGGTTGCTCTGTACAGTTTATCTTGTGAGTTTATGTATCTCCTGTTGTAGGACTTGGCATGAATCCACTGATTTCATGGTTGATCTTGTACGAGTAATGCTATCTTAGCATGTGTTGTGTTAATTCTGTCTCCAGTATTGCATGTATCCTTCTTCTGGATCTGGATGTTTGCTTATGTTTAGATTCTAGAGCATAGAATTCCTATGTTGAATGTCTGATCTTTTAACCTCTGCTCAAGGGGCAGATTAAACTGTTTTCAGGTTGAACATTGGGAAGGGTATACTGCAGTAGGGATGCCATAAGTAGAGATAGCTCAACACTCTATATTGGGAGATATCTGTAAGGCAGATATCATGTGTATCCCCCTGAAATCCAGTTTTAGCTATTCATGCTGATCGTTCACAGGTGTATGTCTACCGACTCCAAGCCCTGGATAGGCACCAATCATGCTGTGTTCTTGTGTTATACACCATATCCAGCTTTGCATCCAAATTCATATCAAACCATTTCATACCTCCACCTGTTAGTTGTAGGAGTAGTATTAGGAACCCCCTGCATGCTCTCATACCCAACCAAACATCATGTCCAAGAATGTTGCCAGCCTTGTGATCTATCATGCAGATCTTGGTCCATACATGAGAGTATTCTGCCTGTTGTTGTCAAGTTAGATCCTTCTATCTTTGAGCTAGTCAAGGTTACATCTTGAGTTATAGGGATACCCCCCTTGGTGCGGCAGAACCAGAAGTGAAGGGGAGGAGCTCACGCAACCTCCTGTATTCAGTTGGCCTGAATCTGCCCGTGCATTAGAAGTGGCAAACCCTAATGCTGATTCAGAAGAAATGTCAACAAAATGGCGACTCTGCTGGGGACCGAACTAAAAAATGATATACCTGTGGCCCATCCGAGTCACTAACAAAATGGCGACTCTGCTGGGGACGTTGATGTAAAGTAATATCCTGCAGTCTCTGGTGAAATGATGCTCTGCTGGTGGAATGAACCTGGAAAAGTAGCTTTTAGCTATTGAAAATTTTGTCCTCTCTGGAGAGGTGGCGACTCTGCAAAAAAGATCCAAATGCACATGAAAGATGGATGTATGTGATGTGACAGAAATGTGTTGTTCATTTTTCTGCATCTGTATGAGAAAAGGTACCTTGTTCCTTCCCCTTTTATTTGCTGTTTTACTGCATAGGTTAGATGCCAGGGGAAGCCTTAGGTCTTAGACAGACAAAGGATGTCTAAGAGTAGGGTTTTTGTGAATCCAAGTATGAGTTATCCCACGCTCAGTGGTAAAATGTTGGATAAAGGAATAGAAGAGATAAGAAATAGGTTGATATTCTTAGAGGCTGAGCAGGCCCAGTTAAGAAGCAGTAACCCTGTTGTGTTTGCCAGTCAGAAAGCTAAACCTCCTGTCAGCCCTTTTGATCCTTTGTATGACCAACTGGATTTGTCATGGGTGGATTATGAAGTAGAAATTATGCCTGCTAGGATATACTGTCAGATGCTTAGATTTAGTGGTCACAGTGTATGTGATGGGAATGCACATATCCAAAATTTTCAAAGTTTTATGGGAAAATATTCATTCAGAGATGAGGATATGTGGATGAGGTTTCTTGTTAGGTCCTTTGATGCAAAAGCAAAAGACTGGTATTTGAGCTTTCCAAAGAAATTTTTTGCCTGTTGGGATGAGCTTGCTGACTGTTTTAAGGAAGAATTTGCAAAAGAACCGGCTGATCTTGTTGCAGAATTGATGAGAATCAGAAAACAAGATGAAGAGCCATGTGTTGATTTCAGTCATAGGTTTGCAGTAGCCCTTTCACATGTCCCTGAAAGTTTCAGACCTGATATTTCAGCCTGTGTTGGCATATTCTTTGAAGCTTTTGAGGAGGGCTCTAGTGCCTTACTGAGGGATTTCAAGGTGACAAGTATGCAGATGGCATACAAATTTTTAGAAAATGTAGAAGAAATGAGAAATGTGCACCTGCTGAAACCCCTGTCCCCAGGCCTTGGTGTGAATAATTGTTGTGAAGCTGCAAATGACCAAATGATTATGGCATCATGTGCAGATGAAAATGAAAATAAAAGCATAGAGGTTGAGACTGCTATATTAGAACATAATGCTAACAATACTGCTCAACTGGATTGTTCACCAGTTGAGGATGCCAGTGAAAGGACTAATGAGGATTCCCATTGCAATGATGAGGCAGCTGACCATGAGGACAATAACGAGGTTGTGGACAGCAATGAGCAATTTTTAGAATGGACCTGTGGAGACAATTGTGAGTATTGTACTCAGGACAGAGAAGATATAAGCAAACAGAGAAGCAGTCCTATGTGTAACCCATTGCCTACCTTTCAAACACATGGAAATCATGAAGAGCAGTCAAAAATTGAAATAAGTGCTAGTTCAGAGCATGATTGTTTTTCATTTGATGGCTGTTTTGCTTATGACACACAGGCTGATACTCCTCCACAGACTGAATCCATTGGTGATGAAGAGGTGTGCTCTGCTGCCCATGAACAAATGGCATACTATGATGAAACTGATGCACCTGGATCACCCATTTATGACACATATGGTGATGAGGATCTGTCTGAGTATGGTGAGGATCTAGATACTATTTTTGGCTTGGATTCTGTTTCTCATCCTGATGAAAGAGGAAACAACATACATCAGGTAAGTGACTGTGGAAGTGTGCCTGACTTAAAAGAGATGCCAGAGCCTGATCTTTTCCAGCCTGGTGTACCAGATGGTTGTGTACATGATGTGCACAATTGTGATTTTGAAAGCTTCTCTTTTGATGAGCCAGCATATAATACAATGAGCCTTGATCTTCCTAGTTTTGTGGTGGACTCCGAGTGTTTCCTATTTGCAGTCCAGCTAGGAGATCATGTTGCAATGCATGATGATGATATAGGTGATAAGTGCTATATGCCATATGAACATGCATTGTTTGATACATTCTGCACCCACATGTCACATGATGCTGAGGGTTATCTGCACAAGGGTGATAATGACAAGCCAAATCAAAGAGTTGAATATGCAGATGACAAGATTTGTTTGTGGGTGGATCTTTGTAGTATCTCCAAGCTTGACCCAGTGCATGCAGATGAAAACAAGATATTTGACAAAGGGAGATACATGTTTTTCTTTTCTTGGTGGCCTTAGGCCATCAAGTTTGTTTGGTGATGCAGGTATTTGACTCTGTGCCCAATGGATAAGGGACTGGTCTGCATCCCAGAGATCTGGAGTTCTCGCTGCAGGTTTTCACCTGCACGTCCCCAGACAGAGCCACTGTTAGTGCCTGAATTGACTGGTAGTTTGCTGAGCATTTTTCATTCAGGCACTCTCCCTAAGTATCCAAAAAATGTTCTAAGTAAGAGCCCTCCTCAGAATTTTTCAGCTTCATCATGATATTTTCGAAGGAGGAGGTCATCATCATCATGTTTGTTTTGGTGGTGGTCAGCATCATCATGTTCTCCATCGACCGGTTTCTCATCGTCATCATCATATTTCGCTGTCGGGTGATGCTTGGTTTTTATCCTGATGATGCTGACGAGCTACAGTGCGCCCTGATCTGCTTGCGAGGGTGATTTTTCAAAGTCTCCGGTGATCTTCCATTATCACCTTGCCCAAACATGATGATGATGTTGCTTATTCTTTGAGTTGCTCGACCTAACTTGTTTTTTCCTAAGGGTCGTCGTCATCATCATCATATTTCCAGTTATCATCCTGCTGCTTACAGAGGTCATCATATTTGTTACCTTCATGATATTTCACCGGGGTGATATTTCTATCATCGGGTGATCTTGGTTATGATCATCCTGATGATGTTATTGAAGAGTTCTTAGTGCGACCCGATATTCACTAGGGTCATCATATTTTGAACGTCAGGATGATCTTAGTCAATATCATCCTGATGATGTTGTATCACTTCTTGTTCTTTGTTTCTCATCCTGATGATGCTGACGTCATCCGTATATCAGGGTGATATCTTTCTTTCTGCCTATCTGCATCATGATATTTCTGAAGGAGGGGGTGATATTTTCATATCACTCGAGTGTGTTTGTTCCAGCATCATGATGATGCTGATATCAAGGAGATATCCGCCTGCTGGCTTCGCGCATTATCTACTGGGGGTGATCTTTTCAAGCAGTGTCATCATATTCAGTTATCGCCCCGATCTTATACAGGAGCTACAGTGCAACCTGATATTTGAACATCAGGAGGATATTTCCAAATATCCAGTTGTCTTCCAAATATCATGAAGATGTTAATATGATGATGACGTCATCAAGGTCCCGGGGGGTCATATTTCTAACAACTGATCATCTTGAAGAGACCTCCTGATATTTGCAAACATGATGATGACGTCATTCGGATATGAGGAGGCGCGCGGTAGGCAGATATGATGATGACGTCAGCAGTATATGATGATGACGTCATCAGGATGTTCATCGGCCAGACTTTTGTTATAAGCTCAGCAGGAGGATGTTCCTCCGATGGATCAGGTTGTGCCGATTATCATGAGGGTTATATTTCAAATATCATGATGACGTCAGGGTGATATTTCGAACAACAGGATATCATGCTGCTGGAGGATGATGATGATGAGGTCTATACTAGTGTCGTCAGGAGCAAAAGCACCGACATGATATATGCTCATGACCTAGTATATAAAGTGTTTATGAGGTTGCTGCGGGGTGCATGTGGGATAATGTTATCCTGCATATTCAAAATATCATGATGATGAACCTCGGCGGGAAGTGGTTGCGATCGACTGTTTGATGTTCTTCCCGAGGCCGCGGGTTGGTGCGCCATCAATGGCGATTGTTGCAGAGGTATGGGCATTGGCGTGGACGGATGTAGTACCTGATTGAAGATTTGAATCCCTAGGCGGTGGCGCAAGGCTCGAGAAATCTTCCTGTCTCCTCCCCTACCTGCTGCATTCAAGTTTGGGCGCCAATCTGGTAGTGTTTGAGCGCCATTTCTATGATACTATATATCTGGCGGGAGTTTTGGTCAACCTGGTAGTTAATGCTGAAAGCACCTTCCTGCTATATAATGCAGAGGGTGTTATTTGTTCAAGGTTGTTGAAAGTTGTGGATTTTTGGCTCTGTAATCCAAAACCAGCTGATCTGGTTGCTCTGTACAGTTTATCTTGTGAGTTTATGTATCTCCTGTTGTAGGACTTGGCATGAATCCACTGATTTCATGGTTGATCTTGTACGAGTAATGCTATCTTAGCATGTGTTGTGTTAATTCTGTCTCCAGTATTGCATGTATCCTTCTTCTGGATCTGGATGTTTGCTTATGTTTAGATTCTAGAGCATAGAATTCCTATGTTGAATGTCTGATCTTTTAACCTCTGCTCAAGGGGCAGATTAAACTGTTTTCAGGTTGAACATTGGGAAGGGTATACTGCAGTAGGGATGCCATAAGTAGAGATAGCTCAACACTCTATATTGGGAGATATCTGTAAGGCAGATATCATGTGTATCCCCCTGAAATCCAGTTTTAGCTATTCATGCTGATCGTTCACAGGTGTATGTCTACCGACTCCAAGCCCTGGATAGGCACCAATCATGCTGTGTTCTTGTGTTATACACCATATCCAGCTTTGCATCCAAATTCATATCAAACCATTTCATACCTCCACCTGTTAGTTGTAGGAGTAGTATTAGGAACCCCCTGCATGCTCTCATACCCAACCAGACATCATGTCCAAGAATGTTGCCAGCCTTGTGATCTATCATGCAGATCTTGGTCCATACATGAGAGTATTCTGCCTGTTGTTGTCAAGTTAGATCCTTCTATCTTTGAGCTAGTCAAGGTTACATCTTGAGTTATAGGGATACCCCCCTTGGTGCGGCAGAACCAGAAGTGAAGGGGAGGAGCTCACGCAACCTCCTGTATTCAGTTGGCCTGAATCTACCCGTGCATTAGAAGTGGCAAACCCTAATGCTGATTCAGAAGAAATGTCAACACATACCAAGCAAGTTAATCAATCAAGCCAAGTTATCCAAATGCAATCCATGGTCTTGATCCTAGCCTTGTTGTAAGCCAAATCAATCAGCCAATCAGCCAACCAACTCAGCAAACAACCTTGTGTTGATCTAGGGATATAGCTTTCCCCGCAATGACAACACTCTCAACTATCAACAATTGGCAATTAATCATTGGTTTACAGCTTGACAGGGGCAATACCTTGTTTGTTTTTGAATCATTTGTGCATGCTTACTTGTGTGTGTTATCTTTTTATCTTACATTTGTATCACATCTATATCATTCCAGCTAATATTCATATCTTGTGTATGTTGGAATAGCTTTTTGCACTATCCTTTGCATCTAAGGTCATATCATACCTTTTGTGCATTAGGACTTCAATGCTCTAAGTTTACTTCCTCATACATTAGACAAGGTTGTATTATGCTGGGGCACAAGACACATCGTCACCTTGATCCTTATACCTTGGTGCATAACGTCTAGTGCTATATCAAACATCATGGTTGCTCACATTCATTGCAGCATAACGCATCCTTCATTTCTTCTATCCATTTCCTTATTTTTCTTAACCAAGCCATTTCTTTTCACGAGCATACCTGTGTTTGTCCAACCCACCTATCCTCTCGAGGGGGCATCACCAACCTATCCTTTCCATCATCATCATCATCCTCATCATATCCTTATATCATCATCACTATCCTTTTCCTCTATCCATACCTTAACTTCTTTGAAATGATGTTACTCGACACAAATCTTATCATCTCGAACATCATCTCAAAGAGGGGCAAAATGTAGACACCCAAATTTGTCCCAAACTTTGTCCATGTCCTACAACACCTTGTTAAACATTATCCTAGACATTATAAGCCATTTTTTCT
Organism: Cunninghamia lanceolata; assembly: GCA_027924645.1. Classification (NCBI taxonomy): domain Eukaryota; kingdom Viridiplantae; phylum Streptophyta; class Pinopsida; order Cupressales; family Cupressaceae; genus Cunninghamia; species Cunninghamia lanceolata. The sequence goes on from BSBN01000082.1 coordinate 4,278,099, forward strand.
TGTGCTTCATTATCCTTGTTAAACATTAAGCCTTTCCTATAAATCAAACCCCTCACAAGCCATTAGCAATGCATTGAGCCTCAAGTACCCTTATTCTGCCAAATTTTCTATGATGCATTGATCCTCAAGTATCCACATGCTGTTGAAATATCATTAGAGCCTTTGCATCCTTATCAACATTATGCTGTAGAAGTGAGCACCCAACATTCTTCCAACAATAATCCTTCAAAATCTTGCATGCTCATGCGAGGTGGAGAAGAGCAATGGAGATAAATCGAGCATAGCGTGGAGATCGGTTTGCATTTACATTTGTTATTTGATTTTCATGTTGTCTTGTGCTTCATTGTGCATTGCTAGGGTTTTTATCATTGCTATTTATTCATTTGCCCTGATTTGCAATTTTACCCTAACTACACTACCAATTATCCCTCCTATTAATTAAATAAATACAACTTATTTAATTAATTTATCCCTAATCATCTACCCTTATCCATTTATCTATCCTTTGTGATCAATTAATTCATTTAATTTATCACTATACCTTATAATTATATCCTCATTGATTAAATAAATATTCTCAATATTTATTTAATTAATTTCTCCATCTCCTAATCCTAATTAATTAGATAAATCATACTTATTTGATTAATCGACCCTACTAATCAACCTAAACCTAGTCTAGTTGATTAAATAGCAATTATTTAATTAGCTACCCTAGCCTACATGCCCCCTAGACCTAAATTAATTAAATAAACCCTTATTTAATTAATTTTAACCCTCCATTAACCTATTTACTAATTTTCTCCAGCCATATTAATTAAGTTAATCCCCTTGATTAGCTTGGTCAAATCTCACTTAACACTTTTATTCCATGTAAGGTAATTTTTTATTCTTACTTGTCCTAATCTCCCTTAAATGAGCTCTTCCCCATCTAACTTGTCTTAGTCTCCATTTATGAACTCTTCCCCATGTGAATTAAAAATTCACATTTTATCTTCTCCATCTAACTTGTCTTAGTTTCCATTAATGTAACTCTTCCCCATGTGAATTAAAAAATCACATTTTATCTTCTCCATCTAACTTGTCTTAGTTTCCATTAATGTAACTCTTCCCCGTGTGAATTAAAAATTCACATTTTATCCTCTCCATCTAACTTGTCTTAGTCTCCATTAATGGAACTCTTCCCTATGTGAATTAAAAATTCACTTTTATTCCCATCCATCCAATCTTCTTGATCAAATCTTAGCCTTTTATCTCTCTTATTTAACCCTCTTGTGACACTTGTCAGAAGACTACAACTCCAATTCAAAACCCTAATATTCAAGCATCCCTATCCATTGATCTAAACTTTCAATCCTCACCCTCCATCCTTTTACCAAATGGCCTATAAATAGAAGTCTCACCCAATCCATTTGGATCACTTCTTCATAGCATCCTTACTATGCCCAAGTTTCTATCTTCTCATCTCATCCTAACATCATAATGCCAAAATCATTCCCCAATCCATAGCTCAATCTCATCTTGTCTTTATCATAGCCAATCTCCATCCAATCTACCATCAAATCCCTTATCATATTGTGTTGAATGTCAAAGAGAAATCCACATACACAATCATCAACTTGGATAAAGCTAGGAGCTCTTTGGGTGCAAGCTCCTCAACTTTATCAAGAAGTGGGAGATCTTATAAGGTATAAACATTGTGTCTTATTGCATTTTGTTGGGTTATCTCCTTTGTTTGATTTTCCCATCTTCACATATTTCAATTTGGTATCACTTCCTAAGAGAAAAGGTTGTAGAGAATGAGGTGAAGTTGGAGTATGTGCCTACCAAGGATCAAGTTGTAGACATCTTTACAAAGGCTCTCCCTAAGGATACTTTTTAGTATCTTTGACAGAAGTTAGGGGTTATTTCCCCTCTTAACTAGATGCATAAGTGTGTGCATTTGTCTAGGAAGCATTTCAAGATACATTTTTTGGTCTTGGACTCATGTTGAAGGCTACCTCTTAGGGGGAGTAGGTAGTGATACTATTGGTTGGTGTAGTCAAATGAAGCATATCCTATGACTTTAAGGGGAAGAGTGCAGAAAAAGTGAGAGTAGTGGAGATAGAGAAGATACTTGTTGGTGTTGGAGTTGTTTCCCTTTCCCATGGATGTCAAAGGGGGAGAAAGTTGAAGTGGTTGAAAAACCATTGTGCAGAGAGGTGTGTGAAGAGTAAAAGTTATTTTTGTCAGAGTTATTGATTGATTGCTTTAAGTCTTGATGATTTTTGAAAGAGATGGTGTTGCCATAAATGAAAAAGGGGGAGACTGTTGGAAACTTGCTAGTGTTGTCATTGATGTCAACTCCCAACAAATGGTTCACTTGGTTTCCAAGTGCTTTTGAAAAAAGTTGATAAAAAGGTGTGCAGTGTGATAGAGGTACTCTTAGTGTAATGATCCATATTTCTTTGTAATTGAAGATATGCTTGTGCAGTTTGGAAGTGTTGATTAGAGGTGTACAGAGGTGTTATATCCATAGTTTTAGTTCTGGATCATGTGGATGTGGAAGATGTGTTTGATAGAGTATTTTCCTATGTAGAAGACTTTCTGAAAGAAATGAGATTGCTCCACATTCCTCTGCATTGAGGTTTCTTATCTTGCAGATCTAGGGATGTGCTTATACAATTCATATCTACCTTCCCTTGAAGTTTCTAGTGATGGGTTTCTCCTCAAGTTTAGTTATTGTGTTGATGTTTAGAGGTAGTGGATCCTGATGTGTAGATTGAAGACATTCTTTGTTTTATGAGGTTGCGGAAGTGTTTCAAGAGATTCTAATGGTGTTGAATGTTATGGGAAGATGTGTGAATGTTTTGGAGTGTCTCTCCTTGGTCCGCATGATGTTTTTGGACTTGGAGAAGTGTGGATGTGGTTGTTAGCTCAGGTTTGGTTGACCTGGCTTACTAGCGCCATTTGTAGAGGTACCTCATGGATTGTGGATGTGATGATCAACTTGGTGATACATATTTTATTCCTAGTTAACCCTTGATGTGGTTCTCTTTCACTTCTTTCCACCACAGAAGTGTTTAGTGCTGACCTACTTGGTGTTGCATGTTTGAGATGCACACACTTCTGTAGGACCGACCTAATTGATATAAGTCTTGGTTACAAATAGTATAAATGAAAGATGAAGTTGAGTGGCAAAAAGTAGAGAAGAGAATGTGAATGTGAATCAAGGGCAATGAGTTGTGTGTGAACTTAAATGCTTATGACTCTAGAATGTAGTGAGCAGAAGGTGTCTACATTTCAGTGTGCCAGAAGTTACTAGAGGTAGTGAACCAAAGGTTGTGGATGGAAAGGAGTGACAGTGGTGGATCTCTCCTGTTGATTTGAGGTAGTGAATCTCTATAACAATCTTCTTCTTTCTTCTCTCTTTTGGGCAGTGAGCCCTTGGCAGTGAGCCTTTCTTCTGGGTAGTGAGCCTATTGATTTTTGGTGTTGTTATTCATATATATGTGAGCTAAACCTCACCATGGTTTTTCCCTTATTGAGTTTTCCATGTAAATCTAGTGTTCTTATGTGTTTGATGTGTTTGCATTGATGTTTCTTATGTTTACATTTTACTAATGCATGTTAAGAGGTTTATGATTGAAATTGCTTCGAGTGTTTAAGATTTTAATACACAATTGATTCATCCCCTCTTAGTTGTCCTATGCATTCTAACACTTATAATGCAATTTAAATGCCCTAATCATAGGTTTAGACCCAAAATGGTTATTAAATCAAATTAAATCAATAGTTGCATCCACGGGCTGGGTATAGTCTTATTGAGTATTCAAATAATCCATATCCCCTTTAGCCATCAAATTTATTGTGATAAGCTACAAAATCATTAACCAGATGGACATTTCAATATGGACATTTCACATTCACCAAATATCCATATCCTTATGATGCCTATCAAATTTGTTCTCACAGAAACATTCTAAAGTTTGGAAATTCTATACCAGATAATTGTCACATGGATATTCGATTTCAAGTATCCATATGTGATACAACCATATCCAAAATTTGTATTGAAGCCCAACCCTAGTATTTTCAAACCCTTAAATGTTGACTATTAAAAGGGATATTTATGATATGGACATTTTATATTTGTAGAATATCCTTATCCATACAAATGTCCACATCCATACCTAGAGAAAGGACATTGCACCACATGTCCTTATCGTTGACTTTTCAATAGGATATTCTGTGTAAGGACATTTTCATCATAGATATTTCATATATCCTAGTTTTAAAGATGAATTAAGCTCTTATAATTATTCCCTCGATCAATGATATTTGACCATGATTCCTACTGACGTCACATGGATATTTTCATATGGACATTTTGAACGGGATATTAAAATACTGAATATCCATGTCCAGATCTTCCCCACATTTAATGTTATGAATAGATGTCATTGGCCTTTTTAAATTTAAAATCATGCCTTTTGACAACTGTCAATTTTTCCTGCACACAAATGACAAAAGCCCACATAACTGCTATTTTTAGCAATTTTGGAAAAACTAAAAGTCCTACATCATTATTCTGGATATTATGGAACGAGAAACACTAATTATGGAAAGAAATGAAAACAACTACAATGATTTTGAATTAACTTCTTTTTGGGTGATGCAAGATTGCCCTTACACCATGGATGCTCCTGCATCAGACACCCAGGGTAATTTGAGAAGTGACCCTGTCACATCTCAGATGTTTGTGTGAGGGAAACCAAACAGTCAACCTCTACCTTAGATAACCAAGAGGAATCTTCAATAGGCCTTCCTTTCCATTTTACTAGATATTCTTCAAATTGATTGTTCTGAATACTTCTTCCCACATGGCTATCCAAGATCTCTTCTATCTCATCCATTGAAGTAGATGCTGGAATACTCCACTGTGCTTCTGTTGGTCCATCCTCTATTCCACCTTCATGATATTCTGATAAATCAGCAATGTTGAAAACAGGGGAAATATTGATCCCATTCGGCAACTCTACCTCATATGCATTTCCTGAATCATGCTTCTTCAAGATTCTGCATGGTCTAAATTTCTTCATTTTTAACTTATTGTATGTTCCAATTGGGAACCTTTCTTTTCTCAAGTGAACCATGACTTCATCTCCTACCTGGAACTCCTTATACCTCCTCTTCTAATCTGCCTTAGCCTTGTACTAAATATTCATCTTATTAATGTGCTTTCTCACCTCTTCATGCAAATTCTTCAGATGTTCTACAAAGTCTTCAGCTTCAGCACTTGTCTTTTCTCCTTTGTCCATCTTCCTTAACTCAGAAGCATTTCTCAGGCTATTGCCATATACAACTTGGAATGGTGATTTACCAATACTTCTATTGACAGAATTGTTGTAAGCAAATTCTACCTGTGGTAAAATCAAATCCCATCCCTTGGGCTTATCTCCTACTAAGCATCATAGCAGGTTACCCAAACTCCTATTTACCACTTCAGTCTGTCCATTAGTCTGTGGATGGTGTGCAGAATTGAACTTCAAATCTATCTTCAATTTCTTCCATAATGTCCTCCAAAAATAACCAACAAACTTGGAATCTTGATCTGAAACTATGCTCTTTGGTAGACCACGTAGTCTCACCACCTCTCTAAAAAATAATTTAGTAATATGAACATCATCATTAGTCTTCTTGCAAGGAATAAAATGTACCATCTTCGAGAATCTGTCCACCACCACAAAAATGGAATCATGTCCTCTCTGTGTCCTTGGTAAACTAAGAACAAAATCCATACTGATATCATCCCATGGCTTCTCTGGTACAGGTAATGGCTAATATAGACCGATGTTCTAACTTGCTCCTTTTGCCATCTGACACACTCTGCAACTTTGCACAAATTTTCGCACATCCTGCTGCAACTATGGCCAATAATAATTTTCACCAACAATAGCAATGGACTTATCTCGACCAAAGTGTCCATTGAATCCTCCACTATGCTTCTCCTTAATCAGGTTCTCTCTCATGCAACTCCTTGAAATGCACAACTGGCTTCCTCTAAATAACATGCCATCTTGGATTATGAAATCCAACCATTTTGTCCTGTCCAAAGTAATAGGTTCCATACAAGCTTTCCAGGCCTCTGTGAAATCTGGATCTTCAGGATACAAACTTTTGAGCTCATCGAACCCAAAAACCTCTATCTTGATTTCTGTCGACAAATTTTGCCTTCTGCTCAAGGCATCTGAAACTCTGTTGGACTTCCCACTCCTGTGCTTCAAAACAAAAGTATAGCTCTACAAAAACTCAACCCATTTTAAGTGCCTTTGGTTCAACTTTCCTTGACTATTAAGATACTGCAATGCCTAATGATCAATATATAAAATAAACTCCTTTGGCACCAAATAATGTCTCCATTTCTTCAAAGCCTGAACTATTGCATAAAACACTTGATCATAAACAGAATACTTTTTCTTGGTATCATTAAGCTTCTCACTAAAATAGGCAATAGGATTACCTTCTTGGCTCAAAATAACTCCTATACCACTACCACTAGCATCACAATCTACTTGAAATACCTTATTGAAATCTGGAAGTGCCAAAATAGGTTGTTTTACAACTTTCTGCTTCAATGTATCAAATCTCTTGTCTACTTCTTTAGTCCATCTAAATTCTTTTCTATCCCCTCTCATTGTCTCAGTTAGGGGTGCACAAATGCTACTAAAATTCTTGATAAACTTTTTGTAAAAAATTGCCAAACCATGAAAGGATCTTACCTCCGTTGCACTCCTTGGTGTAGGCCATTCAATGATAGTCCTTACTTTTTCTAGGTCCATCTTAAGACCTTCCTCTGAGACTACAAATCCCAGGTATACCAACTCCTTCTTTGCAAAACTATATTTCTTTAGATTAATAAGCAACTTCTCCTCCCTAAGCTTCTCCAGAACTCTTCTGATATGCATTAGATGCTCATCCCAAGTCTTATTAAAAATCAAAATATCATCCAAATAAACAATAACAAAACTTCCCAAAAATTCTTTCAATACCTCGTTCATGAGCCGCATGAATGTGCTCAGTGCATTGGTTAGCCCAAATGGTATGACTAACCACTCATACAAACCTTCCTTTGTCTTGAAGGATGTCTTCCACTCATCTCCTTCTCTGATATGGATCTAGTGATACCCACTCTTCAGGTCAATTTTCGTGAAGTACTTGGCTCCACTCAAACAATCCATGATGTCATCCATTCTTGGCAATAGAAATCTATACTTGATCATTATCTTATTGATGGCTCGAGAGTCTGTACACATCCTCCATTCTCCATCCTTCTTTGGTGCTAGTACTGTAGGTACCACACATGGACTTAGGCTCTCCCTTATTAGTCCCTTCCTCAACAACTCCTAAACTTATTTGTTCAGCTCTTCATTCTCTGCAGGGGTCATTCTGTGGGTTGCCTTGTTTGGAAAACTAGCTCTTGGTATCAAATCCATTTGATGACTTATCTTCCTTAGTAGTGGTAAACCTTCTGGTACATTATCAGAGATAATGTCTTGGAACTCTTCCAACATATTTGAAACTTCTACTGGTACATCTTCATAGTTCTCTTGACTAATCTTAGGAATCAATGCAAAGTAATGACGCTCATTTTTCATACCCTCCAAAAATTTCCTACCATCTACCAAGCAAATTCTGGTAGTACTACATACCTTGTCTTCCACCTCCTTCAAGGGCTTCAACTTATGATGAACTCCATCCTTTGTTAGGGAATATGTGTTTGCACGACCATCATGGACAGTGCTCCTATCAATAATAATATCACAACACTTACCTTCACATTTGCACCTTGTGTGGAATAAACTCTTCCTCTGATTAGGTTCTTTCTCCTCATTCAGCAAGGTTCTTCTGACAACTAGGGTTTCTCCCCTTTCAACATCTTCATAATGCTCATAATGTGCATCTTCATCTACATGTGTAACTTGTGCATTGCCTTCAGGTCTTCTATTTGTCCTTCCTTGATGTTGCAGACACTCGTATGCTCAATGCCCTTCTTCTCCACATTGGAAACAGGTTCCTCTGAAACCTCCTCTTCCAGGTCCTTGCTCAGGTCTACCTCTTCCTCTTCCTCTTTGCTCACTATTGTTCTAGTCACAAGGGTGGTAGGTATTATCTCCTCTTTGATTTTGACTGGTGCTAGCTTCTTCACTTTTCTTTGCATCTTCATTTTGGCCCCCATAGGGTCTTCCACCAGTCCTTCTACCTTGACCTCTTCCCCTTTGCTTGTTGTCTAATCTTTTATTCAGCTTCTCTTCCACCTTCAGGGAAAACTGGTATGCATCTTCTATTGTGGTCATTCTGACTAGGCTCATCTCCTCTTGAATACTCAGCCTCAACCCATTAATGTAATGGGCTACCTTCTCCTTGTTGGGATCTACATGGCCTGTCCTGATAGTAATCTTATAAAACTCATCTGTATACTCCTTAACAGACTTGTTACCTTGCTTTAGTCCTTGCAACTTCTTTAGTAACTCCATCTCATAGTCTATAGGAATGAACTGCTTCTTTAGTTTCTCCACCATCCAATCCCATCTGGTGATTTTTCCTTTTCCTCTTCTATTCCTCTCTAGTTGGACCTCCTTCCACCAAATATTGGTGTGGCCCTTCAACTTTGTTTTTGCAAACTTGACCTAATCTGGGTCCTCCACATCTTCATACTTGAAATACTCTTCCATGTCATTGATCCAATCAATAAGCTATTCTGGATTCAAATCCCCATAATATGTAGAAACCTTGATCTTGGGCCTCTTTCTGATCTTTGAAATGACCCTCAACAACCTAACTTTTGTAAGATCTTCAGCACCTTCTTGTTCTTCCTCAGATAGCTCTTCTTCAGCTTCATCTTCGCTTTCATCTCTTATCCCCAGCTCAAACCCTCTTCATAGCTCCTCTTGCAATGCATCGATTTGCCTTTGCAGGGCTCCAAAACCCTCTTCTGTCAAAGCATTTCTCCCAACACAATTTCTTTGTGGAGGCATCTTGGTCTCTGCAGCAACCCACAACCTCAGGTCCTGGTGCAAACTGCCTCACTGTCGGTGATCTATCTACACACTCAGGAACCCTTACTCTGATACCACTTGATGAAGGGGTAAATTACAAAACACACGACAACAAAAATAGAACACAGAAAATAGAACTTTCTTTTATTGATCTAGGCAACTCATTACATTACAGAATCCCAATTACAATTAGAGGATGAATCCCCTATTGGTTGCAACACATTACAGCTTTCCCAACCTCAAGACTCTAGAATCTTCAGCCTTCTGTAACCCCAAATCTGCTAGGGTTTCTATTTTTCCCATCTATTCTTGACTCTACACTTGCCCCCTTTCCTCTACTACTACACAGGGTTCCCAAAATAGCCATAAATAACACTTTTTGGCGGCCTCCAGCTAAATTTCAAAATTTACAACTCCCTCCAAAAGTAGGTCAACTTCTGGGAAGCATAACTTTTGATCCGAGTGTTTGATTGATGAACCGTTTTAGGCGTTGAAAAGCTCACGATGTGAACTACCACGCTGGAAGTCCATAAATGGATTTTTGTCAACTTTTTAGGACATTTAGGGAAGTTTTAGTGTCTCATATCTCATTTCAAAAAATTTTAGGGGCTTTTCAGAAAACAAAAACTTTAATATCTTTTAGTTCACAAACTATCTTTTCCTGATTCCTTTGCCAAAGGTCTTATATTTCCATTATGTAACTTTTTGCAAGTTTTTGCTTCAATCCGTGCCCAACTGCAAACTTTCCAAAAATAGCAAGTAGACTTTCCAAAACAAACAGGTTGCTATTTTTAGCAGTTTTGGAAAAACTGAATGTCCTACATCATTATTCTGGATATTATGGAACTAGAAATATTAATTATGGAAAGAAATGAAAACAACTACAATGATTTTGAATTAACTTCTTTTTGGGTGATGCAAGATTGCCCTTACACCACTGGATGCTCTTGCATGAATAAAGGAGACAAACAAGAAGGCAATAAGGAGCCAAATATGGTAAGCAATAAATCTGAAGATAATGCTTTGATTCTTTCCCTAGATAATGCTGATAATTCATGGGTTTTAGATTTAGGGGCCTCATTTCATGCTATGCCCCATAGAAGTTATTTTCTTGATTATGTCCATGGGGATTTTGGGCTGGTTTATTTGGGAGATAACGAACCCTGTCAGATTGTTGGAAAGGGAAGAATCAAGATTAAGTTGTAGAATGGGAATCATTGGCTACTACAAGAGGTAAGGCATGTTCCAAGGCTCAGTAGGAATTTAATTTCAGTAGGGTAGCTAGCTTAACAAGGTTGCATTGTTACATTTTCTGATAAAAATTGGAAGGTTTCAAAAGGTGCCTTAGTAGTAGCAAAGGGTGTGAAAGTAGGCACCTTATATCTTTGTACAGGTCATATTGTTCCTTCTACTTTAGCTGTTACAGAGAAAAAATAAACAGGTGCAGGAACAGTTGCTACAGGTTTGTAGGAAGAGACTGGAAAAGTTGTTGCAGGTGCTGAGACAACACTGTGGCATAACAGACTTGGGCATATGAGTGAAAAAGGTATGAAGGTACTTCATTCTAAGAAAGTTTTACTAGGTCTGAAATGTATTAATATAGATTTCTGTAAAATTTGTGTGTATAGAAAACAAAAGAGAGTCGGTTTTCTTAGAGATGGGAAGCAAAAAAAAATGAAAAGTTGGAGCTTGTGCATACAGATGTATGGGGACTAGCTCAGGTATCTTCTCTTGGTGGCTCTCGATATTATGTTACATTCATAGATGATGCAACTAGGAAGGTATGGATTTATTTCCTTAGGCAGAAATCTAATGTATTTGAAACATTTAAGAAATGGAGAAGCTTGGTTGAGAATGAGACGGGTAAAAGATTAAAATTTCTCAGATCTGATAATGGTGGTGAGTATTATAGCAAAGAATTTGAGGATTATTGTTCCTTTAATGGAATTCGTAGGCATAAAACAGTTCGAGGGACTCCACAAGAGAATGGGGTGGCTGAACGCATGAATAGGACAATAATGGAGCATGCAAGGACCATGAGATTGCATGTTAGGCTACCTTTAAACATGTGGGTAGAGGCTGTCAACACTGCTATATATTTAATTAATAGAGGTCCTTCAGTTCCTTTGGGCTATGGTATTCCAGAGGAAGCATGGACATGCAAGAAGGTGAGTTATTTGTTTCTAAAAACCTTTGGCTATGAAGCATTTGCACATATAGATTCTGAAAATAGAACCAAGATGGATACAAAATCAAAAAAGTGTACCTTCGTCGGATATGGCATTGATAAATTTGGTTATAGGCTTTGGGATTTTGAAAATCAAAAAATTGTGAGATGTAGGGATGTTATATTCAATGACAAGGTGTTGTACAAAGATCAGTTGCAGCAACATGAGAAGAAATAACAAGATTATGTGGTTCTAGATGATACTCCAAATAGTGATGTTCCAGTGGTTCCTCATGCTTCGCAATAGCAACTAGAAATACCATAAACTTCAGTGAATGTTAGACAGTCAACAATGATAAGTAGACCTCTTGAAAGGTTTTCTCCCTCTTTGTATTCTATTTGGTTAACAGATGTTGGTGAACCAGAAGGGTATGATGAAGCTATGCAGGTGGATACATAGGTTTAGTGGGAACTTGCAATGAAAGAAGAAATGGACTTCTTACTGAAAAATTAGACTTGAGAATTATGTAAGTTACCTGCAGGTAAAAAGACTTTACCAAACAAATGGGTTTATAGGCTGAAAGAGGAAGATGGAGGTAAAAAAAGATTTAAGGCCAGGTTAGTTGTAAAAGGATTTGCATAGAAAAAGAGCATTGATTTTGATGAGATATTTTCTCTGGTTGTCAAGATGATTTCTATTCGTACTATTTTACGTATTGTGGTTGTTGAAGATTTGCATTTGGAACAGCTAGATGTGAAAACTACCTTTCTCCATGGTGATTTAGAGGAGATATATATGGAGTAGCCCCAAGGATTTGAGGTCAAAGGTAAGGAGAAATAGGTGTGTAGATTGAAGAAGAGTTTGTATGGCCTAAAACAAGCACCTCAGCAATGGTATTTAAAATTTGATAGTTTTATGGCTGAGCAAGGCTATAATAGGTGTAATTCTGACCATTGTGTTTATTTTAAGAGGTTGGATAATGACAACTACATTATTTTATGTTTATATGTTGATGACATGCTTGTAGCTAGGTTTAACATGGATCACATAAGAGAGTTAAAATAGTAGTTAGCACAGTCATTTGATATGAAGGATTTGGGGGTAGCAAAACAAATCCTTGGTATGAAAATTTGCAGAGGTAGGAAGAACAGAAAATTGACTTTATGTCAGGCTGCTTATGTTGAAAAGGTGTTGTAAAGATTCTATATGAAGAATGCTAAAGCTGTCAGCACACCTTTGCCTAGTCATTTGAAATTGACTAAGGACATGTGTCCTAAGACACAAGAGGAGGAAGAGAAAATGTCCAAGATACCATATGCTTCAGCTGTAGGAAGTTTAATGTATGCCATGGTATGCACGAGACTAGATATTGCACATGCTATAGGAGTCGTTAGCAGGTATATGAGTCATCCCGGATTGGAGCATTGGAATCCGGTAAAATGGATTCTCAGATATTTGAGAGGGACATCCAATAAACACTAATGTTTTGGGGGCTTTAATACTGATTTAGCTGGTTATGTAGACTTAGATTTGGCAGGGGATATTGATACCAGGCAGAGTACTACAGGTTGTCTTTACTGTAGGTGGAACAACGATGAGTTGGATTTCTAGGTTGCAAAAGGTGGTTGCTTTATCCACCACAGAGGCAGAATATGTAGCTATAATAGAGGCAAGCAAGGAGATGATATGGCTGTAATCTTTCATGAAAGAATTGGGCACACAATAGGTTAACAGTTATTTGTTTATGGATAGTCAGAGTGCCATACATCTTGCAAAGCATTATGCCTTGCATTCAAAGACCAAACACATACAGTTGAGGTATCACTTCATTCGGTCAGTGTTGGATGACGGACAATTATAGCTGGCAAAGATACATACAGATGACAATCTAGCGGATATGTTTACAAAGGCAGTGACAAGGGAGAAGTTAAGCTCCTCTTCAACTTTGGTTGGTCTTCTAGATTGAAAATAACAAAAATAGAATAGCAGAGTACAGGGTGCTTATTTCCAGTGGGAGCTACAGGGTCAGTGGTGTTATGATCAGTCTCTAAGTGGGAGATGATATGGTGTGGAGTCTGATCAGTCTCCAAGTGGGACATTGTTGTTATATAGAGCCTAATTAGACTCAGAGGTTAAATTTACCCCACTTTTATCAGCGCGGTTTCCCCCCAAATTCCTATAGGGTCAAGGGGCAGCGCCCCCAAGACAGGGTCAAGGGGTAACTCCCCTTGTAGGGTCTAGGGGTAGCACCCCTGGTGCATTCCTTGTCACTATACAGGGTAGGGTCAAGGGGTAGCACCCCCGAAACCTCACACGATTTTTTATTATTTTATAAAGGTACCAGGAGTTATTTTTTTCATTGATTAACATAAAAAAACCCTATTTGTAACCGACAAAAAGCTTGATAAAATGCAACTAAGGGTTAGGGTTTTGATATATTATATTGTAGCATTTTGTAGCGATATTGAGTTGCAGGGATTGTTGATTGTAATTGGTTTGATTTACTGGATAATAATATTAGACTCTCTGTTTGGTGTATGTAGCCTGAGTTTGGGTGAACCACATTAAAACTTGTCTCTTGCTGTTATTATTTTTGGTTTAATCTTTATTTGCATTTAATTGATATCTTCTGTCGGCTAACCCTAACAGAACATTCCCAAGAGGATTTATCTAACTATCAAGACACACATGTATGGGACCAAGTTGAGAAGCTTATTTTATATGATCCTAATCACTACTTCTTGCAACTTGCCCGCATGGGAACCAAACTACCAAGCAACTTTGATATACCCTCTATTCAAGAACATGATCCAAGCACTCCCACTGTTGTTGTAAAGGGACCATCCACTATAGTCACACCATCCCATACCATATTACAAACTCTATTCTCCAACCCACCTCTTTCATTGCCTATTGTTACTTCATTCGATTCACCACACTCGAAGTACACTTTAGAACCTTTGATAACTCCAACCAATGTACTCCCTTTCCTTTTGCAAAATCTAAATGTTCCACCTTTCCATGTTTCTCAACATACTCCTTCTCCCATCATGACCATATCAGTGCCTCAAGTAATGCAAGTTATCCATGTTGCCCAAGTGCAAATTCCTCAAACATCACAAGCTATCCCTATATCCCATATTCCACAAGCTTCCCAAGCTATCCAAACAACACCAACCATCTAAGCTTCACAATCATCGCAATCTGCTATCCCCATTGCATCACATGTGGACACCACATCCCATATTCCCACAGCTGCTAATATGGTCTCCACTATATCCATGAATCCATCCATTACATCATAAAATCCCAATGTTAGTCTCATTGACATGAGTGACCTGCCTATTGTTTCACAAGCTAATCCTAATACAATGGTCTCTTATGTTGGTCAACTTACATCCATTCCACCATCTTCTTATAATCCTTCACAAACCATTAATCCATCTTATACTACCCAAGGTTTGCCCATTGTCACCCAACACATGACATATACCAATCCCCATGTTGTCCAAAATACAAACCAAAATGTCCATCCTTCTTTCGAATCCACCAATCATTCCATCACTTACCATATCACAAATCCAACTCCAAATTCACAAACATTAACCAACACCAATCCATCTTCCACTTCCCATGTGATGCAAAACCTTGGTGCTAATTCATCGCAATATTTCCAACCACCACTTATGTCTCAAGGACATAAATCTTCAAACACATATGTGTCACATACCAATCCTTTGACATACATTGTGAGTACACAACCTCAACAAATGGTCATGGCTTCATATATCCCACAATAGCAACCTCAATATACATCATACCATTCTTCACCTCCTAACCAACCATCCCTTTTGCAACAATAGCAATTATCTCCAGTGGATGTTCAACAAATGATTAACCAAGCGGTAGGCCAAAGCAAGAAGACATTTTCCTTAGAAAACATATGTGCTTATCCATTTGACAAGTCACTTCATATGACACCTTTTCTGCCACACTTTGAAATTCCACAGTTTGACAAATACAAAGGAAAAGGAAATCTGGAAAACCATCTTAGAGAATTCTTTGTGGCATGTCTCGATGTTGTTCAAGACGATACATATCTTCTAAGACTATTTCCCCGAAGCTTAGTGGGACAAGCTCTTGAATGGTTCTCTCACTTACCTCTAGGTATTAGGTCTTTTGTAGAATTAGCAAATAAATTTTAATCACACTTTGCTTTTAACATCGAACATGAAGTGAACATGAATGACCTTGTCAACAACAAACAACATAATGGTGAAGGCTTCTCTTCATTTACTCAATGATGGCATAATATTCCTAGCAAACTCTCATGGGAAATACCTGAGAAACAATAGCTTGATATCTTTGTTCAAAATCTTCATCTCGAGCTATCATTCCAATTACAATTACAAAGTGCTAGCACCTTTGATGAACTTGTTTCCAAAGGAACCATCATTGAACGCGCTTTAATCACTAAAGGCACGATCAAGATTTTTCACGATAACAAAGACTATCCTCAAAATTCCAACAATAAATCTCGCTTTTGGAACAAGAGAAAGAATGTTGTTAGTGACAATGTTATAGATGCAAAGAACATACAAATTATGAAAGCTCCTATCAACATTCAAGCTGCTTCTACAACAACTCAACCTTTTCAATGCACTCGACAACAACAAACTTCAAATCCTCACCAATAATTTACACCATTAGTGAAACCTATGGAAGTTGTCTTTCAAAATCTTCTCCAAGTGGGTGATATCATGTTACCAAATGCACCACCCAATGGTGAACAACTTTTCAAAGCTCCTTGGTACAAATAAAATGAGTATTGTGATTATCATAGAGTCAAAGGACATAAAACAAATGGTTGTATGTGCTTAAAACATGTTATCCAAGATTACATCGATAAAGGTTTAATCAAAATCACACCTCCAATAACTTAACCTACATAGAAACCAACATCAAATTATGATCTAGATGCTTTCAAGAATCTGCTTCTAAGGCAAAGCACCTAACTGCACAGTAACTACGTGAAGAGGTCATATTACCATTCAAGGAGCACCTGTCCATTCTGCTTGACCGTCTTCTAGCTATAATATCCTTGATCACCTTGGCAAAACACCTGCGCATATTTCCATTCTTGAGTTTCTTCACTTATTCCTTGCTCATAAAGCTATCCTTGACAAAGCCTTATAAGAGTCTTCGATATCCAACAATATTGATATCACACAATTCCAATCTATGGTCACTAGCATTGCAACCCCTTGTCATTTAACCTTTTTTGACAAAGATCTTTAGCCTTCCATTCATCCTTCACACAATGAAGCCCTCTACATTAAAGTGTTTTTGTCAAACAATGCTGTATCAAACGAATCTTAGTGGATGGCAGAGCTGGTCTTAATATAGGTTCCTTGAAATTGATAAAACAATTGGGATATTCTGAGAAAGATGTTGACACTTCCAAGGCCATTATTATTTGAACATATGATGATGCTGAGAGAGATACTAAAGGGATTATTTACTTTCCTATCCAAGTTGGGCCAGTCACTACTAAAACCCATTGTCAAGTCCTTGATATTGAGCTTCCTTATAACATCATCCTTGGCTGTCCATGGATCCATGCCCTCAAAGAAGTTCCTTCTACATACCATCAATGTCTTAAATTTCCACATAACGGTGTTGAGATTACTATCCATGCTAATCCCAATCCATTTGAATTTTGTCATGCCTTTCAAGATAAATATCAGAGTCCAAACCGCATTCCTATCAACACCGAAGAGCATACCCATCTTTATCATATGTAGATCTATCTGTCCTACTCAAGCCATCATCTAGTAAAGCTGCTTCCAATCTCCATATCAAGTACACTGAACATGGCCCTGGTGAGTACACATTGCAAGAATCTTGTTGTGTGGGCACTCTTCCCTTGTCTCCCAAATCTCATGGAAAACCTTCTACATCCAAGCCATCCTCATCCATAGCTGTCATAAAAGCCCCACCCATAGTATTTATTAAAGGTGGATTCCTGGATGATGAAGACATTGATGATATCAACTCTTGGATATTCTTTGATGAGAAAAACCAAGTCCAACTTGCAGTGGAGAGATATAACAATGGGTTCCGCATCATAAAGAACATGGGCTATAAAGGACATGATGGATTGAGATCAGATGAACAAGGACCTATTGAACCCATTGTTGTGTCTAAGAAGTTTAATAAGCAAGGCCTTCGCTATCAGCCGGAGGTATCACGATCCAAAAACATTAAGTGTATTTCTGATATGGATGCTAGATCTTCCTTGGTAGGAGAGAGTTCTAGTTTGGATACCATTGATGACCCCTCCCTTCATATTACCAAACTTTTTCAAGAAAACTCCATCTTCATGATTTCCACAACCTCCTCTAGCCATCACCATTCGTCTGTTACCCTTTCACTCATATAACCTGACCTCGTTGATTGGGACCAATAGGGGGCACCAATATTAGATGCATTTGAGAATTATAAAGCTATTACAGAATTCATGGGCTTAGGACAAGGCATTCCATTGGGTGATCAAAAAGCAGGTTTCATGATGGATCTACCTAAATTAGCATATTTTGGTGGAAGTATCAAATCTTTCAGTCACAAAAGTGAAATAAACAAAATCAAACAAAATAGGTCACTAGGTGAAAATTGAAAGGCACCTCTTGACTGTGAAAAAGTAAAAATAAAGAACATATCTGAAGGTGAAAACCTCTTTGTGGTGCTTGAGGATGGGGGATTTGATCTTCCTGTTGCCACTGACTATCATGAGAAATCAACAGTGCTAGTTGAACAATCACAAGACATGAACTTGGGTATAGAGCATAATCCAAAGATCACTTTTTTGGCAACATCACTATTAGAGCAAGAAAGAAGAGACTTCACAACATTTTTCATAAAAAGAGCTATAAAGTTTGCATGGACTTACACTGACATGCCAGGTCTAGATCCATCACTTGTGTTACATCATCTAGCAGTATCTTCTAATGCAAAACTTGTCAAACAAAAATTGTACAAAATGCATCTGCAAGTAGCTCTATTGGTTAAGGAAGAGATTCAAAAGATGCTAGAAGCAAAGTTCATAAAGCCTATCGATTATCTAGAATGGGTTTCAAACTTGGTACCTATAGCAAAACCTGATGGATGAGTTTGCTATTCCACAAATTTTAGAGATCTTAATAAAGCATGTCCTAAAGATGACTTTCCACTACCAAGCATAGACAATATTGTAGATCTCACAGCTGGACATGAAATGCTATCTTTGATGGATGGATTTTTAGGATATAACCAAATCAGAATAGCAGAGGAAGATCAAGATAAAACATCATTCATTTGTCCATGGGGTACATACTGTTGGGTTGTAATGCCTTTTGGTCTCAAGAACGCTGGAGCTACTTACCAATGAGCCATGATAGTTATTTTCCATGACCTTTTTCACACTATCATGGAAGACTATGTTGATGATATCCTAGGGAAATCCAAGGCAAGAGAAGGACATCTACAGGTATTAGCACAAATTTTTGATCAACTAGAGAAATATCAAGTTAGACTAAACCCAAAGAAATGTGTATTTAGCGTAACATCTAGAAAACTATTGGGATACATTGTGTCTCGATGAGGGATAGAAGTGGACCCTACCAAAGTAAAAGCTATCATGGAAATGCCTTTGCCAGCAAATCTCAAGTAGCTTCGTAGTCTACAAGGAAGCTTACAGTCCATCCACAGATTTATCTCACAACTAGTAGATAAATGTCCTCCTTTTCAACATCTTCTTTGCAAGGGTGAACTTTTTAAGTGGGATGAAAAGTGTCAATAGGCCTTTGACAAAATAAAGGAATATCTAGAAACACCTCATGTGTTAGTACCCCCTGTACTTGATCACCCATTATTTCTCTACATATCATCAACAACAGTAGCATTGGGTGCCCTTCTAGCTCAGCATGATGATTCAGGGAAAGAACAAGCTATCTACTACATCAGCAGAACTCTTGTGGGATATGAACTTAATTATTCATCTATGGAAAAAGCATGTTTAGCATTAGTGTTTGCTTCCCAAAAGTTGCGACATTATATGTTGAACCAAACAACAAAGCTCATATCTAATGTTGATCCACTCAAATATCTTCTCTCCAAAGCAATCCTCATGGGAAGATTAGCAAAATGGGTTATGATCTTAAGTGAATTTGACATACAATATGTGGATCAAAAAGCCATAAAAGGACAAGTCATGGCTGATCAATTAGCTACAACACCCATCATAGATATTCATCCAATACATCCAAAATTTCTTGATGAAGGATTGTTCAATTTTAACTTCCCCAATATTGTGGCAACTATATTTTGATGGATCTTACACACACCATGGATTAGGAGCAGGGATATTGTTTGTTACCCCTCAAGGAGATTGTATACCCAAATCATATAGAATTGCATTTCCATGTACCAATAACATAGCTTTAATCACAAGATTATGCATGGCAGTACAATGGGCTATCAAATAGCTACAAGTCTTTGGTGACTCTCAACTGGTTATCAAATAAGTCTTAGATGAATATCAAACAAAATATGAGAAGCTTCTTCCATACAAGGTAATGGTTTGTGATTTTAAAAAGTATTTTGACAATATCACCTTTGAACAAATTCCAAGGCTACAAAATAGAGCAGCAGATGCCATGGCTACAATTGGATCTCTTCTAGACATGCCATCCAATACACACAAATGTGAGTTTCTAGTTAAACAGCTTCTATTTCTAACATTTGAAGTACCGCAGTATGAACTTGTATGTGAAATTGTTGGTCCCAATTCACCATGGTACAAGGACTTATATGAGTATCTCCGCAATCAAACCTTTTCATTCCAACTATCTAATACCCAACACAAAACCTTTATCCACTGAGCCTCTCATTACACTATCTTAGGAGACACCCTTTATCACCAGAGTCTTGATGGTATCCTTCTTAGATGTCTTGATTCTGAGGAAGCAAAAGTGGCCTTACGTGATGTACATAAAGGTGTTTGTGGCTCGCATTCCGCTGGCCTTGGTCTTGTTAAGAAACTTCTACGAGCTGGATACTATTGGCCAACTATGGAAAAAGATGCACAACAATTTGCAAAGAGATGTCCACAATGTCAGAAACATGGAGATTTAATACATGCACTAGCACATGAACTTCAGCCTATCACTACTTCATGGCCTTTCTCGTAGTGGGGACTTGATCTCATAGGTAAAATCCATCCTACTTCATCAAATGGTCATAAGTTCATTATCACCGCCATTGAATATTTTACAAAGTGGGTGGAAGCCATACCAATGACTTATATTATTGGCAAGCAAATATCCAAGTTCATCCTACACTATATCATTTGTCGCTATGGAGTTCCTCAAGCTATTGTCACTGATAATGATTGTCCCTTCAAGAATCAAGAAGTTAGAGATCATTGCAACAAGTTCCATATCCAACATTGATTCTCTACACCTTATTATCCTCAAGACAATGGCCAAGTTGAGGCTTCTAACAAAACAATTATCAAGATCCTCAAAAAGACAGTCAATGAAGCTTGTTGAGATTGGCATTTACAACTCCATCTTGCATTATGGGGATATAGAACAAGTATTACAACCCCCACTGGAGCTACACCTTATGCTCTTATATATGGCATTGAAGCTATCCTACCTATTGAGGTCGACATCCCATCACTGTGAGTATCTCTATAGCATACCATCTCAAAGGAAGGATATCGAGTATCCAGACTCCATGATCTTGAGTTACTAGATGAATGGTGTCTTACAACACTCAACCATCTCCAAGTGTATCAAAACTGTCTATGCCACAGCTACAACAAAAAAATTAGAGAACGTAGATTTCAAGTTGGAGACCTTGTCCTTAAAGAAAATCAAAGGAATCAACAACATCATGAGAAATAGGGCAAGTTTGAACCCAATTGGCTTGGTCCTTTTATCATCACCACAGTCTATGGATTAGGTGCATACACTCTCTCCACACTTGAAGGTATTCCCTTGAATTAACCAATCAATAGCATCCATCTCAAGAAGTTCTATCCATGAATCCCAACAACCGAATTTTTTTTTAAAAAAACCTTTCCAATAGTGAAAACCACTTTGTGGCGCTTTGGATAAACAAAAAAATAATAGTACAAGATAAATAATCCATCCTCTGGTGAAAACCTGGTAAATAGGCACCTTGGATGTGTAGTGATCAACTCCCATCATCTGCTTAGTTTGTTTGATCATCACTCTTCCTAGCATGCTTCGCCATCTTATCCTACATAATCCACATTTTGTCTTGTACAAATATCATAATCCATTCGTCCATAATAAAAGTCTTTCCATCTTCACCTCTGTCAATGCTAGCTACCATACTTTGGACATTATTGGGGTAACTATATCATTTGGCACCTTAGTGTCTTGTTTGCACATGCCATTCATTGTCGCTTCTCCACAATAACCCTCATCCCACACTGGGGGCACTTGTTCAGCCTTATTTGGAAGTGGATACTGCTAGCTCTAGCTCATAACACAACGAACACCCAAGCTCGTAACACAGTGAGCTTTCAACTTCAACCATAGTGCGCATTCAATGACAAACATGGTGAACATTTGCAATCAGAATTCATACATTCGCAATCAATTCAAGCTCAAACATTATCGAAAACATTAAAAAACATCAAAAATAGTGTAAAAAATTCAAGCAATAAAGTTGATCCTTTTAATGTCAACCATCAGCACAATAAGCAAGAACTACATCACAACTCTATCATTAAAGCCTTGATCCCGTGGATACAGGGTATGTAGGTAATCTGAGATGTGAAGGAAGCACTCTGATTTAGGCGTAGATAATAGCCCCTTTTTTCATCATCCATCTTTCATCTTTCTTCTCATCATCTTCTAATCTTTCATCTCATTTTCTTTTGTCTTTCATCACTTACATCATCATTAAACCCAGAACTATGTATTCATCATGTCTCATCATCATCATAAATGTGCTTTGATCCTATGGACATAGGGTATGTAGGCAGTCTGGAATGTGAAGGAAGTATCCAGTACTCAAGCATAGATGATCCACCCCATCTTCATCTTCTTTTATTTTCCATCTTCTTCTCTTTTATTAGCTCAAGCAGGAAGCAGACTATCCGCATATCAGAGAAAGCTCAAGCACTTTAACCAATCAGGGATAAGCCAGAAGCTATTTGTCCATATGCCTTAAGCCAACATTTGCTATAGCAATTTATCAACATCTTTAGCCGTCAACAGGATGCAGCTTTCCTCTCAACAAGGCACCAGCTTAATCCATCCAAGATCACTTAAATTTGGCAAGAGAACATGATGACAATATTTTTTATTTTATTTTATCTTTTGATTTATCTTTTGTCCCTTTCCCATGCCTAATCAAGACTGCCTTGATATATCATATCTTGGTACATTGTGATGAAGTACGAAATGGGGCATGATCATATTGCTTTCATATGCCGTGTTTGCGAGATGATCTTATTCTCTTCCTATGCATATTGATATCTTGTACATGTTTGGATTAGCATCTTACATATCAATATTCTAGCATCTAAGAAGCTAAGCAGTCTCTTATTCATTTGAGATTATTCTATGTTAAGAACTAGCTCCATACATATAACTAGCAAAGTGTCACTATGTATAGTGGAGATAAGCTCAAACCATTTATTGTAGAGTCAAAGTCCATCTCAGAACACTAGCTGCTATTCAATCTTGTGTATGTTGGCTCAACATCTTGACCTCATATGTTAAGACAAGATTGTAGTATGCCATTTTTGCATTGGATATCTCGAAACCTTGGTCTTCTATACCCCGGTGCAGAACATCCACATGCTATATCAAACATAAGGATTGCATTTCTTTTCATTCTTGAGCAATTACTTTTAAAGCTGCCCATCACACCCATCTATTCATCTCATTATCCATTTATATAGTCCGTAGCTAAGATCAATCTTTTCTTTCCATCGTCCCTTTTTCCACATCTCTTATCCTGCAAAATGAGTGTGTTAGTCATACATAGCTCCATCACATTTCATATCATTACCATCTATCTATATGCATAAGTCCAAGTCATATCATTACCATTTACATATTTGTATTATCATAATACATTTCCATTAGTTCCTTTTGCATATTCATATCATTTGTATAAACATCCATACATAATCCATGAAAATACAAATAATACATGCATAATCATCATAATACCATAGGTGCATCCATTACAACATCATGTAGATAACCAACATGCCATCATATATATATATATATATATATATATATATATATATATATATATATATCCATGTGTCAATATACAAGTGTCTACATATACAAGCTAAGCCATTAAAAATGTATTTACAATTGGCTCTAGGCCTCATCATGATACAATAATATACATAAACAATGTATCCCTAGTGACTACTGGCACCTCCCTCACCCTGTCCAAACCCTAATTCTTCTATACCAAAGCCTATTTTCTTCATCCCGTTCCTCCCACCCAACCCACGTTTTCTTCGTGTCTTCCTTGTTTTCTAGCCTTTCATCTTATCATGAGCCAACCCAGCCCTTCCTAGTTAGTCTGGTTTACCTCTTGAGGGGGCATCACCTACCAGTTACATTGGGGCATAACCTTGCTTATCGAGTGAATTATCATATCTTCTTTGACATAATGCTCTATCAAACATTGTATCAAAGAGGGGCAAAATGTAGACACCCAAAATTGACCTAATTATCATTAGCATTCAAAATATTGCATTTGCATTTGTCTAACACACTTGAGCAATTTCCCTAACACACTTATTTCTTCTATTGATTAAATTAATTTATATTTATTTAATTAATTCATTAGCTATTTCTTCTATTTCCTCTAAGCTATAATTAAATAATCTTTAATTATTTAATTATCTTATTTCTATCTATTTTTAATTAAATAAATCTTATTTATTTAATTAAATTCCTTTCCCAAACCTACTTTCCAATTAATTAAATAAATTTTATTTATTTAATTAATTTCTCTTATCATTTATCTTCATGAGCCGACATGTGTGCCTTTTTCATTTAAAAAAGATAAGTGGTACTACATCTTTTATTTAATATCTTTCACATGTAGTACTTTTTATGTACATGGTCACACATAAGCCTTATCTTCCCTCCACTTATCATCTACACATTCATCTGTTATCATCTTTTAATCTTAGCCATTCACATAGCCACCAAATCTCTATCGTTGATTGATTTTGGTTGAGTTCTATATAAACACTCTCTCATTCCATTCTACATCTATCCAGCATTCATATAGCATCTACATTATCATCCTGAGCATATTGGGCATCCATCTATCATATTATCATTATCATCCATCATGGCAGCTTTTATCTTCATAATTGTTCATTGTGAAGAAGCAATCCACATCATATACAAGGAATCATACCATCTTGGTGATATTGGTCTTGAATTGCATGCTTTAATTTCATTTGGATTAGATTCTTTGATGATGGTAGGGTTAGGTTTTCATGGCTATGCTTGATCTTATTAACCTAATTTTTACCTATCACACTAGCTTTTGGCATCCTTGAGTAGCATAGGAAACATGATAACAAAAAATGAAGACTTAAAGATGCAACTAATCAAAACAAAACATTCTTGCATTAGATGTATCTTTCTTTCCATAATTTAGATAGAATCATTTGGATCGCTTTGCTCTTGTTTTTTCTTTGCTTTGGATAGGTTGATGTCTTGCGTCAAGATTTCTGTTTGAAAGCAGGCTTTGCTGCACTTGCTTGCCCGGTGAAACAAACCCTAAGGTACTGACCTAGTGCCTCGGGGGTGCATTGATAAATGGCCTTGCCTACGTGATGATGCAGAGGCAACGTAGTTTAGGAACTTGGACCACGTGGATGAACTAGAGGATAGACGACAAGATATGGGATGGATGGAAAGCCTTGGGGGTACATTGACAATGGCCTTGCCTACATGACGACGTAGAGGCGATGTAGTTTAGGAGGATAAGACACTGACAATAGATGCTGATGATTGTGATGCTCCTAGGATTTTTGGATAGCAATTTGGATAGCCTAAACATTGTATACTGATGACAAGGGAACACCATGGATAGGTAAACGAATGGGTGATAGGGTATGGATGGGTAGGTAGAAAGATGGGAAATAGTAGATAGAAGTAACACACACGGAAAAGGGGAAGGATGTGATCGCCAAGGACTAAGTTGCATAGAAATAACATGCCCCATTGTAGGTAGGATACTTAGGATTTTTCATGACAATGTTGATGACAAAGGAGGATGAAAGGATTGTATTGTTTGGCTTGGAGGGATAAGGTATGTCAAGAGACATTTGAAACATTTGTCAACATTGTGCCCCCAATCTTTATTGAGATAAACAAAATAGAGGAATGGAAGATTTAGGATGGATGGACTGGATAGCATAGGTATGAAATAGATAAAGATAGCAGGATAGGATAGGAAATGATAGGACAAAAGCAATACACTGATGAGACAAGGTGCCCCCAAGTGTAGGTGACGTAGAAGATCAACTTACACACGATGTCTATTTGCTAGGTTTTCATCATGGTACTTATCCAAGGCACCTGCTTGCTAGATTTTCACCGTTGGACGAAGGGATTTCTCTTCACTTTTTTTTTGTGTGGATAGGATAGGTGGAATACAGATGAGAGGAATTGAAGCATCTAGCTCCATGAAGGCGATAGTGTCCTGCTAGGCAGATGCTATCCCATGAACTACGTCAAGTGTTCTCATAGATGTTGGCAGGGGATTGCATGAAAGTGAGATGGAGAAGATAGATAGCAGATTATGGAGGGTGTGACAGTGGATGATGCTGCAGATTATGTAGGACTTATGTATGGATGGAGGGAAGGCTTATGCAAAAGCATGGACCATGGGAGTAGGACGGGGAAGATATGTAGGATCATAGTGGAAGGAAGGGGAGATGGAGGTATATGGAAATGTTGTGGGATGGAAGGGAATCATGACCAATGGTTGCACATACCATGATAAACATTGAAGCATATGATGGGAAAGTGGTGTAGGAAGAAATGGAGAGTTTTCCTTGGTGGATGAATGATGTAGGCATTTAGGAACCCACATAGACTATGTATACTTATGATTTTTCCTTGTCATGTGGAATGGATGGATTTGAGACTTTTGGATGGAGAAGGAGAAAGTGGATGGTTTGGATTCTTGAAAGGTGGATGCCTCATGTAACTTGAGGGCTTGTTTTGTAGGTACCCAAACCATTTTACTTGTAGATTTTACTTGTAAAGGTATGGGCTTGGGTATATGCAACTTTTGTGTAGCTTCTGAGATAATTACTTGTTGCTTGGGGACCCACACCTTTTTTAATTTTTCTTTGAGGTGTGTGGGTGTATGTAGATTTTGAGATGGATGTTTCTTTGATCCTTGAATTTTATTTCCTAGGTCATGAGGACTCTTAGGATTTTTGACTTTATAGGTAGAGGCATCCAAATTTTTGCCATTGAATTCCCTTAGGAAAGTGGAAGTGGGGTTGGTGGAATCTCTTTGTTTAGACAACATGTGCATTTGTTGGCCATGATTAGGATTTGTAGAGGATTTATGAATGGATGGATAGGGTGTTAGAAGAAGTGGTGGTAAAATGCATGGAGGGATGTTAGGAGTTGGAAGTAGCGAAGGTAGATTAGATGGTGGAAGGTGTATGGTCACATGCTTTTGGGATGTATATGATAAGGGAGGTGGAATGGAAACATATGTTTTGGGGATATGATTGGGTTTGTGATGGAAAGTGGTGGATTTAAAAGGCATGGAGGAAGTACCAACATCTTGAGATTGTTCACCTTGAGGTGTGTATCCAAGGCCATATGAGCAAGGAGGGACATTGACTTGGAAGGGCTCCAAAATACCTTGTTCATGAAGGCCTAAGCCTTTACGTTGATAGTTCATATTCTGGAGTATGTGGTGGATAGTGGGATTAGGTATAGGTGGAATAGTAGACACGAGTTCCTTATTGGATGCAGAAGGTGAGATAGAGGATAATGGTTGCTGGTGTTCTAAGGAGGAACATTCATGCATGAAGGTGGTAAGACCAATAGGATATGATAATGGATTTGCAACATTGTCAATAATAAAATGTGGAGGATCATTAGGATCTTTATTATCATAATGCTCAGTAGGATCCAAGTTATTGGTTTGATCATCTATGTGCGCTTAGGAGGAAAGTGTCTCATCAAAGAAAGTGGGCATTATTGGATCAATGATTGGACTAGATGGAGGATGGATAGATGGGGTGATAGGCTCATAACCATGGAATGCATAAAGTTAGCTAAGAGGATCATCATGGCTTGCTTGATCATAGATAGGCTCTTGATCGTAGATGGGATTTTGATCATAGAAAGGATCTTGATCATAGATAGGATTAAGCATGATGGGATCAATGTGCTCATGCATAGGTTCTTCATCAACAATAATATCTTGATCATAGAAAGATATAGGTTATGGAGAGGTTGGAATTGGATCTCTTTCTCATGTATAGGATCAAGTGGCTCATGGATAGCTTCTTCATCGATAATATCTTGATCATAGAAAAGATATAGATTATGGATGGATTGGAATTGGATCTCTTTATCATGTATAGGATCAAGTGGCTCATGGATAGCTTCTTCATAGAGGATATCTTGATTGTGGAAAAGATAAAGGTTATAGATGGATTGGATGGGGGTGCTTTGATCTTGATTTAGATAAAGGGTTGATGTTTCCACATGCTCTAAAGTGTACTCTTGACATAACTCTTGATGTACTTGAATGGGAGTAGAGGTAGAGGACTCTTGGATAGGCTCTTGGTCAACAACATGAAGGTGCAATGGACCTTGACTTTGGTTCATGATAGGAGGTTCTCCAATATGCTCAAGGGGTGGCAGATTATATGATGCAGTTGGAGTAATGGACATGTTGGAAGGCTCTTTGATAAGGTCAAGGACCAAAATTTGGGGACACGGTTGATTCTCTACTAGTAGCCCTTGGATCATATCCTTCGTAGGTGTATGGGTAGATGAATGAGGTTTGGATTTCCCCATAGCTTTTCTTTTGTTGTATAAATTTGAAAAAACTCTTTGGAAAATATCATTGAGGACTCTTTGGTTGTCATATTTTAGAGGTTGGGGAACTTGATGTTGGTGTTGGTGGAGGACTAGTATGCTTTGGGCTATGCCTTCTAGAGGATGGTGAAGGAGGACTAGTAGATGGAGTGGTATATGATTTCTAACTTGAGGTGGTGCTTCCCTTGTCAAGAATATCATTAAGACAGGAAAAGAATGTATGATTGTGGTGCGAGGCGTAGCTAGTACTAGCATGCTCATGTTGGGAGGGGTTTGGTATCTTGGCCAAGCTTTTATTAGAAGGATAAGGAGATATGCCCTGTGGCAAACATTGCTCTTTGGAAGATTTAGTTTTTAAGATTACCAGTTGCTGTTGTAGGGCTTGGAGTTCTTGAGCAATTACTTCTAATTGGTTTTTCATATCCTCAGAAACTAACACAAGACAGAAATGGGTACCTAGAAAGGTTGATAATTTTCTCCCAAAAGATTGGGAAATGCTCACTATCATAGAAGCGCAGCTATAGATGCATTGAAATAGAGGATATATGCCTAGTAGGTTGATGCAAATGCATGGCTTTGGTAAATGGTAAAAGTGTAGTAACAAATAGTAAATGCATAGGAAGTCATAGTAAAGGTGCAGTAGGTCGAAATAGATGTGCAGCTTTGGTTTCTTGATTGTTTTTGAAAAAGTTTTTGACACGTTTTTTGGTTTGTTGGTTGCAAGTTTGTACTTTTGATCTAATTTCTCAATTATGGCAAGAAGACACAGCAAACACAGAATATTTTCATGGTTTTTGATTTTTTTTGTAATTTTTGGACTCTTTTTGACTCAAAAGCAAGTACAAATCCTAGGATAGCTGGGACAATATAAACTAAATTCTCAGTATTTCAAGATGAGGCATCTTCGGGAGGTGATAATCACCTTTCCCTGTACCAACGTATAGGGGTTTTTGGGTACTAAAAACAAAGGATGATTAGTAAGTGCAACTATTCGAGTGTGGTTATACATGCAACAATGCTACTCTCTATTATGGAGTCTCCTAGCCTTCAATGGTTGCACCTTGGAGGGTTTTGGGGGAGGTTAGCTATCGGTATAACACAACTTCACTCATTGTTTGAAGCTTTCACTCCAAACACAATTTATTTATAGTGGCTTGGCAGAGCTTGGCTTTAGCTTGTTACCACTCGTTCCCACTTGGATGGAAGGATATCCAAGGGTAGACCTCTCTAAAGGTTTAACACATGCAAAATGATATATCTGGTATTTTGGTCACCTAAGATAGGGGAAAGCATAGGCCTAGTATCATTCCAAAAACATGAAAGACAGTGGTTCTTTTCACCTAATTAAAATGAAAAAGACTAAATGCGTTTAAGCTACTTGGGCACACACGTGAGTTGTTAAATTTGAAATCAAGATAGCAATGGCTCAATTTTATCCTCCTAGTATTGGGACTATATTCAATTTATTGATGCAACAATATCAAATTACAATCCTTCCTAGTTCGATCTAGATTTGATTTTGCATGAACATCTGATTACTATCCTCACTAATTAAATCTATGATGTGTGTTAATAAATGCAGCTAGAATGTCTAACTAGTCCCTACCTTGCAAGTAGATCATAGAAAATTCCTGTGAGAAGTATCAACGTTAGCAAAATCACAAGGAAAAACTCAAAAAGTCACTGTTAGAATTAGATGCATAGGTATAGAGATTAGATGCGTAGAGATAGAGGTCATATGTATAGCTTTTACAAAAGCGCTAAGACAGAGGTCAAAAGCATGGAAATAGAGAGCATATGTGTAGTTTCAATAAATGTGTTGTAACAAAACACAGATGTGCAGCTTTAGAAGGTAAATGTACCAAAAGATCAGATGCACCAAAATAGATAGTAGATGCATGTTAGAATTGATCAAATGCACAAAATCCTCCTATGTATGGAACCTTAGCACAAAAAACTTAGTTTTTGGATTAAATCGGGGTAAGGACCCATCGTGGGCACCAAAAATATTAGCAAAAAATTGGAATGATTATCAATACTATCAAAGTAATCCAATAAACTCAACAAAATATAGAAACAAATAAATCAATTAAACAAAGAACTTCAAACCTTCGCAAACCTCTTCACTTCGTGGCTTCCATTGATTGCCTATCGCAAATGATCTTGTCTAAGAATATGGTCCTCAGAAGGTGCACTTCCTTGCTATTCCAAGATGTCAAGTGGGATGGCTATGATAGTTTATTGCAATGAAGACGAGCTTCACAATAAAGGTAATGGTATGGTAACAAGTTGATCACAAGCAAATGGAATGACTTGGGTGCCCAAGGTGTGCTGTAATTCTTGCAGAGTAACAATACTAAAAGCTTGGATGAATGAAATGGAGGAATTGGGTTCAATTTATAGATTCATGAGAGAGAAGATCAACGGTATAGAAGACTTGAGAGAATGTGCACGAATAGAAAGAAGACAAGTGTCACACAAAAAGTTGTTTTGTTTGAGTTAACTACTTTCTTTTATAAAGATAAGATATGTTTTCATAAATTAGAATGTTTTTTTCTAATTTAAGAGATATTGATAAAAACAAGGTTGATTGAGTCAGTTAACTCAACTTGTGATTTGCTTTTTCCATGATTTGAGAGAAATTAAATAATAAATTATTTAATTTTGTGTTCATGAAGAAGAGTAATTATTTTTAGAAGATTTGGAAGATTTTTGAGGAAGTAGAAGATAAGAAAGCAAATTAAATAAATAAATTTATTTAATTGTTTGTGCATGATTTGGAAGAATAAATAAAATATTTGATTGTATTTTATTTTTAGAGATTGAGAAAATTTACATAAATTTGATTGATTTATTTAAATTTGGAGGAAGAATTTGACTTAATTAAACAATTAAGAATTATTTAATTGTTTGGAAGATTTTAATTAAATAAAGGATTTTATATAATTTTGACTTTAGAAGAGGTAATTACATATTTTGATATTTAATTAATTTAGAGGAATATGAATCGAATAAATAAATTTGATTTATTTATTGATAGATGAATTAGAATGAAATAAATATTAAGAATATTTATTTAGACCGAGTCATGTCATTTTTAGGCGTATACATGTATAATTTGGATGTAAATCCTATGTTGTCATATTGTGGGAGTTGGCATAGTGATGTGTCATCCTACATGGCATATGATCACATGTAATTTTGTCCTCACATGAGTAGATAGGCATCCCACTTAGTGGTAGGAATATTTTTCCATGTGTCGGCATCTTGGATGTTGTGTAAGGGAATGTTCACCGTAATGGTCATGACAGATTCCTATGACGAATTTATGACATGTAAGAGTCAGAAATAGAAGCTTGTAAGATAGGTGAAGACATGTGTCGAGAAGCATCTTTGGGTGCACCAAGGTGGACTATGACATGTTGTAAGAGAATATGCTATTTATAGCCTGTGTATGACAGATTCTATTACAATTGTAAGTTATGACAGCTATGAAAAATTCTATGATGGTTGTAAGAGTCGTAAGAGCATCTATCATAGCCCATTTTGGAAATAGGTGACCTCTTTGGGATGGGGTAACTTGAAAAGTGTTAGGGCATCTTACATTATTGGACAAGTGTCCATAGGCATGGGATTTGGGCCATGAGGCCATGTTGGACGCCCATCTCAATGTGGAGCCATTTTTGCCTTGTATTTGTTATAAAAATAGGTGCTTTAGAGAGGAGTTGTAGTATGTGATTGACAGATACTGTTATGCTGTCGGAATGGCTCTAGACATGAGTGTTGAAGACTATTGATAGATTGCATTGCAAGTGTATTATATACCATATTCAGTTTTGATAATACATTGTGTCGGTTTTCAAGTGTGGGGTTTTTCACCCGATAAGGGTTTTCCCCACGATATATCTTGTCTCTCTTTTTCTGTCTTCTTTTTGGTTCTATGTGTATTGCTGCAATATCTCTATTATATGTTTTATGTTGCTATAATTGTAAAGAATAAATTGAATTTACATAGCTCTCCCCTCATTAAATTAGTGTAGGAAGTGATTTCTGTACACCTACCTTCCTTTCAGTTGGTATTAGAGCTTGATCACCTTTGGTCTTAGTTGTTGGGTAGGGGTTTTTTGAGCTGATCTTAAGTTGAGTGGGAGTCTATGCAGAATATTCTGAATCTTATTACAACAAGGATATGGCAAGCACATTCGGAAGGATAGATGTAGAGAAATTCAATGGCACTAATTTCAAGTTGTGGAAGCTCAAGATGGAAGACATGCTTGTTGATTGAGACCTTTGGGAAACTATTAGTGGAAAAAAACCTATGACAATGTCACAAGATGATTGAGATCTTAAAAATCAGAAGGCTAAGGGTCTCATAAGACTTAGTCTTGCTGATTCTGTCTTGTTAAATGTCCATGAGAAGAAAACTATAAACTTGCTTTGGAAGAAGTTGGGAGATATGTATCAAGCCAAATCCTTGGTTAACAAACTTTTTTCTGAGAAAGAAGTTGTATTTTCTTTGAATGGAGGACAAAGGATTTGTTGCAGATCATATGAATGCTTTCAACATGTTGGTTGTACAATTTACATCCGTTGGTGTGAAGATGGAGGAGGGGGATGGTTGTATGATCTTGCTTTGTTCTTTGACGGACTCATGGGATCATCTTGTCATGGCTATTGGAAGCACCACATCCACATTCAAAATGGATGAAGTGGTTTCTTCATTGTTGTCTGAAGAGATGTGGAGAAAGTCTTTTGAGGAAGCCAAAGAGGCTCTTGTAGTTTGTGGAAGACCCAAGGAGAAAGGGAAAAAGAAGGGCAAGAAAGTTGAGAAGGGTAGATCCAAATTCCATGGGAGATCCAAATCTCCTGAAAAGTCCAAGGCTCTCTATTGGAATTGTGGAAAAATTGGGCATTTCTGAAAGGAATGCAAAGAGAAAAAGAAAAAGAAGAAGAAGAACCTAGATTGGATTCCAACAAGTCACAAGATGATGGTGATGCTTTCATCGCAACCCTGGAAATCCATGCATCTGATGATGTGTGGCTAATTGATTTTGGTGCATCATTCCACATGAGCTCGCATTGAGACTGGTTTACTAAGTATGAGGAGTTTGATGGTGGAAGGGTGTACTTGGGTGATGACTCTCATATGAAAATTATTGGTCATGGAAGAGTCTCTATTTTATTTCCTAATGGATGAGTGAAGGGAATCTCTGGGGTTATGCACATCCCAAGCTTAGCACAGAACCTACTTTCTGTAAGTATGTTAAATGATGTAGATGTGTAGGTTATCTTTTTGAAAAAAAGATGTAAGATGATTAGAGGAGCTATGGTGCTTGCTAAGAGTACTAGGAGAGGTACTCTGTTTCAGCTGGAGGCATGCATTTCACAATACAATAGTTCTTCTGACTCAAGGAAGAGGTCAGCAGTCACTTCATCCCCACCATCTAAACTAGTAGTAAAGAAATCTATTGTATCTAGTCCTAATGGTTGTATTCATGCTTTGGAAGTTAAGCTTCCTGCTGAAAAGTGAATGTTATGGCATAAGAGATTTGGCCACATTGGTGAGAAGGGTCTTAGAACCCTAAAAAATAAAAACATTGTTGAGGGGTTAGATGATTGTAATCTTGAGTTTGATTTTTGCAAACATTGCATATATGGAAAATAAAACCACGTTTAGTTTTATTCAAGTTCTCGTAAGTCTTCTAGTGTGTTGGACCTTGTTTATTCTAATGTATTTGGTCATGTTAATGTTCCTTCATTATCAAAATCTATATATTTTGTATCTTTCATAGATGACTATAGTAGAAGGACATGGATTTATTTTCTCAGAAGTAAATCTGAAGTCTATAGTAAGTTTAAGGAGTTTAAAGCCTTTGCTGAAAATCAGACTGGTAAAAGGATTAACTGTTTGAGAATTGATAATGGTGGTGAGTTCTATTCTATAGAATATGATAAATATTGCAAGGAACTTGGGATTGAAAGACATAAGACAACTCCATATACCCCGTAGCAAAATGGAGTTGCAGAGAGGATGAACAGGACACTAATGGAGAAGGCTAGGAGTATGCTTAGTGGAGTTGGCATAGAACAAAAGTTTTGGGCTGAAGCTGTTGCCACTGCTTTCTATCTAGTAAATAGATCTCCTACATCAGCTCTTGTTGGTAAGACACTGATGGAGGTGTGGTCTAGTAGAAAGCCTTCAATAAGGCATCTTCATGTTTTTGGTTGTGAGGCATATGCACATGTACCTAGGGAGAAGCGGTCGAAATTGGAGAACAAGGCTATTAAGTGTATCTTCATTAGCTATGCTGTTGGTGTGAAAGGATACAAGCTTTGGGATCCTGTGGCTGAAAAAGTGTTGTATAGAAGAAGTGTCATCTTCAGAGAGCTAACACCTTCTTCCATTGTTTTACATCCAAGAGAAAAAGAAAAGAAAGAGGATGTTGTTCAGTTTCCTTCTACCCCTGAGAAGACTGAACAGAAAGACAATGTTGGACCTGATGATGAGGAGAGCTCTAGCAACTCTAAAAGCTCAGAAGAAGAAGTTGAACCTCAACCTTGGCCCTTGAGGAGGTCTACACGAACAAGAAAGCAACCTGAGAGGTTTGGTTATACATTGCTTGATTCTAGTTGTGCTTTTACTTTGCTTACTAATATTGATGAACCTAGAACTGTGTCAGAGGCTATGGATATGAAAGATGTAGGTTCCTGGAAGGAGGCCATGGAGGATGAGATGGCTTCTTTGGAAAAGAATCAAACTTGGGACTTGGTGCCTTTGCCTACTGGATGGAAACCTGTTGGATGCAAATGGGTGTTTAAGAAGAAATTTGGTGTAGATGGCAGTGTTGAGAAGTATAAGGCTAGATAGGTTGCGAAGGAGTATTCACAAGTGGAGGGTATAGATTATGGTGAGATCTTCTCTCCGATAGCAAAGCTGACATCCATTTGATTCTTGTTATCTCTTGTAGCAACTTATGACTTAGAGGTGGAGCAGATGGATGTGAAGACAACTTTCCTTCATGGTAATTTGGAGGAAGAGATTTACATGTCATAGCCAAAGCATTACATGGTGCAAGGTAAAGAAAATTTGGTTTGCAAGTTAAAGAAGTCTTTGTATGGATTGAAACAATCTCCTAGGATGTGGTACTTGAAGTTTGATGCCTTTGTGTTGTCAATTGGATATCTAAGATCAAAATCAGATCATTATGTGTATTACAAGTTTGACAATGATTATATTCTCATAATTGCACTATTTTGTTGATGATATGTTGCTGATTGGGAATGGTAAGAATATGATTTCTAATTTGAAGTCTTAGTTGTTAGCATAGTTTGAGATGGAAAACTTAGGGGTAGTTAGGTATATTCTTGGGATGGAGATCTAAAGAGATGGAGCTAACAGAAAACTTTGGTTAAGCCAAAGTAAGTATGTGAAGACTGTGTTGGATAAGTTCAGCATGGTAGATTGTAGACCATTGTGTGTTCCTGTTTCTTTGGGAACAAAGTTGTTTGTTGAGGATTGTCCAAAATCTCCTAATGAGGTGGACGACATGAGCAAAGTACCTTATGCTAGTGCTATTGGTAGTTTGATGTATGCCATGGTCTGTACAAGACTAGACATTGCCCAAGAAGTGGGAGTCCTTAGTCAATTTATGGCTAATCCTGGACGGGTACATTAGGATGTAGTTAAGCGAGTGTTTAGATATTTGAGGGGTACTTCCAAGTATTCCATATGCTATCATGGTAATGTTACAGGACCTCCACATTCTATTGATATTCATGGATTTGTGGATTCAGATTGGGTAGGTGACATTGATAGTAGGAGATCCACCAATGCTTATGTGTTTACACTGTTTGGTGGTGCTATTAGTTGGATGAGTAAGAAACAACCTGTGGTTTGCTTTGTCCACAGCAGAAGCTAAGTATATGGTAGAAACTCATGCTTGTAAGGAAGCCACTTGGCTTAAGAGATTGTGCTCAAATATTAGTGTTGATGCAGGTCAAATTACAATCAGTTGTGATAGTCAGAGTGCAATTTGTCTTGCGAAGAATCTAACTTTCCATGCTAGAAAAAACATATTGATGTACAGTTTCACTTTGTACAAGATATGGTAGAGGATGGGAAGGTAAATTTGGAGAAGGTAGATACTTTGAAGAATATTGTAGATGCATTAATGAAACCAGTGAGCATAGAGAAGTTTAGATGGTGTTTGGAGTCTATGGGCCTCTCAGCCTATAGCAATTAAATCATGTTATTCCGTTGGCTCTTACAAGGTGTTCAACAAGTGGGAGAGTGTTGGGAATTAATGTGTCCCAACCTTGGTAATTCCTTTTATTATTTCATTGTATTTATTTATTTATTGCCTATTGTATAATTTGGATGCAAATCCTATGTTGTCATATTGTGGGAGTTGGCACGGTGATGTGTCATCCTACATGGCATATGATCACATGTAATTTTGTCCTCACATGAGGAGATAGGCATCCCACTTAGTGGTAGGAATATTTTTCCATGCGTCGGCATCTTGGATGTTGTGTAAGGGAATGTTGACCGTAACGGTCATGACAGATTCTTATGACGAAATTATGACATGTAAGAGTTGGAAATAGAAACTTGTAAGACAAGTGAAGATATGTGTCGAGAAGCATCTTTGAAAAAAGCATCTTTGGGCGCCCCAAGGTGGACTATGACATGTTGTAAGAGAATATGCTATTTATAGCCTATGCATGATAGATTCTCTTACAATTGTAAGTTATGACAGCTATGACAGATTCTATGACAATCGTAAGAGTCATAAGAGCATCTGTCATAGCCCATTTTGGAAATAGGCGACCTCTTTGGGATGGGGTGACTTGACAAGTGTCAGGGGAATATTACATTGTTGGACAAGTGTCCATAGGCATGGAATTTGGGCCATGAGGCCATGTTGGATGCCCATCTCAATGTGGATCCATTTTTACCTTGTATTTGTTATAAAAACAGGTGCTTTGGAGAGGAGTTTTAGAATATGATTGACAGGTACTGTTATGCTACTAGATTAACTCCAGACATGAGTGTCAAAGACTATTGAGAGCTTGCATTGCAAGCATATTGTAAACCATATTTAGTTTTGATAATACATTGTGCAGGTTTTTGAGTGTGGGGTTTTTCACCCAATAAGGGTTTTCCCCACAACATATCTTGTCTCTCTTCTTCTGTCTTCTTTCTGGTTCTATGTGTATTGTTGCAATATCTCTGTTATATGTTTCATGTTTCTATAATTGTAAAGATTAAATTGAATTTACATATCTCTACCCTCATTAGATTAGTGTAGGAAGCAATTTTCGCACACCTAGCTTCCTTTCAGTCGAAAGGCAGATCAGAAGAAGATTCATCATGGATTTCATAGGTTGAGATGGACCGTCTTGGTTCTCCCCTAGTCCAAGAAAAGTGAGGGACTCACTTTTTCAATAACCCCAGATATCTAATGTAGGAGCATTGCTAGTTCAAGAGCAATCTTGCATCAACCAAAAACATTTGCATTTCAGTTTGTTTGCAGTTCAGTTTGTTTCTTTTCATTTTCCAGTTTAGTCAGAAGCAGTTTCTGTATCTTGGCCAATTATATTTTTAGTCCTTGCAGAGCTAGACTTAGCATCTACATTCATTCATCTACATCATACCCAGAATTTAGAGATTCACACATCATTACTGGATAGATATCACTATTAGAATATCGACAGTTTTGTCAAAACAGAGCGTCTTGATAATCATAGAGAACTAGCTGAAGGAGAGATCTACGAAAGCATTTCCCAATCTATGAAGCCTAATGACACATCATTCAATGATCTTTGGTTCATGGCCAACCTTCCCCGAAGATCCACACATCATTCCATTCATTTGCGGAAGTGTTCTATGCATTTAGGTCTGACTTATCCATGTACACATGTTACAACTCTTCCTTGGAGTTTGTGACCTTCCTTGGTCGACGTGGACAAATCTATTGTTTCAAAGATGATATATATTGATGTAATAGATCCTTATAAAAGTAGTTCTCATGATATAGAGGTATTTGATAGTTGAGGTTTCTATGAGGAGCTTCAAAGCTTTATCTTGCGCATGTATGTAATCAGGCATGTGAGCCCTAATTGTAAGCCTACATGTTGTTGATTGATCTATTTTTGAATTCTGTGATATATTGAATGACTAGATCTGCATTTGTTCCATTTCCTTGAGTTGTTTTGATTGTGTTTACTCTTGCTACATGGTTCAGATAGTTCATTTTGTGAACCCTCCTACCATGACTGCAACAAGTGGTATCAGAATGAAAGTTCAAATCTTTGGGGGTGAATGAGCGAAGTTGGCGAGGAAATTTTGTAAGATCTTGCTGTGGATAGATCGCCGAATTGAGGTAGGTTACTTGTGTCACAATCGATCACTAATTGAGAGGCAATTGTCACCTTGTAGCCCGAACGCCAATTTTGAGGCAGTTTGCATTTGATCCTAGGAAGATACCGCCAAGGAGAGTTGTTGCTGTTAGAACAATGGCTAGTAGAATGGATGAGATGATGGAAATGATGCAAATTTATTTGGATGCTGTTGAAGAAGATAGACGAACATGATTGACACTAAGACCTAATGTTGAAAGTGATGATGAAGAAGAATTTCAATCTGTTGAACAAATTGGCAAAACCCTAGGAGGTGATGAAGAAGAAGAATCAGATTAGGTAAAGATGCTGAAAACTATTTCAAAGATCAGAAAAAAAGACCTGGAATTGATGTGCCGAACTATACTCATAATTTGAACCCTGAAGAATTGATTAACTGGATAAATGACATGGAAGAATACTTTGAATATGAGGAGATTGAAGATCCAAAGAAGATGAAATTTGCAAAGACAAAATTGAAGGGACATGCTTCTATACAATGGAAAGAAGTTTAGTTGGAAAGAAATAGAAGAGGGAAAGAAAAGATTACAAAGTGGGATAGGATGTTGAAAATTTTGAAGAATCTGTTTATACCTTCTAACTATGAGTTAGAACTATTAAAGAGATTGCAAAACCTGAGACAAAAGGAGAAATCTATGGAGTATATTGAAGAATTTCACAAGATCATCATGAGAACAAGACATGGTGAAGTAACCAATGAGAAAGTGGCTAGATAAATCAATGGACTAAGATTGAACATTCAAGAAGAACTAAGCCTGGTGAGGATGACATCTTTAGAGGAAGCATATCAGTTTACTCTGAAAGTTGAAGAGAAGTTGAATAAAAGGCATGATTAGAGATAGAGAGGAAGAGGAGGTAAATTTCAAAGAGGAAGAACGTTTTCCATAGGTGATAGATCATTTGCAAAGCAGAACAAGTTTGATAGCACATTTAAGAAGGATGATAGAGATAACAATGCTTACTAGAGAGATGACATAAACTTTTACCAAAGAGGAAACCTAAGTCCATACCAGAATGAAGGATAAAGAAGAGAAGGAAGAGGATTTGATAAGAGAACATTTAGAGGTACTTGTTTCAAGTGTGGAGGTGACGGACATAGAGCATTTGAATGTAATCAGGGTAGTACAAGCAAGAAAACAAAGAACAGTGGGAGAGCAGTCTATGTGGAAGAAGAACCTGTTGGATCACCAAGTTCAGTTGGCAAACTTGAGAAAGGAGAATCACTTGTCATGAGAAGAGCACTATTTCAAGTAGAAACAAATGAGGAACCACCACAGGAAGAGTTTATTCAGAAGTAGATGCAAAATAGGAGGTAAGTGTTGCAAAGTTGTAATTGATAGTGGTAGTTCTAATAACCTAGTTTCAGAGCAGATGGTGACTAAGCTAAAGTTGGAAAGATTAAAACACCCTAAGCCTTATCAGATAGCATGGATTTAGGATGATCATAAGGTACTAGTCAGTGAACAATGTTTGGTGAAATTTTATATTGGATCTTATCATGATGAAGTCTTGTGTGATATTATGCCTATGGATGTTTGTCATATCTTGTTGGGTAGACCTTGGTAGTATGATAGAAAAGATTTACATGATGGGAGAAAGAATACATATACCATAACAATAAATGGAAAGAGAATTACTTTGATTCCTTTGGAGGATGATCCTAAAGATGTGGTATGTGGAAATGCTAGAATCTGTTTGGTAGATGGAAGGAAATTTCTTGATGGTTTGAGACATGAGAATATATGTTATGCTTTGATTCCTAAAAAGCCTAAAACATTGAAGGAGGAGACTGAAGAATCACAATCTGAGGAGATAAAGGAGTTGCCAACAGAATATGAAGACATCATATCAGACAATGTACCAAAAGGATTGCCACCTAGAAGGATTGTCATCACATGGATCTTATACTGGTAGCAAGTTTGCCTAACAAAGCAACACATAGAATGACACCGGCAGAGAATGAAGAATTAAACAGATAGATACAAGAGTTGTTGGGGAAGGGTTTGATTAGAGAAAACTTGAGTCCTTATGTAGTACCTACAGTGTTAGCACCAAAGAATGATGGAGAATGGAGAATGTGTACTGATTCCAGAGCAATAAACAAGATCATAGTTAAGTATAGATTTCCTTTACTGAGGATGGATGATATCATGGATGTTTGAGTGGAGCAAGATATTTCACAAAGATAGACTTCAAGAGTGGATACCATCATATCAGAATCAGAGAAGAGGATGAATGGAAGACTTCTTTCGAAACTAATGAAGGACTGTATGAGTAGTTAGTGATGCCCTTTAGATTGACAAATGCACCGAGAACTTTCATGAGATTGATGAATGAAGTCTTGAAGAAATTCTTAGGTAAGTTTGTGATTGTATACTTGGATGATATTCTAATTTTTAGTAAAATGAAAGAAGAACATTTGTGGCATGTTAGACAAGTTTTGCAAAGGTTGAGAGAAGAGAAATTGCTAATAAACATCAAGTGTAGCTTCATGAAGGAAGAACTAGTGTATTTGGGATTTGTGATTTTTGTGGAAGGATTGAAGATGGGCCCTGAAAAAGTGAGCAATTGTTGAATGGCCTACACTAGAGAGCATTGGAGAAGTGAGATCATTTCACGGATTGGCTAGTTTCTACAGAAAGTTCATTAGAAATTTTAGTTTAGTTTGTAACCCTATGATAGAAACAATGATAGGTGACAGAAAAGATTTCAAGTGGACATCAGGAGCAGATAAAAGTTTTGAGTTGTTGAAGCAGACAGTGATAGAGGAATATGTGTTGGCACTACCAGATTTTAGTAAGGTATTTCAAGTCAATTGTGATGCAAGTGGAAATGCAATTGAAGCAGTGTTAAGTCAAGAAGGTAGACTTATAGCTTATTTTAGTGAGAAGTTGAATGATGCAAGGAGAAGATATTCAGTTTATGATCAAGAATTTATGCCATAATTCAAGCCTTGAAGAAGTGGAGACATTACTTGTTGCCTAAGGAGTTTGTGTTGTATACAGACCATCAAGCTTTACAATATTTGAATAGTCAAGGTAAGTTGAATCAAAGACATATGAGATGGGTAGAGTTCATGCAGAGTTATACTTTTGTGTTGGAGCATAGGAGTGGTAAATCAAACAAAGTTGTTGATGCATTGAGTAGAAGAAGAAACTTGTTGACAGAGATGAGAGTTGAAGTGTTAGGATTTGATGAATTGAAGAACATGTATGAGGGAGACACTGATTTTGTAGAACCGTGGAAAAAATGTAAGGAACCTATTGTAACAGATAGGAGTAAGTGGTTGGACTATTTCATTCAAGAAGATATGTTGTTCATAGTTATGCATACCTAGAAGTTGAATGAGAGATAATTTGATTAAGGAGAAACACAATGGTGGATTGGCAAGACATTTTGGCATTGATAAGACAGTGGCTTTGATGTGTGAAAATTACTTTTGGCCTCAGATACACAAGGATGTTTAGAGAATTGTGCAAAGTTGTAGAATTTGTCAAGTTGCAAAAGGGAGTAGTCAGAACA
This sequence comes from Cunninghamia lanceolata, assembly GCA_027924645.1. NCBI lineage: Eukaryota > Viridiplantae > Streptophyta > Pinopsida > Cupressales > Cupressaceae > Cunninghamia > Cunninghamia lanceolata. Next base: position 4,320,402 of record BSBN01000082.1, read on the forward strand.
CTAGATTGTATACACCTTTGACAGTACCTGAGAGACCTTGGGAAGACATAAGCATGGATTTTGTAATGGGATTGTTGAAGACACAGAGAGGACATGATTCAATATTTGTAGTGGTTGACAGATTTTCAAAGATGGCTCATTTCATACCTTGTAAGAAGACAACCGATCTAGTGCATGTAGCTGACCTATTTTTCAAGGAGATTGTAAGACTACATGGATTACCTAAGAGTATAGTTTCAGATAGAGACACAAAATTTGTTGGATACTTTGGAAGAAGATGAAGATAGATTTGAAGCTTAATTCAGCTTTTCATTCACACACCTATTTTCAACATTACAGACCTTTATCAGTATCATAAAGCAGAGTTTAGTGACAGCATGGAAGAAGACTTGAAGAAGTAGTTACCACAACAAGCACCGAAGCATATTGAAGACATTCTAGACAGTAGAATTAGCTGTAGTACCAGAGGAAGATAATACAAAGAATACCTTGTGAAGTGGAAATGTAGACTAGAAGAAGATTCATCATGGATTTCACAGGCTGAGATAGACCATCTTGGTTCTCCCCTAGCCCCAACAAAGTGAGGGACTCTCTTTTTCAATAACCCCAAATGTCTGATATAGGAGCATCCCTAGTTCAAGAGCAATCTTGCATCAACCAAAAATATTTGCATTTTAATTTGTTTGTAGTTTAGTTTGTTTCTTTTCATTTTTTAGTTCAGTTCAGGTAGTTTAGTCAGAAGTAGTTTTTGTATCTTGGCCAATTGCATTTTTAGTCCTTGTGGAGCTAGACTTAGCGTCTACATCATTCCCAGAATTTAGAGAATCGTACATCATTACCAGAAAGATGTCGCTATTAGAAGAACGACAGTTTTCTCAGAATAGAGTATCTTGATAATCATAGACAACTAGCTGAAGGAGAGATCTGAAAAAGCGTTTCCTAATCTATGAAGCTTAATGACACATCATTCAATGATCTTTGGTTCATGGCCAACTTTCCCTGAAGATCCACACATCATTACATTCATTTGCAGAAGTGTTCTATGCATTTAGGTCTGACCTATCAGTGTACACATGTTACATCTCTTCCTTGGAGTTTGTGACCTTCCTTGGCCGACCTAGAGGAATCTATTATTTTGGTGATGATATATATTGATGTAATAGATCCTTAGGAAAGTAGTTCTCAGGATATAGAGGTATCTAATAGTTGAGATTTCTGTGAGGAGCTTCAAATCTTTATCTTGTGCATGTATGTAATGAGGCCTATGAGCCCTAATTATAAGCCTGCATGTTGCTAACCGATCTATATTTGAATTCTATGATATACTGAATGACTAGATCTGCATTTGTTCCATTTCCTTGAGTTGTTTCCGTTGTGTTTACTCTTGCTACACAGTCTAGATAGTTCATTCTGTGAACCCTCCTACCGTGATTGCACCATAAGCATGGATCCATCTTATATATCACATTAGGATAGGATGATGTCATCGGGATATGGATGTTAAAATAATGTTTGGATACTAAGTTAAGATCTAGATGATAGTCAATATCCAGATGATGTGAGTTCATCATTCTTCATAAGGCTAAGATGACGTGATGTCATCTGGATGAGGATGTTAAAATAAGGTTAGGATATTAGCAAAGTTAATATCCATGCACTCTAATATCTAGATAATGTCATCATGTTCAAAGTTCTTTGTAAAATAAATATGACGTGACATCATTGGAATGGGGATATTTTGGTTAGGATGTTAAGTTAGGATCGGGATGTTAACTAATATCCCTATGTTTGACGTTTAATCCACTAATCCTTTTAAATTTGATGTTTGGATACTAATATGTGCCAGGATACTAAGCTAATATCTAGATGACATACAATTTGAATATCCTAATGACCTATTTATCAAACTTTAACCGACTACAACTTCTTTATTTTAGCAAATTTTAGGGTGCTTCAAAAAGAAAATCTACTTAGATTTTGATTCTCTTCCACTTGGTAGGACCTATAATATGAAATTTGAAGCTCAAAAAACTGACCTATAACTTGAGGTCAAGATATGCATAGTATGATATCCTACCATGCATATGACATTGATTGTTTTTACCATACTGATTGAAAGCAAAGGACAAGCAAGCCAAGAAAAAAGTTGGGTCCTTATTTTGCTGGGGAAAAATGGGGTGTGTTGTGTAAACACACAACACCAATGACACCCATTGTGGGAACACAGATTTGGATACTTTTACAGCATAAATTCTAGCTAGAGAGAATGATCCAATCCTGAAAAACATAGTGCATATGGGAATGTTCCATGTTGTAGGTTTTCCTTATGCAGCTGAGGCATTGGAACTCATGATCAAGTGTGCTAACAACTACAATGTGGTAACTAGGAGAGTTGAAAAATAGGACACAATGTATGCCAACTTCTTGGTGAATGGCATTGCAGAGATGTCCAAGATGTACAAGATCAATATTGAGGCTCTAGTTGCTGAATATAATCACAACACAATAGATTGTAGGAAAATCATATTTTCTACTTGGAGGGCCCCTCACAACAAAGATAAAGTGGTGGGAAAGATGCCCCAACATCTATTCAAATATAATTTTAGCCCATAAATTTAGTATATGATTGTCTTACTGAGCAGGATGGTGGGCAAGGAAGATTCATGTACCTTTGAACCATGGATGTTTGTCCTAATAAGGATGGTAAAAGAAAATAACCAAGTGGTACAATGGGCTAGGATGATCAGTGACAACTTACATGATGGTATGATCTAGTGGAGGAAGAAAAGGAGACTATTTTACATGACCTCCTATGTTATCTATGCATATGCATATAGGTCAACACTTAGAGGATTATAGACAATAGGAAGGATTGGACACCTCTAGAATGAACAAATAGTGTGGGAACACTACCCATAGTTAGAGAGATGTATGTCTATCTAGCACTATAAAATAGTTAATGATTGTTGTATTATGCACTTGATCTGATTGATGGAAGATGACAGGGCAAAGATGCTATCAAAATAAGCTGAAGAAGTAATTCAGTGCAATGGGGCATGGTTCATCCAGTTTCCAACACACACGTACATCAAGATGAAAGGCATTGAAGGTAATCCATTCATGTTACCCAAATATCCTACAAATAAGGTTATATTGTTAGAAGTCACTAGGCAAATTGTGCCATCATATGAGGCCTCTAAGAAGAAGAATGGAAAAGGAAATGTAAGATTTCCAATGCATATAGATTGGTATGCATGCAGCTCAACTGATGGAGCCAAGAAATCTGAGGCAAAAATTCACATGTTGCATTTACAACTACTTCCTGTGTTGAGATATTATGATCCCTACCATAGAATGGAGAGGTTCGTTAACAAAAATTTAAAACATGAAGTCTACCTTGAAGACTACTAGGCAGATTGTGTCAATGAGGAGGTGAGGAAAAGAAGTTATCAAAGACTAACTTTGAGCCAGATCCATGTTGGGATAAGTTGCTATTAACTTGTAATCCTAACAAATTCATGTGTATCCAAAGTTCTTGGAATGTGTTCCCCAACACATAAGGACTTTGAGAGATTAATTATTTATTAACTCTATCACTTTGACTTTTGCAATCAATTCCTAATTGATAAGTTCAAACTTGGGCATCCATTTTTAGAGTGGGGGCCATGAAGACTTTGTTGACTTCTCCTAAGTCTTGAGAGTTTGATAACTCCTAGTGAGTGGGAGTTAAACTTGGGTGTCCCCTTTTGATGGGGACTTATATTTATACTTGGAGTTGTGCTTTTTTATGTACACGAGTGGATAATGTTGAGACACCTTGCATGGATATAATGTTGGAGTTAACTACAGTGTTAGAGATGCATGAATTGGATATTGCTTGCATATGGTCAGAATATCTTGTATGGACTTACATGTTTTTTGCATGTACTTGCATGTACTTACATGTTGCATGTTGATGCATGTTGTTACATGTTACTCATATGGACTTGCATGTTGTTGCATGTCACTTGCATGTTATTGCATGTCACTCCTATGGACTTGTATGACCTTGCATGTTGTTTCATGTCACTTGCATGTGCTTGCATGTTGTTACATGTCACTTGCACATGCTTGCATGTTTTTGCATGTCATTCTTATGGACTTGTATGACCTTGCATATTCTTGCATGTCATTTATATGACCTTGCATGTAGTTGCATGTTAGTTTTGAGAGATTACTTGCAAAACACTCCAACTCTAGAAACTTGTAGGATGGTACATCTCAGTGATTCAGAAAATGGGTATTAGTTGCATGTTGTTGAAAATTCTTGCATGTTAGTTGCATGTTAGTTTTAAGATATTACTTGTAGGACACTCCAACTCTTGAAAGTTGTAGGATGCTACATCTTAGTGTTTCAAGTAATGGGTATCAATTGCATGTTAGATCCAGTGATTGCATGTCACTTGCATGTACAGAACAAGGTATTTCAGAATAACATTGGGGACGTCAATTGTACAAGTTGTTGCATGAGAATTGGTGTGTTGACCACTTTAGTTGACTGAAATAGATTGGGCTAACTTGAGCACCCAATCTTGGGACTTTTAGTTGTTGCTTTTATTTGGAAATATGTTTGATGTTGACAAAGCTAATTTTGGCATACTTGTATGCACACATCATGAAGAGGTAGTTAACTCAAAGCTTGGACTTTGTTTGAGTTAAGTCTTCTCAATTTAAGTGAGCTTAATTTTTGCATGAGATTTGGAAGCTATGTTATCAATTGTAATTTATTATAATTTGAGTTTCAATATTTTAAATTAAGAAGCTTTTGAATTAAAAAGAGGGTTTTTGATTTAATTGTACAACCCCATATATTTTTGAGAGAGTTGATTTGAGGAAAAAAGACTTGGAAGAAAAAAGAAAGAAGCTTTTTTTAACTTAGAATAAAAAAGTAAGAAGATTTTGAATAAAAAAACAAGAAGCCTTTTTTTGTTGAAGTTTTTACAGGTTGGAAGATTAAAGAAGTTTTAGAAGTGCATCAAGGACTTAGAGAAATTTCAGTATTGAATGTAATCTTTTTCAAAGAGATTTAATACAAGTAGGAAACATCTTTGAGTGTGGAGTTTTTTCCCAAAAGGGTTCCTCCACATAAATACTATGCAAGATTTTCTCTTCTCTTCTCTTCTTTTCTCTTCTACATTGGTTTGAAAGTGCATAAGCACTTGTTCATTAATTGTTACAGATTAATCTTAATTTCAGCTTTGCATACACAAAAATTTAAAGTTTATAGCAGCAATTCTACCTTCATTTTCAACATTTGCTATCAGAGCTAATAGTTGTGTAGAGTGAGGGATACCTTTCTCTTAAAGTGTTGAAGGTTTTTTGGCTGCAGTGGGAGCTTGTTTTGTAGGTTTTGCAGATCCGTGAGTTTGGAAGCCATGGTATTTACCTTTCAGATGGATATTGTCAAAAGAATCTTTGTTGGGCTCTTGAGGTTCAAGGTTGTGGATCTTTATGGAGTTGATCTTGTGATAGTGATTTGGAGCTCCATTTTGACAATATGTGTATATTCTCTTGTTTGGTGGTTTTATTCCTTTACCTTGTGGTCATGTGTAGTGAAAGGGTGTTTATGTTGGATGGTTACTACTGGTACCTTAATCACATGGAAAAACACTCATTTCTTGAACTACAGTTTGGAGTGCTTATGTTGGGTTCATGGTTTCAGCCCATGGTTACATGAAAGCACTGAATAATTTTATCATTGGTTGTATGGAGGTTGTGGAGTTGGTATTTTTATGATATGGACACTCCTGAACAACCTGGTTTCTCCTTTCTCATATTCATGCTATTTTGAATATGTAGGTGTAAGGGGAAATGTGGATTAATCAAAATGAATAACAAACCCAAACACCAATAGAATGTGAAGGAAAAGGAGATTTAAAAACAACAAAGTGTGATACTTATGACCATTTACCTTTCGTCTTCCATTGCTCGCCTATCTACTCTTGATCTTGATAATAATATGAAGCCCTCAAAAGCGTATGCTCCTTTGCTTGTTGAAGATGACAAGAATAGAATGGCTATGATACTTTGTGTGATTAAAGGTGAGCTTCAACACACTAGTGAAATAGATGATATGAAGTGCTATGTGAGATGGGGTGCCAAAGACGTGCTTGTGTTTCTACAGCATAAGTTTGCTCAAATGATGGATGATGAAATGAAGAAGAAGAGGGTTGTATTTATAGAGATGGGTGAGAGAAGATCAATGGTTGAGAAGAAATAAGAAGATCAATGAAGGACGATGGTTGAGGAACGTGCAACCAATAGAAGGACACGTGTCATTAAAAAGAGAAGCTTTGTTGAGTTAAATGCTTTCTTGATGAGGATGAGTTTTTATTTTCTTTAAATTAGAATATATTTTTCTAATTTAATAGCAAAGTTGCTTTAACTTAGCTTTTGCTTTTGTATGACAAGAAGAATTTATTTTTAGAAGATAAGAAAGATTTTTTAGAAGATAAGAAAGCATAATTAAATAATTAAATTTATTTAATTAATTGTGGATAATTTGGAACAAAAGAAAGCAAATTAAATAAATAAATTTATTTAATTTATTTTTAGAAGATTTAGAAGATAAGAAAGCAAATTAAATAAATAAATTTATTTAATTTACTTGCACATGATTTTGGAAGAATAAATAAAATATTTAATTATATTTTATTTTTGGAGAGTGAGAGGATTTAAATAAATTTAATTTATTTATTTAAATTTGGAGGAATGAACAACTTAATTAAATAATTAGAAATTATTTATATGTTTGGAAGAAATAAATTAAATAAAAGATTTTATTTAATTTTGAGTTTGGAAGATGTAATTAAATATTTTGATATTTAATTAACTTAGAGGAAATATGAATTGAATAAATAAATCTATTTAATTATTTATTGAAAGAGGAATTTAAATGGAATAAATATTAAGAATATTTATTTAGACAGAGTTGTGTCATTTTTAGGAGTATACATTTTGCCCCTCTTTGATGCAATGTGTTTTATCACGTTGTTTCAAAGAATAAGATTGTCTAAAAATGATACATGCCCCAGTTTACCCCTGGTACAAGTTTAATGATAGGATGCCCCCTCAAGGGATTGGATGGGAAGAAGCCAGAAGGTGTGAGATGAACAATCTCACTAAGAAGATAGGTTGATAGGAGAAGAAATGGTTAGATGGAGAAGAAAGAGGGGAATGATATGCGATGCAAGATAAAATGATAACACACACAAGCAAGTAAGCAAGTATGCACAAATGATACAAGAACAAACAAGGTATTGCCCCTATCAGGTAGTAAACCAAGGGTATAGATCGATGATGTTTGGTTTTAGGAATGAAACATGTCATATAAGACTTCGTGTCTAGTTTCGACAATGCAACATCTTATCTAAGACATTTGATATAATAACAATATACGATAGTGTTGTCATGGCAGGGAACAATATATCTCTAGAGCAACATGAAGGATAGTTATGACTAATTGATATGGTTTACGACAAGATTAGGATCACGACCGCTGATTGCGACTAGATAATTTGAGAAGATTGGCTTGACTCGATTGGTATGGATTAAGGATAAACTTGCATTTTGATCACTGCTCAGATTTGATAGCTAGAACTATTGATGAGAGATATGAAGATAGATGGAAATTTGATCAATAGAAGAAATTTGATTGAAGGACTGACAAGTTGTTGTAGGATTTTCTTATTACATGGGATATGTATATGGATATGGATATGGATACAGATATGTGATGTAATTGGATACGTTATGGATATGGATGTAGATGCGTGTCATCTTGATATTGCAAGTACTTTGCTTTCATCATTGGGCTTTATTATGTTGTAAGAAAATACAAGCATCTAGGTATAACTAAACCGAGATGACCTGAGTATTACTTACATGGATTTTGATATAGAAACTTAATACAAGCATCTAGTCAAAATTGAATCTAGATGACCTAAGTATTTCTTGCATTTCAATAGAGAAGGATTGCCCTTTTTCATGTTCAGACCTCTGAAGTCCTCGATGATCTTTTGCTGATCATGTCGTTAGACAGAAGTCATCACATTACTAAAGTTTGATCCAAAAACAACAGACAAAGAAAATGATTATGCCCCCATCATAGCATCTCTAGCTTTTGGCATCCTTGAGTAGCATAGGAAGACATAATGACAAAAATTCAAGACTTTGTAAGTTAACCTTTTCACAAAACATTATTGCATTAGATATGTCTTTTTGTGATAATTGATATAGAATTGGTTTGAGTGTTTCGGTATGGTGCTCTTCTTTGTTTTGGATAGGATGATGTTCTGCATCAAGATTTTTGTTTTGGGAAGCTTGCTTTGCTGTGCTTAATTGCCTAATGAAATGGTGCAGACATGGATAGAGAGAAGGATAGATGACAAGATATGGAATAGATGGGAAGCGAAGCCTTAGGGGTGCATTAATAATGGCCTTGCCTACGTGATGACACAGAGGCAACATAGTTCAGGGTGAATCTTGATGGACCTAAGATATGGATCAGATGAGACATGATATGGAACATATATGGATCAGATATGGAACAGATAACACTGTTGACAGAGGCTATGCTAGGATGACACTGTGGACAGGATACTGGATAAGAATTTTGGATAGCCTTAATGCCAGATACTAATGACAAGGGAAACACCATGGATAGGGAGATGGATGGGTGATAGGGGATCAATGATAGGGTAGGTAGAAGGAAACAAGGTTGTGATCTCCAAGGACTATGTCGCATAAGAAAAACATGCCCCATTGTAGGTAGAATACGTAGGATTTTTCATGATAATGTTTATGACGACAGGAGAATGAGAGGATAATGAAGGATTTGTGTGGTTTTGGAGGGATAAGGTATGTCAAGAGACATCTAGAACATTTGTCAACATTGTGCCTTCAATCTTTATCAAGATAAAAAATAGAGGAAAGGAAGATTTAGGATGGATGGACACAACAAGATAGGTATGTAATGGATAGAAGGATATGATAGGAAATGGTATGGAAGGAAATTGATAGGAGAAGAGTGATATGTCGATGTGGTGCAGGAGCACCTTGGCAAATTAATATTGCCCTAGACAAATCCTTGAGTTGATTAAATTTTAATGTTTCTACATTGTAATGAGATAATTTAAGTCATTTTCCTTTTATTATGGTCACTAGGAGGTCAGGAGCTTCAAACACACAAAATAGTGCATACTATTGCCAATATTGTAAAAATGCAAAACAAATATGGAATATCAAAGGTCATAGGTTAGTTTCCTTCATTGGGGAAGTTGAAAAATGAAGATTCTTATGTCTAATGCCTTTAATAGGCCTTGTAACATCCAAGGAATTAGGAGGTGATTGGAGATTTCAAATGGAGTAGAAACAAAAGTAATGCTTTTCTGTGTTTTTCTTCAGAAAATTGTTGTCTTCTTGCATTGTACGGCCCTGTACAGATAGGGAGTCATTTCTAAGTGATTTTTCATGAAAGGTCTTTCAATCACCTTCCCTTCCCATTTGGTTGCATGTATTTTAGTTTCATTTTGTGAAAGATATTACATTTTTGGTGGAAACTATCAATACCCTATCTTAGGGCAAACAATGGCATGAAATCTTGTGTTTCTTCATTGTTTTATCATTTGCATGTTGTAAATCCTTGATGGAAATGATTGTAGTAGTATTACCCTTCAATTCCTTGAGGTCTCTGACCAGATATCTATGGTTGATGTAGAAAAAATCAAAGTTTATGACTATTTTTCTGTGTGATAGTCCAGAAAAATAGAGTTTCAAGAACAGTTAAGAGGTATAGGTGTTGGGATTGGTAAAATATCAGTTGGAAAGGTATTTGGATGATTAAATGAGCATGTGCAGACCTTTTATGATGTGTTACATGCATATGCAAGGTATGGGAAGTCATGGGATACCCACTTGCAATAAGCCCTTGGTGAGTTATAGCCTAATAGGCCTAGTTAGCATGCTGACAGTCCTGATTTGAGGCATTCCTTTCAAAATAACCAATGGTGATTTCTAGATATGTTTTAAAATGACTTAATGGATACTCAAAATAGGTTTCAGATGTTGGAAATGAGGTCAGGTTTGAAAGTTATCGTCAAAAAATAGTAAATTTCTGATTTTTAAGTTTTTGTGCAAAACGTATCAGTCCATTTTTGGATAGTATCTTCCAAAGTAAGCTATAGTGATTTCTTGATATGTTTGAGAACATCTTAATGGGTATCCAAATATTCTCTCACAATTTGTTTGGTGAACTATCTCAAAAGTTATGTGTGACTGTCCTATAAAACAGGGCTACTAGGAATGGAGCAGCCTATGAAGGAAAGACTAATAGGTGAAAGTGCAGGCCTTGGGAATGGTTTGGGATCATTGTGTTGGAGTTAATGAGGAATGAGAAGACCTGGAGAAACCTTTTTTGGATCAAGACAGTTAGAAACCCTAATGGTGCCTTTGTGGAGATCTTTGTCTTGAGAAGTTCTTGTGAAACTTGAAGCATCTAAGTGATTGTATCACATTGTTTACAATATGCTAATAAGGAGTTGATTGTTCTTTATCCCTTGCATCATTTTGGTATGAGAGCTGGTGAAAGATTTGGGTGTTGTATTTGTTCCTATCACTGAGAAGGCAGGTGAAGAACTGAAGGAAAGATTGTGTTGGTGACCATTATTTTGTTTGCTAAGTTGTTTGGTTGTAGGTGTTTTGTCCATCTAGCTGCAGAAGGATGTTTTTTGAGGTTGTGTGTGTGGGCAGACAAGAGAAGGTCTGTCATGACCATTCTCCAATGGAGATTAGGCTAGATAAGGGTGCATAGAGAAACCACTGAGGAGAGAGTGGTAGGTGCATTACCAGGATCTGCTGTTGGGTGAGATGAATGGTTTGGTGAGTTGGTGTTGTGAAGCAGTGAGAGAGATAGATACCTAACTGAAGAAGCACTTGATGTTGCAGCCTGAAGAGTACTCCACTGATGGGAGTAGAAGGAGCTTGAAGATGCTCTAGGAAGATGGTATTTTGTTCTATTGGTTGGTTGGTCACCTTTCTATTGATCTGAAGATTTGAAGTTGTAGCTGAGAAGATTGAAGATTAAAGCCAAAGGAGATGCAGAAAAGACTTTTGTTGCAGATACATTTCCAAGGGACTTGGAAATATTTGTTGGTTGGTTGTATGGTGCAAGAGCACCTTGGAAAATTAATATTTCCCTAGAAAAATCTTTGAGTTGATTAAATTTGTAATGTTTCTACATTGTAATGAGATAATTTAAGTCATTTTCCTTTTATTAAGGTCACTAAGAGGTTAGGAGGTTCAAACATACAAAATAGTGCATACTATTGCCAATATTGTAAAAATGCAAAACAAATATGGAATATCAAAGGTCATAGGTTAGTTTCCTTCATTGGGGAAGTTGGAAACTGAAGAGTCTTATGTCTAATGCCTTTAATAGGCCTTGTAACATCCAAGGAATGAGGAGGTGATTGGAGATTTCAAATGGAATAGAAAAAAAAGCAATGCTTTTTTGTGTTTTTCTTCAGAAAATTGCTATCTTCTTGCATTGTACGGCCTTGTCTGGATAGAGAGTCATTTCTAAGTGATTTTACATGAAAGTTATTTCAATCACCTTCCCTTCCCATTTGGTTGCATGCATTTTGGTTTCGTTTTGTGAAAGATATTACATTTTTGGTAGAAACTGTCAATACCTTGTCTTAGGGCAAACAGTGGCATGAAATCTTGTGTTTCTTCATTGTTTTATCCTTTGCATGTTGTAAATCCTTGATGGAAATGATTGTAGTAGTATTAGCCTTCAAGTCCTTGAGGTCTGCGACTAGATATCTATGGTTGATGTAGAAAAAGTCAAAGTTTATGACTGTTTTTCTATGTGACGGTCCAGAAAAACAGAGTTTCAAGAACAGTTAAGAGGTATAGGTGTTGGGATTGGTAAAATATCAATTGGAAAGGTATTTGGATGATTAAATGAGCATGTGTAGACCTTTTATGATGTGTTCCATGCACATTCAAGGTATGGGAAGTCGTGGGATACCCACTTGCAATAAGCCCTTGGTGAGTTATAGCCTAATAGGCCTAGTTAGCACGCTGATAGTCTTGATTTGAGGCATTCTTTTCAAAATAACCAATGGTGATTTCTAGATATGTTTTAAAATGCCTTAATGGGTACTCAAAATAGGTTTCATATGTTGGAAATGAGGTCAGGTTTGAAAGTTATGGTCAAAAAATAGTAAATTTCTGATTTTTAAGTTTTTGTACAAAATGTATCAGTCCATTTTTGGATAGTCTCTTCCAAAGTAAGCTATAGTGATTTCCTGATATGTTTGAGAACATCTTAATGGGTATCCAAATATGCTCTCATAGTTTGTTTGGTGAACTATCTCAAAAGTTATGTGTGACTGTCCTATAAAACAGGGCTACTAGGAATGGAGCAGCCTATGAAGGAAAGACTAATAGGTGAAAGTGCAGGCCTTGGGAATGGTTTGGGATCATTTTGTTGGAGTTAATGAGGAATGATAAGACCTAGAGAAACCTTGTTTGGGTCAGGAGAGTTAGAAACCCTAATGGTGCATTTGTGGAGAACTTTGTCTTGAGAAGTTCTTGTGAAACTTGAAGCATCTAAGTGATTGTATCACATTGTTTACAATATGCTAATAAGGAGTTGATTGTTCTTTATCCTCTGCATCATTTTGGTATCAGAGCTGGTGAAAGATTTGGGTGTTGTATTTGTTCCTGTCATTGAGAAGGCAGGTGAAGAACTAAAGGAAAGATTACGTTGGTGACCATTATTTTGTTTGCTAAGTTGTTTGGTTGCAGGTGCTTTGTCCATCTAGCTGTAGAAGGATGTTTTCTAAGGTTGTGTGTGTGGGCAGACAAGAAGGTCTGTCATGACCATTCTCCAATGGAGATTAGGCTAGATAAGGGTACATAGAGAAACCACTAAGGAGAGAGTGGTAGGTGCATCACCGGGATCTACTATTGGGTGAGATGAATGGTTTGGTGAGTTGGTGTTGTGAAGCAATGAGAGAGATGGATACCTAACTGAAGAAGCACTTGATGTTGCAGCCTGAAGAGTACTCCACTGATGGGAGTAGAAGGAGCCTGAAGATGCTCTAGGAAGATGGTAGTTTGTTCTATTAGTTGGTTGGTCACCTTTCTATTAATCTGAAGATTTGAAGTTGTAGCTGAGAAGATTGAAGATTGAAGCCAGAGGAGATGCAAAAAAGACTTTTATTGCAGATACATTTCCAAGGGACTTGGAAATCTTTGTTGGTTGGTTGTATGGTGCAGGAGCACCTTGGCAAATTAATATTGCCCTAGACAAATCCTTGAGTTGATTAAATTTGTAATGTTTCTACATTGTAATGAGATAATTTAAGTCATTTTCCTTTTATTAAGGTCACTAGGAGGTCAGGAGGTTCAAACATACAAAATAGTGCATGCTATTGCCAATATTGTAAAAAATGCAAAACAAATATGGAATATCAAAGGTCATAGGTTAGTTTCCTTCGTTGGGAAAGTTAGAAACTGAAGAGTCTTATGTCTAATGCCTTTAATAGGCCTTGTAACATCCAAGGAATGAGGAGGTGATTGGAGATTTCAAATGGAATAGGAAAAAAGCAATGCTTTTCTGTGTTTTTCTTCAGAAAATTGCTATCTTCTTGCATTGTACAGCCCTGTATAGATAGGGAGTCATTTTTAAGTGATTTTGCATGAAAGGTCTTTCAATCACCTTCCCTTCCCATTTGGTTGCATGCATTTTGGTTTCGTTTTGTGAAAGATATTACATTTTTGGTAGAAACTATCAATACCCTGTCTTAGGGCAAACAGTGGCATGAAATCTTGTGTTTCTTCATTGTTTTATCCTTTGCATGTTGTAAATCCTTGATGGAAATGATTGTAGTAGTATTACCCTTCAAGTCCTTGAGGTCTCTGACCATATATCTATGGTTGATGTAGAAAAAATCAAAGTTTATGACTGTTTTTCTGTGTGATAGTCCAGAAAAATAGAGTTTCAAGAACAGTTAAGAGGTATAGGTGTTGGGATTGGTAAAATATCAGTTGGAAAGGTATTTGGATTATTAAATGAGCATGTGTAGACCTTTTATGATGTGTTCCATGCACATGCAAGGTATGGGAAGTCGTGGGATACCCACTTGCAATAAGCCCTTGGTGAGTTATAGCCTAATAGGCCTAGTTAGCACGCTGACAGTCCTGATTTGAGGTATTCCTTTCAAAATAACCAATGGTGATTTATAGATATGTTTTAAAATGCCTTAATGGGTACTCAAAATAGGTTTTAGATGTTGGAAATGAGGTCAGGTTTGAAAGTTATGGTCAAAAAATAGTAAATTTCTGATTTTTAAGTTTTTGTGCAAAACGTATTAGTCCATTTTTGGATAGTCTCTTCCAAAGTAAGCTATAGTGATTTCATGATATGTTTGAGAACATCTTAATGGGTATCCGAATATGCTCTCATAGTTTGTTTGGTGAACTATCTCAAAAGTTATGTGTGACTGTCCTATAAAACAGGGCTACTAGGAATGGAGCAGCCTATGAAGGAAAGACTAATAGGTGAAAGTGCAGGCCTTGGGAATGGTTTGGGATCATTGTGTTGGAGTTAATGAGGAATGAGAAGACCTAGAGAAACCTTGTTTGGGTCAGGAGAGTTAGAAACCCTAATGGTGCGTTTGTGGAGACCTTTGTCTTGAGAAGTTCTTGTGAAACTTGAAGCATCTAAGTGATTGTATCACATTGTTTACAATATGCTAATAAGGAGTTGATTGTTCTTTATCCTCTGCATCATGATGAGACAAGGTGCCCCCAAGTGTTGGTGACATAGAAGATCAACTTACACATGCTGCCTATTTGCTAGGTTTTCATCATGGTACTTATCCAAGGTGCCTGTTTGCTAGATTTTCACCATTGGACGAAGGGATTTCTCTTTACTTTTTTTTTTGAATATTTGGATAGGATAGGTGGACACGTAAAGGAGAGACTCAAGTATGTAGTTCCCTGAAAGGTGATAGTCCCACTAGATGGATGTTGTCACATGGACCATGTCTAGTGTGCTCATAGATGTTGGTAGGGGATTGCATGAATGTGAGATGGAGAATGGTAGATATTGGATTATGGAAGGTGTGATAGTAGATGATGATGCGGAATACATAAGGACTTATGCAAAGATAGAAGGAAGGTTTATGCAAAAGCATGGACCATAGGATGAGGAAGATATGTAGGATAGTAGTGGAAGGGAGGGGAGATGGAGTTATACGGAAGTGTTGTGGAATGGAAGGGAACCATGACCAATGGTTGCACATACCATGATAAACATTGAAGCTGATGATGGGAAGGTGGTGTAGAAAGCAATGGAGAGTTTTTCTTGGTGGATGAATGATATAGGCCTTTAGGAACCCACATAGACTTTGCATTGTTCTGATTTTTGTTTGTCATGTGGGATGGAAGGATTTGATACTTTTGGATGGAATGGGAGAAAGTGAATGGTTGGAATTCTTGAGAGGTGGATGCCTCATGTAACTTTAGGGATTTTTTCTTGGGTACCCAAACCATTTTGCTTTTAGATTTTACTTGTGAAGGTATGGGCTTGGGTATATGCAGCTTTTGTACAGCTTCTGAGATAATTATTTCTTGCTTGGGGACCCACACCTTTTTCAGTTTGGCATTGAGGTGCATGGGTGTATGCAGATTTTGAGATGGATGTTTCTTTGATTCTTGGATTTTGTATCCTAGGTCATGAGGACTCTTAGGATTTTTAACTTTATAGGTAGAGGCATACAGATTTGTGCTTTTGAATCCCCTGGGGATGGTGGAAGTGAGGTTGGTGGAAGCTTGTTGTTTAGACAACATGTGCATTTGTTGGCCATGATTGGGATATTTAGAGGATTTATAGATGGATGGATAAGGTATTGGATGAAGTGGAGGTAAATTGCATGGAGGGATGTTAGGAGTTGGAAGTAGTGGAGGTAGATTGGATGGTGGAAGGTGTATGGTCACATGACCATGGTGTTGACAAACAGAGAGGAATTGACGAAGATGGTCAAGATGATGAGGCATATCTTGGCTGAAGACAAGAATATCATCAATATAGGGTTGGATAAACTTGGCATAAGGCCAGAAAATCACATCCATTTTTTGCTGAAAAATGGAGGGAGTAGTTTTAATACCGAATGGAAGGACAATCCATTCATATAGACCTTGAGGAACAGAAAAGGCTATTTTATAGAAATCAGCGCTTTTAAGGCCAATTTGCCAGAACCCTTTAGTTAATTCAAATTTAGAATACACATGACTACCTTGGATAGTCTGCCAGATATGATCCTTACTTGGCAGAGGGTGTCTATTGTCAACAAGACAGTCATTTAACGGCTTGTAATTTACAACTAGCCGTTTTTCAGGTAATTCTTTACCATTTTCATCTACCTTTGGTACATACATTGCATGCCAGGAAAATGGTGATTCAGAGGGTTGAATAATTTTGAACCTTTCGAGCTCTGCAACTTCTGTTCGACACGTTAGAACTTCATATGAACTCATTAGAAAATAGTTAGCTTTAGCCTTAGGCATGAGTTCATTACCTTGGGGATCCCACTTTAGAGGGAGATCATAGTACAGGTTCCATTTCTGCTTCTTTAAATCCTTTGTCATAATTGTGTTGGCAAAGATAGTTTTAATCTCTGCAAGAGATTCTTGACTTGCATCAATTTGGTTGGCTAGCCAGACTGAATTGACTAGTTTCTTTTTCTTTTCTTTTTCTAGCTTAGTGGAATAAGCTAGATCTTGATAAAGCCTTGGAAGTTGGTATGTATTCTGAATTATGATGAAATCAGAATCAATAGTGAAAGGTTCCCACTGTTGGATGGCTTTGCTTCCAATAACACCATCATAGCCTTCAACTTCATACTGAACAAATATTAGATTATCCGTAAACCCATCAAACCTGATTTGGATAGGAGCAATGCAAAAGGAGGAACTATCTTCCTTTTCAGAATTACCAAAGGTGATTCCTGTAGTGCTTTCCATCCAAGCATCTTTGGGAAAAGCATTGTATCTTGCAAGGTTTAAATCTACTCCAGTATCAATAAGAAATGCTAGTGCGTATGCCATTATACTTGGAAAGTGGATGGTTAGGATAACACTGGGGCATGAAGTAGTTGGTTTGGTAGTCCTTTTGTAGGCTTTCATCTGGTGGCTGCTCGAACCTTCTTCAAAGGTGATGCTGGGCTCACCTTGTTCTTCTATAGCATGATGAATGAGAGGGCTGTAGGGCTTTTCGTCACAATATAGTGGTTCTTCAATGGAAGAGGCTTGAGCAGGCAACTGTATAGAGCCAGTAGAATTGAACTGGCTGACAAACTTATCAAGTTCAGGGGCTTTCTCCATTTCTTCTGTGAGATAGAAATTTTCTTTGTCATCAATTTTGGAAATTTCTGCCTGAGCTTGAGTAATAACCTTGTCAAGAAAGGCCTTTCTATTTCTTCTCCAAATATGCCTTGCCATACTTCCAGGAGCAGGGGTAGTTAGAATGGATCTTTGATTCAATGGTCCCGAAACCCATGGTTCTTGGGGAGATGGTCGTTGAGCTTGGGAGCTGGAAGGCCAAGGCCTTTACTATAATGGCTTATAACCATGCTGTTCAAGTATCTCTGTGGGAGATACTGATAAACCATATTGTAAGATAGGAGACCTTCGCATAGGAAGCTTAGAAGGTCGTGTAGATCCACTTTCTATAGATGGCTGGAGTAAGAAATACTTTCTGGATTTAAGCTGATCCAATTGAGCAGTCAACTTTTGCTATGTTTCTTGGCCCATATCCATGGTATGGAGCCGAGATTCAATTTGGACAATATCTTCAATTACCTTGTCCAACTCAGCACGGGTGTCCCTTCGAAGCATTCTGCAATAGAAGGAGACTTCTGAATCCTCATCCGAGGATTGATCTTCTTTATTCATGTGATTGACCTGAGCTTGTTCTTGAGCTAATTCATATTCTTCAGACTCTGATTCTGTGCTTGATTCTAAATTTGTACTTGAGAGGATAATATCATCTGAGTCTGAGGGATAAGAATTGATGAATTCAAATTCATCATTCTCAACGCCTGCTTCTCTCGCTGCGCGGACTTTACCTTTTCCCTTTTTCTTATTTCTATCTGGGCACTTATTTGCAAAATGATCTCCTTTGCAAATATAGCAGGTAGGTTTCCATTTCTTGGAATCCTTTTTCTGCTTATCTCTTTTCCTGAAGTATCCTTTCTTCTTAGGATACTTACTTTTGAATTTCTTCTTTTTCTTCTTGTAAGACTTTTCAGAACTGTCACAATTATAACAAGAAGATTTTTCTTTTTCGGGGAACTGATTAGAAGGCATAATCTGGTAGCAAACAGAAGAAGAAAGTAAAGGTTGTAGCTTTTTAATTTCTTTTTTAGCTTTTCCTTCTTCGCAGATCTCTTCATTAATCTGTGTTAAGAATTGAACTAACTGTGGGTATGTTAATTCTTTCATCTCTATATTTTCTATTACCAGATTCTCAAGAACTTTCTTGTGATAGAATTCTCCTATCACGGTACCAAAACTTTTCAGAAAAGTAGTGAACATAAATTCATGATTCTGTTCACGGCCTGACAAATAAAAATTCTCATATTGAATATCACAATATTGCTTAAAGTATTTGAGGTCTTTACACTTACCTTTGATAAACTTGTTGTAGGCCAACTTTTCTCTAGTGTCTGTTTTTCCAACAAACAGACGGGTCAACTGAGCACAGACTTGATTTGTACCTCTGTCTAATAGACTTTCTCTTTAAGCATCATCTAGACGATCCCAAACATGTCGAGCAACACCGGTCATTACATTAATAGCTTGCTTTATCACTTGCTTTTCGTCAGCATCAACATTAGTGGATATATAATTTGTTATCCAAGAACGCATTGCATCTATACCTCTTGTATTTTCAATATCTTCGAAATGGTCAAAATTGACAAGGGGCGGTGTATCAGCTTTCAGAGTTTGTATATTTTTAAATGGATCAACAGGGTTAGATCCATTAGGATTAGAACTAGAACTACGAGCCATTTGGAACTTTCCTTTGGTTTGGTCCTCTGGAGTGATTTCTCTTAGATTCCTTGTAGAGGGATCATAAACCTTTTCAATAACAGGCTGCCTAACTTCAGTCTTTAGCTTAGGTCCTTCATACTGAGCCTGTAGATATCCCTTTGCACTGGAAGGGAAATTCTTTGTCTTTACAGTCTGCTGTTGTTGAACTGTATGGGTGACTGACTGAATAGTTCTAGATTCTTCCTAGAGTGCAGACTTGATATCAGAAGATTCTGACTTGATGGAATCATTCAGAAGTAGTTGAGATTGTGCAACAGAATGGACTTCTTCAGAGATTTCAACAAGTCTCTGACTGTTATGCTTGACATGAATATTTATTCAGTTGAGAACCAAGCACATCACAATCTAATTTCATTTCACTTCTGACCTTCTACAAAAGTTCTCTCTATTGATCTAAAGATTGTTGCTGAGCAACCCACCAGGTTTCAGCATGACTTTTGAACTCATTATACTGTGCTTTGAGTTCCTAGAGATCTTTATTAACAGAGTTCATCCACTGATCCGTGAGAGGCTTTTCCAAGCATTCAAGACTGGAGATAAGAGAATGAAAGTTCTCCTGAGCACTAAGGCGTGCTTTCTCAGCCTTGACTGCTTCGATCTGATGCCAGATCTTTCTGTCCTCAGCAAGGAGCATGGATTTTCTGAGACATAGGTTTGTCCAGTTAAGCAATTTGATTTGGCTGGTACCCTGGGAATTCTCAGAGACAGGAAATAAATGCAGAGGCCAAAAATCAGCTTTATAGGTGCCGGTTGTATCATGGAGAACAAAGTCCTTAAAAGGAGGAATGGTACCGGGAACTAGACAAGGACCTGCAGGAGTGGTTATAACCTTTTCATTGGTTTCAGAAATATCCTGTTCAAGCATGGTAGCTTGTCGGGCTGAAAACATTCGTAAATGGCCAAATTTAGGAGGAAATACAAAAGAGTAGTCTTCACATCTGTACAACCCATTATCTAACTTAGAAAACTTTTTATGGGTGCAGGATGAACTAGCAGGGGCAACTGAAGCTGTAGAACTGCTAGGCTTAGCAACAGTGGGGATTGTAAACAAACTTTCAAAACCCTTAGAGGGTTGTAATCTAACGCTCTGGGAGCAGGGTACGGAACTCACAGATGGACCAGGTTGGTTGTAGTTGAAAACTCTTTCTGTTCTCATGGAAGGTCCAGTGCGTAAGGCAGACTGGTTGCCGGAGCTGTGTGTTGTCACTGGAAGATGTCCAGATGGTAGAAAGACCTTCTAACCCTTGGGATTTTTTAGGGTTAATCATTAAGGGTATTACCTTATTATACAATCTGTAGTGAACTAGAAATGTCAGTGAATGGTCAACAGACTTCTTCTTCATGAAGAGGTTCATTGTCTTGAAGTTATATTCAAGAACATCTTTGAGGTTTCCATCTTTTAGATTGACAGGAAAGTCTAACAAGCAATCGACATAGATTGGACCTTTGGACATGGAATCACAACCAGCACCAAGAAGGGAATGAGACAATTTATAAAATCAGGCATCTTTTGACATCATCATTACGATGATAGGTAAGCCTTTTCTATAATGACCACAGATTCCTATTCTAACATAGGACAGATGCATGAACTGTGGATTATCAGGACTGGCCAAGGCTTCTTTATGAAACTTTGCTACAAGGGCATCGGAGAAAATATTTAATTTACCCTTACTACCACCTGTAACAACATGTTGTAGGGTGGCGACATGACAATGTTGCGAAGTTTTATAACCAAACCAATTCTTCAAACCTTTATTTTTATTAAACATCTCTGTAACACCATTAGGTACATCTTGATAGATATCAGAAGCTTTAATCTTAGGCACACAAAATTCTTTATTAGGAAACTGACTACTAACAGAAACTTCATCTAAAACATTACTACTTGACTCAGGAGTAGAAAATGAACTTTCATTATTAGCAAAGAAATTGGTGAACTTAACTTCTGTGTTGCGATCTGCGGCATGGTTGATGCTTTCCATAGTCGATCCAGAAGTGCTTGCTCTATCCATTCTACGCTCAAACCTACGCTCAAATCTGCACTCGAAATACAAATTACTGCCTCAACTCTGCCCTGACACACTCAAGCTTAAGCGAGACTTACACCATGAGGACTTACAACAGGATACTGGTTTGTATAAGCAATACAGAGAACAATATAAGGAGCAATACAGTGAATAGTATAACACTTATTGGCTAGTTATGGTTAGACAACAACGATAACAACAGACAATAACATCATCGGCTCTAATACCAACTTTGTAACACAGCTGCAAATGACAAATGATTGGATTTTCATCTGGTGAATCAAAAACAAGCTTAAAAATACACCTAGTATATATGGTGGTTCCCTCAAAGTATAAATCTTCAGCTGGTGGATATGGTCCTTGAAACAAGTTGCGGATGAGGGTTTTACCATCTTCAACATTTAACCATTGCTCTGGTTGTGCTACTTGCGGATTGAGAAGATTAACTAGGAGAACAAAATCTCCACACCAATTTTGAAGAACATGCCCTATGTCAGGATCAATAGGTTCTGCTTCAGCAGAAAACTGAAAGAATGGTTGCTCAGTCCATAATCCTGGAGATGTTAATTGTTGTTTAGCAATGAGCATTCTAAAATGATCAAAGAGAAAATCATTGCTCATCAGAAAGTTATGCAGATCCCATTGCTGGAAAGGGTTTGTGCTCCATTCTCGATGACTTTCTTCATACCAGCCTTGTTCTCTGATTCTGATGATGCGAGCGACTCCATCTACCTGCGGGTTATCATCATGTCCTTCTCTTTACATAAAATCTGCAAAAATATTTTCAACTCCTGGAAGATGAACAAAATCAAATTCATATGTGCTAAGGAGTTGAGCCCCTCTAAGAAGACGGCCTCTTACCACCTTATTTTTTGATTCTTTCTTGAAGAATCCACGCAGATTTTGTAAATCACTTTTTAACAGAAATCTCTTATCTGTGATGAACATTTGAAAAGCTTGGAAAGTATTGACAACAACAAGGATTTCTTTATATGTACTGTGGTAGTTGACTTCACTATTCTTGAAACTACCAGAGATATAACGAACAATCTCACCTTTGTCTTTGGAATTGAAAGAGATTGTTTTCTGCTCTCGGAGAACACCTGCCTAGGCACCTTCACTTGCATCTATTTCCACAATTTTAAAACTGTTACCCGGCAGCTTTAATGGTGGTAACTGGGAACACTTTTGCTTGATGCGTTTAATTAATGCATTATGCTTTGTTGTCCATGGTGGTGGTTTCTTTCCTAGAAGCTTGTTTAACTCTAACCTGTCTTCGGCAAGCTTATGATAAAATCCTGCAATATAATTAACAAGGCCCAAAAACCATTGAAGTTCTTTGACATTGGTGATTGGAAGAAGGGCGATTTTATTCAGGATATGTGGTTGGGCCTCCATTCTCCCCCCCGGAAGAAGCTTGATGCCAATAAACACAAGCTGGGATTGAGCAAAGAAAGACTTTGTGGGATTGACAGCAAGACCATGGTGTTGACAAATAGAGAGGAATTGACGAAGATGGTCAAGATGATGAGGCATATCCTGGCTAAAGACAAGAATATCATAAATATAGGGTTGGATAAACTTGGCATAAGGCTAGAAAATCACATCCATTTTTTGCTAAAAAATGGAGGGAGCAGTTTTAATACTGAATGGAAGGACAGTCCATTCATATAGACCTTGAGGAACAGAAAAGGCTGTTTTATAGAAATCAGCACTTTTAAGGCCAATTTGCCAGAACCTTTTAGTTAATTCAAATTTAGAATACACATGACTACCTTGGATAGTCTGCCAGATATGATCCTTACTTGGCAGAGGGTGTCTATTGTCAACAAGACAGTCATTTAACGGCTTGTAATTTACAACTAGCCATTTTCAGGTAATTCTTTACCATTTTCATCTACCTTTGGTACATACATTGCATGACAGGAAAATGGTGATTCAGAGGGTTGAATAATTTTGAGCCTTCCAAGCTCTGCAACTTCTGTTCGACACGTTAGAACTTCAGATGAACTCATTAGAAAATAGTTAGCTTTAGCCTTAGGCATGAGTTCATTACCTTGGGGATCCCGCTTTAGAGGGAGATCATAGTACAGGTTCTATTTCTGCTTCTTTAAATCCTTTGTCATAACTGTGTCGGCAAAGGTAGTTTTAATCTCTGCAAGAGATTCTTGACCTGCATCAATTTGGTTGGCTAGCCAGACTGAATTGATTGGTTTCTTTTTATTTTCTTTTTCTAGCTTAGTGGAATAAGCTAGATCTTGATAAAGCCTTGGAAGTTGGTATGTATTCCGAATTATAATGAAATTAGAATCAATAGTGAAAGGTTCCCACTGTTGGATGGCTTTGCTTCCAATAACACCATCATAGCCTTCAACTTCATACTAAACAAATATTAGATTATTCGTAAACCCATCAAACCCAATTTGGATAGGAGAAATGCAAAAGGAGGAACTATCTTCCTTTTCAGAATTACCAAAGGTGATTCCTGTAGTGCCTTCCATCCAAGCATCTTTGGGAAAAGCATTGTATCTTGCAAGGTTTAAATCTTCTCCAATATCAATAAGAAATGCTAGTGGGTATGCCATTATACCTGGAAAGTGGATGGTTAGGATAACACTGGGGCATGAAGTAGTTGATTTGGCAGTCCTTTTGTAGGCTTTCATCTAGCGGCTGCTCGAACCTTCTTTAAAGGTGACGCTGGGCTCACCTTGTTCTTCTACAGCATGATGAATGAGAGGGCTGTAGGGCTTTT
Organism: Cunninghamia lanceolata; assembly: GCA_027924645.1. Classification (NCBI taxonomy): domain Eukaryota; kingdom Viridiplantae; phylum Streptophyta; class Pinopsida; order Cupressales; family Cupressaceae; genus Cunninghamia; species Cunninghamia lanceolata. The sequence goes on from BSBN01000082.1 coordinate 4,344,351, forward strand.
CATCACAATATAGTGGTTCTTCAATGGAAGAGGCTTGAGCAGGCAACTGTATAGAGCTAGCAGAATTGAACTGGCTGACAAACTTATCAAGTTCAGGGGCTTTCTCCATTTCTTCTGTGAGATAGAAATTTTCTTCGTCATCAATTTTGGAAATTTCTTCCTGAGCTTAAGTAATAACCTTTTCAAGAAAGGCCTTTCTATTTCTTCTCCAAATATTCCTTGCCATACTTCTAGGACCAGGGGTAGTTAGAATGGATCTTTGATTCAATGGTCCCAGAACCCATGGTTCTTGGGGAGATGGTCATTGAGCTTGGGAGCTGGAAGGCCAAGGCCTTTGCTATAATGGCTTATAACCATGCTGTTCAAGTATCTTTGTGGGAGATACTGATAAACCATATTGTAGGATAGGAGACCTTCACACAGGAAGCTTAGAAGGTCGTGTAGATCCACTTTCTATAGATGGCTGGAGTAAGAAATACTTTCTGGATTTAAGCTGATCCAGTTGAGCTGTCAGCTTTTGCCATGTTTCTTGGCCCATTACCCTGGTATGGAGCCGAGATTCAATTTGGACAATATCTTCAATTACCTTGTCCAACTCAGCACGGGTGCCCCTTCGAAGCATTCTACAATAGAAGGAGACTTCTGAATCCTCATCTGAGGATTGATCTTCTTTATTCATGCGATTGACCTGAGCTTGTTCTTGAGCTGATTCATATTCTTCAGACTCTGATTCTGTGCTTGATTCTGAATTTGTACTTGAGAGGATAATATCATCTGAGTTTGAGGGATAAGAATTGATGAATTCAAATTCATCATTTTGGAACACCTGCTTCTCTGGCTGGGCAGACTTTACCTTTTCCCTTTTTCTTATTTCTATCCGGGCACTTATTTGCAAAATGATCTCCTTTGCAAATATAGCAGGTAGGTTTCCATTTCTTGGAACCCTTTTTCCGCTTATCTCTTTTCCTGAAGTATCCTTTCTTCTTGGGATACTGACTTTTGAATTTCTTCTTTTTCTTCTTGTAAGACTTTTCAGAACTGTCACAATTATAACAAAAAGATTTTCCTTTTTCGGGGAACTGATTAGAAGGCATAATCTGGTAGCAAACAGAAGAAGAAAGTAAAGGTTGTGCCTTTTTAATTTCTTTTTTAGCTTTTCCTTCTTCACAGATCTCTTCATTAATCTGTGTTAAGAATTGAACTAACTGTGGGTATGTTAATTCTTTCATCTCTATATTTTCTGTTACCAGATTCTCAAGAACTTTCTTGTGATAGAATTCTCCTATCACGGTACCAAAACTTTTCAGAAAAGTAGTGAACATAAATTCATGATTCTGTTCACGGCCTGACAAATAAAAATTCTCATATTGAACATCACAATACTACTTAAAGTATTTGAGGTCTTTGCACTTACCTTTGATAAACTTGTTGTAGGCCAACTTTTCTCTGGTGTCTGTTTTTCCAACAAACAGACGGGTCAACTGAGCACAGACTTGATCTGTACCTCTGTCTAACAGAGTTTCTCTGTAAGCATCATCTAGACGATCCCAAACATGTCGAGCAACACCGGTCATTGCATTAAGAGCTTGCTTTATCACCTACTTTTCGTCAGCATCAGCATTAGTGGATATATAATTTGTTATCCAAGCTCGCATTGCATCTATACCTCTTGTATTTTCAATATCTTCGAAATGATCAAAATTGACAAGGGGCGGTGTATCAGCTTTTAGAGTTTGTATATTTTTAAATGGATCAACAGGGTTAGATCCATTAGGATTAGAACTAGAACCACGAGCCATTTGGAACTTTCTTTTGGCTTGTTCCTCTGGAGTGGTTTCTCTTAGATCCCCTGTAGAGGGATCATAAACCTTTTCAATAATAGGCTGCCTAACTTCAGTCTTTAGCTTAGGTCCTTCATACTGAGCCTGTAGATATCCCTTTGCACTAGAAGGGAAATTCTTTGTCTTTACAGTCTGCTGTTGTCAAACTGTATGGGTGACTGACTGAATAGTTCTAGATTCTTCCTAGAGTGCAGACTTGATATCAGAAGATTCTGACTTGATGGAATCATTCAGAAGTAGTTGAGATTGTGCAACAGAATGGACTTCTTCAGAGATTTCAACAAGTCTCGGACTGTTATGCTTGACATGAATATTTGTAGTATTCAGTTGAGAACCAAGCACATCACAATCTAATTTCATTTCACTTCTGACCTTCTACGAAAGTTCTCTCTGTTGATCTAAAGATTGTTGCTGAGCAACCCACCAAGTTTCAGCTTGACTTTTGAACTCATTATACTGTGCTTTGAGTTCCTGGAGATCTTTATTAATAGAGTTCATCCACTGATTGGTGAGAGGCTTTTCCAAGCATTCAAGAGTGGAGATAAGAGAATGAAAGTTCTCCTGAGCACTAAGGCGTGCTTTCTCAGCCTTGACTGCTTCGATCTGATGCCAGATCTTTCTATCCTCAGCAAGGAGCATGGATTTCCTGAGACATAGGTTTGTCCAGTTAAGCAATTTGCTTTGGCTGGTACCTTGGAAATTCTCAAAGACAGGAAATAAATGCAGAGGCCAAAAATCAGCTTTATAGGTGCCAGTTGTATCATGAAGAACAAAGTCCTTAAAAGGAGGAATGGTACCGGGAACTAGAAAAGGACCTACAGGAGTGGTTATAACCTTTTCATTGGTTTCAGAAATATCCTGTTCAGGCATGGTAGCTTGTCGGGCTGAAAACATTCGTAAATGGCCAAATTTAGGAGGAAATACAAAAGAGCAGTCTTCACATCTGTACAACCCATTATCTAACTCAGAAAACTTTTTATGGGTGCAGGATGAACTAGCAGGGACGGCTGAAGTTGTAGAACTGCTAGGCTTAGCAATAGTGGGGATTGTAAACAAACTTTCAAAACCCTTAGAGGGTTGTAATCTAATGCTCTGGGAGCGGGGTACAGAACTCACAGATGGACTAGGTTGGTTGTAGTTGAAAACTCTTTCTATTCTCATGGAAGGTCCAGTGCGCAAGGCAGACTGATTGCTGGATGAGAATCTGATTACTGCTTGATCATCTATTTCTTCAATTGAGATGCCTCTCAACTGTGGTTATTTCTCATTTTCTACTTCTTCTTGACTATCAGTGTCTGAAAGATCTAATGCCCATTCCTCAGGCATTCTGATGTCCTTATGCTTAACTATTTTGGGAGCAGTCAACTGTGTGCTATCACTGGAAGATGTCCAGATGGTAGAAAGACCTTCTAACCCTTGGGATTTTCTGGGATTAATCATTAAGGGTATTACCTTATTAGACAATCTATAGTGAACCAGAAATGTCAAGGAATGGTCAACAGACTTCTTCTTCATGAAGAGCTTCATTGTCTTGAAGTTATATTCAAGAACATCTTTGAGGTTTCCATCTTTTAGACTAACAGGAAAGTCTAACAGGCAATCAACATAGATTGGACCTTTGGACATGGAATCACAACCAGCACCAAGAAGGGAATGAGACAATTTATAAAATTGGGCATATTTCAACATCATCATTACGATGATATGTAAGCCTTTTCTATAATGACCACAGATTGATTCTAACATAGGACAGATGCATGAACTATGGATTATCAAGACTAGCCAAGGCTTCTTTCTGAAACTTTGCTACAAGGGCATCAGAGAAAATATTTAATTTACCCTTACTACCACCTGTAACAACATGTTGCAGGGTGACGACATGACAACGTTGCAAAGTTTTATAACCAAACCAATTCTTCAAACCTTTATTTTTATTAAACATCTCTCTAACACCATTAGGTACATCTTGATAGATATCAGAAGCTTTAATCTTAGGCACATGAAATTCTTTATCAGGAAACTGACTACTAACAAAAACTTCATCTAAAACATTACTACTTGACTCAAGAGTAGAAAATGAACTTTCATTATCAGCAAAGAAATTGATGAACTTAACTTCTGTGTTGTGATCTGTGGTATGGTCGATGCTTTCCATAGTCGATCCAGAAGTGCTTGCTCTATCCATTCTTTGCTTGAACCTACGCTCAAATCTGCGCTCGAAATACAAATTACTACCTCAACTTTGCCCTGACGCACTCAAGCTTAAACGGGACTTACACCACGAGGACTTACAACAGGATACTAGTTTGTATGAACAATATAGAGAGAAATATAAGGAGCAATATAGTGAATAGTATAGCACTTATTGGCTAGTTATGGTTAGACAACAATGATAACAACAGACAATAACATCATCGGCTCTGATACCAACTTTGTAATACAGCTGCAAATGACAAATGAAGTGCGAAATAGAATATCTGACATTCAGATAGATCTTATGTATATTATTATGACAAACACTCAGGAACATTACATTCATCATCTTACAATGCGCGCTATCATAGACTTTGACATCTATGTGGAAAGAGGAGCTTAAAAATGCAGAGCAAGCTAGAGATAATAGCACTCTTGTTTTTAAACTCTTCTTACTACAATCTAATTTCATTTCACTTCTGACCTTCTGTAGAAGTTCTCTCTCTTGATCTAAAGATCGTTGCTAAGTAACCCACCAGGTTTCAGCTTGACTTTTGAACTCATTATACTGTGCTTTGAATTCCTGGAGATCTTTATTAATAGAGTTCATCCACTGATTAGTGAGATGCTTTTCCAAGCATTCAAGAGTGGAGATAAGAGTATGAAAATTCTCTTGAGCACTAAGGTGTGCTTTCTCAGCCTTGACTGCTTCAATCTAATGCCAGATCTTTCTATCCTCAGCAAGGAGCATGGATTTCCTAAGACATAGGTTTTTCTAGTTAAGCAATTTGCTTTGGCTGGTACCCTAGGAATTCTCAGAGACAGGAAATAAATGCAAAGGCCAAAAATCAGCTTTATAGGTGCCAGTTGTATCATGAAGAACAAAGTCCTTAAAAGGAGGAATGGTAACGGGAACTAGACAAGGACCTGTAGGAGTGGTTATAACCTTTTCATTGGTTTCAGAAATATCCTGTTCAGGCATGGTAGCTTGTCGGGCTGAAAACATTCGTAAATGGCCAAATTTAGGAGGAAATACAAAAGAACAGTCTTCACATCTGTACAACCCATTATCTAACTCAAAAAACTTTTTATGGGTGCAGGATGAACTAGCAGGGGCAACTGAAGCTGTAGAACTGCTAGGCTTAGCAACAGTGGGGATTGTAAACAAACTTTCAAAACCCTTAGAGGGTTGTAATCTAATGCTCTGGGAGCGGGGTACGGAACTCACAGATGGACCAGGTTGGTTGTAGTTGAAAACTCTTTCTGTTCTCATGGAAGGTCCAGTGCGCAAGGCAGACTGGTTACCGGATGAGAATCTGATTACTGCCTAATCATCTATTTCTTCAATTGAGATGCTTCTCAACTGTGGTTGTTTCTCATTTTCTGCTTCTGCTTGACTATCAGTGTCCCAAAGATCTAATGCCCATTCCTCAGGCATTCTGATGTCCTTATGCTTAACTATTTTGGGAGCAGTCAGCTGTGTGCTGTCACTGGAAGATGTCCAGATGGTAGAAAGACCTTCTAACCCTTGGGATTTTCTAGGATTAATCATTAAGGGTATTACCTTATTATACAATCTATAGTGAACCAGAAATGTCAGGGAATGGTCAACAGACTTCTTCTTCATGAAGAGGTTCATTGTCTTGAAGTTATATTCAAGAACATCTTTGAGGTTTCCATCTTTTAGACTGACAGGAAAGTCTAACAGGCAATCAACATAGATTAGATCTTTGGACATGGAATCACAACCAGCACCAAGAAGGGAATGAGACAATTTATAAAATTGGGCATATTTCAACATCATCATTATGATGATAGGTAAGCCTTTTCTATAATGACCATAGATTCCTATTCTAACATAGGACAGATGCATGAACTGTGGATTATCAGGACTGGCCAAGGCTTCTTTCTAAAACTTTGCTGCAAGGGCATCGAAGAAAATATTTAATTTACCCTTACTACCACCTGTAACAACATGTTGCAGTGTGGCGACATGACAACGTTGTAAAGTTTTATAACCAAACCAATTCTTCAAACCTTTATTTTTATTAAACATCTCTATAACACCATTAGGTACATCTTGATAGATATCAGAAGCTTTAATCTTAGGCACATGAAATTCTTTATCAGGAAACTGACTACTAATAGAAACTTCATCTAAAACATTACTACTTGACTCAGGAGTAGAAAATGAACTTTCATTATTAGCAAAGAAATTGGTGAACTTTACTTCTGTGTTGCGATCTGCGGTATGGTCGATGCTTTCCATAGCTGATCTAGAAGTGCTTGCTCTATCCATTCTATGCTTGAACCTACACTCAAATCTGTGCTCGAAATACAAATTACTGCCTCAACTCTGCCTTGACACACTCAAGCTTAAACGAGACTTACACCACGAAGACTTACAACAGGATACTGGTTTGTATGAGCAATACAAAGAGCAATATAAGGAGCAATACAGTGAATAGTATAACACTATTGTAGGATGATGGAGGTGGAATGGCGACATATGTTTTGGGGACATGATAGGGTTTGCGATGGAAAGTGGTGGACTTAGGAGGAGTGGAGGAAGTACCAACATCTTGAAATTATTCACCTTGGGGTGTGTATCCAAGGCCGTATGAGGGTGGATGAACTTTGACATGGATAGGTTCCAAAATACCTTGTTCATGAAGGCCTAAGCCTTTACCTTGATAGTTCATATTTTGGAGTATGTGAGGGACCATGGGAGTATGTATAGGTGGAACACTAGACATGATTTCCTTATTGGATGAGGAAGGTGAAGAGGTAGACAATGGTTGTTGGTGTTCTAAGGAAGAACATTCATGCATGAAGGTAGTCAGACCAAGGATATAGGATAATGGATTTGCAGCCTGGTCAATAATGGATGGTGAAGGATCACTAGAATCTTGATCATCATTATGCTCTTTAGGATCTAAGTTATTGGGTTGATCCTTCATGTGCACTTGGGAGGCAAGTGTCTCATCAGAGGAAGCAGAAGTTGTTGGATCATGGATGGGATTAGATGGAAGAGGGATAGAAGTAATGGAGGTTTCTTTCTCACGGATGGGTATGGGATCAAGTTGTTTAAGGACATCTTCTTCATAGGGAATATCTTGATCATAGAGAAGGTATGGGATCAAGTTGTTGGGTATGGGATCATGTTGATCCTTCCAAGATCAAATTGAAACCAAGGACATTTAGGTCTTTGTATTTCTTCAAGTCCTCAACAATGAGAGAAACCATTTGTTCACATTCATTCTTCCATTTTTAAATCCCTTGAGTTGGTTATCTTCACTAAGTATGCCTAGGATGAACTGATGCTTGAAAGTTCCAAAAGACTCCAGCTTTGACTTCATTTTTTGGCTCTCATCAGATGCATAATAGAATTCTTCAATGATCAATTTGACCATTTTCTCTGTGGACCTTGAGGCAGGAGGGGTATTTGCATTTCTTTGCAATAATTTACACAGAGTGATCAGAGTGTGATGAACTAGTTGCCATTTCTTTAGCAATGGATCAAGTATGGGAACATTGGCATTAATCTCCTCTAGTGCTTGAGATAAAGAAGAATAACAAATATGTACATCCTCAATCTTATCCAGCACCAACTTGACCCTATACTCCAAAAAATTTTTAATTATACCAAAAATCTTTGACTCTATCTCCTGCTTGGTGGCTTCATTTGTTTGTTTCAACTTCTCAATCTCCTTCTCAAAATTATTTTTCATGATATAATGTGTAAGTGTGGCATGAAATAACATGTAAGAGTGGAGTTAGGTCTGTGCTAAGGTGTGATGTGGTCCACATTCATTCCTTTCCTCCATGGGAATGTTTTTGGTCCAGACTTAACTTGAATTTTTTGGGTTAAGATTGTTGCCGACCTTGGAGCATAATTTCAAGGTTGATGATGGTATAAATATGTGTCAAGGATTTGTGACTGTATGTATGCATGATGAATATGATGTCTATGATGTGAATTTGATTAGTGAAGTGAGAGATTTCATGTGTTAGGGTATTGGATGCAGTGAGCAAAAGGTGTCTACTATTTTTCATTGTTGCTATGAAGGTGAGGTTTGTGTTGTGGTGAATATTGAGCTTCATTGGAATTGTTCTCCATGCATATGTTAGATGCAATTATATCAGTTTATCCCTAGAAGTGAGCCTTCTCTTCTAGCTCTTTCTTTTGGAAAATGATTCCTTTCGCAGTGAGCCTTTCTTTCTTCTAGGTAGTGAGACTTTTGTAATTTGGTGTTGCTACTACTTTATATTATGAGCTAATCCTCGCTGTGGTTTTTCCCTTGTGTTTTCCATGTAAAATCTAGTGTTGTTTTATGTTTGGCATTTTTATCTTTTTAGTTTCTATTATTTTCCCTTCGTGCTTAATCATCAAAACAAGTTTAAAGGATAATGTGGATCTAAATGTTTGTCAGGGTTTGAAGTTTATGGTACAACAAATTCACCCACCTCTTAGTTGCCTTGTACATTCAATAATTGGTATCAGAGCAAGGTTCCTTAGAAGAAAGCTTAATAGCTCGAGGTAGATCTAGGATGGTGCACAAGAAGGATTTTCCCCTATTTGATGGATATTTTTGGTTGCCAAATTAGTAGGTTGCAAAACCTAAAGGTATGCTAGGCCTTATGATTAGGTTTTACAAGTGAATTGGCCAAAAAACAGAATCAATCAAAATGATTGGAATTCCCTGCATTTCAGGCTCTGCTATGCCTAGGTCGGTATTACCTTATGTTTACTAATGAATAATTACTCCTTAAGTTGGTTGGTGAATTTGGATTAGATTATGGAGTTTATGTAATTTTGTCAATTAAATCATCCACTTTAACCTAATTTAAATTGGCATATAATCTGAATAGGTTATTTTTATCTATACTAAACACTACTCCTACTTCTACAACAAAAAATTAAAATTGGATTTTAAAGTATTATACAAGGAAATGATTTTGGAAAAGAATTGATTGGTGCCTTTTCCTCAATTGGGCAATGGATTCTAGTCATAGATAGATTTGTCTTCCTTCTAGTTATAACTCAAATTACTTGACATAATATTATCTATGACTGGCATAAACATGCAAGATTATTTTTATTTGGCTCTACTTAGTTATCCAACTTGGATCCACCAAATTACAGTGACCTATTTAATGGAATTTAATTCCTACTTGAGGACACCCTATCAGACAAATCACTCAAAACATTAAGTATGCTTTGAAAAACTAGTCATATACTTGATATGCTAATTTATATAATAAGGAGAAGACAAAATGGAGATAACCGAATAGAATATATCAATAACATTCAACAAGTAATTAACAACTAGATTTTAGGCACTAGAGAAATGCAGTTTACTTTTATTGATATGCTTCAAAAAATAGGCCTTTATAATTTATCTTTCCAAAATCAACTTCCCAGAGAGAGATTCCCATGGTCTTGGTTTCCTTCTTAAAGGAATGAAGGAAGAAACAAGCTTCAGACCGGTCACATTTCAAAAAATGAGTTTTCATAGTCCCACTCATTGGTATGACATATTACAATATTTACCTTTTGACAAGTCTTAATAAGACTACCAAATATTTAAATATATTTTGAAAAGCATAAAAACAAGAAAGAGACAAAAAGGAGGACATCCAAGATTCGTTGATGAAGACTTGGTGCCTGAATATGCCAGCTTGATGGTTACTTAGCTCCACTGCATGCTTTGGCCTATTCAATCCTCAATTGAAAGATAGTGTTGCTCCCATTGATACATGGTGTAGTCACTTGGCCATTTGTACTCTTGAATCTGAAGCAAATTAGCCTGATGATCCTTCCATCTTTTGTTGAGGACACCTTTGTTGTCAGAGATGAACTTGGCATAACATGTGTCCAGTGCAATTATTCGATCCAAGATCAAATTGAAACCAAGGACATTTAGGTCTTTGTATTTCTTCAAGTGGTCAACAATGAGAGAAACCATTTTTTCATGTTCATTCTTCCATTTTTAAATCCCTTGAGTTGGTTATCTTAACCAAGTATGCCTAGGATGAACTGATGCTTGAAAGTTCCAAAAGACTCCAACTTTGACTTCATTTTTTGGCTCTCATCAGATGCATACTGTAATTTTTCAATGATCAATTTGACCATTTTCTCTGTGGGCCTTGAGGCAGGAGGGGAATTTGGATTTCTTTGCAATACTTTACAGAGAGTGATCAGAGTGTGATGAACTAGTTGCCATTTCTTTAGCAAAGGATCAAGTATGGGAACATTGGCATTCATCTCCTCCAGTGCTTGAGATAAAGAAGAATAACAACTATGTACATCCTCAATCTTATCCAGCACCAACTTGACCCCATACTCCAAAACCTTTTCAATTATACCAAATATCTTTGACTTGGTCTCCTGCTTGGTGGCTTCATTTGTTTGTTTCAACCTCTCAGTCTCCTTCTCAGAATTATTTTTCATGATATAATGTGTAAGAGTGGCATGGAATAATGTGTAAGAGTGGCATGGAATAACGTTGTAGACACCCAAATTTGTCCATGTCTTGCAACATCTTGTTAAAACATTATCCTAGACATCATAAGCCATTTTGTCCTAATTCCCATCCTAAGCCAATTAATTAAATAAATTTTATTTATTTAATTAATTTCACATGCATAATCCCACTTTCCAATTAATTAAATAAATTTTATTTATTTAATTAATTTCCACATCATATCTTATCCCATCCTATTCATCTTTCAAATTAATTAAATAAATTCTATTTATTTAATTAATTTTCCAACTCATATCCCAACTAATTCAAATATTTTATTTGAATTAAGTCTGCACCTTTCATCACATTCCAACACTTGTCCATTTCCCCTTAATCATGAGTTGTAGTACAACTTTTATTTAAAATCCTTCGCATGCACAACGAATGGGACCTAATTTTAGTATTTGTCTACACAAGCACACCTAAGCCTTATCCTTCTCCTGACATTTGTCAAATGACTACAATTTCTTAATGTGCAAGATAACCAAATCAATCCTACCCATCCATATCAACATGTAGCCTGTTAATCTCAACCATCCATTCAAATCAGCCTTTCCTATAAATCAATCCCTTCACAAGTCATTTGGGAGGGGGGATCTATTCTTCAAGTATCCTCATTCTGCCAAAATCATTTTTTAATCTTGCTATCCAAATCATCCAACTATCATCCTCATTTCATCATTATGCTGCAGAAGTGAGCACGCAACATTCCTTCAACAATAATCCTTCAAAATCTTGCATGCTCATGCAAGGTGGAGAAGAGCAATGGAGATAAATTGAGCATAGTATGGAGATCTGTTTTTATTTACATTTGTTATTTTTATTTTCATGTTGTCTTGTGCTTCATTGTGCATTATTAGGGTTTTATCATTGTTGATTATACATTTACCCTAATTTACAATTTTACCCTAACTACATTTGGCACACTCGGTGGGACTAACCCTCTCTTTGCAGGTTTATGCGCTTTGATTTGTAGGTTGAAGATATTTTATATTACTGATTTTTTTATTTAGGACCAGATCTGTTGCAGAGGGTTTTTTGTTTTACACAGGTCTTGGGAAAAAGAGATCTTAGATTCATTGGAACAAGGACTTCGAGAGCTTTCTAAAAAGTGGTTACATTAAAGATTTGGGTCAATATTCACAGAGTTATGACAATTTGAAGTTGACCCTGTGATTCTAATTTTTCAAAAAAATTTGATGCGCGACTTTTAGAAAAAAAATCGTATCTTCCAATCTAGCTAACCAAATCACATTCTATTTTTTGCAAGTGAATCAAAGGAGCTGGAGCAACATTTGGATCAATCATAACAGCAACTTGAAAAGCAATTTTTATAAGGTGCACTCATTCTAATCTCCCATCTCTAATCATTGTTTGATCACACATTTAGACTTTGGGCTTAAAACGAACAACTTGCGTGCAATCACATAAAAAATATTGGCTTAAAACGAACTAGTGTCTTCTATCACATCTTGGATTTGGATCTAAAAAGAACAAGTGCTTACCTTGTCTTCCACACATTGAATTTCTAAGGTTAATGAACCCCATGTGAGTGTGACCAAGTAAATGTGTATGCTCTCTCCTCACATCCTAACACAAACTTGGAGATCAAAAACATTTACTTGTGTTGCTTTTGTTAAACCTTAGAGAGGCCTACCTTGGTGGGAAAAGAGGTACTCACCCCAAGGGAATGACCTCAAGTGGTAATTTTATCTGGTCTACTATAAAAATTAGAGGATAAGGTGAAAGCCAAGTCTAACTAGCATTAGCACTCACCATACAGTGCTAACTCGAAAGGAGGTGTACCTTTGTGTATATTAAAACTCCTAGTAGGGTTAGTTAAAGTCTTAAGTGGCTTGCTAGATACTCGTGGGGTGCCAGTCCCCTGGATTTTCACTAGAACCTCCTTGTGATAGTGGCCTTGCCTTGACTAGGACTTGTTGAAGTGTCTTCATGTGCTTGCTTAACCATCATCATATTCTTCCAAACTAACAACTTGTTTATGTGTCTTGCGTGAGTGATTCATGTGTGTATATGCATAATCATTTGTTTGAATATTGCCACATCAAGCTCTAAACACCCAAACACAAAGACAAGTCATCCTACACATTCTTCTAATAACATTCAAACCTAATCACTTTCATCCCAAACATAGCCTAGTCATCATCCAACCCTTCATAGCCAAGTCATTCAAACCATCCTAAACCTATTCTAGTCATCCCTATCCTAGCCAAATCACTTCCATCATCATCAAATTCTCTAAATGAGTACTTGCTAAAAGGACTTAAGACAAGCACTTGGGTGACAACATGTTTACACCAGAGGACCCAAAAATCAATTTCCAAAGATTCCTCCAAAATCTTTATCAAGGATCACAACCCCTAAACTAGAATTCCATTGAAACATTACAATTCTTCATCCAAAGAGCTCAACCCCATGCAAGCCAATCACCTCAACTGCAACACTTCATAACCCAAGTTCAACCCTTTTAGCCACTAGTCAAGTTCAACAAGTACAACAATCCTTAGCCACTCCATACCAACCTAATCCACCTCATAGCCACATGTCATATCCATCCACTTCCTATCAACCTAATCCACCTATCCACCAAGTCAATGCCACATCAACCTATGAACATCCACCTCAAGCTTATCCAATCCCTTATTCTAACATTCCAACATATCACCAAATCCATCCACAAGGCAACCAAGTGTCATCACAACAAGAACATGTAAGCCCAAATCCACCTTGGCAACAAGATCAAATGCCCTCAACTTCATACCGACCCCAAGATCTTTTGTCTACATATCCTACCATTTCACCCAACCATGAAGACTATCAATGGCCTCCACAACAAGCACAAGTGAGCCTAAGTCCACCTTTACAACAAGAAGCACATGCAACACCAAGTGGCCCTTTGTATATAAACCATGCGAGCCTAATACAACAAGACTTAATTACCTTTGACAAGGGAGATACCAATCTAGCCAATGCATCCTATGAGTGGCCTTCATCATCCAATCACCCGCCAACACATGAGCCTACTAGCCCATCAAGCCCTTCATTACCTTCATCACCATGTCATTCTAATCCTTCACCAAAGGATGTGGCTGAGATAGTTTTACAAAGGATGCTTAAAGCAAAACTCATTGAACTTCCTGAAGTCAAACCATATGTAGAAAGCCCATATGATGAACATGATTATTGTGCATACCATAGGACCAAAGGCCATAATACAAATAAATGCCCAATATTTGTCCCAATTGTTTACAAGGTGTACCCACCTATAATGGGAAATCATGCCACATCATTCAAATCCCATGTGTCACCCCCCTCTAATCCTAATCAATCCAATCCAATTAGCCCTCAACCTAATCATAATCCTAATCTTCCAACCCTATCCACCCTTATAATCCATCCCCTATATTTTCCTTATACCCATACACTCGCAAAGGATGTGATTCATTGGCTATTAACAAGGACCTACTTATCCCCATGTCAAACATCTATTCAAGAGTCCTACACCATGCCTAGTCCTTCAAGCCCATCATGTGACCTACAAGCCATCAAGCCTATTTACAAACCTTCTATCATTAATCCAAGTTAAGAGTCATCATGTTCTCATGTTATTGACCAAGAGCCTATCCAAGAGTCAATTTACTTCCATTCAAGCAACCCAAGAGGTATGTCAAAGGTTTAATCCTAAGCATGTGGAAACATTAAGCCCTAGTCCAACTCAAGATCAAAACACTTTCATGCAACTCATACATAACATTTACCTTCTTTATGATCAAGATGATACCTATGAAGAAGCTATTTATTAGCACCTTGATCCTATCCATGATCCCATAACCATCCATGAGAAATATATCCCAAGTACTCTTATCCATCCTCCATATAGCCCTATCCATAATGAGCAAACATCCACTTGTCATAATGAGACACTTATCCCCCAAGTAAGCATAAAAGATCAAACAAATAACTTGGATCTTAGTGAACACAATGCTAATCAAGATCCTAATGATCCTCCTTCCATATCCACCATTGGCCCCGTTTCAAAGCCTTCATGTCCTATTGGTCTTACCACCTTCCTCCATGAGTGTTTTTCTTTAGGACAACAACAATCTTTGTCCTCCACTTCATCTTCTCCATCCAATAAAGAAATCAAGTCTAGTTCTAAAAAAAATCTAGTCCCATAGTCAATCGCATACTCCAAGGCAAAGGTCTAGGCCTTTATGAACAAGGTATTTTGGAGCTGATTCATGTCAAGATCCCTCCATGCTCATATGGCCTTGGATACACACCCCAAGGTAAACAAGGCCAAGATGTTGGTAATCCCTTCATGCATCCTAAATCTACCACTTTCCATTGCAAACCTTATCATATACCTAAGACATATGTATCCATTCCAGCTCCATCATCCTATAAATGTCAAAAACATGTGACCATACACCTTCTGCCATCCACTTTGCCTCCACTTTTACCAACTCCAAATATCCCTCCATCCACCTTTCCACCATTGCTTCCAACACTTAATATACCTATCGTTCATAAGTATCCTTACATCCTTAATCATGGCCAACAAAAGCATACATCGTTTAAACATAAAGCTTCCAATCATTCCACCAACCTTGCTTCCACCAAACCCATGGGATTCCAAAATAAACATTTGGATGCCTTTATCTATAAAGCCAAAAATCCAACTAAAACTCTTAAGGAGTCTCATGCCTTAGGGCATCAATGTGAAAAGTCTCTAAATCATCCATCTTCTAAGCAAAGTACATTCACAAAGCTATCCAAGCCCATACCTTCAAAAGAAAAGCCCAAAAGCAAAATGGTTTGGGTTCCTAAGAAAATAGCTAGCAAGTCAAATGAGGCATCCTCATCCACCTCTTGAGAATCCCAACCACCTATCTCCATCCAAAAGCCTACTTCCATCCAAAACTTCCATTCCCTTCAAAAATCCCACAAGCAAAACAAAAGCACTAAAAATACTAAATCTATGTGGGTTCCTAAATCACTTCATCAACCATCCCTTAAGCAAACATCTCCATTGCTTCCTACACCACCATCCCATTAAAAGATTCAATGTTTAACATGGTGTGTGCAGTCATTGGTCATGGTTACCTTCCATTCCAAAACATTCCCACATGCCTCCATCTTCCCATCTTCCATCCATTACCCTACATATCTTCCCCATCACCTTCATATGGTCTATGCTTTTGCATAAGTCTTACATAAATCCACACCATAAACTACTAGCCTACCCTACCATAATTCCACATCATAATCCACTATCCCCCATCTATACACAAACCTTTCATCCTAATCCACTATCCACCTAATCCATCTCTCTCATGAAATCCCCTACCAACATCGATGAGCATAATGGCATGGTCCATGCGACAACATCCCTCTCTATTGGGACACTATCACCTCTCATAGCACTAGACACTTGAGTCCCTTCTATCCATTACCATGGTGAAAACCTGGCAAATAGGCGCTATGTGTAATTGTCATCCCATCAAAAAAAAAGAGAAGAAAAAAAATCAAAAAGTAAAGATAAATCCCTTGGTCCAACGGTGAAAACCTAGTAAATAGGTGCCTTGGATAAGTACCATGATGAAAACCTAGCAAACAGGCGTCATGTGTAGGTTGATCTTCTATGTCACTTACACTTGGGGGCACATTGTCTCATCCATCTTATCATTTCCAACCTATCATTTTTCATCCTATCCTGTCCTACCATCCTTAGCCATTACATAAATATGCCTATCTTATTGAACCCATTTACCCATGCTTTCACCTTTTGATTTTGCTGAAGACATAGGGGCAAAATGTTGAAACATGTTTGGATATTTCTTGACATACCTGCTTTCCAAACCAAGTCCTATCCATTGACCATTCATCCATCCCATTCAAACCAATCCATCATGTCATCCTATCATCATAAGCATCATGTAAAATCCAATCATATCATCCCATTGTCATAAGCCTTGTCATGTAAAAATCCTAAGCATTACCACCTAGAATGGGGCATGTTCTTCCTATGCAACATAGGCTTTGGAGATCACATCCTAGCTCCCTTATGATCCATCCACTATGGCGTATCCTTATCACAAGCTTTCCATCCTATAGCTTATCCCCATCCGTATATCATAAATCTTTCCACTATAGCCTACCTATCCATTTATCAGGAGTCATGCATCCATCCCTTATATGGCCTATCCTCCTTTTTATCCACCCATTTATCATGAGCCTTCCATCCCTTGTTGCCCATCCTTTTATCCATCCAATCCCATTCATCCATCCTTTCATTTAGACTTGGATTTCCCTTGTCATTGGTATTTAGCACAAAGGCTACCCAAATTGTAAATCCATTGACATCCCAAAACATTCAAAAACATAAAAAAAATCAAAATATCCCAAAAAATCTAAAAAAATCAAAATATGTCAAAAAAAAAAATCTAACAAAAAATCCAAGTAATAAAACCAATCACATCATCCAAAACAATCCACTCCATCAAGATTCAATCAAAATCAAATCATCATCAATTCTTCCTATTAATAACATTCATTCATCCATTTCAATCAATCACTTCTTCCAATCATATCAATCAAATCAATCTAAGCAATGATCTTAAATCCAAGCCACACTAATCCATATCAAGCAAGATAATCAATCAAGGAACATTATCCGATCAAATCAACAAGTTTTTGATCCTAATATTGTCATAAATTGAATCAATCATCATCAATGGGATATAGCGTTCCCACATCCTTGTGTTGATCTAGGGATATAGCTTTCCCTACAATGACAACACTATCACCATCAATCAAACAATCAATTATTGGTTTATGACTTGACAAGGGCAATACCTTGTTTGTTTTACATCCTTTGAGCATACTGAGAACACTTGTTTATGCTTAGATTGAGTGGACACTCTAATCATCACACCATCACTATCATCATCAAAACAAATCCTATGAATCATCAGCATCAACACCAAAGCAAATCAACTCAATCACATCAAGCGACCCATCAAAACAAATCCTATCAATCATTAGCATCAACACCAAAGAAAATCAACTCAATCACATCAAGCCAACCATCAAAACAAATCCAATCCCTCTAACAAATCAAAAGCAACTCAATCCACCACATATCATCACACCATCAATATTTCATCAATCCCAATCAATCCATTTTCATCATCTCATCAATAAAACACAAATTAGAACTACATCTCATTTCCATCGTTAAGTGCCTTGATCCCAAGGATACAAGGTATGTAGGCAGTCTAGAGTACAAAGGAAGTGCCCAGATTTAGGCACAGGCAATTTTCCTCTTTCTCCTCTCACATTTATTCTATCATCTATCTTCTACATTATTAATAAACAACTTCTTCCAATCAAATATATCATTCAATCAATCCAAAACAATCCAACCAATGATCCAAATGCAAGTCATCATCAAATCAATCAAATCCATCACATTCATCGCATCAATTCAATCTTCACAATCTAATCAATCAAAAAATCATTCCAAACACTGATCCAAATACAAGTCAATCCTTAATCCATACCAATCAAGTTAATCAATCAAACCAAATTATCCAAGCGCAATCAATGGTCTTGATCCTAGCCTTGTTGTAAGCCAAATCAATCAACCAACTAGCCAACCAACTCAGCAAACAACCTTGTGTTGATCTAGGGATATACCTTTCCCCACAATGACAACACTATCATCAACAAAACAATCAGCAATCAATCATTGGTTTACAGCTTAATAGGGGCAATACCTTGTTTGTTTTTGTATCATTTGTGCACGCTTGCTTGTGTGTGTTATTATTTTATCTTGCATTTGTATCACATCGGTATCAATTCCAACTAATATTCATATCTTGTGTATGTTGGAATATCTTTCTGCACTATCCTTTGCATCTAAGGTCATATCATACCTTTTGTGCATTAGGACTTTAATGCTCTAAGTTTACTTCATCATACATTAGACAAGGTTGTATTATGCTGGGGCACGAGACACAACATCACCCTAGTTCCTTATACCTTAGTGCATAATGTCTAGTGCTATATCAAACATCATGGTTGCTCACATTCATTGCACAATAACGCATCTTCATTTCTTCTATCTATCCTCTTATCTTTCACAGTCTAAGCCATTTGTTTTCGAGAGCCTACCCATGTTTGTCCAACATGCCTATCCTCTTGAGGGGGCATCATCATCACATCTTTCCATCATTCCATCCATATCATTTTCCTTTATCCATACCTTAACTTCTTTGAAATGATGTTACTCGACGTAAATCTTATCATCTCGAACATCATCTCAAAGAGGGGCAAAATGTAGACACCCAAATTTGTCCCAAATTTGTCCATGTCTTGCAACATCTTGTTAAAACATTAACCTAGACATCATAAGCCATTTTGTCCTAATTCCCATCCTAAGCCAATTAATTAAATAAATTTTATTTATTTAATTAATTTCCACATCATATCTTATACCATCCTATTCATCTTTCAAATTAATTAAATAAATTTTATTTATTTAATTAATTTTCCAACTCATATCCCAACTAATTTAAATATTTTATTTGAATTAAGTCCTCACCTTTCATCACATTCCAACACTTGTCCATTTTACCTTAATCATGTGTTGTAGTACAACTTTTATTTAAAATCCTTCACATGCACAACTAATGGGACCTAATTTTAGTATTTGTCTACACAAGCACACCTAAGCTTTATCCTTCTCTTGACATATGTCAAAAGACTACAATTTCTTAATGTGTAAGATAACTGAATCAATCCTAGCCATCCATATCAACACGTAGCCTGTCAATCTCAACCATCCATTCAAATTAGCCTTTCTTATAAATCAATCCCTTCACAAGTCATTTGGGAGGGGGGATCTATTCTTAAAGTATCCTCATTCTGCCAAAATCATTCTTTAATCTTGCTATCCAAATCATCCAACTATCATCCTCATATCATCATTATGCTGCAGAAGTGAGCACCCAACATTCCTTCAACAATAATCCTTCAAAATCTTGCATGCTCATGCGAGGTAGAGAAGAGCAATGGAGATAAATTGAGCATAGCATGGAGATCGGTTTGCATTTACATTTGTTATTTTGATTTTCATGTTGTCTTGTGCTTCATTGTGCACTGTTAGGATTTTATCATTATTGATTATACATTTACCCTGATTTGTAATTTTACCCTAACTACAAACGTGTAAGAGTGGATTTAGGTCTGTGATAAGGTGTGATGTGGTACGCATTCATTCCTTTCCTCCATGGGAATGTTTTTGGTCCAGACTTAAACTTGAATTTTTTGGGTTAAGATTGTTGCCAACCTTGGAGTATAATTTCAAGGTTGATGATGGTATAAATATGTGTCAAGGATTTGTAACTATATGTATGAGTGATGAATATGATGTCTATGATGTGAATTTGATTAGTAAAGTGAGAGCTTTCATGTGTTAGGCTATTGGATGTAGTGAGCAAAAGGTGTCTACTATTTTTCATTGTTTCTATGAAGGTGAGGTTTGTGTTGTGGTGAATATTGTGCTTCATTGGAACTGTACTCCATGCATATGTTAGATGCAATTATATCAGTTTATCCCTAGCAGTGAGCCTTCTCTTCTATCTCTTTCTTCTGGAAAATGAGTCCTTTGGCAGCAAGCCTTTCTTTCTTCTAGGTAGTGAGCCTTTTGTAATTTGGTGTTGCTACTACTTTATATTGTGAGCTAATCCTCACTTTGGTTTTTCCCTTGTGTTTTCCATGTAAAATCTAGTGTTGTTTGTGTTTGGCATTTTTATGTTTTTAGTTTCTATTATTTTCCCTTCATGCTTTATCATCATAACAAGTTTAAAGTATAATGTGGATCTAAATGTTTGTGAGGGTTTGAAGTTTATGGTACAATTGATTGACCCCCTTCTCATTTGTCTTATGCATTCAATAATTGGTATCAGAGCAAGGTTCCTTAGAAGAAAGCTTAATAGCTTGAGGTAGATCTAGGATGGTGCACAAGAAGGATTTTCCCCTATTTGATGGATATTGTTGGTTCCCAAATTAGTAGGTTGCAAAACCTAAAGGTATGCCAGGCCTTATAATTAGGTTTTACAAGTGAATTGGCCAATGAACAGAATCAATCAAAATGATTGGAATTCCTTGCATTTCAGGCTCTGCTATGCCTAGGTTGGTATTACCTTATATTCACTAATGAATAATTACTCCTCAAGTTGGTTAGTGAATTTGGATCAGATTATGGAGTTTATGTAATTTTGTCAATTCAATAATCCACTTTAACCTAATTTAAATTGGCATATAATCTGAATAGGTTATTTTTATCTATACTAAACACTACTCCTACTTCTACAACAAAAAATTAAAATTGGATTTTAAAGTATTATACAAGGAAATGATTTTGGAAAAGAATTGATTGGTGCCTTTTCCTCAATTGGGAAATGGAGTCTAATCACAGATAGATTTGTGTCTTCCTTCTAGTTATAACTCAAATTACTTGACATAATATTATCTATGACTGGCATAAAAATGCAAGATTGTTTTTATCTGGCTTTACTTAGTTATCCAACTTGGATCCTCCAAATTACAGTGACCTATTTAATGGAATTTAATTCCTACTTGAGGAAACCCTATCAGACAAATCACACAAAACATTAAGTATGCTTTGAAAAACTAGACATATAGTTGATATGCTAATTTAAATAATAAGGAGAAGACAAAATGGAGACAGCCAAATAGAATATATCAATAACATTCAACAAGTAATTGAGAACTAGATTTTAGGCACTAGAGAAATGTAGTTTACTTTTATTGATATGCTTCAAAAAATAGGCCTTTATAATGTCTCTTTCCAAAATCAACTTCCCAGAGAGAGATTCCCATGGTCTTGGTTTCCTTCTTAAAGGAATGAATGAATCGACAAGCTTCCGACCGTTCACATTTTGAAAAATGACTTTTCATGTTCCCACTCATTGGTATGACATATTACAATATTTACCTTTTGACAAGTCTTAATAAGACTACCAAATATTTAAATATATTTTGAAAAGCATAAAAACAAGAAAGAGACAAAAAGAAGTGTAGATACCCTAAAATGACCAAGTTGTCACGCTACTCGCATTTCGTCATCTGTCTAATCACTAGTATTTCAATGTGAATTCAATAATCTAATTATTTAATTAATTTCACCAAATTCTTCTAAATAACAAAATTACGACATTAATTAAATAAATCCTCTTTATTTAATTAATTAAATTAAATTCCTCTATATTCTTCCATAATTAAATAATTTTAATTATTTAATTAAATCATTATCTTCTTTCCAAATCTCAAGTCTCCATTAATTAAATAAATCCCATTATTTAATTAATTCATCATAAATTCCCTCTTATCCAAACAATTAAATAATTCCTAATTATTTAATTAAATCAAATTCATTCTTCCAAATTTAAATAAATCAAATCAAATTTATTTAAATTCTTTCATTCTCCAAAAATAAGATAAATCAAATATTTATTCTTCCAAATCATGCACAACAATTAAATAAATTTATTTATTTAATTTGCTTTCTTATCTACAAGTATCTTTCAAATCTTCTAAAATTAAGTCTTCTTCTCCATGCACACAAAATTAAATAATTTATTATTTAATTTCTCTCAAATCATGCAAAAGCAAAGCTTAAGTTGAGTTATCTATTCACTCAACCTTGTTTTTATCAATTTCTCTTAAATTAGAAAAAAGCTTTCTAATTCATGAAAAGCATGTCTTATCTTTAGAAAAGAAAGTGTTTAACTCAAATAAAATAGCTTTTGTGTGACACTTGTCTTCTTCTTATTTGTTGCACGTTCCTCAACTGTTCTCCTTTGTTGATTCTTCTGAATTATCTGGACCGTTGATTGATCTTCATTGAAACCTATATAAACCCCCCTCATCTCCTTCATTGAGTCTCTCTCTTTGATCGTATTCTCAGGATACTTAACAGAGCTTTGAGCATACAAAAACGCGTCGATTGAGCAACCTTCACGATCTCTTAACATTTATCTTTGAGCACATTGAGCACACTACTTGCTTGTTGCAGCTATGGTTTCGCAACTTCATTGAGCAATCCACACATCTCCAAAGGGAACAACACAAATTTTGGTAAGAGCTTTCATTTGTTTTGATTTGATGATAATGGCTTTTACTTGGATTGGTTCACTTTATGTGATTGGTTTTTGGTTTTATTAGTTTAGATTTAATCAATTTTTCCTCATACACAAGGAGGACATCCAAGATTCGTTGATGAAGACTTGGTGCCTGAATATGCTAGCTCGATGGTCACTTAGCTCCACTGCATGCTTTGGCCTAAAGATAGTGTTGCTCCCATTCATACATGGTGTAGTCACTAGGCCATTTGTACCCTTGAATCTGAAGCAAATTAGCCTAATGATCCTTCCATCTTTTGTTGAGGAGACCTTTGTTGTCAGAGATGAACTTCGCATAACATGTGTCCAGTGCAATTATTCTATCCAAGATCAAATTGAAACCAAGGACATTTAGGTCTTTGTCTTTCTTCAAGTGTTCAACAATGAGAGAAACCATTTGTTCACATTCATTCTTCCATTTTTAAATCCCTTGAGTTGGTTATCTTCACTAAGTATGCCTAGGATGAACTGATGCTTGAAAGTTCCAAAAGACTCCAGCTTTGACTTCATTTTTTGGCTCTCATCAGATGCATACTGGAACTCTTCAATGATCAATTTGACCATTTTCTCTGTGGGCCTTGAGGCAGGAGGGGAATCTGGATTTCTTTGCAATACTTTACACAAAGTGATCAGAGTGTGATGAACTAGTTTCTGTTTCTCTAGCAAAGGATCAAGTATGGGAACATTGGCATTCATCTCCTCCAGTGCTTAAGATAAAGAAGAATAACAACTATGTACATCCTCAATGTTATCCAGCACCAACTTGACCCTATACTCCAAAACCTTTTCAATTATACCAAATATCTTTACTCGGTCTCTTGCTTGGCGGCTTCATTTGTTTGTTTCAACTTCTCAATCTCCTTCTCAAAATTATTTTTCATGATATAATATGTAAGAGTGGCATGGAATAATGTGTAAGAGTGGCATGGACTAACATGTAAGAGTGGATTTAGGTCTGTGATAAGGTGTGATGTGGTACGTATTCATTCCTTTCCTCCATGGGAATGTTTTTGGTCCAGACTTAACTTGAATTTTTTGGGTTAAGATTGTTGCCGACCTTGGAGTATAATTTCAAGGATGATGATGGTATAAATATGTGTCAAGGATTTGTGATTGTATGTATGCATGATGAATATGATGTCTATGATGTGAATTTGATTAGTGAAGTGAGAGCTTTCATGTGTTAGGCTATTGGATGTAGTGAGCAAAAGGTGTCTACTATTTTTCATTGTTGCTATGAAGGTGATGTTTGTGTTGTGGTGAATATTGAGCTTCATTGGAACTGTACTCCATGTATATATTAGATGCAATTATATTAGTTTATCCCTGGCAGTGAGCCTTCTCTTCTATCTCTTTCTTCTGGAAAATGAGTCCTTTGGCAGCAAGCCTTTCTTTCTTCTAGGTAGTCAGCCTTTTGTAATTCAGTGTTGCTACTACTTTATATTGTGAGCTAATCCTCGCAGTGGTTTTTCCCTTGTGTTTTCCATGTAAAATCTAGTGTTGTTTTTTGTTTGGCATTTTTATGTTTTTATTTTCTATTATTTTCCCTTCATGCTTAATCATGATAACAAGTTTAAAGTTTAATGTGGATCTAAATGTTTGTGAGGGTTTGAAGTTTATGGTACAACTGATTCAATCCCCTCTCAGTTACCTTGTGCATTCAATAATTGGTTTCAGAGCAAGGTTCATTAGAAGAAAGCTTAATAGCTTGAGGTAGATCTAGGATGGTGCACAAGAAGGATTTTCCCCTATTTGATGGATATTGTTGGTTCCCAAATTAGTAGGTTGCAAAACCTAAAGGTATGCCAGGCCTTATGATTAGGTTTTACAAGTGAATTGGCCAATGAACAGAATCAATCAAAATGATTGGAATTCCCTGCATTTCAGGCTCTGTTATGCCTAGATCGGTATTACCTTATGTTCACTAATGAATAATTACTCCTCAAGTTGGTTGGTGAATTTGGATCAGATTATGGAGTTTATGTAATTTTTTCAATTAAATCATCCACTTCAACCTAATTTAAATTGGCATATAATCTGAATAGGTTATTTTTATCTATACTAAACACTACTCCTACTTCTACAACAAAAAATTAAAATTGGATGTTAAAGTATTATACAAGGAAATTATTTTGGAAAGGAATTGATTGGTTCCTTTTCCTTAATTGGGCAATGGAGTCTATTCATAGAAAGATTTGTGTCTTCCTTATAGTTATAACTCAAATTACTTGACATAATATTATCTATGACTGGCATAAACATGCAAGATTGTTTTTATCTGGCTCTATTTAGTTATCCAACTTGGACCCTCCAAATTACAATAAACTATTTAATGGAATTTAATTCCTACTTTAGGAAACCCTATCAGACAAATCACACAAAACATTAAATATGCTTTGAAAAACTAGACATATAGTTGATATGCTAATTTAAATAATAAGGAGAAGACAAAATGGAGACAACCAGATAGAATATATCAATAACATTCAACAGGTAATTGAGAACTAGATTTTATGCACTAGAGAAATGCAGTTTAGTTTTATTGGTATGCTTTAAAAAATAGGCCTTTATAATGTCTCTTTCCAAAATCAACTTCCCAAAGAGAGATTCCCATGGTTTTGGTTTCCTTCTTAAAGGAATGAAGGAAGCAACAAGCTTCAGACCATCCACATTTTGACTAATGACTTTTCATATTCCCACTCATTGGTATGACATATTACAATATTTACCTTTTGACAAGTCTTAATAAGACTACCAAATATTTAAATATATTTTGAAATGCATAAAAACAAGAAATAGACAAAAATGAGGACATCCAAGATTCGTTGATGAAGACTTGGTGCCTGAATATGCTAGCTTGATGGTCACTTAGCTGCACTGCATGCTTTGGCCTATTCAATCTTCAATTGAAAGATAGTATTGCTCCCATTGATACATGGTGTAGTCACTAGGCCATTTGTACTCTTGAATCTGAAGCAAATCAGCCTGATGATCCTTCCATCTTTTGTTGACAAGACCTTTGTTGTCAAAGATGAACTTGGCATAACATGTGTCCAGTACAATTATTCTATCCAAGATCAAATTGAAACCAAGGACATTTAGGACTTTGTCTTTCTTCAAGTGCTCAACAATAAGAGAAACCATTTGTTCACACTCATTCTTCCATTTTTAAATCCCTTGAGTTGGTTATCTTCACCAAGTATGCCTAGGATGAACGGATGCTTGAAAGTTCCAAAAGACTCCAGCTTTGACTTCATTTTTTGGCTCTCATCAGATGGATACTGGAATTCTTCAATGATCAATTTGACCATTTTCTTTGTGGGCCTTGAGGCAGGAGGGGAATCTAGATTTCTTTGCAATACTTTACAGAGAGTGATCAAAGTGTGATAAACAAGTTTCCATTTCTTTAGCAAAGGATCAAGTATGGGAACATTGGCATTCATCTCCTCTAGTGCTTGAGATAAAGAAGAATAATAACTATGTACATCCTCAATCTTATCCAGCTCCAACTTGACCCTATACTCTAAAACCTTTTCAATTTTACCAAAAATATTTGACTCGCTCTCCTTCTTGGCATCTTCATTCATTTGTTTCAACTTCTCAATATCCTTCTCAAAATTATTTTTCATGATATAACATGTAAGAGTGGCATGGAATAACATGTAAGAGTGAATTTAGGTCTGTGCTAAGGTGTGATGTGGTCTGCATTCATCCCTTTCCTCCATGGGAATGTTTTTGGTCCATGCTTAACTTGAATTTTTTGGGTTAAGATTGTTGCTGACCTCAGAGTATAATTTCAAGGTTGATGATGGTATAAATATGTGTCAAGGATTTGTGACTGTATGTATGCATGATGAATATGATGTCTATGATGTGAATTTGATTAGTGAAGCGAGAGATTTCATGTGTTAGGGTATTGGATGCAGTGAGCAAAAGGTGTATACTATTTTTCATTGTTGCTATCAAGGTGAGGTTTGTGTTGTGAATATTGAGCTTCATTGGAACTATACTTGATGCATATGTTAGATGTAATTATATCAATTTATCCCTGGCAGTGAGCCTTCTCTTCTATCTCTTTCTTCTGGAAAATGAGTCCTTTGGTAGCGAGCCTTTCTTTCTTCTAGGTAGTGAGCCTTTTGTAATTCGATGTTGCTACTACTTTATATTGTGAGCTAATCCTCACTGTGGTTTTTCCCTTGTGTTTTCCACGTAAAATCTAGTGTTGTTTTGTGTTTGGCATTTTTATGTTTTGAGTTTCTATTATTTTCCCTTCATGCTAAATCATCACAACAAGTTTAAAGTATAATGTGGATCTAAATGTTTGTGAGGGTTTGAAGTTTATGGTACAATTGATTCACCCCCCTCTCAGGTGCCTTGCACATTCAATAATTTGTATCAGAGCAAGGTTCCTTAGAAGAAAGCTTAATAGATTGAGGTAGATCTAGGATGGTGCACAAGAAGGATTTTCCCCTGTCTGATGGATATTGTTGGTTCCCAAATCAGTAGGTTGCAAAACCTAAAGGTATTCCAGGCTTTATGATTAGGTTTTACAAGTGAATTGGCTAATGAATAGAATCATTCAAACTAATTAAAATTCCCTACATTTCAGGCTTTGCTATGCCCAAGTCGGTATTACCTTATGCTCACTAATGAATAATTACTCCTCAAGTTGGCTGGCGAATTTGGATCAGATTATGGAGTTTATGTAATTTTTTCAATTAAATCATCCACTTTAACCTAATTTAAATTGGCATATAATCTGAATAGGTTATTTTTATCTATACTAAACACTACCCTACTTCTACAACAAAAAAATAAAATTGGATTTTAAAGTATTATACAAGGAAATGATTTTGGAAAAGAATTGATCGGTGTCTTTTCCTCAATTAAGCAATGGAGTCTAATCATAGATAGATTTGTGTCTTCCTTCTAGTTATAACTCAAATTACTTGACATAATATTATCTATGACTGGCATAAACATGCAATATTGGTTTTATCTGGCTCTACTTAGTTATCCAACTTGGATCCTCCAAATTACAATGACCTATTTAATGGAATTTGATTCCTACTTGAGGAAACCCTATCAGACAAATCACACAAAACATTAAGTATGCTTTGAAAAACTAGACATATAGTTGATAAGCTAATTTAAATAATAAGGGGAAGACATAATGGAGACAACCAGATAGAATATATTAATAACATTGAACAAGTAATTGAGAACTAGATTTTAGGCACTAGAGAAATGTAGTTTACTTTTATTGATATGCTTCAAAAAATAGGCCTTTATAATGTCTCTTTCCAAAAACAACTTCCTAGAGAGAGATTCCCATGGTCTTGGTTTCCTTCTTAAAGGAATGAACGAAGCAACAAGCTTCAGACCATTCACATTTTGAAAAATGACTTTTCATATTCCCACTTATTGGTATGACATATTACAATATTTACCTTTTGACAAATCTTAATAAGACTACCAAATATTTAAATATATTTTGAAAAGCATAAAAACAAGAAAGAGACAAAAAGGACATCCAAGATTTGTTGATGAAGACTTGGTGCCTTAATATGCTAGCTTGATGATCAATTAGCTCCACTGCATGCTTTGGTCTATTCCAGAGTGGAGATTAGAGAATGAAAATTCTCTTGAGCACTAAGTCGTGCTTTCTCAGCCTTGACTACTTCGATCTGATGCCAGATCTTTCTATCCTCGGTAAGTAGCATTGATTTCCTAAGACAAAGGTTTGTCCAGTTAAGCAATTTGCTTTGACTAGTACCTTGGGAGTTTTCAACAGCAGGAAATAAATGCAAAGGCCAAAAGTCAGCTTTAAAGGTTCCGGTTGTATCATATAAAATAAAATCCTTAAAGGGAGGTATAGAACCGAGAAGAAGAAAAGAACCTGCAGGTGTATTAAAGACCTTTTCTTGGGTTTCAGAGATTTCCTGTTCAAGTTCATTCAGTTGCACAGTCACAACTGCTTATGAGCGATTCCATCAAGTCAGAATGCTCTGATATAAAGTCTGCTCTCCAAGAAGAGTCTCAGACTATTCAAACAGTAACTCACACTGTCTGACAACAACAGACTGTCAAAACAAATAATTTCCCCTCAAGTGCTAAGGGTTATCTACAGGCTTAGTATGAAGGACCTAAGTTAAAGTTAGAAGTCAAACAGCCTGTGATTGAAAAGGTTTATGATCCCTCTTCCGGGATGTTAAGGGATACTACTCCAGCCGAACAAGCGGAAGGAAAGTTCCAAATGGCCCGTGGCTCTGGTAGTAATCCAAATGGATCCAACCCCATTGATCCATTTAAAAATATTCAGACTCTGAAAGCTGACACCCCTCCTCTTGTTAACTTTGATCATTTTGAAGATATAGAAAATACAAGAGCCATTGATGCAATGAGAGCTTGGATAACAAATTATATTTCTACTAATGCTGATGTAGAAGAAAAACAAGTTATAAAGCAAGCTCTGAATGCAATGACAGGTGTCGCTCGACATGTCTGGGATTGCCTTGATGATACCTACAGAGAAAATCTGTTAGATAGAGGTACAGATCAAGTCTGTGCCCAATTAATGCATCTGTTTGTAGGAAAAACAGATGTTAGAGAAAAGTTGGCCTATAATAAGTTCATCAAAGGAAAATGCAAGGATCTCAAGTATTTTAAAAAATATTGTGATGCTCAATATGAGAATTTTTATCTGTCAGGACGGGAACAGAATCATGAATTTATGTTCACAACTTTTCTAAAATGTTTTGGTTCAGTGATAGGGGAATTCTATCACAAAAAAGTTCTTGAAAATCTGGTGGTTGAAAATATTGAGATGAAGGAACTAACCTATCCTCAGTTAGTTCAATTCCTCACCCAGATCAATGAAGATATTTGTGAGGAAGGAAAAGCAAAGAAATAAATAAAAAAAGTACAACCTTTACTTTCTTCATCTGTGTGCTACCAGATCATGCCTTCTAAGTAGTTCCCTGATAAGGGAAAATCTTCCTGCTTCACTTGTGATAAGTCTGAAAAGCCATACAAGAAGAAAAAGAAAAAATTCAAGAATAAGTATCCAAAGAAAAAAGGATACTTTAGGAAAAGAGATAAACGCAAGAAGGGTTCCAAGAAGTGGAAGCCTACCTGCTACATTTGCAAAGGAGACCACTTTGCAAATAAATGCCTGGACCGTAATAAGAAGAAAGGCAAAGGCAAAGTCCGTGCAGCTCGAGAAGCAGGAGTTGAGAATGATGAATTTGAATTCATCAATGCTTATCCATCAGACTCTGAGGATATCATCCTCTCCAGTTTAGAATCAGATAGCTCAGAGTCTGAAGAATATGAATCGGCTCAAGAACAAGTACAAGCTCAGGTCAATCTAGTGACCAAAGATGCTCAATCCTCTGATGAAGATTCAGAGGTCTCCTTCTATTGCAGAATGCTTCGAAGGGACACTAGAGCTGAATTGGACAAGGTAATTGAAGAAATTGTCCAAATTGAATCTCGTCTTCAGACCATGAATATGGGACAAGAAACATGGAAGAAGCTGCTCGGAAAACTTGATCAGCTCAAGTCCAGAAAATATTTTTTGCTTCAACCAAATATTGAAGGTGGTCCAACACCAAGAGGTAAATCATCACCCATCCGACCACCAGGGTTTTCCACACCAGCCAGCAGTCAACATGGTTACAGACCATCACCATGGTTTCCTAGGCCTCCATCTCAAAGCACGCTACCTCCATCCTTGGAGCAATGTCCTATTCTAGATGCCCCTGCTCCTAGAAGCATGGCCCGGCGAATCTGGAGAAGAAATCGAAAAGCCTTTCTTGAAAAGGTTATCAATCAAGCTCAGTCAGAAATTTCAGAAATTGAAGATGAAGAAAATTTCTACCTTACAGAAGAAATGGAGAAAGCTCCTGAACTTGATAAATTTGTTAGCCAGTTTAATTCTGGTTCTATATAGTTATCTGGTCAAGCTACCATTTCTGAAGAACAACTTTTTTATGAAGAAAGGCCCTATAGTCCTCTTCTTACTCAGATTATCAAAGAAGAGGTTGAAGAACCAATCTATGAAGAAGGATCGAGCAGTCGGCAGATGAAAACTTATCAGCGAATTGCCAAGCCTACTACCATCTGTCCTGGTATCATACTGACTGTTCATTTTCCAGGTATTATGGCTTATCCTCTAGCCTTCCTTATTGATACAGGAGCTGATTTAAACTTGGCTCGACATAATGCTTTTCCTGATGATGCCTGGATGCAAGGTACTACTGGAATTACCTTTGGTAATGCTGAAAAAGAAGATAGCTCTTCCTTTTGTATTGCTCCTATTCAAATTGGTTTTGATGGTTTTACTGATAAACTCATGTTTATTGAGTATGAAATGGATGGATATGACGGAGTAATAGGAAGTAACGCTATTCAGCAATGGGAACCTTTCACAATTGAATCTGACTTCATCATTATCAGAGGCACATATCAGCTTCCAAGGCTCTATCAAACGCTTGCATATGCTTCAAAGCGGGAAAAGAAAAAATAAAAGAAAGCAGTAAATACCGTCTGGGTAAGCAGACAAATTGCTGCCGGGCAAGACTCGCTCACTGAGATCCAAACTGCTTTTGCTGACACAGTCATGACAAAGGATCTAAAGAAACACAAAAGGAATCTCTATTGCGATCTTCCACTGAAACGAGATCCAGAAGGTAATGAACTCATTCCTAAAGCTAAAGCCAATTATTTTCTTATGAGTTCAACAGAGGTCCTCACCTACAGAACAGAAGTTACAGAGCTGGAAAGGCTTAAGCTTATCCAATCATCTGATTCCCCATTTTCCTGTCATGCCATGTATGTTCCAAAAGTAGATGAAAATGGGAATGAACTCCCTGAAAAATGGCTAGTAGTTAATTATAAGCTGTTAAATGAATGTCTTGTCGACCATAGACATCCCCTGCCTAGCAAGGACCACATCTGGCAAATTATCCAAGGAAGTCATGTTTATTCCAAGTTTGATTTAACCAAGGGTTTCTGGCAAATTGGTCTCAAAAGTGCTGATTACTATAAAATTGCCTTTTCGGTACCTCAAGGTCTCTATGAATGGACTGTTCTTCCCTTTGGGATCAAAACAGCCCCTTCTATTTTTCAACAAAAAATGGATGTTATATTCTGACCCTATGCCAAATTCATCCAACCCTATGTTGATGACATCCTTGTGTTCAGTCAAGATATGCCTCACCATCTTGACCACTTGCGTCAGTTCCTCTCTCTATGCCAACATCATGGGCTTGCTGTCAATCCCACAAAATCTCTTTTTGCTCAATCTGAGATGGTTTTTATTGGCATCAAGCTTCTTCCCGGGGGGAGGATGGAGGCCCAACCACATATTTTGCGTCACATTGCTCTTCTGCCTGTTACAACTATCAAAGAACTTCAAAGGTTTTTGGGCCTTGTAAATTATATTGCAGGATTTTATTATAAACTTGCTGAAGACAGGTTAGAACTCAACAAGCTTCTTGGCAAGAAGCCACCACCATGGACTACAAAGCATGATGCCTTAATTGCCCGCATCAAGCAAAAGTGCTCCCAGCTTCCACCACTCAAGTTGCCTGGTAACGGATTCAAAATTGTTGAAACAGATGCTAGTGAAGGTGCCTGGGGAGGAGTTCTTCGTGAACAAAAAACAAGCTCATTCAATCCTAAAGACAAAGGTGAAATTGTTCGCTATGCTTCTAGCAGCTTCAAAAATAGTGAAGTCGTTTACCACAGCATGCATAAAGAGATTCTGTCGGTTGTGAATACTTTCCAAACATTTCAAATGTTTATAGCAGATAAAAGATTTCTCTTGAAAAGTGATCTGCAGAACCTGCGGGGATTCTTTAGAAAAGAATCCAAAAACAAGGTAGTAAGAGGTCGGCTTCTCCGATGGGCTCAACTCTTTAGTACTTATGAATTTGATTTTATTCATCTTCCAGGAGTTGAAAATATTTTTGTAGATTTTATGTCCCGAGAAGGGCATGCTGATCCAGTACAAAATGCAGTTGTAGGTAATGTTCAGATCATTCAAATCTGAGAACAGCGTTGGTATGAAGCCAGTCACAATGATTGGAGCACAAACCCATTCCAACGAAGAGAGCTGCATAATTATCAAATGGCTAATGATTTTCTGTTTGACAGGTTTAGGATGCTCACTACCAAGCAACAGTTAACTTCTCCTGGATTGTGGACTGAACAACCTTTCTTCCAATTCTCTGCAAAAGCTGAACCCATTGATCCTGACGTTGGTCATGTTCTACAAAATTGGTGTGCAGATTTCATTCTTCCAGTTCAATTTCTAAATCCCCTAGTAGCACGACCACATCAATGGTTAAATGATGAAGATGGGAAGACACTTATACGGAACCTGTTCCAAGGGCCATATCCCCCAGCAGCTGATCTTCAGTTTGAAGGAACCACGGCCTACATGGGATGCATATTCAAACTTAGTTTTGGGTCTCCTGATGAGAATCCAATTAGCAGGCATCTGTGCCAAATCTATGGTCCTGTTGGGTCATCCTCTATTTTTGAGCATTGGATGGTAAAAAATAGACTGCGGTATTTCCATATGCATCAGACGCCTGTCTGGATCCATACCAAGACCTATCGCATGAATGGTGCTACTCCTCAAGCTATGTCTCGTGGACTGTATGGTCCCCATAAGCTCAAAACAATGAGCATCATCTGGAAAGAACAAGAAGGAAGTCGCCCTCCTAGATGTGTCCCACACGCATCCACTCAAACCTGTGCTAATTGCGCCGACTGGTCACATGATGATCCAAGGATTCCAATGTATGGGGCTAGTGGGAATTACCGTTCGCCAGACTGCACTCATCCTGATGGCGAATTCTGTGAAGGCTGCATTTTCAACCAACCCAGACCTAACACCTCTAGTTCCTCTCACAGTACTGGGTCCTAGGCTAATGGATGGGCTTGTCATCCATCAAAAATATCTATCATCTCAAGAAAAACATGATAGACGTGGGCCACACCACGGTAAAAGGGGTTAGCTTACAATCTTATCGTAAGCACGAGTATCTCTCTCGTGATAAAAGAGAATCTTGTAAAGGTGTGTCGGTCGGTCGACCTTATCTTGTTCACGGATGAATTGGTCCCACCAGAGGAATCCTTATCCTCAATCGGGTCATCCTTCGGATAAGGCTGCTACGTGTCGACTCTGTATGGATGAATTTCAAAAGAATTATGAGATCGGGGTTAAAAGATCTGCTCGCTCCTCCTATATAAGGTAGTCGAGCTGCCTGCATTTCTCAATGATTTCTAGCGAAGTGAAATCCTAGAGAGTCAGAAGTCTTTAGAGAGTCAGTGTTGTCTATAGTCTTTAATCTTCTGTCAGTCTGAGTTTTCAAATTCAGTTTTTCATAGTTATGCTCTTAATGTAGAGAGCTGTGCTTAAGATATAAGAGTATGCATTCTGCTCTTCTTCTTTTAAGCATGCTTTCCACAGTTAAGAACTAAATCTATGCCAGCGTGCATTGTAATATGATGAATGTAATGTTCCTGAGTGTTCGTCAGAATAATATACATAAGATTTATCTGCAAATTCGATATTCCATTCCGCACTTCATTTGTCATTTGCAGCTGTGTTACAAAAGGACCTCTGTTGAACTCATAAGAAAATAATTGGCTTTAGCTTTAGGAATGAGTTCATTACCTTTTGGATCTCGTTTCAGTGGAAGATCATAGTAGAGATTCCTTTTGTGTTTCTTTAGATCCTTTGTCATGACTGTGTCAGCAAAAGCAGTTTGGATCTCAGTGAGCGAGTCTTGCCCGGCAGCAATTTGTCTGCTTACCCAGACGGTATTTACTGCTTTCTTTTCTTTTTTCTTTTCCCGATTTGAAGCATATGCAAGCGTTTGATAGAGCCTTGGAAGCTGATATGTGCCTCTGATGATGATGAAGTCAGAGTCAATTGTGAAAGGTTCCCATTGCTGAATAGCGTTACTTCCTATTACTCCATCATATCCATCCATTTCATACTCAATAAACATGAGTTTATCAGTAAAACCATCAAAACCAATTTGAATAGGAGCAATACAAAAGGAAGAGCTATCTTCTTTTTCAGCATTACCAAAGGTAATTCCAGTAGTACCTTGCATCCAGGCATCATCAGGAAAAGCATTATGTCGAGCCAAGTTTAAATCAGCTCCTGTATCAATAAGGAAGGCTAGAGGATAAACCATAATACCTGGAAAATGAACAGTCAGTATGATACCAGGACAGATGGTAGTAGGCTTGGCAATTCGCTGATAAGTTTTCATCTGCCGACTGCTCGATCCTTCTTCATAGATTGGTTCTTCAACCTCTTCTTTGATAATCTGAGTAAGAAGAGGACTATAGGGCCTTTCTTCACAAAAAATCTGTTCTTCAGAAATGGTAGCTTGACCAGATAACTGTATAGAACCAGAATTAAACTGGCTAACAAATTTATCAAGTTCAGGAGCTTTCTCCATTTCTTCTATAAGGTAGAAATTTTCAATTTTTGAAATTTCTGACTGAGCTTGACTGATAACCTTTTCAAGAAAGGCTTTTCAATTTCTTCTCCAGATTCGTCGGGCCATGCTTCCAGGAGCAGGGGCATCTGGAATAGGACGTTGCTCCAAGGATGGAGGTAGCGCGCTTTGAGATGGAGGCCTGGGAAACCATGGTGATGGTCTGTAACCATGTTGACTGCTGGCTGGTGTGGAAAACCCTGGTGGTCGGACGGGTGATGATTTACCTCTTGGTATTGGACCACCTTCAATATTTGGTTGAAGCAAAAAATATTTTCTGGACTTGAGCTGATCAAGTTTTCCGAGCAGCTTCTTCCATGTTTCTTGTCCCATATTCATGGTCTGAAGACAAGATTCAATTTGGACAATTTCTTCAATTACCTTGTCCAATTCAACTCTAGTGTCCCTTCGAAGCATTCTGCAATAGAAGGAGACCTCTGAATCTTCATCAGAGGATTGAGCATCTTTGGTCACTAGATTGACCTGAGCTTGTACTTGTTCTTGAGCTATTCATATTCTTCAGACTCTGAGCTATCTGATTCTGAACTGGGGAGGATGATATCCTCGGAGTCTGATGGATAAGCATTGATGAATTCAAATTCATCATTCTCAACTCCTGCTTCTCGAGCTGCACGGACTTTGCCTTTGCCTTTCTTCTTATTATGGTCTGGGCATTTATTTGCAAAGTGGTCTCCTTTGCAAATGTAGCAGGTAGGCTTCCACTTCTTGGAACCCTTCTTGCATTTATCTCTTTTCCTAAAGTATCCTTTTTTCTTTGGATACTTATTCTTGAATTTTTTCTTTTTCTTCTTGTATGGCTTTTCAAACTTATCACAAGTGAAGCAGGAAGATTTTCCCTTATCAGGGAACTGATTAGAAGGCATGATCTGGTAGCACATAGATGAAGAAAGTAAAGGTTGTACTTTTTTTTATTTCTTTCTTTGCTTTTCCTTCCTCAAATATCTTCATTGATCTGGGTGAGGAATTGAACTAACTGAGGATAGGTTAGTTCCTTCATCTCAATATTTTCAACCACCAGATTTTCAAGAACTTTTTTGTGATAGAATTCCCCTATCACTGAACCAAAACATTTTAGAAAAGTTGTGAACATAAATTCATGATTCTGTTCCCGTCCTGATAGATAAAAATTCTCATATTGAGCATCACAATATTTTTTAAAATACTTGAGATCCTTGCATTTTCCTTTGATGAACTTATTATAGGCCAACTTTTCTCTAACATCTGTTTTTCCTACAAACAAACGCGTTAATTGGGCATAGACTTGATCTGTACCTCTATCTAACAGATTTTCTCTATAGGTATCATCAAGGTGATCCCAGACATGTCGAGCGACACCTATCATTGCATTCAGAGCTTGCTTTATAACTTGTTTTTCTTCTACATCAGCATTAGTAGAAATATAATTTGTTATCCAAGCTCTCATTGCATCAATGGCTCTTGTATTTTCTATATCTTCAAAATGATCAAAGTTAACAAGAGGAGGGGTGTCAGCTTTCAGAGTCTGAATATTTTTAAATGGATCAATGGGGTTGGATCCATTTGGATTACTACCAGAGCCATGGGCCATTTGGAACTTTCCTTCCACTTGTTCGGCTGGAGTAGTATCCCTTAACATCCCGGAAGAGGGATCATAAACCTTTTCAATCACAGGCTGTTTGACTTCTAACTTTAACTTAGGTCCTTCATACTGAGCCTGTAGATAACCCTTAGCACTTGAGGGGAAATTCTTTGTTTTGATAGTCTGCTGTTGTCAGACAGTGTGAGTTACTGTTTGAATAGTCTGAGACTCTTCTTGGAGAGCAGACTTTATATCAGAGCATTCTGACTTGATGGAATCGCTCATAAGCAGTTGTGACCGTGCAACTGAATGAACTTCATCAGAGATCTCTATGAGCCTCTGGCTATTATGTTTCACATGAATATTAGTAGTATTAGTTGTGAACCTAGCACATCACAATCTAATTTAACCTCACTTCTGACTTTCTACAAAAGCTCTCTCTGTTGATCTAAAGATCTTTGCTGAGCAACCCACCATGTTTTAGCTTGTCTTTTGAACTCATTATACTAAGCTTTGAGTTCTTGAAGATCTTTATTAACAGAGTTCATCCACTGATCTGTGAGACGCTTTTCTAAGCGTTCCAGAGTGGAGATTAGAGAATGAAAATTCTCTTGAGCACTAAGTCATGCTTTCTCAGCCTTGACTGCTTCGATCTGATGCCAGATCTTTCTATCCTCGGTAAGTAGCATTGATTTCCTAAGACAAAGGTTTGTCCAGTTAAGCAATTTGCTTTGACTAGTACCTTGGGAGTTTTCAACAGCAGGAAATAAATGCAAAGGCCAAAAGTCAGCTTTAAAGGTTCCGGTTGTATCATATAAAATAAAATCCTTAAAGGGAGGTATAGAACCGGGAAGAAGACAAGAACTTGCAGGTGTATTAAAGACCTTTTCTTGGGTTTTAGAGATTTCCTGTTCAGGTATGGTAGCTTGTCGAGCTGATATCATTCGGACATGGCCAGATTTTGGAGGAAAGACAAATGAACAGTCTTCACATCTATACAATCCATTATCTAACTCAGAAAACTTTTTTTGGGTGCATGACGAACTAGAAGGAATGGCTGAACTGCGAGACTTGGTAGTAGTGGGAAGTGTAAACAAACTTTCAAAACCCTGAGAGGGTTGTAACCGAACACTCTGAGAGCGAGGAAGGGAACTCACAGATGGACCAGGTTGGTTATAGTTAAAAACCTTTTCTGTCCTCATGGAAGGTCCAGGGCGCAAGGCTGACTGGTTATCGGATGAGAATCTAATAACTGCCTGATCATCTATTTCATCAATTGAGATGCCTCTCAACTGTGGTTGTTTCTCATTTTCTGCTTCAATTTGACTGTCACCATCCCAAATATCTAAGGCCCATTCTTCAGGCATCTTAATGTCTTTATGCCTAACTATTGTTGCTCCCATTCATACATGGTGTAGTCACTGGGCCATTTGTACTCTTGAATCTGAAGCAAATTAGCCTGATGATCCTTCCATCTTTTGTTGAGGACACCTTTGTTGTCAGAGATGAACTTGGCATAACATCTATCCAGTTTAATTATTCTATCCAAGATCAAATTAAAACCTAGGACATTTAGGTCTTTGTCTTTCTTCAAGTGCTCAACAATGAGAGAAACCATTTGTTCACATTCATTCTTCCATTCTTAAATCCCTTGAGTTGGTTATCTTCACCAAGTATGCCTAGGATGAACTGATGTGTGAAAGTTCCAAAAGACTCCATCTTTGACTTCATTTTTTGGCTCTCATCAGATGCATACTAGAATTCTTCAATGATCAATTTGACCATTTTCTCTGTGGGCCTTAAGGCAGGAGGGGAATCTATATTTCTTTGCAATACTTTACACAGAGTGATCATAGTGTGATGAACTAGTTGCCATTTCTTTAGCAAAGGATCAAGTATGGGAACATTGGCATTCATCTCCTCCAGTGCTTGAGATAAAGAAGAATAACAACTATGTACATCCTCAATCTTATCCAACACCAACTTGACCCTATTCTCTAAAACCTTTTCAATTATACCAAAAATCTTTGACTCGGTCTCCCACTTGGCAAGTTCATTTGTTTGTTTCAACTTCTCAATCTCCTTCTCAAAATTATTTTTCATGATATAACATGTAACAATGGCATGGAATAATGTCTAAGAGTAGCATGGAATAATGTGTAAGATTGGATTTAGGTCTTTGCTAAGGTGTGATGTGGTCTGCATTCATTCCTTTCCTCCATGGGAATTGTTTTGGTCTAGACTTAACTTGAGTTTTTTGGGTTAAGATTGTTGCCAACCTTGGAGTATAATTTCAAGTTTGATGATGGTATAAATATGTGTCAAGGATTTGTGACTGTATGTATGCGTGATGTATATGATGTCTATGATGTGAATTTGATTAGTGAAGTGAGAGCTTTCATGTGTTAGGGTATTGGATGCAGTGAGCAAAAGGTGTCTACTATTTTTCATTGTTGCTATGAAGGTGATGTTTGTGCTGTGGTGAATATTGAGCTTCATTGGAACTATACTTCATGCATATCTTAGATGCAATTATATCAGTTTATCCCTAGCAGTGATCCTTCTCTTCTATCTATTTCTTCTAGAAAATGAGTCCTTTCGCAGCGAGCCTTTCTTTCTTCTAGGTAGTGAGCCTTTTGTAATTCGGTGTTGCTACTACTTTATATTGTGAGCTAATCCTCGCTGTGGTTTTTCCCTTGTGTTTTCCATGTAAAATCTAGTGTTGTTTTGTGTTTGGCATTTTTATGTTTTTAGTTTCTATTATTTTCCCTTCATGCTTTATCATCATAACAAGTTTAAAGTATAATGTGGATCTAAATGTTTGTGAGGGTTTGAAGTTTATGGTACAATTGATTCACCCCCCTCTCAGTTGCCTTGTGTATTCAATAATTGGTATCAGAGCAAGGTTCCTTAGAAGAAAGATTAATAGCTTGAGGTAGATCTAGGATGGTGCACAAGAAGGATTTTCCCCTATTTGATGGATATTGTTGGTTCCCAAATCAGTAGGTTGCAAAACCTAAAGGTATGCCAGGCCTTATGATTATGCTTTACAAGTGAATTAACCAATGAACATAATCAATCAGAATGATTGGAATTCCCTACATTTTAGGCTCTGCTATGCTGAGGTCGGTATTACCTTATGTTTACGAATGAATAATTACTCCTGAAGTTGGTTGGTGAATTTTGATCAGATTATGGAGTTTATGTAATTTTTTCAATTAAGTCATCCACTTTAACCTAATTTAAATTGGCATATAATCTAAATAGGTTATTTTTATCTATACTAAACACTACTCCTACTTCTACAACAAAAAATTAAAATTGGATTTTAAAGTATTATACAAGGAAATGATTTTGGAAAAGAATTAATCGGTGCCTTTTCCTCAATTGGGCAATGGAGTCTAATCACAGATAGACTTGTGTCTACCTTCTAGTTATAACTCAAATTACTTGACATAATATTATCTATGACTGGCATAAACATGCAATATTGTTTTTATCTGGCTCTACTTAGTTATCCAACTTGGATCCTCCAAATTATAGTGACCTATTTAATGGAATTTAATTCCTACTTGAGGAAACCCTATCAGACAAATCACACAAAACATTAAGTATGCTTTGAAAAACTAGACATATACTTGAGATGTTAATTTAAATAACAAGGAGAAGACAAAATGGAGTCAACCAGATAGAATATATCAATAACATTCAACAAGTAATTGAGAACTAGATTTTAGGGACTAGAGAAATGCAGTTTACTTTTATTGATATGCTTCAAAAAATAGGCCTTTATAATGTCTCTTTCCAAAATCAACTTCCCAGAGAGAGATTCTTATGGTCTTAGTTTCCTTCTTAAAGGAATGAAGGAAGCAACAAGCTTCAGACCGCTCACATGTCAAAAAATGACTTGATATTCCCACTCATTGGTATGACATATTACAATATTTCCCTTTTGACAAGTCTTAATAAGACTACCAAATATTTAAATATATTTTGAAAAGCATAAAAACAAGAAAGAGACAAAAAGGAGGACATCCAAGATTCGTTGATGAAGACTTGGTGCCTGAATATGCTAGCTTGATGGTCACTTAGCTCCATTGCATGCTTTGGCCTATTCAATCTTCAATTGAAAGATATTGTTTCTCCCATTGATACATGGTGTAGTCACTGGGCCATTGTACTCTTGAATCTGAAGTGAATTATCCTAATGATCCTTCCATCTTTTGTTGAGGAGACATTTGTTGTCAGAGATGAACTTGGCATAACATGTGTCTAGTGCAATTATTCTATCCAAGATCAAATTGAAACCAAGGACATTTAGGTCTTTGTCTTTCTTCAAGTGATCAACAATGAGAGAAACCATTTGTTCACATTCATTCTTCCATTTTTAAATCCCTTGAGTTGGTTATCTTTACCAAGTATGCCTAGGATGAATTGATATTTGAATGTTCCAAAAGACTCCAGTTTTGACTTCATTTTTTGGCTTTCATCAGACACATACTGGAATTCTTCAATGATCAATTTGACCATTTTCTCTGTGGGCCTTGAGGTAGAAGGGGAATCTAGATTTCTTTGCAATACTTTACATAGAGTGATCATAGTGTGATGAACTAGTTGCCATTTCTTTAGCAAAGGATCAAGTATGGGAACATTGGCATTCATGTCCTCCAGTGCTTGAGATAAAGAAGAATAACAACTATGTACATGATATTTTATTTCAAGGTTTAACTATGAAATAAAATATCATAATTTGACATGCTGTGAAAAATACCTCCTACTTATCAACTATGTACATCATCAATCTTATCTAGCACCAACTTGACCCTATACTCCAAAACCTTTTCAATTATACCAAAAATCTTTGACTCGGTCTCCTGCTTGGTGGCTTCATTTGTTTGTTTCAACTTCTGAATCTCCTTCCCAAAATTATTTTTCATGATATAATGTGTAATAGTGGCATGGAATAACATGTAAGAGTGGCATGGAATAACGTGTAAGATTGGATTTAGGTCTGTGCTAAGGTGTGATGTGGTCCACATTCATTCCTTTCCTCCATGGGAATGTTTTTGGTCCATACTTAACTTGAATTTTTTGGGTTAAGATTGTTGCCGACCTTGGAGTATAATTTCAAGGTTGATGATGGTACAAATATGTGTTAAGGATTTGTGATTGTATGTATGCGTGATGAATATGATGTCTATGATGTGAATTTGATTAGTGAAGTGAGAGCTTTCATGTGTTAGGCTATTGGATGCAGTGAGCAAAAGGTGTCTACTATTTTTATGTTGCTATGAAGGTGATGTTTGTGTTGTGGTGAATATTGAGTTTCATTGGAACTGTACTCCATGCATATGTTAGATGCAATTATATTACTTTATCCCTGGCAGTGAGCCTTCTCTTCTATCTCTTTCTTCTAGAAAATGAGTCCTTTGGCAGTGAGCCTTTCTTTCTTCGAGGTAGTGAACCTTTTGTAATTCAGTGTTGCTACTACTTTATATTGTGAGCTAATCCTCATTGTGGTTTTTCCCTTGTGTTTTCCATGTAAAATCTAGTGTTGTTTTGTGTTTGGCATTTTTATGTTTTGAGTTTCTATTATTTTCCCTTCATGCTTTATCATCATAACAAGTTTAAAGTATAATGTGGATCTAAATGTTTGTGAGGGTTTGAAGTTTATGGTACAATTGATTCACCCCCTCTCAGTTGCCTTGTGCATTCAATAATTGGTATTAGAGCAAGGTTCCTTAGAAGAAAGATTAATAGCTTGAGGTAGATCTAGGATGGTGCACAAGAAGGATTTTCCCCTATTTGATGGATATTGTTGGTTCCCAAATTAGTAGGTTGCAAAACCTAAAGGTATGCGAGGCCTTATGATTAGGTTTTACAAGTGAATTGGCCAATGAACAGAATCAATCAAAATAATTGGAATTCCTTGCATTTCAGGCTATACTATGCCTAGGTCAGTATTACCTTATGTTCACTAATGAATAATTACTCCTCAAGTTGGTTGGTGAATTTGGATTAGATTATGGAGTTTATGTAATTTTTTCAATTAAATCATCCACTTTAACCTAATTTAAATTGGCATATAATCTGAATAGGTTATTTTTATCTATACTAAACACTACTCCTACTTCTACAACAAAAAATTAAAATTGGATTTTAAAGTATTATACAAGGAAATAATTTTGGAAAAGAATTGATCGGTGCCTTTTCCTCAATTGGGCAATGGAGTCTAATCACAGATAGATTTGTGTCTTCCTTCTAGTTATAACTCAAATTACTTGACATAATATTATCTATGATTGGCATAAACATGCAATATTGTTTTTATCTGGCTCTACTTAGTTATCCAGCTTGGATATTCCAAATTACAGTGACCTATTTAATGGAATTTAATTCCTACTTAAGGAAACCCTATCAGACAAATCACACAAAATATTAAGTATGCTTTGAAAAACTAGACATATAGTTGATATGCTAATTTAAATAATAAGGAGAAGACAAAATGGAGACAACCAAATAGAATATATCAATAACATTCAACAAGTAATTGAGAACTAGATTTCAGGCACTAGAGAAATGCAATTTACTTTTATTGATGTGCTTCAAAAAATAGGCCTTTATAATGTCTCTTTCCAAAATCAACTTCCAAGAGAGAGATTCGCATGGTCTTGGTTTCCTTCTTAAAGGAATGAATGAAGCAACAAACTTCAGACCATTCACATTTCAAAAAATGACTTTTCATATTCCCACTCATTGGTATGACATATTACAATATTTACCTTTTGACAAGTCTTAATAAGACTACCAAATATTTAAATATATTTTGAAAAGCATAAAAAGAAGACAGGGACAAAAAGGAGGACATCCAAGATTCGTTGATGAAGACTTCGTGCCTGAATATGCTAGCTTGATGGTCACTTAGCTGCACTGCATGCTTTGGCCTATTCAATCTTCAATTGAAAGATATTGTTGCTCCCATTCATACATGGTGTAGTCACTGGGCCATTTGTACTCTTGAATCTGAAGCAAATTAGCCTAAGGATCCTTCCATCTTTTGTTGAGGAGACCCTTGTTGTCAGAGATGAACTTGGCATAACATATGTCCAATGCAATTATTCT
Source organism: Cunninghamia lanceolata (assembly GCA_027924645.1). Taxonomy (NCBI): domain Eukaryota; kingdom Viridiplantae; phylum Streptophyta; class Pinopsida; order Cupressales; family Cupressaceae; genus Cunninghamia; species Cunninghamia lanceolata. The sequence goes on from BSBN01000082.1 coordinate 4,388,376, forward strand.
ATCCAAGATCAAATTGAAACCTAGGACATTTAGGTCTTTGTCTTTCTTCAAGTGCTCAACAATGAGAGAAACCATTTGTTCACATTCATTCTTCCATTTTTTAAATCCCATGAGTTGGTTATCTTCACCAAGTATGCCTAGGATGAACTGATGCTTAAAAGTTTCAAAAGACTCCATCTTTGACTTCATTTTTTCTCTCTCATCAAATGCATACTGGAATTCTTCAATGCACAATTTGACCATTTTCTCTATGGGCCTTTAGGTAGGAGCAGAATCTGCATTTCTTTGCAATACTTTACACAGAGTGATCAGAGTGTGATGAACTAGTTGCCATTTCTTTAGCAAAGTATCAAGTATGGGAACATTGGCATTCATCTTCTCTAGTGCTTGAGATAAAGAAGAATAACAACTATGTACATACTTAATCTTATCCAGCACCAACTTGACCCTACACTCCAAAACCTTTTCAATTATACCAAAAATATTTGACTCAGTCTCCTGTTTGGCGGCTTCATTTGTTTGTTTCAACTTCTCAATCTCCTTCTCAAAATTTTTTTCATGACATTCAATTGTTGAATAGGAACAATATTGTCACCAGTTTCTTGTGGCATAGGGGGTTGATAAGGCACAATTGCCTTACTCTAAGAAAAGTCAATGTCCTTCAATTGTTACTTTATCTTTACATTCTCCAAATACATGATTTCATCATTCATTTCAATTTGATTTTTCTCATACTCATTCATTTTGAATTGCATATTTTTCACAACATTTTGTTTGAACATGGTAAAGTGCCTAATCAGTGTGGCTACTTCAAGGGTTGAGGTATCCTGTACTATCTTGACCATTGCTATTCCTCTCAACTCCTGGTTCACATATAGAAATCTTGGCTTATTTGTGCTTTTTTGTGTGGCCCATAATGCTAGAGTATCAGTTTTTGGGTTATACCCAACACCACTCACACCATCCTCAAAATCAAATTCAGAAACCATCATTGGATCATCTTGACTTCTTACTTGATCCAACAAAAACATTTTCTTCAATTCCATACCAGGGATGATTAACATGTTGCTTTTCAAGACCTTTTGTCAAGCCTCTTGAGGACTGGCATTTATTTCATCAATCTTTAGTTCTTTAAATGTTTGGGTTACAATTTGATCATGGTGAGACTCATGTATACCCATTTTATTTATTTCAACTTTTTCCTCAAATTCTTTCATCTTCATCTTCAGCCAAAAATCCTTGAAATTTGGAGTGTTGATGAAATCAACATCATCCATAAATCTCATAGAGGTCATAATTCTTTCATCTTCATGCATCTTAGGCTCACCTTGTGCTTGTTCATCCATCCTTGCCTTAGGTTTATGTGCCTCTGTCTCCTGACCACAAGGGGCTTATTGACCTCTTCATCATCTACCATGTGCCTCAAAATGTTTTCCACATCATCTGTCTCACCTATTCCTTCAGTTATTTAATATGGCACTAACGTAGGCATATTATCAAATTTTTATCTCTTAGCTCCAGGCTCTTCAGGAGATAGAGGCTCTTGTACTGGCATGGCATTAGGAGCAGTTTCTACAATCACAACTCCAATTAACCTCTTCACTAGGATCTTAGAAACCTTTGCAGACTAGCTCTCTGCTTTTCCATATATTCTTTCAAAGTTATCAATTATCAAATTTATTATTTTTAATGGGTCATTTTCTTCAACAAAAAATCCCAAAAATTTAGGGTTTTCTTTTTCTTATCCTTCTCTATCTCCATCAAAATTTCCCATTCCATTTTTCTATCATATACTTCCTTTGGGGTGAGGTAGTTCCTGATCACATCCTCATCAAGGTTAACTTGATGGGATATCCTAGATCTAGTGAGAATGAACTGTCAAACAAAGTTCATGTGTCCCTCTGGGTCATAGACCCTCTCTATTTTTGTCTTCAAAGAATATTTTGTTTTCAAGTATGCTTGCAATTCCTCCAAGGTATCTAAACCAACTAACAATTCACCAAAGATAGTCAAACCAGGCAAGAATGTGCCCTTCTTCTATTTTTTCATCACATCTCTTTCCATCCAAAGAATTTGCCACATGAATTCAAGAAATGCTAATCTGTCAAGCACAAAATTGGGCAAAGCATGAGGTGGTTGGGTACACCCATAAACTTTGATTATAGTATGATCAGGAGGGAAGAACCAATCATCAAAGTTATGCATGTGGCCTTGTTTTGACTTTAAAGAAAGAGGCCTCAATACCTCTAAGATTCCTATGGATAATCTAGGTGAAAGGTATCCTAGTGAAGCCATTTTCCTTACTACAAAATCATCAAGAAATAGTTCTTGCAATTACTATCCTAGATGTAGCACCATCTTTGGTCTATCATGCTCAAATCCATCCTTTTGGTCCACCTTCTTCTATTTTGATACAATATCAAATGACACAATAAATCATAATGTTTGAAAATCATGGGGGTTATGTTTTCCCTTATTTGGAGTAGTCCATCATGAAACGTTTTCTCAATAAAGGATGCAAAGTCATATTCATCATTGACTTTAGGGTTTTGAATCCTCATTACCATCATCATCATGCCAACTGGCATTCTATTTTGAGCATCAACACCCAATACTTAGCAAAGAGAAAAATGGGTCCTCTTGAAGTATATTTCAAAGTCATCTACTGAGAATGGCTCCACAGCTATAGATTAAAAATGAATCCTCCTATTGTTCACCCCTTTCCTCATATATAATGGAAGCTCATCACTCCTATGAGTCTTCCTCAACTTGATGTAATCTTCTTCACTCTTTTGGAGGTCAACTTTTGTAAGAGCCTATTTATTGAGCATGAAATAGTCAATGATTGAAGCTCTATTCACAAACACCAAGGGTGACCCATCTAGTAGTCTAACTATCTTGTTGCTACATGATACTGCTATGACAACACTCTGACTAGTTCAATATCCACAAATACATTTGGTACAACTAGTTTGGCCAAATCAAGATTCCATGGGTTAGCAACAGGCCCCAATCCATTATTCTTCTCATAAAAATATCAAAATAAGTTCCAGCCTAAAATGGGGATTATGGCATCATGACAACCTTGTGCCTCATCTTTGAACATCTTTTTATATCCCTTGTCAACTAAATTGGGCAAGACATCCAATATAGATTGTTGGAGGGGTCATTTTTTCTCTTTTAGGATAGAGGATTCCCTTTTCTTGTTTACTGATTCAACCTTTTTAGGTGCCATGGTTTACTACTTTTATGAACTAGGGTTTTGACAATTATTTGATCTACTGAACCACTTGAAAGAAAAATGCACACCAAATATCAACTTTGACATAGAGACTGATGAAAATCACTTACCCGGTCAAAAGGAACTTGCATAGCACACTCATATTTTGAATTTTCCATCACCAAATAACCTCTGAACTTGTTTGAATGAGAAAAATTGCAAAGAAACTTGAGATTTTATCAATTATGGAGCTGGTCACCTTGCCATTACCCTATTTCATACTAAGTGACAAGCTTCGATCACTGTGAATAAATTTTGAATATATAGCATTGATCAAGAGTGATATGATAGTCAACATGTTTTGCATTAAATGTGAAGTCCAACTGTATCGCAACCCCATTCAAATGGTTTAGTGGCTCCATGGGATAGCGGGACAACAAACCCTACCTTTTCATTTGTTCACCATAATACTACAAGGCTTGCTAAACTTCATCGAAGGCCTGTGGTTACATGTGACAGTTATCTCTATCTTTTACCACTATCCTACAAACCTTGTGAGGTTACTGCTATGGGATGGTGGGATATACTTTATTTCTTTTAGCTCTTACCACTTTACTGTAGATCATTAATTTCATCATTGCAGGGCCATGGTGCCATTTTTACCACTAACTTAACCTCTACTGCAATACTGCAAGTCAATATCATAACCATTGCGGGGCTACGATATATATTATATGTTACTTGGAACTTTATACCACGAGCCCGCAAATCCATTTTGAAACTGTCGCGGGGCTATGGTGAAACTTGGACTTCGCTTATACCTTTACCGCTATCACACAAACTTGCTTATCTCCTACTATGATAATGTGGTCATTAAATGTTTGCTTCCTTTGGCCCTTGCACACCCACAAAGGGCTATTAGGGTATGCTGCAGGATTGTGGTAATGCTTAAAAACACTTATGTGGACAAAAATACAAAGATTTCTCACATGCATGTGACATGAAATTCTTATGAAGGATTATCAAAAGACTTATTGATATGATTGCAAAAATAATATAGACCATCTAAGATGGATTTGTGGAAATGAAATCTGTGAAACTAGATGGGACCAAGTGAATTTTGAATAGTCCTAATAGATCTAACTATGCAATTTGGAAGATAAGGATGGAATCTTTTTTGATTTCTCCTGGTTATGAGATCTAGAAATACATTGAGTCTAATTACACTATACCTTAGAATGGTATAAGAATTGTTGAAGAGATCAAATCTCATGAAATTGATGGTAGGGTAAAACATGATCTTTTAAGTGATCTTACTAATTTTGAATTGGTGAAAGTTGTGAATTTGAAAATTGTTAATGAGATTTGAAAAAAGTTGAAAAGTGCTTATGAAGGAGATGATAAGGTTAAACAAGATAAAATGCAGAATTTGAAACTCATGTTTGAGACCATGTGAATGTCTAAAGATGAAAACATTACAAGCTATTTAGAGAAGGTGGATGAAGTCATCAATGGCATCAAAGAACTTGGTGGAAATATAGATGATAAATAAGTGATATTGAAGGTACTTAGAACTCTTCCTAAGACTTAGAATCATAAGGTTTCTTATATTGAAGAATTATAAAATTTGAATCAGATTACCAAAGATCGGTTGCTTGGCACCTTAACTACTTTTGAAATAAGAGAGTTTGGTACAACTAGAGGAATGGCAAAGGTTGAGACTGCTTTTAAGGCTGGAAAATCAGAGAAGACTATGAAATCAGATCTTGAAGACCTTGATGAAGTGGAAGCTAACTTTGTGAGAAGAATAAAAAAGGGTACTGGAAAGTTCAGTGGTAAGTTTCTTTTTAAATGTTTCAGTTGTGGAAAGATAGGTCATTATGCTTCAAGATGTCCATATAGAGCTTTGAGGAATAAGAATAGGGAAAATAGAGGTAAGATGGTTAAGAAAAGTTACTATGTTAGAGAAGATGCAATTATATCTGATGATGAATCTAATTATGAGGATGATAATGATAATGAATGCTTATTCATAGCCCTAAGAGATGAAACTATTTCTACTAATTCTAGAAGCTGCATGAAGGAAAAGGGTCTAGAAGCAAGTACTAACCTTGAAGGCACTATAATGTCTGCTTTTCATGCTAGAAGAGAAAATGATGACTGGGTCATTGACAGTGGATGCTCAAATCATATGACAGGTGACAAGAGTAAGTTTGTTAAACTTCAAAAATATAAAGGTGTAGTTAGGTTTGGTGATGATACAACTGCTAAGATCTATGGAAAAGGTTCAATTAGTTTTGATGGAAATCATAACACTGATGATGTTATTTATGTCAAAGGTTTAAAGCATAATCTCTTGAGTGTTGGATAGATGTGTAGCAAGGGTTACAGTCTTATGTTTTAGGATGATGGCTGTGAGATTAGAAAAAGCTCTGGAAAAGTGATTGTTACTGGAAAGAGGACAAATGGAAATGTTTATCAACTCAAAGGTGCTGATGGATGTTTCTTCATGACTCAAATTAGTGAGAGTTAGCTATGGCATAGGAGATTGTGTCACATCAATTTTGATATCCTGGTAAGAATAAGTTCAATTCAATCTATGAGAGATTTGTCAAAGATCACAAATCCTATCAATGCCATTTGCAAGGATTGTCAAGTTAGAAAGCAAGAAAGAGGAAGTTTCAAAGTCAAAGAACAATCTTCTACTGGACTGTTGGAATTGGTACATATATATCTTTGTGGTCCTACCAAGGTAAGGTGTTTTCTAGGTGATAGGTGTTTCATGTTGCTAATTGATGATTGTTCCAGAATGACATGCGTCACTTTTCTTAAGGAAAAATTAGAAGCCCTAGATAAGTTTAAATCCTTTAAAGCAATGGTTGAAAATGAAATGGATATGAAGATCAAATGTTTGAGCTCTTATAGAGGTGGAGAATTTACTTCAAATGAGGTTAATACCTTTTGTAAGGATCATGGGATAAAGAGGCATTTATTTGCCCCTAGGACTCGTCAGCAAAATGGAGTGGTTGAAAGGAAGAACATGATTGTTCAAGAAGCTACAAGGACAATGATAAAAGAAGCAACCCTACCAGAAGTCTACTGGAGAGAAGTAATTCACACTGATGTCTACATACAAAACATAGTACAAGTAAGAGAAAATGACATAAAGACTCCCTGTGAGCTATGGTATGGAAGGTGTTACATCGAAAAATGTCCCCTTGGGGGCTTTTCCCTCTTAAGGTTTAGCTCTTAGGTCCTGTTTATGCATTTAGGGCATATTTCATGTTAATCTAACTTCCCGATGAGAAAACCTTGAAGTCTCATGGAAATTTAGACTCAGGGGATGCACTTATGACAAACCCTACCTAAAATAGGTAGGTAGACTTGGGCACCCGCACCCTAGTCCTGCACTATTTTAGGTCAGACCTAATTTCAAAGTGTCGGTTAGTGACCATTATTTGGGTCCTATGACGACATGGTAAGTTTCAATTACAAAATTCTTGGTAGGAATATTTGTAGTTGCACATATAAGCATGCTTAGGCATTCATTTGTAAACTAGATGGCTATTGTGATCTTTGGCATACTTGTGATTTGGAGCATTCAAAATATTCATTGTGTTGTAGAGCAGAGCATTGTTTTTTATGTTTGTGTTTACACATTTGAGCATTCATCTCCTCATGGCATGAAGAGATTCTTCCTTCCATGAGATCTTCAGTACAAGGTGATATCATTTGTGTTTTCAATCATTTATCATTTGGATTTTGCCTCTACCCCACAGGGATATGCACTCTTTATTTGACAACAGTGTTTGGAAGACTTGAATGTCTCTCCGAGGCTTGACTAAGGCAAGCCTCTAAACACCACAACCCCCAACCCATTTTTTTGTGATTGTAGGTTACAAGTTGTAGAAGCAGGAAAAGTGGAGTTGCATGAGACTAGTGTAGACTGTCAAAATTGTAGATCTGAAGAGAAAATAGGGACTTGGACTCAGGCGCCCGCACATTAGTCCTCTAGATCCTGCAACTGAAGATCCTCCAGAACAACAAGAACATGTTGTAGACAAGGTTTCTAGATCCTGACAAAAAGTATGGCACTGGACTAGGGCACCTACTCATTAGTCCCTGACTATTCTACTTTCCAAATTATCATTTAGTATCTTTGAGTGCAAGCATTTTCTATGATTTGTCTATTTGCTTCTGAATTTGCATAATTAGGGTTTTGAGCATAATTGGGCATAATTAAACAACAAATCTACACAATTCCAATCTTCCCTACATTCCAAGTGACTGAAGGCTTGACAATAGATTCCTACTCAACCTAAAGTCCTTGAATGTTTAAGGTGAAAGGAGGATTCACACAAACCACCAAATAAAAAACCCTCTTACAAATTTTACCTTAAATAGAAGGGTTCCTATTGTTAAATATTTCAAAGTTTTTGGAAGAAAATGTTGTTGATAACTGAGAGGGGGGGGGGTGAATCAGTTATCCTAATTATTTCCTTATTGAACTTTCCTTTTAATTGAAGCAGCATAAAATCAAACACAAAACATTAACCATGAAATAAGAAACACATGACACAGTATTTTTGACGTGGAAACCCTGTTAAGGGAGAAAACCACGGGGTGATTAACCCAAGAATTATTCTCTGTTAGAAGAATAGGAAATTACAAAAATGGCACTTGCCAATTAGGGCTCACTGCCCGAGCACACTGCTCACAAGAGGCTCACTGCCTACAAGAAGACACACTGTCTTACAAAGTGATAAGAATCACAGTCTTGAACTGATTGGAAGCATCTGCATATGCTGGAGTTCAGTTCCGGTTAAGTTCAGTATACTGATCTGCTGCACTTCATCTTTCCTCTGTTCTTTAGTCTGCTATCCTTTCACATACCGGATCTTTCTTGCTACTTCTGCTCTACTCTGGACTTGTTCGCATATCCTTTTACTTCACACTTCACACTCTTTACAACTAAATCCATCCTCTATATATATCCGCACAAGTAATTTCATCACCTTTCTAGTCGGCATCCGGAACAGTCTATTTTCTTACAAACTTAGTTCTGTCGGCTGAATCCTTGCTCACCAAGCAATGCAGATCAAGCATATACTTGTAGATATCATCAATTATGTCGGCCAAACATGATTCATGCCTCCGCAACCTTTATCATCATCTGTAACACATCCGGAAAGTAGTCTGATACTCTATCAGTCAGTTCTTCCTCTGTTTTCACTGTCTCTCAGGAATCCGGTACTCAACTATTCATATCTTTTTCTTTGTCCATCTCCGGAGGCTAAATCCTTGGAATATACTACTCAAGATAGTCCTCTTGACTTCCCCAGATCCGCACTGTGCCAAGACACTTCCTCTGAGAGATCCGGACCAATCTGTCGGACCTTGCCACATGCTCTGTTCTTGTTCACCGGACCACAACAATCTTCAATCTGACTTCCGGTAGAGATATATCATGACTTGCGGATATGTGGGATGACCTTTGTTGCCATCAATGACAACAACCATGAATCCATATAGTGTCTCTTGCCAACAATCTCCCCCTTTGGCATTGATGGCAACACTTAGTGAAAAATGACTAAGTGTTTACACTATGCTCCCCCTTTGCTGATGCTCTTGTCTTTATATACAATTTCCGGAACTCCCCCTGAGTTGGATTCCTCATTTTTCACTGCTCCTCACTCCCCCTTTGACATCAATGGCAAAGGGTAGGGTCCGCACACCAAAATTCTCAAAAATTTTCTATATATAGCCGCATATTTACATACTCACATATACTGCAGAATGTCTGCAAAGGATGTCTGCAGTTGAACCATTTCAGTAGCCCAACTAAGCTTCATTCTGTCCAAGATTGAAATGTGACCACTCAACAAAAATGCAAAAGCTTCTGCCCGCCTGAGATCTGTCGGATCTTTTGTATGGGCGGTGGTCTGGGCATCACTGATGGCCTCATGCATAGTTTCCAACTTAGGGACTATAATCCTTCTAAGTTCTCCCATCCGGTTGGTAATGTTCTTCCTCTCCTTCTCAAGATTCTTTATTTCATTCAAGACTGCAATAGTCTGACATTCTTGATTTATTATAGAGGAAGAGAGAGGATCAAAACTTTGAGATAAGCTTTGAAGCTTGTCCTGTTCCTCTTTTATTTTCTTGTCAATTGCTGCTGTTGCCTTTGACCAAGATATACAAAATTTGTAGATGTCACCGCCATCCTTAAGAGCATTTTCTAAGCTCTTTATTCCAATGCTTACAATCTTCCTATCCTTAGAGATTAATTCTAATATTTCAGAAAATCTCTTATCCAAAAATTCCTTCCGGACCTTTTTGTAATCCTTTATCATACCGGAGCACCTCCCTGAACAGGTCTAACTTAATCGAACACAGCTTCTTCATAACTCCATGCGGACCTCTGAAAACTTGACTGAAGCATCTCAGGACTTATATCTACAAACCCTTTAATCCGCATCTTGTGCCACATCCGGCACAACTTGTTTGGCTGGGGGAACAGAATCTTCTTTGAGTCTCCCCCTGAGCCTGAGCTCACTTTTTAATTTCCGGAAGAAATATCAGCACCAGAATCTGGTGCGGATCCAACCTCTACATTCTCTGAGCTTTTCTTCACCCAAATCTTGCTCATCTGATTCCTAACTTCATCCGCATTCATCTTTTGTTTACCCTTGTCTTGATTCTGATTATACACCGGACCTCTTTTGTCCTGATTCTTGTTTCTGCAGACTTTAGCATTATGACCGGACCTATTGCAGATTTGGCAAATAACATTTCTTTGCATATTTAACTGATATCCCCTTGATCTGCATTGATTAGCCATATGACCTATTCTATTGCATGTAAAGCATCTACCTTTGAATGATTTGTTTACTTGCATAATTCTGCATTCATGGGATTTGTGTCCATACCTTTTGCAGTTGAAGCACTGTCCGGAGAAGGATGAATTAATCTGATTCATTCTCATTCTACACTGATTAGCTTTGTGACCAAAGTGGTTGCAGCTGTGGCAGTATCCATTGAAGGATGGATATCTTTGAGCATTTGGCTGTCTTACCAGAGGTCTTCTAGGCCTGCTCCTTGGATTTTCTGATCCAAGATTCTTCTGACCGGATCCGGAGCTTTCTCCTTTCTCATATCCCAAGCCATACTTGTCATCTGTCCTCTTTTGACTTCCAAGAAGAACTTCAAGTTGAGCAGAACTTATCTTGAATTTCTCTTTATATTCATTTGCTGTTTGAAGGTCTCTTTTGAGAGAGGCAATTTGATCCTCAAGTTTTCCTTCATTATCTTTGGAATCTTCAAGATCAGATTCAAGGTGTCTGATAATCCTGTCCATCTGGTGGCATTCTTCTGATTTTTCTTTAAGAGATTGTCTTAGATTGTCTTCAGCCTTTCTTTTTTCTTCAATCTCTTGAGTAAACTTTATAGTTCCTGATTCCATTTCATGTCTTAACATAATGACTTCTTTTGATAACTTTTCACATAACTTGGTTTGCTCAGTCAATTCCTCACTTGTATTGCTTTCTTCACTTTGTCTTGCCAACTGTTGAAGCAGCTCCTTTCTCTTTTTCATAGAGAGACTTAATTTGTCTTTTAATTCTCTCATGAATTCATCAGCCTGTTTGAGTCTTTCCTTTAATTCACTGACTTCAGAATTTGACTGTTCAAGATCCTCAAGGGCAGTCTTGAGTTGCTCCCTTAAACCATATGCATCCATTTGAAATCCCAGATCTTCCTCAAGCTGTTAGGCTCTATTAGGAGGAACTTAGCTCTGATACCAATTGTTGATAACTGAGAGGGGGGGGGTGAATCAGTTATCCTAATTATTTCCTTATTGAACTTTCCTTTTAATTGAAGCAGCATAAAATCAAACACAAAACATTAACCATGAAATAAGAAACACATGACACAGTATTTTTGACGTGGAAACCCTGTTAAGGGAGAAAACCACGGGGTGATTAACCCAAGAATTATTCTCTGTTAGAAGAATAGGAAATTACAAAAATGGCACTTGCCAATTAGGGCTCACTGCCCGAGCACACTGCTCACAAGAGGCTCACTGCCTACAAGAAGACACACTGTCTTACAAAGTGATAAGAATCACAGTCTTGAACTGATTGGAAGCATCTGCATATGCTGGAGTTCAGTTCCGGTTAAGTTCAGTATACTGATCTGCTGCACTTCATCTTTCCTCTGTTCTTTAGTCTGCTATCCTTTCACATACCGGATCTTTCTTGCTACTTCTGCTCTACTCTGGACTTGTTCGCATATCCTTTTACTTCACACTTCACACTCTTTACAACTAAATCCATCCTCTATATATATCCGCACAAGTAATTTCATCACCTTTCTAGTCGGCATCCGGAACAGTCTATTTTCTTACAAACTTAGTTCTGTCGGCTGAATCCTTGCTCACCAAGCAATGCAGATCAAGCATATACTTGTAGATATCATCAATTATGTCGGCCAAACATGATTCATGCCTCCGCAACCTTTATCATCATCTGTAACACATCCGGAAAGTAGTCTGATACTCTATCAGTCAGTTCTTCCTCTGTTTTCACTGTCTCTCAGGAATCCGGTACTCAACTATTCATATCTTTTTCTTTGTCCATCTCCGGAGGCTAAATCCTTGGAATATACTACTCAAGATAGTCCTCTTGACTTCCCCAGATCCGCACTGTGCCAAGACACTTCCTCTGAGAGATCCGGACCAATCTGTCGGACCTTGCCACATGCTCTGTTCTTGTTCACCGGACCACAACAATCTTCAATCTGACTTCCGGTAGAGATATATCATGACTTGCGGATATGTGGGATGACCTTTGTTGCCATCAATGACAACAACCATGAATCCATATAGTGTCTCTTGCCAACAAATGTTATACCAGAAGAGATGAAGAACTAGGAAAGTTTAATGCAAGGTATGATGAAGGTATTTTCCTTGGGTATTCTACTAAAAGCAAATATTATCGGTGTTACAACAAAAGACTAAGAAAAATTATTGAAAGTGCTAATGTTAAGGTTGATGAAGATATACAAAAGATTTCAGAGGTTAATGGATATGAATCAAATGAGTCTTCTTGCAGAGACGAAAGAAAAAGAAGTACAAGTTGAAGAATAAGAAGCTCTGGAAAGAATCCCTAAAACTCCCAAGTATGTATAGAGAGGTCACACTAAAGACCATATCATTGGTGATAAGAGCAAAGGTGTATTGACAAGAAGGAGAGATGCTAAAGAATAGGTAAATCTATGTTTACTTTCTAAAGCTGAACCTAAAACAATGGTTGAGGCATGCAAGGATGAGTATTGAATTCAGACTATGAAAGAAGAACTAATACATATTGAGAAGAATTAGACTTGGGAACTTGTCCCAAGACTAGAGAACAAAAATCTAATTGAAACTAACTGGGTATTCTAGAACAAATTGAATGAGAATGTAGAAGCTCAGAAGTGGTAAGGAACAAGGCAAGACTTGTGTGCAAAGGCTACTCACAAGTGGAAGGAATAGACTATGAGGAAACTTATGCTCTGGTGGTATGAATGGAGGCCATTAGGATGTTTTTAGCTTTTGCAGCACATAAGGATTTCAAAGTATATAAAATAGATGTGAAGTCTACTTTCTTGAATGGTGAGTTGGAAGAGGAAGTAAACATAGAACAACCAGATTGATTTTAGTTGTTAGATAAGTTGGATATGGTTTACAAGTTGAAGAAGGCACTATTTGGATTGAAGTAAGCCCCCAGAGCTTGGTATGCAAGGTTAGCAAGGTATTTATTACAACAAGGATTCAATAAAGGTACTGTAGGTAGAAATCTATACATTAAAATAAGTGAAGATCAAATTTTGATTATGGAAGTGTATGTAGATGACATGATTTTTGGTGGAAATGAAGGTATGTGTAAGAGTTTTGTAGATGAAATGCAAAAAGAATTTGAAATGTCAATGTGTGGGGAAATGAAGTTCTTCCTTGGGTTACAGATCAATCAGATAGATAAGGGTATTTTTATTTCTTAGTCAAAGTATGTAAAAGAGTTGTTCAAGAAGTTTGGAATGGAAGATTCTAAACTAGTTTGTACTCCTATGGTTACTGGTTGTAATTTGAGCAAGAATGATGAATTTCCTAAGGTTGATCAGAGCAAGTACAAATCAATGATTAGAGGATTACTATATCTGACTTCTACTAGACTAGATATTATGCATCCAGTTCGTCTTGTGACTGGATTTCAAGAAGATCCTAGAGAGTCACATTGGTGCAGGAGCACCTACCTTACAGTGGCCTCCATGAGGCAGTTAGTTAGCTTTAAGTCTTGTTGTTGTTTCCAAGAAGGTCTTATAAGACCAATGCATGTAATAATGTCTGAATTGACCATGCTTTTACTATTTTTAGATAGTTTGTTGGATAGCTGTTTAGTTTGTTAGATCAGTTGGGTCTCCCAGCCGCTTGGAGAAATATCAGTACTACTGTTGTGAGTAGATAAATATCCCCAGAATTGGGTCATTTTATGATAGGGAGACATACTATGAAGTTAGATTGTGTTGTGGGAAAGTAGAGTATTGTAATTGCCTTCTTTGAAAGTAATAAAGAGATTCTGTTTGTGTCAATTCTCTATTTGGATCCCATTGTGTAATCAAATTGCTATTCTAGTGGGTGCATGGATTCATTTATCCATTCCACCGGTTGATTCGTAGAATTGGTGGAATGGTTATGTATAATAGTTAGGTTTTCGTTTTGTGTTTTTGTTTGTTCACATGCATGTTTACAGGATCGTAGGTCAAAGGTGTTGAGAACCCTAGCAAGGGTATGTGCTAGGTTGTGTAGGTTGTATCAGGTTTGAGAAACCACCCAAGAAGTGGACCAGACCATCGCAAAGTTTGATAGGTCGAAGTGGCATGTGTTGAAGAAATCGGCGTGAGTTGGTCGATCGGGTTGACATTTCCATTGTGGGCCGACAATGTTATGTTTGGTCGATAAGCAAGGTTATCGGCAAGAGAAGAAGGATCGGTGAAGGAGTTAAATGTTGGGCCGACGGTATAGGTCAGGCCGACAGAGGAATTGACTTAGCGATCGGAGTGACAAACCAAAGGTGTCACCAATGAAAGGTATATCGGTATGAGGTGCACCGTCGAAGGAGGAGAAGAAAGCTACGCTGATAGTTAAAGTGTTGCTCACTACCAACCAAGGGCAATGCGTCAGGGAGACAATAGCGATCAGCAAGAAGGTTGGAAGTGTTCACCGACAGTTCAAGTCTTGGCAATAGGAGATTAACACTAGGTGTATCGGTGGGAGATCAGTGGATTGCAGGAGGAATATTCGTCGTGTGCATAAAGTTGAGTATCATCATCAGGATGTTTCAATATGACCTGATAAGTTATATCCTGATGCTGGTTGTGTAAGTGGGTCAGATATCAGGGCGACGTAAGCATCTGAAGGAAAGGTGCATATGGCTGTCGTCATCAAGATATTTGGAGGAGCCCGATAAATAATATCCTGCTAATAGGCCAAAGGTCGAAGGTTTATCTGTAGGAGGATATCGGTCAGTAGAGAAAATATGATGATGCTAACAGGTTTTAGGTTTGGGTGCATGATTAGTAATGCATAGACATACATGCTGTATGTCAGGGTTTTAGTGTGGGTGCCTCTGCATCATAGTGGTATCAGAGCTCAGTAAAGGGTCTGGGCTGTTTTGATTCTGTCACTGAGAAGACAGAGGTAGGGGAGTGAGAGGTTGACAAAATGCCTCTGAAAGGTAATGGTATTGCAAGGGAGTTCCAGGAGATGAAGGAAAAACATGCCAGAGAGATGAGGAAGATGAAGGAGCTTACTGAAGCACTTCAAGCTAGGCTTGTAGCCTTGGAGAAGAACAAAAAGAGAGAAGTGGAAGATAGTGAATCAGAAGAAGAGGAAGATGATGCCGAAGAGTATGAAGAGGTAGCTGAAGATCTGAATGCTGAAGACTAGAGGTTTGCAAAACTGTTAAAGGCAGTGCAGAGTGATAAACCTAAAGTAAAGATTGATGTTCCTAGGTACACAGGAAGTTTGAATGAAGATGAGTTACTGGATTGGATTGCTGCACTTGATAATCACTTTGAATGTGAAGATGTTGCTAAGGATCAGAAGGTAAAGATTGCAAAGACCAAGTTAGGAGGTCATGCTTTGGTATGGTGGGATTATGTACAATCCGAGAGAAGGAAACAAGGAAAGTCAAAGTTCACTTCATGGGATAAAATGGTAGCAAGGATCAAAGGTAAATTCTTGCCCAAGGATTATGAAATTCAGATGTTTAAGAAGCTGTAATTTTTAAGGCAAAAGGAAATGGATGTGAAGGCATATATTGAGGAGTTTTATAAGTTGAGTATGAGATCTGGTCATCATAAGAATGAGGTAGAAAAGGTGGCTAGGTACTTGGTTGGTTTGAGATTGAACATACAGGATGAGTTAATTTTAGCTAACCCTAAGAGTGTAGAGGATTGTTACCAAATGGCAATCAGGATTGAAGAAAAGATGAATAGAAGACAAGATAAATCCATGAGAGGAAGGGGCAGCAATATGAGGGGAAGAGGATCAGCTCCTACAACAAGACAAACTAATGAGAGTCTAGAAGACACTGGTAAAGGACAAGGACAGTCTGATTTCAGAGGTGGATGGAAGGGTACTAGAGGCAGATTTGGAGGTGGTAGAGGTTCTACTACATTTTTAGGAAAGTGTTACACCTATGGTGAGTTTGGTCATCTATTTTTTAAATGTCCAGAAAGACAAGGTTCATCATCTAGAGATGATAGAACGAATGACAAGAGAGTACAACTTGTGCAAGAAGAGAAAGTAGAGGAAAGTGTGCAAAGTTCAAACACTTATCAAGGAGATAGAGCTCCTGACAATTATGGATATCCTGAGGAGGGAGAAGCATTGATGTTAAGAAGGACAGTCTTGAAGACATCAAAGGATATGATGCAAAGAAAAGCTCTTTTCAAGATACATGCAAAAGCAAAGGTAGAATATGTAAGGTTGTCATTGATACTGGTTCAACAGACAATATGGTATCTCAGGAAATGGTGGATAAACTGAATTTCGAAAGGATTCCACACCAACACCCTTACAAGGCATCTTGGGTGAGTGATAGTCAATCACTTTTTGTATATGAATAGGCATATGTTGATTTTCAGATTGGGGCATATCATGATAGAGTTTTGTGTGACATATTGCCCATGGAATGTTGTCACCTACTATTGGGTAGGCCATGGCAATTTGATAGGAGGGTACTGTATGATGGGTATGCAAATATCTACACCATCAAGAAAGATGGGAAAACTATTGTGTTGATGCCATTATAGGAAGAAGCTACAGCATAGAAGGCAGCAAAAATCATTTTAGTGGGAAAGAGGGAATTTGTGAAGATGCTTACAGCCGCAGGCATAAAGGTAGTTGACACTATAGGGACAGAAGTTGTTCAAGACAACAGTTTGAAGAAGGGTTCAATTTTGACTAACAGAGGTCAGTAGCAGGTTTAGAAACAGGTTTGCCAACAGCAACCAGTTGAGTGGAATGACAAGGATGTTGTCATAGTTGGAACTATTGTTTGTTTCATAAAAGTTGAAAGGAAGATAGAATTGAACATTGTAGAAGTTCAAGAGGCAATTACTAAGGTTATTCAATCAGATATTCAGACAGAGGTGCTGGTAAGACAAACTAGCCAACATAGGGTATGCATGAATAGGCAGGAAGGTTTACTTGCAAGACAACAAGTTACAATTCAGAAATCTTGCCACAGCCAAGAGACAACAGAGGATAAAGCTAGAATAGGTCAGAACACTGAGATGGCAAGGAGTAAAGGTGGAATTCTTCCACAACCTAACTCATGGGACATGAGTTCTTTTTCTGTTGGGGAGTATGGTGTAGGAGCACCTAGCTTACAATGGCCTCCATGAGGTAGTTAGTTAGCTTTAAGTCTTGTTGTTGTTTCCAAGAAGGCCTTATAAGACCAATGCATGTAATAAGGTCTGAATTGACCATGCTTTTACTATTTTTAGATAGTTTGTTGGACAGTTGTTTATTTTGTTAGATCGGTTGGGTCTCCCAGCCGCTTGGAGAAATATTAGTACTACTGTTGTGAGTAGATAAATATCCCCAAAATTGGGTCATTTTAGGATAGGGAGACATACTGTGAAGTTAGATTGTGCTGTGGGAAAGTAGAGTATTGTAATCACCTCCTTTGAAAGCAATAAAGAGATTCTGTTTGTGTCAATTCTCTATTTGGATCCCATTGTGTAATTGAATTGTTGTTCTGGTGGGTGCATGGATTCGTTTATCCATTCCACCAGTTGATTCGTAGAATCGGTGGAATGGTTATGTACAATAGTTTAGGTTTTCATTTTGTGTTTCTATTTGTTCACATGCATGTTTGTAGGATCGCAGGTCAGAGGTGTTGAGAACCCTAGTAAGGGTATGTGCTAGGTTGTGCAAGTTGTATTGGGTTTGAGAAACCACCCAGGAAGTGGACCAGACCATCGTGAAGTTTGACAGGTCGAAGTGGCATGTGTTGAAGAAATCGGTGTGAGTTGGTCAATCGGGTTGACATTTCCATTGTGGGCCGACAATGTTATGTTTGGTCGATAAGCAAGGTTATCGGCAAGAGAAGAAGGATCAACAAAGGAGTTAAACGTTGGGCCGACAGTATAGGTTAGGCCGACAGAGGAATTGACTTAGCGATCAGAGTGACAAACCAAAGGTGTCACCAATGAAAGGTATATCGGTATGAGGTGCACCGTCGGAGGAGGAGAAGAAAGCTACGCTGATAGTTAAAGTGTTTCCGATTGGAAACCAAGGGCAATGTGTCAGGGAGACAATAGTGATCGGCAAGAAGGTTGGAAGTGTTCGCTGATAGTTCAAGTCTTAGCGATAGGAGATTAACACTAGGTGTATCGGTGGGAGATTAGTGGATTGCGGGAGGAATATTTAGTGGAATATTCGTCGTGTGCATAAAGTTGAGTATTGTCATCAGGATGTTTCAATATGACCCGATAAGTTATATCCTGATGTTGGTTGTGTAAGTGGGTTAGATATCGGGGTGACGTAAGCATCTGAAGGAAAGGTGCATATGGTTGTTATCATCAAGATATTTGGAGGAGCCTGATAAATAATATCCTACTGATAGGCAAAAGGTCAAAGGTTTATCTGCAGGAGGATATCAGTCAGCAGAGAAAATATGATGATGCTGACAGGTTTTAGGTTTGGGTGCATGATTAATAATGCATAGACATACATGTTGTATGTCAAGGTTTTAGTGTGGGTGCCTCTGCATCACACATGTTATAACAATGAAAAGGATTCTAATATATTTAAAGGGCACTCTAGATCATGGCTTGTGGTATCCAAAAGATACTAACTTTATTCTAAGTTCTTATATAGATGTAGATTGGGCTAGTTGTGTAAATGATAGGAAAAGTACAAGCAGTCATGTATTCTTTCTTAGATGCAGATTGGTGTCTTGGCTAAGTAAGAAATAAGATTCAATGTCTTCATATATTGCATAGGTAGAGTATATTGTTGCATTATCATGTTGCATATAGGTGTTATGGATGAGACAAACCTTGAAGGATATCAAAGTTGTGTATGATGAGCCAATTTCTATTTTTTGTGATAATACAAGTGATATTAACATTTCAAAGAATTAGGTGATGCATTCAAGGACAAAGCATTTTTCAATTAGGTATCACTTTCTGAGAGAGAAGTTTGTAGAGAATGAAATGAAGCTTGAGTATGTGCCTACAAAGGAGCAGGTTGCTGACATATTCAATAAGGCTCTTCCTACAGATACACTTGAGTATCTCTGGAAGAAGTTAGGGGTTATTGCCCCTCCTTCTTTGAACTAGATGCATAAGGAGATGCATCAGTCTAGTAGACTTCAAGATTCATTCTTTTTTTAAATGATGTTGGAGGCTACCTCTTAGGGGGAGCAGGTAGTGGTCATGATGGTTGTTGCAAATAGGAGGAGTAAGAGTTGATATAGTTGGGTGTGCACTCCTAAGGGGGAGTATTCAGAGTAGTGAAAAGAAAAGAACATGTGACTTGATAAGAGTGAAAGAAGAGGTGTGTCACACTTTTCCACTAATGTCAAAGGGGGAGAGAGAACAATGTGAAAAAGAAAAGAATCAGTGATTAGGAGAGAGAGAGAGAGAGAGAGAGAGAGAGAGAGAGAGAGAGAGAGAGAGAGAGATGTGTAAAAGAAAGGGGGAGAGTAAGAAAGAAAATAAGGTGTAGATTTGTGTCTTGATGGTTTTTCACATTATGTGTTTCCATCAATGACAAAGGGGAAGATTGTTGCAAGTATGTGCTATCAGTGTTGTTATTGATGGCAACAAGCTTGTGTTATCATTGGTGTCAATTGTGTCAAGAGTATGAGTAGTTTGTGTTGAGCAGAGATCAGAGATAAGGTAGAGCAGAGTTGAGGATGTTGCAATGATATGAGCTATTTGATTAAGTTGTATTAGGTGATTTGGTTACTTTGTGGAAGTGATGAAGATGTTAGGAATATGCTTCTATTGGTTGGTTTCCAAGTGCTTTTGAGAAAATTTGATTAATAAAGGAAACAATGTGTTGAAGTTTTAATATGTTATTCAGAGGTGTTTAGAGATGTTATGTTCTAGATTTCATGCTATGATTCATTGTGCAGAGAAAGTTGTGTTTACTATTATGTGGACTATGTTTCTAGGTTATGTAGAGGTGTCTAAGAGAAACTGTTTTGCTCTGCATTCCTCCATAAATTTGTTTCTAGCTTTGTGGTTCTAGATTTATGCTTATAAGGTCTATATCTTTCTTTAGTTCAAGTGGTTCATGGTTTGGTGCTCTGTAATTTCATTTCTTGAGTTGTATTTGATGAAAGAGTAATCTAAGTACTCTGATGTGAACTTTCTTCAGGTGAAAGATGTTGCAAATTGTTTTGTTGTTTTTAGGTGCTTGTGGATGTTTCTAGATTGTGTTCAATCTTTGTGCATGGTCCACATGTTGTATCTTGGTTTTGAGGAAGCGTACACATAACAATTCATAGTGTTAACACAAGTTTGGCCAACTTGGTTGTTTACACTAATTGTATTTGTGCTTCATTGGTTATGGAAGTGTGGAATAACATGTAAGACTAGATTTAGGTCTATGCTAAGGTGTGATGTGGTCTGCATTCATTCCTTTCCTCTATGGGAATGTTTTTGGTTGAAACCTAATTTGAATTTTCTAGGTTAAGATGTGTTGCCAACCTTGGAGAATAATTTCAAGGTTGATGATGGTATAAATATGTGTCAAGGATTTGTGACTGTAAGTATGCATGATGATTATGATGTCTGTGATGTGAATTTGATCAGTGCAATAAGAGATTTCATGCGTTAGGCTACTGGATGTAGTGAGTAGAAGGTGTCTACTATTTTTTAGTGTTGCTACGAAGGTGATGTTTGTGTTGTGGTGAATATTAAGCTTCATTGGAATTGTACTCCATGTATAGGTTAGATGCAATTATATCAGTTCATACCTAGAAGTGAGCCTTCTCTTCTATCTCTTTCTTTTGGACATTGAGTCCTTTGGTAGTGAGCCTTTCTTTCTTTCTTCTAGGCAGTGAGCCTTGGGCAATAAGCCCTATTGCAGTGAGCCTTTTATAATTTGATGTTGCTACCACTTTATATTGTGAGCTAATCCTCACCTTGTTTTTTCCCTTCTTGGGTTTTCTGGGTAAAATCTAGTGCTATTTTGTGTTTGGTGTTGTTATGTTTCAGTTTCTGTTATTTTCTCTTCATGCTTAATCATCATAACAAGTTTAAAGGATAATGTGGATCTGAATGTTTGTAAGGGTTTGAAGTTTATGATACAACTAATTCACCCCCACTCTCAATTATCTTGTGAATTCAACAGATTTAATTGTGCCTGAGTGGTTGATATTAGAGGTAATAGAGCCTCCTATTTCTTATTGTATTCCCTTTGATTTTAAGTCATTATTTTCCCTTGAGGATACAAAACCCAAGCATAGAGCCAAGGCTATTTCTATAATAAAGAGGGATGCTTCTATTGGGAAAAGAACAACCCAATTGGCTATACCCATGGTAGATAAGAATAAAAGGGAGATAACAACAAATGAATTCCAAATAACAACTATTGATCTAGGGCATGTAAAAGTAGAGCGAGAGATAGAAGAACTTAGGGAGAGTACGAATGCCATAGTTGCCTACATAAAGAAGACCAAGTCTAAAAATAAGGAGTTGAAAGGGCAAATTGCCCAACTCCAGAAATTCATTAAGGGATTGGTCACCCCTAGAGTCCAATTAACAGAGGTGTTAGCAACTCTTGCATTGGTCAGCTAAGAAGAATTAGCTAGTCTAGATGCACAAAAGTACCAAGCCTAGGTGATACAAAAGTGGTTTAACACATTTATTATCAAGGGAGAGAAAATAATAAGGGGATCTTTGTCCAATTGGGATACATTAACTCACATAAAAGGAAAAGAAGGGTCATTGAAGAAGGAGTGTTGATTCAGGCTCAATCAAAGTGATCATGACCTAGGGAAATCGAAGAGTGCAAGAAGATTGGATGATCAAATACTTATAAAGCACAAGATTACGACCATCTAGACTTTACCCAAAATCCATATCTAGATAAAGGATTTAAAGTTTGAGGTGGATATTTTAAAGAGATGTAGAACTAAAGCAATAGACATTGGCATGAAGGCACATGATCTTCTATAAGATGAAATGGCAATTTTGGAAGTGCTACTAGGTAGTTTAGTAGCTAAAATAGAAATATATGATGAGCAAAAGTCCATACAGGCATTTAAGGCCAAATTCGACCCTGTGATGAGTGATCCAATGCATTATTTTTTAGAAGCTACTATAGATGAAGTAATGGAGTTATATGCAAAGATAACAAACTATAATAAGAGGTTAGGTGATAGAACAAGCCACTTGATAGCTATAAGTGAATTCCAAACACTAGAATATGCTAAAATCAAAGCTTAGTTGTCAGATAGGATAGAGATCGATGCCACTACTAAAGCTTATGAAGTATATAGTAAGTTGGACAATAGGGAAATGCTGGTAGGAGAGGATTCATCAGAAGAGGAGGAGGAATAGAATATTCTCAAGGATGGTGAAGCAAAGATACCAACGAATATTCCTTTTGCTAGTTGTTGCCCACTAGAGGTTGCTAGCTAGAAACACGTGCCACTTTCATGACCATTTTTTATTTTGAATGAGATCCTGACCATTGAATCAATCTAACAGATTTATCCCTTGCTCTATAAAAGGATCATGATCTTTATTTTGTAGAAGAGACTAAATTGTTGAAACTTTGAGCACTAGGTTTGTGATTTTACAACTTGTTGGGATAGGAAAATTTCAAAAAAATTCCTGTACTCCTACCCACCTCATGTCCAACCAGATCAGATAATCATGCACCCAAAATCATAATAGAAGTGGATGAATTCTATAAAATCACATGATTTTCATCACAAATAATTGTCTCACCCCTCAAACTATAATATAACAAGGGGCCTTAACTCCTTAATTTCGGTGAGACCTTGGTGTCTTCTTTCTACCAATCCATGTTCAATTTAAAATAGGCTAAATGTGTATCGGCATGAGAATTATGGTCGGAGAGAAAGCTTCAAAGATATCTGATGAAAGGAGTAACACCGATGACCCTTCATCAGAGAGAGAATTTTAGTCACGTCGAGTTAATCAAAAGTAAGGATTATCGACATAAGAAAACACTATTAGAGAATACTTTGAAAACCCCCCTCATAATATAAATCATACTAATGAAGGAATTTGGTAGGACTCTTGCTGAACAACCTATGGAATGGATGGAGCCAGTGGTGCATAGGAAAGAAATACACATTAGGGTGAAGAATTAAAATGTCTCTAACATTTTAATGTCTCAATGACCAAAGGGATTTTTTTAGCCTAAGTCACACCGATATGTATAAAGGATAAAAACCATCAGTGAAAGTGAACAAGTTGGAACAAAGTTTACGAGTCTTGCCAAACCAATGGTCATGATGATAAAGGATTTTGGTAACATGCTATGGTGATCACTCTGATGAAGGATATAAAAAGGGTATCAGGGAAACAACCATGATTGGATAGTTTGAAATAAGTCATCCCGATGTCATATGTTGTTTCAATGATAATAATGGCCACACTCATCTATAAAACTCTTTCTGATAGATTGTAAGGACAAGCAATATCGGTATTAATTACTTGGGTCTTGCCGATTCCACTAATCTGCCATGTAAAGAGAAGCCGATGAGCTTGTCGAAAAGACTCATGCCAATATTCATATCGGAGACACTTGAAATATCAGAGGAAGATGTTGTTTCCATAGAGATAAAGTAAGTCATGCTGACAATAGCCATGATCATTTCTATATTGGGTAGACCGTGAAAAGTCTTACCGATACAAGCTTATATATTTTTTTATAAAAATGACATCAAGGAGACAAAACGAAGGGTCACAACGATTAATCCACCTACAAATGTTTGCACCATAAGAAGATATTCGATCGTCCTAATATTATAAAAGTCCTATCGATGAGGGGAGTTATGACATTGTGACATCTCATAATGATCATGAAAATTAATACATTGGAACAATTAATTGCAGACCAAGAAGAAATCCTCTGAAGAGCCATTCGAAATCACTATAATTAGATTCAAATGAATTGTTTGAAAGGAGCCCATAAGTGAGAATTCAGAGGAAAGGATAAAGGAGTTCAATCATCAAATAATAGGTACATACTTAAAAACCTTTATGTGATAGACTACAGTTTGAATTTGCCATTCATAATTGTAATGGAGACTCCAGTAAAAGGAAAGGGCAGAAAACAACTAGGTGAAACTGGTAAGCCCAAGAAACAAAAAATTGATAAAAGCCCTGACAAAAAAATAAAAAAAAGCAAACTGAATCAAGATTTACTCTTCCAATTGCCTGGATCTACCCCTAAAGCCCGAAGGTTTTCACAAGTTAGGGTAGAGGTAGAGAAATTAGAAGACAAATGCAAATACCTTGGAAATGTGTGGACACCAATAAGAGGTTATGAATTGTTCAAATTCCATTACAATAGAAAATTCAGGAATGTCCCAGTGTCTAACCCATGGCACTTGAATTTTGGCAAATTGGTCATTCTTGATGTGTTTGTGAATGCAGAACTCCTCAAACTTCTGGCTAAGCATTAAAATCCAAGCCTCAAGGCCATATGCAATCCGCAAGGAGAGCCTATTATACATTTGTCTAAAAATGCCATTTGTGAAGTATTTGATTTAGATGATTTGTGTACTATTCCCATAGTCTATGAAGATTTGGACAAAGAATACTAGAGGATGGACACCACGTATAATGGATGGAGATTACCTCTTCACAAGCCTAAGGTAGAAGGAGAAATAGTGCCTCTTAATAATAATGATGGACCTCCATTCCATGTGTCATTGTTTGAACCATATATACAATACACATATTATTCCGTGGGCCAAGTCCTAGGGTCAGAGGTTCCTAATTTGTGACAATTACTTTAATGGTGATAGCCACAGATATCTAGTGCCACAATGCCAAGCAATTTGACTATGCTACCTATGTTTTTTGAAGAATTGACTCTAGTTTAATTGCAATCAAGAACAATGCCCCATCAGTCTCTTTTGAGCATTACTCACTCCTAATGCACACGGTACTATATTATGGCCATGAAATGGGAATATGGCCAAGTGAACTCAAAGTTGCTCAAGTGGACCAGAGGGGACAAAAATCACCTGTGCAAATGTGGATGAGGATATGGGACAATAGATTTGCCCATTCTAGTTATATTCATTTTGAAGAGTAATTTGTAAAAGTGTTTTATAGATATTTCAATCATCCTTGTGAATATTCACTATTAAATGAAATAAAGATGTTTCTTAGACCAAAAGATTTTGGTGGTCCTCCTACTATCACCCACAACTAGGGAGATTGGTATTATTTTAAGGATTCAACCATGGTCAAGATTTATGGTTTCTAAGATACCCCATTTATATTGCCCAAGATAGTTCCAGATAGAATTTCTTACTTAGAGATAGTTAGGCAAATGAACTACTCTAATGTGATGAATTTAAGTGCCTATGACAAACAATCTTTCATGCCCAATACTCTATGCTTCAGGGATTTTACTGTGGTATCTAAAGAAGGTTATGGCCCCATCATGGACAAATTAATGCATTACAACATGATATGTGCATAAGCAAGGAAATGATTTGGTCCTAAGGGTTTCATTGATTTTGTAAGCAGAAAACAAAATCTTAGTGGATATACACATATTCTATATCCACATGATGACATTATTAGGAATATGGAAGAAGCTGAGATTGAATTAGTAATTGAGAAATATTATAGAGAACTAGAAGAAAAGAAGAAATAGCTTGCAGAGATAGAGTTATTGTCCTCTGGTGATGAGGGATCTGCAGGAGAAGAAGAGTCACGAGAACAAGCAAATAGAATATTTAAATGAAGAATGGAATGTTATCAGTCTCCTGATGAAAAGCATGATGAAGAGGGGCCTAGTGATGAGGATACAAGATAATTAGCTTATGATTCTTTTAGCGTAGATGATCAATTTATTCAATCTAAAGAGTTTAAATCATTTTATAAAAATGCAAAGCTAAAGAGATCAAGGAATCAGTTGATAATGTCACGGCTGACAATGAAAGACAATTAATTGATATGTTAAAACAACAGTGGACAATGAATTGAAAGCTATGACTCCTAGTAAGGGTAGACAACTGCTCAGAGAAGCAGGTGTTATGATATTTCCTGGACTTGATTTAAATTTTGCTTTGGTGTTTGATAGTTTTTTGCACATAACTAATGACAAATATAAGCTCACTCCTAAGGGTGTCACAGAAGTGTACATGGGTACCAAATATAACAATGATGAAAACTCACTCATGATATGGGCCTTGTACCCTCCTCATAAGAAGACATCCATTATAGCTACTGAAAAAACTTTTGGGTATGTCATGACTTTAAAGGCGGGGGAAACTAATCCTTTGATTACTGTAGAAATTGGCATAAATGTTGCAAAGTTAAACAAAGCATGGGCTCAGATGTTGATCAAAGAACAAGATGCATATTAACTAAGTTGTGAGAGATTAACAAAGGAAAATAATTTCTTGAAAGATACTTGTTGTCACATGAAATTGCACCCTTCTTGGAAGGATTCTAAGCATTCCAATGACATAATGGGAATAATCTCTAAGTGTGGGACTTTGCTAAATGAGATCAGACCTCTGGAGAAGGCCAGCTTCCTTGACTGATTATCACCTAGAACTACTAAATTTTTTTGAGGGGAAAAGTGGGGAGGAATGCTTAAAAGATGAAAATAAAATAGAAAACTTGAAAGCAAAGGGTGATACACTAGACAGATTTAAAGAAACTTTCACAAAACTCAAGAATGCACAACACAACCATATATAGCAAGTGGGTATACATAGATTAGATGATTCTAGCAGAGGAAAGAAATGATATGATTGAGAGGAACAAAGACACTCATAGACAACCATATGTAGATTCACATAGAACTAGAAAATCAGCAAAGAGGCAAAAATAACTTGCATGTATTTAGTAAGAAGGCAAGGTTATAGTATCAGAAAGCTCTGTTTGGAAATAGAAAAGATTGTGTACTAAAAAGTTCCAACCCTATTTACATCATAAGCCTCAGCTTATATAGCATTTCAACCTAACCTAAGTCAGTTACAACAGTTTGTTCTATGAGCTGTATCAAAAATATCTTCTATGAATGACTATCCACTTGCATTAGTTATAGCATCAAATATCTAGAACTAGATAGATAGAAGATATTTTCAAGGCTTTAATGCAGCTGCTACATCATCGATCTGAAACAAGGTGGTGAAGAGATATTTCTAATCATTAATGCAAGTAGCTTACTCATCGATCTGCAGTAATGAAAATATCTGAAATAGGATGGTGGCAAGATATTTTTGATCATCAATGCGAGCTGCTTCCTCTCTGTGCAGTAATGAATGCAAGAAATATCTGCACCTACCCCAAAAATGGTCACTGAAATGTCCCTTCGTCCAAATATGCAAATCTAGATCTAAAATTGAAAAGTGAGAATATTCCTCTGAAAAGCTCGCCATATGAAAAAGGAGGCAAAAACAAGCATTTTTGCCTCTTACATCATGTCAAAATTCACCAGGACGGAGGAGATACAAGCAGTCAAAGTTTTGGGATATGATGGTGACATCACCATCATGGACGCTTGGGGTGATATGGAAAGGATAGGGTGATATTTCGCATATCAGGGTGATATGGAAAAGATAGGGTGATATTTCGCATATCAGGGTGATATGGAAAAGATAGGGTGATATTTCGCATATCGGGGTGATATGGAAAAGATAGGGTGATATTTCACATATCAGGGTGATATGGAAAAGATAGGGTGATATTTTGCATATCGGGGTGATATGGAAAAGATAGGGTGATATTTCACATATCGGGGTGATATGGAAAAGATAGGGTGATATTTCGCATATCAGGGTGATATTACAAATATCACCCGATGTTTGGAATATCACCCGATGTTTGGAATATCACCCCCCTGGAAAATCAGGTTTGACCAGAACATTGACCATACATAACTTCCTTATTTTAGCAAATCTCAGGGTGATGTAAAAAACAAATTGCCTATTTTTTCAAGCTCTCTCACATGGTAGGCTTCTGACCTTGAGATTTGGGTTTAGACCTCAAGATCACAAACATAGCCTACATTGGGGATATGCACCCTGACTGATGCTGCTTGAATTATTTGACTCCTGCTAGAGGAAAAATAGGTCAACAATTTGGCAACTTCTATGGGATGTTTGCCTGCTAAACAATTAGATTAGTGGCCTTGAGCATCCATTGGGTATGGAGTCATACATAGACTAAAAATATATAGATATTTTCTGACCTTAGCAACTCAGCACAACAGTGAAGAACATTGGAAGACCCACCCAAGACAAAAATGTTGAAAGCAACCCCCTTAACTATGCTAGACAACACTTAGGGAAAGCAAAAGGGATCTAAACTAAAGTGCAGCAACACTTATTGGAAACACAAAGACCTAATCTACTAATTTACAAAGCACTCATACCTCAAAACACCTCTTTAGGTGTATCCCATTGACTGGGATAGGCAAATTTTGTTCATCCATATTTGATAACTGAAATGCATTGTACTCCCTGCATTCAGTAATGAGAAATGGGCCACTCCACATGTCAAACTTGGAATGCTTTCCTGGTCTACTTTTCAATTCATCCCATTTGAGCACCATATCACCCATTCTAAAATTTCTGGGGGTGGCCTTCTTGTCAAAATTTCTTTTTGTTTGAAGTTGATGATACTCCATAGCTTTCATGGCTTTATCTCTGCTCTCTTCAAGCTCCATAAGCTGAGCATATCTAACAACCATGGGGCCTTCTGCTTCAAACAATTCCAGCTGATTGATAATGTCTAGTGCTGGCAGTTCCATAGACATAGGCAACCTTGCCTCTTTTCCATACACTAGAAGATATGGGGAGTTCCCAATAGACCTTTTAGGAGTTATCCTATCTACCAACAATGCATACTTCAGATTAGTGTGCTAGGTCCTTTGGTTATCCTCCATTGATCTTTTAATGATCCTTATGAGTTTTTTGTTTGTAGATTCAGCCAAACCATTACCCTGTGGATAATAATTTGATGAAGTATTCAAATAGATCCCATTCTTAACAACCCAGTCAGTTATCCTTAGGCCAACAAAAGCTAGAGCATTATCAGAGATGATTGATTTAGGCACACCAAATCTGGATATCAAATCACCATAAAAATTTAAAACAACATTCTCATTGGATTCCTTTAGAGCTACTACTTCAGTCCACCTTGTGAAATAATTTGTAGCTATAAGTATCCACCTGTGGCCTGCACTTGATGGTGGATTAATGGGGCCTATAAAATCAATGCCCCATCTCATGAAGGGCTGCTCTACCTAAATTGGCTACAGAGGTAAAGCTGGCAGACTTTGTTTGCTTGCAAAAATGGCACACTTTATACATTTTCTAGCCTAAGCATGGGCATCCTTAAATAAGTTGGACCAGTAGTAGCCATCTCTCATTACTTTCCAAGCAGTAGTCCTTGGGGAAAAATGACCCCTTGTTGTTCCATCATGAAATTCATATAGCACCTTGTCAGTCTGATTTTTATCAATGCATCTTAACAATACATCATTAAAGTCCTTTCTAAAAAGGATTCCATTTATTAAAACATATAGAATGGATTGCAGTCTAAAATATCTTCTTTTGGTTCTATCTAGACTTGTTGGACATTTACCAGTTTGCAAAAATTGAGTCATGTCATTAACCCAACTAGTGCTTACTGTTATTGTATCATTATGATGCTCCTCCTCAATGGTCAGAAGAACCTCCTCTTCCTTTTCTATTTCATTCTCTAAACTAGTAGCGAGTTGTTCACTAAGTCCTCTACCTATAACAAGCTTGGTTATCTTAATCTCCATGTCATATTCCATGACCTTGGTGATCTAACCAGTGCTTTTCTCATTAACATCTTTACTCAACAGGAACTCTTTCACACTAGAGTGAGGGACCATCAAATGTATCTTCTTATTAGAAACAAGATGTCAAAACTTTTTTAGACTCCTTACCACTGCGAGGACATGTTTCTCAATGAAGCTATACTTCTGTTTATACTCCTTCAGTCCCTAACTAAAGAAAGCGATAGGTTGCTCAAAACCCTTACTCTGTTGTTGTACCAAAATTGCAGAGATGGTATCTAGGCCACCATAAGCATATAAAATAAAGTCTTTGGAGAAATTAGGATTTACCAGAGTTGGTGCAGCCACTAATGCCTCTTTTATGGACTCAAAGCTGAGTCTGGCCTCCTTCGTCTAATTAAAAAGTGTATTCTTTTTCAACATAGATGTCAAAGGCTTCAGCAGATTTGCAATGTTGGGTATGAATCTTCGCAGAAAATTAATTCTGCCAATGAAACTTTGTAGCCCCTTCTTGTGACTGGGTAAAGGCAATTCCAGAATAGCTCTTACCCTTTCAGCATCAATGGTAATACCTTCCTTTGACACCACGTGCCCTAACAGCTTGCCTTCGTGCACAGTGAATATGCATTTCCTAGGATTGAGAGATATCCTAAATTCCTTGCATCTTTCAAATACTAGCCTCAGATGAGATAAATGATCAGATGCATTCTTAGAAAAGACTGTTATGTCATCAAGGTATACCAGCACCAGTTTATACAGTAAACCCTTAAAAGCCATGTCCATAGCTCTATGAAAAGTTGAGCCAGTGTTGGATAGACCAAAGGGCATCCTTTTGTAGGCCATGGTACCCCATTTGGTGATGAAAGCAGTCTTGAATTGATCCTCATTGACTCACACCTGATTGTAGCTAGAAAATCCATCAAGCAAGGAAAATCTTTAAGAACCAGCCACTACTTGTAAAATCTGCTTCATTGAGGGAAATGGGTAGTGATCTTTTAGGGAGGCTATGTTGAGGTCTCTGAAGTTGACACACAACCTAATCTCTCCATTATTCTTCCTCACAGGGACAAGGTTGGATACCCAAGAAGTATGCTTGATTGGAAAAATGATTTTCCCCTCAATCATTTTGGTCAACTCTTTAATCATTAGAGGCTCTAGCTTTGGATTTAAAGGTCTTTGCTTTTGCCTCATAGGTTTAGTACCTGGTTCTAATTTTATGGTTTGCTAGGCAATATGAGGGTCAAAACCTTTTAGGTCTGAGTAATCCTAGGTAAACACATCTTCAAATTCTTGACAGAGAGCAATAAAAGCTCTCCTATCTTCAGCTGAGCAGACTTTGCCTATTTTGAGAAGTTTACCCTTGAAAATTTCTAACTCCTCATAATGCTCTTCTTGTACCTGAATGCTAGTCTTGCTTTTCTTAAGCTGATCATCTGTGCTAAAAATAGACTCCAAGGTTATCAATCCCTTGGGTAGCTTATTTTTTCTCAACTGAACAATTTGATCATTGTCACACTGTTGTTTGAGTTTATCCTAATTCATCATGGAAAACTCATCCTCCTCTAATAGGAAATGTAGGATCTGCTCATCACTTTCAAAAACTTGCCAATGAATGTTATTATCAGGGATAGAGGGCCTGTCAACTATTTTTACATGAGGTTGTACCTTCTTCCTTTGAATATCACTGGGGATGTCAAACTGAGCCCCAATTGCAGCTAACCTATCTGCATGATAGTTTTGATTTCTTGGAATAGAGATCAGATTGAAAGCATCAAAGTCTTCAATCATATCCCATACCCTATGTTTGTAGCATTTCATAACATCATTTTTTGTAAGATGTAGTCCTCTTACCTGATTCACAATGAGTTCACTATCACCATACACCTGCAAACAACCTATTTCTTCTTTCTTGCCCACTGCAAACCTTGAATTAATCCTTCATATTCAGCAGTGTTGTTTGTACATGTAAAGCAAAATGGAAAGAAGAATAATATTTTTCACCTTGTGGTGACATGAGCATTGCACCACCACTAGATCCATTTCTATTCCTAGAGCCATCAAAGTACATTTTCCACACTTGATTTTGTTGTTCTGTCTGTTGTTCAACATCCTTTACAAGGCTTGGTATTGTTGTTTCAGTTTCATGCAGTATGTAAACCCCCATACTAGTTTCTTGGATGTGTCCCTCAAGATCATCCACAACATTTTCTGAGGATCACTCCTTTAGAAGCACCTCTGATATGCTTTCAGCTTGTAGTTTTTTAGCAGCAACAAGTTTAGGGTCATCATAAATAATGTAATTTGCATTAACAACACTTGGAACATAAGGCTCTATGTGATGATTTGAAAGTAATTCAGATTTTAGGGTCACTTTGGTGCCATATCTAGTCCTGAAAAACATGTGGGACCAGTTTGAGGATAAGTATCCTCCTATTTTGGCTGTGAATTCTCTTGATAAGCACATGGCAAAATAGGGAGGCAACTCTATGATGAACACCTCTTGGAAAATGGAAACATTAGGATAGGTATGCAAAGTGAGACCTAGGTCTTTTATCACACCCACAGTATTAATAGCTATGCCATCTAATTGGAGTACGCCCTTCTCAAGGGGCTGGTATTTTAATCCCAATTGATCTACAATATGCTTTGGCATCACAGAACTACTTGCACCACTATCCACCATGCAATTATGTACTAACTTGTCTCCAATTGTTAAAGACACATAAAATGGGATTGGTTTAGCACTTTTGTTTGGCTGTTTGCTGCTATCCTGGGATGAATTGGTAAGGACAACCCTATTTGGGTCAATAGTTGTATCATTGGACACTTTCAAATCAAATAAGGCAGATTGTAACATCTTCTTTTGGCCAGGGATGGCTAGGGAATCCCACATGGACATTCATCTTCTTCATATTTTCAATAATATTGAAAGGTGGAGTAACACTTACCTTTTATTGTGACTTTGTAGTAGCAACATCTGCCTGCATATGACGCATTTCCCTTGTTGTTGCTAGGTTACCTCTTTGTAAAATATGGGGAATATGTGAGGTGGAAGGATCAGCAAGTCCTTTTCCTTTATTTTCCACTTGGTCTATCTCATAACCCCTATTCTTGGCTCTTGTATTTGCTGCAACTGAGGTGTTATTGTTGTTTATGCCACAGAATTCACCTTCCTGTTAGTTCATGAAAGCAAAATCACTCTGAGGTTGCTCCTATTGTTGCACAACCCCATCATGAGGTGCATTTGGTTGTGTGGCCGCAACATTCTACACCATCATAGCCTGATTTATCACCCCATTCGAGCAGGTTGCCTGATTGTGTGGCAGATTACATGGAAAACACCATTCATAATTAGCTACAAGATTATTCTGAATAGGGACAACGTCCCTTACTGCATTAATGGGTGCCAGATTGTAAGGCTGAAAAGGCCTCTAGTTGACATTCTGCCTGGGACCCTGATAATTGCCTTGATATGGAGGCCTGTTAGCTTGGTAAGGCTAATTTTGGCCTTGATATGGCTGCTGATTTTGCCCTTGACTAGGTTGGTGATAAGGCTATCTATTCTGGGACTGCTGCTTTTTGATGTTTACTAGCTCATTCCCAAAAGTTTGCAGGATTCTCTCTATTTTTTGTTGGCTATTTTTGATTTCCTTCAACTCTTGAGATGAGCTAGAAGTAGTAGGTGATGCAGAGGTAAACGCAACGGGAGCTTACAAATGGGAAGGAGGAGTCATTAATACAACCAGCATGTTATAATACCTATCGGCTTATCATCATCATCATATTTCTTGCTAACACAGACAGCATCATCATATTTCGAACGAGCATGAAATATCCTCCTGCTAACTACTGTTCACTTCCTTATCGCCTTTCGCCTTTCGCCTGTCAGCAGCATCATCATATTCGACTATCAGCATCATCATCACATTCGGTAAGCGCAAACATCCTCCTGATGTTCACTGTTCATCTTACCGCCAAACTCTATCTTCATCATCATGATGTTCAGCATCACCTTCATTAGCAGGATATAAAATATCCGGTTCCTCCGATATATCCTGATGACGACAACTTCAAGCACCTTTCCTTTGATGCTTACGTCACCCTGATATCCGACTACACAAACAATAGCATTAGGATATGACTTATCCGGTCATATTGAAACATCCTGATGATGTTAACCAAACTTTATGCCGATGACTTACGCCGATGCCAAAACACTTAGCGACAGCAAGATAAACTTGCATAGGGTGATATTCGCAATATCCTAATGACGATGACGTCACATGCACCTGATGATGATGTCAATGCACCTGATGATGATGTCAATAGGATATAAGACACTTATATCCTCCGCAACATGATAATGAATATCCGGGTGATCTCTTAATATCCTAATGATGATCTTTCCGGTCCTTAGCCGAAAAGTGAACTTTCACTCCTGCATACGATAGCGATATGCGGATGATGGATGCACACGAAAGATGATCCTGACGATGATATACACACTGCGTATATATTTGACTTATATCATCCTGATGCACTTGAAACATACAGTCTTCGTCAGCTTCATAACCCGATCCGGATAGCGATATACTCACAGATGACGATGCGATTCACTCCATCTGGAAAAGCACATGCAGATCCCTGTATATCCGTCAGCTGCATGCAAACTCACAGAACCGCACAATTTCACAAAGAAAATGTGATGATCGGGCTGGATCACCTTTAGATCAAAACTTAACAGTTTATCTTCCTAAACCCTAGCACATGAGGATGCTAGGTTGATTCATAGCATGCTACCGATCGATCTCCCACACAATGAAATGCATAAACAGAAAACTAAAATACAACCTAAACTAACATGCATGACCATTCCACCGATTCATAGAATCAACCGGTGGAAGGATTGAAAGAATCCATTAACCTGTAATATAAACAGCTGATAAACCAGATAATGCAATTGATGAGATCTTATTCAGATGAAACACAAATGTCCTGTTTCTACAATGTTTCACAATGTCTGGACTGATCTCTGGATCTCACTCAATCACCAGTACAACATAACATAACTACTACTCTCATCTACTCTCTATGATATGATATGATATTCTCTGATATGATATCAAACCCTACTGATCTGAGTTATTTATAGCAATATCCTACGAGTACTACCAACTCGATTCCCAGCGGCTGGGAGCTTCCAAGCAGCTGGGAGAGGACAGCTCATACAACCTGATCACGAGCTCTAACTACCTGCACACTCTCCTAGGCTGATCTAATACATATGCATTGGTCCAATGGACCTTATTACATTATGAAGTCAAACATACTAAAAATAGACTAATGTCCTATCATGTGGACGATGAACCTATATTCTGTCTTGTAGGGGTGCTCCTGCACCATACTCCCCAGAAGAAGAAATCTCAAGTCCACTTGAGATGAGAGTATGAAGATCTGCACCATGTTTCTGGATCTGCTCTTCAGTCATCCAGACTGCTTCAGAATTAGGTTTTCCCTTCCAAGAGACTAGATACTCCAAGTACTGTTTGTTCCAGGTCTGTTTGACCACTCTGGTGTCCAAAACCTTCTGCAACTGTGGAGGATCATGCTTGGGAATGTCATCATTGACTGTATCCTATAGGAGATCCTGATCTGCATCTGGATAAGACTTGTATGGAGTTAAATCACATACATTGAATATAGGGGACAAACCAAGATCAGGTGGGAGTTGTATCTCATAAGCATTTTGTCCATGCTTGTGCAAAATCTGACATGGTCCAACTTTTCTCTGCATAAGTTTAGTATATTTTCCCTTAGGAAGTCTGTCCTTCTTCAAATGAACCCATACCAAATCTCCAACATCAAACTGAACATCCTTCTTCTTTTTATCAGCATATTCCTTATACTTCAAGGTGGTTTGTTGTAGTTGGGTCTTGACTTGATCATGAACCTCTTTTATGGCTTCTACAAAAGCTTCTCCTTCTGCACTAATAGGGTCTACTGTAGGTAGATCTCTCAATTCCAAAATTCCTCTTGGATGCATACCATAAACTATCTGAAAAGGTGATTTCCCTGTGCTCCTATTGATAGTATCATTATAGGAAAATTCAGCTTGAGATAGAATATTATCCCACTTTTCTCCATGTTGTTTTGTCAAACATCTAAGCAAATTTCCTAAGGAACGGTTCACTACTTCAGTCTGTCCATCCGTTTGAGGATGATATGCAGAGGAAAAAGACAAATTTGTTCCAAGTTTCTTCCAAAGAGTTCTCCAGAAGTGACCAATAAACTTCACATCCCTATCTGACACTATGCTCAATGGCAATCCATGGATTCTGACAATCTCCCTGAAAAACAAACCTGCAATGTATGAAGCATCAGCAGTGGTTTTGCATGGCAAGAAATGTGCCATTTTGCTGAATCTATCCACTACAACAAAAACACTGTCAAACCCTTTCCTTGTCCTTGGTAAACCCAAGACAAAATCCATACTTATGCTTTCCCATGGTCTGGAAGGAATGGGTAAGGGCTGATATAAACCTGCATTAGTCGACCTGCCTTTAGCTTTCTGACATATCACACATGTCTCTACAAACTTTCTGACATCTGATGGTAACTTAGGCCAAAAGTAATGTCTTCAGACAAGATCAAGAGTCTTATCTAGACCAAAATGACCTGCCATAGCTCCACAATGTTTCTCCTTAATGATGTTTAACCTCATAGAACACCTTGGAATACATAACTGTCCACCTTTGAACAATAATCCATCCTGAATCAAAAATTCAGAGAATTCAGCATGATATTTCTCTCCAAAAGAAGTACATACATGATATATCTCCCCAAAATCTTCATCAGTCTCATACATGGTCTTTAGTGAATCAATGCCAACACTTTCTAACTGAATCTGGTTGACTGTTAGAACTCTCCTGCTCAAAGCATCTGCAACTTTATTCTTGACTCCTTTCTTATGCTTCAATGTAAAAGTAAAAGCTTGTAAGGTTTCTACCCATTTCATGTGTCTGTGGTTCAGCTTTTCCTGGCTGTTTATGAAACTCAGAGCCTGATTATCTGTGAATACTATGAATTCCTTTGGTATCAAGTAATGCCTCCATTTCTTGAGTGACTGGACTAAAGCATACATTTCCAAATCATATGAGGAATACCTCTTTTTAGCATCATTGAGCTTCTCACTGAAAAATGCAATAGGTCTACCTTCTTGGTTGAGTACTGCTCCAATGGCCATGTGACTGGCATCACATTCCACCTGAAAGATTTTGTTAAGGTCTGGAAGTGCAAGGACTGGCTGCTGTGCCACCTTCTTCTTCAATGTTTCAAAAGAATCATCTGCTCTTTGAGTCCAAACAAATCTGCACTTCTGTCCTCCTTTGATGGTATCAAGCATGGGTGCACAAATATGACTAAACCCTCTTATAAACTTCCTGTAGAAGGTTGCTAACCCATGGAAACTTCTGACATCATTCATAGTCTTTGGGGTTGGCCAAGACAATATGGCACTTACCTTCTCCTTATCCATTTGTAACTTTCCTTGTGAAATGACAAAACCCAAATATGTGATCTCCTCTTGCATGAACAAACACTTGTCTAAATTTATCATCAGCTGCTCTTCATGTAGCCTCTTAAGAACCAAATCTATGTGTCTGAGATGTTCTTCTTTTGTGTTGCTGAAAATCAGAATGTCATCTAGATATACTATGACAAACTTACCAATGAACTCTTTCAAAACCTCATTCATCAACCTCATAAAAGTACTAGGTGCATTAGATAAACCAAAAGGCATAACCTTCCATTCATATAACCCTTCATTAGTTTTGAATGCTGTTTTCCATTCATCTCCTGGCCTAATCCTGATCTGGTGATATCCACTCTTCAAATCTATTTTTGTAAAATACTTAGCACCTCCTAAACAATCAAGTAAATCTTCTATCCTAGGGATTGGAAACCTATACCTAATTGTGATTTTGTTAATAGCTCTGGAATCTGTGCAAAGCCTCCAAGTACCTTCCTTCTCTGGTGCTAGTACAGCTGGTACTGCACATGGACTTAAACTTTTCCCAATCAGACCTGAACCCAATAATTCTTCAATTTGTCTGGCTACTTCTGCATTCTGTTCTGGAGTTAGCTTATAGGCTGCTTTGTTTGGAAGTGTTGACCCTGGAATTAAGTCTATGCAGTGACTGATATCCCTGACAGGTGGTAGGGATCTTGGCATTCCTTCTGAGATGATACCTTTGTACTTATCCAATAGCTCTTGGATAGTTGGGTCTATGAACCTTTGCTTCTTCTCTTCCTTGACTTCTTGCTGCTGTTCTTTATTCACCCTCATACATGGGATTAGGGCATATGCAACTGCACCTTCTGCTGCTACTTCTTTCATGAACTATTTACCTTCCATCAACATTACCTTCACCTCTTTTCCTTTAGATTTCTCCTCCTTCTCTGTCAATGGTAGTAACTTTATATCCGTACCATCTTTATTGATTGTATAGGTATTTCTAATACCATCATGTTGTGCCTTCAAATCATACTGCCATGGTCTACCAAATAAAAGATTGCAAGCATCCATCGTGGTAATGTCAAACAACAACTTATCCTTATATGCTCCAATCTGAAATTCTACCCAAGCCTGCTCTTCTACAATTGTCTGCTGACCTTGGGTAAGCCATGAGACTTTATATGGGGATGGGTGAGGCAATCTCCTAAGCTTAAGCTTTGTCACCATTTCTTCAGACACAAAATTTTCAGTAGAACCAGAATCAATCAAAACTTTACATGCCTTACCTCCTGCTTTGCAAATAGTCCTGAAAAGAGACTTTCTTTGAGGGGATTCTTTGTCAGGTACCTTCCTGGTAGTCATTGTTCTTCTCATCATTAGAGACTCTCCACTTTCTGGGTATCCAAAATTATCAGGAGCGTTCACACTCTGAAAAGAAGTAGAGCCTGTCATACTTTGATTATCAAGTTCTTGGACCAGATTTGTTCTCCTTTCTCCTGTTGAGCTTTTGGCCTTTTCTGGACATCTGCTGGCTATATGGCCTTCTTTGTTACAGTTATAACATCTGATGGATCCTCTGCCCTGGGATCTTCCTCTGAAAGGTCTTCTACCTCTGAAGTTTCCTTGCTGACTATAATTTTCCCCCTGGTTCTGACTATTGTTTCCCTTACTATTGTCATGACTGGATTCTCCTTGATATCCATGTCCATGTCCTCTACCTCTAAAAGGACCTCTTCCACCCCTTTGTTGTCTTCCTCTTCCTCTATTGTGTTGTTCTTGTTTTCTCTTTAACTTCTCTTCCACTTTCAATGCCAACTGAAAGCATTTCTGAACTGTATCTGGATTACGCAGACTTAAATCTTCCTGAATATTGAACCTCAATCCATTAAGGTATCTGGCTACCTTCTCTTCTTCACTTTCCTTTACCTTTGTTTTCATACAAAGTTTCATGAATTCTTCTGTATATGAGCTGACATCTAGCTCCTTCTGCTTCAGGTTTTGCTTCCTCTTGTGTAATTGGATACTGTAATCCAATGGGACATAAGCTTCCTTTACTAATGCCATCATCTTCTTCCATGTAGCGACTCTACGCTTTCCTTCTTGTACTCTATCATCTTGGACGAAATTCCACCATGTCAAGGCAGCTTCTTTCATTTTTGACTGGGCTATTTTCACCCTCTGTTGTTCTGGTATCTCCTCTGTTTCAAAGAAATTATTCAAGGAGTCTATCCACTCCATCACTGAATCAGGTTCCATCTTTCCTGTAAACACTGGCAAATCCAGTTTCACATCCATGGTTCTCCTCTCCATGGCCTTGAGGGCGTTCAACAGTGGTCTCTGGTCTACAGGAACGACCTCCTCATTCCAACTAGGGATCTCTTCTTCTTCCCTATCTTCTTCTCTACCAGAACCTACTCTGCTCCTCAACTTCTCTAACTCATCCTTCAATTCCTGATTCTGAGCCTTCACGGCCTTGCTCTCTGCAATCTGTTTCTTCACCAGAACTGCCAACTCAACGTTGGTCATCCTTGCCGGCATCTCAGATGTTCCTTCGTCACCTGACATCCTGCTATATCCTGATCTTTTCCAGAAGATCCTTCCTTTGCTCTGATACCACTATGATGCAGAGGTAAACGCAACGGGAGCTTACAAATGGGAAGGAGGAGTCATTAATACAACCAGCATGTTATAATACCTATCGGCTTATCATCATCATCATATTTCTTGCTAACATAAACAGCATCATCATATTTCGAACGAGCATGAAATATCCTCCTGCTAACTACTGTTCACTTCCTTATCGCCTTTTGCCTTTCACCTGTCAGCAGCATCATCATATTCAGCTATCAGCATCATCATCACATTCGGTAAGCGCAAACATCCTCCTGATGTTCACTGTTCATCTTACCGCCAAACTCTATCTTCATCATCATGATGTTCAGCATCACCTTCATCAGCAGGATATAAAATATCTGGTTCCTCCGATATATCCTGATGACGACAACTTCAAGCACCTTTCCTTTGATGCTTACGTCACCCCGATATCCGACTACACAAACAACAGCATCAGGATATGACTTATCCGGTCATATTGAAACATCCTGATGATGTTAACCAAACTTTATGCTGATGACTTACGCCGATGCCAAAACACTTAGCGACAGTAGGATAAACTTGCATAGGGTGATATTCGCAATATCCTAATGACGATGACGTCACATGCACCTGATGATGATGTCAATGCACCTGATGATGATGTCAACAGGATATAAGACACTTATATCCTCCGCAACATGATAATGAATATCCGGGTGATCTCTTAATATCCTGATGATGATCTTTCCGATCCTTAGCCGAAAAGTGAACTTTCACTCCTGCATACGATAGCGATATGCGGATGATGGATGCACACGAAAGATGATCCTGACGATGATATACACACTGAGTATATATCTAACTTATATCATCCTGATGCACTTGAAACATACAGTCTTCGTCAGCTTCATAACCTGATCCGGATAGCGATATACTCACAGATGACGATGCGATTCACTCCGTCTGGAAAAGCACATGTAGATCCCTGTATATCCGTCAGCTGCATGCAAACTCACAGAACCGCACAATTTCACAAAGAAAATGTGATGATCGGGCCGGATCACCTTCAGATCAAAACTTAACAGTTTATCTTCCTAAACCCTAGCACATGAGGATGCTAGGTTGATTCATAGCATGCTACCGATCGATCTCCCACACAATGAAATGCATAAACAGAAAACTAAAATACAACC
This sequence comes from Cunninghamia lanceolata, assembly GCA_027924645.1. Taxonomy (NCBI): domain Eukaryota; kingdom Viridiplantae; phylum Streptophyta; class Pinopsida; order Cupressales; family Cupressaceae; genus Cunninghamia; species Cunninghamia lanceolata. Next base: position 4,429,460 of record BSBN01000082.1, read on the forward strand.
TAAACTAACATGCATGACCATTCCACCGATTCACAGAATCAACCGGTGGAAGGATTGAAAGAATCCATTAACCTGTAATATAAACAGCTGATAAACCAGATAATGCAATTGATGAGATCTTATTCAGATGAAACACAAATGTCCTGTTTCTACAATGTTTCACAATGTCTGGACTGATCTCTGGATCTCACTCAATCACCAGTACAACATAACATAACTACTACTCTCATCTACTCTCTATGATATGATATGATATTCTCTGATATGATATCAAACCCTACTGATCTGAGTTATTTATAGCAATATCCTACGAGTACTACCAACTTGATTCCCAGCGGCTGGGAGCTTCCAAGCGGCTGGGAGAGGACAGCTCATACAACCTGATCACGAGCTCTAACTACCTGCACACTCTCCTAGGCTGATCTAATACATATGCATTGGTTCAATGGACCTTATTACATTATGAAGTCAAACATACTAAAAATAGACTAATGTCCTGTCATGCAGACAATGAACCTATATTCTATCTTGTAGGGGTGCTCCTGCACCAGCAGGTTTAGAACTGGCAGTGCTTGGTAATGCTACCGTAGTAGGTAAAGGGGCAAAATATGGGATTGGTAAAGGCACTGAAGCCTGAATCTCAGGAAAGATAGGCACTGGTGGTCTAAGTGCTATTTTTCTAGCCTGAATCAAACTATTCTCTACCCTAATAGCTATTTCGTAAGCATCAAGTAAACTAATACCTCCTAATGATTGTATTATCACTGAAATATCACTATTTAGGGATTTCAAAAATACAAGAATGCATATTTAGCTGTAGGTCTTACCATGGCTGGGATTCTATCCCATGTCTTCTGGTATCTAAAGTTAAAATCCATCATTTGCTCCTGAGGAGCTCTCTTTATGGTGGTTATTTGTTCAACCAATGATAGATTATCTAATTTATCTTGGAACTATTTGTTCAATTTGTCACCCAGATCATCTCAGGTTCCTATAGTCTACACTAGTAGACTCTTGAACCATTGCAATGCCTTCCCCTTGAATGAGGCAGCCAGTAGCCTAATGGCTACATTTCCTTGGGTTATATTATGCACTCCACATAGAGATGCCACATCCCTAATGTGCTCAATAGGGGTAGTTTGATTCTCCCCTGTGAAATAGGGAAGACTCTTCAAGGCTACCATGGATATAACATCATGTATTGTTAGAGGTTTAGAGGGCTACGCCCATCAAAAGAAACAAATGGATGATTTCTTACCATCTGAACAGCTTGGGGTAGATTTTCTTGAGTTGCTACAGGAACTATAGGGGCAACTAGTCTGAAATTTGGTAGAGTCGATTGTATCCTTTTGGCAACTAGAGTCCTTGCTACAACTCTACCCTGTCTTCTAGGTGGTGACAACTGCAAATAGTCAAATGAGCTTGAACTCTTGGTTTGAATCTTTCTCATAAAAATGCATTAGCAGAACTGATCTTCTTGCTCTTCCTCAGTGTGAGTTGCTAGATATGCAGGTTTAACCTCTTATAAGTCTAAAAATCACTGGCTGCACATCAAAACTAGTAATAAAAATTGTCCAGTCCCACCGAGCGTGCTAGAAACTGTTGTCACATGAAAATGCACCTTGCTTGGAAGGATTCCAAGCATTCCAATGACACAATGGGAATGATCTCTAAGTGTGGGGCTTTGCTAAATGAGAACAGACCTCCAGAGAAGGCTGACTTCCTTGACTAATTATCACCTAGAATAACTAAAAATTTTTGAGGGGAAAAGGGGGAGGAATGCTTAAAAGATGAAAATGAAACAGAAAAACTTGAAAGCAAAGGGTGATACACCAGACAGATTTAAAAAAACTTTCACAGAACTAAAGAATACACAACACAACCAGATATATCAAGTGGGTATACATAGATTAGATGATTCTAGCAAAGGCAAGAAACAATATGATGAGAGGAACAAAGACACTCACAGAAAACCATATGCAGATTCACACAAAACTAGAAAATTAGTAAAGAGGCAAAAATAACTTGCATGTATTTAGTAAGAACGCAAGGTTACAATATCAGAAAGCTCTGTTTGGAAACAGAAAAGCTTGTGTGCTAAAAAGTTCCAACCCTATTCACATCATAAGCCTCAGCTTATATAGCATTTCAACCTAACCTAAGTCGGTTACAACAGTTCGCTCTATGAGCTGTATTAGAAATATCTTCTATGAATGATTGTCCACCTGCATTAGTTATAGTGTCAAATATGTGGAACTGGATAGATAGAAGATATTTTTGAATCTTTAATGCAGCTGTTGCATCATCGATCTGAAACAAGGTGGTGAAGAGATATTTTTCGTCATTAATGCAATCAGCTTACTCATTGATCTGCAGTAATGAAAATATTTGAAACAGGACGGTGGCAAGATATTTCTGATCATCAATGTGAGCTACTTCCTCTCTGTGCAGCAATGAATGCGAGAAATATCTGCATCTACCCCAAAAATGGTCGCTGAAATGTCCCTTCCTCCAAATATGCAAATCTAGATCTAAAATTGAAAAGTGAGAATATTCCTCTGAAAAGCCTACCATATGAAAGAGAAGGCAAAAACAAGGATTTTTGCCTCTTACATCATGTTAACATTTGCTAGGATGGAGGAGATACAGGTGATCAAAGTTTTGGGATATGATGGTGACATCACCATCATGGATGTGTGGGGTGATATGGAAAGGATAGGGTGATATTTCACATATCGGGGTGATATGGAAAAGATAGGGTGATATTTCACATATCGGGGTGATATGGAAAAGATAGGGTGATATTTCACATATCGGGGTGATATGGAAAAGATAGGGTGATATTTTGCATATCGAGGTGATATGGAAAAGATGGGGTGATATTTCACATACCAGGGTGATATGGAAAAGATAGAGTGATATTTCACATATCAGGGTGATATTACAAATATCACCCGATGTTTAGAATATCAACTGATGTTCAGAATATCACCCCCTAGAAAATAAGGTTTGACCAGAACATTGACCATACATAACTTCCTTATTTTAGCAAATCTCAGGGTTATGTAAAAAGCAAATTGCCTATTTTTTCAAGCTCTTTCACATGGTAGGCTTCTGACCTTGAGATTTGGGTTTAGACTTCAAGATCACAAACATAGCCTACATTGGGGATATGCACCCTGACTGATGCTACTTGAATTATTTGATTCCTGCTAGAGGAAAAATAGGTCAACAATACTATCAAGAATACCTTTGGAGGGTCAGTCAAAAGGTTAACCCAAGGAGAGAGCTCACAAATCACCCAATCACCATCTATTGATCAGATAGCTTAGGTCCAGATTGACACACTTTCAACAATGTTACAGAATAGGCATGTTAACATGATGCATTGGATGAACAAATTTTGGGATGTCTATTCTAAAAACTATAAAGTGATCCAAGAGCATGAAAGGCTAAACAATAGGCTCCAGGAGAAACTCCATGAGAGACAAAGTAGGGATGTTTCTGACACTACAGGTACTCCTAGTGCAAAAGATTTGATTGAGTAGCATCAAAGATATTATGACTAGTTTAAAAACAATGCCAAGGAATGCATTGAGGCTTCAAAAGCAGGTGTACCCATATTGTTCATAAATGACAAGGAGCTAAAGAGCAAAGATGAATGGAGTAAAGAGTACCAAGTGATGTTACATGAAGCTTTGGGATCTCTCAAGGAAAAAGACTCTGCACCTGGGGAAGCCTGCAAGCGTCTAGAGAAGATGGTGACAATGGACGTGATCACAAGAAATGCTATTTAGTTTGCTGATACACATTACAGCCAAGAATACTTGGATCACATTGCTCAGATATACTTGTGGCTTAGTAGGGCTTAGGATCATTTTCTTTGTTTATTGATGTGTTAATCATTTTATTCCCAAAAGACATTTTGAAGAGTTATGTCTCTTCATAGATATTTCTATATAAGTTGGACGTATGGTGATCAATGATCATCAATAGTAGGAGATAATATATGAAGTTTATAATGTTTTAAAAGACCATGTTGCAAGTATTGCATTTAAAAATTTAATAGAAGATCTCTGATTCTATGGGCTTATATTGGTATCAATTATTTGTTAAAATTATTCAGTTATTTGGTTGTCTCCAGTTCTGCATTTCATTGTTACTCAAATTGATATATCAAGTATATATTTAATTTGTCAATGCACATTTGTTGTATTTGTGTGATTTGATTAATTGGTTTGCCTAAAAGGAATTAAAATGCTTTTAGTCAGTCACAGTAATCTAGAAGTGTTGATTTGGATCATTAAGAAGAACCATATAATTAGGATTGTCATTCTATCTCCAAGTTGATATTATCTGTTATTCTTGTATATTTCATTCAATTGGTTCCTTCAAGAAAGGATTAAATTTCCTTCTATTGAATAACAAGAAATTAGATTATGTCAGTTGGATATTAAGAAGAGTTTGTCAATCATTTCCTTGCATGTTTATACAAGTTGTAAACTAAAGTATTGTGCCAAATAGTTTTAGTTATCACCCAATATAAGCCATTGGTCTCTATCTTTCATTTGACTCTATTTACACAACAAGGCACTGGTCTTATTTCAATTCATCATTTAGTTTTTTCCAAAAGCCATCTATTAGTTGAGCATAGTTGCAAAATTTACCTTGATATTTCTTATACAATTTATACCAATCATCTTTCAGATATTAGATAAAGAATTAGTTGGCAAGCTTTCATCTATTCCACACCATTTGCCACTGTGGGTAGTTCCATTAATTTAGTTAGAGCATTTACACTCATCCATTCTGCTTCAACTTTTCAAGGTTCACCCGCCTAGGTATAGCAGTGCCTAAAGTGCAGGGAGTCATCAACCCTATAGGTTAACTCCGTCGCGTTAGTTCAAAAATATTGCAAATCTAAACATAGAGTCTGGCATCCTCTTAGGATTTGCAACCTGCATTTTTGAGACCTAACAAATTGGCGACTCCGCTGGGGAACCAAATAATTGACCTTAGTAAGAAGCCATTCTTTTATAGAATCAAAATTTTAAGAATACAAATTGGTAACTCTGCTGGCAAGAAGAATCTAAAAAGATAAATTATAAACTTTTTCCTATTTACAAAAATAGGTGGCGACTTTACAACCTATTATAACAGAGAATTAGTACCAAATGGATGGTAGAAGATCCAAGATGGAAGGGAAGAAATTGCAATCATCTCCACCAATTAGAACCATCCCCAAGAGAAATGGAGCATCAAATTATTTTTATCAGAACAATAATCAGGAGGCTCAAGAGGATAATATAGAACAAACTATCACAACTCACAATAGTTTTACCCCTCTGCATGAATCAAATGAAAATTTCAATGGAGTAATTGATGATATATTGGCAAAATAGAGACTTGATCCTCAAGAATAGCTTGAGTGTGAAGCATGGGTCATGAAGGAAATTGATCAGAGGCAAGCTGAATATGATTATAAAATTTCACTATAGCAGGAAGAGGGGGTAAAACATGGATTCTCAAATCAAGAAGTGAATAAAAGTCCAAAGAATACAAGAAGTATGAATGAAGCATAGTAGAATGTGCTTAAGCTCCAGGAAGAACTTGAAATGATCAAGATAGAGGAAACTGAGAGGTTGTTAAAACAAGAAATTCAACATATATGGAATAGGACTAAAATAGCCACCCCAAAATATGTACCTCCACATAGAGGAAACATTTTAAGGAATCCACATCAAAACTTACACCAAAATACAGGTGTTGTTTCCAACCCACAAGCATGCAGAAGTCATCAAAATACCTTCTCTAATAATCCTAGACCACCTCTCATACACAACACCTCTCAACATATGGCTAATCCATACCCACCACCTGGCCAACAATATTATAGACCACAAAATCCTTATATGAATCCCCACATAAACCCATAATAGCAACATGCTTATCATTAGATTCCAGGTGGATATAATTACTGCCCTAACCCGCCACCCATGAATCTTCCACCTCACAAACATATGCGACCAATTCAATTTAACTGGATATCAATTGTATCCATACCCTATTGACAATAATTGGAGAAATATAGTTCCCAAGTTCACTGGAAATATTGCAGTATCAGCTGAGGATCACATCAGAGGCTTTAATGCTTTCATACAAGATATCGACATGGATTATGAAGATGTTAAAATGAGGTTATTCATGATGTCTCTGACTGAAGATGCAAGAGACTAGTTCAACAACTTACCAGATGCTTCGATCAGTTCAATAACAGATTTCCATAGTCAATTTAAGGAGTAGTATGGAAATCAGTATGCCCTTGAATTTGCATTGCTTGAATTGATAGGCATCCAAAAATACCAAAATGAGTCAGTATATGATTTCAATATGAGATTTTCCAAGTTACACAACAAAATACCACATGGATCTAAACTGACTGATCCAACAACATTGAGCATTTATTTGAAAGCATTTGATCCCAAGACAGGGTACGAACTCAGAAATCGGTGCCCTATGACCCTAGCTGAAGCACAGAAAGTGGTATTAACTATTGAGAACAATAGGAAAGCTACAGGTATGATTAGCAAAAGAGATAATCCTAGAATTCCTCAAATCCCAAACATTTAGCAAACTAAACAAGAAGGTCAGCATAGACATGAAAGGCCCAGGTTGCATGATATGCCATATAATACAAATTGGAAAGATGGGAGACCCATTGAAAGTCGTAGAAAGCAACATTATGGAAAAGATACTCCTGACCCTCTAAAAAGAAATGGGGCACATATGGTGGAAGATAAACCTTGGTGTTTGGTATGTAATTTACCACACTCACCTAAATATTGTGTTGTGGCTAAAACAATACAACAAGAAGGAGCATTATACAACTATAACAGAGATAATCACACAATAAACATGATGCAAGATATGCCATACCTGCTGAATGAAGACTATTCTTCTACAGAGGAAGATGGATATGAATATGATGTGGAAAACTAGAAACATCATATCAACATGGGAAAACAAGCAATATTCTCAGATCAGGAGGATGGCTATGAGGAACCTACCTATTATAACAATTCGCCATATGATCAGTGGAGAAAGCCCACTGAAAATGAAAGAGAAGCTCTTACAATAGCTACAGTAGCCCAAGCTAAAAATGCCTATAATCTAAGGAACATGATAATAAATGTTGAACAAGGAACACTTGGGAGTATCTTTATAAAAGATCAAAATTACAAAAAGAATAATGCAAAGTCATCATTCAAAGAACCAGAAAAAATTGATAAAAATAAAATGAAAGATAAATCACAAAATCAAGATAAAGAACATATAAAGACATAAAGGAATGATCAAACTATGGCCCATTCATTTGACATTGCTCATGCAATATCTCAGGTAAAGATATCAGTACCACTTTTGGAAATGATGAAGATAGACAAATACAGAAATATAGTAGTTAAACTGATTTCATATATACCAAACCAAAAATATAAAGAATCAGAGAATAGAACAAACAATGTTCACCAAGAAACATTCCAAATTCCTAAAGTATATCTAGGTGACCCTTTCTACACTACCTTATTAATTAAAACAAGCTAGTAAGGAACTGCATGATTGATTGCCTAGACCATGAATATCATGCCAATAGTAGTCATGAAAGAACTGGGAATGTGGGTTGACACTACATTTGGTAAGTGTTATGTGATGGATAATAGATCCATCCCAGTCGTGGGCATTATGAGGGATGTGGAAATAAAACTTGCTTCATACCTTGAAGCAACCTATAATATTGATATCACCGTGGTGGATATTCCACCATATTATGGAATGCTCTTATCAAGACAATGGGCTGTAATGGAAGGAGGGAATGTCCAACTAGATTTATCATATGCCATAATACCAGTGGGAGGCAAAGAGATCAAGTTGTTTAGGGAGCCAAGATATGAGAACATCATAGAATGCTTGGATCAAAACCAAATAAATCTATTTTGTGATACAGATCTGGGAACCTTCAAGGTTGAAACAAGTCAGCCATAATTGTAGAATACTAATCCAATACATATAGAATCTAAGAAAGAGGAGAATAATGTGTGGAAAATGTATTTTGATGGTGCATGTAGAAAAATTAGAAATGGGGTAGGAGTATTATTTATTTCACCAACAGGTAGAACTTTCAAATACTTGTTCTTATTGACATTTGAATGCACAAAAAATGTAGCAAAATATGAGGCTTTGCTCATTGGTTTGAATATAGCCACAAAGCATAAGATAAGCAAGTTGGATGTATATGGTGATTCAGAGTTAGTTACTTCTCAAGTAAGAGGGAAATACTTGTCAAAAAACAAGAGGTTGAAGCAATATAGAAATCTTGTCTGGGATGATGTTGAGTTGTTTGATGCCTTCTCAATCAACTAGATTGATAGATCAAAAAATATTATGGCATATTTTCTAGCAAATATCACATTAAAAAGGGATGATATCACATTAGGAGGTATTACAGAAATTAAATTCAAAACCAGACCCACTATCCCAGATAATGTACATAACTGGCAAGTGTTTGATAATGATACTGATATAATCAACTTCTTGCATTGTGCTGATCACTATGAAAACCAAGAGATTGATTTTAATGTGTTTGTGGAAGAACATGATGGAAAAGAAACTCTTTTTGGTCAAGAGATAGTTCAACTAAAAATAAACAAAATACCTAAGGGACTCATAGCATTGGAAAAGTGTTTGATGGATGTGATAGATTTAAAATGGAAGACACACCAGTAGTATAGAATGACCTTGAAGAGATTAATTTGGGGACGCAGACAACCCCAAAGAATGTATACATTGGAAAGAATCTCAGTCCTAAAATTAGGAGCATGGTCATCAACTTACTCAGAAAGTATAGACATGTATTTGCATAGTCATATGATGACTTGAAAGCATATAGGGAGGATCTTTTTTAGCATGAAATACCATTAAAACTAGATGCTAAACCATTCAGGCAAAAATAGAGGCCTATCAATCCTACATTAGCCCCCAAGATGCTTGAAGAACTCACAAATCTAAGAGATGGAACTATCATTAAATCCATTAGGCATTCTTCTTGGGTTTCTAATTTTGTGCTTGTCAGAAAGAAAAATGGTGATATTAGATTATGTGTGGACTTCATAAATCTAAACAAATCTTCTCATAAGGACAACTATCCCCTTCCTAATATGGAAGCAATAATGGAAAAAGTTACCGGGTGTGAACTATTGTCAATGATGGATGATTTCTCAGGATATAATCAGGTGAAAGTCAAAGAATCAAAACAATATAAGACTGCATTCACCACACCATGGGGAACGTATGTATATTTAAGGATGCCATTTGGACTCACAAATACTAGAGTAACATTCCAAAGAGCGATGGATGTGGCCTTTACATAATTGATTAATAAAATCATGATAGTATATCAGGATGACATGACAGCATATTTCAAAAAGGATGAGGATCATTGTACACATTTAGAGCAAATTTTTATTAAAGTTTTAAATTCCTAAGAAGTGTCATTTCGCAGTAATAGAGGGCAAGTTGCTTGGTCACATAGTCTCAAAAGATGGAGTAAGAATAGATCCTGAAAGAGTAAAAGCCATTGACCAAGTTCCCAATCCTAAGAATGTAAAAGCTATATAGTCATTCTTTGGCCAAATCAACTTTGTCAGGGGATTCATATCAAATTTTGTAGAAATTGTTAGTCCCATATCAAGAATGTTGAAGAAGAATTCAGAAGTGAAGTGGACAACAGAAACAATAGAGGCATTTGCCACCATTAAGAAGGCAATCAAAGAAGCCCCAATTCTGATATCCCCTAATTTTAGTAAGCAATTCCAACTGTTCTCATTTGCCTCATATCATACAGTTGCAGCAGTACTATTGTAGAAAAATGATGAAGAACACGAACAACCCACTTCATTTTTTAGCAAATCTCTTCAAAATGTAGAATTAAAATATGACAGTTGAGAAATAGGCATATGCATTGGTGAAGGCAGTTAAAGCTTTTAGGCCATACTTGGTGGGAGATGAAATAATAGCATATGTGCCTAATGCTGCAGTAAAAGATGTATTAGTCCAAATTGAGGTCACAAGCAGAAGATGTAGATGGATCAATAGAATTTAGGAGTTTAATATTGAAATCCAGATCACCAAACTAGTGAGAGGACAAGGTCTTGCTAGATTAATGGCTGAAAATAATCTCAAGGCTTCTCAGATATGTAATGCTAATGATGTTAATAACATAAGTTCTAGCATTGAGCATACTCCATGGTATATTGACATCATATATTATCTGAAACATATGAAATGTCCTGAAGGGTATGATGATAACAAGAGAAGGATACTTAAATTACAAGCTTCAAAATATGTATTTATTGATGGAGATCTTTACTGGAAGAATAGGGATGGTATTCTACTACTATGCTTAGATGAACATCAGTCAAAACATGTCATGAAAGAGTTACATGAAGGTGTGTGTGGAGGGTATTTCTTAGCAAAGACTATAGCTCACAAGGTCCTAAGGGCTGGATATTATTGGCCTAGAGTTTTTAATGATTCATATCATTACACAAGAAAATGTGAAGCATGCTAGATATTTGTAGGGAAATTAAAATATCAGGGAGCACTACCCTTGAAACCCATGCAGGTGGAGGCTCCATTCTATTAGTGGGGAATTGACTTTATAGGTGAGATTGCAGAAAAATCAAGTGGAGGACACAAACAGATTTTAGTGGCAACGGATTACTTCACAAAATGGGTGGAGGCAATCCCGACTAAAGAAGAGACAAGCAAGGTGGTGATCAACTTTTTGATGGAAAACATCTTATTTAGATTTGGCACTGTAGTGGGGTTGATTATAGACAATGGAATGTGTTTTAGGTCTGATGAGTTCAAAAATTTATGCAATGTATATGGCATCACTGTGTCTTATGCTGCCCCTTACCACCCACAAGCAAACGGGTAGGCAAAATCCAATAACAAAAATTTCTGAAGATTATAAAAAGAATGTTGAAAGGAAACAAAAAGGCATGGGATTCAAAATTGAGAATGGCTGTGTGGGCTGATAGAATTACTCTGAAGAGAGCAATTGGAAGATCTGATGTTGAATTGGTGTATGGAACACAAGAAAGGGTGCCATTATAAAATCTTCTACCAATTTACAAATTTGTTCTTCAAGAGGATTTAAGCATTCCTGAACTAATGGAGGAAAGATTAGAGCATCTTGTGAAACTTGATGAGACAAGGAGACTGGCTCAAAAATAGAACATCAAATTGTAATTACAAGTAAAATACCTTTTTCATAAAAAGGCCAAGGATAGAAAATTTGAAATAAATGACTTGGTGTTGATGTGGAATGCCAGATGCCAAGAAAAGGGAAAGCATGAAAAGTTTTAAGCCTTGTGGTTAGGTCCTTTTGTTGTCACTAGCAAAGGAGGAGAGGATTCTTACTATTTGCAAAATATATCCAGAGAAGAGCAGGAACTGCCAGTGCATGGACAGTTTCTGAAACCTTTCTTTTCATAAAAATATCAGAATCATGTACAAAGAGAAATAAGTGTTGCCAGTGCATGGACAACTCTTAAATAATTCTGAAAATACTCTTATTCCATGCATAGTAGTTTAGGATAGTCAAAATGGATTAGGATCTACCAATACATGGAAAGTCCTATGAATCTCTCATGATAACAAAAAACTTTTCCATGTACAATAGTATAGGACTTTTTAAAAAAAATGGTTTACTCCCCTAGGAGATCTGAATTCTTGTTATACCCGTAAGGGGTATACATCCCAGATAGAGCCACTGTTGGGATAGGAAAATTTCAAAATTTTTCCTGTACTCTGACCGACCTCATGTCCAACTAGATCAGACAATCATGTGCCCAAAATCATAATAGCAGTTGATGAATTCTATAAAATCACATGATTTTCATCACAAATAATTGTCTCACCCCTCAAACTATAATATAACAAGAGACCTTGGTGTCTTCTTTATACCAATTCGTGTTCAATTTAAAATGGGATAAATGTGTATCAGCATGAGAATTATGGTCAAAGAGAAAACTTCAAAGATCTCCGATGAAAGGAGTAACACCGATGATCCTTCATCGGAGAGAGAATTTTTAGTCACACCAAGTTAATCAAAAGTAAGGATTATCAGCATAAGAAAACACTATTGGAGAATACTCTGAAAACCCCCCCAACAATATAAATCATACTGATGAAGGAATTCAGTAGGACTCTCGCTGAACAACCCGTGGAATAGATGGAGCTAGTGGTGCATCAAAAAGAAATACACATCGAGGTGAAGAATTAAAGTGTCTCTGATATTTTAATGTCTCAGCAACCAAAGGGATTGTTTCAGCCTAAGTCACACCGATATGTATAAAGGATAAAAACCATTGGTGAAAGTGAACAAGTCAAAACAAAGTTTATGAGTCTTGTCGAACCAATGGTCACAATGATAAAGGATTTTGGTAACATGCTATGGTGATCACTCCGATGAAGGATATAAAAAGGGTATCGGGGAAACAACCATGATTAGATAGTTTGAAATAAGTCATCCTGATGTCATATGTTGTTCTGATGATAATAATGGCCACACTCATCAGTAAAACTCTTTCTGACAGATCGTAAGGACAAGCAATATCGGTATTAATTACCTAGGTCTTGCCTATTCCACTAACCTGCCATGTAAAGAGAAGCTGATAAGCTTGTCAATAAGACTCATACTGATATTCATATCGGATACACTTGAAATATCAGAGGAAGATGTTCCCATAATGATAAAGTAAGTCAAGTCGACAATAGCCATGCTCATTTCTATATCGGGTAGACCTTAAAAAGTCTTGTTGATATGAGCTTATATATGTTTTTATAAAAATGACATCAAGGAGATAAAATGAAGGGTCACAACGATTGATCCACCTACAAATGTTCACGCCATAAGAAGCTATTCGATCACCCTAACATTACAAAAGTCCTACCGATGAGGGGAGTTATGACGATGTGACATCTCATAATGATCATGAAAATTAATACACTGGAACAATTAATTGCAAACCAAGAAGAAATCCTCTAAAAAGACATTCAAAATCATTGCAATTAGATTCAAACAAATTGTCTGAAAGGAGCACATAAGTGAGAACTCAGAGGAAAGGATAAAGGAGTTCAATCATCAGATAACAGGTACATACTTAAAAACCTCTGTGTGATAGACTACAGTTTGAATTTTCCATCCATAATTGTAATGGAGACTCCAGTAAAAGGAAAGGGCAGAAAACAACCAGGTGAAACTAGTAACCCCAAGAAAGAAAAAATTGATAAAGGCCCTGACAAAAAAATAAAAGAAAGGAAACTGAATCAGGATTTAATTGACCAATTGCTTGGATCTGCCCCTAAAGCCTGAAGGTCTGCACAACTTAGGGTAGAGGTAGAGAAATTAGAAGACATGCAAATACCTTGGAAATGTGTGGACACCAATAAGAGGTTATGAATTGTTCAAATTCCACTACAATAGAAAATTTAGGAATGTCCCAGTGTCTAACCCATGGCACTTGAATTTGGGCAAATTGGTTGTTCTTGATGTGTTTGTGAATGCAGAGCTCCTCAAACTTCTGGGTAAGCATTACAATCCAAGCCTCAAGGCCATATGCAATCTGCAAGGAGAGCCTATTATACATTTGTCTAAAAATGCCCTTTGTGAAGTATTTGATTTAGATGATTTGTGTACTATTCCCATAGTCTATGAAGATTTGGACAAAGAATGCTAGAGGATGGACACCACGTATAATGGATGGAGATTACCTCTTCACAGGCCGAAGGCAAAAGGATAAATAGTGCCTCTTAATGATAATGATGGACCTCCATTCCATGTGTCATTGTTTGAACCATATATACAATACACATATTATTCCATGGGCCAAGCCCTAGGGTTAGAGGTTCCTGATTTTATGACAATTCCTTTAATGGTGATAGCCACAAATATCCAGTGCCATAATGCCAGGTAGTTTGACTATGTTGCCTATATTTTTGGAAGAATTGATTCTAGTTTAATTGCAATCAAGAACAACGCCCCATCAGTCTCTTTTGAGCATTACTCACTCCTCGTGCACATAGTACTATATTATGGCCAGGAAATGGGAATATGGCCAAGTGAACTAAAAGTTGCTCAAGTGGACCAGAGGGGACAAAAATCACCTATGCAAATGTGGACGAGGATATGGGACATTAGATTTGCCCATTCTAGTTATATTCATTTTGAAGAGTACTATGTAAAAGTGTTGTATAGATATTTCAATCATCCTTATGAATATTCACTATCAAATGAAATAAAGAGGTTTCTCAGGCCAAAAGATTTTGGTGGTCCTCCTACTGTCACCCACAACTGGGGAGATTGGCATTGTTTTGAGGATTCAACCATGGTCAGGATTTATGGTTTTGAAGATACCCCGTTTATATTTCCCAAGACAGTTCCAGATAGAATTGCTTACTTAGAGATAGTTAAGCAAATGAACTACTCTAATGTGATGAATTTGAGTGCCTATGACAAACAATCTTTCATGCCTAGTACTCTATGCTTCAAGGATTTTACTGTGGTATATAAAGAAGGTTATGTCCTCATCATGGAGAAATTAATGCATTACAACATGAGATGTGCAGAAGCAAGGAAATGATTTGATCCTGAGAGTTTCATTGATTTTGTAAGGAGAAAATAAAATCTCAGTGGATATACACATATTCCATATCCACATGATGACATTATTAGGAATATGGAAGAAGCTGAGATTGAATTGGTAATTGAGAAATATAATAGAGAACTACAAGAAAAGAAGAAATAGCTTGCAGAGATAGAGTTGTTGTCCTCTAGTGATGAGGGATCTGCAAGAGAAGAAGAGTCACCAAAACAAGTAACTAGAATATCTAAATGAAAAATGGAATGTTATTAGTCTTCTGACTAAAAGCATGATGAAGAGGGGCCTAGTGATGAGGATCCAAGACAATTAGCTTATGATTCTTTTATTGCAGATGATCAATTTATTCATTCTAAAGAGTTTAAATCATTTTTATACAAATGCAAAGGTAAATAGATCAGGGAATCAGTTGATAATGTCATGCTTGACAATGAAAGACAACTAACTGATATGTTAAAAACAACAGTGGACAATGAATTGAAAGCTATGACTCCTAGTAAGGGTAGACAACTACTTAGAGAAGTAGGCATTATGATATTTCCTGGACTTGATTTAAATTCTTCTTTGGTGTTTGATAGTTTTTTGCACACTACTGATGAAAAATATAAGCTCACTCCTGATGGTATCACAGAAGTGTACATGGGTACCAAATATAATAATGATGAGAACTCACTCATGATATGGGCCTTGTACCCTCCTCATAAGAAAATAGCCATTATATATACTAAAAAAGCTTTTGGGCATGTCATGACTTTAAAGGCAGGGGAAACTGATCCTTTGATTACTGCAGAAATTGGCATAAATGTTGCAACATTAAACAAAGCACAAGCTTAGATGCTAATCAAAGAACGGGATGCATATAAACTGAGTTGTGAGAGATTGACAAAGGAAAATGATTTCTTGAAAGATACTATCAAGAATACCTTCGGAGGGTTATTCAAAAGGTTAACCCAAGGAGAGAGCTCACAAAGCACCCAATCACCATCTATTGATTAGATAGCTTAGGTCTAGGTTGACACACTTTCAATAGTGTTACAGAATAGGCATGTTAACATGATGCATTAGATGAACAAATTTTAGGATGTCTATTCTAAAAACTTTAAAGGGATCCAAGAGCACGAAAGGATAAACATCAGGCTCTAGGAGAAACTCCATGAGATACAGAGTAGGGATGTTTCTGACACTACAAGTACTCCTAGTGCAAAAGATTTGATTGAGTAGCATCAAAGATATTATGACCAGCTAAAAAATGATGCCAAGGAATGCATTGAGGCTTCAAAAGCAAGTGTACCCATATTGTTCAAAAACGACAAGGAGATGAAGAGAAAAGATGAATGGAGTAAAGAGTACCAGGTGATGTTACATGAAGCTTTGGGATCTCTCAAGGATAAAGACTTTACACCTAGGGAAGCCTGCAAGAATCTAGAGAAGATGGTGACAGTGGACGTGATCACAAGAAATGCTATTGAGTTTGGTGATACACATTGCAACCAAGAATACTTGGATCACATCGCTCAGATATACTTGTGGCTCAGTAGGGCTTAGGATCATTTTCTTTGTTTATTGTTGTGTTAATCATTTTATTCCCAAAAGGCATTTTGAAGAGTTATGTCTGTTCATAGATATTTCTATATAAGTTGGACATATGGTGATCAATGATCATCAATAGTAGGAGATAATATATGAAGTTTATAATATTTTAAAAGACCATGTTGCAAGTATTACATTTAAGAAGTTAATAGAAGATCTCTAATTCTATGGACTTATACTGGTATCAATTGTTTGTTAAAATTATTTAGTTATTTGGTTGTCTCCAGTTCTACATTTCCATGTTATTCAAATCGATATATTAAGTATATATTTAATTTGTCAATGCACATTTGTTGTATTTGTGTGATTTGATTAATTGGTTTCCCTAAAAGGAATTAAAATACTTTTAGTCAGTCACAGTAATCTAGAAGTGTTGATTTGGATCATTAAGAAGAACCATATAATTAGGATTGTCATTCTATCTCCAAGTTGATATTATCTGTTATTCTTGTATATTTCATGCAATTGGTTCCTTCAAGAAAGGATTAAATTTCCTTCTGGTGAATAACAAGAAATTAGATTATGTCAGTTGGATATTAAGAAGAGTTTTTAAATCATTTCCTTGCACATTTATACAAGTTGTAAACTAAAGTATTGTGCCAAACAGTTTTAGTTATCACCCAATCTAAGCCACTGGTCTCTATCTTTCATTTGACTTTGTTTACACAACAAGGCATTGGTCTTATTTCAATTCATCATTTAGTTTTTTCCAAAATCCATCTATTAGTTGAGCATAGTTGTAAACTTTACCTTGATATTGCTTATACAATTTATACCAATCATCTTTAAGATATTAGATAAAGAATAAGTTAGAAAGCTTTCATCTATTCCACACCATTTGCCACTGTGGGTAGATCCATTAATTTAGTCAGAGCACTTACACTCATCCAGACTGCTTCAACTTTTCAAGGTTCACCCACCTGGGTATAGCAATACCTAAAGTGTAGGGAGTCATCAACCCTATAGGTTAACTCTGTCACGTTAGTTCAAAAATGTTGCAAATCTAAGCATAGAGTCTAGCATCCTCTTAGGATTTGTAACTTGTATTTTTGAGACCTAACACAACTTTTATGATCTCTTCTCAAGGTTCTTTCTCAAGTTTAATGCATATGTGTATATTCTTTGCATACTTAATGGAAATGGAGCTATAGATTACTTCCTGATTGTATATCCTGCATAATCTTCAATTGATTTTTGATGTGTGATTGTGAATTGTTGCATTCTATTGAAGTGCATTCAATTAATTACATGTTGTTATCAACTATCCTTTGAAGATTCATATTGACCATGTGTAATTGTGGAGCTTCCTAATGAAGTATGGTTTGGTTTTTCTTCTTTTCATGACTGTATCAGAATATGTATGTGGATCATTGGTAAAAACTAAGTAATTTGGGATTTTACTTTCTAAACTCAATCTTTTGATCTCATTTTGGAAATAATCATAAATAACTACAAATGATGATATATCATAGGTAAATACAGTAAATATATGCTAATAATGATTTATCTAAAGCATATATAGTAAACAAATGTGAATACTAACACATCTCATGTACATAATCATAAATATTAGTGAATTACAAGCTATAGAACACATCTTTAAGTGAGCAAGATTAGTTTAGATAGGGATAGTTTAAGAAGAACTAATCAAAGTTAGAAATATACTAAGAACTCATCTAAATTGGAGATGGTTTCAGAAGAATTGATTGAAGTTAGGATCAATTTATATCAATTTGCACAAATTCTAACTACTTAGCATAAGATTTAACACAATTGTCAAGGATATATGTAGATCAAGTATAATAGACCAGATATTCATGAATATTGACTAAATTTGAGGAGAGAATGAACAAAAATGTGTAAGGCCCCAACATAGAAAACATCAAGACACAACAACCCTGATTGATGATCAAGTAGTCAAGACTTGACAGATGGAGACTTGGGATTACAAATTCATTTTGAATTTATCATATCTTTCAAGATGAATGAAGGTTTGTTGTGAACTTTTATTCTTGTTTGTGTGACTAATAAACACATCAACATATTTAGCACTAGAAGGAGGTCCGAATGAAAGCTTTGTATTTCCCCAAAGATCCATGAAAATTTCACCATTTAAGCTAAGTGACTGCAAATATCCCTTGCTTGAAAAAATTGAATGTATCTTTGCAAAGATCCTATTTAAAGCCTCAAAGTTTGACCTAAATTTTTGAGCTAGCTCATTGGCCTACTACTAGATCAATATCTAGTGGACCTTTGTAAGAATTACCTGTTATAACTCCAAGGTCATGCTTTGCTAGTGCACAACCTAGATTTACTATCCCTGTGACACCAGTAGCCCCTAAACAAGTTCCCATGGTATTCTTCAACACCAAATCACCCATGTACTTCTCGACATATAATGATTTGCTAAAGAATCCTGATAAATTATGTCTAAAGTATCATTTGCATCAGGATGCTGAAGATCAAGAGAGGTGAAGGCGAGTTTATCACAAATTTCAATGACCATTTATAGAAAGCATATTCCAAGTTAACATCTCCATACATCATTATTGAGGATGCAACCTTGTTAGTCTTCTACTTAGCTCTTGATCCTTTGACAGCTAGGTTTGTGAGAAGGGAAAATCTTGCCATTATGGCCTTCTTAGGTGCCTATGTAGAGGTAGTCAAAATGAATACTGAAACGAAGCAAGTAGGACACAGTCCTCTACCTAGCATAGGACCTCCTACTTTGCTTAACCAAATGCAGCATGTTGACGCCTGAATTGACTGGTAGTTTTTTGAAAAATTTTCATTCAGGCACTCTCCCTAAGTATCCAAAAAATGCTCTAAGTAACGGACCTCCTCAGTATTTTTCAGCTGCATCATCATATTTTCTTGAGGAGGTCATCATCATCATGTTTGTTTCCATGAAGGTTAGCATCATCATGTTCTCCTTCGACCGGTTTCTCATCGTCATCATCATATTCAGTCATCGGGTGATGTTTGGTTTTTATCATGATGATGCTGCCGAGCTACAGTGCGCCCTCATCTGCTTGCGAGGGTGATGTTTCAAAGTCTCCGGTGATCTTCCATTTATCACCTTGCGCGAGCATGATGATGATGTTGCTTATTCTTTGAATTGCTCGACCTAACTTGTTTTTTCCCAAGGGTCGTGTTCATCATCATCATATTTCCAGTTATCATCCTGCTGCTTGCGGAGGTCATCATATTTTCTGCCTTCATGATATTTCGCCGGGGTGATATTTTTATCATCGGGTGATCTTGGTTATGATCATCCTGATGATGTTGTTGAAGAGTTCTAAGTGCGACCCGATATTCACTAGGGTCATCATATTTTGAACGTCAGGATGATCTTAGTCAATATCATCCTGATGATGTTGTATCACTTCTTGTTCATTGTTTCTTCATCCTGATGATGCTGACGTCATCCTTATCTCAGGGTGATATCTTTTTCTCTGCCTATCTGCATCATGATATTCCGAAGGAGGGGGTGATATTTTCATATCACCCGGATATATGTTTGTTCGAACATCATGATGATGTTGATATCAAGGAGATATCCGCCTGCTGGTTTCGCGTGTTATCTATTGAGGGTGATCTTTTCAAGCAGCATCATCATGTTCAGTTTTCGCCCCGATCTTACAGAGGAGCTACAGTGCAACCTGATGTTCGAACGTCAGGAGGATATTTCCAAATATCCGGTTGTCTTCCGAATATCATGATGATGTTAATATGATGATGACGTCATCAAGGTCCGCGGGGGTCATATTTCTAACAACTGATCATCTTGAAGAGACCTGATATTTGCAAACATGATGATGACGTCATCCGGATATGAGGAGGTGTGCAGTAGGCAGATATGATGATGACGTCAGCAGGATATGATGATGACGTCATCAGGATGTTCATCGGCCAGACTTTTGTTATAAGCTCAGCAGGAGGATGTTCCTCCGAAGGATCAGGTTGTGCCGATTATCATGAAGGTTATATTTCAAATATCATGATGACGTCAGGTTGATTTTTCGAACAACAGGATATCATGCTGCTGGAAGATGATGATGATGAAGTCTATACTAGTGTCGTCGGGAGCAAAAGCACCGACATGATATATGCTCATGACCTAGTATATAAGGTGTGATTGAGGTCATCGCGGGGTGCATGTGGGATATTGTTATCCTGCATTTTCAAATATCATGATGATGAATCTCAGCGGGAAATGCTTGCGATAGTCTGTATGATGTTCTTCCCGAGGCCGCGGGTTGGTGCGCCATTAATGGCGAAGGTTGCAGAGGTATGGGCGATGGCGTGGGTCGACCTGGTACCCGACTGGAGGTGTCAATCAGCGGATGATGGCGCAGGGCTCGAGAAATCTTCCTGTCTCCTCCCCTACCTGCTGCATTCAAGTTTGGGCGCCAATCTGGTTGTGTTGGAGCGCCATTTTCATGATATTGTGTATCTGGCGAAATTTTGGTCAACATTGTAATTAATTGCTGAGCACCTACCTGGCTGTTATAAGCAGGTTGTGTTGTTCATTTGTGGTTGTTGAAAGTTGTAGATTTTTGGCTCTGTAATCCAAAACCAGTTGATCTGGTTGCTCTGTACAGTTTTTCTTGTGAGTTTATGTATCTCCTGTTGTAGGACTTGGCATGAATCCACTGGTTTCATGGTTGATCTTATATGAGTAATGCTACCTTAGCATGTGTTGTGTTAATTCTGTCTCCAGTATTGCATGTATCCTTCTTCTGGATCTGGATGTTTGCTTATGTTTAGATTCTAGAGCATAGAATTCCTATGTTGAATGTCTGATCTTTTGACCTCTGCTCAAGGGGCAGATTAAACTGTTTTCAGGTTGAACATTGGGAAGGGTATACTGCAGTAGGGATGCCATAAGTAGAGATAGCCCGACACTCTATATTGGGAGATATCTGTAAGGCAGATATCATGTGTATCCCCCTGAAATCCAGTTTTAGCTATTTATGCTGATCATTCACAGGTGTATGTCTACCGACTCCAAGCCCTGGATAGGCACCAGTCATGCTGTGTTCTTGTGTTATACACCATGTCCAACTTTGCATCCAAATTCATATCAAAACACTTCATACTTCCACCTGTTAGTTGTAGGAGTAGGATTAGGAACCCCCTGCATGCTCTCATACCCAACCAGACATCATGTCCAAGAATGTTGCCAGCCTTGTGATCTATCATACAGATCTTGGTCCATACATGAGAGCATTCTGCCTGCTGTTGTCAAGTCAGATCTTTCTATCTTTGAGCCAGTCAAGGTTACATCTTAAGTTATAGGGATACCCCCCTTGGTGCGGCAGAACCAGAAGTGAAGGGGAGGAGCTCACGCAACCTCCTGTATTCAGTTGGCCTGAATCTGCCTATGCATTAGAAGTGGCAAACCCTAATGCTGATTCAGAAGGAATGTCAACACAGCACATCAATGGAGCCTTAATAAATTATATACTAGTGACAAATCCTTTGTAACTCCCACCTATTAATGCAATTCCTCCCCAAGGGAATGGACAATTGATCATGCATCTTGAATATGCTCCTATCGAAGCTAGACCAATCAACAATGGTGGCTCTTTCTTCCTCCCTAGTCAAGATAACATAGTGGCTAAAGTGTAGGAATAGAAGGAAGATATAAAAGAGATAACTGCTCAATTAAAGAGATTAACTACTAAAGTGACACAATTGAGAAGTCAGAACTTCTACTCCTAGACCAATGGTCAAAATCAATAGAAGAGGGGATATCTAGATAGAGGATATAACAATGACTGAGGTTACAATAATAATGCTCCATAACCTCCAAGAGTCTAGAACACTAGACCAAATAATGGAAATTTACCATCACCTCTAGATAATCAAGTACCTCTTGAATCCAAGTAGACAACTAGAGCCAATCTAGTTGAAGCTGTTGATAACTGAGAGGGGGGGGGGTGAATCAGTTATCCTAATTATTTCCCTTATTGAACTTTCCTTTTAATTGATGCAGCATAAAATCAAACATAAAACATTAACCATAAAACAAGAAACACATGACACAGTATTTTTGACGTGGAAACCCTGTTAAGGGAGAAAACCACGGGGTGATTAACCCAAAATTATTCTCTGTTAGAAGAATAGGAAATTACAAAGATGGCACTTGCCAATTAGGGCTCACTGCCCGAGCACACTGCTCACAAGAGGCCCACTACCTACAAGAAGACACACTGTCTACAAAGTGATGAGAATCACAGTCTTGAACTGATTGGAAGCATCTGCATATGCTGGAGTTCAGTTCCGGTTAGGCTCAGTACACTGATCTGCTGCACTTCATCTTTCCTCTGTTCTTTATTCTGCTATCTTTCACATACCGGATCCTTTTTGTTACCTCTGCTCTTTATCTGGACTTCTTCGCATATATCTCCACAACAACACCACGCTTCACAACTAAATCCATCCTCTATATATATCCGCACAAGTAATTTCATCACCTTTCTAGTCGGCATCCGGAACAGTCTAGTTTCTTATAAACTTTCATTCTGTCGGCTGAATCCTTCCTCACCAAGCAATGCGGATCAAGCATATACTTGTAGATATTATTAATCATGTCGGCCAAACATGATTCATGCCTTCACAACCTCTGTCATCAACAGTAACCCATCCGGAAAGCAGTCTGATACTCTGCCAGTCAGTTCTTCCTCTGTTTTCACTGTCTCTCAGGAATCCGGTACTCAACCATTCATATCTTTTTCCTCGTCCATCACCGGAGGCTAAATCCTTGGAATATACCACTCAAGGTAGTCCTCTTGACTTCCCCAAATCCGCACTGCACCAAGACACTTCCTCTGAGAGATCCGGACCAATCTGTCGGACCTTGCCACATGCTCTGTTGTTCTTCACCGGACCACAACATTCTTTATTCTGACTTCCGGTAGAGACACATTATGACTTGCGGATATGTGGGATGACCTTTGTTGCCATCAATGACAACAACCATGAATCCATATAGTGTC
The DNA here is from genome assembly GCA_027924645.1 of Cunninghamia lanceolata. NCBI lineage: Eukaryota > Viridiplantae > Streptophyta > Pinopsida > Cupressales > Cupressaceae > Cunninghamia > Cunninghamia lanceolata. The sequence goes on from BSBN01000082.1 coordinate 4,452,777, forward strand.
TCTTGCCAACAATCTCCCCCTTTGGCATTGATGGCAACACTTAGTGAAAAATGACTTAAGTGTTTTCACTATGCTCCCCCTTTGCTGATGCTCTGTCTTTATATACAATTTCCGGAACTCCCCCTTAGTTGGATCCCTCATTTTTCACTGCTCCTCACTCCCCCTTTGACATCAATGGCAAAGGGTAGGGTCCGCACACCAAAATTTTTAAAAATTTCCTATACATAGCCGCATATTTACATACTTACATATACTGAAGAATGTCTGCAAAGGATGTCTGCAATTGAATCATTTCTGTAGCCCAACTTTGCTTCATTCTGTCCAAAATTGAAATGTGACCACTTAACAAAAATGCAAACGCTTCTGCCCGCTTGAGATCTGTCAGATCTTTTGTTTGGGTGGTGGTCTGAGCATCACTGATGGCCTCATGCATTGTTTCCAACTTAGGGATTATAATCCTTCTAAGTTCTCCCATCCGGTTGGTGATGTTCTTCCTTTCCTTCTCAAGATTTTTTATTTCATTCAAGACTGCAATGGTCTGACATTCTTGATTTATTATAGAGGAAGAGAGAGGATCAAAACTTTGAGATAAGCTTTGTAGCTTATCCTGTTCCTCTTTTATTTTCTTGTCAAATGCTACTGTTGCCTTTGACCAGGATATACAAAATTTGTAGATGTCACCGCCATCCTTAAGAGCATTCTCTAAGCTCCTTATTCCAATGCTTACAATCTTCCTATCCTTAGAGATTAATTCTAATATTTCTGAAAATCTTTTATCCAAAAATTCCTTCCGGACCTTTTCTTCAGCTGATTTTTCTAGAGAATCAAAATGTGTATCAACACTGCTGACTAAGGTTTTTAGATTACCAGAAGAGGAGGCTGTCGGATCTATCTGGATTGATGGCATGATTTTTACAAGTACTCCGGAAGCAGCCTCTATCAACTCACAGTCTTCCATATGAGACTTCAGGAGCTTTTCATTTGCCTTGGCATTTGCAAATGAGGCTATCTTCATTGTTTGTACCGGAGAGAGAGAGTCAAAATCAAATGGGCCTTTTAGAAGCTCCGGTTCATCAATCTCTAGAGTTTCTTTACTCAAAAATTGTTGAACAGTTTGTGCAGTGTCTCTTGCCGGAGACAGATGTTTCTTTTCTTCTGCAGTCTTAGAACTGTCAACCTCTTTGTCTTTCACCACTGCTTCCTTCTCCTGTAGTTGCTCTTCTTCTTTGGATCCGGAGACTGTAGGGGAAACCGGAGGAGAGATGCTAGTTTGTTCATGAGCCACTTCTTCTGGAGCAGAGGGTCCCAAGTCCTCAGCTGTTTCTATACCTAAATCCTCTACAACCGGAAGATTGAACCTTTTGAAGGCCTTCCGGAGGATCTCTTCTGTTTCTTGGGCCACTTTGTCAGTCTCGCCAAGCATGAGTTGATTCATCCTGGCTTTGCTTCTGAACTCATCTTTGCAGTCTTTGAAGATAATGTTCATTGTCTTGGGATCAATTTGAGGATATAGCTGAATAGCTATCTGCTCCCGGATCTCAAGATCTTTAGCATGAGCATTATTCTTTCTTACTTCCATTTCCTTTTCTAGGCTTTTAGGAATAAGAGATATTATTTCAATGAAAGCCTTATTATATATGTTAAGATATTTTACTGTGGCCTCCTGCAGAGTCTTTTGGTTGGCCTCACTGAAGTCATCATATGATTCAGTCATTGGCTGAAGGTTTCCATCCACCGTGACCGACTTGATTATGCTCTCTAGAGACAGAGTGGACTTCTCAACAGATACCTCTGCCATTTCCTCCTTGTCTTGGCCTGTGGAGGGCTTACCGGATCCTTTCTTCTTCTGTTTCTTTACTTCTCTTACTCCCTCATCTGATTCTGTTTCCTCTTCATCCTTTTGGCTTCCATAAGCCCTTGTGGCTTTTGTCTTGGATCTCTTACCGGATGCCTGAACTTCCGGTTTTGAACTTTTGGTTGTGGGAGGTGCAGGTCTCTTTGATGATCTGGTCCGGGTGGGAGCTTCAACCGGAGCACTTTCTTTGCTTTTCTCTTCTTCCTCGGCCTTCCTCCTCTTTTCCCGGCTGGCATCAAGTGCCTCCTTTGAGATACCTAGGCCTTGAGCAATGTGCTCTACTTCTTTTCTTACCTTTCTTTTAATCTCAGGTTCCCTGAGTTCTACATGTATTTTTACACTCAGCTCCTCAAAGGTTCCAAACCTTTCTGCCTTAGGATCTTTGGGCTGACTCAGCATGTGTTGAACATGCAGCTCCACTATCTGTTCATCCACTTCATACCCCATGGGCATGATCCAGACAGTCCTTGGCTCCACTGCCTCCATTAGGCACTGATCAGTGTCAACCATAAAGCACACTGAGTCCTTGTATTTCTCAATGAGAGACTGGGGAATTCTCTCTCTTGCTTGCATCATGCTCTGAAAGTTTTTGAAGTATCCCCATAGAGCTGTATTTCTCGCTTTTGCATCCCCAAGTCCATGCAAATAGTCTCTTATCTGGACTGCAACAGGTTTGTCATTCTGCCATACCCATCCACTTGTTCCGGGTAGCTCATTCATGAAGTAGAAGAATAGACATACAATAAGAGTACCATACTTAAAGGAATTCTTCTTATCCTTCTTGATTTTCTGTATGTTTTCCATTAATTGGCTTAGCAGTAGTTCGCAGAGATCATATTCTGCATTCTTTCTTAGCATTTCATAAGCAGTGTATATTGCAGTTCCGGATACAGAATTCTCCCTGCTGGAGTGATAGATCTTGTATCCTATTATCATTGATGCATATTTGATATCCGGATCTGAAATATCTTCAATGGTCATTGCCCTCTTGTCAAATTTTGATCCGGTGGCCTCAGTTACAATGTTGTTCTTGACAGATTTGAGGATAGGTACCCCTCCGGAAGAGTATAGACCAGTTACTGCTCTAATTGCCTCTTTTGTGATCTTGCAGGGTCTATCTAGCCATAGAAAGTTGTCATGCATCCTGCTCAGTACATACCGGACCCATTCATCTTCTTCAAAGCAGGGGAAATGAATAAATTGCTCAAATTGTTTCTTCTGAATATCCTTATACTCTGGTTTAAGCTCAAAAGCATTGTCTATCAGCTGCTTGTGATAGAGGTCTCTTAGTTTGAATTCCCCAAATTCCTCAATGTTTGCATGTATGTAAACCCTAATGTCTTCGGTGTGTAAAACTCCGTGAGGAACACTAGAGAAGGCTCCTAGTGGATCTACCTCCAATGATTTGTAGGGATGTTTCTTAAATGAGGGGCGAGGTCTATCAGAGATCTTAACTATGTTTGGAGTAGCCATTCTTCAAAGATTTGCAGTGAGGTAATGAAAAACGGAGAATACCTTATGCGCCTTCGGTTTGCACGGAGTGGTTGGATTGATTTCTTTATGCAATAGCTTCGGCAGGAGATCCTTGGTGTGCTTGATGAACCTTGTTGCAGAGCTCCACTTTTCGCTTCTTCTCGAGTGCAGAATGAGCAAATGACCTTTGAGAAATCCCTTAAATTGCTCCGCGAACCCTAATATCTGTCTGCAATAAATGCTTCACCTACATCATTCCGGTTTGCCTTGTCTGGATAGCTTGGAGTATCCCGGATTAGTCCTGATCTGTGGATATCATCCGGATCTTTCAATCATGAATAAATCGAGGTAACATATTACAAGAACATCCCAAACACTCTGTCCAATCCGCAGAACAAGATAGTGCATTTCTGGATCTTTCCGGACCTTTTTGTAATCCTTTATCATACTGGAGCATCTCCCTGAACAGGTCTTATTTGATCGATCACAGCTTCTTCATAACTTCATGCGGACCTCTGAAAACTTGACTGAAGTATCTCAAGACTTATATCTACAAACCCTTTGATCCGCATCTTGTGCCACATCTGGTACCACTTGTTTGGCTGGGGGAACAAGATTTTCTTTGAGTCTCCCCCTGAGCCTGAGCTCACTTTTTAATTTCCGGAAGAAATATCAGCACCAGAGTCTGGTGCAGATCCAACCTCTACATTTTCTGAACTTTTCTTCACCCAAATCTTGCTCATCTAATTCCTAACCTCATCCGCATTCATCTTTTGTTTACCCTTGTCTTGATTCTGATTATACACCGGACCTCTTTTGTCCTGATTCTTGTTTCTGCAAACTTTAGCATTATGACCGGACCTATTGCAGATTTGGCAAATAACATTTCTTTGCATATTTGACTGATATCCTCTTGATCTGCATTGATTAGCCATATGACCTACTCTATTGCATGTGAAGCATCTACCTTTGAATGATTTGTTTACTTGCATACTTCTGCATTCATGGGATTTGTGTCCATACCTTTTACAGTTGAAGCACTGTCCGGAGAAGGATGAATTAATCTGATTCATTCTCATTCTGCACTGATTAGCTTTGTGACCAAAGTGGTTGCAGCTGTGGCAGTATCCATTGAAGGATGGATATCTTTGAGCATTTGGCTATCTTATCGGAGGTCTTCTAGGCCTGCTTCTTGGATTTTCTGATCCAAGATTCTTCTGACCGGATCCGGAGCTTTCTCCTTTCTCATATCCCAAACCATACTTGTCATCTGTCCTCTTTTGACTTCCAAGAAGAACTTCAAGTTGAGCAGAACTTATCTTGAATTTCTCTTTATATTCATTTGCTGTTTGAAGGTCTCTTTTGAGAGAGGCAATTTGATCCTCAAGTTTTCCTTCATTATCTTTGGCATCTTCAAGATCAGATTCAAGATGTCTGATAATCCTGTCCATCTGGTGGCATTCTTCTGATTTTTCTTTAAGAGATTGTCTTAGATTGTCTTCAGCCTTTCTTTTTTCTTCAATCTCTTGAGTAAACTTTATAGTTCCTGATTCCATTTCATGTCTTAACATAATGACTTCTTTTGATAACTTTTCACATAACTTGGTTTGCTCAGTCAATTCTTCATTTGTATTGCTTTCTTCACTTTGTCTTGCCAACTGTTGAAGCAGCTCCTTTCTCTTTTTCATAGAGAGACTTAATTTGTCTTTTAATTCTCTCATGAATTCATCAGCCTGTTTGAGTCTTTCCTTTAATTCACTGACTTCAGAATTCGACTGTTCAAGATCCTCAAGAGCAGTCTTGAGTTGCTCCCTTAAACCATATGCATCCATTTGAAATCCCAGATCTTCCTCAAGCTGTTAGGCTCTATTAGGAGGAACTTAGCTCTGATACCAATTGTTGATAACTGAGAGGGGGGGGTGAATCAGTTATCCTAATTATTTCCCTTATTGAACTTTCCTTTTAATTGATGCAGCATAAAATCAAACATAAAACATTAACCATAAAACAAGAAACACATGACACAGTATTTTTGACGTGGAAACCCTGTTAAGGGAGAAAACCACGGGGTGATTAACCCAAAATTATTCTCTGTTAGAAGAATAGGAAATTACAAAGATGGCACTTGCCAATTAGGGCTCACTGCCCGAGCACACTGCTCACAAGAGGCCCACTGCCTACAAGAAGACACACTGTCTACAAAGTGATGAGAATCACAGTCTTGAACTGATTGGAAGCATCTGCATATGCTGGAGTTCAGTTCCGGTTAGGCTCAGTACACTGATCTGCTGCACTTCATCTTTCCTCTGTTCTTTATTCTGCTATCTTTCACATACTGGATCCTTTTTGTTACCTCTGCTCTTTATCTGGACTTCTTCGCATATATCTCCACAACAACACCACGCTTCACAACTAAATCCATCCTCTATATATATCCGCACAAGTAATTTCATCACCTTTCTAGTCGGCATCTGGAACAGTCTAGTTTCTTATAAACTTTCATTCTGTCGGCTGAATCCTTCCTCACCAAGCAATGCGGATCAAGCATATACTTGTAGATATTATTAATCATGTCGGCCAAACATGATTCATGCCTTCACAACCTCTGTCATCAACAGTAACCCATCCGGAAAGCAGTCTGATACTCTGCCAGTCAGTTCTTCCTCTGTTTTCACTGTCTCTCAGGAATCCGGTACTCAACCATTCATATCTTTTTCCTCGTCCATCACCGGAGGCTAAATCCTTGGAATATACCACTCAAGGTAGTCCTCTTGACTTCCCCAAATCCGCACTGCACCAAGACACTTCCTCTGAGAGATCCGGACCAATCTGTCGGACCTTGCCACATGCTCTGTTGTTCTTCACCGGACCACAACATTCTTTATTCTGACTTCCGGTAGAGACACATTATGACTTGCGGATATGTGGGATGACCTTTGTTGCCATCAATGACAACAACCATTAATCCATATAGTGTCTCTTGCCAACAGAAGCTACATTGAATAATTGGTGTAGAATCCATAATACAAGTGCACATGTTGAGTTAGATTCTCCTCAATTTAAGATTGTTGCTAGTATTTTCCAAGAAGAAGTTCAAAATACTAAAGGTGAGGTGAAATTTTTTGAAGGAAATGAACTAATACCCTTGTGATATGAATCGACAATGGTTTTGGAAAGCTCCATGGGTTACAAAGAATGAGTGGATATGGTATACGAGAATTACACTCTCATATGCAAAGAGATGGCTCTAGTGTTTGAGGATTATACTTTTCCTTTTGAAAAGGATAATGAACCAAAATAGGAGGTAGATGAAGTTCATGCTTTTCAGTAGTTCTAGAGAGGACGCAACGACAATATTTGGAACAATAGTAATAGGCCACTTGGACCTTTAATGATCTCCATCCCACTAAACAACTTCAACACTCCTCCAGATGCAAATGCTAGTAACAATCCAACACCTCTAAGAGTGAATCAAAATCACTTCACATCATCATCCACACTAGCTAAAGGTATGAATGAGCTTTCTAAGTTTGATAAATTAGTCACCTATCTAGCTGAAGAAATCAAGAAGATAAAGATCAGCTTATCCTTATCTGAGTTAACAAAAACTCCATTGGTTAAGAAAGCTTTCCTCAAAGCCTTAGATGAGCCTATAGTGAAAGAGAATATCCCTAGTAGTATCCCAACTAGAGATCCCCCACATAAGGATATTCCTTTCAATCCTAGCAATAAAGGTCAAGTCCACATTATAGATACCACACAACTAACATTATACAAAGGGAAAACTGAATCTCCTCCCTTTCTACTCACTTTAAGGATATTTGGGAAGAAACTGCACAATTGCTTGGTAGATTTTGGAGCATCTACTAACATCATGCCCTTATCCATATGTCATATTTTAGGTCTTTTGCCTACTAAATCCTTAAAGAAGGTTACTCAGTTACATAAGTCCAAAGTTATTGTCATGGGTGAGTTAACCCATATTCATATGCAGTTAGCCTCTAGCCCTAGAGTCCAACATTTCATTGACATCTAGGTAGTAGATATCCTTGACACTTATGACATGCTATTAAGCAAAGACTAGTCCAAAACCCTTAATGGATACATGTCCAAAGACTTCTCACATATGTGGTTAACTTGGAGGGGTATCCCTAACCAGATCAAGATTGAAGTTGATCCAAGGATGAAGCATATGATCACTAAATATCACCAGAATAACAAAGTATTGTACACAAGTGTGGAACAAGGAGTCTACAGAGTCAAATTTCTAGATGTCACCATAGAGGAATTTTTGATTTACAACTATATGTAGGAGAATAGTGAAGTAAGTCTAATCACACTTGGACTGGATTTCCTAGTGGAATTTGACCATGAAACTTCAAATGAAGATGGAGATGATGGTTTAATGAGTTAGAAAGACACATACCTAAGAAAATCTAGAAATATAATCTACAAGGGATCCCACTCAGACAAACCTTGCTAGAAGGATGGTGCAGGCTACATAAAACACCACATTCTGAAACTACATGTGCAATGTGCATAGATTGGATTGACAGAAAAGAGTGATTATATTCAAGGACTAAGCTTGGTTTGTTAAGAAAAATCCCTAAGAAAGTAAAGATAGAGGAGGATGAAATAAATCATCTAGTGTTATTAGATCAACGTCCATAGGTCTTCAAGGATGAATCAAGAATGACTAAATTGGATCAAGAGGATATCTTGATGGTACAAACTAAGGTACCAGGTATCCAAATTACTAGCAATAAATACTCAAGGCCTTTTGGAGCAGAAGATGCCTGACCACCAGAAACCATCAAATTTGAAATGGATTACTGAAGGAAGTGCTGCAAAGGCTAAAAAGAAGAGGGGTCCTGATAAGAGTCCTCTTGATGATAGACCTTGGACATTGAAATTTGATGGGTCTATGTCTAAGCAGGGCACCGAAGTCGGGATTGATCTAGTTAATCCTCAAGGGAAATCTTATCTTGCTACATACAGACTACAATTCTATTGCACTAACAATATCATTGAATAGAAACATTAATTCATGACTTACTTTTCACATTGAAAAAAGGAGTCAATATATTACATGTGTTTGGAGATTCTGAACTGGTGACCAACTAGGTAAGGAAACAATATTCTTGCAACTATAAAATATTGTCTAGTTACAAACATTGGGTATGGGATTTGATTGAAGGGTTCGACACCTTCAACATTACTCATGTCCCACAAAAGCAAACTTAGTTAGCATATGCCTAAGCCATAGCCATAAGTACACTAGATCCACTGACTGTGTTAGGATTAAAGAAATTCTTAGTTGAATTAGTATCTATACCTAGAGGATCAGATAACATGATCAATTTTCAAGTCTTCAAAGATGATCAACATATCTTAGATTTCATTGCTTACCCAGATGTGTTTGAAAGCCAAGTAATAAATGAACGTAGTCTTGAAGATCAAATATGGGATGAAGGAGACATTATCATATTGTAGGACAATAAGATCTTGAAAGGGATGATCAAACTCGAAAGGATGTTTGATTTGGATAACATGACGAAGCAAAGGGATCTACCCAAAACATATGGAGTAAAATGCAAGCCTACCAATATAGGACAAAGTTTAGAGATAAGAAATGTCCTGATCAGAAAAGTATATACCCTAACTGAGTGAGAAGGAATTATTCAAGCTCTAATAGATTATATCCATGTGATAGCTTGGACTTATTATGAAATGAAAACATATGACACCTCTATCCTTACTCATACTATTCTATTAAAGACTGATGCTAAGTTGTTCAGACAAAAGCAGAGGCCAATGAATGCCTTGTTAGAACCATTGATATTTGAATAAGTCAAGAAGTTACCAGTCACTATAATCATCCTTCTAGTTAGACATTCTACATGGGTGGCAAATTTAGTTCCAATAAGGAAAAAGAATGGGGATATTTGCCTATGTGTAGATTTCAGAAACCTTAATAGAGCATTGTAAAAAGATAATTATCCACTCCCATCGCTAGATGAAGATCTTCAAATGGTCAATGGAGCACAAATGATGTCTTTCTTATATGGATTTTTAGGGTATAATCAGGTCATGGTCAACAAGATTGATAGATTAAAGATAGCATTCATGACAAAGTGGGGAATATTTGCATACAAGCGTATGTCATTTGGCCTAATTAATGCTAGAACGATGTTCCAACAAGCTATAGATATTGCTTTTATAGGTCTGGTAGGCCACTGCATTGTTATTTATATGGATTACTTGATAGTGTTCTCAAAATATAGAGGGGATAATGTGGAAGATTTATGGAAAGTACTCTAGAAATGCAAATAGTATGGCATATCCTTAAACCCGAAGAAGTGCATCTTTGGGGTTACCACTAGAAAGTTACTCGATCACATTGTGTCCAAAGATGGGATATCCATAGATCCTGATAGAGTGAATACCATCATGAAGCTATAGTAGCTAGGAAGTAAGAAGGAATTAAAATCCTACTTTGGTAAGATAAATTTTGTTAGAAAATTCATAATAGGGTTCACCAAAATAGTGAGACCCCTGAATGCCATGCTAAAGAAAGATGCTAAACTTGAATGGACACCAAAGGCCAAGGTAGATTTAAAAGATATTAAGAAGGTAATAACCAATGCTCTAGTCCTAAATAGTCTAGATTATACCAGGGTGTTTTACATCAGTTCATTTGCATCTGATCATATACCTGCGTAGCTATTTTAACGTAAAGAAATGAGGATAAAGAAGAAAATCCCATTACATTTATGAGCACCCCATTTAAGGATGCTAAATTAATATATATGGATGTCAAGTGGCAAGCCCTTGCCTTAGTTAGAGCCATTTAGAAGTTGTGCCATTACATCCTGAGAAGTAGAGTGATTGTTGTAGTACCAAATTCGATAGTCAAAATGTTATTAATGCAAAGTGAACCTGGAGAGAAAAGGGTTAAGTAGATCACTGTCATGCAAGAATATGACATGGAGATTACCCCTATTAGATTAGCTAGAAGACAGGCTCTAACGCAATTGATTTTGGAAACAGACCCCAGTTTGGTTAGTCAACAATATATAGTGGATTTGGGTCACCAAGATGACTAGTATTCAAATATCAGGCATGTCCTAATCACAGGTAGATAACCAACATACATGAAAGAATCCTAGAGAAGAGATTTAAGGATCAAGGCTCAAAATTATATGATAAAGGGAGGAATACTATTTAGAAGGAACCATGACGGGATATACCTTAGGTGCCTTAGCAGGCAGGAAGCTAGTAAAGTCCTCTAGGACTTACATGATAAGTTTGGGATAGCTCATGGATCCCACTTGGACACAACACATAAGATCCTTAGAGCCAGGTATTATTGGCCCACAATCTTCAAAGACACCATGGAGCATATTAAGCATTGTCATACTTGTCAAGTACCAACCAGTAGAGAAAGATATGCAGCACAACCTTTACAACTAGTAATGGAGATGCATCCTTTTGCACAATGGGGAATGGATTTCATAGGAGCTATCAATCCACCATCATTGGCTAGGCATAGGTATGTTTTAACCATCACTCACTATTGCACTAGATGGACCGAAGCGATGAGTAGCAAAACATGCACATACAAAGATGTAATCAAGTTCTTATAACACAACATCATTACAAGGTTTGGAGCCCCTTTCACACTAGTATGTGATAATGGACCTACCTTTTCCTCTTTAAAATTTTCAAATTGGGAATTTGAATATGAAATTACATTAAAATTCTCATCTAACTATTACCCCCAAGGGAATGGATTAGCTTAATCTACTAATAAGAATTTATTGGATATCATTAAGAAATTAGTAAAGAAAATTCCTAGGGAGTGAAACATTCTATTAAAATATGCATTATGGGTAGGTAGGACTAGAGGGAAGCCTGCTTTAGGTAACTCTCCCTATCAATTAGTTTATGGAGTGGACCCAATTCTACCAGTAAAATTAATGATCTCTACCTTGCAATTTGCTCAAGAGTATCTTGGCTTAGAGGACAAAATGGAAGTCTACTTATTACAATTGCTACGCTTAGAAGAGAAGAGGGATCATACAATCAACCACTTCTTTAAATATTAGGCCATTGTCAAACGTTGGTTTGACAAGAGGGCCAAAGTTAAAGCATTTAGGATATTTGATCTTGTTCTATCTTGGGATAAAGCCCACGAGAAGAAGGGAGACCATGGGAAGTTTGATAAATTGTGGATAGGTCCCTTTCAAATAGCTGAAATACTAGGAGATAATACTTATAGGTTGAAAGCCTTAACTGGGGAGGATGTTCCATTGCTTGTCAATGGACATTTCCTAAAACACTATCTCCAAGCCTAATTCAGAGGAAGTTTGAAACTTGTATATATGCATAGTTGCTTGTACATTGGTTTGTGTGTTTTACATTGTTTGCTTGTTTGTTGAGTCCTTGTTTGGTTGGGCATGATATGGAGCACCTTTTCACTAAAGAAAATGGTAGAATTCCTAAAATTTAGGAAAGAGTTTCACATCCTTACATAGGTTGTAATTTCTATAAGTATGGGTGTGTTAGTTTACTCTGTGAAATCATATTCACCAATCTAAACGAAGGTTAATCAATGAATCATCAAATGAACACACCTAAAGTTCCTAAGACTGGTTGAAAGTGTTAGTGTCTACATTAAGTGAAAAATTTAAAGTTTTTCCTTTGCTACCACTATAATTCTTAGCTGAGAAACATGTTTCATTATTGTGTAAACAATGAGCTGAAATGATATATCTTACACAAAAGGGAAAATATTGAAAATCAAAAGGGAAAGAGAATTAATTTTCTCAAAGTCACCTAAATAACCCCACTAGGGCTATGGACGCCTGACTAGCAGTGGGGATCTATTTAGGGGAACTATAGGTGATAACCTTGCTGGGGGTATGGACACGTGACTGGTAACAAGGCTCTATCCAAGATTAGCTCAAAAGGTTAAATCAAACTATGTAGCTTAATGTTAGTTATTATCATTCTCAACTTCTCTAGTAGGAGGGAAACTAATCAAAGCACACACTTGCATTCCTTCTCATAATCTAGTTTCAATGGTGAATATGATCTCATTTGATCTGGTCTTCATATCTCTATGCCATGGAAGTTAGAATTCTATGTCTATATTTGCTCCTCTTTCTTAAATTAGCTAGGGATTTGGTGGTTTTCTTTGGTGGCAAGTTGTTGTGTGGTCTCACAACATGCCTCATTTTGCCTTAGCAAAAGAGGGACCCAACCTCTTTTCCTTTTGATTTGCTTGTGTGTTATCCCTTTTGAGCGATATGGTAAAATAATGTCCTGATCTTTTCAAAATTCAAAGTCTAAATTTTTCCTTTGTAAAGGTCACCAATAGATAGAGAATGAAATTTTGAGCAACTTTGCCTTTTGCATCACATTGAAATTCAACAAGGTGAAAGAGTTAGACATGATCAAAGTTTTGGTCAACAAGATGGATATTTAGATTTGGATATTTTGTATTCACCATGTATCCATATCCCTGCTAAAATGTCCATATCCATCTTATTAATCTTAGTTGGTACGTATACTGCACTTTAAATTCCCTAATCATAGGTTTAGACCCAAAAAAATTATTAAATAAAATTAAATCAATAGTCGCATCCATGGGTTGGGTATAGTCTTATTGAGTATTCAAATAACTTATATTGCATTTAGCTATCAAATTTATCATGATAAGCTACAAAATTGTCAACTAGATGGACATTTTTCATTCACCAAATATCCATATCCTTGTCAAATGTCCATATCCCTATGACACCTGTCAAATTTGTTCCCACAAAAACATTTTGAAGTTTTGACATTCTATACCAAATATTTGTCACATGGATATTCAACTTCAAGTATCCATATGCGAGATATCCATATCCTGCCTTTGTATTGAATCATGATTCTGGTCCCTTCGAACCCTTAAACATTGACTAATCAAAGGGATATTTGTGATATGGACATTTTATGTTTACAGAATATCCATATCCATACAAATGTCCACATCCATACCTAGAGCAAGGACTTTGCACCACATGTCCTTACTGTTGACTTTTCAACAGGATATTTTGTGTAGGGACATTTTCGTCATGGATATTTTATGTATCCCAATTTTAAAGAGGAATTTTGCCTTGATACCTATTCCCTCGATCAATGATATTTGACCATGATTCCTGCTGATGTCACATGGATATTTTGAATATGATATTAAAATACCAAATATCCATGTCTGGATCTTTCCTGCATTTAATGCTATGCATAGATGTCATTGGCTTTTTAAATTTTAAATCGTGCCTTTTGACAACTATCAAATTTTCCCACTCCCAAAGGACAAAATCCTACCTAACTGCAAAAAAGATCAATTAATTGGCCCTAATTGATGGATTTCTAAGGATAAAAGATAAATTTATCTAACATTGTTAATTACCAAAGGTATTCAAAAGCTATTTAATTGTAGAGAGCTCATAGCAATTCAAGGAGATTCACAGTCAATTTATAAGTGAATAAAGGTAGTTTCATAGCTAATAGAGAACGGATAATAAAGAACACAAACAAGAGTGTTTGATGCAGAGGTAAATGCAACAGAAGCTTATAAATGGGAAGGAGGAGTCATTAACACAACCAGCATGTTAAAATCCTATCGGCTTATCATCATCATCATATTTCTTGCTAACACAGACAGCATCATCATATTTCGAAGGGGCATGAAATATCCTCCTGCTGACTACTGTTCACTTCCTTATCGCCTTTCGCCGAGAGATGGTTCATCGGCCAAACTTGGCTTATCGGCCGGACTCCAACACTCTGTCTCGATGTCTGATATCACCCCGATATCTCTTTTCATCGGTCAGGTTGCCTATCGGCAACACTTCTTCTATCGGCCAGGCCGAAAAAGGTCTCCCCGACGCTATTACTCCTACCGATGCCGAAACACTTAACGTCAGCAGGATAAATCTGCATCGGGTGATATTCGCAATATCCTAATGACGATGACGTCACATGCACCTGATGATGATGTCACCCGGTTATAAGACTCTTACATCCTCCGCAGCATGATAATAAAATGTCGGGTGATATTATACATATCCTGATGATGACCTTTAAGATCCTGATGACGACTTTTAAGAACCTCCTGTCCTTAGCCAAAAAAATGATTTTTCCCTCCCGCATAGGAATAGCGATATGCGGATGATGGGTACACACGAAAGATGATCCTGATGACGATATACACACTGAGTATATATCTGACTTATATCATCCTGATGCATTCAAAACATACAGTCTTCGTCAGCTTTATAACCCGATCCGGATAGCGATATACTCACAGATGACGATGCGATTCACTCCGTCTGGAAAAGCACATGCAGATCCTTGTATATCCGTCAACTGCATGCAAACTCACAAAACCGCACAATTTTCACAAAGAAAACATGATGATCAGGCCGGATCACCTTCTGATCAAAGCTTAAAGATTTATCTTCCTAACCCTAGCACATGAGGATGCTAGGTTGATTCACAGCATGCTACCAATCGATCTCCCACACAATGAAATGCATAAACAGAAAACTAAAATACAACCTAAACTAACATGCATGACCATTCCACCGATTCACAAAATCAACTGGTGGAAGGGTTGAAAGAATCCATCAACTTGTAATCAGAATAGAAATCAAAACATAAACAGCTGATAAACCAGATAATGCAATTGATGAGATCTTATTCAGATGAAACACAAATGTCCTATTTCTACAACAATGTTTCACAATGTCTGGACTGATCTCTGGATTTCACTCAATCACCAGTACAACATAACATAACTACTACTCTCTCTCTGATATGATATCAAACCCTAACTGATCTGAGTTATTTATAGCAATATCCTACGAGTACTACCAACTCGATTCCCAGCGGCTGGGAGCTTCCAAGCGGCTGGGAGAGGATAGCTCATACTACCTGATAACGAACTCTAACTGTCTGCACACTCTCCTAGGCTGATCTAATACATATGCATTGGTCCAATGGACCTTATTACATTATGAAGTCAAACATGCTAAAAATAGACTAATGTCCTGTCATGCGGACAATATCCTGTCTTGTAGGGGTGATCCTGCACCATACTCCCCAGAAGAAGAAATCTCAAGTCCACTTGAGATGAGAGTATGAAGATCTGCACCATGTTTCTGGATCTGCTCTTCAGTCATCCAGACTGCTTCTGAATTAGGTTTTCCCTTCCAAGATACTAGATACTCCAAGTACTGTTTGTTTCGGGTCTATTTGACCACTCGGGTGTCCAAAACCTTCTGCAACTGTGGAGGATCATGCTTGGGAATGTTATCATGGACTGTATCCTGTAGGAGATCCTGATCTGCATCTGGATAAGACTTGTATGGAGTTAAATCACATACATTGAATATAGGGGACAAACCAAGATCAGGGGGGAGTTGTATCTCATAAGCATTCTGTCCATGCTTGTGCAAGCTCTGACATGGTCCAACTTTTCTCTGCATAAGTTTAGTATATTTTCCCTTAGGAAGTCTGTCCTTCTTCAAATGAACCCATACCAAATCTCCAACATCAAACTGTACATCCTTCTTCTTTTTATCAGCATATTCCTTATACTTCAAGGTTGTGTGCTGTAGTTGGGTCTTGACTTGATCATGAACCTCTTTTATAGCTTCTGCAAAAGCTTCTCCTTCGGCACTAACAGGGTCTACTGTAGGTAGATCTCTCAATTCCAAAATTCCTCTTGGATGCATACCATAAACTATCTGAAAAGGTGATTTCCCTGTGCTCCTATTGACAGTATCATTATATGAAAATTTAGCTTGAGATAGAATATTATCCCACTTTTCTCCATGTTGTTTTGTCAAACATCTAAGCAAATTTCCTAAGGAACGGTTCACTACTTCAGTCTGTCCATCCGTTTGAGGATGATATGCAGAGGAAAAAGACAAATTTGTTCCAAGTTTCTTCCAAAGAGTTCTCTAGAAGTGACCAATAAACTTCACATCCCTATCTGACACTATGCTCAATGGCAATCCATGGATTCTGACAATCTCCCTGAAAAACAAATCTGCAATGTATGAAGCATCAGCAGTGGTTTTGCATGGCAAGAAATGTGCCATTTTGCTGAATCTATCCACTACAACAAAAACACTGTCAAATCCTTTCCTTGTCCTTGGTAAACCCAAGACAAAATCCATACATATGCTTTCCCATGGTCTGGAAGGAATGGGTAAGGGCTGATATAAACCTGCATTAGTCGACCTACCTTTAGCTTTCTGACATATCACACATGTCTCCACAAACTTTCTGACATCTGATTGTAACTTAGGCCAAAAGTAATGTCTTCGGACAAGATCAAGAGTCTTATCTAGACCAAAATGACCTGCCATAGCTCCACAATGTTTCTCCTTAATGATATTTAACCTCATAGAACACCTTGGAATACATAACTGTCCACCTTTGAACAACAATCCATCCTGAATCAAAAATTCAGAGAATTCAGCATGATATTTCTCTCCAAAAGAAGTACATACATGATATATCTCCCCAAAATCTTCATCAGTCTCATACATGGTCTTTAGTGAATCAATGCCAACACTTTCTAACTGAATCTGGTTGACTGTTAGAACTCTCCTGCTCAAAGCATCTGCAACTTTATTCTTGACTCCTTTCTTATGCTTCAATGTAAAAGTAAAAGCTTGTAAGGTTTCTACCCATTTCACGTGTCTGTGGTTCAGCTTTTCCTGGCTGTTTATGAAACTCAGAGCCTAGTTATCTGTGAATACTATGAATTCCTTTGGCATCAAGTAATGCCTCCATTTCTTGAGTGACTGGACTAAAGCATACATTTCCAAATCATATGAGGAATACCTCTTTTTAGCATCATTGAGCTTCTCACTGAAAAATGCAATAGGTCTACCTTCTTGGCTGAGTACTGCTCCAATGGCCATGTGACTGGCATCGCATTCCACCTGAAAGATTTTGTTAAAGTCTGGAAGTGCAAGGACTGGCTGCTGTGCCACCTTCTTCTTCAATGTTTCAAAAGAATGATCTGCTCTTTGAGTCCAAACAAATCTGCACTTCTGTCCTCCTTTGATGGTATCAAGCATGGGTGCACAAATATGATTAAACCCTCTTATAAACTTCCTGTAGAAGGTTGCTAACCCATGGAAACTTCTGACATCATTCATAGTCTTTGGGGTTGGCCAAGACAATATGGCACTTACCTTCTCCTTATCCATTTGTAACTTTCCTTGTGAAATGACAAAACCCAAGTATGTGATCTCCTCTTGCATGAACAAACACTTATCTAATTTTATCATCAGCTGCTCTTCATGTAACCTCTTAAGAACCAAATCTATGTGTCTGAGATGTTCTTCTTTTGTGTTGCTGAAAATCAGAATGTCATCGAGATATACTATGACAAACTTACCAATGAACTCTTTCAAAACCTCATTCATCAACCTCATAAAAGTACTAGGTGCATTAGATAAACTAAAAGGCATAACCTTCCACTCATATAACCCTTCATTAGTTTTGAATGTTGTTTTCCATTCATCTCCTGGTCTAATCCTGATCTGATGATATCCACTCTTCAAATCTATTTTTGTAAAATACTTAGCACCTCCCAAACAATCAAGTAAATCCTCTATCCTAGGGATTGGAAACCTATACCTGATTGTGATCTTGTTAATAGCTCTGGAATCTGTGCAAAGCCTCCAAGTACCTTCCTTCTTTGGTGCTAGTACAGCTGGTACTGCACATGGACTTAAACTTTTCCCAATCAGACCTGAATCCAATAATTCTTCAATTTGTCTGGCTACTTCTGCATTCTGTTCTGGAGTTAGTTTATAGGCTGCTTGGTTTGGAAGTGTTGACCCTGAATTAAGTCTATGCAGTGACTGATATCCCTGACAGGTGGTAGGGATCTTGGCATTCCCTCTGAGATGATACCTTTGTACTTATCCAATAGCTCTTGGATAGCTGGGTCTATGAACCTTTGCTTCTTCTCTTCCTTGACTTCTTGCTGCTGTTCTTTATTCACCCTCATACATGGGATTAGGGCATATGCAACTGCACCTTCTATTGCTACTTCTTTCATGAACTGTTTACCTTCCATCAGCATTACCTTCACCTCTTTTCCTTTAGATTTCTCCTCCTTCTCCGTCAATGGTAGTAACTTTATATCCTTACCATCTTTAGTGATTGTATAGATGTTTCTAACACCATCATGTTGTGCCTTCAAATCATACTGCCATGGTCTACCAAATAAAAGATTGCAAGCATCCATCGTGGTAATATCAAACAACAACTTATCCTTATATGCTCCAATCTGAAATTCTACCCAAGCCTGCTCTTCTACAGTTGTCTGCTGACCTTGGGTAAGCCATGAGACTTTATATGGGGATGGGTGAGGCAATCTCCTAAGCTTAAGCTTTGTCACCATTTCTTCAGACACAAAATTTTCAGTAGAACCAGAATCAATCAAAACTTTACATGCCTTACCTCCTGCTTTGCAAATAGTCCTAAAAAGAGACTTTCTTTGAGGGGATTCTTTGTCAGGTACCTTCCTGGTAGTCATTGTTCTTCTCATCATTAGAGACTCTCCACTTTCTGCGTATCCAAAATTATCAGGAGCATTCACACTCTGAAAATCATTAGAGCCTGTCATACTTTGATTATCAGGTTCTTGGATCAGATTTGTTCTCCTTTCTCCTGTTGAGCTTGTGGCCTTTTCTGGACATCTGCTGGCTATATGGCCTTCTTTGTTACAGTTATAACATCTGATGGATCCTCTGCCTTGGGATCTTCCTCTGAAAGGTCTTCTACCTCTGAAGTTTCCTTGCTGACTATAATTTTCCCTCTGGTTCTGACTATTGTTTCCCTTACTATTGTCATGACTGGATTCTCCTTGATATCCATGTCCATGTCCTCTACCTCTAAAAGGACCTCTTCCACCCCTTTGTTGTCTTCCTCTTCCTCTATTGTGTTGTTCTTGTTTTCTCTTTAACTTCTCTTCCACTTTCAATGCCAACTGAAAGCATTTCTGAACTGTATCTAGATTATGCAGACTTAAATCCTCCTGAATGTTGAACCTCAATCCATTAAGGTATCTGGCTACCTTCTCTTCTTCACTTTCCTTTACCTTTGTTTTCATACAAAGTTTCATGAATTCTTCTGTATATGAGCTGACATCTAGCTCCTTCTGCTTCAGGTTTTGCTTCCTCTTGTGTAATTGGATACTGTAATCCAATGGGACATAAGCTTCCTTTACTAATGCCATCATCTTCTTCCATGTAGCGACTCTACGCTTTCCTTCCTGTACTCTATCATCTTGGACGAAATTCCACCATGTCAAGGCAGCTTCTTTCATTTTTGACTGGGCTATTTTCACCCTCTGTTGTTCTGGTATCTCCTCTGTTTCAAAGAAATTGTTCAAGGAGTCTATCCACTCCATCACTGAATCAGGTTCCATCTTTCCTGTAAACACTGGCAAATCCAGTTTCACATCCATGGTTCTCCTCTCCATGGCCTTGAGGGTGTTCAACAGTGGTCTCTAGTCTGCAGGAACGACCTCCTCGCTCCAACTAGGGATCTCTTCTTCTTCCCTATCTTCTTCTCTACCAGAACCTACTCTGTTCCTCAACTTCGCTAACTCATCCTTCAATTCCTGATTCTGAGCCTTCACGGCCTTGCTCTCTGTAATCTATTTCTTCACCAGAACTGCCAACTCAATGTTGGTCATCCTTGCCAGAATCTCAGATGTTCCTTCGTCACCTGACATCCTGCTATATCCTTATCTTTTCCAGAAGATCCTTCCTTTGCTCTGATACCACTATGATGCAGAGGTAAACGCAACAGAAGCTTATAAATGGGAAGGAGGAGTCATTAACACAACCAGCATGTTAAAATCCTATCGGCTTATCATCATCATCATATTTCTTGCTAACACAGACAGCATCATCATATTTCGAAGGGGCATGAAATATCCTCCTGCTGACTACTGTTCACTTCCTTATCGCCTTTCGCCGAGAGATGGTTCATCGGTCAAACTTGGCTTATCGGCCGGACTCCAACACTCTGTCCCGATGTCCGATATCACCCCGATATCTCTTTTCATCAGTCAGGTTGCCTATCGGCAACACTTCTTCTATCGGCCAGGCCAAAAAAGGTCTCCCCGACGCTATTACTCCTACCGATGCCGAAACACTTAACGTCAGCAGGATAAATCTGCATTGGGTGATATTCGCAATATCCTGATGACGATGATGTCACATGCACCTGATGATGATGTCACCCGGTTATAAGACTCTTACATCCTCCGCAGCATGATAATAAAATGTCGGGTGATATTATACATATCCTAATGATGACCTTTAAGATCCTGATGACGACTTTTAAGAACCTCCTGTCCTCAGCCAAAAAAATGATTTTTCCCTCCCGCATACGATAGCAATATGCGGATATGGGTACACACGAAAGATGATCCTGACGATGATATACACACTGAGTATATATCTGACTTATATCATCCTGATGCATTCAAAACATACAGTCTTCGTCAGCTTTATAACCCGATCCAGATAGCGATATACTCATAGATGACGATGCGATTCACTCCGTCTGGAAAAGCACATGCAGATCCTTGTATATCCGTCAGCTGCATGCAAACTCACAGAACCGCACAATTTTCACAAAGAAAACATGATGATCAGGCCGGATCACCTTCTGATCAAAACTTAAAGATTTATCTTCCTAACCCTAGCACATGAGGATGCTAGGTTGATTCACAGCATGCTACCAATCGATCTCCCACACAATGAAATGCATAAACAGAAAACTAAAATACAACCTAAACTAACATGCATGACCATTCCACTGATTCACAGAATCAACCGGTGGAAGGGTTGAAAGAATCCATCAACTTGTAATCAGAATAGAAATCAAAACATAAACAGCTGATAAACCAGATAATGCAATTGATGAGATCTTATTTAGATGAAACACAAATGTCCTGTTTCTACAACAATGTTTCACAATGTCTGGACTGATCTCTGGATTTCACTCAATCACCAGTACAACATAACATAACTACTACTCTCTCTCTGATATGATATCAAACCCTAACTGATCTGAGTTATTTATAGCAATATCCTACGAGTACTACCAACTCAATTCCCAGCGGCTGGGAGCTTCCAAGCGGCTGGGAGAGGATAGCTCATACTACCTGATAACGAACTCTAACTGTCTGCACACTCTCCTAGGCTGATCTAATACATATGCATTGGTCCAATGGACCTTATTACATTATGAAGTCAAACATGCTAAAAATAGACTAATGTCCTGTCATGCGGACAATATCCTGTCTTGTAGGGGTGCTCCTGCACCAGTGTTCAATCGAACAATAGTCATATACACATTTGCGTATTCAGGTTTAAAATTTCAACTACCAAGTGTGAATAAGACAAAACCTCACTATCAATCTTTTTAACATTACAGTTATGATTACCCATGGTAAATCTTATGGAATGAAGGTAATTGTATTAAGGTAGATCTAGATTTATAGGTGGGCATGGTAGATGTAGAAATATAAAGTGAATTTTAAAAGGTAATCTACATGTTAAGAACTTAAACCCTAGGAACAAACCATGGATGCTTGTGATTTATAGGTCAAGATGTAGAATTAGAAGGATTGAAGGGATGTTGAGTTCAAGGCAGACATGTTTCCCATCCTAGGAGCCATATGCCACATGTATGGATGTGCCAATGACACCTATTGTGGGAACATAGGTCTGGATACTTTTAGGACATAGATTCTAGCTGGAGAGAACGACTTGATCATGAAAAACATAGTGCATATGGGAATGTTCCATGTTGCAGGTCTTCCTTATGAAGTTGAGGCATTGGAACTCATGATTGAGTGTGCTAACAACTACAATGTGGTAACTTGCAAAGTTGAAAAATAGGGCAGAGTGTATGCTCACTTCTCAGTGAATGGCATTACAGAGACGTTCAAGCTACCAGCTCCCTAGGGGATGTACAAGATAAATATTGAGGCTCTAGTTGCTGAAAATAACAACATAATAGATTGTAGGAAAATTATATTTTCTACCTGGAGAGCCCTTGATAACAAAGCTAAAGCAGTGGCAAAGATGCCCCAACATCTATTCAAATATGATTTCAGCCCAAAAATTTAGTATATGATTGTTTTAATGAGTAGGATGGCAGGCAAGAAAGATTTGGGTACCTTTGAACCATGATGTTTGGCCTAATAAGGATGGTAAAAGATAGGAACCAAGTGGTGCAATGGGCTAGGCTGATTAGTGACAACTTACATGATGGTATGGTCTAGTGGAGGAAGAAAAGAAGATTGTTTTACATGACCTCCTACATTGTCTATGCATGTGCATTTAGGTCAAAACTTAGAGTACTACAGAGATCAGAAAGGATTGGATGCCTCCCAAATGAACAAATGGTGTGGGAACACTACCCATAATTGGAGAGGTGGGTGTCTATCCAACACTATAAAATAGTTAATGATTGTTGTATTATGTGTGTATGAGGAAAATTGACTATGATAAGCTAAACTAATCAAAAACCCAATAACATAAAGAAAATGAATTTAAATAAAAGCCATGACAAATAAATCAATG
This sequence comes from Cunninghamia lanceolata, assembly GCA_027924645.1. Classification (NCBI taxonomy): domain Eukaryota; kingdom Viridiplantae; phylum Streptophyta; class Pinopsida; order Cupressales; family Cupressaceae; genus Cunninghamia; species Cunninghamia lanceolata. Next base: position 4,475,796 of record BSBN01000082.1, read on the forward strand.
AAATATAAAGACTTTTACCAAAATTTGTATTGTTTCCTTTGGATGAATGTAGATTGCTCAATTATCGTTGCGAAACCATGGTTGCAACAAGCAAGTAGTGTGCTCAAAAGATCAATGTTAAGAGATCGTGAAGTTGCTCAATCGATGCTATGTATGCTTCAAGCGCTGTTAAGTATGCCTGAGAATAAGTGATCAAAGAGAGGGGTAATGAAGGAGATGAGGGGTTTATATAGATTTCCACAAAGATCGATCAACGATCTAGATAATTCAGAAGAATCAATGGAGGAGAACAGTTTAGGAATGTACAACGAATGAGGAGAAGACATGTGTCTTGCTTTCTTTTGCATAAGAGGAGTTATCAAGAATAGAAGAATGAGTTAAAGTAATTAAAAGAATATAATAATCAGTTAAGTGATTTAAAACAAGAAGAAGAGATTTGCATGAGAATAAGAAGATATTTTGCTTTATTAAATATTAGAAATATTTAATTGCATGAGCAAGAAAGCTTGAGTTATATTAGAGATAACTCAATTTAGAAGAAAAAGCAACTTAAATAAATATTTGATTTATTTAAATTTAGAGCAGATATTTTGGAAGAAATAATTAAATAATTGGAATTATTTAATTTAGAAGATTTGAAAGCAAATTAAATAAATAAATTTATTTAATTGTTGTGCATGATTTTGGAAGAACAATTTTGATTTAATTAAATAATTAAGAATTATTTAATTGTAGATAAGAGGGAATTTGTTGAGTTAATTAAATAATTGGGTTTATTTAATTAATGTGGACTTGATTTTTGGAAAGAGGATAATGGTCTAATTAAATAATTGAAATTATTTAATTGTGGAAGAATATAGAGGAATTTAATTTAATTAATTAAATAAAGAGAATTTATTCAATTAATACCGAAAGTATGTGATTTAGAAGAATTTGGTGAAATTAATTAAATAATTAGATTATTTAATTAATGTGTGAAATGCAGGTGATGCTCTAGATCAGACGAAATGCAAGTGTTTCGACAACACAGTCATTTTAGGGTGTCTACATTATGCACTTGGTTTTATTGATGAAAGATGATAGGGTGAAGAGGTTGTCAAAAGAAGCCCAAGAAGTAATTCAGTGCAATGGGGCATGGTTCATCCAGTTCCCAACATACACATACATCAGGATGGAAGGCTTCGAAGGTAATCCGTTCATGTTACCCAGATATCTTACAAATAAGGTTATATTGTTAGAAGTCACTAGGAAAATTATGCCATCATATGAGGCCTATAAGAAGAATGGAAAAGGAAATGTAAGATTTCTAATGCATATAGATTGGTGTGTATGCAGCTCAATTGATGGAGAAAAGAAATCTAAGGTAGAACTTTACATGCTACATTTAGATCTATTTCCTTTGGTGAGATATTATGATCCCCACCATAGAATGGAGAGATTCATTAACAAAGTTACAACATGAAGTCCACCTTGAAGACTATTGGGCAGATTGTGTCGATGAGAAGGAGGTGAGGAAAAGAAGTTATCAAAGATTAACTTTGAACCAGATCCAAACATTGGGATGCTTGGAGGTTCCTCCTCAATTGAAGTCTAATGATGGGAAGCTATTAGATAAAGAATATAAAGAAAAAAAAATGTAGAAGGAACCATTACCTTCCCTAGGCTGGACAAAGGAAGAAGATACATCTATAGATGTCATAACTGGCAAGGTAATGAATAGCACCAAGAATTGGGTGAATAAGAAAGTAGGAGAGCTGAAAGCTAAGGGTGTAGCCATCACCCAAGGTAAGAAAAGGAAGCCAAAAGAGAGAGATGGTGTGGAATTTGATGATTTTCTTATTCGTAAAAGGCAAATCATGGAGGCTGAGATGGCACAGTCAAGACCTTCTAGATTGGAGGAAGAGTTTGGAAAAAAGAATATCACTATTTCTACAATTCCATCACCTTCCAGGGATGCGCCCCTAAGGGCCTTTCCTATTACCACAACAGATATGGAAGAAATAGACTACATAGATTTGCTAGGAAGAGTGGACATACCCAAATAGAAAAGAGTCCAAATGACAGTGCCAAGAGGGTCAACCTCCAAGATTTTAGATGTCTAGATGGAATCAATAGAGGGGTTGACTAAGATGGAATGGATGTTCACTCAAAGGCAATCTTCAATAGAGGCATCCTTGCTATTTTCTACACTTTAAGAGCACATGGATAAGTAGGTAGAAGTGGCAAGAAAGTTGTAGCGTAATGCCCCTATGCCTAAAATAATAAAGGTAAGAAGTGAGTTAGCTAAAGAAGCAAGAGTGATAGAATGAAAGAGAGTTTTAGAGTAGCCACTTTCTTTAAGTCAAGTTATAAACCTGACAAATGATGAAGTCACTAGGGATGTGACTAATAATCCAGTGGGGATTTTTCTTACACCCATAATGCCAATACCCCAAGATGCATCTTAGGTGGAAAAAGAAAGAAGTCAGGAAGAAGTAAAAGGCCCTGTGGTACAAGATATTCTAGGTATAGAGGAGCCAAAATCTCTTGAGGTAGTTGTTTAATCTAGATAGTTAGATGTCCTGAAGTTGTGCATTTATCCTATTATGTAGAAACCAATATACAAGTAAAGAATACTTTACAGGATGGGCAAGGATGGGGGGAAAATGTGCATGATGTTGATATGGGTGAAGCAAAGCATGATGTCCATGCAGATGAAGGAAATAAGTCAACTAAAGGACACACTAAGGAAGTGGTTATAGAGCAGCAAATAGTACTATATGAGAAATAGGCTCAAGAAAAAAAGGGAGATGAGGAGATGATAGAAACTGGAGATAATAAAAAAATCCCTCATCAACACCTTAATGATCAGGCCTTACAAGAAGAGCAACATAATGGAGATTCAAAAGATGAAGCATCACAAGATGTGCATGCCAAAGATATAGCATATCATGAATAGGTTCATAGGGATGAGAACAAGGAAGAAGAACTAGATAAGGAGATTGAATGTAGAGCATCCTAAGGAGGAGGGTCATAAAGATCAGTAACAACAAGTGCACCAAGAAGAGATTCCAGTAGATAAAGTGCCTAATCAAGAGAATACACAGTAGGGGAACAATCTGAGGGACGTCCCAGTTGATCAAGAGGGAAAGGATCAAGATAAAGAGGATGATGCAATAATGAATGATGCTCACATTGAGAAACCAAGTCAACAAGGACCAGATTTAAGTGTGCCTGAGTCGTTGATATCAGAGGTAATAGAGCCTCCTATTTCTGATTCTATTCCCTTCAATTTTAAGTCATTATTTTCCTTTAAGGATACAAAACCCAAGTGCAGAGCTAGGGTTATGTCTATAATAAAGAGGGACATTGCTACCAGGAAAATAATAGCCCAATTGGTTGTACCCATTGTAGATAAGAATAAAAGGGAGATAACATCAAATGAATTCCAAATAACAACTGTTGATCTAGGGCATGCAACAACAGGGAAAGAGATAGAAGAACTTAGGGAGAGTATGGATGCCATAGCTACCTATATACAGAAGACCAATGATAAAAATAAGGAGTTGAAAAGAGAAATCACCCAACTCTAGAAATTCATTAAGGGATTGGTCACCCCTAGAGTCCAAATAACAAAGGCTTCGGCTGCTCTTGCATTGGTCAGCCAAGAAGAAATAGCTAGTCTAAATGCACAAAAGCACCAAGCCTAGGTGATGCAAAAGTGGTTTACCACATTTATTACTGAGGGAAAATAATAAGGGGATCTTTGTCCAATTGGGATACATTAACTCACATAAAAGCAAAAGAAGAGTCATTGAAGGAGTGTGGATTCAAGCTCAATCAAAGTGATAATGACCTAGGGAAATTGAAAAGTGCAAGAAGATTGTATGATCAAATACTCCTAAAGCACAAGATTATGACCATCTAGACTTTGCCCAAAATCCATATCTAGATAAAGGATTTAAAGTTTGAGGTGGATATTTTGAGGAGATGCAGAACTAAAGCAATGGACATTGGCATGAAGGCACATGATCTTCTGTTAGATGAAATGGCAATTTTGGAAGTGCTACTAGGCAATTTAGTAGCTAAAATAGAAATATATGATTAGAAAAAGTCCATATAGGCATTTAAGGCTAGATTCAACCCTGTGATGAGTGATCTAGTGCATCATTTTTTATAAGCTACTATAGATGAAGTAATGGAGTTATATGTGAAGATAAGGGCCTATAATGAGAGGTTAGGTGATAGAACAAGCTAGTGGATATCTATAAGCAAGCAATTGTAGACACTAGAATATGCTAAAATCAAAACTCAGCTATCAGATAGGATAGAGATTGATGCCACTATTAAATCTTATGAAGTATACAGTAATTTGGACTTTGGAGAAATTCTAATAAGAGAGGATTCATTAGATGAGGAGGAGGAATAGAATATTCTTGAGGATGCTGAAGCAAAGATATTGAGGAATATTCCTTTTGCTAGTTGTTGTCCACTAGAAGTTTCCAGCTAGCAAAATGTACCACTTTCTTGACCATTGTTTATTTTGAATGAGATATTGACCATGATTCATTGTAACAGATCTAGCCCTTGCTCTATAAAAGGACCATGATCTTTCTTTTGTAGAAGAGACTGAATTGTTGTAACTTTGAGCACTAAGTTTGTGATTTTACAACTTTTGTGATCTCTTCTCAAGGTTCTTTATCAAATCAATGTATATGTGTATATTCTTTGCATAATTAATGGAAATGGAGCTGTAGACTACATCTTGATCATATATCCTACATAATCTTCTGTGGATTTCTAATGTGTGATTGTGAACTACCACGTTCTCTTAAAGTGCATTCAATTAATTACATGTTATCAACTATCCTTTGAAGATTCATACTAACCATGCATAATTGTGGAGCTTCTTGGTGAAGTATGGTTTGGTTTTGCTTCTTTTCATGACTGTATCAAAAAATGTATGTGAATCAATGGTAGAAACTAAGTAATTTAGGATTTTGCTTTCTAAACTCAATCTTTTAATCTCATTTTGCAAAAAATAATAAATAATTGTAAATCATGACATATCATAGGTAAATATAGTAAATATATGCTAATAATGACTCATCCAAAGCAAATACAATAAATGAATGTGAATACTGACACATCTCATGCAGACAATCATAAATATCAGTGAATTACAAGGTACAGAGCACATCTTTAAGTGAACAAGATTAGTTCAGACATGGATAGTTTTAGAAGAACTAATCAAAGTTAGAAATATCCTAAGAACTAATCTTAATTAGAGATGGTTTTAGAATAATTGATTAAAGTTAGGATCAATTTATATCAATTTGCACAAATTCTAACTAAATATCATAAGATTTAACACAATTGTCAAGGATATATGCATATCAGGTATAATAGATTAGATATTAATGAATATTGTGACTAAAATTAAGGAGAGCATGAAGAAGAGCTTGTAAGGCCTCAACATGGAAAATAGAAAGACACAACAACCCTGAGTGATGATCAAGTAGTCAAGACTTGATAGATGGAGACTTGGGATTATAAATTCATTCCAAATTATCATATCTTTCAAGATGAATAAAGGTTTGTTGTGAAATTTTATTCTTATTTTTGTCACTAACACACACATCAACAATAAGGTCTTGGATATAATGTTTAAGCCTCATACAATTATGTGTAGGGTGACCATGGACACGGTGATAATCACAATATTCATGTTCATTATACCATACAAGTTTGGACTCATTCTCAACATAAGGTCTTGTATAAGGGAATGTGACCATGTTGGTATGCACAAGCTTTTGAAAGAATGACTCAATAGGCTCTCCTAAATCAGTAAAATGTCTTCATGAATTTGGGGGTGTTCTAAATTATCATTCATGGAGGGTAATGGTACTAGTTGAGAGAACTTTTGGCGCATGAATTAGAGAAGTTTGAGTTTTTAGGACATGTTTAACATCAGTAGCTCCATCACTAACCACATTTTTGTTCTTGGCCCAAGATTTGAATTTATCACTCGGAGGACTATTATTTTTTATTTGAGGTTTGATTAGACCTTTAAATATAAGGGATTTTTAAATGGTGATCCCTTTTTGAACAATCTCTTCAAATGTGGAAAGACAATGGATTTGGAGATGAAAGGCCATTTATTGATTAAGGTTTTGGATAAAAATTCTAACCAATTGTTTTTTGGGTATGGCCCATGGGATTTGACTAGCAAGGCCTCTCCACCTTTGTAGGTAAGAAGCAAAGCTTTCTCCATTATGTTGTTTATCTTTACAAAGGTCTAACATTGTGAGTTCATGCTTAACATTGTAGGAGAAGTGAGCGATGAACTTTTTAGATAAGTCAAAGAAAGTTGTGATGGTACGAGGGGTAAGATGATGAAACTAATCTAAGGTTTGTTAGGGTTAGCCGACAGAAGATATCAATTAAATGCAAATAAAGATTAAACAGAGGAATGGAAATATATAGAAATAATAACAATGAGAGACAAGCTTTAATATGGTTCACCCAAACTCGGGCTACATCCACCAAATAGAGAGTCTAATATTATTATCCAGTAAATCAAACCAATTACAATCAGCAATCCCTTCAACTCAATACTACTACAAAATGCTACAATACAATATATCAAAACTCTAACCCTTAGCCACTTTTATCAAGCCTTTTTGTCGATTACAAAATAGAGGTTTTTTATGTCGGTCAATGAAAAAATAACTCCCGGTGCCTTTATAAAATAATAAAAAATTGTGTGAGGTTTCAGGGGCACTGTACCTCAACCCCACCCTGTATCATGATAGGGAACGCGCCAAGGGCGCTGCCCCTTGACCCTGTAGGAATTTGGGGGGAAACCGCACCGATAAAAGTGGGGTAAATTTAACCTCTGAGTCTGATTAGGCTCCATATAACAATAATCTCCCACTTGGAGACTAATCAGACTCCACACCATATCATCTCCCACATGGAGACTAATCATAACACCACTAACACTATAGCTCCCACTAGAAATAAGCACCCTAGACTCTACTGTTCTATTTTTGTTCTTTTTAGTCTAAAAGACCAACCGAAGCTAAAGAGGAGCTCAATTTCTCCCTTGTCACTGCCTTTGTAAACATATCTGCTAGATTGTCATCTGTATGTATCTTTGCTAGCTGTAATTGCCCATCATCCAACACTAACTGAATGAAGTGATACCTCAACTATATGTGTTTGGGCTTTGAATGCAAGGCAGAATTCTTTGCAAGATGTATGGCACTCTGGTTGTCTGTAAACAAATAACTGTTAACCTGTTGTGTGCCTAATTCTTTCACGAAAGATTGCAGCCATATCATCTCCTTGCTTGCCTCTGCTGTAGCTACATATTCTGCCTCTATGGTGGATAAAGCAACCACCTTTTGTAACATGGAAATCCAACTCACCGCTGTTCCACCTATAGTAAAGACATAACCTGTAGTACTCCACCTAGTATCAATATCCCCTACCAAATCTGAGTCTACATAACTAGGTAAATCAGTATTAGAGCCCCCAAAGCATAAGTGTTTATTGGATGTCCCTCTCAAGTATCTGAGAATCTATTTTACCACATTCCAATGCTCCAATCTGGGATGACTCATATACTTGCTAATTACTCCTACAGCATGTGCAATATCCAGTCTCGTGCATACATTAAACTTCCTACAGCTGAAGCATATGGTATCTTGGACATTTTCTCTTCCTCCTCTTGTGTCTTAGGACACATGTCCTTAGTCAATTTCAAATGACTAGGCAAAGGTGTACTGACAGCTTTAGCATTCTCCATATGGAATCTCTACAACACGTTTTCAACATAAGCAACCTAAGATAGAGTCAATTTTCTATTCTTCCTATCTCTACAAATTTTCATACCAAGGATTTTTTTTGTTGCCTCCAAATCCTTCATATCAAATGACTATGCTAACTATTGTTTTAACTCCCTTATGTGATCCATGTTCGACCCAACTACATGCATGTCATCAACATATAAACATAAAATAAGGTAGCTGTCATTATCCAATCTCTTAAAATAAACATAATGGTCAGAATTACACCTATTGTAGCCTTGCTCAGCCATAAAACTATCAAATTTCAAATACCATTGCCGAGGTGCTTGTTTCAGACCATACAAATTCTTCTTCAATCTGTACACCTATTTCTCCTTACCTTTGACCTCAAATCCTTGGGGTTGTTCCATATATATCTCCTCCTCCAAATCACCATGGAGAAAGACAATTTTCACATCTAGCTGTTCCAAATGCAAATCTTCAGCAGCCACAATGCTTAAAATAGTATGAATAGAAGTCATCTTGACAACTAGAGAAAATATCTCATCATAATCAAAGCCCTTTTTCTATGCAAATCCTTTTACAACTAACCTGTCCTTAAATCTTTTCTTACCTCCATCTTCCTCTTTCAGGCTGTAAACCCATTTGTTTGGTAAAGTCTTTTTACCTGCAGGTAACTTACATAATTCCCAAGTCTGATTTTTTAGCAAGGAGTCCATTTCTTCTTTCATTGCAAGCTCCCACTGAACCTGTGTATCCACCTGCATAGCTTCATCATATCCTTCTGGTTCACCAGCATCTGTTAACAAAATAGAATACAAAGAGGGAGAAAACCTTTCAAGAGGTCTACTTATCCTTGTTGACTATCTAACATTCACTAGAGTTTGTGGTATTTCTGGTTGTTGTTGTGGAGCATGAGGAACCACTAGAACATCACTACTTGGAGTATCATCCAGCACCACATAATCTTTTTCTTTCTTCTCATGCTACTGCAACTGATCTTTGTACAACACCTTCTCATTGAATATAACATCCCTGCTTCTCACAATTTTTTGATTTTCAAAATCCCAAAGCCTATAACCAAATTCATCAATGCCATATCCAACAAAGGTATACTTTTTTGATTTTGCATCTAGCTTGGTTCTATTTTCAGAATCTATATGTGCATATGCTTCATAGTCGAAGGTTTTTAGAAAAGAATAACTCACATTCTTGCCTGTCCATGCTTCCTCTAGAATACCATAGCCCAAAGGAACTGAAGGACCTCTATTAATTAAATATATAGTAGTGTTGACAACCTCTGCCCACATGTTTAAAGGCAGCCCAACATGCAATCTCATGGTCCTTGCATGCTCCATTATTGTCCTATTCATGCGTTCAGCCACCCCATTCTCTTGTGGAGTCCCTGGAACCATTTTGTGCCTACGAATTCCATTAAAGGAACAATAATTCTCAAATTCTTTGCTGCAATACTCACCACCATTATCAAATTTGAGACATTTTAATCTTTTACCCATCTCATTCTCAACCAAGCTTCTCCATTTCTTAAATGTTTCAAATACATCAAATTTCTACCTAAGGAAATAAATCCATACCTTCCTAATTGCATCATCTATGAATGTAACATAATATCAAGAGCCACCAAGAGAAGATACCTGAGCTAGTTCCCATACATCTTTATGCACAAGCTCCAACTTTTCATTTTACTTTTGCTTCCCATCTCTAAGAAAATTGACTCTCTTTTGTTTTCCATACACACAAATTTCACAGAAATCCATATTAATACATTTCAGACCTAGTAAAACTTTCTTAGAATGAAGTACCTTCATACCTTTTTTACTCATATGCCCAAGTCCGTTGTGCCACAGTGTTGTCTCAGAACCTACAGCAACTTTTATAGTCTCTTCCTACAAACCTGCAACAACTGTTCCTGAACCTGTTTATTTTTTCTCTGTAACAGCTAAAGTAGAAGGAACAGTATGACCTGTACAAAGATATAAGGTGCCTACTTTCACACCTTTTGCTACTACTAAGGCACCTTTTGAAACCTTCCAATTTTTATCAGTAAATGTAACAATGCAACCTTGTTCAGCTAGCTGCCCTACTAAAATTAAATTCCTACTGAGCCTTGGAACATGTCTTACCTCTTATAGTAGCCAATGATTCCCATTCTGCAACTTAATCTTGATTCTTTCCTTTCCAACAATCTAACAGGGTTTGTTATCTCCCAAATAAACCAACCCAAAATCCCCTTGGACATAATCAAGAAAATAACTTCTATGGGGCGTAGCATGAAATGAGGCCCCTGAATCTAAAACCCATGAATTATCAGCATTATCTAGGGAAAGAATCAAAGCATCATCTTTAGATTTATTGCTTACCACATTTGCCTCGTTATTGCCTTCTTGTTTGTCTCCTTTATTTTTTTGAGACCAACAATTTTTCTTCAGATGACCTGGTTTCCCATAGTACTAGCAATCCTTTTGTCTTTGGATGGGGATCTTTTGTCCTTTGATTTTCCTTGTGACTTCCCACAACCTCCAGAACCTTTTCCTCTCTCCTTTGGTCTGCCCCTACTTTCTGCATTCAAAACACTGCCTGATGTGTATCCACCTGAGTTTTTCCTACGAATTTCCTCACTCAGAATAACACCAACAACATCATCAAATTTTAGGGTATTTGAAACAGAAACAGAGTTACTAACCACCATTACCAAACTATCCAAGCTTTTAGGCAATGAACATAATATCAAGAGAGCTCTAACTTCTTCATCAAATTTTACATTTACAGAAGTCAATTGACTGACAATCGTATTAAATTCATTTAAATGATCTGTCACAGATCCACCTTCAACCATTTTTAGATTAAACAAGCGCTTCATGAGAAATACCTTATTTGAGGCTGGCAATTTTTCATACAATTTAACCAAATCTTTCATCAGACCATCTGTTGTCTTCGCTTCCATTATATTGAATGCTACCATTGGTGCTAGGCACAACCAAATGGTTCCCAGTGCCTTTCTATCAAGAAGATTCTAATCCTCATCAAACATTGTTGCTGGTTTCTTGGCTACTCCTTCCAACGACATCCATAAATCCTTTTTATAGAGGTAATCCTCCATCTGCATCTTCCATAACTGATAGTTCTACCCATTGAATTTATCAGCCTTTAATTTACCCTCGTTCACCATTGCTCCCACTCAACCGTGAGACCTTCCTGTAGATGATAATCGAACACAACCCGCTATGATACCACTTGTTAGGGTTAGCTGGTAGAAGATATCAATTAAATGCAAATAAAGATTAAACAGAGGAATAGAAATATATAGAAATAATAACTATGAGAGACAAGTTTTAACATGGTTCACCCAAACTCGGGCTACATCCACCAAACATAGAGTCCAATATTATTATCCAGTAAATCAAACCAATTACAATTAGCAATCCCTGCAACCCAATACCACTGCAAAATGCTACAATACAATATATAAAAACCCTAACCCTTAGCCACTTTTATCAAGCCTTTTTGTCAATTACAAAATAGGGTTTTTTTATGTTGATCAATGAAAAAATAACTCCCGGTGCCTTTATAAAATAATAAAAAACTATGTGAGGTTTTGGGGGTGATATCCTCGAGCCCCCACGAGGGCGCTGCCCCTCAACCCCGCCTTGTATCACGACGGGGAACATGCTAGGGGCGCTGCCCCTTGACCCCGTAGGAATTTGGAGGGAAACTGCGCCCATAAAAGTGGGGTAAATTTAACCTCTGAGTCTGATTAGGCTCCATATAACAAGGCTTGTCCTACCCAACTTAGAGGAAAGAGATTCAATAGATAAACATCATAATGAGAGACCTCTTAACAAGCCATGAAGAATTGTTTAACATGATCCATAGGGTCTCCTTTTCCTTTATATTTGTCAAATTTGGGAATCTCAAAATTAGAAGGAAAAGGAGTTGTCATGATGAAACAATCCAATGAATAAGGACAAATGTCTTCAAATTTGAAATGTTTACATTATGATCAAATTTGACATTTTTGAAGGGAATTTTTGACCATCTCTTGCATTTTGTGATCCGAAGGAGGTGGGGTTGGTGACGATGAGGTGGAATTGATAGGTCCATGTGACAAGGATTGTGTAGTGACATGTGACATCAAAGGATTGGATGTGGTGTGACGACAAGTGTGATGTGGATATGAGACCATAGGTGGAGTGTTTGAAGGATTAAATTGATTATATATGTGGTATGGGTTAATTGAAGATGTATTAGGTTGGGATGAAGAATATGAATAGACATGTGAATAGGTGGTTTGTGGATGACTTAGTGGTATGTGATAAGAGAGTGGTTAAGATGGGCTTGGTAATGTTTGTTATGGAATAGAAATGGGTAGAAATGAAGTTGGTAATGTTCTAGGTGGGTTGAAAATTTATGGGGTGAGTGATGTGGGTGGACCTAGTTGAAAGGAGTATGTAGAATTAGGATCATTAATAGGTGGAGGCAAGGCCACAGTATCTATGGGATTTCTTTGAGGATGTTCCATAATAGGTTATGATGAGGGACCGAGTGTAATGGGATATTTAAGCTTTAAGGTCTTGTATGGTGAAGGAACTTCTACCCCTTGGTCTACAAGAAGTTTCATGACTAAGTCCTTACGTGGGACGTTTCTCATAAAATCGACAAATCTAGGTGAGCTCAACTTGGTCAACATTTTGTTCATGTTCATGTTCATATGTGTCATTGGTATTATGATGTGGAAAAGGTGCCATATGATGAGATGTCATGAAAGTAAGTGAGTATTTTACTTGATTGTTATACACACTTGTGGGTGGAGGTGAAGATGGTTGGTTATCAATGTGGAAATCCATGTTTTTCTTGGCTTGCGATCTAGTGATGGGGGCATAAGATGAGAGATCTTAATGATGTGACCAAAGGCTTATGTGTTCGAGATATTAGATTGGAAGTGAATGATTGGATGAGAATAAGACTAGGGATGATGTGGATGGATAAATGATTGGACTAGAAAGATGTTGATGACTTGGACCAAAAGGATAATGATGACTAGGAAAAAAAATTGAGACTAAGATCAAGGAACAAGACCAAATTTGATTTGATTGGACTAAAGACGAGGATAGATTTCAAATACTTAAAATAGACTTATAATCTTAAGCAAGGATGATATATGATGGACTAGGATTTGATTAAAGGAGTGAAACGATGATGGTCTTGATCAAGGGCTAAAATATCAATTTAAAGTCTAAGAAAAGTTTGATGTGGATGGAAGATAAGATTGGTAATATGGTTAGGGATATGGATCTCAACAAGGTAAACCTTAATCTAAAGTGTGACAAGGATTCTCTCAATATGTTTTTACTATGGCCTCTATGATGCCAGAAATGTTAGGGATGGTTTTGAAAGATTGACTTGGGAAAATGATAAATTAGAAATTGACAAACACACATGCATACATTTTCAAATGATAAGGATTTGGTCAATGCAAATGAGCACACAGATAATACACAACAACAAACTAGATTAATCAATTAGGAGTCTCATATCCCATGGACTCCTTCAGGCATGAATTCAATCTCCATTATTAGATAATGGTGATTGCCATCCCCTTGATACCATCTACAATTGCTTGGATGGATAGGGAAAGCAAGGTCATGTACCACCTTACACCCTTTACCTTGGAGACAAAATTCCTACCCAAAGTTTATCCCACCTCAAAATAATGGAGGTAATAGCATGAGCTCTTCTCCCACTATTGCAGCGATGCACCAAGGATATGATGGCTGAAAGGTCTTAAGCTAGGCTATACAAAATTCTAGGGGAGTCCTCCAAATACACAAGTTAAGATGAGGCCCAAGTTTGTGAACACTAATCCGTTGGAGGGATGTAACAAGTCACTTCACCTTGTGTCTGGAATCACTCAGGGCCCCAAGGCTGTCCTAATGACTACATGACTAGATTTGAGTTATATCTTTTTCTTTCCTCCATTTGATATACTCCACCAAAAAACATGGTTGAGGTCACCCCTTTAAATTGGGTGTGTCTCTAAAGGCAAGCCTCCTAAGGAAAAGATTATAATTGGTGTTTTTGATCTCTAAGATTGCACGAAGTGCAAGGAGAGAGTATACACACAACAAGAAATCTTAAGGCAACAAAGGCAAAGCAAGAGGTGTTTTTGATCCTCAAGATCACCAAATGGTGTGAGAGGAGAGCATGCACATGCAATTGACCCACAAAACAAGATTCATTAACCCTTAGATAAAAAGATGTGTGTGTGTGTGTGTGTGTGTGTGTGTGTGTGTGTGTGTGTGTGTGTGAAAGTGAATGTGGCTCAAGGATGCTTTTGATTCCCAAGATCACACTAAGTGCAAGGGAAGAGCATACACACTCTAGATCACACTCAAATCCACCAAACAAAGAAAACACAAAGGAGAACCAAAGTTTAAAATGATATGCCTTTGACAAGCGAAAACCTACAAGAAACTTGTTAGTAGTTTAGGATATTGATCTTGGACAAGTGTAAACAAGTTGCACAAATGTGTTAGCTCCAAAATAACCCCAAAATGTTAGCTAAAATATGATAATGAACCAAAAGCTCATGGAAATACAACTAAAGGTGTGTATTGAGAGATAATAAAAAATTAGAAAACTGAAAATGTGATACCTCTTGACAAAGGCGTAGGTTTGTGAACCAAAGGTGCTCAGATATGAACCAAAGGTGCTTAGATATGCACCAAAGGCACAAAGTTGTGTTGTAAACTAAGATCTACAAAATAGAGGGTCAAATCTACATAAAACTAGAAATTAACTCTAAAAAACTGATGCAGAGCAGGTCTAGTTTCTAGAAAATTAAACCAAGAAGGTAGAAACCCTACCAAAACAAAGGTGATTAGATTTTGACCAAAGGCTCTAAAATTTTAACCAAGGGTGCCCAGATTTTGACCAAGGGTGCTCATCTAAAAAACATGCCAAAATGAACCCTAAAATAACAAAAAACCCTGTAAAACTCACAAAGGCACTTAGATTTAGACCAAGGATGCTTAGATTCTAACCAAGGGCACTAATCTGCAAAATAGGCCAAAATGAACCCTAATACGGTAGAAAACCTAGCAAAACACACAGAAGCATTCAAATTTTGACCAAGGGTGCTCAAATTTTGGCCAAGGGTGCTTAGATTTTAACCAAGGGTGCTCATCTATGAAATAGACCAAAATAAACCCTAAAATAATAGAAAAACCCTATAAAACACATTGTTAGGCAAAAACAAGACCAAACCTGGAAAGTAAAGCCAAAATCACACCCTATCCAACAATCAGATTCTAAAAATAAGGCCCTAAAACAAAAGTGCATCATTATAGACCAAAAGTACACTGTTACAGACCAAAAGCATGTAGTTATAGACCATAGGTGCTAAAGTAGAAAATAGGGTTACAGAATCAACACATAGGCACAGATTTACAATCAGAAATGTGGATCTATAACCTACAAGGCAAAATGATGAAACTTCTCCCAAAAGGGGTCAAATCAAGGATGTGGGGTCCCATTGGGTGTGCAAAAAATGTGTATGTAGAAATATGGAAATCAAATAAGGAGACAATACAATGAAAGTACCAAATCCATACTTAAACAACACCTCATCTAGGGATCAAAGGACTAGGCAAGATAAATGAAAATGATAAACAATCCTATGATATTTGATATGATTTTGATATATTTGGTTGTCTAATTTTGTAGAATAATAACTAGTATGAATTATAATGGATATGAAGATCTAAAGTGATTTTGACAGCACGATGATGTATGAAGATGTGATGCCCAAATGGATTGGTTGAGGCTTGATTTATAGGAGATGAGGGATAGGAATGGATGGCTAGGAGTAAGTGAGACATGGATCAAGGATGAATGATTGAGATTAAAAGATGCAAGTGGTTAGGATTAAAAGGTTATTTAATTTTGGATCACTTCATTTAATGAAGGTGGTAAGTGGTTGAGGATAGGGTAGTGTGACAGCATTTAAATAAAAAATTACTTAAATTATGAGAGAGGGACATGTGTGGGGATGAGAATAAAGGTGACATAATTTAAATAATAAAATTATTTAAATTATTTTTTGAGGGCTAATTTAAATAAATATTTTATTTATTTAAATTAGATGATGGAGGAAATGTGGGAAATTAATTAAATAAATCTAATTTATTTAATTATTTGGCTAGAGGATAAATGAGATAAATTAAATAAATATAATTTATTTATTTAATTTAGGAGATGGAGAAAAAGGAATAATTAAATAAATAAGATTTATTTAATTAATTTGGGAAAGGGATTATGGTAAAGGGGGAGAATCTTAAGATAAAAGTGTTACAAAGTGTTGCAAGGTGGTGTCGACAAGGTGATGAAAGTGACATGGTCAATTTTAGGTGTCTATAGAAGGCATGAAGATGAAAGTTTGAGGTACAAAGTAAAGTTTAGTTTGTAAGTTTCAAAGTTTGCCAATTTACCGATAAAGGAGAAAGTAAAGTTAAGTAAAAAAATATCAATTTTGTGAGCTCAACAAAGGAAGAGTTGTTTGGTTTGCACATTTTCAAGTCTGTTGATTCACTAACTAGCTGACAAAGGCTCGTGAGGTCAAATTTGTGGAAGTCATCTTTAGCCAATAATGGCATGTGAGTCCAAGGTTCAGAGAAAAGAGTTTTTGTTGACAAAGGTTAGGTTCATGAAAATGATAATTTGTCGATAGAGAATGGAGAAGCATTTAAGTTCACATAAAGGAGTTTTGCCGATAAAGGGGCTTAAGTGATTGTTCTTGAAAAACAACTTTTTTTGATAAAGGCCTTTATGCCCAAGCTTCAAGGAAAATTTTACTTTCACCATTATAAAGTGTTTAAAAAGTGGTTTGTGGCTTGCTTGTTTTATTGATAAAGGTGCCAGAGGAAAAACTTGTGAAGGAAATGATATGAAGACATAAGATATTTAAATTAAAGATTTAAATATACAATATAAGGCTGACTTGGTGACATAGACTAGAGATTTAAATGTTGGTACCATTAGAATAATGTATGATAATTTTAATTTGGGTCCAGACCTATAATGTGGATTGGACTGACCTAAGTCTGTGTGTTTTGGGCCATATTTCAATGCATGAAATTTCAGGGTGGGCCATCACTACATACATTGGAATTAAAATCATAGAGGATGACATTGGAAATTGTCTTAAAATTTAGTATAGCTAACTTTGAAGAATAATTTATTCAATGTAGTATAGTCGACATGGAAATTTTGATTGTATAATTTGATATATATAGTAGATCAATTTGTTCATTTTGGTGATAGCAAGCACATGATAATTGAAGTGAAAAATCTAAAAATACATGTGAATGTGTGTGTTTGTACAAGCAAATATCAAAGTAAAATAGTGTGAATATAGACAAGTGTGAAGAGAGTGCAGGTCAATTAAAAATAAGTTAATTCTAGAGTCATTGATGGAGGTGATGTGCAGAGTTTATTAGTGACTATATTATGTTTATGATTTCTTTTGTAATCAGTTAAGGTGTTGCAGAGGCTGGTGCCTTTTGAGCTTTGTAGAGGTTGGTTGTTGCAAGTATGTGCCTAACCGATGTCATTGATGTTAACATATCTGTGCTGTCATTGGTGTCAACTATGCTCTTGTTTTGATGCTTGCTTGTAATGAGTTAGATACTTTGCATTGGCTTATATAAGTATTGGAGATAATGATCTTGATATTGAGTTTCCAAGTGATTTTGAGAAATTTTTCTCCTTTGGTGGAAACAATGTATTGAAGAATATCTTTGTTTACAGCAGAACAATCTAGTAGATTGCTCTGCATTTCTTGTAGAATGAATATCTTTGTTTGCATATTGGAAGTTGTTTAGGGGCATGTCTAAATATGCTATGCTCCATGTTTGAACCTTTAGTATGAATAGTTGAGTGAGTTATGTTCACCAGAGTGAAAATTACTTTTTCCAAGTATTCACTGGTGATAGGGAGAATGTATTTTGCTCCGCATTCCTCCACATCTAAGCATTTCAGTTTGCGGTACTAGAATCAAGTATGTAATGATGATAAGTGCCTTCAACTCCAATGGTTCATGATTTGGTGGTCCACAAGCGATCTTTCCTTTATGACAGAAGCTAACAATGTTGTTTATATGCTATGATTTGAAAAATCTTCTTGGCAGAATGGTTAATGATTGTGCAGTTGTTTCTAGCAATTATAATGTACTTATGGATGTCTCCTAATTATGTTACCACCTTTGGATTGGTCTACAAAGATAAATTTGGATCATGAATGAAGATTATTCTTAGAAGACCTAATATTAACACTAGTCTTGGCTGACTTGGTTGTTTTCATTACTTGCAGATATACATTGAAGATTGTGAAAGTGTGTCATAGAATGGAATATTGCATTTGAGTCCTAGCTAAGGCATAACATGATCCACATACATCTTTCCCTTAGCTAATTTTGTTTAGGTCCAAACATATTTCTATGTATGCTTGTAATGTTGACCTTGGAGATTGTTCCAATGGTTGAGGAATGTAATGCCAACCTTGATGTATATTCCAAGGTTGATGAAGTGTATAAAAACATGTAATGAAGTTGCAAAAAAGATGGCATTGTGTGAAAATGAAAAAATAAGTGCAAAGGTGTAAGAAGAGCATAGCAGAGGAGTTATATTGTGCTTCAATGGAACTAAACCCAGACATGGAGTAGATGTTATTAAATCAGTTCACCAATCCTTGGCAGTGAGCCAATCTTGGTAGTGAGCCCTAACATTTGCAATGAGCATTTTGGACAATGAGCCCTAAGGTAGTGAGCCTCTATTTTTCAGTATTGCTATAACATATTTATTTCTGTGGGCTAACACCCACCGTGGTTTTTCCCTTATAGGGTTTTCCACGTAAAAAATCTAGTGTCTCATGTGATTAGATGTGTTATTGTGTTGAGCTTCTTGTTTCATGTTTTCATGATTAAATCTTAATAACAATAATAGAGCATTTGATGTGTTGATGTTCATAAGTGATTAAAAGTTTTAAAGATAACTGATTCACCCCCCCTCTCAGTTGTCTTGTGCATTTCAATACATGCCTCATCTAGTATGTGTTGTAGCACATTAGGGGATTGATGTATCCATTGGGTTGGTGCCTATAAAGTAGTGTAACAGGGGTTGGTGCCTCATCTGGTATGTGTTGTAGTACATTAGGGGATTGATGTCTCCATTGGGTTGGTGACCATAAAGCAGTGTAACAGGGGTTGGTAACACATCTAGTATGTGTTGTAGCACATTAGGGGATTTATGTCTTCATTGGGTTGGTGCCCATGAAGCAGTGTAACAAGGGTTGGTGCCTCATTTGGCATGTGTAGTAGCACATTAGGGGATTGGTGTTTCCATTGGGTTGGTGCCCATAAATCAATGTTGTAAGGAGTTGGAGCTTCCTTCGAGTTGATTCTCATAAATATTATTATAAAATTCATTTTATTTTTGTGATGCTAGATTTAGACAGTAGATCCAAGTAGCTTGCTCATCGTAGTTTTTCCCATTCTGGGTTTCCACATAAAACTTCGTGTGATGGTCTCTTGTGTGAATGTGTTTATGTTTGCATAGTTCCTACATAATCTAATTGATGAGTAAAGATCCTATTGTTGTAGTAGAATTGAAATAAAACGTGGTATATACTGATTCACCTTGCTCTCAGTATATCTATGTGTTCTAACAATTGGTATCAGAGCTAAATTCCTTGGTATATAGTAAAGATCATGTTGTTGCAGTAGAATTGAAATAAAAAGTGGTATATAGTAATTCACCCCCCTCCTCTTAATATATCTATGTGATCTAATAATTGGTATTAGAGCTAAGTTCCTTGGTACATCCTAATAGCTGAAGGTAGATCTTGGATAAGAACATATGGCTGGACAAGAAGGATCCTCTTCTAACAAAGCACCTCTATTTGATGGATCTAACTATGTCTTCTAGAGTATAAGGATGGAAGCCTATCCTACCTCTCTAGGGTATGATGTTTGGAGATCTATGATTGATTTTTATATTTCTCTCAGAAATCCTCTCATAGATCCGATTGATAAGAAGGCTTGTAAGAACAATGCTAAAGCTAAGAATACTATCTTGAGTGGTCTAAGTAACATAGAGTTTGTCAAAGTAGTGTAGTGCAAGATGGCCAAGGACATGTGGGATAAACTCAAAAATATCTATGAAGGAGATGATAAGGTAAAGCAAGAAAAATTGCAGACCTTCAAGGGTAAATTTGAAAATCTAAAGATGAAGGAAGAAGAGAACATAGCTTACTATCTACTCTGAATAGATGAAGTTGTGAATGAAATCAGAGGTATTGGTGAAGAGGTAGAGGATTCAGTGGTTTTTAAGAAAGTACTAAGATCACTCCCTCAAAGGTATGATTCAAAAGCATTTGCCATTGAAGAAGTGAGATATCTGAATAAATTTATAATGGATGAATTATTTGGTACCCTCACTTCCTATGAAATGAGAAATGAAAGAAAAGACACATCTAAAAGGGAAGCTACGTTCAAAGCAACAAGGAAAGCAAAAGCATCTAATCCAAGAAGTGGATCTAAGGAAGAAGAGGCAAACTTTGTAAGAAAGTTAAAAAAGGGTTCAAATAAGTACAAAGGTAAGATTCCTTTCAAGTGTTTCAACTGTGGTGAAATTGGGTATTATGCATCTAATTGTCCTCTTAGAAAGAGTGAAGATATCAACAATAGTTTTAAAAGATCTAACTTCAACAAGAACAATAAAATCCTTTAATCTAAGGATGATTGCAGTTTAATAGAAGAAGATAATTATCCATCAGAAGATGAAAGAGAAGAAGCCCTAGTCATGGCTATGGAAATTTTGGACAACTCAGTTAGTGCTACTAATGATGAAGAAGACATGACATTCATTGATGAAGAAGAATGTGAAGTTAATATTGAAGGTGAAATGATCTCTACACTTGAAGACTTGCATTTAGTAAGAAAATAAAATGAAGAACAAAAGGTAAGGCTTAAAGAATCAGAGGAAATGATTGTTAGCTTAAAGATTCAAATTGAAGAGGGAAAAAGGCTTATAGATGATGAAGGGGGCAAATCACAAAACACACAACAACAAAAATGGAACACAGAAAATAGAAATTTCTTTTATTGATCTAGGCAACTCATTACATTATAGAATCCCAATTACAATTCAAGGATGAATCCCCTACTGGCTGCAACACATTACAGCTTTCCTAACCTCAAGACTCTAGAATCTTTAGCCTTCTGTAACCCCAAATCCTCTAGGGTTTCTATTTTTCCCACCTATTCTTGACTCTACACTTGCCCCTTTTACTCTACTACTACCCAGGGTTCCCAAAATAGCCATAAATAACAATTTTTGGTAGCCTCCAGCTAAATTTTGAAATTTACAACTACCTCCAAAACTAGGTCAACTTCTGGGAAGCATAACTTTTGATCCGAGTGTCCAATTGACGAACCATTTTAGGCATCAGAAAGCTCACGATGTGAACTATCACGCCAAAAATTTGTAAACAAATTTTTGTCAAATTTTCAGGACATTTAGGGAAGTTTTAGTGCCTCATATCTCATTTCAAAAATTTTTAGGGGCTTTTCAGAAAACAAAAACTTTAATATCTTTTAGCTCACAAATGATCTTTGCCTGATTCCTTCACCAAAGGTCTTATATTTCCATTATGTAACTTTCTACAAGTTGTCACTTCAATCCGTGCTTAACTGCAAACTTTCCAAAAATAGTAGGTAGACTTTCCAAAATAGGCAGGTTGTTATTTTTAGCAGTTTTGGAAAAATTGAAAGTCCTACATCATTATTCTAGATATTATGGAACCAGAAACACTAATTATGGAAAGAAATGAAAACAACTACAATTATTTTGAATTAACTTCTTTCTGGGTGATGCAAGATTGCCCTTACACCACTGGATGCTCCTGCATCAGACACCCAGGGTAATTTAAGAAGTGACCTTGTCACGTCTCAGATGTTTGTGTGAGGGAAACCTAAACGGTCAACCTCTGCCTTAGATAACCAAGAGGAATCTTCAATAGGCCTTCCTTTCCATTTTACCAGATATTCTTCATATTGCTTGTTTCGAGTACTTCTTCCCACATGGTTATCCAAGATTTCTTCTATCTCGTCCATTGAAGTAGATGCTAGAATACTCCACTGCGCTTCTGTTGGTCCATCCTCTATTCCACCTTCATGATATTCTAATAAATCAGTAATGTTGAAAATAGGGGAAATATTGATCCCATTTGGTAGTTCTACCTCATATGCATTTCCTGAATCATGCTTCTTCAAGATTCTGCATGGTCCAAATTTCTTCATTTTCAACTTATTGTATGTTCCAATTGGGAACCTTTCTTTTCTCAAGTGAACCATGACTTCATCTCCTACCTGGAACTCCTTATACCTCCTCTTCTGATTTGCCTTAGCCTTGTACTAAATATTCATCTTATTAATGTGCTTTCTCACCTCTTCATGCAAATTCTTTAGATGTTCTACAAAGTCTTCAGCTTCAACACTTGTCTTTTCTCCTTTGTCCAGCTTCCTTAACTCAGAAGCATTTCTTAGGCTATTGCCATATACAACCTAGAATGGTGATTTACCAGTACTCCTATTGACATAATTGTTGTAAGCAAATTCTACCTATGGTAAAATTAAATCCCATCCCTTGGGCTTATCTCCTACTAAGCACCATAGCAGGTTACCCAAACTCCTATTCACCACTTTAGTTTGTCCATCAGTCTGTGGATGGTGTGCAAAACTAAACTTCAAATCTATCTTCAACTTCTTCCATAATGTGCTCCAGAAATAACCAACGAACATGGCATCTCGATCTGAAACTATGCTCTTTGGTAGGCCATGTAGTCTCACCACCTCTCAAAAAAATAATTCAACAATATGAATAGCATCATTAGTCCTCTTGCAAGGAATAAAATGTGCCATCTTCGAGAATCTATCCACCACCACAAAAATGGAATCATGTCCTCTCCGTGTCCTTGGTAAACCAAGAACAAAATCCATACTGATATCATCCTATGGCTTCTCTGGTATAGGTAATGGCTGATATAGACCTGTGTTCTAACTTTCTCCTTTTGCCATCTGACATACTCTGCAACTCTACACAAATTTTTGCACATCCTACTGCAATTGTGGCCAATAATAATTTTCACCAACAATAGCAATGGTCTTATCTCGACCAAAGTGTCCAACCAATCCTCCACTATGCTTCTCCTTAATCAAGTTCTCTCTCATGGAACTCCTTGGAGTGCACAACTGGCTTCCTCTAAATAACATGCCATCTTGGATTATGAAATCCAACCATTTTGTCATGTCCAAAGTAATAGGTTCCATACAAGCTTTTCAGGCCTCTACAAAATCTGTATCTTCAGGATAATAACTTTTGAGCTTATCGAACCCAACAACCTCTATCCTCATTTTTGTCAACAAATTTTGCCTTCTGCTCAAGGCATCTGCAACTCTGTTGGACTTCCCACTCCTATGCTTCAAAACAAAAGTATAGCTCTGTAAAAACTCAACCCATTTTAAGTGCCTTTGGTTCAACTTTCCTTGACTATTAAGATACTGCAATGCCTGATGATCAGTATATAAAATAGGCTCCTTTGGCAACAAATAATGTCTCCATTTCTTCAAAGCCTGAACTATTGTATAAAACTCCTAATCATAAACAAAATAGTTTTTCTTGGCATCATTAAGATTCTCACTAAAATAGGCAATGGGCTTACCTTCTTGGCTCAAAACAACTCCTATACCACTACCACTAGCATCACAATCTACTTGATATACCTTATTGAAATTTGGAAGTGCCAAAATAGGTTGTTCTACAACTTTCTACTTCAATGTATCAAAGCTCTTGTCTGCTCCTTCAGTCCATCTAAGCTATTTTCTATCCCCTCTCATTGTCTTAGTTAGGGGTGCACAAATGCTACTAAAATTCCTAATAAACTTTCTGTAAAAACCTACCAAACCATGAAAGGATCTTACCTCTATTGCACTCCTTGGCATAGGCCATTCAATGATAGCCCTTACTTTTTCTAGGTCCATCTTAAGACCTTCCTCTAAGACTACAAATCCTAGGTATACCAACTCCTTTGCAAAACTACATTTCTTTAGATTAATCAGCAACTTCTCTCCCTAAGCTTCTCCAAAACTCTTTTGATATTCATTAGATGCTCATCCCAAGTCTTAGTAAAAATCAAAATATCATCCAAATAAACAATAACAAAACTTCCCAAAAATTCTTTCAATACCTCGTTCATGAGCCGCATGAATGTGCTCAGTGCATTGGTTAGCCCAAATGGCATGACTAACCACTCATACAAACCTTCCTTTGTCTTGAAGGCTGTCTTCCACTCATCTCCTTCTCTGAATGGATCTGGTGATACCCACTCTTCAGGTCAATTTTTGTGAAGTACTTGGCTCCACTCAAACAATCCATGATGTCATCCATTCTTGGCAATGGAAATCTATACTTGATCGTTATCTTATTGATGGCTCAAGAGTCTATACACATCCTCCATTCTCCATCCTTCTTTGGTGCTAGTACTACAAGTACCACACATGGACTTAGGCTCTCCCTTATTAGTCCCTTCCTCAACAACTCTTGAACTTGTTTGTTCAGCTCTTCATTCTCTGCAGGGGTCATTCTGTGGGCTGCCTTTTTTAGCAAACTTGATCCTGGTATCAAATCTATTTGATGACTTATCTTCCTTAGTGGTGGTAAACCTTCTGGTACATTATCAGAGATAATGTCTTGGAACTCTTTCAACATATTTGAAACTTCTACCGGTACATCTTCACAGTTCTCTTGACTAATCTTAGGAATCAATGCAAAGCAATGATGCTCATGCTTCATACCCTCCAAAAATTTCCTACCATCTACCAAGCAAATTTTGGTAGTACTACATACCTTTTCTTCCACCTCTTTCAAGGGCTTCAACTTATGACGAACTCCATCCTTTGTTAAGGAATATGTGTTTGCATGACCATCATGGACAATGCTCCTATCATACTGCCATGAGCTCCCCAACAGCATATGACATGCATCCATCGGTATGATATCACACAACACCTCATCATGGTAGTCCCCAATCTTGAACTTCACTAAACACTGCTCATTGACCAAAGCTCAGTGGTCCTTCTGCAACCATGCAATCCAATATGGATGTGGATGCTTTCTTCTTGTCAACTTCAACTTGTCAACCATCTCCTCTGAAATAAGATTATCAGTGCTTCCACTGTCAATAATAATATCACAACACTTACCTTCACATTTGCACCTTGTGCGGAATAAACTCTTCCTCTAATTAGGTTCTTTCTCCTCATTCAGCAAGGTTCTTCTGACAACTAGGGTTTCTCCCCTTTCAGCATCTTTAGAATTCTTAGAATGTGCATCTTCATCTACATGTGCAACTCATGCATTGCCTTCAGGTCTTCTATTTGTCCTTCCTTGATGTTGCAGACACTCGTATGCTCGATGCCCTTCTTCTCCATATTAGAAATAGGTTCCTTTGAAACCTCCCCTTCCAGGTCCTTGCCTAGGTCTACCTCTTCCTCTTTGCTCACCATTGTTCTGGTCATGAGGGTGGTAGGTATTATCTCCTCTCTAATTTTGACTGGTACTAGCTTCTTCACTTTTCTTTGCATCCTCATTTCGGCCTCCATAGGGTCTTCCACCAGTCCTTCCGCCTTGACCTCTTCCCCTTTGCTTGTTGTCGAATCTTTTATTCAACTTCTCTTCCACCTTCATGGAAAACTGGTATGCATCTTCTATGGTGGTCATTCTAACCAGGCTCAGCTCCTCTTGAATACTCAGCCTCAACCCATTAATGTAACGGGCTACCTTCTCCTTGTTGGACTTTGCATGGCCTGTCTTGATAGTAATCTTATAAAACTCTTCTATATACTCCTTAACAGACATGTTACCTTACTTCAGTCCTTGCAACTTCTTCAGTAACTCTATCTCATAGTCCACAGGAATGAACTGCTTCTTTAGTTTCTCCACCATCTGATCCCATCTGGTGATCTTTCCTTTTCCTCTTCTATTCCTCTCTAGTTGGACCTCCTTCCACAAAATATTGGCGTGGCCCTTCAACTTTGTTTTTGCAAACTTGACCCGATCTGGGTCCTCCACATCTTCATACTCAAAATACTCCTCCATGTCATTGATCCAATCAATAAGCTGTTCTGGATTCAAATTCCTAGAATATGTAGAAACCTTGATCCTGGGCCTCTTTCTGATCTTTGAAATGACTCTCAACAACCTAACTTCTGCAGGATCTCTAGCAACTTCTTGTTCTTCCTCAAATAGCTCTTCTTCATCTTCATCTTCACTTTCATCTCTTATCCTCAGCTCAAACCCTCTTCGTAGCTCCTCTTGCAATGCATTGATTTGCCTTTGTAGGGATCTAAAACCCTCTTCTGTCAAAGCATTCCTCCCAACATGATTTCTTTGTGGAGGCATCTTGGTCTCCATAGCAAACCCACAACCTCAGGTCCTAGTGCAAACTACCTCACAGTCAGTGATCTGTCCACACACTCAGGAACCCTTGCTCTGATACCACTTGATGAAGGGGGTAAATCACAAAACACACAACAACAAAAATGGAACATAGAAAATAGAACTTTCTTTTATTGATTTGGGCAACTCATTACATTATAGAATCCCAATTACAATTAGAGGATGAATCCCCTACTAGCTACAACACATTATAGCTTTCCCAACTTCAAGACTCTAGAATCTTCAGCCTTCTGTAACCCCAAATCTGCTAGGGTTTCTATTTTTACCACCTATTCTTGACTCTACACTTGCCCCCTTTACTCTACTACTGCCCAGGGTTCCCAAAATAGCCATAAATAACACTTTTTGGTGCCCTCCAGCTAAATTTCAAAATTTACAACTCTCTCCAAAAGTAGGTTAACTTCCGGAAGCATAACTTTTGATCCGGGTGTCTGATTGACGAACCATTTTAGGCGTCGGAAAGCTTGCGATGTGAAATATCATGTCCTAAATCTGTAAATGGATTTTTGTCAACTTTTTGGGACATTTAGGGAAGTTTTAGTGCCTCATATCTTGTTTCAGAAATTTTTAGGGGCTTTTCAGAAAACAAAAACTTTAATATCTTTCAGTTCACAAATGATCTTTACCTGATTCCTTCGCCAAAGGTCTTATATTTCCATTATGTAACTTTCTGTAAGTTGTTGCTTCAATCCGTGCCCAACTGCAAACTTTCCAAAAATAGTAGGTAGACTTTCCAAAACAAGCAGGTTGCTATTTTTAGCAATTTTGGAAAAACTGAAAGTCCTACATCATTATTCTAGATATTATGGAACTAGAAACACTAATTATGGAAAGAAATGAAAACAACTACAATAATTTTGAATTAACTTCTTTTTGGGTGATGCAAGATTGCCCTTACACCATTGGATGCTCGTACATCAATAGACATCTTAAACATTGCCTTCAAAGTCAAATTAGATGAGTGTTTAAAACTTGAAGAAGAAATTGTTTCACTAAGAAAGGAAGTTGAAAAAGTTCATAATTAGTTGAGTAAGAATATCAAGTTTGGAAAGAGTTCTAAAATTTTGGATGATATAATAAACATTCAGAGACCTTTATTCATAAAATAATGTTTTGGCTATGATGAAGAATCCGTTGAACACAATGAGGTGCTGAGAGGGGGTGAATCAACACGCACTAAAACTTAAACAAATATTTGCAGATAAAATTGAATAAATTAAAGAGCAAAAAGTAAATCATACAACACAAGAACACCAGGATTTTTACATGGAAAACCCTAAAACAGGGAAAAACCATAGTGAGTTTTAGCTCACAATATATTATGCTCAATACAAAAATGTTACAACTTTGTTTTTAGGATGCAACCTGAGGAAGTTACTACTCCAGGATGTACTTTCTACTTACAACAATTACAAGTTTGAATTAGGGTAGAACCCAAGGAAGATACTACTCCTTGAATATTTTGCTCACTACATTTGGGATTTACAAAGATAGATATATGGACTGCTGCAAAATAGACATCTGAGTTATGTTGATAATGTAGTCTTCTTTTTCTTCTCAAAACATGCCTTCAAACTAATTTTGCACACTTCATACCTTGCCATTTGCTATATCATATTCACACACACTTCTTCACATCACAAATGAATTTGATATTCTATAAATATTCTCTGCAACACTTCAAAACACTGATTAGGTCAGCATCATAAACACCATTGGATGAAACATGTAACTCTTCAAAGGTTAGCCTCAATATATACAATATGATAAGAAAACTTGTTGTGGACCTCAAGACTTCATGAAGATATTCAAGACATATCTCTTCACATCTTCCAAGGTCAAATCGATAGATTAGGATAAACCACACATACCAAAGACTTAACCTATCGGCTCAAACAGGTCAAAACCACTAACTATTCATCGTCACACTATCGAGGAGAAGCCAAAATCTTCATACAAACCAAGAATTCAATAATGGATAATCTCAACATCATCCATTCACCTTTTTGCCAAATTATTAGATCAATCTATAAAACCACATGGTAAGAAATATGATGAACTATAGGAAACACAACATTCCTGACCACAAGTGACACTTCATAACTCAAGATATAGCATTGCAGTATAAGAAAATAAGGAATATTTGCATGCAGATTAAACCTAAGATATATTGAAACAATTAAGACCTCCACACAAACTTTTATGAATGATCTACATACATTTCATCTTTTGCAATAGCTCAAACATATGTATTTATGCTTCGAAACAATATGTATTTCCTCTGTCACTTGATTGCCGACTTTGTGGACCACCAAATCACTTGATAATTCATCATAGAAGGACTTATACATATCTGAGCCTATCCTTAGAACCACATGACAAAATACTATCTTCCAGAGGAATGCAGAGCATTCCATTAAATCTCCATCATTGCATTGCCCTATCTAAGTAGCAACTGGTACACTGTCCCTTGTAACTTTTTCTATTGAAGGTGTGAAGACCTATAAACTTGGATATATCATTTCAATACATGGATAAACTTGTCTTCAGAACCACAAGATCAAATCTTTCTCTACAAAGAAACACGGACCAAAACAATGTTACTCTGCCTTGGGATATGCACTATGAATGCCTTAGACAGATTTCTGCTACTTATCATTAAGTGCGATGCTCCAAATTGATGAGATATACATGTAGGAATACTAAAAACTTGCAAGGACATGAGTATTTACCTCTGCATCATACTTAGACACAAAGCTAATCACTTCACCAAACTTAGATTGTTTTCTCTTTTCCCAGACTGGTTCACCTTGACCATGCTGACTCTACCTCTGTACAAGTTTGTCCTTATATTTGCATATACTATGTTGACATCAATGACAACACATATTGCCAACAATCTCCCCCTTTGTCATTGATGGCAACATATACTCCCCCTTAGTTATATATTTCTCTCTCTCCCTTTGACATCAAGGACAAAGGGCTCTCAATGCCAAGCTTTTCAAATTACTTCAACTATTCTAACACCCCCCCCTTTATATATATATATATATATATATTAGAGTAGACCCCCCTTACTACTTCACTCCTATACTCAATACTTCTTTAATAATGTTATCCAACATAACTAGCTAAAAATGTACTGCAACACTTTTTAATACTTCCGCATATGTACAAAGAAATTAGAGATTGCATAAGTAAAAAAAAAATGTACATTTTCAACTAGAAGAGGGAAAAAAACTCTTATAAGACACTTTTAATTTTGCAAGGTGTGTCTCCCAATCCTTCTTAGAAAAGGCAAGCAAACTGTATTGACTCTCAATCTGAATAAGGAAGTCTTCTCCTTCATCTGGAGAACTAGGTACTGGATTCATTTGTGTCATCTTCTCTGTGCCTGCTATCACACTGGTCAAGGAGGTAATCCTTGCACTTACCAAATCTCTAAGCTGACAATATTGTATAATAATATTTTCTTTTTGTTCTTGTAGCTAAAAAATTGTCCATCCAAATTGTCAATTGTTAGTCTTGTTGTACCATCTGCATCAAAAACTTGATCATAGATATTAGAGGCCTAAGTAATTTGTGACTCTATTGAGTCAATTTGATCCTTAATGCTCTTTGTAGAATTAGGCCATTTTAAACAAGACTCTAGCTTCTTCTAAGCATTTTTGTACATCTTTTAGATTTTCTTGTAGCTTACCATGTGCAACACTGTACTTGTTAGATATTTTAGTTAATATCTTATCATTGAACTTCTTTGTCATTTCTTTTTCTAATTTTTCTTCTAGACTAACAGAACAATCCTTGAAAGAATCTAATAGAAGCTTTAACTTTCCCACATTGGATAAAGAATCATCAATGGTTGCTCCAGGGATGACTTATTTCAACACTTTAACTAGTTCTTCTATCAATTTTGTGTTCTTTGGGTGTGTTGACAGTATCTCCTTTTGTGTGGAGGAATGAAATACATCACCAAGCTAAAGCTTCTGTAGAGGAGAGATCTTTACAATATCAACTTGTCCCTGTTGCATTGGAAGCTGTAGCAGTTGTGCAAATACTACTAGTTCAAATTACAACTACATGTCCAATAATCTCTTTAATGAATCTCTAGAGGATTCACCATCAATCTTTGCATTTTCTTCTTCCTTCCTTTCGTCATCACCAAATTTATCCTCAATCTTCTTCTCTTCTTTAGCAGATTTTGGAGGAGGCAAACTTTTAGTATTTAGTGCTTCTATTTTCTCTGAGATCTTTTCTTCTTTTTTCTTATCATCAATAATATTCTTCACTACTGGAGGGGCTCTATAACCATGTCTTTATTAACATTCTCATCTTCAGACATATGCACATGTTGTGCATTATCAGGCTTATTACTCTCTGGAGCAGTTTTATCATGCTGCAATTGCTCTTCATTGTCTAGAGGGACTCTTAGTAATTCAGTAAGTTCTACTTTTTGTAGAGTCTCATTTCTCAATCTCTTAATATCCTCTTTGTCTCTACTCATCAAAGTGCTTACTCTCTTCTTTGTTCTGAATTCTTGGTTATACAATTGAGCCAATTTTGCTCTATCTTCATCAAAAAATGAGGAGCCAATCTTCTCCAAGGCAAATGCCTTTAGCTTTCCATCCTCTTCTATAGCTTCTTGCCTTCTTGCAGTTAAAATATTTTTCAAAGCATTGGGTGATTGATGCTTAATCTTGTCTAGGCCAGTGTCAAATGTAACCATATACTTGACTATATTTGTAACATCACAATCCATAATGCTTAAGATTTAACTTAAACATTCATCTTAATCAAGAGATTAATTAGCAACATGATTATGCAAATTAATTCTTAACCAAAAGAATCATTATCTTTTCATCAATTAAGCATGTCATTCTAATCAAAATATAACAAGGATTACAATACAATAACCATTTACAAACCTTTAGTGAGTAACCATCACTAATCAAATACAAGTTATGCCCAAGGCATCATAAATCAATTCATATCTTATAATAGACCATCTGGTCATAAATGAAAACATTGTATTTCGAACCAATGACATTTGTCTCCATAAGCCTTGACTTATCTCATGCTTGGGAAGGAGAGAATTATCCTAGTGCTTTTCCATCAACAACGGACCTACAGTCCCCCACTCAGCTTCCAAACTGGAAGTGGCCCTACCCTTCATGGAAAGGTTAGATATTAGGAACCCTTAGGTTAGCCATTTGAGTATTGGGTGTTGTGTCCTTCCTAATGTCTCATGGTCACACAACTATAGATCCACTCTAACTATGTATGACACTATTGGAGACATTAGGCCATCTGGAGCACTATGGACTGACAATGCATGCAAAGATGGATGCATTAATTTGGCCAAATATATCACATACATGAATGTTATGCATTGAACATTATCGTATGTCCACCACCCTGACTCAACTTATAAGATGTCATGTCCTACAGTAAGTTCAAATCGACCTTTCTCTCTAGGTCTAGAATAAATGGGATCAATTTGATTCATTGCCCATATTAGGACACTCGACTCCCATCATGGTTTGGTTACGATTAAAAAAAGTTATTTCATATCATGGAACTTGTGACTCCTCGCCACCTTGTTCCACTATGCAAGTCTTATCAACATCAACCATTCTTGGTCTAATATAAGCAGGTTTTAATGCATTTAAGTCCAATCCTTGGACACTAGAATGTTATTTTGAAAACCATACTTAGGTTCTTGGTTTCATAATGACATGGTTACTAATGACTCCACATCATATTATCCTATTTTCTTGAATAATGAATACATTCTTGTTTCCAACATTCACCCTACTTGGTCAATGTTTATTTGTTTACCTATTGGCAAGGTTAAAAACCATTTCATAATAAAAAGAAAAGACTCTTATTATAATACCTTTTAAAGGTTAATAAAGACTCATAGAGTCGAACACCTCTAAATTCTCCTTTAGAATTCTTTAAACATAAATGCCACTTATATAGTCGGCCTTCATCTCATATAAAACCACTATCTTATAATAGAGCTAGGGTAGATTCTTATGTCAAAGAATATGTCAAGACTTACTTCATAATGAAGACAAGATTGAAGTCTCAGCTATCATAACAACATAACTATGATAGTGTATGATTAGTATTTTGTTACTCTACTCAAAGAGTTATCATGTTCACATAACATGTATATTTATTAATTGCCATTTGATTCTTATTATCTTTTCTATCAAGTTGGCAGAATAAGGTGTCGAGTGTAGTAGCATGACCCAGTTTATCTTGGGTTTACTATGTTTAACATAATTTAGCCTGCAACCATTAGAAATAATGGTGTAGATTGTTCAACAGGTAGATACCACCGATTATTCATTCATACAAAATGTTGCCCTATCAGGCTCATAAGCATATACAGATTTGCAAGAGTTAACACTTGGAAGTCATAAAGATGTAAGACATCATTAAAGATGTATGGTGCATAGTACATGACACATAGGAATAATTAAACCTGCGGGTGCTCATGATTGCAAACCCACATAGGGTTTTTGGCCTCAAGTTGGCTGAGCACCTCAAAGAGCAATAGTTTCAAAATATCATGAATTAGATTTCATTTTGGGCTCCAAGAGCCTTCAACTACTCTTAACATTCAATGTTATGCATAAATAGATCTACAGTCTCAACACTGCACATTAAAAGTAATACATTTCTTAGTCTTTATAGTTGGCAGTGCCGACATTACTATCATACGAAAGGAGATTATAATGTATTATAGGTAACACATTATATGATCTGAGGGATCTAAATAAAAGATACCTAAAATATATATATCACAGAGAGTTAAAGTTGCAGCTTGCAGAGCTTGAACACTTCTAGCTATCCTAGTCGTTCTCACTGACTGTGATGCTTTGCAACTAAAGAAAGAAGCTCCTGGTGTTTACCACCTGCACACCTAATTCCTTCTCCTAGACTGTCCCCCAAAAAGATAACAAAACCCCATATCCCCTTGACTCAATGGAGCCTACCAAAACACCCAAGATGGCATTCATAACCAACTAAAGTATTTTCTTTTCATGCCATTTGGGCTTGCCACCTAGCGGGATCTTTGAACCACACTGCCCACTTAGTCGATTCTCTCTCCTTTCCCACTCCTCATGGGTTTAAGGATATCGATGAGGTAGGAAAAGATAAGATAAGATAGTTATTCACCATTGACAAGAGTTAGTAACATTGACCTCTAAAGAGGTCCACATATACCAAAAATATATAAACATCCTCGACTATCATACAACTTGAGACGTTGTTCTAAGAACGTTGTCTAGTCATTAAAACACCATTGACAAAATAAATCACAAGGATGGAATTACAAAGAAGGAATACATGACTCTTGGTAACTTACAAGGGATTCAAAAAGACATAGAAACTGATACTCATATGACTAATCAACCTTGTATTCTTGACATCTAACCATTCCTCTAGGATGATACCCTCCTTCCTTCTTCGAAGGTCATTAACTTTTCTTGCTCACACTTAGGACCACAAAATCATGATCAGTGCATCATAATTATATCTCATAATATAAAGTAATTAATGTTCAAAACTGATTAACATCAATCATTAACAATGATCAATTCAAATATTTCTACAATATCAAATCAATGAACTATGACTAATCCTCTTGATTATCATGCAAAGTTAATGATTAAGTCTAATTGTAAGTCGGGGATGTAACAATAGCTTCTTCAATGGTGGCCTTATCTTCCTTATTGGACTCATGGTACATTTTTGCTATCTCTTCTAAGAGATCAAATCATGAAATACTATTGAATAATGCATCAAATTTTAAGGGGTTGTGTTCCCTCACCAGAGGGGATTTGTCCTTCTTATTCCCTTTGCCTTTTCTTTTGCTTTTAACTAATTCTTCTTCTTTCTTTTCCTTCTCAACTTCCTCTTTACTATGTGTCTCAATAGTGTTGACTTTTGCTTTCTTTGCACTTGTCTCTTCTCCTGAGGCATGAGACATCTTCTTCTTCTTACAAACCAACTAAGGTCCTTCCTCTACTTCTTTTTAATCCTCATAACTGATATAATTTTCACTTTTGGCCTTTTCTTTTACTCTTCTCCTTTTTGGAGGCTCTTGATGTACTGAGGTACTAGATGCTGCTATCTTCTTTGTAGGCATGGTTTTGGAGGATTTCAAAATAGTAGGAGAAGAGGTAGAGGTCATAGCCAACCTTCTTATGCTAGAAGTACTCTCCAGAGAAGTAGGTATGCCTATGGATTTCTCTGCAGGGCTCTTTGGTGTAACAATCTCTCCCAACTTAATTTTCATCTTTTCAACATTTTTCATTATCTTATTTTTCTTTTGGTTTAGGTGCACTTCACTAGATTTTGCTTCATATGTTCCAAACCTATCTACTATTGGATCTCTTGGTTTACTCAGCATTATTTCTACAAGTCCTATGACTACATCTTCTACTACTTCATGTCCCATTTTTGAAACCCAAACTATTCTAGGTTCCATAATGTCCATGATGCATTCATCTCTAGTAACCATAAAGGTTATGTCCTTGTATTTCTCAGCAACCTTTACTGATATCTTCTCTCTCTCTTGCATTCTTTCTTGAAAGGACTTGAAGAAACCCCATAGCATAGAGTTCTAAGTATCTAGATCTCCAATCCCTCTTAAATGATCATGGATTTGAATTGCAATAGGAGTGTTGCTCAACCACACAATAATTTTCACACCAGGAAACCCTCTAAGAAAGTAAAATAATGAACATATAATAAGGGTACCATACCAGAATGGGTACCAAGAATCCTTGGTCTTCTATAGATTCTCCATCAACTGTTGTCTTAGGAGCTCGCATAAATCAATGTCTAGGCCCTCTTTCACCATTTGGTGAGTAGTGTGTATAGCTGTTGTTGACACTAAATTCTCTCTGTTTGTGTAATATATATTGTAATCGATCATCATTGATGCATACTTCATGGCTAAATCATTTACGTCATTCACTATTAGGGCACATTTGTCAAATTTTGCACCAATGAGATTCATAAACATCTCATTTTTCATAGCCTTCATTGTCAAAATGGGTCCTACAGAACATTAACCAATAACCACCTTTATAGCTTGCTTATTGATCATATGAGGCATATCCAACCACATAAACTTGTCATGAATATGTATCAACACATACTTAAGCCAATCATTTTCATAACAAAAATTTGGAAGTTATTCCACACATCGAGCTTCTTTGCCAAACCTTGAAGTTCAAGTTTCAGTTTAAAATCATCTCCGGTTAGCTCATTAACTTAGATTTGCTTTATCTTTGTGTGATCAAATTCATCCAATTTCATGTGGATGTATATTCTCACATCCTCTGTATGTATAACACCATAAGGAACTTTTCAAAATGCACCTTCCAGATCTGTCTCCATGGATTTGTCAGGGTGCTTCTTAAACTTAGGTCTTGGCCATTCCAAGACATCAATCACTTGAGGGGTAAACATCTTGAATCACTTTTGAAACTAGGGTTTTAGCAAGAAATGATAAATACCTTTGAATTTCTTTTCCAGTAGGGTTTCACACAACAGCTTATAATTTCTTCAAATTGGTTTTACTCTACTCTTCGCTCTTCAAATGTTTGATCACAAATAACTTAATCATATGCGAAATCACATACAAGCACTTTTTTGAAGATCTAAAGTGCATTAATTTTTGTGAATAAAGTTAAGTCAAAAGGCTAGCAAACCATCAATGTGTTGACACTGTCACCTTCAATCACTCTGCAAATCTCTGCAATAGGAAATATTGTACCAAAAATATCATTAGTATATCAATAGTGTCAATCTACACATGTACCAATGTGCTGAAAGCATCAACACCATATCTTTGTCTCTACCACATCATCCTTCTTTGTTATTTAAAGCCTTTTGACTGGCAAGTATTGAAAGGAAGCAAGGTGTGCAGAAAATGCTTCCTACACTAATCTAATGAGGAGAGGGCTATGCAAATTCAAAACTATCCTAACTATTACAACAATGTTAAACCATTAACATGAGATATTACAGCAAAACACAAGAACCAGAAAGTAGACAGAAGAAGAGAGACAAAGATTTACGGTGGGGAAAACCCTTATCGGGTGAAAAACCCCACACTTAGAAACCTGCACAATGTATTAACAAATTTGAAGGAATGTTTACAATACACTTGCAATCCAAGATTCAATGGTCTTCGACACTCATGTCTGGAGTCAATCCGGTAGCATAACAATACTTGTAAACCTGTGATACAAACTCCATCTCCAAACACTGATATATATAGAGTAGTACAATGGAGGTAGCTTCTAGAGCAAGTCACACAAGGAACTCGTCCAAAACCATGTGGCCCAATTTCCAAGGCCATAAAACATGAGTATGACACTTGTAAGTGATTCTCTTTCATCCCTTACAACCCCCCAACTTGGGCACCCCAAATTTACCCAATTAAGGTATGACAGATGCTCTTACAATGTCATAAAATCCTTCATATATGACAACTCTTACAGTTGTAAGAGAATCTGTCATAACTATCTATTAATAGTAGATTCTCTTACAACCTTGTCATAGTCAAACTTTGGTGCCTACTTCCCCATGCAAGATGCTTTTAGACACTTGTCTTCACCTATCATATAATCTTCCATTTCTGGCCCTTACATGTCATAGATTCTGTCATAGGAATCTGTCATAACTCTTACGTGTCATAAACCTCTTACAACACCTGAAAGATGCCGACACATGGCAAAAATCTTCTACCACAAGGTAGAATGCCTATCTCCTCATATGAGGACAAAAAATGCATGTGGTCACCTTCCATGTAGGATGACACATCACCATGCCAACTCCCACAAAGTGACGAAATAGGATTTGCATCCAAAATACAATAATAGGCAAAAAATAAATACAATTAAATAATAAATGCTAGAAACTTGCAAAGGTTGAGACACCTTAATTCCCAACATTCTCCCACTTGTTGAACACCTTTCAAGAGCCAATGGAAATAACAGGGTTTAACTGCTATAGGTTGAGAGGCCCATAGACTTTGAACACCATCTGAACTTCTCTGTGCTCACTGGTTTCATCAATGCATCTGTAACATTCTTCAAATTATCTACTTTCTCCAAATTTACCTTTCCATCCTCAACCATGTCTCTCACAAAGTGAAACTAAACATCAATGTGCTTGGTTCTAGCATGGAAAGTTGGATTCTTTGCAAGGCAAATTGCACTCTGACTGTCACAACTGATTGTGATCTGACCTGCATCAACACCAATATCTGAACACAATCTCTTAAGACAAATGGATTCCTTACAAGCATGAGTTGCTGCCATGTACTTAGCTTCTGTCATGGACAAAGCAACAACTGGTTGTTGCTTACTCATCCAACTAATAGCACCACCAAACAGTGTAAACACATAAGCACTGGTGGATCTCCTACTGTCAATGTCACCTGCCAAATCTAAATCCACAAATCCATGGATATCAATAGAATGCGGAGGTCCTGAAACACTACCATGATAGAAAATGGAATACTCAGAAGTACCCCTCAAATATCTGAACACTTGCTTAACTGCATCCCAATGAACTCATCTAGGATTACCCATAAATCGACTAAGGACTCCCACTGCTTGGGCAATGTCTGGTCTTGTGTAGACCATAGCATACATCAAACTGCCAACAACACTAGCATAAGGTACTCTGCTCATGTCCTCCACCTTACTAGGAGATTTTGGACAATCCTCAATAGACAACTTTGTCCCCAAGAAAATGGGAACACACAATGGTCTACAATCTCCCATGCTGAATCTGTCCAACACGGTCTTAACATACTTACTCTAACTTAACCAAAGTTTTCTGTTAGTTTTGTCTCTTCTGATTTCCATTCCTATAATGTACCTAGCTGCCCCTAAATATTTCATTTCAAACTAAGCTGACAATTGAGATTTAAAATCAGAAATCATATTCTTACCCTTCCCAATGAGCAACATATCATTAACATATAGTGCAACAATGAAAATACGATCACCATCAAACTTATAATAAACACAGTGATCCGATTTCAATCTCACAAATCTAATTGACAACACAAAGGCATCAAACTTCAAGTACCATCTCCTAGGGGATTGCTTCAAACCATACAAAGACTTCTTAAGTTTGCAAACCAAAATTTCTTTACCTTTTACCATGTAATACTCTGGCTATGACATGTAGACTTCCTCCTTCAAGTCACCATGAAGGAAAGCTGTCTTCACATCCATCTGTTCTACCTCCAAGTCATAAGCTACTATGAGAGACAACAGGAATTGAATGGATGTCAGCTTTGTAACGGGAGAGAAGATCTCACCATAATATATACCCTCCACTTGTGAATACCCCTTCACAACCAATCTGGCCTTATACTTCTCAATACTACCATCTGTACCAATCTTCTTCTTGAACACCCATTTGCATCCAACAGGTTTCCATCTAGGAGGCAAAGGCACCAAGTCCCAAGTTTGATTCTTTTCCAAAGAAGACATTTCTTCCTCCATGGCCTCCTTCCAAGAACCTACATCCTTCATATCCAAAGCTTCTGATACAGTTCTAGGTTCATCACTGTTAGTGAGCAAAGCATAAGCACAACTAGAATCAAGCAATGTAAAACCACACCTTTCAGGTTGCTTCCTTATTCATGTAGACCTCCTCAGGAGCTAAGGTTGAGGTTCAACTTCTTCTTCTTCTAAGCTTTTAGAGCTGCTAGAGCTCTCCTCATCATCAGGTCCAACATTGTCTTTCTGTTCAGTCTTCTTAGGGGTGAGAGGAAACTGAACAACATCCTCTTTCTTTTCTTTTTCTTCTAGCTACAAAATAGTGGAAGAAGGTGTAAGTTCTCTAAAGATGACACTTCTTCTATACAACACTTTTTCAGCCATGGTATCCCAAAGCTTGTATCCTTTCACACCAACACCATAGCCGATGAAGATACACTTAATAGCTTTGTTCTCCAACTTTGACCGCTTCTCCCTAGGCACATTTGCATATGCCTCACAACCAAAAATATGAAGATGCCTTACTGAAGGCTTTCTACCAGACCACACCTCCATGGGTGTCTTTCCAACAAGAGCTGATGTAGGAGATTTGTTTACCAAATAGTAAGCAGTGGCATTAGCTTCAGCCCAAAACTTTTTTTCTAGACCAGCTCCACTAAGCATACTCCTAGCCTTCTCCATCAGTGTCCTGTTCATCCTCTCTAGAACTCCATTTTGCTACAGTGTGTATGGAGTTGTCTTATGTCTTTCAATCCCAAGTTCCTTGCAATACTTATCGAATTCTGTACAATAGAACTCACCACCATTGTCAGTTCTCAAACATTTAATCTTTTTACCAGTTTGATTTTCAGCAAAGGCTTTAAACTCCTTAAACTTGCTATAGACTTCAGATTTGCTTCTGAGAAAATAAATCCCTATCCTTCTACTGTAATCATCTATAAGAGATACAAAGGATATAGATTTTGATAACGAAGGAACATTAACAGGACCAAACACATCAGAATGAATGAGGTCCAACACACCAGAAGACTTATGAGAACTCAAGTAAAACTGAACACGGTTTTGTTTTCCATAAATGCAATGTTCATAAAAGTCAAACTCAAGATTACAATTATCTAACCCCTCAATGAGGTTCTTATTTTTTAGGGTACGCAGACCCTTCTCACCAATGTGGCCAAATCTCTTTTGCCATAACATTGTCTTTTCTACATGAAGTTTAACTTCCATTGTACAATTACAACCATCAAGACTAGAAACAATAGATTTCTTCACTGCTCATTCAGATGGTGGGGATGTAGTGACTTCTGCCCTCTTCCTTGAGTCAGAAGAGCTATTGCATTGTAAAATGCATGCCTCCAGCTGAAACAGAGTACCTCTCCGAGTACCCTTAGCAAGCACCATAGATCCTCTAGTCATCTTGCATCCTTCTTTCGAAAAGACAACCTGCACACCTGCATCATCCAAACTACTTACAAAAAGCAGGTTCTGTGCTAAGCCTAGGATGTGCATAACTCTAGAGATCCCCTTCACTCGACCATCAGGGAATCAGATAGAGACTCTTCCATGACCAACGATCTTCAGATAAGAGTCGTCACCCAGATACACCTTTCCACCATCCAACTCCTCATACTTAGTGAATCAGTCTTGATGTGAGGTCATGTGGAATGATGCACTAGAGTCGATTAGCCACACATCATCAGATGCATGGGTTGCTAGGGTTACGATGAAGGCATCACCATCATCTTGTGATTTGTCAAAATCTAAATCAAGAGCTTTCTTCTTTTTCTTCTTCTCCTCTTTGCATTCCTTTTAGAAATGCCTTGTCTTGCCACAATTCCAACAAAGAGCCTTGGACTTTCTAGGAGATTTGGATCTCCCATGGGATTTGGATCTACCCTTCTTAGCTTTCTTGTCCTTCTTCTTCCCTTTCTCCTTGGGTCTTCCACGAACTACAAGGGTTTCTTTGGCTGCCTCAGAAGACTTTCTCCACATCTCTTCAGATAACAGTGAAGAAACTACCTCTTCCATTTTGAATGTGGATGTGCTACTTCCAATTGCCATGACAAGATGATCCCATGAGTCTGACAGAGAACAAAGTAGGGTCATACACCGATCCTCCTCCTCCATCTTTACACTAATAGATGTTAATTGTGCAACCAACATGTTAAAGGCATTCATATGCTCAGCCATGAATCCTCCATCCTCCATTCGAAGAGAATACAACTTCTTTCTTAGAAAAAGTTTATTGACAAGGGATTTGGCTTGATACACATCCCCCAACTTCTTCCAAAGGAGTTTTGTAGTGGTCTCTTCATGGACATTTAACAACATAGAATTGGCAAGACTAAGTCTTATGAGACCCTTAGCCTTTCGATCCTTGAGATCCCAATTAGCTTGTGACATTGCAGCTAGTTTAGTTTCATTCACACTTTCCCAAAGGTCTCGGTCAACTAACATATCTTCCATCTTGAGCTTCCATAGCTCGAAATTACTACCGTTGAACTTCTCTACTTCCAACCTTCCTGATGTGCCTGCCATCTCCTTGCTGAAATAAGATATAGAATACTCTACTTAGACTCCCACTCAACCTTAGATTGGCTCAAAAAACCCTACCCAACAACTAGGACCAAATGTGATCAAGCTCTGACACTAACTGAAAGGAAGCAGGGTGTGCGGAAAATGCTTCCTACACTAATCTAATGAGGAGAGGGCTATGCAAATTCTAAACTATCCTAACTATTACAGCAATGTTAAACCATTAACATGAGATATTGTAGCAAAACACAAGAACCAAAAAGTAGATAGAAGAAGAGAGACAAAGATTTACGGTGGGGAAAACCCTTATCGGGTGAAAAACCCCACACTCATAAACCTGCATAATATATTAACAAATCTGAAGGAATGTTTACAATACACTTGCAATGCAAGCTTCAATGGTCTTCGACACTCGTGTCTGGAGTCAATCTGACAGCATAACAGTACTTGTAAACCTGTTATACAAACTCCATCTCCAAACACTGGTATATATAGAGAAGTAGTACAATGGAGGTAGCTTCTAGAGCAAGTCACACAAGGAACTCGTCCAAAACCATGTGGCCCAATTTCCAAGGCCATAAAACATGCGTATGACACTTGTAAGTGACTCTCTTTCATCCCTTACAACCCCCAACTTGGGCACCCCAAATTTACTGAATTAAGGTATGGCAGATGCTCTTACAATGTTAAAATCCATCATATATGACAACTCTTACAGTTGTAAGAGAATCTGTCATAACTGTCTATTAATAGCAGATTCTCTTACAACCTTGTCATAGTCAAACTTTGGTGCCTACTTCCCCATGCAAGATGCTTTTAGACACTTGTCTTCACCTATCATATAATCTTCCATTTCTGGCCCTTACATGTCATAGATTCTGTCATAGGAATTTGTCATAACTCTTACGCGTCATAAACCTCTTACAACACCTGAAATATGCCGACACATGGCAAAACTCTTCTACCACAAGGTTGAATGCCTATCTCCTCATATGAGGACAAAAAATACATGTGGTCACCTTCCATGTAGGATGACACATCACTGTGCCAACTCCCACAAAGTGACGAAATAGGATTTGCATCCAAAATACAATAATAGGCAAAAAATAAATACAATTAAATAATAAATGCTAGAAAATTGCAAAGGTTGAGACACCTTAATTCCCAACAAGTATATGCAGAAACCAATAATCATTTTGCAATCCTCCACAAATTAACCAATTGCTCCAAAAATTTGACCAAATCTCTTCATCTAATTATCTTAATGTGTTTGTATCAATTTATCTAGAATTCTAAGGAATTCATCATCTCATTCATTTAGGGATTTTGAATTTAAATTTATAGTTGTAACTTCCCCTAAATTAGTACTTCATATTTTTAGTTACCAAAGAATCCATCTACACTAGGCAGAGGTCCAGTACCTTCACATTCTTCCTTCTTCCATACTTTGCTCATTTCCTTCTTTTGCTGAGCAATATCAACCTTCTTTTGAGGAACATGCCTTACATTCTTTCCAGAATGCCCTGTTTGATTGCACTTATGACAGGTGAATTTTGATTGCTGAGCATTACCATTTCCCCTCACCTTAGATCTACAATTATCTGCCTTGTGGC
The DNA here is from genome assembly GCA_027924645.1 of Cunninghamia lanceolata. NCBI lineage: Eukaryota > Viridiplantae > Streptophyta > Pinopsida > Cupressales > Cupressaceae > Cunninghamia > Cunninghamia lanceolata. The sequence goes on from BSBN01000082.1 coordinate 4,518,878, forward strand.
CAAACTTGTTACAAGTGTAACAGTATCCATCGAAGGGTTGAGCATTATCCCTATCATTCCTTGATATTTTACTTCTACATTCATTAGCCTTATGTCCCATATTATTGCAAGCATAACACCTTATAGAGTTCTGACATAACATATTCCTACAATAAATAGCTTTATGACCAACCTTATTGCAAGTATAACACCTTACAATATTTTGACATCTACATTCAGCAGCATTGTGACCAAATTTATTACAAGCATAATAATTTCTATTGAAACCTTGACGATACTTGATAGGAGAAGTTTGTTTAGGTGTAGGTTTCCTAAAATTCTTCTTCATATTATTCCTTTGTCTCTAGACATGAGTGAATTTATCTTCTTTTGTATCTTTAGAGTAGGCATCTTCCTTCTTTATTTCAGACTTTCCTCCTAATTGGAAGTTATCATTGTTACCTTTTGAGTCGCCATTATTTATTTATTGGTAATTTTTCCTGAACAAGAGCCGGTTTGCTATGTTGTATTTTGGGTCATACCTTTTGTTTTTAATCAGCTCTTGATCCTTCAATTTTTACCTGTTCATCGTCTTTGTAGACAAGGTTACTTAAGGTTTGAACCTTTGAACCCAAACCATTCTCAAAGTTCAAAGTTCAAATGGTTCGATATGTCTAAACTGTCTCATAAAGCAAGCTGTCGTTCTGTATGTCTTAAACTTCTTTGAACTTTCGGGTTGAACTTGAACCTTTTTGTTCAAGGTTCAATGATTCAATGGTCTAAGGTTCAACAATCATTGCCTTCTTATAAGTCGGGTCACGTAGTTACCTTGTGTAATTAATGTATCATTGAGCCTTCTGCTCGTACTCTATGCGGGGCTCAATGGTTCAAGGGTCAACAGTTCACTGTTTCATAGTTGGAAGCCTTTTACCAAAGCCGTGTAACTGTTTGTTGGTCTACATAACCCTTGCATCTTTGAACCTTCATATTGAACCATATCTTTACAAGTTCAACGGTTCATGAGTTTAAGTTCCTATCTCCGTAAGTGAATCCTTTGCTCATCTATATGGTCCAATTGGTATGGTTGAACCACCACATTGAACCACGTCCTAAAAGTTCAATGGTTCAATAGATCAAAGATTTGGTGATTTTGGTCCCGTTTGTTCCCACGGCTTTCTATGTGAAATTTAGTGGGAAAGTTGGAGGAAAATATGTCAGAAACTCATCATGAAATCGAGAGCTCTAATTTAGCGGAGGCTACAGATAATCATTATACGTCGTGATGGCGTGTGAATAATACTTGCTATTAATGAAGAAGTCAGAGTTCATGTCTTTTCAAATATTTTTGGCACGTATTGTTCCAAGCGATAATTGTTCAATCTGGTTAGTGCCATTATTAACTAAGAACAAGCCAAGTTTAGCAAGTAAACATACTGTGCAACGCGGAGGAGGATAGTGCCGGAAGTGTAAGGCTCTTGTTATTCAAGTTTTCACAGTAAATTCAGATATCTTGAAGGTGCTTCTAAGCTATCAACTGAAAGAAGCCCTACCACTAAGAGGTCCAGAAGAGTCCTCACAAGTATTTTACCCTCTTGTGTTACCAGACTAAGGACCAAAGGGAAAAGAAAGAAACAGGTTTCTGAAACAATAGTTGTTGATTTGAATTCAGAGGAAGAGTCAGAAGAACCTATGGGTGACAAGGAGCTAAGTCCAAATAGAACAGAGGAAGTTGACATTGGGCCACAGTCAAGGGCCATTCTGGAGACCCCCAAAATACTAATGATTTCAAATGAATCCTCTGATGGATTAAACCCCGAGAAGACAACCTCAGCCCTGCACCAAAGTGGCTAGAAAGTTCTATCTCTGACAAGAAAAAAGTGATTCCTTTTGTTGTCCCTTTAGAGGAGATGGTAAGAAAATGTTTGGGGAAAACCCCCAAGTCCAAGAAACTCAAGACGACATCCGGAATAAACATTGATCCAAACACTGGTAACTGAAGTGCTAAAATAGCTAAGCCAATGACTGAGGAAGAAGTTCAAGATCCAATAGTGCATGATTTCACTATGGAGAGAGTAGATCTCGGTGCTGCTTCTAGAGCTGCAGATGTACACCACCTTGAAGCATCTACTAAGAGGATGGTTAGTCGAACTTGGAAAGATGAAAAGGACAAGAGGGAGTTGAAACAAGCTCTGTGTTCAATGGCAGAGTACATTGAGGCTATTAACAACCCTAACCCACAACTGATCTCACAGCTCCCCTTGTCTTTTGACCCGAAATCACCTGTCAACCAAAAGATGCTAGATCAGGTTCATAGAAGCAAAATGGTGGCAAAAACATTTGACAGTTGGTTGGATAGCATCAAGCAGAAAGGAACCGAATACATTCATGAACTCAAAAGCATATATGATCTGACTGCTACCACCATTGAGGATCTTAAAGCACAAGTTGCTATTTGGGCGAAAGATGAAGGTAAGTGGACAAATGTAATAAACCAAATAGATGAAGTTCAGAAATATGGGTTGGCAAAGTTTTTGACAAAAAGAAGCCTGACTGGTTTAGACAAAGATTTGCTATATGTGAACAAGAAAAATATAGAATGGAGGAATTCCATATCCCGACAAGGACGCTTCAAACTTACAAAGCTAATTAAGGAGATAACAGAATTCACTCAATCGCTGCAACATGACTTGCAATGTATTGATGCTAAATACATAAAAGATGATGGAAAGCCTGTGGAAGATGTCGATGTAGTGGTCCAATCTTTTAGAGATAAAATCAACTTCGTCAAAGAAAATGATAATATTTTAATTGAGGATTTCTCCAGGATTTCTAAAGTTGAGTCACTGCTTTATCTCTACATCGACGCACTCCCAGAACATAAAGAAAAATTTGGGAAAATGTAAAGAGAAAAGGAAGTTTGGAAATCGAGAATGAAGCATATAGGTATTCCCAACTTCCCGAAGATTCAGGAGTTCGTTGCAGCTTTTCAGGAGTGGAAGACCCAATGTGCTTCCTAGGCCGCTGATGACAAATCTAGAGATGCAAATCCATTATCCCAGTCATGATTTCATTGGCTCATTTTCTTTATTTCATTTCCTCTTTTATGTTATTTTCAGTAATCTTAATCTTTAAAAATCAGTTGTTATAAACTAAATCCCATAGGGGTCAGAGTTATGTTAACTCTGGGTTTGATTTACTCAAAGACATGATTAAGACATTCATATATATAGGTTTTTAAAATCTTTTGAAGGATATAGAAGGTTAGGAAAAGGGAAAGAAAAGAAAATTTAAGGGAACTGTTATATGATTTTACATTATGTGATGTTTGTCTGAGAAACCTTTCATCTATGAATGAGAAGAAGAAACAATTACTGCTTACTTGGATCTGTGCGTTTGAGTGTTTGGAGTTAGATTTTCTGTGTGAAATCTACTTTCATCTGGTAATTGCTCTTTTATTAGACAACTCGTCATATGTGTTCCATTATTTATTAGTTCAGCAAGTTCATATGTATGTGTTCATGTATTCGAATGTATCATAAGTAGAATATGTGCATTCTATTGTTCACTATTATTGTATAAATTTATCGCATTCATAACATAGTTATGTATGAATGTCAGTCTGCCTTAAGCATTTTCTAGTTAAAAGTGCATTTGGATAATTGAATAGATTAAATTCGTTGAAAATCTTAAAGGGAGCTGTACCTAAATTCAGAGGGGAACTAATTTAAAAAGTTCACCCATTTGTTGCTTAACTCATTTGTTCTTCAAAAGAGGGGTATAGAGTCATAATAAAATATTTTCAGAACAAGGACAAATCTATTAACCAACAGTTTATGGCGACTCTGCTGGGGAAATTTGAAATTATTAATTAAAAGATTGGTCGCTTGAATATGAAGCAATAATGGTGCTTCCACATGAAAACATAATTCCTATTCTACAACCAAATCTTGGATTTCAGGATGAGTAGGAAGACATTATTGGCCAGTTGAATACCCTTGCTTGGCATACTCATCAAAATAGTGAAGATTACAGAAGAGCAAGCAGAGTATTAGAACAAGAAGAGGAACTGGCCGATAACCTAAGATTGCTGTTACTCAGGCAAAGAAGAAGGTAGGCACGAAAGGTAGCAAGAAATCAGGCCCTTGAAGCGCAAAGAAATCAAGAACAACATAGAGACTAATAACTACTTATTTAGCCACAACATTTTAAGCTGGATTCTAGACCATATACCAGGTCTTTGAGGAGAGAGGGAGTTGAAGATCCTACTTTTGAAGCACTACAAAGCCTTAATTTTCCTTATATCCCTACTCATGCAAGAAAAGCTAGAAGTAGACCCCCTAGTCCCCCTAAACCCTCTACTTCTCCTATCTCTCTAGCTTTAACTCTTTCAGGCACCATTATCCCCTTAACTATAAATTTTCTACCCATGGCTCAACCTTGGGGAGCTGCCATAGGGCCTCTGAACCTAGGGGCTAACCTAAATCCTTTACCTAAAAATGCAAGAGAAAATTTGCCCAAATTCAATGGAGATGGCAAACAATCACCAGAAGAACATTTGTGTGCCTTTGCAATAGTATGTAGTGTGTTAGGTGTACAACATCAAGATGTTGCCATAAGACTCTTTGTGCAGACTTTGACTGACACTGCGGCACAATGGTTTTACCACCTAACTAATTCCTCAATTTCAAATTGGAATGACATGAAAACTGCTTTTGAAAATAGGTTCAAAAGTGCAGAGGACGAGCATTACCTCCTTGCACAGCTGACTTAGCTTAAGAAAGAGATTCATGAACCTATAAGGGAATTTGTGGCTAAATTTAACAGGATTGTGAACAAAATCCCTGCTACTAAAAGACCATCTGGCGAAAATCAAAAATATTTTTTTATTAATTCTATGCCTCCTGATATCAGTTTTCACCTCAGAAGAGGAGTAATTGCCGATTTACCAGCTGCACAAGCCTTAGCAGTCAAATTGGAGGATGATCTCATTATGGTTGGTAAATGGAAGAGAGAGGTCCAGGTGCCAAATGCCCAACCCTCATCATCTATGGATCCTATAGTGCAAAGGTTGGTTAACGATATGATTGCCTTAAAGAGGCAACTACCTAAAACTGGTGCCCCTTTCCAACAACCATATCAAGATATAAGCAGAAGGAATTTGAATCAACAAGCAAATACTAGTAGAGCTTTACCCCTAACATCAGCACAGCCAAGACTGGCTATTGAAGCTCCTCTTGGGAGGGGAAACGTGTGTAATTTTCACTTGACTACCGACCATGATGGAAATTCTTGCCCATAAATGCTCAGGTACACTCAGATGACTGCTACTCAAGATATGCTAGTGGAATCCACAGAAGAAGAAATGAACTTTGAGGAACCTGGCGGCTCTGAAATACACTTCCTAGAATATGAGTCTGATTCGGAAAGGGGAGATGAAATATTGGTTACCCTTGAAGATCCTTCATGTGTCGTGCTCACCAGGAGTCAAAGGAATATGAGATCCTCTAACACTCAAGAAGTATGTGGCAAAGGTAAGGAACCTTTAACTAGAACTCATGATGCTAATTTGAAGGTTCAAGAAACTAAACTGTTGCATAGAAGTGATTCAAATACTGCTTTTGATATTGTAGATTTCTGTAAGTCTGCAAAAATTCAAATCTCACCTATTGAGTATCTCAAGTTGAAACCTACTGAACTTGACAAGCTAGTTAAACATGTTAAAGGTAACCCTGCACAAACTGAATCTGAGAGTCAAATACAGGTTGATACTGAATCTCCCATTGCTCGACTATTTGCTTCCTCATCTGAGTTAGCCATGACTGCCCCTAAAATGACTCCCAATTCATCAACCAATGCTCCTTGTACTGATTTGAAACCCAATCCTTTCTATGTGTCTTTGTTTATCAATGGTCATAAGCTTAGCAACTGTATTATAGACTCAGGAGCCTCTGACAACATTATGCCTTTCTCTGTGGCTAAAGCCCTAGGGTTATCACTCACAAAAATATTTGGTAGATGTTATTCTATGGATGGAAAACAGGTTTCCTTACTTGGGCAGAACAAAGATGCACAGGTCGCTCTTCCAGCTTACCCTGACAAAAAGGTGAAATTGACTATTTTGGTAACAGATATTCTTGCTAGTTATGGAATGCTTTTGAGTAGGACATTTTGCAAAGATTTGGGTGGACAAATCAAACTGGATTGGTCAGAGGCCACAATCCTAGTGGGGAAGTAGAAAGTGAAGCTAGAACCTGAGCCCAAGTGCAAGTTCGCTGTCTACCCCTCTGATGATCCCAAGGCCCAGATTTTATTTGAGGAATGTGAATTTGGCAACTATTTTCTCTCCTCTGAACAGAGCTGTGAGGTAGACCCCAAAGAAGAATTAATGCAAAGATCTATACATTCTGATGACCTATGGGTTATGGAATTTGATGGCAGTTGTGCTATTGCTGGTTCAGGGGCTGGGGTTGTGTTGATTTCACCTGAAGGTGAAATTTTTTCTTATTCTTTTAAGCTAGAGTTCAAAAACACCAACAATATTGCAGAATATGAAGCTTTACTACTTGGACTATTTGAAGCCAATGGAAGAGGTGTAAAGATACTTAAAGTTAAAGGTGATGCTGAATTAATTGTGAAACAAGTAAGGGGGATCTTTTCTGTTAAGAATGAAAGACTAAGGCATTACAGAAATAGGGTATGGGATGAGATCAAATATTTTGATGCCTTCTCTATCGAAACAATTCCCAGAGATCAAAACTCCCAAGCAGATTCTTTAGCAGTATCAGCTTCTCTCCTTTTGCCACATCTGGATTTCAAAAAAGATTCTTATAGAATAGAAATGGTATATCGTCCTAATGTCCCCGACAATGCTGAAAACTGGCAAGTTTTTGAGAGTGATAATCAGATCAAGAAATTTTTAGAAAATGCTGAAATGTTCCTAGGGACCTATTTTGAAGGTTTTGAAACAGAGTGTAAAGAATTCAGTCCTGACCCTGGGATTAATCCAAAAGATGACATGATTCAGTTAAAAGGAAATAAAATACCTAAAGGACTGGTTTCTTTAGAACATTTATTTTCTTGAAGAGATGAATATATTAAAGGCAAACCCCCCTGTATTCCTGATAAAGTAGAGGATTATGAGAAAATAAATATTGGGAATGAAGCTGATCCTAAATGGGTATCCATTGGTAAGTGTTGTTCTTCAGAGGAGAAGAACAAATTGATCAAATTATTAATCAAGTATAAGGATGTCTTCGCCTGGTGCTATAATGATCTTAAAAATTTTAGACATGGACAGTTTCAACACCATATTCCTTTGAAAGCAAATGCAGCTCCATTCAGACAGAAGCTGAGGAATTATAATCTGAAGGTTGCTGAAGCCATTTTTAAGGAGATTGATAAGATGTTGAAAGCTAGAATTATCTATCCAATCCATCACTCCACTTGGGTGGCAAATATCATTCCAGTATGCAAGAAGAAAGGAGAAATAAGAATCTACATTGACTTTAGGAACTTGAACCAGGCTAGCCTGAAAGATAACTATCCTTTGCCTATGATGGATCACATCTTGCAAACAGTTGCCGGGTCTGAAATGATGTCTATGCTGGATGGTTTCTCAAGTTACAATCAGATAGGTGTGGCTGCAGAAGATCAACATAAGACTACTTTCACCACACCTCGAGGAACTTTTGCCTATAATCAAATGCCCTTTGGTTTGATTAATGCGGGAGCAAATTTTTAGCAGGTAATAGATTCATCTTTTAGAGACCTGAAGAACAGAATTATTGTTATTTACCTTGATGATCTGACTGTTTTATCCAAGAATAGAGAGGATCACTTGAGAGATCTGGAGTCTATTTTACAAAGGTGTCGAAATCATGGAATCTCACTTAATCCCAAGAAGTCAGTTTTCTATGTGACTGAGGGAAAATTGTTGGGACACCTAGTCTCAAAAGACAGAATCAGGATTGATCCAGAGAGGGTTAGGGCAATTCAACAGCTTAGTCTCCCTTCAAATAGAATTGGAGTCAAGTCCTTCTTTGGTCAATTCAATTTTCTCAGAAGGTTCATTCCTAACTTTGCTAAGATTACAAAACACATTGTTGGGATGATGAGCGAGAAACAACCATTCAAGTGGAATGAAGTTGCTAAGAAGGTTTTTGAGGATATCAAGGAAGCGATTGCAAACACTCCCACTTTGGTAAATCCTAATTTTCAAAAAGATTTTATTATTTACTATTATGCTTCAGAACACACCATGTCAGGTATTTTGTTACAGAAAAATGAATTGGATGAAGAGGTTCCCATAGCTTTTATGAGCATTCCTCTTAAAAAACATGAGCTGAAATATTCTTTGGTTGAAAAACAAGCTTTCGCTATGGTTAAAGCTGTTAAACAATTCAGATATTATATACTTCATTCCCATTCAGTTGTATTTGTTCCAAATTCAGCTGTGAAAAGCATTTTGACTCAGCAAGAAGTGGGATTAAACAATAGAGCAACGTGGGTTGCTAAAATTCAGAAATATGATCTGGAAGTTAAGCCTACTAAGCTAATCAAGGGTCAGGGCTTATGTAAGTTAATTGCTGAGAACAAAGAACAAGAAGGAGAAGGACTCCCCATAGTCTTATTGGTAAGCTTACAGGACCCATGGTTTTTAGATGTGGCACATTATCTTACATATGGGGATTGTCCTAATCACTTAACTCCTAAAGAGAAAAGAAACTTAAAACTAAAAGCTACAAAATATGTTATTTGGGGGGATGTCCTTTACAAGAAAGGATTAGATGGAACTTTCCTGAGGTGTGTAGATAAAGAGCAGCAAGATAAGCTCTTGGAAGTTTTCCATAATGAAGCTTGTGGTGGACATTTTTCTTCTTCAGTTACAGCTTTCAAAATCCTTAGAAATTGTTACTACTGGCCAGGGATGTTTAAGGATGCATATAGATGGGTGGCCAACTGTGAAAAATGTAAAATGTTCTCAGGAAGGCCACAACTGGCAGCTCTACCTTTGAGGCCCGTTGTTATTGAAGAACCCTTTAAACAATGGGGATTGGATTTTATTGGGCCTATCTCAACCCCCTCAAGTGCAGGGCATACCCACATCTTAATAGCAATAGATTATTTCACAAAATGGGTTGAGGCAGCCCCTGTTAAAAGAACAACTTCGGAGGTGGTTTGTAATTTCCTCAAAGAAAATATTTTGGTACAATTTGGTGTTCCCCAGAAAATTGTAGCAGATAATGCTACCAGTTTCTCTTCAGTTGAAATGACTTCTTTTTGTTATGAACATAGTATATCTCTCTCCCATTCATCAGATTACTATCCCCAAGGGAATGGACAAGCTGAGTCCAGTAACAAGAACCTGATTGCTATCATGAAGAAATTGGTGAGTGACAATCCTAAGGACTGGCATAAGTGACTTTATGAAGCACTCTGGGCTGATAGAATAACTCCAAAAAGAGCAATTGGAATGGCAACTTTTGAATTAGTTTATGGGACAGGTGCCCAATTATCTTTACCTCTGGAGCTATCCACAGCTAAGCTACAAAATGTGATCGAGGATCAATATTTCCAAGATTCCCTGGAGAAAAGGATTATGTATTTAACTAAGATTGAAGAAGAGAGAAATGAGTTGGTTGACCAAATTACTATACATCAGGCCAGAGTTAAAGAAATTTTTGACAGGAAAATAAGACCCAGGAAGTTTATGGAAGGAGATGAAGTATTATTGTGGGATAAAAGAAGAGAATCAAAGGGTGCACATAGCAAATTTGACTCGCTTTGGAAAGGACCCTTCAAGATTCACCAGGTATTGGGTCCAAATTCTTTTAAATTGGAATATCCTAATAGAACTGTTTTACCCCTGTCCTATAATGGACAGGATCTCAAGTTATATCGTCTGGAAACAGGGTCCCTTGTTTTGTACATAGTCTTCCCTTTGTTTGGTTTTGTGTTTTTCTTTTCCTGTTTTTGTTTTGTCCCATTCCGTTTCCTTTCTTCTCTATTTTCCTTTTTCTGTGAAACCAGAGCTTCTGAGTTCTCTACATTTTGCCATAAAATGCAGTCCCCAGTCAGAGCCAATGTTATCTTTTGAGTCGCCATTATTTATTTATTGGTAATTTTTCCTGAACAAGAGCTAGTTTGCTATGTTGTATTTTGGGTCATACCTTTTATTTTTAATCGGCTCTTGATCCTTCAATTTTTACCTAATCGTCGTCTTTGCAGACAAGGTTACTTAAGGTTTGAACCTTTGAACCCAAACCATTCTCAAAGTTCAAAGTTCAAATGGTTCAATATGTCTAAACTGTCTCATAAAGCAAGCTGTCATTCTGCATGTCTTAAACTTCTTTGAACTTTTAGGTTGAACTTGAACCTTTTTGTTCAAGGTTCAATGGTTCAATGGTCTAAGGTTCAACACTCATTGCCTTCTTATAAGTCAGGTCACGCAGTTACCTTGTGTAATTAATGTATCATTGAACCTTTCGGTCGTACTCTATGCGGGGTTCAATGGTTCAAGGTTCAACAGTTCACTGTTTCATAGTTGGAAGCCTTTTACCAAAGCTGTGTAACTGTTTGTTGGTCTACATAACCCTTGCATCTTTGAACCTTCGTATTGAACCATATCTTTACAAGTTCAACGGTTCATGAGTTTAAGTTCCTATCTCCTTAAGTGAATCCTTTGCTCATCTATATGGTCCAATTGGTATGGTTGAACCACCGCATTGAACCACGTCCTAAAAGTTCAATGGTTCAATAGTTCAAAGATTTGGTGATTTTGGTCCCGTTTGTTCCCACGGCTTTCTAAGTGAAATTTAGCCAGAAAGTTGGAGGAAAATATGTCAGAAACTCATCATGAAACCGAGAGCTCTAATTTAGCAGAGGCTGCAGATAATCATTATACGTCATGATGGCGCGTGAATAATACTTGCTATTAATGAAGAAGTCAGAGTTCATGTCTTTTCAAATATTTTTGGCACGTATCGTTCCAAGCGATAATTGTTCAATCTGGTTAGTGCCATTATTAACTAAGAACAAGCCAAGTTTAGCAAGTAAACATACTGTGCAACGCAAAGGAGGATAGCACTAGAAGTGTAAGGCTCTTGTTATTCAAGTTTTCACAGTAAATTCAGATATCTTGAAGGTGCTTCCAAGCCATCAACTGAAAGAAGCCCTACCGCTGAGAGGTCCAGAAGAGTCCTCATAGATATTTTACCCTCTCATGTTACCAGACTAAGGACCAAAGGGAAAAGAAAGAAATAGGTTTCTGAAATAATAGTTGTTGATTTGAATTCAGAGGAAGAGTCAGAAGAACCTATGGGTGACAAGGAGCTAAGTCCAAACAGAACAGAGGAAGTTGACACCAGGCCACAGTCAGGGGCCATTCTGGAGACCCCTAAAATACTAATGATTTCAAATGAGTCCTCTGATGGATTAAACCCTAAGAAGACAACCTCAGCGCCTACACCAAAGTGGCTAGAAAGTTCTATCTCTGACAAGAAAAAAGTGATTCCTTTTGTTGTCCCTTTAGAGGACATGGTAAGCAAATGTTTGGGGAAAACCCCCAAGTCCAAGAAACTCAAGATGACATCCAGAATAAACATTGATCCAAACACTGGTAACTGGAGTGCTGAAATAGCTAAGCCAGTGACTGAGGAAGAAGTTCAAGATCCAACAGTGCATGATTTCAATATGGAGAGAGTAGATCTCGGTGCTGCTTCTAGAGCTATAGATGTCCACCACCTTGAAGCATCTACTAAGAGGATGGTTAGTCGAACCTGGAAAGATGAAAAGGACAAGTCAATGGCAGAGTACATTGAGGCTATTAACAACCCTAACCTGTAGCTGATCTCACAGCTCCCCTTGTCTTTTGACCTGAAATCACCTGTCAACCAAAAGATGCTAGATTAGGTTCATAGAAGCAAAATGGTGGCAAAAACATTTGACAGTTGGTTGGATAGCATTGAGTAGAAAGGAATCGAATACATTCATGAACTCAAAAGCATATATGATCTGACTGCTGCCACCATTGAGGATCTTAAAGCACAAGTTGTTGTTTGGGCGAAAGATGAAGGTAAGTGGATGAATGTAATAAACCAAATAGATGAAGTTCAGAAATATGGGCTGGCAAAGTTTTTGACAGAAAGAAGCCTGACTGGTTTAGACGAAGATTTGCTATATGTGAACAAGAAAAATATAGAATGGAGGAATTCCATATCCCGGCAAGGACGCTTTGAACTTACAAAGCTAATTAAGGAGATAACATAATTCACTCAATCGCTGCAACATGACTTGCAATGTATTGATGTTAAATACATAAAAGATGATGGAAAGCCTGTGGAAGATGTCGATGCAGTGGTCCAATCTTTCAGAGATAAAATCAACTTCATCAAAGAAAATGATAATATTTTAATTGAGGATTTCTCCGGGATTTCTAAAGTTGAGTCACTGCTTTATCTCTGCATTGATGCACTCCCAGAACACAAAGAAAAATTTAGGAAAATGCGAAGGGAAAAGGAAGTTTGGAAATTGAGAATGAAGCATATAGGTATTCCCAACTTCCCAAAGATTCAGGAGTTTGTTGCAGCTTTTCAAGAGTGGAAGACTCAACATGCTTCCTAGGCCGCCGATGACAAATCTGGAGATGCATATCCATTGTCCTAATCATGATTTTATTGGCTCATTTTCTTTATTTCATTTCCTTTTTTATGTTATTTTCAGCAATCTTAATCTTTAAAAATTAGTTGTTATAAACTAAATCCCGTACGGGTCAGAGTTATGTTAACTCTGGGTTTGATTTACTCAAAGACATGATTAAGACATTCATATATATAGGTTTTTAAAATCTTTTGAAGGATATAGAAGGTTAGGAAAAGGGAAAGAAAAGAAAATTTAAGGGAACTGTTATATGATTTTACATTATGTGATGTTTGTCTGAGAAACCTTTCATCTGTGAATGAGAAGAAGAAACAATTACTGCTTACTTGGATCTGTGCGTCTGAGTGTTTGGAGTTAGATTTTTTGTGTGAAATCTCCTTTCATTTGGTAATTGCTCTTTTATTAGACAACTCGTCATATGTGTTCCATTATTTATTAGTTCAGCAAGTTCATATGTATGTGTTCATGTATTCGAATGTATCATAAGTAGAATCTGTGTATTCTATTGTTCACTGTTACTATATAAATTTATTGCATTCATAACATAGTTATGTATGAATGTCAGTCTGCCTTATGCATTTTCTAGTTAAAAGTGCATTTGGATAATTGAATAGATTAAATTCGTTGAAAATCTTAAAGGGAGCTATACCTAAATTCAGAGGGGAACTAATTTAAAAAGTTCACCCATTTGTTGCTTAACTCATTTGTTCTTCAAAAGAGGGTATAGAGTCATAATAAAATATTTTCAGAATAAGGACAAATCTGTTAACCAACAATCATATAAAGCATTAATCGTAGGACTCTTCTCCTTATCAAAACCAGGGCCTGATTTTTCTTTTGCTAGATTTTGAGAGTTAATTATCTCATCAAGGATTTTAGGTCTTCCTTTCATTTTTAGTCCTTTATCAATCTGTTCTTTTTCCTTTTCTAGTTATTTCCTTAGAGTGGCAACTTCTTCCTCAAGGTTTGAACATTCAGTTGATTTCTCATAGAGCTTGATGTTTAAGTAATCTTCAACCCTCCTTTCTTCTCCAACCATGGCTTTCAAATTTGAGGTCATGTCTTCTACCTCCTTGAGTTTTATGTCACCTCCTTTATCTCCTTCTGTTAGAGTTTTCAGTTTAAGTAATCTTCAACCCTCCTTTCTTCTCCAACCATGGATTTCAAATTTGAGGTCATTTCTTCTACCTCATTGAGTTTTATGTCACCTCCTTTATCTCCTTCTATTAGAGTTTTCAGTTTGCCAATTTCTTCTTTTGATTCTTTGGCCTTTGTCTTCTATTTGTCAATTGTCTCCTTTGCTTTATCAAGCATGCCTTCATATTCTATATTCAGTTCTCTTTCTTCATCCAGTTCATCAAGGACCAACTTGAGTTCTCCTTCAATATCTACTTCACACTCATTTAGATCAAGATCCCAACCTTCAAGTTCCATTGCTTCTAGATCTAGTTTCGGTACAAATACATTATTGTCCATAACTTTAGATTCCATGTGTTCAAGTGCAGGATCTACCTCAAATATTAGGCTTCTCAAAGGCACTTAGCTCTAATACTGATTGTTGAACACAATGAGGTGCTAAGAGCAAGGGTGAATCAGCATACACGAAAACTTAAACAAATATTTGCAGACAAAACTAAATAACTTAAAGAGTAGAAAGTAAATCATACAAAACAAGGATCAACACAAGAATACTAGGATTTTTACATGGAAAACCCTAAAATAGGAAAAAACCATGGTGAGTGTTAGCTTACAATATATTATGCTCAGTATAGAAATGTTACAACTTTATTTTTGGGCTACAACCCAAGGAAGCTACTACTCACTGTACTTTTTGCTTACAACAATTACAACTTTGATTTATGGTAGAACCCAAGGAAGCTACAACTCCTTGAATATTCTTCTCACTGCTTTTAGGATTTACCAAGATCGATATATGGATTACTACAAAATAGACATTTGACTTATGTTGATAATGCAGTCTTCTTTTTGGTGCAGTGCACCTAGAATAGACATTTAATCAAATTTTTGAAATTTTAGAGTTAAAAGGCAAAATGATTTTCAAAATAAATGTAACAAAGCCTTGAAAGGCATAGTCAAGTAGTGGATATTGAAATTAGTAATTTTTTCCTTAGTGGTCTGTTGTTTACAGCAGTGTGACAGTCTAAGAATAGAAAAAAAAAAGTCTTTTAGTAAAAAAAATAGTTAGTGGCTATTCTTAGCCTTTCCAAGGATGGGAATGAGGTGTGAAGGTTATAAACATATGTAAAAAGCATTGTAAGAGGGGAGAGGGGTCGAATGTATTGTGATCTTGATGAAATTTAAGAAAAGGAAATGAGAAAATACTGTTTTGTTGTCCCCATTTCTATTTTTCTATATTTTACTATTGTTGCAGACCATACCACGAATTTGTATGGCATAGTTATTCCATGAAACTTATTGGATGTGATAGAGGGGTGAGATAACTATCCAATTCTATTTTTTTGAGGTCATTTCATTCATTTTTGTGAAAGTTATCATGTTTTTCTAAAAACTGTCCAAAACCCTGTCTTTTTGACTGCAACAGTCATGTTTCCGGCCATGGCACACCTCTATACGAACAGATATAGGAGAAAGCCATATATTTATAGAAATAGGGTTGAGATACCTTTCCAATGGTTCTATTATGAGGTCTTTATTCAATTTCTAGAAGGAGATATTGCCTTTTTTCTAAGATTGTCTGTGTCATTCCAGCAAACCCTTGATTTGGGGGTTTTAGAGAGGTTTTAGTTTTCCCACCTCATGATGCTATGTTAGACCCAAAAAATGGGTGGAGTTAGTGTAAAATGGTGTGTTCTCTAATGGGTTTTTCATGCAAGAGCAAGGGACATGAAAAAGGTGAATATTTGAGTGTAAAATGAGTTGAAATGAACTTAGACCCACAAAAACCTTTGAAATATGTCTATTTGTATCCTAATGCATCCTTTGGAATAGGAGTGAGGATTTTGGAGTTGAGTTAGTGAGTACTTCCTTTGCAAAGCCACCCTAATTAGGCCTCTTGGACAGCATGGACAGTCCAAATTTGAGGTGTATGTTACAAAACAACTTTATGTGCATGTTTAGTATGTTAAAGGGAAAGATAATGGGTATCAAAAAAGACCACGACTGTTTGGTTAGGAGGTCTGGATCAAACGTTATTACATGACAATCCCTTTAGGAGGGCTACAAGGAAGTGAGTCAGTTTGTGAAGGAGGTGGTACAAGGAGGTATCCCCTATGCATTTTGTGAGCTTGGGATAGTCAAAACTAGTCGGTCTAGGGTCCCTAGAAAGTTTGGGAAGGTTCCCATGAGTATAAACCTAAAGATGGTATTGTGTTGTAGTGTTGAAACCATGGATAGTGTGAGGACAGTAAAGTCCAAATTGAAGTCAAGTGTTGTTGTTTGGTTCATAGAGGCCTAGATGAGTTATTTGCTCTACCATCCCTATATCCTCTTCCTTCATACTTTGGTACATCTATCTTCATCTTTTGCTTGTCTTCTTTTACTTCCCTCAACAACTTTACCATCCTTTGATGCTCAAGGTCTAACTCTTCTTCCACATCTTCATACTCAACTTCTTCTTCTTCCTCAGACTCAATCTCATCACCTAGAGCCACTTCTCTTCTCTGATTTTTTTCTAGGGTAGCCATTATTTATTTTAGCTCCCTCAACTCTCTAGCATGTTTCTCTTTCAGTTCATTCATCTCATAAGCCACGTTTCTCACTCTTGGAGGCATCTTGACAAATGACCTCTTCAACACAACACTTCATAGACCTACTAATTGTGCTCTGATACCAATTTGATGCAGAGTTCACTACACAAAGACCACAAAGGGATCACAATAACTACATAGGAGGAAGAGGATATAGGGATGGTAGGGAAAATAACTCATCTAGGCCTTTGTGAACCAAACAGTAACACTTGACTTCAATTTAGACTTGACTGTCCTCACACTATCCATGGTTTCAACATTACAACACAATACCATCTTTAGGTTTAGACTCATGGGAACCTTCCCAAACTTTCTAGAGACCCTATACTAACTAGGTTTGACTGTCCCAAGCTCACAAAACTCACAAAATGCACAGGGGATACCTCCTTGTACCACCTCCTTCACAAACTGACTCACTTCCTTCTAGCCCTCCTAAAGGGATTGTCATGCAATAACTTTTGATCCAGACCTCCTAACCAAACTATCATGGGATTTTTGGATACCTATTATCTTTCCCTTCAACATAATAAACATGCACATAAGGTTGTTTTGTAACATACACCTCAAATTTGGACTGTCCCTACTATCCAAGAGGCCTAATTAGGGCAGTTTTGCAAAGGAAGTACTCACTAACTCAACTCCAACCTCCTCACTCCTATTACAAAGGATACATTAAGATACAAATAGACATATTTCAAAGGTTTTTGTGGGTCTAAGTTCATTTCAACTCATTTTACACTCAAATCTTCATTCCTCCAACACTAGTTTGCCTTCACATGACACAAAGAGGTCTTCATGGCTCAAATCTTCACCTTTTTATTGTCCCCTACTCCTACATGCAAAACCCATTAGATAAAACACCATTTTACACTAAATCCACCCATTTTGGGGGTCTAACATAGCATCATGAGGTGGGAAAACTAAAACGTCTCTAAAATCCCCAAATCAAGGGTTTGTTGGAATGACACAGGCAGTCTTGGAAAAAAGACAATATCTCCTTCTAGAAATTGAATCAAGACCTAAGACTAGAACCATTGGAAAGATATCTCAACCCTCTTTCCATAAATATATGTCTTTCCCATATATCTATCCATACAGAGGTGTGCCATGGCTGGGAACATGACTGTTGCAGTAAAAAAGATAGGGTTTTGGATAGTTTTTAGCAAAAACGTGATAACTTCCACAAAAATGAATGAAATGACCTCAAACCAATAGAATTGGATATTTAGCTCACCCCTCTATCATATCAAATAGTTTTCATGGTATAAATATTCCATACAAATTTGTGGTACAGTCTGTAACAACAAAAAAATATAGAAAAATAGAAATGGGGACAACAAAACAATATTTTCTCATTTCCTTTTCTTAATCTTCATCAATATCACAATACATTCAACCCCTCTCCCCTCTTACAATGCTTTTTACATATGTTTATAACCTTCACACCTCATTTCCATCGTGGGAAAGGCTAAGAATAGCCACTGACTACTTTTTTTACTAAAAGACTGTGTTTTTCTATTCTTAGACTGTCACACTGCTGTAAACAACAGACCACTAAGGAAAACATTACTAATTTCAATCTCCACTACTTGACTATTCCTTTCAAGGCTTTATTACATTTATTTTGAAAATCATTTTTCCTTTTAACTCTAAAATTTCAAAATTTTGATTAAATGTCTATTCTAGGTGCACTGCACCAATTTTTCTACTCAAAACATGTCTTCAAACTGATTCTGCACACTTCATACCTTGCCCTCTACTATATCATATTCACACTTACTTTTTCACATCAAAAATGAATTTGATCTTCTATAAATATCATTTACAACACTTCAAAACACTGATTAGGTCAGCATCATAAACATCATTCAATGAAACGTGTAACTCTTCAAAGTTTGGCCTCAGTATATACAATATGATAAGAAAATTTGTTGTGGACCTCAAGACTTCATGAAGATTTTCAAGACATATCTTTTCACACCTTCCAAGGTCAAATCAATAGATTAGAATCTACCACACATACTAGAGACTTAACTTAGCGACTCAAACTTCTCAAAACTGCTAACTATTCATCTTCACGCTACTAGGAAGAAGCCGAAATCTTCATGCAGATAAAGAATTCAATCATGTATAATCTCAATAGCACACATTCACCTTTTTGCTAAAGTATTAGATCAATCTATACAACCACATGGTAAGAAATATGATGAACTACATGAAACAAAGCATTCCAAACCACAAGTGACACTTCATAACTCAAGATATAACATTGCAGTACAGAAAAATAAGGAATATCTACATGCAAATTAAAACTAAGTTATATTGGAACATGTAAGACCCTTGCACAAACTTTTATGACTGATCTACATACATTTCTTCTTCCACAAAAGCTCAAACATATGTATTTAGGCTCCTGAACAATCTGTATTGCCTCTGTCACTTGATTGTTGACTTTGCAAACTACCAGATCACTAGATATTTCATCATAGCATGCCTTATACATCTCTAAATGTATCCTTAGAACCACATGACAAAATAATATCTTCTAGAGGAATGCGGAGCATTCCATTAAGTCTCCATCATTGCATTGCCCTGTCTAAGTAGCAACCGGTACATTGTACCTTGTAACTTTTTCTGCTAAAGATGTGAAGACTTGAAAACTTGGATATATCATTTCAATACCTAGATAAACTTGTCTTCAAAACTACAAGATTAAATATTTCTCTATGGAGAAATGTGGACCAAAACAATGTTACTCTGCCTTGGGATATGCATTGTGAATACCTTAGATTTTTTCTACTTATCTTTAAGTGTGGTACTCCAAACTGATGAGATATACATGTAGGAATACTGAAAACATGCAAGGACATGAGTATTTACCTTTGTATCATGCTCAGACTCAAAATTGATCACTTCACCATACTTAGACTATTTTCTCTTCTCCCAGATTGGTTTGCCTTGACCATGCTGACTTTACCTCTATACAACTTTGTCCTTATATTTCCATATACAATGTTGACATCAATCATGACACATATTGCCAATAGAAGCCATACAATCTTCTACTTCTACAAAGAAGATCAACTCAGAGAAGACAATGCAAAATGAAGAAAGAGAGAAAGAAAATTAAAGAAGTTGACTTCATCCTTGTTATCCCTCAAAGAAGAAAATTTAGAAGATCAACTCCTGCAAGATAGATATTCATGAACAGGTTCAGTTATGCTTTCTCTGGTTATTGTTTTAGTTGTAATATGGTCACAAAGTCATCAAGTGTAGATCGAGAATGAGAAGAAGCAATTATGTAAGTAGAAATTCTTTTGCCCCTTTGTTTGATTTCAATATAATATGTCATATTTGCAACAATTTTGGGCACATAGCAAGGTTTTGCAGAAGTAACTTGGCAAAGTCAAAATCTTAGATGACTGTTCTTGATAACCAATACAAAAGGATAGACATTCTTGAAAATTAGAAGACAGGTTAGAAGAAGGAATGGAAAATCAAGAATAATCATGAAGGTGAAAACTCAATGATTGCCCAAGCTGCATTTCATGAACAAGGAAAAGCAAATCCATGGGTTATGGATAGTGGATACTTAAGTCACATGACATGAGATAAGAGTAAGTTTATTAGCCTTAATAAATGGAATGGTGGATCAGTCAAGTTTGGAGACAACACCTCTTCAAAAATATGTGGTAGATATAGTAAGTATTGATGGAAAGAATGGGATAGAAGATGTTCTATATGGAGAAGGTCTCAAGCACAATCATCTTAGTGTAAGTTAGATGTGCAACAAAGGATATAATCTCATTTTCAATGCACAAGGATGTGAAATCAGAAGAGCAAGCACTAGAAAACTTGTGGCAGAAGCAATTAGTGTTGAACACACTAGGATACTGAGAGGGGGTGAATCAGTATCTAATCAAACTTCAAGTCCTCCGGAGCAGATTAAAATTTAAGCATTACAACATCAACATAAACATGAAAGATTAAAACCATGCACATCAACACATAACACCAGATATACATGGAAAACCTAAGGGAAAAACCATGGTGAGGATTAACTCATAATATATGAAGCTCAAAACTACAACTTTGTTTTAGGGCTACAACTCAAGGAAGCTACTACTCCCTGAAAAATTTGATTTAGGGTTACCCCCAAAGAAGCTACAACTCCTTGAAGACTTTTTTTAGGGTCATTTCCAAAGAAGCAACTACTCCCTAAACTGAGAGAAAACTTAGAAAAGATTATAGTATGACATTCCTTCTACTACCTAAAAACTTGCATTGAAGCTCACACCTTTGATGATTGCACTTCTACTTCTTTTGATGATTGTATCAATTAGGTACACTCTTTACTTCTCTCCTATCATAAAAATGTCTTCAAGATGAATCATGATAGCCTTTTACACTTCTACTCCTTCTCCCTCTGTCACATATCACAATGCATATGATATTCATACTCTGCTCTTACACTTTCGTATTTTTATTTTTGCAATCATACCTCACCTAGACCAACTTGGTTTACAATATATACATGACATTACATTGATTTCATTACAAGTTGGCCATTACAACAAGAATATTACATTTTACAAGTCGTTTAGGGATTACAACACATGAAAAATGCATATGGCAAGCCCTATCATGAACAACATGCTACTCCAAAAGAAAACACATGCTTTTTGTATCCCAATACATACTTAGTCTGGTCCTAAACATCATTCACAACATCATTAATCAAGGAATCACCTCTGCACACATTGTTCATTTGAAATAGGCATGCCTTAAGCAAGAAGACATGAAATTTGAAGTATAACGGTCACCACCACTTGAAAACCTTGTGCGGTACTGGAAACATAAAAGATCTTCATGAAATTCTTCTAGATGAGTTTCGGTGACTCATACAATGCATTCAGATACACTTGTAATTTTGCATAGCAAAGACATTGTGCTGCATACCTTAAAACATGCACATTGAGATCAAACAATCATTTGAAACATACTATAACACCTTGTCATTGAGAAACTAACCTTATGGAGCACCAAAACACATGAAACTACAAGGATGCATGTAATACACATCCCTAAACATGTACACCAAACTGCATAGGCAATTCTTTTCTTCCAAAAGAATGTGGAACATTTCAACAAGCCTTCAACATTAATTTTCTCTATTAGAATACAAATCGAAACTCTACCACTTATAACTTTCATTGCGGAAGGTGTAGAGACTTGAAACTTTGGAAAGAGAACCTTCACAAGACACTGAGCTTAACTTTTAAACCACAAGACCTCATCTTCAAACGTGGAGGAATGCAAAGCCAAACATTGCCGCACAATGAATATCTTCTTTAGAACCAACCTGTCTTCAAACTATCAACTGCAAAACACCCTTTTGGTAATCCAAACACCATGAAACTTGGAACATACATGCTTTGCCACTATATGAAGCTATCTTCCAATCCATAGAGGCTCAACACTAATAGTAGGAAAATGCAGAGCATTCTCCTAGTCAGTCTTCAAAGTAATCTTCCTGTAGCAGAAACTTTCACCAACATTTGAAAGCCAAAATCTTCATGTAACAACACATACAACCTTGGAAACAATAGGAAGGATCATGAACCATGCCATAGGTCCTTAGAAACATCTTATCATACCCAACATAGCTTAATGTATCATCATTCATCTTAGTGCTTCTAATTCCCATCTTAATATTTCATCATTCATATCTATGCTCCTAATTCCCAACTTAATATTTCATCATGAACTCATCTTATTGCTTCTAATTCCCATCTTAATATTTCATCATTCACCTCTATGCTTCTAATTCCCAAATTAATACTTCATCATGAACTCATCTTTGTTCTTCTAATTCCCATCTTAATATTTCATCAAGAAAACATCTTTGCTGACCAACAACTTGACGAGGACATGACATCTAACCATGAACATTGGGAACATCATTGCATCACATTGCTTTTCTAACCAAAATTATTCTTAATATAACTTGTCTTGACATTAATCTAGGCATGACATCCATCTATGAACATTAGGAACATCATTGGTTATCAAGAACCCTAAACATCAACATAACCACTATATCTCACTAATATATCATCATCACAAGATGAGTGTTGACATCACTCTAAGTGTTGACATCAATGAAAACATAATGAAAACACATATTTCCAACAATCTCCCCCTTTGTCATTGATGGAAACAGTTGCAAGTATGTGCTAATTGGTGTTGTCATTGATGTCAACATGTTTGTGTTGTCATTGGTGTCAACTATATCTTCTAACGTTGTTGTTATTGGTTGATTGAGTCTTTGTGTTAAGGTCATTTGAATGACTTGTAGAAGTGATGATGATGTTATTATATATTTTTTTTCTTGGTTTCCAAGTGCTTTTGAGAAAATTTGATAAATACTAAAGACAATGTTGTGAAGAAGTATTCTGACTTATCCTAGGATACTATTCAAGTTTCTACTCCACATTTCTTCTGAGTTGAAGAATGGAGTGTGAGGTTTGGATATGTTTTAGAGAAGTAGTTGAAGATGTTAAATCCATAATTTAGTGCTCCAAAACACTATTGTTTGAGATTTATGCTCACTAGTTTGAAGATTGTGTTTGGTAGTGTGACTGGGAGAAAGTATTTTGCTCTGCATTTCTCTGCATTTTAGTTTTTCATCTTGCGGTTCTAGATGAGTGTTCTTAAGGTCCATATCTATTTTCTATCCAAAGGACTTCTGATTTGGTGCTCCATAATGTAATTTGCTTGAGTAGAAGAACTTGGTAGTGTTGGTTGTGAGCAGTTTGTGAATTGTCTTCAAGTGAGATTTGTTGGCTCCCAAGTGATTTCATGTTGTTCTTGGATGTTTCTAGATCATGTTAAAGGATTTTTATTGGTCCAAAAAATATTATTGTGTTCTTGAAAGCATGTGCCTAAGTGTTCTTGGTGTTTACACAAGTTTAGCTGACTTGGGTATTAACACTAATTGTGGATATTCTTCATGGATTGAGGAAGCATGTTGAAGCATGTGAAGATGTTTTTAGGTCTAAGCTAAGCTATGAAGTGTCCCAACTTCATTCCTTTTCTCTGTGGGAATGTTTATGTCTAGACCTAATTTGAATTTTGTATGTATGTCGCCCTTGGAGATTGTTTCAAAAGTTGTAGAGTGTGTTGCCAACCTTGGTGAATGTTTCAAGGTTGATGATTGATATAAATAAGTGTAAAGGATTCATGTGTTTGTGTGTGAATATGAGGATGGTGATGTTAGTGTTGTGAATTTTAATCAAATGTAGTAAAGACCTTCATGTGGTAGAAGACCTAATGCAGTGAATAGAAGGTATCTACAATTTTTAGAGAACCTGCAAAGGTGATTTTTTTGTGCTTCATTGGAACTGAACTCAGGAATGTGGTAGATTCTATCATATCAATTCATGGAAGTGAGCCTTCTCTTCTTTTCTTCCTTATTCTTTAGTGAGCAATGAGTTCACTTAGACAGTGAGTCCACTGGTAGTGAGCCCTTGGTAGTGAGCCTGTTTGTAATTTGATATTGATACTACAATATATTGTGAGATAATCCTCATCATGGTTTTTCCCTTTTAGGGTTTTCCACATAAAAATCCAGTGTTCTCTTGTGCATGGTGTTGATGTGATTAAGTTTTTGTTATCTATTTTTCATGTTTAATCTTCATAATAGAATAAGGGTTTAAGTGAAATAATGTGGTTGTGATTATGTTTGTAAGGGTTTAAAACTTTTGATACAAATGATTCACCCCCTAACTTGTCTTGTGCATTCAACAATTGGTATCAGAGCCAAGTTTCTTTGAAGAAAGCTTAACATCTTGAGGTAGTTCTGGGATGATGCACAAGAAGGATGTTTCTCTATTTGTCTTCCAAAAATAAGAATAGTAAGCTATCTGATCTTTCTTGGGTATGAATTCTAGAACTTAGTTGTAACTACACTCAGTATTGGAAAATATATGAAGACTATGGAAATGGATCAGAAGATTGCTAATGATATGGAAGCTGACTTTGGGAGAAGAATAAAATTAGATAGTGATAAACATAGGGATAAGTTGTCACTCAAGTGTTTTAGTTGTGGCAAGATTGGTCATTATGCATCAAGATGTCTAAAAAGAATTTTGAGAAGTAAGAAGGAAAATGAAAGCAGAGTGTCTAAGAAAAGCTACTATGTGAAGATGGATGCAAGTTTATTTGAATCTGATATTGAAGACAATGAAGATAATGATTGCCTACTCACTAATTTGAAGGATGATATTTGTGGTGCTAACCCTGAAGGATGTATGGAAGAAAATGCTCTAGAGGTAAGTTTTAACAGTGAAGATACTTTTCATGAAAAGAACTATGGGGTTATTGGTAGTAGCTACTCATATCATATTACTGGCAATAAAAGCAAGTTTGTTAATTTTGAAAAATGTCATGGAGGATCAGTTATATTTTGTGATAATTGTATTACTAAGATTTGTGGAAGAGGCTCAATCAATCTCGATGGAAAACATAATAATAATGATGTTCTTTATGTTAAAAGTTTAAAGCAAAATCTCTTGTGTAGCAAAGGATATAGTCTTATATTTCAGGATGATGGTTTTGAGATCAGAAAGAAGTCCAAAACTACGATAGCTTCTGGAAAAAGGACAGAAGGAAACATTTATCATCTCAAAGAAGGTGACAATTATATCTCTACGAATCAGATTAGTAAGAATTGGCTCTGGCATAGGAGATTGTATTACATCAATCTTGATAGTCTAGAAAGGATAAGTTTAGTTCAAGCTATGAAAGATCTACTATAGATTAGAAAATCTATCAGTGACATCTACAAGGAGTGTCAAGATAGAAAGTAAGCAAGAGGAAGTTTAGAAGATGAAGAAAAATATTCTACAAGATTATTGGAGTTGGTTCATATAGACATTTGTGGTCCTACAAGAGTAAGGAGTTTCCATGGTGACAAGTATTTTATGTTATTCATTGATGATTATTCTAGAATGGCTTAGGTAACCTTTATTAAAGAAAAATTAGAAGCCCTGGATAGGTTTAAAGCGTTTAAAACAATGGTTGAAAATGAAATGGATATGAAGATTGAATGTTTGAGGTCTAACAGAGGAGGAGAGTTTACTTCTAATGAGTTTAATGTGTTTTATGAGAAGCATGGGATAAATAGGTAGTTATCTACTCCTAGAACTCCATAGCAAAATGGAGTGGTTGAAAGGAAGAATAGGATTGTTCAAGAAGCTACAAGGACAATAATAAAGGAAGAAAATCTACTGGAGGTTTATTAGAGAGAAGAAATTCATACTACTGTCTACATACAAAATAAAGTATAGGTGAAAGAAAATGATAAAAAGACTCCCTATGAGGTATGGTATGGAAGGACTCCCATTGCTAAATATTTTAAAATTTTTGAAAGCAAATGTTTTATCAAAAGAAAGGAAGAAATAGGAAAGGATGATGCAAAGTATGATGAAGATATTTTCCTTGGGTATTCTACTAAGAGCAAAGCTTACCAATGCTATAATAGAAGGCTAGGGAAGATTGTTGAAAGTACTAATGTTAAGGTTGATGAAGACATATAGAAGTATTTAGAAGTTAATGAATATGTATCAGACTCAGATGAGTTCTCTTGTAGAGAAAAAGAAAATGCTACAAAAGGGGAAGTACAAATTGGAGAACAAGAAATTAAAGAAAAATAAATGTAGGATAAAGAACAAGAATCTCGAGAAAGAATCTCTAAAACACCCAAGAAAATGCAAAGGCATCACACCGAAGACCAAATCATTAGTGATAAGAGCAAAGGCATATTGATAGAATGTAGAGTTGTTGAAGAACAAATAAATTTGTATTGATTCCTAAAGTTGAACCTAAAATAGTGACTGAGGCATGCAATGATGAGCATTGGATCAGGGCTATAAAAGAAAAGATTCTTGCAGTTAAATTTTTAAAAGATGAATGCATGTCCACTAGCATTAAAGGAATTAAAATTGCTCTTGAAGCCCTAGAGAGATCTGAAGAAGAAAACATGGAGTTGAAGGAATATGTAAAAGAAGCAAATGAATGTATCAAAAACCTGAGAGAGCAAATCAAGAAATTCAAGGATAGGCATAAAGAGGTTAGTGATTAGTTGAGGTTACAAAATGAAGCCATGATTGCATTGGAAGTACAACTCACGTAAAAGGCAAGCACTAAATAGTATCTAAACTCTTTGGTGAAAGGCAAAACTGAAGATTGTATAAGGTTGGAGCAAGAAGTTGTAAAACTAAAATTAGATCTAGAGAAGGCAAAGAGCTATGAATAAAAATTTAGAATAATTTCTGCAAGGCTTGATGAGATGATTGTAATTCAAAAAGATCCTAATGATAAAGAAGGTTTAGGGTTTGAGAAAGGTGAAAGATCAAAGTCCAGTCAAGCATCAAAATCTAAAGACAAAAGGACTAATGGCAAGCAGATCTAGAATCAAAGGAAAGGAGACAAAAGACCACCTATCACACAACCTAATGCTCAAAGGTACCCATCCTTCAATGGTCATTGTTAATCTTGCAATAAATTTAGACACAAGACTACACAATGTAGGAGAAGAATGAATTAAAATGTTCCATCTTTTTCTAGTCAATGTTTCACATGCAAGAAAGTTGGTCATAAAGCTAATGAATGCAAAAGTCAAAGAATGAATGGTTATAACAATGATAGAATGATTCAACCCTTTAATGGAAATTGTTATATATGCAATATATTTGGGCTCAAAGATAATAAATGCAAATCTAGAATGAATGAAAGGAACAATGGTTAGAGGAATGTTGTATGCTACAATTACAGTAGGCGTGGACATAATTCAAAGTTATGTAGAAGTAGAAGTATGAAGGACATTGATAGAGAAGAGCAAACTAGCACATAATTGATCCAGTAGAAACTAAGAGGAAGATGAGTAATATTTGGATTAGAAGGATGTAACAGAGGCTGAGAATGTATCTATACTAGTCTTTAGTATAGATGTTTCCTCTGGAAACTAAGTTGGAGGCTACCTCTCAGGGGAGTAGGTAGTAACATTGAAGAGTGTTGTACTCAGGGGAAGTAAGAGATGGTATAGGATGGTGTGTACTCCTAAGGGGGAGTATTCAGAGTAGTTAAGATTAGTGCAATTATGTGCAATATCATACTCAGGGGGAGAAATCTTGAAAAAGGTGTGTCACCCTTTGCCATTGATGTTAAAGGGGGAGAGAGTTCATGTGAAAAACAAAGGGAGAATAAGATGTATAAAAGAAAGGGGGAGAGTTAGATTAGTGAAAAATTGTGTCATGATGGTTTTTCACATCATATTTTTCCATCAATGACAAAGGGGGAGATTGTTGCAAGTATGTGCTAATCGGTGTTGTCATTGATGTCAACATGTTTGTGTTGTCATTGATGTCAACATGTTTGTGTTGTCATTGGTGTCAATTGTATATTCTGATGTTGTTGTTGATTGGTTGATTGAGTCTTTATGTTAAGGTGATTTGAATGACTTGTAGAAGTGTTGATGATGTTATAATATTGTTCTTTTTTCTAGGTTTCGAAGTGCTTTCTAGAAAATTTGATAAATACTAAAGACAGTGTTGTGAAGAAGTATTCTAGCTTACAAGATACTATCTGAGTTTCTGGTCCAAATTTCTTTTGAGTTGAAGACCAGAGTGTGAGGTCTAGATATGTTTTAGAGAAGTGGTTGAATATTTTAAATCCACAATTTAATTCTCTAAAATATTGTGGTTTGATAGTTATGTTCACCAGTTTGAAGACTGTGCCTGATAGTGTTTGCAGTGTGACTAGGAGAAAGTATTTTGCTCCACATTTCTCCACAGTTTGGTTTTTGGTCTTGTGGTTCTGGATGAGTGTTCTTAAAGTCCATATCTATGTTCTATCCAAAGGACTTGTGATTTGGTGCTCCAGAATGTAGTTTTCTTGAGTAGAAGAACTTGGTAGTGTTGGTTGTGAGTAGTCTGTGAACTGTCTTCAAGTGAGATTTGTTGTAGTTGAATTTGTTGGCTCCCAAGTGATTTCATGTTGTTTGTGGATATTTCTAAATCATGTTAAAGGCCTATACTTGTTCCACAAATTATGGTTGTATTATTGAAAGTGTGTGTCTAATATTCTTGGTGTTTACACAAGTTTAGCTGACTTGGGTATTAACACTAATTGTGGATGTGCTTCATGGATTGAGGAAGTGTGTTGAATTGAAAAGATGTTTTTAGGTCCAAGCTAAGCTATGAAGTGTCCAAACTTCATTATTTTTCTTTGCGAGAATGTTTAGTTCCAGACCTAATTTGAATTATGTATGTTTGCCAACCTTGTAGATTATTTCAGAAGTTGTAGAGTGTGTTGCTGACCTTGGTGAATGTTTAAATGTTGATGATTGATATAAATAAGTGTAAAGGATTCATGTGTTTATGTGTGAGTGCAAGGATGGTGATGTTTGTGTTGTGAATTTGAATCAAAGGTAGTAAGGACCTTCATGTGATAGAAGACCTAATGAAGTGAGAAGAAGGTATCTACAATTTTTAGAGAGGCTGCGAAGGTGATGTTTGTTGTGCTTCATTGGAACTAAACTTAGGCATGTGGTAGATGCTATTATATCATTTTATGGTAGTGAGCCTTCTCTTCTTTTCTTCCTTATTCTTTAGTGAGCATTGAGTTCACTTGGACAGTGAGTCCACCAATAGTGAGCCTTTCTTTCTTTTTATAAGGCAATGAGCCCTTGGTAGTGAGCCTCTTTGTAATTCGGTATTGATACTACATTATATTGTGAGCTAATCCTCACCATAATTTTTGCCTTTTAGGGTTTTCCATGTAAAAATTTGGTGTTCTCTTGTGCATTGTGTTGATGTGAATAAGTTTCTGTTATCTATTTTTCATGTTTAATCTTCATAACAAAATAAGAGTTTAAGTGAACTGATGTGGATGTGATTATGTTTGTAAGGGTTTAAAATTTTTTGATACAACTGATTCACCCTCCCCCTCTTAGTTGTCTTGTGCATTCAACAGAAACATATACTCCCCCTTAGATATATATTTCTCTCTCTCCCCCTTTGACATCAAGGAATAAGGGCAACAAACTCTCCTAATGAGCACATTTTTCTCTCTTTCTCCCTTTGATGTTCATACCTTCTTTCTTGAAACAACTTAGGGCTCCCCCTGTCTACAACAACCACTACCCGCTCCTCCTGAGAGGTAGTCACCATTAGTTTAGGAAAAAGAATATAGCATGAACTCCCCCTGGATAGATGTATTACTATACATCTAGCAATAAGGAGGGAAAATTACCCCTAACCTCTGTTAGGGATCCTCAAAAGTGTCTTTTACAAGAACCTTTGTGAAAATGTTTTCAATCTCATCCTTTATTGGAACATATTCCAACTTTACTACCTTATCAGCAATCATCTCTCTCAAAAAGTGATACCTGATTTCTATATGATTGGTTCTAAAATGCATCACTGGATTATTAGAAATATTGATAGCACTTGTATTATCACATAAAATAGGAATAGGCTCTTCATACAATACCTTAATGTCCTTTAGGGTTTGCTTCATCCACAACACTTGTGTAAAATAGGATGCTGCTGTAATATACTCTGCTTCTATAGTTGATAAGGACATTGAATCTTGCTTCTTGCTCTGCCATGAAACTAGTCTACTACCTAAAAAGAAAGCACCACCACTTGTACTTATTCTATCATCAACACAATGAGCCCAATCAGCATAAGTGTAGACACTTAGATCAAATTCATTACCTCTTAGATACCATAAGCCATAATCCAAAGTTCCCTTCAAATTATTGAATATCCTTTTCACTATCTTATCATGTGTTTTCTTGGGATTGGCTTGATATCTAACAACCACACATACTGCATGCATAATATTAGGTCTATAAGTAGTCAAGTACAACAATCCTCCAATCGTATATGTATAGGAAGCTTGATCAACCTTTAGAGACTCATCGTCCTTTCTCAAATGACATCCAATGACCATAAGAGTACTCACTGGTTTTGAATCCTCCTTACCAAACTTCTTCAACATTTCTCTAACATACTTAGCCTAAGAAATAAAGATACTATCATCTAGATGAGCAATTTGAAGTCCAAGGAAGAAAGACATATCACCAATCCTAGACATCTCAAACTCTTTTTGTATCTTTTCTACAAACTTCTTGTACACATATCATCATCTCCACCAAAGATGATGTCATCAACATATACTGCAACTATCAATATCATATCTCCTTCCTTGATGTAAAGATTGTTATCTATAGTACCTTTCTCAAAGCCCTATTGAAGTAAGTACTTATCCAACCTAGCATAGCAAGCTCTAGGTTCTTGCTTGAGACCATACAAAGCTTTCTTGAGTCTGCATACCATGTCTAGATCTTCTAATATCTAAAAACCATCTGGTTTCTCAATGTAAACTTCCTCCTCTAGATCCCCATTCAAAAATGTTGACTTGACATTTGTCTGAAAAACCTTAAAGTTCTTATGAGTAGCAAGGGAAAGAAACATCTTGATTGCCTCCATTTTGGCTACTAGAGCATATGTCTCCTCAAAATCAATGCCTTCAACTTGTGAGTAGACCTTACACACCAATCTTGCTTTGTTCCTTACAACTTCACCATCTTCATTTATCTTATTCTGGAATACCCAATTTGTTCATATGACATTCATGTTAGTTGGTATGGGAACCAATTCCCATGTCTGATTCTTCTCTATGTAATCCAATTCTTCTTCCATTGCTTTTATCCATCCATCATCTTTGCTAGAGCAAGTAAAGGTTTTAGGCTCTACTTTTGATAACAAACACAAGTTTACTTGCTCATGTGTCCTAGCAAACCTTCTCCTACTTCGACACCTTCATTCTTATCTCTAATGATCTGATCTACTGAATGGTTCTTCTAAACATACTTTGTTGGAGTCCTAGGCATTTTCTCTAGTTCTTGTTCCATTTCTTCTTTCTCTTCTTATTCTTCATCTTCAATGCATGGAAAGATATTAGATCTGGAGTCCTCTGATTCTTGTGAGATCTGATACAAGTATCCATCAACTTTGACAATTGTGATTTCAATCATCTTTTCTAATATCTTGTTGTAGCATCTATAGGCCTTGCTTTTGGTCGAGTAACTAAGAAATATCCATTCATCACTTCTTGAATCAAACTTTCATAGGTCTTCTTCATCTCTTTTGATATAGCATTTTCTACCAAAGATCCTAAAGTATTTAATAGTGAGAGGTCTTCCATACCATAGCTCATAAGGGGTCTTAGTGATATTGACCCTCAGTTGAACTCTATTAATTAGATAGACAATAGTGTGAACAACTTCCTTTAGTACATATCAGGCAAGTCTAAATCTTTCAACATTGCCCTAGACCTCTCTTGCACAATCCTATTCTTCCTTTCCAACTACCCCATTTTGTTGTGGGGTCCTAGGAGCTGACAGATGTCTCCTCTTACCATGATCTTCACAAAACTTTTCAAATTCATTTGAAGTAAACTCACCTCCTCTATTAGACCTTAAACATTTGATCTTAGCATCCATTTCATTTTCAACCATAGCTTTGAAAACCTTAAATTTACCAAGGGAATTTGATTTTTCTCTTAAGAAAGTAACCCAAGTCATTCTAGAATGATCATCAATGAGAAACATTAAATACCTTTCACCTTGTTGACTCTTTACTCTTGTAGGACCACATAGGTTAGTGTGAACCAACTCTAATGACAATGAAGAAGAATACTCCTTGCTCTTGAAATTTGTCTTTGTCTACTTTCCCATTTGGCACTCCTTGCATAATGTGTTTGTAGGCTTGGTTATTTTAGGCATACCTATCACTGCATGAATAGAGCTGATCTTTACCATATTGTCAAAGTTGTTGTGTCCCATTTGCTTGTTCCATAGCCAACACTCACTAGATTGAGCCAATAAGCATGTTCTTCCATTTACCTCCTTCAGATGACAATGTCACCATATGACTTGATACCTTCTGATTTCACAACCTTTGGCATGAAAGGTAAGATTGTATCCTTTGTTGCACGTCTAATTGACATTGAGAAGATTGTGCTTTATCCCTTTGACATAGAG
This sequence comes from Cunninghamia lanceolata, assembly GCA_027924645.1. Taxonomy (NCBI): domain Eukaryota; kingdom Viridiplantae; phylum Streptophyta; class Pinopsida; order Cupressales; family Cupressaceae; genus Cunninghamia; species Cunninghamia lanceolata. Next base: position 4,551,356 of record BSBN01000082.1, read on the forward strand.
TACATCTTTAGTCCTATTCTTCCCATCAATAGTTATAGAACCTTTTCCATAGATTTGTTTTGACTCATCACCACCAAACTTAACAACTCCAACATTCCACTTTTGAAGGATGATAAACATCTCCTTGTCAACAGTCATACGATTAGAGAAACCACTGCCAATTACCCAAGCCTGGGCTTCTTCTCTTGCATTAAAGGTAGTCCATACAATCATTGATCTATCATTATTTTGGTTAGTTTGCAAGGCATCAATCTTTTCACATTTTTCAATATCATCCTTTTTATTACCAACATTTAAGGCTATGAAATTATTTTCATCATTTGAATCATCATGATCCTCATCTTTTGAAGAAGAACTACTCTCTATAGAATACAAACTTCTTTTGAACTTGTCTCTCTTGTTACTACCCCTTGATTCTTTAAGAGGACATTTAGAAGAAAAATGACCAATCTTTCCATAATTGAAACATTTGAAAGGTAACTTACCTCTGTATTTTCTTATGTCTTTCTTTAATGTCCTTACAAAGTATGCTTCTACCTCATCTAGGTCATCATCTTGATTAGTTGCTTCATCTTCTATTTTCTTACTTGCTTTCAATGTTGCTTCCTTCTTTGGAGCACCTTTGTCAAATTCTCTCATTTGAAAGGCTATGAGAGAGCCAAATAATTGATCTATTATGCATTTATTCAAATCATGAGATTCCTCAATGGAAGACACCTTATGACTAAGATTTAGGAATAGATCTCAAAACCTTCTTCACAATTTTCTCTTCTTTCACTTCCCCACCAAGACCTCTAATGCCATTGACTTTTCTAGCCACTCAAAGCATGTAACTAGAAATGTCTTCATCTTATATCATCCTTAGGGTTTCAAAATTTCTCTTGGATATTTGCAACTTGGCTTGCTTCACTTTACTATCTCCATAAATGCTTTCAATTTAATTCCAAACATCCTGAGAAAATGTACAACCCATTATCTTCACAAGTTCTGAATTAGCTAGTCCAGTCATGATAGAACACTTTTCCATGGTATTGTTCTCATACAACTTAATCTCATCTACATCTTTAGGATCACTAGTAGGAATAATGTAGCCCTTCTTGACTAATTTCTAGATGCCATACCCTAGAGAGGTTAGATAATTTTCCATCCTTAGCTTCCAAAAGGAATAATTTATCCCATCAAACATGGGTACCTTGAGAGAACCATTTCAAACCATCCCAAACCTTCCTCAAGTAGTTAATCTTCTGCTAAGTAACTTGGCTCTGATACCAATTGTTGAACACACCAAGGTACTGAGAGGGGGTGAATCAATCTCTAATCAAACTTCAAGTCCTCCGTAGTAGATTAAAACTTAAGTATTATAAAATCAACATAAACATGAAAGATTAACACAATGCACATCAACACATAACACTAGATATATGTGGAAAAACTAAGAAGGAAAAAACCACGGTGAGGATTAACTCACAATATATGAAGCTCAAAATTACAACTTTGTTCTAGGGCTACAACCCAAGGAAGCTACTACTCCCTGAAAACTTTGATTTAGGGTCACTCCCAAGGAAGCTACAACTTCCTAAAGAATTTATTTTAGGGTCTTTCCCAAGGAAGAAACTACTCCCTAAATTAAGAAAAAACTAAAAAAAAATTATAGTATGATAGTCCTTCCACTAGTAGAAATATGGCAAATAAATGACCAGGTGGCTAAAACGTTTAGTCATGTGACCAAAATTTTTTGCAACACAACTATAAATGACTAAATAAATGACTAATTTGGTCATAGGTTGAAATGACTAAATAAATGACTAATTTGGTCATCGGGCAAAAAACACAACTAAATAATTGGTCAGACAAATAAAAATGACAAAATAAATGACTATTACTCCTCTATTCTTTTTTCTTTCCAATTTGATTGTAATCCATGAATTCAAAGACAATACAAGGCAAGGCAATAGATGTCCACTTAGACCAAAGGAATAAAGGGAGAGAAAGCTCGGACGTTTCCCATGAGAAAAGTTGGATTATCTTGGCTCTTGAATCTATCTCAACACACTAGCCATGGCACAACATGCCCATTAATGATCCACAAGCCTCGGGGAAGTGACTGTCCAGCCCCAACCTGCCAAAAACATCATTACTTTCCACCTTGTCAACATCTACCAAGGCCTTCAATCACACTTTTCGACTATCAGAAAACAGAGCCGGCCCGCATAAAATGTGTAGGGGCTATCTCTACCCCCTCCACGTGACCTCTAATGTCTACATAAAGATCTAGCCCTTTATTGGATGATTATATAATATATATTATATAATAGTATATTATAATATTACATAATATTTATATTATAATTTGATATTTGTAATGTCAAAAAATGTCCCCTTAGGGGCTTTTCCCTCACAAGGTTTATCTGCATTTAGGACATCTTGCATCACATTTTGACGTCTCAATGAAATGATCCCTAAGTTTCATGATAAATGGGACCTAGGGGGATCCCTTGAACCTAATCCTAACCAAAATAGGGGGGAGTACCTAGGTGCTCGTGCCCTAGTCTTGCCCTATTTTGGGTCAGGCCCAAATTTTGAGTGTCAGCTTGTGACCATTATTTAGGTCCTATGCCGACACAGTAAGTTTGAATTACAAATTCTTAGTGGGAGTGTTTGTAGTTGCATATATAAGCATGTTTAGGTATTCATTTGTAAACTAGAGGGCAATTTGGATTCTTAATCTTATGTAGAAATGATTCAAGGAATTCATTGTGTGGAAGAGAAGATATTATGTTGTCCATGTGTTTATATTTTTAGATCTGAGCAATCATCTCCTCATGGCATGAAGAGATTCTTCCTTCCATGAGATCTTCACTACAAGGTGATATCATTTGTGTTTTCAAGAATTTATCATTTGGTTTTTGCCTTTGCCTCCTAATGGCATGCACTCTCTATCTGACAATAGTGTTTGGAAGACTTAAATGTCTCTCTGGGGCTTGATTGAGGAAGCCTCTAAACACCACAACCCCCTCCCACACTCCTTGTGATTGCAGGTTACAGGTGTCACATCTAGAAAAAGTGGATTTGAAGGTCAACAAGCATCAAGGATTCAGGATCTAAAGAGAAGTAGGACTCTAGAGATTTTGTGGGACTCAGGCGCTAGTCTCTGTGTCCTCCGTAGTTGAATTCCCAGAAATAGAAGTTACAGTGTAGATCAGTGTCAAAAGGAGATCAAGATTCTGTAAAGAAATTAGTACCTTGGACTTCGATGCCTGCTCCTTAGTCCAAGACTATTCTGCTTCCTGAACTTTGAAAATAGGTGCACATTTATATATCATTTTACATGTTTTTGTAGCAGCATTTTGAGTAATCTATCTGTTTGCTTCTGTATTTGCATAATTAGGGTTTTGATGTATAATTAAACATAATTGGCAATCAAATCACCCTAATCCAATCTTCCCTACATTCCTATGTGACCAAGGGTCTGATAGTGCCTTGCCACTCGACCCAAAGTCCTTGAATGTAATTGGTGAAAGGAGGATAGACATCAAACTAATCAAACATCCACTATCCAAATTTTACTACATTACAATATTTATATTTTATAATAATATAATATTATATTATAATATTATATATTAATACTATAATATTATATAATAATATAATATTATAATATATTTAATAATATGGAGGCTTTTCATTTCTAACCTACAAAATGTTAACGATGCGTGCCAAAAGTAAAATGGTTAAAATTTAATTAAAATTTTAGCACCCTTCTTGAAACCAAGGTAAACCCTAACTTGAAAAGACTATTTTGTTTCATGTCTGCAACTATTTTTAGCAAGGATATGGTGGGCAAATGATGGATGAGAAGCAGAAACTCTATAGAATGCTCAAAAACATCAATTTAGATGGGGATCCAGGGTCTGACCCGACCACTGCTATGCCTCATAATTCCATGGGATTGCTAGCAATGGATAGTTTCCTTACACCTGAGTTAAGGGGAGAGTTTGGAGCAGGGCTCTTGGATCTACATGCTATGGATGATTTTGAGCTGTTTAATGAGGTTAGTATCATTTCTCTTGTGACAATCTTAGAGATAAATTTTGTTGAAGTATGGCAATCAGCACATACTCAAAGGTTCTTAACAACTCTAATAGTTGTTTCATGGGGCATGTTTAACAAACCAAATGCAATTTCCAACTTTTCACTATGGTGGTAGAGAAATAATTCTTTTTCCCATCCTTTAAAAATATTAAGTAAATTCTTGAATCTGGAAAATACCTTGCCACCTTCATCTTCCAAGCCAATTTCTCCAACTTTGCACAGGTCTCCTTTGTCTATGGATGTGATCTATCTCCTACACAAAAAACATGTACCATTTTATGCCCTTCAATCCAACTGCATCTAGGGATTTTTTTTAATTCCTCTATCTTTCATCAATCTCCTTACCTTACCACACTAGGCCAATTTTGGATAGATGTTTGAGAGAAGAACATAATTTGTGCAGCATTTTTAGGATTCAAATAAAAAAGTAGCGCTGCTCTAAATACTCCTAAGCCTATATTCATATGTGATCTACAAGAACCAAGAAAACACATCCATACAACTAGACAGATTTACAGGTATCTCAATGATAAAGTTTAGGGTGTCTTCAAGATAGCCAGCACAAGCAAGGAGGTCAACCATGCACACATAATGATCAATTGTAGGTGTAATGCAATAAGGGTTACAAATGTGATTGAAGTATGTACATCTCTCATCCACTAAACCTGCATGGATGCATGCACCTAGAATACAAGCAAAGCTTACAATGTTAGGATATGTTCTAGAGAGCTTAATTAATTCAAAGATTTTGAGAGCATCCTTGTAAAATCCATTTTGTGCATATCCTACAATCATTGCATTCCATGAGATGACATCTCTTTGGGGAATTTTGTCAAATAGTTCATGTTTTTTGCCTATGATTCCATATTTTGCATACATGTCTATGAGAGCATTTGAAACTATAATATCTCACAAGAATCCCCCTACCATTATGCTTTAAAGGATGTCCATACCCTATTCTAAAGCTCCCATTTGGGCACAGGCAGGGAGGATACTGGCAAAGGTTACAGAATTTAGATTTACAGCTGACAATTGCATTTGCTTGAAAGTTTCTAAAGCCTATTCAACAAATCCATTTTGTGAAATCCTACAATAATTGCATTCCATGAGATGACATCTCTTTGAGGCATTCTGTCAAACAGTTTGTGTGCCTTGTCTATGCTTCCACATTTTTCATATATGTCTATCAGAGCATTTCCAATTATAATATTTGACAAAAATCTACCTTCTATTATGCCTTGATGGATGTCCATACCCTATTCGAAAGATTACCATTTTGATACAAACAGAGATGATGATGGAAAAGGTTGTGGAATTTGGCTTTACACCTACCAATTTCATTTGCATGAAAGTTTCTAAAACCTTTTCAACAAATCCATTTTGTGCATATAATATTTTTAAACAGTGAAAATTGATTAGTAGAGCAACACTCACTGTGCATAAGATACTGGATCATTCCCCCTTTTATTCCCTTGTTTAGTGGTGATATTAATGCCTAATAGGATAATAGAAGTTGATTAGATACTTATTTTCCAGTTTGGTAAAGGAAGTTAATAATTTTACTGTTACATCATCACTTAATAGATTTCCAAGTGCCACAATGTTACTTGTGTTCTAGTCACATGAATGAGATGCCTGAATTCTTTTTCTACCATTTTCTATTCTCCAAGGTGGTAAAAGGCATAGTAATTACATTTTTCTCTAAAAGATCTTTGTAAAATGCCCAGTTACAAGCTTGTAATTTGTAGAAAGAAAATGCTAATGCACCTTGGACTTTGTAGCCTAAAGTCTACTAGTTGATTGACAAAGCTTTTAGTTCATGTAGTGCCTTATAGTCCTTCCTTTTCTCATAATTATTATCATAAACACACACTTTTTTTACTCTTTTGTATGCATGTTTTAGTTATACTGTTTATGTGCTTTTGTAAATAAATTGGGAGCTTTCTTTTAACCCAGTCCATTAAATAGTTAATGTTACAAGCATAGAACATGTAGACATATTACTTGTTTGGTGAAGCACATGTTGATATATGCAAATTTGTGATTAGGGTTTCATGATTTTAGAGCCTACATAGTTCTAGAGTGACACATTTTAAAACTAGTTAACTACATGGTGCCTGAGTAAGGGATCTATTTGGAGGCATCACATTCATTTTATTTAGTGTATGAAGTGAATTATTATTGTGTGGGTCAACTCCCTTTCTGATTTGAGTGTCCATGTTCTTTTCTTATACTAGAGTGCGTCATTTTTTCAATGTATACAACATTAGCATATAGGACAAGGTAGCCTAAAAGGCTTATGTAGTCAACCTACCAATGGTATCTTGCGAGATTCAAAGTGTGTGACTTTATAGGATTTAAATAGTCTTTGAAAAAAATTCACTGATGCTTCTAGCAATTTCATTCCATTTATAGTGGAATCAGAAATATAGATATAAGAAATTATATAATAACTTTAAATTAAAAAAACCTATACTCATGAAGAAAAATTATTTAGACCACTTGAATCAACTATTGGTAATCAGCAAACAGTGATTACCAATATCAGACATGGCATTTCTAAACTATGTTTCACTACCCTTACTATGTAATTTGGAAGTGAAAAGAAATGGTGCAACTGACCTTGCTCTACACTTTGAAAGTGAAAAGAAGGGGTGAGGTACTTTATATGTATAGGTCATGGAACTATTATCATCCTAAGAAATAAGGCTTCCAAGAGGAATTGCTTGGCTAGAAATGCCATGATCTTATATTACTCTAGTTGTTAGCCATGATAGCTGACTCTTGGCATTGACATAATCTCTAGTCCTTCAAGTCTGCCACCTTGATCTTCAGTTGCTTTGCTTACCATTTCTCTCAGTCATTGTGCATCTTTGTTATTGACAGATGTTGAGCTATTATGTGCTTTCCTACCAAACTTCAAGAACCTTTTCAATTCTTTGCTATTCTTAGTTACATTTTTCTTTAAAAGATCTTTGTAAAATGCTAGTACCATTTTATGTCCTTTAATCCAACTACATCCAGGGATCTTTTTAATTCCTCCATCTTTCATCAATCTCCTTACCATTTGAACCTCACCCCAGCTGCCCACTTTTGCATATATGTTTGAGAGAAGAACAAAAGTCACAACATTTTTAGGATCCAAATCAAAAAGCAACATTGTTGTAAATACTTCTAAGCCTATATTCATATGTGATTTACAGGCACCAAGAAAACACATCCACACAACCACCATAGGTTTAATTGGCATCTTAATGATAAAGTTTAGGCTATCCTCAAGATAGCCAGCATGGGCAAGAAGGTGAACCATGCACACATAATGATTGACTATAGGAGTAATGCAATAAGGGTTACTCGTGTGATTGAAGTATGTACAACCCTCATCCACTAAACTTGAATAGCTGCATGCACATAGAACACAAGCAAAGCTTACAATGTTAGGATATGCTCCAGAATGCTTCATTAATTCAAAGATTTTGAGAGCATCCTTGTAAAATCCATTTTGTGCATATCTTGCAATCATGGCATTCCATGAGACCACATTTCTCTGAGGCATTTTGTCAAATAGGTCGCGTGTTTTGTCTATACTTCCACATTTTGCATACATGTCTACCAAAGCATTTTCCAACTATAATTTTTGACAAAAATCCCACTTCCATTATGCTTTGATGGATGTCCATACCCTGTTCCAAAGCTCCCATTTTGGCCTAGGCAGAGAGGATGCTGGCAAAGGTTGTGGAATTTGGCTTTAGACCTGCCAATTGCATTTGCTTGAAAGTTTCTAAAGCCTTTTCAAAAAATCCATTTTGTCCATATATTGCAATCATGGCATTCCATGAGACCACATTTCTTTTAGGATTTTTTCAAATAGGTCACATGCCTTCTCTGTGCTTCCACATTTTGCATACATGTCTACCAAGGTAGTTGCAACTACAACATCTGACATAATTCCTCTATCCTTCCACGAGATGTAGTCCAAGCTCTTTATGCATCACTGCAGGAGCTATCAAGAGTCAATGCGGGAGTGCGGGAAGCTTCCCATACTCCTACACTGACTCTTGATAGCTCTCATGGTGTTACGGGAAGAGCATGTCCATAAACATTATGGATTCTCAAACATGTGTTGTCTGCTACAATTGTAGTTTTTGTCAATTTTAGATGCACCAAGAAAACACATCCATACAACCAGCACAAATTTAACAGGTATCTCAATGATAATGTTTAGGGTGTTTTCAAGATAGCTAGCATGGGCAAGGAGGTCAACCATGCACACATAATGATCAACTATAGGTGTAATGCAATAAGGGTTACAAATGTGATTGAAGTATGTACAACTCTCATCCACTAAACCTACATGGCTGCATGTGCCTAGAATACAAGTAAAGCTTACAATGTTAGAATATGTTCTAGAGTGGTTAATTAATTCAAAGATTTTGAGAGCATCCTTGTAAAATCCATTTTGTGCATATCTTTATAACTTGAGTCTAGTATGTATATTCAATTTATATTTTGAGCACTATGTATCATTTAGACTTTCACAGCCATTTACTAGAATATTTTTACCAGAATTGACATACTTATGTTTTGATTAGTATGTGCTGGTCTAGGTGTTTTGGTTCTTTAGCATCAAAGTTATATATACAATTCATACGTTTTTTATTGCAGTTGGTTAAGCTTCCATGTAACCCAATAGTGGATGATATTTTGAGAAAGTATCTGGAGAATAAGACCAATAAGGAAGGCGTGTAAGTGAGTTTTTTTGAATATGCATATTTCTTTCATGTCATGACTGACTACTTCTTTGGTACCATTTGTTGGTTTTACTCTTGTCTTTCAATCTGCTTCAGTCTTTATTGTCATATCTGTGTGTAAGATACATATAGTGTAAGGTGGATCTTATTGCATTAATGCTATTGAGTTCCATTCAGTACTAGTGCATTTAGTTTGTAAAATTCTTTAATATTGGAAGACTATTTATATGCTAGTGCTTTCTTTGGGTAAATTATGGTTTATTGTATTTTAGAGTGATGGAGTAAGTCATGTCAGCAATACAAAAATGTGTACAAGATCAATCCTACACCTATAGATCTAACCCTTGAAATTCAAAAGTTGAAATTCAAAATTTGGTCAACTCACACCTATTCCTTTCTTGCCATGAGATGACTTGGTACAAGTTTCATGTGAATATTGTCATGTACTTGTATTTAAAGACATTCAATATGCATTTACTCATAGTCAATGCATTTAAAGTCATTTGTTGCTATAGACAGATTAGTAATTATTGGTAAATTTCATATTGAGTAGCATTATTTGTGTGAGTCAAACTTGAACATCAGTCCTCAATGTTGTTTAGTTGAAATTGTATATGACTGGGGGTTACCTTCACATAGATCATATTGTGTTTCAATCAAATATGAATAAATGAACTATAGAGTTTGATTGTTCGACCTGTATATGCATTTATTCTTGAATACTTTCATAAAATTTGCCTATATTGCTGTAAAATTCTTTATCATCCCACTTTGTTTTTCATATTTCAAAGTTTCATAAATCTTTTAAAAATATTAACAAATTTTGAGTTTTTTGATTGTGAATAGGTACAGAGCAAGGAGAAAATGCAAAACAAGTGCCTTTTAGTTGCATTTATAGCCCACCCCATGTGCAACAATGGCATCACTGAAGACATACATTCACACTTATGGCTTTTTAGCTTTAGTTTTAGTTTTTTTAGTTTTAAAAGCATACTAAATCAGTAGTTTGTATACTGCAGAAAGATTTTATCTTCAAATATATATATATATAGAGTTCTTTGTAACATATTTTATATACAGTTTGAATATACAATGAATTATTTTCCAGCATTGTTGTTTCAATCCTTTAAGAAAATTTGTTGATAAACGAGTTCTTTGTAACATATTTTATATACAGTTTGAATATACAGTGAATTATTTTCTAGCATTGTTGTTTCAATCCTTTCAACAGATTTGTTGATAAACGAGTTCTTTGTAACATATTTTATATACAATTTGAAAATACAATGAATTATTTTCTAGCATTGTTGTTTCAATCCTTTGAGTAGATTTGTTGAAGTTTATCAACAAAAAATGGCATAGTTGATGTTTATCATGTACTAGTTGTTTATATATGCCCAGTTGACAGAAAAATAATGATTAAAATGACCAAATATACTACCAATGGATGGAATTCAGTGACTAAATAAATGACTAAATATACTACCAATTGACAGAAATTAATGATTACAATGACTAAATAAATGACCAATTAACAACAATCAATGACTAAATAAATGACTAAATATACTACCAAATTGATGACTAAATATACTACCATGATAAAGTTTAGGCTATCCTCAGGATAGCCAGGATGGGCAAGAAGGTGAACCATGTACACATAATGATTGACTATAGGAGTAATGCAATAAGGGTTACTCATGTGATTGAAGTATGTACAACCCTCATCCACTAAACCTGAATAGCTGCATGCACATAGAACACAAGCAAAGCTTACAATGTTAGGATATGCTCCAGAGTGCTTCATTAATTCAAAGATTTTGAGAGCATCCTTGCAAAATCCATTTTGTGCATATCTTGCAATCATGGCATTCCATGAGACCACATTTCTCTGAGGCATTTTGTCAAATAGGTCACGTGTTTTGTCTATACTTCCACATTTTGCATACATGTCTACCAAAGCATTTTCCAACTATAATTTTTGACAAAAATCCACTTCCATTATGCTTTGATGGATGTTCATACCCTGTTCCAAAGCTCCCATTTTGGCCTAGGTAGAGAGGATGCTGGCAAAGTTTGTACAATTTGGCTTTAGACCTGCCAATTGCATTTGCTTGAAAGTTTCTAAAGCCTTTTCAAAAAATCCATTTTGTCCATATATTGCAATCATGGCATTCCACGAGACCACATTTCTTTTAGGATTTTTTCAAATAGTTCACATGCCTTCTCTGTGCTTCCACATTTTGCATACATGTCTACCAAGGTAGTTGCAACTACAACATCTGACATAATTCCTCTATCCTTCCAGGAGATGTAGTCCAAGCTCTTTATGCATCACTTTAGGAGCTATCAAGAGTCAGTGCGGGAGTGCAGGAAGCTTCCCATACTCCTACACTAACACTTGATAGCTCTCATGGTGTTATGGGAAGAGCATGTCCATAAACATTATGGATTCTCAAACATGTGTTGTCTGCTACAATTGTAGTTTTTGTCAATTTTAGATGCACCAAGAAAACACATCCATACAACCAGCACAAATTTAACAGGTATCTCAATGATAAAGTTTAGGGTGTCTTCAAGATAGCTAGCATGGGCAAGGAGGTCAACCATGCACACATAATGATCAACTATAGGTGTAATGCAATAAGGGTTACAAATGTGAGTGAAGTATGTACAACTCTCATCCACTAAACCTACATGGCTGCATGTGCCTAGAATACAAGTAAAGCTTACAATGTTAGAATATGTTCCAGAGTGGTTAATTAATTCAAAGATTTTGAGAGCGTCCTTGTAAAATCCATTTTGTGCATGTCTTTATAAGTTGAGTCTATTATGTATATTCAATTTATATTTTGAGCACTATGTATCACTTAGACTTTCACAGCCATTTACTAGAATATTTTTACCAGAATTGACATACTTATGTTTTGATTAGTATGTGATGGTCTAGGTGTTTTGGTTCTTTAGCATCAAAGTTATATATACAATTCATACTTTTTTTATTGCAGTTGGTTAAGCTTCCATGTAACCCAATAGTGGATGATATTTTGAGAAAGTATCTGGAGAATAAGACCAATAAGGAAGGCGTGTAAGTGAGTTTTTTTGAATATGCATATTTCTTTCATGTCATGACTGACTACTTCTTTGGTACCATTTGTTGGTTTTACTCTTGTCTTTCAATCTGCTTCAGTCTTTATTGTCATATCTGTGTGTAAGATACATATAGTGTAAGGTGGATCTTATTGCATTAATGCTATTGAGTTCCATTCAGTACTAGTGCATTTAGTTTGTAAAATTCTTTAATATTAGAAGACTATTTATATGCTAGTGCTTTCTTTGGGTAAATTATGGTTTATTGTATTTTAGAGTGATGGAGTAAGTCATGTCAGCAATACAAAAATGTGTACAAGATCAATCCTACACCTATAGATCTAACCCTTGAAATTCAAAAGTTGAAATTCAAAATTTGGTCAACTCACACCTATTCCTTTCTTGCCATGAGATGACTTGGTACAAGTTTCATGTGAATATTGTCATGTACTTGTATTTAAAGACATTCAATATGCATTTACTCATAGTCAATGCATTTAAAGTCATTTGTTGCTATAGACAGATTAGTAATTATTGGTAAATTTCATATTGATGTAGCATTATTTGTGTGAGTCAAACTTGAACATCAGTCCTCAATGTTGTTTAGTTGAAATTGTATATGACTGGGGGTTACCTTCACATAGATCATATTGTGTTTCAATCAAATATGAATAAATGAACTATAGAGTTTGACTGTCCAACCTGTATATGCATTTATTCTTGAATACTTTCATAATATTTGCCTATATCGCTGTAAAATTCTTTATCATCCCACTTTGTTTTTCATATTTCAAAGTTTCATAAATCTTTTAAAAATATTAACAAATTTTGAGTTTTTTGATTGTGAATAGGTACAGAGCAAGGAGAAAATGCAAAACAAGTGCCTTTTAGTTGCATTTATAGCCCACCCCATGTGCAACAATGGCATCACTGAAGACATGTGGTGCAGGAGCACCTACCTGACAGCTGGCCTCCATGAGGCAGTTAGTTTGTTTTAGGTCTGGTTAATGTTTCCAAGGTCTGATAAGACCAATGCATGTAATAAGGTCATGTTGACCATACTTTACTATTTTTAGCTAGGTTGTTAGGACAGCTGTTATGCTGTATGTTCGGTTGGAAGCTCCCAGCCGCTTGGAGTCAGGTCGATAGTACTCGTAGGAGATCCTATTTATGCCTTAGGATCGGTTGATTTTATAGATTGCATTGAAGAGGAGAGACAGAGAGGAGATACAGAGTACTGTATTGCATCTTTTGAAATCAATAAAGAGATCCTATTTGTGTTCATTCTCTGTTGAATTCCATTGTGTAATCAAGTTGCTGTTCTGGTGGTTTCATGGATTCGCTGATCCATTCCACCGGTTGATTCGTCGAATCGGTGGAATGGCCATGTATAATAGTTTAGGATTTAGCTTGCATTTTCTGTTTGTTCATGTGCATGTTTGCAGGATCGCAATCAAGAGGTGTTGAGAACCCTAGCATGGGTATGTGCTAGGTCGTGCTAGTAGTTCGAGTCTGGAAAGTTGTCCAAGAAGCGGATCGGGTCACCCCAGGAGGTTCGGCGGATTGAAAATTTGCTAAGGTTGGAAAATCCATCGCAACGGCATCATCAGGATATTTCTGTGTATATCCTGCAGTTACTTCGGGCGTCATCCAAGTAGATGGAGGTGAACATGATGCAGTAGTTTGCATAAGGTGAATGTGCATTGGGGTGATCATCATCAGGTGTTGCCGAGGAGGAGCGTATCAGCATAAGGTAGAAGATCAGGTTGATAAAACCGTCGCGGGCCGATAATGTTAAGTTTGGCCGACAGTAGGATATTGAAGGAGCTGCATGTGACGTCATCATCATCAGGATAATCTTCATCAGGATATCGGGGTGACGTAAGCACCGAAGGAAAGGTGCACGAAGTTGTCCTCATCAGGATATATGGAGGGAACCGGATGTTTTATATCCTGCTGATGAACATGATGTTGAACATCATGATGCTGGAGAAAGCGTTTGGCGGTAAGATGAACAGTGAACATCAGGAGGATGTTTGCGCTTGCCGAATGTGATGATGCTGCCGATAGCCGGATATGATGATGCTGCTGACAGGCGAAAGGTCGAAGGTTTGTCTGCAGGAGGATACCGGTCGGCAGAGAAAATATGATGATGCTGACAGTGTTAAGGAAAATATGATGATGATGAAGGGTTGTGGACATACATGCTGTATGTCAAGGTTTTAGTGTGGATGCCTCTGCATCATAGTGGTATCAGAGCTCAGCAAAAGGTCTGGGCTGTTGTGTGTTGATTCTGTCACCGAAAGGGCAGAGGTAGAGTTGATTCTGTCACTGAAGGACAGAGGTAGAGGAGTGAGAGGTTGACAAAATGCCTCCGAAAGGTAGTGGTACTGCAAGGGAATTGCAGGAGATGAAGGAAAAACATGCCAGAGAGATGAGGAAGATGAAGAAGCTTGCTGAAGCACTTCAAGCCAGGCTTGTAGCCTTGGAGAAGAACAAAAAGAGGGAAGTGGAAGATAGTGAGTCAGAAGAAGATGAAGATACTATTGAAGAGTATGAAGAGGTAGCTGAAGGTCTGGATGCTGAAGACCAGAGATTTGCAAAACTGTTAAAGGCAGTGCAGAGTGATAAACCTAAGGTAAAGGTTGATGTTTCCAAGTATAATGGAAGTTTGAATGAAGATGAGTTGTTGGATTGGATTGCTGCACTTGATAATCACTTTGAATGTGAAGATGTTGCTGAGGATCAGAAGGTAAAGATTGCAAAGACCAAGTTAGGAGGTCATGCTTTGGTATGGTGGGATTATGTACAATCCGAGAGAAGGAAACAAGGAAAGTCAAAGATCACTTCATGGGATAAGATGGTAGCAAGGATAAAAGGTAAATTCTTGCCTAAGGATTATGAGATTCAGATGTTTAAGAAGCTGCAATTTTTAAGGCAGAAGGAAATGGATGTGAAGGCATATACTGAGGAGTTTTATAAGTTGAGTATGAGATCTGGTCATCATGAGAATGAGGTAGAAAAGGTGGCTAGGTACTTGGCTGGCTTAAGATTGAGCATACAGGATGAGTTAGTTTTAGCTAACCCTAAGAGTGTGGAGGATTGTTACCAAATGGAAATCAGGATTGAAGAAAAGATGAATAGGGGACAAGATAAGTCCATGAGAGGAAGAGGCATCAATATGAGGGGAAGAGGATTAGCCCCTACAACAAGGCAAACCAATGAGGGTCAAGAAGACACTAGTAAAGGACAGGGACAGTCTGATTTCAGAGGTGGATGGAAAGGTAATAGAGGCAGATTTGGAGGTGGTAGAGGTTCTACTACATTTTCAGGAAAGTGTTACACCTGTGGTGAGTTTGGTCATCCATTTTTCAAATGTCCAGAAAGCAAAGGTTCATCATCCAAAAATGATAGAACGAATGACAAGAAAGTACAACTTGTGCAAGAAGAGAAAGTAGAGGAATGTGTACAAAGTTTAAACACTTATCAAGATAGAGTTCCTGATAGTTATGGATATCTTGAGGAGGGAGAAGCATTGATGCTAAGGAGAACTAGTTTGCAGGCATCAAAGGATATGATGCAAAGAAGAGCTCTTTTCAAGACCACATGCAAGAGCAAAGGTAAGGTATGTAAGGTTGTCATTGTTACTAGTTCAACAGACAACATGGTATCTTAGGAAATGGTGGATAAACTGAATTTGGAAAGGATTCCACACCAACACCCTTACAAGGCATCTTGGGTGAGTGATAGTCAATCACTTTTTGTCTATGAACAGGCATATGTGGATTTTCAGATTGGACCATATCATGATAGGGTTTTGTGTGACATTTTGCCCATGGAATGTTGTCACCTACTGTTGGGTAGACCATGGCAATTTGATAGAAGGGTACTGTATGATGGATATGCTAATACCTACACCATCAAGAAAGATGGGAAGACTATTATGTTGATGCCATTGCAGGAAGATGCTGCAGCACAGGGGGCAGCCCAAATCATTTTAGTGGGAAAGAAGGAATTTGTGCAGAAGCCTATAGGAGCAGGCATAAAGGCAGTTGAGGACACTGCAGGGAAAGAAGTTGTTAAGAACAACAGGTTGAAGAAAGTTTCAGTTGTGACTGACAGAGGTCAGCAGCAGGTTCAGAAACAGGTTTGCAAACGGCAACCAGTTGAGAGGAATGACAAGGATGTTGTCATAGTTGGGACTATTGTTTGTCCTATAAAGGTTGAAAGAAAGACAGAGTTGAACATTACAGAAGTTCAAGAGGCAGTTCAGACAGAGGTTCTGGTCAGACAACTTGACAAACACAAGGTATGTGTGAGAAGGGCCTACATTGACAGGCATGAGGATTTACTTGCAAGAAAGCAAGTTACAGTTCAGAAGTCTTGGAGCAGCCAAGAGCCAGCAGAGGACAAAGCTGGAACAGGTCAGAACACTGACATGACAAAGTGTAAAGGTGGAGGACTTCCACATCCTAACTCATGGGACATGAGTTCTTTTCTGTTGGGGAGTATGGTGTAGGAGCACCTACCTGACAGCTGGCCTCCATGAGGCAGTTAGTTTGTTTTAGGTCTGGTTAATGTTTCCAAGAAGGTCTGATAAGACCAATGCATGTAATAAGGTCATGTTGACCATACTTTACTATTTTTAGCTAGGTTGTTAGGACAGTTGTTATGCTGTATGTTCGGTTGGAAGCTCCCAGCCGCTTGGAGTCGGGTCGGTAGTACTCGCAGGAGATCCTATTTATGCCTTAGGATCGGTTGATTTTATAGATTGCATTGAAGAGGAGAGACAGAGAGGAGAGACAGAGTACTGTATTGCATCTTTTGAAATCAATAAAGAGATCCTGTTTGTGTTCATTCTCTATTGAATTCCATTGTGTAATCAAGTTGCTGTTCTGGTGGTTTCATGGATTCGCTGATCCATTCCACCAGTTGATTCGTCGAATCGGTGGAATGGCAATGTATAATAGTTTAGGATTTAGCTTGCATTTTCTGTTTGTTCATGTGCATGTTTGCAGGATCGCAATCAAGAGGTGTTGAGAACCCTAGCATGGGTATGTGCTAGGTCATGCTGGTAGTTCGAGTTTGGAAAGTTGTCCAGGAAGCGGATCGGGTCACCCCAGGAGGTTCGGCGGATTGAAAATTTGCTAAGGTTGGAAAATCCATCGCAATGGCATCATCAGGATATTTCTGTGTATATCCTGCAGTTACTTCGGGCGTCATCCGAGTAGATGGAGGTGAACATGATGCAGTAGTTTGCATAAGGTGAATGTGCATTGGGGTGATCATCATCAGGTGTTGCCGAGGAGGAGCGTATCGGCATAAGGTAGAAGATCGGGTTGATAAAACCGTCGCGGGCCGATAATGTTAAGTTTGGCCGACAGTAGGATATTGAAGGAGCTGCATGTGACGTCATCGTCATCAGGATAATCGTCATCAGGATATCAGGGTGACGTAAGCACCGAAGGAAAGGTGCACGAAGTTGTCGACATCAGGATATATGGAGGGAACCGGATGTTTTATATCCTGCTGATGAACATGATGTTGAACATCATGATGCTGGAGAAAGCGTTTGGCGGTAAGATGAACAGTGAACATCAGGAGGATGTTTGCACTTGCTGAATGTGATGATGCTGCCGATAGCCAGATATGATGATGCTGCTGATAGACGAAAGGTCGAAGGTTTGTCTGCAGGAGGATACCGGTCGGCAGATAAAATATGATGATGCTGATAGTGTTAAGGAAAATATGATGATGATGAAGGGTTGTGGACATACATGCTCTATGTCAAGGTTTTAGTGTGGATGCCTCTGCATCAACATGCATTCACACTGATGGCTTTTTAGCTTTAGTTTTAGTTTTTTTTAGTTTTAAAAGCATACTAAATTAGTAGTTTGTATACTGCAGAAAGATTTTATCTTCAAAAATCTATATATAGAGTTCTTTGTAACATATTTTATATACAGTTTGAATATACAATGAATTATATTCCAACATTGTTGTTTCAATCCTTTGAGAAAATTTGTTGATAAACAAGTTCTTTGTAACATATTTTATATACAGTTTGAATATACAGTGAATTATTTTCAAGCATTGTTGTTTCAATCCTTTCAACAGATCTGTTGATAAACGAGTTCTTTGTAACATATTTTATATACAATTTGAAAATATAGTGAATTATTTTCTAGCATTGTTGTTTCAATCCTTTGAGCAGATTTGTTGAAGTTTATCAACAAAAAATGGCATAGTTGATGTTTATCATGTACTAGTTGTTTATATATGCCCATTTGACAGAAAAATAATGATTAAAATGACCAAATATACTACCAATGGATGGAATTTAGTGACTAAATAAATGACTAAATATACTACCAAATTGATGATTAAATATACTACCATGATAAAGTTTAGGCTATCCTCAAGATAGCCAGCATGGGCAAGAAGGTGAACCATGCACACATAATGATTGACTATAGGAGTAATGCAATAAGGGTTACTCATGTGATTGAAGTATGTACAACCCTCATCCACTAAACCTAAATAGCTGCATGCACATAGAACACAAGCAAAGCTTACAATGTTAGGATATGGTCCAGAGTGCTTCATTAATTCAAAGATTTTGAGAGCATCCTTGCAAAATCCATTTTGTGCATATCTTGCAATCATGGCATTCCATGAGACCACATTTCTCTGAGGCATTTTGTCAAATAGGTCGCGTGTTTTGTCTATACTTCCACATTTTGCATACATGTCTACCAAAGCATTTTCCAACTATAATTTTTGACAAAAATCCCACTTCCATTATGCTTTGATGGATGTCCATACCCTGTTCCAAAGCTCCCATTTTGGCCTAGGCAGAGAGGATGTTGGCAAAGGTTGTGGAATTTGGCTTTAGACCTGCCAATTGCATTTGCTTGAAAGTTTCTAAAGCCTTTTCAAAAAATCCATTTTGTCCATATATTGCAAACATGGCATTCCACGAGACCACATTTCTTTTAGGATTTTTTCAAATAGTTCACATGCCTTCTCTGTGCTTCCACATTTTGCATACATGTCTACCAAGGTAGTTGCAACTACAACATCTGACATAATTCCTCTATCCTTCCAAGAGATGTAGTCCAAGCTCTTTATGCATCACTGCAGGAGCTATCAAGAGTCAGTGCAGGAGTACGGGAAGCTTCCCATACTCCTACACTGACTCTTGATAGCTCTCATGGGTTATGGGAAGAGCATGTCCATAAACATTATGGATTCTCAAACATGTGTTGTCTGCTACAATTGTAGTTTTTGTCAATTTTAGATGCACCAAGAAAACACATCCATACAACCAGCACAAATTTAACAGGTATCTCAATGATAAAGTTTAGGGTGTCTTCAAGATAGCTAGCACGGGCAAGGAGGTCAACCATGCACACATAATGATCAACTATAGGTGTAATGCAATAAGGGTTACAAATGTGATTGAAGTATGTACAACTCTCATCCACTAAACCTACATGGCTGCATGTGCCTAGAATACAAGTAAAGCTTACAATGTTAGAATATGTTCTAGAGTGGTTAATTAATTCAAAGATTTTGAGAGCGTCCTTGTAAAATCCATTTTGTGCATATCTTTATAAGTTGAGTCTATTATGTATATTCAATTTGTATTTTGAGCACTATGTATCATTTAGACTTTCACAGCCATTTACTAGAATATTTTTACCAAAATTGACATACTTATGTTTTGATTAGTATGTGATGGTCTAGGTGTTTTGCTTCTTTAGCATCAAAGTTATATATACAATTCATACTTTTTTTATTGCAGTTGGTTAAGCTTCCATGTAACCCAATAGTGGATGATATTTTGAGAAAGTATTTGGAGAATAAGACTAATAAGGAAGGCGTGTAAGTGAGTTTTTTTGAATATGCATATTTCTTTAATGTCATGACTGACTACTTCTTTTGTACCATTTGTTGGTTTTACTCCTGTCTTTTAATCTGCTTCAGTCTTTATTGTCGTATCTGTGTGTAAGATACATATAGTGTAAGGTGGATCTTATTGCATTAATGCTATTGAGTTCCATTCAGTACTAGTGCGTTTAGTTTGCAAAATTCTTAATATTGGAATACTATTTATATGCTAGTGCTTTCTTTGGGTAAATTATGGTTTATTGTATTTTAGAGTGATGGAGTAAGTCATGTCAGCAATACAAAAATGGGTACAAGATCAATCCTACACCTATAGATCTAACCCCTGAAATTCAAAAGTTGAAATTCAAAATTTGGTCAACTCACACCTATTCCTTTCTTGCCATGAGATGACTTGGTACAAGTTTCATGTGAATATTGTCATGTACTTGTATTTAAAGACATTCAATATGCATTTACTCATAGTCAATGCATTTAAAGTCATTTGTTGCTATAGACAGATTAGTAATTATTGGTAAATTTCATATTGATGTAGCATTATTTGTGTGAGTCAAACTTGAACATCAGTCCTCAATGTTGTTCAGTTGAAATTGTATATGACTAGGTGTTACCTTCACATAGATCATATTGTGTTTCAATCAAATATGAATAAATGAACTATAGAGTTTGACTGTCTGACCTGTATATGCATTTATTCTTGAATACTTTCATAATATTTGCCTATATCGCTATAAAATTCTTTATCATCCCACTTTGTTTTTCATATTTCAAAGTTTCATAAATCTTTTAAAAATATTAACAAATTTTGAGTTTTTTGATTGTGAATAGGTACAGAGCAAGGAGAAAATGCAAAACAAGTGCCTTTTAGTTGCATTTATAGCCCACCCCATGTGCAACAATGGCATCACTGAAGACATGCATTCACACTGATGGCTTTTTAGCTTTAGTTTTAGTTTTTTTAGTTTTAAAAGCATACTAAATCAGTAGTTTGTATACTGCAGAAAGATTTTATCTTCAAAAATATATATATATAGAGTTCTTTGTAACATATTTTATATACAGTTTGAATATACAATGAATTATTTTCCAGCATTGTTGTTTCAATCCTTTAAGAAAATTTGTTGATAAACGAGTTCTTTGTAACATATTTTATATACAGTTTGAATATACAGTGAATTATTTTCTAGCATTGTTGTTTCAATCCTTTCAACAGATTTGTTGATAAACGAGTTCTTTGTAACATATTTTATATACAATTTGAAAATACAATGAATTATTTTCTAGCATTGTTGTTTCAATCCTTTGAGTAGATTTGTTGAAGTTTATCAACAAAAAATGGCATAGTTGATGTTTATCATGTACTAGTTGTTTATATATGCCCAGTTGATAGAAAAATAATTATTAAAATGACCAAATCTACTACCAATGGATGGAATTCAGTGACTAAATAAATGACTAAATATACTACCAATTGACAGATATTAATGATTACAATGACTAAATAAATGACCAATTAACAACAATCAATGACTAAATAAATGACTAAATATACTACCAAATTGATGACTAAATATACTACAAAATTACCAAATATACTACCAAATTGATGACTAAATATACTACCAAATTAATGATTAAAATTTGTTTAGTCATAAATTTGGTCATGAGATAAATGACCGGCAATAAACTACCAATGGTCACATGACTAAATATACTACCAAATTACCAAATATACTACCAAATTGATGACTAAATATACTACCAAATTGATGACTAAATATACTACCAAATTAATGACTAAATATACTACCAAATTAATGACTAAAATTTGTTTGGTCATAAATTTGGTCACGAGATAAATGACTGGCAATTAACTACCAATGGTCACATGACCAAACTACTGATCACATGACCAATTTTTGGTAGTTTATTTAGTCATTTATTTCTACATTTCTACTAGTGTTCTACTACCTGAAAACTGATATTGAAGCTCACACCTTTGATTATTGCACTTCTACTTATTCTGATGATTATATCAATTAGGCACACTTTTCACTTCTCTTCTATCATAAAAATGTATTCAAGATGAATCAGGACAACCTTTTACACTTCTACTCCTTCTCCCTCGGTCGCACATCACAATACATATGATATTCATACTCTGCTCTTACACTTTCATATTTTTATTTTCACAATCATACCTCACCTAGACCAACTAGGTTTACAATACATACATGACATTACATTGATTTCATTACAAGTCAACCAATACAATAAGAATATTACATTTTACAAGTTAGATAGGGATTACAACACATGAAACATGCATAGGGCAAGCCCTATCATGAACAACATGCTACTCTAGAAGAAAACACATACTTTGTAGATCCTAATACATTCTTAGTTTGGTACAAAACATCATTCATAGCATCATTCATCAAGGAATCAACTCCACACACATCACTCATTTGAAATAGGATGACCTTAAGTAGGAAGACATGAAATTTGAAGTATAACAATCACCACCACTTGAAAACCTTGTGTAGTAATGTAAACATAAAAGATCTTCATGAAATTATTCTGGATGAGCCTTCATGTCTCATACAACACCTTCAGATACACCTCTAACTCTACATGGCAAAGACATTGTGCCACATACCTTAAAACATGCACACTAAGATTAAACGGCCATTCGAAACATACTATAACACATTGTCATTGAGAAAATGACATTGCGGAGCACCAAAACACCTGAAATTGCAAGGATGCATGTAATACACATCCCTGAACATGTCCACAAAATTGCATAGGTGATTCTTTTCTTCTGGAAATATGCGGAACATTTCAACAAGCCTTCAACATTACTTTTCTCTATTAGAATAAAACCAAAACTCTACCACTTATAACTTTCACTGCAGAAGGTGTAGAGACTTGAAACTTTGGAAATAGCACCTTCACAAGACATTGAGATTAACTTATGAACCACATGACCTCATCTTTAAATGTGGAGGAATGTAGAGCCAAATATTGTCACACAGTGAATATCTTCTTTAGAACCAACATTGTCTTGAAACTGTCAACTACAAAACACCCTTTCGGCAATCCAAACACCATGAAACTTGGAACATACATGCTTTGACACTATATGAAGCTATCTTCCAATACAAAAAGGCTCAACATTAACAACAATAAAATGTAGATCATTCTCCTAGATAGTCTTCCAAGCAATCTTCTTGTAGTAGAAACTTTCACCAACATCCGGAAGCTAAAATCTTCATGTAAAGGAAGGATCATGAACCATGCCATAGGTCTTCAACATCATCTTCTCATCCTCAGCATAGCTTAATGTATCATCATTCATCTTAGTGCTTCTAATTCCTATCTTAATATTTCATCACTCATCTCTGTGCTTCTAATTCCCAACTTAATATTTCATCATGAACTCATATTTGTGCTTCTAATTTCCATCTTAATATTTCATTGTTCATCTCTATGATTCTAATTCCCAACTTAATATTTCATCATGAACTCATCTTTGTGCTTCTAATTCCCATCTTAATATTTCATCAAGAAAACATCTTTGCTAACCAACAACTTGACTAGGACATGACATCCAACCATGAACATCGGGAACATCACTGCATCTCACTACTTTGCTAACCACAAGCATGCTTAATATACCTTGTCTTGTCATTAATCTAGGCATGACATCCAACCATGAACATTAGGAACATCACTGGTTATCAAGAACCCTAAACATTAGCATCACCACTATATCTCATGGGTATATCATCATGACAATTTGAGTGCTGACATCACTCTAAGTGTTAACATCAATGACAACACATATTACCAACAAGTAGAATAGAGAATAACTTGTATAATCTTAGTGAAGTCAAAGGAAGGAGCTACCTTCTAGGACAAACAAATGAGAGTTGGCTATGGCATAAGAGGGTGGCTCACATCAACTTTAACAAGCTTGTGAAGATTATCTCTAAACTTTTAGTTAGAGACATGCCAAATATTGCCAAGCCTACTAGTACATTTTGTAAGGAGTGTCAAATTGGGAAGCAGAAAAGGACCAAGTTTAAGACCAAGGAGTATTATTCTACTGAGTCATTGGAACTGATTCATATAGACTTATGTGGTCCTACCAAAACAAGAAGTCTCCAAGGTGAAAGGTATTTCATGTTGTTCATTGATGATTACTATAGAATGACATGGGTTACATTTTTAAAAGATAAATCAAAATATTTTAATAGATTCAAAATTTTCAAATCTATAGTTAAGAGTGAAATGAATGCTAGAATCAAGTGCCTAAGATTAGATAGAGGTGGTGAGTTCACGTCAAATGAATTATCAAGTGCCTAAGATTAGACAGAGGTGGTGAGTTCATGTCAAATGAATTTGAGGAATATTGTGGAGACAATACTCTATTACAAAGACTCCTTAGCAAAATGGAGTATTTGAAAGGAAGAATAGAATAGTCCAGGAAATGACAAGAATAATGTTGAATGAAGCCAAGCTATTTGATGTATATTGGAAAGAAGTAGTTCATATTGTTGTCTATATTCTTAATAGAGGACAACTAAGAGTAAATAACACTAAGATGTTGTATGAGCTATGGAAAGGTAGACATGCTTCTATCAAGTATTTTAGAATGTTTGGAAGCAAATACTATATTAGAAGAGATGAAGATAATTTTGGTAAGTTTGACTCAAGATCTGATGAAGGAATTTTTCTTGGCTACTCAACTAGAAGTAAGGCTTATAGATGCTACAATAAGAGACTAAAGAAGATAGTTGAGAGTGCAAATGTTAGGGTTGATGAAGAGTTGCATCCATCCACACATGATCAAGAAGGCTATTATTTAGATGATTCAGTCTACATAGAAGAAGATGAAGTTGAAGAAGAAGATGAAGTTTTAGAAGAAGAAATGCCCAAGGAGACTACTAAGATACCAACAAAGTATGTTCAAAATAATCACTCTAAAAATTAGATCATTGGAAACAAGAATGAAGGAATTATGACTAGGAGAAATAATAGAGAACAAGTAAACTTCTCACTACTATCCAAGATAGAACCAAAGAATTTATCTGAAGATAGCAAGGATGAGAGTTGGATTCAAGGAACACAAGAAGAGATAAATCAAATTGAGAAAAAAAAGACATGGGAACTTTCTCCAAGGCTAAAAGATAAGAATACGATTGGCACCAAGTTGGTATTCATAAATAGATAGAATGAAGATGGAGAAGTGGTTAGAAACAAAGCAAGGTTGGTCTGCAAGGGCTATTCACAAGTGGAAGGCATTGATTTTAAGGAGATGTTTGCTATTGTGGAAAGATTGGAAGTGATTAGGAAGTTCCTTACATGCACGGTTCACAAATATTTCAAGGTGTATCAAATGGATGTCAAATCTGCTTTCATGAGTGGTGATATTGAGGAAGACAATTACATAGAGTAGCCTGAAGGATTTTAGTTATTAGAAGATCAAAATTTGGTGTGCACACTTAGAAAGGCTTTATATGGTCTCAAACAACCTCCTAGGGATGGTATGCAAGGTAGAAGGTAATCTTTATATCAAAGTAGAAGGTGAGCACATGTTGATCATTATAGTATATGTTGATGATATTATCTTCGGCGGAAATGATGGGATATGCAAGAAGTTTATAGAAAAGATACAAAAGGAGTTTGAGATGTCTATGATAGGTGAGCTTTCATTCTTCCTTAGACTTCAAATTGTTCAATCAAACAAAGGTATCTATATTTCACAAATCAAGTGTGTCAAGCAGATATTGAAAAAGTTTGGCATGGATTGCAAACTAGTAAGTACACCTATGGTAACAAGTTGTCACCTTAGCAAGGATGATGAGTCACCTCAAATTGATCAGAATCTTTATAGATCCTTGATTGGAAGCTTATTATAATTGACTAAATCATGGCTAGATATTATGCAATAATTTTGCATGGTGGCTAGGTTTCAAGCCAATCCAAAGGAGACACATGTGAAGGCTATTAAAAGGATTTTTAGATATTTGAAGAGCACTGTGGACTATGGATTGTGGTATGAGAAGGAAAAGGATTTATCTTTGACTGTCTATACAAATGCATATTGGGACGGAAACACTTATGATAGGAGGAGCACAAGTGGTTGATCTTTCTTTCTAGGTGATAGATTGGTTTCTTGGTTAAGCAAGAAGAAAGATTCAATTTCTCTATCAATAGCATAAGTAGAATACAGAGCCACAACATCTTGGTGTATTCAAGTTTTGTGGATGAAGTAGATGCTGAAGGATATCAAATAAATATATGATGAGCCTATTCCTATTTTGTGTGATAATACAAGTGCCATTAACATATCACAAAATCCAATGATGCATTCTAGAACAAATAATATATCCATTAAGTATCATTTCCTGAGAGAAAAGGTTGCAGATCAGGAGGTAAAGTTGGAGTATGTAGCTACAAAGGATCAGATTGTAGATATTTTTACAAAACCCCTTCCCAAAGAGACATTATTTAAGGCAAAAGTTGGGAGTGATATCACTCTCATCAAATCAATAAAAACTTAAGATGAAGAATCTATCCAGGGGGAGAAGCTCAATGCATATCCTTCATCCCTAGGAGTAGGTAGATAGAATAGATGATCAAAGTTTGGTATGACTTGGTGTGGAGAAATATTGTAGTCAGGGGGAGCTTGTCTTGGTTGTATCAGATTGCAGTAAGGAAAGAGGTTGATTACCTCCATTTTCCATTGATGTCAAAGGGGGAGAGTTAGAGTAGGGGGGAGAAAATGCAAAAGAAGAAGGCTATGTTTGTGTTTCCATCAATGATAAAGGGGGAGATTTTTGGAAGTGTTTGTTAGATTTAGGGCAGACAACTAAGAGGGAGGTGAATCAGTTGTCAAAAACTTTCTTGCAATTTAATCACTTAAATCCTTTTCTTTAATTCAGTAGCATAATAATAAATCAATCATAGAAACATAATGCAACAATTCAAGAGCAAAAACACATTCACACATATGACACCAAGATTTTGACGTGGAAAACCTGGTTAAGGGAAAAACCATGGGGTGACTAACCCAAGATTGTATTCTCTATTAGAAGAATAGAACGAAGAAAATGGCACATGCCAATTAGGGCTCACTGCCTGAGCATGCTACTCACAAGAGGCCCACTGCCTACAAGAGACACAGTGTCTACAGAATAATAAGTATCACATACTTGAACTGAAGAATAGCATCTTCACCATGCTTGAGTTAGTTCCATTTAAGCTCAATACTTTTGCTCTGCCTTTCGCTCTACTCCTCTCTACCACACTCTCATCTCCATAATCCTCACCTTTGAAATGAATTTACAACTCCTTATTTATACAATACATCGACTTAGGAATAACCATCCAAGTGCTTACAATACAGAGAAAATGCAGCATGACTAATTGCAGAAGGACTTCACATGGATCAACACACTGTCAGCCACACAAATTTGAGACTCCAATATTCCTTTAGGAACATGCCATTCTTCATAGAACATCTCTAAGATCATCCACAGGATGTGTAACTCATCTGGTCAGCCTGACTTGGGAAGAACACCATCAAGCAGAAGTAATTCTTCAATTATGAGCTCAATCTTCAATGTGGACCACCAACACAAACTAGACACAATCCAAAGATCTCCACAAGCTTTCTTGAATCACCAAAAACATCCACACTACTTATGCTTTCTGAAATCATTCTCTCCTTCATCCAGAACCTCAAGAACACAGTCTGTCATCACTATCATATTGGAATAGATTCTTTCGGACCTCCAAACCATGAACCAATTAAGTTGTCAATTCACATTAACTTCCTAAACAATTCATCAAATCCACAGAACAAGATATTGAATTTTCAGAGCTCACCAGACTTATCTGTGTCACTCTGTCACCTCTGAACATCTGCTAGAACCAGTTTTACTTGAGTGACCATAACTTCTTTAGATCTTCATGCGAACCTCTAAAAATTTTATTGGATCATCTTAAGACACATATCTACAAACCCTTTGAAGCGCATCCTCTAATCTTCATCTTAGCTGGGATCTTTACCTCACTATCTTCACTATTCTTCTCTATTCCTGATTAGGACTAATTTTCTCAATATCCTTAGCACACAGCTCATCCAATCCTTATCATTAATGAAATAGGAGTATGTTGACATCAATGACAACACCGGTTAGGCCCATACTTGCAACAATCTCCCCCTTTTTCATTGATGGCAACATATGATGTGAAAAACTGTTTTAACCATCAAAACAAGAACTTCTCCTCACTGTCACAACTCCCCCTATTAGCAACAACCATTCACATGTCTTCTCTTCCTTTCCTTCTCCCCCTTTGATCAGCAACCACTTGTTTTTCACATGTCTTCTCCCCCCTTTGACATCAATGGAAAAGGGCACATACTTGCATTACTTCATAATCATGCCAGCTGCTAAGTGACAGCTTCCCAAACATCAATCTAGACCACAAGATATGACTGTGAGATCCACCAGATTGATGCACATTAGTGCACCTTAATTTAGAACCAGAGTGGTAATAACCCCTAACTTCTCCTTGAGATACTCAAAAGAGTCCTTAGGAAGAGGTTTAGTAAAAATATCTACAATTTGATCCTTGGAAGGTATAAACTCCAATTTGACTTCATTCTTGTTCACTTGCTCTCTCAAAAAGTGAAACTTGATGGATATATGTTTAATCTTTGAATGCAACACTAGATTCTTAGATATATTTATTACACTTGAATTATCACAGAAGATTGTGATAGGCTCCTCATACTCCACTCTGATGTCTCTTAGCATTTTCTTCATCCACAAAACTTGAGTGCAACTACTTGCTACTACAATATACTTTGCTTCTATAGTGGACAGAGATATTGCCTCTTTTTCTTGCTCAGCCAAGAAACTAATCTCTTCCCCAAAAATAATGCTCCACCACTGGTATTCTTCCAGTCATCCACATCTCCTACCCAATCCACATCTCTATATGCATGAAGAGAGAAATCATGATCTCTATGATACCATAGACCATACTCAACTATCCCTTTTAGATATCTAAAAATCCTCTTGATTGCCATGACATGAGATTCTCTAGGATCAGCCTGGAATCTAGCAGCAAGACCAATAGCATTCATAATGTCAGGTCTAGTTTGAGTGAGATACAATAGTCCTCCAATCATTGACTTGTACTTTTTCTAATCAGCCTTAGGAGAGTCATCATCTTTACTCAATTTACATCTGGTTGCCATGGGAGTATTCATTGGTTTTGAGTCTTCCATCCAAAATTTCTTCAACAATTCTTTCACATATTTGGTCTGAGAAATGAAGATTCCTTTCTTTGTTTGAGTGATTTGCAGACCCAAGAAAAAATTCATTTCCCCAAACATGGACATCACAAATTCACTTTTCATTTGATTTGCAAAAGTTTTGCACATACTATCTCTTCCTCCAAAAATGATATCATCAACAAACACTTCAACTCTCAAGATATTTTCATGATCAATTTTGAAATACAAATTACTGTCAGCAGTACCTTTGTTGAAACCAATCTTCAAAAGATGCTTATCTAGTCTTTCATACCAGGCTCTTGGGGCTTGCTTCAGTCCATACAATGCTTTCTTCAACTTGCAGACCATATCACCATGATCAGCCAATTGAAATCCATCTGGTTGCTCAATGTATACTTCTTCTTCCAAGTCACCATTTAGGAAGGTAGATTTGACATCCATCTGATATACTTTGAAATCCTTAAAGGCAACAAAAGCAAGAAATAATCTGACTACTTCAATTCTTGCCACCGGAGCAAACATTTCTTCAAAATCAACTCCTTCTACTTGAGAGTAACCCTTGCAGACCAATTTGGCTTTGTTTCTGACTACTTCACCATCTTCATTTAGTTTATTCTGGAAGACCCCTTTGGTTCCAATCACATTCTTGTTTTTAGGTCTAGGAACAAGATCCCAAATGTGATTTTTCTTAATTTACATCAACTCTTCCTCCATTGCTTTAGTCCATTTTTCATCATTGTAAGCTTCATTCATTATCTTAGGTTCAATCTTTGAAATCAACTAATACTCTTCTGAATCTTGAGAAATCCTTCTTCTTGTTTGTACACCTTTGCTTTTATCACCTATAATCTGATCTTCAGAGTGATTTAGTCTTACATACCTAGGAACCTTGGGAGTTTCTTGTACTTCTAATTCTTGAATAGGTTCATTCAAACTTATCTCTTCTTCTTGATTTACGGGATCAATTTGAATTTGAATTTCAGAGGGAGCTTGGACTTCTTGAACAAAAACATCATTTTGATCATCTCCATCATGTTCATAAAACCTTGAGGGTTTTTCAATACCTTCATCAACCTTCACATTTGTACTTTCCACAATCTTCCTTAATCTCTTGTTATAACACCGATATGCTTTGCTTTGAGTAGAATAACCCAAGAATATTCCTTCATCACTTCTAGCATCAAATTTTCCTAGACCTTCATCTCTTTTAATGTAACATTTGCTACCAAAGACTCTGAAATATCTCATAGTGTGAGTGATGCCAAACCAAAGTTTATAAGGAGTCTTACCGGTATTGGTTCTGATTTGTACTCGATTGAGAGTATAGACTGCAGTGCTTACAACTTCTCTCCAATAGATCTAAGGAATATTTTCTTCCATCATCATGGTTCTAGATGATTCCTAGATGGTCCAGTTCTTTCTCTCCACTACTCCATTCTACTGTGGAGTCCTAGGACCAGACAACTATCTCTTTATTCCATGTTTCTCATAGAATTCTATGAATTCACCGGATGTGAATTCTCCACCTATATCAAACCTCTGACATTTTAATTTTAATCTAGTTTCATTCTCTACCATAGCCTTGAATATTTTGAATTTCTCAAGAGCTTATGATTTCTCTTTTAGAAAAGTAACCCACATCATCTAGGAATGGTCATCAATTAATAACATGAAGTATCTATCACCTTGTACACTCTTGATTCTTGTTGGACCACATAGGTCAGTATGAACTAAGTCCAATAATCTGGTAGAAGACTATTCCTTACTTTTGAATGAGACTCTACTTTGTTTACCCAGCTGACATTCTTTGCACAAACTATTAGTAGGTTTCACAAGTCTTGGAAGATCTCTTACAGCCTGAGTGTTGCTTATCTTGATGATATTATCAAAACTCACATGAAACATTCTCATATGCCACAACCAACTCTGATCAATTTGAATAAATAAGTAACTTTTACCAGTACCAGCCAAGTGGAAGATATTACCTTTAGTTTGAGTACCGGATGCAATCTCTATTCTAAAACTTTCAAAGAACTTGCATTTTTTATTATTGAATCAGAGATCATAGCCTTTGTCCACCAACTGTCCAATACTGAGAAGATTGTGCTTTAGACCTTTAACATATAGTACATTACTGGTTTTGGTCTTTCCATCAAAAGAAATGGTTCCTCTTCCTTTGATTCTGCCAGCAGAATTATCACCAAACTTTACCACTCCTTCATACCTTTCCAAATCTATGAACTTATTTTTGTCACCTATCATATGGTGAGATCATCCACTATCAATGACCGAATCATCCTTTTCTTCAACTTGGGCAGCCAGAGCTCTTTCCACAACTTTATGATTGATAGATTCAGAGGGCATTGGATCTTCTTCCTTGATGGCAATAAACACCCAGTCACTTCTGGATTTGTTTTCTATCTCTAATTCATCATCTGTTACTCCTTCATTATCATCATCTTCATGAACATAGTAACAATTCTTTTGGAACCTTGATCTGTTAGGATTTTGGCCTTGAAAATCTTTTCAGACACCTTGAGGCAAAATGACCAATCTTATTGCAGTTAAAACACTTAAAAGGCAATTTTCCCTCATACTTACCAGATCCTCTTGGTATTCTTTTTGCAATAAGGGCTTCAAGTTGAGCATCTTCTGCTTCATCTTCTTCTAGGTCTTTTCTAGCTTTTTCATACCATGACAATTTCCTTGAAGAATTTTCTCCCAGATTAGACTTTTGTTTTCCTTTAACAGGGGCACTAGCTTTGAATGCAGATTTAGTCTTGGGGGGAGCATCTCCAAACTCAGTCAATTCAAATGCATCCAATTTACCAACCAATTGATCTCTTGGGATACCTAAAATAGATTTGAATTCTTCAATAGAAGAAACCTTGTACTTGTAAGAATTAGGAAGGGATCTAAGAACTTTGCCAATGATCTCATCTTCATCCAAGACTCCGCCAACACATCTAATGCCACAAACAAGTTCATTTACTCTTGGCATAAAAGTAGTGATATTTTCATCTTCTCTCATTTTCAGATTTTCAAATTTTCCTTTCAGACTCTATAGCTTGGCACATTTAACATACTTGTCTCCTACATGTAGAAGTTCCAGTTTTCCCCAAATCTCAAAAGTAGTTTGTAGGTCAACAACATTTGTCAACTCTGAATCAGACAAGGCACTTAGAAGAGCTTCTTTAGTCTGTAGATTATTTTCAACATCTCTAATTTCATCGACGGTTCTCAAACCATTATGTGGAGGAGTATACTTCTTTGTAGCCATGGTCCAATACTGCATTCCCATACATTGCAAGTGACATTCCATGTGACTTTTCCAAGGAGTAAAATTGGTTCCATCAAACCTCAAACTATCCTTCTTGTAGGACGACATCTTGGATCTCCTCGAGTGGTTAAGATCTTTTAGAGGAACTTAGCTCTGATACCAATTGTTAGATTTAGGGCAGACAACTAAGAGGGGGGGTGAATTAGTTGTCAAAAACTTTCTTACAATTTAATCTTTTAAATCCTTTTCTTTAATTAAGCAGCATAATAATAAATCAATCATAGAAACATAATGCAACAATTCAAGAGCAGAAACACATTCACACATATGACACCAAGATTTTGATGTGGAAAACCTAGTTAAGGGAAAAACCATGGGGTGACTAACCCAAGATTGTATTCTCTGTTAGAAGAATAGAAAGAACAAAATGGCACATGCCAATTAGGGCTCACTGCCTGAGCACACTGCTCACAAGAGGCCCACTACCTACAAGAGACACACTGTCTATAGAATAATAAGTATCACATACTTGAACTAAAGAATAGCATCTTCACCATGCTTGAGTCAGTTCCATTTAAGCTTAATACTTCTACTCTACCTTTCACTCTACTCCTCTCTACCACACTCTCATCTCCACAATCCTCACCTTTGAAATGACTTTACAACTCCTTATTTATACAATACATCAACTTAGGAATAACCATCCAAGTTGGCATACAATACAGAGCAAATGTAACATGACTAATTATAGGACTTCACGCAGATCAACACACTATCAACCACACAGATCTGAAACTCTAATATTCTTTTAGGAACATGCCATTCTTCACAGGACATCTCCAAGATCATCTACAGGATGTGTAACTCATTCGGTCGGCCTGACTTGGGAAGAATGCCATCAACCAGAAGTAATTCTTCAATTACAAGCTCAATCTTCAATGCAGACTACCAACATGAACTAGACACAATCCAAAGATCTCCACAAGCTTTATTGAATCACCAAAAACATCCACACTACTTATGCTTTCTGAAATCATTCTCTCCTTCATCCGGAACCTCAAGAACATAGTCTGTCATCACTGTCATATTGGAATAGATGCTTGCGAACCTCCAGACCATGAACCAATTGAGTTGTCAATTCACATTAACTTCCTAAACACTTCACCAAATCTACAAAACAAGATATTGTATTTCCGGAGCTCATCGGACCTATCTGTGTCACTCTATCACCTCTAAACATCTGTTGGAACCAATTTTACTTGAGTGGCCATAACTTATTCAGATCTTCATGTGGACCTATGAAAACTTTACTGGATCATCTTAAGACACATATCTACAAACCCTTTGAAGTGCATCCTCTGATCTTCATCTTAGCTGGGATCTTTACCTCACTATCTTCACTGTTCTTCTATGTTCCTGATTAGGACTAATTTTCTCAATATCCTTAGCACACAGCTCATCCAATCCTTATCATTAATGAAACAGGAGTATGTTGACATCAATGACAACACCAGTTAAGCCCATACTTGCAACAGTGTTGTCATTGATGTCAAAGGTGCATATTGTCATTGATGTCAAAGGTGCATATTGTCGTTGATGTCAAAAGGAGGTTGATGTTGAAGGGAAATATAGATCATAGAAGAAGAAAAGTTTGGAAGCCAAAAAAGAAGAAAAGTCTTGAAGGCATGAGTTTTTCTTTTAGTCAGCAATTTTCTCAGTTCACAAACTCACAGGTTCACTGACAACCAATTTTCTTGATATCTAGTTGGTCGATAAAAAGTTGACAAAGAAAATTATAAGGCATGAATGATTTCTACCTTTGGTCGACAAATTGTTTGGTTCATGAAATCTTAAGTTCACCAATAGGAAAGTTGGGTGATGAAGGCATGAAGAAGAAAGTTTGATTTACAAAAAAAAAGTTTAGTTCACAAGTTTCAAAGTTTGCTGATTTGTTGATTTAGCAATAAAGGAGAAAGTAAAGTTAAGTCAACAAAATATTGAGTTCATGAACTCAACAAAGGAAGAGTTGTTTGATTTGCAAGTTTTCAAGATCACCTATTCATCGACTAGTTGACAAAGTCTTGTGATGTCAAGTTTGTTGAAGTCATCTTTAGCCAATAAAGGTGTGTGAGTCCAAGGTTCAGAGAAATGAGTTTTTTTTGGCAAAGGTTAGGTTCGTGAAAATGATAATTTTTTGATAGAGAATGGAGAAGTGTTTAAGTTCATAGAAAGGAGTTTTTCTGATAAATGTGTTTAAGTGATGGTTCATGCAAGGCAACTTTTTTCTGATAAATGCCTTTATGCCCAAGGCTTGAGGAAAAATATTTTTACCATTATAGAGTTTTTGAAAAATGGTTCATGGCTCACCTGTTTTTCTGATAAAGGCATCAGAGGAAAAAATCGTGAAGGTAACGATATGAAGAAATAAGATATTTAAATTAAAGATTTAAATCTATAGTATAAGGCCAACTTGGTGACATAGACCAAAGATTTAAATGTTGGCACCATTGCAATAATGTGTGAGAATTTTAGTTTGGGTCCAGACCTAAAATGTGGATTGGAACAACCTAAGTCTATGTGTTTTGGGCCTTGTTTGAATTAAGGTGGGTTGTCCTTGTATACATTGGGATTAATATCATAGAGGATAACATTGGAAATTATTTTAATTAAATATAGCTGACTTTGAAGAATGATTTATTCGATGTAGTATAGCTGACATGGCAATTTTGATTGTACAGTTTGATATATATATATATAGATCAATTTGTTCATTTTGGTGATAGCAAGCATAGAGAATTGAAGCAAAAAATCTAAATATACATGTGAATGTGTGTGTCTATACAAGTGAACATCAAAGAAAAATAATGTGAATATAGACAAGTGTGAAGAGAGTGTGAAGCAATTGAAAATAAGGTGATATGTAGAGTTTATTAGTGACTATATTATGTTTATCATTTCTTTCATAATTAGTTTAGGGGTTGCATAGGTTGGTGCCTTTTGAGATTTGCAGAGGTTGGTGCCTCATATAGTATGTGTTGTAGCACAATAGGGGGAATTATGTCTCCATTGGGTTGGTGCCCATAAAACAGTGTGACAAGGGTTGGTACCTCATCTGGTATGTGTTGTAGCACATTAGGGGATTGATGTCTCCATTGAGTTGGTTCCCATAAAGTAGTCTAACAAGGGTTGATGCCTCATCTGCTATGTGTTGTAGCACATAGGGGATTGATATCTCCATTGGGTTAGTGCCCATAAAGTAGTGTAATAGGGGTTGGTGCCTCATCTAGTACATGTAGTAGCACATTAGGGGATTGGTGTTTCCATTGGGTTTGTGCCCATAAATCAGTGCTACAGGGAGTTGGAGTTTCCTTTAAGTTGATGCTCATAAAGATTATTATAAAATTCATCTTATTTTTGTGATGCTATATTTGGACAGTAGATCCAAGCATCTTACTCACCATGGTTTTTCCCATTCTGGGTTTCCACATAAAATGTGGTGTGATGGTCTCTTGTGTGAATGCATTTATGTTTGCATAGTTCCTACATAATCTGGTTGATGTAGTAAAGATCCTATTGTTGTAGTAGAATTGAAATAAAAAGTGGTATATATTGATTCACCCCCTCCTAGTATATTTGTGTGTTCTAATAGAATTTATTAAACAAAAAAAAAAGAATTCCTACACACCTGGTTGCCCCAACTCAAATAAGAAATCTGAATTTTATTTGGTAATCAACAATGCAAGTTTAACTTCCTTTTCATAGGAAAAAAATTGGTTAAATTTGTTTTTCTCATGCCCAAAAATAGGTGCCTCATTTCTAATTGCTCAACACAAATTTATAACCAGAAATCATATATGATACAAAATATTAATTGGATGTTTACTTAAACATTCTCAACACTGAAGAAAATTGAAAAATTAACTATTATTGTGCCAAGAATGCACAAGTGCAACAAATGTTGTTGGTGCTATATTTAATGAACCATGTATTGAAGGCCAAGATACTCAAGTTTATTTGGATACCCAAAATACCATTTTGGCTAACTCTTCCAAATACAAATTTAGCACAAGAATATATATGTATGAATAATTTAATAGCAGCTAACTAAAGAAATATGATAATATAGGTAAAATAAAATCACCCAGACACCCTTCGAGTTATTGAAACCATAATGTAACTATTCCCTAGCACAAAAGGCAATTATTTGCAATAGAGTATCTTGCACTATCAAGGGAAAATAAAATTGTAGACATTACCTCCTAAATTGAAATGGATACTAAGTTTGAGGTATGTGAATTCTTCCTATTTGTGCATCCTCCTAGTAGAAACCCCCTTCCAGTCTACAAGAAATCCCCCAATAATTAATCTATATCCTTTTTGTATTATTGAATATAATTGTTGACTATATCTCTATACATTTTTTTAATGTATAAAGAGATACATGGCATGCCAACATTGCATTCAACGAAGGGGCATCAACTAGGCCAACAACCTAAGTACCTTAGCTTATATATTCCATCCTATGAAAAAGATAGAATTCAATGCTTTGATTTACTAAACTAGGCTAACAAAGTACATGAAATAAGGTTCCCAAGGATATACAACAGACTCCTTAGGAAAACCATTTCACCCTCAAAGTATGAAATTTCAAACCACTGCCAACATCACTAGGTCTATAATGATTGGTTCCTAATAAAAGCAACTCAAGATTCAATACAAGGGTAAGGATATTTGATCAAATCTTTCACTGACTTATTCATAATCCCTCAACTAGACTAAACACATCATGACAATATTTTTTAAGAATGATGGAAGGAACAACCATGAACCAACCTAGTTAGGTGCTCACTAAACAAATCTACATACATTACAATTATACTCTTAGAAGATACAAATCTAACTACATGCTTCTAAGTGATTGTTTGAATAGATCCCTTTACTTCATGTGACCAACAAACATCTAAATTGATGCAGGAGCATCCGAAAGTCATTCAAGTAAATTGGGATAGTTAATTTTGAGTTGCAGAGTGCCAGAAAGAGACATTGGAGATTACTGCATTTTACTGTATTTTCATATTAGAGCATGTGAAGTAGGAATTAGCATCTACACATCATCATCTACATCATATTCAAATTTCAAGTCATTTAGATTTATTTCCTAGAAGTTATTACTATCGTAAGATTACCTATTTTAATAGAGTAGGGCAGTCAGTGTTTAGTTGAAGCCTAATGGGTTTGCGAAGGACTTCTGTGACTTGCAAAGCATAATGGAACATCATTCAAGGTAATATGGGACTAGATAGACCTTCATGGAGAACTGCATCAAGTTTCCATCATTTGTAGAGCATTGTTGAGCGTTGGACACTGACCTACTTGTTTCCTACACATTTCATACTACCCATTATAGTTAGGCCGACTTGATAATGTTTTGAAAGCTTGTGGAGGATATAAAGGAAGGATAAAGGATTGTTTCAAGGGGTAGAGAGATGTGTGAAGAAAGTATGCAAAATGATGTGTAATCTGGAAGATACTGAGGTGTTATAAGTCCAAAAGATAGCAGAGCAGAAGTAGAAGACAAAGCAGAGAGCAAAAGAAGATACAGGGTAGAGGATTGAGAAGGAGAAGAAATAAGACATGGAGGAATGATGTAGGAATCATTTGTAAACCTGGGTTATGACCTAGCACATAACATAGAAGCATATGTAATGAGGTTTGAGATTATAATATAATGAGAAGTGATCTTTGAATGGTGGGTTTTTCCCTTTGAGGGTTTTCCCTGGATAAATCTTGTGTCATGTGTTTATGAACATCTCTTATCATTATGTTGTTACCTGTATGTTGGTGTTACACCTTTGTTATGATCATGGTGTAGATTGTTTAAGGCTACAAGGTTGGATATTCCTTCATTGGACCCTCCTACCTTGACTACATCATAAATCTTCCTCCCAGATGGTATTCTCTCTCTCTCTTACCTGAGAGAGCATTAGTATTTCTTGTCGTAAAATAACACACATAATTAGTCATCATCAAATTGACATCAATATAATTTTGTAAATGATTAAACCTTACTAGAAACTATTTCAATTAAATTCAAAAGATAATTAATTTACTTAATTATCTTTCTTAATCATTCAATTAATCAATATTTAGGTAGCCAAAACAATGGGACGTGACACATAGAAATACAAGTGCCACTTAAAATGATCATATAAGGAACTACAAGTACCAAGAAATCACACTTGATAACAAACATCAATTTTTTAGAATGTACCAAGGACAAACATTAGAAACATTCCAAGAAAGCATGTATGTTAGTACATTCTAATAGATAAAATGAGCTTCATTAGGCTAAGGTTATTGGAATGCATTGATAACAAGTTACTAAAGCATTTCCCAATCATAATCAATTCCTATTTGGTGCATGTTTAATCATTATCTTCAGTGATCTAAGGTAGCTCCCACTAGTTAAAGATATTTCCATGTATGTTGGAGAATCATATGGGGCAATACTCTAGAAAAGATTTAACACATTAATTACATTAAACAAGATTTTCTATCAAACCAGAGAAGAACCAACATATGTTTCTTTTCATGCTCTTATCTCAAATATAAGAAATGCAGAGC
This sequence comes from Cunninghamia lanceolata, assembly GCA_027924645.1. Taxonomy (NCBI): domain Eukaryota; kingdom Viridiplantae; phylum Streptophyta; class Pinopsida; order Cupressales; family Cupressaceae; genus Cunninghamia; species Cunninghamia lanceolata. The sequence continues at coordinate 4,590,426 of BSBN01000082.1, forward strand.
TAACACTTGTAGATTGGGAGATTCTAATGTCATATTCTAATTCTTCACTTACTTATGAAGGTGTACTCCACCCAACACACTCACAACAAAAAAATGAGAACAATAGTGATTTACATGGGGAAACCCTTTCAAGAGAGAAACTCCACATCGAAAAACAACTCAATATATTATTCAAAATCTTGAAAAAATTATAGTATTCTTGTAGAAAAAGCTTTCATATGAGGATCAACAACTAGAAATCTAGAGGAAATTCAACATCTATATCACTCTCCCCCACAACTTCTATCTCAAGCACCTGATATATAGGAGATACAATACAGAAAAATTGTCAACAGTAATTATAAAACCATGAGCTAAAACCACCCAAAAGTGGCACCCAAATTATTCCCAATCAAAGATGCCTTATGATGTGTCAAAACTTTTGCCAACAAGTGTAACTCCCCCCCTTACAACTCTTTAATTGACCAACATGTTTTCACATGTCCCAAAATGGGAGGCCTAACTTATGAAGGCCAAAACGTTTGATCCAAGAGGCTGATTGATGAACCATTTAATGTGTTGGAAAGATCATGAAGAGATCTATCAATAAATAACTAGCTTAACTAGTTATGAAATATTTTGGGGTAAATCGAGGCCTATAAGTGCCTTAAAATTAACTTCTAAACTTTTTCCAGTCTCAGAAATGAAAATTTTAATATCTTGCAATCTAAGCATGATCTTGGGTTGAAACTCACCCAAAATGTTTATTTGACAGTTTTGTAGCTTTTGAGAAAATTTCAAGTCCATTCATGCTAAAATACAGACTTACTAAAAATAGTAATCCCTACCATTTTTAGTCCATTTTGGAAACTTTGAATGTTCTAAACCATTCTTCAAGATAATGAGTATTTGCTAAAACTAAAATGGAAAAGATTAGAAAAGAAAATTATTATTTTTGGGTGATGCAAGATTGCTCTTACACCTCTGCATGCTCTTGCATTACTTACATCTATAAACAAACAACTTTTTTCTCCTCAACACATTTATTTGCAACAAATGAATTTGTTTCACTACATAATGAACATATGCTCCAATCATTGGCAATGGCCATTATTAGGTCCAATGCAGAGCACCTTAAGGAGACATCATGTTCAAATCTAGTATATGAACAACTTGATGCAAATATTGTCTTGTGCATTGGACAATAAGTTATGCTAAGTTCTAATTTGTTGTTATGCCCACCCCATAATAACACTAATAAGTTAAGACAAAAAGTACCAAATTGAGCAAATTTTCATTTTTTTTTCTAAAATACTTTATATATTTCAACTATAGAAAAGTTTACCTAGAGCACAAATTCTCTATTCAATGAGTAGTTGAGTACTAGAAAGAGAAAATTATTCATTTATTATTGAAACAAAGAAAATTGAATAAATTAGTTAAATAAACCCACTAAAGGTATTGTCATAAAATAAGTAAAACTAAACTATCAAATAAAACTCAAAAATTATTTTACTTACTTTTCAAACATTTATATTTCTTAACATTTTCCAACAAAAATATGAAATTACATCTTTGCATTTAACTATTCAAAATAAAAATTCTTTCTAACTAAAATAACATAAACGAATGTAACATATTATTTTAACAAAGTGTTAATTTAGGAATGAAATATCAACACATAGAAAATGGATATTTCTTCTCTAATAAATCTAAAAGATAATTATTTAGTTTCTTTAAACATATATTAACAAAAATTAATTTCTTTAATTAATAACTCTATGTAAATTTTATCAATTTATATAATATAAAATTATATGTTTATAAATATCTAAGCTATCTATACAGTGCAATCTGAAAATAAGTTTGTAACCGTTATATATATATTGAACACACCAGGATACTGAGAGGGGGGTGAATCAATATCTTATTAAACTTCAAGTCTTCTAGAGTAGATTATAGCATCAACAAAACATGAAAGATTAACATAATGCACATCAGTACATAACCCCATATATACATGGAAAACCCAAGAAGGGAAAACCCACTATGAGGATTAACCCACAATATATGGAGCTCAAAATAACAACTTTGTTTTAAGGATACAACCCAAGGAAGATACTACTCCATGTTGACTTTGTTCTAGGGCTACAACCCAAGGAAGCTACTACTCCTTGAAAACTTTGTTTTAGGGTCACTCCCAAGGAAGCTACAACTCCCTGCAGACATTGTTTTAGGGTCACTCCTAAGGAAGAAACTACTCCCTGAATTGAGAATAAACTTACAAAAGATTATAGTATGATAGTCCTTCTACTGCCTAAAAACTAACATTAAAATTCACACCTTTGATGACTGAATTCCTACGTCTTCACATTTCCTTTTGATGATTGGATCAGTTAGGCACACTCTACACTTGATCACTGTCACATATAAGTCTTCAAGATGAATCAGGATAGCATCTACACATCATAATGTAGTCATTCTACTCTCTTTTTTTTTTTTGCTTGCGAACCTTATTAATTACATTGCAATCACACTTTGCCTAACTCAATTTGACTCACAATTTATACATGATATTACATTGATTACATTTTTTGTTGGCTAGGGACAACATGAAAAATATATTTACAAGTCAGCTGGACAACACACAACATGAAACGTGTAGAGAACAAGTCCTAAACAAGACTACATGCTACACCAATAGAAGACCCATGCCTTGCAGACATCAAAACTTGCTTAATCAAGTCCAAAAAATCCTTCACAACATCAAACATCAATGAATTACATCCACACACTCTACTTATTTGAAAATAGGACAAACTTTAGTAAAGAAATATGAAACATGAAGCATAACAATCACAACAACTTGAAAACCTTGTGCGGAACTAGAAAAAAGAAAGATCTTCATGAAACTTTTCTAGATGAGTCTACAGGAATCATACAACATCTCCAAACACCCCTTTACCTCCACACATTTGTGAGGCCCACCCTTGTGTGACTAGATTAGTTGCACTTGCAGCCCATATTGTTTTACCTCACCCTAGCTAAGGGTTCAATTTATGAGAGTGTGACTCTATCTTCAAGACAATGTAGTGTAGAGGTAGAATGTCACATGTTGTGTTTAAACTGGAACCTTTAGTATTGTAATGCGAGGCTACCATGTGTTGTACTTCTTATATTATTTTATGAGACTTATTATTTAGAGTATCTTTGGCCTGTGAACATTTGGGACTGTTGATCCTGTTATTCAGACTTTCAGGTCTCTTTCCCTATGTTTTGATTAGTTAGATAGAGTATGTTGTGATGTTGTTATATCTTACATGTTAGATTTCATGTGAGAATTACATGATATGTGATATTCATTTTGATTCTAATTCAGAATTAGTTGTTGAGTAAATAAATAAATTATTATGCAATGTTGATCTTGAGTTGCTATGTATAAATGCAGTAAATTATGAATCTTGTCAATAATACTATGTGTTACTATTGAGTATTTAGATGATTATACGAAATTGTGTGTGTGTGCATTTCCTCTTGCTTCAACTATGATGAACATGTTCTATTAATCCATTTGTGGAAGTGTGCATGTGATTTTCTATGCCCATGGAAAATAGGAGGTCATCCCATACCTATGTGAAATCTGTGTTTAAGCCAATCTAGTCCTAGGAGGGACTAAGGTCACATGTGTTGGTGCATGATGATTTCATGATATTTGCATTTATGTTTAATTTTGATTAGGTTTCACCATTTCTATTTATTTTATTAATGTGTTGTAAATGTGTATTGTTTAAATTACACCATTTGGTGTCATTTATTTTATTTGGGCCTTTTCTTGTGATTTTATGTACCCTATGATGTTTATTTTGGCCAAATAATGACCCTAGTTCATACCACTAGGGTCTAGGACCAATTTGTACATGCTAAACATTAGTATAACCTTCATTGAGTCACTCTAACTTTACCCCAAAGTTAAGTGACGAATTTTTGAATTTGGTTATGGGGTAGACAAGTCAAGGGTCCACCTTGACCATTTCCACTACCCTTGGTTATGGTCTACCTTATCATGAAGGCTTGAGAAGCTCCCAAGGCCTTAGAGTGTGAGAGGCTCTATCCCTATGCTCTCACACATGTGTAAGAGAATCTTGGAGGGAATGGGATTGCTTTGATGGACAAGATGAGGACATGTGTCTCATTCTTATCCTCATAGAGCCTTCAAGTGGGACTAACCTCTCCACTATGTGTCAGAGCACTTGTGAAAGAGTGTGAGGTTTTGAGGAATAGGAGTATGACATGTGTCACCTACTCATCCCTTGGAGATGTGTCACTTGCTCATCCCTTCTTTGAGAGAGGGAGGGATTTTTTTCTTTTTTTGGCTTGTTTTTCTTTGATTATTGCTTGGGAGAGAGATAGCTAGAATTTGGCTAAGTTTGAAGGAAAGAATCTTGGAGAGAGATTTGGGAAGCTCTCCACCAACTCTTCCCATTTTTTACTTTAAAGGTAAGCTTCAAGGCTAAATGCCTTCCCTTTTGTTTTTACATTTCAATGTGTTGGAAATCTTGCTTGTGTGTTTTTGAATCTTGATGTTTTGTTGTGTGGGTTTGTTTTGTTGGGTGTTTGGATGAAGCTCTCCACTTAGGAGAGCTCATCTTGTTGGGGTGGTTGAGGAGTGAACCTCCTCGAGGTCACCCTCACTATTTTATTGAGGTATTGATGGCCATCAAGTATTTTGGGAAGCATTGATATTTTTGTGAACGCATGAGTGCCTTGGAAATATGATATTTGAGAAATGTTAAGGCTAGAGGCCTTGTATTATGAGAAATGTTAAGGCTAGAGGCCTTGCGTTATGAGAAATATGAGTTATTTGAGATTTTGGGTGCACCTCTAGAGTTGAGAGCAGTCCACTCTCCTACCCCCAAATCTATGAAAATGGATTAGTTGTGTGCAAACCTTGGGAGGGTGTAAATTTGTTTGTGTGAGTGTTTTTGTGTGAATCTTGTTGTGGTGTGAAACCGGGTTTGTGGGTGACCTCCAAGCTTGGGGGAGACTCTTCTTGAGTCTATGGCAAGGAGGTGAGCATCCCCTAGGCATGGGAAAGCCTTTGCTATTTTTGTGATAGGTTTGATGACATTAGAGTTTTGGAACTTTGGAGGGAGTTGCACATTCTGTGATTTTTGTAATGTATGGCTATGTGGAAGCCATGGCCCTTGTGGCCTTGTTGTAACCATTGTAAGATAGTGAGTTCTCTTTGTGTATATGTTGTAGACAAAAAAAGGTGTATGTATTCAAGTTATTTCAAATGTGAGGTTGTTGTTTTATTCTTGTAATAGTTTTAAAAAAAAAGATATGTATTCATGTCTTCCAAATAAAAGGGTTGGCTGTAGAAGTTTTCTTTTATGGTTCTGTGAAAAAAATAATGTATGAAGGAAATAAAAGTCTCTCTCCTTACCTCTATATTTTTGTCATGTAAATGTATCTAGTTGTGTGTTAAAAAGGGGAAGGAAATTTTACTATGATGTATTTAATCACCTTATGTAAATGCAATATGTGAATGAAGATAATTGTAGAGAAAAGAAAATAAATATGTTATTTCTTGCTTGCTTGAGAAAAGAAATTTATCCATTAGCCTTGCTCTGTGAAACATGGTTTACTTCTTTTATTTAGAAAATGGAGAAAATACTTGTAAGGGGAAAAATGAATGTTACCGTTTAGTTTAGAAAGAAAAAAATGTGTATAATGTAGTTGTTATTAAAAAGGTTAGCCCACTATTTTTTTTATCCTCAAAAAAATACAGAGGGAAAACTATTGTAGGATTTATGCAAAAATTATATATATATGCCTTAAATATCTTAATTTAAATTCACTGGTTTTCTTCTATAACAAGAGATACTATATATATATATATATATATATATATATATTAATCACAGCTAGGGTTCAAATTTTTTTTGTTGGGCCATTTGTTTTTGACAGAGAAATTTTTTTTTTTTTAAAGAAGGTTCAAGGGTGGCCCATTGTTAATAATAGAGTGGAGGGGGGTGGACGGGAGTCCACCCCTCCCACCACTCTGACCTGCAACCATGGCAGCGACACCATGAGTAAAATGTGCACCCTTCATAAACTTTAAAACCATCCTCTGTGCTTTGAACCCGCCATTGTGCCTTCCGACCCTACAAATGTATAGCATAATGAATATAATCACAGAATATAGTATATACTATGTTTCAAACAAAAAAATGATATATGTCTTGCATATACTCTTTTTAAAAAAATGCTTTCTCTTAGCCCAATAGGATATATACATTGCTGGTACGAAAGTATAAGCATCTATTGAAGGCATTTAAAAAAAAGGAGCCATTATTCCTGTAGAAAAACTATGTATATCATTTGCAAAACAAAATAGATTGAGAGCCTCCATGGCCAAGCTTGAGCAACCTACAACATGAGAGAAGATTGAAGAGAAAAGAAAATAGGTTTAGGGTTGTAGAGAGGAAAGTAAATAGAAAATGAAATTGAAACAATGAGATTAGGGTTTTGGAGGAAAGGAGGGAAATAGAGAAATAGAAATAATTAGGGTTAAGGGAGATGTGACGATATTTATCACTTTGAAAATATAAAAGAGTTTTTTTTTATTTACTCCCTTGGGGCACGTGAGATCTCATCCTTTTTAATTTTGCTTTTCTCTTAAAGCCATTTTATTGCCTTTTTCATTGCTTTTGATTTATTTAAGTTAGTGGGTTTAATTTTACCCTAGGCCCTTTTATTAATTTAGTGGGTTAAATTTTCTTGGGGTTTGGGATGTGAAAATCATGTTAGGAGATTTAATATTGTGAATAAATTATTTAATTTTATCGCCTAATATGGAATGTTGGAGTAAATTAGGTTTAAGAGTATATTTAGATTTAAATTAATTTCTTTTATAAATGGTTTTAACTAGAGGTGTTATTTTTAAATTATTTTAATTTAAATCTTTTTATTGCCTTATTTTATTGCTTTTTGATTTGGGAAATAATGCTAGGAAATTTATTTAATATAAATACTTTTATTGCCTTATTTAATTGCCTTTTGATTTATTGGGTTAAGTGGTTTAAATTTATTTAATTTAAATCCTTTTATTGCCTTATTTAATTATTTTTTGATTTATTGGGTAACTGGGTTTAAAATTAACCCTAGTCTTTTTAACTTAATTAGTGGATTTTTTTAAGTGGGAATTTTGGTGTGGGATATATTGTTCTCTTATTTGAAAATTAATTTATTTATCCCTCCACCTTTGTACTTGTGCAAACCTTATGCAAATTTTAATTAATTGATCTAATTAATTAATGTGATTGTATTTTATTTTCATTGCCTTGAATGAATGTCAAAATAAATTATTTTATAGGTGTAATTATATTTAATTCATTTTTCCTGTTGATAAGGTTGTAATAAAGTTTGTGTATTTAAAAATTATTTCCCCATTAATAATGAGTTGGCGTTATACTGTCGGATTTTCTCTAGATTAGGAAAGGGGTAATTAAGTGGTTATTTCATGTGTTTAATCTATCACATTAATTTTATTTGAGTAATTTTAATTAAGTTTTGATGAAAATAATTAATCTCATTTTTGTTATAGTTCTTATAGTTAGATTTTGAAACCTATCGAAATCACATCACTTCATCTAGGAAAACTAGGGTTAGATCCTATTTTGGAATCTACCCTCTTAGTGACACTTCTCACATCACACAACCCCCCTTAGTAGGCTTACATCTCATAGGGGTTGCAAAAGGTGTTCACATTACCCCAACATTCAATTGACATTTTACACCTTTGTGTGTATGCCACCGAGCACGCTTCTTGTGTGTGAGGGAGTTTTTAGAGGCAAGTAGAAAAGTTTTTGATATTTCATGTCATGACCACATGGCAAATGTGGACATGACATGTGTGTTGTATGTCATGACCACATGGGAAATGTGGGCATGACATTTGGTATCAGAGCCCATGTTTCAAACACTCGAATCTCTAAGTGTGTATAATTGCCGAGTTGGGTCGATAATAGATTGTGCATACTTGTGTTGCATGTCTAACTCTAGCTTGTATAGCAATGAGTTCGTAAGACACCTTGCATGGGGATAGCTTATTTTCCCTCAATTTTTTCTCCCACTAAACCCCATGTATGACTTAGTGTCATAGGTACTTGGGGAGTGTATTTTTTATGAGTAGAGTAATTGAAGGACCATGCAAGTCTTGAATTTGAAAGCTAGTCAATTTCTTGACCTAGTGCTATCCAAAATGGATGTTTGGTGGAGTTATGCTATGTGTTTTGTCCTAGCTAATCCTTGCTCCTTGACCTTGTTGATGGGACCTTGTGATCCTTCTTTAGGGATTGTGTTAACCTGCTATAAATACACCCTTAGATAAGTGTTATTATGATAAAGTTTTATTCTTATGGCTACCTTGTAGGTTTCCTTAGCAAAGGTTGAGTTGTGTTTATCCTACCTTGTAGGAGGAAAGAAATGTATTTGAGTGGTACACTATCTTGGACAAGGAATCATGTACCTGAATCATTTATTAGATCCACCTTGTGTCATCTAGTTAACCTTTGTATCATGGGGTAAGATGTGCCTTATTTAGATGACCCTCTAGTTGGGATGCGAAGAAGTTGTGGACCTTTAGTTGCCCTTCACCTTGATGTAGGATTAAGTTATCCTGATGAGTAGTTGTCACTCAAAGAGTGAATAAAATGGTATATTCTCTTATAAGAGTCACTTGGTAACCTCATTAGAGAATGGAGAAGTGGATGTTAAAAGAGTTTGGCATGTAAGACCTTTTATGGCTATTTTCTTGGGTTTTTACCTCTTGGGTTTAATGATAGGATGAGTAGTGGCTTTGAGGACCACTTCATGGTTGGGAATCTTTTGACAATTGTTGTGCCACATCGAGTAAATATCCTTGTAACATGTTGGTATCTGATGGATATTTTGGCTATGCACTACCTTCGTATTAATTTGTAATGTTCTTTGTTCATTTATAGTATAATACCTCATTGGTTGGTGGTTTAAAGGTGGTATATGTGCATGAGACTGAAACATATTATGATAGTCAAGAAGTAAGATCTAGTTACAAGTGTAATTTTATATCTACTTATTAAATAGTAATCTAAATTACAACTTGATCCCTCCCTTGCCACCTTATTTTATTGAAAATTGCTTACCTATATGTCATGATAGGGTGACAAGTTCCCCTTGAGATTTACGTAGGCCTTGGCACTTGGAAGGCTATAGTGAATCCTTGTGATGGGATGTAATAAAGAAAGTTAAGATTAAGTTATGGTTGTCCTATCGGGTTAATGTGGAAACCTTCTAAGTGGTACCTTCTTAAACTTTTATATGTTAGATTCTGGTGACTCTTGAGGTGAGTCCCTTGTGCAACTAAATTGCATGATTCCTTGAAGGAAATCCTAATGGTTAGAAAGATATTATTTTATGGATTGCAATAAGTCTAGGTGTTGAGTTGAATAAGGAATCACACACCTTGCTTTATGGTAATGAATGTGGTTTGTCACTTATATGGGCATTTTTGGAAACATTGGGATTGTAAGGATGCGATGGGAAATTAAGTTCACTTTGAGGGTAATAGTGAGTTGGTTGTGATACCTTTTCAGTGTTAGTAGTTAGGTGTTGTGATTGACTCGTATGATTGACATAGACGCATCCGATGGGTTGTTTTTGGGTGATATAAGGCCTTGCCTTGAACTTGAGAGTAATTTGTGAGCTACTTTGGAAAAGTTTAGAATTATGGAAGTTGGTGATTTTAGTTGGATTTTGGTAGTATCCATGAAGATGTTGTTATGTGTTCCTTACTAGGAAGCATGAAGGAACCCACTTTGAAGGTGACCCTTAGGATACATGACTTTTGACGATCTTTTCCAAGCATGTCCTAGGTTGCCTAGAAGTTGTGGGTATACATGTAGTTGGGGTGTTTCATGACCTTAGCTAGGAGTGTGACCACTATCCCTTTCCTCTCTTTTGTAACTATGTTATATATGTATAATGTTGTAATGTGTAATTTCGGTTAAATTGTTGAAGATAATTATCCAATTGTTGATGGAATTTTTATTGATTTCAAAACCAACAGTATTGAGTTCTCTTCTTGGGCTACTTAGATGATGTACCTTCTTATAGTCCTCTTACCTCAAAAGAGTTATTTAATTGTATTTTGATTTGAATTTTGAATGTTGAATTTGGTGCCACTTTTGAATTTGACTTATCTTTTAAATTTGAATTATCTTTTGGATCTTAATTTTTCTGAATGTTATTCATTAAATTTATTCAAGACTTATCTTTTGCAAACTTTTATTTTGATGATTTTTGTTATTGTTGGTATTGCTGGTACCTATGTAGTGTTGTGAATTATGTAACCCATGTTACACATAAGGGTACTTGGTGAGATGGAAAGTGGGAATAGTTAGTCTTGGTTGAAGTTGTAAGTTTGAGGTTGTTTAGTGGATCGCTAGTGGTGGTTCAAAATTTCCTTGTTGACCTTGTGTCATGTTGGGTAATGTGTTGGTGCTTTCCTATTTTGAGAGGCTAAATCTTTAAATTTCAAAAGATGGGTGCTGGAGAGGTTTGAAGGAGTAGATAGGTTGGAAAACCTTGAGATCCTCCTATTGTTGTGTGGATCTACTATCCACGAGAAATTGGCTCCCCTGTTTTAAGAGGCTATGTGATTTCTGTGATCGATTAGAAGTTGGACCCACAAGTTTTGTAGTGGTATAGGTGTTTAGATTCGTCCCTTGACACTAGGGACACATGGTTGTGTTGGTACCTACCTATTCTGCAAGTTTGACCTTGGTAGTCTAGTGAGGACCTGTTGATAGAAGTGGCAGTCACGACTTGTGACTCTCGCACAATTCTTGCTTGGAGTCTTAAGTGTTTTTCACTTAGCATAAGGGGTTTTGTGACTAATTGTTTGGTCAAGCCTCCTTTGGGCTACTTGTGTCAAGTGGGTTTTGGATGGAGAAATGAGGCTAGGAGTATGATTCAGTTGATTTAGAGTTAGAAAAGCCTCTGTTGAGCTAACCTCCTTGGTGGGGTGAGTGCGAGATCATGATGGGCCAAATAGTGGTAATGAAGAAAAAACTTGCTAGATGAAAAAGTGAAAACATTTAGACTAATATTTAGATTTGGATGGAAAGGGTGTTAATATTTATAACTCAAATATGGATTCCCTTCAACAATACCTTGGGATTACCTCATATTTAGGCAAGTGAGAGTCCCAAAACTTGCCAAATAAACTTGCAAAACCACCAATTTAGTGATCCTAAAAATTTTCACAGTTTCATTCTTGAAACTGATAGACTTTTTTGTAACTAAATTTAATAAAATGAAAAGGGTTAATAAAGGAAGCTATTAAGATTCTAAAAATATAATATATGCCTCATAATAATTTTAATAGGTAGTTATTATTAATTTTCTACATACGCTATGTCTAATTTCCTGATAGATATACATATTGAAAAACATCCATAACTTTCAACATATTAATCCTTTTTTAAATCCAAAAGATGCGTCACATTCTAGGACTTATTGGGTATACATTAAAATTAAAAAATTTTATTTTCATATATTTTTGACCAAGTTAGGTTGGCTAGAAAATTAATTTTTAATATTTTAAAAAAGTTAAAGTAAAAAATTCATAAATAATTATTTATTTACTTTAAAAATTCAAAAAAATATGCGTCACATCCACTCATGTGTCTTTTGCTTAAATCCAAATAATGGAGGAAAAATACTATCTTTTTCTCATACTTAGGTTGGCCAGAATGACACGTACTTTTTTATGTTTTTCTAAAAAAATTAGTAGTGTTTCATTGAAATATCCAATTTTCACCAAACTATTTTTAAAATTTTCAAAAAAAAAGTAGTAGCCCATAAACTACATTCAATTTGTTATAACTTTTATTACTATCCCATTTCTAGATTGTGTAGATAACTCATTCAATTTTTGACATGAAATTACTTAAGTCTATTTTTCACATTTACATTACCACTTAGGGGTAGTGTTTGGCCTATCATGATCCTGCACTCACCCTGTGTGTTCCCCTCTTTCTTGACCTTAGATTACTTGGTGGTCTATCTTAGGGCACCTAATACCCTAGTGCCTTTTGATGCTAGTAACGTGTTTTGACTGTGGTGGTTAGATTCTTGACCCCTCCTAGTCGAAAGAGGGTATCCTTGAGATTATTGCCATGCGATTACTTATTAAGTTTTTATTGGTCCCTTACTTTTATGTCGAAATCAATATGAGTTCTATGCCATGTTGGAATGGTTTGTAGGTGGGTTACTCTACGATGCTCCCATATTAACTTCCATGAGGAAGTTTAGCTCTAGGGGAGGAGGATGTGAGGCCCACCCTTGTGCGACTGAATTAGTTGCACTTGTAGACCATATTGTTTTACCTCACCCTAGCTAAGGGTTCGATTTATGAGAGTGTGACTCTATCTTCGAGACAATGTAGTGTAGAGGTGGAATGTGACCTATCGTGTTTAAATTGGAACCTTTAGTGTTGTAATGCAAGGCTACCATGTGTTGTACTTCTTGTTTTATTTTATGAGACTTATTATTTAGAGTATCTTTGGCATATGGACATTTGGAACTGCTGATCCTATTATTCATACTTTCAGGACTCTTTCCCTATGTTTTGATTAGTTAAATAGAGTATGTTGTGATGTTATATCTTACATGTTAAATTTCACATGATGATTACATGATATGTGATATTCACTTTGATGCTAATTGGGATATTAGTTGTTGAGTAAATGAATAAATTATTATGCAATGTTGATCTTGAGTTGTTGTTTAGAAATGCAATAAATTATGAATCTTGTCAATAATGCTATGTGTTACTATTGAGGATTTAGATGATTATATGACATTGTGTGTGTGTTCATTTCCTCTCGCTTTGGCTATGATGAACATGTGCTATTAATCTATTTGTCAAAGTGTGCAGGTGATTTTCCATGCCCATGGAAAATCGGAGGTCATCCCATACCTATGTGAAATCCACGTTTGAGCCAATCTAGTCTCAAGAAGGACAAAGGTCACATGTGTTGGTGCATGATGATTTCGTGATGTCTGTATCTATGTTTAATTCTAATTAGGTTTCACCATCTCTATTTATTTTATTAATGTGTTGTAAATGTGTATTATTTAATTTGCACCATTTGGTGTCATTTATTTTATTTGGGCCTTTTCTTTTGATTTTATGTACCCTATGATGTTTATTTTGACCAAATAATGACCCTAGGTCATACCCCTAGGGTCTAGGGCCAATTTGGACATATTAAACCTTAGTATAACCTTCATTGAGTCACTCTAACTTTAGCCCAAAGTCAAGTGACGAATTTTTGAATTTGATTATGGAGTAGACAAGTCAAGGGTCCACCTTGGTCATTCCCACTACCTTGGTTACGGTCTACCTTATCTAGAAGGCTTGGGAATCTCCCAAGGCCTTCAAGTGTAAGATGCCCCATCCCTATGCTCTCACACATGTGTAAGAGAATCTTGGAGGGATTGGGATTGTTTTGATGGAAAAGATGAGGACATGTGTCTCATTCTTATCCTCATGGAGCCTCCAAGTGGAACTTACCTCTCCACTATGCTCTCACACATGTGTCAGAGCACTTGTGAGAGAGTATGAGGTTTTGAGGGATATGAGTGTGACATGTGTCACCTCCTCATCCCTTGGATATGGTGAGTGGGATTGGGAGGAGGAAGAAGAAGGTGACATGTGTCACCTTCTTATTTCTCAAGGCTCTTGTGTGTAGCCTATTAAACGCTTTTGAGAGAGGGAGGGGTTTTTTCTTTTTTTGGCTTGTTTTTATTTGATTATTATTTGGGAGAGAGATAGCTAGAATTTGAAGAAGTTTGAAGGCAAGAAGCTTGGAGGGAGATTTGGGAAGCTCTCCACCAACTCTTACCATTGTTGGCTTTAAAGGTAAGCTTCAAGGCTAGATGCCTTCCCTTTTGTTTTTACATTTCCATGTGTTGGAAATCTTGCTTGTGTGTTTTTGAGTCTTGATGTTTTTTTGTGTGGGTTTGTTTTGTTGGGTGTTTGGATGAAGATCTCCATTTAGGAGAGCTCATCTTGTTGGGGTGGTTAAGGAGTGAACCTCCTTGAGGTCACCCTCACTATTTTATTGAGGTATTGATGGCCATGAAGTATTTTGGGAAGCATTGAGATTTGTGTGAAGGCATGAGTGCCTTGGAAATGTGATATTTGAGAAATATTAAGGCTAGAGGCCTTGTGTTATGAGAAATCTGAGTTATTTGAGATTTTGGGTGCACCTCTAGAGTTGAGAGCAATCCACTCTCCTACCCCCCAAATCCATGAAAATGGATTAGTTGTGTGCAAGGCTTGGGAGGGTGTAAATTTGTTTGTGTGAGTGTTTTTGTGTGAATCTTGTTGTGGTGTGAAACCAGGTTTGTGGGTGATCTCCAAGTTCAGGGGTGACTCTTCTTGAGTCTATGGCAGGGAGGTGAGCATCCCATGGGCATGGGAAAGCCTTTTCTATTTTTGTGATAGGTTTGATGACATTAGAGTTTTGGAGCTTTGGAGGGAGTTGCACATTCTATGTTTGTGGTAATGTATGGCTATGTGGAAGCCATGGCCCTTGTGGCCTTGTTGTAACCAATGTAAGAGAGTGACCTCTCTTTATGTATATGTTGTAGACAAAAAAAAGGTGTATGTATTCAAGTTATTTCAAATGTGAGGTTGCTTTTTCATTCTTGTAATAATTTAAAAAAAAATAGATATGTATTCATGTCTTCCAAATAAAAGGGTTGGCTGTAGAAGTTTTCTTTTATGGTTTTGTGAAAAAATTATGTATGAAAGAAATAAAAGTCTCTCTCTTCCTACCTCTATATTTTTGTCATGTAAATGTATCTAGTTTTGTGTTAAAAAGGGGAAGGAAATTTTACTATGATGTATTTAATCACCTTATGTAAATGCAATATGTGAATGGAGATAATTATAGAGAAAATAAAATAAATATGTTATTTCTTGCTTGCTTGAGAAAAGAAATTTATCCATCGGCCTTGCTCTATGAAACATGATTTACTACTTTTATTTAGAAAATGGAGAAAATACTTATAAGGGGAAAATGAATGTTACCCTTTAGTTTAGAAAGAAAAAAATATGTATAATGTAGTTGCTGTTAAAAAGGTTAGCCCACTATTTTTTTTATCCTCACAAAAATACAGAGGGAAAACTATTGTAGGATTTATGCAAAAATTATATATACATAAATATATATATAGATATATATGTAAATAAATATATATGTATCTGCCTTAAATATCTTAATTTAAATTCACTGTTTTTCTTTTATAACAGGAGATTTATTAATTCCAACATACTGTGAAAAAATATATATTTTTTGTAAAATACTATATACATACCAATATATTGATACAGGTTTAAATATTATTGAAAAGCAAAATATATATATAATATTTTATTCACAGCTAGGTTTCAAATTTTTTTGTTGGGCCGTTTGTTTTTTATAGAGATTTTTTTTAAAAAAAAAGAAGGTTCAAGGGCGGCAGCCATAAAGTGGAAAGGGGGACAGGAGGCCGCCCCTCCCACCACTCTAACCTACAACCACGACAACAGTGCCGTGAGTAAAATCTGCGCCCACCATAAATTTTAAAACCATCCTCTGTGCTTTGAACCCACCATTGTGCCTTTTGACCCTACAAACACACATCATAATGAATATAATCTCAGAATATAGTATATACTCTGTTTCAAACAAAAAAAATGATATATGTGTTGTATATACTATTTTAAAAAAATGCTTGCTCTTAGCCCAACATGATATATACATTACTGGTGCGAAAATATAAGCCTGTATTCAAGGCATTTAAAAAAAGGAGACATTATTCCTATAGAAATACCCTACGTATATCATTTGCAAAACAAAATAGATTGAGATCCTCCATTGCCAAGCTTGAGAACCTACAACATGAGAGAAGATTGAAGAGAAAAGAAAATAGGGTTAGGGTTGTAGAGAGGAAAGTAAATAGAAAATAAAATTGAAATAGTAAGATTAGGGTTTTGGAGGAAAGGAGGGAAATAGAGAAATAGAAATAATTAGGGTTAAGGGAGATGTGAGGATATTTACCACTTGGAAAATATAAAAGAGTTTGTTTTATTTACTCCCTTGGTGCATGTGAGATCTAATCCTTTAAAATTTTGCTTTTCTCTTAAAGCCATTTTATTGTCTTTTTCATTGCTTTTGATTTATTTAAGTTAGTGGGTTTAATTTTACCCTAGGCCCTTTTATTAATTTTAGTGGGTTAAATTTTATTGGGGTTTGGGATTTAAAAATCATGTTAGGAAATTTAATTATTTTTATCCTTTTTAAAACATGATTTTTATTTAATTGTCGACTTTGAGATTGTGAATAAATTATTTAATTTTATTGCCTTCACCTAATATGGAATGTTGGAGTAAATTAGGTTTAAGAGTATATTTAGATTTAAATTAATTTCTTTTATAAATGGTTTTAACTAGAGGTGTTATTTTTAAAATATTTTAATTTAAATCCTTTTATTGCGTTATTTTATTACTTTTTGATTTGGGAAATAATGTTAGGAAATTTATTTAATTTAAATACTTTTATTGCTTAAGAGTTTTTTTTGAAGGAAAAAAAAAGCTTGTGATGTGTGAACAAGCATGCTACATCACTGGTGTTGGAGCGGAAGAAAGGAGGTCATGTGTAAGAGTTAGAGAGAAGGTTGTTTCAAGCTTGCTGGGGCAAAAGGTTGCATTGGGAGATAAGGGTGCTCAGAAGAAGACTAACTCTACCAAAGGAGACAAGAACTACCAGAATCCTGATCCACTTAGGGCTATTTTAGTCTCTCCTCAGGCTGCCATTCCCCAGTCTCCGAGTCCTCTCTTCATTGAGGGTTTCCATAATAGGCAAAATCCTTTCCATACCTGCTTTGACTTTTGCAAATCTCAAGTTTTAGTAGAAAACCCTAAGCCGCCTCTAGATCCACCCAAACCAGACCTGCTAGATGTTGTTTTGGCTAGCATGCATGTCTACTCTTTGGGGGATTCTAAAGTTTAGTTAGTGGAAGATCCTATGGACTTTCATATTTTGGATTCAAGCATTGAGAATGTCACAGTTGACATGGGGAATAGGTCCCTTCTGGTGCACTGCTTGTGTAAGCGACCTTCCGTGGAACAACTCACCAACTGGATGAAGGTCACTTGGAGCAATCTTTCCCTTCATGACACTGATACTCTTGATTTTAGTTTCTTCTTGCTTTGGTTCAATTCTTTGGAGGACTACAATTTTGTGAAAATGAACAGCCCTTGGTTTTTTGGCCATTCTGGTCTATTCATTTCTTCATGTGCCCCTTTCTTTGATCCCGTTGCTATAAAGATTACTTCAGTCCCAATTTGGATCAAATTGTACAACCTTCTGTTGATTATGCATGTGCTAGAGCTCATCAAGAACATGATTGAGTAGATTGGTTCTTTCCTAAAGTTGGACTCGACTTTAGTTTCTCCCCATTGCAAATTTTATAGGGTCTATGCTATTATTGATATCTCTAAACTAGTGCATCACTCAATCCCGATCCACTCTTCTCATGGCTCATGGACCCAATACCTTAACTACGGATGTCTCCCCTTTAGATGCTTTTATTGCAACAAGTTAGGCCACAAGATTGTGGGTTGTTCTTTGCCTAGGGCTACTGCTTCTAGAAGATTCAGTCTCAAAAGATGGGTCAAGAAGCATGGGACTCCAAATGTTGATTTCCTTTGGAAAAATCACAAAAAGTGTTTGGCTGTACATGAGGAACCTAAGCCATCTCTTGAGGTCTCCATTCCTTTGGAACATGCCTCCTCTTCACCCATTGTTATTCCCGGCAAGCGTCCCGCTCAGCTCATTATTGCTTCATCAGTCCAACCCATTGAGGTAGCTAGTAAGGGTTATGACTCTGAGGGCTCCTACCCCTTCTTGGATGATCTAGATGAGGATTTCAATGACTACTTGGATTTAGATGATGTGGTTGTTCTTGTCAGATCATGCACCATTGCCCAAACTGCTTCTGGCATCTCCAAACTAAACTTACCCAAAAAGAAGAAAGGCCGCAAATCTGAAGTAGAGAAGCTTCGCATTGAAGGCAGATAAATAGTTGTTGAGGGTTCTCAATGGACCATGGATGCCCTCCTCACTAGGAGCATGTGGAAATGGTTAACCAAGAAGGCTAAATGAGTTGGCCTTTCTAAGTGGATGATTCTTTAGTTTATATGACTGCAGTAGCTTTGGTTTCCTGCTAATCTCTTTGCCTTAAGCTCTCTTTTGGTTCTTTGAGCTCTCTATAGGTCCTCTGATTCTTTTGTGCTCCCCATTTTGGGTTTGAAGCAAACTTTATTTTATTTGTTTTATTTATACAAAAGGGAGCTACCCCCACTGGTAGCACTTATTCAACAAAAAAAAAATTATTGCCTTATTTAATTGCTTTTTGATTTATTGGGCTAAGTGGGTTTAAATTTATTTAATTTAAATCCTTTTATTGCCTTATTTAATTGCTTTTTGATTTATTGGGTAAGTGGGTTTAAATTTAACCCTAGTATTTTTAACTTAATCAGTGGATTTTGTTTTAGTGGGAAGTTTGGTGTGGGATATATTGTTGTCTTATTTGAAAATTGATTTATTTATCCCTCCACCTTTGTACTTGTGCAAACCTTATGCAAATTTTAATTAATTGATCTAATTAATTAATGTGATTGTATTTTATTTTCATTGCCTTGAGTGCATATTAAAATAAATTATTTTATAGGTGTAATTAGATTTAATTCATTTTTCCTTTTGATAAGGTTGTAATAAAGTTTGTGTATTTAAAAATTATTTCCCCATTAATAATGAAGTGGCGTTATACTGTCAGATTTTCCCTAGATTAGGAAAGGGGCAATTAAGTAGTTATTTCATGTGTTTAATCTATCACATTAATTGTCTTTGAGTAATTTTAATTAAGTTTTGATGAAAATAATTAATCTCATTTTTGTTATAGTTCTTAAAGTTAGATTTTGAAACCTGTTGAAATAGCATCACCTTATCTAGGAAAACTATGTTTAGATCCTATTTTGGAATCTACCCTCTTAGCGACTCTTCCTACATCGTACAACCCCCCTTAGTAGGCTTACATCTCATAGGGGTTGCGAAAGGTGTTCACATTACCCCGGCATTCGATTGGCATTTTGCACCTTTGTGTGTATGCCACCGAGCATGCTTGTTACGTACGAGGGGGTTTTTAGAGGTGAGTAGAAAAGTTTTTGATATTTCATGTCATGACCACATGGAAAATGTGGACATGAGACATGTGTTGTGTGTCATGACCACATGGGAAATGTGGGCATGAAAACATCAAAGATTTTGCATTGCACATCTTCAATCATGAACTCTGAGAATAATTTGTCATCCAGAACACACTGCAACATACTGTCATTGAAAAACTAAGCTTGTAGACCACTGAGAAACCTAAAACTACAAGGAAACATGTAATGCACATCCATAATCATTTCCACAAAACCACAAAGGAAAACATTCTTATCCAGAGGAATGCAGGGCACTCTAACAGGCCTTCAACACTTACCTTACTCTATCATAAAACATGCTAGTACTCTATTATGCATACCTTTCACAACGGAAGGATAAATGATCTACAACTTTGGAATTATCACCTTCACTACACCTTGAACATGGTTCTAGAAAAACATAGCCATAAATTGTAATGTAGAGGAATGTGGAGCATTCTATTTCCTTACTAAGAACACCTTAACATAACCAACACTATCTTCACACTGTCAATAGCAAAATATTCTTCTGATAATCCAAACATCATGAAACTTGGAACATACATGCTTCAGGCTACTAGTAACAAACATCAGTAACACATTTGATTATCTTAGTGCTTCTAATTCCCTTATTAATATAACTTCATACTCAATTTTGCACTAATTAGGGCATGACATCTAGCCATGAACTATATCTTCTTTGTTGGATAGGACATGACATCCAACCATGAACACCATCACACATCCATGATAGTTTTGACATCAATGAAAACCTTGTAATAGTGTTGACATCAATGACAACCTTAGGAAACATATGTGTAACAATCTCTCCCTTTGGCATTGATGGCAACACATACCTACACATTTCTCCCCCTTTGACATCAAGGATAGAGGGCAACCACTACCTGCTCATCAGCAACCACATACCTACACATTCTTTCTTAGAGCATGACTTCTTCTTGTAGAAACTAGACTCCCTCTTCATTAGAAACCACTACTTGCTCCCCCTAGGAGGTAGCCACCATCAATATAGGAAAAATTAAGAACTAAACTCCCCATGGATAGATGCATCACTATGCATCTAGCAAGAAGGAGGGGCAATTACCCCTAACTTTTGTCAGAGATCCTCAAAAGTGTCCTTTGCAAGAGTCTTTATGAAAATATCTACAATCTGATCCTTTGTTGAAACATATTCCAACTTCACTTCCTTATCTACAACCTTCTCTCTCAAAAAGTGATACCTGATTACTATATGCTTAGTTCTAGAATGCATCGCTAGATTCTTGGAAATATTGATAGCACTTGTATTGTCATACAAAATAGGAATGGGGTCATCATACAATACCTTAATATCCTGTAGGGTTTGCTTCATCCACAACACTTGTGTACAATAGGATCTTATTGCAATGTACTCTACCTCAATAGTTGATAAGGACACTAAATCTTGCTTCTTACTTTGCCATGAAACCAATCTACTTTCTAAGAAGAAAGCACCACCACTTGTACTTATATCATCAACACAACCAGCCCAATTAGCATCAATGTAGGCACTCAAATCAAAGTCATTACCTTTTGGATACCATAAACCTTAATCTAGAGTTCCTTTCAAATATCTGAATATTCTCTTCATTGCCTTCTCATGTGTTTTCTTGAGATTGGCTTGATATCTGGCAACCATGTTAGATTCAGGATAGACAACTGAGAGGGTGGGTGAATTAGTTGTCTAAAACTTTCTTCAATTTAAACACTTAAATCCACTTTATAATTCAATAGCATAATAACAATTCAATCATGGAGACACAATGTATTTAAATGAAGAGCAACAACACATCAACACATACGACACCAAGATTTTGATTTGGAAAACCTGGTTAAGGGAAAAACCATAGGGTGATTAACCCAAGATTGTATTCTCTATTAGAAGAATAGAAAGAACAAATGGCACATGCCAATTAGGGCTCACTGCCTAAGCACACTACTCACAAGAGGCTCACTGCCTACAAGAGACACACTGTCTACAAAATAGTAAGTATCGCATACATGTACTGAGAATAGCATCTTCACCATGCTTGAATTAGTTCCATTTAAGCCCAAAACATTTGCTTTGCCTTTCACTCTCCTCCTCACTACCACACACTCATCTCCACAAGATACACTTTGAAATGACTTTACAATCCCTTATTTATACAAGACATCGACTTAGGAATGATTATCTAAGTCGGTAAATATCAACAAGAACATCCGCAGGATGTGTAACTCATCTAGTCGGCTAGTCTCAGGAAGAACACCTTCATTTGGAAGCAATTCATCAAATGCAAGCTTCAACTCCAATGTAGACCACCAACATGAATTAGACATGATCGAAAGACCTCCACTAGCTTTCTTGAATTACCAAGAACATCCACACTTCATCTGCTTACTAAAATCCTTCTCTCCTTCATCCAGAACCTCAAGAACACAGTCTGTCATCACTGTCACAAAGGAATAGATGCTTGCAGACCTTCAAACCATGAACCAATTGAGTTGACACTTCAAAAAGAATTCCTCAACACTCCCTCAAATCCACAGAATAGGATAATGCATTTTCGGATCTCACCAGACCTATCTGTATCACTCTGTCACCATTGAACACCTGCTGGAACCGATTTTACTTGAGCGGCCACAACTTCTTTAGATCTTCATATGGACCTCTAAAATCTCTACTGGATCACCTTAAGATACATATCTACAAACCCTTTAAACCGCATCCTTTGATCCTCATCTTATCTTGGACTTTTACCTTACTATCTTTACTGTTCTTCACTATTCTTGATATGACCAATTTTCTCAATATCCTTAGCAATCAGTTCATCCAAACCTTATCATGAATGCAACATGAGTATGTAGACATCAATGAAAACACCGATAAGGCCCATACTTTCAAAAATCTCCCCCTTTGTCATTGATGGCAACATATGATGTGAAAAATTGTTTTGACTATCAAGACAAGAACTTCTCACTGTCACAACTCCCCATATCAACAACAACCATTCACATGTCTTCTCTCCCTTTACTGCTCCCCTTTGATCAGCAACCACTTGTTTTTCACATGTCTTCTCTCCCCCTTTGACATCAATGGCAAATGGCACATACTTGCAATTTCATCACTTCAGAATCATACCAGCTGCTCCCCCTGAGTAGCATCTCCCTATCATCAATCCAGAGCATAAGATATGACTGTGATATCCACCAGACTGATGCACATCAGTGCACCTTAGTTTATCACCGGAGGGGCAATAACCCCTAACTTCTCCCTGAGATACTCAAAAGAGTCCTTAGGTAGAGGTTTAGTAAAGATGTCTGCAATCTGATCCTTGGAAGGCACAAACTCCAATCTGACTTCATTCTTGTTCACTTGCTCTCTCAAAAAGTGAAACTTGATGGATATATGTTTAGTCTTTAAATGCAACACTGGATTCTTAGATATATTTATTGCACTTGAATTATCACAGAAAATTGTGATAGGCTCCTCATACTCCACTCTTATGTCTCTTAGCATTTGCTTCATCCACAAAACTTGAGTGCAACTACCTACAACTGCAATATACTCTAATTCTATAGTGGACAGAGATATTACTTCTTGTTTCTTACTTATCCAAGAAACCAACCTCTTCCCCAAAAAGAATGCTCCACCACTGGTACTCTTATGATCATCCACATCTCCTGCCCAATCGGCATCTATATATGCATAAATAGAGAAATCATGATCTCTATACCATAGACCATACTCAACTATCCCTTTTAGATATCTAAAAATCCTCTTGATTACCATGACATGAGATTCTCTAGGATCAGCTTGAAATCTAGCAACAAGACCAACAACATTCATAATGTCAGGTCTAGTTTGAGTGAGATACAATAGTCCTCCAATCATTGACCTATACTTTTTCTGATCAGCCTTGGGAGAGTCATCATCCATGCTCAACTTACATCTAGTTGCCATGGGAGTACTCATTGGCTTTGAGTCTTCCATCCCAAATTTTTTCAACAATTCTTTCACATATTTGGTCTGAGAAATGAAGATTCCTTTCTTTGTTTGAGTGATTTGTAGACCCAAGAAGAAATTCATTTCCCCAAGCATGGACATCTCAAATTCTCTTTTCATTTGATTTGCAAAGGTTTTACACATACTATCTCTTCCTCCAAAAATGATATCATCAACAAACACTTCAACAATCAAGATATTTTCATGATCAATTTTGAAATACAAATTACTGTCAGCAGTACCTTTGTTGAAACCAATCTTCAAAAGATGTTTATCCAATCTTTCATACCAGGCTCTTGGGGCTTGCTTCAGTCCATACAGTGCTTTCTTCAACTTGCAGACCATATCACCATGATCAGACAATTGAAATCCATTTGGTTGCTCAATGTATACTTCTTCTTCCAAGTCACCATTCAGGAAGGCAGACTTGACATCCATCTAATACACTTTGAAATCTTTGAAGGGAGAAAATGCAAGAAATAATCTAACTGCTTCAATTCTTGCCACTAGAGTAAAAGTTTCTTCAAAATCAACTCCTTCTATTTGAGAATAGCCCTTATAAACCAATCTAGCTTTATTTCTGATTACTTCACCAATTTCATTTAGTTTGTTCCGAAAGAACCATTTGGTTCCAATTATATTCGTGTTTCTAGGTTTGGGAACAAGATCCCAAGTGTGATTTTTCTCAATTTGCATTAGCTCTTCCTCCATTTCTTTAGTCCAGTTTTCATCATTGCAAGCTTCATTCACTGTCTTAGGTTCAATCTTTGAAATTAGACAATACTCATCTGAATTTTGAGCAATTCTCTTTCTAGTTTGTACACTTTTTTTTGTCACCTATGATCTGATCTTCAGAGTGGTTGAGTCTTACATACCTTGGAACTTTGGGAGTTTCTTGCACTTTTGATTCTTGATCAGGCTCATTAAAACTCATCTCTTCTTCCTGATTTACTGGATCAATTTGAATCTATTTTTTAGAAGAGGCTTGGGCTTCTTGAATCAGAACACTATTCTAATCATCTTCATCATATTCATAAAACCTTGAGGGTTTTTCAATTCCTTCATCAACCGTTACATTTGTACTCTCTTGTTATCTTTCTTAGTCTCTTGTTATAACATTGGTATGCTTTGCTTTGAGTAGAGTAACCCAAGAATATTCTTTCATCACTTCTAACATCAAACTAGCCTAGATCTTCATCTCTTTTAATGTAACACTTGCTACCAAAGACTCTAAAATACCTCACAGTAGGAATGATGCCAAACCAAAGTTCATAAGGAGTTTTACTAGTGTTACTTCTGATTTGTACTCGATTGAGAGTATAGACTACAGTACTGACAGCTTCTCTCCAATAGATTTGAGGAACATTTGCTTCCATCATCATTGTCCTTAATGCTTCCTGGATGGTCCGATTCTTTCTCTCAACTACTCCATTCTGCTGTGGAGTCTTAGGAGTAGACAATTGTCTTTTTATTCCATGTTTCTCACAGAAATCTATGAACTGATTGGATGTGAATTCTCCACCTCTATCAAACCTTAGAAATTTTAATTTTAATCTGGTTTCATTCTCTACCATAGCCTTGAATATTTTGAATTTCTCAAGAGCCTCTGATTTATCCTTCAGAAAAGTTACCCACATCATCCAGGAATAGTCATCAATTAGTAACATGAAGTATCTATCACCTTGAACACTTCTGATTCTTGCCAGACCACATAAATCAGTATGAACTAAGTCCAATAATCTAGTAGAAGATTGTTCCTTGCATTTAAATGAGACTCTACTTTGTTTTCCCAACTGACATTCTTTGCACAAACTATTTGTAGGTTTCACCAGTTTTGGAAGATCTCTTACAACCTGAGTATTGCTTATCTTGATATAATCAAAATTCACATGACACATTCTCCTATGCGACAACCAACTCTGATCAACTTGAACAAATAAGCAACTTTTACTAGTACTAACCAAGTGGATGATATTACCTTTAGTTTGAGTATCGGATGCAATCTCTATTCTAAAACTTTTAAAGATCTTGCATTTTCTATTCTTAAATCAGAGATCATAGCCTTTGTCAACCAACTGTCCAACACTGAGAAGATTGTACTTCAATCCTTCAACATATAGTACATTACTAGTTTTGTTCCTTCCATCAAAAGAGATAGTTCCTCTTCCTCTGATTCTACCAGCAGAATTATCACCAAACTTTACCACTCCTCCTTCATACTTTTCAAAATCTATGAACTTGTTTTTGTCACTAGTCATATGGTGAGAGCAACCACTATTAATGACCCAATTATCATTTTCTTCAACTTGGGCAGCTAGAGCTCTTTCTACAACTTTATGATTAACAAATTCAGAGGACATTGGTTCTTCTTCCTTGATGGCAATAAACACCCAATCAATTCTGGATTTGTTTTCTGTCTCTGACTCATCATCTATTACTCCTTCATTATCATCTTCCTCATGAACATAGTAACAATTCTTTTGGAACCTTGATTTGTTAGAATTTGGCCTTGAAAATATTTCTGGACATCTTGAGGCAAAATGACCAATCTTTTTGTAGTTAAATCACTTAAAAGGCAATTTCCCTTCATACTTATCAGATTCTCTTGGCAGTCTTTTTGCAATAAGAGCTTCAAGGTGAGCAGTTTCAGCTTTTTCTTCTTCCAGGTCTTTTCCTACTTTTTCATACCATGATAGTTTCCTTGAAGAGTTATATCTTCTAATCAAACCTTTGTTTACCTTTTATAGAGGAACTGGCTTTGAATGATGATTCAGTCTTTGGGGGGGCATCTCCAAACTTGGTCATTTCAAATGCAGCCAGTTTACCGACCTATTGATCTCTTGTGATAGTTGTATGGGCTCTAAATTCTTCAATGGCAACAACTTTGATTTTATAAGAAGCAAGAAGGGATCTGAGAACTTTGCCAACAATCTCATCTTCATCCAAGACTCCACCAACACATCTAATGCCATAGACAATCTCATTTACTCTTGGCATAAAAGTAGTGATATTTTCATCATCTCTCATCTTTAGATTTTCAAATTTCCCTTTTAGACTCTGTCACCTTGCACATTTACCATACTTGTCTCCTTCATGCAGAAGTTCCAATATTTGCCAAATCTCAAAAGCAGTTGGTAAGTCAACAAAATTTGAAAGCTCTAAATCAGATAATGCACTTAGAAGAGCTTCTATAGTCCACAGATTATTTTCAGCATCTATGATTTCATTTGGGGCTTTCGGACTACCCTGAGGAGGAGCATACTTTGTTGAAGCCATGTTCTAGTACTGCATTCCCATACATTGCAAGTGACATTTCATGTGACTTTTCCAAAGATTGAAATTAGTTCCATCAAACTTTGGACTATCCTTCTTATAAGATGACAGCCTAGATCTCCTCAAGCAATTAAGCTCTTTTTAGAGGAACTTGGCTCTGATACCAATTGTTAGATTTAGGATAGACAATTGAGAGGGGGGATGAATCAGTTGTCTAAAACTTTCTTCAATTTAAACACTTAAATCCACTTTGTAATTCAATAGCACAATAACAATTCAATCATGGAGACACAATGCATTTAAACCAAGAGCAACAACACATCAACACATAAGACACCAAGATTTTGATGTGGAAAACCTGGTTAAGGGAAAAACCACAAGGTGATTAACCCAAGATTGTATTCTCTGTTAGAAGAATAGAAAGAACAAATGGCACATGCCAATTAGGGCTCACTACCTGAGCGCACTGCTCACAAGAGGCTCACTACCTACAAGAGACACACTGTCTACAAAATAGTAAGTATCACATACATGAATTGAGAATAGCATCTTCACCATGCTTGAATTAGTTCTATTTAAGCCCAAAACTTCTACTGTATCTTTCGCTCTCCTCCTCGCTACCACACACTCATCTCCACAAGATACACTTTGAAATGACTTTACAATTCCTTATTTATACAAGACATTAACTTAGGAATGATCATCTAAGTTGGCAAATATCAACAAGAACATCCGCAGGATGTGTAACTCATCCGGTCGGCCAGTCTCAGGAAGAACACCTTCATCTAGAAGTAATTCATCAAATGTGAGCTTCAACTCCAATGCAGACCACCAACATGAACTGGACACAATCCAAAGATCTCCACAGGCTTGCCTAAATTACAAGAACATCCACATTTCATTTGCTTACTGAAATCCTTCTCTCCTTCATCCGGAACCTCAAGAACACAGCCTGTCATCACTATCACAAAGGAATAGATGCTTGTGGACCTTCAAACCACAAACCAATCAAGTTGACACTTTAAAAAGACTTCCTCAACACTCCTCAAATCTGCAAAATAGGATAATGCATTTTCAAATCTCACTGGACCTATATGTATCACTCTGTCACCACTGAACACCTGCCAGAACCAGTTTTACTTGAGCAGCCACAACTTCTCCAGATCTTCATGTGGACCTCTAAAATCTCTACTAGATCACCTTAAGATACATATCTACAAACCCTTTAAACCATATCCTCTAATCCTCATCTTATCTTGGACTTTTACCTTACTGTCTTCACTATTTTTTACTGTTCCTGATATGACCAATTTTCTCAATATCCTCAGCAATCAGTTCATCTAAACCTTATCATTAATGCAATAGAAGTATGTTGACATCAATAACAACACTATTTAGTCCTATACTTGCAACAAACCACACATATTGCATGCATAATATCAGGTCTAGAAGTAGTTAGGTACAACAATCCTCCAATCATAGACCTATGGAAGTCTGATCCACCTCTGAAGACTCATCATCCTTGCTCAAGTGTCATCTAGTGACCATGTGAGTACTCACTAATTTTGAATCCTCCATACCAAACTTATTCAACAAATCTTTGACATACTTACCTTGTGAAATAAAGATACCACCATCTAGCTAAGTAATTTGAAGTCTAAGGAAGAAAGACACCTCACCAATCATAGAGATCTCAAACTCTTTTTGCATCTTCTCTAAAAACCTCTTACACATATTATCATCTCCACCAAACATGATGTCATCAACATATACTGCAACTATCAACATCATGTCTCCTTCTTCCTTGATGTAAATATTGCTATCTGTAGTACCTTTCTTGAATCCCTATTGAATTAAGTACCTATCTAGCCTAGCATACCAAGCCCTAAGTGCTTACTTGAGACCATACAAAGCCTTCTTGATTCTATACACCATGTTTGGATCTTTTGATAGCTATAAACCATCTAGTTGTTCAATATAAACCTCTTCCTCTAGATCACCATTCAAGAAAGTTGACTTAACATCCATGTGATATGGCTTGAAGTTCTTATCAGCAACAAGAGCAATGAACATTCTAATTGCCTCTATCCTAGCTACTAGAGCAAAAGTCTCTTCAAATTCAATGCCTTCAACTTGTGTGTATCTTTTTCATACCAATCTTGCTTTGTTCCTTACAACTTCACCTTCTTCATTCAGCTTTTTCTAGAACACCCACTTTGTTCCTATAACATTCTTATTGGTTGGTTTGGGAACCAATTCCCATGTTTGATTCTTCTCTATCTGATCCAATTCTTCTTCCATGGCCTTTATCCATCCATCATCTTTGCTAGCATCAACAAAGGTTTTGGGTTCTACTTTTGATAACAAACACAAGTTTACTTTCTCACATGTCTTAACAAGCTTTCTCCTTTTCTGCACACTTTCATCCTTATCTCCAATGATCTGATCTATTCAGTGGTTCTTCTGAACATACTTTGCTAGAGTCTTAGGCATCTACTATGGTTCTTGTTCCTTTTCTTGTTACACTTCTTCTTCATCATCTTCAATGCATGGAAAGATATTAGATTCAGAGTTCTCTAATTCTTGTGAGATCTGATACAGGTCTTCATCTACCTTGACATTTGTTCTTTCAATCATCTTTCCCAACCTCTTGTTGTAGCATCTATAATTCTTCCTTCTAGTTGAGTAACCAAGAAAGATTCCTTCATCACTTCTTGAATCAAACTTTCCTATATCTTCTTCATCTCTTCTGATATAGCATTTGCTGCCAAAGATCCTGAAGTATCTAACAATGAGAGGTCTTCCATACCATAGCTCATTAGGGGTCTTAGTGTTGTTGACCCTTAGTTGCACTCTATTTATTAGATAGATAGTAGTATGAACTGCCTCATTCCATTACATATCAAGCAGATCTACATCTTTCAAAATTGCCCTAGACATCTCTTGCATAGTCCTACTCTTCCTTTCAACTACCCCATTTTGCTAAGGGGTCCTAGGAGCTGACAAATATCTCCTAATACCATGATCCTCACAAAACTTTTCAAATTCATTTGAACTAAACTTGCATCATCTATTAGACCTTAAGCACTTGTTCTTAGCATCCACTTCATTTTCAACCATAGCTTTGAACACCTTAAATTTATCAAGGGCATCTAATTTTTCTCTTAAGAAAGTAACCCAAGTCATTCTAGAATAATCATCAATAAGAAACATAAAATATCTCACCTTGTTGACTCTTTACTCTTGTAGGGACACATAGATCAATGTGAATCAGCTCCAATGGTTTTGAAGAAGAGTATTCCTTGCTTTTGAAACTTGTCTTTGTCTGCTTTCCCATTTGACATTCCTTGCATACTGTGTTTGGAGGCTTGATTATCTTGGGCATGTCTCTCACTACATGAGTAGAGATGATCCTTACCATATTATCGAAATTGTTGTGTCCCATTCTTTTGTGCCACAACCATTAACACTCATTGGATTGATCCAAAAAATATGTTCTTCCATTTACCTCCTTCAAATGATAGATATCACCATATGTCTTGATACCTTTTGCAACAACTTTTCTGGACCCTGCTTTCCTAATTTAACAACCGTTGGCATGAAAGGTGAGATTATAACCTTTACTACACATCTAAATGACACTAAGAAGATTGTGTTTTATCCCTTTGACATAAAGGACATCCTCAAACCTATTCTTCCCATCAATAGTTATAGCACATTTTCCACATATTTGTGCTAACTCATCACCACCAAACTTGAAAACACCATCATCCCACTTCTCAAGGTTGATAAACTTCTCCTTGTCAGTAGTCATATGATTTGAGAAACCAATATCAATTACCCAAGCCTTAGCTTCTTATCTTGCATGAAAAGTAGTCCATACAACCATTGATCTATCATTGTTTTGATTTGTTTGCAAGGCATTAGTCTTCTCACATTTTCTAACATCATCCTTTTTGTCACCAACACTCAAGGCCATGAAAAGTGTTTCATCATTTGAATCATCATGATCATCATCTTCTAAAGAACAACTGCTATCTATGGAATATAGACTTCTTTTGAACTTGTCTCTTTTGTTACTACCCCTTGATTCTTTAAAAGGACATTTAGAAGCAAAGTGACCAACCTTTCCACAATTGAAACATTTGAAAGGTAACTTACCTTTGTATTTTCCAGTGCCTTTCTTCAATCTTCTCACAAAATTTGCTTAACTTCATCAGAACTCTCATCTTCATCAGCAGTTTCATCCTTTATCTTCATACTAACTTTGAAAGCAGCTTCTTTCTTTGAAGCATCACTACTGAACTCTCTCATTTCAAAGGTAGTAAGGGAACCAAACAATTTGTCAATATTGTATGTATCCAAGTCTACAGTCTCCTTGATGAAGGGGGTAAATCATAAAACACACAACAATAGAAATTGTACATAGAAAATAGAACTTTCTTTATTGATTTGGACAACTTATTACATTATAGAAGCTCAAATACAATCAGAGGAATCAACCCTCCACAAGCTACAACACATTACAACTTACTATCAAAAGACTCTGGAATCATCAACCTTCTGTAACCCCAAATCAGGTTGGGTTTCTATTTTCCCACCTATTCTTGACTCTACACTTCCCCCCTTAACTCTACTACTACCCAAGGTTCCCAAAAATGGTTATTAATAGCTTTTTTGGCAGCCAACAACCTAATTTCAAAATTTGCTTCTCCCTCCAAAAATAGGTCAACTTCTGGGAGCCATAATTTTTGATCTAGGTGTCCGATTGATGAACCATTTTATGCATCGAAAAGCTCACGGAGTGCTCTATGTGCTAAGAACCCGCTCTACCAGTTTCATCCATTTTTGGTCCCATACTAGGCTATTTAGTGCCTCAAACCTAAGTTTGAATAACTTTAAAGCATTTTTCAGGAAACATAAACTTTAATATCTTTCAGCTCGCAAATGATCTTTGCATGATTCCTTCACCAAATGTCTTATTTTTTAGTTATGAAGCTTCTTGTAAATTTTCACTTCATTATGTGCCCAAATGCAAAATTTCTAAAAATAACAGGTTGTCATTTTTAATAGTTTGGAAAAATTGAAAGTTCTACATCATTATTCAAGTAATTATGGAACTAGAACCACAAATTTTGAAAAGAAATGGAAAGAACATCAACAATTTTGAAACACATCTTTTTCTTTGAGTGATGCAAGATTGACCTTACACCACTAGATGCTCCTACATCAGACAACTAGGGTAATTTGAGAAGTGACCCTGTCACGTCTCATGTGTTTGTGTGAGGAAAACCCAAATGGTCAACCTTTGTGTTAGACAACCAAGAAGAATCTTCAACAAGCCTTCCTTTCTATTTCACCAGTTATTCTTCATATTGCTAATTCTGAGTACTTCTTCCTACACGGCTATCCAAGATCTTTTCTATCTCCTTGGTTGAAGTAGATGTCGGAATACTCCACTATTCTTCTGTTGGTCCATCCTCTGTTCTACCTTCATGATATTCTAATAAATCAGCAATTTTGAAAATAGGAGAAATGTTGATCCCACTCGGCAGCTCTACCTCATATGTATTTCTTGAATCATGTTTCTTCAAAATTTTGCATGGTCCAAATTTCTTCATTTCAGCTTATTGTATGTTCCAATTGGGAACCTTTCTTTTCTCAAGTAACCAATGACTTCATCTCCTACCTAGAATTCCTTATACCTCCTCTTCTGATCTTCCTTAGCCTTGTACTAAATATTCATCTTATTAATGTGCTTTTTCACCTCTTCATGCAAATTCTTCATGTGTTCTGCAAAGTTTTTGGCTTCAGCACTTGTCTTTTCTCCTTTGTCCGGCTTCCTTAACTCAGAAGCATTTCTTGGGCTATTACCATATACAATCTAGAATGGTGATTTACCAGTACTCCTATTGATAGAATTATTGTAAGCAAATTCTGCCTATGGTAAAATCAAATCCCATCCCTTGGGCTTATCTCGTACTACGCATCGTAGCAGGTTACCCAAACTCCTATTCACCACTTTGGTCTATCCATTAGCCTGTGGATGGTGTGTAGAACTGAACTTCAAATCAATCTTCAACTTCTTCCATAATTTCCTCCAGAAATAACCAACAAACTTGGTATCTTGATTTGAAACTATGCTCTTTGGTAGACCATGTAATCTCACCACCTCTCTGAAAAATAATTTAGCAATATGGACAGCATCATTAGTCTTCTTGCAAGGAATAAAATGTGTCATCTTCGAGAATCTATCCACCACCACAAAAATGGAATCATATCCTCTTTGTGTCCTTGGTAAGCCAAGAACAAAATCCATACTAATATCATCCCATGGCTTCTCTGGTACAGGTAGTGGCTGATATAGACCTATATTCAAACTTGCTCCTTTCGCCATCTGACATACTCTGCAACTTTGCACAAATTTCCTCACATCCTGCTGTAACTGTGGCCAATAATAATTTTCCCCAACAATAGCAATGGTCTTATCTCAACCAAAGTGTCTAGCCAATCCTCCACTATGCTTCTCCTTAATTAGGTTCTCTCTCATGGAACTCCTTAGAATGCACAACTAGCTTCCTCTAAACAACATGCCATCTTGGATTATGAAATCCAACCATTTTATCTTGTCCAAAGTAATAGGTTCCAAACAAGCTTTCCAAGCCTCTACAAAATCAAGATCATTAGGATACAAACTTTTGAGCTCATCAAACCCAATAACATCTATCTTCATTTCTGTCAACAAATTTTACCTTCTGATCAAGGCATCTGCAACTCTATTGGACTTCCCACTTTTGTGCTTCAAAACAAAAGTATAGTTTTGCAAAAACTCAACCCATTTTAAATGCTTTTGGTCTAATTTTCCTTGACTATTAAGATATTGCAAATCCTGATGATTAGTATATAAAACAAACTCTTTTGGCAACAAATAATGTCTCCATTTATTCAAAGCCTACACTATTGCATAAAATTCCTGATCATAAACATAATACTTTTTCTTGTCATCGTTAAGCTTCTCACTAAAATAGGCAATGGGCTTACCTTCTTGGCTCAAAAAAGCTCCTATACCACTACCACTAGAATCACAATCTACATGAAAAACCTTATTAAATTCTGGAAGTGCCAAAATAGGTTGTTCTATGACTTTCTGCTTCAATGTATCAAAGCTCTTGTCTGCTCCTTTAGTCCATCTAAACTATTTTCAATCCCCTCTCATTGTCTCTATTAGGGGTGCACAAATACTACTAAAATTCCTTATAAACTTTCTCCAAAAACTTGCCAAACCATGAAAAGATCATACCTCTGTGGTACTCTTTGGTGTAGGCCATTCAATGATAGCCCTCACCTTCTCTGGGTCCATCTTACAACCTTCCTCTGAGACAACAAATCCTAAGTATACCAACTCCTTCTTTGCAAAGCTACATTTCTTCAGATTGATCAAGAACTTCTCCTCCCTTAGCTTCTCCAAAACTCTTCTGATATGCATCATATGCTCATCCCAAGTCTTACTAAAAATCAAAATGTCATCTAAATAAACAATAACAAAACTGCCCAAAAATTCTTTTAGTACCCCGTTCATGAGCCGCATGAATGTGCTTGGTGCATTTGTTAGCCCAAATGGCATGGCTAACCACTCATACAAACCCTCCTTTGTCTTGAAGGCTATCTTCCATTCATCTCCTTCTATGATTCAGATCTGGTGATACCCACTCTTTAGATCAATCTTCGTGAAGTACTTGGCTCCACTCAAACAGTCCATTATGTCATCCATTCTAGGCAATGAAAATCTATACTTGGTTGTGATCTTATTGATGGCTCAAGAATCTATACACATTCTCCACTCTCCATCTTTCTTTGGTGCTAGTACTATAGGTATCGTACAGGGACTTAGGCTCTCTCTTATCAATCCCTTCCTCAAGAACTCCTAAACTTGTCTATTCAACTCTTCACTCTCGACTGGAGTCATTCTATGGGCTGCCTTATTCAGTAAACTGGCTCCTGGTATAAAATCTATTTGATGACTTATCTTCCTCACTGGTGGTAAACCTTCTAGTACATTATTAGAGATAATGTCTTGAAATTCTTCCAACATATCTAAAACTTTTGCTGGTACATCTTTACATTTCTCTTGACTAATCTTAGGAATCAATGCAAAGCAATGATGCTCATGCTTCATACCCTCCAAAAATTTTCTACCATCTACCAGGAAAATTCTGGCAGTACTACATACCTTTTGTTTCACCTCCTTTAAGGGCTTCAACTTATAATGAACTCCATCCTTTGTAAGGGAGTATGTGTTTGCACGGCCATCACGGATAGTGCTACTATCATACTACCATGGCCTCCCCAATAACATATGACATGCATCCATCGGTATGATGTCACACATCACCTCATCATGGTAGTCACCAATCTTGAACTTCACTAAACACTGCTCATTGACCAAAGCTCTATGGTTCTTCTACAACCATGAAATCTGATATGGATGTGGATGCTTTCTTCTTCTCAACTTCAACTTGTCAACCATTTCCTCTAAAATAAGATTATTAGTGTTTCCACTGTCAATAATAATATCACAACACTTACCTTCACATTTGCACCTTGTGCGGAACAAACTCTTCCTCTGATTGGGTTCTTTCTCCTCATTCAACAAAGTTCTTATAACAACTAGGGTTTCTCCCCTTTCAACATCTTCAGAGCACTCAGATTGCACATCTTGATCAACATGTGCAACTCATACATTACCTTCAATTCTTCTATTTGTCCTTTCTTGATGTTGTGGACACTCATATGCTCGATGCCCTTCTTCTCCACATTGGAAACAGGTTCCTTTGAAACCTCCTCTTCCAGGTCCTTGCCTAGGTCTTTCTCTTCCTCTTCCTCTTTGCTCACCATTGTTTTGGTCATGAGGGCAGTAGGCATTATCCCCTCTGTGATTTTGACTAGTGCCAGCCTCTCCATTTTTCTTTTGATCTTCATTATGGCCTCCATAGAGTCTTCCACCAATCTTTCCACCTTGGCCTCTTCCCCTTTGCTTGCTATCGAATCTTTTATTTAGCTTCTCTTCCACCTTTAGGGAAAACTGGTAGGCATCTTATATGGTGGTCATTCTGACTAGGCTTAGCTCCTTTGAATACTTGACCTCAACCCATTAATGTAGTGAGCTACCTTCTCCTTGTTGGGCTTTGCATGGCCTATCCTGATAGTAATTTTATAAAACTCTTATGTATACTCCTTAACAGACTTGTTACCTTGCTTCAGTCCTTGCAGCTTCTTTAGTAGCTCCATCTCATAATCCACAAGAATGAACTACTTCTTCAATTTCTCCACCATCTGATCCCATTTGTTAATCTTTCCTTTTCCTCTTATGTTCCTTTCTAATTGGACCTCCTTCCACCAAATACTAGCATGGCCCTTCAACTTTGTTTTACAAACTTGACCTGATCTGGGTCCTCCACATCTTCATATTTGAAATACTCCTCCATGTCATTGATCCAATCAATAAGTTGTTTTGGATTCAAATCTCCAAAATATGTAGAAACTTCGATCCTGGGCCTCTTTCCAATCTTTGAAATGGCTCCAACAACCTAACTTCTGAAGGATCTCTTGTAGCTTCATGTTCTTCCTTGGATAGCTCTTCTTCAGCTTCATCCTCACTTTCTTCTCTTGTTCTCGGATTAAACCCTCTTTGCAGTTCCTCTTGCAATGCATCGATTTTCCTTTGTAGGGCTCTAAAACCCTCTTCCATCAAAGAATTCCTCCCAATATGGTTTCTTCGTGGAGGCATCTTGTAGAAAACCCACAACCTCAGGTCCTGGTGCAAACTGCCTCACGGTCGACGATTTGTCTACACACTCAAGAACCCTTGCTTTGATACCACTTGATGAAGGGGGTAAATCATAAAACACATAACAACAAAAATTACACACAGAAAATAGAACTTTCTTTATTCATTTGGATAACTTATTACATTATAGAAGCTCAAATACAATCAAAGGAATCAACCCTCCACAGGTTGCAACACATTACAACTTACTATCACAAGACTCTGGAATCATCTGCCTTTTGTAACCCCAAATTAGCTAGGGTTTCTATTTTCTTGCCTATTCTTGACTCTACACTTCCCCCCTTAACTCTACTACTGCCTAGGGTTCCTAAAAATGGTTATTAATAGCCTTTTTGGTGGCCAACAACCTAATTTCAAAATTTGCTTCTCCCTCCAAAACTAGGTCAACTTCCAGGAGCCATAACTTTTGATCTAAGAATCTGATTGATGAACTATTTTATGCGTTAGAAATCTCAACGAGTGTTCTACATTGTAAAAACTTTCTCTTCCAATTCTAGCCATTTTCAGGCCCGTACGGGGCCATTTAGTGCCTCAAACCTGAGTTTGAATAATTTTTAGGCATTTTTTGGGAAATAGAAACTTTAATATCTTTCAGCTTGGAAATGATCTTTGCATGATTCCTTCACCAAATGTCTTATTTTTCAGTTATGATCTTCCTATAAGTTTTCACTTCATTCTGTGCACAAATGCAAACTTTCTAAAAATAGCAAGTTGTTATTTTTAGCATTTTGGAAAAACTGAAAGTTCTACATCATTATTCAAGCGATTATGGAACTAGAACCACAAATTTTGAAAAGAAATGGAAAGAACATCAACAATTTGGAAACACAACTTTTTTTTTGGGTGATGTAAGATTGCCCTTACAACACTGGATGCTCCTGCATCACTCCTCAATAGCAGATACCTTATGAATGTAAGATTTTAGAAAAGATCTTAGAATCTTCTTCACAATATCATCTTCTTTCACTTCTCCACCAAGACCTATGATGCCATTGACCACTTCATTCACTCGAAGCATATATCTAGCAATGTCTTCATCTTCTATCACCTTTAGGGTCACAAATTTGCTTTTGAGAATTTGCATCTTTTCTTTCTTTAATTTCTTGTCTCCTTCATAAATGGTTTCAAATTTATTTCAAACTTCTTGAGTAGAACTACAACTCATTACCTTTGAAAGTTCTGAATTAGCTAACCCACTCATGATAGAAAACTTTGCCTTGGCATTGTTATCATAATTCTTAACTTCATCTATGTTTGTAGGAAGAGTAGCACGAACTATGTAACTAGTCTTGATAGAGTCCCAAACTCCACACCCTAGAGAATTGATATAGGCTTCCATCCTTAGCTTCCAAAAAACATAATTTATTCTATCAAACCTGGGTATCTTGTTGTATCCATTATGTGCCATCTCAGACATTCCTCAAGTGGTTAAGCTTCCTTTAGAGGAACATGGCTCTGATACTAACTGTTGAACACACCAGGATACTAAGAGGGGGGTGAATTAGTGTCTTATTAAACTTCAAGTCCTTCGGAGCAGATTATAACATCAACAAAACATGAAAGATTAATACAATATACATCAATACATAACACTAGATATACGTGGAAAACCCAAGAAGGGAAAAACCATGGTGAGGATTAACTCAATATATGAAGCTCAAAATAACAAAATTGTTTTAGGGCTCCAACCCAAGGAAGCTATTACTCTCTACTGACTTTGTTTTAGGGCTACAGCCCAAGGAAGCTACTACTCCCTAAAAAATTTTCTTTAGGTTCACTCCCAAGGAAGATACAACTCCCTAAAGTCTTTGTTTTAGGGTCACTCCCAAGGAATTAACTACTCCTTGAATTAAGAACAAACTTAAAAAATATTACAGTATGATAGTCCTTCTATTGCCTGAAAACTGACATTATAATTCACACCTTTGATGAGTGCAATTCTACCTCTTCACACTTCCTTCTAATGATTAGATTAGTTAGGCACACTCTACACTTGATCACTCACATATAAGTCTTCAAGATGAATTAGGATAGCATCTAGAACTTTTTCGCTTTCTCCTTTAGTCGCACATCATAATGCAGTCATTCTGCTCTTTTTTTTGCTTGCGAGACTTATCAATCACATTACAATCACACTTTGCCTAACTCAATTTGATTTACAATTTATACATGATATTACATTGATTACATTTCTTGTCAACTAGAGACAACATGAAAAATATATTTACAAGTTAGCCAAACAACACACAACATGAAATGTGTAGAGAACAAGTCCTAAACAAGACTACACACTACACCAATAGAAGACCCATGCCTTGTGGATATCAAAACTTGCTTAATTAGGTCCAAAACATCCTTCACAACATCAAACATCAACAAATTACATCCGCACACTCCACTCACTTGAAAATAGGACAGCCTGAAGCAAAGACATATGAAACATGAAGCATAATGACCACAACAACTTGAAAACCTTGTGCGATACTAGAAACAAGAAAGATCTTCATGAAACTTTTATAGATGAGTCTACATGACTCATACAACATCTCCAAACACACCTTTACCTCTACACATCAAGGATTTTGTACCTCAAATCTTCAATCATGAACTCTGAGAACAATCTGTCATTCAAAACACACTACAACATACTATCATTGAAAAATTGAGCTTACGAACCACTGAGAAACCTAAAACTACAAGGAAGCATGTAATGCACATCCATAATCATGTCCACATAATTGCAAAGGTGAACATTCACATCTAGAGGAATGCAGAGCATTCCAATAGGCCTTCAACTCTATCTTACTCTGTCAGGAAACATGTCGGTACTCTATTATGCATAACTTTCACAGCAAAAGGACAAATAATCTGAAACTTTCAAATTATCACCTTCACTAGACCCTAAACATGGTTCCAGAACCACATAGCCATAACTTCTAAGTGGAGGAATGTGGAGCATTCTATTTCCCTACTAAGAACACCTTCACAAAACCAACACTATCTTCACACTGTCAACAACAAAACACTCTTACGATAATCCAAACATCATGAAACTTGGAACATACATGCTTCAAGCTACCAGTAACATCTTCCCAACATTAGAAACACATTAGATTATCTTAGTGCTTCTAATTCCCTTATTAATATAACTTCATACTCAATTCTGCACTGATTAGGGCATGACATCCAACCATGAACTTCAATAATCCACATTACATTCAACATGCCATACAACCATGAACACCATCACATAGCCATGACAATGTTGACATCAATGACAACCTTAGGAACCATATGTGTAACAATATATATAGTAATATACGTGCATACATACATACATACATACATACATACATATATATATATATATATATATATATATATATATATATATATATATATATATATATATATATATAATTTTGTAAGCACTGTATAAAATGATGATATTATATATACATTTACAAATGATATATATATATATATATAATTCAAATCAAAATCAAGAGTTAAATCATCCTTTAAGTTGGCTGCAAGAGGCATTTTAAAATAAAGAACAACAATAAATAGGACGTAGGTCGCAGCCTATGGTTGGCACCAAGGCCCGGCCCAACCAGTCATGCCTTTGAGTGGGAAGCTGTGGCTCCCCATAGCTCCCACAGTTATTACTGTGGTAGTTGTGGATTCCACAGCTACCTTGAAGGTAAGCCACTACAATTTAATCAATATTTTTTTAAAGATCATTATGCCATTTGAATTCAATATGAATTGAATAACAAATGTTATCTCTACAAAGAGTAATAATATTATAACTTCCAAAAATTTGATCATTATCACTTCAAATAAATTGATCAAAACATCAATCTGTATTATATAGGATAATAAAGTATTCAAAATAAACAATAATTATAAACATAGATTACATTTTAATTACAAAGTTATAGTCAATCCATTTGTTCTTATTTTTTTCAACAAATCAGAGATAGATCATTTACATAAAAATGTTATTCTGATCATCATTTACAATTGATATGAATTCCATAAATACATTGTAATATAATTTTCCCTTCAATTGGAATCTTTTGTCCAAATTGCATTCTACAACAAACCTGCATGTACATAATTGAGCAGCCCAGTCTCACTCTCCTCCCAGCCATAGGACTAATAAATCAAGTCCACCCCAAGAGAGAGATGAATTCCAAATGCTCAAATCATTATAAAATAAAAACAAGAATAAAACCAAGATAGGTTGACTCACACACACATAAACTATTTACAAATTCTTGCAAAGGGGGAAAAGGGGGTTTCGCTTCTCTCTTGGGGCTAATTTATCACAACTTTTCTTCACAATATATATATATATATATATATATATATATATATACAGAGATCTCCTCAATCCCATCAAATCACAACCCTTCAACACAGCTCTCCATCACCACACAACCATATCAACACATTCCCTTCTATCAACACCATGCCTCCATTTTATAACCCTTCAACACAACAACTCCATTTTACAACCCTTCAGCATAAAACCACAACCACACAACTCCTCCATTTTATAGCCTTT
The DNA here is from genome assembly GCA_027924645.1 of Cunninghamia lanceolata. Taxonomy (NCBI): domain Eukaryota; kingdom Viridiplantae; phylum Streptophyta; class Pinopsida; order Cupressales; family Cupressaceae; genus Cunninghamia; species Cunninghamia lanceolata. The sequence continues at coordinate 4,631,470 of BSBN01000082.1, forward strand.
TAGCATAACAACAATAATAATACAATACCTTCATTTTTTTTACAACTCCCCAAGAGAGGCTCCATCTCCTCAACCCCACATGAAGGAGGCTCTCAAGCCTTAGGTGAGATTAGCTCCTTTTACACAACCAAGCCCCCAAATACTCATGCATGCCACAATGCAACATAGACACAACCAAAATAACATTTCTTACAATTAAACACTCTGTTCACCATGTGAAAGCTAAGCATGCTAAGAAGCCTACAAAGTGGCCTATCCCCCTTCACCAAGGCCTCATCTACCGCCTTTATAAATTTCATCTTTCCTTGTGTTCGCCGAAACCCATTCAGCCCACCATTGTTGAAATCCCTATGGATAACCCCTCCATTGTCGATACCACTTCTGAGAAACCCATTGATTCTACCCCTACCACCCAAAAATTGAAAGGGGTTTTCTTTTCTGATTCCCTGGAAGAGACTACTATGAAGGACCTTCATACTCCTCCTTCCAAAGGTAGTGTGAAATCAAAGAAACAACAACTTTAGGAAGTGGAGGCTATTTTAGAGATCATTGACTCAAGGGGGATATGGGGACCCATAAGAATAAAAAAAGTAACAGTGAGGGACCACTGAAAAAGGCCAAAACTAAAATAGCTAAAGCTAAGACTGAGGGTAACACTTCAGGTGTTAGAAGATCCAGCAGAATTACAGTAATAGCAGAATTATAGGCAAACCAGCCCCACAGGCAAAATTGATAGAATACTTTGAAAGTGACTCAGATATGTCTACTCAGGAGGGAGAGCTAACTACAGCTGAAGACATCGAAGTGCAGGAAATTGACTCAGAGGAGACTGAAGGGCTAGAGGAAAAGGATATGCAAGCTAAGGACATTGATGGTGGTGATTCTGTGCCTGGAGATCATACTCAAGATGAGGAGGGGATGACTACTGAGAAGGTTGAGGAAGGTGCTAATTAGAAGGATGAAATGGCTGCTCTAAGAAACCATGTGGAATCCCTTGAGTAGAAGCTTCTCTCCCTTAGACACTTCATAAATAGAATGATTTTCCAATCAGTCATGGTTAATTTGAATTTTTTGTAGGAGCAGGACACCCTTGCACATGGCGTGGATGAAGAGAAGACTAAAGAATTTGATAAAATTTATGATTTCCTATTCAAAGGCTAGAAGGATTCTTTTTCCTAGATTTGTCTCTTTGCTTTCTATTTCTTTCTATTGTCAGACTGCTACTATTTACTATTTGTTGTTAATCGACTGTCAATGTTGTAGCTGCAATTAGTGGCTCCTTTTGTTCGTGAGCCTTTGTAGCCCCTTTTTTGGGTTGTCTTGTAATGGTTCGGCCCCTTGTTTTTGCCACTTTATTTTATCAAAAACATTTCTTACAACTCCATTGTTACACAAGAAACAAAAAGCACAATCATATCAACAATTATTAGAATTAACAAAAAAATTAAATTAAAACCCAAATCATACCTTGACTATCCAAGTTAGGATCAACCCAAGAAATTAGGGTTTAAATCTAGCAAATCTTGATCAATCAAAGATTTTTCCAACCAATATCCAATCTTCCAATCATAGCCATTTCTTTCTAGCCATATCCTTCCTCCCAATCCTTCTCCAACACAAAATTAATGACATAGAAAAGAAGAAAGCCAAGCTTCAGCACACATGCTCACACACAACATGAGTGATTCCAATTCCTCTCATAAATAAATTATACCCACAACCTTTCAATTTCCCCCAAAATAAAATCCAAAAAGGCAATAATAACAAAAATGACTTTTGTTTTAAAAACAACTTAATAGAATCAAATAATAAATAAAACATATTTCCCCCAATTACCAATTAAATAATCATAAAATTAAAGTACCAATATAATTAATCCAAATACCCCTAACATAAAAACATGCAACAAAATATAAAAATAAATTAATAAGATTGAGAATTTTGGAATTGTCTCCAATCTAAAGGGATTTGGACTGCCCACCTGCAAAACTCTATTTGAACATCAGTACATCTCAAAAAATATAGCCCTTCACTTGGACCAATAGGAGATCAGGGCTCACCAACATTGTTGAATGATTGGATAGATTTATGTGTATAACAGAAGGGTTTGAGGAACATATCAACTTGAAATCCAACATCCTTCTAATATCAATGTCCAATCACTTCTCAGTGGCACTAGATATAATGTCCTTTGATCGACCAAATAGGAGCTACTTCAAGTTTGAAAGGATGTGGTTGTGAAATAGGGATTTTATTGGCTTAATTAAACAATGGTAGGAGGAAATTCTAAGGTTGGGCGGAATAGTCAGCTATACTCTTTGCAAAAGGATTGGGCATGTAAAGAACAAAATGAAGGAATGGAATGTGCACACTTTCAAGAACATCTTGAAGGAGAAAGAATGGGTGGAGGAGGATCTTATAGTGCTAAATAAGGAAGTTATCAAGAATAGTATGTTTCAAAGGGATTATGATAGAGAGAAGCTGCTACTGGGAAAACATGAGGAATTGCTAGCTTATGAGGATGAATACTAGAAAGCCAAAGCAAGGGAAAGTTGACTAGAGGCCATTGATATGAATACATTTTTTTTTCATAATTCAGTTAAAGCTAGAAGAATGGTGAATAGAATCACTAAGATTCACACCACTGATGGTTGTTGCATTCGAGAAGGCAAAGACATAGAGGCAGGGGCTGCAAATTTTTTCTATGAGGTCCTATCTCCCATGAGTGACATCGATATGTTAGATTACCAAAAGATATTGGATTTAATTGAGCCATGGGTTGTTGAGGAAGATTACAAAATGCTCAATGTTCCCTTTGAGGAAGAGGAAATTAGTATCATTGCTCAACAGTTGCACCCAGACAAGGCTTCTAGACCCAACGGGTTCACAACTCTTTTCTATGAAAAATGTTGGAACTTTATTGGCAAAGATGTCTGGCAAGTGGCAGAAGAATGTAGGAAAAAGAATAAGTTTTTCAAGGATATAAACAATACTGTGACCACTCTAATACTGAAGAAAATAGATTGTCAGGCATTCTCTAACTTTAGGTTGATATCTTTGTGCAACACAATATACAAAATAATATCGAAAGCACTGTCTAACAAATTAAAAAAATATTAGAGAAGATCATTTCAGAAAACCAAAATGGATTTATGCCTGGAAGAGACATTATGGATAGCATTATTTTAGTTAATGAAATAATACACTCAATAATGGAATCTAAGATAAGCAGCATGCTAATCAAACTAGATGTCAGTAAGGTGTATGATAGGGTGCAGTGGCACTTCCTCTTAAAAGTAATGAAGTAGTTCAGTTTTAGAAAAAATGGTTGGATATGATATTCTTTTGCATTTCATTGGTGTGGATTTCCCTCGTTGTTAATGGCTCTCTGAGAAGCTTCTTTGAATCTACTCAAGGCTTGCAGAAAGGGGACACCTTGTCCCCTTTCCTTTTTGTAATCATGGTGGAGGCTCTTGGTGGTCTAATTCGTAACCAATAGAGAATAGGAAGATGGAAGGGAATCCTTATAGCACACAGGGTTGAGCCAATCACACATGCTTAGTTTGCAAATGACACAATGGTATCTGGAGAAGTCAATCTAAGGGAAGCAAAGATTATCAAAGACATCATTGATGCATATAGCAAGAGTTCTAGTTAGACAATCAACACAGATAAATAAAAATTCTACTTCTTCAATACCAATAGAAGACGACAATGTTGAATTTTATAGATCCTAGGTTTCGCAATTGACTTTGTCCTGGACAAGCATTTGGGGGTTCCCATCTTTAGCAGAGTTGCTAGGACAAAATTGTGGAGCAATGTCATAGAACAAAATCATGGAAAAGCAGAGGATTGGAGATGGAGATGGTTGACACTTGCAGGTAGGATAACAATGCTCAAGTTAGTACTAAGCGTAGTCCCAATCTTTGTTATGTCCTACCTATCTCTTACAAGAAAAGTGACGTCTACGCTGGAGGGTTCTTGGAAACAATTCTTGTGGGAGGGAGCTAATAAAAATAAGCACATCCCCTTGGTTCATTGGGATAAAGTAACCAAGCCTATCAACCAAGGGGGGTGGGGTGGGTATGAAATATTTAAGGATCTAGAACAAAGCTGATGCAGAGGCATCCACACTAAAACCTTGACATACAACATGTATGTCCGCAACCCTTCATCATCATCATCATATTTCCCTTAACACTGTCAGCATCATCATATTTTCTCTTGCCGACCGATATCCTCCTGCAAACAAACCTTCAACCTTTCGCCTATCAGCAGCATCATCATATCCGGCTATCGGCAGCATCATCACATTTGGCAAGCACAAACATCCTCCTGATGTTCACTGTTCATCTTACCGCCAACCTCTACCTTCAGCATCATGATGTTCAACATCATGTTCATTAGCAGGATATAAAATATCCGGCTCCCTCCATATATCCTGATGACGACCCTTCACGCACCTTTCCTTCGATGCTTACATCACCCCGATATCCTGATGACGATTATCCTGATGACGATGATGTCACATGCAGCTCCTCCAATATCCTGCTGTCGGCCAAACTTAACATTATCGGCCCACGATGGTTTTATCAACCTGATCTTCTATCTTATGCCGATACACTCCTCCTAGGCAACACCTTGCGATGATGATCACCCCGAAACGCATTCACCTTATGCAAACAATTGCATCATGCTCACCTCCATCTACTCGGATGACACCTGAAGTAACTGCAGGATATACACAGAAATATCCTGATGATGCCGTTGCGATGGATTTTCCAACCTTAACAGATTCTGATCCGCCGAACCTCCTGAGGTGACCCGATCTACTTTCAGGGCGATCTTTGAGACTCTAACAACCAGCACGACCTAGCACATACCCATGCTAGGGTTCTCAACACCTCTCGACTGCGATCCTGCACACCTGCATGCAAACAAACACAAAATGCAGACTAAATCCTAAACTACTGTACATAGCCATTCCACCGATTCGACGAATCAACCGGTGGAATGGATCAGCGAATCCATGTAACCACAAAAATAGCAAATCGATCACACAATGGAATCCAAACAGAGAATTGACACAACAGGATCTCTTTATTTGATTTTAAAAGATGCAAATACAGTATTCTGTCTCACTCTCTGCAATCTAGCTTCTCAACATCTCTATCTCAATCTGTGGTGAGACCAACCGATCCTACTGCATAAATAGGATCTGCTTGCGAGTACTACCACTCGATTCCAAGCGGCTGGGAAATCTCTCCAAGCGGCTGGGAGATCCAACCGGACATACAGCATAACAGTTGTCATAACAAACTATCTAAAAATAGTAAAGCACGGTCAACATGACCTTATTACATGCATTGGTCTTACAAGACCTTCTTGGAAACATTAACCAGACCTAAAACAAACTAACTGCCTCATGGAGGCCAGCTGTCAGGTAGGTGCTCCTGCACCATACTCCCCAACAGAAAAGAACTCATGTCCCATGAGTTTGGTTGTGGAAGTCCTCCACCTTTACACTTTGCCTTTGCAATATTCTGACCTGTTCCAGCTTTGTCCTCTGCTGGCTCTTGGCTGCTCCAAGACTTCTGAACTATAACTTGCTTTCTTGCAAGTAAATCCTCATGCCTGTCAATGTAGGCCCTTCTCTCACATACCTTGTGTTTGTCAGGTTGTCTGACCAGAACCTCTGTCTGAACTGCCTCTTGAACTTCAGTAATGTTCAACTCTGTCTTCCTTTCAACCTTTATAGGACAAACAATAGTCCCAACTATGACAACATCCTTGTCATTCCTCTCAACTGGTTGCTATTTGCAAACCTGTTTCTGAACCTGCTGCTGACCTCTGTCAGTCACAACTGAAACTTTCGTCAACCTGTTGTGCTTAACAACTTCCTTCCCTGCAATGTCCTCAACTGCCTTTATGCCTACTCATATAGGCATCTGCACAAACTCCTTTTTTCCCACTAAAATGATTTTGGCTACCCCCTGTGCTGCAGCATCTTCCTGCAATGGCATCAACATAATAGTCTTCTCATCTTTCTTGATGGTGTAGGTATTAGCATACCCATCATACAGTACCCTCCTATCAAATTGCCATGGTCTACCCAACAGTAGGTGACAACATTCCATGGGCAAAATGTCACACAAAACTCTATCATGATATGCTCCAATCTGAAAATCCACATATGCCTGTTCATAGACAAAAAGTGATTGACTATCACTCACCCAAGATGCCTTGTAAGGGTGATGGTGTGGAATCCTTTCCAAATTCAGTTTATCCACCATTTCCTGAGATATCATGTTGTCTATTGAACCAGTATCAATGACAACCTTACATACCTTACCTTTGCTCTTGCATGTGGTCTTGAAAAGAGCTCTCCTTTGCATCATATCCTTGGATGCCTGCAAACTAATTCTCCTCAGCATCAATGCTTCTCCCTCCTTAGGATATCCATAACCGTCAGGATCCCTATCTCCTTGATAAGTGTTTGAACTCTGTACACATTCCTCTACTTTCTCTTCTTGCACAAGTTGTACTCTCTTGTCATTCGTTCTATCATCTCTGGATGATGAACCGCTGCTTTCTGAACATTTGAAAAATGGATGACCAAACTCACCACAGGTGTAACACTTTCCTAAAAATGTAGTAGAACCTCTACCACCTCCAAATCTGCCTCTATTACCTTTCCATCCACCTCTGAAATCAGACTGTCCCTGTCCTTTACCAGTGTCTTCTTGACCCTCATTGGTTTGCCTTATTGTAGGGGCTGATCCTCTTCCCCTCATATTGTTTCCTCTTCCTCTCATGGACTTATCTTGTCTCCTATTCATCTTTTCTTCAATCCTGATTGCCATTTGATAACAATCCTCCACACTCTTAGGGTTAGCTAAAACTAACTCATCCTGTATGTTCAATCTTAAGCCAGCCAAGTACCTAGCCACCTTTTCTACCTCATTCTCATGATGACCAGATCTCATACTCAACTTATAAAACTCCTCAGTATATGCCTTCACATCCATTTCCTTCTGCCTTAAAAATTGCAGCTTCTTAAACATCTGAATTTCATAATCCTTAGGCAAGAATTTACCTTTGATCCTTGCTACCATTTTATCCCATGAAGTGATCTTTGACTTCCCTTGTTTCCTTCTCTCGGATTGTACATAATCCCACCATACCAAAGCATGACCTCCTAACTTGGTCTTTGCAATCTTTACCTTCTGATCCTCAGCAACATCTTCACATTCAAAGTGATTATCAAGTGCAGCAATCCAATCCAGTAACTCATCTTCATTCAAACTTCCATTATACTTGGAAACATCAACCTTTACTTTAGGTTTATCACTCTGCACTGCCTTTAACAGTTTTGCAAATCTCTGGTCTTCAGCATCCAGATCTTCAGCTACCTCTTCATACTCTTCAACAGTATCTTCATCTTCTTCTGACTCACTGTCGTCCACTTCCCTCTTTTTGTTCTTTTCCAGGGCTACAAGCCTGGCTTGAAGTGCTTCAGCAAGCTCCTTCATCTTCCTCATCTCTCTGGCATGTTTTTCCTTCATCTCTTGCAATTCCCTTGCAGTACCACTACCTTTCGGAGGCATTTTGTCAACCTCTCACTCCTCTACCTCTGTCCTTTCGGTGACAGAATCAACTCTACCTCTGCCCTTTCGGTGACAGAATCAACACACAACAGCCTAGACCTTTTGCTGAGCTCTGATACCACTATGATGCAGAGGCATCCACACTAAAACCTTGACATACAGCATGTATGTCCGCAACCCTTCATCATCATCATCATATTTCCCTTAACACTGTCAGCATCATCATATTTTCTCTTGCCGACCGATATCCTCCTGCAGACAAACCTTCGACCTTTCGCCTATCAGCAGCATCATCATATCTAGCTATCGGCAGCATCATCACATTTGGCAAGCGCAAACATCCTCCTGATGTTCACTGTTCATCTTACTGCCAACCTCTACCTTCAGCATCATGATGTTCAACATCATGTTCATCAGCAGGATATAAAATATCCGGCTCCCTCCATATATCCTGATGACGACCCTTCACGCACCTTTCCTTCGATGCTTACGTCACCCCGATATCCTGATGACGATTATCCTGATGACGATGACGTCACATGCAGCTCCTCCAATATCCTGCTGTCGGCCAAACTTAACATTATCAGCCCGCGATGGTTTTATCAACCTGATCTTCTATCTTATGCCGATACGCTCCTCCTAGGCAACACCTGCGATGATGATCACCCCGAAACGCATTCACCTTATGCAAATGATTGCATCATGCTCACCTCCATCTACTCGGATGACGCCCGAAGTAACTGCAGGATATACATATAAATCTCCTGATGATGCCGTTGCGATGGATTTTCCAACCTTAACGGATTTTGATTCGCCGAACCTCCTGAGGTGACCTGATCTACTTTCAGGGTGATCTTCCAGACTCTAACAACCAGCACAACCTAGCACATACCCATGCTAGGGTTCTCAACACCTCTCGACTGTGATCCTGCACACCTGCATGCAAACAAACACAAAATGCAGACTAAATCCTAAACTACTGTACATAGCCATTCCACCGATTCGACGAATCAACCGGTGGAATGGATCAGCGAATCCATGTAACCACCAAAACAGCAAATCGATCACACAATGGAATCCAAACAGAGAATTGACACAACAGGATCTCTTTATTTGATTTCAAAAGATGCAAATACAGTATTCTGTCTCACTCTCTGTAATCTAGCTTCTCAACATCTCTATCTCAATCTGTGGTGAGACCAACCGATCCTACTGCATAAATAGGATCTGCTTGCGAGTACTACCACTCGATTCCAAGCGGCTGGGAAATCTCTCCAGGCAGCTGGGAGATCCAACCGGACATACAGCATAATAGCTGTCATAACAAACTATCTAAAAATAGTAAAGCACGGTCAACATGACCTTATTACATGCATTGTTCTTACAAGACCTTCTTGGAAACATTAACCAGACCTAAAACAAACTAACTGCCTCATGGAGGCCAGCTGTCAGGTAGGGAGATGGTTGACACTTGCAGGTAGGATAACAATGCTCAAGTTAGTACTAAGCGTAGTCCCAATCTTTGTTATGTCCTACCTATCTCTTACAAGAAAAGTGACGTCTACGCTGGAGGGTTCTTGGAAACAATTCTTGTGGGAGGGAGCTAATAAAAATAAGCACATCCCCTTGGTTCATTGGGATAAAGTAACCAAGCCTATCAACCAAGGGGGGTGGGGTGGGTATGAAGTATTTAAGGATCTAGAACAAAGCTCTTGGAACCAAGTTAATCTGGAAAATGTTTAAATCCCCTGATAGGCTATGGTGTAGAATAATGAAAAACAAATATTTAGATAACTTGGATCCTAGAAGAATTCTTATGCTACATATAGTGGTGGCAGATCAGCAGTGTGGAGGTTCATGTGGGAATGTCGTCCTTTAATCACAAACCATATTACATGGTGCATCAACAATGGGAAGTTTGTAGATTTATGGTCCAATTTCTAGGATGAGTGCAAACCTTTGGATTTTGATCATGATTTGGTAGTGTTAAAATAAATTTTGATTCATTCCCATGGATCAAAAGTGGAGAATTATATCTAGAGTGTGGATGACCAAGGTAGAGTTATTTGGATAGACTTGAGTGACAGTCATATAGAAGAAATCTTAAAATACAAATTCATGGAAGTAATGGGGAATATAAGGCCTGTGATAAATATGTGAGATGCTGAAAGTGTCTGGTGTGGGGTGAAGTCTGGTCAATACAACACAAGGATGGGTTTTCTGGTGGAGAAAGCAGTTAGGATGGGGCAAGGGGATTTAAAATGGCCAAAATCTTTATGCTAGGGTAGAGAGGTGCTTCCGAATGCGGGACCATTTGCTTGGTTTGTTCTTCATAGTGGAATTCTTACTGGTGATCACCTTTAAAAGATTGGGATAAATAGCCCAAGTGAATGTGTTTTATGCAAATAGGTAGAAGAGACTATAGACTATTCTTACTAGTTTTTGTCTTTTTGAATACCCTTTATCTTGAAGAATGGTTTAAAACTTTAAAAATTTCCAAAAGGGCTAAAAATGGTAGGACCTACTATTTTTAATAAATCTAGATTTGATCTTGGATGGACCAAAAATTTTCCCAAAAGGTATGGAACTACTAATAAACATCTCAGGTGAGTTTTGACTCAAGATCATACCTAGATCATGAGATTAAAGTTTCTATTTTTTAAACTGTTGAAAAAAGTTTCAAACTTTTGAGGCACAAGTTAGAGGTCCCTAAATATCCCAAAAGTTGTCTTAACTGATGAAGTAGGCTATAGATTGATAGATCTCTTTACGATCTTTCTAATGCATTAGATGGTTCGTCAATCAGACACCTGGATCAAAAGTTATGACTTCTGGAAGTTGGATCTCCTATTTTTGGGAAATGTAAAATCATGTTGGACACTTAAAAGAGTTGTAAAGGGGAGAGTTACACATGTTGGTGTGTGATTTGAAACTTCACATGGCATCTTTGATTGTAGATAATTTGGGTACCACTTTTGGGTGGTTTTGGATCATGGTTTTGTAATTACCGTTGATGGTTTACTATATTCTATCTCCTATATATCAGGAGCTTGAGATGGAGGTTGAGTGTAAGAGTCTTATAGATGTTGAGTTACCTCCCAGATCTCTGGTTGATTAATACTCCTATGAAAGCTTTCTTTGAAAGTATATTGTAATCTTATTAATTCCTAAATAATATATTGGGTGGCTTTGGAGTGTCGAGATTTTTACCTAAAAGGGTTTTCCCCACGTATATCTTATGTTGTGAGTATTTCATTTGATGTTGTTATTACCTTTTTGTTAATGTGCATCTTAATCTGTAGCTGAAAATGTTAAAATTTGCATAAATATTTCCTTAGTAGATTAGTGTAGAAAGCATTTTCTACATACCTTGTTTCCTTTTAGAATTGTCCCTTTTCAAAGGCTTGTTGGAATTGGTTTTTGAAGAAACTCAACTAGTCATGTCCAAAGAATGAAAGTATAGTCGATTTCTTAGTTAGTTGGCCCAGATTGACTTGGAAATGCATATGGGGAGGCATATGGAATGTGTTTCCATCCTTGATTATATGGCATTTGTGGCAGGAATGCAACAGTCAGATCTTCAATAATGTTGAATCAAGTATGCAAGAAGTAGTTGGGAAAATAGAACGTGGTCTCATTAAAACCTTAAACAACAAAACAACAATTAGGAGTGGTTAACAATTTACACTGTGGGATGTAAAGATCAACAAAATGTGGACTGATCTTAAAGTTTCAATGGGATGTGGTTTGGCCAGGAAGAAAGAAGCTAGGAATCATATAAGATGGAAGGCACCCCTGAGCAATTGTTTAAAACTCAATTTTGATGGGGCAACTAAAGGCAATCTTGGGAGAGTGGGATATGGATGTATTGCAAGGGATGATCAAGGGAAGCTAGTTTGGGCAATCTCGAGGCACCTTGGATCAACAATGAACAATGAAGTTGAAATTAGGGCTTTGATTCAAGGACTAGAGGAGTGTAAAAATCAAGGCATTTTAGCAGTGGACATCAAAGGGGACTCTTTGCTTTGTATCAATGTTGTTAGGAAGTAGGCCACCCCAAATTGGAAATTGATGAGAGGGGTTTGTAAGGCATGGGAAATGCTAGAGAATCTAGACTTCTCCATTCGACATGTCTACCAGGAAGCAAATAAGGTAGTTGATCTCTTGGCCAATGCTTGAGCTAGGACAGAGGCAGTGGAGACTGTTGACTCGAAGCCTTAGAGATGGGAAAGCATGAGCAAGATCATTTCCAAAGAGATGGGAGTCGGATGATACTTGGCATGGTGTGTCAAGGGATTAAGTCCATGAAGAAATGTTTGGTAGCTGAGATGGCATGTACTGTCATGTTTTTAGCTGGATCGGATGCGTTACAGGATGTGACCATTCTTGATTCTATAGTTGTTTATGAAGAGCTTGATGGGAATCTTTTCTCCTATGTTTAAGTAGCTAGGATTTGTAAAATCTGTGTTGGGTTAAGGTTCTTTCTACACGAATATCTGTAAAGGAAACTATGTAATGTTGTTTTTCAGATGAAGAAAGGAAGCTACCCCCTATGGTAGTGCTTACCAATATATATGTGTGTGTGTGTGTGTGTATAATTCTTACATAACTATATATATACATATATATATATGTATATATATGTATGTATATATATACACATATATGTATATGTATATATATATATATAATTCTTACATAATTATATATATGTATGTGTATGTATATATATATATATATATATGTATGTGTATATATATACATACATATATATATATGTATATATGTATACATATATATGTATATATGTATACATATATATGTATATATGTATATATATACACATATATATACAAATGGTATATATACATATATATATATATACATTTACAAATGATAAATATATATAATTTTAAATTGAAATCAAGAGTTAAAGCATCCATTAAGTTCGTTGCAAGAGGCATTTTAAAATAAAGAACAACAGTAAATAGGACATAGGCCGCGGCCTATGGCGGGCACCAAGGCCTGGCCACAACTAGTCGTGCCTTTGAGTGGGGAGCTATGGCTTGCCACAAATCCCATAGTTATTACTATAGTAGTTGTGGATGCCATGGATACCTCAAAGGTAAGCCACCACAATTTAATCAATATTTTTTTAAAGATCATTATGCCATTTGAATTCAATATGAATTGAATAACAAATGTTATCTCTACAGAGAGTAACAATATTATAACTTCTAGAAATTTTATCATTATCACTTCAAATACATTGATCAAAACATCAATCTGTATTATACAAGATAATAAAGTATTCAAAATAAATAATATTTATAAACAGAGATTACATTTTAATTACACAGTTACAGTTGATCCATTTGTTCTTATTTTTTTCAACAAATCAGAGATAGCTCATTTACATAAAAATGTTATTCTGATCATCATTTACAATTGATATGAATTCCATAGATACATTGTAATATAATTTTCCCTTCAATTGGAAACTTTTGTCCAAATTGCATTCTATAGCAAAACTACATGGACAAAACTGAGCAACCTAGTCCGCTCTCCTCCTAGCCATAGGACTGATAAATCAAGTCCACCTCTAAGCAAGAGACAAATTCCAAATGCTCAAATCATTATAAAAGAAAATTAATACTAAAACCAACACAGGCTGACTCACACACACAGAAACCATTTACAAATTCTTGCAAAGGGGGAAAAGGGGGATTCCCTTCTCTCTTGGGGCTAATTTATCACAACTTTTCTTCATAGTAATATATATATATTTACAGAGATCTCCTCAATCCCATCAAATCACAATGCTTTAGCACAACTTGTTGAAATTAAGGAACACTAAGAGGGGGGTGAATCAGTGTTCTGCAAAACTTATAAGTATTAATTCACCATATATATTCAAAAGAAAGAAGAATGAACATAAGAGTAGAAATAGAAAGATCATAACACATGAACACCATAATTTTTACGTGGAAACCCAGTTAAGCAAAAAACCATGGTGGAGGTTAATCCACAAGAATTTATACTCTATTAAAAGTATTACAAATGGGAAGGCACATGCCTTCAGGCTCATTACCTAGAGCTCACTACTCAAAGAGGCTCACTGCCTACAAGAGGCTCATTGCCTACAAGGAATGATTACAAGAAGATTACAGACTATTTGAACTAATGAATAGCATCTACCAATGCAAAATTTTAGTTTCGGTTAAGCACAGAATATTGATCTTAAACACTTCATCCTTACTCATCCCTCTTTCACTTTTCAGCCATAATATGAGCTTAGATCTTCACCTACGCACTTCTTTCTGACTTTTCACACTTATTGCATTATTACTTCGTATGTCCCCCCTTCAAAACACTCGAATCCATTAGCTATATATATCTACATCAAGAAATTCAATCAACTATATTCAACTTCAAGAAAACTTAGAACATTTATTTAGATCTCTGCTCTATTGGCTTAATCCATGCACAAACAACAACGCAAACCAAAACTTGTGTTCTCAAATCATCGATCATGTTGGCCAATACCACTAATTATGACAAATTTCTTATCCAACAATGTTTCTTCATCCAAACCAAGATCAAATACTAGATTGGCATGTTCTTCTGACTATACTGACTAACTGGAACCTGATACTCAGATGCTTATAAATTTTGAATCCTTCATCACCGGAGGCTAAATTTATGGATTTAGATAATATTAAAAATCTTTATCACTCCCTCAGATCCACAGCATATTGTGATTTACCACTGGAGAGATTTGGACCAAGATACTAGACCCTATCACATGTTCTATTTATGACTACCTAGACTTAGACAAATCTTCACTCTAACTTCTGGTATGATCCATTGATGTAATGTGGCTGTGTAAGATGGATTTAGTTGTCATCAATGACAACACCTGACATGCCTAGCCGTGTCTCTTGCCAACACAACTCTCCATCACTACACAACCATATCAACACATTCCCTTCTATCAACACCATGCCTCTATTTTACAACTCTTCAACACAACAACCAACACAACACATCCATTTTACAACCCTTCAGCATACAACCATAACCACACAACTTGTCCATTTCACAACCCTTTAGCACAATAGAAATAACAATACAACACCTCCATTTTTTTACAACTCCCCAAGAGAGGTTCCATGCCCTTCTCAACCCCACACAAAGGAGGCTCTCAACCCTTAGGTGAGATAAACTCCTTTTACACACCCAAACGCCCTAATACTCATGCATGCCACAATACATTAGAGACACAATCAAAATAACATTTCTTACAACTCCAACGTTACACAGGAAACAAAAACCACAATCATATCAACAATTATCACAATTAATAAAAATTTTATATGAAAACCCAAATCATATCTTGGCTGTCCAAGTTAGGATCAACCAAGAAATTGGGGTTTAAATCTAGGAAATCTTCATCAATCAAAGATTTATCTAGCCAATATCCAATCTTCCAGTCATAACCATTTCTTTCCACCCATATCCATCCTCCCAATCCTTCTCCAGCACAAAATTAATGACATAGAAAAGAAGAGAGCCAAGATACACACACACACACACCATGAGGAATGATTCCAATTCTTCTCATAAAATAGATTATACACACAACCTTTCAATTTCCCCCAAAATGCAATCCAATAAGGCCATAATAACAAAAATGACTTTTAAAAAAAATATACTTAATAAAAACAAATAATAAATAAAACATATTTCCCCCACTTACTAATTAAAATATTAAAATAAATTAATAAGATTGAGCATTTTGGAATTGTCTCCAATCTAAAGGGATCTGGACTGCCCACTTGTAAAACTCCATTCAAACATTAGTACATCTCAAAAAATATAGCCGAAGCAATGAATTAATAAAATATTGAACATTTAAAATATCTAACATCTATTAATTATTAAATTCCACAATTTAATCTAAAATACTTATTCTGTAGAAATTAAACACATGATTATTAATACTTCATAATCAAAACATTTTATTAAATGAAAGCATATAATTTCATCTATAATCCAAAATGATGTCTAAACATACATAAGTATATATGAAAAATGCCTATCAAAACATATGTATCCATAATCCAAAAATAGTAATATCAACCATGGTCTATCACACACATCAAAATAATCAACTATAAATAATACCATATTAGGGTCTCAAGTGCAAAACTAGCTAGGCCTCACATTCTCTCCCTCTAGTATTAGGCTTCCTCCTGGAATCCATAGAAAAGATAAGGAAATAATGATCTCATCCTAGCGGTATCTTCCAATGTTATAGAAGACTCATCGTAGAGATCCCACTGAACCTTGACCTGGTCCAATTGTTGTCCTCATAGGGCCAATGTTCATTGATCCAATATGCGAATGGGTTCCAAGGTTAGTTTTCCATCCTACACCACCTATAGAACATCCCACTCCAAAACATGAGATAAATTAGGTACATATTTCTTAAGCATAGATACATCAGAAACATCATGGATACAACATAGGCTGGGTGGCAATGCTAAGTGATATGCAACCGAACCAATCCCCTCTAGAATCTCAAAAGGACCAACATATCTTAGTACCAACTTAGAGCCCTTTCCATAACATATAGAACTCTTATTAGGTCGAACATGCAAGAACACTCTATCTCCAACTTGGAACTCATGATCTATTCTCCTGGTGTCAACATACTACTTCTATCAGTCCTATGCTATTTGTAGCTGCTCACAAATTCAGGTCACCTACTGCTCCATCTCTCAAATAAGCTTAGGGCCTATCGCAACACGATCCTCAAAACGGTCCTAGCTCAATGGCATCCTATAGGGTCTTCCATAAAGATCCTCATATGGTGCCATACCAAGTGAATTGTGATGCCCATTGTTATAAGCAAACTCTACTAGGTACAAGTAATCCTCCTAATGAGATTGTTGATCCATAACATACATTTTGAGCATATCCTCTAGAACCTAGTTCACTCATTCCATCTATCTCCAGATGATAAGCAATGCTGAAATTAACTTAAGTACCCAAAGCTTGTTGTAGAGCAGTCCAAAAAGAAGTGAAAATAAGATCTTTGTCTGATATAATCCTCCTCGAAACACCATGAAGTCTGACAATATCATGCAGAAAAACTATGGCTACTAAAGTGACATTATAGGAAGAACACATTGGGGAGAAATGTGCCACCTTAGTTAATTTTTCCACAATCACCATAATCACATCATGTCGACATGTAGTCATAGGTAGACCCACAATGAAATCCATTGATATCACATCTCACTTCCACTCTGGAATCACATGAGGGTACAATAAACTAACTAAATGTTGATGTTTTGCTTTTACTCTTTGACACTCAAGACAATGGCCAACATACTTTGCAATATCCTTCCACATCTCTGCCAAGAAATACAACTTTCAAAGGTCTACATGCATCTTTTTAACTCCCAGATGTGTTGCATAAGGTGCTTTGTGAGCCTCAGCAAGAACCAACTCTCTAAGATTGCCAAAAGGAGGAACATAAATACGTCCATGATGTCAAAGAAATCCATCAACATCTATTGAATATCCCTCAAACTTGTCCTTTAATGGACCATGGAACTAGATAAGCTCACTATACAAGGCATCCTCTAGTAAAAACTCCAAAATACACCCCCTAAGATCTATCTTGACCATTAAAGAGAGCAAATCATGTCTTCACCTAATAAGGGAATCAACCACAACATTCTCTTTTCCCTTAATATACTAAATCTCAAAATCATACTCACAAAGAAAATCCATCCACCAACATTGTTGTACATTCAAATTAGTGAGAAAAGATATACTGTAAACTCTAATGGTCTAAATGCAACTCAAATCTATGCCAAAGAAGAAAATGTCACCATTTTGTTAAAGCATGAACCACAATAGCCAACTCCAAATCATGAGTTGGGTAATTAGGCTCATGATTCCTTAACTTGCAAGACTCAAAGGATATCACTCATCCCTCTTACATAAGGATAGCTCCAATACCCTTGATCAATACATCTGTACAAACAAAAAAATCACCTATAGGATCTGGAATTGCTAAAATAGGTGCACATGTGAGTTTCTCCTTCAAGGTCTAAAAAGATCTCTCGCACTGCTCAGACCAAACAAATTTCTTTCCTTGCCTCTAGAGTGAAGTAATTAGATGTGCAATCCTAGAAAAATCTTCCACAAACCTTCTATAATAACCAACTAGACCCATGAAACTCCTAACCTCCACAACATTAGTGGGAGTAGGCCATTCCAAAATAGCTTATATCTTAGAAGGATCCACTAAAATTCCACCTCCTGATATGATGTGCCCTAAATACTAGATTTTTATTAGAAACAATTCACATTTAGAAAGGTTGGCATACAACTAGTCCTCTCTTAGACACTACAACACTTGCTACAAATGCTCCTTATGCTCCTCTACCATGCAAAAATAAATTAGAATATCATCTACAAAGATGACCACAAATCAATCCAAGAAAGTGTGGAAGACACCATTCATCAAGTTCATAAAAACTACTAGATCATTAGTCAATCCAAAAGGAACAACAGTAAACTCATAATGACCATACTGCATATAGAAATCTATCTTGTAGATGCCGGCTTTTGCAATCCTCAACTAATGATATCCCAATTTTAGATCTATATTTGAGAAAATCTTTGCTCCCTGAATCTAATCAAATAAATCATCTATCCTTGGCAATGGGTAGCGATTCTTTATTGTGAGCTTATTCAACTACCTGCAATCTATGTAAAGGCAAAGAGATCCATCCTTTTTCTTCATAAAGATAATAGATACACCCTAAGGAGATATGCTAGGATGAATGTAACCTTTCTCCAAAAGCTCCTCTAATTGTAACTCAAGCTCCTGAAGCTCCTGTGTCATCATTCTATAAGGAGCCTTAGAACTAGGTTGTACTCCAGGTACTAAGTTGATATGAAATTCAATCTCTCTCTATGGTGGCATCCCAAAAAACTAAGAAGGAAAAACATCAACAAACTCTCAAAGAATAGGATGATCATCCAATGAAGTCTCTAGCTTGTCCTCTAATCTATCATTGATGGAGATAGCAAAGAGTTGGCACCCCTTCTGCATACAACGCTTAAGCTACATGGTTGAAATCATCTTGAGTGACACTGGTCTCTTAATCCTTGGAACTTCCACCTTATTACCAATGTCATCCAAACACTCAAAAGACTTATTGCGGTAATCTAACTTAGCCTCATGGGCATTCATCTAGTTCATACCTAAAGGGCAGGTGCAAAAAGATGGGGGGCCAAAAACTAGCCAAAATTCCTAATTTTTTTTAAAATACTATAATGCAAGTGTATTACAACATGCTCATGTTATGGCTTGGTGTTTCCAAGCCTAAGGCTTGGTAGCACCAAGGCCATAACGAGCTCGTGCTATAACGCGAGCACATTATAGCTATTTATAACAAAAAAAGCAACATTTGTCATTTATCATTTCTATGTTTTCTTGCAAACCCATGGCTTGCAAACCCTTGAGAGTGCGCTTGCATTATTGGAGGCCAAATTCTTCACCAAATTTTCACTGATTCTTCATCAAAATGTTGCCACAACATCAGGGAGGCCAAAGAAGTAAGTTTTTTTTTTGTGAATTTGTTACTAAATAGGTAGATTTAAGTGGTTTTTTGATGTAAATTTCTTTAATTTACAGGCATTGATAATGCACCTCCTCCTAAAAATCCTCAAAATCCTCAATCACCTCAACACCAAATACTTTATGAAGAACAACCCCAACAACAAACACCTCTAGTAATTCCTCAATATGCCCCTAGAACACAAGAAAATTTAAGGAGGTAAATTAAAAATAACAAAAAATAAATTGAGGACATAATTGCAAGGTTGAAAGATCCTACATTGTCAGCCTCGCATAGAGTCATGCTTGCTCAATCTCTTGAATCTATGTTATCAAATGTAGATTCAATTAGCAAGCAAATCTCTAGTTGGTCAGATAAGAGGAGAGAATTTAGACAATTCTATGTAGATAAGTTATCTTAAAAACAAGTCAAAAATGAAAAAATTACAAAATTTGACTTGTGTTCCCTTTTCACAAACCCACAAACAAATCAACCTCTTGACCCTACAAGCAAGAGGTTCCATATCCATTAGTACAAACCCCAAGGGATAAAGGACCATTTTTGCATAGGTGGTAGACGGTTTTTGACCATCCTCCATGCAACAATAATGAGGTCCCACAATATTTTTTGAGGAAACTCTATTGTGAGTTTGTCCTCAATAAAGTGCCAAACTATTTTGATATGTGGGACTTCCAAGGTAGAGGTGGGGGGTCAACACAAGATGGACCAGGGGCATCTCTTGACCCACAGCGGCCAGCGAGAAAAGCACTCACTAGACCAACTTATGAGCACGTGTCTATCCCTTCTGTTGTGAAGGAGAGTGTTGAGATCGAGACACTACAGTCCATTAGTTCCTTGATCCAGAGCATCATAGAGCATGCTAGTCCTATAACACAATGTGAGCTGGGGAGATTTTGAGGAGTAGGGTTCCACTCCATACTTGTCAGGCTTGTGGGTCAGCTTGTGGTTATTACCCCACAGATAGTTAGGACACAGGTGCATAGGCTACATTTGCAGCTGAGCAGTTGGTGATGATAGATGCCCTCCTAAATGAGACTTTTGGCCTTGATACTTAGGTAAATGTTAGTAAGTTCATTGAATTTAATTTATTAAATTTCATTTTTGAAATGTAAGATTAACTAATTTAGTTTTTATGATTGTAATGAAATTTTAGGGTCATAGCATTCATTCAGTTTTCAACGGTTCTCCACCTCTGTATTACACTATGAGATGTACTTTTGAGGTATGTAACTAGTAAACAATTATAAATATTACATGTGAATAGCATTGTTATATGAATGGTATTCTAATATCTAATTTTGGATGTTGAATAGATTAATCTTGGAGATGTCACGGAAACACCTCCCAGTGGAGGTGGAGTTCAAAGCTTCACTTAGGTAATAAAATAAAGAGTCTAACTAATGAATTGTACTTACTAGATTTTTGTATTTTATATTCATATCATTGATTACATTGCATTGCACATATTTCAAACTCAAAGCATTACTACACATTGCATAACTAATATTTAGATGTTGATAGATGACAAAATTTCAATTACAATATAGTTTTGTAGAAAGTCAACATAAGAAGTTATGCAGTTACTTCACATTGCATAACTAATAACTAGAAGTAGCTAGCAATTGCAATTTCTTGTCATGGCATTCCATGAGACCACATTTCTTTGAGGCACTTTTTCAAACAGCTCACTGCCTTGTCTATGTTATAGCTTACTATTATGCTTTGATAAAATGTGGTCTCATGGTGATGTCCATCACCATGAGACCACATTTCTTTGAAGCATTTTTTCAAACATCTCACTACCTTTTCTATGCTACCACATTTTCCATACATGTCTACCAAAGCATTTTATCAAATAATTCACTCAAAAATATTTCAAATAGTTCACTGCCTTGTCTATGCTACCACATTTTCCATACACATCTACCAAAGTACTCACAATTTTGTTGACTATCTCATACATTATAATCCACGATCTGCATCACTATTCTAGTTTTTGTAATTGAATAATGTTGTTTTATTTTTAGATGATGCAGGCAGAGACACCTCCTGATGTTCATATGGAAATGGTGTTGCAAGTATGTGCCTAATCGATGTTGTCATTGATGTCAACATATCTTTGTTGTCATTAGTGTCAACTATATCTTATTTTATTACTTGTTTAGAAGATTTGTATGTTGAGGATATTGAGAAAATTAGCCTCTCTAGAAGAAACAAGTGAGTTACAGTAAAGTGCAGTATAGACAGTGAGTTGTGTGTCGAAAGAATAGTCTAGTAGATTGCTCCACATTTCTTGCTGGATGAAGATCTTGGTTTGTGGATTGGAAGTTACTTAAAGGAATGCCTGAAGATGTTAAATCCTAAGTTTGAGCCTCTGGTGTGAAGAATTGAGAGAGTTGTATTCACCAGAGTAAAACCTATTTTTTTCTGTAAGTTCAGTTGGGATAGGGAGATAGTATTCTGTTCTGTATACCTGCGTAATAAAGTATTTTGCTCTACAGTTCTAGAGGGAAGTCTAGGATGATGATAAGTACCTACAATTGCAATGGTTCATGGTTTGGTGGTCCACAAGCTATCTTTCCTTCATGATAGTTGAAGACAGTGAAGTTCATGTGTTTTGGTGTGAAGATTCTTATGGGTAAAGTGGTTAAAGGTTGTACAGTTTCTCCTGATGATCGTAACATGCTTGTGGATGTCTCCTAATCGTGTTCCTATCTTGACATTGGTCCACATTAAGGAATTGAGATCATGCTTGAAGATTGTTCCCAGATAATGTCGCGTATAACCAGTCTTAGCCAACTTGGTTAGCTCCAGCAATTGCGGAGATCTCTTGAAGATCATGGAAGCATGTTGAAGTGTGGAAGATCATGTTTGAGTCCTAGCTAAGGCATGGCATGATCTGCATACATCTTTACTTTAGTTTCTTTGCATAATTTTGTAATAGGTCAAGACCTATTTTGTAAATGTTTGTAATGCCAACCTTGGAGATTGTTCCAATGGTTGATGACTGTAATGCTAACCTTAATGATCATCCCAAGGTTGTTGAGGTGTATAAATACTTGTAGTTGAGTCATGGAAAATATGTCCTTAAGCAAAGATCAAAAGATAATAAGAAAGGTCCAAAAAGGTAGAGCAGAGTAGAGGCAGATAAGAGTAGAGGAATTGTTATACTTCAATCACAGACATAAAAAGGTGTTGATCATGGAAGTGATCTTGGCAGTGAGTCACCAGTATGGTTTAACAACCCTTATTGTAATCATTCTAGGTTTAGTGTTGAGGCAGTGAGCCTTCTAGACCTAGTTGTTCTTCATGGTAGTGAGCCAGTATGTTTAGGCCCACGTAGTGACCAAGGCTAAACATCACTATTTCAAGATTACAATATATATTGAGAGCTAATCCTCTCCATGGTTTTTCCCCACCTTGGGGTTTTCCACATAAAATCTAGTGTCTCTTGTGTTTTATGTTGTATCTGTGGTTAAGTTTCAGATTTCATGCATTCATTATTAAATCATAATAATTGTCGATAAGTGATTAATGTTTAATGGCAAAAAGTGTTTAAGTTTTTGAGACAACTGATTCACCCCCACTCTCAGTTATCCAATGCATATCAACAAATGGAGCATGGTGTATCTTCTACAATTGATAGCTCCATGCCTTTAATGGGGGTATGAGGCAGATTAGTAAATTTCAAATTACATTTGTTGTATATTTGTTTATTATTGAAAAATCAAATGATTATTGATTTGAAGTTTAATTTCTATCTAGATGGTTTCTATAAGACATTACAATGCTACAACCTGATCTTGCCACTATGGGAAATGAGGAGAGAGATTATCTGGTAGTGGTAAGTGATTATTTTGTTAAATATTTCATTTTTATAATGTAATTTCTATATATTAATGTCTATACTTTTTATTGTAATAGCTAAAGCTCCATGATGAACTAAATAGGAGCAGTCCTCAGGTTCAAAGTAGACCACTCTCATATGCGTCTCCATCCCCTCGAAGATCAAAGGCCATTCGTGATCTATTTTCTTCACCTAGAGGGGAATGACTTTTTATTGGGTTCCTTTGTTGTATGCCTATATGGTATTTGTGGACATATTTTGTATTGCATATAGTTGACATTGTATGCCTATATGGTATTATTGTAAGCTTATATGGCTATTTGGTTAATACACATCTTTTTTGTTGATGGTGTCCATATTTGTATTATAAATCCATGCTTCAATGGATATTTGTAAATGGTTTACTTCAAATATTTAAAGTCCAATTGTATTACATGCACCCTTCCTTTATATAATTGTTAATATATAAAGTTTGAATATTATTCTCCTCTAAGATTATTGAACATTAAATCAATCATATGAATATAATAATACATGATGCAATATAACACCTATGTCTCTCTACCACTACACATCTGAGACCATACTCTGTAGGATCATTGTAGCATGGTAAGGAAATTCATGTAATTATACAATGCACTTTGAAGTATGTAACTGAAAATGAGCAAGACATTATTACATGTGACCTCATACCTCTAGAAGTTTGTCATATAATTCTTGGAAGACATATACCATTCCACGTGTATGATTCATGCTACCATTCCATGTGTATGCTTAATGCTACCATTCACATGTATGCTTCATGCTTCTTGTGTATACTTCATGTGTTCATGTGTATGATTCATGCTTCCTGTGTATACTTCATGTTTTCACATGTATGCTTCATGCTTCCTGTGTAGACTTCATGTATTACGTGTATTCACATGTATGCTTCATACTTCCTATGTATACTTCACATATTATGTGTATTCATGTGTATGCCTCATACTTCGTGTATTATGTATATCTATTTTTTTGCTTCATGACTGGATGTATCTTCAACAATATTACTCCATGTGTATTAAAAATGTTGTTTGTCGAAATGCTTTCGAGGTTGATAAGCTCTAACATAAAAGGGAGAAAAATTTATCATTGAGAAAGACATCCATAACATCCTTGAAGAATATAATTAAGAATACAACCTTAGGCAATACTGCAAATAAATGAATTTAGGTTCTCACGAATAGTGATGATATGATTTAGGTTGACATTTCAAAGGTGAAAAGTTGTGACCCTTCGAATAGGAAAGACTATGACCCTTTTATAATGAAGGGTAGTAACCATGCCTAGCATAGATGTGC
The DNA here is from genome assembly GCA_027924645.1 of Cunninghamia lanceolata. Classification (NCBI taxonomy): domain Eukaryota; kingdom Viridiplantae; phylum Streptophyta; class Pinopsida; order Cupressales; family Cupressaceae; genus Cunninghamia; species Cunninghamia lanceolata. The sequence continues at coordinate 4,655,930 of BSBN01000082.1, forward strand.
CCAAATAGACGTGTTGGTGCTACTAGCTAGGCCCCACAAAGAACAAAAGAAAAAGTAGCCTACCTTGCAACTTTACACTACATGCATCTAACAATTTTTGGAGCATCAGAAAAACTTTCACCATGGGCAAACACCTCAGAGATATCAAAAACTAAGAGAGGTTATTATAGAGGGGCCTTACATGATCCTATAGCCTTAGATGGATTATTTATAAGTGACATGGTTTCTGAGTAACAACTCATCAAAAATTGTTGCCTTTTTGCACTTTGGACTCTTAAGGGATATCATCAGTAGAATGTAGCTCGGACTATTTTGGCATGTTTGGGTGCAAAACAGGACCATACCTAACTTAAACATACCCATCCAAACATGTTGGAACTATCATTTTGGTTACATGAGGAGCAGAACAGAAGTTACACCCCTTTGCAACTTTACACTACATGCATTTGACACTTTATCCATCAACTAAAAACTAGACACCATGGGCAAATGCCTCAAAGATATCAAAAACTAAGAAAGGTTATTGTAGAGGGGCCCTACATGATCCCATAGACTTAGATGGATTGTTTCTAATTGACACAGTTTCTGAGTAATAGCTCATCAAAGATTGCTTCCTTTTTGCAGTTTGGACTCTTAAGGGATATCACTGGTACAATGTAGCTCAGATTGTTTTGGCATGTTTGGGTGTGAAATAGGACCGTGCCCAAAATAAACCCACCAATCTAGACATTTTGGAACTATCAGTTTGGTTGCACAAGGAGCAGAACAAAAGTTACAACCCTTTGTAACTTTACACTGCATGCATCTGACCCTTTTTCCATCAATTCAAAACTTGACACCACGGGAAAACACCATAGAGATATCAAAAATTGAGAGAGGTTATTGTAAAGGGGCCCTACATGATCTTGTAGCCTTAGACAGAATATTTCTAAGTGATATAGGTTTTGAGTAACAGTTCATCAAAGATTGTTACCTTTTTGCACTTTGGACACTTAAGGGATATCGTCAGTAAAATGTAGCTCAGACTATTTCAGCATGTTTGGGTGCAAAATAGGACCATGCTATTACCTATTGTTATGGGAAAATGTGGAATAATATCAACGATAAGTAATAACCCAATAACTCAATAGAAATTGCAATACTCAAGATTCAACACAAAGAGAGATACCTTGCAAACCTTATTACTTCGTAGCTTCTATTGGTTGCCTAATCTCAAATTGATCTTTTGTTATGAATGAAGCCCTCAAAAAGTGCACTTCCTTGCTTTTTTCTTCAAGATGACAATAGAGAATGGCTATGATAGTTCTTGTAATGAAGAGAATCTTCATTACAATAAAAATGGTGATCGTAAGCTATGGAATGGATTTGGTGCCAAAGGCGCGCTATGATTCCTGCAGAGTAAGTTTACTAAAAGCTTGGATGATTGAAATGGAGGAATGGGGTTGTACTTATAGACTTGTGAGAAAGAAGATCAACGGTGTAGAATGAACCAAAAGATCAACGGTTGAAGAAACTTGAGAGGATGTGCACGAATCAAAAGAGGACAAGTGTCTTGCTCCTTCATGCAACAGGTGAGTTAACAGAATAGAATGAAGAGTTAATTGAATAGATTGTCCAGTTAACATAATTGACTAACTAGTTAACTGACTTGATTTATGAGTTAACTAATTGGAACTAGAGAATAAAGGACATATGGATGAGAGAACAACTAATTAAATATTAATTATTTAATTAAGTGTGCATATGGGTTTGCATGGATTAATTTTGGTGTTAATCCATTTTTAAGAGGATATAGATAATATAAATAAATGTTTTGATTTAATTAAATATAGAGGATGATTAAGTTTAGAAGAACTAATTAAATAATTAGACATTATTTAATTTAGAATGACTTTTAGAAGAATTTTGCAAGATTTAATTAAATAAATGATTTTATTTAATTTAGAAGAACCTTTAGAAGAATTTCAATTAAATAATTTGGTATTATTTAATTTTGTGGAGGATTATGAATTAGATAAATAAATTGATTTATTTATTTATTGATAGAGAAAATAACATGAAATAAACATTAAAATATTTATTTAGAAGAGTTGTGTCATTTTTAGGTGTATACACCTGTTAACACCCCCTGTTATTCCTTTTCATGATCTTGTAACTTCTTTTTCATATCTTTTACTTTGAGCTTTAGATCAACTGCTCTGCCATCAACGCTTAGGACAACATCCCTTTGTTTGATAGAGTTTTCAATTTCTTAAATACTTTCATGTGTCCACTGCACCGATTTTCTTTTTTGGACTTACATTTGATATTGCTTATTCCTTGTCATCTATTTCTAGTTGTATTTACTCCATGGAAGTCTTACGTTCAAGAATATTTGACTTCATTTGTTCAAATCCACCTATAACATCATCTCGCACTTTCTTTGCCTGCACAAATTCTTACCAAAGATGATAAAGATTAGTTATGATATGATAGGATATAGATTGGATAGGAAGATAAGGATGGTCAATGATGAAAGCAATGATGATGATAATGATAGGATGATAAGGGTAGGCTAATGGCCAAAAGGACCAAGGTCTAAGGATGATGGTTGTGATGACTAGCTTATGATAATGGATGAAAATGCTAAGATGAGGGAAATATGATATATTTTGGATGTATATGATGGAAATGGTTGATGTTTTAGGTGAAACGATGGTTGAAGAAGGGTCTCCCAAGTCTTGTCTAGGGCTGCAAAGGTTGAGTTTGTAAATTGACATCTCCAAATGGTCAAATGGTGAAACCATAAATATGCATATAATCTACTAAATATTCACTGTATATGTGTAAAAATGCAGTAGCAAAAAAAGACAAACATATGTAAACTTGGAACCAAAACATATGTAAACTTGAAATATAGAAATGAAAGGTCTAACTATCATTTGCAATACATTAATATCAATAACATGACTTTACAAAATCAATGTGTATACTTACAAATTAATCCAACGAACCATCCGGGTCTACTCTACTCTATATTGTGTCAAGTATTGCCTCATGGTCAGACTCACTTCCACAAGGTCTTGTTCAAAGGTCTACCCCAATATTATATCAAATGAACATTGGATGCCACGACAAGGTTTGATTAATAAAAAATCTTCCCATGTGTGTCAAAGTCCTGAAACAACCAAACATTAACACTCTTATGTGGGTGCCTTCTAAGCCCTGTTCCATTAACAACCACTGAGCCTGTAGGGTATTTCTTTTTGGCCTCAACACAACACAAGTAATAATACATTCCCTCTTCATTGTCTTCATCTGTAATAACTACATAAGCATGCCCTACATTGATATGTGCAGCAAATTAGATGAAATTAGTCAACATTACAAAAACACTACAAAGTAAGATAACATTAGGAATTTCAAAAACTATACAAGTAGATATATTACTTGGATGAACTAGATCTAATATGTGGTCAAAGTCAACCAGTGATTCCAGCTATGTTAGTTCCAGTGCTGTCAAGGGTCAATACATGTCAAGTGGGCTAAGATAACTTAACCACCATTCGTCAACCCACTCCTTTAACTTACACTCATTCCAGGCTTGAATTGTACATGAAGAAAAAAAGTGTAATGCCCCGCCAAGGAACTCCTTAGAGAATAACACAATTATGCTATACAACTAGGACAATTTTTTTTTTAAGATAGAAATAACAAAGTAATGTTTAACATATCTATACATATTATTAAACTAGGCATTATCTTAAAGGGTTCCATGGCTACATTACTAACCAATCTATTAACAACATCTAACATACATTGTGTATTAACTAACAACCATAATTCATTCTAAATCTATAGCATTAAATGGATAAACACATACATTTCCATGTTATAACATCAGATAAATAATCACCAAGATCATATAAATAGAACTACAAATACATATACAATTTTCCCTTACATGAGGGTACATCATTTCATTATTCACACTATCACTTTCCTGATTACATTGGAATACATACATTATGATTTAACTGATACACAAGGCTAGTACATAAGCATAAATAACTATCTCCTGAAACTGGTACAAGATCTGGAATCTGTCACATGAGATACATCCTTTTCACACATAAACAATAGCAAGGGAAAAGCAATGGAGATAAAGCACATCCACCCAACCATGTGAAACCTAAGGTCCACCCCTTGTGCTAGGAGATAACATAAAGTCCCACTACAACAAACAGTTAGGTAGATAGTAGACTATAAGGAACAAGGACTACACCTGACTCCAACAACACAAGACAATAACACAAGCAACTCCATCATCACTTCTAGAGACAAACACACAACAAATGGGGAGATCACAACTAGGGAATGCTAGGCTACACTAGGGAGAGTGTCATTGCATGGTCCTAACACGGGTTACCCTGATAGTCTCTCACTAGATGCTGGTCCCCATCTATGGTTACCTTGACAGTCTCTCACTAGACGTCGGCCCCATAGGGTGACTCATGCGGAATCAACATTCCTTTCATGAGGACAAGGAAGTTGATTTTGCCAACCAGGCCTTCTCATCCCATCCTTATTCTAAACGAGCACTACAAGCATGAGTGAGGAATCCAATTATTTTGTTTAATGTGAAATCTACCCTTTTCCCCCTAATTCATTTTAGGTTATCATTTAGTTACCCAATTTCAATGGGTTACCCTAGTAAGCCACTTTGGGCCTTGGACCCACATTGAAAGCCACTCCCCTACCTCCATATAGAAGACCCTATCCATCAAGCAAAGCAATTATCATCATAGCAACAAGTATACATGAACAATGCAAGGTATTAACCTTCTTGCATACCAACTTAATCACAAGGACAAATTCACAATTCATTGCCCATAGCTTCCAAGTGAAGCATTCCATAACAGCATACTCCTCTTATGATTACTAGTGTCTCCCCATTTCTAGAATCCAACACAATACTTAATACATGATCAATACAAACAACACATCCTCAAAGGATATTATTACCTCATCATTATGCATTTACAACACATGATATACATGAAATCAAGACATAATATCTTATGCCTCTAGAAACTAAACCTTGACAACTTACACATAGCCCTATTATGACCTATGATCCAAATTACACAAATTTCACTTACATTTTTTAATTAATCTCACAATAACCAATTTTATAAAAGTAATACTTATAACTCAAATCCCAATACAAAGTTTATAAACCTAATTCTAATCTACTTATCAAATTTTAACTTAACAAACCATTATAAATAACTTGTAATAAAATTGATTAAATTTCATTAATATATAGTCCTATCGATTTTCATTTAATCAAATTAAACAATGCATCAAATACGGTACTATATATATCAACTAAATTTCTTTGTTTCACTCCTTTTCAATATATAGCTTAATAAATCAAATAACCTAATCAAATAAATTTTGATAATTTAATCTAAATAAAGCATATAACTTAACTATATTATTTGATTTATATTTGATTTTCAACGATAAACGAATACAATATATGTATCACACACACACACACACATATATAACTTGTTTATTAATTACTATATCTATATATATTTATCAAATGTTTTTGTTAACTAATCCTACAAGCGGGTAACAATTCCTAAGCTAGCACTTGCAAAGCTATCAGTTGTATAGTTTATGCAATTTTTGGTTAGACTTTCACCCATACATTCCCCAGATAACTTGGGGATGACAACTATTATGTTTTGAAATAATAATAATAATAATAATAATAATAAATACCATGGATCATTGGATAGCAAATATTTTTCATCCAAAAACAAGTAAATATGTATCGTTATTTTACATTCTAAGCTATAGAAAATAAATTTAAAAAGACAGGATTTACTATTACCACATGAATTTTCTATCAACTGTAATAACTTTCTGTAGTAGTGTTTGGAAAATTTATTATCTAACAAATCTAATTTTTGAACATTTTATATGAGGCTATTCAATTGAAAGGAATTGTCTTTAATCTAAAAGACTTATTTTTAAAATTACAGAGTATACTTTGGAACAAAGTTCACTCAGGGATAGATACTATTCAATATCACCCAGATCAGTTAACATCAGGCTAGTTTGGAGCTTTTGCAATATTGAAAGAGATATTCAATAGAGCATGCGAACTGTTTGATAAATGCCTCAAAGAGATGTCATCCCATGGAATGCAATTATTGCAGGATACGTCCAAAATGGATTTGTTGAAAAGGCTTTAGAAACTTTCAAGCAAATGTGATTGGTAGGTTAAAAAAATAGATTAGCAACCTTTTGCCAGCATCCAACAGCCTGCACCAAAATGGAAGTTTTGGAAAAGTTTCTATGCATCTAACGATACATGAAGGTTAAAGAAATTTGTCAGATGTTGTGGATGCAATCACCCTGTTAGAAATGTATGCAAAATGAGGAGGCAAGCACATGGAATGTGAACTCATAGATTATGATAACTGTAAGATTCATACAAAATAAGATTTACAAGGATGCTCTCTAAATCATCGAATTAATGAAGCACACTGGAATGCATCCTAACACTGTAAACTTTGCTTGTTTTCAGGGTGCATGCTGCCATGTAGGTTTAGTGGATGAGAGCTATATATATTAATCACATTTGTAACCCTTATTGCATTACACCCACCATCGATCATTATGTGTGCAAGGTTAACCTGGGTGATCTTGAAGACACCCTAAACTTTGTCATTAAGATGCCAGTTGAATCGGCAATGGCTATATGGATGTGTTTTCTTAGAATATAATGATTACAGATATGCACAAAATGAATTTCTGGCAATTACAATTAGCAGGTTTAAAGCCAGATCTATGCCCTTTGCTAGCATCCTACATGCCTAAGAAAATGGGCTTGAAAATGGTATGGGCATCCATCAAAGCTTAAAATGTTTTGACCTATTTGACAGATGCCTCCAGGAGACATTCCTTCATGGATATCAATGTTTGCAAGATCTACACAAAATGGAAATTGTTGAGGGGGCTTTGAAGCTTTTAAGCATATGAAAATAGCAAGTGTAAAGCTAAATTCCACAACATTTGGCTGCATACTCCCTGTGCGTACCAAACGAAGCTTGGAATAGTGTATGGAAATCCCTAAATGTAATTGCTAACTTTTGTTAAATCGATCTAATAATTTGATTGCAAATTTTAATTGGCAGAAAAGCTTCAAGATTCATGGGTAGGGATCGGACATTACTAGCACCAAATCGATCAAAGATTTCATATGTCAAGAAAATAGAGGATAGAGGAATTTTGTCATTGTATTTAATTGCCTTGGTGGACAAGTATGTAGAGCCAAATCGTTGATAGAAATAACAAATCAAAACACTTTCATCACATGCAGATTCAAAGGATTAGAGATAAAGTTTTTAAAAAATAATGGAACCTGGATTCCAATTGCTTAACTGACTATGGGGTTGATGTTGCTCCCATATCCACTCCTATAGCTCTAGCCTCTCCAAAAGCCTCCTCCAAAACAGATCCCCCAATCGATCCTCCCAAATTCCTTTTTAGAGAGAGGAAATTTCCCCTCTTTTTTCTAGATCCTTCCTCCACCTTTTTAGGAGGCTCTCCCCAAATTCTCATACATTTTACCAATTTTCATGCTCCCCATTCCCGTAATGACAACCAAAACTTCCTCTCACATTTTGCTATTTATTCAATTTATAACATTAAAATGAAATTTTTATTTTATTTATTTTAGTATTTACTATATATATACATATATTATAATTATTTATAACTTTATTTTTATAACCTTTGAGCCAACGATATACTTGTTTATGTATTTTATTTTTTTTATATTAATTTTATCGATTACAAGCCAATTAAATTATTTATAATTAATAAACAACTCATAATTATCTATAAATAGTTAGTTATCAAATTTATTTACATTCGACAATCACCTTTATAATTCTATTTGTTTCATAATTATTATTATTGACCTTATCTTACAATATACTATATTTTCCATAAACTTAAATTTTCATATAAACATTTGCATTAATTTATCAAATGTGTCCTCTTGACTTAATAATTTTATTTTAACATAGAATTTAACCAAAGAATTAATCAACCAATTCCAATACTAAATAATCTAAATATCAACAATACTTGACCAACATACATGATCACAAAACATGACCACAACAATAACGAATGCAGTCTGTCATGCCCATACAGACAACAATAGCTAGGTGCAAACTGAATACTCATCCTCTTCAAGGATGATGACTAACTAGGGGACCTGATGTTAAGTCCATTCAAAAATTTTCCATTGGTTAATGCACGCTCAGACCTGTTAATTCAAGTGGAGTCAATGCCTGATACCTGCAACCTGCAGCAAACAACATGGTCGAACATGAAGATATATAGTTCACATAATCATACACATTGTGAAAGGAAATTGCAGTGTAGCAGGGTACTCACGCATGAGTAATGCGACACTATTCCTTTCACAGAAATACATCATGCATAACATTTAGTTGCTTAACAAACAAGATAGAACAATCAATTACATAACGGTCAATACGAGTAATCACCCATAATAGCATCACAACCATGATCAGATAACACAATAAGCTCAAAATTAATCCACAACATCTAGTATGTCCATAAAATTGTCAAAACATAAAATACTAGTAATTAAAGCATCATCAAATGTCATCATAGAAGTAGGTCTATCATCAACTAGCATCATACAGTGAGTCTACCATCAACAACATGTTGTAATGTCTAGTCCTAGTAAAATAGCTATCATTCTGACAGAAAGAAAAATGAGGGGCACTATAAAAATAATGCCATCTTCCGTGTATGGATACTCCATGAACCTGCATTTGAGCTTCTGAAAGAGTGTAGGTCACTTGATCCTATTAGTGTACAACAATCCTCATATGGTGCAATGTTAGTATCATCTATCAACCAAAAAATCTACGAACTGAAGACTTACCTTCATTACCTGGACCCATCGAAGCATTACACCACTCGACTATTGATTTTGCATCTATCAACTTTGCATTTTCTTTATACTTTAACTCTTCTTGTGATATGGCTCTTTTGATACATGCTCCTGCACCATCATGCTCCCCCCTTTCCATGTCTGACCTCACAAAAGTTCCACTTATGTTGAACACCTATAATATTATGAATCATGCTCAACCAATAGAACATCCATGAGTTCTTGAATTGTGATGCATAGTTATCCAACTATATGATATGCCAACTTAACGATATGCCCCTTCTAGCCAAATCATTGTAGAACACCTGAAACCAACCTTGCACAAACTACCTAGAATGCATGTGATCATCACTAATATAAAAATGATACTCCCTTATGATCTTTCTACCATCCTCTATACTATCATTCACATGAATGAATGCGATGTGCACAAATATACAAACCTATGTGGAGTTGTAATATTGTGATTGCACCTCACATTGTGGCCATAGACTATAGTTCTCTACAAATTCAATGACTAAAACAATGCTACCAAGTGGAAATGTGTCCTTGCATAACTTGAATTACAAGTCCAACCATCGAGCTCTATGGGTATGCCTTGCATACTCAGTACACTATACTATCACAAAATGTAGACATAAACTAATACAATAGAATCTTTTGAATAACCAAATCACACCTCTTTGCTTCTTTACCATATTTTGTATTGTAGGCCATTGTTTTATACTTGTTGAACACTACTAGTTCATTTCCAATCACATGTGTGCTTTCCATATGTTCACATATTAGCATACGTTGCAAGCCACCGCAATGCTAACATGTGCCATCTAAGCATAATTTCCTATAGAATATTTGACCTTCCTCTCTTTCACATAAAATTGTTGATATGAAGTCTCTTGAAGATGTTGGTGGGGCATGTATGCCACAATCCTACAAAACATTGTTAGTATGCAAATCTAAACATATAGACTGATAAACATCAAAATGATTAGAAAATTCAATATGTAATCTACAACAACAAGTAGTGTGTGTGTGTGTGTGATTTATTTTGACATAGAAAGGTTTTAGCATTTCAAAATATCTTTGACAAATTTTAATTTGAGGATACATCTCTAAAAATTTGCCAAAAAACTATGTTTGAGTCATATCCAAGAAATTCTTTGGATGTGGCTCATGGATTCGACTACTGATTCACCTTCTTACCATGTCCCTTTGATTTAAAGAAACCATTGTGTAATTCTTCCAAAAGTCTTTAACTAGTGATTTTAATGCTTCAACAATTGGTTTACCTTTTCATGGTAGTCTCCCTGAGAATGAACATAATTCATTGGCATCGGTGTCCTTGATTCTTTGGCACCTTCCAACGGCTTTTGATAAAGTTTTTCTATTAATTCTCAATGCTTGACTTGTATTTCTAATGAGATGATTTTTCCTCATTTGATTACTTACTATTGTCAATGTAATGACATGTTGTGTGACATTACTATCTTTTGTGCATGAGGTGTTACCCACACTCTCATATGCACTCATTAGATTCTTAACAATAGATTTTTCACTTGAAGCCTTCGATGCTCTCAACCCAAGAATCTTTATGATGGGCCTATACTTTATACTTCACATCATTTCAATGAATAGTTGACATCTTGCAGTCTCATTTAACTTTTCAAAGAACACTCTCCAAATCTTATGAGCATATCTTCTACAACTATATTTTGGAATCTTACCTTCCATTGGCTGCAAAATATTCTCATCAATATCAATCAAACACTTTGGATTTCTATGAAAAATTCTAGGTGGTGTTATCAAAGGTAAATTCATCTCAACATTAGGAATTTCATCAATATTTAAATGAGATGGACTAGATGGCATACCTTTGATCAGAGATGGAATAGATGGCATACTTTGAGGTTGAGGTGGGAAAAATTGTGTGCCTCCTTCTTGACATGTGAGTGATGATGTAATCTCAACTTGAGATACAGTAGATGGTGTCCTTCCATCTTGACTTGCGATAGAGGATGTGTCTCCAACTACGGTATTCAAATCTCTCATAGTATGAAGTTTTTGCATGTGTTCCCTTTGTGCCACCAATACCAAATCTCTTGTTGATCATTGAGGTTCCTCTTCAATGGCATGTCTTCAACAATCATGTCCAATTTCCTCTTCTCACAAAGTTCCCTCATACTTGCTACTTTCTTTGCATTCTTAGCTTCTTTCTCCTCCTGTGTTGGTTTAATCCTTGATCGTTTCCTTGGCATGAAGGAGAATTTTATCTGTAGCATGATAAAAAGACAAATATTATTTCCTAAAAAATGAATCCATACAAATAAATGAAATATATGTCATTCAACCCTTCATACAAAATGTACATACAATTGTCATGTAGAAGAGTAAATGTCACTCAACCATGATGAATAAACAAGTGCACTAAGAACACAAGGAAAGTGGAAGGCAGTTTTTTTTGAAGTATTTCTACCTTGCAAGAATTTATCATGTGACTTTGCTCTATCCATTTTCTAATGTATGACCTACCAATAAAATGTCCACAAATGGACATGTATGCAAAATGTGGTAGCATAGACAAAGCACATGAGTTTTTGAATGGAATGACTTAAAAAATGTGGTCTCATGGAATGCCATGATTGCAGGATAAGCATAAAATGAATTGTTTAAAAGACATTACAAAATTTCAAGAAAGGGATATTTTTGTCAAATGTTATAATTGCAACTCCCTTTGCAGCAATTTATGAGTGTTTTGATTGCAATTGCCTTAGTAGACACATGCAAAATGTGGATGCATAGATAAGGCACAAGAACTATTTGACAAAATGCCTCAATGAGATATATCCTTATGGACTACAATGATTGCAGGATATGCACAAAATGGATTTGTTGAAAAGGCTTTAGAAAATTTCAAGCAAATGCAATTTCTAGGTGTAAAACCAAATTCCAAAGCATTTTCCAACATCTCCCATGCCTATACCAAAATGGAAGCTTTGGAAAGGGTTATGCACATCCATAAAAAAAGGATTGATAAATGATGTATTATATTACATAGAACTATAACTACTCTCGTAAATGTGTATACAAAATGTGGAAGCATACACAAGGTAGGTCAATTGTTTAACAAACTGCCTCAAAGAGATGTGGTCTCATTGACCACAATGATTACAAGATTTGCACAAAGTGTATTTGTTGAAAAATATTTTGAAACTTCCAAGAAAATGTAATTGGCACGTGTAAAGAATTGTGTAGTTTAAAATGTGCCAAGAGGGCTAAGGTTATAATGAGAAACAAACAATGATGAACATGGAATATGCATAATAACAAAATCAAAGCATTGTATTAAGCATGTATGATAAGGGATGATAAATAACATAATAGAATTAAGGAAAATGTAAAGAACATGTGTAAAGACTTGACATACCTAAAAAATAAAGATTCAAATGGAGAGACTACCCAATTATGTAGTCTTTTTTTCTTCTTGCATAAAACTCCTGAACAATTTGAGTTTTTCACAAACTTGCTTCCTTTTCAACGTTCAATTGTATATCACACAAATAGAATTACTAACAACAATACAATTAACCAATGTATAATTCTAAATTCCTACAAGTCAATCACAATTAACATTGCATCACTACAAAAATTGAAACTTGAAATGATATATATCAAATTTGATGTGAAAACTATGTTATTTCCTCCTTCCTAAGTTGGCAAACTAGAAAAAGGAGGTGGAAAGTTCATGCAAAGGTGGTAGAATGTGAAACATTTGCATGTACACTTCCCAACAATATCAAAAAGCTTTTTTTGTCAGAACACTGCATAATCATGAGAATAACAGAGCATGTGGGCCTAGATCATGGGTGTCCTGGCTATTTTACCATTTTTAGAGTAATCCAAAATGTGCTTACATTATAATGCGAGCACATTTTAGATTGCTATACAAAACGACCATATTTCAACTTATTCAAAATATGCTCATGTTATTGAAAAGTTGATTTCCTAAAGGTTTCCTAAAAATTTGATCGATGGATGGCTCAAATGGAGCCATGTGGCAGCTACATGCTGCCCCACACAGTATTGGCACCTTCAGATAGATTCCCTATGGGCTGGCAGGGAATGGTCAGGATTTAATCCTCAGAATCAATCAAAACCCTTAGATCTTGGGCCCACCATCAATGCTACCTTAGAAATTGTTGAGGCCTAGATCAAATATATGTCATGCGGTGCATGATTGCTATCCCACAAAACTTTTTCATTGAATATTTTAATGGTGCAGGCTGGTGGGCAACCAATAGGATATGAGTTACAGGACCATGTTACTCAGAACTTAAGGTAAATTGAAGCACGTGCCTTAAGTTGCAACTTAAAAAGGGACATCCTAGGCATTTTAATAAAATATATTGACTCCACCTAAAGTGCACACTAAAATATTAAAACATTCACTTGCTCATGATTAGGACATCAGGAAAAAATTAAAAAGTGCATGCGACCAAATATTTTTCTAGGAACAAGGGGCCAACTTACCAATGATGCCAATGACTTAAGTTATAACTTAAGAGATTAAGAAAAAGTGAACACAAGTCAATGACAAATAAAAAGAAAGTCAGAGCTTTTACATAAATAGGGTTTTAGGAAGGTTTTAGTCCTAAGATTAAATCCTAGCAAATGGAAAACAAAACCCTAACCCTTAGGGGACCAATGGATGACCAAAATTTTGAAATGTGACTATAGAACCACTGCAAATTTTCAAATTCCTATCACTCCTTAACCATCTTTCCCTCAAGTTGTCAACTTCACTCTCTCATTTTCTGCTATCTCTCTCCTCACCTCTATCCCCCCCTCAACTCTCTACCTCTCCCCTCTCTAGGTCTCTTAGTCACTCCTTGTCTACCTCTCCATCCCTCCTTAGTCATCTAAGTCTCTCACTTAACCCTAAACCCTATCCCTAAACCTCAACCCTCAACCCTTAAACTTTAAATCCTAAAACCTATCCCTAAACCCTCAACCCTTGACACTATACCTTAAACCCTAATCTCTCAACCCAAAACCCTAATCCCCCAAACCTTAAACCCTTAATACCTCAACCCTTAAACCCTCAACCCTTAAACCCTAAACCCTTGACCCTTAAACCCTAAATCCTTAAACCCTCAACCCTTATCCACCCCTCCTCCCCTATTTGCCTCACCCCCATCTCTCCCCTATCTCTCTCACCCCTCTCTCCCTAGGTTGTAGGTCTCTCACTTGAATATCTTTCAAGGCTCTCTAGATATTTCCCTTCCTCTCCATCTCTCTCCCTCCTCCTTACCCATCTTTCCCTCAAGTTGTCACTTTCACTCTCTCATTTTATTCTACCTCTCCCCTCACCTCTCCATCTGTCACCTCTATCTCCCCCTCATCTCTCTACCTCTCCCCTCTGTAGGTCTCTCAGTCACTCCTTGTTTGCCTCTCCATTTGTCCTTAGCCATCTAGGTCTCTCACTTAACCCTAAACCCTAAACCCTATCCCTAAAGCCTCAACCCTCAACCCTTAAACCTTAAATCCTAAACCCTATCCCTAAACCATCAAACCTCTACACTATACCTTCAACCTTAATCCCTTAACCTTAAACTCTAAACCCTATCCCTAAAGCCTCAACCCTCAACCCTTAAACCCTAAACCCTAAACCCTATCCCTAAACCCTCTAACCTTGACACTATACCTTAAACCCTAATCCCTTAACCCTAAACCATATCCGTAGAGCCTCAACCCTCAACCCTTAAACCTTAAACTCTAAACCCTAAACCCTATCCCTAAACCCTCTACCCTCGACACTATACCTTAAACCCTAATCCCTTAACCCTAAACCCTAAATCCTCAACCCTCAACCCTTAAACCTTCAATCCTAAACCCTCTACCCTTGACATTATGCCTTAAACCCTAATCCCTCAACCCTTAAACCCTTAATCCCTCAAACCTTTAACCCTTAAACCCTATACTCTCAACCCCTAATACCCTTAAACCTTAAACCCTTAAACCCTATACCCTATACACTTAACCTTGGACACTCAACCTTGAACATTATCCCTCAACCTTCAAACCTCTACCCTATACCCTACACCCTTAACCCTATACTTATGCCCTAAACCCTCAACCCTCATCCATATGCCTTATACCCTCAACCTTAAACCATGAACCCTATATCTTAGATGCTCAACCTTGAACATTATCCCTCAACTATAAACTCTCAACCCTATACCCTAATCCCTCAACCCTATACCTTAAATCCTCAACCCTCAACCCTAATCCTTAAACCCTAAACCCTTAAACTATCAACCCTTAAACCCTCAACTATTAAACCCTCAACCCTCAACCCCTCTACCATATGCATTAAACCCTTAACCCTAATACATCAAACCTATACCTTAAACCCTAATCTCTTAACTCTCAATCCTTAAACCATAATCCCTTAAGCCCTCAGCCCTAAAATCCTAAACCCTTGACCCTTTAACCTTAAAGAATTGAACCCTTAAGCCTTAAACCCTAATCCCTTAACCCTTAACCCTAAACCCTATCCCTTAAGCCTCAACCCTTAAACCCTTAATCACTCAACCCTTAAACCCTTAATCCCTCAAACCTTAAACCCTTAAACCCTAAACTCTCAACACCTAGATACCCATAAACCCTTAAACCCTATACACTTAACCTTGGACACTCAACCTTGAACATTATCCCTTAAGCCCGCAACCTTTAAACCCTAAACCCTTGACCCTTTAACCTTAAAGCCTTAAACCCTAATCCCTTAACCCTCAACCCTTAACCCTATCCCCAAAGCCTCAAATCTCAACCCTTAAGCCTTAAACCCTAAACCCTATCCCCAAACCCTCTACCCTTGACACTATACCTTAAACCCTAATCTCTCAACCCTTAAATCCTCAACCCTTAAACCCTTAATCCCTCAAACCTTAAACCCTTATACCCTAAACTCTTAACCCCTAGATACCCTTAAACCCTATACCCTATACACTTAACCTTGGACACTCAACCTTGAACATTATCCCTCAACCTTCAAACCTCTACCCTATACCATATACCCTCAACCCTATATTTATACCCTCAACCCTCAACCCTCATCCATGTGCCTTATACCCTCAACCTTAAACCCTAAACCCTATATCTTAGAAACTCAACCTTGAACATCATCCCTCAACTGTAAACTCTCAACCCTCTAGTCTATACCCTCAACCATATACTTAAGCCCTAATCCATCAATACTCAACCCTATAGCTTAAACCCTAAAACCTACACCCACAAACCCTCATCCCTATACCCTATAACCTCATCCTTATACCCTAAACTTGAATATTGTGCCTTAACCCTACACTTAAAACCTCAACCATACACTCTCAACCCCAGTCACCCTATGCCTTATATACCCTCAATCCATATTGTAAACCCCAAATCCAATATCCTAAACCCTAATCCCCATACCTAACACACTTAATCTTATACACTCAACAAGATGAATATTACCCCTCAATTGTAACCCTCTACCCTCATCCCTCAACCTTATACCTTAAAGCCTAAACCCAAAACCCTTATATCATACATACAAGCATACATACACACATATAAGCATACATACGTAAATACATATAGGCATACATACATACATGCATGCATATTATCCCTCAATTGTAACCCTCTACCCTCAACCCTCAACCTATTACTTAAGCCCTAATCCCTCATCCCTCAACCTTATACCTTAAATCCTAAACCCAAAATCCTTATATACATACATACAAGCATACATACATACATATAAGCATACATACGTAAATACATATAGGCATACATACATACATGCATGCATGCATACATACGTACATTCATGCATACAAACATACATACATACAAGTATATATATATATGTGCATGCATACATACATACATAAATTCAAATATATATATATATACAAGCATACATACATCAAACACACTTAACAAACTTGAACATAAAACATTCTAAGAAAGACATAACATGAAACTTGACAAACATCGGGCAAACTTTTGTAAAAAAGAAAAAATGCAAAGCAAAACATAACACGAGCACATTATAACGCACTCGTGTTATATGTTTCTTTAGGAATCCCCAAACTTTAGGCTTGGGATTTGCTTTGGATTTCCAACCCAAGGGCTTGGAGTGCCTTCGGTCCCAACATCCAAAGACATGTTTTTGCATATTCTATAGGATTTCACATAATCTCGTTCGTGCTAACCATCAAGTTTGCACGTGTTTCAAGGTCGAACAAATCAAACACTTGAGTAATGTCAGGCTTTCTCTTAGCTATTTAATGATGTAATTTTTTTTACATTTTGACAATGTTAAGCCTTTCATTTTAAATTTCTTTTGTTTATGTGTCCATTTTTTTGGCAAAAACCAGTGTTTGATAGTATTTTCTTTATAAATTAATCATTCATTAAAATTTCAAATAAATTAAATTTTTATAAACTAGACTCTATTCTACACATATTAAAAAATTGATTTTCAATTAGTTTTCAAAATTTATAGGGGTAGCATGGCAAAAATTTTGTTTTTCAGGATGTGTCCACTTTGAAAATTAGTAAAAAAATCAAATATTCATTAAAAAAATTATCATAAAAATTGGGCATAAACTACATGTTGTTAGCTAATTTCTCACCAAAGCAATTTTAAAAATACTAAAAAAAAAGTTAACATTTTGAGGGAGCCACAAAATATGCTATGTTATATTTTTTTGACAGAAACAACACCAAATTCTATGGCCCCCTTTTCTAAACCCCTTAATATAGACCATTTTCAAAAAAATAGTAGTTTAGAAAGTAGACTTGGAACACTACAAACATTGTTTTTGTTGCATCTTAAAATTTTGAGTGTAACTATGCTCAATTTCTCAACCAAGGTTGGTATTTCTTGATTTCAGAAAAAAAAAAGTGGCCACTTAAGACCCCTTTTTGGTCCCCCATCTTCTTGTGCACTTACCCTAAAATCACATCATAAGATCCCAATGGAATCACCCTGAGATCTTCTAGAGTAGAGAAAGTTCTAAATCCTATTTGACAATCCCTAACCAAAGAATTGACAGACATCCTAGCTCCTAAATCTAACTCTACATCCCAATTAGCATCTTGATTAACAACCACCAGCCCGCACTTCTCCACTATAGATGGGGATATAAAAGAATATGTAGCCCCAAAATCAAAGAGTATGGAGAAAACAATGTTACCAATCTTACTCGGAGCCTCAATGACTGAAGCCAGGTGATCCTCTTGCTAATTGTCTATTGCTGCAAAGACCTAATGAGATTTCCCTACATCTCCAACTGTAGGCTCAGAAATTGTCGCCGGTTACCCTCCTGCTGCTACACTATTTTGGAAACATTCTCAAGCAATATCTCCCATACCTTCACATGTATAACAGGGACCCTTAGGTGGTGTTGAAGTCTAAAAATCTAGTCTACTGGAGCTAGCCTGACTACCTTGGAAACTCTATTGAGTATGACCTAGCCCTACAAACTATGTCTAAGGTTTTTGATCTTTCCTTTGTGATGGAACATGCCAAGACTTATCTGATCCTCCCTGAAATGACTTAGCTTTCTGACCTTGATGTTGTTGTTGCGGTGCTAACCTAATAGGAAAAGAATTTTCTCTGAATCCACCCTTAGGAAGTACAAAAGGATGAGACTAATTATGGTTTTGTTGAGGTTGATTCGAATGATGATATCTATTATCATGATGCTTAGGCTAGATTTCTTCAGCAATAAGAGCTTTCTCTACTACTTGTCTCAAAGTTGAAGGCTCATACAAACGTACACGTCTTGCAATACCATGGTTAAGACCTCTAATAAAGTGGTGTACCATCAATTTCTCCTCCTGAATATAATCAACATACTGCAACAACTCCAAAAATTTATTCTCATATTGGGCTACTGTAAGTCCTCTCTACTAGAGATCATGAAGCTCACCAATTTTTTGTTGCCAGAAATGTTTAGAGATGTATATTTTCCTAAATATATCCAAAAAAGTTTCCCAAGTAATAATATCTAGAGTCAAGTTCCCCTTTCTCTCCTCCTGTCGCCACCAAGTAGCAACATTATCCTTAAGCCAGTCTTGCCTTCAGGTTACTCCCATAGGTTTTGAGGGCAAAACATTTTTCAAGACTAACCATCAGTAGAACCAAAAAAGTGTTGAGGTTGAATATGAAGAAATTCCCGAATCTGCTTATCTACATCAATAGAAGCATCCTTATCTACTCAAGTAAAATGAGGAGGTACATAATGTCCTGATTCACCCATTCCCTCCTCTGAATGCCCTATTCCTCCTCTATTATGGATTCTACTATGTTCTCAGGGTATAGAGTGGTACTCATCTTAATGATGTTGTTCCTGATTATTGGGTTGAGGAAGTCTATCTTGTATGACATCCACCAATTGTTGTAGGGTCTGAAGTATTTGAGGCCCATGGTCAACATGCTCCTCAAAATGACCTAATTCAAATGGCATGGAATGATTGCATCTTCATCGAGGAGGCATTCTACATTCAAGAGACAAGGTTACACAATTACTACATTTTTCCCCAAAGTTCCCAAAAGTGTTACAACCTGGCGCTCTGATACCTATTGTTAGATTTAGGGTAGACAACTGAGAAGGGGGGTGAATCAGTTGTACAAAACTTTCTTCAATTTAAACACTTAACTCCACATTGTTATTTAGCAGCTTAATAGTAAATCAATCATGAAAGCACAATGCAAAAAATCAAGGGCAGAAACACATCAACACATGAGACACCAAGATTTTTGACGTGGAAAACCCGGTTAAGGGAAAATCCATGGGGTGATTAACCCAAGAATGTATTCTCTATTAGAAGAATAGAAAGAACAAAATAGTACATGTCAATTAGGGCTCACTGTCTGAGCACACTGCTCATAAGAGGCTCACTACCTACAAGAGACACACTGTCTACAAAGAAATAGGTATCACATACATGAACTAGAGAATAGCATCTTCACCATGCTTGAATCAGTTCCATTTAAGCCCAATACTTCTACTCTGCCTTTTTCTCTCCTCCTCATTACCACACACTCATCTCAACAAGGACACCACTGAAATGACTTTGCAATCCCTTATTTATACAAGACATCAACTTAGGAACAATTATCTAAGTCGACAAACATCCACAAGAACATCCGCAGGATGTGTAACTCATCTAGTTGACTAGTCTCAGGAAGAAAACCATCATCTAGAAGTTACTCTTCAATTGCGAGCTCCAACTCCAATGCAGACCACCAACACAAACTGGAAACGATCCAAAGATCTCCACAAGCTTGTCTGAATCACCAAGAACATCCACACTTCATTTGCTTATTGAAATCCTTCTCCCCTTCATCTAGAACCTCAAGAACATAGTCTATCATTACTGTCACAAAGGAATAGATGCTTGCGGACCTTAAAACCATGAACCAATCTAGTTGACACTCCACAAAGACTTCCTCAACACTCCCTCAAATCTGCAGAATAGGATAATGCATTTTTGGATCTCACTGGGCCTATCTGTATCACTCTATCACCTCTGAACACCTGCCAGAACTAGTTTTACTTGAGTGGCCACAACTTTATCAGATCTTCATGCAAACCTCTGAAATCTCTACTGGATCACTTTAAGACACATATCTACAAACCCTTTAATCTGTAACCTTTGATCCTCATCCTATGTTGGACTTTTACCTTATTGTCATCACTGCTCTTCACTATTCCTAATTGAGACTAATTTTCTCAATATCCTCAGCACACATCTCATCCAATCCTTATCATTAATGCAACAGGATTATGTTGACATCAATGACAACACTGGTTAGGCCCATGCTTGCAACAATCTCCCCCTTTGTCATTGATGGCAACATATGATGTGAAAATTTGTTATGACCATCAAGACAAGAACTTCTCCTCATTGTCACAACTCCCCCTATCAGCAACAACCATTCACATGTCTTCTCTCCCTTTACTACTCCCCCTTTGATTAGCATCCACTTGTTTTTCACATGTCTTCTCTCCCCCGTTAACATCAATGGAAAAGGGTAGATACTTGCAATTCCAACACTTCAGAATCATACATGTTGCTCCCCCTGAGGAGCAACTCCCCATCATCAATCCGGATCACAAGATATTACTGTGATATTCACTGGACTGATGCACCTCAATGCACCTTAATTCATCACCAGAGGGGCAATAACCCCTAACTTCTCCCTAAGATACTCAAAAGAATCCTTACATAGAGGTTTAGTAAAGATGTCTGCAATCTGATCCTTGGAAGGTACAAATTCCAATCTGACTTCATTCTTGTTCACTTGCTCTCTCAAAAAGTGAAACTTGATGGATATGTGTTTAGTCTTTGAATGCAACACCGGATTCTTAGAAACATTTATTGCACTTGAGTTATCACAGAAGATTGTGATAGGGTCCTCATACTCCACTTTGATATCTCTTAGCATCTTCTTCATCCACAAAACTTGAGTACAACTACCTACTGCTGCAATATATTATGCTTCAGTTGTAGACAGAGATATTGCCTCTTGTTTCTTGCTTAGCCAAGAAACCAATCTCTTCCCCAAAAAGAATGATCCACCACTACTACTCTTCTGGTCATCCACATCTCCTACCCAATCAGCATCTATATAAGCATGAAGAGAGAAATCATGATTTCTAGGATACCATAGACCATACTCAACTGTCCCTTTTAGATATCTAAAAATCATCTTGATTGCCATGACATGAGATTCTCTAGGATCAGCCTGGAATCTAGCAACAAGACCAATAGCTTGCATAATGTCTAGTCTAGTTTGAGTGAGATACAACAGTCCTCCAATCATTGACCTATATTTTGTCTGATTAGCCTTAGGAGAATCATCATCTTTTCTCAATTTACATCCAGTTGCCATGGGAGTATTCATTGGTTTTGAGTCTTCCATCCCAAATTTCTTCAGCAATTCTTTCACATATTTAGTCTGAGAAATGAAGATTCCTTTCTTTGTTTGAGTGATTTATAGACCCAAGAAGAAATTCATTTCACCAAGCATGGACATCTCAAACTCACCTTTCATTTGATTTGCAAAAGTTTTACACATACTATCTCTTCCTCCAAAAATGATATCATCAACAAACACTTCAACAATCAAGATGTTTTCATGATCAATTTTGAAATACAAATTACTGTCAGTAGTACCTTTGTTGAAACCAATCTTCAAAAGATGCTTATCCAATCTTTCATACCACGCTCTTGGGGCTTGCTTTAGTCTATACAGTGCTTTCTTCAACTTACAAACCATATCACCATGATCAGACAATTGAAAACCATTCAGTTGCTCAATGTACACTTCTTCCAAGTCACCATTCAGGAAGGCAGACTTGACATCCATCTGAGACACTTTGAAATCTTTGAAGGTAGCAAGTGCAAGAAATAATCTAACTGCTTCAATTTTTGCCACCGGAGCAAAGGCTTCTTCAAAATCAACTCCTATTTGAGAATAGCCCTTACAGACTAATCTGGCTTTATTTCTAATTACTTCACCAACTTCATTCAATTTGTTCTAGAAGACCCATTTGGTTCCAATCACATTCTTGTTTCTAGGTTTGGGTACAAGATCCCAAGTGTGATTTTTCTCAATTTGCATTAGTTCTTCCTCCATTGCTTTAGTCCAGTTTTCATCATTGCAAGCTTCATTAACTGACTTAGGTTCAATCTTTGAAATCAGACAATACTCATCTGAATCTTGAGCAATTCTCCTTCTTGTTTGTACTCCTTTGCTTTTGTCACCTATGATCTGATCTTCAGAGTGGCTCAGTCTTACATACCTTGGAACTTTGGGAGTTTCTTGCACTTCTAATTCTTGATCAAGCTCATTGAGACTCATCTCTTCTTCTTGACTTACCAGATCAGTTTGAATTTGTTTTTCAGAAGAGGCTTGGGCACCTTGAATCAGAACACCATTATGATCATCTTCATCATACTCATAAAACCTTGAGGGTTTTTTAATTCCTTCATCAACCTTCACATTTGTACTTTCTATAATCTTTCTTAATCTCTTGTTATAACACCGGTATGCTTTTCTTTGAGTAGAGTAACCCAAGAATATTCCTTCATCACATCTAGCATCAAACTTGCCTAGATCTTCATCTCTTTTAATGTAACACTTGTTGCCAAAGACTCTGAAATACCTTACAGTAGGAGTGATGCCAAACCAAAGTTCATAAGGAGTCTTACTAGTATTGCTTCTAATTTGAACTCGATTGAGAGTATAAATAGTTTCTCTCCAATAGATCTGAGGAACATTTGCTTCCATCATCATGATCCTAGATGCTTCCTAGATGGTCTGGTTCTTTCTCTCCACTACTCCATTCTGCTGTGGAGTCCTAGGAGTAGACAACTGTCTCTTTATTCCATGTTTCTCATAGAACTCTATGAACTCACCAGATGTGAATTCTCCACCTCTATCAGACCTCAAACATTTCAATTTTAATCTGGTTTCATTCTCTACCATAGCCTTGAATATTTTGAATTTATCAAGGGCTTCTGATTTCTCTTTTAAAAAGGTTACCCACATCATCCAGGAATAGTCATCAATTAGTAATATAAAGTGTCTATCACATTGCAGACTCCTGATTCTTGCTAGACCACAAAGATCAGTATGAACTAAGTCCAATAACCTGATAGAAGATAGTTCTTTAGTTTTGAATGAGACTCTGCTCAGCTTACCCAACTGACATTCTTTGTACAAGCTATTAGTAAGTTTCACCAATTTAGGAAGATCTCTTATAGCCTGAGTAATGCTTATCTTGATGATATTATCAAAATTCACATGACACAACCTTCTATGCCATAACCAACCTTGATCAACATGAGCAAATAAGCAACTTTTACCAATACCAACCAAGTGGAAGATATTACCTTTAGTTTGAGTACCAGATGCAATCTCTATTCTAGAACTTTCAAAGATCTTGCATTTTCCATTCTTGAATTAGAGATCATAGCCTTTGTCAACCAACTATCAAACATTGAGAAGATTATGCTTCAATCCTTCAACATACAATACATTACCGGTTTTGTTCTTTCCATCAAAGGAAATAGTTCCTCTACCTCTGATTCTACCAGCAGAATTATCATCAAACTTTACCACTCCTCCTTCATACCTTTCCAAATCTATGAACTTGTTTTTGTCACTTGTCATATGGTGAGAGCATCCACTGTCAATGACCCAATCATCCTTTTCTTCAATTTGGGCAGCCAGAGCTCTTTCTACAACTTTATGATTGACAGATTCAGAGGGCATTGGATCTTCTTCCTTGATGGAAATGAACACCTAATCACTTCTAGATTTGTCTCCTGTCTCTAATTTATCATCTGTTACACCTTCATCTTCTCCTTCATGAGCATAGTAACAATTCTTTTGGAACCTTGATTTGTTAGGATTTGGCCTTGAAAATCTTTCCAGACATCTTGAGGCAAAATGACCAATCTTATTGCAGTTAAAACACTTAAAAGGCAATTTCCCTTCATACTTACCAGATCCTCTTGGTAGTCTTTTTACAATAAGAGCTTCAAGGTGAGCAGTTTCAGCTTCTTCTTCTTCCAGGTCTTTTCTTGCTTTTTCATACCATGATAATTTCCTTGAAGAGTTCTCTCCCAGATCAAACCTTTGTTTACCTTTTACAGAGGCACTAGCTTTGAATGCAGATTCAGTCTTTGGGGGTTCATCTCCAAACTTGACCATTTCAAATGCAGCCAATTTACCAACCAATTGATCTCTTGTGACAGTCGTGTGAGCTCTGAATTCTTCAATTGTAGCAGCCTTGATTTTATAAGAAGCGGGAAGGGATCTGAGAACTTTGCCAACAATCTCATCTTCATTCAAGACTCCACTAGCATTTATAATTCCACAAACAATCTCATTTACTCTTGGCATAAAAGAAGTAATGTTTTCATCATCTCTCATCTTCAGATTTTCAAATCTCCCTTTCAGACTCTATAACCTTGCACTTTTAACATACTTGTCTCCTTCATGTAGAAGTTCCAATTTTTCCCAAATCTCAAAAGCAGTTGGAAGATCAACAACATTTGAAAGCTTGAATCAGATAATGCACTTAGAAGAGCCTCTACAATCTATAGATTGTTTTCAGCATTGGTGATTTCATTTTGGGTTTTCGAACCACCCTATGGAGGAGTATACTTCATTGAAGCCATGTTCCAGTATTGCATTCCTGTACATTTCAAGTGACATGTCATGCAACTTTTCCAAAGATTAAAATTGGTTCCATCAAACTTTGGGCTATCCTTCTTGTAGGACAACATCCTGGATCTCCTCAAGTGATTAAGCTCCTTTTAGAGGAATTGGCTCTAACACCAATTGTTAGATTTAGGGCAGACAACTGAGAGGGGGGGTGAATTAGTTGTACAAAACTTTCTTCAATTTAAACACTTAACTCCACATTGTTATTTAGTAGCTTAATAGTAAATCAATCATGAAAGCACAATGCAACAAATCAAGGGTAGACACACATGAGACACCAAGATTTTTGACGTGGAAAACCTGATTAAGGGAAAAACCATGGGGTGATTAACCAAGAATGTATTCTCTGTTAGAAGAATAGAAAGAACAAAATGGTACATGCTAATTAGGGCTCACTGCCTGAGCACACTGTTCACAAGAGGCTCACTGCCTACAAGAGACACACTGTCTACAAAGAAATAGGTATCACATACATGAACTGGAGAATATCATCTTCACCATGCTTGATTTAGTTCCATTTAAGCCTAATACTTCTGCTTTGCCTTTTTCTCTCCTCCTCGTTACCACACACTCATATCAACAAGGACACCACTAAAATGACTTTGCAATCCCTTATTTATACAAGACATCAACTTAGGAACAATTATCTAAGTCAGCAAACATCCACAGGATGTGTAACTCATTCGGTCGACTAGTCTCAAGAAGAACACCATCATCCAGAAGTTATTATTCAATTGCGAGCTCCAACTCCAATGTGGACCACCAATACAAACTGGACACAATCCAAAGATCTCCACAAGCTTGCCTAAATCACCAAGAACATCCACACTTCATCTGCTTACTGAAATCCTTCTCCCCTTCATCCAAAACCTTAAGAACACAGTCTGTCATTACTGTCACAAAGGAATAGATGCTTGCAAACCTTAAAACCATGAACCAATCTAGATGATACTCCAAAAAGACTTCCTCAACACTCCCTCAAATCCGCATAAAAGGATAATGCATTTCTAGATCTCACCGGACCTATCTGTATCACTCTGTCACCTCTAAACACCTGCCAGAACTGGTTTTACTTGAGCGGCCACAACTTTATCAAATCTTCATGTGGACCTCTAAAATATCTACTGGATCACCTTAAGACACATATCTATAAACCCTTTAATCCACAACCTCTGATCCTCATCCTATCTTGGGCTTTTACCTTATTGTCATCAGTATTCTTCACTATTCCTGATTGAGACTAATTTTCTCAATATCCTTAGCACACAGCTCATCCAATCCTTATCATTAATACAATAGGAGTATGTTGACATCAATGACAACACCGGTTAGGCCCATACTTGCAACACCTATGTCATGCCCACCCATTAATAACACTAATAAATTAAGATAAAAAAAGTACCCAATTGAGAAAATTTTCATTTAAAAAAAATACTTTATATATATCAATAGTAGAAAAGTTTACTTGGAGCACAAATTCTCTATTTGATGGGTAGTTGAGAACTAGAAAGAGAAAATTATTTGTTTATAACTAAAACAAAGAAAATTGTACAAATTAGTTAAATAAACCTACTAAAGCTATTACCATAAAATAAGTAAAACAAAACTGTCAAATAGAACTCAAAAATTATTTTACTTACTTTTCAAACATTTATATTTCTTAACATTTTCCAACAACAAGATGAAATTACACCTTTACATTTAACTATTGAAAATAAAAATTCTTTCTAACTAAAATAACATAAATGAATATAGCATATTATGTTAACAAAGTGTTAATTTAGGAATGAATTTTCAACACATAGAAAATGGATATTTCTTCTCTAATAAATCTACAAGATAATTTTTTTGTTTCTTTAAACATGTATGAACAAAAATCAATTTCTTTAATTAATAACTCTATGTAAATTTTATCAATTTATATAATATAAAAATATACAATTATAAATATTTGAGCTATCTATAAGTGCAATTTGAAAATAAGTTTGTAACCATTATACATATCTATATATAAGTATATATGTGTGTGTGTATGTATACATACATACATATACATATACATATACACATATACATATACATATACATATACATATATATATATATATATATATATATATATATATATATATAAGAACTATATAAAATGATATTATATATACATATACAAATGATATATACATATAATTCCAAATCGAAATTAAAAGTTAAAGCATCCATTAAGTTTGTTGCAAGAGGTGTTTTAAAATAAAGAACAACAGTAAATAGGACACAGGTTGTAGCCTGTGGCGAGCACTAAGGCCCGGCCACAGTCAACCATGCCTTTGAGTGGGGAGTCATGGCTCCCCATGGCTCCCATAGTTATTATTGTGGTATTTGTGGATGCCACGCCTACCTCAAAGGTAAGCCACTATAATTTAATCAATATTTTTTAAAAGATCATTCTGCATTTGAATTCAATATGAATTGAATAACAAATGTTATCTCTACAGAGAGTAACAATATTATAACTTCCAGAAATTTTATCATTATCACTTAAATACATTGATCAAAACATTAATCTATATTATATAGGATAATAAAGTATTCAAAATAAACAATATTTATAAATAGATATTACATTTTAATTACACTGTTACAACTGATCCATTTGTTCTTATTTTTTTCAAAACATAAGAGGTAGATCATTTACATAAAAATGTTATTCTGATCATCATTTACAAGTCATATGAATTCCATAAATACATTGTAATATAATTTTCCCTTCAATTGGAATCTTTTGTCCAAATTGCATTCTATAGCAAACCTGCATGCATAAAACTAAGCAGCCTAGTCCCGCTCTCCTCCCAGCCATAGGACTAATAAATCAAGTCCACCACTGAGTGGGAGGCAAATTCCAAATGCTCAAATCATTATAAAAGAAAAACAAGACTAAAACCAACACAAGCTGACTCACACACACATAAACTATTTATAGATTCTTACAAAGAGGGAAAAGGGGGATTCCCTTCTCTCTTGGGGCTAATTTATCACAAATTTTCTTCACACACACACACACACACACACACACACACACACACACACACACACACACACACACACACACACACACACACACACACACACACACAGAGAGAGAGAGAGAGAGAGAGAGAGAGAGAGAGAGAGAGAGATCTCCTCAATTCCATCAAATCACAACCTTTCAACACAACTCTCCATCACCACATAGCCATATCAACGTATTCCCTTCTATCAACACCACGCCTCCATTTTACAACCATTCAACACAACAACCAACACAACACCTCCATTTTACAACCCTTTAGCATATAGCCACAACCACACAACTCCTCCATTTTACAACCCTTCAGCATAAAAGCAATCACAATACAACACCTCCATTTTTTTTACAACTCCCCAAGAGAGGCTCCATGCCCTTATCAACCCCACACAAAGGAGGCTCTCAACCCTTGGGCAAGATCAGCTCCTTTTACACACCCAAACCCCCTAATACTCATGCATGCCACAATACAGTAGAGACACAATCAAAATAACATTTCTTACAACTCCATTGTTACATAGGGAACAAAAACCACAATCATATCAATAACTATCAAAATTAACAAAAAATTTAAATGAAAAACCTAAATCATACCTTCTCTGTCCAAGTTAGGATCAACACAAGAAATTGGGGTTTAAATCCAACAAATATTAATCAATCAAAGATTTTTCCAGCCAATATCTAATCTTCCAGTCATAGCCCTTTCTTTCCAACCATATTCATTTTCCCAATCCTTCTTAAGCACAAAATTGATGACAAAGAAAAGAAGAGAGCCAAGCTCCAGCATGCACACACACACACACACAACATGAGGAATGATTCCAATTCCAATTCCTCTCATAAAATAGATAATACCCATAACCTTTCAATTTCCCCCAAATTAAAATCCAAAAAGGTAATAATAACAAAATTAATTTTTTTTAAAAATAACTTAATAAAATCAAATAATAAATAAAACATATTCCCCCACTTACCAATTAAATAATCATAAAATTAAAGTACCATGATAATTAATCCAAGTACCCCTGACATAAAACCACGCAACAAAATATAAAAATAAATTAATAAGATTGAGCATTTTGGAATTGTCTCCAATCTAAAGAGATCTGGATTGTCCACCTACAAAACTCCATTCAAACATCAGTACATCTTAGAAAATATAGTTGAAGCAACGAATGAATAAAATATTAAACATTTAAAATATCTAACATCAATTAATTATTAAATTCCATAATTTAATCTAAAATACTTATTATGGGGAAATTAAACACATGATTATTAATACTTCATAATCAAAACATTTTATTAAATGAAAGCATATAATTTCATTTGTAATCCAAAATGATGTCTAAACATACATATGTATGAAAAATGCATATCAAAACATATGGATCCATAAACCAAAACTAGTAATATCAACCATGTACTATCACACACACCAAAGTAAATAACTATAAATAATATTGTTGTGCCTTATACATATGCCCCATTTTGACAAATGGAGACCCCCTCTTTTGCTTTGGCCTGGAGTCTCAATCTTTGTTACTTGCGATGATGAAAAGGTGAATTTGTGCTTAGAGTGCATGATTTGTTGTAGATTTGAGTATTTTGCATGCTTGGAGTGATTTAATGTCATTTGGAGGTGTTTTGGGTGGTCTTGTGCTTAAAAGATTGGCATTTGTTTCCTTTTGCATTGAAATTGGGTGTTACTGCATTTTGCTCCAAAATCTTGTCACAGGATATTGCCCTTGAAATTGTTATTGCAGGATGTGTCATGTTGAAATTCCTAGTTTCCAGGTCTTAGAGTTGCAAAATCATGTCAAATTTCACAAGTTTTCACTAAAGGGTCCATATGCTTTCACCCTAATACATGTTTCTGACACCCTAATTTGGCTAAGTCTAAAACCCTGAAAACCCTAAAAAATGGCTAAGTCTGAAATCTGGTGGAACCACAAAAATCTAGAATCTGCATATGAAATCCTATGGATTTGGAACCATCTCAAACATCCTAAAAGTATATTTAGAAATATTTAAAGTATAAGTTTAATATACTTTCACCCTGGCCAATTCAAAATCTAGTGCTAAAAATGACCCCAACTGCACTTTGTGTTAAAAATAGCCCTTACCGACCTTAGCGCCAAAAATTGAATCCACTGACTTTGCACTAAAAATAGTCACTACCGACTTTCGACTCTAAAAACCTTGCTCACAGACTTCTACATGAAAATCATCATCCTCCGACCTTAGCACTAAATTCACCTCCAACTAACTTCCCTCAAACTACTATTAAGTCAGTCGGCACCAAAATCTCCATCGTTGGCATCTATCAATGCTAGCGCTAAAATCATGGTCAATCGACTTGCGCTAAAAATGACCTTCACTGACTTAAGTCGTATGGACCCAAAATCCACGCTAGGTCGAATGGACCCAAAATCTATGCTAGGTTGGATGGACCCAAAATCTGCACTAGGTCGGATGGAACCAAAATCTATGCTAAGTCAGACGGACCCAAAATCCACACTAGGTCGGTTGGAGCCAAAATTAGTGCTAAGTCAGTGACCCCCAAAATCAGCGCTTTTTGGTATTTTGGCCTAAAATTGAGTTTTTCAAGGAGCAAATTGGATTTTCTTGAGGGATTTGAATTTCACAACTAGTTGTCACAACATGAACATTTTACCAAGTTTGTGTCAATTTTGGTCATGTTTTACAACAATTAATGCCATTGCACATGAAAAGTCCGTGACCCCCAAAAATCTTGCTTTTTACAGAAAAGGTTAGAAAAACATGAAATAAATGTCTCTAAATTAGTTCAAATGACACCAAAAACTTCCCTAATCAATATATAGGCCAAATGGGTACTTGAAAATGGTAAAAAATGCAGAAAATCATGCAAAAATCACTAGATTTATGAAGTTGTCTATAAGGAAGAACATTGATAATGAACTGTTCTTGACTGACCCAAGGCTGAAAATGGACATATTTTGATTCAAAATGATGGGAAATGATTGTTTATGATGAAATTGATGCTTTTCCTTGTTGATTGCAAGTCTAAGAGGATAAAGGAGCCAATTGGAGCCATCTTGGAAGGTGAACACACAAGAGGTGCAGTGCTGACCCAGAACTGCAGAATCGATATTCTATCAACCAAATTGCTGGTGTACATGCAAAAGGAAGTCAGTATGATGTCCAACATGATGGAGGAAGGCATTAGGAGCTAGAAGACATAAAAGATCAAGTCTACTTCATTGTTGTTCTTGCAGATCCAGTCCAATGTCTAAATGATCTAGTCTAGGGTCATAACTCCTAGCTATTTTATCAGAATTTAAACTTCTTGGACTTGTTGGAAAGATAAACTAATTATATAGTTTGTTGCTAAGGCTTAACACCAAGCAACCAAAAAAATTTTGAGCCCCAATTCCGTTCCAAAGGCCTCCAAAAATACAATTTACTACGATGTAGAAAATACCAAAAATTATATTTTCAATATTTTCCCAAAAGTACCACTCAAATGACCCTGGACTAGATCACCAAGACATGCATACAATTGTCTTAGTAGTCTAGTCATCAAGAATCAGTCTAGCAAGCATCTAGTTGCATATACCTTCACCAAAATACTCATTTTGATTGAGTCGACACTTGGAATCTCGTGAATCTGCATCAGCTCAAGTTTCTAAGTGTCATGTGACTTTATTTTGGCTTTATTAGGCCTTGAAAATTGACTTTTCATCATGTACAACCAAATGAGAATCTATTTTGTCTAGATTCAATGTATTTGCAAGCTGTATTTTATCTTTTTCCTAAAGGACAAATGTAAATCTAAAAATGTAACAAATTGTTGTATCTCATTAAATGTCATGTAATCTGGACCATTGGTGTTGAGTTGATTTCCACTGTCCATTGAAAAACTTGGTATGGTGCCTTGTCTATAAAAGGTCTATCATTCTCTCATTGTAAGAAGTAAGATTTGATAATTAATTGTTGAGACTCTGTCAAATTGTGATCAATACAAAGTAAATTTTATAGGTTGCTGAGAATTTGTGTTTCTGTGTTGTCCCATTTTGGATTTCATGGTTCATGTCAATCTAAAATTAATTGATATTCAGTTGCATTTGTGATTAATCATTTAGATATTTGATGGATTTCCTATCCATACCATTAATGGCTTGCTAATTGTATGTTATTGTGCATGGTTAGTCTGGGCATATTTTATGAGATAAGTTCGGTTGTGTGATTTCATTGAGCTGCACCAAGAATTGGGTGTTTGATGAACCCTCCATGATTTGAAAATCATTGCACTTCCTTATAAGATTGCACAATCTCTATGGCATTGTGGGCTGCTTGGTTAAGCAAAGATTTGTTTATTGTTTGGAATATATCTATCTATTTGTTGATCATTCTTGTAATTGTCTATAGGATCTCTTTACCCTTTTTCTCTCTCCCTTTCCCTTTTGCATTTCTTTACATGAAGTTTATTAGATTTAGGATTTGAGCAACATTTCATTGCCCATCTGCTAAAATTTCAGACTTCACAGTCTGAACCACCTAGGGTTTCAGCATACACTTTGCTATCATATTTCATAAACCCTGCATTTCATGTATGACCCCTTGTTGGTATAGCTAATCACATTCCACTGAAGTTATTCCATGCAAGTTAAGACCTAGCTGTGTAATCCTTGGGATAGTCCTATCTTGGATGGGATATCTTTTTCAAGAGAGGTGTGATACCAACAATTACACCTACGTTGTTGTGTGCTAAAACCACCATCAACAAATATCATATTAGGGTCTTACGTACAAAACTAGATAGGCCTCACATTTGTGGGTGGGAGCAAGGCTCATAAATGGTGCACAAGGAGAAGTTGAAGTAATTATATACAAACATGATCAAAACCCCTAGACCTTCCCTTATTTGTTGTGGTATAATTCAAGCATTACATAGGCCCACCTTGGGATCACAACCAACCAAAAAATGTGCCTATCATTCCACCAAGTCATGGTGGGTGTTGCCAAATTCCTCTAAAAATGACATAAGCCTTAATAATACATAAATCACAAGGTCTAACACTTGAAAGGGAAACAATTGAGATTAACAACATTGATCATCAAGGACTATTATTCACAACTATATCAAGAGCATGCAACCTTGTAGGTCTTCATATACTCCCTAGCTTCACATTCTAAAGATATGCATGCATGCAACATAGTCCATATGTCGCACTAAGAAAGCAAGAAGAGGATCGATTGAGAGCACTTTCACATGGAATAGTTGACTAGCACAAAAAACAAAACAAAAGATCAGTAATTTATATATAACTATTTTTTTTCACTATGAAGCATTCTCCTATTATTCACAACAAAGTTTTTATACATAATTAATCTACTCCATTTCATTTCCAATGCAGAAGAATAGCACATCATTATAGGATTTGAGAGTTAAAATGATGGACTGACAATGAGTAGGCAAATTGGAAAAATAAAATGTCAGTTTTTAAAACATAACTACAAAAATATTTGGGATACTCTCTTTTCAAGAATACTAATATTAGAAACAAACAAACAAAAAAACTCTTTTCTACTATTTCACAAATAAAACTGAGGAAATTTACAAAGCATTCTTCTACATATGTAGTTTTCCAACCTTTGTTCATATAGACAAGTCACAACTTTAGCTTAACTTGAATGGTTCTTGATAACCTTTTATCAAATGAATATTACGAACTATATCAAATCTATACTTTTAGCATCATACATTGTATATTTCAATTGTTTGCTTATGCAAAGTAATGATTTTGGTTTTATTTGTTCCTTGTATAAGTTTCAATACTAAATTCTCTACAAAACAAATCACACTCTTTCCCTTTTTTCCCTCAATATTATGAACTTTTTGATGTTCATTGTGCAATTGTATGGAAACCACTATAAATAAGCTTCCTTACAATCTAATTAGGAGATGCAATATACAAGTTTGCACATGTAATATACAATTTTGTACAATCATTCTTGGCATACCCATTACACACTAAGGTGCAATTGCTAGTTAATAATAATTACATTTAAATAAAAAAATATTTATTTACAAATTAATAATTAATTATATTCATATAATATTTCCCCAAATTTTAGATTCTAAGTCGATTCATGGTGTGATGGGAATCCATGCACATCTAAAACCCTCTACTTAAATGTCATCCATTTCAATGGGAAAACATAGCAATTTTACACCTTACCCACATTAAAAAGTGGTAAATATTTGTCCTACTTTTATTGGTCAAAATCAACATTTGATGGTTGAAGTGGATGATGTTTAAGAACAGCCCATTGAAAACTAGATTAAAACTTTGTTTTAGCCATTTAATCTAGAATCTTTGTAAGTACTTCTTAATCATACACTTCAATAGTCAAAGATCAATTTTGGCGAATAAATGTAGGATAAATATTTGCCACTTTTTATTGCAAATGAGGTGTAAAATTGCTATTGACTATTTTTTATAAAGTCAGCTGGAAACAAGGGTCCAGAACCCTATACAAAATAGCCCAGTGGGCAGAGCAAAAGCCTCACATAGTATAAAAACAATTCATTAACAACATAACACAGACTAAGCTTAATTGCTATTGAGTGTTTGACCATTGAAATGGATGATATTTCAGTAAATCGATGTTACACTAATTTCTCTATGATTACATATCATTACATATCTACTTTATTATGGTTTTCTTAACAAGACTAGCTAGGAAATACTATGAATTGTGCTCGTGAATCATCTCCACTGGATGTTTGGTGTCAATGCAAGATTACCTAAAATTTAATACATGCTTTGGTTTCTGATTCTTTTTACATTATCTTGAGGTGCAAAATTTTGGGTGCATGGATCTACTATGTTCTATTTGGGCATTGAAATGTTTATCTTATTCTATTTTTGCTTTGTAATTCACAAGCTTCACACATCTGTGGAAATTGAAATTACAACAATGGAATATTGTGGGCAGTTAATTAAATGCAAGAAATCATTGACATGAAACATGAGTCATGACTCTAGATTTTGGGCTCCATATTTTGGGCTTCACAGGTGGACGACGTTGATGTCAAATAAATCTAGTGTAGGCCACCTAATTTGTCTGCTCTACAGAAGCCCACTGGGCACCTCTAAAATGTATGGATGATTCATTTACCTTCCCTTCTCATATAAAAAAAATTGAATCATTTATTCTGTGATGGGAAAATTGTACTACTATGTGTGTTTTAACTCAGGTTCAAAACTACCAGAGTTTGCAACTATATCAGTTCAAAGCCTGGTAGTGAGCCATTCTTCTCTTCTTTCTTCTTTTCTTAGTGGGCAGTGAATCCACTTGGATAGTGAGTCCACCTGTAGTGAGCATTCTCTCTTTTGGGAAGTGAGCATTCTGGTAGTGAGCCTTTGTAATTTGGTATTGCTATTACATTATATTGTAAAATAATCCTCACCATGGTTTTTCCCTTTTAGGTTTTTTCACGTCAAATTTGGTGTTCTCTTGTGTGTGGTGTTGTTATTATTTAGTTTCAATTATTTTCTTTTCTTTCTTAATCATCATAACATGTTTAAAGGTTAATGTGGATCTAAATGTTTGTAAGAGCTTGAAGTTTTGTTACAACTGATTCACCCCCCTCTTAGTTAAATCTTGTGCACTCAACAAGGCATCGAAGGAAAAACTCATGAAGGTAATAATATCAAGACATAATATATTTAAATTAAAGATTTAAATATATAGTATAAGGTCAACTTGGTGACATAGACCAGAGATTTAAATGTTAGCATCATTGCAATAACGTGTGAGAATTTTAGTCTGGGTCCAGACCTATAATGTGGATTGGGCCGACCTAAGTCTGTGTGTTTTGGGCCTTATTTCATTGTGCAAAATTTTAGGGTGGGTCATTCTTGCATACATTTGAATTAAAATCATAGAGGATGACATTATAAATTTTTTAATTCCGTATAGCCAACTTTGAAGAATGATTTATTCAATGTAGTATAGCTGACATGGTAATTTTGATTGTATAGTTTGATATATATATATATATATATAGCATATTAGTTTTTCCATTTTGCTGACAGCGTGCACATGAGAATTGAAGCAAAAAATATGAATATACATGTGAATGTGTTCGTCTGTACAAGCTAATATCAAAGAAAAATAGTGCAAATACAGACAAGTGTGAAGAGAGTACGAAGCAATTGAAAATAAGTTAATTCCAGAGTTGCAAATAGAGGTGATGTGTAGAGTTTATTAGTGACTATTATTTTTATCATTTCTTTTGTAATCAGTTTAGGGTTGCAAAGGTTGGTGCCTTTTCAGATTTGTAGAGGTTGGTGCCTCATCTAGTATGTGTTGTAGGACATTAGTGGATTGATGTCTCCATTAGGTTGGTGCCTCATCTAGTATGTGTAGTAGCACATTAGGGGATTAGTGTTTCCATTAGATTGGTGCCCATAAATCAGTACTGTAGGGAGTTGGAGCATCCTTTTAGTTGATGCTCATAAAGAATATTGTAAAATTCATTTTATTTTTGTGATACTAGATTTGGATAGTAGATCAAAGCAGCTTGCTCACCATGGTTTTTCCCATTCTGGGTTTCCACGTAAAATTTGGTGTGATGGTCTCTTGTGTGAATGTGTTTATGTTTGCATATTTCCTACATAATTTAATTGATATAGTAAAGATCATGTTGTTGTAGTAGAATTCGAATAAAAAGTGGTATATAGTAATTCACCCCCCTCCTCTTAATATATCTATGTGATCTAATAATTGGTATTAGAGCTAAGTTCCTTGGTGCATCCTAATAGCTGAAGGTAGATCTTGGATAAGAACACCTGGCTAGATAAGAAGGATCCTCTTCTAACAAATCATCTCTATTTGATGGATCTAACTATGCCTTCTAGATTATAAGGATTGAATCCTATCTTACCTCTCTAGGGTATGATGTTTGGAGATCTGTGATTGATGTTTGTACTACTCCTACAAATCCTCTTATAGATCCAACTAATAAGATGGCTTGTGAGAACAATGCTAGAGGTAAGAATTCTATCTTGAGTGGTCTAAATAACACAGAGTTTGTCAAAGTAATGTAGTTCAATATGGCCAAGGACATATGGGATAAACTCAAAAAGATCTATTAATTAGATGATAAGGTAAAGCAAGAAAATTTGCAGACCTTCAAGGATAAATTTAAAAATCTGAAGATGAAAGAAGAAGAGAACATTGCTGACTATTTACTCTAAATAGATGAAGTTGTGAATGCAATCAGAGGTCTTGGTGAAGAGGTAGGGGATTCTATGAGGCCTATTTATTTCTCTCCCTTATTTTACTCATTTCATACTTACTGTTGATGGCATTTCGACATTTGGGGACTGTTGATACCAATGTACAAATTCTCTAGACTATATTCCCTTATTTTGATTGGCTATGTTTAGTATGTTGTGATGCGACTATATCCTAATTTTGACTCACTGATGATGATTAGACATATGATATGCATTTTGATGCTATTAGAGGTACTAGTTGTGAAATCATTATATGGATTTGTTATGCGATTTTGATCTTGAGATAGTATATAGAAATGTAGTTATAGATCTTATTTATTATGTGATTTTAATAATGTTTTAAATGATTATGTGATGGCATTAGTGTATGCATTTCCTTTCTTCAGCTATGATATATATATGTTGGATTAATCTGTTTGTTCAAGTGCGCAGGTGATTTTCCAAGACACGAAAAAATTAGAGATCGAACTCACACCTAATGTGTTTCCTGTGTTAGACCAATCTAGTCCCAAGGGGACCAAGATCATGTGTGGATTTGTAGGATGCTTTAGTAAATGTCTGCATTTTATTATTTGGATTAGATTTCACCCTTTTGTATTATTTAATTGAAGTGTTGTGAAATTATGTGATTTAATTTACACTACTTGGTGTCTTTTATTTTAGTGGCCATTTTATGTGATTTTCTACCTCCTAAAGTGTTTATTATGGGCTAAAATTAATCCTAGGTGGTACCCCTAGGGTCTAGGGCCCATTTGAGCATGTCAAACCCTAGGGCTACCTCTGTCTAGTTACTTTAACTTTAGCCTAAAGTAAAGTGACGAAATTCAAATTTGAATTGAAGTGGGAGATGAGTTGTGCCTTGAAACATGACCCATTCCCCTTTCCAAGGCATGGATTCCCATCACCTTGAAGACTTGGGGAGTCTTCAAGATCTCCAAGTGTGTGGAACTATCCTCCAATGCTCTCACACATGTGAGAGAGCATCTTAGAGTGAATGGGCTTCCTTTAGAGAATAAGGTGATGACATGTGTTACCCCTTATCCTCTTGGAGCCCATTTTGAGAAATGTCACCTCTCCACCTTTTCTCTCACACATGTGTGAGAACACATGTGGAGAGGGTGAGGTTGGAATGGATGGGAGAGTGACACATGTCACCCCCACATTCCATATTCCTTTCAAGTGGCTTGGGAAGAGGAAGGAGAAGGTGACTTGTGTCACCATCTCATTACTCAAGGCTTTGGAATGAAGCCTATATTAGTTCCTCTTTGTGAGAGGAAAGGGGTTCTTTCATTTTCTTTTTTTTGGCTATCTTTAGAGGATTTTTGGTGAGAGAATTGTAATTATTGGAAGGTGGATTGAAGGAGAAAGTTGGATAGCTCTTCTACAACCCTCTTCCATTATTGGACTTTTTAAGATAAGCCTTAAGACATTGAGCCTTCCTCATGTATTTTTACTTTCTTGTCTAAATGGTTTTGTGTTTTGCATTTTTGTTGTGTTAGGTTTTATAGGTGTATTGAATGAGACTACCATTCTTGGTGTGTCCATTCATGTGAGGGGTGGTAGAGGAGTGAACCTCCTGAAGGTCACCCTCTTTGCATTGGTATATGTGTGGCCTTGAGGGCATTTGGGAAGAGATTTTGGTGATCATATTATTGGCATGAGTGCCTTGGTGTATTATTGTTATCATTGAGCATTTTAGGCTTGAGGCCTTGTGTTGGATTCATTAGATTTGGTTGGAGTGAACCTCTTGAGTAAAGAGAGTCCACTCTCCTACCCCCTCAAATCCATTTTTATGGATTTTGTGTTGTGTAAACTTTATGGGTGTTCTTCTTGATTTTGTATGGTTTTCTTATTGTTGTGTTGTGGTTTGTAACACCCCACCAAGAAACCCCAGAGGATAACACAACTATGCTAAATAAATAGGACAATTTTTCTTTTTTATAAAGATAGAAATAACAAGTAATGTCAAACATATCATTAAACTAACCTGTCCTCTAAGGTTCCACAACTGCATTACTTTCCAAACCATTAACAGGATCTCACAACATCATGAGTTAACAAACATCAATAGTTCAATTCTAATCTATTGTTTCAAATGAAAGAACACATACATTTCCATAACATCAGATAAGAAATCAACAAGATCATATAATTAGAACTACAAGTACATATACAATTTCCCTTACATAAGGGTACATCTTTACATCATTCACACTATCACTTTCCTGATTACATTAGAATACATACAATATGATATAATTGATACACAAGGCTAGCACATAAGCACAAATAACTATCTCCTTAATCTGGTACATGATCTAGAATCTACTTCACAAGGTACATCCTTCACGCACACGAACAACAGCAAGGGAATTATAAGCACAACCACCTGACCATGTGAAACCCTAAGGTCCACCCCCCATACTAGGAGATAACAATAAGGTCTCACTACAACAAATTGTTAAGAAGACAACAACCTAATAGGAGCAAGGACTACACATGACTCAAATACAACACTGGTCAACAAGGACATCACAAACAATTTAAACATCACTTCTAGAGGCATTCACATAATGAAAGGGGAAAACACCATTAGGGAATGCTAGGCTACAGTAGGGAAGAGTGTCATCGCATGGCCCTGACATGGGTTACCCTGATAGTCTCTCACTAGATGTCGGCCACATAGGGTGACACATGCGGAACCAACATTCCTTTCATGAGGCCAAGGAAGTTGATCTTGCTAACCACGACCTTCTCAACTAATCCTTAGTCTAAACTAGCACTACAAACATAAGTGAGGAATCCAATTATCTTGATTAGTGTGAAAGCTCTCCAACCCTCCAAATTTATTATTAAGTTATCACTAGATTAACAACTTCTAATGGGTTACCCTAACAAGCCACTTTGGGTGTCGGCCCCACATTGAAAGCCACTACCCTACCTGCATCTATAAAACCCTATCCATCAAGTAAGAAAATCAATGTCAAAATGACAATATACATATAAAGTGCAAGGCATTTACCTTCTTGCATACAAATCATGCTCACAAGGACCAACTCTTGAATTATTGTCCCAAAACTTCTAGTTGAAAGAGTCACGTCAACCATAAACAACATGTATCCAGAGCAAGGCATGGTCATATTTCTCCCAAATCTCAACCATAAACAAAATGTATCCAACACTATTTTTTTATTACATGCTCAATACAATAATGAACCACAACATTTAAGAACTCTACAACCACATCACAAACATGATATCAACATGAGTTCAAGACTTAACCACAAGAATAGGTACATTGAGAAAGGCATGGGTCATCTTGTACAGTCGTCATAACCACCTAAATCCATAAATAGAGGGAAGTAAACATTACATATAACCAATACATATTCAACCATTAACAAGATTACATAATCACCAGAATCATACACACGACTACCCCTCTTGGCCTCTTGAATCAACTTTCCTAATGACACAAACACTTGACACCACTATAACACAATAGTCTCACTTCAACATTCTCTCTCAAAAGCACATCATCATCTAATAACCAAACTAAGCTCCTTAAAATGACAAGTATATAAGATCGATGCAAGGTATTACCCTTCTTGCATACAAAACATAACATCTAGAACCAACTCTTATATAGGTTGCCTAAACAACAACCTTCCTCATTCATATATTCCAAGGACCTCATAGAAAGACAAGAGATGTTATATTCTCATAACATCATTTTCCCAAGACAATACATAGAGTCAAAATATAAACATCCTAGGCCTTGGGAATTCAAAATTAACAACTTGTACCTAGACCC
This sequence comes from Cunninghamia lanceolata, assembly GCA_027924645.1. NCBI lineage: Eukaryota > Viridiplantae > Streptophyta > Pinopsida > Cupressales > Cupressaceae > Cunninghamia > Cunninghamia lanceolata. The sequence goes on from BSBN01000082.1 coordinate 4,697,396, forward strand.
CTATTATAGCCAAGACATATTTAACTTACACAATACAACTTAACTCACAATTCTTATTATAAAAATGCAATACTTGTAAGTGATAAACTCAATACAATTCTATTATCTAATTTTATGCTTACAAACCTTTACAAGTAAAACATAGCTAAATTAATATCAAATTTTATTTAAATTTGATAACCTTAACAACCATTCATAACAATTTCATTAAATCAATTTAAACAATTACTTTATATACAATACATTCTAAATTATTAACTTTCTTCATATTTTCCCTTTATTCAACTATAGTTCAACATCCATTAACCTAATCGTGTAGATTAAATAAAAACATAATCTAATTAAATCAAATAACTTACAACTATGTTGATTTGAATATAAAATATATTTATAAATATTGTAACTAAGCACAAACTTCCTAATACATAGAATTATAATATATGAAACTTTCTATTAGATATCATCATGCATTTATTCTATCAGATACTCCAAACGATTTAGTAGGAAGAAGTTTTAGAAACTATCTAAAATGAAAATGCCCTAAAGAGAAAGCATGGACAGCGTGGATGGCCTGGAGATTGTCTTATTTAAAGGTCTCAACATGAAATAATGTTGCAAATTTCACCTAACGGTTCAAATATATGGCTTTAGTTTCTATCATTGTATATACGATTGACAGAAGAAAAGTCAGACTCCACAATATTCTGTAATGACATCCTCCTCAAACACTGGGGATTAAGCACATGGTACAGATGACTAACAAGCATAAAAGAAGGAAACTTTTACCAGATTCTATAATTGCAAGTGACCTGCATTCAAATGTGCGAGTTGGGGAAAAAACATAAACAAAGCACATTATCTATTTGACAAAAAGACTCCTAAGGTAGCGTCACCTCGGGAAGAGCTTGTCATAGAATTTAATAGTTGCAGAAGGTGCATAAAAGCAATTTTGTTTAAAAAGGATTAGAAATTTTCAAGCAAATGTGATTTCGAGAATATATGAATTCCCACAACCTCAGCCAGCATAGCATCAATCTATGCCAATCTAGGTATTTTGGAATAGCTAAGAGGGTAAAATGTGGAATCAAGCAAAAGACACATGAACTGATGGAAATAATGCCTCAAAGAGATGTCATCCCATGAAATTCAATGATAGCAGGATACATCTAAATGTAGAAAAGGCTTTAAGTACTTCCAAGCAAAAGCGATTGCAAGTAAAAATTTTGCAAAGAAGATTTATCTAAAAGACACAATAGCAATTGACAGAGAAATGACTTTTGCATCATGCATCAACTTGAGAGAGGGCTAGCGAAACTATTTGTTCTAAGATTACATCAATTGAGATCTAAGATTGACCCTCTAGCCCATGTGGCTATCTTGAGGATGCCCTAAACTTATAAGCAAATGCCAGTGGTATCTACAGTGATTACATGGATGTGCATCCTTGGTGCCTATGGATCACAAGAATACAGGCTAAGGAGAATCTACAGTGATGTTGCATTTGCATTTAGATCCTAAAATGCTATCGGACTAAAGATCTTCTCGCAAACATCTACACAAACTTGGGCAGGTGAGGTGATAACGATTGCAAAGGGCTTACAAGCTTTCAACCATATGTGATTAACAGGTGTAAAAAGGCACGAAATTATCACCAGCTAGGATTGAAAGACATGCACAAAATAGTTAAAGTAGATCATGCCCAAAGAAATGTTGGTGCTAAAAAGAGACCATGACCCAGTTTGAAATGTTGTGAAGAGTAAACCAGGGGTGAAAGCACACAAGAATCACATAAATATTTATAACCCACAATGCAGAAAATCATGATATACATACTGTTCACAAAGCTAAAACACCCAAATAGCAGAGCTCGAAGATCTTCTCTCTCTATTTTTCCACCTTCCTCTGAATCCCACAAAAAAAGTGCCATCTTTTCCCAATCCTCCACTCTGTAGACTTTCTTCCTGAATCCACTATTATGTCAGCCCCATTCCAAAGACCCCCCCCCCACAAAATACACTCAAAATCATAAAATAGCCAAATGAAATCAATTATTTCCATTAAAGACAGAAATCCACTCTCTCCACCATCTCCTTCCACCCAGAAGACAAAATATTTTCATTTAATATCCTCCCCAAACCCAAGATTCCTTCCCACTAACTGCAATATTCTTACTAATTTAGGATTTTATGTCCAAGACGACTCATCAATGACATTATTAAAAGATTTTACATTAAATATAGAATATATTGACAACACACACATGCACAATAAATTTATTTTGTGGCATCAATAAAGAGTGTTAATTAATTCGAGATTATTTCTCACATTAGATTCATTAATTAAATCCCCATATTAAAATATTTTATTTACCTCCAGAGACAAATTATTTATTTATTAAAGAGAACTATTAATTCTTTTATAATGAAATAGTTAACCATCAATAAACAACCTGACAAGCTACATACCAAGCATGATCCGATGACAATATAGAAATGAACAACAAAGACTCGCAACCATGGCCATATAGATAGGACACGAGACTGGAAACTCATCCTCTTTGAGGATGATGACAAACTGAGGGAACCTTATGTTAACTCCATTCAATAATTTTCTATTGGTTAAGGCACACTCATACCTATTAATTCAAGTGGAGTCGATGCCTGATACCTGTTCACTCAAGCATACCAATTAGAGCACACATTCATAATAGCTAAAGCACTTGGAAAGGAACTCTGACATTCATATCTCATTCCCATATGTCCCCCATACGTTCAATGGTACAATGTTGCCCTTTCCACCTATCCTAACAACATACTAATGCATCACCTGACTATAATAATAACATAACAATATGCATCATACCCACGAAAGTACTTACTGAAGCTCATGTTCCATCTTCATCTCCAGGTTCCTTAGCTAGACTACCTGCACAACCAAAGTGAAAATGGAGGGGCACTACATGGTTTGAGACCCATGTGAAGATCGACCTCCAAGCTCAGGGGTGACCCACTTGTGGGTCTATGGTAGGGAGGAGAGCGTTTTGGTGGCTTGGATGTTTTCTACATTGTTTGAGTTTTTGCAAGATTGTTAGAGACCTTTGGAGCTTGAGGAAAGTTATTAGGTTGGAGTTATTATTTGTTTTTGGGCTTATGGAAGCCATGGCTAAAATGTGGCCTATATGTATTTGTCAAAAAAAAGAAGATAACACTCTCTCCTTGTGTGTGCATTCAAGTAATAGTTATTATTATATTCATTTCAATATATTGTTGTAATGAAAATAGTTCTATTGGAAAAAAATATGTTTGCTGGTATACTATGTTGCTGTGAGAAAGTTTTACAGATGGAATATAAGTATGTTGCTGGTTTTTAAATGTTGTTTGAATATATATATATATATATATATATATATATATATATATATATATATATATATATATATATATATATATATATATATATATATATATATATATATATATATATATGTGATGAAAACATGTTTATGAAAGAAAAGAAAGATATATCATGCTACTATAGTAATGATTTTCTATAGATTTATTTTAACAGAAAAATTTATAGTTTCTACGAATGAATGGTTTCTTATCATACTTACAAAAAAAAATATAGAATAAAAGAGGCATTATGCTTGTTGTGTGAAGTCTATGTGTCTATATAGATAAATATCCATGAGATTTTAATTCTGCCTTATAACATTTTAATTTAAGTTGATGGTTAAATGTTATAGCAGTATTACTTTTACCAGTTTGATTAAATTGTGAAGATTAAAGTATATATGTGTAAATAAATAAATATATATATATATACTATTGTTCCTTTTATGCCTTTTAATTCTGGACTAAATAAAGAAACTAAGAAGCTGCTCTATATATATATATATATATGTATGTTGTTGACTGTATCAAATAGAAGAAGTTTTTTTAAAACAAAAGAAAAAAATCATATAATATTAAATATTGTAGAGAGGGCTTAAGCCCAAAGGGAAGCTCGGCTGAGAGGCTGAGTACAGTTTTTTTTGCCGTCGCTGTCATTTTTTTCTAGCACTATGTTTTGTTGTGGTAAAAATAAGCATTAGGTGGGGGGGACGAACCCCCACCCACACCCCCATCACTATTTAAACCTACGTTGAGGCTTCCGTTGGCCAGCGTCCACACCATAAACTCTAATATGTAGCTTGCGTGATGTTCGATGCCCATTCTGTTCAACCGCCACTGACCCTGCAAGTTGTGATATATATATATAAGTTGTGATAAATATATATATATATATATGTGTATGTATGTATGTATGTATCCTTCTCTGCCTGAAACAAAAATATGTATATAAACTTTTCACAGTGCTTTTAACTTAGCATATATATATATATGCACACACAAAAAAGGGAGCTTATTAATCTTGAAGTATAAATAGTGAGTATACCTCACTATGGCATGCTCCCATGACTGCCAAGGAAGTTTGATGAAACCCTAACCTACAAAACAAAATGAAAGAAAATAGAGAAGAAGAAAAAAAGAATGAGAGGAAAATAGAAGAATAGGGTTAGGGCAAAATGGGTTGCATTATTTTGTTCTATTTCTTTAGGGTTGGGAAGGGGAGATGAATTTTAAATTGGGAAAATGGTTGCACGTGAGTCCATTTTTCCCTCCTCCATCCTTTCCCTTTATCTTGTCTTTTAAATTTTTTTTATGGGATAGTTTAGTGGGGACTTTTACTATCCTTTTAATTAAGCTAGATTTTTATTACTCCTAAGCATATTATTTTAATTTGTGGATTGGGTTATTTTACCCTTGCCTTTATTTGCATAGGGGACTAAACTTTATTGTGGGATATAGAGGATAATTAAATCTTTTTTGGGGAACTTCAGTAAAATTCTAATAATGGTAATGCGGATATAATTGGGCATTATTATTTTAATCTAATAATTCATTATTAGTTAATGTAGTCAATTTAATTAGATTAGTATAATGTTTTGGGGAAAGGTTAAGTAAGTGAGTTTAATTAAGTGTGTATTATATTAAATTTTGAAAGGGTTGAAGTAGCTCATTATTTTATTTAATTATTTATTTTTAAGAATTTTTCCTATGTAGACCCAAGAGGCATTATGCTGCCAGATTTTTCTGGGAATCTAGATTAGTTATTTAAATGATTTAATCTTTGCGTTGATTAATACTTCATTATTTTTCACAAAATAGTTATGTGTTGATGAGCTTGTTTACTAATCTTTTTAGGCTTTAGCATTAGGGTTTTGATTTCGAAACATGTCAAAATCATGCCACTTATCTAGAAAACTTAGGGTTTGAATCAAATCAATTCTAACCCTAATGGTAACACTCCTCACATCACATTAACCCCCTTAGTAGGCTACCATCGTGCTGGGATTGCGATAGATACTTGCAATACCTACCTTTTGATTGACATGTTTATGCCTTATGCGTATTGTCATTGAGCACACTGAAGCATGCGAGGGGGTTTCTAGGGATACGTGGGAAAGTTTTTGATATTTCGTGTCATGACCACATGACAAATGTGGACATGACATGTGTGTTGCATGTCATGACCACATGGGAAATGTAGGCATGATAGATTTAGTGGTTGTTAAGAAAGTACTGAGATCACTCCCTGAAAGGTATGATTCAAAAGTTTCTACCATTGAAGAAATGAGAGATATGGATAAATTTACAATGGATGAATTATTTGGTACCCTCACTACCTATGAGATGAGAAATGCAAGCAAAGATGCATCTAAAGGGAAGCTGTATTCAAAGAAACAAAGAAAGAAGAAGCATCTGATCCAAGCAGTGGATATGAGGAAGAAGATGCAAACTTTATAAGAAAGTTAAAGAAGGGTTCAAGTAAGTACAAAGGTAAGTTGCCTTTCCAGTGTTTCAGCTAGGGTGAAATTGGGTATTATGCATCTAAATGTCCTCTTGAAAAGAGTGAAGATAGAAATAAGGGTTTTAAAAGATCTAACTTAAACAAGAACAAGAAAAGATTTTACTCAAAGGATGATTGTAGTTCAATAGAAGAAACATACAATTGTCCATTAGAAGATGAAAGAGAAGAAGCCCTAATCATGGCTATGGGAATTTTGGGCAATTCAGTCAGTGCTGCTAATGATGAAGAAGAATGTGAAGTTGATCTTGAAGGTGAATTGATCTTTGCACTTGAAGACTTGGATTTAGTAAGAAAAGAAAATGAAGAACAAAAGGCAAGGCTTAAAGAATTAGAGGAAATGATTGTTATCTTGAAGATTCAAATTAAAGAGTGAAAAAGGATTGCAGACATCGTGAACACTGCCTTCAAAGTCAAATTAGATGAGTGTTTAAAACTTGAAAAAAATTGCTTCACTAACAAAGCAAGTTGAAAAAGTTCATGATCAGTTGAGTAAGAATATCAAGTTTGGAAAGAGTTCTAAAATTATGGTTGATATAATAAACATTCAAAGACCTCTATTCATAAAATCAGGTATGGGCTATGATGAAGCAGCCACATGATCTACTTCTACAAAGAAGATTGACTCAGAGAAGACAATACAAAATGAAGAAAACCCAATGAAGAAAGAGAGCAAGAAAATTGAAGTTGACTTCATCCTTGTCATCCCTCAAAGAAGAAAATTTAGAAGATCAACTCCTACAAGACAGACATGCATGAACAGGTTCAATTATGCTTTCCCTAGTTATTGTTTCAATTGCTATTAGTATGGTCACAAAGCCATTGAGTCCAGATCAAGAATGAGAAGAAGCCATTATGTAAGTAAAAAAAAATTCCCCTTTGTTTGATTTCAATATAATATGTCATATTTGCAATAATTTTGGGCACATAGCAAGGTTTTACAGAAGTAGATTAGCAAAGTCAAAATCTTAGATGACTGATCTTGATAACCAAGATAAAAGGATATAAATTCTTGAAAATTAGAAGAAGGAATGGAAAATCAAGAAGAACAATCATGAAGGTGAAAAATTAATGATTGTCCAAGATGCATTTAATACACAAGGACAAGCAAACCCTTGGGTTATAGATAGTGGATCCTCAAGTCACATGATAGGAGATAAGAGTAAGTTTATTATCCTTAATAAATGGAATGGTGGATTAGTCAAGTTTGGAGACAACACCTCTGCAAAAATATGTGGCAAAGGCATAGTAAGTATTGATGGAAAGAATATGATAGAAGATGTTCTATATGTAGAAGATCTCAAGCACAATATTCTTAGCATAAGTTAGATGTGTAGCAAAGGATATAATCTCATTTTCAATGCACAAGGATGTGAAATTAGAAGAGAAAGCACTAACAAACTTGTGGCAAAAGCAAGTAAAACAAAGAATAACTTGTATAATCTTCATGAAGTCAAAGGAAGGAGTTGTCTTCTAGGACAGATAGATGAGAGTTGGTTATGGAATAAGAGGATGGGTCACATCAACTTTGACAACCTTTTGAAGATCAGCTCTAAACTTTCAGTTAGAGAAATGTCAAAGATTGCCAAGCCTACTAGTAACTTTTGTAAGGAATGTCAAATTGGGAAGTAGACAAGGACCAAGTTTAAGGCCAAGGAGTACTATTCTATTGAGCTGTTGGAACTAATTCACATAGACTTATGCGGCCCTACCAAAACAAGAATCCTCCAAGGTGAAAGGTCTTTCATGTTGCTCACTGATGATTACTCTAGAATTGATGGTAAGAGACGCTGCTCTAATGAAGGATTAAATGTTGTCATTGATGGAAACAAGGCAAAGGGATTCCACTGACATGAAAAAGAGACATTACTTTGGAAGACAAACTTTGTTTGGCAACAAGACACAAAAGTATTCTAGTCTAGAAGGCTAAAATGACTAAGTATGGGCAATATTCAGAGCAAGTGATAGAAAGTGGGTCAGTATGCCTCCGTAGTTGAAGATCAGTAAATGTAGTTTTGATATGATGTTCATAGCTATTTGATGATGATATGTTCTAGTGCTCAAGTCTTGACTTTCTCCAGAAGTCATACTACAAAATATCTTAGACTGGGTGAATGGAGCCAAGACAGGAACAATGCACAGTGCCAGAGAAAAAGGGTCTGCATTCCTCCGCAGTTGCATATTTTGTCTTTTGGTTATAGAGGTATGCTAAGAGGTCAAGAATGAATGTTGGTTATGAATCTTTGAGTCTCTCATGGTCCATAATGAGAGTTTTGATGTGACAGATGAATTGGCCAAGCATGTTCTTAAGAAACAGGCCGATAGGCATGTAAAATCCATATGCGGAGAAGATATATTGTTTTAATAGTAAATCTAAGTAGTTGTATGTTTGGTTCTAACCTATATGAAGATCATTATATGTTTGGTTGGTTCCGCATTACTGATTATACACATGATCAAGCCGACAAGGTGAAATACATTGTATACATGCTTCATGTCTGGCTTGTTGACCTAATTATGAGATGAATCTTGTTGTGGATACAAATACTCAATGGATTACAATGTTATGATATTAACATGTGGTGATATGTGTGTGAATTTGAAGTATGAAGGATTATAAGTAGAGTGCAGAGCAGAAAAAGAAAATGAGGGCAGAAAAATAGAGTATATGTAGTAGAGATGAGAAGTAGGGTAGAATAAATGAAGACCTTTGAATTTGTCTATTGAGCCTTCAATGGAACTATGATCCAACATATGATAGATGCATTTACAATAGTTCATCACTATCAGTGAGCCAATCCTTCTTCTATCTTATATCTTTCTTTCTTAGTGGATAGTGAGTCTACCTGCAATGAACATTTCTTTGGGCAGTGAGCCTTATGTAATCTGGTATTGTCATCATAATATATTGTGAGCTAACACTCACTGTGGTTTTTCCCTTTTTGGGTTTTCCACATAAAAATCTTGGTGTCCATGTGTTATGCCTTTATGGTTGTTGTTCTTATGCTTATTCTACTTTCATGTTGTTAACTTTAGAAATTAGATTAATGAACATGTTAAGAAGTGGTTTTGCAGAATACTGATTCAAACCCCTCTTCATATTCCTTATAATTAACAATTGGTATCAGAGAAAGGTTCCTTAGAAGAATCCTAACATCTTGAGGAAGATCTGGGAAAGTTCACTTATGGCAACTAAGAGATTTGGAAATTTCTCAAACAATGTTGAACTAGAAGCGACTCTTATTGATCTTGAAAATTTTGAAACAAAAATCAAGGATCTGAAGGATAACATACAAGAAGTTGATGAATGTATTTTAAAGCTAAAAGAGCAGGTTAAGAAATTTAAAGAAAAATACAAAGAAGTTAGTGAAAAATTGATATCAGCAAATGAAACCTTGGATGATTTGAAAATGGAATTTATAGAAAGAGCTAAAGCAGAAGAAGATCTAAATCTGATGATAAAAAGCAAGTTAGACGAATGTGCCAAACTTGAAAAAGCAGTTGTAAGCCTGAAGTCGGACTTGGAAAAAACCAAGAGCTATGAAGAAGAGTTCAAGATAAGTTCTGTAAAACTTGATGAGATGATTGCTAGTCAAAAGAGTTTCGATGACAAGCAATGCTTGGGATTTGAGAAGGAGAAAGTTTAAAATTAGGTCAACACTAAGTTGAAGTAAAACAAAGGCAACCAGTTTAGGAATCAAAGAAGAAGACGTATAAGACATCCGGTTAAATAGCCAAATTCTCAAAGGTACCCATCCTTCAATGGCCATTGTTTTAATTGCAATAAGTTTAGCCATAAGGCTACTCAGTGTAGGAGTAGAATAAATCAGAATGCTCCATCATTCACTAGTAAATATTTCAATTGCAAGAAAATTGGTCATAGATTGAATGAATGCAGATATCTGGAAAGAAATGGCTTTTACAATGCAAATACTTAATCATTCAATGGAAAGTGTTTTGCATGCAATAGCTTTAGACATATGGCTAATCAATGCAGATCAAATTAAATCAATAGAAGGAATCAAGGACAAGGGAATGTAGTATGCTACAATTGCAATAAGTTTGGACATGTTGTAAGATTCTGTAGAAGTAGAATTGTAAAAGGAGATTATCCTATAGAAAAGGGGAAAATAGAGCATAGAAAAGACAAAGGCAAGAACAAAATTGATCAAGTTGAAATCAAGAAAGAAATACAAAAGACCTAGATCAAGAATGATGTTAATGAGGACAAGGATAGATCCACACTAGTTTTTGGTATAGATACTTCCTTTGGGAAGTGAATTGGGAGCTCTGGCTCAAGAGGAGCTATGTTGAAAATCTAAAACCTCTAGCTACATAGTTAGTGCTGGAATCCAGCATGAAGATATGTTTAAAGGATGCATATGACAAATCCTTTAAAAGAAATTCTGGTGAAAAAGGCTTAAGTGCAAAGCATTGTAGAGCAATTCTAATAGACTATATTCTACAAAAATGTGTTTGACATCTTTTTCAATAGGGACATTTATGGTGATTAGGTCAAGATAGATGAAGGATTAAAAAGAGGCTCATTCAATAGAAAATTCATTCTACATTCAAAACTTTCAAGTGTCTAAGGCAAACTGAAGAGAAATTCCAAGTGACTTAGTGATTTCCAAAGCAAATCAAGACAAGACCAAAGAAAACCCTAATTTAGTGAAAAGAGGTATTTTTTAGATTCAAAACCCTACTGTGAATTTACTTGAATCTTTACAAAAGATGGAAACTACACATGTGATTGATATAACCAAAAGATTACTTGACCAAAATTCAAGAAGCATCTAGTCAAATCAATAGAGGTTGATCCAAATGGTGCATTTTCTGAGATTCCATTTGGTGTGATGCATGCGGAAGATGTTAGGGCTTATATTCATGTTGCCTTAGAGGAACATAGAGGTAGTCAACTCATAGACCTATTGATGCAGGAGCATCCCTAGTTCAAGAGCAATCTTGCATCAACCAAAAGCATTTACATTTTAATTTGTTTCTAGTTCAGTTTGTTTCTTTTTTTTTTCAGTTCAGTTCAGGCAGTTCAATCAGAAGTAGTTTTTGTATTTTGGTCTACATTCTACCATGGTTATATTTTAGGTCTTATTGAGCTGGACTTAGGATCTATACATGTTCATCTACATCATATCCATAATTTAGAGCATTTGGATCAACTATCGAAAAGATATCGCTATCAAAAGATTGACTTTTTTCATAGAACAAAGCATTCTGATAGTCTTAGACAATCAGCTAAAGGAGAAAACCTATGGAGCATTTCTCGACTTGTGGATCCTGATAACACATCATTCAAAGATCTATGGTTCATGGCTAACCTTCCCCAAGATCCACACATCATTCCATTCATTTACAAAGAAGTTCTATTCATGTAGATCTGACCTATCCATGTACACACATTACAACTCATCATTAGAGTTTGTGATCTTCCTTTGCTGACATAGAGGAATCTTTTGTACCAAAGATGATATATATTGATTGAATAGATCCTTAGGAAAGTAGTTCTCATGATTTAGAAGATAGTTTGGATTCTTTGCAAAGGAGCCTAAAAGATATATCTTGTGTATATTCTGGTATTCTATAATTAGGCCTGTGAGCCCTATTGTAAGCCAGCATGTTGTCAGTTGATCTAAATTTGAATTCTTTAATATAATGAATGATTAAATCTACATTTGTTCCATATCTTTGAGTTGTTTCCATTGTGTTTATTCTTGATGCATGGTCTAGATAGTTCATTCTATGAACCCTCCTATCATGACTGCACCAAGTGGTATTAGAGAGAAAGTTTAAATCTTTGGGAACAAATTGAGTGAAATTGGCAAAGGAATTCTATAAGATCTTGTTGTGGATAGATCTCTGAATTGAGGTAGGTTATTTTTGTCATAACCGATCACCAATTATGAGACAGTTGTCACCTTGTGGCCAGATCACCGAACTTGAGGTAGTTCACACTTGATCCCAGGAAGATGCCACCAAGGAGAGTTGCTTCTATTGAAATAATGGCTGGTAGAATGGATGAGATGATGGAAATGATGAAAACAATATGAATTCACCTGGTTGTTGTTTAAGAAGATAGGCGAAGAGGATTGACACCGAGACCTAATGTTGAAAGTGATGATGAAAAGGAATTTCAATCTGTTAAACAAATTGGTGAAACCCTAGGAGGTGATGAAGAAGAAGAATCAGACCAAGTGAAGATATTGCGATCTATTTCAAATATTGAAAAAAGACCTAGAATGGATGTACCAAACTACACCAGCAATTTGAATCTTGAAGAGTTGATTGACTAGATAAATGACATGGAAGAATACTTTGAATACGAAGAAATTGAAGATCAAGAGAAAGTGAAATTTGTAAAGACAAATTTGAAAGGACATGCTTCTATGTGGTGGAAAGAAGTTCAATTTGAAAGAAATAGGAGAGGTAAAGAAAAGATTACAAAATGGGATAGGATGGTGACAAAATTGAAGAATCAATTTATACCTACTGACTATGAGTTGGAATTGTTGAAGAGATTGCAAAACCTGAGACAAAAAGAAAAATATGTAAAGGAGTATACTGAATAATTTCATAAGATGATCATAAGGATAGGATATAGTGAAGCAAGCAAGGAGAAAGTATCTAGATACATCAATGGATTGAGATTCAACATTCAAGAAGAACTAAGCCTGGTAAAGATGTGTCATGCCCACATTTCCCATGCAATCACAACACGCATTCACGCGTGTCATGTCCACATGCGGCATGTGGTCATGATACAATCTGTCAAAAATTTTCCTTTACTACCTTGTAAACCCCCTCGCACATGTAAGCATGCTCAGCGGCGTACGCTTAAGGCGAAAATAATATAGTTGACGGCGGCGTACCAAATACATGTGCGCACACCCTAGACAAGGAAATGCATAGTTCCCTGACTTAGGTTAATCTCACGAATTATATTTGAACAATAGTTGTTTTAGGAGATAGATCATTTTTCAGTAAAGCACGGTCATTTGTTCTTCTTTCCATTTTCTGGAATTTAATACTAATTTCTCCTCCTTTAGACTTAGCATTTTCAACCAAGCCCATTCATTTGCCCTCTCTTCCTTTTCTTGGAATTTAATTTTGCTTATATTTCTCACATTCATTTTACCGTTTCTCTAAAATTTAATTTATATATATATATGTACCACCATTATCTCAGTTCACTTAACTCTCAATTTCATTAATAAGTTCCTTAACTATAAAGAAAGTATAAAATAATTCATTAAAAACAAAGCAATGAGTTAATTTTATTTTTGCAAATATAAACATTGTATTTCTGAATTGCAACTCTGAGTTTAAGCATCTATTCAATTCGTATTGTACATTATGCATAAATAAATCCCACTTTCCTTGATTTAAGATTTCTATTTCAAGTCAAATGTTTTAAACTACATATAGTTTGCCTTCAAATGAATAGTGAAAAGTGAATAATAAAAGTAAATAGTGAATAGTAAAAATGAATAGTGAAAAGTGATTAGTAAATAGTGAATAGTAAAAGTGAATAGTGATAATGAATAGTGAATAGTGAATAGTAAAAGTGCATAGTAAAAGTGAAAAGGTCCCCATCCTAGGATGAGACCCTCAAGGTGGCAGTAATTTCAAAAGCAATACTGCAACCTAAATTTCATTTATTTCATGGTGGGAATACTTTTTAACACTTTTACAAACTTAATTAAAACATCAACTAACTCACAATGTTGCAAGTAGAAGAAGAAGGAACTAGATAATTTTAATATCCTTTTAAAAACAATTTTTCTTTTCCTTTTCTTATTTCTAAATGGTAAAACTTAATGAACAAGAAAATTACAACTATCAGCCCAAGAATAGAGAGGATTTCCTCACAACTCCAAAAATAACAATTTATACAACAATAGGGAGATAATTTTCTCCTTTTAGAAAATTGACAAGGAAGGAGCTATTAAAAGATCGGGCCCTCCTTAAGACTTAAGGAAAATAAAATATTTTCTAAGATCCAATAATCTTCTCCAAGCTTCACAATAAGCTCCAAGAATACCTGCATAACACACAAGGAAAGAAACACCACACAAGCTGCTCTCCTCCCTACCATAGACCCGCAAGAGGGTCACCCCGAGCTAGGGAGACCATCCACATACCCAGGGTAGAATAGACTTAAACACATCACAACATTGAACAACAACAACAAATCAAATAATACACACACCCTCAAGGTTTGACTCACAATACAAAGACTTAGCTTAGGTGAGTTTAGGGAGGGTAGGGAAGTAGACATCTCTACCTCTAGGTGTCATCCTTTACACAATTTATCACAAGGCCTCAAGCCAACAATTTATTCTTCCACAAGGCCTCTAGCCTTCCAATTACTCAAATTACCAGGGATATCCCAATAGGCTCTCAAAGCCATAAGCCCTCTAGGCTAAAAAAATACCAACATGCCCTCAAGACATTTCTTACAACAAGAACCAAGATGACATCCAAGGAGGGTCACACCTCCCCTTCCCTATACAAGATGAGCATTGCCTTCCAATTGGAAGGAGCTCTTTCTACACCCAACACAAAACCCCAAAACAATAATAGAATACTCATAGAAGACATTTGCAAACTCATTCAATAAGCAAGAAACAAATATACATATAAAAAAACCAATACACAAGAGAGTAGACTTGATTCACCAACCTTCCAAAGCCCAATTATGGATTGAAAGTTGATGAAGAGCTCCACTCTAGCCTCCTCCTCCAAGTTCTCTTTCTTTTCACATTAATCCAACCCCAAAAATAATCTCTCTATGATCACAAGAAAAGGATAATGAATGGAGGATATAGGATGGCTAGAATAATTTTGGCATTATGAGGCTATGAAGAGAAGAATAGAGAAAGAATTGGGCATTATGAGGATGCCAGAAGAAGATTTCCTAGAGGAAATTAGGCATGATAAGAATGCAAGAATGAAGTCCCGCTGCAAGAATGAAGTCCCCTCCTGTAAGAATGAAGTTCCCCTACACAAAAAATGAAGTTCCCCTACAAAATCCTGTCTCCCTAATTGCTTAGAGAAGGGTCTCATTTATAGATTTTTTGAGAAGTGAATGGAAGGTGAAGATCAAGAGTTGAGATCAAGGGCTCACATTATTTGTGAATTTTAAATTTATAGTGGATGAATTAAAAATTTATTTTTTTAAGATTGTAATATTTAAATAACCCCACTATCCCAAGTGGAATTAATAAAATATCCCCACTATCCCAAGTGGAATTAAAAAAATATCCCCACTATCCCAAGTGGAATTAATAAAATAAACCCACTCATTATCCATTATCCCTAATGGACTTAAAACAATTAACCCCACTCAAAAGGTCACCTATTATAGCCCACATGTAGAAATAAAATACAATAAGTAAACTAAAATAAGAGAGAGTGGGTGACAAACCACCCTCATTAGGGAAACCCCACCAAAAGAGAGGCACAAGGAGACAATCACTCCATTATTAGGGGATCATGGAGTTGCTCCATGATTTGGAAGTGGGTTTGAGTGTGGATTCCACTCATCCCATTGTTCCCATGCTTCCAAATTCGTCACTTAACTTCACCTTGAAGTTGAAGTGACCATATGGAGGTTATCCCAAGGTTATCCTAGTCAAAAAGGTCCCTAGACCCATAGGGTATAAACTAGGGTTGATTTAAACCTAGTTAGGACTCCCAAAGTCAAGTAAAAACACAAGTAGAGGGTCAAAAAGAAATAAAGTTTAAACAAGATTTAAAACAACATTTCTTACAACACTTATCATAATAAAAGTAAATCAAAAGATAGCCCTTATTCCCTTGACCTCTTGCAACATTAACACATTAAAACATTACAACATTTTTCTAAAACACGAGGTTGATCTTAGTTCCTCATGGAACTAGATCGGCTCACAAGGGATACAACATAGGTATGGGATGATCTCCTGTATATGTGGTTTCGTTAGTAATACATGCACACTCAAACTCGAAGTCAATAACTCATAAATATATCATAGCCGAAGCAATTAAAATACATGTATTTCTAAAGCATACCACAGTTCTTATAAACATAATGAAATTATATGACAATTTTCTATCTAACATCACCCAATTAGTTTTCCTTTAACATAATAAAATTTTAATAGTTTGAAAATCTAGGAACAACAGTCCCATAAATATAAAAATACCAACAACAGTAAGCTAAATAGTCACATGTATGGAAATGAAAAAAGTGTAGGCCTCACAGGATGACATATTTAGAGGAAGCATATCAGTTTGCCCTAAAAGTTGAAGAGAAGCTAAATAAGAGGCATGAACAGAGACAGAGGAAGAGGAGGTAAATTTTAGAGAGGAGGACATATTATAGAGGAGATAGATCATATCCAGAGCAGAATAAGCCTGACAGCCCATTTAAGAAGGATGACAGAGATAATAATACTTACTGGAGAGATGATAGAAACTTTTACCGAAGAGGAAACCCTAGTGCATACTGGAATGAAGGATACAAAAGAGAGGGAAAATGATTGGATAAGCAAACATTCAGAGGTACTTGTTTCAAGTGTGGAGGTGAAGGACATAGAGCATTTGAGTGTAATTAGGGTAGTACAAGAAAGAAAATAGAGAACAGTGGAAGAACAACTTATGTTGAAGAAGAACCTGTTGGATCACCTAATTCAGTTGGTAAACTAGAGAAAGGAGAATCACTTGTAATAAGGAGAGCATTATTTCAAGCAGTAACAAATGAGGAGCCACCGTAGAGGAAGAGTTTGTTTAGAATCAGATGCAAATCTGAGGTAAGTGTTACAAAGTTGTAATTGATAGTGGTAGTTCTGATAATCTAGTTTCAAAGGAGATGGTGACTAAGCTAAAGTTGGAAAGATTGAAACACCCTAAGCCCTATCAGATAGCATGGATTTAGGATGATCATAAGGTACTAGTAAATGAACAATGTTTGGTGAAATTTCATATTGGATCTTATCATGATGAAGTATTGTGTGATGTTATGCCTATGGATGTTTGTCATATCTTGTTGGGTAAACCTTGGCAATATGATAGAAAAGCTATACATGATGGGAGAAAGAATACATACACTATAATAGAAAATGGAAAGATAATTACTTTGATTCCCTTAGAAGATGATCCTAAGAATCAAGTATGTGGGAATGCTACAATTTGTTTGGTAGATGGAAGAAAATTTCTGGATGGTTTGAGACATGAGAATATGTGTTATGCCTTGATTCCTAAGAATCTTGAAACATTGAAAGAGACTAAAGAAGAACAACTAGAGGAGATAAAAGAGTTGCTGACAGAGTATGAAGATATCATATCAGATAATGTGCCTAAAGGATTGCCACCCATAAGGAGTATTAGTCATCACATGGACCTTATACCTAGAGCTAGTTTGCCCAACAAAGCAACACATAGAATGACAATAGTAGAGAATGAAGAGTTGAATAAATAGATACAAGAATTGTTGAGTACAGGTTTGATAAGAGAGAGTTTGAGTCCTTGTGTAGTACCTACAGTGTTAGCACCAAAAAAAGATGGAGAATGGAGAATGTGTATAGACTATAAAGCAATAAACAAGATCACAATTAAGTATAGATTTCCTTTACCTAGGATGGACGATATCATGGATTGCTTAAGTGGAGAAAGATATTTCACAAAGATAGATTTGAAGAGCAGATACCATCAGATCAGAATTAGAGAAAGAGATGAATGGAAAATTACTTTTAAGACAAATGAAGGACTGTATGAGTGGTTACTAATGCCTTTTGGATTGAAAAATGCATCGAGTACTTTCATGAGGTTGATGAATGAAGTTTTAAAGAAATTCTTGGGTAAGTTTGTTATTGTGTACTTGGATGACATTCTAATTTTTAGTAAAACAAAAGAAGAACATTTGTGGCATAGTAGACAAGTTTTGCAAAGGTTGAGGGAAGAGAAATTGTTGATAAACATCAAGAAGTGTAGTTTCATGAAGGAAGAACTAGTGTACTTGGGATTTGTGATTTCTATGGAAGGATTGAAGTTGGATCCTGAGAAAGTTAGAGCAATTGTTGAATGGCCTACACTAGAGAGCATTGGAGAAATGTGATCATTTCATGGATTGGCTAGTTTCTATTGGAAGTTCATCAGAAATTTTAGTTCAGTTTGTAACCCTATGACAGAGACAATGGGGTGACAGAAAGGATTTCAAGTGGACATCAGGAGTAGATAAAAATTTTGAGTTGTTAAAGAAGAAAGTGACAGAGCAACCTATTTTGGCATTATCATATTTCAATAAGATATTTCAAGTTGATTGTGATGTAAGAGGAAATGCAATTGGAGCAGTGTTAATTCAAGAAGGTAAACCTATAGCATATTTCAATGAGAAGTTGAATGATGCAAGGAGAAGATATTCAGTGTATGATCAAGAGTTCTATGCCATAGTTCAAGCCTTGAAGAAGTGGAGAAATTACTTGTTGCCTAAGGAGTTTGTGTTGTATACAGATCATCAAGCTTTGCAGTACTTGAACAGTCAAGGTAAGTTGAATCAGAGACATATGAGATGGGTAGAGTTCATGTAGAGTTATACATTTGTGTTGAAGCATAGGAGTGGTAAATCAAACAATGTTGTCAATGCATTGAGTAGGAGAAGGAACTTGTTGATAGAGATGAGAGTTGAAGTATTGGGATTTGATGAATTGAAGAACATGTATGAGGGAGACACTAATTTTGCAAAACCTTGGAAAGCATGTAAGGAACCTGTTGTGACAGATAGGAGTAAGTGGTTGGATTATTTTATCTAGGAGGATATGTTGTTCAAAGGAAGTTATTTATGCATACCTAGAAGTTCAATGAGGGATAATTTGATCAAGGAGAAACAAAGTGGAGGATTGGCAGGACATTTTGGCATTGATAAGACAATGGCTTTGGTAAGAGCAAACTACTTTTGGCCTCAGATACACAAGGATGTCCAGAAATTTATTCAAGGTTATAGAGTTTGTCAAGTAGTAAAAGGGAATAGTCAAAATACTGGATTGTACAAACCTTTGACAGTACCAGAGAGACCTTGGGAAGACATAAGCATGGATTTTGTAATGGGATTTTTTGTTGAAGACACAAAGAGGACATGATTCAATATTTGTAGTGGTGAATAGATTTTCAAAGATGGCTCATTTCATACCTTGTAAGAAGACAACTGATGTAGTACATGTAGCTAACCTATTTTTCAAGGAGATTGTGAGATTGCATGGATTACCTAAGAGCATACTTTTAGATAGAGACACCAGATTTCTTAGATACTTTTGGAAGACACTTTGGAAGAAGATGAAGATAGATTTGAAGTTCAGTTTAACTTTACATCCACAGACTGATGGACAAACAAAGGTAGTGAATAGGAGTTTGGGAAACTTGTTAAGATGTTTGGTTGGAGACAAGACAGGGAGTTGGGATTTGATTCTATCACAAGCAGAGTTTGCATACAATAATTCAGTGAATAGGAGTTCTAGAAGAACACCTTTTGAGATTGTTATTAGAGTAAACCCTAAAGGAGTTGCAGAATTAAGAGATATCAGTTTGGAAGAAAAGAGAAGTGTAGAAGTAGAAGAATTTGCAGAGCATATGAAGACAGTGCATGATCAGGTAAAGAAGCATTCAGAGGACATGAACAATAAGTATAAGGAAAAGGTAGATGAGAAAAGAAGACATAAGGAATTTGCAGTTGGAGATGAAGTAATGGTATACTTAAGAAAAGAAAGATTTCTAGTTGGGACATATAACAAGTTGAAGATGAAGAAGTTTGGACCCTATAGGATACTCAGAAAATTTGATTCAGGGAGTGCATATGAAGTGGAGCTACCAGAGACATTGGGTATTTCACCTATTTTCAACATTGCAGACCTATATCAATATCATGAAGCAGAGTTCAGTGACAACATGGAGGAAGACTTGAAGAAGCAGTTACCACAACAAGCACTAGAGTAGATTGAAGGCATTTTGGATAGCAGAGTTGGATGCAGCACCAGAGGAAGACAATACAAAGAATACCTTGTGAAGTGGAAAGGTAGACCAAAAATCATGGATTTCTTAGGCTGAGGTGGTCCATCTTGGTTTCCCTCTAGCCCCAGCAAAGTGAGGGACCCACTTTTTCAATAACCTTGGATGTCTAATGCAGGAGCATCCCTAGTTCAAGAGCAATCTTGCATCAACCAAAAACATTTGCATTTCAGTTTGTTTGCAGTTGAGTTTGTTTCTTTCCTTTTTCTAGTTTAGTTTAGGCAGTTCAGTCAGAAGCAGTTTTTGTATTTTGGTCCGCATTCTACTGTAGTTACATTTCAAACCTCGTGGAGCTAGACTTAGCATCTAGACATGTTCATCTACATCATATCCAAAATTAAGAGTATTTGGTTCAACTACCGAAAAGATATTGCTATCAAAAGATCAACTATTTTCTTCGAATAGAGAATCCTAACAGTCTCAAACAATCAGCTAAAGGAGAAAACCTATGGAGCATTTCCTAACTTGTGGATCTTGATAACACATCATTCAAAGATATATGGTTCATGGCCAACCTTCCTTGAGATCTGTACATCATTCCATTCATTTGCAGAGGATTTCTATTCATTTAGGTTTGACCTATCTGTGTACACATGTTACAGCTCTTCATTGGAGTTTGTGATCTTCTTTGGCTGACACAGAGGAATCTTTTGTACTGAAGATGATATATATTGATGTAATAGATCCTTACAAAAGTAGTTCTCATGATTTAGAAGATAGATAGTTTGGATTCTTTGTGAAGGAGCCTAAAAGCTATATCTTGTGTATATTCTGGTATTTTGTAATCAGAACTATGAGCCCTATTGTAAGCTTGCATGTTGTTGGTCGATCTGAATTTGAATTCTTTGATATAATGAATGACTAAATCTATGTTTGTTCCATATCTTTGAGTTGTTTCTGTTGTGATTACTCTTGCTGCACGGTCTAGATAGTTCATTCTGTGAACCCTCCTACCATGACTGCACCACCTATACCTAAAACATCTAATTCGTGATACATTTGAGCTAAAAGAAGAATACAAGGCATTGGAGGAAAGGAAACTCATTTAGTATATAGATTTTATGATTTTTACAGAAGATGAATGGGTCTGGTGTGTCTTAAGTTGAATTCATGATGAGTTTATGTGGCTCAACTCTACATTCAAGATCACTAAAGATGCCATAATGGCCATGATAGGACTAAACTCTATCGGTACAGTGCCTATATTAAAGGCTATGAAAAATGATACAGTGATGAAAGCTACTAGAGTAAAATTTGATAAAAGGGCATAGACAATCAGTGACATTGAAGATCATGTAGTTAGATTTACATCCATGGTAATTGGGTATAAGGTCTACTTCACAAACTAGGAAAACTCTGTCTCTGGTACTGCTATATACATTGCCTATCAAATGGTCAAGGAAAATGCAGAGTATGACCTATGTGAACTGCTCCATCAGCAATTAATAGAGAACTTGAAGAAAACAAAAGAAAACAAATACCCTTTCAAATTCGGTATGTTGATTTTGTGCTTATTTATCTACTTTATGCAAGAATTACCAAGCATGAAGAATCATTTTTGGACTAGAGACAAACCTATATCAATACAGACTAGAAACTAGTTAAGCACTATAGGAAACATTGACACACAAACTACAACCCTATGGGGCTATTTCAAGAACTTCCAAAAGTCAATGCAATCTAGAGAAAGGATTCCTAAGACCATTATGGAAAAATACAAAGATGATATTTTCTTTATTGTAGACAAAGATAAATGTATGATGGAGGTCATGGAGCCTAGAACTATCTAGATCTTACCAATGGGATATGAAGTTGGTGGAAAAATATTGGAAAAATATGCCCAACATATGTTAAGAAAGCCAAGGGACTCCAAAGAGGAAAGATTTGGAACCTATGAGGAGTTGTCAGCAAAAGTCTTTGTTGAACAAAGAAGGCCAGAAATCTCAAAGAAGGCCTGGAAAATGGCAGAAGAATATGCATAAAGAAAATGTTTCACCAAAGAACAAATAAGCTACAAGAGCTAGGGCTGAGGTAGAAAAAGCAAAGGAGGAGGATCAAGAAAAGGAAGTAAATAAAGCTCTAGAAGTTTAAAAGACACAACAAGAGGCACCTATTACACCAAAAAGAATAACAAGAATTGATGGTTCCTCTGGAACAACATCTAAATCCTCTAGTATTCCTTCCACTACTACTGTAGAACATCAAATACGTAGAAGGAAGAAGACCTAAGGTTAGAGAGTGTATGCCAGTGTTGATCCAATTGATGATAAGGAAATTGAGACTGATGAAGAAGTAAAGAAAATGAAGACACAGAGTTTACCCCCTTTCAGTTCTTAGCAAAGAAAACCCTCTAGTACCTTGAAAGGAAAGACATCTGATAAGAGTAAAGAAAGAAAGAAAGCTAAGATTGCAGTACCTATAGAAGACCAGGCTACAATGAGTTTAGAGGAAGTTTTAAGGGCTATTACAATTAATGGCAATCTAACACCCATTGCCAAATTCTATGATGAATACAATGATGTAGACAAAAGAATCATTGAAGATGTGATTGTAAAATACTTGTGCCTTTACAATAAGGCCCTCATTGAGATCATTACTAGTCTCCCTAACACCTTGGGTAGTATCATGACTATAAGGAAAGATGCTGCTATGACAAAGGATATCAAACTCAGAGAACACATATTGATAACATTATGTCCAAAGATCACTCCTGAAGACAAAACAAAAATTTCAAAAGTGCTTACCAAGGAGTCCAAAACAAAGAAAAGAATGAATATTCTTGTGTCAGATGACATTGATAAAATAGTGAAGGAAACTAAGGAAATCACTTTAAGAGTATTAAAGGAACATCATCTTCCAACTATACATGATAGAGAAGAAACTAATATTGGTAATGATACATCTATTCCTGATGTGAACATGGGTCAAGGAGGTGAATAGCAGAAGGAGAAAGAAGATTCAATCCTTGTTACTGGTCCAGACACTACCGTTGAGGATCAATCTAAGACTGAGGAACATAACAAAGTAGATGAACAAGCTAAGATGAGCCCTATATTGAATCAAAAAGATGATGAAAGTAAAGATATGGATTTAGGTCCTCCAGAACTAAACCAAGAAGAAGTCTTTGGTAGAGCAAGAGACACTGTGGAGTCTGCCAAGAAATTCTTGGAGAGGGTAAAACAAGTCTTGGATGAGCCTAAGTTTTTGCAGGGACCAATAAATTTAGACTCTATGTCTTCTGAGAAGACATTCAAACTATTGTCAGTTGTTCAAGAAAAGGCACATGAAGAGTTGATCAAAACACATACACATGATAATGAGCTCATTGGTGCAACATTTGATGTGTTGGAGAAGTTGATGCCTAAATACCAGAAAGATACATCAATATCATCAACTGATCAACTTAAAGGTATGATAACATCAATTAGCAGTCATTTTGAATCATTTAAATAATCTACAGAAATAAAAGTCAGAAAGGAGTTTGATGAGAAAAGATTAGCTGAATTAAAAACCATGCTAGCAAATGATAAAACTCTATTAGACAATGGAATAGGAGATATACAGAGTACCATTAAAGAGGCTTGTGATTTATACAAACTTTGTTTATCATTGTTGGAAGCCATAGAAGAATTAGAAGAAAAGATCAAGGATCTAAAACTGCAGTTGACAAACCTTTCTAAGTCATTTGATCGAGAAATTGAATTAGTCAATAGCAAAGAAATACAAGTGACCAATATCCATAATGAGTTAAGTAATCTAATGAATAAGAGAGATCAAATGAAAAATAGAATATGTCAGTTGAGAGGACTAATAAGTCCTAAGCTAGACTTAATGTCAAATCTTGCAGTAAAAGCACTACAGGCAAAAGCACATATTGACACACCCTCTGATGTTCAAAAGGCAGGAAAATTGGTCTTCCTTATAGACAATCATATTCAAATTTTGGATAATGCTAAGAAGAGTTGGGATAAAGAATTGGTCCAAATCAAGAACATTTTCAATGACATTCTACGACCCCAAACAAATTAAGTTGAAGTTTGTATCTATACATATGTGGTAGAATATGAAAATTTTTGCAATTTCTGACACATTTTTGACCCCTGTACATACACCTTTGTCATTGATTTCAAAGGGGGAGAAGAAGACTAGTAAAAAAAAGGAAAACACCTAAGGGGGAGTGAAAGAATAGAGTGTATATAGAAAGGGGGAGCATATACACATATTTCACTAAGTGTTGCCATCAATGCCAAAGGGGGAGATTGTTTGCAAGAGACATTGCTCTGATGAAGGATTTCATGTTGTCATTGATGGAAACAAGGCAAAGGGATTCCACTGACATGACAAAGAGACATTACTTTGGAAGACAAACTTTGTTTTGCAAAAAGACACAAAAGTATTCTAGTCCGGAAGGCTAAAATGACTAAGTATGGGCAGTATTTAGAGCAAGTGATAGAAAGTGGGTCAGTATGACTCCACAGTTGAAGATCAGTATATGTGGTTTGGGTATGATGTTCATAGATATTTGATGATGATATGTTAGAGTGTTCAAGTCTTGACTTTCTCTAGTAGTCATACTATAAAATATCTTAGTCTGGGTGAACGGAGCCAAGACAGGAACAGTGCACAATGCCAAAGAAAAAGGGTCTGCATTCCTCCACAGCTGCATATTTTGTCTTGCAGTTTTGAAGGTATACAAAGAGATCAACAATGCATGTTGGTTGTGAATCTTTGAGTCTCTTGTGGTCCACAATGAGATTTTTGATGTGACAGATGAATTGGCCAAGCATGTTCTTAAGAAACAGACTGACATGCATGTAAAATCCATAGGCGGAGAAGATATATTATTTTAATAGTAAATCTAAGAGGTTGTATATTTGGTGTCGACCTATATGAAGACCATTATATGTTTGGTTGGGTCTGCATTACTGATTATACACATGATCAATCTGACAAGGGAAAATACATTGTATACCTGCTTCATGTCTAGCTTGCCAACCTAATTATGACATGAATCTTGTTACGGATATAAATACTCAATGGATTATGATGTTGTGCTAGTAACATGTGGTGATATGTGTGTGAATTTGAAGTGTGAAGGATTATAAGTAGCGTGCAAAGTATACAAAGAAAATAAGGGCAGAAAAATAGAGTATATGTAGTAGAGTTGAGAAGCAAGGCAAAATAAATGAAGACCTTTGAATCTGTGTATTGAGCCTTCAATGGAACTGTGATCCAGCATATGGTAGATGCATTTACAATAGTTCATCACTGGTAGTGATCCAATCCTTCTTCTATCTTCTATCTTTCTTTCTTAGTGGATAGTGAGTCCACTTGGATAATGAGTCCACCTGTAGTGAGCATTTCTTTGGGTAGTGAGCTCCATGGTAGTGAGCCTTATGTAATCCGATATTGTTATCATAATATATTGTGAGCTAACACTCACCGTGGTTTTTCCCTTTTTAGGTTTTCCATGTAAAAATCTTGGTGTCCATGTGTTATGTCTTTATGGTTGTTGTTCTTATGCTTATTCTGCTTTCATGCTATTAATTTTGAAAATTGGATTAATGAACATGTTAAGAAGTGGTTTTGTAGAATACTGATTCACCCCCCCCTCTCAGTTTTCCTTATAATCAACAAGAATGACATGGGTTACATTTTTAAAAGATAAATCAAAAGCTTTTAATAGATTTAAAATTTTCAAATCTATGGTTGAGAATGAAATGAATGCTAAAATCAATTGCCTAAGATCAAATAGAGGTGGTGAGTTAGCATCAAATGAATTTGAGGAATATTGTGAAAAACATGGAATAAAAAAACAATACTATGTTGTAAGGACTCCTTAGCAAAATGTAGTTGAAAGGAAGAATAGAATAGTCTAGGAAATGGAAAGAACAATGTTGAATGAAGCCAAGTTGCCTGATGTATATTGGAAAGAAGCAGTCCATACTACTATCTATATTCTTAACATAGGATAACTAAGAGTAAACAACACTAAGACATTGTATGAGATATGGAAAGGCAGACCTGCTTCTGTCAAGTATTTCAAAAATTTTGGAAGCAAATGCTAATTAGAAGACATGAAGATAATTTGGGTAAGTTTGACTCAAGATCTCATGAAGGAGTTTTTCTTGGCTACTCAACTAGAAGCAAGGCTTACATATGCTACAATAAGCAACTAAAGAAGATAGTTGAGAGTGAAAATGTTAGGGTTGATGAAGAGTTGCATCCATCCACACATGATCAAGAAGACTATTGTTCAGATGATTTATTCTGTATAGAAGAAGAAGATAAAGTTGTAGAAGAAGAAACACCCAGTGAGACTACCAAGACACCTGCAAAGTATGTTTAGAAGAATCACTCTAAAAATTGGATCATTAGAAACAAGATTGAAGGAATTATGGCTAGGAGAAAGATCAGAGAACAAGTAAACTTTTCACTACTGTCCAATATAGAATGAAAGAATTTCTCTAAGGCTAGTAAGGATGAGAGTTGGATTCAAGCAATGCAAGAAGAGCTAAATTAGATCAAGAAAAATAAGATGTGGGAACTTGTTGCAAGGCCAAAAGATAATAATGTGATTGGCACCAAGTGGGTATTCAGAAATAAATTGAATGAAACATGAAGTGGTTAGAAACATGGAAAGGTCGGTCTACAAGGGCTATTCACAAGTGTAAGGCATTGATTTTGAGGAGACATTTTCTCTTGTGGCAAGATTGGAAGCAATTAGGATGTTCCTTGAATTTGTGGTTCACAAAGTTTTCAAAGTGTATCAAATGGATGTCAAATCTACTTTCTTGAATGCTGACCTTGAGGAAGAAGTTTACATAGATTATCCTGAAGGATTTCAGTTATTAGAACATCATAATTTGGTATGCAAACTTAGAAAGGCTTTATATGGTCTCAAACAAGCTCTTAGGGCATGGTATGCAAGGTTGGATAAGTACTTACACCAAAAAAGCTTCAAGAAAGGTATTGCAAATAGTAATCTCTATATCAAAGCAGAAGGTGAGCACATGTTGATGAACATAGTATATGTTGATGATATTATCTTCTACGGCAATGATGAGATCTGCAAGAAGTTTGCAGAAGATATGCAAAAGGAGCTTGAGATGTCTATGATAGGTGAACTTTCATTCTTCCTTGGACTTCAAATTGTTTAATCAGATAAGAGTATATTTATTTCACAAACTAAGTATGTCAATAATATGTTGAAAAAGTTTGGCATGGATGAATGTAAACCAGTAAGTACACCTATGGTAACAGGTTGTCACCTTAGCAAGGATGATGAGTCACCTCAAGCTAATCAAACTCTTTATAGATCCATGATTGGAAGCTTATTATACTTGACTACATCAAGGTTAGATATTATCCAAGCAGTTTGTATGGTGGCTAGGTTTCAAGTTGATCCAAAGGAGACACACGTGAAGTTTGTTAAAAGGAATTTTAGATATTTGAAGAGCACTATGGACTATAGAATGGAAAGGATTTCTCTTTGACTACATATACATATGCAAACTGGGTTCGCAGCACTGATGATAGGAGGATCACAAGTGGTGGAGCTTTCTTTCTAGGTGATAGATTGGTTTCTTGGTTAAGCAAGAAGCAAGATTTAGTTTCTCTATCAACAATAGAAGAAGAATACATAGTTGCAACATCTTGTTGTACTCAAGTTTTGTGGATGAAGTAGACATTGAAGGATATCAAAGTAATATATGATGAGTCTATTCCTATTTTGTGTGATAATACAAGTGCCATTAACATATCAAAGAATCTAGCGATGCATTCTAGAACAAAGCATATATCCATTAAGTATCATTTCCTGAGAGAAAAGGTTGCAAATTAGGACATAAAGTTGGAGTATATGGATACAAAGGATTAGATTGCAGATATTTTTACAAAATCCCTTCCCAAAGAGACATTTGAGTATTTAAGGCAAAAGTTGGGAGTGATATCACTCTCATCAAATTAGTAAAAACTTATTATGAAGCATCTGTCTAGGGGGAGTAGTTCAAGGCGTATCCTTCATCCCTAGGAGAAGGTAGATAGAATAGATGATCAAAGTTTAGTATTGTTTAAGGTGAAATTTGTAAGAGGGTTTTTGATTTGATGGTTTATGTGTATCCTACTTTCACCTTAAACATTCAAGGACTTTAGGTCAAGTAGGAATCTACTGTTAGGCCTTCAGTCACTTGGAATGCAGGGAAGAGTGGAATTGTGTAGATTTGTTGTTCAATTATGCCCAATTATGCTCAAAACCCTAATTATGCAAATTCAGAAGAAAACAGACAAATCACAGAAAATGGTCGTACAAAGATATACTAAATAATAATCAAACGCACACCATATTTCAAAGTTTGGAAAGTGGAACAAGTAGGGACTAATGAGCAAGTGCCCTAGTCCAGTGCCATACTTTTTGTCAGGATCTAGAAACCTTGTCTGCAACATGTTCCTATTGTTCTAAAGATTCCTCAATTGTGGGATCCAGAGGACTAATGAGCAGGCCCCCAAGTCTAGGTCCCTATTTTCTCTTCAAATCTACAAATCTAACAGTCTACACTGCTCTCTTGTAACTCCACTTTTTCTACTCCTACACCCTGTAGCCTATAATCATGGAAAAATGGGTTGGGGGTTGTGGTGTTTAGAGGCTTGCCTCAGTCAAGCCTTGGAGAGACATTCGAGTCTTCTGAACACCATTGTCAAATAAAGAGTGTGTATCCCTATGGGATAGAGGCAAAATCTAAATGATAAATGATTGAAAACACAAATGAAACCACCTTGTAGTGAAGATATCATGGAAGGAAGAAGCTCTTCATTCCATGAGGAGATGAATGCTCAAATCTGCAAACACAAACATAACAACAATGCTCTACTCTACAACACAATGAATATTTTGAATGCTCCAAGTCACAATTATGCCTAAAGATCACAATAGCCATCTAATGATCATCTAATTTACAAATGAATGCCTAAACATGCTTATATATGCAACTACAAACATTCTTGCCAAGAATTTCATAATTGAAACTTACCGTGTTGGCATAAGACCTAAATAATGGTCACTGTCATGGCCACTTTTATCATGTGGCCATGACATAGATAACAACATGTCATGTCCACATTGCCCTGTGGTCATGATATGAACCAAAAAAAACTTTCCACCTATCCGTAAAACCCCGTCGCACAAAGGCAGGGAAGGCAAGCAAGGTGCAGGATACAAAATCCATGACACATTAGCAGGTGAACCAAACCAAGGAAAAACCAAAATTATGCATCAAAAAATTACATCCATACATGAAGGAGTAAAAATAGAACATTCTTTCATCTAAAACTAAGATAAACTATTCAAAGGAGATGAGATGCAATTTAATCATAAAACTTTATACACCTATCAAGATTGGGTAACCTAAACTTTCAACTACAATATACCCACTACAATGTGATAAGTCCCTGTTCATAATACAAGCTACACTAAAATCTACAACACCTTTCATACAAGGGAATAAAGCTTACACACATGCAAGACACAGTGCAAACACGACAATCAAGCTCTCAATCACCACCCACTAGGAATCATTACCCACACTATGGATACAACACAGAAAACCACAAGAGAGACTAGATAAAAAGCAAGCATCAAGGAGTGTCATCTCATAGCTCAAAGGAATGGCTCATGCAGAACTGACTGGATCTCATACAGGTTCAAGACATTTGATGATGCTATGAAAAAGGAAGAAAATAGTTATATTTCTTCCATCACATTAAATAGTTAGCAAAAGCATTTGGCTTGTTTAAACGTGTCCCGAAGCAATTATTAGAGTGTTAAGAACCTTGAGTAGGTGTTGATTTCTACACTGTAATAGAACTTACTTCCAAGGTAGTTGCAAGAAAATTTGGTGAGAGAGATGAGAATTGTTTCCATAATTTAAATAGAGACGGTTTTCATGTGGAGATCAATGGTGATACTAAAAGAAGCAATCTGAAAAAATAGGCTTGCACTATAATAATCTACATAGTATCAAATCTCCAGTAATTAACTGAGGGACATTCATCAAAGCATAATGAATGGGGAAACCTTTTCCATTGTACATGATGGTAAAGTTGCTTCCTGGAATGGTTTCAAATTACTTTTATGTTGTTTGACTTTGTGAGAAAGATTTATTTTCTACCGTGCCAAAATTGTAAGTTTCTCTCTCTAATATTGAATTCAATGTTGACACTGAAATTTAGGATAACTCGAGATGGGTTATTCAGTCTTCTTGGTTAAATATCTCCTATAACCAATTGTACAATTAGGTCTCCTTCTTGCAAGTTGTTTCTTTGAAATCCTAATCAACACGTCAATTGTTTCACAAAATGCCTACAAGAATTGCGGTCTCATGAACTACAATGATCATAGGATATGCACAAAATGGATTTGTTAGAAGGGATAAAAAAATGTTCATGATATGCAATTGGTAGGTACAAATCCAACTCTAGAACATGCGCCAGCATCCTCCCTATGTGTGTCAGAATGAGAGCTTGGGAAAAGGTATGGCAATCCATCAAAACATAATAAAAATAGGATTTTTACCTAATATTATAGTTGGAAAAGCTCAAGGACGCATGTATGCAAAATGTGGTAGCATAGACAAAGCAAATGAGCTATTTGACAGAATGCCTCAAAGAAATGTCATCTCGTGGTTTGTAATGATTGCAGGATATACACAATTTGGATTAGTTGAAAAGGCTTTAGAACTTTTAAGAAAATGCAACTGGTGGATATAAAGACAAGCTCTACAACCTTTGTCATATCCTCACTACTTGTTCCAAACCAGAAGCACAGAGAGGCACACAAACTATTTTGCAAATGCCTAAAATAAATGCAGTCTCATGGACTGCAATAGTCGTAGGGTGTACACAAAATGGATATATTTGGAAGGCTTTAGAAACTTTCAAGAAAATTTCATTGGGAGGTGTACAACCAAAATCCCCAACCTTGCCCACATTACATTATCCATAAGATCAAACCCGCATTTTTATTAAAAAAAATATAAATTAGTAACCGCATGATCTCTCTTTAAAAACCCTTTTATCTAAACAATTAAGGAAATAACACTACATTTTAAAGAAAAATATTCAAGGAAGGAGGCAATGAAAATATCCTACTTTGAAATAAGTTGTGGCATATTCATTAAAACAAGAATGGTTATGGGTTTCAGATTTCCTATGGGCTGCAACAAACAAATTTCTTTTAGTTTTTTTTTTGTGTTTTCTTTTGTGCTTGAAAAATAAAGATCTGATGCAAGTATCTTTCAGAAAAGGAACAATATTTCCTCCATGGACTTGGATCGATTTCTCAAAGGGTGATTCTTTTGATTCCAGTCATACTCCCCTACAACCCCTCCAATCTTCTCCCTTGCATCTAGTATTCACTCTCTATTCTCTACTCCCCTCCCGTTAGATTCTCCCTCCCCCTTTTTCCCCCAAAGAATGAGGTTAGGGTTTTGTCCTTTTAGCATCCATCCCGCTGATGATGATTAAATCCAAACACTTCTTTTTTCCTTGTTATCTCCATGCCAACAATAATTTGGCTTAGAAGCAACCAAAAACCTCCTAATTTCTCCTATTTCTATGCCTAAGATTCAACCTTGTTTTTTGAAATAGAATTTCACCACAAAAAAACCAAAGAATACCACCACCAAAACAACTCACAAAAAGATAAACACCAACCAAATCCCCAAAATCCACTACAACATTTGAGGCCATTGTATTGAATGCAATTGTAGGAAGCTGGCCAAAAAAATATTAACTTTCTTGTCCTTCACTTCTTTCCCTTAATGGTGGCTTATAAATATTCCACTATTTCCATACACTTAAAACTTAATTCCATTCCAAGAGCACATACCACACTAATGGTATATTTCAAAGCATGGTCTAAAATATTTTCAAACCCATTCTCTAATGAAATAAGTTTTTTTTTTCTAAATCTTAATTCCATCAATAATATTATAAGTTCAAATTTTCATAGAGTAAATCAAATGATATAGTTAATTAATAAGGTCACCACCTTCGTCCTCTGCAACAAGGCTCTTGAGTATATGATCTTTGGTGAGTTAAAACACCAATAATAACCTGTCGACAAATTTGTGACATGTTACCTTGAATTATTTTAACAATGCTATTATTTTAGAGTTAAGTAGGCTCAATAGTCTTAGTCATAGATAGATAAATCTACAAATGCAAAACATAAAGTATAACAACACTTGTGACAATGTGTATATATGCTTCAACATGTACATTCATTGAAATGTGACACACATTACTAATGATGTATATGTACAAGTATTTACATAGTTCCCACTTGACCAAAAGACCAACCAACAACATACAACATATAGAAATTGGGATGATTCAACCTCAATATCACATATCATACCAAAATAGTGACATTGTTAATATATCATGTTTCTTTCCCATGAATTGCCTTTGTTTACCCTAACTGATCCTCTACCAATCCCTTTACACCTAAAAACACAAAATGACATCAAAAGTACTAACTCATCAAATAAAAATCAAATATAAAAATAAACTTATTATACAACAATACTATCAATATATTGTTGATGTTATTTTATTATTTGAGAAAAAGGGATGTGTTCATGACTATGACTTGTCACTTGCAATGAAAAATATAAGTTGTATTAGATATCATTGTAAATTAAAAAAAAAGTATATATATACATGTACATATATAAAAAAAATCAATCCTTTGTCTTATTAAGTTCTTTTAAATGGTAGATGGTTTGACAATGTTATTTAAATTTTGTATAATTGATAATTGCTTTACTTTTTTTAATATTTGTTTAATCATAAATAAATATTATACCTTTTCATATTTTCTTACATTTGAAATGTGTGTTATGATGCTTGTTATATGTTGTATAATCCTAAATTATTTAATTGATTTGTTCAACATCAAACATAACATTATAAATTAGTTTTTTTTTCCTTTAGAGAAATATATAATAAGTTAAACTCCTTGACAAACAATAAACTTTAATATGGTCACTTTTACAATTGAAAACCCTAGTTAGTTTAGATGTTATCTAGTACCATGAGAATTAGATCATCAACAAAACTATATATATTCAAAATATCATGACATTGAATGGGGTGAAATTAAAAATAAACTTCAATTTAGAAGTTTATACATTGGATTAAATCATCGGCTAACCTTTGAACACACACTTATATTCATACTTCTAATATTCAACACTCAAAATTCATAAATAACCTTAGAAATTAGGTTTCACAATTCTATTTTAAGTCACTCATGCTAATCTTTAATTTAGATCAATTACATAAACAAAGCTAGATAAATAGATTGATCTAGATGAATACTTAGTTCATAGTATGATAAATGCATTAAAAAAAATCATAGTAAATTAGTTCCATGATTTAGGTGGTTCTCAAGTCATCCTACCAAGCTACTTTGAGGAAGGGGTGTTGGGTTTTGTGTTGGCACATAAACTATAGGTTATAATATAATGTATTACAAAATACCTTCAAGGAGATCAACCATTCTTTATTCTGGCTCAATTTCATCTTTAACTTATGACTTGGTGTTCTCCATGTTTTGAAGACAATGTAATGAAAAACCATATTAGATGGAAAATAACTCTCTTGAATAAGTCATAATTACTACTAAATGAACTTCAATGTGTTGAAGAAAATGAATATTATGTGCAAATAATTCAAGGTGGTGGAATTGCAATATGCCTATTAATATGGAGGTGTTCCACATGAATTGACCCAGTTGTATAAATCAATTTAAATTGTTACTTATATATTGTATAAGAATATTAACTATTTATCAAATTAGCTCATTTTGTTATAAATTATGATTAATTCAAGTATCCATATATTTTCAAGATTCATTTTGTGCATGTGTTTCTTTCTTTTATAAATATACTTTTGTATATGCAAAGATGCATCCTCTATTATTAATTATGAGAATTGATTTGATGAGCATTCATATAAGAAAATATTAGCAACTCATGTAAATACATCCACTTAAAGACAAAAAACCCTTCTAGAATCCACGTGTACACCCAAATCTCAATATGCAACGTAAACATAGCAAATTAGTTAGTACCCCATAATCAATTCATAATAGCTCTAATCATTAGATCGCAATATAAATAAAATGTCAGAAACTCAACATCATTTACAATTGGAACTCATACCTCGATCTCGCCTCAAACGGGCCAAAACTAGGGAGGCACTACAATCACTAACTAACACACTGAAATTAGGCCTAACCTAAAATAGGGCAAGACTAGGACATGGGTGTCCAAGTATACCCCCTATTTCAAGTAGGATTTGTCATAAGTACATCCCTTGAGTCCAAATTGCCATGAAACTTCATGGTTTTCTCATCAGGATGTCAGATTAACATGCAAGATGCTCTAAATTCATAAACATGACCTGGGAGCTAAACCTTAAGAGGGAAAAGCCCCCAAGGGGGCATTTTCCAACGTAACATTTAGCCCCCACTTTAATGCATGTATAAATGTCAGGCCAATACATGCATTAAAGTACAGTCGACAAACACAGTAAACATGCCAAGCATGGAGAAGACACACCAATCACAAAGAAGACAGTAACAAGCATGCACACCATGGAGAGTATAGTTATAGTCATGCAAAACATAGAGAAGATAGCATTGAAGACATACAAAACACAGTGAATATAGTGAATGTAGTGAAGACAGTAATGATTTTCTTTTTCTTTTTCATTTTCATAAATGAAATGCAGTTGCAAGTACACAAAAGTAAACAAACCACCCATAATGCAAGAGGGACTCATCTCCACCAATCTTTAAACTGCATATGGGGCAACACTCATGCAATACATGCCAAACAAATCAAACATGCCATACAAATCCCAAAACATAGGAGGGACTTGTTGCCACCGGTCCTAAACTATGCTTGGGAACAAACACACAATACACACACACTTGGAAGACATGAAGAAAACATAGTAAACAAGCGATGGAGTATTCCTATTTCTAGGCTCATCACCATCTCATGTACATTACAGGCACACACTAATGATTGGGTTTCACCACAACAATTGTTGAAGACATGCTTAAGGGTTGAGTTAGTCACAGAACCGCTCACCACCTTGCAATGAGGACTTTTGAAAATGACAGGATGTGAACTCTCCATGAGAAATACACCATCCCCACCTCCACAGAGGGCTTAAATATCCCTACCTCTGTAGAGGACTTAAATGATAGATTTCAAACAAATCTCAGAGTGCTGGAGGGACTCATCACCACCAATCTTTAAGACTGTCCCTGAGAACAAGCACATTGCTAACATCTATATTAGATAGCTTACCTTATATATGCCCCCACCTTAAGGTGGTTGATATTAAGTATCGATATCAAGCATGTTAAGGTAGGAAGGAAACACACAAGGGAACATGAGCTCTCGCAAAGCCCATGCCCCCTGGAGGTGACATGTACTTTATGATCACCAAATGTTCCCACAAACACATCCCTGCAAGAAAAGTGTTAGTGTCCATGTTATCATGATAAACAACAACATCAATGCATATGATCAATCACACAAAGAGCCAAGGTTATTCTACAGATTCAAAGATCAGGTATAACTATGGGGCTATACCATGAAAATCTTAAAACTAAGTGTACCCAAGGCGAGATTCAAAGACAAACAAAGTTTATGGACTAGTAGTATTATTAGGGTTTGTAAGTGCGATAAGACATCATCAAGATCACACAACAAAGTGCACAGAGTGATTCTACTAGCCAAGCATCAGATAATATATATCAACCCCATCGTCATATAGGAACTAAGTCCAATGTTTGATTTCTCGCTAAAGGGACACTAGATTCACATCAGTATAATATGTTTTTCATCATCCGCCTGCTAGGTAGAAACACTAGAGCAAGGGAAACAAAAAATTGAGAGAGGAGAAACAAGTGCCTTAGGGATAGTCATGTAGGAGGGTGGCCCCAAGTAACCAACCACAATGCTATGTCCGTAAGACACAACACATAATAGTGAAAATAGAGGAGAAGCAATATAGAAGAATGATGCTACAAATAGAAGAAGGGTCACAACAGAGGCAGTCTCCTGGTAACTTGGACCTTACAAGAGAATCAAGGGTCATCCTAGGAGTCCTAAAAAACACATAGCACATCACAGGGGAAACACATCACGAGAGATAAAGGGTTAGAAATACTTATTTAGTAGTGCTATCAAACTAAATTTTAGAGCCTGTGAACCACTTGGAGAGGTACTCAATCAATTTTCGTGCAAAGGTTGAGTGGTTCTTATGAAAGTCTTTCTTATTGTCAAAAAATCCATGTGATGCTTATTTCTCAAATCCTTGTGTAAGTGAGACCTTTTGTTTCTTGTGAGGAGGAGAACCACTATTATTTCCAACTAAGGATAATTGTCTGACTCTTTTCCAATTTTTAGCAAGTTTTTGTTGTTGATTTCATCTATCATAGTAACAATAATCATCCTGAACTATCTCACTCTTTTACTTTGGTATAGTTATCTGTATCAGTTGTTCCATTTGTTTTTTTATGCATTTTGGTTATCTCCTGATCCTTGTAAGGATAACAGAGGAGGAACCTCAACATAGATTCCTTTTTTGCATGGACAAGGTGGCTTATCTAGCTTTTCCTTATCCATTTCTATTATGCCTACAATGTTATCATATTCCAAATAATCATCATCATCTACTTCCACTAAACCCTGATCCATCATATTTGTATCAGTATGCTTAGGGAACGAATTAGTCAAGATTTGTAAATTTTGATTCAGTGAGCAACTGAATTATTTCCATTGTCATTCACACCTAATACTTGTATTACATTCAAGTTGATGAGGTCTTGTATTTCATGTTTAAGATGCATACATCGTTTAGTATCAAGCCCTTATGTCAAGTGATAATGACAAAAGGCATTAGCATCAAAGTAAGGTCCTTGAGGTTTGCTAGGATCCAAAGGCTTAATCAGCTGAAGCTTCATAAGATTATTACTCATAGCTTGATTCATGATAGAATGGTAAGACTCAGATATTGAAGTGAATTTTCTTTGCTGATACAGTGCCTTCTTCGGATTTGTGATAGCAGACACTTGAGAAATTTATTCGAATTTGGTCCATCAATCTTGATGAAACTCCTATAATTGTTCTCCTTAAAGTTGTTTTGCAACTGTCCACCCATGGATTGACCAACTTGAGCCAATGAGTTTTGGTTTTCATACAACTAGATGAAAGTTGATAATCACGAAGGGCGGTGCATACATGTTGAAAGGAGTTATACTTCATCAAGAGAATCTTATCACGGATGTTAGGTTGCAGGTTTGTGATAAACACCTTTTGAAAATCCTCATCTTTCATCTGATATTGAATTTATGCATAGAAAGATTGATACTGAGTAATAAACTTAGTTAATTTCTCTTTCAAACCTTGCTTGCAATGAACTAAATTAATCAAGGAAACTTGAGGTTCAATATTTGCTTGAAAATGTTGTAAAAATTGATCAACCAGCTGTAAAAAGGAGTGTATGGAATTCAGAGGTAATGAGCAAAACCATTCTAAAGCAGTATCCTTGAGAGATAGTTGGAAAAGTTTTGCTAACAAGTCCTCTTCAAAGTAGAAATTACTACACATAGCTGTGAATGCTACCACATGAGTATTAGGATCACCTTTTCCACCGTATTTTTCAAAGCAAGGTGTCTCAAACCTTTCAGGTGTACGAGTTCTCAAAATTGCATAAGATAGGGGATTATATGCATGATAAGTTGGTATAGTAGGATGTGAAGAATTTGTCACTTTTTGTTGTAAAGCAGTCATGCCCTGTAGAAGTTGGTTTATGATGGCATCATTAGGAGATGTGGTTTGCTGCGAGGAATTAGAACCAAAGTGAGGAGGTGAGTGAGCCTAAGTTATAATAGGCAGAGGCTGTGAATAGGTCAATGGTGGTTGAACATAATGATAGGTGGAAGATGGTTGTGAATAGGTAACAGGTGGCTGGGAATAAGTGGAATGGATATGTGGTTGAGAATAATTATTCATAGAAAAGGTCCCCCTAGAAACCAAATTATGATAATTAAATCCCACAGCTTTGTAATTTTGTGAATTAGCTCCACTATATACTCCAATACCAGTGGTAACATTACTACAAGCATTTGCATTGGTTGTTAAAATTGTTGATGTGAATGTAGATATTCCCATGGTCGGTATAGGTGTCGATACTTACATATGAGACAGTGACAATGTGTTGTTAATAACTTTTGCACATTCGGTTACTTGCATGACATTAGTTTGCATAATATGTGTTAAACCTCAGATAACATCAATACCATCTTGTCCTTTTATCAATTCTCTTACATGGTGAATCACAGGTACAACTTCTTCCGCTATTCTTTATGTTTCAACAAATGCTTGAAAATCAGCTAACTCTTTATCAAGTTTGTTTATTTGTTCATCAGGTACATGTGTGACCATCTCAATGGTGTCGTTGACATCATGAAATATTTGATCTTCCATAGTGGTTGTAGGAGGTATAATATCTTGAAAAATTTGTGTTTCTCCTTTTGTAAAGAAGGTATTTAGTGGATTTTCAGAGGTCTGAATATTGTTTTCTTCAAGGGGACTACATCCCATGAGTCATCCGATTATTCTTAAAGGAATGTTTCTCTTAGGACAGCAGGTCATAGGGCTCATGAAAGAGAATGCAACATAGAATGCACAAACTAATAGAACAAACCCTAAGAGCAAGATATGTTTAAGATCCAAAGTGCTTGATTTTTTTCAACTTTTTTCAATGCAAATAAGTGAAAAAAAGGTGTTGTAAGGAAATAGATCAGGGGCAGAAAATATAATGTCTGATATAAGTCAAATACAGAAATAATATCCTTCACAACACACTTTTGATGCAAATCTAGAGAATGATGATAAGTCAAAACCTAGCGAAAATACATTAAAATATGTGATTTTTCACGAATTTTGAATGCAAAGACCCATGAAAAGGAGTGTTGTAAAGAATTTTAGGAGGTACAGAAGATTATAGCAATAATATCAATCACCTAAAGCCATAAAATCTTTCACAACACACTTGAAGTGCAAATCTAGGTCAAACCCTAGGTCAAATATAGGCTAAATATGCAATTTTTACCAAATTTCAATGCAAAAGAGTATGACAAAGAGTGTTGTGAGGAAAATGATGATGGATAGAAAATTATAACAGTAATAACAGCCACCTAATTCCAAACAATCTGTCACAACACGCTTATAGTGCAACTCAAGGTCAAACCCTAGGGAAAATATAGCTAAAATATGTATTTTTTCACCAAATTTCCACTGAAGGGCCCAATAAAAGGGTGTTGTAAAGAATTTGAGGAGGGGAAGAAGATAAAAACCCTAATAACAGTTAATTAGTGCATAAAAATTCTTTACAACATGTCTATGGTGCAAATCTAGAGAGTCGATACAGCCAAATCTAGTGAAAAATCAAGGTTTTCAAACCCTAGGCATGAGATCTTAGTGCAAATGAATCAAAAATGCTACATAAATATTTTGTAATCTGATTTATGATGAAAATTAATTCCACTCAGATCTGAAAATAATTTTCAAACCCTATAATGCAAAATGCAAGTGCAAATCTAATGAAAAATCAATGAAGAATGCTAGTTTTTTTGTTGAAATTTTCTATGTAAAAATGCAAAATTTTGAAATCTAAATGCAAATTTACAATAAAATGCAACATTACATACAAATTTAAATTTGAATGAGTGTCTAATATTAGTAGGAAAATCTAAAACAAGATTACAAACCATAGTTTTTGAATTTACTAGGTTATATGAAAAATTCTAAATTTCCAACAAAACCCTAGCAATTTTATAATGAAAATGTAATGCAATTGACTGTAATTTTATAATTTTATGTATTTTAGCTCAGATCTGATGAAAAAATCATAATTTTAATGAAATTCAAATTAATTAATGAAAATTATATGAAAATGCAAAACTAGAATGCAATTTTTTTTCAAATTTTCCAAATTTTTTTTTTTTTTTGTGATTTTTTGAATTCAATAAGATGAACAATGATATGAATGAATGAAATCAATGTAAATCTGAAGCAAAAGACTCAACAAGGTGCAAATTTCATTAAAAACAAGGGTTCACCAAAATGTTTAAGGTAAAATTTGTAGGAGGGTTTTTGATCTGATGGTTTATGTGTACCCTACTTTCACCTTAAACATTCAAGGACTTTAGGTCGAGTAGGAATCTACTGTCAAGCCTTCAGTCACTTGGAATGTAGGGAAGATTGAAATTTTGTAGATTTGTTGTTCAATTATGCCCAATTATGCTCAAAACCCTAATTATGAAAATTCGGAAGCAAATAGACAAATCACAGAAAATCCTCACACACAAAGATACTAAATGATAATCAAATGCGTACTAGATTTTGAAGTTCAAAAAGTGGAATAGTTAGGGATTAATGAGTAGGCACCCTAGTCCAATGCCATATTTTTTGGGGGGATCTAGAAAACTTGTCTGCAACCTATTCATGTTGTTCTAGAGATTCTTCAGTTGTGGGATCTAGAGGACTAATGAGTGGGAACCCAAGTCTAGGTCCCTATTTTCTCTTCAAATCTGTAAATCTAACAGTCTGCACTACTCTTGTACAACTCCACTTTTTCTACTCCTGCAACATGTAGCTTGCAATCATAGAAAAATGGGTTGGGGATTGTGGTGTTTAGAGGCTTGCCTCAGTCAAGCCCCAGAGAGACATTCAAGTCTTCTAAACACCATTGTCAGATAAAGAGTGTGTATCCCTGTGGGATAGAGGCAAAATCCAAATGATAAATGATTGAAAACACAAATGATACCACCTTGTAGTGAAGATCTCATGGAAGGAAGAGGCTCTTCATGCCATGAGGAGATGAATGCTCAAATCTGCAAACATAAACACAAGAACAATGCTCTACTCTACAAGTCAATGAATATCTTGAATGCTCCAAGTCACAAGTATGCCTAAAGATCACAATAACCATCTAATGATCATCTAGTTTACAAATGAATGCCTAAACATGCTTATAAATGTAACTACAAAATTTCCTGCCAATAATTTCATAATTGAAACTTACTGTGTTGGCATAGGACCTAAATAACGGTCACTAACTGACACTTTAAAATTAGGCCTGACCTAAAATAGGGCAGGACTAGGACGCGGGCTCCCAAGTCCCCCCTATTTCAGGTGGGATTTGTCATAAGTGCATCCCCTAAGTCCAAATTACAATGAAACTTTAGGGTTTTCTCATTGGGATGTCAGATTAAGATGCAAGATGCTCTAAATACATAAACAGGACCTAGGAGCTAAACCTTAGGAGGGAAAATCCCCCAAGGGGACATTTTCTGATGTAACATTTATGAATTGGTGTGGAGAAATATTGCAATCAGGGGGAGCTTGTCTTGGTTATATCAGATTGTAATAAGGAAAGAGGTTGATTACCTCCCTTTTCCTTTGATGTCAAAGGGGGAGAGTTAGAGTAAGGGGGAGCAAATGCAAAAGAAGCAGTTTATGTTTATGTTGTCATCAATGATAAAGGGGGAGATTGTTAGAAGTGTTGTCATTGATGTCAAAAGTAAGTTGATGTCGAAGGGAAATAGAGATCAGAGAAGAAGAAAAGTTTCTAAGGAAAAGAAGAAGAAAAGTCTCTAAGGCATGAGTTCTACCTTTAGTCAGCCATTTTCTCAATTCGCAAACTCACAAGTTTGTCGACAGTCAGTTTTCCCAACAACTAGTTAGCTGATGAAAATTTGACAAAGAAGATTCTAAGGCATGAATGATTTCTGCCTTCAGTCAGTAAATTGTTTGGTTTACAAACTCTTAATTTCACCAATAATAGGTTTCTCTAACAACAAGTTCATTGATAGGAAAGTTGGGCAACAAAGGCATGAAGAAGAAAGTTTGAGATACAAGGTAAAGTTTAGTTCGCAAGTTCAAAAGTTCGCTGATTTTCCAATTTATTGATAAAGGAGAAGTAAAGTTAAGTTGGCAAAATATTAAGTTCGTGAACTCAACACAGGTAGAGTTGTTTGGTTCGTAAGTTTTCAAGTTTGTTGATTCACCGACTAGTCGACAAAGGCTCATGAGGTCAAGTTCGTGGAAGTCATCTTTAGCCGATAAAGGAGTGTGAGTCCAAGGTTCAGAGAAAGGAGTTTTTGCCGACAAAGGTCAGGGTCATGAAAATGATAATTTTTCGATAGAGAATGGAGAAGTTTTTAAGTTCACAAAAAGGAGTTTTTTTGATAAAGGTATTTAAATGATGGTTCGTGAAAGACAACTTTTGTCGATAAATGACTTTATGCCCAAGGTTTGAGGAAAAGTATTTTTACCATTATAGAATGTTTGAAAAGTGGTTTGTGGCTCACCTATTTTGTTGATAAAGGCACCAAAGGAAAAA
Source organism: Cunninghamia lanceolata (assembly GCA_027924645.1). Classification (NCBI taxonomy): domain Eukaryota; kingdom Viridiplantae; phylum Streptophyta; class Pinopsida; order Cupressales; family Cupressaceae; genus Cunninghamia; species Cunninghamia lanceolata. The sequence goes on from BSBN01000082.1 coordinate 4,739,855, forward strand.
CTTGTGAAGGTAACAATATGAAGACACAAGATATTTAAATTAAAGATTTAAATATACAGTATAAGGCTGAATTGGTGACATAGACTAGAGATTTAAATGTTGTCACCATAGTAATAATGTGTGAGAAATTTAGTTGGGTCTAGACCTATAATGTGGATTGGACCAACCTAAGTTTGTGTGTTTTGGGCCATGTTTCAATGCACAGAATTTCAAGGTGGATCATCCCTACATAAAATGGAATTAAAATCATAGAGGATGACATTAGAAATTGGTTTAATTTAGTATAGCTAACTTTGAAGAATGATTTATTTGATGCAGTATAGCCAACATGGCAATTTGATTGTACAATTTGATATATATAGTAGATCAATTTTTTCATTTTGGTGACGGTGAGTGCATGAGCATTGAAGCAAAAAATCTGAATATACATGTGAATGTGTGTGTCTATACAAGCGAACATAAAAGGAAAATAGTGTGAATACAAACAAGTGTGAAGAGAGTCTGAAGCAATTGAAAAGAAGTTAATTATGGAGTCGTAGATGGAGGTGATGTGCAAAGTTTATTAGTGATTATATTATGTTTATCATTTCTTTTGTAATTAGTTCAGGGGTTGCAGAGGTTGGTTCCTTCTGAGCTCTGTAGAGGTTGGTACCTTATCTAGTATGTGTTATAGCACATTAGGGGTGTTGACATTTCTTTGAATCTGCATTAGGATTTGCCACTTCTAATGCACAGGCAAACTCAGCCAACTGAATACAGGAGGTTGCGTGAGCTCCTCCCCTTCACTTCTGGTTCTGCCGCACCAAGGGGGGTATCCCTATAACTCAAGATGTAACCTTGACTAGCTCAAAGATAGAAGGATCTAACTTGACAACAACAGGCAGAATACTCTCATGTATGGACCAAGATCTGCATGATAGATCACAAGGCTGGCAACATTCTTGGACACGATGTCTGGTTGGGTATGAGAGCATGCAGGGGGTTCCTAATCCTACTCCTATAACTAACAGGTGGAAGTATGAAATGGTTTGATATGAATTTGGATGCAAAGCTGGACATGGTGTATAACACAAGAACACAGCATGATTGGTGCCTATCCAGGGCTTGGAGTCGGTAGACATACACCTGTGAATGATCAGCATGAATAGCTAAAACCAGATTTCAGGGGGATACACATGATATCTGCCTTACAGATATCTCCCAATAAAGAGTGTCAAGTTATCTCTACTTATGGCATCCCTACTGCAGTATACCCTTCCCAATGTTCAACCTGAAAACAGTTTAATCTGCCCCTTGAGCAGAGGTTAAAAGATCAGACATTCAACATAGGAATTCTATGCTCTAGAATCTAAACATCACACGAATATCCAGATCCAGAAGAAGAATACATGCAATACTGGAGACAGAATTAACACAACACATGCTAAGATAGCATTACTCATATAAGATCAACCATGAAACCAGTGGATTCATGCCAAGTCCTACAACAGGAGATACATAAACTCACAAGATCAAGCTGTACAGAGCAACCAGATCAGCTGGTTTTGGATTACAGAGCCAAAAATCCACAACTTTCAACAACCTTGAATGAATAACACTGTCTGCATTATATAGCAGGAGGGTGTATTCAGCATTAACTACCAGGTTGACCAAAAATCCCGCCAGATATACAGTATCATAGAAATGGCGCTCAAACACATTAATGCAGCAGGTAGGGGAGGAGACAGGAAGATTTTTCGAGCCCTGCGCCACCGCCTAGGGATTCAGATCTTCAATCAGGTACTACATCCGTCCACGCCATCGCCCATACCTCTGCAACAATCGCCATTGATGGCGCACCAACCCGCGGCCTCGGGAAGAACATCAATTCTGCATCGCAACCATTTCCCGCCGAGACTCATCATCATGATATTTTGAATATGCAGGATAACATTATCCCATATGCACCCCGCGATGACCTCTTTGACACTTTATATACTAGGTCATGAGCATATATGATGTCGGTGCTTTTGCTCCTGACGACACTAGTATAAGACTTCATCCTCATCATCCCCCAGCAGCATGATATCCTGTTGCCTGAAATATCACCCTGACGTCAGCATCATATCGCAATACAACCGCATGATAATCGCCTTCATCGGCACAACCTGATCCATCGGAGAAACATCCTCCTGCTGAGCCTATACCAAAAGTCTGGCCGATGAACATCCTGATGATGTCATCATCATATCCTGCTGACGTCATCATCATATCTGCCTACTGCGCACCTCCTCATATCCGGATGACGTCATCGTCATGTTTGCAAATATCGGGAGATCTGCTCAAGATGATCAGTGTTAGAAATATGACCCCCCCGGGACCTTGATGACGTCATCATCATATCAACATCAGGATGATATTCGGAAGACAACCGGATATTTGGAAATATCATCCTGATGTGCGAATATCAGGTTGCACTGTAGCTCCTCTGTAAGATCGGGGCGATAGATGAATATGATGATGCTCGAAAAGATCACCCCCACTAGATAGCGCACGAAGCCGGCAGGCGGATATCTCCTTGATATCAGCATCATCATGATGCTGGAACAAACACACTCGAGTGATATGAAAATATCACCCCCTCCTTCGGAAATATCATGATGCAGATAGGCAGAAAGAAAGATATCACCCTGATATAAGGATGACGTCAACATCATCAGGATGACAAAACAACGAACAAGAAGTGATACAACATCATCAGGATGATATTGATTAAGATCATCCTGACGTTCAAAATATGATGACCCCAGTGAATATCGGGTCGCACTCAGAACTCTTCAACAACATCATCAGGATGATCATAACCAAGATCACCCGATGATAGAAATATCACCCCGGCGAAATATCATGAAGGAAGAAAACATGATGACCCTCGCAAGCAATACGGTGACTACTGGAAATATGATGATGACGACGACGACCCGTAAGAAAAAGCAAGTCAGGTTGCACAACTCAAAGAATAACCCCTTCAGAATATCAGGGCAACATCATCATCATGTCTGGGCAAGGTGATGAATGGAAGATCACCGGATACCTTGAAAAATCACCCTCGCAAGCAGATCAGGGCGCACTGTAGCTCGTCAGCATCATCAGGATAATAACCAAATATCACCCGATATTTCAATATGATGATGACGAAGAGAAGCCGGTCGACGGAGAACATGATGATGCCGACCTTCATCGAAACAAACATGATGATGATGACCTCCTCCTCAAAGAAACATGATGATGCAGCTGAAAACTGCTGAGGAGGTCCAACACTTAGAACATTTTTTGGATACTTAGGGAGAGTGCCTGAATGAAAATTGCTCAAAAATTGTCAGTCAATTCAGGCATTAACAGTGGCTCTGTCTGGGGACGTGCAGGTGAAAACCTGCAGCGAGAACCCCAGATCTCTGGGATGCAGACCAGTCCCTTATCCATTGGGCACAGAGTCATGATGTTATATTGATCTGCATCACCAAACTCATTATTTTTAAACATCATTTTGGCGGCCCCGGGCAACCAAAAAGGAAGGACCATAATTTTTTCTTGTCAAATGCCTGATTCCAAGCTGAAAGATCCCAATCCCAACTGAAAAGATTGGCATAATCTGCCCATAATGTCACCTGCTTAAAAAGATATTCCACCAGTTTTGAAAGCTTGCCACCATTATTTTCAGCTCTGTCATTTTGGATTTTAGAAGTAGACATGTAACCATACACATAATATTCTTCAACATTAGGCAACACATGTATGTTATGTCCCTCAGACAGTACATCATACTGCTCTTGGCATTCTTCATCATTTATCTGGCTACTGCACATTATCAGGTACTCATCCAGCTGATCCAACAATTCAAAATACTCAGAAAATATGAGACCCCTAATATCTACTGATTTTGAAAACAAAACCTGATCCACACACCCAATGTTGCACATGTCTGAATCAGGTGATGATGAACATTCATTATTCACAGCTTGCAAATCAGTATCATCATCCTCAAACAAAGGGTTAATCCTGCACCACTGAAAATCAAGACTCACAACATCATATACATCAGCAGGCTCATCATAAAGGGGATTAACATTCACTGCAAAGGCCTCTGCTTCTTCTTCATGACATTCCAATTCTTCTTCATTACTGTCAGATCCAGAGTCATAAGAAAAACAAACCTGATCCATGCACTGGTCATGGATATCATTTTTATCAACTGATTGCCCCATATACAAGATTGCTACTGTTTCAATGCACTCTGAAGTTGAACAATCTGCATCATTTTCCAGCCCTCCAATGCTTCCTGATGAAACTGATATTGATTCTTGATCCATATGATCACAACTCTGCACAACTGGATCATTTAAACATGAAGGCTCTTTGCTTAGGACTGGTATGCAAATTTTACTTGAAAAATTATTATTTTCAACTTCACTTGCTGGGCAAAAAAGGACATCCTCCTCTATGATAGAAACATCATCTACTTGGAATGATGCAAAAACTGGGACGATAGGGGTGTGAGTGCTATGACATTCAATGTCAATACCTGAGTTAAATCCTTCATTAACACTGGGGGCTGCAGGACAACAAAAATTTTCAGAGAAATAACCCTTTTGTATTCCATACCTCCAATTGTTTTCAATATCTAATGCAAACTGATGTGCCTGATGCAATGTGGTGGGCTCCTTGTCTCTTAATCTGTAACTCATTTTCCCATCAAAGGCTCCCAAGTAGGTAACTAAGCACAGTGCATCATTAGGTCTCATGCATTCTGGAATTCTATTCAATGCCCTCATAAATCTGAGGTTAAAGGCTGGGATCAACTCATCTTCTTCAATATGGATGTACATGAAGTCACTAATAGCTGCATATTCAGAAACTCTTTCACCATACTGTACTAGAAATGCAGATTTAAAACCATGCCAAGAGCGGACAGAGTGAGCTGGAAGGTAGGAGAACCAATCCCTTGCATCTTCATCTAGAGATTGAACAAATAATCTCATAACCACATCCTCATGGTCAATCTCAAAGTCATCTATCACATTCATAAACTGCTGCAAGTGTCTCTCAGCTGATTCATCCTTTATACCCTTAAATTTAGGCAAAAAATTTCTGATTTTAGGTGGAAAGGCATTTGGATAGCCACAAATGCCATTGAAATCTATGGGCTTATATCTGTCTATGTTGAAACTTCTTTTATTACATTGTTGGGACTGACTACTATACATTCTTGCATTTGACACTTCACAGGGGTGCATAGGCAGATAATACATCCTTTATGTTATTGCAACCCTCCTCTCTACTCAAATTTTCTACAAACAATGACTTTAGGCACTCAAAGTTTAGGCTATTTTTTCAAACTTTCCTAAAGTCCTTTAAATGAGTCTTTTGAACAACATTGCATGCCCTTTGAAATACAGTGTAAGTTCTAAAAAAAGCATGCAGGCTCTGCTTTCACCAATGTTCCCCTTTTAACCAGTGCTATCTCACCAAATAGGGAATCTGTCAAACAATATGAAATACCTGGATATGTTGCAGAAGCTGCAAATTCTTCTCTGACTGACTTTGTTCTTTTATCAGGTTCTTTGACGCAGAGTCGCCACCTCCTTGAAGAGGAATGAGCTTCAAACAAGCTGAAGCTGCAAATTGATTTCTTTCTTTCTGGGTCATCCACCAGCAGAGTCACATATACAACCTTTTCTCTCTGCTGCAACAAACAGTTTCCAGGTCTAATTTTTTTTTAATCTTGTAGACTCAAACTCTCATGGATATGACATTGATCTCCCCAGCAGAGTCGCCAATTTTGTTGACATTTCTTTGAATCTGCATTAGGATTTGCCACTTCTAATGCACAGGCAGATTCAGCCAACTGAATACAGGAGGTTGCGTGAGCTCCTCCCCTTCACTTCTGGTTCTGCCGCACCAAGGGGGGTATCCCTATAACTCAAGATGTAACCTTGACTAGCTCAAAGATAGAAGGATCTAACTTGACAACAACAGGCAGAATACTCTCATGTATGGACCAAGATCTGCATGATAGATCACAAGGCTGGCAACATTCTTGGACACGATGTCTGGTTGGGTATGAGAGCATGCAGGGGGTTCCTAATCCTACTCCTATAACTAACAGGTGGAAGTATGAAATGGTTTGATATGAATTTGGATGGAAAGCTGGACATGGTGTATAACACAAGAACACAGCATGATTGGTGCCTATCCAGGGCTTGGAGTCGGTAGACATACACCTGTGAATGATCAGCATGAATAGCTAAAACTGTATTTCAGGGGGATACACATGATATCTGCCTTACAGATATCTCCCAATAAAGAGTGTCAAGTTATCTCTACTTATGGCATCCCTACTGCAGTATACCCTTCCCAATGTTCAACCTGAAAACAGTTTAATCTGCCCCTTGAGCAGAGGTTAAAAGATCAGACATTCAACATAGGAATTCTATGCTCTAGAATCTAAACATCACACGAATATCCAGATCCAGAAGAAGAATACATGCAATACTGGAGACAGAATTAACACAACACATGCTAAGATAGCATTACTCATATAAGATCAACCATGAAACCAGTGGATTCATGCCAAGTCCTACAACAGGAGATACATAAACTCACAAGATCAAGCTGTACAGAGCAACCAGATCAGCTGGTTTTGGATTACAGAGCCAAAAATCCACAACTTTCAACAACCTTGAATGAATAACACTGTCTGCATTATATAGCAGGAGGGTGTATTCAGCATTAACTACCAGGTTGACCAAAAATCCCGCCAGATATACAGTATCATAGAAATGGCGCTCAAACACATTAATGCAGCAGGTAGGGGAGGAGACAGGAAGATTTTTTGAGCCCTGCGCCACCGCCTAGGGATTCAGATCTTCAATCAGGTACTACATCCGTCCACGCCATCGCCCATACCTCTGCAACAATCACCATTGATGGCGCACCAACCCGCGGCCTCGGGAAGAACATCAATTCTGCATCGCAACCATTTCCCGCCGAGACTCATCATCATGATATTTTGAATATGCAGGATAACATTATCCCATATGCACCCCGCGATGACCTCTTTGACACTTTATATACTAGGTCATGAGCATATATGATGTCGGTGCTTTTGCTCCTGACGACACTAGTATAAGACTTCATCCTCATCATCCCCCAGCAGCATGATATCCTGTTGCCTGAAATATCACCCTGACGTCAGCATCATATCGTAATACAACCGCATGATAATCGCCTTCATCGGCACAACCTGATCCATCGGAGAAACATCCTCCTGCTGAGCCTATACCAAAAGTCTGGCCGATGAACATCCTGATGATGTCATCATCATATCCTGCTGACGTCATCATCATATCTGCCTACTGCGCACCTCCTCATATCCGGATGACGTCATCGTCATGTTTGCAAATATCGGGAGATCTGCTCAAGATGATCAGTGTTAGAAATATGACCCCCCCGGGACCTTGATGACGTCATCATCATATCAACATCAGGATGATATTCGGAAGACAACCGGATATTTGGAAATATCATCCTGATGTGCGAATATCAGGTTGCACTGTAGCTCCTCTGTAAGATCGGGGCGATAGATGAATATGATGATGCTCGAAAAGATCACCCCCACTAGATAGCGCACGAAGCCGGCAGGCGGATATCTCCTTGATATCAGCATCATCATGATGCTGGAACAAACACACTCGAGTGATATGAAAATATCACCCCCTCCTTCGGAAATATCATGATGCAGATAGGCAGAAAGAAAGATATCACCCTGATATAAGGATGACGTCAGCATCATCAGGATGACAAAACAACGAACAAGAAGTGATACAACATCATCAGGATGATATTGATTAAGATCATCCTGACGTTCAAAATATGATGACCCCAGTGAATATCGGGTCGCACTCAGAACTCTTCAACAACATCATCAGGATGATCATAACCAAGATCACCCGATGATAGAAATATCACCCCGGTGAAATATCATGAAGGAAGAAAACATGATGACCCTCGCAAGCAATACGGTGACTACTGGAAATATGATGATGACGACGACGACCCGTAAGAAAAAGCAAGTCAGGTCGCACAACTCAAAGAATAACCCCTTCAGAATATCAGGGCAACATCACCATCATGTCTGGGCAAGGTGATGAATGGAAGATCACCGGATACCTTGAAAAATCACCCTCGCAAGCAGATCAGGGCGCACTGTAGCTCGTCAGCATCATCAGGATAATAACCAAATATCACCCGATATTTCAATATGATGATGACGAAGAGAAGCCGGTCGACGGAGAACATGATGATGCCGACCTTCATCGAAACAAACATGATGATGATGACCTCCTCCTCAAAGAAACATGATGATGCAGCTGAAAACTGCTGAGGAGGTCCAACACTTAGAACATTTTTTGGATACTTAGGGAGAGTGCCTGAATGAAAATTGCTCAAAAATTGTCAGTCAATTCAGGCACTAACAAGGGGATTGAAGTCTCCATTGGGTTGGTGCCCATAAAGCAGTGTAACAGGGGTTGGTGCCTCATCTGGTGTGTGTTCTAGCACATTAGGGGAGGGTAAAAGCACAAAGCTATGTTACACTTTTATAAAGGAAACAATCAACACTAATCTAACTTTTTAACTTGACTCACTACAAACTGACGTATATGTTCTGAATTTTAAAATGATGTAAACTAATAAAATGTAGATTTTTTAGTGTATTTTATGTTTCTATTTTTAAAAAAATTAAAAAATTATTTAAATGTTGTATTTTATAAAATTGACACTATAATTTAGTTGCTGATAAAATGCTCAAAAATAAGGTTGAATGGGATGTCACACTTTATATAGTAAATTTCATTTATTTTCCTTCTATATTTTTTGTGTGTATTTGTAGCTCAAAACTTTAGTGCATGGATTGTTTTCTTCCCCAATTTGATTAATATATTTTTTTAAATAACTCTTGGAAGTTGCGTGTGATGAAAACACAACTATTTCGATGGGACATCAACTTTTGTCTTCATTATTTATCCAAAATAGGAAAAAAATAATGTCATCTTGACAAGGAATCTCTCCTCTAGTGCATCATATTTTTTTCAATTTTTTTTTATAAACTTTACTATTTTCTCTTTAGAGGACAATTGACACCATATTTTGGTGTTGATGACCTACTTTTAGTAGAAATAAAAAATAAAATATAAACACTAATTGAAATGTTCAAAAAATTATCATTTTAGAAAGTAGATTGATTGATCTACAAAAGGGTATTTTTAAATTCTTTTAAAATCATTATTTGTATGAGTAGGAGTTGTTAGAGCATCAAAAAATTTAAGTACTTTTTTGGTAAATGATCCGCAAAGTGATGCTACATATGTTTTTAGTGGATGGTTCCAATTGGAAAAGTTGTGGCCTAGATCTAATTTAGCTAGAATGAATCCAAATAAAACATACATTTCACCAAAATTGAATTTTAGTTGGAAATACTTAAATTCAGTTATGCTAATAAGTTAACCCAAAGTGTAACACAGATTTGAACTTTTACCCGGGATTGATGTCTCCATTGGGTTGGTGCCCATAAAGCAGTGCAATAGGGGTTGGTGCCTCATCTGGTATGTGTTGTAGCACATTACAAGATTGATGTCTTCATTGGGTTGGTTCCCATAAAGCAGTGTAACAAGGGTTGGTGCCTCATCTAGTATGTGTAGTAGCATATTAGGGGATTGGTGTTTCCATTGGGTTGGTGCCCATAAATTGGTGCTATAGGGAGTTGGAACTTCCTTTGAGTTGATGCTCATAAAGATTATTGTAAAATTTATTTTATTTTTGTGATGTTGGATTTGGACAGTAGATCCAAGCATCTTGCTCACTATGGTTTTTCCCATTCTGGGTTTCCACGTAAAATATGGTGTGATGGTCTCTTGTGTGAATGTGTTTATGTTTGCATAGTTCCTACATAATCGGATTGATGTAGTAAAGATCATGTTGCTACAGTAGAATTGAAATAAAAAGTGGTATATACTGATTCACCCCCCTCTCAGTATATCTGTGTGTAATAACATGATTTATTAAACGAAATAAATGAATTCCTACACACCTAGTCACCCCAACTCAAATAAGAAATCTGAATTTTATTTGGTAATCAACAATGCAAGTTTAACTTCCTTTGCACAAAAAACAAATTGGTTAAATTTGTTTTTCTCATGCCCAAAAATAGGTACCTCATTTCCAGTTGCTCAACACAAATTTCTACCCAAAAATCATATATGATACAAAATATTAATTGGATGTTTACTTAAACACTCTCAACACTAAAGAAAATTGAAAAATTAACTATTATTGTGCCTAGAATGCACATGTACAACAAATGTTGTTGGTGTTATGTTTAATCAACCTTGTATTGAAGGGAAAGATACTCAATTTTATTTGGATACCCAAACTACCATTTTGGATGAATCTTCCAAATACAAATTTCTAGCACAAGAGAATATATATGAATAATTTGAGAGTAACTAACTAAAGAAATCTGATATACATAAAATAAAATCACCCAGACACCCTTCCAATTATTGAAACCATAATGTAACTATTCCCTGGCACAAAAGGCAATCATTTGCAATAGGGTATTTTTGCATTATCAAGGGAAAATAAAATTGTAGACATTACTTCTTGAATTGAAATGGATACCAAGTTTGAATACTGTGAATTCATCCTAGTTGTGCATCCTCCTAGTAGAAGCCCCCCTTCCAATCTACAAGAAATTGTTGCATATGGGTTGTCATTGATGTCAACAGTGGTATGGAATGCTACAGCATGGAAGAGTGTAAATGATGTCAAAGGGATATTGGAATAGTATGATGATCAATGAATACATTATAGAATAAGTGATCAAATGTGTGAAGCAAAGAGTAGAGGGGTGAACATATTCTCTGCAGCCAAGGGAGATGGATTAGTATCATTTGTACATAAGGAGATGGATCAATATCATCTATACACGATCATATCATATCTTCTAAATTTTATGTGTAAGTTCACAAGCCTTGATATATTTATGTTTGAAGTTTATGTTGAGCAGTGTTGGGGTCTTACTAAATGATGATATGAACTCATGATACTTACTGCATGACAAAGAAAGTTGTAAAGATTGAAGGAAATTATCTAAATGTAGTACAAGTCAGGGAAGGTGCTACAAGCTCATAAGAATGTATTGCATTCTACTACCATTAAAGGTAAGGGCCTATAGATTGGAATAATTTGGCTAGATATTGCACTCAAGTACCTATGTTTTAGGTTTGAGGTCATGAAGCTTACCACAAGATGTTTTGGAGATAGAAGTATGAAGACAATATTGAAACAGGGTAGTTGTAGTCACAGGGAGACAGGAGAATGCTCCGCACTTCTTCATGAATGAAGATATAATGTTGCTACTTGGAGGAAATGTAGATATGAATCAAAGGTATGTGTTCTTCAAGTTTCAAGTGATAGTATGTACCGCAACTACCTATCTAGAGTCAAATGTATGAAGACATATCTTGGTGCTAACTGAAGTAAGTAGAGGGAGATAGTGGAGGCCACTACAATCCATTGCACATTGGTATTTGGCCTTGCTAATTGAATGATAAGATCTTATGACTGGTTGGTATGTGCTATTCAAGTTTCAAATGACTATGTTCACCACAAGTATGGTTTTTTATCATTTTATCTTAAGACTATGTAAGTAGAGGTTGTTAAGGATACCAACATCAGAGATGAAGTGTTTGAGCCAGGATAAAATATCCAAAAATGATAAAAGAAGTATATAGGAATGATTCACAAGACATATAATGCTCATTGTGTGGCCCACATGATATAATTTGTTCCCTTCAGTATCGATTTTGGGTATGGAGCCAAATATAAGGAAGGATAAGTGTTTGCAGAGCCAACTTGGTGTATAATGAAGCTTTTTCCATGCATAAAGACTGTGCACCAACTTGGAAGAGTGTGCTAAGGTAAAATAGGACTTGATTATGCTTTTTTCTTGAGCCACACTTGATTTCTACTTACCGCATATGTTGTGGAGCTGATTATTATGGCCACTACATGTTTCATGTTATTTGTTTCATCTTGGTCAAGCAAGGAGAAATATCTTGATGCTTGCAAAGGATATAAATGTAAGATCAAATGTGTCAAGAAAATAATTATATGTGTGTTGAATGATAGTTTTGATATTGTGCGAATAAACTTACCACAGATGCAGATCTTATGATGAAATGTGGAAAGGACCAGTATGATATTGTTATGGAGGTGATTGTTGGAGATGTGATGGTGAAGAAGAAGTTCTATTGTTGTAGCAGAGGTTGATGTAGTAGTTGTGCAAAGATAAGATAGTGGTGTAGTGGCTAAAGTGATCAGCAGATAGTTTTTGTGAGAAGAACATTTGAGTCAGATAAGTTTTGTATTACATAGATTAAAGAATTGTTAAGATTGTAAGTTTTGTAACTATTCAGGGAGTTGCAACTTTCTTTGGGTCATAGCCCATAAATAATATTAATGTAATCCTATATTATTTGTGAGGCTAGATTTGGGTAGTAGATCCAAGTAGATTGCTCACCGTGGTTTTTCCCTTCTAGGGTTTTCCATGTATATCTAGTGTTATGGACGTGTGCTTCTGTGCTTTTATGCTTTTCATATTTTTAATGCTTATGTTAGTTTGAATTTTGTTGGAAGAAAAGAATTTGGATAAGTACTGATTCACCCCCCTCTCAATACTTCTGTGTGTTCAACAATTGGTATCAGAGCAAGGTTCCTTGAGTGCAACCTAACAATTGAGGTAGATCTTGGTGTGAACACATGGGAACTAAAGTACTATTTAATGGCAAGAATCCTCCTAAAGATGATGAAGACATGATAGCTTTTAATCTAGAAGACTGTGAGGTTGACTTTGAAGGATAACTCATTTCTACCTTAGAAGATATGGATGCTGCATGAAAAGAAAATGAAGAGTATAAGGTCAAGCTTAAAGAATCAAAAGAAGTGGTTGTCAAAATGAAATCTCAACTCAATGCCAAATGAGTTGAATGCTCCAAACTTGAAGAAAAATTTGTCACTCTAAGGAAAGAACTAGAGAAAGCAAAGGATCAGATAGACAAAGGCCTAAAACTTTAGAAAAACACTGACATCCTTGATGAAATAATTACTAATAAAAGACCACTTAAGAATAAGAATGGTATTGGTTTTAAGAAAGGTCAAAGTTCAAAAATAGATTTACCTGAAGGCTTGTTTGAAATGAAAAAGGAAGAGCCCCATATTGAAGAGATTATGTTCAAAGCTAAAATGTCCTAAACTGAAGAAACTAAAGATAAGGAGAGGGAAATAAATGATGACTTCATAAGTTTTAGTTACTAGAAGAAAGATTTTAAGAGGTCTCCTCCTAGACAAGCTACTAATCCTAGGTTCTCTCAACCCTTTTATGGTTACTATTATTCCTACTATAAATTTGGTCATAAGGCTATTGATTGTAGAACTAAAGAAAGGAGAAATGATTACACGAGGAAGAATTCATTTGTGCCTACAAGACATGATGTTGTGATTGCTATGTTCCTTCTATGGCTATTGTTATGCATGCAATAATTTTGTTCATAGGGCTATTGAGTGTAGAACTAAAGTAAGGAGAACTGGTATGACTCTAAAATATAATGTCATTTGCTACAAATGTAAAAAACTTGGGCATAAGGCAAGATTTTGTAAGAGTGGCTTTGAGAAACCACTTGTTCAGCACAAGAAGACAAAGGAAATTGTGACTTAGCAAAAGAAGGAAATGGAAAAGATATGGATAAGGAAGACAGAACAAAGTAATGAAAAGGAGGAATCTATGTCTCTACCTAGTGCAAAGGACTTCTTTGCTGATTGAGATAAGGCATAGGGTCAGGGGGATCCAATTGAGGCATATCTATTCTTTCCCCCTTAAAAATTTGTGGCTCTTACTAGTAGAAACTTATCATAAAAATGAGTTGGAATGAAAACTATTGGAGAAGATGTTGATATGACAAGATATTTTATTTTTCCCAAAATTCTGGAGAAAAATAGCATGATGTGGAGGATTACGGAACGTTCTTGAGTCTCTATGAGTACACAAAGAAATTTGGCAGCAAGTTACATGCCTAATAAAGGTGCATTAATTATGGATGGTTAGGGAAAAATGCAATATACTTAAACTTCTTTTGGTCAATCAAAACTCATTCATGAGCAAGCATTTACCTCTAGAGCTAAGAAGAGAAGAAGCCTTTCAAAGCATTTAGCCAATTTGAGGAGAACTGAATTGAAGGTAAAACCCTAGTGACTGTACAAAGAGGTATTTATCATAACTGCTACTTCTTGAAACCCTAGTTGTTAAATTCATAGAAGTTTGTGATGGAGACTCTACAACTAGTCAATGTTACTGAGAAACCTAGACCAAAATATAAGAAATTCCCCTTCAAGGCAATGGAGGTCGGTAAGAAAGGAGCACTTTCCAATATACCAAAATATGTTGTTTATATAGAAGATGTTAGAATTTACATTCACTAAACTAGATCAAATTAATCATGTAAAATTTGAGGAGCTTAGAAATCAACTTTTGGATGATGATGTTACCTATAAATCTAAATATGAAAATGTGGGGGCAAAGCATTTGGACATTTGGAAAGACTACCCTGATTTATGTGATGAGCATGAGTGGGTAAGATACATATTGAGTAGAATTCATGACGAGTTCATGTATTTGGACAAGCCCTACCAGATTACCAAAGATGCAATTAAGGAAGTCATTGGGTTATGTTCCACTAGATCTGTACTGGTGATGAAGTCAATTAAGAATGAGAGGGTTACTGAGTGGACCGGAGCAAAAATTTGACAAAAGGACACTAACTATGAATGGCATAATTGATCCAGGTTCTATTAAGCAAATATGGGAATTGCTTATAAAGTTTACTTTATAAACAAAGAGGGATTTGCCACTGGTACTACCATTCACATTGCTTACCAGATGGTCAAGGAAGGTAAATATTTTGACCTCTGTGAGGTCATGAGAGAACAAGTTCTAGAAAACTTGAGAAGGACAAAATAAATCAGATATATTTTTAGGTATGGTACTTTAATTATTTTTCTTGCATTTTACTTTCTAAATGAACTACCTAGTTTTAGTGGAAAGGTCTGACAACAACATATCCCTATTGCTGCTTAAATCAAGAGTCATATAAGAGGGTTTAGTGATCCAAATCACTATAAGACAATGTACTTAGGTTTCTTCAAAACCCTTCAAACCAACATGCATGCTAGAGAAAGAGTCCCTTACATCCTTTGTGTACACTAATATAGAAAGAAGATCCCATTTCTAGTTGAGAAGGATTATACTTATATGGAGGAAGTTGAATTGTATGGATTCCTAAGAGCTGCCATATGAAGTTTCCAGAGAATAAATAAAGGTCTATGGTGATATGTTACTCAGCAAACCCAAAGGCACCACTACTGAGAGGTTTGGTACTTATGATGAGATAATTGACAAGAGGGATAAGAAGAGTGTGGAGGAGCATTTTGAGAAACACAAAGTAGAATTTTGTAAAAAGATGGGCCTTCCACCAGAATCCATATCTAAAGCCCCTCTAGAGGAGACACATCATGCCTCTACTATTCCACTGGCTACACAAAGTTTAAGAAGGACTAATAGAGCTACTTCTACTACTATGAATGTCCACTACCCTCTAGATTAGTACAAATGGAGTCCACTAGAAGAAGGGTAGCTTTTGAAACACAAGCACAGAAGAAGACTAAAGAAAAGAAGCGTGCTGGACCCAAAACTAGAGCCAAAAAGAAGAAGGTCAAGATAGAAGAGATTGAAGAGAAAGAAGAAGAGGGAGAAGATGAAACCTCCAAGTTGAAAATAAAATAAAAGAAATACAAGAAAAATCTTTCGGTGACTTCTACAGAAGGTCCTCTTCAATTGGAAGTTGTCTTCAATGGAATTGAACAACATGGGATATTAAAGTACATAGTTGACTTGTATCTGGATGTTCTTCCTGAGGATGAAAAGACCTTTGATTATGTATATGCTCAAATATAACTTTCCCATGATTGATGTGATTGAAAAGGTATTGGAAAGCCTAGCTCAGGCTCTAAGGCAGAAAAGAGAAGAAGCCATTCAAATGAATAATGAGTTGAGGCAACAAGATCTTGAAAAGGCTAGGTCATCTATGTCTCAAGAAGAAAAGGATAAATTAGATCAAATGCAAGCTCAGGAATTAAGGACAATAGCAAAGAGTGGATACTCTCATGAGCATGAAGGAAGGTGATAAAGAGAAAATTTAGAAGGAAATAGAGGAAGTGACAAAGAAAATCTTAGCTGAGCTAAAAGGAACTAAAAATATGGAGCAACCACAAGTCTCACCACCACATCACATGACTACATCTCCTCTGCACTACACTGAACATCAGGTTTCTCAAGAGGAGGAAGAAAATCAAGCAACAAAAGTTCAAAAACAAGATGCACATGAAGAAGAAAATGGTTCTCTGGATCATAATATTGTACATGATGATCAACCTCTAGTGAATACAAAATAGAAGGATAATATTGCACAACAAGAGGAGTAGACAAATGTTGATTCAAAGGAGAACTTAGAAAAGGAACAAGATATATGTTCCTCCTCCTCTTCGTTTGACTCTATCAAGGAGTTCCTAGCTATGCAAATGCAAATCCAACCAGTGGTCACTCCACAATTGTTACAATTGCCAATGTTAGATGGACAACTTGTCCAATATATCTCCACTTCACAAGTTGCAACTGGGAGATATACTTCAATCCTTATCAAGGCAAGAAATTCTGCAACAACAAGTTGAAGGAGTTGAAGTGTTAGAAGAGGCAATTAAGATGCTATAGGAGGAATTGCCTGAGGCAAAGAGAGATCGCACCTTGCCTCCTACTCAATAGATGAAACTCATGTTGGAGTCTTTCAAGACTCATTCATCTTTCCTAGAGAAGTGGGCTCAGAAAAAGATAACAGAACAAGTAAATAATAAAATATTAGCATATGTATTCGACAAATGTGCAAAGCCACATAATGGTTTACAAGAAATTTTGAAAAATATTTAGAAATGTATTTGAAGATGCCAAGATTTTGTATCAATTTTGTTTGAATTGGCTAGCTGCTACAAAGAACACAAAGGATCAAGTTGACTCTATTGAGTCACAGTTAATTCATGTGGCCAAAGTATATGATCCTCTAAAGGATGAAGAAGGAACCTTTAGGGTCCAAATTGAAAATCTACATACTCAATTAAAGCAGCTTCAAGAGCAAAGAGAGAAAATCAAAGGAGAAATGGGTCAGATAAGAAAAGTTGTGAGTATGAAGCTAGAAGTTTTGACTAGCATATTGACTAAAGTGGAGAATGTGGCTCAGAAAGTTAAAGTGTCAGCCACTTTGGAAGTGGCACAAGACTTGTATATTTAGTTTGAAATTCAATCACACATTTCGTCTTCTACAAAGAAGAACTGGGACTCAACGCTTGCCTAGTTGAAGGTAATTTACAAAAATGTTCTACCTTCCAAGTGAACAAAATTTTTGAAGGTATGACAAATTTTGATATGCGGTGAATAAAATAAGAATAAGCAGTGCTATTTTGGCATAAATAAGGCACAATGTACATAGTATCTTGAAGGACAATTTTGCTACATCAGTTTTGAAAAGATAGGGGCTACTCCTTAGGGGGAGATGATTGATAAAAGGTAACAAGAAATACTCATATAGAGGGTGCCTATTTGTATTTTCTAAAATAGAGGAAGACCACTAGTCCTTTGTCATTGATGACAAAGGGGGAGAAATATATGCATATCAAGTCAAGTGTTGCCATCAATGACAAAGGGGGAGATTGTTGCATATGGGTTGTCATTGATGTCAATAGTGGTATGGAGTGGTGCAGTATGGAAGAGTGTAAATGATGCCAAAGGGAGATTGTAGCAGTATGATGATCAATGAAGACATTATAGAATAAGTGATCAAATGTATTGTAAAGCAAAGAGTAGGGGGTGAATATATGGTTTGTAGCCAAGGGAGATGGTTCAGTATCATCTGTATAGAAGGAGATGGATCAGTATCATCTATACACAATCAAACCATATCTATGAAGTTCATGTGTAAGTTCACAAGCCTTGATATATTTATGTTTGAAGTCTGTGAACATGAGCAATGTTAAGGTCTTGCTAAATGATAATGATATAAACTCATGATAATTACCACATGACAAAGAAAGTTGTAAAAGATTGAAGGAAATTGTCTAAGTGTAGTACAAGTTAGGAAAGGTGCTACAGGATTATAAGAAGGTACTACGTTCTACTATAGTTGAAGGTAAGGGCTTGTAGATTGGACTAATGGTTGGATATTGCACTCAGGTACCTATGTTTCAAGTTTAAGGTCATGAAGCTTACCACAAGTTGTTTTGGAGACAAAAAGTATGAAGACAGTGTTGAAACAGGGTAAGTGCAATCATAGGGAGCTAGAATAATGCTCTGCACTTCTCCATGAATGAAGATATAATATTGCAGCTAGGAGAAAATGTAGATATGATTCAAAGGAATGTGTGCTTCAAGTTTTAGGTGATAATATGTATCACAACTGCCTTTTAAGAGTTAGATGTATGAAGACATATCTTGGTGCAAACTGAAGTAAGTAGAGGGAGATAGTGGAGGCCACCGCAGCTCACCACATGTTGGTATTTGGCCTTGTTGATTGAATGATAAGATTTTATGGCTAGTTAGTATGTGCTATTCAAGTTTCAAATGATTATGTTTACCGCAAGTATGGTTTTTATTGTTTTATCTTAAGACTGTGTAAGCAGAGATTGTTAAGGATACTGGCATCAGAGATCAAGTGTTTGAGCCAAGATGAAATATCTAGAAATGATTAAAAAAAGTATACAAGAATGATTCACAAGACATATAATGCTCATTATGTGGTCCACATGATATAATTTGTCCCCCCTGGTACCTATTTTGGGTCTAGAGCCAAATACAAGGAAGGATATATGTTTGCATAGATGACTTGGTATATAATGAAGCTTTTTCCATACATGAGGAGTGTACGCTATCTTGGAAGAGTGTGCCAAGGTAAAATAGGACCTGATTATGATTTGTTCTTGAACCGCACTTGATTTCTACTTATCGCATATGTTGTGGAGCCAACTGTTATGGCCACTACATGTTTCATGTTATTTGTTTCATCTTGGCTGACCAAGGAGAAAGATATTGATGCTTGCCGAGGATATATATGTAAGATCAAATGCGTCAAGAAAAGAATGATATGTGTGTTGAATGATGGTATTGATATTGTACAAATAAACTTACCACAAAAGCAGATCTTATGATGAAATGTGGAAAGGACTAGTATGATATTGTTGAGGAGGTAATTGTTGGTGACGTGATGATGGAGAAGTTCTAAATTTGTTTTGTTGTAGAAGAGGTTGATGTTTTAGTTGTGCAAAGATAAGATAGTGGTACAGAGGATGAATTGATCAACAGACAGATTTTGTGAGAAGAACATTTGAGTCAGATAAGTTTTGTATTACAGAGATTGAAGAATTGTTAAGATTGTAAGTGTTGTAACTGTTCAGGGAGTTACATCTTTCTTTGAGTTGTAGCCCATAAATAATATTGTAATCTTGTTTTATTTGTGAGGTTGTATTTGGATAGTAGATCCAAGTAGCTTGCTCACCGTGGTTTTTCCCTTCTAGGGTTTTCCACATATATCTGGTGTTATGGATGTGTGCTTCTGTGTTTTTATGCTTTTCATGTTTTAAATGCTAAATGTTATTTTGAATGTTGTTGGAAGAAAGGAATTTGGATAAGTACTGATTCACCCCCTCTCAGTACTTCTGTGTGTTCAACAAAAATCCCCCAATAATTATCTCCCCAATAATTAATGTATATCCTTATTGTATTATTGAAAATATTTGTTGACTATATCACTATACTTTTTTTTAATGTATAAAGAGATACATGGCATGCCAACATTACATTCAGCAAAGGGCCATAAACTAGGTCAACAGCCTAGGTACCTTAGCTTATCTATTCAATAATATACAAAAGATAGAATTCAATTCTCTGATTTACCGAACTAGGTTAACAAAGTATGTGAAATAGGGTTCCCAAGGATATACAACAGACTCCTCAATAAAACCATTTCACCCTCAAAGTATGAAATTTCAAACCACTGTCGACATCACTGGGTTTATAGTGATTGGTTCCTAACAAGAGCGACTCAAGTTCAATAGAAGGGTGAGGATTTTTAATTTCAAATCTTTCAATGACTCATTCATAATCCCTCAACTAGACTAAACACATCATGACAATTTTTTTCAAGTGAATTATAGAAGGAGCAACTATGAACCAACCCAGTTAGGTGCTCACTAAACAAATCTATGTAAATTATAATTATACTCTTAGAAGATGTAGTTATAACTACATTCTTCTAAGTGAGTGTGTGAATAGATCCCTTCACTTCATGTTACCAAAAAACATCTAAATCCTCGTCCCTAGTGATACTCTCTCTTACCTGAGAGGGAATTAGTATTTCTTGTCACTTTTACGAAAATAACACACATAATTAGTCATCATCAAATTGGCATCAACATAATTTTGTAAATGACTAGAAACTATTTCAATTAATTCAAAAGATAATTAACTTAATTACCTTTCTTAATCATTCAATTAATCAATATTTAACTAGACAAAATAATGTGATGTGACACCTAGAAATGCAAGTGCCACTTAAAATGATCATATAAGGAACTACAGGTACCAAGAAATCACACTTGATAATAAACATCAAATTTTTGGAATGTACCAAGGACAAACATTAGCAACATTCCAAGAAAGCATGTATTTTATTTAGTACATTCTAATAGATGAAATGAGCTTCATTAGGATAAGGTTATTGGAATGCATTGACAATAGGTTATTGAAGCATTTCCCAATCATAATCAATTCCCATCTGGTGCATGTTCAATCATCCTCTTCAGTGATCTAAGGTAGCTCCCACTAGTTAAAGACATTTCCATGTAAACAGTTGGAGCATCATATGGGGCAACACTCTGGCAAATCTTTAACACAATAATTACATTGAACAAGATTTTCTATCAAACCAAAGAAGAACCAGCATATGTTGTTTTTCGTGCTCTTCTCTCAATTATAAGAAATGCAGATTCAACACTTGTATATTGGGAGGTTCTAATGTCACATTATAATTCTTCACTTACTTATGAGGGTGTACTCCACCCAACACACTCACAACCAAAAAATGAGAACAATAGTGATTTACGTGGGGAAACCCTTCTGAGAGAAAAACTCTACACCAAAAAATAACTCAATATATTATTCAAAAATCTTGAAAAAATTACAATATGCTTGTAGAAAAAGCCTTCATATGAGGATCACCAGCTAGAAATATAGAGGAAACTCAACATCTATATCACTCTCCCCCACAACCTCTATCTCAAGCACCTGATATATAGGAGATACAATACAGAGAACTATCAACAATAATTAGAAAACCATGAGCTAAAACCACCCAAAAGTGGCACCCAAATTATCTCCAATCAAATATGCCTCACGATGTGTCAAAAAACATGCCAACACGTCTAACTTCCCCCTTTACAGCTCTTTTAAGTGACCAACATGTTTTCACATTTCCCAAAATGGGAGACCTAACTTCTGGAGGCCATAACTTTGGATCTAGGAGGTTGATTAATGAACCATTTGTTGCGTTAGAAAGACCATGAAGAGATCTAGAGATATATAGCTATCTTCATTAGTTATGAAATCTTTCAAGGCAAATCAAGGCCTCTAATTGCCTCAAAATTAACTTCGAAACTTTTCCTAGAGTTTCAAAAACAAAAATTTTAATATCTTGCAATCCAAGCATGATCTTGGGTCGAAACTCACCCAGAATATTTATTTGGCAGTTTCCTAGCTTTTGAGAAAATTTCAAGTCCATTCGTGCTCAAATATAGACTTACTAAAAATAGTAATCCCTACCATTTTTATCTCTTTTTGGAAACTTTGAATGTTCTAAACCATTCTTCAAGATAATGGGTATTTGCTAAAAACTAAAATTGAAAATATTAGAAAACAAAATTATTTTTTTGGGTGATGCAAGATTGCTCTTACACCTTTGGATACTCCTGCATCACTTATATCTATAAACAACTTTTTTCTCCTCAATGTGCATTTATTTATAACAAATGAGTTGGTTTCACTACATAATAAACATATTATCCAATCATTAGCAATGGCCTTTATTAGATCCAATGTAGAGCACCTTAAGGAGGCATCATGTTCAAATTTAGCAGATGAACACTTGATGCAAAGATTATCTTGTGCATTGGCCAATAAGTTTTGCTAAGTTCTAATTTGTGGGTGGGAGCAGGCCTCATAAATGGTGCACTAGGATGAGTTGAAGCAATTATATACAAAAATGACCAAAAACCCTAGACCTTCCCTTATTTCTTGTGGTATAATTTAAGCATTACATAGGCCCACCTTGGGATCACAACAAGCCAAAAAATGTGCCTATTGTTTGAGAGGAATCTCCTGCAACAATATATTGAAAAATGCATGAGATAACAGAAATAGCAGAACACAAAAGGAATTTATTGATCGCAGGCCACTTCGAGGGGGCAACCTCCTTTGAGCAAGCTCAATACAATAAACTCGTGGATGCCTTCATTAGCCTCAACACATACTTATATAATAGTCTAATCTAAACAACTATTACTCCCCATGAATGTGGGATAATACAATATACTCACAAGACGCCTTACAAAGCATATGCGTCCAACAACAATATACTAACAAAGTAAAGAGAAGGGTTAAACATGGGTTCATAACATCCCCTCCCTCTTAGAAAAGCTTTGTCCTCAAAGCTTAAGATGTGGAAATTGTTGCTGAATCTGAAGGAGTGGTTCCCATGTAGCATCCTCTGGTTGCATTCCGTGCCACTGAATTAATACCTCTGTGATGGATCGAGAGAGAAACTGACAAGTGTGTCTGTTGAGGATGGTCTCCGACTCCAAAATGATGGATCCTTCGTTATCCAGTTCTGGTAAAATAGTTTGTGCTCTGATGTTGGTGCCAAGAACTTTCTTTAGACAAGAGACATGAAATACTGGATGAACGCGGGAAGGAGGAAGCTCCAATTTATACGCAACTGACCCAATCTTTTGAAGAACATTATATGGCCCATAGAACTTTGGAACCAGCTTATGACACCCTTTGAGTTTTAGGGAGGATTGTTTGTATGGCTATAGATGAAGAAAAACCATATCACCTACTTGAAAAGTACGCTCAGAACGGTGCTGATTAGCTTGTTGTTTCATTCAATTTCTTGCCATGTGAAGATTGTCCTGCAAAATGTGAAGAATCTGATCTCAGAACACACATGTCATGTCCACATTTGACATGTGGTCATGACACGAAATATGAAAAACTTTTCTACATATCCCTAGGAACCCCCTCGCACGCGTCTGTGTGCTCGGTGGCAATACGCATGAGGCATAAACATGTCAAACATAATTTAGGAACGTGCATTATCCTACACCATCCCCTACATGATGAAATTCATCTAGGGGGTATGCGACACGAAGCATGTCACTTTTAGGGTTAGAACTATTTTTATCCAAACCCTAAGTTTCCTAGGTGAGAAGGTGATTTTGTCAAGTTTGAAGCTAACTCCTAATTCTAAAAAAAAATGTAATCAAATAAATAAATATGAAAATAAATGGCATAATGGATGCATGATAAAATGGAGTGGTAAAATGAAAGTCAATAAAAGACATAAAATCAAAACTCTAAAATATGGGAAAAATTCAACATAATGCATTTTCAATAATCAAATTTAAAAATTTTAAAAATAAAAACTCCAACAAGAATTCAAAGCAAATTTAGAAATAATAATTAAACTTAAAGAAAAATTAAAAATTAGATACTTGCCAAGGCCAATTAAATCGACCTTACAATTAAATATTAAAAATCAAAAATAATTAAATGACACAAAAATAAACTTAAAAAATTAAGTCCGTTAATAAATATAATTTTGACATTATATTTATTAACTAACTAAAAATAATAGACAAAGGGGAAAGATTAAAATACCTTTCCCCGTAAAATAATAATTACACTGATTAAAATAAAAAAATCAATAGACTTCCCATCGCTAGGGCCTAAGACGCACTAGGGAAAATAAAATAAATGTCCCGATTAATAAATTATAAAAGGGAACACACTTCCCATTTAAAACAAATTTAACCCATTCCCCTTAAAATACATTTTCCCAAGGCATTAAAAATCAAAACCCCAAAATAAAATTAAAACAATCAAATGAAGCACAAAGGAGTTAAAAATTTAAAAGGGGCCCAAGGGCAAAAAAAGAGGGAGTATAATTTTCCATGCACAAGGAAAGAGCAAAAAGGAATTTAAATTAAATAATAAAACAAAACCTCACCTCCTCAACTCTCCCTAATCCAATAAAGTAATCATTTCCACAAGGAAAAGCCCTGATCTCTTATTTTACTCTTTTCTTTTTGGCAAACCCTAACATGTTATTCTATTGTTTTGTTTCTTGTTTTCTCACCTCTTTGATTTTGTTTAGCCTCCATTGTTGTTGCAGGTTGGAGGGTTGCTGAGGAGGCCACCATGAGGATCCTCCATACTGAGGTATATTTACTGTAAATACCCCGTAGGGTTTGTGCATATGCCTCTCTCTTTTTTTTTTAAATATATCCCATATATATATATATGTATATATACATTTTTGTGTATATATACATGTATAAATATACATTTGTTTCATACAGAGCGGCAAGTTATATATATATACATGCATATTCTTTACTTGTAGGTTTAAAATGATAACAGGCGAGGTCGAAAGACCAAATGAATATTGCCAACAGCCGTAGAGATATCTTTTGTTGCAGATAATAATAAAAGAAAAACTACATGGAGAGTGAGGGCATGAAGGGTAAGGAGGGGAAACGCCCGCAGGTGTGGGTGGAGGCAACGCCTTCTCCCCACACCCCATAAACAACACATGGTTGTGGGCGGCACCACTGCCCACAACCTTCAACATATTTTTTTTTAAAAGAAACTTTATACCAAATTAAAAAAAAAAAACCCCTAATACAGAAATGTAGGGTTTGCTCCAAACATTGTCATTTCTATTTTTCACTTACAGTTGCAATGAGATATATATATATATATATATATATATATATATATATATATATATATATATATATATATATATATATATATATATATATATATATATATATATATATATACATACAAGTAGGGATTTAAATATATATATACATAGGAATATATATACAAGCAGATATATATTGTTGTGTGTGTATATATATATATGTTTCAATCTCTGCTTGTATATATATATAGCGTTATATTCACATCTAATCATTCAGTTTGTTATTAAAATCAGAAATATAAATAATTCAGTTTGTTATTAAAATCAGAAATATAAATCATTCAGTTTATTATTATATTCAAATATATATATATAGATATATATCAAAATATTTTATACTGTGTGTTCATACCACCAATGATGCAAAAGATGTATTATAGCTAGAAATATATAAAATACCCCCAACATACTAATTAGAAGATAAACCCAGATTTATAACTTAAATCAACAATGAAAACATTTTTGCAAGATAAGTGCACAAAATACTACTTTTCTTTTCTCTTTTTTTTTTTTAAACAGCAATAATAAATAAGCAAACTAATATATTTTATTTTGACAGTAATGCTTGAAATAGAATGCCATATTTTATATTGAATAAATTTTCACTATGTAACTTTCTTTCCAACAGCAAAGGATATGGCAGTCTTGTCCCTAATTTTTTTCCTCTCTTCATTTTTTAGAACATACTTTAAAATGTAGGCAGCATTATTCCATACATTTTGAGTTTAACAGCAACACTATATTAATTTAACAATGACATATAAAATAATACAACAAGAACACATTCCTTTTTGGCAAGCTTTTCCACAACTAATAAATTTAACAATCTAATGCATAGTTAAGACAATCACAACAATAGGACTTACACAAAAAGAAATTTCCTTCCTCAACATTAGCAATGGGGAACACAATAGATTTACAACTCCACAAAAAGAGTAATAATGATTTGAAACAAATTATAATAAGGCCTTAAAGGCCATAGCTCTCATAGCCAACTAAAAATAAGCAACCAAGGCAAGAAGGAGCTCCTCCAACTTCTTTTTTTTCTCAACAATAAGCCTACAATAAACAACACAACAAAAGGGGAACCAAGCCACTACAAAATACCCTCCTCCCTACCGTAGACCCACAAGTGGGTCACCCCCGAGCTAGGGAGGTAGGAAACACATGGTTGCACACACACACACCACAACAAGAAACACAAAAACAACGCAACAATAACCCAAGGATTAACACATAACAAAACTCATGAAAATGAGTTTGATGAGGGTATGGAATGGACCCCTCTACTTAAGAGCCACTCCAAGATTTCAAAACACCAAGTCTCAAGGCCTCAAGCCAAAACCTCCAAAACACATATCTCCAAATAACTCAAAAACTATCATGGCACTCTTGCCATCAAAAATGATCTCAACACCAAGAAAAATCCCTCAAGGCTATAAGTAGCACAAAATAAGGAGATGACCTCGAGGAGGTTCACTCTACCCTACCCCATACAAGTTGAGCCTTACCTCCAAATGGAGGTGCTCTCACCAAACTCCTAACCCACATAAAAATGAAAACAACATACAACAAAAAATCTACAAACATAACATAAATAAAAAAATGCAAGGGTAAATGAACATAGTCATGGAGCTTACCTTCAAAAGCCCTAAAAATGGAAGCACATTTGGTGAAGAGCTCCAAGCTTCCCCAAATCTTCCAATCTCCAAAATTTTCTCTATCTCCCCAAAAGAAACTCCAAGAATAGAAAGAAAATCTCAAAATGCAAGAACCCCACACTCCTCCACAAGAGGAGGTAATATAGGCCTTCTAATTTGACCTTGAGGAATGAGAAGGTGACACTTGTCACCTTCTCCTTCCTCTTCCCATGCCACTTGCAAGGGAGAGTAAGTGTGAGGGTGACAAGTGTCACCCTCCAATTCCATCCCAAACCTCACCTTATCCACTTGTGCTCTCACACATGTGTGGGAGAACAAGTGGTGAGGTGGCAATTCCCTTCAAGCCTCCATGAGGATAAGGGATGCCATATGGCACCCTCTTATTCTCCAAGAAGGCCATCTCCCTCCAAGATGCTCTCACACATGTGTGAGAGTCTTGGAGGATGATCCCACACACTTGGGAGTCTTGGAGACCTCCCAAGTCTTCTTGGTGAAGGGATCCCCAAATTTTGGGAAGGGAGATGAGTCTTTCCCAAAGCATGACTCATCTCCCACCCTTATCCATTTCAAAATTCGTCACTTTGCCTAAACTCAGTTTAGAGTGACCAAAAGTGAGTTACCCTAAAGTTTAGTTAGTTAAAATTGACCCTAGACCCATGGGTAACCACCTAGGGTAAGTTTTGGGACACTAAGATTCACCTAGGGAGTCATAAATCCACTTTAAATGGCCTAAAAATAAAAATAATACCAAGTGGTGTAAAACAATAAAAATTATACAACACATAATATAAATTAAGTAAACAAAGAGGTACTAGGCCAGAATAATAAAACCACAAGTACTTAAACAACATTCAAATCAAACGTGATCCTCATCCCTCTTAGGAATGGATCAATTTCACAAGGAATAACATATGTGTGAATACTACCTCTAATTTTCGTGGCCTGGGAATATAATCCTACACATCTAGATCAAGTGTTAATCATATCATGAATAATCATAGCTGAAGCAACTTGGAATTAAATTCATGTCATTGAATACAACATTAATCACCTACAACATAATTCACGATTAAACTGGATTTTCTATCTAATGTCACATAATCATCATCACATAAAGAACTGGAAATCACATCAATAAACATCATCTAATATATCTTGCATGTCTAGTCTCAACATAGCATCAAAATATGATCAAATCAAATCACCATATGTTTAATCAATGTCAAACCAGAATCAGAAGATATAATCAAATTTGTATAATGGAACAATAGTCTCTAAAAGTATGATAATGTCATCAACTGAAATGTAAAACGATTAAAATACGAAAGGAAAAATAATTGGCCTCACATCCTCCCCCCTAAGACTAAACTTCCTCCTAGAAGTCATAAAAAAGGTGAGGATAGAGTGCCCTCAAACTAGCCACATCCTCCCAAGTCCCTGTGACCTCATCATAATGATGCCACTAGACCCTAATCTAGTCTAGCTCTCGACCTCAAAGGGCCAGTGTCTGACGAGCCAATATGTGAATTGGCTCCAAAGCCAACTCCCTGTCCACCTCTACCTATAAAGCACTCTAGTCCAATATATGAGATAAATCAGATATATATCACCTCAATACAGAAATATGAAAGACATCGTGGATACGTGATAGGCTAGGTGGCAATGCTAGACAGTAGGCAACAGATCCTATCTGCTCCAAGATCTCAAAAGGTCCTACAAACCATGGTGTGAACTTAGAGCCCTTTCCATAACAGATTGGACTCTTGTGTGGCCGCACTCTAAGAAATACCCTGTCACCCACTGAGAAGCTCCAATCAGTTCTCTTAGCATCGGCATACTTATTATGTCTATCATGTGCCTCCTAAAGTCTCTACCTAATCAGTGTGACCTACTGCCCCATATCTTGAACTAACTCTGGACCAATGGCAACCTTGTCCTCTATCCGATCCCAACTCAATGGTGTCCTGCATGGTCTTCCGTATAAAACCTAAAAAGGAGGCATACCCAACAAGCTGTGACGCCCATTATTGTAGGCAAACTCAACCAGATATAGATACTCCTCCCATCTAGACTGATGGTCCATAACATACATATGAAGCATGTCCTCCAACACCTAATTCACCCACTCTATCTATCCATCTATCTTAGGGTGATATGCAAAACTAAAGTTGAGTTGTGTGCCCAACACCTGCTGCAAAGCTGTCCAAAAGGCTGAAGTGAACACTAAATCCCTGTTAGAAATGATGCAGTGAGGTACTTCATCTAATCTCACAATATCGTCCAAAAATACTCTCACCACTACTGGTGCATTGTACATTATGCGTATAGGTGAGAAATGCGACACCTTGATCAATTTGTCGACTATCACCATGATGGCATCATGGTGATGCAAAGACATAGGAAGACCAACAATGAAATCCATGGAAATGGTGTCCCATTTCCACTCAAGTATCTCATGAGGGTATAAAAGACCCGCTAGATGTTGATGCTCGGCCTTGACCCTCTGGCACTCGAGGCATCGAGCAACAAACTCTGCAATATCCCATCTCATACCTGCCTAATGGTACAGCTATCGTAGGTCGGTATGCATCTTCTTCACCCCTAGATGTGCCACATATGGTGCTCTATGAGCCTCTGATAACACTACAATATGTAGGTCACCTGAATGGGGTACATAGATGCGCTATCGATGATGAAGTAACCCATCTGCCTCAAGTGAATACCCTACAAACTTGCCCACAAGGGCCCTCTGTGAACAGATAGATCTTATGGCAGCTCAAGAAACCACTCATCCTCAGGCAGATGCTGAATAATATGTCCTCTCAAGTCCACACTCAGAGTCAAGGTCAAGATCTTGTGGCGCCTCTGACTCAATGTGTCAACTACCATGTTCTCCTTCCCTTTGATGTAGTGGACATCAAAGTCATACTCATAAAGAAACTCCATCCAATGCCACTAATGGGCATTCAGATTTGGCTATGTAAATATATACTGAAGACTGTGGTGATCATAATGAAGCTCAAAGTGACGACCCAATAAGAAATGTCTCCAACAAACTAGAGCATGAACCACTCCCACTAACTCCAAATCATGAGTGGGATAGTTCAACTCATGGGTCTTGAGCTTTCATGACTCATACGTGATCACTCTACTACCCTGCATAAGTACGGCTCCCAAACCCTCAAGTGATGCATCCGTGCAAACCACAAAATCTACTGCAGGATCAGGAACCGCTAAAATGGGAGTACTGGTAAGATGCTCCTTAAGGACCCCAAAGGCCCTCTCACATTGCTCAGTCCATAGAAAACTCTTCCCTTTCTGATGAAGGGAAGTGATGGGGTGCACTATCTGAGAAAAACTCTCAACAAATCTATGGTAATAACCAGCTAACCCCATAAAACTCCTAACCTTTGTCACACTGGTGGGTGCTAGCCAATCTCTGATAGCCCTGATCTTCGATGGATCTATTGAGATTCCATCACCAGATAGGATATGCCCTAAATACTATACCTCTGTCCTAAAAATGCACACTTCACCAAGTTCCCATAAAGATTATGTTCCCTCAAACACTGTTGAACCTGACGTAGGTGCTCCTCATGCTCCTCCTCTATCCATAAATAGATCAAAATGTTATCGAGGAAAATAATCATGAACCAATCCAAGTAGGTACGGAACATCCCGTTCATGAGACTCATGAACACTACAAGGGCATTTTTCAAACTGAAGGGGACCACAGTGAACTCATAGTGGCCATATTGAGTCCAAAAGGCAGTCTTATGGATGTCTGCCTTTGTGATATGCAACTAATGGTAACCAGACTTTAGGTCATTCTTAGAGAACACCATGGCTCCTTGCATCTAATCGAAGAGATCATCCATCCTAGGCAGAGGATAACAGTTCTTCACCATCACCTTATTCAACTACCTATAATCCATGCATAATCGAAGAGACCCATCCTTCTTCTTCATGAAGATGATAGGAGCACCCCAAGGTGAAACGCTTGGTCGAATGTACCCCTTCTTGAGCAAGTCCTCAAGCTATAACTTGAGCTCTATGAGCTCGTGACTGGTCATCCTGTAGGGTGCATGAGACACTGGCTTGACACTCAGCACTAAGTCAATATGAATGTCTACCTCACTACGGGGTGGCATCCCCAGTAACTCTGCTAGAAACACATCAGCAAACACTCTCAGGATGGGATGATCATCCAAAGATGCCTCAGGCTCGTCATCTGATCTATCACTCACTATAATAGAAAATATCTAGCATCCCTTTCGCATGCAACACTTAAGTTACTGAGCAGATATCATATGTATTGTTGTGGGCTTCTGAATGCCCATTGTCTCAACTGATGTACCATGATCATCTAAGTAGTTAATCACCTTTCGATGACAGTCTAGCTTGGCTTGATGAGCCGCAAGCCAGTCCATACCCAAAACCACATTGTAGGATCCTAATGTCATAACTCTAAGGTCACAAACTGTGGCAAAGGGTCCCAAAGAAATCTCACATTCGTGGACTAAGGCATCTACTGTCATCTTGGCCCCTGAGGCCAACTCAACCACCAGCCTATAATGCTCCACTAACGATGGAGATATGAAAGAGTCAGTAGCACCAGAGTCAAGAAGAATAGAAATGGGGACACCCCCTATCATACCTGATGTCTCAATCACTGATGCCTAAAAATTAGCCTGGCGGTTATCAACTGCTGCAAACATACGGTGGGACCTACCCACATCTCCAACCATTTACTCTGATCCTCCTGAACAAGGTTGTCCCCTGTTGTAAAGCCCTGAGAACACTCTCTAGCTAGATGTCCCACTCCACCACACACATAACATGGGCCCCTAGCCTATACATGTCCAATCTGAGTCCTACTCGACTGCTGTTGTCTAGATCTACTTGTGGACCCTTGTGAACCCCTATATGACTGTTGTAACCTTGCAGATCCCGCAGGTGATCCCTGCTACCTCTGATCTTTACACGAGCCCTGCTACGACCAACCCTAATTATGCCCCCCATGTGCCCTCTACTATGTCTTGGCTCGCTGTTGCTGCTGTGGCTGCTGCTGCTATGCGGGCCTAGGAGGTAAGGATGCGGAACTAAATCCTCCTCTCTGAGGTGGTGGTGGTGGTCTGTGGTAACTTTGTTGATGTTGTTGCTACCCATGATCCTGAAACTGAGGGCGTAAACTTTGCCCTCATCCCTGTATCTCTTCAGCTATCTATGCCTTCTCGATAGCATCACTCAATGTCTGGGGGTCTGCCATGCATACAGGCCCTGCTATGCTATGGTTCAATCCTCTGAAAAACTTATGAACTAGGAGTTTCTCATCATGGAGATACTCTACATATCGAGACAACTTGGTAAATCTACCCTCATACTAAGCAATGGTAAGTCCTCTCTGCTAAAGGTCATGAAAATCATCTATGTGATGCTGCATATAGTGATTTGATACGTATCGCGCATTGAAGCGCTTAATGAAAGTCTCCCATGTGAGTGTGTTTAATGATAGATCGCGCTTACACTCCTTAGTGCACCACTAGGTAGCTGCTACATCTCGCCATAGGTGGACTGCCACACGTGCCTTCATGTTGCCCTTGTAAGGATGCAACGTGAAGCATCTGCTAAGATGATGAGCTGGGCCTCTACCTCAGCTCCCTCTATGGTCCTGATGAAAGTAGGAGGATTCAGCCTTAACAAATCCCTAATAGGATCTCCTCAGTCTCTGTGCCCTCTGATAGGCTCATCTGCATAATAATCATAAGGCCTGTAAACAATATGCTCCACTCGCACTGCCTCCTCATGCCTAGCATGATGTGGAGGGCTCCTGCTATGGGCCTTGTCGGCTGATCCAACCTCTTCTACCATTGTATCTGGTACCTCAACATATGGCTCCACACGTGGTGCCTCTCACAGCTCGATGTGGGGCTCCACACGTGGCTCCTCTCATAGATCATCACGAGGCTTAGCACGTGGCTCTATGCATAGCTCAACTACAGCTGGTGGTAGCCTATCTAACACTACTTGTAGTGCCTATAATATCTATGGCCCAATATTTGGTATAGGTAGGGCTGGTGGTGCCTGACCCTTAGTTAAAGAATCACTATACACCTTGGCAAATGCAGTGTGGTGGGATTGCACTCGCTGAACTCATTAGAGAGGCATCCTACAAAAAAAAGAGGTAACCACAAATTAATCAAAGTTGTAGAAATAATAATGTACCCTAAACAAGCCCAGTGTTTAAACTTGGGCTCTGATACCAAATGTCATGCCCACATTTCCCATGTGGTCACAACACACAACACACATGTCATGTCCACATTTGACATGTGGTCATGACATGAAATATGAAAAAACTTTTCTACCTATCCCTAGGAACCCCCTCTCACATGTCTGCCTGCTCGGTGTCAATACGCATGAGGCTTAAACATGTCAATCATAATTCAGGAACATGCATTATCCTACGCCATCCCCTACGTGATGAAAGTCATCTAGGGGATATGCGATGAGAAGTGTGCCGCTTTTAGGGTTAGAACTATTTTAATCCAAACCCTAAATTTCCTAGGTGAGAAGGTGATTTCGTCAGGTTCGAAACCAACTCCTAATTCTAATACAAAATGAAATCGAATAAATAAATATGAAAATAAATGGCATAATGGATGCATGATAAAATGGAGTGGTAAATGAAAGTTAATAAAAAGACATAAAATTAAAACCCTAAAATCTGGAAAAAATTCGACAGCATAACGTGTTTTCAATAATTGAATTTAAAAATTTTTAAAATAAAAACTCCAACAAGAATTCAAAGCAAATTTAGAAATAATAATTAAACTTAAAGAAAAATTAAAAATTAAATACTTGCCAAGGCCAATTAAATTGACTTTACAATTAAATATTAAAAATCAAAAATAATTAAATGACACACAAACAACACATGGTTGTAGGCGGCAGCGCCGCGCACAGCCTTCAACATATTTTTTTAAAAGAAACTTCATACCAAATTTAAAAAAAACCCTAATATAGAAACGTACGTTTTGCTCCAAACATTGTCATTTTTGTCTTTCACTTACAATTGCAATAAGATATATATATATATATATAGAAGCACAGATTTTACCCAATGTAATATATATATCAAAATATTTTATATTGTGTGTTCATACCACTAGTGATGCAAAAGATATATTATAGCCAAAAATATATAAAATACCCCCAACATACTGATTAGAAGATAAAACCAGATTTATGACTTAAATCAACAATGAATACATTTTTGCAAGATAAGTGCACAGAATACTACTTTTCTTTTCTTTTTTTTCTTTTTTTAAAAACAGCAATAATAAATAAGCAAACTAATATATTTTATTCTGACAATAATGCTTGAAATAGACTGACATATTTTATATTGAATAAATTTTCACTATGTAACTTTCTTTCCAACAGCAAAGGATATGGCAGTCTTGTCCCTAATTTTTTTCCTCTCTTCATTTTTTAGAACATACTTTAAAATGTAGGCAGCATTATTCCATACATTTTGAGTCTAACAACAACATTATATTAATTTAACAATGACATAAAATAATACAGCAAGAACACATTCCTTTTTGGCAAGCTTTTCCACAACTAATAAATTTAACAATCTAATGCATAGTTAAGACAATCACAACAATAGGACTTACACAAAAAGAAATTTTCTTCCTCAACATTAGCAATGGGGAACACAATAGATTTACAACTCCACAAAAAGAGTAATAATGATTTGAAACAAATTACAATAAGGCCTTAAAGGTCATGGCTCTCACAGCCAACTAAAACTAAGCAACCAAGGCAAGAAGGAGCTCCTCCAACTTCTTTTTCTTCTCAACAATAAGCCTACAATAAACAACACAACAAAAGGGGAACCAAGCCACTACGAAATGCCCTCCTCCCTACTGTAGACCTGCAAGTGGGTCACCCCCGAGCTAGGGAGGTAGGAAACACACAGTTGCACACACACACTACAACAAGCAACACAAAAACAACGCAACAATAACCCAAGGATTAACACATAACAAAACTCATGAAAATGAGTTTGATGGGGGTACGGAATGGACACCTCTACTCAAGAGCCACTCCAAGATTTCAAAACACCAAGTCTCAAGGCCTCAAGCCAAAACCTCCAAAACACATATCTCCAAATAACTCAAAAACTATCATGGCACTCTTGCCATAAAAAATGATCTCAACACCAAGAAAAAACCCTCAAGGCTATAAGTAGCACAAAAGAAGGATATGACCTCGAGGAGGTTCACTCTCCCCTACTCCATACAAGTTGAGCCTTACCTCCAAATGGAGGTGTTCTCACCAAAATCTCAACCCACATAAAAATGAAAACAACATACAACAAAAAATCTACAAACACAACATAAATGAAAAATGCAAAGGGTAAATGAACATAGTCATGGAGCTTACCTTCAAAAGCCCTAAAAATGGAAGCACATTTGGTGAAGAGCTCCAAGTTTCCCCAAATCTTCCAATCTCCAAAATTTTATCTATCTCCCCAAAAGAAACTCTGAGAATAGAAAGAAAATCCCAAAATGCAAGAACCCCACACTCCTCCACAAGAGGAGGTAATATAGGCCTTCTAATTTGGCCTTGAGGAATGAGAAGGTGATACTTGTCACCTTCTCCTTCCTCTTCCCATGCCACTTGCAAAGGAGAGGAAGTGTGAGGGTGACAAGTGTCACCCTCCAATTCCATTCCAAACCTCACCTTATCCACTTGTGCTCTCACACATGTGTGAGAGAATAAGTGGTGAGGTGGTAATTCCCTTCAAGCCTCCATGAGGATAAGGGATGCCATATGGCACCCTCTTATTCTCCAAGAAGGCCATCTCCCTCCAAGATGCTCTCACACATGTGTGAGAGTCTTGGAGGATGATCCCACACACTTGGGAGTCTTGGAGACCTCCCAAGTCTTCTTGGTGAAAGGATCCCCAAACTTTGGGAAGGGAGATGAGTCTTTCCCAAAGCATGACTCATCTCCCACCCTTATCTATTTCAAAATTCGTCACTTTGACTAAACCTCAGTTTAGAGTGACCAAAAGTGAGTTACCCCAAAGTTTAGTTAGTTAAAATTGACCCTAGACCCATGGGTAACCACCTAGAGTAAGTTTTGGGACACTAAGGTTCACCTAGGGAGTCATAAATCCACTTTAAATAGCCCAAAAATAAAAACAATACCAAGTGGTGTAAAACAATAAAAATTATACAACACATGATATAAATTAATTAAACAAAGGGATACTAGGCTAGAATAATAAAACCACAAGTACTTAAACAACATTCGAATCAAACGTGATCCTCATCCCTCTTGGGAATGGATCGGTTTCACAGGGAATAACATATGTGTGAATACTACCTCTAATTTCCCATGGCCTAGGAATATAATCATGCACATCTAGATCAAGTGTCAATCATATCATGAATAATCATAGCCGAAGCAACTTGGAATTAAATTCATGTCATTGAATACAACACTAATCACCTACAACATAATTCACGATTAAACTACATTTTCTATCTAATGTCACATAATCATCATCACATAAAGAACTAGAAATCACATCAATAAACATCATCTAATATATCTCGCATGTCTCTCAACATAGCATCAAAATATAATCAAATTGAATCACCATATGTCTAATCAATATCAAATCAAAATTAGGAGATATAATCAA
This sequence comes from Cunninghamia lanceolata, assembly GCA_027924645.1. Classification (NCBI taxonomy): domain Eukaryota; kingdom Viridiplantae; phylum Streptophyta; class Pinopsida; order Cupressales; family Cupressaceae; genus Cunninghamia; species Cunninghamia lanceolata. The sequence goes on from BSBN01000082.1 coordinate 4,776,532, forward strand.
ATTTACATAATAGAACAATAGTCTCTAAAAGTATGATAATGTCGTCAACTAAAATGTACAATGATCAAAATATGGAAGGAAAAATAATCAGCCTCATAGTGTATGGAAAGAGCACTGGTGATGCATGACCATAGACTACTTCATATGGAGTCATTTTAGATGCAGTGTGGTAGGAGGTATTGTACCACCATTTAGCGAGAGGGAGCCACTTTGCCCACTGATGATGTTGTTCTGAGGTGAAGCAATGAAGATAAGTTTTCAAACATTTGTTGATAACTTTAGTCTGACCATCTATTTGTGGGTGTTACCCTAAACTCATCTTCAGTTTGGTGCTAGTGTGGCAAAATAGTTCCTGTCCAAAAATGACTAGTGAAAGTTGCATCATGATCTGAGACAATGGAAGAAGGGATTCCATGAAGACGAAAGATCTGGTCCATGAAAATTTGTGCGACTGAGGATGCGATATAGGGATGGCTAAGGGCAAAAAAATAAATATATTTGGAGAGGTGATCAACCACAACCAAGGTCACTGTCTTCCCTCTGGATTTAGGGAGCCCTTCAATGAAATCCATAGAAATATCTGTCCAAATCTATGTAGGGATGGGCAAGGGTTTGAGCAATCCAAGAAGGAGTGCCATTTCACCCTTGTTGCACTGGCAGGTATCACATTCAGCCACCATATGTTGAATTGCCCTTTTCATTCCCTTCCAAAAGAAGTTACACCATGCCCGCTCATAAGTTTTGAGGAACCCAGAGTGCCCTACTGATGGAGAAGCATGGAGTTCATAGAAGACAGCCTGTTGAAGATCTGTGCTCTGGGGAAGCACCAGACAACCCTTATATCTTAGAGAAGCACCATCCCAAGAGTAATGCAGTACAGCAGAAGGGTTATTGGCCAACTGCTAGATGATTTGAGATAATGAAGAGTCATTGACATAGCCCTACCGAACAGATTCCAACCAATTTGGAACAAGAATAGAAATAGCTGAAAGAGAAGCTTGGTCATCAAATGTGTGAGAAAGAGCATCCGCCACAATATTGTCCTTACCCTTCTTGTAAGTGATCTCATAGTCATAACCCATGAGTTTGCTAACCCATTTCTGTTGTGCTGGGGAGGAGACTCATTGTTCCAAGAAATATTTCAGACTCTAGTGATCAGTCTTGATGCAAAAATGATTCCCTAATAGGTATGGATGCCACTTCTATACTGCATGCAAAATAGCCATCATTTCCTTCTCATATGTAGAGAGTACTAAATTCTTACCTGAAAGGGCTTTGTTGGTGAACGCAATGGGATGTTCATGTTGAAGGAGAATAACATCAAGTCCATTGCTGCAAGCATCACTCTCAATAGTGAAGGTCTTGGAAAAATCTAGCATAGGTAGAACAGGTGTAGTACACATAGCTTGTTTCAGTTTTTCAAATGCACACTCAGCAGCATGTGTCCATATAAAAGCATCCTTTTTCAACAAAGTTGTTAATGGAGCTGCAATCTTCCTATAATCCTTGACAAACTTACGGTAGTAGCCAGTCAGTCCCAAAAAATCACGGAGGCTCTTGAGTGTCTAATGATGCGACCAATTTTTCATGGCATCTATTTGGTAGGATCCACTCGAACCCCTTGGGCTGAAACAATATACCCCAAATACTCTACTTCCTCCCACCTAAAAACACATTTAAACTGTATTACACAGAGATAATGATCAGATAGAAGTTGCAGTACAAGATCCAGATGCTAGAGATGCTCATCCCATGTTTTACTATAGATGAGGAAATCATCAAAGAAGATCAGAATGAATTTATGCAAGTAGGGCCGAAATATTTTATTCATCAATGCCTGGAATGTGGAAGGAGAATTAGTGAGGCCAAAGGGCATGACCAAACACTCATAGTGGCCATCATGCATGCAGAAAGTTGTTTTAGGGATATCATCCTCATGAACTCAAATTTGGTGATACCTAGAATGAAGATCCAACTTGGAGAAAAAATGAGCACCATGAAGCTCATCAATAATAAGAATCAAAAACTTATCCTTAATTGTGATGTGATTAAGTGCTCAGAAGTCAATGCAGAGGCACCATGACCCATCTTTTTTCCAGACAAGAAGAACTGGTGAAGAAAAGGAACTAGTACTAGGGTGAATAATACCTTGCTTCAATAAGTCTCGAACGAGCATCTCAATCTCTGTCTTTTGGTGAAATGTGTAGCGATAGGGCCTGATGTTGGGAGGAATGCTTCCAAGAAGGAGTTGAATACGATGGTCCTCTCGTCGTGAAGGTGGAAATCCCACTGGTTTAGCAAAAACACATGCATATCTATCCAAAATTTGTTGTAGATCTGAAGGAGTAGTGGAGACCGCTGGTTGCATCTAAATGGAATGGAGCTGAGCGATGAAACCATGTGAATTCTTCTTAAGGAGTTTTTCCATCTGATGTGAACTGATGAGCTGAGAGACCCTAGTTGTAAGCCCTTCAATGTGTGTTTTTACCCATTGTCTGAAAACTGCATCTAAATTTTAATAAATCCCATAAGATGAGTCCAAGTGTACGTAACCATTGAGCACCCAAAACCATGTCACATCTGCCTAAGGGTAAGGCAAACATGTCAGAGTGCAGGTTATAATCTCCAATAGAGATACGCACATTGCAACACTTCCCTTTCAAGGTAAGGTGCCCCCATTGGTAATCTTGATTCAAAGCTGGAGCAAGGATGGACAAAACAATCAGCCTGTTTGGCGATCCTAGGGTCAATGAAGTTATGAGTGCTACCAAAATCAATGAGTATTGTAAGAGGGAGCTTCTTGAAGTAACCCTTGACCTACATGATTTGTGGGGTGGTGAATCCTGCTAAAGCATGGAGAGATATCTTTGGGTGGTCATCCTGAGAAGGAGGGTCGACAGGTGGCTGCTGAACGTCAACCTGATCATCTACTGTATCCTAAGCATCTTCATAAACTTTAGTTGTAGGCAGAGAATCCACATCTAAGAGATAGAGCTTTTGCTCAACACATATATGTCCCTGAGTGAATTTCTCATCACAATTATAACAAAGCCATTTTTCTCTACGTGCCTGCATCTCTGCTTCAAATAAATGCTTGATAGGAGTTGTTCTAGGAGCTGGCGTGATTGGAGGTCTTTGGGAAACCATATTTTTGAATTGAACAAAAGTGGATTTGGAGCGTTGTTGAGCTGTGATCTTGTCCTCCGCCAACTTAGCCAACCCTAGGGCTTCCATCATTGTGCTAGGATAGAACATTTTAACCTCAGATTGGATTGCATCCTTCAAACCAGTGACAAAACAATTCCTGAAGAATTCATCACATAATCCCTCTGTGTGATTGGCCAGTTTCTCAAATTTTGTCTGATATTCTCTCATAGTGCCAGTTTGGCGAAGTTTAGTGAGTGCTCCTGTGAAGTCATCAAAAGCACTAGGGCCAAATCGTTGCAAAATGAGTTTGCAAAACTCTTTCTATTTTGGCTCTTCATGAGCCTTGATGTACCAACGGAACCATTGAAGGGCTTCATGTTCCAAATGAAAGGATGCAAGTGAAACTTTGTTGATATCAAAAGCATTATGCAGACTGATATATTGTTTTGCCCGGTATATCCATCCAATTGGATCATCACCATTGAAGCGAGAAAAATCAAGCTTTGACCCTTGAAAATTGTTGGAAGAAGAGAACCCAATGTCTGTAGAAGACTCTGGCTGTCGTCTATTGTTCATGGCTGAATGCTGAAGATTGAGGCCAAGAATTTTTTCATCTAGATCTTGGAGTTTGGTCTTGAGGGCTGCAAGTTCATCCTCCATATTTTTTGCTCCTGCGCGGGTGACAACCATAACTAGGTTTTTTTTTTTTGGGAATGGGTAGAAAAACAAATATAGAAACTTTTTTAGTAAAGGAAATTTTGGATTTGGGAAAAACTCTGATGGGTAATTGGGGTTTGATTAGGTTTTGGACACTTTTTAAGGGACAGGGAAGCATAAAATGGGGATTTCAGAAACGGAGTGAAAGAATGGAAAAATTTGTCCAAGAGGGACAAAGGAGCGGAAATAGGAAATGAACATTGTGGCAAAATTTGAAGGTGATTGGGTGAGAATCAAAGAAGTTATGGCAAACCCTAAAAATAGACAAATGTGGGATTTCTGGCTTCGATAAGTGGAATTTGGGATAGGGTCCTCAAGGAAGGAAATATGCAGAATGGAATTTCAGTGGTTCTAGTGAATTTTCAAGGGAAACAGAGCTAAAGCAAGGAAGATATGACAAAAAAATAGAAATTTTTTTACTCTTGGAAATGATCTGCAACGGCTCTGGATAGATGCAATCTGTGATTTATTAGCTGGCAATAGATATGGACCCCATGTATGTTCAGCTTCTTAAAGGTTCAGTGGATTCACTTGGCTACCAATGTTGTCTAACAGCTTGCATATTGGAGCAGTACCCCTCACTCCACGGCTTAGGTAAAATCGATAACTGCTTTGCCACAAACAATAGCTCTTGGTTTACCTCACAGATGGGAACTAGTTAATCAGGTAGGGGCCATTACCCTTTTCACTGGTAGGTCCTCTCAATGGGCCAGCTACTTTGGGGTTCTTGTGGTACTCCTCACAATGAGTTTTAGGGCTATGCCCAGGCACTTCCCACAGTTAAACGGATAGGGATTATTCCCTGATCAGAACCTACAATTGAAGTGAACAATACAGATGCAAAGAAAAAAGAACTACTACAATAATCACAGTGCTTGGAGGCCACTGCAAAAAACAATTCGGCAGAAATTCCACCCAGTGAGCCCAAGAAATCACTTTGATACCAGATGAGAGGAACCTCCTGCAACAATATAATGAAAAATGCATGAGATAACAAAAATAGTAGAACACAGAAGGAATTTATTGATAGCAGGCCACTTCGAGGGGGCAACCTCCTTTGAGCAAGCTCAATACAATAAACTCGTGGATGCCTTCATTGGCCTCAACACGTACTTATATACTAAGTCTAATCTAAACAACTATTACTCCCCATGAATGTGAGATAATACAATATACTCACAAGATGACTTACAAAGCATATGTGTCCAACAACAATATACTAACAAAGTAAAGAGAAGGGTTAAACATGAGTTCCTAACAAATGACCAAAAACCCTAGACCTTCCCTTATTTCTTGTGGTATAATTCAAGCATTACATAGGCCTACCTTGGGATCGCAACCAGCCAAAAAATGTGCCTGTCGTTCCACCAAGTCATGGTGGGTGTTGCCAAATTCCTCTAAAAATGGCATGAGCCTTAACAATACATAAAACACAAGGTCTAACACTTGAAAGGGGAACAATTGAGATTGACAACATTAATTGTCAAGGACTAATATTCACAGCTATCAAGAGTGTGCAACCTTGTAGGTCTTCATATACGCCCTAGCTTCACATTCCAAAGATATGCATGCATGTGCAACATAGTCCATATGTTGCACTGAGAAAGCAAGAAGGGGATCGATTGAGAGCACTTTCACATGGAATAGTTGACTAGAACAAAAACAAAAGAAAAGGTCAATAATTTATATAACTATTTATTTTTGCACTATGAAGCATTCTCCTATTATTCACAACAAAGTTTGTTTACAATCATGTATACATAATTAATCTACTCCATTTCATTTCCAATGCAGAACAATAGCACATTATTATAAGATTTGAGAGTTAAAATGATGGATTGACAACGGGTAGGCAAATTGGAAAAATAAAATGTTAGTTTTTAAAATATAACTACAAAAATATTTGGGATACTCTCATTTCAAGAATACTAATATTAGAAACAAATAAACAAAAAACTCCTTTCTACTATTGTCACAAATAAAACTGAGGCAATTTACAAAGCATTCTTCTACATATGTAGTTTTCCAACCTTTGTTTATACAGACAAGTCACAACTTTAGTTTAACTTGAATGGTGCTTGCTAATCTTTTTTCAAATGAATATTACGAACTATGTTCTTTGCATCAAATCTATACTTTCAACGTCTTACATTGTATATTTCAATTGTTTGCTTATGCAAAGTAATGATTTTGGTTTGATTTTTTCCTTGTATAAGTTATAATTCTAAATTCTCTGTAAAACAAATCACACTCTTTTCCCTTTTTCCCCCAATATTAAGAACTTTTTGATGTTCATTGTGCAATTGTATGGAAACCACTATAAATAAGCTTCCTTCCAATCTACTTAGGAGATGTAATATACAAGTTTTACATGTGCAATTTACAATTTTCTACAATCATTCTCGGTGTACCCATTACACACTAAGGTACAACTGCTAGTTAATTATAATTACATTTAAATAAAACATTATTTATATATAACTTAATAATTAATTATATTCATATAATATTTCCCCAAACTTTAGATTCTAAGTCAATTCATGGTGCGATGGGAATCCATGTACATCAAAAACCCTCTACTTAAATATCATCCATTTCAATGGGCAAACAATCAATAGCAATTTTACACCTCATCCACAATAAAAAGTGGTAAATATTTGTCCTATTTTTATTGACCAGTCAAATTTAACATTTGATTGTTGAAGTGGATGATATTTAAGAATAGCCCATTGGGCTATTCTTAAACATCATCCACTTCAATACCCAAATGTTAATTTTGACCAATAAAAATAGGACAAATATTTACCACTTTGGGGCACCTAGCAATTTTACACCTTACCCACAATAAAAAAGTGGTAAACACTATCCTACATTTATTGGCCAAAATTGACCTTTGACTATTGAAGTGGGTGATGTTTAAGAATAGCCCATCGAAAACTAGATTAAAACTTTGTTTCAGCCATTTAATCTAGAAACTTTGTAAGTACTTGTTAAACATCACCCACTTCAATAGTCAAAGGTCAATTTTGGCCAATAAATGTAGGATAGTGTTTACCACTTTTTTATTGTGGGTAAGGTGTAAAATTGCTAGGTGCCCCAAAGTGGTAAATATTTGTCCTATTTTTATTGGTCAAAATTAACATTTGGGTATTGAAGTGGATGATGTTTAAGAATAGCCCATCGAAAACTAGATTAAAACTTTGTTTCAGCCATTTAATCTAGAAGATTTGTAAGTACTTCTTAAACATCATACACTTCAATAGTCAAAGGTCAATTTTGGCCAATAAATGTAGGACAAATATTTACCACTTTTTATTGCGGATGAGATGTAAAATTACTACTGGTTGTTTGACTATTGAAATGGATGATCTTTAAGTAAAGCGACATTACACTAATCTCTGGTGATTACATATCAAATTTAATGGGCAAACATAGCAATTTTACACCTTACCCACAATTAAAAAAAAATGGTAAATATTTGTCCTACTTTTATTGGCCAAAATTAACATTTGACTCTTGAAGTAGATGATGTTTAAGAATAGCCCATTAGAACACTAGATTAAAACTTTGTTTCAGCCATTTAATCTAGAAGCTTTGTAAAGTACTTCTTAAACATCATTCACTTCAATAGTCAAACGTCAATTTTGACCAATAAATGTAGGACAGATATTTTCTTGTTATTGACTGTTTTTGATAAAGTCGGTTGGAAACAAGGGTCGAGAAACCTGTACAAAACAGCCCAATGGGTAAAGCAAACGCCTCACACATGCCAGAAACAGTGCATTAACAGTAACAGTGCATTAACAGTAGATTAACAATGTAACACAGAATAACATTAATTGCTATTTGGTTGTTTGACCATTAAAATAGATGATATTTAAGTAAAGCAAAGTTGATCATGGTTTTCTAACAACACTTGATAGGAAATACTATGAACCGTGCTCGTGAATCATCTCCACTGCACGTTTGGTCTCAATGCAAGATTACCCAAAAATTAATATCCTTTGGTTTCTGATTCTTTTTACATTATCTCGAGGTGCAGAATTTTAGGCTACACGGATCTACTGTGTTCCATTTGGGCATTGAAATGTTCATCTTATTCTGTGTTTGCTTTACAATTCACGAGCTCCACACATCTGTGGAAACTGAAATTACAGCAATGGAATAACGTGGGCAGTTAATTTAATGCAGGAAATCATTGACATGAAACGTGAGTCGTGACTCTCCAGATTTTGGGGTCCGTATTTTGGGCTTCACGGGTGGACGGCGTTGATGTCGAATAAATCCAGTGTAGGCCACCCCATTTGTCTGCTCTGCGGAACCTCTAAAAAGTATGGATGTTTCATTTACTTTCACTTCTCGTATAAAAAAGACAACTGAATCGTTTATTCTGTGGTGGTAAGGAATTGTACTACTCTGTGCATTTTAACTCAGTTTCAAAACAGCCGGAGGCGGGTCCCGATTCGTTTGCAACTCCGTGAACTTATTTCCCAACACGTGAAGAACAGGACCTATTTTTTTAATAGAGACGAATGCTTTTAACTTTGGCAGCAATTCATAAAATAATGGAGTGGATTACTGCACGAATATTAAAAATATGGTTTGTGCAGGAGCATCTTTAAGATAATACTTTTGCATGCATAGACAAGGACGGGTGTTCAGTGCCCGGAAATGGAATCCTCGATGAACACCTTAAGAGAAGAGAAATCTTGTTAGAAAGTAGAGAAGCTGCGAGTCTCGTGATGTTTGCATGTGAGCGGGACCGGATTCTTGAAATTCAGGCTTCACAACAAAAGTTCACACTTTTAAGGGCCCCTCCTCCCAATGAATAATGCCCCTTCACATGTCTGCTTATTATAGCTGACTTGGCGCTTTGGCAATTCTCAGGTTGAAAGTTTAGTGTCTCTTATTAATTAAGAGCTCTGTGTAAGTTAATAGCCGTCAAAGGGTCCTTGGTTTATTGGTGAAATTGAAAGGTTATGAATGAGCCCACTAAGGATCAAGTCTTGCTGAGTGCGAGGCCTTTGACACTGTAAGGGATGACATTGGGATCGTGCCCTAAACGAATTTGGCAGAATGGATACCCCTCAGTCCTTGGCTCTTGGCGGAATGGACACCCCTCAATCCTTGGTTCTTAGCCGAAGAGGTTCAATGTATAGCTCGTGCACCTAAATCGGGTAGCAAAAATGATTTGGTGGATTACCTTCATAAAAAAAAAAAATGCTAATAGCCCAACTAAGAAATAGTTCACACCATCTTAAGTACAAAACAGGAAGATGCAAAATACTTAGAAGAGATAGGATTTGTCTTTTTTGCTCGTTGGGATTAGTGGAGACAGAATGACACTATATCACAGATATGCTAAAAGTATAAGGCATATAAGGACATACAAGGACATCCAACTCAATTACACAGATATGCTAAAAGTCAGATCTTTAACAGCCTTGTTTGAAGAGGAGAAGAGAGCAGAAACAATAGGTTACCTTATCAAAATCCATAGCAGAGGAACCAAGATCAGCAAAGAGTTAGAGGGCAGCCAAAAATCACCAATCGTAAACAGCTGGCACGACTATTTTTCTCCATTTTCAACCTTCTAGAATTTTAACTTCTTTTATCAACAAGTTGAATTGACAATCCTCCATGTTTTCGACCAGAAGAGCTTAAACAGCCGGTGTGTTGTAAACGCACTGGCAGTCGAAAATTTGCAAACGCGTCGAAATAAATCGACCATAATCAAAAACAAGTTAATTGAATCAATCGACCATCATCAACAGATCAGGTCGAATGGGTTTTCTAAATTGAATCAGAGTCAAAAAAATTGTAAACAACCGACACGACAACGTGCTGGCTGTTTATGTGAGGCATTTTTGACCCTCCTGTTAGTCAATTGAAATTCAGAAAACCGATCAATCAGTAGGATTTCAACCGCCACGTACTGACTGTTTAAGCTCTTTCCCCAAAAACAACTATTGTAGTTGTTGTTAGTTCGTTTATTTCCCGTCTCATAAACTGTCCGGTCTCATAGACGTCATTAAAAACTTACATTTCATTTCATTGTCCTCTACATAAACGCAAAAGTTGGCAGCCTTCTTATGCTATACGAAGAAGTCGGGTCTGTCTCTTGTGCTGCCAGTTTATGTTGGTAATCGCGCTCTTCCCCGTGACCAGAGAAACGACTTGGACGTTTTGGACGCTATTTGTCTCGAATAATTAATACTCTGCACTGCATTGAAATTTTAAGAGAGTTCGATAAGCATTCCTGTCCTTGTTACTGGAAGGGATGCCTTCAAAGGCGGATTGTGTTCGTCCTCTCCTTGTAGTTATGTTGCTAGTACTACTACTGCTTATTCCTGAGTCTGCAGGATCAAAACTAGCGAAGAAAAAACCTGCTCCGCCTGCTAAAAAACCCGGGTATGGCAGCCCAAAAACACCAGGTAATGATGATTCAGCTATTTTCGACGTGCTTTCTTATGGAGCCAAGGGAGACGGAGTGACTGACGACACAAAGGTAGCTTCATTGATTACATTAGAATTTAACATGGATTATAACTTTTTGCAGTGCTAAAAGACTTGCAACATTGCAATAACAGGCATTCATGGCTACATGGCAAGCTGCGTGTAGTGTGGACTCTGCGCTGATTGTAATTCCGGCTGAATTCCGGTTTCTGGTTGGGCCCATTTCGTTTTCTGGACCTTGTCGACCCAATATCATTTTTCAGGTTCGATTTCACACCCATGAGATTTTGCATCCAAATGCATAAAAATTTAAATAATCATCTCTCAAAATTATTTTGGATTCAGATCGAAGGAACCATTATAGCGCCAACCAGCTCTCGAATATGGGGTTCTGGTTTGCTACAGTGGATACAATTCATCAAACTGCGCGGTATCACCATCCAGGGGTGTGGCGTCATCGACGGTCAGGGAGCAGTTTGGTGGGATTTTTCTGGTGGATATGAGGTACCTTTCTTACCAAACTGATAGCAATTTCATGTTGTTCTGTAGGACAAATATTTACCATTTGTTGTGGATAAAGTGTAAAATTGCTATGGACTGTTTGATCATTGAAACGTAGGACAAATATTTACCGATTTTTGTTGCGGATGAGTTGTAAAATTATTATTGATTGTTTGATCATTAAAATGTAGAACAAATATTTGACTTTGGTTTAATTTGTGACTAATAAGCTTAAAACTACCAACTTATGCAGATAAGCAGTAGGAAGACCAAGACTACCAAAATGCCCAGCATTAAACCCACTGTAAGTCTACACAGGCTCTGACATTTGCTGTAGATTCTTTAACGTTCTATGCTTATAACATCCAATTTTATATAAATAATATGCAGGCTTTGAGATTTTATGGAAGTTTCGACGTTACAGTCCAAGGGATAACAATTCAAAACAGCGCACAGTGTCACCTTAAGCTTGACAGTTGCACTTCTGCCAAAATTTTCAACGTCACAATATCTTCTCCCTGTGAAAGCCCCAACACAGACGGAATACATCTACAAAATTCTCAAGACGTTGAAATACATCACTCCACAATGGCATGCGGTACCTCAATTCCCTTTTTAACTCCCTTTTAACGCATAGATATTGTTATTGTTAGTATGTGAAGTCAGTTTCTTATTCCAGTATTAGTATGTGAAGTCAGTTTCTTATTCCAATATTGATTTAGTAGTATGGGGAAGTGTCATTCACGCTTTTATTCTTGGAAAAAAAATTTTGAAAAGATTTTGATTATGCTTCTATTCTTGGAAATCTTGTTTTGAAAAGATTCTGATTACTTGCATGTATTTTGTGATTTTTTGGAAATCTTTTTTTGAGAAGACTTTGATTACTTGCATGTTTTTTCATGATTTTTTAAGATAGTTAAACTTGAATGGGAATGTAGATGGAATTCTGTAACAGCTAATTTCTTCTGAGAATAAAATTGTTGAGAGACCTTATGCCTGTGGTTTTACCTAGTACATAACCAGGTTTTTCACATAAATTTGCGTGTTATCTATTTTGTACGATTTATTGCTATTCCAATGTGTTTTTTTCAATTCTGCACTGCATATTTTTTGTAACAGATATTTCTGTGTGTCTCACACATTCAAAACTAGACTTACAAAGGAGTTGTCTTGTTTGAAGCAGGCGACGACTGTGTGTCAATACAAACAGGCTGCGCAGATATCCGAGTGCACAACATCAACTGTGGCCCTGGTCATGGCATCAGGTATACTGGATAGTACTACATCTAATTTTTAGTATGAGTTTTCTACAGTCTATAAAGTTATTTATTAGTGTTTTTAAATTTAACTGTGAATCTTTTTCATCTACGGATCATATTTATAATCCATCATCAAGAAGAGTATTAAATCCAAGAGCACTCATGATAATAAATTATTGAGTATGATTGGAAACGTCGATGAAAAAATATACCCAATTAAACCCAAAAGCATTCATAAATAACTACATCAAATCTGTTTGTAACAGAATTATTTTATCTGTAACTCTTGTGGTAACAATTAAACCCAAAAGCATTCATAAATAACTTCATCAACTCTGTTTGTAACAGAATTATTTTATCTGTAACTCTTGTGGTAACAATTGTTTGGGATTATAATTGCAGCATTGGAGGGCTTGGAAAAGATCAAACAAAAGCCTGCGTTTCAAATATCACAGTCTACGATAGCTATATTTCAGATGCATTAAACGGTGTTCGAATAAAGACATGGCAGGTGAGCAGATTGATAGATTGATTGATTGATTGTTAAGAGAAATTTGAAATGAAGGAAAATACCCAATGTGATTTTTTATACTATAATTGCAGGGGGGAGTGGGATCTGTGACAGGAGTTTCATTCTCCAACATAGAGGTGTCGAACGTAAAAGTTCCAATTGTGATCGACCAATTTTACTGCGACAAAAGATTATGCCGCAACCAAACAGCAGCGGTCGCCATTGCAGGCGTGAAATACGAGAAAATCAGAGGCACGTATGCCGTCAAAGCTGTTCATCTTGCATGCAGCGACAATGTTCCATGCACGGACGTGACGTTAACAGGAATCGAACTTCAACCCGTCACCAGAATTCTTCAGAAACCTTTCTGTTGGAAAACTTATGGCGAAACGGAAACACCCTCTATACCGCCGATATATTGCCTGAACTCTGGCAATCCTTTCAAAAATGGCCATCTACAATCCCATCGGGATTCTTGCTAAAACTCTGGCCTTTTTTTTTTTTGGTACATTTTACATTCTACGCCTTGCTCCTTCATACTTGTACAAAACAAGGCTGTACATTCTTCCTCTGCTGGTTCACGTGAAATTGTTTTCAACTTTTTCAAGATCTCAAATGAAATTAAATAATTATGAGTTGAGAATGACAAATTATATAAATGACAGTGTACAACGAACTTCGCAGCTTTTGTTTTTTTAACTTTTCGATGATGTTGTGTGTTAGTTATGTTGTTGGTTTAGTTGTTAGAAGTGCTCAACAATTGTTTTTCAAATTTTGGTGTAAAATTTAAGTTGGAAATTGGAAGTGATTCTACGCGATTTCTTATTTCGGTGTGATTTTATCTACCCTAATTAGCCAATAGGCTTTTATATGTGAGCATTATAGTGCTCCGAATTGTCCCTGAAAATTTTCTAACTCGTTGGTTTTTCTATCGGCGTATTCCTTGAACCTCCTATGGGTGCAAGTGCTAGTATAATCAGCCAATAGGCTTTTATATATGAGCATTATAGTGCTTGGAATTGTCTCACATCGCAAAGTTTTCTGAATTCATCCGTTGTTCTTATGGCGTATTCCTTGAACCTCCTATGGGTGCGAGTGCTAGTTATATCTTTTTGTTGTTACACACTTTCAAATCATGTGTACCTCTTAAATATCATCCACTTCATCAGTCAAAAGTTAATTTTGGCCAACAAAAATAGGATAAATATTTACCACTTTCTATTTTGTGAATGAGGTGTAAAATTACTATTGAATGTTTTACCATTGAAGTGGATGATATTTAAGTAGAGTGCTTATAATGATGTATACTTTTGTAAGGAAGAGCTTATCTAGCTGGTGAGTTGTAATTTCGACAGTAGTCGAAATAACAACGACCAAAAGTCGATTGCATTTACGCATGCATCTGAAGGGCAGTCGGTAAAATCATTTTGCTTGCAATTAGGTCATGTCATGGGGTCGAGTCTTTTTATACAGCCGACATGTTGTCGTGCGACTGTTTATGTGAGACGCTTTTGTAACATGATAGTATTGAAAAGCACTTTGAGAAGTCCACAATACAAATGTTGAAGTGTGAAACCTCTTTAACCTTGATATATACCACTTTTATTATTTTCACAAGATTCAAAGACAAAAGACATACACATACATTATACCTAATGTGTAACATGAAATACTAATGCAATACTAATTGTTCTATCTCAAGTCTCTATCTCAAATTACTTTTAAAATATGATTCCAAGATGAATTTTAGTATCTTAGGACTTGTTTTTATATATAATATCCTAAATGCTAATTCGAATATTTTAATGCAAACCAACGATCAATTGCCCAATTTGGTTTAGGAGAACATAGACACAATTCTATCTAAAGAAGACAACCATAACTACAATCTATTCTAAGATATAAAAACTAATATGAACTAAAATAAATATATTAAGATAACTTTAACATCATTGATAAATTTATTAAGTCTTATCAACTTATTCACACAAAATAAACTAAAAAGAAAGATACCAAACTAACATATCTTGACACAAAAAGTCTTATATTCTCCTCTACAATAATAAACAACAAATTTCTTCAAACGTTGATTGCTTTATTGTGATACGCGTCACTCCTCTACCATGAGTTTTCTTAAGTTCGTCAATTATAATGGAGTTAGTTAACACGTTCCAATTGAAAACATAGAATCACGGGTTCGAATCCTTGTAAACATTATATCGTCATTCATTACATGTTCCGATTCATTGACATTTTTAGACCCAGAATTAATTAATTGGACCTCAATTCTACTTTCATAGAATATGTGAAGTTCTAAAATTTTGGGATATACTATAATAGTAAGAATTCTATTGTTTTCATATTGTTTTCATTAGGTTGAGAAGATTTAATAGTGGTGCATGTACCAATAGTTGTCATAGAAGTGGTACATTGAAAGCTCAATATTTTAAAAGTATGGTACTAGTAGTTGTAAAAGAGGACCTGCACAACTATTGGTCTAGCTTTTTGGGGCATCTATTATGACACCTCAACAAAAGATATGTCGATGACACATTTTTTGTGGGTGTATGTGGGTGAAATGAAATATCTGAATTGTCCACATTGCTGGTTGCTCAGAGATATAATTTTTTAGTGCCATTATTACATGTACATTGCTATATCAACCCATAAAGTTAGGGTGCATCACTATTGGGCCCTCTACTTTATAATAGGTGAAATTTTATCATTGACAAGTACCTTTATAGTGCATGGAATCTTTCATTATAAAAAGTGCAATGCCATACAATTATTTATTATGTATAATATTTTTAATGGTAAATTTGCATACTCATCATTTCTTACATAGTTTTGCATTTTATTTTGATGAAATGACTTGATATACGTATATAGTGATAAATGGTATAATTTTGTATGAAGTTGGGCTTGTTCATCTAGAGTTTTAGTGTGCACATACATATTTATATGCTTAGTTCTATCTTATTTTTACACACACACACACACACACTTCTCTACGTTCATCTTATCTATCACTCATATTTATCACATTCACCTATGCATCTATCACCATTTACCCAGTTGCCACATGGACTTGACCATTAGCTTGTTCTAGGACACTTCTACAGTCATAGGGGCAACCCCATAGCTACAATTTGTCCCTTTTCGTTTTAAAAATCAAAATTCAAATTTAGTTGACTAGTTCCATTCACCTTCCAACATTGAGCCAACTAAACACATGTCTAATGCAATTTGATGTTATGTGCTAATATTTAATGACATTCAATAGATTCATCTAATCATCACATAATCATTAAATAATCATTCAAAATCATTTCTTTCTAAAATATTGAAGCAATTAATAGCGATGTTTTGATTTGATGCACTAAATGAAGTAACAAATACACATACTTTAGGGCACTAGTTTTGTTATTTTTTATCCTTGCTCACTTCTTGGGGGTTGATCTAGGAGAACTTGTCTCCTTGTGACAAATCAACAACCCTAAGGTATTCCTAATTACCACCAAGTCCCTAGATCTTCAAAAAGAGCAGTGTAGACTATTATCCATTTAAACAAAGTTGCAGAACAAAACATCACTATGTGCAAGGATGAGTTTGAACTTAAAGTATAGATCCATGAATGTGACTTTGTCCAAGATTTACAAATGTGTCCTATTACAAAACACATATTCAACACAAACACTAAGACACTTCACTAATATAGAGGTATCATTTTTTGAGCATCCATAGTGATCATAGAATCTTCTTCACTTGGCACTCATTTTTTGATCATCAAGATAAGTACCCCTATCTTCTTACTTAATCTTTCTAAAATAACAAGTACACTTATCTAATTTATCATTCCCTTCTATATTTAGTCAATCTAGGCTTATTGTGCTTAATTGATTACATTTATTTAAATTAGCTTAGGTTACACATTAAGGAAAGTTTATTTTCCTTTACATTTTGGTGAGTGTGTTTGATCCTACACAACTCAACCTTATTTTTATGATTTTACATTAAATTAGAGTTTTCATATCCACATTTTTATGAGTTTATATTCTATTTTTAGATCTAAACTTCCTTTTACACCCTTGTGCTTCATTGATATATCTTTTTTTATTAGAATTTATGTGCTTCATAATGACATCTATTTCACCTACCCTACCCACCAGGTTGGCTATCAAATTATGGTTTTACTTTAACATTTAATATACCATTGATATTTTTTATTTTTAATCTAAAACTGGGTATTTGAGCTTTATTTTTATATATCTTGTTTATGCCACTTAGAAGGAGTCATTGTTTAAACCATAGTATGGCCCAAATTGATAAGAATGAAGTCTATTTTGATACTCATAATGAGCATAATGAGGAGTATGATCATGATGGTCGTTTGGACAATCAAAATTCTGTCAATGAGTTGGTTAGTTTGGCTCATGCAAAGAATCCTACACAACTAGTAGATATGTTTTATGATATGTTTGTTAGTAATCTAGTACAGTCTAGGTAGGGGATCTAATAAAAGACAACATAACCTAGTAGCCTAAAAATCCTTAGACAACATTCACATACTAGACATAAACAACAACAAATTCACTTGTATTAATAAGGAAATCTACCTTAAAAGGCTACAATCATGTTGAGAAAAATGCCTAAACTATTACATAAATAACAAATGGCATATGACTATTCTATGTTGTGTGATGGATGAAAACTCTAGTTGTTCTTCTAGTTATTCTATGGATTTTCTCTTGTTTTTCTAATATCTTCTTCACTTTAGATGGTCATCTCACTATTCACTTGACCTTTACCTTGTCATGTTTCCTTCTTTGCTTTAATATGCTCCCTTGCTCTAAATTTAGGACATGTCTTAGACCAAGAAATGACCTACGTATGCTTTCAAGACCATGTCTTCATGTCTATAGGGATTTGTAGTCAAATCATTTTCCCTAAAATGCCACATGATGAATCAGAAGGATGAATTAATCATGGCAAACTATTTGGCAACCCATAATAATGGCTTTGAGTTCTTACTGGGTATATTTATCCAAGAGATCTACTACTTTTTAAAACTACCCCTTATCTCTACTTGAGTCCAAATGAAAATCACGATGAAGCTTTAATGAGTACCAAGATTTTGATGAAATATCTACAGGAGAATATTAACCAACCAAGAAAATTGTGTGATCCTATTTACAATTCAAATTTTGAAAGAAGTTGATCTAGATAGAAGATGATGCCAGGTGTCCTCTATAATCCATGTCATAAATTTCATCTCTGCCAATGGTCATTCACACCTTGCTACCAATTTCATCCCAATTGTTGTTGAAGATATAATTACTATTGAAGTGAATTCATGATGTTGCAGAAGTCACACTAGATGATGTTCTTGAAGTCGCACAAATAGGTTGATGTTGTCAAAGATGCAACTATGTTCTTTTGTTGCTAATGAAAACTAGTACATTCTTTTGACTCTAATGATATATGACATTGTGGCATTCCTCATAAAACCCACACAAAGAATTGAAAAATATTCTTAACTTGCCATTATTTTATTTTTAGGTGATGTAAGATTGTTTGTAAACTTAGATACTCCTACATCAAACACACTAGGTAAGTGAAATGTACCTTGATCTCCAACTCATGAAAATTTTATAAAATTTGGAACTTAGATCCCATATTTACTAGCTTTAGATGCATTCACCATGTTTCTTCAATAGCTTTATTCTTCCATTTCACTAAGTACTCACCATTCTCTTTTCCTATTGTCTTGTCAATCACTCGCATGTCTAACTTTGATTCTACCTCATCTTTTTCTTTCTTAGGAAACTACTACACCCATTCTTCCATTGAATAATCTAAAACTATACTTTCCCTTCCACTTGTTGGACCCT
Organism: Cunninghamia lanceolata; assembly: GCA_027924645.1. NCBI lineage: Eukaryota > Viridiplantae > Streptophyta > Pinopsida > Cupressales > Cupressaceae > Cunninghamia > Cunninghamia lanceolata. The sequence goes on from BSBN01000082.1 coordinate 4,795,014, forward strand.
CATAGTAAGGGTACAAATCTACCACATTGAAATTGGGGAGATATCCACTCTTTTTGTGAGCTCTATCGCATAAGCATTCATTGTAAATTTTCTCAATAACTTACAAGGCCCAACATTCTTCTATTTCAGCTTGTTGTTAGTTCTCTGGACAAACCTTGCCTTTCACAAATAAGCTAAAACCAATTCTCCAACTTGAAATTATTACTCTCTCCTCTTGAGATTAACATGTTGTTTGTATCTCATTGTACTCTTTTCAAAATTTCCCTTCGCTTCCTTATGTAACTCGTGCATGTACTCAACAAAATCCTCTACAACAACACTTTGTCTTCCCAACTTAGTTGTATTTCTCAACTCATTTACCACTCTAGGATTGTACCCTTAAATCTAAAAAGGATTCTTCATCATACTCTTATTAACTATGTTGTTGTAAGCAAATTCAACTTGTTTCAGAATGTAGTGTTCCATATACTTGACTTCAATTGAATTGAACATCTCAACAAATTTATAAGGTTCTATTGACAACATATATTTTCTCATCCATTTGTGGATTATATCTTAAACTATAGATCAACTTAGTGGACCCAACTTTTTCCACAAGGTATACTAAAAATGATCCAAAAATTTGTATCCCTATCTAAGTCTATGCTATTTGGTAAGGCATGCAATCTTATTACCTCTCTAAAGAATAATGTAGGAACATGAGTACATCACTCTACTTCTAGCAAGGTGTAAATTGTGTCATAACTCATTGAGTTACTAGTAGCCCAAGAATGAATTCCATACTCACATCTTCCCATGATCTTTCTAGTATAAGCAATGGTTAATATAAATTTGTATTTGACTTCTCCCCTTGGTATGTTGTCAAACTATACAAATTTATACAATAGTCTTCACATTTGTACCCATCCTTATCCAATAATGGCTCTCACAAAACTACACCAATGTCTTGTCCACCCCAAAATGTTTAGCTAGACCTCCACTATGCTTCTTTCTCACTAAGTTCTCCCCCATTGAACCATGAGGTATACACAAATGTTTCCCTTTGAACAATATACCCCCGTGAATGAAATAATATAACCATGGAATCCTATCCATGTCAATTTGGTTCTTACACATTGCCCAAGATTCCTTAAAATCCATGTCATCCTTATATAACTCTCTCAGGGAGTTAAATCCAACAACATCCATTCTCATCTCATTCAACAAAATATATCTTCTACTAAATGCATATAATAACCTATTTGATCGACCACTCTTATGCTTTAAAATAAATGAATAAATCTTAATAAAATCCAACCCACTTTATATGTTTTTAGTCAACTTACCTTGGTTGTTAATAAACTATAGTGCTCAATGATTCATGAATAGAACAAATACCTTTGGGTTAGAAGCATAAATACATGCCTCACTTGTGGGCTATTTTGAAAAAAATGAGTTTTGCAAGGTTAAAAAGATGGAACACTTTTGAATGAAGGTTTTGCCTCATTAAAATTTTCTTCATTCAAAGGTATTGGCCATTCCACATGTGATTAACCTTTGAGTAAAGGATTATAACATGTCAATGTTATATGTGTCTTTTAAAACATAATGTTTTAAATTTTTACATTTATGCTAGCTTTATATGATATTTATTTCAAGGACCTCTAATTAAAGTTAAACTTTAAATGTTGGTCCTTAAATCAAAAGTACCTAAGTGGCACTTATGCAGCACCCATTCTACATGTTCACTCTCTATTAGATAAAAAACATTGATTTGGGTCACATTTTTTGCAATCAAATGTTGTCATCATGACATAATATTTTGCATGAACTTAGCTCTTAGAGTAAGCTTTCCAAAAAAGTATAATTTTTAATATTTTTATTTTCTATTTTTAATGAACATAAGTTTTTACCAAATAGAAAGACCTATGTTCAATAAACATGGAACAAGAAAAAAATACAACCACCCTCCATATCCATGTCATTGTTTCAAAACAAATTTGGTGTGTGTGTGTGTGTCTATATATATAAAGACTGTGTTATGGGAGAAACATGTGTCTAAATTGTGATTGATTTAAATCCAAAATTTAACAATAAATAAAATATGCAAAAAAAATTATAAAAAAATATGTTCCTTAGCCATTAGTGTTAGTGATCTATGTTTAAGAAATTATAAATTGATTTTATTTCTAGATCAAGATAATGTGTTATGGGGAAATATTACTCATTAAAATATTATAAATTATAAGAAAAAAATATTAACAAATATTTTAAAATAAGACAAACTGTTTTTTTTTAAATTAAAAAAATAGAATCTACACATGAAATCTCACAAATCACTAGTTTTGTTATGTCAAAAAAATGCACCCTTGGGGGCTTTTTCCTATTAAGGTTTAGCTCCCGAGTCTTTAGATTGCATTTAGAGCATCTTGCATGATAATTCAGACTCTCAATGAGAAAACCCTTGGGTCTTGTAACAAATGGGACCTAAGGGGGTCTATTTTGATGATCCTTGAACAAAGACAAGGGGGTGGACTTGGATGCTTGTGCCCTAGTCCAACCCTATTTTGGGTCTGCCTTAAATTCAAATGTTAGGTTTATGACCATTATTTGGTTTCTAGGCTGACATCATAAGTTTCAAATATGAAATTCTTGGCAAGAATCTTTGTAGTTGCATATATAAGCATGTTTAGGTTATCATTTAGAAACTAGAAGATGATTGGGAACTTTATGCATACTTGAGACTTTTATGATATCATTGTGTTACAGAGCATAACATTGTTATTGTGTTTATTTTTGCATGTTGGATTACATCTTCTACTCATGGCATTGAAGAGCTTCTTCTTTCCATGAGAACTTCATCATTAAGGTGACATCTATTATGTTTTATCATCATTATCATTTGGATTTTTGCCTCTATCCCACAAGGATACGCACTCTCTCTGACAATGGTGTTCAGAAGACTTGAATGTCTTTCCGGGGCTTGACTAAGGCAAGCCTCTAAACACCACAACCCCCTCCCACACTCCTTGTGATTGCAGGTTACAAGTATTGGATCTAGAGAAAGTGGAGTTATAGGGAAGATAGGAAAATATTGAAGATTTAGGATCTAAAAAGAAGTGGACATTGTGTGAGATTTTGGGACAAGGGTGCCATCACCATTGTCCTCCACTATCAGATCATTGGAAACAAAAGTTATAACAGAGATCAATGTCGAAAGGAGATTGAGAATCCATAAAAAGAGTAGCACATTGGACTAGGGTACCATCACCATTGTCCCTGACATTTATGTTTTCCAAACTACAAAAAGTAGTGAGTTAAGGTTCTTTGCCCTTTATCTAATTCTGGTGGAATTTGTCGTAATTCACAGATTTAATTGTTGTTTTGCTTAAATTCGGGTTTCAAGGGCATAAAAGCATTAATTGGCAACATTGTACGATAACCTCTAAATTTCCTAGTAGAAAACCAAGTGGCAACCCAATCCGATAAATGACTCTCCTCTCAATAGGAGAAGCACTCGGTTGAAAAACCCTTGGAATGCTTTGTGCAAAGGAGGATTCAAACCAAAACCCTATCACCCCCTTTCCATATTAAACAAGTTTACATCATTTTCAAATCCTTAATGGTTTTTTTCTATACTTGACAAAAAAATTGTCTAAAAAAGTTGATTTGAGTGAGCCTCTTAGACCAAAAAGTGAGACATACCATTATGCTTCCACCCATTGGTAGCAAATAGTGTCTCCACTTCTTAAGCGCTTGAACAATTGCATAAAATTATTGGTCATTTATTGAATATTTCTTCTTGGCTTCATTTATCTTCTCACTAAAATATGTAATGGGCTTTCCTTGTTATCTCAAAACTCTACCTATTCCTATCCTCACATCATAGTCCACTTGAAACACTTTTTAAAATATAGCAATGCTAGAATGACTATTCCATCACTTTTTCATTTAATTTAGTTGAAATCTCCTCTCTACTAAAACTATCCAATTAAATTCATTCCTACCAACCTTCATTGTCTCCATGATAGGTGCACACTTGTTATTAAAATTTTGATAAACTTTCTTTAAAATCTCACCAAACTATGGAATCATCTTGCCTCAAATGTACCTCTTGGAGATGGCCACTCCAAAATAGCTCTTACTTTTTTAGGATCCATTTTCAAACCTTCTTAGGAGTTACAAAATCTAAGTACATAAAATACTTCATAAAACTACACTTTTCAAGTTGATAACAATTTCTCTTCCTTCAATATTTGTGAAAAAAACCTTAGTTGCATCAAGTGCTCTTCCTTTATTCTACTAAATATCGAAATATAATCTAAATAAACAACTACAAACTTACCAATTAATGGCTTTAACACTTCATTCATTAGTCTCATTAATTTTCTTAGTGAATTTGTTGATCCAAACAACATATCAATCCAATCGTAGAACCCATCCTTTGTATTGAATGTATTTTTCTACTCATCCCCTTCTCTAATCCATATTTGGTGATATCCACTATTCAAATCAATCTTTGGAGAGAACTTATCTCCATTCAAGAAATCCATTAGATTTTTCTTGGTAACATTATAAGATAAGAAAAGAGATCTAATCAATTATTAACTAACTAGATCAATGTTCCCAATCAAAAATTGGAACACAAGCCACCAATGACTCTAGGCTTGGTTGCTATCCCTAGAAAAGAGCCAAGCTATGTTGGTGGTATCTTTGTTCCTTAGTTGCATTACAAAGATTGATTCAAGGACCTAAACTAAACAAGTGATCAATTTGACTATGTTAACAGCATATAGGTGTTACAAAATAGATGTACATAAAAAAAAAAAGTAGATTTGGGAAGATAACAAGGAGAGGAACCTAGCACTAAAAACTGGAGAAGAATGTTGAGGACACTAGAGCACTACTATAGCATCTGAATGAGCATACAGGAATTACAGGACAAATATGAAAAAATAGAGAGTAGATCTGGGAGGACAATGGAGAGGAGAATCTAGCACCGGAAGTAGGATTAGAATGGGTAGGATGCTAGCATTGGGTGCTAGTGTCTTTAGGGTTTTATATGGACAGAACTTCTGTTGATGATCTCTGTCTCAGATCCTTCCGTCTCTTTGTCTCTCCTCAATGTCTAAAACTTCCTATTGCGATCTACACACATGCAAAAGGGGGAAAGTGTTTGTGTTGTATAGGGCTTGCCTCAATCAAACCCCATGTTGGTATTCCCTGTTGAATGCACAAGACAACTAAGAGTGGGGGGGTGAATCAATTGTAACTTATAACTTCAAAACCCTCAAACATATTCAGATCCACATTAATCCAATTATCCCTTAAACTTGTTATGATGATTAAATGTGAAAAGAAAATAACAGAAACTAAAACATAGCAGCACCAAACACAAGACAACACCAAGTTTTACGTGGAAAACTGAAGAAGGAAAAAACCATGATGAGGATTAGCTCATAATATAAAGTAGTAACAACACCAAATTACAAAGGCTTACTATTAGAGGGCTCACTACCCATAATAAAAGTTCACTGCCAAAGGGCTCACTACCCAGGGACTCACTGTCTAGAATGAAAGAGATAGAAGAGGTGGCTCACTGCCAGGGTTGAATTGTTATAATTGCACCTAACATATGCATGGAGTATAGTTCCAATGAAGCTCAATATTTACCACAACACAAACATCACCTCCACAGCATCATTGAAAAATAGTAGACCCCTTCTACTCACAATATCCAGTAGTCTAACACATGAAGGCTTGTACTACACCACACTATCATTCACATCACATCCATCATGCACACACACACAAACATGATCCCTTGACACTCATTTATACCATCTTCAACCTTGAAAACATTCTCCAAGGTTAGCAACACACCTTAGCTTTGCATATTCAAATTAGGTCGACGCCAAAACATTTTTGTGATGGAAAGGAATGAGTGTGGACCACAACACACCTTAGCTTGGACCCAAATTCACACATACACGCTTCGCCATGCTTTGACAATCACCAAAGCAGCTCCACAATTAGTGCAAACACATAAGGCTGGCCAAACCTATGTAATACAATGAAAATTTTAAGTACACACTTCCTCAAGGAAAGATACGGCTCATGGACCACACACAATGCTTGAACACACTCTAGAATGTTCCACAAACATTTCAAAGCAACTTGAAAACCAACAAACTCCTCCGCAACAACTTTCACTTGAAGAAAGTTCACATCAAATCACTTAACCAACTCTGTCATACACTGCAACTCAAGAAACCAACTTGCGGAGCACCAAACCATGAACCACTTCAACAGAAGAAAGATATGAACCTTATAATCACAATTCCAAAACCACAAGATCTAAAACCTCTTTGTAGAGAAATGTGGAGCACATACATTTCTCCCAGACACCTCTGCAACACTCAGAAACACAGTCCACACACTAGTGAACACAACTTCCTCTGCACAACAAACCAAAGCACAAAACTTGGAATATAACATATCTAAACATCCTTGAACAACATATCTAGACTGCAAAGATAGATCTTCAACATAGAAGAAATGTGGAGCAAGACTAGAACACTACTTTGTTAAGCCAAACAGTCTCTTCAACACATTGCTTCCTTTATTAATCAATTTTTCTCAAAAGCACTTAGATACCAACCATCAGAAGCATATTCCTAACATCTTCAACACCTCTTCAAAGTAACCAAACCACCTTTAGCAAAGCAACTCAACCAGATAGCTCATACCACTGCAATCAACCTCATCTTTGTTCATCATCAACTCATACTATAACTCTGTTCAACTATCCTTATTATCATAGACAATATCCACTCAATACTAACTACTCAACAACCTCATCTCTACTCAACCAAACTTATACCTCATCTCTACTCTACCAACCTCATACTCTTGCATCATTTCTTAATTCATACTCTTGAAATAGTTGACACCAATGACAACACAAGCTTGTTGACATCAATGACAACACTGATTACTCATACTTGCAACAATCTCCCCCTTTGTCATTGATGGCAACACATAATGTGAAAAACCATCAACACAACATAGACCTCAATATTGAATGTTTTTTACTCTTTCTCTCTTTGACTCCCCTTCAGATTGCTATTCTCTTTTGGCTATCTTATCCATATTGATCTCTCTTTCTCCCCCTTTGTTTTTCACATTGAACTCTCTCCCCCTTTGACATCAATAGAAAAGGGTGACACAACTCTTTCTTACTCTCTCCCTTTTTATGATACTGCACATACTTGCACTACTCACTATTGCTCTATCACATCTTTTCTTTCACTGCTCTTTTTTCTCCCCCTAACTTTAACAACCAACAAAGCCACTACCTACTCCCCGTGAGAGGTAGCCTCCAACATTAGTCCATAACAAAGAATGAATCTTGACATTCACTAGACTGATGCATCTAGTTCAAAGAAGGAGGGGCAATAACCCCTAACTTCTCCCAAAGATACTCAAATGTATCCTTAGGAAGAGCCTTGGTGAATATATCAGTAATCTGATCCTTTATAGGCACATACTCAAGCTTCACTCATTCTCTACAACCTTCTCTCTCAAAAAGTGGTACCAGATTGATATCTGTTTTGTCCTTGAATGCATCACCAGATTCTTTGAAATGTTAATAGCATGTGTATTATCACAAAAGATAGGAATAGGTTCATCATATACCACTCTGATATCCTTCAAGGTTTGTTTCATCCACAACACCTGTGTGCAGCAAGATGGTGCTGCAATGTATTCTGCCTCTGCAGTAGACATAGATACTAAATCTTGCTTCTTACTTAACCATGACACCACTTTGCCACTAAGAAATAATGCTCCACCACTTGTACTTTTCTTTTCATCTACACAACCAACCCAATCCGCATCTCTATAAGCACTTAGAGCAAAGTCATTATCCTTCCGATACCACAAGCCATCATCCAGAGTGCCCATTAAATATATGAATATCCTCTTCACTGCTACAACATGTGACTCTCTAGGATCTTCTTGAAATCTAGCCACAAGACAAATTGCATGCATAATACCTGGTCTAGTAACAGTTAAATATAGTAATCCTCCAATCATTGACCTATACCTACTCTGATCAACCTTGGGAGATTCATCACTCTTGCTCAGCTTGCAACCAGTTGCCATGTAGGGGTACATACTAGTTTAGAATCTTCCATCCCACACTTCTTTAACATCTCTCTTACATACTTTGACTGTGAAATGAAAATTCCCTTATCTGTCTGATTGATCTATAACCCAAGGAAGAAGTTCATTTTTCCACACATTGACATCTCAAATTCTTTCTACATCTCATCTGCAAAACTCTTACACATACCTTCATTTCCTCCAAATATTATATCATCTACATACACTTCCACAATAAGGATTTGATCTTCACTTGCTTTGATGTACAAGTTGCTATCTGTGGAGCCTTTAATGAAACTTTGTTGTAATAAATACCTGTCTAACCTTGCATACCAAGCTCTGGGGGCTTGCTTCAAACCATATAATGCCTTCTTCAACCTGCAAACCATTTCTAGTTTATTTGATAATTGAAATCCATTTGGTTGCTCTATGTACACTTCTTCTTTTAGTTCACCATTCAAGAAAGCAGACTTCACATCCATTTGATATACTTTGAAATCCTTATGTGTTGCAAAAGCCAAAAACGTTCTAATGCCCTCCATTCTTGCCACCAGAGCATAAGTTTCCTCATAGTCTATTCCTTCTACTTGTGAGTAACCTTTACACACAAGCCTTGCCTTGTTTCTTACCACTTCTTCATTCTCATTCAATTTGTTTCAGAATACCCACTTAGTTCTAATCAAATTTTTGTTCTCTAGTCTTGGGACAAGTTCCCAAGATTTATTTTTTCTCAATCTGCATTAGTTCTTCTTCCATATCCTTGATCCAATACTCATCCTTGCATGCTTCAATCACTGTTCTAGGTTCAACCTTAGAAAGTAAACATATATATACTTGTTCTTCAGTAGCTCTCCTTCTTGTCAATACACCTTTGCTTTTGTCACCAATGATTTGATCTTCGGAATGATGCTTTTGTACATACCTAGGGATCTTAGGAATCTTTTCTGGGGCTTCTTCAACCTACACTTCCTTTTCTTTATCTTTTTCTTCTTCACTGCTTGAATACTCATCTGATTCATATCCATTCACCTTTGAGTTCATTTGTAGGTCTTCATCAACTTTGACATTCGCACTTTCAACAATATTTTTAGCCTCTTATTATAGCACCAATAAGCTTTGCTTTTGTTAGTGTATCCAAGGAAGATACCTTCATCAGATCTTGCATCAAACTTTTCCAAATTTTCTTCATCCCTTCTGATATAACACTTGCTTCCAAACACTTTGAAATATTTAATAGTAGGAACCCTTCCATACCATAATTCATAAGGAGTCTTTGTATTGTTTGTTCTTGGTTGCACTTTGTTTTGTATATAGACAACAATATGAATTACTTCTCTCTAGTAGACCTCCTATATGTTTGCTTCTTTTATCATTGTCCTTGTAGCTTCTTAAGTAGTCTTATTCTTTCTCTCAACCACTCCATTTTGCTGAGGAGTTCTAGGAGCAAATAGGTGCCTCTTTATTCCATGATCTTCACAAAACATGTCAAACTCATTGGAGGTGAACTCTCCACCTCTGCCAGATCTCAAACATTTGATTTTCATTTTCAACCAATGCTTTGAAATCTTTAAACTTATCTAGGGCTTCTAATTTTTCTTTAAGAAAAGTAACCCATGTCATTCTAGAATATCATCAATTAATAACATGGAATACTTGTCGCCTTGAAAACTCAAGACTTACTCTAGTAGGACCACAAAGATCTATATGCACTAATTCCAACAATCTGGTAGAAGATTGATCTTTAACTTTGAAACTCCCTCTTGCTTTCTTTCCAACTTGACATTCCTTGCAAATGACATTGATAGGCTTTGTAATCTTTGGCAGATCTCTCATAGCTTGAATTGAACTTGTCCTTACTAGGCTATCAAAATTGTTGTGACACAGTCTTCTATGCCATAGCCAACTCTCACTGATCTAAGTCATGATACAATAACCATCACCACATTTGAGGTGATAAATATTTCCATTTGTCCTCTTTCTAGTAGCTATCACAATTCCAGAGTCCTCTCTACTCTCACAGCCACCATTATGAAACATAAGAGTATATCCCTTGATACACATTTGTCCAACACTCAAGAGGTTATGTTTCAAACCCTTGACATAATAAACATCATCTATGTTATGCTTTCCATCAAAACCAATTAAGCCTCTTCCACATATCTTAGTAGTATTATCATCACCAAATCTAACTAGTCCTCCATCATATTTTTCAAGTTTAACAAACTTACTTTTATCATCGGTCATATGATTTGAGCATCCATTGTCAATAACCCAATATTTCTTTTCCTGTCTGGTATGAAAAGTAGATATCAACGTACCTTTAGTATTAGGACTTTCCTCTAGAGCCTTCTCCTACACGCACTTCTCAGTGTTAGTAGAAACAATATCATCTTTTAAATTTATGAACATACATTCATTTTTCTCATCATTTTCATAATCAAATTCATCATCAGATATACTTACATCTTCATTCACATAGTATCTTTTATTAGGAACTCTACTTTTGCTTTCCCTATTCTTACAGTTTTTTATAATTCTTTCTGGACATCTTGAAGCATGATGACCTATCTTTCCACAACTGAAACACTTGAAAGTCAACTTACCACTGTACTTACCAGTACCCAATTTCATTTTTCTCACAAAGTTAGCTTCCACATCATCAGCATTCTCCTGATCCGATTCCACAGTATTTTTAGATGTGTCAGCCTTGAAGGCAGTCTTAGCCTTTGCACTACTTGTACTAAATTCTCTCATTTCAAAAGTAATTAAGGTACCAAGCAACTGATATTTGGTAAATTGATTCATATTTTGCAATTCTTTAATAGCAGAAACCTTATGACTATAAGCTTTAGGAAGAGTTCTGAGTACCTTCAATATCACTTCTTTATCATCTATATTTCCACCAAGTCCTTTGATGCCATTGACGACTTAATCCACCTTTTGTATGTAGCTTGTAATGTTTTCATCTTCAAACATTCGCATGGTCTCAAACATGAGCTTCAGATTCTGTATTTTAGCTTGTTTGACCTTATCATCTCCTTCATAAACACTTTTCAACTTTTTCCAAATCTCATTAGTAGTTTTCAAATGCACAACTTTCACCAATTCAGAATTAGTAAGACTACTTAAAAGAGCATGTTTTTCCTATCAATTTCATGAGCTTTGATCTCATCAGCGGTATTTATACCATTCTGAGGTATAGAGTAATTAGACTCAATAGATCTCTAGATCTCATAACCAAGAGAAATCAGAAATGCTTCCATCCTTACCTTCCAGTGTGCAAAGTCAGATCCATCAAACATGGGAACATCCTTCGTGTGTGCCATCCTAGATCTACCTCAAGCTGTTAAGCTCTCTTCTAAGGAACCTTTCTTTGATACCAATTGTTGAATGCACAAGACAACTAAGAGGGGGGGTGAATCAATTATAACTTATAATTTCAAAACCCTCAACATATTTAGATCCACATTAATCCAGTTATCCCTTAAACTTATTATGATGATTAAGCATGAAAAGCAAATAACAGAAACTGAAACATAGCAGCACCAAACACAAGACAACACTAGATTTTATGTGGAAAAATCAAGAAGGGAAAAACCACCATGAGGATTAGCTCACAATGTAAAGTAGTAGCAACACTGAATTACAAAGGCTCACTACCAAAGGGCTCACTGCCTAGAAGAAAGGCTCACTGTCAAAGGGCTTAGTACCTAGAGGGCTCACTGCCCAAAGGGCTCACTACCCAGGGACTCACTATCCAGAATGAAAGAGATAGAAGAGGTGGCTCACTACCAGGGTTGAACTGTTATAATTTCACCTAACATATGCATGGAGTACAGTTCCAATGAAGCTCAATACTCACCACAACACAAACATCACCTCTGCAACATCACTAAAAAATAGTAGACACCTTCTACTCACTGCATCCAGTAGTCGAACACATGAAGGATTGTACTACACCACACATTCACCATGTTGTCATTCACATCACATCCATCATGTGCACACACAAACATGATCCCTTGACACTCATTTATACCATCTTCAATCTTGAATACATTCTCCAAGGTTGACAACACACCTTAGCTTTGCAAATTCAAATCAGGTTGATGCCAAAATATTCTCGTGGTGGAAATGAATGAGTGTGGTCCACAACACACCTTAGCTTGGATCCAAATCCACACATACTTGCTTCACCATGCTTTCACAATCACCGAAGTAGCTCTACAATTAGTGCAAACACATAAGGTCAGCAATACCTGTGTAACATAATGAACTTTTTAAGCACACACTTCCTCAAGGAAAGATATGGCTCATGGATGACACACAATTCTTGAACACACTCTAGAATCTTCCAAAAACATTTCAAAGAAACTTGAAAACCAACAAACTCCTCTACAACAACTTTCACTTGAAGAAAGTCCAGACTGGAACACTCAAACCAACTCTGTCATACATTACGACTCAAGAAACCTACTTGCAGAGCACCAAACCATGAACCACTTCAACAAAAGAAAGATATGAACCTTATAAGCACAATTCTAGAACTGCAAGATCTAAAACCTCTTTGCAGAGAAATGTAGAGCACAAACATTTCTCCCAGACATCTTTGCAACACTCAAAAACACAGTCCACACACTAGTGAACACAACTTCCTCTAAACAGTGAACCAGAGCACAAAACTTAGAATATAACATCTCTGAACATCCTTGAACAACATATCCAAACCACAAAGATAGATCTTCAACATAAAAGAAATGTGGAGCAAGACCAGAACACTACTTTGTTAAGCCAGACAGTCTCTTCAACACACTTCTTCCTTTATTAATCAATTTTTCTCAAAAGCACTTGGATACCAACCATCAGAAGCATATTCCTAACATCTTCAACACCTCTTCAAAGAAACCAAACCACCCTTTAGCAAAGTAACTCAACTAGATAGCTCATACTACTACAATCAACCTCATCTCTGTTCATCATCAGTTCATAGTATATAACTCTACTCAACTATCCTTATCATCAAAGACAATATCCACTTAATACTAACTACTCAACAACCTCATCTCTACTCAACCAAAATCATACCTTATCTATGCTCTACCAACCTCATACTCTTGACACAGTTGACACTAATGAAAAAACAAGCTTGTTGACATCAATGACAACATCGATTACTTATACTTGCAACATTCCCACCTCCACAACAACAATGATAATGATGATAGAAAGTGTGTGTTCAAGATGAACATACGCAAAACAAATGGTAAAGACTACAATAAAAAATACCATGAAACATAGTTACCATAAGTGTGAAACCCTTGTTTGATTGATGTCACAACATGAATCACCCACAAGGAGTTGATGGATGAAGAAGCTTCCTCAAATACCTACAAGGGTCAGTGCATACAACAATAGTGTTCACAAATAGAGAGCTTGTTGATAGAGAAGTTTTATCAAGCTCTAAATGAGGGAGAGAGGGTTGTTTATATATGAATCCCAAGTACTTTTCGAGGCCCCAATTAGGTAAGGATGACAAGGTAGATTGCTCAAGGCAAAAAGCCTGACATTCAAGATCAAAATATTTTTGGAGCCAACAGACAGGACTCTAGGACTAGGCACTAGTGTCCTGGTGATAATTTAAGGAGAGAAATAAACAAAATCTCATGCGTTCAAATGTTCTTTTCCAATCCTACACAACACAAAATAGGAAAATTGATTGGGGTTACTTGGGAGCTTTCCTAAGTTAAGCCCCTATTTCATTCTTCTATCCTCCATGGGAAGCCAATGGTAAGAGGAGTAGAAAAACAGTGTGTTCTCTTATCCTATGCATGTCTAGGAATTTAGAGTAGTGAAAATAAACAAAACTAAACTATAAATATTATCCCTAGTCTAAAAGGAGAAAATATCCTAATGTGCGAATAGGAATAAGGGTGGTGGTCTACACCACAATCTTGCCAAAATGCAAGTGAAACAATATGAAAAATATAAAACCAAGAATAACACTATTTCTTTCCAGGGGAACAATGGTATCACACCTTGAAGTTGTGGAGGAGGCTAAAAACACCTTGAGGGAAAATTTTTAGAAGCACATCTCAAAACCCTTGATGGAGAGCTTCTCCCAAGCATTGATCCCAATCAAGATTCCACGAGATTTAAATAGAATGACACTACAACATGGAGGAGCATCCAAATCTTCATATTTGACTTGTTAGAGCTCTACAAATCAATCTTTAACAATATGTTGGTATGTTTTTCAATAGCATGAGAGAGAGTACCCAAAAATATCAAAGAGCCAAGAGAGAGTCTCTTTTCCTCAATCTTTCCTTTTGCATGGAGAGTGGTAATTTGGGAAGTCAGGTATGCTACAAGGTCCATTTCACTACCTCGTAAGTGTTACTACTGATGGATTTAAAAAAAGAGAGCGGGAGAATCAACATTCAAAAATCTTAGAATATTTGGGACACTGACACGATGTGAAGATGTTTGTGCATAGCGCTTGCGTCCTAGGAATATTCACCCAAATTTTACGTGTGTTCTCACAAAATTGTAATAAATAAATGCCCATTATGGATTTTAGTAAACCTTGGTGATGGGTAAAATAGGCCAAGATTTAGGTTACATGACCCTAGAAACATGCTATGGGTGAGGACACCAAAGTGAGTCAAAACATAATGTGAAATTGGAAGGGTACTCAATTTTCTACACTACACATCCCTATGGTAACCTTGATAAGGGAAACACCACTCTAGTCCAAGGTCCTTATAGCCAATCCATGTTTGGTCTCCCAACCTTATGTGATCAACTAGTAGCCTCTACCTCCTATGTAAATTTTTCATCCTTAAATCCTTCAGAATCTAATCAATCCCATCCACAATCTTACCAAACCTACAATCCACTCTGTCTCATACAACTCAACCATAATGTATTTCCTCTAAGGACTACTAGCCAAAAATCCTCACTAACATAGCAAGAGAAAAGTTATGAAGTCAAGAAACATCACTAATCCAATGTCATTGCTCATTAGTAAATGCAAGTGTGTTGTTGACAATGGAGTCATCAAACCAAATCCCATCAAGAATGTCCATGATCCTCCTGAAGCCATCATCCCTACAAGTCTACCTATGTGGGAAAATAAACACACATTTCCAAAGGTCTATCAAATCTAAAATCTGCAAAACCTATAAAATCCATGAGTCAAATACCCCTCACCCATCCATGTGAAAAACTAGTGGAGTATATCCATGCATTAATAGCTAAAGGAGATGATGAATCAAAATGACACTCATCCATCTTGTCAACAAAGAAATTAAGGATATGTCAAGAGCTTGTTCCAAAGCATTCCCAAACTCATCCCCAACCAAAAGAAGATTCAAGAACCCAAGCTAGTCCCTTTCATGATCCCATGCAGTCTCAAGGTTAAAGCACCCACACCAATACCACCCCCAAACAAAAATCATATTAGTTTGGTCTAACCACTTTTGTCCAATTTGTTCTTCTCACATAAGAAAAAAATAAAAATACCACTAATTATTGCCTATATAAATATGGATTCATGTCTTTTATCTAAAGTGACAAGTATTTTAGGGTAAAGGCTTATGTCTCCATAAGCAAGGAATCTTGGAACCCAAACATGTTAATGCAATTCAAGGATTTTAGGGCATCATTTATAGGTCTCTTGACAATAATCTAAATATGTTGGTAACACTTCTGTAAATCCTAAGGAAACTTATTTCAATATCAAAATAGGTTCCTCCCATCACTCCTATAAAGGGATTGTTGCTACTAATCCTTTCATTGACACCACTATCCCTATCACCAAAATTGATCTTCCATCACCTCAATTCACCAATCAGGACCAATGAAATCACACATAATTTAACTTATTCCAAAATGATTAAGCTATCACAAATTTCATGGGATTCCAAGATAATATTTCCCCATGGGACCATAATATAGAATTTGGAAGCAATTTGGATGCACTAGCATATAAATTAAAGAGCCCACAAGATTCAAAGGATCACCATGTCACAAAGAAGTGACATGCAATATCAAATCAAAACTAAGTCAAAAATCAAAGTTACTCGAAAGGGAAATGTGGGTACACCAACCAAAAAGGAAGAAAAAAATAATGTGGATCTTAAATAAAAGATAATGTGGATCCCAAAGGAAATATAATCATAACTATAATAGTAACGTAACCCAAACACAACATCAAGGCAAAAAAATCCAAACAAATCTAGCCAAGCAACCTAGCACCATCCAAAAGCATCCATCATTTTTGTTCCTAGTCTTATTGCCAACCTTTATTAGCTCTAAACAAACCACCATTCTTGGGATATATCATTCCCAATCCTCGTGTTGTTATCAATATATTATTCCCACATCAACAATGTTTTTTATTATGATAAGCGAAAAAACAAGGGTGTTGATCCCTAATATAGAACAACCATGTGGGCACACAAAAAGGCTCAAAAAGCCATAAATAGAGCATTAACCAGACATAAATAGTAGATAGACAATAGGCAAAAGAGACATCGACAATAGTAAAAAATAGTAGAGAACAAAAATCACCTAAAAGACCTAGTTAAAAAGATGCTCCCAATCTTCAGTGAGGAAGGTATACATATCCTCATAGTTTTTCATTTTGTCCTTCCCAATTCCATGTTTTTTCATCTCTAGGTCTTGTAAGATAGCCAAAGTGGTGGATGAGCAATGCATAACCTTGGTTGTGAATCGATCAAGGATCTTGAAGTTCTTTTCCAACTCCAATAGCCTAGCTTTCATACCTGCAAAATCAAAAACATATTGAGAGCCAATAACATTGGCTTGAATATGCTCTTTAATGGGGTGGTCAGGCATCTCCAAGTCCAAGAAAGGAAGGTTCATCTCTGGAAACAAACTAGGCCCATCATCACCAGTAGGACCTTCATCATTAGAAGCATTAGTCACCTCCAATTTCTCAACATCCCCCTGGCTGTCTTTGAAACCTCATCCTTCTAGTCAAAGTCACTAGAAACCACCATCTCCTTAAGACTGGAAGTGAGTTTGTAAGCTGATCTAATAGACCTTCTAGTAGTTGGTTTCTAAGTCTTATGCCCATGACGACTAACATTTTCCTCATTCCTAGTATCATCATTGCCCCTAATCTCCTCAGTAGACTTAGTTGTCTCCCGCCTCTTCTCCTTTTTATTAGCTTCTTTGTTAACACAACCCCCTGACATCAACAAACATACATTTCTCCTCCTTATACCTAGCAACCCCTTTCTACTTTTTGTCACCAAATCTAATAGCAACATCCAATTTATGCTTAGAAGTCAACATAGTAGTAACAACCTGACCAGAACCATCTTTAAGGGAAACCAAACTGTCAGTAGCTTCCTAGTTGGGAGAGGCTTCAGTAGACTTAGAGGATTTAAACAGGCTCTATTTGATTTTGGGATTTTTCTTAGTCATAGAGGCTTTAGGGTCTACTACATTCTCTAAAGGTCTTCTAGGCATGACTTCCCTAATCACAATTCCCTACATTGACTTGCTTTTAGCCAACAGCAGGAAACCCACAAAAGTGTTATCAACAAGGTTAGCAAGAATGGGTTTAGGGGAGTAGAGAGTGAGATGGAATTTGTGGAGATAAAATATGAGCCCTTGATGTAGAGTGATTAAGGGTTTCTTTGGATTTGGGCATGCATCTCTGTAAAAACTTTCATAGAGGCTTTGAGGGAGTAAAGGAGATAAAATAGAAAACTAATCAAAATATTATGCTTGAAATGATTAAGTAACACAAAGTGATAGTTGTAGAACCTTCTAAAGTGAACTTCAAGTGTGACATATTTCATAATCATAAAACATATTGTAGAGGAAAACTAATGCGTTGTAGACTTAAACAAAATCCAGGGTTAAACCTAACTAAACAGTCCACTCTATCATTACATTCCTACATTAAATTATCGACCAAGGAGCATAAGCTTATGATGATTCTCACACTATTTATGCCTTCAAGACTCATTTCTATCCTAAGCTACCTCATACAAACTTATTCTAATCAACTTAATTGACTGGAGTTCTCATAAATGAAAGAACAACAAAAACAGTTAAAAACTTAGTTGCTACAGGTACCCCCAGCATAAGCTGAAGATAGCTATATTCAATAGAGAATTACAGAATTAACTTCAAATACATAGAATGAGAAAAGACTTAACACTAACCTCTAGAGGAATTCAATAAGGTATTCTATTCATTAATCACAACTATCAGAAATAGCAATCACGATTTCTCACTTACTTCAAAATGCAATGTATAAGATAACATGAAACAATCTAACTAGAAATGCATAAATAAATAAATAAATGTATGAAGAGAGAGTTAGTACCTTGAGTGGCTAGCTCAGGGAACTATCTCACTTCTTCTGGAAACTAAATCTACTTCAGATCTTCACACATTTCCCATGACATGCAGTTGAATTCAATTCATATCAAAGACAAAATCTTCTTTAGATTTTATTCAAAATCAAAACATGTCTGGAATAATAGATAACTATAAAAATAGAGTAACGACTATGTAGATAAAAGTAAAAATAACAGCTAACCCATCAACGAACTCATCCCCTAACTTATACAAAAGTGGGAGAGTTGTATACGATCTTCTAACTAACTGTGATCATTAATTCATCCCTGGCTATCAGGATATAGTTTTCAGATCAATTTATTAATTATCTAGAACAAAGGAAATAGAGTCCTATTAGAATAGAAATCCCACGCAACAGCTCATGAATGAAAACACATAAGCTGCAGTTAGGCTTCTAGAACAAGTCTTCTTCTTCCTTGCATTTATTCTTCCATGATGACCATGTTCATCTCTATCAATCTCCATTTCTGGCACTTGTACTACACTTTAATCAGTTTCCCTATTCTGCACTCTGTTACAATTAATCCTTCCTAGATGCTATGTCTTTGCTACACAAGGTTAATTATTCCAACATATATACACAAAATAACCTTTCATATTAAACTTATGGAATCCTATCTATATTGCATGCATATCAATAATTTAAAACACCCACTTGACAATATAATCACCATATTCCATTTATCAACATAGGTTCAAAGTCTCTTAGAAGTATATGTGAAACAACATATAATAAAGGTAATGTCTATAAGGTTCTTGCAAAATCATGTAAAAAGGTCTTTAAAAACATATAGAAAGATTATAAAAGAAAGTTAATATTTCAACCCAACATTTCCCCCCAACTTAAACTTTTGCTTGTCCCTAAGCAAAATCAAGGAACTAACATCTAGGGCAGAAAGTTATAATGCAAAGTGGTTTTTCTAAGGTCCATGTTTTCTTTGACTCCTCCTTGTTTGAGATAGAATCCATTGTAACATGCAAGTCTCTCCATCCTGTTTAGCTCAGCACACCTACACTTATCACCTCTCCCTCCTGTCTAGTGTAGCACTGGGTAGAAAAGGATAGGAGACTGATAAGTAAGAGGCAACCATGCTACTCCCTTTTTCTCTAAGATCTAGATTTACCTGTGTAACCTCTCAAACATATTCATGAAGTTGTGGAAAGAGTGGGGTTCCTTCTTTTGCAATTCTGGAGTTAGGCTATTCCACTTATTCTACGCATACCTTTGACAATTTTGAATGACGGACACTGCTAATCTCTGTATTCTTCTGTGATCCCTAAGTCTTAAATCCATGATCACCTTGTGTATACACCTAAAATTGGCTCAGGTTGAATTAAGTAAATATTTTGATATTTATCTTAATTCTTATTTTCTTCTGTCAATTAAATAAATATTATAAGTTTATTTGATTGGTTCATAATCCTACAATTAAATAAAATTATTTTATTTAATTAAAATGTCCAAATTTTTCTAATGTCTCAAGTCCAAAATCCACCTCACAAAATCCACTTCATCAATCCACCTCATCAATCCACCTCATCTCTTCCACCTCACCATGTTGCACATATAATTAAATATTCTTAATATTTAATTAGCTAATATCCTCTATTATCCAAAATAAATCTTTAATTCAATTATCCTCCGCTAATTGAATTCTTAATTCAATTGTTCCCCACTATCCTCCACTAATTGAATTCTTAATTCAATTGTCCCCCACTATCCTCCACTAATTGAATTCTTAATTCAATTGTCCCCCACTATCCTCCACCAATTGAATTGTCCCCCACTATCCTCCACTAATTGAATTCTTAATTCAATTGTCATAACCCACTATCCTCCACCAATTGAATTTAAAATTCAATTGTCATAACTCACTCTTCTCAAAAAAAGAATCTTTAATTCATCCATTATGAATTAAAGATTCACAAAAAATGAGAGCATTGATCTCATCTTTTGATCCTCACCCTCCATTGCCTTTTTAGAAAATCTATAAATGAGACCATTCTCTAAGCAATTAGGACAAACATATTCAGGCATCCTTACTATGCCCAACTTCTTCTAGACATCTTCTTCTGGCATCCTCATAATGCCCACATTCTTCTCAATTCCCTTCTTCATACCCTCCTAATGCAGAAATCATTCTAGCCATCCCACATCCTCTATTCATTGTCCCTGTGTTTGAAGCTCATCTTCAACACAACAAAATATCATAGCCATTCCGTTCTTGTCATCGTCAACAAGCAAGGAAGCAAGCTCACTGAGGGCCAATCTTCTTCATCAAGGTCGAGGATAGATAGGTGAACAATGGAAGCCGCAAGGTAACTGTAGACACCCTAAAATGACCAAGTCGCCGCACCACTTGCTTTTCGTAATCTGTCAAATCCCCTGCACTTCACACAGTAATTAAATAATCTAATTATTTAATTAATTTCACCAAATTCTTCTAAATCACAAAATTGCGACATTAATTAAATAAATCCTCGTTATTTAATTAATTAAATCAAATTCCTCTATTATTCTTCCACAATTAAATAAGATCTCAATATGAAGGAAGTTTCCAGTACTCAGGTACATAAGATCTCCTCCTTTCCACCTCGATCCGTTTCATCACTCTATCCAGAACTACATATTTATCACGTTCATCTTTCATCGTCGTGTGCCTTGATCCCATGGATACAGGGTATGTAGGCAGTCTGGAATACAAAGGACGTATCCAGTACTCAGGCACACACAATCCATCATTCTCCACCTGTCCCAATCCATTAGCATTCCATCCTTCTAGTCTTCCGTTTATCAAAATCCATTCGCCTTGACTTGACTAACTCAAGCAGCAAAACAACAAGCTAGCGCATCCTTTCAAAGCCAACGTTCTTAACAAACCTGAAGCAAAGAGGCTTCCTTCCAGAGTCATCTACTGTCCTCCTGTTCTGATTGCCAACATCAGCTAAGTCCTGCTTAACCAAAGCCCTAGATCAACAAGCTTGTCTTCTGCAAAGTGTTCCATGATTGAGACCAACACACGCGTCTCCTGCAACATGTGGCATTTCCTGCAGCGAGACATTGTCTTTTTAGGTAGATAGTACCCTTTAACGGACACCGAGTTCCTACGATAAGGCTGTTATCTTTCCTATCCAATCTATCCTGAGCAACCTCTTTGGCAAGAGAATATGTTGGCTGTATGTTTACTTTGTAAGTCAGTCAATTTGTGTTATGGTTTATCTTTTGTTCCTTTATCCATTACCTACTCAAGACTACCTTGATTTATCTATAATCTTGGTATGTTGCGATGCAGTATGGATTGGGGACATAGTCATTTGCTTTTGTGTGCCGTGTTTGAGGAATGATCTTTAGTATCTTTCTTAACATCATATTTATCTTGTGTGTGTTACGCCCTAGCATCTTACATATTTAATACTCTTCTTGCATTTACATGTATTGAAGTTTATTTTATGTTCAAGACTATGGCTTATTCACATGTACCAACAAGGTTATATTATGTCTAAGGGATCTAAGTTCAAACCGCTTGCTTGCAGTGTCGACGTCCACGCACTCAGATATTACTGCACCTTGGTCTTTTATACCTTGGTGGCAAACTATCCACGTGCTATATCAAAAATAAGGATTGCTCTTTATAAACAAATGTGAAACCATTGAAACAAGCTCATCCATTTACACCATCCATTTACCCATGGCCTTATATAGTTTTCCAACAATGATCGATCAATAGTCTTTCTCTTATGTTCTTTTCTATCTCCACTTTCTTCTATTCAACCTTGTCTGTCTCCAACAAAATCTTCTAGTCGAGTGTCAACACAGTTCTTCTGTCGCTTCCCTATCTTTCCTCTCGAGGGGGCACCCTACGCCAACTACGCTGGGGCAACTAGCTACACTGGGGCAATAAAATTGTATCACATCTTCAATAATCAATTTCTTTGAAGCAACGCTATA
This sequence comes from Cunninghamia lanceolata, assembly GCA_027924645.1. NCBI lineage: Eukaryota > Viridiplantae > Streptophyta > Pinopsida > Cupressales > Cupressaceae > Cunninghamia > Cunninghamia lanceolata. The sequence continues at coordinate 4,817,509 of BSBN01000082.1, forward strand.
AACTGCATTGCATCAAAGAGGGGCAAAATGTAGACACCCTAAAATGACCAAGTCGCCGCACCACTTTCTTTTCGTAATCTGTCAAATCACCTGCATTTCACACATTAATTAAATAATCTAATTATTTAATTAATTTCACCAAATTCTTCTAAATCACAAAATTGCGACATTAATTAAATAAATCCTCGTTATTTAATTAATTAAATCAAATTCCTCTATTATTCTTCCACAATTAAATAATTTTAATTATTTAATTAGATCATTATCCTCCTTCCAAAATTCACATCCACATTAATTAAATAAACCCAATTATTTAATTAATTCAACAAATTCCCTTTTATCTAAAATTAAATAATTCTTAAATTATTTAATTAAGTCCAAATTTATTCTTCCAAAATCATGCACAACAATTAAATAAATTTATTTATTTAATTTGCTTTTCAAATCTTCTAAATTAAATAATTCCAATTATTTAATTATTTCTTCCAAAATATCTCCTCTAAATTTAAATAAATCAATTATTTATTTAAGTTGCTTTTTCTTCTAAATTTGAGTTATCTCTAATATAACTCAGGCTTTCTATATTTAATAAAGCAAAATATCTTCTTGTTCTCATGCAAATCTCTTCTTCTTATTTTAAATCACTTAATTGATCATTACATTCTGTTAATTGCTTTAACTCATTCTTCTATTCTTGATAACTCCTCTCATGCAAAAGAAAGCAGGACACATGTCTTTTTCTCATTCATTGCACATTCCTCAACTGTTCTCCTCCATTGATTCTTCTGAATTATCTAGACCGTTGATCAATCTTATTTGAAATCTATATAAACCCCCCTCATCTCCTTCATTACCTCTCTCTCTTCGATTGTATTCTCAGGCATACTTAACAGAGCTTTGAGCATACAAAACGCGTCGATTGAGCACTCTCACGATCTTTTGACATTGATCTCTTGAGCACACCACTTGCTTGTTGCAGCTATGGTTTTGCAACTTCATTGAGCAATCCACATTCAATCCAAAGGAAACAATACAGATTTCGGTAAAAGTCTTTATTTCATTGATTATTTGTCATGGCTTTTATTTAAATTCATTTTCTTTATGTTATTGGGTTCTTTGATTTAATTAGTTTGATTTAATCAATTTTTCCTCATACACAGTAACAGGTGTTGTAAGTTTGTAATTTGTTTATTCAAGCTTGTTATTTACATATTTCATTGATGTTTGGGTTTTATTATCTTAATTGATCAATCCATTTCACCCATTCACACCTTGCTTGGACCCTTATGAGAAAGTAATGTTAGCCATTGGGTCAGGATCACCTCAGGTTCTAAGGCTTCTTTCCTAACTAGTAGTGGCTCCTTCTTTTCCTGCTCCTCATATTGGTCCATCAGTACTCCCCTGAGTTGTTCATTTTTAAAGTATGACATTAGTGCTTTGATATGTAGCTCTCCAACATAGATGCAGGGGTTCCATTCTGTGTCCTCATCCATCAGGTAATTATGTAGATAGTATTGACACAACTGGTCCTGTTCTTCTGAATTGACCTCTTTGAAATAATTGCAAAAAATGTGCCTTGAATGTAATTTAGGTTGATTATTGATAAATCTATTAAACTGGAAACTAAGGAATTTCTCCTTCAGAAACAATGCATAAACCCTGGGTGGAGGCCTGCATCCAATAATTTGCTTGGCTCTATCAATAACTTCTGTCATATGATCCTCCAACCTTTTGATTATCAAATCTTTTTTTGCAATTGATGCATTGAAACTATGTTTTTCTTTTTCCCAACTCTCTTTTTCTTTCTTAGTCTTATTAGTTAATTTCATTAGCTCAAAGCCCAAAGATAGGGTAGTATGGTACTCTGGGGTCCTTGTCACAGGAGGTTGGAGAGTAAGTACTTCTTCCTCAATTTCTATTTTATTTTCAGCCAAATGTGCCAACAAGTCTAAGTTAGAACCATGGCCATAAGTTTGGATCTTCTCCTCCAACTCCTGAATTCTTTTCTCTTTCTCTTTACCTTTTTCTTCATAACCCCTTACCTGTTCCTCCAACTATCTTATTCTATTCAAGGCTTCTTGAAGTTCCTTCCTAATATCTCTATCCTTTAATGATTCCTTTTCTTTTTCAACATTTTCATCATTCCTTTCTCTAGGGACATCAAAAAATTCTTTAGCAAAATCATCTGGCACAGGTTTACCCATCTTTCTTGTAGTAAACAAGTCTTCTAACTCAGAATCAGAAGAAGAAATATACTTTCTTTTCTTTACAGGCATATCAACATTTTCACAGGCATCTACAGAGACATCCTCAAGGGGGTTTTCTCCTCTATCTGAATCTAGATTCAGAGGAGTTGGATCATTGTCCTGCAAGCCTATATTTTTGTCCTCTCCTCTATTTCTTAACAACTTGCTCTTTGGCACCTTGCCTCCTTAATCTACCTAAGCATCTAGGTGTGACTGTTTCTTGCTTATCTGCCTTTTTCCCATTTTATTGTCCCCCTCCTTCCTCTTTTCCCCTGCATTTCCTTCTTTTGTTGCACTCTTGTGTTTACTCACTCCCTTCCTACTCTTCTTTTCCTTACCAAATGTTGAAAGAGTGGTTCTTTTAGTTTGAGGGGCAGATATTGAGGGTTCCTCAGCTGATACAGACCTTAACTCTAGAGGATTCTCATGTTGGGGCTCTTCTTGCTCAGTTTCAAGAGGAGGCTCAGGCTCATATGGAATTTCATCTTCTGGTTCTGGTGCCTCTAAGAGTGTTGAAATGTCTACACATTGTTTAAAATCTTCCCATCCAATCTGTGGGTACTGAATCCTTAAACTCCTTTTTATTAGCAAAACTATCAAATAATGGTAGGAAAGAGTAGTGTCTACCTATTGTCTCTGATATTCTGAAGACATCCTTTTCAACATAGTATACAGATAATTTGGAACATTGACAAGTTTTTCATGTCGTAAATGGTTGAGAAATTTAAGTTGTGTAGTATATAACATATTGTATCTACCATCACATGTAATATACTTGATAATATAATAGGCACATTTCCCCCAAAAGAAGGGAAGAGCTAATCATTTGGTACCTTGAGTGGTAGAATCCAGGTGTTCACCTCTTTCACAAAATTCTTCCCTAACCACGGCTACATAAGCTCTAGCTAGGTACTTGGACCCTATCTGTGGCAACCCTATGACCTAAGCAATAGCTAACTTAGAAGCATCTATAGTTAACCCTTTCACCATTGCTTCATCATATTGTAGAGTAGATGCAAATTATCTCATCATATCATCATCAAACTCTTTCAATTTTAGGAAGTAATCTAACCAACCTACTCTTGTGAAGAGCAGAAGAACCATCACATCTTCTAGTAGTTCCTTATGTCCCAAAGGTTCTCTTCTGATCATGTCGCCTCCTATTACCGCTATGAATTGCAAACTCTACAGTGTCAATTTTCTGCACAATGTCAATTTGTGTTGTTCAATTCCTGTTGCTTCAGCTCGCCACCCCAAAGAACCAATCTGCCTCTTCTTTCCTTTGCACAATAACTTCCTTAGGGTACTAATTCACTTGTTGGAAAAATAAGGTAAGTTCATGGCACAGAATATTTGTCTGGTTTTCTTGAAAGGCAAGGTTTTCAAAGGCAAATGTTTCTCTAATGGAAAAAATTGAAAATAACCCTCCCCCCAACTTAATTGTGAAGTGACCTCACTTCATGTGGTAGGTATTACGGAATGAGGAGTGATTAAAAGAAATGGTGATAATATTCGTTGCATGCATGAAATAAACTATGACTAAGTATGAATATAAAAAGAAATCTAGTTGTAATAATTGAAAGTTATTGAATGTACATATGAAGTGGAAATGAATAATTAACATACCTTGGAAATTGTGAACAACTCAGATGATTTGAGATGATATGCATGCGGCGAACGAGATATAGGGTGATAGAAGGTGGTGGGTATGGCTGCAGAGATATAATGGAATAGCAAGTGATGATGGAGAAAAGTACCAAGTCATTAATGCGAATTGATATGTGGAGCAATAGAATGAAGCAGTTTAAAATGAATACGGGCATGTGGAATGGGTGGGAGAATTGAGGTATTGATCACCAAGTGATGGAAGAAAGCGGCATGTAGATGGTGTTACGGGTGCCTTCAGCACAAGTCCTGAATGTTTAATTGGAACACAATATATCAAGTCCCAGTTGAGTCAGGTCCCAACTAAATGAGTGCAAAATAGGTCCCGGTGGAAATAACTTGTTGTAACCATGGTAATTGTGCGGTGTGTGCATGTGATTGTAAAAACAAAGAAATTTAATTTTCAGCAACAGGGATTGAGTATTGCAACTCAACCTCCCTATCACTGGATAGTGTTGGTGTATCAGCATCTGAATGTGTATCATTTGGTGTCACAACATCATCATTAGGAGTATCAAGAGTATCAAGAGGAGCAAGAGGAGCAAGAGGAACATACTGAGTAGCTAAGGAAACAAGAAAGTCATCCTTCTGAAGTGGGTTTTTATACAATTTTAACCTATGCTCATTTACCAGTAGTGAAAATTGAACTTCATTAATAGTCTACAATTAAACTGCACCATTAGGAAAGACTTGCTTGATCTCATATGGGCCTAACCAACGTGACTGAATCTTGCCCTTGAAGTCCTTATACCTTGAATCATAAAGGAGTACCTAGTCACCTACAGTGAATTCCTTTGTTTTGATGTACTTGTCATGCCATTTTGCCCTTTATTTCTATATGACCTCTGTATGATGAATGGCATCTAGTCTGATTTCATCCAAGACATTCAAATGTTGTAGCCTTTCCTATTGTGTAGTAGTCAAATCCATTCCTAGGTCCATTGATGTCCTCAAGGTTTTGTGTTCAAATTCAATAAGTAGGATTGCTATCTTGCCATAAACTAGCTTATAAGGTGTAAACCTTATAGTTGTCTTCCAAGTTGTTCTATATGCCCAAATAGCTTCAGGGAGCCTAGAAACCCAATCTCTTCTATAAAGTTGCACTATCTTTGTTAGGATGTTCTCAATTTCTCTATTAGTGAATTCTACCTAACCATTAGCCTGAGATTGGTATGGAGTGGATTTCTTATGCCTGATATGATATTCTTCAACCAATTTGGTTATTAAATCAGATGTAAACATTGGTCCCTGGTTAGTTACTATTTCTCTTGGAACACCATACCTTGTGAAGATATCTTCATACAAGAATTTGGCCATATTGCCATCTCTGGCAAACTGTAATGCCTTTACTTCAACCCATTTAGTTAAGTAGTTTGTACACACCAGGATATATTCTTTGTTGTTTGATGTAGGAGATATAGGACCCACAAAATCCAAACCCCACTTGTCAAAAGGAGCTAATAAGATTTGTGGCTACAAAGGCATCTCATCACTTCTAGTAGGCCTCTCCATTTGCTGGCATCTATCACAGCTCCTAGTGTACTTGACAGCATCTTTATGAAGCGTTGGCCAATAATATCCTATTGTTAGGATCTTGAAGGTTGTCCTCTTAGTTGCAAAATGTCCTCCACAAGGCTCATCATGACAAGCCTTCATTACAACAAATACTTCATCCTCCCTGATATATCTTCACATAATATTGTCTGGCCCAGTGTAAAAGAGAAATCCAAAAATCCAAGAGTAAGAGAAACATTTATGAACTAGTTGCCTCTTCTCCCTTGGAGAGATGTATCCTAGAATCTGCTCTGTAACCAAATATAACCAAATAATTGGCTATATCTGCATACCATGAAGTGTGTATAGTGAAAGCAAATAAATGCTCATCAAGAAAAGAATCATCAACCACTCCATCTGAAGACTGTGTAGGTAGTCTAGATCGAAAATTAGTAACAACATTGGCCTTGCCTGGTTTGTTAATAAATGTAATATCAAACTCTTGCAACAATAATAACCACCTTACAAGTCTACCACCTACTATGGGTTTATTCATCAAGTATCTAATGGCTACATGGTCTGTATGGATGAAAACCTTGTAACCAGTTGTGTAGTGCCTAAATTTATTAATTGCATAAACAACTACTAACATCTCTTTCTCTGTCACAGTATAGTTTAACTCAGCTCCTTGCAAATTCTTACTTACATAGTATATTGCATACTCCTTGTTTCCTTCTTTTTGACCCAAGACTACTCCAATGGCAAAATTGGATGCATCTATATGGATGTGAAAAGGTAGTGACCAATTCAGACCTTTGAGGATAGGGGCTTGTATCAAGTATGTTTTTAGCTTTTAAAAGAGATCTGACAATCTGATGTCCATTCAAATTCACTGTCCTTGGTCAGTAGGGTAAACAGAGGGGAAACAATCTTGTTAAAATCTAAATGAACCTCCTATAATATCCTGTATGGCCTAGGAATCTCCTTACATCTTTCTATTTTTGGGGAATAGGCAGGATAGATATAATCTCAATCTTCTTTGGGTCAACTTGAATGCCTGCACTTGAGATGAAATGTCCCAAGACTATTCCCTGAGTCATCATCAAAAAACACTTTTTATTACTCAAAGAGGTTATGCTCTGTACATCTCTTCAATACCTTCTCCAAGTTGTGTAGAGCTTCATCATATGTATCACCATATGTGGTGAAGTCATCCATATAAATCTCCATACTGTCATGGGCAAAATCAAAGAAAATGCTTAAGACTACTCTTTGAAATGTAGTTGGAGCATTGCACAAGCCAAAGGGTAAGACAGAGTATGAATATGTCCCCCAAGGGCAGGTAAACATGGTCTTATCCTAAACTTCTGGAGCAATCTTAATCTGGTTATAACCACTAAAACCATCAAGAAAGGAAAAATATTTCTTGCTTGCTAAAGAGTCAAGAACTTGGTCAATAAAAGGAAACGAAAAGTGATCCTTCCTGGTAGCAGTATTCAATTCTTTTTAATCAACATAGACCCTCCATTTGTCACCTTTCTTGGGGACTATAACCAATGGTGAAACCCATTCACTATCTGAAATGGGGTATATAAAGCCTACATCCAAAAGCTTTTGAAGCTTAGCTTTAACAATTTCTCTGAGGGCTAGATTCATGCACCTCTGCTGCTGCCTGATTGGTCTATATCCATCATCTATGTATATCTTGTGCATACACAAGGTAGGATCAATGCCTTTCATATCATTGTAATCCCAAGCAAATGTTGTTGAGTGTGTATTTAATATTTCATGCGGGGATTGTTGTTGTTCATCAGTCAGTGTATTGTTAATGTTCAACATCTTACTTGGCTTGACTTCTACTTGTTTGGACAATTCTTGAAAGGAAGACAAATCAAGGCTGGGTAATATAGGTAAGCATTGATGAGGCAATAACACATGGAAGATTTAGGAGACCTCTTCTGATGAACTACTGGGTATTATGCTACTCAAAGGGTCTTGTAAGCAAGATAGGCAGTCTCGTTGTTGTGGATGTCTCCCACAATTATTTTGTATAACATGAGCAATTAATTCATCTTCATCTGGAATAGTCAATAAAGGGTTGTGTTCTATAGTCATCAGGGTTTGCAGGGACTGGGCGTCCTCATCCTCTAGGTTAGGCCAAATGGTCTACTCAAGCACTTGGTATGGCTGGGCTGGTGGATATAAAACCAATTGCTTGGTCATTGTCCCATTAGATATGATCATGTTGCCAGACCTACAACCTATAAATGCATTAGCAGTGGCAAGCCATGGTCTACCTAGTATAAGAGGATATCCAGCAAGATTAACCTTAGGCTACAAAACAATGAAATCAGTAGGGTATTCCCAAGAATCTAATGCAATGACCAAATCTTCTATGACTCCTTCAGGTTTGACTGTAGACCTATCAACTAATTGCAAGACTATTTGAATAGGCCTAAGGTTGTTCAATTGGAGTGCCTGCATTGTTTCCTTGGTCATGACCTTAATTGCAGCACCTAGATCTATCAAGGTATTCTTAATCAAAGTCCCATTGATCTTTACATCCACCACTGGGCTACTTGGACCTATGTATTTGGGAACTGTTATATTACCCAACATGATGTCAGCAAGATTACCTAAAACATGCACTAATTGAGGGTCTATTCTCTTCCTTCCTGGCTTCTTTATGCAAAGATCCCTAATAGTTTTGGTATAGATAGGAAAATCCTTGAGGGCTTGGATTAAGGGAATATTGATGCTGATATCTTTTAGCTGGCTGAGAAGGACAATATCAGCCTGGGCTGTTTGCTTTTGCATGGTCAAGTGCTCGAGGAAAGGAGGAGACTTCTGTGGTAAAGTAGTGTGGGCATCTTGAGTTGATTCAGGTTCCAAGGGTGGTTTATCTAGGGATTCATTAGTGGGTTCTTCATCTCTAAGCTCAGTAATTTGGGGAGATGAAGGTCCTGCAAGTTGCTTCCCTGATCTAAGATGAACATTACTCACATCCACCCCATAAGTGGGATATTGCATTACCTCGTTAGTATAAGCTTGCTGGATAGGCTTGTTGTTAAGGTAAGGTGTAGGTTGGGCAGGGATTTGGGTAGGTTTAGGAGGTGGATTTTGAGGTGGTGGCATTATGGCTAAGATGGAATCATAGGTTTCTGAAATTGTGCATTTTGTTGCCATTGTTGGCCCTTGTTCCACTAAGGCTGCCATTGTTGCTGCTGAGGAGGCCACTGAGGATTATAGTTGGGACCTTGGAAATTTTTTTGTGGCCATGAGTTAGGTTGTTGGTTCCAACCAGCTTGTGGAGTAGGCCATTGGGGAGTAGGCCATTAGGGAGTAGACCATTGGGGGTTTTGCCATGCATTTGGGTTATCAGGCCATTGTTGAGCATTCCAGGCAGAGAAGTTCTGATTTGCAGCAGGAAAGGGAGAATTAAAACTAAGTGGATCAGAGGGCATACCTTGCCTTTGTTGCCAAGGTCTCCTTTGAGAAATGAAGAATAATTGCCCATCTTCTCCTTCAAATTGTTGCAACTCAGGTCTCTCAATCTTTTCTTGTTGGATGTTGGCCACCCTTTTACATTTACAGCTGACCTTCCTCTACCTGCAACTGGGGCAATACTCATTGAGCATTACATCTGACTCTTCTTGTTTCTTCTTGATATGGAGAGTATCTAGCTGTGTAGCCATATGGCTAATAATGTCCTCTTTCATGTTGGTCAGCAGGTTACTAATCTCTACCCTTTAAACTCCATTAGTTGCCTTGCCTGTGATGGCTACTCTTTGTTGGTCATGATGTTAGTCATTCACAAACATAGAATAAAAGTTACACAACAACCTTTACTCATCTTGAAAGATACGATGAATTCAAAGAATTCATGATCCCAAGTCTCCGTTGATTAGGTCTTAATCTACTGACGTTACTCAGTGGTTGATGTGTGTTGCTGTTTTCCATTCAGGGGCCTTGCGTGTTTCTGCACTGTTCATCATCATCATCTTCAAATATCCTGCTCTGGATGTTCGCTCTGCATAAGCTCCAACAATTCTACCTCTGCACTGTAAATTTAGTCAAATAATGTGCATACAGGCCGATATTTGCATGATTTCTATCATTATTTATGATTCTTTGCATGATATTTTCAGTACTACATGCATTTAACTCAAATATGCTAAGGATCTTCAGTTACCTACGGGATTTCAGCATATTTCATTGTTTCTGCTTGTTATTTATCATGATTTGCAGTTATGGTGATGAATTAATGAAATTGAAAAAAGGAAAAGGGTTAGAGAGTGAGATTCCTAAAATTACTGGACTTAGATCACTGATTCACATACAAGCTCCCATACTTGCAATGAAAAGAAGGAAAACTAGAAATCATACTTCACCAGGACAATCCACAAATCCGCATGATCTAGTGCAAAGCTTCAAAGGAAAGTTGACAACAACATGTAATGAAATGAAAGCGCTTCCAGTTGAACACAGCATTCACCAGTACATATCCAGAAATCAACAGAAAGATTACGTAAAATTTACAATCAGGATGTAATCTGGAACTTCATATTCATTCAGTATGCTCAAGAACAGGTACATTTACAGTGATCTGAAGAAAGAACCTTGACATTTCAACAATTCTATCCTCATTAGTTTCAGTAATCCGATCTCCTAACTTATTCTACAGTAATTGACTCTTTGCGCCAGATGCGTCTGTGTATTCTAGTGTATTTCCCCCCTTTTTTTTAAATGACAAGCCCTGGATGTTATATAGAGCGACTGCCAGAAAACGGTTACAATGATCCAAGGATCAGGATCCTCTCATAACAAACAACGGTCCAGATGAAAAGCACATGCTTCATCAGTTGGCAAATGTACAGCTGGCACAGAATATTCCAGCATCTTCGACTTGATTCGGTCTCCAGCTGGCAAACAGCATATTTGACAATATCCTCCTCATGTCTGGCCCATGTTGACTCCATGCGTAACTTTGTAATTATCAGCTTCAGCAGCATCATCATGATTTCCACGCTCAGCTTCAGCAGCATCATGACCTCAATGTTGAGCTTCAGCAGCATCATGATGACCTCCTGCAAATAAACAGACAAACATTAAGTTTGTCATCATGTGGATAAACAACAGGAAGTAAACACTTTATTAAACATACCTCCCCATGTGCAGCTACAGGCAATCAAGCTTTACCTGTGAACAATATGCACTAAATGCACAAACAGCATAAAAAACAACCAGGTCAACCCTCGTTGACCAAAATTCAGGCAGTCGGGCTTTCAAATTACTATCGCTTCATGTTTTGCTCATTCTCTTGTATATCGGGTTCGAAATATGATGATGATGATCTCAGATTATACAAGGAAATAACTTCCTTTCAACCATCCCTAGATTCCGGTTTTGCATCATCATCATATTTGCGTCGGCGAAATTACATATGATCAGGGTGACAGTTTTACCTTAGGCCAACGGCAACAGTTACACCGACGCCAAACATCATGAGGATGACCAACTCTACATGCCCTCTGTCCGGCCGCATGATATTGTGAAATATGATGCTCCATGCCTCCGAATGTTCTGAGGAAAAGCACATCAGGATGTTTTGTTTTTGCATATTCGGGAAAGAAAGACATCGTCATCATCACTTTGATGAAGGCAAACAGGAGGACTCGAAAAAAGATCCTGCCGCTGAAGAAAATCATGATGACGTCATCGTCATCATCAGGCTTGGTTAAAATGCAAAGGGATGATGCCATCACCATGTTCCGTTAAGATCAGGAGATAACTGGAATATCGGGTTCCCTCTAAGGAAGATAATCGCGTGGATGAATGTAATATGACCCCTTTCGCGTAGAAGGTGATCCTCTGAAAAGATCAGGATGATGAACATCATCATCATCATATACGCACTGGGTGATCTAAAATATGATCCTGTTGAAAGTCCTGATGACGTCATCAGGATATCCGCGGCCTTCGTTAACCTTCGCACATGACGTCATCGTCATCATCATTTTGGCGAAATGGATCACGCCTTGGAAAATATCCTGCCGAAGGAGAAGGTGATGATGACGTCATCGTCATCATCATATTTGCAAAATGTTATACTTGTCGGCAGGATAATATTACTAACTGTCGGGAAAGACTAACAAGATCATGATGATCTTGTTCAACAAGGTTTGGGAAAGGAAAATCATCCTCCGTTTCGAAAGATAAGGTGATCATCATGATCACGCAAAAGGAGGTCAGGAGGATATTAGGAAATGTCAGGTCTCGAAATATCATGATGATGTTGATCACCAAGACTGTCGTGCGCGCGCAAATTATGCAGATGGCAGATTTCTCTAAGTAAGGTGATATTACAATATCAGCATGATATTATAATATCGGGTGATGTTGGAATATCATGGTGCCCGCAATGTTTCCAAGGTTACTCGACGGGTAAAACACACTAGCACTTAAGATTGACGTCCGGATGTTTCGGGACTGCATGATATTCACCAGGTGATAGAGTAAGATCATGATGATGACCTTTGGCGATACAAAAGACCGCCCGACGGGAAAGGATTATTACGACTTAAACTTGACGTCCGAATGTTTCGACCTCAGGATATTATCGGGGGGCTTTTCGAATACCATGATGATGATGTTCATACAGCAATTATCAGGTTTGACCAAAACTTTGACTGCTTACAACTCCTTCATATGGACGACTTTTCAAGTGATGCAAAAGGCAAACCTGCATGGAATTTCAAGCTCTTTCCAACCATGAAGTCATAGAAACAAAGTATGAACTTTGACAAACTAACCTCATGATGATGACCTACCTCCTTCTGACCTTCATGATGATGATGCACCTGACTTATTTTTACCAAAACCGCCAGAAACAGACAACACAAGCCAAAACAAAAGCTGGGTCCCTGTTTTGCCAAGTCAAAATGGGGCGTGTTGTGTAACCACACAACAACTTGCCACCAAAGAAAACAACAAAATTCAAATGATTCAAGTGATGTGATCACATTCATCTATAGTGTTCTAATTCTGTCTAAGTAAATCATCATGATCTTTGAATGATAAAATTTCATTATGGTGATAAAGCTAACAAAGGATCAGGTGTGTGCAGATGATTAATTATCCTCATCTTGAAAGTAAGTTGAAAACATAAGTAACTGGTGTTAAACTACATAGTTGGAGATCATCCCTCATAGCCAACCTGGATAGAGCCTTGCTGCCAGCAGGTGTCTATAACCCCGGCAAGGTTATCTGTACAATCTCCCTAAGTAGAGCCCCACTGCCAGCAGGCGTCCATAGCCCCGGTAGAGTTACTTAGATGGCCTAATTTTATTTCGTTTCTGATTTTCCTTTAAAAATTTAAATTTGATATCATCATGTATGCTCATTTGTACAAGGTGTAGTCACTTGCAGCTTTAGGTTGGAGATTGTATTGGTAGCAAGGGAGTCCCTTTAGATTTTTCACTTAACACCTATACTCATATCTTCAACAAACCCAAGGCTGTTAGGTGTTTCATTGTGTTTGATTCACTTTGGACAAGAAAAAGTACCCTGATGAAAAGACATCATAGACCTGATCATGAATATTTCTTAGACTGAATCATAACCTATATTTAAACGTGATCTTATCACTTGAATCCTAACAATTTAATTATTTTCTTAAGGTGATGAAGTGCATCATCCTGACTTACCAGAACAAGGTCCCAACCAACAAAACAACAACAACAAGCAAACACTGTACAAACAACTATACAAATATACAATATGATACACAAGACTGCCATGAAGTCACTCAGGCCTGGAAATAATGTTTGAGGAATTGTCCATTGACTGGCAACGGGACATCCTCACCTATCAGGTTCTTAAGCCTATAAGTGCTGTCTCCTAAAATTTCAGAAATCTGAAAGGGACCTATCCATAGTCTATCGAACTTACCATGATCACCTTTCCTTTCATGGGCTTTATCCCACATCAGGACTAAATCTGATATCCTGAACGCTTTAATTCTGGCTCTCTTGTCAAACCAGCGTTTGACAACAGCCTGATGTTTTGCAAATTGGTCAATCGCTTGACTTCGTTTTTCCTCCAGATGCATCAACTGAAGCAACCTGACTTCCTGTTTATTATTTATGCCTAGATAGTCTTGGGCAAACTGCAGAGTAGGAATTTTCAAGTTTACAGGGAGGATAGGATCTACCCCATATACTAGCTGGAAGGGTGAGTTTCCTAATGCAATTTTCATTCTAGTTCTGTCTACCCATAAGGCATATTTCAGAAATGAATTCCATTCCCTGGGATTTTTCTCTATCAATTTTCTTATGATACTCAGTAAATTCTTATTGGTGGATTCTGCTAATCCATTTCCCTGGGGATAGTAATTGGATGAGAACCTAAGTATGATCCCATGATCAAAAGCCCAACTTGACAATTTAGTGGAAATGAAGGCAGAACCATTATCACTTACCAATGCATAAGGAGTTCCATACCTGGTGACAATGTTGCTTTCCAGAAATTTAATGACATCATCAGCAGTACAAGTTTTGCTGCTGATAGCCTCAGTCCATCTGGTACAATAATCAGTAATTGTTAGGACATACCTCTGGCCTGAAGAAGATGGAGGATTGATTGGTCCTATGAAATCCATGCCCCATTGTGCAAATGGGCGCTCTTCCATCACTGGCTGCAATGGTTGTGCAGCATATTTTTCTCTGTTGGCAGCAACCTGGCAAACATGACAACATTTAACATGATCAGCTGTGTCTTTAAAAATTGTAGGCCAGTAATATCCTGCTCTGAGGATTGCATGTGTTGTGGCCAACGCTGATCCGTGGGCAGTTCCAAACTTGTCATGTAACTCTGTCAAGACTTTATTGGCTTCTGGTTTCTCTAAGCATCTCAGGTATATCCCTTCATAATTCTTTTTAAACAGGGCTCCTCCCTTCATCATATATTTCTGGGATCTCATCTTTAAGGCTCTTCTCTGTGAAGCCTGCATCCTCAAAGGACATCTTCCAGTGATCAGGATGTGCCTGATGTCTGAATACCATTCTTTATTGTCTTTCTCATCTATCACATACTGTTGACTGATGATGTTTGGATCAGTTTCAGATATCATCTGGCTCAGAGCCTGTCCTCTTACTAGCTTCATGGGTGTGATCTCCATGTCATATTCTTGTAGTACCGTAATCCATTTGCCCCTTTTTTCACCAGGTTCACTCTGCATCAGCAGCATCTTTACTGCTGCATCTGGTACCACAGCAATCACTTTGCTTCTCAGTATATAATGTCTGAACTTTTTTACTGCTCTGACTAATGCAAGTGCCTGTCTTTCAACATCTACATATCTCAACTCAGCATCCCTGAAAGGACAGCTCATGAAGGCAATTGGTTTCTCTTCTTTATCTTCATTTCTTTGAGTTAACACTGCTGCAGAAGTATGTTCTGAAGCAAATGAGTAGATGTAGAAATCTTTTGTATAATCTGGACTAATGAGGACAGGAGCATCTGAAATGGCCTTCTTTATATCTTCAAAAGCAGCTCTGGCTTCTGGTGTCCAGTCAATTTGTGCATCTTTTTTCAACATGGCATTCAGTGGTCTGACAATCTCAGCAAAGCCAGTGATGAACTTCCTCACGAAATTTATCTTACCAAAATAAGATTTAAGCTCCTTTTTGCTTCCTGGAAGTGGTAATTTCATAATAGATTCCACCCTGTCAGGATCAATGATAATCCCATCTTCTGTGATCAGGTGGCCTAGTAACTTTCCTGTTGTGACCCCGAATATGCACTTCTTGGGATTCAAAGATATTCCATATTCTTCACACTTCTTCAGCACACTTCTGAGATCAGCAACATGATTTCCCCTTTCCTTGGAGAATACTGTCAGGTCATCCATGTAGATGACTATACATTTTCCTATTAAGCCTCTGAAGGCTATGTCCATTGCTCGCTGGAACGTAGCTCCAGCATTTATCAGTCCAAACGGCATACGTCTATATGCAAATATCCCCCATTTTGTGGTGAAGGCAGTTTTTAATCTGTCAATTTTGTCCACCATCACTTGGTTGTACCCTGAAAAACCGTCCAAGAAGGACATCATCTTGGCTCCATTTACCATCTGCAGAACTTCATCCAAAGAGGGCAAAGGATAGTTATCCTTTTCTGATGCTCTGTTCAGGTTCCTGAAATCCACACACAATCTGATGTCTCCATTCTTCTTCCTGACTGGTACCAGATTTGCCACCCAAGTGGAGTGCCTTACAGGAAAAATTATCCGGGCATTCAACAATTTCTTGACCTCTTCAAGGATGATGGGCTCAAGCAGAGCATTGACTGGCCTCTGCTTCTGTCTGAAAGGTTTTGCATCTGGCTTGAGGGGTATAGTATGAGTTATGACAGAAGTGTCATACGTCTTCAACTCGTCATAAGTCCATGCAATTACATGTATATAATCCTTAAGGGCCTGAGTTATTCCTTCTAACTCTTCAGGTGTACAAACCTTACCCAACAAGACGTTTCTCTTGTCATCAGCTTGTCCAATATTCACCTGTGAATATTGACCTCCATCTGCCTTAGGCAGATCCTTATGTTTGAGCATATTATCCAGATCAAAGGCTCTTTCTAATTCAATCATACCTTTGGGAATTGTGTTGCTAGGCAACTCTAATATCTCATCTTCTTCCCAGACATGATCTTCCATACCATTTTCATCTATGATCTGAGCTTCAAATACATCTCTGTTTGATATGAAGTCCAGGATGTGCTGATCATCATCAAACACTTGGAGATTGGTCACATTGTCAGGTACCGAAGGTACTGACTCCAATTCTACTGCAAATCTCTTCAGACCAGATATAGACAGTGGTTCCAGCGTACTGGCGGCCTGAGCAAGTGCATCTGCCCTTTGGTTCTGTTCTCTTGGCACGTGAACGATGTTGAAGGCATCAAAGTCTTCAATCAGGTCCCACACACGATGCCTGTAATTTGACAGCTTTCTGTAGTTACAAGAGTAAATTCCTCTTACTTGTCTCACAACTAGTTCTGAATCTCCAAAGACATGCAGGATCTTCACCTTCTTCTTATGTGCAAACAACAGTCCATGAATCAGAGCTTCATACTCTGTGACATTATTAGTGCAGGGGAACTGTAGTCTGTAAGCTGCTAAATAAGATTTCCCTGATGGATCAGTAAGGTCAATCCCTACTCCAGAACCTTGCTTGGATTTGGATCCATCAAACCTCAGGATCCAAGGCTTATCTTCAGCAGGACATTTATTTGAACTTTCCTTTTTCTTTGCAGCTCTGGCTGCTGCTCCGCCTGATATCCACCTTAACTTAGGTGTGTCATCTTCAAGCTTCCTCTTTCCTTTATCTGATGAGCCTGATGGCTTTTCTGTTTTCTCTTCAATCCTAGCAGGAGGATGATGTTCAGCACATACGACTGCATGCTTCTTCAAAATGTGTAAGCACAGTGAGCAAGTGGTTTCTGAGTGAGGCGCCTCATGCAGCCTACACCAACCTTTAATTAAAACCTCCCGTGGAGATCTACACTGTTGTGTCATTTTTTTTATTTCTTTGACCAGAAATTCTTCAAACTTCGTCAGGTCACTGCCTTTATCCTCATCAGACAACTCGTAATCCGGTTCCATGAAGCAATCACTACCAGGAGTGATCTTTTCCTTTCTCGCATCATTCGTCTGATTGGACACCAGGATCTCTTCTATTTTTTGGATATGATCCTCATCAGGATCTGTCGACTCTTCTGTTCCTGCAAAAGACAAATAAAAATTAGTATCATCATCATCATCAGATGTAGCACTCACCTCAGAATATGATGATGATGCTTCACTATACGTCTGCTCCAGCATGATCATGTCCAAGCATGGTTCGCAAGTCTTTTCCGAGTGTGCTTCGCCATGCAATCTGCACCATCCGTCAATCAAGATATCATTAGCAGGTATCTTTAATAATTGACAACGTTTTATCTGAGTAGATAAATGCATCTGAAAATCCTTGAAGTGATCTATTTCGTTGTCATTATCAGGATCATTATTAAGTTCTACAACTGGCATATCCTCATGATAATCATCATCATGATGATGATGAGCATCAAGCATCAGGATCTCTTCTATTTGGACAGTTTGCGGCCTGATGTGATAAACTCCAGGTTCTACGTTTACATACATGATCTCATTTGTTCTGTTATATTCGGTGATCATATGTTTCATCCTAGGCTCAGCATCAATCCTGATCTGATTAGGTATACCTTTCCATGGCAACCACATGTGACTGAAGTCTGTGGACATGTATCCGTTAAGCGTTTTAGACCAGTCCCGGCTAAGCAACATCCCATATGTATCAGGTATGTCAACTACCTGAATGTCAATGTAATACTGGATCCTAGGATCAGACGCTAGCTGCATGTGAATGTGAGTGAGTTCTCCTATGACACTTACTTCTGTCTTGTCCAGTTGAGTGACCTTCTTTAAGGATTTAGCAGGATGCAGTCCTAATGCGTTGCATATTGACAAAGGCATAACATTAGTTGAGGCTCCTGAATCAACTAAACAGTTGTGCAAATTCTTACTGAACATTCTTATGGTGAGGAGAAACGGAGGTGATTCAGTTTTATCTCTGTACAAGGTCATGTGAGAGGTTTCAGCAGCTTGGACTGTGGCTGACACTTTGGGCTTGACAGTGTTATCTTTAGCAGTATGGTCTCTGCTATTGGATTGACTCGAAAGGTGATTATCCTCCTTAGAAGCAGGATCATCCAGCGACTTCATGAATGCCCTTTTGATGGCAGGAGTTTTCAGTAACTCAGATAGGGACAGGCTGATCTTGATTTTCTTCATTTCATCAGCCAAATAGCTGACTAACTTGTCAGACTCATGAGGTGCATTTGCGACTTTTGTTACTGTGTTTTGAGGAGACAAGTACTGAGCATTCACCTTAGGAAACCCAGGGTTATTGCTAGCCTTAGGATCAGGAGGTGTGTTGAAGTTGTTTGGAGGTAGAGATGATGTCAATGGACCGGCAGGTCTGTTGGCATTACTCCTCAGGTTATAATTATGCTTACCAGGGTATTGCTGCTGGTATGCATGTACTTCCTCATGCTCTCTTGTAGGTTCATTTTCATCCTCAAAAGGGAAGACATAGTTTGCTTCAAAGGTTAAGGCAGATTCTTCACAGGTCTGATTATATTCCTGATGAGGCTGATTAGTGTATGTTTCCAGCACAAAAGCTGAGTCATATCCGCAAGGAACTATTTCATTTCCTTCTGCCTGAGGTGGATTTCCAGAAGTATTAGACACTTCAGTCTGAAAGATGCTGGCAGCAATCCTAAACTGTGGACAATCTAATTCTGCATGTGCATTGGTGTTATGAATCCTGCACCAATTGGTAAGGGCCGCCTCAGCAAGATTGACTCTAGTAGTCTGTTTGGCTTCACCAGGAGGCTGATTGTCTAGGGGTGATGGTAATGAACCATTATTTGGCCTGGAGTTCCACACTCTGGGCTGCCTAGGAGGATTATTGTTATTTGCAGCATTACTATTGAAGTTATTGTTGTATCCTCTGTCAGGGTAATTTGGTCTGTCATTGGAATAACTCCTATTCTGACCTGACTGTGAATAAAACCCTTGATTTCTCAAGTGTGTTACTTCTGTGGTGAGTTTTCTCAACTGAGCAGCAATTTCTTTGATTTCCTCTTTCTCCTCTTGAGCTTTGGCCACTACATTTTCAGGCTGAGGCTGGAAAAAGGAAGATCCATGGTTATTGTGGGATAGGTCTGTACCCTGAGGTGTCTGAGCATGTGCAGGATATTGTGACGATTGGCCATTTCCATTAGGAGGAGGCATGATACTCAATGGAGGTACTTGCAAAGGTGCAGGCATGATTGCTGGGGGCATCGCTGCTCCATTTGGATATTGTGCAGGATATTGCGAAGGATAAGCTGCAGGATACTGTGCTGGATATTGTGACTGCATGTCGGGCAAAGCAGGGAATGCTATATTTGGAGTAGGAGCAGGTATCAGCTGTTGATTTACCTTGATAGCTTCTTGAAAAGCTCCTGTCAATGTGGTGATCGCAGGATGTGTTCTCCTGATGAACATGGCGGTTAATGGATCCAGGGCTGAATAATAAATACTTCTAGCAGCATCATCAGCCACCACATATGGGGTAACTAGCTTGGACAACATTTTCTGGAACCTAGCATTGAAATTTGCAATAGGTTCATGCTCAAATCTCTTAATTGTGGCAAACAGGTGGTAATTCATGGATGGATCAATAGGGACCTTGAATCTGTCAAGAAAAGCCTTCTCTAAGACAGCCCACGAACCTACAGAAGATTGACCAAGACTGATGAACCAATTATAAGCCTCTTCCCCTAAGGAAAAAGGGAATAATCTGCACACCACATCCTGATGTTCTATTCTGGCTCTGCAGCAAGCTTCTTTAAACGTCCTGATATGATCATCCGCATCCTGATAAGGATGGTATTTTGGACAAAGCTTGTCCGGATACTTTGGTAACTCATGATACGCAGTAAAGGTCAATGGTGATTCTGCTGCAAAGAACGACATTGCAACCTGAAGGGGCTGAACTGGTGGTGCAGTTGGCTGAGGTTGGACTAAAGGTATACCCTGAGGTTGAACAGGAGGTGTCACTGGTATACCTGAAGGTATTTGCAAACCAACAGGAGTTACAGGAGGAGGTCCTGATGAAGCTCTGGACGTACTAGACTCTGGAGTATGGTGAACGTCTACAGTCTTAGGTCTAAAACCTCTAACAGGCAATTCTTCGAAAATTTCACTATGTCTAGACCTAGTATTTATCCTGTGAGCCAGGATTTCTCGATTTGGAGGCCAATTAGCTGAAACTTTGCAAATATTGGCTGGATTCCACCGGACGAGGTGATATTTGTGGTCAACTTGCAAATCAGACTGAATATTTACGCGATATTTGCGAAGATACTGCAAATATGACAGGATATTGGGATATTTCGACCAGTAGCACCAGATCTCACGTGTCTAAGGCTCAAATTCTCAAAGCTTGAACAAATTTATGCATCTTTGGCCAATATTTAGTGAATTTAAAGAAATCTACTGTAAAGCTTGCAATATTTATGTGAAATTTGGAAATCTTTACACAGAATGTGCAATTACAAACTTGTCGCAGCAAATATTTACGCAATATGATGAAATTCACAAATGATCTGAAGTTACCTTACTCTGAGCGTCATCAAACCTGAAAGTACTGATGATGAAAGTGATCTTCAATCCTCCGGCCCTCCTTCTTGCGCCAATTTATGTTGGTCATGATGTTAGTCATTCACAAACATAGAATAAAAGTTACACAACAACCTTTACTCATCTTGAAAGATACGATGAATTCAAAGAATTCATGATCCCAAGTCTCCGTTGATTAGGTCTTAATCTACTGACGTTACTCAGTGGTTGATGTGTGTTGCTGTTTTCCATTCAGGGGCCTTGCGTGTTTCTGCACTGTTCATCATCATCATCTTCAAATATCCTGCTCTGGATGTTCGCTCTGCATAAGCTCCAACAATTCTACCTCTGCACTGTAAATTTAGTCAAATAATGTGCATACAGGCCGATATTTGCATGATTTCTATCATTATTTATGATTCTTTGCATGATATTTTCAGTACTACATGCATTTAACTCAAATATGCTAAGGATCTTCAGTTACCTACGGGATTTCAGCATATTTCACTGTTTCTGCTTGTTATTTATCATGATTTGCAGTTATGGTGATGAATTAATGAAATTGAAAAAAGGAAAAGGGTTAGAGAGTGAGATTCCTAAAATTACTGGACTTAGATCACTGATTCACATACAAGCTCCCATACTTGCAATGAAAAGAAGGAAAACTAGAAATCATACTTCACCAGGACAATCCACAAATCCACATGATCTAGTGCAAAGCTTCAAAGGAAAGTTGACAACAACATGTAATGAAATGAAAGCGCTTCCAGTTGAACACAGCATTCACCAGTACATATCCAGAAATCAACAGAAAGATTACGTAAAATTTACAATCAGGATGTAATCTGGAACTTCATATTCATTCAGTATGCTCAAGAACAGGTACATTTACAGTGATCTGAAGAAAGAACCTTGACATTTCAACAATTCTATCCTCATTAGTCTCAGTAATCCGATCTCCTAACTTATTCTACAGTAATTGACTCTTTGCGCCAGATGCGTCTGTGTATTCTAGTGTATTTCCCCCCTTTTTTTAAAATGACAAGCCCTGGATGTTATATAGAGCGACTGCCAGAAAACGGTTACAATGATCCAAGGATCAGGATCCTCTCATAACAAACAACGGTCCAGATGAAAAGCACATGCTTCATCAGTTGGCAAATGTACAGCTGGCACAGAATATTCCAGCATCTTCGACTTGATTCGGTCTCCAGTTGGCAAACAGCATATTTGACAATATCCTCCTCATGTCTGGCCCATGTTGACTCCATGCGTAACTTTGTAATTATCAGCTTCAGCAGCATCATCATGATTTCCACGCTCAGCTTCAGCAGCATCATGACCTCAATGTTGAGCTTCAGCAGCATCATGATGACCTCCTGCAAATAAACAGACAAACATTAAGTTTGTCATCATGTGGATAAACAACAGGAAGTAAACACTTTATTAAACATACCTCCCCATGTGCAGCTACAGGCAATCAAGCTTTACCTGTGAACAATATGCACTAAATGCACAAACAGCATAAAAAACAACCAGGTCAACCCTCGTTGACCAAAATTCAGGCAGTCGGGCTTTCAAATTACTATCGCTTCATGTTTTGCTCATTCTCTTGTATATCGGGTTCGAAATATGATGATGATGATCTCAGATTATACAAGGAAATAACTTCCTTTCAACCATCCCTAGATTCCGGTTTTGCATCATCATCATATTTGCGTCGGCGAAATTACATATGATCAGGGTGACAGTTTTACCTTAGGCCAACGGCAACAGTTACACCGACGCCAAACATCATGAGGATGACCAACTCTACATGCCCTCTGTCCAGCCGCATGATATTGTGAAATATGATGCTCCACGCCTCCGAATGTTCTGAGGAAAAGCACATCAGGATGTTTTGTTTTTGCATATTCGGGAAAGAAAGACATCGTCATCATCACTTTGATGAAGGCAAACAGGAGGACTCGAAAAAAGATCCTGCCGCTGAAGAAAATCATGATGACGTCATCGTCATCATCAGGCTTGGTTAAAATGCAAAGGGATGACGCCATCACCATGTTCCGTTAAGATCAGGAGATAACTGGAATATCGGGTTCCCTCTAAGGAAGATAATCGCGTGGATGAATGTAATATGACCCCTTTCATGTAGAAGGTGATCCTCTGAAAAGATCAGGATGATGAACATCATCATCATCATATACGCACTGGGTGATCTAAAATATGATCCTGTTGAAAGTCCTGATGACGTCATCAGGATATCCGCGGCCTTCGTTAACCTTCGCACATGACGTCATCGTCATCATCATTTTGGCGAAATGGATCACGCCTTGGAAAATATCCTGCCGAAGGAGAAGGTGATGATGACGTCATCGTCATCATCATATTTGCAAAATGTTATACTTGTCGGCAGGATAATATTACTAACTGTCGGGAAAGACTAACAAGATCATGATGATCTTGTTCAACAAGGTTTGGGAAAGGAAAATCATCCTCCGTTTCGAAAGATAAGGTGATCATCATGATCACGTAAAAGGAGGTCAGGAGGATATTAGGAAATGTCGGGTCTCGAAATATCATGATGATGTTGATCACCAAGACTGTCGTGCGCGCGCAAATTATGCAGATGGCAGATTTCTCTAAGTAAGGTGATATTACAATATCAGCATGATATTATAATATCGGGTGATGTTGGAATATCATGGTGCCCGCAATGTTTCCAAGGTTACTCGACGGGTAAAACACACTAGCACTTAAGATTGACGTCCGGATGTTTCGGGACTGCATGATATTCACCAGGTGATAGAGTAAGATCATGATGATGACCTTTGGCGATACAAAAGACCGCCCGACGGGAAAGGATTATTACGACTTAAACTTGACGTCCGGATGTTTCGACCTCAGGATATTATCGGGGGGCTTTTCGAATACCATGATGATGATGTTCATACAGCAATTATCAGGTTTGACCAAAACTTTGACTGCTTACAACTCCTTCATATGGACGACTTTTCAAGTGATGCAAAAGGCAAACCTGCATGGAATTTCAAGCTCTTTCCAACCATGAAGTCATAGAAACAAAGTATGAACTTTGACAAACTAACCTCATGATGATGACCTACCTCCTTCTGACCTTCATGATGATGATGCACCTGACTTATTTTTACCAAAACCGCCAGAAACAGACAACACAAGCCAAAACAAAAGCTGGGTCCCTGTTTTGCCAAGTCAAAATGGGGCGTGTTGTGTAACCACACAACACTCTTTCTCCCCTTGGTTTTCTGGAAAATGTTCTAGAATAATTTCTACAGGCTGTACAGATATCTTCAAAGGGAAGTTGAGATATATCCCGTGTTCCAATGAGGTTGAGGGCATCCATGTAGTCATCATTAACTCCCCTCAGAAAGATCAGCTTCAGTGATTCTTCAGACAATCTATTATGAGGGTTTTTCTTCAAGGCAAACTAGAATCTTTCCACATAGTCCTCTAGTGGTTCATCCTCTTTCTATGACATCCTAAAAATGTCATCTCTTCTCCTATCATGTCCTCTATAGTAGTCTTTATATTTTTCTAGGAATTTTGTCTTCATGGTACCCAATCGGGGATGACATCTTTCCCCAACCCCATAAACCACTATAAAGCAGCATCTTTAAGTGTGACAGGGAATAACTTGAGTCTATAAGGATCAGTGGTGTAGTCATAACTCCTACACAAGACATCAAACTCAAATAGGAAAGTGTCAGGATCTTTGGTCACCAAGCCATAGAAAACAGGCAATGCAGAAGGTGGCATATTTTTTAGAGTAGCAGCCCGTGCTTGGTCTGGGATAGGGAATTTAAAAGTTACTTGTCCTAGAGGATTATCTACTGCAACATCTCCCATGGTTTTGAAAGTTCCTTTTGTGGTAGTAGAGGAAGCTGATGAAGATGTAGGGGGCGTTGATGAAGATGTAAAAGGAAACTCTCCTTTAGTACTTCCTATTGTGTAGTTGTTGAAATCAGTTGCGCCCTTGTTATTCTAAGAAGTTGAAGGGAGGAATCTACCTTGGTTATCTCTCTGCCTCCACATACAGTAATTTGAGCTTTATGTTTCAGCGGCCCTGCACAGTGTTAGTAGAATGCCTGGTGTTTCTTAAAAAATGAATTTATTAAATCTAATGCTGAAATCAAGATTTAACTATGAAAGCATGTAAAACTAATGAGACTTATGAAGATAGCACCATCCCCGCCAATAGTGCCAAAAATGTAAAGGAAAACTAATGCATTGTAAACTTAAACAAAATCCAGGGTTAAACCTAACTTAACAGTCCACTCTATCATTGCATTCCTACATTTAATTATCGACCAAGGAGCGTAATCTTATGATGATGCTCGCACTATATATGCCTTCAAGACTCATTTCTATCTTAAGCTACCTCATACAAACTTATTCTAATCAACTTAATTGATTGGAGTTCTCAGAAATGAAAGAACAACAAAAATAGTTAAAAACTTAGTTGCTACAAGTACCCCCAGTAGAAGCTGAAGATAGCTATATTCAACAGAGAATTATAGAATTAACTTGAAATACACAGAATGAGAAAAGACTTAACACTAACCTCCGGAGGACTTCAATAAGGTATTCTATTCATGAATCACAACTTTCAGAAATAGCAATCACAATTTCTCACTTACTTCAAAATGCAATGTATAAGATAACATGAAACAGTCTAACTAGAAATGCATAAATAAATAAATGAACGTATGAAGCGAGAGTTAGTACCTTGAGTGGCTAGCTCAGGGAACTATCTCACTTCTTCTGGAAACTAAATCTACTTCAGATCTTCACACATTTCCCATGACATGTAGTTGAATTCAATTCATATCAAAGACAGAATCTTCTTTAGATTTTATTCAGAATCAGAATATGTCTGGAATAACAAATAAATGTAAAAACAAAGTAACGACTATGTAGATAAAAGTAAAAATAACAGATAACCCATCAACAAACTCATCCTCTAACTTATACAAAAGTGGGAGAGTTGTATGCAATCTTCTAACTAACTGTGATCATCAATTCATCCCTGGATATAGTTTTGAGATCAACTTATTAATTATCTAGAACAAAGGAAATAGAGTCCTATTAGAATAGAAATCCCACACAACGGCTCATGAATAAGATGCGATTAGACTTCTAGAACAAGTCTTCTTCTTCCTTGTGTTTATTCTTCCATGACAACCGCGTTCATCTCCATCGATCTCCATTTCTAGCACTTGGACTGCACTTTAATCAATTCCCCTGTTCTGCACTCTGCTACAATTACTCCTTCCCGGATGCTATGTCTTTGCTACACAAGGTTAATTATTCCAACATATATACACAAAATAACCTTTCATATTAAACTTATGAAATCCTATCTATATTGCATGCATATCAATAATTTCAAACATCCACTTGACAATATAATCACCATATTCCATTTATCAGCATAGGTTCAAAGTCTCTGAGAAGTATATGTGAAACAACATATAATAAAGGTAATGTCTATAAGGTTCTTGCAGAATCATGTAAAAAGGTCTTTAAAAACATATAGAAACATTATAAAAGAAAGTCAATATTTCAACCCAACACATACCTCATCCCAGGGCTTCGGCAGTTTCTCATGATCAAACCCTCCTTGCAGGTTAAACAACTCTTCTCCCTCCTTTAGGAAAATGGCAAGATTTTCGGGGTCTGGGACTTTTTTTGTCTCTTCTATTTCTTGCCATGGATGGACATGCCCATAGAAAGTCTAATGACCTCCTTTGAGATTTCAAAACCCACCCCACCAATTTAAACCTTCCTGTTATCCCAAGAAGCAACACACTAGATAGATAAATTTTCATCGTGTCCATTAAGGAACTCCATAAAAGAAGACACCCTCCTTCACAAAAAATGTACCATATAGTCTCATTTATTTTGAATTCCTCACAAGAGATGGGTTCAGTCCTCATCCTTTCCTCCCCGTAGTAGCTTGATACAAAAGCTTAATAGAGAATGACTGGTGAAAAGGATAAATATCACTGAAAACAAGCAACCACTAATAAAAATGGCAAGTATTTCTCACGGAAACAAAACTAATATGTTCTCGATATCGAGAACTTTATTAGTCACCATGATGGATGATGATGCCACAATGATTTAAGTTCATCTTATGTGAACTTAAATTATTGTACCATATGAGATGGTCATCATAATTGATAAACACTGCCAAATTTTTGAAATATCTCTGCCTCATCAACACTTGGTCCACGTGAATATAGTACTGAGTCAACTCAATCATCCACTTGGCGTGACTCATTTCATTGCCACCCTAGCCACAACAAAATCCATGCCAAGGATTTAAACTTGAAACCCATCCATTCTTGTCCATCATTGATTGTTATCAGAAAAATATAGCTCCTTATGAAGGAGGTCTTGTAAAGGCTTAGGGAGATTTTCCACATGCTGCCAACATCTCCAATTACTAAAATTTTGGACTAGGTTAGCAAGGCCATTGACAACATTATTGCCCTCCTGGTAAGTATGAGCTATTTCCTTATCTTGTAAACCCATCAAGAGACCCTTAATATCATCAACGATGTCATCAAGATGCCAACCAGAATCTACACTACCTAAGACATCATCAACGATGGTTTTGGAATCACCCTCAACCTAAATTTTGTCAATTTTCAAAGAAAAAGTGAATTTTAAGCCCCAAAGCATAGCCATTCCTTCAACAACATTATTATTCTGGTCTCCTAAACCTCTAACATGTTGAACACATAGTTATACTGAGAGGGGGGTGAATTAGTATATCCAAAAACTTTTAAACTTAAGATGCTTCCAAACACAAGTAAAAATTTAAATAATGAGAGGCATAAGAACACACACATAACACAAGATTTAGATGGAAACCCAAGATGGGAAAACCACAGTGAGCCAGCTGCTTGGATCTACTATCCAAATCTAGCCTCACAAATAAAAATGAAGTTTACAATGAATTTCATGGGCACCAACCCAAAGGAGGCACCAATCCCTTGTTACAATAGTTTATGAGCACCAACTCAAAGGAAGCACCAAATCCCTATACAATGCTTTATGGGCACCAACCCAAATGAAGCACCAACTCCTTGAAACAAAGTTTTATGGGCATCAACCCAAAGGAAGCACCAACTTCCCTAAAACACAACACTTACAAGATGAGCCACTAAGCTCCACTCTGCAAATCTTAACTGATGAATCAATTATCTCCACAACACTATCTCTGCTTACACTCTAACATCCTTGACTTGTTCAGACAACTCTGCACCATCATCTGATATCCTCTTGGTCTTTTACTGATTTTGATAGCTCAAATACCTCCACAACCCTAACTCTGCTATAGGTTTTGCAATAATGCTTACAGATGTATATGAGAATAATTGATAGGTCGAATGATAAAATCAAAACTATGATAATAACCAAGTCAATAACCCATAACATAAAGAGATCTATCTAAATAAAAATCCATGATCAATGAATAAATCAAATAAAACAAGAAATCTTTTACCAGATTGTATTGTTCTCTTTTGTCGAATGTGGATTGCTCAAATATGTTGCGAAACCATGTTTGCAACAAGCGAATGCTCAAAGTGCTCAAAATGCTCAAAGATCAATGTCAAAAGATTGTAAAAGGTGCTCAATGATGTGATGTATGCTCAAAGCACTGTAAAGGATGCCTGAGAATAAGTGATCGAAGAGGGCTTGTGAAGGAGATGAGGGGGTTTATATAGGTTTCAAACATGATCGATCAATGGTCCAGATAATTTAGAAGAATTAATGGAGGAGATAAAACAAATAACCATGATGAATGTGCACACGACATGTGTCAATCCATAAGGATATTTTTATTAAGATATGATGAAAACAAGATTGATTGAATAGATAACTCAACTTGTAATTTTGCCTTTTTTAGAGTTCTAAAAATAAGACTAATTGTGCACATGAGTTAACATGATATTTTTAGAGGAATTGGAAGATAACTAAAATTAAATAAATAAATTTATTTATCTAATTGTGCATAATAGAGGAACAGAAGATTATAAAGATTATAAATAAAATATTTGATTTTATTTATTTTTAGAGGTTTGAGATAATTTAAATAAATTTGCATGATTTAATTAAATTTGGAAGAACAATTTGATTTAATTAAATAATTTAAATTATTTAATTATAAATAAGATAGAATTTGATGAATTAATTAAATAATGGGATTTATTTAATTAATGTAGACTTGAAATTTGAAAGAGGATAATGATTTGATTTAATTAAATAATTAAAATTATTTAATTTTGGAAGAATAAAGAGGAATTTAATTTAATTAATTAAATAAAGAGGATTTATTCAATTAATGTCAAATTTTAGAGTTTTGGAAGAATTTGATGAAATTAATTAAATAATTAGATTATTCAATTAATGTTGAAATGTAGGTGATGCGATAGAATTGACGAAATGCAAGCGATGTGATGACTTGGTCATTTTAGGGTGTCTACATTTTGCCCCTCTTTGATGCAATGCAATTTACAACGTTGCGTCAAAGAAAACAATTGTTGAAAACATGATACAATTTTTGATGCCTCAATATAGCTAGCTTCTCCAGTGTATGCCCCCTCAAGAGGAAAGATAGGGAAGTGACAAAAGAACTGGGTTGACGCTTGACTAGAAGATTGCGTGACAATGTAGAATAAAAAGCAAAGGTGGGAAGAAAAAAGGGAGGGACACTATAAATAGGTCCCAAGGGGACCAAATTCCTCATTTGCACACTAAGAGTTTGCTAAATTTAGAGTTTAGAGCCTCCTAGCTTAGTGTGTGAGAGTTGAGTAGAGAAGGAGCTTGCAGCATAGAAAGATGCTGATCCCAGCGCATAAGCATCGGGCAAAGCTGGTGTAGACATATGGGAGACAAGCAAGAGCACCGACAGTGGTAAGTACCTAATGACCTCTTTGCATTTGATGTTTTAGGTCAGTTTCAGGGTTTTATTTAGGTAGGTATTTAGGGCAGCCAAAAGCACTTCAGCATGTTAGGGCGCATCTGGTAGTCAGTTAAAACACTTTTGGCATGCTAAAGTGCAGTTGGTAGGTCAGTAGAGCACCTTTGGTCAAAGCTCAATGCCATTGGTTTTCAGGTGTCATGTCGCAGCACGGTCGGTAGAGACCCGCAGCGCTATTGGCATACCAGTATAGCACGGTTGGTTGGGTAGTTAGGTGCAGTTGGCATGGGGGTGCAAAAAAATGAGTCACCTTTGCGAGTGCTGTAAGGTGCGGATGGATACACAATGCAACATGCTTGTGTAAGACAAGTCACTTTTGGTAGATGGTAGTAAAGCGCATTTGTAGAAACAGGAAGGCGCTTTTGGTAAAATAGTGTAGCGCACTTGGAGAAAACATGGTGCTTTTGGTTAGGATAAGACAAAAAAGTAGCTAGGGCTGACTGAGGGGCTGACCATTGAGGTTAGAGATGTGCATAGGTATCCTAGGGCTTTCATCATAGTGTTGTGCTTGTAGATGTCGTGAGTTAGAGAATTTGCAAAAAAGGCCTGACAAGCGGTTTGTGTGGATGCAGAGAGCTCTTCCCCTGCTGATGTCGAGGGAGTGACACCACATCATTGCTCATGAGGTGGTGCAGATTACTTGGGAGGATGATGTGTTCTTGGAGTACATGGGATTGTGGCATGTGGTGCACTTGACACACATTAGGGCGAACCTCTCCCTTTTGACAGCAGTTGTGGAGAGATATCACAGTGAGACATGTTCGTTTCACTTTCCAATCGGGGAGGCTACAACGACACTTGAGCATGTGTATTGCACCCTCAAGATCTTGATTGATGGAGAGAGAGTTGACTTCTACCCAGGATGAGGCAAGGCAGGACTGGTAGAGGTATTCTGCATATACGACTTGCGGATAGATGATGGTGAGATTCGGTGGGCGGATGTGCCAAGACTGTGTGACAGGATCATATGGATTGTGGCTTTGTTGGTTGGTGGCTTCCTCAGTCCAGATAGGCGATCTCGAGGACTATTTGTAGGATGGGGCACTGTATTTTTAGGGATGTTTACACATGGCATCCATTATGCATGGGGCCCGCGTGTGTTGGGACAGTTGTATAGAGATATGCATGACTGTATATATAGGAGAGGCCAGAGTCTATTAGCAGGTATGACTCTACTACAAGTGTGGGATTGGGAGCACATCCCAGTTATCAGACCGATTACACAGTGTCGCTGCGAGAGGGTAGAGCCCTATGCATTCATATATGAGGGAGTGATTATACACAGGCAGCTCAGATCTATTAGCTACTAGAGGTGATAGATTGACGACATAGATCTATTTACTTGGCAACCATGGCTACTGTGTGAGGCATGGGAGGATGAGCACGAGCAGCTAATGTATTATAGACAGGTGTAATACCTATTTGGGAGATGCATAGACACTATTGAGAGATACCTGAAAGAGTGGGTACTTTGAAAGTTTGGATTGCCACAAGGGTTGCCTGTTGGAGAGGTGACACATGCGAGGACATGGCGAGAGATTGGGGACTGGGATGCAGAGATTCCAGTGGCTACATCCCTGACAGAGTTGTGGGGACTTGTCCCCGTGAGATAGGATTGGGATTCAGGATTGGCAGACCCAAGTACATTACTAGAGTATGACAGGTATTGGCAGACACATAGGCCAGTGAGACTAACTACACCAGGTGTGGTAGGGGCAGTGGGAGAGGTGTTGGTGCCAGGTGGAGAGGCGAGGATGAGACGATAGGCCAGAGTGGTGAGATAGCAGGCTAGTGGAGATGACAGGGGCCAACAAGCTAATGTAGAGATGGTTGAGGAGGATGATCTAGTCATAGAGACTGAGATACAGTGGGCAGAACGGCTGCTACAGGAGGAGACCATACGGAGGACTCGACTAGAGGTCTGGATAGTGAGGTTGAGGAGAGATAGGGATGCCACAAAGGTGGAGACGAGACAAGCTGAGGCCCTAGCATAGGTACATGTATAGACAGCTGCAGCAGCATAGGTAATGTTGGCAGTGACACATGCATCTTTGGCAGAGGCACAGGTAGCTTTGGCGGAGGCATAGGCCGTGGCAGACGATGGGTAGCTTGCCCAGATGACTTTAGAGAGGGATGCAGCAATACAACTACATCTAACAGTAGAGGCCACCCTATAGAGGGTTAGGTGGGAGAGAGATGAGGTACACCGTGCACTAGGTGCTGATCAGAGGACATTATACAGTGAGCTCATCTGCGTGTAGGGAGAGCTAGTGTCGGCAAGTAGAGAGGGCGAGTACTATAGAGGTCTCTACGTTGGTGCGGTGCCAGCAGCTCAATAGGCACCTAGTTACAAAGAGAGGAGCAGGTCTGGAGCATCCGGGTCACACAGGACAGGACAGTCAGTGTCCTCAGTCAGAGGACCTTTTGTACTGCCAGGGGGAGGAGGACCAACAGGGGGACCTTCGCTGAGTACAGGTGGAGGACAGGGACCACAACATGAGGGCAACTCTACCCACTAGAGCATGTATTGTGTATATTGTATGATTTTTGTATCATTATGGACATTGTATATTTTGACTGATGCCTGCGTGCCTCCGATGTATATTATGCAGGCTCTTGATAGCCATGATGTACTTATCGATGTATATTTAGATTTATACATATGGACTATTTGATGTAGACATGTACATTTTGTATTGTGATGACCTTTAAATGATGATATATGATGACATATTATGCTCACTGATGTTCATGCTTCTTGTTTATACATTTCTTGATGATATGAATGTGATGACATGTATGTATGATTATGGATTTATGTGATAATGTATTTTGCTTAGATAATTCTTACAAATGTATGACTCATGATGACATGATGATAGTATTGATGTGATGCTATAGATGTTTATGACTTGCAATATCTAACATGTAGGTTTTACAGATATGTAGCAGATAGAAGAAAAGCAGAGATAGAAGAGAGAGATTATTGATCGATCATTGCTTGAAAACTATATAAGGCCATGGGTAAATGGATGGATAAATGAATGAGCTTGTTGCATTGGTTTCATAATTTTCTATAAAGAGCAATCCTTCTTTTTGATATAGCACATGGATAGTTTGCCACCAAGGTATAAATGACCAAGGTGTTGTGATATCTAAGTGCGTGGACGTTGACTCTGCAAGCAAGCGGTTTGAACTTAGATCCCTTAGCCATAATATGACCTTGTTGAACATGTGAATGAGCCATAGTCTTGAACATAAAATAAACTTCAATACATGTAAATTCAAGAAGAATATTAATATGTAAGATGCTAGGTCGTAACACACACAAGATAAATATGATGCCAAAAAGATGCTTTAAATATCATTCCTCAAACAGGCACACAAAAGCAATGACTATGACCCCAATCCGTACTTCATCACAACATACCTAGATTATAGATAAATCAAGGTAGCCTTGAATAGGTAATGGATGAAGGAACAAAAGATAAACCAAAAAGAAAATTGACTGACTTACAAAGTAAACATACAATCAACATATTCTCTTGCCAAAGAGGTTGCTCAAGATAGATTGAATAAGAAAAATAACAGCCTTATCGTAGGAGCTATGTGTCTATTAAAGGGTGTTATCTGTTGAAAAGATAATGTCTTTTAAAGGGTGTCACATGTCGTATGAGATGCGTGTGTTGGTCTCAATCATGGAACACTCTGTATAAGACAAGTTTGTTGATATGTTGCTAGGTTGAGATTGATTTAGCTGATGTTGGCAATCGATATGTAGGACAATACATGACTCTGGAAGTAAGTTGCTTTGCTTTAGGTTTGTTAAGGACTTTTGCTTTGAAAGGATGCATGTTTTTGTTGTTTTGCTAGTTGAGTTCATCAAGCCAAGGTGAATGGATTTGATAAATGGAAGACTAGAAAGATGACATGTCAATGCATTGAAATGGGTGAAGAATGATGAATCGTATATGCCTGAGTACTGGATACATCCTTCATATTCCAGACTGCCTACATACCTTGTATCCACAGGATCAAGGCACATTACGAGGAAAGATGAAAGATGATAATATGTAGTTCTAGGTAGAGTGATGAGATGGGTCAAGGTGTTTGAGTTTAGGTTGGGGAAATGATGAGATCTTATGTACCTAAGTACTGGATACTTCCTTCATATTTTAGACTGCCTACATACCCATATCCATGGGATCAAGGTACCTTAAGATTGAGATGAGATAACATGTAGTTCTGGTTGGTGTGATGATATAGGAAAAGTGTTGTCGTTGTGGGGAGATGGTTGAAGAGATTGTGAACCACGAACAAGGATCCATTCCTAGACCTAGGTTAAGGAAAGAGTTGCCCCCATTCTGGTAGAGGTATTTTCATGGGTGACCAATGGAGAAGACATAGAAAACTTTGACCTAGGACAAGACAGTGATAGCTGTTGACATAGATCAAGATGTGGGATGACGATGATGGACATTGACAAATTTCCAAGCTATTCTAGATAGGGAGATGGAAATGCAAACAAGGTCAATGGTTTTATTATGGATGGATGGGTGAAGTGTGTTGTGAAATGGACATGGAATGAATAGGACTCGATAGATAATAGATGCTGACTCTACACATTAGTGCCTATTTGCCAGGTTTTCACTATGGTACTTATCCAAGGTGCCTATTTACCAGGTTTTCACTAGAGGACAAATTATTTTGCTTTTTATGTTTTCATTTTTTTTTTGGATACTCTGAGGATCAGGCATAGAACTTCTTGAGATGAACACTGTTAAGTGGCTCATCTAGATGAATACCATCAAGTGTAGCTAAAGTATAAGCTCCTGATCCATATGCTGCTGTGACAATAAAGGGTCCTAACTAATTAGGCTCAAACTTGTCCTTCTTTTCTTGATCTGCTTGATTTCTCTAATTTTCTTTTAAGACAAGATCACCAAATTGAAACCATCTTTCTTTGATCTTTTTGTTGTAGTTACGCTAGAGGTAGTTTTGATAGACATGGAGATGATTAAGTGTTGCAAGGTACCTCTCATCTAGTAATTCTAGCTCAGCTAATTTGGAAGTGTGATACTCCTCTCCATCAATCAGGTTCTGCAAGGATACTTGGAGGGATGGGATCTCGACCTCTATAGGTAGGATGGCTTCAGAGCCATAGACCAAGGCATAGGGTGTGGCACTAGTTCGTGTTCTGATACTAGTGTGGTAGGCCCATAAGGCGGGATTGAGTTGCAGGTGTCAATCATGACTAGCTTCATTGACCGTTTTGTTCAGGATTTTGAGAATGGTTTTGTTGGAAGCCTCAGCTTGGCCGTTACTCTGCGGATAATAGGGGGTGGAAAAATGATGTTGGATATTGTATTGTGTGCATAAGGCATAGACATCTTGATTCTTGAATAGTCTCCCATTATCAGTGACAATGGCTTGGGGAATACCATATCGGCAAATGAGGTAGTTGAGGATAAACTTGTCTATTTGCTTGCTGGTGATATAGGTCATGGGAATGGCTTCGACCCACTTCATGAAGTACTCAGTGGTAGTAATGATGAATTTGTGGCCATTGGATGAGGATGGGTGGATTTGTCCTACGAGGTTGAGACCCCATTGAGAAAAAGGCCATGGAGTAGTCACAGGTTGTAGTTCATGAGCTGGTGCGTGAATCAAATCTCCATGCTGCTGACATTGTAGACACTTTTTAGTAAACTGTAAAGCATCTTGTTCTATTGTAGGCCAATAATACCCTGTGCGGAGTATCCTCTTAGCAAGATTAGGACTGGTAGAATGTGTACCACAGACACCTTCGTGTATGTCTTGTAAGGTAGCTTCGACTTCTTCCGCATTAAGACATCATAAGAGGATACCATCGAGACTCCAGCGATAAAGTGTACCACCCAGAATAGTGTAACAGGAGGATCAACGGATAAAAGTTTTGCGTTGGTTTATGGATAGGTCAATGGGAAAGGTATCGTGTTTAAGGTAGTCATAGACATCTTCGTACCATGGGGAACTGGGACCAACAAGTTCGCAGATGATTTCAGTAACTGGAACATCAATGGCTAGTATCAACAATTGCTTGATCAAGAATTCACATTTATGTGTGTTTGCTGGCATGTCTATAAGTGACCCCACAAAAGCCATAGAATCTACATCTTTGTTATGCTCTCTTGGAATTTGCTCAAAAGTGATGCTAGAAAAATATGGTTTGTAGGCATCCACTAGTTGCTTGTAGGGGACCAACTTTTCATCTTTTGTTTGGTACTCATCTGTGACCTGGTGAATGACTAGTTGTGAGTCTCCATATACCTATAATTCTATGATGTCCCATTGAACTGTTGTATTGAGACCTATGAGGAGTGCTTCATACTCGGCTATGTTGTTAGTACAAGGAAATGCAAGCCGACATGACTTTGGAATATAGTCATTTTGAGGTGTGATGAATAAGATACCGGCCCCTGATCCATGTTGTGTGTAGGAACAATCAAAGTATAATTTCCACATTATTGAGGTAGAAAGAGTGAAGAGATTCTCATCGGAAAAGTCATATACCATAGGATGTATATCTGTCATAGGTGCTACTACTAGTTGATCTGCTAGGGCTTGCCCCTTGATTGATTTACGATCCACATACTCAATGTCAAACTCACTAAGGATCATGACCCATTTAGCTAGTCTACATGTGAGAGCTACTTTTGCTAGTAGATACTTCAATGGATCAATTTTTTCTATGAGATTAGTGTGTTGGTTTAGTATGTAATGCTGCAACTTTTGGAAAGCGAACACTACTGCTAAACAAGCTCTTTCCATAGGTGAATAATTGAGTTCATATTCCACCAAGGTTCAACTGATATAATAGATTGCATGCTCTTTTCCTGACTCATCATGTTGTGCTAGAAGAGCCCCTAGGGCTGCAGGTGTAGTTGAGATGTACAAGATCAACAATCTATTGGTGACTGGTGGTACCAAGACAGGAGGTGTAGCTAGATATTCCTTGAGTTGATCAAATGTCGTTTGACATTTATCATCCCATCGAAATGAGACATCCTTTCGGAGTAAGTGTTGAAATGGTTGACATTTATCTGCTAGCTGTGAGATAAAACACCTAATAGACCGTAACCTTCCTTGCAAGCTCCTTAATGTTTTTAGACTCTTTGGTGGAGGCATTTCTAATATAGCCTTGACTTTTGCTGGATCTACTTTGATGCCTCTACGAGATACTATGTATCCCAACAGGTTTCCTGATGTTATACTGAAGACTCACTTTTTTGGATTGTCTTACTTAGTATTTCTCGAGCCTGTCAAAGATCTGTCCTAGAACTTGTATGTGATCTACCCTAGAGGATTTTGCTAGTATATCATCCACATAGTCCTCCATGATGTGATGAAAGAGATCATGGAATATCACTGTCATTGCTCTTTGATAGGTTGCCCCTGCATTGTTTAGACCAAATGGCATGACACACCAATAATAGTTACCCCAAGGAAAAGTGAAAGTTGTTTTATGTTGATCTTCTTCCACTATCATTATCTGATTGTAGCCTGAGACCATGAGAGAAATCATTTCATGACCCGTGGTCAAGTCTACTATAAGATCAATGTTCGGCAATGGGAAGTCATCTTTAGGGCATGCCCTGTTAAGATCTCTAAAATCATTACACATGTGGATGCCCCCATTGGGTTTAGCCATAGGTACTATGTTTGAGACCCATTCTGGATAATCAATAGGCTTGATGAATTTGGCATCTAGCAACTTCTATATTTCCACTTTCACCAAAAGAGCTATTTGTGGATGCATCTTCCTTAGCTTTTGCTTGACTAGTTTAACTATTGGATCGACTGTGAGATAGTGAACTACTAGCTTAGGGTCTAACCCTAGCATATTAGCATAGGTCCATGCAAAGTTGATGGTTCTTTGTAAGAAGAAGTTGTTAAGATTCTTGTGCTCTGTTTCTAATAATGATGCTGCAAGGAATGTGGTCCTAGGATTTTGCTCTGTGCCAAGGTTTATCTCTATAGAATCTTCCACTAGGAGAGCTGATTTCTCTTGATACTTAGATGGTAGGGGAAGGTCAAATCCTCCATCCTTGGGCACCACAATTAGGTTTTCACCTTTGGATACATCCTTTGTTTTTATTATTTTTTGATCAAGAGGTGTCACAGTGTGGTTTTCACCTAGAGATCTTTTTTTATTTTTACTTTTGCGACTGGAGGATTTGGTATTCTCACCAAATAAGAAGTTGGTTCTAATTCCATTACAAAACCAGCTTTGTGATCAGCCAGAGGGATACTATCCCAGAGTCCCATGAACTCAGCAATAGCTTTGTCATTCTAAAATACATCTAGAACGGGGGACCCTTGTTGGTCCCAATCGATAAGTTCAGGATAGATAAGTGTTACAATCTGGGTGCTGGTGGTGGATGTTAAGGATACAGATGATAGAATGAAAATGGAGGATTCTGTAAATAGGTCAATCATATGGAGGGAAGAATCATCGATGATATCCTCATTAGACATCGAATCGGCGAGAAAAGTTTCTACCACCTTGTTGAGGATACCCTTGATGTCCAAGGTGCGTGGTACCTTTGTACCAAATCCTAACCCCTTTTTGTCTAGTTTCTTGGTCACAATAATGGGTTCCATTGTTCCTTGATTCTATTTCCCAAGGCCACCTTTACCTCTATAGCCCATGTTTTTTACTATCCTTAAGCCATTGGCATATTGCTTGACTGGTATTGTGACTAGTTCTTTCTCCTTATAGAGCCAAGAAGAGATGTCTTCAATAGTTTCCTTAGCCAATACTTTTCCCTCTTGGAATTGGGTTAGAGATGCTGGGGGAGGAATTTATGCTGGGGGAGGAATTTATGCTTTCTTAGTTGCTTTGGCAATGGGTGGTTGACCATAGGATTTAGGAGATATAGGCATCCGCCCTACACAACAAGATTTTGAGATATCATATGTTCCAAATCCTATATCACGGATGTGAGATTTGATTTCAGGAAGAGGATTAGGTTCACTTGCAGAGGCATTTGTTAGACTTTCAGGGTTAACATATAGTGAGGATTCAAGGGCTTTTTCATTATTGGGCACTTGGTTCCAATTCTTATAACTGCCTTGCAAAACATGGCAAAATTCAAAAGGATTAGGGTCACCTGGGATAGTGATCTCCGTACCATTGAATGGGAACTTGAGAGACTGATGGTACATTGAGGGAACAGCTTTCATGGCATGGATCCATGGGCGTCCTAGGATAATGTTGTAAGGTAACTCAATGTCTAGGATTTGGCATCTTATTTCAAGCATGACAGGGCCTACTTGTATAGGCAAATGGATAACACCTTCTGACCAGCGCTCAGCATCATCATACCCTTTGATTGTAATACTTTGATCAATATTGACATGATCCTCAGAGTATCCCAATTGTTTAAGTAGCTTTAGAGAATAGATATTGAGACCAGCACCACCATCTATGAGTATGCGTTTGATCTTGTGTTTATGAACGAGAACTTTAATGTGAAGGGCATCATTGTGATATGGATCATGGGATGGGAGGTCTTTTTTAGAAAAGACCACATTGTATGGTGAGGCCATGTTACCTATTATAGCTTGGAAATCTGTGACCGCTATGTTGTTAGGAACCAAAGACTCTTGTAGGGCTTTTTCTAGCACACCTTTATGTGCGAGTGATGACCGTAGAAGGTCCAAGATAGAGATATGAGTAGGGGTTTTCCCTAGATGATCGACTAGATTGTAATTCGATTGGGCTGGGAGACTTGGTGTAGGACCACGAATGGTGACACGACCACGACGATTTGTAATAGTGCAATCCATAGATTTTCCTTTGATTGTGAGGGTAGATACATGACTTTCTTCAAAATGACCCATAATGGAGTCATAGGAAGTGGAAGCTTTATTAATACCTTTACCTTTATCCGGAGGAGGACCTTGGCCATGGTTAGGGAATGGCTCCTTGTACATGTTGAGGTCTTTATTAGTGTGTTGAGTTGGTGGTTCATCCTCAAAAGAGATTAGGATTCCATCGATAAGATTTTGAACTATGTGCTTGAGTTTCATACATGACGTGGTTCTGTGTCCTTTGCTCCTATGGAAGTCACAATATTCATTATCTCTGTACCGTGCAGTTTTGTAAACAGGTTCACCATATGGGGGAGGATCTAGTAAGGTGATGAGTCCCTTGTGTAAAATTTTTTGTAGAATAGTCTCAATAGGCTCTCCCAAGGGAGTGAATTGACGCTGCGGTGGGTAATCTTGTTGAGGCCGCTCTTGTGGTCATTGTTGTTGGTTTTGGTATGGTTGTCTTCTTTTTTTTGTTGTTGAGGCGGATGTTGATTTGGTTTGGAAAGTTGAAGGGGTGTTTGCAGTGTTTGGACATGTTTAGAATCGACCACACCATCATTGACCACGTTTTTATTTTTGTTTCAAAACTTGGGTTTATCATTTGTTTGTTGTTGAGGAGCATTATCTTTGGTTTCTTTAAATATTTTGACCACACCCTTAGCAATGAGGGCCTTTTCAATGTTGATTCCCTTATAGGTAATTTCATTGAAGGTTGTAGCACTAAGAATTTGCAAATGAAAACCCAATTCTTGGTTAAGGTTCTACACAAATATGCTAACAAGTTGCTTTTCAAGTATCTTGCATGGGAATTTGCTAGCCATTTGTCTCCATCTTTGTAGGAATGAAATGAAAGTTTCTCCATTTTTCTGTTTATTATTGCATAGGTCAGTCATGGAGATCTCATGTTCTGTGTTGTAAGAGAAATGGATGGCAAATTTCTCTACAAGCTCATTAAAATATTTGATACCCGTGGGGAGGTGCGAGAACCATTCTATAGCTTGACCTCCAAGACTGTGAGGAAAAAGATGCATAAGATATGTGTCATTATGTGAGACCTCAACGCAAGCAAGATAGAATTCTCTAAGATGGTCTTTTGGGTCTCCTTTTCCATAGTTGTGGGAGGGGTTGGAAACATCTCCTGTTATCATAGAAGTGGTTGTTGTTGCCCATATGGAAGATTGTAGTGGAAGCCATGGGCATTGGTGATATAAGGGTCATATGATTGGTTGGGGTCGTATGTGTTGTATGTTG
The DNA here is from genome assembly GCA_027924645.1 of Cunninghamia lanceolata. Taxonomy (NCBI): domain Eukaryota; kingdom Viridiplantae; phylum Streptophyta; class Pinopsida; order Cupressales; family Cupressaceae; genus Cunninghamia; species Cunninghamia lanceolata. The sequence continues at coordinate 4,858,295 of BSBN01000082.1, forward strand.
GGTTTAGATTGGGTTGGATTTGCGCATTTTGATTTTGGGGAGGAGGGGTGGTGATAGGTAAGAATGTAGGCTTTGTGATGGTTGTTGATAAGAGTTTGGTGGCAGAAAGCTAAAGTTTGTTGGGTTTGGTTGCGGTGGTGGAACATAGCTTTGGGAAGTTTGGTTTTATGAATGTTGAGGGTGGTTAGGAAATGTGTTGAAAAAGGTTAATGTAGATGATCGATGTGGTGGGGGAACATAAGTAGATGTGTTTTGTGATGGTGGAGGTTGATTGTGAAATGTGTTGAAAAAGGAAAGTGTAGATGATCGTTGTGGTGGGGGAACATAAGTAGATGTGTTTTGTGATGGTGGAGGTTAATTGGGATTATGTGGTTGAAGGATACGGAGGATAGATGATGTTGGTGGGCATGTTTGTTGAGACCCTTGTTGCATGGCTACATAAGTGTTTCCTGGATTGTAATTTGGTGGAAAACCTTCTCGTGATGGGGTAGCCAATGTTCCACTTGCGATTGGTGTGGACAATTTAGGAGTGTTTTGTATGTTTGATTTTGCCAGAGTGACCTATCTTGCTAGTTCTACTTGACGATGTAGAGTCTCTTGTTGTTGTTTGTAAATCTCCATAGGAGTCAGGAGAGATGATATGGGTCTCTCTACCATTGAATTTTGATAAAGAGGATTCTCATATTGTGCAATTTTTCTCCCTTGTGAGCTTTGTTTAGGTATGGGTGTGGTCACAATTGACATGGTTTGGACCGCTGTTATAGTGTCTTGGATGTTGTTAGGCTAGCTAAGATTTGATAGATCAAAACCTTTGGGTAATTTGGCTCCTTACTCTGCTAGCAAGCGAAAGAAATGATTTTGGTTCTTGCTAAGGATTTTTTCAAAGGCAGCCATGGCTCTAGGATCTTGTATGATTTCATCAAGGTCTTGTCTATCTTCTTGAGAGGATTGACCTATTTCAAAGTGTCGCTCTTCTTGAGATGGGACTTGACCTATGGTATAACCAGGTGTAGCAAAATCATGAGGCATCTCGGTAGTGAATTGAGTTACATCAATCAAAGGGACATTACCTTCTTGAGGATTGTTTGGTTGGTCCTATTGTGGCATGTCTTGAGAGTTGGTTAATTTTGCCATTGGTGTCTTTGGAGTAACCTTGGGAGTCATATTGGATTCGCTTGGTTGAGGTGTATGAGGAGGTGATTTGCACTTCCTTGGGGTGACTTGCTTAGACTTCATAGTTTGATGGAGTCTAGTGGTTACCATAGGAGACACTAGGACAATATGCTGTGTTTTGCTAGGGTTTTACTTGTGTTTTTGGAAACAACTATTTTTTATGCATAGTTTACTAGACCAAAGGCACTATATTGTTTGACCCAAGGTGCAGGACTGTGATACCAAACGTGAGCTATTGCATTACCAAAGGCGTTCGACTGAGCTACCAAAGGTGAGCTACTGCTATACCAAAGGTGAGCTATTGTTAGACCAAAAGTGACCTACTGTTATACTAAGGGCGCTGAAGTAGGTTTGCCAGAGGCGAGGTACTATTATACCTAAGGCGAGCTACTATTATTCCAAAGGTGAGTTGTCGTTATACCAAAGGCACTGAAGTAGTATCTATGATGTTTTATAAGGCAAATTTTGATAAATTTTGTTTTGATTTTAATTAGATTTTCTTTGGCAAGAGAAAACATAGAAAACAAAGTGGCAAAAAGGACCAACACAACAGATAGTGTATGTTCGAGGCTCACAAAAAAAGCCCAATGTTTCCATGGGTATTAGACAATTGCAAACAATATCAAGCACTTTTTATCCTTAGAGACAAGGTTTCATTGCAGTAGATTAGCTCACAACTTAATACTTCGTCGACCAAATGTCATTCCATAAAGGTGTCAGACATTTGTATCTTTGCGAGAGACGATAGTTAGGGATATCTCACCCTCCCCTCGGAAAGCTCAAGTAGGTCACAAGAGCTTTATGGCTGAGGGAATACTATCTCTTCTCAAGGGAGCCAATGGTGAGTATCTTAAGGGCTTAAATTGATTCCCCTTGCACTAATGATTACCGCAATGTTCAGAGGTGGATTAGGTAGTCACTCTCTAGATGGTTCTTAGTAACTTTGAGGGACAAACACCTTACGAGCAATGTGAAAAGCTACTAAAAGCTTTAACCAATCCTACTAACAGTATTAAACACTTCGCAAAATGTAAAAATTATTTCCACAAAGAGCTAGTACACCTCTTTTCAGTTTGGCACCACAAGGTAAGGCTGACGTCAGTTAGGACTTGGCTTTCGCCTTATCCCTCTTATATAGCAGTTCAAAGGAAAACTCTGCTTAGGGTCGTCCCTTTTGGATGAAGCGCGATCCAAAAGCAGGCCCTTCTAAAGGAATAACTGAAATGTAAGAGCAAGCACGTCAAACAAAGGTTCGATTGTCCCGTTACAAGAAAAATAAGGTGCAACTAAATTAGGCACACACACGATTGTAGTTGTCAATTGTCCCTTATGAAATTGAAGTGTTTTAGCATTTATGTCCTTTGTCCCTTAGAAAATTGAATTGTTTTTGCATTCATGTCCATTGTCCCTTAAGAAAGCAATTCTTGCAAGTATGGGCCTAACTAGTGTTGTCATTGATGTCAACATACTCCTGTTGCATTGATGTCAAGGATTGGATGAGTTGTGTGCTAAGGATATTGAGAAAATTAGTCCTATCAGAAGTAGAGAAGAATAGTGAAGATAGTGAAGCTCTATGAAGTGAAGATTCCAGCTAAGATGAAGATCAGAGGATGCACATCAAAGGGTTTGTAGATATGTGTCTAAAGGTGATCCAGTAAAGATTTGAGAAGTCCGCATGAAGATTTGAAGAAGTTATGGCCATATGAGTAAAACTAGTTCTAGCATATGTTCAGAGGTGACAGAGTGACACAAATAGGTCCGGTGAGATCCAGAAATGCAATATCTTGTTCTACAGATTTGGTGGAGTGTTTAGGAAGTCAATGTGAATTGACAACTCAATTGGTTCATTGTCTGGAGGTCTGCAAGCATCTATTCTAATATGACAGTAATGACAGACTATGTTCTTGAGGTTCCAGATGAAGAAGAGAATGATTTCAGTAAGCAGAAGTAGTGTGGATATTCTTGGTGATTTAGGCAAGCTTGTGGGGGTCTCTGGATTGTGTCCAATTCGTGTTGGTGGTCTGCATTCAAGAATTACTTCCGGATGATGATGTTCTTCCTAAATTTGGTCGACTGGATGATTTACACATCTTGCGGATGATCTTGAAGATGTTCTATGAAGCATGGCGTGTTCCTCAAAGAAGATTTAAGACCCAGATCTGTGTGGCTGACAGTGTGGTGATTCGCATGAAGTCTTTTGTAATAAGTCAAGTTGTATTTATGTATTTGCTCTATAAAGTATGCCGACTTTGATGATTATCCCAAAGTCAATGTCTTGTATAAATAAGTGTTGTGAAGTCATTTCAAAAGTATCTTGGTGAAGATGAGAGGGTGGTCGAGAGGAGAAGAGCGGAAGGCAGAGCAGAAGTGTTGAGCTTAAATGGAACTGACTCAAGCATGGTGAAGATGCTATTCTTCAATTCAAGTATGTAATATTTATCATTCTGTAGACAATGTGTCCAGTGGGCCTCTTGTGAGCAGTGTGCTCAGGCAGTGAGCCCTAATTGGCATGTGCCATTTTGTTTTTCTTATTCTTTTAACAGAGAATACAATCTTGGGTTAGTCACCCCATAGTTTTTTCCTTAATTGGGTTTTCCACGTTAAAATCTTGATGTCATATGTGTTAATGTGTTTCTGCTCTTGAGTTGTTGCATTATGTTTCTATGATTGATTTATTATTATGCTGCTGAATTACAAGAAGAATTTAAGTGGTTAATAAAAGGAAAGTTTTGGGACAACTGATTCACCCCCCCTCTCAATTGTCTATCTTGAAACTAATAGCAATATGTTCCTAAGACCTATATTGTCAAAAAATGATTTGTTCAATTGTCCCTTAAGAAAGCAATATATTTCTAAGACTTCGTGCAATAGATTGAGTTTCTTCAATGCTTGTCCTACATGAACATGTTAGGGAAACCCATTTGTTATGTGTGAGTGATAAGAAGCTGTAACAAGTTGATTAGTTCCAAAAAAAACTCACAAGTTTTAAATGGATTTGACCAAAAGCACTTGACTGTATTACCAAAGGCGACGTACTATATTGCTGAAAGCACTGCACTGTGTTACCAAAAAAAAAAGTTGTATTTTGTCAAAAAAGTTAGGTCAAAAGATGATTTCATGTTTGGATTTGTAGATCTGGGTTGTATGGTTGATCAGATCTATACCCTGGAATCAAAAACCACTCAAGGATGTTGCAAAAAGATGGATTAACTCAAAAAAGTGTAAATACTCCTAAATACGTTAGCTTAGGAAATAAACAAGATAATTGAAAGACAAATATATCAGCTTGCCAATCAATAAATGATAGATATATGAGTAAAAAACCCTACAAATCACAAACAAGATCAAAAACCCTAATTTTCCAGAAGCACCTTACTGCTTTGCCAAACGCACTGGACTGTGTTACCAATAGCACGCTACTATGCTACTAGAGGCGCTACAGTATTGCTCGGGGGCGCTATACTGTACTGCCAAAAGCGCTTTACTATACTGCCAATAGCGCTTTTCTGTGTCTTTTGTGTTGTTCTGTACTGTACTTCAAAAAAAATCAATTTCTTAAAGAAAAAGAGGGATTAGTGGGTACCACCTAGCATGCCATAATGTGTATGAGGAAAATTGATAGGTCGAATAATAAAATCAAAACTATGATAATAACCAATTCAATAACCCATAACATAAAGAGATCTATCTAAATAAAAAGCCATGATCAATGAATAAATCAAATAAAACAAGAAAGCTTTTACTAGATTATATTGTTCTCTTTTGTAGAATGTGGATTTCTTAAATATGTTACGAAACCATATTTGCAACAAGTGAATGCTCAAAGTGCTCAAAATGCTCAAAGATCAATGTCAAAAGATCGTAAAAAGTGCTCAACAATGCGATGTATGCTCAAAGCACTGTAAAGGAGGCCTGAGAATAAGTGATCAAAGAGGGTTTGTGAAGGAGATGAGGGGGGTTTATTTAGGTTTCAAACATGATCGATCAATGGTCCAGATAATTCAGAAGAATCAATGGAGGAGATAAAACAAATAACCATGATGAATGTGCACATGACATGTGTCAATCCATAAGGATATTTTTATTAAGATATGATGAAAACAAGTTTGATTGAATGGATAACTTGTAATTTTGCCTTTTTTAGAGTTCTAAAAATAAGACTGATTGTGCACATGAGTTAACATGATATTTTCTAAGGAATTGGAAGATAACTGTAATTAAATAAATAAATTTATTTATTTAATTGTGCATGATAGAGGAATAGAAGATTATAAAGATTATAAATAAAATATTTGATTTTATTTATTTTTAGAGGTTTGAGATAATTTAAATAAATTTGCATGATTTATTTAAATTTGGAAGAACAATTTGATTTAATTAAATAATGTAAATTATTTAATTATAGATAAGATAGAATTTGATGAATTAATTAAATAATGGGATTTATTTAATTAATGTAGACTTGAAATTTGAAAGAGGATAATGATTTGATTTAATTAAATAATTAAAATTATTTAATTTTGGAAGAATAAAGAGGAATTTAATTTAATTAATTAAATAAATAAGATTTATTCAATTAATGTCAAATTTTAGAGTTTTGGAAGAATTTGATGAAATTAATTAAATAATTAGATTATTTAATTAATGTTGAAATGCAAGTGATGCAATAGAATTGACGAAATGTAAGCGATGTGACGACTCGGTCATTTTAGGGTGTCTACAACATAGTTACTTGTCTCCTTTTGATTATACATTTATCATCTCACACACACATTGTAACATTATTTTTCCTTCATATATATCCTCCGCAAGCCTTCTAAACATCATCTTTGTTGGCCTTAATGAAATGTGTAACATGAAGCGTGTAACTAGCCTTGCTCATCAACTCCCAAATCATCTGCGGTAATGTAAAAGGGAAATCCCATAATACAGTTCATACCAAGAGGTCTACTAGACCAATTTTACCTTCTCCCAATCTTTTCTATTGGTGCATGCTTCCATACACATGGCAGAATCACTCAAGTATACCATGTCAACACTGTAAACACTTATCCTTTCATACATTAGCTCTAGATCGTATGTGGTACCAGAGAAGAGAGATATCTTCATGCGGATCAATCCATGAACAACATATGACTTTCAAGACCTTCTCATGCATTCATTTCTCTAGTTCACACTTTTGTTTGCTGGCGCAAGCAATCAATCAATGATGTCGGAACCCTTACGTAGTCTAGTCACCCTGTCTTAACTTAGAACATTGAAAAACATACTTGCAGTACTTTTTACATTCTAAAATTTGGATATGTTATGAAAGACACCATTATTCACATATGGTTCAAACCACCAGGCTATATCTTCAAGTGCGAAGAAATGTGGAGCATTCTTCTATACCTTTGAGACTACAACAATATTGTACCACCACTGTCTTCACTCTGCTAACTCTGGAAAGCTTTGCAGTAGTTCTTATGCTCTCAAATTTGAACCACACATACCTTATAGCTATTTCTAGCTAACTTCCAACCTGCAGGCTCATGTCCTCATTTGCAGAGGAATATGATACATTTTTCTGAGCCTGTGATATCCTTCATAACTGAAAATTTACTTAGACAATTTTATTTAAACTTTTTGCAACTTTCTTCATCAAGTTGCAACCATCATGACTCCATATCATTTCAAGACAACATATGCAACCAACATGCCTTCCACACCACAACACCTCTAATCACTACTCCTTTGACATTAATGACAACATGTGCAACACAACATAAGCCACTACTAGATTACCTTGAAAAGATCTGATGATCCCTCCACCACTGGGTAATCTAGAGCTTCATTTAGCAACCCCATAAAAATTCAACTTATACTAGCCTTGAGGGGGTGGCTTCCATCTAGTGTTCACCTGAGCTAACTTTTTAGAATTATCAAACTTAGAGATATTAGTAGAGAGACCCCAATCTTTGGCTAACTTTATCTCCATAGGGGTAGGAGGACTTTGAGGAGTTTTCAAGTTACAATTGGAAACATTCTCAATCAAAATTTTAGAGAAGATAATAAAAACCTCTTTAGGATTCTTAATAGTATCTCTAAAGATGTGGTTATTACTCTCCTTCCATAGAGTCCAACCAATATGAGGGGGAATTTGTCTCCAAAGTTCTCTAATCCTTGGGTGGGAAAAGGGGGCTTTCCAACTCTTCGCAACCTCAATCAAGTTTTCATTCATGACCTAGTTTACATTTAAATTTTTTAAGGTCATACCCCAAATTTATTTAGTAAAATCATAATGGAATAGAAAAATGGGAAATAATTTCCTCCTCCTTGAAACATAACACACATCTATTGGGAATTTGAAATCTCCTTTTCTTAAGATTATCAAGGGTCAAGATTTTGTTATGAGCAACTGTCCACCAGAAGAAATTAACTTTACGAATCAAATGGTGATTCCAAATTAATTTCCAAAAGATAGTTCTTATATATTGGTCTAACAACGTACCATAAGCAGAATTGACCATAAACAAAGCTCGATTGTCTTGAGACCATGTCATTTCATCCTATCTAGGGAAGATGGGGATTCTAAAATTAATAAGTCTTTTGTAAAGAGATAATCAACTAATCCAAATTGTTGTTAGGACAACAATCAAATAAATTCATCCACTATCTAAGTCCCTCATTGTACAAGATATAATTATCCACCCATTCCCCAAAGAAAATGCTAGCAAGACAAACAAAATTTTTGTAGATCTCCTATTTTATGAGAGGTTGGTCCTAAAGCCAAGAATCCTTCCAAAATCTAACCAAATTACCATTACCAAATTTCCATAAATGATGCATTTTAAGAGTAGATTCCTTGACTTCAACACTTTGCTCCAAATTATGGATCCTTTAGGAAGGCCCTCTTGATCAATAAATCTACCACCTTCCCCACTGTGTAAATATTTAGCTTTCAAGATAATACCCCAATCTTTATTATCCTTCATAAAGCCCCAACCTATTTTAGAAAGTAAAGCTTTACTCATAAGGTGAATCTTTCTAATACCCAGACCTCCTAGCATTTTAGGAAGGAAAATTTTATCCCATTTAACCAAAGACATTCTTTTCTTCTCTTCAACCCCAATCTGAAGAAAAGTTCTTTGAATTTTCTCAAAATTTTCAGTTAAGTATATGGGCATCTTAAACAAAGTAAGAAAATAAGTAGGAACTTCTTGTAAATAGGATATAAGGAGCTAATACTTAGGTACTTGGATCAAGTGGTTCAATAACTTGCCCTTCCAACCAACAAGCTTCTTTTGTATCCTTTCAAGGACTGCATTCTAGAAAGTAGAAGTCACTTCCTTCATAGTTAAAGGAAGACCGAGATAAATAGTAGGCAAAGAGGCATCAACACAACTCAAGATATCTTTAATCTTCTCTTGAAGATCCAAGTTGGTGTTGAAAAAGAATATATTACTCTTTTCATAATTAATATACTAAAGCCATAGCATACTCATTTAACAATTGTTTCCACCACCAAGGCTTCCCCAAAAAGGATGGTATCATCCACAAACTACTGGATAATAAAGGGATTAATAGTAGACACAACCTTAACCCCCTTTAACTCATGTCTTCTTAAGAGATTCATAATATTTCTTTCCAAGACCTCAACCATTATAATGAAAAGGTAGGGAGATAGAGGGTGACCCTACCTAATACCTTGCCCTAAGCTAAAGAAGCCACAAGGGATATTATTAACAAGCACAAAAAACATAGTTGTAGTCACACTTTCCTTTATCAACAAAATAAGATTATCCTAAAAACCAAACTTCTTAAGAACCTTAAACAAGAAATCCCAAGAAACTCTATCATAGGCTTTAGAAATGTGCATCTTGAAGACCATACCTAGGATATTGCTTATGTCCATAGAATGGATTGATTCATGAGAAGAAATAGCTAAATCTAAAATTTGCCTCCCTAGAACAAAACCTTTATGATAGCCAACAATAAGACCATCCAACAAAGGTTGGATTCTATAAACCAAAGCCTTGGGAAAAATCTTGTAGATAGCATTGTAGAGGCTTATAGGATGAAAGTCTCCCATAGTAATGGGATCAAGCTTTTTAGGAACAAAGGAAATAAAAGTATTATTTATTTGCTTTAGAAGCTTCCCCATTCTAAAAAATTCTGTGATAGTCGCAATAACATCAAATCCCACTATATCCCAGAATTCCTGGAAAAAGGAAGGGGGAAACCCATCAAGGCCAGGAGCCTTGAACACCCCCATAGAGAAAATAATAGCTTTAACCTCCTCTTCAATAATAGGTTTCAATAGGGCACAATTATCATCATTAGTGATCAGAGTAGGAATGTTCTCCAACAACTTGTCGACTAGATCAAGGGTAGGATTGACAGTCTGTTCTGATAGGAAGTATTTGAAATAGTTAGCAGCTAGCTTCCCTATCTCCTTATCAGTGTTAACCTTGATTCCTCTATAATCAAGGAGCTTAGTAATTGTGTTCATTTTTTTGTCTCATAGTTGATTGATGAAATAAAGTAGTATTCCTATCTCCTTCTGTCAGCCATTGTATTCTAGATTTTTGTTTCTAGAAAATTTCTTCCTTCTTCATAGTATCTTTCTACTCTTGAAGCAAAGAGCTTTCCAATTGGAAAGTGATGTCACTCTAATCCCCATTGGCCATTCTATTTTGGATATTAGCAAGCTTAGTAGAAATCTACTTCTTTTGGTCCATAACATTACCAAAATAGAACGTATTCCAGCCTTTAACCTTATGCTTAACATGAAGGAGTTTTTGAACTAACCTGAACATAGGAGATCCCTGAATAGTAATACCTCACCAGTTTGAGATACAATCCCAAATTTCAGGATGTGAGGCCCACATGATTTCATATCTGAAAGGGAAGGACCCTTTAGAGGTTCCTTCCCACCATGTAAACAGAAACGAGTTGTGGTCAGAGATAGTTCTAGGAAGAGCTAAAAGTTTAGATTGGCTTATAATATCCCAATTAGAAGAAATCAAAAACCTGCCAAGCTTAACCTGAATAAGATGCTATCCCCTTCTATTTTTCTAGGTGAAGGGTTTATCATTCAATTCCACATCCATAAAACCAGTAATATTGAGAAAATCAACAAGGTCAACCATGCTATCTGAAAAATCCATTATATCCCTAGACTTTTCAGAGGGATACAAAGGGGTATTAAAATATCTTACCATCATCTAGTTATCTTCCTTATTAGCACTAATGTGAGAAGCCACCTCTTCCCATAATTCCTTCCCAGCATTCCTAGTATTAGGAGCATATTTTATTAATAAGGATCAATTCTTTGTTATTGTTACTAAATTTTGTTCACACCTAATTTAGTTGGACCTCATTTGCAATTGTTTCAAAAGGAGTAAAAGAAAACTTTTAAGTTATTGCAATCAATGAATGTTTGATGTCCTGACAAGAGGAAAAGCAATGATTAGTTGTCATGATAATCCAGCATTCCAATCAAGACTGTTAAACCATCATGACAACTAAATGTCCAATGTCAAGAAATCAAACAATCAATGAGAGACAATTGATCTAACTATTTCTATCTTTCAAAATTATAAGACAAATTGATTATTCAAGTAATCATATTTCAGTGTGAAAGAAAGGTATTCATTTGAACTGTCATTTCATATCATAGTTGGAACATACATTCAGTTTCAGTTATTCTATCCTATGCATTGATTGAAAAAGAAACATACATAAATCAATTGCATAAGGTAAATTAACTGATCATGTTTAAAAGAAGTGTTTAAATATGTCCCACAAAAGCCATGGGACTGACTAAACTGAGCAATGCAGACATATGTAAGCTATAGATCTGATGATAAAAGGAAATGGAAAAGAACATATGAGAATATCAAATATCCATCATTGCCTTTTCTTTGAAGGTTGATGCCTTATTGCTGACTGGTCTTCATATCTGTAAGGAAATGAGAACATCTCAGAACGTATTTCTAAGAACAGTGGTGTCTTCAACATATTTAAATTCTTTTCAATTGCTTCAAAAACACGCACAACTATGTCATTAAACTAGAAACTGACATAGAACATTTCCAACATTGACCCTTAGAGGAAAGCACAAGTGAATATTAACCAGTTTCAACAACAGAAATATTAATCATGAAAGACAGAACATGAGCACATATTTACGTGGGAAAAACCCGTACGGGTAAAAAAACCCACACTCCAAAACACAGACCATTGTATTATTTAGCAACCAAATAGTTACAATACATTTATAGGCTCATAGCCTTTATAGGAGATTAACATCTTGTTCCTTTTGAAGAATAATTGACAGTATAACCCTGCACAATGTTCTCCAGCACTCGGGTTAGCATACTGTTATCATGCCACAAATAGCATATAGTTTAGAACTCCACCCCCTCGGCCAAAATCCCCTTCACCCAAACTCTGTTTTCACTCTCTCCTCAGTCCCTTCACATACTGTTATCATGTTGTGTACAACATACAACATAGGACTTCACTGAAGAACAAAACCTAAGCTTACCAGACTAAACTCTCTGTATCTCTCTCTCGCATTCTCCATTGATTCCCAATTGCTTTTAGCAATCCAATCGACTCCTCATGCAATTGACCGTTCATTCCAACTGCCCAGCATTGCCAAACTATTCACTGTCTTCCAACCGTCCAAACTGTCTAACCGTTCGCATATCTGTGAGAAACTTTAGTCTCACATGCATCTGTCATCGGGTGACTTTCCAGTTTATAGACTCAACCACACAGTAAGACTATCATCGGCACTTTTGCCGCTGACAACCCCAGTCAACCTCATCAGTGTAATCCAAACCATTGGCCAACACCCCACCATTCACTCTGACAAGTCATTGTCCCACTGATGCCCAAGACTTCGTGCCTTCATCAGAATAATAGAACCGTCAAAGAGATATTGCCCTTTGGTTTAACTTCATCCTTCTTCGCCAACTACGATCCTCTAGCCGATGCCAAACTTTCACCAACTTCCATCAGTAAGACCCCGTACATCGAGAGAAGATTCCCAAGCTGCTCTGACAATGGTAAGTCCCACCAATCCAATAGGAGCTTGAACTCGTCAATGTGACACAAGACAATCAGAGAAACTACCATAGGCTCCGCTGATGGCCACCCTTATGCCAATGGACTCCGGTTGAACCTTTTGAACCATTGAACCTGACGCGAAGTTTAAGCCTTTCATCAGGGAGATACAATATCATCGGAGTGATATCTTCAGCCAAGCCTGATAGCTAGAGTCAAGCTGATGAACCAATGCCACCGAACCATTGAACCAAGGAACCATTGAACCTATGAACCAATGTCGTTGAACCAAGGAACCTTTGAGCTTATTAAACCTGTAATCTGAGTCACTAGTACTCAACATTCTCCCACTTGACGAAGGAATTATAGGAAACCATCAATGCTCCAAGTCACAGAATCAAAGTTGATACTGCCTCCAGAAACAAGATAGACCATCAGCTAGAACAACAATCAGAAAGATGACTGCTCCCATCCAACTAAACCAAAAAACCCACTTGACTGAAAATAGCACACACAGCCAGTGCTAAAACATCCAATCACTCATACCTTGAAGGTATGAACATCAGTAGACTCATGCCACCTACACATGCACCCTTCAGCTACAAATACAAGCTCCATGTGTCAACCAGTCAAAGAAGACCAAACACATCAAGAACTCCCACTGCATGGGTAATGCAGATCTGAAATAGATCATGGCATACAAAATCCACCAATAGCATTACATAGAAAATGTAAATATCATGTAGTACCAAGGAAACACCCACCATGATATGTAAATCAATAACCTGCAAGAACAACTCCTCACCACCAGTCCAAAGCTCCCCAAGTTCTCCACATCCAACAAAAGAAAGAGATAACAAAACTTCCATGTCATCACCCAAGAGCATAATTGAAAACACATGACCACAAATTAGTGATCATCTCAGCTTCAATCAAACCTCAAACCAATGTAGTGTGAAACAAAGCATCTAGGAAGATAACCAGGACCATAGAGAGCACATCATATACCTGTAGACAATCCTTCTACATACACCTCTGAATGCCAACTATGTCAAGTATGATCTCCTTCAAAACACCCCAAAGAGAATAGCATAACAACACCCAAACAACATTCAATCTCAAGAGATCAAATTTAGCATACGTAATCATGCAACTAACATGGATGTAAGCCTCTCAGACCAAAGAAGATCAAACTAATCCATTTCCCACTTCAGGAAATCAGCCCATAAAATCATCTCCTAACAATTCTCATCAACCAATGATATCATTAAACTCAAAAGGAGATAAACATGCTATCCATTTCTCACAATGAATCCTCCAGAACTATCTATGAGCAATTCAAGATCCATATCTATGAAAGAAAGCATAAAACACCTGAGAAACAATGGACAATACTTCTCAAGTAATAAACTATCGAGCAGACCAAGAGTGGGGAATGAGAATGTTCTTCCAAGATATCCAAGTCCCAAAGACTTTCTCCAAGAACAATCTCCTCTAGATCTTTTGTTGAACTCACATTCAACTAAGGTAAAGACTCCTTAGACTTCTTGCTGCAAATTCTGATTAAGCACAACATATACAGTCTCACCTTATTCTCCATGTATCCATGAGTACCTACAAACAATCACCTCATGCTGAACTCCAACTACATCACTACAATACTATGAAGTAATCAAGCAAATGATAAATGTACCCAAACATAGAGGAGTTACCAGACCACTGTCAAAATTTCAATCATCTGAATCAGGAACTTATCATGAGATCATGATATTACCATCTCCCTTAGGAGATTCCATGCTTCAGGTGAACTTAACCAAAGTCTCAATAGAAACATATAATGCCAAAACTCAAATGCTTAAACAAGAGTATATCATGACATGAAACTAATTAAACTCTAAACCAACATCACTTGTCAACCATCACCAACACCTCAGCCAAGAATTTCATGAATCCTCCATGACTTCAAGATGTTACTCATCCTCAAAAAGTGCCCCTGCAAATGCAAAAGAACCCTTCTACAGCAACAGGATCAAAGAGCTCATCCTATTAACATCTACAACATTAAAGAAGATCATTCACCACTAAGTGATGAATCTATAGTCATTGCTAAAGCTCCCACTGAACTGTGACAACCAAACTTTCCAAGCATCATGACCAAACATCTCCTAATCTGAAAATCCTCCAAGTCCACACATTAACATGTCCATGTGACAATAAAACCAAGTGGCACCAATATCTCCAAACCAAGGAAATACACTATCACTATCAATAGCTTACACAAACCTGTGAATCCAAGCTATTCACGACGTCGTGATACACATGCTACAAGTCTCCATAACCAACTATTCAAGTACTCTACAACATCCATCCTCTCATCCCGAAACAGTCACACCAATGCACAAGTGACCACAGACAAGGCTAGCTAACAAGTCTGCACAATCAAATAATCAATCTTGTGGATATAGACCGTCCACTTCCAAGTTATGCCTCTGCAATCAATAGGTTGTACACACCTAAAAACTGCATAACTCATAGATCCAACTATACTGAAACAAGCAAACTTACTATTGCACTAGAAACTGCAAAACAGAGATCTCAAGGAATAGATAACAATGTAGACAACATGACTCAAGCACCAGGTTACTTACAAATTTGATTCACCAAACATGTCCACAACCAGAGCACCATAGCCAAGAAACCAGAAACATTACCACAGAAATGCTGAGTGTCATATCACATACCAGCACTCCCATGCAGAGAAAGCATTGCACCTCCTCACACCATGCACAGAGCATGCATGCAAAACTGCAACTATATCATCTAGCAACACCCCAAAAGCCAGGGTCTAGAAATAGCTTAACTGCAGCTTCACAAAACCACAAGTTTTTATGTTGACCATGTAAAACCTGCAAAACCACTATGTTTGAAAAACACCCATGCACATCCATACCCACTTCACATCTGGAAGACCCAAAAGTCTACAACATAAACTCCATAACAGTTAAACCAGAATAATGGATCATCATGAATATGCATAACCATAGATTTTAAGTAAAAACTATAAAACCCCTCAAATCCAATAAACATGAATCTGAGTCATGCAAGTACAAAATATCTAATTAAGGAAACAACAGTTCAAGAGCTTCAGGCCCACTTGTAGACCAATCCCTCAACCACCAACATGCACATGCATCAAAGAGAATCAGGCTATTACAGAAGCTATCAGACCATCCAATGATCAACTCCATAGCCTACATGCAATTAGGGTAACAGAAAATTATGCCTTCCAATACCAGAAACAAAACACCCAGCATAAGCACAATACCCCATGGCTAAGTAGTAACACAAACTTCTTCATATCATCAGAGAGCCTCTCACACAAACACCCAATATGAAAGTTACTGCAGCAACAACACCACAAAGCAAACCCCATGCAACAGGATTAAATACTGTCAACTAAGAGCCTCAGGCCACATCATGACCAGCTCCAGTCTCTTCATCTTGACCATCCTTCAAGCGCCTATTGTAACATGAAGACAAGATTAACTACAAGACTTCCACTCAAACAAGGATCAAACAAATAGATGTTTTCTTCAGATTTCCTCAATCCTGTCACACTAAGAAATCATCACAGAAGGAATACCCAGACCTTATACACCAGGAACTCTTACATGCAAACACATGCAGCACACAAAAGTACATATGTGAGTAACAAAGCAGATCCCAGAAGAAGGCTCTGATACCACTTGTAAGGAAATGAGAACATCTCATAACGTATTTCTAAGAACAGTGGTGTCTTTGACAGACTTAAATTCTTTTCAATTGCTTTAAAACACGCACAACTATGCCATTAAAGTGGAAACAGACAGAACATTTCCAACATTGACCATTAGAGGAAAGTACAGGCAGCATTAACCAGTTTCAACAGCAGAAATATTAATCATGAAAGATAGAACATGAACATAGATTTATGTGGGGAAAACCCTTACGGGTAAAAAACCCCACACTCCAAAACACAGAGCCATTGTATTATTCAGCAACCAAATAGTTAGAATACATTTACAGGCTCATAGCCTTTACAAGAGATTAACATCTTGTTCCTTCTAAAGAATAACTGACAGTATAACCCTGCACAAAGTTCTCCAGCACTCGGGTTAGCATACTGTTATTGTTACATCCCTCTTTTTGGAAACAATTATGTTATTTACTTTCTTGCAAATTTCAGTAATTTAATATGTGGTGGACGACATGGAAACTGACAATTTATTTTATAAAGTTGTTATATGAAATTGTAGAATCTAATGGTTACGATCAAGGTGATATTGTAGACTAAATGTCTTTATAATAAATGCAATGATGTTTGGATATATTATGTTTTGATTTGAACATAGGTGCTTTGACCACAAAATTGTATGTGAGTCTGTCGATGCAGGAACAGGTGGATCGTGTTTGACGGGAAGAGAAAGTATCTTCGAGAGAGAGTATAGACTCTAGAAATTAACCATGGGCGTTTGTTACTGGGATCACCAAACAGGTAGATAAACCTTGGAACCAACCAGTAAGTCTTGTATGTCGGTTGGGTTAGTTAACTAGACGTCGACATCAAAGGATAGAGTGTGACATCCTAGTCGAAAGTCGTCATGTAAAATCTTGGAGTCGTCGATGTCGTTGTAAGTCCATCATAGCAAGTCGACTTATTTAGATGTTTAATATTTTCATTTATAAGTATTTATTGAACCATCTTGTGGCGAAATTGTAAATCTTGTCTCGTAGTCGAAAGACACGAGAAGTCGGCTGTGTGCTTCTAACATCGTAAGAACTCGTTTGCGTTACGATCAATCCGTCGTGATTGTCGTAAAATGCGTCAAAATTGTATTGTGAAGTTATTCCATTCTTGTAGATCGACGAATGTTGATTTGAAGCTATAGCGAGAAATAATTTATTTGGTCATCGTTTAACGTGAGTCTTTTCTTCTTTCTTTGACCGCGAGTAGTTGTCAATCTAACTTTGAGCTTTCTTAATAAATTGGTCTTTGTCTCCTTTTTCCTTTTCGACCAAAACGATGCTTTAATCATTTCCTAACCATCGCCGTGTCGAACTTTAACTCCTCAAAACAAATATTAAGTTGGTTTTGGAAGGTTGATACCTTTTTGTTCTAGTAAGGACGGTGTTGTTATGTCCTTTGGTAAGCCACATCATCGAAGGAACTTTAACTTCTTGTGGTCATAGTAAGTTTTGAGGTCGGTTTTACTCCGTTAAACAACTTCCCTGAGTTTAGGCTGTTTTGGTGGTCTTTTGATGTCTAAAACTACTCTCACCATAGCTCGAGAGAGAAAAAGATTGACGGCTGAGTTGTGAGACGTCGCAGTTATGGCAGATGCCCCATCATTAAGATGGGTGCGAAGGCATCAATGTAAGTGGTTGTGAGAAACCGCAGGGAGTTTCCTACGTGGTAGGGTAGTTAGATTGGAAGGTAGTTAGTAGTGGAATAAGCAAGTGGAGACACTATCGACGGAAGAGGAAGTCTGTTGCTACGTAAAAAGGAGTGTTTGAGTAAAGACCATCGCGGGAATTTAGAGGAGGTCGGTGGGCAGTTGGGGAAGCTGCGTAGTAAGAGAGAGAATAACTATTTGTAGAGGGTATACGCTGCGAAGGGGGGAAGAACTGTGTTAGAGAGCATTCGCTGTGATAGAGAGCTTTCGGTGTGAAGAGAGCATTCGCTGTGGTAGAGAGCATTCGTTGTCATAGAGAGCTTTCAGTGTGAAGAGAGCATACGCTGTGGTAGAGAGCATTTGATGGGATGAGAGCATAGTCGTGGGTGAAGAGAGGTAACTGGATAGGAGATATCCACTAGGGGGAATAGAAGCTGCAAGAGAGTAAAGGGCAGCAGTGGGAAGAGAGTGTAAAGGTCGTGGAGTTGTGTGGAAGGGATCGCTGTGTAAAAGTATAGTTTTCTAGTGGGCATCGCTGTGGCAAACAAGGAGAGCACGGCAGAGTAAAAGGGAGTGACTTACACCTATATTGTGGAAGTGTGGGGAGTGTTGGAAGAGTTTGCGAGAGGAGAGGTTGAGAAGTTGCGAAGGGGCAGTGAGGGAGTGAGTTTTTCTTTGAAGGAGTGATCAGTTTTCTGAGTAGAAAGCAACAAAGAAAGAGATAATTGAGGAAGCTTGTAGCTGTCTGAGGGTGATCAGTTTCTAAGTAAGGAGCCTGCCTTTGTCTTGAATAGTGTCCAGCAGAGAGGAGGACATTTAACCAAGAGGAGAAGTCAAATTTGTCACAGCAACCTCTATTATCGTCCACAGGTTCATTTCCTTTGTTTTCTTCTCGTAGTTTAGACCAGTATGTAAGCAAGTTTTATGTTTGCGAAAGATGTAAACGTATAGTATGAGTAGAATAGAAGGACAATGTAATTCTACTATGATTTTTAGTGTGCAGTTAATCCATGAAATAGAAGTATTGTTGTTTCATTACTGTGTGTTAGGATTTAAAAACTCAGAAATAGAAGTGTGGCTGTCTCATTGCTGTGTTTGTGATTTTAAAAACTCAGAAAAAGAAGTATGCTATCTTCTAGAATTCGTAAACTCAGAAATTGTAGCATTTCTTGCCTTGAATGAAACTGTATAATAAAAGAATGCAGTTCTCTAACGTATATTCATTTAGGAACGAACTTATCTTGATGCAAGATGTAAATTTACCTTCCTTGAACGATAGCTACACAGCAAGTAAACACGCTGTTCCACGTGCATGCTGTGTAGGAGTCAAAACCGTAGTTTTTAAGCACGTTTTGACATAAAATTTGTGTGTTTGATAGCTGGAAAATGCAGTTGTGAACAACTGATGTCTTAACCATCGTACATCTTTAGTTAGAGGTCGACCATGCGTTGGTCATCTCTATGACATAGGAAAGATTCCATAATCATTTATTTTTTATTTACGACTCTCATCTCGATGAACCATGTGAAACTAATGACACAGAAAGAGGAGTAGGAAGATAAAGTTTTAGTAATGATTAGGAAACCGTCATGGTTCTGGAATGAACAAATTGAGTTGAAAACCTGCATGTGAGTTGAAACTATGTTGCATGCGACGGTGCTAGAATCGTTTAACCTTGTAGACCATATGAGTCTAGAATCCTCGAATTTTAGGATAACGGGAAATGGCTTTAAATATTTGAGTATGTTGTGTAAACATGGGAACCAAGTAAGCAAATATGAAACCACTTAGGAGTGGGCGCTTATAAGAAATGTTATTACATGAAAATGGATTATGAAACTCTGAACTCAAGATTAGAGTAAAAGTTGCGCCATGCGCTATTGTAGGAGGATATCCTAAACCCTTGAGGTCATCAAGGTCGTCAAATGGTTAAAACTATACAAATAGGAAACTATAGGATTTCGACCAGTTCAAGTCGAGTAGGGTGGGTGAACCAAGTTCATGCGTTCCTAGAATGCTAATTAAAAACAAATCCTTTGGCCAAGGTGATGTACTATCCTCAAGTGCATTGAACGTTCACCATAACTGGATGGCGTTTCTTGTGGAGTGTCATGCATGACTAGAGGGTATCTAGGGATCTGCGCGATAACAAGACACGTAGGTTACAACACCAGAGCTCAGATGGCAAACGCTGATGGTTATCCTAAGTCTATCCTCTTGAGTAGGGTAGGGCCACTTCCGGTTAGGAAGGAGTGCGGGAGACCGATGATCTGTGGTTGGAGGTTAAGCTCCTTGAAGATACTTTCTCTTCCAAATACTGAGGAATGTCGAGTCTTGAATGTGATGGGTTGACAATTGAGATGCATGATAATGGTATGTTTCCAATATTTGTTGTTTCAAGAAAATTTCATCTGATAGAAAATAAAATGTTTAATGTATATCATTTATTTCAGCTTTATGAAAATGAGATCATGTTTTTGATAAAATGAAAAATGTTGTATTGGATTATAAGTGAGTAACTTTTGTATTTGATTTCCTAGTAAAAAAAAAATTTACCATTGTAAAAACTTAGTTACTTCTTGTTATTTCGGATTTGGATGTTACAGTTATCGTGCCACAAATAGCACACAGTTTAGAACTCCACCCTCTCGGCCAGAATCCCCTTCACCCAAACTCTATTTTCACTCTCTCCTCAGTCCCTTCACATACTGTTATCATGTTGCGTACAACATACAACATAGGACTTCACCGAAGAACAAAACCAGAGCTTACCAGACTAAACTCTCTGTAGCTCTCTCTTGCATTCTCCATCCATTCCCAATTTCTTTTAGCAATCCAATCGACTCCTCATGCAATTGACCATTTGTTCCAACTGTCCTGCATGGCCAAACTATTCGCTGCCTTCCAACCATCCAAACTATCTAACTGTTTGCATATCCATGAGAAACTTTAGTCCCACATGCATCTGTCATCGGGCGACTTTCCAGTTTATAGACTCAACCACATAGTAAGACTATCATCGGCACTTTTGCCGCCAACGACCCCAGTCTAACCTCATCGGTGTAATCCAAACCATCGGCCAACACTCCACCATTCACTCCGACAAGTCATTGTCCCACTGATGCCCAAGGCTTCATGCCTTCATCAGAATAATAGAACCGTCAAAGAGATATTGCCCTTTGGTGTAACTTCATCCTTCTTCGCCGACTACGATCCTCTAGCCGATGCCAAACTTTCACCAACTTCCATCGGTAAGATCTCGCACATTGGGAGAAGATTCCCAAGTTGCTCTGACAATGGTAAGTCCCATCGATCCAATAGAAGCTTGAACTCATCGGTGTGACACAAGACAATCAGAGAAACTACCATAGGCTCCGCCGATGGCCACCCTTATGTCGATGGACTCCGGTTGAACCTTTTGAAACATTGAACCTGACACGAAGTTCAAGCCTTTCATCGGGGAGACACAATATCATCGAAGTGATATCTTCAACCAAGCCTGATAGCTAGAGTCAAGCCAATGAACCAATGCCACCGAACCATTGAACCAATGAACCAATGCCGATGAACCAAGGAACCTTTGAGCTTATTGAACCTGTAATCTGAGTCACTAGTACTCAACAATATCTTCATCTTCAGCTCCAGTCATGTTAGTGAACCTGCAAAAAATTTGGGGAAAGTCATGTTAGAAGCTCTGGATATTTAAGATTATCATATGCTTTTATCAAACAGACATATCAACTTGCAAACATCATGCATTTCATATGAAAGAATCAAATCAGACATGTGAAATAAATCAGATCATCATGAGAAAGATCAATCAACTTCATAAGGTATGTTTTTATGCTAACTTGTTTGTTCACTGTACAGGTATAGAAAAAGTAACATTGTTGATTCGAAGGCATTAAAACATGTGGAGAAAATGTGGCTCCCACAAGGGTTAATCCCAACATGTTTTCCTGTTTTATTCAATTGAAAAGGATATCAAAATGAAAGACAGGATGAATCATTCAAAACAATATCATGCATCATAAAGTCAACTTACAGAAGAGTGATTCATCATGATCAAGATGAAAAGGAGCAGTTGCTCCTATAAAATATGTTCACTTGGATAACAGTTTGATTAAATCAGATTAGACATATTCAAATTACCTCATTACAGATCATAAAGGAATCATGGTTCTGAATCAACTTGTCAAATTGTTGAACATATAAATGCAGTTATGAAAAGGTACTTTTCTTTATTTCTACCATCATTGGAATGTCTTGCTGCTGTCATATTTCATGCTACAGTCATCTAAATAGGTCAAACATCATAAGATCAAACCTTAGGAGGTCATAGAAACATACAAAATGTAATGGAGTAGCAGATGAATGAACCTTTATTATGACTGTCATAAGTAATCAATGGGCAGACCCAGTTGAAGTACATATTTACATAAGGTAAAAGCTAAAGAGCCCTCACAAGATGATAAACTGTCATTAAGATATGTTCATGATAGTATTGTTGTTATGAAACCTTTTAAGGACATACAGTAAAGTAACAATGCCAAATGGAGGTACCAGAATAGCAATACTTGACAGGACATGCCTTATAGTATGTATGAAGTGACAACATAAAGGAGGTAGCACAGAAAATATAGACATCTGAATGTTCATCTTATAGGTGGAGGTAGGAGAAAAGAGTAAACAAGATACAAAAGACATTTAATGTAGGAAAGTATACTTGATATCGAGTTTATGTCATATGATGGTGCTCAGAAAGCAAAGTAACAAGAATACAGTTTCAACTTTTGTTAAGATCATATGTCATAAAGAGCTACAACAATAAAGAAAGCTATGGAGTTTAATACAATTTGAGTATTCATGATATCTTTCTGACAGTAATAGTCATGAAATAGAAAAAATGATCAAGTTAAACTGATAAGAAGAGTGCAGATACATCAAGCTTTTGTTATGTTTTCAAAACTTACAAAGTCTTATGCATACATAAATATCATGAACAACTACAAGAGATTTATCATTGCTCAGAAGTATCAAATCTTTTTCATATTTTCAAACCCTTGCTACAATTTTTGAAATCCTAATGCCATTATTGTATCTATAGGAGAAAAGTATACAGAAGATAAAGATATGCTATGGTCGTGATAGAGAAAGCATATTTGTGCAAAAGATTGCAATATCCATCTGCAAATGATAAAAACCCTTGTTTCAATTTTTTCATACAGTCGAAATGAGTGCTACAGGAGGGAGCTAATGTCGTAGCCATGCCAGAAGGTCTTTTTTTTGTGCAAAAAGGATAAACCCATCTTAGTTTTTTCAAACCTTGGTGCCATTTTGCCATTTTTATGTCTATAGAGAGAAATGTAATACCCTCTGTAATTTTTGAAACCCTCATTCATTTTTTACAGTCGACATCAGAATGCTACAAGAAATCAAAAAAGAATGACACAGAGGCAAAGAGATGCCATGGACGAGTCAAGAAAGGAAATCTATATATAGGAAATGTGAAAACTCTCATCATTTTAACACATTTTTGTATCTACAGAGTAAAAGAGCACAGGGATGTGATAAAGGCATGGCCATAATAGAGAGGAAGTATTTTTCTCAAAACCAAAGATACCCATATCACTTTCTCAAGAAACCCTTATCTTTTTTCAAGTCACAGTGAAAAGAAATAAGACTTAGGAAAGCAAGAAGAACCAAGAGACTCACTGTTGGCAAGTGACACTGTTTGGCTTCATAAGTATTGTCATTGATGGCAACAAAGTCTATCTCACACATCCGTAGTACATAATATGCCTATACCGGAAGTCAGATTGAAGATTGTCTTGGTCTGATAGACAAGAACAGAGTATGCAACATGATTCGACAATCATGTCCGGATCTCTCAGATGGTGTAACTCAATGAGTTGCGGATTTGGACAAGTCAAGAGGGGCATCATAATTATTGTATTCCAGAGATTTAGTCTCCGGTGACAAAGCATGCAAAAGATATGTACATCTGAATGTTGGGCTTTAGTCAGACAGAGCAGACAGAGGAAGAATTGACCGACAGAGTATCAGACTTCAATCCAGATGTGTAAAAAGTGTTGATCAAGTAATTTGTGACATTATACATTTTTGACCAACATGATTAATGATTTCTATGCCTAAGTTTTTGATGTGCAACATTAATCAAGTATGGATTCAACCAACAGAACAATAACTTACAAATATCCTGAGTGTTCTTGTTACTGACTAGAAGGCTGTTTGAAATCCTTTATGCGGATATATATACCCGATGGATTCAAGCTTGTGAAGGTGTGAAAGTGATAGAAGTTTTTATGAAGTGCGAATAAAAATAGAGAGAAGTGCGAAGACAGTAATCCAAGCTTGGAATGTGACAAAAGAGTGATACTAAGTAGAGGAAGAATGAAATGTGCTAGATCAGTATATTGAGCCTAACCAGAACTGAATTCTTGCATATGTAGATGTTGTGCATTAGTTTAAACACTTGGATATCTTCTGTAAGTTCTGTAGACAGTGAGTCTCTTATAGGCAGTGAGCCTCTTGTGAGTAGTGTGCTCAGGTAGTGACCCCCAACTGGCCAGTGCCATTTTGTACTCTCCTATTCTTTTAAAAGAGAATACAATCTTGGGTTAGTCACCCCGTGGTTTTTCCCTTAATAGGGTTTCCACGTAAAAATCCTTGTGTTATGTGTGTTGATTTCATTTATGTTCTTATGGTTGCTTATGCTTTTATGTTTTGATATAGAACTGAATGTCAAGAAAATAAAAGTAAGAAAAGTTCTAAGATAACAGATTCACCCCCCCCTCTCAATTATTTGCCTTGTTTCCAACATTCACCTCATGTTTTGCAGGAGAAAGAGGATATCATGGCCATGACCTCTTTTTGAAACCCTCAGGATACGAGTTACAAATTGCAGGGAAAGATTCATAGAACAAGAGAAAGATTGTTAAGAATTGCACAGTAATTCATAGTCATCATGGCCGCGACCATTCAAAGTGAGAATAGCTATAGAAGATACATGAAATGCCAGTATATACTCAAAACAAATGTTTACCTTCTTTCTTGCATGCAAAATGTCAAAGATTCAACCAGAGAAGACCATATGAGGAGTGAAAAACTAGAGGAATATGCCAGAGTTGAAACCCTAGGTCAGCTGAATGAAAGGTTGCGGAGCCAAAATGGAGAATGCAAAATGAAAAGTGAGATAATTTTTAGGGTTTCAACTTGCTTTAGTTCGATGGGTTCTCAAGTTTCCTTTTCTCATTTTTGTTTTGACTTTACAAAAAATAAATCAATTGCCTTATCCACCAGGGGTCAAGACTTCAGTCTAGAAAATTCCTAGTAATCATGCCATAGAAGGGGCCATGGGCCTATGTGATTATCTTTTACATTTGAAATATCTAAGTCAAAAAAATAGAAATCATTTAACCTTTGATTCCTTTTTTCTCATGATAGTGGACAAATATGGTCGAATCTACCTTTATGCTTTATACATTCTATGCATCAAGGGTCAAAGGTGGAGCTATGAAGAGAAGGTGATACTATTAAGGGAAATTATGTATAAATATCAATGAAATCAATAATACCCATAACTCAATGAAATATAGAAATAAAGAAGATTTAAAAACAATGAACAATACCTCAACAAACCTCTTTACTTCATGGCTTCCATTAATGGCCTATCACAAATGATCTTGTGTATGAATATGCCCTCAGAAGGTACACTTCCTTGCTATTCCAAGATGTCAAGTGGGAATGGTCGTGATAGTTTATTGCAATGAAGATGAGCTTCATAACAATGGTAATGGTGATATGGTAGCAATTTGATCGCAAGCAATGAAGGAATGACTTGGGTGCCAAAGGTGCGCTGTAATTCTTGCAGAGTAACAATACTAAAAGCTTGGATGAATGAAATGGAAGAAGAGGGTTCAATTTATAGACTTGGGAGAGAGAAGATCAATGGTATAGAAAGAATGAGAAGATCAACGGTATAGAACGGTTGAGAGAATGTGCACGAATAGAAAGAAGACAAGTGTCACATAAAAGTTGTTTTGTTTGAGTTAATTGCTTTCTTTTATAAAGATAAGATATGCTTTTCATAAATTAGAATGTTTTTTTCTAATTTAAGAGTTATTGATAAAAACAAGGTTGATTGGGTCAGTTAACTCAACTTGTGATTTGTTTTTGCATGATTTGAGAGAAATTAAATAATAAATTATTTAATTTTGTGTGCATGAAGAAGAAGACTTATTTTTAGAAGATTTGGAAGATATTTTGAGGAATTTGAAGATAAGAAAGCAAATTAAATAAATAGATTTATTTAATTGTTTGTGCAAGATTAGAAGAATGAATAAAATATTTGATTGTATTTTTTTTTTTAGAGATTGAGAGAATTTAAATAAATTTGATTTGATTTATTTAAATTTGGAGGAAGAATTGATTTAAATTAAATAATTAAAAATTATTTAATTGTTTCAAAGAATTTAATTAAATAAAGGATTTTATTTAATTTTGACTTTAGAAGAGATAATTAAATATTTTGATATTTAATTAACTTTAGAGGAATATGAATCGAATAAATAAATTTGTTCATTTATTTATTGATAGAAGAATTAGAATGGAATAAATATTAAGAATATTTATTTAGACCAAGTTGCGTCATTTTTAGGTGTATACAGATACTATGCTGGCAAGGTATATAGATAATACATTATGAAATGCAAGGTGGCAGTTTGTATGAGCAATGCATGCAAAATAGGAGCCAAAAATCATAAACAGGATGGTATGACTAAAACATACAAGTCAAAGTTTGAGAGGATGGCATTGTGAATAAGGTTAAAATTTTTGGCATAATGTTGTTTGTAAGATGAGACAAGAATATTTTTGCATGAGGATCATATTAAGACAAAAGGTAAGGTTATTTTTGCAGAGTGATATACCTTGGAAAATAAGGGTTAATTTAGCCTTGATGCATGTGAGATGCAACTAGGAGATTTTTTCTTGCATGGAGGCATAAGGGGATCTTTTCTTTCTCTTAAGCCCTATTTGCATTAATCATGCAAATTTGTACAAATTAGGCAAGTGTAATTGGAGAGATAAGGTGTTGTTTTCTTTTCACCTATCATGCATAACTTTACAACTGAAATCAATGTAAGTAAATAATAAAGTAATATTCTATAAATTACTTTATTATTTTTCACAAGTTGTAAACTCATAGAAAATTGAACAAAATGTAACTAATAGTAAAGTAATTATCACTTAATTACTTTATTATTTACTCACATCAGTTTTGTAATGCAAAATAGATGAGTTGAGTTAACGGAGGCTATTTGGAGATATTTTGGCATGTTTGGAGGGTAATTTGTGTAGTTTTGGTCAAACTTCTTGGTCAAACATATGGAGAGGATCAACTTGAGCTAGTTTTGTTCAAATTGTGACAGTTTGGACCCTTATTTTTAGGGATTTCTTGGTTTGCTCGTGGATCACTTTGGAGAGATTATTTTTAGAGAGGCAGTTAGTTGTAGTTATATTTTTCATGCCTCTTGGAGAGAGTAAGCTATATATTGTAAATCAAAGCTTAGTTTTTGCTAGTTCTTGCATTCTTTTCTCTTTTACACATTGAGAAAGAAGGTTTTGTAACTCATTTATCTAGTTCTTATCTTTTTTCTCTTTACACTTTGAGAGAGAAAGAGGTTTTGTAACTCATTGATTACAAATTTTATAGAGATCACAACAGGTTACAGGTTCCATTTTCTTATCTTTTATTCAATATTTTCTTTTATTTTTCATTGGAATCAAGTGTTTTCCTTTCCATTAATGCTACTTGTATGGGTGATTTGATGAAATTTTATTGTGTTTAAAATACCAAAACCTTTAAAATTATTGTCTCATTCTTACTTGCAAGTGTTAAGCATAATGATTCACAGGTCTTAGGTTGTGTTACTGAAATCTTTTTTCTTTCATGTTGTGAAAAATCCCTTTTCCTTCATAAAGAAGATAAATTCTAGCCTTCCTTAGAAACATTTTTGTGATCTTTTTTGCCAAAATTGGATTGTGTGGATAAGATTTCTGAGATCTATCGTGAGTAAAATTTACAAGTTTTCCATCATTATTAGGTGCATCACCAACTTTTACAGTTTTTATTACCTTTAGAAAATCCTTTTTACCCTTTTCCAAACCAAAAGTCATAGATTCAAACTGAATATTTTAAGGGAACTAGCCCATAATCTAGAGGTTCAAACTCAATATAGGTCACCCACAACCTGAGTTTATCCCCATGTTTCGAAGGATTGCAGAGTTTCACAACATTGCATAAGGGTGCAATCCTAATCGACAATAGTTTTTGGCACGCCCAGTGGGATGTTTGAACTGATATTCAATTCAAAGGAATTTATTTTTGCTGTTGTTTTGGTATGATCAGCAGTTATTACAGCCTTTTAAAAGTTTTTATTTCAAAATACCTGGCGACTCTATCTTTCTGGTTTTAATAGATCAGATTTTTGCAGCCTATGAGAAGATTTTCACAAGATCGGGTTTAGTTATTTCTAGCTCTTTGAATGATTACGCATGTCTAATTTTTATGGGATCATGCCATATCATCCATCATGTCATGAAAATACTACTAATCCTCCATCTTATCAGCCATATCAGATCAGCCATGCTACTATTTTTACCCCTAATTCCTTTGATTTACAAAGAAACAAGCATGCACAGTACTCTTACCACCCACCCCTGCTCAGCCTTCATATCAGCATTTATATGTCCAAAATCAGCCCCTAGAGGTTAGGGATATGAAGTGTAGCATGAGTGGCATCAGTGACACATTGTTAGAAGTCACAAGGAACCTAGAAGAGTTCAAGAGGTAGTAAGAATATGAGAAACAACAGGAGGAGCTAGATTATCAAGCCTATCTTCATGAGCAAGAGTTGGAGGCACAGAGGATACAGTTTGAAGAAGGTCTCAAAAGGGAGATAGCAGTAAAAGAGGAGCAGATGAAGTTTTTGCTTGCACAAGTACAAAGGCAAGCAATCCAAGTAGCTACATTCATTCCAGATCAACCTGTTCAAAACGAGGTTAGTAGGTATCAAATTCCAAGTTTCAAAAGTTGTGATTTTGATTAGGAGCTTGTTTGCATTCAAAATCAGTGTATTAGACCTCAGTATCAGTCACATCAACTGCTTGAACCAAGTCATCATAGTCTTGAGCAACCATGGCAGCCTTCTTGGACCAAATATTCTGATTATAAAATGCCAAATCTTATTAAGGCTATCCCTTCCATACCAATCCAAAATTAGGAAGAGGAAAAGGTAGCAGTTTCTGAACCAATCAAGATTTCAAGTTGGTATAGTGAACAAGAGCAAAAGGTTTTAGAGCCCAAGCCAATCAAGATTCTAAGTTTCAACCCAATATCTAAAGTTTCTTGCAATCCTTCTTGTCCCACCAAATCAGAAAAATCAGATGTGGAACAAGAGGTTGTTGTTGTTTCTAATATATTCCCAGCTAAAAGTAAGCATAATGCATATGATGTGGAGCAAGAGGTCACTACTGCTCTAAATCCTTTATATTTTGAATCATTTAAAAAGTTCTCTAATGTTGTGTATAGGATGAATGAAAGTAGAATACAGAGGTCACAAGGTGAGAGTCTTTAGTTGAAAAAATAGAATATCCAAGTTTCATTGGAGAAAGTCCTAAGTGAGGAGGAGGAACTAATTTCTTTGTTTGACCAGTTACCTGGTTTTATTGAGCCAGATGAAGAGCTCATACCACAAGCAGAAATAATAGAACATCGAGAAGACATCAAACAGGCAGAAGGGTTACTGATTGAAGCTAAGCAGTCTGACAATATGATCTTGGACCAATTTGAAGATTATGAAGGTAAACCTATCATACAGCTTACACAGCTGGTTGAGAACTGTTATGAGGTAATAAACAGTCCTCCTTTACCAAAAATTCAAGAAGAATGTGATGAATTTCATTTTGGGATGATCTTGAGTCCTTTGTGTCAAATTTAGATGGCAAACAAGATCAGGTTGAACATGTTTTTGTGAAAGAAATAGAGGTTGAGTCTCATGAGCTAGCTGACTTATTTGATGAACCTCCTGAATCTATACCTAGTATTGAACAATTGGATGATATAACTCATTTGGATTCAATGCAAGATTATGAGTTAGATGAGAACATGTTTTTAGGCATCATAGAAATCTTTTGTTCTAACATTGATGATCAACTAATATCAGATGAGTCAGCAATATGTGATCAACAGGATCAAGTCAAAGAGGTAAGCTTTCCTTCATTTCATTCATATGAGCTAACTGTTTTAAATCATATTGAAATTACAAGTGAAAACAGGACAACAGATCTCAATAAGGAAACTAGTAGCATCAGCCAAGGATACATCATTGCAAGAGGATGCCCAATCAGAGATATGGTTGTCAGAGAGATTAAAAGGTAGGTACAGATTGTTGTTGTACCAATAGAGTAGATTTTAGGGTCAGAACAGCAAAATCAGATCATCCTTTTACCCCATAACAGAGGTATACATGATCAGGTTCAATTGGTGAGTGACTTTGTCTACATTTTTTATGAGGCATTGTAGAAATTTATTGAGTACTTTCTTGTACTTCATCTAATTTCAGACATTCATAAGCATGTGAATCGGTGTCCCCTATTGAGAAAGGGAATTTATTTTAACCAAATAGTTAATGGATTCATTTGACCAGCACCTTTGGCTAGTTAGTGTAGGGTAGAGTATAATTCAGTTCAATTTTTTGTTTCCAAGAAGTGCTTTTGCACATTTTGCTAGCTTTGTCTTAAGCAAGCCAGAGTAGTTTCAGTTTCAGTTTTGTTGCTGCTATAGTTTTCTATTAGTTTGAGTTGTAGAAAGTTTTTCAAAGTTTAAGGTAGAAGAAGACTCATGTGCCCAATGGAATTGCAAGGCTACTGGTTCTAAGTTGTTTAGCAAGCAAACACCCTTGAGAGGTCACCAGAAATGTTACTAAATTTTATTCACACCTAATTTAGTTGGACCTAACTTGCAACTATTTCGAAAGGAGTAAAAGAAAACTTTTAAGTTATTGCAATCAGTGAATGTTTGATGTCTTGACAAGAGGAAAAGCAATGATCAGTTGTCATGATAATCCAACATTCCAATCAAGACTGTTAAACCATCATGACAAGTGAATGTCCAATGTCAAGAAATCAAATAGTCAATGAGAGACAGTTGATCTAACTATTTTTATCTTTCAAAATTATAAGACAATTTGATCATTCAAGTAATCATATTTCAGTGTGAAAGAAAGGTATTCATTTGAACTATCATTTCATATCATATTTGGAACATACATTCAGTTTCAATTATTCTATCTGATGCATTGATTGAAAAAGAAACATACATAAATCAATTGCATAAGGTAAATTAACTAATCATGTTTAAAAGAAGTGTTTAAATATGTCCCACACAAGCTATGGGAGTGACTAAACTGAGTAATGCAGACATATGCAAGCTATAGATCAGATGATAAAAGGAAATGGAAAAGAACATATGAGAATATAAAATATCCATCATTGCCTTTTGTTTGAAGGTTGATGCCTTGTTGGTGACTGGTCTTCATATCTTCATCTTCAGCTCCAGTCATGTTAGTGAACCTGCAAAAAAATTGGGGAAAGTCCTGTTAGAAGCTCTAGATATTTAAGATTATCATATGCTTTTATCAAATAGACATATCAACTTGCAAACATCATGCATTTCATATGAAAGAATCAAATTAGACATGTGAAATAAATTAGATTATCATGAGAAAGATCAATCAACTTCATAAGGTATGTTTTTATGATAACTTGTTTGTTCACTGTATAGGTATAGAAAAAGTAACGTTGCTGATTTGAAGACATTAAAACATGTGGAGAAAATGATGCTCTCATAAGGGTTGAGCCCAGCATGTTTTCTTTTTCTATTCAATTGAAAAGGATATCAGAATGAAAGATAAGATGCATCATTCAAAACAATATCATGCATCATAAAGTCAACTTGTAGAAGAGTGATTCATCATGATCAAGATGAAAAGGAGCAGTTGCTCCTATAAACTATGTTCACTTGGATAACAATTTGATTAAATCAGATCATAAAGGAACCATGGTTCTGAATCAACTTGTCAAATTGCTGAACACAGAAATGCAGTTATGAAAAGGTACTTTTCTTTATTTGTACCATCATTGGAATGCCTTACTGCTGTCATATTTCATGCTACAGTCATCTAAATAGGTCAAACATCATACGATCAAACCTTAAGAGGTCATAGAAACATACAAAATGTAATGGAGGAGTAGATGAATGAACCTTTATTATGACTGTCATAAGTAATCAATGGGCAGACCCAATTGAAGTACATA
Organism: Cunninghamia lanceolata; assembly: GCA_027924645.1. NCBI lineage: Eukaryota > Viridiplantae > Streptophyta > Pinopsida > Cupressales > Cupressaceae > Cunninghamia > Cunninghamia lanceolata. The sequence continues at coordinate 4,890,356 of BSBN01000082.1, forward strand.
TTTACATAAGGTAAAAACTAAAGAGCCCTCACAAGATGATAAACTATCATTAAGATATATTCATGATAGTATTGTTGTTATGAAACATTTTAAGGATATACAGTAAAGTAACAATGCCAAATGGAAGTACTAGAATAGCAATACCTGACAGGACATGCCTTATAGTATGTATGAAGTGACAGCATAAAGGAGATAGCACAGAAAATATAGACATCTGAACGTTCATCTTATAGGTGGAGGTAGGAGAAAAGAGTAAACAAGATACATAAGACATTTAATGCAGTAAAGGATACCTGATATCAGGTTTATGCCATATGATGGTGCATAGAAAGAAAAGCAACAAGAATACAGTTTCAACTTTTGTTAAGATCATATGTCATACAGAGATACAACCATAAAGAAAGCTATGGAGTTCAATATAGTTTGAGTATTCATGATATCTTTCTGACAGTAACAATCATGAAATAGAAAAAATGATCAAGTTAAACTGATAAGAAGAGTGTAGATACATCAAGCTTTTGTTATGTTTTCAAAACTTACAAAGTCTTATGCATACAAAAATATCATGAACAACTACAAGAGATTCTTCATTGCTCAGAAGTATCAAAGCTTTTTCATATTTTCAAACCCTTGCTACAATTTTTGAAATCCTAATGCCATTATTGTATCTACAGGAGAAATGTATACGGAAGATAAAGATATGCTATGGCCATGACAGAGGAAGCATATATGTGCAAAAGATTGCAATACCCATCTGCAAATGATAAAAACCCTTGTTTCAATTTTTTCATATAGTCAAAATGAGTGCTACAGGAGGGATCTAATGTCGTATCCATGCCAGAAGGTCTTTTTTTTTGTGCAAAAAGGATAAACCCATCTCAGCATTTTTCAAACTTTGGTGCCATTTTTCCATTTTTATGTCTATAGAGAGAAATGTCATGGCCGTGAGTAGAAAAACATTTTTGTGTTAAAATGTAATACCCTCTGCAATTTTTGAAACCCTCATTCATTTTTTACAGTCGAAATCAGAATGCTACAAGAAATCAAAAAAGAATGACACAAAGGCAAAGAGATGCCATGGCTGAGTCAAGAAAGGAAATCTGTATACAGGAAATGTGAAAACTCTCATCATTTTAACACATTTTTGTATCTACATAGTAAAAGAGCACAAGGATGTGATAAAGGCATGACCATAATAGAGAGGAAGTATTTTTCTCAAAAGTAGAGATACCCATATCACTTTCTCAAGAAACCCTTATCTTTTTTCAAGTCACGGTGAAAAGAAATAAGACTCAGGAAAGCAAGAAGAACCAAGAGACTCACCTCATGTTTTGCAGGAGAAAGAGAATATCATGGCTGCAACCTCTTTTTGAAACCCTCAGGATACAAGTTACAAATTGCAGGGAAAGATTCATAGAACAAGAGAAAGATTGTTAAGAATTGCACAGTAATTCATAGTCATCATGGTCACAGCCATTCAAAGTGAGAACAACTACAGAAGATACATGAAATGCCAATATATACTCAAAACAAATGTTTACCTCCTTTCTTGCATGCAAAATGCCAAAGATTTGACCAGAGAAGACCATATGAGGAGTGAAAAATTAGAGGAATATGCCAGAGTTAAAACCCTAGGTCAGCCAAATGCAAGGTTGCAGAGCCAAAATGGAGAATGCAAAATGAAAAGTGAGATAATTTTTAGGGTTTCAACTTACTTTAGTTTGATGGGTTCTCAAGTTTCCTTTTCTCATTTTTGTTTTGACTTTACAAAAAACAAATCAATTGCCTTATCCACCGGGGGTCAAGACTTCGGTCTTGAAAATTCCTAGTAATCATGCCACAGAAGGGGCTATGGGCCTATGTGATTATCTTTTACATTTGAAATATCTAAGTCAAAAACACGGAAATCATTTAACCTTTGATTCCTTTTTGCTCATGATAGTGGACAAATATGGCCAAATCTACCTTTATGCTTTATACAATCTATGCATCAAGGGTCAAAGGTGGAGCTATGAAGACATGATGATACTATGGTGGCAAGGTATATAAATAATACATTATGAAATGCAAGGTGGTAGCTTGTATGAGCAATGCATGCAAAATAGGAGCCAAAAATCATAAACAGGATGGTATGACTAAAACATACAAGTCAAAGTTTGAGAGGATGGCATTGTGAATAAGGTTAAAATTTTTGGCATAATGTTGTTTGTAAGATGAGACAAGAATATTTTTGCATGAGGATCATATGAAGACAAAAGGTAAGGTTATTTTTGTAGAGTGATATACCTTGGAAAATAAGGGTTAATTTTTGCCTTGATGCATGTGAGATGCAACTAGGAGATTTTTTCTTGCATGGAGGCATAAGGGGATCTTTTCTTTCTCTTAAGTCCTATTTACATTAAATCATACAAATTTGTGCAAATTATGCAAGTGTAATTGGAGAGATAAGGTGTTGTTTTCTTTTCACCTATCATGCATAACTTTACAACTGAAATCAATGTAGGTAAATAATAAAGTAATATTCTACAAATTACTTTATTATTTTTCACAAGTTGTAAATTCATAGAAAATTGAACAAAATGTAACTAATAGTAAAGTAATTATCACTTAATTACTTTATTATTTACTCACATCAATTTTGCAATGCAAAATCATGCAAAATAGATGAGTTGAGTTAACCGAGGCTATTTGGAGACTTTTTGACATGTTTGGAGGGCAATTTGTGTAGTTTTGGTCAAACTTCTTGGTCAAACATATGGAGAGGATCAACTTGGAGCTATTTTTGCTCAAATTGTGACAGTTTGGACCCTTATTTTTAGGGATTTCTTGGTTTGCTCATGGATCACTTTGGAGAGATTATTTTTAGAGAGGCAGTTAGTTGCAGTTATATTTTTCATGCCTCTTGGAGAGAGTAAGCTATATATTGTAAAGCAAAGCTTAGTTTTTGATAGTTCTTGCATTCTTTTCTCTTTCACACATTAAGAAAGAAGGTTTTGTAACTTATTTATTGAGTTCTTGCCTTTTTGCTCTTTACACTTTGAGAGAGAAAGAGGTTTTGTAACTCATTGATTACAGATTTTATAGAGATCACAGCAAGTTATAGGTTCCATTTTCTTGTCTTTTATGCAATATTTTCCTTTATTTTTCATTGGAATCAAGTGTTTGCCTTTCCATTAATGCTACTTGTATGGGTGATTTGATGACATTTTATTGTGTTTAAAATATCAAAACCTTTAAAATTATTGTCTCATTCTTACTTGCAAGTGTTAAGCATAGTGATTCACAGGTCTTAGGTTGTGTTACTAAAATCTTTTCTTTCATGTTGTGAAAATCCCTTTTCCTTCATAAAGAAGATAATTTCTAGCCTTCCTTAGAAACATTTTTGTGATCCTTTTTGCTAAAACTGGATTGTGTGGATAAGATTTCTGAGATCTATTGTGAGGCAAATTTGCAAGTTTTCCATCATTATTAGGTGCATCACCAACTTTTACAGTTTTTATTACCTTTAGAAAATCCTTTTTACCCTTTTCCAAACCAAAAGTCATAGATTCAAACTGAATATTTTAAGGGAACTAGCCCATAATATGGAGGTTCAAACTCAATATAGGTCACCCACAACCTGATTTTGTCCCCATGTTTCAAAGGATTGTAGAGTTTCACAACTTTGCATAAGGGTGCAATCCTAATTGACAATAGTTATTACAGACAAACTTCACTTTTAGACCGATTATGTTATGAAATCTATGATCACCATTGAGACAATGTTTACTCCACATAGTAACTAGACCCCAGAAACCCTAAAAGATTGACTGATACAATACTCAACAATTGGCCATAATTTGTTAGCTATCACTTTGAAGTTATCCTCAGACATTTTAACTTCTTGAAGAAGTAAGATATCAATCTTATTTTTTTAAATACAGTTTTTAACCAAAAACTACTTTTGAGGACTATTAAGTCCTCTTATATTCTAGGATAAGATCTTCATTTACGAACCTTCTTGGAGTGAATCTCTAGGGTGTGTTGTCTCCCATTAGCTATTTCCTTAGTTGCTTCCCTCTATCTGGTTTCCCTCTATGAAGGTCTACCTAACTTGTCATCTATTCCCACATTAGATGACTTCTTCATTGGGCCCTTCCCTTTTCTCCTGGGCGTAATCCATCCTTCTTGATCACATGAGCTCCAAGTTGTGCTTGGACTAGCCCCAAGAGTTAGTTTTTCTGAGGATAATAATCCCACCTTTTTCATTGATCCTTTCTCCCCTTCAATAGGGTAAGTAGGGCTAATTTGTGGGTCTCAAATAGGGGTTTGTCATCCCTTAATAGTTGCTTTGTCTAGTGTATTAGACATATTATCTATTAGGGTGTTCAAGATTTCCTAAATTTCCCCCTCCTCCTTGTCCTTAGTCCTAGGGGTAGAAAATTTAGGCCAGTGATGCATCTTCTTATCACTGTGTTGTTCAAGCACCATCTTTGTGTCCTTATTTTTTCATGACTCACATTATCCTCTAGAGTTGCCCCTTCCTAGATCTCAATACTAGGACCCTCCACAAGGCCTAGGGGTTTATTGGGGGAGATTAGAATATTAAATATATCCTTTTTAAAGGGGTACTCTTTAGCATCTAACCCATTTTCCACAACTTCCTTGGACTTAGGGGATTGTTTCTTAGGGGCTTTATATTCTAAAATTATGGAACCCTTTTTGAGCAATTCTGACAAAAGGTAGTAGCATTTTCATACACCATTGATTGCTCGTAGCTACCAAACTTAGATTCAAGAGTTATCAAAGTAGGTAGGGTTTTATGGATATCCACATTAACACAAAAACAAGCAAACACTATCCTAGATTTGTCCTTCGTAGTGTTATCCAAAGATATGAAATGACTGAAAGAATTAGCAATCCATATGAAAACATCTTCATCCCAGAAATCTAGGTAACCTAACCGAAATAGGGGAAGATTTATTCAACTCAAATTCTACATCAAAGCCAAGTTTCCAGTGGCTAAGAGACAGATAGGTTGTGCTTCCCATAGATTTAAGGGCCTCCTACAAGAATAGAAACTAGGTCCTCTTTAGAGGTGAACTTGAAAAGAAAAAGTCCACTCACCATGGCACTGATCGAGACACTTCCTTTCAGATGCCATCTAACCAAGACCCTGTTGGCACTCATTTTGACCTGGAGGTTGAATTTTTCATGTCTAGAGGGTTTCTTCACTTAAACCCTATGTATTCTTTCCCATCGGCGTGACCTCGCAGGCGTTTTGGCGATCAGGTTGGTGGTAGTGATGTGCTATCGGCGTGACATACACCATCGGCATGTCTTTTTTCTGGTTCCCCGACGGGATTGTTCTTACCGATGGTGCCATCGGTGTGATTTATACTATCGGCGAAGCATTTTCCTGTTCGACCGACGATGGATGTTTGGCCGATGAAGTGTCATCGGCATGTGTCTCGCCGAGGGATGTATGTATCAGGATGATCGGCGTCATTGGCATAAGTATGAGATGCTGCTCTGACGGTGTAAGTCACACCGACGGAGGTGGGAGGATAGGGTGCTGTCGATGTGACTTTGTTCATCGGCAGAGGTATTTCGTGTTGCTCTGACGGTGTTGGTCTGGGCGATGATGAAGGTGGCGTCGGTGAGACAACTGGAGTCGGCGAGGGATCTTTTGGATGGGCCGATGGTCTTTCTCTGGCCGATGAAGGGAGTGTGGAGTTTGCGATCGGCCAGACTACTATTGTCGGTGGGAGATTTTTGAGGTAAGCCGATGGCTTAGGTCTGAGCGATGGGCTTTTGATGAAGGCATGTGTGTCGAGCGCGGCAAAAGCGCTCGACACTTGATGTGTATGCGATCAGGCTTATAAGGTAGTGAAGGGCTCTCCACGCCATGCATGTGGGATTTTTCCCCTTGCATTATTTTGAACCTACGAAGAGGCGTTTTGGCGGGAATTCCTTTTTGAATGCAGCGACAGTTTTTCAGGTGACCGCGGGTGGTTAAGACCCTTAATGGTGACTGTAGCAGGGGCATGGGCAAGTTGTTGGATAGTCATGTACCTGATCTTTGGCATGAAGACTCCCAGATGGTGGCGCAGGGCTCGAGGGTTCCTTCTATCTCTGCAGCAATAAATTTTGAGCACCATTCCTTTGAAGGATCTGTATCTGGCGAATTTTGTAACAGTCATGTAATTAATTGCTGTGGTACACTCTCTGGCTGTTATAAGCAGACTGTGTTACCATTTTTTAGGTTGTTGAAAGTTGAAGATTTTTTGGCTCTGTAATTCAAAACAAGCTGATCTGGTTGCTCTGTACAGCTAAACCTGTGAGTCTATGTATCTCTTGTTGTATGTTTTGGCATGAACCCACTGATTTCATGATTACTCTTATATGAGAAATGCTATCTTAGCATGTGTTTTGTTAATTCTGTCTCCAGTATTGCATGTATTCTTCTTCTGAATCTGGATATTTGGGTAATATTTGAGACTCTAGAACATAGAATTCCTATGTTGAATGTCTGATCTTTTAACTTCTGCTCAAGGGGTAGATTAAACTGTTTTCAGGTTGAACATTGGGAAGGGTATACTACAGTAGGGATGCCATAAGTAGAGATAACTTAACACTCTGTATTGGGAGATATATGTAAGGCAGGTATCATATATATCCCTCTAAAATCCAGTTTTAGCTATTCATGCTGATCATTCACAGGTGTATGTCTATTGACTCCAGGCCCTGGATAGGCACCAAACTTGCTTTGTGTTTGTGTTACAACCATGTCCAGCTTTGCATCCAAACTTAAAATCAAAATTGAAATCTAAAACAACCATTAGGACATTAGCATTAGTTTTAGGATCCTCAGTCCTCTGTCTACAACTGCAAATAGGCCCAAAGCTAGCCCCTTTGTTCTTATCTTTCAGTTTTGGTCTACTTACAGGAGGACTCATCTGCTTTCTGTCAGCATCCCATCCTTAGTATGCACATTATCATGGGTGTTGAGTAGGGAATACCCCCCTAGGTCTTGCAGAGCCTGAAGAAGAAGAGGAGATAAAATATAGAGTCTATCTCCTACACTGTTGGCCCCTGGCCCAGAGATCCTGTTGATCGCTGATGGCTACCTTGTAGGGAAATCTGGGAATAAGCATCCAGTCTGGGAAAAAAACCAATAGAAATTGGCGACTCAGCTGGGGATTGAGAAGTAAAAGTACTATCTAATTATCTCCAGTAATATATCAGTGACCCATCCGAGTCACCAACAGAAATTGGCAACTTTGCTGGGGACTTTGTGAAAGAACCCTGATTTACAAAAAGAAAATAGTTCCTAGTAATAGGTGGCGACTCTGAAGTAATCTCCCAACCGGTCAAAGTAAAATTTATATGCAGGGGAGAAGATCCCAACAAAATCCTTTATTTGAAGAGTTACCAGTAACAAGAAGAATGATGTACAGAAGAAAGGGAGCTGTCTTAGTCAGTTGTGAGGATTCCCCCAGAAAAAATGATGATATGCAAGACAATCCAAGGTCTTCAGACGAGACAGTACCTTACTTTTCAAATGCAGAAGCTGATATTCAGGGTGCATATGAGAGGCAACAGGGTGGTAACATGAGAATGAGGTCAAAGGTGTTCCAAGAACGCCCATTTGTAGACCCTAGTGAAAGGTTTGAAGAGGTAGAATCTTTGAGGGATGATGAAGATGATGATCAGAATATGGTAAAACCATCCTCCTCTAGGCCCAGTGAGGAAGAACTAGCTGATGAAATTAGGAGCTTAAGGGCCGAGTTTGAATATCAGCAGGCAATATCAATCAGAGATGACTTGAGGAAGAAAGTGCAAGCTTTAAGGACTGCCTAGAATAATTCAATTCCTACCCTTGAGAATGCAAATGTGCAGAGACATCAACAGAGAAATGAAGTGCAACATCAGCATAATGATGAGAGACAAAATGTGAATGATGCTAGGATACCACTGAACAATGTAAGAAACCAGAATGAAAACAGAAATATTAATGTTAATCAGTTAAACAGACAGCCAATGCAGCTAGATAGATTCAGACAACTGGTATTTGATGGTATTCCTAGGTATCCTAACCCCATTGATAAGCATCTGAGGCTGCAAGTGCCTAAATTTTCAGGAAACAACACTGTGTCAGGAGAAGATCATCTAAAAGCATTTCAAAATGTCATGGATAACTTTGAGGTTGAACATGAGGATGTTTTCATGAAGTCATTCATGCAATCCTTAATAGATGAGGCAAGAGAATGGTACAAGAATCTGCCTGACCGGAGTATTTCATCATGGGATGATTTTAAAAGGATGTTCAAGGAGCAATATGGTGACAAAACTGACCCTAGCTTTTTTGTAAATGAGTTCACCAGTATCACTAAAGGGTCAAATGAGCAGGTTGCAGATTTTAATGCAAGATTTACTAAAGTGTTAAACAAATTGCCACATCACATGAGGCCAAATGAGCCAATGTGCATAATATTGTATATCAATGCCTTTGATGCAAAAACTGCATATGGATTAAGAGATAAAGGTCCTGCTACTCTCAGGGATGCTTTCAGAATTGCAGTGAGTATTGAAAACAACAGGAAAGCATCAGGCAAGACAAACAGAAGGGATGATGTGAAAATTCTGTAGAATCCAAACAAGCCTCAGAGCACTCAAGGTAATACATCTGCCCCTGAAGATAAGATAGACAAATTGGCAAATGTTGTTAAGGACCTAAGCTATAGATTAGCTAGAAGTGAAAAAGGAATAGGTCCTGATAGGCAAGTCTATCAAAGGCAGGAAAAGAGGCCATCATTGCATGATATGCCTTATAATACCAATTGGCATGATGGTAAGCCTATATTCCCACGTAACAACACAAATCAAAGAGCTCAACATGTCAAAGAAACTCCTGATCCTCTAAAGAAAGCTATAAATATTGTTGATGATGCTCCATGGTGTATGATTTGCCAGATGCCACATTCACAGTCACAGTGTATGATTGCTCAGTCCTTGAGTGATAATACTACACCTTGTAATGAATGCAATGAGCCACATTATGTGCAAGATGATGATGTTAATATGATGTCCATAAGCAATGGATACACTCTTTATGATGCTGATGAGAGTACAAATGATGGAACTCAGGGCTGCCAACAGTTCCCATATGATGAAGATGATGAAGTTAACTATGCCTATGCTCAGAACTCACACAATTGTCTGAGTAACTTACAACGACCTTCTGATGAGGAAATTAGAGCCTTCACAGCTGCAGCAGTTGCTCAAGTCAAGAGCAACTACAATCTCAGAGGTAAAAATCAAGTAAGCAGCCCACATCAGCCAGAAGGTATTTCTGCAGGTCAGCCGCTGCATGGTCATAAGGGGATGGAATTACAAAAAAGGCAGTGGGTTAATAATAAACAGAATTTCAGACATAGAACAGGTCATGAATCCCAAGGACCAGAAAATAGAATCCCTCAGGCTGAAGATCAAGGTAAAGGTTCCCAAGACAAGAATGATGATCAGGGAACTATGAAAGTAAAAGCTAAATCAGTTCAGGATAAAAGTAAGACTGTGGAGCAAGCTACAACTGTTACACAAAATTATGCTCCATTTGATATAGCTCAGGTCCTCTCCCAGGTAAAAGTCTCTGTTCCACTTATGGAACTGATGAAAGTGGAAGAAATTAAGAATAGGACAATATCCCTAATTTCAGGGGTACCTTTTCAAGCTAAACAAATGCTCAGACCTAGGGTGAGAAACATGTCATATGTAATGAAGAAGATGAGGCTCCTGAGGTTTATTTAGGAGTGACTATGACAAAGTGTCCTTCACAAGTGGAACCATTTTATGTTTCCCTGGTTATAAATGGAAAAATAATCAGAAATTGTATGCTTGACTCTGGAGCATCTACAAATGTCATGCCTTTGGCCATCATGCAACAAGCTGGATTGAAAATTGACAAGGCATGTGGAAAATGTTATGCTATGGATGCCAGAGAGGTACCAGTTATTGGAATCATGAAGGATGTAGATTTCAAACTGGCAGCATTTCCTGAGAAAAGATATAAAATGAATATAACAGTGGTTGACATCAAGCCACAGTATGGTATGTTGTTGTCAAGAAGATGGGCAGCACTAATTGGTGGAAGCATGCAGCTGGACCTGTCATATGCCATGATTCCAATGAATGGCAGGGATGTTAAGCTAATCAGAGAACAAAGATCATCAGAGACAGTGGAAGACCAAGAAGCAGAGGAACAGATATGCTTTGTAAACACTGACTGTGATAACTTCAAGGTTGTCTCAGATGATAGAGAAGATAAAAAGAAAAATGTCTGCATTGAAGAATTGGATCAGCAAGGTTTGTGGACCATGTTTTTTGATGGAGCTTGTGCAAAAGAAGGTTCTGGAGCTGGAGTTGTTTTCCTGTCTCCAACTGGTAAGCTCCTCAAATTCTCTTTCTTGCTGAGGTTTGTTTGCACAAACAACATTGCAGAATATGAGGCTTTACTCTTAGGCCTAAATATTGCTCTCAAACATGGAATCAAAATGCTAAGAGTACTTGGGGATTCTGAGCTGATTGTATCCCAAATTAGAGATAGGTATGCTTCAAAAAATAAAAGGTTGAAACAATACAAGCATGCTGTTTGGGATACCATTGAACTATTTGATGCATTTTCAATAAGCTGGGTAGAGAGATCAAAGAATGTTATGGCTGATTTCTTAGCCAATGTTGCAATAAGGCCAGATGACATCACTCTGTCAGATGTTACAAATGTAGAAGTTAAAATTAGGCCTACAGTACCAGAAAACATATGCAGTTGGCAAGTGTTTAATGATGATAGGGACTTGTTAAAATTTTTGCACTGCATAGATGAATATGAGAATCAAGAAATTGATTTCCAAGCTTTTGTAGAGACTATAGATGGAAAAGAAACTCTTGTGGGAAAGGAAATTATTCAGTTGAAGACTAATAAAATCCCTAGAGGATTAGTAGCTTTGGAAAGAGCTTTTGACAGTAGAGACCAGTTGGTCACAAAGACATCTCCCACAAATAAGGAGGATTTAGAAGAGATAAATCTGGGGACATCTCAGGCCCCTCAGAAGGTATACATTGGTAAACAGCTCAAACCACACATTAGGAGTATGCTGATTGCATTACTGAAAAGGTATAAACATGTTTTTGCTTGGTCATATGAGGACCTAAAAGCCTATAGGGAAGATTTATTCCAGCATGAGATCCCATTGAAGCCTGGAGCTAAGCCATTCAGACAAAGGCAAAGACCTATTAATCCTACCTTAGCTCCAAAGATGCAGGAAGAACTCAAAAGGCTCAGGGAGGCTGGAATAATTGTGCCAATCAGACATTCAACTTGGGTGTCTAACCTTGTCCCAGTCAGAAAAAAGAATGGTGATATTAGGCTTTGTGTTGACTTCAGGAACTTGAATGTATCCTCTTTAAAGGATAACTATCCACTGCCTAATATGGAAGCTATGTTGCAGAGAGTGACTGGTTGTGAACTCTTATCCATGATGGATGGATTTTCAGGTTATAATCAGGTGAAGGTAAAGGAATCAGAACAGTATAAGACTGCCTTCACCACTCCATGGGGAACTTATGTGTATGTTAGAATGCCCTTCGGACTAACAAAGGCAGGTGCTACATTTCAAAGAGCAATGGATGTTGCTTTTGCAGGGTTGATTGATTCAGTCCTGGCTGTATATCAGGATGATCTGACTGCTTATTCAAAGAAAGAAGAGCAACATTGTTTGCATATGGAGCAGATTTTCATAAGAGCACTAGAGTATGGCATTTCTTTAAATCCAAAGAAGTGTGCTTTTGGGGTGGTTGAAGGAAAACTCCTAGGGCACATTGTTTCCAAGGATGGAGTTAGGATAGATCCAGAGAGAGTGGCTGCTATTGACAGAATTCAAATGCCAAAAACTGTAAAAGGAGTTCAGTCCTTCTTTGGACAGATAAATTTTGTTAGGAGATTTGTTCCCAACTTTGCAGAAACCACAAGGAACATTTCCAAGATGATGAAGAAGGATGCAACTGTCCACTGGGAAAGTGAAGCAATAGAATCATTTCAGAGTATCAAAGAGGCAATCAAGATGGCCCCTGTTCTTAAATCTCCTGATTTTTCTAGGCCATTCCAATTGTTTTCATTTGCTTCCTTTCACACTGTTGCTGCATGTTTGCTACAGAAAAATGAAGATGGTTTTGAACAGCCCATAGCTTTTTTCAGTATGTCCTTGCAGGCTTCTGAGTTGAAATATGATATTATGGAAAAACAAGCATATGCACTAGTCCGAGCCATCAAAAGCTTCAGACCATACTTGGTAGGATCATATATAATTACGTACGTACCCCATGCAGCAGTCAAAGACATATTCACTCAGCAGGAGGTGACTGGAAGAAGGTGTAGATGGATAAACAAACTGCAAGAGTTTAACATAGACATACAAATTACCAAGTTGGTAAGAGGACAAGGATTAGCCAAGATGATGGCACAGTCAAACTTGGAAGCATGCCAAGTTAATGTAGTCCAAAATGAGAATGTAAATGTATCAAGATCTGAATGGTACAAGGATATTATCTACTACTTGCAAAATCTGAATTGTCCTTCCCATTTCAGTGACAATCAAAAGAGGACTTTGAAGTTACATGCAATCAGGTATGTTATTGTTCAAGGTGAGCTATACTGGAAAAACCCTGATGGTGGGCTGCTGAGATGTGTGGATGAAGATGTAGCTAACAATGTTTTGAATGATATGCATAAAGGATTGTGTGGTGGACATTATACTACCCAAACAACAGCTCATAAAATTCTCAGAGCAGGATATTGGTGGCCCACTCTCTTTTCAGATGCACAAAGGTTAGTAAGGAAGTGTGACCCTTGCCAAAGATTCTCAGGAAAATTGAAATATGATGGTGCTTTACCCCTCAGAACTGTAACTGTGGATGCTCCATTTCAGCAATGGGGAATTGACTTCATAGGGGAAATTGCAGACAAATCAAGTGGGGGACACAGTTGGATTTTGGTGGCAACTGATTACTTTACCAAATGGATTGAGGCCATTCCAACTAAGAGAGCTACAAGTAAGGTGGTGACAGATTTCATGCTAGAAAATATTATCATCAGGTTTGGAGTACCATTCAAGATAGTCACTGATAATGCTATGTGCTTCAGATCAGGTGAATTTGTTGATTTTTGCAACAAATATGGGATAAATTTATCATATGCATCACCATATCACCCACAAGGGAATGGTCAAGCAGAATCAAGCAATAAAAGCATCATAAAAATTATCAAGAGGATACTAGACAAGAACAAGAGAGCTTGGGACTCAAAATTAAAATTAGCAATATGGGCTGACAGAGTGACAGTAAAAAAGGCTATTGGAATGTCACCCTTTGAGCTAGTATATGGTGCATCAGCCAGATTGCCCATAAACAATCTCCTACCAGTTTACAGATTCATCCAGGAAAATGATGAGGAGATTGAAGACTCCATGACAGAAAGAGTGAATCAGCTGGTTGCACTGGATGAAGACAGAAGGAAAGCCCACCAGATCAATCTCAAGAGACAACAAGAGGTGAAATATCAGTTTGATAGGAGAGCTACTAAAAGGAAATTTCAGGTCAATGATCTGGTGCTCATATGGAATGCAAAAGATCAGGACAAGGGTAAACATGGTAAATTCAAACCCTTATGGATGGGCCCATATCAGATTTATAGTACCCATGGGGAGGACTCTTATTTCCTCCAGGCCCTAGATGGCGAAGTTCTGGAATTGCCTGTGCATGGCCAATTCCTCAAATTCTACTTTGCATGATGACTTATCTCTGTGCACATTTGTAAAAACATGTATATAGTGTAAATGTCTTGTCCAGTTCGTGCTTTTTGGTTTTTTGCCTGGTCTGCCCGGAGATCTGGTTCTCGCTGCAGGTTTTCACCTGCACGTCCCCATTCGGAGCCAGTGTTGGCACTCATTTTGACCTGGAGGTTGAATTTTTCATGTCTAGAGGGTTTCTTCACTTAAATCCTATGTATTCTTTCCCATCGGCGTGACCTTGCAGGCGTTTTAGCGATCAGGTTGGTGGTAGTGATGTGCTGTTGGCGTGACATACACCATCGGCATGTCTTTTTTCTGGTTCCCCGACGAGATTGTTCTTACCGATGGTGCCATCGGTGTGATTTATACTATCGGCGAAGCATTTTCCTGTTCGACCGACGATGGATGTTTGGCCGATAAAGTGTCATCGGCATGTGTCTCGCCGAGGGATGTATGTATCGGGATGATCGGCGTCATCGGCATAAGTATGAGATGCTGCTCCGACGGTGTAAGTCACACCGACGGAGGTGGGAGGACAGGGTGCTGTCGGTGTGACTTTGTTCATCGGCAGAGGTATTTCATGTTGCTCCGACGGTGTTGGTCTGGGCGATGACGAAGGTGGCGTCGGTGAGACAACTGGAGTCGGCGAGGGATCTTTTGGATGGGCCGATGGTCTTTCTCTGGCCGATGAAGGGAGTGTGGAGTTTGCGATCGGCCAGACTACTATTGTCGGTGGGAGATTTTTGAGGTAAGCCGATGGCTTAGGTCTGAGCGATGGGCTTTTGACGAAGGCATGTGTGTCGAGCGCAGCAAAAGCGCTCGACACTTGATGTGTATGCGATCAGGCTTATAAGGTAGTGAAGGGCTCTCCACGCCATGCATGTGGGATTTTTCCCCTTGCATTATTTTGAACCTACGAAGAGGCGTTTTGGCGGGAATTCCTTTTTGAATGCAGCGACAGTTTTTCAGGCGACCGCGGGTGGTTGAGACCCTTAATGGTGACTGTAGCAGGGGCATGGGCAAGTTGTTGGACAGTCATGTACCCGATCTTTGGCATGAAGGCTCCTAGATGGCGGCGCAGGGCTCGAGGGTTCCTTCTGTCTCTGCAGCAATAAATTTTGAGCGCCATTCCTTTGAAGGATCTGTATCTGGCGAATTTTGTAACAGTCATGTAATTAATTGCTGTGGTACACTCTCTGGCTGTTATAAGCAGACTGTGTTACCATTTTTTAGGTTGTTGAAAGTTGAAGATTTTTTGGCTCTGTAATTCAAAACAAGCTGATCTGGTTGCTCTGTACAGCTAAACCTGTGAGTCTATGTATCTCTTGTTATATGTTTTGGCATGAACCCACTGATTTCATGATTAATCTTATATGAGAAATGCTATCTTAGCATGTGCTTTGTTAATTCTGTCTCCAGTATTGCATGTATTCTTCTTCTGAATCTGGATATTTGGGTAATATTTGAGACTCTAGAACATAGAATTCCTATGTTGAATGTCTAATCTTTTAACTTCTGCTCAAGGGGTAGATTAAACTGTTTTCAGGTTGAACATTGGGAAGGGTATACTGCAGTAGGGATGCCATAAGTAGAGATAACTTAACACTCTGTATTAGGAGATATTTGTAAGGCAGGTATCATATATATCCCTCTGAAATCTAGTTTTAGCTATTCATGCTGATCATTCACAGGTGTATGTCTATTGACTCCAGGCCCTGGATAGGCACCAATCTTGCTTTGTGTTTGTGTTACAACCATGTCCAGCTTTGCATCCAAACTTAAAATCAAAATTGAAATCTAAAACAACCATTAGGACATTAGCATTAGTTTTAGGATCCTCAGTCCTTTGTCTACAACTGCAAATAGGCCCAAAGCTAGCCCCTTTGTTCTTATCTTTCAGTTTTGGTCTACTTACAGGAGGACTCATCTGCTTTCTGTCAGCATCCCATCCTTAGTATGCACATTATCATGGGTGTTGAGTAGGGAATACCCCCCTAGGTCTTGCAGAGCCTGAAGAAGAAGAGGAGATAAAATATAGAGTCTATCTCCTACACTGTTGGCCCCTAGCCCAGAGATCCTATTGATCACTGATGGCTACCTTGTAGGGAAATCTGGGAATAAGCATCCAGTCTGGGAAAAAAACCAACAGACCCATCGTCGAACCATGTCTACATTAGGTATAAATGAAAAGAACTTTCCTACCAAAGAAAGATCCATAGATGAGACAATCTTATCCACCATTGAGGCTGGGAGTTTTAAGGTTGTTCTATTAGCTGACTCCGACAACACATGAACAACAATATCTAATATGCCTTCCCCTTCATCCAAACCAAGGAGGGAATTCTTCCAAGCTTTAGGAACTGATCCCAAAGCTGGTATCATGGGTTCTGAAGAGCTACCCGAGGCAGCACTTGTTGTAATCCATACCTCAAGGGACCCCAAAGGGGGAGCAGGCCCCCCTAGGCTGACTGAATCCATACCCTAATCAAATTCAAAAACTATAGAGAGGTGGGAAATTGTAGAGCTTCTACACAATTGAGAAAGGCTTGCTCCTTGTTAGCAAAGATGTATTAGTATACTGTTGTCAATATAGAGCCCACATTGAAATAATGTTATCATCATCACCATCAATCTTTAGTTTTTAGCTTGACCAGGGGGAAAATCTTGTTTGTCTTTGTATTGTTTGTGCATGCCTACTTTCTTTCTTGTGCATTTTATCATTTTTTTACATCTATAATGATTATTGAAATCATATCACAGCAATGGCATCATATTCTTTCATATCATGGTGCCATATTTTATATGCCTGCTTGTGACTTTTTCTTTTGAGTTAGTCCCACAACATATGGTAATCATGTCATCATAGTTTTTCATATCATGGTGCATCATGTCATATTCTATAATAAATTAGGTTGCTAAAGAATTTGAAATTTAGTACAAGATTCATAATATTCATCATTGCATCATTTCCACTCATTTTCTTTCTTACACATTTCTTCTAATTAACTATTACTCAAGTCTCATTTTGAGTGCCCATCTGTTTCTTTTATCCCCTATTCCCTCTCAAGGGGCATCTCCCTAACCATCATGCCACTTGGGGCATCCTCTTGTATCTATTATTTGTCTTCTTCTACTTTCATTGAAAAGCCACTGCTTAGATTTTATTTTCAATACCCTTTCTAAGAAGGGCAAATGTAGAAATTTAGATTTTGCCACCCTAATTTTTCCACCTCCCTTCATTAATCCTACACATTATTTCATCTTAGTTAATTCACTCTAGCATCGCCATGTCAATTAATTAATTCTACACATTAATTAATTGAACCCATTTAATCCCATTGACACTCCCATCATAATTAATTAATTAATCATTGGTAATTAGTTAATTAATTCCTAATTAAATTTGTGCATGCATAATTAATTAACTAAAATTAATTAGTTATTCTCTCATCATTCTATAACTAACTCATTGCCAAAAATCAATCATTTCCACCCATCAAATAATGCAAGATTGTCAATTCCTTAATTTATGCTTGCACATTCCAAAATCAAATAAATAAAGCAAAATTCAATCAAATTAGTTTTAAATAAAAAGGAAATATGCATGCAAAAGGAAAAGTACATGCAAATCTCAAGTGTCCAATCAAGTACATGTTAATCTGAAGTATTCATCCTCTCACCTAAAAAACTATAAAATCCAATCTTCTACTTCAATCCCATCATATGGAGAAAATATACACTTCAAAAATCTTGCACAATCATTTGAGAATCCACATGACATTAATAAGCATAAGTAAATCTTCTCCTAAAAAGAGAATATGCTCAATCAAAGTTTTGCACATATTTTAGAGTTTGATTTTGAGATTTGTATTTTGATTTCTTTTATATGTTGTAAATTCCTTGCATACACATAATCCAAAAACATAACATAATTTTAAAAACTTATTTAATCATTTGCACATATCAAGAAAAATGCACAAACAAAGTTAAATAAAATCACCCATGAGGAAATGCATTTATAGGTCCAATGGATAGAGAAGCCAAAATCAGTTTCATAGGTTTCACATGAGATACACTATTTATTCTAGAGGAGTATGATAGGCTAACAAAATCAAACAAACCATGTGATTGTTACTAATTAACCACCATTGAAATTTTACATGTGCCTACATCAAACATAGAAGGCACAAATGCTTGTGGGCCTTACAGATAAGGTGGCATTATAGAATAGTTAGAATTTCATAAATATTTAAGAAATGGCGTAGAACAATTATAATTTGGTTGATATCTTATCCCTAAGATGAAATTTACAGCATTGTATGCACAACTATTTCACAACATGATGCCATGTCATAAATTTAGTTTCTTTGTGTGTAAAGACTTAGCCATTTCATAAATATTTGCCAACAAAGCTACAAAGGATGAAGGTAACTAAGATTTGCAATCAATGTTGTGGTAGGCTATAAAATCCAAAAGCTCAATGAAAATGTGATACTATGCCAACACATTCAATAATTTTATCATCACTTATTTTTTATGCATGTATGTTTAAAAATTTTAATTTTGGAAAAACTCTACAACTATCAACTCAATTTATATTATAAGTTTATTTGTTTTTACAAATGTAAAAAATTTAAAATTATAGTTTTTCGATGACTATCTATTTATAGTAATCAAGCATTACAACTTACTATAAAGAGTTCACATAAAGAACTGTCTATCAACCAAATTAACTTCAAGTTGATTTAATGCAACAATAATTTAAAAATGGCCCCAAAACTTGAAACTTGATATGTGCATTAGCTAAAATTTATGAATCATAAACTCACACAATAAATATAATTAGTTTAGTAAGGTGATGTGACAATTTTAATTACAAAGCTAGGGAAGAGTATCCAATAGCCAGTGATTATAATGATATGTAACAAAAGCCATTGTTTTTTAACTTTTAGCTAATAATCATACTATTTGTATTTAAAAATAGACAAAGAAATATCTCTTTTCACAAATCACATCAAAGAAATAATCATTCACAGACCGTGATAAGTATTACATGCCTTGCTACACGTTTTTTTCAAACAAAACATAACTCATGTGACCACATCATTAACTTTAAACTCCTAATTCACTAATAAAAATTGCTGAAACTTTGATAAAAATTGAATGGTACCTATCAATATTATGTTACAATTAAAACTTTTCGTTACCTATCACCTCACTGAATTAATTATACCTATGGTTTGTAAATTCTGTCCGTATTTAGTAATGAAGCATTGTACGACACAACGGAACAGAATAACTTTACGGATGACGACGAGGCGGACGCGATAAAATATCCAATCTAATGAATTCGATGATGCCAAGTATTTAAAGGAATAGCCCCCCCCCACACATCACGTACTCCATATCCACGGTACACTTTATCTTGGGAACGGGTTGGGTATGGTTTGTCCTATTGTAGTATTCCTTATTATTAGTTCTAATTTATTACTATTCAGTAATAAATATTTTGACAAATTATTTTACTATTGGGTTTGTTAATTTTTTCAAAAAAATATAACTAAATAATTTATCAAATATTTTATTGGTTAATTTGTGTGAATATTATTTTTGTTTTCAAATATCGATGTAATTTAATAATATTCAATCTTAGTCTGTGTTGCAATTTAATAGTTTCAAATTAAAGTTGGCATTGATTTTGTTAATAATATATTCAGGCAAACAATGGAACTCTTTGTCTTCATATGTGAGACATTACATTAAATTTTAAATTTAATCCATATATGGAAGTTCTTTTTGAATAATGTTAAGTTTACTAAAAATTATTTGTTGTTTTATATTGCTCTCGTTCACTTGAGTTAACACAACAAATTCAACAAACTAGTTTTTGAGTTGGGCTAATGCAAAAAATTCATTGCACCTATGTAATTCACTTGGGTTGATACAATTATGATGCATTGTTCTTCCTTGAATGTGGCGACCATAGAAATTTGAATTTCTGTTGTGTATGAATAGAATAGAATAGAATAGCTTTTAACGTCCACGAGGCTAAAAATAGCCTATGAGACAGCCAACCCAGTCAAATTTGCTTTTGTCTTTCTATTCCACTTTTGTGCAAAGATATTATGAGCTCTCCCATCTTCACCAAAGACTCCTCGACAAAAAAATCATGCCAAGAGGCCGCTGCCAGGATCTCTGCATATTTTACTCAGATGTTAGTGTAAGCATCACATTCTAAAACAAAGTGTTTTTCTGATTCCACTGCCCCAGAAGTGCAGAAAGCACACACTCTCTCTTCCCACGCTTCTTTAGGTCTCGTCCACCTTCCCGTTTCACAACGGAGCTGATGAGAGTTAGTCCTAAGCTGACCAATCAAAATCTTAGCTCTCCAAGATGTATCCACCGCAATGTACGCTTTTTGTAAATGATCACATGTGGGATTAAACATCTCAAGGTAATAAATCTTCTTTCTCCCTAGAGACCCATCCCACATAGATTTACGGAATTTCTCTATGACAAAAGCTTTAATTTCTTTGCCATCAGAAGGGCAAGCATTGAAATATATATTCCACTTTTCCATCCACTTGCTATTTTGTTTCATCCATGATTTCTTTCTTTCCCTTATAACCTCGCTGAAGACAACCTTAGGCCACCTACTAGTGTCCATTTGCTCAATTCTTTTGACATATCTTAAGAGACGCATCATAGCTGTAGCTTCCATCGGAACAGCCCCTATTTCAACTAGTAAAATCTCATACGGGGTTGAAGCTTTCATCCTGAACTTGCTAATGATCATGTGCTTTTGGATTCTCTCTATTTGCTTCCACTTGGACTCTGACATGCTACTTACCCAAATCTTGCATCCATAAAGTACCACCAGACTTACCCATAGCCCAAAAAGAGTCAGTGTAGTTTTCCAATCCCATAATTTGGCCTCTCTACAACTGTTTTGGAGGGCATAACATGCTTTCCAACCTCCCAAAATTCTTTTCTTTCTACAAGTCTCCCAACTAAGCCTGTTGTTAAAGTTGATCCCGAGATACTTGTACTCCTTTACCTCTTCTAGGATACTTCCCTCAAAGAAAAAGGTGTGTTTAATCTATTTCTTTTTGTTGGAGAAAATCATGATTTTCGTCTTGCTAGTATTGACTTGCATACCAACATCTCTACAAAAGTGCTCAAGACCATACAAGTGCTCTTGCAACCCATGGGGGGAGCTTGCAATTAAAATAAGGTCATTAGCATATAAAAGGAGCCTTATCACATAACCTCCCAGTTGCACACCGTCCCCATCTTGCAAGTTCAACCACTCTTCAAGCTTGTCAATGTATAATCCAAAAAGAGTGGGGGATAAAGGGGACCCTTGCTTAACTTCGATGTCGCTCCTAAAGCTTTCTGAGATGCCTGCTGAAGTTCTAATTTTGACTTGAACCTCTTCATAAAGCCTATGGACAGCCGCTCTTAGGTGCCTTGGAATGTCAAGTTCCTCAATCCTACCCCACAACTTATCTCTAGGGACTGTGTCAAACACCTTTTTAAAGTCAACAAAACAACAATAAGCTTCTTCCTTTTCATCCCACACTTTTTCAATTATGTGTCTCAGTGTAACCCCATGATCTAAGGTAGAATGCTTAGGCCTAAAGCCTGCCTACCCTTTTGCTCTCTTACCCTTCTCTTTTGCCCACTTGCTGATTCTCCTTTCAACCATGTTGCCAAACAATTTTGCAAATAAAGGATTAATCATGATGGTCCTATAATTGGAAGAGTTGTTAGCATCCCCACTCTTAAAAAGGGGTATCGCTAGACTACTGATCCAATCTCTCGGGAAGCCATGCTGGATAATGCTATTGAAATTTTTGGTAATGTGTGGTGCAAGAGTCTCCACCCCCCACTTAAAGAATTCAGCTTGTAGTTCAACCAAATCCTTAGCTTTCCCAACACCCAACTTTCCAATACCAAACCTCATGTCTTGCACAGTAAACAACTTAATTGATGTGTTGATCAAGGGAGGAGGCACAATCTCAACTACCTGCTCGTAAAGTTGCTTTGCATGATCAAACCATTGACTAGCCGTGATGTTGTTCTCAGTATGTTGCTTCTTTGGCTGAAGCTCCTTCCAAAATAACTTCAGATTATTCCTACCTAGGTAAATTAACTCCTCACACCTAGTGCTCATGAATTCTGTTTTTTTCACTTTTATGATCTGATTGTAGCACTTTAAATTCAACTTCTCTTTACCTGACTTCTTCAGAGCTTTCCTTGCCTTTTTACAATCTTCATCAAACCAAACATTTGCCAGAAAATAATTTGTTGCCAACTTCTTATTTTTTGCTCTTTTACATTTCTCAAGTGCACTGTGGATAATAGTGGTTAACTCAAAACTGTTAAGACCTTGTGACCTGGCTTTCCCCTTGCTGCAAAATTGCTCTAGTGCCACTTTGAAGGTAACATGGTTTTCTTGGGATAAAAGAATTCTACCCTTAGCAAGTGATTGTTGAGAGGGCTGCATTTTTTTCGGTTGCTACCTTTTTTCTAGCCAAGAAAACCTTAAGTAAATTGGCCTATGATCTGATTTTAACTCCCAACAATGATCACCAATTGTGATATCCTCAATCTTATCAATCATGTTTTTTGAACAAATTGCATAATCTACAACACTTGCCCCATTGTAGGTGTTGCATGTAAAATTTCTAGACTTCTTCCATCTACCCATACCATTACAAATGATTAGATCAAAGTGCCATAGAGATTGAGTAACTCTTCACCAAAATGATTGATGGCTTTATTGTCTTCTAAACATCTCGCCCATTGTTGCTTCCCTTCCTCCAAAAGCCAAATAGGATTGCAGTCCCCCTTGCTGCATAGAACATTTGCTTGTAAACTTACTGTCCTAGCATTGAAATTGCCTAAAAGAAGAACTTCACCTTGTTGGGCATAAATAGAGATATCCTTTTTGATGGTTGCAAATGGATCTTTGTTGTCCAAACCATGTCTTTTGTAGGATTTTGAGATTTGAAGAGCAAAATAACATGCAACAATGTTTGTGGTTTCCATTTTCAGAAATTTTGACCCAAATGTATTGTTTTTTTTTGTCCACTCTTTCCAACTGAATTGTACAACCTTCCACTTTTTTCACTAACACCATGATGCCCCCGTACCTTTTGCTATTGCCCACTGCTTTGTTCCAAACTGCAAAATTAGTGTATCCTTCAAAATTGGGAGTCTCACAGCCTTCTTTTTCATGTGTTTCAGTAAGACAATTAATATCCCTTCCCTTAGCAATGGGCCCTAACCCAGGCCCCCTCCTCCAAGGGTATCCCCTACAGTTCCAACACACTAAGTTTAGGTGTGCCTGAGGGGGCCCTGATTGCTATTATTTTAATGCAAAAGACTCAGAACTGAGTCCTTGCCCCTTTCTACCCATTCTTGTTGTCCTACATTCCTAGTTGCCCTGAGAACATCCATTCTCCCTTTGCTAACTTCTTGCTGCTCTGTTTTAACCTATGACCTTGAGTTGGCAATGATTGCTTTTCCTTTGTATAACCATGCCCTTTTTCCTTCATCCCTTGCTGCCCTTATTTTAGCCAATTCTACCCTTCTCTCCTCTTGCTGTTTTGCAGTCAAATCATCTTCTAAAAAGAAACGGGAGCCTCTTAGAAGTCTCTTTTTGCTGAAGATTTGAAGTTTGTCTTCCCTATTTACCATGACAACTTTAATAGGCCTATCATGTTCTTTGCATATTTTGCCAATCCTCCTTGCTTGACAGATTTGTCCTTGCCATTGTAACTTTTCTCTCATGAAATCCTTTGCAAGATTAAAGGTGCTTTCATTTTTACCGTAGTCCCTTACACCTCTTATTATGACATTTTTTACCATGTCTTGTCTTTCTTTGTACTCTCTATCTTGCATACTGTCAACCTTCAAATTTGCCTCTGCTACTAAAACCTCTGAATCTCCAATGACGTGTGCCTAAGTTTTGCCAACTTTTGTTAGAATTTCTTTGTTATTTACATGCATCCCTAGGCCTTGAGTGTTTACTTGCTAAACTACTTGATCCTCTGTTCCTAAAAAATTAGCTGAGTCTAACATGTTTTTCCAAGCCAACTTCATGTTTCCCTGTTTTTATTGCCTCTTCAAGAAAAGCCACTTGCTCATGCAATCTCTTATTGTCCTCTAGCAGAATCTGGTTTGTTTCAGTGAGTTTATGGAGCTTGTCATTTCTTTCCAGCTCCTTGAATTCCAACCGCTCTAACCGAGATTTGACATTAGTCAGTTCTTGCACATAGAGATGTGAAGACTAGGTTAGAGGAGTGGAAGTGGGGCTATAAATCTCTGTTTCAGGCCCCTCATTGTGTTTTTTGAACCCCTTGCTTGTCTGCATTATTTTGCATGCAGCGCTCGCTTCTCTTTGAATTTGCTTTTTCTTTGTATGTTCCCATTTAGAGTGTGAAAGCCTACATTTCAGGATACCCCGAAATTGCTTTGCGTTGACCCAAATCCATTTGCCACTTTTGCTTGTTGACGCAATTTTGACTTGGCCTAAATGGTTTGTTTCTAAAGAGATGCTATTTTCTGCACTCTCTTTCTTGTTTGCTTCGATTTGGGTTAGTGCTTGTGACTTTTTGGTGATAGGCCCCTGAGTTTCCATCCCCACGTGACATTTAAAACCCTCTCTCTATTTAACCATGGTTTGCCCTGACCAAGTTTGAAGGGTTCGCCTTGACCAAGCTTGTTTGTTTTGTTTTGAAAGTATGTCGAGTGAAAATATTTTGCCTTACGCAAAAAGGTGTAATGTCTACCTGTTTTTTATTGATATAAAGTTTGTCGGCCTGTGTTTTGACTGGAAGTTTGCCAGTTTTAAATTGTAGTATCCCAGACAGATGTAGAAAATGCATAAAAAAAAGCATTTACTGAAGAAAACAAACTTAAAAAAAGGGTTATTTCTTTGGTTAAACTAACCTATGGGTCCACTTTTGCCAGCTAAGCTTTCGAGGCTAGTGAGGTTCTGTAGATTCTCGGTGGCCACCATGTCCCCTAAAGACCCTTACCGACGAGATCTCTATAGACACCCTTATACTTCTTTCCAACAAACATGCGGGACCCAGACTTGCCGGACGCTACCTGACACATGGACCAGACAAACCTTGACCGCTTCAAGACCGCTCATTGTTCGAGCCCACCACACTATCTGAAACCCTCGAAACTGTTAGATTCAGGATAGACAACTGAGAGGGGGGGTGAATCAGTTGTCTAAAACTTTCTTCCAAATTAAACACTTAAGTCCACTTTATAGTTCAGTAGCAAAAAATCAATCATGAAATATAATGCATTATATCAAGAGCAGAAACACATCAACACATAAGACACCAAGATTTTGACATGGAAAACCTGGTTAAGGGAAAAACCATGGGGTGATTAACCCAAGATTGTATTCTCTATTAGAAAAATATAAAGAACAAAATGGCACATGCCAATTAGGGCTCACTGCCCGAGCACACTGCTCACAAGAGGCCCATTGCCTACAAGAGACACACTATCTACAAAATAATAAGTATCACATACTTGAACTGGAGAATAGCATCTTCACCGTGCTTGAGTCAGTTCCATTTAAGCCCAATACTTCTGCTCTGCTTTTGCTCTTCTCTTCGCTACCACACTCTCATCTCCACAAGACACACTTTGAAATGACTTCACAACTCCTTATTTATACAAGACATTGACTTAGGAATTATCATCCAAGTTGGCATACATAACAGAGCAAATACAATATGACTTAGTACAAAAGACTTCATGCGGAACAACACACTGTCTGCCACATAGATTTGGGACTTCAATCTTCTTCTAGGAACACACCAATCTTCACATAACATCTTCAAGATCATCCACAGGATGTGTAACTCATTCGGTCAGCCACAGTTAGGAAGAACACCATCATCCGAAAGTAATTCTTCAATTGCCAGCTCAATCTTCAATGCAGATCACCAACACGAACTGGACACGATCCAAAGACCTCCACAAGCTTGCCTGAATCACCAAGAACATCCACACTACATCTGCTTACTAAAATCCTTATCTTCTTCATCTAGAACCTCAAGAACATAATCCCTCATCACTGTCACAATGGAATAGATGCTTGCGGACCTCCAAACCATGACCCAATTGAGTTGTAACTTCAAATGGACTTCCTAAACACTTCACCAAATCTGCAGAATAGGATATTGCATTTCCGGATCTCACCGGACCTATCTATGTCACTCTGTAACCTCTAAACACCTGCCGGAACCAGTTTTACTTGAGTGTCCATAACTTCTTTAGATCTTCATGCGGACCTCTGAAATCTTTTCTGGATCACCTTAAGACACATATCTACAAACCCTTTGATGCGCATCCTCTGATCTTCAACTTAGCTAGGATCTTTAGCTTACTGACTTCACTGTTCTTCTCTGTTTCTAATTAGGACTAATTTTCTCAATATCCTCTGCACACAGCTCATCCAATCCTTATCATCAATGCAACAGGAGTATATTGACATCAATGACAACACCGGTTAGGCCCATACTTGCAACAGAAACACCGTTCGAAACCCTTGAAAGCCTGTTCAAGCCCTCGAAACCCTATTCAAGCTTCAAGATTGATGATGAAGAGTAGTTATTAAGATACGTAGGAAGTAAGATGAGGTAGTACCAACTTATTAAGAATTTTAAGCTTATAATGCACCATTCTAGGTATCTCATTATAAACTTGTTCATCAAATGGGTAGATTCAAAATTTTCATTGCAACCTTATGATAAATCAATGCACGATTTTTATAATAATTTTATTTTCATTTGAGTTGTATAATTTGTGAGTAGCTCACCAAGTAGTTTCAAAGGCATTGAATCTCTGAGTTTACATCTATTAGAAAAGTAGGTGAATACAATATTTTCTAAAGATTGATTACTAGGTTGACTGATTATTTTTTTATTGGCATGAATGATGTCATCTTTGTAGCCCCTATGGGGAACCTATAAAGGCTAGACATCTAACTTCTATTACTATATGATGTGAACAACATGCAACTAACTTGCCAAATTATATTTGCCTATTATTTAGTAGAAATTTTGGCAAGTGAGCATTAAAGTCTGAGTCTATAAACATTACATAAACAATGCCCATCAAAGTTAAAGTTTGATGTAATATGTGACAAACAAAGAGAATAACTTGATGTGATCTGTGAAAAACTCACAAGGCCACAAAGCTTGGTAATGCAAATCAACATATTTCTTCTTTTTCTCCTTTTTCTTCTTTTTCTCCAACCAAATGGTGTTTTGACATTTTTTTCTCTCATCTATATCTACACACATTAAGAAAATAGTTTGCATGCCACTAAAGTTTATTGTGATCAATTTCTCTTGGTAAATGTTATTTCCATGCTTCTTGTATCCTCTATTTTCTTCATCTCTTATTTCCCTCTACCCTTCTCACAACAAATTATATCTCTATTAGACAATCTTACGGTTTTTTTTAGTATTGTCAAATATTAAAATATCTAAACACTCAAATGACTAATTTAGAGCTTAAATTGAAATTAGATTAGGCAAACGTAATATCAATAAGATTTAGCTTGAGAATATAACTCTAGGACAAAAACTTTCAATCTTCTAGATTCATTTTTGGAGAACAAAACCAAAAAAACATATGCTATAAGATATAAATAATGAGAACCCATTACCTTTTAAGATTTATAGCACAAGGGGCAAGGGGCAAATAAGAAACACTTATCAATCCTAATAAAATGTGATTGATGTCATGAGAGAGAGCCCAAGTCTTAATGCCTTGAAAAAAATAGTCTTGTTTTAGATAATTCAAGGGACATTATTACATTCCTAAGTGTTAATTGCTTGAAATTCAATTCTTGTCTCCAAAGTGAGGAGAAAGTATGATCGTCATTCTTGGTCTTGAAAGCCTGCCATTCCCTCTCATTCTCATAGGTTTTTCTACTCAAGAAAGTTGTTAGCAACTTATAGCTACCAAAAGGAGTGAAGGTGGTACTTCCCTAATCTCCATGCTTCCTGTCAAATTAAAGCTATTATTTTTTGACACATCTTTATATTCTATGAACATGTATGAATGGTATGCCATGTGTAAGATATGAAAACTAAATTTGTTTGCTTTATAAATTATCTTTTAGTTGTTGGTATGCATGCAACATGGAGTTGTTTTCTGTATGCATGCAACATGGAGTTGTTTGCTACAATCACATATTTCTATGCTTTGAAAATAATGAATATATTTGCTTATAGCAAAGAAAGATTTGCACCATCATTTCAGGACATTTAGTGATGTCATTCTCTTGTTGTGAATTGAGGTATATAGAGTTAAAGTTTAAACCCAAATTTATTGGTCCAAGTATGTTGATGCAATATTCACAAGAATCATAGTATGTAATTTCAAAGATTTGTGCCATGATACTTTGGTGGTTTCAAAGAATTGGATGCTCCTTTTGATCTTCTAAAGACAACTTTGAGAGCATTTACAATGTAAACTTGTGAGAGCTATAAATACATTATATTGACTTTCTTAAGTTTCTTTCAAACTTTATTTTTATCTTTTTAATTATCAAGTGACTCTCTTAAGCCTAGTGCCATGCCACTCTAAAAAAAATGTGTAAGGGGATTCTTCATTAGTGCTTAAGAAATTTTAAGCATGACCACCTTTTCAATTAAAAAAGTAAATTACAAAAGTTGAAACTGAGATATTGTTATGTACCCCATTCTTCTTTCTCTTAGCTAGTAGTAGTTGGGCACATATGATTTATAAGTAACCCTTAGGTAGATTTAATAAAGGGATGCATATGCTTTGTAATTCAACCCACTAGTTAGAATAAAGTAATTATCCAACATGCATAGAATGGTAGCAGTTGCCTTTGGTAAAACTCTATATAGTGTAATGACTTCTCAATTGAAAGGAATCTTGGAATATTTGTAATTGGAGTGTATGCTATGTTAGAGGTTGCCCCCTCAAAGTGGTGTTGTGAAGATAATAAAGTAATCTTGTTTGTCTCATTTCTATAATATTTTTGTGTTCAACATATTTTGTCTTGTAGGTTCATTACAAGTGGTATCAGAGCTCTTTCTAGGGTCATTTCAGTAAGTAGTTTTGCCAATTTAGGGCCATCTATATTTTTCCATGTGTGCTCTCACCTTGCCCTAGAGGGATCTTAGTGATCAGAAAGTGGGTACAAATACAATCACACTAAATTTGTTACTTTTTTTAATAATATTTTCCCCCTTACAAGTAGTTTTTCCTTTTTAGGTTAGAAACCCTATGCTAGGGTTTCTAAAAATCCTCAGAAGAGATGTCATTTTTGGCTAAGATAGATTCCCCATAAAGGATTTAGTGAAATAAGGAGTATTTTAGGTCCAATACCTAGGGCTCAAATAGACTTTGTATATAGCCCCGAGCTTTTACATACCCTTGGGCATATCAGAAGGCCCCATAGGAATTTTTTGTAACCTAACCATAAGTAACCTTTGACC
This sequence comes from Cunninghamia lanceolata, assembly GCA_027924645.1. Classification (NCBI taxonomy): domain Eukaryota; kingdom Viridiplantae; phylum Streptophyta; class Pinopsida; order Cupressales; family Cupressaceae; genus Cunninghamia; species Cunninghamia lanceolata. The sequence goes on from BSBN01000082.1 coordinate 4,919,697, forward strand.
ATCTATATTATGTGATGCACCAGTAAGTAGTTAGCCTTAGGAAGTTACTCACTGTTGCAAATATGTGCCTAAGTGGTGTTGTCATTGATGTCAACATATCCTTGTTGCCATTGGTGTCAACTATATCCTATTTTACTGTCTACATAGAAGACCAGACTATTGAGGATATTGAGAAAAATAATGACAATCAATGCATGCAGACCATATAGTTGTGTAGAGGTTTGTCAGAGGTTTCTTCAGTTCAGATTTGAGAAGTCCGCATGAAGATTTGAAGAAGTTATGGCCATCTGAGCATAACCAGATTTTGTAGTATACAGAAGAGATAGTGTAACAGTAAGTTGGTCTGGGTTGGTTCACAGTGAAATATTATGGTCTACAGATCTGAAGGCATGTTTGGGAAATCAGTATGTATCATCAAATCCAGTGGTTCATGGTTTGGAGGTCTACAAGATATCTTTCTAGTTTGATAGTCATGGCATATAGTGTTCTTGAGGTTTCGGAGGAAGATACAAATGATTCTGGTAATTTAGTTTAAAGTGAATGTTTTTGGTAATTTCAATGTGCTTGTGGAGGTCTCTGGATCATGTGGCTACTATGTTTGAGATCCACACTGAAGTTTGAGCTTGTTGATTAAATATTTCCTCTTTGAGGTTGATGTTCTTCCCAGTCTTGGCCAACCGGATGTTCCTAGCATGTTACGGATGATCTAAGAGCATTTCTATGAAGCATGGTGTGGTTGTAGAAGAAGATTCAAGTCTCAGTTGTGTTTGGCCAACAGTGTGATGATCCACATCAAGTTTAGATGACCTTGTTGATCATTCCAAGGTTGATGAAGCATATAAATACTTATTGAAGAGTTGTTGAAAAGCATCCTGGTACACAATGAATTAAATCTGAAGAAGGGATCAAAAGTAGAGTAGAGAAGAAGAGGAGCGAAGGGAGTATAGAGTAAAGAGTCACTGAAGAAGAATTTGAAGATAAGAACAGAAGTTCTGAGCCTTCAAAGGGACTGATTCAGGTTCAGAAAAGGTTAAAGTTTAGGGACAACTGATTCACCCCCCTCTCTTAGTTGTCCAGACTATTTCCAACACTCACTACATACCTCGAAGATGAAATAGTGGGCTACAAGTATGGTCCTAACCGTTCATAGTTAGTGCACTAAAATATTGGGCCAACACTATTTACAAACAAGGTCAATATATTAGTGAGATCATAGGCCAAACACTCCCTATAGTGCCCTCCCTTTGCTTTCTCATCTATTTGTTATCTTCCTTGAATACAACCACATACAATTTTTCCTAGCATTTAGGTATCTACAATCTATTAAAAAACTATCAGTCTTTTTGTTGTACAATAGTCCATCTTTAGTATTCTTCTAGATCTATAGTGATTCAAATAGTATTTTACCTAGCTCTTTAGTATTCTTCCAAATCATCAATCTACAATTATGCATTTTAGTAGCACACCCGATCTCGAACATATAACTCCCTACCGAGTGATAAATTGACTACATTTCACACCCATTGGGATCTAAAATTTTAAAATACCCTAGGTAAAAAAGTTTGAGGGCCAAATTATACCCTTGAGGTGGATTGTCTTGTTATGATTTTATCTCTAAACTAATCAATCTTCCATATAACTTTAACAACCAATTTTTTTGGGCTAGGCCAACTTGTACCGCTATCAATGGATTATCCATTTGCACTCATCTTTTCAAGATCATCAATTTTACATATAACTTTGGTTACTTTTTTAAGTCCATCTCAACCCTATGGAAATAGGTCATTTCTCTTAGGACAAACTAGATCCACTAGAGCCCATAGTGCACTCTCTTAATGACCACTTGGAGAACATCCACATGGAAAGTCAAGTAAGGAGACTAGATCTCCCAACTTTCCCACAAAATAGATAGGTTCCTCTTATCTATAGAAAAGGCCAACCTTCCTCTCCTATAATCATTTATTACTTCATAATCAAAGTGGCCCTAAATGTTATGGTATAGATTTCCCTAATTGGTTGGGGAAAGATGATCAATATTTTGAACTCTATCAAATTCCCTAGAATCAACAGCTCTCCCTTGCAAGGTTTCACTTGGAGAAGGAAGCCTTTTAATTCTATTGGTGGTTGGATAGGACTAACCCATTGCTCACCTAGTCTAAATTTTCTGAGGAATCTCTCATCCATTTTGGCTCTAATTTATATAATGACTTTGTTGGTACCCTCACTAAAATTTGTTAAACACATTATGTCATAGAATATTATAGCGAGTTTGAGAAATTGGCCAACCAGATGGATGGATTGGATCTATCATTTTTTGGAGTTGTTTCATTAGTGGTCTTAAGGAGGATATTTGGGTAGAGGTTCTCATTTGTAAACTAAAGTCCTATCATGATGCTTTGGCTTTGGCATGGCTTGTAGAAGACAAATTAGTATCCTAACATTAACTAGCTAGCTCCTCCCCTTCTTTCAAAACTAAAAAGGAGATAAATGTAGACAAAGGATCTAAATCCCCCATAATTCATAGACTCTCTAGTGAAGAGATAGTGGAGAAAAGGCCAAGGAACTATGTTACAATTGTGGTAAAAAAATGGGAAGAGGGTCACAAATGTAGTGACCAACACCTATATCTCATTGAATCTACCACAATGCCTAGTTACTCTAAGGAATTTTCAAATGCAAAAGATGAGTTGGTTTCCCCAAAACTAGAATCAACTCTTGATGCCCATATTTCTATTCATGCTTTGGTAGGGTTCTCTTCCCCTCAAATGCTTAAGGTCATTGGTTATATCAAAAGATAAAAGATAGTGGTTCTGATAAATGATGGCATCACTCATATCTTTACTATTAGGAAATTGGTTAGCCAACTCCAATGCTATGTCTATGCCTACAATAATTTATAAATTATGGTGGTCAATCATGGTAATAGTATGTCTTGTGGGGGTAAGTGTTGCAATATCAAGATTACAATGGGGGATAATCAATTGATAATAGATATGTTTTCTCTTTCCTTAAGGAGCATGTATGTGATATTGGGAGTCTAATGGTTACAAGCCATAGGCCCAATCACTTGTCATTACTCCTAGCATTGGATTAGATTCCACCATGATGGCTAAGAGTATACCTTACAAGGACTCAAGGTAGGTGATGTTTAGATGGTTAGCTCCCATTGTATGGAAAATTTGTTTAAAAAAGGGTGTTTTAGTGCTCAAGCCTAATTTCACTCTCTTGAGGCTCAACCTTTTCTCCTTATTCTCCTTCATAGTATTTCCATGACCTCTTTAATAAGTATCAACGAGTATTTGAGGAACCAACATGCCTCATGAACATTCTATTCCCGTCTTCCCTAGTAGCCTTCCTCCTAATATTTGGCCTTATCAATACCCTCCTAAGTAGAATATAATGAAATTAAGAAGATGGTGAAGGAACTCTAAGAGGCAAGCATCATCCACCCTAGTACTAGTCCTTATTACCTCTCCCATAGTTATGGTTCCTAATAAAGATGGGGGTTGGTGAATGTGCCCTAATGTTCAATAGCTCAATAAATTAACCATCAAGGATAAATTTCCTATCCTTGTTATTGATGATTTGTTGGATGAGCTTTCATAGGATAATTTTTTTACTAAGCTAAATCTTAGTTCAGGCTATAATCAAATCTAGGTCAAAGAAATTGATATTCCTAAAATTTCCTTCTAAACCCATAATGGCCATTATAATTTTTTGGTCATTCCCTTTGGATTATCCAATGCCCCCTACACTTTCCAAAGCCTCATCAACACAATGTTTTGTGGTTACATACACAAATTCATCTTGGTTTCCTTTGATGATACACTTATCTATAGTCACACTTGGAGTGATCATCTTCATCATGTGGATATTTCCCTTAGAATTTTATATAATGGTTATCTCTTTGCCAAATGTTCTATGTGCTTTTGAGTCCACCAAGTGGAGTACTTGGGCCATATTATTTCACCCGAATGTGTCTAAGTTAACCCAAAGAAGATTGTTGTAATACAAGATTGGCCACACCCTAAGTCCCTTAAACATTCATGAGATTTCTTAGGCTTGACAGGGTACTATCACAAGTTTGTACATAATTATGGTAAAATTGTTGGACCCTTGACAACTTTTCTCAAAAAGAACTCCTTCCATTGGTTTGACTCAGTAGAGGCAACCTTTAATGCACTCAAAATTTCCATGTGTATTACTCTAGTGTTGGCTCTACCTAATTTTTATAGACCATTAACTTTGGAGTGTGATGCCTCTAGCATAGGCATAGGTGTAATGTTGATGCAAGAAGGACAAACACTATCCTTCACCAAAAAGAAACTCATGGGGCATAATTTGGATAAATCAACCTATGAAATATAAATGTTGGATGTCCTCCATGTTGTCCAACAATGGTGACCTTACTTATTGGGCTATAAATTCTAGATAAGAATAGATCATCATAGCCTAAAATATTTTTTGTAGAAATAAGTGTTCAGAGAACAACAAAAATGGATGGCCAAGATGCAAGGATATGACTATGAGATTGTCTACAATAAAGGTAAGGAAAATGTGGTAGTCGATGCACTCTCATGCCGATATGAAGAAGAAGGTTCCATATTTTCTCTTTCTATCTTTGTTCCATATTGGATAGATGAGATCCAACATGAATGGGCTACTAACGTTGTAGTTAAGATATCATTTGAAAATTGGAACATGATCCATAGTTAGTTGTAGGTTTTTGTTAGATAGGCAATGTCCTTACCTATCATGACTAGATTTATTTACCCTCAAATTTGGGGCTCAAGCTTTAGTTACTCTTGGAATTGTAATCCTCCCCTGCTACTGGATACTTAGATTTCTTGAAGACATATGAGCATGTTTCTTTTGGGATGGCATTAAAAAGCATGCTCAAGAATTTGTGGCTGAGTTTGATGTGTGTCAAAGGACAAAAGGGGAAACTCTCTAAGTCCCAGGATTATTATAGCCCCTTCCTATTTAGGCAATTAGTCTTAGATTGATATTTCTATAGATTTTATTGTGGGGCTTTCACTCTCAAGGGGTAAACATGTCATCTTGGTGGTGGTGGATCACTCAACCCAAAATATGCACATTTTTATGCATTACCTCACCCTTACACTCCTACTATGGTTGTTCAACACTTCCTAGATTCAATCTTCAAACTCCATGGGATGACTCACTCTATTATTAGTGATCATGATTCATCCTTCACTGACAACTTCTAACAAGAGTGGTTTAAGTTTCATGGAACCACCTTGAACATGAATTTGTCTTATCATCCTCAAACTGATGGTCAAATGGAGATTTCCAACAAGTACCTTGAGACTTATTTACATTGTTTTGTGTCTATGAAACAATAATAGTGGGCCAAGTGGCTACATTTGGTAGAGTGGTGGTACAATAATACTTATCATAGTTCTTCCAAAATGATCCATTATGAGGCTCTATATGCTACTCCCCCACAATCCTTGAGTACTTATATTTTAGGTTCTTCTAGGGTTGCAACAATTGACAACATTTTAGCCAATCAAGAAGATACCTCTTGACTACTTAAGGCTAGTTGGACACTAGCCCAAAATCACATGAAATGGTAGGTGATTAACATTACACTGGGAATTCTTTTGATATTGGTGATTAAGTTTTTCTACTTCTCTAGCCCTACAAGCATCTTTCATTATATGACTGTAAGCACTAAAAAATGCATGGGCCTACATGGTAATCCTATGATGAGCTATGATCCTAAACATATACATGTAAGCATGTATATATGACCTCTTAGCATGCATTCTTCTTGGAAATATGTGGATTAGACTCTCTCTTTGCTTTTCTCCTTTGTTTTCCCCTTGTTAATTTGTGCAATGTTGTCCTTTCTTCATTCATCCTTTGTTGATTATTTATTTTCTTTGCTTTCTAGCCTTCTCGCAAGACCTATGAGTGTTGTTTCCTAGGTAACCTTCATCTTGTTGACCCTTTTCATCATTTTTAGGCCTTTGGCGGCCCTGAATTGACATACTAATTTCATCCCCAACCCTAGTTTTTGTCAACCTTTCTTCTTAACCTAATCGCCCCCTTTTATTTTTGGATCCCCCTGAGATATCACACTATTAATGTGGGTGCCAACCCCTTTTGGCCTCAATTTTGCAAATCAAAGTTGACAAATGTCTTCTCCAACCTCCCAAGATCATTCTATGTGACTTTGTTTTCACCCAGATCCCCATCTGACCTTGGTTACCTCCCTTTTGACCATGATCACCCTCGAGTGACCACCCTGGTAAAAGGGGGGATCATGTCATTTTTTAGCACGAGTTCCTCTTTGGTTCAGAGCTTGAAATTAGCTTCGTTTTGACCCAAATTTGCTCCAAATTGAGCCTTGATTGTGTGAGTTTCCTTCCCTAACTGATTGACAAGGGTCATTGTACCTTGGTATTTAATCATATTTTATGTGTCAAATTTAGGGCTGTGTCCATGGTTGTTTGCAATAGAAACCTGATAACCAATAGTCCTTAACTAATCTACTGAATTGAACTTCCCTAATTAATCAAACTAATGCTTCTAATTATTTGCTTGAAAGGAAAAAACCTGATCTAAGTACTAAAACAATAATTTGCTGAAATGAACTATTTGATTCACACAAAAGCTTAAACACACATTAAACAGAAACAAACTTGCTTTAATAGTAATTGATCTATCTTATGAAAACAAGAAAACTATAATTAAGAAAACTACAATAACATAATAAAGCATAAATACTAGCCTCCTATTTGTTGGTGGGAGTGGGCCCTTGCTCCACACCTTTAGAATTAAAGGCTAAACAAGGAACTTAGAGAAAAAGTATAACAATACCGCCTTCTTTAATCTAGTCTATCTTAAGTATATTGTATTAAAAAATATATGTTTCTACTGAAGAATGAAATTACATAAACATCTACTACAAAATCTAATTAATTTATTATGATACTCACATCCATATATCAGTTTGAGTGACATAATATTTCTGGAGTTAACTACCTTTCCTAACAATTCAACTTGAGATATAACAATCTATTATTCTTAGAACCAAAACATGCAACTATCTATCAAAAGTATAATCATGCAAATCTTAAAAATGACTTAAGTGACACTGAAGATGTCATTAAATCCAGAGTTTGACTTATAACAATAACATGGCACAAGGTCCTGATAAAAAAGAACTTAACTTCCCAAAATAGTGAACTATACGAAATCCTCTAATTTCATGCAAAAAAAATAAGTGTATTATGTCCATGTGGACCACTAGAGTCATCTGCTGGGACACTTAGTCCTAGATATGTAGACCTTGTAGCTCCTCAGAAGCTCTGGACATTTTGGTAGTCAGCGAAGCCATAGATTCTGTACAACTCTAGAGACTCTGTGTTGTTGCCAGCAGCTCCAGAGATGCTTTCAAGACCTACTAAGACATAGCTCCAGAGGTCTTCATGATCATCCATCTTCTCTGTATTGTTTCATCAAATCTGAAGATCCTCTAACAAGACTGCAAAACATTAGAGTTCTATGTGGTGTCCTTCCTGCTCAGCTCCAGAGATAATTAGGATCATCTCAGGAGTTCCTCAAAACTATCTTTTGCCTGAGAGATGGATACTTATGAAATCAAAAAGAGATAATTCTGCATAATTCTATCAATTTCACTACAAACACAAGTCTTCTCATCATAAGAATAATCTTCAACATTTCATCTCTTATTAGCATAATTAAAACTAGACTTCACAGTTCCTATAGTGCAATTACTAGGACAGGTAGTGTATAAAGATGAGAAAAAGAGAGTAAAAAGTATGTTTAGATGAGTGCTTATTGACACTCATCATTCCCCCCAAGCTTAAGGTTTTGCAGGTCCTCCTGCATTGATCATAACCTAGATTTGTTGAGCTTGTACAGCCTATTTGTGAGGTTGTGCTCCTTTTCATAGATTATCCAAGTTGTGATGTTTGTGTTGCCATTCCCCCTGAACTGATCAATCTGCTTCACCCATTCTTGGAATCTAGTATCTTCCATATGTCAGCCTACATGGGCAAGGCCTCAATGATCAGGGGTGGGCTAAAGCATCCCCCTATCTACTCTTGCTTATATTTGTTCATCAATTTGGATATAGCCCTTGCCTTTCTCATAAACCACTTAAGTTTGGTTGGAGATACTATATCTCTCATTTTCTGGGACCTGGGTGAGGATATTCCACCTCTTCTTACAAATGGCCATAATCTGATAAGATGAATTATGCATGAACAACCCAAATTCAATGGCACACTCCTATAGATGCTACTGGTATAGGGGCAAAAATTTTGTTTTTCCTGCTGGGGAATAGATTGCTACCCTAAAGTGGATTTCAAAGGCCATTGGGTTTGGGCAGTCTCTTCTGAGAAACAAGCTTGTACCTATTGCCTTCTCTGTGTGAGCCTTCATTCTCTCATTCCATATCTAATGGTTTCTCATCAATGACATGAATGCCCTTAGTTGGCATTCTCCTACAAAAAGGTTGATGAAGAATGTGTGGTCTTCAATGAAGAAGTTATGCAAAAATAGTTCACACAGAAAATTATTTTCTTCATTTGTACTTTACATATATACCTTGAGAAAGTCATTCCCATCCTGTATATTCTTGGTCAAGTCAGAGAGAACCAATGACAGTTTCCTTTGGAGGACCCTTTCTGTAGGAACATTGCATAGTTGCCATTGGGGGGTCTGTAGGCAAGGATTTATGATGAGAGGGTGGACACCATCATGACTTTTTCTTCTAGAGTATTTACTTTTTCAGTTATGATAGTGACTACCCTCTATAATTGTCCCATAATAGATGTTCCTTCCAATTCCCTACACCTTCTTTCCCAATTAAACAGGGCCCTTGGGATATCCAAATGGCATGTCCCCAAATAGGCATCTATTTATGTACCCTGTTCAGTAGTAGCAACTAGAACAACTAATTCCTAGATCAGCTCTACCTGATCATCAATTTTATTATTGGCCTTCATCACCCAGGCCCGACTCTACAATTTTTCAATCATGGCTGAGATCAAAATAATGTTGTTATCTCTGGCCTTCATAACATCAGAAGTCTGGATATCCTTTTGTGTTATTTCCACATCCTTCCTCTTGACCTCAACCCATTTTGTCTCAATGAACTTTTGTTTTTCCTCCACTTGCTTTTTTGGGTCATTAATCTACTGGTCTTTAGCTAATTCTTTCTCATGCATGACCTTTTTAAGGTCTGTGATGATCAGTTGTTTGCCCCACAACAATCTCTTTAGATTTTCAATATCTTCCATCAATTGTTGCTCTCTTGGTATTTCAATGTCCTCTTGGTCAGAGGGATGTGAATAAATTCCTATCTCTAATCCCTCTACCATATCTACCTCTGGGACACCCATATCCTCCTATTCTCCAACATCAACCTGCTCCTCATGCTCTTCTGTCCTCTCCATTTGTGCCTCTTCCTATTCCTTTATTTCTTTGTCTGTATGTGACCTACTCCTAAGGAGGGGTCATGGAGGTTCTAAATCCCACAAGAACCTCAGCCAGGAGTGTAGTGTCCCTTTCTTCTTGAGTGGGCTATCTCTTTCTCTTACTCCTTTGGAGCACCAGTTTTGGGTGTGACTCTGGCGCTGGTGCAACCTCTTCTGAATCTAAAGAGATAGTTTGGGGCTCATTATGTGTCACCTCCAAAGCTAGGGTAGCTTGAGGAACAAAGAGCTATGGAGTGCTCTCCTCAGTCACATGTCCCCTTTTGCTTCTTCTTAACAAGGGAGGAGTGTCAGCACTGGTAGAGTCCTCCTTCTTCTTGGCATTGTGTAATTTAGGAGTCTCTAGAGAATTCTCTACTGCTTCTTTCTCACTCACCTTTTTCTTGTGTTTCTAAGGCTTGGGAGTTTTGGAAGGCTCTTCTGCTGTCTTTTCCTCCATAGTGACAGCACCTCTCTTTTTCATGTTGGGGTGGATTCCTCAGCCAAGGTTAACTTCCTTTATTTTGTGTGATGTGTTATGTGAGGTTGTTTTTCAAGTGTGTCTTCTATCTTCTCAGGTGCAACAAATGATTCTCCCTGGATCTCCTTCCCCTTTTCCCTCTTCTCAGTAGCTAGCGAAGAGGTAGAGGGAATTGGCCTCTCTTCTTCTGTCTCCTGAGTGGAGGAAGGTACCTCTTCTGCTATTTTATTGCCCTTTTTCTTAGGCCTATGTGTATTATCAAGAAATGTCTACCATAAGGCATGTCCTCGTCTTTTGGAGATAAAGTCTTGTTTCACTATTAGTTGTATGAGGCCATGATACTTCATAGGACCCTTCCCTTGCTGATATTTGTCTATTGAGGCTACAACTGTAGAATATAGGAAATTTGACAAATTTATGTTGTATTCAGGATGTGCATGCCCATGCCTCAGGAAAATCAATATTTTCATGATGGGCCCTAGTACCAGTGAAAATTGCCCATCACAAGTAAAGTACTTCATCAACCACATGGCCAAGGATTGCTATGGTTGAGGAAGTGTGGTCCTAATTATCCCCTTGACTTCTCCCTTATTTAAATGTGTCTAAATTTTAGGATAATTATCTACTGAGAAAATTTTTATCAATTCAGAATATAGGGTTTTCTGATGGTAAAACCTCTCACCTTCTTCTAGGAGGCCAGATATGTTGCTGATGATGGTAGATGAGACAAAAATAGTCACCCCTTGTACCTGCATCTGGTTATTCTTTAGATTGGAGAGAAATTCATCCACGATGTCCTCCTAGTAGCCCTCAAATTTCTCTAAGAACTCCAACCATCCAACAATTCTTAGAACATCAGCTGAGGCCTAGTCATGAAGCAACCCTTCTGATGTCTCAGGCTTAGATTTATTTTTTATCCCCATTTTACACTTTGACAATGATTTACCCTCCTTTCTTTTGTTCTTTTGCTTTCAATACCCTCAATTTGAACTAGCTTCCTCTGAGTAGCTTCCACCAGAATGACCTTCTCTCTAGAGCTCTCTTTGTTGTTACAGAATAACGGGTAAAAGCAAGAAACTCGGTCCACATATAGAGGAAGTTGCGCGGGCAAAAAAAATGCCGCCAGTAACGGGTACCCATTTTCAAAGAAACAGGTACCCATTTAGGAACGGGCACCCGAACCTAAATGGGCACCCATTTAGTAACGGGTACCCGTTTAGTAACGGGCACCCGAGCCTAAACAGGTACCCGTTTAGTTTCGGGTGCGTGTTACTAAACGGGAACCCGTTACTAAACGGGAACCCATTACTAAATGGGAACCCGTTTTTAAAAAACTATATATTTTTCAAAAAAGAGCCCTGCGGGCTCATTTTCTCCCACAGAGGCCAACAACGACAGCAGACTGTTGAGAACGGGTATGCGTTGCCAAAGACCAAACAAGGAAAACAGCAGAGATTTTTTTTCCCTCTCACCTCCTCCCGCCACCTTGTCACCACTGAGCTCTTCCAGGTTGGTTCTCTACCTATCTTTATCTTGTTTTAAATGTTTTTTTTTCTAATTGTAGGGTTAAAATGAAAATTAGGGTTTTATTTGTTATTTAAGGGTTTTACTTGTTATTAGAATTTTATGATTTTTTTGTGATTGTATGTTACTGCAAACCCTAAAACCATGTTACTGCAAACCCTAAAAAACTTAAACTATAAACCCGGTAAAACTTAAACTATAAATCCTAAAAAACCAAATTATAAACCCTAAAACCATGTTGTACTACAAACCCTAAAAACCTAAACTATAAACCCTTAAAAAATAAATTATAAACCCTGAAACCATGTTGTACTGCAAAATCTAAAAACGTAAACTATAAACCCTAAAAAACCAAACTATAAACCCTAAAACCATGTTTTCCTGCAAACCCTAAAAACCTAAACCCTAAACCCTAAAAAACCAAATTAGTATATGTAGTAATGATAAAAGGGATAAGTTTGAAGATGAGGAAATCATGTCTACATGCAAATAATTTTAGAATGAAGACCTAGGAGGTCTATAACCAATACCATTCATAGCATGATATTCATTAGGATCAATAGGGACCTTAATGCCTTATCTAAGTGACTATGCACCTATAACTAGATTTTGCAAGGATATCAAAACCAAGCCTATAAATTTGATTGCAACTCTTCAAAAGAAGTAGGATCAATGTCAGAGGCATGCCCAACACAAGAGGTATATTCAAATGATCCTTTAATAGAGGAAATGGATGCCTCATTAGATTGCGATGCCAATGTTGTAGTTGTAATTTTAGGAATCTCAAAATGTGACAAGTCTATCTTATAATCTCCAAAAAAGAAGGTGTGAAATCTGAGGGACTCCAATCATCACCGGTCCATGTACTAGAAGAAGAGGTGAATATTTCGCCACATCATCAATAGGAGTTGTATTTTTTGTGAGGATAAAGAAGGCATCACATTTTGAAGCAGTAGTGAAGAATTATGCTTTTTCCCAAGTTTAATTTGTTGACAATATTGTAATGGATCGGGGTCTACTTTTATTGTAATTTTTTTATTCCCATGGACAAATTGAATATATTAATATTTAAATTTGATGGGATGGCACCCATGGTATGAATAGATTGCCTACCTAAAAGGAGATTATAAGAAAGGAAAACCAATATCACATGCACCATGGTTGGTAATGTGATAGGGCCCAATTCTATAGGAAAAGTGATGTTTCCAAGGGCTTTCCGACTTATGTTTTAGAAACCCATAATTGATATAATAGAAGATGAAATACAAGTTGTATTTATATTTATGTGATTTAGAAAATCTACCCCAAATACATTAAGACCAGAGATATTATCTATAAGGGTACACACTTTCCTACAATAGAATTTACACCAACAATAATCAAAATGGGTTCATTTTGTTTTTACACTTCAGCAGAAGGTAACTCATATTGTTGGAATACAATGTTGTAGTATTGGTATAAATGTAGTCTAACAAGGTCACTATTGGTATAAATGTAGTATTGGTAATAAATGTAGTATAAAAGTAGCATGCAATACTCAATTAAGTCATAATCTGTACCGCTCTTTTGAGACACATGAGAAGCCTATAGTAAAATTGGAGTTAATATAGGAAGAGAAATAGGAATGAATTTTTGTTGCCTATTCCCATAGGTATTATAGGTACAGGAGCTACCACTTGATAGTCAGGAGGAGGTACTACGTGATAATTAAGAAGAGTCTTAGGTGTATTAGATGTGATAGCTCTAGCAAATTGAGTATAATGCTATTAATTAGAAAATATAACTTTTCTAAGTTAAGAGCAATAAATGAATAGAAATGAAATACTATTTACAAAATTTTGGAATTTTTTTTTATGAACTGAAGCGGAACTAAAAAATACAATACAAAATAGACCTATCACTAGAGAGAGGGAGCCTCCACCTATAATGTCAGGGCATCACGTAGACATCTTCATGTCACACTGTCATCTATTTGGAGGAGTAAAAACAATAGGATCTAGAAATTGGTATGAAAAACTAAAGCTAGGTTTAAACCAAGGTTTGAAGGAGAAAGAGGGAATTTAGGAGATGGAAAAATAAGACTCAATGAAACAAAGTAAAGGGGAATAATATGGATATAGAGAGGACTAATATGGGAGAAGAAAAGAAATAATATGAAAGATACAAGTGATGAAAAATAAAGTAGAAATGAGAATCTAAAATGAAAAATTGAGGAAAGAAAATGGTTTAGAAAGAGGTCCAGGCCAATTTTATATATTTTCATACAAAAATAGAAGTCCAAATAATGTGATAAATGATCAGAGAAAATAATCAATGATAGTTAAACAAACAAGACAATGTAAATAGAAATTGACACCGGATTAGGAAAAAGTAAACTATAAATACAAGGGTTTACATGCACTTGTAGGAGATGGTTACCACTACAAATGGACTCAAAATAAACATTAACTAATAAATTAATACAAGGGTTTACAAATGGACTTAAAATAAACATTAACTATAAATGGACTCAAAATAAAAGTAGAAGATGGTGCAAAATAGTAAAATATGTCACAATTGAGCTTAACTTAGAAGCTAGAAGTAGCCTGATTAATAGAGAAATGGGAATCTAATACACTTGGCATGCACTTTTAAATTTGGACTATATAAGGTGTCAAAATGTAACTTCCATTATAATTTTGAGAAAAATGATGATACGACAAGGTTGTTAGGTAGAGTGACACCTTGGTGTATGACTAGGACCTAGAACCTACAACCTTGTCCACTATGTGAAAATGATCTAAAAATTTAGACATAGCTTTATGTTGTAATTTTTTGCAGAACTTCCTCTTGGTAATTTGTGAGATCTTTTTTCTAATTATTCCATATTTTATCTACAAATACCAATTCTATAGTTCAAAAACCCTCTAAAAAATGGTTAAAGAGGAATGAAGTAGGAAGGAGAATATAATATTTTAGGGAAATGTTGGATTAATTTAAGGAGACATTGGTATGAGGCATCATCATTTGATCATATTATATGATAAACTTGTGCATGTGTTTAATTTTCAAGTATTACGTGCTCTCTAAATTCATGGATATTTTAAACTAAATCATTTATAGATCTATTCTAGATTAAGTTTAAATTTATAGATATTTGTTTGTAAGTTTTCAATATGTATATATATTTGTGAAATTATACATTTGTAAGTTTTTTATATGAATTTACATATTTGGAAATTTGCAGGAGATAGATCTAATGGATGACCAAAGTCTAGATGAATTTTTAATAGATGACATTCTTTATGAAACCCCCCCACCCTGTGATCCACCTGAAAACCCCCCACCCCGTGATCCACCTAAAAACCCCCCACCCTCTCCACCTGAAAACCCCCCATCCCCTCCACCTGAAAACCCCCCACCCCCTCCATTTGATGAGGCCCAATTGCAGCAAAACATTAATGAAAATATTAATACAATTGAGGAGAACATTAATTTGATTAATAATCAACCTCACTTGATGCCTCCTCATGTGGTTCGGTTTGCATCTTCGATGCAAACCATTATTAATTCTGTTAGGTCTATCGATGCAGACCTAAATAGATTTCAGCTTTGGCGGGAGGAGAGGAGGCAATTCTATGCGGATGGTCTTTCATATAAAGACATCCATGACCTCCACATTACAAAACAAACATTAGCCCCATTTTTTTGTCACCCAAAAACTAATCAACCTATAGCTGCAACAAAAAAAAGAATATCAATTAAGTGGTGTACGCATGAGGGGATTTCGAGACATTTTTGGGATCGGTGGTGGATGGTGTTTGATCACCCATCACATGCTAATTGTGAGGTGCCGCTATATTTTTTGAGAAAATTATGGGTGGAGTTTCAATTGGGTCAAAAACCCAATTATTTTGATATGAGAGATTTTCAGGGTGTTGGTCGTGGCATGCCACAACACAGACTAGGGGCACGAGTTGACCCCAATCGACCTGTTCCTCCTGCTCCTATGGTTACTCCTGTTTTGCCCATGATTCCTGCACCTATTCAGCAGCAGTCAGTTTTGTCGACATTAGGAGCATTGAGTAGACTCTTAGGCAATCTCACTGAACAAGCTGCCCACATGGCAGCTGAATTCAGTGGTGGAGAGCATCATGGAGGAGTCGATGCATCTCAGCATAGAGCCCCAGGCATGTCAGGGGCACATTTGTGTACAAATTGCAACCAACCGTGTTATGGTCCTGCTCCTACATCCACATTAGATGCAGCTACAGCTGGAGTGGAGTCATACTTGGATCTACTATATTCAGATGATAATCCTACATAGGTACATTGACCACATTTTATTAAATATTTCAAGTGTATAATTTGAACGTAGATCAAAATTTTTATAAATAATTTAATGAATTAATAGATAATTGTAAACTATTTGTTCTACAGATCTCAAGTCGCTCTAGGGCCACATCATGATTTGATACATTGAGTTTTGCATCGACAGCTGTAGAGATTGGCACACCTTACGGGGTAAACCAATATATCTTAACCCTAAAACCATATGTATCTAATTCTAGTTTAAATTTTCTTTTGAAACTTATCAATATTATATTTTAAATTAACAAACTGTGTATAATTAAATAAAAAACTATATACATACATGTATGTGAAACACTACTATTGCAGCGAGGCTCAGGTCATGTGGCAGTTCCCATGTCTGACCGACCACATGGCTCAGGTGTTTCTTCCATTGATCCTCCATCGTTAGCTATTATGCCTGAGTATTCCCTGGTGTGTGTTTTAAAAAATTGTACTAAATTTGTACTAAGTTTCTTTTTTTGAGTTTATATAAATTTATATAGGCACCCATATATATGTTACAAGTGCAGGATGATAGGAGTGAGACTATTGGTCAGGTTGGTACTCAGGGACAAATTCATGAGCCATCTACACATTTTCAGGTCCTAAACTTTACTTTAAAATTTTCTATATGTGCAATTTCTAGGTCTTTTTTTGAGTTTATAAAAATTTATATATGCACCCATATATATGTAAGTGTAGGATGATAGGAGTGAGACTATTGGTCAGGTTGGTACTCAGGGACAAATTCATGAGCCATCTACACATTTTCAGGTCCTAAACTTTACTTTAAAATTTTCTATATGTGCAATTTCTAGGCCTTTATATGCTAATTTTAAATTCTAACTTATTTCAAACTTGCTTTATTTGAAATTCTAGCAATTAGCAAGTCAAACTTTTGGTCACAAAGATGAAACAGTTATACCACCTGCACAACAAAATGTGGGAAGTGAGACGGTAATTTAAATGCACACTTTAAAGCCTACATTTAAATATTTAATTTCATATGTCATTTTTAAAATTTTTAAATCTGATTGCAAGTTCTTTCTCTTGTGTGTATAGCATGAGGTAGATCCATCCATTTCACGAGGAAGAAAGAGGCCTCTTTTAGATTTGAACTTGAGTGATGATCATCCCTAACATAGAGTTTTATTTCATAGACTAAACTGTATGATGTGCACATTATTTTTTATATATGCCGTTCCAGGACTTTGACTATATATGTTGAACTTGCTATTACATGTTCTTCTAGATATATTTCAATATTTCATGAACTGTGATTTGTATTTATTTATATGCTGATGATGAGTAGATGTTTTAAAGTACACATTTCATGGGTCCTACCTAGATATTTTATAGTATTTCATGGACTTATCTAGATCTAGATCTACATGTATATATTATTGAGTATATATGCTTGAATGTAGTTTAGTATGTTAAATATGCTTCATTGTTAAATATGTTAAATATGCTTCATTGTTCACTTCTAGATTATAAATTATTTAATTGAGACATGTTAGAAGATTTCTCTCTACTACATTTTTAAATTTTTAAGAAGTGATTAAATGCATTATGGTTCAATAGTTTTTCTTGAAATAGTGAACAATCTATTAACTGCCTCACAAACCTAAATTAAGTTAATTTACATAGTGGAATAGATAGGTAAATGGTGTTACAATTATCTAATAGATAAATTTAGGGCACTTTATAACAAGGTAATTTACCTAGGATAAACCTACAAAATCACGATAAAATGATAAGGATATTAGACTCACCTAGTTAGCCTCAATTGAGATACATGTTCCTTTAAATGATTGTGGTCATCCTTTGATTACAAAACCTTCAATATAGATCATTTGTATAGTCCTTTCATATTTTATTAATTTGCAACCGAGACTTTGTTATCATCTTTCTTACTTAACCACTATAATAGCCAAAACTTCCTTGCAATTTTACCCGTTCAGTTATTATTCAACTCAAGTCTTTTTTGATCTTTTCTTACTTCCCCCTTGGCCTTTGGAAGTTGAATCACATATAGTTTCTCATAAAGGAAAGGAATTAAAGAAGAGATTCCTATGAATATTTTCCCAATTCAAAATTACTTTACATCTTCGACATACCTAGTTCCTAGTGTGGATTTCATATTTGTTTGGTTTAATTTTTTTGAATTATAATATAGGTTTTCTACTTAGGGGACCCATCCTTACTAAATAGTTTAGAAAACATATATAAATGAGTGTGCTAACAACCCAAGACTAGGCATAGCAGTAGAAAGCACAACATCCCATAAAGGTTTCTAAACTACCCATATGCAACTATATCAATACCCCAATACATATAGCAAGCACAAAATTCCAACACAACTAATAGAAAGCTAAAAAACAGACAAAACACCAAACCACATCAACATCTTGAGGGAGCTTTGGGACTCCCTAATGCATCGTTCCCACTCCTCATAGAGGGATTTCCATTTGTCATAGGCCCTATTGTGCACACCATTCCCAGACACACTTACAAGCTCAACCAAAAGAACCTTTCGACACTTTGCATTCTCTAGTCCATGAAAATTGACACATTTCTAGACCTCTACACATTGTATAGAACAAATGACAATTAATCCATAAACTCAGGGTAGCTAGATGCCTCACTTCGATACATCACATATGGATTTAAAAATGAGATACTTCCAGATTCCTTTACCTTCAATCAACCACCTCTAATGGCTATCTAAAATGTGCATTAAAAGACTAAGACAACATCTCAAACGTGGAACATTTAAACTTGCATCACACATAAATAAATAGTATACAACACAAGAATGAACTTGGGAGAAACTCTCAACTAGGCATAAAATTCTCAAAAGAGTGAGCAATGCTTCTAATGACACTAATTCATAATATATAATGGCCTTTACATAGCCTTAACATGACTTAAATTATCCAAATGCACAATTGATGCAGAGGCATCCACACTATAACATTCGCATATAGCATGAATGTCTGCAGACCAACTTCATCATCATCATCTTCGCCATCATCATCATATTCCGCTTTATACTGTCAGCCTCATCATCATGTTTCTTAAAACCAACAGCATCATCATATTTCGGACACTCGCAATTGTCCTCCTGCCGACTACTGTTCACCTCCTCCGCCTTCCTTCTAACATCATCATCATGATGTTCAGCGGGCGCACACATCCTCCGGTTGCACTGTTCATCAGGCGCCGAACTCTATCGTCATCATCATGACCTTCAACACTGTCTTCGTCAGCAGGATATCCATAATATCCGGTTGCTCAAATATCCTGATGACGACCACCTTCAGCAGCTTACCTTCGATGCTCCGCTAGCCGACGGCACAAACAACAGCATCATGATATAACTTATCCGGTTCTCTTCGAAACCTCCTGATGACGCTAATACACTTTCTACCACAGACTTCCGCCGATACCTTAGCACTTGACGACGGCAGGATAAACTCGCATAAGGGGATATCTCAATATCCTGATGACGATGACGTCATATCCTGATGACGATGACGTCACCCAATATCCTGATGACCTTTTCAACACTTAGTCAAAAAAACACGAACTTTCTCTCCCGCATCTACTCGCGATACGCGGATGTTTGGCACTCCCAATATGATGATCCTGATGCCGATACATGCACTTAGTCTATGTCCGACCTAAACATCCTGATGCACTCGCAACATGAAAACTCCAACAGTTTCATGACCCGATCTTCTACCTGATGCCGATGCACTCCTCCTCGGCTCCTCCAGATGATGATCACCCGACGCACTGGCACTTCATGCACTCGAAAGCATCATGCTCTCCTCCACTTATCCGGATGATGATGTCCAAACCCGACTGCAGGATATTCACCTAGATATCCTGATGATGCCGTCTTAACCAGTTTCTTCACTTAGCGGAATCTCACTTCGCCGATCCTCCAGGGATGACCCGATCCAGTCTTAGGGTGATCTTCGACACTCTATCTTATCAGTTTGACCTAGCACATGAGGATGCTAGGCTTCTCAACATCTCTTGACGGCGATCCTGCACACCTGCATGCAAACAGAAAACAACCTATTACCTAACCTACTATACATTACCATTCCACCGATCAGATGGATCAACCGGTGGAATGGATCAGTACATCCATGAATCCTCTCAAACCAGCAAATCGATTACACCAAGGAGACCAAACAGAAAACGAAACAGGATCTTATTTGATTCACAGATGCAATACAATATGATGTTCCTCACTCTCAGTCTCACTCTCTGCAATCTAGCTTGATCGATGATATCTGTCTGTATGTTCAATATCAACCGATCTCATGCTTATAAAGACTTTCCTACGAGTACTACTGACCTGACTCCAAGCAGCTGGGAACTCTCCAAGCGGCTGGGAGATCCCACCGAACATACATCATGACAGCTGTTATAACTAACCAACTAAAAATAGCAAAAGCCCGGTCAGCATGATCTTATCATGATCAGCTTGACCTTATTACATGCAACTGGTCTTAACAGACCTTCTTGGGAACATAAACAGGACCTAAACTACTAACTGCCTTATGCAGACCAGCTGTCAGGTAGGTGCTCCTGCACCAGCAATTCTCCACACAATATAAGCTACAAAAAAAATTATCACAATTTGAAATTATTCAAGAAGTAGCATTCAATTCTTGTAGAGAAACTAAATCTTTTAAAGAAGAAACTATCCAAGGAAATTCATTTGAATCTTATCCACACAATATAAGCTAGAAATTTTTTTATCACATTTGGATTTAATTATTCAAGTAGTATTCAATTCTTGTAGAGAAACTAACTCTTTTAAAGAAGAAACTACAAGGAAATTCAAATTTCTTATCCACACAATATAAGATACAAAAAAATTTATCACAATTTGAAATTATTCAAGAAGTAGCATGAACAATTCTTGTAGAGAAACTAGAACTCTTTTAAAGAAGAAACTATCTAAGGAAATTCATTTGAATCTTATCCACACAATATACTTGATCATCAATCACTGTGAAAACCTCGACTAACATGATTGTCCTATTTGTGTCATGAGTGTCCTATTTGTTTCATGACTATCCTAAATTTGTTTTATTATTGTCATATGGATTTTTGCAATGGAATTTAGATGATATAACCTCATTATGACTGATTTTTAGATTTGAATTGCTCTTGTGAGAACATCTCAATGATTTATGACAGTCTAGATTGGATACATGGCAATAATCTTCATGCATGACTATTTAATACCTTACCTATGCATGATAACCCTCATTATTACCTTAGCAGTTGTAAATAGAGTTCTACAACACTAATGATTACACCTAGGCATTCATAGAGGTGATATTAAACCATGTTTCAAATATGCAAACTATCCTAGGACTATTTGGACCTTTAAAGTTATCATGACACTACTTTTCAACATTTGTGCATTTAAATAATATTTGAAATAAATGCTAAATCAACACATCTCAAAACATAGCTAAAGTGGGTACAAAAATGATATGAAAAATACAAACTATATATACTTATTAAACCTCTACACTAATAGCATAGATCATAAAATAATATTCAATCCGTGAAAATTAAATGCATAGATCATAAAAAGAGTCTCAAAACAAAAAATAGGTCCATTATTAAACATATGAGTATATCTATACAATTAGCTTATAGGTCCATGTTATTAGTTTGACATGACTACAGAATTGATCTACAATTTACATTATGTTCAAATCTTGTAGTGGCAATCATGGAAAAATCTACTTGTAGGATACACATGCAAGAAATAATGAATGTAAATGAGAATGAAAGAATATGTACCAAAAACACAAAATATTAATGCAATATGTACTAAATAACAGAAAAGAGGATACAAAGACGATGGCTTAAGGGGAGCTAAGAGGATGTCTTAAGGGGATACATAAGAGGATGGCTTTAGGGGATGTATAAGAGGATTAATTAAAAGGGGAGCTAGAAGATGATGTCTTAAGGGGATACAAAAGAGGATAGCTTACTTGGAGAGATGTACACAAGTCAATTTACAAAGTATAAAATAAAACTTGATGGCTTAAGGGGATGTAAGAGGATGGCTTAAGGGGAGCTAAGTGGACATCTGAATTAAGGGGATGTACGAGTGGGTGTCTTTAGAGGATGGATGATAAATATTTGAGTATATATATGTAATTACCTAATTTGCGTTCAATTTTAGTTGAAGACTACAAAATTGACCTCACATACTTGTATGGTGATAACTTCTATTGACAATCATGCAAATTTGACTACTTGTCTAGGGTACACCTGCAAAAAGTAATGTTCAAATGTATAAGTAAATTAACTATATATTTCCATGAGTCGATACACAATTTAAGACAAGGGGAATAATATAGAAGCTGAAATGAGAATGAAAGAATTTAACTTGGGGATGTAAGAGTATGGTTTACTTACCTGAAAATTTATTCCATTGTACCATCTGCATCCTCATTTTTTTGTAATGCATCTATAATTGACTCATGTTCTTCCATCGAAAGTGTCCATAACTGTTTATTAGAAGGTTTGCCTTGATATCTGACTAGTTTTATATTTGTTGCCACAACCAAATGTGAGTAGTGTATGATCTTCTTATGTGTTTCATAATCTTCAAATGCAGGCACACCATTCCTTCTTATTAGATATTTTCGTAGCCAAGTGCCAACAACAACCACAGAACCTGTTGGATACTCCATGTTATCATCATCTACTCTAGGATGTAACAACTTTTGTTTTGTCTCAACACATCGAGCCAACCAATACTCAGTTTCCTCTTCATTGCCCTCAGGTGCAATAACAACATAGACATGTCCTACAAAAAAAATATGTAATTCAATAAAGTGTGACATGTATCTAAATCACATAAATTTGTGCATGCATACATATATAATTAATTATATACAGGATGTACAAAAAAATGACAATAAAAAAAATTGAAAACAAAAGTACCTTCTTGTACAAAGTTTGAAACACGATCATAGTCATCTGATGCAAACATTTGATTATCATCTTCAATTGTTGTTTCAAGTTGATCTTGTGTTTCTGTAGGTGTCAAGGATCTTTGTTTCCATTCTTCAACCCATTCTGTATTTTCACATGCTCCCCAATCACCTGTAATACAAAATTGACAAAAAAATGCAAGCTCCCTAGTCCATATAGTCCATGTGCTTGCATTTGAACTCTTAAATGAATGCCATTTTGTTGATCCAGTTATTGTCTCACAATCAAGTCAAGTAGGAATATTCTCTTCTTCAACTAACCAAAAGAATCGTCGAATTGTAGAGTTCTGACTTGATCCCATAGATAACTTTCATTACACCAATCCATAATTGCACGTGCATCTCTAAATTTGGCTATATCCTCAAATTTTAGTTGCTCTCTAGCAAGAGCTCTTTTCACACATGCTCCAGCTCCATCATGTTCTCTTTTACCATGTCCAGCTTCAAAAAAACTCCACATATGTTGGATATTGATTTCTTTGTGAGCCCTACATAGCCAATAAAACATTCTTGCATTTTTGAATTGCCCTGTACAATTATCTGACTATATGAAATGTTGTGTCATCTGGATTCCTCTTTCTTTTAAACTTTCATAAAATTTTGTGAA
This sequence comes from Cunninghamia lanceolata, assembly GCA_027924645.1. Classification (NCBI taxonomy): domain Eukaryota; kingdom Viridiplantae; phylum Streptophyta; class Pinopsida; order Cupressales; family Cupressaceae; genus Cunninghamia; species Cunninghamia lanceolata. Next base: position 4,943,163 of record BSBN01000082.1, read on the forward strand.
ACAATATTGCATAAACTCTGAAGAGTGTAACTGGTTATCACTCAAATAGAAATGATACTCCCTCAAAATTTTTCTATTATCTTCTGTACTATCATCTGCATGTCTGTATACAATATGAACAAATATGGCAACCTGCACTAAATTATAATACTGAGATTGAATTTCCTCTTGTGGAGCAAGAGTATAGTTTTCTGCAAAGTCAACCACTGATAGGATAGTTCCAATTGGAAAGGTGTTTTTACATGAACGGAATTGTCCATCAAGCCATCGAGCATATTGGGAGTGTTTGACATATTTGGATACAATATTATCCTTAAAATTTTTGATGAATGCATGCACACAAATATTTTCAGTGACTAACTCACAACGCTTTCCAATTTTTCCATCCTTTAAAGAATATTCAACATTCTTGAATCTTTTCACATCCACTAATTGTTGTCCAAATTCATGTGAAATATTTTCATGCATACATTCTCCTAACAATGAAAAGTTGCCACATCTATTGCATTGTCCAGAAATACATGCTTTTGAATAAAATAAGTATCCAGTAGATGTTCCACAAAACAAACCTGCTACAAACTCCTTAATTGTTTGAGGTAGCATATTAATACCACATTCTTGCATAATTTCGTCAGTATGCAAAGTAGAATGTATATATCGAAAAAAATCACAATAATAACGAAATTGCACATGAGTTTTACAACAACAAGAGATTCACTGTTTATTAATTTTCACATACCAAGGTTTACATTTCTCAAAAGATCTTTGGCTTATGGTAATATTAAAAGGTTCTAACACTAAATCATCTAAGAATTTTTTATATAATTCAGTTTGAGTCATGTCTAATAGATGTTTTGGATGAGGATCACGAATTTTAGACCCCACTCGTAATTTTAAAACATCTCTAACATTAGATGATACCCTTGTATTATCATGCCAATATTTTTCAATTAAAGATTTGATTTCACTATTTAATTTCATGTCATACCTTGGGAGTCTACCACTAAAACTCCAAAATTGGTTAATTGGATCTTTTTCAATAGATTCTCTTCTCTTTGCTGCTCTTCTCAAAGTTTTAGGATTTATCTTTAGAATTTCACTTGTCTTACTTATCATTCTTTTATTAGAAGATGATTTATTGACTAAAGCAGTTGTTATAGCTCTTCGTGCTGCATTGCTATTTTAGATCGACTCTTTTTACCGATAGAATCAATAGCATTAGCAACACAAGATAAAACTTGTTTCATTGATTCATCTTTTTTTTTAGGTTTTACAAAGATGCCTAACTTTTTCATTACTTTTTGCAATTTCCACATCTTCATCAATTGCATCATAAGTTGACATTGAAATCCAAGACTTTTTCTATAAATTTTTTTTTATATAATCTATTTGCATGAGTTCTCATTTGCCTCCAAGAAATCTTACCAGGAAGATTATCTAAGACATTTCTTTCAATCTCAAATAAAACATTTTCATTTTCACTCCTATAAGGAATATCATTCTCATTCATATCATCAATAGGTGGGTTTGAAGACATACCTAGATTTGTTTCTATAGTCGTGTTTTCCATATCATTGAAAGTTGGCTCCGAAGACACACCTGGATTTGTTTCTATAGTCGTGTGTTCTATATCATTGAAAGTCGGCTCCAAAGACACACCTGGATTTGTTTCTATAGTCCTGTTTTCCATAACATTGAAAGTTGGCTGTGAAGACATACCTAGATTTGTTTGTATAGTTGCATTTTCCATATCTTCGAAAGTTGGGTTTGAAGACATACATGCATTTGTTTCTATAGACACATTTTTTTCCAAATTCACCATTTCCACATTTGCATCATCTACATTCATCCCATCATTTATACTCTCTTGAATGTCTTTCTCTTCAATACTCATGGAACTAGATGCTTCAATATTCTTCATCTCTTGAATCCTTGCTCTTCTATCTCTTTGCCTTTTGGCTTCCTTCTCTCTATTTGCTTCAATTTCTTGAGGTGTCATTACCCTCCTTTATTTTTTTCTTTGATGTTGATTTAATCCCATGATTACCAAACCCTCTTGATAAAATAACAATTGATACTTAATCCAATTTCATAATTGATGTCCTTATTTGAACTTTTGAAGTAGAATTAGATGTAGATCCTTTGTTCCATAGATTTTGAAGTAAAAGGTAGATGTAAAAACAAAAACCCTCTTTCTTTATTCCTCTTGAAAATAGCTCATGCACTTGATTTCACTTCAGAATTGTTCATATGATTGACTCCTTTCAAAATCTGAATAGAATATGACCTGTCAAGAGATTCCACAAAACAATTGTAAGTAAAAAAATGCAGAAATTGTCGTTGTCATGCAGTACTGGTCAGACTTGCAAGTTGCAGGGATACAGTGAAAGTACTTTTTCCCCTAATATGGGAAATAACGGATATAATAGAAACGGGTACCCGTTATAAAACGGGTGGTACCCTATCTCCAAAGCTCCTCTATTTCTACAGAATGAATCTACCTCTAGAGTTTTGTTTTCTCTTTAAACTTTGGATTTGGAAAACTTATTTTTATCTGGTTGTGACTGATGACTACTGCTCGACTCAGGAGGAAGTTTTTGCTTGTAACTTCAAAAATGAGGGTTAATCATGAATGAAGGAGGGTTATGAAACTTTAGAGTGGATGTGTTAGGTGGGTAATTAAGGCAACATGCATTGGATGCAACTTTGGGAATAATGGTACCGTACGGTGTCCAGTTATGTTGCACAAATTAGAAAATGAAAAGACTTGTAATAATTAACTAATGTAAGATAAATACCTAGATTACCGTTTGTGATGATTAGACAGTATGTTTGGGTTTTTTTGTGGCTTCCTTCATTATATATGATGTGATTCTACCTCCTTGTGTGGCTTTCTTGGTCACTTGTCATGATGTCCGTAGAGTGTGGAATGTCAAGTTTTTTTGATGATGGATGTGACTGCTTTGCATCAGCAGATGATATCATCAAATGATGTGGAGATAAGGCTTAGCCGGTGGCTGGGTACAATGAGTGCCCAACGTGGTCTCCTTTTTGAAAGTGGGGTGTGAGCCATGATGACCTCATCACCTTTTTGATACCCACTCCTTGATGTTTGGAAAGTAGGCCCTAGAGGTTGGGATTTTCTCTGTCTGTTGTAACACTGGAGGTGCTCCTAGTTGGCTCTAGAGATGCTCCTAGTTGGCTCTGGAGATGCACCCAATTGGCTCCGGAGATACTCCTGATGGATTCCTGCATGAAAAAGAGAACTACCATTTGCTAGTTTTTAGTTCCCTAAGCGAGAAAGACCGCCATTTGACTAGTTTTCAATCTTTCTCTTTTATTTTTTTCTCTTTTTTTTTGAGAAGGGCCACCATTTACTGGTTTTCAACCCCTCTTTTATTTCATTTTTTTTCTTTTTTTATTGTCCTTTGAATCTTTTTAATTTGTGGTAGAGGATGTGACTTATGTCACCAAGCACAAGTCCTTGGTAAACTCCTCTTTTGTAGCTGTCGCTGGTAGAGGCAAATTATGTGACTAGTCACTAAGAATGTGCTGTCTCCTCCATCAATGGGTGACATGAGGACTGTCTTATTTTCATAAACTTCCATGATTTGGTAAGGTCCCATCATACGAGTTTGTAGTTTTCCCTTGAACTCTTTGAACTTAGAATCATATAAGAGAATTCAGTAGCCTTGTTGAAATGTCATCTTATTGGTATGCTAGTCATGCCACTATTTCCCTTGATGTTGAATGAGTTTTGTATGTTGTATGTCTTCCATTCTAATTTCATCCAATTCATTGAGTTGAAGAATCCTATCTTGTTGTGCTATAAATAATGGCAGTCCAATGTCCAGTGATGTCCTTAGTGTATGCAATTCAAACCCTATTGACAATATTGGTTTCTTCCCATAGACAAGTTCATAAGGTGAGAACTTGGTTGTTGACTTCCATGTCGTGTAGTAAGCCCAAACTGCTTCAGGTAACTTGCTACTCCAATATTTCCTATTCATGGCCACTGTCCTTGTCAAGATATTTTCCAGCTCTCTATTTGTCACCTCCACCTACCCATTTGCTTGGGGATGATGGGGTGAAGACTTTCTATACTTGATCTAGTACAAATTTGTGAAAGCTTGTATCACTTGAGAAGTAAACTATGGACCTATGTTTGAAACTATTGCTCTTGGGGATCTAAACCTTAAGAAGATTTTGTAATATAGGAAATCAACAACTTTTTCTTCTCTTGCAAATTAGAGTTATTGAACTTCTGCCCATTTGGTTACATAATCTATGCATACTAAGATATATTCCTTACCTTAAGATGTTGGATAAATAGGCCCCACAAAATCTAGGCCACATTGCTCAAATGGTTCTAAAACCACTTGGTGTTGAAGTGACATTTCCTAGGTGAAAGTTGGTTGACCCATATTTTGGCATTGATCACACTACTTCACATACCTCTTGGCATACTTATGGAGAGATGGCCAATAATAACCAGCTCCAAGGATCTTGTGGATTCTCTTTTGTGAGGAGTAATTTCCACCTAAGGGTTCATCATGATATGCCTTCAACACATCAAAAATTTCATCATCTCTCAAGCACATGCGTAGCACAAAGTCAGGACCACATTTAAACAACAAACCATTCAACCATTTGTAAGATAAAATTTCCTTTACCAATCTCTTTTTTTGTTTAGAAGTGAAATGAGAAGGAAATAATTCTATATCCAAGAAATGTTCTATGTCAGCAAACCAAGGTATAATGGAAGAAACATCAAAAGGTGTTATTCTAGGAACTTGTCTTCCACTAGTTGGTTTTCACCACTTGTATGCAACCTTGAAAAAAAATCAGCAACCAAATTGAATTTTCCTGGTTTATCTATGATAGTAATATCAAATTCTTACAATAGTAATAGCCATCTGATTATTCTTTCACCTACTATAGGTTTGTTCATTAAGTATTTAATTGTTGCATGATCAGTGTGCACAAAGATTTTATATCTTGTGATGTAGTGTCTAAATTTTTTAATAGCATAGATGAATGCCAGGAATTCATTTTTTGTTGTTGTGTAGTTCTTCACAGTAGGGGTAAGGTTTTTACTTATGTAGTGGATTGCATGCATGCCTTCCCCTTCTTCTTTTTGTCCTAAGACTGCCCCTATTGATTCATTTGATGCATTTGTTTGGATGTGAAAGGGGAGATTTCAATTAGGTCCCCTCAAAATAGGTGTGACTATAATTTTTTCTTTGATGGTTTCAAATGTTGTTCAGCAGTCTTCTATCCACTAAAATTCAATGTCCTTGGTCAGCAGGGAAAACATAGAGGCAACTATCTTGCTGAAATTTTCTATGAATCTACTATAGTATCCTGCATGACCTAAGAAACTTCTAACATCAGTTTGGTTCTTAGGTGGGTGAAATTGTTTTATCACTTCTACTTTGTTTCGATCTACTTTGATTCCTTCTGCTGATATTTGATGTCCAAGGATAATTCCTTCTTCCACCATCATAACGCATTTCTCATGGCTTAAGGACAACTGATTCTTCTCACAACATTGCAACACTTTGTCTAGGTTCTTAAGGGCTTCTTCAAAGATGTTCCCATACACAATAAAGTCATCCATGTAGACCTCCATACACTCATTGACTAGTTCAGCAAAAATGGCTAAAACAACCCTCTAAAAGGTAGCTGAAGCATTAAACAAGCCAAATGAAAGGACTCTATATGCAAAGGTTCCCCATGAGCATGTGAAGGTAGTTTTATCTTGGTCTTCTAGTGCTGCTTGGATTTGTTTGTATCCACTAAACCCATCTAGGAATGAAAAGTACTTTTTCCCTTCTAAGTTATCTAACACTTGGTCAATGAATGGCAAGGGAAAATAGTCCTTCTTTATGGATTTGCTTAGTTCTCTATAATCAATTCATACTCTCCATTTCCCATTCGTTTTGGACACTATAACCAAGGGTGAAACCCACTGTCTATCTAAGATAGGATAAATGAATCCATCTTGTAGCAGTTTTTCTATTTTAGTTTTGACAATGTCTTTAAGTGTAGGGTTTAACCTTCTATGGGGCTATCTAACAGGTTTGACATCTTCTGTGTATATGTGATGGGTGCAGATCTCTAGAGGGATTCCCTTCATATCTTGATATTCCCAAGCAAAATTTATTGAATGGGAGGTAAGAAGATCAAGAAGTGTCCTTTCCTGCTATGCTGTTAATTGAGTGTTGATGTTCAATGTTTTCCTAGGTAAGACCATGACTTGTTTTGTAATCTGTTCCATAGATGTTCCTAACCCATATTCTAGACTCATAGTGTTAAGAGGGAATGCATGTGGAAGTAGCATGTGAAAAGTAGCTAGATCTCTATAGAAGTTTTCCCCACAAGGAATGATATTAGCAAGGGTACAATGGACAACAATTTGAAGTTATTTCCTTAAGTCTTGAGCTAAGTCCATTGTGTCTTTCCCAATGAGAATGTGAGTTATATATTTAGGTGTATCATAGTTTATTTCATCTTCCAACTCTCCCAAATGTTTTGTGATAGTAACCATGGTGAAGGAGGCACTGTTTTCCATGTTGTTAGTCTCATCTACCTACATTTTTCTTGAATAATGTATGGACAGTTTAGCTAGAGGGTACAAGGATATTTTATTCATGTCCAAGCCATTTGAAATGACCATATCCCTAGTTCTGCAATCAATGGATGCTACTGCAACATCCAGCCATGGCCTACCTAAAATCAGAGGATAAGCATTCCTTTGATTTATTGGCTCTAAGATAAGAAAATATAGTGGACATTCCCATGATTCTACAACAACTGGGACATCAGTCAACACCCCTTTTGGAATGGCTACTGATTGATCAACCAATTGTAGAATTGTGGAAGTGGCCTGAATGCCTGTAAGGGCCAATCTATATAGGATGTGAATTGTCATAACATTTATTGCTGCTCCTAAGTCAACTAAAACATTAGATATTTCAACTCCTGAAATATGGACTATTATGACAAGGTTCCCAAGATCCCCATATTTGGGAGGAGCATTTCTCCTACTAGAAGATCCACTACTTTTCCTTCCACCTTAATGGTGGTAGGAATATTTTTCTTTCTGGCCTGAGTCTTAACATAATGTTGTTTAATGAATTGATTTAGTTCAGGAACATCCCTGATTGCTTGAAGGAGTGGAATTTCAATGTTTAGCTACTTGATTTCTTGTAGTAGTTCTCATTCAATGGTGGGTTGGACTTGTTTTTGTAGGAATTTTTTTTGAGGGACATGTTGTTTGAGCCGTTCTGGGTATGGTGCCTACTTTTTGGTCTCCGGAGTAGCTTCGGAGGTGATCTCTGAAGCTATTCATTTAGGAGGAACTCTGGAGTTACCTAAGGGTTATTTTTGTGGTACTTTTTTTATAGTAATCTCCTCCTGGGGTTGAGTGGATGGATTTTTAGGTTCCATGTCATTAGTTACTTCAACTATTGATGGAGGAGATGGTCTTAGAAGTGCTTTCCTAGGACCTAGCTAGAGGTTATTTAGATAAATAACATTTCACCAGCCATATTTTCTTGCCCAGTCGTGTAAACAACTACTCCCTATTTATTCCATAGGTTTGCTACAGGTTGAGCTAGTAAGGGTGGTTGACTAACTGGCTCATTTTGAGATTGTCCCTGTGTGTTTGTTGGTCCTGTTAGGAGAGCTTGTTGTTGGGGTTGAAAATGTCTAGGTTGTCCTTGGAACTGTTGATTGTAATCCTGTTGAGGACCCCACTGGGGCTGCATGTTTTGTGGTCCATATTGTGATGGGAACTATTGTGGCCATTGTTAATTACTCCAAGGATGGTTTTTCCACTACTGGTTTTTCCATTGCTAGCTTGACCAAACTTGTGGTACCCATGGAGGAATGTTTTGAGATTCATGCCAGATTGGATTCCATTGGTTATTTCCCTTGTTCGAAGGGCCCATATAAGAAGCTTGATTTGGGTACTAGTTATATGGGAAATGACCGATTTGTTTATGCCCTACATAGTTCAACTCCTCTTCTACTATGTCATTCTTTTTAGTCAGTCTTTTTAAGGCTAGGAGTTGATCAAAGTGACTAGTAGGGTGTTCTTTGTCACAGATCTAGAAAATCTCAGATTTATCCAATGGGCACTCTCTCAAAAGGTGTTTATTCCTACATCTAGGATAGAAAATTGATAGGGGTTTAGTTGTTCTATTCTTAGCCTATATCCCATCTAAATTGGTATTCAACTGAACTAAGATATTTGTTTTTAAGTTTGCAAACTCCTCCAATAACTACCCTATATCATCTTTACCTTTTAGAGACCTTGGTGTCCTTACTCCATCTTGTGTTTTGGAGTAGTTTCTACAAATTTCCTCTATTGCAAGCATGCCCATTTTGTTGATATTCCCTCTTCCCATTAGATCTAGTGCTTGCTTTGACTCTTTATCCAACCCTTTTATAAATAAAGTTTTAGCCAAGCTGTGATCTATAGGGTTGCCATACCTTCTAAGGGCAAAGTTGAATCTATCTAGGTAGTCCTCTAACCTTTCATCCTCTTTTTGTTTAGTCCTAAACAACTGTTCCTTTCTATCACTGATTCTGCAATAGTCCTAGTATTTCTCCAAGAACTCAGTTTCCATTTGTTCCCATGAGTGGATAGAATCTGGGGCTAAGCCTATGAACCACCTCATGGCAGAGTCTTTCAATGTAGATGGGAAGAGTTTGAGTTTTTGGTTATCAGATCCATAGTCATATGTTTGACATAAGACTTTAAACTAAAAAAGAAACTAATTTGGATCCTCAGAAGAAAGCTCCCTGAATGTTAGAAGGTTTGTAGGTGAAATATTCTTCATAGGGGCATTTTCCCAAGGGAAAGGACAATGGGGTATGTAAAGGTTCTTGCATTCTCTTGCAAAGGGTCTATTGGGTTATGATTGTTATTGTTATCCCCCATGTCTGATGGTTCTTCTTGTGATGCTTCTTCCTTCCAAAATTTAGTTTGAGTGTTTGGTAAAGTGGATCATCTTCACAGATTTGCCTGGTGTTTCTCCTACAATTCTTGGATGTACTCAGAGAGTGAAAGGTTTTGAGGGCTTGTGGGAGTATCTAATTGTGGTGTGATTTCCAAGGTAGGTCCTAAATGTTCTTCTTCCTTTATAACAAGGTCTTGTCTTACCCTACTACTTTCACCTATAGTTTGTTTCTTGGGTGTTTGTTTGATGTATCTCCCTTTTGAATCCCTAGGTCTAACCATACAAAATTGATCTAATCCTAAATGGGACTATTAACTAGGGTTTCTATTAACACACATCCCCAACAATGACACCAAAAATGACAAGGGTCATTTTACCTTGGCATTTAATCATATTTTATGTGTCAAATATAGGGTTGTGTCCATGGTTGTTTGCAATATAAACCTGATAATCAATAATCCTTAACTAATCTACTGAATTGAACTTCCCTAATTAATCAAACTAATAATTCTAATTATTTTCTTGAAAGGAAAAAACGTGATCTAAGGACTGAAACAATAATTTGCTGAAATGAACTATTTGATTCACAAAAAAGCTTAAACATGCTTTAAACAGAAACAAACTTGCTTTAACAGTAATTGATGTATCTTATGAAAACATGAAAACTATAATTAAGAAAATTGCAATAACATAATAAATTAGAAATACTAGTCTCCTATCTGTTGGTGGGAGCGGGCCCTTGCTCCACACCTTCATAACTAAAGGATAAACAAGGAACTTAGAGAAAAAGTATAACAATACTACCTTCTTTAATCTAGTCTATCTGAAGTATATTGTATTCAAATATATATATATGCTTCTATTGAAGAATGAAATTACATAAACATCTACTACAAAATCTAATTAATTTATTCTATTCTTCACATGCATATATATTAGTCTGAGCAACATAATATTTCTAGAGTTAACTACCTTTCCTAACAGTTCAACTTGAGATATAAACAATCTCTTATTCTTAGAACTAAAACATGCAACTATCTATCAAAAGTATAATCATGTAAATCTTAAAAAGGATTTAAGTGACACTAAAGGTGTCACTAAATCTAGAGTTTGGCTTATAACAATAACAGGTTGCAAGGTCTTGATAAAAAGGAACTTAACTTCCCAAAATAACGAACTATAAGAAATCCTCTAATCTCATGCAAAAACAAATAAAAGTGTATTATGTCCCCATGGACCATTGGAGTCATCTACTAGGACACTTAGGCCTAGATATGCACACCCTGTAGCTCCTCAGAAGCTCCAAAGATTCTACTAGTCAGTGGCACCGAAGACTCTGTGTTGTTGCCAGCAACTCTGGAGATGCTTTCAAAACCTGCTAAGACACAGCTCCAGAGGTCTTCATGATCATCCATCTTCTCTATATTATCGCATAAACTTTGGAGATCCTCCAACAAGGATAGAAAATTATGGAGTGTTGTGTGGTGTCCTTCCTTCTCAGCTCTGGAGATAATTATGATCATCTTTGAAGTTTTTTAAAAATGTCTTCTGCCTAAGAGATGGATACCTATGAAACCAAAAAGAGACAATTCTACATATTTCTATCAGTTTCACTGCAAACATAGGTCTTCTCATCATAACAATAATCTTCAACATTTCATCTCTTATTAGAATAATTAAAATAAGACTTCACATTTCCTATAGTGAAATTACCAGGATAGGCAGTGTATAAAGATGAGAAAAAGGGAGTAAAAATGCATGTTTAGATGAGTGCTACTTGACACTCATCACTGATCATCAACATTTCCTGACTGATTCAAGACTCCCAATCACTCCTTTCTAACTCACAAATCAATTATTTTTATATCTCAATCAATCTCATGCTAACTCCATTTCTTCTTCTTTGAAAGGCTATCAAAGCATGTTCACTCCCAATCAACCTAGTCTACTACCTAATCAATTGAGTTCACTAAGAAATAAATCCTGTTAACTCCCCAATAAATTTTGCTAACTCTTCAATCAAAAAGAGTTAATTCTTCAATCAATTTCCCCCTCTTGTGTTCCATCCAACCTATAAATACCCCTCACTTCTTCATTATTTCTCAAGTTGGAGAATGCTCTTCTCATCTTCATAAGCTTTTTCAAGCTTCCTCATAGGCCTTTGAGCCTCTTTCTTCCTTCCTTTCTTTAGTTTTTTAAATTTTCAAAGATTTCATTTCATTAGTTTTCATTGTTGCCAATATTCAAAGCTTTCCCATAGGAGGCAAATTCATTGTTGCAATCCCATTTTTCCTAGTTTTTGCTCTCCCTTAGCATTTTCATACTCACACAAGACTCATGAGCCTTTTTCTTTTTGCTATTTTGCCCAAGCTTTCTGAAAAGCTTCATACAACGTTGTTACACTAGCCATTTTGCAAGACCGAGTGCTTCTATCCAAGATTTCATAGCTTCCATCCAAGCTTTTTCAAGCTCTTGTTCAAATTGTTTCTCATCCAATCCCTCTCACCAAGAGGAGTACCCCACTGTTGCAGGGGAAGGGAAGGCTGCCAAAAAGGATCTCTGAGGATACACCAGGCTCATGCACCTTCAATTTTAGGTTCCTTCAATTTTTTGCAGTAATTAGATAACCAAATCTTGCTCTTGGGAATAGTAGTTTAATTATTGCAAATTCCTTGATAGGCTAGTTAGTTTTCTTTAATTAGTTTATTTTCAAGTAATTACATTGTTAGATTAGCTCTTAAATTTTCTACTTTTATTTATTAGATTAATTAGAAAAGACCTTCGAAAACAAAAAAAACATAGATCAATTGAATTAGGTAAAATCATTGAAAATTGCATTCATATTTGATTTCCTAGATTAATCAATTTACTTTCATTTCCAAAACCAAAAAAGAACAAAAATATTGCTTGCATACATTTAGTTGCATTTATTCAAAAACATCAAAAATACTAAAAACAATAGAAAACCAAATCAAAACAAGTGCAAAATCCCTTGATCCCATCATGAGGTCAATCAATTCAAACAAAGCAAAAACCAAAGCAAACCTTAGGTCATCACCCTAAGTCAACATAAATCAACTCATGGTAAACTCAAGCCAAATCTCTTCATTTAGGCCTATGAATGTACATTGGACTTAGAGGTGGGTGTGTGAGGGCAATCCTAGAGGAGATTGAAGTGATACACCCTAGGCCTCAACATGCGCAATTGAAAATTCAAGAACAAGAACATAGGCTTAGGTTGATTGAACAAAGTCATCAAATCCAAAAACTCTTTCAAGCAAGAAAGGAAAGGTTTCGATGTATTAGATTCATAAACAATTATAATAGACAATGAAATAGACATTGGAATCTCAAAAACCCAAAAAGGAGATCAGTAACTAGTGACCCTTTGGGTCATATCATTATCTCCATAACTATGGTCATTGAACACAACTTAGAAAACAATCCACAAGAAAGGCACCACAACTGACTGACCATTCTCTGTGAAGTCTAGCTCTCAAGCAAGCAAGACCGCCCCCGTGTCTCACCTCCTCTCAACTAACTTCTACCATGAGAGAAAGAGTGACGTGGAGGTTCACCCATGGCAAGGAGAAGGGTCCGTGTGCTCCATTAAGGATGACTTGACCACCTTGAGCTACCAAGTCACATTTTGAAGTGTACATATTTTGGTGAACCTGATGTGAAAAACAAAAACCTCTTGATTGAAGCTTTTGGCATGTTCATTGCTTTGATCCCATTTTATCATCACTTTCACATCTGATGCTAGATTTACCACATATTTGGGTGAACTTGATGTGAATAACAAATCCTTTTGGGATGGATTATTTCACAATTTTTTTACAAATTTCATGATGTTTCATGCAAAAAGTCCAAGGGAATGTCCCCCCAAGTAAAATTACAAATCCAAAAGGGATCCAACAAAATCCCCACAACTTTGACCAAATCAAAACATGACATTTGAATGTTTGATTTGAGATCCATCAACATGATCAACCCATAAAAATGGCCACCCAGATGGACAATGAAGTGAGCTATCAAAGGAAGAACTTACAAGAAGTTGAGGAGGTACAAAAATCACTACACATAGTACATCAAGATAAAAAGTCCACAACATGTGAAGTGTCATCCGAAAGAATGAACAGGGTCACTCAAATCCCAAAGAAAAATAATCCACCACAAGGTGACAAAATGCAAAGAATTGAAAAAGCCTCACCCATAGACCTTATAGCAACCTTGGTCCAACGAATCAAGACCCTTGAGGCTAGGAGTGTAGTAAAATATTGTCAAAAGAAAATTGAGAAAAACCTAGGGCACAGGGAAATCATTTCATTGAAAAAATAAATCAAACCAGGGGCAACACAAAATCCCCATCATCTAAACTTCCATTATCATGACACGCATAATGAAAAATTCATGCCTCTCTTACCCTCATCATCCAACATTGCAAGTCTCAATCAAATAGGTGGGATTCCTATAATGTAAAATCAACCACAAACAATCCCACCTAATCTTCAAAACATAAACATGACACTATCTAGTTATCCAACTTTCTCAGGATATCAATGATCTAGCATACCCTTTCAAAAAGTGCAACAAGCTCTGCTTGGATGGTTAATGTTTGGAGAAAGAAGACCCTCTACTCATAACTCCCTCTTAGTAACATACCTCGAGTATTTAAAGGAGCCTCTTGACAACAACATTTGGCAGGTCATACTACCACATCCTCTCCCTAAGCTTCCAAAATTTAAAGGAGAGGATGATCCCAACTCTCATATCAAGGCTTATGTCATGGTAGTGCGGGAACTCCTTCCTTGGGATGGGGTGGTAGAAATTTTTTTTCTAAATAATTTGGAGGGTATCACTTTGGATTCGTACTATCAAATTCCAGAAGCATCAATCCACTCTTTTAGGCAACCCATTGATCAATTTATGGTTGCATTCGACATTAAAAAATTGTTCAAGATAGGAATACAAGAATTTTAACAATCAAACAAGAAGCCAATGAGTTGGTTTCACATTTTATCACACGATGGAGGAAAGTTATCTATTCTTCAACTAGCACACCAAACATGGATCATAAGGAACTTTGTGATCTCTTCTTACACACTCTCAACAACGACATATGAGGACTTCCAAAACTCCCTTACAAATCATATGAAGAAGTGCTCGAAAGTTCCCTTAGAATTGACCAAGCCACTATTGATAGTGGGAGAAGGAAGTATGATGTCAATGGAAGGTTGATAAACCACGATAGAAATAACAAATCCTTGATGAACAATCATAAGATAGATGGCTCAACAAATGCTTCACTATCGGGGAACAACAATGGTGACTACAATAGTCATACAAATTTGGGAAATAAAAATGCCAACAACTATCCCTTGAGAATCAACAAGTAGTTGTACAACAATCATCATAAACCTCAAGGTCACAATCATGATAAATATTGCTCATTTCATTAGAAAAGGGGGCATGATATCAAGTCATGTCGAGAGTACCATCACTTCATATCAAACCTCCCAAAATGTCAACAACAAGCATTTATGGACACATTTTCAAAAGATGAAATAGATAATCCCAAAATCCATCATAATACCTTTGATCAAAACTCCTTAGGCCTCGTGGAATTAGATAAATATCAAGAAATTTGTGTCACCCAAGGACCAAAATGACTAGATGACACCTCTAGCAATTCAATTTTTTCCCATGTTAGAACTTCTCAAAATTTCTCCTATGCACAAGAATGCTCTCCTTAAAGCCTTATATCTAGGCCATCTAGTTCAAAACACTCCAAGTGAAAAGTGTTCTTCAAAATTTGATTTTGAAATGTTACCATCAGACAATGATATAGCTAAATAGGGTGATCTCCCCCTTCATCTGATAGTCCAAGTTTAGGATTGTTCCATTAAACGTGTAATGATCGATGATGGGTCTGCAATCAACATAGTATCTTTCTCTCTTCTTAAAAGAATGGGTTATGATGAAACTCAAATCACAAAAGAAACTTCCATCCTTAGAATTCATGATAACCCAAACATTCAAACCATGGGTAAGGTCAATATTCAAATCGTATTGGGTCCCAAAACCCTCCCAATTGAATTTTTTGTCATCAATGAAGAAACCACTTACAACATGATCCTAAGAAGTATTTGGATCCATAGGATGAGGACCATTCCCACCACATTGTTTCAAGAAATACACTTGTCACTAATGGGAAAAACCCATGTCATTAAAAGGAGATCCTGATCCTTTCAACCTTTATAGAGTTGAACAAGTCAAAAAGAAGGAAAGTCCATCGAAACTACCAATGACCCAAAAATCAACACTTTTTCAAAAGGAGAGACACCTAAACAAATTGCAAATGTAGCCAAGACCTCAAAATGTATAGGAAAGGGGGCAACAAGAGAATTCCCCTTTGATCCCCACTCAACAAAGTCTTATGCTCCATTCAACTTAGTGGCCATTCCAATCGAGCTAGATATAAACATTCATATGATTGAAATCATGACTAAAGAAGAAGAACCAAAACCCACACAGAAACTAGGAGAGTCAACACCAACTCCAATTTCCCTCAAAATTTTAAAACAAACCTAGGAACTCAACAAGAACAGAAAATGCTAGAGCTAGAGGAAAATCATCAAACAATGAAACATGTGAGTATACAAAACTCCTTAATAAATACAAAGACATTTTTACACCAAGTCTTCGAGTGTCCTTGCAAAGACTTTCAAGCAAAGTTTAGACCAAATTGGATAGGTCCGGACATAGTTAAGGAAGATGTCAGAAATGATGCTACCTCTTGTACATTATGGAAGGAAAAGATTTCAGCATCTCAAAATGTTGTAAAAGCCTATAAAATCCAAAAAAATCAAATTGTTTAGTAGGAAAATGTGAAGAGGGTTGATTTTTTTGATTTGTCTTAATCCTCCTTTCACCACTAAACATTCAAGGACATTCAGTTGAGTAGGAAGTCTACTACAGGCTTCTTGTCACTTGGAACATAGGGGAAGATTGGAATTGTATGATTTAGTTATTCAATTAAGCCCAATTATGATCAAAACTCTAATTACATGAATTTGTGAACAAACAGACAAATTATGGAAAATGATCACACACAGAGTTATCAAATGACAATAAAATGTATACAGATTTCAAAGTTCAGAAAATAGAAAAGTCAGTGACTAATGAGCGGCCGCCCTAGTCCAGTGCTATAGTTTTTGTCGAGATTTGGGAACCTTGTCTACAACCTGTTCCTATTGTTCAGGATATTTTCCTATTGCAAGATCCAGAGGACTAATGAGTGGGCGCTCGACTCCAAGTCCCTATTTTCTTCTCTTATTTATAATTCTGACAGTCTGCACTACTCTCCTGCAACTCTGCTTTTTCTTCTTTCGCAACCTGTAACTTGCAATCATGAAAAAATGGGTTGGGGGTTGTGGTGTTTAGAGGCATGCCTCAGTCAAGCCCTGGAGAGACATCCAAGTCTTCCAAACACCGTTGTCAGATAAAGAGTGCGTATCCCTACGAGATAGAGGCAAAATACAAATGATAAATGATTGAAAACACAATTGATATCACCTTGTAGTGAAGATCTCATGGAAGGAAGATGCTCTTCATGCCATGAGGAGATGGATGCCAAATCTACAAATACAAACACAAGAACAACACAAATTCTACTCTGCAACACAATGAATACCTTGAATCACTTTCACAAAATCACAATGCTCATCTAATTTCCATCTAGTTTACAAATGATTCACTAAACATGATTATATATGCAACTACAAACATTCCTGCTAAGAATTTCGTAATTCAAACTTACCGTGTCAGCATAGGACCTAAATAATGGTCATAAACTGACACTTTGAAATTAGTCTTGACCTAAAATAGGACAAGACTAGGGTGCAGGCATCCAAGTCCTCCCCCCTATTTTAGGCACGATTTATGTTAAGTGCATCCCCTAAGTCCTATTTTCCATGAAACTTCAGGGTTTTCTCATCGGGAGTCATCAAAATCATGCAAGATGCTCTAAATGCATTCTAAAGGACCCGTGAGCTAAACCTTAAGAGGGAAAAGCCCCCAAGGGGACATTTTCCAACGTAACATTTAGCCCCCACTTTAATGTATGTATAAACACAAGGCCAATACATGCATTAAAGTACAATCAACAAGCACAACAAACACACCAAGCACAGAGAAGACACGCCAATCACAAAGAAGACAATAATAGGCACACAAAACATGAAGAAGATAGTTACAGTCACACAAAACATGGAGAAGACAACATGGAAGACACACAAAACATAATGAATACAGTGAATGCAGTGAAGATAGTGATGATTTTCTTTTTCATTTTCATATATATGAAATGTAGATGCAAGTACAAGGAAAGTAAACAGACCACCCATAATGCAGGAGGGACTCATCGCCACCAGTCTTTAAGATTGCATATGGGGCAATAGACACACAAAAAAATCAAGTATGCCATACAAATCAAACATGCCATACAAATCCCAAAGCATAGGAGGAACTCATCGCCATCGGTCTTTAAGACTATGCTTGGGAACAAACACACAATACACACACTTGGAAGACACAGAGAAAACATGGTAGACAAGTGATGGAGTGTACCTATTTCTAGGTTTATGACCATCTTAGGCACATTATAGGCACACATCGATAATTGGGTCACCACAATAATCGCCAAAGACATGCTTAAGGGTTGAGTTAGTCACAGAACCGCTCCCTACCTCCACAAAGGACTTTTGAAAATGACAGGATGTGCACTCTCCATGAGAAATACACCATCCCCAACTCCATAGATGGCTTAAGATAAAAAGGATATGTGTGATATCCCACCTTCACAGAGGGCTTAAATGATTGCAAATAGATTTCAAACAAACCTTAGAGTTCAGAAGGGACTCATCGCCACTAGTCTTTATGACTACACCTGAGAACAAATGCACTTTGCTAGCATCTAAAACAGACAGCTTACCTTATATATGCCCCCACCTTAAGGTGGTTGATATCAGGTATCGATATCAAGCACATTAAGGTAGGAAGAAAACACACAAGGGAAAATGGACTCTCGCAAAGCCCATGCTACCCGGAGGTGACATGTACTTTACGATCACCAAATGTTCCCTCAAACACATTCCTACAAGAAAAGTGTTAGCATCCATAGAATCATGATAAACAATAATGCATATGATCATTCATCCAAAGAGCCAAGGTTATACTATGAATTCAGAGACTGAGTATAACTGTGGGTCTATACTGTGGAAATCTCAAAACTGAGTGTAACCAAGATGAGATTGAAAGACAAACAAAGTGCACAGAGCAACAATATTGTTATGGTTTGTAAGTGCTATAAGACAACATCAAGATCACACAAAGTGATTCTAGTAGCCAAGCGTCAGATAACATATATCAACCCCATCGTCATGTATGGACTAGATCTATTTTTTGATTACTCGCTAAAGGGGCACTAGGTCTGCATTGGTATAATATATTTTTCATCATCCGCCTGCTAGATAGAAACACTAGAGGAAGGGAAACAATAAATCAAGAGAGGAGAAACAAGTGCCTTAGGGACAGTCACGTAGGAGGGTGCCCCCAAGTCACCAACCACAACACTATGTCCATAAGACACAACACACAATAGTGAAAATAGAGGAGAAGCAAGATAGAAGAATGATGAGACAAATAGAAGAAGGGTCACAACAGAGGTGGTCTCCTGGTATCTTGGACCTTACAAGAGAATCAAGGGTCATCCCAGGAGGCTCGAACAACACATAACACATCACGGGGGAAACACAACACAAGAGATAAAGGGTTAGAAATACTTACATGGTAGTACCATTGTACTAAATTTTAGAACTTGCAAACCTCTTAAAGAGGTATTCAATGAGGTTTTGTATGAAGGTCGAGTGGTTCTTTTGAGAGTCTTGTTTATTGTCAGAAAATCCATGTAATGCTTGTTTATAAAATTCTTGTGTAAGTGAGACCTTTTGTTGCTTATAAGGAGGAGAACCACTATTATTTCTAACTGATGATAATATTCATACTCATTTCTAATTTTTAGATAGCTTTCTTTGTTGATTTTGTCTACCATAGTGATGTAAGAATCATCTTGTACTATCTCACTCTTTTGTTTTGTTATAATTATTTGTATCAGTTGTTCCATTTATTTTTCTGATGCATTTTGGTTATCTCCCAATCCTTGTAAAGATAATGGAGGAGGAACCTCAGCATAAATTCCTTTTCTGTGTGGACGAGGTGGGTTATCCAATTTTTCCTTATCCACTTCTATTATACTGACAATGTTATCATATTCCAAGTAATCATCATCATCTACTTCCACTATACCTTGTTCCATCATATTATTATTAGTATGCTTTGGGAAAGGATTAGTAAAGATTTGTAAATTCTGATGCGGCGGAGCAACTAACTTATTTCCATTGCCATGCACACCTAATACCTGTATAACATTCGAATCAATGATGTCTTGTATTTCATGTTTAAGATGGATACATCATTCAGTATCATGTCCTTGTGTCTGATGATAATGACAAAAGGCATTAGCATCAAAATAAGGTCCTTGAGTTTTGTTAGGATCGAAAGGTTTAATCAGGGGAAGCTTCATAAGATTATTACTCATAGCTTGATTCATGATAGAATGATAAGACTCAGATATTAGAGTAAACTTTCTTTGCTGATACGGTGCCTTCTTCGGATTAGTGATAGCAGACACTTGGGAAAAGTTATTTGAATTTGGTACATTAATCTTGATGAAACCCCTATTATTATTCCTCATAAAGTTATTTTGTGATGGTCCACCCATGGATTGACCAACTTGAGCCGATGAGTTTTGGTTTTCATACTAACTAGATGAATGTTGATAATCATGAAGGGCAGTACATAAATGTTGAATGGAGTTATACTTCATCAAGAGGATCTTATCACAAATGTTAGGTTGTAGATTTGTAATAAACACCTTTTGAACATCCCCATCTTTCATCTAATATTGAATTTGTACATATAGAGCTTGATACCGACTAATAAACTCAGTTAAATTCTCTTTCAGACCTTGCTTGCAATGAACTAAATCAATCAAGGAAACTTGAGGCCCAATATTTTCTTGGAAATGTTGTAAAAATTGATCAACTAATTGCAAAATGGAGTGTATTGAATTCGGAGGTAAGGAGAAAAACCATTGTTAATTAGTATCTTTGAGAGCGCAGGAAAAGTTTTGTTAACAAGTCCTCTTCAAAGTAGAAATCACTACACATAGCCATGAATGCTGCCACTTGAGTATTAGGATCACCTTTTCCACCATATTTTTCAAAGCGAGGGGTCTCACACCTTTTAGGCATAGGAGTTATCAAAACTGCATAAGATAGGGGATTACAGGCATGATAAGTTGGTATATTAGGTTGTGAAGAATTTGCCAAGTTCGTCACTTTTTGTTGTAAAGAAGTCATGCCCTGCAAAAGTTGATTTAAGATGGCATCATTGGGAGATGCGGTTTGTTGTGAGGAATTAGAACCAAAGTGAGGGGGTGATTGAGCCTGAGTTGTGATAAGTAGAGGCTGTGGATAGTTCAATGGTGGTTGGACATAGTGATAGGTGGAAGGTGGTTGCGAGTAGTTGTATGTAATAGGTGGTTGAGAATAAGTATTCATAGAAGAGATCCCCTTAGAAACTAAGTTTTGATAATTAAATCCCACAGCTTTGTAATTTTGTGAACTAATTCTATTAGATACTCCAATACAAGTGGTAGCATTACTACAAGCATTTGCATTAGTTGTTAAAATTGTCAATGTGAATGTAGATATTCTAGTAGTTGGTAGAGGTGCTGATACTTGCGTATGAGACGGTGACAACATGTTTTTGAAACCATTCGCACATTCAATCACTGTCATGACATTATTGTGTACAATATGTGTTAAACCTCATATAAAATCAATGCCATCTTGTCCTTCCTTTATCAATTCTCTTATGTGGTGGATCACAGGGACAACTTCTTCTGCTATTCTTTCAGTTTCAACAAATGCTTGAAAACCAGCTAACTCTTTATCAAGTTTGTTTATTTTCTCATCAGGTACATGTGTGACCACCTCAATAGTGTCATTGAAATCATGAAATACTTGATCTTCCATAGTGGTTGTATGAGGTATAATATCTTGCAAAATTTGTGTCTCTCCTTTTGTAAAGAAGGTATTCAATGGATTTTTAGAGGTATGAATATCATTTTCTTCAAAGGCACTAGATCCCATGAGTCTTTTGCTTCTTCTTAATGTTGGGAATTAAGGTGTCTCAACCTTGATAATTCTTTGCATTTGTAATGTTTGTATTTATTATTTAATTGCCTATGTTGTAAATATTTGGAAATTCCATATTGTCATGTTGTGGGATGTGGCACGGTGATGTGTCAATCCTACATGGAATATTACAACTTGTTATTTTGTCCTCACATGAGGAGATAGGTATCCCACTTAGTGGTAGGAATATTTTGCCATGTGTCAGCATCCTCCATGTTGTGTAAGGAAGGTTTGACCGAAACGGTTATGACGGATTCCTATGACGAATTTATGACATGTAAGAGTCAGAAATAGAAGGTTGTAAGACAGGTGATGACATGTGTCATGAAGCATCTTTGAATAAGGCATATTTGGGTGCCCCAAGGTGGAATATGACATGTTGTAAGAGAATATGCTATTTATAGCATGTGTATGATAGATTCTCTTACAGTTGTAAGTTGTAACCGCTATGACAGATTCTATGACGGTCGTAAGTGTCGTAAGAGCATCTGTCATAGCCCATTTTGGAAATAGGTGACCCCTTTCGGATGGGAGCTATGGACAAGTGTTAGGCACATTCTACAATGTTGACCAAGTGTCCTTGCGCGTGGGTTTTGGTCCATGAAGCCATGTTGGACGCCCATTCCAAGAAAGGTCCAATATTGCCTTGTATTTCCTATTTAAACAGGTGCTTGGAAATGGAGTTTGTATCACAGGTTTACATGTACTGCTATGCTACCGGATTAACTCTAGACATGAGTGTCGAAGACCATTGAAGCTTGCATTGTAAGTGTATTGTAAACATTATTTCAGATTTGTTAATACATTGTGCAGGTTTCTGAGTGTGGGGTTTTTCACCCAATAAGGGGTTTCCCCACCGTATATCTTTGTCTCTCTTCTTCTGTCTTCTTTTTGGTTCTTGTGTTTTGTTGCAATATCTCATGTTAATGGTTTAACATTATTGTAATAGTTAGGATAAAGTTGAATTTGCATAGCCCTCTCCTCAATAGATTAGTGTAGGAAGCATTTTCGCACACCTAGCTTCCTTTCAGTTGGTATCAGAGCTCGATCACCTTTGGTCCTAGTTGTTGGGTAGGGGTTTTTTGAGCTAATCTTAGGTTGAGTGGGAGCCTATGTAGAGCATTCTGTATCTTATTACAGCAAGGAGATGGTAGGCACATCAGGAAGGTTTGAAGTAGAGAAGTTCAATGGCAATAATTTTGAGCTGTGGAAGCTCAAAATGGAAGACATGTTAGTTGACCGAGACCTTTGGGATAGTGTGAACGGAACTAAACCAGCTGCAATGTCACAAGCTGACTGGGATATCAAGGATCGGAAGGCTAAGGGTCTCATAAGACTTAGTCTTGCTGATTCTATGTTGTTAAATGTTCATGAGGAGACTACTACAAAACTACTTTGGAAGAAGTTGGGGGATGTGTATCAAGCCAAATCCCTAGTTAATAAACTTTTTCTGAGAAAGAAGTTGTATTCTCTTCGAATGGAGGATGGAGGATTCGTGGCTAAGCATATGAATGCCTTTAACATGCTGGTTGCACAATTGACATCTATTGGTGTAAAGATGGAGGAGGAGGATCAGTGTATGACCCTGCTTTGTTCTCTACCAGACTCATGGGATCATCTTGTCATGGCAATCAAAAGAACCACATCCACCTTCAAAATGGAAGAAGTGGTTTCTTCGCTGTTGTCTAAAGAGATGTAGAGAAAGTCTTTTGAGGTAGCCAAAGAGGCCCTTGCAGTTCATGGAAGACCAAAGGAGAAAGCGAAGAAGAAGGACAAGAAAGTTGAGAAGGGTAGATCCAAATCCCGTGGGAGATCCAAATCTCCTGGAAAGTCCAAGGCTCTTTGTTGGAACTGTGGCAAGACTGGGCATTTCCAAAAGGAATGCAAAGAGGAGAAGAAGAAAAAGAAGAAAGCTCCTAATTCAGATTCTGACAAATCACAAGATGACGGTGATGCTTTCATTGTAGCCCTGGCAACCCATGCATCTGATGATGTGTGGCTAATCAACTCTAGTGCATCATTCCACATGACCTCGCATCGAGACTGGTTCACTAAGTATGAGGAGTTCGATGGTGGAAAGGTGTATCTGGGTGACGACTCTCATCTGAAGATCGTTGGTCATGGAAGAGTCTCTATCTGATTCCTTGATGGTTGAGTGAAGGGGATCTCTGGGGTTCTGCACATCCCAGGCTTAGCATGGAACCTGCTTTCTATAAGTATGTTGAATGATACAGGTGTACAAGTTGTCTTTTCGAAAGAAGGATGCAAGATGACTAGAGGAGTTATGGTGCTTGCTAAGGGTACTAGGAGAGGTAATCTGTTTCAGCTGGAGGCATGCATTTCACAATGCAATAGTTCTTCTGACTCAAGGAAGAGGGCAGCAATCACTTCATCCCCACCATCTGAATGAGCAGTGAAGAAATCTATTATTTCTAGCCTTGATGGTTGTAATCGTGCCTTGGAAGTTAAACTTCCTGCAGAAAAGACAATGTTATGGCATAAGAGACTTGGCCACATTGGTGAGAAGGGTCTGCGTACCCTAAAAAATAAGAACCTCATTGAGGGGTTAGATTGTAATCTTGAGTTTGACTTTTGTGAACATTGCATTTATGGAAAACAAAACCGTGTTCAGTTTTACTCGAGTTCTCATAAGTCTTCTGGTGTGTTGGACCTTATTCATTCTGATGTGTTTGGTCCTGTTAATGTTCCTTCGTTATCAAAATCTGTATTCTTTGTATCTTTTATAGATGATTATAGTAGAAGGACATGGATTTATTTTCTTAGAAGCAAATCTAAAGTCTATAACAAGTTTAAGGAGTTTAAAGCCTTCGTTGAAAATCAGACTGGTAAAAAGATTAAATGTTTGAGAAATGACAATGGTGGTGAGTTCTGTTCTACAGAATTCAATAAGTATTGCAAGGAACTTGGGATTGAAAGGCATAAGACAACTCCTTACACCCTGCAGCAAAATGGAGTTGCAGAGAGGATGAACATGACACTGATGGAGAAGGCTAGGAGTATTCTTAGTGGAGCTGGCCTAGAACAAAAGTTTTGGGTTGAAGCTGTTGCCACTATTTTCTATCTGGTAAACAAATCTCCTACATCAGCTCTTGTTGGAAAGACACCCATGGAGGTGTGGTCTGGTAGAAAGCCTTCAGTAAGGCATCTTCATGTTTTTGGTTGTGAGGCATATGCACATGTGCCTAGAGAGAAGTGGTCAAAGTTGGAGGACAAAGATGTTAAGCGTATCTTCATCGGCTATGGTGTTGGTGTGAAAGGATACAAGCTTTGGGACCCCATGGCTGAAAAAGTGTTGTATAGAAGAAGTGTCATCTTCAGAGAGCTTACACCTTCTTCCACTATTTTACAGCTAGAAGAAAAAGAAAAGAAAGAGGATGTTGTTCAGTTTCCTCTCACCCCTGAGAAGACTGAACAAAAAGACAATGTTGGACCTGATGATGAAGAGAGCTCTAGCAGCTTTGAAAGCTCAGATGAAGAAGCTGAACCTCAACCTTAGCTCTTGAGGAGGTCTACACAGATAAGAAAGCAACCTGAAAGGTTTGGTTTTACATTGCTTGATTCTAGTTGTGCTTATGCTTTGCTTACTAACAGTGATGAACCTAGAACTATATCAGAGGCTTTGGATATAAAGGATGCAGGTTCTTGGAAGGAGGCCATGGAGGAAGAAATGGGTTCTTTGGAAAAGAATCAAACTTGGGACTTGGTGCCTTTGCCTCCTGGATGGAAACCTGTTGGATGCAAATGGGTGTTCAAGAAGAAAATTGGTGCAGATGACAGTGTTGAGAAGTATAAGGCCAGATTGGTTGCGAAGGGGTATTCACAAGTGGAGGGTATAGATTATGGTGAGATATTCTCTCCCATTGTAAAGTTGACATCCATTCGATTCTTGTTGTCACTCCCAGCAGCTTATGACTTGGAGGTAGAACAGATGGATGTGAAGATAGCTTTCCTTCCTAGCGACTTGGAGGAAGAAATCTACATGTCACAGCCAGAGCATTACATGGTGAAAGGTAAAGAAAATTTGGTTTGCAAACTTAAAAAGTCTTTGTATGGTTTGAAGCAATCCCCTAGGAGATGGTACTTGAAGTTTGATGCCTTTGTGTTGTCAATTGGATTTGTGAGATCGAAATTGGATCATTGTGTGTATTATAAATTTGATGGTGATCGTATTCTCATTGTTGCACTATATGTTGATGATATGTTGCTCACTAGGAAGGGTAAGAATATGATTTCTAATTTTAAATCTTAGTTGTTAGCACAGTTTGAAATGAAAGATTTAGGGGCAGCCAGGTACATTCTAGGAATGAAAATCAGAAGAGACTGAATCAACAAAAAACTTTGGTTAAGCCAGATAAGTATGTGAAGACCGTGTTGGACAGATTTAGCATGGCAGATTGTAGACCATTGTGTGTTCTCATTTCTTTGGGGACAAAGTTATCTATTGAGGATTGTCCAAAATCTCCTAGTGAGGAGGAGGACATGAGCAGAGTACCTTATGTTAGTGCTGTTGGCAGTTTGATGTATGCTATGGTCTGCACAAGACTAGATATTGCCCAAGCAGTGGGAGTCCTTAGTCAATTTATGGCTAATCCTGGACGGGTTCATTGGGATGCAGTTAAGCGAGTGTTCAAATATTTGAGGGGTACTTCTGAGTATTCCATTTGTTATCATGGTAATGTTTTAGGACCTCCACATTCTGTTGATATTCATGGATTTGTGGATTCAGATTGAGCAGGTGACATTGACAACAGGAAATCCACCAGTGCTTATGTTTTTACACTATTTGGTGGTGCTATTAGTTGGATGAGTAAGCAACAACCTATTGTTGCTTTGTCCATGATAGAAGCTGAGTACATGACAGCAACTCATGCTTGTAAGGAAGCCATTTGGCTTAAGAGATTATGTTCTGATATTGGTGTTGATGCAGGTCAGGTCATGATTAGTTGTGACAGTCAGAGTGCAATTTGTCTTGCAAAGAATCCAAATTTCCATGCTAGAACCAAGCACATTGATGTTCAGTTTCACTTTGTGAGAGACATGGTTGAGGATGGAAAGGTAAATTTGGAGAAGGTAGATACTTTGAAGAATGTTACAGATGCATTGACAAAACTAGTGAGCACAGAGAAGTTCAGATGGTGTTCAGAGTCTATAGGCCTCTCGGCCTATAGCAGTTAAATCCTATTTTTCTATTGGGTCTTACAAGGTGTTCGACAAGTGGGAGAATGTTGGGAATTAAGGTGTCTCAACATTGATAATTCTCTACATTTATAATGTTTGTATTTATTATTTAATTGCCTATGTTGTAAATATTTGGAAATTCCATATTGTCATGTTGTGGGATGTGGCACAGTGATGTGTCAATCCTACATGGAAATGACAACTTGTTATTTTGTCCTCACATGAGGAGATAGGTATCCCACTTAGTGGTAGGAATATTCTGCCATGTGTCGGCATCCTCCATGTTATGTAAGGAATGTTTGACTGAAATGATTATGACGGATTCCTATGACGAATTTATGACATGTAAGAGTCAGAAATAGAAGGTTGTAAGATAGGTGATGACATGTGTCATGAAGCATCTATGAATAAGGCATATTTGGGCACCCCAAGGTGGAATATGACATGTTGTAAGAGAATATGCTATTTATAGCATGTGTATGACAGATTCTCTTACAGTTGTAAGTTATAACCGCTATGACAGATTCTATGATGGTCGTAAGTGTCGTAAGAGCATCTGTCATAGCCCATTTTGGAAATAGGTGACCTATTGGTCATGATGTTGGTCATAAACAAGCATAGAATAAAAGTACACATTAACCTTTATTCATCTTGAAAGATATGATGAATTTAGAGAATTCATGATCCCAAGTCTCCGGTGATTAGGTCTTAATCGTCTGACGTTACTCAGAGGTTAATGTGAGTTGTTGTTTCCATTTTGGGGCCTTACGTGAAAGTTCATCATCATGACAATACTTCTGCAAAGATTCTTATAGAGGAGTCATATTATATAGTTATTTGATGAAATGATGCAGAAATACTTCAATCCTTGCATGATATTTTCAATTGTGCATGCTCTGTATTCAAATATGCTAAAGATGTCCAATTATCTACGAGATGTCTACATATCTGTGTTATTTGCTTAAGATTATCACTTGTTTGCAATTATGAGAGTGAAATGCTCTGAATTTTAAAGAAATTGAAGAAATGCTTCTAATTAAAGTTGAACCTTTAGCTTTTGAACCACATGTATATTAGATACTGTCATGAAGAGAAGAAAACCAAACCATATTTTCACCAGGACATTCCACAGCTAGATATAGTTGATGCTAACTTCAAAGGAATTTGCATGAAGACAACACATGTAAGTAAACATGCACTCCAGGGGACGCAACAAATCACCACATATGTCCAGAATTCATACACTGATTACTCAAGATTTACTATGGATTGTAATCAACACAATCTTCTCATTCATTAAGCATGCACAAATATAAATGTATACAAAAACTTTGAAATGAGCTCTGAATGTTTCAGCGGATGGATTTCAATTAAGTTTCGAATATTTACAATAAGGCATTCCATCACATTTTATAGAACGAGGTGAGGAATCCATTACAAAAAGATCCACGATCTTGATTTATCAATGCATATCTACGGTCACCATTCTCTTTGACTTTGTCAAACTTATCAAAAGTGGCACAAGTTGCCAGATGGCAACTATCTGGGTTATTTATGCTTATATTTTCCTTTATGATGTATCTTCATTATGCCTCTCATCTGATTCATGTGGATCATCATCATGTGCATCACTTCCTGAACTTTCACTATCCTGATGATGATGGCGCCGCATGAGGCTGCATGCTGCTTAGGATCTGCTCATATAACTGCATAATTTGATCTATTCCTCCACCATCCTGAGTCTTTGCTTTGATGATGGCGTGTTTGTGTGCCTCATACTTATTTCTATTGCTATCCAGTTTGTCTTTCCTATCTTGCAGTGTCTCATTGTATTTTTCCATCTTGACCTTGATCCTCATTATTTTATCTATAACTTCTTCTGTCAAGTGGACAAGTGGATCATCTGCTACTGAGTTGTCATGTAAAGCCTTGATGGCACATTCCTCATCTTGATTTTCTATTTTCCCTTCTACTTTTCCTTCCAATGTTTCTAATATTTCCGCCTCAACAGCCATTAAATCATGTAACTTCATGCTGATATCTCTCAGTTTGTTATTGCATCTCCTGAGCACCCCACATTCAAATTGAATGTCTTTATACCAGATGTCAATTAACGAAGCGGTATTATTGTTCAATACCTATTTATTGATAAGCAACTGAGGATTTATCCTCTTTATTTCTCCCAGGATGTTTAGTACCTTTTCCAATTTGTAAGACCTTTTCCCAGTCTGCATTTGCAATTTGTCCACTTTGGTCCTGGAGTCACTCAGAATGCTCCACCTCTTCAAAGAGGCCTTTACCATTTCTTCTGCATCATCCAATGTGGATGACATCCATTTCCTTAACACAGATGCCTCATGTTTCATGAGGTCTAGTTTATTCACCTTCTCTTGAGAAATAGCAGTCAATGGGACTGCATGTTTGGTTGAAGTTTCTTCGGTAGTAGTTAGCCTTCTTATGTATGCATGCAACTGAGCAATGTGCTCCTTGTGTTGCTTATTTTTCTCTTTCTCTCTCTTCACCTTTTGAATCAAAGAATCAATAATGTCTTTGCCCTCCTGACCTTCTTGGTCTTCATTGGCAAAACCCAGATCCACTGTGCTAATTTGAAACTCATCCAAGGTAATTTTACCCTTTTCCTTCTCCACAGTAGGTACTACAATCTATGCAGTCCTTCTTCTAGTTGTTGGATCTCTTTTAATGGCTGAAGTCATTTTGGCCTTCCTCTTGGGTTTCATTATATTCTTGGAGAATAATGTGGACACATCAAATTCTTGAATTTCAAACTCTTCTTCTTTAGTTACCTCTTTCTCCAACCACGGAGGCACTTGATCATGTTTTTCGGCATCATCATGATGTTCACCCGTGTCTCCTGTTTCTATCAGTAGATGTGGTGGAGATGGTGATTTTCTCAATTCTTCTTCTTGATGCTCACTTTGTTGTTGATCTTTTGGCACATCCTCCTATTGAGGAACCTCTTTCTCTGGAGGAGCATCTTCTTGGGGTGGAGGATCATGTGTTGTATCTATATGTTGATCATGATCCTTCTCCATCATTACTTCATCTATTTTCAACTCTTCCCCTTGTTGAGGTTCATTTTCAATAATTGACCTTGTGGCATCCTCCCTTGGCTTTTCTATTTCTTGTTGCATATCCACCACACTAGATATTGTGGAGTCTGCCTGAGGCGCTGGCATTTGTTCTGAAGCCATTATTTGTTCCACACCTGTACTATCAACCTCCTAAGCTTTGGTAGCAGGATCTTCTATTATTTTCTCCTCATCAGCTGCCTTCTCTTGAACTTCTATTATGACAGGCTTCGTGGATGTACCTTGTGCAATTGGTGGGCTTACTTCTGAAGTATGGCTCTCTGGTTCTGCCACCTTTATTTCTTCTGCAGGTGTCCCCTATCAGGTGATCCTGCTGGATGTTCAGGACTTGCATCCTGTTTCCCTGTTAAGTCCACTACTGCAGGACTTGTCACCTCTATAATTAATGTATCCAATCCCATTTCTTGGGCTATCTGCTCTTGGCTCTTTTCTTGTTCTGCCTCCACTTGCTTCATCTCCTCCAGTATAGTTTGAACTAGTGGAGACTTGTGAGGGGTCATGCTTGTACCAGCAGCAAGTGTTTCCATCTTTTGTGCAGCTACCTCTTGTACAACTTCATCATCAGACAAATTTATTGTCTCGTCTAGCGAAACATGCCCTGCTTGCATCTGAGAAGTTTCTTTCATCTGCTCCTATGTAAGTTCAGTTTTGAACTTGAGAATGGTAGGAAGTGGAACATTATGCTGAAGTTCCTTAGGTACTTCACTACCTGCCCCTTGTAACAATGTTGGGGGTTGTCTTATTTCACCTCTCATAGAGGTTCTTTGTTTCTTAGGTGGGGTGGACACCACCACCTATGGAGCTCTTCTTTTCCTCTTTATTATCAATGGAGCCTCTTCTTCTTTAGGCTCTTCCTCCATGAGGATATCTTCTTCTCCTGGTTTTCTTGAGGATTGACCCTCTTCTAGGGTCTTAGTGATTCCAGCCTTTGCTGTCTGACTCTTCTTGGATTTTCCTTTCCTTGGAGGGGATGCTGATTCTGATCCAGATCCTGATGCTGCTGCCTCGTCAGCTACAAATACTGCCCTTTCAATAATAACTGCCCTTTCAATAATAACCCCTTTGGGTTCTTTATCTACCTTCTTGCCCCTTGGGGGTCTTTTGCTCTGTTGTTGTGGTGGAAGGAGTCTATCTCCCTTAGTCTTCCTCTTTTCATTCAGGAAGTCATCATACTCATCCCCAGGAATATCCTGCCCCTTCTTCTTGTTCTCCACCGTAATGGCAATACCCTTCTTCTTCAATGCCTCAATCTATTCATCAATCCAAGCTTGGGTTAGTTGTATGGTCCTGGCAATGAAGGGGTCCAAGGATATATCTTCCTGTATAGTGAGGTTAGGTGCAGAGATGGTGTCGTTATATATCTTATTTTGCTCATATTCATCTGCAATTATCCTGCCATCATCTTTCTTCAATTGTTAGGGAATGGGGATGCAATCAAAGGTTCTAATTTGATTCAGAGTTAACCTTTGATACCTTCTTCTTCTTGCTTCTACTTCATCCTCGCAGTCAACCCAAAAATCCTCTAGGTGCCTCTGATGAATAGGCCTTCCTATTATTTTTTGCATTTTTCCGTACGGATCATATGGTCTCATTAATGGAAAAGGCTACAGACTCATTTTACTTAAGGTGATCATCACCTTCTTTATGTGTTCGGAATCTGGGCACATATAGCAGCCAATGCTGACTAGAAACAAAATTGGTGGCAGCTTCTTAGCATCTTTATATGCTTTTATCATTGTGGAGCCCTACCTGATGAACTCCATAAGTACCACTGCATCAGTGGATACCTGGGCAGCATGAGGAGAGGTCCTTCAAAACCCTCAATCCTTATGTAAGAGAAGGTGGCAAACTGTATGTACCAGGCTCCATGCCTATAGATAATTTCTTGAGCCTCCATGCTCAATCTCTTTGTTCTGTCCTCCTCCATGGTCCTCACCAGATGCATGGAAAATACATCATTGACCAGTTTGTAGTCTTGGAGGTAATTGGCTCTTTGCAGCTGGGGATGATGATCCCAGATATGCACAGCATTTGTGCCTGTAAGCTTTCCATCAGTAACTAGTGCATCAAATGTGCCTTGGTATG
The DNA here is from genome assembly GCA_027924645.1 of Cunninghamia lanceolata. Taxonomy (NCBI): domain Eukaryota; kingdom Viridiplantae; phylum Streptophyta; class Pinopsida; order Cupressales; family Cupressaceae; genus Cunninghamia; species Cunninghamia lanceolata. The sequence continues at coordinate 4,974,849 of BSBN01000082.1, forward strand.
CATAGGAATAGACAATATAGGATGTCATATAGAAAGCACAATTTAAACCTCCTAGGTTCATCAGCTGCTCATGTAGAGCATCACCTATTAATTGGCCCCACAATGGCTTGATGTTAGAGTATATGCACATCATTATTATACCATACATCCAATCCTTAAAGCTACTAGCATCAGGCTGGCCTGTGGCTCTGCTCAGTAGTGCCATCATGTATTGGTATTCTTCACTAAAATCATACTTGAACAAGTGCACAGGAAGTTTGGCGGCTGCCGGATATGTGCTGTTCTCAGCCCTCCAGTGGTAAATGTTTTTCCTGGCTTGTTTTTTGTTATTCTCATATTCTTTCTTTGATTTCTTCAGGTCTACACTCTTGACCTTCTTGCCCAATGGCAGTCCAAATGTTCTGGAAAGACCTTTGATGGACAGGTCTGCATATATTCTCCCATGCTTCATTACCTGCCTGGTCTCTGGATTATAATTCTTGGCACACTCGATGACCAGCTCCAGACACTCCATGGAGTACGGGAAACCGGAGGCATTCCACATCCCGGATACGAAAATTGCATCCAGCACAGGACTTCTATTTTTCTCGTCATTCAGTTTAGCTGACCAGGCCTCCAGATTGGTATCCCCCTGATGGGTATCTGTAATGATGCCATATTTGAACAGGACGCCCCTCTGAGATAAGAACATAGGCTTGCTGAATTCTTCTTGACACTTAGCGAACCTTTTGTCAGCCATGGTTACCTGCAATTAGCAAAATTTTGTCTTACATTGGGTATATACATGCATGCCTATAACAATTTATCTTTAATATTCATCATGCATATCACATTCATTTAGCATAAGTCCATCATGGGTGGTGCATAAACCAGAACCTGCAGCATCATACCTGACTATTACAAAAATAACAAGATGAGGGTTTCATTTACTTACCTGGTTATGCTGATCTCTTTTAATACCAATGGAATTCTGAAAGTGCCCTTAATTCTTGCTGATGATCGCGCGCTTTCTGCTGCTTACAAAATTCGCTTGTCGAAATATCACCTGTAGGAGGATATGGAAGCTATGCTCTGTAAAAAGTAATTTCTTCGCAAGGTAAATGTGAAATGGCATTAGACTTACCTTTTAACCTTGCAACTAGGGTAAATTTAGGGCAAATCCTGACAGGTTAGATTTTATTCGTTGATTTTCTGCACGGAAAGTTAGGAGTTCGCCAGGTGTTCCATCTGGTTTAATGATCGACGAGAACCACCTACCATGTCTACGCATATTTAATGCTAATGGCGGCAACGGGAGCGGGGTGATATCTAAATGGCAGGATGATATTTGAAAATGTCGGGTATGTTTAAATATCAGGTGATATTCGCGCCATCAGGCTGTGTTTTAAATGTCAGAAGGATACTTGAAAATATCAGGCTGTGTTTTTTTTTTTGATGATGATGATGACCAAAGTCATTCTTCTTTTGACTCTTGGGATATCGGGGTGACGTCATCCAGATATTCGTTCTTTGTATCGGAAAGGCATCATGACGTCATCGTCATGTTATGCGAACATGATCATGTTTAGAAAATATCCTGCCGAGATGTAAATGTGATGATGATGTCATCATCATGTTTGTTTCTTTGTTTATCAGACTTGGATGACGTCATCCAGATATTGGCTTAGGGTGATATTTCATGGTAGGAGGATATTAAGAAATATCAGGTTACATTTGGAAATATGACGCTCGCGATATATAAGAGTGTTTGACGGGGAAGATTTACTATTGCTTAAAGTTAATGTCCGGATATTTGGTCCGCATGACTTATTGGGTGATGTACCAAGATCAGGATGATCTTCGACATCATGACTGAGGTTATAAAATATGATCCTCCTCCTGCGAATATCAGGTTTGACCAAAACTTTGACTGTTCACAACTCTCATATCCTGATGAATATCAGGGTGATGTAAAAGGCAAACCTGCATGGAATTTAATGCTCTTTCTAAATATGAGGTCACAGAAATGAAATATGAATTTTGATAAACTGACCTCATAATGGTGACTTACCTCATCTTGATTCCACATGATGATGCACATGACTTACTTTTACCAAACCGCCAGAAAGCAGACAACACAAGCTAAGCCAAAAAGTTGGGTCCCTATTTTGCCAAGTCAAAATGGGGCGTGTTGTGTAATCACACAACATGACCCCTTTGGGATGGGAGTTGTGGACAAGTGTTAGGCACATTCTACAATCTTGACCAAGTGTGCTTGGGTGTGGGTTTTGGTCCATGAAGCCATGTTGGACGCCCATTCCAAGAAAGGTCCAATATTGCCTTATATTTCCTATTTAAACAGGTGCTTGGAGATGGAGTTTTTATCACAGGCTTACAGGTACTGTTATGCTACCGGATTGACTCCAGACACAAGTGTCGAAGACCATTAAAGCTTACATTGCAAGTGTATTGTAAACATTCTTTCAGATTTGCTAATACATTGTGCAGGTTTCTGAGTGTGGGGTTTTTCACCCGATAAGGGTTTTCCCCAATGTATATCTTTGTCTCTCTTCTTTTGTCTTCTTTCTGGTTCTTGTGTTTTGCTACAATATCTCATGTTAATGGTTTAACATTGCTGTAATAGTTAGGATAAAGTTGAATTTGCATAGCCCTCTCCTCAATAGATTAGTGTAGGAAGCATTTCCATACACCTAGCTTCCTTTCACTTAAATGGATATTTCTATTAGGGTAGAGGGTCATAAGACTCATGCAAGAGCATGCAACACAGAATGCATAAACTAATAGAACAAACCATAGGATCAAGATATGTTTAAGATCTAAAATGCTTGATTTTTTGACTTTTTTCAATGCAAATAAGTGGAAGAAAAGGTGTTGTAAGGAAATTGATTAGAGGCAAAAAATAATGTCTGTTATCAATCTAATAAAGCAATAATATCCTTCACAACACACTTCTGATGCAAACCTAGAATGATGACAAGTCAAAACCTAGTGAAAATACACTAAAATATGCAATTTTCACAACTTTTCAATGCAAAGACCCAATAAAATGGGTGTTGTAAAGAATTTTAAGAGGTACAATAGATTATTAAAGTAATATCAGTACCTAAAGCCATAAAATCCATCACAACACACTTGGAGTACAAATCTAAGTCAAACCCTAGGGAAAATATAGCCAAAATATGTAATTTTTCACCAAATTTTCAATGTAAGGGCCCAATAAAAAGGTGTTGTAAAGAATTTTAGGAGGGGAAGTAGATAATAACCCTAATAATAGCCAATTAGTGTAGAAAAATCCTTTACAACATACCTATGGTGCAAATCTAGAGAGACGATAAGGCCAAATCTAGTGAAAAACCAAGGTTTTCAAACCCTAGGCATGAAATTTTGCAAGAAAACCACTATGATGCAACACTGTAGATAGAAATCAGTCCTAATGAGTGTTTTAAAAGGGTAGTAAAATCTGAAACAATATTTTGACTACAAACCCTAGCTAATGCAGAACTAGGTTATATGAAAAAATGTACAATTTTAAGCAATTTTCAACAATTTAAGCATGAAAATGCAATCTAAATGAATGCTGAATGATTAATTTCTATATTTTAAATAAGATCTGATGATAATGACATAAATTTATTGAAATTAAATGCAAACTACTTCAAATTATTTGAAAATGCAAGCTAAAAATGCCAATTTGTTTTTCAAAATTTTCCAATTTTTTAATTTTTTTTGTAATTTTCTGAATGCAATAAGATGAACAATGATATGAATGAATGTAAATCTGAAGCACAACACTCAGAAAGGTGCAAAATTCAAAAAGAACATGGGTTCACCAAAATTTTTAGGGTAAAATATGAAGAGGGTTGATTTTATTGATTTGTCTTGATCCTCCTTTCACCACTAAACATTCAAGGACATTCAGCTGAGTAGGAAGTCTACTACAGGATTCTTGTCACTTGGAACATATGGGAAGATTGGAATTGTATGATTTAGTTATTCAATTAAGGCCAATTATGCTCAAAACCCTAATTACATGAATTCGTGAAGAAACAGACAATTTACGGAAAATGATCGTACATAGAGATATCAAATGACAATCAAATGTGTACCAGATTTCAAAGTTCAAAAAATAGAAAAGTTGGGGACTAATGAAAGGGCACCCTAGTCTAGTGCCATAGTTTTTGTTGAGATCTGAGAACCTTGTCTACAACCTATTCCTGCTGTTCTAGAGATTTTCCTGTTGCGAGATCTGGAGGACTAATGAGCAGGCACCCGAGTCTAGGTCCCTATTTTCTTCTCTGATATGCAATTCCGACAGTCTGCACTACTCTCCTATAACTCCGCTTTTTCTGCTTTCGCAACATGTAACCTACAATCACAGAAAAATAGGTTGGGGGTTGTGGTGTTTAGAGGCTTGCCTCAGTCAAGCCCCAGAGAGACATTCAAGTCTTTCGAACACCGTTGTCAGATAAAGAGTGTGTATCCCTACAGGATAGAGGCAAAATGCAAATGATAAATGATTGAAAACACAATTGAAATTACCTTGTACTAAAGATCTCATGGAAGGAAGATGCTCCTCATGCCATGAGGAGATGGATGCCAAATCTACAAATACAAACATAAGAATAACACAAATTTTGCTCTGCAACACAATGAATGCTTTGAATCACTTTCACAAAATCACAATGCTCATCTAATTTCCATCTAGTTTACAAACGAATCACTAAACATGCTTATATATGCAACTACAAACATTCCCACTAAGAATTTCATAATTCAAACTTACTGTGTCGGCATAGGACCTAAATAACGGTCATAAACTGACACTTTGAAATTAGTCCTGACCTAAAATAGGGCAGGACTAGGGTGTGTATACCTGAGTCATCTCCCCCTATTTCAAGTAGGATTTATGTTAAGTGCATCCCCTGAGTCCTATTTGCCATGAAACTTCAAGGTTTTCTCATTGAGAGTCATCAAAATCATGCAAGATGCTCTAAATGCATTCTAAAGGACCCGGAAGCTAAACCTTAAGAGGGAAAAGCCCCCAAGGGGACATTTTATGACGTAACGCAAATAATTCAAAAATCCAGGAAAAACCATAAAATCATGAAAGATCAAAATTTTGCATTCTTGATTATGTTCCATCATGTATTTTGTGACTATCATGCTCTTGTTTGATTTTTATCCTAGTAAGGAGTCTAAGGTTTCTTAGGTATAGGTTGACCCTTTGAGCCTTTGAGATCCCACAACAATTCATGTTCACCACTTATCACTATTACCCTACTACATTTTTCCAATAATTTTGATCAAAGCCTAGCTCTTAGCTCTACACTAATCCCAATCTTAATGATCCATGTTGTTAAGTCTAAGTGAAGTCAGTATTCAAACCCACATTTTTCAAAAGAAGCTTTACAAGTAGACCTTCCCCATTCTTCCCTAGTAGAAAGGAAGTCTGACTAGAATTTGAAAAACTTTAGGTGGCACTCAGTCCCTTATCTTTCCTGGCCAAAAATGTCAGGAGGATCAAAACTCTGAAGGAAGCAATCTAAAATACAAGTGAATAAAAAAAATTAGTGATTAAAAAATAAGAGTGATGAGAAAAGAGAGAATAGAAAGACCAAAGATGTTGCATTTCCAAAATACTCAGAAAGTTCAAAAGTATTCATTTCCATAAAAATGAAAATATAAAAAAAAATAAGAGAAAATCAAGCGAGGCATTCCAAAAATACAAAAAAAGAGAAAAAAGAACAAAAAAAGAGAGCTACAAAAAAAGAGTGATAAAGAGAAGATTGTTGAATGCCTGTACCCTTGGGTGGAGATAAATCTAAGATCAAAGCTTCAAGGGTGACATTCTATCAGAGGAAATAAAAGAGAAAGGTACAAAGCACATACACACACTAGTTAAGCAAAACCAATAGTCTAATAGTTTTTAGAACCATCTTTTATCTTGGGACCCTTATTTTTTCCCTATTTCCTTTACCCCAGGGCTATCTTTCTTTCCGTCTATGATCTAATTCTAGCGAATGTCAATAAAATTTGTTACTCGTCCAAGTTGAAAGCTTGTTAAATTGTCTTATCTAGATAAGGATCAGTGCTTAGCCTCCAACAAAGCCTAAAATTAGAAACATTCCATCTCCTCCTCATTCCCACTTGAGTCCCTAATCACATCCCAAAGATCAATAAGTCTCTTTATACCAAGTTAACTCATAATCCCCTAGGTCAAAAATCCTACTTAAGAGCAATCACATTGTTCATTCCATCTGCATACATGCTATCATAGAAAATCAAAAGCAATAAAACATGTCATAACATTATGGCATTCATCGCACTTGGAATTTGCATTACATATTTGTGAACCGCATCCAAACATATTGCATGCCATTTATATCAAAAAAAGACAAAAACAAATTGCATCATCCATATGTGATCATCTTAGGTATGCGTTCTCATAAGCAAAATAAAATCTCTAGCAAACTATATGCACAAGAGGTAAAGTGAAGTACAAGATGTCAACTAAAGCTACATTTAGATCTCAATCAATTAGGTATTGCAATGATACGTGCAAACAATGTCCAAGTACAAGTCACTCCAACAAGTCAAAAGAGCAAAACTGTGCAAGTCTCCCCATGCAAGGGAGAAAAGGTATAAATATCTTCCATAAACATAGGTCTCTCAAGGACCTCAAGGAGTGTCAAATCAAACCTTTTCAATATCTTAAAAAAAAACATAAAAATTAGGTAAATTAAAAAAACCAAAAAAAATTTTAAAACCTTAAAAATCCCTAAAATTTGAATACGTTCTTAAAAAATTTCAATAAAAGGAGAATATATTATTCTCCTCTCTATCTTAGCATGTATTTTATTTCCATAGTGCTCTTTCATGCTTGCATCTTTACAGGCCCCTATGGTGAAATGAAGCAACTCGGGTACACTTACGATGCAATTGACAGTATGTTTGATTGTTTCACTTTTAATGCTTATTCTAAAAAATATTAAATATTAGACTAATGCTTCTCATTACAAGTACAATTTCAAGAAATGGACAATAGGTAAGGCCTAATTTGGGAATGGTACCTATTTTTCATATAGACTATCGTCCCCGAGGGGGCAAATATGTAAGCACTAAAAAGACACATGGGCCTACATGGTAATCCTATGATGAGATATGATCCTAAAAACGTACATGTAAGCATGTATATATGACCTCTCAGCATGTGTTCCTCTTGGCGACATGTGGATCATACTCTCTCTTCACTTTCCTCCTTTGTTTTCCCCTTGCTAATTTGTGCAATGTTGTCCTTTCTTCATTTGTCCTTTGTCAGTTCTTTCTTTTCTTCACTTTCTAGCCTTGTCACAAGACCTAGAAGTGTTGTTTCCTAGGGAATATTCATCTTGTTGACCTTTCCCATCATTTTTAGGCCTTTGGAGGCCTCGAACTTACATACTGACTGTTTTATAGGAAAAGAGGGACAATGGGATTGACTGGCTAGATCCTCCTTTCACTACAAACATTCAAGGACATTCAACTGAGTTGAATCACAACTTTTGCAAGAGGATTCACCTACAGTTTGATAGTCACCTGAAACAATATGGAAATTTAGAAATTGTCAATTAATGTATTAATTTAATGCTCAAGTATGCCGAAAACCCTAATTATGCAAAACAATAGGCAAACTGATAAATTACGACCAATGCTTGCAAACTAAGATAGTAGACATAGATTAGTTACTGACCATTTTTCAAAGTTCATGATGGATAATATTCAGGGAAAATGACCTAGGTGCCCAAGTCCAAGGTACAGTTTTCTTCAGGGAATTCAGGACTCCTTCCGGCACTGATAATCATTATTTCATTTGTTTCTGTCACGGAAGATGCAGAGGACACTGCCCTAGGCGTCCTAGTCCAATGCAAGCTATTCTTCAGGATGTTGGGAATTCTTTAGATGTAGATTGTCACTGTCGCAAAGATTCCTATGTCTGCAACCTTGGAGGACATTTCCCAAGGTGCCCTTATCCTGAAAGCACTCCAAACTGCTTCTTTCCACTGGATTCGAAATCCTTATCTTCTGCAACCTTCCTCTGCAACTCCACTCCACGAAATCCAATACCTATAACCTGCAATCACAAGGAGTGTAGTTGGGGGTTGTGGTGTTTAGGAGATTGCCTCAATCAAGCCCTAGAAGGACATTCAAGTCTTTCAAACACTGTTGTCAGATAAAGAGTATGTATCCCTACGGGATATAGACAAAAACAAATTGATAAATGATTCAAACACAAATAGATATCACCTTGGAGGTGTAGCTCACATGTAGATGAAAATCCTTCAACACATGAGAATATGAAACCAAATCTGCAATCACAAACACAATAACAATGCTCTGCTCTGCAATAATGAATATCTTGAATGCTCTAAAATCATAAGTTCGCCACAAGTTCATAATCATCTTCTAGTTTATAAATGAAACCCTAAACATGCTTATATATGCAACTAAACACATTCCCACTTTAAATTTCATAATTCAAACTTAAGATGTCAGCATGGGACCTAACTAACAGTCACATAATGGACATTTAAATTTGGGACCTGTCTTAAATAGGGCAAAACAAGGGTGCAAGCTTCCATATCCTAGGTCCCTTTTTAGGCTAGGTCTAAAGTACACAATGTCCCTCAAGCCCCATGTGACATGGGTTTCAAGACATTTTCTTTCAGGAGTCAAAAAGAACATGCAAGATGAAAAACAAGGGACTTGGGAGCTAAACTTAGGAGGTAAAAGTCCTAGGGGGACATTTTACAACATAACATTTAGCCCCCACTTTAATGTATGTGTTGCAAGTATGTACCTAATCAGTGTTGTCATTGATGTCAACATATTATTCTTGTTGTCATTGGTGTCAACTATATCTTATTCTATTACTTGTTTAGAAGACTTGTATGTTGAGGATATTGAGAAAATTAGCCTCTCCGGAAGGAACAAGTGAGTTACAGTGAAGTGCAGTATAGATAGTGAGTGGTATGTTAAAGAACAGCCTGGTAGACTAATCCACATCTCCTTCTGGATGATGATCTGGTAATTTAGTTTAGGTATGATGTTCTTAGTTGTCTAATAGTGCTATGCTTCAGAGATTATGTCCTGACTTCCTCCAGAAGTCATCTTGAAGAAATGCCTACGTTCGGGTAAGCAAAGGCTTAGCAGAATCAGTGAACAGGGCATAGTGTAGTGGTCCACATTCCTCTGCAGATAAATATTTTGTTATGTGGTTGTAAGGTGTTGTAAACACTTGTATGAAGTGTCTTATTCCAAAGTTAGAAGATCTGAAGTCCACTGGAAGGTTTTGTACAAGCTGCTGAGTATCGACATAGTATTTGACAGTGTTTAACAGAGACAGTCTAAGTTATGATGGTCCACATTTCTCTGTAAGATGATACCATGCCTTGCGGTACTGAAGGTGAGTTTGGGAATGTGTAAAGAGTCCTTGATATGATTCTGGAAGTGTTTTGTGATCCGTAGTAGAAGTTGCAAGTCAGCAGATGAACCTGTTAAGCATGCTCTTGAGGAACAGGTCGATTGGTGAGATAAATCATGATGCGGAGAAAGTTTAGCATGTGAAAGATGTATGTAAGTAATTGAATGATTATAGCTGACATATATGAAAATATTTGGAAGAAGATTTGGGTCCGCGCATCACATAGTGTATTGGGTTAAGCGATAAGGTACATCTTTCTATGTACACATTTCACTTCTTGGATGCTGACCTGATTATGGAGTAAATCATGATATGGATATATAAAGGCAATGATCTTCAGTTGAGAAGATGTGAGAGTGTGAAAGAGGTGTATGTGATGTGAGCATGCGAATAGAAGAGTAGAGTTAAAAGAGAAGCAGCGATGAAGACTTGGGATTCAAAATAAAGTTATTAAATGACTGCACCCTGGCATAGTTGTAGATGCTAAAGCAGTATTCAAATATCATGTGTGATCTATTTGGAAGCAAGTTTTTGTCATCAAGGTAGTAAGCCAACAGTGAGCCTTCAGTAGGGTTTAACAACCCTCAGTGTTTAACAGCCCTTATTGTAATCTTGCTAGGTTTAGGGTTGAGGCAGTGAGCCTGCTAAACTTAGTTGTACATCATGGATGTGAGCCAGCATATTCTAGGCCCGTGGAGTGACCGAGCCTAAACATCATTTTTGTAAAGATTGCAATATATATTTGAGATCTAATCCTCTCCGTGGTTTTTCCCTCTTTGGGTTTTCCACATAAAATCTTGGTGTTATGTGTCATGCTTTTATGAATGCTATATTTTGCTTCTATTGGATTATTCTTTTGAAATGGTTAAAAGTCAAAGTACATGAAAAGATTTATAGAACACTGATTCAACCCCCCTCTCAGTGTTCCTGACATTCAACAATTGGTATCAGAGCAAGGTTCCTCAGAAGAAGTTTGACAACTTGAGGAAGATATGGGATAGTGTGATCATGGTAGCAAGAAGGTATGAAAATTATGAAAGGTACAATCAACTAGAAGCAACTCTAATGGACCTTGAAAATTTTGAAGCAGAGGTCAGAGATCTAAAGGAGAATCTAAACCAAGCTGATGAATGCATCTTAAAGCTGAAGGAGAAAGTCAAGAAATTCAAAGACGGATACAAAGAAGTCAGTGACCAATTGCTATCAGCAAATGAAGCCCTAGAGGATTTGGAAGCAGAAGTTACAAAGAGAACAAAAATAGAAGATGATTTGAACTTGATTGTGAAAAATAGATCAAAAGATTGTGCAAAACTTGAAAAAGAAATTATAATCTTGAAAACAAATCTAGAAAAGGCCAGAAGTTTTGAAGAAAAATTTAGGATAAGTACTGCCAAGCTTGACGAAATGATTGCTAGTCAGAGGAATGCTGACGACAAACATGGTTTAGGATTTGAGAAAGGATAAAGTTCAAACTCTGGACAAATAAGCATGGAGTCAAGGGAAAACAAAGGATATCAATTCAGAAATCAAAGAAGAAGACCTAGAAGACCTCCAGTCAGACAACCATATGCTCAAAGGTACCCATATTTCAATGGTTATTGCAATTCATGCAATAAGTTTGGTCATAGGGCTACTCAAGGTAGGAGCAGAATAAATCAAAAGACTCCACTATTCTTTGGTCAGTGTTTCAATTGCAAGAAAATTGATCATAGAGCAAATGAATGTAAAAATTAGATCAGGAAAGGTTTCAACTTTGGGAAGAATGAACAATCATTCAAAGGTAAATGCTTCACTTGCCATAGAACTGGTCATAAAGTTGTTGTTTGCAAAAGTAAGTCAGAATCCTATTAGGTGCAATGCATGCTATAAAATGGGACACAAATCAAATGAATGTAGAAGTTTGGTAAGAACTAATCTTCAAAATTTTAGGAACAGTCAATCTCTCAATGGAAAATATTTTGCATGCAATAAATCTGGACATATGGCTAATCAATGCAGATCAAATTCAATCAATGAAAGGAATCAAGGTAAAAATATGTGGTGTGCTTCAATTGCAACAAATTTGGACATGTTGCAAGGTTTTGCAGAAGCAAGAATGAGAAGAGAAATCACTACTTTGAAGAAAGGAGAACAAAGTAGAGAAATGACAAGGGAAATGGGAAAGTTAATCTGGTTGAAACCAAGAGAGAAATGAACAAGCTATGGATCAAGAAAGAAGTAATTGAAGTCAGGGATCAATCCACACCAGTATCCGATGTAGATACTTCCTCTGGGAAGTAAATCAAGAGCTTTGGCCCAAGGGGAGTAGTGTGGAAAATCTAAATCCCCCAGCTAGAAAGTGGGTGCCAGAATTTGGAACGAAGACGTATGATGAAATCTGATGGGACACAACTCTTAGAAGGAAGAACAGTAAGAAAAGGAGTTAACATGGCATATTGCGGAGCAATCATAATCAACCATATTATACAGTGAGGGGTTTTCAACAACCTTTTGGGATGAGCATCTAATGGCGACTAAGTCAATCGTGTGAAGGGTAAAAAGGAACTTTCTTTCACTTTGCATTTAGCACAACAGTGTATCAATTTGCTCTGCGAACTATAGGATTCTTCAATCTGCGTGGGGGAAATTCTTCTTTTTGTCATGCTCACATATAGAAGCCCTTGGAAGGTTGTATTTGTAGCGGTTGTAAATCAAGCAAGGACTATGGCGGATCTTTAGAATTTACTACTGGAGACAGCTGGTCAAACTAACGTCCATGATGAAAAGCATAAGGATTCAAGCTCCAACAAAGAGGAAGCAATCTAATTCTTTTTTAGATGATGGCAGCAATTTAAATTTTGATAATGGGGATGATTCTAATGATAGAAAGACATCTGGGACAAGGATGCCTTTGAAGAAGAGATTTGATTCTGATGATGAGGGCTAGAGAGATGATTCAGACAGTGATGGATTATCGCTTGGGAGTGACTTGTACAAAAATGATGAAGATAGGGAATGACTTCAAAAGATATTTGAAATAGACAGGGAGATGATTTTGGTAGAGAATAAATAATTTTGGTGCGAAAGAGGGCTAAAGCTCAACAAAATGAGACTAGGAATCAGAAGGGAAAAGATGTAGGGCCACCATCTTCACGGATGCGCTCTTCTATGAAATCTACTAGGACAGTGTAAGAAAATGCCTTAAATGAATTGGTTGAAAGGAGACAGAAGGCACATCATTCAAATGTGCAGAGAAAGTGAAGGAACACTGCTGGGTCATCTAGAAGATGAGATTCTTCACCTGGCAGATGAAAGTCTCATGCTAATTCTAGTGTTAATCCATCATCCTCTAGTAACAGGGATTAGAATCCAAACAGTCAAGGAAATTTAGATGACAGTAATGGAGAAGGCACAAATTCTAATATTCCTTCCTTTGAAGATATTAAGAGTATAACAATCTAGGGATTAAAGCTTGCCAAGTGGTTCATGGAGCCATTCTTCGAATAGATCATTGTGGGTTGTTTTGTGAGAATTGGGATTGGTATGTCAAGGTTAGGACATCATATTTACTATCTTTGCATGGTCAAAAATGTAGACGCAACGAAGGCTGACAAGCATTACAAATTTGAGAATAGGATTATCCACAAGTACTTGGATTGTGATTGAGGGAGTGATGATAGTGCGGCTAGATGGTAGATGGAGAGGGTGTCTGATTAGCCACCCCTTAAGAAAGAGTTTAAGAAATGAGAACGGGAATTAGAGTGCACTAAGGGCCAAATTTTAGGTAGAGATGATGTGGAAGAGAAGAAAAAGGTATTGAAGGAAATAAATAATTTTGTCTATTCTGCAGAAACTGTAAAGCAGATATTGCAGGAGTTAAAGATGGCTTCTACAAGGCCATCAAATCTGGTTGCTGAGAAGGATAGGCTAAGGAAGGAGATGGAACTTGGAGAAATCAAACATGATTACTTAGAAGAAGGCATGATCAAAACAAGTTTGAAAGACTTAGAAGTCCCTTCACTTTAGAGAAAAAGCAAGGATGCAAAAGCCATAATGCTTGCAGAGATGAATAAGAAAAACAAATTTGAAAATTTTAAGAATGCTTCAATGATCAAGCCTGCTAACTTTAATATCCTTTCTCTTGTCGCTAGACTAGATCACAAAATTATTATAGTGCAAAGAATGATGCTACAGAAGCAGACATAGAGGCAATTTAGGTAGAACTGAAATGGATCTGTCTCCTGAGTATCAAACTAAGGATGAGAAGATAGGGAATTGTTAAGGACGCCTCGCCAAAACAAAACATAGAACAATATGAAAATATGGACATAAATCCTCTAGAATGAAGTCAAGAAGAAATATTTGAGAGAGCAAGAGACACTATAGATGTCTTAGTTGGTGCTGGAAGGGAACAAGCTGTAGATGAGTCCAAACTTATTCGAGGACCTGGCTGAACTAGGACAAGGTCCAAAATTGTCCAAGACTATGGTAGATGAAGCACCTAAATCAGAGATCATTGAGTCTGAACCTACAAAGGCAGAAAATACTACCAGATGAACTTGGCACTAAACCTGAAGGACCTAGGGAATTTGTAGCAGCAAAGAAGGAAAAATAAAAAGGAAAGAAAGTAGCAGTAGCAATTGCTGAAGAGAAGGGCAGAAGATTAAAGGAAAGGTCCTAGGAAAAAAGGTTCCAAAACTTGTGAGAGAAATGTAGGAAAGGTTAACAAGATTGAATGAAGAAAAGGAGAAAAGGAAGCTTTAGAGGAACAAGGCAGAAGGCAAACCATCAACAGGCAAGCAGAAGGAAGAAGCTCACATGGATGTGAAGCAGGAGAATATGGAAACCAAAAAGGAGGGGAAAGATGATAAGAGAAGCCTCCAGAAGAAAACCTGTAGATAGAGTCATGTCTAAAGCTTTGAGAAGACAAGATACGTTACTCTTAAAGTGATAGCATGTGAAGGTTCTAGATATGGTCTAATGTGTACTCTTGAGAGGGAGCAGTCAGAGCAATAAAAGGAAAAAAAATGTAGCAGTGCAAGTAACAATCAGAGATGGTTGCTGAAGTCAAGAATATTATGAAATTATCTCCTAGGGGAAGCAGGTAAATGATGCTAATATGAATTTATGATAAAGAGCAGTAAGTATTGCAGTGGTGCTGGTAGAGAAAATAGGGAAATAGTAGCAAGATCCTAAGGTAAGAATTGACAAACCAAGAAGGAGAGAACTTCACATGAAGAACCAAAGTTGCAGTCAGGAAAGCATCAAGTAAGGGGGAGCAGTCAGTTGAAGAGAGTTTAGAAGAGAGATTAGATCAGAGCAGATGAGTACAAGTATGTGCCCTTTGCCATTGATGTCAAAGGGGGAGAGAAGTCATGTGAAAAACTTAGTGTAGGTATGTAAAGAGAAAGGGGGAGAATCTTGTTGATGCAAGAGCATCCAGTGGTGTAAGGGCAATCTTGCATCACCCAAAAAAAAGATGTGTTTCAAAATTGTTGATGTTCTTTCTATTTCTTTTCAAAATTTGTGGTTCTGGTTCCATAATCGCTTGAATAATGATGTAGAACTTTTAGTTTTTCCAAACTGCTAAAAATAGCAACCTGCTATTTTTAGAAAGTTTGCATTTAGGTATGAAATGAAGTGAAAATTTACAGGAAGCTTCATAATTGAAAAATAAGACCTTTGGTGAAGGAATCGCGCAAAGACCGTTTGCGAGCTGAAAGATATTAAAGTTTTTGTTTCCTGAAAAAACACCTGAAAATTATTTAAACTCAGGTTTGAGGCACTAAATAGCCTCCTATGGGCTTGAAAATGGCCAGAACTAGCAAAGCCAATTCTTAGTACGTAGAGCACTCCACGAGATTTTCGACGCATAAAACGGTTCATCAATCGAACACCCGGATTAAAAGTTATGGCTCCCAGAATTTGACCTATTTTTGGAGGGAGATGCAAATTTTGAAATTAGGTTGTTGGCCGCCAAAAAGGCTATTAATAACCATTTTTGGGAACCCTGGGCTATAGTAGAGTTAAGGGGGGAAGTGTAGAGTCAAGAATAGGGGGAAAATAGAAACCCTAGCTGATTTAGGGTTACAGAAGGTAGATGATTCCAGAGTCTTGCGAGAGGAAGCTGTAATATGTTGCAGCATGTGGAGGGTTGATTCCTCTGATTGTATTTGAGCTTCTGTAATGTAATAAGTTCTCCAAATCAATAAATAAAGTTCTATTTTGTGTGTGCAATTTCTATTGTTGTGCATTTTTTGATTTACCCCCTTCATCAAGTGGTATTAGAGCAAAGGTTCCTGAGTGTGTAGATAGATCGCCGACCATGAGGCAGTTTGCACCAGGACCTGAGGTTGTGGGTTTGTTGTGGAGATCAAGTTGCCTCCACGAAGAAATCATATTGGGAGGAATACTTTGACAGAAGAGGGTTTTAGAGCCCTGCAAAGGCAAATCGATGCATTGCAAGAGGAGCTACGAAGAGGGTTTGATCCAAGAACAAGAGAAGAAAGCGAAGATGAAGCTGAAGAAGAGCTATCTGAGGAAGAACAAGAAGCTGCAGGAGATCATGTAGAAGTTAGGTTGTTGAGGGCCATTTCAAAGATTGAAAAGAGGCCCAGGATCAAAGTTTCTACATATTCTGGAGATTTGAATCCAGAACAACTTATTGATTGGATCAATGACATGGAGTATTTCAAATATGAAGATGTAGAAGACCCAGATTGGGTCAAGTTTGCAAAAATAAAATTGAAGGGCCATGCCAGTATTTGGTGGAAGGAGGTCTAGTTAGAGAGGAATAGAAGAGGAAAATGAAAGATCACCAGATGGGATCAGATGGTGGAGAAACTGAAGAAGCAGTTCATTCCTGTGGACTATGAGATGGAGCTGTTGAGGAAGCTACAAGGACTGAAGCAAGGTAACAAGTCTATTAAGGAGTATACAGAAGAGTTTTATAAAATTACTATCAGGACAGGCCATGCAGAGCCCAACAAGGAGAAGGTAGCCTATTACATTAATGGGTTGAGGCCAAGTATTCAAGAGGAGTTGAACCTAGTTAGAATGACCACCATAGAAGATGCGTACTGATTTTTCTTGAAGGTGGAAGAGAAGCTGAATAAAAGATTTGACAACAAGCAAAGGGGAAGAGGTCAAGGTGGAAGGACTGGTGGAAGACCCTATGGGGGCTGCAATGAAGATTCAAAGAAAAGTGAAGAAGCTAGCACCAATCGAAATTAGAGAGGGGATAATGCCTACTGCCCTCGTGACTAGAACAATGGAGAGCAAAGAGGAAGAGGAAGAGGTTGACCTGGGCAAGGACCTGAAAGAGGAGGTTTCAAAAGAACCTATTTCCAATGTGGAGAAGAAGGACATTGAGCATATGAGTGTCCACAACATCAAGGAAGGACAAATAGAAGACCTAAAGGTAATGCACGAGTTGCACATGTCGATGAATATGTGCAATCTGAGCACTCTGAAGATGCTGAAAGGGGAGAAACCCTAGTTGTTAGAAGAACTTTGTTGAATGAGGAGAAAGAACCTAATTAGAGGAAGAGTCTATTTCGCACAAGGTGTAAATATGAAGGTAAGTGTTGTGATATTATTATTGACAGTGGAAGCATTGATAATCTTGTTTCAGAGGAGATGGTTGACAAGTTGAAGTTGACAAGAAGAAAGCATCTGCATCCATATCGGATTGCATGGTTGCAGAAGGACCATAGAGATTTGGTCAATGAGCAGTGTTTAGTGAAGTTCAAGATTGGTGACTACCATGATGAGGTATTGTGTGACATCATATCGATGGATGCATGTCATATGTTATTGGGAAGGCCGTGGCAGTATGATAGGAGTGATGTCCATGATGGCTGTGCAAACACATACTCCCTGACAAAGGATGGTGTTCGTCATAAGTTGAAGCCCTTGAAGAAGGTGGAAGAAAAGCTATGTAGTACTACCAGGATTTTCTTGGTAGATGGTAGAAATTTTTTGGAGGGTATGAAGCATGAGCGTCATTGCTTTGCATTGATTCCTAAGATTAGTCAAGAGAAATGTGAAGATGTGCTAGTAGAAGTCTCAAAAATGTTAGAAGAATTTCAATATATTGTCTCTGATAACATACCCGAAGGTTTACCACTAGTGAGGAAGATAAGTCATCAAATGGATTTGATACCAGGAGCCAGTTTGCTAAATAAGGCAACCCATAGAATGACTCCAGTAGAGAGTGAAGAGTTGAACAGACAAGTTCAAGAGTTGTTGAGGAAGGGATTGATAAGAGGGAGTCTAAGTCCATGTGTGGTACCTACAGTACAAGCACCAAAGAAAGATGGAGAGTGGAGAATGTGTACAGACTCTTGATCCATCAATAAGATCATGATCAAGTATAGATTTCCATTACCTAGAATGGATGACATAATGGACTGTTTGAGTGGAGCCAAGTACTTCACACAGATTGACATGAAGAGTGGGTATCACCAGATCTAAATCAGAGAAGGAGACAAATGGAAGATAGCCTTCAAGACCAAGGAAGGTTTGTATGAGTGGTTAGTCATGCCATTTGGGCTAACCAATGCACTGAGCACATTCATGTGGCTCATGAACGAGCTATTGAAATAATTTTTGGGAAGTTTTGTTATTGTTTATTTAGATGATATTTTAATTTTTAGTAAGACTTGGGATGAGCATATGATGCATATCAAAAGAGTTTTGGAGAAGCTGAGGGAGGAGAAGTTGTTGATCAATATGAAGAATTGTAGCTTTGCAAAGGAGTTGGTATACCTAGGATTTGTTGTCTCAGAGGAAGGTCTTAAGATGGACCCAGAGAAGGTGAGGGCTATCATTGAATGGCCTGCACCAAGGAGTGTTTTTGAGGTAAGATCTTTTCATGGTTTGGCAAGTTTTTACAAAAAGTTTATCAGGAATTTCAGTAGCATTTGTGCACCCCTAACTGAGATAATGAGAGGGGATACAAAAGAGTTTAGATGGACTAAAGGAGCAGATAAAAGCTTTGATACATTGAAGCAAAAAGTCATAGAGCAACCTATTTTGGCACTTCCAGATTTCAATAAGGTATTTCAGGTAGATTGTGATGCTAGTGGTAGTGCTATAGGAGCTGTTTTGAGTCAAGAAGGTAATCCCATTGCCTATTTTAGTGAGAAGCTTAATGATGCCAAGAAAAAGTATTATGTTTATGATCAAGAATTTTATGCAATAGTTCAAGCTTTGAAGAAATGGAGACATTATTTGTTGCCAAAAGAGTTTTTTTTATATATTGATCATCAGGCTTTGCAGTATCTTAATAGTCAAGGGAAGTTGAACCAAAGGCACTTAAAATGGGTTGATTTTTTGCAGAGCTATACTTTTGTTTTGAAGCACAGGAGTGGGAAGTCCAACAGAGTTGTAGATGCCTTAAGCAGAAGGCAAAATTTGTTGACATAAATGAAGATAGAGGTTGTTGGGTTTGATGAGCTCAAAAGTTTGTATCCTGAAGATCCAGATTTTGTAGAGGCTTGGAAAGCTTGTCTAGAACCTGTTCCTTTGGACAGGACAAAATGGTTGGATTTCATAATCCAAGATGGCATGTTGTTTAAAGGAAGCCAGTTGTGCATTATGAGGAGTTCCATGAGAGAGAACTTGAATAAGGAGAAGCATAGTGGAGGATTGGCTAGACACTTTGGTCGAGATAAGACCATTGCTATTGTTGGTGAAAATTATTATTGGCCACAGTTGCAATAGGATATGAGGAAATTTGTGCAGAGTTGCAGAGTATGTTAGATGGTGAAAGGAGCAAGTCAGAATATAGGTCTATATCAACCACTCCCTGTACCAGAGAAGCCATGAGATGATATTAGTATGGATTTTGTTCTTGGTTTACCAAGGACATAGAGAGGACATGATTCCATTTTTGTGGTGATGGATAGATTCTTGAAGATGGCACATTTTATTCCTTGCAAGAAGACTAATGACACTATTCATATTGCAGAGTTATTTTTCAGGGAGGTGGTGAGATTACATGGTCTACCAAAGAGCATAGTTTCAGATTGGGATACCAAGTTTGTTGGTTATTTCTGGTGGACATTGTGGAAGAAGTTGAAAATAGATTTGAAGTTCAGTTCTGCACACCATCCATAGACTGATAGATAGATGGAAGTGGTGAATAGGAGTTTGGGTAACCTGCTATGATGCTTAGTAGGACATAAGCCCAAGGGATGGGATTTGATTTTACCATAGGCAAAATTTGCTTACAACAATTCTGTCAATAGGAGTACTGGTAAATCGCCATTCTAGATTGTATATGGGAATAGTCCAAGAAATGATTCAGAGTTAAGGAATCTGGACAAAGGAGAAAAGACAAGTGCCGAGGCTAAAGACTTTGCAGAACACATGAAGAATTTGCATGAAGAGGTGAAAAATCACATTAATAAGATGAATATTTAGTACAGAGCTAAGGCGGATCAGAAGAGGAGATATAAGGAATTCCAAGTAGGGGATAAAGTCATGGTTCACTTGAGAAAAGAAAGGTTCCCGATTGGAACATACAATAAGATGAAAATGAAGAAATTTGGACCATGCAAAATTTTGAAGAAACATGATTCAAGAAATGCATATGAGGTGGAGCTGTCGAGTGAGATCAACATTTCCCCTATTTTCAACATTACTGATTTATCAGAATATCATGAAGGTGGAACAGAGGATGGACCAACAGAAGAATAGTGGAGTATTCCGGCATCTACTTCAACAGAGGAGATAGAAGAGATCTTGGATAGCCATGTGGGAAGAAGTACTCGGAATAGGCAATATGAAGAATATCTGGTGAAATGGAAAGGAAGGCTTGTTGAAGATTCTTCTTGGTTGTCTAAGGCATAGGTTGACAGTTTGGCTTTTCCTCACACAAACACTTGAGACGTGACAGGGTCACTTCTCAAATTACCCTAGGTGTCTGATACAAGAGCATCCAGTGGTGTAAGGGCAATCTTGCATCACCCAAAAAAAAATATGTGTTTCAAAATTGTTGATGTTCTTTCCATTTCTTTTCAAAATTTGTGGTTTTGGTTCCATAATCACTTGAATAATGATGTAGAACTTTCAATTTTTCTAAACTGCTAAAAAGAGCAACCTGCTATTTTTAGAAAGTTTGCATTTGGGCATGGATTGAAGTGAAAATTTACAGGAAACTTCATAATTGAAAAATAAGACCTTTGGCGAAGGAATCACACAAAGATCATTTGCGATCTAAAAGATATTAAAGTTTCTGTTTCCTGAAAAAATGCCTGAAAAATTATTCAAACTCAGGTTTGAGGAACTAAATGGCCCCATATGGGCCCAAAAATGGTTGGAACTGATAGAGCAGGTTCTTAGTGCATAGAGAACTCCACGAGCTTTCTAAAACATAAAACAGTTCATCAATCAGACACCCGGATCAAAAGTTATGGCTCTCAGAAGTTGACCTATTTTTGGAGGGAGATGCAAATTTCAAAATTAGGTTGTTGGCCGCCAAAAAGGCTATTAATAACCATTTTTAGGAACCCTGGGCAGTAGTAGAGTTAAGGGGGGAAGCATAGAGTCAAGAATAGGGGTAAAATAGAAACCCTAGCTGATTTGGGGTGAGAAGGCAGATGATTCCAGAGTCTTGCGAGAGGAAGCTGTAATATGTTGCAGCATGTGTAGGGTTGATTCCTCTGATTGTATTTGAGCTTCTGTAATGTAATAAGTTGTCCAAATCAATAAAGAAAGTTCTATTTTCTATGTGCAATTTCTTTTGTTGTGTGTTTTATGATTTACCCCCTTCATCACTTTTTATGATGGCTGTTGCAATTTTTCACATCATATGTTGCCATCAATGACAAAGGGGGAGATTGTTGCAAGCATGTGCCTAATCAGTGTTTTCATTGATGTTAGCATATTATTCTTGTTGTCATTGGTGTCAAATGTATCTTATTCTATTACTTGTTTAGAATACTTGAATGTTGGGGATATTGAGAAAATTAGCCTCTCCTGAAGGAACAAGTGAGTTATAGTGAAGTGTAGTATAGACAGTGAGTGGTATGTTAAAGAATAGCCTGGTAGACTACTCCGCATCTCCTTCTGGATGATGATCTAGTAATGCGGTTCAGGTATGATGTTATCAGTTGTCTGATAGTGCTATGCTTCAGAGATTATGTCCTAACTTCCTCTGGAAGTCATCTTGAAGAAATGTCTAAGTTTGGGTAAGCAAAGGCTTAGCAGAATCAGTGAACAGGGCATAGTGCAATGGTCTGCATTCCTCCGTCGATAAGTATTTTGTTATGTAGTTGTAAGGTGTTGTAAACACTTGGATGAAGTGTCTTATTCCAGAGTTAGAATGTAATGCCCTGCCATGTAACCCTAGAGATAAGTCAACTAAAGCAATAACAAGGCAGAGTTTTTTTTTAAAAATTTTAAAATATAAATAATGATAACAAATTATAACATAGTCTGATACAACAAGTTAAAAAAACATCTCTAGGGATAACATGACTGCATTATAGTAACTAGAAATTTTCAACAACATACAAAACTCATTCAAATTATATATAATTACATGACTACCTTACTGATTACTAACATGATTTGTGTGTATTCATTTGGTACTTTTTAACAAACCATGGTTGTTAGTTAAATCATGTTAGTAATCAGTAAGGTAGTCATGTAATTATATATATAATTTGAATGAGTTTTGTATGTTGTTGAAAATTGCTAGTTACTATAATGCAGTCATGTTATCCCTAGAGATGTTTTTTTAACTTGTTGTATCAGACTATGTTATAATTTGTTATCATTATTTCTATTTTAAAATTTTTTTAAAAAAAAATTTTGCCTTGTTATTGCTTTAGTTGGCTTATCTCTAGGGTTACATGGCAGGGCATTACATAGGAGATCTGAAGTCCACCGGAAGGTTTGCTACAAGCTGCTAAGTATCGGCATAGTATTTGATAGTGTTTAACAGAGACATAGTCTGAGTTTTGATGGTTTGCATTTCTCCGCAAGATGATACCGTGCCTTGTGGTACTGAAGGTGAGTTTGGGAATGTGTAAAGAGTCCTTGATATGATTCTGAAAGTGTTTTGTGATCTACTGTAGAAGTTGGAAGTCAGCAGATGAACTTGTTAAGCATGCTCTTGAGGAACAGGTTGACTGGTGAGATAAATCATGATGCAAAGAAAGGTTAGCGTGTGAAAGATGTAAGTAATTGAATGATTAGAGCTGACGTATATGAACACATTTGGGAGACGATTTGGGTCCGCACGTCACATAGTGCATTGGATTAAGCGACAAGCTACATCTTTCTATGTACACATTTTACTTCTTAGATGCTGACCTGATTATGGAGTAAATCATGATGCAGATATATAAAGGCGATGAACTTTGGTTGAGAATATGTGAGAGTGTGGAAGAGGTGTATGTGATGTAAGCATGTGAATAGAAGAGCAGAGTTAAAAGAGAAGTAGCAATGAAGACTTGGGATTCAAAATACAGTTATTAAATGATTGCACCCTGGCATAGTTGCAGATGCTGAAGTAGTATTCAGATATCATGTGTGATCTGTTTGGAAGCAAGTTTTTGTCATAAAGGCAGTAAGCCAACAGTGAGCCTTCAGTAGGGTTTAACAACCCTTATTGTAATCTTGCTAGGTTTAGGGTTGAGGTAGTGAGCCTTCTAAACTTAGTTGTACATCATGGCTGTGAGCCAGCATGTTCTAGGCCCATGGAGTGACCAAGCCTGAACATCATTTTTGTAAATATTGCAATATATATTTGAGAGCTAATCCTCTCCGTGATTTTTCCCTCTTTGGGTTTTCCAAGTAAAATCTTGGTGTTATGTGTCATGTTTTTATGGATGCTATTTAGTTGTATATTTTGCTTCTATTGGATTATTCTTTTGAAATGGTTAAAAGTAAAAGTACATGAAAAGATTTATAGAACACTGATTCACCCCCCCTCTCAGTGTTCCTGACATTCAACAGTATGTATGAACACAAGGCCCATACATGCATTAAAGTATTGTCAAAACATCGCAAACACACCAAGCACTTGAAGCTAATGCATACACAAAGATTGAGGAACTATTCCTAGCCCCCAGTCTTAGGTAGACATTAGAGAAAACACATTACAGACATGCCAAACACAATGAAAACAATATTAGGCACCCAAAACATGGAGGAGATAGTAATAGTCATGCAAGAAACGAAGAAGACAGTATTGAAGACTTGCAAAACACAATGAAAACAGTGAATGCAGTGATTATTTATTTTTCATTTTTATATATAAATGAATGTAGAGGAAAGTAAAAATGCAACACACCACCCAAAATGTAGGAGGGGCATTTTTCCATGCTCTTTGGACTACATATGGGGCAACAGACACACAATACAAATCTTAGAGTGCAGGAGGGGCATTTCGCCACGCTCTTTGGACTATACTTGATAACAAACATGCCATACAAATCCCAAAGCATAGGAGGGGCATTTTGCCATACTCTTTGGACTATACTTGGGAACAAACACACGGAAGACACACAGAAAATACGAGTGCCGTATAACATGACAAACAAGTGATGGAAGGAGCCTATTGCTAGGTTCACAACCATCTCAGGCACATTACATGCATACCTAATGGTTGGGCTTATTCCACAACAACCACCAAAGACACGCTTAAGGGAGGATACACCAACCCCACCTACTCAAAGGACTTTTAGAATAAAAAGGATGTGCACTAGCTCAGGAGATACACCATCCCTGCCTCCGCAGAGGGCTTTAAAATAAAAGGATATACGCGATATCCTGCCTCTGTAGAGGGCTTTCTCATTGCAATATGAAATAAAGATGTGCACTCACATGGAGATACAACTTCCTGCCTCTGCAGAGGGCTTACAAACACACTTCGTTAGTACCAAAATCATCAGACAACTTACCTTATATGTGCCCACCTTAAGGTGGTTGATATTGTGTACCAATATCAAGCACTTTAAGATAGAGAGAAGACACACAAGGGAACAAGAGCTTTCACAAAGCCCATGCCTTCAAAGGTGATGTGTACTTTACGATCACCAAATGTTCCCACAAACACACAATTTCCTGCAAGAAGAGAGGTTAGAAATCTTTCTCTAAGATAATAACCACATCACATGATAAAGGCAATGTATAAACATAATCACATCAAGAGCCAAGGCTATACTATGGATTCAGAAACTGAGTATAACTGTGGGGCTATACCGCAGAAATCTTAGAACCGAGTGTAACCAAGGCAAGACCGAAGATAAACAAAGTGCATAGAGCAACTATATTATTATGGTTTGTTAGAAAATATAAGACATCATCAAAATATCACATGGAGTGATTCTACTAGCCAAGAGTCAGATAATATATATCAACCCTATTGTCATGTATGGACTAGGTCCATTTTTGCTTACTCGCTAAAGGCACACATGGTTTGTATCAGTCTCATTTGTTTTTCATCATCCACCAGCTAGATAGAACCACTAGAAGAAGGTAAACCATAAATCAAGAGAGGAGAACAAGTGCCTTAGGGTCGTCATGTAGGAAGGTGCCCCTAGGTCACCAACTGCAACGCTATGCCCCTAAGACACAACACACAACAATGAAAATAGAGGAGAAGAAAGATAGAAGAATGATGATACAAATAGAAGAAGGGTCACAACGAAGGCGGTCTCTTGGTATCCTTGACCTTACAAGAGTATCAAGGGTCATCCAAGGAGGCCTAAACAACACATAACACATCACGGGGAAAACACAACACAGAGGTAAATGGTTAGAAATACTTACCTGGAGAGACAACTGAACTAGTGGTCATCATTGAGTAAATCATCATCTTCCCAATCTCGAATGTTAGAGGAAAGAGGTACATAAGGTACCATGGCCCAACTTTTGTTCTTTTCTTCAAGTTGTGCATTCTTAAGGTCTTCTTGGTTTGATTCAATGTTAGGTGGAATGTTTTCTTATTGAGATGCATTTTATTGGGCAAAGGCTTGTCTTTTCCTCCTTCTTTCTCTTGCTTGTCTATTTCTTTTTGTCTTGTTTCTTATATCTTCAAAAGTATTGTCATGTTTTTCCATAGGTTTTCGCATGTTAGAGGAGGAAGCACCATTTTCAAATCTCATTTGTCTTGATGAAGTGTTTTGTTCTTGACGAATACCTCCTGATCCTTGTAAGGATGATGAAGGAGGAACCTCAGCATAGGGTCCTTTTCCTTTTGCTCTAGGAATTTCTTCAAATGTGGGTTGTTCATCTCTTACTGTTTGCATAGGAGGCCCGACCACTGTAGATATAATTTTTGCTTTGTATCATCTATATTTTAGAAAAGAGTGATCTCTTCATGGCTTAGGGTCTCTATCAGGTTGCGGCCAAAAGTAATCAAGAGTAAAGTTGTTGTGCCTTACCAAAGGTTAATATGTATTATGTCGAATAGTACACACTTGTCCATGTAAAGGGAATTTTATGTAATTGTGAATAGTTGAGGGGATAGCGTTCATAGCTTTCAACCATGAGTGTCCTAATTTTAAATAGAAGAGGTCAGATAAAGGGATAAACTCAAATACTTGAACCATGGCTTTATCAGAAACTGTAACCAATAACGTTATCTTCCCAAATGTAGGCATGAAATCTCAATTATGTGTCTTAACTCTTAAATCCGAAGGTTCATAGGAATCTTGTGTCAAATTATGTGCAATAAGAAACTCTTTTGTTACCACATTAGTCATGCAATTAGGATCTATAAGTGTACCATGCACCAGAATCTCCATTATTTTCACTGTAATGTAAAGAGGCTCTTCATTGTCTACAAATGTTTTGTCATGAGGTGTAAATGTAATTTCAGCTTTAGGATTCCTTCTTTTCAAATAAGGTCTAGGATGAAGCCTAGCATTATTGTTACAATTATAATCCATGTGTATATGTATTCAAATGTATGTAAAATCAGATTTTAAAAGATTTTCAATGCTTATGCAAGGAACAAGTGCAAACTATGTATGCTTATGATCTAAAATGCTTGATTTTTCACTTTTTTCAATGTAAATCACTAAAAGAAGAGGTGTTGTGAAGAAATTAAAGAGGGGAAGAAAATAATAAGCTCAATATCAATGCAATAATGCAGCAATATTCTTCACAACACACCTATAATGCAATTCTAAGTAGATGACAAGGCAAAATCTAGTGAAAATGTAAGGTCTTTAAACACTAGACATGAATTTTTGCAAAAAAGACACTGTGATGAAACACTACAATTATAAATAAGTCCTAAATGAGTGTTTAAAAGAGTAGTAAAATCTGAAACAAGATTTTAACTACAAACCCTAGCTAATGCAAAAACTAAGTTTTTATGAAAAATGCACAATTTCAAGCAACTTTTAACAATTTAATTATGAAAGTGTAATGCAAATGATTAAAATAAAATGGATTTCTGCAATTTATATCAGATATAATGAAAAATATTATAAATTAAATGAAATTAAATTAGAATTATGTAAATTATGCCAAAATGCAAGCCTAAGATGCCAATTTTTTCAATTTTTTTGTAAAATTTCAAATGTAATAAGATAAAAATTAAATGAATGAATATAAATCTAAATCAAAACACTCACCAAGGTACAAAATTCAAATAAACATGGGTTCACCAAAATGTTTTATATGAAAAGAGGGACAACAGGGTTGAATAGCTAGATCCTCCTTTCGCTACAAACATTCAAGGACATTCAACCGAGTTGAATCACAACTTTTGCAAGAGGATTCACCTAGAGGTTGATAGTCACTTGGAACAATGTGGAAATTTAGAAATGGTCAATTAATGTATTAATTTAATGCTCAATTATGTCAAAAACCCTAATTATGCAAAACAGTAGGTAAACTAATAAATTACGACAAATGCTCACATACTAAGATAGTAGACAGAGATTAGTTACTGACCATTTTTTGAAGTTCATGATGCGAAATATTTGGGGACAATGCCCTAGGCACCCAAGTCCAAGGTACAATTTTCTTTAGGGAATTTAGGACTCCTTGTAGCAATGATAATCACTATTCCATTTGTTTCTATTGCGGAAGATGCGGAGGACACTGCCCTAGGCATCCTAGTCCAAGGCAGGCTATTCTTTAGGGTGTCGGGGCTTCTTCAGATGTAGATCATCACTATCAAAAAGATTCTTGTGTCTACAACCTTGGAGGACATTGCCCAAGGCACCCTTATCCTGAAAGTGCTCCAAATTGCTTCTTTCCACCGGATCCAGAATCCTTATCTTCTGCAACCTTCCTCTGCAACTCCACTCCATGAAATCTGATACCTGTAACTTGTAATCACAAGGAGTGGTTGGGGGTTGTGGTGTTTAGGAGATTGCCTCAGTCAAGCCCCGAAAGGACATTCAAGTCTTCCAAACACCGTTGTCAGATAAAGAGTGTGTATCCCTGCAGGATAGAGGCAAAAACAAATTGATAAATGATTCAAACACAAATAGATATCACCTTGGAGGTGTAACTCGCATGTAGATGAAAATATTCAACATATGAGAAGATGAAGCCAAATCTGCAATCACAAACACAATAACAATGCTTTTCTTTGCAACAATGAATTTCTTGAATGCTCTGAAATCATAAGTTCACCATAAGTTCATAACCATCTTCTAGTTTACAAATGAAACCCTAAACATTCTTGTATATGCAACTAAACACATTCTCGCTTTAAATTTCATAATTCAAACTTAAGATGTCGGCATGGGACCTAACTAACAGTCACATAATGAACATTTAAATTTGGGACCTGCCTAAAATAGGGTAGGACAAGGGCACGAGCACCCATGTCCTAGGTCCCTTTTTAGGCCAGGTTTGAAGCACACAATGTCCCTCAAGCCCCATGTGACATGGGTTTCAGGCCTTTTTCTTTCGGGAGTAAAAATGAACATGCAAGATGCAATTCAAGGAACCCCGGAGCTAAACTTATTAGGTAACATTTCATGACATAACACTGACTTCATCTAGAACCCCAATTTCTGTCAACCTTTCTTCTTAACCTAGTTGCCCCCTTTTATATTTGAATCCCTTGGGAGATTGCACTAGTAATATGGGCGACCACCCCTTCTGGCCTTAATTTTGCAAAACAAAGTTGACAGATGTCTTCTCTAGCCTCTCAGGATCATTCTCCATGACCTTGTTTTCACCTAGACCCCCATATGACCTTGGTTGCCCCCACTTTGACCATGGTCACCCCTCGAGTGACCACCCTGGTAAAAGGGGGGATAATGTCATTTTTTAGCACGAGTTCCTCTTTAGTTCAAAGCTTGAAATTAGCTCCATTTTGACCCAAATTTGCTCCAAATTGAGCCTTGATTGTGTGATTCACCTTCCCTAAGTAATCATCAAATTTTCCTAATTGATTCAAGACTCCCAATCACTCCTTTCTAACTCACAAATCAATTCTTCTTATCTCTCAATCAATCTCATGCTAACTCTTTTTCTTCTTCTTTGAAAGGCTATCAAAGCATGTTCACTCCCACTCAACCCAGTCTACTGCCTAATCAATTGAGTTCACTGAGAAATCAATCATGTTAACTCCCCAATCAATTTTTATTAACTCTTCAATCAAAAGGAGTTAATTCTTCAATCAATTTCCCCTTTTTGTGTTCCATCCAACCTATAAATACCCCTCACCTCTTCATTATTTCTCAAGTTGGACAATGCTCTTCTCATCTTCACAAGCTTTTTCAAGCTTCTTCATAGGCCTTTGAGCCTCTTTCTTCTTTTCTTTCTTTAGTTTTTTAAAGCTTCAAAGTTTTCATTTCATTAGTTTTCATTGTTTCCAAGCTTCAAATCTTTCCCATAGGAGGCAAATTCATTGTTGCAATCCCATTTTGCTTAGTTTTTGCTCTCCCTTAGCATTTTCATGCTTGCACATGACTTATTTGTTGAATGGCACAATACAACTGAGAGGGGGGTGAATTAGTTGTATCAAAACTTTAACTTCTTTAAACCACACTCAATTTCACAACCACTTAACTTATTTCCTTATTCTATTATGAGCATTAAACATAAATACAGAATGAACACATCAACACCACATACACATTAATACTAGATTTTTTACATGGAAAACCCTTAACATGGAAAAACCATGGTGAGTGTTAGCTCACAATATAAATGTAGTAACAATACCGAATATCAAATGGTGGCTCACTTCCCAGGGCTCATTGCCCAAAAGGATGGCTCACTGCTGAGGGTTGACTCACTGTCGAGGGTTGGCTCACTGCCAAGGGTTGAACTAATTAAGTAGCATCTACATTATGCCTGAGTTTAGTTCCATTGAAGTGCAATAAAACTCCTCTACTCTGCTTTGATTTTACACTTCACACAATCACACTCCTTTCATGAATTCATTACATATATTTATACAATCCATCAACCTTGGAATGTACATCAAGGTTGGTATTACAATCATCAACCATTGGAACAATCTCTAAGGTCGACATACATACATACATCAAATTAGGACTAGACCTAAACAAACTTGCAGACTAAATGAATAAAGGAGGAATACTTCATGCCTTAGCACAAACTCAATTACATATTCACACACTATCACACGCTTCTACAATTTAGGAAATTCATCTGCAAAGAGTGTTAATCATCCAGGTTGGCCAGACAGGTACAATCATAGAGAACACTTGAACACACGCTTCCAAGATCTTCATTACAAATTGCAGATCAAACACATGCCTTCAATGCATTCAAGGGACATCCACAAACATCACAGAATCATTTGGAAAATAGCAAATCCAACTGCAACAGATCTCACTTATTTCACTTGAAGATGGATCACAAATTGTTCTCAATCATACATTGTCAAACTCTGCTAATTAGAAACTTGTTTTCCGAAGTTTCAAGTCACATATCCTTTGGAATGAAGATGACTAAGGACCTTATAATCTTAAGTCCATAACCACAAAGACAAAATCCAATCTATGAAGAAATGCGGAGCAAAACACTTTCTCCATGTCACTCTACAAACCTTGCCAGGCACAATCTTCATACTGGTGAATAGAAATTTTTTTGCACAGTGATCCGGACCACCAAATTCTAGATTTAGCATCTTCAAACACTTCTCTAAATCATATCCAAAGCTCATACTCTAGTCTTCAACATAGGAAATATGTGGAGCAAAATACTCAGATAGTGTTCTTCAATCAATCAACAAACAACAATGCTAGAAGATATAGTTGACACAAATGACAACACAAACATGTTGACATCAATGACAACACCAATTAGCACATACTTGCAACAATCTCACCCTTTGTCATTGATGGAAACATATGATTTGAAAAACATGTTCTTCCATCAATACACAATTTTGCATCAGAACTCCCCCTTTCTTTTTATACTTCTATACTTTTACTTCCCCTGAGTTTTTTACATGATTTCTCTCCCCCTTTGACATCAATGGCAAAGGGCATCATATCTCTTCTACTGCACATACTTGTACAATACTAATCATATTAGTTTGAAACTATTCTTTACTCCCCCTGAATGTTACAATCTTCTCAAACCACTACTTGCTCCCCCTGAGAGGTAGCCTCCAACATCAGTCCAAAAGAAGAAATGTACTTTAAGGCACATTGGATTGATGCACCTTCCTATGAATCTAGTTCAAGGAAGGAGGGGAAATAATCCCTAATTTCTCCTGAAGATACTCAAATGTGTCTTTTGGAAGAGCCTTAGTGAATATATTAGCAACTTGATCTTTTGTAGGCACATACTCAAGATTTAACTCATTCTCTGTAGCTTTCTCCCTCAAGAAGTGATACTTGATTGAAATGTGCTTTGTCTTTGAGTGCATCACTGGATTCTTTGAAATGTTTATAGCACTTATGTTATCACAAAGAATAGGAATTGGTCCATCAAACTCAACTTTGATATCCTTCAATGTTTGCTTCATCCAAAGCTCCTGAGTGCAACATGATACTATAGCAATATATTCTGCTTCTGTAGTAGACAAGGAGACTGATTCTTATTTCTTTCTATGCCAGGACATTGCTCTATCTCCAAGGAAGAATGCATCTCCACTTGTACTTTTCTTGTCATCAGCACATCCATCCCAATCTACATCTATGTAGGCACTCAAGGCAAAATTATTGTTCATAGGATAGTACAATCCATGATCAGGAGTGCCTTTCAAATACCTGAATATCCTCTTAACTTCCATCACATATGATTCTTTAGGATCTGATTGAAATTTGGCCACAAGATAGATTGCATGCATGATATCTGGTCTAGTAGCAGTTAAGTAAAGTAGTCCTCCAATCATTGATCTATACTTGCTTTGATCAGCCTTAGGAGATTCATCATTCTTACTCAGTTTACAACCAATAACCATAGGAGTGCATACCGGTTTAGAGTCCTCCATTCCAAACTTCTTCAACATTTCCCTGACATATTTTAATTGAGAAATGAAAATACCTTTGTCTATCTGATTGATTTGCAGTCCAAGAAAGAATTTCATCTCACCATACATAGACATCTCAAATTCTTTTTGCATTTCATTTGCAAAATTCTTGCACATCTCTTCATTTCCACCAAATATGATATCATCTACATATACTTCAACAATCAGGATTTGGTCTATGCTTACCTTGATATACAGATTACTATCTACAGACCCTTTATTGAAACCCTGCTGCAACAGATACTTATCTAGTCTTGCATACCAGGCTCTAGGAACTTTCTTCAGTCCATACAATTCCTTCTTCAATTTGCACACCATGTATGGTTTGTCTGATAACTGGAACCCATCCGATTAATCTATGTAAACTTCTTCTTCTAACTCACCATTCAGGGCAGATTTCACATCCATCTGATATATTTTGAAGTCTTTATGTGCTGCAAATGCCAAAAATAGTCTGATGGACTCCATTCTTGCCACCGAAGCATAAGTCTCTTCATAATCAATTCCTTCAACTTGAGAGTAGCCTTTACACACAAGTCTTTCCTTATTTCTCACAACTTCTCCAACTTCATTTAGTTTGTTCTGAAAAACTCACTTTGTTGCAATCACATTCTTGTTTGTAGGTCTAGGGACAAGTTCCCAAGTCTTGTTCTTCTCAATCTGTTGTAGTTCTTCATTCATTTACTTGACCCAATGCTCATCATTACATGCTTCATTTACTATCTTAGGTTCCACCTTTGAAAGTAGACAGAGATTTACTTGCTCCTCTGTAGCCTTGCTTCTTGTCATCACACCCTTCCTTTTGTTACCAATAATCTAATCTTTAGAATGATCTCTTTGCACATACCTTGGAGTTTTAGGTGTTTTAACTGGAGCCTCACCTTGAGTTTCTTCTTCCTCTAGAGCTTGTTCTTCAGTCTAAACTTCCTTTTCTTTGCCTTTTCCAACCTTTTTTGTAACAACAAGTTCATCTGACTCATATCCATCTAGTTGGATGTCTTCATCTACCTTCACACTTGCACTTTCAATGATCTTTCTTAGTCTTTTGTTATACCACCGGTAAGCCTTGTTCTTAGTGGAGTACCCAAAGAAAATTCCTTAATCACATCTAGCATCAAACTTCCCTAATTCTTCATCTCTTCTGATGTAACACTTTCTTCCAAAAACTTTGAAGTATTTGACAATAGGGGATCTACCATACCATAGTTCATAAGGTGTCTTTGTTTCTTCTACTCTGACTTGCACTCTATTCTGAATATAGACAACAGTATGTATTGCTTCTTTCCAGTATACTTCTGGTAGGTCTGCTTCCTTGATCATTGCTTTGGCTACTTCTTGAACAATTCTATTCTTCCTTTCAACCACTCCATTTTTTTGAGGAGTTTGGGGAGTAGACAAATGTCTCTTTATACCATGTTCTTCACAAAAAGTATTGAATGCATTTGAGGTAAACTCACCACCTCTATTAGACCTTAAGCATTTGATTCTCAAATCCAATTCATTTACAACCATAGCTTTGAATGCCTTGAACTTGTCTAGAGCTTCTGTCTTTTCTCTAAGGAAAGTAACCCAAGTCATTCTTGAAAAATTATCAATAAGGAGCATAAAATACCTTTCACCTTACAGACTTCTTGTTCTTGTGGGACCACATAGGTCTAT
The DNA here is from genome assembly GCA_027924645.1 of Cunninghamia lanceolata. Classification (NCBI taxonomy): domain Eukaryota; kingdom Viridiplantae; phylum Streptophyta; class Pinopsida; order Cupressales; family Cupressaceae; genus Cunninghamia; species Cunninghamia lanceolata. The sequence continues at coordinate 5,008,394 of BSBN01000082.1, forward strand.
ATGTACCAACTCCAACAAACCGGTAGAGGATTGTTCTTTTCTTTTGAAAGTAGTCTTTGTCATCTTCCCAAACTGACATTCTTTGCATATAGCATTGGCAGAGTTCACAATCTTAGCATATCTCTTATAGCTTGAATAGTGCTTATTCTCACCAGATTATTGAAGTTAATGTGACACATTCTCCTATTCCATAGCCAACTTTCATCTGACTTAGCCAACAAACAACAATTTTCAGCACCTTTCAAGTGATACACATTACCATGTGTCTTCTTACTAGTAACAATTAAGGTTCCAGAGCTATTCTGTATCTTACACCCATTGTCCTTGAACACAAGATTATAACCTTTGTCACACATTTGTCCAACACTTAGTAGATTATGCTTTAGGTCCTTAACATAAAGAACATCATTTGTATTATGCTTACCATCAAAAGTAATGGATCATTTTCCACAAATCTTACCAGCTGCATCATCACCAAACCTAACAAGTCCTCCATCATATTTTTCAAATTTAACAAACTTACTCTTGTCTCCTGTCATGTGGTTTGAGCATCCACTGTCAATGATCCATTCATCTTCCTTTTCAACATGGAATGCAAACAACTTCCTTGCACTTTCTTCCTTCACACACCTTGCAAGATTAGCAGAAATAGGTTCTTCTCTTAGTGCAATAAACAAGCATTCACTACTATTGCCATCATCAGAATTAGATTCATCATAAGTTACACCATCATCTCTAACATAATAAATTTCCCTTACCATCCTTCCTTTGCTTTCATTAATCTTCAAGGCTCTGTCAGGACATCTTGAAGCATAATGACCAATTTTATCACAACTGAAGCATTTGAAAGGTAACTTACCTTTGAATTTTCCTTTGCTGCCCCTCTTTATTCTACTTGCAAATTTGGCTTCTATCTTTGCAAAGTCTTCATCATCTAATTCCACAACATATTTCTCTAATCTAGCAGTCTTAGTTGCTTCCTTGGCCTTGAAAGCAGTCTCAGTTTTCATAGGGACATCAGTAGTACCAAATTCTCTTATTTCAAAGGCATGCTATTTACCAAGTAACTGATCTTTTGTAAGCTTGCCCATTTCCAACAATTCTTCAATGGAAGATACCTTCTAACTATAATATTTGGGAAGAGTTCTGATTATCTTATCTATAACATCCCCATCCTTTAAATCTCCACCAAGACCATTGGTGCTGCTGACAACTTCATCAATCTTTTGTGAGTAAATTGTTATGTTCTCATCTTCATTCATTCACATGGTTTCATATGTGGTCTTCAAATTCTGCAACTTGGCCTTCTTGACAGATGCATCACCTTTATAGATTTTATTTAATTTGTCCCAAGTCTCATAAACAGTTTCCAGATTCACAAAATTTTCCATTTCAGTGTTAGACATGGCATTTAATAGAGCATTTTTAGCTTTGTGATTATCCTCAAACATTTTAACCTATTCTTCAAAATCCAGATCTTTAGGAACCATGTATTTATTCTTAACCACTGCCCAAACATTATAACCAAGAGAAATGAGATAAATTTGCATTCATACCTTATAGTAGGCATAGTCAGATCCATCAAACTAAGGAATGTCTTTCCTATGTGCCATCCCAGATCTACCTTAAGCTGTTAGACTTTCTTCAAAGGAACTTGGATTTGATACCAATTGTTGAATGACACAAGACAACTGAGGGGGGTGAATCATGTATCAAAAATTTAATTTCTTTAAACCACAATCAATTTCACAACCACTTAACTTATTTCCTTATTCTGTTATGAGAATTAAACATGAATAGCAGAATGAACACATCAACACCACATACACATTAACACAAGATGTTTTATGTGGAAAACCCTAAATAGGGAAAAACCACAGTGAGTGTTAGCTCACAATATAAATGTAGTAACAATACCAAATATCAAATGGTAGCTCACTACCAAAGGGCTCACTGCCCAAAAGGATGGCTCACTACCGAGGGTTAGCTCATTGCTGGGGGTGGCTCACTACCAAGGGTTGAACTGATTTAGTAACATCTACACCATGCCTGAGTTTAGTTCCATTGAAGTGCAATAAAACTCCTCTGCTCTACTTTGCTTTTACACTTTGCACTTATCTTCGCATCTTCGCAGAATCACACTCCTTTCATGACTTCATTACATATATTTATACAATTCATCAACCTTGGAATGCACATCAAGGTCAGTATTACTGAAGGTATTGGAGAGTAAGTAAGAATGATAATGATCTATAGGTCATTCAACAACAATATGCAAATAGAAGAAACTCTCCAAAACTGTATTGATCAATGGAGATAAGAAGTATTTAACATGAAATAAAAAACTGACTACCTGTCCACTGACTAAATACATAATCGTCAATTAATTACAGTATGTTTATTATTCTAACATTCTCCCCCATAATAAACATACAAAAAAATATTCATTAGTTATCCCAATTCTCCCCCATAATGAACATTGGGAAGAACACCAAGTGAATTCCAAAGAGTTTAAAAATGATCACGAGCAAGGGGCTTTGTGAATATATCAGCAAGTTGAACTGTAGTGGGGCAATAGACAAGTTCAACCATGCCTTGTTGAGCCAACTCATGAATGTAGTGGTGTTGAATGTCAATATTCTTAGTCCTACCATGGAATACTAGATTTTTACTCATCTGAATAGTACTCTGATTGTCACAATATATCATTGTGGGGCCATCTTGAAGATGTTGAAGATCTTGTAACACCCTTCTCAACCAATCAACCTGACAAGCAGTAGAAGCATCAGCCTTGTATTTAGCCTATGTAGTGGAAAGAGATACAATAGGTTGTTTTTTAGCTGACCAAGAAATTACAGCAGAACCAAGACTAAATGTATAACCAGAGGTAGACTTGTGATCATCTATGGAACCAACCCAATCAAAATTCGTATAGCCAACCAATATACTCTCCTTGGAATGTCAAAAATGGATACCATAATGAATTGTTCCTCAAAGATACCAAAGATTCTTTTTAGCTGCCCCCCAATGTGTCTCCTTAGGTGTGGACATAAACCTAGAGACCAAGCTAATGACATATGTAATGTATCTGGTCTAGGAGTGGTCAAATAAATCAAACTTCCAATTAACTATCTATAGAGAGTGGGATTTATAGAAGGGGAATCATCCAAATTAGACAACTTAACACCAACCTCCATAGGTGTGTGCATGGGATTGCAATATGTCATATTAAATCAGTGAAGAAGATCTGAAACATACTTTTGTTGAGACAAAAATATACCATCTTTATGCTACCAAACTTCAAGACCAAGAAAATAATGCATTTGTCCAAGATCAGTCATCTCAAATTCTTAAACCATAGTTGCTCTAAATTTAGGAAACAAAGATGGATTATTCCTAGTGTATATGAGATCATCCAGATAAAGAACAACAAGTAGAATATCCTCACCATAATGCCAAATATACAGATTAGGATCAGATTGACTTTTTACAAAACCTTTTTGCTGAAGGTAAGAATCAATTCTAGAGTACCATGCTCGAGGTGCCTGTTTGAGGCAATATAAAGGTTTCTTCAACTTGTAGACAAAATGTTCTTTCGAAGGAACTTCAAAACCTTGAGGCTGAGAGACATAAACTTCCTCATCAATATAACCATTCAAAAAAGCACTTTTAACATCCATTTGATAAATGTTCCATCCATTTTGAGTAGCTAAGGACAAGACTAATCTAATAGTATCCATCTGGGCTACATGAGCAAAAGTCTTAGTATAGTCAATACCTTCCTATTGAGAGTATCCTTTAGCAACCAATCTATCCTTATATTTATCAATTGTTCCATTAGATTTATATTTAGTTTTATAAACCCACTTTGTACCAAAAACATCCTTACCAGGGGGCAATAATTTCATGTTTGAATACAAGCTCTGATACCAATTGAAGGTATTGGATAGAAACTAAGAATGACAATGATCTGCAGATCATTCAACAACAATATGCAAATAGAAGAAACTCTCCAAAACTGTATTGATCAATAGAGACAAGAAGTATTTAACATGAAATTAAAACTGACTACTTGTCCACTAACTAAATACATAACTGTCAATTAATTATGGTATGTTTATTATTCTAACAATTACAATCATTAACCATTAGAACAATCTCTAAGGTCAGCATACATACATACATCAAATTAGGACTAGACTTAAACAAACTTGCGGACTAAATGAATAAAGGAGGAATACTTCACACCTTAGCACATACTCAATTACATCTTCACATGCTATCAAACACTTCTACAATTCAAGAAATTCATCTGCAAAGAGTGTTAATCATCCAAGTCAGCCAGACAGATGTAATCATCAAGAACACTTGAACACACACTTCCAAGATCTTCATTACAGCTTGCAAATCAAACACATGCCTTCAATGCATTCAGGGGACATCCATGAACATCATGGAATCATTTGGAAAATAGCAAATCCAACCACAACAGATCTCACTTATTTCACTTGAAGATGGATCACAAACTGTTCTCAATCAAACACTATCAAACTCTGCTAATTAGAAATTTATTTTCTAGAGCTTCAAGTCACATATCCTTTGGAATGAAGATGACTAAGGACCTTATAATCTTAAGTCTAGAACCATAAAGAATAAATCCAATCTGCGAAGAAATGCGGAGCAAAACACTTTCTCCCTATCACTCTACAAACCTTGCCAGGCACAGTCTTCATATTGGTGAATAAAACTTTTTTGTACAATGATCTAGACCACCAAATTATAGATTTAGCATCTTCAAACACTTCTCTAAATAATATCCAAAGCTCATACTCTACTCTTCAACATAGGAAATCTGTGGAGCAAAATACTCAAATAGTGTTCTTCAATCAATCAACAAACAACAATGCCAGAAGATATAGTTGACACAAATGACAACACAAGCATGTTGACATTAGTGACAACACCAATTAGCACATAATTGCAACATTATGAACCTTTTGAGTTTTTCTATTTTGCCCAAGTTTTCCAAAAAGATTCATACAACTTTGTTACACTAGCCATTTTGAAAGCCCAAGTGCTTCTCTCCAAGCTTTCATAACTTCCATCCAAGATTTTTTAAGCTCTTGTTCGAATTGTTTGTCATCCAATCCCTATTGCCAAGAGGAGTACCCCACTATTACAAGGGAGGCCACCAAAAATGATCTTTGAGGATATGCTAGGCTCATGTGCCTTTAATTTTAGGTTCCTTAATGCTTTTTTTAGTAATTAGACAACCAAATATTGCTCTTGGGAATAGTAATTTAATTATTGCAATTTCCTTGATAGGCTAGTTAGTTGGCTTTAATTAGTTTATTTTCAAGAAATTGCATTGTTAGATTATCTTTTAAATTTTGTACTTTCATTTGTTAGATTAATTGGAAAAGACCTTTGGAAAACACAAAAACATAGATCAATTGCATTAGGTAAAATAATCGTTAATTGCATTCATATTTGATTTCCTAGATTAATCAATTTTCTTTTATTTCCAAAACCAAAAAAATAACAAAAATCTTGCTTGCATACATTTAGTTGCATTTATTTAAAAACATCAAAAATACCAAAAACAATAGAAAACCAAATCAAAACAAGTGCAAAATCCTTTGATCCCATCACGAGGTCAATCAATTCAAACAAAGTGAAAACCAAAGAAACCTTAGGTCATCACCCTAAGTTAGTGTAAATTAACTTGTGGTAAACTCAAGCTAACTCTCTCCATTCAGGCCTATGGATGTGCCCTAGACTTAGAGGTGAGTGGGTGAGGGCGATCCTAGAGGAGATCAAAGAGATACACCCTAGGCCTCAACACACAATTGACAATTCAAGAACAAGAACATAGGATTAGGTTGATTAAACAAAGACATCAAATCCAACAAATCCTTCAAGCGGGAGAGGAAAGGTTCTGACGTATTAGACTTGTAAACAATTACAATAGATAACCAAATAGATGTTGGAACCTTGGAAACCCAAACAAGAGATTGGTGCCTAGTAGTAGTGACCCTTCAGGTCATATCATTATCTCTACAACTATAGTCATTGAACACAACTAAGCAAACAATCCACATGACATGCCCTAGGAATGGATGACCATTCTCTATGAAGTCCATCTCTCAAGAAAGTAGGACCACCCCATTTTTTGTCTCCTCTTGACTGGCTTGTAACATGAGAGCGAGAGTGATATGGAGGTTCACCCATGGCAAGGAGAAGGGTCTGTGTGCTTCGTCAAGGTTGACTTGACTGCCCCCAGCTACTGAGTCATGTTTTGAAGTGTGTAGTGACAAGCATGGTCATAAGTTGGCTCCCAAATTTTATGGTCCCTATCAAGTGATCCAATGCATAGGTGAGGTGACATACAAGTTAGTACTTCCACCTTCTTCTCAACTCCACCTAGTTTTTCATGTCTCTTGTGTCAAGAAGGTGATTAGGATTTCTACTTAGCAATCGATAGAGCTACCTAAGTTCGATGAGGAGGGCTCAATATTTTTAGAATCTAAGGCTATTTTGGACAAATAGACCAAGCACTTGTATATTTGTTCTATTGAGGAGTTGTTAGTCTAGTGGAAGGGCCCACAACCTAAAGATGCCACCTAGGAATCTTCTAGTATTCTCTCTAGATTTCCCCATATCAAGCTTTGAGGACAAAGATTTTTGAAGGGGAAAGAAATGCTATGTACCCCATTTTACTTGCTCTTAGCTAGTAGTAGTTTGGTACATTTCTTTGTAAGTCACCCTTAGGTATCTTTAATAAAGGGATGCATATGCTTTGTAAGTCATCCCACTAGTTATCATAATAAAGTAATTATCCCACATGTATAGGATGGTTGTATTTGCCTTCAGAAAGAACTCTATCTATTATAATGTATTGTCAATTTAAAGACATCTTGGAATATTTGTAATTGGAGTGTATACAAGTTTTTAGAGCTCGAACCCTCAAAGTGGTGCTAAAAAGATAATAGATAAATCATGTTTCTCTCATTTTTATAATATTTTTGTTTGTTCAACATATTTTGTCTTGCAACTTCATTACACACACACACACACACACACACACACACACACACACACACACACACACACACACATATATGGTTTATGAGATATTGGAAATGAGATATATTTTAATTATGGTTTATGAGATTGAAATTGTAAAATGTTTGCCTTACATGAAGATTCTCACATCCTATTAGGGTGTGGTTTGGGGTGACCTAAAATATGAAGTTTACCATTATATATTTAATAGTAAACTTCATATTTTAAGTCACCCCAAACCACACACACACATGGACATATCTATATGAGTAAAATGTATTCTAAGATGTGTGGGAAAATATTGAGTTTGAAATGTTCTCATCCATTTTTGTTTATTTATGTGTTGAGGTTGTTAATTTAAATACAATACTTTAGTGCATAAAGACAATTGACTCTATGTATTTCACACTTCTTTATTTTTCATTTGTAATTTATCTTCCTTAGATCTTATGATGAGAGACCATATCTTTTTAACATTGATATTGTTTAAATATAAACTTCAAACACTTAAAGTTTTTCTACGCGACCCATAAGAAAAGGGTAATTAAGTTATCTTTATTTTGAACAAAACAAAGAACAACGTAATGATCATTTTAGGCTTGAAAATCATGGTAGATAAGTTTTTATGACTAACTAAGTTGCTACAAAATTAATACTCTCTATACACAAGAAGCCAAATTAAATATCCCATGCAACTCAATCTCAACCAAGGATAGAAAGCCATTGATTTGCTATATATGATTAGCAACAAATCTTTAGTAAATATAATAAGTTATCTCAAACCTTTTATTCATGCTCATAAATTTACAATTGCCACTAATTATATCATGTAAAGTTTATCTTATCATCTTTTGGCATCTACAACACAAGAATTAATAAAAATTTAATAATATAAATTGATACTGTCTGTCTAAAATTTCATACTATATGGTAAAAAAATACTTAATTATAGATATTCACATATAAAGAATAAATTCTTTAGAAATTCTATCAAAATAATATATCAAACTCACAATTTGTAAAATGACTCCAAGTGTTCTTCCACATTTCCAAAAGCCCTAAAGATTAATTAACTCCCCCCGCCCCCAAAAACAATGACCATATATATTCACAAAACTATATAAACTTAGAGGCTTGTTTCTAAAAACAAATTGAACATATATTTTAAAAATCCATTGATGATTATGCATTCACAAGAAAAAGGTTTAATTCATTCACAATATAGCACTATTTTTGACATTAAAAATAATATTTTCTAAATTGATACAAGTGAGAAAGAACCTTTCGATCCTACTCCTCTACAAAATATTATTTATTAACATTGCTCTTGGAATAACATCATAAGTATTATTGGTCAAATCTATACCCCAAACTTGGATAAATAATCCATACTTAAGATCAAGTATACATAGTCAACAAAATTTTTTTAATTTGTTACATGTCTAAAACATCTCTATTTTCTTGTACCTTGCATCATGACCTAGCCACCATCTAAAGTTATAAACTATTGGCAACTTGGCAAACATCATTAATGAAGACACTGATGGCATGACTAGGATTAACTAAGTATGATGCTTGATTAGTGTTGTCATTGATGGAAAAAAGGATTTAGAAGGGTTGTGAGGTTATAGTAATCCTCATGAAGTCATGTGTATAGAGAATTCTGGTCCGGAAAGAAGACTTAAGCATTTTGGCTAAGTGTTGGCAGAGTACAGAGAAGACTACAGAGCTACAATATTATGGTCAACATTGGTCAGCATTTGAAGATCATGTTTTGCGGTTTTGGTAAGATGGTGGTATCCCTTAGATTTCTTCAATTCCAAAGTTTTATCTTTTGATGACTTCTAGAAGTATAGTTGCAAATAGCATAAGTTCAGCATAGCAGAGTACAATGTTAAACAGGGCAGGACACCTGTTTGGTTTGGTCCGCATTTCTCCAGTATTGGATATTTTATCCTACAGTTTTGAGGTGTTGTAAACACATGTTTGAAGACTCTAAATCCAAATTTTTAAGATCTGAAGTCTTTCGATAAGGTAGTTATGAGTACCTGAGTATCACTACAAGCATGGACAGTATTTGATAATGACAGTGTATAGCTTATGATAGTCTGCATTTCATCACATGGTAATATGTTGTTTTGCAGTTCTAAAGTCAAGTCTTGGGATGCCTAAGGAGTCTTAGTTGTGAATTTGAAGGAGTTTTGTGGTCCTCATTGAAAGTTATGATCTGACAGTCAATCTGAGTCTGTGACAGTCAGTTTGTGAAGCTGACCTAATATTGGGATCTGTGTGCGGAAGAATGTGTTGATTAGAATCATGTTCTAAGTGATTCTATAGTTGGAGTTGACATATGAGAATGTGTTTCAACTATTGTTTTGGTTCGTAAAGTATTTTGGTGATTGCATTAGGCTGACAAGCTACACATTGTATAACTACACATTTCATCCTAACACGCCGACCTCATTTGAAGTTTGCAAGTGTTGCGGATATATATATGAGATTCACTTTGGTGTTTGATGTGAGAGTTGTGAATATGAATGTGTGTGTGTGACATGTATAAATTTTGGTGATCTGATCAGTGTGACAAGTGTTTGAGAAGAAGTTTTATGAAGAGCAGAGTAGTGTGACAGAGCAGATCAGGATGAAGAGTTTTGAGATAGTATTCTGAGCTTCATTGGAGATGTACCCCATACATTTGTAAGATGCAATTGTAACAGTTCATTTTGGTAGTGAGTCATCCATTCTATTTCTTTTGTCAGTAAGCTTGTATGCAATGATCATCCTTATGGACAGTGAGTCCTTAGGGCAGTGAGCCTCTTTGTAATTTAGTATTGATACTACATAATATATTGTGAGCTAACACTCACCATGGTTTTTCCCTTTTTGGGTTTTCCACATAAAAATCCTAGTGTTCATGTGTTATGGTTTATGGTTGTGCTTTCTATGCTTGATTTGCTTTACTGTTATTGAATGTGGCAAATGGATTAATGGTTTAATGAGTGGTTTAATAGAATATTGATTCACTCCCCCCTCTCAGTATTCTGGGTGTTCAACAATTGGTATCAGAGCCTGGTTCCTTCGATGATGTCTAACATCTTGAGGAAGATCTTGGAGATTGAACACATGATAGCTAGAAGGTATCTTACTCCTCCTAAAGAAATGTTAGATTCAGGACAGACAACTGAGAGGGGGTTGTGAATCAGTTGTCTAAAACTTTCTTCCCAATTACACACTTAAATTCACTTGTGATTTAGTAGCATATTAATAAATCAATCATGGAAATATAATGCATTAAATCAAGAGCATAGACACATTAATACACAAGACACCAAGATTTTTGACGTGGAAAACCTGGTTAAGGGAAAAACCACGGGGTAATTAACCCAAGATTGTATTCTCTGTTAGAAGAATAGAAAGAACAAAATGGCACATGCCAATTAGGGCTCACTACCTGAGCACACTACTCACTAGAGGCTCATTGCCTACAAGAGACACACTGTCTACAAAATAATAACTATCACATACTTCAACTAGAGAATAGCATCTTCACCATGCTTGAATCAGTTCCATTTAAGCCCAAAACTTCTGCTCTGCCTTTCGCTCTCTTCCTCGCTCCCACACTCTCATCTTCACAAGACACCCTTTGAAATGGCTTTACAATCCCTTATTTATACAAGACATCGACTTAGGAATAATCATCTAAGTCAGAAAACAACTACAAGAACATACGCAGGATGTGTAACTCATCCGGTCACCTAGTCTCAGGAAGAACACCATCATCCAGAAGTTATTCTTCAATTGCAAGCTCCAACTCCAATGCAGACCACCAACATGAACTAGACATGATCCAAAGACCTCCACAAGATTTCTTGAATCACCAAAAACATCCACACTTCATCTACTTACTGAAATCCTTCTCTCCTTCATGCGAAACCTCAAGAACAGAGTCTGTCATCACTGTCACAAAGGAATAGATGGTTGCGGACCTTCAACCCATGAACCAATCAAGTTGACACTTCACAAAGACTTCCTCAACACTCCCTCAAATCCGTAGAATAGGATATTACATTTTTGGATCCCATCGGACCTATCTGTGTCACTCTGTCACCTCTAAACACCTACTAGAACTGGTTTTACTTGAGCGGCCACAACTCCTTCAGATCTTCATACGGACCTCTGAAATCTTTATTCGATCATCTTAAGACTCATATCTACAAACCCTTTAAACTGCATCCTCTGATAGTCATCTTATCTTGGATCTTTACCTTACTGTCTTCACTATTCTTCTCTGTTCCTAATTAGGACTAATTTTCTCAATATCCTCAGCACTCAACTCATCCAATCCTTTTCATTAATGCAACAGGAGTATGTTGACATCAATGACAACACTGGTTAGGCCCATACTTGCAACAAGAAATTAATCCAATTGGAATTACAGAAGAAGATTGTATGTTTGTCAATAATGAAGATCTCAAAGTTGCTCTTGAAGACCTTGGAAGGACTTAAGAAGAAAACCAGGATCTAAAGGAAAATGTCCAGGAAGTTGAGGGAGCAAGTCAAGAAGTTCAAATAAAAGCATAAGGAGGTTAGTAAACAATTGAGATCAGTAAATGAAATCTTGGATGATCTAAAAGTGCAAATTGAAGATAAGGAAAAAGAAAAAGAAGATATAAATCAATTAGTGAAATGCAAATCAGAAGAATGTGTAAAACTTGAAAAAGAAGTTGTGAACCTAAAGTCATATTTGGAGAAGGAAAAGAGCTATGAAGAAAAATTCAAGATAAGTTTTGCAAAACTTGATGAGATGCTTAATAGCCAGAAGAACTGTGATGACAAAGAAGGCTTGGGATTTGAGAAAGGTGAAAGTTCTAAAACAAGTTAAGCAGTGATTGATGAGAACAAGAAGGATAAAGGCAAGTAGATCTGGAATCAAAGGAATGGACCTAGAAAACCACTGTCCAGGAAACAAAATACTCAAAGGTACTCATCTTTCAATGGTTATTGTAATTCATGCAATAAGTTCGGTCATAAGGATACTCAATGTAGGAACATAATGAATCAAAATGTTCCATCTTTCTCTGGACAATGCTTTACTTGCAAGAAAGTTGGTCATAAAGCTAGTGATTGTAGAAGTTAGATAAGGAATGGCTATAACAATGGAAGGAATGCTCAATCTTTCAATGGTAACTGCTTTACATGCAAGAAAGTTGGTCATAAAGCTAGTGAATGTAGAAGTCATACAAGGATGGCTATAACAATGGAAGGAATGCTCAATCTTTCAATGGTAACTGCTTTACATGCAAGAAAGTTGGTCATAGAGCTAGTGAATGTAGAAGTTAGATAAGGAATGGCTATAACAATGGAAGAAATACTCAATCTTTCAGTGGAAACTACTTTACATGCAATAGATTTGGACATAAGGCTAACCAATGTAGATCCAGAATAAATGGAAGGGACAACGGTCAGAAGAATGTTGTGTGCTACAATTGCAATAGGCCTAGACACATTGCAAGGTTATGCAGAAGTAGGAACATGAAGAAGGATAGTCTAGTAGAAAAGAAGAAACTAGTACAAAAGGTTGATGCGACAGAAATCAAGAAGGAGATGAACAAGATGTGGGTTAAGAAGGATGTTATTGAAGCCAAGAATGAGTCTGTGCTAGACTCTGGTGTAGAAACTTCCTCCAGGAAGTAAATTGGGAGCCCTGGCTTAGGGGGAGTTTCAATGAAAGTCTTGTTCCCGTAGCCAGAAAAGTGGTGCTGACATCCAACATGAAGATATGATTTGAAGAACAGTATGATAGATCTTTTGAAGAAAATTCTGATAGAAAAGAATCTAATGCGGAAGATTGTGGAGCAATTTCTATCGACTGTAAGTTGCAAGAAAAGTTTTAACAAATTTTTGAAGCATAGCATTTATGATGATCTAGGTTTTGATGAAAAGGGGTTATAAGCAATTTCATCCAAAGGAAATTCATACTGCATTCAACTTTTAAGCAACCAAGAAGATCTAAGTACAAAAGCAAAGGTGAAATCAAAGCAATTGGCCTGATCAAACCCTAACCGAAAGTGAAGAACAAGGTATTTACAATCATCACTCTTGCGAAATTTTGTTTAGCTGTGAAAATGTATACCCCACAAGTTGTTGAGATAACTGATAGGTCCTGACCTAAGTTCAAGAAGCATCCATTTAAATCCCTAGAAACAGACCCTGATGGTGTGTTTTCTGAAGTACCCTATGGCGTAATGCATAATGAAGATATTAGGGTTTACATCCATTCTAATATGGAAGAGTATGATCATGTAAAACTAGGGAAAGTTATTTAGATGAATTGTTAGGTGATAAATTTAAATTGAAAGAAGAATTCAATGCTCTGCATAAAAAGAAATTGGACACATGGATAGATTTTCCCATTTTCTCTGAAGATGCTTGGGTTAGGTATGTCCTAAGTAGAATCCATGATGAATTCTTTTGGCTGGATGTACCTCATATGATAACCAAGGATGCTATTGAGGCAGTTACAGGTTTGTGTTCCTTTGGAATAGTTCTGATGCTGAAATTAGTAAAAAATGACACTATGATGAAGCTAACAGGTGCAAAGTTTGAAAAGACATCTTTAACTGTCAATGATATAGAGGATCTGATAGTGAAAATTGCTTCAATGGTTATTAGATACAAGGTATATTTCTCCAATAGGGAGAACTCTGTTTTAGCTATTGCCACCTACACTGCATATGAGATGGTGAAGAAGAATACTGATTATGACTTGTGCGAGTTGCTCTGGCAACAATTGATGGAGAATCTGAAGAGAACCAAAGACACCAAGTACCCATTCAAGTATGGTACTCTTATCATTTGTTTGTTGTTCTACTTCTTGAAGGAGATACCAGGTATGAGTAATATTGTTTGGTTAAAGCATTCTCCTGTAGCAGTACAAATCAGGAACCACTTACAAAGTAATGGAGATGAAAGTTCTCAAAGTGCAGCTCTATGGGGATACTTCAAAGCATTTTAGAACAAAATGTAGGCTAGGGTTAGAATCCCTAGAAAAGTAGTAGAGAAGTATAAAGATGATGTTATTTTTATGGTAACTAAAGATCAATGCCTCATAGAGGCAGTGGAACCAAGAACAATATGGATCCCAGCAATGAGATATGAGGTTATAGAGGATGTTTTGACTAGTTTGGCAGATCTGCTGTTGAGAAAACCCAAATACCCTAAAGAGGAAAGGTTTGGGGCTTTTGAAGAAAAGTCTCTCAAAGTTCACTTCGAACAAAAACAACCAGAAACATAGAGAAGTGTAAGAAAATGGGTAGAAGATTATGCTATGAGCAAAGGTTTTACAAAAGAACAAATAGATCAAGCCAGAGCTGAGGCTCAAGCTTCTCAAGCTGTAAAGCCTCTGGTAAGGCAAGAGGAGAAAACTGAACAAGCAAAGGCTTTGGAGAAGCATGAAGAAAAGACTGAATAGGTAAAGTCTACTCCAAGGACAAGAAGGATACCAAGAATCTCCTCTTCTGGTACAGGTACTTCTAATACCTCCCAACCCATTCCTACAGTTGATTTGGAAAAAGAAACTACTAAAAGAACAGAGCCTGCAGTGGGAAAGAAGAAGGACAAAAGAGTGAAAAGGAAGGCCACCAATAGAGTGTATGTGAGCTATGGTGGTGGTGGTGAAGAAGAAGAGGAAACAAAATCTGATGAAGAAATAAAGGCTAAAAGAAAAAAAACTAATAAAGCCACTTCTAGTAAGAAAGCAAAGCCCTCTGGAACATAAAAATATAAGGATAAGAAGAACACTAAATCTAAGGAGAATGAAGCCAGCATGACTTTAGAATCCACAATCAATGTAGTGGTTGTGCATGGCAACTTGAAGCCTATTGTAGATATGTATGATGAGAGCTCAGATGTTGATAAGGTTACAATTGAAGCAGTTGTGGTAAGATTTCTTGATATGTTCAATAAAGCATTAATTGAAGTTGTAAACGACTTACCAGACAACCTAGCTAGCATCCTAACTACCAGAAAAGAAGAGGCCATGGCTAAAGATGCAAAAATGAAAGATTCTCTTTTGAAATTATTTTGTCCAAGTCTTACCAGACAAAATAAGGTCTAAGCCACTCAGAGGTTCAGTGAAGAATTTAGAACCAAAAGGAGAATCAACATTTTGATGGCTAGAGATAAAAATGGGATTGAAAAGTTGAAAAAGGAAACTGAGGACAAAATTCTGATGGTGCTTGATGAACTTCACATTCCAACTATGATGGACATAGGTGAAGATGAACAAAATCTTAATGTTGACAACTCAAATGCAGTTCCAGATGTGGATGGAGAGCAAAGTATGGATCAAGATGTAATTACTCCTCCAGAAAACTCAAGGAAAGATGAAGAAAGGAAAGAGTCTATAGAGGAAAAGAACACTGGGGAGACAAAAGTGACATATGAGGAAAGAGTCTCTGAAGGACAAGATGAACAAAGAAAAGAAACCAATGAACAAATGATTGATGATTCAGCTTTGGAAATAGGGGTAAAGAACAAGAGTTTATTCAAGAAGATCCTTTGGTAAGTCATGATGCTGAAGTGCCCCTTGGTGAAGGTAGAAGAGACATTGTTGGAGAATATTCACTTGACTCTCTAAGATAGTTTTTGGCAAAGAAGAAAGAAATTTAGATTTTATCTGCACCTGATTTACTACAAGGACAGATAAACTTGACTACAATGTCCCCATTGTAAAAACTAAAATTTGGGACAATTTTCCAAGCAACAGACCAAGAGGAAATTCTCAAATCTCACATGGAGGACAATGAGCTTATGAGTGAAGCTATAACAATTTTTGAGAAAATCATGCCCGGTGTAAAGAGAGACACCTCTTTGACTCCTCTAGTACAGATGAAGAAACTTATGGAGTTTTTCAATTCTCATTTTGAGTCCTTTAAACAAGTAGTTAAAAAGAAGGTAAGGGCTAAGATTGACAACAAGAGGTTAGTGGAACTTAATAACAAATACTCAAAAGATAAAATTTTGTTGGATAAAAGTATTTAGGATGTAGAGATGACAATCAAAGATGTTAGTGAGTTGTATCAATTTTGTTTGAGTTGGCCTGAGACAACTAAGGAGCTAAAAGAGAAGATAAAGGGATGTGAACCCCAATTGATCAAGATTTCTAGGACCTATGATCACAGAAATGATGTTATGGTTGCAGAGCGAAAAGGATGTCATAAAAGATTAGATGAGACAGCTCAGGGAAATTGTGAGTTTCAAGATTGGTTCTATGACTGCACTTGTAATAGATGCAGACAAAATAAGGCCAAACGCTGAGGCCCCTGCTATTGTTGAGAAAGAAGAAGAGCTGGTGTCCCTAAGTAATGGGCACATACAAGCTTTGAACCATGCCAAGGCTAGTTGGGATGGAGATGTGGTGCAACTGAAGAAGATTTACAAAGATATTCTCCCTTTAAGCTAGTAAGTCATTTGATTTCATATGTATATATGTGGATAATAGAAATAGTTTTAAAGTTTTGGGTGCACATAAAAATATACCACTTAAGATGAAACTTGTACATACTCCTATACCATAGACCTTTGCCATTGATGTCAAATGAGGAGAAGTGAAGCATGTGAAAAACATAAAAAGTGAAATAACTAAAAAATAAAGGGGGAGAGTATCATGTGAAAGAGTATAAGAAGTTAAGAGGAGAAGTGTGCAAAAAGTAAGGGGGAGCACTATGATAGTTTTTCACATCATGTGTTGCCATCAATGCCAAAGGGGGAGATTGTTGGCAACTTGGCAAACATCATTAATGAAGACACTGCTGGCATGACTAGGATTGACTAAGTATGATGTTTGATTAGTGTTGTCATTGATGGCAACAAAGATTTAGAAGGGTTGTGAGGTTATAGTAATCCTCATGAAGTCATGTGTACAGAGAGTTCTGGTCTAGAAAGAAGACTTAGGCATTTTGGCTAAGTGTTGGCAGAGTACAGAGAAGACTACAAAGCTATAGTATTATGGTCAACATTGGTCCACATGAAGATCATGTTTTGTGGTTCTAGTAAGATGGTGTTATCCATTATATGTCTTCAATTCCAAAGTTTTATATTTTGATGACTTCCGGAAGTATAGTTACAAATAGCATAAGTTTGGAATAGTAGAGTATAATGTTAAATAGGGTAGAACACTTGTTTGGTTTGGTCCGCATTTCTATGGTATTGGATATTTTCTCCTATGGTTTTGAGGTGTTCTAAACACATGTTTGAAGACTCTAACTCCAAAGTTTCAAGATCTAAAGTCTTTCGGTAAGGCAGTTATGAGTACCCGAGTATCGCTACAAGCATTGACAATATTTGACAATGACAATGTCTAGCTTCTGATAGTCCATATTTCACTGCATGGTAATATGTTTTTTTGTAGTTTTGAAGTTAAGTCTTGGGATGCCTAAGGAGTCTTAGTTGTGAATTTGAAGGAGTTTTGTGGTCCGCATTGAAAGTTATGATCTGACAGTTGATCTGAGTCTATGATAGTCAGTTTGTGAAGCCGACCTAATATTGGGATCTATGTGTGGAAGAATGTGTTGATTAGAATCATGTTCTAAGTGATTCTATAGTTGGATCCAACATATGAGAATGTGTTTCAAGTGTTGTTTTGGTTCACAAAGTATTTTGGTGATTGCATTAGGGCGACAAGCTACACATTGTATAACTACATGTTTCATCCTAGCAGGCCGACCTAATTTGAAGTTTGCAAGTGTTGCGGATATATATATATATATATATATATATATATATATATATATATATATATATATATATATATATATATATATATGACATTCACTTTGGTGTTTGATGTGAGAGTTGCGAATATGAATGTGTGTGCGACATATATATATATATATATATATGACATTCACTTTGGTGTTTGATGTGAGAGTTGCGAATATGAATGTGTGTGCGACATGTATGAAGTTTGGTGATCCAATCAGTGTGATAAGTGTTTGAGAAGAAGTTTTATGAAGAGCAGAGCAGTGTGATATAGTAGATCAGGATGAAGAGTTTTGAGACAATATTCTAAGCTTCATTGGAGTTGTACCCACTGCATTTGTAAGATGCAATTGTAATAGTTCATTTTGGCAGTGAGCCATCCATTCTCTTTGTTTTGGTAGTAAGCTTGTATGCAGTGAGCATCCTTATGTACAGTGAGTCCTTAGGGAAGTGAGCCCTCAGGTGGTGAGCCTCTTTATAATTTAGTATTGATACTACATAATATATTGTGAGCTAACACTCACCATGGTTTTTCCCTTTTTGGGTTTTCCCTGTAAAAATCTCGGTGTTCATGTGTTATGCACTAGTAGAATTTGGCAAATAAATGACTAAGTGACTAAAACTTTTAGTCACAACAACTAAAAATGACTAAATTCTACTATTTTTTTGTAACTTAGATATAAATGAGTAAATAAATGACTAATTTGGTCGTTGACTAAAAAATTATTTAGTCACAGAAATAAAAATGACTAAATAGTTAGTCACGCAAATGCAAATTAGATAAAATTAAAAAAACTTTTCAGGAAATTATTGGCGGGATGTATTGGCATGATTCATTATTTGTGTCATGCCCACATTTCCCATGTGGTCACGACATGTAATGCACGTGTCATGTCCACATTTGTCATGTGGTCATGACATGAAATATCAAAAATTTTCTACGCATCCCTAGAAACCCCCTCGTACGCATCAGTGTGCTCGGTGGCAATACACATAAGGCGTAAACATGTCAGTCGAAGGTGGAGTAATATGATCACATGCGCATTCCCCTACATGATGAAGGCCAACTAGGGGGTCAATGTGACATGAATAACATCTCTAATAGGGTTAGGATCGAAGATCAAAACCCTAGGTTTACCTAAGTGGATGATGGGATTTTGACACAAGTCAAAATCAAAAGTCTAATTCTAATGCATAAGAATACAATTAATGGCCTATAGAAAAGTTGTCAAACTTGCCAAAAATCAATAATTTAACACTATGCAAGATTAGATTTACTTAACTGAACCCTAGATTCTGGAAAAATCTAGCAGCATAACGCCTCACGGGCGTGAATAGGGTTTATTCTAATTAAATAATTTGTGGTCAAATGCATACTAGGTTTACTAGTTGGTCAAACGACTATTTATTTAGTTATTTAATTCTCACTAAATTATATAAACGTCGCAAATAAATAACTAAAATGAATAATTAAATATTAATTTTATAAACTAATGTCCACTTGCATTAAAATTATTCTCAATTGATTTAAAATTAAAATGCATTCACAAGTTAAATTGGAGGAGAATTAAATGTATAAATTGAAATCCTCTCCCAAAATTAAATTAAAAATAATTATAATTTCCCTCTAGTTTTAGAAATACCCTACTTAAATGTTTCCATACCACTAACAAAAAAAATAATAATAAAATACTTCCAATAGGAAATAAGATTACCCACATTTTTTTTTTGAATAACCTCTAAACCCCTTTTAAGAATAAAAATATAACAAATGGATAAATAAAAAAGAGTGGGAACTAAAAAATAAAAAAAAACAATTATAAAATACCAAGCCCTAAAAGTCCTCTCATTAAAAAAATAATTTCCTTATGCAAATGAGTCAAAAACCCTAGCCTTGATTTAACTCCATCTCATTTCCCTTCTCTCTCTTCATTCTCTCCTATTTGTTTTCTTTGTTGCAGGTTTGGGAAAAGTTTTCATGGCTGCCACACAAGAGGTATACACACTTGTATAAACGTTATTTGTTTGATTGAAACCCCCTCTTTTATTTTTTGTATATATATATAAATATATATATATATATATACACATATATTTATTGTATACATATTTTGAATGATACATAGTTTACGTTATAGGTTAAATGGTCGAAGGCCGAATATACAGAGAGGGATGGCATCTCTTGCTAGGCACCACCATCGATGCAAGAATGAGTTTCTTTTTTTTATTTGCTTGTTTTAGGTTACAAGGATGGGGACTGTGGCGGTGGGGGTTTAAATTTGCAGAGGGGTGGGGCGACTATGTGTGTAGTGTAGAGACAACGGAGAGGGGAAACAAGGCTCGCTGGCGGCGGAAAGGGAAACGGGGGGGTGTGGGAGTGTGGGGAGGGGCCGAGCCCAACCCACACTCCACCACTCCACTACGGTGGAGTGTGGGTGGGGCTCAACCCCTCGCCACACTCCTTTCAAATGGTAGATGGTAGAGGGTCGAAACCCCCACCAAACAACAACTTCAGCAGTATTTTTTTCTTAAAACATGCAGTCTAAACTCTTTTACACAGCAATGAAATGATATAAGTATTCTCAGATATATATATATAAGTATTCTTAGATTTATATGATGTATACACAGATTCTGTATAATATGATAGTAAATTATATATATATATATATATATATATATATACTCAGCCAATAACACAGATTTTAGTTTGATGTATAAAGGCAATAATTGTAAATCTATTTATAATTTATATTCATACACACACACAAGTGCGTCACATTACAAGTAGGAACATATATGAATGCATAATTAAAGAATGAAAATTACTTCTTCACAATAATGCTAGTAATAAAATTTATACAGCCAACACATACAGCTATTTGTATTTTTTTTTTGATAAATTTGAAAGCAAAACATTACGAACCCTTTAAAAAAAAAAAAAAAACAACAATGGTCTAATTTCCTTTGTTTATGAGCACACAGTATTTGTAATATATTTTTCCCACACAAAACAACTATCTATATGCTTCTTTGTTGAAATAAAACATATAATCATATCAAAATTTGAACATGCTCTTCTTACTTACAATATTTTTTTTTTCCATTCATTCAAAAAGCATTTTTAAAAATCAGCAACTCTAGTTTTTATTTCCAAATGCAAATAGTTTAAATACAATCTAGTTTACAAACATAAATTCATACAACTCAAAAGAGTAAGATCTCGTCTCTTTGAATACTAAAAGAAAGTACACAAGGCCTATCTTGGCCATGCTCTCTCAAGAGATCAAGATAACAACATAAAAAAAGAGGTATAGTACTCTTCAATATTTCTAAGCTCCGTGAACCTGCAATTAACACATAGAAGGGAAAGAAGCCACAACGAACTGCTCTCCTTCCTACCATTGACTCACTCATGAGTCACCCCCGAGCTAGGAGGTCATCTTCACACAAGGTAACCACACTCCACAACATATCAATGCATACAAACACCAAAACAATATACTCCCATGGCTTTCACATAACAAAACTCACCAAAATGAGTTTAATGGGGTAGGGGAGTGGACATCAATCAACTCAAGAGTGCCACTCCAAAAACTTCCCAAACAATTTCTTCTCAAGGCCTCAAGCCAACACTAAAAACCATATTTTCACAAAGCTTTCTCTTCGCTCTCAAGCCATCTCAAACTTAGTCATATACACATATTGACCTCAAAGCTAAAATCTCACAAAAAAAACAAGGATGTGACCCCAAGGAGGTTCACTCCTCCCCCACCCCACACATGTTGAGCATTCTCTCCAAATGGATAGGCTCTCAGAACTCCCATAACCAATTTTCCCACAACAACAAAGCAAAAATACAAAATAGAACTCACACATACATCATACAAGTAAAGAAAAATGCATAAGGAAAGGCATTTGCCTTGAGTCCAACCTTTTAAAGCCCAAATGGAAGATAGTTGAGAAAAGCTCCTCTACCTCCTTCTCCAAATTGAGCCTCCAATGTTTCCTCTAATTTTTCCTCAAAAGCAGCTAAAATTCCAAAAATTCAAAAAGGTTCAACAACCCCCTCCCTCTCTTCAAGAGGGATTAGAATAGACTCTTCTCATGAGCCTTGAGGAATGGGGAGGTGACACATGTCACCTCCTCAGTCCTCCACACAATCCACTTGCAAGACTCTTGGAATGGGGTGGTGACACTTGTCATCCACCCATTCCACCAAGTATTTCCCCCATCCACTTGCTCTCTCTCACATATGTGGGAGAGAAAGGTGGAGCCAAAGAAGGAGTGGGTACCACATGTGCCCCAATCATCTCCTCCTAAGAAATCCCACTCAACCCAAAGGTACTCTCACCAATTGTGGGAGAGGATTGGAGTTGAGTCCACAATTAAGGGGTCTTGAAAACTCCCCCAACCTAGGAGACATGAAAGGAAGAGGTTGAGTGTTTGACCCACTCTTCCTCTCCCTCCAAAACTCCCATTTTCGTCACTTTACTTTAGGGTGAAGTTAAAGTGACCAAATGGGAGTTTACCTAAGGTTATACAAGTCCAAATGGTCCCTAGACCCTAGGGGTACAACCCAAGGTCAATTTTAAGCCATTTTGAGCACCATAGTTGAGTACAAACACATAAAAAGGGGTCTCAAAAATTAAAACTCAAAATAAAATTCAAATGAACATTACACTTAACAACACCAATCAAAAATCAAATATAAGAAGGGGTAGACCTAACCCAACTAACATCACACAACCACATTACAAAAAATTATCATGCATCACATAGTTGATCTTGGTTCCTCTTGGAACTAGATCGGCTTTACACGGGAAACAACACAGTGTGTGGGATAATCTCCGATTATCTATGGCTTAGTTAGAAACACTTGTGCACTCAAATGAAATGTTAATCCAACATGTATATAATATCCAAAGCAAAGAAAAACATACACTCACATAATCACATGGTCATAAAAACATCAAAGAATCGCATCATAATTAAATTCCTAATTTTGCATTTCAAAAATCCATCACAAGATAAAATCACATAATAAATCTCTAACTAAAATCACATGAATAGTTCCCAATAACATAATAATGTAAATCATATATCTAACATCATTAGTGAATCAATATCAAGGTCTAATCTCATCGTAATCATGCTAAACAAAATAAATCCACATAAAGCATAAAGTCTAATAGTCCTGTAAGTCAGGATCAGTAGTCCTATAAGTCTAATATGTGTCCTTAATAGTAAAATAAGTAACCAATATAAGGGAATGAAATGGTAGGCATCACATCCTCCCCCCTAAGACTGTACTTCCTCTTGGAACTTGTCAAAGAGGTGAGGATAAAGGTGTCATGCCCACATTTCCCATGCGGTCACAACATGCAAACATGCGTGTCATGTCCACATGCGACATGTGGTCATGATACGAACTATCAATTTTTTTTCTTTACTACCCTATAAACCCCCCCTCGCACGCGTAAGCGTGCTCGGTGACGTACACTTAAAGCATCAACAAAATTGTTGATTGCTGAATAATAACCTCACGTGCGCATTCTCTATGCTGGACTTACTATCTTTGTTTAGATGACGTTCACTGGTTTACGCTCGGTTTGATTTTCAACGTTTGAATTTATTGAAATCAATCTGTCCCTAGTTAGTTCTCTCAGTCTATTTCGATATTGTCTCGCAATTTCTCCTCTATTATATTTATTTATTTATTTAATTTGTTTCATTTCCTTGGCATTCCATTCGAAAATAATTAAACTCCAAATTCTCAATTTCTTTTTAAATATTTATCTTTATATATATACATATGTTATTCTTTTTAATCTATAATTAAATATATATATATATATATATATATATTCCTTTTAATAAAATATATATGTTATTATATTTTTAAAAAAAAAATCATGTCCTTCCGTTTAAAATTCATAACAATAAATAAAACATATATATATATATATTTATACATTAATATTTTAGAGAATTTAAAATATTAGGTTATCTCTATAAAAGAAGAACAAGACTTTTTATTTTATAAGTCAAAATGAATTATGAGCTCACAACATATAGCCCTAACACATATATTTTTGTTTTGTTGTTTTGGTGTAGGGTTTTGAACAGGCTATGGAGGCATGGCAGCAGCGGCGACAGAGAGGGAAGAGGCCACAGTGGTGATGGGGAGGCCACAGTGGTGATGGGGATGCAGAGATAGGCGGAGGGCAGAGTGATTGGTGGCTGCAGATGGCGGCGAGCAGAGAACGGCAGAGTGGGGAGTTACAGCGGCGGTGGGCAGAGGAAGTCCGCAGGTGGCGTTTACTGCGAAGGGCAGTGGGAGGTCTCGGTGTTCGCAGAATACAAGGGGAAGGGTGTGGGTAGCCCGCAGAGGCTTTAGTGTAGACAGGGGTGTGGGGAGGGGCAGAGCCCCACCCACATCCCATTTCGTGGTGTGTGGGTGGGGCTTTGCCCCTCCCCACACCCACTGTATATTGTCATTCGGTGAGGGTTAAAACCCCCACCATTATTGCATATAATTTTGGATTGTGTTTTTTTTTCCATTAAAACTGAGACTTCAGTAAATTTATATCTCATTTAATTTTCGTAAATTCCAATTTAAATATGAATAAATATAGCTATATATATATAAAACAGGTTCACAACATATACTTAATTTCTTCAATTCACAGTTTACTTCTTTAGTTCATTAAAACACAGAATATATATATATTTATTGTAGGGCAAGATAATTTAATATTTTTCTTTATATTTTCTTACAAATTTAATTTCATTTGCAACTTCAAATTAACTTCATACAAAATAACAATAGATATTTAAAATCTAATTTCCCCTTGATTGGATTTGAATTTCAAGTCACTAATTTAAATCTAATTATAGTTGCATATATTATAAATTGGAAGAAATACTTATAATTGCATTTACTCACCACAAAATAAAGAGTATAAATATTACACAAATTCTTTTCCCTTTCAAATGTCAAATTTTCAACTTCCCTATTTAATTTAAAATTCAACATCACCACTAAACATTATAAAAGATAATTTTAACTACCTTGGTTTACATAAATGACAATTTACACATCTTCTCAATTAAATAGATTTATATGAAAATAAACAAAACTAACATCCTTTACAAGTCAACACATTATTATTATTATTATTATTTTTTCTTTCTTTCTTTCTCATACTAATGATAGAATGGGATAAACTATTAAATCACAACTATCTACACATTTAAGGGAGGAATTACTCTCTTCTCCCAAATAACAATTTTTTTACAAATTCAGAGGGAGAAAATCTCTCCTCTAGAAATTCAATCAGGATGAATCTACAAGAGGCCAAATTCTCCTTTAAAAGTAAAAGAAAAGATACATTTTCCCTAAACAAGAAAACTCCTCCAATCTTAACAATATGCTCCAAGAGAAACCTACATAACAACAAGGGAAGAATACACCACTCTTCTAGCTCTCCTCCCTACCGTAGACCCGCAAGAGGGTCACCCCAAGCTAGGGAGATCATTCACACACCTAGGTAAGGATAGGCCAATACCACATCACAACATTGAATAACATCAATAGAAACAACAACACACACAACACCCATGGTTATACTCACAACCCGAAAACTCAACTAAGGTGAGTTTAAAGAGGATATGAAAGTGGACTCACTCATCTCAGGAGTGCCACCCTTCTCAACATTTTATCATAGCTTTTCTCATGGCCTCAAGCCAACAACATGACTTTCCTCGTGGCCTCAAGCCAACCAAATAATTAGAATTACCAGGGATATCACAATTAGGCTCTCAAGCCTTATAACCATTTTGCTCATAATCACAAAAATGCCCTCAAGGCTTCTATTTTCCAAGAACAAGAATTAACCCGAGGAGGTTCACACTACCCCTATCCATACATGATGAACATTGCCTCCCAAATAACTTTCCCACAATAATAGAAATACAACATAGACAACATATACATAACAACATTCATCCAACAAGTAACAAAAAATGCAAGGTGAGTAAACTTGCTAACTAACCTTATCAAGCCCTATTATAGATGTAGTTGATGAAGAGCTCCACACTTAGTCTCCTCTCCCCATCTACCTTCTCCCAAAAATAATCTCCCCCCTTTCCACTCTCCCTCCTCCTCCTTTTAAAACTAATTCTCCAAGTTCTCTTATCCCCAAGTGGCATTACAAAAACTAACCCCACTCATTATCCACTATCCCTATTGGAATTAAACAAATAACCCCACTCATGAGGTCCCCCACCATAGTCCTTTTCCAACACATGGAGGAATAAAATAAAATAAGTAAAATAGAAATAAAGAGGGAGTGGATGACACACCACCCTCTTTATGGGGGACTCCCACCAAAAGTGAGGGACAAAAAGACAAACCACTCCATTATTGGTGGATCATGGTGTCTTTCCATGACTTGGAAATGGGCCTGAGTGTGGATTCCACTCATCCTATTATCCCCATGCTTCCAAATTCGTCACTTAACTTCACTGTGAAGTTAAAGTGACCATATGGAGGTCATCCCAAGGCTATCCTAGTCAAAAGGGTCCCTAGACCCATGGGGTATAACCCAGGGTTGATTTTAACCTAGTTAGGACTCCCATAGCCAAGTAAAAATACAAGAAGAGGGTCTAAAAGAAGTATAGTTAAACAAGATTCATAACATCCCTTACAACACATATGACAATACAAGTAAATCAGAGGGTAGACCTAATTCCCTGGACCTCATGCAACATTATAACATTACAACATTTTACCAGACACGGAGTTGATCTTAGTTCCATGTGGAACTAGATTGGCTTCACAAGGGATACAACAAGGGTGTGGAATGATCTCCTGTATTTGTGGTTTAGTTAGCAATACCTACACACTCAATCTCAAAGTTAATAACACATAAAGATATCATAGCCAAAGCAATTTAAATACAAGCATACCTAAATATTCTACCATATAATCATACTGAAATCACATTAAAGTTCCATTTCTACTATTATCCATTCATCATTCTCTTAAAAGCAACATCTAACTATCATTGCACAATTTGTTTTCTTCAAATTCAATTAAGTTTAATAAACAAAATTCCAGGATCAATAGTCCTTCAACATAAAAGTAATAGCAATAGCACTGCAAATAGTCTCATGAACAGAATGAAAAAGGTAGGCCTCACATCCTGCCCCCCTAAAATTTTACTTCCTCCTGGAAGTTATCAAAGAGGTGAGGGTAAAGGGTCCTTAGTCTCGCTGCATCTTCCCATGTCACAGTGAACTTGTCAAACAAGTCCTACTGGAATCTATCCTGGTACAGTTCTCATCCTTGAAGGCCCAGTGTCCGATGAGCCCAATCAACTACGAGGTCTCTGACCTCGTTATATAGGCAAGGCTAGCCTGGATGAACCCTCATAGGTCTGGCCCTTAGGCCCTATCAAGTTCCTTTTGCTTTGAAATTTTAACTATTGATTATTTCATTTGAATGGAGATACTAATCATGTATCTAGAGTTGCAGGTATCATGTAGACATTGGTTATTGGAACCAACTGGAATTGTTCATGATGAGGCACGGTAAACGAAAAGGATTATGGTGTACTCATTATCTATCTTAACTATTTATGGTTGGTGCAATTCTTAGAGATAGGTCTTATGGATGTATGTGAGGAAGTCATACGTTTAGTTAGTAATACTATAGTGGCCAAAGTTATATTCCACCTTAACTCCAATGTCATCCAGGAATGTCATATATTAAGTGTTGATTTAAGGAGTCAATGTAGTTCATTTTGATGTGAAACAAATGTGAAGTTTGTTTAAATAGATTCATAGTCTTTCACCCTTGGTAAAGTAGATATTGCATGATAGGTGTCCCAAATCGACATTTTAAATATGCCCTAACCTATGAGAGGAAGGATTAGGGAAAACTGTCCAAAGTTATATAAGGTTTTGATTTACTTATACTAAGATATGTCATAGTGTTTAAAGACTCCAATGACTAGATAATTATCAAGAATGAATATGCTTGTCAATCAAGGTCGACTGACAAATTCAAGCTTGATAAGCTGTCTGTTGCAACACCCCAAGGTAATCAATGAAAACCACATTATGATCTGAACACTCATCGTTTACAAGGAAAAATTACTTGAATTATAAATTGCATGATAATGAAGCTTTGTAAAAGAAGCACTAATTGATTCTAATACTGAAAGAATATCAATCTTTTCTTTTCTTAGGTTGTAACAATTTTTCTTTAGTTAGAAAGGAAATAAGTAAATTGAAGTAAGCTTTATTTCAATCCCACTATATTTGTTTGAAATCTATCTCATAGCAAGGTGGAGAATAATTTTCCTTGTATACCTACATGCATTCTTTCTAAACAAGTCAAATGCTTAGAATCTACTAATCTAACTATATCCACCTCAAAGTCTAGCTTTTAACCCAAGAAGTAAATTGAGAATGCAACCACTAACATGCACGGAACCCCCACTACCAAATGTTGAAATCTCTCCTTGCATATGATATAACCTTTTAAAAATAGTAAATCACTCCTTAAAATATGATGCAACCTTTAATAAAATAAATTAAATCTCAGGATCAGATTTGACTGATGACTTTGCTTATCAAACAAATTTTCTTACAGTAGATGTTCTGCCTGTGGTGCCAATAAAATACTAAAGGATAGAATACTTTCTTACACCAGACAAAGTAAGTTCAAAAGTTACATATGCAATAAGGAACTCATAAGATTATAAAGTATGATAACTAAATGTGATAAGGGCATAATCCTAATCAAAAAGCACACTGTATTGATTGAAATCAACATAAGGAATTTCATTATCACACATGCATAAGGAATTCACACATCGTACAACCTGTTTATATAGAACATCAACTCGATTCATCAATTACAGATCGTGCATCTAACACATATTTTCATTCATCCACATTACAGGTATTAACTTCACAAGGCTCACATAAAGGTTTAGGGGATGTCATAGTCTCATCATAAACCCAAGTAACCAATAACCAGTGCCAAGTAACCAAAGATCCAAAAACTAGGTAGAATGATGGTCTCAGGGCCACACGCCTGGGGGCCTCGCCATACATTCCCACAATGGCCTACCTCTTGTTTGTAAAAGGGGTTTAGCCTCCAAGAGATAGCCAACATAAGAACAAGATCACTAGGAAGATAAGTGGATAATGACCAGCCCATACTAGTCCACACCTACCCCCATCCTCATAAGTTTCCCACGTCTGCTTCCTTATATACACTCTAGCAGAGGTCGCTCCATCGACATGGCGAGAAGAACATCACAACACATGACCAACACTTGCAAACAAAAATAATCTAGCTTAGCCACCACAAATAACAGATATACCAAAAGAAAGGAGTTTCAAAATCCAACAATAAAATAAATAAATGCACGCCATTCCAACAATAACTCAACCATAACCACAAGGGTTACGTGAAAAATGGAGAAATCAAAGATTTGTGGCTAAGCTACTTTCAGACAAGATTAAATAAATTGGTTGGTCCACACAGGCAAGAGACAAAAAGGTCATCAAACAACCAAAAGAAAATGATCGTAATCCATGCAAGTGCACATTACATCACTATGTGACTAACATAAAGTCACCAATAAGGAAGGAGGGAAACACGGTCACTACATGTGTTATGCAAACACAACCAATGCAATAACATCATGTAGGTAGTAGTATCTAATGCGCCTTCACGTACTCTTACATGGAATCGTGCCCTTCTCAAAGGTAACATGTCATCAATATAGTACATCGTGCCCTTCTCAAAGGTACATGTCATCATTATAATGTAAATGTCTCTAGGATACTACACATCCACTCAAATAAGATACCAAGGTAAGAATAAACCTGCACAAGTAGCATGGCCTCATGCAAATCACATGCCCATAACAAAACATAACCAAAATACCATGTCAGATGTTAATAGTACCATCAAGGAAACAGAGCATGATAGGATAACACTATGGGCCTCTCAAAGGTCCATTCACTAAGGAGAAGTAGGGGGTACTTTGGCATAGGAAGGTATGGTTGGTTGGGTAATCCCAACCCATGCCACAACACGTCGCCATAGCTTCCTAAGTTCTTCCTCTCCACTACTTAACTCCACACATGGAAGGTCTCCAACTCCAAGATTGGACCTTACAGGGTGTACATACAAGCAGCCACACAAGCATGAGTCCATCATACTTGTAGTTATACACTCAACCCATAGATGGATACCCAGTATCGCAAGCTCATTAGTACACTAGGCATGTACGGGATAATTACAACACATAGCAAACATGCTCATAATAAGTATTCACATCCACAAGGTAACACATAATACAAGTTTTCATCTATCGTTCCTTACTTGGTGAAGAACAACTTTCATATAAGAGTTACCATAAAAATTTATAAGAAGTCTACCAAACATCAATTAGAATTACCATTTCTAAGGCATAAATGGAATCCAACCATGACTTCACATCTAGAAATAAGGCAATACCCCCAAGTAAGTTCACTAATTTACTAGCTATGCTTGATAGATCATAATCGAACCCAAACAAGATTATTTCAACTCACAAGATGGTGACTCACATCACATATCATGGAGTTAATGATAACCCATATAACACTACATATGCAATACGAAACCACCACACATTTATCTAACACAAGGTTCATAAAGTAGAGGTATGTCACAGGAAGAATCTAATAGCAAGACCATGTCTCTAATTTTACTATTCTACTTTATGAAGCCCAAACATCTTTTCTACACAAGGTATACATAACATGATATCATGAAAACAAAGTTATAAAATGTAAAATTTTATTTTGTAGAAGTACTTTACAAAAATGTCGCCAAGCACACAAATGCCTTATTGAACAATTTGAGGACATATGTTAATTCTTAACAATTTGCCATACATAAAACTAATTTTCACCTCTTTCTTTCTTAGTATTTTTACAAGGTAATCTAATGAAATCACACATGTAACAAATTATACTCATAAAATTTAAAGCAAGATACACTTCATGCAATCTTCTCTAGTTATCAATCCAAGGGAAACAATGCCAATTTCCAATGATAACAAGGGTAGGAATTCTAGAAATTATGTCATTCAACCTTATGATAAACACACGTCAAGTTCACAAGGCAAGAATAAATCAAATGGGTATTAAGATGTCACTACTCACCACAAAAATACACAAGGGCGAGGAAGGGTCCAATGCAACCCTCACAATCTAGACCAATTGACTCGAAAGGACAATCGATGAGGAGGAACACAACCATCACAAATCACAAGCGGAAGATTTCAAAAAATCACGTGACAAGGCCACTACGATGACAAAACAAGAGGACGGATATTCCTCCAAGGTGAATGCTAGTCGACAAACCGCAACCTCACTCTAATGCAACTACACGGAGTAGGACAAGGGTCAATCCACACTCAACCCACTCCATGTCGGTCCAAACAACACGCAAACCCTAGAGCTCCCAATGTTGAAACATGGGCTTTAATACCAAATGTCATGCCCACATTTCCCATGCGGTCACAACATGCAAACATGCGTGTCATGTCCACATGAGACATGTGGTCATGATACGAACTATCAAATTTTTTTTCCTTTACTACCCTGTAAACCCCCCTCGCACTCATAAGTGTGCTCGGTGACGTACACTTAAAGCGTCAACAAAATTGTTGATTGCTGAATAATAACCTCACGTGCGCATTCTCTATGTTGGACTTACTATCTTTGTTTAGATGACGTTCACTGGTTTACGCTCAGTTTGATTTTCAACGTTTGAATTTATTGAAATCAATATGTCCCTAGTTAGTTCTCTGAGTCTATTTCGATATTGTCTCGCAATTTCTCCTCTATTATATTTATTTATTTATTTAATTTGTTTCATTTCCTTGGTATTCCATTTGAAAATAATTAAACTCCAAATTCTCAATTTCTTTTTAATAAAACATGTATATGTTTATATAAATATTTATCTTTATATATATACATATATTATTCTTTTTAATCTATAATTAAATATATAGATATTTTCCTTTTAATAAAATATATATGTTATTATATTTAAAAAAAAAAAAAAAATCATGTCCTCCCGTATAAAATTCATAACAATAAATAAAACACACATATATATATATATATTTATACATTAATATTTTAGAGAATTTAAAATATTAGTTATCTCTATAAAAGAAGAACAAGGCTTTTTATTTTATAAGTCAAAATGAATTATGAGCTCACAACATATAGCCCTAACACATATATTTTTGTTTTGGTGTAGGGTTTTGAACAGGCTATGGAGGCATGGCAGCGGTGGCGGCAGAGAGGGAAGAGGCCACAGTGGTGATGGGGCAATGGAGATAGGCAAAGGGCGGAGTGATTGGTGGCTACAGATGGCAGCGAGCAGAGAACGGCTGAAGCACGGCGGAGTGGGGAGTTACGACGGCGGTGGGCAGAGGAAGTCCGCGGGCGGCGTTTACTGCGGAGGGCAATGGGAGGTCTCGATGTTCGCGGAC
Source organism: Cunninghamia lanceolata (assembly GCA_027924645.1). Taxonomy (NCBI): domain Eukaryota; kingdom Viridiplantae; phylum Streptophyta; class Pinopsida; order Cupressales; family Cupressaceae; genus Cunninghamia; species Cunninghamia lanceolata. The sequence goes on from BSBN01000082.1 coordinate 5,040,805, forward strand.
TACAAGGGGAGGGGTGTGGTTAGCCTGTAGAGGCTTTAGTGTAGACGAGGGTGTGGGGAGGGGTGGAACCCCACCCACATCCCATTTCGTGGTGTGTGGGTGGGGCTCCGCCCCTCCCCACACCCACTGTATATTGTCATTCGGTGGGGGTTAAAACCCCCACCATTATTCCATATAATTTTGGACTGTGTTTTTTTTTCCATTAAAATTGCGACTTCAGTAAATTTATATCTCATTTAATTTTGTAAATTCTAATTTACATATGAATATATATATATATATATATATATATATATATATATATATATATATATATATATATATATATATATAAAACAGGTTCACCACATATACTTAATTTCTTCAATTCACAGTTTACTTCTTTAGTTCATTAAAACACAGAATATATATATATTTATTGTAGGGCAAGACAATTTAATATTTTTCTTTATATTTTCTTACAAATTTAATTTCATTTGCGACTTCAAATTAACTTCATACAAAATAACAATAGATATTTAAAATCTAATTTCCCCTTGATTGGATTTGAATTTCAAGTCACTAATTTAAATCTAATTATAGTTGCATATATTATAAATTGGAAGAAATACTTATAATTGCATTTACTCACCACAAAATAAAGAGTATAAATATTACACAAATTCTTTTCCCTTTCAAATGTCAAATTTTCAACTTCCCTATTTAATTTAAAATTCAACATCACCACTAAATATTATAAAAGATAATTTTTAACTACCTTGGTTTACATAAATGACAATTTACACATCTTCTCAATTAAATAGATTTATATGAAAATAAACAAAACTAACATCCTTTACAAGTCAACACATTATTATTATTATTATTATTATTTTTTCTTTCTTTCTTTCTTTCTCATACTAATGATAGAATGGGATAAACTATTAAATCACAACTATCTACACATTTAAGGGAGGAATTACTCTCTTCTCCCAAATAACAATTTTTTTACAAATTCAGAGGGAGAAAATCTCTCCTCTAGAAATTCAATCAGGATGAATCTACAAGAGGCCAAATTCTCCTTTAAAAGTAAAAGAAAAGATACATTTTCCCTAAACAAGAAAACTCCTCCAATCTTAACAATATGCTCCAAGAGAAACCTGCATAACAACAAGGAAATAATACACCACTCTTCTAGCTCTCCTCCCTACTGTAGACCTGCAAGAGGGTCACCCCCAAGCTAGGGAGATCATTCACACACCTAGGTAAGGATAGGCCAATACCACATCACAACATTGAATAACATCAATAGAAACAACACACACAACACCCATGGTTATACTCACAACCCGAAAACTCAACTAAGGTGAGTTTAAAGAGGATATGAAAGTGGACTCACTCATCTCAGGAGTGCCACCCTTCTCAACATTTTATCACAACTTTTCTCATGGCCTCAAGCCAACAACATGACTTTCCTCGTGGCCTCAAGCCAACCAAATAATTAGAATTACTAGGGATATCACAATTAGGCTCTCAAGCCTTATAACCATTTTGCTCATAATCACAAAAATGCCTTCAAGGCTTCTATTTTCCAAGAACAAGAATGAACCCGAGGAGGTTCACACTTCCCCTACCCATACATGATGAACATTGCCTCCCAAATAACTTTCCCACAAGAACAAAAATACAACATAGACAACATATACATAACAACATTCATCCAACAAGTAACAGAAAATACAAGGTGAGTAAACTTGCTAACTAACCTTATCAAGCCCTATTATGGATGTAGTTGATGAAGAGCTCCACACTTAGTCTCCTCTCCCCATCTACCTTCTCCCAAAAATAATCTCCCCCCTTTCCACTCTCCCTCCTCCTCCTTTTAGAACTAATTCCCCAAGTTCTCTTATCCCCAAGTGGCATTAAAAAAACTAACCCCACTCATTATCCACTATCCCTATTGGAATTAAAAAAATAACCCCACTCATGAGGTCCCCCACCATAGTCCTTTTCCAACACATGGAGGAATAAAATAAAATAAGTAAAATAGAAATAAAGAGGGAGTGGATGACACACCACCCTCTTTATGGGGGACTCCCACCAAAAGTGAGGGACAAAAAGACAAACCACTCCATTATTGGTGGATCATGGTGTCTTTCCATGACTTGGAAATGGGCCTGAGTGTGGATTCCACTCATCCTATTATCCCCATGCTTCCAAATTCGTCACTTAACTTCACTGTGAAGTTAAAGTGACCATATGGAGGTCATCCCAAGGTTATCCTAGTCAAAAGGGTCCCTAGATCCATGGGGTATAACCCAGGGTTGATTTTAACCTAGTTAGGACTCCCAGAGTCAAGTAAAAATACAAGAAGAGGGTCTAAAAGAAGTAAAGTTAAACAAGATTCATAACAACATCCCTTACAACACATATCACAATACAAGTAAATCAGAGGGTAGACCTAATTCCCTGGACCTCAATCAACATTACAACATTACAACATTACAACATTTTTCCATACACGGTGTTGATCTTAGTTCCTCATGGAACTAGATCGGCTTCACAAGGGATGCAACATAGGGTGTGGAATGATTTCCTGTATTTATGGTTTCGTTAGCAATACCTGTGCACTCAATCTCGAAGTTAATAACACATAAAGATATCATAGCCGAAGCAATTTAAATACAAGCATACCTAAATATTCTACCATATAATCATACTAAAATCACATTAAAGTTCCATTTCTAATATTATCCATTCATCATTCTCTTAAAAGCAACATCTAACTATCATTGCACAATTTATTTTCTTAAAATTCAATTAAGTTTAATAAACAAAATTCCAGGATCAATAGTCCTTCAACATAAAAGTAATAGTAATAGCACTGCAAATAGTCTCATGAACAGAATGAAAAAGGTAGGCCTCACAAAAGGGCCCTCAATCTAGCTACATACTCCCATGTCACCATGACCTCATCGTACATGTCCCACTGGACCCTAACCTAGTCCAGCTCTCGACCTCGAAGGCCCAGCGTCTGACGAGCCAATATGTGAATTGACCCTAAATCCAACTGACTTTCCACCTCTACCTGAAGAGCACTCCAATCCAATACATGAGATAAATAAGATATGTAATGCCACAAAATAGAAACATGAAAAACATCGTGGATGCGCGATAGGCTAGGTGGCAAGGCTAGACAATAGGCTACGGGTCCTATCCGCTCCAAGATTTCAAAAGGTCCAAGAAAATGGGGTGTGAGCTTAGAGAACTTTCCATAATGGATTGGACTCTTGTGTGGTCGCACTCTCAAGAATACTCTGTCCCCAACTGAGAAGCTCTGATCTACACTCTTAGCATCAACATACTTCTTTTGTCAATCCTGTGTCTCCTGAAGTCTCTGCCTAATCAAGGTCACCTGCTGCTCCATATCCTAAACCAACTCTAGCACTATCGCAACCCTGTCCTTAATATGGTCCCAACTCAAAGGTGTCCTACAAGGTCTGCCGTACAAGGCCTGAAAAGGAGGCATACCCAACGAGCTGTGATGCCCATTGTTGTAGGCAAACTCAACTAGATATAGATACTCCTCCCATCTACTCTAGTGATCCATGACATACATACGAAGCATATCCTCAAGAACCTGATTAACTCTCTCTGTCTAACCATCTATCTTAGGATGATAAGCGGAACTAAAGTTGAGCTGCGTGCCCAACGCCTGTTGCAAAGCCCTCCAAAAGGTTGATGTGAACACTGAATCCCTATCAGAAATGATATGATGAGGTACCCCATGTAGTCTAACAATCTGATCCAAGAATACTCTTGCCACTGATGGTGCATTGTACGTCATGTGTATCGGTGAGAAATATGCCACCTTGGTCAACTTGTCAACCGTCACCATGATGGTATCATGGCGGTGAGATGACATAGGAAGACCAACAATGAAATCCATGGAAATGGTGTCCCATTTCCTCTCAGGTATCTCGTGAGGGTATAAAAGACCTATTGGATGCTGATGCTTAGCCTTGACCCTCTGGCACTCAAGGCAATGAGAAACATACTCTGCAATATCCCATCTCATATGCACCCAATGGTATAACTGTCGCAAGTTAGCATACATCTTCTTCACCTGTGGGTGTGCTGCATAAGGTGCTCTATGAACCTCTAAAAGAACTACTACACCTAGCTCACTCGCACAGGGTGCATAGATGCACTGTCAATGTCTAAGCAACCCATTTGCCTCTAGGGAACACTCTACAAATTTGCCCACAAGGGTCCTCTGTGACTGGATCTCTCATTGTACCTCAAGAAACCACTCATCCTCAGGTAGATGCTGAATGATGCACTCTCTCAAGTCCACACTCAAGGTCAAGGTCAGGATCTCATGGCGCCTCTGACTCAAAGTGTCAGCAACCATGTTCTCCTTCCCTTTGATGTAGTGGACATCAAAGTCGTACTCGCATAGAAACTCCATCCAACATGGCTGGCGAGTGTTAAAATTTGGCTGTGTGAATATATACTACAAACTATGGTGATTTGAATGAAGCTCAAAGTGATGACCCAAAAGAAATTATCTCCAATGAACAAGAGTATGTACCACTACTGTGAGCTCTAAATTGTGAGTAGGGTAGTTCAACTCATGTGTCTTGATCTTATGCGACTCATATGCAATCACTCTACCAACCTGCATAAGCACGGCTCCCAAACCCTCAAGTGAAGCATCTGTACAAACCACAAAATCCTCTGCAGGATCAGGAACCACTAAGATGGGTGCGCTGATAAGATGCTCTTTGAGGACCCCAAAGGCCCTCTCGCACTGCTCAGTCCAAGTGAAACTCTTCCCTTTCCACTGAAGGGAAGTGATGGGGTGCGCTATCCTGGAAAAGCCCTCTACAAATCTACGGTAGTAACTAGCTAATCCCATGAAACTCCTGACCTCTGTCAGACTGGCTGGTGCTGGCCAATCTCTAATAGCCCTGATCTTCGATGGATCTATAGAGATACCATTGCTAGATAAGATGTGTCCTAAGTATTGCACCTCGGTCTGGAAAAAGGCACACTTCACAAAGTTGCCATATAGCTGCTGCTCTCTCAAGCACTGTAAAACCTGACGTAGGTGCTCCTCATGCTCCTCCTTGGTCCACAAATAGATCAAAATGTCATCAAGAAAAATAATCACGAATCGATCCAAGTAGGTACAGAACACTCTGTTCATGAGACTCATGAACACTACAGGGGTGTTCATCAAACCGAAGGGGACCATAGTGAACTCATAGTGGCAATATCATGTCTAGAATGTGGTCTTATGGATGTCTACCTCTGTGATTCGCAACTGATGGTAACCAAACTTCAGGTCAATCTTATAGAACACCCTGGCTCCCGGCATCTGGTCGAAGAGATCGTCAATTCTGGGCAGAGGGTAATAGTTCTTTACCGTCACCTTATTCAACTGCCTATAATCCATGCATAAATGAAGTGACCCATCCTTCTTCTTCATGAAGATGACCGGAGCACCCCAAGGTGAAATGCTCGGTCAGATGTGCCCCTTCTCGACCAAGTCCTCAAGCTACAACTTGAGCTCTGTGAGCTCATGAGTGGTCATCCTATACGGTGCATAAGACACTGGTTCAACATCCGGCATTAAGTCAATATGAAAGTCCACCTCACGACGGGGTGGTACCCCTGGTAACTCTACTAGAAACACATTAGCAAACTCTCTCAAGATGGGATGATCATCTAATGATGCCTCAAGCTCATCCTCTGATCTGTCACTAACTATAATAGCAAACATCTGGCATCCCTTCCACATGTAGTGCTTAAGTTACTGAGTGGATATCAAATGAACTATTGCGGGCTTTTGAATGCCCACTATCTCAACTAATGCACCATGATCGTCTAAGCTGCTAATCACCTTTCAGTGACAATCTAGCTTAGCTCTATGAGCCGCAAGCCAGTCCATACCCAAAACCACATCGTAGGATCCTAATCTCATAAATCTAAGGTCACACACTATAGTAAAGGATCCCAAAGATAAATCACAGTCGTGGGCTAAGGCATCTATTGTCGTCTTGGCCCCTGTGGCCAACTCAACTTCCCACCTATCGCCCTGCCTAGAAGCCACCGGCCTACAACGCTCCACTAACGATGGAGATATAAACGAATTAGTAGTGCCAGAGTAAAAAAGAATAGAAATGGGGACAGCCCCTAGCATACCTGATGTGTCAATCACTGATGCCTGCAAATCAGCCTAGCGGTTATCAATCGCTGCGAACATGTGGTGGGATCTACCCACATCTCCCATGGTCTGCTTTGATCCTCCTATGCGAGGCTATCCCCCTGCTATAAAACCCTGTGGGCACTCTCTGGCTAGATGTCCCACTCCACCACACACATAACATGGGCCTTGAGCTTGTACCTTTCTAGTTTGAGTCCTACCTGTGGACCCCTGTGAGCCCCTGTATGACTGCTGTGATCTCACAGATCTTGTAGGTGGTCCCTGCTACCTTTAATCTCTATGCAGGCCTTGCTGCTATCAACCTTGATTATGACCCCCATGTGCCCTCTGTTGTGGCCTAGATCTTTGTTGCTACTGCAGCTACTACTATTGTTGTGGAGGCCTAGGAGGTAGTGATGGAGAACTAAATCCTCCTCTTTGGGGTGGTAGCAGTGGTCTGCAGTAACTCTGCTAATGTTGTTGCTACCCACGATCCTGAACTTGAAGGCATGAACCCTACCCTCGTCCCTGTATCTCCTCAGCTATGTATGCCTTCTCAACAGTATCACTTAATGTCTGGGGGTCTACCATGCATACCAGCCTTGCTATGTTATGGTTCAACCCTCTGATAAACTTTTGAACCAGGAGTTTCTCATCATGGAGATACTCCACATATCAAGACAGCTCAGTGAATCTACCCGCATACTGAGCAACAATAAGCCCTCTCTGCTGAAGGTCATGAAACTCATCTATGCGATGCTATCTGTAGTGATCTGATAAATACGGCACATTGATGTGCTCAATGAAAGTCTCCCAAGTGAGTGTGTCTAATGATAGATGGTGCTTGCACTCCTCAGTGTGCCACCAAGTAGCTGCTGCATCTCGCAACAGGTGGATTGCCACATGTGCCTTCATGTTGCCCTCGTAAGGACGCAACATGAAGCATCTGTCTAGACTGATGAGCCAAGCCTCAACTTTGGCTCCCTCTGTAGTCCTAGTGAATGTAGGAGGATTCAGCCTCAACAAATCCTTGATGGGGTCTCCTAGGTCTCTGTGCCCTCTGATAGGCTCATCTGCATAATAATCATATGGCCCATGAAAAATCTACTCCACATGCACTATCTCTTCACACCTGGCATGACGTGGAGGGCTCTTGCTATAGGCCCTGTAGGCCAATCCAACCTCCTTTGCTATCATATCTGGTACCTCAACATATGGCTCCACACGTGGTGCCTCTCGTAGCTTGACACAGGGCTCCACATGTGACTCTGTTCGTGGCTCCACGTGTGGCTCCTCTCACAGATCAACATGGGGCTCAACACGTGACTCTATGCGTGGCGCAACTGCAGCTGGTGGTAGCCTATCTAACACTACCTGTAGTACCTGTAATATTTGTGGGCCAATATTTGGTATAGATAGGACCTATGGTGCCAGTGGTGCCTGCGGTGCCTGTGGAGCCGACGGTGCCTGACCCTCAGTTGAAGAATCACTGTGCACCTCAATGGAGGCAGTGTAGCATGAATGCACTCATTGAACTCGTTAGGGAGGCATCCTAGAAAAATAAGGTAGTCACTAATTAATCGAAATTACGGAATAAGTAACGTGCCCAAACAAGCCCAATGTTTAAACTTAGGCTTTGATACCAAATGTCATGCCCACATTTCCCATGCGGTCACGACACGCAACACACATGTCATGTCCACATTTGTCATGTGGTCATGACACGAAATATCAAAAATTTTCCATGCATCCCTAGAAACCCCCTCGCACGCGTTAGCGTGCTTGGTGGCAATACGCATAAGGCGTAAACATGTCAGTCGAAGGCGGGATAATGCGATCACAAGCACATTCCCCTACGTGATGAAGGCCAACTAGGGGGTCGATGCAACGTGAATAATGTTGCTAATAGGGTTAGGATTGAAGATCAAAACCCTAGGTTTACCTAAGTGGATGATGGGATTTCGACACAAGTCAAAATTAAAATTCTAATTCTAATGCATAAGAATACAATTAATGGCCTATAGAAAAGTCGTCAAACTTGCCAAAAATCAATAATTTAACACTACACAAGATTAGATTTACTTAACTAAACCCTCAATTTTGGAAAAATCTGGCAGCATAACACCTTAAGGGGTGTGAATAGGGTTTATTCTAATTAAATAATTTGTGGTCAAATGTATACTAGGTTTACTAGTTGGTCAAATGACTATTTATTTAGTTATTTAATTCTCACTAAATTATATAAACATCGCAAATAAATAACTAAAATGAATAATTAAATATTAATTTTATAAACTAATGTCCACTTGCATTAAAATTATTCTCAATTGATTTAAAATTTAAATGCATTCACAAGTTAAATTGGAGGAGAATTAAATGTATAAATTGAATCTTCTCCCAAAATTAAATTAAAAACAATTATAACTTCCCTCTAGTTTTAGAAATACCCTACTTAAATGTTTCCATACCACTAACAAAAAATAATAATAATAGAATACTTCCAATAGGAAATAAGATTACCCACATCTTTTTGAATAACCTCTAAACCCCTTTTAAGAAAAAAAATACAACAAATGGATAAATAAAAAAGAGTGGGAACTAAAATAAAAAAAAACAATTTTAAAATACCAAGTCCTAAAAGTTCTCTCATTAAAAAAATAATTTCCTTATGCAAATGAGTCAAAAACCCTAGCCCTAATTTCACTCCATCTCATTTCCCTCCTCTCTCTTCTTCATTCTCTCCTATTTGTTTTCTTTGTTGCAGGTTTGAGAAAAGTTTTCATGGCTGCCACACAAGAGGTATACACACTTGTATAAACGTTATTTGTTTGATTGAAACCCCCTCTTTTATTTTTTGTGTATATATATATATATATTTATTGTATACACATTTTGAATGATACACAGTTTACGTTATACGTTAAATGGCGAAGGCCGAATATACGGAGAGGGATGGAATCTCTTGCTGGGCACTGTTGTTGATGCAAGATTGAGTTTCCTTTTTTTATTTGCTTGTTTTAGGTTACAAGGATGGGGACCATGGCGGTGGGGGTTTAAATTTGCAGAGGGAGGGGGCGATGGTCTGTGTGCAGTGTGGAGACAATGGAGAGGGGAAATGGGGCTCGCTGGTGGTGGAAAGGGAAACAAAGGGGTGTGGGAGTATGGGGAGGGACTGAGCCCCACCCACACTCCACTATGGTGGAGTGTGGGTGGGGCTCGGTCCCTCCCCACACTCCACTACGGTGGAGTGTGGGTGGTGCTCGGTCCCTCCCCACACTCCTTTCAAATGGCAGACGGTGGGGGGTCGAAACCCCCACCAAACAACAACTTCAACAGTTTTTTTTTTAAAAACATACAGTCTAAACTTTTTTACACAACAATGAAATGATTATATATATATATACCCAGCCAATAACATAGATTTTAGTTTGATGCATAAAGGCAATAATTGTAAATCTATTTATAATTTATATTCACACACACACACACATATATTTATATATGAATATGTTACTTAAGACAAGGGGTCACATTAAAAGTAGGAACATATATAAATGCATAATTAAAGAATGAAAATTACTTCTTCACAATAATGCTGGTAATAAAATTTATACAGGCAACACATACAACTATTTGTATTATTTTTTTTTTTCATAAATTTGAAAACAAAACATTACGAACCCTTTTTTTTTTTTAAATAAAAAACAATGGTCTAATTTCCTTTTTTTAAGAGCACATAGTATTTGCAATATATTTTTGCCACACAAAACAGTAACTATCTATATGCTTCTTTGTTGAAATAAAATGTATAATCATATCAAAATTTGAACAAGCTCTTCTTACTTACAATATTTTTTTTTTTTCCATTCATTCAAAAAGCATTTTTTAAAATCAGCAACTCTAGCTTTTATTTCCAAATGCAAATAGTTTAAATACAATCTAGTTTACAAACATAAATTCATACAACTCAAGAGAGTAGGATCTCCTCTCTTTGAAAACTAAAAGAAACTACACAAGGCCTATCTTGGCCATGCTCTCTCAAGAGCTCAAGATAACAACACAAGAAAAGAGGTATAGTACTCTTCAACATCTCTAAGCTCCATGAACCTGCAATAAACACATAGAAGGGAAAGAAGCCACAATGAACTACTCTACTCCCTACCATTGGCTCACTCATGAGTCATCCCTGAGCTAGGAGGTCATCCTCACACAAGGTAAACACACACCACAACATAACAATGCATACAAACACCAAAACAATATACTCCCATGGCTTTCACATAACAAAACTCACCAAAATGAGTTTAATGGGGTAGGGGAGTGGACATCACTCAACTCAAGAGTGCCACTCCAAAAACTTCCCAAACAATTTCTTCTCAAGGCCTCAAGCCAACACTAAAAACCATATTTTCACAAAGCTTTCTCTTGGCTCTCAAGCCATCTCAAACTTGGTCATATACACATATTTCCCTCAAGGCTAAAATCCCACAAAAAAAGCAAGGATGTGACCCCGAGGAGGTTCACTCCTCCCCCACCCCACACATGTTGAGTATTCTCTCCAAATGGAGAGGCTCTCAGAGCTCCCATAACCAATTTTCCCACAACAACAAAGCAAAAATACAACATAGAACTCACACATACATCATACAAGTAAAGAAAAATGCATAAGGAAAGACATTTGCCTTGAGTCCAACCTTTTAAAGCCCAAATGGAAGATAGTCGAGAACTCCTCTAACTCCTTCTCCAAGTTGAGCCTCCAATGTTTCCTCTAACTTTTTCCCCAAAAGCAACTAAAATTCCAAAAATTCAAAAAGGTTCAACAACCCCCTCCCTCTCTTCAAGAGGGATTAGAATAGACTATTCTCATGAGCATTGAGGAATGGGGAGGTGACACATGTCACCTCCTCACTCCTCCTCACAATCCACTTGCAAGACTCTTGGAATGGGGTGGTGACACTTGTCATTCACCCATTCCATCAAGTCTTTGCCCCATCCACTTTCTCTCTCTCACATATGTGGGAGAGGAAGGTGGAGCCAAAGAAGGAGTGGGTACCACATGTGCCCCAATCATCTCCTCCTAAGAAATCCCACTCAACCCCAAGGTACTCTCACCAATTGTGGGAGAGGCTTGGAGTTGAGTCCTCCACAATTAAGGGGTCTTGAAGACTCCTGCAACCTAGGAAAGAGGAAAGGAAGAGGTTCAGTGTTTGACCCACTCTTCCTCTCCCTCCAAAACTTCCATTTTCGTCACTTTACTTTAGGGTGAAGTTAAAGTGACCAAATGGGAGTTTACCTAAGGTTATACAAGTCCAAATGGTCCCTAGACCCTAGGGGTACAACCCAGGGTCAATTTTAACCCATTTTGAGCACCATAGGTTGAGTAAAAACGCATAAAAAGGGGTCTAAAAATTAAAACTCAAAATAAAATTCAAATGAACATTACACTTAACAACACCAATCAAAAATCAAATATAATAAGGGGTAGACCTAACCCAACTAACATCACACAACCACATTACAAAAATTCATCATGCATCACATAGTTGATCTTGGTTCCTCTTAGAACTAGATCGACTTTACATGGAAAACAACACAGTGTGTGGGAAGATCTCTGATTATCTATGGCTTAGTTAGAAACACCTGTGCAGTCAAATGAAATGTTAATCCAACATGTATATAATAGCTAAAGCAAAGAGAAACATACACTCGCATCATCACATGATCATAAATACATCAAAGAATCACATCATAATTAAATTCCTAATTTTGGATTTCAAAAACCCATCACAAAATAAGATGACATAATAAATCTCTAACTAAAATCATATGAATAGTATCCCAATAACATCATAATGTAAATCATATGTCTAACATCATCAGTGAATCAATATCAAGGTCTAATCTCATCGTAATCATGCTAAACATAATAAATCCACATAAAGCATAAAGTCTAATAGTCCAACAAATTAGGATCAACAGTCCCATAAGTCTAAGATTTGTCCTCAGCAGTAAAATAAGTAATCAATATAAGGGAATGAAATGGTAGGCCTCACAATTTGCATTCATTGAATTCATCCTTCGTCAGTTGGTTACTTATAGCTTTGTTTGAAAAATGGCCGACATAGGGCGTTGATCTGAAAGTCTACTCTTTGCTCTCTCATATGACAATTGTTTCATTCCTTTCGCATACCAAAGTATCCGATCACACCTACAAAAGGAAAACGAAACAATGTGGGTCTATTGCCGGGATCTAAAAGGGGTGAAATTTGAAGAGATGAACTACATATAAATTACATTGTCCTACCAGGATGGAATGTGCCATTTTCCCCTTGGTTTATCTTGGGTGCCGTAGTATTGGTCTGAATTTGCAACATATTGCACTAAGGTGTTTTGAGTTATAGCAGCTACTTGCATGGGCGATAAAGAGGAGATGACTTGGAGACTTTTGAAAAGGTGGGCAAGGAATTTGAAGTTTGCTGCAATGAATTTGAAGTTGGCGAGGCCCTCTGCAGTGAAGTTAGATTTGGGGACACCCTCTGCAGTGAATTCAGAGGTAATTCAAAACCCTCATTACATTTATAAACACAAAATCTATATCTTTTTGATTGGCAACTTATAGTGGCTACAATCTACTACTCTTAATAATGTTCTTTTACAATCTTTCCACTGTTCTGCTTGATAATGTGTTCAAGCTAAATATAATAAAATTTGGGTGTTAGTGCCAAAATAGAATTTCCTCAAACAATTTTGATACATTTTCACTACAAGCACAAATTGTCCTTGTGCAAAGTAAACATGTGCTAGATTTACCCACACATTAGGCATTTGAACAAAGATGTTTCCTACTACAACTTCTTGTACCTGTGTAAAAATTTCCTTTGCAATATCAAATTGACCCCTTTTAGCTAGCACAATGGCTGCCCCATTTGCAGTATAAACATTTCCTAGTCTCTGTGCCAACACTTTAGAATACAATTCTCTAGCCTTCTCAAGATGTTGTGCCTCCACCTTTGGATCCCTCCTCTCATTGCGAAAAGCTACAAAATAATTCCAATTTCCAAGTGAAATGCCAACATAAGAATTCTTTGAATCTGATTCACTTTGTGCAACTTTAATTGTTTCTTTTGCTTTAAGCCAGTCATCTATTTTCAGTTCCATTTTGCCAAGCATAGATAAAGCATTTGATGAGCTTTTATCCATCTTAAGTGCATCCCCAATCAATTCTAGGCTTAGTTGGATCTCATTTCGAGCCTAAGCCATGCAACGATATGCATCCACATAATCAGGAAACTTGAACAATATTAGCCTGTATAAAATATTTTCTTGTTCAGTATCATGTAGTTGTTCAAACAACCTAGCAAGATTAAATAGTGTTGAGACTTTATCCCATGGTAGCTCAAGTGAAACACCACCTTCTTCTAGTCAATGGAAGAATTCCATATTCTTAAAGAGCATAGGAAAAAATAGCAGAATTGGCACTGGGGCTTTTATTTGTGAATTCAACCCAAATGCCATTTCCTAATGCCTCCATAAAATTTTGTTGAGCTAACTCTAGTTCATCACACTCAAAATGAAGAACCCCAATGTTGTTTAACAATTGAATGGGTACTTCTTCTCTACTCTTCTTCAGAAGAGACTTTGTTGTCTTAAGAGAATCTAAGGCTGCACTGGGGTCTGATGATACTAATAACTCACCCATCTTGATAAATGCATGGGCATCATGTGGATCTATGCGAGTTCCCTTTCTTAAAATTTCTAAAGCCTTCTTTGCCTTCCCTTGCTGAGCATATATATGGCCTATAGCTTTTAAGCTCTCATAGTTCTCAGGGTGGACCTCCAGAACCTTTTCAAAATTTGAGAGAGAACTCTTAAGATCTCCCAACTTCAATTGTGGTGCAGGAGCACCTACCTGACAGCCAGCCTCCATGAGGCAGTTAGTTTGTTTTAGGTCTGGTTAATGTTTCCAAGAAGGTCTTATAAGACCAATGCATGTAATAAGGTCATGTTGACCATACTTTACTATTTTTAGCTAGTTTGTTATGACAACTGTTATGCTGTATGTTCAGTTGGATCCTCCCAGCCGCTTGGAAGCTCCCAGCCGCTTGGAGTCGAGCTGGTAGTACTCGCAGGAGATCCTATTTATGCAGTAGGATCGGTTGGTCTTAGGACAGATTGAGACATAGATGTTGAGAAGCTAGATTGCAGGGAGTGAGACAGAGTGAGACAGAGTACTGTATTTGCATCTTTTGAAATCAAATAAAGAGATCCTGTTTGTGTCCATTCTCTATTTTGGATTCCATTGTGTGATCGATTTGCTGTTTTGGTGGTTTCATGGATTCACTGATCCATTCCACCGGTTGATTCGTTGAATCGGTGGAATGGCTATGTACAGTAGTTTAGGATTTAGTCTGCATTTTCTGTTTGTTCATGTGCAGGTGTGCAGGATCGCAGTCAAGAGGTGTTGAGAACCCTAGCATGGGTATGTGCTAGGTTGTGCTGATAGTTAGAGTCTGGAAAGTTGTCCAGGAGACGGATTGGGTCACCCCAGGAGGTTCGGCAGATTGAAAATTCGCTAAGGTTGGAAAATCCATCGCAATGGCATCATCAGGATATTTCTGTGTATATCCTGCAGTTACTTCGGGCGTCATCCGAGTAGATGGAGGTGAGCATGATGTAGTAGTTTGCATAAGGTGAATGTGCATTGGGGTGATCATCATCAGGTGTTGCCGAGGAGGAGCGTATCGGCATAAGGTAGAAGATCGGGTTGATAAAACCATCGCGGGCCGATAATGTTAAGTTTGGCCGACAACAGGATATTGAAGGAACTGCATGTGATGTCATCGTCATCAGGATAATCGTCATTAGGATATCAGGGTGACATAAGCATCGAAGGAAAGGTGCATGAAGTTGTGGTCATCAGGATATATGGAGGGAACAGGATATTTTATATCCTGCTGATGAACATGATGTTGAACATCATGATGCTGCAGAAAGCGTTTGGCGGTAAGATGAATAGTGAACATCAGGAGGATGTTTGCACTTGCCGAATATGATGATGCTGCCGATAGTCGAATATGATGATGCTGCTGACAGGCGAAGGGTCGAAGGTTTGTCGGCAGGAGGATATCGGTCGGCAGAGAAAATATGATGATGCTGACAGTGTTAAGGGAAATATGATGATGATGATGATGATGAAGGGTTGCGGACATACAAGCTGTATGTCAAGGTTTTAGTGTGGATGCCTCTGCATCATAGTGGTATCAGAGCTCAGCAAAAGGTCTGGGCTGTTGTGTGTTGATTCTGTCACCGAAAGGGCAGAGGTAGAGTTGGTTCTGTCACCGAAAGGACAGAGGTAGAGAAGTGAGAGGTTGACAAAATGCCTCCGAAAGGTAATGGTACTGCAAGGGAATTGCAGGAGATGAAGGAAAAACATGCCAGAGAGATGAGGAAGATGAAGGAGCTTGCTGAAGCACTTCAAGCCAGGCTTGTAGCCTTGGAGAAGAACAAAAAGAGGGAAGTGGATGACAGTGAGTCAGAAGAAGATGAAGATGCTGTTGAAGAGTATGAAGAGGTAGCTGAAGATCTAGATGCTGAAGACCAGAGATTTGCAAAACTGTTAAAGGCAGTGCAGAGTGATAAACCTAAGGTAAAGGTTGATGTTTCCAAGTATAATGGAAGTTTGAATGAAGATGAGTTGCTGGATTGGATTGCTGCACTTGATAATCACTTTGAATGTGAAGATGTTGCTGAGGATCAGAAGGTAAAGATTGCAAAGACCAAGTTAGGAGGTCATGCTTTGGTATGGTGGGATTATGTACAATCCGAGAGAAGGAAACAAGGAAAGTCAAAGATCACTTCATGGGATAAGATGGTAGCAAGGATCAAAGGTAAATTCTTGCCAAAGGATTATGAGATTCAGATGTTTAAGAAGCTGCAATTTTTAAGGCAGAAGGAAATAGATGTGAAGGCATATACTGAGGAGTTTTATAAATTGAGTATGAGATCTGGTCATCATGAGAATGAGGTAGAAAAGGTGGCTAGGTACTTGGGTGGTTTGAGATTGAACATACAGGATGAGTTAGTTTTAGCTAACCCTAAGAATGTGGAGGATTGTTACCAAATGGCAATCAGGATTGAAGAAAAGGTGAATAGAGGACAAGATAAGTCCATGAGAGGAAGAGGCAGCAATATGAGGGGAAGAGGATTAGCCCCTACAACAAGGCAAACCAATGAGGGTCAAGAAGACACTGGTAAAGGACAGGGACAGTCTGATTTCAGAGGTGGATGGAAAGGTAATAGAGGCAGATTTGGAGGTGGTAGAGGTTCTACTACATTTTCAGGAAAGTGTTACACCTGTGGTGAGTTTGGTCATCCATTTTTCAAATGTCCAGAAAACAAAGGTTCATCATCCAGAAATGATAGAACGAATGACAAGAGAGTACAACTTGTGCAAGAAGAGAAAGTAGAGGAATGTGTGCAAAGTTTAAACACTTATCAAGATAGAGTTCCTGACAATTATGGATATCCTGAGGAGGGAGAAGCATTGATGCTAAGGAGAATTAGTTTGCAGGCATCAAAGGATATGATGCAAAGAAGAGCTCTTTTCAAGACCACATGCAAGAGCAAAGGTAAAGTGTGTAAGGTTGTCATTGATACTGGTTCAACAGATAACATGGTATCTCAAGAAATGGTGGATAAACTGAATTTGGAAAGGATTCCACACTATCACCCTTACAAGGCATCTTGGGTGAGTGATAGTCAATCACTTTTTGTCTATGAACAGGCATATGTGGATTTTCAGATTGGAGCATATCATGATAGAGTTTTGTGTGACATTTTGCCCATGGAATGTTGTCACCTACTGTTGGGTAGACCATGGCAATTTGATAGAAGGGTACTGTATGATGGGTATGCTAATACCTACACCATCAAGAAAGATGGGAAGACTATTATGTTGATGCCATTGCAGGCAAATGCTGCAACACAGAAGGCAGCCAAAATCATTTTAGTGGGAAAGAAGGAATTTGTGTAGAAGCCTATAGGAGCAGGCATAAAGGCAGTTGAGGACACTGCAGGGAAAGGAGTTGTTAAGGACAACAGGTTGAAGAAAGTTTCAGTTGTGACTGACAGAGGTCAGCAGCAGGTTCAGAAACAGGTTTGTAAACAGCAACCAATTGAGAGGAATGACAAGGATGTTGTCATAGTTGGGACTATTGTTTGTCCTATAAAGGTTGAAAGGAAGACGGAGTTGAACATTGTAGAAGTTCAAGAGGCAGTTCAGATAGAGGTTCTGGTCAGACAACCTGACAAACACAAGGTATGTGAGAGAAGGGCCTACATTGACAGGCATGAGGATTTACTTGCAAGAAAGCAAGTTATAGTTCAGAAATCTTGGAGCAGCCAAGAGACAGCAGAGGACAAAGCTAGAACAGGTCAGAACACTGACACGGCAAAGTGTAAAGGTGGAGGACTTCCACAACCTAACTCATGGGACATGAGTTCTTTTCTGTTGGGGAGTATGGTGCAGGAGCACCTACCTGACAGCTGGCCTCCATGAGGCAGTTAGTTTGTTTTAGGTCTGGTTAATGTTTCCAAGAAGGTCTTATAAGACCAATGCATGTAATAAGGTCATGTTGACCATACTTTACTATTTTTAGCTAGTTTGTTATGACAGCTGTTATGCTGTATGTTCGGTTGGAAGCTCCCAGCCGCTTGGAAGCTCCCAGCCGCTTGGAGTCGAGCTGGTAGTACTCGCAGGAGATCCTATTTATGCAGTAGGATCGGTTGGTCTTAGGACAGATTGAGACATAGATGTTGAGAAGCTAGATTGCAGGGAGTGAGACAGAGTGAGACAGAGTACTGTATTTGCATCTTTTGAAATCAAATAAAGAGATCCTGTTTGTGTCCATTCTCTGTTTTGGATTCCATTGTGTGATCGATTTGCTATTTTGGTGGTTTCATGGATTCACTGATCCATTCCACCGGTTGATTCGTCGAATCGGTGGAATGGCTATGTACAGTAGTTTAGGATTTAGTCTGCATTTTCTGTTTGTTCATGTGCAGGTGTGTAGGATCGCAGTCAAGAGGTGTTGAGAACCCTAGCATGGGTATGTGCTAGGTCGTGCTGATAGTTAGAGTCTGGAAAGTTGTCCAGGAGACGGATCGGGTCACCCCAGGAGGTTCGGCGGATTGAAAATTCGCTAAGGTTGGAAAATCCATCGCAACGGCATCATTAGGATATTTCTGTGTATATCCTGCGGTTACTTCGGGCGTCATCCGAGTAGATGGAGGTGAGCATGATGCAGTAGTTTGCATAAGGTGAATGTGCATTGGGGTGATCATCATCAGGTGTTGCCGAGGAGGAGCGTATCGGCATAAGGTAGAAGATCGGGTTGATAAAACCATCGCGGGCCGATAATGTTAATTTTGGCCGACAACAGGATAGTGAAGGAACTGCATGTGACGTCATCGTCATCAGGATAATCGTCATCAGGATATCGGGGTGATGTAAGCATCGAAGGAAAGGTGCATGAAGTTGTGGTCATCAGGATATATGGAGGGAACAGGATATTTTATATCCTGCTGATGAACATGATGTTGAACATCATGATGCTGTAGAAAGCGTTTGGCGGTAAGATGAACAGTGAACATCAGGAGGATGTTTGTGCTTGCTGAATATGATGATGCTGCCGATAGTCGAATATGATGATGCTGCTGACAGGCGAAGGGTCGAAGGTTTGTCAGCAGGAGGATATCGGTCGGCAGAGAAAATATGATGATGCTGACAGTGTTAAGGGAAATATGATGATGATGATGATGATGAAGGGTTGCGGACATACAAGCTGTATGTCAAGGTTTTAGTGTGGATGCCTCTGCATCAAATTGAACCTATCCACAAAATCCTATGGCCTCTGGCTTTCCTTGACTGATGCCATGTAGTAGTGGCCAGTGGTGTCATAATCACCTTTACTATGATAAGATTGTGTAAGATTATAATATGAATGAGATTCAATGAGAGGGTGGTTAGTTGAAACAAGAGCTATCTCAGTCAACCGTTCCACAAGAAAATGCTGCCCTGTGAAGAAAAAATGGTTTGCTAAATGATTCAATGCCATTGTATAGTATGGGTATAATTCAAAGGCTCTACACATCTTTTCCATTCCTTCTTGAATACTACCTTTTTCACTAACTGTGAGAATCCTACAAGTAAAAAATGCACAAAACTGACCATATAGATTTATGTAGAGGTAGAACATGATGCAGAGGAAGGACTCACACACAATAACCTTGACACATCTCAAACAAAGTTTCAATACACTTGACACAAATCTACACCCTTGTTCATTCTTGACAATTTGCTTCTAAGCCTAAAACATGGAAACAACACCGTAGAGACACTCAATCATTGAAGACAACATGGAATATGGGCAACTTGGTTTATTCAGACCTATTACAACATCTTCTAGGGGTTTCCAAACATACATGACCCAACCAAGTGATTAACACAATGATTTATGCAATTTAGGTCTTGCTGCCACTAGGTGCATTCAAGGTGATGACTCCAAAGAAAGGTATGAACACTTGTCATATAAATTTCCAAGCTTGTGTAGGCCCTAAAAATATGTCACTATGATTCTTCACCCCACCATTGACATACAGTGCATAGATTATTCAAAGCAACAAAGAACTTAGGGTTTTAGGATTGTCTCACAACAAATCTGCACACACAGTCAATCATATCTTCTTCACACGTGCCAATCATGAGTTGTCTTCTTGTAGGGATGTGGATAGGCATGGGATAGAGGTTTCTACCAATTTTCAGGATTTTTAGATGGTGGAAACTCTGCCCATGATCAAATTTTGTTCCCTAGAAATCCTAGGTAGGGTTTAGACCTACACTCACCAAAAATGCAATATCTCGCACAAAACTTGATGAAGTTCTACCAAACCAAATGCATTCGAAAGATAGGACCCTTATCCAACTTCTCCAGTTGGTTTTAGGACTGTACCAATCTATACCAGTCCGTACAATGTGAATTACAATTAGTTTACATAGAAAAACACAAGTTTGGATGTGTAAAATGAAGTATTTCTCATTCAAACTTCTCTCCAACCTTTTTGATCAAGCTTACATGGCATATTTAACATGTTACAACCATTGGTAACTAAAAAACCAACCACCAACTCCTTTGTTAGCACTAATGACAACATTTGCAAGTTTTTGACAACATTTTGTAACTTTTTACAACATGACTTTGTAAAAACTACATTGTAATTGAAATTTTGTCATCTATCAGCATCTAGTTATTAGTTATGCAATGTGAAGTAATTCTTTGAGTTTGAAAGATGTGCAATGTAATGTAATCAACAATTTGAATATAAACTACAAAAATCTATTTTTTACAATTCATTAGTTAAACTCTCTATTTTATTTGCTCTCTATAATTCTATTGCTATGGAAATGCCTTTGAATTAAAAAAAATAGTTTTTGTCTCTTATTCTACAATTTTTTACATTTTTTTTAAAATTTAATTTTTTCAAAAAATCTTGAACTTTTGGTTTGCCAATTTTTTCCCCTAAAGATTTTTGTTGCTATGTGTATAACATTATAGATGTATCAATGTTGAAGGTTGACTACGGATCAATACCATGCATATGATGATAGAATAGCCTTTGATAGGCACATGGACAAATATCCATGTCCATGTAAGGACTGTCTTGGTGGAAAGGTGAGAAAAAGAAATGTAATTTATTGACATATGATAAGATATGGGCATAGTGGTATATGAAGCCCTTGGGATTACAATTATTATGAAGATATGATAGAATTGCAGAGTGTGAGAGATGAAGAGGCAACAAACATAAATGAAGTGGTACTAAACATAGATGAAAAGGCAACAAGCATAGATGAAGTGGAAACAAACATAGATGAAGATGCAGCAATGTTAGACAAAGGGTTTGAAGTTGATAGAATGTTGAATGAGGGCCTAGACGATGATTGGGCAAAGTCAATTGAGGATGCTTTAAAGCTTGTGTATGCTAATTGCAAGTTAAGTCGTTTGACAACAATCCTTCAAATTCTTAACTTGCAAGTGGTGCATGGTTGGACAAATGAGAGTGTAGATCATTTATTGGCATTATTAAGTTTGTTGTTACCACCTGACTCCACATTGCCAACAAAATGAAGTCAATGTAAAAAGCGAATCACTAAGCTAGGCTTAGGGTATGAAAACATCCACACATGTGTGAATGGTTGTGTATTATTTCACAATAATCTTGGAAGTGAGAGTGAATGTCTAAAATGTCATGAAGCAAGGTATAAACAAGGGTTGAAATTAGTTGTGGTTCCTAGAAGGGTTCTTTGCCACTTTCCAATAATCCCACGATTACTCTGAATGTATAGGTGTAGAGACATTGCTGAACTTATGCAATGGCATGCCCAAAATAAGATCATCGATGGAAAACAATGACATGTGCCTGATTCTAAGACATGGATGGAATTTGATAACAGATGGCCTAATTTTTCTTAAGATCCTCGTAATATAAGGTTGGGTTTGGCTCTAGATGGGGTGAACCCATTCTTAGATCAAAGTACTAAATGGTCAACTTGGCTAGTGTTTTTAATAAATTATAACTTGCCTCTATGGTTAGCAACTAAACCATTTTTCTTAATGCTATCATTGATTATACCAGGAAAGAAAAGTGTGACTTCAGATACAATCGATGCTTATCTAGAGCCATTATATGATGAGCTAATGAAATTGTGGAAAGGAATTGAAGCAATTCAATCTTTAAGGGATGGTCATTCAATCAAATTCACTTTAAGAGCTTCCTTATTGTTTACGATTCATGATCTTCCTGCATATGGAACATTGTCAGGTCTTAGTGTTCATGGATACCATGGATGTCCTGCTTGCAACTTTAAGGATTTTGTGAGGCACTCAAGAAGTTTACGTAAGTGTATTTATTGTGGACATCATGCTTACCTTAAAATGGATCATCCATATCGTCAACAAAAAACACATTTTAATGGTCAAGAAGAGAATCGTGAAGCACCATTGCTAATAATAGGTGATTACATTGTTGAGAATGGACAAAAAATAATGAGAGAAGAAATTTGGAGAGGGCCTGCATGAGGGTTTCTGGGAACCCTTCTGTGCTTCCCATTTGGGGGCCCTCTTCTTTCTTGGGATACTTTCGTTCCATTCTGGTTCCATTCCATTGTTTGATTGTTATTAATTTTGTTTGATATTGAATTGAATGTGATAATATTCCCAATTTTCATTATGCATGTTGTGTTTGTCTTGTCTAATTTATTTCCCTCTAAATTTTTTTGAAGTGTGTTCCCTCCCTTCTCCCCTTCCTTGGTGTTGCTAGAGTGGTCCACTTGTGGATTGATTTTGGGAGTTGGATGGTATTGGTACGAAGTGAAGATGTTTAATGCAGAAGTCTTATAGAAATGAATTTGGAGTCAGAAAAAGTTAATAATGAGCATCAAGGGCAAGAAAAAAATTACTAAGAAATCTTAAGGGCTGAAGATACTAAAGTTACGCCCAAAGATGCTGGTTTCTCGGTCACGGATGTGGTCGGAGGAGTTGTTGCAGTCACTGAGAAAGAAGCAGAGGGAGTTGAGGTGATGGGAAAGGAACAAGCTGAGTCCCCCTTTGTGCCCAGAAAAATTTCTTTATTCCCCAATGTGGAATTAGTTAATGCAGTTAAGAAAGAGGAAACTCAGTTGAGAAATGTTGATGTGTTTTTTACATGCATTAATGTTGAGAAGATTCCATCAAGGAAATTTTTTGATAACTGGTTGATTTCAATTTGGAGAAAAAAATTAGGGATTCACTTTTCCTTCTGTAGAATGGTCCAACCAGGGTTATTCATAATTTTTTTAAAATCTCACAGTATGCAAAAATGAGTGGTAGATAAAAGTTTCTAGAATATTGGCCCAGCCTTGTTCAAAGCTTTTCCATAGTCTCCAAATACCTCTCAAAATGAAATCTAATTCTATTCGATACCAAGGTGGATCTTGATCAAAGATGTCCCAATCCAATTTTGGAACTTCCTACCTCAAATCATTAAACCGTTTGGAAAAATTCTCAAGGTGGACAAAACTAGGGCCACCCTGCTCCATCTAGATGCTCGGCTCCCAGTGTCATTTGACACCGGGATTCAAATCTCTAATGTCTTAGAAATTAACTGGGAGAACAAAAAATTTCAATGTGACCTAATAAATTTGGGAAGCCTGAATTCATGTTTTCTGTGCAAAAGAGATGGACATGTAAGGAAGAATTGCCTCATCTTAAACAAAAGAATGAATAAAGATAACATGGAATTTGATACAAATGAAAAGGAAGCCAACCCTACAAAAATAACTGAGATCCTTCGAGGGGTGTCTTTGAGAAAGGAATCTTTGAATCCTCCCATGATGGGGCTGGGGGTCCACTAGGGGATAATCCTATTTTAAACCCTAGGCAAAATGAGAATCTTGCTGATGATGCTTCTCTTTTAGAGGAGGATCTGGACTCTAGTGAACCTTTTAGTGACCTTCAAGAAGTAAGTGACTCAGAAAGTACTCAAGATGATAGTTTGAGCCTATACTCCTTGGACACAAGAGAAGAAAAAATGGAAGTAGAGGAAGACCCCCTACTAGTTTCCCAAATAGAAGAAACCCCAACGTAGGTCAATGCAGAATTAAAGTTAGGGGAGAATGAGCCTACCCCATCAATTGAACCTCATAAAGTAGAAGGAAATCTAAATATTGAGAACAATACAGATGATGGGTTTATAACTGTAAAAAAGAAAAAAAATGCACAACAACTGGCTTTGGATAAGATAAGAGAAGTTGCAGAACAAAAACAAAAGTTAGAAAAACTTAAAGAAGAGTTCATAAGGAAAATAGAAGTAGATCTTCAAGGGGTAGACTTGTCCCAGGTCAAACAAAGCATCAGGAGAGATAGGTTTGGTCCTGAGGATAGAGAAAGAGTTGGCAACGAACATGATAGTGACAAAACTAATGAGGAGGGAAGAAAAAGAAAAGACATGAGAAGATCTAATAGCTCAGTTAAGCTAGGTAAGAAAGGGAAAGATGACCCTATTCCAAAATTCTTTGCATAGATTAGTCTCTCAAAGCCTCACCTCATCTCCCTCTTCCTCCTTGAAATGAGATACATGCATTGTTACTCCTGGAATGTCAGAGGTTTGGAGTCTCCTAATAGAAAGTATGTGGTCAGAGATTTTTGCAATAAGAATAAAGAAATGGATGATCTATTTATTCAAGAAACTAAAGCAGTAGGCTTCATGTTAGAAAACACTTTAATATTTATATGGAAAGATGCTTTGGCCTTCTCCTCTAAGCATTATAAGGGAAGAGGTGGAAATTCCATACTGCTAAACAAGAAATGGGAGAAATATGTGAAAGAATCTAGTCTTTCCCCTTGTAACAGATGTATTTGGATTACTATGGAATTAGATGGGGTCGAGATGGGGCTTTTCTCTATATATGCTCCCAATGAATATTATAGAAGAGTAGAATTATGGAATTGGATGGCCACATATTTGCCTAACGTCCCATGGATTTTAGGTGGTGACTTCAATATGATTGAACACACACAGGACAAAAAAGCTAGTAAATCTATACAATGGAAAGGCAATAAATTTTTTTTTGGTTAAGGCTCAAGAAATCCCTCAACCTGATTGATACTTTAGAAGGTCAAAAAGATAGCAGTAGAGGAATCTGGTACTCTTGGTACAACTGTCAGAAGAAGGGCAATAGAATATATTGCAGACTAGACTGGTTCTACATAGAAAAGGACTCCTTAGTTGTGAGGGAGAAAGAAGCTAATAAAATTCAAGTGATCCCCAACCCTCTCTCTGACCATCATCCAATCAAAATAGTTGTTACAATGAAAACTCAAAAATAAATAATAAGGAAGCAGTGTGGATCTTCCTTTAAGCTTAATTGTGAACTTCTAAAAGATCAAGACTATGTTGGAGGCATCAAAACTCTAAGAAGCATTTGCAAAGTAAAATTCAAAGATCAAGATAGAATAGAGTATTGGAACAAATTGATTAAGGCATGCAAATCGGTCTTCCAAATTGTAGGGAAAAAATATGCATTAGACAGTAAAAGAGAGGAACTTTCTCTACAAAATGAATTCCTTAGGCTAGAACAAGATATCCAAGAGGATCTGAATGAGGAGAATTTGAATGTGGAAATGGGAAAAGTGAAACATAGTCTGAGGAAAGTTCAAATAAAGAAAGCTCAGGGGGCCAAAGTTAGAGCCAAACTTAACTAGCTGAAAGATGGGGACAATGCATCCAAATATTTTTTAACCTCCTTAAATACAAAAACATTAAAGAAAATGTCCAAACAATAGTTGAGAATGGTGTCTCTTTAAACAATCAAGAGGAGATCTTAGAGGCATTTAAAAAGTTTTATGAAAAATTGTTTAAAGTAAAAGACAAAAGACAAGGGTGTACAGAAGCTCAAGACCTATGTGCAATGATTTGTAAGAAGAAAATAACACTAGAAATGAGTAAGAAGCTTAACAATAGGATAACCAAAGATGAAATAAAAGATGCAATTAGTTCAATGAGCAATGGCAAGTCTCTAGGGGCAGATGGTCTACCTGTAGAATTTTACAAAATAAACCTGGACTGGATTATAGATGATTTGTTTGAAGTATAAAATGAAGCCATTGAAAAAGGGACATTGGCGAAAGAAATAAACAAAGGTATCATTAAATTATTGCCGAAGGAGGGGGATAAAATAGATTTGAGGAATTATAGACCAATTATGCTTCTAAATGTGTCTTATAAGATTATTGCCAAAGTCTTAGCCTCTCGGTTGAGGGATATATTACCAATTATAACTAGTCAAACCCATACAGGATTCATCAAAGGTAGATATATATTAGAAAATCTTATCACAAGCTAGGAAGCCCTGCATTGGGCTAAGGAAACCAATCAAAATGTAGGAATTCTACAACTAGATTTTGATAAGGCATATGATAGGGTCGAGTGGTCCTTTATATTCAAAATGCTAAGGGATATTGGTTTCCCAGACTATTTCTATAAAATGGTGGAGATGTTGTTTGTAGATGCCTCGACTTAGGTTGAGGTTAATGGAGTTCTTTCTGCCCTCTTTTTTAAGGGTAGGTCCATCAGGTAAGGGTGTCCTCTTTCCCTGGCCTTGTTCATTCTTGCATCAGAGGCAATCCACTATATATTAAGAACTATTTAATTGATGGAAAGGTGGAGGGAATTTCACTACCCAATGGTGAAAGGTTGTTGAATGTTTAATTTGTAGATGATACTGCTCTCTTTCCCAAAATCTCCAAAGTTGAATTTGATAACTTGGAGAGAAGATTGGATACCTTTCGTTTAGCCTCTGGCTCAAAGATATCTTGCTCCAAGTCAATCCTTCTAACTTGGCTTAACTCAAAACCAGATTGGTTGGATGATGGCAAATGGTAGTGAGGGGGCCCATGAAATAAGTCCACTTTTTGGGGATCCCCTTTGCCATTTGCCCTTCTCTTAAACAAATGTGGGATTGGCTCTTTGCTAAAATAAAGAAGTTAATGAATTAGAGTAGAATGCACCTTTCCCTTGCATGTAGGACCCAAGTTTGCCAAAAAAAAATTTCTGCATACTCTATCTTCTATTCATCCATGTGGCTTTTTGCAAAATACCAGTTTAATGTTATTTATAAGTTAATCAGGGAATTTTTGTGGTCAGATGGGAAAGGAAAGGCAAAAAGGCACCTGGAAAATAGGAATGGTGTTGTATGAGTAAGGACTTGGGGGTCTGGGACTCAAAGACTTGAGACTCAAGGCATAGCTCTATCTATAAAATGGATTATCAACTCCCTCTCTAGGAGTGAACCTTGGAAGATCCTAGTAAGAAATAATATTGAACAGGTTGTCCCAAGAATTAAAAAAGGTTACGATAAAATCTTTCTCTATGATTCTTTGTTTGGGGATTTTAAGTCTAAACTGGGGGGATCCATTGTATTCTATAGCATTTGGCAAGCCTAGGAACATGCTAAACCTTTCATCCAAGGTAAGGAGGCTTTTAATCTAGAAAAATATACTATTTGGGATCAAAGATCAATCTGGTAGAATGTTAAACATAATGGTAAATTTCTTGCCTTAACTCAAGGGTGTCCAGCCAAAAAGTGCATTGAAAAAGGTTTGAACAATCTATGTGACTTATTTGAAGATGGACTCCCTAAAAGTTGGGAAACAATAAAGAATCAATTTCAATTGGAAGGAATTCACTCTAGAATCTTCTTAATGCTAAACAGGGATTTGTTTAACAAGCTCAGTTCAAAAGTATCCATAATTGATAAACAAGAAATTGAGAATTTGAATTGGTAGGATGGAACTCTATTGTGCATTATGAAACCTCTATTGATGTATAAAATGTTTACTAAAAATATAGATATCCCTCTCCATATCAGATCCACATGGGGAAGTACTCTGGATAGTAAACTCCTAACTAGAACCTTTAAATGTATCTGGTCCAAAGCTATAGAACCTAAAAAGGCCTGCTTTAGATGGATGTTGATCTTAAACAAGGTGAATCTTGGTCTTGAATTTGTTATCTATTCCTTTTGTAATAAACATGAGTTAGTGTCTCATATATTTGTGGACTGTCTCTATGTAAAAATGGTCTGGTCTTTTTTCATGGGAAATATAAGCCTTTGGTCTACATCTATTTTTGATGCTAGATTAGAAATTATCTGTGGATTCATTAATTGTTTGAATGCTAAAGCTAACACCTTTTGGCTTGTTTTGTAAACTAAAATTCTTTGGTTTTTATGGAAAAAAAGGAATGATGAAAGATTTCTGGGCAAGAAGAGGGAACCCACTGAGATTCTTATGAATCTCATTACTTCTAATTTTTTTGAGCAGGTATTGTGAGGGGGAAAATAGGTTAATCAAATCAATGAATAATAAAACCCAAACATCTACAGAATATGAAGGTAAAAGGAGATTAAAACAAATAAAACAATAATACCTTCACCTTTACCTTGCGTCTTCCGTAGTTCACCTATCTCTATTTGATCTTGGTGATGAAGCCCTCAGAAGTTATTGCTCCTTTGCTTGTTGAAGATGACAAAGACAGAATGGCTAAGATACTTTGTGTATTTGAAGATGAACTTCAAAAACACTAACAATGGAGGCAATGAAGTGCTATGAAGTGTTAAGAAGTGCTATGAAGTGCCAAAGGTGCGCTTGTATTTCTGCAGCATAAGTTCGCTCAAGTAATGGATTATATAATGAAGAAGAATAGTCTTGTATTTATAGAGTTGGATGAAGGAAGATCAATGGTTGAGAAGAAAAGAGAAGATCAATGGAGGAGGATTGTTGAGGAACGTGCAACAAATGGAAGAAAGACACGTCATTCGAAAAGCAGTTTTGTTGAGTTAACTCCTCTCTTGATGAGGATGAGTTTTGATTTTCTTAAATTAGAATTTATTTTTCTAATTTAAGAGAAAGTTTCCTTTAAAGATGCTTTAAAACTGCTTTTTCTTTTGTAACTCAGCTTTTCTTTTTTGTATGACAAGAAGAATTCATATTTATAAGATATGAAGATTTTTTAGAAGATAAGAAAGCATAATTAAATAAATAGATTTATTTAATTATTTGTAGATAATTTGGAGGAATAAGAAAGCAAATCAAATAAATAAATAAATTTATTTAATTTATTTTTATAAGATTTAGAAGATAAGAAAGCAAATTAAATAAATAAATTTATTTAATTTATTTTTAGAAGATTTAGAAGATAAGAAAGCAAATTAAATAAATAAATTTATTTAATTTATTTTTAGAAGATTTGGAAGATAAGAAAGCAAATTAAATAAATAAATTTATTTAATTTACTTGCACATGATTTTGGAAGAATAAATAAAATATTTAATTATATTTTATTTTTGGAGAGTGGGAGGATTTAAATAAATTTAAATGATTTATTTAAATTTGGAGGGATAGACTTTACTTAATTAAATAATTTAGAATTATTTAATTGCTTGGAAGAATTTAATTAAATAAAGGATTTTATTTAATTTTGACTTTAGAAGAGATAATTAAATATTTTGATATTTAATTAACTTAGAGGAATATGAATTGAATAAATAAATTTAATTATTTATTTATTGATAGAGGAATGTAGACTTAACTAAATATTAAAAATATTTATTTAGACAGAGCCATGTCATTTTTAGGTGTATACATTTTGCCCCTCTTTGATGCAATGTGTTTTATCACGTTGCTTCAAAGAATAAGATTGTCTGAAAATGATACATGCCCCAGTTTGCCCCTGGTACAAGTTTAACGATAGGATGCCCCTCGGGAGATTGGATGGGGAGACGGACAATCTCACGATGAAGAAGAGGAGAAACAGGAGAAGAAATGGTTGGATGCAGAAGAAAGATGGGGAATGATATGTGATGCAAGATAAAATGATGACATACACAAGAAAGCAAGCAAGAATGCACAAATGATACAAGAATAGGCAAGGTATTGCCCCGGTCAAGTGGTAAACCAATGATATAGATCGATGATGTCTAGTGTCAGGAATGAAACATGTCGTATAAGACTCCAGGTTTGGTTTCGACAATGCAACATCTTGTCTAAGACATTTGATATGATAATAATATACGACAATGTTGTCATGGCGGGGAATGATATATCCCTAGAGCAACACGAAGGATAGTTATGACTAATTGATATGGTTTACAACAAGATTAGGATCAAGACCACTAATTGTGATTGGATAATTTGACAAGATAGCTTGACTCGATTGGTATGGATTTTGATCACTGCTTGAGAGATATGAAGACAGATAGAAATTTGATCGATAGAAGAATGACTCGATAGAAGAAATCACAAGCTTGTAAACATTGATTCGCTGCATTTTGGATCTTTATTGGATGGGATATGGAGAAATGCATTTGGATATGGATACGGATAGAAGACACAATTGGATACATTACAGATATGGATATGGATATGAACTGCAATTGGATACAGTATGGATATGGATATGGATATTTGTCATCTTGATATAACAAGTATTTTGAAGTGCTTATTTCATCATTGGGCTTTATTATGTTGTAAGAAAATACAAGCATCTAGGTATAATTAAACCGAGATGACCTGAGTATTACTTACATAGATTTTGATATAGCAAGTTAATAAAAGCATCTAGTCAAACTTGAATCTAGATGACCTGAGTATTTCTTGCATTTCAACAGACAAGGATTGGCCCTTTTTATGTTTAGACCTCGGAGTCCTCGATGATCTTTTGTTGATCATGTCGTTAGACAAAAGTCATCACATTACTAAAGTTTAATCCACAAGCAGCAGACAAAGAAAAAGATTATGCCCCCATCATAGAATCTCTAGCTTTTGGCATCCTTGAGTAGCATAGGAAGACATAATGCCAAAAATCCAAGACCTTGTAAGTTAACTTGTTCACAAAACATTCTTTGCATTAGATGTGTCTTTTTGCCATAATTGATATAGAATTAGCTTGAGTGTTTTGGTATGGTGCTCTGCTTTGGATAGGTTGATGTTTTTGCCAAGGTTTTGTTTGGAAATGCGTTGTGCTGCACTTGCTTGCCTGGTGAAAGGGTGCAGACGCGGATAGAGAGAAGGACAGATGACAAAATATGGAATAGATGGGTAGCGAAACGGAGCCTCGGGGGCACATTGATAATGGCCTTGCCTACGTGATGACGTAGAGGCAACGTAGTTCGGGGTGAACCTTGTAATACTTAGATATGGACCAGATGAGACACGATATGAAACAAATATGGTTCAAATAGGGATCAGACATGGAACAGATATGGAACAGATATGGATCAGATGATACTGACGACAAGGAAACACCACAGACAAGTAGATACATGAGTGATAAAGAATGGAACAGGTATGTATGGGGATGGGCAATAGTGGATAGAAGGAATCAAGGATGTGATCTCCAAGGACTATGTCGCATAGGAATAACTCAAAGCTTACGACGAAGGACGATGAGAGGATAGTGAAGGATTTGTGTGGTTTGGAGGGATAAGGTATGTCAAGAGCCATTCAAAACATTTGTCAATATTGTGCCCCCAATCTTTATCAAGATCAAAAAATAGAGGAAAGGAAGATCAGGATGGAAGGACATGACAAGATAGGTATGTAATGGATAGAGGAATATGATAGGAAATGGTATGAAAGGAAACTGGTAGGAGAAAAGTGATATGCTAATGAGACAAGGTGCCCCCAAGTGTAGGTGATGTAGGAGATCAACTTACACATGACGCTTGTTTGCCAGGTTTTCATCATGGTACTTATCCAAGGTGCCTGTTTGCCAAGTTTTCACCATTGGATGAAGGGATTTTTCTTTACTTTTTCTTTTCTTTTTTATTTTTATTTTTTTTGTTTTTTGACTTTTGACTTTTGGATGGTATAGATGGATATGGAAAGGAGAAACTCAAGCATCTTGCTCCATAAAAGGTGATAATCTAGCTAGATGGGTTCTATCACATGGATTATGCCAAGTGTTGCTATACTCATAGATGTTGGTAGGGGATTGCATAAAAAGTGAGATGGAGTAGGTAGATAGTGGATTATGATGTAGAATATGGAGGACTTATGCAAGGATGGAGGGAGGGCTTATGCAAAAGCATGGACCATAGGGAAGTGATGTGGCAGGTACGTGGGATATTAGTTGAAGGTAGGGGAGATGGAGTTATAAGGAACTGTCATGTGATGGAAGGGAACCGTGACCAATGGTTGCACATACCATGATAAACATTGAAGCTTATGATAGGCAGGTGGTATGGGAAGCAATGGAGATTTTTTCTTCATAGATGAATGATATAGGCCTTTAGGGACCCACATAGACTTAGTATTTTTCTTATTTTTGTTTGTCATGTGGGATGGAAGGATTTGATACTTGTGGATGGCATGGGAGAAAAAGGATGGTTGGGATGCTTTAGAGGTGGATGCCTCATTTGACTTGAGGGATTTTTTCTTAGTTACCCAAACCATTTTTCTTTTAGATTTTACTTGTGAAGGTATGGGCTTGGGTATATTTGGCTTTTGTGTAGCTTCAGGGGTAATTAGTTGTTGCTTGGGGACCCACACCTTTTTCAGTTTGGCATTGAGGTGTATGGGTGTATGCAGCTTTTGATATGGATAATTCTTTGATTCTTGGCTTTTATATCCTAGGTCATGAGGACTCTTAGGATTTTTGAAATTATAGGTAGAGGCATCCACATATTTTTCATTGAATCCCCATGGGATGGTGGAAGTGAGGTTGGTGAAAGCTCCTTGTTTAGACAATATGTGCATTTGTTGGCCATGATTGGGATATTTATAAGATTTATAGATGGATGGATAAGGTGTTGGAAGAAGTGCAGGTAAATTGCTTGGAGGGATGTTAGGAGTTGGAAGTAGTGGAGGTAGATTGGATGGTGGAAGGTGTATGGTCACATGCTTTTGACAATTGTAGGAAGATGGAGGTGGAATGGCGACATATGTTTTGGGGATATGATAGGGTTTGTGATGGAAAATGGTAGACTTAGGAGGAGTGGAGGAAGTAACAACATCTCGAGATTGTTCACCTTGGGGTATGTATCCAAGGCCATATGAAGGTGGAGGAACATTGACATGGATGGACTCCAAAATACCTTGTTCGTGAAGGCCTAAGCCTTTACCCTGATAGTTCATATGTTGGAGTATGCGGCGGACAGCAGGATTTTGTGTAGGTGGAACACTAGACACAAGTTCTTTATAAGATGAGGAAGACGAGATAGTGGATAATGGTTGTTGGTGTTCTAAGGATGAACATTCATGCATGAAGGTAGTGAGACCAAGGATATAGGATAACGGATTTGCAGCTTGGTCAATAATGGATGGTGAAGGATCACTAGAATCTTGATCATCATTATGCTCTTTAGGATCTAAGTTATTGGGTTGATCATTCATGTGCATTTAGGAGGCAAGTGTCTCATCAGAGGAAGTGGAAGTTGTTGGATCATGGATGGGATTAGATTGAAGAGGGATAGAAGTAATGGAGATTTCTTGCTCACGGATGGGTATGGAATCAAGTTGTTCAAGGACATTTTCTTCAGAGGGAATATCTTGATCATAGAATAGATAAAGGTTATGGATGGGTTGGAGTTGGATTTCCTTCTCATGTATAGGATCAAGTTGCTCATGGAGAGGTTCATTAATATGGATATTATCTTGATCATAGAAAAGACACATATTATGGATAGGTTGCATGAAAGTGATTTGATCTTGACTTAGACTAGGGGTGGATGTTTCCACATGCTCTAAGCTGTGCTCTTGACATAGCTCTTGGTCTTCTTGAATGGAAGCAGATAGATCTTGGATAGCTTCTTGGTTAACAACATGGATGTTTGATGGACCTTGACTTTGGTTCATGGTAGGAGGTTCTTCAATAAGCTAAGGGGTTGAGGATCACATGAAAGGGTTGTAGGATTTGACATGTTATTGGAAGAATCTTTTGTGAGGTCAAGGACTGGATTTTGGGGACATGGTTGATTCTTTGCTGGTAGTCCTTGGATCACATCCTTCATAGGTGTATGGATAGGTGAATGAGGGGATTTAGCTTTCTCCCTAGCTTTTCTCTGGTTGTATAAATTTGGAAAAACTCTTTCCCACCACTCATCTGATTCTTTTTTGGTCATCCATTTAGAGTTTGAGGAACTAGATGGTGGTGTTGGTGTAGAACCGGTATGTTTTGGAATATGTGTCTTAGAAGGTGGCGAAGGAGGACTAGTAGATGGGGTGGTGCTTGCCTTGTCATGAGTATGGGAAAAGGATGTACGAGTTTGGGGCCAAGCATAGCTAGTACTAGCTTGTTCAGCTCGCAAGATTGCCATTTCTTGTTCTAAGACTTGGAATTGTTGAGAAATTGGCACACAATTTTGGGGTGAGGGATCTAAGTTTATTTGCAAGTGCAGGTATTAGAGTTTTTGACCAATATATTCTAATTGGTTTGCCATTGACATAAGACCAGAAAAGCTTACTGGTTTGGATGTGCAAAAACAAATGCGCCATAACAGAGTGCAAATGCGCTACAAGTCGGATCAAATGCGTAACAACAGATGTTAAATGTGCAAGAAGTCAGGTTAAATGCGCAATATGGGCAAATGCACCACCACAGAGTTCAGATGCGTTGAAAGTTGAATTAGATGCACCACAAGTCATGGCAAATACGTAACTTTGGCTTTTGTCTTGCTTTCTCAGAATTTTGGAACGTTTTCAGGATTTTTCTATTTTTGGTTTGAAAAACTTGGTGTTTCTGAATAGTCTAATGTTCAATTATGGCAAAAACACAGCAAACACATAGAAGTTTTTCATGATTTTTATCTTTTTATATATTTTTTTGGACTATTTTGACTCAAAATAAGTACAACCTAGGCTGGAGATGACAATATTCGTTGAATCCTCTAGCTGTGCCACTCAAAGCGTGTAGCTCCAGAATCTGGTAGCACCGGTTCCTCTCCATGGCACTCACTTCTCACGCATACTAGATTTAGGTTTCCTTAAGCTCATACCCCCACCAAACTTTAGGATTGTCCCTACTACCTCTTCTAAGAGTCACTTGAATCGAGGCTGCTTCAAGGGCTCCACCCTTTACATCAACAAATAGGGGTTTTTGGCTTGCTACACAATTGGTTCTTAGTTAGGGCAACCGTTCGAGTGGTTACACATGCGGCGGCACTACTCTCCGTTATGGAGTCTCCCAGCCTCAAAGGGTTATGCCTATGAGGGTTTTGGGGGAGGTTGGCCGTCGGTGTAACACAGCAGCACTCGTTGCTTGAGGTTTTCACCTCAAGCACAATTTTTTTTATGTGGCTTGGTAGGGTTTGGCTTTAGCCTGTTACCACTTAGGGTCGTTCCCACTTGGACAAGCATGCATCCAAGGGCAGGCCCCCCTAAAGGTTTGACAAATAGAATGACAAGTCTGGCACTTTGATCACCCAGTTAAGGGGAGAGCATAAGCCTATTGTCATTCGCAAGCATAGAGAACACTTGTTTATTCAACCTAGTTAGAAATAGAAAAACTAAATGAGTTAATCTACTTGTGCACTCACACGATTGTTAACTTGGAAGTGTTTAGATCATAGCATTGTTCATTCCCTGTTTGTTAACTTTGAAAGTGATTAGAACATAGCATTGTTCATTTTCTATTTGTAAAGATAGCAGTGGCCTAATTTAGGAAAATAGATCAACAATGCAAAGATAGCAATTGGGTTCAGTTACTTCCTTCTTAGTTAGAGAACTATGTGAAGTTTGTATGAAATGCACTTGTTACTTTCACCCCTAGTTAGTCTAAGTGAACTTAGGCAAAATATCTAGATGACCTAATCCAGCCACTACTCCTGCAAAACTGACGTTATCTCAGCATGCAAAAATCAGAAACCATACAACAAAAAAGCATAAGACAGATGTGCAACACTGCAGCCTAAATGCACAGAAACAGAGAGTGTATGCGTCTTTATACAGAAGCACAAGAATAGAAATCAGATGTGCAAGATAATGAGGTATATGTGCAATAACAACAGATGCGCCATTTGACAGAACAGATGCGTAAAAATATGGGGTAAATGCGCAACTTGGACAGATGCACAATTAGACAGAGTGTATGCGCAAGTTGAACTCAGGTGCTGAAAGCTAAGGTTGGATGCGCCACTTTGGAGGTTGTATGCGCAACTGAGGAGGTCAGATGCGTAAAAAAATTAGATGCGCAACCTCGGGAGGTGTATGCGCCGTTTTAGAAGTTGAATGCGAAAAAACTCTCTGTCAGAGACCTGTTCGTCACCTGTACGGACCTGTCTACAAGAAAACTCAAATTTTTTTGATTAGTAGAGGGGCAAGGGCCCCACGATGGGTGCCAAAATGTGGGGGAAAATAGGTTAATCAAATCAATGAATAATAAAACCCAAACATCTACAGAATATGAAGGTAAAAGGAGATTAAAACAAATAAAACAATATTACCTTCACCTTTACCTTGCATCTTTTGTAGTTCACCTATCTCTCTTTGATCTTGGTGATGAAGCCCCTAGAAGCTATTGCTCCCTTGCTTGTTGAAGATGACAAAGACAGAATGGCTGAGATACTTGTGTATTTGAAGATGAACTTCAAAAACACTAACAATGGAGGCAATGAAGTGCTATGAAGTGTTAAGAAGTGCTATGAAGTGCCAAAGGCGCGCTTGTATTTCTGCAGCATAAGTTTGCTCAAGTAATGGATTATATAATGAAGAAGAATAGTGTTATATTTATAGAGTTGGGTGAAGGAAGATCAATGGTTGAGAAGAAAAGAGAAGATCAATGGAGGAGGATTGTTGAGGAACGTGCAACAAATGGAAGAAAGACACATGTCATTCGAAAAGTAGTTTTGTTGAGTTAACTCCTCTCTTGATGAGGATGAGTTTTGATTTTCTTAAATTAGAATTTATTTTTCTAATTTAAGAGAAAGTTTCCTTTAAAGATGCTTTAAAACTACTTTTGCTTTTGTAACTCAGCTTTTCTTTTTTATATAACAAGAAGAATTCATATTTAGAAGATATGAAGATTTTTTAGAAGATAAGAAAGCATAATTAAATAAATAGATTTATTTAATTATTTGTAGATAATTTGGAGGAATAAGAAAGCAAATCAAATAAATAAATAAATTTATTTAATTTATTTTTAGAAGATTTAGAAGATAAGAAAGAAAATTAAATAAATAAATTTATTTAATTTATTTTTAGAAGATTTAGAAGATGAGACATCAAATTAATTAAATAAATTTATTTAATTTATTTTTAGAAGATTTGGAAGATAAGAAAGCAAATTAAATAAATAAA
Source organism: Cunninghamia lanceolata (assembly GCA_027924645.1). Classification (NCBI taxonomy): domain Eukaryota; kingdom Viridiplantae; phylum Streptophyta; class Pinopsida; order Cupressales; family Cupressaceae; genus Cunninghamia; species Cunninghamia lanceolata. Next base: position 5,077,882 of record BSBN01000082.1, read on the forward strand.
TTTATTTAATTTACTTGCACATGATTTTGGAAGAATAAATAAAATATTTAATTATATTTTATTTTTGGAGAGTGGGAGGATTTAAATAAATTTAAATGATTTATTTAAATTTGGAGGGACATACTTGACTTAATTAAATAATTTAGAATTATTTAATTGCTTGGAAGAATTTAATTAAATAAAGGATTTTATTTAATTTTGACTTTAGCAGATATAATTAAATATTTTGATATTTAATTAACTTAGAGGAATATGAATCGAATAAATAAATTTAATTATTTATTTATTGATAGAGGAATGTAGACTTAAATAAATATTAAAAATATTTAATTAGACAGAGCCGTGTCATTTTTAGGTGTATACAGGTATCAGTTACAATGGAAATTTCTCTAGACAGGTTCAAACATCTGATGGAGACAGGGGCTACCTTCTATAAGGAAGATATAAAAGAAACTAACTTTTGTGCATACAGCTCAAGAAAATTGGATCACAAGTTCTTTAACTCATACACAGATTTTCAAGAGGTATACAATAAGATGAAAAAGAAAGAGATTAAGGAAAATGAAATAGGTAAGATTTAGGAAAATTCCAACCAAAACTTCAATGTACCGATTGACTAGTTAAAGGCTTCTTCAAAATTGGGGGCTATACCAGGAATGGATGCTTGTGAAGGCAGTGATAACAGTTCCCATATCTGGGATTGAGAGATTCCTTGGCATGTAGATCCTAGGGTGAAACTAAGGAAGGTAAGTTCTAAGGTATCTAAATGTGGAACAGAACTAGACGATAGTTAGGGGTTTTACTATCAATACTGGGAAATGTAGAAAGATGTAGGCCTAAACAATGATTTTAAGAATGTAGAACATGAAACAAAGGATGAAGCATTATTTCAAGAACCTAAGGACAATGAAGACCGAATGATTGTTCTATACCAAGATCCAAATGAGATGAATGACTATGACAGTGATGGACAAGAATCTAAGAATGCTTAAACAAGTGATATAGAAGATATAGAAAATGGGAAACAGATGGAACTAACATGTGCTCAATGCAAATACAGAATCATAGTGTTTTTTGTGTTGTTGAATCTTAATTCTGAATTGCATTCAGTAAGGAACATTAGTCATTTTTTGTATTGAAGAAACAAATTTATGTATTTTGAAGTGGTTCTCTTGACCACTTATATGTAACTCTCTATATTTTTGGAATATAATATTAGTGCTAGATTCTCAATCCAAAAAAAAAAAGAATGTCATTTATTGGAATTGACGGGATTGCTGGTTGTAGATATTATCCATGTAGTGAAAGTGGTGTAAAATGGTTGTGCATATTCAATAAGTTTCCATACTTTAAGGATATAGCCATTAGGCATACTGTTGACTTTATGCATACTAAGAAAAATATAGCCTATGCTATTATGGAAACACTTTTTGGTGCTTTTGATACTGTTTCATCACGTGAAGACTTTCGACAACTAAAGATTCATAGAAATCTTTGGGTTGAAAAATATGCTGATGAAAATATAGAAAACATAGTGCTCCTTATGTTTGGACAAAGGAACAACATGCATAATTCTTACAGTTGTTGTCTCAGACTCGCTTTCCCATTGGATATGTAAGTAGTAGTATTAGAAGTCAAAATGATATTAATGGCTTAAGAGGCCTCAAGACCCATGACTATCATGTCATAATCGAGAATATTTTACCTATTGTGGTAAATATATCAAGTTTGGCAAAGGGGCCAAGATTGGCAGTTATAAGGTTGGGCCTAATATTAAAGAGAATGAGTTTACATGTATTAGATCCTTAGAACTTTGATAGTTTGAGGGAGGAGGTTGTTGAAGTCCTTTGTCTATTGGAACGGGAATTTCCACCAACAATCTTTAACATTTCTATGCATCTTTTGATACATCTAGAATATGAACTAGAGCATTGTGGCACAATAAGAATGAGATGGATGTATCCTATAGAATGATATATGAAGGTTTTGAAAAAAAATGTTCATACTAGGGCAAAACCGAAAGGCAACATGTTTGAGGGATATTCAATGCAAGAGGCCATGGGATTTTGCATAGAATATATGAAGGATTTTAAAAATATCAATCAACGTGTATGGGATGATAATGAAGATGAAAGAGTTGCAGGTGAAGTATTAGAAGGCAATGGGTGTCGGTTCAAGCTATCACATCAAGAAAGAAGTGCGATACATGCCTATATTCTTCAAAACACAACTTCGTTCGATAAGTGGCATAGGTAAAAAAAATTTACACAATAATTTATTTACTCAATTGCATTTACACATTTATATTATTAATCTTACTATTTGTATGTTAATATTCTATGTAGAAAATATGAAGAAGAGAATCAAACTTGGATGCAAGATCAACCTCAAAAGCGCAGATGTCATGATTTGATTGAAGGTGATTCTTTTCCAAAATTTGAAGAATGGATTTCTAATGTAGTCAATGATGCAAAAGAAGAAGGTCAAGATGTAACAATGGAGGAAAGTGAGATTTCACAATCTCCACATATATGGGCTATGCCTTTTAGTGGAATGTGGGCCTATGGTAGTCATTTAAGAGTGGAACAAAGGAAAGACAAATTGTGATTGTGTTGTTAGTGCTGAATTTCTTCACGAAACTGAGAAGAAATTTTATGTTGGATTCATCCAAGAAATTATTCAAGTGTATTTTGGTGAAAATAGTCCTATATTATTAAAATGTAAGTGGATCTGACCATCCATAGTACAATTTGATGAGTATGGATTTGTACGCGCAAATACAGGGCTATTTTTATCAGAGATGGATGAGCCATATGTTTCCCATCTTCAAATTAACCAATCATTTCTAATTGATGATATAAGAAGCCCAGGATGGTTGTATGTCATTCAAATAGAGTCTCATTCCAAATGAAAATTCATGGAAGTTGTCAATATAAGGCCTAATGGGCAATATGTTAATTTACAAGAAATATTTGAAGTGGATGAAGACGATGATGGAGTGTTTGAAGAAGAGATTTTGATTAACAATGGAGAGATTGGGAGAGAGAATGAGTAGCAAGTCACAGATGAAGATAAGGAAGAAAATCAAGTAGATGTAGACACCAGTGATCAGGATTCTGATCTTGCAGGCAATGTAGATGATTATGATGATGTTTTGTCACCTTAACTAGTCCGTCACCTTAAGAGGTTAGCTTCTCACCTAAACTTTGGTTATATCTATGGTGTAATTTATTATTGAATGTAATAAAGATCTAAGTATAGGTATGCTTATTCACTATTGTTTTACTGATACATTTCTAAATGTAATCATCATTATTCTGTTGGTACATTATATACAAAACCTGAGATGTTCACTGCTGATTTGAAGTGCATTTAAAGTTAGGTTCAATCACTCTGCTTAGTTTTCTTACTTTGGTTGAAATTAATTTTGTTTAGTTAGAATATAATTTCTTGTATGTCCTAGATGATAGCTTTAGTTTGTAATACAACTTCTAGCCTCCACATGCATTGAATATGCTTGTGTTAAGGAAACAATAATGAACATCTGTGATTTAATAATACATATAGATATCTTAACATTAGGTGAACTAAGCCTCCTCATTACAAACAAAGAAATGATCTCTTAGATATATTAACTAGAATTTGAGTACCAGATTAAATCTTCTTCTCCATTGATTGCTTCAAATAGATATTACAATATAACAAAAGTCTCCTCATATATGTTTCTATAAATGCCTCTGATGATGATATCAAAATTTGATCTTGGTTTCTCTTTTATAAGAGAAGCAACAAGCTTTAGACCGTTACAAAATATGGCATATTTTCAAAATTCATGCCTCTTCATATAAACTAAACATTAGTTTTGCTTAAACATAATTAAGAGAAAATAGAGAAAGTAGACAATATTGATTAGAAGCCCGCAACACTTGCAATACACTTGTAGTCCATTAATCAACATAGGAGAACCGTGATCATCCTGATTTGGCAAAGTCCCCCTCTCCATGATAGAGTGTTTGATGGCTCAGTTCTTCCACTACAACATCTTCAAGGCCCTATTCTTTTGGAGGAGCCAAATACTTTTGCTCCCATTGGTATACTGTGTAGTCATGAGGCCATTTGTATTCTTGAATCTTTGATATATTTGTTAGGTGATTCCTCCATCTATTGTCGAGTAACCCTCTACCATTTGTAATGAATTTAGAATATCCCGTATCCAAGGTTATTATTCCATCCATGATCAAATTAAGGCTTTGGACATTCAATTCACCATTCTTTTGTACATGAGCAATGCAATCAAATACAATTTGGCCAAATTCCTTTCTCCATTCACTGAGATTTTTCAATTGGTCATCATCCTTTAATATCATTGGCACAAACCATTGCTTCAATGTATGAAATGATTCCATCCTTGTTTTGATCTTCTGATCTTCTCCATTTATATACTGAGATTCATCTGTAAATATCTTAACCATCTACTCAGTTGGCTTCAAAGTTGAAGGAGCTTCCATAGTTCTCTATAATACCTTGCATAAAGTCATCAAGGTATGATTAATTGGCTGCCACATCTTGACAAGAGGATCCAGTATAACTGCATGGGCTTTCATCTGGTCAATTTCTTGGGATAATGAAGTGTAGCAATCATGCACAGTTTCTAATTTGTCCTCAATCAGTTTGATCCTGTGATCCAAGATTTTTTCCAAGACATTGATGATCTGGTCCCTCATTCCCTCGCCCTTGGTTTCATTATTGGATTTTTTCAACTCTTCAATCTCCTGTCTTAGAACATTCATTTGTTCAGAGGATGCACTATCTATATTGGTTGATTGGGTAGTAGGAGGTTGATACAATACTATTTCTTTACTTTGTGAGGGCCTTGCTCCTTTCAATTGTTCTTTCTGTCTTAAATTTTCTATGAACAGTTTATTTACCTCATCATTTAAGAATTTCTGTTCCTTTTCATATTCTATCAATTTGTTTTCCATTCCCTTAATAGCAGCTCAAGTGAACATGGCTGAGTGCATTGTCAAGGTTGTAGCTTCTAAAGGAGATGTGTCTTGCAATGTTTTTACCATAGCCGTTCCTCTCATCTCTTGTACCACATCTAACAACCTTGGTTTTTGTATATTTCTTTGCTTAGGCCAAAATGTCAAGGTCTCAATCTTAGGGTTGTACCCTATACCACTTATCCCCTCATCAGAATCAAATTCAGCAATCATCATTGGGTCTTCTTGTGCTATTACTTGGTCAAGTAAGAATATCTTCTTTAGTTTCATACTCGGGATAATGAGTATATTACTCTTCAAAACCATATCCCTAACTTCTTGTGGGCTAATATCAACATTATCAATTCTCAATTCATTGAAAGTCTAGGCTACAATCTGATTGTACTAAGACTCTTCAGCACCCATCTTGTTTATCTCTACCCTTTCTTCAAACTCTTTCATTTTCATTTTAATCTAGAAATCCTTAAATTTAGGGGTCTTAATGAAATCATCATCTTCAATAAATCTGAGAGATGCAATTTCCCTCTCATCATCCTGTATTTCCCTTTCTCTTTGCATATGGATATCAATTCTAGCCTCTGGTTTATGAGCTTTAGTTTCATGGGCTGGTTGATCCACCTCAACATCATCCTTCAAACTCCTTAGTACACTACCCACTTCTTTTGTATCTCCCACTCCTTCGCTCATTGCATAGGAGATCAATCCATATGGCTTATGTGTCTTCTATTTCTTAGGAAGTGGTCATTTAGGAGGTGATTCTTGAGGAACATGGCATACTAAAATAGTGTTAGGAGATGGCTTTGAAATTACAATACCTCTTGGCCTTTTGGGATATAATTTGGTGCGCCTCTCCTGTTCTGTTGCAGACTTATTATACAATTCCTCAAACTTATCAATTATCAAATTTATCCTCTTAAGAGGATCTACTTCTTGTACAAAATACCCCAAGAAGTCTATTCTTCTTCTTCATTTCTTTCTCAAGCTTCATCATGATCTCCCATTTTCTTGTCCTCTGATATACCTCTTGGGGAGTGAAGAAGTTTCTAATCACATCCTCTTCATAATCCACATAATGAGTGATTGTGGCCTTTGTGAGGAGGTTTTGTCTTATAAAATTCATATGGCCCTAAGGGTCAAAAACCCTTTCACTTCCAGGCCTTAGAGAATATCTTGTCTTAAGGTAATGTTGTAATTATTCAAAGGTGTCAGATCCAATAGATAATTCTTCACATGTTGTCAAGTTAGGTAGAAATGTACCCTTCTTTTGTTTGTGAATGACATCCTTTTCCATCCACAACATCTGCCACATAAATTCTAAAAAGGCTAGCTGAAGAGGAACACATTTTAACAATATAAGTGGGGCCTATGGGCACCCATAAATCTTGATTATTGTGACATCTTACAGAAAAAACCAATCACCAAAGTTATGAGTATGACCTTGTTCTAGTTTCAAAGCCAAGGGCCTCAATAGTTGTAGTATAGGTGTGTGTAATCTTGGTGATGAGTGGCCAAGAACTCTCATAACTCTATTCACAAAGTCATCATGGAACACTACATAATTAGAGTTTTTACATCCTCTATCCCATATATAACACCATCGTTGCATAGGAAATGACTTCCCTTGTCGATCAATCCTACCCAAGAACATCCTTTTTTTCCATCTATCTTTGTTCTGGTACAATATCAAGTGACACAGTAAAGAATATTGCCTAAATGTTATAGGGGCCTTGTTCTCTCTGACTTGCAGGAAGCCTTCATTCAATGCCTTCTCAAGATATGAGGCAAAGTCATATTCAATGTTTGTCTCGGGGTTCTAAATTCTCATAGCCATCATCATCAAACTAATTGGCATTTTTTCTTTTGCATCTATCCCAAGTACTTGATAGAAAGCAAAGTGGGTTTTCTTGAAATAAGTCTGAAAATATTCTACATCAAATGGTTCGGTGGCAAAGGGGGAGATAGGTATCACCTTGTTGTTAACACCCCTTTTCATGTATATGGGGAGTTCATCACTTCTGTGTGTTCTCCTTAACCTAGTATATTATTCCTCACTCTTTTGCAAGTCAACCTTAGTGAGGGCCTGTTTGTTTAGATTGAAGCATTCAATGATTGTAGCTTTTGTTAATATTACCAATGGTGACCCATCTATTGTCCTCATGGTCCTAGTAGTAGGGTGGTAATTATAGGCTAGAACTATAATGAACTCCACATCTATGAAGACATTCGGGAGAATTAGCTTAGCTAAGTATAATGTCCACAGATTTGATACTGGAATTCTCCCTTCCCTCTTTTCATAGAAATACCAACACAATTCCCACCCCGCAACAAGAATAAGGGCATCCCTACAACCATGAGCTGTATCCTGGAAAACCTTCTTGTATCCTCTCTCAGTAGAGTTAGGCAAGATATCTAAGATAGATTGCTATAATGATCTCTTTTTACCCTTAGGCTCTTCCTTCTTAGTCTTAGGTTCTTTCTTTTTAGGCGGCATGATATCTAATGTCAACCTCTACTCGAGCTTTCTAAGTGTTTAAATGTAGGATTTCAAACAATTCTATGCTTGTAAAGCTACTTCAGTAAGTTTAGTGTACTTACCCGATATGTGATAGTTTCAGAACTTTTCCTTGTTGAACTCCTAGCTTCCTGCATGACAATCCTTGCAAATGAATGCCAAAACAATATTGAGTTCTCAATTTTAATGGCTTATGAGTTTAGTCATGTCTTCATTAATATCAACCTTATGTTCATATTTCGAGTTTGAATGTGCACCATTGATTTTCACAATATCTGAGGGATGTTAAGAGTTATGCATTTAATACCGCAACTAGTAATAATGCCTTGACAATCTGTACTGCAACATCACTGCCTCTTTCTTTAATTGCTACAGGATAGCGGGGTGTATACCACTATACCGCAAGCTTCCTTATGCTTCATCATAGGGCAATAGGACTCTTACCTCTATACCGCATGTTTTAGAAGTCTTCTTCGTAGTACAACAGTTCTTACCGCACTACCGCTCTTTATTATCTCCTTCCTTGCGGGGTGGCGGATTGTTCCCTGCTATACCGCAAGCTTCCTTATGCTTCATCATGGGCCAATGAGACTCTTACCACTATACCGCATGTCTTAGTAGTCTTCTTCATGGTACTATGGTTCTTACCATACTACCACTCTTTATTATCTCCTTCATTGCGGGGTGGCAGGTTGTTCCCCGCTATACCACACTGTTCACTTTCCATTGCCGCAATACTCCGGTTATAATGTAATTAAGCTCTTTTATACCACCCAACCGCACCTTTATTATAATACCCCCATGGTATTGCAGTGAATACTTTTATGTTGTCTGTTATATATCGCCAGTTCGCTAAGGGTTCAAATTGTTGTTGCGGGATTGCAGTAAAGGACTTTTATGGATGTAAAATAGCTAGACATGTTTTTTCTTAAGTATATATGATGAATTTTTGGCTTTGTATAGGTCTTTCAATGTCAGTCAGACCTAAAAAATTTATATGTTTGTTTACAGTGGAGAGGATTAGTCAAAAATAAAAAGGAATATAAGGGTCAAGGCTCAGATCATGGAGCTCAAGGTTAGTTGTGATGATGGAACTAGGTAAAATTTTAAGGTTCTAACACACCTCATGATGAACTAGACTATGTTTTTCCTTCATCTTTCTTGGGTTATGTTTTTATGAGTTCTTTTCTTGTGAATATATCCCTAAGGAAAATTTGTTCGATACTTGTAATTGTAAACATCTTCTTGGTTTTTGACTACAAATTCTTTTTAATCTGTAAACTAAATTCTATTTTAAGTTTCCATTTATAGTTATCAACAAATTGGAAAGTCAACAATTATCAACTTATGAACTCAATAAATTTTTACTGATTCAAGTTGTTGATTTATACATTATTGTTTATTTGGACTTCAGGAAATGAAGACAAGGGTTGTAAGGTGCAAATTAGATGATAGTGATCATAAAGCTGAAACTTCAGTGACAGATTATGAGTGCCTTCATAGAGAAAAAGTGGCCAAGAATAATGAATATTTATTGAGTCTTGGTTTGACAAACAGACAAGTTGTAAATCCACTAAGTAGTATATTATTTGTTTAATAGTGTTTAATGAAATTTTATAGGCAAGATCTTTATGTATATAAGACATAATATAATTTTTTTTTGTTTTATAGGCACCAAAAAGAGTGCAAAGAAAATGCAGAGAAAAAACAAAAGGAAAGAAAAGATACAGTGTCTCCATCTTGTAGAAGCCTACACTTTTGTGGTTCAAAAAATGCAATTGGTGAAAACAATAGTTGCAGTGATGATCATGTGCATCTTGATATAGCACATGGTGATGTGTAGCCTAATATATCACATGGTGATGTGCAGCCTAATATAGCACATGGTGATCATGTGCAGCCTGATATAACACATGGTGATGTGCAACATTGTGATGATCTCTTAGCACAAAGTCTAAGAGAGATTATTGAAAAACATTAGAGCAAAGGAACAACAGGTCTGTAGATGATTTATTCAAGATTAAAGGATGTGTTTGAAGTGAAATCTATAGAGATCCATACTCATGATCTACCTACTCATGCCACACCTGATGTGGCCAAGGAGCATGTAGTTTCAGTTAATGAAAGTCATGAAGAGAGACCACTTGCATCTACTGTGCCTCAAAGTGCATCTCTTGCATCTAGAACTTTTGATAGAACTAGTGGATCAGCCAGAAATACTGGTAGTGGTTTAATAGAAGATGAGGATGCTTTTGTCAAAACACAAAGATTGAGTCAAGATTTGTACAAATCTACAGAGAGGAATGCAAAAGAAAGAAAATTAGAAGGCAAGAAGCCATTCTTTCTTGAGGTATCAAGAGATGGTTAGCCCATTGGGCCGAATGCTGCAAAGTGGGCCTTTGAGTTGGGTGTAAGATGTAGGGCCCATTTGGATATTTACAAATCAAGTTTTGTAGAGAAAGATCCATGAACTGTGGAAAATGTTATACAGAAAATGGAAAATGCTTTTGAGGCTGCTGGTGGACAAATCTCTAGAAAATATTACAAGAAAAAGATGAGAATTTTGATGAACAATTTTATATACAATTGTAGAAAAATAATCATGTGGAGGGAAAAGAGAGGTTAGACTCCACTCTATCTCACATACAGTGGGATTCATTGAAAGAAAGTATGCATTCCGAAGAATATTTGGCAAAGAGTAATAGAGGAAAGAGAGAAAGAGATAATGTGAGGGCTAGATATACATTTGGCTGAGGCGGGTTGCAGGCCAAAATGGACAAATTTGGAGTAAGTGTATGGCTTTTTGGTTCAATTTACATTGTGATATTTATTTCAATTTTTATTGAACCGACTATATGTTGAAATTGACATTGTATTTTAGGTGGAAAACAGTAATAGAGAACTAGGTGTAGAAGATATTGTCAATTATATGGCAACATTAGATCCTAGTAAATCTAAGAGTAGGATGAAGTGGAAATCTAGTTCATCAATAGAGATTTCACAACCATCTGTTACATGCCCAGTAGGATCAACCTCTCCATATCATGTCAACTCAAATGAAGGGTACCAACAAGTAGTGAATTGCCTATATAGTATCAGTCAGCAAGTTTCACAGTTGGTTGCCTTTGTTAACTCTATAGTTTTTGCATGGAATGAGCATAAATCCATGGATTTAGATGAGGTAAGAGGCTCTATTGATCTCATTTCTTCTTGTTTGGAAATTCTATATACAAATGCCTCTTAATATGTAGATTATTGAAATCTAAGCGTGGGAGAATCCAACCTAGTTTCTTTATTGTTGGAGTGATCCAGAAAATGTTCTTTTGGACAAATTTATAGCTCGCATTCTTTACTTGACTATTGAATGTTTTGTATATTTTTTTTGCATGATGGTTTAACCACATGCAGAGCAATTTTATCAAAGTAACAGGAAAATGAAAATGCCTTCATGATGTCAACAGAGCTACCAATATTGATAGTGATCATGATGAACTGGACAAGAATGTGCAGCATAGTCATCATAGTTATGCTGAAGTTGAGGTAATATAATAGTTATCAGTTATCTATCCCAATGTTTTGTCATTCTTCATGCTTAAAATGTTATTTTGGACAAAAAATTATAGTTTTTGCATTCTTTAAGTTGTAAGTTAATCTGTCCCAATGTTTTGTCATTAATTCTTCATGCTTAAAATATTCTTTTGGACAAAAATTTATAGCTTTTGCATTCTTTACTTGACTTATACTAATTTTTGCATGATGATTAAACCACATGCAAAGTAATTATATGAAAGCAGAACAAAAAGAAAAAGGCCTTGTCAATAGAGCTCTCTGCAAAACTGTACAACTTCATGTCAATGTTGATAGTGATAATTATGATGATGAACTCGACGAACATGCACATGATATTCATAGTAGTAGTCATGCTGAACTCAAGGTGAGTGCTATGAAACCACATGCAAATAAGTACTATTCAAGTAAGTAACGGTTGTTTTATTATGTAAATAAGGTTAATCATTACCTATTTGATAGAAGCTAGTTATAATAGTAGTGAAGTGTAATTAGCTAGTATACATAGATTATGGAAATAAGGGAGAACATATAACTTACATATGGAAGCTTAGAGTTTAGTTGTAATAGAGTGCATGCATAGATTTTGACAATGCATTAGTAAATTATGTTCGGGGATGTCATGGTCCTCAGTTGGGGGAACTTTATTGCCAATCCATGTCTCTTTCTTGAGTACTCATATAGTCTAGCACTATTGTAGTCTTGCCCTCCATTTGTTTGTACCTCGCAATGGGTTAGTTTTTTTTTTTAGAGTAAAAAGTTGCTTCTTTGTTATTCAACAGAATAAAAAAAAGCACATACAAAAACTGATTTGTTCCAAGACATAAGACATTACATACAGCTGTCAAAAATAATATAATGTGTGTTTTATATCTCAATATAATGTGTATTTTTTTTTGTTTAAAGTAGACATTTAATATTGATAAACTCCAAGAAGGGGATAAAGTTGGGGTGTTGGATCCGTTTGATGGTGTTGCTGTGCACATTGGGCGGATTCACTCACTATCTATTGTACATGAAGTCAAATTGAAAGGAATAGTAGATGCAAATGTAAATATTTTAAAGGTCACAAGTAATATACCCCTTTCTTATGAAGACATAATAGATGGAGATGTCCATCTGAAAGAGAAAGAAGGGACCTTCACATGGTGGCCACTAAAATATTTGAAAAAAGTGACATAGTCGATGTTTATCATGTACTAGCTGTTAGATAGCTTGGCCCATTGCTTTATGCACTAGTTTGAATGTGTTGTTCAGGAATATTAGTGTTTTTTATCTATTTTGGAGCTATAAAAGCCAAAAAAGGCATTGTAACTCAGTTTTCTCAGTCACAGCACTAAGAAACACACTTTACAACACATTTTTCAAAGCAAATACACATATTCAAGTCTTATGGTTTTTTTGGACTTGATTTTATGTTGATTTTCCTCCCTAAGCATCCAACATCACTGCCTTATATGCCTTTATGAAAATATTCTAGGGTTATTATTGGCTACATTGAAGGAGAGAGCTTCATATATGGGACATGATCAACACTTAGTCATGAAGACAGACATGAAGACTCAAGGAGTATAAATGAGAGAGCTTCATAAAGGAGAGAGATTCATATATGATATGTCACGAAGATAGTTATGAAGACTCAAGGAGCATAAATGACAGTGAGCAAGAGATAAATTACATAGTTCATGCCATAGACAAAGTGAGATGAGTCTTAAGCTACTGTGATCAAGGGTGGTGTGTTAGTTTTTGAGAAAGGAAGGGCAATTGGCATTGCACAAAGATCAATGAGGAAGATTACGGTCATAAGGTGATGATGTTAGCATTTCATCAAGACTTTGGAAGCATCCAGTAGACAAATTTATAGAAGTCTTAAATAGAAAAAAGGACAACCACTAATAATGCTATTATTACAAGGCATATATTCTACATGGTAGTATAGTTGTAGGAATATGATAGTTTCATAAACCTATGACAGTCTACAAATGAAAGTCTAAATTCTGTATACTTATGGGTGACTATTCTATAACAGAGAGATAATGAGTGCACATAGGTAAGATGTTCATGCTGAGTGGCAATGGTCAATGGTTCCCAGGGATATAGGCATAGTAAGCATGGTTTCAGTGGCATGAGCAAAGGAACAAAGGATTGCAGTGTTAGCATTAAAAGGCAAGTATATGAAAGTTGTAGGGCAATCATCTAGAAAGAAATTATGCACAGTTCAGTCACCACAATGAGTGAAGACCAAGGACACTAAATATGACTGCCTACCAAGTGTCCAATGCAATAGAGGCAGGGTAAGTGAATGGTTTAGAATCAAAAATAGGCTTTTGAAGATGCATTAATGAAGGAAGAATATGATTCCATGCCCTAAGAGGACATGATATTTCAAACTCAATAAAAACATGTCCAATAAGCAGTGCTGATGATAGTACAAGACATAAGAATATAGTGATGTTTCATTAAGGAAGCCTGATCTAGTCCATGTTTCACATTATGGATATCCTATCACAGACCTAACTACATATGGCATTGCATTTCCTTTGGTCGCAGTCAAGAAGGACAAGTGCTAGACTGATGGGACAGATTAGATGACTTGTGGTAGTAGTTAGGCTGGTTGAGAATCAGTTATTGATAGTTCACTTTTTGGCAAAGCATTGGAAACTTGGAGAATTTTCTTTCTTGTCGTTTCTATGCATTGTAACTCAGATTTCCAGTCTTGTGACTGAAAATAAACATTGTAATACTCTATTTCTAAGCATTTTTCAAGAAAGATAGATATTTTAGACTTGTACAAGCTATAAGAACACCTTTCTTTTAATAAACTTTAGTGATTTTTCCTTCTCAATGGTTGTCTTTATATTGTGTGCAATTGATGATTGATGTGTATTTTTGTGTTTTATGTTTAAATCAATTGGCAAGAGACACTGCTAGGCATGACAGGTGTTGTCATTGATGGCAATTGAATCTATCTTACACATCTGCATTGTATCATTTGATCATAACGGAAGTCAGATTGCAGATTTGTCTAAGTCCAGATAGACATGAATAGAGCATATGACAGGGTTCAACATTTTGGTCCAAATTTGTCCACAGGTAATCATATTATGCTGCGGATCTGAGGGAATGTTAAGGGATGTCAGGCTTACCTAAATCTAAAGTTTTAGCCTCTAGTGATGAACGGATTAAAAGTTACAAGCATCTGAGTATCAGGTTTGGTTAGACAGTTCAATTCGGTGAAGAACATGTCGACTTGGTGTTTGATCCTTGTGCAGATTAAGAGAAGTGGTTGGTTGAGTAATTTATGAGATATGGTGGTATTGGCCAACATGTGTGGTGACTTGAATACATAGGTTTTGGTCTGCATTGATGTTTGTACATGGACTCAGCCGACAGAACAATGATCTTGAAATTTTTTCTAAGTTTTCTTGAGGCCGACTACAGTTGATGAAAATTCATGTTGTGGGTATATATGATCGATGGGTTTGAGCATTTTGCATTATGGATGTGCAAATATGATATGATAGGTGTGAAGTGTGGTAGTATCAAGTGTGAAACAAAGAGATCTAAGCTTCGGATCATGGCAGAACAGTGAAATAGGTCAATGAAAGATGAAGTGTGTGAAGTTAGTATATTGAGCCTAACCAGAACTGTAATCCTGCATTATTAGATGCTATTCTTCAATTCAAGTATTTTAGCAAACTCTTGTAATTGATCTTGTAGGCAGTGAACCTCCTTTGAGCAGTGAGCTCTAGGCAGTGTGCCTTCCCATTTGTAATACTTTTAATAGAGTATAAAATCTTATGGGTTAACCCTCACCGTGATTTTTCCCTTGACCAAGTTTCCACGTAAAAATCCTGGTGTTCATGTGTGATGATCTTGTTGTTGTTGTTCTTAAGTTCATGCTTCTTTCTTTTGAATGTATGTGGTAAATTGATAAAGGAACATAATAATAAGTTTTGCAGAACACTGATTCACCCCCTCTCAGTGTTCCTTAATTTCCACAATTGGTATCAGAGCAAGGTTCCTTGGAAGAAGTTTAACAGCTTGAGGAAGATCTGGGAAGGTGTTTCAATGGGTTCATTTAGGTATTATGATGGCATCAATGAACAACTTCAAGTTGCTTTAGAAGATCTTGATCAGTCCAGAGCAGAAGTCAAAGAACTGCAAGAGAACCTTAAAGATGCTGAGGATTTCATTGAGACTTTAAAAGGGCAACTAAGCAAATCTATGGAAAAGAGGAAGGAGCTACTTCAGTAGTTAGTAAATTAGAAGGAATACAATGGCATGGATGAGGCTTTGAAGGAGAAGACAAAGGAATATGAAAAGCTGGCAAAAGAAGTTGTTGTCCTAAAACATGAGATGGAATCCGGGGTGATGAGGCTAACCAAGGAAATCAAGGAAAGGAAGCAGACTGAAGAAAACCTGAATCAATCTCTGAAAGAAAGAATAGAAGAGTGCTGCAAATTGGACAGAATACTTGGTCATTTAGAGTCTGATCTACAAGAAACTAGGTATAATGAGGAACAATTTGAAAGGCAAATTATCATTCTCAAACATGACCTAGAAGCTACAAATGAATACAAAGTGTATATGCCTAAAAATGACATGATTCATTCTAAAAAAATATTCTTAATATTTATTCCCTTCTTATTTCTTCTATCAATTAAATAAATATTCTAAGTTTATTTGATTGGTTCATTATCCCATAATTAAATAAAATCAATTTATTTAATTAAATTCCCTAAATTCTTCTAATGTCTCACATAATTAAATAATCCTACATTATTTAATTAATCATAAATTCTTCTATCCTAAGTCCTAATTCCATAAATCCACCTCACCAATCCACCTCATCTTTCCACCTCACCTTTGCCACCTCACCATGTTGCACATGTAATTAAATATTTTAAATATTTAATTAGCTAATATTCCCTCACCCACATGTCCTATTTATCCTCCAGTCAAAATTAGTTAACTCATCAATCAAATATGTTAACTAATTAGTCAATTGAGTTCACTGATCAATCAATTCTGTCAACTCCTCAATCTACCCAGTTAACTGATCAATCAATTCAGTTAACTCCCCAATCAATTCACTTAACTGATTGGTCTATTTTGTTAACTCCCTTGTTGCATGATGGAGCTTGGACACATGTCCTCTTCCTATTCGTTGCACGTTCCTCAACCATTCTCAACCATTGATCTTCTTATTTCTTCTCAACCATTGATCTTCATTCTTCTGAGTCTATAAAGGGAACCTTATTCCTCCATTCTAATCATCCAGGCTATTTGTATTGTTACTCTGAAGGAATTTACCAGCGTGCCTTTGGCACCCCCATTTCTATTCATTAGCTTGAGATCACACATTTGCTTTGAAGCTCATCATTCATTGCACGTTTATCACCACAGCCATTTACTATCGACATCCTTGAACACAGCAAAGGAGTGCACTCTTTGAGGGCCCTACTTCATACAAGCAAGGACGGTTTTAATAGGCAAACAATAGAAGCTTCAATCTAAGGAAGGTTTGCATTGTTTTATTCATTGCTTCATTTCATTTAATCTTCTTAGTTTCACTATTCTATTGAGTTATGGGTATTTGATGTTGTTTATTGCATATTAATTATTTAACCAAATTTCCCTTAACATTTTTGGTGCCCACCATGGGGCCTTGCCCCTTTATCTAATCTGGCACATTTGAATAATTTCGCGGTGCTTTTGTCCTCTGTTCCGGCACATATATTCTTCCTACGCATATGTTCTTTCTTACTGTGCTTTTAAACTCTATTACGACGCATATATTCTTTTGGCACATATGCTCTTTCTTACTATGCTTTTAACCTTTGTTATAGTGCATCTGTTGACTGTTTTTGCACATTTAGTCACTGAAGTGGCACTTTTGAAGTAGGCAAGGATTTTAGGGTTTTTACAAGAAGATTTTACTAATGCTGACATCTTTGTAGGTATTCTCTGGAGCTGTTTTGCAGGATAGGTTCGAGTTTAGTTTCATATAGTTGCATTTTTGATAGATTACACTTCACTTTCTAAAGGGATAGTAAAATAGATGCTCATGCAAAATCTCACATAGCTTTTAATTAGGAAAGAGGTAACTAGATCATTGCTGTCTTACATTGCAACATTGCTATCTTTTCAAATTTATTGCTATCTGGTATAAAACTGAACTCATCATTGATTTCTGGGTTAAAAACTGAACCACTACTATCTCGATTGACCAACATTTCAAAGTTAACTATTCGTGCTATGTGGTATAAAAATTAAACTCATCACTGATATCTGGGTTAAAATTGAACCACTGCTATCTTGATTGACCAACATTTCAAAGTTAACTATTCGTGCTACATGGATTAAAACTAAACTCATCATTGCTTTCTAGGTTAAAAACTGAACCATTGATATCTTGCTAAATCACTTCAAAGTTCTGTGCTTGCCCAAGTAGATTAGCCCATTTAGTTTTTCTATGTTTAACTAGGTTGGATTAATCAGTGTCTTCCGTGCTTATCGAATGACAACAAGCTTATGCTCTCCCCTTTACTGGGTGACCAGAATGCCAGACTTGTTATTCCATTTGTTTAACCTTTAGAGGGGCCTACCCTTGGATGTACTCCTATCCAAGTGGGAACGACCCTGAGTGGAAATAGGCTAGACGCCAAGCCCTACCAATCCATTTAAAATAAATGTGCTTGAGGTGAAAACCTCCTGCAACAAGTGTTGCTGTGTTACACCGACGGCCAACCTCCCCCAAAACCCTCTAAGGTACAACCCTTTGAGGCTGGGAGACTCCATAATGGAGAGTAGTGCCGCCGCATGTGTAACCACTCAAATGGTTGCCCTCATTAAATACCTTCTGTTCTAGTGGCCAAAAACCCTTGTAATCCATTTCAAGCCTAGGATTTTGTACTTGTTCTCTTTTCTTTTAGTCCCAAAAGAGTAAAAAAAATCACTAAAAAAATATTAAAAAACCATAAAAATTCTTTGTGTTTGCTGTGTTTTCTTGCCATTAATTCAGAAAATCAAATCAAGAAGACCTTTTTTTGCAACCAAAGTGCCAAAAACATCAATTTTTTTTCAAAAATTGCAAAAACACTGAAGAAAGCCAGAGCGGCGCATACATCCTCTGTTCCTGTGCATCTGTGTTGACCTATGGCGCATTTGTTTATACTTCCTGTGCTTTTGTTGTCTGTTGGTGTGCATACATCTTTTACCAGTATGGCGCATATATCCTGACTTGCTGCGCATCTGTTTCAGCGCATACACAACAGTGAGCACTTGCACAATTTTTGAGGGAAAATTTTTACCAGTTCTGAGTACCCATTTCAGCTTAGCTCCAAGATTAGAGATCAGGTTCTACCTTGCAGTTAGTTTTCATCCATTTCATCCAAAAAGTCTTTCTTTCGTCAATCGTCCCATCCACCTTCTATCAGGTCTTTCTAGTCCCAAAGTCAGAATATCCCATATCAGCTCAGCGTAGGCCCCTTTTTCATATCATTGTGAATTCAAGTAAACCTAGTAGGTCACAGAACTTTACTAGTGGTTTGTTACATGACTAGTCCCTACACAATGAGATAGGTATCGAGTACCCTTACTAGTGGCTACCATCTGGTATGAGCCGTCTTATTTGAAATCATTGAGCGAGAAAGTCCTTTATCCAAGTCTTGTCCTAGGTATCCTATTCACAACAGTCTCCATCAGCACCTTGCCAAAATTTCTAGTCCCAGTCCACTTCATCCCACGTTACCTTGCATGGTTCTTACTAGATCTCAATACAAAAAGCAACTTGAAATGGCCGGCTCATCCAACCACATCGTCACACCTCATGATAGTGACGAAGAAATCTCTCACGAAGATTATCAAGGAAGCATCCAAGATCAGAAATTCCAACGCCTGGTAGAGAAGGTGCTCCATGCAGACCCTCATAAGTATTTCTATCATCTTTCTAGTCTTGGAATTAAACTCCCTGTGGATTTTGATATAAGCTCAATCCTGGAAAACATAGAAAATGATCACGAAAAGGAAAAAAATGCCATAGATCCAAACACAAATGATAAAGGAAAGAGAACCATGGACCAAAATACTCCTATGGAAGAAATGAGGAAACAACTCAAGCGTCTAATGCAACAAATTTTAGACCTCAAGACAGGTACAAACACTAAAAACTACTCCTTGGAAGATATTGCACCGTACCCCTTTGATAAAAGTTTGATCATGAAACCATTTCCCTATCGATTTGAAATTCCTAAGTTTGAGAAGTACAAAGGGAAAGGGGACCCTAGAGACCATATTAGGGAATTCAACATAGCATGTTTGGAGGTAGCTCACAATGAGACTTAATGAGATTATTCCCTAGGTCTCTAGGAAACCAAGCTATGGAGTGGTTCTCACAACTTCCACTAGGCATCAAAACTTTTGATGAACTAGTCAAAAAATTTATCACGCACTTCTCTTACAATATCGAACATGAAGTATGTATGCTAGATCTATGCAACACCAAACAAAAGAGTGGTGAGTCATTCGCCACCTTCCTACAATGATGGAGACAACTAGCAAGTAAGTGTTCTTACGATATACCTGAGAAGCAGCTATTGGAGATGTTTGTCCATAACCTCAATACCGATCTTAGCTATCAAATACAAATACAATGCCCTACATCATTCTCAAAAGTCATTGAAATGGGATTGTTCATCAAAAAAGCTATGATCGCCAAGGGGGCAATCAAGTTATACAAGGACACACCTACCTCCAACTACACGACGGACAAATCAAAGTTTTGGACCAAGAATAAGAATGTTGTCAACGATGGGGTAGTGGATGCCAAGGTGGCAACTCCCAAGTAACAACCCATATTCACTCTCAAGGGCGAAGCAAATAATGTTGCACCCAACAAACCATTCTCTCAGGAACCAAGATCATGGTTCAGTTCAAATCCAAGGCGAAAGTTCACACCGCTAGGTGAGTCTCAAGAATCCACATTAAGGAAGTTGTTGGCTAACAATGAAATTTCTCTACCGCCTACAAGTGATTATGAGCCTATAGTCAAACCTCCCTATTGGAAGGATACGAACTATTGTGAATATCATAGAGGAAGGGGGCATACAACCAACAATTGTATCCGTCTCAAAAATGTTATCCAAGATGTGCTTGATCAAAACCAAGGAGGAACCCAACAGCATACCTCCAATGAGACACATGTGGCTTACAGGGATCTGCTTCTAAATCATAACAGATCATACAACAACAATAACAACAACAGCAATAACCACAACGACAATAGCAACAACAATTGTAACAAGCCAAATCATAATAGTGGGAATAGTAATGCCAACTATGCAAGTGTGCCATTTGACTATACCATAAATTACATTTTCGAGCATGTCTCGCAAATCAATGTCATCACGCCCAACCAACAATTAGGACCTAACAGAACTGGTTGTAGTATCATTACCCGTAGTGGTAAAGTCACGCTCAATACCGCCCCTCCAAGGTCGTCACCATCTCAATCCAACTTCCGTCAGTATAATGTCATAGACCAATTATAGAAAACTCCGGCCCACATTTCTATCTTGGAGTTGTTGCGTCTATCTCCTTCCCATAAGGAGATCCTTGAGAAAGCCTTAGTGGAAAACACTATCCCCACTAACTTGGCCCAAGAAAAGTTTTAGACCATGGTAGGTAATCTGACCTCCTCAAGCTCCATATCATTTACCGAGCAAGATGACCTCTCTGTGTCTCAACCTCATAATACCCCTCTACATATTGTCACCTTCATCCACAAGCACCACATCAAGAGGGTCCTCATTGATGGGGGGGCCGGTTTAAATATTTGCACCTTAAAGCTAGTCCTTGCATTGGGGTTCTCTGAAAAGGCAGTTGATCCAAGGAAGAAGATTACTATCAAAGCATATGATGAGGAAGAGTGAACTACAAAGGGAACATCAATCCTACCCATACAAGTGGGACCAGTAATAAAAGATGTTGTGTGCCAAGTCCTTGATAGGGAGATCACTTATAATATTCTTCTAGGGAGACCATGGATTCATGCCATGAAAGTTGTCCCCTCGACCTATCACCAATGCATAAAATTCCCACACAATGGCAAGCAGGTCACCATCCAAGGTGACCCTGACCCCTTTCAGCATTGCAACTCCTTCCTTGCCAAACCTGATTACATCATACCAAACAATAGAGCATCTATATCCCCTATCCCACAGCATGATCATACTGCCAAAGCCTCCTTAGCAAGGCCCAAAGAGTAGAAAATTACCATAAAAGAAAGCAGAGTGGGAGAATACTCCATAGAGCACAACCTCAATCTAGCCAAGATGCCTTTGTCTCCTCGATCTTTTGGCTGACCCAAACATTTTCCAACGCCATCTACTCCTCCTATAGCTCCCGCAATGCCCTTTGTAAAATGGGGGACCTTATCTGATGAAATAGAAGAAAGAGATCTCCTACAGTGGCTTTATACAGAAGAAGAGAGCACATCACAAGAACCACCTAGGATCCCAATAGAACTCTATGGACGAGGTGAAACTATCCTGCACAGAATAGGCTACGAAGGACAAGGCCCCATCAGCCTCAAAAAAGAAGGAATCATAGAGCCTATTCAACCTTCTTCATCCTCATTGGCTAGAAATACAAATGGTCTAGGATACAAAGGCAAGGGCAAAGCTAAAGAAAATGTTTGTCTTGTAGAAATGATCCACACACTTCAGGAGGACAGCGACACAGACTCCAATGAATATGAGTGGGATGAGCTAATAGAGCATTCCTATGATGACAAAGAGGTCGACACCATCCAAACTTTTAACCCCTACCATGAGGGACAAATGCTACCAAACAGACCACTAGAGTCTGATTTGCCCATCTCTAAGATTATGGCTTTCGAGGAAGGTTCAAATTTCATCGCAATAAACAACTTGGAGGAAAGTACCATCCCAAACACCACCCCTACCTATACTCCTAGCGTATCCATTCACACTATCAATGAATCAGGTCTATCCTCCGATTCCCTCCCCCTTGTGCATCCTAAGCTTATTGACTAGGATCTGCGAGGAACTCCCCAACTAGATATGTTCCAAAACGATGATGCTTACATTGACTATATGGAAATTAGGGACCACCTACCCAAAGGAGATCTTAAAGCTGGTTTCGCTATTGAACTTAATACTGTGGCTTACTTCAGAGAGGGTGCCAAGCCTTCCAGTCACAAAAATATCAAGGTAAAAACTAGATCTGATGGTGAAAACCATTTTACGGCAGTGTCAGATCCCAAAATAGTAAAAAGAAAGGATGCATCTGAAGGTGAAAACCCAATTGTGGCACCTAATGATGGAAGGCTTGACACTCTCCCCACGGACATGCACCAGGAGAAATCCCAAATTATTGTGGAACCGACAGAGCCTGTTAGTATTGGTATAGAGGAACAACCTAAGATCATTCACTTTGCTAAATATCTTACTCCACCAGAAAAGACCAAGTTTTTACCATTCTTCAAGAAAAAGTGAGGCAGCTTTGCTTGGTCATATGTACACATGCCAGGTCTAGACCTAAACTTGATTCTACATCATCTTCCATTAGATCCAGGAGTAAAACTTGTGAAGCAGAAACTAAGAAAGATGCATCCACACATAGCGCTATTGGTCAAAGAACTCAAGAAGTTACTAGATGTAGGGTTCATCAGAGCTATAGACTACTTGAAATGGATATCCAACATTGTACCAGTGTCCAAACCTGATGGCCGAGTTAGACTATGCAATGATTTTAGAGATCTAAACAAAGCCTACCGCAAGGATGATTTTCTGTTGCCAAATATAGATATTATAGTCGACCTAACAGCAGGGCATACCATGTTATCTCTCATGGATGGATTCTCAGGATATAATCAGATCTGAATAGCACCAGAAGACCAACACAAGATAGCTTTTACTTGTCCATGGGGCACTTTCTGCTAGAATGTCATGCCATTTGGGCTAAAAAATGCAAGAGCCACATATCAACGTGCTATGACGACTATATTCCATGATATGATGCATGTAACAATGGAGGACTATGTCGATGATATCCTAGCAAAGTCGATCCCAAGAGAATCACACCTGGATGTGTTAGAGAAAGTCTTTCATAGATTAGACCAATTCAAAGTCAAGTTGAACCCAAAGAAATGTGTGTTCAGAGTCACTTCAGGCAAGCTGCTAGGTTTCATCGTGTCGGCAAATGGAATAGAGGTGGACCCCGCCAAAGTCAAGGCTATCATGGACATGCCACCACCTAAGACTCTTACTCAATTAAGATCACTACAGGGCAAGCTACAAGCAATCCACAGATTCATATCCCAGCTGGCAGACAAGTGCCAACCATTCAGTCATCTCCTGCACAAGAACATTCCATTCAGATGGGATGAAAGGTGCGAAGAGGCATTCAACAAGCTGAAAGAATATCTTATGAATCCACCCATTCTCATGCCTCCTATCCAAGGGAAACCACTGATACTCTACATATCTGCTACACCTACAACTCTTGGGGCTCTTCTGGCACAACAAGATTATGAGAATAAAGAAAGAGTCGTCTACTACATTAGCTGAACATTAGTGGGCTATGAATTGCAATACTCATAGATAGAAAGATCATGTCTTGTGGTAGTTTTTTCTTCACAAAAAATCTGACATTATATGCTTGCACATCCAGTTAAACTCATTGCAAAAATAGATCCACTGAAATACCTACTAAGCAAAGCAACTCTCACGGGTCACCTAGCAAAACG
This sequence comes from Cunninghamia lanceolata, assembly GCA_027924645.1. Taxonomy (NCBI): domain Eukaryota; kingdom Viridiplantae; phylum Streptophyta; class Pinopsida; order Cupressales; family Cupressaceae; genus Cunninghamia; species Cunninghamia lanceolata. The sequence continues at coordinate 5,101,739 of BSBN01000082.1, forward strand.
GGTAATGCTCTTAAGTGAATACGACATTCAGTATGTAGATAGAAAAGTTATCAAGGGACAGATCATTGATGATCAACTAGCGGATGCACCATTACAGGACACCACACCGATGCAATTTGAGTTTCCAGATGAATCCCTATTCAACATATCAACATATTCCTGGAAACTCTACTTCGATGGGTCCTACACAAATCATGGTTTGGGGGCAGGAATCTTGTTTGTGACTCCTCATGGCGACACAATTCCAAAGTCTTACCATTTGTTATTCCCATGCACCAATAACATAGTAGAATATGAAGCCTTAGTAATTGGTCTCAAGATGGCAACTGCGTGGAAAATCCAAGAGCTACATGTCTATGGTGATTCTCAACATATAATCAATCAAGTCAACGATGATTACCAAACCAAAGATGAAAAGCTTGTCCCATACAAGCAGATGGTTGACGACTTCAAAGAACACTTTGTAATCATCTCTTTCAAATAGATACCTAGGATCGAGAACAAAGCAGTAGATGCCATGGCAACCATTGCCTCTCTCCTTGAGATACCTGAAAATGAGTCACGGTATGAGTTCTTAGTGGAAACTATTCGGCAACCAACTTATGATCTTCCTGAGACCCATTCCATATGCCTTCTAGTTGGATCTGATTCACCTTGGTATGGTAAGGTTTACACTTACCTCAAGGACAACATCCTTCCACCTGACCTATCTTCTAACCAATGACAAACTTTTATAGTCCAAACCTCTCGCTCTACCATCATTGCCGATACCCTATACCGACATGGTCTAGATGGTACTTTACTCCATTGTTTAGAACGAGAAGAATCCATAACCACCTTGCAAGACGTACATGAAGGGATCTGCGGAACACACTCTAGTGATCCTTCCTTAGCCAAGAAACTCATGTGCTTGGGTTATTACTGGCCGAACATGGAAATGGATTCATATCAGTTTGTCAAGAAGTGCAAGCAGTGCCAAATAGATGGGAACCTAATACATGCACCAGCTCAAGACTTAAGACCTTTAACGACACCTTGGCCCTTTTGCCAATGGGGACTTGACCTTGTGGGAAAGATCCATCCACCCTCATCCAACGGCCAGAAATTCATCATAACTACCATTGAGTATTTTACAAAGTGGATTGAAGCCGTTCCCCTCACCACCGTCACAAGTAAGCAAATCTCCTCATTTATCCTGAATTACCTCATCTGCAGATATGAAATTCCTTCATCCATTATCATAGATAATGGAAGACCATTCAAAAACCAGGATGTCCAAGAACTCTATAAACGTTTCAAAATCCAACACCGTTTCTCCACTCCGTACTACCCCCAAGGTAACGGTCATTTGAAGCATCCAACAAGACCATCTTGAAACTTCTCAAGAAGATAGTCAACGATGCTAGCCGTGTTGGCAAGAGACACTATATGGATTCATGGTTGTTGTCATTGATGGCAACAAAGGTCATCCCACATATCCGCAAGTCATGGTGTGCCTCTACCGGAAGTCAGGATGAAGAACTGTTGTGGTCCGGTGAACAATAACAGAGCATGTGGCAAGGTCCGACAGATTGGTCCGGACCTCTCAAGAGGAAGTGTCTTGGTGCAGTGCGGATTTGGGGAAGTCAAGAGGACTACCTTGAGTAGTATATTCCAAGGATTTAGCCTCCGGTGATGGACAAAGAAAAAGATATGAATAGCTGAGTACCGAATTCCTGAAAGACAATGAGAACAGAAGGAAGAACTGACTGACAGAGCATCAGAATATTTTCCGGATATGTTACTGTTGATGGTAAAGGTTGTGAAGGCATGAATCATGTTTGGCCGACATGATTAATGATATCTACAAGTATATGCTTGATCCGCATTGCTTGGTGAGCAAGGATTCAGTCGACAGAACATAGTTTGTAAGAAACTAGACTGTTCCGGATGCCGACTAGAAAGGTGATGAAATTACTTGTGCAAATATATATAGAGGATGGATCTAGTTGTGAAAAGAGCTAGTGGTGATGGTGTATGCGAATAAGTACAGAGCAAAGCAGAAGTAGTAAGAAAGATCCGGTATGTGAAAAGATAGCAGAATAAAGAACAAAGGAAAGATGAAGTGCAGCAGATCAGTGTACTGAGCCTAACCGGAATTGAACCCCAGCATATGTAGGTGCTTCCAATCAGTTCAAGTATTATATAACATTCTTTGTAGACAGTGTGTCTCCTTGTAGGCAGTTAGCCTCTTTGTAAGCAGTGTGCTCAGGCAGTGAGCCCTAATTGGCAAGTGCCATTTTTGTAACTACTTATTCTTCTAACAGAGAATAATCTTTGGGTTAATCACCCCATGGTTTTCTCCCTTAACCGGGTTTCCACGTCAAAAATACTGTGTCATGTGTTTCTCATTTCATGATAATGTTTGTTTGTTTAATTCAATGCTGCTTTGATTAATAAGAAAGTTCAAAAGAAGAAATAATTAGGATAACTGATTCACCCCCCCCTCCTCTCAGTTATCAACAATTGGTATCAGAGCAAGGTTCCTCCTAATAGAGCCTAACAGCTTGAGGAAGATCTGGGAGTTCAAATGGATGCATATAGTTTAAGGGAGCAACTCAAGACTGCCCTTGAGGATCTTGAACACTCAAATTCTGAAGTCAATGAATTAAAGGAAAGACTCAAACAGGCTAATGAACTCATGAGAGAACTAAAAGACAAATTAAGTCTCTCTATGAAAAAGAGAAAGGATCTGCTCCAACAATTGGCAAGCCAAACTGAAGAAAGCAATACAAATGAAGAATTGACTGAGAAAACCAAGTTATGTGAAAAATTATCAAAAGAAGTCATTATGTTAAGACATGAAATGGAATCAGGAACTATAAAGTTTACTCAAGAGATTGAAGAAAAAAGAAAAGCTGAAGACAATCTAAGACAATCTCTTAAAGAGAAATCAGAAGAATGCCACCAGATGGACAGGATTATCAGACATCTTGAATCTGATCTTGAAGATGCCAAAGATAATGAAGAAAAACTTGAGGATCAAATTGTCTCTCTCAAAAGAGATCTTCAAACAACAAATGAATATAAAGAAAAATTCAAGATAAGTTCTGCCCAACTTGAAGTACTTCTTGGAAGTCAAAAGAAGACAGATGACAAGTACGGTTTGGGATATGAGAAAGGAGAAAGCTCCAGATCCGGTCAAAAGAATTTTGGATCAGAAAATCCAAGGAATAGGCCTAGAAGACCTCCGGTAAGACAGCCCAATGCTCAAAGATATCCATCTTTCAATGGATACTGCCACAGCTGCAATCACTTTGGTCACAAAGCTAATCAGTGCAGAAAAAGAATGAATCAAACTAATCCATCCTTCTCCGGACAGTGCTTTAACTGCAAAAGATATGGACACAAGTCTCATGAATGCAGAAATATGCAAGTAAACAAATCATTCAATGGTAGATGCTTTACATGCAATAGAGTAGGTCATATGGCTAATCAATGCAGATCAAGAGGTTATCAGTCAAATATGCAAAGAAATGTTATTTGCCAAATCTGTAATAGGTCCGGTCATAATGCTAAAGTCTGCAGAAGCAAGAATCAGGACAAAAGAGGTCCGGTGTATAATCAGAATCAAGACAAAGGTAAACAAAAGATGAATGCGGATGAAGTTAGGAATCAGATGAGCAAGATTTGGGTAAAGAAAAGTTTAGAGAATACAGAAACTGGATCTGCACCAGATTCTGGTGCTGATATTCCTTCCAGAAATTAAAAAGTGAGCTCTGGCTCAGGGGGAGACTCAAAGAAAATCCTGTTCCCCCAGCCAATCAAGTGGTGCTAGATGTGACACAAGATGCGGAGTAAAGGGTTTGAAAATATAAGTCCTGAGATGATCCAGACAAGATTTCAGAGGTCCGCATGAAGATATAAAGAAGTTGTGATCGATCAAGTAAGACCTGTTCCGGGAGATGCTCCGGAATGACAGAGGACTACAAAAGGGTCCGGAGAGATCCGGAAGTACATTATTTTACTCTGCGGACTGGGCAGAATGTTTGGGATGTTCTTGTAATGTGTCATCTCGATTTATTCATGATTGAAAGATCCGCATGATGTTCATAGATCAGGACTGATCCGGGATACTCCAAGCTATCCGGATAAGGCAAACTGGAATAATGTAGGAGGAGCATTTATTGCAAATAGATATTAGGGTTTGCGAAACGATATAAGGGATTTCTCAACCATCACTTGATCATTCCACATCCAAGAAGAAGCGAAAAGCGGAGCTCTGCAGCAGAATTCATCAAGTTCACCGAAGACCTCCTGCCAAAGTCATTACATACAGAAATCAATCTAGCCACTCCGTGTAACCAAAGACGCAAAAGGTATTCTCCACTTTCGATATCTTGCTACAAATCTTTTGAAGAAATGGCTACTCCAAATATAGTAAAAATCTCAGATAGGCCCCAACCTGAATTTAAGAAACATCCATACAAGTCATTGGAGGTAGATCCCTTAGGAGCTTTTTCCAGTGTTCCTCATGGAGTTTTACACACAGAAGACATTAGGGTTTACATACATGCAAGAATTGAGGAATTCGGGGAATTCAAATTGAGAGATCTATATCACAAACAACTGATAGACAATGCTTTTGAGCTTAAACCAGAGTACAAGGGTATCCAGAAGAAACAGTTTGATCAATTCATTCATTTCCCCTGCTTTGAAGAAGAAGAATGGGTCCGGTATGTATTGAGCAGAATGCATGACAACTTCCTATGGTTGGATAGACCTTGCAAGATCACAAAAGAGGCAATTAGGGCAATAACTGGTCTATACTCTTCCGGAGGGATACCTATCCTCAAATCTGTCAAAAACAACATTGTAACTAAGGCCACCAGATCAAAATTTGATATGAGGGCAATGACCATTGAAGATATTTCAGATCCGAATATCAAGTATGCATCCATGATAATAGGATACAAGATCTATCACTCCAGCAGGGAGAATTCTGTATCTGGAACTGCAGTGTATACTGCCTATGAAATGCTAAGGAAGAATGCAGAATATGATCTCTGCGAACTGCTCTTAAGCCAATTAATGGAAAATATACAGAAAATCAAGAAAGACAAAAAGAATTCCTTTAAGTATGGTACTCTTATATTATGTCTATTTTTCTACTTCATGAATGAGCTGCCCGGATCAAGTGGATGGGCATGGCAGAATGACAAACCTGTTGCAGTCTAGATAAGAGACTATTTACATGGGCTTGGGGATGCCAAAGCAAGAAATACAGCCCTATGGGGATACTTCAAAAACTTCCAAAGCACGATGCAAGAAAGAGAAAGAATTCCCCAGTCTCTTGTTGAAAAATACAAAGACTCAGTGTGCTTTATGGTGGACACTGATCAGTGCCTAATGGAGGCAGTGGAGCCAAGGACTGTCTGGATCATGCCCATGGGGTATGAAGTGGATGAACAGATAGTGGAGCTGCATGTTCAACACATGCTAAGTCAGCCCAAAGATCCAAAGGCAGAAAGGTTTGGAACCTTTGAGGAGCTGAGTGTAAAGATCCATGTAGAACTCAGGGAACCTGAGATAAAGAGGAAGGTGAGAAAAGAAGTAGAGCATATTGCTCAAGGCCTAGGCATCCCAAAAGAGGCACTTGATGCCAACCGGGAAAAGAGAAGAAAATCTGAGGAAGAAAAGAAAGAGGCAGAAAAGAAAAGCAAGAAAAGTGCTCCGGTGGAATCCTCAACCTGGACCAGATCATCAAAAGGATCTACACCTATCAAAACCAAAAGATCAAAACCGGAAGTCCAGGGATCCGGTAAGAGATCTAAGACAAAAGCCTCAAGAGCTTATCAAAGCCAAAAGGATGAAGAAGAAACTGAGTCAGATGAGGGAGTAAAAGAAATAAAGAAATAGAAGAAGAAAGGATCCGGTAAACCCTCTTCATGCCGAGACAAGGAAGAAATGACAGAAGAATTTGCTGAAAAGCCCACCCTGTCTCTAGATAGTGTAGTCAAATCAGTCACTGTGGATGGGAACCTTCAACCGGTGGCTGAATTCTATGATGACTACAATGAGGCAGATCAAAAGATCCTGCAGGAAGCTATAATTAGGTACTTGAACATCTACAATAAATCTTTTATTGAGATTATCTCTGAAATTCCAAAGAGTCTAGAGATGGAACTAGAAATAAGAAAGAACAATGCCATGGCAAAAGACCTTGAGATCAGGGAACAGATAGCTATTCAGCTATATCCTTCAATTGATCACAAAACCATGAACATGATATTCCAGGACTACAAGGATGAATTCAGAAGCAAAGCAAGGATGAATCAGCTTATGATTGGTGAGACCGACAAAGTAGCCAAGGACACTGAAGAGATCCTCCGGAATACATACAAAAGGTTCAATATTCCTATTACAGAGGACTTAGGTGCAGAAATAGTTGTGGACTTGGAATCATCTGCTCCAGAAGAAGTGCCACTAGAACAGACTAACATCTCTTCTCCGGCTTCTCCTACAGTCTCCAGATCCCAAGAAGAAGAGAAATTACAGGAGAAAGAAGCAGCAGAAAAAGAAAAAGAGGCTGACAGCACCAAGGATGCAGAGAAAGAGAAAAATCCAACAGAGAAAACCACAACTGTAAGTGGTAAGAATGTGGAAGGAGATAAGACTCCTAAGGACAAAACTGCAGAAGAAAAGAAACATCTGTCTCTGGCAAGAGACACTACACAAACTGTTCAAAAGTTTCTAAGCCAAGAAACTTTAGAGATTGATGAACCGGAGCTTCTAAAAGGCCCATTCGACTTTGACTCTCTCTCTGGTATAGACAATGAAGATAGCTTCATTTGCAAATACTAAGGCAAATGAAAAACTCCTAAAGTCTCATATGGAAGATTGTGAGTTGATAGAGGCTACTTCTGGAGTGCTTGAAAAGATTATGCCATCAATCCAGATAGATCCGACAGCCTCCTCTTCTGGTAATCTCAAAACCTTAGTCAGCAGTGTTGATACACATTTTGATTCTCTAGAAAAATCAGCTGAAGAAAAGGTCCGGAAGGAATTTTTGGATAAAAGATTTTCAGAAGTATTAGGATTAATCTCCAATGATAGGAGAAATATTAGTATTGGAATAAAGAGCTTAGAAAATGCTCTTAAGGATGGCGGTGATATTTACAAATTTTGTATCTCCTGGTCAAAGGCAACAATAGAAATTGATAAGAAAATAAAAGCGGAACAGGACAAACTACAAAGTTTGTCTCAAAGTTTTGATCCTCTCTCTTCATCCATAGTAAATCAAGAATGTCAAACTATTGCAATCACAAATGCAATAAAGAACTTTAAGAAGGAAAGGAAGAATATCACTAACCGGACGGGAGAACTTAGAAGGATTATAATCCCTAAGTTAGAAACTATGCATGAGGCCATCAGTGATGCTCAGACTACCGCCCAAACAAATGATCTGACAGATCTCAAGAGGGCAGAAGCTTTTGCATTTTTGTTGAGTGGTCACATTTCAATTTTGGATAGAATGAAGCAAAGCTGGGATACAGAACTGATCCAACTGAAGACATCTTTTGCAGACATTCTTCAGTTTATGTGAGTATGTAAATATGCAGCTATGTATAGAAATTTTTTGAAAATTTTGGTGTGCGGACCCTACCCTTTGCCATTGATGTCAAAGGGGGAGTGAGGAGCAGTGAAAAATGAGGAATCCAACCAAGGGGTAGTTCCAAAAATTGTATATAAAGATAGAGCATCAGCAAAGGGGGAGCATAGTGTAAACACTTAGTCATTTTTCACTAAGTATTGCCATCAATGCCAAAGGGGGAGATTGTTGGCAAGAGACACTATATGGATTCATGGTTGTTGTCATTGATGGCAACAAAGGTCATCCCACATATCCGCAAGTCATGGTGTGCCTCTACCGGAAGTCAGGATGAAGAACTGTTGTGGTCCGGTGAACAAGAACAGAGCATGTGGTAAGGTCCGACAGATTGGTCCGGACCTCTCAAGAGGAAGTGTCTTGGTGCAGTGTGGATTTGGGGAAGTCAAGAGGACTACCTTGAGTAGTATATTCCAAGGATTTAGCCTCCGGTGATGGACAAAGAAAAAGATATGAATAGCTAAGTACCGGATTCCTGAAAGACAATGAGAACAGAAGGAAGAACTGACTGATAGAGCATCAGAATATTTTTCGGATATGTTACTGTTGATGGTAAAGGTTGTGAAGGCATGAATCATGTTTGGCCGACATGATTAATGATATCTACAAGTATATGCTTGATCCGCATTGCTTGGTGAGCAAGGATTCAGCTGACAGAACAGAGTCTGTAAGAAACTAGACTGTTCCGGATGCCGACTAGAAAGGTGATGAAATTACTTGTGCGGATATATATAGAGGATGGATCTAGTTGTGAAAAGAGCTAGTGGTGATGGTGTATGCGAATAAGTACAGAGCAAAGCAGAAGTAGTAAGAAAGATCTGGTATGTGAAAAGATAGCAGAATAAAGAACAAAGGAAAGATGAAGTGCAGCAGATCAGTGTACTGAGCCTAACCGGAATTGAACCCCAGCATATGTAGGTGCTTCCAATCAGTTCAAGTATTATATAACATTCTTTGTAGACAGTGTGTCTCCTTGTAGGCAATGAGCCTCTTTGTGAGCAGTGTGCTCGGGTAGTGAGCCCTAATTGGCAAGTGCCATTTTTGTAACTACTTATTCTTCTAACAGAGAATAATCTTTGGGTTAATCACCCCGCGGTTTTCTCCCTTAACCAGGTTTCCACGTCAAAAATACTGTGTCATGTGTTTCTCAGTTCATGATAATGTTTGTTTGTTTAATTCAATGCTGCTTTGATTAATAAGAAAGTTCAAAAGAAGAAATAATTAGGATAACTGATTCACCCCCCCTCTCAATTATCAATAGGCCGTGATTAGCATATCCAGTTCAATCCCGCTCTGTGGGCCTACAGAACTAGTATACGCACTCCCATAGGTTCTACACCCTATGCCCTTATCTATGGCTCAAAAGCTATCCTCCCCATTAAGGTCGAACTACCATCTCTCAGGGTGTCGTTAAAAGGTCTCATATCAGATGAAGAATACAGAGTCTCCAGGTTGCAAGAACTAGAGTTGCTGGAGGAGAGGCGACAGAAAGCCTTTGATCATCTCAAAGTATATCAACAAATGATGTCAAGAAGCTATAACCAAAAAGATAGAGAAAAGAAAGGCAAGTTCGAACCAAACTGGCTTGGGCCGTATGTGATTGTGGCTACTTACGAATCGGAAGTATATTAGTTAGCAATGTCAAAGCGTGAGTTGTTTGATGACCCGATCAACAACATGCACCTTCGCAAGTTCTATACCTAAGAGAACCCCAATGTAAGGGGGGCATAAAATACAAAATAAATAAATAAATAAATAAAAAATAAATAAAAAAATTAGAAAAATACAAGATAATCGTCCTTTGGTGAAAACCTGGCAAAAAGGTGCCTTGGATAGGTATCATGGTGAAAACCTGGCAAATAGGCATCATGTATACTTTCTATCTTCTTCGTGCAAATAAAAGCAAGTGGTGAAAACCTAGTAAACAGGTGTTACTTGTGATACACCGCCTTCTCCATCTTTGGGAAACCAGTCACCTCGTGTCCATTCTTCCTTCAACTCGTGTCCCATTTCGATCCATATTTGTCCTATATCAAATCCTGACAGTTACCTATCATGGCTTGATACTCTATCTCTTTGTTGGCCTTGTCAACCAAGGTTATGTCCCATACTGTATCCTTAAGTGTGAGCCTAGCATAGTGTCTCTCGTTAGTTCATCCATGGCCCAGGTTCATGAACTATGTTGCCTCTGCGCTATCACGTAGGCAAGGCCATTTTCAACGTGCCCCTGAGGCTCCCACTATCCCATCAGTCCCATATCTAGTCCTTCCATCCATCTGAGTCCATCTCCACTCTCTCTCACCTAGGTCTTAGGTCCGTTAGGGTTTACCCCGAACTACATTGCCTCTACGTCGTCACGTAGGTAAGGCCATTTAGCAATGAGCCCCCGAGGCACTAGGTCAGTCCCTTAGGGTCTGTCTCCCCAATAAGGATTGTAATATCTTCTCACCAAACAAGCAAGTGCAAGCATAACTTGCACTTCAAGCAGAAATTTTGACACAAGGCATTTTAACCTATCCAAAGCAAAGAAAATACCCAAGGCCCTCTAAATGATTTTACTCAAATTATGGCAAGAACTAAACACATTTAAATACAAAAATGTTTTATAAATTGGAAACATGGTTAAAACATTGAGTCTTGATTTATGCTATCATGCCTTTCTATGCTACTCCAAGATGCCAACAACTAGAGATGCTATGATGGGGGCATGATTATTTTCTTTGTTTGTTGTTTGTGGATTAATCTTTAGTAATGTGAAGCCTTGTCTAAAGACATGATCGACAAAAGATCATCGAGGACATCAAAGGTCTAACATGAATGGGGGCAATCCTTGTTTGTTGATATGCAAGAAATACTCAGGTCATCTCGGTTCAATTATACCTTGATACTTGTATTAGCTTGCTAAATCAAAATCCATGTAAGAAATACTTAGGTCATCTCAGCTCAATTATACCTAGATGCTTGTGTTAACTTATAACATTTCAGAAAAATACCAAAAAAAAAATCGCCCAATGATGAAATAAAGCACTTCAAAATACTTGCATCGTCAAGATGTCAAAAGCAAAGCATCCATTATACATCCATTTATACATCCATACATCCATATCCCATGCAATAAAAGATCCACAACATGCAGAGTATCAATGTTTACAAAATCTTGTGAGTCCTTCTATCGAGTATTTCTTCTATCAATCTGATTTCTATCTATCATCATATCTTTCATCCTTGTCCAGTCAGTCTGAGCAATGATCCAAATGCAAGGTCCATCCTTAATCCATACCAATCAAGTCAAGTCAATCTTGTCAAATGATCCAATCACAATCATTGGTCTTGATCCTTGTCTGGTCATAAATTAACTCAATCAATTTTAATCAATCACTTGTCTTATACAGGATGTTGCATTGTCAAAATCAGACCAATACACGTGTCTTACACGACATGTTTCATTTCCTAAAACCAAACATTATCCTTCGTGTTGCTCTAGGGATATATCGTTCCCCGCCATGACAACACTATCGTATATCGTTATCAATTAATCAATTGGTTTATAGCTTGACAGGGGCAATACCTTATTTGTTCTTGTATCATTTGTGCATACTTGCTCGCTTGCTTGTGTGTGTTATCATTTTCTCTTGCATCGCGTATCATTTGGCTCTTTCTTCACCCATTTTCTTCAAACCTAACCTTCTTCATTGTGAGATTGTCCGTCTCACACCTTCTACATTCTCCCCGTCCAATCTCCTGAGGGGGCATCCTGTTGTCAAACTTGTACCAGGGGCAAACTGGGGCATATATCATTATCAGACTATTTATTCTTTGAAGCAACGCTGTAAACTGCATTGCATCAAAGAGGGGCAAAATGTATACGCCTAAAAATGACACGATTCATTCTAAATAAATATTCTTAATATTTATTCCGTTCTTATTTCTTCTATCAATTAAATAAATACTCTAAGTTTATTTGATTGGTTCATTATCCCATAATTAAAAAAAATCAATTTATTTAATTAAATTCCCTAAATTCTTCTAATGTCTCACATAATTAAATAATCCTACATTATTTAATTAATCATAAATTCCTCTATCCTAAGTCCTAATTCCATAAATCCACCTCACTAATCCACCTCATCTTTCCACCTCACCTTTGCCACCTCACCATGTTGCACATGTAATTAAATATTTTAAATATTTAATTAGCTAATATTCCCTCACCCACATGTCCTATTTATCCTCCAGTCAAAATTAGTTAACTCATCAATCAAATCTGTTAACTAATTAGTCAATTGAGTTCACTGATCAATCAATTCTGTCAGCTCCTCAATCTACCTAGTTAACTGATCAATCAATTCAGTTAACTCCCCAATCAATTCACTTAACTGATTGGTCTATTTTGTTAACTCCCTTGTTGCATGATGGAGCTTGGACACATGTCCTCTTCCTATTCTTTGCACGTTCCTCAACCATTCTCAACCATTGATCTTCTTATTTCTTCTCAACCATTGATCTTCATTCTTCTGAGTCTATAAAGGGAACCTTATTCCTCCATTCTAATCATCTAGGCTATTTGTATTGTCACTCTGCAGGAATTTACCAGTGTGCCTTTGGCACCCCCATTTCTATTTATTAACTTGAGATCACACATTTTCTTTGAAGCTCATCATTCATTGCACGTTTATCACCACAACCATTTACTATCGACATCCTTGAACACAACAAAGGAGTGCACTCTCTGAGGGCCCTACTTCATACAAGCAAGGATGGTTTTAATAGGCAAACAATAGAAGCTTCAATCTAAGGAAGGTTTGCATTGTTTTATTCATTGCTTCATTTCATTTAATCTTCTTAGTTTCACTATTCTATTGAGTTATGGGTATTTGATGTTGTTTATTGCATATTCATTGTTTAACCAAATTTCCCTTAACACAAAGAGAAGTTCAAGATAAGCTCAGCTAAACTTGAGGTGCTGCTTGATAGTCAGAAGAAGATAGATGATAAGCATGGTCTAGGATATGAGAAATGTGAAAGCTTTGGATCCAGTCAAAGAAATCCTGAATCAAGGAAATTATTTCAATTGCAATAAATTTGGTCATAGAGCTACTCAGTGCAGAAGTAGAGTGAATCAAAGTGGTCCATCCTTCTCCGGTCAATGCTTCAATTGTAAAAGGTATGGTCATAGATCCAATGAATGCAGAAGTATGATGATGAATAACTTTAACAATAGAGGAAATGTCAATTCTTTCAATGGCAAATGTTCTGCATGTACTAGATTTGTACACATGGCTAATTAATGCAGATCAAGAGGAAATCAAGTAAATGAGCAAAGAAATGGTGCGCACTTTAATTGCAATAGATCTAGTCATATTGCAAGATTCTGTAGAAGCAAGAATGATGATAGAAAAGGTCCAGTAAATAGAAACAAGAATGTACAGAGACAAGATAAAGGAAAGGGCAAAGTAGATGTGAATGAGATCTAGAATGAAATGAACAAAACATGGGTGAAGAAAGATGTAATGCGTGATGGTGATGGGTCCGCACCAGAAACTGATGCTGATAATTCCTCTGGGAATTGAAATAGGAGCTTTGGCTCAGGGGGAGCTGCATTGAAAATCTAATTCCCCCTGCCAGTAAGTGGGTGCCTGAATCTAGCATGATGAATAAAGATAAAGAAGCCTATTGCAGATTTGTTGAAGCAAATTCTAGAAGAAAAGAAGCTAATGCGATTGATTGCAGAGTAATTGAAGATTGACTATATTCAAAAATAGTGTAACCAGAAGAATTAGGGAAAAGCATTTATTACAATGGTGAATTAGGTTTTGCAGAGCATAAAAGGTCATTCACTCAACATTTGAATCACTTTGCATTCGAAGAGAACAAGGAGAAGAGCGCCTGAGATGAGATCTCAAAGATTTGGAGTGTGAAAAGAGAATTTGACAACTAACCCTAACGGGCGAAATAAGGTATTCTTTGTAAAGCTCTCTGAATTTGTAATCTCTAGATATGGCTACTCCATTGGTTGTTGACATCACGAAAAGGCCCCGACCCAAGTTCAAAAATCATCCACACAAATTTATAGAGGTCGATCCATTAGGTGCCCTTTATAATGTTTTGCATGGTGTGTTGCACATAGAAGATATTAGGGCTTACATTCATGCTAGCATAGATGAGTTTGGGGATTCTAAGTTACTGGATTTGTTTAAGAATCACCTGAGGGATGAGATTTCTAATCGTAAATCTGAGTATAAGGCGTTGCAAGACAAACATTTCATTCAAGTTATAGGGTTCCCATCCTGCGATGAGGACGAGTGGGTCCGGTATGTACTGAGTCAGATGCATGATGAATTTATGTGGTTGATGAAACCCTTTAAGATCACTAAGGATGCCATCAAGGCCGTAACAGGATTGAACTCATCCGGTGGACTACCGATGCTAAAATCAGTGAAGAATCACATTGTAACTGAAGCTACCATCTCAAAGTTTGAGAAGAGGGCAATGAAAATAAACGATATAACTAATTTGGATGTCAAATCTACATCTATGGTGATTGGATATAAGATATACCACTCCAGCAAGGAAAACTTAGTGTCCGGTACAACCATTTATGCTTCTTATTAGATGTTAAAAGAAAATACTGACTATGATTTGTGTAAGCTGCTGCAAAACTAGCTAATAGAGAATCTGAATAAGATCAAGAAGGATATGAAGAATACATTCAACTATGGTACGTTGGTCTTGTGCTTGTTCTTTTATTTCATGAATGAGTTGCTCGGGATGAAAAGCCTATGTTGGACTAGTGACAAGCCTATTGCCATACAAATAAGAGAGCACTTGCACAATATTGGTGACTCCAATGACCAAAGGACTACTCTTTGGGGATATTTCAAGAATCTCCAAAATATGATGCAATCAAGGGAAAGAATCCCTAAGTCTGTGGTGGAAAAGTACAAGGATACAATTTGTTTCATGGTGGAAACAGATCAATGCTTGATGGAAGTAGTTGATCTAAGGACTGTATGGATCATTCCCATGGGGTATGAAGTTGATGAACAAATACTAGAAATGTATGCTCAAAACCTTCTGAGCAAACCAAAAGATACCTCAGTTGAGAGATTTGATACATATGATGAGCTTAATTTGAAACTGCATGTTGAGCTCTGGAGACCTGAAGCTAAGAGAAAGGTCCAAAGGCAAGTTGAAATGTATGCAGAAAGTATTAGAATAACTAAAGAAGCTGTGAGACAATACAGGGAAAGGACAGAGAAAGCTGAGAAGGAGAAGCAGGACAGGGAACAGGGAAGTGTTCTGATAGAATCCCTTTCTAAATCAAGGACTACTAGGAGTTCTGGTATAACCTTTGGTGCATCACCCTCTCCTATTGTAGAGAAATTCAAAGAAAAACCTACCAGTAAGGAAGGAAAAAGGACAAAAGTAATGGGCAAAAGGTCATATGTCAGTGTGGAGGAGGATGAAGAAGAAACTGATTCAGATGGTGAGGTTAAAGAGTTGAAGGCCTTAGGCACTAAGGCTACTAAAGTGTCTAAAGACAAGCCCTCCAAAAGTGTAAAGGTGAGCCAAAGACAAGACTGAGACTCATGTTGAAAAATTCACCTTGTCAGTTTAAGATATTGTGAATGCAGTAACTGTTCATGGGAATTTGAAGCCCATAACAAAATATTATGACAACTTTGATGATACCAACAAGAAAATTTTGGAGGATGCTACTGTTAAATACTTGAATACATTCAACAGAGCACTTGTGGAAATTTTGTCAGAAATCCCTAAGAGTCTAAGTGACATTTTGGAGATGAGAAAAGAAGCTGCTAAAGGAAAGGATTTGGAGCTAAGAGAACATGTGTTGTCTAATCTGTGTCCGATAATCTCTAGGAAGGAAGCAAATAAAATTTTCAAAGAACTTAAAGATGAATTCAAAAGTAAAATTAGGACGAATAAGCTAATGCTTAGATGCATTGATGAAGTGGTCAAAGAAACAGAACAAATTCTGAAGAAATCCCTGGACAAGAATAAGTTTTATGTGGTCATTGAAGAACCTATTGATGCTGATGATACATCCATTCCGAATGATGAAGAGTTGAAGAAAAATGAGAAACAAGCTGAGGTAGATGATTTCTCTATTCCAGAAGAGGAAATATTGAATAAAGGAGATGAAGAGATGGTGAAGGAAGATAATGTTGATTGTGTAGAGGATACTCAAATTCCTCCAGACCAATCTGGTGAAGAAAATGTAGAGATGAATATGGAAATAAATGCTCCTACTAAAGGTGAATTTGAGAAGAATAAAGAGTAGAAAGAAAAAGAAGTTAAGGACAAGGAAGATCAAAAAGAAGAAGCAACTAAGAGTGTTGAATAAGAAAAACAAGATAATCCTGATGATGATACCGGCAAGGATCTAAATTGTGAATCTTAGGAGAAGAAAGATGGAACTGCATGCATGGCAAGAGACACTGCAGATGCACTGAAGAAATTTCTTGGGAAAGATAAGTTGAATTTGATGAACCAGATCTAATTCAAGGGCCTATCAGTTTGGATATTCTTTCCCCTATTCAAATGATGAAGTTAGCATCATTTGTACAAGCAAAGGCAAGAAAGGAGATCCTAAAATCTCACATTGAGGACAGTGAGTTTCTTGGTCTTGCTTCTAGCATCTTGGAAAAAATTATGCCAATTTTTTAGAAGGATTCATCTGATTCTCCCTTTAGTCAGTTGAAGAGTCTGATAAACTCTGTAAGTACTCATTTTGAGTCTTTTGAGAAGTCAGTAGAAGTTAAAGTCTGAAATGAATTTAATGAGAAGAGGTTTTCTGAATTAAAGAGAATGATTAGTTATGATAGACCAGTTCTTGATGTTAGTGTAAAGAGCATTCAAAATGCTCTCTTTGAAGGTGCAAAAATTTATAAGTTTTACCTAGCTCAGTCTAGAGTTGTTGAGGATATTGAAAAGAAGATTAAGGACTTAGAGCTTAAATTGTCTAACATCTCTCAGTCCTATAGTCCTTTAACTGAGTCTATAATAACTAAAGAATGTCAAGTAGTGAGTTTGCTTGATGAATTGAGTAATTTAGAGAAGGAAAAGGTTAAAGTTTTGGGTAGAATGGATGAGCTCCAGGGACTGATTTCCCCTAAGTTAGAGACTATGTATGATGCATTAGTAGAAACCCAAGCTGTGCTACTTGTGATCCTATTGATCTTCAAAAGGCAGAATCATAGGCATTTTTGTTCAGTGGGCATATATCCATTTTGGATAGCACGAAGAAAAACTGGGATAGAGAATTGACACTATTGAAAAACATTTTTGGTGACATCCTTTTGCTGATGAACAAGACTTGAGGACTATGTGTTCATATGCGGAAGTATGTAAAAAGAGTTTTTGTGTGAATTTTTGGATCCAGACCTTGACCTTTGCCATTGATGTCAAAGGGGGAGTGGAAAGTAATGAAAAATGAGGAATTCATCCAAGGGGGAGCATTGGAAATCACAAGTGTACATAATAAGGGGGAGCTGTTCTAACACTTAGTCATTTTTCACTAAGTGTTGCCATCAATGCCAAAGGGGGAGATTGTTGGCAAGAGACACTACTAGGCATGACAGGTGTTGTCATTGATGGCAACTAAATCTATCTTACACATCTGCATTGTATCATTTGATCATAATGGAAGTTAGATTGCATATTTGTATAAGTCTGGATAGACAGGAATAGAGCATATGACATGGTTCAACATTTTGGTCCGCATTTCTCCACAGGTAATCATATTGTGCTACAGATCTGAGGGAATGTTAAGGGATGTCATGGCTACCTAAATCCAAAGGTTTAGCCTCCAGTGATGAAGGGATTGAAAGTTACAAGCATCTAAGTAACAGGTTTGGTTAGACAGTTCAGTCCACTGAAGAACAGGCTGACTTGGTGTTTGATCCTTGTGCAGATTAAGAGAAGTGGTTGGTTGAGTAATTTATGAGATCCAATGGTATTGGCTGACATGTGTGGTGTCTTGAATACATAGGTTTTGGTCCACATTGATGTTTGTGCATGGATTCATCCGACAGAACAGTGATCTTGAAAAAGTTTCTAAGTTTTCTTGAGGCTCACTGCAGTTGATGAAATTTCATGTTGTGGATATATATGATTGATGGGTTCGAGCATTTTGTGGTATGCATGTGTGAATATGATATGATAGGTACGAAGTGTGGCAGTATTAAGTGCGAAGCAAAGTGATCTAAGCTTTGGATCATGGAAGAACAGTGAAATAGGTCAGCAAAAGATGAAGTGTGTGAAGTCAGTATATTGAGCCTAATCAGAACTGCAATCCTACATTATTAGATGCTTGTTACATCCCTCTTTTTGGAAACAATTATGTTATTTACTTTCTTGCAAATTTCAGTAATTTAATATGTGGTGGACGACATGGAAACTGACAATTTATTTTATAAAGTTGTTATATGAAATTGTGGAATCTAATGGTTACGATCAAGGTGATATTGTAGACTAAATGTCTTTATAATAAATGCAATGATGTTTGGATATATTATGTTTTGATTTGAACATAGGTGCTTTGACCACAAAATTGTATGTGAGTCTGTCGATGCAGGAACAGGTGGACCGTGTTCGACGGGAAGAGAAAGTATCTTCGAGAGAGAGTATAGACTTTGGAAATTAACCATGGGCGTTTGTTACTGGGATCGCCAAATAGGTAGATAAACCTTGGAACCAACCAGTAAGTCTTGTATGTCGGTTGGGTTAGTTAACTAGACGTCGACGTCAAAGGATAGAGTGTGACATCCTAGTCGAAAGTCGTCATGTAGAATCTTGGAGTCGTCGATGTCGTTGTAAGTCCATCATAGCAAGTCGACTTATTTAGACGTTTAATATTTTCACTTATAAGTATTTATTGAACCATCTTGTGGTGAAATTGTAATTCACGTCTCGTAGTCAAAATGTGCGAGAAGTCAGCTTGGTCCGTCTAACGTTGTAAGAACTCGTTCGCGTTACGATCAATCCATCGTGATTGTCGTAAAACGCGTCGAACTTGTGTTGTGAATTTATTCTTTTCCTTTTTGGCCAATAAGTTGCTCTAGAGACTTGTTAACCGTCGTCTTGTCAAGTTTGACCTCTCTTTTAGCTTTTAGATGCTTTGTGTTCGAGTGAGTTTTGGTTAACGAAGTCTTCACCATGATTGGATCTGTCGCAATAAGTTAAACGTTTACCATGGTAATCCGTGAACCTTGGGTCTATGCATGTCATCATGACGTGTGTCCTTTTGTAGGCAATTGTGTGATGTTGAGATGCCAAGCGTGTGTAAACCGTGCAAGAATGGCTTAGATTTTATGCCATGTATTCTTTTCTTTCCTTAATATTCTTGTTGATTGTTAAGTTGCGGAATGTTATTAAAAATCATTTACCCATTTAAACCTTTATGCTTAGCCTCGTATGAGAGTTAAGATTCTACTCTCACCATAGCTCGAGAGAGAAAAGATGGACGGCTGAGTTGTGAGACGTCGCAGTTATGGCAGATGCCCCATCATTATGATGGGTGCGAAGGCATCAATGTAAGTGGTTGTGAGAAACCGCAGGGAGTTTCCTACGCGGTAGGGTAGTTAGATTAGAAGGTAGTTAGTAGTGGAAGAAGCAAGTGGAGACACGGTCGACGGAAGAGGGAGTCCGTTGTTAAGTAAAAGGGAGTGTTTGCGTAATGACAGTCGCAGGAAGTTAGAGGAGGTCGGTGGGTAGTTGGGGAAGCTGCATAGTAAGAGAGAGAATAACTATTTGTAGAGGATACGCTGCAAATGGGGGAAGAGCTGTGAAGAGAGCATTCATTGTGGAGAAAGCTTACACTATTTGTAGAGAGCTTTCGGTGTGAAGGAAGCATACACTGTTTGTAGAGAGCTTTTGGTGTGAAGGAAGCATACATTGTTTGTAGAGAGCTTTCGCTGTGAAGAGAGCATTCGCTGTTGTAGAGAGCTTTTGGTGTGAAGGAAGCATACACTGTTTGTAGAGAGCTTTTGCTGTGAAGAGAGCATTCGCTGTGGTAGAGAGCATTCGGTGGGATGAGAGCATAGTCGTGGGTGAAGAGAGGTAATTGGATAGGAGATATCCACTGGGGGGAATAGAAGTCGTAAGAGAGTAAAGGGCAGCAGTGGGAAGAGAGTGTAGAGGTCGTGAGTTGTGTGGAAGGGATAGCTGTGTAAGAGTATAATTTTCTAGTGGGCATCACTGTGGCAAACAAGAAGAACACGGCAGAGTAAAAGGGAGTGACTTACACCTGTATTGTGGAAGTGTGAGGAGTGTTGAAAGAGTTTGTGAGAGGAGAGGTTGAGAAGTTGTGAAAGGGCAGTGAGGGAGTGAGTTTTTCTTCGAAGGAGTGATCAGTTTTCTGAGTAGAAAGCAACAGAGAAAGAGATAATTGAGGAAGCTTGTAGCTGTCTGAGGGTGTTCGGTTTCTAAGTAAGTAGCCTGCCTTTGTCTTGAATAGTGTCCGGCAGAGAGGAGGACATTTAACCAAGAGGAGAAGTCAAATTTGTCACAGCAACCTCCATTATCGTCCACAGGTTCATTTCCTTTGTTTTCTTCTCACAGTTTAGACCAGTATGTAAGCAAGTTTTATGTTTGCGAAAGATGTAAACGTATAGTATGAGTAGAATAGGAGAACAACGTAATTCTACTATGATTTTTAGTGTGCGGTTAATCCATGAAATAGAAGTATTGCTATTTCTTTACTGTGTGTTAGGATTTAAAAACTCAGAAATAGAAGTGTGGCTGTCTCATTGCTGTGTTTGTAATTTTAAAAACTTAGAAAAAGAAGTATGCTGTCTTCTAGAATTCGTAAACTCAGAAATGGTAGCATTTCTTGCCTTGAAGAAACTGTATAATAAAAGAGTGCAGTTCTCTAACATGTATTCATTTAGGAACGAACTTATCTTGATGCAAGATGTAAATTTACCTTCCTTGAACGATAGCTACACAGCAAGTAAACACGCTGTTCCACGTGCATGCTGTGTAAAGTCAAAACTGTAGTTTTTAAGCATGTTTTGACATAAAATTTGTGTGTTTGATAGCCAGAAAATGCAGTTGTGAGCAACTGATGTCTTGACCATCGTACATCTTTAGTTAGAGGTCGACCATGCGTTGGTCATCTCTATGACATAGGAAAGATTCCATAATCATTTATATTTTATTTACGACTCTCATTTTGTTGAACCATGTGAAACTAATAACACGGAAAGAGGAATAGGCAGATAAAGTTTTAGTAATGGTTAGGAAACCGTCATAGATCTGAAACGATCCATTTGAGTTGAAAACCGGCATGTGAGTTGAAATTACGTTGCATGCGACGGTGTTAGAATCGTTTTACCTTGTAGACCATATGAGTCTAGAATCCTCGAATTTCGGGATAACGGGTAAAGGCTTTATATATTTGAGTATGTTGTGTAAAGATGAGAACCAAGTAAACAAATATGAAACCACTTAGGAGTGGGCGCTTATAAGAAAGGTTTTTACATGAAATGGATTATGAATTTCTAAACTCGAGATTAGAGCAAAAGTGGCGCCATGCGCTATTGTAGGAGGATATCCTAAACCCTTGAGGTCATCAAGGTCGTCAAATAGTTAAAACTAAACAAATAGGAAACTATAGGATTTCGACAAGTTCAAGTCGAGTAGGGTGGGTGAACCAAGTTCTTGCGTTCCTAGAATGCTAATTAAAAATAAATCCTTTGGCCAAGGTGATGTACTATCCTCAAGTGCATCGAACGTTCACCGTAACTGGATGGCATTTCTTGTGGAGTGTCGTGCATGACTAGAGGGTATCTAGGGATTTGCGCGATAACAAAATATGTAGGTTACAACACCAGAGCTCAGATGGCAAACACCGATGGTTATCCTAAGTCTATCCTCTTGAGTAGGGTAGGGCCACTTCCGGTTAGGAAGGAGTGCGGGAGACCGGCGGTCTGTGGTTGGAGGTTAAGCTCCTTGAAGATACTTTCTCTTCCAAATACTGAGGAATGCCGAGTC
This sequence comes from Cunninghamia lanceolata, assembly GCA_027924645.1. Lineage (NCBI taxonomy): Eukaryota > Viridiplantae > Streptophyta > Pinopsida > Cupressales > Cupressaceae > Cunninghamia > Cunninghamia lanceolata. The sequence goes on from BSBN01000082.1 coordinate 5,123,403, forward strand.
TTGAATGTGATGGATCGACAATCGAGATGCATGATAATGGTATGTTTCCAATATATGTTGTTTCAAGAAAATTTCATTTGTTAGAAAACAAAATGTTTAATGTATATCATTTCTTTCAGCTTTATGATAATGAGATCATGTGTATGATAAAATGGAAAATGTTGTATTGGATTATAGATGAGTAACTTTTGCATGTGATTTCCTAGTTATAAAAAAAATTACCGTTGTGAAAACTTAGTTACTTCTTGTCATTTCGGATTTGGATGTTACAATGCTATTCTTCAATTCAAGTATTTCAGCAAACTCTTGTAATTGATCTTGTAGGCAGTGAGCCTCCTTTGAGAAGTGAGCTCTAGGCAGTGTGCCCGAAGGCATGTGCCTTCCCATTTGTAATACTTTTGACAGAGTATAAAATCTTGTGGGTTAACCCCCACCGTGGTTTTTCCCTTAACTAGGTTTCCACGTAAAAATCCTGGTGTTCATGTGTGATGATCTTGTTGTTGCTATTCTTAAGTTCATGCTTCTTTCTTTTGAATGTTCATGGTAAATTGATAAAGGAACATAATAATAAGTTTTGTAGAACACTGATTCACCCCCCTCTTAATGTTCCTTAATTTCAACAAAATCCTCAAATATCAGTCAATTAAAATGACTAAATATACTACTAATTGATGTCAATTAATAATTAAATTGACTAAATATACTACCAATTGATAGAAATAAGTGAACAATGAATAAATATACTACTAATTGACAAAAATCAGTGAACAATGAATAAATATTACTAATTATATGACCAGTGTTAAATCAGTGAATAAAAATGACTGAATATACTACCAAATTGATCAAAATGATGATTAAAACTAATGACTAAATACACTACCAATGGACAGAAATTAGTGAATAAAAATGACTAAATAAGTGACTAGTTAACAACAATCAATGACTAAATATCAGTGAATAAAAAATGACTAAATAAGTGACCAGATTACAACAATCAACGACTAAATCAACGACTAAATATACTACCAAATCGATGAATCAAAACAACCAATAAATAAATAAAAATGGTTTAGTCATCAATTCGGTCGCATTATAAATGATTGGCAATAAACTACTAATGGTCACATGACCATGTTTGGTCATTTATAAGCAGTTTTTAGTAGTTTTTTCAGTCATATATTGTTGTTTTTGTACTAGTGATGGTTTATGGTTGTGCTTTCTACTTGATTTGCTTTACTATTATTGAATGTGGCAAATGGATTAATGGTTTGATAAGTGAGTGGTTTAATAGAATACTGATTCACTCCCCCTCTCAGTATTCTGGGTGTTCATCATAAACAAGGTATAGAGAAAATTTTACACTTTTTGTCAAAATTTTCCTGTTTTATAATTAAAAGTTAAAAAATGCTTAGCTTAATTTCTTCCTTTATGAGAATTGCTTGAATTCAAATGAAAGACTGCAATCTCCTTTCAAGCACAATATGAACACTAAACAAAAAATCACTCAACCTAATGCATTTTCATTATGAAATCAACATAAGTAAAATACATTCAAATTTTTAGCAAAAACAGGTATCAAAGGGTGGTAGTGTACACTTTACACTTGGTGATTCTTGATGGTTATTGTTAAAGTATTTAGGGTTTCTAAAATCACCAACATGCAAAGAATTCATTTTATTCTTCTTCCATACTTTGCACCAACTATCACTTTCTATGTAGTAGTCTAAGATATATACATGGAGTGTAGTAGAATGACTAGAACCATGCATTTCTATAATTTATCATTGGCACAAACAAAACTACCTAAAGAGATTGGCATATTTATATACTACATATCATACTAAAATATTATTTAACATTTTAATAGTAATTACCAATTTTTTTCTTTTCTTAAATATTTGTCTATTAAAAAACCATTCCAATAACCTACACTCAAAAAGGTCAATGGGAAACCATACATCACTAACACAATTGGTCTTTATAATACACAAAATACTATAAACCCTAAAGTGTTTATGGTAATTGTTCAAAATTCAAAATACTTAACCATATTTTAATGATTCCATAAAATAAATGTTCACATGGACCTTCATAAATACAATTAAAAATTAGCTATAAATACATGAAATGGGTTTCTAATAGTTAATTCAAGACCACTAAGAATTTATTCAATGCAATTGAAATTTTATTCGATATTGTGCATTGCCAATTTGACTTATTGAAAATGTTCCACTCTCATGCCTAACAATTGGAATTATCTAGAAAAAAAATCTTCCCAAACCTTTAAATAATTGAGTAAAGAGGCCCAAATTTTCTTATTACAACAACAATAGTTTCAACAACAAATTTAGCTACTACAAGAATTTTTTCAATTTTACAATATGTATCTCCATTCAAAGTTTTAGACAAGTTTTGATCAAGGAGACTTGTAAATATCAATTCACAATTAGCTATTACTAGGAAAATTTAACACTTCAAATTGCACTAGAAATATTACTTTGATATGGTTTTAAATATGGTAAATCTCTCCTAACAACTTACTTCAAGAAACTTTAGACTCCAATATTAAATTTGCACAACTAAAGCACAATTAAAAACAATAGACTAACACTTTGGTGAACAATAAAAACAATATCTTAAAGCAACTAAGATAATGTTAACACTTCAAGAATTACTCTCTTCTCTAGACCATCAATCCCTTTCTAATCAAAGGAAGGTCAACTAAAGGATTTTCTAGTGCATACAACTAAAAAAAGTTATCAATTGTAACTTGAGAATTAATTATAGTATACACAATTGTTGAAAACATGATGAGTATTACAATGAAATAAAATTTTATGCTCACACAACTCTTCAAAAGCCACTAATTTTTTATATAATAGCTATTAGAATCATGATTTTAAATCTATTGTGACTTGTTAATTACAATTTTATTGCCCCTTTTGATAGCCATAATTACATCTATTCATCTACTTTATGTTCCATGTTCCAAAAATAAAAACCAATTACACACCAATAACAATGTCCTTGCAAAAATATAACTAACTATAATTTATATACCCAAATTAACACCATCATCACCTCCAAATCTAATCACATTCACCAAATCACCAACAAGAACTAGACATAGTGCATCTCTTGTTTTAAAGTGGAGTAACACATGAGAGGGAGAGATCTTCTATGTGTAGTCCTTTCTAAAGGAAACTTAAGCATGCAACTTGGTTTCCTTACAAGTGCATGGAATTGTCTTTGGTGATTAAGATTGCAAACAAGTAGAAGGGTGCAAAAAGGGAAAATCTAAAAAATGAAGGGTTCCCAAACAACTGAATTTTTTTAGCATGTTAAAGCACAACTACTTGTACATCATATGGATAAATACTCATAGTACCTATAGAACCAAGAATGTTTGGTTGATCATTGGGGATTTTAACTTTATCCTACTCAACAAAGTTAAACAAAATAGATAAAAAAACTTAATTTCAAAAAAATCATGAGGAATAGTTTTGTGCCAAGTCTTTTCTAGGATGTGTGCCAAGTATTATTTTAAGTTGTAGTTGTATACGCCTAAAAATGACATGATTCGGTCTAAGTAAATATTCTTAATATTTATTCCCTTCTAATTCTTCTATCAATAAATAAATAAACAAATTTATTTATTCGATTCATATTCCTCTAAGTTAATTAAATATCAAAATATTTAATTATCTCTTCTAAAATCAAAATTAAATAAAATCCTTTATTTAATTAAATTCTTCCAAACAATTAAATAATTCTTAATTATTTAATTAAGTCAAAATCATTCTTCCAAATTTAAATAAATCAAATCAAATTTATTTAAATCCTCTCAATCTCCAAAAATAAAATATAATCAAATATTTTATTTATTCTTCCAAATCATGTACAACAATTAAATAAATCTATTTATTTAATTTGCTTTCTTATCTTCTAATTCTTCAAATATCTTCCAAATCTTTTAAAAATAAGTCTTCCTCTTCATGCACAAAAAATTAAATAATTTATTATTTAATTTATCTCAAATCATGCAAAAGCAAATCTCAAGTTGAGTTAACTAACTCAATCAACCTTGTTTTTATCAATATCTTTTAAATTAGAAAAAAGATTTCTAATTTATGAAAAGCATGTCTTATCTTTAGAAAAGAAAGTAGTTAACTTAAATAAAAAAAATTTTGTGTGACACTTGTCTTTTTCCTATTCGTGCACGTTCCTCAACCGTTCTATACCATTGATCTTCTCATTCTTTTTATACCATTGATCTTCTCTCTCTCAACTCTATAAATTGAACCCTGTTCTTCCATTTCATTCATCCAAGCCTTTAGTATTGTGTATGAGGAAAATTGACTAATTAAACTAAATCAAAAGCCCAATAACATAAAGAGAACCGATCTAAATAAAAGCCATTAATAATAATCAATGAAACATGAAAGCTTTTACCGAGATTTGTATTGTTCCCTTTGGATTGAATGTGGATTGATCAATTTTGCTGTGAAACCATAGTTGCAACAAGCAAGTAGTGTGCTCAAAGTGCTCAAAGATCAATGTTAAAAGATCGTGAAGTTGCTCAATCGATACGATGTATGCTCAAAGCACTGTTAAGTATGCCTGAGAATAAGTGATCGAAGAGAGAGGTAATGAAGGAGATGAGGGGGGTTTATAGAGATTTCAACAAAGATCGATCAACGGTCCAGATAATTCAGAAGAATCAATAGAGGAGAACAGTTGAGGAATGTGCAACGAATAAGAAGAAGACAAGTGTCACACAAAAGCTATTTTATTTGAGTTAATCACTTTCTTTTCTAAATATAAGACATGCTTTTCATAAATTAGAAAGTTTTTTTCTAATTTAAGAGAAATTGATAAAAACAAGGTTGAGTGAATAGATAACTCAACTTGAGATTTTCTTTTGTATGATTTGAGAGAAATTAAATAATAAATTATTTAATTTTGTGTGCATGGAGAAGAAGACTTATTTTTAGAAGATTTGAAAGATATTTGAAGAATTTGAAGATAAGAAAGCAAATTAAATAAATACATTTATTTAATTGTTGTGCATGATTTGGAAGAATACATAAAATATTTGATTGTATTTTATCTTTGGAGATTGAAAGGATTTAAATAAATTTGATTTGATTTATTCAAATTTGGAAGAATGAATTTGATTTAATTAAATAATTGGGAATTATTTAATTGTTTGGATAGAATTTATGATAAATTAATTAAATAATGGGATTTATTTAATTAATGTGGATTTGATTTTCGAAAGAGGATAATGATTTAATTAAATAATTAAAATTATTTAATTGTGGAAGAATAATAGAGGAATTTGATTTAATTAATGAATAAAGAGGATTTATTTAATTAATGTCATAATTATGTGATTTAGAAGAATTTAATGGAGTTAGTTAAATAATTAGATTATTTAATTAAAGTTGTAATGACGATGATGCGACAGACTAGATGAAATGCAAGTAGTGTGACGACTTGGTCATTTTAGGGTGTCTACAAGTATTGTTACTCTGCAGGAATTATAGTGCACCTTTGGCACCAATTCCTTCATTGCTTGTGATCACACTTGTTACCATACTACTACCATTGTTGTGAAGCTCCTCTTCATGGCGAAACTATCATAGCCATTCTCCATTGACAATCTTGGAATCATAGTGAGGAAGTGCACTCTCTGAGGGCCTTATTCATACATGCAAGATCAATTGAGATAGGTAACCAATGGAAGCTATGAAGCTTTGAGGTTTGCAAAGGTTTTTGAAGTTCTTTTGTTTGGTTAATCTCATTGTTTCTGTATTTTGTTGAGTTTTGGGTATTTTGATATTGATGTATTGATTATTCATGTTTAATCCAATTTTTCCTTAACATTTTTGGTACCCACCATGGGGCCTAGCCCCAATTTAACTCCAAAATTGATTTTTTGTGTATTAGAATCTGTACACAGGACGTTTCTGTGCATCCATTATGTTTCTGTGCATATGCTCCATTCTGTTGCACATATGCTCCATTCTGTTGCGCACATACCCCATTCTATGGCACATTTGATTTTACCAGAGTTGTGCATATGAACTATTCTACTGCACATATGATCCATTCTGCTGCGCATATGCTCCATTTTGTTGCACATATACCCCATTCTGTGGCACATTTGATTTTACCAGAGTTGCACATATCATCCATTCTGTTGTACATATGATCCATTCTACTACACGCATATGCTCCATTCTGTTGTGCATATACTCCATTCTGCTATGCATTTACTCCGTTCTACTACGCATCCATTCTGCTAGGTTTTTGAGTTGTTTCTTGAGAAATCTCTAATGCTAACACAATTTGTAGGAATATTCTCTAATCTACTTGCAGGTTAGGGGTTAGTTTAGATCATATAGTTGCATTTGTTAACTCACCTCTTCAATTTCTAACAGGAAAGTAAATGGATGCTCATGTAAATCTCACCTAGTCCTAACTAGGAAGGCAGTAATTGAATCATTGCTATCTTGCATATCATTGAATCATTGTTATATTGCTATCTTTCATAGTTAGACACATTGCTATCTGGGTAAAACTGAACCATTGCTATCTCATTATCACTTCAAAGTTAACAAATCCATGTTATCTAGGTAAAATTGAACACATCATTGCTATCTAGGTAAAATTGAACCATTGCTATCTTGTTATCACTTCAATGTTAACAAACTTTTGTGCTTGCCTAAGTAGATAGCTCATTTAGTTTTTTTTTCTTTCTAACTAGGGGAAAAAGAACCACTATCTTCTGTGTTTTGGGAATGATAGCAGGCCTATGCTCTCCCCTATCTTGGGTGACCAAAATGCCAAACATATCATTCTCGCATGTGTTTTTCCTTTAGAGGGACCTGCTCTTGGATACCATTCATCCAAGTAGGAATGACCCTAAGTGGTAACAGGCTAAACACCAAGCCTTACCAATCCACTATAAATAAATTGTGTTTGGAGCGAAAGCTTCAAACAACGAGTGCAGTTGTGTTATACCAACAACCAACCTCCCCCAAAACCCTCCAAGGCACAACCCTTGTAGGCTAGGAGACTCCATAACGGAGAGTAGTACTGCTGCATGTATAACCACTCGAACAGTTGCCTTTATTAAACACCTTTGTCTTAGTGGCTAAAAACCCCTATAAGCTGGTGCAGGGAAGGGTGATTATCACCTTCTGAAGATGCTTCACTAGAGATAGTGAGAATTCGGTTTTATACTATCCTTTGAAACCTAGGATTGTACTTTCTTTCTTTTAGTCCAAAAGAGTCAAAAAAATCACAAAAAAAAATAAAAAACCATAAAAACATTCTTTGTGTTTGCTGTGTCTTCTTGCCATAATTATATAAAATCAGATCAAAGAGACCATCTTGCAACAAAAGAAACCAAAAACATCAGAAAAATTACCAAAAATTTGCAAAAACTAGAGCGACGCATTTATCCTTTTTTGCTACGCATTTGTACTGACTTGCTGCGCATTTGTATTAACTTACTACACTTTTATCCTCTACTGTTGCGCATATGTTTCTGCTCATCCGTGACAGTGAGCATTTCCACATCTTTTCAAAGAAAAATTTTAGATTTTCTAGGTACCCATTTCAGTCTTGTGTAAGTTTCTATTGAAATGACAAACCAATTAGAAGTAATTCCTCAAGAACTCCAATACCTGCAAGAACAATTAAACTTTGATATCTTGCCCCAAGATCGTTTAGCAATTGCCCAAGAAATCCAAGTGATACAACAAGAAATGACAGTCTTACAAGCTGAACAGGCCAGTACTAGCTACACCTCGACCCAAAAGCATACATCCTTTTCTCACCTTCATGATACTCTTGACAAGGCAAGCACCACCTCAAGTTGGAAAATGTATACCACTCCATCTACTAGTCCTCCTTCACCATCTCCTAGAACACATGGCCCAGAGCATACTAATCCTACCATGGAGAACTCCAAATCCACCCATCCATTACCTCATTCATCTACCCATACACCTATGCAGGATGTGATCTAAGGGCTACTAGCAAAGAGTCATCCATGTCCCCAAATTCTGGTCCTTGACCTTATCAAAATGTCTTCAAACATGTCAAATCCGACAATCCCTTCATGTAACCTACAACCCCTTGAGCATATTGAAGAACCTCCTACCATACACCAAAGTCAAGGTCCGTCGCACCTTCATGTTGTTAACCAAGAGCCTATCCAAGAGTCTTCTACCTCAACTTCAATTCAAGCACATCAAGAGTTATGTCAAGAGTACACTTTAGAATATGTGGAAACATCAACCCCTTGTCTAAATCAAGATCAAATCACTCCCATCCAACCCTCACATAACCTTTATCTTTTCGATGATCCTATACCTATACATGAGAAAGAAGTCCAATTTCAAACCATTCATAGCCTATATCTTTTCCATGATCAAGATACTACCTTTGATGAAGAAGCTATCCATGAGCAACTTGATCTTATACATGAGCTAGAGATCTAATTTCGGCCCCTCCATAACCTCTATCCTTTCTGTGATCAGGATATTATCGTTGATAATGGACCTATACAAGAGCACCTTATTTCCATCACACTAAATCCTATCTATGATCAAGATCCCATCTATGATCACGAGCCTATCTGTGATCAAGTAGACCATGATGATCCTCTTAGCCCACTTTATGCATTCCATGGTCCTAAGCTTATAACCCCATCTAGTCCTATCTAAGATCCAACAACTTCCACTTCCCTTGATGAGACACTTGCCTCCCAAGCAAGCATAGAAGATCAAACCAAAAATACTCCTCCACCATCCATTATCGACCATGCTACAAATCCCCCACCATGTATCCTTGGTCTTACTACCTTCATTCATGAGTGTGCCTCCTTAGAACACCAGCCACCATTATCCTCTATCCCACCTTCTTCATCCAATAAGGAACTTGTGTCTAGTGTTCCACCTACAGATAATCTTGTTGTCCATCGCATACTCCAATATATGAACTATCAAGGTAAAGGCTTAAGCCTTCATGAACAAGGTATTTTGGAGCCCGTCCATGTCAATGTTCTTCCTCGTTTGTACGGCCTTGGATACATACCCCAAGGTGAACAATCTCAAGATGTTGGTACTTCCTCCACTCCTCCAAAGTCCACAACTTTCCATTGCAAACCCTATCATATCCCCAAAACATATGTCATCATTCCACCTCCATCATCCTACAATTGTCAAAAGCATGTGACCATACACCTTCCACCATCCAATCTACCTCCACTACTTCCAACTCTTAATATCCCTCCATACATTTTACCACCACTTCTTCCAACACCTTATTCACCCATCTATGAATCTTCTAACAATCCCAATCATGGCCAACAAATGCACATGTTGTCTAAACAAAGGGATTCCTCCAACCCCACTTCCACCATCCCATGGGAATTTAACAATAAAAATATGGATGCCTCTACCTATAAAGTCAAAAATCCTAAGAGTCCTCATGACCTAGGATACAAAAGCCAAGAATCAAAGAAATATCTTTCTCAAGAGCAGCATATACCACACACCTATATGCCAAATTGAAAACGGTGTGGGTCCACATCCAACAAATGATTACCTCTGAAGTTGCACCAAAGCTACATACACCCCAGCCCATACCTTCACGGGTACTATCTCAAAGGAAAATGGTTTGGGTGCCTAAGTAAAAAGCCATCAAGTCAAATGAGGCATCCACCTCTCAAGAATCCCAACCAACCACTTTCTCCCATTCTATTCAAAAGTCTCAAAATCTTCCATCCCACATGGCAAGCAAAAATTAGAAAAATACTCAGTCTATGTGGATCCCTACATGCCTAAGTCATTCATCCACAAGAAAAAGTCTTTGTTGCTTCCTACACTACTTTCCCATCACCAGCTTCAATGTTTATCATGGTATGTGTAACCGTTGGTCATGATTCCCTTTCATCTCACAAACATTTTCATATACCTCCTACATATCTTCCCCATCTTACTCTCGTGGTCCATACTTTTGCATAAGCTTTCCATCCGTATTCTACATCATCATCCACTATTGCACCTTCGGCAATCTACTATCTACCTTCTCCATCTCACTTTCATGCAATCCCCTACCAACGTCTATGAGAACACTTGACCTTTTCCATGAGACAACATCCATCTAACGGGTCTATCACATCTCAGGGAACTAGATACTTGAGTCTCTCCCTTCCATATCCACCTTCTCCCATCCAATTGTTTCAAAAAAAAAAAATCCCTTCGTCTAATGGTGAAAATCTGGCAAACAGGCACCTTGGATAAGTACCATGATGAAAACCTAGGAAACAAGTGTCGTGTGTAAGTTGATCTTCTATGTCACCTACACTTAGGGGCACCTTGTCTCATCAGCATATCACTCTTCTCCTATTAGTTTCCTTCTGTACCATTTCCTATCCTATCCTTCTATCCATTGCATACCTATACTGTCGAGTCCTTCCATCCTAATCCTCCATTCCTCTATTTTTTTGATCTTGATAAAGATTGGGGGCACAATGTTGACAAATGTTTTAGATGTCTCTTGACATACCTTATCCCTCCCAAACCAAGCAAATCCTTCATTAATCCTCTCATCCTTTTATCATCATAAGCATTGCCATGAAAAATCCTAAGTATTTTACCTACAATGGGGCATGTTATTCTTATGCGACATAGTCCTTGGAGATCACATCCTTGTTTCCTTCTATCCACCTTTGCCCATCCTCATACCTACCCGTTCCATTCTTTATCACCCATACATCTACCTATCTGTGGTGTTTCCTTGTCATTGGTATCATCTGATCCATATCTATTCCATATCATGTCTTATTTGTTCCATATCATGTCTTATCCGATCCATATCTGTTCCATATCTAATCCATATCCATTCCATATCATGTCTTATCTAATCCATATCAGTTTCATGTCATGTCTTATCTATTCCATATCTAATCCATATTTTTTCCATATCGTGTCTCATCCGATCCATATCTTAGGTCCATTAGGGTTTACCGCGAACTACATTGTCTCTACATCGTCACGTAGGCAAGGCCATTTAGCAATGAGCCCCCGAGGCACTAGGTCAGTCCATTAGGGTCTGTCTCACCAGTAAGGATTGTGGAATCTTTTCACCAGGCAAGCAAGCACAAGCAAAACCTGCTTTTCAAGCAAAAATCTTGACGCAAGACCTCAACCTATCCAAAGTAAAGAAAGCAAGTACCTAAAGCACTCTAAATAATTTTACCTAAATTATGGCAAGAAACAAACACATCTAAATGCAAGAATATTTTGTGGTTGTGATCAGGTTAGGTTACAGAGTCTTGGTTTTTGTTATCATGTCTTTCTATGCTACTCAAGGATGCCAAAAGCTAGAGATGCTATGATGGGGACATGATTATTTTCTTTGTTTGCTGTTTGTGAATTAAACTTTAGTAATGTGAAGCCTTGTCTAATGACATGATCAACAAAAGATCATCGAGGACATCAAAGGTCTAACATGAAAGAGGGCAATCCTTGTCTATTGATATGCAAGAAATACTTAGGTCATCTCGGTTCAATTATACCTAGATGCTTGTATTAACTTGCTAAATCAAAATCTATGTAAGCGATGCTCAGGTCATCTCAGTTCAATTATACCTAGATGCTTGTATTTTCTTACAACATTTCAAAAACACACAAAAACAAAAAAGCCCAATGATGAAATAAGCACTTCAAAATACTTGCAATATCAAGATGTCAAAAAACCACTCGCATCCACAAAGCATCCACAAGCATCCATATCCCATGCAATAAAAATTTCTAAAGCATCCATAGCCCATGTAATAAAAGATCCAAAATGTAGAGTATCAATACAAACAAAAGCTTGCGAGTCCTTCTGTCGAGTCTATCAGTCAAATTTCTATCTATGATCATATCTTTTATCTTTATCCAGTTAGTCTGAGTAGTGATCTAGATGCAAGGTCCATCCTTAATCCATACCAATCAAGTCAAGTCAATCTTGTCAAATGATCCAATCACAATCAGTGGTCTTGATCCTTATGTAGTTGTAAACCAACTCAATTAGTTAATCAATCAATTGTCTTATACAGGATGTCACATTGTCGAAATCAGACCAACACACGTGTCTTACATGATATGTTTCATTTCCTGAAACCAGACATTATCCTTTGTGTTTGCTCTAGGGATCTATCATTCCCCACCATGACAACATGCCTGCCGTGTTGGTCTAGGGGTATATCGTTCTCCACCATGAAAACACTGTCGTATATCATTATTAGTCTATCATTGGTTTACCGCTTGACAGGGGCAATACCTTGCTTGTTCTTGTATCATTTGTGCATACTTACTTGCTTGTGTGTGGTATCATTCTATCTTGCATTGCGTATCATTCGGCTCTTTCTCCAACCAATTTCTTCACCCCAACCTAATTTTACCTTCATCTTCGTGAGATTGTTCATCTCACGCCTTCTGCCTTCTTCCCGTCTAATCTCTCGGGGGGGCATCCTTTCATTGTTAAACCTATACCAAGGGCAAACTAGGACATGTATCATTATTAGAAACTTATTCTTTGAAGCAACGCTATAAACTGCATTGCATCAAAGAGGGGCAAAATGTATACGCCTAAAAATGACACGATTCGGTCTAAGTAAATATTCTTAATATTTATTCCCTTCTAATTCTTCTATCAATAAATAAATAAACAAATTTATTTATTCAATTTATATTCCTCTAAGTTAATTAAATATCGAAATATTTAATTATCTCTTCTAAAGTCAAAATTAAATAAAATCCTTTATTTAATTAAATTCTTCTAAACAATTAAATAATTCTTAATTATTTAATTAAGTCAAAATCATTCTTCCAAATTTAAATAAATCAAATCAAATTTATTTAAATCCTCTCAATCTCCAAAAATAAAATATAATCAAATATTTTATTTATTCTTCCAAATCATGCACAACAATTAAATAAATCTATTTATTTAATTTGCTTTCTTATCTTCTAATTCTTCAAATATCTTCCAAATATTCTAAAAATAAGTCTTCCTCTTCATGCACACAAAATTAAATAATTTATTATTTAATTTCTCTCAAATCATGCAAAAGCAAATCTCAAGTTGAGTTAATTGACTCAATCAACCTTTTTTTTATCAATATCTCTTAAATTAGAAAAAAGTTTTCTAATTTATGAAAAGCATGTCTTATCTTTAGAAAAGAAAGTAGTTAACTCAAATAAAACAACTTTTGTGTGACACTTGTATTTTTCCTATTCACACACATTCCTCAACCGTTCTATACCGTTGATCTTCTCATTCTTTCTATACCATTGATCTTCTCTCTCTCGACTCTATAGATTGAACCCTGTTCTTCCATTTCATTCATCTAAGCCTTCAGTATTGTTACTCTATAGGAATTACAGCATACCTTTGGCACCAATTCCTTCATTGCTTGTGATCACACTCGTTAGCATACTACTACCATTGTTGTGAATCTCCTCTTCATGGCGAAACTATCATAGCCATTCTCCATTGACAATCTTGGAATCATAGCAAGGAAGTGCACTCTCTAAGGGCCTTATTCATACATGCAAGATTGATTGAGATAAGCAACCAACGGAAGCTATGAAGCTTTGAGGTTTGCAAAGGTTTTTGAAGTTCTTTTGTTTGGTTAGTCTCATTGTTTCTATATTTCATTGAGTTTTGGGTATTTTGCTATTGATGTATCGAGTCTAAAAATAGGGGTCATGACATCCCTCCCTAATTAATGTATCATCCTTTTAATCAAGGAATGATAAATGTTTTATATGAAATCATATGTTTATAGTTTATTAGCTTTCAATAATTACCAAAATTAGGAAATATTTGCTTCATAATTTTTTTTCCTAATTTACACTCCCATCACTCATTTGGTCCCATGGACTAAAACCTGATGCATTGTTCTATTTCTCAAACTAATGGTGCTTTTTCCCAAAATTTGTATTGGCTTGAGAATTACTTGCCTTCTTGAACCTATAAATTTTTCCAATTTAAAATATTATATGGGTTGACAATATATTTTCTAAGTAAAGTAATATGGAATACATCATGAATTCTTACCAATGATAGTGGTAGTGCCAATCAATATGCAACAAGGTTAATTAGTTTAATAATTTCAAAGGGATCCATAAAGTAAGGCACCAACTTTATGGTTTTCCCAAAATTAATCAGATCTCCTTTGCAACTTTTCCTACTAAAATATTATTTCTCCAATGTGGTAACTATGTGGGGTTTTGTTTAAGTCAATATAGATTTTCTTTCTATGAAAGGCTTCTTTCAACCTTTACCTTATAATCTTCACTTATTTATAATTTAGGACTATTCTCAACTTTGTTTTCCAATCCATCCCATTTGAGAGAAGTTATACACTTCCTCCTATACAAGGCCTCAAACTAGACCATTTTGATGGATGTATGATACACATCATTATTTTATCTCCCTACTTGTTCACACCCTCTTCATATTTTTGTTTTCACCTTTCCCATTGTATTTCTCTATCTTTATCATAACTCTCACCTCAACCCAAACATGTCTAATCATATTATTCTTCCCACTATTTAAGAAGATAACACTTTTCCTCCCTCTAATGACCACTTTTATCATAGTGCCTCCTATGATGTAATTGAGTCTAAGGAGAATGCCAAGATAGCTTATATATGAGGTAAGTATATATGAGGTAAGTATGTCTAAGGATGACACTAACCCCTCCTCTTTGGTCAATTCCCTTAGCCACATGTTCATTTCCCATTCTTCTAGACTTGAGATTTTATAGTGAATAGGCCACACAATTCATGTGAATGTACCATATCTCCCTCCCTCCTGTCATTCCCAACCATTTGATATATCTAATTATTTGGGCCTTCCTCTTCTAACCTTCCTTATCATTTAGATCCACTTATAATTCCACTTGCTCCTCTTAATTATCCACCTTCTAATTCCTAGTTGACTTTTACTATCTCTACCACTATATTATACGCATTCCCTTCTATCTCCACCACAACTCTTCCTTCTCTTTCACACTATTATATTCTAACTTCCCTTCATAAATCTTCTCATACACCTCAAACTTCCCTTCCTCTTTAACTTCCCTTCTCACATCCTTTTCTTGACATGTTTCTTATTATGGCAATATCCCCTCCTATGTTGATCCTTTTTCCATGTCATCTTATTTTCCCTATACATCTACCTATCTTTATTTTCTTACTCATTTCCCCTCCCATGCCACCTCCCAATTACCTTTTCTTCCTTTTCCATCCAAAATATATCCCCTTCCTTCTTCCATGGATATCACTTCATTTACATCTTCAAATTCACCATCCTTTGGATTTTCCTTCCCTTCTCTACCTCCTCTCCATTATACATAATCTTATGATCCTACCATGCCTCATGTTCTACAACACCTCTAGGATATACAACAAAAAAGAGATGTACTCCTACCTTCTTCTAAACAAAAGGTGATAATGAATCTACACTATAATTCCCTATCTCCCTATAATCTTTCTCATCTATTTCTTCCATGTTTATATCCCCTCAATTTGCAATGTATTATAGAAAAGGGACCATACAATGCATGTATGGTCCTTCAATGTGATATGTATATATCTAATATATGATTATCACATCCTCACATAAATTTTCCCCACAACACTTAAGAAATGGCTACTAGAGTGGTTATATTTTGTTTTGCATAACTCTATCCACTCATTTATTGATCTTGCATATGCATTTTTAAGGTACTTTCAAGTCAATATAGGCTTCAAGGTTAATTTCACTAAATTAGTACATTTCAAGAAAGTCCCCACTAAGGAGGTAAGTGATTTTTTTACAATTTCAATTAATTATTTTAGAGATGCATTACCATTTCCTAGATAATGAGATCTACCACATCTTTTTAAAGATTTTGTTAGCACCAATACAAGATAAGGTCCTCTTCTAGCACTATACTAATTTCTTAGATTTGTGTGCTAGCCTTAGAGATTATGAGACTATGTTAGAATATTTTTTTTATTTTATTTCATGATCCTTCTCCTTCTACCTATTCTACTCCTACTCATACTTATTAGTCCTTACCTTCTAAGTTTTCTAAATATACCTTCAAGATCAATTAAAACCCTAATGTCTCAAATAAAATGAAAAAGTAGATGTTTATCATGCAAATCTATCTCTTTATACTTATTCTTCTAATGTTATATCTTTCAAATCATAATCTATCCATTATTCACCCACCTAAATGATTATCTATACTCCATTATAAATCAACTCCTTGTAGCCAACCTTCTTGATCTTCCTCCCATTTATCCTATAGGCTTTCTCTTCCTCCCCTGATGAGGTCATTGTAGATGTCTTTAATTCATCATCATTTAATTTTATCAATCTAGAGGTGTCTAGAGTGATCTACAGTAAGACTCTCTTGTGTGGGGATTTGAAGTGGAATCTAAATCTTGTGGGATGGAAGGATTATATTAACTGCTAAAGGAAACTTGTAATTGAAATTTAAACTAATCTATATGTTGGAAGGAAACACACATGTTGGAATTAAAACTATTCTATCTGCTTGGAAAGAAACACACATGCTGAAATTGAAACTATTCTATCTACTTGGAAAGAAACACACATGCTGAAATGGAAAATATTTAAGCTAGATTGCAGAAAGGAAACTCATATTAGCCATCAAAGCATTAAAATTTATCTTGTCAATCCACAAAAATGAAATACTCAGATAGCAACTGAATAGACCAATGTTGTTTCACATAATAACAAACTTCTTTTTGGTATTTTTAGAATTAAGAGATGAACCTACATGTATTAAACACATAGAGCATGCACACTGAAGAAGAACATGACAACTAACAATAACACATAAAAAATTGACAGTAAAAAGGAAACACAAAAATAAAACATACAGATATCTAGTGAGAGATCTCCTCCTAGTTGGGAAAGTGGGCCCTACTTTCCCAACAGGAAGGGTCTTCTTGAACTCAATTAACTTCAGCAAAAATTCCCCTTCATTTTCATTAAAGATAAGCCTAGATGGGCATGGATACACGAGTAAAACAAGAAGATTTTCTCCTTGATGAAAAATAGTAATTCTTGACTACAAATTGGGACTAACTGAGAGAATCTACTAGGCTCCTAATTATACATTCAAGCCTTTATTTTTTGCAATAACTACACTAGTCCTAGCTACAGTGAAACTTGGACTGAACTAGTTGCTTATTTAATACATTGGCAGTTCCTTTGCTTTTGAACTTTAGATTAGAAATTTGTATCAATCTCGATTATTAAAAATCAAATAAATCTTTGAATTGGTGCGGGCATGAACTAATGGTCACTTTTAGTTACCATAAAACCAAAATGACATGTGGACTAGAGTTCTAGAGTTGTCAATGAGTTGTGTCATCAAGATAAACAACTAGAATTGTTGGTGAGTTTGCATCATTGGAATCCCAAATGAGCCTTGGTTTGCCACATTAATCATCGACTTAAAGGGAGGACAATTCTTTTACAATGTTGTAGGAATTTGGATCTCTCTAGAGTTTAGGCTTTCAATGAGGAAGGTGGCTCTTGAGAGGTCTAGAGGCTTCTGGAAAGCTCCTTACTATATTAATCATGCAATCAACATACAACTTGGACAAGAACTCAATAAAACATACATTTGAAAGTAGAATTCATAGTAATTTGTCAAAATATTTCATCTAAATAAATAAAGACTAAGCATGCATATAATTCATTCAAAAGACAATTATAATCACAATAATATTTAGATATATGTGCCATAGTACAATATCAGAGTCTTTAAACAAAGAATATGCAGAAATTAACATGGTCATGGATTTGACTCACCATCTCCCCCAGCTTAATCTTAGCCATGTCCTCATGGCAAAAGGAGGACAACATCCTCATTTGTTAAATTCTTCTCTTCAAGGATTAAACTACAATCAAAGTCCTCTATGTTGTACTCAAAAAGTTATCTTCCTCTGGTTATAAAACCATCATTTTCTTTCTACTATCCTAGAATACCACTTATCTTCTTTGTGTTGCCTCATTGGCCCTTGAATAGTAAGGAGAGGGGCTAGCATCAATAAAAGTAGTGGCTGAAATCTCATTCCCACCCAATTCTATTTCTTCTCCTAGATTAGGGCTACGAATTTTTTTGCCCTTGCAAACATCCATCTGAGTCTTAATGGGGAGATTAGCTCCCTTTATTTGAAACAAGCAGGTAGGTCCTTGTATCTAAAAAGAGAACTTATAGTAGTTGCACTGGGGAGGAAGCTGGCAATTTCCTAGAAATTTGCATTACAAGAGTCCAAATTCTGCACATATTGTTCCGTGATACCCTACCTGTAGACTTGACTCTTGAAGGCTTTAGTAAACCATGTAGTCTTGGGGCATTCGTGCCTCATTAGTAAGACAATATTTCTAGCTGTTGTGTTATATTCTTCCATGTGTTCTTCCCATAGCTGGTTATTCCTCAAGAGGGATAGATAGCTCCTCAGTTGGAGCTCTCCCACATACAAATTCAACATAGAGGTATTGACATGGCCCATAATGTGTCCATGTTGGAAAAATTCACATAAAAGGTTTTGTTGATCTTTGGGATTTTGTACATAGGTTTCCATCAATTCCTTATCATTGTCAAAGTCAAAATATAAATCACAGCTAATTTGAAGCAACTTCTACTTCAAAAATTGTTCCCTTAAAAATAAAGCATACACACCTAAAGGTGACTGTTATGCTAACAGAGTCTCCCCTATTTCACAGTTAGGGAAAGTCTTTTCTCTGCTGCCTTCTTCTCTATCCGAAGAGTCTCCAGGCCTCTCCAGAGCTACCCATTTTCTATCTTGAGCTATGCATTGTATTGAGATATCTACATGTTAAGCTTGTAAATCCATAATGCAGCTGGTGTAGGGGAAGGTTGTGTCGGCCGTTGTGCAAGATTTGCAATATGAGCATCCTTTTGTGCAATTGTGGCCTTCTACCACTCTAACTCCTTTTGAAACTCAGAAATTATTTTATCTTTCTCTTTTTTCTCTTAAGAAGCCTATTGCAATTACTGCTCCAATTTTGTATCTTTATCCCTTAATTATTGAGCTAGGGCTTCTAGCTACTTTTTGCATTCTTTTAATTCATGCTCTACTTTGAATAAATCCAGAACATGTAGGGTTTCTTCCTTGTCTTCACCCTCAACAAGATTATCTATTTGAGGTTCTTTTCCTTTTCTACGGTAAAATTTAGGGGTTTTTTCTTTGCTCTTCAAGGGTTTCCTCTTTTCTTTTCTCTTCGGGGGTGGAATGACTCCCTGAAATCATCACTGGTTCCTGCTCTACCTCCACCCTCTCTTCCTCATTAGATGAGATAACAAATGTTCTTGGGTGGTGTGTTGATGCAAGGGTGGAGGCAATAGTTTCCTCACCTACTTCTTTTTAGCTTGGCTACTCCATTACCCTCTGGAGCCATCTATACTGGTGTGTCTATGGCTCAGTAGAGACTGAAATAACAAAATTCTGATGTTTCTTCTTCTTTTTCTTTGGCTTTAATTCCAAAAAGTCCTCCCATTTCATCTATCCATCCTTCTGCTAGATGGAGTGCTGCTTAATGATTAAATAGATTAGCCCATGATGGCTAATTTGGCCTTCATTTCATTTTACTTTTTCCATCATGTTAAGAAAACATGTATGTAGATAAGCAGGAATATTGATTAAACAATTTGGCCAGTTTACCCCATGTCACAGATGGATTATCATGCACGTACCTGGGCCTAATACAACACCATATTGACCATCACAGGTGAAGAATTTCATAACCCACAGGACAAGAGTCTTCCATGGGTTCGGAAGACTGATCCTCTCTATGCCTTGACTTGCTCCTTTGCTCACAATATATCTCAGCAAAGGCTTCAGAGCAACATGGAGGCTCTAGATTAAATCCTCATATGAGGGCTTGGTTTGAAATAGATCAACCCCTACTTTTGGAATCTCAGAAATTTGACTAATAATAGTAGGGCTTATGGGAACTCTTACCCCTTTCACCGTGGAGAAGGTTCGATGAAAGTTGGTGACAAATTCTTCTACCAATTCTGCCTCGTAACCATTGAATTTTTGAAAGAATTGTAACCATCCGACCTACTAAAAGATTTTTGCACTTGCTTGATCAAAAATTACATTCTTTGTCTCAACTTTCTGTTTATTTCCCATTGCTGGATTACTTCATTACTAGTCTCACTTTGGTAGATGTAGAACAGAGTAGAGGGAGGGAATGGCTGTGACTATGATGGAGAAGAAATGAATTTGGCAATTTCCTTCAATCGATGATGACTTCAACATATTGAGTGTAGATGGAACTGCAATTATTCTTACCATCTTTTCAAGAGTAATGGCATGTATGACAAATTGTCCTCTCCGTACCTTGGACCTCCTAATCTTGAGTTGCTATGAGCAGAAGGTCATGTTGAGCCACCACCTTAAATGTCATTTCCATTCAAATCTGGAGCTGACGACATCTCTCATCACTCCACCCTTCTGTGTAATTAATAACCATTTATGATTACAAATTGTAATCATGATTACCTTCTAAATACTCATTGATTTTCCCTTTATGGTGTAGACACCCTAAATTGACCATGTCGTCATACCACTTGCATTTCATCAAATCTGTCTAATCACCTACATTTTAAACACTAATTAAATAATCTAATTATTTAATTAATTTCTCCAAAATCATCAAACTCTTCCAAAATGCCAAAATTCAACATTAATTGAATAAATTGTATTTATTTGATTAATTTAATTAAATTCCTCTATATTCTTCCAAAATTAAATAATGTTTATTATTTAATTAAATCATTATCCACTTTCAAATTTCAAGTCCACATTAATTAAATAAATCCAATTATTTAATTAATTCATCCAATTCTATCTTATCTACAATTAAATAATTCTACATTATTTAATTAAATCACTTGTTGATGAAGGGGGTAAGTCACAAAACACACAATAACAGATATTGAACACAACAAATAGAACTTTCTTTTATTGAACTGGGCAACTCATTACATCACAAAAGCTCAATTACAATCAGAGGATGAATCCTCTACTAGCCGCAACAGATTACAGCTTTCCCAGCCTCAAGACTTTAGAATCTTCAACCTTCTATAACCCCAAATCAGCCAGGGTTTCTATTTTCCCACCTATTCCTGACTCTACACTGGCCCCCTTAACTCTACTACTGCTCAGGGTTCCTAAAATAGTCATAAATAGCACTTTTTGGCAGCCTCTAGCTAAATTTCAAAATTTGTGACTCCCTCCAAAAGTAGGTCAACTTCCGGGAAGCATAACTTTTGATCCGGGTGTCCAATTGATGAACCGTTTTAAGCGCCAGAAAGCTTGTGATGTGAACTATCACACCAGAAATCCATAAACAGATTTCCATCAACTTTTTAGGACATTATGGGAAGTTTTAGTGCCTCATATCTCGTTCCAAAAATTTTGAGGGGCTTTTCGGAAAACAAAAACTTTAATATCTTTTAGCTCACAAATGATCTTTGCCTGATTACTTCGCCAAAGGTCTTATATTTTCGTTATGTAACTTTCTAGAAGTTTTTGCTTCATTATGTGCCCCAAATGCAAACTTTCTAAAAATAGCAGGTACACTTTCCAAAATAGGCAGATCGCTATTTTTAGCAGTTTTGGAAAAATTGAAAGTCCTACATTATTATTCAGGATATTATGGAACCAAAAACACTAATTATGGAAAGAAATGAAAAAAACTACAATTATTTTGAATTAACTTCTTTTTGGGTGATGCAAGATTGCCCTTACACCACTGGATGCTCTTGCATCAGACACCCAGGGTAATTTGAGAAGTGACCCCGTCACGTCTCAGATGTTTGTGTGAGGAAAACCCAAACGGTCAACCTCTACCTTAGACAACCAAGAAGAATCTTCAATAGGCCTTCCTTTCCATGATACCAGATATTCTTCATATTGCTTGTTCCGAGTACTTCTTCCCACATGGCTATCCAAGATCTCTTCTATCTCCTCCATTGAAGTAGATGCTGGAATACTCCACTGTACTGCTATTGGTCCATCCTTTGTTCCACCTTCATGATATTCTAATAAATCAGTAATGTTGAAAACAGGAGAAATATTGATCCCACTTGGTAGCTCTAACTCATATGCATTTCCTGAATCATGCTTCTTCAGGATTCTGCATGGTCCAAATTTCTTCATTTTCAACTTATTGTATGTTCCAATTGGGAACCTTTCTTTTCTCAAGTGAACCATGACTTCATCTCCTACCTAGAATTCCTTATATCTCCTCTTCTGATCTACCTTAGCCTTGTACTGAATATTCATTTTATTAATGTGCTTTCTCACTTCTTCATGCAATTTCTTCAAATGTTCTACAAAGTCTTCGGCGTCAGCACTTGTCTTTTCTCCATTGTCTAGCTTCCTTAACTCACGGGCTATTACCATATACAATCTGGAATGGTGATTTACCAGTACTCCTATTGACAGAATTGTTGTAGGCAAATTCTGCCTGTGGTAAAATCGAATCCCATCCCTTGGGCTTATCTCCTACTAAGCATCGTAGCAGGTTACCCAAACTCCTATTCACCACTTCAGTTTGTCCATCAGTCTATGGATGGTGTGCAGAACTAAACTTCAAATCTGTCTTCAACTTCTTCCACAATGTCCTCCAGAAATAACCAACAAACTTGGTATCTCGATCTGAAACTATGCTCTTTGGTAGACCATATAGTCTCACCACTTCCCTAAAAAATAACTCTACAATATGAATAGCATCATTAGTCTTCTTACAAGGAATAAAATGTGCCATCTTTGATAATTTGTCCACTACCACAAAAATAGAATCATGCCCTCTCTGTGTCCTTGGTAAACCAAGAACAAAATCCATACTAATATCATCCCATGGCTTCTCTGGTACAGGTAATGGTTGATACAACCCTATATTTTGACTTGTTCCTTTTTCCATCTGACATACTCTGCAACTCTGCACAAACTTCATCACATCCTGCTGCAACTGTGGCCAATAATAATTTTCACCAACAATAGAAATGGTCTTATCTCAACCAAAGTGTCCAGCCAGTCCTCCACTATGCTTCTCTTTAATCAGGTTCTCTCTCATGGAACTCCTCGGAATGCACAATTGGCTTCCTCTAAACAACATGCTGTCTTGGATTATGAAATCCAACCATTTTGTCCTATCCAAAGTAACAGGCTCCAGACAAGCTTTCCAAGCCTCTGCAAAATCTGGATCTTCAGGGTACAAACTTTTGAGCTCATCGAACCCAACAACCTCTATCTTCATTTCTGTCAACAAATTTTGCCTTCTACTCAAGGCATCTGCAACTCTGTTGGACTTCCCACTCCTGTGCTTCAAAACAAAGGTATAACTTTGCAAAAACTCAACCCATTTTAAGTGCCTTTGGTTCAACTTCCCTTGACTATTAATATACTGCAAAGCCTGATGATTAGTATATAAAACAAACTCTTTTGGCAACAAATAATGTCTCCATTTCTTCAAAGCCTGAACTATTGCATAAAATTCTTGATCATAAACAGAATACTTTTTCTTGGCATCATTAAGCTTCTCACTAAAATGGGCAATGGGCTTACCTTCTTGGCTCAAAATAGCTCCTATATCACTACCACTAGCATCACAATCTACCTGAAATACCTTATTGAAATCTGGAAGTGCCAAAATAGGTTGTTCTACAACTTTCTACTTTAATGTATCAAAGCTCTTGTCTGCTCCTTTAGTCCATCTAAACTCTTTTCTATCCCCTCTCATTGTCTCAGTTAGGGGTGCACAAATGCTACTAAAATTCCTGATAAACTTTCTATAAAAACTTGCCAAACCATGAAAAGATCTTACCTCCGTTGCACTCCTTGGCATAGGCCACTCAATGATAGCCCTTACTTTTTCTGGGTCCATCTTAAGACCTTCCTCTGAGACAACAAATCCTAGATATACCAACTCCTTCTTTGCAAAACTACATTTCTTCAGATTAATCAGCAACTTCTCCTCCCTTAGCTCCTCTAGAACTCTTCTGATATGCATCAAATGCCCATCCCAAGTCTTATTAAAAATCAAAATATCATCCAAATAAATAATAACAAAACTTCCCAAAAATTCTTTCAGTACCTCGTTCATGAGCCGCATGAATGTGCTCGGTGCATTAGTTAGCCCAAATAGCATGACTAACCACTCATACAAACCTTCCTTTGTCTTGAAGGCTGTCTTCCATTCAGCCCCTTCTCTGATACGGATTTGGTGATACCCACTCTTCAGGTCAATTTTCATGAAGTACTTGGCTCCACTCAAACAATCCATGATGTCATCCATTCTTGGCAATGGAAATCTATACTTGATCGTTATCTTATTGATGGCTCGAGAGTCTGTACACATCCTCCATTCTCCATCTTTCTTTGGTGCTAGTACTGCAGGTACCACACATAGACTTAGGCTCTCCCTTATCAGTCCCTTCCTCAACAACTCCTGAACTTATCTGTTCAACTCTTCATTCTCTGCAGGGGTCATTCTGTGGGCTGCCTTGTTTGGCAAACTGGCTTCTAGTATCAAATCCATTTGATGACTTATCTTCCTTACTGGTGGTAAACCTTCTGGTACATTATCAGAGATAATGTCCTGGAACTCTTCCAACATATCTAAAACTTCTGCTAGTACATCTTCACATTTCTCTTGACTAATCTTAAGAATCAATGCAAAGCAATGATGCTCATGCTTCATACCCTCCAAAAATTTCCTACCATCTACCAAACAAATTCTGGCAGTACTACATACCTTTTCTTCCACCTCCTTTAAGGGCTTCAACTTATGACAAACTCCATCCTTTGTTAGGGAATAAGTGTTTGCACGGCCATCATGGACAACGCTCCTATCATACTGCCACAGCCTCCCCAACAGCATATGACATGCATCCATCGGTATGATATCACGCAGCACCTCATCATGGTAGTCACCAATATTGAACTTCACTAAACACTGTTCATTGACCAAAGCTCTATGGTCCTTCTGCAACCATGCAATCCGATATGGATGCGGATGCTTTCTTCTTATCAACTTCAACTTGTCAACCATCTCCTCTGAAACAAGATTATCAGTGCTTCCACTTTCAATAATAATATCACAACACTTACCCTCACATTTGCACCTTGTGCGGAATAAACTCTTCCTTTGATTGGGTTCTTTCTCAGCATTCAACAAGGTTCTTCTAACAACTAGGGTTTCTCCCCTTTCAGCATCTACAGAATGCTCAGAATGTGCATCTTCATCTACATGTGCAACTCGTGCATTACCTTCAGGTCTTCTATTTGTCCTTCCTTGATGTTGCGGACACTCATATGCTCGATGCCCTTCTTCTCCACATTGGAAACAGGTTCCTCTGAAACCTCCTCTTCCAGGTCCTTGCCCAGGTCTACCTCTTCCTCTTCCTCTTTGCTCACCATTGTTCTAGTCACGAGGGCGGTAGGTATTATCCCCTCTTTGATTTCGACTGGTGCCTACTTCTTCACTTTTCTTTTGATCTTCATTATGACCTCCATAGGGTCTTCCACTAGTCCTTCCACCTTGACCTCTTCCCCTTTGCTTTCTATCAAATCTTTTGTTTAGCTTCTCTTCCACCTTCAGGGAAAACTGGTACGCATCTTCTATGGTGGTCATTCTGACTAGGCTCAACTCCTCTTGAATACTCGGCCTCAACCCATTAATGTAATGGGCTACCTTCTCCTTGTTGGGCTCTGCATGGCCTGTCCTGATAGTAATTTTATAAAACTCTTCTATATACTCCTTAACAGACTTGTTACCTTGCTTTAGTCCTTGTAGCTTCTTCAGCAACTCCATCTCATAGTCCACAGGAATGAACTGCTTCTTCAGTTTCTCCACCATCTGATCCCATCTGGTAATCTTTGCTTTTCCTCTTATGTTCCTCTCTAATTAGACCTCCTTCCACCAAATATTGGCGTGGCCCTTCAACTTTGTTTTTGCAAACTTACCCGATCTGGGTCCTCCACATCTTCATACTCAAAATACTCCTCCATGTCATTGATCCAATCAATAAGCTGTTCTGGATTCAAATCTCCAGAATATGTAGAAACTTCGATCCTGGGCCTCTTTCCGATCTTTGAAATGACCCTCAACAACCTTACTTCTGCAGCATCTTCAGCAGCTTCTTGTTCTTCCTTAGATAGCTCTTCTTCAACTTCATCTTCACTTTCTTCTCTTGTCCTCGGCTCAAACCCTCTTCGTAGCTCCTCTTGCAATGCATTGATTTGCCTTTGTAGGGCTCTAAAACCCTCTTCTGTCAAAGCATTCCTCCCAACATGATTTCTTCATGGAGGCATCTTGGTCTCTGCAACAAACCCACAACCTCAGGTCCTGGTGCAAACTGCCTCACGGTCGGTGATCTGTTTACACACTCAGGAACCCTCGCTCTGATACCACTTGATGAAGGGGGTAAGTCACAAAACACACAATAACAGATATTGAACACAACAAATAGAACTTTCTTTTATTGAACTGGGCAACTCATTACATCACAAAAGCTTAATTACAATCAGAGGATGAATCCTCTACTAGCTGCAACACATTACAGCTTTCCCAGCCTCAAGACTCTAGAATCTTCAGCCTTCTGTAACCCCAAATCAGCTAGGGTTTCTGTTTTCCCACCTATTCTTGACTCTACATTGGCCCCCTTAACTATACTACTGCTTAGGGTTCCTAAAATAGTCATAAATAGCACTTTTTGGTGCCCTCCAGCTAAATTTCAAAATTTGTGACTCCCTCCAAAAGTAGGTCAACTTCCGAGAAGCATAACTTTTGATCCGGGTGTTCGATTGACGAACCATTTTAAGCGCTGGAAAGCTCGCGATGTGAACTATCACGCTGAAAATTGGTAAATAGATTTCCGTCAACTTTTCAGGACATTATGGGAAGTTTTAGTGCCTCATATCTCATTCCAGAAATTTTTAGGGGCTTTTCAGAAAACAAAAACTTTAATATCTTTCAGTTCACAAATGATCTTTGCCTGATTCCTTCGCCAAAGGTCTTATATTTCTATTATGTAACTTTCTAGAAGTTTTTGCTTCATTACGTGCCCAAATGCAAACTTTCTAAAAATAGTAGGTACACTTTCCAAAATAGGCAGGTCGCTATTTTTAGTAGTTTTGGAAAAACTGAAAGTCCTACATTATTATTCAGGATATTATGGAACCAAAAACACTAATTATGGAAAGAAATGAAAACAACTACAATGATTTTGAATTAACTTCTTTTTGGGTGATGCAAGATTGCCCTTACACCACTGGATGCTCGTGCATCACTTGTTCTTCTAAATTTAAATAAATCATGCAAATTTATTTAAATTGTCTCAATCCTCTAAAAATAAATAAAATCAAGTATTTTATTTATAATCCTCTGTTCCTCTATCATGTACAAACAATTAAATAAATTTATTTACTTAATTTCAAATATCTTCCAATTCCTCTTAAAATATCATGTTAACTCATGTGCACAATCAGTCTTATTTTTAGAACTCTAAAAAAGGCAAAATTATAAGTTGAATTATCTATTCAATTAATCTTGTTTTCATCATATTTTAAATAAAAATATCCTTATGGATTGACACATCTTGTGTGCACATTCATCATGGTTATTTTTTTATCTCCTCCATTGATTCTTCTGAATTATCTGGACCATTGATTGATGATGTTTGAAACCTATATAAACCCTCCTCATCTCCTTCACAATTCCTCTTCGATCACTTATTCTCAGGCATCCTTTACAACGCTTTGAGCATACATCGCATCGATTGAGCAACCTTACGATCTTTTGACATTGATCTTTGAGCACTTTGACACTTTACTTGCTTGTTGCAAACATGGTTTCACAATGTTATTAAGCAATTCACATCCAACAAAAGGAACAACATAAATCTAGGTAAAAGCTTTCTTATTTCACTGGATTTATTGATAATGACTTTTATTTAGATTAGTTCTCTTTATGTTATGGATTTTTGATTTGTTTTGATTTTATCATTTATTATAATAGATTTTCCTCATACACATTCTAGCATGCCCAGTGGGACCCACTAATCCCTCTTTTTCTTTGAGAAATTGATTTTTTTTAAGTACAGTACGAAACAATGCAAAAGATAGAGAAACATGCTTTTGGCAGTATAACAAAGCACTTTTGGCAGCATAGTATAGCACCCCCGGGCGATACTGTGGCGCCTTTGGTAGAACAGTAGCGCACTATTGGTAACATAGTTCAATGCTATTGGTAGCGCAGTAAGGCGCTTTTGGCATATTAGAGTTTTTCTAGATCTTGCTTTGTCATTTGAAGGATTTTAACTCTCATAACTATCATTGATTTGATTGACAAGCTGATTTATTTGTCATTCAATTTTCTTTTATACATCCTAAGCTGACGTATTTAGGAGTATTTGCCATTTTTGAGTTAACCTATCTATTGGTGGCATTTTTTGAATTGTTATTGATCCCAAGTTACAGATCTATCAACTATTACATCCTAGATCTATGAAGCAAACATGAAATTATCTTTTTGACCTAACTTTTTTGACAAAATACAACTTTTTTTTAGATCAGTGATAGTAAAGTGCTTTTGGTAGCACAGGACGGCACTTTGGGCAACACAGTACGTCACTTCTAGATCTACAGCAGCACTTCTGGTCACACAGTGCATCACCTCTAGTCTAGAGAAACTCACTTTCGGTAACATAGTGCAACGCTATCGGTATCTCAATAGGTCACTTTCAGTAAGACAGTAATGTGCTCTTGGTCAAATTGGTTTATTTTTGCTAAACTTGTGAGTTTTTTGGGAACTAATTGACCTATTGCATCTTCTTATCACTCACACAGAGCAAATAGGTTTTTCTAACATGTTCATGCAGGATTGGCATTGAAGAAATGTCACTCTATTGCACTAAGTCTTAGAAACATATTGCCTTCTTAAGGGACAATTGAACAAACATTTCTTTTGCAATCTAAGTCTTAGGAACATATTACTTTCTTAAGGGACAATAGACATGTATGCGAAAACACCTCAATTTTCTAAGGGACAATGGACATGAATGCCAAACACTTCAATTTCATAAGGGACAATTGACAACTACAATCATGTGTGTGCCTAATTTAGTTGCACCTTATTTTTCTTATAACGGGACAATTGAACCTTTGTTTGGCATGCTTGCTCTTACATTTCAGTTATTCCTTTAGAAGGGCCTACTTTTGGATTGCATTTCATCCAAAAGGGATGACCCTAAGCAGAGTTTTCCTTTGAACTGCTATATAAGAGGGATAAGGAAAAATCCAAGTCCTAACCGACATTAGCCTTACCTTGTGGTGCCAAACTGAAAAGAGGTGTACTAGCTCTTTGTGGAAACAATTTTCACATCGAGCAAAGTGTTTGATACTCTTAGTAGGATTGGTTAAAGCTTTTAGTAGCTTGTCACATTGCTCGTAAGGTGTTGGTCCCTCAAAGTTACTAAGAACCATTCTAGATAGTGACTACCCAATTTACCTCTGAATGTTGAGGTAATCATCAGTGCAAGGGGAATCAATTTAAGCCCTCAAGATACTCACCATTGGCTCCCTTGAGAAGAGATAGTATTCCCTTGGCCTTAAAGCTCTTGTGACCTACTTGAGCTTTCCAAGGGGAGGGTGAGATATCCCTACCTATCGTCTCTCGCAAAGATACAAATGTCTAACACCTTTATGGAATGACATTTTGATCGACGGAGTATTAAGTTGTGAGCTGATCTATTGCAATAAAACCTTGTCTCTAGAGATAAAAAGTGCTTGATATTAATTTCAATTGTCTTATACCTGTGGAAACATTTGACTTTTTTGTGAGCCTCGAACATACACTATCTATTGTGTCAGTCCCTTTTTGCTACTTTGTTTGCTGTGTTTTCTCTTGCCAAAGCAAATCCAATCAGAAACAAAATCAAATCTATCAAAATTTGCCTTACAAAGCATTAGACACTACTTCAGTACCTCTGGTATTACAGCAGCTCGCCTTTGGTAGTACAGTAGCTCGCCTTTGGTATAACAATACCTCACCTTTGGCAACCCTACTTCAGTGCCCTTGGTATAACAGTAGCTCACCTTTGGTATAGTAGTACCTCACCTTTGGTAGCTCAGTCCCTCACCTTTGGTATTACAGTAGCTCACTTTTGGTGGCACAGTCCTGCACTTTTGGTCAAATAGTATAGTATCTTTTGTTTAGTAAACTGTGCATCAAAACTTTGTCTTTTCCAAAGCACAAGTAGAGTCCCAGCTTTTTTCCTAGTGTATTCCATGGTAACCACTAGACTCCAGCAAACTATGAAGTCTAAGCAAGTTATCCCTAGGAAGCACAAATTGCCTCCTCACACACCACAATCAGGTCAATCCAACGTTACTCTCAAAGTTACTCCTAAGACACCCGTGGAAAGATCAACCAACTCTCCAAACATGCTGCAGATTGACCAACCAAACAATCCTCAAGAAGGTAGGGCCCCTTTGGTAAGTACACCTCACCATACCACCAGCATGGCTCAAGATTTTGTGCCACAAGGTTATACTATTGATCAAGTCCCATCTCAAGAAGTTAGGGTCCCTTTGGTAAGTACACCTCACTATACCACCGGAATGCCACATGATTTTGTGCCACAAGGTTATACCGTAGATCAAGCCCCATCTCAAGAAGATTGACACTTTGAAATAGGTCAATCCTCTCAAGAAGATGGGCAAGATCTTGATGAATTCATACAAGATCCTAGAGCCATAGCCACCTTTGACAAAATCCTTAGTGAGAACCAAGATCATTTCTTTCGCTTGCTTGCAAAGCAAGGAGCCAAATTACCTCAAGATTTTGATTTATCCAATCTCAAGGACACAAACAACACCCAAAGCACCATACATTCGGTCCAAACCATGTCAACAGTGACCACGCCTTTACATGAACAAAACTCACAAGGGAGAAATTGCACAATATGAGAATCCCCTTTATCAAAACCCAACAGGAAAGAGGGCCATATCACTGCTTCTGACTCCTATGGAAATCTACAAACACCAACAGGAGACTCTACATCATCAAGTGGAGTTAGCTAAGCAATCCACCATAGCTCGATCAAATATACAACAAAATCCTAAAATGTCCACACCAATCGTAAGCGAAAACTTGGCTACCCCATCGCGAGACGGTTTCCCACCAAATTACAATCCGGGGAACAACTACGTAGCCATGCAACAAGGGTCTCAACAAATACCACCCCCTACATCATCAAACCTTCATATCCCTCAACCAACCAGGGTCATGCAACCCCAACCACAACATTCTTCTATGCTCATCCTCAATCAACCTCAACCATCGCAAAACACATCTACCTATGTCCCCCCACCACTACGATCATTAGTGCTAAACTTTTTCAACACCTTGCCTATCCACCATCAGCATTCTCAAAACTAAACTTCCCAAAGCTATGTTCTGCAACTACAACCTAATCCAATGAACTTTAGTTTTCCACCCCCAAACTCTTTTCTTCAACCATCACAAAGCCTACATTCTTACCTACATTCTTACCTAGCGCCGCCCCCACCTCCTCCAAATCAAAGCACCCATTTACAACCCAATCTAAACCCAACATACAACACATATGACCCCAACCAATCATACGACCCTTATAACACCAATGCACATGGCTTCCATTACAATCTTCTGTATGGGCAACAACAACCACTTCCAAGACAACAGGAGATGTTTACAACCCCTCCCACAACAATGGAGCTAAAAATTGCAGAAGCTCAACAAGAGCTATCTGATCTTATGTTTGGCCACACCAAGAAGACCACCTCTTTAGAAGAAGTGTATCCTTATCCTTTAGATCGGTCCTTACCCATGATCCATTTTCCTCAAAATTTCACTATTCCCAAATTTTATAAATATAAAGGAAAAGGAGACCCAAAAGACCATCTTAGGGAATTCTATCTTGCTTGCTTCGAGGTCTCACATAACAACACATATCTTATGCGTCTCTTTCCTTGTAGTCTGGGAGGTCAAGCTATAGAATGCTTCTCCCACTTACCCACGGGTATTAAATCTTTTAATGAGCTTGCAGAAAAATTTGCAACCCATTTCTCCTACAACACAGAGCATGAGATCTCCATGACTGATCTATGCAACAACAAAAAGAAAAATGGAGATACTTTCATTTCTTTCCTTCAATGATGGAGAGAAATGGCTAGCAAATTCCCATTCAAGATACCTGAAAAGCAGCTTGTTAGCATATTTGTGCAGAACCTCAACCAAGAGTTAGGTTTTCATTTTCAAATTCTTAGTGCTACAACCTTCGATTAAATCACATACAAGGGAATCAACATCGAAAAGGCCCTCAATGCTAAGGGTGTGGTCAAAATCTTTAAAGAAACCAAAGACAACACTCCTCAACAACAAACAAACAATAAACCAAAGTTTTGGAACAAAAATAAAAATGTGGTCAACGATGGGGTATTCAATTCTAAACATGTCCAAACATTGCAAACACTGCTTCAACTTTCCAAACTGAGTCAAACTCCACCTTAACAACAACAACAACAAAGACAACCTTATCCAAACCAACAACAATGACAACAAGAGTGGCCTCAACAAGATTACCCTCCACGACGTCAATTCACGCCCTTGGGAGAACCCATGGAGTCCGTCCTACAGAAGCTTTTACACAAAGGGTTCATCACCTTACCTGATGCTCCCCCATATGGCGAACTTGTTTACAAAACTGCATGGTACAGAGAAAATGAATACTGTGAATTCCATAGGAGCAAAGGGCACAAAACCGCATCATGCATGAAACTGATGCACCTAATCCAAAATCTCATCGAAGCCAACCAAATCTCTTTTGAAGATGAACCACCAGCTCAACACATGAACAAAGACCTCAACATGTACAAGGAACCATTCCCTCACCATGGTCCACCTCCTCCTTAGGGTAAAGGTAAAGGTGTCAATCATGCTTCCACTTCCTTTGACTCCATTGTGGGTTGTTTTGAAGAGAGTCAAGTGTCTACCCTCACAATCAAAGGCAAATCTACGGATTACGTTGTTACAACTCATCGTGGTCGTGTCACCATTCATGTTCCTACACCTAGTCTCCCAACTCAATCCAATTATAATCTTGTCGAACATCTAGGGAAAACCCCTGCGTAGATCTCTATCTTAGACCTTCTATGGTCATCACCCGCACATAAAGTCGTGCTAGAAAAAGCCCTCCAAGAGTCTTCGGTTCCTAACAACATAGCGGTCACAGATTTTTGAGCTATAGTAGGTAACATTGCTTCACCCTACAATGTGGTCTTCTCTGAAAAGGACATCCCATCCCATGATCCATGTCACAATGATGCCCTTCATATTGAGGTTCTCATCCATAAATGCAAAATCAAACACATACTCATAGATGGTGGTGCTGGTCTCAACATCTGTTCTTTAAAGTTACTTAAGTAATTGGGATAATCTGAGGAACATGCCAACACTGATCAAAGTATTACAATCAAGGGATATGATGATGCTAAATGCCGCTCAGAAGGTGTTATCCACTTCCCTATACAACTGGGCCCTGTCATGCTTGAAACTCGGTGCCAAGTCCTTGACATTGAGCTGCCTTACAACATTATCCTAGGCTGCCCATGGATCCATGCAATGAAATCTGTTCCCTTAATGTATCATCAGTCTCTCAAGTTCCCATTCAATGGTACAGAGATAACTATCCCAAGTGACCCTAATCCTTTTGAATTTTGTCGTGTCTTGCAAGGTAGTTATAAGAATTGCAACCAAGTGCCTCAAAATGACAAAGCCCTTGAATCCCCACTATATGTCAATCCTAACAATCTGACACAAGCCTCTACAAGTGAACCTAATCCTCTTCCTGAAGTCAAAGCTCACATCCGTGATATAGGCTTTGGAACCTATGATATCTCAAAATCTTGCTGTGTAGGGCGGATTCCTTTATCCCCTAAATCTTATGGCCAACCACCCATTGCCAAAGCAACTAAAAAAGCATCTATTCCTCCCCTAGAATCTTTAACTCAATTCGAACAAGGAAAATTATTGGAAGAGGAAACTATTGAAGACATCTCTTCTTGGCTCTATAGGGAGAAAGAACCAGTCACAATACCAGTCAAGCAATATGGCAATGGCTTAAGGATAGTCAAAAACATGGGCTAT
Source organism: Cunninghamia lanceolata (assembly GCA_027924645.1). Taxonomy (NCBI): domain Eukaryota; kingdom Viridiplantae; phylum Streptophyta; class Pinopsida; order Cupressales; family Cupressaceae; genus Cunninghamia; species Cunninghamia lanceolata. Next base: position 5,157,738 of record BSBN01000082.1, read on the forward strand.
AAAGGCAAAGGTGGCCTAGGGAAATAGAATCAAGGAACAATGGAGCCCATTAGTGTGACAAAGAAACTAGACAAGAAGGGGTTAGGATTTGGTAGAAAGTTACCATGCACCTTGGACATCGAGGGTATCCTCGACAAGGTGGCTGAAACTTCTCTCATAGATTCGATGTCTAATGAGGATACCATCGATGAATTTTCCCTCCATATGACTGACCTATTTATAGAATCCTCTGTATTTATGCTATCATCTGTATCCCTATCATCCACCACAAACACCCAGAAAGTAACACTTGTTTATCCTGAATTTATAGATTGGGACCAACAAGGGTCCCCCATTATAGATGTATTTCAGAATGACGAAGCTATAGCTGAGTTTATGGGTCTTCGGGAGGGTATCCCCTTTGGCAATCATAAAGAAGGTTTTGTAATGGAACTAGAGCCAACAGCTTATTTTGGTGAGAATGCCAAATCCTCTAGTCACAAAAGTGAAAATAAAGAAAGATCTCTAGGTGAAAACCACACTGTGGTACCTCCTGATCAAAAAATAGTAAAAACAAATGATGTATCCAAAGGTGAAACCCCAACTGTGGTACCTGAGGATGGAAGATTTGACCTTCCCCTACCATCTAAGTATCAAGAGAAGTCAGCTCTCCTAGTAGAAGATTCTACAGAGATAAACCTTGGCACAGAGCAAAATCCAAAGACCACATTCCTAGCAGCATCATTATCAGAAACAGAGCACAAGAATCTTAACAAATTCTTCTTACAAAGAACCATCAACTTTGCATGGACCTATGATGATATGCCAGGGTTAGACCCTAAGCTAGTAGTTCACTATCTCACAGTTGATCCAAAAGTTAAACCAGTCAAGCAAAAGCTGAGAAAGATGCACCCACAGATAGCTCTCTTGGTAAAAGTGGAAGTACAGAAGCTGTTAGATGTAAAGTCCATCCGACCTATTGACTATTTAGATTGGGTCTCAAACATTGTACCTTTGTCTAAACCTAATGGGCACATCCGCATGTGTAATGATTTTAGAGATCTTAACAAAGCATGTCCCAAGGATGACTTTCCATTACCAAACATTGACCTCATAGTAGACTTGACTGCAAGTCATGAAATGCTTTCTCTCATGGATGGATTCTCTGGCTATAATCAAATAAAGATAGCAGAGGAAGATCAACATAAAACAACTTTTACTTGTCCATGGGGTAATTATTGTTGGTGTGTCATGTTGTTTGGTCTAAAGAATGTAGGGGCAACTTATCAAAGAACAATGACAGTGATATTCCATGATCTCTTTCATCATATCATGGAAGACTATGTGGATGACATACTAGCAAAATCTTCTAGGGCAAATCATATACAAGTTCTAGGACAAATCTTTGACAGGCTCGAGAAATACCAAGTGCGCCTTAATCCAAAGAAGTGTGTCTTTGGTGTAACATCAGGGAAGCTGTTGGGATACATTGTATCTCGTAGAGGCATCGAAGTAGACCCTGCAAAAGTAAAAGCTATAGTGGAGATGCCTCCACCAAAGAACCTCAAAACATTAAGGAGCCTTTAAGGAAGGTTGCAATCCATTAGGCATTTCATCTCACAACTAGCAGATAAATGTCAACCATTTCAACACTTGCTCTGAAAGGATGTCTCATTTCGATGGGATGGTAAGTGTCAAGCAACATTTGATCAAATCAAAGAGTATCTAGCTACACCTCCTATGTTGGTTCCACCAGTTACTGATAAACCTTTGATATTATACATCTCAACTACAACTTCGGCCCTAGGGGCCTTGCTAGCACAACATGATGAGTCAGGAAAAGAGTATGCAATCTATTATATCAGTCAAACCTTGGTGGGATATGAACTCAATTATTCACCGATGGAAAGGGCTTATTTAGTAGTAGTGTTCGCTTCCCAAAAGTTGCGGCATTACATGGTAAACTAACACAAATCTTATAGCCAAAATTGATCCCTTGAAGTATCTACTAGCAAAAGCAGCTCTTATAGGCAGACTAGCTAAATGGGTCATGATCCTTAGTGAGTTTGACATTGAGTATAGGGATCATAAAGCCATCAAGGGACAAGCCCTAGCAGATCAACTAGCAAAAGCACCCATGACAGATACACATCCTATGGTAGTAGACTTTCCAGACAAGAATCTCTTCACTCTTTCCAACTCAATAATGTGGAAGTTGTATTTTGATGGTTCCTACACACAGCATGGATCAGGGGCTGGCATCTTATTTATCACACCTCAAAATGACTATATTCCTAAGTCATATCAGCTTGCATTCCCTTGCACCAACAACATAGCTGAGTATGAAGCACTCCTCATAGGTCTCAATATAGTAGTTCAATGGGACATCATAGAATTATAGGTGTATGGAGACTCACAACTAGTCATTCGATAAGTCACAGATGAGTAGCAAACAAAAGATGAAAAGTTGGTCCCCTACAAGCAACTAGTGGATGCCTACAAACCACATTTTTCTAGCATCACATTTGAGCAGATTCTAAGAGAGCATAACAAAGCTGCATATTCTATGGCTTCTATAGGGTGACTTATAGACATGCCTGCTAATACACAGAAATGTGAATTCTTGATTGAGCAGTTGTTGATACCCTCCGTTGATGTTCCAGTTACTGAAATCATCTACAAACTTGTTGGTCCCAATTCCCCATGGTACGAAGATATCTATGAATACCTTAAAAATAGTACCTTTCCCTCTGAACTATCATCAACCCAATGCAAAACCTTTATCTATTGATTCTCCCGTTATACCATTCTGGGTGATACACTGTATCGCCGGAGTCTCGATGGTATCCTCTTACGATGTCTTAACGCGAAAGAAACTAAAGCTACCTTACGAGACATACATGAAGGTGTCTGTGGAACACATTATACCAATCCAAATCTCACTAAGAAGATACTCAGAATAGGTTATTACTGGCCTACAATAGAGCATGATGCTTTACAGTTTGCTAAGAAGTGTCTACAATGCCAGTAGCATGGAGATTTGATTCATGCACCAGCTCATGAATTACAACCTGTGACAACTCCATGGCCTTTTTCTTAATGGGGTCTCGACCTCGTAGGAAAAATCCACCCATCCTTATCCAATGGCCACAAATTTATCATTACTGCCACTGAGTACTTCACGAAGTGGGTTGAAGCCATTCCCATGACCTATATCACCGGTAAGGAAATAGCCAAGTTTATCCTAAACTACCTCATTTGCCAGTATGGTATTCCCCAAGAAATTGTCACTAATAATGGGAGACCATTTAAAAACCAAGATGTCCATGCCTTATGCACACAATACAATATCCAACATCGCTTTTCCACTCCCTACTATCCGCAGAGTAACGGCCAAGCTGAGGCTTCCAATAAAACCATTCTCAAAATCCTTAAGAAATTGGTCAATGAAGCTGGTCGTGATTGGCACCTGCAACTCAATCCTACCCTATGGGCCTACCGCACTAGTATTAGAACACCAACTGGTGCCACACCTTATGCCTTGGTCTATGGCTTTGAAGCCATCCTACCTATAGAGGTCAAGATCCCATCCCTTAGAGTATCCATCCAGAACCTGATCGGTGGAGAAGAATATCGCACTTCTAGATTAGCTGAACTAGAACTACTTGATGAGAGGCACCTTGCTACACTTAGTCATCTCCATGTCTATCAAAACTGCTCCAGCATAATTACAACAAAAAGATCAAAGAAAGATAGTTTCAATTTGGTGATCTTGTACTCAAAGGGAATCATCGAAATCAAGCAGACTGATTAAAGAAGGGCAAGTTTGAGCCTAACTGGTTAGGTCCCTTTATTGTCACAGCAACATATGGATCAGGAGCTTATACTTTAGCTACACCTGATGGTATTCCTCTAGATGAGCCACTTAATAGTTTCTATCTCAAGAAGTTTAATGCCTAATCCTCAGAATATTCCAAAAAAAAAAAAAATCCGTCCTATGGTGAAAACCTGGCAAACAGGCACCTTGGATAAGTACCATAGTGAAAACCTTACAAACAGGCGCTATGTGTAGAGTCAACATCTAGCATCTATCGAGTCCTATTCATTCCATGTCCATTTCACAACAAGCTTCATCCATCCATCCATAATAAAACCCTTGACCTTGTTTGCATTTCCCTCTCCCTATCTAGTATAGCTTGGAAATTTGTCAGTGTCCACCATCATCATCCCATGTTTTGATCTGTGTCAGCAGTTATCACTATCTTGTCCTAGGTCAAACTTTCTATGTCTTCTTCGTGAGTCATCCATGCAAATTCCTCTACCAGAATGGGGGCAACTCTTTCCTTAAACTAGGTCTAGGAGTGGTTCCTTGTTCGTGGTTCACCAAGCACTTCAATTATTCTCCTTTCCACAGATAGCACCCTTTAATGGACACATCGCTCCTACGATAAGGTTGTTATCTTCTCAACGCGTCTCCTACATCATCAAATCTACTAGAATTACATATCATCTCATCCCAATCTTAAGGTTCCTTTATCCCATGGATATGGGTATGTAGGTAGTCTGGAATATGAAGGAAGCTTCCAGTACTCAGGTACATAAGATCTCTTTTCACCTTGACCCATTCATCACTCTACCCAGAACTACATATTATCACTTTCATCTTTCATTGTAATGTGCCTTGATCCCATGGATACAGGGTATGTAGGCAATCCAGAATATGAAGGATGTATCCAGTACATAGGCACATACGATTCATCATTCTCCACCCGTTTCAGCCCATTAACATGTCATCTTTCTAGTCTTCCATTTATCAAAATTCATTCACCTCAACTTGACTAACTCAAGAAGCACAACAACAAGCTAGCGCATCCTTTCAAAGAAAAGGTCCTTAACAAACCTAAACCAAAGCAACTTGCTTCCAGAGTCATCTACTGTCCTATTGTTTCGATTGCCAGCATCAGCTAAATCTAGCTTAACCAAAGTACCAGATCCACAAGCTTGTCTTTTGCAAAGTGTTCCATAGTTGAGACCAACACATGTGTCTCCTGCAACATGTAGCATCTCCTGTAGCAAGATATTGTCTTTTTAGGTAGATAGCCCCCTTTAACGGACACATCGCTCCTACGATAAGGCTATTATCTTTCCTATCCAATCTATCCCCAGCAACCTCTTTGGCAAGAGAATATGTTGGCTGTATGTTTCCTTTGTAAGTTAGTCAATTTGATTTTTGGTTTATCTTTTGTTCCTTTTATCCATTACTTATTCAAGGCTACCTTGATTTATCTATAATCTTGGTATGTTGCGATGCGGTACGGATTGGGGGCATAGTCATTGCTTTTGTGTGCCATGTTTGAGGAGTGATCTTTAGCATCTTTCTTAGCAGCATATTTATCTTGTGTGTTACGACCTAGCATCTTACATATTTGATATTCTTCTTGCATTTACATGTATTGAAGTTTATTTTATTTTCAAGACTATGGCTCATTCACATGTACGACAAGGTTATATTATGTCTAAGGGATCTAAGTTCAAACCGCTTGCCTGCAGAGTCAACGTCCATGCACTCAGATATTACAGCACCTTGGTCTTTTATACCTTGGTGGTGAACTATCCATGTGCCATATCAAAAATAAGGATTGCTCTTTATATACAAATGTGAAACCAATATAACAAGCTCATCATTTACCCATCCATTTACCCATGGCCTTATATTATTTTCAAAGCAATGATGATAGAGATGCTATGACTTGCGATATCTAACATGTGGGTTTTACAGATATGCACCAGAGAGAAGAAAAGAGGAGATGGAGGAGAGAGACTATTGATCACATCATATGTCATACATCTATAAGCATCATATAAGCAATATGTGTCATCACATAAATCCATAATCACACATACATATCATCACATCCATATCATCAAGGAATGCATACACAAAAGCATGAACATCAGTGAGTAGAATATGTCATCATATATATCATGTGAAGGCCATCAAAATACAAACTGTATGTGTCTACATCAATAGTCCATGAGCATACATCAATAAAGTACATCAAGGCTATCAAGAGCCCACAAAATATACATCAAGATGCATGCCAACATCAGTCAAAATATACAAGTATCCATAATGATACAAAAAGTGATACAAAAATGGTACAATGTACAAATGTGCATGCTCTAGTGGGTTGAGCTACCCTCCTGCTATGGCTGCTGTCCCCCACCTATGCTCGGTGCAGGTCCCCCTGCTGGTCCTCCTCCCCCTGGTAACACAAAGGGTCCTCTAACTAAGGACAATGATTGCCCTTTCCTGCAAGACCCAGATGCTCCAGACATGTTCCTCTCTCTGTAACTCGGTGCTTGCTGAGCTACTGGCACTACACCAACGTAGAGACCCCTGTAATACTCAACCTCTCTGCCTACCAACACTAGCTCTCCCTACACCCGGACGAGCTCACTGTATAATGTCCTCTGATCGGTACCTAGTGCATAGAGTGCCTCATCTCTCTCCCACATCACTCTCTGTAGCATGGCCTCTGCTATCAGCCATAGTTGTGCCTCTGCATCTCTCTCCCTAATCGCCTGGGCTAGCTTCCTGTCATCCCCCGCTAGTGTGGGTACGACCTGCGCCTATGCCTGTGCTAGGCTGCTTGTGCCAATGATGCTATCTGTGTCTACACCTGTGCTAGGGCCTCCGCCTATCTCGCCTCTGCCCTCGCTACATCTTTGTCTCTCCTAACCCTCACCATCTGGAGCTCTAATCATGTCCTCCGGGCTATCTCCTCCTGTAGTAGCCGCTCGGCCCGCTGTAAGTCAGTCTCTATGACCGGATCCTTTGCCTTAGCCATCTCCACATCTACCTGCTGGCCGCCCACCTCTCCACCTACCTATTGTCGGGCCTCTCTAGCCTGCTGCCTCATCCTAGCCTCCACACCTAGGACTAGTACCTCCCCCACTGCCCCTGCCACACTTGGTGTAGTCAGTCTCACTGGCCTATGTGTTTGCCAGTACCTGTCATACTCTAGCAGTGTCCCTGGATCTGCCAATCCTGAATCCCAATCCCATCTCACTGGGACAAGTCCCTGCAACTCTATCAAAGTTGTAGCCACTGGAATCTCTGCATCCCAATCCCCAACCTCCCATTGTGTCCTAGCATGTGTTGCCTCTCCAAATGGCAATCCCTGTGGCAGTCCAAACTATCTGAGTACCCACTCTGGAAGGTATCTCTCAATGGTTTCAGTCTACCTCCTAAATAGGTATCGAGCCTGGAGGCAGTACATCAGCTGCTCGTGCTCATCCTCCCACTCCTCGCATAGTAACCATGGCCTCCAAACAAATGCGTCCATCTCGTCGATCTATCGCCTCAAGTGGCTAACAGATCCAAGCTACCTGTGTGTAATCACTCCCTCATATAGAAACGCATAAGTCTCCACTCTCTCCCGACAGCGTTGTGTAATGGGTCTGATCATTGGGATGTGCTCCCACGCCCACACCTGTAGAAGAGTCACCCCTGCTGAGAGAATCTGACCTCTCCTATAGATGTAGTCGTGCATGTCTCGATATAGCTACCCTAGCACACACGGTCCCCATGCATACTAAATGCTATGTGTAAACATCCTAGATAGTACAGTGCCCAATCCTATAGATAGTCCTCTGGATCGCTTGTCTAGGTACAGGAAGCCACCAATCAGTGAAGAAACGATCCATTAGATCCTACCACAGAGTCTCGACATGTCTGCCCACCGAATCTCACCGTCATCTATCATCAAATCATCTATGCAAAACACCTCAGTCAGGCCTGCCTCACCCCACACTGGGTTAAAGTCAACTCGCTCTCCATCAATCTGAATCCTGAGGATGTGATACACATCCTCCAGTGTTATTGTAGCCTCCCCTGTCAGAAAGTGAAATGAGCATGTCTCACTGTGGAATCTCTCTACCACCGCTGTCACTAGGGTGAGATTTTCCCTAATGTGTGTAAGGTGTACCACGTGCCATAGTCCCATGTACTCTAGAAACACGTCCTCCTCCCATGTCAGCTGTACCACCTCCTGTACTATAGGGTGGTGTTGCTCTCTCGACATCAGTGGCGGCATCACCCTCTGCATCCACAAAGCTACTTGTTAGACCTTTTGACCATTTCTCCAAAATCATACTGACATCTACCCAATCATGCAAAACCTTGAGACTAACTCTGCACTTCTCTAGCCTAAGTGGTCAACTCCTCATTCAACCCTAACTACTTCTCTCTTCGAGCCTATCCAAAAGCACCTTGTTTTATACAAGCGCATTGCCCTGTCTTACCAAACGTGCTATACTATTTATGCAGAAGCGCTAAACTTTCCTATACCAAAGGCGACTTATTTTACACAAGTGCACTACCCTGTTCATCCAACCGCGCCTTACTGTATTCATAAAGGTGACTCATTTTTTTGCCCTACCTTTCCAACCGCACTTCATTCCCTAGCCAACAGCGCTCTACTGCAATGCCAAAAGTGCTGCAAGACCCTACCAACCATGCTGCGGCGCGCCAACTAAAAACCAATAGTGTTGCGACATCACCAAAAGTGCTATACTGACCTACCAAACGCGTTGTAGCGTGCCAAAAGCACCTAAGCTGACTACCATACATGCTATACCACCCTGCAGCGCTTTTGGCTGATCTAAAGACCTACCTAGCCCTAGCCCATAAACCACCCTAAACCGTCAATTACATAGCAGTTTTTGGACACTTACCGCTGCCAGAGCTCCTACTGGCCTCCCGTACATCCGCACCAGCTCCGCCCGATACCTATGCGCTGGAATTGACATCTCTCCTCGCTGTCAGCTCCTTCCACTCAACTCTCGCACCATAAAGTTCAGAGGCTCTAAGCTCTATTCTTAGAAACCCTTAGTGTGCAAATGAGGATTGTGGTCCCCATGGGACCTATTTATAGCATCCCTCCATCTTTTTTTTTCTTCCCACCCCATTCCTTTTTTCTGTGACCTTGTCGCACAATCATCTAGTCGAGCATCAACCCAGTTCTTCTATCGCTTCCCTATCTTCCTGCTCAAGGGGGCATACGCTGGGGCAACTACCTACGTTGGGGCATCAAAATTGTATCATATCTTCAACAATCGATTTCTTTGACGTAACACTATAAACTGCATTGCATCAAAGAGGGGAAAAATGTAGACACCCTAAATTGACCATGTCATCGTACCACTTGCATTTCATCAAATCTGTCTAATCCCCTACATTTCAAACACTAATTAAATAATCTAATTATTTAATTAATTTCACCAAAATCATCAAATTCTGCCAAAATGCCAAAATTCAACATTAATTGAATAAATTGTATTTATTTAATTAATTAAATTAAATTCCTCTATATTCTTCCAAAATTAAATAATGTTTATTATTTAATTAAATCATTATCCACTTTCAAATTTCAAGTCCACATTAATTAAATAAATCTAAGTATTTAATTAATTCATCCAATTCTATCTTATCTACAATTAAATAATTCTACATTATTTAATTAAATCACTTGTTCTTCTAAATTTAAATAAATCATGCAAATTTATTTAAATTGTCTCAATCCTCTAAAAATAAATAAAATCAAGTATTTTATTTATAATCCTCTATTCCTCTATCATGCACAAACAATTAAATAAATTTATTTACTTAATTTTAAATATCTTCCAATTCCTCTTAAAATATCATGTTAACTCATGTGCACAATTAGTCTTATTTTTAGAACTCTAAAAAAGGCAAAATTATAAGTTGAGTTATCTATTCAATTAATCTTGTTTTCATCATATTTTAAATAAAAATATCCTTATGGATTGAGACATGTTGTGTGCACATTCATCATGGTTATTTGTTTTATCTCCTCCGTTGATTCTTCTGAATTATCTAGACTGTTGATTGATGATGTTTGAAACCTATATAAACCCTCCTCATCTCCTTCACAATTCCTCTTCAATCACTTATTCTCAGGCATCCTTTACAACGCTTTGAGCATACATCGCATCGATTGAGCAACCTTATGATCTTTTGACATTGATCTTTGAGCACTTTGACACTTTACTTGCTTGTTGCAAACATGGTTTCGCAGCGTTATTGAGCAATCCACATCCAACAAAGGGAACAACACAAATCTGGGTAAAAGCTTTCTTATTTCACTGGATTTATTGATAATGGCTTTTATTTAGATTAGTTCTCTTTATGTTATGGGTTTTTTATTTGTTTTGATTTTATCATTTATTATAATCAATTTTCCTCATACACATGGCATTTATTTAAAAATTACGCTATCATAATTAGCTGGTACTTGTACTTGCCAAAAGTTCTAGGGAGCCACCTTCTACCACGTGTCTCCCTTCTAGTTGATTGCATCTATTTTGTGGCTACATGGGTTTGTGCACATGAAGAAGGAAAGATACATGCTGGGCATGCAAGGGTGGTACATAGCATATATATATATATATAAGTGATTATAATTGTTTTAAGAAAGAAACATATTTATACAAAGTACTTACTTCTCAATATAATATCATTTTAACTCTACCAAACTCACTTTTCAAAGAAAATGTGATTTGGTGCTCAATGATACTCTAGCAGTAGCATTTGTCTTCATCAGGATTTGTCTGGAGCTATCTATAGCCATCTAGAGCTATCTAGATATTTACTTTTTTATGATAAGAGACCTGTAGAAACTACAAAAAGGAGTTTTATTTTTGATAAAGAGGGAATTTCTAAGGAAGGAACATCATTTCTGGTTTTCAATCCTTCCTCTAGCCAAGACTGTCATTTTTTGTTTTCAACCTTTCTATTTTATTTAGCCTATAATATTCTTTTAGAGCATAAGCCCCATGGAAGAGAGGTCCTCCATGGTGAAATGCTCTATTCTGGATTGTAGTTCTACATGGAATTCTTCTTTAGAAGCTGGCTTGTGATATAACTCCAATCTGTGTCCATTTACTAGAAGAACTCGTTAGTCTCCATCAATAGGTGATAGATGGATAGCACCATTGTTGAAAGTCTCCTTTATCTCATATGGTCCCAACCACCGAGTGTACAATTTCCCTTTGAGATCCTGATATTTTGAATCATAAAGTAGGGTCCAATCTCCCTTCTTGAATTGTTTGGTGATAATGTGTTTATCATGTCATTCCTTCCTTTGTTGCTAAATCAACTCTATATGATGTAGTGCCTCCACTCTCATTTCCTCTATTCTATTTAACTGCATGATCCTGTGTTGCTGGGCTTCCATCAAATTAGTACCAACTTCAAGTGTTATTCTTAAGGTTTCCACTTCATATTCAATAGGGAGCACTGGCTACTTCCCATAAAGTAATTCGTAGGGGGTGAAGTTAGTAGTCATTCTCCAGGTGGTGTTGTAGGCCCAAACAACTTTTGTCATTATCTCTACCCAATCAGTCCTTTTGTCTGAAACTATTTTTGTAAGGATATTCTCTAATGATCACACTTACTCTAAGGATGATAAGAGGAAGATTTTATGTGACTGATCTAGTATCTTTGCAGGAATGATTTGATCATGGAAAACATGAATTGTTTCCCTTGATCGGAAACAAGGACCCTTGGGGCTCCAAACCTCTGTAAAATGTGTTTGTGCATAAAACCCGCCACTCTTTCTTCTTTTGCAATTGGTAGAGCTTTATCTTCAACCCATTTGGTGGCATAATAGGTATAGACCAGGATGTAATGGTTTCCTCTAGACGGTGGATTAATAGGCACCACAAAATCAATTCCCCATTTCTCAAATGGTTCCAGGACCACTTGAGGATGGAGTGGTATTTCTGTAGTCAGTGTAGGTCATCCCATCCATTGGCATTGATCACATGGTCTAATGTATTGCTGGACGTCCTTTGTCATTGTTGGCCATAAATATCTAGCTCCTAGGATCTTATATCTCGTTCAGAGAGCTGAGAAGTATGTTCCTAAGGGTTCATTGTGGTAGGTTTGAATGATATCATAGACTTATGTTTCCTACATACATTTCCTTAACACACGATCAGGGAAATTTTTAAATAAAATACCATTTACCCATGATTTATACCTAGAACTATCCCTGATAATTGCCTTATCTCCTTCTGGTTAAAGTGTGGTGGACATTTTCTTGTAGCCAGGTAGTTGGCCAAGTCAGCTAACCAGGGAGACTATATGGAAATAAAAAATAGTGCTCATCTAGAAATACATCATCAACTAGTTCATTGCTTCCTTGCACAATCAATCTAGATAAAAAATCAGCAACCACATTATCCTTTTCAGGTTTGTCAATGATAGTTATATCAAATTCCTGTAACAGTAACAACCATCTAATAATTCTACCTCCTACTACAACTTTATTCATGAGATATCTGATAGCAGCATGATCCGTGTGAACAAGGACTTTATATCCTATAATGTAGTGGTGAAATTTGTTAATTGCATAGACTACTGCCAGAAATTCTTTTTCTGTGGTTATGTAATTCTTTTCTGCAAGATTTAGATTTTTGCTAACATAGTAGATTGTGTGGATACCTCCTGACTCACTAACCCACCCTAAGACTACCCCAATGACCTAGTTGGAAGTGTCTATATGAATATGAAAAGGTTTGTTCAAGTTTGGTCCTTTGATGATAGGTGCAGTCGGTGTAGGTCACCCCATTCGCTGGCATTGATCACATTGTCTGACGTATTGCAAGATGTCCTTTGTCATTGTTGACCAGAAATATGCAGCTCCTAGGATCTTGTGTCCCATTCAGAGAGCTAAGAAGTGTCCCCCTAAGGGTTCATCATGGAAGGCTCAAATGATATCATATACTTTTGTTTCCTGTACACATCTCCTTAACACATGATCAGGATAATTATTGAATAAAATACCATTTACCCATTTATACCTAGAACTGTCCCTAATAAGCCACCTTATCTCCTTATCGTTAAAGTGTGGTGGACATTTTCCCGTAGCTAGGTAGTTGGCCAAGTTAGTGAACCAAGGAGACTATATGGAAATAGAAAAAAGATGCTCATCTAGAAATGCATCAACTGGTTCATTGCTTCCCTGCATAATCAATCTAGATCAAAAATTAGCCACCACATTATTATTTCTAGGTTTATCAATGATATTTATATCAAATTCCTATAACAATAACAACCATCTAATAATTCTACCTCCTTCTACAACTTTATTCATGAGATATCTGATAGCAGCATGATCCGTGTGAATAAAGACTTTATATCCTGTAATGTAGTAGTGAAATTTGTTAATTGCATAAACTACTGCCAGAAATTATTTTTCTATGGTTGTGTAATTCTTTTCTACAAGAGTTATATTTTTACTCACATAGTAGATGGCATGGATACCTCCTAACTCATTGACCTGCCCTAAGACTGCCCCAATAGCTTGGTTGGAAGCATCCATAGGAATATGAAAAGGTCCGTTTTAGTTTGGTCCTTGGATGATAGGTGCAATCATGAAAGATTTATTTATAGATTCAAATGATTCTTGGCATTGCATGGTCTAGTTGAACTCAGAGTCTGTTTTTAGAAGGGTATACAATGGATTAGCTATTTGGCTAAAATTTTCAATAAATCTCCTATAGTAACCAACATGCCCTAGGAAGCTTCTTACTTCAATTTGAGTCCATGGTGTAGGTATTTGCACTATGATCTCAACCTTTTTAGGATATACTTTCATACCTTCTTGGGAAATGTGATGACCTAGAAATATCCCTTCCGTCATCATGATAAGACACTTCTCATGATTCAAAGACAACTGATGCTCTTTACATCATTTAAGAACTTTATTTAGATTGTTCGGGGTGTTGGGATAGGAAAATTTAAAAATTTTCCTGTATTCTTGCTCATCCATACCTGACAAAATCATAATAATAAGAGGGTTCAAATTTCCTAATATCGGTAAGACCTCATTATTGTTATACCAATCCATGATAAATTAGCTAAAATGACTATCGACATGAGAATAAGGGTTGGGCAGAAGAATTCAAAAGTCATCGATGGAGAGAATGATATTGATGACCTTTTATCAGAGAGAAAGCTACCAGTCATGCCGATCGGTATAACTAAAGACTATCAATGAATACTCTACAAGACCTCCCGATGATGAAGATCATATTGATAAGAAACTCAGTAAGACCCTCACTGATCACCCAATAGAGAAGAGGAAACTAATGGTCATCGGCAAGAAGTGAGTATCGGAATGAGAGATTAAGGATCTTCTGACACTATAATGTCTCGGCGATTGATGAAAATGTTTCAGTATAAGTCTTGTCAACATGTATAAGAACTATTGGCAAGAACAAATGAATCAGAATAAAACTTATAAATCTAACCGAAGTGATACTCAAAATGATGTCGGTGACATGTTGTGACAGTCTCTCTGATAAGGAGTATAAAGGGGCTATCGGGGAGATAACCACGATCGGGTGACTTGAAGAAGATTACTCCAATAACATATCTTACTCTAATAGCAGTGAGGATTACACTCATCGATAAGACTCTCCCCGATAATTCTATCGGTGACACTTATTAGATCAGGGAGGAAGGTTATTCTTATAACGATGAAGAAAGTCATGCCGATGGTAACCACGCCCACTTCCATATTAGGTAAAGCTTGGAGATATCTTGCCGATGCGAAGTCACTAATGAAATGTAATGTCGAGGAGACAATTGAAGGGTTACATCGATTGATCCATGGACAATCATTCGCGCCATAAGGAGATATTAAAATTGCCTAGACATTATGAAAATCATGCCGATGAAAGGAGTTATGATGATGTGATATTTCAAAATGATCAAGAGAATTGAATTGCTCGAACAAATAATTGCAGACAATGAAGAAATCTTTTGAAGTAACATTCGAAATCATTGCAATTAAACTTGTCAGAATTGTTTGAGAAGAGCCTACAGGGGGAGACTTGAAGTGCAAAATAGGGGAATTCAATCAGAGCCACTGATAAAAGGTACATACATACAAACTTCTGTGCTATAGCCTGTAATTTGAATTTTTCTGTCAAGGATTGTAAATGGAGACTCCGAGGAAAGGAAAGGGCAGAAAATTACAAGGTGATACAAGTAAACCTAAAAAACAAAAAAATGATAAAACCCCTGAAGAAAAAACAAAGGATAGAAAACTGAACCAAGACTTGATTAATCAATTACCAGGATCAACTCCCAAAGTCTAAAGATTTGCACAACTTAGGGTGGAGGTCGAGAAGTTGGAGGACAAATGTAAATACCTCAGAAACATTTGGACTCCAATTAGAGGCTATGAACTTTTCAAATTCCATTACAACAGAAGATTTAGGAATTCTCCAGTATTAAACCCATGGCATTTGAAACTGGGTAAATTAGTTGTGCCTGATGTGTTTCTGAATGTTGAACTCCTCCAACTTCTTGCTAAATAGTATAACCCAAGTCTTAAGGCTATATGCAACCCACAAGGGGAGCCTATTGTACACTTGTCAAAGAATGCAATCTGTGAGGTTTTTTGACTTGGATGATTTATGTACTGCCCCCATTGTTTATGAGGATTTGGAAAAGGAGTACTGGAGAATGGATACTACATACAATGGGTGGAGATTTCCGATTCATAGGCCTAGGGTAGAGGGAGAAATGGTGCCCCTCAGTGAGAATGATGGCCCTCCATTTCATATGTCATTGTTTGAACCCTACATACAATATACTTACTACTCTGTGGGCCAGGTCCTAAGATCAGAGGTTCCTGAATTTATGGAAATTCCTCTGATGGTCATAGCTACTGACATTCAATGCCACAATGCAAGATAGTTTGATTATGCTGCTTATATTTTTAATAGAATTGACTCTGGTCTAGCTGCAATAATGAATAATGCACCAGCAGTTTCCTTTGAACATTACTCACTTCTTATGCACATGGTGCTCTATTATGGCCAAGAGGTGGGTTATGGCCAAATAAATTTAAAATTGTTCCAGTAGACCAGAAGGGATAGAAGTTACTAATACAGATGTGGACCAGAATATGGGATAACAGCTATGCCCATTCTAGCTATGTACAATTTGAAGAATACTGTGTGAAAGTGCTATATAGATATTTTAGTCATCCCTGTGAGTATTCAATCTTAGATGAAATAAAGAGGTTCCTTAGACCAAAGGATTTTGGTGGTCCTCCTACTGTTACTCACAACTGGGGAGATTGGTACTATTTTGAAGATGCCACCATGGTTAGAGTGTATGGTTTTGAGGACACTCCCTTTATCTTACCTAAGACTATCCCTGACAGAATTGCCTACCTATAAATAGTTAGGCAAATGCATTGTTCAAATGTGATGCATCTGAGCTCCCATGACAAACAGTCTTTTATGCCTAGTACATTGTGTTTTGGAGATTTCACTATGGTTTCCAAGGAAGGTTATAATCTCATTTTGGACAGATTGATGTACTACAATATGAGGTGTGCTGAGGTGAGAAAAGGATTTGATTCTGAAGGTTTTATTGACCTTGCTCAGAGGAAGCAAAACCTCAGTAGGTACACACATATCCCCTATCCACACGATGATGCCATCAGAAATCTGGAAGAGGTTGAGGTGGAATTGGTGGTGGAACAATATAATAGAGACCTAGATGAGAAAAGGAAGCAGCTGGCAGAGATTGAGGTATTATCCTCTGGTGATGAAGAACCTGTAGGGCAAGAGGAACCATAGGAACAAACAATAAAAATGTCCAAAAGAAAGATGCAACAATATCAGTCTCCTGTCATAGTACATGATGAAGAGGGGTCTGCTGATGAAGACCCAAGACAAATAGCATATGATTCTTTTATTTCTAATGACAAATTCATTCATTCTAAAGAGTTCAAATCATTTTTATCTAAGTACAAAGGGAAAGAAATTAGAGAGTTAGTTGATGATGTCTCTGCTAACAATGAAAGACAATTACTTGCTAGATTGAAAGCAACAGTGGATAATGAATTACAAGATAGGACCCCTAGTAAGGGTAGGTAGTTGCTCAAAGAAGCAGGGGTCGTGATCTTTCCTGGCCTTGATTTGAATTCTGCTCTAGTATTTGATAGTTTTCTGAATAATACAGATGATAGATACAAGTTCACTCCTGAAGGTGTCAATGAAGTATATATGGACACCAAATATAATAATGATGAAAATTCATTAATGATATGGGCCCTGTATCCTCCCCACAAAAGGACAACTATTATAGATACTGAGAAGACTTTGGGCCATATCATGACTTTGAAGGCAGGGGAGACTGACCCCTGGATCACAACAGACATTGGCATCAATGTTGCAAAGCTGAATAAGGCATAGGCTCAGATGTTAATTAAGGAAAGAGATGCATATAAACTGAGCTGTGAGAGGTTGACAAAAGAGAATGATTATTTGAAAGATGCTGTCAAGAGCACCTTTAGGGGACCAGTAAAGAGGCTAACCTAGGGTGAAAGTTCACAGAGTGGCCAACAACTCTCCATAGATCAAGTAGCTCAAATTTAGATGGATACACTTGTCACAGTACTCCAGAACAGGCATGCCAACATGATGCATTGGCTGAACCAATTTTGGGATAATTATTCTCAAAATCATAAAGCAATCCAAGAACATGAGAGGCTTGAAAAAAGGTTGCAGGAGAAATTAAATGAGACACAGGGTAAAGATACTTCTAAAATTCCAGGTGCCTCTTATGTAAAAGAATTGATTGAGCAACATCAAAAGTATTATGATCAACTTAAGATTGATGCCAAAGAATGTGCTGAAGCTTCAAAAGTAGGAGTACCCACATTGTTCAAAAGTGATAAAGAATTAAAGAGAAAAGAAGAATGGAGCAGAGACTATCAAACAATATTACATGAAGCTTTAGGAGCTCTTAAGGACAAAGACTCTGCATCCGGGAAAGCTTGCAAGCATTTGGAGAGGATGGTTACGATACAAGGAATGCCATTGAATTTACTGATTCACATCGCAACCAAGAGTACTTAGACCACATTGCTAAATTATACTTGTGGTTGAATAGAGCATAAGCATGGTTATTTTATTGTTGTTATGTTTGTTAATTCCCAAAAGACTTCTTGAAGAGTTATGTCTCTTCACGAGCATTTCTATATAATTTCAAACATTTGATGCTGAATTATCATCAGCAATAGAATATAATACATACAGTTTACAATGTTTTCAAAAGACTATGTTGCAAGTATATTATTGAAGAAGTAAATTAGAGTTATCTAATCTTGTGGTTTTATTCTGGCATTAATTGTTTGTTAAAGTTACTCAATTACGTGGTTGTCTCCAGTTCTGTATTTCCTTGTTATTCAGATTAATATATCAAGTATATATTTAATTTGTCAATACACATTTGCTGTAGTTGTGTGATTTGATTAATTGGTTTCCACAAAAGGAATTAAAATCCTTTTGATCAGTCACACTAACCTGGAAGTGTTAGTTTGGATTACTAAGAAGAGCCATATAATTAGGATTGCCATTCTGTCTCCAAATTAATATTATCTGTTATTCTTGCATATTTCATTCAATTGGTTCCTTCAGGAAAGGATTAAATTACCTTCTGGTGAATAACAAGAAATCTAATTATATTGGTTGGATCACTAAGAAGAGTTTGTCAGTCATCTCCTTGCACATTTATACAAGTTATAAACTAAAATTGTGCCAAATAGTTAGAATTACCATCCACTATAAGCCACTAGTCTTAGTCTTCCATTTGACTCTGTTTATCCAACAAGGCACTGGTCTTATTTCTATTCATTATTTAAATCCTTTTATTTACACAATCATAGCTTATACCAACCATTCATTAGATATTTGAATTAGTTAGCAAGCTTTCATCTATCCTATATCATTTGGCAGTGTAGGTAGATCCATTTACTTAGCCAAAATAGTTGCATTCATTCTACTTTAATTTCCAAGGTTTACCCACCTAGGTGTAGCAGGACCTAAAGTGTAGGAAATCATCAAACCCAAAAGGTTGATTTCATCAAGTTAGTTCAAAAACATTGCCAATCTAGACATAGAGCCTGGCATCCTCTTATGATTAGCAACCTGCATTTTTGAGACCTAACAAATTGGCGACTCCACTGGGGATCAATAAAAGACCTTAGTAACAAACCATTCCTTCTATAGAGTCATTTCAAAAACTTTAATTTGGTAACTCTGCTGGCAACAAGAATCCAGAAAGATAAATTACAGACTTTTCCTATTTACAAAATAGGTGGCGACTCTAGTGATTGTTATAACAGAAAATTTATACCAAATGGATGGTAGGAGATCCAAGATGGAAGGCAAGAAATTGCAATCATCTCCACCAATTAGAAACACCTCCAAAAGAAATGGAACATCAAATTATTCTCACTAGAATAATAACCAGGAGGCTCAAGAGGATAATGTAGAGCAAACTACTGCAATTCACAATAAATTTACACCTCTGCATGATTCAAACAAAAATCTCAATGGGGTAAATGATGACGTATTGGCAAAGTACAGACCTGATCCTCACGAGCCATGTGGTAAATCGATCAAAGACAAGCTGAATATGATTTCAAAATGTCATTACATCAGGGAGAAGGGGTAAAACATGGATTCTTGACTCAAGAAGTAAACAACAACCCAAAGACTTCAGGAGGTATGAATCAAGCACAACAGGATCTGCTTAGACTCTAGGAAGAACTTGAAATGTTCAAGATAGAGGAAACTAAGAGGTTATTGCAACAAGAGATTCAACAGATAAAGAGTAGTGCTAAAACAACCCCCCCAAAATATGTACCTCCACATAAGGGAAACACTTCAAGGAATCCACAGCAAAATTTACACCAAAATATAGGTGGTGCTTCAAACTCACAAGTCTTCGGAAGTCATCAAAATGCCATTCCTAAAGTTCCTAGACCACCTCCCATACAGAACACCTCTCAGCATATGGCTAATCCTTACCCACCCCCTGGCCAACAATATTATAGACCACAAAATCCTTACATAAATCCCCACATAAACCCACAACAGCAATATGCCTATTATTAGCCTCCAGGTGGATATAATTACTATCCTAATCCACCACCCATGAATTTTCCTCCCCAAAACCTCGCAAACATATGTAGCCAATTTGATCTGACTGGGTATCAATTGTATCCATATCCTATGGATAGTAATTGGAGAAATATAGTTCCTAAGTTTACTAGGAACAGTGCAATATTAGCTGAAGAACACATCAGAAGCTTCAATGCTTTTGTACAAGATATTGGTATGGACTGGGAAGATATTAGAATGAGGTTATTCATGATGTCCTTGACTGAAGATGCAAGAGACTGGTTCAACAGTTTACCTAATGCTTCAATCAATTCAATAACTGATTTCCACAATCAATTCAAGGAACAGTATGGCAATCAATATGCCCTTGAGTTTGCATTGCATGAATTGATAAGCATCTAGAAATACCAAAATGAATCAGTGTATGACTTCAATTTGAAATTTTCCAAATTACACAACAAAGTACCACACAGATCCAAACTATCTGATCTAGTGGCACTGAGCATTTATATGAAAGCATTTGATCCCAAGACAGGGTATGAGCTTAGAAACTAGTGCCCTGCAACCCTGGCTGAAGCACAAAAAGTGGCATTAACTAATGACAACAATAGGAAGGCTGCAGGCATGGTTAGCAAGAGGGATAACCCTAGAAATCCTTAGAACCCAAACATTCAGTAAACTAAACAAGAAGGTCAGCATAGGCATGAGAGGCCCAGGTTGCATGATATGCCATATAATACCAATTGGAAAGATGGGAGACCCATTGATAACAACAGAAAACAACATTATAGCAAGGATACCCCTAACCCTCTAAAAAGAAATATGACACATATGGTAGAAGATAAACCTTGGTGTTTGGTGTACAATTTACCACATTCACCTGAGTATTGTGAGGTGGCTAAAATAGTACAACAAGAAGAAATGTTATACAATTATAATAGAGACAATCACACTATAAACATGATGCAAGATACACCATATGTGCTGATTGAAGACTACTCTTCTACAGAGGTAGAAGTATATGAATATGATGTGGGAAATGAGAGACATCATATCAATATGGGAGAACAAGAAGTGTTCTCAGATCAGGAGGATGGTTATGAGGAACCTACCTATTATAACAATCAGCCATATGATCAATGGAGAAAGCCTACTAAAAATAAAAGAGAAGCTCTTACAATAGCTGCAATAGCTCAAGCTAAAAATGCCTATAACTTAAGGAATAGGATAGTGAATGCTGAACAAGGAACACCTAGGAGTGTATTCATAAAAGATCATAATTACAAAAAGAATAATACAAAGTCATCATTCAAAGAACCAGAAAAGGGTAGTAAGAGTAAAACGAAAGAAAAATCACAAAATCAAGAAAAAGAAAATATAAAGATAGAAAAGAATGATCAGACTATGGCCCATCTTTTGACATTGCTCATGTAGTATCTCAGGTAAAAATATCAGTTCCACTTTTAGAAATGATGAAGATAGACAAATACAGGAATACAGTAGTTAAATTGATTTCAGATAGACCAAGTCAAAAACATAAAGGATCTGAAAATAGAACAAACAATGTTCATCAAGAAACATTCCAAATGCCTGAGGTATACCTAGGTGATACATTGACAAAGAATCCCTCACAAGTGGACCCTTTCTACGCTACATTATTGATAAAAAAAAAGGATAGTGAGGAACTGCATGATTGATTCAGGTGCTGCCATGACCATCATGCCAATAGCAGTTATGAAAGAACTGGGAATGTGGGTTGATACTACATTTGGTAGGTGTTATGCAATGGATAATAGATCTATCCCAGTCGTTGGTATTATGAGGGATGTGGAGATTAAACTTGCCTCATACCCCGAAGTAACTTATAACATTGATATTACTATGGTTGACATCCCACCATATTATGGAATTCTTCTATCGAGATAATGGGTTGCTATGGCAGGGGGAATGTCCAATTGTACTTATCATATGCCACAATACTAGTGGGAGGTAAAGAAATCAAGCTGTGCAGGGAGCCGAGGTATGAAAATATTATAGAATGCCTAGATCAACATCAAATAAATTTCTTTTGTGATACAGATTTGGGAACCTTCAAGGTTGGAAAAAATCAGCCAGAATTGCAGAATACTGATCCAATACATATTGAATCTAAGAAAGAAGAAAATGATGTCTGGAAGATGTATTTCGATGGTGCATGCAACAAAATAGGAAATGGGGCCGGAGTAGTGTTTATTTCACCAAGAGGTAAAACTTTCAAATACTCCTTTCTATTAACATTTGAGTGCACAAACAATGTAGCAGAGTATGAAGCTTTGCTCATTGGTTTGAACATAGCCACCAAGCATAAAATAAAAAAGTTAGCTGTATATGGTGATTCTAAATTGGTTACTTCCCAACTGAGAGAAAAATACCTGTCAAAAAACAAGAGGTTGAGACAGTACAAAAATGCAGTCTGGGATGATATTGAATTATTTGATGCCTTTTTAATCAACTGGATTGATAGGTCTAAAAACATTATGACAGATTTTCTAGTGAATATTGCACTAAAAAGGGATGATGTCATGTTAGGAGGCATTACAGAGGTTGAATTCAAAACCAGACCCACCATCCCAAATAATATACATAACTGGCAAGTGTTTGATAATGATGATGATATAATCAACTTCCTGCATTGTGCTGATCATTATGAAAATCAAGAGATTGATTTTAATGCATTTGTAGAGGAACATGATGGGAAGGAAACCCTTTTTGGTCAAGAGTAGTTCAGTTGAAAACACATAAGATACCTAAGGGACTTATAGCATTGGAAAAGGTATTTGATGGACATGACAGATTTAAAATGAAAGACACACCAGTGGTGCAGAATGACCTTGAAGAGATTAATTTGGGGACACAAGTAGCCCCAAAGAATATGTATATTAGAAGAAATCTTAACCCAAAAATCAAGAGCAGAATCATCAACTTACTTAGGAAGTATAGGCATGTATTTGCCTAGTCATATGATGATTTAAAAGCATATAGAGAGGATCTGTTTCAGCATGAAATACCACTAAAACCAGATGCTAAACCATTCCGGCAAAAATAGAGGCCTACCAATCCTACATTAGCTCCTAAGATGCTAAAGGAACTTACAAAATTAAGGGATGGAGCTATCATTAAACCCATCAGACATTCCTCTTGGGTTTCTAATTTGGTACCTGTTAGGAAAAAGAACAGTGATATTAGACTATGTGTGGATTTCAGGAATTTAAACAAGTCTTCTCTTAAGGACAACTATCCTCTCCCTAATATGGAAGTGATATTATAAAAAGTTACTAGATGTGAATTGTTGTCAATGATGGATGGCTTCTCAGGTTACAATCAGGTGAAAGTCAAAGAATCAAAGCAATTTAAGACTGCATTCACCACTCCATGGGGAACATATGTACATTTAAGGATGCCATTCAGACTCACTAATGCTGGAGCAACATTCCAAAGAGCAATGGATGTGGCCTTTGCTGAGTTGATTAATAAAATCATGATAGTATATCAAGATGATTTGACAGCATATTCAAAAAGGGCTGAGGATCATTGTGCACATCTAGAGCAGATATTTATTAAAGCCCTAGAATATGGGATTTCATTAAATCCTAAGAAGTACCATTTCGCAGTGACGGAGGGGAAGTTGTTTGGTCACAGTTTCAAAAGATGGAGTGAAAATAGACCCTGAGAGAGTAAAAGCAATTGACCAAGTCCCTATCCCTAAAAATGTGAAAGCTATACAGTCATTTTTTGGCCAAATTAACTTTGTTAGGAGGTTTATATCAAATTTTGCAGAAATTATTTGTCCTATATCAAGGATGCTAAAGAAGAACTCAGAAGTGAAATGGAAAATAGAAACAATAGAAGCATTTGCCACTATCAAGAGAGCAATCAAAGAAACTCTTGTCCTGATATCCCTTGATTTCAGTAAACCATTTCAACTATTTTCATTTGCCTCTTATCATACAGTTGCAGCAGTGTTATTGTAGAAAAACAATGATGGATATGAACAGCCTATCTCATTTTTTAGCAAATCTCTTCAAAATGCAGAGTTAAAATATGACATTGTTGAAAAATAGGCATATGCATTGGTGAAGGTAGTTAAAACTTTTAGGCCATACTTGGTGGGAGCCGAAACCATAGCATATGTACCTAATGCTGCAGTAAAGGATGTATTGGTCCAAACTGAAGTCATAGGTAGAAGATGCAGATGGATCAATAGAATTCAGGAGTTCAATATTGAAATCTAGATCACTAAACTAGTGAGAGGACAAGGTCTTGCTAGGTTAATGGCTGAAAGTAATCTCGAAGCTTCTCAGATATGTAGTGCTAATGATGTTGATAATACAAGTTCTAGCATTGAGCATACCCCATGGTATACAGACATCATATATTATCTAAAGCACATGAAATGTCCTGAGGGGTATGATGATAACAAAAGAAGGACACTTAAATTGCAAGCCTCAAAATATGTATTTATTGATGGGGATCTTTACTGGAAGAACAGAGATGGAATTCTACTGTTATTCCTAGATGAGCATCAATCAAAACATATCATGAAAGAGTTACATGAAGGCATGTGTGGAGGTTATTTTTCAGCAAAAAATATAGCCCACAAGATCTTAAGGGTTGGGTACTATTGGCCTAAAGTTTTTAATGATTCATATCATTACACTAGGAAATGTGAAGCATGTTAGAAGTTTTTAGGGAATTTGAAATATCAGGGAGCATTTCCCTTAAAACCCATGCAAGTCAAGGATCCATTCTATCAGTGGGGTATTGACTTCATAGGAAAAATTGCAGAGAAGTCAAGTGGTGGACATAAATGGATTTTAGTAGCGACTGATTACTTCACAAAATGGGTGGAGGCAATTCCGACCAGACAAGCAACAAGAAGGGTGGTAATTAACTTTCTGATGGAAAATATTATATTCAGATTCGGCACTCCAGTAAGGTTAATTATGGATAATGGAATGTGTTTTAGATCTGATGAATTCAAAAATTTCTATAGTACACATGGCATCACTGTGTCCTATGCTGCCCTTTATCATCCACAAGCAAATGGACAAGCCAAATCCAGTAACAAAAGCCTTCTGAAAATTATAAAGAGAATGTTGGATGGAAACAAGAAAGCATGGGATTCAAAATTAAGAATGGCGGTATGGGCTGATAGGATTACTGTCAAAAGGGCAATTGGGAGATCTCCTTTTGAATTAGTATATGGAACATAAGTGAGAATACCATTAGAAAACCTTATGCCAGTTTACAAGTTTATTCTTCAAGAAGATTTAAACATTCTTGAACCAATGGAGAAAAAATTAGAACATCTCGCAGAACTTGATGAAACAAGGAGACTAGCCCAAAGGTAGAATATTAAGTTGCAATCACAAGTGAAATACCTCTTTGACAAAAAGGCCAAAGATAGGAAGTTTGAAACAAATGATTTAGTACTGATGTGGAATGCTAGGTGCCAGGACAAAGGAAAGCATGGAAAATTTGAAGCTCTATGGTTAGGTCCTTTTGTTATAACTGGCAAAGGAGGTGATGATTCTTACTATGTGCAAAACATGTTCGGAGAAGAGCAGGAATTGCCTGTGCATGGACAATATCTGAAACCTTTCTTTTCATAATCATGCACAAAGAGGATTTAGTATTGCTAGTGCATGGACGACTCTCAAATAATTCTCATAATACTTTTATTCCATGCACAGTAGTTTAGGGAAACCAAAAGAGATTAGGATCTGCCACTACATGGACAGTCCTATCAATCTCTATAAAAAAAAAAAACTTTTCCATGTACAATAGTATAGGATCATTTCCATTCCTCATCACTCCCATTCCCCATTCTCATACAATTCTCATAAAATTGTCATCCCAAACAAATAAAACACATGGTCTACTCCCCCAAAAGATCTAAATTCTTGTTATACTCACAAGGAGTATACATCCTAGACAGAGCCACTGTTGGGATAGGAAAATTTAAAATTTTTTCTTGTATTCTTGCTCATCCATATTCAACAAAATCATAATAATAAGAGGGTTCAAATTTCCTAATATCAGCAAGACCTCATTATTGTTATATCGATCCATGAGAAATTAGCTAAAATGGCTATCGGCATGAGAATAAGGGTCGGGTAGAAGATTTCAAAAGTCACCGATGGAGAGAATGATACCGATGACCTTTTATCAGAGAGAAAGATACCAGTCACGCCGATTAGTATAAGTAAAGACTATTAGCGAATACTCTACAAGACCTCCCGATGATGAAGATCATACCGATAAGAAACTTGGTAAGACCCTCACCGATCACCCAATAGAGTAGAGGAAACTAATGGGCATCGGCAGGAAGTGAGTATTGGAATGAGAGATTAAGGAGCTTCTAATGCCATAATGTCTCAGCGATTGATGAAAATGTTTCGGTATAAGTCCTGCCGGCATGTATAAGAACTATCGGCAAGAACAAATGAATTGGAATAAAAATTATAAGTCTAACCGAAGAGATACTCACAACGATGTCAGTGACATGTTGTGAAAGTCTCTCTGATAAGGAGTATAAAGGGGCTATCGAGGAGATAACCATGATCGGGCAACTTGAAGAAGATTACTCCGATAACATATCTTACTCTGATAGTAGTGAGGATTACACTCATCGATAAGACTCTCCCTGATAATTCTATTGGTGACACTTAGGAGATCAAGGAGGAAGGTTATTCTTATAATGATGAAGAAAGTCATGCCAACGGTAACTACGCCCACTTCCATATCGGGTAAATCTTGGAGATATCTTGCTGATGCAAAGTCACTAATGAAATGTAATGTCAAGGAGACAATTGAAGGGTTACAGCGATTGATCCATGGACAATCGTTCGCGCCATCAGGAGATATTAAAAATCACCCAGACATTATGAAAATCATGCCGATGAAAGGAGTTATGACAATGTGACATTTCACAATGATCAAGAGAATTGAATTGCTCAAATAATTAATTGCAGACGGTGAAGAAATCTTCTAAAGTAACATTTGAAATCATTGCAATGAAACTCATCAAAATTGTTTGAGAAGAGCCTACAGGGGGAGACTTGAAGCGCAGAATAGGGGAATTCGATCAGAGCCACTGATAAAAGGTACATACATACAAACTTCTGTGCTATAGCCTGTAATTTGAATTTTTCTACCAAGGATTGTAAATGGAGACTTCGGGGAAAGGAAAGGACAGAAAATCACAAGGCAATACAAGTAAACCTAAAAAACAAAAAATTGATAAAATGCCTGAAGAAAAAACAAAGGATAGAAAATTGAACCAAGACTTGATTGATCAATTACCAGGATCAACTCCTAAAGCCCGAAGATCTGCACAACTTAGGGTGGAGGTGGAGAAGTTGGAGGACAAATGTAAATATCTTAGAAACATTTGGACTCCAATTAGAGGCTACGAACTTTACAAATTCCATTACAACAGAAGATTTATGAATTCTCCAGTATCAAACCCATGGCATTTGAATCTAGGTAAATTAGTTGTGCCTGATGTATTTCTGAATGTTGAATTCCTCCAACTTCTTGCTAAACAGTATAACCCAAGTCTTAAGGCTATATGCAACCCACAAGGGGAGCCTGTTGTACACTTGTCAAAGAATGCAATCTGTGAGGTTTTTGACTTGGATGATTTATGTACTGCCCCCATTATTTATGAGGATTTGGAAAAGGAGTACTGGAGAATGGATACTACATACAATGGGTGGAGATTTCTGATTCACAGGCCTAGGGCAGAGGGAGAAATGGTACCCCTCAATGAGAATGATGGCCCTCCATTTCATGTCATTGTTTGAACCCTACATACAATATACTTACTACTCTGTGGGCTAGGTCCTAAGATCAGAGGTTCTTGACTTTATGGAAATTCCTCTGATGGTCATAGCTACCGATATTCAGTGCCACAATGCAAGACATTTTGATTATGTTGCTTATATTCTTAATAGAATTGACTTTGGTCTGGCTGCAATAATGAACAATGCCCCAGCAGTTTACTTTGAACATTACTCACTTCTTATGCACATGGTGCTCTATTATGGCCAAGAGGTGGGGTTATGGCCAAATGAATTTAAAATTGTTCTAGCAGACTAGAAGGGACAGAAGTTACCAGTACAGACGTGGACTAGAATATGGGATAGCAGATATGCCCATTCTAGCTATGTACAATTTGAAGAATATTGTGTGAAAGTACTATATAGATATTTTAGTCATCCCTGTGAGTATTCAATCTCAGATGAAATAAAGAGGTTCCTTAGACCAAAGGATTTTGGTGGTCCTCCTACTATTACTCACAACTGGGGAGATTGGTACTATTTTGAAGATGCCACCATGGTTAGAGTGTATGGTTTTGAGGACACTCCCTTTATCTTACCTAAGACTATCCCTGACAGAATTGCCTACCTAGAAATAGTTAGGCAAATGCATTGTTCAAATGTGATGCATCTGAGCTCCCATGAAAAACAGTCTTTTATGCCTAGTACTTTGTGTTTTGGAGATTTCACTATGGTTTCCAAGGAAGGTTATAATCTCATTTTGGACAGATTGATGCACTACAATATGAGGTGTGCTAAGGTGAGAAAAGGATTTGATTCTGAAGGTTTTATTGACCTTGCTCAGAGGAAGCAAAACCTTAGTAGGAACACACATATCCCCTATCCACATGATGATGTCATCAAAAATCTGGAAGAGGCTAAGGTGGAATTGGTGGTGGAACAATATAATAGAGACCTAGATGCGAAAAGGAAGCAGCTGGCAGAGATTGAGGTATTATCCTCCAATGATGAAGAACCTACAAGGCAAGAGGAACCACAGGAACAAACAATAAAAATGTCCAAAAGAAAGATGCAACAATATCAGTCTCCTATCATAGTACATGATGAAGAGGGGTCTGCTGATGAAGACCCAAGACAAATAGCATATGATTCTTTTATTTCTAATGACAAATTCATTCATTCTAAAGAGTTCAAATCATTTTTATATAGGTGCAAAGGGAAAGAAATCAGAGAGTCAGTTGATGATGTCTCTACTAGCAATGAGAGACAATTGCTTGATAGGTTGAAAGCAACAGTGGATAACGAATTGCAAGATACGACCCCTAGTGAGGGTAGGCAGTTGCTCAAAGAAGGAGGGGTCATGATCTTTCCTAGCCTTGATTTGAATTCTGCTCTAGTATTTGATAGTTTTCTGAATAAAATAGATGATAGATACAAGCTCACTCCTGAAGGTGTCAATGAAGTATATATGGGCACCAAATATAATAATGATGAAAATTCATTAATGATATGGGCCCTATATCCTCCCCACAAAAAGATAGCTATTATAGATATTGAGAAGGCTTTTGGCCATATCATGACTTTGGAGGTAGGGGAGACTGACCCCCTGATCATTGTAGACATTGGCATCAATGTTGCAAAGCTAAATAAGGCATAGGATCATATGTTAATTAAGGAAAGAGATGCATATAAACTGAGCTGTGAGAGGTTGACAAAAGAGAATGACTATTTGAAAGATGTTGTCAAGAGCACCTTCGGGGGATCAGTAAAGATGCTAACCCAAGGTGAAAGTTCATAGAGTGCCCAACCACTCTCCATAGATCAAGTAGCTCAAATTTAGATGGATACACTTGTCACAGTACTCTAGAATAGGCATGCCAACATGATGCATTGGCTGAACCAATTTTGGGATAATTATTCTCAAAATCATAAAGCAATCCAAGAACATGAGAGGCTTGAAAAAAGGTTGTAGGAGAAATTAAATGAGACACAGGGTAAAGATACTCTGAAATTCTAGGTGCCTCTGATGCAAAAGAATTGATTGAGCAACATCAGAAGTATTATGATCAACTTAAGACTGATGCCAAAGAATGTGTTGAAGCTTCAAAAGCAGGAGTACCCACATTGTTCAAAAGTGATAAAGAATTAAAGAGAAAAGAGGAATGGAGCAGAGACTGTCAAACAATATTACATGAAGCTTTAGGAGCTCTTAAGGACAAAGACTCTACATTCGGGGAAGCTTGCAAGCATTTGGAGAGGATGGTTATGATGGATGTGATTACAAGGAATGCCATTGAATATACTGATTCACATCGCAGCCAGGGGTACTTAGACCACATTGCTAAATTATACTTGTGGTTGAATAGAGCATAAGCATGGTTATTTTATTGTTGTTATGTTTGTTAATTCCCAAAAGACTTCTTGAAGAGTTATGTCTCTTCATGAGCATTTCTATATAAGTTCAAACATTTGATGCTGAATTATCATCAGCAGTAGAATATAATACATACAGTTTACAATGTTTTCAAAAGACCATGTTGCAAGTCTATTATTGAAGAAGTAAATTGGAGTTCTTTGATCTTGTGCTTTTATTCTGGCATCAATTGTTTGTTAAAGTTACTCAATTATGTGGTTGTCTCCAATTATGTATTTCCTTGTTATTTAGATTAATATATCAAGTATATATTTAATTTTTCAATACACATTTGTTGTAGTTGTGTGATTTGATTAATTGGTTTCCACAAAAGGAATTAAAATCCTTCTGATCAGTCACACTAACCTGGAAGTGTTAGTTTGGATTACTAAGAAGAGCCATATAATTAGGATTGTCATTCTGTCTCCAAATTAATATTATCCGTTATTCTTGTATATTTCATTCAACTGGTTCCTTCAAGAAAGGATTAAATTGCCTTCTGGTGAATAACAAGAAATCTGATTATATTGGTTGATCACTAAGAAGAATTTGTTAGTCATCTCCTTGCACGTTTATACAAGTTGTAAACTAAAATTGTGCCAAATAGTTAGAATTACCATCCACTATAAGCCACTAGTCTTAGTCTTCCATTTGACTCTGTTTATCCAACAAGGCACTGGTCTTATTTCTATCCATTATTTAAATCCTTTTATTTACACAATCATAGCTTATATCGACCATTCATTAGATATTTGAATTAGTTAGCAAGATTTCATCTATCCTACACCATTTGCCACTGTAGGTAGATCCATTTACTTAGCCAAAATAGTTGCATTCATTCTGCTTTAATTTCCAAGGTTTACCCACCTAGGTGTAGCAGGACATAAAGTGTAGGAAATCATCAAACCCAAAAGGTTGATTTCGTCAAGTTAGTTCAAAAACGTTGCCAATCTAGACATAGAGCCTGGTATCCTCTTAGGATTAGCTACCTGCATTTTTTAGACCTAACACGGGGCTTCATCGAAAGTCTTTCCATGAATAGTGAAATCATCCATGTAGACTTCAACACATGTGTTGGCTAGATCAGTAAAAATTGCCAAAACAACTCTTTGGAATGTAGCTAGTGCATTACACAATCCAAAAGGTAAAACCCTATAAGTGAATGTTCCCTAAGTGCATGTAAATGTAGTTTTGTCTTGATCCTCCAGAGCTACCTAGATCTGGTTGTAGCCATAGAATCTATCCAAAAGGGAGAAGTAGCGACTACCAGCCAAATTGTCCAACACTTGATCAATAAAGGGAAGAGGGAAATAGTCCTTTTTGGTTGCCTTGTTTAACTCCCTATAGTCAATACAGATGCACAATTTCCCATTTTTCTTTGGTACAATAACTAATGGTGACACCCACTAACTATTAGAAATAGGATAGATAAATCTTGCCTACAACAATTTTTCTATTTCCTCTTTTACTATTTCTCTTAGTGTAGGATTGATCCTTCTTTATGGTTGTCTTACATGACAAACATCTTCTGTGTAGATGTGGTGTGTACACACACTAGGATGAATTCCCCTCATATCCTTATATTCCCCTGCAAATTCTTGTGTATGGTTTTGTAGTAGCTTCATTAGTCGCACTTCTTCTATTTTTGTCAACCAACTACTTATGGAAAGTTGTTTATTAGGTTGAACAGTTATTTTCTTGGTACCATAGTGGACAAAATGAATTTCCTTGTAAGGACTAATTAATTTATTTAAGGGACAACAGTGAGGCATGATTTGATGCAAGGTTTTTTCTTGCTAATAGTTCAGATTAGAGGCAATTTCTTCAGAATATGGACAATTAAATTCCCTCAAGGGGTCTCTTGGATCTCTCTGGAGCTATCCGAAGATCTCTTATTGTGCAACATTTTATGAGGATGTTTCATTATTTTCTTCCAACTCATTGTATTCTTCAAAATTCTCCACACTTGTCACCATAGGCAATGAGGAAGCATCTTCCTCATCTGAATCCATTAAATCATCTACCCAAAGTTTATTTTCATATTGCAAAAATGGCTCAGTAGGAGGGTAGCTTTAGAGTTCTTTTAATCTTTTACCATTAGAGATAGTCATATTTCTAGATCGACAGTCAATAAGGGCTTCTACAATGGTCAGCAATGGTCTACCTAATATTATTGGATATCTTGATCATTTCTTTCTCATTTGGAGGATGAGGAAATCTACCGAATAGTCCCAAGTATCCATAGTGACTATAACATCTTCTAGAACCCCCTCTGGTTTAGTGATGGACAGATCAACAAGATGTAAAATAGTTGATGTTGGCTACATGTGAGATAATGCTAATGCCTCTGTAGTATCTGCAGTCATTGCGTTAATAGCAGCACCTAGGTCAATCAACACATTTAAAAGTGACATTCCCTTTATTATCATTGAGATAACAGGGCTTCCAAGCTCTTCGTACTTCTGAGGAATTAATGCCAAAACATCATGAAGTTTTCCCTCCACCTGAATGGTGTTTGGTAATTTCCGTTTCCTCCCAGGAAGCTTTAAGCATAAGCTTTTGATTGTCTGGTTTATCTTAGGGATGTCTTTAATTTCCTACAATAGAGAACTTCTATGTGTATCTTTCTAGTTCCCTAATTAGCTGAGAGTCATATTGAGTGATCTGGAGCTCTTTGAATTTCTTTGGAGCAGTTTGTCCTAGTCGTTCTAGGAATGGAACATGAATTGTTTTAGGGATCTCTTCTAGAATCTTTATCTTAGTTTCCTTATCATGTGACTGTTCTTCTTTTTTAGTGTTAGGCACTACCTCTTCTTCCTCAAGAACTTCCTCAGAGGGAGCTTTTGCAAGGATTTTTTGAGAACATAGTTGAATATCATTGATTTCTACCATTTTCAAGGTGGTTGTATTGGGATCAGTGTTACACACTTGTTGTTGAGGCTGGTTATTCATGGAGTTTGGCACAGGCTGAGTGGGTAATTGAGGTTGATTCACTTGATCATTCTGATTTTGGGTTGCAGGTTGTGAGGGCCCAGGAAGTAGAGCTTGAGGTTGGTTCCCATACTGTCTTGGTCCTTGGTTATATTGGGATAGCCATGGATGTTGATATTGATTTTGGTTTTGCCATTGGGGGGTAATCCAAGACTAGTTCATCCACTCTATTGGGGCTATGCTGGTCCCCACTGAGGTGGCATTTACATTTGTGGGAGGGGGCCTCCCCATTCTCCACTCCATTGGCTTTTTCCCCAACTAGGAGGGCCTCTTGGACCATATTGTCTTGAAAACTAGTTAAACCCATAGTTCAATTGTTTCTACCTAATAAAATTTAGTTCCTCTTCTACTGATGCTACCTTTTTCAACCTATTTTTAATTTCAGCGAGTAAACTACATTCATTTGTGGGGTGACTTTTTCATAGATCTCACACAACACAATGCAATTTAAAGGTCACTCCCTGAGTGGATGTTCTTCTTTGTAATGAGGACAATAGATGGCCAGAGGTTTAGTGTTCTTTTTACCCACCTGGATACTATCAAGAGTGGCATTTAAATGAAATAAGGTGTTAGTTTTTAGATTAGAAAGTTCTTCCATAACTTTAGTGACATCATTTCCACCACTTTTTTCTTTCTTCTACACTTTGTTACTTTCTTGTGTTTGGGAGTAATTTTTGCTAAATTCCACAATTTCTACAAAACTCAGTTTGTTAATGTCTCCCTTCCCCATAAGATTTAAGGCTTCTCTTATTTCATCATCAATTACTCTCAGGAAAATAGTTTTGCTAAGCTCCTCATCCAAATTGTTACCACATCTTCTATGGATAAATAAGAATCGATCCACATAATCTTCCAAATTTTCATCCTCCATTTGTTTCATTCAAAAGAGTTCATCTTTTTGGTCTCTGACTCTACAAAATACTAGTATTTATCAAGGAAGGCAGACTTCATTTGATCCAAAGTAGTTATAGAGTTTGCTTGTCAAGCCCATGAACCATCACAAGGATGATTCCTTGAGAGTAGAAGAAAAGAGCTTCAACTTTTGATTATCTATTCCATAATCATAAGTCTAGCAAAGAACCTTAAATTCAAACAAGAATTGATCAGGGTACTCTGAGGCTTTCCCTCTAAAAGTTGGTAGGAATGCAGGGGATATATTCGTCATGGGAGGCTCATTCCTTTCGGGAGTTATGGCAATTGGATAGGAAAATGTTCTATTAACTGGTTCATCTCCACCAAAAAGGTTATCACCCATTGTGAAAAAACATGCAGGAAAAATGGGATGTTCTAGTGGCAAGGGAGATCCTTGATCAACTAAATGATTTAGAGGTTCTTTTAGGTTAGGTTCCAATGGTGTACTAACTATAGTTTTCTTTATGAATCGACCTAAGGCATCCCTAGGCCTACCTGTAAAATGGTGTATCCAGAATGCGCTCATTTAAAAATCTTACCAACAACTTAACCTACAATGGTTTGTACATTATTCCCCAGCAACGACACCAAAAAATGATGAGGTCATTGTAGTTGTCTTCAATTCATAAGCATTTAACTTTATCAATTTGGAGGTGTCTGGAGTGATCTGTGGTAAGACTCTCTTGTGTGGGGGTTTGGAGTGGAATCTGAATCTTGTGGGATGGATGTTGAAGGCACAAGACAACTAAGAAGGGGGGGTGAATCAGTTGTATCAAAAACTTTAAACCCTCTAAACAAAATCACATCCACATTCACTTACTTTAAACTCTTAATCTGTTATGAAGATTAAACATGAAATCTAGAAATAGAACTTAAACACATGAACACCATACACACATGAACACCAAATTTTTATGTGGAAAACCCTAAAAGGGAAAAACCACGATGAGTGTTAGCTCACAATATAATGTAGTAACAATATTGAATTACAAAAGAGGTTCACTGCCCAAAACGACTCACTGTCCAAAATGCTCACTACAAAAAGGCTCACTGCCAAAGGGTGGCTCACTGCCAGAGGGTGGCTCATTGCCAAAGGGTGGCTCACTACTAGAGGGTGGCTCACTTCTAGGAGGGGTGGCTCATTTCCATGAACTAATTTGATAGCATCTACAACATGTTTGAGTTCAGTTCCGTTGAAGCGCAATACATCTCTCCTTCTCTACCTTTACAACACACACGCTTTATCTTCGCATCTTTGCACACTCTCACACCACTCATGGATTCATTACATATATTTATACAAATCATCAACCTTGGAACATTCATCAAGGTTGTCAATACAATCTACAACCATTGGAACAGTCTCCAAGGTCGGGAAACCTACATAATTCAAATTAGATCAGGACCTAAACAAACTTGTGGAGAAAATGAATGAAGGAAGAACACTTCACAGCTTAGCTTGGACCCAAATACATCTCCACATGCTTCATCATGCTTCTATAATCCATGAAACACATCCACAAAGAATGTTAGCACCCAAGTCGACCAAACTGGTGCAAACATAAAAAATACTTAGACACAGGCTTCCAAGAGCTTCATTATAGCTTGTGAATCAAGCACATGCCTTCAATACATTCTGGAGACATCCACAAACAACATAGAATCAGCTGGGAGCCCACAAATCCAACTGCAAAAGATCTCACTTGAAGACAACAAATATCACTTGAAGATAGATCACAGACTACTTACAACAAAACATTGTCAAACTCTACTAATCAATAACTTACTTTCCAGAGAACCAAATCACAAATCTTTCAGCATGAAGATAGATAAGGACCTTATAAGAATATGGCCATAACCATAAGACCAAAAACTAAACTATGGAGAAATGCGGAGCAAAATACTTTCTCCCTGTCACACTGCAAATGCTGCCATGCACAATCTTCAAACTGGTGAATAGAACTTCTATTGCACATCGATTTGGACCACCAAATTCTAGATTTAGCATCTTCAAACACTTATATAAAAGATATCCAAATCTCACACTCCATTCTTCAAAATAGAAGAAATGCAGAGCAAAAACTCAAACAGTGTCCTTGACATGACAACTCAATCAACAATATCAGAAGACATAGTTGACACTAATGACAACACAAACCTGTTGACATCAATGACAACACCGGTTAGCACATACTTGCAAAAATTCCTTGTTTGTCATTGATGGCAACATATGATGTGAAAAACATGTTCCTCCATCAAGACACAACTCTACATCAGAACTTCCCCTTTCTTTTTACACCTTTGACTTCTTTCTCCCCCTGATTTTTTCACATGATCTCTCTCCCCCTTTGACATCAATGGCAAAGGGCATCACATCTCTTCCATTGCACATACTTGCACACTACTACTCTGATCAATTTGGAACCATTATTTACCCCCCCTGACTGCAATAATCATCTCAAACTACTACCTGCTCCCCCTGAGAGGTAGCCTCCAACATCAAGCCAAAAGGAGAAATGTACTTTTAGGAACACTGGACTGATGCATCTCCTTATGTATCTAGTTCAAGGAAGGAGGGGCAACAACCCCTAACTTCTCTTGGAGATACTCAAATTTATCCTTTGGAAGAGCCTTAGTGAATATATTAGCAACTTGATCTTTTGTAGGCACATACTCAAGCTTCACTTCATTCTCTGCAACTTTCTCCCTCAAAAAGTGATACTTAATTGAAATATGCTTTGTCTTTGAGTGCATCACTAGATTCTTTGAAATATTTATGACACTTGTGTTATCACAAAGAATAGGGATTGGCTCATCATACTCAACTTTGATATCCTTCAAGGTTTGTTTCATCCACAACACCTGAGTACAACATGATGTTGCAGCAATATATTATGCCTCTGCAATAGACAAGGAAATTGATTCTTTTTTCTTTCTATGCTAGGAAACCACCCTATCTCCAAGGAAGAATGCACCTCCACTTGTTCTTTTCCTGTCATCAACACATCTAGCCCAATCTGCATATGTATAGGCACTTAAGGAAAAGTTGTTGTTCTTAGGATACCCCAACCATGATCCAGAGTGCCCTTCAAATACATGGATATCCTCTTCATTGTCACAACATGTGATTCTTTGAGATCTGATTGAAATTTGGCCACAAGATAGACTGCATGCATGATATCTGGTTTGGTAGAGGTTAGATAAAGCAGTCCTCCAATCATTGATCTATACTTGCTCTAATCAGCCTTAGGAGATTCATCATTCTTGCTCAACTTGCAACCAATAACCATAGGGGTACATATCAGTTTAGAGTCCTCCATTCCAAACTTGTTCAACAACTCTTTAACATACTTGGATTGAGAAATGAAAATACCTTACTAGTTTGAATGATTTGTAGTCCAAGGAAGTAGTTCATTTCATCACACATATACATCTCAAACTCTTTTTGCATCTCATCTACAAACTTCTTACACATACCTTCATTTCCACCGAATATAATGTCATTAACATAGACCTCAATAATCATAATTTAGTCTCCACTTATCTTGGTGTACAAATTACTATCTGCAAACCCTTTACTGAATCCCTGCTACAAAAGGTGCTTATCCAGTCTTGCATACCAAGCTCTGGGAGCTTGCTTCAATCCATACAAAACCTTATTCAACTTGCATACCATATTTGGTTTGTCTGATAGCTGGAATCCATTTGGTTGCTCTATGTAGACCTCTTCTTCTAACTCACCATTCAGGAAAGCAGAATTCACATCCATCTGGTATACCTTGAAATTTTTATGTGTTGTAAATGCCAAAAATAGTCTAAGAGCTTCCAGTCTTTCCATGAGAGAAAAGGTCTCTTCATAGTCTATTCCTTCCACTTGTGAGTAGCCTTTACACACAAGTCTTTCCTTGTTTCTCACAATTTCTCCAACTTCATTCAATTTGTTCTGGAATACCCACTTTGTTCCAATCACATTCTTGTCTGCAGGTCTAGGGACAAGTTCCCAAGTCTTGTTCTTCTCAATTTGCATTAGTTATTCCATTACTTTGACCCAATGTTCATCAATGCATGCTTCATTTACTATTTTAGGTTCCACTTTTGAGAGTAAACATAGATTTACTTGATCTTCCATAGCTTTTCTTTTTGTCAACACACCTTTCCTTTTGTCACAAATAATCTAATCTTTAGAGTGATTTCTTTTCACATACTTGGGGGTTTTAGGAATTCTTTCCAGAGCTTCAACTTGAACTTCTTCTTCTTCTAGAGGAGTTTGCACTTCAATCTAAACTTCCTTGTCTTTGTCTTTTTCAACTTTCTCTGTATCAACAGAACCATCTAACTCATATCCATCTAGATCTGAGGTTTTCTAAAAATCTTCATCTACCTTCACATTTGCACTTTCAATGATCTTTCTCAAAATTTTGTTATAGCACCAGTAAGCCTTTCTCTTAGTAGAGTACCCAAGGAATATGCCTTCATCACATCTAGCATCAAACTTTCCTAGTTCTTCATCTCTTCTGATGTAACATTTACTTCCAAAAACCTTGAAATATCTAACAGTAGGAGTTCTTCCATACCACAACTCATAAGGTGTCTTTGTTTCTTTTTCTCTGACTTGTACTCTGTTCTGAATGTAGACATCATTGTGTATTGCTTCTTTACCATATACTTCTGGTAGGTTTGCTTCCTTGATCATTGTTCTAGCAACTTCTTAAATAGTTCTATTATTCCTTTCAACCACTCCATTTTGTTGAGGAGTCCAGGGGGTAGACAAATGTCTCTTTATTCCATGTTCTTCATAAAAAGCACTAAACTCATTTCAAGTAAATGCACCACCTCTGTCAAATCTCAAACACTTGATTCTCAAATCCAACTCATTTTCAACCATAGCTTTGAATGCCTTAAACTTGTCTAGGGCTTATGATTTTTCTCTAAGAAAGGTAACCCAAGTCATTCTTAAATAATCATCAATAAGAAGCATGAAATACCTGTCACCTTGTAGACTTCTTGTTCTTGTAGCTCCACATAAGTCTGTATGCACCAACTCTAGCAAACTGGTAGAGGATTGTTCTTTGCTCTTAAAAGTAGTCTTTATCAACTTCCCAAACTGACATTCTTTTCACATAACATTGACAGGTCTCTAAGCCAACAAACAACAATTATCAGTACCTTTCAAATGATAAACAGTACCATAAGTCTTCTTACCAATAGCAATTAAAGTTCTAGAGCTTTTCCTTATCTCACACCCATTGTCCTTGAACACTAGACTATACCCTTTGTCACACATTTTTCCAAAGCTTAGAAGATTATGCTTTAAGCCTTTGACATAAAGAACATAATCTGTATTATGCTTGCCACCAAAGGTAATTGATCCTTTTCCACAAACCTTACCAGCTGCATCATCACCAAACCTAACTAGTCCTCCATCATACTTTTCAAACTTAACAAACTTACTCTTATCTCCTACCATGTGATTTAAACATCCACTATCAATGATCCATTCATCTTCCTTTGCAGCATGAAATGCAGACAACTCTCCTAGACTTCCTTCCTTCACACAACTTGCAAGGTTAGCAGAAATAGGTTCTTCTCTTAGTTCAATAAACAAGCATTCACTACCATTACCATCATCAAAATCAGGTTCATCATCAGTTACACCATCATCATCTCTAACACAGTAACTCTTTCTTACCATCTTTCCTTTACTCTCATTGTTTTTGATCTTCAAAGCTCTGTCAGGACATCTTGAAGCATAGTGACCAATTATACCACAATTGAAACATTTGAAGGGTAACTTACCTTTGAACTTTCCACTACCTCTTTTCATTTTGCTTGCAAATTTTGCCTCAAGATCATCAAGGTCTTCTTCATCTGATTCCACAACATATTTATTTGATCTGGTAGCCTTTTCTTCATTGGTCTTAAAAACAATCTCAGTTTTCATAGGGCCATCAGTAATGCCAAATTCTCTCATCTCAAAGGTTGTCAATTTAACAAGCAATTGATCTTTTGAAAGCTTATTCATATCAAACAATTCTTCAATGGCAGATACCTTTTGACTATAAAATTTGGGAAGAGTTCTGACTATCTTATCTACAACATCCATATCCTCTATCTTTCCACCAAGGCCCTTGATGCTGCTGACAACTTCATCAATCTTTTGCATGTAACTTGTTATGTTCTCATCCTCAGACATTCACATGGTTTCATATGTGGTCTTCAAGTTCTGCAACTTAGCCTTCTTGATAGATTCATCACCTTCATAGATGTTTTTAAATTTGTCCCAGATCTCATGAGTAGTTTCTAGATCCACAACTTTCACCATTTCAGTGTTAGAGAAAGCATTTAATAGAGCATTTTTAGCTTTGTGATTAAGCTCATAATCCTTAATCTCTTCATCACTTTGTGGACCACCTTTGGGTACTATGTATTTATCTTTAACCATCTTCTAGATATTATAACCAATAGAAACAAGATAACTTTGCATTCATACCTTCCAGTAGGTGTAGTCAGATCCATCAAACTAAGGATTATCTTTCTTGTGTGCCATCCCAGATCTACCTTAAGCTGTTAGGCTTTCTTCCAAGGAACCTCGCTTTGATACCAATTGTTGAAGGCACAAGACAACTAAGAGGGGGGGTTGAATCAGTTGTATCAAAAACTTTAAACCCTCTAAATAAAATCACATCCACATTCAGTTACTTTAAACTCTTAATCTATTATGAAGATTAAACATGAAATGCAAAAACAAAAATTAAACACATCAACACCATACGCACATGAAAGTCAAATTTTTACGTGGAAAACCGTAAAAGGGAAAAACCACGGTGAGTGTTAGCTCACAATATAATGTAGTAACAATATCAAATTATAGAAGAGGCTCACTGCCTTAGGGCTCATTGCCCAAAAGGACTCACTATCCAAAATGCTCATTGCAAAAAGGCTCACTGCCAAAGGGTAGCTCACTGCCAAGAGGGGTGGCTCACTACCATGAACTGATTTGATAGCATCTACAACATGCCTGAGTTCAATTTCATTGAAGCGCAATACATCTCTCCTTCACTGCCTTTACAACACACACACACTTTATCTTCGTATCTTTGCACACTCTCACACCACTCATGGATTCATTACATATATTTATACCAATAATCAACCTTGGAACATTCCTCAAGGTTGACAATACAATCTACAACCATTGGAACGGTCTCCAAGGTTGGAAAACATACATAATTCAAATTAGGTCTGGACCTAAACAAAATTGCAAAGCAAATGAATGAAGACCACTTCATAGCTTAGCTTAGACCCAAATACATGTTCACATGCTTCTATAATCCATGAAACACATCCGCAAAGAATGTTAGCACCCAAGTTGGCTAAATTGGTGCAAACATCAAGAATACTTAGACACATGCTTCCAAGAGCTTCATTATAGCTTGCAAATCAAGAACATGCCTTCAATACATTCTAGAGACATGCATGAACAACATAGAATCCCCTGGGAGCCAACAAATCCAACCGCAACAAATCTCACTTGAAGACAACAAATATCACTTGAAGACATATCACAGACTGCTCACAACAAAACACTGTTGAACTCTGCTAATCAATAACTTACTTTTCAGAGCACCAAATC
This sequence comes from Cunninghamia lanceolata, assembly GCA_027924645.1. Lineage (NCBI taxonomy): Eukaryota > Viridiplantae > Streptophyta > Pinopsida > Cupressales > Cupressaceae > Cunninghamia > Cunninghamia lanceolata. The sequence goes on from BSBN01000082.1 coordinate 5,199,514, forward strand.
ACAAATCCTTTGGAATGAAGATAGCTAAGGACCTTATAAGAATATGGCCGAAACTACAAGACCAAAAACCAAATTGCGGAGAAATGCAGAGAAAAATACTTTCTCCCTATCACATTGCAAATGCTGCCAGATACAATCTTCAAACTGGTGAATAGAACTTCTACTACACAGCAATCTAGACCACCAAATTATGGATTTAGAATCTTCAACACTTCTCTAAAACATATCCAAATCTCACACTCCAGTCTTCAACACAGAAGAAATGCGGAGCAAAAAATCAAACAATATCCTTGACATGACAACTCAATCAACAATATCAGAAGACACAGTTGACACTAATGACAACACAAACATGTTGACATCAATGACAACACTGGTTAACACATATTTGCAACAATGGAAGGATTATACTAGATTCTAAATGAAACTTACTAAAATTTAAACTAATATATTTGCTGGAAGGAAACACACATGCTGGAATTGAAACTATTTTATCTGCTTGGAAAGAAACACACATGCTGAAATGGAAAATATCTAAGCTATCTTATGGAAAGGAAACTCATATTAATAATCAAACCACAAAGATGAAATACTCAGATAGCAACCGAATAAACCAATGTTGTTTCTATTGAACACCTGAAGTATTGAGAGGGGGGTGAATCAGTATTCTCTGAAACCACTTAAGCATTTAAACATTCATTCCACGTAGCATATTTAGTTTGTACAAAGAAAGGAAAGTATAAAAGAAATTATTGAAATACATAACACATGAACACTATAATTTTACGTGGAAAACTCAAAAAGGGAAAAACCACGGTGAGGATTAGCCCACAATATATTATAATGCAACTAGTTAAAGTTGATACAATTGGTGGACTCACTGTCTAAAAGAGAAATGCTCACTACAGGTTGCTCACTGCCAAAGGACTCATTGTCCTAAATAGAAAGACATTGAAGAAGGGGTGGCTCATTGCCAAATATGAACTATTAGTAATGCATCTGACTTGTACTGGAGATATAGTTCCACTGAAGCTTAGAATACTAATTTAACACACTTCATCTTCACCATAACCTTATCTTATCCTTCTCTGCATTAGATTTTGCTCACACACACACTTAGTTCCTTCACATCCACTCAAGAATTCAATTTTGTTTATATACTGCAATCAAACAAAACATCAAACAGGTTGACATGATAGATGTACCATGTGACTTCTTTGTTGATAACTGAGAGGGGGGGGGTGAATCAGTTATCCTAATTATTTCTACTTTCTGAACTTTCTTATTGAATCAATGCAGCATTAATTCAAATAAGAAAACATGACCATGAAAATGGAAATACACATGACACAATATTTTTGACGTGGAAACCCTGTTAAGGGAGAAAACCATGGGGTGATTAACCCAAGATTGTATTCTTTGTTAGAAGAATGGAAATACAAAATGGCACTTGCTAATTAGGGCTCACTGCCCGAGCACACTGCTCACAAGAGGCACATTGCCTACAAGAGACACACTATCTACAATTTATAAAGAGTGTAATACAATACTTGAACTAATAAGGAGCATCTACATATGCTGGAGTTCAGTTCTGGTTAGGCTCAGTACATTGATCTGCTGCACTTCATCTTTCCTCTTCTTTTGTGCTGCTCTCCTTTCACATACCGGACCTTCCTTACTAGTTTTACTCTACTCTACTACTTTTCTTCACACATCATCACAACCACGACACTTCTCACAACTAAATCCATCTTGTATATAGATCCGCACAAGTGATTTCATCACCTTTCTAGTTGGCATCTGGAATAGTCAATCTTTTCCACAAACTCTGATCTGTCGGCTAAATCCTTGCATACCAAGTAATGCGGATCAAGGATATACTTGTAGAAGTCATCAATCATGTCGGCCAATCATAACTTATGCCTTAAGAACCTTTACCATCATCAGTAACACATCTGGAATAACATCTGATGTTCTGCCATTCAGTTCTTCCTCTGTCCACACTACCAATCAGGAACCCGACACTCAAGTATTCATATCTTTTTCTTCATCTATCACCAAAGGCTAGATCCTTGGAATCTATCATTCAAGGTAGTTCTCTTGACTTCCCCAAATCTACACTTCACCAAGATACTTCCTCTGAGAGATCCGGACCTGACTGTCGGACCTCTCCACATGCTCTGTTCTTGTTTACCGGATCACAACACTCTGCAATTTGCCTTCCGGTAGAGACTCATCATGTCCTATGGATGTGTGGGATGAACTTTGTTGCCATCAATGACAACAATCATGAATCCATATAGTGTCTCTTGCCAACAATCTCTCCCTTTGGCATTGATGGCAACACTTAGTGAAAAATGACTAAGTGTTTACACTATGCTCCCCCTTGGTTGATGCTCTATTTTTATATACATTTTTTGGAGCTCCCCCTTAGTTGGATTCCTCATTTTTCACTACTCTTCACTCCCCCTTTGACATCAATGGCAAAGGGTGGGGTCCGCACACCAAAAAGATTTCTCAAAAACACTTCTATACTCAGCCGCATAAGTATTTATACATGCTATACTTTACATAAACTGAAGGATATCTGCAAAAGATGTCTTCAACTAGACAAATTCTGTTGCCCAACTCTGCTTCATTCTATCCAAAATTGCAATGTGACCACTCAACAGGAATGCATAAGCTTCTGCCTTTTTCATATCTGTCAGATCATTTGTTCTGGCTGTAGTTTGAGCATCACTTAAGGCCTCATGCATGGCCTCCAACTTAGGGATAATTATTCCTCTAAGTTCATTCAACATGCTAATTCTATTTTTCTTCTCTTCTTCAATCTTTTTAATTTCATTCAAAACTGCAATCGTCTGACATTCTTGATTTATTATGGATGTGGTAAGTGGATCAAAATTTTGAGAAAGTTTAGTTAGTTTGTCCTCCTGTTCTTTCACTTTCTTCTCAATCTCCACTGTTGCTTTAGACCAGGATATACAAAATTTGTATACATCTCCTCCATCCTTGAGAGCAATTTCCAAGCTCTTTATCCCAATACCCATTACTCTCCTGTCATTTTCTATTAGCCCTTGCAACTCAGAGAATCTCTTGTCCAAAAAATGTTTCCTGACCTTCTCCTCAGCTGATTTCTCTAGAGAATTGAAATGTGTACTAATACTATTAATTAGAGATTTGAGATTACCAAATGAGGAGGTTGAGGGATCCTTTTGAAAAGATGGCATGATCTTTTCTAACACTCCAGATGCAACTGCTATAAGCTCACATTCTTCCATGTGAGACTTCAGGAGTTTTTCTTTGGCCATTGCATTAGAAAATGAAGCTATCTTCATTGTTTGTACCAAAGAAAGAGAGTCAAAATTAAATGGCCCTTGCAGAAGTTCCAGTTCATCAATTTCCATTGTCTCTTTGTCTAAGAACTTTTTGACAGTTTCTACAGTGTCTCTTGCTAGAGACAGATTCTTCTTCTCTTCTGTAGTCTCAGAACTGTCTCTTGGAGCTTTTTCTCCTTCTACAGCCTTGGTACTATCATCTTCTTTTTCCTTCACCTCTGCTTCTTTCTCCTGTATTCTTTCTTCTCCTTTGAATCCAGAGTTAGCAGGGGAAACTGGAGGAGTGATGTTTGTTTGTTCATGGGCCACCTCTTCCGGAGCAGAGGGTTCTAAGCCCTTATCTTCACCAGTGTCCATTAGTTCTTCTGTCATTTCCTCAGTGGATTCCTTTTCAACACTTGTGGCCGAAGGATCAACGCCCAAGTCCTCTATAATAGGAAGATTGAATCTTTTGAAGGCATTCCTGAGGAGCTCTTCTGTTTCCTTGGCTATCTTGTCAGTCTCACCAAGCATGAGCTGATTCATTCTAGCTTTGCTCTGAAAATCATCCTTGCAATCCTTGAAGATCATGTTCATTTTCTTTGAATCGATTGAAGGATATAGCTAAATGGCTATCTGTTCCCGGATCTCAAGATCTTTTGCCATGGCAGTATTCTTTCTCATTTCTAACTCTTTTTCTAGGCTTTTGGGAATAAGAGATAATTTCAATAAAAGCTTTGTTATATATGTTCAAATACTTAACTGCTACTTCCTACAAGATCTTTTGGTCTGCTTCATTGTAATCATCATAGAATTCAGCCATTGGCTGAAGGTTTCCATCCATAGTGACTGATTTGATGACATCATCTAAAGACAGAGTGGGCTTTTCTACAAATTCTTCTGCCTTTTCTTCTTCATCTTGACTGGTAGAGGGTTCATCGGATGTTTTCTTCTTCTCCTTCTTCATTTTCTTTATCTCCTCATCTGATTCAGTTTCTTCATCATCCTTCTGACTGACATAAGACCTTGTGGCCTTTGTTTTAGTTCTTTTCTCTCCTCTGCTGGATGATTTTGCTTCCGGTTTTGATGTCCTTGACCTTTTAGCAGTGGCAGGTATAGATCTCTTCGATGATCTTGTCCGGGTGGAAGATTCTACTAGAGCACTTTTCTTACTTCCCTTTTCTGCCTCTTTCTTCTTTTCCTCAGCCCTTTCCATCTTTTCCCTATTGGCATCAAGTGCCTCCTTTGAGATGCATAAGCCTTTGGCAATTTCTTCAACTTCTTTTCTCACTTTCCTCTTTATTTCTGGTTGTCTAAGTTCCACATGAACTTTTACACTTAGCTCTTCAAAGGTTCCAAACCTTTCTGCCTTTGGATCCTTTGGCTGACTTAGCATGTGTTGAACATGCAGCTCCACAATTTGTTCATCAACTTCATACCCCATAGGCATGATCCAGATTGTCCTTGGCTCTACTACCTCCATTAGGCATTGATCAGTGTCTACCATGAAGCACACTGTATCTTTATACTTTTCAACCAATGATTTTGGGATTCTTTCTCTGATTTGCATAGTATTTTGGAAGTTCTTAAAGTACCCCCACAGAGCTATATTCCTTGCCTTGGCATCCCCAAGTTCATGCAAGTAATCTTTGATTTGAATTGCTACCAGTTTGTTATTTTGTCATGCCCATCCATTGGATCCGGGCAGCTCATTCATGAAGTAGAAAAATAAACACAATATCAGTCCACCATATTTAAAAGAGTTCTTCTTGTCCTTTTTGATCTTTTGTATGTTCTCCATCAATTGACTTAGAAGAAGTTCACATAGATCATACTCTGCATTCTTTCTCAGCATCTCATAGGCAGTATACACTGCAGTTCTGGACACCAAATTCTCCCTACTGGAATGATATATCTTATACCCTATTATCATAGATGCAAACTTGATATCTGGGTCTGTGATATCTTCAATGGTCATTGCCCTCTTATCAAATTTTGATCTGGTGGCCTCGTTACAGTTTGGTTTTTGACCGATTTGAGGACAGGTATCCCTCCGGATGAGTGTAGACTGGTTACTGCCCTAATTGCATCTTTGGTGATCTTAAATGGTCTATTCAACCATAAGAAATTGTCATGCACTCTGCTCAACACATATCAGACCCATTCATCCTCTTCAAAATAGGGGAAATGAATGTACTGTGCAAAATGCTTATCCTGGATGGCTTTATACTAAGGTTTGATAAAAGAATCATCTATTAACTGCTTGTGATAGATATCCATTAACTTTGATTCCCCAAATTCTTCAATGCTTGCATGAATCTAAACCCTAACATCTTCTACATGCAAAACCCCATGCGGAATGCTTGAAAAAGCGCCTAGGGGATCTACTTCCAAGGATTTGTATGGATGTTTCTTGAATTTGGGGCGAGGCCTATCAGAGATCTTCACAATATTTGGAGTACCCATTATTCAAGGATTTACAGAGAGATATTTGATAATAGAGAATACCTTTTGCGCTTGTAGGGTTTACGAAATGAACTTGAATGATTTGCTGATTAAATCAACTCCAACGGTTGGTCATTGAGAAGTTTGAAGTAATTAGTTGCAGAGCTCCTTTTTTTGTTTCTTCTTGAATGCAGAATGAACAAATGCTTAATGAGAAAACCTTTATATTGCTCTGCAAACCCTAATGTCAAGTTGCAATAAATGCTCGACCTAAGTCATTCCGGTTTGCCTTATTTGGATGACTTGAAGAACCAGATCAATCTTGATCTTAAATATCTTGGGGATCTTCCAAATCTTAACCATAGTCTATTTGGATGTTTCTCTTATGAACCCTTTAATCTGCAACTCTTCTTGTGCCAGTTCTGGCACCAATTGACTGGTTGGGGGAACAAGGTTTTATTTGTGTCTCCCCCTAAGCCAGAGCTTACTTTTTAATTTCTGGAAGGAATATCGGCACCAGAGTTTGGTGCGGACCCATCCCCTACATTCTCTGTACTTTTCTTCACCCAAATCTTGTTCATCTCACTTTGAACTTCATCTGCATTCACTTTTCATTTTCCCTTATCTTGATTCTGATTATGATGTACCGGACCTCTTTTGTCCTGATTCTTGCTTCTAAAAAATTTTGCAATATGACCGGATCTATTGCAAATTTGGCAAACAACATTTCTTTGCATATTTGATTGATATCCTCTTGATCTGCATTGATTAGCCATATGACCTATTCTATTGCATGCAAAGCATCTACCATTGAATGATTTGTTCATTTGCATATTTCTACATTCATGAGATTTGTGACCATACCTTTTGCAGTTGAAACACTGTCTGAAGAAGGATGAATTAGTCTGATTCATTCTCTTTCTGCACTGATTAGATTTATGACCAAAGTTATTGCAGTAGTGGCAGTATCCATTGAAGCATGGATATCTTTGAGCATTAGGCTGCCTTACCGGAGGTCTTCTAGGCCTATTCCTTGGATTTTCTGATCCAAAAATTCTTCTGACCGGATCCAGAACTTTCTCCTTTCTCATATCCCAAACCACACTTGTCATCTACCCTCTTTTGACTTTCAAGAAGAACTTCAAGTTGAGCAGAACTTATCTTGAATTTTTCTTTATATTCATTTGCTGTTTGAAGATCCCTTTTAAGAGAGACAATTTGATCCTCAAGTTTTTCTTTATTATCTTTAGCATCTTCAAGATCAGATTCAAGGTGTCTGATTATTCTATCCATCTTGTGGCAGTCTTCTAATTTCTCCTTAAGAGATTGTCTTAGATCATCTTTAGTTTTTCTTTTCTCTTCAATTTCTTGGGTAAACTTCATAACTCCTGATTCCATCTCATGTCTTACCATGATGATCTCTTTTGATAACTTTTCACACAACTTGGTTTTCTCCTTCAGATCTCCATTTGTATCATTGGCTTCACCTTGACTTGCCAATTGCTGAAGGTGCTCTTTTCTCTTTTTCATAGAGAGACACAGTTTCCCTTTTAGTTCATTTATGAAATCATCAGCCTGTTTGAGTCTTTCCTTCAATTCATTGACTTCAGAATTTGACTGCTCAAGATCATCTAGGGTAGACTTAAGTTGCTCCCTAATACCATACACATCCATTTGAATTCCCAGATCTTCCTCAAGTTGTTAGGCTCTGTTGGGAAGAACTTGGCTCTGATACCAATTGTTGATAACTGAGAGGGGGGGTGAATCAGTTATCCTAATTATTTCTGCTTTCTGAACTTTCTTATTAATCAATGCAGCATTAATTCAAATAAGCAAACATGACCATGAAAATGGAAATACACATGACACAATATTTTTGACGTGGAAACCCTGTTAAGGGAGAAAACCATGGGGTGATTAACCCAAGATTGTATTCTCTATTAGAAGAATGGAAATACAAAATGGCACTTGTCAATTAGGGCTCACTGCCCAAGCACACTGCTCACAAGAGGCACACTGCCTACACGAGATACACTGTCTACAATTTATAAAGAGTGTAATACAATACTTGAACTGATAAGGAGCATCTACATATGCTGGAGTTCAGTTCTGGTTAGGCTCAGTACACTGATCTGCTGCACTTCATCTTTCCTCTTCTTTTGTGCTGCTCTCCTTTCACATACCAGACCTTCCTTACTACTTTTACTTTGCTCTATTGCTTTTCTTTGCACATCATCACAACCATGACACTTCTCACAACTAAATCCATCTTGTATATATATCCGCACAAGTGATTTCATCACCTTTCTAGTCGGCATCCGGAATAGTCAATCTTTTCCACAAACTCTAATCTGTCGGCTGAATCCTTGCATACCAAGTAATGTAGATCAAGGATATACTTGTAGAAGTCATCAATCATGTCAGCTAATCATAACCTATGCCTTAAGAACCTTTATCATCATCAGTAACACATCTAGAATAACATCTGATGTTCTGCCAGTCAGTTCTTCCTCTGTCCACACTGCCAATCAGGAACCCAACACTCAAGTATTCGTATCTTTTTCTTCATCTATCACTGGAGGCTAGATCCTTGGAATCTATCAGTCAAGGTAGTTCTCTTGACTTCCCCAAATCCGCACTTCACCAAGATACTTCCTCTAAGAGATCCAGACCTGACTGTCAGACCTCGCCACATGCTCTGTTCTTGCTTATTGGATCACAACACTTTGCAATCTGCCTTCCGGTAGAGACTCATCATGTCCTGCAGATGTGTGGGATGAACTTTGTTGCCATCAATGACAACAATCATGAATCCATATATTGCCTCTTGCCAACATTCTTGACCTGTCGGCCTGAAAATCAACCCTGTATGCTTTTCATAGAGAACCAAAGTGTGTAGCACATTCAAATAGGTTGGCATAACCTATAATTACTCCCACAACTTTGTTCCACACATGACATAATTCCGCACAATCTCAAAACCATTAGGTCGGCTCTACTGGTGAAGTAGTAATAGCATGAACTAACAGTTTGCTCACAACTCAACATGCAGATCACCAAAATGCTTTCCACTTGGAGACTACACATGTTTAGCATCTATGAACTTGTCCTCAAATCTGCATGGCAAAATATTCATCTGCAGTGGAATGTGGAACATTCCAATATACCACTGGTACTATCATTACATTGTTATTATAGAGTTTGATACTTTGTCAACTCTATCTTCCACTCTAGAGGGCTTTAAGACTTGAAACTTTGGATTTAGACTCCTTTAGTATACCCCAAAAATACCTTACAACTACATAGCAAGATTCTTCATAGCGGAGGAATGCAGACTAAAATATTGTGACACTATCTTAGGTTTTGTACTACAAATGCCTTAGGAAAAACTTCAGCAAATTGTACCTGAGTGTGGAACACCAAAATGGAAGGACATCAATGTAGTCATATAGGGATTCCATAAGACACATAGATATATCATCCTTAGGTGTATTTTCTCTACATCACACTTAGCACCTTCTCTAGACCAACACAACTGTATCTTTACAGTTTGTTGCCATCAATAACAACACTACTCACTATCATTCTCATTAGTCTCTTCATCATCATGATTATGTTGCCAACAATCTCCCCCTTTGTCATTGATGGCAACATACACCAAAACTTCTCCCTCTTTGCCATCAATGGAAAAGGAACCACTTGTATATCTACAGATCAAAACTTCTCCCCCTAACTCAGAAATGATCTTGTTTTTCTATGTACATACTCCCCCTTACTGTTTTACTCCTATACTTTAATATGTAAATCAAAATATCAAAAAATGTTTTCTTCTATCTTTTTGCATATGTACAAGAAATTAGAATATGAACCTTATTATTTGGTGGGAAGAATATCCTTGTATATATTCTTTAGCTATATTATTGCAGAATCCCAATGCATCTTGGCAGAGTTGAGCATTTGTATCTACCCATTAATATGTAAAAAAAATCTTTTGCTTCTTCAACTGATGAAGGTGCGGCTATCATCTGTCCAACCTTATCAGCATCCTTCAACAACACTATTAGCACTGCCATCTTAAAACTAACAATCTCCCCCAACTGGCTCATCTAATCTTTAATCAGTTCTCTTTGATTTTGAAGTTTCTTAATTATACGATGAGTCTTTTCAACTTCATCCCTCATATCTCCATTGTTATCCTTTAAGGGCTCATATGTTCTAGAGATATTACCTATCTGCATTTCCAGGCCATCAATCTTGTTTTTTATATCTTTTGTAGTTATAGGCCATGATAAGCAAAATTGATACATTACCTTAGCTTCTTTCAGGGCATTTTGAATACTCTTTACACTATTACTCAACAGATTGTCTGCCTTGGAGCACTTTTCTGATAAATCTATTAGTCTCTTATTGCTAATCTCTTCCATTACTTTCTCTTCAACTGCCTTCTCTAAAGATATAGAATGGCTTTTAAGAGACTCTAGTAGTTGCTTCATCTGTTGTACAAGAGTCAAAGAGGCATCCTTCTTGGTGTCAGGTAACATCTTTTCAAAAACATTTATTTCTTCCTCTAGAAGTTCATTACCTTCTACTTGTAATTGCAGTAATTCTTCCTGGGCAGTTGCCTAAAAAATGGTTCCAAGTTGCAATTTCTTCAGCGAAGAGATATTGGAAAAATTGATTTGTCCATCCATAGATGTCAATTGAAGTAGCTATGGGGAGGCAATAGACTAAATCTATCTTTTCTAATCCAAGAACTCTTTGATGGAGTCAATTGGAGAGACTCCAGAACACTCACCCTTTGTATTCTTCTTCTCTTCTTCAAACATAGTGACCATGTGCAAGCTTGAGATCTGCAGAGGACAAATTTATTCATGTGTCCCTTCACCTTCTTTGATCTCATCCTGATGCCTAGAGGTTTCTAGAGGAATAGAAGCATTGTCCACTTGTTCATTTTCCTTCACAGCCATTTTAGTTTGTTCTCATTTTTCTTTATCTTTCTCTTCCTCTAGATTCTCCTTCTTTTCTTCAACATTCTCTATATTCTCCAAAGGTGGATTAACAACACTCTGATCCTCTGCATTGGTAGTTTTAGTGTTCACCAGAGGGGATGCCACATTTTTCTCTATCAGAATATCTTGTTCTGTACTTGTTGCTGTAGTCTTCATTTTTCTTAGGGTGGTCATCACCCTTTTCTCTTTCCTCATCCGGAGAAGGATGAATTAGTCTGATTCATTCTCTTTTTGCACTGATTAGCTTTATGACCAAAGTTATTATAGTTGTGGCAGTATCCATTGAAGGATGGATATCTTTGAGCATTAGGCTGCCTTACCGGAGGTCTTCTAGGCCTGTTCCTTGGATTTTCTGATCCAAAATTCTTCTGACTGGATCTAGAGCTTTCTCCTTTCTCATATCCCAAACCACACTTGTCATCTACCCTCTTTTGACTTTCAAGAAGAACTTCAAGTTGAGCAGAACTTATCTTGAATTTTTCTTTATATTCATTTGCTGTTTGAAGATCCCTTTTAAGAGAGACAATTTGATCCTCAAGTTTTTCTTCATTATCTTTAGCATGTTCAAGATCAGATTCAAGGTGTCTGATTATTCTATCCATCTTGTGGCAATCTTCTGATTTCTCCTTGAGAGATTGTCTTAGATCATCTTCAGTTTTTCTTTTCTCTTCAATTTCTTGGGTAAACTTCATAACTCCTGATTCCATCTCATGTCTTACCATGATGATCTCTTTTGATAACTTTTCACACAACTTGGTTTTCTCCTTCAGATCTCCATTTGTATCATTGGCTTCACCTTGACTTGCCAATTACTAAAGGTGCTCTTTTCTCTTTTTCATAGAGAGACTCAGTTTCCCTTTTAGTTCATTTATGAAATCATCAGCCTGTTTGAGTCTTTCCTTCAATTCATTGACTTCAGAATTTGACTACTCAAGATCATCTAGGGTAGACTTAAGTTGCTCCCTCATACCATACACATCTATTTGAATTCCCAGATCTTCCTCAAGCTGTTAGGCTCTGTTGGGAGGAACTTGGCTCTGATACCAATTGTTGATAACTGAGAGGGGGGTGAATCAGTTATCCTAATTATTTCTGCTTTCTGAACTTTCTTATTAATCAATGCAGCATTAATTCAAATAAGCAAACATGACCATGAAAATGGAAATACACATGACACAATATTTTTGACATGGAAACCCTGTTAAGGGAGAAAACCACGAGGTGATTAACCCAAGATTGTATTCTCTGTTAGAAGAATGGAAATACAAAATGGCACTTGCCAATTAGGGCTCACTGCCCGAGCACACTGCTCACAAGAGGCACACTGCCTACAAGAGACACACTATCTACAATTTATAAAGAGTGTAATACAATACTTGAACTGATAAGGAGCATCTACATATGCTGGAGTTCAGTTCCGGTTAGGCTTAGTACACTGATCTGTTGCACTTCATCTTTCCTCTTCTTTTGTGCTGCTCTCCTTTCACATATCGGACCTTCCTTACTACTTTTACTCTACTCTACTAATTTTCTTCGCACATCATCACAACCATGACACTTCTCACAACTAAATCCATCTTGTATATAGATCCGCACAAGTGATTTCATCACCTTTCTAGTCGGCATCCAGAATAGTCAATCTTTTCCACAAACTCTGATCTGTCGGCTGAATCCTTGCATACCAAGTAATGCGGATCAAGGATATACTTGTAGAAGTCATCAATCATGTCAGCCAATCATAACTTATGCCTTAAGAACCTTTACCATCATCAGTAACACATTTGGAATAACATCTGATGTTCTGCCAGTCAGTTCTTCCTCTGTCCACACTGCCAATCAAGAACCTGACACTCAAGTATTCATATCTTTTTCTTCATCTATCATCGGAGGCTAGATCGTTGGAATCTATCAGTCAAGGTAGTTCTCTTGACTTCCCCAAATCTGCACTTCACCAAGATACTTCCTCTAAGAGATCCAGACCTGACTCTCAGACCTCGCCACATGCTCTGTTCTTGCTTACCAGATCATGACACTCTGCAATCTACCTTCCGTTAGAGACTCATCATGTCCTGCGGATGTGTGGGATGAACTTTGTTGCCATCAATGACAACAATCATGAATCCATATAGTGTCTCTTGCCAACATTCTTGACCTGTCGGCCCGAAAATCAACCCTATACACTTTTCATAGAGAACCAAAGTGTGTAGCACATTCAAATAGGTTGGCATAACCTATAATTACTCCCACAACTTTGTTCCACACATGACGTAATTTTGTACAATCTCAAAACCATTAGGTCGGCTCTACTAGTGAAGTAATAATAGCATGAGCTAACAGTTTGCTCACAACTCAACATGTAGATCACCAAAATGCTTTCCACTTGGAGACTACACACTTTTAGCATCTATGAACTTGTCCTCAAATCTACATGGCAAAATATTCATCTGCAGTGGAATGCGGAACATTCCAATATACCACTGGTACTATCATTACATTGTTATTATAGATTTTGATACTCTGTTAACTCTATCTTTCACTCCAGAGGGCTTTAAGACTTGAAACTTTGGATTTAGACTCATTTAGTATGCCCCAAAAATACCTTACAACTACATAGAAAGATTCTTCATAGCGGAGGAATGCAGACTAAAATATTGTGACACTATTTTAGGTTTTGTATTAGGAAAAACTTCAACAAATTGTACCTGAGTGTGGAACACCAAAATGGAAGGACATCAATGTAGTCATATAGGGATTCCATAAGACACTTAGATATATCATCCTTAGGTGTATTTTATCTACATCACACTTAGCACCTTCTTTAGACCAACACAACTGTATCTTTACACTTTGTTGCCATCAATAACAACACTACTCACTATCATTCTCATTAGTCTCTTCACCATCATGATTATGTTGCCAACAATCTCCCCCTTTGTCATTGATGGCAACATATGCCAAAACTTCTCCCTCTTTGCCATCAATGGAAAAGGAACCACTTGTATATCTACAGATCAAAACTTCTCCCCCTAATTTAGAAATGATCTTGTTTTTCTATGTACATACTCCCCCTTACTGTTTTACTCCTATACTTTAATATGTAAATCAAAATATCAAAAAATGTTTTCTTCTATCTTTTTGCATATGTACAAGAAATTAGAATATGAACCTTATTATTTGGTGGGAAGAATATCCTTGTATATATTCTTTAGCTATAATATTGCAGAATCCCAATGCATCTTGGCAGAGTTGAGCATTTGTATCTACCCATTAATATGCAAAAAAAATCTTCTGCTTCTTCAACTGATGAAGGTGCGGCTATCATCTGTCCAACCTTATCAGCTTCCTTCAACAACACTGTTAGCGCTGCCATCTTAAAACTAACAATCTCCCTCAATTGGCTCATCTGATCTTTAATCAGTTCTCTTTGATTTTGAAGTTTCTTAATTATGCGATGAGTCTTTTCAACTTCATCCCTCATATCTCCATTGTTATCCTTTAAGGGCTCATATGTTCTAGAGATATTACCTATCTACATTTCCAGGCCATCAATCTTATTTTTTATATCTTTTGTAGTTATAGGCTATGATAAGCAAAATTGATACATTACCTTAGCTTCTTTTAGGGCATTTTGAATACTCTTTACACTATTACTCAACAGATTGTCTACCTTGGAGCACTTTTCTGATAAATCTATTAGTCTCTTATTGCTAATCTCTTCCATTACTTTCTCTTCAACTGCCTTCTCTAAAGATATAGAATGGCTTTTAAGAGACTCTAGTAGTTGCTTCATCTGTTGTACAAGAGTCAAAGAGGCATCCTTCTTGGTGTCAGGTAACATCTTTTCAAAAACATTTATTTCTTCCTCTAGAAGTTCATTACCTTCTACTTGTAATTGCAGTAATTCTTCCTGGGCAATTGCCTAAAAAATGGTTCCAAGTTGCAATTTCTTCAGCGAAGAGATATTGGACAAATTGATTTGTCCATCCATAGATGTCAATTGAAGTAGCTATGTGGAGGTAATAGACTGAATCTATCTTTTCTAATCCAAGAACTCTTTGATGGAGTCAATTGGAGAGACTCCAGAACACTCACCCTTTGTATTCTTCTTCTCTTCTTCAAACATAGTGACCATGTGCAAGCTTGAGATCTGCAGAGGACAAATTTCTTCATGTGTCCCTTCACCTTCTTTGATCTCATCTTGATGCCCAGAGGTTTATGGAGTAATAGAAGCATTGTCCACTTGTTCATTTTCCTTCACAGCCATTTTAATTTGTTCTCGTTTTTCTTTATCTTTCTCTTCCTCTAGATTCTCCTTTTCTTCAACATTCTCTATATTCTCCAGAGGTGGATTAACAACACTCTGATCCTCTGCATTGGTAGTTTCAGTGTTCACCAGAGGGGATGCCACATTTTTCTCTATCAGAATATCTTGTTCTATACTTGTTGCTGTAGTCTTCATTTTTCTTAGGGTGGTCATCACTCTTTTCTCTTTCTTGAAAAGAAGACCATTCTTCTATTGTGTCAATTTTCATTTCCTTCAAGATATCTACTATTATCTTCAAGGTCTCCTTCTCTAACCTCTTTATTTCCTCTTTGTCATTAGACATTAAGGTATTCAATCTCCTTTTTGTTCTAAATTCTTTGGCTAACCTTTGAATAGCCTTAGTCTTTTCTTGAGCAGAGATTGAAGGGCAAATTTTCCTAATTACCTTATTTCTCATTTTAGTATCCTTATTCATGGCTTCATCTCTTTTCTTTGTTAATGCACTAGAAAGATTATCAGGTAATAAATTAATAATCTCTATTAAAGAAACATTGAAAGCATCCATGTGCCTGCTTATTGCAGTTTCAATGATTGATTTGTCATATAAGGATCTTTCATCATAAAGTTTTGTTACTTCTTTTAGATTTCCATATTCTATTATGGTGCTAACAATAGCTTCAAGTTCCAGGGGTGGAAGACTTGATTTATTTGACTTCTTTTTCTTTCCTTTTCCCTTAGGAGACTCATCTCCTTTAAAATTTCTCTTCTCTTCTTTTAAAGAGGAAACCTTCCTTTTCCTTCTGACTTTCTTCCTCACTTCCTGTGTTGATAATGTCAATTTTTGCCCTCTTGACACTTGTCTCTTCTCCAAACACTTGAGGCTCTCTTTTCTTCTTCTGGACCAACTTAGGTCCTTCCTCCTCCTCTTCTTCTTCATCATCATCATGACTGATGCATTTTTCTCTTGTAGCCTTTTCTTTTACCCTTCTCTTCTTGTGAGGTTGTTGTTGTACAGAGGCACTTGATGTTGTTTTTTTTGCTGAAGATGTGGCTCCAGAGGCTTTTGGGATAGTAGGAGCAGAGACAGAAGTCTTGGTGGACCTTCTTGTGCTAGGAGACTCTTCTAGAGTAATTGATAGGCCTTTGAATTTCTCCACAGGGCTCTTTGGTGAAATCATCTCCTCAACCTTAGTCCTCATTTTCTTAACATTTTCTTTTATTTCTTTCTCTTTGTTCTTCAAATGTACTTCAATGGATTTTGTCATGCCCACATCCCCCATGCGGTCATGACACGCATCGCACATGTCATGTCCACATCTGTCATGTGGTCATGACATGAAATAACAAAAATTTCCACACATTCGTAGGAACCCCCTCGCATGCGTAAGTGTGCTCGGTGGCAATTCGCATAAGGCGTAACATGTTGGTGGAAAGCAGGTTAATGCGATCACATGCGTATTTCCCCTACGCGATGAAGGCCAACTAGGTGGGTAGATGCGACGTGAATAACGTCACTAATATGGTTAGGATTGAGGATAAAAACCCTAGGTTTACCTAAGTGAATGAAGGGATCTTGACATAAGTCAAAATCAAAAGCCTAACTCTAATACATAAGAATAAATTTAATGCCAAAACACAAAGTTGATAACCTGGCAAAACAATAATTTAACACTACGCAAGGTTAAATTTAATAACTTAGCTAAACCCTAAATTTTGAAAAAATCTAGCAGCATAACGCCTTACGGGCATGAATAGGGTTTATTCTAATTAAATGAAATTTTACTGAAGGTTCCCTCAACTCACTAAATAGGGTTAAATGTCTAATTAATTAGTTATTTATTTCACACTATATTAATTAAACTAACACAACTAAATTAACTAAAATAAAATAAATTTAACTTCATAGATTAATGTCCACATGCAATAAATTAATTTTCAATTGATTTAAAATTAAATACATTTCAATAGTCAAATTGGAGAGATACTAATGAGTTTAATCTAACCCCATATCAAATAATTTAAAACAAATCAATAGTTTCCTCTAGTTAAAATATATTATGCTCTAATGGTCCCGCTCAATATAAATAAATAGATTAATAATCTCTACCCTCTAATACTAGAAATAACAATTATCAAAATTAACTTTGCTAAAATATCAAACCCACCCATTATTAAATTTCCTTCAACTCCCTAATTTAAAATGAAATAACAAAAGAGTCATAATAAAGGAGAGGGAAAAATAATAAAAGCAAATTTAAAATACACAAGCCCTAAAAGCTCCACAATTAAAATAATAATATCATTAAGGAAATGAGGTCAAAACCCTAGCCTCCATCTATTCTTTCTTTCTCACTCTCTCTTCTCATTTCTTCATTTCATCATTTCTTCTTTGTTTTCCTTTGTGTTACAGGTTTTGGGAGAGGCCATTCATGGCTGCCACAGAGGTATTCTCATTAAACTTCATTGTGTGTATGTGTGTGTGTGTATATATATGTATATATATGTGTATATATATGTATATATATATATGTGTGTGTATATACACACACACACACACATATACACACATACATTGGCTTAAACTCAGATAAAAAAAAGTGTTTGAAGCAATGCTGGGAACTATATATATATACACACACACACACAAACAAATGACAATGTGTATACTGCAGGCCACACAGGCCAAACGGCCAAACTAAGGGGTCAGCGGACTATTTTCTTACGATGGCTACGCCGTTTGCTATGGGTACCAGCGGTGGTAGAGGGGGCAACGGAGGGTGGAGAGGTTTGGGGTGACGGGGGTGTGGACGGGGATGGGGGAGTGTCGGGAGGGGTCGAGCCCCACCCACAATCCACTACGGTGGAGTGTGGGTGGGGCTCGACCCCTCCCCACACTCTAATGTAACAACCGATAGTGGGGGGTCGAACCCCCCACCACTCCTCTAATTTTTTCTTTAAACTAAAACTCAAAAAAAACTATCTTTGTTGTACACACAGCGTTACCATTATTTGATTTTCACAACATTTTAAGTGGTTATATATATATATATATATATATATATATATATTCTCAAGCCTAACACAGATGTAATTCATTTTCACAGTTTATGGTTTTAAAAAAATATATATGACAGCAACAAGAAGTGGAGTATGTATATATATATATATTTCCACTGATATATACATAGATTTTGTCCCTTTTTTTTATAACAGTATTGAAAGTGTCTTGTATATATATATATATATATATATATATATATATATATCATTTTAAATCTCACAGATTTACATTTGAAGCATAAAGGCAAAAAGAACTATTTATCTATAATATATATACTTACACACACACACGTGTGTATGTGTGTGTGTGTGTGTAAATATATATACACTTATATATACATTGAAACCAATGCTTTGATTGATTTTAAACAAACATATGTGTAGATATGAAAAGGAAATTTCTTCACCAAATAATGCTAAAATTGAAATAATACAGCCAACACAAAACAACACTTCATATGATATATTTTTTTAAAAGGAAAAACAATGCATTAAGACCCCCTTTTTTTTTGAAATGAAATAGCAGTAACTAATCCTTCCTTACTATGAACAAATATCATTTTCATCAACAACTATCTAAATTTTTTTTTTAGAATAAAACTTATACATATCAATGAAGTAGAACAACCATTTTACTTATTTTCAACTTCTTTCTCCAACTCATAACATATATAAAAAAATTAGAATATATATACTTTCATTCCCAAATACATAGAAATTAAATACAACTCAAGATTAAATTCTTTCTTTACAACTCAAGAGAGCACATTCACTCTCCTAAAAAAAAATACATAACAATTAGGCCAACCTTGGCCATACTCTCTCAAGAGCTCTACTAACAACACAAGAAGGGAAATATTAATTTCTTCAATATCTCTTAGCTCCAAAAACCTGCAATAACACAAGGAATGGGAAGAAGCCACTAACAAATTGCTCTCCTCCCTACCATTGACTCACTCATGAGTCACCCCCAAGCTAGGAGGTCATCCTCACACAAGGTAAGCACACACCACATCACAAAAATTACAACAAACACCAAAACAAAAATACTCCCATGGCTTTCACATAACAAAAACTCACTCAAGATGAGTTTAATGGGGTAGGGGAGTGGACATCACTCAACTCAAGAGTGCCATTCCAAAAACTTCCCAATACAAATATCTCTCAAGGCCTCAAGCCAACACTTTTGAACATAATTTCACAAAACTTTCTTTTGGCTCTCAAGCCATATCACATATTGCTCATATACACATATTGCCCTCAAGGCCAAAACTTCACAAAACCAAGGATGTGACCACGAGGAGGTTCACTCCTCCCCCACCCCACACATGTTGAGCATTCTCTCCAAATAGAGAGGCTCTCACAACTCCCATACCCAATTTTCCCACAACAACAAAGTAAAAACAACAAAATGGAACTCACACACACATCAAACAAGTAAAGAAAGATGCATAAGGAAAGGTATTTTCCTTGAATCCTACCTTATAAAGCCCAAATGGAAGATAGTTGAGAAGAGCTCCTCTAACTCCTTCTCCAAGTTGAGCCACCAATTTTTCCTCTAACTTTGTCCCCCAAAACAACTAAAATTCAAAAATTAGAAAAGATTCAACAACCCCTCCCTCTCTTCAAGAAGGATTAAAATAGGCTCTTCTCATGAGCCTTGAGGAATGGAGAGGTGACACATGTCATCTCCTCACTCCTCCACCCAACTACTTGCAAGACTCTTGGAATGGGGTGGTGACAAATGTCATCCACACATTCCACCAAGTCTTTCTCCCATCCACTTGCTCTCTCTCACATATGTGGGAGAGAAAGGTGGAGCCAAAGGAGGAGTGGGTACCACATGTGCCCCAATCATCTCCTCCTAGGAAAGCCCACACAACCCTAAGGTACCCTCACCAATTGTGGGAGAGACTTCGAGTTGAGTCCTCCACAATTAGGGGGTCTTGAAGACTCCCCCAACCTAGGAAAGAGGAAATGAAGAGGTTGAGTGTTTGACCCACTCATTCTCTCCCTCCCAAACTTCCATTTTCGTCACTTTACTTCAAGGTGAAGTTAAAGTGACCAAATGAGAGTTTACCTAAGGTTACACAAGCTCAAATGGCCCCTAGACCCTAGGGGTACAATCCAGGGTCAATTTTAACCTATTTTGAGCACCATAGGTTGAGTAAAAACACATAAAGAGGGGTCTCAAAAATTAAAACTCAAAATAAAATTCAAATAACATTACAACTTACAACACCAATCAAAAATCAAATAAAACAAGGGGTAGACCTAACCCAACTAACATCACACAACAACATTACAAAAATTCATCATACATCACATAGTTGATCTTGGTTCCTCTTGGAACTAGATCGACTTTACATGGAAAACAACACAGTGTGTGGGAAGATCTTCAAATATCTGTGGCTTTGTTAGAAACACTTGCACACTCAAATGAAATGTTAATCCCACATGTATATAATAGCCAAAGCAAAGTGAAACATACACTCACATCACCACATGATCATACAACATCAAAGAATCACATCATAATTAAATTCTAAATTTTGCATTTCAAAAATCTATCACCAGATAGAGTCACATAATAAATTTCTAACTAAAATTCACATGAATAGTATCCTAATAACATCATAATGTAAATCATATGTCTAACATCATCAGTGAATCAATATCACGGTCTAATCACATCATAAGCATGCTAAACATAATAAATCCACATAAAACATAAGGTCTAATAGTCCTGTAAATCAGGATCAATAGTCCCATAAGTCTAATATGTGTCACCAACAATAAAATAAAGTAGTCAAATATAAGGGAATGAAATGGTAGGCCTCACATCCTCCCCCCTAAGATTGTACTTCCTCCTGGAAGTCGTCAAAGAGGTGAGGATAAAGGGCCCTCAATCTCGCTGCATCCTCCCATGTCGCTGTGACCTCATTGTACATGTCCCACTGGACCCTAACTTGGTCCAGCTCTTGACCTTGAAGGCCCATCATCTGACGAGCCAATATGTGAATTGGCTCCAAAGCCAACTAACCATCTGTCTCTACCTGAATAGCACTCCAATCTAATACATGAGATAAATTAGATATGTAACGCTGTAAAATAGAAACATGAAAAACATCGTGGATATGTGATAGGCTATGTGGCAAGGCTAGACGATAGGCTACGGGTCCTATCTACTCCAAGATATCAAAAGGTCCAACAAAATGAGGTGTGAACTTAGAGTCCCTTCCATAACAGATTGGACTCTTGTGTGGTTGCACTCTCAAGAATACTCTATCCCCAACTGAGAAGCTCCGATCTACCCTCTTAGCATCAGCATACTTCTTTTATCAATCCTATGCCTCCTAAAGTCTCTGCCTAATCAAAGTCACCTATTGTTCCATAGCCTGAACCAACTCTAGCCCTAACGCAACCCTGTCCTCAATACGGTCCCAACTCAAAGGTGTCCTACAAGGTTTGCCGTACAAGGCCTAGAAAGGTGGCATACCCAACAAACTGTGATGCCCATTATTGTAGGCAAACTCAACTAGATATAGATACTCCTCCCATCTACTCTGGTGATACATGACATACATACAAAGCATATCCTCAAGAACCTAATTAACTCTCTCTGTCTGACCATCTGTCTCAGGATGATAAGAGGAACTGAAGTTGAGGTGTGTGCCCAATGCCTGTTGCAAGGCTCTCTAAAAGGCTAAAGTGAACATTGAATCCATGTCAGAAATGATACGGTGAGGTACCCCATGAAGTCTAACAATCTGATCCAAGAATACTCTTACCATAGATGGTGCATTGTACATCGTGCGTACAGGTGAGAAATGTGCCACCTTGGTCAACTTGTTAACCGTCACCATGATGGCATCATGGCGGTGTGATGACATAGGAAGACCAACAATGAAGTCCATGGAAATGGTCTCCCATTTCCACTTAGGTATCGCATGAGGGTATAAAAGGCCCACTGGATGCTGATGCTCAGCCTTGACCCTCTGGAACTTAAGGCAACAAGGAACATACTCTACAATATCTCGTCTCATATCCGCCCAATGGTATAACTATCGCAAGTCGGCATGCATCTTCTTCACCCCTGGGTGTGCTGCATACGGTGCTCTATGAGCCTCTGAAAGAACTACTGCACGAAGGTCACCTGCACGAGGTACATAGATGTGCTGTCAATGTCTAAGTAACCCATCTGACTCAAGGGAATATCCTACAAATTTTTCCTTAAGGGCCCTCTGTGACTAGATCTCCTGCTACACCTCAAGAAACCACTCATCCTCAGGCAGATGCTGAATGATGCACTCTCTCAAGTCCACACTCAAGGTCAAGGTCAGGATCTCATGGCACCTCTAAATCAAAGCATCAGTGACCACATTCTCCTTCCCTTTGATGTAGTGGACATCAAAGTTGTACTTGCATAGAAACTCCATCCAATGCCGCTGGCGGGCGTTCAAATATGGTTGTGAGAAATTATACTGCAAACTATGGTGATCTGAATGAAGCTCAAAGCGACAACCCAAAAGAAAGTGTCTCCAATGAACAAGAGCATGTACCATTGCTACGAGCTCTAAATTGTGAGCACTGTACAAACTACTCCCAAACCCTCAAGTCAAGCATCTGTACAAACTACAAAATCTTTTGTAGAATCAGGAACTGCTAAAATGGGAGCACTGACAAGATGCTCCTTGAGAATCCCAAAGGCCCTCTCACACTGCTCAGTCCAAGTGAAACTCTTTCATTTCTACTAAAGGGAAGTAATGGGGTGCGCTAGCCTAGAAAATTCCTCTACAAATCTACGGTAGTAACCAGCTAATCCCATGAAACTCCTGACCTCTATCACATTGGTGGGTGATAGCTAATCTCTGATAGCTCTGATCTTTGATGGATCTACGGAGATGCCATCGCCTGACAGGATGTGCCCTAAGTACTGTACCTCTATCCTGAAAAAGGCACACTTTGCCAAGTTGCCATAAAGCAGCTACTCTCTCAACCACTGCAAAACTTGACTGATGATCCTCCTCAGTCCGCAAATAGATCAATATGTCATCAAGAAAAATAATCATGAACTGATCCAAGTAGGTATGGAACACCCCATTTATAAGACTCATGAACATTGCAGGGGCATTCGTCAAACCGAAGGGAACCACATTGAACTCATAGTGGCCGTATCTAGTCTGGAAAGTAGTCTTATGAATATCCACCTCTATGATATGCAACTGATGGTAACTGGACTTCAGGTCAATCTTAGAGAACACCCTAGCTCCCTACATATAGTCGAAAAGATCATCAATCCTAGGCAGAGGATAATGGTTCTTCACCGTCACCTTATTAAGCTGCCTATAGTCCATGCACAAGCGAAGAGACCCATCCTTCTTCTTTACGAAGATAATTGGTACGCCCCATGGTGAAATGCTAGGATGGATGTGCCCCTTCTCAAGCAACTCCTCTAACTGCAACTTGAGTTCTGTAAGCTCACGAGTTGTCATCCTGTAGGGTGCACGAGACACTGGCTCGCCACTTGGCACTAAATCAATATGAAAGTCTACCTCACGATGGGGTGGCATCCCTAGTAACTCTGATGGAAACACGTCGGCAAACTCTCTCAAGATGGGATGGTCATCTAATGATGCCTCAAGATCATCCTCTGATCTGTCACTAACTATGATAGCAAACATCTAACATCCCTTCCACATGCAGCGCTTGAGCTGCTAAGCGGATATCATACGAACTGCTCTGGGCTTCTAAATGCCCACTATCTCAACCGGTGTACCATGATCATCTAAGCAGCTAATCACCTTTCAGCGATAATCTAGCTTGGCTCTATGAGATGCAAGCCAGTCCATACCCAAAACCACATCGTAGGATTCTAATGGCATAACTCTAAGGTCACAAGATGTAGTGAAGAACCCAAAAGAGTTCTCACAATCTCGAACCAAGGCATCTACTGACATCCTAGCCCTAGTGGCCAACTCAACCTCCCAACTAATGTCCTGCCTAGAATCCACCAGCCTGCTACGCTCCACTAAAGATGTAGATAGAAAGGAATTAGTAGCTCCAGAGTCAAAAAGAATAGAAATGGGGGCACCCCCAATCATACTTGATGTCTCAATCATTGAGGCCTAAAAATCAGCTTGGCAGTTATCAACCACTGCGAACATGCGGTGGGACTTGCCCACATCTCCTACAATCTACTTTGACCCTCCTGAATGGGGTTGTCCCCCTGCTGTAAAGCCCTGTGGGCACTCTTTGGCTAGATGACCCGCTCCACCACATGCATAGCATGGGCCTCGAGCCTATACCTGTCCACACTGAGTCCTATGCGACTGCTGTTGTTCAGATCTACCTATGGAGCCCTGCGAACCCCTGTATGATTGTTGTGACCTCGCGGGCCCCGCAGGTGGTCCCTGCTACCTCTGATCTCTATGCGGGCCCTATTGCTGCCAAACTCAATTCTACCCTCCTTGTGCCCTTTGTTGGGGTCTAGACCTCTGCTGATTTTGCTACTGCTGTTGTGGAGGTCTAGGAGGTAATGATGGAGAACTAAATCCATCTCTCTATTGTGGTAGTGGTGGTCTGTGGTAACTCTACTAATGTTGTTGTTGCCCACGATCCTGAAACTAGGGGCATGAACCTTGCCCTTGTCCCTATATCTCCTTAGCTATGTATGCCTTCTCGGAAGCATTACTCAATGTCTGGGGGTCTACCATGCGTACATGCCCTGCTATGCTATGGTTCAGTCCTCTAATAAACTTATGTACTAGGAGTTTCTCATCATGGAGATACTCCGTATATCAAGACAACTCAGTGAATCTACCCTCATACTGAGCAACAGTAAGCCCTCTCTGCTGAAAATCGTGAAACTCATCTATGTGACACTGTCTGTAGTGATCTGATAAATACTGTGCATTGAAGCACTCAATGAAGGTCTCCCAAGTGAGTGTGTCCAATGATAAATGGCGCTTGCACTCCTCAGTATGCCACCAGGTAGCTGCTATATCTTGCAACAGGTGGACTGCCACACGTGCCTTCGTGTTGCCCTTGTAAGGACACAACGTGAAGCATCTACCTAGACTGATAAGCCAAGCCTCCACTTCGGCTCCCTTTGTAGTCCTGATGAAAGTAGGAGGATTCAACCTCAACAAATCCCTGATGGGGTCTCCTCGGTCTCTATGCCCTCTAATGGGCTCATCTACATAATAATCATACGGCTTGTGAAATATCTACTCCACTCACACTGTCTCCTCACGCCTATCATGACGTGGAGGGCTCCTGCTACAAACCCTATAGGCTGATCCAACCTCCTCTGCTGACGTATCTGGTATCTCCACATACAGCTCCACATGTGGTGCCTCTCGCAGCTCGATGCAAGGCTCCACACATGGCTCCACATGTGACTCTGCTTGTGGCTCCACGCGTGGCTCCTCTCGCGGATCAATGTAGGACTCAGCACGTGGCTCTATGCATGGCGCATCTGCGGCCGGTGGTAGCCTATCTAACACTGCCTATAGTGCCTGAAGTAACTATGGTCCAATGTCTGGTATAGGTAGGACTTGTGGTGCTGGTAGTGCCTGCAGTGCTTGACCCTCAGTTAAAGAATCACTGTGCACCTCGACGGACGCAGTGTGGTGCAAACACGCTCGCCGAACTCGTTGGGGAGGCATCCTACAAAAACAAGGTAATCACTAATTAATCAAAATTGCAGAAAAAGTAACATGCCCAAAAAAGCCCAATGTTTAAAACTTAGGCTCTGATATCAAACGTCATGCTCACATCCCCCATGCGGTCACAACACGCATCACATGTGTCATGTCCACATCTATCATGTGGTCATGACACAAAATAACAAAAAATTTCCATGCATTCCTAGGAACCCCCTCGCACGCGTAAGCATGCTCGGTGGCAATTTGCATAAGGCGTAACATGTCAATCGAAAGCGGGGTAATGCGATCACATGTGCATTTCCCTTACATGATGAAGGCCAACTAGGTGGGTAGATGCGACCTGAATAACATCGCTAATAGTGTTAGGATCGAGGATCAAAACCCTAGGTTTACTTAAGTGAATGAAGGGATCTTGACATAAGTCAAAATTAAAAGCCTAACTCTAATACATAAGAATAAATTTAATGCCAAAACATAAAGTCAACAACTTGGCAAAACAATAATTTAACACTATGCAAGGTTAAATTTACTAACTTAGCTAAACCCTAAATTCTGGAAAAATCCGGTAGCATAACGCCTCATGGGCGTGAATAGGGTTTATTCTAATTAAATGAAATTTTACCGAAGGTTCCCTCAACTCACTAAATAGGATTAAATGTCTAATTAATTAGTTATTTATTTCACACTATATTAATTAAACTAATGCAACTAAATTAATTAAAATAAAATATATTTAACTTCATAGATTAATGTCCACATGCAATAAATTAATTTTTAATTGATTTAAAATTAAATACATTTCAATAGTCAAATTGGAGAGATACAAATGAGTTTAATCTAACCCCATATCAAATAATTTAAAACAAATCAATAGTTTCCTCTAGTTAAAATATATTATTCTATAATGGTCCCGCTCAATATAAATAAATAGATTAATAATCTCTACCCTCTAATACTAGAAATAACAATTATCAAAATTAACTTTGCTAAAATATAAAACCCACCCATTATTAAATTTCCTTCAACTCCCTAATTTAAAATGAAATAACAAAAAAGTCATAATAAAGGAGAGGGAAAAATAATAAAAGCAAATTTAAAATACACAAGCCCTAAAAGCTCCACAATTAAAATAATAATATCCTTAAGGAAATGAGGTCAAAACCCTAGCCTCCATCTATTCTTTCTTTCTCACTCTCTCTTCTCATTTCTTCATTTCATCATTTCTTCTTTATTTTCCTTTGTGTTGCAGGTTTTGGGAGAGGCCATTCATGGCTGCCACAGAGGTATTCTCATTAAATATACACACACACACATACACTGGCTTAAACTTAGATAAAAAAAATTGTTTGAAGCAATGCTAGGAGTTATATATATATATATATATATATATATATATATACACACAAACAAATGACAATATTTATACTGCAGGCCACACAGGCCGAACGGCCAAACTAGGGGGTCAACGGACTGTTTTCTTATAGTGGTCGCACCGTTTACTATGGGTACTAGCGGTGGTAGAGGGGGCAATGGAGGGTGGAGAGGTTTGGGGCGATGGGGGTGTGGATGCAGATGGGGGAGTGTGGGGAGGGGTCGAGCCCCACCCACACTCCACCATAGTGGAGTGTGGGTGGGGCTCAACCCCTCCCCACAGTCCAATGTAACAACCAATGGTGGGGGGGTCGAACCCCCCCACCACTCCTCTATTTTTTTATTTAAAGTGAAACTAAAAAAAACCATCTTTGTTGTACACACAGTGTTACCATTATTTGATTTTCACAGCATTTTAAGTGGTTATATATATATATATATATATATATATATATATATATATATATATATATATATATATTCTCAAGCCTAACACAGATCTAATTCATTTTCACAGTTTATGGTTTTAAAAAAAATATATGACAACAACAAGAAGTGGAGTATGTATATATATATATATATACTCCAATGATATATTCATAGATGTTGTCCCTTTTTCTTATAACAGTATTAAAATTGTCTTGTATTTATACACACACACACACACACACACACACACACACACATATATATATATATATATATATACATGTCATTTTAAATCTCACATATTTACATTTGAAGCATAAAGGCAAAAAGAACTATTTATCTATAATGTATATACTTACACACACACACACATATATATATGTATGCGTAAATATATATACGATTATATATACATTGTAACCAATGCTTTTATTGATTTTAAACAAACTTCTGTGTAGATATGAAAAGAAAATTTCTTCACCAAATAATGCTGAAATTGAAATAATATAGCCAACACAAAACAACACTTCATATGATATATTTTTTTTAAAAAGGAAAACCAATGCATTAAGACCCCCTTTTTTTGAAATAAAACAACAGTAACTAATCCTTCCTTACTATGAACAAATATCATTTTCATCAACAACTATCTAAATTTTTTTTAAGAATAAAACTTATACATACTAATGAAGTAGAACAACCATTTTACTTATTTTCAACTTCTTTCTCCAACTCATAACATATAAAAAAAATTAGAATATATATACTTTCATTCCCAAATACATAGAAGTTAAATACAACTCAAGATTAAATTCTTGCTTTACAACTCAAGAGAGCACATTCACTCTCTACTAAAAAAAAATACATAACAATTAGGCCAACCTTGGCCATACTCTCTCAAGAGCTCTACTAACAACACAAGAAGGGAAATATTGATTTCTTCAATATCTCTTAGCTCCAAAAACCTACAATAACACAAGGAATGGGAAGAAGCCACTAACAAATTGCTCTCCTCCCTACCATTGACTCACTCATGAGTCACCCCCGAGCTAGGAGGTCATCCTCACACAAGGTAAGCACACACCACATCACAAAAATTGCAACAAACACCAAAACAAGAATACTCCCATGGCTTTCACATAACAAAAACTCACTCAAGATGAGTTTAATGGGGTAGGGGAGTGGACATCACTCAACTCAAGAGTGCCACTCCAAAAACTTCCCAATACAAATATCTCTCAAGGCCTCAAGCCAACAATTTAGAACATAATTTCACAAAACTTTCTTTTGGCTCTCAAGCCATATCACATATTGCTCATATACATATATTACCCTTAAGGCCAAAACTCCACAAAACCAAGGATGTGACCTCGAGGAGGTTCACTCCTCCCCCACCCCACACATGTTGAGCATTCTCTCCAAATAGAGAGGCTCTCACAACTCCCATACCTAATTTTTTCACAACAACAAAATAGAACTCACATACACATCAAACAAGTAAAGAAAGATGCATAAGGAAAGGCATTTGCCTTGAATCCTACCTTATAAAGCCCAAATGGAAGATAGTTGAGAAGAGCTTCTCTAACTACTTCTCCAAGTTGAGCCACCAATTTTTCCTCTAACTTTGTCCCCCAAAACAACTAAAATTTAAAAATTGGAAAATATTCAACAACCCCCTCCCTCTCTTCAAAAGGGATTAAAATAGGCTCTTCTCATAAGCCTTGAGGAATGGAGAGGTGACATATGTCACCTCCTCACTCCACCCAACTACTTGCAAGACTCTTGGAATGGGGTGGTGACACATGTCATCCACCCATTCCACCAAGTCTTTCTCCCATCCACTTTCTCTTACACATATGTGGGAGAGAAAGGTGGAATCAAAGGAGGAGTGGGTACCACATGTGCCCCAATCATCTCCTCCTAGGAAAGCCCACACAACCCCAAGGTACCCTCACCAATTGTGGGAGAGACTTGGAGTTGAGTCCTCCACAATTAGGGGGTCTTAAAGACTCTCCCAACCTAGGAAAGAGGAAATGAAGAGGTTGAGTGTTTGACCCACTCATCCTCTCCCTCCCAAACTTCCATTTTCGTCACTTTACTTCAGGGTGAAGTTAAAGTGACCAAATGAGAGTTTACCTAAGGTTACATAAGCCCAAATGACCCCTAGTCCCTAGGGGTAGAACCCAGGGTCAATTTTAACCTATTTTGAGCACCATAGGTTGAGTAAAAACACATAAAGAGGGGTCTCAAAAATTAAAACTCAAAATAAAATTCAAATAACAATACAACTTACAAGACCAATCAAAAATCAAATAAAAGAAGGGGTAGACCTAACCCAACTAACATCACACAACATTACAAAAATTCATCATACATCACATAGTTGATCTTGGTTCCTCTTGGAACTAGATCGACTTTACACAGAAAACAACACAGTGTGTGGGATGATCTCTGAATATCTGTGGCTTTGTTAGAAACACCTGCGCACTCAAATGAAATGTTAATCCCACATGTATATAATAGCCGAAGCAAAGTGAAACATACACTCACATCACCACATGATCATATAACATCAAAGAATCACATCATAATTAAATTCTAAATTTTGCATTTCAAAAATCTATCACAAGATAGAGTCACATAATCAATTTCTAACTAAAATTCACATGAATAGTATCCCAATAACATCATAATGTAAATCATATGTCTAACATCATTAGTGAATCAATATCATGGTCTAATCACATCGTCATCATGCTAAACATAATAAATCCACATAAAGCATAAGGTGTAATAGTCCTACAAATCAAGATCAACAGTCCCATAAGTCTAATATGTGTCACCAACAATAAAATAAAGTAGTCAAATATAAGAGAATGAAATGGTAGGCCTCACAGATTTCTCTTCGTAGGTTCCAAATCTTTCCACATGTATCTCTTGGTTTGCTTAGCATTAGGTCTACAATACCTTTAATTATATCTCCTATAACCTCATATCCCATCTTTAGAATCTAGATTGTTTTGGGTTCCACAGCTTCCATATAGCATTCATTTTTGCTAACCATGAAGATGATGTCATCCTTATATTTCTCTACAACCCTCTTTAGGATTCTTTCTCTAGATTGCATATTTTCTTGGAATGTTTTGAAGAAACCCCATAATGCAGCTTTCTGGGTTTCTAAGTTACCCAATCTTCTTATATGATCTCTAATTTGCACTACTACAAGCGTATGTCCAAACCATTGGTGCAGTCATAGATGGAGGGTCCAAGAATGAAGTGTCCAAACCATGTAGCTAGAGTAAACACAATGAAAAAAAAATAAATATAGAATGCAATGGAAGATTCAAATGCTCAATATATTAGAGAATCACAATGCTTATATGCCAACAACATGTGGGCTACATTCAAGGTCTCATAGGCCTACTTTTCGGGTTACAACACATATGTAAGATATGGCATTGAAGTGCCTCCTGAAACAAAATTCCTTATCTAAACTATCATAACAACTAACTTGAGAATTGTCTTCCTAATGCAACTAAGAGATGTATATATATCATCTTCAAGCTCATAGAATCCTCCGCGTTAGCCACAAGAGGTTACAATCTCCAATAAATAATGAAACATGTAGGTTGGCCTACAACACATGGTATTACTTCGCAAATGAATGAAATTTGGTGCAAAACTCAAGGAAGGTCTATCTGGTCCTTATGTGTCATGTATGATGTTCCATTTGGCTTGACAAGTCATGGAAGTGCTCTGCAAACCTTCTGTTCTCAACTGACTGTCAAATGCTCTGCTATGTGAAAGTTGATGATCTTCAGATAGCGATAAATTTTTGTAGACAAATCAAAATCTCTTGAAATCTGACTATGATGTAGCTGACATGACATAGAAAATAATTCCTACTCTACGAGCTCTAATATGAAGATGTGGAAAAATGCAATAGAAAATTCTAAACTACAAATCACTGAATTGCAATTGAAATGAAAGAAAAGAATGCAAATATTTTTGGTTGATGCAAGATTTCTCTGCAACCTAGTATGCTTCTACATTAGACACTTAGGGTTGTTGAAAAAGTGAGTCCCTCACTTTGTTGAGGCTAGAGGAAAGCCAAGACAGTCTACCTTAGCCTAAGAAATCCATGATGTATCTTCTTCCGGTCTTCTTTTCCACTTAACCAAATACTCTTTATACTGCTTGCCTCTGGTACTATGTCCAACTCTGCTATCAAAGATCTGCTCTATCTACTCTGGTTGTTGTTGTGGTAACTAATCCTTCAATCCATCTTCAAGATTGTCACTGGATTCTCCTTTATGATACTAATATAGGTCTTCAATGTTGAATATAGGTGATCTACCAAATGTGTTCGATAACTCCACTTCATATACATTCCTTGAATCAAACTTCTTAAGAATCCCACATGGTCCAAACTTTGTCATCTTTGACTTGTTGTATGTCCCCACTAGAAATCTCTCCTTTATTAGATATACCATTACTTCATCTCCAACTGAAAATTAATTGTGTCTCCTCTTCTCATCTTCTTGCTCCTTATACTTACTGTTCATCTCCTCCAAATGCTTCCTAACCTGATTATGTAGTGTCTCCATGTATCTTGCAAATTCTTCTACTTCTGCACTTCTCTTGTTCTCCATACTGATGTCTCTCAGCTCTACAACTCCTCTAGGTTTCACTCCTGTCACAACTTCAAATGGTGTCTTCCCTATGCTCCTATTTACTAAATTATAGTATGCAAACTCTTCTTGTGGTAGAACTAGATCCCAATTTCTTGCCTTATCTCCTACTAAACATCTCAACAAGTTGCTCAAACTCCTATTTACCACTTCTATTTGTCCATTTGTCTGTAGGTGAAATGCTGAACTAAACTTTAGGTCTGTCTTCATCTTCTTCCACAACATCCTCCAAAAATATCCAACGAATCTTGTATCCCTGTCTAAAACTATACTCTTAGGTAATCCATGCAATCTCACAATCTCCTTGAAAAATTGGTCAGCAACATACACTGCATTGTTTGTCTTCATACAAGGAATGGAATGTGCCATCTTTGAAAATCTATCCACTACTACAAATATAGAATCATATCCCCTCCATCTTCTTGGAAAACCTAATATGAAATCCATGCTTATATCTTCCTAAGGTCTCTCTGGTACTGTCAAAGATTTGTATAATCCAATATTCTAACTACTCCTTTTTGCAACTTGACAAACTCTACAACTCTGAACAAATTTCATTACATCCTTATATATATGAGGCCAAAATTAATATTTACTTACCAAAGCCACTGTCTTGTCAATCCCAAAATGTCCTGCCAATCCACCACTATGTTTCTCTTTGATCAAATTGTCTCTCATTGAACTCCTAGATATACACAATTGATTTCCTTTGAACAAAATATCTCCCTGAATGAAATAATCCAGCCACTTCTATCTATCACAACAAGTTCCTTACATGCTTTCCATGCTTCTGCAAAATCAAGATCCTCTTCATACATATGCTTAAGCTCTTCAAAACCTAATGCTTCTACCCTCATTTCTATCAGCAAATTCCTTCTAGTCAATGCATCTGCAACTTTGTTTGACTTCACACTCCTATGCTTCAATACAAATGTGTAACTCTACATGAACTCTACCCATCTCATATGTCTCTGATTCAACCTTCCTTGACTGTTCAAATATTGTAAAGCTTAATGATCAGTGTACAACATAAATTCCTTAGGAAACAAGTAATGTCTCCATTTATTCTAGGCTTGAATTATGGCATAGAACTCCTAGTTATAAACTGAATATCTTCTCCTTGCATCACTCAACTTCTCACTGAAATATGCTACTGGTCTCCCTTCTTGACTTAACACTGCTCCTATTCCATTTCCACTAGCATCATAATCTACTTGAAATACTTTGTCAAAATCAGATAATGCTAACACTAGTTGCTCTGTCACCTTCTGCTTCAATAGTTCAAAACTCTTATTTGCTCCTGATGTCCACTTAAAGTCCTTTCTATAACCTCTCATTATCTCTGTCATAGGTGTGTATATTTTACTAAAATTTTTGATGAACTTTTGGTAAAAACTTGCTAATCCATGAAATGATCTTACCTCTAATGTTCACAGGTGTTGGCCACTCAACAATTGCTCTAACTTTCTCAAAGTCCATCTTCAATCCTTCCACAAAAATCACAAATCCCAAATATACCAATTCTTCCTTCATGAAAATACATTTCTTGATATTTATCAATAATTTCTCTTCTCTCAACCTCTGTAATACTTATCTAATATGCTACAAATGTTCTTCTTTTGTCTTACTGAAAATCATAATATCATCCAAGTATACACTAACAAACTTACCCAAGAATTTCTTCAAAACCTCATTCATCAATCTCATGAAAGTACTCAATGCATTAGTCAATCCAAAAGGCATCACTAACCATTCATACAATCCCTCATTTGTCTTAAATGAAGTCTTCCACTCATCTCCTTCCCTAATCTTGATTTGATGGTATCCACTCTTCAAATCTATCTTTGTGAAATATTTTGCTCCACTCAAACAATCCATGATGTCATCCATCCTTGGCAATGGAAATCTATACTTAATAGTAATATTATTGATTGCTCTAAAGTCTGTACACATCCTCCATTCTCCAAATTTCTTAAGTGCTAGTACTGCAGGTACCATACATGGGCTTAAACTTTCTTTGATCAATCCTTTCCTCAACAGATCCTATATCTGTCTATTCAGCTCTGCAGTCTCTACTGGTGTCATCCTATGTGCTTCTTTGTTAGGCAAACTAGCTCTTGGTATAAGGTCCACATGATGACTGATACTCCAGATTGGTGGCAATCCTTTAGGCACATTATCTAATATGATATCTTGGTACTCTGTCAACAATTTAGTTATTTCCATTGGTGGTGGTTCTTCTTCTTTTGTTGTGGTGTTTTCTGCACTTAGGGTTCTTCACTTCTTAGGAATAAAAGAAAAACACATATTCTCGTGTGTCAGTCCATCCAAAAATTTTCTTCCATCAACCAAACAGATTCTAGCATTCCCACATACTTCACTTTTAGGATCATCTTCCAAAGGTATCAAGATATGTTTCTTCCCATTAGATGTTATAGTATAAGTATTCTTCCTCCCATCATGTATATCCTTTCTATCATACTGCCATGGTCTCCCCAACAATATATGGCATACATCCATCAACATAATATCACATAATACCTCATCATTATAAGATCCTATATGAAATTTTACCAAACATTGTTCACTCACTAGTACCTTGTGTTCATCTTGAATCCTTCTATCTTGTAGGGCTTAGGGTGTTTCAATGTCTCTAGGTCCATCTTAGTCACCATCTCCTCTGAAACCAAATTATCTATACTACCACTATCAATGATAATTTTACAACATTTACCTCCTGATTTGCATCTTGTCTAGAACAAAATTCTCCTTTACGGTGGTTCCTCAGTTGTTTCTGCTTGAAATAAGGCTCTCCTCATGTCTAATGATTCTCCTTTCTCTATTTTTCCAACTGAACTAGGTGATCCAATAGGTTCTTCCTCTGCATAAGTTGTTCTTGCACTGTTCTTTGTCCTCTTGCTTGTACTTCCTTGATGACATTCAAATGTTCTGTGTCCTTCTCCCCCACACTTAAAACAAGTTCCTCTGAATGATCTTTTATCAAACCCTCTTTAATCTCTCCTATATCCTTTATTGCGGTAAGAATTATGATTCCCTCTATTGTTGTGGTAGAAATTTCTGTCATCTCTCTGGTATGAATTGTTATCTCTGTCTTCCTTCTTGTATGGGCTACTTTCCTTGTTTTTCTCCACATAAGGTCTTTCTCCTCTAGAATATGTTCTACCTCTTTGAAATTTACCTCCTCTTTCTCTCTACCTTTGCTCATGCCTCTTATTCAACTTGTCTTCAACTTTCAATGCAAACTGATATGCTTCTTCTACTATTGTCAACCTTACCAAACTTAGTTCTTGAATGTTCATTCTCAACCCATTTATGTATCTTGCCACTTTCTCCTTGCTAGCTTCACTATGTCTAGTCCTTATTATCATCTTATGAAATTCTTTAGTGTACTCCTTCACATATTTCTCCTTTTGTGTTAGGTTTTGCAATCTCTTCAACAATTCCAACTCATAGTCAGTAGGTATGAACTAATTCTTCAATTTTGTCACCATCCTATCCAATTGAACTTTTTTCCACCAAATAGAAGCATGT
Source organism: Cunninghamia lanceolata (assembly GCA_027924645.1). Lineage (NCBI taxonomy): Eukaryota > Viridiplantae > Streptophyta > Pinopsida > Cupressales > Cupressaceae > Cunninghamia > Cunninghamia lanceolata. Next base: position 5,235,322 of record BSBN01000082.1, read on the forward strand.
CCTTTCAACTTAGTTTTTGCAAATCTTACTCTCTCCAGATCTTCAATTTCTTCATATTCAAAGTATTCCTCCAAGTCATTTATCCAATCAATCAATTCCTCAGTATTCAAATTCTTGATATAGTTTGGTACTTCCATTCTAGGTCTCTTACCCATCTTATAAATAGCTTTCAACATCTTTACCTAATCAGATTCTTCTTCTTCTAGAGCTTCTTTGTTTTGGTCAGAATCTTGGATCTCATCATTATCACTTTCATCTTCATGTCTAGGGTTTAGTCATCTTCTTATATCTTCTTCTACAACATCTAATCTAACCTTCATTGTCCTCATCATCTTGATCATCTCTTCCATTCTTCTAGCAACATTGACCATAGTAGGCATCCTCCTTGGTGGCATCTCTTCCTAGGTTCTAGTGTAACTACCTCAATTCGGTGATCTAACTACAAGGTAGCAATTGCTTCACAATCAATGCTTTGTTGACAAACACAAGTAGACTACCTTAGGTCGGCAATCTATTCACCACAAGAACTTATGGAATTCCTTCACTTCCCAAAGAATTCAAAACTTCACTCTGATACCACTTGGTGCAATCATGGATGGAGGGTCCAAGAATGAACTATCCAAACCATGCAGCTAGAGTAAACACAATGGAAACAACACAAATATAGAATGCAATGGAAGATTCAAATGCTTAATATATTAGATAATAACAAATCTTATATGCTAGAAACATGCGGGATACATTCAAGGGCTCACATGCCTACTTTCTAGGTTACAACAGATATGCAAGATATGGCATTGAAGTGCCTCTTGAAACAAAATTCCTTATCTAAACTATCATAACAACTAACTTGAGAACTGCCTTCCTAATGCAACTAAGAGATGTATATATATCATCTTCAAGCTCATAGAATCCTCTGTATTGGCCACAAGAGGTTACAATCTCCAATGAATGATGAAACATTTAGAAACATGTAGGTCGGCCTATAACATATGGTATTACTCCGCAAATTAATGAAATTTTGTGTGGACCTCAAGGAAGGTCTATCTGGTCCTTATGTGCCATGTATGATGTTCCATTTGACTCCACAAGTCGTGGAAGTGCTCCACAAACCTTCTATTCTCAACTAACTATCAAATGCTTTGTTATGTGAAAGCTGATGATCTTTAGATAGCGATAACTTTCTGTAGACAAATCCAAATCTCCTAAAATCTAAATATGATGTAGGTGACATGTCATAGAAGATAATTCATGCTCCATGAGCTCTGATATGAAGATGCAGTAAAATGTAGTAAAAATGTTGAACTGCAAATCACTAAACTACAACTAAAATGAAAGAAAAGAAAAGAATGTAAAGATTTTTTATTGATGCAAGATTTCTCTGCAACCTGGGATGCTCCTACATCAACCATACAATGTTCTTAGTACCAGGAATTTCTTTGAGAAATTAAAATAGTAAGAAAATAATTAAAGTACTGAATTTGAAGGGGTACTTGGAGTCTTTGGTCTTTTACAAATTCTCCATCAATTGTTTTCTCAGCAGTTCACACAAGTCATAGTCTACACCATTCTTAACCATTTCATATGTTGTGTTTGTTATGGCCCAAATTTGCACCCTTGCTGAGTTTGCAAAAAACTTAGCAATCTGGAGAAACATGGGAATGATCTCAAAGTGTGGGACCTTGCGAACTGAGATTAGACCTTCAAAGAAGGCCAGCTTCCCCTTTCTAAGCCTATTACTTAGAGCAATGTAACTAAATCTAGTGCTAATGTTTGCAGGGGAAAAGGGTTAGAAGGAAACTGAAATGAAAGGGGATGATACACTAGATTTAAATGTGTTTGGCTACAACTAAATCGACACAGTAATAATCTCATAGCTGGAAAGACTTACACAGACTCATATTGATTCTAATAGAGGTCAAGACAGAATAATGGAGGAATGAAAGGGATCGTTTTGTCCACAATACACAGCCTACACTAATCCAAAGAACAGACACAATGCTAAAATCATAAAAGAGAGGCAAAATACCAATTTATATTGATTATAGAGGCCAAATAGCCATTACAAAATAGCCCAGAAGAACAACTAACAACAATACATCTGTTTCACATGTATATATATCATTTTACATTTTTGACCTCAATCGGTTACAATCCATTTGCGCATGGGCTCTGTCAGAAAAATATCATCGCCAGAAGGGACGTCCACCTGCAAGAAGTTATGGCATAAAATATCTAGAACAGGGTAGGTGAAAGATATTTTGAATCTTCAATGTGAGTTGTTGAATCATCGATTTGTAGCAATGAATGCAACAAATATCTGCATCTACATATGCCAAATTGGTTGCTGAAACGTCTACTTGATTGAGCATGCAAATCCAAATCCAAATTTTGAAATGAAAATATCCTCCTCAAAATCCTGCTAGATGAAAGAGGAGGCAAAAATAAGCACTTTTGCCTTTTGAAGCATGTTGAAATTTGCCAGGATGAGGGAGATATGGTTGGTCAAAGCTGCGGTCAACTGCATCCTACATTTACATATCACTCTGCATATCTGCACTTGTATATGCTTTTGTATGTCCCATTGTATATACAATTGCAACTACACTTTTAGGTTCATTTGATGCCACATACAAAGTCTCCTTCGCCTTTTACCTTTTGCATATTCTATTCGCTTTGCATGTGCAAACATACAATCACATGACTTTACCTTTTGAAACACCCTTTGAATCAGTCCTAACACGTAGCACCACCTAATTTGCCATTGAGTTGAACCTGGTACCTATCGCTAAACATTCGCATGCTTTATCGACCATCAGAAAGACCACAAACAGAGCTGCCGATGCACTAAGTCTCGCCGAAATCCATTGTATGCGACCCTTTGTATATCGCATATACAAGCACTTCATCATACAAACTACGAACCCCAAAATGATTATTCACTACATTTGATTCTCCAGTTGGGTCTACCTTGTATATCACCATTGTATCTAACCTTTGTATATCGCATATACAATGCGAAATATACAAAAAAAAACTGCATACAAACCTGTACCTACAAACATGCATCTAAATTTGTACTTGCCCTTTGTATGTGACCTTGCATTTGCACCTTGTATATTGTCTACATACAATGTGAACATTCAAACAAAAGATGCATACAATCGCTTGTGCCTTTATCGACCAGAATGCATATTCTTTTCGGGTCCAAGACTTGTATATCAAGAATGTATATGCCCTTGTATATGCGATTGGTGGGCCCCAACATTTGTATCTCTTCCTTATATATAGACTTTGCATCTTTCCTTTGTATCATTGCCTTGTATGCTTCATCGGCCATCAGAGAGACTATGAGTTGAGCCGCCGATAAGCATGTCACGCCGAAAATCCTTTGTATGTCTGCCCCTTGTATATTGTCTTGCATGTGCACTTTGTATATTGCCTTGTATATCGCACACATGCAATATACAAACAGAACCACATACATATCCCTTTGTATCTGACCTTGCATCTTTGCATTGCATATACAATTGAAACCCAATGCACATTTACCTTTGGATCCCACCTTGTATATTCCCTTTGCATATGTGTTTGCACATTGACTTGTATATGCGATTGTATATAAGATACAATCACCTAATATACAAAAGCTCTTTGTATATTGCATAAGCTCTTGCATGTTTCCTTGTATATTACCTTGTATCTGCCCTTTGCATGTTCAGACATACAACGCAAATATACATACAAAGAACGCATACAAATAACCTGATGTATAGTAAAACATTGTACATGACCAAGATACAAGGAAAAATGTTTGAGATACAAGTTGACCAAATGACAGAAAAACCCAACACAAGGATGACGTCATCATCATATACTTGAAAAATGGCTAAGTATAAAACTAAGAAATCTCTACGATGGAAGGCACTTGAAGACAAAAGATTTTTGGGTTTTTCTAGGTTTTTTGTAAGGATTCTCTAGGAAAGCTTTTGGGATTTTTTACAAGGCACAACATGGGTAATTGAAGGATTTAAGCCTTTCTCTCCTTCTATTTAGGCTTTCTCTGATCGGATTTCTTTGATAGAAGGAGGGAAACAGGAATATTTTGGGGAAAGGCAAAATATGACGATAGTGTTAATAACAGTTGCAAAGACTGAGTTCTCTCTGTTGGTGAAGTATATTTTGTATCCAATCATCATAGATGCATACTTCACAGCAAGGTCCTCAATATCATTTACAGTTAGAGCTCTCTTGTCAAACTTTTCTTCGGTGAGCTTCATCACCACATCATTTTTTATTGATTTTAGTATCAGAACTATTCTGGTGGAGCATAACCATGTCACAACCCTAATGGCTTCCTTGCTTATCATATGTGGCAAATCCAACCACATAAATTTGTCATGAAAACAACTCAATACATACTTAACCTAGACATCTTCATAACATAGAATGGGAAAGTCGTTCCACACATCCAATTTCTTTTTTGTCAAAGCCTTGTGCTCATGTTTTAGGTCAAAATTGTCATCAATTAGCTCATTCACCCATACTTCTCCCAATTTTACATGATTGTATTCTTCCATCTTTGTATGGATATAGATCCTTATATCCTTTGTATGCATCACACCATATGGAACGCTTGAAAAAGCACCATTCAGATCAGCTTCCATAGATTTGAAAGGATGTCATTTGAACTTAGGGTGGGGTCAGTCTACTACCTCTACCACTTGTTGAGTAAACATCTTCAAAATACTACTAAAAAACTTAGGGCAAAAAGTCTATAAATACCTTTTGATCGCTTCTAGTTAGGGTTTAGTGTAAAAGAATTTTGATTAGCTTCTCCTTGCTCTTTCAATGCTCTTCTCTCTTCAAATGGTTGATTGCAAATGATTTTTGTTTATGTGAGATTGCTTGTAACCCCTTTTGTAAAACCTAAATCGCATTCAATGCTCAGATTGATAAAGCTATCAAAACTCTAACTGTAGTACACAGTCACCTTCAATTGCTCCGCAAACTTTTACAACAAGACATTTTTCACCGGTGTTTTCTCTAATAGGTCAAGCATGCCAAACTACACCTCATATCCATGTGTTATAGGCATCAAAATTATATCTTTGGAAGGGGCTTAAAGTTTATTTGTTAAAACTCCCCCTAAGCCAAAGCTTTCTACTTAGTTTCTAGAGGAAACATCTGCACTAGAGATTGGCATAGCCTCATCCTTCATCTTATTTTCTTCTTTCTTTTTCTAGACCTTGTCCATTTCTTTCTTCATCTCTACTGGATCCACATTCTTCACTGGATCACTCTTCCTTACTAGATCAACCTTCTCATTCTTACTTCTGCAAAATTTAGCAATGTGATCTAATTTGTTGCATTCGTAACACCTAAACTTTGAACAAGCTTACTTCCATTCATTCTTGATCTGCATTCATTAGCCTTGTGCCCAAATCCATTACATCTATAATAGTAATCATTGAAAGATGAGAGCATTCTACTCTTATTGTAACCATTCATCATTTGATTTCTACATGCACTAGCTCTATGACCAATTCTTTGACATGTAAAATATTAACCGAATAATGATTAAACATTTTGATTCATCCTGCTTCTACATTTCATAGCCTTATGTCCAAATTTATTGCAAGAGTAACAGTAGCCAGGTATCTTTGTACATCTGGTTGTCTGATAGGTGGCCTCTTGAAGTTTTTCTTCTAGTTCCAGACATGTTTGTTATGAGCCTTCTTGACTACAACCTTCTTTTGGTTATTGTTCTTCCTCTTAGTATTGTTTGCCTTTTAACTTTCACCCTTTTCAAATCCCAATCCTTCTTTATCCTTAGGAGCCTTTTGATTTGCAATCATTTCATCAAGCAGGGTGGAACTTTTCTTGAATTTGTCTTCTTGATTCTTTTCTTTCTCCAACTCTATCTTTAGGACCACAATTTCTTGTTCAAGCCTTGAACACTCTTCAAATTTGCCTTTAAGTTTTTCATTTAGGCATTCTTCAATTCTTTTTCCTTCCTTAATTTGTATTTTTAGACTAGTGATTGTCTCATTTGATTGATTAAGTTGTTCATTTACTTGTATCTTTCTTTGAATTTCTTGTTTTGCTCTCCCAACTTCTTGATGCATTCATCTGCTTCCGTAATATTTTCTTCCAAATATTTGTTCTCTGTGCATTGAACTTTTTCCAGATCTTCAAGGGTTGATTTAAGTTCTCCATTCATGTCAACTATATAGTCTTCTCTAGTAAATCCAATAGTAGGAATTTCCTAAGAAGGGATAGGATATCTCCTAGTCGCCATGTGTTCACACTTCAAGATCTTCCTCAAGTAGTTAAGCTTCTTCCAAGAAACCAGGCTCTGATACCAATTGTTGAACACCTGGAATATTGAGAAGGGGGTGAATCAGTATTCTCTGAAACCACTTAAGCATTTAAACATTCATTCAACATAGTATATTTAGTTTGAAGAAAGAAAGGAAAGTATAAAAGCAATCATCAAAACATGTAACACATGAACACTAGATTTTTACGTGGAAAATCTAAAAAGGGAAAAACCATGGTGAGGATTAGCTCACAATATATTATAATACAATTGGTTAAAATTGATACAATTGGTGGACTCACTATCTAACATAGAAATGCTCACTACAGGTGGCTCACTGCAAAAGGACTCATTATCTTGAATAGAAAGACATAGAAGAATGGGTGGCTCACTGCCAAATATGAACTGTTAGTAACGCATTTGAATTAACTCTATCAACTCTATCTTTCACTCTGTAGGGCTTCAAGATTTGAAACTTTAGATTTAGACTCCTTTAGTATGCCCCAAAATACCTTACAACCGCATATCAAGATTCTTCATACTAGAGGAATGTAGGCTAAAATATTGTGACCTTGTCTTAGGTTCTATACTACAAATGCCTTAGGAAAAACTTCAACAAATTGTGCCTGAATGCGGAACACCAAAATGGAAGGACATCAATGGAGTCATACAGGTATTCCATAAAACACTTAGTATATCATGCTTAGGTGTATTTTCTCCACATCACACTTAGTACCTTCTCTGAACCAACACAACTGTATCTTTACACTTTGTTGCCATCAATGACAACACTACTCACTGTCATGCTCATCAGTCTCTTCATCATCATGCTTATGTTGCCAACAGTTTCACATAATAACAAACTTCTTTTTGGTATTTTCAGAATTAAGAGATAAACTTGCAGGTATTAAACACATAGAACATGCACATAGAAGAACATAACAACTAACAATAACACACAAAAAATTGGCAGTAAAAAGGAAACACAGAGATATGTACTGAGAGATCTCCTCCTAGTTGGGGAAATGGGCCCTACTTTCCTAGAAGGAAGGATCCTCTTGAACTCAATTAAATTCAACAAAAATTCCCCTTCATTTTTATTAAAGCTAAGCCCAGATGGGCATGGATACACAAGCAAAACAAAAATATTTTCTCCTTGATGAAAAATAGTAATTCTTGACTACAAACTAAGACTAACTTAGAGAATCAACTAGGCTCCTACTTATACATTCAAGCCTTTATTTTGTGCAATAACTACACTAGTCCTAGCTATAGTGAAACTTGGAATGAACAAGTCACTTATTTAATACTTTGGTAGTTCCTTTGCTTTTTAACTTCATATCATAAATTCATATCAATCCTGATTATCAACAGTCAAACAGATCTTTGAATTGGTGTGGGTGTGAAATGATGGCCACTTTTAGTTACCATAAAACTAAAATGACATGTGGACTAGATTTCTGGAGTTGTCAATGAGTTGTGTCATCAAGATAAATAGCTAGAATTGTTGGTGAGTTCGCATCATTGGACTCTCAAATGAGCCTTGGTTTTTCCACAATAATCATCGACTCAAGGGGAGGATGATTCTTTTACAGTGCTGTAGGAATCTGGAGCTCTTTGGAGTTTGGGTTTTCTATGAGGAAGGTGGGTCTGGAGAGATTTGGAGGCTTCTGGAAAGCTCCTTGACATATTCCTCATGTAATCAACATACAACTTGGACAAGAACTCAATAAAACATGCATTTGAAAGTAGAATTCATAGTAATTTGTCAAAAGATTTTATCTAAAGAAATAAAGACTAAGCATGCATATAATTCATTCAAAAGATAATTATAATCACAATAATATTTATATATATGCCATAGTATAATATCAAAGTCTTTAAATAGATAATATGCATAAATTAACATGGTCATGGATTTGACTCATTATCCCCCTCATAGATAAGGTGTATGGGCTTGTGGAAAAAAGTATGGAATCTCATTCATTCAAATGTTATCCATTTTGAGTGTCATAATGATCAAGGAAATAAATCCATAGCATTGCCAAATCAAATGCTACAGACCTATATAAATTCATTCTCTTACCATAAGCAATCAAATAATGTATATCATATGCCTAAGGTTTATCATCTTATATCTCTTGAGGATTATTCTACACTTCCTTCTTCTCTTTCTCCATATTCTTCTATCTAATCACCCCTATTCATCTTTGAAAACTTTTTTTGGTGCTTTTGACACATAATCTTATTCTTCTTTTGGTTCTTCTCCTCTTATTACATTCTCTTCTAATCAAATTCTTGGCAATAATTATCATGGTCCTATATACATTAAAGGCATTATGAATTCAATATACTCTATTAGTATTCTTGTAGACCCATCATGTTCCTTCAATATTGTTACAAATGAGTTTTTATTTAATACACACTTTCACTAGGAATCTTATGGTGGATCTAGGGTTACTTTGAAATGCTTCAATAGAACCTTTATTGATAGAATGAGATTACTTATTCTCCCTGTTAAAGTGGGTCTAAAGGAGTTACTTATTTTATGTCCTAATATTTGTACTTTGGACCATGTTAGTATTCTTCTAGGAAGTCTATGGGTTGAGAAAGCTCAATCTATCCCCATTGTTCTTCACCAATGTCTTGAGTATATTCATAATAATAAGTTCATCCTAGTATCACATCATGAGTACCAATCTTTCTCTAAGGTTGTTAATTTCTCCATGGAATGATTTATTTCTAAACCTATAATCTTGCCTTATGTATTTCATGATAAATTAATATTTCATACAAAGGTTTAAAAGAATAGTAGGTCTACATTTATGCTAGTGAAACAACTCTTTATATCTACCCTCCTAAGTAAATTCTTCCAATATTTTATTGTGTTGAGGGTTTAGACATTTTTATTCCTTCTCCTCCTTCCACTCCTCCTCCTAGGTCCAAATATCAACCTAAAACTAAACCACCTCTTCCCCCACAATGTAAACCTCAATTGAATCTTGCCCAACTTAAATCTCAACCACCTCTTCTCTAACCCAAATCTCATGTTATTCCTCCTCCTACCCTTCCACCCCTTCTTCCCACACCTAAAATTGCATTCCTTCTTCAACCACTAACTCATCACCAGCCTCGTCCACCCAAATCCAAGTAAAATACAGTTTGCACCATTACCTAAACTATAATCCCTCTAACCAAAACCCTACCGACCTATCCTATTTGATTCCTCAAATTCTACTCCTATCTTTCCTACATCCACCACAACTTCCTCTTTTTTACCAACTCCTATTATGGAGCCTTTACCATTTTCTAAGGATCCTCTTATTCCTATTGTTGATAATATTCAAATGATTCTCCTACTCTTGTTCTTATTAATGTTTTCATTCCTTCCAATAATCCTCTGACTATTATTACTAATGCTATCCCCTATGAGGATCCTTCTTTCACTCTTAATATTGTTATTAAACTACTATTTATATTCCTCACGTGACTACATCTTCTTCTCTACAAAGGATTCTAATAATGATGATTCCTTAAATGACTACTACAAAGACATAATTGGTTAGGCACTCCTCATACATCTTTATTATGTCATTTGATTTCTATCCTTCCTTATTAATTATTATTTTCCCATTGTCCCTCACTATTGATGAATCATTTGTATTACCTCACAAATGATTTCTAACACATGGTAGGGGAAACATTTTTTAATTTGTAATGTTATAATCCTATTCCTCTATTTATTTTCTATATTCCTTTTTTTACATACTATTTTTGCCTACCTAAATATTTTAGGGGTGATGCAAGGAATCAAGATAGTTATATATTCTTCATGTTGACCCAAATTTCTATGTTGTCTCATGTCATTTGAATTGCCTCTTTATGTTTTTAAAACTCTATTTGTTTTTCTCTTCATGCATTTTGGGGATGGTTCAAAGAATTAGGGCACTCACACCCTTCTCATCTTGACCAAAAATTATCATGCCCTTCCATTCTATTTGTTGTTTCTCACCTCTTTATTCCAATTTCCTCCATTTTGAATGTGATATTCTATGGAAGTAGAGGATGAAGATCCCACATAGTGATCATAATATAAGTATCATCTTTTTAGGATTGATTTCATGTCCTTAGATCCATTAAAGTTCTCTTCTTACATACTTGTGCACTTGTGTTCCTAAAATACTTATATCTTATTATTTTATATTTTTATGCTATGATTCCCATTTATTATTGATTATGTTCCATTATATGCTTCATTCATGTGCCCTTTACTTGCCTTCATCATTAGTATGTTCTTACCTCATCTCACCTATTATAACTTCCCTTCCATTTTTCCTTTATGTATCTCATTTTCATATTTTCATATTCTATCATTATCTTGTTGTGCTTCATATTCCTTCAAATTTTACCTCTTTCCTTTACATGTTCTCAAATGATGATTTCCCATATTATTCATGCCTACTATTCTTATGTTACTTGTATTAATTATTGTATTTCTATATGCTATTTTTTCCTACTTCTCTAGTGCATATGATATACCCTTTTCATTTTCCTACATTACACATGGATACTATCATTTAGACTTACATTATTTCTTCTACTTACATAACTTTGTGTTTCATACATCTCTCCTACTACTTATTCTTGAACATGGTTTGTTACATGTGTATTCTACCCTCTTCTAATTCACTTATACATGTAGGTACTATAATTTAATCTACTCTCTTCTACCAATGTATGCCATAATTTATCTCCCCATTGCACCATCTCTTTTACACTTATGCCATTATATGTTTCTTCTACATGATATGTTTTTCCCTAATATTCCTTTCTTTGGCTTATGATGGTGCTTACTATCACATTCTTCCTACTTGTTATTCTATTCTCTTTCGTGCATACATAGATTCTACCAAACTTTCTTATTCCTCTATATTTTCTATGGTTCCATATACTCCTATATGAATTAGGATCCTTCTTTTACTTTTATAATATATAACATTTTCCTTTCTCTTAGTTTTTTCCCTTTCCTTGGGGGCAACTATTTACTTATATTGTAGGACAACCACTAGAGAATTTTCTCTATCTTTCTTATGATACATGGCACTTTCTATTTCCCTATTTGTTCTTATTATTAAATTACATATCTTTCTTGGTTCCTATTTTTTGTCATTCCTTTGGAGGAAACATTCTATTCCACATATTATGGTCAATTCCTTCCTTCTCCCCCTTGTCTATCTACTTTCCTATTGTCATACTCATACCTTGGCAATTGTTCCTTTCTCCTCTTATCTCCTGTTCCTTAAATATATTTTCTTCTTCTCCTTACCATTAATAAATTTAAAGGGGGCATATGCTCTACCTCTCTATATGCTTTTTTTAATTTGGCCTAGCCTAGTCTACTTTGTTATTTTTTATGGTGATGACATGCTTATTTTATTTTGGGTCTAGTCAGGCCCCTTTGTTTAGTGGATTTGTCACAACCAATACCAAATTTACCATATTTTATCTTGGGCCTAGCCTATCCCCCTTTGTTATCCATTTTGTTTTGACCCTAACCTAGCCTCCTTTGTTATGTTTTGGTGGTAATGCCATAATCAAATCCTTGTCAAGGTGATTCCTCCTCTACTAAGTTCCAATTCCATATACTTTTCTTGGTTCGTTTGTACCTATTATTCCTATTGTTACTTTATGTAATACTCCAGGGATCAAGAGCTATTTCTTTTCACATATTTTAGTAAAACCATAGCTAATTAAGTAAATTTGTGTGAGATTCCTTTTAGACATTTTTTTTGTTATTTCCTGGAGTATTTCTTCCTAGTAAATAGTAAAGACTCCTTTTCTTCCTTAGGTGCATTGTAGGTTTGGAGTGTATATTGAAGTGAGAAAATGAAGAAAGATAAAGACCATGAGCTCTTCTATATCCCTTTTGTAAATTTAATTGATTTATGTAATATACTTTACTTTATCATACTATTCACCCAGTTCCATTAGCACATCAAAGTGGGGTAAAAATTTAAAGTCAAGAAAGGACCCACTTTGCAATCTTCACATTTTATTTTACACTCATTTTAGCATCCATGTCCCATAGTCCTATCTTAGGTATCATTTTTTATTCTCTAACCTATATCTATCACTAAAATAGAATGCACAAGTTAAAAGGCCCAATATCCTATTTATAATCATCCCCTAAAATCTGGAAGTTCGGTGGCTAGAATACACCAATGCCCCTAGGAACAAGTGTACAATTCCTAATTTTAATTCTAGGTCATCTTAAGTAATGGAAAAAATTTCTTACTACATTTTCCTAATGTATGTTTTCTCTAGATATATCTATAAACCTAGTTTTTAAACCTCAAATGTTTAACTATGTCTTCACTTTTGATATTCACTATTACTCTCTACACTTTCCAAGTAGTGTTATCATTCTACCATTGTTTGAATACTTATGATATCACTGTGTTTTATGGCTATATCATTCTTATACACACCATTTACCTCTAAAATCTTTGTCCCCTCTTAAAATCTTTGATAGCTCTCACTCTCTTATCACATTCATCGCAACTCTTATCCACTTTCCCCATTACCATAGTTAGGGAATCATTCATTAGAACCGAAAAACCATAGTTAGGTAGAAATATATCTATTTAAACATTCATTATATTCTCATATTCCACTATTTAAACCCTTAATCCTAATCCCCTCCATATTGAGTGACATTCATTGCCATATTTTTATCCATCTCACTTGCACAAAACACTCCATAGCTAGAAGCCACTTCAGGGTTTCATAGGCATCAAATATTTGCACACAACACTTCACCATGAACAATTATAGTTCACACAGTCTATTATTTTATGAGTAATGTGGATGATAGAATAAACCAAATATGGGACTGACTAAACTAGTTTCCAAATAGTTCGCAACCATTGATTTCTCTATCAAGACTTCTATTGTCATTTACTCTATTTAAGAGATGATGATGAATATATATACACCTAGGGAACATTATTAAAATTAGGTAAGCAACTCAGATTCTTTCAAGAGGATAAAAGTTGAAGATATTAGCATTTATAGAGGTCACTAGCACTAGCTAACCATACACCAATGCCAATCTACCATACACTAGCATCTATGACCCATATACCAGCATCTAGCTCCTCTAGAATTCCTCTGTGACAGTCCAAAACCTTCAAAAACCTACTCTACAACCTATTGCATCCCATTGTACCTTCTTCGAACAAATCAAGAATGTCTTATAACCTTTCTTTATCCATTTCTAGTTACATAGATAAATTCCTAGGAGCTCTTGTATTAATCTTATTAAGAGTAATAAATATGGCATTTAATAGTTTATAGTAAATTTCTAATTATTATCAAATTAGTTAAATAAAATAGCACATTGAAATTGATTTTTATTTAGATTAAACATAATATAACACCAGCCTAAGTGCAAATTTTTTATCTTTCAAAATGTAACACAAAATTCTTTTAATTAATATAACCTATAATGATTTTGGTAAAAAGGAATTGAAAGTAACTTTCTAGAACTAAAATTTGATATAATATGGATTTTAGTCAAACTTAAATTCTCTTGTCATTTTTTAGTAGGTTATCTTGTTCCATGGAGTTCATGTGTAGAGTCATTTTTGTTGAAGGTTTGATGGTGGAGGCTAATTGAAAAAGTGAAAACAAATTCCAATGAACAAACATTAGTAACTAATGTCTATAACATAGTATGTGCATTGACATCTACTAGAGGTTAGACTCAAGACCAATATAGGATACTTGAAAAGGGATCGAAACCATTACAATCTATATTTTAGATTAAATAGTTGCGATTCTATTGGGCCTCACCATTGATAAAAAGTAGTACATTGAAAATCATAGCTATCACTAGCTTAAAACATACAAACTATAAAGTTTGTTATTGAACCCTAACATAATAAAGATGATTACATAAAACTATAATAGAAAAACTAATACTATCCTAAAGAAAACATATTACAAAAATATATCAAATAAGTAAAATGAATAGCTTCTTCATACAAACCCCAATTTCTCTTAGCCCTCAAACACAACATCTCTATTCACAACCACTTCCTCAACCTACACCACTACACTGAGAGAACTTTCCAAGGTCTTACAACCTTGGTAACCTCCAACTGTTGATGTGTTTGTTAGTTACAACGACAAGAAATAAAAGTTTCAATCAAGCCTATATTTATCTTGAAGAATATGATGAACTCAGAGAATTCATGATTCCAAGTCTCTGTGTGTTAGGTCATCATAATTTTGATGTTACTTAGGTTTTGATGTGATATGCTATTCTCCAATAGGGGCCTTACATCTTGATTCAAAGGAATCTCATCCAAATATTTATCCTATTTCACCTAATCTACATGTATTCTCAACAAATTGCATCAAATCTTATAATCTCTAGCTAAGATATGCATGTATTCATGTAAATTTGTCTTAAGTTTGATTAGTTCTTCTGAATCTATCTCCAGCTAAGACTATTTACTATGGCCTTTCTAACTTTGATTAGTTCTTCTAAAATTCTCTCAATTTGAACTAATCCTCACCTCTTTACATCAAATTCTTTCAAATATTGTGCAAATAAGCAAGTATTTCGCCATCTTTTCCCATTATTTGCATGATATTCACTATGATGTGTTATTCTACTCAAATATGCTAAGGATATGCAATTATCTATGTCAATTCAACATATTTATTCTTTATCTGCTTGTTATTTACCATTATTTTGCAGCTCGGTATGATTATTTATGAAATTAAAATGAAACGAAATGAAAGTAAACTAAATTTCTAAATTACTGATGTTCCTGGTTTTTGACCAATGATCCACATGCAACTTTGATACTTTCATGAGAAGGAGATAAAATAGACCATGTTTCACTAGGACAATCCACAATTATGCATGGAAGGTACTAATCTTCAAAGGAATAAGATGACAACAACATGCACTAGTTGAAATGCACCTTTGAGGAGCACAGAAATTCACAGTGACACATCAAGAAATCATCCACAAGATTATGCAAAGTTTACAATCAGGTGTTAATCTAAGTCTCCATTATCATTTAGTATGTTAAATGTATGCATATATACATATGATCTTGAGAAAGAACCACGGGAAATCACAAAGTTACAAAAATTATATACTTAGTGTTCACAAATTCATCAATTCAATCTCAATTTAACTCCTCATACTTTACAAATGCCAATCTACATTCTCTTATAGGACAAGGATGAGATTTGGTTACAACAATCCAATGGTTAGGATCCAATCAAGATGATCAAATGGTCAGGAATAGTGGCACGTGATTGCTAGTTGGAAATCATTGGTGGAGGATAGTTGGCAGAAATGGAATATTCTCAACATCTTTGACTTAGTCTGCAAGGTCCATTTATTCTTCTTCAGATTCCTCTTCACTTGTTGATCCTTTAGTTATCTGGCATCCAGTGTCTATACCCTTGAAGAACTCATATGCCTTAACTGCTTTGTTTATTTCTTCTCTATTCTACACCTTAGGCTTTTCTTTGGCATGTTCTTGTGCTTGTAATTATTCTCTCAAGGCTATCCA
Source organism: Cunninghamia lanceolata (assembly GCA_027924645.1). Taxonomy (NCBI): domain Eukaryota; kingdom Viridiplantae; phylum Streptophyta; class Pinopsida; order Cupressales; family Cupressaceae; genus Cunninghamia; species Cunninghamia lanceolata. The sequence goes on from BSBN01000082.1 coordinate 5,251,243, forward strand.
TCTATTTGTCCTATTATCCAACTCTTCCTTGTAGGCATCCATTTTGGACTTCATGTCCATTACCTTATCCATAATATCCTTGGAGAAGTGTTGGATAGGATCTTCTATTGCTGAGATGAAATTGTCCTTAAATGCTTTAATTGCATCTTGCTCATCTTGCTTTGACACTAATGTCCACTGCTTTTGCATTGCATCTTTTCAAAATGCTCAATTCAAATTTGAGGTCTTCCACCTAGAGGTCCATCTTTAGAAGTGCCTGACGAGTCAAAATTTTGTTGACAATGAGGGTCTGGCATCAACCTTCCTCATATCTTTGAGTTTTGTCAAATCTTAGCTACTCTGAATTAGCCTTTGTCTAACCTCCTTCTTTAGTGCATCTGCCTTGCCCTTCATACGGCTAAGCATATCCCAATTAGACAGGGATGTCTTTATCACTTCTTCTCCTTCTTTCAAGATTTTTTCAAACCACTTTCTCATCACATTAGCTTGATGTTTTTGAGCATCCAATCTAGTTATTTCTTGTTGGGACACTAAAGCTAAAGGCATGGTTGTTGTTATTGGAACATTGGTAGGGGTTACCAATCTTTTTATAAATGCTTGTAATTGGGCAATTTGCCCTTTATACTCTTTGTTCTTGGATTTTACCTTTAGGATCCTAGCTGCAACCGCTTCTGTACTTTCCCTTAATTCTTGAATGTCCTAATCAAAAGTAGCATGCCCCAGTTCTATGGTGGTAAGTTGGAACTCACCTGCACTTATTTCTCCTTTGTTTTTGTCAATTGTAGGCATAGCTAATTGAGCTGTCCTCTTTCTAGTGGTAGGGTCCCAGCTTATTACAGAGGTTGCCCTCGCTCTATGCTTGGTCTTTGTAGCCTCAAGTGAAAACAATGATTGAATGTCAAAATTGGAAGAATCTTGAATAGGAGGTTGAATTACCTCAGATGCTAGCCAATTGGGCGCACTGGATATTGGTCCTTGCTGACCTATCTGCTCAATGTGAGCATCATGCCCATCTACATATTTATTCTTTGGAGCTTCTATGCTCACTTGTTGCTTATCCTTATCCTTCTTAGCCTCTGTGGATATCATATCCTCATCTTGTGATACTTCTTTTATAGGCTCTTGGCCATATGCATATCTATGTGGATATCTTCCTGCTCTGGTACATTCATGTGGACATTCACATCTTCTTTATCTCCATCTTCAAGGATATCTTCCTAAGTTCCCATATCGTGATCTTGTGCATTTTGTTCACCTTGGATATTGGGAACATTCCGACTTTGTTCCTCTTAGTGACCATGATTCAGAGCATCCTAATATACATCCTAATCTGTTCCTATTTCCTTTGCTTTTGGATCTTCTCCATCACCTTAGGCTTCTAGACCTTCATGCCCAGATGTAACTATCCTTGGCCCTTCTTGTGTTTCAATGTCCTATGCTTTCCTAGATATTTTGTTTTGGATGCTCTATTTGAATATTCTACTCTAGCTGTTTAGTCTAGATATTCTACTCTAGCTATTCAGTCTAGGTATTTTGTTGTAGTTGTTTAGTCTGGATATCCATATCCTCAACTATATTATCCTGTATTTCCAACTTATCCAGAGCAACATCTTTGTGCTTAATGTAGACACCTAAAAATGACCCTTCACATTGTATCATTTGCATACATCAATTCTTCCCAAATCACTTGCATTTAACATTAATTAAATAAGCTAATTATTTAATTAATTTCATCAAATTCATCAATTTAGTCTAATTTCTCTAAATTCCAACATTAATTGACTAAATTCTATTTATTTAATTAATTTCATCAAAATTCCTCTTCATTCCTCCAAATTAAATAATTTTAATTATTTAATTAAATGATTATCTTCTTTTAAGTCCACATTAATTAAATAAAATAATTATTTAATTGATCAATTATTCCTCTAAATTTAAATAAATTATTTATATTTATTTAAATTGATTTTATCTTCTAAAAATAAATAAAATTAAATATTTTATTTATATTCCTTCATCATGCAAAATAAATTAAATAAATTTATTTGTTTAATTAATTTAAATCTTCAAACCACGATAAGGGCATGGTTCAGTGGTTAAGTCGTTCGGTTGTAGTGGCAGCCACCAAAGTTCAAACCCCCACTGGGCCAACGAGCTCGCAGGTTTGAAGTGTTCTTGCTAGGGGATGACGTCCTCCGTGTTGTGGCCTCACCGGTTCATTGCTCCGGGCAAAAGCATTCACGTGGAACCAGAGGGCATGTTGCACCAGCATCGTCGGTCACGTTAAAAAGTTTACCGGGCGCATTTAAAAAAAAAATTATTTAAATCTTCAATCATCTTCCAAAAATAATCTTATTTTTCCATGCACAATCAATTAAATAAATTTATTTATTTAATTTCTCAATTATCTTTCTATTCTTCTAAAAATATCATTTTCGTCTATGCACGATTAGTCTTATTTTTAGAACTTCAGAAAGCAAATTTAAAGTTGAGTTAATTGGCTTTAATTATTATTATTTTTATCATCAACTCATAAATTAGAAATAAACATTCTAATTTATGAAATCAAATCCTATCTTTATCCTAGCAATCAGTTAACTCAACAAAGCAACTTTAAAATATTCTTGAAACATGACACATGGCATGTGCACATTCATCATGTCTTCTCAACTCATCTGAATCATTGATTTCATTGATTTATCTCCATCATTGATTGATATTTCCCTAAAACATATATATACCCCCTTCACTCCTTCAAAAAATCCTCTTCGATCATTTATTCTCAGGAATCCATACAGCGCTTAAGAATTCATCGCATCATTGAGTATACATCGCATCTTTGAGCACTTATCTACATCTTCTTGTTGCAACCATGGGTACACAACATATTGAGCAATCCACATAAATCCAAGAGATCAATAAAATCTAGGTGATAGCTTCTTTGTGTTGGTTTTAGGATAGACAACTGAGAGGCGGGTGAATCAGTTGTCACCAAACCTTCTGTTCTTTAAATCCTTAAATCCTTCTTATATTTCAATAGCATAATAATCATTCAATCATGGAAGCAAAATGCAATAACTCAAGAGCAGAAACACATTCAACACATATGACACCAAGATTTTAACGTGGAAAACATAGTTAAGGGAAAAACCACAGGGTGACTAACCCAAGATTGTATTCTCTGTTAAAAGAATAAGAAGAACAAAAATGACACTTGCCAATTAGGGCTCACTGCTCGAGCACACTGCTCACAAGAGGCTCACCGCCTACAAGAGACACACTGTCTACAAAATAATATAAATATTACATACTTGAACTAGAGATTAGCATCTTCACCATGCTTGAGACAGTTCCATTTAAGCTCAACACTTCTGCTCTGCTTTTCGCTCCTCTCCTCTCTATCACTTTCTCATCGTTACAAATATTTTTGAAATGACTTCACAAATCTTATTTATACAAGACATCAACTTTGGAATGATCATCAAAGTCAACACAACACATACTTTATTTTATTATAGAGCAATTACACAAATACAACTTGACTTATTACAAAAACTTCATACGCGTTACTACCCTGTTGGCCATGCATATCTGGGACTTCAATCTTCTTCGAGGAACATGCCTTGCTTCGTAAAACATCTTCAAGATCATCTACAACATGTATAAAACATCCGGTCAGCCAAGACTAGGAAGAACACCATCACTAAGAGGTAAATCTTTAATTACGAGCTCTATCTTCAATGTGGACCACCAACACAAACTGGACACAATCTAGAGACCCCCACAAGCTTGCTTGAATCACTAAGAACATCCACACCAGTTCTTCTTATTGAAATCATTCATATCTTCATCTGGAACCTTAAGAACACAGCTGATCATCACTGTCACATTAGAATAATTGCTTGCGGACCTCTAGACCACGAACCAATTGAGTTGTCAATTCACATTAGCTTCCCAAACATGCCACCAGATCTGCAGAACAAGATATTGCATTTTTGGATCTCACCGGACCTATTTGAGCCACTCTATCATCTTTGAATAGCTGCTAGAACTAGTTTTACTCATATGGCCATAACTTCTTCAAATCTTCATATGGATCTCTAAAATCTTTACAGGAGCACCTTTAGACACATATCTACAAACCCTTTGATGCACATACTCTGATCTTCAATTGACTAGAATCTTCACTTCATAGAACTTCACTGTCTTTACTGTTCTTCTATGTTTCTAATAGGGCTAATTTTCTCAATATTCTCAGCAAACAACTCATCCAATCCTTGACATCAATGTAACAGGAGTATGTTGACATCAATGACAACACCGGTTAGGCCCATACTTGCAACAATCTCCCCCTTTGTCATTGATGGCAACATATGATGTGAAAAATTGTTTTGACCATTAAGACAAGAACTTCTCCTTACTGGATCCCCCAAACAACATCAATCATTCACATATCTTTTCTTTCTTCATTTCTCCCCCTTTGATCAACAATCTCTTTTGTTTTTCACACAGCTGCAATATGAGACAGATTCAACACAGAATTGGAACAAATACAATATAATTCAAACTGCTGTATGTATTCTCATATTCATTGCACGCTGTATAGCACAAACTATATTAACTAGATACAAACTTTCAAACTTGTATGCAGAGAGCGAACTAGAGATAATGGTACTCTTTTGCTTACAGACTATTCTAAAGACTCTTAAAAACTCTAAAAAACTTAGACTCTAGACCTTGCTTGAAGACTTCACTTGCCAAGACTCGAATGAAGAATGAGGTGGCCTTACGTTTATATAGGAAGGCAAGGCAGATCTTCTTACCTCTTCTCACAAGTCTGGATTAGAAATCTGCCAATACAAGGGAGACACGTGCAACCCTTATCCGAAGGACTACCCGGATGAGGATAAGATTCCTTAGGTGGGACTAATTAGTCCATGAACAAGATAAGAGGGGACCGACCGACAAACTTTACAAAACATCTTTTTGATCACGGGAAGGATAGCCCGTGCATACTGTAGGCACGTATGCTTTCCCCTTTTACCGTGGAAGGGCCCACGCTTATCTTTTAACATGAAGAGATAAGTATCTTCAATGGATGACAAGCTACATCCATTAGCTAGAATATTCCTCAGAGCTACTGGATCTCTGTCTTGCATAGTCCAGAAACCCTTCGCAGATTTGATTGATGGATGAGAATAGTTAGGGGCTCATCTATCTTCGAGTATGGGTGAATGCGAGGTTGATGGCACATCTGGATCTGGTGGAACGAATATGACAGGTGGTTCTTCTTTCCATATAATGCTTAGCACTTTCAGTTTATGGGCCCCATACATTCCATGGTTGATTGAAGTGTGATTAGCTTGATCAATTCTATAGGTTTTCATATGTATCCATACAGGCATTTGAGTGGAATACCGTCGTGTGTTAGGGGTATTCCAGAAACAAAATTGCGATCCAAGTCCAGTAGGACCATAGATCTGCACCATATGTTGGCTGATAAGATTTTCAATCATTCCATACCTGGTGGAATTGATCATTTCAGCTGAAGGAACTTCATGTGTTAATTTAAACACACAGCCTGAATAGGATGAAGTGCCTGTGAAGTCTACATCATTGGCAGCTTTGCGAGGACCTTGGAATAAATCCTGAATGAGATTTTTGCCGCCTTCATGTTCTAACCATCGATCAGTTCTAATGACATGGGGGTTACAGAATTGGATAGGCATTTGCATATCATCTTCACACCAGTTTTGAAGAATGGATTTGACCTCCTGGTCAATAGGTTTAGCTTGAGCAGACATCTCGAAGAAAGGACGATTCGTCTAGAGCCCTGTTGTTGTCAACTATTGGGCTGCAATAAGACAATGAAATCTGTCATGGAGAAAATCATTAGCCATATAAAAATTATGTCTATCCCTCATTGGTAAGGGATTTGTACTCCATTCCATATAGCTGGTTTCATACCACCTATGTTCTCAGACTTTAATGACATTGACATGTCCAGTGGCCTTAACAGGAGGTCCTGAAACCAGAACATCATGCTCGACTTTGGGTGCAACATGTCCTTCTCTGGAAAGGAAATCTGCAAAGATATTAGAGGAACCGAGAAGATGAGCAATATCAAAATCAAATGTATTTAAGAATTGGGCCCATCGGAGTAGTTGTCCTCTGACCACTTTATCTTTTGATTCTTTTTTAAAGAATCCTTTCAGGTTCTGCAGATCACTTTTTATTAGAAATCTTTTATCAGCAACAAACATTTGAAAAGCCTTTAAGGTATTGATAACTACAAGAATTTCCTTATGAGTGCTATGATAATTGATTTCACTATTTTTGAAACTGACGGAAATATATCAGACAATTTGTTCCTTACCACTGGGCACTTGTTCTTTGAGGATACCAGCCCATGCATGTTCACTGGCATTGGTTTCTACTATTTTAAAGCCAGTACCAGGAAGTCTTAAAGAGGGTAACTCTGAACATTTTCTTTTAATTCTAGCAATCAGGGCATCATGCTTATCTGACCAGAGCGGTGGATCTTTGCCAAGCAACTTATTTAGCTCAATGTGATCTTCTGCAAGCTTATAATAGAATCCAGTGATATAATTGACAAGACCCAAAAACCTTTGAAGTTCTTTGACAGTGGTTACCTAAAGATTCTGGATGTGGGTCAGAATGTGTGGTTGTGCTTCCATTTTCCCCCCAGGGAGCAGCTTGAGGCCAATAAAAATAATCTCACTGACCAAAGTGAGATTTGGCTGCATTAATGGCAAGGCCATGCTGTTGACATATCTGGACGAAGATTTGTAAATGCTCTAGATGTGTCTTCATATCCTGACTAAAAATCAAGATATCATCAATATATGGTTGAATAAATTTGGCAAAAGCATAAAATATTCTATCCATGGCCTGTTGGAAGATAGAAGGTATTGTTTTGATCCCGAAGGGAAGAACTTTCCATTCAAACAGCCCTTGTGGAATAGAAAATGTAGTTTTATGAATATCTTCCTTTTTTACAGTGATCTGCCAAAAACCTTTTGTCAGATCAAATTTAGAATAAATATTACTACCTTGGATAGCCTGCCATATATGGTCCTTGCTGGGCAAGGGATGTTGATTATCAACAAGACATTCATTGAGAGGCTTATAATTAACAACAAGCCTTTTCTCTGTAAGTTCAACTCCATTGTCATCAAATTTGGGTGCATACATTGCATGACAACAAAATGGAGAACTAGAATGTTTGATCAGATCTAAAGTCAGTAATTCAGTAATTTCCTTTTGGCAAATTATTGTTTCATGCATACTCATTAGAAAATAATTTGCCTTTGCCTTAGGAATAATTTCATTACCTGAAGTGTCTCGTTTGAGAGGTAGAGAACAGGTCAGGTTCCTTTGTTGTTTCTTCAGATCTTTTGTCATAACAGTTTGAGCAAATGCAGTTTTGATCTATTCCAGATTCTGTGCTGCTACTTCAAGCTGTTGTGTGAGCCACACTTTGTTTTCCTTCTTCTGTTTCTTCTATTTTTGGATTTCTATTTTCTGGGTGAATGCCATATTTTGATGAAGCTGAGGCATTTGATAAATACCCATGAGAGTAATGAACTATGAATCCATGAGAATGGGTTCCCATACCTGCATTGTCCTGCTACCAATGACTCCGTCATATCCATTTACTTCATAATGAACAAAAGTAAGTTCATCAACTAAGCATGTTCCTAGTTGAATAGGAACTCGACAAATGAGTTTGGACTCATATTGGCCCTTGCCAAATTCAATATCTGTTTTGGCTTCGATCCAGAGGTCTTTAGGAAAACAATTATATCTGGCGATATTGATATCTGTGCCAGTATCCCAGAGATAAACCTTTATGCCTAGAGGATGGATAGTGAGAATTATTCTTGGACAAGTGGTGGTTTGGCCAGTTTGTAGGGTTCTAAACTGGCTTGGACTGAAACCGAAACCACTACTACTTCCTCCTTCTTCGAGATAGGAAGAGACATTATGTATGAGTTTAGGACTGGGAGGAATATTTTCAACAAGATAGGAAGAGATATTAAGACTTGAAGGAATAGTTTCAACACTAGGTTGTTTTCTTTCAGGATTGAATGGCTTTTGTGAACAAAGCATACTATTATCAGGACTGAATGGCTTTTCTAAATAGAAGAGTTCATTTTCACGGGAAGAGGAAACTTGTTGTGGAAGTTGGACTACACTGGATGCATTATACTGGTTTATATAAGTATCCAGTTCAGGAGATTTTTCCATTTCTTCAACAAGATTAATATTTTCTTCCTCATCAATTTCTGCAATTTTAGAATGTGCTTGTTGAATAACTTTTCCAAGAAAAATCTTTCTCTGTCGTCTCCACAGACGTCGAGCCATACTACCAGCTGCAGGTGCTTCAGCCATACTCTATTGAGCTATAGGAGCTCAGGATTTAGCAACTATTGGTCTAACATGAGGAGCATAGTCACAAGATTCAATTACTACTGGTCTGTTTTGAGGAGAATAGTCAAAGACTGCAGTTCTCCTAACAGGCTGTCTGGGCTCACTGTCTTTTAACAGAAAATATTTCTTGGATTTCAGCTGCTCAAGCTTTCCTATTAATTTTTTCCAAGTTTCAGGTCCCATATTCATCTCACCGAGCTTTTGTTCAATTTGGATAATTTCATCAATTATCTTGTCCAATTCAGCTCTAGTGTTTCTTCTAAGCATCATACAAAAGAATGAATTTTCAGAATCAGTGGAATCTGATTCTTCTAGTTGACCAGTCAACAAATTAACATTTGCCTGCTCTGGAGCAGACACAAACTCAACCTCATCAGATTCAACTTCTGATAAATTAGACAGAATGATATCTTCGAAATCTGAGGGATATTCATTGAAGAATTCATATTCTTCTTTGTCAAGACTAGCATCTCTGGCTATTCTGACTTTACCTTTATTTTTCTATTTATTTTTGTTAGGGCATTTATTGGCATAATGTTTTCCCTTACAGATATAACAGGTTGGTTCCCATTTCTTACCAGAGCCTTTTCTATTATCCTTCTTTCTAAAATATCCCCTTCTCTTGGGATATTTACTGTATTGTTTTTTCTTCTTCTTTTTGAAATACTTATCCTTGTCAAAGTTTTTTTTCTTAGAAGTTTTACAATTTTTACATTCCTCTTTGTAAAAAGAAGGCATAAGCTGATGACATACAATAGAAGAGATTAAAGGCTTTACCTCTTTGATTTCTTTCTTCTTCTGTGACTCTTGACAAACGGCTTCATTAATTTCAGTCAGATATTGGACTAGTTGTGGATAAGTGAGTTCCTTCATTTCTGTCCCTTCTACTATAAGATTTTCTAGAACTCTTTTATGATAAAATTCTCCTACCTTATGTCCAAAGCTTTTCAGGAATGTAGTGAACATAAATTCCTGATTCTGCTCACGGCCTGATTGATAAAAGTTCTTATACTGTTCATCACAGTATTCCTTAAAATATTTTAAATTACCACACTTACCTCTGAGATACTTATTGTAGGCAAGTGTTTCTCTTGTGTCTGTTTTTCCAACAAACAGACGGGTTAACTAAGCATACACCTGATCAGTGCCTCTGTTAATCAGGTTTTCTCTATATTGATCCTCTAACCTATCCCATACATTTCTTGCAAGTCCAGTCATGGAATTGAGGGCTTTTTTGATTACTTGAGCTTCATCATCTCCTGCATTAGTAGACATGTAATTAGTGATCCATGCACACATGGCATCAATACCCCTCATATTCTCTACATCCTCAAAATGATCAAAATTAACTAGAGGAGGTGTATCAGCTTTAAAAGACTGGATATTCTTAAAGGGATCAACTGGTTTAGATCCTTGGGGATCAGTTCCATTACCATGAGCCATCTGTAAACTACCAGATGCTTTTTCCTGTTCAGTGGTTTCTCTTAAATTACCAGTTGTAGGATCATATACTTTTTCAATTACAGGCTGCTTAGGATGAACTAACAACTTAGGACCTTCATACTGAGCCTGCAAATATCCTTTGGCACTGGATGGGAAATTCAACACTTTAGTTTTCTGTACTTGTGATTGTATTTGGACAGAAACTAAAGACTTAATCTCAGATGATTCTTGGACTATAGAATCCTTTAACAAAAGACAATTACTATTTACATGTTGAATTTCTTGATGTAGATCTTGCTAAACAAGATCCAATTTATCTTTAGTGTGCCTTACTTGAATTTTACAGTTGACCAACTGTGAACTTAACATATCAGTATCAAGTTTATTTTCTACTCTAACCTGCTGCAATTTTTCTCTGTGTACTTCTGTAGAATTATGAAGAGTGACCCACCACACTTCAGCATGTGTTTTAAACTGGGTGTAAGAGGTGGGAAGTTCATGAACCTCATCCTTGAGTTGCTGACAAAGTTCCTTTCCAGGCATTCAAGGGAAGCAACTACAGTGTGCATATTCTCCTGAAGAGAAAGCAACTATTTTTCTAGGCAAAGATCACGGATTTCATCCTGTCTTCCTATCATGAAGCAACAATAACTGTTTACATATGCACAAGTTTGTCCAGTTTAATAGCTTACTTTGGCTGGATCCTTGGACTTCTCCTACAGGGGTGACATGTAGTGGCCAGAAGTCGGCTTGAAAATGACCAGAAAGGTCTTTAAGCATGAAATCCTGAAAGGGAGGAATAGTTCCAGGTACAACACAAGGTCCAGAAGGCGTAGCAATAGCCTTTTCATTGGTCTCCTTGATGTCTTGTTCTGGGATGGAGGCAGATTTGTTGGATAACATATTAACACGACCAGAAGAGGGATGAGAATCTGGAAATGATGGCATAGGACCAGATGGTGGATGGAAAACAAATGAACAAAGTTCACATTTCAACAAACCATTGTCCAGAGCAAAATATTGGTTATGTAGACATGGTTGTGACATAGTTGCCTTTGAAGAAGAACTAGCACCAGGAGTTTGTTGTATAGGCTTTTTAACAATAGGAATTTTAAACAAATCTTCAAAACCCTAAGTGGGTTGAAGACACACACTCTGTGATCTAGGTAACACAGATGAAGAAGGGTTATTATAGTTAAATGTTTGTTCCTTTCTCGTAGACGGAGTACGCCCAGAGGAGAAGCGAATAACTGCTTGGTCATCTATTTCCTCAAGAGTTACACCACGTAACTAAGGAGGCTTTTGTTCAGGAATTTGACAATCTTTAGCCTATAAATCTATTGCCCATTCATTTGGTAATTTAATATCTTTATGCTTAACTATTTTTGGGGCAATCAGCTGTGTATTTTCTGAGGTGGACTTCCAGATGGTGGACAGGCCTTCTATTCCTTGGGCTCTTTTAGGGTTCATCATTAATGGGATGACTTTGTTATACAGGCAATAATGAACAAGGAATATAAGAGAATGATCAACTGAATTTTGTTTCATGAACAGATTCATTGTCTTGAATTCATATGTCAAGACATCGTCCAGATTTCCATCTTTCAGATTGACTGGGAAGTCTAGTAAGAAATCAACATACATTGATCCCTTAGCCATGGAATCACAAGCACAGCCTAACATAGCATGAGATAACTTAAAGAATCTAGCATCTTTTAACATCATCATCATAATGATAGGGAGACCTTTTCTGTAATGACATGCTACACCTATACGGACATAGGATAGATGCATGAACTACGGATTCTTTGGGCTTGCAAGGGCTTGATCTCTAAATTTCTTAACTTGTTTATCACTGAACAATTTTAACTTTCCTTCAGATCCTCCTGTTACTACATGCTGTAAATCAGCAACATGACACTTTTGCCAGGAAGTATATCTAAAGAAATTCTTAAGGCCTTTAGATTTATTTATCATAAAAAGGACTCCATCAGGGATATCACGATAAATCTCAGAAGGCTTGATCACAGGGACTTTAAACTCTTTATCTAAAAATTGATTACTAGAAGAAGAGACTTCATCTAACACATTACTACTTTCAGCTGGTAATGAGAAAGTCTGTTCAGAGTTTGGAAAGAAGTTTGTGAAACTAACCTCTTCACTACATGTCTGTGTATAGTCTTCAGGTGCCATTTCAGCTCCAAATGTAGAAATGTGATCCATACTGTATGTGCTCCAATCTGTGCTCAAAATACTAGATAATTGCCTTAATCGCCCTAAAACACCAACCATGGCAAACAGCGGGACTTAACAAGGACTTACGACACAGAGTGACGGTATGAGCTTTACAGAGAGTGATACATCAGTAATGGGTTAACTTTACTAACTAAAACTAAATATAGTCACACAAAGACTGTATTTCGTGCAAGTAGCTTAAAGTTTACAGAGAGCATTACAGAGAGTGATACATCAATAGAAAATGGCACATACTTGCATCAATACTTCAGTATCATACAGACTGCTCCCCCTAAGTAGTAGCTTCCTATCATCAATCCAAACCACAAGATATGACTGTAAAATCCACCGGACTGATGCACATTAGTGCACCTTAATTCAGAACTGGAGGGGTAATAACCCCTAACTTCTCCCTGAGATAATCAAAAGAGTCCTTAGGTAGAGGTTTAGTAAAAATGTCTACAATCTAATTCTTTAAGGGCACAAACTCCAATCTGACTTCATTCTTGTTCACCTGCTCTCTCAAAAAGTGAAACTTGATGGATATATGTTTTGTCTTTGAATGCAACACTAGATTTTTTGATATATTTATTGCACTTGAGTTATCACAGAAGATTGTGATACGTTCTTCATACTCCACTCTAATGTCTCTTAGCATTTGCTTCATCCACAATACTTGAGTGCAACTACTTGCTGCTGTAATATACTCTACTTCTGCAGTGGACAGAGATATTGCTTCTTGTTTCTTGCTTAACCAAGAAACCAATCTTTTCCCCAAAAAGAATGCACCACCACTGGTACTCTTCCGGTCATCCACATCTCCTGCCCAATCAGAATCTATATATGCATGAAGTGAGAAATCATGATCCTTAGGATACCATAAACCATGCTCAACTATTCCCTTCAGATATCTGAGAATTCTCTTGATTGTCATGACATGAGACTCTCTAGGATCAGCTTGGAATCTGGCAACAAGACCAACATCATTCATAATGTCAAGTCTAGTTTGAGTAAGGTACAGTAGTCCTCCAATCATTGACCTGTACTTTTTCTGATCATCCTTAGTAGATTCATCATCTTTGCTTAGCTTACATCCGGTTGTCATGGGAATATTCATTAGCTTTAAATCTTCCATCCCAAATTTCTTCAACAATTCTTTCACATATTTGGTCTGTGATATGAAGATTCCTTTCTTTGTTTGAGTGATTTGTAGACCCAAGAAGAAATTCATTTCCCCAAACATAGACATCTCAAATTCACTTTTCATTGGGTTTGCAAAAGTCTTACACATACTATCTTTTCCTCCAAAAATGATATCATCAACAAATACTTCAACAATCAAGATATTTTCATGATCAATCTTGAAGTACAAGTTACTGTTAGCAGTACCTTTGTTGAAACCAATCTTCAAAAGATGTTTGTCCAATCTTTCATACCAGGCTCTTGGGGCTTATTGGAGTTCATACAATGCTTTCTTCAACTTGCAGACCATATCACCATGATCAGACAACTGGAATCCATCTGGTTGCTCAATGTATACCTCTTCTTCCAAATCACCATTCAAGAAGGCAAACTTGACATCCATCTGATATACTTTGAAATCCTTGAAGGTAGCAAAAGCAAGAAATAATCTGACTGCTTCAATTCTTGCCACCAGAGCAAAAGTTTCTTCAAAGTTAACTCCTTCTACTTGAGAATAACCCTTATAGACCAATCTGGGTTTGTTTTTGACTACTTCACCATCTTAATTCAATTTATTCTGGAATACCCACTTAGTCCCAATCACATTTTTATCTTTAGGTCTGGGAACAAGATCCCAAGTGTGATTTTTTTCAATTTGCATCAACTCTTCCTCCATTGCTTTAGCCCAGCTTTCATCATTGCATGCTTCACTTACTATTTTTGGTTCAACCTTTGAAATCAGACAATCCTTTACTGATTCTTGAGCAATTTTTCTTCTTGTTTGAACACCTTTGCTTTTATCTCCTATGATCTAGTCTTTAGAATGATTCAGTCTTACATACCTGGGAGTTTTGGGAATTTCTTGCACTTCTATTTCTTGGATAGGTTCATTCAAACTTATCTCTTCTTCTTGTATTTTAGGATTCTCTGGATTAGTCTGAATCTGAACTACAGTTGGGGCTTGTTCTTCTTGGACTGAAACATCATTCTGATCATCTGCTTCATACTCAAAACCTTTTGATATTTTCAATTCCTTCATTAACCTTCACATTTGTACTTTCTACAATCTTTCTCAATCTCTTGTTATAACACCAGTATGCTTTGCTTTGAGTAGAGTATCCCATGAATATTCCTTCATCACTTCTAGCATCAAACTTCCAAGGTCTTCATCTCTTTTGATATAGCAGTTACTACCAAATACTGAAATATTTCATAGTAGGAGTGATGCCAAACCAAAGTTCATAAGGAGTCTTACCAGTATTGCTTTTGATTTGTACTTGATTAAGAGTATAGACAACAGTGCTTACATCTTCTCTCTAGTAGATCTGAGGGACATTTGCTTCCATCATGGTTCTAGATGATTCTTGGATGGTCTGGTTCTTTCTCTCCACTACTCCATTCTGCTGTGGAGTCCTTGGAGCAGATAACTATCTCTTTATCCCATGTTTCTCACAGAATTCTATAAACTCTCCGGATGTGAATTCACCACCTCTATCAGACCTGAGACATTTTATGTTTAACCTACTTTCCTTTTCTACCATAGTCTTGAATATTTTGAACTTCTCAAGTGCTTCAGATTTCTCTTTTAGGAAAGTCACCCACATCATCTAGGAGTGGTCATCAATCAGTAACATGAAATATCTATCACCTTGCAGACTCTTGATTCTTGCTAGTCCACATAGATCAGTGTGTACCAAGTCCAACAATCTAGTAGACGATTGTTCCTTACTTTTAAATGTGACTGTTCTGCTTACCCAACTGACATTCTTTGCACAAACTGTTAGTAGGTTTCACCAATCTTGGAAGATCTCTTACAGTCTGGGTGTTACTTATCTTAATGATATTATCAAAATTCACATGACACATTCTCCTATGTCACAACCAACTCTGATTAATTTGAACAAATAACCAACTTTTGTCAGAACCAACCAAGTGAAAGATGTTACCTTTTGTCTGAGTACCAGATGCAATCTCAATTACGGAGCTTTCAAAGATCTTGCATTTTCTATTTTTGAACCGGAGATCATAACCTTTGTCTACCAACTACCCAACACTAAGAAGATTATGCTTTAGACCTTCAACATATAGAACATCACTGGTTTTGTTCTTTCCATCAAAAGAAATGGTTCCTCTGCCTTTGATTCTGCTAGTAGAATTATCTCCAAATTTTACAACTCCACCTTCATATCTTTCCAGGTTTATGAACTTATTCTTATTGCCAGTCATATGGTGAGAGCATCCATTGTCAATGACCCATTCATCCTTTTCTTCAACCCGAGCAGCCAGAGCCCTTTCTATCTTAAGATTGGCAAATTCAATAGGCATTGGATCTTCTTTCTTGATGGCAATAAACACCCAGTTACTTCCGGATTTGGTTCCTATCTCAGATTCATCATCATCTTCTTGAACATAGTAACACTTCTTTTGAAATCTTGATCTATTAGGGTTAGGCCTTGAAAATCTTTCAAGACATCTTGAGGTAAAATGACCAATCTTGTTGCAATTGAAACATTTGAAAGGCAATTTTCCTTCATACTTACCGGATCCTCTTGGCATTCTTTTTGCAATAAGGGCTTCAAGTTGAGTAGCTTTTGCCTCATCTTCTTCCAAATCTTTTCTTTCTTTTCCATACCATGATAATTTCTTTGAGGAACTCTCTCCTGGATCATATCTTTGTTTACTTTTTGTAGAGGCACTAGCTTTGAATGCGGATTTAGTCTTGGGAGGAGCATCTCCAAACTCAGCCAATTCAAATGCAACTAACTTCCCAACTAATTGATCCCTTGTAATATTTGATAAAGATCTAAATTCCTTAATAGCAGCAACCTTGTGTTTGTAAGTAGGAGGTAAGGATCTGAGAACTTTGGCAACAATCTCATCTTCATCCAAAGTTCCACTAGCACATCTCATGCCACAAACAAGCTCATTTACTTTTGGCATAAATGTAGTGATATTCTCATCTTCATTCATCTTCAGGGTTTCAAATTTTCCTTTTAGACTTTATAGCTTGGCACATTTAACATATTTGTCTCCTTCATGTAGAATTTCCATCTTTGACCAAATTTCATATGCAGTTTTTAAATCCATAACATTTGTCAACTCTGTATCAGATAAGGTACTTAGTAAAGCTTCTTTAGCTCAAAGATTATCTTCAGCATCTCTAATTTCATCTAGAGTTGTCAAACCATTCTTTGGAGGAATATACTCTTTTATAGTCATGTTCCAATATTGAAATCCCATACATTGCAAGTGACATTCCATGCGGCTTTTCCAAAGAGTGTAGTTCATTCCATCAAACCTCAGACTATCCTTCTTGTAGGAAGACATCCTAGATCTCCTCAAGTGGTTAAGCTCTTTTAGAGGAATTTATCTTTGATACCAATTGCTGGTTTTTGGACAGACAACTGAGAGGGGGGGTGAATCAGTTGTCACCAAACCTTTTGTTCTTTAAATCCTTAAATCCTTCTTATATTTCAATAGCATAATAATCATTCAATCATGGAAGAAAAATGCAATAAATCAAGAGCAGAAACACATTCAACACATATGACACCAAGATTTTAATGTGGAAAACCCAGTTAAGGGAAAAACCACGGGGTGACTAACCCAAGATTGTATTCTTTATTAAAAGAATACAAAGAACAAAAATGGCACTTGCCAATTAGGGCTCACTACCCGAGCACACTGCTCACAAGAGGCCCACTGCCTATAGGAGACACGCTATCTACTGAATAATATAAATATTACATACTTGAACTGGAGATTAGCATCTTCACCATGCTTAAGATAGTTCCATTTAAGCTCAACACTTCTGCTCTGCTTTTCACTCCTCTCCTCTCTATCACTTTCTCATCGTTACAGATATTTTTGAAATGACTTCACAAATCTTATTTATACAAGACATCGACACCACTTCTACTTACTAAAATAAAAAGTACATAAAAAGTACTAATTATCATTAGCATTCAAATATTGCATTATCCACCATCTGCATTTGTCTAACACACTTGAGCAATGTCCCTAGCACTTATTTCTTCTATTAATTAAATAAATTTATATTTATTTAATTAATTCATTAGCTATTTGTTCTATTAATTAAATAAATTTATATTTATTTAATTAATTCATTAGCTATTTCTTTTAAATTGATAATTAAATAATCTTTAAATATTTAATTATCTTATTTCTATCTATTTTAATTAAATAAATTTTATTTATTTAATTAATTTCTTCTTATCATTTATCTTCATGAACCAACATGTGTGCCTCTTTCATTTAAAAAGATAAGTGGTACTACATCTTTTATTTAATATCTTTCACATGTAGTACTTTTAATGTACACGGTCACACATAAGCCTTATCTTCCCTCTACTTGTCATCTTAGCCATTCACATAGCCACCAAATCTCCACCGTTGATTGATTTTGGTTGAGTTCTATATAAACACCCTCTCATTCCATACTACATCTATCCAGCATTCATATAGTGTCTACATTATCATCCTAAGCATATTGAGCACTTTAGCATCTATCTAGCTTATCATCATTATCATCCATCCATTATGGTAACTTTTATCTTCATAATTGTTCATTGTTAAAGAAGCAATCCACATCATAAACAAAGAATCATACAATCTAGGTGATATTGTTCTTGAATTGCATGCTTTTGACTTCATTTGGATTAGATTTTTTGATGATGGTAGGGTTAGGTTTTCATTGCTATGCTTGATCTATTAACCTAATTTTTACCTATCACATTTTTGGCATGCCCGGTGGGACTCACGTCCTTGATTAACTTTGCTATTTGAAGTTGTTTTGTGAAGATCAGATTTTCTGAGTGCTTACGACAAGTTTCTATCCCTTCTGAGTGAAAGCCAGTCGTTGTCCGATTATACGCATCACTTTTAAGCTGAAACCACCCGCTTTTAGCATTTCTAGGATCGCTTTTGAGCGAACAGTAGTCACTTATTGTCCTTTTTGCATCACTTACAAGCTAACAATGGTCGCTTATTGTCTTTTTTGCATTGCTTTTATCTTAACAATGATCACTTTTAGCTATTTGGATCACTTTGTGCAAAGCTAGGGTTTTCTGTTATATCTTGTTTTTCGTAGATCTGAGTCGCTTATGACTTACAGTCAGTCGCCTATTGCTTTTTCACATCGCTTTTGAGCTTTATCACTTTGCATCTGGGTTTCCTAGCATCACCTTTGATCTATAACATTTCACTTGCGGTAGAATATAGATCGCTTCTAATCAATAGTTGATCACCTCTGGTAACTGCGTCACTTTCAGTCTTCATCATTTGCAGTTCAATTTTCATGGCTACTAATTGGGTATTTGTGTAGCATCTTACTAATTGTCCAAGAAAAGGGGGTTATCAAACTACTAACATATCTGTTGTAGCTCTGATCGGTCCATGACTTGTGATTTATCACTAATTTAAGAATATTTGGGCTTGGTGCTTAAAAAGAATCATTGTTTGATTCGTGCTTGCTTTATCTTTCTTGATTGCTTGAATGTGCATGTTTGTAACCCAAATTTAATAGAAAAAGTATCCTCTCCCCTTGCCTATCAAATGGATCTTGGGTGTATGAGAACTTGTTATTATCTTTAGAGGGCTTGCCTTCCCGGTGTGAGAAGGGGTACAACCCAAGCAGTAACGGGCTAAAGCCAAGTCCTTCCGAACTGCTATATAAGAAAAGTGTTTGTGTCGAAAGCCACAAATAATAGGTGTTGTTGTGTTATACTGATAGCCAACCTCCTCCAAAACCCTCCAAGGCATAACCCTTGAAGGCTAGGAGACTCCATAACGGAGAGTAGTGCTACTGCACGTATAGCCACCTGAACGGATGCCCTTACTAGCAACTTTGTGTAGTAGCCAAAAACCTTCTATTTGTTGATGCAAAAGGTGGGACCTTTGAAGCTACCTTGATTCATGTGGTTCTTAGTAGAGATAGCAGGGACAATCCTAAGGTTTGGTGGGGGGACAAGCCTTGGGAAACCCAGATCTTGGTATGCATGAGAAGTGAGTGTTGTGGAGAGGAGCTGGTACTACCAAGATCTTGAAGCTATCCTCTTTGAATAGACATGGCTAGGTGACTCAATAAATACAGTCCTTTCCTAGCCTAGGTTGTACAAGTTTGTGATTGTTGTGAGTGTGAGTGACTGAAATCACTATTTTCTTGTCAAAAACACAATTCAAACATATCCCCTGATAGACACATACCACATTTGAACTTCAACTGCCTGCTTAGAGACAACCATATCACCTTTAAATAGCAGTTAGTTGCCCTTTGCTTAAACTAAATTGCCTTTGAACAATAGCTGCTCGCCTTTGGTCTGAGCTATGTCACCTTTGACCAACAAAAAATCACCTTAGAACTAAAACTATTCACCTATAGCAAACTGGCTCACCTCTAGTTAATACTGTAGCCTATCACCTGAAACATAACCAGATCTCTTCTGAGCTATCGTTAGTTGCTTTTGGCCATTTCTATGTCGCATTTGAGCTATTATCTGTCGCCTCTGGCTAAATATTAGCAAATCCTAGCAGTTCAACCAAATCATCTACATTTCCATTTTGCTTAGCTTCAGCACTAGCTTTCAGACCTACCTTTGATCATTTGTAGACACCTGAACTTTGTCTCCTATCTTGAGCATAATAAACAATTAGACTTTGTAGATTTTCCATCCTCTTGAGACCCCAAACTAGTAAACCAACCATCAAACAATCAACCCAACATCAACAAAACATCATCTTTTGGCTTTAGCCTTAGAAATATTAGCAAACAACAATATCAACCAGCTTTTCCCTTTGAGTGTGTGAGCTATCCTCTAGGGAAGTCTAGAAACCCAACAATATCAACCAAGCAACCCAACAACAACAAAGAAAACCAACAACCAAACAAACAACCAATCATCACCTTTTAGGTCTCAACCTTGACAAGCTAAAGTCCAATTTTCAACATCAACCATCATGCCTCAAACTAGGAGCCAATATAGAGCTAAAATGGAAGCAAAACTATGAGCTGAGATGGAAGCCAAGATGCAACAATCACGATCAACACCTCTTAGAGATGCAACTCAATTTACAATTGACATTCCTTCTCACATGTTTGTGCCCAATGGGTACACCATTAGAGAGTCATCCTCACAACAAGTGCAACCTTAAACATTTTCAGAGACTTATGAAGAGCAATCCCAAGAAGACTTATTAGAATTTAGAGACACACATGTATGGGATCAATTTGAGAGGCTTATTTTATCTAATCCTAATCGCTACTTCTTGCAACTTGCCCACATATGAGCCAAATTACCAAGAGACTTTGACATATCTGCTATTCGAGAGCATGATCCAAGCACTCCTGTTGTTGTTGCAAAGGGACCATCCACTGTAGCCACACCATCTCATACCATGTCCATATTACAAAATCCACCTTCCAACCCATCTCTTTCATTGCCTATTGTTACTTCATTCAATCCACCAAGCTCAGAGTACACTTTAGAACCTTTGATAACTCCAACTAATGTACTTCCTTTGCTTTCACAAAATCTAAACATTCCACCTTTCCATGTTCCACAACATACACCTTCTCCTACTATGACCGTATCTCGATCTCAAGTAACACAAGTTGTCCATGTTGCCCAAGTGCAAACTCCTCAAACATCACAAGCTATCCCCATATCCCATACTCCGCTAGTTTCTCAAGCTATCCAAACAACACAAACTATCCAAGCTTCACAACTATTGCAATCTGCTACTCCCATTGCATCACATGTGGAAACCGCATCCCATATTCCTGTCACTGCTAATATTGTCTCCACAATTTCTGTGGATCCATCCAACACACCATACAACCCCAATGTTAGTCTCATTGACATGAGTGACCCTCCTATTGTTTCAAAAGCCAATCCTAGTGCCGCAGTCTCTTATATTGATCAACTCACATCATTTCAGCCATCCTCTTACAATCCGTCACAAACCATCAATCCATCTTATACTACTCAAGGATTTGTTGTGATGCTCACAACATGCCCCATTTTACCTCTTAGTAAAATGAGGACCCCTGTTGTGGCTATTGCTTGTTGCTTTTGTGTGGTCTTGCTTGGTGATAAAGGGAAAAAAAGGTAAGTGTTACAAATCATGTAAAAAATTGAAAATATCTAGCATTAAGTACTAGGAGAGAATAGTGGTGAATTTGCTATGAAAAATGAGTAAGGGTTGCTTTTTGAACCAATAAAAAATTCCCAATATTCTGCTAGATATATGGGTTTTTGGTAAAATGCATTATTTAGAGGTTTGTATGTCATATACAAAGTCGTTTGTAAGTGAAGTCATTTTATAATTCATGTCAAGTATAATTGGGTTTTGTATTTTGGTAGTTTGCATGCATATGCTTAATGTTTGTATCCTTTGTATGCAAGTCAGACCCGATAGGTTTTCACAAGTAGAATGAATAAAGTGTTAGATCCGCAGTGTATGTTGGTTTGCATGTATGTCTAGTCTAAACGCAAATGATATACAAGGTGATATACATTCATAGACCTGAGAGAGGTATAAAATTGTTGCAAGTATGAGGTGAACCAGTGTTGTCATTGATGTCAACATACTCATATTGCATTAACAAGAAGGATTCGATGACCAGTGTGCTGAGGATATTGAGAAAATTAGCCTCAGTCAGGAACAGTGAAGAACAGTGATGAGAAGAAGACAAATGTATTGTATAGGATGTGAACCAGAGGATGTGGATTAAAGGGTTTGTAGATATGAGTCTTGAGATGCTTCAGTTAAGATTTCAGAGGTCCGCATGAAGATCGGAAGGAGTTGTGGCTATCAGTGTGGAACCGGTTTCGGCAAGTGTTCAGAGGTGACAGAGGATCACAGAAAGGTCCGGTGAGGTCTGAAATTGTATAATCCTAATCTGCGGATTGGAAGGAGTATTTGGGATGTCCTTGTGATGTGTCATCTCAAGCTGTGTATGATTTGGAGGTCCGGAAGTACCTTTTGCATTGTGACAGTGGCGACAGACTGTGTTCTTGAAGTTCCGGATCAGGAAGAGAAGAGATTCCAATACGTAGAGAAAGTGCGGATGTACCTGGTCATTTAGGCAGGCTTGTGAAGGTTCTTGGATCATGTTGAGGTTGTGTTGTTGGTCCACATTGATAGTAGAGCCCGAAAATGAAGATATTCTTCCGGATGAAGTTCTTGTTCCAACTAGCCGACCGGATGAGTTGTTCATCCTGCGAATGTTCTTATGGTGGCTGACCGAATGTGTTATTCATCTTGCGGATATTCTTATGGTTGATTGCCGACTTAGATGATTGTTCCTAAGTCAATGTCTTGTATAAATAAAGGTTTGTGAGTTCATTTTGAAGTGTGGATTGTGTGGATGAGAGTGGTGTAGCGAAGAGAAGTGTGAAAGGCAGAGCAGAGGTTTTTGGGCTTAAATGGAACTGATCCGGACATGGTAAAGATGTCATTCTCCAGTTCAAGACTGTGATTTTTATCACTTTGTAGACAGTGTGTCTCCTTGTAGGCAGTGGGCCTCTTTGTGAGCAGTGTGCTCGGGCAGTGAGCCCTAATTGGCAAGTGCCATTCTTTTTCTTATTCTTTTAACAGAGAATAGTCCTTGGGTTAATCACCCCGTGGTTTTTCCCTTAACCCAGTTTTCCCCATCAAAATCTTGGTGTTCATTGTGTTGATGTTTATCTGCTCTTGTGTTTGTGCATTTTACTTTCATGGATGATTAATTGATATGCTATTAACTAACAAGACGAATCAAGTGTTTGAAATAGAAAGCAAGTTTGTATACAACTGATTCACCCCCCCCTCTCAGTTGTATGCCCTATATCCAACAATTGGTATCAGAGCCAAGTTCCTCTAAAAGGAGCTTAACCGCTTGAGGAGATCCAGGATGTCGTCATACAAAAAGGATAGTCTGAAGTTTGATGGAACCAATTTCACTCTCTGGAAGGGTCACATGAAATGTCACTTGGAATGAATGGGAAAAGCATACTTGGCCATGGTTTCAAAACCATATGTACCTCCACAAGGTGGTCTGACAACTCTGAATGAAATCACAGATGCTGAAAACAATCTGCGGACCAAGGAAGCTCTTCTAAGTGCATTGAATGACTCAGATCTCTCAAATGTTATTGACCTACCAACTACATATGAGATCCTGACTAAACTGGAACTTCAGTATGAAGGAGATGAGTTTGTCAAGAGTGCAAGGTTGCAAAGTTTGAAAGGGAAATTTGAAAGATTGAAGATGAGAGATGATGAAAACATCACTACTTTTATGCCAAGAGTGAATGAACTAGTGTGTGGAATTAAAAATGCTGGTGGAACTCTGGATGAAAATGAGATTGTTTGCAAAATCCTCAGATCCCTTCCTGCTGCCTACAAAATCAAGGTTGATGCAATTGATGAATTTAGAGCCCACACAACTGTCACAAGAGAACAATTAGCTGGCAAGCTAGCTGCATTTGAAATGACCGAGTTTGGAGATGATCCTCCCAAGACTGAATCTGCTTTCAAAGCCAGTGCCTATGTGAAAGGCAAACAGAGATTTGATCCAGGAGAAAACTCTTCAAGGAAGATGTCATGGTATGATCAAGCAAGAAGTGACATGGAAGAAGAAGAAGCAAAAACAGCTCAACTTGAAGCCCTCATTGCAAAAAGACTACTAAGAGGATCCGGTAAGTATGAAGGAAAACTACCCTTTAATTGCTTCAACTGCAATATGATTGGTCATTTTGCTTCAAGATGTCCAGAAAGATCTGCAAGGTCTAATACTAACAGACAAAGGTTTCAAAAGAACTACCATTATGTTCATGAAGAAGATGACAATGAAGGAGTAACAGATGATGAATCAGAACTAGGAAGCAAATTTGGAAATGAATGGGTGTTTATTGCCATCAAGGAAGAAGATTCAATACTCTCTGAATCTGTCAATCACAAGGTTGTGGAAAAAGCTTTGGCTGCTCAAGTGGAAGAAAAGGATGATTGGGTTATTGACAGTGGATGTTCTCACCATATGACTGGTGACAAGGATAACTTCTTGAATTTGGAAAGGTATGAAGGAGGAATGGTAAAGTTTGGTGACAATTCTGCTGGCAGAATCAGAGGTAGGGGAACTATTTCCTTTGATGGAAAGAGCAAAACAGGTAATGTACTATATGTTGAAGGATTGAAGCACAATCTTCTCAGTGTTGGTCAGTTAGTAGACAAAGGCTATGATCTCCAGTTTAAGAATGGAAAATGCAAAATCTTTACAAGCTCCAGAACTGAAATTGCATCTGGTACTCAGACAAAAGGTAATATCTTTCATCTGGTTGGTTCAAATAAAAGTTGTCTGTTTGTTCAAGTTGATCAGAGTTGGTTATGGCATAGAAGAATGTGTCATGTAAATTTTGATAACATCATCAAGATAAGCAATACTCAGGCTGTAAGAGATCTTCCAAAATTGATGAAACCTACAAATAATTTGTGCAAAGAATGTCAGCTAGGTAAACAGAGTAGAGTCTCTTTCAAAAGCAAAGATCAGTCCTCTACCAGATTGTTGGAATTAGTACATATTGATCTCTGTGGTCCGACAAGAATCAAGAGTCTGCAAGGTGATAGATATTTCATGTTGTTAATTGATGACCATTCCCGGATGATGTGGGTTACCTTCCTAAAAGAAAAATCAGAAGCATTTGAGAAGTTCAAAATCTTCAAAGCTATGGTAGAGAATCAAACCGGATTGAAACTGAAGTGTTTAAGGTCTGATAGAGGTGGTGAATTTACATCTGGTGAGTTCATTGACTTTTGTGAGAAGCAGGGTATAAGGAGACAATTGTCTGCTCCTAGGACTCCACAGCAGAATGGAGTAGTTGAAAGAAAGAACTGGACCATCCAGGAAGCTACCAGGACAATGATGTTGGAAGCAAATGTTCCTCAGATGTTCTGGAAAGAAGCTATCAGCACTGCAGTCTACACTCTAAATCGAGTTCAAATCAGAAACAATACCGGTAAGACCCCCTATGAACTTTGGTTTGGCATCACTCCTACTGTGAAATATTTCAGAGTATTTGGTAGCAAGTGTTATATTAGAAGAGATGAAGATCTAGGAAAGTTTGATGCTAGAAGTGATGAAGGAATTTTCTTGGGTTACTCCACTCAAAGCAAAACATACCGGTGTTACAATAAGAGACTGAGGAAGATGATAGAAAGCACTAATGTGAAAGTTGATGAAGGAATTGAGAAGCCCTCAAGATTTTATGAGTTTGATGAAGATGACCAAGACGGTGTTCAGGTTCAAGGAACTCAATCCTCTTCGGTAAGTCAGAGTCAGCCTAATCCGGTAAATCAGGAAGAAGAGATAGGTTTGAATGAGCCTGATCAAGAAGCAGCAGTGTAGGATACTCCCAAAATTCCAAGGTATGTAACACTGAACCACTCTGAAGATCAGATCATAGGTGACATAAGCAAAGGTGTGCAAACTAGAAGGAATGTTGCTCAAAATCAGGATGAATGTTGTCTGATTTCAAAGATTGAACCTAAAACAGTAAATGAAGCCTGCAATGATGAAAACTGGACCAAAGCAATGAAAGATGAATTAATGCAAATTGAGAAAAATCATACTTGGGATCTTGTTCCTAGACCTAGAGACAGGAATGTGATTAGAACCAAATGGGTCTTCCGGAACAAATTAAATGAAGCTGGTGAAGTAATCAGAAACAAAGCTAGATTGGTCTGCAAAGGCTACTCTCAAATAGAAGGAATTGATTTTGAAGAGACCTTTGCTCCGGTGGCAAGAATTGAAGCAGTCAGATTATTTCTTGCATTTGCTGCCTTTAAAGACTTCAAGGTATATCAGATGGATGTCAAGTCTGCCTTCCTAAATGGTGATCTGGAAGAAGAAGTTTACATTGAACAACCGGATGGATTTCAATTGTCTGACAATGATGATATGGTCTGCAAGTTGAAGAAAGCATTGTATGGATTAAAACAAGCCCCAAGAGCATGGTATGAAAGGTTGGATAAGCATCTTGTGCAGATTGGATTCAGCAAAGGTATTGCTGACAGTAACTTATATTTCAAAATTGATCATGAAAACATTTTGATTGTTGAAGTGTTTGTGGATGATATCATTTTTGGAGGAAGAGATAGTATGTGCAAAACTTTTGCAAATCAGATGAAATGTGAGTTTGAAATGTCTATGCTTGATGAAATGAATTTCTTCTTGGGTCTGCAAATTACTCAAACAAAGAAAGGGATCTTCATTTCTCAGACCAAATATGTGAAAGAATTGTTAAGGAAATTTGGTATGGAAGATTCAAAGCCAATGAACACTCCCATGGCAACCGGATGTAAGTTGAGCAAAGATGATGACTCCCCAAAGGCAGATCAGACAAAGTATAGATCAATGATTGGTGGATTGTTGTATCTCACACAGACCAGACCAGATATAATGCAGGCTGTTGGTCTTGTAGCACGATTCCAAGCTGATCCTAAAGAATCTCATGTTATGGCAATCAAAAGAATTTTTAGATACTTGAAAGGAATAGCTGAGTATGGTCTATGGTACCCTAGAGATCCGGATTTCTCTCTTCATGCTTACACAGATGCAGATTGGGTAGGAGATGTGGATGACCGGAAGAGCACCAGTGGTGGAGCATTCTTTTTGGGGAAGAGATTGGTTTCTTGGCTAAGCAAGAAACAAGATGCAATATCTCTGTCTACAACTGAAGCAGAATACATTGCAGCAGTAGGTAGTTGCACTCAAATCTTATGGATGAAGCAGATGCTAAGAGACATTAAAGTTGAATATGAGGAGCCTATCACAATTTTCTGTGATAATTCAAGTGCAATTAATATTTCCAAGAATCTGGTATTGCACTCTAAGACTAAGCACATATCTATCAAGTTTCACTTTTTGAGAGAACAAGTGAACAAGGAAGAAGTCAGGTTGGAGTATGTTCCCTCCAAGGATCAGATTGCAGATATCTTTACTAAACCTCTTCCCAAGGACTCTTTTGAATATCTCTGGGAGAAGTTAGGGGTCATGGCCCCTCCGGTGATGAACTAGGATGCACTGATGTGCATCAGTCCGGTGGATATCACAGTCATATCTTGTGATCTAGATTGATGATGGGGAGCTGCTACTAAGGGGGAGCAGCTGGTATGACTCTGATGTGTTAAAATTGCAAGTATGAGCCCTTTGCCATTGATGTCAAAGGGGGAGAGAAGACATGTGAAAAACAAGTAGCTGATGATCAAAGGGGGAGCAGTAAATGAGGAGAAGACATGTTGCTGATAGGGGGAGCTGTGAGAGAAAGGAGAAGTTCTTGTCTTGATGGTTTTTCACATCATATGTTGCCATCAATGACAAAGGGGGAGATTGTTGCAAGTATGAGGTGAACCAGTGTTGTCATTGATGTCAACATACTCATATTGCATTAACAAGAAGGATTCGATGACCAGTGTGCTGAGGATATTGAGAAAATTAGCCTCAGTCAGGAACAGTGAAGAACAGTGATGAGAAGAAGACAATTGTATTGTATAGGATGTGAACAAGAGGATGTGGGTTAAAGGGTTTGTAGCTATGAGTCTTGAGATGCTTCAGTTAAGATTTCAAAGGTCCACATGAAGATCAGAAGGAATTGTGGCTGTCGGTGTGGAACCGGTTCCGGCAAGTGTTCAAAGGTGATAGAGGATCACAAAAAGGTCTGGTGAGGTCCGAAATTGTATAATCCTAATCTGTGGATTGGAAGGAGTATTTGGGATGTCCTTGTGATGTGTCATCTCAAACTATGTATGATTTGGAGGTCCGAAAGTACCTTTTGCATTGTGACAGTGGCGACAGACTGTGTTCTTGAAGTTTTAGATCAGGAAGAGAAGAGATTCCAGTACGTAGAGAAAGTGCGGATGTACCTAGTCATTCAGGTAGGCTTGTGAAGGTTCTTGGATCATGTTGAGGTTGTGTTGTTGGTCCGCATTGATAGTAGAGCCCGGAATTGAAGATATTCTTCCAGATGAAGTTCTTGTTCCGACTAGCCGACCGGATGAGTTGTTCATCCTGCGAATGTTCTTGTGGTGGTTGACCGGATGTGTTATTCATCTTGCGGATATTCTTATGGTTGATTGCCGACTTAGATAATTGTTCCTAAGTCGATGTCTTGTATAAATAAAGGTTTGTGAGTTCATTTTGAAGTGTGGATTGTGTGGATGAGAGTGGTGTAGCGAACAGAAGTGCGAAAGGCAGAGCAGAGGTTTTTGGGCTTAAATGGAACTGATCTGAACATGGTAAAGATGTCATTCTCCAGTTCAAGACTGTGATTCTTATCACTTTGTAGACAGTGTGTCTCCTTGTAGGCAGTGGGCCTCTTTGTGAGCAGTGTGCTAGGGCAGTGAGCCCTAATTGGCAAGTGCCATTCTTTTTCTTATTCTTTTAACAGAGAATAATCCTTGGGTTAATCACCCCGTGGTTTTTCCCTTAACCGGGTTTTCCACGTCAAAATCTTGGTGTTCATTGTGTTGATGTTTATCTGCTCTTGTGTTTGTGCATTTTACTTTCATGGATGATTAATTGATATGCTGTTAACTAACAAGATGAATCAAGTGTTTGAAATAGAAAGCAAGTTTGTATACAACTGATTCACCCCCCCTCTCAGTTGTATGCCCTATATCCAACAAAAATACGGTTCATTAAAGTGAGAAAAGGGTACTTCGCGCAGTTTGTATGTTTGTATGTTCTAGTTTTACATCTTTGACATACATACAAGTGTGGATTCCAAAAGATAGTTAAATCTGATGTAAGCGATGCATTGTATCTTAACATTTTTTTGAGTAAGTATGCATTTAATAGACATGTACAGATCCGAAAAGATTATACAATACGGTTAATAAAAGTTAGAAGTCCAAAATGGTTGTATAAAAGTTTGCATGTATAAGAGATTGTATCTAAGTGCAGATACAATTATTATTGCTTCGAAAGAATACAAGTGGGTGAGTAAGGTGGGGTCCACAATGGTTATCTCGTGATTGTATGTTGCATATACAAGCCGAGATACAAAAAATAGAAAGGTAAGATTCAATGCAGATTTCAAAAAGAGATGAAATAAGGTTAATGCTTTGCATGTATGAAGGATTGTATATTAACCACATACAATCCTGATATACAAAGAGATAAAGTGCACCATTAGGAATTATAAAAGGATTAAAGGTTTGTATGGTTTGCATTTGTATGATGATTTGCATCTATTTTATATACATTGTGATGTACAAATAAAAGATAAAAATTTGAACATAAGGTGAAAGGTAACATTGTTTTATAACTCCTTGCATATGTAGGCTTGTATATTAAAGACATACAAAGCAATATACAAAAAGTAATATACAAGGAGACATACAAAAAATGATATGTATGCAAAGGGAAAACTAATGGATACAATGTTCAAAATTAAAAGCTGAAATAGAAAGCTTAAGTTGTATGTACATTGAATGCAACATTTATTGCAGAACTAACATTGAAAGGATGAATTTTAACATGTTAGGGCAAATAAAAGATTGTTTTCTTTCAGAATAGCATTGTTAAAACTAAAATTATAGAGAAAGAGAACTATTGCATAGATTGAACAGAAAGTTCATTGTTGGATGAAATTTTAGAACGAGAACGGATCGGAAAAACAGTAAAGTGAGTCAATGCTTGTATGGTTGAGCTGTCATGAATACAGGTATTTATCTTGATCGTCGTTACAGTGCAGTTAATTGAAAATACAAAATGATTAACAGTAATTTCATTTAAGAATGCAAGAAAATGTTAAATTATTATATTTGGTTAAGGAAATTAGCTAATTTGGGTTAAGTAATACGAAATTTGAAAATGGAAAAGACAAAAAGTGTTAGGGTAAATGTTAAAATGTAAAAAAATTCATAGTAAAACCCTAGGAAAATTGAAGTAAAACAAGTAGTTAAATATGTAAATTTTCACAGGATGGCCCCGAAACAAAAGAAAGTAGAACCAGGGGGTTAAGAAAAAGTGAAGAAAGAAAGCCACGAAAGGAAACAAAAAAGGAAGAACTGTCGATGCATAGAGGGTATCCAACCTTACTTGGCACAAGCAAAGTCGACACTGATACAAATGTGGGGTCCTATGATGCAGAGGGTATTCTTCAAAAGATCATAGCGATAGATGCTACCCTTGACATGAAATGCATTTGGGACAGTGGACTATACAAGGCTGCAGGTTTTCTGTTAGCCATGGAGGCTAAGGATTTGGATATGGATTTCATATACAAGTATGATGTGAATACCAGAAAGGTAATACAAGAAGACTAGGTGATTGTAGATTTGACTATAGAGGAGATAGCAAAGACATTTGGTTTGGAAATTCAAGAGAAAATGGTGGACATAGATATAGACCAATACAACAAAGATTTTAATAGTAATGAAAGAGAATGCAAAAGTAAAATCTTCTACAACTGGTATAATGCAGAGAATAAACCCAAGGCTATAGCAAGAGTGCCCCAGATCCTGCACATAATACATTTCAAGGAAGAAATACATCTAATGATAACAATGTTGAGTAGGCTAGTAGGTTTGACAGATGCAATTAAATGTGAACCTTGGATGTTCACTGCCATTCAATTCATAAGGGAAGCAAAAAAGGAAGATGGAAAAATTCACTAGCTAACACTATTAGTACAACCATATAGAAACAGGCTATGTTGAGAAAACAAAAGATGATGCCTTTTTACTTATCATCATATGTGTTATAATCATGTGCATCAATGATTCAACCATACATAATTGGAATTGATAGAGTTGGGACCATGGGGAACAGCATAGATCAGAAACTAGTCTATGACCATTATCCAGATTTGTAGGAGGATAATGCATTAAAGAAATATGCTTTAGTTAATGATGTATTCTATACATACATGGTAAGAGTTTTGAAGGGAGAAAAGGACAAAAGATTATCCGAGGATGTAGAGAACACTATTGGATTGCACAGTTCTTGGTATATACAATTCCAACACTTTACCTATATTAGAACTGAGGGTTTTGGGGGGAAGCCATTCATGCTACCTAGATATCCATCAAATAAGTTAATTGTATTGGAATTTTCAAGACAAAACCTGAATGCTTTTAGGATGTATAAGAAGAAGTGGAATAGAGGAAATATTAAACTTCCTTGGGCAATTGGAAGATATTTTTACTACAGTGAGGAGGTGGCTTGATATTCAGAGAAAGAATTAAGATATTATGTCTTTGAGGAATTTGAACTAGAAAGACGGTTTGATCCTTTCCACAGGATCCAAAGGACCATTGATTCCAAATTCAAACATCAAGTGCACATTGAGGACTACTGGTCAGATTGCAAAGATGACAGAGAAGTAAGGAAAAGAGCACA
Organism: Cunninghamia lanceolata; assembly: GCA_027924645.1. Classification (NCBI taxonomy): domain Eukaryota; kingdom Viridiplantae; phylum Streptophyta; class Pinopsida; order Cupressales; family Cupressaceae; genus Cunninghamia; species Cunninghamia lanceolata. The sequence goes on from BSBN01000082.1 coordinate 5,282,957, forward strand.
CAAAAGGCTGACAGTAGAACAAATGAAAACAATGGGGGAAATCTATGTGCCTCTAAAAATTAAGTATGATAATGAATTGTTGCATCATAGCTACAAGAGTGCCAGGCTTGTTCCTATTGGAGAGCCTGATTGGTCACAACCATGGAACAAATCTTTGGACACATTGTCCAAACCTGTCATTTTATTTTCTAAGGCATGGTTGAAGGATAAAATAGAAGAACTCAAGGCTAAGGGAATTGAGCCCACATTTCCAAAGAAAGGTAAGAAAAGAGTAATGGAGCATCAAGATGAGCTCCAATGCTTCTATGAGAAGAAGAGAAGGGTTGTAGAAGCAAAGATTATTGAAAAGGATAAGAATGCCACCCTAATGGATCCATATGCCTTAGGAATGACAATGGCAGTATCATCAGGCACATTTATGGAAGCAGAGTCATCTAGCCACAACACCAGTGTAGAGCAGACCCAAGATACTAAGGGACCAACAAGACAGAGGATCGTGAAGGCCGTAGCAGTTGAAACATCAAAGGGAGAAACATCAAAACAAAGTGATGCTATAGGTACACTACAAGTGGAGGCTAAGATGAGTGGCATATCCAATGAGGCCACACCAGAAGAGAAAAGGCAAAAATATGTAAAGGTGAAGCAAGAATTGGCTAAAGAAAAGTTGCAAGAGTCAAGATGGCATGAAGCCAAACAAGTAAGTGAGACTGTCAATGTAGAGGATGATAGCAGTGATAGTGAGGTTATGGAGGTAGAGTCCAAGACAAGAAACAAAGAAATTGGTAATGATGAAGAGGAATTAAGTGAATACTCTGGTGCAGAAGAGGGGTAGGATACTCAGATATATATGGAAATTGAATAAAACCCACAATCTGAAGAGGAGAATGTATAGGATAAAGCAGAGGAAATAGATCCTTTCGGTACATTAGTGTCACCTAAAATTATTAAATAGGTGCAGGATGTAGCACACCAGATAGAGGAATCTGAAAAGGAAGACACACCTAAAAAGGTTATAAAGGAAACACCAGCCCAGGCTGAGAAGGAAACAAAGATGAATGCTTCTGGTACTAATGTGTTAGGTATTTTGAATATGTATGATGAGCATAGTGAGGAAGAAAAGAATAGTGAAGAAGAAAAGAATACAAAGAAAGAAAAGAATATAGAGAGTAAGAATGAAAAGAAATATATAGAGGAACCTGAAAAGAGCACAGGTTCACCTTCACATATGGAATAAACAAACATGTTTGAGAAAGTGCAAGAACAAGTTGAAATATCAAAAGAACTATGGGAAGTATTAGATAAGCTTGAGAAAGGTAGGGATAACACATAAAATGTTGTTGAAGGTAATATTGAACATGAGAAACAAAAGGAAGGTATGGATATAGAAGATACAGAACAAAAGGATAAGGAAGAAGAAGAAGAAAAAGAGTCTTTAGAGAAAGACATTCAAAGGAAGGTGATGAAGAGGGAGGAGATAATGAAATAAAGGAAGATGATAATGAGGGTGAGTCCAAATAGTAGAATGATCCACTTGTCCCAGAACAAGGCCCTCAACCTCAGGCCCCTCCACAACAACAAGAGTAATGAGAACAAGCAGAAATAGAGAAGCCTCAAGAGGAGGTGATCAATGAAGAAAAAATAGAAAAGGTTGCAAAGGAAGTTCTAGCCTGGCTAGGCTCGGAAGTCAGGAGAGAAAAGGTAGAGGTACAATTGGTACCTATTGATATTAAAAGCCTATTAGGTGGTTCTACACCACAAAAAGAGAAGAGAAAATCCAAAACCATGTCAGCAATCAAGAGAGGTCCTTCTAAATCTAGAATGTTGAATCTGGCCATACCACAAAAAGACAAGTCAAAAGGAGAAATAACAATAGAAGATTATAAAATACTTAATATAGATCTAGGCCACAAGATAAGGGAACAACATATACATGAGTGGGAGGACATGCAATAGGCCACTATAGAGATATTAAAGAAAGATAAGGATAAACATGAATACTTGAAGGGACACATTGTCCAATTACAACAATTTATCAAGTAGATGTTTGATTCCAGTGCAAATGTACCAGAATTGCCTTCAGAAATGACAGTATTATTTAAGGAAGAGGTAAAAGAAATGGGAAATAAGAAGATTGAAGCCAACATTTTTGAGAAATGGCTCAAAGGCCTCATACATAAAGGAGAAGAAATAACAAGGCAAGCAACAACTAGTTGGGAAATGGCTTTGGCAGAAAAAAACAAATGCAATGTTATATTACATAGCTGCCAATTCAGAAAAGAGGAATGTAAATCAGAAATAGGGCAAATTGATGAAATAGAAGACAAAGTAGAAGAACTGATAATTGAAGGAGCCCTTACTCCTCAAATGGTCAATTAGTTGCCACAGGCCAAGTTGGAATTGAAATATGAAGAAATTCTTAGAAATTGCATCATAAATACTAGAGATCTAGAAGAGGTCAGAGATAGCATGATAAAGGTACACGTGAAAATTTTAGAAAAACTCATTGGGCATGAATGCCTAGAAGTACTTGCATATGGATTAGAAAAGGCTGTAATAGAATTTAAAGCAATATTTTTGCCATGTTTAAAGAATCCCACAGCACATCTTAGCATGGAAATGATTGATTCAATGATGGAAATAGGTGCTAAGATCAAGAAATACCAGAAAAGAGTTAAAGATTTGGAGACAAAAGAGAAGAAGTTGCAGGATGGAGTCAAAGCACAAGAATTTACATGGGCAAAAAGCCAAGAGAGTGACCGTGCTTTTATCAAAGGAGTAATAGGTAATTTTGTAGAATACCTAAAGGAATAGAAGGGTACTAAAAGGATAATATGTCAAGTAAGAATGCAGTTGGACGATATCATCAACCAAAGTCAACAAACAAGAAAAGTCAGCGGGTTTCTTTATTTTGAAAAGATTCCAAAGGCATCCTTTGAGGCGAGCAAAGATACCATTGAGATATTTTTTGGAAATGGTTGGGGATTGATTCACACCATTGATCTGGAAAGTTTAAATACTGACTATTGTGTAAGTTTTGTAATTGTAGCAGTATGAAGCTTAGAAGTCTATATAATAAGCTCTGCTACTTGTATCATATTACACAGGGATTTTAGAATTTTAGCTTGAGCTTATAATTTGTAAAGGTTTATTGTAATAGTGAAGTACTTCTTTTAGTTAGAAAGGGAGGTTGCCTGTGTCTGCATTAAGGAGTACGTGGAATGTCTGGTCTCCTTCGTGTATCTATCAAAATGTTTGTAAGTTTTCTGGTAATTTGATTAATGAAACATGAGTCATTCTTACATTGTAAATTTTATATGACTTTGTGCTATGAATAGAAGTAAATTCAAAATTCTACATCTATTTCTAAGTGTTTCTAATTTCAACTTGTATTTGAAGTATTATTCTCTGAAAGCTTGCAATCTCTGGTGTATGTTCATGAAAAATGTTCAGGACTTTACATTTGTAGATTTAAATGTGTTGATTTGATCAATTTACTGTATTACTTAAAACGTGAGTAACAGAACATTTAGATCCTGTAGGGAATGATACTTAATTTGAGTTTCTCTAACTTTTCCCCAACAATTAAAAAACTAATTAGCTTAAACATAGAAATTTGAAGAAAATTGTCTTGCATTTGAATAAAGAATGAGGAATTACATTGATATTTGGCAATTTTCATATTAATTTGAAAGCAAAGTTTGTTTCATTGAGATTCATACAAAGCTTTGTGATACAATAGTGAATTTATGCAAAAGAATGAATACTTTGTTGATATTTGCAACAATTTGCATAATCTGAGTCTAGTAAGTCACTGAATACTTTAATTTACGTAAGGCCCCTTGAATATTACAGTTTCACATCAACCTGCTAAATTATCCACAAGGTCAAGACCTGACCATACAAAAACTTGGGATTAAGAATTCTTAGTTAATTCTTCATATCTTTCAAGACAACTAAGGTTCCTTTGTGAATTTTAACTTTTGTTATGAATGTATAAAAACAATCATTAACAGTTTTTGGTGCTAGAAGGAGGGCCTGATCTGTGTTGAAGTAGGATTTGAGCAAAGCTGGCTCATAATAGTGGTCGAGTGACTAGGTCTAGGTCTAGTTCAGAAGACATCTTTCTACAATTACCTGATAGGAGACAGAATAAAGGTCCTTTGATCTGGAATCCTAGAATATCACACGTAGGAAGTTCATCAGGAACTCCTCCTGGATCACCTTTCAATATACATAATATCATAGGTCCTAATAGTTCTTCATTTAGATCTCTAAATCTTGGTTCAGAACCTCCTAGAGGTCCTAGTCATCCCTTAAATATAAGTCCACATAAAGGTCCAAGTCCATCTCGAGGTTCATTAATGGCATATTTCAATGTCAATTCCCCTATAACATTCAATGATTATCATGAGATGCCAAAAAATCCTGAGAAGATCTATCCTAAATATCAATTACATCAGGATCTAGAAGATCATATTAGGATATTCAAGAAAGCATGCTTCAGAGCTAGATTAGAACATGAAGATGTGGTGTGTAGGTTGTTCCCTCACACCTTCAATGAGCAGGCTTCGAACTGGTATGTCAACTTGCCAAATGGTTATGTTTCTTCTTGGGCACTCATGGAAGAGGCATTCTTGTCTAGGTTTAGGGGACCAGTCGATCCTTCTACCTTATATCATAAATTGGAAGCAATTAAAAGAGGTGAGGGAGAACTTATTGACAATTTCAATGATAGGTTTCAAAAGGCTTTCTCTAGGTTAGTTGCTCCTTATACTATAACTCCTAAAGCCTTATTAGCCATGTATTATGTCGCTTTAGATCCGTTGACTGCTATGTTTGTCAAGAGAAAAGTGGATATAGATACTATAACAAAAGCTTATAAATAAGCAGTTGCTATAAACCAAGAGATGAGACAAACCACATACAATCCATTTCTAAATGTAGGAAATCCTAGGATGCAAAATCAAGCACAACCATGGAATGGAGTTCCTATGCATCATACTCCATTGTTAAATCCAATTCCTACACATACACCTGTGTATAATCCTTCCCCTATCTAGGCTATAGTTCCTTATACTGGTAATAATAACAATAACAATCAAACTAATGGTCTGTCTTTCTTCCAACCTCCTCAGGATACTTTTGTTGCTAAGGCACAAGATGATAGAGAGGAAATAAAAGAAATTACTGCACATTTAAGAAGATTGACCACTAAGATGACACAATTGAGAAATGAAAATTTCTATGGTAGAAATACTCGGGGATATAATCAAAACTAGAACCAGAATTATAGTCAGGGTCAAGGTTCAAATCAAAATCAGAATTACAACCAAGGACAAAATCATAATCAAGGATAGGGAATGCAAAATAGAGGATATAATGGAGATAACAAAGCCTGGGGTAATAATAACAGAAATCAGAATCAACCTAAGCCACCTAGGACATGGAACACAGGACCAAATAATGGTACTCTGGCATCTCCATTTGAGAGTCTAGATAATCAAGAAGGGAAACAGCCAACCAGAATTCAAATGGCCAATGTACCATTAAAAAATTGGTGTAGAATTCACAATACAATTGCACATGCTGAGCTTGACTACCCTCAATTTCACCTTACTGCTAGCATTTTCAATGTTGATGTACAAGCTCCTACTTCTAAATTTCTTATTTCCAAGGGGAACGAGATAGTACCTTTAGGATTTGAGTCTGCTTTAGTTTTAGAAACTTTCACTTTTGCAACTAGAGAAGAGGATAATCAGATAGCTGATGATGAGCCTTATTGTTGTGAGAGTTTGTATCTAGAGTCAGCCCTAGTATTAGATGCTTTTCAGTTTCCTTTTCAAAACTAAAAATGAGGTATTAAATGAGCCAGAGGAGGTGCAGGCTTTTCAACAGTCTAATAGGAATCACACTTATAATCTGAGGAATAATACCAAGCCTGGAGGTCCTTTTACTACTTCCACTCTTAACAATTTCAATACTCCTCCAGATCAACATGCCAGTAATAATCCTACAATTTTAAAAGCTAATCATCAAGGAATTGGTGGGACAGCAACATCAAGGGTCCAAATAGGAAAACTAGAGTCTATGGAAATAGTGAAGTTAATGAACTATTTGTCTAAAGAAATAAGAAAAATTAAGGTGAGTGTACCTCTATATGAGTTATTAAAAATTCTAGGGGTATGGTTTGCTTTCATGAAATCTTTAGCCATGTCTATAGCAAAAGAAACTTCTGTTGACAATGATGTTCATGGTAAAGAGGCACAGTCCAAAGATAAAGGTAAGAAAGCTGAGCAACCGTCCAACACCAATGTCATCATGTGTGCAGATAAGAAGGAATCTCCTCCTTTTCTGTTAACCATTAGGATGTTGGGAAAGAACATACACAATTGTATGGTAGATTTAGGGGCCTCATCTAACGTTATGCCTCTAGGGATATGCAAAGCTTTAGGATTGACTCCTACCAAATCTGCCAAGGTTGTTACACAATTAGACAAAATTGAGATCAATGTGATAGGCGAATTAATGCACATCCAAATGCAGTTAGCCTCTGATCCTAGAGTGAGTCAGTTTATTGACATTCAGGTAGTTGATATACCTATCCATTATGGCATGTTATTGAGTAGGGACTAGTCCAAAACATTGAATGGATATATGGCCATTGATTTCTCACACATGTGGTTACCTTGGAGAGGTGTCCCAAATTAGATTAGGATAGAAGCTGAGCCTAGGATGAAACACATGATTATAGAGTATAATAGAACAAATGAGATATTGTATGCCTTTGATGAACCAGGTGTTTATAGAGTCACAAACAAGGGAGTACAAATTGAGGAAATCCTGATGTTTAACTTTGAGACAAAGCCTGTTAGCAAAGAAACTATGGTATTCATTGAGTCAGATTGTAATTCTTCTAATGAAGAGGATAATGTTGTAAACAACTTTGGCCAGATTATAAGACAGGAGATAAAGGAGTGCATTAAACAACAATCTCTAATTCAGTGTAAATTGTACAAAACTCTGTGTAGAGTTCATAACACTCCCCATCTTGAGGAGAATTGTGGAATGTACAGGGATATCATAGAGTATCAATATGGAAAGTGTATAAAGAAAATGGAACAACAAGGTGAAAAGTTTATTCCTGATAAACCAGAGTTGTATTTTCTTGATAACATAAATGAGCCAATCCAGGCTTTGGAAGAAGAAATAACAATTAAAAATGTTGATTATTCTAGATTACAAGCTAAAAATGCTAATGTACAGGTGATGCAGGATGAGGCACCTAGAAATAAACAGGATGTTCCAATGCAAGTAACAAGTGAGCGAAGTCATTCTAAAGTGAAAGGTCAAGGTCAAAATGATAAGAATGGCATTTGGATATTAAAATGTGATGGATCTAAATCTAAGCAAGGAGCAAGAGCCGGGGTTGAGCTCATTAATCCAAGTGGTAAGTCATTTTTGGTAGCATATATGTTACAATTTCCCTATACTAATAATGTGGCAGAGTATGAAGCTCTGATTTATGGACTTGTCATGGATATTAAGAAGAGGGTAAAGAGGATCAGAGTTTTTTTTGACTCTGAATTATTGGTCAAATAGGTCAGGAAATTGTGTGCTTGTAATTACAAGAAAATGGTCAGCTATAGGCATAAAATATGGGATTTAATTGAATCATTTGATGCTTTTAACATTGATCATGTGCCTAGGGAATTGAATCAAAGAACAGATGCATTAGCAGTCACTGCTAGTACCCTAGACCCATTAATACTATCAGGTTTAAAGCAATTTGCTGTTGAACTAGTGAATGTCCTGAGTATACCAGATAACGTTACCCATTTTTAGATATTTGAAGGAGACCAACAAATTGTAGATTTTCTTACTTGTAATGAGGTATTTAGGCTCAGATCATTGATGAGCGGGAGAGACCTGATGTGTCTTGCGATGAAGAAGACATAATAAACCTGAAGAGTAATTTCTTGCCCAAGGGTGTTATAGAGTTAGAAAAGATTTTTGACTTTGATGGGGTAGTCAGACAGAAAGATTTTCCCAAAAATGAGGGGGTAAATGTGATCCCTATAACCTAGGAATAGAGCAAAGTCCACAAAATGTGTTGATTGGAAAGGCTTTCTCTGAAGAATTGAGAAAAGAAATTGTTGATGTTCTAAAAGAGTATAAACACGTAATAGCATGGACATATGAAGATTTGAAGACTTATGATACGTCCATCATAACTCATGTGATACCTTTAAGACTAGGAGTGAAACCATTTAGGCAAAAACAAAGGCCTGTAAATGCTATTTTAAAGCCTCTAATCTTTGAGGAAGTCAAAAAATTGTTGTCTGCCCGAATAATTTTTCTGGTAAGACATTCAACGTGGGTAGCAAATTTAGTGCCTGTGAGAAAGAAAAATGGAGACATTAGATTGTGTGTAGACTTTAGAAATGTAAACAAAGCTTCTGAAAAAGACAATTATCCATTACCACCAATAGATGAAGTATTGCAAGCAGTAAATGGAGCCAGGATGATGTCCTTTTTAGATGGATTTTTTAGGATATAACTAGGTTTTGGTTGATAAGGAAGATAGGTTAAAGACTACATTTACTTGTAAATGGGGTAATTATGCATACAGAAGAATGCCTTTTGGTTTGATTAATGCAGGTGCTACTTTTCAACGAGCCATGGACATTGCATTTTGAGGACTATCAGGTAAGTGTATTGCCATTTATATGGATGACCTAACTGTATATTGAAAGGTATGGAATTTCTCTCAATCCCAAGAAGTGTTCATTTGGCGTGACAGGAGGAAAATTATTAGGACATCATTTCTGAAAATGGAATATCAATTGATCCAGATAGAGTAGAGGGGATTAAAAAGCTGCAATTGCCTAATAGTAAGAAAGAGTTAAAGTCTTTCTTTGGAAAAATTAACTTTGTCCAAAAATTTATTACAGGATTTGCAGAGATTGTGCAACCATTGAATGCAATGTTAAAGAAGGATGCCAAAATAGAATGGACACCAATAGTTAGGGCTGCATTTGAAGATATTAAGGAGGCCATTTCTGATGCTCCTATGTTAGCAAGTCCAAATTATACCAAGCCATTCTACATTTATTCTTTTGCATCTACACATTCAGTTACAGCTACCTTGACACAAAAGGGAGAAGAAAATGAAGAAAAACCTATTACTCTCATGAGTGCACATTTGAAAGATGCACAATTGAAATATTTAGACACAGAGAGGCAGGCATTTGCATTAGTAAGGACATTAAAAAAGTTTAGGCATTACATCCTACAAAGCCAAGTTAAGGCCATAATGCCAGATGTAGCTGTGAAAATATTGCTGATGCAAAATGAGCCTAGAGAGAAAAGAGCCAAATGGATCACCATATTACAAGAGTTTGATATGGAGATTATTCCAATAAAGTTAGTTAGATGTCAGGCATTAGTACAGACAACAGCCAATACTGACCCAAATTTGGTGAAACAACAATACATGTTGAACTCTAATGATGCATCCAGGTGGTATGATGATCTGAATACTTTCTTGATCTCAGGGAAATATCCAAACAAGATGAAGTCCTCTCAGAGAAGAGCCTTGAAGATAAAAGCCCAAAGATATATGGTACAAGGTGGTCTTCTGTTCAAAAGGAATCATGAGGGAATATACTTGAGGTGTTTGAACAGAGGAGAAGTAGACACAGTACTATCAGAATTGCATGAAAAATACGGAACAGCTCATGGTTCCCACTTAGCTAATACTCATAAGATTTTAAGAGCTGGTTATTATTGGCCCACCATGTTTAAAGATACAGAGAATCATATTAGAAGCTGTCATACCTATCAAACTACAACAAACAAGGGAAGAAATCAGGCTAATCCACTACAACTAGTTATTGAGTCTAGGTCGTTTGCACAATGGGGCTTGGATTTCATTGGAGTCATAAATCCTCCATCATCTGCTAGGCATAAGTTTATACTAACAGTGATTGACTATTGTACGAGGTGGACAGAGGCAACATGTTGTAAATTCCCTACTACTGAAGTAGTCATCAAATTTCTAGAAAAAAACATCATTATGAGGTTTGGGGCTCCCTATGCTCTGGTATGTGATAATGGCCCTGCCTTTTCTTCTCTGAAAGTTTTGAAATGGGCATTTGAGTATGGTATAGTTTTAAATTTTTCTTCAAATTATTACCCTCAGGGTAATGGTTTGGCAGAATCTACTAACAAAATCCTATTAGATATCATTAAGAAGCTAATTGTAAAAAATCCAAAAGAATGGAACACATTGTTAAAGTACGCACTGTGGGTAGATAGGACTAAGGTTAAGTTAGCCTTAGGCAATGCACCTTATCACCTAGTTTATGGGACTATTCCCATACTTCCAGTGAATTTAAGAATACCTATCTGGAAGTTTGCTAATGAGTATCTGGGCTTTGATGATCATCGAGAGGCCAGATTGGTCTAGATGTTATAGTTGGATGAGAAAAGAGATCAAGCCATAGATAAATTTGCTAAGAATTAGGTGGTAGTCAAAAGGTGGTCTGATAAAAGAGTAAGAGTTAAAACATTCAGAATATCAAATCTAGTGTTGTGTTGGGATAAAGTACATGAAAAGAAAGGAAATCACAGAAAGTTTGACAAATTCTGGTTAGGTCCACTGCAAGTCGCAGCGATAATAGGAGATAACACTTTTAGGCTCAAGACTTTGACTGGAGAAGATGTGCCATTACCTGTTAATGGCCAACATTTGAAACATTACTTCCAAGCATGAGAAAACAGGATCTGTCCTATTGTGTATCATATTGTAAATAGTGTATAGGGTTTGTTGTTGTTTTTGTTTTCTTTGTTTTGTTTTTGGGTTTGTTTGTTGTTTGGTTGGTTTGTTTGTTTGTTTTTCCTTGGAAAACATGTTTGTTTTGGTTTAAGGTATGCAGGAGTAGATTAACAACCACTAAAAATAGTAGAAAATTCAAAGCATTTAGGTTAATCATTTGAAAGTTATACATAACTTGTTGTGACTTTCATAAATGTAGATTAATGTTTGACTTCTGAAATTGTGTATTCAATAATTGTGAGTTGAGTATTCAAGGGAAGTTTATCACGATGACACACCTAAAATCCTTGGGTTTGTTGAACATACCAGTGTAGGTGTTAAGTGAAAAATCAGAGGTCACCCTTGCTACCATTACAATTCTTAGCTGAATTTCAGCAAGTGATCATATCTTGTATCATGAACTTACAATGATAGTATCTTATGAATATCTGTGTTACACAAAGTTAAAAAAATTATAAATAAATAAAAATGGATTTTACTAAAAATCTAGATTAAGTCATCTAAGTAACTCTACCGGGGCTATAGACGCTTGCCGGCAGTGGGGCTCTACTTAGGAGAATTGTAACGATAACCTTGCCAGGGCTATGAACACCTACTAGCAGCAAGGCTCTATCTGGTTGGCTATGAGGGAATGACATCAACTATGTAGTTTAATACCAGTCACTAGTTTATTCAACTCATTTTCAAGATGAGGATTATTAATGACATGCACACACCTAAACTCTATTGAATGATTCATGCACCTTATTGAATACATTGAGTCTTAGATTAAACAGTGGTTTGAATATAAGGAAGTTGGAAGTTATGAATTTATTTCACTTATTTTTCTTTAATGATTTAAATTTAGTTGTTTTGTTTGGTTGCTATTTGTTGTGATGCTCACAACACGCCCCATTTTACCTCTTAGCAAAATGAGGACCCCTATTGTGGCTGTTGCTTGTTGTTTTTGTGTGGTCTTGCTTGGTGGTAAAGGGAAAAAGAGGTAAGTGTTACAAATCATGTAAAAAATTGAAAAGATCTAGCATTAAGTACCAAGAGAGAATAGTGGTGAATTCGTTGTGAAAAATAAGTAAGGGTTGTTTTTTGAACCAATAAAAAATTTCCAATATTCTGCGAGATATATGGGTTTTTGGTAAAATGCATTATTTAGAGGTTTGTATGTCATATGCAAAGTCATTTGTATGTGAAGTCATTGTATAAGTCATGTCGAGTATAATCAGGTTTTGTATTTTGGTAGTTTGCATACATATGCTTAATGTTTGTATCCTTTGTATGCAAGTCAGACCCGATAGGATTTCACAAGTAGAATGAATAAAGTGTCAAATCAGTAGTGTATGTTGGTTTGTATGTATGCCCAGTCTAAATGCAAATGATAAACATTCACAGACCTGAGAGAGGTATAAAATATGGTTCATTAAAGTGAGAAAAGGGTACTTCGCGTAGTTTGTATGTTTGTATGTTTTAGTTTTACATCTTTGACATACATACAAGTGTGGATTCCAAAAGATAGTTAAATCTGATGTAAGCGATGCATTGTATCTTAATTTTTTTTGAGTAAGTATGCATTCATTTAATATACATGTACAAATCCGAAAATATTATACAATACGGTTAATAAAACTCAGAAGTCCAAAATGGCTGTATAAAAGTTTACATGTATAAAAGATTGTATCTAAGTGCAGATACAATTAATATTGCTTCAAAAGGATATAAGTGAGTGAGTAAGGTGGGTTCCACAGTGGTTATCTCATGATTGTATGTTGCATATACAAGCGGAGATACAAAAAATAGAAAGGTAAGATTCAATACAGATTTCAAAAAGAGATGAAATAAGGTTAATGCTTTATATGTATGAAGGATTGTATATTAACCACATACAATCCCGATATACAAAGAGGTAAAGTGCACCAACAGGAATTATAAAATGATAAAAGGTTTGTATGGTTTGCATTTGTATGGTGATTTGCATTTATTTTATATACATTGTGACATACAAATAAAAGATACAAAGTTGAACATAAGGTGAAAGGTAACATTGTTTTATAACCCGTTGCATATGTAGGATTGTATATTAAAGACATACAAAGTGATATACAAAAAGTAATATACAATGAGACATACAAAAAATGATATGTATGCAAAGGGCAAACTAACGGAGACAATGTTCGAAATTAAAAGCTGAAATAGAAAGCTTAAGCCATATGTGCATTGAATGCAACATTTATTGTAGAACTAACATTGAAAAGATGAATTTTAACATGTTAGGGCAAATAAAAGATTGTTTTCTTTCAGAATAGCATCGTTAAAACTAAAATTGTAGAGAAAGAGAACTATTGCATAGATTAAATAGAAAGTTCTTTGCTAGACGGAATTTCAGAACGGGAACGGATCAGAGAAATGGTAAAGTGAGTCAATGCTTGTAAGGTTGAGCTGTCACGAATATAGGTATTTATCATGAACGTCGTTATAGTTTAGTTAATTGAAAATGCAAAATGATTAACAGTAATTTCATTTAAGAATGCAAGAAAATGTTAAATTACTATATTTGGTTAAGGAAATTAGCTGATTTGGGTTAAATAATATGAAATTCAAAAATGGAAAAGACAAAAAGGGTTAGGGTAAATGTTAAAATGCAAAAAAAATCATGGTAAAATCCTAGGAAAATTAAAGTAAAACAAGCAATTAAATATGTAAATTTTCATAGGACGGTCCTGAAACAAACGAAATTAGATCCAGGGGGTGAAGAAAAAGTGAAGAAAGAAAGAAAGCCACAAAAGGAAATAGAAAAGGAAGAACTGCCGATGCACATAGGGTATCCAACCTTACTTGGCACAAGTGCAGTTGGTACTAATACAAATGTGGGGTCCTATGATGCAGAGGGTATTCTTCAAAAGATCACATCGATAGATGCTACCCCTGACATGAAATGCATTTGGGAAAGTGGACTATACAAGGCTGCAGGTTTTCCGTTAGCCATGGAGGCTAAGGATTTGGTTATGGAATGCATATACAAGTATGATGTGAATACTAGAAAGGTAATACATGAAGACTAGGTGATTGTAGATTTGACTACAGAGGGGATAGCAAAGACATCTGGTCTGGAAATTCAAGAGAAAATGGTGGACATAGATATAGACCAATACAACGAAGATTTTAATAGTAATGAAAGAGAATGCAAAAGTAAAATCTTCTACAGCTGGTATAATGTAGAGAATAAACCCAACGCTGTAGAAAGATAGCCCCAGAACCTGCATAGAATAGATTTCAAGGAAGAAATACATCTAATGATAACAATGTTGAGCAGGCTAGTAGGTTTGACAGATGCAATTAAATGTGAACCTTGGATGTTCACTGTCATTCAATTCATAAGGGAAGCCAAAAAGGAAGATGGACAAATTCACTAGGCCAAGACTATTAGTATGGCAATATGGAAATAGGCTATGTTGAGAAAACAAAAGATGATGCCTTTTTACTTATCATCATATGTGTTATATTCATGTGCATCAATGATTCAGCCATACATAATTGGCATTGACAGAATTAGGACCATGGGGAATGGCCCAGATCAGAAACTAGTCTATGACCATTATCCAGATTTGCAGGAGGATAATGCGTTAAAGAAATATGGTTTAGTTAATGATGTATTCTATACATACATGGTAAGAGTTTTGAAGGGAGAAAAGGAGAAAAGATTATCCGAGGATGTAGAGAACACTATTGGATTACACAGTTCTTGGTATATACAATTCCAACACTTTACCTATATTAGAACTGAGGGTTTTGAGGGGAATCCAATCATGCTACCTAGATATCCATAAAATAAGTTGATTGTACTAGAATTTTCAAGACATAACCTTAATGCTTTCAGGATGTATAAGAAAAAGTGGAACAGAGGAAATATTAAACTTCCTTGGGCAATTGGAAGATATTTTTGCTACAGTGAGGTGGCTGGATATTCAGAGAAGGAATTAAGATATTATGGCTTTGAGGAATTTGAACTAGCAAGACGGTTTGATCCTTTCCATAGGATCTAAAGAACCATTGATTCCAAATTCAAACATCAAGTGTACATTGAGGACTACTGGTCATATTGCAAAGATGACAGAGAAATGAGGAAAAGAGCACACAAAAGGTTGACAGTACAACAAATGAAATCTATGGGGGAAATCTATGTGCCTCCAAAAATTAAGGATGATAATGAATTGTTGCATCATAGCTACAAGAGTGTCAGGCTTGTTCCTATTGGAGAGCTTGATTGGTCACAACCATGCAACACATCTTTGGACGCATTGTCCAAACCTGTCATTTTATTTTCAAAGACATGGTTGAAGGATAAAATAGAAGAACTCGGGGCTAAGGGAATTGAGCCCACATTTCCAAAGAAAGGTAAGAAAAGAGTAAGGGAGCATCAAGATGAGCTCCAATGCTTCTATGAGAAGAAGAGAAGGGTTGTAGAAGCAAATATTATTGAAAAGGATAAGAATGCCACCCTAATGGATCCATATGCCTTAGGAGTGACAGTGGCAATATTATCGGGCACATTTATGGAAGTAAAGTCATCTAGCCACAACACCAGTGCAGAGCAGACCAAAGGTACTAAGGGGCCAACAGGATAGAGGATCATGAAGGCCGTAGCAGTTGAAACATCAAAGGGAGAAACATAAAAAAAAAAGTGATGCTATAGATACACTACAAGTGGAGGCTAAGATGAGTTACATATCCAGTGAGGCCACACCAGAAGAGAAAAGGCAAAAATATGTAAAGGTGAAGCAAGAATTGGCTAAAGAAAAGTTGTAAGAGTCAAGATTGCATGAAGCCAAACAAGTAAGTGAGTCTGTCAATGTAGAGGATGACAGAAGTGATAGTTAGGTTAGGGAGATAGAGTCCAAGACAAGAAAAGAAGAAATTGGTAAAGATGAAGAGGAATTAAGTGAATACTTTGGTGTAGAAGAGGGGCAGGATACTCAGACATATATGGAAATTGAACAAAACCCACAATCTGAAGAGGAGAATGTACAGGATAAAGCAGAGGAAATAGATCCTTTCGGTACATTAGTGTCACCTAAAATTATTAAAGATGTGCAGGATGTAGCACACCAGATAGAGGAATCTGAAAAGGAAGACACACCTGAAAAGGTTATAAAGGAAACACCAGCCTAGGTTGAGAAGGAAACAAAGATTAATGCTTTTGGTGCTGATGTGCTAGGTATTTTGAATATGTATGATGAGCATAGTGAGGAAGAAAAGAATAGTGAAGAAGAAAAGAATACAAAGGAAGAAAATAATAGAGAGAGTAAGCATGAAAAGGAGAAAGATACAGAGGAAAGTGCAACAAACAAACATGGAACAAACAAACATGTCTGAGAAAGTGCAAGAACAAGTTGAAACAGCAAAAGAACTAAGGGAAGTATCAGATAAGCCTGAGGAAGGCAGGGATAACACAGAAAATGATGTTGAAGGTAATATTGAACATGAGAAACAAAAATAAGGTATGGATATAGAAGATACAGAACAAAAGGATAAGGAAGAAGAAAAAAAAGAGTCTTCAGAGAAAGAGAATTCAAAGGAAAGTGATGAAGAGGGAGGAGATACTAAAATAGAGGAAGATGATAATGAGGGTGCATCCAAATAGTAGAATGATCCACTTATCCCAAAACAAGGCCCTCAACCTCAGCCCCCTCCACAACAATAGGAGCAATGAGAACAAGCAGAAATGGAGAAGCCTCAAGAGGAGGTGATCAATGAAGAAAAAATAGAAAAGGTTGCAAAGGAAGTTCCAGCCTGGCTAGGCTCAGAAGTCAGGAGAGAGAAGGTAGAGGTACAATTGGTACCTATTGATATTAAAAGCCTATTAGGTGGTTCTACACCACAAAAATAGAAGAGAAAAGCGAAAACCATGTCAGCAATCAAGAGAGGTCCTTCTAGATCTAGAATGTTGAATTTGGCCATATGACAAAAAAACAAGTCAAAAGGAGAAATAACAATATAAGATTATAAAATAATTAATATAGATCTAGGCCACAGGATAAGAGAACAACATATACATGAGTGGGAGGACATGCATCAGGCCACTGCAGAGATATTAAAGAAAGATAAGGATAAACATGAATACTTGAAGAGAGACATTGTCCAATTACAACAATTTATCAAGGGGATGTTTGATTCCAGTGCAAATGTACCAGAATTGCATGTAGAAATGATAGTATTATCTAAGGAAGAGGTAAAAGAGATGGGAAATAAGAAGATTTAAGACAACATTTTTGAGAAATGGCTCAAAGGCCTCATATATAAAGGAGAAGAAATAACAAGGCAAGCAACAACTAGTTGGGAAATGGTTTTGGCAGAGAAAAACAAATGCAATGTTATATTACACAACTACCAATTCAGAAAAGAGCAATGTAAATCAGAAATAGGGCAACTTGATGAAATATAAGACAGAGTAGAAGAAATGATAATTGAAGGAGCCCTTACTCCTCAAATGGTCAATCAGTTGCCACAGGCCAAGTTGGAATTGAAATATGAAGAAGAAATTCTTATAAATTGCATCATAAATACTAGAGACCTAGAAGAGGTCGCAAATAGCATGATAAAGGTACACATGAAAATGGTAGAAAAAATCATTGGGCATGAATGCCTAGAAGTACCTGCATATGAATTAGAAGAGGCTGTAATAGAATTTAAAGCAATATTTTCACCATGTTTAAAGAATCCCGCAGCACATCTTCGCATGGAAATGATTGATTCAATGATGGAAATAGGTGCTAAGATCAAGAAATACCATAAAAGAGTTAAAGATTTGGAGACAAAAGAGAAGAAGTTGCAGGATGGAGTGAAAGCACAAGAATTTACATGGGAAAAAAATCAAGAGAGTGACCGTGGTTTTATCAAATAAGTAATAGGTAATTTTGTAGAATACCTAAAGGAATAGAAGGGTATTGAAAGGAGAATATGTCAAGCAAGAATGCAGTTGGAGGATATCATCGACCAAAGTCAACAAACAAGAAAATCCAGTGGGTATCTTTATTTTGAAAAGATTCCAAAGGCATCCTTTGAGGTGAGCAAAGATACCATTGAGATATTTTTTGGAAACGGTTGGGGATTGATTCACACCATTGATCTAGAAAGTTTGAATATTGACCATTGATTAAGTTTTGTAACCATAGCAATATGAAGCTTAGAAGTCTATATAATAAGCTCTGCTACTTGTATCATATTACGCAGGGATTTTAGAATTTTAGCTTGAGCTTATAATTTATCAAGGTTTATTGTAATAGTGAAGTACTTCTTTTAGTTAGAAAGGGAGGTTGCCTATGTCTACATTAAGGAGTATGTGGAATGTCTGGTCTCCTTAGTGTATCTATCAAAACGTCTATAAGTTTTCTGGTAATTTGATTAATGAAACATGAGTCATTCTTACATTGTAAATTTTATATGACTTTGTGCTTTGAATATAAGTAAATTTAGAATTTTGCATCTATTTATGAGTGTTTCTGATTTTGACTTGTATTTGAAGTATTATTCTCTGAAAGCTTGCAATCTCTGGTGTATGTTCATGAAAAATGTTTAGGACTTTACATTTGTAGATTTGAATGTGTTGATTTGATCAATTTACTGTATTCCTTAAAACGTGAGTAACATAACATTTAGATCCTGTAGGGAATGATACTTAATTTGAGTTTCTCTAACTTTTCTCCAGCAATTAAAAAAAACTAATTAGCATAAATGCAGAAATCTGAAGGAAATTGTCTTGCATTTGAATAAAGAATGAGGAATTACATTGATATTTGACAATTTTCATATTAATTTGAAAGCAAAGTTTGTTTCATTGAAATTCATACAAAGCTTTGTGATACAATAGTGAATTTATGCAGAAGAACGAATACTTTGTTGATATTTGCAACAATTTGCATAATCTGAGTCGAGTAAGTCACTGAATACTTTAATTTACGTAAGGCCCCTTAAATATTACAATTTCACATCAACCTGCTAAATTATCCACAAGGTCAAGACCCGACCATACAAAAACTTGGGATTAATATTTCTCAGTTAATTCTTCATATCTTTCAAGACAGCTAAGGTTCCTTTGTGAATTTTAATTTTTGTTATGAATGTGTAAAAAAAATCATCAACAAGATTACCCATTGTCACCCAACACATGACGTATGCCAATCCTCATGTTGTCCAAAACACAAACCCGAATGTCAATCCATCGTCATATACCAATCCTCATGTTGTCCAAAACACAAACCTAAATGTCCATCCTTCTTCCGCATCTACCAATCCTTCCTTTACTTACCATATCACAAATCCAACTCTGAACTCACAACCATTGACCAATGTCAATCCATTTCCATTTCCCATGTGATGCAAACCCTTGGCACTAATCCATTGCAATATACCCAACCACCACTTGTGTCCCACGGATAGCAATCCTCAAACACATATGTGTCACATACTAATCCTTTGACATATACTGTGAGCACTCAACCTCAACAAATGGTCATGGCTTCATATATCCCACAATAGCAACCACAATATACATCATATTACACTTCACCTCTGAATCAACAACCCCCTTTTCAACAACAACAATTATCTCCAAGGAATGTTCAACAAATGATTAGCAAAACGGTGGGACAAAGCAAGAAGACATTTTCCTTAGAAGACATATGTGCTTATCCATTTGACAAGTCACTTCATATGACACCTCTTCCGCCACACTTTGAAATTCCACAATTTGACAAGTACAAAGGAAAAGGAAATCTGGAAGACCATCTTAGAGCATTCTTTGTTGCATGTCTTGATGTTGCTCAAGACGATACATATCTTCTAAGACTATTTCCTTGAAGCTTAGTGGGATAGGCTCTTGAATGGTTCTCATTTACCTCCGGGAATTAAATCTTTTGCAGAACTAGCAAATAAATTTTGATCACACTTTGCTTTTAACATTGAACATGAAGTGAACATGAACAACCTTGTCAACAATAAACAATGCAATAGTGAAGCTTTCTCTTCATTTACTCAATGATGGTGTAATATGGCTAGTAAACTATCATGGGAAATACCTAAGAAACAACAGCTCAATATCTTTGTCCAAAATTTTCATCCCAAACTTTCATTTCAACAGCAATTGCAAAGTGTTAGCACCTTTGATGAACTTGTTTCCAAAGGAACCATCATTGAATGCGCTTTAATTGCTAAGGGCACTATCAAGATATTTTGAGATAACAAAGATATTCCTCAAAACTCCAATGATAAATCTCTCTTTTGGAACAAGAACAAGAATGTTGTTAACGATGGTGTTGTAGACGCAAAGAACATACAAACAATGAAAGCTCCTATTAACATTCAAGCCGCATCTACAGCAACTCGACAATGACAAACTTCAAATCCTTGACGAAAATTCACACCATTAGCGGAACCTATAGAACTTGTCTTTCAAAAGCTTCTCTAAGCAAGAGATATCATGTTACCAGATGCACCACCCAATGATGAATTGCTCTTCAAAGCTCCTTGGTACAAAAAGAATGAGTATTGTGACTACCATAGAGTCAAGGGACACAAAACAAATGGTTGTATGCGCTTAAAGCATGTTATTCAAGATTGCATCGATCAAGGTTTAATTAAAATCACATCTCCAACATCACAACTTACATAGCAACTGACATTGAATTATGATCTAGACACTTTCAAGAATCCACCTCCATCTCATGACAAACCAAGTAACCCTCATACCGGTAATGCCATTTAGTATAATTATGAGTCATCCATGATTGGCCGCATTGACCATACCCATATTTCTACCATCACCATCCAAGGCAAAGCACCTGACTACACTGTAACTACTTGAAGAGGCCATGTTACCATTCAAGGAGCACCTGTCCATCCTCCCTGACCATCTTCTAGATATAATATCCTTGATCACCTTGGCAAAACACATGCACATATTTCCATTCTTGAGTTGCTTCGCATATCCCCTTCCCACAAAGTTATCCTCAACAAAGCCTTACAAGAATCTTAAGTGCCCAATGATATCGATACCACACAATTCCAATCTATGGTAGCTAGCATTGCAGTCCCTTGCCATCTCACCTTTTCCAACAAGGATCTTCAACCTTCCATCCACCCATCACATAATGAATCCCTCCACATAGAAGTGTTTGTCAATCAACACCGTATCAAATGAATCTTAGTGGATGGTGGAGCTGGTCTTAATATATGTTCTTTAAAATTAATAAACAATTGGGATATTCTGAGAAAGATGTTGACACCTCCAAGGTCATTACTATTAAAGCATATGATGATGCCGAGAGAGATACTGAAGAAATTATCAATTTTCCTATCCAAGTTGGTCCTGTCACTACTGACACCCATTGTCAAGTCCTTGATATTGAGCTTCCTTATAACATCATCCTTGGTTGTCCATGGATCCATGCCCTCAAAGAAGTTCCTTCTACATACCATCAATGCCTTAAAGTTCCACATAACGGTGTTGAAATTACTATCCATGTTCATCCTAATCCATTTGAATTATGCCATGCTTTTCAAGCTAAATATGAAAGCCCTAACCACATTCCTATCAATACTGAAGCATATCCATCTTCATCTTATGTAGATCCATCCGCTCTACTCAAGCCATCATCTAGTAAAGCCACTTCCAATCTCCAAATCAAGTACACCAAACATGGCCTGGGTGAGTACACATTGCAAGAATCTTGTTGTGTTGGAACTCTTCCCTTATCTCCCAAATCTCATGGCAAACCTTCTACATCCAAAGCATCTTCATTTGTAGTTGTTATAAAAGCTCCCCCTATAGTGTTCATTAAAGGTGGATTCCTGGATATTCTATGATGAGAACGACCAAGTCCAACTTGAAGTGGAGAGATATAACAATGGCTTTTGCATCATTAAGGACATGGGCTACAAAGGACATGGCAGATTGGGATCATAGGAACAAGGACCTATTGAACCCATTGTTGTGTCTAAAAAGTTTAATAAGCAAGGCCTTGGCTATCAACCGAAGGTACCGCCATCCAAGGACATTAAGTATATTTTTGTTATAGAAGCTGGACCTTCTTCAGTAGGAGAGACTTCTAATACGGATACCATCAATGACTCTTCCCTTCATATTACCGACCTTTTTCAAGATAACTCCATCTTCATGATTACCACAACTTCCTCTAGCCAAAACCCTTCGTCTATTACCCTTTCACTTGTATATCCTGATCTCGTCAATTGGGACCAATAGGGGGCACCGATATTAGATACATTTGAAAATGATGAAGCTATCGCTGAATTCATGGGATTACAACAAGGCATTCCATTGGGTGATCATAAAGCAGGTTTCATGATGGACCTACCTAAACTAGCATATTTTGGCGGAAGTATCAAATCCTTCAGTAGCAAAAGGGAAGTAAATAAAATCAAAAAAGATAGGTCACTAGGTGAAAACTGAAAGGCACCTCTTGACCATGAAAAAGAAAAAATAAAGGACATATCTAAGGGTGAAAACCTCCTTGAGGCACCTGAGGATGGGGGATTTGATCTTCCTATCACCTCTGACTATCATGAGAAATCAACAGTGCTAGTTGAAAAACCACAAGACATGAACTTGGTCACAGAATAGAATCCAAAGATCACATATTTGGCAGCATCACTATCAGAGCAGGCAAGAAGATATTTCACAACATTTTTCATAAAAAGAGCTATTAATTTTGCATGGACTTACACTGACATGCCAGGTCTAGACCCATCACTTGTGGTACATCATTTAGCAATATCTCCTAATGCAAAACCTGTCAAACAAAAGTTGCGCAAAATGCATCCACAAGTGGCTCTATTGGTTAAGGTAGAAATTCATAAGCTATTAGAATCAAACTTCATAAAGCCTATTGATTATCCTGAATGGGTTTCAAACTTGGTGCCTATAGGAAAACCCGATGTACGAGTTCGCTATTGCACAAATTTTAGAGATCTTAATAAAGCATGCCCTAAAGATGACTTTCCACTACCAAGCATAGATAACATTGTAGATCTCATAGCTAGACATGAAATGTTATCTTTGATGGATGGATTCTCAGGATATAACCAAATCAAAATAGCAGAGGAAGATCAAGACAAGACATCATTCATTTGTCCATGGGGTACATACTACTAGGTTGTAATGCCTTTTGGTCTTAAGAATGCAGGAGCTACTTATCAACGAGCCATGATAGTTATTTTCCATGACCTTTTTCACACTATCATGGAAGACTATGTTGATGATATTCTAGGAAAATCCAAGACAAGAGAAGGACATCTACAGGTACTAGCACAAATCTTTGATCGACTAGAGAAGTATCAAATTAGGTTGAACCCAAAGAAATGTGTATTTGGTGTAACATCAAGAAAATTGTTGGGGTACATTTGTCTTGATGCAGAATAGAAGTGAATCCTGATAAAGTAAAAGTTATCATGGAAATTCCTCTGCCAGCAAATCTCTAGCAGCTTTGTAGTCTACAAGGACGATTGCAATCCATCCACAGATTTATCTCACAACTGGCAGATAAGTGTCATCCTTTCCAACATCTTCTTCGCAAGGGTGAACCTTTTAAGTGGGATGAAAAGTGTCAATAGGCCTTCAACAAAATAAAGGAATATTTGGCAACACCTCCTGTGTTAGTACCTCCTGTACTTGACTGACCATTATTGCTCTACATATCTTCAACAACAACAACATTAGGTGCCCTTCTAGCTTAGCATGATGATTCAGGAAATGAGCAAGATATTTACTACATCAGCGGAACTCTTGTGGGATATGAACTTAATTATTCATCTATGGAAAAACTATGTTTAGCATTGGTGTTTGCTTCCCAAAAGTTGCGACATTATATGTTGAACCAAACAACAAAGCTCATATCTAACATTGATCCACTCAAATATCTTCTCTCTAAAGCAATCCTCATAGGAAGATTAGCAAAATGGGTTATGATCTTAAATGAATTTGACATACAATATGTGGATCGCAAGGCTATAAAAGGACAAGTTATTGCCGATCAGTTAGCCGCAGCACCTGTCATAGATATTCATCCAATACGTCCAGAGTTCCCTAATGTAGAATTGTTCAATCTAGCTTTACCAACATTATGGCAGCTATATTTTGATGGATCTTACACACAACATGGATCAAGAGTAGGGATATTGTTTGTTACCCCTCAATGAGATTGTATCCCAAAATCATACAGAATCGCATTTCCATGTACCAATAACATAGCAGAATATGAAGCTTTAATCATAGGATTATGCATGGCAGTAGAGTGGGCTATCAAATAGTTACAAGTCTTTGGTGACTCTCAATTGGTTATCAGACATGTCTTAGATGAATATTAAACAAAAGTTGAGAAGCTTCTTCCATACAAGCTAATGGTTGATGATTTCAAGAAATATTTTGACAATATCACCTTTGAACAAATCCCAAGGATACAAAACAAAGTAGTAGATGCCATGGCTATGATTGGATCTCTTCTAGATATGTCGTCCAATACGCATAAGTGTGAGTTTTTGGTTGAATAGCTTCTGATTCCAGCATTTGAAGTACTGTAGTTTGAGATTATATGTGAGATTATTGGTCCCAATTCACCTTGGTATGAGAACATATACGAGTATCTCCGCAATCAAACCTTTCAATTTCAACTATCTAATACCCAATGAAAAAAATTTATCCGTCGAGCCTCTCGCTATACTATCATAGGATGACACCCTATATTGCTGGAGTCTTGATGGTATCCTTCTTAGATGTCTTGATTCTGAGGAAACAAAAGTTGCCCTATGTGAAGTACATGAAGGTATCTACGGATCACATTCTGCTGGCCTTGGTCTTGTTAAGAAACTTCTACGAGCTGGATACTATTGGCCAACTATGGAGAAAGATGCATAGTAATTTGCAACGAGATGTCTACAATGTCAAAAACATGGAGATTTAATACATGCACTAACACATGAACTTCAGCCTATTACTACTCCTTGGCCCTTCTTGCAGTGGGGACTTGATCTCATAGGTAAAATCCATCCTACCTCATCAAATGGTCATAAGTTTATCATAACCGCCACTAAGTACTTCACAAAGTGGGTGGAAGCAATACCAATGACTTATATTACTGGAAAGCAAATATCCAAGTTTATCCTACACTATATCATTTGCCGATATGGAGTTCCTCAAGCCATTGTCACTGATAATGGTCGTCCTTTCAAGAACCAAGAGGTTAGAGATCTTTGTAGCAAATTCCATATCCAACATAGATTCTCTACACCTTATTATCCTCAAAGTAATGGCCAAGTTGAGGCTTCTAACAAAACTATTATCAAGATCCTCAAAAAGACAATTAATGAAGCTGGTCATGATTGGCACCTACAACTTAATCCTGCATTGTGGGCTTATAGAACAAGTATCAGAACTCCCACTGGAGCTACACCCTATGCACTTGCGTATGGCACTGAAGCTATCCTACCTATTGAGGTTGAGATCCCCTCACTACGAGTATCACTATAGTATACCATCTTAGATGAAGAATATCAAGTATCCAGACTCCATGATCTTGAGCTACTAGATGAATGACGTCTTACAACACTCAACCATCTCCAAGTCTATCAAAACTGTCTATGCCACAGCTACAACAAGAAAATCAGAGAACACGGATTTCAAGTTGGAGACCTTGTCCTTAAAGAAAATCAAAGAAATCAACAACATCGAGAGAAATAGGGCAAGTTTGAACCTAATTGGCTTGATCCCTTTGTCATCATAGTAGTTTATGGATCAGGTGCATACACTCTCTCAACACCTGAAGGCATTCCCTTGGATGAACCAGTCAACAACATTCATCTCAAGAAATTCTATCCATGAATCTTAGCTTTCCTAAAAAAAAAAAAATATCCATCCAATAGTGAAAACCACTTTGTGGCCCTTTGGGTAACAAAACAAAATAGTATAAGATAAATAATTCATCATCTAGTGAAAACCTGGTAAACAAGCGCCTTGGATAAGTACCATAGTGAAAACCTGGCAAATAGGCGCTATGTGTAGCAACCAGCTCCCATCATCTGCTTAGTTTGTTTTGATCACAGCATTTCAGAGCATACTCTACCATTCTATCCTACATAATCCATATCATAATCCACATTTTGCCTTGTACAAACATCATTGTCCATTTATCCATAATAAAAGCCTTTTCTGCCTTTGCCTCTACCCTACTAGCTTTCACAGTTTAGATTTTGTTGGGGTAATTATATCATTTGGCACCTTAGCACCTTGTCCGCATGAACGTATCCATCGCAGCTTCTCCATAATAAACATCATCCCACACTGGGGGCACTTGTTAAGCCTTATTTGGAAGTGGATACTTACAGCTCTAGCTCATAACATAGCAAACACCCAAGCTCATAACACAACAAACATTCAACTTCAAACATAGCACACATCCAACTTCAAACATGGCAAACATTTGGAACTAGGACCAACATCTTCGCAATCAATCCAAGCTCAAACATCACCAAAAACATCAAAACATATCAAAAATCCCCAAAAATCCCCAAAAATCAAAACATTGCAAAAATTGAAGCAATAAAGTTGATCCTTCGACATCAACCATCAACACAACACGCAAGAACTACATCACCAACTCTATCATTAAAGCCTTGATCTCGTGGATACAGGGTATGTAGGCAATCTGAGATGAGAAGGAAGCGCTATGATTCAGGCGAAGATGATAGCCCCTCTTTCCAATCATTCATTCTTCCATCTTTCTTCTAATCATCCTCTAATCATTCATCTCACTTTCTTCTATCTTTCATCACAAGTTACATCATCAATAAACCCAAAACTACATATTCATCATGTCTCATCACCATCATAATGTGCTTTGATCCCGTGGACACAGGGTATGTAGGCATTCTGGAATACGAAGGATGTATCCAATATGCAAGCACAAACGATCACCCCATCCTCTTCTTCATCCTCTTTCATTTTCCATCTTCTTCTCTTTGACTAGCTTAGGAAGGAAGTAGACTGTGTATCAATTAAAGCTCAAGCACTTTAACAAATCAGGGATAAGTTAGAAGCTATTTGTCTACATGCCTTAAGCCAAGATTTTCTATAACATTTTATCAACATCTTTAGCCTTCAACAGGATGCAGCTTTCTTCTCAACAAGGCGCCAGCTTAAATCCATCCAAGAGCACTTAAACTTGGCAAGAGAACATGATGACAGTATCTTTTGTTTTATCTTTTGATTTATCTTTTGTCCCTTTCCTAGGTCCAATCAAGACTACCTTGATCTATCATATCTTGGTACGTTGCGATGAAGTATGGAATAGGGCATGGTCATATTGCTTTCATATGCTGTGTCTGAGGGATGATCTTATTCTCTTCCTATGCGTATTGGTATCTTGTACATGTTGGGATTAACATCTTGCATATCAATATCTCTAGCATCTGAGAAGCTAAACAGTCTCTTATGCTTTGAGACTATTCTATGTCAAGACTAGCTCCATACATATAACCAACAAGGTGTCACTATGTCTAGTAGAGATAAGCTCAAACCATTGCTTGTAGCATCAAAGTCCATCTCGAAACACTAGTTGCTATTCATATCTTATGTATGTTGGCTCAACATCTTGACCTCATGCATTCAGACAAGATTGTAGTATGCTAGTTATGCATTGGATATCTCGACACCTTGGTCTTCTATACCTTGGTGCATAACATCCATATGCTATATTAAACATAAGGATTGCATTTCTTTTAAAATTTTGAGCAATTACTTTCAAAAGCTGTCATGCCATTTCATCCATCTATTCCATCATATGTCTATGTAGTCCTCAACCAAGGTCAATCTTTCCTCCATTATCCTTTTCTACATTCCTTATCCTACAAAACAAGTGTGTTAGACATATCATTATTATCTATATGCATAAGTCTATATCATATCATCACCATCCTGATAGCTCTCCAACTCTCGTTGCACTACACCTCTACGGAGTTCTAGATCTCTATAGATTTCTGAACACAAATGAGCCTATTTGCCCTTGAAGGACCTACTTCTAGCCCCTGTCCAAACCCTAATTCTTCTATACCATCCCCATTTATCCCACCCAACCCCATTTTCTTCGTGTCAACCCCTTGTTTTTTTTAGCCTTTCATCTTATTGCGAGCCAACCTAGCCATTCCTAGTTAGCCTGGCTTACCTCTTGAGGGGGCATCACCTGCCAGTTACACTAGGGCATAACCTTGTTTATTGAGCGAATATCATATCTTCTTTGACACAACACTCTAACGAACATTGTATCAAAGAGGGGAAAAATGTAGACACCCAAAATTGACCTAATTATCATTAGCATTCAAATATTGCATTATCCACCATCTGCATTTGTCTAACACACTTGAGCAATGTCCCTAGTACCTATTTCTTCTATTAATTAAATAAATTTATATTTATTTAATTAATTCATTAGCTATTTCTTATATTTCTTTTAAATCAATAATTAAATAATATTTAATTATTTAATTATCTTATCTCTATCTATTTTAATTAAATAAATTTTATTTATGTAATTAAAAATTTCATTCACAAACCCACTTTCCAATTAATTAAATAAATTTTATTTATTTAATTAATTTCTTCTTATCATTTATCTTCATGAGCCGACATGTGTGCCTCTTTTATTTAAAAAAGATAAGTGGTACTACATCTTTTATTTAATATCTTTCACATGTAGTACTTTTTATGTACACGGTCACACATAAGCCTTATCTTACCTCCACTTGTCATCTACACATTCATCTATGATTTTCCTTTAATCTTAGCCATTCACATAGCCACCAAATCTCCACCGTTGATTGATTTTGGTTGAGTGCTATATAAACACCCTCTCATTCCATACTACATCTATCCAGCATTCATATAGCATCTACATTATCATCCTAAGCATATTGAGTATTTTAGCATCCATTGAGCATATTATTACTATCATCCATCCATCATGGCAGCTTTTATCTTCAATAATTGTTGATTGTTGAAGAAGCAATCCACATCATAAACAAAGAATCATACAATCTAGGTGATATTGTTCTTAAATTGCATGCTTTTGATTTCATTTGGATTAGATTCTTTGATGATGGTAGGGTTAGGTTTTCATTGCTATGCTTGATCTATTAACCTGATTTTTACCTATCACAAGTTTCATTCATCTATGTCATTTATCCAGAGGCTTTGTTTTATGATGCTTGAAAATGGGTGAAAGTACTATGAGACTTGATGTTCGTTTCTAACACTTTGTATTGAGGAGAGAGGAAAATTGAATATTGTTTAATAAGTCTTGGACTTTTACAAACCTCGTATTATAGTGATGGTTTGTCATGATGGATGGTGGATAGGATGTGTTGAATTTACACTTGAGGTTCCTTTGAGACTTCGATAATTCCTATGTTGTATTTAGTGTGCCTTATGGTGATGGTGCAAAACAATGAATTGAATTTTGATGAGTTATAGTACAAGGAGGTATGTCTTGTGTTACACTTGTGATTTGTCCTTATGATGTAACTATTTTGTTGGGATGGGACAACTAGGTGTAGGTAGGGGAGTGGCTTCCAATGTGGGGCCGGCACCCAAAGTGGTTGTCTGGGTAACCCATTGGAAGTGTTAATCAAGTGAAAACCTAATAATTAACCTAGGGGGAAAGGGTAGATTTTTCACACTAAGCAAGATAAATGGATTCCTCTCCCACACCTATAGTGCTAGTTCAGGCTAAGGGTGGGATGAGAGGGTTTTAGTTTCTGCATGTGTTGACCTATGGGGCCGATGTTAAGAGAGAGACTGTCAGGGTAACCATAGATGGGGGCCGATGTCTAGAGAGAGACAGTCAGGGTAACCCATGTAGAACCATGCAATGACACTCCTACCTACTACATTCTAGCTTTCCCTTTTCTTGTGTTCTCTTGCCTCTGGATGTGTGATTGTTGAGTTTAGTTATGTCTGAGTTGTGTAACCTAGGATAGTCTTTCTTTCAGTTGGTCCTTTTGTTCTTGCTTCTGTCAGGGGACCCCATTGTTATCTCCTAGCTCGGGGGGTGGACCTCAGGGTTCCACATGGTCAGTGGATGAGCTTTAATCCATTGGTCTTTTGGCATCATGATTCAAGTTTTGGATAGATGTGTCTCTCTAGTATCCAGCTATGTATTTGTAGACATACATTATACCTGATGGATTCAGATTTGTGTATCTAAGATATTCATTTTGTAATTTGATGTAATCAGATATGAAAGCCTTGTATCTATGTAACTGTACCATGATCTTCTTGGTACTTGTAAAAATTATTGTAAAAGAGAGATGTAAGTTCTCTATAATGTAACAAATATTGCTAGTGGACATTTATGATGAATTATGTATATTGCTAGTGTATATTAATGCAGTTGTGTTTCCCTAGAGATGCTAGTTGTTAGATAAATAAATTGATGTAATCAGTTGTTACTTTATCTAGTGATTAATACTTTTACTTGTTAAAAAAAAATTTCGCTAGTTTAATCTAACTCTCTCTAGGGTTGAATGATGGGGCATTACATTTGGTATCAAAGCTAGGTTTAAACGCTGGGTACTCTGGTTATGATTGAGCCCATTATGTTGACCTAGTGCTTAAACTCTGTAGATTAAATTATGTTCCTTTCTAAGTATTACTTGTCTTATGTTTTAAAGTTGTTCCTTGGTGGTATGTGTGTGTAGGAAGATGCCTAGGGGTTGAGGTAGAGGTCGGGGTAGAGGACATGGGAGAGGTGGTGGTAGTACACCTCCTCCCAATTCCCCTCATGAGAGTGCTCAGGAAGGCGGGGGTCAGAATATGGAAAATCAGGGTCAGCCTAAGGGAGAATAGTTGCGTCAATTGCTTGAGGAATCCCTTACCCGTCTAGGTCCTAGATAGGAGGTAGAATAGCCAGGAGGGGGATAGGAGGTAGATTAGCTAGAGGCTAGGGAAAGAGAGAGATCACCTAGAAGGAGAGAAATGACATCTGAACAGGAGGCTACCTTAGCTAGTCATATGAGAGATCTTTTGAGGGTACGCCCTCCCACTTTTGATGGATTTGGTAGTGGTTTGGAGGTAGAGACCTAGTTACTAGATTTGGGTAGGTGTTTTCCATGCATCCATATGGTAGTAACACCAAGGCTAGATGTGCCATTTTGCATCTCAGACATTTTTCTTCAACATGGTGGAGTTGAGAGGAACAGAAGTTGTACTTGGACATTAGCACTATGTCTTAGGAGTTTTTCTTAGAGAGGTTTAGAGCTCTCTTCTTGTAAGATCACTGGAAGCAGCGCCACGTAGATGAGTTCCATGAGCTGAGATAGATGGCCATGTTAGTAGAGCAGTATGAGCACAGATTTTATGAGCTCAAGCAGTATGCAGGCATTGGCGATGATGAGGCTATGTTAGTGCAACACTTTATCAAGGGCTTGAATGCCTGAATCAATGGAGGAGTTCATGTTTTTGAGCCTAAGACTATGGAGCTATTAGTTGAGAAAGTCCGTTTAGTAGAGGAGAATTTGACTATGGCCCTTGGAGGACATATAGGTGTGCATATTGGTAGTGCATCTTCTGTAGGCTTCGGGTCTTGTGGTGGTCATACTCAGGCAGCAAGTTCTCATAGAGGTTATCATGCACCCACAAAGGGTGGATAGCAATAGCAACAATAGCATTCTCAGGCCAAACTGAAGAACTCCCAGCCACAACAGGGTAATAGATTTCAAAATAGGAAGGACCAGTCTTGGCAGCGGAACAAGCGTAATCACTTTGATCATCCAGCTCAGAGTACACAGTCTGTAGAAAGTAGAGGGAGTTATCAATAGTCTAATGCTTTTCAGAGTGGTAGAGGATTTGGTAGAGACACAGGGTGTTTCTCTTGTGGCCAACAGGGCCACATAGCTAGACAGTGTCCTCAGAAGAATGCTTCAGGATTTGGACAGAGGCTGGCAACATCAGAGCCAACTATAGGTGATGCAGGTAGGTCACACAAAGTATTTGCAGCAGTTGATAACTGCTAGGCAGAGCATCAAGGCATCGTTGTGGAGACATTTGGAGTGATGCGAGGTATTAGATTTTCTATTTTTTTTTATTCTAGTGCTTTTGACTTGTTCATTTCTCCTTCTCTTGTGGATCATTGTGGATTAGTGGTAGCAAAGTAGGATGTTAGGTGGCAGATTGAGTTAGCGTCCGGGGCTAAGATCACAATTGAGTCTCTAGTGCATGGTTGTGAGTTGAGGATTGGTCCTTTGTCTACCACAGTAGATCTCCGCATCCTACCCCTTAGATCATATGATATAGTTTTAGGTATGGATTGGTTAGATGCACATTAGGCAGTGATAGATTGTCAACATAATTCAGTGAGGTGTGTGGATGATTCTAGTAGAGAGGTTGAGGTAGTTGGTATCTAGAGACCTATTTCCCTATGTATAATCTCTGCTATGCAGCTTAAGAGGTGTATGTGTCAGGGATGTCAGCTGTTTGCGGTGACAGTTAATGATTTAGAGATGGAGGAGAGTCGAGAGACATCTCTTGATGATTAGCCTCTTCTTAGAGAGTATGCTAATGTTTTTCCTTCTAAGATTCTGGGGATGCTACCTAAGCGTGACATTGACTTTAGGATTGATCTTGTTCCCGATGCAGAGCCCATTTCACGAGCTCCATATCAGATGACCACTCAGGAACTTAATGAGCTTTGATTGCAGTTGGAGGAGTTGTTAGCCAAGGGATCCATTTGACCTAGTGGTTCTCCATGGGGAGCACCTGTGATCTTTGTGAAGAAGAAGGATGGAACTCTATGGCTATGCATAGACTATTGATAGCTTAATAAGGTGACTATGAAGAATAGGTACCCCTTGCCACAGATTGATGGTCTATTTGATTAGATTAAGGGGGCTAAGGTGTTTTCAAAAATTGATCTTAAGTCAGGATATCATCAGTTGTGGATCTTTGAGGCAGATATTCATAAGACATCATTTCGAACTCATTATGGACATTATGAGTTTACAATTGTACCATTCAGGTTGATGAATGCACCCTCTGTATTCATGAGCCTAATGAATGGTGTGTTTCGTACTTATCTTGACAAGTTTGTCCTTGTGTTTCTAGATGACATATTGATTTACTTAAGGACCATGGAGGAGCATGAGGAGCATTTGCGACAAGTTTTGCAGTGTCTGAGAGAAATCCATCTTTATTCTAATTTAGCAAAATGTGAATTCTTTTAGATAGAGGTGAGGTATTTGGGTCATGTCATTTCTAGAGAGGGTATTGTGGTAGATCCTTTGAAGATCCAAGCTATTATAGAGTGGCCTACACCTACTAATGACTCTGAGGTTAACAGTTTTATGGGTTTGGCAGGCTACTACCACTGATTTGTTCAGGATTTTTTGAGGATAGCTCACCCCATTACTTCTCTTCAGAGGAAAGGGAAGAAGTTTGTTTGGTCAGAAGAGTGTTAGGTAACTTTTTAGACCCTTAAGGAGCGGTTGACTAGTGTACCTATTCTGGCAGTTCCTGATACTACTGGGGAATTTGTTGTGTGTACAGATGATTCTTTGGAGGGTTTAGGAGCAGTGGTGATGTAGGATGGTTGCGTGATTGCCTATGAGTCTCACAAACTCAAGGATCATGAGTTGAACTATCCTACGCATGACCTAGTGTTGACCGCAGTTGTGCATGCCTTAGTGAGGTGGAGGCATTTTCTTTTGGGGCATCGGTTTGAGCTGCACAGTGATCATCGTAGTTTGAAGTATATTTTTATGTAGCCAAACCTTAATGTGAGACAGAGGCAATGGATGGAGTTCTTGTGTGAGTATGACTTTGAGGTAAAGTATATTCAAGGCAAGGCGAATGTCATGGTAGATGCTCTTAGTCATTGGAGGCATGAGATTTCAGCAATCTCTCTTGTAGTTGATTTGAGAGGTTAGATTCTATACTTTCCCTTAATTCTTGAATGTCCTGATCAAAAGTAGAATGCCCCAGGTCTATGGTGGTCAGTTGGAACTCACCTGCACTTATTTCTCCTTTGTTTTTGTCAATTGTAGGCATAGCTAATTGAGCTGTCCTCTTTCTAGTGGCAGGGTCCCACCTTATTGTAGAGGTTACCCTCGCTCTATGCTTCGTCTTTACAGCCTCAAGTGAAAATAATGATTGAATGTCAAAATTGGAAGCATCTTGAATAGGAGACTAAATTACCTCATATTCTAGCCAATTGGGCGCACTGGATGTTGGTCCTTGCTAACCTATCTGTAGACACCCTAAAATGACCAGGTCTTCGAATCACTTGCATTGTCATCATTTCTTCTAACCACCTGCATTTCAACGTTAATTAAATAATCTAATTATTTAATTAATTTCATCAAATTCTTTCAAAACTCCTAAAAGTCGACATTAATTAAATAAATTCTATTTATTTAATTAATTAAATTAAATTTCGCTTTATTCTTCCAAAATTAAATAATTTTAATTATTTAATCAAATCATTATCCTTTTCAAATTTCAAATCCACATTAATTAAATAAATAAATAATTTAATTAATTCATCACAAATTCTCTCTTATCTACAATTAAATAATTTTTATTATTTAATTAAATCAAACTACTCTTCCAAATTTAAATAAATCATGCAAATTTATTTAAATGATCTCAAACCTCTAAAAATAAATAAAATCAAATATTTTATTTATAATCTTCATAATCTTATCTATTCCTCTATCATGCACAAACAATTAAATAAATTTATTTATTAAATTTCAATTATCTTCCAATTCCTCTAAAAATATCATGATAACTCATGTGCACAATCAGTCTTATTTTTAGAACTCTAAAAAAGGCAAAGTTTCAAGTTGAGTTAATCTATTCAATCAATCTTGTTTTTATCATATCTTAATAAAAATATCCTTATGGAGTAACACATGTCGTGTGCACATTCAACATGAGTTATTTGATTTATCTCAACCATTCATTCTATGGATTTATTTCAACAATTGATCGATCATGTTTGAAACCTATATAAACCCCCCTCATCTCCTTCACAAATCCTCTTCGATCACTTATTCTCAGGCATCCTTTATAGTGCTTTGAGCATACATCGCATCATTGAGCACCGTTTACGATCTTTTGACATTGGTTTTTTTTAGCACTTTGAGCATTCGCTTGTTGCAAACATGGTTTTGCAACATATTTGAGCAATCCACATTCTACAAAGAGAACAATACAATCTAGGTGAAGTATTTCTTGTTTTTATTTGATTTATTCATTGATATTGGATTTTTACTTAGATCGATCTCTTTATGTTATGGGTTATTGAGTTGTTATTATCATTGTTGTGATTTTATCATTTGACTTCTTGATTTTCCTCATACACATTCTAGCACACCCAGTGGGACCCACTAATCCCTCTTTTTCTTTGAGAAATTGATTTTTTTTAAGTACAGTATGGAACAATGCAAAAGACACAGAAAAGTGCCTTTGGCAGTACAGTGAAACGCTTCTGGCTACACAGTATAGTGCCCTCAGACGATACTGTAGCACCTCTGGTAGCACAGTAGTGCGCTATTGGTAACGCAGTCCAGCGTGTTTGGCAGAGCAGTAAGGTGCTTTTGGCATATTAGGGTTTTTGAGATCTTGTTTTGTGATTTGTAGGGTTTTAACTCACATACCTATCGTTGATTGACTGACAAGCTGATTTATTTGTCTTTTAATTATCTTTTATACTTCCTAAGCTGATGTATTTAGGAGTGTTTTCACTTTTTGAAGTTAACCTATCTATTTGCAGCATCATTAAGTTATTCTTGATCATAGGTTACAAATCCAATCAACCATACATCCTAGATCTACAAAGAAAACATGAAATCATCTATTTACCTTGTTCTTTTTCACAAAATATAACTTTTTTTGGATCTAGGGCAAGAAAGTGCTTTCAGTAGAACTATACCACGCTTTTGGCAGCACAGTACAACACTTTTGGTAACATAGTAAATCACTTCTGGTTCTGCATAAACTCACCTCTAGTAACATAGTACAATACTTTTGGCAACACAGTAAGTCACCTTTGGTAATATAGTCAAGCGCTTCTCGTTAGATTGATTTATTTTGCTAACTTTTGAGTTTGTGTGTTGAACTAATCGACTTGTTGCAGCTTCTTATCACTCAAACAGAGAAAATGGATTTTTCTAACATGTTCATGCAGGATGAGCATTGAAGAATCTCAATCTATTGCACTAAGTCTTAGAAACATATTGCTTTCTTAAGGGACAACTGAACAACCATCTTGGCAAATCTTAGAAAACATATTGCTTTCTTAAGGGACAAAACATCTTTTTGCAAATCTAAGTCTTAGGAACATATTGCTTTCTTAAGGGACAATGGACATGAATGCAAAAACACTTCAATTTCCTAAAGGACAATGGACATGAATGCCAAACACTTCAATTTCATAAGGGACAATTGACAACTACAATCGTGTGTGTACCTAATCTAGTTGCACCTTATTTTTCTTATAACGGGACAATTGAACCTTTGTTTGATGTGCTTGATCTTACATTTCAGTTATTCCTTTAGAAGGGCCCTCTTTTGGATTGCGCTTCATCCAAAAGCAACAACCCTAAGTAGAGTTTTCCTTTGAACTGCTATATAAGAGGGATAAGGTGAAAGCCAAGTCCTAACCAATGTCAGCCTTACCTTGTGGTGCCAAACTGAAAAGAGGTGTACTAGCTCTTTGTAAAAATGATTTTCACATTGAGAGAAGTGTTTAATACTCTTAGTAGGATTGGTTAAAGCTTTTAGTAGCTTGTCACATTGCTCGTAAGGCGTTTGTCCCTCAAAATTACTAAGAACCAATCTAGATAGTGACTACTCGATCCACCTTTGAACGTTGTGGTAATCATCAGTGCAAGGGGAATTGATTTAAGCCCTCAAGATACTCACCATTGGCTCCCTTGAGAAGAGATAGTATTCCCTCAGCCATAAAGCTCTTGTGACCTACTTGAGCTTTCCGAGGGGAGGGTGAGATATCCCTACCTATCATCTCTTGCAAAGATACAAATGTCTGACACCTTTATGGAATGACATTTGGTTGACAGAGTATTAAGTTGTGAGCTGATCTACTACAATGTAACCTTGTCTCTAGGGATAAAAAGTGCTTGATATTGTTTGCAAATTGTCTTATACCTGTGGAAACATTGGGCTTTTGGTGAGCCTCAAACATACACTATCTATTGAGTCAGTCCTTTTTGCCACTTTGTTTGATGCTTTTTCTCTTGCCAAAGAAAATCCAATCAAAATCAAATCCAAAACTATCAAAATTGGCCTTATAAACATCACTGACACTACTTCAGCGCCTTTGGTATAACAGCAGCTCGCCTTTGGTATTACAGTAGCTCACCTTTGGTATAATAGTACCTCGCCTCTGGTAAACCTACTTCAGCACCCTTAGTATAATAGTAGCTCACTTTTGGTCCAACAGTAGCTTGCCTTTGGTATAATAGTACATCACCTTTGGCAGCTTAGTCCAACACCTTTGGTAACACAGTATCTCACTTTTGGTAGCATAGTCCTGTGCCTTTGGTCAAACAGTACAATGCCTTTGGTCCAGTAAACTATTCATCAAA
Source organism: Cunninghamia lanceolata (assembly GCA_027924645.1). NCBI lineage: Eukaryota > Viridiplantae > Streptophyta > Pinopsida > Cupressales > Cupressaceae > Cunninghamia > Cunninghamia lanceolata. Next base: position 5,320,446 of record BSBN01000082.1, read on the forward strand.
ATTGTCTTTTCCAAAAAACACAACAAAATCCCAGCAAACATCTCAAACAAAGCATATTGACCTAGTGTCTCCCATGGTAACCACTAAACTCTAGCAAACTATGAAGGCTAAGCAAGTCACCCCAAAGAAGCGCAAATCACCTCCTTGTACGCCTCAACCAAGCCAATCCAACATGACTCCCAAGGTTACTCCAAACACACCAATGGAAAAATCAACCAACTCTTAAAACATGCCACAACAGGACCAACCAAACAATCCTCAAGAAGGTAATGTCCCTTTTACTAATGTAACTCAATTCACTACCAGCATGCCTCATGATTTTGCTACAACCGGTTATACCATAGGTCAAGTCCCATCTCAAGAAGAGTGACACTTTGAAATAGGTCAATACTCTCAAGAAGATAGACAAGACCTTGATGAAATCATACAAGATCCTAGAGCCATGGCCACCTTTGACAAAATCCTTAGTGAGAACCAAGATCTTTTTTCTACTTACTAGCTGAACAAGGAGCCAAATTACCCAAAGGTTTTGATCTATCAAATCTTAGCAAGCCTAACAACATCCAAGACACCATACCTATAGTCCAAACCATGTCAACTGTGACTATACCCTTACCCAAACAAATCTCACAAGGGAGAAGGATTGCACAATATGAGAATCCTCTATCAAAATCCAACCGTAGAGAGATCCATATCACCGCTCTTGACTCCTATGGAGATCTACAAACAACAACAAGAGACTCTACATCATCAAGAAGAACTAGCAAGACAGGCCGCTCTAGCAAAATCAAACACACAAAACACTCCTAAATTGCTCACACCAATCGCAAGTGGAACATTGGCTACCCCATCACGAGAAGGTTTCCACCAAATTACAATTTGGGAAACACTTATGTAGCCATGCAACAAGGGTCTCATCAAACACCCCCACCAACATCATCTACCCTTCGTATCCTTCAACCACATAATCCCAATCAACCTCCACCATCACAAAACACATATACTTATGTCCCCCCACCACAACGTTCATCAGCACTAACCTTTTTCAACACATTTCCTAACCACCCTCAACATTCCCAAAATCAAACTTCCCAAAGCTATGTTCCACCACTGCAACCAACCCAACAAACTTTGGCTTTCCTCCACCAAACTCTTATCAACAACCATCACAAAGCCTACATTCTTACCTATCACCACCCCCACCTCCCCAAAATCAAAACACCTAATTCCAACCCAATCTAAACCCAACATACAACACATACAACCCCAACCAATCATATGACCCTTATAACACCAATGCCCATGGTTTCCACTACAATCTTCTGTATCGGCAACAACAACCACTTCTAGGATAGCAAGAGATGTTTTCAACCCCTCCTGTTGGTAGGTGGCGACTAATCATGCAAGTACTGTACACTATTTACTATTTTTGAGCCGACATAAAAAAAACTTATTTTTGTAACTGACATAAGGCTTGATAAAAGTGGCTAAGGGTTAGGGTTTTGGTTGATATTGTATTGTAGCATTTGTAGTGGTATTAAGTTGCAGGGATTATTGGTTGTAATTGGTTTGATTTACAGGATAATAATATTAGACTCTCTGTTTTGTGGATGTAGCCCAAGTTTGGGTGAACCATGTTAAAACTTGTTTGTCGCTGTTATTATTTCTGTGTATTTTCATTCCTTTGTTTAATCTTTATTTGCATTTAATTGATATCTTCTGCCAACTAACCTTAACAAGTGGTATAGAGTGGGTTGTGTTTGATTATCATTTGCAGGAAGGTCTCACGGTTGAGTGGGAACAATAATAGACGAGGCTAAATTGAAGGTAGACAAATTCAATGGATAGAACTATTAGTTATGGAAGATACAGATGGAGGATTATCTCTATCAGAAGGATTTATGGATGTCGTTGGAAGGAGTAGCCAAGAAACCAGCAATAATGACTGATGAGGATTGGAATCTTCTTGACAGAAAGGCACTAGGAACCATTTGGTTGTGCCTAGCACCATCGATGGCATTCAATATAACAAAAGCGAAGACAACAGATGGTTTGATGAAAGTTTTGGCTAAATTGTATGAAAAACCCTTAGCCTCAAATAAGGTATTTCTCATGAAGTGTTTGTTTAATCTGAAAATGATTGAAGGTGGATCTGTGATAGATCATTTAAATGAATTTAATATGATTACCAGTCAATTGACTTCTGTAAATGTAAAATTTGATGAAGAAGTTAGAGCTCTCTTGATATTATGTTCTTTAATTGAAAGCTAGAATAGTTTGGTAATGGCGGTTAGTAACTCTATTTTTGGTTCAAATACCCTAAAATTTGATGATGTTGTTGGTGTTATTTTGAGTGAGGAAATTTGTAGGAAAAGCTTAGGTGGATCCACATCAAGTAGTGTTTTGAATGCAGAAAGCAGGGGCAGATCAAAGGAGAGAGGAAAAGGTTCTAGAGGTCATGGGAAGTCACGAGGAAAATCAAAGGATAAGAGATCCCAATCCAGAGGACAGAAGGATTGCTGGTACTATGGGAAACCAGGTCATATGAAGAAAGATTGCAAGTCTCGGAAGAATAAAGGAGACAAACAAGAAGGCAATAAGGAGGCAAATGTGGTAAGCAATAAATCTAAAGATGATGCTTTGATTCTTTCCCTAGATAATGCTGATGATTCATAGGTTTTAGATTTAGGGGCCTCATTTCATGCTATGCCCCATAGAAGTTATTTTCTTGATTATGTCCAAGGGGATTTTGGGCTGGTTTATTTGGGAGATAACGAACCCTGTCAGATTGTTTGGAAGGGAGGAATCAAGATTAAGTTGCAGAATGGGAATCATTGGCTACTACAAGAGGTAATGCATGTTCCAAGGCTCAGTAGGAATTTAATTTCAGTAGGGCAGCTAGCTGAAGAAGGTTGCATTGTTACATTTATTGATAAAAATTAGAAGGTTTCAAAAGTGCCTTAATAGTAGCAAAAGGTGTGAAAGTAGGCACCTTATATCTTTGTACAGGTCATACTGTTCCTTCTACTTTAGCTATTGCAAAGAAAAAACAAACAGGTTCAAGAACAGTTGCTATAGGTTCGCAGGAAGAGACTGAAAAAGTTGTTGCAGGTTCTGAGACAACACTATGGCATAACAGACTTGGGCATATGAGTGAAAAAGGTATGAAGGTACTTCATTCTAAGAAAGTTTTACCAGGTCTGAAATGTATTAATATGGATTTCTATGAAAGTTGTGTGTATGGAAAACAAAAGAGAGTTAGTTTTCTCAAGGATGGGAAGCAAAAGAAAGATGAAAAGTTGGATCTTGTGCATACAGATGTATGGGGACTGGCTTAGGTATCTTCTCTTGGTGGCTCTCAGTATTATGTTACATTCATAAATGATGCAACTAGGAAGGTATGGATTTATTTCCTTAGGCAGAAATCTAATGTATTTGAAACATTTAAGAAATGGAGAAGCTTAGTTGAGAATAAGACAGGCAAAAGATTAAAATGTCTCAGATCTGATAATGGTGGTGAGTATTGCAGCAAAGAATTTGAGGATTATTGTTCCTTTAATGGAATTCGTAGGCAGAAAATGGTTCCAGGGACTCCACAGGAAAATAGAGTGGCTGAATGCATGAATAGGACAATAATGGAGTGTGCAAGGACCATGAGATTGCATGTCAAGCTACCTTTAAACATGTGGGCAAAGGCTGTCAACACTGTTGTATATTTAATTAATAAAGGTCCTTCAGTTCCTTTGGGTTGTAGTATTCCAGAGGAAGCATGGACAGGTAAGAAGATGAGTTATTCTTTTCTCAAAACCTTTGGATGTGAAGCATTTGCACATGTAGATTCTGAAAATAGAACCAAGTTGGATGCAAAATTAAAAAAATGTACCTTCATTGGATATGGCATTGATGAATTTGGTTATAGGCTTTGGGATTTTAAAAATCAAAAAATTGTGAGAAGCAGGGATGTTGTATTCAATGAGAAGGTGTTGTACAAAGATCAGTTGCAGCAACACGAGAAGAAAGAAAAGGATTATGTGGTGTTGGATGATACTCCAAATAATGATGTTCCAGTGGTTCCTCATGCTCCGCAACAACAACCAGAAATACCACAAACTCCAGTGAATGTTAGATGGTCAACAAGGCTAAGTAGACCTCCTAAAAGATTCTATCCCTTTTTGTATTCTATTTTGTTAACAGATGTTGGTGAACCAGAAGGGTATGATGAAGCTATGCAAGTGGATACAAAAGGTTCAATGGGAGCTTGCAATGAAAGAAGAAATGAACTCCTTGCTAAAAAATTAGACTTGAGAATTATGTAAGTTGCCTGCAGGTAAAAAGGCTTTACCAAACAAATGGGTTTATAGGCTGAAAGAGGAAGATGGAGGTAAGAAAAGATTTAAAGCTAGGTTAGTAGTAAAAGGATTTGTACACAAAAAGGGCATTGATTTTGATGAGATTTTTTCTCCAGTTGTTAAGATGACTTCTATTCATGTTGTTTTAAGTATTGTGGCTGCTGAAGATTTGCATTTGGAATAGCTAGATGTGAAAACTGCTTTTCTCCATGGTGATTTGGAGGAGGAGATATACATGGAACAACCCCAAGGATTTGAGGTCAAAGGTAAGGAGAAACTGGTGTGCAGATTGAAGAAGAGTTTGTATGGCCTGAAACAAGCACCTCGACAATGGTATCTAAAATTTGATAGTTTTATGGCTGAGCAAGGCTACAGTTGGTGTAATTCTGACCATTGTGTTTATTTTAAGAGGTTGAATAATGATAGCTACGTTATTTTATATTTATATGTTGATGACATGCTTGTAGTTGGGTCTAACATGGATCACATAAGAGAGTTAAAATAGCAGTTAGCATAGTCATTTGCTATGAAGGATTTGGGGGCAGCAAAACAAATCCTTGGTATAAAAATTTACAGAGATAGGCAGCACGAAAAATTGACTCTATCTCAGGTTGCTTATGTTCAAAAGGTGTTACAGAGATTCCATATGGAGAATGCAAAAGCTGTCAGCACACCTTTGCCTAGTCATTTGAAATTGACTAAGGAGATGTGTCCAAAGACACAAGAAGAGGAAGAAAAAATGTCCAAGGTACCATATGCTTCAGCTGTAGGAAGTTTAATGTATGCCATGGTATGCATGAGACCAGATATTGCATATGTTGTAGGAGTCGTAAGCAGGTATATAAGTCATCCCGGATTGGAGCATTGGAATGCGGTAAAATGGATTCTTAGATATTTGAGAGGTACATCTAATACACATTTATGTTTTGGGGGCTCTAATACTGATTTAGCAGGCTATGTAGACTTAGATTTAGCAGAGGATATTGATACCAGGCGGAGTACTACAGGTTATGTCTTTACTGTAGGTGGGACAATAGTGAGTTGGATCTCACGGTTGCAAAAGGTGGTTTCTTTATCCACCACAGAGGTGGAGTATGTAGCTGCAACTGAGGCAAGTAAGGAGATGATATGGCTGTAATCTTTCATGGAAGAATTGGGCAAACAACATGCTAACAGTTCTTTGTATACAGATAGTCAGAGTGCCATACATCTTACAAAGAATTATGCCTTGTATTCAAAGACTAAACACATACAGTTGAGGTATCACTTTATTTAGTCAGTGTTGGATGATGGATAGTTAAGGCTAGAAAAGATACATACAGATGAAAATCTAGTGAATATGTTTACAAAGGTAGTGACAAGGGAGAAGCCGAGCTCCTCTTCAACTTGGGTTGGTCTTCAAGACTGAAACAATAAAATCAGAACAACAGAGTCCAGGGAGCTTACTTCCAGTGGGAGTTGCATGTGCGGCGGTGTCATCCAGGATTAGTCTCCAAGTGGGAGATTGTTTGGTGTGGAGCCTGATCAGTCTCCAAGTAGGAGATTGTTGGTAGATGGCGACTGATCATGCAAGTACTGTACACTAGTTACTATTTTTTAGCTGACATAAAAAAATTCATTTTTGTAACTGACATAAGGCTTGATGAAAGTGGCTAAGGGTTAGGGTTTTGGTTGATATTGTATTGTAGCATTTGCAATGGTATTGAGTTGCAGGGATTACTGGTTGTAATCAGTTTTGTTTACTGGATAATAATATTGGACTCTCTATTTGGTGGATGTAGCTCAAGTTTGGGTGAACCACATTAAAACTTGTCTCTTGCTGTTATTATTTTTGTGTATTTTCATTCCTTTGTTTAATCTTTATTTGCATTTAATTGATATCTTCTGCCGGCTAACCCTAACACCTCCCCTAACTATGGAGTTAAAACTTGTAAAAGTTCAACAACTATCTAATCTTACATTTGGCCATACCAAGAAGACCTTCTCTTTGGAAGAAGTTTGTCCTTATCCATTTGATCAATCATTACCCATAATCCCTTTTCCTCACAATTTCCCTATTCCCAAGTTTGATAAATACAAAGGAAAAGGTGACCCAAAAGACCATCTTAGAGAATTCTATCTTGCTTGCTTCGAGGTCTCACATAATGACACATATCTTATGCACCTCTTTCCTCATAGTCTTGAAGGTCAAGCAATAGAATGGTTCTCGCACCTACCCATGGGTATCAAATCTTTTAATGAGCTTGCGGAGAAATTTGCCACCCATTTTTCTTACAACCTAGAGCATGAGATCTCCATGACTGACCTATGCAACAATAAATAGAAAAATGGGAAAACTTTCATTTCCTTCCTTCAAAAATGGAGACAAATGTCTAGCAAATTCTCATTAAAGATACCTAAAAAGCAACTTGTTAGCATATTTGTGTAGAACCTTAACCAAGAATTAGGTTTCCATTTACAAATTCTTAGTGCAACAACCTTCAACAAAATTACCTACAAGGGAGTCAACATTGAAAAAGCCCTCATCGCTAAAGGTGTGGTCAAAATCTTTAAGGACAACAAAGATAATGCTCCCCAACAACAATCAAATGACAAACCAAAATTTTGGAACAAAAATAAAAACGTAGTCAATGATGGTGTGGTCGATTCTAAACATGTCCAAACATTGCAACAACCCCTTCAGCTTTCCAAACCAAGTCAACCTTTTCCTCAACAAAACCACCAACAACAAAGACAACCATACCAAAACCAATGACAACAAGAGCGACCTCAATAGGATTACTCTCTGCCACATCAATTCACTCCCTTGGGAGAGCCTATTGAGACTATTTTATAGAAACTTATAAAAAATAGACTTATCACCTTACCAAATGCTCCCCCATATGGTAAACCTGTTTACAAATCCTCACGATACAAAGAAAATGAATATTGTGAATTCCATAGGAGCAAAGGACATAGAACTACATCATGCATGAAACTCAAGCACATCATTCAAAACCTCATCGACGGAAACAAAATCACTTTTGAGGATGAACAACCAATCCAACACACCAACAAGGATCTCAATATGTACAAGGAACCATTCCCTAACCATGGTCAAGGTCCTCCTCCAGATAAAGGTAAAGTTGTTAATAAAGCTTCCACTTCCTATGACTCCATTGTGGGTTGTTTTGAAGAGAACTGTGTATCTACCCTCACAATCAAAGGCAAATCTATGGATTGCGTTGTTACAACTCGTCGTGGTTGTGTCACCATTCATGGTCCAATAGCAAGTCTCCCAACTCAATTGGATTACAATCTTGTCAAAAATCTAGGAAAAACCCTGCATAAATCTCTATCTTGGACCTTCTACAGTCGTCACCTGCACATAAAGTTGTGCTAGAAAAAAGCCCTACAAGAGTCTTCGGTTCCTAACAACATAGTGGTTACGGATTTCCAAACTATAATAGGTAACATTGCCTCACCCTACAATGTGGTCTTCTCTGAAAAAAACCTCCCATCTCATGATCCATGTCACAATGATGCACTTCGCATTAAGGTTCTCATCCATAAAAGCAAGATCAAACACATACTTATAGATGGTGGTGATGGTCTCAATATTTGTTCTCTAAATTTACTCAAACAATTGGGATACTCTAAGGATCATGTCAACATTGATCAAATTATTACAATCAAGGGGTATGATGATGCAGAGTGCCAATCAGAGGGTGTTATCCACTTGCCTATACAAGTAGGCCCGATCATGCTTGAAACCAGGTGCCAAGTCCTTAACATTGAGCTACCTTACAACATTATCCTAGGACACCCATGGATCCATGCCATGAAATTTGTTCCCTCAATGTACCATCAGTCTTCAAGTTCTCATTCAATGGTACAGAGATCACTATCCGAGGTGACCCTAATCCTTTTGAATTATGTCGTGTCTTGCAAAGAATTTATAAGAATTGCAACCAAGTGCCCAATAATGACAAAGCCCTTGAATCCCCACTATATATTAACCCTAAAACTCTAACAAAAGACTCTAAAAGTGAACCCCATCCTCATCCTATTCCTGAAATCAAAGCTCACATCCGTGATATTGGATTTGGAGAATATGATATCTCAAAATCTTGTTGTGTAGGGCGGATGCCTTTATCCCCTAAATCCTACAGCCAACCGCCCATTGCCAAATTAACTAAGAAAGCAACAATTCCTCCCCCAACATCTCTAACTCAATTTCAAGAGGGAAAATTATTGGCCGAGGAAACTATTGAAGACATCTCTTCTTGGCTCTATAAGGAGAAAGAACCAGTCACAATACCAGTCAAGCAATATGGTAATAGCTTAAGGATAGTCAAAAACATGGGCTATAAAGGTAAAGGTGGCCTTGTGAAACAAAATCAAGGAACAATGGAACCTATTATTGTGATGAAGAAACTAGACAAGAAGGGGTTAGGATTTGGTAGAAAGGTACCACGCACCTTGGACATCAAGGGTATCCTCGACAAGGTGGCAAAAACTTTTCCCACCAATGTGACGTCTAATGAGGATATCATCGATGACTCTTCCCTCCATATGTCTGACCTATTTACAGAATCCTCCATTTTCATGCTATCATCCATATCCTTAACATCCACTACCAGCACCTAGATTGTAACACTTGTCTATCCTGAACTTATCGATTGGGACCAACAAGGGGCCCCCGTACTAGATGTTTTTTAGAATGACAAAGCTATTGCTGAGTTCATGGGACTCTAGGATAGTATCCCTCTTGGTGATCGCAAAGCTAGTTTTGTAATGGAACTAGAGCCAGCAGTTTATTTTGGTGAGAATGCCAAATCCTCCAGTCGCAAAAGTAAAAATAAAGAAAGATCTCTAGGTGGAAACCACACCGTCGCACCTCCTGATCACAAAATAGTAAAAACAAAGGATGTATCCAAAGGTGAAAACCCAATTGTGGCACCTGAGGATGGAGGATTTGACCTTCTCCTACCATCTAAGTATCAAGAGAAATTAGCTCTCCTAGTAGAAGATTCTATAGAGGTCAACCTTGGCACAGAGCAAAATCCAAAGACCACATTCCTTGTAGCATCATTATCAGAAATAGAGCACAATAATCTTAATAACTTCTTCTTACAATGAACCATCAACTTTGCATGGACCTATGCTAATATAACAGTGCTAGACCCTTCATTAGTAGTTCACTATCTCACGGTTGATCCAAAAGCCAAACCAGTCAAACAAAAGCTAAGGAAGATGCATCCACAAATAGCTCTTTTGGTGAAAGTGGAAATACAAAAATTGCTAGATGCCAAATTCATCAAACCTATTGATTATCTGGAATGAGTCTCAAACATAGTACCTGTGGCTAAACCCAATGGGGGCATCCGCATGTGTAATGATTTCAGAGATCTTAACAGGGCACGCCCCAAAGATGACTTCCCATTGCTGAACATTGATCTTATAGTAGACTTGACCGTAGGTCATGAAATGCTTTCTCTCATGGATGGATTCTCTACAATTAGATAATGATAGTGGAAGAAGATCAGCATAAAATAACTTTCACTTGTCCTTGGGGTAACTATTATTGGTGCGTCATGCCATTTGGTCTAAAGAATGCAGGGGCAACCTATTAGAGAGTAATGACAGTGATATTCCACGACCTCTTTCATCACATCATGGAGGACTATGTGGATGACATACTAGTAAAATCTTCTAGGGTAGATCACATACAAGTTCTAGGACAAATCTTTGACAGACTAGAAAAGTATCAAGTAAGACTCAATCCAAAGAAATGTGTCTTCAGGGTAACATCAGGAAAACTGTTGGGATACACTGTATCTCGCAGAGGCATCGAAGTAGATCTAGCAAAAGTCAAGGCTATAGTGGAGATGCCTCCACCAAAGAATCTAAAATCATTAAGGAGCCTGCAAGGAAGGTTACAATCTATTAGGTGGTTTATCTCACAGCTAGCAGATAAATGTCAACCATTTCAACACTTGCTCTGAAAGGATGTCTCATTTCGATGGGACGATAAGTGTCAAGCAGTATTTGATCAACTCAAAGAATATATAGCTACACCTCCTATCTTGGTACCACCAGTCGCTGATAGACCTTTGATCTTGTACATCTCAACTACAACTATAGCCCTAGGGGCTCTTCTAGGACAGCATGATGAGTCAAGAAAAGAGCATGCAATCTATTATATCAGTCGAACCTTGGTGGGTTATGAACTCAATTATTCACCTATGGAAAGAGCTTGTTTAGTAGTAGTGTTCACTTCCCAAAAGTTGCAGCATTACATGTTGAACCAACACACAAATCTAATAGCCAAAATTGATCCATTGAAGTATCTACTAGCAAAAGTAGCTCTTACAGGCAGACTGGCTAAATGGATCATGATCCTTATTGAGTTTGACATTGAGTATGTGGATCATAAAGCAATCAAGGGACAAGTCCTAGCAGATCAACTAGCAGAAACACCCATGACAGATGTACATCCTATGGTACCTAAATTTTTAGATGAGAATCTCTTCACTCTTTCTACCTCAATAATGTGGAAATTGTACTTTGATGGTTCCTACACACAAGATGGATCAGGGGCCGGCATCTTATTCATCACACCTCAAAATGACTATATTCCAAAGTCATATCGGCTTGTATTTCCTTGTACCAACAACATAGCCGAGTACGAAGCACTCCTCATAGATCTCAATATAGCAGTTCAATGGGACATCATAGAACTACAGGTATATGGAGACTCACAACTAGTCATTCAATAAGTCACAGATGAGTACCAAATAAAAGATGAAAAGTTGGTCCCCTATAAGCAACTAGTGGATGCCTACAAGCCACACTTTTCTAGCATCACATTTGAGCAAATTCCAAGAGAGCATAACAAGGCTACAGACTCTATGGCCTCTGTGGGGTCACTTATAGACATGCTTGCAAACACATAGAAATGTGAATTCTTGATCGAGCAATTGTTGATACCATCCATCGATGTTCCAACTACTAAAATCATCTACGAACTTGTTGGTCCCAATTCCCCATGGTACGAAGATATCTATGCATACCTTAAACATGATACCTTTCCCTTTGAGTTATCTGCTACCCAACGCAAAACCTTTATCCGTTGATCCTCCCATTACACTATTTTGGGTGATACACTTTATCGTCAGAGTCTCAATGGTATCCTCTTACAATGTCTTAACGTGGAAGAAGCCGAAGCTACCTTATGATACATACATGAAGGTGTCTATGGCACACATTCTACTAGTCCTAATCTCACTAAGAAGATACTTAGAACATGTTATTACTGGCCTACAATAGAGAAAGATGCTTTAGAGTTTGCTAAGAAGTGTCTACAATGCTAGCAGCATGGAGATTTGATTCACGCACCAGCTCATGAATTACAACCTGTGACTACTCCATGGCCTTTTTCTCAATGGGGTCTCGACCTCATAGGACAAATCCACCCATCCTCATCCAATGGCCACAAATTTATCATTATCACTATTGAGTATTTCACAAAGTGGGTCGAAGCTATTCCCATGACCTATATCACCGGTAAGCAAATAGCCAAGTTTATCCTAAACTACCTCATTTGCTGGTATGGTATTCCCCAAGCCATTGTCACTGATAATGGGAGGCCATTCAAGAATCAAGATGCCCATGCCTAATGCACACAATACAATATCCAGCATCACTTTTCAACTCCCTACTATCCGCAGAGTAACAACCAAGCCGAGGCTTCCAACAAAACCATTCTCAAAATCCTCAGGAAATAGTCAGTGAAGCTAGTCATGATTGGCACTTGCAACTCAATCCCGCCCTGTGGGCCTACCACACTAGTATCAGAACACCAACTAGTGCCACACCCTATGCCCTGGTCTATGGTTCTGAAGCCATCCTACCTATAGAGGTTGAGATCCCATCCCTCAGAGTATCCATGTAGAACCTGATTGATGGAGAGGAGTATCGCACTTCAAGATTAGCTAAGCTAGAACTACTAGATGAGAGGCACCTTGCCACGCTTAATCATCTCCGTGTCTATCAAAACCTCCCCCAATATAACTATAACAAAAAGATCAAAGAAAGATGGTTTTAAGTGGGTGACCTATCTTGAAAGAAAATCAGAGAAATCAAGCAGATTGAGAAAAGAAGGGCAAGTTTGAGCCTAACTGGTTAGGCCCCTTTATTGTCACAGCAGCATATGGGTCAGGAGCTTATACTTTAGCTACACCTGATGGCATTCCTCTAGATGAGCTACTTAACAGTGTTCATCTCAAGAAGTTCTATGCCTGATCCTTAGAGTATCCAAAAAAAATAATCTGTCCTTTGGTGAAAGCTTGGCAAATAGGCACCTGGGATAAGTACTATAATGAAAACCTGGCAAACAGGCACTATGTGTAGAGTCTGCATCCATCATCTATCAAGTCTTATTCTTTCCATACCCCTTTCACAAACAAACTTCATCCATCCATCCATAATAAAACCATTGATCTTGTTTGTATTTCCATCTCCCTATCTAGAATAGCTTGGAAATTTGTCAATGTCCATCTTCGTCATCCCACATCTTGATCTATGTCCACAGTTATCACTGTCTTATCCTAGGTCAAACTTTCTATGTCTTCTCCATCAGTCATTTAGGCAAACACCTCTACCAGAATGGGGGTAACTCTTTCCTCCACCTAGGTCTTGGAATGGTTCCTTGTTCGCGGTTCATCACCAAGTACACGACAACACTTTTCCTACATCATCACACAAACCAGAACTACATATTATCTCATCGCAATCTTAAGGTACCTTGATCCCATGGATATGGGTATGTAGGTAGTCTGGAATACAAAGGAAGTATCCAGTATTCAGGTATGTAAGATCTCATCATTTCACCAACCCAAGCCCAAACACCTTGACCCACTCATCACTCTACCCAAAACTACATATTTATCCTTTTCATCTTTCCTCATAATGTGCCTTGATCCCGTGGATATAGGGTATGTGGGCAGTTTGGAATACAAAGGATGTATCCAGTACTTAGGCACATACGATTCATCATTCTTCACCCATTTCAATCCATTAACATGTCATCTTTCTAGTCTTTCATTTATCAAAATTCATTCACCTCGACTTGACTAACTCAAGCAGCAAAAAAATAAACAAATGCATCCTTTCAAAGCAAAGGTCCTTAACAAACTTGAAGCAAAGCAACTTACTTACAGAGCCATAACTGTCCTACATATCGATTGCCAACATCAGCTAAATCAATCTCAATCACGTGACAGATCAACAAACTTGTCTTATACAAGGTGTTCCATGATCGAGACCAACACGTGCATCTTGTACAACATGTGGCATTTCCTGAAACAAGACATTATCTTTTTCAATAGATAACACCCTTTAACAGACACAGAGCTCCTACAATAAGATTGTTATCTTTCCTATTCAATCTATCCTGAGTAACCTCTTTGGCAAGAGAATATGTTCGCTGTATGTTTACTTTGTAAGTCAGTCAATTTGCTTTATGGTTTATCTTTTGCTCCTTTTTCCATTGCCTATTCAAGGCTACCTTGATTTATCTATAATCTCGGTATGTTATGATGCAATATGGATTGGGGGCATAGTCATTCCTTTTGTGTGCCGTGTTTGAGGAATGATCTTTTTAGCATCTTTTTGGCATCATATTTATCTTGTGTGTGTTACGACCTAGCATCTTACATATTAATATTCTTCTTGCATTTACATGTATTGAATTTTATTTTATGTTCAAGACTATGGCTCATTCACATATTCAACAAGGTCATATTATGTCTAAAGGGGATCTAAGTTCAAACCGCTTGCTTGCAGAGTCAACATCCACGCACTCGGATATTACAGCACCTTGGTCATTTATACCTTGGTGGCAAACTATCCATGTGCTATATCAAAACTAAGGATTTCTCTTTATAAACAATTGTGAAACCAATGCAACAAGCTCCTTCATTTACCCATGGCCTTATATAGTTTTCAAGCAATGATTGATCAATAGTCTCTCTCTTCCATCTCTGCTTTTCTTCTATCTGGTGCATATTTGCAAAAACCACATGTTAGATATCACATGTCATAACATCTATATCATAATATCTATATTATCATTATGTCATTAATATTTGCATTTCAACGTTGATTAAATAATCTAATTATATAATTAATTTCATCAAATTCTTCCAAAACTCCTAAAAGTCGACATTAATTAAATAAATTCTATTTATTTAATTAATTAAATTAAATTCCTCTTTATTCTTCCAAAATTAAATAATTTTAATTATTTAATCAAATCATTATCCTTTTCAAATTTCAAATCCACATTAATTAAATAAATTAATTATTTAATTAATTCATCACAAATTCTTTCTTATCTACAATTAAATAATTTTTATTATTTAATTAAATCAAACTACTCTTCCAAATTTAAATAAATCATGTAAATTTATTTAAATTATCTCAAACCTCTAAAAATAAATAAAATCAAATATTTTATTTATAATCTTCATAATCTTATATATTCCTCTATCATGCACAACCAATTAAATAAATTTATTTATTTAATTTCAATTATCTTCCAATTCCTTTAAAAATATCATGATAACTCATGTGCACAATCAGTCTTATTTTTAGAACTCTAAAAAAGGCAAAGTTTCAAGTTGAGTTAATCTATTCAATCAATCTTTTTTTTATCATATCTTAATAAAAATATCCTTATGGAGTGACACATGTCATGTGCACATTTAGCATGAGTTATTTGATTTATCTCAACCATTCATTCTATGGATTTATTTCATCCATTGATCGATCATGTTTGAAACCTATATAAACCCCCTAATCTCCTTCACAAATCCTCTTCGATCACTTATTCTCAGGCATCCTTTACAACGCTTTGAGCATACATCGCATCATTGAGCACCTTTTACGATCTTTTGACATTTGATCTTTGAGCACTTTGAGCATTCGCTTGTTGCAAACATGGTTTTGCAACATATTTGAGCAATCCACATTCTACAAAGAGAACAATACAATCTAGGTGAAGTCTTTCTTGTTTTTATTTGATTTATTCATTGATATTAGATTTTTACTTAGATCAATCTCTTTATGTTATGGGTTATTGAGTTATTATTATCATTGTTGTGATTTTATCATTCGACTTCTTGATTTTTCTCATACACACCATCTGCTCAATGTGAGCATCATGCACATTTGCATATTTCTTCTTTGGAGCTTGTATGCTCACTTGTTGTTGATCCTTATCCTTCTTAGCCTCTGCGGAAATCACATCCTCATCTTGTGATACTTCTTTTATAGGCTCTTGGCCATCATGCATATATATGTGGACATCTTGCTGCTTTGGTACATTCATGTGGACATTCACATCTTCTTTATCTCCATCTTGAAGGATATCTTCCTAAGTTCCCATTGCTTGATCTTGTGCATTTTGTTCACCATGGATATTGGGAACATCTCGACTTTGTTCCTCTTAGTGACCATGATTCAGAGCATCTTGATATACATCCTGATTTGTTCCTATTTCCTTTGCTTTTGGATCTTCTCCATCACCTTAGGCTTCTGGACCTTCATGTATGGATTTAGCTATCCCTGGCCCTTCTTGTGTTTCAATATGTACTTTTATGCTTGCTTGGACATTTTGTTCTGGATGCTCTATTTGGATATTCTATTCTAGTTGTTCAGTCTAGATATTCTACTCTAGCTGTTCAGTATAGATATTCTGCTCTAGCTATTCAATCTAGATATCCATATCCTCAATTGTATTATCCTGTATTTCCAACTTATCCAGAGTAATATCTTTGTGCTTAATGTAGATACATAAAAATGACCCTTCACATCGCATCACTTGCATACATCAATTCTTCCCAAATCACTTGCATTTAACATTAATTAAATAAGCTAATTATTTAATTAATTTCATCAAAATTCCTCTTCATTCCTCCAAATTAAATAATTTTAATTATTTAATTAAATCATTATCTTCTTTTAAGTCCACATTAATTAAATAAAATAATTATTTAATTAATTCATCACTTAAATTCCTCTTATCTATAATTAAACAATTTTTTATTATTTAATTGATCAATTATTCCTCTAAATTTAAATAAATTATTTAAATTTATTTAAATTGACTTTATCTTCTAAAAATAAATAAAATTAAATATTTTATTTATATTCCTTCATCATGCAAAATAAATTAAATAAATTTATTTGTTTAATTTTTTTAAATCTTCAACCATCTTCCAAAAATAATCTTATTTTTCCATGCACAATCAATTAAATAAATTTATTTATTTAATTTCTCAATTATCTTTCTATTCTTCTAAAAATATCATTTTCGTCTATGCACAATTAGTCTTATTTTTAGAACTTCAAAAAGCAAATTTAAAGTTGAGTTAATTGGCTTTAATTATTATTATTTTTATCATCAACTCATAAATTAGAAAAAAACATTCTAATTTATGAAATCAAATCCTATCTTTATCCTAGCAATCAGTTAACTCAACAAAGCAACTTTAAAATATTCTTTAAACATGACACATGGCATGTGCACATTCATCATGTCTTCTCAACTCATCTGAATCATTGATTTCATTGATTTATCTCCACCGTTGATCGATCTTTCCCTGAAACCTATATATACCCCCTTCACTCCTTCAAAAAATCTTTTTCAATCATTTATTCTCAGGCATCCATACAACGCTTGAGCATTCATCACATCGTTGAGCATACATCGCATCTTTGAGCACTTTGAGCACTTATCTACATCCACTTGTTGCAACCATGGGTACGTAATGTATTGAGCAATCCACATAAATCCAAGAGATCAATACAATCTAGGTGATAGATTCTTTATTCATAATTTGATTATTCATTGATTTGGTTATCCCTTAGATCGATCTTTTGATGTCATAGGATTGAGTTTATTATCATTATTTTGATTTATCTTAAGCTTGATTTTACCTATACAAATTCTAGCATGCCCGGTAGGACCCACTAACCTTTGTTTTTCTTTAGAAAATTTGATTTTTTGAAGTACAGTATGGAAAAGCACAAACAACATAGAAAAGTGCATTTGAGCAACAAAAAAGTGCTTTTGGTCTGCTTTAATGTGCCTTCGGGCGACAGTACCACACTTTTGGCGCACAGTCCAGCGCTTCTGCACTGAATTAACATGCTTCTGGCTTTTTGATTTTCTAAGTGTTATTGCTGGTTTTGTAGGGTCTTTTACACATATATCTGATCTTATCGTGTTTGCCAAGATAATTTATTTGCTTACAATCCTCCATTCTACTTCCTAAGCTAATTTATTTATGATTATTTACGTTTTTTGAGCTCACCTATCATTTTATTGTGTTTTTGTGATTTGTTCTCGATTGTAGGCTATAGATCTTATTTTTCATCAACATCCTAGGTTATCAGGCAATCATACAAATCATCATTCAATCTTGCTTTTCTAATAAAACCTTGTTTTTTGTAGGTCTATATTAAAAGCGCACATCTGCATCAAATTCAAGCGCTTTTGGTTTTCCGACGCGTATATGCAATATAGTCCCATGCTTCTGGTCAGAATAAACGCGCTTTTGCACTAAATCTCCATGCTTCTGGTCAGAATAAACGCGTTTCTGCACTAAATCTCCATGCTTCTGGTCTGAAATCAAGCACTTCTGCACCATATTTCAACACATCTAGTTACTTTCAACGCGCTTCTAAGCCACAATACTGTGCTTTTGGTCCCTTGATTTATTTTTGCTAATCACTTGGTTTTTGTGGAACTAATCAACTTGTTGTAGCATCTTATCACTCAAATAGAGAAAATAGGTTTCCTAACATATCTTTGTAGGACGAATGTTGAAGATTTGCAATCTTTTTCACTAAGTCTTAGAAACACTTCAATTTCTTAAAGGAAATCTACATCTATCATTTGTAATCTTGTGTGGTTAAGTAGTTGCACCTAGTTATTTTTCTAATTGGATAAACGAAAATGTGTGTGATGTGCTTGTAAGGTAATAGGTATATGCTCTCCCCTTGTGAAAACTTGGGTGATCAAAAATCCAAACTCATCTATTTTTTACTTTCAGTTTATCCTTTAGAAGGGCCTCCTTTTGGATTGTGTTTCATCCAAAAGGGATGACCCTAAGTGGATCTTTCCTTTGGACTGCTATATAAATTGGTTGAGGTGAAAGCCAAGTCCTAACCAGCGTTAGCCTTGCCTTATGGTGCCAACTTGAAAGGATTTGTATGTAACACTCTTGTGAAAGAAATTTTGCACTTGTGTAGGGTATATTGCACTCCTAGTAAAGTTGGTAAAAACTTTTAGTAGCTTTCCGCATGCTCGCAAGGCATTAGTCTCCCAAAGTAACTAAAAATCACATAGCTAGTGACTACCTGATCTACCTCCGAATGTTGCGGTAATTTTTAGTGCAAGGGCATAGAAGGTTTTTCCCCCAAGATTACTCACCATAAGGCTCCCTTGAGATGAGACAGAAATCCCCGGTATAGAATAAGCTACTTGTAGCTTTCTAGGGAAAGGGTGATTGGGTCATCCTTCCAGTCATGGAGGTCCCTATCTGTCCTCTCTCACAAAGACGAAAAAGTGTATGCACCCACATTAGGTGTGATGATGCTTGAGTCGACAAAGACTCCAAGTTGTGGGCTAATGTATCACAATGAAGCTTGTCCTTAGGAATAAAAAGTGCTTGATCTATTTGTCAATTGTGATATACTTGTGAAAACTTGGGCTTTTTCATGAGCCTTGAACATACACTATTTGTTGTATCAGTCCTTAACCACTTTCTTTACTATGATTGTTCTCTTGTCAAAGAAAAACCTATCAAAATCCAACCAAAAATCTATCAAAATTTTCCTTACAACATCACTATCACAAAAACAGTTCTTTTGCAACACAATTCCACACTTTTGAACCACAGTCTAGCACTTTTGAAACACAGTCCTGCACCTTTGTACTGCAGTAAAGTGATTTTGCAACATAGTTTAGTGCCTTTGGCAAACAGTAATGCACCTTTGAACCATAGTTTAACGCTTTTGGTCTCTGTCAAACTATCCATTATCCATTTAGTCCAGAACATAGTAAACTCAAAATTTTGATCATATCTACCTCTGAGCTAGTATCCTATAGTAATGTTAGACCTATTACATCAACCATCAGACCATTTCATCCATTATCATACACAAAACTTGGACTTTTCAAACCATTTATCCTCTTGAGATTACTATTTGTCAACTCCATCTTCACCAAACAGATCTAAATCCTTACTCATGCTTTATCTAGCTATGTAATTTGGTCTCCACCATAGACTCTAAATCATATCAATTCCCTAGTTCATCTTTGATTTGAGAGTAATTACATCTCTTAGGTCTTTGAAGAGGAATTAGTATTTGTTATTGATTTTGCATTAGCTTAAAGAACGAACCTCTCTTGAGTTGATCTAACACCATTAACCCTATCCACCATCATTTGAGGTCATTAGTCTACTTCTATGATAGGTAATCAATCATCCAAATCATCTATTGATCTAGTCCTATAATCTTCCACAAGCAACCCACATCAAATCCACCAACATAGTGATCTCAACTTAGTCAAATCAATCCAAAATAATCCCAAATCTATGTTTTAGTGCATTTGAATCATCTTATGGTTACCACTAGATAGCAGTATCATCAAGCCATGGTGTAGTGCCCCTCATTTTGGCTTTCTGATAGTTGTTAGTGTTTCATTTATATTTAGACATTTTTGAGACATGAGGATGATGGATTACTTATTTATGCTTGTTGATGCTCATCATGGATTATGGATTTACTGATGTAGTTGTTGATATTTAGTTATGATCATTATGATGGCATTGTTGATGTTATGAATAGTATATGATGTTTTTGACATGATTAGTTAATGGTTAATTGATTTTGTAGATTAGTGTTATCATGCTTTAAGTGATCATTTGATGTCATGATATCTGATTATTAGTTAGTGATGTACATGTTATATGTGATGCTTTTAGTAAAGGGACAGTGTAGTATTACTCATTATGAGCACCGTACTGCACTGTGATTCCCTGTCACAGTGTGTTTGATTATATATATGTATATGCTCGTTTACAACACCTTGGTTTGTTGCAGGTTGCAGGTACTAGGCATCAAGTCCACCTGAATTAGCAAGTCTAGGCATGCCTTTATACCAATGGATAATGTGGATGGGAGATAACATGAGGTTCCCTTTGCCAACAAATTTCCCCAGTGTGTAACATCCATGTATTCTCAATTGTGGGTGTAGTTGTGGTTCAGTTGGAGCTTGTCTTTGAGTGCTGGTCATCGCTTGGTATGTGGTTGTCATTGTTTGTTGGTTAAGTGGTTTCAAGTTGTTTATTGTAGTCTTATGGTTAATTCTATAGAGTTAGGAATCTTTATGTAAGGTAGTATGGATATTCAAATTTTTTGGTTTAATAATTTATGTGTATTTGTAGAATGTTTATTAATTGTTTTTAGTAACAGTAATAATAATAATAATAATAAGGTTAAACATATTAATGTTAGTTATTTAATCAATGTAGAATTTAAAAAGATTAAATAATTGGATTCTATTGAAATTAAATTAGTGGTTTTAATAGCTAATAATAATAATGGTAATAATGAATAGATTTTTAATATTTAATACTATAGTAGTTGATTAATTTTTTAAAGATATTATTTTGTCATTAATTTATTGGTTTGAGTGGATGTCAGGAATAATTTTCAGATTTGAAAATATTCCAGCAAATAGTAGAAGAAATACATTTAATTTTTGGTAGTTGATGTCTGTAATGGAGAGAGTGGAGAAAATGGGAATTTAAGGAATTAACTATTTTTGTGTCAGGAAGA
Organism: Cunninghamia lanceolata; assembly: GCA_027924645.1. Classification (NCBI taxonomy): domain Eukaryota; kingdom Viridiplantae; phylum Streptophyta; class Pinopsida; order Cupressales; family Cupressaceae; genus Cunninghamia; species Cunninghamia lanceolata. The sequence goes on from BSBN01000082.1 coordinate 5,341,691, forward strand.
TTATTTGAAGGGGAAAAAATTGTAAGAAAAAAACACAGAAATAGATTGAGTGAAATTGGAGAAAAGGACATTTGGGGAAATCTATGGAAAAAGATTTAGGAGCTCAAAATTTCATTCCTGTTATGTTAATAAACAAATTGTTCTGTTGTCTGTAGATGATGAAAATCTTGTATGTGTGTTGGTCTGTGCATTTTTGTGATTTGTTATAAATCTGGTTGACGTCTTGTGTCTTTGTGACATTTCCCAGACAATATTAAACCCTTTGAAATTAGTTCCTATCTGCAATCAAATGTAGCCCATTGATATTTCATTTTATCCTCTCTGAACCTCTTTCTGCAACTGAAAATGATTTTCCAGGGTGAAGATGTATTTGGGTAGTAGTCCATTCTTTCTCTTTTTGCAAATAAATAAAACACTAGAAAATTTACTCGGTTAGGGGTTATTCCTTAATGCTTTTGTAGTTCAAATGTTTTGAGGGCATCCTTGCAAAAGCCAATTTGTGCTATTCTTTGAGGCATATCTTCAACAACTCCTGTGCCCTATGTGGAATTCCAAATTTTGCATTTATGTCTATCAGGGCATGGGTAACTGCAAAGACGAACTCAAGTGTAATTCCTATTACACTTTGGTGAATGTGCATTACTTGAATATCTCTTTTAGCAACCTATTTTATACATATCCTGCAATCTTTATTTCTAAGAAGATCACATTTCTTTGAAGCATTCTGCCAAATGGTTTCTGTGCCCTCTGAATGCCTTATCATTTCACATACTTGTCTACCACAGAATCTATAGGTAATAACAACCAGCTTTAGTGAACACCACTTCTCATGACTATTGATTACATCTGCTACCCTAGTCACCGTACTCCCAGATTGCCTGATGAGACCATAAATCTTTTGTTATCAATTAAATTAATATAGATCAATACCTCAGAAAGAAATAAAAACTAATTTTCTTATTTATTACCTTCTTGTGACACATTCCTGAAGACATCAATTTTGATCTGTTGCTGGGCCGATTGCATCATTTTTTTCTCTAGCCATTGACTTGAAATTTTTAGTCATTAAACATCATTTATTGACCCTGAACCAATAGTGTTTGTTTCTGGTAGTTTTCTATGAATCAAATGAAAAATAGAAATGAGACTATTACCAGATCTTAATTCCCCAGATTTGATGCCCTTTTGGTTGCACATAGTGTTGCCGTACGGCCCTATTTTCTGCTATAGTGACTCAAAGTTGTTGCCTGAAAAGTATCTGCTATTAGACTTGTAGTAAGAATCGATTGAACATTGAAAAAAGATCTTATTACCAGCTTTATAATTTTAAATCGAACCTCATCTTATCCCAACTTGCAATCATTGTGATCTAAGTTAAACATGATTTTATTCACTTCCCCTCTGACTAGAGTGAATGAGTTGATCTGATACGTCTCATATCATTAGTAGCCTTTAATCATTCGACTCTTTTTAAAGCCTGAAGCTTCTTATGGAGCATTTCCATACGACCGGCTCAACCTTGGCTCATAAAATTTTGGATATCTAAAATTTATAATAATAACCCTATCTTTTAATCACTTTCCCAATTTGATTTCTATGACATAATAATAGAATCATTCTATAATCTACTTGGAGTTGATGAATAAGCTGTCTTTCTTCAGGTTTCTAGCAGTATATAATAGTTTCTTTTTTTGCATTCACAAGTCTTTTATTTTGATGTGTAGTTGGAGCAATAGTTAATTGTGGATGTATTTACATATGTAGTTAATAATAGCATGTCTTAATGTAGATTTAATAAAGTTATCATGTAATAATAGTATAAGAGAACTTATACTTGATCCATTGTGATAGTCTAAAATATTAAAACTTAGTAATATGATCCCATGGAAGATAGAGGTCTTTATGATTTAATTGTTATATAGCATTATCATTATAGTTATGTTTTGATAATAGTGTATTATTCTTCAAATTCTCCTTTTGATTAGTAGTTCTAGGAATAGTAGTAGAATAGAAACAATAATAATTTTAAGTAGGGTGAATTATAGTTACAAAAATGATTACTTAGAGGTAATAGAATGGTAGTTGGTAAAGAATATAGTGAGTAACATTCTAGTTTAGATAACATTTTAAGTTAGATAACTTCTTGTAAATAGATTGAATTTAGGATGGAAGATAATATTTAAAATTTGGTTATATTGAAGAATTTTATTATGTTAATATAGTTAATATAAATATTAGTTAATAAGTTCATGTAACTTATCATATTAATCCAAATTGGTTTAATAGAGGAATAGTATTTGTGAATTTAAATTTAGGATAAGTTTAATTTGTGTGATAGCGAATAATAGTTATTAGTATTGAGTTTGAGTCCAGGGTTATTTTGGTCTTTTGATTTTGTGGGTTTCATTGATTTATGTCATTTATCCAGAGGCTTTGTTTTATGATGCTTGAAAATGGGTGAAAGTACTATGAGACTTGATGTTTGTTTCTAGCACTCTGTATTGAGGAGAGAGGAAAATTGAATATTGTTTAATAAGTCTTGGAATTTTGTAAACCTCGTATTATAGTGATGGTCTGTCATGATGGATGGTGGATAGGATGTGTTGAATTTACACTTGAGGTTCCTTTGAGAATTTGATAATTCCTATGTTGTATTTAGTGTGCCTTATGGTGATGGTGCAAAATAATGAATTGAATTTTGATGAGTTATAGTACAAGGAGGTATGTCTTGTGTTGCACTTGTGATTTAACTATTTGGTTTGGATGGGACAACTAGGTGCAGGTAGGGGAGTGGCTTCCAATGTGGGGTTGGTGCCCAAAGTGGTTGTCTGGATAACCCATTGGAAGTGTTAATCAAGTGAAAACCTAATAATTAACCTAGGGGGAAAGGTTAGATTTTTCACACTAAGCAAGATAAATGGATTCCTCTCCCACACCTATAGTGCTAGTTTAGGCTAAGGGTGGGATGAGAGGGTTTTATTTTCTGCATGTGTTGACCTATGGGGCTGATGTCAAGAGAGAGACTGTTAGGGTAACCATAGATGAGGGCCGGCGTCTAGAGAGAGACAGTCAAGGTAACCCATGTAGAACCATGCAATGACACTCCTACCTACTACACTCTAGCTTTCCCTTTTCTTGTGTTCTCTTGCCTCTAGATGTGTGATTGTTGAGTTTAGTTATGCCTGAGTTGTGTAACCTGGGGTAGTCTTGCTTTTAGTTGGTCCTTTTGATCTTGCTTCTGTTAGGGGACCCCATTGTTATCTCCTAGCTCAGGGGGTGGACCTCAGGGTTCCACATGGTCAGATGGATGAGCTTTAATCCATTGGTCTTTTGGCATCATGATTCATGTTTTGGACAGATGTGTCTCCAGTATCCAGCTATGTATCTGTACACATACATTGTACCTGATGGATTCAGATTTGTGTATCTAAGATATTCATTTTGTAATTTGATGTAACCATATATGAAAGCCTTGTATCTATGTATCTGTACCATGATCTTCTTGGTACTTGTAAATCATTTTTGTAAAAGAGAGATGTAATTTCTCTATATTGTAACAAATATTGCTAGTGGACACTTATGATGAATTATGCTTATTAGTGATCTATGTTTATCTTCCTTAATGTAGTTGTGTTTCCCTAGAGATGTTAGTTGTTAGATAAATAAATTGATGTAATTAGTTGTTACTTTATCTGGTACTTTTACTTGTTAAAAAAAAATTCTGCTAGTTTAACCTAACTCTCTCTAGGGTTGCATGACCGGACATTACACATGGAGGCTAAGCAAAACACCCCTAAACAACACCATCAAAACATCCCAAACAATCCATCATTGAACACTCAAACTAGTCCTCACAACATTGACCCAATCTATACTCAAGAAGATAATATCATAGAGATGGCAGCTAGACAAATACACCAAAGGATTTCATCCTCATGATCTCCTTCCAACAGAATATACCATTGGTCAAAACCCCTCTCAAGAAGAGAAAAAAATTCTAGGAGGTCAATCCTCTCAAGAAGAAGGGTATCAAGATCTAGACGAAATCATGCAAGATCCTAAAACCATGGCATCTATTAACAAACTCATTAGCTCTAATCAAGATCACTACTTCCATTTGCTTGCTCAAAAAGGAGCCAAATTGCCTTTTGACTTTGATACATCTAATATTAAAGAGAAAGATCTCTTTCAAAAGATGCTATTAATGCTATGGGTAGACCACAAGTAAACCCTGTCCAAACAATGTCTATCATATCTACACCAATTCCTGAATCATCTTCGCAAGAGGAAGTAACTAATCCATTCACATCAGAATATGTCAATCCTCTTTTTCAAAATCAGAATCCCACAGGAGAGACATTACTCAGACCTCTACTCACTCACATGGAAATTTACAATGCCCAACAAAAGGCCCTACATGAAGCAGATAATCAATCCAAACTAGAAAGACAAGCCAAATTAGCAAAATAAGCTCAATAAACAAACCCCTTCTTAGACACATCCATACCTACCAATCCCCAAAATCCTCCACGCACATCACAAATTCATACGACCATATCTAATCTTGCATTTACTACCCCACCACATACATCTTTATCGCCCAACTATACACCTATGGATGCATATTTCACTCCACCACAAGTGTCACAAGTTCAAACACTCCATCCATCACCTGACCAAACTATCAATACTACTCATGTCACTCCACCCCAACATTCTTCAAACATCAATACTAGTCATGTCACTCCACCCCAACATTCTTCAAACATTAACACTACTCATGTCACTCCACCACAACATTCTTCAAATATCAATACTACTCATGTCACTCCACCCCAATATTCTTCAAATATCAATGCTAGTCATGTCGCTCCACCCCAACATTCTTTGAATCCCAACATCACTTATGTCAATCAACATCAACCACTTCAAAATCAAAACACATACATCATCCCTCCACAACAATATCAAAATCCCCCTCAACACTCGTATCTAGCACCTCCACCAAATCAACAACCTCCAACTTTCTTCATTGATCCTACCCAAAACAACACCCAAAGTTCATATGACCCATACAATCTTAATGCTTATGGATTAAATTTGAATACATCTTATGGGCCACAACAACGACACCAAACTCAACAAAAATTGGCTAAATACCAACACCCCCATTGGCTTATGAGCTTAAGTTTGCCAAAATACAAAAACAACTAGATGCTCTTTCATTTGGTCATATCAAGAAAACCTTCTCGTTGGAGGAGGTTTGTCCATATCCATTTGATTGATCTTTAGCAATGACCCCTTTTCCACCTAACTTTGACATCCCTAAATTTGACAAGTACAAAGGAGAGGGTGATCCTAAAGACCATCTTAGAGAGTTCTACATTGCTTGCCTCGAGGTTGCTCATAACAACACATATCTTATGCGCCTCTTTCCTCATAGTCTTGGAGGATAAGCAATAGAATGGTTCTCACACCTACCCACGAGTATTAAAACATTCAATGAACTAGTAGAAAAAATTGCTACCCATTTATCTTACAATAATGAAAATGAGATTTCCATGATGGACTTGTGTAATAACAAACAACAAAATGGTGAAACCTTTACCTCCTTTGTACAATGATGGCAAAGTATGGATAGCAAATTCCCCTTTCAAATACTTGGAAAACAACTCAGTAGCATCTTTGTACAAAATCTTAATCCTAATCTTGGATTTCATTTACAAGTACAAAGTGCTACCTCATTTGAGGATATCATTCACAAAGGAACTAATATCAAAAAATCCCTTATTGCCAAACGTGTAGTCAAAATCTTTAAGGAGACCAAAGACAACCCTCCTCAACAACAATCAAATGACAAACCTAAATTTTGTAATAAAAACAAGAATGTTGTAAATGATGGTGTTGTGGATTCTAAGCACATCCAAACCCTCCAACTACCACTCAATCTATCAAAGGCAACCCCATCTACTCCTAGAGAACCACAATAACAAAAACCACAACAACAACAACAATGAAACCAACAACAAGACTATCCCCCAAGACGTCGTTTTACTCCTTTGGGTGAACCTATTGAATCTGTCCTCAAGAAACTCATACAAAATGGACTCATCACGCTACTTGAAGCACGTCAATATGATGAACCTGCTTTCAAACCAACATGGTACAAGGATAACGAATATTTTGAGTTCCATAGAACAAAAGGACACAGAACCTCTTCTGGCATGAAACTAAAACACTTGATTCAAAATCTCATAGATAGAGATAACATCGCCTTTGACAAACCTCATCAACATACATCAAACAAAGATATTAATGTATACAAGGATCCATTCCCACAACATGGTAAAGGTTAAAATCCTGATAAAGGTAAGAGCATTAACAAAGCCTCTTCTTCTTATGACTCCATTGCGGGGAGTTTTGAGGAAAGTCAAATATCTACCCTTACCATTAAGAGCAAGAATCCCAAATGTGTTGTCACAACTCGTCATAGGCGTGTTACCCTTTGTGGGCCAACACCAAATCCTATAGTCACTTCCAATTATAATATTGTTGATCATCTAGGGAAGACCCTCACACAGATATTTATATTAGACCTTCTAAAGTCATCTCTTGCTCATAAGGAAGTGCTTGAAAAAGCCTTACAAGAGTCATCTGTTCCCAACAATATAGCTATCACATATTTTTGAGCCATTATAGGTAATATTGCTTCATCTAACAATGTGGTATTTTCTTAAAAAGATCTCCCATCTCACGATCCATGTCACAATGATGCCCTTCATATCGAAGTTTTCATCCATCAATGTAAAATCAAACGCATACTTATAGATGGTGGTGTTGCTCTTAACATTTGTTCCCTAAAACTATTGAAACAATTAGGATACTATGAGGATCACATAGATGCAGATCAGTCTATTATTGTCAAAGCATATGATGATGTCAAATGCAAGGTAGATGGTGTGATACATTTGCCTATTCAAGTGGGCCCTGTCATGATAGAAACAAGATGCCAAGTCCTAGATATTGAGATACTATGTAATATTATCCTAGGATGCCCATGGATTCATGCCATGAAAGTTGTGCATTCAATGTACCATCAATCCCTAAAGTTCCCATTTAATGGTACTGAAATCACTATCCCTGGAGATCCTAATCCATTTGAGTTTTGTCATGCCATGCAAGGGCATTAGGAGAATAGTAACCAAGTACCCAACAATGATGTAGCCCAACCATCCCCGCTATATATTGATCCAGATACCTTACACAAAGCCTCTACAGATACATCCAATCCCCTCCCAGAAATCCAAGTCCATATCAAAGACATAGGATTTGGTGAGTATGATATCTCACAATCTTGTTGTGTGGGGAGGATGTCTCTCTCACAAAAATCCTACGGCAAACCTCCCATTGCTAAAGTTTCCAAGAAATTAAAAGTACCATCTCTCCTCACCAAGTTTACCGATGGGCGCTTGCTAGAAGACAAAACTATTGAAGACATATCTTCTTGGATCTATAAAGAGAAGGAACTGGTCACACTACCTGTCAAAAAGTATGGTAATGGCCTAAGAATTATCAAAAACATGGGCTATAAAGGCAAAGGTGGTCTAGGAAAGCATGGTCAAGGTCAAATGGAACCAATTACTGTGACTAAGAAATACAACCAACAAGCGTTAGGATATGGTAAGGAGGTACCACAAGCCTTGGATATCAAGTTTATTCTCAACGAGGTAGCAAAGGTTTGGCCCACAGTTTTGATCTCTAAAGAGGATACCATTGAGGACTCTTCGCTATACATCATAGACTTATTCCAAGAAACCTTGATATTTATGATATCATCCATCTCCCTTACTTCAACCATGAAAACCTAGAATCTATCCCTCATTTACCCCGAACTCATTGATTGGGAGAAACAAGAGGCTCCTATTCTAAACATCTTTCAAAATGATGAGGCTATAGCAGAATTCATGGGACTCCGAGATGGTATTCCACTTGGTGATCACAAAGCTAGTTTTATCATGGAATTAGATCAAGCTGCTTATTTTAGTGAGAATGCTAAATCCTCCTGTCACAAAATAGAAAATAAAAATAGATCCTTAAGTGAAAACCACAATGTGGCGCTTCTTGATCATAAAATAATAAAAATAAAGGATGTATCTAAAGGTGAAAACCTCTTTGAGGCACCTAAGGATGGAGGATTTTATCTTCCCCTACCTCTAAGTATCAAGAAAAATCAACTCTATTGGTAGAAGACTCAACAGAGATGAATCTAGGAACAGTTCAGAATCTAAAGGTCACATTTCTAGCAGCATCCTTATTAGAAAAAGAGCAGAAGGACTTTGTGAAATTCTTCTTACAAAGGACAATTAACTTTGCTTGGACATATGTTGACATGCTTGGGTTGGACCCTTCACTTGTGGTTCATCACCTAGTTGTCTCTCCAAATTGCAAGCCTATCAAACAGAAGCTTCGCAAGATGCACCCTTAGATAGCCATATTGGTCAAAGTAGAGCTTGAGAAACTATTAGATGCTAAGTTCATATGACTTATTGATTACACAGAGTGGGTCTCAAATCTTGTAGCTATTTCTAAACCGAATGGGGGCATCCACATATACACAGACTTCCGTGATCTAAATAAAGCATGTCCTAAGGATGATTTTCCACTTCCAAACATAGCTATCATAGTGGACTTAATAGCAGGTCATGAGATGCTTTCTCTTATGGATGGATTCTCAGGTTACAATCAAATTAGGATAGTAGAAGAAGATCAGCATAAAATAGCCTTCACGTGTCCTTGGGGTATTTATTGTTGGGTAGTTATGCCTTTCGGTCTCAAGAATGCAGGAGCTACTTATCAAAGAGCTATGACAGTAATATTCCATGACTTATTTCACACTATAATGGAGGACTATGATGATGACATATTGGCAAAATCTTCAAGGATAGATCATATTCAGGTTCTAGGGCAGATCTTCGATCAACTAGAGAAGTATCAAGTACGGTTAAATCCAAAGAAATGTGTCTTCGGTGTCACTTTAGGGAAACTATTGGGGTACATTGTATCTCGCAGAGGAATTGAAGTGCATCCAACAAAAGTTAAAGCTATTGTAGAGATGCCTCCACCAAAGAATCTCAAAGCACTAAGGAGCCTTCAAGGGCAGTTATAGTCTATCAGATGTTTTATTTCATAGTTAGCAAATAAGTGTCAACCATTCCAACACTTGCTCCGCAAGGATGCCTCATTTCGGTGGGATAACAAGTGTCAACAGGCATTCGATCAACTTAAGGAATATCTAGCTAATCCTCTAGTTTTTGTACCACTAGTACCTGATAGACCTTTGATCCTATATATCTCCATTACATCTTCAACATTGGGGGCTCTTCTTACACAACATGATGAGTTAGGTAAAGAATATGCTATCTATTATATTAGCCACACCTTGGTTGGGTATGAACTCAACTACACTCCTATGGAAAGGGCATTTTTATCAATAGTGTTTTCTTCCCAAAAGTTGTGACATTACATGTTAAACCAAACAACCACTCTTATCTCTAAGATTGATCCATTAAAGTATCTTTTATCCAAGGTAGCTCTCATAGGCCAACTAGCTAAATGGGTCATGATCTTGAGCGAATTTACCACAGAGTATGTTGATCGAAAAGCTATCAAGGGATAGATTCTTGCAGACCAACTAGATGAAGCAACAATCACAGATGTAAATCCTATGATCTCTGACTTTCCAAATGAAGGTCTCTTCACTCTATCTATTTCAATGGAGTGGAATTTGTACTTTGATGGCTCCTACACACAGCATGGCTTGGGGATAGGAATCTTGTTTATCACATCATAGAATGACTACATTCTAAAATCATATTGGCTAGCATTCCCATGTACCAAAAATATAGCTCAGTATGAAGCACTTCTCACAGGTCTCTGGATAGTAGTAGAATGGAATATCAAGGAACTTCAAGTCTATGGGGATTCTCAATTAGTTATCAGACAAGTCACTGATAAGTACCAAACTAAGGATGACAAGTTGATACCATATAAGTAGCCAGTTGATACCTACAAGCCTCATTTCTCTAGCATCACTTTTGAACAATTTCCAAGGGTACATAATAAGGCTACTGATTCTATGGCTACCATTGGGTCACTTGTGGACATGCCTACCAACACTCATAAATGTGAATTCTTAATTGAGCAACTGTTGATACTTGCAGTTGATGTTCCTACAACTGAATACATCTATGAACTTGTTGGTCCCAATTCCCCTTGGTACGAAGACATATATGAATACCTCTGAAATGGTACCTTTCCCTTTGACCTATCCAAAACCCAATGCAAAACCTTCATCCGTCAAGCCTCTCGTTTCACTATTCTGGGTGACACCCTTTATCGTTGGAGTCTTGATGGTATCCTTCTTAGATGTCTTAACTCAGAAGAAGCTAACACTACCTTAAGAGATATACACAAAGGTGTATGTGGATCACATTCCACTAGTCCAACTCTAGCTAAGAAGATACTCTGAATAGGTTATTATTGGCCAACCATAGAGCAAGATGTAGTTCAATTTGCTAAGAAGTGTCTACAATGCCAACAGCATGGGAATCTAATACATGCACCAGCACATGAGCTGCAACCTGTTACAACTCCATGGCCTTTTTCACAGTGGGGAAATCAACTTTATGGGTAAAATCCATCCATCCTCATCTAATCGCCATAAATTTATCATTACTGCCACTGAGTATTTTACTAAGTGGGTAGAAGCTATTCCAATGACCTATATCACCGATAAGCAAATAGCCAAGTTTATCCTCAATTATCTCATTTGTCGGTATGGGATTCCCCAGTCCATTGTCACTAATCATGGTAGATCATTTAAGAATCAAGATGTTCGTGCCTTATGCACACAATACAATATCCAACATCACTTTTCCACTCCATATTACCCTTAGTCAAATGGCCAAGTTGAGGCTTCAAACAAAACCATACTCAAAATCCTAAAGAAAATGATCAATGAAGCTGGTCGTGACTAGTATTTACAACTCAACCCACCTTATGGGCCTATCGCACTAGTATCAGAACACCAACTGGTGCTACACCCTTTGCCTTAGTCTATGGCAGTGAAGCCATTTTACCCTTCAAGGTTGAGATCCCGTCTCTAAGAGTATCTATGCAGCACCTGATTGATGGAGAGGAGTACTAAATTTCTAGATTGGTTGAGCTTGAGTTACTTGACGAGAGGCGTCAAACAACACTAAACCATCTTCATGTCTATCAAAATCACCTTCGTCATAACTATAATAAGAAGATCAAGGAAAGAAGATTTCAGATAGGTGATCTTGTCCTTAAAGAAAATTAGAGAAACCAATCAGATAGAGACAAGAAAGGTAAGTTTGAGCCTAATTGGTTGGGGCCCTTTGTTATTACTGCAGTCTATGGATTAGGAGCTTACACTTTGTCAACACCTGAAGGCATTCCCTTGGATGAACCCATCAATAGTGTTCATCTCAAGAGATTTTATGCTTGATCCTTAGGGTATTCTTAGAAAATCCAAAAAAATAAAAAAAATACAAAAATACAAAAATACAAAAAAAATAGAAAAATCCAAAAATAAATTCATCCTCTGGTGAAAACCTGGTAAACAGGCACCTTGGATAAGTACCATAGTGAAAACCTGGTAAACAGGTGCTATGTGTAGAGTCAACATCCACCATTTATTAAGTCATGCATCCATCTCATCCATATCAATCCATAATAAATCTCCATCCATCCATCATTGACTTTGCATTTTCCACATTCCCAACTGTCATGGCTTGGAAATTGTCAGTGTCAATTATCCTTTAGCATCAACCATAGTCATTTTATCCATAGTTAGTTCATTCTATATCATTTATCCATAAGTCATTTCATCCTATGTCAGTTGTCGATAAGTCAGTACACCCATTGTCAGTTCATCCGTAGTCATCCATAATAAAACCTCCACCTGAATGGGGGCAACTTTTTCCTTAAGCTAGGTCTTGGAATGGATCCTTATTTTAGGTATGATAACATCAGCAATCATCACTTCATCTTATCCTACATCATCAAATCATCTAGAACTACATATCATCATCTCATCTCAATCTTAATGTACCTTGATCCCATGGATATGGGTATGTAGGCAATCTGGAATACGAAGGAAGTATCCAATACTTAGGTACATAAGACTTCATCATTTCCCCTAACCATTCTCATCACATTTCACCCATCTCATCACTACCTAGAACTAGATATTATCATAATCATCTTTCATCATATTGTGCCTTGATCCTGTGAATACAGGGTATGTAGGCAATCTAGAATATGAAGGAAGTATCTAGTACTTAGGCACATAGGATCCATCATTCTTCATCCCAATCCATTCAACACTTTCACCTTTCTTGTCTTTCATTTATCACAATCCATCCATCCACCTAGACTTGACTAATGCAAGTAGAAAATGAACTATGCATCCTTTGAAAGATAAAATACTTATCCAAACCTAAAGCAAAATGACTACTCATAGAGTCATATGTTGTCCCTCATATCTGCTTGCCACATTTTCTATATTCAATCCATCTATCCTAGATTAGACCAATAGCCTTTACAGATTTATCTTTCCTACAATAAGGATTTATCTATCTATCTACCTAGAGCAACCTCCTTGGCAACAAAATATGTTGGTTGTGTGTTTACTTTGTAAGTCAATCAATTTTCTTTTTGGTTTAGCTTTTGTCCCTTTCTTAATTACCTATTCAAGACTGCCTTGATTTATCTATATCTTGGTATGTTGTGATGAAGTATTGATGCATAGAGGATTGTCTTCACTTAGAAATCTGCAACAAAACACTTCACAAGCCTCTGAAAGAAGGCTGAAAATAAAATGGAACAACAAATAGAAGAAGAGAAATATGCACAATAATATTTATTCAATCTAAAATTTCATTACAAAATCTGGTAGCATATGAACTTCTGAGAGATGAAATCCACACTTGCAACAAATTTTTGTCTTCATCAATCTGGACTCATACTAGTAGCATCTGGCTATGCAAAAATCTTCATCCAAAAGCCCTCTCTCCCAAATGAGCAATCCTCCATATGTAGAAATTGTGTCAGAAGAAAACCATTATTAGTTTCTCAAAACAACCTCCACAAATCCATATGAAAACCCATCACTTCCAACCTGTCACTGCTCCCTCAATTTTTAGTATTTTCTAAAATGGGTTCTGGGTTTTGTGCCTCTCCTTCCCATCTTTCCAGAACATTTTCAAATTCATTACAAAACTCATAAGATTTTACCTCAATGACTTCTATCACAACATCCTCTTCCTCAAGAAACTCTTCATCTTCATCAGGTTCCTCATTGAACACTTGATCTTCATACATCACTGCATACTTTGTTTCAACTGCAACATCCTTAACGGTTATAACTTTACTCATTTCTAGAACTCCTCCATCTTTCGCCAATGCTGCAATAAATTTCATTTCTTCACTTTTCTCTTCTTCCATGCTTTTATCCAAGCATACTATTGCAACTTCTTCAACTTCCTCATGAATAACCTCTTCATATTTATCTTCCTTACCTGCACACACAGAATCATCTGCAAACAAATCAATGTTAGCATAATCATGGGACTTATCTTCTACCATATGCATCTTCTCCATTTCCTTATCACATTCATCTAACATTTGCCCTTCAAATAAGATATCAATCTTTCTCATCTCCTCTTTGAGTAGGAGATCTTCTTCATCTTCACAAAATTCTTCATCAAATATAGGACCCTCAAATTCCATCATCTCAACTTCTTCTGCACTACTCAAATCAGCAATACTCAAATTTATTGTCTCTTTCTCTTCTCCATTTTCCAAGCCCCTCAAAGCCTCAACACAAATCTTCAAATCCTCAAGTTGTACTTATATAAACTACCTCACATTCAGTGATCTGTTTACAAATCTTCAACACTTCTAGGTGTAAACTACCTCACGTTCAATGCTCTGCCTGCACACTCAAGAAAACCTCTTAATCTTCAACTTCTCAAGTATAGACTACCTCACATTCGATGATTTGTCTACACACAAATCACACACACACCACCACCACAGGTCCTCCTATAAGCTGCCTCACATTCGATAATCTTCCTGCAGACTCAGGAACAACCTGCTCTGATACCATTGATGACAGAATCAACCCCACTTATGATAAAAATCAGCCCCCACTAAAAAAAAATTTAATGCCTTTGCCTAGGAAAGATATTCTCTACTATTTGAGGCATTTATAAATTACTGGGGTATTTTTCCACAAAAATTACATTTACCAATATGCCCAAGGAAAATTATATTTGTTGCAAATTAAAATATTATTTCCCAAGCCCATAAACCTTATTGAAAACAAACAAACATAAATTAAAATATTTTTGGTGATGTTAGGTTGCCATTGACCATGGATGCTCCTACATCAGACTTCTGTCTAAAAGAAAATCCAAGCCCTCTTGGATGGAGCATAGTAACAAGTCTTCATCCTTTGAATGCTCCTCCTTGATGTCCTCTATGCTCTACCTCTTGTCCTCTTTGAAACAACTCCCATTGGTCTTCATTTTCACTTTAGGTTTTCCAACTTCTTGTTAAGGTTCTTAAGTCTGTCAAATGGAAACAACTTCTTCTTATCTACTTCTTTGGATACCTGCACCTGAATAATGACAACTTCATTCATCAAAACACCTTGGTCAGTACCAACAATGTATTCTTTACTTTTCTTCTCACACTCCTTTGGTGATCCCTGCAATATAACAACATCCAATTGCAAGAACTTGGTCTGCAACTCTGTAACAATGACCTTATCAGCAACTTCATTATCAACATCAACTTTATCAGCAACATTAATAGTAATATGCCTTTTTACTTGTTCAACTTGCTCTTGAGACTAAAAATGAAATGAAGGCTCATCCACAACCATGTCTACTTTGTCTTCTTCAATGCTTGATGTCAAAAGAGTCATAGATGTACTCACCATTTCATTGCTTACTTCTTCCTCTATCTAAGATTGCTTTTGTTCTTCCTCTATTGCTACTGTCCTTGCTTGTCTTCTTCTTCTTTGGACAATTTTCTTGATGGGCCATGTAACCTTCCTCTTCATTGATAAGTGCCAGCTTTGCAACTGCTAAACTATTCTTTCCATATCTTTTTCCATCTCTTCCACAGCTTGCCTTAGTTCTCTTATCTCTTTCTCAACCTCTATTTGCCTCATCTTTTCCTCTTTCCTCTTTCTCTCTTTTTCTTTTTGCTTTTTTCTTTTGTGAACCCCCAGCCTACAAGCACCTTCTAAACAAATACATCTCCTCTTCAAGCAAGTCCCTTTAACCTTGCTTCCTCTTGTCTTTGCCTCACCTAGGTCTCTTTTTTTTTTCTCTACCTAGTCTTTTGGCAACCAGGTTCTCTCTTCAACCTGCACAAACACAAACACACAAACACCAAACTCTCTTTTGCCCAGACCTTCTGAGCTCTAATACCAATTGATGCAGAGAGGATTGTCTTCACTTAGAAATCTACAACAAAACACTTCACAAGCCTCTGAAAGAGGGCTAAAAATAAAATGGAATAGAAAATAGAAGAAGAGAAATATGCACAATAATATTTATTCAATCTGAAATTTCATTACAAAATATGGAAGAATATGAGCTTTTGAGAGATACAATCCACACTTGCAACAAATTTGTCTTCATCAATCTGGACTCATGCTGGTAGCATCTGGCTATGTAAAAATCTTCATCCAAAAGCCCTCTCTCCCAAATGAGAAATCCTCCATATGTAGAAATTGTGTCAGAAGAAAACCATTATTGGTTTCTCAAAATAACCTCCACAAATCCATAAGAAAACCTGTCACTTCCAACCTGTCACTGCTCCCTCAATTTTTGGTATTTTCTAAAATGGGTTATGGGTTTTGTGCCTCTCCTTCCCATCTTTCCAGAACATTTTCAAATTCATTACAAAACTCATAAGATTTTACCTCAATGACTTCTATCACAACATCCTCTTCCTTAAGAAACTCTTGGTCTTCATTAGGTTCCTCATTGAACACTTGATCCTCATACATCACTGCATACTTTGTTTCAACTGCAACATCCTCAATGGCTGTAACTTTACTCATTTCTAGAACTCCTCCATCTTTCACCAATGTTGCAATAAATTTTATTTCTTCACTTTTCTCCTCTTCTTCCATGTTTTTATCCAAGCACACTGTTGCAACTTCTTCAACTTCCTCATGAATAACCTCTTCATATTTATCTTCCTTACCTGCACACACAAAATCATCTGCAAACAAATCAATGTTAGCATAATCATGGGACTTATCTTCTCCTATATGCATCTTCTCCATTTCCTTATCACATTCATCTGACATTTGCCCTTCAAATAAGATATCAATCTTTCTCATCTCCTCTTTGAGTAGGAGATCTTCTTCATCTTCACAAAATTCTTCATCAAATATAGGACCCTCAAATTCCATCATCTCAACTTCTTCTGCACTACTCAAATCAACAATACTCAAATTTATTGTCTCTTTCTCTTCTACATTTTCCAAGCCCCTCAAAGCCTCACCACAAATCTTTAAATCCTCAAGTTGTACTTATGTAAACTGCCTCACATTCGGCAACCTATTTACAAATCTTCAACACTTCTAGGTGTAAACTACCACACGTTTGACACTCTATCTATACACTCAGGAAAACCTCGTAATCTTCAACTTCTCAGGTATAGATTACCTCACATTCGGTGATCTGTCTACACACAAATCACACACACACCAACACCACAGGTCCTGCTACAAGCTGCCTCACATTCGATGATCTACCTGTAGACTCAGGAACAACCTGCTATGATACCACTAATGACAGAATCAACCCCACTTATGATAAAAATCAACCCCCACTAAAATAGAATTTAATGCCTTTGCCTAGGAAAGATATTCTCCACTATTTGAGGCATTATAAATTACTGGGGTATTTTTCCATAAAAAATACATTTACCAATATTCCCAAGGAAAATTATATTTGTTGCAAATTAAAATATTATTTCCCAAGCCCATAAACCTTATTAAAAACAAACAAACAGAAATTAAAATATTTTTGGTGATGTAAGGTTTCCATTGACCATGGATGCTCCTGCATCAAGTATGGATTGGGGCATAGTCATTGCTTTCGTATGTTATGTTTGTGGGATGTTCTTATCATCTTACTATGGCTAATATTTATCTTGTGCATGTGTTACAACCTAGCATCTTACATATTAATGTACCTTTTGCATTTATGTATTAAGTTTATTAAATGTTAAAGAACTATGGCTCATTCACATGTGTGTTACAACCTAGCATCTTACATATTAATAGTCTTTTTGCATTTATGTATTAAGATTATTTTATGTTCAAGACTATGGCTCATTTACATATCCAACAAGGTTATATTATGTGTAGTAGATATAAGTTCAAACCATTTGCTTACAGAGTCAACGTCCTTGTACTGGATATCTCAGTACCTTGGTCTTATATACCTTGGTTGCATAACTATCCATGTGCTATATTAAAATCCAAGATTTCTCTTTATAAATATTTGTGTAACTGATGCAACAAGTTATCCATTTATCCATCCATACATCCAAAATCACAATATGGTTTTCATACAAGGATTGATCAATAATCTATTATTTTTCTCTCTATCATGTTCTATTCTATCCCATTTTCTTCTATCTATCATCAAGGTCTTTTGTATACCTGCAAAATAACGTATGTTAGCCCATCATCATATAAATCCATAATCATATCATAATTTCATCTCATCCATACATCTATAAGCATAAATATCATCAAGTGAATCCATAATCATAAGTACATCATTACATCCATAGCATATAGAAATACATCATCATACATCATACATCATTACTGGGGCATGATTGTAACATATTTTCATCACTATTTTCTTTGAAACAATGCTAAATCACATTGTATCAAAGAGGGGCAAAATGTAGACACCTAAAAATGACCCTTCGCATTGCATCACTTGCATACATCAATTCTTCCCAAATCACTTGCATTTAACATTAATTAAATAAGCTAATTATTTAATTAATTTCATCAGTTTCGTCTAATTTCCCTAAATTCCAACATTAATTGAATAAATTCTATTTATTTAATTAATATAATCAAAGTTCCTCTTCATTCCTCAAAATTAAATAATTTTAATTATTTAGTTAAATCATTATCTTCTTTTAAATCCACATTAATTAAATAAATAAATTATTTAATTAATTCATCACTTAAATTCCTCTTATCCATAATTAAATAATTATTTAATTATTTAATTGATCAATTATTCCTCTAAATTTAAATGAATTATTTAAATTTATTTAAATTGACTTTATCTTCTAAAAATAAATAAAATTAAATATTTTATTTATATTCCTTCATCATGCAAAATAAATTAAATAAATTTATTTGTTTAATTTATTTAAATCTTCAATCATCTTCCAAAAATAATCTTATTTTTCCATGCACAATCAATTAAATAAATTTATTTATTTAATTTCTCAATTATCTTTCTATTCTTCTAAAAATATCATTTTCATCTATGTGCACAATCAGTCTTATTTTTAGAACTTCATAAAGTAAATTTAAAGTTGAGTTAATTGGCTTTAATCATTATTATTTTTATCATCAACTCATAAATTATAAAAAACATTCTAATTTATGAAATCAAATCCTATCTTTATTCTAGCAATCAGTTAACTCAACAAAGCAACTTTAAAATATTCTAAACATGACACATGGCATGTGCACATTCATCATGTCTTTTCAACTCATCTAAATAATTGATTTCATTTGTTTATCTCCACCGTTGATCGACCTTTCCCTGAAACCTATATATACCCCCTTCACTCCTTCAAAAAATCCTCTTCGATCATTTATTCTCAGGCATCCATATAGCACTTGAGCATTCATCGCATCGTTGAGCATACATCACATCTTTGAGCACTTTGAGCACTTATCTACATCCACTTGTTGCAACCATGGGTATGAGACGTATTGAGCAATCCACATAAATCCAAGAGATCAATAAAATCTAGGTGATAGCTTCTTTGTTCGTAATTTGATTATTCATTGATTTCGTTATCCCTTAGATCAATCTTTTGATATTATAGGATTGAGTTTATTATCATTATTTTGATTTATCCTAAGCTCAATTTTACCTATACACACTTAATTGTTTCTTCTTCATCACCATCCACTAGCTGGTATGTCAAATCTATGACTTTAGGATTGGTGATGACATCTACTAGGACATCTAGGTGTCATGTCTGCACCTCTACCTCAGGAGATCCAGGCTCATTCATAACTTTGACATTTTGTGATGCCTGGGGTGTACCTTGGGGTGTTATGGCAGTATTCCTTAGCAAATTCTCAATAGAATTGGCTATCAGATCCCTTGTCACTTCAATATTTGTCAAATCAATGGTTTTATTCAAGGGTAAGGGTTGATCAACCATCCTCTTCACTTCTTCTCTTATTTCCTTGGCTAATTCATCCTTAAATTTGACTATGGTTGGGATGGACACATTATGTTACATTTCTTTGTATGGTACCTCCACATCCTTTGGGACCATTGTCCTTGTGGATGTCTTAGCCATATGCTTCCTAGCAAACATCCTCTCCATCTTAGTGGACTCTTCATGCTCTTTGAGTAGGACACCCAGATGCACATTGGTTGTTCCTTTCATTACAGGTGTATATCCTCTATTTTGTCTAGGGATATTCATCCCTTTAAGTAGATCCTCACCTTTCTTTGCTGCTACTTGTTCTTCTTCATCCTCCTCAATGTCCTCATATGTGTCCTCTGGCTCATCCACCTGCCTTGTAGTTATGGTGATGGATGGGATAGGTATCTCTCTTTGAGGTGAGGGCATTGTCACAATCATAATGCCTTTTGTCGCAAACTCTTCTGCTACTTTGGAAGAATCTGGTTTGGCCAGCCTAGCCTCCATAATTTGTCTTTTCTAAATCAAGAATTCATCAAATTCTAGATCTCCCAGATCTTGTCTTTTCCTTTTCTTATCTATGGTCACTGCCACTCCCTTTACTTTTATTGCAGCCAACCTCTAATCTACCCATTTCTTGGTGAGCTCCATGACCTTGGCTATGATTAACTCAATGGATGTGACCTCAGGTTGGTTCCAATTAGGAGGGGAGAGAGTTTTCTTGTATATCTGTTTATCCTCATATTCCTTGTTCATCAATTTTCCATCATCTGGATGTAGTTGTGAAGGGATATCAAAACACCCTAGTGTCTTGATCTAATTAAGAGTCAGTCTCTGATAATTTCTTCTCTTGATTTCTACTTCATCTAGACAATCTGCCCAGTAGTCCTCAAGATGCACCTCATGTCTTAGCTTCTTATTCACATACCTTTCCATTTTGTGGTATGGATCATATTATCTAGCTAGGGAGAAAGGCTACAAATGCAATATGTGCAGTTCTGCCTCTGATTGTTTTTCTCTGTCTATAGATGTTCATACATACCATCCAAGGAATAATGGAAACCTGACATTACCTCTTTTGTTCCTCTTTACATATGCCTCTTAAGAGGGTATGATCTATCTAGTTAGCTCTAGCAGCACCACTTTGTCTGTGGGATATCTTGGCAACATGAAAGGTTGTCCCTCAAATCCCTCCATCCAGATATATGTGAAAGTGGGGAATTGTATAAACCAAGTTCCATTCCTTGTAATTGCCTCTTGGGCTTCATTGCTCATCCTCTTTGCTTAGTCATCTTCCATTAGTCAGTCCAGATGCATGATGAAGTGATCATTTACTCTTCTATAATTTTGAATGGAGGCCTTCCTCTCCAATTAGGGATAATGATCCCATATTGTCTTCTCCCCAAGATGTCTTCCTATTCGGCCTACTATTTACAACCCAGATAATGTTGATTGGGCTACACAGGCATATACCACATTTGAGGTCATGTAAAACAAGCATATTTTGCCTCCAAAATGTCACATACCCTCATCAAGGCTATCATTGATGAGTAACGCCCATTGTATTACTTTTTCTATGGATTCCACCAATCTGATGAGCCCATACATCCATGGCTCAAAGTTACCAGAATCAACCTTTCCTATCATCCTGCTCAGCAACACGATTATGTACTGCACCTTTGGTGTGAAATCAAATTTGAAAAGCTTGTTGGGTAGCTTTGCAACTACATTTGCCTTATTATCTACAGCCCTCCAGAATGTGAACATGATCTTCCTGCAATCGGTGGACTTATTCTTGTACTGGGCTTCTAGGTCTTCAATATTTATGTGGAAAAAATTAGGGCCTATGGGAAATTGGAATGCCTCCATAATTCCCTAGACTGAAAAAGTCTGCATACACTCTCCCTTGTTTCTCTACCTTCATGTTGATGGAGTTGTAATTCTGTGCACATGGCGTCACCAATTCTAGGGCATCAGTTGCATACGAAAACCCCACTACATTTGTGAGGCCGATTATTTTTCCTTCCTTATTTCGATCGTTATGCATTTTAGTTGATGACATTATCAAACTTTTAGAGACTATGGTTTCATGATGCAGATTTGATTATATCTCCTGATTTTGATATGACATTGATTAGACATATGGTGATTCGATTTGATCATATTTTGATGCTATTTTGTGATTAGACATGCGAGATATTTTAGATGATGTTTGTGATGTGATTTCTAGTTATTTATGTGATGATGATTATGTGACAGTTGATAGAAAAATGCAGTTTAATTCAGAATTATGTTATAGATGATTATTGTTGTATTCAATGGCATGAATTTAATTCTAGTTGCTTCGGCTATGATTATTCATGATATGATTAACACTTGATCAAGATGTGCAGGATTTACATTCCCAGGCCATGGGAAATTGGAGGTAGGAATTCACACATATGTTATTCCATGTGAAACTGATCCATTCCCAAGAGGGATGAGGATCACATTTGAAATTTGAGTGTTGATTTAAGTACTTGTTTTAATTGTATCATTTTGGCCTAGCACCCTTTGTTTAAATTAATTAATATTATGTGTTGTATAATTTGTATTGACTTATACCACTTGGTATTGTTTTTATTTTTTTTGAGGCCACTTAAAGTAGATTTATGACCCCCTAGGTGAACCTTAGTGTCCCAAAATTTACCCTAGGTGATTACCCATGGGTCTAGGGTCAATTTTGACTAACTAAACCTTGGGATAACTCAATTGTGGTCACTCTAAACTGAGGTTTAGTTAAAGTGACGAAATTTGAATTAGATAAGGGTGGGAGATGAGTCATGCTTTGGGAAAGACTCATCTCCCTTCCCAAAGTTTGGGAATCCCTTCCCTAGGAAGACTTGGGAGGTCTCCAAGACTCCCAAGTGTGTGGGATCTTCCTCCAAGACTCTCACACACATGTGAGAGAATCTTGGAGGGAGATGGCTCTCTTAGAGAATAAGAGGATGCCATATGGCATCCCTTATCCTCATGGAGGCTTGGAGGGGAATGCCACCTCACCACTTGTTCTCTCACACATGTGTGAGAGCACAAGTGGATAAGGTGAGGATTGAGATGGAATTGGAGGATGACACTTGTCACCCTCACACTTCCTCTCCCTTGCAAGTGGCATAGGAGGAGGAAGGAGAAGGTGACAAGTGTCACCTTCTCATTCCTCAAGGCCAAATTAGAAGGCCTATATTACCTCCTCTTGTTGAGGAGTGTGGGGTTCTTGCATTTTGGAGATTTCTTTCTATTTTGAGCAATTTTTGGGGAAGTTAGAGGGATTTTGGAGATTGGAAGGTTTGGAGAAGCTTGGAGCTCATCACCATACATGCTTCCATAATAGGGCTTTTGAAGGTAAGCCTCATGACTTTGTTCTTAACCCTTGCATATTTTTATTGTGATTTGTTGTAGTAATGTCGTTTGTTGTTCTTTTTATTTTGTGTGGGATGGGAGTTTAGTGAGAGCACCTCCATTTGGAGGTAAGGCTCAACTTGTTTGGGGTAGAGGAAAGGAACCTCCTTGAGGTCACTCCCATATTTTGTGCTATTTATGGCCTTGAGGGCTTCTTACTTGTTGTGGAGGTTATTTGAATGGCAAGAGTGCCATGGAAGTTTATTCTGAGATATTTGAGGAGTTGTGGTTTTGGAGGTTTTGGCTTGAGGCCATGAGACTTGGTATTTTGGTATTTTGGTGTGGCCTTTGAAGTAGAGGGGTCCATTCCCTACCCCCATCAAACTCATTTTCATGAGTTGTGTTATGTGTTTATCCTTGGGGTTGATTTTTGTGTTGTTGTTGCTTTGATGCTTGTTGTGGTATGTTGCAACCATGTGAATCCCTACCTCCCTAGCTCAGGGGTGACCCACTGGCGGGTCTATGGTAGGGAGGAGGGCATTTCAAAGTGGTTGGGGTTTCCTTCTTGTTGTGTATTTATTGCAGGTGCTTAAATGAAGAAATGGAGCTTGATGAGAAGTCCATTTTTGTGTTGCTTTAGCCATTTGTTGTTGGTTGTTTGAGCCATGGCCTTTGTGGCCTTGTTGTAATTTATTTTGCTAAGTTATTCTACCCTTGGAGTTGGCTGTAAAAAGTATTGAAATGTAAACATCCTTTTTATTTTATTTAAAGGTTGTTTATTCTCTATGTTGTGGAGTTGTGGTTTTGAGTAGTGCATGAGAAATTATCTTGTTGCTGTCATCTTTTCCTTACAAAAAAAATTATGTATATATGAGTGTTGTTAAATAAATTTTATTGGCATTAAAAGTTTCATTGTATTAGTTGTTGTTAGAAGATTAAATGAGAATGCATATTCTACCACATAGGTTCTTTTCAAAAAATAAGGTTAACTATGTATATTCATGCCTTTTCAAAAAAAAAAGAGGGAAATGCTACTGATTATTTTATAATTGCAAAACTGAAAGTTAATATTTTTGTATTTAACCATTGTTGTGAAAAGTTAGTTATTGAGTATATATATATATACACATATGTATATACATATATATACATATGTATGTATACATATGTACATATACATATACATATGTACATATACATATACATATGTACATATGGAAATATATATATATATATATATATATATATATATATATATATATATATATATATTTACATACTTGTCCTTTTAACCAAGCTTCTTGTTCTTTTTCTCTTCATTATTTTATTGTGTGAATACAAAAATTTGTAGAAAAAAAAAGAGGCTTATATAATTGTTGTATATGTTAAAATATATATATGCACTTATATATATATATAATGTAGTGCATATGTATATATGTTTACCATAATAGAAAAATATATTTATTGTGTTTTATTAAAAAGGCAGCATGTATATATGCCTGTGTATATATATACACACACATATATATACATATATATCTGCAAATACAAATTAATACACATTGAATATGTCATAGAATAAAATTTAAATGTGTAAAAAAAAGGGCGGATTTAAACCCTAGTGCCGAAGTTCTGTTAAAGAAAAAAAGGAGAGACTTTGGTGGACGGCGGCCATGGCCGCCGCCCACCAAAGGTTACTGCAGAGTGGGTGTGGGTGGGGGCTCAGCCCCCTCCCCACACCCGCTTCCCCTCTCCACTGAACTCCCCGCGGATCCCCTCCACTGTCACTTAATACTGCGCAACACTCCCCACGACTCCCTTCTTCCCCGCGCTCCCCGCAAACTCCACCACCAAGGCCACACTCCCCCTTTGGCCCTTCGCACTTTTTACCACAGTTCTCCTCTACGGCAGTGGTGATAGCAACACTTCCCCTCGCCTTTGATGTTGTTTGGCCCTTTGATCTTTAAAACCTGCAGTACGTAAATCAATCTTAAAACATATACAGTATTTATCTATATATATATATCACTCTGTCAAAAATAAAAAGAGTATAACCATAACCTTTTTGTGTATACCTCCGTGAGAGGTAGTAGCAAGCTCCACTCATGGATCCTTTCCATTCTTTTTCCAAACCCTAACCTGCATAAATAAAGAGGCAAAACAAAACAAGAAAACAAGGAAGAATGAGATAGAGGAGTTAGGGCAACATAAAGGAAATCAATAAAATAAAATTAGGGCATTTCATTTTGGAAACAATATTTTAATGAGAGGAGTTGTGAGGAGTTTATTTTATTCCTTATTTTTAACTCTCTATTTTGCCTTGTCTTTTTAATTCTTGTGTTCATTTAATTTTGTCTTTAATTTAAATGGGATTTTGCTTTTTGTTTAAATGTCTTGTGATTTGCATTTTAAAGGGAAGGATTAATTTTTGTTGTTATGGGAAGTGTGTTCCCTTTGTTTTAATTCATTTTAATCAAGGTATTTATTTAATATTTCCCTAGCGTGATTTTTAATATTTTATCTTTTTATCGATATTACTATTATTTTACAGGAAAGAGTATTTTAATCTCTTTCCTCCTCTTTATTCTGAGTTAGTTAATAAATATAATGCCGAAATTATATTTATTAATGGACTCAATTTTGAAATCCAATTTGGCTTCGTGTAATTATTTTTAATATTTTATTTCGAGCTTTTAACCCTTTAATGATAGGTCGATCTATTTGACCTTGGCAGGGTATTTCTTTGGTTATTTTAAATTGTTTTTAATTTGTTCTTGAGTTTAAATTTTTATTCTTAAATATTGTTTAATTCCTTATTGGGATCTTATTTTGAAAATTTTTAAGTCGATTAGTGAAAATGAGTTATGCTGTCGAAATTTTCCTAGATTTCTAGGGTTTAATTTTTACGATATTTTATTAACTTTTATTTTACCATTCCACTTTAATCATGCATCCATCATGCCATTATTTTTCTTGATCATTATTTCAATTTTCATTTTGACCTAAGTTAGGGTTAGGTTTCAAATCTAGAGAAATCATCTTCACACCTAGGACTCTTAGGGTTCAAATTAAAATCGTTCTAACCCTAAAAGCGACACACTTCGTGTTGCATACCCCCTAGACGGCTATCATCACGCAGGGGACTGCGTGGGACAATGCACCTCCCTGAATTATGTTGACATGGTTATGCCTTATGCGTATTGCCACTGAGCATGCAGACATGTGCAAGGGGGTTCCTAGGGATAGGTAGAAAAGTTTTTTGTAATTCATGTCATGACCATATGGCAAATGTGGACATGACACGTGTGTTGTGTGTCGTGACCGTATGGGAAATGCGGGCATGACAACATTCCACATGCCAAAGTTGAAAATCTTCTAGAGAATAGGGTTTCCATCTCCTCCATTTAGCTTGGCGGTCTAGGTACTTATATCTATATTTCTAGAATGTGTGTCCCCCATCTTTCCAAATCGAAAGCCTATTACCCCAGGAGGTGGGAACATGGGGTTCTTAAACTCTGCATCATTCTTGTTCTTTCGGTTCTGCATCTTGTCCTATAATTAGTAGATATGCAGAATTTAACCTATATTATCTTTTATCATTTTCCACTTATTTTTACTAAACATCTAGACTTTTACCATTTTCCAGAATAACCATAATCACATGCAGACAAAATTATCCTAAGCATAAAATTTACCTTTCATTTTATGATAATCATACGATAAAACAAAGAATAGGGTTTTTGTCATTTACATACCTATTTTTCTGAATTTAAAATCTAATTATTATGTCTGGATATGCCTTTTTAATTTGTTATCACCCTTTTACTGCTTGTTGTTCTTCACCTATACCATTTTGTTCATGCTTATTATCGTCGTAAGATCACTGTAAAATCACTTGAACTCTATAATTTTCTTTCAAAATGCTTTGGTAATGTTAAAATGACCCAATTTTACCCTTTTAAGCATTAACATCTAGAATTAGGTTATAATAAATCCTAATCTACATCAGCTCAAGGATGTCCGCTTATGTGGCTCAGGAGATCTCTACAAGTGGCAAATTCTAATTTGAAATTTTGAATAGCCAACAATTCCTTTTTGTGGCATTTAATGTGAGTCTGGATATAGGATATGTGTATATGAACATTTAAGTAATATGCTCACTTTCAAAACATCCATATGCATATCTAGATGACATCACCAGTCATTTGGTCAAACATTGACCTGAGGCTGAATATTAGGATGAGGAAATCCTAATGTATTTACCTTTATTTTTTAATATCAGGACAATAAAATGTCCATGTTGAAAAGTCAAATGCATGCCACATGGCACCATTTCATTGGATGGGGAAGGTCATTTTGACTAGTTCATAAAGCAAGGATATGGACATTCAAAAATGTTCATATATTAGAACTCATGAAATGTCCCTAGCTTGAATGTCTGGATGATGTCAACGTCGTGAAATGTTTTCCTTAAGATAAAGGAAGTGATGTCATCAAGATATTAGGAGAAGACTGGACATTAAGATAATGTCTAGATACTTAGATTGAATATCCAATGCACATGACTCCTTCGGGGTATGATAGGATAAATTTGACGGGTGCATCCTATGGATATCAGGATAACCTTTTACTTAGTGTTTCTCAACTTTCTCGGTCTGGATATTTGTTAGGATATTGCCAATATGAGGACATTAAGTACGAATATACACATTAAGGAAATGTGAATATCCATATGGACATTTGACCAAACTTTGACCTTGTATAACTTCTTTGTTTTAATGAATTTCTAAATGATCCAAAAAGCAAAGCTACTTAAAATTTAATCTTCTATCCCTTGGCAAGATTTGTGAGGAAGAAATTCACACTTGGAATTTTGTCATATAACTCAAGATCCGGACATGTATAGAACATGACTAGACATACTAATTGATAATGCTTTTACCATACCGCCCAAAACAAAAGGGAAAGCAAAACAAGCAAAGTAAAGTAAAACAAAGTTGGGTCCCTATTTTGCTAGGGAAAAATGGGGTGTGTTGTGTAACCACACAATAACATGAGGATGTAGTCTGTAGACTATTTCCCTACTCTCTAGGAGAAGAGGCATACCAATGGTATGTGAATTTGCCTAATAATTCCATTAATTCCTAGCAATTGTTGGAAGATGCATTTAAAGCTAGATATAGGATCCCTATAGATGCTGCTACAATTTATCATTGCTTCACTGATATTAGGTGAGGAGAAGGTGAACTTGTTACCAATTTCAATGACTAGTTCCAAAAGGCTTATGCCAGACTTGTAGCTCCATATGTCATTGCTACAGATGTAGCACTACTGGTATATCTTTCAGCCTCGGATCCCTTGACATCCATATTTGTAAGAAGAGCAAACCCTGCTATGATAGATTTAGCTGATGCTTATACAGAGGCTATAAAAGTTAACACAGAGATGAAACAAGTAGTATATGGACCTTTACCTGGTATAGGACCCCCCACATTACCTAATCAGATGGAACATATTAATGGAGCTCTGTCAAATCTTGCTCCGATAGCCAATCCTTTGCAAATTCCTCTGATCAATGCAATTCCTCCTTAGGGAAATGGCCATATAGTTCCACAACTAGGATATGCCCCTGCGGAAAATAGACCAAATGGAAATGGTTCTTCATTCTTTGCCCTTAGTCAAGACAATGTATTAGCTAAGGTGCAAGAAGAAAAGGAAGACATCAAAGAAATAACTGCTCAGCTAAAGAAGTTAACCATTAAGGAACCAAAGTTTCTATTCACATAATAACACTCAAAATCAACAAAATAGAGGATATCTTGACAGAGGATACAACAATGACAAGGGTTTCAATAACAATAATGCTCTTAGACCTCCTAGAGTCTAGAATACTAGACCTAACAATGGCTCTCTACCTTCACCCTTAGACAATCAGGCACCTCTTGAACCAAAATAGACTACAAGAGTGATTTAGTTGAAGCTGCACTAAACAATTGGTGTAGGATCCACAAAACCAGTGCACATGCTAAACTAGATTGTCCTTAGTTCAAAATTACAAGTATCTTTCAAGAAGTACAAAACACTGTAGGGGAGGTTACTTTACTAGAAGGTAATGAAATAGTACCCCTAGGGTATGAATCTGCAATGGTCCTAGAAATCTCTATACATCACCAACAACAGATGAATACAGTACATGAGAACTATACATTAGTCTATGAAGAG
Source organism: Cunninghamia lanceolata (assembly GCA_027924645.1). Taxonomy (NCBI): domain Eukaryota; kingdom Viridiplantae; phylum Streptophyta; class Pinopsida; order Cupressales; family Cupressaceae; genus Cunninghamia; species Cunninghamia lanceolata. The sequence goes on from BSBN01000082.1 coordinate 5,370,836, forward strand.
TCAGCATTAGCTTTGGATACACATGTTTTCCTATTTGAGGATGACAATGAGCCAAAGCAAGAGGGTGATGAGGTTCATTCTTTCCAATAGTACCAAAGAGGTCACAATTGCAATTTGAGGAGTACCAATAATTGTCCTTGGGGTCCACTGACCAGTTCTATTCCACCAAACAATTTCAATAGTCCTCCAGATCCAAATGCCAGCAACAATTCAAGACCTCCACAAGTAAATCAGTTGTGGCAAAAGTATGACTCAATTAGATGAATCTAATAAGTTAATTACATATTTAGCTAATGAAATGAAGAAAATCAAAATTATCTTATCTTTGTCTGAATTACTTAAGATCCCGGTCATAAAGAAGGCTTTCGTTAAGTCCTTAGAAGAACCTATAGTGAAGGATGACATTCCTAGTAAAGTCCCTATCAAAGATCCTATACCTAAGGATACTCCTTTCAAACCTAAAGATAAAGCTCAAGTTCATACTGCAGATGTAGCCCAGGTAGCATTATATAAAGAAAAATCTGAATTGCCTCCATTTCTCCTTACTCTAAGGATATTTGGAAAGAATCTGCATAACTTCCTAGTAGATTCAGGTGCATCCACAAATGTCATGCCCCTCTCTATATTCCAAGCATTAGGCCTTTCCCCTACTAAGTCTCTAAAGAAAGTCACTCAGCTGGATAAGTCTGAAGTTAATGTCATAGGAGAATTGACTCATATCCATATGCAGTTAGCATTTGACCCTAGGGTGCAGCATTTCATAGACATACAGGTGGTTGATATTCCAAATACCTACAATATGCTCCTAAGTAGAGACTGGTCTAAAACTCTCAATGGATATATGTCCACTAACTTTTCACACATGTGGTTGCCATGGAGAGGCATCCCCAACCAGGTCCACATTGAAGTAGAACCTTAGATGAAACACATGATTATAGAATACCTTTAGAAAAATGAGGTATTATATCTTGAGGTAGAACCAAGAGTATATACGCTAAAGCCTCAAGGAGTTAGTATAGAGGAAATACTCATGTGTATGCATGTACATGAGGATGATAAGAGAGATGAAGTTATGCTTGGAACAAGTATATTAGTAGAACCTGGCCGCGATTCATTGGATGAGGATGAAGCTAATCATTTTCATGAGTTTGAAAGGTACTTATCCAGGGAAGTACAGAGATTCTATTTCCAAGGGACATCTACTAAGGATGTACTTATGAAGGGATGGTTTAAACTGCATGGAAAGTCACATTCAAAAGACACTTGTGTTTTATGTCTTGACATAGTGGAAAAGGTAGAAAGGATATGTCTAAAAAACAAGAAACCATTACCAAAGGTGACTAAGAAGCCTAATATGGATGGGAATAATCACCTGTTACTCTTTCAGGATGTTGGAAAATATGAAGAAGAAACAAAAGAAAAAGACTGCAATATCTCAAGATAAAGCATATGAGGACAATCAGTCCACAAAAAGAAGAGATATTCAGGATATTGAGAATTAGAAAAAAGAATATCTGGATGTCTTAGTTCCTCAAAAGCATCCAGAGGTGATCAAGTAGGAACCACATAGAATTAAATGGATAGCCACAAGAAGCGCTTCCCATTCCAAAAGAAAGAAAGAAGGTCCAGATAAGGATCCACCAACAGAAAAACCATGGATATTAAGGTCTAAAGTAGGAGCTGGAGTAGGAATAGATTTAATTAATCTGCAAGGAAAATCTTACCTTGCAACATATAGGCTCCAGTTTCACTACACGAATAATGTGGCAGAGTATGAGGCCTTGATCCATGGCCTACTGTTTGCTTTAAAGAAAAAGGTGAAAATACTGCACATGTTTGGAGATTCAGAGTTGGTTGTTAAGCAAGTAAAGAAGCAGTATGCATGCAATTACAAGTTATCTAATTACAGATACAGAGTGTGGGACTTAATTGAAGGATTCAATGCCTTTAACCTCACTCATGTTCCAAGGAAAGAGAATCAACGTGCAGATGCATTAGCTATAGCTGCTAGTACCTTGGAGCCATTGGTAGTGTTAGGGCTTAAGAAATTCTCAATTGAATTAGTGTCTGTATCATCAGTACCTAACAATGTGATAAATTTTCAAGTCTTTGAGATGACCAGCACATTCTTGATTTTAATGCCAATAGAGACATATTTGAAGCTCAAGTGATGGATGGGCATAGTCATGATGATTAGACATGGGATGATGAAGAGATATTTGAGTTACCTAATAAAAAAATCCCCAAAGGAATGATTGAGCTTGAGAGGATGTTTGATCTGGATAATATCACCAAACAAAAAGCTTTGCCCAAGACCAATGGTGGTGAATATCAACCTGTTAATATAGGGCAAGGTCTGGACATCATAAATATCCTTGTAGGAAAAGTATGTACTTTAGCAGAGCGTGAAGGGATAATATAGGCCCTGAGAGATTATATACATGTGATAGCATGGATGTATGATGAGTTGCAAACATATGGTACTTCCATCATCACTCACACTATACCACTAAAGCTTGATGTCAAGCCATTCAAATAGAAGCAAAGGTCAGTGAATGCCCTGCTGGAGCCAATAATATTTGAAGAAGTTAAGAAGCTCTTAGCAGCAAGAATTTTCTTTCAAATAAGACACTCCACATGGGTAGCTAGCCTAGTACTTGTGGGAATGAAGAACAGGGACATCCATCTATGTTTTGTGTGTATAGGAAAAATTGAGAGATTGAATGATAAAATCACAAAAGCAATGATAATAACAACTCAATTACCCATAACATAAAGAGATCGATCTAAGTAAAAATCCAATATCAATGAATAAATCAATTTAAAACAATAAATACTTCACCTAGATTGTATAGTTCTCTTTGTATGAATGTAGATTGCTCAATAATGTTGTGAAACCATGTTTTCAACAAGCGGTTGTAGGTTGTGTTTGTGCTCAAAAGATCAAAGTGCTCAATGATACGATGTATGCTCAATTCGTTGCTAAGGAATGCCTGAGAATAAATGATCGAACAGATCAAAAGGATTAATGATCGAAGAGGGTTTATATAGGTTTCAATGAAGATCAATCAACGGTCCAAAAAAATCAATGGAATCAACGGATGAGATAAATCAAATAACTCATGATGAATGTGCACTTGACATGTGTCACACCAAAAAAGTATTTTTATTAAGATACTTGTTTTTTGATAAAGATAGGATTTGATTTCATAAATTAGAATGCTTTTTCTTCTAATTCATGAGTTGATGAAAATAAGATAAATTAAAGCCAATTAACATAACTTTAGATTTGCCTTTTTTAGAGTTCTAAAAATAAGACTGATTGTGCACATGAGTTATCATGATATTTTTAGAGGAATTGGAAGATAATTGAAATTAAATAAATAAATTTATTTAATTGATTGTGCATGATTTTGAAGATTAAATAAGATATGAAGATTATAAATAAAATATTTGATTTTATTTATTTTTAGAGGATTGAGATAACTTAAATAAATTTGCATGATTTATTTAAATTTGGAAGAACAATTTGATTTAATTAAATAATGAAAATTATTTAATTATAGATATGAGGAAATTGATGAATGAATTAATTAAATAATTAATTTATTCAATTGATGTGAATTTGAATTTTGGAAGAAGATAATGATTTAATTAAATAATAAAAATTATTTAATTTTGGAAGAATAAAGTTGATTTTGATGAAATTAATTAAATAAAGAGGATTTATTTAATTGATGTTGAAAATATATGATTTGGACAAATTTGATGAAATTAATTAAATAATTAGATTATTTAATTAATGTTGAAATGCAAGTGATGCGACAGATTTGATGAAAATGCAAGTGGTTCGAAGACATGGTCATTTTTAGGTGTCTACATTTTGCCCCTCTTTGATGCAATGTAATTTATAGCGTTGTGTCAAAGAAATCGATTGTTGAAGACACAATACAATTTTGATGCCCCAGTGCAGCTAGCTACCCCAATCTATGCCCCCTCAAGAGGAAAGACAGGGAAGCAACAAAAGGACTAGGTTGACGCTCGACTAGAAGATTGTGTTGGAGAGAAAAAAATGCGACTTGGGGTGGGAAGAAAAAGGGGAGGGACACTATAAATAGGTCCCAAGAGGTCAACACACCTCATTTGTACACTTGAGTTGTCAAAAGTGAGAGCTTGTAGCCTTCTTGCTTAGTTTGAGAGAGTTGAGTGGAGAGAGTTCGCAGCTTGTAGAGATACTGATCCCAGTGCATAAGCATTGGGTGGAGCAGGTGCGGACCTACGGGAGGCCAACGGGAGCACTGGCAGTGGTAAGTGGTCAATAACCTCCTTGTGTTGAATTTTTAGGTCATTTCTAGGGTTTTTTCTAGGTTTGTTTTAGGTCAGCCAAAAGCGCTGCGCAATGCTAGAGCACCTTTGGTGGTTAGGTTTTGGCGCGCTAAAGCACAGTTGGTAGGTCAGTCAAGTGCTATTGGTCGAAGTGCGGTGCCTTTGGTTTTAGGGTTTGTGCCATAGCACAATTGGTAGATCACCGAAGCGTTGTTGATAGCACAGTAAGGCGTTGTTGGTCTTGAAATGAGGCACTTTTGGATTAGGTTTTGCAAAAAATGTGTTGCCTTTGCAACGCAGTAAGGCACTGTTGGATACGTAGTAAAGCATAATTGTGTAAAACAAGTCTCTTTTGGTTTCGACAGTAAAGTGCTTTTGTGCAAACAGTAAAGCGCGAAAGGTATAATAGTGCAGTGCACTTGGGAAAAACAAGGCACTTTTGGCTTTTTAGCTAGTTTGACCTAGGTTGTTTTGAACATGAGTCTCTAGGGTTGACCTAGGAGTTTACCACTTAGGTTAGAGATGTGTAGGGTTGACCTAGGTTTTGCATCACTATATTGTGCTTGTAGATGTCCTTAGTGACTTGAGTAGATTTCAAAAAATTTGTAAAAGGTCTGACAAGTGGTTTTGTGGATGCAAAGAGTCCTTCCTCCTCTGATGTCGAGGGAGTGACACCACATCATTGCAGGCGAGGTGGTATAGGTTACGTGGGAGAAGGATGCATTCTTGGAGTACATGGGACTATGGCATGTGGCACATTTGATGCATATTAGGGTGAATCTCACCCTTTTGACAGATATTGTGAAAAGATATCATAGTGAGACTTGCTCATTTCACTTTCTGACAGGGGAGGCTATAGTGACACTTAAGGATGTGTATCACATCCTCAAGATCCTAATTGATGGAGAGAGAGTTGATTTCAACCTAGGACATGGTGAGGCTGGCATGAGAGAGGTATTCTGCACTGATGACCTCTAGATAGAGGATAATGAGATCCGTTGGGCTAATGTTCTAAGACTATGTAATAGGATCCAATGGATTGTGGCTGCTTTAGTTGGTGGCTTCCTCTGCCCATATAGGCAATCCTGAGGGTTATCTGTTGGATGGGGTACTGTACTATCAGGGATGTTTACACATGTCATCTATTATGCATGGGGCCCCTGTGTTTTGGGGTAGCTATACCGAGACTTGCATGACTGTGTATATAGGAAAGGACAGAGCCTATCAACTGGTGTTACATTGTTACAGGTATGGGCTTGGGAGCACATCCCAGTTATTAGACCTATGACTCAGCGTTGCCACGAGAGGGGGGAGCCATATGCTTTTCTATATGAGGGAGTGATCACACACGGGTGGCTTGGATCTGTGAGCTTCTGGAGGTGATAAATTGATGAGATGGATATCTTCATGTGGAGAGCATGGCTACTGTGTGAGGCATGGGAGGATGAGCATGAGCAGCTAACATATTGCAGACAGGCATGATATCTATTTGGTAGACGTACATATACAATTAAGAGATACCTACCGGAGTGGGTATTGAGACAATTTGGTTTACCACAAGGGTTGCCTGTTAGAGAGGCGACACATGCGAGGACACGGCGGGAGGTTGGGAACTAGGATGCTAAGATTCTAGTGGCCATAGCCTTGGCAGAGTTGCGGGGACTTGCCCCAATGAGATGGGATTGGGATTCAGGATTGGCTGATCTGGGGACACTGCTAGAGTATGAAAGGTATTGGCAGACACACAGGCTAGTAAGACTGACCACACCAGGGGTGGAAGGAGAAGTACAAGAGGTATTGGTGCTAGGTGGAGAGGTGAGGGTCAGACAAGAGGCTAGAGAGCAGGCCAGACAGTAGGCGGGTGGTGAGAACAAAGGCTAGTAGGCTGATTTATAGATGGCTGAGGCAGAGGATCCAGTCGTAGAGACTGAGCTGTAGTATGCACAACGGCTGCTACAGGAGGAGATTGCACGAAGGACTTGCTTGGAGCTCTAGATGGTGAGGTTGAGGAGGGATAGAGATGTAGCGAGGGCGGAGGCTAGACAAGCTGAGGCCCATGCTCAGGCACACTCACAAGAAGCAGTAGTAGCACAGAGAGCATTGGCAGTGGCACAGGCCGTGCCAGCACCAGTAGTAGATGATGGGTAGATTGCCCAATTGACTTTGGAAAGGGACGCAACAGTACAACTATGTTTGATTATAGAGGCCACCCTATAGAGGGTTAGGCGGGAGAGAGATGAGGCACACCATGCATTGGGTGCCAACCAAAGGACATTATATAGAGAGCTCATCCATGTATAGGGAGAGCTTGTGTTAGCAGCCAAAGAGGCCAAGTATTATAGGGGTCTCTATGTTGGGGCAATGCCGGCAGATCAGCAGGCACCTAGCTATCGAGAGCAGAGCAGGTTAGGGGCATCCACGTCACGCAGGATGGGGCAGTCAGTGTCCTCCATTAGAGGACCCTTTGTGCCACCAGGGGGAGGAGGACTAGCAAGGGTACCTTCACCTAGTACAGGCAGAGGACAGGGATCATAGCAGGAGGGCAGCTCTATTCACTAGCTACCACTATAGCATGCATTTTTGTATATTGTATCAGTTTTGTATCATGATGGACATTGTATATTTTGACTAATGACTGCATCCATATGATGTATATTTTGCAGGCTCTTGATAGCCATGATGTATATATTGATGTATATTTGGATGTATACATATGGACTATTGATGTAGACACGTACACTTGTATTTTGATGACCTTTCACATGATGATATATGATGACATATTATGCTCACTGATGTTCATGCTTTTTGTTTTATGCATTTCCTTATGATATGGATGTGATGACATGTATGTATGATTATGGATTTATGTGATGATGTTTATGCTTATATGATGCTTATAGATGTATGACACATGATGATGATATGATGATATAGATGCTATGACATGTGATATCTAACATGTGGGTTTTGCAGATATGCACTAGATCGTGATGGAGATAGAAGAAATGAGAGAAAGATTGTTTGATCGATCATTGCTTCAAAACTATAGAAGGCCATGGATAAATGGATGGGTAGATGGATGAGCTTGTTGCAACGGTTTCACAAATGTTTATAAAGAGTAATCTTTATTTTTGATATAGCACGTGGATAGTTTGCCACCAAGGTATAAATGACCAAGGTGCTGTGATATCCGAGTGCATGGAGGTTGACTCTACAAGCAAGAAGTTTGAACTTATATCCCTTAGACATAATATAACCTTGTTTTACATGTGAATGAGCCATAGTCTTGAACATAAAATAAACTTCAAGACATAAATGCAAGAAGAATATTAATATGTAATATGCTAGGTCATAACACACACAAGATAAATAAGAAAGATGCTAAAGATAATTCCTCAAACATGGCACACAAAAGCAATGACTATGCCCCCAATCCGTACTGCATTGTAACATACCAAGATATAGATAAATCAAGGTAGTCTTGAATAGGTAATGGAAAAAGGAAAAAAAGATAAACCAAAAAGCAAATTGACTAACTTACAAAGTAAACATACAAGCAACATATTCTCTTGCCAAAGAGGTTTCTCAGGATAGATTGGATAAGAAAGATAACAGCTTTATCGTAGGAACGATGTGTCCATTAAAGGGTGTTATCTATTGAAAGGATAATGTCTAGTTTCAGAAAATGCAACATGTCGTATAAGATGTTTAGTCTGGTTTTGATCATGGAACATTATGTATAAGACAAGTGTGTTAATCTGTTGCTTGATTGAGATTGATTTAGTTGATGTTGGCAATTGATATGTAGGATAGTATATGGCTCTATAAGTAATTTGTTTTGCTTCGGGTTTGTTAAGGACTTTTACTTTGAAAGGATGTGTTTGTTTGTTGTTGTGCTGCTTGAGTTAGTCAAGTTAAGGTGAATGGATTTTGATAAATGGAAGATTAGAAAAGATGGCATGTCAATGGATTGAAATGGGTGAAGAATGATGAATCGTATGTGCCTGAGTACTGGATACATCCTTAGTATTCTAGACTGCCTACATACCCTATATCCACGGGATCAAGGCACATTACGATGAAAGATGAAAATGATAATATGTAGTTCTGGGTAGAATGATGAGTGTGTCAAGTTGTTTGAGCTTGGGTAGGTGAAACGATGACATCTTATGTACCTGAGTACTAGAAACTTCCTTCGTATTCCAGACTGCCTACATACCCATATGGGATCAAGGTACCTTAAGATGGAGATGAGATGATATGTAGTTCTAGTTGGTGTTTGATGATGTAGGAAAAGTGTTGGGTAGATAACCTCCTTATTGTAGGAATGATGTGTCTGTTAAAGGGGGTTAGCTATTGAAAGGATAATTTCTAGTTTCATAAATGAAACACCTTGTATAAGACACTTGGTCTAGTTTCGAGCGCATGACAATCTGTACAAGATAGTTGATATGGTTGAGTGGTTTGGTTTGGTGTGTTTGTGTGCTGGTTCTTGTTTGTGTTTTGTTTGAAGGATGAAGTGTTCTAAGTGTTGTTTTGAAGGTTGATGTGTTTTTGTTGTTGGTTGTTTGAAGTGTTTGTGTTGTTTGTGAACCACGAACAAGGATCCATTCCTAGACCTAGGTTAAGGAAAAAGTTGCCCCCATTCTAGTAGAGGTGTTGTTATGGTTGACTGACATAGGATAACCATGGATGATAGGAAGACATAGAAAGTTGACCTAGGACAAGATAGTGATAAGTGTTGACATAGATCAAGATGTGGGATAATGATGATTGACATTGACAAATTTCCAAGCTATTCTAGATAGGGAGATGGAAATGCAAACAAGGTCAATGGTTTTATTATGGATGGATGGATGAAGTTTGATTTGAAATGGACATGGAATGAACAAGACTCAATAGATGATGGATGCTGACTCTACACATAGCGCCTGTTTGCTAGGTTTTCACTATGGTACTTATCCAAGGCGCTTGTTTACCAGGTTTTCACTAGAGGACGGATTATTTTGATTTTTTATTTTTTTATTTTTTTGTTTTTCTTTTTTTTGACATGGATACTCTAAGGATCAGGCATAGAACTTCTTGAGATGAACACTGTTGAGTGGCTCATCTAGAGGAATGTCTCCAGGTGTTGCTAAAGTATAAGCTCCTGATCCATAAGCTACTGTGACAATAAAGGGTCCTAACCAATTAGGCTCAAACTTGCCCTTCTTTTCTTGATCTACTTGATTTCTCTGATTTTCTTTTAAGACAAGATCACTAACTTGAAACTATCTTTCTTTGATCTTTTTGTTATAGTTACACCGGAGGCGGTTTTGATAGACATGGAGATGATTAAGCGTTGCAAGGCGCCTCTCATCTAGTAGTTCTAGCTCAGCTAATCTAGAAGTGCGATACTCCTCTCCATCAATTAGGTGCTGCATGGATACTTTGAGGGATGGGATCTCGACCTCTATAGGTAGAATGGCTTTAGAGCCATAAACCAAGGCATAGGGTGTGGCACCAATTGGTGTTCTAATACTAGTGTGGTAGGCCCATAGGGCGAGATTGAGTTGCAAGTGCCAATCATGACCAACTTCACTAACTATTTTCTTGAGGATTTTGAGAATGGTTTTGTTAGAAGCCTTAGCTTGGTCATTACTCTGTGGATAGTAGGGAGTGGAAAAGTGATGTTGAATATTGTATTGTGTACATAAGGCACGGACATCTTGATTCTTGAATGGTCTCCCATTATCAGTGATAATGGCTTGGGAGATACCATACCGGCAAACTTGGCTATTTACTTACCGATGATATAAGTCATGGGAATGGCTTTGACCCACTTCGTGAAGTACTCAGTGGCGGTAAGGATAAATTTGTGGCCATTAGATGAGGATGGGTGGATTTGTCCTACGAGGTCGAGAACCCATTGTGAAAAAGGCCATGGAGTAGTCATAGGTTGTAGTTCATGAGATGGTGCATGAATCAAATCTCCATGTTGCTGGCATTGTAGACACTTCTTAGCAAACTATAAAGTATCTTGTTCTATAGTAGGCCACTAATACCCTATGCGGAGTATCTTCTTAGTGAGATTAGGACCAGTAGAATTTGTGCCACAGATACCTTCGTGTATGTCTCATAAGGTAGCATCAGCTTCTTCCCTGTTAAGACATCGTAAGAGGATACCATCAAGACTCTAGCGATATAGTGTATCACCTAGAATGGTGTAACGGGAGGATCGACAGATAAAGGTTTTCTGTTGGGTGGTGGATAGTTCAAAGGGAAAGGTTCCATGTTTAAGGTATTCATAGATATCTTCATACCATGGGGAATTGGGACCAACAAGTTCACGGATGATTTCAGTAGTTGGAACATCGATGGTTGGTATCAACAATTGCTCAATCAAGAATTCACATTTCTGTGTGTTTGCAGGCATGTCTATAAGTGACCCCATAGAGGCCATAGAATCTGCAGCCTTGGTATGCTCTCTTGGAATTTTTTCAAAAGTGATGCTAGAAAAGTGTGGTTTGTAGGCATCCACTAGTTGCTTGTAGGGGACCAACTTTTCATCTTTTATTTGGTACTCATCAGTGACTTGTCGAATGACTAGTTGTAAGTCTCCATATACCTATAGTTCTATGATGTCCCATTGAACTGCTGTGCTGGGACCTATAAGGAGTGCTTCATACTCAGCTATGTTGTTAGTACAAGAAAATGCAAGCTGATATGACTTGGGAATATAGTCATTTTGTGGTGTGATAAAAAGGATGTCGGCCCCTGATCCATGCTGTGTGTAGGAACCATCAAAATATAATTTCAACATTACTGAGGTAGAAAGAGTGAAGAGATTCTCATCTAGAAAGTCAGAGACCATAGGATGTACATCTGTCATAGGTACTTCTACTAGTTGATCTGCTAGGGCTTGTCCCTTGATTGCTTTACAATCCACATACGCAATGTCAAACTCACTAAGGATCATGGCCCATTTAGCTAGTCTACCTATGAGAACTGCTTTTGCTAGGAGATACTTCAATGGGTCAATTTTTGCTATGAGATTTATATGTTGGTTTAGCATGTAATGCCGCAACTTTTGGGAAGCAAACACTAAAGATAAACAAGCTCTTTCCATAGGTGAATAATTAAGTTCATAACCCACCAAGGTTCGACTGATATAATAGATTGTATGCTCTTTTCCTGACTCATCATGTTGTGCTAGACGAACCCCTAGGGCTGCAGTAGTAGTTGAGATGTACAAGATCAAAGGCCTATCGGCGACTGGTGGTACCAAGATAGGAGGTGTAGCTAGATATTCTTTGAGCTGATCAAATGCTGCTTGTCACTTATCATCCCATCAAAATGAGACATCCTTTCGGAGCAAGTGTTGAAATGGTTGACATTTATCTGCTAGCTGTGAGATGAAATGCCTAATAGACTATAACCTTCCTTGAAGGCTCATTAATTCTTTAAGGTTCTTTGGTGGAGGCATTTCTACTATAGCCTTGACTTTTGTTGGATCTACTTCAATGCCTCTGTGAGATACAATGTATCCCAACAGTTTTCCTGATGTTACCCCGAAGACACACTTCTTTGGATTGAGTCTTACTTGATATTTCTCTAGTCTATCAAAGATTTGTCCTAGAACCTGTATGTGATCTGCCCTAGAAGATTTTTCTAGTATATCATCAACATTATCCTCCATGATGTGATGAAAGAGATCGTGGAATATAACTGTCATTGCTCTTTGATAGGTTGCCCCTGTGCTCTTAAGACCAAATGGCATGACGTACCAACAATAGGTACCCCACGAACAACTAAAAGTAGTTTTATGTTGATCTTCTTCTACTATCATTATCTGATTGTAGCCAGAAAATCCATCCATTAGAGAAAGCATTTTGTGACCAGCAGTCAAGTCCACTATAAGATCAATGTTTGGCAATGGAAAGTCATCTTTGGGACATGCTTTGTTGAGATCTCTGAAGTCGGAACACATGCGGATGCCCCCATTTGGTTTAGCCATAGGTACAATGTTTAAGACCCATTCTGGATAATCAATTAGCTTGATGAAATTTGCATCTAACAGTTTCTATATTTCCACTTTCACCAAGAGAGCAATTTGTGGGTGCATCTTTCTTAGCTTTTGTTTGACTGGTTTAACTTTTGGATTAACTGTGAGATAGTGAACTACTAGTGAAGGGTCCAACCCTGGCATATTAGCATAGGTCCATGCAAAGTTGATGGTTCTTTGTAAGAAGAATTTGGTAAGATTATTGTGCTCTTCTTCTGATAATGATGCTGCAAGGAATGTGGTCTTAGGATTTTGTTCTGTGCCAATATTTATCTCTGTAGAATCTTCCACTAGGAGAGTTGATTTCTCTTGATACTTAGATGGTAGGGGAATGTCAAGTCCTCCATCCTCAGGTGCCATAGTTGGCTTTTCACCTTTGGATACATCCTTTGTTTTTACTATTTTGTGATTAGGAGGTGCCACAGTGTGGTTTTCACCTAGAGATCTTTCTTTATTTTTACTTTTGCCACTAGAGGATTTGACATTCTCACCAAAATAAGCACTTTGCTCTAGTTCCATTACAAAACTAGATTTGTGATCGCCAAGAGGGATACCATCCCAGAGTCCCATGAACTCAACAATAGCTTCATCATTCTATAATACATCTAGAATGGGGCCCCTTGTTGGTTCCAATCGATAAGTTCAGGGTAGACAAGTGTTACAATCTGGGTGTTGGTGGTGGATGTTAAGGATATAGATGATAGCATAAATACAGAGGATTCTATGAATAGGTCAGTCATATGGAGGGAAGAGTCATCAAAGATATCCTCTTTAGATGTCAAATCTGTAAGAGAAGTTTGTGCTACCTCATCGAGAATACCCTCGATGTCCAAGGCACGTGGTACCTTCCTACCAAATCCTAACCCCTTCTTGTCTAGTTTCTTCTTTACAATAATGGGTTCCATTTCACCTTGATTATTTTTTCCAAGGCCTCCTTTGCCTTTGTAGCCCATGTTCTTCACAATTCTTAGGCCATTCCCATATTGCTTGACTAGTATTGTGACTGGTTCTTTCTCCTTGTAGAGCCAAGAAGAGATATCTTCAATTGTTTCCTCTGCCAATAATTTTCCCTCTTGGAATTAGGTTAGAGATGCTGGGGGAGGAATAGTTGGTTTCTTAGTTGCTTTGGCTATGGGCGGTTGGCCGTAGGATTTAGGAGATAGGGGCATCCACCCTACACAACAAGATTTTGAGATATCATATTCTCCAAAGCCGATATCATGGATGTGAGCTTTGATTTCAGGAATAGGATGAGGTTTAGGTTCAGTTGTAGAGGCTTTTGTCAAATTTTTAGAATCGACATACAATGGCGATTCCTGGGCTTTGTCATTGTTTGGCACTTGGTTGGAATTTTTATAACTGCCTTGCAAGACACGATAGAATTCAAAGGGATTAGGATCTCTGGGAATAGTTATCTCCATACCATTAAATGGGAATTTGAGAGACTGATGGTACATTGAGGGAACAAATTTCATGGCATGGATCCATGGGCATCCTAGGATAATGTTGTAAGGTAGCTCAATGTCAAGGACTTGGCACCTAGTTTCTAGCATGACCAGGCCTACTTGTATAGGCAAGTAGATAACACCTTCTGACCGACGTTCAACATCATCATACCCCTTGATTGTAATACTTTGATCAATGTTGACATGATCCTCAGAGTATCCCAATTGTTTGAGTAACTATAGAGAACAGATATTGGAACCAGCACCACCATCTATAAGTATGTGTTTGATCTTGCATTTATGGATGAAGACTTCAATGTGAAGGGCATCATTGTGACATGGATCATGAGATGGGAGGTCATTTTTAGAGAAGACCACATTGTAGGGTGAGGCAACGTTACCTATAATAGCTTAGAAATCTATGACCGCTATGTCATTAGGAACTGAAGACTCTTGTAAGGCTTTTTTGAGCATAGCTTTATGTGCAGGTGATGATTGTAGAAGGTCCAAGATAGAGATCTGTGCATGGGTTTTCCCTAGATGTTCGACAAGATTATAATCAGATTGAGTTGGGAGACTTGGTGTAGGACCATGAATGGTGACACAGCCACAACGAGTTGTAACAGTGCAATCCGTAGATTTGCCTTTGATAGTGAGTGTAGATACACGACTTTCTTCAAAATGACCCATAATAGAGTCATAGGAAGTTGAAGCTTTGTTAACACCTTTACCTTTGTCAGGATTTTGACCTTGACCATGGTTAGGGAATGGCTCCTTGTACATGTTGAGGTCTTTATTGGTGTTTTGAGTTGGTGGTTCATCCTCAAAAGAGATTTGGTTTCCTTCGATAAGGTTTTGGATCACGTGCTTGAGTTTCATGCAAGATGTGGTCTTGTGTCCTTTGGTCCTATGATACTCACAATATTCATTTTCTCTGTGCTGTGTGGTTTTGTAAACAGGTTCACCATATGGGGGAGCATCTAGTAAGGTGACGAGTCCATTATTTATAAATTTCTATAAAACAGTCTCTATAGGTTCTCCCAAGGGAGTGAATTGACGTTGCGGAGGGTAATTTTGTTGAGGTCGCTCTTATTGTCATTGTTGTTGGTTTTGGTTTGGTTATCTTTGTTGAGACAGAGGTTGACTTGGTTTTGAAAGATGAAGGGGTGTTTGCAGTGTTTGGACATGTTTAGAATCTACCACACCATCATTGACCACGTTTTTATTTTTGTTCCAAAATTTTGGTTTATCATTGGATTGTTGTTGGGGAGCATTGTCTTTGTTGTCTTTGAATATTTTTACCACACCTTTAGCGATGAGAGCCTTTTCAATGTTGATGCCCTTATAGGTAATTTTGTCGAAGGTTGTGGCACTAAGAATTTGCAAATGGAAACCCAATTCTTGGTTAAGGTTTTGCACAAATATGCTAACAAGTTGTTTTCAAGTATCTTGAATAGGAATTTGCTAGCCATTTGTCTCCATCATTGAAGGAAGGAGATGAAAGTTTCCCCATTTTTCTGTTTATTGTTGCATAGGTCAGTCATGGAGATCTCATGTTCTGTGTTGTAGGAGAAATGGGTGGCAAATTTCTCTGCAAGCTCATTAAAATATTTAATACCCGTAGGTAGATGTGAGAACCATTCTATAGCTTGACCTCCAAGACTGCGAGGAAAGAGGCATATAAGACATGTGTCATTATGTGAGACCTCGAAGCAAGTGAGATAGAATTCTCTAAGATGGTCTTTTGGGTCTCCTTTTCCTTTGTATTTATCAAATTTGGGAATAGTGAAGTTATGAGGAAAATGGATCATGGGTAATGACCAATCAAATGGATAAGGACAAACTTCTTCCAAAGAGAAGGTTTTCTTGGTGTGGCCAAACGTAAGATCAGATAGTTGTTGTTAAACCTCCACAAGTTTTAGCTCCATAGTTGTGGGAGGGGTTGGAAACATCTCCTGTTGTCCGAGAGGTGGTTGTTGTTGCCCATATGGAATATTGTAGTGGAATCCATGGGCATTGGTGTTATAAGGGTCATATGATTGGTTAGGGTCATATGTGTTGTATGTTGGGTTTGGATTGGGTTGGATTTGGGTGTTTTGATTTTGGGGAGGTGGGGGTGGTGCTAGGTAAGAATGTAGGCTTTGTGATGGTTGTAGATAAGAGTTCTGTTGTTGGTATTGCAGCAGTGGTGTGAAGAAAGAATTTGGTGGAGGAAAGCTAAAGTTTCTTGGGTTTGGTTGCGGTGGTGGAACATAGCTTTGGGAAGTTTGGTTTTGGGAATGTTGCGGGTTGAGATAGGTGTTGGTTAGGTTGAGAGTGGAAGATCGTTGTGGTGGAGGGACATATGTAGTTGTGTTTTGTGATGGTGGAGGTTGATTGAGATATGTGTTGGAAAAGGTTAGTGTCGATGAGCGTTGTGGCAGAGGGACATAGGTAGATGTGTTTTACGATGGTTGCGGTTGATTAAGATTGAGTGTAGAAGAATGTTGTGGTGGAGGGACATAGGTGGTGTTGACATTTTGTGATGGTTGAGGTTGCATGACATTGTTTGGTTTAATGATACAAAGGGTTGATGAAGTTGGGGGTTGTGTTTGTTGAGACCCTTGTTGCATGGTGACATAAGTGTTTCCTAGATTGTAATTTGGTGGAAAACCTTCTCGTGATGGGGTAGCTAATGTTCCACTTGCGATTGGTGTGGACATTTCAGGAGTGTGTTGTGTGTTTGATTTTACTAGAGTGGCCTATCTTGCTAGTTCTACTTGACGATGTAGAGTCTCTTGTTGGTGTTTATAAATCTCCATAGGAGTCATAAGTGGTGATATGGGTCTCTCTATAGTTGGATTTTGATAAAGAGGATTCTCATATGGACCCACAAAAGGCATAGATATTCACCCTTGTGAGCTTTGTTTGGGTATAGGAGTGGTCATAGTTGACATGGTTTGGACCACAGTTATGGTGTCATGGGTTTTGTTTTTCTCTTGAAGCTTGGATATATCAAACTCTTGAGGTAATTTGGCTCCTTGTTGAGCTAGTAAGAGAAAGAAATGATCTTGGATCTCACTAAGGATTTTGTCAAAGGCAACCATGGATCTAGGATCTTGCATGATTTCATCAAGGTCATGTCTATCTTCTTGAGAGGATTGACCTTCTTCAAAGTGTCGCTCTTCTTGAGATGGGACTTGGAACATGGTATAACTGGGTGTAGCAAAATCATGAGGCATGTCGGTAGTGAATTGAGTTACATCTACCTAAGGAACATTACCTTCTTGAGGATTGGTTGGTTGGTCATGTTACAGCCTATTTTGAGAGTTGGTTGGTCTTTCCATTGGTGTTTTTGGAGTACCCTTTGGAGTCATGTTGGATTGGCTTGGTTGAGGTGTATGAGGAGGCAATTTGCGCTTCCTTGGGACAACTTGTTTAGCCTTCATAGTTTGTTGGAGTCTAGTGGTTACCATGGGATGCACTAGCACAAAATGTGTTGAGCTTTTGCTAAGGTAGTTTTGATGAACAGTTTACTGGACCAAAGGCGCTGCACTGTTTGACTAAAGGCGCAGGACTGTGTTACCAAAAGTGAGCTACTGTGTTACTAGAGGCATTTGGGCTAAGCTGCTAGAGAGGAGGTACTGTTATACCAAAGGCAAGCTACTGTTATACCAAAGGCGTTGAAGTAGTCTACCAGAGGCAAGGTACTATTATACCAAAGGCAAGCTATTGTTATACCAAAGGTGAGCTATTGTTATACCACAAGCGTTGAATTAGTGTCAGTGATGTTTATAAGGCAAATTTTGAGAGATTTGGATTTGATTTTGATTGGATTTGTTTTGGCAAGAGAAAACGCATCAAACAAAATGGCAAAAAGGATTGACACAACAGATAGTGTATGTTCAAGGCTCACAAAAAAGCCCAATGTTTCTATGGGTATAAGACAATTCAAACAATATCAAGCTCTTTTTATACCTAGAGACAAAGGTTCATTGTAATAGTTCAACTCACAACTTAATTCTCCGTCGACCAAATGCCATTCCATAAAGGTGTCAGACATTTGTATCTTTGTGAGAGACGATAGATAGGGATATCTCACCCTTCCCTCAGAAAGCTCAGTAGGTCACAAGAGCTTTATGGCCGAGGGAATACTATCTCTTCTCAAGGGAGACAATGGTGAGTATCTTGGGGGCTTAAATCGATTGCCCTTGCACTAATGATTACCTCAACGTTCACAGGTGGATCGGGTAGTCACTATCTAGATTGGTTCTTAGTAACTTTGAGGGACCAATGCCTTATGAGCAATGTGACAAGCTACTAAAATCTTTAACCAATCCTACTAAGATTATCAAACACTTCGCATAATGTGAAAATCATTTCCACAAAGTGCTAGTACACCTCTTTTCAATTTGGCACCACAAGGTAAGGCTGACGTCAGTTAGGACTTGGCTTTCACCTTATCCCTCTTATATAGTGGTTCAAAGGAAAACTCCTCTTAGGGTCTTCCCTTTTGGATGAAGTGCAATCCAAAAGCAAGCCCTTCTAAAGGAATAACTTAAATGTAAGATCAAGCACGTCAAATAAAGGTTCAATTGTACCGTTATAAGAAAAATAAGGTGCAACTAGTTTAGGCACACACACACGATTGTAGTTGTCAATTGTCCCCTATGAAATTGAAGTGTTTGGCATTCATGTCTATTGTCCTTTAGAAAATTGAAATGTTTTTGCATTCATGTCCATTGTCCCTTAAGAAAGCAATATGTTCCTAAAACTTTAGATTGCAACAAATGATGTTTTGTCCCTTAAGAAAGTAATATGTTCCTAAGACTTAGATTGCAAAGATGATTTGTTCAATTGTCCCTTAAGAAGGAAATATGTTTCTAAGACTTAGTGTGATAGATTGAGATTCTTCAATGCTCCTCCTACATGAACATGTTAGGGAAACCCATTTGCTCTATTTTGAGTGATAAGAAGCTGCAACAAGTTGATTAGTTCCATACAAACTCAAAAGTTAGCAAAAATAAATCAATTGACCAAAAGTACTTTACTGTATAACCAAAAGAGACTTATTGTATTGCCAAAAGTGCTGCACTATAGTACCAAAAGTGAGTTACTACAGAACCAAAAGCGATCTACTGTGCTACTAGAAGCACTGCACTGTGCTACCAAAAGCGTGTTACTATATGACCAAAAGCCCTTTGTTGCCCTAGATCTAGAAAAAGTTAGATTTCATAAAAAAAACTAGATCAAAAGATGATTTCATAGTTGACTTGAGGATCCGAGATGTAATAGATGATAAGATCTGTAACCTAGAATCAAGCACAACTCACAAGATGCCACAAAAAGATAGGTTAACTCAACAAATGACAATACTCCTAAATATGTCAACTTAGGTAGTATAAATGATAATTGAAAGATAAATAAATCAGATTTTCAATCAATGAATGATAGATATGATGAGTTAGAAACCTTGCAAATCACAAAACAAGATCAGAAACCCTAATATACCAATAGCGCTTTACTATTATGCCAATTGCGCTGCACTGTAGTACCAAAAGCGCAGTACTGTGCTGCCAAAGGCGCAATAGTATCGCCTGAAGGCACTATACTATTATGCCAAAAGCATAGCATTGTACTACCAAAAGTGCTTTTCTGTGTTGATGTGCGTTGTTCCGTATTGTACTTAAAAAAATCAATTTCTCAAAGAAAAAGAGCGATTAGTTGGTCCCACTAGGCATGCCAAAATGTGTATAGGAAAAATTGAGAGGTTGAATGATAAAATCACAAAAGCAATGATAATAACAACTCAATTACCCATAAAATAAAGAGATCGATCTAAGTAAAAATCCAATATCAATGAATAAATCAATTTAAAACAAGAAACTTCACCTAGATTGTATAGTTCTCTTTGTATGAATGTAGATTGCTCAATAACATTGCGAAACCATGTTTGCAACAAGCAGTTGTAGGTTGTGTTCTTGCTCAAAAGATCAAAGTGCTCAATGATGTGATGTATGCTCAATTTGTTAAGGAATGCCTGAGAATAAATGATCGAAGAGATCAAAAGGCTTAATGATCAAAGAGGGTTTATATAGGTTTCAATGAAGATCGATCAACGGTCCAGAAAATTCAATGGAATCAACGGATTAGATAAATTAAATAACTCATAATGAATGTGCACCCGACATGTGTCACACCAAAAAGGTATTTTTATTAAGATAATTGCTTTTGGATAAAGATAGGATTTGATTTCATAAATTAGAATGCTTTTTCTTCTAATTCATGAGTTGATGAAAATAAGATAAATTAAAGCCCATTAACTTAACTTTAGATTTTCCTTTTTTAGAGTTCTAACAATAAGACTGATTGTGCACATGAGTTATCATGATATTTTTAGAGCAACTGGAAGATAATTGAAATTAAATAAATAAATTTATTTAATTGATTGTGTATGATTTTGAAGATTAGATAAGATATGAAGATTATAAATAAAATATTTTATTTTATTTATTTTTAGAGGATTGAGATAACTTAAATAAATTTGCATGATTTATTTAAATTTGGAAGAACAATTTGATTTAATTAAATAATGAAAACTATTTAATTATAGATATGAGGAAATTGATGAATTAATTTATTCAATTGATGTGAATTTGAATTTTGGAAGAAGATAATGATTTAATTAAATAATAAAAATGTGTCTACATGTTGATTTCAGAAATCTAAACAAAGCTTCAAAGAAGGACAACTATCCTCTCCCCTCATTAGACAAAGTTCTTCAGATGGTCAATGGAGCACAGATGATGTCTTTCTTAGACGAATTCTCTGGATATAACCAAGTCATGGTGGACAAGATCGACCGACTGAAGACATCATTCACCACCAAGTGGGGGATATTCGCATATAGGCACATGCCTTTTGGCCTAATTAATGCTAGAGAAACATTCCAGCATGCTATGGACATTGCCTTCAAAGGGACAGTTGGTCAATGCATCGTTATTTACATGGATGATTTAACAGTTTTCTCAAAACAGAGAGAAGATCATGTTGCAGATTTGAGAAAGTGCTCTAAAGATGCGAAAAGCATGGCATCTCATTAAATCCTAAGAAGTGTGTTTTTGCCGTCACTACTGGTAAGCTACTAGGAAATTTAGTGTTAGAAAATGGGATTACCATAGATCCAGATTGAGTAAGCTCAATCATGAAGCTACAACTGCCATCAAGCAAGGAGTTAAAATCCTATTTTGGGAAGATAAATTTTGTTAGGAAGTTCATCACTGGATTTGCAAAGATAGTAAGGCCATTAAATGCCATGCTGAAGAAGGATACCAAAATTGAATGGACTCCATAAGCCAAGGTAGCCTTTGAAGACATCAAGAGAGTAATAGCAGATGCACTAGAGTGTTGAGTAGCCCTGATTACACAAAAGATTTTTACATATACTCTTTTGCTTCTAGTCATACTTGTGCAGTTGTATTGACCCAGAAGAATGAGAACAAAGAGGAGAAACCAATAGACTTCATGAGTGTTCCATTCAGGGATGCAAAACTAAGGTATCTAGATGTTGAGAGACAAGCTCTTGCTATGGTAAGAGCTACAAAGAAATTTAGGCATTATATCCTAAGAAGCAAGGAGATTGTTGTCGTGCTTGATGCAGCAATTAAGATGCTCCTGATGCAAAGTGAGACTAGTGAGAAAAGGGCCAAATCGATCAATGTTTTGCAGGAATATGATATGGAGATCACTCCAATGAAGTTGGTCAGGGGCCAAGATTTAACCCAAATGATTGCAGAAACTAATCCAGATCTAATCAGTCAACAGTATACATTAGATTCCAATAATCAAGATGACTGGTATTCTAGTATTAAACATATCCTAATCTCAGGAAAGCCTCCAAACAACATGAAGTTTTCTCAAATATGAGCATTAAGAGTGAAATCCTAGAATTATATAATGAAGGGAGGGATCTTATTCAGAAGAAATCATGAGGAGATATACCTCAAATGCCTTGACAGGAAGGAAGCTGATAGGATTTTACAAGAATTACATGATAGGTTTGGAACAACACATGGTTCCTACCTAGCTACAGTACACAAAATCCTCAAGGCAGGATATTATTGGCCCATAATTTTCAAAGGCATTGCTGAACACAATAAACACTGTCATACTTGCTAGACAGCTACCAATAAAGAGAGTTATATTGCACAGCCTTTGCAGCTAATGATGAAGATGCGCCCTTTTGCACAGTGGGGAATGGACTTCATCAGACCAATCAATCCACCATCTTTAGCTAGACACAGGTATGTCCTAATAGTCACTGATTACTATACCAGATGGACTGAAGCAATCAATAGAAAGACATGCACCACTAAGGACATGATCAAATTCCTAGAGAACAACATTATCACAAGGTTTGGAGTTCCCTTTGCCTTGGTATGTGATAATGGATCCATTTTTGTTTCATTGAAATTTTGAAATTGGGCATTCGACTATGGCATTACCCTAAAATTTTCATCAAATTATTATCCTCAGGGAAATGGGTTAGTAGAATCCACAAACAAGAACTTATTGAATATTATCAAGAAATTAGTAGACAAAAACCCTAGGGAATGGAATACCCTGCTCAAATATGCATTATGGGTGGATAGGACGAGAGTAAAAGTAGCACTAGGCAACTCCCCCTACCAATTGGTGTATGGAGTGGACCTAATCCTACTAGTGAATTTAAAGACTCTCACTCTTCAATTTGCACAAGAATACTTAGGTCTAGATGACAACTTAGAATTCAGGTTGTTGCAACTCATGCATCTAGAAGAGAAGAGAGATAGGGCTATAGATCACTTCGCAAAACATCAGGCTATTGTCAAAAGATGGTTTGACAAAAGAGCCAAAATTAGAACCTTTAAAATATCAGACCTTGTTTTATCATGGGATAAATCCCACGAGAAGAAAGGAGACCATGGTAAATTTGACAAACTATGGACTAGTCCCTTTCAAATTGTTGAGATACTAGGTGACAGTACCTATAGGCTAAAAACCTTGATTGGAGATGATGTCCCATTGCCTGACAATGGACAGTTCCTCAAACATTACTTTCAGGCCTAAATAGGGAAAGTCAGAGTCATTGTAGATATGTGAATACTTGTTTGTACAGCCAATTGTTTGTTTTGTTTTGTTTTCTTGTTGAGTCCTTGTTTTGATTAGGCGATATGGAACACCTTTTCACTTTAGAAAATAATAAAATTGTTGGAATTCAAGAAAGAATTACAAAGTCCCATATAGGTTGGAATTCCTATCATCATAGGTACTTTGATCCTCTCTGTGAAATCATATTCATCAATATTGACCCTTGTTGTTCAAGGAATCATCACATGAATACATTTGACAGCCTTGGATTAGTTGAAAGTACTAGTGTCTATGTTAAGTGAAAAATCTAAAGATTTTCCCTTGCTACCATTGCAATTCTCAGCCTAACAGGCAAGTGCCTAAACCTTGAAAATGAGATTACAAGATCATATCATATGAAATTTGAAAAGAGAAAAGAAAATGTTGAAAATCCAAAGAAAAGAAATTCTTTAGGTCATCTAAGTAACTCTACCAGGGCTATGGACGCATGACTGGTAGTGGGGCTCTACCTAGGAGAATTGCAAAGATAACCTTGTCGGGGCTATGGACGCCTGACTGGAAGCAAGGCTCTATCTAAGGTTGGCTTAGAGGGTTAAATCCAATCATGTAGCTTAACACTAACTACTATCATTTTCAAACTTTCTCAAGAAGAAGGATATGAATCAAATGCACACACCTGAATTCCTTCTCATCATATAGTTTTGTTAATGAATATGATTCCATTTGAAGGGGTCAGATTGCTTATGTCCAATACGAGTTGAAATTTCATGTCCTAATTTCTCCTCCTCTCTTGAATTGATTGTCCAATTTGATGGTTTTCTTTGGTGGCAAGTTGTTGTGTGGTTACACACCACACCCCATTTTACCCTAGCAAAATAGGGACCCGAGCTTTTTTTTCTTTACTTTGCTTGTTTTGTTTTCCCTTTTGTTTTGGGCGGTATGGTAAAAGTATTATCAATCATTATGTCTAGTCATGTTCTAGGCATGTCTAGATCTTGACTTATATGTCAAAATTCCAAGCATGACTTTCTCCCTCACAAAGCTTACCAAGGGATAGAGGATTAAATTTTAAGTAGCTTTGCCTTTTAGATCATGTAGAAGTTCGTTAAAACAAAGAAGTTATACAAGGTCAAAGTTTGGTCAAATGTCCATATGGATATTCACATTTCCTTAATGTGCATATTCACACTTAATGTTCTCATATTGGTAATATCTTGACAAATATCCTGACCAAGAAAGTTGAGAAACACTAAGTAAAAGGTTATCCTGATATCCCGATATCTTGATATCCATAGGATGCACCCGTCAAATTTATCCTATCATACCTCGAAGCCATCATGTGCATTGGATATTCAATCTAAATATCCAGGCATTATCTTAATGTCTAGACTTCTAATATCTTGATGACATCACTTCCTTTATCTTAAGGAAAACATTTCATGATGTTGATGTCATCCGAACATTCAAACTTAGGGATATCTCATGAGTTCTAATATCTGGACATTTTTGAATGTCCATATCCTTGCTTTATGAACTAACGAGAATGACCTTCCCCATCCAATGAAATGGTGCCACATGGCATGCATTTGACTTTTCAACATGGACATTTTAATGTCCTAACATTTGAAAACAAAGGTAAATACATTAGGATTTCCTCATCTTGATATTTAGCCTTAGGTCAACGTTTAACCAAATGACTAGTGATGTCATCTAGATATGCATATGGATGTTCCAAAAGTGAGCATATTACTTAAATGTTCATATGCACATATCCTATATCCAGACTCGCATTAAATTCCGTAAAAAGGAGTCGTTGGCTGTTCAAAATTTCAAATTAGAATTTGCCACTAGTAGAGATGTCCCAAGCCACATAAGCGAGCATCCCTAAGTTGATGCAGATTAGCATTTATTATGCCCTAATTCTAGATTTTAACACTTAAAAGGGTAAAATTGGGTCATTTTAACATTACCAAAGCATTTAGAAAGAGAATTATAGAGTTCAAGTGATTTTATAGCGATCTTACAGCGATAATAAGCATGAACAGAACAGTATAGGAGAAGAATAATGAGTAGTAAAAGGGCGATAACAAAGTAAAAAGGCGTATCTAGACATATTAATCAGGCTATAAATTCAGAAAAATAGGTATGTAAATGGGAAAAACACTATTCTTTGTTTTATCATATGATTACCATGAAATGAAAGGTAAATTTTATGCTTAGGGTAATTTTGTTTGCATGTGATTATGGTTATTCTGGAAAATGGTAAAAGTCTAGATGTTTAGTAAAAATAAATGGAAAATGATAAAAGATAATATAGGTTAAATTCTGCATATTTGCTAATCGTAGGACAAGATGTAGGACTAAAAGAACAGGAATGATGTAGAGTTTAAGAACCCCATGTTCCTAACTCCTGGGGTGATAGGCTTTCGATTTGGAAAGACGGGGGACACACATTCTAGAAATACAGATCTAAGTACCTGGACCGCCAAGCTAAATGAAGGAGATGGAAACCCTATTCTCTAGAAGATTTTCAACTCTGACATGTGGAATGCATCGGGGTTTCTACATGCAGCTGATGCCCTAGAATTAGTGGTGGCATGTGCATAGAATTACAACTCTGCCAATGGCAAGGTAGAGAAATAAGGGAGAGTGTATGCAAACTTTTCAATCCAGGGAATTATGGAGGCATTCCAATTGCCCACAGGCCCTAATTTGTTTTGCATAAATATTGAAGACTTGGAAGCCTAGTGCAAGAATAAGTCCATCGATTGTAGGAAGATCATGTTCACATTCTGGAGGGCTATAAATAACAGGGCAAAGGTAGTTGCAAAGTTGCCCAACAAGCTGTTCAAATTTGATTTCACACCAGAAGTGCAGTACATGATGGTTTTACTAAGCAGGATGACACAAAAGACTAATTTTGGTAACTTTGAGCCATGGATGTATGGGCTCATCAGATTGGTGGAATCCATACACAGAGTAATATAATGGGCATCACTCATCAGTGATAGCCTTGATGAGGGTATGCGACATTTTGGAGGCAAAATATGCCTGTTCTACATGACCTCATATGTGGTATATGCCTGTGCAGCCCAATCAACATTCTCTAGGTTGCAAATAGTAGGCATAATAGGAAGACATCCTAGGGAAAATACATTATGGGATCATTATCCCTAATTAGAGAGGAAGGCCTCCATTCAAAATTATACAAGAGTAAATGATTGCTTCATCATGCACTTGGTCCGACTAATGGAAGATGATTGAGCAAAGAGGATGAACAATGAAGCCCAAGAGGTAGTTACAAGGAATGGAACTTAGTTTATACAATTCCCCACTTTCACATTATCTGAATGGAGGGATTTGAGGGACAACCTTTCATGCTGCCATGATATCCCACAGACAAAGTGGTGCTACTAGAGCTAATTAGACAGATCATACCCTCTTATGAGGCATACGTAAAGAGGAACAAAAGAGGCAATGTTAGGTTCCCATTATTCCTTGGATGGTATGTATGCACATCTATAAACGAAGCAAAAAAATTAGAGGCAGAACTGCACATGCTTCATTTGCAGCATTTCTCCTTAGCTAGATATTATGATCCATACCACAAAATGGAAAGGTATGTGAATAAGAAGCTAAGATATGAGGTGCAGCTTGAGGACTACTGGGCAGATTGTCCAAATGAAGTAGAAGTCAGGAGAAGAAATTATCAGAGACTAACTCTAAATCAGATCAAGACACTAGGGTGTTTTGATATCCCTTCACAACTACATTCAAATGATGGAAAATTGATGAAAAAGGAATATGAGGATAAACAAATATACAACGAAACTCTCTCCCCTCCTGATTGGAACCAAGTTGAGGTCACATCCATTGAGTTAATCACAGCCAAGGTCATGGAGCTCACCAAGAAATGGGTAGATTAGAGTTTGGCTACAATAAAAGCAAAGGGAGTGGCAGTGACCATAGATAAGAAAAGGAAAAGACAAGATCTAGGAGATCTAGAATTTGATGACTTCTTGATTCAAAAAAGACAAATTATGGAGGCTAGGCTGGCCAAACCAGATTCTTCCAAAGCAACAGAAGAGTTTTCTATAAAAGGCATTATGATTGCCACAATGCCCTCACCTCAAAGAGAGACACGTATCTCGACCATCACCATAACTACAAGGCAGGTGGATGAGCTAGAGGACACATATGAGGACATTGAGGAGGATGAAGAAGAACAAGTAGTAGCAAAGAAAGGTGAGGATCTTCTGGAAGGGATGAATATCCCTAGACAAAATAGAGGATAGGCACCTATAATGAAAGGAACCACCAATGTGCATCCGGGTGTGCATTCGGGTGTCCTATTCAAAGAGCATGAAGAGCCCAATAAGATGGAGAGGATGTTTTCTAGGCAACATATGGTTGAGACATCCACAGCGACAATGGTCCCAAAGTATGTGGAGGCACCATACAAAGAAATGCAACATAATGTGCCCATCCCAACCATAGTCAAATGTAGGGATGAATTAGAGGAAGTAAGAGAAGAAGAAGTGAAGAGGATGGCTTATCAACCCTTACCCTTGAATAAAACCATTGATTTGACAGATGATGAAGTGACAAGGGATGTGATAGCCAATCCTATTGAGAATTTGATAAGGAATACTATCATAACACCCCAAGATACACCCCAAGCATTAGAAAATGTCAGAGTTATGAATGAGTGTAGATCTCCTGAGATAGAGGTGCAAACAGGACACCTGTATGTCCTAGTAGAAGTCATCACCAATCCTAAAGTCATAGATTTGACATACCAGCCATCAGATGGTGATGAAGAAGTAACAGTTAAGGACAAAGATGTCACTCTGGATAAGTTGGAAATATAAGATAATATAGTTGAGGATATGGATATCCAGACTAAATAGCTAGATTAGAATATCCAGACTGAACAGCTAGAGCAAAATATCCAATAGAGCATCTAGAACAAAATGTCCAGGCAAGCGCAGAAGGAGATACTGAAACACAAGAAGAACCAAGGATAGCTACATCCAGACATGAAGGTCCAGAAGCCCAAGGTGACAGAGAAGATCCAAAAGCAAAGGAAATAGGAACAGATCAGGATGTATATCAGAATGCTCTGGATCATGGTCACCAAGAGGAACAAAGTCAGGATGTTCCCAGTATCCAAGGTGAACAAAATGTACAAGATCAGGATATGGAAACTCGGGAAGATATCCCTGAAGATGGAGATAAAGAAGATGCGGATGTCTACATGAATCTACTAGAACAAGAAGATGTCCACATAGATATGCATGATGGCCAAGAGCCTATAAAAGAAGTATGACAAGATGAGGATATGATATCCACAGAGGCTAAGAAGGATAAGGATCAGTAGCAAGTGAGCATAAAAGATCCAAAGAATAAAGATGTAGATGTACATGATGCTCACATTGAGTAGACAAGTTAGCAAGGACCAACATCCAGTTCACCCAATTGGCTAGCATTTGAGGTAATTCAACCTCCTATTCAAGATTCTTCCAATTTTGACATTCAATCATTGTTTTCACTTGAGGCTACAAAGGCCAAGCATAGAGCGAGGGTAACCTCTGCAATAAGGTAGGACCCTGCCACTGGAAAGAGGATAGATAAATTAGTTGTGCCTACAGTTGACAAAAACAAAGGAGAAATAAGTGGAGGTGAGTTCCAAGTGACCACCATAGACCTGGGGCATGCTACTATTGATCGGGACATCCAAGAATTAAGGGAAAGTACAGAAACAGATGTAGCCAGGATCCTAAAGGCAAAAGTCAAGAACAAAGAGTATAAAGGGCAAATTTCCCAATTACAAATATTTATAAAAGGATTGGTAACCCCTACCAATGTTCCAATAATAGTAGCCACGCCTTTAGCTTTGGTGTCTAAACAAGAAATAACTGGATTGGATGCTCAAAAACATCAAGCTAATGTGATGAGCAAGTGGTTCCAAAAATTCTTGAAAGAAGGAGAAGAAGTGATAAAGACATCCTTGTCTAGTTGGGATATGCTTAGCCATATGAAGGGCAAGGTAGATGCACTAAAGAAGAAGGTTGGACAAAGGCCAATTCAGAGTAGCTGAGATTTGACAACACTTAAAGATATGAGGAAGGTTGATGACTAGACCCTCATTGTCAACAAAATTTTGACTTGTCAGGCACTTCCAAAGATGGACCTCTAGGTGGAAGACCTCAAATTTGAAGTGAGCATTTTGAAAAGATGCAATGCAAACACAGTGAACATTAGTGTCAAAGCTCATGAACTTTTGGCAGAGGAATTGGCCATTTTGGAGAAGCTAGAAGGTGGAGTGGAAGGCAAAGTTGGAAATTAGGATGAGCAAGATGCAATTAAAGCATTTAGTGACAATTTCATCTCAGAAATAGAAGACCCTATCCAGCACTTCTCTGAGGATATTATGGCTAAGGCAATGGACATGAAGTCCAAAATGGATGCCTACAATGAGGAGTTTGATAATAAGACAAATAGATGGATAGCCTTGAGAGAACAATTACAAGCACAAGAACATGCCAAAGAAAAGGTTAAGGTGCAGAATAGAGAAGAAATAAACAAAGCATTCAAGGCATATGAGTTCTTCAAAGGTATAGACATTGGATGCCAGAACACTGAAGGATTGACAAGTGAAGAGGAATCTGAAGAAGAATAAATGGACCTTGAAGACTAAGTCAAAGATGTTGAGAATATTCCATTATTTCCAACTATCCTCCACTAATGATTGCCAGATGGCAATCACATACATGCCACTATTCTTGACCATTTGATCATATTGATTGGATCCTAACCATTGGATCATTGTACCTAAATCTCATCCTTGTCCTATAAGAGAATGTAGATTGTCATTTGTAAAGTATTAGGAGTTGAATTGAGATTGAATTAATGAATTTGTGCACACTAAGTATACAATTTTTGTGACATTGTGATTCCCCGTTGTTCTTTCTCAAGATCATATGTATATGTGCATATGTTTATCATATTGAATGATAATGGAGACTTAGATTACTACTTGATTGTAAACTTTGTGTAATCTTGTGGATGATTTCTTGATGTGTCACTGTGAATTGTTGCGCTCCTCAAAGGTGCATTTCAACTAGTGCATGTTGTTGTCATCTTATTCCTTTGAAGATTAGCACCTGCCATGCATAATTATGGATTATCCTGGTGAAACATGGTCTAGTTTATCTCCTTCTCATGAAAGTATCAAAGTTGCATGTGGATCATTGGTCGAAACTCAGGAAAATCAGTAATTTAGAAATTCAGTTTACTTTCATTTCATTTCATTTTAATTTCATAAATAATCATACTGAGCTATAAAATAATGGTAAATAACAAGTAGATACAGAATAAATATGCTAAATTGACATAGATAATTGCATATTTTTAGCATATTTGAGTAGAATAACACATCATAGCAAATATCATGCAAATAATGGGAAATGATGGTGAAATACTTGCTTATTTGCACAATATTTGAAAGATTTTGAGGTAAAGAGGTGAGGATTAGTTCAAATTGAGAGAATTTCAAAAGAACTAATCAAAGTTAGAAAGATCACAGTAAATAGTCTTAGTTGGAGATAGTTTTAGAAGAATTGATCAAACTTAAGACAAATTTACATGAATACATGCATGTCTTAGCTAGAGATTATAAGATTTGATGCAATTTATTGAGAATACATGCAAATCAAGTGAAATAGGATAAATATCTAGATGAGATTCCTTTCAATCAAGATGTAAGGCCCCTATTGGAGAACATTATATCACATCAAACCTCGAGTAACAACAGAATTGTTATGACCTAACACACGGAGACTTGGAATCATGAATTCTCTGAGTTCATCATATTCTTCAAGATAAATAGAGGTTTGATTGAAACTTTTATTTCTTGTTGTTGTAACTAACAAATGCATCAATAGGTTTTGGCACTAGAAGGAGGGTTAGATCACTAGAATTTAAAAGAATTCATCATCCGAATGAGTCTACCTACATCTCTGTGAAGAATTGTTTTGAAGTTTCTCAGTTTGCTTCAAAGATTCAAGTGTTTCCACAAAGATCCTATTGATACCCGACTATTTTGAAGAGTTTGAGTGTAATACTTCTTTCGTGAGGACAATTGGTCCAATATTTATAGAGAGTTGTGGTGCAGGAGCACCTACCTGACAGCTGGTCATGATAAGGCAGTTAGTAGTTTAGGTCTTGTTTGTGTTTCCAAGAAGGTCTGTTAGACCATTTGCATGTAATAAGGTCATGCTGATCAGGATAAGATCATGCTGACCAGGCTTTTGCTATTTTTAGCTAGTTAGTTATAACAGCTGGCATGATGCATGTTCGGTGGGATCTCCCAGCCGCTTGGAGAGTTCCCAGCCGCTTGGAGTTGGGTCAGTAGTACTCATATTGAAATCTTTATAAGCATGGGATCGGTTGATTGTAGATAATCGATCGGCAGTCTAGTATTGTATTGCGCAGAGTAGGTTGAGTGTTCTGTGTGAGGAACATCATATTGTATTACATCTGTGAATCAATAAAGATCCTGTTTTGTTTTCTGTTTGATCTCCTTCCTGTAATCGATCGCGGGTTTGAGAGTTTTTCATGGATTTCCTGATCCATTCCACCGGTTGACTCACCTGATCGGTGGAATGGTAATGTACAGTAGGTTAGATGGTAGATTGTTTTCCGTTTGCATGCAGGTGTGCAGGATCGTGGTCGACAGATGCTGAGAAGCCTAGCATCCTCATGTGCTAGGTCAAGTTGAGAAGTTGAGTGTTGAAGATCACCCTGAGGTTGGATCGGGTCATCCCAGGAGGGTCGGCGAAGTGAGATTTCGCTAAGTGCAGAAATTCGCCGAAACGGCATCATCAGGATATCTGCAGAAATATCCTGCAGACAGTTCGGGCATCGTCATCCGGATAAGTGGAGATCAGCATGATGATGTCGATTTCATGAAGAGTGAGTTTGTTGGGGTGATCATCAGCAGGAGGAGCCGAGTAGTGTATCGGCATCAGGATCATCATATCGGAAGTGCCAAACATCCGCATATCGGGAGTAGATGCGGAAGAGAAAGTTTGGATTTTCGACTAAGTGTTGAGAAGGTCATCAGGATATTGGGTGACGTCATCGTCATCAGGATATGACGTCATCGTCATCAGGATATTGAGGTATCCCCCTGTGCGAGTTTATCCTGCTGTCGTCAAGTGTTAAGGTATCGGCGGAAGTCCGTAGCAGGAAGTTGTGTTAACATCATCATCAGGATAAATGGAAAGAACCGGATGTTCGTTATCCTGTTGAATATCATGATGCAGTTGCTTGTATCGTCGGGCAGTGGAGCGTCGAAGGCAGGTTGTTGAAGCGGAACGTCATCAGGATATTTGGGAGCAACTGGAGGTTGAATATCCTGCTGACGAAGGTGATGTTAAATATCATGATGAGGTCTCTAGTGTTCGGCACCCGATGAACAGTGCAACCGGAGGATGTGTGCGCCCGCTGAACATCATGATGATGATGTTAGGAGGAAAGCGGAGGAGGTGAACAGTAGTCGGCAGGAGGATGATTGCGAGTGTCCGCAATATGATGATGCTGTTGGTTTTACGAAACATGATGCTGACAGAGTAAAGCCGAAACATGATGATGATGATGGCGAAGATGATGATGATGAGGTTGGCCTGCAGACATTCATGCTATATGCGGATGATATAGTGTGGATGCCTCTGCATCATAGTGGTATCAGAGCCCAGCAAAACATCTGGGCTGTTGTGTGTTGATTCTGTCACCGAAAGGGCAGAGGTAGAGATAGAGTTGAGTTGTGTGTTGATTGAGAGGTTGACAAAATGCCTCCTAAAGGCAATGGTACTACAAGGGAATTGCAGGAGATGAAGGAGAAACATGCTAGAGAGATGAGGAAGATGAAGGAGCTTGCTGAAGCACTTCAAGCCAGGCTGACAGCCCTGGAAAAGAACAAAAAGAGGGAAGTAGAAGACAGTGAGTCTGAAGAAGAAGCAGATACTGTTGAAGAGTATGAAGAGGTAGCTGAAGATCTGGATGCTGAAGACCAGAGATTGGCAAAACTGTTAAAGGCAGTCCAGAGTGAAAAACCTAAGGTAAAGGTTGATGTTTCCAAGTATACTGGAAGCTTGAATGAAGATGAATTGTTGGATTGGATTGCTGCACTAGATAATCACTTTGAATGTGAAGATGTTGCTGAGGATCAGAAGGTAAAAATTGCAAAGACCAAGTTAGGAGGTCATGCTTTGGTATGGTGGGATTATGTACAATCTGAGAGAAGGAAACAAGGGAAGTCTAAGATTACTTCTTGGGATAAGATGGTAGCAAGGATCAAGGGTAAATTCTTGCCAAGGGATTATGAAATCCAGATGTTTAAGAAGCTGCAATTTTTAAAGCAGAAAGACAGGGATGTGAAATCATATACTGAGGAATTTTATCTGTTGAGTATGAGATCTGGTCATCATGAGAATGAGGTAGAAAAGGTGGCTAGGTACTTGGCAGGTTTGAGGTTTAACATACAGGATGAGTTAGTGTTAGCTAACCCTAAGAATGTGGAAGATTGTTATCAAATGGCAATCAGGGTTGAAGAAAAGCTGAATAGAGGACATGATAAGTCCATGAGAGGAAGAGGAAACAACAGGGGAAGAGGAACAGCCCCTGCACAAAAGCAACCCAATGAGGTTCAAGAAGACACTGGTAAAGGACAGGGACAGTCTGATTCCAGAGGTGGATGGAAAGGTAATAGAGGAAGATTTGGAGGTGGTAGAGGCTCTACTACATTTTCAGGAAAGTGTTACACCTGTGGAGAATTTGGTCATCCATCTTTCAAATGTCCAGAAAACAAAGGTTCATCATCCAGAAATGATAGAACAAGTGACAAGAGGGTACAACTTGTACAAGAGGAGAAAGAAGAAGAAAGTGCACAGAGTTCAAACAAGGGTCCTGAGAATTTTGGCTATCCAGAGAGTGGAGAATCATTGATGTTAAGGAAAACAAGTTTGCAGGCATCAAAGGATATGATGCAAAGAAGAGCTCTTTTCAAAACCACATGTAAGAGCAAAGGTAAGGTATGTAAGGTTGTCATTGATACTGGTTCAACAGACAACATGGTATCTCAGGAGATGGTGGATAAACTGAAGCTGGAAAGGATTCCACATCCACACCCTTACAAGGCATCTTGGGTGAGTGATAGGCAATCACTTTTTGTCTCTGAGCAGGCATATGTGGATTTCCAGATTGGGCCATATCAGGATAGACTTTTGTGTGACATATTGCCTATGGAATGTTGTCACCTACTGCTAGGTAGACCATGGCAATTTGACAGAAGGGTACTGTATGATGGGTATGCTAATACCTACACCATCAAGAAGGATGGGAAGATTATTAAGTTGATGCCATTGCAGGCAAAAGCTGCAGTACAGAAGGCAGCTCAAATCATTTTAATGGGAAAGAAGGAGTTTGTGCAGATGCCTAGAGGAGCAGGCATGAAGGCAGTTCAGGACACTGCAGGAAAAGGAGTTGTTACAGGCAACAAGCTGAAGACAGTTTCAGTTGTGACTGACAGAGGTCAGCAGCAGGTTCAGAAACAGGGGTGCAAACAGCCACCAGTTCAGAGGAATGACAAGGATGTTGTCATAGTTGGGACTATTGTTTGTCCTATGAGAGTTGAAAGGAAGATAGACTTGAACACTTCAGGAGTTCAAGAGGTAGTTCAGCCAGAGGTTCTGGTCAGACAATCTGACAAACACAGAGATAACCTGAGAAAGGCCTACATCAACAGGCATGAGGATTTACTTGCCAGCAAGCAAGTTACAGTTCAGAAGACTTGGAGCAGCCAAGAGACAGCAGCAGATAAAGCTGGAGCAGGTCAGAAGATTGACAAAGCAAAGTGTAAAGGTGGAAGACTTCCACATGCTCAACTCATGGGACATGAGTTCTTTTCTGTTGGGGAGTATGGTGCAGGAGCACCTACCTGACAGCTGGTCATGATAAGGCAGTTAGTAGTTTAGGTCTTGTTTGTGTTTCCAAGAAGGTCTGTTAGACCATTTGCATGTAATAAGGTCATGCTGATCAGGATAAGATCATGCTGACCAGGCTTTTGCTATTTTTAGCTAGTTAGTTATAACAGCTGGCATGATGCATGTTCGGTGGGATCTCCCAGCCGCTTGGAGAGTTCCCAGCCGCTTGGAGTTGGGTCAGTAGTACTCATATTGAAATCTTTATAAGCATGGGATCGGTTGATTGTAGATAATCGATCGGCAGTCTAGTATTGTATTGCGCAGAGTAGGTTGAGTGTTCTGTGTGAGGAACATCATATTGTATTACATCTGTGAATCAATAAAGATCCTGTTTTGTTTTCTGTTTGATCTCCTTCCTGTAATCGATCGCGGGTTTGAGAGTTTTTCATGGATTTCCTGATCCATTCCACCGGTTGACTCACCTGATCGGTGGAATGGTAATGTACAGTAGGTTAGATGGTAGATTGTTTTCCGTTTGCATGCAGGTGTGCAGGATCGTGGTCGACAGATGCTGAGAAGCCTAGCATCCTCATGTGCTAGGTCAAGTTGAGAAGTTGAGTGTTGAAGATCACCCTGAGGTTGGATCGGGTCATCCCAGGAGGGTCGGCGAAGTGAGATTTCGCTAAGTGCAGAAATTCGCCGAAACGGCATCATCAGGATATCTGCAGAAATATCCTGCAGACAGTTCGGGCATCGTCATCCGGATAAGTGGAGATCAGCATGATGATGTCGATTTCATGAAGAGTGAGTTCGTTGGGGTGATCATCAGCAGGAGGAGCCGAGTAGTGTATCGGCATCAGGATCATCATATCGGAAGTGCCAAACATCCGCATATCGGGAGTAGATGCGGAAGAGAAAGTTTGGATTTTCGACTAAGTGTTGAGAAGGTCATCAGGATATTGGGTGACGTCATCGTCATCAGGATATGACGTCATCGTCATCAGGATATTGAGGTATCCCCCTGTGCGAGTTTATCCTGCTGTCGTCAAGTGTTAAGGTATCGGCGGAAGTCCGTAGCAGGAAGTTGTGTTAACATCATCATCAGGATAAATGGAAAGAACCGGATGTTCGTTATCCTGTTGAATATCATGATGCAGTTGCTTGTATCGTCGGGCAGTGGAGCGTCGAAGGCAGGTTGTTGAAGCGGAACGTCATCAGGATATTTGGGAGCAACTGGAGGTTGAATATCCTGCTGACGAAGGTGATGTTAAATATCATGATGAGGTCTCTAGTGTTCGGCACCCGATGAACAGTGCAACCGGAGGATGTGTGCGCCCGCTGAACATCATGATGATGATGTTAGGAGGAAAGCGGAGGAGGTGAACAGTAGTCGGCAGGAGGATGATTGCGAGTGTCCGCAATATGATGATGCTGTTGGTTTTACGAAACATGATGCTGACAGAGTAAAGCCGAAACATGATGATGATGATGGCGAAGATGATGATGATGAGGTTGGCCTGCAGACATTCATGCTATATGCGGATGATATAGTGTGGATGCCTCTGCATCATAGTGGTATCAGAGCCCAGCAAAACATCTGGGCTGTTGTGTGTTGATTCTGTCACCGAAAGGGCAGAGGTAGAGATAGAGTTGAGTTGTGTGTTGATTGAGAGGTTGACAAAATGCCTCCTAAAGGCAATGGTACTACAAGGGAATTGCAGGAGATGAAGGAGAAACATGCTAGAGAGATGAGGAAGATGAAGGAGCTTGCTGAAGCACTTCAAGCCAGGCTGACAGCCCTGGAAAAGAACAAAAAGAGGGAAGTAGAAGACAGTGAGTCTGAAGAAGAAGCAGATACTGTTGAAGAGTATGAAGAGGTAGCTGAAGATCTGGATGCTGAAGACCAGAGATTGGCAAAACTGTTAAAGGCAGTCCAGAGTGAAAAACCTAAGGTAAAGGTTGATGTTTCCAAGTATACTGGAAGCTTGAATGAAGATGAATTGTTGGATTGGATTGCTGCACTAGATAATCACTTTGAATGTGAAGATGTTGCTGAGGATCAGAAGGTAAAAATTGCAAAGACCAAGTTAGGAGGTCATGCTTTGGTATGGTGGGATTATGTACAATCTGAGAGAAGGAAACAAGGGAAGTCTAAGATTACTTCTTGGGATAAGATGGTAGCAAGGATCAAGGGTAAATTCTTGCCAAGGGATTATGAAATCCAGATGTTTAAGAAGCTGCAATTTTTAAAGCAGAAAGACAGGGATGTGAAATCATATACTGAGGAATTTTATCTGTTGAGTATGAGATCTGGTCATCATGAGAATGAGGTAGAAAAGGTGGCTAGGTACTTGGCAGGTTTGAGGTTTAACATACAGGATGAGTTAGTGTTAGCTAACCCTAAGAATGTGGAAGATTGTTATCAAATGGCAATCAGGGTTGAAGAAAAGCTGAATAGAGGACATGATAAGTCCATGAGAGGAAGAGGAAACAACAGGGGAAGAGGAACAGCCCCTGCACAAAAGCAACCCAATGAGGTTCAAGAAGACACTGGTAAAGGACAGGGACAGTCTGATTCCAGAGGTGGATGGAAAGGTAATAGAGGAAGATTTGGAGGTGGTAGAGGCTCTACTACATTTTCAGGAAAGTGTTACACCTGTGGAGAATTTGGTCATCCATCTTTCAAATGTCCAGAAAACAAAGGTTCATCATCCAGAAATGATAGAACAAGTGACAAGAGGGTACAACTTGTACAAGAGGAGAAAGAAGAAGAAAGTGCACAGAGTTCAAACAAGGGTCCTGAGAATTTTGGCTATCCAGAGAGTGGAGAATCATTGATGTTAAGGAAAACAAGTTTGCAGGCATCAAAGGATATGATGCAAAGAAGAGCTCTTTTCAAAACCACATGTAAGAGCAAAGGTAAGGTATGTAAGGTTGTCATTGATACTGGTTCAACAGACAACATGGTATCTCAGGAGATGGTGGATAAACTGAAGCTGGAAAGGATTCCACATCCACACCCTTACAAGGCATCTTGGGTGAGTGATAGGCAATCACTTTTTGTCTCTGAGCAGGCATATGTGGATTTCCAGATTGGGCCATATCAGGATAGACTTTTGTGTGACATATTGCCTATGGAATGTTGTCACCTACTGCTAGGTAGACCATGGCAATTTGACAGAAGGGTACTGTATGATGGGTATGCTAATACCTACACCATCAAGAAGGATGGGAAGATTATTAAGTTGATGCCATTGCAGGCAAAAGCTGCAGTACAGAAGGCAGCTCAAATCATTTTAATGGGAAAGAAGGAGTTTGTGCAGATGCCTAGAGGAGCAGGCATGAAGGCAGTTCAGGACACTGCAGGAAAAGGAGTTGTTACAGGCAACAAGCTGAAGACAGTTTCAGTTGTGACTGACAGAGGTCAGCAGCAGGTTCAGAAACAGGGGTGCAAACAGCCACCAGTTCAGAGGAATGACAAGGATGTTGTCATAGTTGGGACTATTGTTTGTCCTATGAGAGTTGAAAGGAAGATAGACTTGAACACTTCAGGAGTTCAAGAGGTAGTTCAGCCAGAGGTTCTGGTCAGACAATCTGACAAACACAGAGATAACCTGAGAAAGGCCTACATCAACAGGCATGAGGATTTACTTGCCAGCAAGCAAGTTACAGTTCAGAAGACTTGGAGCAGCCAAGAGACAGCAGCAGATAAAGCTGGAGCAGGTCAGAAGATTGACAAAGCAAAGTGTAAAGGTGGAAGACTTCCACATGCTCAACTCATGGGACATGAGTTCTTTTCTGTTGGGGAGTATGGTGCAGGAGCACCTACCTGACAGCTGGTCATGATAAGGCAGTTAGTAGTTTAGGTCTTGTTTGTGTTTCCAAGAAGGTCTGTTAGACCATTTGCATGTAATAAGGTCATGCTGATCAGGATAAGATCATGCTGACCAGGCTTTTGCTATTTTTAGCTAGTTAGTTATAACAGCTGGCATGATGCATGTTCGGTGGGATCTCCCAGCCGCTTGGAGAGTTCCCAGCCGCTTGGAGTTGGGTCAGTAGTACTCATATTGAAATCTTTATAAGCATGGGATCGGTTGATTGTAGATAATCGATCGGCAGTCTAGTATTGTATTGCGCAGAGTAGGTTGAGTGTTCTGTGTGAGGAACATCATATTGTATTACATCTGTGAATCAATAAAGATCCTGTTTTGTTTTCTGTTTGATCTCCTTCCTGTAATCGATCGCGGGTTTGAGAGTTTTTCATGGATTTCCTGATCCATTCCACCGGTTGACTCACCTGATCGGTGGAATGGTAATGTACAGTAGGTTAGATGGTAGATTGTTTTCCGTTTGCATGCAGGTGTGCAGGATCGTGGTCGACAGATGCTGAGAAGCCTAGCATCCTCATGTGCTAGGTCAAGTTGAGAAGTTGAGTGTTGAAGATCACCCTGAGGTTGGATCGGGTCATCCCAGGAGGGTCGGCGAAGTGAGATTTCGCTAAGTGCAGAAATTCGCCGAAACGGCATCATCAGGATATCTGCAGAAATATCCTGCAGACAGTTCGGGCATCGTCATCCGGATAAGTGGAGATCAGCATGATGATGTCGATTTCATGAAGAGTGAGTTCGTTGGGGTGATCATCAGCAGGAGGAGCCGAGTAGTGTATCGGCATCAGGATCATCATATCGGAAGTGCCAAACATCCGCATATCGGGAGTAGATGCGGAAGAGAAAGTTTGGATTTTCGACTAAGTGTTGAGAAGGTCATCAGGATATTGGGTGACGTCATCGTCATCAGGATATGACGTCATCGTCATCAGGATATTGAGGTATCCCCCTGTGCGAGTTTATCCTGCTGTCGTCAAGTGTTAAGGTATCGGCGGAAGTCCGTAGCAGGAAGTTGTGTTAACATCATCATCAGGATAAATGGAAAGAACCGGATGTTCGTTATCCTGTTGAATATCATGATGCAGTTGCTTGTATCGTCGGGCAGTGGAGCGTCGAAGGCAGGTTGTTGAAGCGGAACGTCATCAGGATATTTGGGAGCAACTGGAGGTTGAATATCCTGCTGACGAAGGTGATGTTAAATATCATGATGAGGTCTCTAGTGTTCGGCACCCGATGAACAGTGCAACCGGAGGATGTGTGCGCCCGCTGAACATCATGATGATGATGTTAGGAGGAAAGCGGAGGAGGTGAACAGTAGTCGGCAGGAGGATGATTGCGAGTGTCCGCAATATGATGATGCTGTTGGTTTTACGAAACATGATGCTGACAGAGTAAAGCCGAAACATGATGATGATGATGGCGAAGATGATGATGATGAGGTTGGCCTGCAGACATTCATGCTATATGCGGATGATATAGTGTGGATGCCTCTGCATCAAGTTGTCAGAATTCTAAACTTGAACTGAAAGCTTTGCATTACCACAAATATTACCTGATTATTTCATCATTTCAGGTAGTTGACCATAAATATTCATTCCTCCAATAGATTTTCTCATAACTTTGTGAAGATTCGGTCTGAATATTCAAAGTTTACTCTAAGCTGTTGAGCTAGCTCACCGACCTACTACTAGATCAAGATCCACTAGACCTTTACAAGAATTGCCCACTGTTAGACCTAGACCACATTCAACTAGTGTCCAACCTAGGCGTATTTCCCTTACATCATCAGTAATCCTTGCACCACCAGTAGTTCCACTAGTAGTTCTTGTGCAAATCCCTATGGCTTTCTTTAATGATGATTCACCTTTGACCTTTGGAAACTATAATGACTTACCAAAGAATCCAGATAAGTTGTGTCCTAGATATCATCCATATCAGGATGCAGAGGATCATCTGATGACCTTTAAAGGGGCTTGCTTTAGAGCAAGAATACAACACCAACCAAAGTAGGGAAACACAAATCATGGTTCAAGTTGCTTCAATAATGAGCTCTATGTAATGAGCTACTAGAAAACACTAGTACCGTATAATCACTCTCCACCTCTACATTACCATTATGGTGAGAAACCATTAAACCTACAACCACACAAACAATATCACCATAGAAGTTTCTAAGTAATCCCATCTCACATCAAAGCTCTTCCATGTCTAATTACCTTTCAAGCACGACCTCAAATGAATTTACCAACTCGACATGTACCACTCTTTTCCCAACATCCCTACTTGCACTTGCAAGACCTTCTTTCTTTACAAGATCCATCACATCAAACTGATTAGGTAAAAACAATTTGAGTAAACATACCTTTAATTTAGCATCAAGAACATACAATACAAGTTTTGTGGCATAGTCCACTTATAACCTGCAACTTTCAACTTGCTACCAGCTTCCCCATCTAAGGAACCCAACAATTAGCTCACAAACCCTAACACTACATTGGGTCCATAATTAAAAATATAATGTAATCTACTCTTTGACAACAAGCCATGAAGTTTATTATTATTGTTTCTAAAAATATTTTTGCACTCCATACCTACAAAAACTAAAAAAAGATTTCCTCTTGCAACCAAACCACACAACAACAAAACTATAGAACATCACATTCTATCTCTCCACTAATCCCAGGCACACCACTATAAACTCTCCTCAAAAACTTCACACGCTACAATAATGACCCACAAGGGATTGCATCTCTCCTTGGGCCAATAAGAGTTGAGAAACACACCAATATACTATGGAATATGGGATGGAATTATTGAGAAGCAATGTACCACATTTAATAGCATCATAACCAAGAAAGAAATAATGCAACATAATTACATTCATCACTCATTATAATCCAAAGAGGACCTTTGCTAAGGATGCGCTTCTTCATTAAGAAGCCCCTAGCATGCCTTTTGTATCTTACATACTAAGGTAGCTTAAAACTTAAATGTTCAAATAGGTCCAAGTTTTAGAAGTGAGAAAAGTGATTGTATACTATTATAATGGGCTCCTATAAAGTACCCATGGTTGCTAATAATCAGTAGCCAAATTCAAAAGCCTATGACAATGAGACAACTAAATCTCTAAAAAACTACATTTTCAAGCCTTGAATCTCAACATAATGATTTGGATTCCAATTAGGAGTTGATCCTTTCTAGATTATATTGATCACTAGCAATAAGTCTCCTTGCACTATCAAATTTTTAAGATTTTGAGATAACACATCACTTAAACATGCCAACAAAGCCTCCCATTCAACTTTATTATTTGTTTTGCTTCCAAAGAAAAGTGAGCCTCCATACAAAAATTGATCCATAGAATCTCTCAAAACCACTCCACCTCTAGCCAAACCCAAGTTATCTTTTGATGCTCTATCAAAATCTAATTTAGCAAACCCGTCTAGAGGGGGACACAAGTTCATGTTACTATTGCCTATACTCTCTTTTTTTTTTATTGCATATTTTCTTACATTTCTCTCTTCCATCCCTTGAATAGGAGGAACCATTGCAATATTAACTACATAAATTTGAGTTATTACTAAGTGAAATTGACTTAGATTGCATTTAATAGAATAAACATTAGATTCACAATTTATTCTTAACTTAGGATGTGGACATATTGAAAATGTTGTTGTAGAACAGAGTCTTAATATAATAATAATAATTGTTATTATTATGTTGAAGATGATCTTTCAAATCAATCTGAAGTGTTATATATTTAGCTTATTGTTGTACTTAACTATTTAGTACAAATCTAACATTACAATAGATATTTGTCTATTCATATAATACATTTAAAAGTTCTAATTATTAAATCTAATTATCAAAATATATAATTTTAACTAGAAAGATTTAATATATTCAATTTAATTGACATATTAATGTGTCCACTGAAACA
This sequence comes from Cunninghamia lanceolata, assembly GCA_027924645.1. NCBI lineage: Eukaryota > Viridiplantae > Streptophyta > Pinopsida > Cupressales > Cupressaceae > Cunninghamia > Cunninghamia lanceolata. The sequence goes on from BSBN01000082.1 coordinate 5,413,576, forward strand.
AATATAAAAGACAACAATAAAGACAATAGAAGTGCATGGAGACACACAATATACTTAAAGTTTAGAATAATAAGACAAACTTCAAAATCTTACAAATGATTGTTATTGATAAAATTTAAAGCTAAGCTTTATGATTGGAAGCTATACTATAAATCATTGTTATTGACAAAACCTATGCACTACTATAAATTGCTGTCAATGTTCCTTCTTCCATTAATGGAGATCTGTAACATCAGCCATTACTTTGGGGAGATGGATGCACCCCATCTCTCATTAAATATTTTTCTAATTCTATCAAGACATGTGATCTACTTAATCATTAACAAAGTACACGTCTCTTTGGAGTTTACATTGCTTTAAATTCTAATCAAATGACAAGAAACATAACAAAATCAAACTGCAATAAATTGAATATTAATGATATGTTGTCGTTGATTTGTTAAGAAGGGAAGAACAGTGAGTAAGTATTGTCTCCTAGTGCTTGGAAAGCAGCCCATTCCCCTCACGAGCTCAACTACACAATTGCACTCTTTCATTTCTTCGCACAAAATTCCAATCAATATTTATATTTTATATTTATTGTGGCCTAAAAGATGAGACATTGCACAAATACACTCCAACGAATTGAATGATTTCAGTACAAGACTAGAATATGCTTGCTTTTGGGAAAGTGACAACTACTTTTCCTTTGAATTGAATTCCTCGTGAGCAGACTTGTACAACTCTAGTGATGTTGTGGGCGCTAATCTGGCGTGCACAAAAATTCACTGAATCTGATTTTATTAGTATTTTAGGGTTTATCAATACAAAAATAAAATTAAAAAATACTAAAATAAATTTTGAATTCTAGTGTCTCCTATGTACCCTTTAGTTAATTTACCAATTCAAGCTAAAGCATATCTCATAAGAATAATCTGTATATTTATAAATAATACATAGATTTATTTTTTGGGTCGATTAATTCAGAATTAAGTTGCAAAATCTAAACCTATTATTTATTCAAAACATGTTTCCATCATTTCCCTTTCTTAGAGCTTCTTAATTCTCGGTTGCATAGATAAATTTACATTTGTGTTAGAAATGAAAGCATTAGAGTTTCTCGAGTTTCTAAGAGGTTGGATTTACTAGCAATATCTTCCAATCAATTTAATGCTACGTTCAAGGTCTAAAGGAACTCCAATTAATCACAAAGTTATTTCCAAACTCAGTTAATTACAAATTTATTTATAGTTGGCAACCGAAACAAACCCAAAATCTAACTTAAACATGAGAAAGGAATGAAATTTGGTTCTTATTCAGGGCAGGGGCCCTGGCTCGATTGGCTAAGTAATTCCGTTGCGGTAAAGATGGTCACGAGGTCCAGTCTCCCCCCTGCCCACCTGATAATTGTAACCGGTTCATAGCTCCGATCAAAAGCGTTTACCCCTGAATAAAAAAAAAGAAATTTGGTTCTTATTCTAAGATCTCAAAATATCAGAGGACTCTGTTACTAAAAAATTACCCAAGGTTTGGGAAGGAATATGGGCTCAACATCACAATCAAATCCAATTTTAAACTCAAGAATTTTCTTTTTTAAGTTACATAATAAATTTCTAATGCTAAGTTATCTTAACTCTAGCGATATACCATTGTTACAAAAATATTAATCACTAGGGCTTGTATTATTGGCATGAAAATAGTCTACAGTTTCAATCAAATGTGATATGAGTCTTAAACTTGATGGAATAATTAGACACAATTTAATCCTTTCACCAAACTTAGGTTTGGGGACCACCAAACATCGTATCTATGTGATGTCATAATACAATCATGTTTAAATTGGGGTCCAAGGCTTATCAAAAATAAAAGAAAACACCACGAAGTAAACAATGCACTAGAAACATTAGACATGACAAAGAAATAAACCATATTAGAATCCTAGGTCAATTTTGCAAAACTCATTGGTAGAAAAAATAAAATGTAAGGTCCCAAACTTCTAATAGCACATATTTACATGACCAATTTCCTCAATTCTAATTCAACTGGAGTTAGAATCCAATAAATAAATAGTAACTTCTGGGACCCATTGCACCTACAAGATATTTTAAGAGGAATTGGAAGATAACTGAAATTAAATAAATAAATTTATTTAATTGTTTGTGCATGATTGAGGAACAAAAGATTATAAATAAAATATTTGATTTTATTTATTTTTAGAGAATTGAGATAATTTAAATAAATTTGCATGATTTATTTAAATTTAGAAGAACAATTTATTTAATTAAATAATGTAAATTATTTAATTGTAGATAAGAGGGAATTTGTGATGAATTAATTAAATAATTAGATTTATTTAATTAATGTGGATTTGAATTTCGAAAAAGGATAATGATTTAATTAAATAATTAAAATTATTTAATTTTGGAAGAATAAAGAGGAATTTAATTTAATTAATTAAATAATTAGATTATTCAATTAATGTTGAAATGCAGGTGATTCGACAGATTTGATAAAATGCAAGTGGTGCGACAACATGGTCCATTTAGGGTGTCTACAGCTCATCCAATTAAATTCTATTGGGTTCAACATCTCTATCAACAAAAAAGTTCATTTCTTAAGGAAAAAAGTGCAACATTAGATTTGATAGGAAATTTAATTGGTTTAAAAAAATCTCGGTTAGATCTACTAGGCATATTAATGGCAAATGTTATTTTAGGATGCCCAAGTCTTGCGATATGATCTTTGAAAATGACATAATTTTTTATCTAGTTTAATTTCTCAAGTCTAACATTTATGAATGTTATAATGTTAAGAATTAAGTTTAACAAGACTTTATTACAAGGGTTACAACTTACCTCATTGAATCACTTATTAGAGGCTTCACAACCTAAAGTCATTATTTTATCTTTTGATGGCTATAATAATATGAAATCCCCAAGGTTGTGATATTTGTCACAATCTCACCTACCTAGACTCAACTACATGGAAAAATATTGCATAATTGGATTGGCACATGACAACCTATGAGACTCACCATGACTCATAGGAGTTCAAAACACATCAAATCTAAAAATATTCTATGGAAGATTTTGAGATGGTTCTATAAGTGCCCAAATTTGGATGGGAAATTCTTTTGATGTATAATGATGATCTGGTGGCCCAACACACAACCCTTCTTGGCATGAAGAAAAAACCCTCTCCCTCTCTCTCTATCTCTCTCCAAATTGATAATGAAGTGATGGAAGTGCCTAGTTGGCCTATAGGAGCTTCCCCCTTTGCCACTTTGTGCTTATTTGATCATTTGTACCAATGTTTGGTACTTATCACTTTTTTTTGATATTTAGTTTTAATCCCTCAAATGATGCTTTCACCACTTTGTTATTGGTTCACCCTAGGATAAACAACATTCGCCATGACAAATGAATTATTGGTGAAAGAGGCAAAATAGACATTTTACTTTTTGTTTGTCATTCTCCTCCATGACAACCTTCTTTGAGTCTTTTAGATTTTTTCTTTGATGGATGTAGGCACCCAACAATCATAGAAGAGATTTTTTCAAATTTTTGCCTAAGAATTTATAGATAGGATAGTTTTGGATTTTCTTAGGAGAGATCTTTCATTTTTTTCTCTCGATTCTTGAAGAACATGAAACAAGATAGAAATTTTCAATATACTACCAACACTTGGCAAGGTTCTCTAGCCTCTAAAGAAGGAAGAAATCATTTCACACGAGTTTACATTTCCTCCAAGCAATATACATAGCCTCCAAGCTCCTTTACATGATATTTTTCACAACCTTTTATGCCTCAAACAACAACTATCACTCTCTTTTTCCTGTTTTCACCTTCAACTTGTTTGTAGCTATCCATCACAAGAGGAGAACCCAACATGAAGGATAAAACAAGAGAAGAATGGAAAAGTTGGGTATTTGACAACTCTTTCACTACAACACAATCTTTGCATGCTTCAAATCTTCATTAAATCTAGGTTATATGGGGGATTCTTTATTTTGTTTCAAATATCATCTCAAATTAGTTGGAATTGTTAGATTAGATTTAAGATTAGTATAAGTGTAGGAAAGTTCTTTTCCTCAAGTTTGTAACATTTGATTGCATTACTTGGGTATAGATTATATTTTGATGATATTTTTCTATAGATTAATTTGATCTTTAATTCATTTCTTGTAAAATATTTTTCAATATAGTATTCAAATTCTTTCAAAGAACTCTAAAATTATTGTAGAGCCTTATACAAAGAACACGAATAATTCAACTATTTAACTGACACAAGCGAACAAATTATTTTTAAACAAATAAAACTTTTCCCTCTCAAACAAGCATTGAAAATAGTGATGAATCAACCAACCTTCACATCAATAATTTCCATTTAACTAAAGAATAAAATTGTTTGTAGGTGTGTAACTCTATTTCTTACTTTTTCATGCTTTTGTATTCAAATTATTAAAGGGAAAAGAAAACATGTTAGTTGCTAATTTTTGCATTGAAACAATTACATGCATTCATATTAAACTTAAAAAGCACACGAAAATGATAATTAGTTCTAACATCTTCTTTGCATAGAAACAAGTTGCTTTTTCATAGATTTCATCACATTTAAATTGAAAATAGTAAAAATCAAGTACTTTTTAGGGTAGTTTACTTTTACCTACTTTGTCTTGTATGCATGTTTGATTTTGTTTACTTTTGTACTCTCATACACATAAAAGTCAAAAAATCACAAAAAGGAAGAAAGACAAAAGCATTAGGCCCTCTTTGCATTAAAGCCTACATGATTTTAAAATTAGTTCAAATACAAAGCAATCATCATGAACTGACACAATTTCCCAACCTATAAACAACATTAAACTTGCATATACATTGGTTCATAAGGAGAACTCAAACCTACTTGTTTGTCACTCTTGTTTACACTTTGGCATTTCATGCCTACATGTTTTTAGGAGTGAGAATAGATTAGGTAGAGGTCACCTTAATTGAATTAAGAGAACAAACTAGTCACCTCTTACACTAGCAAAAATTTTCAATCAAGAAGTGACCTTAGAAAGAATTCAATAGGAAAATGAACACATCTTAGCCATTAAACAAGAATAAAAAGAAAAAATGTTATAACTTGAAGCAATTCAAGAAAAATTACCTTAGAAAAAATTCATCAAAAGATTTACACTTTGAGAACACAAGTCAACACACAAGCACAACACCTCAATTAAACACCACCACCATCCATAGTGAACTCTTTCCTCTTGAAGAGAGAGATTCTATGGGAGAAAAAAATATCCGTCAAGTAGATACCATTTCCACATTTAGAAAAATTCTCCCATGTGAAGAAGGTGTCAAAGAGGAAAAAAATGTGATTTAGCTTAAGTGTATTAGCCAAATGATTTTCTCTAACTTCTACATTAGGATTGAGACTAGTTTTCTAATGTTTAATAAAATAACTCTACAATCCCTTAAATAATTTAAATATAAGAAATAAAAAACTTTATCTCACTAAAGCATAAGGAAGAAAAGATGATAAATGTTAATTTATAAAAAATAAAATAAAGATTTATAGAAATAAGTTATAGAGCTAGAAAGAGGACAAAGAGAGGAATATGGATCCAGAAGGAGGAAGCCACTATCCAAGGAACCAACACATCATGAAAATGTCCGCATGAAGCACTATCATCTATACGACCCAAAAAATTGAAAAGATCCTAGAAAATATGAAAATGCAACATAGCCTTCACATAAGTCAAAATGAGAAAACACTAGGTAGTTGCCAGATAATAATAGAGTTGAAAGCAATAAAGATTTAATTAATCTAATAAATAAAAATGAAGGAATAATCAAGAAGGAGAGAGGGAAGATATCACCAAGCTCCCAAGTAGCTAAATATCTCCACCCAAAGAGAAACATATAGCTTCAAAGAATAAGAAAAATGTTGGGGCTATTTGGGGGTTTTCTTTTAGGTCAAATCCTTGCTTTGATATTTCTATCTCCATAGTAGCCAATAGATAGATAGATAGAAAATAGTGTGTCATCTTAATCTAAGTGCATTATAAATAAGAATAGTGACTAAAATGAAAGATTGATAGGATATGAGTACCCCAAGATGCTCAAGGGCACACCCAAAAAAATTCTTATTGTAGACACCCAGAAATCACCAAGTCATCACATCACTTGCATTTCATCTAATCTGTCTAATCACCTGCATTCAACGTTAATTAAATAATCTAATTATTTAATTAATTTCATCTATTTCTTCTAAATCACATACTTTCAACATTAATTAAATAAATCGGGTAAGTGCAAGAAGATGGGGGCCAAAAAGGGGTCTTAAGTGGCCACTTTTTTTTTTCCTGAAATCAGGAAATACTAGCCTTGGATGAGAAATTGAGCATAGTTACACTCAAAATTTGGAGATGCAACCAAAACAATGTTCGTAGTGCTCTGAGTCTACTTTCTAAACTACTATTTTTTTTGAAAATGGCATAGATTAAGGGGTTCAAAAGAGGGAGCCATAGAAATTGGTGTTGTTTCTGTCAAAAAAACATAACATAGCATGTTTTGTGGCTCCCTCAAAAGGTCAGCTTTTTTTTGGTATTTTCAAAATTGCTTCAGTGAGAAATTAGCTAATAGCATGTAGTTTATGCCTGATTTTTCTGATAATATTTTGATGAATATTTGATTTTTTACTAATTTTCAAAGTGGACACATCCTAAAAAACTAAATTTTGGCCGTGCTACCCCTATAAATTTTGAAAACTAATTGAAAATCATTTTTTTCTTTTTTTAATATTTGTAGAATGGAGCCTAGTTTCTAAATATATAATTTTTTTAAATTTCAATGAATAGTTAATTTACAATGAAAAAAAGACCAAACAGTGGTTTTTACCCAAAAACGGACACACAAACAAAAGAAATTAAAGATGAAAGGCTTAACATTGTTAAAATGTGAAAAAAATCACATCATCAAATAGGTAAGAGAAAGCCTAACATTACCCAAGTGTTCGATTTGTTTGATCTTGAAACACGTGCAAATTTGAGGGTTAGCACGAACGAAATTATGTGAAATCTTGAAGAATATGGAAAAACACGTCTGTGGCTGTTCAAAAGGCACTCCAAGCCTTTGGGTTGGAAATCCAAAGCAAATCCCAAGCACAAGGCTTGGGATTCCCAAAGAAAAACATAATGCGAGTGCATTATAATGTGCTCGCATTATGTTTTGCTTTGCATTTTTCCTTTTCTGCAAAAGTTTGTGTTGTTTGTCATGTTTGAAATAACGCGAGCGCGTTATAACACGCTCGTGTTATGTTCCCCTTAATTTTTTTTATGTTTAAGACTATTAATCATGTATGTATGTATGTATGCCTATATTCCTATATGTATGTATGTATGTATGTATGCCTATATGTATGTATGTATAGTGTCGAGGGCAGAGGATGGTAGAGATGGGAGTGAGCCAGATAGGGGAGGAGAGGGGTGGATAAGGATTGAGTTATTAAGGTTTAAGGTTGAGGGTTGAGCATTTAGGGATAGGATTTAGAGTTTAGGGATAAGGGATTAGAATTTAGGACCTTGAGGGATTAGGGTTTAGGGTTGAGGCTTTAGGGATAACGTTTAGGGTTAAGGGTCGAGGGATTAGGGTTAAGGTAGAGTGTTGAGGGTAGAGGGATTAGGGATAGGGTTTAGGGTTGAAAGTTTAGGGTTGAGGGATTAGGGTTTAAGGTATAGTTTAGTAGTTCTTGTGGATAGAGCCAGTAAACAATGGGAGATTATTTGCCTATTTCATAACAATATACCTCCCCTAAGTGCGGGGTGGACAGCAAGAAACATAGATGTACCCCAATGCAAATCTTTTCTCATAATGATCATCCTTCTGATTTCAACTATTAATTACTTACTGTGGATGTACCATACGCAAATATTTTCTCATAGTGTGTACACCTATTGGCATAATGAACCCCAGATGGGCTAGAAAAACATGCCATATAACATTACTAACATTAAAAAAGTTCATAGCCATTTTTCTGACATATTCTTGCAACTCAAATATCTTTAAGAGAAGAGTGTCAAAATGATGGGTTTAACAACCTAACATAATGCAAACTAGTTTTGTTGGGTTTAGGGATAAGGTTTAGGGTTTAGGGTTGAGGGATTAGGGTTTAGGGTTGACAGATTAGGGTTTAATGTTGAGAGTTGAGGGTTGAGGGTTTAGGGATAGGGTTGATGGTCAAGGGATTAGAGTTAAAGTGGAGTGTTGAGGGTAGAGGGATTAGGGATAGGGTTTAGGGTTGAAGGTTTAACGATTGAGGGTTGAGGCTTTAGGGCTGAGGGTTAAGGGATTGGGGTTTAAAATATAGTGTTGAGCGTCGAGGGTTTATGGATAGGTTTTAGGGTTTAATTTTTAAGGGTTAAGGGTTGAGGGATAGGGTTTAGGGTTTAGGGATAAGGGATTAGGGTTTAAGGTATAGTGTCGAGGGTTGAGGGTTTAGGAATAGGGATAGCGTTTAAGGTTTAGGGATGAAGGATTAGGGTTGAGGGTTGAGGGATTAGGGTTTAAGGTATAGTGTCGAGGGTTGAGGATTTATTGATAGTGTTTAGGGTTGAGGGTTGAGGGATTAGGTTTTAGGGTTGATGGATTAGGGTTTAAGGTATAGTGTTAAGGGTTGAAGGTTTAGGGATAGGGTTTAGGGTTGACGGATTAGGGTTTAGGGTTGATGGATTAGCGTTTAATGTCAAGGTTAGGGTTAGAGTGTCAAGGGTAGAGGGATTAGGGATAGGGTTTAGGGTTGAAGGTTTAAGGATTGAGGGTTGAGGCTTTAGGGATGAGGGTTTAAGGCTTAAGATATAGTGTCAAGTGTTGAGGGTGTAGGGATAGGGTTTAAGTTTTAAGGGTTAAGGGTTGGGGGATAGGGATTAGGGTTTAAGGTATAGTGTTGAGGGTTGATGGTTTAGGGATAGGGTTTAGGTTTGAGGGATTAGGGTTTAGGGTTGATGAATTAGGGTTTAATGTTGAGCGTTGAGGGTTGAGGGTTGAGGGTTGAGGGTTGAGGGTTAATGGTCAAGGTATTAGGGTTAAATAAGAGTGTCGAGGGTAGAGGGATTAGGGATAGGGTTTAGGGTTGAAGGTTTAAGGATTTAGGGTTGAGGCTTTAGGGAGCAGGGTTCAGGGATTAGGGTTTAAGATATAGTGTCGAATGTCGAGCATGTAGGGATAGGTTTTAGGGTTCAAGTTTTAAGGGTTAAGGGTCGAGGGATCAGAGTTAAGGGTTGAAGGATTAGGGTTTGATGTTGAGGGTTGAGTACATTGAGGTTCGAGGGTTAAGGGTTGAGGGTCAAGGGATTAGGGTTAAAGTAGAGTGTCGAGGGTATAAGGATTATGGATAGGGTTGGAGGGTTTAGGGATAAGGGATTAGGGTTTAAGGTATAGTATTGAGCCCGTTAATGGTCTAGGAATAGGGATAGCATTTAGGGTTTAAGGATGAGGGATTAGAGTTGAGGGATGATGGATTAGGGTTGAGGATTAAGGGATTAGGGTTTAGGGATAAGGTTTAGGGTTGAGGGTTGAGGGATTAGGGTTTAAGGTATAGTGTTGAGGGTTTAGGGATAGGGTTTAGGGTTGAGGGATTAGAGTGAAGGGTTGAGGGATTAGGATTTGACATTGAGGGTTGAGGCTTTAGGGTTTAGAGTTTAGGGATAGGTTGAGGGTCGAGGGATCAGAGTTAAGGGTTGAGGGATTAGGGTTTGACGTTGAGGGTTGAGGGTTGAGCTTTGAGGGTCAAGGGTTTAGGGATAGGGTTGAGGGTCAAGGGATTAGGGTTAAAGTAGAGTGTGGAGGGTATAAGGATTAGGGATAGGGTTGGAGGGTTTAGGGATAAGGGATTAGGGTTTAAGGTATAGTATCGAGTCTGTTGAGGGTTTAGGAATAGGGATAGCATTTAGGGTTTAGGGATGAGGGATTAGAGTTGAGGGATGACAGATTAGGGTTGAGGGTTTAGGGATTAGGGTTTAGGTATAAGGTTTAGGGTTGAGGGTTGAGGGATTAGGGTTTAAGGTATAATGTTGAGGGTTTAGGGTTGAGGGATTAGAGTGAAGGGTCGAGGGATTAGGATTTGATGTTGATTGAGGGTTGAGGATTTAGGGTTGAGGGTCGAGGGATCAGAGTTAAGGGTTGAGGGATTAGGGTTTGACATTGAGGGTTGAGGGTTGAGGGTTGAGTTTCGAGGGTCAAGGGTTTAGGGATAGGGTTGAGGGTTGAGGGATTAGGGTTAAAGTAGAGCATGGAGGGTATAAGGATTAGGGATAGGGTTGGAGGGTTTAGGGATAAGGGATTAGGGTTTAAGGTATAGTATCAATTCTATTGAGGGTTTAGGAATAGGGATAGCATTTAGGGTTTAGGGATGAGGGATTAGAGTTGAGGGATGACGGATTAGGGTTGAGGGTTTAGGGATAAGGTTTAGGGTTGAGGGTTGAGGGATTAGGGTTTAAGGTATAGTGTTGAGGGTTTAGGGTTGATGGATTAGAGTGAAGGGTCGAGGGATTAGGATTGATGTTGAGGGTTGAGGGTTGAGGGTTGAGGCTTTAGGGTTTAGGGTTTAGGGATAGGGTTGAGGGTCGAAGGATCAGAGTTAAGGGTTGAGGGATTAGGGTTTGACATTGAGGGTTGAGTTCTAAAGAGAGGGTGTGGATGTTTTGGAATCAATTAGGAATTCTTCAGGAGACTTCATTATGCCTATCATATGGTGGAGCATCTAGCAAGATCTTGTAGGAAATAGGAAAAGTTCTCCCTCAAAAACCTTGTGGTCATTCAAGTCTGAAGGGGAAGGTTTGGAAAGAGAAATGGATCACCAAAGAGATGAAGAATTTCTTATTTCTCAGACACCATCAGTGGTTTTTCTCTGATGTAGAGGACCTACCAAGATGGAAAGCATTTAAAGATTATATGATCTCCAAAGGAAAATCTCCTAATTCTCCCAGAATGTCATCCTTCAGCAAGGTGGGACCAAGTGGCTTGGCTTGTCTAGTCATGGATCCTCACATATTTAAGAGGAATTGTAAGGCTTGGAAGTGTCAGTTGATGAAGCACAGGATGTGGTCATCCTTGCTTGTGTTAAGGAAGATAATGCACAGGATGTGATGAATCTATAGCAGGAAAAAATGCGTGTGTTATAACGCGCTCGCATTTTGTCCTGCTATAAAAATGGTAAAAAAATGTTGACCCCCATGATCCAGGTCCACATGCTATGTTTTCATACTGATTCTGCGCGTGCTCTGACAAAAAAGAAGTGCTTTCATGCTGTTGGGAAGTTCACTTGCACATTTGACACATTCTACCACCTTTGCATGATCTTTCCACCACCTTTTCTGCTTTGCTAACTTGAGAAGGAGGAAATAACATAGTTTTCACACCAAGTTTGATATATATCTATTCAAGTTTCAATTTTTGTAGTGTCGCAATGTTAATTGTGATTCAATTTTAAGAATTTAACATTATAGATTGGTTAATAGTATTGTTGTTAGTAATTATATTTGAGTGTTATTCAATTTAACATTGAAAAGGAAGCAAGTGGTGAAAAACTCAAATTGTTGAGGAGTTTGATGCAAGAAGAAAAAAACACTAAATAATTGGGTACTCTCTCCATTCGAATCTTCATTTTTTAGGTATGCCAAGTCTTTACATGCATGTTCTTTACATTTTCCTTAATTCTATTTGAATTATTTTATCATGCTTTATCATACATGTTTAAAATAGACACATTCCCAATCAAGAAAGCAGCCTATAATCTCACATGATGCCATGTATATTTTCTACACTTGGGCTCTTTAATAATTATGTGTAATAAACAGACCTTAACATACCATGATGTCAAACTATACAAGAATAAATCCTTACAACATAATAAAAATACAATCCCACTATTATCTTGTATTCATTTCTTAGGAAGTAATATTGGTCTCTTTATCATGCTACAGACAAATTCTCTGTCATGCCGAGGAAACGATTAAGAATTAAACCAACACAGGAAGAGATAGAAGCTAAGAATGCAAAGAAAGCAGTGGCTATGAGGGAACTTCGTGAGAAGAGGAAATTGGATAGGATAAATGAAGACATGCCAATTGAAGAGGAACCACAACCATCACAAAGAGATATGGTATTGGCGACACAAAGAGAACGAATGCAAAAACTTCGTGCTATGAGAGATTTGAATACCATAGTTGGAGACACATCCTCTACCGCAAGTAAACATGTAGGGACACCATCTACCACATCTCAAGTTGAGAGTACATCATCACTCACATGTGATGAAGGAGGTACGCCATCATTCCCACCTCAACCTCAATGCATGTCATCTATTCCATCTTCGATCGAAGGTATGCCATCTAGCCCATCTCATTTAAATATTGATGAAATTCCTAATGTTGAGATGAATTTACCTAACTTAACACCACTTAGAATTTTGCATAGAGAGCCAAAGTATTTGATTGATATTGATGAGAATATTTTGCAGCCAATGGAAGGTAAGATTCCAAAATGCACTTGTAGAAGATATGCTCATAAGATTTGGAGATTGTTCTTTGAAAAGTTAAATGAGATTGCAAGATGTCAACTATTCATTGAAATGATGTGAAGTATAAAGTATAGGTCCATCATGAAGATTCTTGGGTTGAGAACATCAGAGGCTTCAAGTGAAAAATCTATTGTCAAGAATCTAATGAGTGCGTATGAGAGTGTGGGTAACACCTCATGCACAAAAGATAGTAATGCAACACAACGTGTGATTACATTGACTATAGTAAGTAGTCAAACGAGGAAATCTTGTCTCATTAGAAAGATGAGTCAAGAATTGAGAATTAATAGGAAAACTTTATCAAGAGCCATTGGAAGATGCCAAAGAATTGAGGACACTAATGCCAATGAATTATGGGTGTTCTCAGGGAGACTACCACAAAAAGATAAACCAATTGTTGAAGCATTGAGATCACTAATTGAAGACTTTTGGAAGAATTACACAAGGGTATCTCTGAATCAAAGGGATGTGGTAAGAAGGAGAATTTGTAGTCAGAACCGTGAGCCACATCCAAAGCATTTTTTGGATGAGACTCAAATACAGTTTTATGGTAAATTTCTAGAGAAGTATCCTCAAATTAAAATTTGTCAAAGATATTTTGAAATGCTAAAACCTTTCTATGTCAAGATAAATAACACACGCACTACTTGTTGTTGTATATTACATATTGAATTTTCTAACCATTTTGATGCTTATAGGTCTATATGTTTAGATATGCATACTAACAATGATTTGCAGGGTTGTGCCATATGTGCCCCACCAACATCTTCAAGAGACTTCATATCAAGAATTTTATGTGAAAGAGAGGAAGGTCAAATATTCTACAAGAAATTATGCTTGGATGGCACATGTCATTGTTGTGGTGGCTTGCAACATTTGCCAATATGTGAACATATGGAAAGAACACATGTGGTTGAAAACAAACTAGTAGAGTTTGGCAAGTATAAAACAGTGACATACAATACAAAAGATGGTAAAGAAGCAAAAAGGTGTGAATTGGTTATTGAAAAGATTCCAGTGTATCAATTTATGCCTATATTTCATGACAGCATAGTGTATGAGTATGCAAGACATGCCCATAGAGCTCGATGGTTGGACTTGCAATTCAAGTTATGCAAGGACACATTTCCAGTTGGTAGCATTGTTTCAGTCGTCAGCTTTGCAGAGAACTACAGTCTATAGCCACAGCGTGAGGTGTAATCACAATATTACAACTCCACATAGGTTTCTATATTTGTGCACATTGCATTCATTCATGTGAATGATAGTACAGAGGATGACAGAAAGATCATAAGGGAGTATAATTTCTATATTAGTGATGATCGCATGCATTCTACAGAGTTCGTGCAAGGTTGCTTTTAGGTGTTCTACAATGATTTGTCTAGAAGGGGCATATCATAAAGTCAGCATATCATATGGTCAGATAACTGTGTGTCACAATTCAAGAACTCGTAGAATTTTTATTGGCTAAGTAGGAGGCATAATTTTATAGGTATTCAGCATATGTGGAACTTTTGTGAGGCCGAGAATGGAAAGGGGGAGCATGATGGTGTAGGAGCATATATCAAAAGAGCCATAGCACGAGAAGAGTTAGAGTATAAAGACAATGCAAAGTTGACAAATGCAAAATCGATTGTCGAGTGGTGTAATGCTTCCATGGGTCCAGGTAATGAAGGTAAGTCTTCAGTTCGTAGATTTTTTTGGTTGATAGATGATACTAACATCAAACTAAATTAGTTAATCTTGCATTTCAAAAATAAAATTTAATAAATTAAATTCAATAAACTTGCTAATATTTACCTGAGTATCAAGGCCGAAAGTCTCACTTAGGAGGGTATCTGTCATCACCATTTGCTCAGCTGCAGATGTAGCCTATGCACCTGCGTCCTGACTATCCATGGGGTCATAACCACAGGCTGAGCCACAAGCCTGACAAGCATGGGGTGAGACCCTACTCCTCACACTATCTCCCAACCCACTCTATGCTACAGGACTGGCATGCTCTATGATGCTTTGGGTCAAGGCACTAATGGACTGAAGTGTATCGACCTCAACACTCTCCTTCACAATGGAAGGGATAGAAACATGCTCATGGCCTGGTCTACTGATTACTCATCTCACTACCCGCTGTGGGTCAACACGTGCCCCTGGTCTATCTTGTGCTGACCCCCCACCTCTACCCTAGAAGTCCCGCATATCAAAATAGTTTGGCACTTTATTGAGGACAAACTCGTAGTAGAGTTTCCTTAAAAAGTATTGCGGGACCTTAGTATTATTGCATGGAGGATGGTCAAAAACCATCCACCACCTCTGCCCGAAATTATCCCTTATTGTTTGGTTGTTGCACCAATGGATAGGGAACCTCTTGCATGTAATGGGTGGAGGTTGATTTGTTTGTGGGTTTGTGAAAATCGAACACAAGTCTAATTTTGTAATTTGTAATTTTTTCACATCTTGGTATGACAACTTGTCTGCATAATAATCTCTAAACTCTCTCCTCTTATCTGTCCAACTAGTTATTTTCTTGCTAATTGAATCTACATTTGATAATATAGATTCAAGAGATTCGGCAAACGTAGACCTATGCAAGGTTGAAGTGGAAGGATCTTTCAACCTTGCAATTATATCTTCAATTTCTTTTTTGTTGTTTTCAATTTGCCCCATTATATTTTCCTATGTTCCAGGGGCATGTTGAGGAATGGATGGAGGAGGTTGTTGTTCCGTAGGTATTTCCTCCTCAGGATTTTGTGGATTTTGAGGAGGAAGAGGAGGAGAAGGAGGTGAATTAATATATTCTGACAATTAACGAAATATACATCAAAAATCAACTCAAACCTACCTATTTAGAAACAAATTCAAACAAAAAAATAAATATAACTCACTCCTTTGGCATGCTCGATGTCGTGGCAACATTTTGGCAACGAATCGATAAGGTTTTTGTGTTGAATTGAGTTTTACAAAATGCGAGCGTGCTTCCTAGGGTTTGCAGGCCGCGGGTATAGAGGAGAAGAAAGAAATGAAATGAGATAGTAACCTTTTTTTAAATTTATAACAAGTCAAAACGTGCTCGCGTTATGGCTTGGTTTTGACGAGCCTTAGGCTCATCATTACCAAACCATAACGTGAGCGCGTTATAATGCACTCGCATTTTGAATTTTTTTTTTTTTGAAAACAATTTGGCCACTTTTTGCCCCCCATCTTTATGCACTTACCCAATCTTCTTTATTTAATTAATTTTCATTAAATCAACCTTATTCTTGCACGATTAAATAATTTTTATTATTTAATTAAATCGTTCTCCTCTTCCAAAATTCAAGTCCACATCAATTAAATAAATAAATTATTTAATTAATTAATCACAAATCCTCTTATCTACAATTAAATAATTTATATTATTTAATTAAATCAATTGTTCTTATAAATTTAAATAAATCATGCAAATTTATTTAAATTATCTCAATCCTCTAAAAATAAATAAAATCAAGTATTTTATTTATAATCTTCATATTCCTCTAATCTTGCACAAACAATTAAATAAATTTATTTATTTAATTTGCTTTTTCCTCTAAAAAAAAATCTTCTAAAAATAAAATATAATAAAATATTTTATTTATCCTTCATCACGCAAAATAAATTAAATCAATTTGTTTGTTTAATTTATTTAAATCTTCATATCTTATCTATTCCTCTATCATGCACAAATAATTAAATAAATTTATTTATTTAATTTCAGTTATCTTCCAATTCCTCTTAAAATATCTTGTTAACTCATGTGCACAATCAGTCTTATTTTTAGAACTCTAAAAAAGGCAAAATTACAAGTTGAGTTATCTATTCAATCAATCTTGTTTTCATCATATCTTAATAAAAATGTCCTTATGGATTGACACATGTTGTGTGCACATTCATCATGGTTATTTGTTTTATCTCCTCTATTGATTCTTCTGAATTATCTGGACCATTGATCAATCTCTGTTGAAACCTATATAAACCCCCCTCATCTCCTTCACAAATCCTCTTCGATCACTTATTCTCAGGTATCCTTTACAGCGCTTTGAGCATACATTGCATCATTGAGCACTTTACGATCTTTTGACATTGATCTTCTTGAGCACTTTGAGCACCTATACTTGCTTATTGCAAACATGGTTTCGCAACGTTATTGAGCAATCCACATTCGACAAAAGAGAACAATACAATCTGGTAAAATCTTTCTTGTTTTATTTGATTTATTCATTAATCATGGCTTTTTTAGATAGATCTCTTTATGTTATGAGTTATTGATTTGGTTATTATCATAGTTTTGCTTTTATCATTCGACATAATAGATTTTCCTCATACACACTTATAATAACAATAAGGAGAAAGAATAATATCACCTAAGAGGGCTTGAGGAAGCCAAAGACACAAGAATGTTGTAGGAAGTTGCAAAGAATGTTGGTAGAGAGTTGTGAGAGAGCTTCAATGTAAGAGGGAGAGAGAGTTCAACAAGAGCCAAGAGAGTGTAAGAGTGAATAGATAGGTTCAAAAAAAGGGAGGCAAGAGGAAGAGGCTGACAAGCTATTTGAAATCACCCTGAGCCGTTACCACTAACCTATCAAGGTGATAAGTGGTGAAACACTTAGAAACAACCATCAAATGAGAAATTATCATGGGATGCTAGCATGTCACATATACGTCTATGCATTACACTAGTGTCTGGATAGTTTGGGCTAAAAAATGATGAGACACTAGAAAATCACAAGGATAACACAAAGGCAACAATAAAACTTGACAAAAAGACAACAATGAGATAAGACCTAAACACCATGGGAGGGAAAAAGGATAATGCAAGGGGTAAAATTATCCAATAGACAAACTAAGGGAATGGACACTTAAGTGCATCCAAAGCATATTGTAAAATTGTAAGGGTATACAATTTCCATCATTACATTTTTCCCTCACTTTAGCAAGCTTATGACACTACACATGAATATGCATATGAAATTAAAAGGAAGGAAATACTAAAACTAAATTACATTACAACACCAAAAGGATACTATAGGGGATGCAAACTCTTCGAGTGGAGGAACTATGTGCCCAGGCTAAGAACCTACAAAACTATTAGGTTCCTAATATTCTATCCTTATAAATATAACAAGGTTAAGCACTTGTGGCATGCTTAATCTTAACACTTCATTTATTAGTTTTAGTTACTTCCTTAATCCCTCTTAGTTAGGATGAAGGGATGTGTCCCTAGATAGTTATGCATATACATAAGGAAGAGAGAGACTCTCCCAAACCATCAATCTTCTAATATTGAATTCATATATTATTTTCTAATTATTGGAGGTCACCCCCTTGAAGTGGTCTGCTATTTTACTAATTTTTACATTTATTTTCAAGAAATATCATAAAAAGTGGTATCAAAGCTACAATTTTGGCCAAGATTTTTATTTCCACCATAAATTTAAAACCATTGTGAATTTAGACCTAATTTTTTTTGGGTTTTGAGGTATGTGGTAAATAAGGTTCTAGGTAAAAAAATAGATTTCTATCATAAGTTTTATGCAAATTATTTTAATTTTATGTTTTTTAATTAATTGGCTCTATAGGCCAATTTTTTTTTTTTTAAAAAAAATTCTTACATTTTTGGAAAGCTTATTAAAAGTTAGTTTGGGTTGGTTCTTTGTAATTTATTATTAGAGATAAAATATATTATGTAACTTAGTGGTCAAAGTTAGGTCAAAATATTTTATTATTCTACTCTACAGGTTATAATTTTTGAATTTTTTTGAGTTTTTTATGAATCCTTGAAAAGATATCAAAAAATTAGGTAAGATTATTTCTTTATAATTTTTTATTACAAAAAAATCCATAATTTAGTGGTCAAAATTTTGGTCAAAGAGATGAACATCAAATTTAGTCATAGCCCATGTTATAAAATTTTATGGTTACAACTTGCACTAGATACTATCCTCCATTAATTAATAAAGAAAAATATAAAGTTCAAAATACAAACACATTAGAAGCCCTGTCATCTTTAGGATTAAAGGAATTTTCAACAAATATTGAATCTAAAGACTCTCTTTATTGTCCACCACCTAAAATTGAGAAAACAATTCCCCTGAAATGTGAAACAGCGGTACATTTTATTAAGGATAATTTATTTGACCCATTTATAACATCTTTAAATGAGGGTTTAGATAAGTTTAAAGAAGACATATTTTCAAAATTAAATCCCCAACAAAACCATCAAGGTGGGTACAACCCTAATAGACAAAATCAAGGGATATGACAACCTTTTCAAGGTCCAAAATTAAACCTACCCAAAATAGACATCTGTAAGTTTGATGGCACAAATGTAACTTCATAGATAAATCTCATGGAACAATACTTTAAACTTCATAATATAATAGACAATGCAATGGTTGACATAGCCTCACTATATTTAGAATCCGAACCTTTATCAATGGCACCAATGGTTGATGAGTGAAAAGCAAGGGAAAATGCTTAGTTGGAAAGAATTTACAAATGACTTAGTATCCTATTATGAGAAACCATGGAAGGGAATCTATTTTACCCAAATAATAAATTTAAGACAAATAGGCTAAATATAATGTTGAGCATATGAGATTAGCAATTTGAGCTTAAGATGTGACACCTTATCAGAGGCTACAACTCTACATCAATTGACTTAATGACCAAATTGAGCAATGGAACCTCGCCATCAAAAGATCCACACATAGTTAAGATATAGGATGGAAAGATAGAAATGTGACTAATCCTATTAACAAAAATGGTGCCAACTTCCTTAACCCAAGATACATTACTAAGCTCTCTCCTCAACAAGAGACAGAAAAGAGAAAATGGTCTATGTTGGCATTGCAATAACAAATGGTCTAGAGGTCACAAGTGTGGTAATAATGAGAAGAGATTAATGAATATTGAGAATGAGGTTGAAGAAGAGGGAGAAGTAGCTATAGAGGAACCAATATGGAACTTGAGCATGCAAATTTAGAGGAGGAAGAAAGTGCTACTATCTCCCTACATGCATTGAATGGCATAAGCACACCACAAAAACTCAAGGTGTTTAGTTATACAAAAAAGAGAAAGGTAACAGTGTTATTGATAGAAGATTAGATAATGAGCTCAATTGTTTTGTGTATCCAATCTCTAATTTTCAGGTCATGCTAGTGGATGGGAAACAACTCTCTTGTGGTGGTAAATTCCATCATATAAATTTCTTAATGGGAGATTATCATCTAGATTTAGAAATGTTTTCTATCCAAATTGGAGGAGTAGATGTAGTTTTAGGAGTGTAATGGCTTAAACAGTTGGGAACAATGCCCTTAATTTTTTAGGAATTATTCATGACTTTTAGTGTAAATGAACAAAAATAAAAACTTATAGGAGTAAAATCACCACCAAGTCAAATCATTAGCTCCCATACGATGGAAAAATTACTTAAGAAAAGTTCTTATGGCATAATGGCACAACTACATTTTATATAAGTACAAGATGTGAAAACTCACATCCACTAGAACTTCAAAAGATCATTCAACACCATCAACAAGTTTTTCAAGAACCCAGGGGCCTACCTACAATTAGAGACCATGATCATGCCATTGAATTAATATTAGTAAGTATTCCTCCTAACATTAGACCTTATCATTATTCATATTCAAACAAAAGGCAAAAATTGAAAAATTACTCAATGAAATGTTGGATTTAGGAATTGTTCATCATAGTAAAAGTTCCTATTCATCTCTAGTGTTTATGGTAAAAAAGAAGGACGACTCATGGAGAATGTGCCTAGATAGGGAGCTCAATAAGCTCTCTCTTAAAGACAAGTTTTCTATTCCTATTAGTGATGAACTATTAGATGAATTAAATGGTGCATTTATTTTTACCAAGTTAGATTTATGTTCAAGTTATCACCAAATTCGAATAAAGGGAGAGGATATACATACAACTTCCTTTAGAACACTTGAGGGTCATTATGAATTCCTACTAATGCTATTTGGTCTCACTAATGCCCCATCAACTTTTCAAAGCATTATGAATTTAGTGTTCCACCCATGTATTTAACAAATTGTGTTGGTATTCTTTGATGAATCCTCATCTACAATAAAACAAGGGAAGAACATTTGAAACATGTAGAGAAGATATTACAAGTACATTGGAAGATAATCAACTCTATGAAAATAATCCAAATATGTCTTTGAGGTGAAAGAAGTGGAATACTTAGGACATGTGGTGTCACATGAGGGTGTTAAGGTAGACTGTAAGAAGATTACAGTAGTAAAAGAGTGGCCAAAACCTAAAAATATCAAGATTTTAGAGGATTTTTGGATCTAACAGGATATTATAGAAGACCTATTCATAATTATGCTTGTATAGCAACACTCTTAACAAAATTATTAAAGAAGGCTTCTTTTTCATGGTTAGAGCTAGCGACCCAAGAATTTCAACAACTAAAATAAGCTCTTATTTCCACTCCTATGTTAGCTACCCCAGACTTCTCTAAGACATTTGTGGTAGAATGTGATGCTTCTAGACATGGTATTGGGGCAGTATTGATACAAGATGTTCATCTTGTAGAATTTGAGAGTTGACAACTCAAAGGAAAGAACTTAGTAAGGCCCACATATGAGAAAAAAAATTTAGCTATCATTCATGTAGCTAAATTTTAGTCAATATTTAATGGGAAGGCATTTCAAAGACAAGAAAAAATATGAAAGTCTAAAATATTTTCTAACAACAACTATCTTTAGAATAGCAACAAAAATGGGTTACCAAGATGATAGGGTATGACTTTGAAATTATTTACAAAAAAGGTAAGGAGAATATTGTTGTTGATGCCCTTTCTTGACAAGAAGTAGAGGAAGCAAAGATTCATGTCATTTCCTTATTACAACCTGAATGGTTAGAAGTTGCACAAGAAGAGTGGAAACATGATCCTCCAATAAAAAACCTCATTCAAAAAATTCAAAATGACTCATCTTCTTTTAGTTACTAAAAGTAATAAATGAATTGTTAATGTTAAACATGCCACAAGTGCTTAACCTTAATCCCTCTTAGTTAGGATGAAGGGGTGTGTCCCTAAATAGTTATGCATATACATAAGGAAGAGATAGACTCTCCTAAACCATCATATCTTCTAATATTGAATTCATTTATCATTTTCTTGTTATTGGAGGTCACCCCCTTGAAGTAGTCTACTATTTTACTAATTTTTACATTTATTTCCAAGAAATATCATAACAAAAAAATATGTTAACAATAAAAACTTGCACAATATAACAATGTTAGAACATAAACATGTAAAATCCACGATGTCAGAACATCACACACACACACACACACACACACACACACACATATACAACACATAGATAGAAGAGAAAACACATAGAAAGAAAATAAAAAAAATTAGTTAGCAAAGTTAAAGAGACCTTAATGTGAAAGGTTGTCTCAATACCATGTGTCATCCCTAAAATGCAATAAAAATAAAGAAAACAATAGATTGAGGAATTCTTAAGAAAAGAGAAGAGTATAATGAGTCGATCGGTTGCTTCAAAGATAGAATACATATAGATAGGCAAGGAAGCAATCAATACGAGTGAAAGATAGTACATGACTCAAATACTAGCTTTCTTTGTTGCTAGGGGTCATGTAAATCACAATACTTTCATGGATCATGGGCTAGCAAGTTGTGTTATGCTAGGTGACCATGGGTGTAAAAGGTAAGTCATATAAACCACATAGGCTAGCAAGCTATATTATGCTAGGTGGTTCACATGCTACCAATGCCTCAAGGAGTGTATCAAAAACCAACATCATAGGGGGTGAACTCTTTGAGGAGCATAAAAATAAAAAATGATTCAAGGGGCAAAAATAAAGCAAGGTGCATGTATGTATGCACATGTGAGAAGAATATATGTCTTGCCTTAAATTGTTAGCATGTATAATATGAAAATATTCTAAGGAATAGAAAAGGGGGAGATAAAAGAGAGGGGATCCTTAGGAAGGATACACACCTTTGGAACAAGTTGTCCATGCCCCATAGAACATAGGTGAGGACAACATGGAAAAATAATATTGTGTTATTAACAAAAGGTATGATTGCATGTGGGATTATACCACCATGAATGGAAACATGAAAACAAAGAAAGCTACAAGTGCCACATAGTGGGCAGTAACATAATATAATAAGGGAGGTGTGATGACCTCATGAGAAAGTAGAAGAAAGAAGATAGAGGTGGTCTCTATACTATGCCATTTTATAAGAATGGTAGAGGTAATCACAATATGATGACAAAGGATGAAGAATGTTTATTATGTATAATGAATCAAATAGAGGTGAACCTCAATGTCACTTGTCATGTAGAGAAGAGAGAGGTGCTATAAGGATGAGTGAGAGAACCCATGTCAAGAAGGTTTTTAATTTTATCCTTCAAGGATTAGCATGTGCTAGTGGAATGGCCAAGTTCTCGATGATATGCATAGAAAGGAAGTGTTAGTTGAATTTGTCTAGGAAATTTCTTACATGTAGGAGGAAGAGTAATCAAGTGGGATTTTAGAAGCCTCAACAAAATATAGTCTTGTTTAGATAGAAGAGAAGAAGTGGGTGGAGTAGGGAGTAACTCTTTTTGTTGTGGAGAAAAGTTTGGTTTTGAAAAGTAGAAACTATAGAGGCCTCAGAAAATGGAGGAGGGGATATAGATAGAGAAGGTCAGTAACCTAAACCAACTATAGAAGTGTGTGGTGTAGGTTCCATAGGGACTTTAATTTCTTATTTCATGTGCCCTAGACCATTTCCATTGTATCCATGTTTAGAAAGAATTTTGAACCCAGGCCTGCAACTTGTCTCCAAATTAGAAAGAGGAAGAGAATCAACATCACTAGCCTTGTCTAAATGAGATGTGTATGCACATGTAGGAGAAGAAGTAATAGTTTAAATTTACATAAGAAGAAAGATATATTCTAATACAAGAATGTAGATCCTTATTGAATGCAAGAATGTAGAAGTGAGAAGGGTTAATCTTATATTCACCATTCCCATGGGGTGTGAAGTATAAGGATCCCCAGCTGTCACCATGATATGTATTAGAAGAGTAAGGCACATCATCATCAACAGTGAGTGATGATGGTGTTTGAGAGTTTGTTGTAGAAGGTACAAAATTATAGAAAGAATAAAGAGTAGGCTTCATGTGACTTGATTCAGCCTATTGATAGTATTGAAAGGGGTCAAGATCAATAGTTATTTTATGTACTTTAACTTTATAAACAAATTTAAGAGATTGACGAAGGGTAGATAGAACCCCACCCATGGTTTGAATCCACATTCTACCAAGAAGAAGATTATAAGAAAGACTCCTCATCATGACATGAACCTTAGTAGGTAATGTAATGGGGCCTAACATAATAGGTATGTGATAGTACCTAAATTTAGGTGAGCCGCATTATCAAAACCTCTAATGGATAGATTTGAAGGAGAAATAGAAGAAGCGTCAATATTAAGACAGTTAAGGAGGTCTAAATTGTAAATGTTAAGACTGAAACCACTATTAATAAAGTTTTTCTTAATACCAGTTGAATTTATAGAAATCATAATCATAAGAGCATCATTTTTATTCTAAACTTAAATAGAAAGGAGTTTAGAGAAATGAAAAGTGATATTAGTAGAATTAGAACGAAAGCATTCAAGAATAGTAGCCACATCCATGGGCCTCATCAAAGATTGTATAGATATCTTCTACAAGGTCTGTTTGTATCAAGTCCCAAAGTGAGATCTTAGCTTGTGTAGCCTATAGTTGCTTAACAAGATCACACTCTTTGGTACTCTTTGTAGAAAGATGAGGAGGTGGTGGAACAATAAGATTTGGTGGAGGAAGGGAAATAGGGATAGGAGTAACCTATTTGTTTCATTGAGTGTTATATGTGTGGGCTATTGCATGGTAATAAATATCCACAAGAACATTATACTTCATATGTTGAACAAAATGAATGAAAAAAGTAGAAGGTTGGGGACTATCAGGAATACCCTAAACATTGATCAAGGACGAGAAGGTGGGGAAAAATCAAGGATGCCATGCATAATGATTTTAGGAATAGAAGAAATATTTTAAATATCAATGAACTTATCCAACATCCCTTTAGTGTGTGGGATTAGTTTGTTAAGAATTATTGAATTATCATTATTATCTTCTTTACATGTAGGAGAATAGACATAAGAAGTATGCTCAACATCTATCTATGTAGGATCTAATGTGAGTTTAGACTCTTCAAACACTAACACTTCATCTCTAGAAGGGAAAGCATTGCCATGAAGAGTAGGTAAAGTAATGTTAAGAAAAGTATCAATGATTTCATCCTCTTGTGCCAAAATATCCTCATAAGTAGGAGGAATTTTAGGAGAGAGAAAATTACGATTTGGCTAAAGTGTATTAGCCAAATGATTTCCCTAGCTTCTACATTAGGATTGAGACTAGTTTTCTATTGTTTAACTCTAAATAACTCTATAATCCAAGAAATTATTTAAATAAAAGAAATAAATAACTTTATCTCAATAAAGCATAAGGAAGAAAAGATGATAAATGTCATTTTCTAAAAAAATAAAATAAAGATTTACAGAAATAAGTTACATAGATGAAAAGAGGACTAAGAGAGGAACATGGAGCCAAATAGAGGAACTAACTTCCCAAGGTGCTAACGTGTCACATGGATGTTATCTTTAAGTTTTATCATCTGTACAACCCATAAAAGTGAAGAGTTCCCACAAAATATGAAAATCCAACATAACCCACACATAAGTCAAAATAAGAAAACATCAGGCCAGATAATAATAGAGTTGAAAGTAATAAAAATTTAATTAATCTAATAAATAAAAATGAAGGAATAATGAAGGAGAGAGGGAAGATATCACCAATATCCCAAGTAACTAGATATCTCCACCCAAAGAGAAACCTATAGTTGCAAAGAACAACAAAAATGTTGGGGCTATTTGGGGGTTTGCCTTCAGGTCAAACCCCTTCTTTGGTATTTTTACGTCCATAGAAGCCAATAGATAAATAGATAGATAGATAGAAAATAGTATGTGTTCTTAATCTAAGTTCATTTAGAAATAAAAATAATGACTAAAATGAAAGATTGATAGAATGTGAGTATCCCAAGGTGATTAGGGGCACAACAAAAGAAATCCTTATAATAATAATAAGGAGAAAGAATAATATCACTTGAGAGGGCTTGAGGAATCCAAAGACACAAGAATGTTGTAGGAAGCTACAAAGAATGCTAGTGGAGAGAGAGTCCAAAAAGAGCCAAGAGAGTGCAAAAGTGAAAAGATAGGTTCAAAAAGAGAGGAGGTGGTAAGACGAAGAGGCTGACGAGTTGTTTGGAATTGTCCTGAGATGTTACCACTGACCTAGGAAGCTGACAAGTGGTGAAACACTTAGACACAACCACCAAATGAAAAAGTTTGGCATGACACTAGCACGACACATGGACTTCCATGCATCACACTAGTGTCCAGATAGTTTGAGCTCAAAAATGATGAGACACTAGAAAATCATAAGGATAACATAAAGACAACAACAAAACTTGACAAAAAGACAACACATGAGAAAATACCTAAGAACCATGGGAGGGAAAAAGGATAATGAAAGGGGTAAAATGATCCTACAAACAAACTAAGGTAATGGAGTCCAAAGTGAGTCCAAAACATAATGTAAAATTGTAAGGGTATACAATTTCATCATTACAGAAGGTAGTGCTCTAAATAATCCTCTACTAAATTTTATTTTACCACATGAATATGACTGATTTATCCATATACAAGCCACCTATGTGCAATGAATGTGTCCACCATCTTTAATTTATGCATGTAGTAGTGGTGAGTACATATTTGTGTGAACCCAACATGAATAATTGCAACCTTTAGATCTACCTTATTTCCATCCATTTAATTCATCCTTCACTCTCATCCACCCATTTAATCTATGGTACCTCTAAATATGTTAGGAAGTGATATACCTCAAGGGTAAGCACCATTCAATAAAACTCATACTCCAACTTTTGATAGGTGTTTTCCTCCCTTGGATCCTTGGGGTCTTATTAAAAATTGTTATGATTACAAAGACTCCAATAATGGTAATGAATTCCATTAGGAGGATCAAGGTACAAGATCAAATATAGAACCATATAATTAAATAATCATATGTGGGATGGATACCAAGAACATGTAATTCAACTAGGTCTTTGATCACCCTCAAAAATAATGAGCCTATGTCCAATCTAAAGTCCATCAACAAGATACTACTTATCTCATGTAGTACCAAGATACAACCACACAACTTGAAAATGAGGTAGGTCACGTGGAAAAATATGTAAATGATGCTTGAGAAGATGGTACTACTCACAAAGGATATTACCAAGATAAATAAGATCCTTACTTTATTCTACTAAAACATAAAATAGAAGCAATTGGGGGAATCCCATGTCTGCTACATGAACAAACCAATGGGAACAATGAGAATCAAGTAGTCCCCATGTAGGGTAGTGAAGTAAACCATGACTCAATCAAATGTAGCCACCCCCAAAGATCTAATTTCTACATTGGTTTAAAGAATTAGAGCTAAACAAACTCATTAGAACTCATCTCAAGGGAATGTAAATCCTCAAGTCCTAGAGCAATAGAGAAACACATATCTATTTGTTACTACTTAGGATTACTTGAATTGAAAGGGAGATCACAACCTCCCCCATACATAAACTTCTATTCACACAATACAAATAAGAGTTTACATCTCCTTTCTCACTATTCAACTCCATGGTTATGTATGTTAATTAATAGGCAAAATGTAACCAAATCAACCACAAAACTACATGGGCCCACCTAGTTTTTCTTAAAATAATAACATACCCTCAAACTATGAAATATTTCTTGGATACCAACAATTGAACCAACCATCTCAAGTACAACCAAGCTATCCCACTCCACCTATAAGATCTATCTTCAAAGGACCACCTCCTTCTATGCATGATCCCTTGTCAAAGACTTACCTCAAGTAACTCAAAGAGCCCCTACATCATACCATTAGGAATTTGATGCTACCTAGAGACCACTCCTATATCACCATAAATTCAAAGGGGAAGGAGAATCTAACACCCACATTAAATCTTATATGGCAGTTGTTAGATAAATCCTCCCTTGTGATTTTGTAGTTGCATGAATCTTTCCAAAAAACTTAAATGGAATTTTTCTTGACTGGTACTATTGATTGCCCAAGGCTTCAATACATTCTTTTAGACTACTCATTAGATATTTTGTCACCATGTTTGACACAAATAAGCTCACTAAGATAGATATTATAGATTTTAGCACACTTTTTGACACCAATAAGCTCATTACGATATGGATTAGAGAATTCCTTAATGTGAAGTAGGATAATAATAAATTTGTAGCCCATTTTCTCACTCAATGGAGGAAAGTCTTATTTTCTTTGACTAGTGCTCCTCATATGGATTGTCATGAACTTTGTGATCTCTTCCTACATGCCCTAAACAAGGACACATGGGAAGAATTCCAAAAACTCATGTATAGGTCCTATGAGGAAACATTAGAAAGTGCTCTCAAGATTGATCATGTTGTAATTGATAGTAGAAGAAAAACATATAGAGGTAATGGAAGACTAGTTACATGAGAGAAACCTAGTAGCCAAGACCAAAATAACAACTAATAAATTCCAAAAACCTTAAAAAGTGATAGAAGTGCCACAACAAATAGGGAAACAAACACCCCTTCTACCAAAAATTAAGGTAACAATAATACAAACTACTACAACAACAATGCTTGTACAAGGAATAACAATTATTCAAATCAAGGAAGCTTGGAGATCCATGCTATGGATTATGCTCCTAGAAATGGTTTTAATAGGTTGAAAAATAATATATCCTTGGATGATAAAAAGTTTGATCCATACCATAGGCCTAGGGATTAAGACCTTGATAAATTTTGTTCTTTTAATAAGACTAGGGGTCACAACACAAAATCATGTAGGTTTATCCCAAAACTCCTTAAGGAACAACAATGTTTATTTATAAACATGTTCCTTAATTTGCAACAAGTAGTGAGCTACAACATTGAAGGGTTGATTGCCTCTCAAAATTCAAATTTAAAAATCTATCAAGATCCCTTTCCTACTCATCATCAAAATAGTAACACACAACCAATTGCTTCATGTGCTTCCATGTCTAGGTTAACCATTGTCTCAAACCTAGAGGAGTTAAATCTCTCAAATTAATTTGGAATAAAAGGGAAAATTAATATGTTAGGATTGATAGAGCCAATGTAAGAAGGAGAAATTTAATAATCTCATGCCATTGAACAAAATGAAAAAAATACATATCATTTTTTCCATTAACCTGATGCCCAATCTAGTTAATCCTTAGCGATCCCACAATAGTGTGTCCATTTGTGGGACATCTTGATGTTTTCCAAAAATTACATATTTTTTAGAAAAATAAATGATTTAAGCCTAAAGGGGTTCTATTTAAGGGGATTTTATTGAAGGGGTTAGATCCCCCTTAGATCAAACCCCCTTGGACATAACCCCCTACGCTTAAATCAAACCCCTGATGGAGTCTCCTTTGCACCTATCAAAATGCTGACAAAAATGTAATTTTCTTCACCTTTTGGGGGTCATTTTATAATGAATGCAAGTCCCTTATGAAAAAACATTGACCTCTATTGAAGACACTAAGAAAGTAACATTGTTAGAAAATTCTCAACATAATGCATTGCACTCCACATGGATGCCCTTGCTTCAATGAAAAGAAAAAATAATTCTGATATATATTCTAAGAGAAATTTGTTATGGATAATATAGGTTTGAAATTTTTGTTAGTACTAAGTAAAAAATTAATAATAAATTTAAAATATTTAACAAAAATTACCAAAAAATATATGTGCACTAGACATTAGAGTTAATGTTCTAATTCCAAGAAATTATGGAAAGATTTTATTTGTAGTGAAAGTTATGTGATTTGGAAAAATATAACTCAATGAAAATAATAGAAAAAAAAAATTGATTGAAAAAATAATAAAAATGATAGAAATAATTCTAAATAGAAAATATAACAAATCATTAGTTTTGTTAGAATCTGAAAAGATTATTAACCCAGAAAACTAGTGTGAAGAATAGATATCTAAACTATGAATGCAAATGATACGGAATCAAAATAGCAACACAGAGTTAGTCTCCAAGAGAGTAATGCAAATGTTAGAAGCAAAATAGCATTAAGAGGATGCAAAAGAAAAAGATACAAAATACAAGCCAGGTAGCATGCTTATATAGATCAGGGAGAGGGAGGAGGTGGCAACACCAACCAATGAGGAGCAACCATCTATCGAAATAAAGATAGCAAAGTATCTTCCCAAGATAGCTAATAGATGCTCACATGTAGGAAGGTGACACCTCGCAACCACTCACCTAATAAGACATGCTTTATTAACCTAAGTGAGATTAATAGAAGTGTAGGAAAAACCTAGGAATATAGGGAAAAAATAAATAACCCACTAGGAAATAAAAACCTACACTAACACCCCCCATAAGCGAAGCTTAGGTGGATATAGAAATGGGTCCTAGAAAATCAAGCTTGATGAGGTACCCATGTACATAAAATTCCCCCCCAAAGAGAGAGAAAAGAGACCCCCCCCAAAAGTAGAGAGAGTCAGGACTTTGAGTGAGAGGAAGAAGCCCCCCTAGAATATGAAGCATCCCTCACCCCCAACAAAGCTCACAAATGAAGGAACTTGCTCTTAGTGAAGGGTTTGGTGAAGATATCAGCAACCTGCTCAGAAGTTTGATAGTAGCGAAGGTCGATGACGTGGCCATGGATGAGCACCCAGATGTAGTGCATGTGGACCTCTATGTGTTTGGTCCACTGATGATGGACCGGATTCTGTGAGATCTGAATGGCACTCTGGTTGTCACAAAATATGACGGATGGCCATCTGATCTGGATACCAAACTCAGTGAGAAGATTCTAAAGCCAAATGGCCTCAGTGGTGGCATTCACAGCCCCCCGATACTCAGCCTCAATAGAAGATAGAGCAATAACAGACTACTTCTTGCTCGACCAACAAACAGGACCTGAACCAATTGAGAAGCTGTAACCTGAAGTAGACTTGCGATCTTGAGAATTGCCTGCCCAATCTGAATCTGTGTAGCCCACCAAGTCAAATTCAATGCCCGCTGCATAGTGAATCCCAAAATTGTGAGTGCCCTAAATGTAGTGAAGGATCCGCTTGGTTGCTTTCCAGTGCAGCTCATGAGGCTCCCACATGAATTGAGAGACCATGCCTATAGCATATGAAATGTCAGGTCTCGTATGAGTCAGATAAATGAGACTCCCAACAAGCTGTCAGTACAAAGTGCCCTCAACAAGTGGAGAAGAACACTGAGCCTCAAGTTTAACTCCAAAAAGAAAGGGAGTCAGAGCAGGCTTATAGTTAGCCATATGAAACCTCGAGAGCAAATCTAGAGCATACTTGGACTGTGTGATGGTGATCCCGAAAGAAGACTGAAAGATCTCAATCCTGAGAAAGTAATGCAACAAGCCCAAGTTAGTCATCAAAAACCTGTCATGAAGGGCAGTTTTGACAACCCCAATGGTGGATGAAGAACTCCCTGTGATCAACAAGTCATCAACATACAGAACCAGAAATAGGAGTGAATCATCCTACTGTAGAATGTAGACATTGGGATCAAAATGGCACTGAGTGAACCTAACTGTTAGAAGGAAGGAGTCCATCTTGGCATACCAGGCTTGAGGAGCCTGTTTGAGGCCATAGAGAGACTTCCGAGGATGACACACAAGTGAAGAATCCTAAATGAACCCCTATGGCTGCTCCATGTAGATCTCCTCCTGAAGGTCACCGTGAAGAAAAGCACTCTTCACATCCATCTAGTGTACTTCCCAACGATTAGTTGCAGCAATGGCAAGAACAAGTTGGATGAATTCATTCGGGAAACTGGCGCAAAAGTCTCAGAGTAGTCAATCCCAGGAACCTGGGAGAATCCTTTGGAGACCAAGCGAGCCTTATGCTTGTCAACTGACCCATCTGCTGCAAATTTTGTCTGATGGATCCACTTACATCGAACAAGTTTTCTTCCCTTAGGAAGAGAGACAAGATCCCAAGTGTGGTTCCTCATCAAGGAACTATACTCCTCCTGCATAGCTATATCCCACTCAGGAATACCAGAAGCCTCATGAAAAGACTGTGGATCTGAAGCAGTAGCAATGAAGACATGTAGAGCATCTTGAAACTGTGAATAAGTCTGCCTAGTGTCTGATGGATCCCCAACCCAATCACCTGTAGACTGCAAGGTCTATCTAGCCCAATGTAGACTGGAAGATGGAGAATCTAGAGGAGAATCATCAACCTCTGAATGATGACTAGGAGAGGAAGGAGGTGAGTCCTCTGAATCACTCTCTACATCAGAAGTGGAGGTAGAAGACTGCTCAGGTGAATCTGACTCATCAGAAGATCTATCATGTATCCCAAGTGACTCCAATGTCAAAGTAGAAGGAGTTGGAAAAGTGATAGAAAGTGAGCTCGAAGAGCCCTCCTCAAAATGAACACTCCTCTCAATGAACAACTCATGTGTAGTAGGGTGAAGCAACCGATAGCCCTTCACACCATCAGGATAACCTACAAATATGCAAGGTCTGCTCTATGGATCCAAGGTCTTGCATTTCTCTGTAGGAATGTGGGCCCATGTAGGAGAACCAAAAACTTGAAAGTGCTTAACTGATGGTTTTCGACCGCTCCAAGATTCAAAAGGAGTGACTCCCTTCAAGGCTTGGTGAGGAACATGGTTCTGGATATAACAAGCACAGTTAATGGCCTCTGCCCAATACTATGGTGTAAGAGATCTGGAGTGAATCATGCAGTTCGCAATTTCCTTCAAGGACCTATTCTTCTATTTTGCAACACCATTCTACTAAGGATTGTATGGAACTGAATGCTGCAAATCAATCCCCTCTGAAGTGCAAAACCTCTCAAACTGATGGTTCACATACTCACCACCATTGTTAGTGCGCAAAACTTTGATGGCTTTCCCGGATTGCTTCTCGACAAAAGTTTTGAAGTCTTGAAAATGATCAAATACCTCTGACTTCTGTTTGAGAAAGTACACCCAAGTATATCAAGAAAAGTCATCAATGAATGTGAGGACATATCAGGCCCTGCTGAAAGAAGGATGCTGAAATGGACTAGCCAAATCACTATGAACTAACTCCAATATTTGTGAATCTCTCCATGCCTTACCTTTGTCAAACTTTTCCTTAGGATGCTTACCAAGAATGCAACCTTGGCAAACACCACCTGAAAACTGAACTGAAGGCAACCTTGTGACCATGCTCTGTTGGTTGAGCTACTGCAAGTAGTAGAAGTTTAGATGGCCAAACCGTTCATGCCATAATCTACTCACATCATTAGAATGAGTGAGAAAAATAGTCGAAGGAGGATCAAGAACAAAGTGAGAAAACAGATAGAGCCGTGACTGATGATCTGCTCTCCCAACTACAACTGTAGAACCACTATGCAACTCACGAATCTCCATTGAATCAGGAGTAAACTCAACCCGCTTGCCTGAACCTATGTGAGTGATCTAGTATACTATAGGAGATTAGTTGATAATGAGGGCACATAAAGAACATCATGGAATGTGCCATCTCCCACATCAATAGACCCTCTCCCACACACCTCAACAGGAGTGTCATCACCCATCAAAATAGAAGGCATAGTACATGGCTCCAAAGATGCAAGTTCTTCCTTAGATGAAGCCATGTGGTGTGAAGCACCCAAATCAAGAACCCAAGTGGATGGTGAAGAAGTAACTGCAATAAGGGCCTTGCCCTTTCCTTTCCCCTTGTTGTTTTCTTTTGCCTTATTAAACCCCTCATTAGAACTCTATTTGATAGACTCAGGAACACTGATATTATTCTTCTCAAGAATGTATGTCAAGTGATCAATTTGTTTCTTTAGACATTTATGTTCATCATGACCGGGTCTTTTACAATAGGCACATTGGACCCTTTCTTTCTTAGGCTTGTCGCCCTTGGAAGATTGGGTCTCATTAGTTTCTTTTGAAGCAACTGATATCTGATCCTTCTTATCCTTTCTATTCTTCTGTTTCTTATCCTTACTATTATTGTTACTACTTTGTCCTTTCTATTCTTTTGTGCCTTGGTTGGCAACCAAGGCATGTGACTTAGAGGACTTAAGAGTGCCCATCTGGATTAGCCTGTCCTGTTCCCGAGTGAGACTGACAGCAAAATCATCTAAAGATGGCATGGTGAATTGAGTACCAAGTGCACCCTTAGTAGCATAGAAGATAGAAACAAACACAGAATATTCTAAACTTAGCTTAGAGAGAATACTAAGAATCAGTTGTTCATCTTTCTTTTCAATTCCACATTGTTTTAACTATAGCCTTATTGTTTTCAATTTAGTGAAGAAATCCTGGATTGTGTTGAAATTGCCTGGACTTGAACTAATTAGTTCATTTTCCAACATATGACCCCTCATTGAATCTTGTGTGCCAAATAGTTTTTCTAGCTTTGTCCAGATTTCATTTGGTGTATTCAAAGACTCAATGTGAAAGAGCAAATCAGGAGAAACAGACAAACACAATGTTCCATATGCTTCATCACATTTGTTAAACCACTTAGGCTTATCTTCATCTTTAGTAGGTTCAATTTCAAGTCCCATAGTTATCTTATTTAGTCCATCTTTCCTTAAGTGAATTGTCATGCATGATTTCCACTCAAAGTAATTGTATGCAGTTACGATGGGCAAATTTCTTTGATCCATGATGAAGAAATGCATAGAAAAAGTGTTGAAAAGAAGAGAACCCAACCAAGACAACCCCCCCTTTTCACTCAATCAAAGAACGCCCCCAAGAAAATATGATTTGGCACTTTATATTAGTGCGTTTACAGCTGCCACTAGCAAGAAATACTAAATGGTCTTGATTTCAATGTATTACAAAACCTTCGTGAAGAGCATATGCTGAAAATACAACTTTGGCACAATATCCAGAGAAATAAATAGCACCACTATGATCTACTCAAAAAATCATGCACTTTCAAAAAAAGAATCACCTCGATACGAGGTCGTATGTGAAAGTTATGATCCTCCGAAGTTATGATCTGCAATTTCTAAAAAATCTCGGAATCAAAATAAAAAAACATCTACACTAGTGCATAGAGCACGAAAAAATAGCCAAAATCAAAAACAAATTCGTGGGAAAAGGAGTTCGTATGAGCAAGAATGGAGCATTTGAAAATTGCCTTCAAAACTGCAACTACCAATGAAGAGGGGTCATGTTGTAGCTTTCTACGCACATTTCTACAAAATATACAGACTACATGCAAAAATAGAAAGATACCCAGATGGTTTTTCTATGCTATGAACAAAACCAGAAGGCAATTTTCTTTCTGATGTACAAAAGATGTTGATCCAGTGTAACAGAATGCCTTTAGCTATAAAAAATGACCCCAACAACCAAAAAATGACATGCAAAGGCTGAATCAGCTACCTAAAATAAGAAATGGCATGCTGGTACCTACAATATTGATTGAAAACACCAAATATGCAAGCTGGTTGTCAGATTTGAGATCGAAACCCCGGTTCCACAACTGTGTATGACGATCTCTGATTTCGGTGAAATGAAAGCCAAATCTGGCTTTCTCAAGCCCCCTGGACGCGTTGGAAAAGCTAGAAATGCTGCAATCACCTAGATTTCATAAAACACATGTGCAAACCCCAGAGATAAAAAAATTTTCCATCAAACTTTTTTGATTCTCAAGATCATCCAAAGATGCAAGAGAAGAGCATACTGAGTTTTTTGAAAACCTACAATAAACTTAATTAGCCCCCCTAAATTTCTCAAATATGGAAACTGAAATCTACTCTTGTACATAGAACATCTCTGATACCATGTTAGAATCTGAAAAATTATTAAGCCAGAAAACTAGTGCAAAGAATAGATATCTAAACTATGAATGCAAATGATACGAAATCAAAATAGCAACACAAAGTTAGTCTCCAAGAGAGTAATGCAAATGCTAGAAGCAAAATAGCATTAAGAGGATGCAAAAGCAAAAGATACAAAATACAAGTTAGGTAGCATGCTTATATAGATCAGGGAGAGGGAGGAGGTGGCAACACCGACCAATGAGGAGCAACCATCTATCGGACTAAAGATAGCAAAGCATCTTTCCAAGATAGCTAATGGACGCTCACATGTAGAAAGGTGACACCTTGCAACCACTCACTAAATAAGATATGCTTTATTAACCTAAGCGAGATTAATAAAAGTGTAGGAAAAACCTAGGAATATAGGGGAAAAATAAATAACCCACTAGGAAATAAAAACCTATACTAACAAGTTTATCTCATCCTTAAATTCTTGATAATTTGTTTTCTATAGTCACACAAATTGAAAAATGCTAAAAAATGTTAATTTTAAGTGTCTACTTAGGCTGAAAAGTAGGACACACTATTGTCGGATCACCCCTTTATGACCTTATTAAAGACCTTAAACACATTCATGAAGATCTCATACATAGATCTCTTAAAGAATTCCCTAACTGATTGGGCAATTTTTCTAAAGGTGATGACTTTAAAGTATCTCCATCACATAACCCCTCCTCCCTAAGAGTAGATAAACCAAGTTGAATTAAACCTCAACCCTCCTAATGTTTATCTAAAAGATATAGGTTTCTCTTTTGAGCTTAATTAAATTCCCTTAGAAGTAGAACTAACAAGAAGGAAGAATCACACTCTACACCTAGAAGCATGTATTTAAGACACTTGCATAAAGAGAGATCTTATCAACAATGGAGTCATAGTAAACATAGTTCCTTTCTCCCTTTTGGAAAGGATGGGATATGGTCAAATGAATATCATCTCTTGTAGAGATATTCTATGGGGTTACTGTTACCAAAATTTTGCTTATAGCTCAATTTGGTAGAGCTGAGACAACTAATTATATCAAAGGTGAAAGGTACTTGAACAAATTTTTGGTAAAGCTTAATCACTTGCATGTGAATAATTTCAAATGGATTTCAGTTGTTATTATGCAATGTTTTACAATAGAAATAAATTACACAAATTGCATGATATTGTTGTCTTTCATTCATTTTGTAATGAAAAATGTATACAATGTTGTTGTTTCATATATTGAGATCAAAATAATACTTTAAATGTCCCACACAAGCCATGGGCATGATTGATTTAATACAACATAAATGAAATCTATACAACTGAAGGTAAAAATAGAAAAACGCATGAAGATAAGGTATATCCATCATTGTCTGTGGGTAGCCTTATGTTGATCTTCTTGTTCCCAGCTCCTCCTTGTTGCTGATCTTCATATGAACCTGCATGATGATCAAAAGATTAGGTTGGAGCTCCAAATATAAATTATGATCATATGTCCTACCAACAAAAATATAACCTTCATTTGGGATGCATTAAATTAGTCATTAATTACCAGATGTGTGTAGAAAAGCCAAAAAATTAGATCATCAAATGAACGTCAAATCATCAAGAAAAGCATTGAACTTCACTTTTTATCTAACTTGTTTGCTCATTGTGCAGGTACAGGTTCATCTTTCATTTCATATTCCATCTATTTACATTTCAGCATTTGGTGAAAATTGGGCTCCCACAAGGGTTGAGCTCAGCATGCTGCCCTTAAGTCTTAAGAGGGATATGGATGTGTATGAGGAAAATTGACTATGATAAACAAACAAAATAAAAAACTAATAACATAAAGAGAACTAACCTAAATAAAAGCTATTACTGATAAATCAATAAATTATGAAATCTTTTACTGAGATTTGTATTGTTCCCTTTGGATGAATGTGGATTGCTTAATAGTGCTGCGAAACCATGGTTACAAGAAGCAAGTAAAGTGCTCAAAGATCAATGTCAAAAGATCATGAAGTTGCTCAATCGATGTGATGTATGCTCAAAGCGCTATAAAAGGATGCCTGAGACTAACTGATCGAAGAGGATTTGTGAAGGAGATGAGGGGGGTTTATATAGGTTTCAATGAAGATCGATCAACGGTCCAGATAATTCAAAAGACTCAACGAAGGAGATAAAACAAATAACCATGATGAATGTGCACACGACATGTGTCAATCCATAAGGATATTTTTATTAAGATATGATGAAAACAAGATTGATTGAATAGATAACTCAACTTATAATTTTGCCTTTTTTAGAGTTCTAAA
Organism: Cunninghamia lanceolata; assembly: GCA_027924645.1. Classification (NCBI taxonomy): domain Eukaryota; kingdom Viridiplantae; phylum Streptophyta; class Pinopsida; order Cupressales; family Cupressaceae; genus Cunninghamia; species Cunninghamia lanceolata. The sequence goes on from BSBN01000082.1 coordinate 5,451,421, forward strand.
AATAAGATTGATTGTGCACATGCGTTAACAAGATATTTTAAGAGGAATTGGAAGATAACTGAAATTAAATCAATTAAATTTATTTAATTAATTGTGCATGATTGAGGAACAGAGGATTATAAATAAAATATTTGATTTTATTTATTTTTAGAGGATTGAGATAATTTAAATAAATTTGCATGATTTATTTAAATTTAGAAGAATAATTGATTTAATTAAATAATGTAAAATTATTTAATTATAGATAAGAGGAGATTTGTGATGAATTAATTAAATAATTGGATTTATTTAATTTATGTGGATTTGAATTTCGAAAAGAGGATAATGATTTAATTAAATAATTAAAATTATTTAATTGTGGAAGAATAATAGAGGATTTTAATTTAATTAATTAGATAAAGAGAATTTATTCAATTAATGTCAAAATTATGTGATTTGGAAGAAATAGTTGAAATTAATTAAATAATTAGATTATTTAATTAACGTTGAAATGCAAGTGATTAGACAGATTTGATGAAATGCAAGTGGTGTGACGACATGGGCATTTTAGGGTGTCTACATTTTGCCCCTCTTTGATGTAATGCAGTTTACAGTGTTGCGTCAAAGAAATTGATTGTTGAAGACGTGATACAATTTTTTTGATGCCCCAGTGTAGGTAGTTGCCCTAGCATAGCTGGTGTAGGGTGCCCCCTCGAGAGGAAAGACATGGAAGTGATAGAAGAATTGTGTTGATGCTTGACTAGAAGATTTTGTTGGAGACAGACGAGGTTGGGTTGATGATAGATAGAAGAAAGGAGATAGAAGAGAACATGAGAGAAAGACTGTTGATCGATCCTTGCTTGAAAAACTATATAAGGCCATGGAAAAATGAATGGTGTAAATGGATGAGCTTGTTGCAATGGTTTCACAAATGTTTATAAAGAGCAATCCTTATTTTTGATATAGCACGCGGATAGTTTGCTACCAAGATATAAAAGACCAAGGTGCTGTGATATCCGAGTGCATGGACGTTGACTCTGTAAGCAAGCAGTTTGAACTTAGATCCCTTAGACATAATATAACCTTGTTGTACACGTGAATGAGCCATAGTCTTAAACATAAAATAATCTTCAATACATGTAAATGTAAGAAGAGTTATTAATATGTAAGATGCTAGGTCATAACACACAAGATAAATATGATGTTAAGAAAGATACTAAAGATCATTCCTCAAACATGGCATACAAAGCAATGACTATGCCCCCAATCCGTACCGCATCACAACATACCAAGATTATAGATAAATCAAGGTAGCCTTGAATAGGTAATGGATAAAAGGAATAAAAGATAAGCCAAAAAGCAAATTGACTGACTTTCAAAGTAAACATACAGCCAACATATTCTCTTGCCAAAGAGGTTGCTCAGGATAGATTGGATAGGAAAGACAACAGCCTTATCATAGGAGCTATGTGTCCGTTAAAGGGTGTTATCTGTTGAAAAGACAATATCTTGTTGCATGAGATGCTACATGTTGTAGGAGATGCGTGTGTTGGTCTCGACAATGGAACACTCTACAGAAGACAAGCTTGTGGATCTGGTGCTTTGGTTAAGCTGGACTTAGCTAATGTTGGCAATCAGAATAGTAGAACAGTAGATGACTTTGGAAGCAAGCTACTTTGCTTCAGGTTTGTTAAGAACTTTTCCTTTGAAAGGATGCGCTAGCTTGCTGCTTGAGTTAGTCAAGTCGAGGCGAATGGAGTTTGATAAATGAAAGACTAGAAGGATGACACATCAATAGATTAAGATGGGTGGAGAATGATGAATCGTATGTGCCTGAGTACTGGATACATCCTTCATATTCCAGACTGCCTACATACCCTGTATGCATGGGATCAAGGCACATTTACGATGGAAGATGAAAGATGATAATATGTAGTTCTGGATAGAGTGATGAGATGGGTCAAGGTGCTTGGGCTTGGGTAGGTGAAATGATGAGATCTTATGTACCTGAGTACTGGATACATCCTTCATATTCTAGACTACCTACATACCCATATCTATGGGATCAAGGTACCTTAAGATTGAAAAGATGATAATATGTAGTTCTGGTAGGTGTGATGATGTAGGAAAGTGTTGAGAAGATAACAGCCTTATTGTAGGAGCGATGTGTCCATTAAAGAGTGTTATCTACGGAAAGGAGAAAAGATTGAAGAGTGTGTTGTGAACCAGGAATCCATTCCTAGACCTAGGTTAAGGAAAGAGTTGCCCCTATTTTGGTAGAGGAAACTGCATAAGTGACCAATGAAGAAGACATAGAAAGTTTTGACCTAGGGCAAGACAGTGTAAACTGTTGACACAGATCAAGACGTGGGATGACAATGGTGGACATTGACAAATTTCCAATCTATACTAGATAGGGAGATGGAAATGCAAACAAGGTCAATGGTTTTATTATGGATGGATGGATGAAGCTTGTTGTGAAATGGACATGGAGTGGATAGGACTCGATGGAAGACGGGTGCTGACTCTATGCATAGCGCCTATTTCCAGGTTTTCACTATGGTACTTATCTAAGGCACCTGTTTACCAGGTTTTCACCAGAGCATGGATTATTTGTTTTTTTCTAGGAATACTCTGAGGATCAAGCATAGAACTTTTTGAGATGGACACTGTTAAGTGGCTCATCTAGAGGAATACCACCAGGTGTAGCTAAAGTATACGCCCCTGATCCATATGTTGCTGTGACAATAAAGGGACCTAACCAGTTAGGCTCAAACTTACCCTTCTTTTCTCAATCTGCTTGATTTCTTTGATTCTCTTTAAGTCAAGATCACCAACTTGAAACTATCTTTCTTTGATCTTTTTGTTATAATTATGTCGAAGGCAGTTTTGATAGACATGGAGATGATTAAGTGTGGCAAGGCACTTTTCATCTAGTAGTTCTAGCTCAGTTAATCTGGAAGTACGATACTCCTCTCCACCGATCAGGTTCTGCATGGATACTCTAAGGGATGGGATCTCGACCTCTATAGGTAGGATGGCTTCAGATCCATAGACCAAGGCATAGGGTGTGGCACTAGTTGGTGTTCTGATACTAGTATGGTAGGCCCATAGGGCGGGATTGAGTTGTAAGTGCCAATCATGACCAGCTTCATTGACTATTTTCTTGAGGATTTTGAGAATGGTTTTATTGGAAACCTTAGGTTGGCTATTAGTCTATGGATAGTAGGGAGTTGAAAAGCGATGTTGGATATTGTATTGTGTGCATAAGGCATGGACATCTTAGTTCTTTAATGGTCTCCCACTATTAGTGACAATGGCTTGGGGAATACCATACCGGCAAATGAGGTAGTTAAGGATAAATTTGGCTATTTGCTTACCAGTGATATAGGTCATGGGAATGGTTTCAACCCACTTCGTGAAATACTCAGTGGTGGTAATAATGAATTTGTGGCCATTGGATGAGGATGGGTGGATTTGTCCTACGAGGTCGAGACCCGATTGAGAAAAAGGCCATGGAGTAGTCACAGGTTGTAGTTCATGAGCTGGTGCGTGAATCAAATCTTTGTGCTGCTGACATTGTAGACACTTCTTAGCAAACTGGGCAACATCTTGCTCTATTGTAGGCTAGTAATATCCTATTCTAAGTATCTTCTTAGTGAGATTAGGACCGGTAGAATGTGCGCCACAAACACCTTCGTGTATGTCTCATAAGGTAGCTTTGGCTTCTTCTGCGTTAAGACATCATAAGAGGATACCATCGAGACTCTGGTGATATAGTGTATCACCCAGAATGGTGTAATGGGAGGATCGACTAATAAAGGTTTTGCATTGGGTGGATGATAGGTCAGAGGGAAAGGTATTGTGTTTAAGGTATTCATAGATATCTTCGTACCATGGGGAATTGGGACCAACAAGTTCGCCAATGATTTCAGTAACGAGAACATCGACAGCTGGTATCAACAATTGCTCGATCAAGAATCCGCATTTCTATGTATTAGCAGGCATGTCAATTAGTGACTCTATAGAAACCATAGAATCTACAGCCTTGTTATGCTCTCTTGGAATTTGCTCAAATGTGATGCTAGAAAAATGTGGTTTGTAGGCATCCACTAGTTGCTTGTAGGGGACCAACTTTTCATCTTTTGTTTGATACTCATCTATGACTTGTCGAATGACTAGTTGGGAGTCTCCATATACCTGTAATTCTATGATGTCCCATTGGACTACTGTATTGAGACCTATGAGGAGTGCTTCATACTCGGTAATGTTGTTGGTGCAAGGGAATGCAAGCCGATACGACTTTGGAATATAATCATTTTGAGGTGTGATGAATAGGATGCCGGCCCCTGATCCATGCTATGTGTAGGAACCATTAAAGTATAACTTTCACATTATCAAGTTGGTAAGAGTGAATAGATTCTCATCTAGAAAGTCTGCTACCATAGGGTGTGTATCTGTCATGGGTACTTCTACTAGTTGATTTGCTAGGGCTTGTCCTTTGATTACTTTGCGATCCATATACTCAATGTCAAACTCACTAAGGATCATGACCCATTTAGCTAGTCTACCTGTGAGAGCTACTTTCACTAGGAGATACTTCAAGGGATCAATTTTGGCTATAAGTTTTGTGTGTTGGTTCAACATATAATGTCGTAATTTTTGGGAAGCGAACACTACTGCTAAACAAGCTCTTTCCATTGGTGACTAATTGAGTTCATATCCCACCAAGGTTCTATTGATATAATAAATTGCATGCTCTTTTCCTGCTTCATCATTTTGTGCTAGAAGGGCCCCTAGGGACGAAGTTGTAGTTGAGATGTATAATATCAAAGGTTTATTAGCAACTGGTGGAACCAATACAGGGGGTGTAGCTAGATACTCTTTAAGTTGATCAAATGTTGCTTGACACTTATCATCCCATCAGAATGAGACATCCTTTCAGAGAAAGTGTTGAAATGGTTGACATTTATCTGCTAGCTGTGAGATGAAACGCCTAATGGATTGCAACCTTCCTTGAAGGCTTCTTAATACTTTGAGGTTCTTTGGTGGAGGCATCTCCACTATAGCCTTTACTTTTTCTGGGTCTACTTCGATGCCTCTATGAGATACAATGTATCCCAATAGCTTCCTTGATGTTACACTGAAGACACACTTCTTTGGATTGAGTCTTACTTGGTATTTCTCGAGCTTGTCAAAGATCTATCCTAGAACTTGTATGTGATCTGCCCTAGATGATTTAGCTAGTATGTCATCAACATAGTCCTCCATGATATGATGAAAGAGATCATGGAATTTTACTGTCATTGCTCTCTGATAGGTTGCCCCCGCATTCTTTAGACCAAACGGCATGACACACCAACAATAATGACCCCATGGACAAGTAAAAGTTGTTTTATGTTGATCTTCTTCTGCTATCCTTATCTGATTGTAGCCTGAGAATCCATCCACGAGGGAAAGCATTTCATGACCTGCTGTCAAGTCTACTATAATATCAATGTTTGGTAATGGAAAGTCGTCTTTGGGACATGCTTTGTTAAGATCTCTAAAATCATTACACATGCGGATGCACCCATTGGGTTTAGACATAGGTACAATGTTTGATAGTCAGTCTGAATAATCAATAGGTTGGATGAACTTTGCATCTAACAACTTCTGTATTTCCACTTTTACCAAGAGAGCTATCTGTGGGTGCATCTTTCTCAGCTTTTGCTTGACTGGTTTAACTTTTGGATCAACTGTGAGATAGTGAACTACTAGCTTAGGGTCTAACCCTGGCATATCGGCATAGGTCCATGCAAAGTTGATGGTTCTCTGTAAGAAGAATTTGTTAAGATTCTTGTGCTCTGTTTTTGATAATGATGCTGCAAGGAATGTGGTCTTTGGATTTTACTCTGTGCCAAGGTTTATCTCTATAGAATCTTCCACTAGGAGAGTTGACTTCTCTTGATACTTAGATGGTAGGGGAAGGTCAAATCCTCCATCCTCAGGTGCCACAGTTGGGTTTTCACCTTTGGATACGTCCTTTGTTTTTACTATTTTATGATCGGGAGGTGCCACAGTGTGGTTTTCACCTAGAGATCTTTCTTTATTTTTACTTTTGTGACTGGAGGATTTGGCATTCTCACCAAAATAAGTTGTTGGCTCTAGTTCCATTACAAAACCTGCTTTATGATCACCAAGAGGGATACCTTCCCGAAGTCCCATGAACTCGGCTATAGCTTCGTCATTCTGAAATACATCTATAATGGGGGACCCTTGTTGGTCCCAATCGATAAGTTCAAGGTAGACAAGTGTTACATTCTGGGTGTTTGTGATGGAGGTTAAGGATATGGATGATAGCATAAAGATGGAGGATTCAGTGAATAGATTAGTCATATGGAGGGAAGAGTCATCAAAGATATCCTCATTAGATGTCGAATCTACGAGAGAAGTTTCAACCACCTGGTCGAGGATACCCTTGATGTCCAAGGCGCGTGGTACCTTTCTACCAAATCCTAATCCCTTCTTGTCTAGTTTCTTTGTCACAATAATGGGTTCCATAGTTCCTTCATTCTATTTCCCAAGGCTACCTTTGCCTTTATAGCCCATGTTTTTTACTATCCTTAAGCCATTGCCATATTGCTTAACTGGTATTGTGATTGGTTCTTTCTCCTTATAGAGCCAAGAAGAGATGTCCTCAATAGTTTCCTCTTCCAATAATTTTCCCTGTTGGAATTGAGTTAGGAATGTTGGGGGAGGAATAGTTGCTTTGGCAATGGGTGGTTGGTCGTAAGATTTAGGGGATAAAGGCATCCGCCCTACACAACAAGATTTTGAGATGTCATAAGTTTCAAAGCCTATATCACGGATGTGAGATTTGATTTCAGGAAGAGGATTAGGTTCACTTGTAGAAGCTTGTGTTAGAGTTTCAGGATCAACATATAGTGGGGATTCAAGGGCTTTTTCATTTTTAGGCACTTGGTTGCAATTCTTATAGCTGCCTTGCAAGACATGATAGAATTCAAAAGGTTTAGGGTCTCCTAGGATAGTGATCTCTATACCATTGAATGGGAATTTGAGAGACTGATGGTACATGGAGGGAACAACTTTCATTGCATGGATCCATGGGTGGCCTAGGATAATGTTGTAAGGCAGCTCAATATCAAGGACCTAGCACCTAGTTTCAAGCATGACAAGGCCCAATTGTATAGGCAAGTGAATAACACCTTCTGAATGGCATTCAGCATCATCATGTCCCTTGATTGTAATACTTTGATTAGTGTTGACATGATCCTCAGATTATCCCAATTGCTTAAGTAATTTTAAAGAACAGATTGAGACCAGCACCACCATCTATGAGTATGCGTTTGATTTTGTGCTTATGGATGAGAACCTCAATATGAAGGGCATCATTGTGACACGGATCATGGGATGGAAGGTCTTTCTTGGAGAAAACCACATTGTAGGGTGAAGCAATATTACCTACTATAGCTTGGAAATCCATGACTACTGTGTTGTTAGGAACTGAAGACTCTTGGAGGGCTTTTTCTAGCACGACTCTATGTGCAGGTGATGACCGTAGGAGGTCCAAGATAGAGATCTGTGCTGGTATTTTCCCTAGATGTTCAACAATATTATAATTAGTTTGAGCTGGGAGACTGGGTGTAGGACCACGAATGGTGACATGACCACGATGAGTTGTAACAGTGCAATCCGTAGATTTGCCTTTGATGGTGAAGGTAGATACTCGACTCTCTTCAAACTGACCCACAATGGAGTCAAAAGAAGTAGAAGCATGGTTGACACCTTTACCTTTATCCTACAGAGGAGGTGGACCATGATGAGGAAATGGTTCCTTGTACATGTTGAGGTCTTTGTTTGTGTGTTGAGCTGGTGGATCATCTTCAAGAGAGATTTGGTTTCCTTCGATGAGATTTGGGATTAGGTGCTTGAGTTTCATGCATGATGCAGTTCTGTGTCCTTTGCTCCTATGGAATTCACAGTATTCATTTTCTCTGTACTGTGTAGTTTTGTAAACAGGTTCGCCATACAGGGGAGCATCAGGTAAGGTGACGAGACCTTTGTGTAAGAGCTTACGTTTGGCCACACCAAGAAAACCTTCTCTTTAGAAGAAGTGTGTCCTTATCGAAAAAAGTGGGAAAGCAGAAGCAGGAAAGTGAACTAAACTAATAGCAACCTAAACTAACTAAAGCAAACAAACCTCTAACTATATACACTAGAAGGAGACATAAATGCCTCTCAGGCCTGGAAGCAGTGCTTCAGGAACTGGCCATTGACAGGCAATGGTAGCTCCTCACCAGTAAGGCTCTTGAGTTGATATGTACTATCTCCCAGGATCTCATAGATCTAATATGGACCCAACCAAAGTTTGTCAAACTTACCGTGTTCTCCCTTCTTCTCATGGGCTTTGTCCCAATATAGGACTAGATCGGAAATGCAGAAGGCTTTGATCTTGGCTCTCTTATAGAACCATCATTTTACTACTCCCTGATGTTTGGCAAAGTTTTCTATGGCAGCATCATGTTTTTCTTCAAGGTGCAGCAATTGGGCCAGTCATGAGGACAGTTGATCATCGGCTTCGAGGTACTCTTGCATAAATTGAAGTATCGGGATTCTCAAATGGATGGGGAAGATGGGTTCAATCCCATAAACTAGGTGATAAGGGGAGGTGTTCAGAGTGGCTTTGTGTCAGATTCTATCAGCCCATAAAGTGAACCTGAGCTGAGTATGCCAGTCTCTAGGGTTTTTGTCCAAAAGTTTCTTAATGACCTCAAGCAGGTTCTTGTTTGTTGATTCAGCCACCCCATTCCCTTGTGGATAGTAGTTAGACGAGAATTTGAGAGTAAGCCCATAATCAAACACCCAGTTAGAGAAACACAATGATGAAAAGGCAGGGCCATTATCACAAACTAAAGCAAATGGACAAAAAAATCTAGTGATAATATGCTTTTCAATAGATTTGATAACTACCTCTGTGGTGCACTGCTTACAAGCTATTGCCTCAGACCATCGAGTACAGTAGTCAGTAGTGGTCAGAATATACCTGTGGCCCACAAAAGAAGGCAGATTGATCATACTGATAAAGTTGAGGCCCCATTGAGCAAATGGTCGTACCTCCACCACTGGTTGCAATGGCATGGCTACGTGGCATTCTTTGTGTGCTGCAGTCTGACATATATGATAGGTTCTGACGTGCAAATGTACATCTCTGAACAAGGTTGGCCAGTAATACCCAGCACGAAGAACCTGATTAGCTGTTGAATGCGCTGATCCATGACCTGTCCCAAACCTTTCGTGAAAACTGGTTAGCACCTGACCAACCTCTGACTTGTCCAAACACCTTAGATAAATACCCTCATGGTTCTTCTTGTAGAGGATAGATCCTTTTATCATGTAACTGCTACTTTTGAGCTTGAGAGCTCTTCTTTGCACTGAATTTAGTTGCTGTGGATAGCGTTGATTAAGTAAATAAAATATTATATCTCCTTACCATTCATCTTTTGAAACATCCTCCAACAAGTACTACTGAGAAACTAAGTTAGGTCCCACCTCAGCCATTGTTTTAGTCAAGGCCTAGCCTCTTACCAATTTCATGGGTTGAATGTCTATGTCAAATTCCTGCAATATGGTGATCCACTTCCCTCTTCTTTCTCCTAATTCACTCTGCATCAACAATGCTTTGAATGCTGCATCTGGGACTATGGCAATGACTTGACTTCTCAAAATGTAATGACGGAATTTCTTTACCACCTTTATTAGAGCATATGCCTATTTCTCCACATTTGGATACCTTAGTTCTGCATCTTTTAATGGAGTACTCATGAAAGCAATGGGGCTTTCATCGTCAACTGACCTCTTCTGTGTCAACATTACTGCGCAAGTATGTTCTGAAGCAAATGAGTATATATGAAACGGCAAAGTATAATCAGGGCTGACTAAAACAGGTGCGTTGATATAGCTTGCTTAATTTTTGTGAAGGCGGCCTTGGCTTCTGGGGTCCAGTCCATTTTAGTGTCTTTCTTTAGCATGGCATTGAGAGGTTGAACTATCTCCGCAAATCCTGTGATAAACTTGCGTACAAAGTTGATATTACCAAAATATAACTTGAGTTCTTTCTTACTGGCCGGGGGGGTATCTTGAGTATTGCTTGGATCCTATCTGGGTCAATGGATATTCCCCGTTCAGATATCACATGCCCCAACAACTTTCCTTCAATTACTCCAAAAATGCACTTCTTGGGGTTAAGTGATATGCCATAATCCTTGCATCGCTGCAACACCTTTCTCAGATCTACTACGTGGTCTTCTCACCTTTTTGAGAACACCGTCAGGTCATCCATGTAAATGATTATACATTTTCCAACTAACCCTTTGAAAGCAACATCCATCGCACGCTGAAAATTTGTGCCAGCATTTATTAAACCAAATGGCATCCGCCAGTACGCATAGATGCCCCATTTGCAGGTGAAAGATGTTTTCAATCTATCTTCATATTCCACCATTACCTGGTTATAACCAGAATATCCATCCAGGAATGACATCATCTAGGACCCATTAACAATTTGTAATACTTCATCTAGTGAGGGCAGCGGGTAATTGTCCTTTTCAGAGGCTCTGTTTAGATTACAGAAATCAACACAGAGTCTGATTTCCTTGTTTTTCTTTCAGACATGAACTAAGTTTGCCACCCATGCAGAATGTCTAACTGGAAATATTATCCTGGCTGACAGCATCTTTTGAACTTCTTTAAAAATTAGTGGCTCCAGTAGAGCATTAACTGGCCTCTGCCTTTGTCTGAAAGGCTTCGCTCCTGGCTTCAGCGGGATTGCGTGTGATAATCAAGGTGTCGTAAGTCTTTAGATCTTCATAACTCTAGGCTATCACCTCATGATAATCTCTTAATGCATGTATGATTCCAGTCCTTTCATTTTCTGTACTGGCGTTTCCAATGAACATGTTCTTCACATCTTCTCCTGTCCCTAAGTTAAATGGGTCACACTTTCCTCCCGGGGATTCTCCTTCTTTCCTTTGAGTCCCTAGATTATCTACATCAAACAGTCTTTCCAATTCTACCATTCCTCATGGGATCATATTTGTTTTCAGGTTCAGTACTCCTTCCAAATCTATTTCAGCAGGCTCCATCTCTTCTTCATCTATTATTTGAGCAGTGAACACGTCTGACAAAGAAAGGAAATTGATTATGTGTTGGTCGTCCTCAAAAACTTAGAAATTGGTAACATTATCGGGTACAGATGGAGTGGCCACAAACTCAACAAAAAACTTCTTCAACCCTGCCATGGAGGTGGGCTCCAACGTACTTGTTGTCTGAGCCAAAGCATTTGCAACATGATTCTGTCTTCTGGGAATGACTTGGATATTAAAACCGTCAAAGCATTCGATCAAATCCCAAACTCTGTTCCTATACCTATTCAACCTCTTATCATTACACGAGTACTATTTTCTTACCTGTTTTACCACTAACTCAGAATCACCAAACACCTGGACAATTCTGACCTTTTTTTGTAGTGCTAGCAGCAATCCTTGGACCAATGCTTCATATTCGGTGACATTTTTTATACATGGAAACTGCAGCCTTTGTGATGTTAAAAATGAACTCCCAGTGGGGCTAATCAACTTGACTCTAGCACCGGACCCTTGTCTGCATCTTGAACCGTCAAATCTCAAGGTCCATAAGCGAAAATCCCTACTGCCATCTCTCTGTTTCCTAGACTTCTCCTGATCAAACAGAGGTTCAGATTCTTCCTTCTTTTCAACAGTTGATTCTATCTCCTTTTCAACAATCTATTCCTTCTTTGGGAATATGGGAATCTTTAGCTACCTTTGCACTTGTTTAATAGCCTCTTGACATAGTTGGCAGGTAAATTCAGAATGAGATGTATTGTGTATGCGACACCAGTTGGGCAATAATAATTCTTCCATTTGAACCTGCCTTCCAACAGCAGTTTGGTCTTGTACAAATCTGGCCACAAAACCACGAAATCCTTCGAATACTCCGGGCTCGTCCTCCTCTGAGGATTCCTCATCATCTAACTAAACGTATGCCACTGTACTTTCTGGTCTTTCTATCAGAGGTTTGGGAGGTCTTAAGCAACTCAGCATAATGAATTCTTCTCACTGATTGATGCGTGGAAGGTAGACGCCCAAATCAACCTCTGAAAATAGTATTTTGTTGGGCTAATTAAACTCTGTGATCATATGCTTCATCTTGGGTTCTCTTTCAATACGTATTTGATTAGCTAACCCCTTCCATGGCAACCACATATGAGAGAAGTCTGTTGCCATATACCCATTCAAGGTCCTGGACCAATCTCTACTTAAAAGCATACCATATTGATCTGGAATATCCACCACTTGAATATCGATATATTGCTGCACCCTGGGATCATAAGCCAATTGCATATGTATTCGGTTCAATTCACCTACTACATTTACCTCAGTTTTGTCTAACTATGTCACCTTCTGGGAGGACTTGGCTGGAGTGAGCCCAAGCGCCTTGCAAACAGATAATGGCATTACATTTGTGGAAGCACCAGAATCTACCAAACAATTATGAAAGTTCTTGTTGAAAATCCTGAGCATTAAGAGGAAAGGTGGACTTTCTCTCTTATCTTTATACAATGTCATTTTTTGTTCCACGTCAGTTACATGTATCCTTTCTTTCCCCTTATCGATGTTATCCTTGGTGATGTTTTCTCTTGGCATATGATCAATCTTAGCTCCAGCACCTATGTCCTAAAAGAAAGATGTTCTAACCTCAGGTATCTTAAGCAACTCATACACAGAAAGACTGACCTTCATCTTCTTAAGCTCATCAGCCACATATTGCCCCATTTTCACTATATCAGAGCATTGAAAATTTTCTATAGTGGCCATAGTACCATGATGTACAGTTTGATGAGGGACTTTCAGGGGTTCAGGATTATTGGTAGCCTATGGATCAGGCGGGATTTGATAACTATTCAGGGGAATGGAAGTGGTGAAAGGGCCTTTTGGCTTGCTACTTCTCAGGTTGTAAGGAGTTTTGTTATACTGCTGATACACATTAACTTCCTCAGACTCTTCTTCTTCAGGCTGATTGTCATCTTGAAATGGAAACGTATAGCTATCAAGAACTAGGGCAGCATCATACCTTTGAGAGCGAACAATTTCATACCCTGTTGGTGGAGTCTCCTGATTTTCAGCATTTTGAATCTCCATCTGGAAAATACTGGAAGCAATCTGGAATTCTGGGCAATTAGTTCAAAGTGGGCATTGGTGTTGTGAAACCTGCACCAAGTGGATAAGGCAGCTTCAGCCAACATTACGCGACCTGGGGGTCTAGTGTCGCTATTCTGATTCTCCAAGGGTGAAGGCACTCCCCCATTGTTTGGTCTAGTGTTCCAGGATCAATTTGACCGCTGCTGAAAGTTCTGATTTTGATACTGATTTTGATTTGAAAACTGGTTCTGGCTTTGATTCTGTGAGTGCTGCTGGTTCTGGAAATGTTGTTGATTCTGTCCCCTCTGCTGCAAATAAGCATTCTGGTTTTTTAGGTGAGTAACTTCAGCAGTGAGCTTCTTCATCTGTTCAACCAATTCTTTGATGTCATCTCTGTCTTCCTTGGTCTTTACCGCTTTCGAAGACTGTAGGAAAGGCATTTATGCTGGCGGCATTTCAGCTATTGGGTTACCTTGATGGATTACTAAGGCTTGTGTGGTAGCTGGGTTCGGGACTGGGTTCATTACAGGGGTATGATTAGCTAATGCATGATTTATCATAGGGATTTGATTCGGCATGGCAACAGGTCCTATATGATTCAGTGGGCCGGAGGCTGTTTGTCCTAGCTGGGTACTTACATCGACAGCAGTAGAATATGATTGGGCTAGACTAGCTGGTATCGGGTCAGCCCTCCTTGCAAACATGGAGGTAAGTTTATCTAGGGCAGCATAGTAGATGGGTAGGGCAGCAGCCTGATCTATAGCGTAAGGGGCTTGTAGACGATTGTAAGCTTTCTGGAACCTATTGTTGAAGGAACTGATCATCTCACCTTCCTCCCGCCAAACCTCCACAAAAGAACGGTAAAGATCAGACGGGGTGGTAGGCATACGGAACCTATTCAGAAAAGCAGTCTTCAGGTTCGACCATGAATTTATGGATGCCACCGGGAGGTTGGCAAACCAGTAGTAAGCTTCTTCCTGCAAAGAATAGGGGAACAACCAGCATATCACATCCTTGTGCTGCACCTGCAACATGAACATATTAGCCTCAAAGATCTTAATGTGTTCATCCGTGGCCCTATCTGGGTCATGTACTCTGAACTTCGAGTAGATCTTGTCTGGGTTCTTTGGCATATCATGGTAATTATTGAACTGAAAAGGGGACTGGTTATTTCCTGCAAAGTAAGCCATGATGGGAGGATTAATGGGAGCTGCAGTAGTATTTCTGGGGACTGACTGAGCTCGAGGAGCCCTGGGTATTCCTTGATCCCTTCTTGTTCTTTTGAATTCTGCTAGAGACAATAGCTCTTCTCCAGCTGAGCTGGATCTAGTGTGTCTTTGTCTAGTCCCCAGACTTGCTGATTTTTAGCAAAGGGGGCCCTCCTTCTAGCGCCAATTCTGTTGATGGTGGTTTTAGCACATAGCAACGTAGGTGTGATTGCTGGTTTCACACCTCTCTTGAAAAGTATCTTACTCTAAGTAAGACTACCCCAAGGATAATACAGCTAGGTCTTAGCTTGCTTGGAATCTCTCAATGGTTACGTTCTAGCTGTACCTACAAGGGGTCTTACATGCAATCTGCAAATCTTCAGGTTTGGGGCAGCAAATACACATAAACCCTATTATGATTTTCAGCTGATAAACAAGATAAGATGCTACTGAAACTCTCAATCTAATAACTAAAAGTGATTTTAAAAGAAAATGCAAAGAGGTGTAAGGTTTAGAAGAATCCTAAATGACATTCACAATGTTAAGGTTGTATTTTAGTAGACAAACATTCCAAAACTTTGAACCAGCTTCCTGAGTTACCAAACCGAAATGGGTGTTACAGTGCTACAGAAAACGGTGCTATCTTCAATGGAGGTCAACAGATTTTCAGATTGCATACATTTGTTAAATACCCAATGATCAGCACAACTTAACTTGTGAAATGCAATTGAACTTTAGCACAAATATTCAGCCCAGACTAACTTTACACAGCTATTTACCATCAGCAAACAACTAAAAGTATCAACTTAGAATGTTTATCAAATACTTCAGCAAACCATTAACATTATGAAAGCACAACTAATCCAACTATGGGAGAGCAAGAAGCAAACCATGAAAACCACAATGAATCAACACAAGGTACAAATTCTTAGAATTACTGTAGAAACTTGCTTTGTATTACTTCAAATGGCATAGAGTCGACAATTTGGCATCAAAAATCTCTCTTACAAATAGTGGAAATGGCAGCCCTTTATATAGAAAGTAGCATACCCTAGCCCTTCAAACGAATGGTGGAGATTAGCTCAACACCAACAGTCCAGATTAATCAATAGCAACCCACATCAATTCCTGGATTACATTTTGTCTTTTGTGAAAAAGACAAAAGAACAGTCCCAGATACATTGAATCTAGTCATTTTGACTAGCCCACTTAGTACACTAATAAAAAGGCTCATTCTAGAAGCAAGAAAAAACAAAATTGAGTCACATGCTGCCCAAATATATCAAGTTTTCAATTGTGATGGGATTGAATCACTAGAATATTCACAATGGTATTAAGATTCCTTATCCAAATTGATGCTATCCTCACTGGCCAGCTTATTTGATAGGTCACCCATGCCTCAAGTGCTAGATTGATGTTAGATGGGTCTGGATCCTTCAAATGATGTATCCTGTAGTCAAATACCTCTAGTTCCCGACTGAATCTGCTACATATCCTTTCAATCTCTGCTCCTGCCTTGTGGAATGCCCTGAACTCAACCCTAAGGTCGCTTGCTTTATCCAGCCGTTCTTCTGTGCTCAGTGCAGTGTCTTCAAATAGCATCGTATGCAACTTATTTTTGCATTTCTCGACCTCAAAAGGAGCATAGTCATCGAAGGACTCTTCCCTACAATTCCTCAAGGAATCGTTGATATCATATATAATGGATCTCACTTCCTCGTAGGCTAGTTTGTACGCTTCTTTTGCCTGTTCAAAGGTTTCTTTGCTCAAAAGTAACTGTTGATACCATTCAACAGCCTTTGGTAGCCTATCCCCAGTGAAAATATTCTCTATAACCAAGATCTGAGCTTACAATTCTCTAATACCCTTGATTCGGGGATACATGTGAGAGTTATATTCATCGAAAGAAAAACATTCATCCCGCAAATCCTTTCACTTTTTATGCAAGTCTATCATTCGTTGGTGGGCTTGAGCAAAGGCACTTATGGCTTCACATCCTGCTTCAAAAACCTTTATCAACTAATTCTCTGTGCCTTGGGACTTTGATCTTACCTCGCTTAATTTTGCCATCTCGTCGGTAGATAGGAAGGTAGACACCATCCTTATATCAACTCCTACATCCACTGGTTTTATCAAAAACTGAAGGCATGCCCGTAGCTCTTCATTCTGCCGTTTTAACTCCTTTTTAGACATTTCATCTTTGTCTAACTGCTCCAAAATGGATGTAACTGAGCCTTTGAAATCATCCACCCTTTGAGCACGAGTGGTTGGACCCAAATCAACTATAGATATTACATAATCTTCTACCTTGACTTGGTCCTTTTCTGTACCAGTAGGCAGGACTGCTAAATATGCTATCCTTGACCCTGATTCATCCTTATAGATCCTTGATTGGATCTTAGCCTTTCTCTATTTTTGAGGCTTATGAGCTTGTGATAGGATAGTACTTAGATCAAGCTGCATTATTTCCACTTGTGGCTCTGGATATGCCAATCTGCCCTGCAGCCATTCAGGGGCAGTGGACTTGTTAAATTCAGGAGTGCCATCTTTATTAGACATGGTCAACTCTTTAGATGGTTCTTTCTCGGTCCCTCCCTCCTTCTCTGGACTTTTCTCTTTTTCTTGGGCTAATTCTTTCAGATTTTCAATCACATTCTCTTGTGCGATCCTCAAAACTTCCTCCATTGGATCCTTGCTCAGGGGACTATTAGATATGTCAATAACTTCCACACCAGCTGAAGTTTCAAGGAGGCCTTCATTGTTTACTTCAGCCAATAACCCCTTTTCCTCCTCAACTTTTGCTTCAGATTCCTTCAACCCCAATTCTGCACATACCTTCTCAATCCCAGGCAGTAGCGGCACTTCTAGTGAATCAGCTGGCATTTGTGAAATGGGGACAGTAGAAGAGATAGTAAAGGCAGGTGAACTAACCTGTGTAACGTTAGCTAGGGCTGGTGATAGGAGGGAGGAAATGGTAAGAGATGAAAAAAAGGTCAGGGAAGGCAAAGGAAGAGGGGGGGATAAGATGGTGGGAATAGGAGGCAATGGTAAAGGAGAAGAAGGTGTAGAGGTAATGGAGGGGTATGAAATGGCAAGAGTGGAAGAAATAGGGCTACTAGAGTCATCGGAGGAGATTGAGCCAGCAGTAGTGGTGATGATAGAGCTAGGAGAGGTGGCGGGAGATAATTCTTGAATTATAACAGCTGAAGTCATGGGAGAGGTGGATGTAGCAGAAGATGGGGAAATGGGAGTGGAAGTAACCGCAGAAGTAGCAGGAGTTGAGGTAGCAGTGCTAGTATCTTGTGTGGGAGGTTGTGCTGCCAGGAGATTGGAACCACTTTTGGTCATGGTAGTCTCCTTGTTAACTTCTTTTACTTTAACTCTTTTTTCTTTTGAGCTTTCCCCTACACCACTCGGCGTATCTTTTCTTTTAGAAGTTCTAGTCCTAGTTGAAGGAGGTTGATCTTTCTTCTGAGGAGACCTTAAGGGAGGCTTCCTCACTTTCCCCGCCCTTGTTGCCAGGGGCCATGCTCCTCACTATCTAAATTTTTCTCCCCAGCTGGTTTTGTATCATCGACAACTAGTATGGGCTCATCTTCCTCTCCACTGGAATCTTTGTCTGATTCCACCGCTGTGTAGGTCAACTGAACTCCTTGCCCCCTCAGAACAGCCACCTGCACTCTGATCCATGCCTTACTTAATCTAATTGGTTCCTTCATAATCATATCCAAGGAGCTTTCTTCAGCGTTAGCCCAATTGGGTAATGGAATAGGCTAGTGGTATTGCACCTCCCATGGGCCTCTGACCATAACATTCTCATCATCCTGCAACTAATCAGGCACTGCCATTATATGGAATTTTTTAATGAAATCTAGGGACAGTCTCGCATGTGCCTTTTTCATGACCTCATAGTCATCAGGATAGTTAGCCCAAAAATCTTCAATATGGACCTTATGAAATAGCTTTTTGCTTACAAACTTCTCCATTACTTTATTTGGGTCAAAGTGACTCTTGGCATTGTAATAGTGCAAATTTAGGAGTTGGAGCTCTTTATCTAAATACTCAGTTGATGTGAGAGAGGGACATGCATAGAGTCCTTTGCCAAACTTAATGGGGAATTGGACATTTGTTCTGTGCAGGTGCTTGAGCTTTCCTGCGCATGGTACTAGTTGCCTAGACAGTTCTAGGAGCACTGTCTTGTCATCTGGGTATCGCGGCAATCTGTACACCATTCTAGTGAAGCCTTGTACTCTAATATATGTGAATTTCTCAAATTGGATATACCACCTACCATATTGGATTATTTCGTTCATGGCCTCTGCAGAAATCCTTATGGCTGTATTACCTTGCAACTTCCTCACTATATACATGGTGAATGCATCGTTGACCCTCTTGAAAGGTATCAAGGATTGAGACAAGGTCAGCTGAGGGTAGCATTCATATACCTTGACCTACACCTTTTCATTGTTTCCAATTTCTCCAACCTTGGACAATTCGTCGTAGTGATTCATTCTTGCCAGTGCATAGACGACATAGGATGTCCACCTGAAATACTTGTTCTCACTGAAGCTGCTAAAAGCTTCATGGATGTTGTCACTAAGGATTTGTGACCAATGGAACTTGGTTCCCTTTAGTATCTCTGAAATTACGATGAACATCCAGTCCTCGAAGGTGGAAGCAGTTGGTAACCCGTATATTCTGCTCAAAAAGGTTACAATATCCCCAATCTCATTGTGAAAATCACTTATGTATAGTACTATGGGGAGCTTGACGAGAGTAGACTTCTTGCTCTTGACCCAATGGTCATTTATGTGTTTCTTGCACCCTTCCACATCTTTATTATATGCTTCCTTAGACACTTGTTTGTTGGGCATAGTCATGGTTTTGTGCCATGGGATGTCTAGCATCTTTGCCAAAGCACGCGGGGTCAAGTTAGCTAGGACTTCTCCATTAGCTGTCTGTATTTGTCTGGATATAACATCGTATTTATCTGCACAACTAGCCATCAATTCTACACATTGGACTGAGGTTGGAAAGGCAGCTGCTTGCCCAAGCCCACTATCTCTTAGTATCTTGGCCCTGGGAGTCAGAGTGGGTCCAAAGATTCTGAGTCTGAAATCGTCTAGGTCTATATGACCTAGATCTGTGTCTCCTACATTGCTCCACCCGGAGTGGATTTTGGTCTCTGGAGGAATCCCTTTGAATTCATACTTCATTGCTTGAGCCCGTGCAGTCATCTAGTCTGCACAACTGGACCTTATAAGTTTGATACTAGGAAAGTCTCCTAACATACTCCTAGGATTAGACAAACCAATATAAATATGTCATTCATCACAAGCATGCATTTGAAGGAAAACTAAGTCAAATTGAAAAGACACTGCATGCAAGTAGACATCAAATGTTGCAAGAGATTTCATCAAAACATCATCATTAATGTATCACAACATCAATTTCATTATTCTAAACAACCTTCTCTATGGAAATTTCAACAAATTCGGTCATTTAGAGGGTTTTGCGCTAATTTGAGGGTTGTCCGATCCTCAGCAAGAAAAGTGTGAATATGGAGGTTATCTGACCTCAGCGGGGAAATTGGATAGGTTCGATCTCGAGTTTGGGCCTCCTTCTCATGTTCTTTGGATTTTGCGCTATTTTTAGGGACGTCTAACTTGTGTGGAATTTGGAGGTCTCCAACCTCGGATGGTTTACAAGTCAGTCGGTTGGCAATTTGGCACAAAACAACGTAGATGCGGATATGACTGCTTCTTGCACAGAAATTAGGTCGGTCTGACCTACGGGGGTTTTGATAGGATCCGACCAGGTCGGATGAGGGGTAATGTAGTACAAGTCAGACAAGGCATTTTTAGTGCTAAGTTCAAGGCAAACTTTTGGCAGGGTTTTCAGGCAGCACTGACTTTGCGGGGAATGTTCATCATCTGACTAAGTCAGAGATTGGATATTCTAGTGCAGGGTCAGACAAAGGTACTTTTAGCGCGAAAGGAGTTTTCTGAGTTTGTAGGGCTATTGAAACCATCTGACCTGGTTGGAGAAAGGTATCTCGGTTGCGTGGGTCGGATGATGTTGATTTTAGCGCAACTGGGCAATAGGCATTTGGCGCAAAACTCTAGGGTGTCAGACCAACTAAATGGGGCTTTTGATTTGTAGGTTGGTCGGAGCTCGATTTAGCGCCAACCCGTTTCGTGGGTTCTATAGGGTGAAATCCCTAAATTTTCTAAGTTGCTTGAGGCCATGATGGTTCTACTCCTTCTCCTAGGGTTTAGACTAGGGCTACAAACTGAAAGACTCAAAATTTATGAAACCCTAGCTCCAAAACCCTACGTTCAATTGATCATCCCCTTAAAAGCCCTAACGACAAATATTGGAATTTCAACTGTTTGAAAACCAAAAAACCTTGAAATGACGAGGTTTAAAAACCCTACCTGGCAACAATGGCGGCACGAATTTGAATTATAGGGGATGTCGTGGGTTCTAGCTCGAGCGAGGTCGATAGGGAAGAACGGAGCTCTGAAATTTGTGGTCGAAATGCGATTAAAATGAGCTAAAACCTGTTATTTTTCTATTTAAACCTTGGCTAATCTTCCATTAATACTCAGGAGTACAGATTGTCAGTTTGAGATCTTGCGCGGATTTTCGGTTAGTCTGACTTGGCAGAGAATTTGGGTGCATCTGACTTGGTTAGTCAGGACCTCATGGAAGTTCAGTTTGCACTATTTTGCAGGGCTTTCTGACTCATCTGACCTACGGAGCTTTTGGGGGGATCTGACTAAGTTGGAGGTTGATGTTTTGAGTGCAGGTCAGATGAGGCCAATTTTAGCGCGAAGGTCTGACAGCGAGGAAATCAGTGCAAAGGTCGGTTGAGGGTAAATTTAGCGCAAAGGTCAGTTGAAGGCCAATCTAGCACAAATGCCAATTCAAGGTCCTCAAAGTGAGAACAAGGACCTATCTTAACAGACTTCAAAGTGATTTTCATAAATAGCATCTTACCATCGAGGTCAAAGATACTTTTTAGATCACACAATCACTTAGGAGATCAGAAGACCAAATGACTCTCTAGCCAAAACAAAAGAGGGGGTTTCCATTTTAGAATGGGACGTGTGTGCAAAGCACAAGTCTCACCATGAAGAGTTTGCAATCATACTATCAATTACAAGAGGGTCACTATCAGCAGAGGTGACTTTACAAAAAATAAAAGTTGGACAAGAGCTCAATTGTCTTGAGTACAATGCTCTATTTTGCTATCTCAAGCTTATCAACCTTCCCCCTCATGCTTGGGTAGTCTTGAGGCATGTGGGACTATCATATTATCATAACACAAAGTGTGTGTCACAGTCACAAGCAATGCCATGAAGTTTTACAAAAAAATCATAAGTCTTAAGGCATTTGAAGGTAGCCATTAAAGAAAGCAAAGGACAATGAACAAGTCATACAGGGTGCAGTCCAGTACATAGAGGAACTACCATAATAAGGAGGCAGTATGACAGTGCCAAGTGTTCAAGTAACCCGCTCATCATTTCAAGACACAAATGATAGCAATATGACCACAATAATGAAAAGAGAGCTACATATTGAAGGGACTATCAAAGTCAAAGGAATAGCAAAGGTCTATCTTAGAACTAGACATCAGCCATTACTATACTCACATGTCACGAGTCATCAACAATGAAGCATAAAACAGTCATCAATAATGAAGGCTATGATAGTATGAGCTAAATATAGAAGACAAAAGCCATGCAAGTTAGAGACAGTGAAAAAGAGTGTGAAGCATTAGTGCCCAAAAGAATAGGTAAAATTGTCCATTAACTCTTTTAGAAGCAACACATAGTCAAGAGAGCAGTCATGAAAGTTTCATTCACAAAACCCTAGCTGTGTATTTCATATAAGCCTTCATGATTATATGAGGACAAAACCTCAAAATGAAAAGCCACTGTCTCATTTCACTTCATAAGCAAAGAGCAAGGAAAAAAATACAGAGTATAAGTGTATTTTGAGACTGTATTATCACATAGTGCAGGAAATACAGAATATAAAGCATTGCTGAGAAGACCATCTTTTCTCATAGAAAACACAAGCATATATCATTTATGTCATGAGCAAAGGAGAAACAATGGAGAAAGGAAATTAAATCTCAGTGTTTCATTCATACCTATAGGAAATACAACAAGAATAACAGTGTTTTAACTCATTCTAGAGCTTTTCGAGAAAATCTTCAAGCATAATATGCAGGAAATATTCTAAATAGTAGAGTATTCAAAACAAATATACAAATGGAGCATCAAAAACCACTGAGTGAGTGAAGCTACCTGTTGTAGAGAGATGTAGAAGACCAAATATTTGCATGAGAATCTCTCAAACAGCCTGAGAATGCATGAAAAACCAGATCAGAACCCTAGCCTCATAGTGGCGGTGCTAAGCATAGTAGCTTTTTCCCAAAAGTGAAGTGCAAAATGAAATGAGGGTTAGGGCTCGATGGCTTTATTTTAGGGTTTACCCATTGCCCTAACTCAAGTATGTGATTTTTATCACATTCATTTAAAATTTCAATACCTCCTCACTAATACCTTCGAGGTATTATAACTTTTGCATGTGTATTAAAAGCTTAGGCCATGTGCCTTAGTCTTTTTATTGATTTTTATTAGAAAATAAAATGCCATCATGCCTTAGGTTTATTTTATAACCTTGGGGGAAAACACAAAGCTAGCTACCTTAGGATTTTTTGTGATTTTTATAGAAAATCAATTACCCATACGCTTTGGGTGTTAAATACTTGGAAAAATTATTTGCACAAACATATTTTCTATTTTTTCCTTTTATTTTGGCAAAAAAGGTCAAGTCAAAGCTCAAGTCAAATCATACAAAATTGGAGGAAAGAGACAATTGAAGTACTATTAAAGTCCTCAAATCATGCAGAGTTAAAGGTGGAGTTCAACATGCATTTTGAGTCTCATTTTGAGTTGGTGGAGTCTTTTTAGGAGCCTTTTGGGGTTAACCACCATGCAAGATGAGTTTGACCATTTGATATTACAGCTTACATTAGTTGTGGGCCCCCTTTTCATGGGTTTTCATCTTTGGTTATGGGAGAGATTCATGGAGATATTTTGGAGTTGAGTTGACTTTAGTTAACCCAATCTTACTCATTGGAGTCATCTTTTGTATATAGGAGAAAAAACTTATGTTTTTTTGAAGTTCTTGCCTTTTCTCTCTTGTGCATTGCAGAGAGGAGTGTTTTGTAACTCATTTTTACAGATTTATGCAGTACAACAGGTTACAAGTTATATTTTTGTCATCTATGTAGATATTCCTTCATTTTTAGTAAGATCAAGTACTTACCTTCTCAATTGTGATGTTTTTATGAATGATTGGATGGAAGTTTATTGTGTTTTAGCATTAAGACCTTTAAGTCTTTGTCTCATTTATACTTGTATGCATTCAAACTAGTGAAGAATCACAGGTCATAGGTTGAGCAATTGAATAATCATTTCCTCCATGTTCTGAAAACCCAGTTTTCCTTCAAGAGACAGTTTATTCAAGCCTTCCTTTGAATTATTTTTATGGTCATATTGCCAAATTGATTTGTGTGGATAGATATTTTGAAAGTAGTTGTGAATCAGGGCTGCATGTTTCTATCATTTAGGTGCATCATTACCCATTTAAATCCAGTTTTAGTACATCCATTAGAGAGCCTTCTATCCCTTTTCTTTCAAAATCATTAATTTATTAGAAAATAATAAGGGAACCAACCCATTATCTAGAGGTTTACCTTCATCATAGGGTACCCACAACCTGAAGGTATTCCCATGTTACATAGGATTGTTGAGCTTTCTAGCTTTGCATCACAGGTGCAATCCTAGTTGATAATAGTTACAATAATTTGAAAGTGACCATAATAGGAAAATTATTCTCCTAGTGAGTTTAAAACCTAATATGGTGCCAACTACATTTTACAATATTAATAAAGACATTTTCTACAACTTACTACTAGGAAGAACATGGATACATAAGATGAAAGCAATGCCCTCTTCCCTTTTAAAAAATGATTCTTACACTTGGGAAAATTTTATGTGGCCAAGGGAGACCTAGAACCATTCAGTATGCTCAAGAAAGATCTAACCAATAAGAGACCAAGGATTCCCATTGACTACAAATTACCTATTGACCTATTTTCCCCTTCCCAGAGTCAAATAGCCCAGCTTTAAAAATGTTCAAAATATTCTCAAATTGGTTAAATGACTATAATGTATTCTTCAGGTCTAAGTGTTTTTCCTTGTAAAAATTCCCAAAATTCTAGATATAAGTACCTGAAAAACCCTTTTGAAAATCCTAGAATTTCCAAGTCTTTTGCCTTGGTATTTTTTCTTTAGTCAGCAAATTCTTAGTTTGGTGAACCTTTAGTTCACCGATTGGCAAGCTCGCCAATCAAAAAAATCACTAACTAAAGGAACAAGTAGGAAGGTTTTATTTTAAAGAGGCAAAGGCAAGGGAAAAGGAAGCCTTTATCGGCAAATTTTAAGTTCAGTGAACTTCAATTTCGTTGATTGACAAATTCTTCGATAGGCAAAATTGTCGACTAAGAAAGGAAGAAGGTGAGGGCTAAAGGAAGATAAAAAGAATGGCTCCCATAGTTTGCAAAAGAGAGATTTCTCTGATAAGGAAAGATAGAAGTAAGAAGTAAAGTAAAGTAAAAATCAATGTAAAGATAAAACATGTAATATAATGTAATGCTTTAAAATATTTCAAAGTAAGTTTAAAATATTTAAAAGTGTTGTAAAAGCTTGCACATGAAATTTTGGTGGGCATTATATTTTGAAATGTCCATCTTCTCCAGTCACCATTAATGCAAGATCAGATCAACCCCAACTACAAAAAGTTGTGCATTTGTTGTGTAGATGGATGAGTCAGATGTTGGTCATCAATTCAACAAATATTTTTCTTCGACTACTTCATCCTCTAGATATTTTCATATTTATTGTTGTAGATTAGATTAAGGATATTTTCTACATTTATGTTTTGTAAAATAGATGGAGGTGGACATTCCCTTGAAGAAATATCTTCTGACAGGGCCATTGGCAAATTTATTGTAGTAGGTGACTTAGACTAATGTTTTATCAATGTATGGAATGTTATATATAGCTAAAAATTCAATGTAATGAGGGTTGGATGCAGAGATTTTTTGTGTGCTCTAAACAGAACCCTCCTTTATTGTAACCTTGTCTTCTAATCAATACATACTAGTTATTTTGCCTTTTTCATGTTGTTTTAGCTCTATATAAATCTAGAACTAGTTATTGCTTGTGAACGTCTATTCCTTGCAATTCTATTATGTTCTTTACCTTTGTTAGGATCTACAAGATTTGTGTAATTCTATCAGTTGTGTGAAATTATTCTATGCATTTTATCTTTGTGAGTGTTCTTCATTAAACTTGGTGTATCACCTTTCCCTTTTAGTTTTATCCTTATTCCCTTTTCCCAGTGGTGTTAGATTAGGATTTGTTATGTAGGAAAAGATGAATGATGCAAGCATGTAATTACACTAGATCAAACCCTCTTCCATAATAACATTCAAGGACAAAACTGAGATAAGTCACTACAAGATGCAAGAGGACTCAACTACTGATTTTGTGCTCTTGTTTTCTATGGAAAGATATGATTTAATCAAGCCTTTTATCAAACCCTAGTTCTATAATGAACAGAGCATAACTCTCAAACCCTGATAGATATGGACAATCCAAAAGAAGCACTGAGATTAGTGAAGAGGGGAGAAGTTGATTCTAGAAGATGAAAGGTCAAAGTAATCCAAGGTGGGCACCCAAGTCCTGAAAGTCAAAATATTCTGAAACCCAAAACTTGATAAATATCGCAAAGAGTCTCTAGATGCTAGATTCAGTGTTTGTTTCAGCAAGAGGAGGCCTGGGTGGGTGCCCAAGTCTTCCACAAAGGAATTTCCTGAAATAGCTTTTAGATCTTGAAACCCTTTCCCTTACACAACCATCTTATACCTCCACTTCTTCAAACTTTGTACCTATATCCTGCACACATGATGAAAAGGGCTTTGGGGGTTGTGGTGTTTAGGGATTTACCTTAGTCAAATCCTAGGATAGCACTCAAGCTTCCCAAACCTATTGTTAGAGAGAAAGCATGCACTAGAAGGGCAAAGGCTAAAGATAAACCAAATTATGAAATGAGTCAAACAATAATGATGTCACCTCAGAGGTGAAGCCCTTAGGAGAATGAAGATCCTTCAACTCATAAGGAGATGGATGATGATTTCAAATCTACAACAATAACACAATGAATTTCTTGAATGCTCCTTGCTCCAATATCATAAGTTTGCAATATCCATCTAGGTTACAAATGAATTAAAAAACACACTGATATATGCTCTCCCACTAACATTCAGGAATTTAATTGAAAGAGTTGACAAGGAGAGACCCATTTAAAGGTCCTATGCTAAAAAACCTTGAAATTATCTCTGACCAATCAGGGAGGACTTAGACATGGGTGCCCAAGTCCCAAGGTGCCTTTTTGGTCTGGGGAAAGGCATAACATGGGCCCCTAGTTCCCATTTGACATGGCTTTTAGGGGATTTTGCATCAAGATGAATATTTTACATGTAGAGTGTTAACATGAGGACCTAGGAACTAAACTAGGAGGTAAAATGACATGTGTCCACTTTTTACTCCATAAAATTTAGCCCCCACTTTAATTTGTGTACGATCTTACAATTCAACACATGCATTAAAGTTTGGTCAAAGCATACCAAACATGTTAAACACATCAAACACTAGAATGAAAATACACCCTAAGTTTGAAGGACTACTTCTAGCCCCCAAGCTTTGGCAAACATAAGAAAACACTCAACAGTCACATAAGACATAATGAATATAGTAAGGAAGCATGCAATACACGAGGCATATACGAAGAGAAGTTTCATGATTAAGCCATAACTAGGCAATGGAGGGGGAGATCATCACTATGCACCACCATCAGAAGACATGCAAAACACACATAAAACATGCAAGACATGCTAGACATGTAGGGAAAATACGTGGAAGGCACACAGAATACACAAGCACTGTAGAGTATGTCATAGACATACTATATGTCTTATACACAGAAAAAATGGGCAATAGGGAGGAGCTCATCGCTACACTCCACTATCTAAGACACACCAAACACACCTGACAGTTGAGCTACACTACCACAATAGCCAAAGACACACTTAAGGTTTATTGACTCAAGATCCAACCCTGCCTTGTGATGAGAACTTTGTTAAAAGGATGTGCAACTAGCTAAGAGTTACACCATCCCACCTTCTACATAAGGGATTTTAAAATGCAACCCCACCTACATCCATAGAGGCCTTACAATGAAAAGGAAGCATGTGCTCAAAGTATACAACCCCACTCGCATCATAGAGATGCCTTACAGTGAAAAGGGGGTATATACAATAGATCAAGGTATACAACCCAACCTGCATCATCGCCTTACAGTGAAAAGGAAGTGTACGCAAACATGCTCTATCAATATCTAAAATATCCAAATAGTTACCATAATATATACCCCCACCTTAAAGTGGTTAATCCCTCTTGTCGGTATCAAGCACATTTAAGGTAACGTAAAAACACACAAGGAACAAGAGATTTTGCAAAGCTCATGCCCCAAAGTGACATGTGCTTGCAATCACTGAATGTTCCCACAAACACATTGATATCATTTGCTAACATAATCAACAACATATAAGCTTTGGTAAAATTTTGGTTAATGAGGGTTAGGGAATTGTTGATCATGGTACTCTGGCTAGTGAGTAGAACTACCCTTCTAAGGGTAAGAGGAAAGCTATGGAATAGGCTACCAACTTGAATGATAGTCCGAAGGATCAAGAACCCCCTCTCAAAAAGAGTTAAGGTGATAATAAGGAGGACTGTAACTCTTGCACTCAACTAGTGGAAAAGTTTTCTACCCTCTACCAAGCTTTGGACTTACAAAATTACGTGCTCAATGGAAGCTGGCTCAACTTCACCATGCCAAGAGGAAAATTCAACACCTGGAAGTGATCACTCAGTTGGAAACTATTGATTGGCCTAAGGACAAGGATGAGTTGTGGGACCAAGTGGAGAATTTGGCCAGGAAGTTTAAAAGATGGGAGAGGATGGAAGATGAGATTGTTAAGATAAAGGATAACCAGGATCAACTCAAGAAGAATGTGGCAAAGCTTGTAGAATTTAGCAGAGAAACAGTGAAATTTTTTGCTAATACTCTCTTTGTGTTCCAAGAAGAGTTGGAAAAATGCAAGGCCATGAGGGAAGCCAATGCTAGTAAAAAGGTTCAAGGGAATCAAAATCAATCTGTGGTTGGCCTTGCTAACAAGAAAAGGGCAAAGAACAAAGATGTCAAGGGCAAACAGGTAAGCATGGAAATCGAGGAGATTCAGGACAAGGAAGCTGATACTCAGGATATTCAAGACTGGGATATGGTGGAAAATACTTTTGAAGACAAGTTGAAGTTCCTTAATAGAGAATGGTAGGCCATCAGTAGCCTAAAGTCCATGGCTAAGCAGTAGCTTGGCTAGTAGCTATTTCTCCTATGTTTGGTTGGTTTTGCTAGTCCTTTTCATGTTTCTTGCTGTTTATTTTTGTCTCTTGATGTTTTACTACTCGTAAAACTTGTTGGTCACATTTTTGGCT
The DNA here is from genome assembly GCA_027924645.1 of Cunninghamia lanceolata. NCBI lineage: Eukaryota > Viridiplantae > Streptophyta > Pinopsida > Cupressales > Cupressaceae > Cunninghamia > Cunninghamia lanceolata. The sequence goes on from BSBN01000082.1 coordinate 5,480,527, forward strand.
TTTTTATATAGGTTTAGGCCCTTCCTGGTTACTTTTATCAAAACATATAAGATTTGGTTATAAAATCTTACTTTAAGCTAACAACCAAATCAATTCATGAAATTTTAACATATCACATCATAGACCAAGGCTACACTTGCGGGTTCAGAACTGAGTATAGATGTGAGGTTATATTGCAAGTATCTCAGAACTGAGTGTAGGTAAAGGTGAGATACAAAACAATCCAAAGTTCACAGAAGTAAATTTAGAGTATTGCAAAGGTTTGTTACAACAAATTTCACAATACTAATCACAACACAGAGTGATTCTACTAGTCAAGCGTGAGTAATATATCAACCCCATCTTCATATATGGACTAGGTCCATTTTTTATTTCTTGTTGAAGGGACACATGGTCCTTATCAGCATTTGTTTTTTTTCATCATCCACTAACCAATAGAGCCACAGAAGAATGAAAATACAAAAAATGAGAGAGGAGACAAAAGTGACTTAGGTTTACAACATGGAAAGATTCCCCCAAGACATCATCCGCAATGTTATGCCCCCAAGGCACCACATACAACAATTGCAAAAAGAGAGAAGAGAATAGAAGAATACAGAAACAAATAGAAGAATTATTGTAGTGCCCCTCATTTTGGCTTTCTGACAATTTTTATTATTTCATTTATATCTAGACATTTTTGAGACATGTGGATGATGGATTACTTATCTATGCTTATTTATACTCATCATGGATTATGGATTTACTGATGTAGTTGTGGATATTTAGTTATGATCATTATGATGACATTGTTGATGTTATGAATAGTATATGATGTGTTTTTGACATGATCAGTTAATGGTTAAATGATTATGTAGATTAGAGTTATCATGCTTTATGTGATTATTTCATGTCACGATACTTGATTGCTAGTTAGAGATAAACATTTTATATGTCATGCTTTCGGTGAAGGGATGGTGTAGTACTACTCATTATGAGCACCCTACTACATTGTGATTGCCTATCACAGTGTGTTTGATTATATATATGTAAATGCTCATATATAACACCTTGGTTTGATGCAGGTTACAAGTACCAGGCATCGACTCCACCTGAATTAGTACGTTTGAGAGTGCCTCTATACCAATGGATAATGTGGATGGGAGATAACATGAGGTTCCCTCTGTCAGCCAATTTCCTCAGTTTGTCAACATCCATGTATTTCCAGTCATGAGTGTAGTTGTTGATTAGTTGATACTTATCCTTGAATGTTGGTCATCCTTTGGTATGTGGTTGTCTTTAATTGTTCGAGTTGTTTATTGTAGTCTTATGGTTAATTCTATAGAGTTCGAAATCTTTTTATAATAGTGTCAATATTTGATTAAATAGTTAATGTGTATTTGTAGAATATTTATTAATTGTTATAGTAATAATAATAATAAGTTTAAATACATTAAAATTAGTTAATTAATTAATGAAGAATTTGAAAAGATTAAATAATAGGTTTTTATTGAAATACAATTAATGGTAATAATAATAATATTATTATTAATATTTGATATTATATTGATTGATTTTTTTATCTAACATGAAAGATATTATCTTATAATTGCCATTAATTTATTGGTTGATATGGGTTGTCATGAGATTCTAAGATTTGAAAATCTCCTACAAATAGTGAATTAGTGCAATTAATTTGGAGATAGTGGATTTTTCTGTAATGGAAAGAAGGAAGTGGGAATTTATTGCATTGGGCTAATTTTGAATTGGGGGAAGAATATTTGGAGTGGGGGGATTCTTGCAAGGGGGATAGAAAAGTTTTGGGGAAGAAAGGGGAGCCTTCAAAAAGTTTTAGGGAAAGGAGCTTGGAAAATTACGGGTATGTTTTTTTTAATTTCTCTTCGCATGTTGTTGTGGTTTAAATTCCTCCATGGGTCTGAATTCTTCTATATGTGATTTTTTTTTCAATTTCTCGAGAAGAGGGATCATCTCTGTAGTGGTGTCTGTTGTTTTATCAACTCTGAGCTTTAGCCTTGGAAACGAGACTCCCTTGGTCTTTTCTTATGATTGCCTTATGCCTAAATATGTTCTAGAGCATAAACAACTTCTTTATCTATCAAAATGATTTCTTCTTTCGCCTCTTGGATCGTCAGTATTGCCCAAATCTTTCCTTGATTTTTTTTTAAAATTTCTTGTCACCATAGAGCTAAATGCCAAGGAATTTTTGATTGTAATCATCCACTCTCCAAAATCACTGTGATATTATGAGAACCTGTATGTGAACAAGGCAATTAGTGAAATCCATTTTGGACCATCTAGGATAAAATTTCAATAAAATAAAAATAATGTTGTTCAATTTTTGTTTATGACTCAAATCATAGAAAGATAACTTCCCATATTTCTCTCATGGAGCTTTGGGTTCAGATGGTTTGTTCTGGCAACACCACATTCTCCCCATTATTTCTCTACAAAGTTCAAATCTATTGACATTGTTTAGAGGACAAATTTAATTGTTATCTTCGCCGTATTTATTTCAACCTCCATAAATCATTTCATTCCAGCTCAAGGCTCTTGTTGGTTAAGATGCTTAGAAAGAGGAATTTGCCAGATGTTGTCATTCATCTATCCAATTCATAGCCTTTGTCAACCTATGCCCTTAGCGATCTCTTCCAGTAATTTTTTTTCTTTATTTATTTTGGGATTTATTTTGTTTCCTCTGCATTCATAGTTGGCGAGCACTGTACAACCCAGCAAGGGCGTGATATAGCACTATGATCATATTTTGAGCCCTGTTTGTTTCCAACCTACAATCAATGTGCTATAGTTTAAACATGAGTTTTACTCTGTTTCCTCTCAAACTGGAGTGAATGATTTGAGCTGATTAAAACCTAAGCATTTATCTCATTTCTTGGGTCTTCCTTGAATGACTTGGCTCCTGAAATCATTCAATTTATATTTAACTCCAAATCCTTATCTGAGAGATTCATAAATGGATCGATTGTAATAAGAGATTTACTAGTTATTCTTTTACCTCTTAAACCAATGCCTTTCTCTACCTAAGCGTCATCGTACCACCGTCTTCTGCAAGGTTCTTTTCTATGTTAGAAGATAAGTGTATCTGCTATGAGGTCATCAATTCTTTTGTATGGTTGCTGAAGTTTTCTTCATTTGAAACCAGATTTTATTACTCCTTAGGGTTTGATCTTCTTCAATCAGATCCAGCCACTAGAATAGCATCTTGCTAAATTCAACGTTTTTCCTTATAGTTTTGGCAGAATTTTAGGGGTTGCTTATTTAAATTCTCTAGTTCTTAAATTATTAGATTTGTCATGTATGTAGTTACATATGCAACTTACAATAGCATTTCTTTATTGTAATCAGATAAATGTAGATTAAATAAAACTAATATGTAGTAATAGCAAAAGAGATCTTTAGTAGATTCATAGTGTTTAGTCAACGTTAGTTATAGCATTAAAACTTATTAATTGGATTCTATGGAAATTAGAAATTAATTATTATTCAGGAGTATCATTATTGTTAGTTTTGATATTAGAATTATTACTATTCTTCAGACTTTCTTTGGTATAATAGTTGTAAAAATAGTAATTGAATAGAATCAATATTATTTCTAGTAAGTGGTTTACAGTTATAGTTTCAAATGATAGAATTGGAAATAAATTCATAGAGGTGGACAATACAATATAGTCCAGGTTAGAAAATATGGTTATAAATAGTTTGATAGGAACAAATTGATTCATTTGGTTTAATGTTTAACAAAATAGAAAATAGTATAGCTAGAATAATAAATCCATATTAATTGTTTTGTGTATTTAAATTTATTAAAATTTGATTTTAGCTTTACTTGTGTGGTTGCGAATGAGTGTTGAGTTAGGGCAAGAATTATTTTGGTTTTGATTTCGTGGGTTTCATTGATTTATGTTGTTTATCTAGAGGCTTTGTTTATGACTCTTGAAAATGGGTGAAACTACTATGAGGCTTGATGTTCACTTTTGTCACTCTGTATTGAGGAGAGAGGAAAATTGGATATTGTTTAATGAGTCTTGGACTTTTGCAAACCTCTAATTATATTGATGGTCTGTCATGATGGATGGTGGCTTGGATGTGTTGATTTTACACTTGAGGCTCCTTTGAGTTTTGGATAACTACTATGTTGTATTTAGTTTGCCTTATTATGATGGTGCAAAACAATGAACTGAATTTTGATAAGATAATACTAGGAGGTATGTCTTGTGTTGCACTTGTGTTTTGCCCTTGTGATGTCATTTTTTGGTTGGGATGGGACAACTAGGTGTAGGTAGGGGAGTGGCTTCCAATGTGGGGCCGGTGCCCAAAGTGGTTGTCTGGGTAACCCATTGAAAGTGATAAGAAAGTGAAAACTTAATAATTAACCTAGGGGGAAAGGGTAGACTTCTCACACTAAGAAAGATAAATGGATTCCTTCCCCACACCTATAGTGCTAGTTTAGGCTAAGGGTGGGATGAGAGGGTTTTAGTTTCCACATGTGTGACCTATGGGTCTAGCATCTAGAGAGAGACTGTTAGGGTAACCATAGATGGGGGCTGACATCCAGAGAGAGACAGTCAGGGTAACCCATGTAGAACCATGCGATGACACTCCTACCTACTGCATCTTATCTTTCCTTGTTCTTGTGTTCCTTTTCCTCTGGATGTTTAATTGTGGAGTCCAGTCAGGTCTAAGTTGTGAACCTGGGGTAGTCTTGTTTGCATTTGGTATTTTATTCTTACTTTTGTCAGGGGACCCCATTGTTATCTCCTAGCTCAGGGGGTGGACCTCAGGGTTCCACATGGTCGGGTGGAAGAGCTTAATCCATTGGTCCTTTGGCATCTTGGTTTGTGTTTTATAACTAATAGTTCCAGTTCTATATTTGAAGACATGCATTGTATCGGTTGGATCCAGATTTGTGTATCTATGTAATTTGATGTAAACTGAAAAGGAAGACTTGTATTTATGATATGAATTTTCATGATCTTCTTTATACTTGTAAACATTATTGAAGAAATGATGTAAGTTTTCCTTATGATGAATTAATGTAACAAATCTTGCTAGTAGACACTTATGATGAATTATGTTGTTATTGATCTATGTTTAAATTTCATAATGTAGTTATGTTCCCTAGAGATGTTAGTTGGTTAAATGGTTAAATTGATGTAATTAGTTGTTATTTTATCTAGTGATTAATACTTTTACTTGTTTTAAAAAAATAAAAAAAATTCTGCATTTTATTGCATAGTTAATCTAACTCTCTAGGGTTGCATGACGGGGCATTACAAGTATCACAATAGATGCAATCTCCTTGTATCCTTGACCTTACATGAGTATCAAGGGTCACCGAAGGAGACCTAAACACCATTTAACACTATATAAGGGAACACAACACAACACTATCAACATATATATCTAGGAGGAGGCTACCCTTGAGAGTAACTGGAATAGGTGCTACATCAAGTGTGGCCAGAGGAGGAAGAAATATGTACCTGATTTAATGGGATACTTCCTAGTGGACAATCCATGTTTGTCACCTCAAGATATATGATATTTAGTCTTGAACTTGTTGATATTGTATTAACATTAAGAGTAGGATGATAGTAGGCTTTGGTGAGATTCAAAGAATGGTATCCAATACCAGGTGAAGAGCTATGTGCAACAACTTCTAATGGTACTTTAATTTCTAGTTGATTTACACCAGAACCATTACCTATGTAGTTGTAATTTTTGTAAAAGATTTGAAATCCATGACCATAGAGAGACTCCATCTTTTTAGAGGAAGGCAGGGCCTCACAAGTCTCATAGTCCATAGTGTAAGTGAAAGTATTATCTTTGTTTTCTACTAAAGAAACTTAAGGTTTCTTAGGTAGTTCCAAAGATTGCTTGGATGAAATCGAGGCAACTTTTGATGCATCAAGATTAGGGTTATTAAGTTTATTTTCCCCCACAAAGGAAGGAGTAAAATCTAATGAAACCCAATCATCACCAAAAAGTGCATTCGATGGTGATGTTGAATCTTGCACAACATTATATGCAGAAAGAGGTATTGATGGATCAACTTTTAAGTTATTTAGAGTCTTATGATTGATAATGTGTTTTTGTGTTTTGATTTGTAAAAAACTTTCTAGCTCTGGATCAATTTTAATGGTGTGAAGTTTACCTTCATAAATTAACTTTACTGATTGATGAAGGGTAGATGGAACTACTTCCATGACATGAATCCATGATCTACCAAGAATCATATTATAGGAAAGTGTTCTAGGCATGACATGGAAAAGGGTAGATAATGTCATGGGTCCAACCTTTACAGGTAAAGTTATGGTACCCAAGGATTGTCTACCAATATTATCAAAGCCACAAATGTTAAGTTTATCCAGTTTAATTGAAGATGTATCAACCTTAATTTTGTGTAAAAAATCAATACCACAAACATTAAGAGTCGATCCTGTTGGCGCTTAGGTGTGCAACCCTCAATTCCTCCCTTCCCGGGACCGTGCGGTCTCTGGGTAACACTGTCAGGGTGCCATTCACTGACAATTTGAGCTTTTGGTGTAGTGGTAGCTGGGTAAGTGCTAACAGCTAGCGACTTTGCTGGGGAGGAGTTTGATTCCCATCGATGCCCACGCACCTTCATGTGCACAAGGTGTGCCTAGCATTCTGTGCCTACCCAAGTGGTTATCACTAGGCAGGTACAGAATGGTGGGGCCTGTTGGCGCTTAGGTGTGTGACCCTCAATTCCTACCTTCCCGGGCCCACGCGGTCTCTAGGTAACACTACCGGGGTGCCATTCACTGACAGTTTGAGCTTTTGGTGTAGTGGTAGCCGGGTAAGTGCTAACAGATCCATTGTCAATCATAACTCACTTTATCAAATTTTTGTTTATTGTGATAAAGATTATAAGAGGATCATGTTGATTCTATACTTCCATTGACAGTAAGTCTTCTTGTTGAAACAGAATATCCATTTTTGTCGCATGCATACAATCTAATAGAGCTGCTATGTCATTAGGATTAATAATAGGTGGTACAATTACCTTTTCTAAAGCTTCTTGGAGCATTCCATGGTATGTAGGAAATGTTTGTATGAGCTCCCAAAGAGAGATCTTAGCGGGAGTATCATGAATCTTCTCAACAAGATCATAATATTGACCATCTTTTTGAGTAAGGCAAGGGGGTTGAGGAAGCATAGGTTGAGAAGTTGGTAAAGTGATCAAAATGTTCGACTATTGTTTACTTTGTTTATTATTTTGTGTATTATATGTGGGAGAAACCACATTGTGATAGGGTTGTTGCAACACATTTTGATACACTCGATTTCCTTGAGTATTTTTTTTTTCAAACTAAGAATGTAACTTGGGGGTCTAGGTAGTGTTGGAGCACCTTGAACCATAATCATTGGTTTGAAGTGAGGAGGCACATTGGGTTCCCCATGCATAATGAGTTTAGGAACATTTGTACACTTATCTAATATTCCCTTAGTGGGTAGGATAATTCTACTACTGATGATTGAATTAACAGTGTTGGTGTTTTGATTAATCTTGACATCCATCCCTAAAGGATTTATTGTGAGAGACATTTCATCATCCACCAATGCTTCGTCTTTTGAAAGGAGACCATTAAAATGAAGGGAAGGTAAAATTTTGTTAGAAGAATTGTCGATTATTGTCTCTTTAGTGATGTCCAAGGGGTTTGAACATGCAACCAAAGGAGAAATATTCATGGTTTTCACATCCTTAGTGATGTCCAAAGTACTTGAACATTCAACCAAAGGAAGAAGATTGAGGGTCTTCACTTCCCTAGTAATATCCAAGGTGTTTGAACATTCAACTAAAGGAAGAATAGGATCATCATCATATACTTTAGATATTAGATCCAAGGTATTATCATGATTTATAGTAGTAATAGAAGAAGAAGAACTTTCACAATCTGTTGGTTCCCAGATCAATAGATTGTTAAACCCTAAAAGTATGCCAAGATTTATGATTAGGTTCAACAAGTGATTTGGCCAATGAACGGAATCAAGCAAGATGGTTAAAATTCCCTTCTCTTTAGGCTCTATTATGCCTAGGTGGGTGTACCTCTATCACCAGTGATTGTTAATTCCCCAAGATTTACTGATGATAATCAAGCAGATTAAAAACCTCACATAGATTTGTAGGGTTTGTGTGATTACAATTTTTTTAATTAAATAATCCTTTAAAAATCTATTTCAAACTGGCATGAGGCTTTGAAATAGACAAATAAGATACAAAATTAACTGTAACACCTACTCCTACAACTGAACATTAAAATGTATGGAAAAGATTTTCATAAAAAATGTTTTGGGGATAGAGATGATTGGTGCCTTTCTTCAACTAGGTAATGGAGTCAAAATATAGATTGATATGTGTCCTCCTACTGGTTATAATTCAAATTGTTTGGCACTCTGATTTTTATGACTTGCATAAACGTGCAAGGAATTTAATTACCAGGCTCTTCTTATTTGATCCAAATTAATCTTCCAGGTTACTGTGACTTATTCAAATGAATTTAATTCTTACTTGAAGAAACCAATCAAATAAATCACACAAAAAATGAATTTCCTTTGATAAACCAAATATATACTTGATACACTAATTTAAATAACAAGGAAAACTTCAAATTGGAGACAACTAGATAATTATTATCAATAATTTCAACACAACAATTGAAACCAGAATTTGTGCACCATGTTAATGTTGTTTTTCCATTACTTTGCTTCATAAAGGGGCTTTACAATGTATAGCTTTTCTCCAAATCCAATTACCCCCATTAACAATTAGTCTTGGTTTCCTTCTTATAGGCAGATGAAGGAAGCGACATGCTTTAGACTGTTTCAATTCTGAAAGACTTTTCAACTACCTATCCATTCATATAACAACCTTTCTTTATATTAATTATCTTTTGTTGTATCTAATTACACTTGACCAAAATACAAATACATTTGATGAAAATAAAGCATTATAGAAGGTTGAAAATAAAATAAGGCATATCCACAGTCCATTGGAAGTTATGAAGCACCAATGATTGATGGATCTGGCAAGGTTCTTTCTTTACAAAACCTGATCATTTTGCAATATTTTGGGACATGATTAATCTTCTGGAGGAGTCAAATATTCATGTTCCCACTAAAACACTATATAATCATTTGGCCATTTATATCCCTGAATTTGTGGCATATTTTCCAAGTGATCCTTGCACCTTTTGTTCAATAATCCTCTGACTTCTATAATAAACTTGGAATAGCCTGAATCCAATGCAATTATTCTATCCAGAGTTAAATCGAAACTATGAACATTGATTTACTGATCCTTTTGCAAATGAATTATCACATTGGGAACTATCTGATTGAATTCCTTCTTCCAATGCTCAAGACTTTTGAGATGATCACTTTCCCCTAGAATCTCTAGTATAAACTGATGTTTGAATCCTTTCTCTAGATACATACTGAAATTCATGAATAACCATCCTTACCATCTTCTCAGTGGGATTCAAAGCTACAGGAGCATCTAGAATTCTCTGTAAAACTTTACACAGTGTTATCAAAGTGTGCTAAACAGGTTACCACTTCTTAAACAAAGGATCTAAAACTGGGACATGAGCCTTCATTTGTTCTAGTTCTTGTGACAAAGTGCATAGCATTCATGCACATCTTCTGCTTTGTCCATAACTAGCTTGACCCTATGCTCTAAATTTTTTTTCCAATACACCAAAATTCAAAAAGCTCACCTCTTCTTTTGTGGCTTCATTGAGTTTTCAAAATTTCAACCTCTTTTTCCAAGCCTTACTTTAATGTATTTACTTGATCTATAGGAACGGTATCAGGACCACATTCATGAGATGTGGAAGGTTGATAAACCATAATATCCTTGCTCTAAGAGGAATCAACTCCTTTTAATTGCTTCTTTAGTTTCACATTCTCCAAAATAACTGATGCAGAGGCATCCACACTATAACCTTACAATACAGCATGGACGTCTGCAGCCCATCCTCATCATCATCATCATCATATTTCGCTTTACACTGTCAGCATCATCATCATATTTCGGACGAGCACAATTATCCTCCTGCCGACTACTGTTCACTTCCTCCATTCTCCGCCTATCATCATCATCATGATGTTCAACTAGCGCAAACATCCTCCTATTGCACTGTTCATCGGGCGCCAAGCTCCATCGGCATCATCATGATATGCAACACCCCCTTCGTCAGCAGGATATCAAATATCCGGTTGCTCCAAAGATCCTGATGACGATCACCTTCAGCACCTTCCCTTCGATGCCCCGATAGCCGACGATACAAGCAACAGCATCATGATATGATTGATCCGGTTCTCTCGAAACCTCCTAATGATATTAACACAACTTTCTGCCGATACCAAAGCACTTAACGACAGCAGGATAAACTTGCATAGGGGGATATCTCAATATCCTGATGACGATGACGCCATATCCTGATGACGATGACGTCTCCCAATATCCTGATGACCTCTTCAACACTTCGTAAAAAAAAATGAACTTTCACTCCCGCATCTGCTAGCGATACACGGATGATGGGCACTCCCGAGAGATGATCCTGACGGTGATATATACGCTGAGTATATATCCGACTTAAAACATCCTGATGCACTTGCAACATGCAAACTTCAACAGTTTCATGATCCGATCTTCTACCTGATGCCGATACGCTCCTCCTCGGCGCCTCCTGATGATGATCACCCCGACGCACTTGCACTTCATGCAATCGACAACATCATGCTCTCCTCCACTTATCTGGATGACGATGCCCAACGCGACTGCAGGATATTTGCAGAAATATCCTGATGATGCCGTTTTAACAACTTTTAGCCTTAGCGAAATTTCACTTCGCCGATCCTCCTGGGATGACCTGATCCACTCTCAGGGTGATCTTCCAACTCAAACTTATCAACTCGACCTAGCACATGCCCATGCTAGGGTCTTCAACACCTTTCAGCCGCGATCCTGCACACCTACACGCAAACAAACAAACTAACACCTACCCTACTGTACATAACCATTCCACCGATCAGACGAATCAACCGGTGGAATGGATCAGTGAATCCATACAGCCAACAAACCAGCAAATCGATCAAGCAATGAAATTCAACAGAGTATGAACACAAACAGGAACACTTTATTTGATTTCAAAAGATGCAAATACAATGATCAGTTTCTCTCGCTGCCTCACTCTCTACAACCTAGCTCGATCGATGATCTCAAACCAATCGATCCTCCTGCTTAAATAGATTTTCCTACGAGTACTACTGACCCGACTCCAAGCGGCTGGGGAACTCTCCAAGCGGCTGGGAGATCCAACCGAACATACATCATGACAACTGTCCTAACAAACTTCCTAAAAATAGCAAAGCGTGGTCAGCATGATCTTATCATGATCAGCATGACCTTATTACATGCATTGGTCTTATCAGACCTTCTTGGAAACATAAGCAAGACCTAAAACTACTAACTGCCTCATGAAGGCCAGCTGTCAGGTAGGTGCTTCTGCACCATACTCCCCAACAGAAAAGAACTCATGTCCCATGAGTTTAGTATGTGGAAGTCCTCCACCTTTACACTTTGCCTTTGAAATATGCTGATCTGTTCCAGCTTTGTCCTCTGCTGGCTCTTGGCTGCTCCAAGTCTTCTGAACTGTAACTTGCTTTCTGGCAAGTAAATCCTCATGCCTGTTGATGTAGGCCTTTTTCTCATATACCTTGTGTTTGCTAGGTTGTCTGACCAGAACCTCTGTCTGAACTGCCTCTTGAACTTCTGAAATGTTCAATCCTATCTTCCTTTCAATCGTTATAGGACAAGCAATAGTCCCAACGATGACAACATCCTTGTCATTCCTTTCAACTGGTTGCTGTGTGCAAACCTGTTTCTGCACCTGCTGCTGACCTCTGTCAGTCAAAACTAAAACTTTCTTCAATCTGTTGTCCTGAACAACTCCTTTTCCTGCAGTATCCTCAACTGCCTTTATGCCTGCTCCCATAGGCATCTGCACAAACTCCTTCTTTCCCATTAAAATGATTTTGGCTGCCCCCTGTGCTGCAGCATCTGCCTACAATGGCATCAACTTCATAGTCTTCCCATCTTTCTTGATGGTATAGGTATTAGAATACCCATCATACAGTACCCTTCTGTCAAATTGCCATGGTCTACCCAACAGTAGGTGACAACATTCCATGGGCAAAATATCACACAAAATTCTATCCTGATATGCTCCAATCTGAAAATCCACATATGCCTGTTCAGAGACAAAAAGTGATTGACTATCACTCACCCAAGATGCCTTGTAAGGGTGTGGATGTGGAATCCTTTCCAAATTCAGTTTATCCACCATCTCCTGAGATACCATGTTGTCTGTTGAACCAGTATCAATGACAACCTTACATACTTTACCTTTACTCTTGCATGTGGTCTTGAAAAGAGCTCTTCTTTGTGGGGATTCTTTGTCAGGTACCTTCATAGTAGTCACTGTTTTTCTCATCAGCAGAGATTCTCCACTTTCTGGGTATCCACAATTATCAGCCTCCTTATCCTTGTGATAAGTGTTTGAACTCTGTGCACCTTGCTCTACTGTCTCTTCTTGTACCAGTTGTACTCTCTTGTCATTAGTTCTATCATTTCTGGATGATGAACCTTTGTTTTCTGGACATTTGAAGGATGGATGACCAAACTCACCACAGGTGTAACATTTTCCTGAAAATGTAGTAGAACCTCTACCATCTCCAAATCTTCCTCTATTACCTTTCCATCCACCTCTAAAATCAGACTGTCCCTGTCCTTTACCAGTGTCTTCTTGACCCTCATTTGTTTGCTTTTGTGTAGGGGCTGCTCCTCTTCCCCTATTGTTTCCTCTTCCTCTCATGGACTTATCATGTCCTCTATTCATCTTTTCTTCAATCCTGATTGCCATTTGATAACAATCCTCCACATTCTTAGGGTTAGCTAAAACTAACTCATCCTGTATGTTAAATCTCAAACCAGCCAAGTACCTAGCCACTTTTTCTACCTCATTCTCATGATGACCAGATCTCATACTCAACTTATAAAACTCCTCAGTATATGTCTTCACATCCCTTTCCTTCTGCTTTAAAAATTGCAGCTTCTTAAACATCTAGATTTCATAATCCCTTGGCAAGAATTTACCTTTTATCCTTGCTACCATCTTATCCCATGAAGTGATCTTTGACTTCCCTTGTTTCCTTCTCTCAGATTGTACATAATCCCACCATACCAAAGCATGACCTCCTAACTTGGTCTTTGCAATCTTTACCTTCTGATCCTCAGCAACATCTTCACATTCAAAGTGATTATCTAGTGCAGCAATCCAATCTAGCAACTCATCTTCATTCAAACTTCCAGTATACTTGGAAACATCAACCTTTACCTTAGGTCTATCATTCTGCACTGCCTTTAACAGTTTTTCCAATCTCTGGTCTTCAGCATCCAGATCTTCAGCTACCTCTTCATACTCTTCAACAGTATCTTCATCTTCTTCAGACTCACTGTCTTCCACTTCCCTCTTTTTGTTCTTTTCCAGGGCTGTAAGCCTGGCTTGAAGTGCTTCAGCAAGCTCCTTCATCTTCCTCATCTCTCTAGCATGTTTCTCCTTCATCTCCTGCAATTCCCTTGCAGTACCACTACCTTTCGGAGGCATTTTGTCGACCTCTCAATCAACACACAACACACAATTCAACTCTACCTCTGCCCTTTCGGTGACAGAATCAACACACAACAGCCCAGATCTTTTGCTGAGCTCTGATACCACTATGATGCAGAGGCATCCACACTATAACCTTACAATACAGCATGGACGTCTGCAGCCCATCCTCATCATCATCATCATCATATTTCGCTTTACACTGTCAGCATCATCATCATATTTCGGACGAGCACAATTATCCTCCTGTCGACTACTGTTCACTTCCTCCGTTCTCTGCCTATCATCATCATCATGATGTTCAACTAGCGCAAACATCCTCCTATTGCACTGTTCATCGGGCGCCAAGCTCCATCGGCATCATCATGATATGCAACACCCCCTTCGTCAGCAGGATATCCAATATCCGGTTGCTCCAAAGATCCTGATGACGATCACCTTCAGCACCTTCCCTTCGATACCCCGATAGCCGACGATACAAGCAACAGCATCATGATATGATTGATCCGGTTCTCTCGAAACCTCCTGATGATATTAACACAACTTTCTGCCGATACCAAAGCACTTAACGACAGCAGGATAAACTTGCATAGGGGGATATCTCAATATCCTGATGACGATGACGTCATATCCTGATGACGATGACGTCTCCCAATATCCTGATGACCTCTTCAACACTTCGTCAAAAAAAATGAACTTTCACTCCCGCATCTGCTAGCGATACGCGGATGATGGGCACTCCCGAGAGATGATCCTGACGGCGATATATATGCTGAGTATATATCTGACTTAAAACATCCTGATGCACTTGCAACATGCAAACTTCAACAGTTTCATGACCCGATCTTCTACCTGATGCCGATACGCTCCTCCTCGGCTCCTCCTGATGATGATCACCCCGACGCACTTGCACTTCATGCAATCGACAACATCATGCTCTCCTCCACTTATCTGGATGACGATGCCCAACGCGACTGCAGGATATTTGCAGAAATATCCTGATGATGCCGTTTTAACAACTTTTAGCCTTAGCAAAATTTCACTTCGCCGATCCTCCTGGGATGACCTGATCCACTCTCAGGGTGATCTTCCAAATCAAACTTATCAACTCGACCTAGCACATGCCCATGCTAGGGTCTTCAACACCTTTCAGCCGCGATCCTGCACACCTGCACGCAAACAAACAAACTAACACCTACCCTACTGTACATAACCATTCCACCGATCAGACGAATCAACCGGTGGAATGGATCAGTGAATCCATACAGCCAACAAACCAGCAAATCGATCAAGCAATGAAATTCAACAGAGTATGAACACAAACAGGAACGCTTTATTTGATTTCAAAAGATGCAAATACAATGATCAGTTTCTCTCGCTGCCTCACTCTCTACAACCTAGCTCGATCGATGATCTCAAACCAATCGATCCTCCTGCTTAAATAGATTTTCCTACGAGTACTACTGACCTGACTCCAAGCGGCTGGGGAACTCTCCAGGCGGCTGGGAGATCCAACCGAACATACATCATGACAACTGTCCTAACAAACTTCCTAAAAATAGCAAAGCGTGGTCAGCATGATCTTATCATGATCAGCATGACCTTATTACATGCATTGGTCTTATCAGACCTTCTTGGAAACATAAGCAAGACCTAAAACTACTAACTGCCTCATGAAGGCCAGCTGTCAGGTAGGTGCTCCTGCACCAATAACCTATTTATTTATTCATTCATGTCAATTTGGGCTTTCTCATATTCCACCAATTTGAGTTTCATATTTCAACAGTAGCTTGAGTGAACATCACTGAATGCATTGTCATGGTGGCTACCTCTAGTGTAGAAGTGTCCTTGAGTGTTTTAACCATGGCAGCTCCACTCATTTCCTGCACTACATCCAATAACCTTGGCTTCTTTGTATTCCTTTGTTTTTCCCATAAGGCCAAAGTTTTAATCTTAGGGTTATACACACTGCCACTTATGCCTTCTTCTGAATCAAATTATGCAATTAACATAGAATCTTCTTGATTTCTCACTTGATCAAGCAAAAACATTTTCTTTAATTAGAATCCTGGAATGATTAACATGTTGCTTTTCAACACCATTTCTCTGGCCTCTTGTAGACTAATACTCACTTCGTTTATCCTGAGCTCTTTGAATTTCTGAGTGACAATCTAGTCATGTTGGGACTCATCAGTTCCCATTTTATTTATTTGAACTCTTTCTTCAAATTCCTTCATTTTCATTTTAACCCAAAAATCTTTAAACTCAAGAGATTTCACAAATTCATCATCCTCCATAAACCTAAGAGATGTTATTATTCTTTCATCTTCATGCAACTCCTGTTCTCCATGTACCTGCATATCCATTCCTGCATTAGGTTTATGAGCCTCAGTTTCATGTTTAACAAGGGGTTGATCCACCTCATCATCTTGCATATGCCTCAGTACACTAGCAACCTCCTCTGTGTCCCCCACTTCTTCTAGCATTTCATATGCTACTAGGGAAGTTACATCATCAATCTTTTGTCTTTTAGAGCTTGGTTTCTTTGGAGTGAAATTGGTGAAGATTGTTGCACTAAAATTGCATCAGGAGGAGGCTCAGAGATCACAACCTCCCCTAGTTTCTTAATAGAAAGCTTGGTGGGCTTTGTGAGCTAGCTCTCAGGTCCTACTCACTTATCATATAACCTTTCAAAATTATCAATCATTAAATCAATTCTCTTAAGAGGATTTTCTTCTTCTATAAAGAATCCAAAGAAACTAGGGTTCTTTTTCTTCTTTTCTTCTTCTACTTTCATCAAAATTTCCCATTTCCTCTTTCTTTGAAACACTTCTTGGGGAGTGAGACAATTTCTTATCACATATTCATCATAGTCTACCTAATGGGTGATCCTAGCCTTGGTGAGAATCATTTGCCTCACAAAATTCATATGTCCCTCAGGGTCAAAGACCCTTTCTGCTTTAGATCTCAAAGAATATCTGATGTTCAAATAACCTTGCAACTCTTCAAGGGTGACTGAACCAATAGAGAGCCCTCCATATACAATCAAGTTGGGTAAGAATGTACCATTCTTCTATTTTTTCATGACATCTCTTTCTGTCCACAACATTTGCCACATGAATTCTAAAAATGTCAAACAAGGAGGAACAAATTTGGGCAAAATGTGAGGAGGCTGAGAGCATCCATAAATCCTTATAACTGTATAGTCAGGCAAGAAGAATCAACCACCAAAGTTATGTGTATGTCCCTTCTCTGGTCTCAATGCCAAAGGTCTTAACAATTCTCTTATCTCAATAGGTAGTCTTGGTGAAACATTACCAAGAGTAGCCATAATTTTGATTACAAAGTCATTATGAAAAATCACATAATCACTATTCTTGCACTTACTGTCCCAAATGTAACACCAACATTGCACTGGCATTCTTTTGCCCTGTTGATCAAGCAATCTTGTGTCTATTCTTTGAGTCCACCGATCTCTATTTTGATATAAGATTAAATGACATAATAAGGAGTAATGTCTGAAAGTAATGGGGACCTTGTTCTCTCTTACTTGAAGAAATCCTTCATGTAATCCCTTTTCAATTTCTGAAGCAAAATGAAACTCAATATTCACCTCAGGATTTTGGATTCTCATGGCCATCATCATAAGATTGACTGGAATCCTATCCTATTCATCTATTCCCAACACTTGACATAAGGCAAAGTATGTCCTTTTGAAGTATAATATAAAATCATCTACTGAGAATGGTTCAACAAAAGATGAATAGATAGGTATCTTTTTCTTATTTGCACCCCTCCTCATATACATTGGAAGCTCATCACTCTGATAAGTCTTCCTCGATCTGCTATAGTCTTCTTCACTCTTTTGAAGATCAATCTTGGTGAGAGCTTGTTTGTTCAACCTGCAACATTCTATGATGGCAGATTTGGTCAATACTACCAATGGTGACCCATCAGGCAACGTTACAGTTCTTGTTACTCCATGATAATGTTGTGCCAATAATCTGATGAACTCAACATCTATGAAAACATTAGGGACAACTAGTTTTGCCAAGTCAAGAGTCTAGGGGTTTGAAACAGGGGACTAAGTATTCCTCTTTTCATAGAAATACCAAAACAAATTCTACCCTAAATGGGAATAATAGCATCCCTACATCCATGTGCCTCATCCTTGAACATGTTTTTATAACCCTTATCGACTGATTTTGGCAATACATCTAAGATTGATTGTTGAAGTGGTCTTTTCTTTTCTTTGGGAGCTAAGGACTCTCCCTTTTTACTCACAGGTTCACTCTTCTTAGGAGGCATTGTGTGAATTATATTGAACTAGGGTTTGAAATCTTTTGTTCACGGAGTTATTTGAGACTAATAATTGAAAACACTTATGAAGCTAATAGAGGAGAGGCACAAATGCACTTCCCCATTTATGCAATAGTTGCAGAACTCACACCAAGCACACCAAGCCTTGAATCCTTTCATCTACAAACACATTGAGCTTTCGTGAATGATAAAAATGGAACCAAATTCCAAATATATCAGCTATAAAACTTAGTCATTTCACCATTAATGCCAATTCATGCTAAGAGATATAGTGGTCGATCGTCTCGTGCAAGTTTAAATGTGCATCATTGATCTAAGAAGATCGAATGGTCCAAAACCTCTGATATAATTAATCTTATATTTGTAGTAAATGTAATGCCAACTGTACCGCAGTCTCGTCATAATAGATTAAGACCCCCCCACAGGGTAGCAAGATTATATATTTTTTATTTTTTAATGCATCCTGCCATACTATAGACCCCCTTTGATACCATGGCAAACTTGTTGAGAGGTTGCAGGTTACTTTATTGCTTAGTTAACTTCCTTTCGCCATCCCGCATGCCACTTTTGACGTCATGCACACCTATCACAGGGTTGCAAGTCACTTTATTCTTAGTTAATTTTTTACTACCATCCTGCATATACCTTTACTAACTGATGTGGTATTACAATGAATGGTTATATTGCACCTCAAGCTCTCACAAGCCCACTAGATTCTATTAGGGGTGACTACACACATTCGTGAGGGTGCGGTACTTGGCTAATATATGTGTTAAGATGGAAATACAAAGATATAACATAAGTGTGATGGTAAATGACTTAATAAGGTTATTATCAAAGGTTTCTTAATTATAGGATATGAGTGGCCAAAGGATTAAGACTTTTTACAATGGGTTTTGGGTTTAGGGTTTATAAGACTAATAGAATTAGGTGAATTTTACAGGTTCCAACAGTGGCTCCAGTTGGGGATGAATGGCTATCAGACAATGCAAGAATCCAAAAATAATCTCTGGGAAGCAGACTAAAAATCACTAAACCTTACAGACATAAAGGAAATCAGACTAACAAAAAGAGAACCAAATTGGGAAAGACATAAACTACTATGCATGGAAATGATCTTTTCAAGAAAAGAGTGTTTTAGAAATTGTCCATGCACTAACAATTCCTGATCTTCACCCACCATATTTTGTAAATAATATGAGTCTTCTCCACATTTGCCTGTGATGACAAATGGACCCACCCATAGAGCTTCAAAATTGTCATGTTTTCCTTTATCTTGACTCCGAGCATTCCACATGAGAACCATATCATCAATTTGAAATTTTCTATCCTTTGCCTTCTTGTCAAACAAATATTTCATTTGTAGCTACATTTTCTCATTTTGTTTTTGTGCCTAAGTTCTAATCTCATCTAACTCTGCTAATTGTTCCATCCTTTCCTCCATAGGCTCAGGTATGTCCATGTCTTCTTGAAAAATGAATTTGTAAACTGCCAAAAGGTTATACATTAGTATCCTAGCTTGAGCTCCATAAACTAGTTCAAAAGGAGATTTACCAGTAGCCTTCTTCATTGTGATCCTGTCAGCCCATAATGCTAACTTCAGTTTTAAATCCCAAGCCTTTTTGTTGCTGTCAAGCATTCTTTTGATTATTTTCATAATACTCTTATTACTAGATTCAGCTTGACTATTTGCTTGGGGGTGATGTGGAGAAGCATATGTGATCACTATGCCATAAGATTCATAGAATTTCTCAAACTCATCAGACCTGAAACACGTCCCATTATCTGTGATTATCCTAATAGGAACCCCAAACCTAGTAATGATATTTTCTAGCAAGAAATTGATCACTACTTTACCAGTAGCCTATTTGGTTAGGATTGATTCAATCCATTTAGTGAAGTAGTCTATCGCAACAAGAATCCACCTATGTCCTCCACTTTATTTGTCTGTTATTTCACCTATGAAGTCAATACCCCATTGATAAAAGGGTGCTTTAATCTACATAAGCCTCAAAGGCAGGGCTCCTTGATACTTCAATTTACTAGAAAACTTCTGGCATGCCTCACATTTTCTTACATACTTTTGAGCATTAGTAAAGATTTTTGGCCAATAGTTACCTGCTCGTAGTATTTTATGCACAATAGTTTTGGCTAAACAATGCCCTCCACGTACTCCTTCATGCATCATCTTCAAAGT
The DNA here is from genome assembly GCA_027924645.1 of Cunninghamia lanceolata. NCBI lineage: Eukaryota > Viridiplantae > Streptophyta > Pinopsida > Cupressales > Cupressaceae > Cunninghamia > Cunninghamia lanceolata. The sequence continues at coordinate 5,500,753 of BSBN01000082.1, forward strand.
CTTTTCTTTCTTTCCTTCATCTAGACATAACAATAGAATACCATCCTTGTCCTTCCAAAATAAATCACCATTCATAAAGACATATCTTGATGCTTGGAACTTCAATGTCCTCTTTTGATTATCATTCATACCATCAGGGCATTTCATGTGTTTGAGGTAATAAGCCACATTTGTATACCAAGGTGTGTGTTCAATGTTGGATATTGAATCCTCTTCTGCTTCAACATCACACACTTGTGCAACTTCTAGATTAGATTTAGCCATTAACCTTGTCAGTCCCTATCCTCTTACAAGTTTTGTGATCTTGATATCAATATTGAACTCCTAAATTCTATTTATCCATATGCATCTTCTTCCCATGGCCTATGTTTGCACAAAGACATCTTTAACTATTGCATTTGGTACATAAGCAATCACTTGTACTCCTACTAAGTAAGGCCTAAATGCTTTTATTTATTTCACAAGTGCATAAGCTTGTTTTTCAATAACATCATATTTCAATCCAGCTCCTTGGAGTGATTTATTGAAAAATGAAATTGGTTGCTCATACCCTTCTTCATTATTTTACAACATAACAACATCAACAATATGGAAAGATGCAAAAGAGAAAATCTGAAATGGTTTGCTAAAATCTAAAGATTTCAAAATAAGACCTTCCTTGATTGCCCTTTTTATTGATACAAATGCTTCAATTGCCTCATATGTCTAATCAATCTTTGATCCCTTCTTTCGAATTTTTTCAATAGGTTTCACAATCTCAGCAAAGTTAGAGATAAATCTTCTAACAAAGTTTATTTTCCTAAAAAAGGATTGAATAGCTTTCATTGTCTTGGGAATAGGGATCTTATCAATGGTTGTAGCTCTCTCCAAATCAATTCTTACCCCTTCTTTAGAAAATATGTGCCCTAGTAATTTACCTTCAGTTACAGCAAAATAGCATTTTTTAGGGTTCAAAGATATACCATACTCAAGTGCTTGCAGTGATTTGTTGATTATCAGGAACACTGAGAGGGGGGGGTGAATCAGTGTTCTATAAATCTTTTCTTGCACTTTTACTTTTAACCATTTCAAAAGAATAATCAAATAGAAGCAAAATATACAACTGAACAACATCCACAAAAGCATGACACATAACACTAAGATTTTACGTAGAAAACCCAAAAAGGGAAAAACCACAGAGAGGATTAGCTCTCAATATATATTGCAATCTTGAAATAATGATGTTCAGGCTGGTCACTCCACGGGCCTAAACATACTGGCTCACTACCATGAAGAACAACTAGGTCTAGCAAGCTCACTGCCTCAACCCTAAACCTAGCAAGATTACAATAAGGGTTGTTGTCCCTACTAGCGGCTCACTACCAAGCTCTCTACCATGATCAACACCTTCTTAGATTTGTGATTGAATTACAATAATTCCTCTGCTCTTCTTTGCCTCTACTCTGCTCTTCCTCTTCTTTCCTCTACCTCTTCTCTGCTCTGCCTTTTGGACCTTTCTTAATATCTTTCCATTTCCGCTCAAGGACACTTTTTCCATGACTCAACCACAAGTATTTATACACTTCATCAACCTTGGAATGATCATTAAGGTCGGCATCACAATCATCAACCATTGGAACAATCTCCAAGGTTGGCATTACAAACATTTACAAATAGGTCCTGACCTATTACAACATTATCTAAAGGAAATGAATATGTAGATAATGCCATGCCTTAGCTGGGACTCAAACATGATCTTCCATGCCACAACACACTTCCACAATCTTCCAGAGATCTCCGCAATCACTGGGATTAACTAGGTCGGCCAAAACTAGTTACACGTTACACTATCTGGGAACAATCTTCGAACACAATCTGAAGTCCTTAATGTGGATCAATATCAAGATAGGAACATGATTAGGAGACATCCACAAGCATGTTATGATTATCAAGAGAAACCGCACAAACCTTAACGACTTTATCCATAGAAATCTTCTCACCGGAACACATGAACTTCACTGTCTTCAATTGTCATAAAAGAAAGATAATTTGCGGACCACCAAAACATGAACCACTACAATTGTAGGCATTTATCATCATCCTAGACTTCCTTCAAGAACCGTAGAGAAAAATAATTTATTGTGGAGGAATGTGAAGAAAAATACTTTCTCCATGTCCCAACTAAACTTACATAAAAAGTAGGTTTCACTTTGGTGAACATGACTCACTTAGATATTCATGCAGAGGGCTCAAACCTAGAATCTAACATCCTTAGTCATACCTCTAGCTTACTTCCAATCCACAGACCATGATCTTCAAGAAAAAATAAATGTGGAGTAGTTTACCGGACTATTCTTCAGCATACAACTCACTATTTTTACTGCACTTCTCTGTAACTCACTTGTTTCTTCTAGAGAGGCTAACTTTCTCAATATCCTCAACATACAAGTCTTGTAAACAAGTAATAGAATAAGATACAGTTGACACCAATGACAACAAGGATATGTTGAGATCAATGACAACACTGATTAGGAACATACTTGCAACATGATCTTTTGCCTTGTTTGAGTATGCAACTATATCATCTTGGTAGACAACCATTATGATGTTGATCAGATTTGCAAAAGCCATGTCCATAGCTCTTTGGAAAGTAGCACTAGCATTTGTAAGACCAAAGGCATTCTTACATATACATAAGTACCCCATGGTGTAGTAAAGGCAATCTTATATTGCTTTGATTCTTTGACCTTGACCTGATTATAACTAGAAAATCCATCCATCATGGATAGAAACTCACATCCTATTACTCTTTGCAACATCACCTCCATGTTGGGAAGTGGCTAATTATCCTTCAATGATGAAACATTCAAGTTATGGAAGTCTACACACAACCTTATGTCACCATTCTTCTTCCTCACTGGTACAAAGTTTGAAACCCAAGATGAGTGCTTGATAGGTTTGATTATGACAGCCTCCCTGAGCTTCATTAATTCCACTTACATTTTTTGTGCTAGCATAGGGTTTATAGGTCTCTATTTTTGTCTGAAGGGTTTAGCATATAGTTTTAATGGAATTTCATGCTGAAACAAATCTTCTCTATAAGCTTTTGAGTCCTCATATTACCATGCAAATACATGTTTATACTTCCTCAGCAGAGTTATGAGCATCTCCCTGACTTTTGGGCTAATTTTCTTGCCTATGTATACCTTCTTTGGAGCAATCTCAGTCCCAAGATTTACTTCCTCAAGATCTTCTCGATTGACGGGTGCCTACTTTAAGATAGACCTATCATTCCCATCAAAGACTCACTCTAGAGTGACCAAGCCTTTTGGGATCTTGTTTGTTTTTAGTTGTACTACTTCTTGACCAAAGACAGTGTCTTTACCATCCACTTTTTCAACAAAAGAATTAAAATCTATCTCTTGGGACTCATACTGGTCTATACACTAAAGAAATTTTATCAAATCATCATCATCATTAAATACTTTCTAGCTATACACATTGTCAAGGAAAAAAGGTCTAGTTTGGAATTCTACTTCTGAGATGCCTGCCAATGTAAGATCACCCCTTTTCAAAGAAATGTATGCAAGTAAATATACCATCTTGTTCTTTGACCTCTCTATCCAATCAATGAAAAATGCATCAAAAAGCTCCACATAATTCCATACAACAATACTATTTGAGCCTCTTATTCTTCGAGGCATACCTAGATCTGACTTGTGAAACAACCAATTCAGAATCTCCATATATAGTCAATAACTTGATTCCATATTTAATGGAGATATTAAGGCCTAGCAAAAATGCCTCATACTCTACTATGTTATTAGTACACTCAAATAATAATAGGAATGAGTACTTAAATGTCCTACCACTAGGTGCAATGAAAACCACACCTGCTCCATTACCTTCTTTCCTGCAGACACCATCAAAGTACATTTGCCAAATACCAGATTTATCTAATTGAATTGCATTGTTGATTGGATCATTGTTCTATAACTAAGGTTGTGAATGCTCAATCCTAAAACTTCCCAAATCTACATCACAGAAGCAATTCATTTGGTTGGGATCAATATGTTCTACCACTTGTTCAAACCATGGCTCTCTATACAACTTAACATCTTTTCCATTAACAGGTATAGTTGCATATGATAGATCCAATTGAACATTCCCTCCAACCACAATAGTCCACTATCTTGATAGCAACATGCCATAGTATGGAGGAATATCAACCACAATAATGTTAGTTTTATATGTAGCCTTAGGATAAGAAGCCAGGTTTAACTCCACATCCCAAATGCCCCCAGTGACAGGGATAGATCTATTGTCCATAGAATAGCACTTTCCATATGTGGCATCAACCCACAAACCCAATTCTTTCATGATTGCCATGGGCATAATGTTTATTTCTGCCCCTAAATTTATCATACAATTTTTTACCAATTTGTTATTTATCAATAATGTGATGTAGAAAGGATCAACCTGAGATGGATTCTTTGTCAAAGTATTCCCTAAGTAGATCTTAGAGTCTTCATAATTTCCCCTTTAACATTATTGACATGCCTCTCATTCTTTTCTAATTCATCTTTATTTTTGTTTTGACCTTCAGGCTTATTTGGCACATTTGAAATTAACTTCATTGCACTATTTCTATACTCATCAACTTTCATCATTTCCAAGAAAGGAACTAACATCTTAATCTGATATAAAGCCCGCACTATGTCAAATGAAGGCATACTTATTACTATTTTTGTTTTGCTCACCTCTATTTTGGTAGATTTTTTTCTCTTCCATCACCTACTTCTTAGGATCATTTCTTGTTATGTTCTGATCACCTCTTAATGCTTCTTTAGGTACATAATTTTGAGTTACCTTCTGAGGATTTCCACGTTTATCATTTTTCTAAAATTCTGAGGTAGCTTTTTTATCACCTTGTTGATCCTTCACAAACAAACCCCCAGGTGTCCCTTAATCTAAATTCACAGTTCTATTTCTAAGATTATAGTTGTTTCTGGCTTGTGCTACAGTAGCAACTATGAGTGCTTTTATTTCTTCCTCAATTGGTCTTCTCAATTGGATTTGATCTGAGAATACTTCCTGCTGACCAATATGAATGTTATGCCTCTGGTGATTTACATCATACTCAAATCCATCTTCCTCCAAAGATGAATATTCTTTATCTATCCCATAAGGTCTAACTGCCAACATATTGATTGTGTGGTCATCCCTTTCCTAATCATATAGTGCTTCACTTTCTTGAATTGATTGTGCAACTATACAATATTCAAGAGAATGAGGCAAGTTACAAGGCACACACCATGGAGTGTCTTCCACCATATTAGCTCAATGCCTCTTTAATGGATCATGGGTATCTTTATTGGAATTCTACTTCTGATCACTATCCAAGGGCCTCAAATCTTTCCAGTTTTTTTTGTAAGACATGTCATGTAATATGGGCCTTTCATTCCTATGATAATTAGATTTATCATAAGATATCTCCTTTTCATTCCTTGCTACTTTATATGATAAATATTTCACATCATTCCAAACCTTATCAAGCTTGTCATCTTCTCTTGGCTACTTATTTTGCTGGGCCTTAGGGTTTTGCAATATTTTAACCTCACCTCTTCTACCAATCACTCCTGAGGCCTTTCTATTATTTTCTATATTTAGGGTAGCTCTGAATGCCTCATTAAGAATAGGAGGATTCCTTGTTCTGAGTGCATAGCCAATTATTAGATCAAATGCATTCAGGTAAACCACTAGGCACATAGGATCTGTAAGCTTCAAGTGAGGTGGAATCCTATTGAACAAATTCATGAATCTAGTGTTAAAATCTACAACTAATTCATTATAACTCTTCTAACTATTTGTTAACTCATGTAAAGAAAACTTCAGGTTAGAATGATCCCCATACTGCTCCTTGAATAGTCTTTTGAACTCAGTCCAAGAACTGATTGAGGCATCAGGCAGGTTTTTGTACCAAACTCTTGCATCCTCATTTAATGACTTCATGAACAACTTCATATAAACATCCTCGTGTTGTATATCAAAATTGCCCATGACTATTTCAAAGGACCTCATGTGATCTTCCCCTGAGACAACATTGTTTCTAGAGAATTTTGGGATTTCTTCTCTTACCTTATTGTCAATTGCATTTGGGTATCCTTCAATACCAAAGAAATCGAGCTATCTAAATCTATCTACATTCATAGGTCCCCTTGAAAATGGATTTTGTCTTTGATGAGGCCAATATTGTTATTGTTGAGGTCCCTGCTATTGATATTTTTGATACACACCTTGCTGTACATTTTGGTTAAAACCTATAGGAGGGTTCATATTGCCCTATACATTTTGATGTGGATATTGATGTTGATACTGCTCTACATACTGATTATATCCATGATTTTCATATCTCACTCCTCCTTGACTAGGAGGAAAAGGATAAGCATTCCCTATGGGTTGAGAAGTCATTGGAATACTTATTGGATTTGAAACTTGTGGTGCAGAAACATTTTGGTGTGTATGATGAGCATTACTTGTATTGCCAAGATTTCCAACTGCATTATGGAGCACTTGTGGTATTAAAGAACCACTTGTATTCACATATCCAACCTAATTATAGACAAGTCTATATGGTGACACATTTGAAATAGGCTAGGAACTCAAATGGAGCAGCCCTTGAGCCAATTCTTGCTTTTGCCTTATCATATTTTGCCTTTCAACTTTTGCTAGAAATTGTTTGACCTCTTGCTTTCACTCCTAATCAATCAATTCTCTTGTTGAAGTAGAAATAACATGGGCATCAATAAAGTGTACCATTTGAGGTGTTAGCTCCCCAGGTCTATGTTGTGAATTTTCAGCATATTGTTGGGTCGTTCTTTCCTCATGATCTCTTCTTTCTTTAACCTATCTCACTTCTTCATCCAAGCGGTCCTCAAATTCTTTCATCTTTTGTTGATCAGGTTTAAATTGGAATATAGCTCTGCATAGGATATCCTACTCAGGAAGATTGTGAGAATCTCTTGGTTGGAAATTTTCATTGCTATGTAATCCACTCCCAAACAAAGGACTATTATATATTTTAAAAGGTTGTTATGAGGCATTCCCTTTTTCATTTTGAAGATTCTCATGTAATTCAGCAATTACAAGTGCATCTGCAGAGGATACATTTGAAATGGGAGGGGGCTTCAAACCATCCTTATTCTTTTCTGACCATTTTTTATTTTTATCTTTGTTTGATGGATTATTTAGGTTTCCTAAGGATTTTCTACCATCCATGTTAGGAGAAACTGTAAAACTTAACCTCTAAAAAATTTCATGGAGATTTTTGACAAGAGTTGCCACCTCCATTTTTGAAAAAGAGAAAAACTAGAATAACTTCAATTTCAACAAGTTCTGGGATTTAGATTCAAATTATTTTCTTATTACAAGTAGTTCCCCAGAGGAGTCACCAATCTATTGGTGCCCAAATCAATAGATTGTTAAACCCTAAAAGTATGCCAAGCTTAATGATTAGGTTCAACAAGTGATCTGGCCAATGAACAAAATTAACCAAGATGGTTAAAATTCCCTACTCTTTAGCCTTTGCTATGCCTAGGCGGGTGTACCTCTATCACCAGTGATTGTTAATTCCCCAGGATTTACTGATGATAATCAAGAAGATTAAAAACCTCACACAGATTTGTAGGGTTTGTGTGATTACAATTTTGTCAATTAAATCATCCTTTAACAATCTATTTCATGCTGGCATGAGGGTTTGAAAAAGATAAATAAGATACAAATTAACTATTGGGAATTAAGGTGTCTCAACCTTGGTAATTCCTTGTATTTTTACATTGTATTTATTTATTATTTACCTATTGTATTAATTGGATGCAAATCCTATGTTGTCATATTGTGGGAGTTGGCACGGTGAAGTGTCATCCTACATGGCATATGACCACATGTATTTTTGTCCTCACATGAGGAGATAAGTGTTCCACTTAGTGGTAGGAATATTTTGCCATGTGTCAGCATCTTGGATGTTGTGTAAGGGAATATTGACCGAATCGGTCTTGACAGATTCCTATGACAAAGTTATGACATGTAAGAGTTAGAAATAGGTAATTATATGACAGGTGAAGACATGTGTCGAAGAGCATCTTTGAGGAAGGCATCTTTGGGTGCCCCAAGGTGGGTTATGACATGTTGTAAGAGAATATGCTATTTATGGCATGTGTATCACAGATTCTCCTACATCTATAAGTTATGATAGCTATGACAGATTCTATGAGGGTTGTAAGAGTCGTAGAAGCATCTGTCATTACCCATTTTGGGAATAGGTGACCTCTTTGGGATGGGGTGACCTAACAAGTGTCCATAGGGGTGGGTTTTGGGCCATGAGGCCATGTTGGATGCCCATTCCAAGATAGAGCCAAAATTGCCTTGTATACTATATATAAATAGGTGCTTTGACGAGGTGATGTATTACAAGTTTTACAGGTACTGTTATGCTACCAGATCATCTCTAGAAACAAGTGTTGAAGACTCCTACAAGAGCATTGGCTCTGTGTTGTATTGTAACCTTCATTGTTTACAGAATACATTTGAACTGTGTTTTGGAGTGTGGGGTTTTTCACCTGTAAGGGTTTTCCCCATGTATATCTTGTGTCTCTCTTCTTCTGTCTTACTTTCATGTTTATGTGTTTGCTGCAATATCTCTATTAGTGGTTTAACATTTCTGTAATAGTAAGGATAAAATTGAATTTGCACTCTCTTCCCCTCATTAGATTAGTGTAGGAAGCATTTTCTGCACACCTAGCTTCCTTTCAGTTGGTATCAGAGCTTGGCCAGTTTTGGTTCTAGCTACTAGGTAGGGGTTTTTTGAGCTAATCTTAGGTTGAGTGGGAGTGTTGTGAAGAGTATTCTATATCTTGTTGTAGCAAGGAGATGGAAACCGCATACGGAAGGTTAGAGGTTGAGAAATTCAATGGCACTAATTTCGAGTTGTGGAAACTCAAGATGGAGGACCTACTTGTTGATCGTGACCTATTGGAAACTATATCTGGTGTGAAACCTATAGCAATGTCACAAGCTAATTGGGACCTCAAAGATTAGAAGGCTAAGGGTCTCATAAGACTCTATTTAGCTGACTCTATCCCGTTGAATGTCCATGAGGAGAAGAGCACGAAAGATCTTTGGAAGAAGTTGGTTGATGTTTATCAGGCCAAGTCCTTGGTAAACAAACATTTTCTAAAAAAGAAGTTGTTCACTCTGAAGATGGAAGATAGAGGATCTATTGTGGACCACATGAATGCTTTCAACATGATCGTTGCACAATTGACATCTGTGGGTGTGAAAATGGAGGAGGATCGTTGCATGACCCTGCTTTGTTCTTTGCTAGATTTGTGGGATCATCTTGTCATGGCTATCAAAAGCACCACTACCACCTTTAAGATGGAAGATGTGATGTCCTCACTATTATCTGAAGAAATGCAGAGGAAGACATCCAAATCAGCCAAAGAGGCTCTTGCAGTTCATGGAAGACCCAAGGAGAAAGGGAAGAAGAAGGAAAAAAAGCTGAGAAGGGCAAATCCAAATCTCGTGGGAGATCCAAATCTCATGGGAGATCCAAATCCCCTGGAAAGTCCAAGGCTCTCTATTGGAACTGTGGCAAGTCTGGGCATTTCCAAAAGGAATGCAAAGAAGAGAAGAAAAAGAAAAAGAAATATGCTCCTGATTTAGATTCTGACAAGTCACAAGATGATGGTGATGCCTTCATTGCAGCCGTGGCCACCCATGCATCTAATGATGTGTGGTTGATTGATTCTGGTGCATCATTCCACATGACCTCGCATCAAGACTGGTTTACAAAATATGAAGAGTTTGATGGTGGAAGAGTGTACCTGGGTGATGACTCTCATCTGAAGATTGTTGGTCATGGAAGAGTGTCAATCCAATTCCCTGATGGACAAGTGAAGGGGATCATTAGAGTTATGCACATTCCAGGCCTTGCACAGAACCCGCTTTCTATAAGTATGTTGAATGATGCAGGTGTACAGGTTATCTTTTCAAAGGATGGATGCAAGATGACAAGAGGATCTATGGTGCTTGCGAAGGGTACTCAGAGGGGTACTATGTTTCAGCTGGAGGCATACACTTCATAGTGCAATAGTTCTTCTAACTCAAAGAAAAGAGATACAATCACTTCATCCCCACCATCTGAATGTGCAGTGAAGAAATCTGTTGTAACTAGTTCTAATCGTAGTGCACATGCTATGGAAGCTAAGCTTCCCACTTAAAAGACTATGTTATGGCATTTGAGATATGGTCACATTGGTGAGAAGGGTCTACGTACCCTAAAAAATAAAAACCTTGTTGAGGGGTTAAATGATTGTAATCTTGAGCTCGACTTTTGCAAACATTGCATTTATGGAAAGCAAAATTGTGTTCAATTTTACTCTAGTTCTCGCAAGTCTTCTGGTGTATTGGATCTTATTGATTCTGATGTGTTTGGTCCTGTTAATGTTCCTTTGATTTCAAAATCTATATATTTTGTAACTTTCATAGATGATTACAGTAGAAGGACATGGGTTTATTTTACTAAAAGCAAGACTGAAGTCTTTAGTCAGTTTAAGGAGTTTAAAGCCTTTGCTGAAAATTAGACTAGTAAAAGGATTAAGTGTTTGAGAACTGACGACGGTGGTGAGTTTTGTTCAATAGAGTTTGATAAGTTCTACAAAGAGCAAGGGATTGAAAGGCATAAGACAAATCCATACACCCTACCACAAATTGGAGTTGCAGAGAGGATGAACAAGACACTGATGGAGAAGGCTAGGAGTATGCTTAGTGGAGCAAGGGCCTCAAACAAAAGTTTTGGGCCAAAGCTATTGCCACTACTTGCTACCTAGTAACCAGGTCTCCTACATCATCTCTTGTTGGTAAAACACCTATGGAGGTGTGGTCTGGTAAGAAGCCTTTAGTTAGGCATCTTCATGTTTTTGGTTGTGAGGCATATGCACGTGTGCCTAGGGAGAAATGGTCTAAATTGGAAAACAAGGCTGTTAAATGTATTTTCATTTGCTATGGTGTCAGTGTGAAAGGATACAAGCTTTGGGATTCTATGGCTAAAAAAGTGTTGTATAGCAGAAGTGTTATCTTTAGAGAGCTAACACCTTCTTTCGTTGTTCTATAGCCAGAACAAATAGAAAAGAAAGAAGATGTGGTTCAGTTTCCTTCTACCCCTGAGAAGACTGAATCAACAGACCCTATGAGACCTGATGATGAGGAGAGCTCTAGCAGATCTGAAAGCTCAGAAGAATAAGTAGAACCTCAACCTTAGCCATTGAGGAGGTCTACATGAATAAGAAAGCAACCTGATAGGTTTGGTTACACATTACTTGATTCTAGTTGTGCTTTTGCTTTACTTACTAACACTAATGAGCCTAGAACTGTGCAAGAGGCTATCAACATGAAAGATGCATGTTCCTAAAAGGAGACCATGGAAGATGAGATGGTTTCTTTGGAAAAGAACAAAACATGGGACTTGGTGTCTTTGCTTGATGGATGGAAACCTGTTGGATGCAAATGGGTGTTCAAGAAGAAATTTGGTGCAGATGGTAGTGTTGAAACATACAAGGCTAGATTGGTTGCGAAGGGGTACTCACAAGTGGAGGGAATTGATTATGGTGAAATTTTCTCTCCCATTGCAAAGCTGACATCCATTAGATTTCTATTATCTCTTGCAACTGCTTATGATTTAGAGGTAGAACAGATGGATGTGAAGACAACTTTCCTTCATGGTGAATTGGAGGAAGAAATTTACATGTCATAGCCAGAGCATTACATAGAGAAAGGTAAAGAAAATTTGGTTTGCAAGCTTAAGAAGTCTTTGTATGGTTTGAAGCAATCTCCTAGGATGTGGTACTTGAAGATTGATGCCTTTGTGTTGTCAATTGGTTATCTGAGATCAAAATTAAATCATTGTGTGTATTACAAATTTGACAATGATCACATTCTCATTATTGCATTGTATGTTGATGATATGTTGTTGATTGGGAATGGTAAGAATATGATTTCTGATTTGAAGTCTCAATTGTCAGCATAGTTTGAGCTGAAAAATCTTGGGGCAACCAGGTATATTATCAGAATGGAAATCAGAAGAGATAGAGAAAACAAAAAACTTTGGTTAAGCCAGAGTAAGTATGTGAAGACCGTGTTGGATAGGTTCAACATGGTAGATTGTAGACCATTGTGTGTTCCTGTTTCAATGGGGACAAAGTTGTCTATTAGTGATTGTCCAAAATCCTATTAATTCAATTAGCTCTTACAAGGTGTTTAACAAGTGGGAGAATGTTGGGAATTAAGGTGTCTCAACCTTGGTAATTCCTTGTATTTTTACATTGTATTTATTTATTATTTGCCTATTGTATTAATTGGATGCAAATCCTATGTTGTCATATTGTGGGAGTTGGCACGGTGAAGTGTCATCCTACATGGCATATGACCACATGTATTTTTGTCCTCACATGGGGAGATAGGCATCCCACTTAGTGGTAGGAATATTTTTCCATGTGTCCACATCTTCAATGTTGTGTAAGGGAATATTGACCAAAACGGTCATGATAGATTCCTATGACAAAGTTATGACATGTAAGAGTCAGAAATAGGTGATTCTATGACAAGTGAAGACATGTGTCGAAGAGCATCTTTAAGGAAGGCATCTTTGGGTGCTCCAAGGTGGGTTATGACATGTTGTAAGAGAATATGCTATTTATAGTACGTGTATGATAGATTCTCTTACAATTGTAAGTTATGATAGCTATGACAAATTCTATGATGGTTATAAGAGTCGTAGAAGCATCTGTCATTACCCATTTTGGGAATAGGTGACCTCTTTGGAATGGGGTGACCTGACAAGTGTCAGGAACATTCTACAAGGTTGTACAAGTGTCCACAGGCATGGGTTTTGGGCCATGAGGCCATGTTGGACACCCATTCCAAGATAGAGCCAAAATTGCTTTGTATACTCTATATAAACAGGTGCTTTGAGGAGGTGATGTATTACAGGTTTTATAGGTACTGTTATGCTGCCGGATCATCTCTAGATATGAGTGTCGAAGACTCCAGTAAGAGCATTGGCTCTGTGTTGTATTGTAACCTTCATTGTTTATGGAATACATTTGAGCTGTGTTTTGGAGTGTGGGGTTTTTCACCCGTAAGGGTTTTCACCACATATATCTTGTGTCTCTCTTCTTCTGTCTTACTTTCTTGTTCATGTGTTTGCTACAATATCTCTATTAGTGGTTTAATATTGCTGTAATAGTAAGGATAAAATTTAATTTGTACTCTCCTCCCCTCATTAGATTAGTGTAGGAAGCGTTTTCCGCACACCTAGCTTCCTTTCATTAACTGCTACTCCTACTCCTACAACTAAAAATTAAAATGTATGGAAAAGCTTTTCATAAAAATTGTTTTTAGGATAGAGATGATCGATGTATTTCTTCCACTCAATAACAGAGTCAAAATATAGATTGATATGTGTCCTCCTACTGGTTATAATTTAATTTTTTTGGCACTCTGATGTTTATGGCTTGCATAAACATGCAAAGAATTTAATTACCAGGCTCTTCTTATTTGATCCAAATGAATCTTCCGAGTTACTGTGACTTATTCAAATGAATTTAATTCTTACTTGAAGAAACCAATCAAATAAATCACACAAAACATGAATTTTCTTTGATAAACCAGATATATACTTGATAAACTAATTTAAATAACAAGGAAAACTTCAAATTGTAGACAACCAGATAATTATTATCAATAACTTCAACACAACAATTGAAACTAGAATTTGGGCACCATGTTAATGTTGTTTTTCCATTACTTTGCTTCAGAAAGGGGCTTCAAAATGTATATCTTTTCTCCAAATCCAATTCCCCCATTAACAATTGGTCTTGGTGTCCTTTTTATAGGTAGATGAAGGAAGCAACAAGCTTCATACCATTTGAATTCTAAAAGACTTTTCAACTACCCACTCACTCATTTAACAACCTTACTTTATATTAATTATCTTTTTTTGTCTCTAATTATACTTGACCAAAATACAAATACATTTGATGAAAATAAAGCATTATAGAAGGTTGAAAATAAAATAAGGCATATCCATGGTCCACCAGAAATTATGAAGCACCGATGATTGATGGATCTAGCAAGGTTCTTTCTTCACAAAACCTAATCATTTCAAAATATTCTGGGACAAGATTAATCTTCTAGAGGAGTCAAATATTCCTTTTCCCATTGAAACATTGTATAATCATTTGGCCATTTATATCCTTGAGTTTGTGGCATATTTGCCAAGTGATCCTTCCACCTTTTGTTCAATAATCCTTGAACTTCTATGATAAACTTGGAATAGCCTGAATCCAATGCAATTATTCCATCTAGAGTTAAATTGAAACTATGAACATTTATTTCCTGATCCTTTTGCAAATGAGTGATCACATTGGGAACTATCCGATTGAATTCCTTCTTCCAATCCTCAAGACTTTTGAGATGATCACTTTCCCCTAGAATCTATGGTATAAACTGATGTTTGAATGTACAAAAGGATTCCATTTTTGTTTTGATTTTCTAACTTTCTCCAGATACATACTGAAATTCATCAGTAACCATCCTTACCATCTTCTCAGTGGGCTTCAAAGTTGCGGGAGCATCCAGACTTCTCTGTAAAACTTTACACAATGTTATCAAAGTTTGGTGAATATGTTACCACTTCTTAAACAAAGGATCTAAGATTGGGACATGAACCTTCATCTGTTCTAGTGCTTGTGACAAAGCAACATAGCATTCATGCAGATCTTCTACTTTGTCCATAACTAGCTTGACCCTATGCTCTAAAAAATTTTCCAATACACCAAAATTCTGGCATCTCACCTCCTCTTTTGTGGCTTCATTGAGTTTGTTCAAATTTTCAACCTATTTTTCCAAGCCTTTCTTTAATGTATTTACTTGATCTATAGGAACTGTATCAACACCACATTCATGAGATGTGGAAGGTTGATAAACCACAATATCCTTGCTCTGAGAGGATTCAACTCCTTTTACTTGTTGCTTTAGTTTCACATTCTCCAAAAATAACCTATTTATTTCTTCATTCATGTAATTTGGGCTTTCTCATATTCCACCAATTTGAGTTCCATAATTTTAACAACAGCTTAAGTGAACATGGTTGAATGCATTGTCATGGTGGTTACCTCTAGTGCAGAAGTGTCCTTGAGTGTTTTAACCATGGTGGCTCCCCTCATTTCCTGCACTACATCCAATAACCTTGGCTTCTCTGTATTCTTTTATTTTTCCCAAAAGGTCAAAGTTTCAATCTTAGGGTTATACCCAGTGCCACTTATGCCTTCTTCTGAATCAAATTCTGCAATTAACATAGAATCTTATTGACTTCTCACTTGATCAAGTAAAAACATTTTCTTTAATTGCAATCCTAGAATGATTAACATGTTGCTCTTCAACATCATTTCTCTAGCCTCTTGTGGACTAATATTCACTTCATTTATCCTGAGCTCTTTGAATGTCTGAGCCACAATCTATTCATTTGAAGACTCATCAGTTCCCATTTTATTTATTTGAACTCTTTCTTCAAATTCCTTCATTTTCATTTTAACCCAAAAATCTTTAAACTCAGGAGTTTTCACAAATTTATCATCCTCCATAAACCTAAGAGATGCTATTATTCTTTCATCTTCATGCAACTCATGTTCTCCATTTACCTACATATCCATTCTTGCATCAAGATCATGAGCCTCAGTTTAATGTTCAACAAAGGGTTGATCCACCTCATCATCATCTTTCATATGCCTCAGTACACTAGCAATCTCCTCTATGTCCCTCCTTCTTCTGTCATTTCATATGCTACTAAGGGAGTTAAATCATCAATCTTCTTTCTTTTAGAGCTTGGTTGCTCCAAAGGTGAAATTGGTGAAGATTGTTGCACTGAAATTGCATCAGGAGGAGGCTCAGAGATTACAATTTCCCCTAGTTTCTTAATAGGAAGATTGGTGGGCTTTGTGAGCTAGCTCTCAGGTCATCCTCACTTATCATATAACTTTTCAAAATTATCAATCATTAAATCAATTGTCTTAAGAGGATTCCCTTCTTCCATAAAGAATCCAAAGAAACTAGGGTCCTTTTTCTTCTTTTCTTCTTCTACTTTCATCAAAATTTCCCATTTCCTCTTTCTTTGAAACACTTCTTAGGGAGTGCAACAATTCCTTATCACATATTCATCATAGTCTACCTCATGGGTGATCCCAGTCTTGGTGAGAATAATTTGCCTCACAAAATTCATATGTCCCTAAGGGTCAAAGACCCTTTCTGCTTTAGATCTCAAAGAATATTTGACCATCAACAAGTTGGGTAAGAATGTACCTTTCTTCTATTTTTTCATGACATCTCTTACCATCCACAACATCTGCCACATGAATTCTAAAAATGCCAAACAAGGAGGAACAAATTTGTACAAAATGTGAGGACGTTGAGAGCATCCATAAATCCTTATAACTATATAGTTAGGAAAGAAGAACCAATCACCAAAGTTATGTGTATGTCCCTTCTCTAATCTCAATGACAAAGGTCTTAACAATTCTCTTATCTCAACAGGTAGTCTTGGTGAAACATTACCAAGAGTAGCCATAATTCTAATTATAAGGTCATCATGAAAAATCATAGAATCACGATTCTTGCACTTGATGTCCCAAATGTAACACAAACATTGCACTGGCATTCTTTTGCCTTGTTTATCAAGCATTCTTATGTCCATTTTTTGAGTCCACTAATCTCTATTTTGATATAAGATTAAATGGCACAATAAAGAGTAATGTCTGAAAGTAATGGGGGCCTTATTCTCTCTTACTTGAAGAAATCCTTCATGTAATCCCTTTTCAATTTATGAAGCAAAATCAAACTCAATATTCACCCTAGGATTTTGAATCATCATGGCCATCATCATAAGATTGACTGGCATCCTATCTTGTGCATCTATTCCCAACACTTGACATAAGGCAAAGTATGTCCTTTTGAAGTATACTGCAAAATCATCTATTGAGAATGGTTTAACACAAGATGAAGAGATAGGTATAATTTTGTTATTTGCACCCCTCTACATGTACACTGGAAGCTCATCACTTCGATAAGTCTTCCTCAATCTATTATCACTCTTTTGAAGATCAATCTTGGTGAGATCTTGTTTATTCATCATGAAACATTCTATTATGGCAGATTTGGTCAATACTACCAATGGTGAGCCAACCTTATAGTTCTTGTTACTCCATGATAATTTTGTGCCAATAAATTGATGAACTCAACATCTATGAAAACATTAGGGACAACTAGTTTTGTCAAGTCAAGAGTCCAGCCCTGGTTTGAAACAAGGGCATGAGCAGTCTTGGTGCAGGGTACATGAACTTTCATAATGTAAAAGGAGTCTAATGTTAGTGTTCTTGTGATTAAGTCATGTTGTTCATGTGTAATAAGGTCTAAAAGACCATGTCTTATGTTTTTAATGTGTTTTTGTCACTTTGAGTCAATTTGGCAAATGTTGTAAAAAGTTGCTATGCAACTTTGCATTTTTGCATATGGTGGAAGTTGAAAGGTCATGTTTTTTTGGTGGGAAAGCAGTTGGAACTAGTTGGTTGTGATTGGGAATGCTTTAAAAAGACTTTGTGAATGTTGTGGCAAGGTGGGCAAGTGTAAAATTTGAATTTGAAATACAAACTCTTTTTTTCCTATGTTTTAAGAGAAAATTTGTTGCTCCAGCATGTTGTACGACCTTGTACAACATGTAAGTGCATATTTATGCATTGGAACTTGTGAAGGAATTAATTATCTCTTGTTTGCACTTTGTCTTATCTGATTTCATCTAGGTTTGAGTGTTTTAGAGAAAATTTTCTGAAAACTACCTTGTGACCCTAGGTTTTGGGGTTTTGAGTGGAAAAAAATGAAATTTTGAACCATTCCACCAATGAAATGGCCTGAGAACTAATGAAATGGAGGTATTTATGTTGTAATTTGTGTTTGTGAAGATTGCAGGAGCACGGGATGAGGATTTGAGCCAATTGGTTGATGCCCTAGTTGGTTAAACTCTTGTTTTCATGCAATTGAGAGGCATAGGTGCTAGGGTTTGCTAAAAAGATTTTGGGAATTGACTTGTAGTGATGGAAAATGTTTGTGCAGACCATATTTGATATGTTTAGGGTGTTGGTTTGAAGAGTGGAGGCTTGGATGTTGTAGAACCAATAGTTACTCTATTGTAGAATCCTAATTAAGCCTTTTGAGCAGTGTAGCAACATGATTTTGAAGGGTTTGTTCCAAAGAAACCATACCTACACTTTTGATATGTTTTCAAATGCCAAAAAGGGTATCTATAATGGTGATTGGTTTTTGGGTTTGACACTTGGTTTGTAAAATATGTTAGAAAAGAGGTGTTTGTTATCCTACTAGGAGAATAGAGGAATTTGTGAAGAAATTCACTTTGATTGTTGAGTAAAGATTTGATTGAGTTGTTCTAATTGTGAGATCTGCATAAAATTGGTATTAGAGTATAGGTAGGTCTATAAAGGAGAGAAGGTGTGAAGAAAAAGTGATCAAGATGCCTCCAAAAGGTAGCCATGTGGCTAGAGAAATGCAAGAGATGAAAGAGAAGACTGAAAGGTAGATTAGAAGGTTGAAGGAACTGTAAGATAGGTTGGTAGCAAGGCTAGAGGCTGTGGAAACTAGTTAGAGAAGAGGTGTGGTCATAAGTGATGGGAGTGACAATGAAGAGGAAGGGGAAATGGAGAATCCCCCTAAAGAAGATGAAGAGGAAGAGTTGGATCCTGATGAGTAGAAGTTTGCCAAGCTACTGAGAGCTATCAAGGAAGACAAACACAAGGTGAAGATGGATGTGCCATTACATGGATGTAACTTGGATGATGAAGAGCTATTAGATTGGATTGCAGCACTTGATAACTACTTTGAGTGTGAAGATGTTCTAGAGGAGCAAAGAGTGAATATAGAAAAGACAAAATTGAAGGGTCATGCACTGTTATGGTGGGATTATGAGCAATCTGAAAGGAGGAAGAAAGGTAAGTCAAAGATTGCTTCGTGGGACAGAATGATGGAAAAACTTAAGGGTAAGTTTCTTCCAAATGGTTATACAGTTCAATTGCACAAGAAACTTCAAGGTTTGAAGCAAAAAGATATGGATGTCAAAACTTATACTAATGAGTTTTATAAATTGAGTATAAGAGTAGGTCATATGGAGGATGATGTGGAGAAGGTGGCTAGATACCTTAGTGGATTGAGATTTAATATTCAAGATGAGTTAACTGTGGCAAATCCAAGAATGGTTGAGGAATGCTACCAAATGGCAATAAGGGTTGAAGAAAAGATCAAGAGAAGGCAAGACAAGTCAAATAGGGGCAAAGGCAGCAATATCAGAGGTAGAGGATCATTTTCTAACTCAAGGCAGTCATATGAGGGTCAAGAAGATGCAAGAAAGGTGCAAGAACAAGTTGCTAATCAGAGAGGTGGATTTAGAGGAGGAAGATCAAGTTTTCAAGGTAGATTTAGTGGTCAAGGTGGAGGTTCAAATACATTCTCAAGTAGATGCTATCAATGCAATCAGTTTGGCCATCAAGCATGGAAGTACCCGAAGAAGCAACCCTCTAGCTCACATGGAGGTGAAAGAAGAACTCAAATTGTGCATGAGGAAGACAATGAAAGTGTCAATTCCCCTTCCCAACATGCTACTCCAAAGATAGGTGAATATTTGATGATGAGGACACTCATTAAGGTGCCAATAGTCAAAGAGCCTCCACAAAGGAAATCCTTGTTTAGATCCACCTGCAAATCTCAAGGAAAGGTATCTAAGGCAATTGTTGATTTAGGGTCTACAGATAATTTGGTTTCTTTAGAGATGGTTGAAAAGTTGAAAATGAAAAGGATCCCACACTCCACTCCTTATAAAGTTTCCTGGTTGAGTGAGGGTCAATATGTTTTGGCAAATGAGCAAAGTTGGGTGGAGTTCAACATAGGAGGGTATAAGGACATAATCTTATGTGATGTATTGCCTATGGATGTATGCCATTTACTACGAGGGAGAACTTGGCAGTTTGATAGACATGTTTTGTATGATGGTAGAAGAAATACCTATGAGATAGAGAAAGATGGAATCTCTTATACATTGACACCCTTGAAAGAAGAAGATAAAGGACAAAATAAGGAAGCTAATGTGATGATGTATGGTAGGAAAGAGTTTATAAAAGTAGAAGAAAAAGAGGATAGAGACTTTGTAGCCACTCCTAGACTTGGAGATGTGAAGACAACAGACATGAAGAATCTGATTTTGGAGGGAAAAGATATTGAGTTGGTGTCAAAATATGATTTGTTGAAGGTTAAGGATGAATTGATTCTTGGGATGCAAGATTGGCTTAAAAGATATGTTGATATGAAGATAGGAGTGTCCCATGCATTGCTTGTACAAGGGGATGTTATTTATTCTACTTCTTCCAGGACAGAGGTTAGTACACTTGATAAAGCAGTAGTCATAAGGGCATATAAATAGATGGAAGAGATGAAAGGTAAGAGTGAGGTGGTCAAGGATAAGTTGCAAAGGGAGGTGAACAAATCTAAGAACACAATGGGAGTGAAGAAGAAGGTAGTGCATTACAAGGCACAAGGAGGTGTGGTAGCAGATAAAGATGCAGATTTACCATTATTATTAGGTGAAGCACAGACCAAAGATCATCCATCTAGTGAAGAACAACAGTCTCAAGAGAAGAACCGGTCAAAGTCAAGAAATAATGCATGTTTTCAGTACTTGACTCATTGGAAGGGATTGCCAAATGGAGGTGCCACTTGCAGATTAGAAGATGACATGAACAAACTTGAATCCATTGTTGCAGCACTGTCCTCAAGGGGACTTGAGTCAAATTTGCCCGGGGAGTATGATGCAAGGCACTTGAACTTTCATAATGTAAAAGGAGTCTAATGTTAGTGTTCTTGTGATTAAGTCATGTTGTTCATGTGTAATAAGGTCTAAAAGACCATGTCTTATGTTTTTAAGGTGTTTTTGTCACTTTGATTCAATTTGGCAAATGTTGTAAAAAGTTGCTATGCAACTTTGCATTTTTGCATATGGTGGAAGTTGAAAGGTCATGTTGTGTTTTTTTGGTGGAAAAATAGTTGGAACCAGTTGGTTGTGATTGGGAATTCTTTAAAAAGCCTTTGTGAACATTGTGACAAGGTGGGCAAGTGTAAAATTTGAATTTGAAATACAAAACTCTATTTTTTCTTGTGTTTTAAGAGAAAATTTGTTGCTCCAACATGTTGTATGGCCTTGTACGGCCTGTAAGTGCACATTTATGCATTGAAACTTGTGAATGAATGAATTATCTCTTGTTTTCACTTTGTCTCATCTGATTTCATCCAAGTTTGAGTGTTTTAGAGCAAATTTTCTAAAAACTACCTTGTGACCCTAGTTTTTGGAGTTTTGAGTGGAAAAAAATGAAATTTTGAACCATTCCACTAATAAAATGGCTTGAGAACCAATGAAATGGAGGTATTTAGGTTGTAATTTGTGTTTGTGAAGATTGCAGGAGTAGGGGGTGAGGATTTAGGCAAATTGGTTGATGCCCTAGTTGGTTAAACTCTTGTTTTCATGCAATTGAGAGGCATAGGTGCTAGGGTTTGCTAAAAAGCTTTTGGGAATTGACTTGTAGTGATGGAAAATGTTTGTGTAGACCATATTTGATATCTTTAGGGTGTTGGTTTGAAGAGTGGAGGCTTGGAGGTTGTAGAACCAATAGTTACCCTATTGTAGAAGCCTAATTAAGCCTTTTGTGCAACATAGCAGCAGGATTTTGAAGGGTTTGTTCCAAAGAAACCATACCTGCACTTTTGATATGAACACCAAAAAGGGTATCTAGAATGGTGATTGGTTTTTGGGTTTGAGACCTAGTTTGTAAAATATGTCAGAAAAGAGGTGTTTGTTGTCTTACTAGGAGAATAGAGGAATTTGTGAAGAAATTCACTTTGATTCTTGAGTAAAGATTTTGGTAAAGAGTTGATTGAGTTGTTTTGATTGTGAGATCCCTACTCTGTATCAAGTCCTCTTGTCACAGAAATACCAAAACAAATTCCACCTTGAAATGGGAATAATAGTATCCCTACATCCATGTGCCTCATCCTTGAACACCTTTTTATAACCCTTATCAACTAATTTTGGCAATACATCTAAGATTGACTGCTAAAGTGGTCTTTTCTTTTCTTTGGGAGTTAAGGAATCTCCCTTTTTACTCACAGATTCACTCTTCTTATGAGGCATTGTGTGAATTATACTGAACTAGGGTTTGAAATTTTTTTGTTCACAGAGTTATTTGAGACTAGTAATTGAAAACACTTATGAAGCTGATAGAGGAGAGGCATAGATGCACTTACCCATTTATGCAATAGTTTTAAAACTCACACCAAGCACACTAAGCCTTGAATCCCTTCATCTGTGAACACACTAAGATTCTATGAATGATAAAAATGGCACCAAATTCCAAATATATCAACTATAAAACTTAGTCATTTCACCATTAATGCCAATTGATGCTAAGAGATACAATGGTCAATCATCTTGTGTGAGTTTAAATGTGCATCATCGATCTAAGAAGATTGAACAGTCCAAAACCTCTGATATAATTAATCCTATATTCACAGTAAATGTGATGCCAACTATACCGCAGTCCCACCATAATAGATTAAGACCCACCACGGGGCAGCGGGATTATATATACTTTATTTTTTTAATGCATCCTACCATACCGCAGACCCCCTTTGATGCCATGGATCACTTGTCGCAAGGCTATGAGTTACTTTATTGCTTAGTTAACTTCTTACCGCCATCCCACTTGCCACTTTTGACATCATGTACACCTATCATGAGGCTGCAGGCCACTTTATTCTTAGTTATTTTTTTACCGCCATCACGCACATACCTTTACTAATTGATGCAGTATTGCAGTGAATGATTATATTGCACCTCAAGCTCCCGCAAGCCCACTAGAGTCTATTAGGGTGACTACACACATCCGTAGGGATGCGGTACTTGGCTAATATATGTGTTAAGATGGAAATATAAATATATAACATAAGTGTGATGGGAAATGACTCAATAAGGTTATTATCAAAGGTTTCTTAATTATAGGATATGAGTGGCCAAAGGAGTAAGACTTTTTACAATGTGTTTTGGGTTTAGGTTTATAAGATTGGTAGAATCAGGTGAATTTTACAAGTTCCAACACAATCATCTTTCTTATGAGTATTCATGGAGATGTATTCAATTAGATTTTCTAATATTGAAGGATGCTCACCCATGAGGATTATGGATTTATGAAAATCAAGATCTTTGATATATTCATGCAAAGATACCAAAGAGAAATGACATGAAGATGCCATAATAAAATTTCTTGGAACAACAATGTACAATAAGATCTATTCATTTATCAAAACAACCACTATGAGATGCTTTTGTACACCACAACACTAGTTTGAGGAAACAGGGTTTTTGAAGCTTTTGTAAAGATCAAAAATACACTAGTGTCACTACAAACCAAGTGAATTTAATGTTAAAAGTGCTGCACAAAAGGTGATAATAATATTCTTTTGATTTATTGCAAAATATATGAAAAAGATGCTTATTCTCTTATGTTGAAATACACATTGTGTAATTGCAAAAGTATGATAATTATGCACTTTTTCCAAAATTATGCAAAATTTTTGAATGAATATTGATAAATATATGAAGAAATAAATGCAAGGTCTGACTTGAAATGTTTATGATAGTAGTAAAATCTGAAATAAGATTTTGACTACAAACCCTAGCTTTGCAAATGGCTAGCTTATAGGAAAAATGCAAGTTTTCAACAAAATCCTAGCAAATGAGATCTTCAAATGCAATATGTGATATCATGCAATGGTTAATTGATGTAATATGGATCAATTCTGATGTAAAAAATTAGAAAATCAAATGTTTTAATGACGTGCAATGAAAATAATGCAAAACTATGCCTTTATGCAAGCCTAAAATGCTTATTTTTCCACTATTTTCAAATTTATGCAAGATTTTTCAATGAATAATGATAAGTAAGATATGAATTAATGTAAGATCTGATTTCAACACTAGACAATATTCAAATGCTTGATGCTATGGGATCACCAAAATGTTATATATGAAAAAATGAATGATGCAAGCACGTAAGTACACTAGATCAAACCCTCTTCCACAATAACATTCAAGGACAAAACCAAGCTAAGTCACTACAAGATGTAAGAGGACTTAGCTCATGATTTGTGCTTTTGTTTTCTATGGAAATATATGATTTAATCAAGCCTTTTATCAAACCCTAGGTTAGATGTGCACTAAACCTTAGTTCTATAATGCACAGAGCATAACTTTCAACTGTGATAAATATAGACAATCCAAAAGAAGCACTGAGATCAGTGAATAGAAGAGAACCTAATTCCAAGAGTAGAGATGTCAAAGGACTCTAAGGAGGGCACCCAAGTCTTGAAAGTCAAAATCTCTCAAAACTTGAAACTAGAGAAATGTCATAGAGAGTGACCAGATGCTGGATTTAGTGTTTGTTTTACCAGGAGGATGCCGGGGCGGGTGTCCAAGTCTTCCACAAAGGAATTTCTACAAACAAATTTTGGATCTTGAAACCCTTTCCCTTACACAACCCTCCTATACCTCCACTTCTTTAGACTTCACACTTGTAACCTACACACATGAAGAAAAGGGGTTTGGGGTTGTGGTGTTTACGGATTTGCCTCAATCAAATCTTAGTATAGCATTCAAGCTTCCCAATGCCGAACTATTAGAGAGAGCATGCCTTAGTAGGGTAGAGGATAAAGATAAACCAAATGATGAAATGATTCAAACAATAATGATGTCACCTTGGAGGTGAAGCCATTAGGAGAATGAAGATCCTTCAACTCATAAGGAGATGGATGATGATTCCAAATCTGCAACAACACACACCATACAAACACAAATTTGCAACAATAACACAATGAATGCCTTGAATGATCTTTGCTCCAATATTATAAGTTTGCAATATCCATCTAGGTTATAAATAAATTTAAAAACACACTTATATATGCTTTCCCGATAACATTTTTGAATTTAATTGAAAGAGTCGACAAGGAGAGACCCATTTAAAGGCTCTATGCTTACATACCTTGAAATTAGCCTGATCAATCAAGGAGGACTTGGGTGCAGGTGCCCAAGTCCCAAGGTGCCTTTTTGGTTTGGGGTAAGGCATAAAATAGGACCCTAGTTCCCATTTGACATGGGTTTTGGGGGATTTTGCATTGGGATGAATATTTTGCATGTAGAGTGTTAACATGGGGACCTAGGAACTAAACTAGGGGGTAAAAAGGTATGTGTTCACTTTTTACTCCATAACAAGTTTAATTCATAATTTTCTCTCAATTTTGTATTCAAAAAGAGGAACCAACCTTCTTTGGAGGTTTGATCTCATTTGTAGGGTCCCACACCTTGAGATCATTCCCATGTTTCATTGGATTGTTGCAGCAAACATGATTCAACACAGGGTGCAAATCCAAGTGACAACAGTTTCTGGCACACCTAATGGGACCACTTTACTCTAAGTAAAGAGTTGAGATAAGAAATTGGTCAGTATTCTACAGTTTGGCAGATAGGTTTCATGCACTTGGAAACTCTATAAACTCCTGGTTTTAGATCAGTCCAACGTTACATGCCTAGCATGCAGACTAAGGCTTCTTCAAGAGGTAAGAATTATCACTTTGTTGAACTACCATTAGCTGCTTCAAGAAGAAGAACTAGGTTATCTAGGTCTCTTGAGAGAGGGAATAATAATGCTATTTCATCCCATCCAATATCTCAATCTACACCTCTTCCTATTAGTTTTCAATTTTCAAGAAGGGGTTTGCATATACTCTGAATAAACTTGAATATTCTAAACATGGCTCAGCTAAGAAATCTACCCTTCGTAACCTTGAAGGAGGTAGCCCTTTATCCCTAAATGCACATAATTACATACCTGTCTAAACCCTAAAGAGTATTCCATTCTTTATGGGTGAGGATT
The DNA here is from genome assembly GCA_027924645.1 of Cunninghamia lanceolata. Classification (NCBI taxonomy): domain Eukaryota; kingdom Viridiplantae; phylum Streptophyta; class Pinopsida; order Cupressales; family Cupressaceae; genus Cunninghamia; species Cunninghamia lanceolata. The sequence goes on from BSBN01000082.1 coordinate 5,526,876, forward strand.
CCCCTACACCTGCTGAACATATTAAAGACATATCAAATGTATGCTTATTCCACCACATTCAAGATGAAGACATGGTTTTTAGGCTCTTGGTTTCATACTTCAAGGGAAGACTTCTTCAATGGTTTAGGAGTCTACCCCCTACTTCAATACATGATTGGGATGAGCTAGGGGAAGTAGTCTGCAAACAGTTTGGAGAAAGAGTAGATAATGTCTCACTATTGGAACAATTGACAACTATAAAGAGGGCTCCCAACAAGCTGATGGATGACTTTAACTTCAAATTTCAAAGAATATGGGAAAGGATTCCATCTGTCCTTACACCATCTCCACAAGGTGCTTTCTTGTATTTTCTGAGAGCTTTAAATTCTGATATAGCTATTATGATGCAATCCATGGGTGCTCAAACTTTACCAGATGCATATGAGACAACTTTGAGAGCCAAAAATTGTTTAATACAGGCTAGGAAAATAGCCCCAAACCTCTTGTACCTATTTTCCCAGAGTTTCCTTCACAATTTGAACAACCCACTATTTCTCCCATCCCAGAGCCTAAATCCTCTACATCTGATCTTCTACAAGAAGGAGATGACCTTAAAACCCTAATGGCCAACCTGACTAACAAGGTCAATACCATAGCAACCCAAACTGCCCCTAAACATCATCAAAATTATAACTAGGGACAATCTTCAAATCTGACCTAGGGATAGGGTTATAATTCCAATAAAAACCAAAACTAGAATTAAGATTACCAGCCAAATAGATACCAAAATGATAACCCTATTTAGCCTTTGCAAATGGTTAGACCCATTCAACAAAAACTAGTTGTTAACCCAGTTAGGACCTTGGTTCCTATCCAAAACAATTTGGCCCATGAGGTAGATTGGTTTTATCCTTGCAATCAGCCTCACAATCAGTCCACTTGCACATTCAAAGTGAAAGAATGAGCCCTAATGGTGCAAAATTTTCACACTTAGCAAGCGTCATTGGTGGAAGCAGTCAACAACAACCCTGAGGTACCTAATGAGACTGCTTCTGATTCAAATTTAATGCTTTGGACTCCTAAAGATTTTTGTGTTGTTAAACAGTCTATGGATAGCATGGTCATGCCTATAAATAGTGTTGCAAACAACACAAGATCCAAGAAGAGGCAATTAGAGGATAACCTTATGCCTGATGTATTGCAAAAAGGAACCCATATCAAAAGCAAAAAGTGTTGGCACTACAAATTTAACTCAGAATGCCACTATAAATGAGGTTCCATGACGCCCAAAATTGCTCAAACAAACCATAGAGTAGTCAAAGAAAGGAACATGGATCCCTTCAATGCACAAAACAACATTTTCTCTAGATATTGTGGAACAAATGAAAAGAGCAAACTTGAATGTGTCCATGTGGGATGCATTGTCAATTCCCTCTCAAAGAGATTTATTGTAATATGCTTTAAGACAATTCCCAATAGTTGAATCAGCAGTCTAGAAAGGAAAAGGCCCAATCAATCTTGTACAACCAAGTGAAGAACATGTAGGTTCAGAAAAGAAGCCATCCCCTTTCTACTTGTCTCTAATTATTGGAAAGCTCTTGGTGCATAACTGCATGATAGACTCAAGAGCTGGTATTTCAGTCATGCCTAAGAAGATAATAGAGGCATTGGGCATCAAATATACCCTAGTTTCATTAGGTGTGTTGCAGCTGGATGGTACCTCTATTAATACTGTTGGAGTGATCAAAGGACTGGATTTGACCTTGCATGCTTGCCCAAACTTGACTATTAGTCAAGATATTTCAGTTATTGATCTTCCTCCATTCTTTTCTATTTGCTTGTCAAGGGATTTCGCAACTAAGGTGGGTGGTTACCTATCTTTTGATTAGTCTTACATGCTTCTAAGAACAAGATATGCAATAAGGTTCACCATTAAGGCTAAACCAATTTCGAGTTATCATGTAGAAAATTATGATCATAGCTTGGTGAACCCTCATTGCATGATTCAGGATGAGAAAGTGAATGATTCAGGATCTCTTGACGTAGTATCTTCACCCCTTCCAATCCCTAAATTTTTTCTTGATGAGTGGGCGAAAGACCATTTTGATTTTTATCCCTATGGCATCATTGAGATGATTGGGTTGGGCACCTACATGATTCATGAGGGAGGTTCCTTTGTCCCTTCTATACTAAAACTAGATGATGATTCTAATGGCCCATGGAAAATGTTCTTTGATGGTGCAAAGAGCAAAAATGTAGCTGGAGCAGGAGTATTATTGATCTCTCTGACTGGTAAGAAGTTGCATTTTGCTCACAGGCTGCATTTTTCCTACACAAATAATGTTGCAGAGTATGAGGTATTGGTCCATGGATTTCTACTAGATGAAAAGAAGAAAATTAAACATCTAGAGATGTTCAAAGACACTTAGCTAGTGGTCAACCAGATTAGGGAGAGATGTGTAACCAAAAATTAGCTTCTGAGAGCTTATAGACATAGAGTTTGGGGTCTACTTGAGAGTTTTGATGCTCTAAACCTTCAAGTGATCCCAACTAAGTTATGTTAAGGCAAACTAATTGGCAACATTTGGTGCTCAATTTTCTCCCCCCATAGACCTATTTCAAGGCCCTGATCAACATGTAAAAATAGCAGTTAGATCCTCAATCCCTGATAATGGTGCAAATTGACAGGTATTTAATAACAATGAGCAGATCATAAACTTCATACAAAATGAAGTCGAGTTCTCAGCAAGTGTGTAGTCCAAACTGTAAGAAGGTTATGGCAATTAGATTATGCAACTAAAGGCAAATACGTTGACAAAGGGCTTGGTCACTCTTGAGACTATCTTCAGTCATGCTGATGAATTCAAGGGCGAGAAGAAGAACATCATGTTCAAAAAGGAAGACTATCAAAATGTTGCTATCACCCAAGATAGAGATTTATTGCTGGGAAAGGTATGTTGTGATGATGAACAACAAAATTTTATTCATCTTTCTCATAAATACAATGATGTTTTTACATGGAATTATGAGGATTTGAATGGTTTTGACCCAAATTTTGCCCAACACACCATAGATCTTGATCCAAATGCCAAACCTATTCACCAAAGACAGCGGCCTATAAATCCCAAAATCAAGCCTTTTATGAAGAAGGAACTTGCAAAGCTCATTCAAGCTAGAATTATTTTCCCCATCAAGTATTCCACTTGGGTGGCTAATTTAGTGCCAGTGAGGAATAAAAATTGTGAGATAAGGTTGTGTGTAGACTTCTATGATCTGAATCAAGATTCCTTGAAAGACCATTACCCTCTATCATTGATGGATCAAATCTTGCAAACTATGGCAGGGGAAGAAAGATTATCACTACTTTATGGTTTTTCTAGTTATAACTAGATTTTTGTAAGGGAAGGGGACAAATTTAAGACAACTTTCACCACTAAGTGGGGAGCCATGGCATATGAAAAAATGTCATTTGGGCTCTGCAATGCTGGCACCACTTTTAAGAGGGTGATGGACATTGCATTTAAGGGCTTCATAAAAAAATTCATCCTGATCTATTTGGATGATATTATAGTCTTCTCTAAGAGAGGAGAAAATCACATAGAACATCTGGAGAATGTTTTCGAAAGGTGCAGGGAGTTTGGGGTGTTGTTGAACCCCAAAAAGTGTTTTTTGTTGTTTCTCAAGGCAAACTTTTGGGCCATTTGGTGTCCAAGGATGGGATCTCCATAGATCTAGAAATAACTTCATCTCTTATTTCTCTTCGTCTGCCTACTCATAAAAAGTTCTACAGTCATTTTTGGGGTAGATTAATTTCGTTAGGAAATTCATTCTTAACTGTGTTGGTTTGGTGAAACCACTGACCCTAATGCTAAAAAAAGATGATGTTTTTAGGTGGACCAAGGAGGGGAAGGAAGGTTTTAAGAAGATAAAAGAAGAGATTTCACAAGCTCCTACCCTCATGAACCCTAACTATGAGAAGGAATCTATCATTTACTCTCATGGAGGAGATAGCAACGTTGCTAATGTTCTGATGCCGTAAAATGATCAAGGTATGGAGCAACCACTAGCATTTTTCAGTCAAACATTGAACAGTTATGAGGTCAGGTATAGTCCCATGGACAAAAAGATTTTTGCCATTGTGAGAGCATTAAAAAAATTTAAATATATGTTAGCAAATAATCACATCAAAGTATTGGTTTCTCATCCCAATGTGAGAGACTACATAATGGGAATAGAAATTAGTGAAAAGAGGGTGAGCTGGGTTACAAGGATCCTGGAATACAATGTTACTATCAAAGCCACTAATCTTATTAGAAGGTAAATGGTTATGTGAACATTTAGTTCAAACTACAGTGGGTGAGGCAAACTCATCCTATCTCTTGAATGAAGAAGAACCAACAACTGTAAGTTCTTGGACATTGGACATGGCCAGGTTCTTATCCAGTGGTGAGTATCCTTATGGATTGGACACAACTAAGGGAAGACACTTCAGGTTGCAGTCCATCCCATATGCTCTAGTGGATAGAATTCTATCTAAAAGGAATCTGGATGGAGTCTTACTGAGATGCATTGAAGAAAATTAGATTGGCAGATTTCTTAGTGAGTTTCATGATGGCCCAACTGGAGGTCACTTCTCTATAAGAGCTACAACAATGAAGATAATGAGAGCAAGTTAGTTTTGTCCCACATTTCTTAATGATTCCCATGTATGGGTAAGAAAATGCAGAGTGTGTTGTTTTTTTTGGAAAGAAGAGATTGGTGGCCCTCCCACTTCATCCCATCTAGGAAGATCATCCTTTCTCACAATGGGGCCTATATTTCATTGGCATGATCAACCATACATCCAGTGCTAGCTACACATGAGTTCTAAATGCAATAGACTACTTCACCAAGTGGGTTGAAGTTGTCCCACTCAAAGAGGCTATAGAATCAGCAATCATGGATTTCTTGGAAGAAATCATGACAAGTTTAGAGCTCCCCACACTATCATCTCTGATAATGCAAGGGTTTTCACTAGTTTTAGGATAGTTGATTGGGCTTTGAAATATAATGTATTTTTTAAAGACTTCTTCTAACTATTACCCCCAAGGTAATGCTTTAGCTGAATCTACTAACAAGAAACTAATCAGAATCTTGAAGCAAACCATGTAAACAAATTAAAGGCAGTGACATAATAAAATCAAATTGGCTCTTTGGGCTGATATGATCACCTATAAAAGAGCCATTGATAATTGTCCTTTTGTTCTTGTGTATGGAAAAGAGGCTAGGTTGCCCTTGTCTTTGGAGCTTCTATCATTGGAGTTGGCCCAACAGTTGGAATTAGAAGGTGAAGATGCTAGTTATGTAAGGATGGCTGAGTTAATTGAATTGGAAGAACTAAGATAGTCATCCATGGCTACATTGGAAGAACACCAAAAATAGACCAAGAAATACTTTGACAAGAGGGCTAAAGATCAAATTCTTAAGGAAGGAGATCTTGTTTTGAAGTAGGATGTTGACAGAGCCAAGCATGGAGGCCACACTAAGTTTGATGCAATCTGGAGTGGCCCATATATCATCACTAGCTACAAGCAAACCAATGATTTCAATCTTTCAAAGTTGGATGGTAAAGTTCTATTGATCGCAGTCAATGGGATCCATCTCAAAACTTACTTCTAAGGTTGGTCTGAAATTTTGTACATTCCATTTTGTTTTTGTTTTCCTTTTCCCTGAGTGTTGTTGCATAGGTTACACTCTCATTAGGAGAATGCAGGCCTCATTTTTCCTCTTTTTAGTGTTGTTTTGTTGAGGCAAGGTTTTAGTTGTTCCCAACATACTGTAATCCCTTTTGACTCCATGCCTAATGGATACTTTAGGCCACTGGTTTCTTTTGTTTAGTAGACAAACATCCCTAAGAGGTTACCAAAATTTTGACCTATTTTCCCCTTCCCAGAGTCAAATAGCCTAGCTTTAAAAATGTTCAAAATCTTGTCAAATTGGTTAAATGCCTATAATGTGTTCTTCAGGTCTAAGTGTTTTTCCTTGTAAAAATTTCCAAAATCCTAGATATAAGTACCTAAAAACCCATTTCAAAAAACCCAAAATTTCCAAGTCTTTTGCTTTGGTCTTTTTGCTTTAGTCAGCTAATTCTTAGTTTGGTGAACCTTTAGTTCGCCAATCGGCAAAATCGCCAACTAAAGGAACCAAAGCAGGAAGGTTTTCTTTAAAGAGGCAAAGGTAAGGGAAAAGAAAGCCTTTATCAACAAATTTTAAGTTCGGCGAACTTCAAGTTTGTTGATCGGTGAAATCACCGACTAAGGAAGGAAGAAGGCAAGGGATAAAGGAAGACAAAAAGGATGGCTCCCATAGTTCACGAAGGAGAGATATTTCTGATAAAGCAAGATAGAAGTCGGAAGTAAAGTAAAGTGAAAATCAATGTCAAGATAAAGCATGCAATATAATGTAATGCTTTAAAATATTTTAAAGTAAGTTTAAAATATTTTAAAGTGTTGTAAAAGTTGATGCAGGTCAAGGTTTAGGAGCCTTATTAGGCAGCTAAACCAAGCAATAAATAACAAACCACAACAAAACAACTCTTTATTCATCTGCAAGAGATATTTACAACAGGAGTAGAATTTGCATTACAAAAGCATTGGCCTCAGCCTTACAGCACTTCAAGATGTAGATCCAACTAATCATGAAATCTCAGGAATCTTCTGGAAAGATCCAAAAATGTACTACAGATCATTGACTAAGGAGAAGATCCTGAAAAAGCACAAATTCCATGAATTTATAGACCTCTGTGGCAGCCACCAACCTTCATTAATGCTCATGACACGTGATAGACTCTGATTTGCCCTTGGAATGATCATACACGTGATTAAAATTGATTTTTGATGCTTTCTAGTTGGTCAGTGGGGATTTCAGGCCTTACTGGATGCGGGGAAATCCAATGTCACTAGACATCAGCTTCAGTGGGGAAAACGGGTCTCACTAGATATGTGCAGTGAGCAAGCATTTTAGTGCAAGGCACCTTTAATACTGTTAGCAGGGATTTTTCTTCCCACTAGATAGCGGGGTTTTTGCAAGGTACCGGATATGTCCAGTAGGGAGTGATTCTCACGCAAGTCCTGTCAACCCTAACTTTAGTGCAAAGTATTAATGAATGAATTGGTCGAGCTTTAGCTTTATACTGAATCAGTAGGGATTCCTTACGTCACAAGATATATGCAATGAGAAGAGGTTTTAGCACAGGCGGGGATTTTAGGCATCATAGAATATGTCTGGAGAAGACAATTTTTAGTGCTAGTCTAATGGCAACACTTTTTAGCACAAAGTACTTAGCGAGGAAATGAGATATCACCAGATATATCTGGTGCAAAGCCTTTTTAGCATAAACTTCCTTTATGAATGCTAGCACGGATATCTGGTGTCACCAGAATTTAGCACAAAGTACAGTGATCTGTCAAAACTCTATTGGGACATAACTTCTCCAATTTTGCTCGAATCTTCACCAAATTTGAGATGCAGGTACCCATTTGGTCCTTCTTCAAGGTCAATCCATCACTTGGCCAACATCTAATGAAAATTCTCCAAAATTGATCAATTCACTCATCAAGTAGCTCTTGTAGTAAAAGAGACAACAAGAAAGTAAAAACAAATCTTTTTTTTTGGTTGATGAGGATTGCACGTGAACCTGGATGCTCCTGCATCAGACACGCTAGGTAACTGAAATGTTCCATGAGTTGATAACTCATGAACATTTTGGCAAGTCTGGAACCTAAATCCCAAACTTGAAAAATTCTGCAACACTCAAACAAGAAGCTTCGTCTGCAGCTCTGTTCTTCCATCTGACCAGATACTTCATGTACTCCTTTCCTCTATTCTTCTTAACCACTCGGGAGTCAATCACCTTATCCACTTCTTCCATCTTATTTTTAGGCAACTGATCTATCCACCCTTGTACATCAGGTGAATGTGAATGTGTACCTCCTTGTAAACTTGTCTCTCCTTCAGGGAACTTATATAGATCAACAACATTGAAAATGGGTGATATGTTTATCCTATTTGGTAACTCAATTTCATAAGCATTGGATGAGAACTTCCTCAACACCTTGTATGGACCTATCTTCTTCAATTGCAACTTATTGTATGTTCCCTGTAGAAACCTTTCTTTCCTCAAATGTTTCAAAACTAAGTCTCCTACCTAAAACTCTTGTTCCCTTCTATGCACATCAACATACTCCTTGTACTTGCTGGCACTTTTTTCCAACTATCCCTTCACCTCCTTGTGAACCTCATGAAGCTATTCTGTAAAATCTTCTGCAATAGCACTCTTCTTGTTCAAATCTGTACTATCTTAGAGTTCATCAACACCTCTTGAACTATTTGGAATGGACTCCTTCCTGCACTTCTATTCATTGCATTGTTATAAGCAAATTCTACTTGTGCCAAGATAAGATCCCATTGATGTGGTTTATCTCCCACCAAACACCTCAATAAGTTTCCCAAACTTTTGTTCACAACCTTAGTTTGTCCATTAGTCTATGGATGATAAGCTAAACTAAATCCTAAATAAGTACCCATTCTCTTCCATAATGTATGCCAAAAATGGCCAACAAACTTCATGTCCCTATCTGAAACTATGGTCTTAGGCAATCCATGCAACCTGACTACCTCTTTGAAAAATAATGTAGCTATGTGGGATGCATCACTAGTCTTCTGACATGGTATGAAATGAACCATCTTTGAAAATCTATCCACAACAACAAAAATGGAATTATGACCTCTCTGTGTCCATGGCAATCCCAAAACAAAATCCATACTTATATGCTCCCATGGTCTATCAAGTATAGGTAATGGCTGATACAGTCATGTATTCTGTCGTGCTCCTTTAGCATGTTGGCAAATCCTATAGCCTTGTACCAGTTTCTTCACATCTGCACTCATTCCAGGCCAAAAATAACTTTCATTCAGTTGTGCCACTATCTTATCTACTCCAAAACGTCCACTCAAACCTCCACTATGCTTTTCTCTTATTAAGTTATTTCTCATTAAACCTCTAGGTATACACAATTTTTGTCCTTTGAACAATAGACCATCTTGGATAAAATATTCCAACCATGGTGTCCTATCTCCTACCACTAGACTTTTACTAACAACCCATGCTTCCTTAAAATGAGGATCATCAGGATACAAATCCTTCATTGCATCAAAGCCAACAACATTGACCCTTAACTCATTCATTAATAAACATCTTATGCTAAGTGCATCTGCTACCTGATTTGACTTACCACTCCAATGTTTCAAGACAAAAGAGTAACTTCGCAAGAACTCCACACATTTCATATGCCTCTAGTTTAACTTACCTTAATTGTTGATGTACTACAAGGCATGATGATCAGTATACAACACAAACTCATTTGATAGAAAATAATGTCTCTACTTCTTTAAGGCCTGCACTATAGCATAGAATTCTTGGTCATAAAATGAGTATTTCCTCTTTGCTTCATTGAGTTTCTCACTGAAGTGGGCAATGGGTCTACCCTCTTGACTTAACACTCCCCCAATTGCACTACCACTAGCATCACAATCTACTTGAAAAACATTGCCAAAGTCTGGAAATACTAACACTGGTTGTTCTGTCACCTTCTTCTTCAACATCTAAAAACTCTTTTCTATTGTAGTTGTCCATTGGAACTCTTTCCTAACACCCTTCATTGTTTCGGTGATTGGTGCACATATTCCACTAAAATTTATGATGAACTTCCTATAGAAGCTCACTAAGCCATGAAAACTTATGGCCTCAAACATGTTTCTAGGTGAAGGCCAATCCAGTATTGCCTTAACCTTCTCAGGGTCCATCTTCAACCCCTCTTCAAGCACTATAAAGCCCAAATACACTAGCTCCTTCTACATAAAATAGTACTTATCCATGTTCACCAACAACTTCTCTTCTTTTAACCTCTGCAATACTATCCTTAGATGTAGTAGGTGCTCCTCCTTTGTTTTGCTAAAAACCAAAATGTCATCTAAATAAACTATGACAAATTATCCAAGGAACAGCTTCATTACCTCTTTAATCAATCTCATAAAGTGTTGGATGCATTTGTCAACCCAAATGGCATCACTAACCACTCATATAGTCCATCCTTGGTTTTGAATGATGTCTTCCATTCATCCCCTTCTCTAATTCTGATTTGGTGGTATCCACTCTTCAAATCAATCTTGCTGAAGTACTTTGCTCTACTCAAGTAATCCATCAAGTCATTCATACGAGGCAATGGAAACCTGTACTTAATGGTTATCTTATTTATAGCTCTTCATTAGGTGCTAGTACTGCAGGTACAACACACAGACTGAGACTTTTCCTAATCAGCCCCTTATCCAATAACTCTTGCACTTGCCTATTCACCTCTTCATTTTCCATAGGTTTCATCCTATATGGTGCCTTGTTCGGTAGGCTTGCTCCTAGTATCAAATCCATGTAGTGACTTATGATTCTCGTTGGAGGTAATCCATCATCTAAATCCTTCAGTAGTATGTCATCGAACTCACTCAAAATTTCTTGGATCTCTCTGGGGACTTCTGCCCTTTTCTCATCCATCATTGCTTCTGCAACTTGAGGTAGGAAGGCATAACATACCTTCTCCTTTATGATTTCCTTTAGGAACTATTTTCCACTCACTAGACAAACCCTATTGCCTCTCTTAACATCCTCATCCTTATCCTTCAAAGGATTCAATATATACTCAAGCCCATCCTTCTTGAGTGTAACACAATTACTCTTGCCATCATGAATGGCCTGCCTATCATATTGCCAAGGTCTGCCCAATAGAAGGTAGCACACATCCATTAGCATAACATCACACATGATCTCATCTTTGTAATTTCCAATCTGAAATTTGACAAGGCATTATTCATTTACCAATAATTGATGTCCTTTTTGCAGCCAAGAGACCTTGTATGGGGTGGGGTGTTTCAACCATTTCAGATTTAACTTCTCTACCATTTCTTCTGACACTAAATTGTTAGTACTTCCATTGTCCATAATGACCTTGCAGCATTTTCCTCTAGACTTACACCTAGTTCTAAATAGATTTCTTCACTGTTTTGGTTCCCCTTGTACCTTCTCTGGTGTTAGAATAACTTTCCTCATCATCAAGGATTCTTCCTCGGTTTCTTCTCCAACTTTCAATGAGGCTGCACTAGCCACACTCTCCTTCTTGGCTTGTGCTATATGGACTCATTTCTTTTCCTTTGCTACTGTACTGTTGTACCTGAGGACATTCAAATGCCATATGTCCAACCTGTCCACACTAGAAACATGTTCCATTGAACCCTTTTCCTCTTCCAAGATTTCCTCTACCTTGAGGGTAATCACCCCTTCCTCTACCTCCTTGGGTATTGGCATGAGAAGAACTTGTTTCTCCTTGCTTATCCTGAGATCCACATCCAGGATTTGTCTGCCCTCTTCCTTTGGAGGGTTTACCTCTTCCTCTAGAGCTATTTTGCCTTCTAGAGATCTTTTCTTCTACCTTCAATGCAAATTGATAGGCTTCCTCTATGCTGGTAGTTCTGACCATGCTAATTTCATCTTGGATCAAATAATGCAACCCATTTACATACCTGGGGATCTTATCGGCATCATCTTCAATATGACTAGCCTGAATATTCAATCTATAAAACTCTTCAGTATAGTCTTGCACACTTTTCTCCCTCTGCTTGAGGTCCTGCAACATCTGGAACATGGTGATTTGATGATCGGCACACAAAATTCTTGCCTTCAACTTGGTTAACATCCTCTCCTAGGTCTTAATCTTTTCCTTTCCTTCCCTTTGTCTCTCAACTTACACATGATCCCACCATAGAGATGCATGTCCTTTCAGCTTTGAAGCTGCAAGTTTTAGCCTCTTAGGGTCTTCAATAGATTCTAACTCAAAAAACTTTTCCATCTCTGAAATCCAATCTGTCAACTCATCTGGTTTCAAACTACCATTATAACTGGGTAACTCAACATAGGGTTTACTAGGCAATCTTTGTCATTGCATTCAGAAACCCCCTCTCATATCCATCTTCTCCTTCTTCTGCTTCCTTTTCACTAACTTCTTCCTCCTCATTATCACTTACATCTACTATGGGCACTCCTCTGCGTTGCATTCTCTCCATTGCATCCAGTCTAGTCGTGATGCCTCTCAACATTTCTGCCAACGCTGCATCTCCAATCCTTGGAGGTGGTCCTCTCATTCTTTTGTCTTAGTGTGCCATGTCTATAGATCCTTTGTAGTAATCCCATGGCCTCAAGGAATGCAAAACCTTGCTCTGATACCACTTGATGCAGATCAAGGTTTAGGAGTCTTATTAGGCAACTAAACCAAGCAGCAAATAACAAACCGCAACAAAACAACAACTCTTTAAAGACATGATATTTCCACAGTCCATGATTGAATGTAGAGCTTCTAGAATCACTGTGTATGGCTTTTTTTTATCATCAACATTTCAGATCATACTCAATGATCCATCATCAGGACAAAAGAGGAGAATGAAATGGATAAAATTGCAGAGAGGGTTGTATAAAAGGAGAGAGGGTTGAGGGCACGAAGGACAAGGAGTAGAATTAAGGTATTAAATTAAAAAGTTGGAGAAAAAGGGGATGGGACAAATAAGAGGTTAGAGGAGAGAAAGGAAAATAAGAATGAGGAAGGAGAAGATGTAGAAGTGTACATATCACAGAAAGATAATGGGCATAAACCCGAGATTGCATAGATAAAGGTGACTATAAAAGAACAACAAGGTAATATATATGATTAGAGTAATAAAAGTATATATATACTTATACAAGAATTAGTTGTATATAGGAAAGTATATATATTAAGAAAGGTCTTAATTGTGCCTTTAAACCTCTTTCCACCATTAGAAATCTCATCCAATCCACCAAAGACTCCAAGGACATCCTTTTAATCTCGGGGTCTATAAAATTGATTGTTCATGTGGCACCCCTTACATAGGTGAGACAGGTGGATCCATCTACACTAGAATCAAAGAACATAGTGCAGATATTAGACATGATAGGGTCACTAAATCAGCCCTAGCTAACCACTCCTCCAACACCAAACATCACATTCATTTGGAGGACACCCTCATCTTGGCTAAGGAAGATAACTTCTTTAAGCAAAAACTTAAAGAGGCTATCTTCATTTGAAGCAACCCTTTAAACCTTAATAGGGATGATGGTTGGACCCTGAGTCACACTTGGAACCCTCTCCTCAATTCCCTCAATAAGCAACCCCCTCCCCGTTGAATCCCCCTCCTCTTCTTTCCATTGTTTTCCCTCTACCTGATCTCCCCCTCTATCCTTGTCACCTAGCTCCTTCTGTCTCTCCCTTCCTCTCCTTCTTTCTGTATCTAAACCTCTCCACCTTACCCTCTAACCTCTCTTTTTACTGAGCCACCTTCTTCCTTTTCTTCCCTCTCCTTAGCCTGCCCCCCCTCAACTCCTTATACTTTCACTTTCCTCCTCTCCCGGACCATTGACCCGGCCCCTCTCCCTCTCTCTCCCTTGCTTGAGTCCCTGCTCCCCTCCTTTCTCAACCTTGCTCCTTCATTTTGTGTCTTCCCTATTCTTGGTCTTCGTGGTTATCGATCCCCCTCTAGGTGTTCCCCTCTGGTTTTCTCCCTCTTCTTCTCTTCCTTTCTTCTTAGATCCTGGCTCTCACTTCCATGGTCTTCTCTCTCCTCTTCCTTTCTTACCACTACCATCTTTTTCTTTCTCTTTCCTCCTGATTGTTCTATAGATTTATTCACAATTTCTCTTTCGTCTTTATTTCCACTTTATTTTTATTTTTATCTTTATCCCTTTATTGTTTATTTTAAGTATCTTAGTTTCTTATTTTTACTTCAATTTTATAACCGTCTTCATTCTTTTTGTTCTTATTCCTTTCCTTTTTACCTATATTTTGGTTTCTTTTTGTCTTACCAATTCTCGAGTGTTATCCTAACCTTTATTATCAATTTCTTATAGATTTCTCTTAGTTTGGCTTTTCCATTTCTCTTTAGTTTTATACTCTTATTTCTATAGTTATTATTATTGCTTATTTAGTCTTACATTGTTTGTACTCTTGAGCCTCTCTATTTGTTTAATCCATTTTATTTTCTTTCTTTTTTCTTTCACACTTTTATGGCTTATTTTATCTATTTTTATCATTCCTTCATTAATTTTATTTCCTGCTTTTTTACCTTTTCTAGTATTGTTTATATCGTTTTTCCTTATGCTTTCTTTGTTATTTTAATATTAATATTCATAGATACATTTTTAATCAAAGGATATAGACATTTAGTCTATTTGCTTATATTATATTTTCCTATATACAACTAATTCGTGTATAAGTATATATATACTTTTATTACTCTAATCATATTTATTACCTTGTTGTTCTTTTATAGTCACCTTTATCTATGCAATCTCGGGTTTATGCCCATTATCTTTCTGTGATCTATACACTTCTACGTCTTCTCCTTCCTCATTCTTATTTTCCTTTCTCTCCTCTAACCTCTTATTTGTCCCATCCCCTTTTTCTCCAACTTTTTAATTTAATACCTTAATTCTACTCCTTCTCCTTCGTGCCCTCAACCCTCTCTCCTTTTATACAACCCTCTCTCCTTTTATACAACCCTCTCTACAATTTTATCCATTTCATTCTCCTCTTTTGTCCTGATGATGGATCATTGAGTATGATCTGAAACGTTGATGGTAAAAAAAGCCATACACAATGATTCCAGAAGCTCTACATTCAACAACTCCTTATTCATCTGCAAGAGAGATTTACAGTAGGAGTACAATTTGCATTACAAAAGCATTGGCCTCAGCCTTACAACACTTCAAGATGCAGATACAACTGATCATGCAATCTTGGGAATCTTCTGGAAAGCTCCAAAAATGTACTATAGATCATTGACCAAGGAGAAGCTCTCGACAAAGCACAAATTCCATGAATTTATAGACCTTTGTGGTGGCTATCGACCTTCATTAATGCTAATGACACATGGTAGACTCTAATTTGCCCTTGGAATGGTCGTACGCATGATTAAAATTGATTTTTGACACTTTCTAGGTGGTCAGCGAGGATTTTGGGCCTTACTGGATGTAGGGAAATCTAGTGTCACTAGACATCGACTTCAGCATGGAAAATGGTTCTCAATGAATATGTGCAATGAGCAAGCATTTTAACACAAGGCACCTTTAATACTGTTAGCGGGGATTTTGCAAGGTACCGGATATGTCCGATAGGGAGTGATTCTCGTACAAGTCCTATCAACCCTAACTTTAGCACAAAGTCTTAATGAATTCCTTGGCGGAGCTTTAGCTTTATACCAGATTGGCGAGGATTCCTTACTTCATAGGATATGTCCGGAGAAGATAGTTTTTAGCGCTAGTCCAATGGTGAAGCTGTTTAGCACAAAGTGCTTGGTGGGGAAATGAGATATCACCAGATATATCTGGTGTAGAGCCTTTTTAGTGTAGACTTCCTTTATGAATGCCAGTGTGGATATCCGGTGTCAGCGGAATTTAGCGCAAAGTGTAGTGACTTGCCAAAACTCTGTCGGGACATAAATTATCCAATTTTGCTTGAATCTTCACCAAATTTGAGATGCAGGTAACCATTTGAGCCTTCTTCAAGGTCAAACCATCACTTGGCCAAAATCTAAGGAAAATTCTCCAAAATTGATCAATTCACTCCTGAAGTAGCTCCTGCAACAAAACAGACAATAACAAAGTAAAAATAAATCTTTTTTTTTGGTTGATGAGGATTGCACATGAACCTGGATGCTCTTGCATCAAAAGCTTGCACATGAACTTTTGGTGGGCATTATATTTTCAAATGTCCATCTTCTCCAATTGCCATTATTGCAAGATCAATTCAACCCCAGTTAGAGGAAGTTGTACATTTGTTGTGCAAGCACGGATGAGTCAGGTGCTAGTCTTCAATGCAACAAATATTTTTCTTCAACTACTTCATCCTCCAGATATTTTCATATTTATTGTTGCAGATCAGATCAAGGATATTTTCTACATTTATGTTTTGCAAAATAGATGGAGGTGGGCATTCCCCTACAAAAATATCTTTTAACAGGCCTGTTGGTAAGACACACTGCTAGGCATGTCAGGTGTTGTCATTGATGGCAACTAAATCTATCTTACACATCCGTATTGTATCAGTGGATCATATCAGAAGTCAAACTATAGATTTGTCTAAGTTCGGATAGACAGGAACATAGCATATGACAGGGTTCAGCATTTTGGTTTGCATATCTCCACAGGTAATCATGTTATACTGCAGATCTGAGGGGATGTTAAGGGATGTCAGGGCTACCCAAATCCAAAGATTTAGCCTCCAGTGATGAAGGTATTGAAAGTTACAAGCATCTAACTATCAGGTTTTGGTCAGACAGTTCTGTCCAATGAAGAACAGGCTAACTTGGTGTTTGATTCTTGTGCATATGAAGAGAAGTGGTTGGTCAAGTAATTTATGAGATCCAGTGGTATTACCTGACATGTGAGGTGACTTGGATACATAAGTTTTGGTCCACATTGATGTATTTACATGGATTCAGCTGACAGAACAATGTTCTCAAAATAGTTTCCAAGTTTTCTTAAGGCCAACTGCAGCAGATGTAATTTCATATAGTGGATATAAATGATTGATGGATTTGAGAATTTTGTAAGGTGTGTGTGTGAATATGAAGGGATAGGTGCGAAGTGTGGTAGTATCAAGTGTGAAGCAGAGATCTGAAGCTCGGATCATGGTAGAACAGTAAAACAAGGTAGTGAAAGATGAAGTGTGTGAAGTCGGTATATTAATCCTAACCGGAACTATAATCTTGCATTGTTAGATGCTATTCTTCAGTTCAAGTACTTCTATGAATTCTTTGTAATCAATCTTGTAGGTAGTGAGCCTTCTTTGAGTAGTGAGCTCTAGGTAGTGTGCCTGAAGGCATGTGCCTTCCCATTTGTAATACTTTTAACAGAGTATAAAATCTTATGGGTTAACCCCCACTATGGTTTTTCCCTTAACTGGGTTTCCATGTAAAAATCTTGGTGTTCATGTGTAATGATTTTGTTGCTGATGTTCTTAAGTTCATGTTTCTTTCTTTTGAATGTATGTGGTAAATTAATAAAGGAACAAAATAATAAGTTTTACAAAACACTGATTCACCCTCCCTCTCAGTGTTCCTTACTTTCAACAATTGGTATCAGAGCAAGGTTCCTTGGAAGAAGTTTAACAGCTTGAGGAAGATCTGGGAAGGTGTTTCAATGGGTTCATCCAAGTATTCTATTAGCATCAATGAACAACTTCAAGTTCCTTTAGAAGATCTTGATAAGTCTAGAGCATAAGTCAAAGAACTGAAAGAAAATCTTAAAGATGATGATGATTTCATTCAGACTTTAAAAGGGCAACTAAGCAAATCCAATAAAAAGAGGAGGGAGCTACTTCAATGGTTAGTAAATTAGAATAAAGACAATGATATGGATGAGGCTCTAAAGCAGAAACCAAAGGAATGTGAGAAGTTGACAAAAGAAGTTGGTCTAAAACATGAGATGGAATCTAAAGTAATGAGACTAACCAAGGAAATCAAGGAAAGGAAGAAGATTTGGTGCAGGAGCACCTACCTGACAGCTGGCCTCCATGAGGCAGTTAGTTTGTTATAGGTCTGGTTAATGTTTCCAAGAAGGTCTTATAAGACCAATGCATGTAATAAGGTCATGTTGACCATACTTTACTATTTTTAGGTAGGTTGTTAGGACAGCTGTTATGCTGTATGTTCGATTGGATCCTCCCAGCCGCTTGGAAGCTCCCAGCCGCTTGGAGTCGGGTCAGTAGTACTCGCAAGAGATCCTATTTATGTATTAGGATCGGTTGGTTTTAGATATAGATGTTGAGAAGCTAGATTGCAGGGAGTGAGACAGAGTGAGACAGAATACTGTATTTGCATCTTTTGAAATCAAATAAAGAGATCCTGTTTGTGTCCATTCTCTGTTTTGGATTCCATTGTGTAATCGAGTTGCCGTTCTGGTGGTTTCATGGATTCGCTGATCCATTCCACCGGTTGATTCGTCGAATCGGTGGAATGGCCATGTATAATAGCTTAGGGTTTAGTCTGCATTTTGTGTTTGTTTGCATGCAGGTGTGCAGGATCGCAGTCGAGAGGTGTTGAGAACCCTAGCATGGGCATGTGCTAGGTAGTGTTGGTTGTTAGAGTCTGGAAGATCACCTAGGAGACGGATCGGGTCACCTCAGGAGGTTCGGCCGATCGAAATTCACTAAGTTTGGAAATTCGTCACAACGGCATCATCAGGATATTTCTGTGTATATCCTGCAGTTACTTCGGGCGTCATCCGAGTAGATGGAGGTGAGCATGATGCAATTGTTTGCATAAAGTGAATGTGCATTGGGGTGATCATCATCAGGTGTTGCCGAGGAGGAGCGTATCGGCATAAGGTAGAAGATCGGGTTGATAAAACCATCGCGGGCTGATAATGTTAAGTTTGGCTGACAGTAGGATATTGGAGGAGCTGCATATGACATCATCGTCATCAGGATAATCGTCATCAGGATATCGGGGTGATGTAAGCATCGAAGGAAAGGTGCGTAAGGAAAGGTGCATGAAGTTGTCATCATCAGGATATATGGAGGGAACCGGATATTTTATATCCTGCTGATGAACATGATGTTGAACATCATGATGCTGCAGATAGAGTTTGGTGGTAAGATGAACAGTGAACATCAGGGGGATGTTTGCGCTTGCCGAATATGATGATGCTGCCGATAGTCGGATATGATGATGCTGCTGACAGGCGAAAGGGTGAAGGTTTGTCTGCAGGAGGATATCGGTCGGCAGAGAAAATATGATGATGCTGACAGTGTTAAGGGAAATATGATGATGATGATGAAGGGTTGCGGACATACATGCTGTATGTCAAGGTTTTAGTGTGGATGCCTCTGCATCATAGTGGTATCAGAGCTCAGCAAAAGGTCTGGGCTGTTGTGTGTTGATTCTGTCACTGAAAGGGCAGAGGTAGAGTTGATTCTGTCACTGAAAAGACAGAGGTAGAGGAGTGAGAGGTTGACAAAATGCCTCCAAAAGGTAATGGTACTGTAAGGGAGGTGCAGGAGATGAGGAAGATGAAGGAGCTTGCTGAAGCACTTCAAGCCAGGCTTGTAGCCCTGGAAAAGAACAAAAAGAGGGAAGTGGAAGACAGTGAGTCTGAAGAAGATGAAGGTGCTGTTGAAGAGTACGAAGAGGTAGCTGAAGATCTGGATGCTGAAGACCAGAGATTTGCAAAACTGTTAAAGGCAGTGCAGAGTGATAAACCTAAGGTAAAGGTTGATGTTTCCAAGTATAATGGAAGTTTGAATGAAGATGAGTTACTAGATTGGATTGCTGCACTTGATAATCACTTTGAATGTGAAGATGTTGCTGAGGATCAGAAGGTAAAGATTTCAAAGACCAAGTTAGGAGGTCATGCTTTGGTATGGTGGGATTATGTACAATCCGAGAGAAGGAAACAAGGGAAGTCAAAGATCACTTCATGGGATAAGATGGTGGCAAGGATCAAAGGTAAATTCTTGCCTAAGGATTATGAGATTCAGATGTTTAAGAAGCTGCAATTTTTAAGGCAAAAGGAAATGGATGTGAAGGCATATACTGAGGAGTTTTATAAGTTGAGTATGAGATCTGGTCATCATGAGAATGAGGTAGAAAAGGTGGCTAGGTACTTAGCTGGTTTGAGATTGAACATACAGGATGAGTTAGTTTTAGCTAACCCTAAGAGTGTGGAAGATTGTTACCAAATGGCAATCAGGATTGAAGAAAAGATGAATAGGAGACAAGATAAGTCCATAAGAGGAAGAGGAAACAATCTGAGGGGAAGAGGAGCAGCCCCTACAATAGGGCAAACCAATGAGGGTCAAGAAGACACTGGTAAAGGACAGGGACAGTCTGATTTCAGAGGTGGATGGAAAGGTAATAGAGGTAGATTTGGAGGTGGTAGAGGCTCTACTACATTTTCAAGAAAGTGTTACACCTGTGGTGAGTTTGGTCATCCATCTTTCAAATGTCCAGAAAGCAAAGGTGCATCATCCAAAAATGATAGAACGAATGACAAGGGAGTACAACTTGTGCAAGAAGAGAAAGTAGAGCAAAATGTGCAAAGTTCAAACACTTATCAAGGAGATAGAGTTCCTGACAATTATGGGTATCCTGAGGAGGGAGAAGCATTGATGCTTAGGAGAATTAGTTTGCAGGCATCAAAGGATATGATGCAAAGAAGAGCTCTTTTCAAGACCACATGCAAGAGCAAAGGTAAAGTGTGTAAGGTTGTCATTGATACTGGTTCAACAGATAACATGGTATCTCAGGAAATGGTGGATAAACTGCATTTGGAAAGGATTCCACACCAACACCCTTACAAGGCATCTTGGGTGAGTGATAGTCAATCACTTTTTGTCTATGAACAGGCATATGTTGATTTTCAGATTGGACCATATCAGGATAGAGTTTTGTGTGACATTTTGCCCATGGAATGTTGTCACCTACTGTTGGGTAGACCATGGCAATTTGATAGGAGGGTACTGTATGATGGGTATGCTAATACCTACACCATCAAGAAAGATGGGCAAACTATTATGTTGATGCCATTACAGGAAGAAGCTGCAGTACAAAAGGCAGCAAAAATCATTTTAGTGGGAAAGAAGGAATTTGTGCAGATGCCTATAGGAGCAGGCATAAAGGCAGTTGCGGACACTGCAGGGCAAGGAGTTGTTAAGGACAACAGGTTGAAGAAAGTTTCAATTTTGACTGACAGAGGTCAGCAGCAGGTTCAGAAATAGGTTTGCAAACAGCAACCAGTTGAGAGGAATGACAAGGATGTTGTCATAGTTGGGACTATTGTTTGTCCTATAAGAGTTGAAAGGAAGACAGAGTTGAACATTGCAGAAGTTCAAGAGGCAGTTCAGACAGAGGTTCTGGTCAGACAACCTGACAAACACAAGGTATGTGAGAGAAGGGCCTACCTTGACAGGCATGAGGATTTACTTGCAAGAAGGCAAGTTATAGTTCAAAAGTCTTGGAGCAGCCGAGAGCCAGCAGAGGACAAAGCTGGAACAGGTCAAGACACTGCAAAGGCAAAGTGTAAAGATGGAGGACTTCCACATCCTAACTCATGGGACATGAGTTCTTTTCTGTTGGGGAGTATGGTGCAGGAGCACCTACCTGACAGCTAGCCTCCATGAGGCAGTTAGTTTGTTATAGGTCTAGTTAATGTTTCCAAGAAGGTCTTATAAGACCAATGCATGTAATAAGGTCATGTTGACCATACTTTACTATTTTTAGGTAGGTTGTTAGGACAGCAGTTATGTTGTATGTTCGGTTGGATCCTCCCAGCCACTTGGAAGCTCCCAGCCGCTTGGAGTCAGGTCGGTAGTACTCGCAAGAGATCCTATTTATGTATTAGGATCGGTTGGTTTTAGATATAGATGTTGAGAAGCTAGATTGCAGGGAGTGAGACAGAGTGAGACAGAATACTGTATTTGCATCTTTTGAAATCAAATAAAGAGATCCTGTTTGTGTCCATTCTCTGTTTTGGATTCCATTGTGTAATCAAGTTGCCGTTCTGGTGGTTTCATGGATTCGCTGATCCATTCCACCGGTTGATTCGTCGAATCGGTGGAATGGCCATGTATAATAGCTTAGGGTTTAGTCTGCATTTTGTGTTTGTTTGCATGCAGGTGTGCAGGATCGCAGTCGAGAGGTGTTGAGAACCCTAGCATGGGCATGTGCTAGGTAGTGTTGGTTGTTAGAGTCTGGAAGATCACCCAGGAGACGGATCGGGTCACCTCAGGAGGTTCGGCGGATCGAAATTCGCTAAGTTTGGAAATTCATCACAACGGCATCATCAGGATATTTCTGTGTATATCCTGCAGTTACTTCAGGCGTCATCCGAGTAGATGGAGGTGAGCATGATGCAATCGTTTGCATAAAGTGAATGTGCATTGGGGTGATCATCATCAGGTGTTGCCCAGGAGGAGCGTATCGGCATAAGGTAGAAGATCGGGTTGATAAAACCATCGCGGGCCGATAATGTTAAGTTTGGCCGACAACAGGATATTGGAGGAGCTGCATATGACGTCATCGTCATCAGGATAATCGTCATCAGGATATCAGGGTGACGTAAGCATCGAAGGAAAGGTGCGTAAGGAAAGGTGCATGAAGTTGTCGTCATCAGGATATATGGAGGGAACCGGATATTTTATATCCTGCTGATGAACATGATGTTGAACATCATGAAGCTGCAGATAGAGTTTGGGGGTAAGATGAACAGTGAACATCAGGAGGATGTTTGCACTTGCCGAATATGATGATGCTGCCGATAGTCGGATATGATGATGCTGCTGACAGGCGAAAGGGTGAAGGTTTGTCTGCAGGAGGATATCGGTCGGCAGAGAAAATATGATGATGCTGACAGTGTTAAGGGAAATATGATGATGATGATGAAGGGTTGCGGACATACATGCTGTATGTCAAGGTTTTAGTGTGGATGCCTCTGCATCAAGATTGAGGAAAACCTGAATCAATCTTTGAAAGAAAAAATTGAAGAGTGCTATAGATTGGACAAAATAATTGGCCATCTAGAGTCTGACCTTCAAGAAACCAGGGATAATGAGGAACAACTTGAAAGGCAAATTATTGTTCTCAAACATGACTTAGAAGTTACAAATGAATACAAAGAGAAGTTCAAGATAAGCTCAGCTAAACTTGAAGTGATGCTTGATAATCAGAAGATGGCAGATGATAAGCATGGTCTAGGATATGAGAAAGGTGAAAGCTCTGGATCTGGTCAAAGAAATCCTAAATCAAGGAATCAGAGAAACATACCTAGAAGACCTCTGGTAAGACAACCTAATGCCTAAAAGTATCCATCTTTCAATGGAAATTGTTTCAATTGCAATAAATTTGGTTATAAAGATACTTAGTGCAGAAGTAGAGTGAATCAAAGTGGTCCATCCTTCTCTGATCAATGCTTCAATTGTAAAAGGTATGGTCATAGATCCAATGAATGCAGAACTATGATGATGAACTACTCTAACAATAGTAGAAATGTCAATTCTTTCAATGGCTACTGTTTTGCATGCAATAGATTTGGACACATGGTTAATCAGTGCAGATCAAGAGGAAATCAAGTAAATGAGAAAAGAAATGTTGTGTGCTTCAATTGCAACAGATCGAGTCATATTGCAAGATTCTGCAGAAGCAAGAATGATGAAAGAAAAGGTCCGGTAAATAGAAACAAAAAATTGCAGGGACAAGATAAAGGCAAGGGTAAAGTAAATGTGAATGAGATATAGAATGAAATGGACAAAACATGGGTAAAAAAAGGTGAAGTGAATGATGGTGATGGGTCTGCACCAGAATCTGGTGTTGTTAATTCCTCTGGGAATTGAAACAGGAGCTCTGGCTTAGGAGGAGATGCATTGAAAATCCAATTCCCCCTGCCAGTAAGTGGATGTCTGAATCTGGCACAATGAATGAAGATAAAGAAGTCTATTGTAGATCTACTAAAGTAAATTCCAGAAGAAAAGAAGTTAATGAGAGTAATTGCGGAGTAATTGAAGATTGACTGTATGCAGAAATAGTGTAACCGAATGAATTAGGACAAAGCATTTATTACAATGGCAAATTAGGTTTTGTAGAGCATAAAAGGTCATTTACTCAAACATTTGAATCACTTTACATTGAAGGAGAATAAGGAAAAGAGCTCCTGAGCTGAGATTTCAAAGATTTGAAGTGCAAAAAGTGAATTTGACAACTAACCCTAACCAGTGAAACAAGGTATTCTCTGTGAAACTTTCTGAATTTGCAATCTTTGGATATGGCTACTTCATTGGTTGTTGACATCACCAAAAGGCCCTGACCTAAATTCAAAAAGCATCCACACAAATCTATACAGGTTGATCTGTTAGGTGCCTTTTCAAATGTTCTGCATGGTATGCTGCATGTTGAAGATATTAGGGCTTATATTCATGCTAGCATAGATGAGATTGGGGATTCAAACTTAGTAGATTTGTTCAAGAATCATCTGAGGGATGATATTCATGGTCTTAAACCTGAGTACAAGGCGCTGCAAGTCAAACATCTCATTCAGGTTATTGGATTCCCGTCCTTTGGTGAAGATGAGTGGGTCCGGTGTGTACTGAGTCCGATGCATGTTGAATTCATGTGGTCGATGAAACCCTTCAAGATCACCAAAGATGCCATCAAGGCCATGACAGGATTGAACTCATTCGGTGGACTGCCAATGCTAAAATCAGTGAAGAATTAGACTATAATTGAAGCTATCAGATCAAAGTTTGATAAGAGGGCAATGGTAATCAATGGTATAACTGATCTGGATGTCAAATTTGCATCCATGGTGATTGGGTATAAGGTATACCACTCCAGCAGGGAAAACTTTGTATCTGGTACAACTATTTATGCTGCCTATCAGATGTTAAGAGAGAATGTTGACTATGACCTGTGTGAGTTACTGCAAAACTAGTTAATGGAGAACCTGAACAAGATCAAAAAGGACAAGAAGAATACATTCAAGTATGGTATGTTGGTATTGTGTCTATTCTTCTATTTCATGAATGAGTTACCCAGAAAGAAAAGGATGTGTTGGACCAGTGATAAGCTTGTTTCCATACAAATCAGAGAACACTTGCACAGTATTGGTGACTCCAATGCCCAAAGGACTGCTCTCTGGGGTTATTTCAAGAATTTTTAGAACATGATGCAATCAAGGGAAAGAATCCATACTTTTGTTGTAGAAAAGTACAAAGATACTATTTGTTTCATGGTGGAAACAGACCAATGCTTGATGGAAGTAGTTGAACCAAGGACTATATGGATCATGCCCATGGGGTATGACATTGATGAACAAATACTGGAAATGAATGCTCAACACCTTTTAAGAAAACCAAAAGACACCTCAATTGAGAGATTCGGTACATATAGAGAGCTTAGTTTGAAACTTTATATTGAGCTCTGGAAATCAGAAATCAAGAGAAACATCCAAAGGCAAGTTGAAAGGTATGCTAAAAGTATTGGAATATCAAAGGAAATAGTGAAACAAAATAGGGAAAGGATAGAGAAAGCTAAGAAGGAGAAGCAAGATACAGAACAGGGAAGTATTCTGGCAGAATCCACTTCTACAGTAAGGACTACTAGGAGTTCTGGTACAACCTCCGGTGCATCACCTTCTCTTGTTCTAGAAAAATCCAAAGTAAAACCCATCGGTAAGGAAGGAAAAAGGACAAAGGTAAAGAGCAAAAGAACATATGTCAGTGTGGAGAAAGAGGATGAAGAAGAAACTGATTCAGATAGTGAAGTTAAAGAGTTGAAGGCCTGAGGCACTAAAGCTACTAAAGTGTCTAAGGAGAAGCCCTCTGGAAGCAAAAGGTCAAGTAAAAGGAATAATCTTCCCACTGTTGTAGAATAAACTGATGTTGAAATTGATTCCTCCATTCTGAATGTTGAGGAATTTGATATAAAAATGATGATAATGTTGTTGATGAGGATGCACAAAATCCTCTAGAAAGGAGTATAGAAGACATTTGTGATAAAGAGGATGTTTCTACTGGTGATGCAAAGAAAGCAAAAGCAAAGAGAAGGAATGTAAGTGATGAGCAAAACATTGTGGTTAACTCCTAAAAGGGAGAAGATGGAGGTCCTAAAGAGCATAAATCTGAAATTTTAGATTGGGCAAGAGACACTGCAGAAGCAGTGAAAGAAATTTTGGAAAGAGATAAACAAATTGCAAAAGATCATGATATAATACAAGGACCAATCAATTTTGATACTCTATCACCGGTATAGAAGATGAATTTGGCCTCTATTGCACAAGCTAAGGCTAGAGAGGAAATTTTGAAGTCCCATATAGAAGATAGCGAGTTGCTTGGCCTTGCATCTGGGATTTTGGAGAAAATAATGCCTACATTTTAGGACTCATCATCTTCCCCCTCCAATCAGTTGAAGAATTTGATAAACTCTGTAAGTACTCATTTTGAAACTTCTGAGAAGTCAGCAAAAGTTAAAGTCAGAAATGAATACAATGAGAAGAGATTTTCTGAAATAAGGAAAATAATTAGCTATGATAGATATTTTCTTAACACCAGGGTAAATAATATTCAAAATGCCCTCTTTGAAGGTGCAGAGATTTATAAGTTTTGTCTAAATCAGTCTAAAGCTATTGAAGATATTGAGAAGAAGATTAAGGACTTAGAGCTCAAACTGTCTAACATTTCTCAGTGCTATAGTCCTTTAACTGAGTCTGTAGCAACCAAAGAATGCCAAGTAGTGAGTTTGCAAAATGAATTGAGTAATTTGGAGAAGGAAAAGGTCAAAGTTTTGGGCAGATTGGATGAGGTCTAGGGGCTGATTTCACCCAAGTTAGAAACTATGTATGATCTTTTGGCAGAATCCCAAGCTGTTGCTACTACTAGTGATCCTACTGATCTTCAAAAGGAAGAATCACAGACATTTTTATTCAGTGGGCATATATCCATTTTGGGTAGCATAAAGAAGAACTGGGATAGTGAATTGTCATGGTTGAAAAACATTTTTGGTGATATCTTTTTGCTGATGAACAAGGCTTAAGGATTGTGTGTTCATATGCAGAAGTATATACTTAAAGTTTAGACCCATGTACATAAATGTTTTTCATGAATTTTGGCATGCGGATCCTAGCCTTTACCATTGATGTCAAAGGGGGAGAGGAAAAGTGGTGAAAAATGATAAATTCATCAAAGGGGGAGCATTGGAAATCACAAGTGCACATAGTAAGGGGGAGCTGTTTAAACACTTAGTCATTTTTCACTAAGTGTTGCCATCAATGCCAAAGGGGGAGTTTGTTGGCAAAAGACACTGCTAGGTATGTCAGGTGTTGTCATTGATGGAAACTAAATCTATCTTACACATCCACATTGTATCAGTGGACCATACCAGAAGTTAAACTATAGATTTGTCTAAGTCTGGATAGACAAGAATAGAGCATATGACAGGGTTCAGCATTTTGGCCTGCATATCTCCACAAGTAATCATGTTGTGTTGTGGATTTGAGGGGATGTTAAGGGGTGTCAGGGCTACCCAAATCCAAATATTTAGCCTCCAGTGATAAGGGATTGAAAGTTACAAGCATCTGAATATCGGGTTTTGGTCAGATAGTTTAGTCTAGTGAAGAACAGGCTGACTTGGTGTTTGATTCTTGTGCGGATGAAGAGAAGCGGTTGGTCAAGTAATTTATGAGATCTAGTAGTATTTCTTGACATGTGAGGTGACTTGGATACATAATTTTTGGTCTGTATTGATGTGTGTGCATGGATTCATATGACAGAACAATGTTCTCAAAATAGTTTCCAAGTTTTCTTAAGGCTGACTGTAGCGGATATATATGATCGATGGATTCAAGAATTTTAGAATGTGTGTGTGAATATGAAGGGATAGGTGTGAAGTGTGGAAGTATCAAGTGTGAAGCAAAGATCTGAAGCTCGGATCATGGAAGAATAGTAAAACAGAGCAGTGAAAGATGAAGTGTGTGAAGTCAGTATATTAATCCTAACCGAAACTATAATCTTGCATTGTTAGATGCTATTCTTTAGTTCAAGTACTTCTGTGAATTCTTTGTAATCAATCTTGTAGGCAATGAGCTTCCTTTGAGCATTGAGCTCTGGGCAGTGTGCCTTCCCATTTGTAATACTTTCAACAGAGTATAAAATCTTGCGGGTTAACCCCCACCGTGGTTTTTCCCTTAACCGGGTTTCCACGTAAAAATCTTGGTGTTCATGTGTAATTATTTTGTTTCTATTGTTCTTAAGTTCATGTTTCTTTCTTTTGAATGTATGTGATAAATTAATAAAGGAACAAAATAATAATTTTTGCAGAACACTGATTCACCCCCCTCTCAGTGTTCCTTAATTTCAACAAGGCCCATGGGTGAATTTATTGCAGTAGGTGACTTAGAATAATGTGTTATCAATGTATGGAATGCTATATATAGCTGAAAAATCAATGTAATGAGGGTTAGACATAGAGATTTGTTTTGTGCTCTAAACAGAACCCTCTTTTGTTGTAACCTTGCTTTTTAATCAATACATATTGGTTTTTTTTGCCTTTTTCATGTTGTTTTAGCTCTGTGTAAATCTGGAATTGGTTATTTCTTGTGAATGTTTATTCCTTACAATTTAATATGTTCTTTACCTTTGTTAATATCTGCAAGATTTGTGTAATTCTATCAATTGTGTGAAATTATTTTGTACATTTTAGCTTTATGAGTGTTCTTCATTAAACTTGGTGTATTACCTTTCCCTTTTAGTTTTATCCTTCTTCCCTTTTCTCGATGGTGTTAGATTAGGTTTAATTCATAGTTTTCTCTAAATATAATATTTTGAAAGAGGAACTAGCCTTCTTTGGAGGTTTGATCTCATCTACATGGTCCCATACCTTGAGATCACTCCCATGTTTCATTGGATTATTGCAGCAACACAGGGTGTAAATCCAAGTGACAACATTACCCACAAACAAGGTTGTCAAACTAGAACCTATGCCAAAAAATATTTGACTAAAAGAGAAAGATGAAAACATAAAAACCATTAAAAAATTAGAAACTCCTATGTTTGAATATAGAGAAACTTCAAAGGTATCACTATTTTTCCACAAAAAATACTACATAAATAATTGGATTATTCAAAAATAATGAACCTTTTTAGTTCCCATTTTATAGAAACAACTAGTTTTTATGGTCAACATATCCACTAAACTTGTAAGTAAAAAAATTACATCAATCCTACATTGCAATCCAACGACAATAAAGAGGTTCCTAATCATGGCCATCTAGGCATGAATTATACTCCTCTTAATAGTTTCACTCTTGGTGACTTGTCCCGTGTGTTTTACCCCTCCTTAAGCATCTTCTCCAACCTCCAAATTGAGTTTCCAATCTTCACATTTTCCTAACTAACCATTATAGATCGGGCCTCTTCTTAGGGTTGACTCTTTAACCTTTTCGGTCACTCGGGTGAACCATCATTAAGTTGTAGGTCACCTAGGTGACCTTACCTAGAAAAAGGGGTGACCCACTTCCTAAAAGGGGTGAACCTATCATTTTTGGAAATCCGAAATAACTCTTAGTTTCATCTTTTCTTCTTAATTTTTAGCCTATTTTAACTCACATTTTTCTATGCCAACTCATCCTCTTTTCTCTTTCTTTCTATTGTGAACTCATGATCAATTCTTTTCTTTTCAAATTTTTTTTCCCAAAACTCTTTGAGTTCACTCTTGTTTTCTTTTAGTTTTCTCTAGTTTTCTTCTTATTTTCTCTTGATAATATTTGGAGTTAAAATAGAGTTATTTTCTTTTCTTAGAATAAATTTCCTATTTTTCTTAGAGAAGTTACAAATTAGATTTCAAAACTCAAAAAACAAAAAAACATAGTTACATTACATTAGGAAAATTCATATAGAATTGCATTTATATTTCCATTCATGGTAACTAGATCATTAAAAATTTGGAAAAGAACAAAAGTGCATGCATTAATTTAGATTAAATTGCATTTAGAAACTTCACTTTAAACATTCAAAAACTGACAATTTTCAATCCCTCAATTTTGTCATGAGGCATAGGAATCCAAAAACATTTTTAACATTTAAATCAAACATTCAAAAAATAATATCAGAGAAGCCCTCAGTTTTCTCATGATGCATAAACCCTCAAACTCAACAAATTCAACATTCAAACACACAACAACTTCACTATCACTCATGACACTCATCTTCCATGTGAAGAGAGTAATTAGTCCTATTCACCCTTGGATAGCTAGCTTTCTTGGAAAGGTAGGAGTGATTCAACTGATGTCTTTATCAAGGGTGGAGTACATGTTGTAGACACCCAAAATTGACCTAGTTATCATTAGTATCAAAATATTGCATTATCTATCATCTACATTTGTCTAACACACTTGGGCAATTTCCCTATTTTATCAAAGTCACTTATTTCTTCTATTAATTAAATAAATTCATATTTATTTAATTAATTCATTATCTATTTCCTCTAATCTATAATTAAATAATCTTTAATTATCTAATTATCTCTATTTCTATCTATTTTAATTAAATAAATCTTATTTAATTAATTAAAAATCCCTTCATAAGCCCAATTTCCAATTAATTAAATAAATTTTATTTATTTAATTAATTTCTTTTATCACTTATCTTCACCTTTCATCATGAGCCGACATGTGTGTATCTTTTATTTGAAACATGTGTGGTAGTACTACATCTTTCATTCAATATCTTTCACATGTAGTACTTTTTATGTACACGGTCACACATAAGCCTTATCTTCCCTCTACTTGTCATTTACACATTCACCTATGATTATCAATTCATCCCAATCATTCACATAGCCACCAAATCTCCACTGTTGATTGATTTTGGTTGAGGTCTATATAAACACCCTCTCATTCCATACTACTCTCTCTAAGAGGCGATCTATCCATCATTTTCATAACGTCTACATTATCATCTTGAACATATTAAGCATTTTAGCATCCATCTAGCATATTATCATTATCATCCATCCATCATGGCAACTTTTATCTTCATAATTGTTCATTGTTGAGAAGCAATCCACATCATAGACAAGGAATCATACAATCTAGGTGATCTTGTTCTTGAATTGCATGCTTTTGGTTTCACTTGGATTCAATTCTTTGATGGTGGTAGGATTAGGTTTTCAATTATATGCTTGATCTTATTAACCTAACTTTTACCTATCACATTTTGGCACGCTTGACGGGACTCACATCCTTGATTAACTTTGTTGTTTGAAGTTGTTTTTGAGAAATTTAGATTTTTAGAGTGCTTACAAAAAATTGCGATCACTTTTAAGTGAAAACCAGTCACCTTCAGAATTTACATATCGCTTTTAAGCTATTAGCCACTGCTTTCAGCATTTTCCAGATCGCTTTTAAGCCAACAGTGATTGCCTCTGATCAAATCCGCATCACTTTTAACCTAAAACCAATCGCTTTCGGTTGTCTGGGTCACTTTCTACAATTTAGGGTTTTTTGTTAACATCTAATTTTTCGCAGGGATCTTTACACATCTGACATAAACAGTTCACATCTAGGTTTTCAACATCGCTTCTGAGCATTTGAGCAACAGTAAGTCACCTCTGGTAACTATGTGTCACTTTCAATTTTATCATTCGCAATTGGGTTTTCTTGGTTATTAATCATCTCTTTGTGTAGCATCTTATCGATTGTCCAAGAAAAGGAGGTTGTGAAACTACTAACATATTTGTTGCAGCTTCGATTGGTCCAAGACACTTCATCACTAATTTAGGCATATTTGGGCTTGGTGCTTAAAAAAATCATTGTTTGCACCATGCTTGTTTCATCTTTCTTGATTGCTTGTTGTGCATGTGTGCAACCCAAATTCAATAGCAAAAATATCCTCTCCCTTTGCCTATGAAATAGATCTTGGGTGCATGAGAACTTGTTATTATCTTTAGAGGGCCTGCCTTCCCAGTGTGAGAAGGGGTGCAACCAAGGTGATAACGGGCTAAAGCCAAGTCCTTCTGAACCACTATATAAGAAAAGTGTTTGTATCGAAAGCCACAAGCAATGGGTTCCGCTATGTTACACTGATGAATGTTTCCCCCAAAACCTCTCAGAGCGTAACCTCTTTGGCTAGGAAGCCTCCATTAACGGAGTGAATTGCCGTACGTGTAGCTACTCAAATGGATGCCCTTACTAGCAACCTTGTGTAGTAGCCAAAATCCCTCTATTTGTTGACGCAAAAAGTGGGACCTTTGAAGCCGCCCCAATTCTCATGGTTCTTAGTAGAGATAGCAGGGACAATCCTAAGGTTTGGTGGGGGGACAAGCCTTGGGAAACTTGGATCTTGGTATGCGTGAGAAGTGAGTGCCGTGGAGGGGAGCCAGTGCTACCAAGATCCTGAAGCTATCCACTTTGAATAAGCACGGCAAGCGAAATCAATAAATACAGTCCTTTCCTAGCCTAGGTTGTACAAGTTTGTGATTGATGTGAGTGTGAGTGACTGAAATCACTATTTTCTTGTCAAATATATCATTCAAACACATCCTCTAACAGACACAGATCACCTCTAAATAATAATTGTTTACTTTCAGAAACCTAGATCACTTTTAAACAATAGTTGCTCGCCTTTTACAAAATCCAGCTCACTTTTAACTAACATCTGCTCGCTTCTGGCAAACATTACATCACTTTTAAATAGCAGTAGCTCACTTTTAAACTATAACTTTCTGCCTCTAGCCTCTGGTTAATATTACAGTCTGTCATCTGAAACAAATCTAGATCACTTCTCAGCTATTACCCATTGCTTTTAGCATTTTTTGAGTCACTTCTAAGCTATTACCTATCACTTCTGGCTAAAACATCAGTAATCCATATCAGCCCAGCCAAATCAGTTGTACTTTCAGACTTCTTGGCTCTATCCCTAGCTTTCAGAGATTCCTCTAAGCATTTGCAGCCACCTTAACATTGCTTCCTATTTTGAGCATATCAAAACTATTGGACTTTCCATCCTTTGAGACCCCAAATAGTAACCAAACATCAAAACAATCAACTCAGCAATAGCAAACTTCATCCCTTTGGCTTTACTTAGCCCCAACAACACCAACAAATAGCATCAGCAACCAACTTTTCCCTTGAGTTTGTGAGCTATTCTCTAGGGAGTTTACCCAACACCAACAACCAACAAAGCAACCCAACAATAATAACCAACAACCAAACAAACAACCAACAACCCATTAGCAAACCAAGTAACTAGCAAACTAGCAAAACAAACCATCAACAAACAAACAGTAAACCATCACCTTTTGGGTCTCAACCTTGACGAGCTAGTCCAATCTAAAACATCAAACATCATACCTCAAACTAGGAGCCAATATAGAGCTAAAATGGAAGCAAAATTGCAAGCTGAGATGGAAACCAAAATGCAATGTAATCACAATCAACTCCCCTTAGAGATGCAACTTAATTCACAACTGGTATGCCTTCTTACATGTTTGTGCTTGAAGGATACACTACTGGACCATCATCTTCACAACAAGTGCAACCTCAAACATTTTCAGAGACCTATGAAGAGCAATCCAAAGATGACTTATCATAATTTAGAGACACACACTTATGGGACCAAGTTGAGAAGCTTGTTTTATCTGATCCTAATCGCTATTTCTTACAATTAGCTCGTATGGGAGCCAAGTTACTAAGGGACTTTGACATATCTGCTATTCGAGAGCATGATCCAAACACTCTCGTTGTTGTTGCAAAGGGACCGACTATGGCTACGCCATCTCATACCATGTCCATGCTACAAAATCCACCTTTCAACCCATCTCCTTCATTGCCTATTGCTACACCATCAAACCCACCACGTTCGGAGTACACTCTAGAACTATGATAACTCCAACCAAGGTACTTCCTTACCTTTCACAAAATTTGAGCTTTCCACCTTTCCATGTTTCACAACATACCCCCACTCCTACCATGACCGTATCCATGCCTCAAGTTTCACAAGCTATCCCAATACCACAAGTTGTCCAAGTTTCACAAGCTATCCAAACACCCCAAGCCATACAAGTCTTGCAACCATTACAAGTCTCTACTCCTATTGCATCGCATGTTAAAACTACATCCCAAACTAATGTTCCTATCACCTCTAATATGGTCTCCACAATTTCCACGAATCCATCCAACACACCATATAACCCCAATGTTAGTCTCATTGACATGACTGACCCACCTATTGTCTCACATGCCAATCCTAGCACTGCTATCTCTTATGTCAATCAACTCACATCACTCACTCCACCTCCATATAATCCTTCACAAAACATCAATATGTCTTATGTCACCCAAGGATTGCCTATTGTCACCTAACATATGCCATATACCAATCATCTCAAAGCACTCATGTTGTCCAAAACATAAACCTAAATGTCCATCCTTCTTCATCCACTAATCCTTCCAATGCTTATCATAATCCACATCCAACTCCTAATCCACAACCATTGACCAACATCAATCCATCCTCTGCCTCCCATGTGATGCAAAATCTTGGAGTTAATCCATCGCAATATACCCAACCACCACTTGTGTCTCAAGGACAGTAATCCTCAAACACATATGTGTCACATACCAATCCTACAACATATAATGTGAGCACGCAACCTCAACAAATGGTCATACCCTCATACATTCCACAATAGCACCCACAATATACACCATATTACATTACACCTCCAAGCCATCAACCCCCCTTGCAACAACAGCAATTATCTCAAGCAGATGTTGAACAAATGATTAACAAGGTTGTAGAACAAAACAAGAAGATATTTTCCTTGGGAGACATATGCTCTTATCTATTTGACAAGTCACTTAATATGACACCTTTTCCACCACACTTTGAAATCCCACAATTTGACAAATAGAAAGGGAAAGGAAATCTGGATGACCATCTTAGAGCATTTTATGTTGCATGTCTCGATGTCACTCAGGATGATACATATCTTTTGAGACTATTTCCCTAAAGCTTAGTGGGACAAGCTCTTGAATTGTTCTCTCATTTACCTCTAGGAATCAAGACTTTTGCGGAATTAGCAAACAAATTTTGATCCCATTTCACTTTCAACATTGAACATGAGGTGACTATGAAGGACCTTGTCAATAACAAACAATGCAATGGTGAAACTTTCTCCTTATTTACCCAACGATGGCGTAACATGGCTAGCAAACTATCATGGCAAATACCTGAGAAACAACAACTTGACATTTTCATCCAAAATCTTCATTTAGAGCTTTCATTCCAATTGCAATTGCAAAGTGCTAGCACCTTTAACGAACTTATTTCCAAAGGAACCACCATTAAGCACACTTTAATAGCTAAGGGCACTATCAAGATTTTCAGAGACAACAAGGACAATCCTCAACCCTCTAATGACAAATCCCACTTTTGGAAAAAAAACAAAAATGTCATTAATGATGGCATTGTGGATGCAAAGAACATACAAATAGTAAAAGCTCCCATTAACATCCAAGTCACATCTACAGCTAATCAATCTTTTCAACAAAATCGACCAAGAACAAACCCAACACCTATATGACAATTTACTCTTTTAGCGGAACCTATGGAGGTAATCTTTCAAAAACTTGTCCTAGTAGGAGATATCACATTACCTAAAGCTCCACCTAACGCAGAATCTGTCTTTAAAGCTCCTTGGTACAAAGAGAATGAATATTGTGAATACCATAGAGTCAAAGGACATAAAACAAATGGTTGCATGTGCTTAAAACATGTCATTCAAGATTGCATCGATCAAGGTCTAATTAAAATCACACCACCAACATCACAAGTGGCACAACAATCAACTTCAAACTATGACCTAGATGCTTTCAAGAATCCACTTCCATCTCATGACAAGACAAGTAACCCTCATACTGGGAATGTTATCCATTACAACTGTGAGTCATCCACGATTGGCCACATTGACCAAGCTCCAATTTCTACCATCACTATCCAAGGAAAAGCACTTGATTGTGTTGTAACTACTAGAAGAGGCCGTGTTACTATTCAAGGAGCACCTATCAACCCTCCTCGACTACCTTCTAGTTATAATATCCTTGATCACCTTGGCAAAACTCCCACACATATCTCCATCCTAGAATTGCTTTGCATATCCCCCACCCATAAAGCTATCCTTGAAAAAGCATTGCAAGAGTCTTCAATATATGGTAGCCAACATTGCAGCCCCTTGCCATCTCACTTTCTCTGACAAAGATCTTCAACCATCCATCAACCCATCACATAACGAAGCCCTCCACATAGAAGTATTTGTAAACCAACACCATATCAAATGAATCCTAGTGGATAGTGGAATTGGTCTCAATATATGCTCTTTAAAACTAATAAAACAATTGGGATATTCTAAGAAGAACATAGACACTTCCAAGGTCATTACTATCAAAGCGTATGATGATGCTGAGAGAGATACTGAAGGAGTCATCTATCTACCTATCTAAGTTGGTCCTATCACTACTAACACCCGCTGCCAAGTCCTTGATATTGAGCTTCCCTATAAAATCATCCTTGGTCGTCCATGGATCCATGCCCTTAAAGCCATTCCTTCCACATACCATTAATGTCTCAAGTTTCCATATAACGGTGTTGAAGTTACTATCTATGTTGATCCCAATCCATTCACTTTTTGTCGTGCCTTTCAAGCCAAATATCAAAATCCTAACCGTATCCCCCTCAACACCAAAGCTTATCCATCTTCATCCTATGTTGATCCATCTGCCTTACTTGAGCCATCATCTAGCAAAGCCATTTTGAATCTCCGTATCAAGTACACTGAACACAGTCTGGGTGAATACACACAACAAGAATCTTCATCCGTATCTATTTCTGATATAGAATCTAGACCTTCTTCAGAATGAGAGACTTCTAATTTGAATACCATCGATGATTCCTCCCTTCATATCACTAACCTTTTTCAAGGAACCTCCATCTTCATGATTTTTGCTACCCCTTTTTCTCCATCTGCTAATGAACTCGAGTCTGGTTCTCAAAAGACCCCTAGTCCCATTGTCAATCACATGCTCCCACAAGCTAAAGATGTTGGTAATTCCTCCATCCCTTCTAAGTCCACCATTTCTGATCAAAAACCACATCACGTTCCCAAAACATATGTTCCTTCAACATACGAAAATCACAAGCACGTGACTATACACCTTCCACCATCTGACTTACCTCCATTTCTCCCAACTCCTAAGCTCCCACCAACCATGTTAGCTCCACATCTTCCACCTCCATTATCCTATAAATCACAAAAGCATGTGACCGTACACCTTCTGCCATCCAATTTACCTCCACTACTTCAAACTCCTAATATCCCTCCATTTTCCTTACCACCATTACTCCCAACACCTAATCATCCCCCTATCCATAAGTACTCTTATAATCCTAATCATGAACAACAAATGTACACATTGTCTAAACATAAAGCTTCCACTCATTCCACCAACCCCGCTTCCATCAAATCCAAGGGACTCAAAAATAAAAATTTGGATGCC
Organism: Cunninghamia lanceolata; assembly: GCA_027924645.1. Taxonomy (NCBI): domain Eukaryota; kingdom Viridiplantae; phylum Streptophyta; class Pinopsida; order Cupressales; family Cupressaceae; genus Cunninghamia; species Cunninghamia lanceolata. The sequence goes on from BSBN01000082.1 coordinate 5,564,041, forward strand.
TTTACCTCTAAAGATAAAAATCCTACCAAGAATCCTAAAGATTCTCATGCCTTAGGGCAACAATGCAAAGAATCACAGCCTAGTACATCTAAAAAGACATCTAACCTCATAACTCTACAAGAAGAGCCCATGGCCAAAATGGTTTGGGTTCCTAAGCAAACAAGCAAGCAAGCCTAATGAGGCATCCTTATCTACCTTTCAAAATCCTAACCATCTCCTTCCATTCAAATCACCATTCCATTCAAAAAACCACAAATCCCACAAGCAAAGTAAAAATCATAAAAATACTAAGTCTATGTGGGTACCTAAATCACTCCATCACCCATCTCACCAACAAACATCCCCATTGTTTCCTACACTGCCTCCCCATCAAAAGCTTCAATGTTTATCATAGTGTGTGCAACCATTGGTCATGGTTCCATTCCATTCCACAACATTTCCATATACCTCCATCTCCCCATCTTTCATCCATCATCCTATCTATTTTTCCTCACCATTCTATATCTATGGTCCATGCTTTTGCATAATCCTACTCTCCATACATCTTTCCATCCTTTCATAATCCATTACCCTTCCATGCACTATCCACCTAATCCATCTCCCTTTCATGCAATCACCACCCTTACCAACATCTCTGAGCATAATGATATAGTCCATGTGATGCCATCCCTCTCTATTGGGACACTATCACCTTTCATCACACTAGACACTTGAGTCCTTCCTATCCATTACCATGGTGAAAACCTGGCAAATAGGTGCCATGTGTAATTGTTAATTCCAAAAAAAAATGTCCAATAGTGAAAACCACTCTGTGGCACTTTGGATGACAAAAAAATAGTACAAGATAAATAATTCATCCTCTAGTGAAAACCTAGTAAATAGGCGCCTTGGATAAGTACCATAGTGAAAACCTGGCAAACAGGCGCTATGTGTAGAGACCAGCCTCCATCATTTGCTTCATTTGTTTGATCACAACTTTCCATAACATCATCTACTATCTTGTCTCCATAATCCACTATTGTTCCTATCCGTATATCACAAGCCATTATCCTTTATCCATCCGTAATAAAATCCTTTTTTGCTTTTATCTCTGCCATGCTAGTTGTCGTAGTTTGGACTTTTTTGAGGTTAAGATATCATTTGGCACCTTAGCATACTATCCGCATAAACACATCCATTGCAGCATCTCCCTAATATCCCACACTGGGGGCACTTGTTGAGCCTTATTTGGAAGTGGACATTCATAGCTCTAGCTCATAGCATCCAACCCAAAAAACCAAAACACAACAAATAACCAAAAACATTTAAACATAGCAAAAATCCAAAAAAAATCAAAACATCACGAAAATCCAAGCAATAAAGTTAAGCCTTTGACATCAACCATCAACCATCAACACAATAAGCAAGAACTACATCACACCTCTATCATTCAAAGCCTTGATCCCATGGATACAGGGTATGTAGGCAATTTGAGATGCGAAGGAATCACTCTGATTTAGGCATAGATGATAGCCCTTCTCCCATCATCCATCTTTCATCTTCCTTTCTTCTATCTTTCATCACTTACATCATCAATAAGCCCAGAACTACATATTCATCATGTCTCATCACCATAGTAATGTGCTTTGATCCTGTGGACACAGGGTATGTAGGTAGCCTGGAATACAAAGGAAGTATCCAGTATGCAAGCACAGACAATCCACCCCATTCTTCATCTTCTCTCGTCTTCCACCTTTTTCTCTTTGACTAGCTCAAGCAAGAAAAAAACTATGCATATCAGTGAAAGCTTAAGCACTTTAACAAATCAGGGATAAGCTGAAAGCTATTTGTCTGCATGCCTTAAGACAACATTTGCTATAGCATTTTATTAACATCTTTAGCTTCAACAGGATACAGCTTTCCTCTCAACAAGGCACTAACTTAAATCCATCCAAAAGCACTTAAATTTGGCAAGAGAACATGATGATAGTATCTTTTGTTTTATTTTTTGTCCCTTTCTTATGCTTAATCAAGACTACCTTGATCTATCTATATCTTGGTACGTTACGATGAAGTACAGAATGGGGCATGGTCATATTGCTTTCGTATACTGTGACTGTGGGATGATCTTATTTTATTCCTATGCGTATTGGTATCTTGTACGTGTTAGGATTAGCATCTTGCATATCAATATCTTTTGCATCTAAGAAGCTAAACAATCTCTTATGCATTGAGACTATTCTATACTAAGACTATTTCCATACATATAAACAACAAGGTGTCATTATGTGTAGTGGAGATAAGCTCAAACCTTTGCTTGTAGCATCAAAGTCCATCTCAGAACACTAGCTACTATTCATATCTTATGTATGTTGGTTCAACATCTTGACTTCATATGTTTAGACAAGATTGTAGTATGCTAGTTATGCATTGGATACCTCGACACCTTGGTCTTCTATACCCTGGTGCATAACATCCATATGCTATATCAAAAATAAGGATTGTATTTCTTTACTTTTGCACAATTACCTTAAAAGTTGTCATATCATTTATCCATTCCATTATCCTCCTATATAGTCCTCAACCAAGATCAATCATCTTCCCTTCATCATCCTTTCCGCTTTCATCATTCCCCTTGTCCTCACCCTGCTAAACAAGTGTGTTAGGCATACATAGGTCCATATCATTATCATTATTTGCCATCTATATATATTTGCATTATCATACCTCATTACCATTATGTGCATTATCATTAGCATAACACATTTCCATTATTACCATTTGCATACTCATATCATTTGCATACATATACATATAAATCATGAAAATACAAAAATGCATAACATCATAACATAAGTTTATCCATCATCATTATAGCATCACATAGATAACCAATAATCACCATATATATATATATATATATATATATATATATATATATATATATATATATATATATATATATATATATATATATATATATATATATATATCATCTAACAGGTCAATATACAAGTGTCTACATATACAAAATGGGCTATCCATGAGCCATCAAAACTGTATGTACAATAAGCTCATAGGCCTCATCATGATACAAAATATACATAAACAAGGTAGCCCTAGTGACTACTGGCAGCTCCCTCACCTTGTCCACCACCACTGGGTCCTGTCCCTAGTCTACCATCTCTAGGAGGCCCCATCACCAAAGTTATAGACCTCAATCCTCCTGTCCTCCTTGAACTCGAAGCCCCTGATCTGCTCTTGAAGCTAGGCTACCTTTGCTCCATAGGTACTGCCCCATAATACAAACCTCTATAATATTCTGTAGCACCCTGTTCTCTCCTCAACACTCCCTGTGTTTGTGTCAACTGAGTAGCCAGATACATGGTGGCTCCATCTGTCCCCAATGCAGCTACTGCTCTATCCCTCTCAACTGTCATAGCATGTACCTGCTATGCTACTGAATCCCTCTCAGTCCTCAGGGCATCCCTCTCTGCTCTCATAGCCTACACCTATTGCAAAGCAATATCTCTCTCCAGCCTCATAGACTGCTCACTCTACCTAGCTACATCTCTCTCTCATGTCACTCTCGCAAGTATACCATCATCCTGCCCATCACCTCCCTGCACTCTAGCCTACAGCCGTGCCTAGTAAGCCTGAGCCTTTGCTCTAGCATGCCTCACTCCCAAGACCACCTGATGTCTATCTATCTCCACCCTCCTCAGTCTGAACTGAGCCTGCTGCCTCCATCTCCTCTCCTCTCTAATCCTCCACCTAAGCTACTAAATCCCAACATCATCATCTCCTAGCACCTATACCTATGGCTGTGCAAGTACCTGTAGTTGAGCCTGTCCCTGTCCCTGAATCCCAGGAGCTGCTGGTACTACTACCTATACTGGTGGAGCTCGTCGGCACCTCCTCCTCATTGGTCTTGTTAGTGCCTGCATAAACATTTAGGTTTCATGCATTTAAATTTGCAGGCACCTTCCATAAAATCTAAAAATTTATGCATTGGCAGGCCCAAAGAAATTTCAATCGGCCTTCAAAAATGGTGAAAAATTTAGTTATATGCATTTCAGAATGCATATCAGGCTTAAAAAAGGTGCATATACATTGAGGAATCTTTCACAGTTTCTGGGGATATTCCCTGCTTGTATATCGGGTTGCATGTATATTTTGTGTTGTATGTTCAGACATACAACGGCTAGATACAAAGGAAAACATGCAAAGAAAATATACATTAGTGGCATACAAGAGAAACATGCATGGGTCAATGTACATCGAGACAGGTGCAAAGGTGAATGTATGTCTGACATACATTGGGAATGTACATTGCAAATATACAAAGTAGCCGGCATGCATTCGCTATAGTGAAAGGGGTTTGTATATTCGAGATGCAAGTGCAATATACATTCACCACATTCAACGGAAAGATGCATCAGCCGATGCATATGCAAGATGAACCATGTACATTTGCAAATATACAAGAGGTCTTCTATATTTGGCGACATACAAAGCAATAGGAGATACATTTGGTGGGGTCCACCTCACATACAAGGCGGAATGTATATGCAGTGTAGATTCGCTATATACAAGGAGAAATGTGCAAAGTTAACATGCAAAGGAAAGTGATTCAAAGCTGGGGCCCACCGCTTGTATATTTACGATTGTATGTTTGCACATACAATCAAATATACTTTCCTAATATACAAGCAGGATCTAAAATGAGCATGCATTCCAGTTGATAAGGTTGAGGTCCATTGTTTGTATGTATAATCTGCTTGTATGTTCATGTTGTATATGCGATATACATTGGTCATATACAAAGGAAGAACATACAACCCGGACATGAAAAGGAAAATGTATTGTGGCGGATAAAGGTTTGGGGTTTGCAGCATGTATATTAGGTGCTTGTATGTGCCAATATACATTGCAAAGATGCAAAAGGTGATACAAGCCAGACCCGAGTAGAATTTTGATTTGTTCTATACAGATTTGGGGTCTGCCTTGTATGTTAAGTAGTTGTATGTATATGCATTGGCATATACAAAGGATTTGAAAGGTAGGAAAGCAGGCAGTTGTATATGCATTTGAATATGCATATACAAAGGGCAAAAAGAGGCAAAATAGATGGCAGAAAAGTTAGCGATGGAAGCGCAGGGTGCCTACGTGGCATATTTTTATTGGCTAACAACTTTTCATAGTGTTTTGGTGCCGTTGATCTCAGTGGAAGAATGTAGATCGACGGCCATCTTTTAAACTTTCAAGCAGCGAAGGATTTCTTTGTATCTGTGGCCGCATTTCAGGTGGGAAAACTTCTTATGCATTCGCTGATGCATTTCAAAGGGAGCTGCGGGTAACTGGGTCATTAATGGTGAAATGCAGAGGCATGGGTCGATGGAATGACAAACCAACCACCATTTTCAATGGTAAAATCTCCAATCGGCTGCATGAATCCCCATTCTACCTACTCTCTTCCTTTGTTTCTCATGCTACATTGAATATTTTTTAGCGTCATTTAGAAGGTGCAGTGCATCTGGCAGAATTTTGAAATGCCTTATAATTATTGCTGAGTACACTATCTTGCTATAAAATGTAGACTGTGTTACTCATTTTTTTTGGTTGAAGACTTAGGCATTTTGGGGGGAAAATAACAAAAGATAGAGCATTTTCCTGGTTATTTTATCTCTATTGGAGTTTATGAGTTGTGTTTGAGTGCACCTTGCACATATGTTCAGTTTCTTGTCATTTTATATGAAAAATGCATTATTGCATGTGTTTATCTATTTGCCTCCATGTGTTGTATGCATTCTCTTCTTTTGAATCTGGTTGCTAAGGGTTTCTCAGATTCTAGGGTATAGATTTCTGTATCACATGCTTAATCTTCAACTTCCATTCAAGGAGTGGATTAAATTGTTTTAGGTTGAGTATGGAGAAGATTGTATGTCAGCTAGGATGTATGTAAGTAGAGACAGTTAAATACTTATCCTTGGGTGGTTCTTGTAAGACAAATACCAGTCCTAACCCCTTGAAACTTGAATGCCAGTTGCAAGCCATTCTCTTGTATATGTCTAGTTGACTCCTTGCCCCGAGATAGGCATCGGTTTGCTTCTGGATTAGTAGTTATGATCCAAAACCCCCCTGTCTTGCATCCAAAACATTAATACAAATCATTCCTTTTGTCCAACCTGTTAGTTGCAGGAGTAGGATTAGGACCCCTGCATACTCTCATTCTCAACTAGTTAGATATGTCCAAGAATGTTGCCAAACTTGTGATCTATCATTCAAACCTTGGTCCATACGTGAGAGTATTCTTCCTGTTGTTGTAAAGCTAAATATTTCTATCATTGGGCAAGTCAAAGATAAATCTTTAGCTAGAGGGATACCCCCCTTGGTGCAGCAGAACCAGAAGTGAAGGGGAGGCATCTCACGCAACCTCCTGTATCTATTGGCTGAATCTGCTTGGGCATTGGAACTAGCAAACCCTTTGCTGATTCAGGCACTAACAAAATGGTGACTCTGCTGGGGAAGTTGCAGTGAAAAAGTCAAGTAAGTCAAGGCTGGAAAATCTAGTTTCCAGAAAAGTTGTTGCAGCAATACCAAAGAACCATGTGGTGCTCTGCTGGGGTGATGAATCCAGAAAACAATAGTGCCTTGTTGATATTCTGTCCTCTCTATAAGAGGTGGTGACTCTGTTGATCGAACCTATCCAATGCTGCAACATATTTCCAGGTATTCATCTTTTGATTCAAAATAATGATTCAAATAGAGTAGCAGTCCTAGTTATGCTCTCAAAGAAGACCATTTTTTATTGAAAGATATAAAGCCCTAAATTTCAAAGGAATATGTGGTTACCCAAATGTTATTCCCAATAAGATTCGAAAATGTTTGCCAAAATATAGTGGATCAAATTCTGTATCTGCAAACAAACATCTACAATTTTTTTGTAATTTGATAGAGGATTATGGGGTAGAGGATGAAGATGTAGTAATGAGACTCTTTGTTCAGTCATTAGAGGATGATGCTAGGGTCTGGTTTTCAGACTTGCCTGTGTGTTCAGTTTTTTCATGGGTAGATTTAGAAATTGCATTCCTAGAGCAGTTTGGTGAAAGATTTGATTTGGCCTCATTCATCATACATTTCATGAATATTCAAAAGGAAGATGAGGAACTGGTTCCAGCCTTTAATCTTAGATTTATTAAGTTTCTCAAGCAGATTCATGAATATATGAGACCCAATAATGCATTGTGCTTGACAATTTATTTGGCTACATTTGATAAGAAAATGAGTTATAGATTGAGAGATAAAGAACCAGCTACACTTCACTAGGCTTTCAGATTTGCTATGGATATTGAAAATAATCAGAAATATGGAATGCCAGTGGGTTTCATGGCTGCAAGTTGTCAAAACAGTTATCAAAGTGAATATATTTCAGCTCTCCTAGTGTGTTCATCGAAAGATGATTTTGTAGAGGGAAATATATTTCAGAATAGTATGTGTAGCCATGATGCGATGCATAAACATGAAGAAGATGCTATAGAAAATATGGGCACATCCTATAATGGTGAGGACAAAGATTATTGTCAGCCTCTAGAAGAAAAGCCTACAGATGCAAAATGCTCTTCAAATGATGAAATGAAAGATATACATGAAGTTGCATCCTGCAGCAATAGGCATATCTCAGTTATTCCTGATTATTTATATGAGGTGGATATGCAAAGCTTCAATCTAGATATAGAAAACATTGATTGAAGGGATGGCAGTGAATATGCTAGAGATTGTCAGCATTCAGATGCATGTGTGAGCCTTTCAAAGGATGAAATATATATGGATGCTAAGTATGAGTGCTTCCTTGAAGATTATGACCACCCCTACAATGCAGAGGTTGAAAAAATTACTATTGATTATCAGTGCATTGGTGAAGAGGAAAATCAGGGTCACTATTCAGATGTGAATGGACAAGTTGCAGATGTGTGTGCTCATACAGTTGGGGATAATGTTGGTTGCAGGGGTGACTACAAAGCTTTCAGCAAAGGGTTGCATTCTGAGTTCTGTGTGCCTTCTCTTGAGACATTCCAGGTGGATCTTAATGATAAAATTGTTGAGCATAATGATGATGGATATCTGAATGTTTATAAAAATGAATATGATTATGAGATGTTGCTTGTGCCTGAATATTGCATGTTTGATACAGAGGAGCTCTTACTTTTTGAAGAAGGGCAAAATTCTGATGTGGATTCATTTGTTTCATATGAGTCTATTATTTTTCCAAGTAACATCAGTGATTCATATGATGATGACATTCTACAACTAATGATAAGGTATGCTGATGAAGCTAGTTGTAGATTTGTTAAAGAAAAAGAAATGGGTAGCAGCACAAATAATTGCAAAGAGGGTTGCTACAGGCAATTAAATTCTTTTAGGTCTCATTTGAAGAAATCAAAAGAAAATCAGGTATTTGACAAAGGGAAATTTTGATTTTTCCTTTTTGGTGGCCCTGGGCCACCAAGTAAAATTTTAATAATGTATTTTGTGACGCAGGTCGATGCAGTGTTTGTCTCTATTGCCCAATGGACAAGGGACTGGTCTGCATCCTAGAGATCTATGGTTCTCGCCATGCCTGCAAGAGGCATGCGTCCCCAGACAAGGCCAATGTTAGTGCCTACATAAACATTCAGGTTTCATGCATTTAAATTTGCAGGCACCTTCCATAAAATCTAAAAATTTCTAAGTCTTTGGGCCTTTGCAGTTGAAAAGTGTAAAAAATTTAGTTGCATGCATGTATCTTTGTATATACATGTATGTTTGTATGTACAAGTGTATTGTGCATTGGCGGGCCCAAAGCAATTTCAATCGGCCTTCAAAAATGGTGAAAAAATTAGTTATATGCATTTTACAATGCATATCGGGCTTAAAAATGGTCCATATACATTAAGGAATCTTTCACAGATTTTGGGGATATTCCCTGCTTGTATATCGGGTTGAATGTATATTTTGTGTTGTATGTTCAGACATACAATGGCTAGATATAAAGGAAAACATGCAAAGAAAATATACATTGGCAGCATACAAGCGAAACATGCATGGGTCAATGTACATCGAGACAAGTGCAAAGGTGAATGTATGTGTGACATACATTGGGAATGTACATTGCAAATATACAAAGTAGCCAGCATGCATTCACTACAGTGAAAGGGGTTTGTATGTGCGAGATGCAAGTGCAATATACATTCGCCACATACAACGAAAAGATGCATCAGCCAATGCATATGCAAGATGAACCATGTACATTTGCAAATATACAAGAGGTCTTGTATATTCAATGACATACAAAGCAGCAAGAGATACATTTGGTGGGGTCCGCCTCTCATACAAGGCGAAATGTATATGCAGTGTAGATTTGCTATATACAAGGAGAAATGTGCAAAGTTAACATGCAAAGGAAAGTGATTCAAAGCTAGGGCCCATCACTTGTATATTTGCAATTGTATGTTTGCACATACAATCAAATATACTTTCCTAATATACAAGCTGGATCTGAAATGAGCATGCATTCTGGTTGATAAGGTTGAGGTCCGCTATTTGTATGTATAATCTACTTGTATGTTCGCGTTGTATATGAGACATACATTGGTCATATCCAAAGGAAGAACATGCAACCCAGATGCGAAAAGGAAAATGTACTGTGGCGGATAAAGGTTTGGGGTCCGTAGCATGTATATTGGGTGCTTATATGTGCCGATATACATTGCGAAGATGCAAAAGGTGATACAAGCCAGACCCGAGTAGAATTTTGATTTGTTCTATACAGATTTGGGGTCCATCTTGTATGTTAAGCAGTTGTATGTATATGCATTGGCATATACAAAGGATTTGAAAGGTAGGAAAGCGGCCAGTTGTATATGCATTTGAATATGCATATACAAAGGGCGAAAAGAGGCAAAATAGATGGCAAAAAAGTCAGCGATGGAAGCGCAGGGTGCCTACATGGCCCATTTTTATTGGCTAATGACTTTTCATAGTGTTTTGGCGCCGTTGATCTTGGCGGAGGAATGCAAATAGACAGCCATCTTTTAAACTTTCAAGCAGCAAAGGATTTCTTTGTATCTGTGGCCGCATTTCAAGCAGGAAAACTTCTTATGCATTCGCTGATGTATTTCAAAGGGAGTTGCGGGTAGCTGGGCCATTAATGGCGAAATGCAGAGGCATGGGTCGATGGAATGACAAACCAACCACCATTTTTAATGGGAAAATCTCCAGTCGGCTCCACAAATCCCCATTCTACCTATTCTCTTCCTCTGTTTCTCATGCTACATTGAATATTTTTTAGCACCATTCAGAAGGTGCAGTGCATCTGGAAGAATTTTGAAATGCCTTGTAATTATTGCTGAGTACACCCATCTTGCTATAAAATGTAGACTATGTTATTTTTTTTTATTGAAGACTTGGGCATTTTTTGGGGAAAATAACGAAAGACAGAGCATTTTCCTCGCTGTTTTATCTCTGTTGGAGTTTATGAGTTACGTTTGACTGCACCTTGCACATATGTTCAATTACTTGTCATTTTATATGAAAAATGCATTATTGCATGTGTTTATCTGTTTGTCTCCATGTGTTGTATGCATTCTCTTCTTTTGAATCTGGTTGCTAAGGGTTTCTCAGATTCTAGGGTATAGATTTCTGTATCACATGCTTAATCTTCAACTTCCATTCAAGGAGTGGATTAAATTGTTTTAAGTTGAGTATGGAGAAAATTGTATGTCAGCTGGGATGTATGTAAGTAGAGATAGTTAAACACTTATCCTTGGGTGGTGTTTGTAAAGCAAATACAGTCCTAACCCCTTGAAACTTGAATACCAGTTGCAAGCCATTCTCTTGTATATGTCTAGTTAACTCCTTGCCCCAAGATAGGCACCGGTCTGCTTCTAGATTAGTAGTTATGATCCAAAACCCCCTGTCTTGCATCCAAAACATTAATACAAATCATTCCTTTTGTCCAACCTGTTAGTTGTAGGAGTAGGATTAGGACCCCTGAATACTCTCATTCTCAACCAGTTAGATATGTCCAAGAATGTTGCCAAACTTGTGATCTATCATTCAAACCTTGGTCCATACATAAGAGTATTTTGCCTGTTGTTGTAAAGATAAATCTTTCTGTCATTGGGAAAGTCAAAGATAAATCTTTAGCTATAGGGATACCCCCCTTGGTGCGGCAGAACTAGAAGTGAAGGGGAGGCAGCTCATGCAACCTCCTGTATCTGTTGGCCAAATCTACTTGGGCATTGGAACTAGCAAACCCTCTACCGATTCGAGCACTAACAGGTCTCTCCATCCCAATCTCCCCCATCTCCTGAGGCCTCGTCAACTGAGTTGGTCTAGTTGTGGCCCAGTATGCATCATAATCTAGTAAAGTCCCTGGATATGTAGGACCCTGTCCCCACTACCATACAACTGGTTGTAATCCCTCTCTCTCTCTGCCAAAGCCATATCAACCACTATCTACGGCCCCCAATCAAACACCTCCTGTTGCATCCTCCCAAACATGGCATCACCTACTGGTACTGCATGTGGTATCCCGAACTGCCTCAACACCCTCTTGGGCAAATAGCGCTCTATAATATATATGCCACAACCAAAAATATATCTAGCCTGCCTAGCATAAACAAGCTCCACATCCTCCTCCCATCTCTCACAACCAAGCCATGGCCTCCATATAAACATATTAGCCTCATCTAGAGTCCACCTCCAGTAAACTATACCTTTGCGCTGTCGATAGGTAAGAGCTCCCCTATACATCCTTGCATATGGCTCTCCTGCTACCCTAGCCACCCATCCATCTAGCCTCGTCACTGGAATGTGCTCATATGCCCATACGTACAACACTATAACCTTTGCAGACATACTAGCTCCAAACATATATGCACAATCATGTAGATAATGATATAGTTGTCTTAATACACACTTAGCCCATGCATATCTAGTCCCATATGAGAACATCCCCTCCATCACTATCCCCCATCCAACTAGAAACCCTCTCGCTCGTCTGTCTCCAACCAGTCATCTGATAATAGCTCCCACCACCCACTATAGCCTATTGCAGAGCTCCTCCATCCTTGCCATCAGAATCTCTGAGCCCTCAAGCCTAATGTATGGAGTCCCGAACAATCGTCTAAATACAGCTAGACCCAAGTCAAGATCATAATCTACTCTGTCTCCATCAATCAGGATGCACAGAATCTGGAACACATCCTCTAGTGTAGTCATCGCCTCTCCCGTCAGCAACAAGAATGAACTATGCTCACTCCTCCATCGCTCAACCATCACTGTCATAAGTCCTTGATGTGCCTATACTAGCTCTAATCTTGATACATGCTCTAAACCAATGACATCTAAGAATAGCCGCTCCTCTGGATCCAACAATCTGACCAATCGCAAATCCCTAGGGTGTGGCTCCCGTGACAATAATGGTGATAGTATATCCTACATCATTCCACTCACTGTATCAATCTCTTGTACAAAAAATTAACTTTTGACTGCTCAAAACTACCTATTTTTACTACAAGCGACCCACTTTTCTACATGTGCAAGCCTTTTGATCATAAGCGAACCATTTCCCTATAAGTGCACAGTTTCTTCTTACAAGTGACTTAATTACTATAAGCATGCTACTGCTAGTTAAAAGTGAGCTAAATAATTACAAGCATTCACTTTTTGCTTATAAGCGACTAGATTTTACCATATACGCATTTCACTTCTCTACTTGACCTAGCCGACTAGAAGCGACCTCATCTTACCCTAAGCAACTACTCCGCACCTATAAGCAACCTATATTATCATAAGCGATCTCTTTTCATCTAAATGCAACCTGAACTGCCTATCTTAAAACTAATTGCTCTTGGTGATGTGTGTGCATTTATTACACTTTTAACCTAAAAAATCATGCATTTAGAAAAAGTTTCGATACATACCGGTGTGCCTACTCTTGCTGGTCGCCCATGTGTCCTCACTCACTCAGCATGATGATCACTACATGGAATCACCATCCTAATAGCTCTCTGACATCCTAAGCACTGTCACACTCTAGAGCTCTATATTTCTCCAAGACAACAAGCACAAATGAGCCTTTTTGCCCTTGAGGGACCTACTTATACCCCTTTCCAAACCCTAATTCTTCTATACCAAAGCCTATTTTCTTCTGAACCATCCCCATTTATCCCTCCCCACCCCATTTTCTTCGTGTCAAACTTGTTTCTAGCCTTCCATCTTATCGCGAGCCAACCCAACCCTTCCTGGTTAGCCTGGCTTACCTCTCGAAGGGGCATCCCCTACCAATTACACTAGGGCATCATCTTGTTTATCGAGTAAATTATCGTATCTTCTTTGACACAATGTTCTAACGAACATTGTATCAAAGAGGGGCAAAATGTAGACACCCAAAATTAACCTAGTTATCATTCGTATCAAAATATTGCATTATCTATCATCTGCATTTGTCTAACACACTTGAACAATTTCTCTATTTTATCAAAATCACTTATTTCTTCTATTAATTAAATAAATTCATATTTATTTAATTAATTCATTATCTATTTCTTCTAATCTATAATTAAATAATCTTTAATTATTTAATTATCTCTATCTCTATCTATTTTAATTAAATAAATCTTATTTATTTAATTAAAAATCCCTTCATAAGCCCACTTTCCAATTAATTAAATAAATTTTATTATTTAATTAATTTATTTTATCACTTATCTTCATCTTTCATCATGAGCTGATATGTGTGTATCTTTTATTTGAAACATGTGGGGTACTACATCTTTTATTTAATATCTTTCACATGTAGTACTTTTTATGTACATAGTCACACATAAGCCTTATCTTCCCTCCACTTGTCATTTACATATTCACCTATGATTATCAATTCATCCCAACCATTCACATAGCCACCAAATCTCCACCGTTGATTGATTTTGGTTGAGGTCTATATAAATACCCTCTCATTCTATACTACTCTCTCTAAGAGGTGATCTATCCATCATTTTCATAGAATCTACATTATCATCTTGAACATATTGAGCATTTTAGCATCCATCTAGCATATTATCATTATCATCCATCCATCATGGCATCTTTTATCTTCATAATTATTCATTGTTGAGAAGCAATCCACATCATAGACAAGGAATCATACAATCTAGGTGATCTTGTTCTTGAATTGCATGCTTTTGGTTTCACTTGGATTCGATTCTTTGATGGTGGTAGGATTAAGTTTTCAATTATATGCTTGGTCTTATTAACCTGATTTTTACCTATCACACATGTGCTACATCAAAATATGAATCACCTACGTTGTATCTAAGTCAAATTTTGATCATATATTTTGGTGAACCTAATGTGAAGAACAAAAACTTCTAAGAGAGCCTCTTTGCATTTCTATTGCTTTAACAAATCCTTTTGGGATGGGATTTTTTACATTTTCACATATTTATTCCATTCCAATTTCATCTTTCTCTCACTTCTATGATCATTTAATTTATTCTACAGTGTTTCATGGGAACTTCACCTCCAATGAAACACCTTCAGATCAAATAGCTCGAATATAAAATCAATTAGGCTTTGAAGACTCAAATTCAAAAGGCATCCAACAATAGCACCACAACTTCTTAGTTTTTAACAACCCATCACACAAAGACATGGTCATTCAACTTGGCCAAAGAAAACCATGTCAAATGTGTGTTTGGTTTGAGAATCATCAATAGGATCAACACAAAACAAGCTATAGGAAAATGGCCACCCAAATGGACAACAAGGTGAGTCATCTAGGAAAGAACTTACAAGAAGCTCAAGAGGCATGAAAATCCCTCCACATATAGCATATCAAACTGAAAGATTTATGACACATTAGGTGTTGTCAAAAGGAACAAATGGGGCCACTCAAACCCTAATTCAAAATAATCCATTATGAGATAGTGAAGCCCAAAGAATAGAGGAAGCCACACCCATAGACCTTATAGAAACCTTGGTCTTATAAATCAAGATGCTTGAGGTTGTTGGATGACCATACTAGTTGCCAAAATAGAATTAAGGAAAGGCCTAGGGTGTAGGGAAATACTTTTGTAGGAAAATCAAATAAAACTAGGGGGCAACCTAAAATACCCCCATCTAAACTTCCATTCCAACAACACAAGTAATGAAGCATTCATGTCTCCCTTGACCTCATAATTCAACATGACAAATCAAACAAGTTGGAGTTATGATGTAGAATCAACCACAAACAATCCCACCCAATTTTTAAAACATAAACCTGATTCCATCTGGCCATCCAACTCTCTCTAGATATCAAAAATCTAGCACACCCTTTCAAGTACAACAAGTGCAACAAGCTCCACCTATAGGAATAATGTTTGGAGGAATAAAATCCTCTACACATAACCCCTTCTTACAAACATACCTTGAGTATTTAAAGAAGCCTCTTGACTACAAAATTTGTAATGCCATACCACCTCATCCTCTCTCTAAACTTCCAAAATTTAAAGGAGAGGATGACCCCAACTCTCATATCAAGGCCTACATCACAGTGGTGTAGGAATTCCTTCCTAGGGATAGGGTGCTAGCCAAGATTTTTCCAAATACTTTGGAGGATATTTCTTTGGATTGGTACTGTCAACTTCTAAAAGCATCGATTCATTCTTTTAGACAAGTCATCAATTAATTTGCGGTTTCCTTTGACATGAGAAAACTAATCAAAATAGTAATGCAAGAATTTTTAATGATAAGAAAGAAACCAATGATTCAATTACACATTTTATCACATCATGGAAGAAATTCCTCTATTCTTCAACTAGGGCACCAAACATGGACCATAGGGAATTTTGTGATCTCTTTTTACACACTCTCAATAAGAACACATGAGAACAAGCCCATAAACTCCCTTATATGACCTCATAATTCAACATGAAAAATCAAACAAGTGGGACCTGTGATGCAGAATCAACCACAAACAATTCCACCCAATTTTCAAAACATAAACATGATGCCATCTGGCTATCCAACTCTCTCTAGATATCAACAATCTAGCACATCCTTTCAATTACAACAAGTGCAACAAGCTCCAAATATAAGGATAATGTTTGGAGGAACAAAATCCTCTACACATACTCCCCTCTTAGGAACATACCTTGAGTATTTAAAGAATCCTCTTGAGTACAACATTCATAATTCCATACCACCTCATCCATTCCCTAAAATTCCAAAATTCAAAGGATGGGCTGACCCGAACTCTCATATCAAGGCCTACATCATAGTAGTGTAGGAATTCATTCCTTGGGATAGGGTGGTAGACAAGATTTTTCCAAATACTTTGGAGGATATTGCTTTGGATTGGCACTATTGACTTCCAGAAGCATCGATTCACTCTTTTAGGCAAATCATTGATTAATTTATGGTTTCCTTTGACATGAAAAAATTAGTCAAAATAGGAATACGAGAATTTTTAATGATTAAACAATAAACCAATGAGTCAGTGTATGAGAATTTTTAATGATTAAACAATAAACCAATGAGTCAGTGTACTGTCAGAAATTGTATACTCTTTTACAATCTCACACTACATTTGGCACCTGTTTTGACTTAAATGTTCATCCATGTTTACAGTATGCAATTTCTAGTACTTCTATGAGAATCAAGGTTAAATCCTTTGACATCTAGCATTTGGATGGCTCAAATCACTAGGACTAGGGCTCCCAATGCTAGAGTCCTAGCAATTTGGCCCTGATAACTTATATCTTATGTGTCGGCCTTATGAATTAAGTGATGCACCTTGTCAACCTTGACTTTATTGGGCCCTCCAAGAGTAATCAGGAATCATATATAAACAAGTCTCGAATACTCATAACATAACTAGTAACTAATGATACTCTAATGATTCTTGTAACATACCAACTCACAAAATTTACTAAGAAAGTAAAAGAACATGCTCAACCATGAGTGAAAATTTTTTATTTTCTTTTCTATAATTTGCATAATCACATAAAATTAAATGTATATCTTTTCTGAATATTTTTCAACCTTGAAATTACAATATATTCAAAGATAAAATCATAGTGAAATCATTTAACTTTACATTTACAAATAATTTACACTTGACAATATGAATAATTTTACATAAGTTTGGAAATCATAAGTCATAATATAAGTATACTGCATCTGGAATATGGTATATGTCTCACAAGTCTCAGTGTCTTTTGTTGCATAGGGAGAGCATCATTCAAGTGATTTTCCTCCAAACACAAACCGGTGGTCCCCCGCTCATCTTCCGTATGGAAGTGGCCCTACCATTCACGAAGAGTAAACATAAAGAACCAACAAGTTTCCATCTGAGTCCTAGTGTTGTGTCCTACATAACTCAATCAACCATACAACTCTAGCCAATTTTCTAGCTAAGTATGATCATTCTGACAGGTTACACAATCTAGGCACGATGAACTAACTAATGCACGCAGAGACAAATGCATCACTTTGGCCAAAGTTTCTCTATAAATAGACATTTGCAATAAATGTAGTCGTGTGTTCACACACCTCTAACTCGACTTGCAAACTACAACATTCTGTAGTTTGACTTGTGTGACTAGTATCTCTAGACATGAATTATCTTGACTAAATTCAAATCCTACTCAATCTGACTTAGAATTAATCCTTAATCTAGGATAAATGTAATATATGGGTTTAGATGACTTTAACCTTTCAGAGAGTCCCTCTTTGCATACTTGCAAATACTATGGTCTATGGCTTCTTGTCATTCTACTCAATGACCCAAAGATTGAACTCTCTTGTGTAACATATCAAGTTTTTGACTCTATCAAGAAATCATTTATTTTATCATATGTGATTCTTAGACTTGTAGACACCCAAAAATGACCATGTCATCACATCACTTGCATTTTATCAAATCACCTGCATTTCAACATTAATTAAATAATTGAATTATTTAATTAATTTCATCAAACTCATCAAATTCTTCCAAATCACATATTTTCAACATTAATTAAATAATCTATTTATTTAATTAATTCCATCAAAATCAACTTTATTCTTCCAAATTAAATAATTTCAATTATTTAATTAAATCATTATCTTCTTTCAAAATTTAAATCCACATCAATTAAATAAATTAATTATTTAATTAATTTATCGCTTAAATCCTCTTATCTAAATCAATTATTCTTCCAAATTTAAATAAATCATTCAAATTTATTTAAATTGAATATCTCTTCTAAAACTAAAATAAAATCCAATATTGTATTTATCCTTCATCATGCAAAATAAATTAAATCAATTTATTTGTTTAATTTATTTAAATCTTCAAATCTAATCTATTTCTTCCATCATGCACAAACAATTAAATAAATTCATTTATTTAATTTTCTTTGTTATCTTCTAATTCTTCTAAAAATGAATCTTATTCATAATACACACAAAATTAAATAATTTATTATTTAATTTTACTCAAATCATGCAAAAAGTAAATTATAAGTTGAGTTAATTGACTTAATCATTAATGCTTTTTATCACCAACTCATGCATTAGAAAAAAGTATTTCTATTTTTATGAAATCTAATCATATCTCATGTCTGTTCCATGTCTTTTAGTCAAATCAATCAGTTAATTCAATAAAAATATTTTTTTGTGTGACACATGTCAGGTGCACATTCATCATGAATTCTAGATTTATCTCATCTGTTGATTCCATTAAATTCTCTAGACCGTTGATCGATCTTCATTGAAACCTATATAAACCCCCCTCATCTCATAACAATCCTCTTCAATCATTTAAGCTTTTGCCTCCCTACAGTGCATTGAGCATACATCACATCATTGAACACATTTACCTTTTGAGCACAAATACAATCTACATCCACTTGTTGCAAACATGGTTTCACAATTTAAAGAGCAATCCACATTCGACCAAGATAACAATACAATCTAGGTGAAAGCTTTCATTATTTTGTGTTATTCATTGATTATTTGGTTATTTGTTTAGATCGATATCTTGATGTTATAGGATTGATTTATTAGTCATTTCATTGTTTTTGATATCATTCACAATCTCGATTTTATCATTTACACATTCTAGCACGCCCAGTGGGACCCACTAACCGCTATTTTCTATTAGAAAATTTACTTTTTTGAAGTACAACATAGAAACGTGCAATCAAACATAGAAAAGCACCTTTGCAACACAATAAGGTGCCTTTGGTATGTAACAAAGCACCTTCGGGTGACAGTAACACGCCTCTGGCACACAGTAAATCACCTCTGGTCTACAGTCCCATGCCTTTGCATAACAATACAATGCCTTTGGTTTTGTGTATGAGGAAAAATTGATTAAATCTAAACTAATAAAACCAAAAACCAATCACATAAAGCGAACCAATCTAAGTAAAAGCCATTATCATAAAATCAAAGACAAATGAAAGCTCTTCCCGAAACCTGTATTGTTCCCTTTTGGAGATGTGTGGATTGCTCAATGAAGTTGCGAAACCATAGCTTCAACAAGTAAGTAGTGTGCTCAATGTGCTCAAAGATCAATGTTAAGAGATCGTAAAGTTGCTCAATCGACGCGTTTTGTATGCTCCAAGCACTGTTAAGTATGCCTGAGAATAAAATCGAAGAGAGAGACCCAATGCAGGAGGTGAGGGAGGTTTATATAGATTTCAAGGAAGATCGATCAACGGTCTAGATAATTCAGAAGAATCAATGGAGGAGAACAGTTGAGGAACGTGCAACCAATGAGAAGAAGACATGTGTCTTGCTTTCTTTTGCATGAGAGGAGTTATCAAGAATAGAAGAATGAGTTAAAGCAATTAACAGAATGTAATAGTCAATTAAGTGATTTAAAACAAGAAGAAGAGATTTGCATGAGAATAAGAAGATATTTTGCTTTATTAAATATAGAAAGCTTGAGTTATTTTAGAGATAACTCAAATTAGAAGAAAAAGCAATTTAAATAAATAATTGATTTATTTAAATTTAGAGAGAATGTTATTGGAAGAAATAATTAAATAATTGGAATTATTTAATTTATAAGATTTGAAAGCAAATTAAATAAATAAATTTATTTAATTGTTGTGCATGATTGTGGAAGAATAGTTTTGATTTAATTAAATAATTAAGAATTATTTAATTGTAGATAAGAGGGAATTTGTTGAATTAATTAAATAATTGATTTATTTAATTAATGTAGATGTGATTTTCGAAAGAGGATAATGATCAAATTAAATAATTAAAATTATTTAATCGTGGAAGAATAACAAATGGAATTTAATTTAATTAATTAAATAAAGAGAATTTATTTAATTAATATCGAATTTAGGAGATTTAGAAGAATTTGGTGAAATTAATTAAATAATGAGATTATTTAATTAATGTGTGAAATGCAGGTGATTTGACAGAAATGCTGAAATGCGAGTGACATGACAACTTGGTCATTTTACGGTGTCTACATTTTGCCCCTCTTTGATGCAATGCAGCGTGTAGCATTGCGTCAAAGAAAATGATTGTTGAAGATGTGAGACAATTTTGATGCCCCAGTGTAGGTAGTTGCCCCAGCATATGCCCCCTCGAGCGGGAAGGCGGGAAAGCGGTAGAAGAACTGTGTTGACGCTCGACTAGAAGAGTGCGCGACCAGGAAGAAGAAAAAGTAGAAAAAGGGGTGGGAAAGAAAAACTAAGGGGGGGGACACTATAAATAGGTCCCATGGGGACCACAATCCTCATTTGCACCCTTTGAGATTCTAAATTTAGAGAGGAGAGATTCCAAACTAGGTGGAGTGAGTGGAGCAGCTAGCGAGGAGAGATGCCGATTCCAGTGCACAGACATCGGGCGGAGCTGGTGCGGACCTATAGGAGGCCAGCAGGAGCTCCGGCAATGGTAAGTGATTGAAAATCCCCTGTGCATTTATCGTTTAAGGGTAGATTAGGGCTAGGTCTTGGAAGAGGTTGCAAGTTAGCCAAAAGTGCTTTAGGAAGCCGCAGCACGTGTGGTAATCGTTTGCAGCGCTTTCAGCGCACCGCAGCACGGCTGGTAGGCGGCTACAGCGCGTTGGGTAAAATTGCATCACTTTTGGTTAAATTGCTAACACCGCAGCGCATGTGGCAAAATCCGCAGCGCGGTTGGTATAGAGGTATAGCGCATTTGGTAGGGTATGGTAGCGCGATTGGTGGGTAGGTGGAAAAATCATGTCGCTTCTAGCAAGACAGAGCGGCGCGGTTGGTAGGCTGGCACGACGCACTTAGTAAACAAGGCGCGCTTGGTAGAAAAAAGGAAGTGCATCTAGATAAACAATATAGCGCTGTTGGCATAGAAGGAAAGCTCTGTTGTATAGAACAAGGTGCTTCTGGTTAAGCAGCAGAAAAGTTAGGTGTGAAGTAGAATTGGGGGTTTAGAATAGGGATGTCCATCCAAGCTGACAAGGGGGGAAAGGGATGGTGGGGGGAAGCCTAGCATAGCCCATGGGTAGATAGGATTGGAGGGATTGAGTAATGAAAAACTGACAAGTGAGGTGTTATGGATGTAGAGGATCTTGCCACCACTGATGTCACGGGAGTGACACCACGCGATAGCACATGAGGTTGTTCAGCTGACATGGGAGGAGGACACATTCCTGGAGCATGCGGGACTATGGCACGTAGTGCATTTGACACACATTAGGGTGAATCTCACCCTAGTGACTGCAGTGGTGGAGTGATACCACAGCGAGACATCGTCATTCCACTTTCTGACGAGGGAGGCGACAGTGATACTAGAGGATGTATACCACATCCTGAGGATTCGGATAAATGGGGAGATAGTGGACTTTGACTCGGCACGGGGCAAGGCAGGCTTGGAGGAGGTCTTCTGCACAGATGACTTGTGGATAGATGACGGGGAGATCCGATGGGCAGACGTCCCGAGACTCTGCGACCAGATCAGATGGATCGTGGCGTCACTGATTGGTGGCTTCCTGTGTCCAGATAGGAGATCGAGAGGATTATCAGTTGGCTAGAGGACTGTGCTATCAGGGATGTTTACACATGGCAGACAGTATGCGTGGGGCCCCTGTGTGTTAGGACAGTTATATCATGACATGCACCACTGCGTGTACAGGAGAGGCAGGAGCCTCTCAGCAGGGGTGACTTTATTACAGGTATGGGCGTGGGAGCATATTCCAGTGATCCAACCCATGGCACAGCGCCATCGAGACAGAGGTGAGCCATATGCATTCTTATATGACGGGGTGATGACACATCAGCGGATGGGGTCTGTTAGCTATTGGAGGCGGCAGATTGACGAGATGGACCTATTCATATGGAGGCCCTGGTTACTATGCGAGGAGTGGGAGGACGAGCATGAGCAGCTCATGTATTGCAGACAGGCTCGCTATCTATTCGGTAGACGGACAGATATGATAGAGAGATATCTTCCAGAGCGAGTTCTCAGGCAGTTTGGATTGCCACAAGGACTACCCGTGGGGGAGGCCACACATGCCAGGATGCGGAGGGAGGTTGGAGACTGGGACGCCGAGATCCCAGTAGCGACAGCATTGGCAGAGGTACAGGGACTTGTCCCCGTGAGATGGGATTGGGACTCTGGGCTGGCAAACCCAGGGACGCTGCCAGAGTATGATCAGTACTGGCAGACACACAGGCCGATGAGATTGACTACACCAGGTGTAGCAGGGGTAGTGGGAGAGGTATTAGTCCTCGGAGGGGAGGCTAGGATGAGACGACAGGCCAGGGCAGCTAGGCAGCAGGCAGGTGGAGAGGGTAGCAGCCAGCAAGCCGATGTGGAGATGGCAGAGGCAGTGGGCCCGATCATTGAGACTGATCTACAGAGAGTCGAGAGACTACTGCAGGAGGAGATAGCCCAGAGGACTCGTTTAGAGCTTCGGATGGCATGACTGAGGAGGGATAGGGATGCAGCGTGAGCGGATGTGAGGCAGGCAGAGGCCACTGCCTAGGCACAGACACAGGTAGCCTCAGCAGCACAGACAGCCCTGGCACAGGTACAGGCACAGCTACAGGTTCAGGTGCAGGCATACAAACAGTTACAGGCCCAGGTACAGGCACAGGCACAGATACAGGTGCAGCTGCCAGTTGCACCAGCAGCAGACGCCGAGGAGCTAGCACAGGCCAGGAGAGAGAGACGCAGAGGTACAGCTGCGGTTGACAGTAGAGGCCACACTCTTTAGAGTGAGGCGGGAGAGAGAGGAGGCACGCCGTGCCCTGGGTGCAGACCAGAGGACTTTATACAGCAAGCTCGTCCGAGTGCAGGGTGAGCTAGTATCAGCCGGCAGGGAGGCAGAGTACTACACAGGTCTGTATGTGGGTGCGGTGCCAGCAGTGCAGCAGGCACCGAGCTACAGAGACAGGAGTAGATCTGGGGCATCCGGATCCCGTAATATAGGGCAGTCAGTGTCCTCAATTAGAGGACCATTTGTGTCACCAAGGGGAGGAGGAGGAGCAGCAGGGGGACCTCCACTAAGCACAGGGGGAGGATAGGGGCCACAGCAGGAGGGCAGCTCTACCCACTAGGGCACATACACTTGTATATTGTATCATATTTGTATCATTTTGGACAGATGCCTGCGTGCATTCTGATGTATATTTTGCGGGCTCTTGATAGCCTTGATGTACTATGGTGATGTATATTTGGATGTATACACACTTTGTATTATTGATGTAGACACAGACATTTTGTATTATGATGACCCTTACATGATATATATGATGATCTATTCAGCTCACTTGTTGTTCATGCATTCCTTGATGTCATGGATGTGATTATATGTATGTATGATTATGTACTCACGTGATGACATATATTGCTTATATGATGCTTATAGATGTATGATGATAGAGATATATGATGATATAGATGTGATGACTAGTGATATCTGACATATGGGTTTTGCAGATATGCACCAGAGAGGAGAACAGGAGGAGACGAAGATAGAGACTGTTAATCAATCACCCAATGAAAACGATATAAAGGTTGGTGGGAATGGATGAAAGATGAGCTTGTTGCAATGTTTTCGCAATTGTATATAAAGAGCAATCCTTATTTTGATATAGCACGTGGATAGTTCGCCACCAAGGTATAAAAGACCAAGGTGCAGTAATATCCGAGTGCATGGACGTTGACTCTGCAAGCAAGCGGTTTGAACTTAGATCTCTTTATACATAATATAACCTTGTTGGAACGTGTGAATAAGCCATAGTCTTGAACATAAAATAAACTTTAATACATGTAAATGCAAGAAGAATTATTAATATGTAAGATGCTAGGTTGTAACACACACAAGATAAATAGAATGCTAAGAAAGATGCTAAAGATCATTCCTCAAACACGACACACAGAAAGCAATGACTATGCCCCCAATCCGTACTGCATCGCAACATACCAAGATTATAGATAAATCAAGGTAGTCTTGAGTAGGTAATGGATAAGGAACAAAAGATAAACCATAACACAAATTGACTGACTGACAAAGTAAACATACAACCAACATATTCTCTTGCCAAAGAGGTTGCTCAGGATAGATTGGATAGGAGAGATAACAGCCTTATCGTAGGAAATCTGTGTCCGTTAAAGGGGGCTATCTACCTAAAAAACAATGTCTTGCTGCAGGAAATGCCACATGTCGCAGGAGACGCGTGTGTTGGTCTCGACAATGGAGCACTACACAGAAGACAAGCTTGTTGATCTAGGGCTTTGGTTAAGCGAGACTTAGCTGATGTTGGCAATCGGTATGCAGGACAGTAGATGACTCTAGAAGAAAGCTGCTTTGCTTTAGGTTTGTTAAGGACTCTTGCTTTAAAAGGATGCGCTAGCTTGTTGCTTGAGTTAGTCAAGTCGAGGCGAATGGATTTTGACAAACGGAAGACTAGAAGGATGACAATGCTAATGGGTTGAGATGGGCGGAGAATGATGGATCGTGTGTGCCTGAGTACTGGATACATCCTTCATATTTGATGCAGAGGTAAATGCAACGGGAGCTTACAAATGGGAAGGAGGAGTCACTAACACAACCAACATGTTATAATACCTATCGGCTTATCATCATCATCATATTTCTTGCTAACACAGACAGCATTATCATATTTCAAAGAGGCATGAAATATCCTCATGCTAACTACTGTTCACTTCCTTATCGCCTTTCGCCTTTCGCCTGTCAGCAGCATCATCACATTCGGCAAGTGCAAACATCCTCCTGATGTTCACTATTCATCATACCGCCAAACTCTATCTTCATCATCATGATGTTTAGCATCACCTTCATTAGCAGGATATAAAATATCCGGTTCCTCCGATATATCCTGATGACGACCGCTTCAAGCACCTTTCCCTCGATGCTTACGTCACCCCGATATCCGACTACACAAACAACAGCATCATGATATGACTTATCCGGTCATATTGAAACATCCTGATGATGTTACCCAAACTTTATGCCGATGACTTACGCCGATGCCAAAACACTTAGCGACAGTAGGATAAACTTGCATAGGGTGATATTCGCAATATCCTGATGACGATGACGTCACATGCACCTGACGATGATGTCAATGCACCTGATGATGATGTCAACAGGACATAAGACACTTATATCCTCCGCAACATGATAATGAATATCCGGTGATCTTTCTAATATCCTGATGATGACCTCTCCGGTCCTTAGCCAAAAAAAAATGATTTTTCCTCCCGCATACGATAGCGATATGCGGATGATGGGTACACACGAAAGATGATCCTGACGACGATATACACACTGAGTATATATCCAACCTATATCATCCTGATGCACTTGCAACATACAAACTTCATCAGCTTCATAACCCGATCTGGATAGCGATATACTCACAGTTGACGATGCGATTCACTTCGTCTGGAAAAGCACCTGCAGATCCCTGTATATCCGTCAGCTGCATGCAAACTCACAGAACCGCACAACTTCACAAAGAAAACATGATGATCGGGCCGGATCACCTTCAGATCAAATCTTAACAGTTTATCTTCCTAACCCTAGCACATGAGGATGCTAGGTTGATTCATAGCATGCTACCAACTGATCTCTCAGACAATGAAATGCATAAATAGAAAACTAAAATGCAAACTAAACTATCATACATGACCATTCCACCGATTCACAGAATCAACCGGTGGAAGGGTTGAAAGTATCCATTAACCTGTAATCAGAACAGAAATCAAAACCTAAACAACTGATAAACCAGATAATGCAATTAATGAGATCTTATTTAGATGAAACATAAATGTCCTGAACAATATTTCACAATGTCTGGACTGATCTCTGGATTTCACTCAATCACCAGTACAACATAACATAACTACTACTCTCTTCTACTCTCTATGATCATTATATCAAACCCTAACTGATCTGAGTTATTTATAGCAATATCCTACGAGTGCTACCAACTCGATTCCCAGCGGCTGGGAGCTTCCAAGCGGCTGGGAGAAGACAGCTCAGACTACCTGATCACGAGCTCTAACTGCTTGCACACTCTCCTAGGCTGATCTAATACATATGCATTGGTCCAATGGACCTTATTACATTATGAAGTCAAACATACTAAAAATAGACTAATGTCCTGTCATGCGGACAATTAACCTATATCCTGTCTTGTAGGGGTGCTCCTGCACCATACTCCCCAGAAGAAGAAATCTCAAGTCCACTTGAGATGAGAGTATGAAGATCTGCACCATGTTTCTGGATCTGCTCTTCAGTCATCCAGACTGCTTCAGAATTAGGTTTTCCCTTCCAAGAGACGAGATACTCCAAGTACTGTTTGTTCCGGGTCTGTTTGACCACTCTAGTGTCCAAAACCTTCTGCAACTGTGGAGGATCATGCTTGGGAATGTTATCATGGACTGTATCCTATAGGAGATCCTGATCTGCATCTGGATAAGACTTGTATGGAGTTAAATCACATACATTGAATATAGGGGACAAACCAAGATCAGGTGGGAGTTGTATCTCATAAGCATTCTGTCCATGCTTGTGCAAAATCTGACATGGTCCAACTTTTCTTTGCATGAGTTTAGTATATTTTCCCTTAGGAAGTCTGTCCTTCTTCAAATGAACCCATACCAAATCTCCAACATCAAACTGAACATCCTTCTTCTTTTTATCAGCATATTCCTTATACTTCAAGGTGGTTTGCTGCAGTTGGGTCTTGACTTGATCATGAACCTCTTTTATGGCTTCTGCAAAAGCTTCTCCTTCTGCACTAACAGGGTCTACTGTAGGTAGATCTCTCAATTCCAAAATTCCTCTTGGATGCATACCATAAACTATCTGAAAAGGTGATTTCCCTGTGCTCCTATTGACAGTATCATTATATGAAAATTCAGCTTGAGATAGAATATTATCCCACTTTTCTCCATGTTGTTTTGTCAAACATCTAAGCAAATTTCCTAAGGAACGGTTCACTACTTCAGTCTGTCCATCCGTTTGAGGATGATATGCAGAGGAAAAAGACAAATTTGTTCCAAGTTTCCTCCAAAGAGTTCTCCTGAAAAATAAATCTGCAATGTATGAAGCATCAGCAGTGGTTTTGCATGGCAAGAAATGTGCCATTCTGCTGAATCTATCCACTACAACAAAAACACTGTCAAATCCTTTCCTTGTCCTTGGTAAACCCAAGACAAAATCCATACTTATGCTTTCCCATGGTCTGGAAGGAATGGGTAAGGGCTGATATAAACCTGCATTAGTCGACCTGCCTTTAGCTTTCTGACATATCACACATGTCTCTACAAACTTTCTGACATCTGATTGTAACTTAGGCCAAAAGTAATGTCTTCGGACCAGATCAAGAGTCTTATCTAGACCAAAATGACCTACCATAGCTCCACAATGTTTCTCCTTAATGATGTTTAACCTCATAGAACACCTTGGAATACATAACTGTCTACCTTTGAACAACAATCCATCCTGAATCAAAAATTCAGAGAATTCAGCATGATATTTCTCTCCAAAAGAAGTACATACATGATATATCTCCCCAAAATCTTCATCAGACTCATACATGGTCTTTAGTGAATCAATGCCAACACTTTCTAACTGAATCTGGTTGACTGTTAGAACTCTCCTGCTCAAAGCATCTGCAACTTTATTCTTGACTCCTTTCTTATGCTTCAATGTAAAAGTAAAAGCTTGTAAGGTTTCTACCCATTTCATGTGTCTGTGGTTCAGCTTTTCCTGGCTGTTTATGAAACTCAGAGCCTGGTTATCTGTGAATACTATGAATTCCTTTGGCATCAAGTAATGCCTCCATTTCTTGAGTGACTGGACTAAAGCATACATTTCCAAATCATATGAGGAATACCTCTTTTTAGCATCATTGAGCTTCTCACTGAAAAATGCAATAGGTCTACCTTCTTGGCTGAGTACTGCTCCAATGGCCATGTGACTGGCATCACATTCCACCTGAAAGATTTTGTTAAAGTCTGGAAGTGCAAGGACTGGCTGCTGTGCCACCTTCTTCTTCAATGTTTCAAAAGAATCATCTGCTCCTTGAGTCCAAACAAATCTACACTTCTGTCCTCCTTTGATGGTATCAAGCATGGGTGCACAAATATGACTAAACCCTCTTATAAACTTCCTGTAGAAGGTTGCTAAACCATGGAAACTTCTAACATCATTCATAGTCTGTGGGGTTGGCCAAGACAATATGGCACTTACCTTCTCCTTATCCATTTGTAACTTTCCTTGTGAAATGACAAAACCCAAATATGTGATCTCCTCTTGCATGAACAAACACTTGTCTAAATTTATCATCAGTTGCTCTTCATGTAACCTCTTAAGAACCAAATCTATGTGTCTGAGATGTTCTTCTTTTGTGTTGCTGAAAATCAGAATGTCATCTAGATATACTATGACAAACTTACCAATGAACTCTTTCAAAACCTCATTCATCAACCTCATAAAAGTACTAGGTGCATTAGATAAACCAAAAGGCATAACCTTCCATTCATATAACCCTTCATTAGTTTTGAATGCTGTTTTCCATTCATCTCCTGGTCTAATCCTGATCTGATGATATCCACTCTTCAAATCTATTTTTGTAAAATACTTAGCACTTCCCAAACAGTCAAGTAAATCCTCTATCCTAGGGATTGGAAACCTATACCTGATTGTGATCTTGTTAATAGCTCTGGAATCTGTGCAAAGCCTCCAAGTACCTTCCTTCTTTGGTGCTAGTATAGCTGGTACTGCACATGGACTTAAACTTTTCCCAATCAGACCTAAATCCAATAATTCTTCAATTTGTCTGGCTACTTCTGCATTCTGTTCTGGAGTTAGCTTATAGGCTGCTTTGTTTGGAAGTGTTGACCCTGGAATTAAGTCTATGCAGTGACTAATATCTCTGACAGGTGGTAGGGATCTTGGCATTCCCTCTGAGATGATACCTTTGTACTTATCCAATAGCTCTTGGATAGCTGGGTCTATGAACCTTTGCTTCTTCTCTTCCTTGACTTCTTGCTGCTGTTCTTTATTCACCCTCATACATGGAATTAGGGCATATGCAACTGCACCTTCTGCTGCTACTTCTTTCATGAACTGTTTACCTTCCATCAGCATTACCTTCACCTCTTTTCCTTTGGATTTCTCCTCTTTCTCTGTTAATGGTAGTAACGTTATATCCTTACCATCTTTAGTGATTTTATAGGTATTTCTAATACCATCATGTTGTGCCTTCAAATCATACTGCCATGGTCTACCAAATAAAAGATTGCAAGCATCCATCTTGGTAATATCAAACAACAACTTATCCTTATATGCTCCAATCTAAAATTCTACCCAAGCCTGCTCTTCTACAGTTGTCTGCTGACCTTGGGTAAGCCATGAGACTTTATATGGGGATGGGTGAGGCAATCTCCTAAGCTTAAGTTTTGTCACCATTTCTTCAGACACAAAATTTTTAGTAGAACCAGAATCAATCAAAACTTTACATGCCTTACCTCCTGCTTTGCAAATAGTCCTGAAAAGAGACTTTCTTTGAGGGGATTCTTTGTCAGGTACCTTCATGGTAGTCACTGTTCTTCTCATCATTAGGGACTCTCCACTTTCTGGGTATCCATAATTATCAGGAGCATTCACACTCTGAAAAGAAGTAGAGCCTGTCATACTTTGATTATCAGGTTCTTGGATCAGATTTGTTCTCCTTTCTCCTGTTGAGCTTGTGGCCTTTTCTGGACATCTGCTGGCTATATGGCCTTCTTTGTTACAGTTATAACATCTGATGGATCCTCTGCCCTGGGATCTTCCTCTGAAAGGTCTTCTACCTCTAAAGTTTCCTTGCTGACTATAATTTTCCCCCTGGTTCTGACTATTGTTTCCCTTACTATTGTCATGACTGGATTCTCCTTGATATCCATGTCCATGTCCTCTACCTCTAAAAGGACCTCTTCCACCCCTTTGTTGTCTTCCTCTTCCTCTATTGTGTTGTTCTTGTTTTCTCTTTAACTTCTCTTCCACTTTCAATGCCAACTGAAAGCATTTCTGAACTGTATCTGGATTATGCAGACTTAAATCTTCCTGAATGTTGAACCTCAATCCATTAAGGTATCTGGCTACCTTCTCTTCTTCACTTTCCTTTACTTTTGTTTTCATACAAAGTTTCATGAATTCTTCTGTATATGAGCTGACATTTAGCTCCTTCTGCTTCAAGTTTTGCTTCCTCTTGTGTAATTGGATACTGTAATCCAATGGGACATAAGCTTCCTTTACTAATGCCATCATCTTCTTCCATGTAGTGACTCTACGCTTTCCTTCCTGTACTCTATCATCTTGGACGAAATTCCACCATGTCAAGGCAGCTTCTTTCATTTTTGACTGGGCTATTTTCACCCTCTGTTGTTCTGGTATCTCCTCTGTTTCAAAGAAATTGTTCAAGGAGTCTATCCACTCCATCACTGAATCACGCTCCATCTTTCCTATAAACACTGGCAAATCCAGTTTCACATCCATGGTTCTCCTCTCCATGGCCTTGAGGGCGTTCAACAGTGGTCTCTGGTCTGCAGGAACGACCTCCTCGTTCCAACTAGGGATCTCTTCTTCTTCCCTATCTTCTTCTCTACCAGAACCTACTCTGCTCCTCAACTTCGCTAACTCATCCTTCAATTCCTGATTCTGAGCCTTCACGGCCTTGCTCTCTGCAATCTGTTTCTTCACCAGAACTGCCAACTCAACGTTGGTCATCCTTGCCGAAATCTTAGATGTTCCTTCGTCACCTGACATCCTGCTATATCCTTTTCCAGAAGATCCTTCCTTTGCTCTGATACCACTATGATGCAGAGGTAAACGCAACGGGACCTTACAAATGGGAAGGAGGAGTCACTAACACAACCAACATGTTATAATACCTATCGGCTTATCATCATCATCATATTTCTTGCTAACACAGACAGCATCATCATATTTCGAAGAGGCATGAAATATCCTCCTGCTAACTACTATTCACTTCCTTATCGCCTTTCGCCTTTCGCCTGTCAGCAGCATCATCACATTCGACAAGCGCAAACATCCTCCTGATGTTCACTGTTCATCATACCTCCAAACTCTATCTTCATCATCATGATGTTCAGCATCACCTTCATCAGCAGGATATAAAATATCCGGTTCCTCCGATATATCCTGATGACGACCGCTTCAAGCACCTTTCCCTCGATGCTTACGTCACCCCGATATCCGACTACACAAACAACAGCATCATGATATGACTTATCCGGTCATATTGAAACATCCTGATGATGTTACCCAAACTTTATGCCGATGACTTACGCCGATGCCAAAACACTTAGCGACAGCAGGATAAACTTGCATAGGGTGATATTCGCAATATCCTGATGACGATGATGTCACATGCACCTGACGATGATGTCAATGCACCTGATGATGATGTCAACAGGACATAAGACACTTATATCCTCCGCAACATGATAATGAATATCCGGTGATCTTTCTAATATCCTGATGATGACCTCTCTGGTCCTTAGCCAAAAAAAATGATTTTTCCTCCCGCATACGATAGCGATATGCAGATGATGGGTACACACGAAAGATGATCCTGACGACGATATACACACTGAGTATATATCCAACCTATATCATCCTGATGCACTTGCAACATACAAACTTCATCAGCTTCATAACCCGATCCGGATAGCGATATACTCACAGTTGACGATGCGATTCACTTCGTCTGGAAAAGCACCTGCAGATCCCTGTATATCCGTCAGCTGCATGCAAACTCACAGAACCGCACAACTTCACAAAGAAAACATGATGATCGGGCCGGATCACCTTCAGATCAAATCTTAACAGTTTATCTTCCTAACCCTAGCACATGAGGATGCTAGGTTGATTCATAGCATGCTACCAACTGATCTCTCAGACAATGAAATGCATAAATAGAAAACTAAAATGCAAACTAAACTATCATACATGACCATTCCACCGATTCACAGAATCAACCGGTGGAAGGGTTGAAAGTATCCATTAACCTGTAATCAGAACAGAAATCAAAACCTAAACAACTGATAAACCAGATAATGCAATTAATGAGATCTTATTTAGATGAAACACAAATGTCCTGAACAATATTTCACAATGTCTGGACTGATCTCTGGATTTCACTCAATCACCAGTACAACATAACATAACTACTACTCTCTTCTACTCTCTATGATCATTATATCAAACCCTAACTAATCTGAGTTATTTATAGCAATATCCTACGGGTACTACCAACTTGATTCCCAGCGGCTGGGAGCTTCCAAGCGGCTGGGAGAAGACAGCTCAGACTACCTGATCACGAGCTCTAACTGCCTGCACACTCTCCTAGGTTGATCTAATACATATGCATTGGTCCAATGGACCTTATTACATTATGAAGTCAAACATACTAAAAATAGACTAATGTCCTGTCATGCGGACAATTAACCTATATCTTGTCTTGTAGGGGTGCTCCTGCACCAATATTCCAGACTGCCTACATACCCTGTATCCACGGGATCAAGGCACACTTACGATGGAACATGAATGTGATAAATATCTAGTTCTGGATAGAGTGATGAGATGGGTCAAGATGAAGAGGAGGGAATCTTATGTACCTGAGTACTGGATACTTCCTTCATATTCCAGACTGCCTACATACCCATATCCATGGGATCAATGTACTTTAAGATTGAGAAGAGATAATATGTAGTTCTGGTTAGTGTGATGATGTGGGAAAAGTGTTGAGAAGATAACATCCTTATCGTAGGAGCGATGCGTCCGTTAAAGGGTGTTACCTGTGGAAATGAGAAAAGATTGAAGTATGCGCTATGAACCACGAACAAGGAACCAATCCTAGACCTAAGTTAAGGAAAGAGTTGCCCCCATTCTGATAGAGGAAACTATATGGATGATTGCTGAAGAAGACACTGAAAGCTTTGACCTAGGACAAGACAGTGTTAACTGTAGACACAGATCAAGACGTGGCATGACGACGAGGGACATTGACAAATTTCCAAGCTATACTAGATAGGGAAATGG
Organism: Cunninghamia lanceolata; assembly: GCA_027924645.1. Classification (NCBI taxonomy): domain Eukaryota; kingdom Viridiplantae; phylum Streptophyta; class Pinopsida; order Cupressales; family Cupressaceae; genus Cunninghamia; species Cunninghamia lanceolata. The sequence continues at coordinate 5,597,621 of BSBN01000082.1, forward strand.
AAATGCAAACAAAGTCAATGGTTTTATTATGGATGGATGGAAAGAGCACTGCGAGCTGGACACAGAGTGGACAGGACTCGATAGACGATGGATGCTGACTCTACACATAGCGCCTGTTTGCCAGGTTTTCACTATGGTACTTATCCAAGGCGCCTGTTTGCCAAGTTTTCGCCAGAGGACGGATTTTTTTGGATTTTTTTTTTTTTGGAATACTCTGAGGATTACGCATAGAACTTCTTGAGATGGACACTATTAAGTGGCTCATCTAGAGGAATGCTGTTAGGTGTAGCTAAAGAATAAGCTCCTGATCCATATGCTACTGTCACAATGAAGGGACGTAACCAGTTAGGCTCAAACTTGCCCTTCTTCTCTCGATCTGCTTGATTTCTCTGATTCTCCTTAAGTACAAGATCACCAACTTGAAACCGTCTTTCTTTGATCTTTTTGTTGTAATTACGCCGAAGGCGGTTTTGATAGACATGGAGATGATTAAGTGCGGCAAGGCGCCTCTCATCCAGTAGTTCAAGCTCAGCTAATCTAGAAGTGCGATACTCCTTTCCACTGATCAGGTCCTGCATGGAAACTCTGAGGGATGGGATCTCGACCTCTATAGGTAGGATGGCTTCAGAGCCAAAGACCAAGGCATATGGTGTGGCACCAGTTGGTGTTCTGATACTAGTGCAGTAGGCCCATAGGGCGGGATTGAGTTGCAAGTGCCAATCACGACCAGCTTCATTGACTATTTTCTTGAGGATTTTGAGAATGGTTTTATTAGAAGCCTCAACTTGGCCATTACTCTGCGGATAGTAGGGAGTGGAAAAGCGATGTTGGATATTGTATTGTGTGCACAAGGCACGGACATCTTGGTTCTTGAATGGTCTCCCATTATCAGTGACAATGGCCTGGGGAATACCATACTGGCATATGAGGTAGTTTAGGATAAACTTGGCTATTTGCTTACCGGTGATATAGGTCATAGGAATGGCTTCCACCCACTTCGTGAAATACTCAGTGGCGGTAATGATAAACTTGTGGCCATTGGAGGAGGAAGGGTGGATTTGTCCTATGAGGTCGAGACCCCATTGAGAAAAAGGCCATGGAGTTATCACAAGTTGCAATTCATGAGCTGGTGCATGAATCAGATCTCCATGCTGCTGGCATTGTAGACACTTCTTAGCAAACTGTGCAGCATCTTGCTCTATTGTAGGCCAGTAATAACCTATTCTAAGTATCTTCTTAGCAAGATTAGGACCAGTAGAATGCGCGCACAGACACCTTCATGTATGTCTCGTAAGGTAGCTTCAGCTTCTTCCGCGTTAAGACATCGTAAGAGGATACCATCGAGACTCCGGCGATATAGTGTATCACCCAGAATGATGTAACGAGAGGATCGACAGATAAAGGTTTTGCGTTGGGTGGATGATAGGTCAGGGGGAAAGGTTTTGTTCTTAAGGTATTCATAGATATCTTCGTACCATGGGGAATTGGGACCAACAAGTTCGCAAATGATTTCAGTAACAGGAACATCGATGGCTGGTATCAACAATTGCTCGATCAAGAATTCACACTTCTGTGTATTTGCAAGCATGTCAATCAGTGACCCTACAGAAGCCATAGAATCCACAGCTTTGTTATGCTCTCTTGGAATTTGCTCAAATGTGATGCTAGAAAAGTGTGGTTTGTAGGCATCCACTAGTTGCTTGTAGGGGACCAACTTTTCATCCTTTGTTTGGTATTCATCCATGACTTGGCGAATGACTAGTTGTGAGTTTCCATATACTTGTAATTCTGTGATGTCCCATTGAACTGCTGTATTGAGACCTATAAGGAGTGCTTCATACTCGGCAATGTTGTTGGTGCAAGGGAATGCAAGCTGATATGACTTTAGAATGTAGTCATTCTGAGGTGTAACAAATAAGATGACAGCTCCTGATCCATGCTGTGTGTAAGAACCATCAAAATACAACTTCCACATTATGGAGTTGGAAAGAGTGAATAGATTCTCATCAGGAAAGTCAGCCACCATAGGATGTGTATCTTTCATAGGTGCTTCTGCCAGTTGATCCGCGAGGGCTTGTCCTTTGATTGCTTTACGATCCGTGTACTCAATGTCGAACTCACTAAGGATCATGACCCACTTAGCTAGTCTACCTGTGAGAGCTGCTTTTGCTAGTAGATATTTCAAGGGATCAATCTTGGCTATCAGATTTGTGTGTTGGTTCAGCATGTAATGCCGCAACTTTTGGGAGGCGAACACTACTGCTAAACAAGCCCTTTCCATTGGTGAATAATTGAGCTCATATCCTACCAAGGTTCTACTAATGTAATAAATTGCATGCTCCTTTCCTGTGTCATCATTTTGTGCTAATAGGGCCCCCAAGGCCAAGTTTGTAGTGGAAATGTATAAGATCAAGGGTTTGTCTGCAACTGGTGGAACCAATACAGGAGGTGTAGCTAGATACTCTTTAAGTTGATCAAACGCTGCCTGACACTTGTTGTCCCATTGAAATGAGACATCCTTTCGGAGCAAGTGTTGAAAGGGTTGACATTTATCTGCTAGCTATGATATGAAACGCCGAATGGACTGCAACCTTCCCTGAAGGCTCCTTAGTGCTTTAAGGTTTTTGGGTGGAGGCATCTCCACTATAGCCTTTACTTTCGTTGGATCGACTTCGATGCCTCTACGAGATACAATGTATCCCAACAGCTTCCCTGATGTTACACCGAACACACACTTCTTTGGATTGAGTCTTACTTTGTATTTTTCAAGCCTGTCGAAGATCTGTCCTAGGACCTGTATGTGTTCTGCCCTAGAAGATTTAGCCAGTATATCATCCACATAGTCTTCCATGATGTGATGAAACAAATCATGGAAGATCACTGTCATTGCTCTCTGATAGGTTGCTCCTGCATTCTTCAGACCAAACGGCATGACACACCAACAATAGTTGCCCCAAGGACAAGTAAAGGTTGTTTTATGTTGGTCTTCTTCTGCTATCCTTATCTGATTGTAGCCAGAGAATCCGTCCATGAGTGAAAGCATCTCGTGACCTGCTGTCAAGTCCACTATAATGTCAATGTTGGGTAGTGGAAAGTCATCTTTAGGACATGCCTTGTTGAGATCTCTAAAATCATTACACATGCGGATGCGTCCATTGGGTTTAGACACAAGTATAATGTTTGAGACCCAATCTGAATAGTCGATTGGTCGTATGAACTTTGCATCTAACAGCTTTTGTATTTCCACCTTCACCAAGAGAGCTATCTGTGGGTGCATCTTTCTCAACTTCTGCTTGACTGGTTTCACCTTGGGATCAACTGTGAGATAATGAACTACTAGCTTAGGGTCTAGCCCTGGCATATCGGCATAGGTCCATACAAAGTTGATGGTTTGTTGCAAGAAGAAGTTGTTAAGATTTCTGTGCTCTGTTTTAGATAATGACACTGCTAGGAATGTGGTCTTTGGATTTTGTTTTGTGCCAAGATTTATTTCTGTAGAATCCTCCACTAAGAGAGCTGACTTCTCTTGATACTTAGATGGTAGGGGAAGGTCAAATCCTCCATCCTTAGGTGCCACAGTTGGGTTTTCACCTTTGGATATGTCCTTTGTCTTTACTATTTTGTGATCAGGAGGTGCCACAGTGTGGTTTTCACCTAGAGATCTTTCTTTATTTGTACTTTTGTGACTGGAGGATTTGGCATTCTCACCAAAATAAGCTGTTGGCTCTAGTTCCATTACAAAACTTGCTTTATGATCACCCAGAGGGATACCTTCCTGAAGTCCCATGAACTCAGCTAGAGCTTCGTCATTCTGAAATACATCTATAACGGGGGTCCCTTGTTGGTCCCAATCGATAAGTTCAGGGTAGACAAGTGTGACATTCTGGGTGCTGGTGGTGGAAGTTAAGGATAAGGAGGATAGCGTAAAAATGGAGGATTCTGCGAATAGATTGGTCATGTGGAGGGAAGAGTCATCGATGATATCCTCTGTAGACGTCGAATAAGCGGGAAAAGTGTCAGCTACCTCTTCGAGGATATACTCGATGTTCGGGGCGTGTGGTACCTTCTTACCAAATCCTAATCCCTTCTTGTCTAGCTTCTTTGTTACAACAATGGGTTCCATAGTTCCTTGATTCTGTTTCCCAAGGCCACCTTTGCCTTTATAGCCCATGTTTTTTACTATCCTTAAGCCATTGCCATATTGCTTGACTGGTATTGTGACTGGTTCTTTCTCCTTATAGAGCCAAGAAGAGATGTCCTCAATAGTTTCCTCTTCCAATAATCGTCCATGTTGGAATTGGGTTAGGAATGTTGGGGGAGGAATAGCTGCTTTTTTGGTTACTTTGGCAATGGGTGGTTGGCCGTAAGATTTTGGAGATAAAGGCATTCGCCCTACACAACAAGATTCTGAGATATCGTAAGTGCCAAAGCCTATATCTTGGATGCGAGCTGTGATTTTGGGGAGGGGTGTAGATTCACTTGTAGAGGATTGCGTGAGAATTTCAGGATCAACATAAAGTGGGGATTCAAGGGCTTTGTCATTTTTAGGCACTTGGTTGCAATTCCTATAGCTTCCTTGCAAGACACGGCAGAATTCAAAAGGATTGGGGTCTCCTGGGATAGTTATCTCCATACCATTGTATGGGAACTTTAGAGACTGATGGTATGTGGAGGGAACAGCTTTCATTGCATGGATCCATGGGCGACCTAGGATAATGTTGTAAGGCAGCTCAATATCAAGGACTTGACACCTAGTTTCCAGCATGACAGGGCCCAGTTGTATAGGCAAGTGAATAACACCTTCTGAATGGCGTTCTGCATCATCATACCCCTTGATTGTAATGCTATGATTAGTGTTGACATGATCCTCAGAGTATCCCAATTGCTTTAGTAACTTTAAAGAACAGATGTTGAGACCAGCACCACCGTCTATGAGGATGCGTTTGATTTTGCGCTTATGGATGAGAACTTCAATATGAAGGGCATCATTGTGACAAGGATCATGGGATGGGAGGTCTTTCTCAGAGAAGACCACATTGTAGGGCGAAGCAATGTTACCTACTATAGCTTGGAAATCTGCGACCGCTATGTTGTTAGGAACGGAAGACTCTTGGAGGGCTTTTTCTAGCACCACTCTATGTGCAGGTGATGACTGTTGAAGGTCCAAAATAGAGATCTGTGCTGGTGTTCTCCCTAGATGTTTGACAAGATTATAATCAGACTGAACCGGAAGCCTAGGGTAGGTGCACGAATGGTGACATGACCTCGACAAGTAGTAACAGCACAATCTGTAGATTTGCCTTTGATTGTGAGGGTAGACACTCGACTCTCCTCAAAATGACCTACAATGGAATCGAAAGACGTGGAAGCATGATTGATACCTTTACCTCTATCCTAAGGAGGAGGTGGACCATGATGAGGAAATGGTTCCTTGTACATATCGAGATCCTTGTTCGTGTGTTGAGCTAGTGATTCATCCTCAAAAGTGATTTGATTACCGTCGATGAGGTTTTGGATGAGGTGCTTAAGTTTCATGCAAGATGCGGTTTGATGCCCTTTGTTCCTATGGAACTCACAATACTCATTGTCTCTGTAACGTGCCATTTTGTAGACAGGTTCTCCATATGGGGGAGCATCAGGTAAGGTGATGAGCCCCTTCTGCAAAGCTTGCTGTAAGACCGATTCGATGGGCACTCCCAAGGGAGTGAATTGACGTCGCGAAGGGTAATCTTGTTGAGGCCACTCTTGTTGTCATTGCTATTGGTTTTGATAAGGCTGCCTTTGTTGCTGCTGTTGTTGAGGTGGAGCTTGACTTGGTTTGGAGAGTTGTAGTGGCATTTGCAACATTTGGACATGCTTAGTATCGACCACCCCATCGTTGACCACGTTTTTGTTCTTGTTCCAATATTTGGGTTTATCGTTCGATTGTTGATGAGAAGTGCTATCTTTTGTTTCTTTAAAGATTTTGACCACACCCTTAGCAATGAGGGCCTTCTCAATATTGATTCCCTTGTATGTGATTTCATCGAAGGTTGTAGCACTAAGAATTTGCAAATGGAAACCTAACTCTTGGTTGAGGTTCTGCACAAATATGCTAACAAGTTGTTTCTCTAGAATCTTGAAAGGGAATTTGCTAGCCATTTGTCTCCATCGTTGAAGGAAAGAAATGAAAGTCTCACCATTTTTCTATTTATTGTTGCATAGATCAGTCATGGAAATCTCATGCTCTGCGTTGTAAGAAAAATGGGTGGCAAACTTCTCTGCTAGCTCGTTGAAAGACTTGATACCCGTGGGTAAGTGTGAGAACCATTCTATTGCTTGACCTCCGAGACTGCGAGGAAAGAGACGCATAAGATATGTGTCATTATGTGAGACCTTGAAGCAAGCAAGATAGAATTCCCTAAGATGGTCTTTTGGGTCACCTTTTCCTTTGTATTTATCGAACTTGGGAATAGTGAAATTTTGAGGAAAAGGGATCACTGGTAATGACCGATCAAAAGGATAAGGACACACTTCCTCTAAGGAGAAGGTTTTTTTGGTGTGGCCAAATGTAAGATCAGATAGCTGTTGTTGAACTTCCACGATCTTTAGCTCCATAGTCGTGGGAGGGGTTGGTAACATCTCCTGTTGTCCAAACAGTGGTTGGTGTTGCCCATACGGAAGATTATAATGTAAGCCATGCACACTGGTGTGATAAGGGTCATAAGATTGATTAGGATCATAGGGGTTGTACGATTGGTTCAGATTGGGCAGAGGTGGAGGTGGCGCTAGGTAAGAATGTTGGCTTTGTGATGGTTGAGGAAAAGTATTGGGAGGAGGAAAGCTAAAGTGCGTTTGATTAGGTTGTGATGGTGGCACATAGCTTTGGGAAGTTTGATGTTGGGAATGTTGAGAGTGGCTAGGCAATGTGTGAAAGAAGTTGAGCGAGGATGAATGTTGTGGAGGAGGGACATAGGTAGAAGTGATTTGCGACGGTTGGGGTTGATTGAGGATGAGAGTAGAAGAATGTTGTGGTTGGGGTTGCTTAAGGACGAGAGTAGAAGAATGTTGTGGTTGGGGTTGCATGACTCTAATTGGTCGAGAGACATGAAGGTGTGATGATATAGGAGGTGGCATTTGTTGAGACCCTTGTTGCATGGCTACATAATTGTTCCCTGGATTGTAATTTGGTGGGAAACCTATCCGTGATGGGGTAACCAAGATTCCACTTGTGACCGGTGTGGACACTTTAGGAGGTGGTTGCATATTCGATCAAGCTAAGGTGGCTTGCTTAGCTAACACTGCTTGACGTTGGAGAGATTCTTGTTGGTTTTTATAGATCTCCATTGGTGTCAAAAGTGGTGATATGGGCCTCTCCCCTGTTGGATTTTGAAAAAGGGGATTTCTATACTGCGAGCCTTGTGTAGGTAAGGGCGTAGTCACCGTTGACATGGTTTGCACTGCTTGTATGGTATCTTGAGTGTCGTTGTCCTCCTTGAGAGTGGATAAATCAAAATCTTGAGGTAACTTGGCGCCTTGCTTTGCAAGCAAGTGAAAGAAATGATCCTGGTTCTCACTAAGGATTTTATCAAAGGTGGCTATAGCTCTAGGATCTTGTATGAATTCATCAAGATCTTGCCCATCTTCTTGAGAGGATTGACCTATTTCAAAGTGTCGCTCTTCTTGAGATGGGGTTTGATCTACGATATAACCTTGTGGGACAAAATCTGGAGGTAAACCCGTGGTGTATTACGGTGTATTTATCAAAAGGATCCTATCCTCCTGAGGATTGCTTGGTTGTTCGATGTGCGGCATGTTCGGAGTGCTGATTGGTTTTGCTGCGGGTGTACTAGGAGTCACCTTGGGATTAATGGTGAGACGACCTGATTGTGGTGTGCAAGGAGGTGACTTGCGCTTTTTAGGGATAACTTACTTGGACTTCATAGTTTGCTGGAGCCTAGTGGTTACCATGGGATACACTAGGACAAGATAGGTAATGCTAGGTTTCTGTGAGATGCTTTGAGAAATGGAAAAACTCTGATGCACAAAGTACTAGACCAAAGGCGCTATACTGTTTGACCAGAGGCGCAGGACTGTGCAACCAAAAGCGTACTACTGTGGACCAGAGGCGACGGACTGAGCTACCAAAAGTGAGTTACTGCTATGCCAGAGGCGAGCTACAGTGACCAAAAGCTAGCTACTGTTATACCAAGGGCGCTGAAGTAGAGTTTTACCAGAGGTGAGTTACTGCTATGCCAAAGGCGATCTACTGTACTACCAAAGGTGAGCTATTGTAATACCAGGGGCACTGAAGTAGTGTCTGATGTTTCTAAAAGGCAAAATTTTGATAGAGTGTTTCTGTTTCTGATTGGATTGGTTTGGCAAGAGAAAACACAGCAAACAAGTGGTCAAAACACAAGGGACTGACACAATAGATAGTGTATGTTCGAGGCTCCAAACAAGCCCAATGTTTCCACAGGTATAAGACAATTGCAATCAATAACAAGCACTTTTTATTCCTAGAGACAAGGTTTCATTGCAGTAGATCAGCTCACAGCTTAATACTCTATCGATAAAAATATCATTCCATAAAGGTGTCAAATATTTAGTATCTTTGCGAGAGACGATAGGTAGGGATATCTCACCCTCCCCTTGGAAAGCTCAAGTAGGTCACAAGAGCTTTATGTCCAAGGGAATACTATCTCTTTTCAAGGGAGCCAATGGTGAGTATCTTAAGGGTTTAAATCGATTTCCCTTGCACTGATGATTACCGCAATGTTCGGAGGTAGGTCGGGTAGTCTCTATCTAAAATGGTTCTTAGTAACTTTGAGGGACCAACGCCTTACGAGCAATGCGACAAGCTACTAAAAGCTTTAACCAATCCTACTAAGAGTTTCAAACACTTCGCTCAATATGAAAATCGTTTCCACAAAGAACTAGTACACCTCTTTTCAGTTTGGCACCCCAAGGTAAGGCTGACGTCGGTTAGGACTTGGCTTTCACCTTATCCCTTTTATATAGCGATTCAAAGGAAAACTCCGCTTAGGGTCGTCCCTTTTGGATGAAGTGCAATCCAAAAGCAGGCCCTTCTAAAAGAAGTACAGAAAAGTAAGAGCAAGCATGTCAAACAAAGGTTCAATTGTCCCGTTATAAGAAAAATAAGGTGCAACTACACTAGGCACACACACGTTTGTAGTTGTAAATTGTCCCTTATGAAATGAAGTGTTTGGCATTCATGTCCATTGTCCTTTAGAAAATTGAGGTGTTTGTGCATGCATGTCCATTGTCCCTTAAGCAAATCAGTATGTTCCTAAGACTTAGATTTGCAAAAAAGATTTGTTCAATTATCCTTTTAAGCATGCAATGTGTTTCTAAGACTTAGTGAGATAAATCAAAAAGTTTCTTCAACGCTCGTCCTGCATGAACATGTTAAAAAAAAAAGACACCTATTTGCTCTGTGTGAGTAATAAGAAGCTGCAACAAGTCGGTCAGTTCCACCAAAAATTCACAAGTTAGCAAAAAATAAATCAACTTTGACCAAAAGCGCTGTACTATCTTACCGCACGCGACTTACTATTTTCCAAGAGTGCTGTATCACAGACCAGAAGCATTGCATAATATTACCAGAAGCGCTGCGAAATAACCAAACGCGCTGTACTGTGTTTTTGAAGGTGCTGTGATGAAGACCAGAAGCGCAATACAATAATACCAGGAGCACTGAACAATAACCCGAAGCGTGGAGCTGTGTTACTGAAAGCGTGATACAATATAGCCAAAAGCGCTGCACTGTCTCAGATCACAAAAAGGTTAACTTTTGTCAAAATAACCAGATCTAAAATAAAATTCCATGATTGATTGACTGTTCTGAGAAGTGGTAGCTGAGAGATCTGTGTCCTGAAATCTAGAAAACTCAGAAGCTGTAACAACACAAAAGATTAACACAAAAATTGAAGATACTCCTAAATAAATCAGCTTAGGAAGTACAAAAACGCAGGTTTGACCGACAAATACAATAGCTTGTCAGACAAAATAATAAGATAGATAACGCGAAAAAGCCCTGCAAGACACTGAACAAAGTCAGAAACCTAATTTAGCCAAAAGCGCTTCACGATATTGTCGAACGCACAGTTCTATTATGCCAAAAGTGTCGCTCTGTTCTACCAGAAGCACCACAGTGCCCCCAAGGGTGCTGAACTATGTCTCCAATAGCGCTCAAAGATCCTGCCAGAAGCGATGTGCGATGTCGTTTGTGCTGTACCGTACTGTGACTTAAAAAAAAACAATTTCTCAAAGAAACAAATGGATTAGTGGGTCCCACCGGGCGTGCCAGAATGTGTATGAGGAAAAATTGATTAAATCTAAACTAATAAAACCAAAAACCAATCACATAAAGTGAACCAATCTAAGTAAAAGCCATTATCATAAAATCAAAGACAAATGAAAGCTTTTACCGAAACCTGTATTGTTCCCTTTTGGAGATGTGTGGATTGCTCAATGAAGTTGCAAAACCATAGCTTCAACAAGTAAGTAGTGTGCTCAATGTGCTCAAAGATCAATGTTAAGAGATTGTAAAGTTGCTCAATCGACGCGTTTTGTATGCTCCAAGCGCTGTTAAGTATGCCTGAGAATTAAATCGAAGAGAGAGACCCAATGCAAAAGGTGAGGGAGGTTTATATAGATTTCAAGGAAGATCGATCAACGGTCCAAATAATTCAGAAGAATCAATGGAGGAGAACAGTTGAGGAACATGCAACCAATGAGAAGAAGACATGTGTCTTGCTTTCTTTTGCATGAGAGGAGTTATCAAGAATAGAAGAATGAGTTAAAGCAATTAATAGAATGTAATAGTCAGTTAAGTGATTTAAAACAAGAAGAAGAGATTTGCATGAGAATAAGAAGATATTTTGCTTTATTAAATATAGAAAGCTTGAGTTATTTTAGAGATAACTCAAATTAGAAGAAAAAGCAATTTAAATAAATAATTGATTTATTTAAATTTAGAGAGGATATTATTGGAAGAAATAATTAAATAATTGGAATTATTTAATTTATAAGATTTGAAAGCAAATTAAATAAATAAATTTATTTAATTGTTGTGCATGATTGTGGAAGAACAGTTTTGATTTAATTAAATAATTAAGAATTATTTAATTGTAGATAAGAGGGAATTTGTTGAATTAATTAAATAATTGATTTATTTAATTAATGTAGATGTGATTTTCGAAAGAGGATAATGATCAAATTAAATAATTAAAATTATTTAATCGTGGAAGAATAACAAAGGAATTTAATTTAATTAATTAAATAAAGAGAATTTATTTAATTAATATCGAATTTAGGAGATTTAGAAGAATTTGGTGAAATTAATTAAATAATTAGATTATTTAATTAATGTGTGAAATGCAAGTGATTTGACAGAAATGCTGAAATGCGAGTGACATGACAACTTGGTCATTTTAGGGTGTCTACAGGTTTCTTAGGGTTTCTATTTTATTTTCTAATTTATAAGGTTCTAACTTGTCATATTTTTTATCATTAGCTATAGATCTCAGCCTTATCAAACATTCTAGATCATCCTATAATCATGACATCATCTTTCAAATCTAGCTTTTTGATGAAATATTGAGTTTTTTTTAGATCTAGAGCAGTATCGTACCTTTGCGTCACAGTATCACACTTTTACATCACAGTGCAATGCCTTTGCAGTATAGTACAGTGCCTTTGGTCCGAAGCAACACGCCTTTAGCAAAACAGTGCAATACTTTTGGTAACAAAATACAAAGCCTTTGATTCTCAGTAAAGCGCTTTTGGTCAATTAATTTGTTTTTTATAACTATTGAGTTGTGGTGGAACTAATCCAACTTTTGCAACTTCTTATTACTCAAATAGAGAAAATGGGTTTTTCTAACATGTTCATGAAGGACAAGCTTTGAAGAAATTGCAAAAATCCATCACCCTAAGTCTTAGAAACATATTGCTTTCTTAAGGAACAATTGAACAAATCATCTTTTTGTAATCTAAGTCTCAGGAACATATTTCTTTCTTAAGGGAAAATAGAAATGAATACAAAAACACTTCAATTTCTTAAGGGACAATGGACATGAATGCAAAACACTTCAATTTTCATAAGAGACAATTGACAACTACAATCGTGTGTGTGTGCCTATTCTAGTTGCACCTTATTTTTCTTATAACGAGACAATTGAACCTTTGATTGATGTGCTTGATCTTAAATTTTAGTTATTCCTTTAGAAAGGGCCTGGTTTTGGATTGCGCTTCATCCAAAATGGATGACCCTAAGCGGAGTTTTCCTTTGAACCAGTATATAAGAGGGATAAGGAGAAAGCCAAGTCCTAACCAGTGTCAGCCTTGTCTTATGGTGCCAAATCGAAAAGAGGTGTACTAGCACTTTGTGAAAGTGATTTTCACATTGTGTGAAGTGTTTGATACTCGTAGTAGGATTGGTCAAAGCTTTTAGTATCTTGACGCATGCTCACAAGGCATTGGTCCCTTAAAGCTACTAAAGAACCATCTCGATAGTGACTACCCATTTCACCTCTGAATGTTGCGGTAATCATCAGTGCAAGGGAAATCGGTATAAACCCCCAAGATTACTCACCATTGACTCCCTTGAGAAGAGATAGTATTCCCTTGGCTAGCATAAGCTCTTGTGACATACTTGTAGCTTTCTAATGGGAGGGTGAGATATCCCTACCTATCGTCTCTTACAAAGATACAAATGTATGACACCTATATGGAATGACATTTGGTCGATGGAGAACTAAGTTGTGAGCTGATCTACCGCAATGAAACCATGTCTCTAGAGATAAAAAGTGCTTGAATTATTTGCAATTGTCTAAATAACTATGGAAACATTGGGCTTTTTCGTGAGCCGTGAACATACACTATCTATTGTGTCAATCCTTTTTGCCACTTTGTTTGTTGTGTTTTCTCTTGTCAAAGTAAAACCAATCAAAAAACCAAATCCAAATCTATCAAAATTTGCCTTATAAACATCACTGACACCATTTTAGCACCTTTGAAACATAGTAACTCACCTTTGGTATAATAGTATAGCACTTCTGAAACACAGTAACTTACCTTTGGTATAACATTCCCGCGCCTTTGCAACACAGTCCAGTGCCTTTGGTCTAGTAAACTATTTATCAAACTATCTTGCCCAAATCTTTAAAAAAATCACACCTTTTTGGTCAAACATCTATCTCTAAGTCCAAAATCAATCAAAATCACAAAAAACAAATTGTCCTAGTTCATCCCATGGTAACCAGTAGACTCCAACAATCTATGAAGGCTAAGCAAACTACCCCAAAGAAACGCAAATCACCTCCTCATACACCTCAACCAAGTCATTCCATCATGTCTCAAAAAGGTACTCCCCACACACCAACTGACAGACCAACCAATTTTCAAAAGAGGTCACAACATGACAAGCCAACTAATCCCTAAGAGGGTAATGTCCCTTTGGTGGATGTAACTCAATTTACTACTGGCATGCCTCATGATTTTTCTACACCCGATTACACCATAGGTCAAGTCCCATCTCAAGAAGAGCAAAACTTTCAAGAAGGTCAATCTTCTCAAGTAGATGGACAAGACCTTGATGAAATCATGCAAGATCCTAAAGCCATGGCAGCATTTGACAAACTCCTTAGTGAAAATCAAGATCACTTCTTTCATTTACTTTCTCAACAAGGAGCTAAACTACCCCAAGAATTTGATCTATCTACTCTTAAAGAGCAAAACAAATCCCATGATGCTATGACTGCTATCCAAACTATGTCAATTGTATCTACTCCCATACTCGAACAAGTCTCACAAGGGAGAATGACTAATCCTTGCGACACTCAATATGAAAATCCCCTCTATCAAAACCAAAATCCAAGAGTAGAAAGACCAATATCACCACTCTTGCCTCCTATGGAGAGTTATAAACTACAACAAGAGACTCTTCATTGTCAAGAAGAATTCAAATGACAAGCTGCTCTAGCTAAACAAAACCAACAATAACCTCCTAGCATATCACAAATGCCCACATCAATCGCAAGTGGAACATTGGCCACCCCATCACGAGATGGTTTTCCACCAAATTACAATTCAGGAAACACTTATGTAGCCATGCAACAAGGGTCACAACCAACACCACCCCCAATGTCATCAACCCTCTGTATCACTAATCCAAGCAATGTCATACAACCACAACATTCCCAAAACATCAACACAAACAACATCACTCCCCCACAACACTCCCAAAACATCAACACAAACTATATCCCTCCACCACAATGATCATCCACACTCAATCTTACCCATACCTATCTCAATCAACCCCAACCATCTCAAAACCCATCTACCTATGTCCCTCCATCACAAATATCATCCACACTCAATCTCACCAACACCTATCTCAATAACCCTCAACATTCTCAAATCCAAACTTCCTATGGCTATATTCCACCATCATAATCAAATCCAACAACATTTAGCTTTCCACCACAAAATCTATTCATCACCCCTCCTCAAAATTACCAATGACAAAACTCTTTCATCATCCCATCACAACAATCATAAAGCCAACATTATTACCTAGCACCACCTCCACATATGCAAAATCAAGACAACCAAACCCAACCTAATCCAAATCAATAATATGACCCATATAACATCAATTCCTATGGCTTCAAGTACAATCTTCCCTATGGGAAACAATAACCACCCTTAGTGCAATAGGAAACTCTTCCAACACCCCCAACAACTATGGAACTCAAACTTGTCGAGGTACAACAACAAGTAGCCGATTTAACATTTGGTCACACTAAGAAAACCTTCTCCTTGGAGGAGGTTTGTCCTTATCCATTTGATCAGTCATTGCAAATGATCCCTTTTCCTCCCAACTTCAATATACCCAAATTTGATAAATACAAGGGAAGAGGAGACCCAAAAGACCACCTTAGAGAATTATATCTCACTTGTTTAGAGGTTACACATAATGACACATATCTCATGCACCTCTTCCCTCATATCCTTGGAGGTCAAGCTATAGAATGGTTCTCGCATCTACCTATGGGTATCAAATCTTTTAATGAGCTTGCAAAAAAGTTTGCTACCCATTTCTCATACAACACAGAACATGAGGTCTATATGACTGACTTATGTAACAATGAACATAAAAATGGGGAAACTCTTATCTCCTTCCTTCAAAGATGGAGACACATGGCTAGCAAATTCCCATTCAAAATACCTGAAAAGTAGCTTGTTAGCATATTTGTGTAGAACCTTAACCAAGAATTGGGTTTCCATTTGCAAACACTGAGTGCTAAAACCTTTGACAAGATTACCTACAAAGGCATCAACATCAAAAAATCCCTCATCGCTAAAGGCATGGTCAAAATCTTCAAAGAAAATAAAGACAATTCTCCCCAACAACAATCAAATGATAAACCCAAATTTGGGAACAAAAACAAAAATGTGGTCAATGATGGTGTGGTGGATTCCAAACATGTCCAAACACTACAAACACCCCTTAATCTTTCATCCAAACAAAACCAACCTCTACCTCAACAACAACAACAACAACAATAAAATCAAAACCAGCAGCATCAACAAGAGAGGCCTCCCCAAAATTACCCTCCAAGGCGTAAGTTCACTCCCTTGGGAGAGCCTATAAAGTTGGTTCTAAAGAAACTTGTGTAAAATGGACTCGTCACACTACCAGACACTCCCCCATATGGCGAACCTTCTTTCAAACCCACATGGTACAAAGACAACGAATATTGTGAATACCATAGGACTAAAGGACATAGAACCATATCAATACCATAGGATTAAAGGGCACAGAACCATATCATGCATGAAACTCAAGTACATGATTCAAAACCTTATTCATAGAGGCAAAGTCACTTTTGATGTACCTCCTAATCAAAACACCAAAAAAGATCTCAACATGTACAAGGAGCCATTCCCTAACCATGGTCAAGGTCAACATCCTGATAAAGGTAAAGCCATTAATAAAGCTTCAACTTCTTATGACTCTATTGTAGGTCATTTTGAAGAAAGTCATGTGTCTACCCTCACTATCAAAGGTAAATCTACAGATTGTGTAGTCACAACTCGTCGTGGTCATGTTACCCTTCATGGGCCTACACCAAGTCTCCCAGCCCAATCTAATTACAATCTTGTCAAACATCTAGGGAAAACCCCTACACAAATCTCTATTTTGGACCTTCTTCGATCATCACCCACACATAAAGCTATGCTAGAAAAATCCCTACAAGAGTCTTCTATTTCTAATAACATAGCGGTCATGGATTTCCAAGCTATAATAGGTAACATCACCTCACCTTACAATGTGGTATTTTCTGAAAAGGACCTCCCATCCCACGATCCATGTCACAATGATGCACTTCACATTGAAGTTTTCATCCATAAATGAAAGATCAAACGCATACTTATAGATGGTGGTGTTGGTCTCAATATCTGTTCTCTCAAGTTACTTAAACAGTTGGGATACTCTAAGGATCATGTCAACATTGATCAATGCATTACAATCAAGGGGTATGATGATGCTGAGCGCCATTTAGAAGGTGTTATACACTTGCCTATACAAGTAGGCCCCATCATGCTTGAAACTAGGTACCAAGTCCTCAACATTGAGCTACCTTATAGCATTATCTTAGGACACCCATGGATCCATGCCATGAAAGTTGTTCCCTCCATGTACCATCAGTTTATCAAGTTCCCATTTAATGGTATGGAGATCACTATCCTAGGAGACCCTAATCCTTTTGAATTCTGTCATACCTTGCAAGGCAGTTATAAGAATAGCAACCAAGTGCTAAATAATGACAAAGCCTATGAATCCCCATTGTATGTTGACTCTGAAAATCTAAAAAAAGCCTTTGAAGTTGAAACTAATCCTAATCCTATTCCCGAAATCAAAGTTGATATCTGTGATATAGGCTTTGGTGAATATGATATCTCTAAATCTTGTTGTGTAGGGTAGATGCCCTTATCCCCTAAATCCTATGGCCAATCGCCGATAGCTAAAGTGACTAAGAAAGCATCTATACCCCCGCCAGCATCTCTAGCCCAATTCCAAGAGGGAAAATTATTGGCAAAGGAAAACATTGAAGACATCTCATCTTGGATCTACAAAGAGAAAGAACCAGTCACCATACCAGTCAAACAATATGGCAATGGCCTAAGAATTGTGAAGAACATGGGCTACAAAGGCAAAGGTGGCCTTGGGAAGGATAACCAAGGTGACATAGAATCCATTATTGTGAAGAAGAAGCTAGATAAGAAGGGGTTAGGATATGGTAGGAAGGTACCACGCACCTTGGACATTGAGTGTATTCTCGATGAGGTAGCACAAACTTCTCTTGTAGCTACAACTTTTCAAGAGGATATCATTGATGACTCTTATCTCCATATCACTGACCTATTCACTGAATCCTCTGTATTTATGCTATCATCTGAATCTTTAACATCCACCACCAGCACCTAGATTGTAACACTTGTCTATCCTGAACTTGTCGATTGGGACCAATAAGGGTCCCCCATTCTAGATGTTTTTTAGAATGACAAAGCTATTGCAAAGTTCATGGGACTCCAAGATGGTATCCCTCTTGGAGATCACAAAGTTGGTTTTGTAATGGAACTAGATCAAACTACTTATTTTGGTGAGAATGCCAAATCCTCCAGTCACAAGAGTAAAAATAAAGATCTTTATGTGAAAACCACAATGTGGCACCTCCTAATCAAAAAATAATCAAAATAAAGGATGTATCTGAAGGTGAAAACCCAATTATGGCACTTGAGGATGGAGGATTTAACCTTCTCGTACCATCTAAGTATCAAGAGAAATCAACTCTCCTAGTGGAAGATTCTACAGAGATAAATCTGGGCACAGAGAAAAATCTTAAGTCCACATTCCTTGCAGCATCATTATCAAAACAAGAGCGCAAAAATCTTAACAACTTCTTACAGTGAACCATCAACTTTGCGTGGACCTATGCAGATATGTTAGGGTTAGACCCTTCGCTAGTAGTTCACTATCTCACGATTGATCCAAAAGCTAAAATGGTCAAGCAAAAACTAAGAAAGATGCACCCATAGATCACTCTCTTGGTGAAAGTTGAAAGACAAAAGTTACTAGATGTAAAATTTATCAAGCCTATTGATTATCCAGAATGGGTCTCAAACATTGTACCTGTGGCTAAACCAAATGGGGGTATCCGCATGTGTTCTGACTTCAGAGATCTCAACAAAGCATGTCCCAAAGATGACTTTCCATTACCAAACATTGATCTCATTGTAGACTTGACTACTGGTCATGAAATTCTTTCTCTAATGGATGGATTTTCTGGCTATAATCAGAT
This sequence comes from Cunninghamia lanceolata, assembly GCA_027924645.1. NCBI lineage: Eukaryota > Viridiplantae > Streptophyta > Pinopsida > Cupressales > Cupressaceae > Cunninghamia > Cunninghamia lanceolata. The sequence continues at coordinate 5,615,998 of BSBN01000082.1, forward strand.
AATGATAGTAGAAGAAGATCATCATAAAACAAATTTTACTTGTCCTTGGGGTACCTATTGTTGGTGCATCATGCCATTTGGTCTTAAAAACACAGGTGCAACCTATTAAAGAGCAATGACAGTGATATTACATGATCTCTTTCATCACATCATGGAGGACTATGTGGATGATATACTAGCAAAGTCTTCTAGGGCAGATCACATAAAGGTTCTAGGCTAAATCTTCGACAGACTAGAAAAATATCAAGTAAGACTTAATCCAAAGAAGTGTGTCTTCGAGGTAACCTCAGGAAAACTGTTGGGATACATTGTATCTCATAGAGGCATTGAAGTAGATCCAACAAAAGTCAAGGCTATAGTGGAGATGCCTCCACCAAAGAATCTGAAAGCATTAAGGAGCCTTCAAGGAAGGTTACAATCCATTAGGCAGTTTATCTCACAGCTAGTGGATAAATGTCAACCATTTCAATACTTTCTCTGAAAGGATGTCTTATTTCTATGGGATGCTAAGTGTCAAGTAGCATTTGATCAACTCAAGCAATATCTAGCTACACCTCCAGTCTCGGTACCACCAGTTGCTGATAGGCCTTTGATCTTGTACATCTCAACTACAACTGCAGCCCTAGGGGCTCTTCTAGCACAACATGATGAGTCAAGAAAGGAGCATGCAATCTATTATATCAGTCAAACCTTGGTGAGTTATGAACTCAATTATTCACCTATGGAAAGAGCTTGTTTATCCTTAGTGTTTGCTTCCCAAAAGTTATGGCATTACATGCTAAACCCACACATAAATCTAATAGCCAAAATTGATCCATTAAAGTATCTACTAGCAAAAGTAGCTCTCACAGGTAGACTAGCTAAATGGGTCATGATCCTCAGTGAGTTTGACATTGAGTATGTGGATTGTAAAGCAATCAAGGGACAAGCCCTAGCAGATCAACTAGCAGAAGCACCCATGATAGATGTACATCCTATGGTGTTTGACTTTTCAAATGAAAATCTCTTTAATATTTCTACCTTAGTAATGTGGAAATTATATTTTGATGGTTCCTACACACAGCATGGATCAAGGGTTGACATCCTTTTTATCACACCACAAAATGACTATATCCCAAAGTCATATCAGCTTGCATTTCCTTGTACCAACACCATAGCTGAGTATGAAGCACTCCTCATAGGTCTCCATACAACAGTCCAATGGGAAATCAAAGAACTACAGGTATATGGAGACTCACAACTAGTCATTCGACAAGTCATTGATGAGTACCAAACAAAAGATGAAAAGTTGGTCCCTTACAAGCAACTAGTGGATGCCTATAAACCACACTTTTCTAGCATCACTTTTGAGAAAATTCCAAGAGAGCATAACAAAGCTGTAGATTCTATGGCTTCTGTAGGGTCACTTATAGACATGCCTGCAAACACACAGAAATGTGAATTCTTGATTGACCAATTGTTGATACCAGCCATCGATGTTCCAACTACTGAAATCATATACGAACTTGTTGGTCCTAATTCCCCATGGTATGAAGATATCTATGAATACCTTTAACATGGTACCTCTCCTGTTGAGCTATCTACAAACCAACGTAAAACCTTTATCTATCGATCCTTCTGTTACACCATTCTAGGTGATACACTACATCGTTGGAGTCTCGATGGTATCCTCTTACGATGTCTTAACGCGGAAGAAGCTGATGCTACCTTACGAGACATACACGAAGGTGTCTATGGTGCACATTCTACCGGTCCTAACCTCGCTAAGAAGATACTCCACATAGGGAATTACTGGCCTACCATAGAACAAGATGCTTTACAGTTTGCTAAGAAGTGTCTACAATTCTAGCAGCATGGTGATTTGATTCATGTACCAGCTTATGAACTACAACATATGACAACTCCATGGCCTTTTTCACAATGGGTCTCGACCTCATAGGACAAATCCACCCATCATCATCCAATGGCCATAAATTTATCATTACCGCCACTAAGTATTTCACAAAGTGGGTCAAAGCCATTCCCATGACTTATATCACCGACAAGCAAATAGCCCAATTTATCCTTAACTACCTCATTTGCTGATACGGTATCCCCCAAGCCATTGTCACTGATAATGGGAGACCATTCAAAAATCAAGATGTTCATGCCTTATGCACACAATACAATATCCAACATCACTTTTCCACTCCCTACTATCCACAAAGTAACAGCCAAGCCAAGGCTTCCAACAAAACCATTCTTAAAATCCTCAAGAAAATAGTCAATGAAGCTGGTCGTGATTGGCACCTGTAACTCAATCCCAACCTATGGACCTGCCACACTAGTATCAGAACACCAACTGGTGCAACACCCTATTCCCTAGTCTATGTCTCTAAAGCCATCCTACCTATAGAGGTCGAGATCCCATCCCTTAGAGTATCCATGCAGCACCTGATTGATGGAGAGGAGTATCACACTTCCAGATTAGTTGAGATAGAACTATTAGATGAGAGATGCCTTGCAATGCTTAATCATCTTAATGTCTATCAAAACCACCTCCGGTGCAACTATAACAAGAAGATCAAGGAAAGACGGTTTCAAGTTGGTGACCTTGTCTTAAAGGAAAATCAGAGAAATCAAGCAAATCGAGAAAAGAAGGGCAAGTTTGAGCCTAATTGGTTAGGACCCTTTGTTATCACAACAACATATGGATCAAGAGCTCATACTTTAGCAATACCTGAAGGCATTCCTCTAGATAAACCACTCAACAATGTTCATCTCAAGAAGTTCTTTGCCTAATCCTTAGAGTATCCTTAGAAAAAAATCAAAAAAATCAAAAAGATTAAAAAAAATCCATCCTCTGGTAAAAACCTAGTAAACAGGTGCCTTAGATAAGTACCATAGTGAAAACCTAGCAAACATGTGCTATGTGTAGAGTCAGCATCCATCATCTATCGTGACTTGTTCATTCCATGTCTATTTCATAATAAACTTCATCCATTCATTCATAATAAACTATTGACCTTTTGCATTTCCATTTCCCTATCTAGAATAGCTTGGAAATTTGTCAATTGTCAGCTCATCCTATGTCAAGTTATCTATGTCAATTGTCATCTTATCCTATGTCAAGTTATCCATGTCAATCATCATCATTATCCTATGTCAAGTTATCCATGTCAATCATCATCGTTATCCTATGTCAAGTTATCAATGTCAATTGTCAGCTTATCCTATGTCAAGTTATCCATGTCAATCGTCAGCTCATCCTATGTCAAGTTATCCATATCAATCGTCAGCTCATCCTATGTCAAGTTATCCATGTCAATCATCGGCTCATCCTATGTCTAGTTATCCATGTCAATTGTCAGCTTATCCTATGTCAAGTTATCTATGTCAATCGTCATCTTATCCTATGTCAAGTTATTCATGTCAATCATCATCTTATCCTATGTCCAATTATCCATGTCAATCATCAGCTTATTCTATGTCCAGTTATCCATGTCAATTCATCCATCATCATTATCCTATGTCAAGTTATCCATGTCAATCGTCAACTCATCCTATGTCAAGTTATCCATGTCAATCATCATCGTTATCCTATGTCAAGTTATCCATGTCAATCATCATCTCATCCTATGTCAAGTTATCCATGTCAATCATCAGTTCATCCTATGTCAAGTTATCCATGTCAATTGTCATCTCATCTTATGTCAAGTTATCCATGTCAATTGTCAACTCATCCTATGTCAAGTCATCCATGTTAATCATCAACTTATCCTATGTCAAGTTATTCATGTCAATCATCATCATTATCCTATGTCAAGTTATCCATGCCTATCATTAGCTCATCCTATGTCAAGTTATCTATTGTCAATCATCAGCTTATCCTATGTCAAGTTATCCATGTCAATCATCAACTCATCCTATGTCAAGTTATCCATGTCAATCATCAACTCATCCTATGCCAAGTTATCCATGTCAATCGTCAACTTATCCTATGTCAAGTTATCCATGTCAATCGTCAACTTATTCTATGTCAAGTTATCCATGTCAATCGTCAGCTTATCCTATGTCAAGTTATCCATGTCAATCGTCAGCTTATCCTATGTCAAGTTATCCATGTCATCGTCAACTTATCTTATGTCAGTTCATCCATCATCATTATCCTTTGTCAAGTTATCCATGTCAATCATCTGCTTATCCTATGTCAAGTTATCCATGTCAATCATCAGCTCTTCCTATGTCTAGTTATCCATGTCAAACATCATCTTATCCTATGTCAAGTTATCCATGTCAATCGTCAGCTTATCCTATGTCAAGTTATCCATGTCAATCGTCAGCTTATCCTATGTCAAGTTATCCATGTCATTGTTAGCTTATCTTATGTCAGTTCATCCATCATCATTATCCTATGTCCAATTATCCATGTCATTGTCAGCTTATCCTATGTCAGTCATCCATAATGGCAACTCTTTCCTTAACCTAGGTCTAGGAATAGATCCTTGTTTGTGGTTCATCAACCATCTCAAACAAAAACAAAAACACTTCAACCATCTCGCCGAAACCAAAACACTTCATCCTATCCTTCATCATCACACCAAACCAGAACTACATATTATCTCATCTCTATCTTAAGGTACATTGATCCCATGGATATGGGTATGTAGGCAGTCTGGAATATGAAGGAAGTTTCCAGTACTCAGGTACATAAGATATCATCATTTTACCTACCCAAGCTCAAACACCTTGACCCACTCATCACTCTATCCAGAACTACATATTATCATTTTCATCGTTCATCATAATGTGCCTTGATCCCATGGATATAGGGTATGTAGGAAGTCTATAATATGAAGGAAGTTTCCAGTACTCAGGCACATATGATTCATCATTCTTCACCCATCTCAATCCATTGACATTCCATCTTTATAGCCTTCCATTTATCACAATCCATCCATCCACCTCGACTTGACTAACTCAAGCAGCAAAACAAAAAAAGCAACGCATCCTTTCAAAGCAAAAGTACTTAACAAACCTGAAGCAAAGAAACCTACTTGCAGAGCCATATGCTGCCCTACATATCGATTGCCAACATTTTCTATACCAATCAACTTATCCTATCAACAGATCAACACCCTTTAACCGATATATCATTCCTACAATAAGGTTGTTATCTATCTAATCTACCCAACCAATCCAATCTATCCTGAGCAACCTCCTTGGAAAGAGAATATGTTGGTTGTATGTTTACTTTGTAAGTCAGTCAATTTGTTTTTTTGTTTATCTTTTTGTGCCTTTCCCATTAATTATTCAAGACTACCTTGATTTATCTATATCTTGGTATGTTGTGATGCAATACAGATTGGGGGCATAGTCATTGCTTTTGTGTGCTATGTTTGAGAAATGATCTTTATCTTCCTTAGCATCATATTTATCTTGTGCGTGTGTTACAACCTAGCATCTTACATATTAATATGCTTTTTGCATTTATGTATTAAAGTTTATTATATGTTCAAGACTATGGCTCATTCACATGTGTGTGTTACAACCTAGCATCTTACATATTAATATGCTTCTTGCATTCATGTATTGAAGTTTATTTTATGTTCAAGACTATGGCTCATTCACATATCCAACAAGGTTATATTATGTCTAAGGGATCTAAGTTTAAACTGCTTGCTTGCAGAGTCAACGTCCTCGCACTAGGATATCATAGCACCTTGGTCTTTTATACCTTGGTGGCAAACTATCTGTGTGCTATATCAAAAATAAGGATTGCTCTTTATAAACATTTGTGAAACCGTTGCAACAAGTTATCCAAGTCCACCCATCCATTTATCCAAATCATCATGTAGTTTTTCAAGCAAAGATCGATCAATAGTCTTTCTATCATGTTCTCTTCTCCACTGTCTTCTATCTATCATCAATGTCTGACGCATATCTGCAAAACCACATGTAGACATCGCATTTCATAAGCATCATTATTATCATGTAAAATCATCATCATGTCATAATGTCATCATATGTCATACATCTATAAGCATCTATAAGCATATACATCATCATGTCAAATCATAATCATAAATACATGTCATCACATCCATAGAATATAGAAGTACATCACAAACAAAAGCATGAACATCCATGAGCATAAACATCATCATATGTCATCATATATCACCATCTGAGGTAATCAAAAAATACAAATGTCCATGTCTACATCAACAGTCCATATATACATCCAAATATACATCAAAAAGTACATAATGGATATCAAGATCCCACAATATACATTAGATGCATGCAGGCATCAATCAATATGTACAAGTGTGACAATGATACAAAAATGTACTACAACATATACAAAAAGCATGCTTTAGTGTGAGCTAGTGTGTGGAGCTCCCCGCCTGCTACAAACCCTATGCACCGCTGGTACTCGGCGAAGGTCCCCCTGGTAGTCCCTCTCCCTGTGACGGCTGCGGTTGTCCCATAACTGACAACACTGATCTCCCCATCCTATGTGACGAGGAGGCCCCTTACCTGCTCTGCTCTCGGAAGCTAGGCTCCCTCTGATCAGTCGGCACTATTCCAAAATAGAGGCCTTTGTAGTACTTAGCCTCTCTCCCAACTGTAAACAGCTCACCCTGAACTCAGGTAAGCTCCACTGCACGGCATGTAGCATCCCTCTCTCACCTCACCCTTTGCAAGGTGGCCTCCACAACCAATCTCAACTATACTAATACATCTCTCTTCGCTGTCTACTGGGCAATCTGCCCATCATCCGCTAGCAGTGGTGGTGGTGTTGGTGGCACTACTTATGCTGCTGCCAGTGCTGCCTGCATTACTGTTGCTTCTTGTGCATGTAGCTGGGCCTGAGCCTCAACCTGTTTGGCCTCAACCCGGGCTGCGTCTCTGTCTCTCCTCATCCTCACCACCCAGAGCTCCAAGCAAGTCCTCCTCACTATCTCCTCTTGCAATAATCTCTAGGCCTGTTGTAGTGGTGTCTCTTCCAGCAAAACCACCTGATGAGGCACCCTAGCCTCAGCCATCTAAAGATCCTCCTGGTCTCCTCCATCATCCCCCCCAGTTTGTCTCTGTGTTGTAGCCTATTGTTGGGCCTTTCGCCAAGCCCTCGCCTCAACTCCACCAACTACCACCTCTCACACTACTCCCGTCACCCCCGGTCTAGTAAGTCTCACCGACCTATGTGTCTGCTAGTAGGTATCATATGCTGGAAGTGTGCCTAGATCTACCTCCCTGAGGATCCAGTCCCACATCACTAGGGCAAGTCCCTGTAAATCTACTAACATTGTCATTGCAACAATCTCAGGCCCCTAATTCTCCACCTCTCTTTGAGTCTAAGAAAATATGGCCTCACCTACTGGCTCCCCCTGTGGCAAACCAAACTGTCTCAGTACCCTCTCAGGAAGGTATCTCTCAATGGTATCGATGCGTCAGCCAAACAGGTATCTTGCATGTCTACAGTACACCAAATCCTCATGATCATCATCCCAAGGCTCACAGTCCCTCCAAGGGTGCCAAACAAACATATCTATCTCATCTAACTACCTCCGCCAGTAACTCATGGAACAAAGTCGTCGGTGAGTGATAACACCCTCATATAAGAAAGCATATGGCTTGCCATGATCTTAGAGATGTTGAGAGATAGGTCTAATCAATGAGATATGCTCCCAGGCCCATACCTATAATAATGTAACACCTGTTGACAAGTTGCTCCCTGATCTATATACATAGTCATGCCAACCATGATACAGCTGACTCAAAGCACACGGTCCCCATGCATATCGGATCCCATGTGTAAACATCCCTAACAACACAATGCCCCCATCCAATAGATAGTCCTCGTGAGCATCGGTCTGGACATAAGAATCCTTCAATTAGTGAAACAATAATCCATCTGATCCTATCACAGAGCCGATGTACTCAAGCCCACCAAATCTCATGATCTTGCACATCTAGGTCATCCGTAGCAAAAATCTCTTGCATGCCTACCTCTCCCCGCTCTGTGTCATAGTCAACTCTCATGCCCTCAATCAGAATCCATAGGATGCACCAAACATCGTCAAGGGTAACAGTTGTTGCAAGTATGAGGTTAACCAGTGTTGTCATTGATGTCAACATACTCATATTGCATTGATAACAAGGATTGGATGAGCTATGTGCTGAGGTTATTGAGGAAATTAGTCTCAATCAGGAACAGTGAAGAACAGTGATGAGAAGAAGGCAAAAGTACTCAATAGGTTGAGGATCAGAGGATGCGAATTAAAGGGTTTGTAGATATGAGTCTTGAGATGTTCCAGTTAAGATTTCAAAGGTCCGCATAAAGATCTGAAGAAGTTATGGCTGCTTGTGTAGAACCGGTTTCGGCAGGTGTTCAGTGGAGACACAGTGTCATAGATTGGTCCGGTGAGATCCGGAATTACATTATGTCACTCTGCGGATTGGAAGGAGTGTTGAAGAAGTCAGTGTGAAGTAACAACTAGATTTGTGAATGATTTGGAGGTCCGAAAGAACCTTTTTCATTATGACAGTGATGATAGACTGTGTTCTTGAAGTTCTGGATGAAGAACAGAAGAATTTGAGTAAGCTAATAAAGTGCAGATGTTCTTGATGACTCAGGAAAGGTTTTGGTGATCTTTGGATCATGTTCTATTCTTATTGGCTGTCCACATTGAAGTTAGAGTTTGCATTCGAAGAATAACCACGGATATTGGTGTTCTTCTTAAGACTGGCCGACCAGATGTATTACACGTCTTGCGAATGATCTTGTAAGTGTTTGCCGACTTAGATGATTATTCCTAAGTCGATGCCTTGTATAAATAAGGGTTTGTGAATTCATTTTGTAGTGTGTCTTGTGGTGATGAGAGTGATATAGCGAAGAGAAGTGCGAAAGGCAGAGCAGGAGTTTTTGGGCTTAAATGGAATTGATCCAGGCATGGTAAAGATGTCAATCTCCAGTTCAAGTTTGTAATACTTGTTATCTTGTAGACAATGTGTCTCTTGTAGGTAGTGTCCCTCCTTGTGAGCAATGTGCTCGGGCAGTGAGCCCTAATTGGCATGTGCCATCCAATTTTCTTATTCTTCTAACAGAGAATAATCCTTCGGTTAATCACCCCGTGGTTTTTCCCTTAACCAGGTTTTCCACGTCAAAATCTTGGTGTCTAATGTGTTGATGTTTATCTGCTCTGGTGTTTATGCTTTATATGAATGGTTAATTGATATGCTATTAAATAACAAAGAAGAATCAAGTGTCTGAAGTAGAAGCAAGTTTTTGTACAACTGATTCACGCCCCCTCTCAGTTGTGTGCCCTAGATCTAACAATTGGTATCAGAGCTAGGTTCCTCTAAAAGGAGCTTAACCGCTTGAGGAGATCCAGGATGTCGTCATACAAGGACAGTCCGAAGTTTGATGGAACCAACTTCACTCTTTGGAAAGGCCGCATGAAATGTCATTTGGAGTGTATGGGAAAGGCGTACTTGTCCATGGTCACAAAAGCATATACACCTCCACAGGGTGGTCCGACAACTCTAAATGAAATCACAGATGCTAAAAACAATCTGCGGACTAAAGAGGCTCTTCTAAGTGCATTAACTGACTCAGAGCTCTCAAATGTTATTGACCTACCAACTGCCTATGAGATCTGGATTAAACTGGAACTTCTGCATGAAGGAAATGAGTATGTTAAGAGTGCAAGGTTACAGAGTCTCAAAGGGAAATTTGAAAGATTGAAGATGAGAGATGATGAAAATATCACTACCTTTATGCCAAGAGTAAATGAACTGGTGTGTGGAATTAGGAATGCTAGTGGAGTTTTGGATGAAAATGAGATTGTTTGCAAAATTCTCAGATCCCTTCCTACTGCCTACAAAATCAAGGTTGCTGCCATTGATGAATTCAGAGCCCATACAACTGTCACAAGAGACCAATTGGCTGGCAAACTAGCTGCATTTGAAATGACCGAGTTTGGAGATGATCCCCCCAAGACTGAATCTGCATTCAAAGCTAGTGCCTATGTGAAAGGCAAACAAAGATTTGATCTGGGAGAAAACTCTTTAAGGAAGCTGTCATGGTATGATCAAGCAAGAAAAGACATGGAAGAGGAAGAAGTAGAAACAACTCACCTTGAAGCACTCATTGCAAAAAGACTACCAAGGGGATCCGGTAAGTATGAAGGAAAATTACCCTTTAAGTGCTTCAACTGCAATAAGATTGGTCACTTTGCCTCAAGATGTCCGAAAAGATCCACAAGATCAAATTCTAACAGACAAAGGTTCCAAAAGAATTGTTATTATGTTCATGAAGAAGCTGATAATGGAGTAACAGATGATGAATCAGAGATAGGAGACAAATCCAGAAATGAATGAGTGTTCATTGCCATCAAGGAAGAAGATCCAATATCCCTTGAATCTATCAATCATAAGGTTATAGAAAGAGCTTTGGCTGCCCAAGTTGAAGAAAAGGATGATTGGGTTATTGACAGTGGATGCTCTCACCATAAGACAGGTGACAAGAACAAGTTCTTAGATTTGGAAAGGTATGAAGGAGGAATGTTAAAGTTTGGTGACAATTTTGCTGGTAGAATCAGAGGTAGGGGAACTATCTCTTTTGATGGAAAGAACAAAACCAGTAATGTACTATATGTTGAAGGATTGAAGCACAATCTTTTCAGTGTTGGTTAGTTGGTGGACAAAGGCTATGATCTCTGGTTCAAGAATGGAAGATGCAGGATCTTTGAAAGCTCCGGAACTGAGATTGCATCCGGTACTCAAACAAAAGGTAATATCTTCCATCTAGTTGGTACTAATAAAAGTTGTCTGTTTGTTCAAGTTGATCAGAGTTGGTTATGGCATAGAAGGATGTGTCATGTAAATTTTGATATCATCAAGATAAGCAATACTCAGGGTGTAAGAGATCTTCCAAAGTTGGTAAAACCTACAAATAGTTTGTGCAAAGAATGTCAGCTAGGTAAACAGAATAGAGTCTCATTCAAAAGCAAGGATCAGTCCTCTACCAGATTATTGGAGTTAGTTCATACTGATCTATGTGGTCCGACAAGAATCAAGAGTATGCAAGGTGATAGATACTTCATGTTACTGATTGATGACCATTCCCGGATGATGTGGGTCACCTTTCTGAAAGAGAAATCAGAAGTGTTTGAGAAGTTCAAAATCTTCAAGGCTATGGTAGAGAATCAAACTGGATTAAAACTGAAATGTCTGACGTCTGATAGAGGTGGTGAATTCACATCCAGTGAATTCATAGATTTTTGTGAGAAGCATGGTATAAAGAGATAGTTATCTGCTCCTAGGACTCCACAGCAGAATGGAGTAGTTGAAAGAAAGAACCGGACCATCCAGGAAGCATCCAGGACAATGATGATGGAAGCAAATGTTCCCCAGATGTTTTGGAAAGAAGCTGTCAGCACTGCAGTCTACACTCTCAATCGAGTTCAAATCAGAAGCAATACCGGTAAGACTCCTTATGAACTTTGGTTTGGCATCACTCCTACTATGAGATATTTCAGAGTATTTGGTAGCAAGTGTTACATTAAAAGAGATGAAGATCTAGGAAAGTTTGATGCTAGAAGTGATGAAGGAATTTTCTTGGGTTACTCCACTCAAAGCAAAGCATACCGGTGTTACAATAAGAGACTGAGAAAGATGATAGAAAGTACAAATGTGAAGGTTGATGAAGTTATTGAGAAGCCCTCAAGATTTTATGAGTATGATGAAGATGATCAGAATGATGTTCTGGTCCAAGGAGCTCCATCCTCTCCTGAAAGTCAGATTCAGACTGATCCGGTAAATCAGGAAGAAGAGACAGGTCTGAATGAGCATGATCAAGAAGCAGAAGTGCAAGAAACTCTCAAAGTTCCAAGGTATGTAAGACTAAACCACTCTGAAGATCAGATCATAGGTGACAAAAGCAAAGGTGTGCAAACTAGAAGGAATGTTGCTTAAAATTCAGATGAATATTGTCTGATTTCAAAGATTGAACCTAAGACAATAAATGAAGCATGCAATGATGAAAATTGGACAAAAGCAATGGAAGAAGAATTAATACAAATTGAGAAAAATCACACTTGGGATCTTGTTTCTAGACCTAGAAACAAGAATGTGATTGGAACCAAATGGGTCTTCCAGAACAAACTAAATGAAGTTGGTGGAGTAATCAGAAATAAGGCCAGATTAGTCTGCAAAGGCTACTCTTAAATAGAAGGGATTGATTTTGAGGAAACCTTTGCTCCGGTGGCAAGAATTGAAGCAGTCAGACTATTTCTTGCATTTGCTGCCTTCAAAGATTTCAAAGTGTATCAGATGGATGTCAAATCTGCTTTCCTGAATGGTGACCTAGAAGAAGAGGTGTACATTGAACAACCGGATGGATTTCAGTTATCTGAGCATGGTGATATGGTCTGCAAATTAAAGAAGGCACTGTATGATCTAAAGCAAGCCCCAAGAGCATGGTATGAGAGGCTGGACAAACATCTTTTGAAGATTGGTTTCAACAAAGGTACTGCTGATAGTAACCTATATTTCAAAATTGATCATGAAAACATCTTAATTGTTGAAGTATTTGTTGATGATATCATCTTTGGAGGAAGAGATAGTATGTGTAAAACCTTTGCAAACCAAATGAAAAGTGAGTTTGAAATGTCAATGCTTGGTTAAATGAATTTCTTCTTGGGTCTGCAAATTACTCAGACAGAGAAAGGAATCTTTATCTCTCAGACCAAATATGTGAAAGAACTATTGAAGAAATTTAGAATGGAAGATTCAAAGCCAATGAACACTCCTATGGCTACCGGATGTAAGTTGAGCAAAGATGATGACTCTCCTAAGACAGATCAGACAAAGTATAGATCAATGATTGGAGGATTACTGTATAGGCTGTTGGTCTTGTGGCAAGATTCCAGTCTGATCCTAGAGAATCTCATGTCATGGCAATCAAAAGAATTTTTAGGTACTTGAAAGGAACAGTTGAGTATGGCCTATGGTATCCCAGAGATCATGACTTTTCTCTTCATGCATACACAGATGCAGATTGGGTAGGAGATGTGGATGATAGCAAGAGTACAAGTGGAGGAGCATTCTTTTTGGGAAAAAGGTTGGTTTCTTGGCTAAGCAAGAAACAAGAAGCAATATCCCTGTCTACAACAGAAGCAGAATACATTGCAGTAGCAGGTAGTTGCACTCAACTTTTGTGGATGAAGCAAATGCTAAGAGATATTCAAGTAGAATATGAGGAGCCTATCACAATTTTTTGTGATAATTCAAGTCCAATAAATATTTCTAAGAATCCAGTATTGCATTCTAAGACCAAGCATATATCTATCAAATTTCACTTTTTGAGAGAACAAGTGAACAAGGGTGAAGTCAAATTGGAGTATGTGCCCTCCAAGGATCAGCTTACAGATATTTTTACTAAACCTCTTCCCAAGGACTCTTTTGAGTATCTCAGGGAGAAGTTAGGGGTCATGGCCCCTCCGGTGATGAACTAGGCTGCACTGATGTGCATCAGTCTGGTGGATATCATAGTCATATCTTGTGATCCGGATTGATGATGGGGAGCTGCTACTAAGGGGGAGTAGCTGGTATGATTCTGATGTGTTAGAATTGCAAGTATGAGCCCTTTGCCATTGATGTCAAAGGGGGAGAGAAGACATGTGAAAAACAAGTGGTTGATGATCAAAGGGGGAGTAGTAAAGGAAGAGAAGACATGTGAAGAGTTGTTGCTGATAGGGGGAGCTGTGACAAAAAGGAGAAGTTCTTGTCTTGATGGTTTTTCACATCATATGTTGCCATCAATGACAAAGGGGTAGATTGTTGTAAGTATGAGGTTAACCAGTGTTGTCATTGATGTCAACATACTCATATTGCATTGATAAGAAGGATTGGATGAGCTATGTGCTGAGGTTATTGAGGAAATTAGTCTCAATTAGGAGCAGTGAAGAATAGTGATGAGAAGAAGGCAAAAGTACTTAATAGGTTGAGGATCAGAGGATGCGGATTAAAGGGTTTGTAGATATGAGTCTTGAGATGTTCCAGTTAAGATTTTAGAGGTCCACATAAAGATCTAAAGAAGTTATGGTTGCTTGTGTAGAACCGGTTCCGGCAGGTGTTCAGTGGAGACAGAGTGTCACAGATTGGTCCAGTGAGATCTGGAATTACATTATCTCATTCTACGGATTGGAAGGAGTGTTGAAGAAGTCAATGTGAAGTGACAAGTAGATTTGTGAATTATTTGGAGGTCCAGAAGAACCTTTTCCATTATGACAGTGATGACAGACTATGTTCTTGAAGTTCCGGATGAAGAACAGAAGAATTCGAGTAAGCTGATAAAGTGCGGATATTCTTGATGACTCAGGAAAGGTTTTGGTGATCTTTGGATCATGTTCTATTCTTATTGGCGGTCCACATTGAAGTTAGAGTTTGAATTCAAAGAATAACCACGGATATTGGTGTTCTTCTTAAGACTGGCCGACCGGATGTATTACACGTCTTGCGAATGATCTTGTAGGTGTTTGCTGACTTAGATGATTGTTCCTAAGTTGATGCCTTGTATAAATAAGGGTTTGTGAATTCATTTTGTAGTGTGTCTTGTGGTGATGAGAGTGATATAGCGAAGAGAAGTGCGAAAGGCAGAGCAGGAGTTTTTGGGCTTAAATGGAACTAATCCAGGCATGGTAAAGATGTCAATCTCCAGTTCAAGTTTGTAATACTTGTTATCTTGTAGACAGTGTGTCTCTTGTAGGCAGTGTGCCTCCTTGTGAGCAGTGTGCTTGGGCAGTGAGCTCTAATTGGCATGTGCCATCCATTTTTCTTATTCTTCTAATAGAGAATAATCCTTGGGTTAATCACCTCGTGGTTTTTCCCTTAACCGGGTTTTCCACATCAAAATCTTGGTGTCTAATGTGTTGATGTTTATCTGCTCTGGTGTTTATGCTTTATATGAATGGTTAATTGATATACTATTAAATAACAAAGAAGAATCAAGTGTCTAAAGTAGAAGCAAGTTTTTGTACAACTAATTTACCCCCCCTCTCAGTTATGTGCCCTAGATCTAACAATCGCCTTACTTATTAAAAAGTGGAAGGAGGAGCTCTCATTGTGATATCTCTCCACAATCGTTGTCAACAGTGCAAGGTTCACCCTGATAGGCATCAAATGAGTAGCATGCCACAATCCCATGACCTCTAGGAATATCTCCTCCTCCTAGCGCAGCTGTACAACCAAGTCGGTAATCAAGTAATGTCTCTCTCAGGATTGCAAAGGTGGTAAGACAATCTGCATCCATGACGACCACTTGTTAAACATATTGCAAAATTCAACCTAATTCTAAGTCTTCATCCAACATCAACATAGTCAACTACTAGGTAAAAACATTATAAAATCCCTCAGTCAAACCTAGTCAACTCTAGTCTAAGCCTCTAAAGCACATTTTCCAAAGCTAACCTAGTTCACACTGCATTATAACCAAAAGCACTTAGATTTTACCTAAGGCGCTTGACTGTTATACCAAAAGCGCTTAGCTACTTTGCATAGGCACTTAGATCCCATCAACCACAAGCGCTTAGATTTTATCTAAGGTGCTTAGCTGCTCCACATAGGTGCTTTACTGCTTTGCACATGTGCCAAGATTCTACCAAATCCTAAATACACATACGACGAGATGTTCTACCAACAATGCTTTACTATGCTACCAGCAGTGCTGTGGCATCGACCAAAGGCGCTCTGCCATGGACTAAAAAACCAAAAGCACTTAGTTTCCACCAAATGCGTTGCACTGCGTACCAAAGGTGCTTTGTTGCACCGAAAGTGCTTTAGCAAGCACCAAAAGCGCCGAACCCGACCTCAGCACCTTTGGCCAAAATTTTTTCAAAACCTACAAAATGACCTAGAAAATGTAAACAAAAATAGGGTTTTCGACCACTTACCACTCCTGGCGCTCCTACTGATCTCCCGTAGGTCCCAACCCACTCCGCTCGGTGCTTATGCATAGGAATCAGCATGTCTGCAAGCTGTAAACTCACTCTACGCAATGAGCTCTCAACTAAGCAAAAAGGTAAAGGGCTCTGAATCTTGTGAACTCTAGGTGTGCAAATGAGGAGCGTTCACCCCTTGGGCCCTATTTATAGTGTCCCAAACCTAATTCTTCCCACCCCTAATCCATCTTATCCTCATGTCTACTTATCTTCTTCACCATGTCAGCCTCTATCTATCCAGCCTCATCTTTCTCAACCCAATCTTTTAGTCCAGCATCAACCCAATTCTTCTGTTGCTTCCCTGTCTTTCCTCTCGAGGGGGCATCCTACACCAGCTATATAGGGGCAACTAGCTACACTAGGGCATCAAAATTGTATCATGTCTTCAACAATTTTTTTCTTTTAAGCAATGCTATAAACTGCATTGCATCAAAGAGGGGCAAAATGTAGACACCCAAAAATGACCATGTCATCACATCACTTGCATTTCATCAAATCACCTGCATTTCAACGTTAATTAAATAATTGAATGATTCAATTAATTTCATCAAACTCATCAAATTCTTCCAAATCACATATTTTCAACATTAATTAAATAATCTATTTATTTAATTAATTCCATCAAAATCAATTTTATTCTTCCAAATTAAATAATTTCAATTATTTAATTAAATCATTATCTTCTTTCAAAATTTAAATCCACATCAATTGAATAAATTAATTATTTAATTAATTTATCGCTTAAATCCTCTTATCTATAATTAAATAATTTCTAAATTATTTAATTAAATCAATTATTCTTCTAAATTTAAATAAATCATTCAAATTTATTTAAATTGAATATCTCTTCTAAAAATAAAATAAAATAAAATATTTTATTTATCCTGCATCATGCAAAATAAATTAAATCAATTTATTTGTTTAATTTATTTAAATATTCAAATCTAATCTATTTCTTCCATTATGCACAAACAATTAAATAAATTCATTTATTTAATTTTCTTTGTTATCTTCTAATTCTTCTAAAAATAAATCTTATTCATCATGCACACAAAATTAAATAATTTATTATTTAATTTTACTCAAATCATGCAAAAAGAAAATTATAAGTTGAGTTAATTAACTTAACCATTATTGTTTTTATCACCAACTCATAGATTAGAAAAAAATATTTCTATTTTTATGAAATCTAATCATATCTCATGTCTGTTCCATGTCGTTTAGCCAAATCAATCAGTTAACTCAATAAAAATATCTTCTTGTGTGACACATGTCACGTGCACATTCATCATGAATTCTAGATTTATCTCATCTATTGATTCCATTGAATTATTTGAATCATTGATCGATCTTCATTGAAACCTATATAAACCCCCCTCATCTCATAACAAATCATCTTCGATCATTTAAGCTTTTGCCTCCCTATAGCGCATTGAGTATACATCACATCGTTGAGCACATCTACCTTTTAAGCACAAACACAATCTGCATCCGCTTGTTGCAAACATGGTTTCACAATTTAAAGAGCAATCCACATTTGACCAAGATAACAATACAATCTAGGTGAAAGATTTCATTGTTTTGTGTTATTCATTGATTATTTGGTTATTTGCTTAGATCGATATCTTGATGTTATAGGATTGAGTTGTTGGTTATTTCATTGTTTTTGATATCATTCACAATCTCGATTTTATCCTATACACAAGACTCAAGTCCTAAATTATACTTGTCTTGATCTTGGTTTCTCGCCCATTCACTATTGACCATAATAAACAATAGACTAATTCAACGTTATAACCAATTTAAGAGTTTGCAAGTTTTCTTAACCCTTCTGGGTCGAATCTAGGGATTTAACTTCTCTACCCCAACACATTGAAATATTTGAAAATACTCTTGTTTTCAAAAGGTAAATAATAATAATAATAATATAACATGGAAATGATGACTTCTAGTCTTCTCTTGACCACTTGGGCATTGTTTGAATGCACATTTCTCATAACATGTATAAACATAGCACATGAGATAAATCCTCATTCATATAAGATCTTAATGAATATTATCATTATCATAACTAATCTTTTGAGTAAATTCAATCTTTCAACCTAAATAGGTTTAAGTCTCTAAAATAATAATATAATATTTTTGACCTCTCGGTCTTCTTAAGTCCACCAAATTTCGATATAGGATAAGTTATGAACTATTATTTAACATCCTTTGTATATCATGATAATGCTTATCATTATTTGAATAATGCATATGTGATATTATATCACTATACTTAGGTGTTTTCAATGATATCAATATCATTTTTATATATACTAAATAAGTGAATATCTATCACCATAACTTTTGATTATAAACAATAAAACTTATACATATAAATCATTGTGAAATGTGAATCTATCACTGTCTAAACTTTCTTTAATCTTACTCATCTTGACTCCTAGATTTATATCCGAGTTCTCATAAAGTTTAAACTCTGCATTTTATATGCTAGATTTCTACATAGATTTGGTGTTTTGACAACTAGAAGAAACCTATGATTGCTCGAGTATACAAAGTTATGAGACAACTTTCTACAAACCATAAAGCTCTGTGTAAACAATGTTATTCATAATATTTTCCATAGTCCTGTGTCTATCAAAGAAACAAAGTTTATAACATATACTCTCTATGGGTTCGATGATACAAAATTATGGCAAGAAAAGTTATCTTCCATAGTATTTCAGATGTAACTAAAACATTTTACTATTTATCCTCTATGTGTTTATACTATTGTTCAAAAATATTTTTATCATCTCTCTCATAAATTCGAACTCCATTATCACAAACACTATGTGTGTGGTTTCATAGCTTTGACACGACATCGTTTCTCTATTTCCTACATATCTATGTTTACAAAACTGCTATAACCATAATATCACTACTTTGTATAACTCTTATATACTTTACTATATGAAATTATATCTCTGTATGATCATATAGAATGGCAATATCGTAGTTTAATAATAGAAAATATTGCTTCTAAGAGATATCTTTACCTCAAAGCGTCAACAGTTTCCCAAAAGCCTGAGATCTTCCTTTGAATTTGTCTCTCTTTCCCCACAGATCTCTGGTGAGAACAAAGCTTTGTGTTCTTAACCGCAATCTTTTCCCTCCTTCCTATAGCTGATCTCGGCTGAGGTAGATAGAATGTGATAGTCCGCCACAAGCTCCTCCCTATTGGGCTCTATGTTCATCAAGATATTTCTTCACACTCCATATCCCTCACAAATGTACAATCCTCCAGGTTTACAAGAAATGGAATATAGTGGTACAAGCCATAGCTGATATTTACTGTTGTTACCAAGAGATAATTACCAATCCTACGTAGACCCACTTAAAAGATGTTTTTGAAGACTAGGGCAATCTTCTCTAGATATCATCCTGCATGTATCCCTCATAAAATAGCCTTTTAAAAGGCTTTACTCTCTATAACCATGAATATTCTTCCTGCATTTATGCCTATTTTCACTCTAAAGTGGCATGCAGAAATGATGGAGTCATTGATCATTAAGACCACTCCAAACTATTCATAAACTCCTTTCTATCCATAACCAATGTGGAGGAAAGGAGTTGAGTGCCCACAAACTACAAGAAGTGGTTTTGCATTAAACTTGCAACTATACCATGTTCCTTAAAATGCTCATTGACTACATACAATTGATTTAATTTAAAGCTCATATTAAATAGATATTTAACAAAATATAGGTGTATACAATGTATACTTACGTTGTCTCTAACACATGATATGATATGAGAATGGGGTCGAGGTATTCTCCCCCTCTTGAAATTTCTTAAATGTTAAAATAGATAAATTAACATAATACAATTCCAATCGAGAATTATTGATAATAAAGTAGTTTAACTACTAGTATGTATTTGTTCTAGTAATATAATTTTATATTCATATCACACAAATAAATAACGACTATCGACCATTTCCTTGTCGACGGTCATCCTCTAACCTGACTTAGTTTTTGACAATAATCTCGACTTAATGGATATAGTTGACAATCAATGGTTTGTCAATTCAGAACCAAACTTAGACCAATTGGTCAAACATAACTTACCATACTCGATGAAGGTTCACTAAACTATGAAAGCACAAGACTTAGATGGCAAACAATCTATTCTTATCCATACATCTATTCTCTTCTCTCTGATGATGCTCTCCCTCTCTTTCTCAGAGGGTGGAAAACCTGTTTCCTAGTTACAACTTGCAATCACCAAATTGGGATTAGTGCATCATTCGTCAATCCATAAACCTTATGAATAAATAATCATAACATCTTATAATCACATGTCTAAATTCTAATCATATAAACATAAACTCATGATATCATTGATTTGTCCTGACATTTTCACATAACGTCAAATCATTAATTCATGCATAATTAAATACTAATTACGTTCAAGTAAAAAGTAAATCATAGTCAAAATTTGGGGTGTCACATATCTCCCCCCATAAGATTCATCGTCCTCAATGATCCAGTGTATCATAAAATAATAATATAAATTTTTTGTTCAACTTTAAAAAGCATAAACAAATGAGGAAACCTCTGATAAAAATCATGGTAATATTCCCGTGTGGCAATATCCTCTACATACTAGTCCCACTGGACCTTGCAGTGAGTAACCTCTCTATTACGCAAGCAAAGCTTGCGAACTTCAAGCACCTTGAGATAATCGATCATGACCACTCCTGGGTCTTGTACCTGTGAAGCATTCCAATCAAGAATATGATTATCACCTATTATGTACTTTTTCAAATATGAAACATGAAAAACATTGTGCATCCTGGCAAGAGTTGATGGTAGAGCGATTTTGTAGGCAATCGGATTGATCACTTTGAGAACTTCGAAGGGTCCTACATATCGAGGAGCTTGTTTAGAAGACTTTCCAAACTTTATGGAACACTTTTTGGCCTAAGTGGGGTACATAAAATTAGCATTTTCCAAATTGTGTCAATTATATTGAACAAATGGTCAATAATTTAAGGATGATGTAAAATAAATAGTTGTGACATTTTCTATGTAGATTCAAATTATATTTTTTTAAAATTTTCAAAGAATTATTTCTATCATTTTTATTTTTATTTTCAATCATTTTTTATTCTTTTAATCATTTTTTATTGAGTAACACTATTCCACATCACATAACATTCACTACAAATAATTTTTTTCACAATTTCTTGGAATTTAGATCATTAACTCCAATTTCTAGTGCATGAATATTTTTTGGTGAAATTTTTATTAAATATTTTATTTATTATTAATTTTTAAATTAGTATTAAGAAAAATTTCAAACCTACATTATTCTGTAACACATTTGTCTTAGCATATATATCAAAATTATTTGTTTCTTTTACATTGAAACAAGGATATCCATGTGGAGGATAGTGCATTTTTTAGAGATTTTTTAACAATGATTGTTATGTTTCTTAGTGTCTTGAATAGAGGTCACTGTTTTTTCATAATGGAGCTACATTTATTATAAAATTAAAAATATATAATATTAGAAAACATAATAAATGTTATAATTTTAGGAAAGCTAACACAAAGTGCCACATACATATAAAATGGTATTTCCAAATGATTTCATTTGATTCCTTAAAAGGTGGTGCAAAATTATTTTTTGTCAACATTTTCATAGGTGTGGAGGAGACTCTGTTGGGATTTTGATTTAATCCTAAGAGAGTTCTATTGAAGGGGGTTTGATCTAACCCCCTTCAATCAAGCCCCCTTAGATGGAACCCTTTTGGGCTTAAATCAATATTTTTTTCCAAAAAATACATGGTTTTAAACAAAAATTATGATGTCCCACAAGTGGGACACACTATTGTGGAATCACCCCAGTATTTAGGATGTGACCATCATTAGGATAACCCCACCACATCTATTTATCACAAAGGATCACTCATTAGTCATTATATAGTTTTACACATAAGCTTTTACATCAACACGTTGAGAAATGCAAGATATTGCACTAGGTCACTTCACCATCATTTTTTTGGACCATGTCACAAGTCTCAATCACCTAGCATCATCATAGGCACATCAAGATCACTTGCATTATTGCTTGTTGCTTCTTACTTTTATGAAAATCATTAAATCAAATCTAGGAGCATGTCATAAGGAGAAGATCCTCACTTAGTAAGCTCCCAAAGGTGTTTATCAAAACTTCTAGTTTTCATTGCAAGTACAAACATTGGGCAACACTCTATTTGTAGGAACCAAAGGGTCATCTATAATCAAAGGTCATTTCTATAGTTATGATCATTTCTATTGCAAAGGTCATTTCTACAAACTAAAAGTAAAATCCACAAGCTCTAAATCAACCTCAATCAAATTCTATGAATGATCCATTCATATTTGTCAATCCTTCCAACACATCCAAAATTAAGTGATTCTAAATTACAGTTTAAATGTTATGATCGAAATAGTGGACAACTATCTATCAACCATTAAAATCAACTAAGTACTTTCACTCCTCTTAATTACTAGATTTCTAAATTTAATTATATACTATATCACAACTCTAAATTAAATGAATTAAATTGTATTACTTATTATATTCATTAAACCTAATATTTAAAAAATATATATTTTTCTTTACACACATACATATACACTCTACTTAAATATCATCCATTTTAATGGTCAAACAGTTAATAGCAATTTTACATCTCATTCACAACAAAAAATGGTAAATATTTGTCCTATATTTATTGGCCAAAATTGACCTTCGACTATTGAAGTGGATGATATTTAAGAATGACCCATACATGTATTAAAGAAAAACACATATGTCATCTTCTTCAATAAATACTTTAAAAACCAATCTTCCACATTATATTAATATAATTTTGATAGTGTTGGGGCCCCCCACCCGGGTGGGAGGAAGAGAAGGGGGTTGGGTGGGGGGTATAGGCCGGGTGGGAGGGAGGGAAGTAGATGCCTAAGGGATGTGTGGGTGGGTGCCCCGTCACTTTCCACCCACCTGGGTGGGGGGGTCTCGTCCCGAGATCTAGTCAGGTCTAGTCATAACCCAACAACAAAAGAAACCTCTCAGCATCGGCATCGGCATCCCAACTATCATCCACCCACTAGTGCAAATGCTAAAAATGGTAGTATCCAATCATTGCATAAATAGAAGATTTTCCACTTAAATCACCAGCCAATTAGAAATAAAACAATGGGACATAACAAAAGAACAAAAAATTGGTTCAATTGAAATACTTTAAAAACCACTTCCACATTATATTAATATAATTTTGATAGTGTTTGAACAAAAAATTGGTTCAATTGAAATACTTTAAAAACCAATCTTCCACATTATAAAAATATAATTTTGATAGTGTTGAAATGACTCCAAATGAACACATACCATTTAAAGAATAAGATGCCCAACTAGTGGGTCCTCTCCCCTAGTCTATTTTTCTGCACCACGTACGATTCGCTTCATGCGTGACAGATATAGAAATCACCAGAGAACCCAAATATAAACCAAATGGAGCGACAAGAGAGAGAGAAAAAGATTTTGGGAAGGAAGATTTTTCTTTAATAAAGTGTTTTATACATTGTAAAGGCTCCAAGATTCTCCTGCTACCTCAGCGGCACCGGAATCCATGTCAAATTTCACTAATACTATAACTGTCACAATGATAATTGTAAGCTCTGTTCTAATACTATAACTGTCACAATGATAATTGTAAGTTCTAATCCTAAGAGAGAGAGTATGGTTATACAGTAGAGAAAGCAAAAGCATGAGATCAATAGGAGCAAGTGTCTATGCTGGTCTGAATTGTAGAGTGAGGTTTGCCCTCCTGCAAGCATTCCAATGGCGGAATGGTGAGAGTCT
Organism: Cunninghamia lanceolata; assembly: GCA_027924645.1. Taxonomy (NCBI): domain Eukaryota; kingdom Viridiplantae; phylum Streptophyta; class Pinopsida; order Cupressales; family Cupressaceae; genus Cunninghamia; species Cunninghamia lanceolata. The sequence continues at coordinate 5,639,889 of BSBN01000082.1, forward strand.
CGGTGGTTCCATAAGCATTCCAGCAAAAGGGGTTCTCTATCATCTGACCCTGCGCCGGAAGAAGTTCTATGTTGGCCAGAGTGATATTTGTACAGGGAATGCTGTCACTGCATGCAAAGTGCATGGCAGGGCTTCTTGCATCATAAGTTCCATGGATTCCATTGTAGGCAATATCAGATACGTACACTGCTTTTGTCTCATTGTGACACCCCTTGCTGAAACAATAAAACTGGTCAATTATAATCGGATTTCTCACATTCTTCATGTACACATTGTGGAAGCTCACACTATACACTGATCCAAGCCCACCCTGGAAAAAACAGAGTTCAATTCAATTACCAAACCCTAGAAAAAACAGAGTTCAATTCAATTACCTAACCCTAGAAAAAACAGAGTTCAATTCAATTACCTAATCTTCATGGACTCATATTTGATGTTATTACATTTAGATCTTAATTTACTTAAATATCATCCATTTCAATGGTTAAACAGTCAATAGCAATTTTACACCTCAGTCACATCCACTTTAATGGTTAAACAGTCAATAACAATTTTACACTTCAATTACAACAAAAAATGGATAAACAGTCAATAGCAATCTACTTAAACATCATCCACTTTAATGGTTAAACAGTCAATAGCAATTTTACGCCTCAGTCACATCCACTTTAATGATTAAACAGTCAATAACAATTTTATGCCTCAGTCACAACAAAAAGTACCTGCCACGTCTTGATTCGAAGGCCATTGTCCGAGTTCTGAATGAGGACATCACTGACACTTATATTGCAAACACAACCTTGTGAATTGTGATTCCCAAGCCCTCCAATGCTGATCACAGGGAACACACAACATGGGGGGAGGATTAAGAGTTTATTAGTAAAGGATTCATTAGAGTCTGGAATGATTAGAGACAAGGTGTAAAACAAAGTGTGGAGGAAGAGATACCTGATCCCGTGACTTGGCCCACATGTCACATTTCGTATGTCAACGTTGGCAGCACCAGAAACAATTGATATGCAGTCATCACCTGTCAATCAAAGTCACGGGTCAGCTCCTATTAGTACATAACAACCACCACCCATTTCGGATTGAATTATTCTATTGCTCTCTTTTTTCTGTGCTCACCAGTGGAAATGAGTGAGTTGTGTATTCCTACAGACTGACTGCCCGAGACATGTATACCATCTGTGTTGGGACTTATTGCAGGAGTGTTGATGATTATATTGTCGATGAGTACTGATTTGCAGGCATCGAACCTCAAGTGCATCTGTGGACTGTTTCTGATCCTCAGGTCTCTTAGAGTTATGTTGCTGTTGTCGATGAATCTTATGGCCTTTGGCAGATACCACAGAACAAAATAGAAGTATTAATATGATTACAAAAAGGTTTTTTGAACTGCAAAAGTATTCAGTTTTCAGATGTTTATACTCCCAACAAAATAAATTAGAGCCACTTACTGTGGGACTCTCACAAGGCCCAGACAATGTTGTCCCATTGGGTCCCTACGGTTGTCAAACAAGAAATGAGTTAGTTTTGAGTCTTGATATATCAAATTTCACATTGACATGCCTAACAGTTTAAACAGTATCTTGTTTGTTAGTTGAGACTTTCAAAAACAATGTGCAGGCTGTTTAAAGACAAAATAAAGAAAAAAAAACATTACTCTATGTGGCTTGCAGGGAAGATTCCACCACTTTTCTCCATTCCCATCAATGAGGCCTTTTCCTTGAAGTGTGAAATCTTGTAACTTATAAAAGACAATCCATTGAACTTTACTAGAATTCCCATTCCAGCCATCAGGGCCATCCGGGGCAAGCAGAACACCATCCATCTTGAATTCAAAGGAATGCATGCATGAATGAGATTCTAAGTCCAACAAAATTAACAATCCAACAAGTACTTCATTAATGATGAATACATTCAATCTCACCTGAAAAGTAAGACCACTTTTGCAAGGCCCTGAGAAAATAGTAGACTGTATCAAGAAAGCGTAGCCTTCAGGGACCTCAACCACTGCTGATTCAACGTCACATGCAGCTTTCCATGCCAATTGAAATGCCTGAACCAGAACAATAAAAAATCATCATAAATTCTATCTCACATATACACTAATTCTTAGCTCTCAGTTTCTATCTCACATTAGTGACTCCCCACCCATATCTACTTATGAGTGTGATCCAAAATGTTGAAACAAAGAAACATACACAGTCAAATCTAAAAGCAAAAGACTTCTCCTACGTAGCTAACTTGCCATCCATAGTTCAATCAATTCATATCAACTCCTTTACCCATCAGTCATACAAAAATCCATGTGTAGTGACAGTAAACTAAAGCTTAGCAGAAGAACAGCAACAAGAAAGAAATTGATCAGTTATGCATTTATTTATCACCTCTGTATCATCTGTGACTCCATCTCCTAGAGCACCATAGTCTTTCACATTAAACATTAGATCACAATCATCAGAAGACTCATTAAGAAAAGTCTGAGATGGAGATGGAGATGGAGATGGAGATGGAGATGGAGGGTCACTAGAAATCATTACTCTAGCTGCATTGCAATCTCTAAGACAAGAAAACAGACAAACTAAACCAATAACCGAAAAGAAACATCTTGCACAAACTAAAGCAGCCATTGTCTAGAGTTTAGAAATCACTGGCAGAAACAGGGACTGGTTGCCAGGTAATAATTCTGAGCTCAGTCTTGTAAGGAGTGAAATAGCTAGCAGGCAGAAAGAGGTATTTAATGGCAGTGGCGTACATTATGGATTCTTCGGCACCAGATCTGTCGCCGTCTATGGTGGATGTATTCTACATAAAATATTAGAAGCCCACTAGTGCTCTGTCTTTAAAGACTTCTAATTTCTAGCTCAGCCATGGCAGTATTTTTACCTGACGTGTTACAAAAGCAGGACTACATGTCATCAGTTACAAACAGTTTGCTCTACATGTGACTTCACGAGACCAGAAACAAGTTTACTTCTGCCATTTTTTAATTTCCCCTAATACAGCTCAAACTCACTTTTTATTCTCCACACAGGAAATCTTGCTAAGCCTTTTTTTAGTTAGTTATACCTAATTAGGGACTAATTTACTTCTGCCATTTTTTAATTTCCCCGAATACAGCTCAAAATCACTTTTTATTCTCCACACAGGAAATCCTGCTAAGCCTTTTTTTAGTTAGTTATACCTAATTAGGGACTAATTTTCTCTACTTACAACAACATCTATTATTATTATTAAGCATTTTGTTGTTTTCTTATAACAATAAACATTATGCGACATAGCTAGTTGTCATTATTCTATACAAACTACTGTATTCATGAAAACTTATCAGTTAGTTTCCATTGATGCTTAACACTAGAGCAAGTCTAATAATTAATTAATGTTCTTAGATATTTTAAGGAATTTTAAATTGTCATTGCAACAACCATGTTTGATTGTTGTAGTTTTAGATTTTTGGTTGGTTATTTCAAACATGAGTATTATTTAACACGAGTATTTATGTTCTTATTGGAAAGGGTATAATTAGATTGGAATATTTATAATATGAGTCATGAATATTAATATTCTTTATGTTCTTATTAGAAAGGGTACAATTAGATTTAAATAGTTATAATATGGGTATTATTTCACACATTGTTCTTATTGAAAAGGGTACAATTTAATTTTAATATTTATAATATATTTTGTATGTTATGTATTTTTGGATGCATCATTGGATAATCTTTAATTAGACCTTCCAACTACATCAAATGGTATAAAAGCATAAGTTTGGAATCTTGAAAGTTGTGAGAGTAATTAAAGAAGACCTTGTATGTAAATAGATTGCCAAATTAAGGTAGGTTACATAAAGTTTGTAAAAAAAGTATTAACTTCAAGTAGTTTGCAATGGAGAGTATGGGCAAACCACTGACCTTGAGGTATTTGCATCAAATTCAAAGTCAAGACCCCTCTATGAAGAGTGGATAGAGACCAAGGTGTTGCTAATATTGCTAGAAGAATAGAGGAAATGCTTGAGATAATGAGAAATGTACATATCAGATTGGATAGTATCAAAGAGAGAAGAAGAGGATTGTAATGAATCAACTTACACAATAAAGGAGTTTAATAGAAAATATGTTAAGAATACTTGATATTAATAAGCCACTTCGAGGGGCCAACCTCTAAAAGTCTCTAATGAAGAGCACAACTTACAATCCAATGATAATAACTAACCTCTACCTCCTATATATTCCATACTCAAGCCTTGGATATCACCCATTCCAACTTATATACTAAAATATATCACCTAAGATAATCTAAATACCTAAGACTATATTAGGATTATATAACTTAATTAAGAGTTAAGGTAGCCACAAGCCGACTACTCATAACCCTATTCCAATAAAAGATTAAGGATGTAGCACATGCCCCCCTCTTCAGAGAAGCATTGTCCTCAATGTTGATCAAATGTGGATGTTTCTGCGCAAAATCTTCATCTTCCCATGTGGCATCTTCAACTAGTAAATTCTTCCACTGAATGAGATACTCGGCGATTATCCTAATCCTCAAATTCTTTGTGCACATCTGAAGAATTAACTCTGGACCTAAAATGATCCTCCCTTCTTCATCTAGCACTTAACATGTTATGTATAGGAATCTATCAACCAATCACCTTCTTCAAACAAGAAACATGAAAAACTAGATGTATCTTTGTTGTAGGTGGTAACCCAAGCTTGTAGACTATAGTGCCAATCTTCTGTAGAATCTGTTATGGCCCGTAATATTTTAGTGACAACGTATTACTCTTTGTTTTTTGCTTTAGGGAGATTTTCTTATAGGGTTGTAATCTCAAGAAAACCCAATCACCAACCTTAAAACTCCTTTCACTATGACGTTGGGCTACTTGTTTCATTCTATTTTGTGCCATGGCCAAATTCTCCTTGAGTCCTAAAAGTAACAATAAATGATTCATGCGATCCTCCATGGCCTAAACTCTTAGCGTCACCTTCAACACTGATGCGATGGATGGAGGATGCTATCCATATAATGACATAAATGGGGACATTTTTGAAGAAGTATGGAAGTGGTGTACCATCATTCAACTAGTGGTAGCCAATCCACTCGTTGAGACTACTTATCTAAAGTGAAACAATGTAGATAGTCTTCCAAGAACTTATTGACGACCTCTATTTACCCATATGACTGAGGATGGTATGAAGAGTTGCAAGCCAATTGAGAACCCAAACAAGAGAATAAATTTGTCCAAAAGTTACTAGTAAAAATAGGATCATGATCACTAACAATAATCCTTGGGGTACCATGTAACTTTTGTATATTCTCCATAAATGCTTTTGCCACTATACTTGCTATAAAAGGATGGGATAATGTAATAAAATGGGCATATTTGGTGAGGTGATCCACAACTACCATAATCTAACACTCTTACCTTTAGATATTGGAAGGCTTGTGATGAAATCCATGAAGACCTCTTCCCACCACTAGTTGGGGATAACTAAGGGTTGTAAGAAACCATGTGTCTGAACTATCTCCCATTTATTTCTTTGACATATCAAACATTCTACCACAAAATTTTTAACATCATCTTTAATCCCTTCCCAAAAGAAATCCTTCTTGATTCAATGACATGTCTTCAAAAATCCTGAATGACCCCCGAGTGAAGAACCATGGAGCTCTTCGAGAATCTTGTGTTTGCGTATAATTTTTTTGCATAGACCTACAATCTCTCTTTATACCACAAAGAGTCTCCCTTCCAACAAAACTTATCTAAACTTCTAGGAATAGTTTGTAACTATTGAATGAGATTTCTTGTAGCAACGTCATTCTACCACTCTATTTTGGTTTCTTCCATCCAATCTTCTTGTACTATCAAAATGTCACACAATAATGCCTCATCCTTCTCACCTTTCCTAGATAGTGCATTAATAACTATATACTCCTTTCCTTCCTATGATGATCTCAAATTCATACCCCAACATCTTACTGGCCCATTTTTGTTGCTCTTTCGATGGTAACCATTTCTCCAAAGAATATTTTAGGATGTCATGATCTATCTTAACTTTGAAGTGTCTACCCATTTAAAGATATGGCCTCCACTATTTTACTTCATGAAGAATAGTTATCATTTCCTTGTCATAAATGGGTTTGAGTTGATTCATACCCTTCAATTGACAACTTTCAAAAGCAATGGGCCTTCCATCCTACATGAGAAATACTCCTATACCATTTCCTAAAGCATCACACTCCTATAAAATCCTTGGTTAAGTATGGAGTCACTATAACTAGAGTGGTACACAGTCTACTTCAATCTTTCAAATGCTATATTAGCAAACTCATTCCATTGAAAAGCATCTTTCTTCAATAGAGTTGTAAGCAGTGCTTCTATGTGGCCATAGTTCTTCACAAATCTTATTTAATAGCCAATGAGTCCAAGGAAACCCATCAAGTTCTTAATGGTTTTAGGAATAGGTCACTCTATCATAGCCTTGATTTTGTTAGGATCAACTATTACTCCTTCATATGACACTATGTGACCCAAGTACTCCACCTCTTTGACACCAAAAGCACACTTGGAAGGTTTAACATAAAGTTGGTGTTGTTTAATAACTTGTAATAATTGATCTACATGACGCAAATGCTCTTCCCAAGTCTTGCTATAAATTAATATATCATCAAAGAACAATAATATAAACTTCCTCAAAAATGACTTAAATATGGCATTCATCAAATTTTGAAATGTAGATGGAGCATTAATAAAACTAAATGGTATTACTAGAAACTCATAATGACCCTCATGAGTCATAAATGCTATCTTGGGAATATCCTTTTCCTTAATTTGAATTTGGTGGTACCCTGATCTAAGACCAAGTTTTATAAAAAATATAGCTCCATTGAATTCATCTAGTAAATCATCAATGACTAGAATAGGAAACTTATCTTTGATGGTGTACTTGTTGAGCTCTCTATATTCTAGACACATGCTCCAAGTGTCATCCTTCTTCTGTACCATCTCCATGAGAGAGGAGTAAGCACTCTAGCTATGCATTATAATACCTACCTCTAGAATATCTTGAACTATCCTCTTAATCTCACTTTTTTGTATATATAGGTACCTGTAAGGCCTAATGTTAGGTGGTTGGCTCCCTGGTACTAGCTAAATGGCATGATCCTGGTCCCTTTTTGGAGGTAATCCTCTAGGCATATCCCCAAAAACTACTAAGTGACAATCTATAATTGCTTGTAGATCTATCTGGACAAGAATATTTGGCTGATAGGATGCTAATGAAAACAATTGGGCCACAAATTGATCAACACCCTTTTTAAGCATCTTTTACATTTGATGAGAGCTTACCATTTACAGTGACTTTCCATGAAACCCTCTTAGTTTAATTAGCCTTCCCTCTAAGTGAAATGTCATGAATAGTTATTGGAGGTTCATCTTAATTGTCTTGTAGTGAGCCACTCTACTCCGATCACTATATCTACTACACCCGGGAATAGTAAACGTTGGACAATCAAGTTGATATTCTCCCATGGTTAATTTAATGCTATGGCATTTTCTTGAATAGTTGACAGTGCCCCCATCTACAATTTGGACCTGAAATTCTAGAGAAGGATGTATAAAATAATTCATACGAGTAGCTAACTTCTTGTTGATGAAGTTATGTGTGCTTCTTGAGTCAATCAACATTGTTACTATCTCTTTCTTCAAGAAACACACCACCTTGAGAGTTTGTGGGGCTCTAACTCCAAAAAGTGCATGACAATAAATGACTGGTTGAGTATCTATTGATTCTTCATCTAACTCATTGTCACCCTCTAATATCTGTTTATCCTCTTCTTCCTCACTTAGCCCTTAAATAAAGAACAATTTATTTTTAGTGCATTTATGTCCTCAAATGTATTTTCTATCATAGCTAAAACATAATCCTTTTCTCTCTTCTCAATTTGTTGTGGCATCAAACTAGTAGGCTAAGGAAGTGACTATGTAGGAGTGCTTCTATCTCTTATGTTTACAAAACCTTTCCTTTTATTAGCCATAAATTTTTCCTCTACCTACCTTCCCATAATCATTGCTTGGGACAAAATTTGGATGGAAAATACATACCTCATATTTGATGTGATCCTTTAAGTCTCCAAGGAATAATTCCATCAATTTTTTTACCACATTTTCCACGCTTAAAACAAGGTTTGGAATTGATGAATCTAATCCTTAATCATACATGTTTGTTTAATTTGGTAATCTAGTTAAAGTAGGCTTTATCCATAAGATCATCATCGTAATGTGTAGTAAGTTTCTCTTGGAAAATAGACCAAGTGACAAAACATCCTTTCTTTTTCTTTTCATCACATAGCCAAAGATACCAAATGAATTGGTTTGAATATTCCAAGTATAAGGAAGCCATTGACACCTTTTGTTGACAAGGAACATGATGAATGTCAAAGAATTGATCCATTTGGTATATCCAATTGGTAGGATATTTTCCATCAAACTTTCACATATCCAACTTTGGTGTGAAGTGCCTAGCCATAGAATTATTTAGGTGATGACTCATCTTCAAGTCTAATTCAAACCCAAAAGCACCCTTCCCCTTAGCAGACTCCTCTTCCTCCCAATCTTGGCTGTGTGACTCCCTATGTTTGGAATCTCTAGGATGTTGTCCATGAATAAAGTTCTCCATCATCCTCTTGATATCACTTATCTTAGCCAACCCTTGCATCCTCTCTATCACAATTAACAAGATTTCATCCTTGATCTTGTTGGTTTATTTTTGAATTTGTTCCATTATAAATTTATTATTTTTATGAACAATCTCCTCATTTTCCACATCCTCATTTCCTATTGATTTTCCAAGTGTGACAAAAAGAAATTTGCCTCTTGTTGTAGGCCTTACCATGATGGAAAGAAATAATTTTGTAATAAATCACACAAAACCAGTCCAACTAATATAAAAATTTTATTGTGACTTACCAAGGCCTATAAGTCGCTTCCCAGAAGAAATCTTCAATAAATTTGTTGATTTGCAACCTTGACAATGAATTTGGTAGAAACCGTAATTTGACAATAAATTCATCATATCTACTCCAAATTCCTTTATATTAGGACTCTAGATATATCTATGCTCCCATGTTCAACCCTATATAAATCAAGAAAAAAATTCATTAAATTGCAGTCCTAGGAGAGAAATTTGTGGAAACCTTAATTTTGAAATAACTCCCTTAATTTTACTCCAATTGACCTCAAATCATGACTAAAGTAGATCCAATAGACCCTTGAATAACCCTCCAAAATTCAAGGGAAAATTTTCTAAAATGAGAGAGATATGCACTTCCCAAAATGACCTCCAAAATAAATAAAAAATCATCTTATTTCTTGCCTTCATGGTGCCAAGATCATGCTCTAATACCACTTGTAATGAATCAACTTTCACAATAAAGGAATTTAATAGAAAATGTGTTGAAAATACTTGATATTAATAGGCTATTTCGATGGGACAACCTCCAAAAGTCTAAAATGAAGAACACAATTTACAATCTAGTGATAATAACTAACCTCTATCTCATAGATATCATACGAATCAAAAAAGTTGTGGAAGACATGGAATATGAAGAAAAAAATTAGGTAGAGATGTTGAAAGCTATTTCTAAAATTGGTGGAAGACCTAGAATTGATATTTCTAGTTGTTGTAGTAGTTTGAATCTAGAAGAATTGATTGATTGGATGATGTAGGGACATCCTAGGGCAAGTAAGGTTGACCATAATTAATGTCTAAAGAGAAAAGTTGGTGTATAGTGAAGGAGGCATTGAAGGAAGGCATGAGTGCCAAAATGGAGCATGAGAGTAGCTAGGAAAAAATGGAAGGAAAAGAAAGAAATGTATGGTATGAACCACATTAAGATTCATTGCATATTAGTCACCACATTCATCTAAAAATGTTCCCTTCTACATGATTCATGTTTACATGTTTCATCTTACATCAATCTTTGTACCACTTTGTAACTAACACAAATCATTCTAAAGGCTAAGGATCACCATATAAACAACATTCCTAACCATTGAAGAGTAGCATTCATGATATTCATGATAGATCAAACTTAAGGGCACCATCCTATCATTTGTGTCCATATCTATTTGATGAATGAGGCTTCATGATGCAAGGGCATCCCATAGTGAGTAAAGCTAGCCATAATTAGAGGCTAAAGAGAAAAGGGTTCATAGTGAAGGAGGGATTAAAGGAAAGCATGAGTGCTAGAATAGATCACAAGAGTAGCTAGGGAAAAATGGTAGGCAAAGAAAGAAATGCATAGTAGGCACACATGAGGATGAAGCATGATACAAAGGAGAAGGGAGGATGAGTCCAATGTGAGGACAAGAAAACACCAAACTTGAAGGTAACTTGATAGATCACTAAACTAAGGCAATCTAGCCAAATCGTCAATTATGAGGTAGTCAAATAGATGCATTGAATCAAAGGTGGTCAAATAGATCATTGAACCAAGGAAAAAAGGGCATGTATAAAAGCAATGTAAGAGAGAGAATAATCCATGAGAAAGGACAGTGGCAAGAACCAAAGGAAAGCAAATGAGCTTGATGTTGAAGGCAATAGTGCTAGGGAAAATAGAGAAGCTTGAGGGTCTCAAGAAAGAAGATAAGTATAGAAAGAAGGATGCTCAGAGGAAAGAGTAGAAGGGCATAACAAGAAAATAGTGCAAGAAAGAAGATGAGCATAGAAAGGAGGATGCATGAAGGAAAGAGAAAATGGGTAGAACAAGGAAATACCATGATGAAGGTATAGGAGAAAGAGAAGGCCTTGAGGAGAATGCATAAATGATAGAGTACAAGAAAAACAAAGCAAGGAAAATAGAGAGAATAATGTGATTGAAAGGGTGCACAAGTGTAGGAGAAATGTGGCAAGGACATATACATAGTTAAGAAGAGACCTCAACCCCAAAATTGATAGGTGGTTTGGTAGTGTCAAAGATTCAACTAATATTAGGATCCACTGATAGATAGCTGGATAATATCTAGAGCATGATGGAAATATCATACTAGGGAAGGTATAGGTTGTAGACAGGGAGAAGATGTAATGACCGAGTTCATGGGTGATAAAAGTAGGATTTAAATCCCATGAGATACAAATATAAAATAGGGTAGTCAATGGAGGAAGAGACTTATTTTTCTTTGGCAAGGGCTGAGAGAACTAGAGACACAACTAGAAGGCTAATAGATTGAGGCTATACATAAAGGAGGCTAGTTAGTAGAACACCAAAGTTGACATAGCACTAAGAATAACAAAGATGACGCACCATTAAGGAAATAGTAAACTAGGATGCGAGTTGTTGTGAGGAGGGACCAACTAGCCTAGAGATTGGGATGATGGGAGAATGTGTAGACCATCAAGGTCCTCATGAGGTGCAAAGGGGGTTAAAGGAGCTCATCTTCAAGAAGGTTATGAGTAGTAGGTGAATGGTGAGGTAGGTGACCACCTGCTAGTGGACCATAAGATAGGAGTTGAGGAGCTCACATAATGAAGTGTGTAATAGGGCATTAATTCTTACAATGTAAATCTATGAAATCCTTCCAAATTGATAATATAATGAATGCTATTGCCATTGTTCTATGTCATGTTTCATTATATATGTGTCTAGTTATGAGTGTGGGTATGTGTCAATGGGCTATGAGAATTGGCATCCCCTAATTAATACCCCCCAATGTCTGCATCATTTTTGTATTAAAGAAATTTGCTCAACTAGCAGAGATGTAGAGCATCAAAGATAGTTCCCCTAGTCTCAGTCCAAGAGTGATGGCCAAAGTGTTTCATGTCTTCCATGATTGTGAGCATGGGTAGAAGGTAGTGCAAACAAATTCTAGTATTAGGGATGTTGGGTAGGTGTAGACGTAGAGAAAAGGAAAGGAACGGACCTAGGGGAGATAGATAGTAATGGAAGGAGATACTGAAAGGAGGTTATAGTGAAGGAAAAGTTATGCAGGAGCATCTGGAAGCATTCAGAACAATTGAGATAGTTAACAGTAAGTTGTAGAATATCGAGAGAGCGACCTTGGACAATACCGCATTTTACCGCATTTGCATATCAGAGGCTGCAGAACTAGACTTAGCATCTAGACATAATCATCTACAACATATCTAAAATTTAGATCATTTGGGTTTGATTCTGGAGAGATATCGCTATCAGAAGATTACCTATTTTTACCTGTTTCACAGAGTAGAGCCAACTGTGCTCAGTGAAGTCTAATCAGCTTGCAAAGAAAATTCATGACTTGAGGAGCTAAAAGGAACATTATTCAATGAAGTATAGGACATAGCCAACCTTCATGGAGATCCGCATGAAGTTCTATGCATTAGTGGAGCAATGCCTTATGTTTAGGTCTGACCTATCCGTGTACACACGTTTCATAACTAGCCATTGCAATTGGGCTGACTTGATAATGATTTGAAGGCTTGTGGAGGATATAAATAAAGGATAATGATTGGTTACAAGGCACGAGTGACGAAATGAACATGTGAGCGAAGACATGAAGCAAATTCATAAGTGTTTGATCGGAAGAAGAAGCAGAGTGCAGAGCACAAATAGAATAAGTTGCAAAGTAGAGAATCAAGAAGTTGGAGAAAGAAATCATGAAAGAGTATTGCTGTATGAGTCTTTTGTAATCCCTAGGCTGTGGCCTAGCATCTGTTAAGCCCTTGAGACATGTGTAATTCAATTTGAAGTTATAATATACGAGGAATGAGATTTGAAGGGTGGGTTTTTCCCTGTTAGGGTTTTCCCAGGATATATCTTGTGTTATGTGTTTATGAATATATGTTATCTTTTTGTTCATTAGTTGTTGGCTTCTGTTGCATACCCATTATGATCATGGTGTTAGTTGATTAGGCTGCAAGGTTGGACAATCCCTCACTAGACCCTCCTACCTTGACTGCATCAAGTGGTATCAGAGCTGGTTGTGAATCTGTTGGGTTGATTGCGAATCTATTAGAAGGTGGTGAATCTAATAAAAGTGTTGAAAGAAGTGCGAAACCTGAGAAGTAACAAGTGTCATCACTGAAGAAGATCAAGGAAAGGAAGATTTGGGTAAGCTTTTCAAATTAGGTTGTTTATTTGACTTGTTTCAATGGGAAAAATTGGAAAGAGGATGAGGAAAGAAAATGAAACCCTGATGTGTGAAAAGGATATTTTGGAAGAAGAATTATGTGAAATTAAAAAGTGTAATTTAGAGTTGTTGGAAAGGATGAAAGAACTAGGAGAAGATAAATATGATGCCCTTGAAGAAGAACTGAATGATGTAAAAAGGAGGAATGAAGAATTAGAACCAAAGATGAAGTTGTTTGAGGATGTTGAAAAGAGATTTACAGACTTAGAAGAAGGATTCAAGTTGTTTGGAAAGGTGGAAAAGAGGAATAGAGATCTAGAAGAAAGTTTGGAAGAATTGAAAAAGGAAAATAGTTTGCAGAAGAGTGAAATATCAAGGTTGAAGGAACATGTTAATCAGTTGGAACAGTCACTTGTAACTTGTAGAAGAGAGAATGAAAGTCTAAGATCTAAGCCTGAGTGTTGTGATGTTTCTTGTGATACTAATGATTTGTGTGATGCTGCAGAAGTATCTTTAGAAAGTGAGATTGAAGATGACAATGTAACTAAACCTGCAGTTGTTGGTGATGGTATTGGTTTCAAAATCATGCAGAGAATGGGATATGAAGGACAAGGATTGGGAAAGCATCAGCAAGGAATTACAAAACCTATTAAACCAGTAATAAGATCAAGAAGTGAAGGCCTTGGATATGACAGAGGTAAGGATGTTGCAAATTCAAACAAATCAAATCATGGAAGAAGGGGTATGTATTGTTCACATTGTAATAGACATGGGCATGAAAAGGAATTGTGTTGGGATCTATACCCTTGTAAGTTCAATGGATTGAGGAATCATTCTGAAAGGATGTGTTGGGATAAAATGAGGAGAAAATATATGGCAAGTTGTATACAGAAGAACTATGGATGGATTAATGGACAGGAATGGAAACATGTTACTTGTATGTTCAAAGGGAGGTATAGATTGAAGTATTCATGTGTTGGATTAGGATGTAGAGACAGAAGACCTTATGTGGAGCAGAACAAGGACAATAATTCATTCTATAGAGGGAGAAATGACAGGAGTCACAAGTCTTATCACAATGAAGGATACAAAAGAGATGTAAGAGGATCTGATAGAAGACCATTTAGAAGAACCTATTTTCAAGTCTGGAGGAGAAAAGAATCAAGCAATGAATGTCATCAAGAACATGTTATCAGAAAAGCTAATGAAGGAGAAGCAGTGCATAATTCAGAGACAGTTTGTACAAAGGAAGAAGAGCCTGTTAATTTAGAGATAATTTATACAGAAGGAGAAGAGCCAGTTGATATAGAGATAGTTTATGCAGAGGATGAGGAACCTTTTGAGACATCAAATTTGATAGAGAAACTAGAAGAAGATGAAGCATTAATCTTAAGGAGAATTGTGTTGTAGACTGAACACCTAAGAAACCAGTGCAAGAGAAAAATTGTAATCATCTGAGAAAGCAGTATAGAGAAAGTTTGTGTGGACAAGTGTTAACCATAACAAAAAAGAAAAGTCCATGTGGTAGAGAAAGAGGGAATGACAAGATATTCTACCAAAAGAGAAAGTTTATGTATCAGAATGAAGTTTAAATATGGATAAAGAAACATAGATGAGTAAAGGGAAAGTGTATGCAGAGAGGAAACTGTGAGATTTTGATGAGTGCGGAGGAAATTGTGATAGGAACCTGGACTAGGACAAAGTTGCAGAGAAGAATTCAAGAATGTATCATGAAATAACTAATTGTTCTGGAGGATGCATGTATGCATTGATTGACTCTTAATTGATTGAAGCAAACATTGATCTTGAGGCAACTTGTAGAGAAGATTTGCTCAAACCGTCGATCATTGAGGCAGTGCAAGGCTTGTAGGTAGACTGTCGAACCTAGACGTGACAAAATGAAGAACTTGATGCAAGTTGCGGAGAAGACTTGTTCAGACCGCTGATCATTGAGGCAGTGCAAGGCTTGCAAGTAGAATGTTGAACTTAGAAGAACTTGAGTTAGTTTTGTAGGGTGGACTTGAACAGACTGCCAACCTTGAGGTAGTTGCAAGTACCTGAAAACAGACCACCGAAACTATTCAAAGAGACAATAATGAATTTGACATAATACAGACCAAAGTGAGGAGGCTCACTTTTCAAATAACCCCGAGAGTCTGATGCAGGAGCATCTAGAAGCATTTAGAACAATTGAGACAGTTAACAGTAAGTTGCAGAATATCGAGAGAGCGACCTTGGAGAATACCGCATTTGCATATCAGAGGCTGTGTAGCTGGACTTAGCATCTAGACATAGTCATCTACAACATATCTAAAATTCAGATCATTTGGGTTCGATTCCAAAGAGATATTGCTATGAGAAGATTGCCTATTTTTACCTGTTTCACAGAGCAGGGCTGATTATGTTCAGTGAAGTCTAATCGGCTTGCAGAGAAAATCCGTGACTTGCGGAGCTAAAAGGAACATTATTCAATGAAGTATAGGACTTGGCCAGCCTTCATAGAGATCTACATGAAGTTCTATGCATCAGCAGAGCAATGCCTTATGTTTAGGTCTGACCTATCTGTGTACACATGTTTCATAACTAGCTGTTGCATTTGGGCCAACTTGATAATGATTTGAAGGCTTGCGGAGGATATAAATAAAGGATAATGATTGGTTACAAGGCATGAGTCATGAAATGAACAAGTAAGTGAAGACATGAAGCAAATTTATAAGTGTTTGATCCAAAGAAGAAGCAAAAGTGAAGCAGAGTGCAGAGCAGAGACATAATAAGTTGCAGAGCAGAGAATCGAGAAGTTGGTGAAAGAAATCATGAAAGAGTATTGTTGTATGAATCTTTTGTAATCCCTAGGCTATGGCCTAGCATCTGTTAAGCCCTTAAGGCATGTGTAATTTGATTTGAAGTTATAATATATGAGGAATGAGCTTTGAAGGCTAGGTTTTTCCCTGTTAGGGTTTTCCTAGGATATATCTTGTGTTATGTGTTCATGAACATATGTTATCTTTTTGTTCATTAGTTATTAGCTTCCATTGCATACCCATTATGATCATGGTGTTAGTTGATTAGGCTACAAGGTTGGGCAGTCCCTCACCAGACCCTCCTACCTTGACTGCATCAAAAAGGGTGTGGTGGAGATGAACCTAGAGGATGGAAGCATAGTCCTAAGTGAAGGTCTAGAAGAAAGTACCTCAATAGAATCACCAAAACAAGGTAGTGAGAGATAATGCAAGGGAAGCCCAAGTGTTGACAAATCACTGAAATTGGGGATAGTCTAGCAAAATCATCAAACCCAAGTTAGTTGAATAGATCATGTTGTTGAGGTAGTTCAAAAAGCATCAAATTGAGGCAGCCAAAAGGATTCACCAAAGGTGGAGGCAATCAATCATGAATAGAGAGAGAGAGAGAGAGAGAGAGCACAACTTCTGACAAAAAGTGTTTGGCAGAGGTGTGAGAGTAAAGAGAGTAAAGGGAAACTACTTCTCCATTAATAGAGAACAAGGAAAAGTTACACACAATATTGTGTAAGGAGTAGGGAGGAACAACCACATGAAGAGATCATGAACCCATAGAGGGGGGAGCTCAAGAGGAGGAGATAATACAATGGCATAGTGAAAACTGGAGGATGACAAACAATGGTGAGTGTGTGTAGGCTCAATGGTACAAGATGTGCAACTAACATCAAAGGAATTGGTAATAGGAAGAGTGATGTCTATATGGACTAGGAGCAAGGGCAATAAAGGGGGTAAGCCCTAACACTAGATTCTAGGTGCACCAAACAACATTATCCCCAAACATAGGAGGAGAAGGAATTGGCTACATAAGAAGGGATTCAGAGGGAAGCAATAAGGGTTAATAATGACCCCCAAGGTGCATGGGATCTTACGGACCTCATGATGAAGGATATAGTTGTGTGGAGAAAGTAGTAGGAAAGGCACTAGGTCCATAAGTGAGTGTACATGAAGGTACCCAGGATGTAGGTTGGAGGGTTGTCACAAACTTGCAAGTGCAAGGCTCAAGAGAGTTTCTAGGAGAAGAAAGTAGATGACGAGAAGCACAAGGAGAATAGGAGGTTAGAGGAGGAAGCTGTGCCCAGTAAGTGTGGTAAAAGTGTACCTAGAAGAAACCCCAATTGTATGAGATAAATCAAAAGAGCTTGAAGTGGGACTAGTGTGTGAAAGGAGGTAGAGTAGGATGGCCATGATGCATTAACACAATTATCAATTAGAGGTAGTTGGACACATAGAAGGAAGCCTATGGAAGGTTCTAGTAGCAAAAGTGTTAAATCAATCTAGTCACACACCAAGAGGAAGGGACACGAAGCAAGATGTTAAAGAAGGGGCATCAAAAGAAGGCACAAGTAGTTTAGGAAGGAAAAGTGGACCAGGAGACAAGGAGGTCCACTAGTGTTAATAGGTATGCCCATTTGAGGTAGCTTGGTAAATTCACCAAACTAAGGTATTCAAATAGAGTGCCAAACTATAGAGACTTCCAAATAAATACACCAAACCACAAGGGCAATAAAACTTAAGGAGATAACTAGGTGAAAAATAAGGTGATAGTTAATTTACCAATTTGAGGCAACCTTACCAAAGCAAGACGGAGAAGAGAAAAAAGGACCCCAACCTAGGAGAAGGAGATCGAGGGAGAAACAATATCAATTACAATAGAAAGTACATGGACATAGAGATGTAGGCCTAAGGGAAATGACTAGGAAGAAATGTGAGCACACATTTCCTTTCATACCTAGGAAGTATGATGTAGGGGAATCTAAGGGCAATTAAGGCTAACCACAATCAAAGTCCAAATAGAAAAGGGTACGGTGAAGGAACCATAAAGGAAAACATGAATGTTAGAATGGAACATGAGAGTAGCTGAGGGAAAAATGACTAAGGCAAAGAAAGCAATGCACAATAGGCACATTTGAGGATGGAGCATGATGCCAAGAAGGGAGGATGAATCTAGTGTGAGGACAAGAAAATGACAAACTTGAAGGTAACTTGAAAGATTACCAAACTGAAGTAGTCTACCCAAATCATTAATTATAAGGTAACTTTAGATAGATGCCCTAAACTAGAGGCAGTTAGGTAGACTATCAAACCAAGGGTAGAAGGGTGTGCACAAAAGTAGTGCAATAGAGAAAAAAGTGCATGAGGAAAGGGGCCATGAGGAAGGAGCACATAATGGCAAGTTCAAGGGGGATGTAAAAGAGTGCAAGGTTGAAGGAAACAATACTAGGGAAAATAGAGAAGCATGAGGGGATTAAAAAGAAGACAAGGACAGAAAGGAGGATGCACAAAGGAAGGAGTAGAAGGATGTCTAGTAGGAAAATAGCATAAGAAGGAAGACACACATAGAGAAGAGGATGCACAAAAGAAAAAGTAGGAGGACACAATAGAGAAATAACATGATGAAGGCAACAGATGAGGGAGAGAAGGCCTTGATGAAGAAGTTTAGATGATAGGGCACACGAAGAAGCAGATAAGGAAAATAGAAAGAACATGAAATGAAAGGGTACACAAGTGTAGGGGAAACATGGCAAGGATGGAGGCATGGTTAAGTAGAGACCTCAAGCCCAAAGTCAACTAAAACATGGCAAGGATGGAGGCATGGTCAAGTAGAGACCTCAATGCCAAAGTCAACTGGTAGGCTAGCAATGTTAGAGATTCAATTGATGTTAGGATTTGCTAACATAAAAGTTGGGAATTCATCTAGAGCATGATGTTCTATCATGGTAGGGAAAGTAGAGGCCATGGAGGGAGAAGACATAATGACCAAGTTATTGGGTACCAAAAATGGGATTTGAATCTACATAAAATATTAGAAGCGTACTAGCGTTCAGGTGGCACTTGGTACCCGTGCTCTGTCTTTAAAGACACTTTTATTTCATTCTAGCTCAGCCATGGCAGTATGTTTGCCTGACGTGTTAGAAAAGCAGGACTAGAGTGTCATCAGTTACAAATAGTTTACTCTCCATGTGACTTCACGAGACCAGAAACAAGTTTACTACGCCTTCTCACTTCTGCCAATTTTTTAATGTTTTCAGAAAACAACTCAAAATCGCTTTTTATTCTCCACACAGGAGATCTGGCTAAGCCTATTTTTAATTAGTTATATTTGGGAACTAATTTTCACAACTTACAACTCCATGTATTATTATTAAATATTTTGTGTCTTCTTCTAACAGCAAATATTATGCAACATAGCTAGTTGCCATTATTCTATACAAACTACTGTATTCATGAAAAATTATTACTGTGTTAGTTTCCATTGATGCTTAACACTGGAACACATCTAATAATTAATTAATGTTTTTAGATATTTTAAGGAATTTTAAACTGTAATTGTAACAATCATGTTGTAGTTTTAGATTTTTGTTTGGTTTTTTCACACGAGTATTATTTATGTTTTTATTGGAAAGGGTACAATTAAATTTAAATAATTATAATATATTTTGTGTATGCAAAAACTAATAGTTTTTCATAAAAAAATTATTTTATATGTTTAAGACGCATTTGTATACTTTTCTTAAAATTTGTATTCTAGTTCCTTCTACCTTTGTGAATAATATGTATATCACTTTGACAATTATATGTGATGTGGAATATCAATCCTTACTTTATATATTACAATAGATTGTCTCACTTATATGTTATTATTTAATTCATTATGTTTGTTTAGCTTAGTTTTTTTTTATGCAGGAATATTGAGGGTGGAAGATCAATATTGCATCAATCAAAGTCTACAATAATACTCCAATCACCATATGTTCACCACAAGTTGTGGTTCTCAATGCAAAGGCGAATACTCAGTTCCAGACCCATCATCAAGGATATCAAACTTCCAAACTAGAATTAGTGTTTTGATTATGTGGTGATTGTATGAGCTTTGTGGCAACAATTGGTTATGTTTCCAAGCTCATTAGTCCCAATAAGGTTCATTGCATATTCTTCACCACAATCATCCTAAAAGGTTCCCTTCTACATGCTAAATGGTTACATGTTTTATCTTGCACCTAGCTTTGCACCACCTTGTAGCTAATATAAATCAACGGCTAAGGATCACCATATAAACATTATTCCTAACCATTTGCAAGTAGCTATTGGAAAACTCAGAATAAAAAAGATAACAACAGATAACAGAAAAAAGAAACTCTGATTCTATTATTGAACAAGAGATTACAATTTATAATAGTAAACTAACTAAACTACTTCCTATAAATCTACTATCTAACTTGACAACAAACTCAACTAATTAACAACACACTAACAACTATTGACACACCTACAACTACATCTAACAAATTGTGAAGAACACATAGGCAAGTTGTCTACATGCAGAATAGCACACTATTACATTTATTAATGTTGGAGCATATATTCCAACACCCCCTTTTAATGCTACAACATTAAACTGACTAATAACATAAAATAATAAGAAATACATTATGCAGAAGCTGTTCTTTGAAAAACAGTTCTGGGACCAGTAGAATTTCTTCAAGCTGCTCTAGGTATAGTCTCTTAGCTATTATCCAAGTTTTGAACATCATTAGACACCATTTTCACATGAAATGTCTCATTACCCCCGTAAAGGTATGATGCTGAACTTCCAAATTTCTGGATCTCCCCTAAACTATTGGACATTAATCCTCACATGCATGTCTATAACCCCAATGAGGTATAGTTTCTCTGATCCATAAGCATATCGAACTATTGAGCATCTATCTATCCTCCACAAATTCTCCTTTTTTTTTGTAGAGTCTCCTTCTAACACAGGAAAAACAAAAATAAAGAGAACCGTTGCTAATCTCATACAACAAAAAAAAATAGCAATCACAATATTTAGATTGGCCTTGTGCAGATCACTGTAGCAAAAATAAAAACTCTCCACGAACCACACCATGAAGTGCACCACACAACATTCCACCATTTCCTTGTATGCAACCCAAGATCTTTGTTGCATCATGGCTTGACATTTCTCCTATATCACCAGGAGGGCGGTGGAAACTCTTTTACAAACTGTATCTTCAATTTTAGAATACTAAAAATAGAGAAAAGAGGAAAAATAAACTGCACAACACTCTCTACAAAAAAATTAATTTCCTATAAGATGCTTTCATATTCTTGGGCACTCCAATGGTGGAGTCACACCCAAACTAGCTCTGATACCATATTGGAAAACTCAGAATAAAAAAAGATAACAATAGATAACATAAAAAATAAACTCTGATTCTATTATTGAACACGAGATTACAATTTATAATAGTAAACTAACTAAACTACTTCCTATAAATCTGCTATCTAACTTGACAACAAACTGAACTAATTGACAACACACTAACAGTTATTGACACAACTACAACTACATCTAACAAATTGTGAACAGCACATAGGCAAGCTGTCTACATGCAGAATAGCACACTATTACATTTATTAATGTTGGAGCATATATTCCAATAGTAGCATTCATGAGCATTCATGATAGATCAAACTTAAAGCCACAATTCTATAATGTGTGCCCATATATCTTTAATGGCTAAGGCCTCACATTGTAAATGCATTATGCTAGGATATAATACATTTCATAACTAAGAATCAATAAAGATCTATTTCTATTTAATTGTTGTATCCATTGGGTTCTATTGTGTGTTGTGTATTTGGTTGCATCATTAGAAAATCCTTAATTAGACCCTCTATCCCTAACTACATCAAATTGTATCAAAGCATAAGGTTTGGAATCTTGAAAGTTGTGAGAGTAATCAAAGATCTTGTATGTCAATTGATTATCAAATTAAGGTAGGTTACAAGAATCTTGTAAACAAAGCATTAAATTTGAAGTATTTTGCAATGGAGATTATGGACAAACCACTAACCTTGAGGCAATTTGCATTAGATTCAAAGTCAAGATGCCTCCATGAAGAGTGGGTAGAGACCATAGTGTTGATAATAATTCTAGAAGAATAGAAGAAATGTCTAAGATGATGAGAAATGTACAGATATGATTGGATACTATAAAAGAGAGTAGAAGAAGAGGTAATAGCCCTAGAAATGATGAAAGTGATGATGAGGAAACTAAAACAAGAGAGAATGTACATGCTATCAAACAAGTTGTTGAAGACATAGAAGAATATGTTGAAGGCTATTTTAAAATTGGTGAAAGACCTAGAATTGATATTGCTAGTTATTTTAGAAGTTTGAATTTAGAAGAATTAATTGATTGGATAATGTAGGGGAATCCCAAGGTGAGTAAGGTTGACAATAATTAGAGTTTGAAGAGAAAAGGATGCATCATGAAGGAGGCATTGAAGGAAATTATAAATGCCAAAATGGAGCACAAGAGTAGCGAGGGAAAAATAGTAGGAAAAGAAAGCAATGCATAGTAGGAATGCATAAAGATGAATCATGACATAAAGGAGAAGGGAGGATGACTCCAGTACGAGGATAATAAAACACCAAAATTAAAGGTAACTTGATAGACCAATGAATTGAGGTAGTCTTGCCAAATCATTGATTGTGGGGTAGTCAAATAGATGCATTAAGTAGACCATCAAACCAAGGGAAAAGGGAATACATGAGTGCAACACAAGAGAGAAGAATGCATGAGAAAGGAGCACTTGGTGGAAAGAACCAAGGGAAAGAAAAAAAGTGTGAGGTTGAAGTCAATAGTGCTAGGGAAAATAGATAAGCATGAGGGACTCAAGAAAGAAGATGAGCATAGAAAGGAGGATGCACAAAGAAAAGTGTAGAATGACATAATAGGAAAATAGTGTAAGAAGGAAGACAAGAATAGAAAGGAGGATGTGTAAAGAAAAGAGAAAAAGGGTGCAATAATTAAATACCACAATGAAGATGAAGTATTGAGAGAAGATCTCAAGGAAGAAGTGCAGATGATAGAGTTCAAAATGAAGCAAACAAGGCAAACACAAAGAAGAATATGCAATGATAGGGTGCACAAGTGTAGTTGAAATGTGTCAAGAACAAATGCATGATCAAGTAAAGACTTCAATCCCAAAGTTGACAGGTGGGTTGGTGTCAAATATTTAATTGATATTAGGATTCATCAGTAGATAACTAGATGATATCTAGAGTATGATGGACTAACATGGTAGGGAAGGTATAGGTTGTACAGAGGGAGAAGATGTAATGACCAAGATAGTGCTACTAAAAATAGGATTTGACTCCCATGAGATATGACTATAAAATAGGGTAGAGTTGATGGAGGAAGAGCCTTCATTGTCCTTGGCAAGGACCAAGAGAGCTAGAGACAAAACTAGAAGGCCAATGGAGTAAGCCTAAACACTAAGGAAGCTAGTTGGTATAATACTAAGTTCGATAAAGCATCATTCATAGCAAGGATAAAGAAACATTAAGGCAGTAGTAAAACAAGATGTGAGCTATTATGAGTAGGGACTGACTAACCTAGAGATTAGGTTAGTGGGAGAATGCATGGACCATGAGCATCCTCATGAGGTGCAAAGGGGGCTTGAAGAAGATGATCTTCAAGAAGGTGACATGAGTAGTAGGTGAATGGTGATGTAGGTGGCCACATACGAGTGGACCACAAGATAGAAGTCAAGGAGCTTACATAGGAAAGTGTGTAATAGGGCATGACTCCTTGCAATATAACTCTATGTAATACTTCTGAATTAATAATATAGTGAATGTTATTTCCATTATTGTGTGTCATGTTTCATTATATGTGTGTCTAGTAAGGAGCATGGATATGTGTCCATAGGTTGTGAGAATTGACATCCCCTAATTGAGACCCCTCTCTCAGTGTCTACATCATTTTTGGTATTAAAGCAAGTTGCTCAACTAATAGAGATGTAGAGCCTTGGACATAGTTCAACATGTCTTAATCCAAGAGTGATGGCGAAAGTGTTTCATGTATTCCATAATTGTGAGCATGGATAGAAGATAGTGAAAACATATTCCAAAATTATGGATGTTGGGTAGAAGGCATAGAGGTAGAGAAAATGAAAGAAAAGGACCTAGGGTACAATAGATAGTAATAATAGGTGAAACTAAAGGAAAGTTATAGTGAAGGCAAAAGGTGGGGTGGAGAGTGGAGATGAACACTTAGGATGGAAGCATAGGCCCGATTCATAGACTAGAAGAAACGACCTTGATATAATTGCTAATACAAGGTAGTTAGAGACAATGCAAGGGAAGGAGTGCTGACAAATCATCAAAATTGGAGATAGTCTAGCAAAATCATCAAACCCAAGGTAATTGAATAGATCATTAACTATTAGTTAGTTTCCATTGATGCTTTAACATGAGAACACATCTAATAATTAATTAATGTTCTTAGATATTTTAAGGAATTTTAAACTGTCATTGCAACAATCATGTTTGATTGTTGTAGTTTTAGATTTTTGTTTGGTTATTTGAAACATGAGTATTAATATTATTTATGTTCTTATTTAAAATATTACAATTAGATTTAAATATTTATAATATGAGTATTTATTCACATATGAATATTAATATTATTTATGTTCTTATTGGAAAGGGTACAATTAGATTTAAATATTTATAATATGAGTATTATTTCACACATGAGTATTAATATTATTTATGTTCTTATTGGAAAGGGTACAATTAAATTTAAATATTTATAATATTTTGTGTATGTAAAAACTAATAGTTTTTAATAAAATTTTTATTTTATATGTTTAAGACATATTTGTATACTTTTCTTCAAAAAATTATTCTCGTTCCTTCTACCTTTGTGAATAATATGTATATCACTTTGACAATTACATGTGATGTGGGATACCATTCGTTACTTTATATAATAGATTGTCTCACTTACATGTTATTATTTAATTCATTATGTTTGTTTAGCTTACTTTTTTGATACATGAATATCAAGGGTGGAAGGGCAATCGTGCATCAATCAAAGTCTACAATAATACTCCAATCACCATATGCTCATCGCAAGTTGTGGTTCTCAATGCAAAGGCACATACTCAGTTCC
Organism: Cunninghamia lanceolata; assembly: GCA_027924645.1. Taxonomy (NCBI): domain Eukaryota; kingdom Viridiplantae; phylum Streptophyta; class Pinopsida; order Cupressales; family Cupressaceae; genus Cunninghamia; species Cunninghamia lanceolata. Next base: position 5,664,985 of record BSBN01000082.1, read on the forward strand.
AAACCCATCATCAAGGATATCAAACTTCCAAACTAAAATCATTGTTTTGATTATGTGGTGACTGTACAAGCTTTGTGGTAATAATTGGTTATATTTCTAAGCTCATTAGTCACAAAAAGGTTCATGGTATGAACCACATAAAGGTTCATTGCATATTCTTCACTACAATCATCCCAAAAGGTTCCCTTCTACATGCTACATGGTTACACGCTTTATCTTGCGCCTAGCTTTGCACTACCTTACAACTAACATAGATTATTCTAGAGGCTAAGGTTCATCATATAAACACCATTCTTAACCATTTGAGAGTATCATTCATGATAGATCAAACTTAAGGGCATCAATCTATAATTTGTGCCCATATATCTTTGATCGCTAAGGCCTCAAATTGTAAATGCATTATGCTAGGATGTAATGCATTTCATGACTAAGAATCAATAAAAATCTATTTCTATTTAATTGATGTATCTACTGGGTTCTATTGTGTGTTCTATATTTGGATGCATCATTGGGTAATCCTTAATTAGACCCTCTAGCCCTGACTACATCAAATGCTACCAAAGCATAAGTTTGGAATCTTGAAAGTTGTGAGAGTAATCAAAGAAGATCTTGTATGTAAATAGATTGCCAAATTAAGGTAGGTTACATGAATTTTGTAAACAAATAATTAACTTTGAAGTAGTTTGCAATGGAGAGTATGGAAAAACCACTGACCTTGAGGTATTTGCATCAAATTCAAAGTCAAGATCCCTTTGTGAATAGTATATAGAGACCAAGGTGTTCCTAATATTGCTAGAAAAATAGAGGAAATGCTTGAGACATGATGAGAAATGTACATATCAGATTGGATAGTATCAAAGAGAGAAGAAGAGGTATGTAATTAATCAACTTGCACAATAAAGGAATTTAATAGAAAATATGCTACAAATACTTGATATTAATAAGCCACTTCAAAGGGCCAACCTCCAAAAGTCTCAGATGAAGAACACAACTCACAATTTGATGATAATAACTGACCTATACCTCCTATATATATACCATACTCAAGCCTTGGATATCACCCAGGCCAACTTAGATACCAAAATATATCACCTAGGCTGATCTAAATACCTAAGACTATTTTAATGATTATATAATCTAATTAAAAGTTAAGGTAGTCACAAGCTTATTACTCATAACCCTGTGCCAATAAAAGATTAAGGGTGTAGCATGCCCCCTATTCAAAGAAGCATTATCCTCAATGTTGATCAAATGTGGATGTTTCTTCAAAAAATCTTCATCTTCCCACATGGCATATTCAACTAGTAAATTCTTCCACAAAATGAGATACTTGGTAATTGTTCTAGTCCTCAACTTATTTGTGCACATTTGGAGAATTAAATCTGGATCCAAAATGATTCTTCCTTATTCATCTAGCTCAGTAACATGGTGTGTATAGTAATCTATCAACCAATAACCTTCTTCAAACAAGAAAAATGAAAAACTAGATGTATCTTTGTTGTAGGTGGTAACTCAAGCTTGTAGGCTACAATGTCAATCATTTGTAGAATTTGTTATGGCCCATAATATTTTGATAACAACTTATTACTCTTTGTTTTTTTCTTTAGGAAAATTTTCTTATAGGGTTGTAATCTTAGGAAATCCTAATCACCAACCTCAAAACTCCTTTCACTATGATGTTGGGTTGCCTATTGTTTCATTCTATTTTGTGCCATGGCCAAATTATCCTTGAGTCCTAAAAGTACCTATTGATGATTCATGTGATCCTCCATATCCTGAACTCTTGGCATCACCTTCAACACTGATGTGATCGATGGAAGATGGTATCCATATAATCCCATAAATTAGGACATTCCTGAAAAAGTATGGAAGTGTTGTACTGCCATTCTACTAGTAATAGTCAATCCACCCATTGAGACTACTTATCTGAAGTGAAACAACATAGATACCCTTCCAATATTTACCCATTTGACTGAGGATGGTATGAAGAGCTACAATCCAATTGAGAACCCAAACAAGAGAATAAATTTGTCCAGAAGTTACTAGTAAAAATAGTATCGTGATCACTAACAATAACCATTTGGGTACCATGTAACTTTTGTATATTCTCCATAAATGATTTTTCCAATATATTTGCTATAAAAAGGATGGGATAATGCAATAAAATGGGCATATTTGGTGAGGGGATCCACAACTACCATGATTTGACACTCTTACCTTTAGATCTTGGAAGGCCTATGATGAAATCCATAGAGACCTCTTCCCACCACTAGTTGGGGATAATTAAGGGTTATAGGAGACTGGGTGCCTTAACTATCTCACCTTTATTTCTTTGACATATCAAACATTCTACCAAAATTTTTTGAACAACACCTTAAATCTCTTCCCAAAAGAAATCTTACTTGATTCAATGACATGTCTTCAAAAATCTTGAATGACCTCCAATTGGAGAACCATGGAGCTCTTTGAGAATCTTGTGTTTGAGGCTAGAATTTTTGCATAGACCTACAATATCTCTTTATACCACAAAGAGTCTCCCTTCCAACTAAACTTATCTAAACTTCTAGGATTAGTTTGTAACTATTGAATGAGATTTCTTGTAGCAACATCATTTTACCACTCTATTTTGGTTTCTTCCACCCAATCTACTTGTACTATTGAAATGACACATAATAATGCCTCATCCTTCTCACCCTTCCTAGATAGTGCATCAGCAACTATATACTCCTTTCCTTCTTATAGACGATCTCAAAGTCATACCCCAACATCTTCGTATCCCATTTTTGTTGCTCTTCCGATGATAGCCATTGCTCCAAAAAACATTTAAGATGTCATGATTTGTCTTAACTTTGAAGTGTCTACCCATTAGATATGGCCAACACTTTTTCACTACATAAAGAATAGCTAGCATTTCTTTCTCATAAATGGGTTTGAATTGATTCTTACCCTTCAATTGACAACTTTCAAAAGCAATGGGCCTTCCTTCCTACATGAGAACTACACCTGTACCATTTCTTGAAGCACCACACTCCATAATAAAATCCTTGGTGAAGTTTGGATTGGCTAGAACTAAAGTGGTACACATAACCTCCTTTAATCCCTCAAATGCTCTATTAGCAAACTCATTCCATTGAAAAGAATCTTTCTTCAAAAGAGTTGTAAGAAGTGATGCTATGTGGCCATAATTCTTCACAAATATTCTATAATATCTAGTGAGTCCAAGGAAACCCCTCAAGTTCTTATTGGTTTTAGGAATAGGCCTCTCTATCATATCCTTGTTTTTGTTAGGATCAACTTTTACTCCTTCATATTACACTATGTTACCTAAGTACTCCACCTCTTTGACACTAACAGCACACTTGGAAGGTTTAACATAAAGTTGGTGTTGTTTGAGAACTTGTAATGTTTGATCTACATGATGCAAATGCTCTTCCCAAGTCTTTCTGTAAATTAATATATCATCAAAGAACAATAATATAAACTTCCTCAAAAATGACTTAAATATGGCATTCATCAAACTTTGAAATGTAGATGGAGTATTAATAAAACTAAATGGCATTACTAGAAACTCATAATGATCCTCATGAGTCCTAAATGCTATCTTGGGAATATCCTCTTCCTTAATTTGAATTTGGTGGTAACCTTATCTAAGATCATTTTTTGTAAAAAATATATCTTCATTTAATTCATCTAGTAAACCATCAATGACTAGAATAGGAAACTCATCTTTGATGGTTTACTTATTGAGATCTCTATAGTCGAGACATATGCACCATGTGTCATCCTTCTTATGCACCATCACCATGGGAGAGGAGTAGGCACTCTAGCTATGCCTTATAATACCCACCTCTAGGATCTCCTAAACTATCTTCTTAATCTCAATTTTTTGTATATATGGGTACCTATAAGGCCTAATGTTAGGTGGTTGGCTCCTTGGTACTAGCTGAGTGGAATGATCCTGATCTCCTTTTTGAGGTAATCCTCTAGGCATATCCCCAAAAACTACTAAGTGATGATATATAAAAGTTTGTAGATCTGGCTAGACAGGAACATTTGGTTGATAAGATGCTAATGAAAAAAATTGGGCCACAAATCCATCAATCCCATTTTTAAGCATCTTTTGCATTTGATGAGAGCTTACCATTTATAATGACTTGGAATGCAACCCTTTTAGTTTAATTATCCTTCCCTCTGTGTGAAATCTCAAGAATATTTTTTGGAAGTTCATCTTAATTATCCCCAATGTAGTGAGCCACTCTACTCCCATCACTATATCTACTACACCCATGGGAATAGAAAACATTGGACAATTAAGTTGGTATTCTCCCACGGTTAATTTAATACTATGGAATTTTCTTGAATAGTTGGCAGCACCCCATCTACAATTTGGACCTAAAACTCTAGAATAGGATATATAAAATAATTCAAATGAGTAGTTAACTTCTTGCTGATGAAGTTATGTGTGCTTCTTGAGTCAATCAACATTGTTACTCTCTTTCTTCAAGAAACCCACCACCTTGAGAGTTTGTGGGGTGTTAACTCCATCAAGTGCATGACAAGAAATGATTGGTTGAGTATCTCTTGATTCTTCATCTAACTCATTGTCACCATCTAATATTGGTTCCTCCTCCTCTTCTTCCTCACTCATCCCTTCAATATATAACAATTTATTTTTAGTGCATTTATGTCCTCATGTGTATTTTCTATCACAGTTAAAACATAACCCATTTTCTCTCTTCTCCTCAATTTGTTGTGGCATCAATCTAGTAGGCTAAGGAAGTGACTATGTATGATTGCTTCTTTCTCTTATGTTTACAAAACCTTGCCTTTTATTAGCCTTAAATTTTTTCTCTACCTGCCTTGCCATAATCATTGCTTGGGACATAGAATTTGGATGGAAAATAGGTACCTCATATTTGATGTTATCCTTTAACCCTCCAAAGAATAATTCCATAAAAAAAAAATTGCCACATTTTCCACTCTTAAAACAAGGTTTGGAATTGATGAATGTAATCCTTAACCATACATGTTTGCTCTAATTTGGTAATCTGGCTAAAGTAGCTATCCACAATATTGTCACCGTAATGTTTTGTAAGTTCCTCTTTAAAAATAGATTAAGTTACAACACATCCTTTCTTTTTCTTTTCATCACATAGCCAATGATACCAAATGAACTGGTTCGATTCCAAATATAAGGAAGCCATTGCCACCTTTTGTTGACAAGGAACATGATGAATTTCAAAGAATTACTCTATTTGGTAGAGCCAATTGGTAGGATCTTTGCCATCAAATTTTCACATATCCAACTTTGGTGTGAAGTGCCTAGCCATATAATTATTTAGGTGATGACCCATCTTTAGGTCCGATTCAAACCCAAAAGCACCCTTTCCCTTAGGAGACTCCTCTTCCTCTCAATGTTGGTTGTGTGACTCCCTATGTTTGGAATCTCTAGGATGTTTGCCATGAAAAAAATTATCCATTATCTTCTCAATATCACTTGTCTTAGCCAGCCCTTGCATCCACTCTGTTACAATTAACAAGATTTCATCCTTCATCTTGTTGGTTTCTTTTTGAATTTATTCCATTATAGATTCATTATCTCTATGAACAATCTCCCCATTTTCCACATCCTCATTGCCTATAGATTTTCTAAGCATGATAAAATTCTTTTTGCCTATTGTTGTAGGCCTTTTCCATGATGGAATAATTCATTTTGTAATAAATCACACAAAACAAGTCCAACTAATTATTGGTAATAGACAGAACAAAGATTAGAAGCCTCCTCAACTGACTGCAAATGGAATCCAGAGCATAAGGCTAACTAGGCCTAGTAGGAATAGATCCATTTTGTAAGGAACACATCCCTATTGTACTCTTAAGTATAAAAATAGTAGAAATAGTAATGGATAGATAAGAAGAATAGAGAGGCAGGTAGAGTAGAATATAGTGTAGAGTAGAAGTTACATACCTGTTGTTGTAATACTTGATATATATATATATATATATATATGACAATGGTATAAGGAGATTGAAGAACTATTTGATTGTTTAGAATCTACATGATGAATTGTGCATTGTTATAATTTATTGCATTATATTTTTCTTTCTGCAAATGATCTAACTCTTCTCTCACTATGGCATAAAGACTACATAAGGGACATTAGGCTCAGATCTCTAGAATGTGATCCTCTATCCCTTGCCAACATTTGGTTTTGTTGTTGGGACCCTAGAAGAATAGTGGAGAACAAGTCATATCATCAAAAGGAAGAATTGACAAATAGAAAGAATTACTAAAAGGAATATTATAAAAAGGATAGAATTTTTTTCATGATCTGCAGAAGATTCTCTTAGGTCCTAATCTTGTGAGAGGGGGTAAAGCACCTAGGGGATGACAAATGGAAGGGGGGATCTCAAAAGATCCCTAAAACTATGTGACCACTCAAAGTAAGCTGACCATGGGATACATAAGGACTAATCACCAAATCCTAAACACCCATGGCAAAAGGAGATAACAAAAGATTAAGAGTGTTTAGGATGTGAAAAGAGGAGGGTTAAATTGATGTTTGATGTTTTAGTGTTCACAGGTTTAGATCCTCCTTTCACAACAAACATTCAAGAACATATCAACCGAGTTGAACTCAATTTATGCAAGAGGATTCACCTACAGGTTGGGTTGTCACTTGGAATGATGTGGAAACTCAAAAATTGCTAATTAATGCCTTAATGTATTCCTCAAATACGTAAGAAACCCTAATTATGCAAAATAGTGATCAAATTGATAGATTCAGACAAATGCTTGTAGACTGAGATAGAAGATAGAGATTAATAACTAACCATTTTTCAAAGTTCAAGATTCAGAATATTTGAGGACAATGCCCCAAGTGCCCAAGCCCAAGGTATTGTTTTCTTTGCAGAATGCAGAACTCCTTATGGTATTGATGATCACTGTTCTATCTATTTCCATCATGGGATATGCGGAGGACACTATGACTAGTCCTTGTGTTCAAGGTATGCTAATCTTTAGGATATATGGGCTTCTTCAAGTGTAGAATATCAATGTCACAAAGATTCCATTGTCTAAAACTCTAGGGGACATTGCCCTAGGCGACCATGTCCCGAAAATGCTCCATTCTGCTTCTTTCTTTCAAATCATGAATCCTTGTCATTTGCAACCTTCCTCTGCAACTCCACTCCACAAAACTTAGTACTTGTAACCTGCAATCATAAAGGAGTGTGGTTGGGGGTTGTGGTGTTTAGAGGATTGCCTCATTCAAGCCCTGGAGAGACATTCAAGTCTTTCAAACACCGTTGTCAGATAAGAGTGTGTATCCCTACAGGATAGAGACAAAATCCAAATGATAAAATGATTCAAACATAAACAAATGTCACCTCAGAGGTGTAGCTCTCACATAGATGAAGATACTTCCATCACATGAGAAGATGAAGCCAAATCTACAAGCACAAACATAATAACAATGCTCTGCTCTACAACAATGAATATCTTGAAATCACTAGTTCACCAAAAATTCACAATTATCTTCTAGTTCACAAATGAAAACCTAAACATGCTTATATATGCAACAACACACATTCTTGCCAAAAATTTCATAATTCAAACTTAAGGTGTCAGCAGAAGGCCTAACAATGGTCATATAACTGACACTTAGATTTAGGGCTTGACCCAAAATAGGGTAGGACTAGGGCGCGAGTGCCCAAGTCCTCCCTCCCTATTTTACTAAGGTAGGGCTTAACATTATAGCACCCCCTAGGTCCTATTTTCCATAACACTTAGGGGTTTTCTCATCGAGATTCAAAATTAACATGCAATATGATCTAAATGCATTCTAAGGACCCAGAAGCTAAACCTTAAGAGGGAAAAGCCCCCAAGGGGACATTTTCTGACATAACAAAGAGAAATTAAGGAAAATATTAAATTATCAATGGAAATGAACATGGAGGAAAGAAAGAAAAAGAAAACACAGGAACACCAAAAAATGTATTGTAGAAGGATGGAGAAGGTAGGTGAGATAGAAATAGAGCACACCAAGAGGGTTACGACTGAAAAAGAAGTATATAAGGAAAATGAGCATGCTAGAGAGGCTGTAGCTGAATAAGATAATAAAAATTTACTTAATTCTGAGAAGGTAAATGAGCACACCACAAGGGTAGCAACTGATCTCATAGAAACATGATTTGATAACACTCTAAAGAAAATGAATTCCCATCTAGAGAGAGCAACATAAAATCTAAATAATTTGGAAGGAAGTATCACAACATATGGGATATCTAGGAAGCAATGGGAAGAAGGGTGTAGTAATATAGAGATCCCAACCCTACCATAATTTAGTAAAATACCACATAGGAGCTAAATTTATCTAACATCCAAATTACAATCAATGAAGATTTAGAAAAACTACTGGATCCCATAAGAAATCTACAATCTTTAAGTTTGATGTAGAGTAGATGGAGAAATTGGTTAATAGAAGTGTAATAAAGATAAGAGAGGAGGAATTATAACAAGTAGTACTAGATGGTGATAGTATCATGTTCAATAATGTGATTGAAATAAGAGAAGGAAGTTGGACTATGTCATTAAATAATCAAACGTCTTTAACTAGTGAAAGAATATCTCCTAAAACAAAACACCACTTTGAAGAGGTGCAAACCCTAGACTAGGAGTCATCCTCTGTGCCCTATAAATCAAGAAGGATCTCATCAGAAAACCAAACTAAAGAATTGAATCAAGTAATAGATCAACAACAACAGTTTGTAAGAGATTGTGAAGCCATATTGGGGAAAGAGTATTTTGACATTCAATTACCAAGGGATAAAGGAAGGGAAAATAAATCTATACAACAAAAATGATGTAAGAAGAAAAAAGAGTAGTTACCAAAGGAAACTTGTCTTAAGGAAGGAAAAGGAAACAATAGTAAGATGGATTCCCCAATCAAGCTGCCAGTATTTGGAAAAGAAACTACATAAGCTACAAAACATATATTCATGCTAGAATCCATTTGGCAAAGAAAAGGCACAAATAGGGATCAGACTAAATTATTTGATTTTAAAGGAACATTGCAAAATAAAGCCCTCAACTAGTATAGGAAGATTTACCCAGAACATGATAAGGAATGGGCAGAAGTTAAAAAAGGATTTTTAGATAACTTTCAATCCCTAAAAATTCCCATAGAGAGTGTTAGTAAAATGAGAGACTTAGTTCAAGAAGAAGGAGAATCAATAAAAGAGTATGACTAGAGGTTCAAGGATATATCACAGAAGTTAGAAGAACCATTATAAAAAAAAACGTATAGAATGGTTTGCCTCAGGACTTATTCCATAAATTAGGACATCCTTAGATGGAAGAACATTCACAACATACTTTAAAGAGATAACTTTGGCTTGCTACATAGAGGCACAAACTTGGAGAAGGAAAGAAAAAGTCAATGAGAATAAAGAAATGGAAAAACTGAAATTAGAACTAGAACACCTCAAATTCAAACAAGAGATGTTGGCTAGAAAGGATCCTAGTCCACAAAGGTATAGAACAAATATTTGGTGCACATATTGCTCAAGAGAGGGTCATATCAAAATGAGTGTATGGTCATAAAAGGTGGAAAGGGAGATGTCACATTAAGGGTAGATTTGAAAGCAGTCCCAAGAAGAACACAAACTGTATATTACAGAATATACAGAGAATGGGATGACCATGATATTGATGATTTCCCATCAAGCTACTATTTAGAATTTAAAGGGAAGAGGATGAACATGAACCATGGTGTAGTAGTCACCGCAACAAAAGAATAGTGGAACATGAAATGACATACGTCAAAGGATTGTTAGAAAAATAGTTGTACACCCAAGACCATGTGTACAAATCACCTAACTAGAAAAACTAGAGAAACATAAACACACTACAAAATACACCTATACGAAATCAAATACCATACTCAAACAACTATTCTAATGAGAAAGAGGGCAATATAGAAACTATAGAAGTGGAAGAGGTCAAGGTAGAGGATGAAGAAGAGATGATGCTACCTGTTATAAATGTGGTAAGTAGGGCCATCACACAAATGAATTAATGTTGGTCCGATAAGAATAAGCAATGTCCCTTCTATGGAAGTTCAGACCATGATCTGTGTAATTGCGACAAGGCACAACAATACTTCAAAAATGTGCCCTCAATCAAAGAGTGATGAACTATAGGGAGTCAACAACACTAAAGGTGCTAGGATTATGAAAAAAATTCCCCAAAACATACCACAAGCAACAAGAAGATGTCAAAAATAAGAACAATACAACTCTGACACTTCTGATGAAGAAACCTCTAAATAAGAGTACCGGGAAAAGAAAAAAAAGCCAAAAAAAGACCTGGTCCAATACAAGGGTAAAAACAAGGTTGCAATAGTAACAAGATAGTGGATAGACATCGCAAAACAAAAACAACTCATATACAATACATAAAATGAAGATGATGAGGATGAAGAAGAGAAAGAAGAAAATTTCTTCCCTAATAAATATCAACATGATAAAATAATAGAAGAATCTAATCATGTTATAAACAAGGAACACAATAAAGAAAAACAAAAGAATAATTTCTTTTAAGAAGAAGTTTCATCACTAAAACAATAAACCCAATTGACACAATGCAATAACCTACTTGAAAAACTGAGACAATTCTATAAATATTGGAACAAACAAACAATCTATAAACCTTAGGTTAGAAGAATGACCAAAATAGACATTTCATGGAAGACCAAACTATTAATGATCATCGTACATATCAACCATAAGAAATTAAACAAGTGATAGTAGATCTAGGAGCAGATTTCAATGTGCTCCCAAAATGAGTCTGGGAGTAGCTAGACAAACCAAAATTAGAGGAAACCCCATACAACATTAGCCTAGCTAATGGATCAACAATGGACACCCTAGGCACATGGAAAAATGAATTTAACGTACTAGGGGTGAAACAAGTTGTTGATTTTGAAATTGTTGCTATGAAAGAACCATTTGATTCTTTCAATGCACTATTAGGGTTACAATGGTTTATCAACACAAACGATATAGTAGACTCAAGAAAAGAAGAAATATCATTTGCAAATGAGGATAGAATAGTCCACATACTATTAGGCATAGACATAGACAATACATATATAGAGGAGGTAAACCAAGAGGAACATAGTGATGAGGACTCTAAAATCCTCTACTCTATAGCCAAGATACCCAAATCAGAACCATTAGAAAAAACAAACTCAAAGGGTGAGATAGAAATTGAAAGTGACAATAATAGTATTGATAGTGAGGATTTCTTAAATGCTTGTCTTAGGGAAGAACTGGAATTGAGATCCTGAAAAGTTAGAGGATTCAGAAGGATTTTTATGATACACAGAGCAAAAGAAAACTTACCGTACTCTACCGTATTAAATGAAAACCTACCACAAAGAACTGATAACATATCAGGAGACCACTCTATAAATTGCATCCAAAAATCTCATCAAATAAACTACAATTCCTGAGGCATTTCACACATTAAACTACCAAAGTACTCAAGGATTGGAGACCTAAACACTTATTTGGAGGATATGGAATGAACCTTTGATAAAGAAGACACAAGGTTAGATGCCTTACAACACACATTGGTGTGCAATGCAGCAAGTTGGTGGAAAAATCACAAGGACAATATTTCGTGATGGCAACCCTTTAAAATCCTAATAAAAACTAGATATTTGTAGGTGGAAGGAGAGTATGAAATAATTTTGACATATAATGGGACAATCTCACCAAGGGAACATCTAGATATTTGTATAACTACATGGAAGAGTAGAAACAAATATGATGCAAGACTATCTATATAGATGTTTTGTTTGACCTTGACACCAATAGTACAAACATGGTACATTAACTAGGAAAGGAGAACAAAATCAAAAGTTTCCATAGAACTTCAAGAAGATTTCATACACACATTCCAATTCTATAACCTAAACAAAGATATCCATAATGCACTACTTAAGATGAAACAAATTATATTCAAACCAATTGAGGAAGACACACTGGACATCTATCAACAAACCCCAGCACCAAGGTCAGAAGGGATATGGAAACTAATAGAATGGATGGATAAGGAAAATCGGTATTTCAGAAGATGTTGCATAGTACACCACGAGAATAATGATGACAAAGCAAGATTGGACATAAAAGTGCATCAAGGGGAAAGAGAGATATCATTAGAGAGAGAATCAAAGGAAAAATATTACAATCAGCCCTTGAAGCTTGTTTCCCCCAATTTGAAAATTTTGGTTCATTTCTATTTTCCCCTGTATTTTGAGTCATGGTCCCAAGTCTTGTACCATTTTTCTTCTTAGTCAGAAATTTCTCTCTTTTTTGAACCTTGGAACCTTGTTGTTTTGGCACCTTATCAGCAAATTTGGACTTTCGAAAGCTTGGCTTGTCCCTTTAGTTTATCGGGAAATATCTCAATCGGGGAACTTGTCGAGAAATATGATAATTTATGAACCTTATCTGCAAATGTCTAAGTTCTCAAACCTTTATTCTTTCCCAAAAAATCTTCATGTCCTCTCTTTGCCTTAGTCATCCTCTCTTCATTTTCACAAATTTTCATCTTTAGTTCGTAAGTTAGGTTTTTTCCCGATTCGTCAATTTCCTGATAAGTCACCTTGTTATGTCTTTTATCAGCTACCTTTGCCCTTTACTAAGTGAAACCTTTGGTTTTTAAGTTCTATTTTTATTCAAATTACTGATTTTCCAACAAATCATGTTAGAATTCCTTGTATCAACTATTCACACCTATTGCGAAGTAAAGCTTTCAGTTTGGGAGTTCTACTTTTCTTTAGTTCATCGATAAGCCAACAACTCCTGTTATGTCTTAGGTTTATAACCTAACTCAATGAAGTTTGTCAACACTATATTTCACCAACAATAGTGATGCTTTTTGGTTCACAAATTGATACAAATGCTAATAAAGCAGTAGAAGCTTATAGTTGGGCATACAAGAAGTTCGTGTAAGTCACTTTTTGCCAACTAAACAAAGGCAGCGTATAAAAGCAAAGTTCACAAAATAAAAAGTTTGGTGATAAGTAAAGGAGGTTTATGACTAGCTAGGTGGGTGGTTCATAAAACCTTCTTTTCATCAACAATGCTTAATGAAAAGAAGTTTGTAACATGAAGATATTGCCGATAACTGAGTTTTGAAAAAGCACAGATTGTCGATAAAAGAGGAAATGCAATTTTTGACAAAGCGCTTGGGTAAGCCAAAGTAGCATTTATTGTAAAGGGTATTAAATATCCTAACCTATTTCCCATTACTTATAAAGTAAAAGTCTTCTTCAAAATTATCATTTTCTATTGTTATTCAAAGAAGCGCTCCCGGGAGTTATCCACGGCTAGCTTAGTCATCTTCCTCCCATTAAGTGTCACCCAAGGTAAGTCCTGATACTATCTTCTTTCAAATTGAAGAGATTGTTGTTAGCTAGCTAAGTCTACAAGAGTGTATTATGAGTCTCTCCCATTGTTTATGACTTGTCAAACCTTAGTTTTCTCTTCCATCCACCATAGCTTCCCTTTACTCAACCCTAGTTTACCCTACTTAACCCTAGTTGAAGATTCTACTCACTGGTTGCTCGGGTTTGTCAAGATGAAATACAAATATAAGGGATTGGATATTTCTTTCATTATCAGTAATGAATTATCAGGGGTCAAAGATACCAACCTTGGACACATTGATCTTCGTGAATTTTGGCTCCGAATGAATACCAACCTCACGTCTCCCATTGCTTAGAAAACCTTTGATAGCGGGTTGGTACATATTGGATGTTTTCCTCTTGTGGTAAAATGCCCAAATCTAATAATGGCATGTTTTCAAAATTATAATACGGAGACACGAAGAATCAGGACCGTGAGTGGTCAAGTAATCTTACAGTTGAATACAGACTCCATTGCTGATAGGTTGGGCTTACCCGTCCATGAAGAATATGTAGACATAACTCAAGAAAAAGCCATGAATTTCTATATTGATGGGAAGAAGACATGTAAGGATACAATGGATACTACTTGGTTGAAAAAGGAGAAAAAGGGAGGGTCACAGTTACCCAAGAATTTGGTTAGGGGTCAGTTCAAAGATGAAATTTCAGACATTATCACCCTACTGCATAGAGTGATGGGAAGTAGGGATTGTGATGAATTTGAAAATTGGATGTGCCAGTATATCTTAGCAATTTTTATAGGAAAGCAATATATTGATTGGTCCAAACTAATAAATGACCAAGTGCATGAGCAGTTAGTAAATTTTGACAATAAGAAGAAGTTACACGTGTTCATATTTGATTTATTTATTGGCTACCATATAGCCAAATTGGTCAGGTTTATAGATAGCAAGTCCTATGACTCTAGAAATGAAGGTATATGATTATTTTCCTCAACTACAAGAGGAGAATGGGAATAAGGTGTATAGAAGGGTGAGTGATGCCTTCTTAATGCTTATGGTCAAAAGAATTTGGGAAAACCTAGAGGTCAAAATTTCAACTGAAGTTGCCAACTGGGTGATGGGATTTGGTAGTTATTTTATTCAATATGATAAATTTACCTATATCAAGATTGGGGGTTTTAAATTTTGCCCATTCAAATTACCAAAATATGCCTCAGATTATCTAATATTTTTGGAAGTGTGTAGGCAGGCTTACTTAGTAGGAAAAAGATTTAATGATGCAAAGAAGAAAGGATATCCATTACCACTGAAGTTGACTCATTATACCTATTCTAAGCTTGAAGATGCCAAGAATGTAGATAGATTATTGAATCACTTTCATTTTCAAACCTATGGCTCTATGAGTAATTTTGATAGTAGAGATTTTGTTAAGAATAACTTGTATTTCCATAGGTTGAGAAAGCATATACCTCATTTAGAGGATTTCTGGGTTGACTGTGTTGATGAGTACAATGTCAGAAGAAGAGACTGGTCAAGACTAACCCTTGATCAAATGAGAATTTATAGGCTTGGTTGGGAAATTCTTGATATAGTTGATGACTATTTTGATGTGGTTGACCCTGTCTTTGCTACTGAGAATGTCAAGCCTTTACCTGATGTTGATTGGAGTGTAAATAAAATCACTAATCTTAGAACTAGAACTTATGTTGTATTGTACAGAATTCAAGCATGGCTACATTCTAAAGTGAGTGATGGTGGTGCAGGGTCCCCTTCCCACAAGGAGCCAGTCATGGAAGTACCATAGATTTCTCTAAGTACTCCTTTAACCATGGTAACCCTTCTTTTGTTCAAGACACCATGCTATAGCCTCCAGTTGTAGGACAAAGACATGGCAGATGGACCCAAAAAGAAGGCAAGTTCTAAAGGTTCAGATGGAGAAAATGTCCAAATGCCCAAAAAGAAAATAAATGTTAAAAATGCCTTAATCTACAGGTAGATAAGACCCCAAGAGAATCACAACAAGGACTACAGAGTGGGGAAGATGAGGACACATCAAATGCAAGGCAAAGTACACTCCCCAATATCTCTCAAGATGGGCCATTTCAAACTCCCCCTCCTTTTCAACAGCAGCCAGTGGCAGATGATATTCCTAAGGTAGATAAGGCCCCTCTGAAAGATACTAGTGATGGGTCTATGACAACCACCCTAGCCTAGTCGAAAACAAAAGTTAGAAACAAAAGAAGATATTCTCAAATTATTGATATAGAATTCAATTCAATGGCTAGACTGCTTAAATTGGAATCCACCCCAAGGAAAGCCAAAAGGATGTCTAGGCTAATGGTAGACCCAGTCTCCAAACATAGATATTTGGAGATAACAAAGTTAATGGTGAATAAGGAAATCAAAGACATATCTATAGATGACTTTCAAGTGAGTACTCCACCTTTGGTCCAAGGTGATATACATAATGCAAAATTATTAGTTGACATCTTAGCCACCAAATTAGAAGAAAAAGAGAAAGAGAATGAGGTCTTGGAAGATCAAGTAGATATTCTAACTTCATATGTTAAATCCATTGTTGATACTAAGTCTCAGCCCTTGGATGCTACTACTGGTATTCCTAAAGGTTTGACTATAGAGGTATTTGATCAAATTAACAAGTATAAAAATCTTGGGAATGCAGTAGAGGAATGGGTTGGGAAATTGACATTTGATGGCCTCTGATTTATTCATGATGTTTTCACTCTTCATTTTAAGATATCTGATAAATAAACAAAAATTCTAAATGATTTAAAAGTAATCAAGGAGGAACAAGTGATGCTAAGTGTAGCCAAGAACAACTTTTCTGCTATGGCTAAGATGGATTCTAATATTCTTATTACAAAAAAGGTCATTGAGAAACCAAAAGATAATGAATTAGCGAAGTGGTTAGCTATTGTGGATTGGAAATTGTACATGGAGCAGCAATGCACAAATGACTTAAAGAACCTGGCCAAGAATAATAGATCCTACATGCTTGATCTTCGTAGTGTTTTTGTATCCCTAGGAATTGATCTTTGGGATGAGGCTAAATCTAATTTGTTGGGGCTGGACACTATTAAAGAGAATTTTAAAGAATTGTTAGTCGAAGAGTGTAAAGTTAAGGAAGATGCCAAGGGAAATGCTATAGAACGGCTCAACAATGTATCCACTTAATTATCTAGTTTCAAGAAGGACCTTATTGAGGTGAAAAGAAAACTTGGAGAGACTAGCAATATATTGCAAAAATAGAGGATAAGGTTAGCAATTACAGTCATTCCTAACACTAAGAACATTCTTTCAATCATGGGGAGGTTCAAAGTTCTTCAATAAAATTTGAATGCATCACAAAAAGTTGAAGATGAAGTAGATAAGAAGACTCTAGATGGAACAGAAGGATCTGATGTTGCAGAAGATGAAGACAATGAAATAGTTTCATAACTGCTCTTTGGATTTATAATTTGTTATGTTGAAACTCTTTATTATTTTAGAATGCTTCTCGATTCATATTTCTCATGAACATTGTTTTATTATGTATTATTGGTTTCATAACTGTTATACGGGAAAAGTTAGTTCTACTCTTTTCACTATATATTGTAGGTGGAAAGAAGTAGAAGGGATCTTTTTTTGGGTGGAAATTACTTTTCAAAAACTAGATCACATATATTTCTTTTGGGGAAGTAAGGGGAAGTAACAACATCAAATCTTGATTGAATTCATAAATATTAGAGGAAGGTTGGCAGTGAGTTAATTGTCTCTCTTGATATTTATCATTTATTCTTTGTATGTTTAGTATGTGATGTGTTGAATCTTGATATCTGTAGTAAATTGTGTGGAATATTGATAACCTGCTTCTATATAAAACTATTTTCCATTTGAGTGTCTCCTTTCCTATGTTGGGATTTGATGCAAAGGTGGTGTTGATGTTATTGTGGAGTGATAGTTGATTTCTCTTTCATTCTTATGTCTGGAGGAGAAATCAGTTAAATTGATAAAATTTCCTACTTGCAATACAGTTTGTGTTGTGGTTTAGTTAGATTTTATTTTCATATGTAATTACCTTTCCCGCTTTCTAGTTAAAAGCGTAGCACAAAACTTTTCAAGTTATCATAAGAATGGAGTAGTACCTTCTAAAACCTTCAAAGGATGATTTATAAAAACAAATCTTCCAAATGTTAGTGAAATTGTTACTGCCAACAATATGAGTCAAATAATATAAGCAGTGACAATTCTATTTACTAATAGATTTTTGGCAACTCTACCGGGGAGATCAAATAAGTAAGATCTTTGCCATTTTGAATTATCGGTCTTTCCTTCATCAAATCCATATTATTGGTTCATGTTTGATGATACAATAGCATTGGTTGCAACCATTTGTAATAGGGAAATCCTACTTTGAGCATAGTTAATTGTTTAAAAGAGCGATTGAATCTCTTGGATTCGCAGTGGGAGTAAAGGACACACATAATCATATTTTTGAAAACCTTTCCATCCGAGCAAAAGAATGTGATTCCTAATGGTCCTACAAGGAGGAATTGTGCTAGTACTCTAGCCTAATGTGGATTGGCTGAATGGTGAGCAAAAAGATATCGTCACCAGGTTACAAAATCTAGCCTAGGAAAATAGGAGAAATAATTGACAATTTCATGAAGTTAATGAAGAGCTTGAGATCGAAGAAGAACTTGGTGATATATTGAGGGAAAACGCTAGACCTTTTCACGAAGGTCAAAAAGTTTTTATGATGGAAGTAGTTTCCAGGGCACCCCAAGAAGAAATACCTTTTCAAATTATTCAAGTCCCTACTAATAGCAGGAATAATCAGTGAAATAACTAGCCTAATGACTAGTTGAATAACTAGCAAAACGATCATCAATTCAATCAAGGAAATGATCAACAAGCGAATCTCCAATTCAACCCCACCAATTGAAAAGGGGTGGTGACTCTATTGTTGTATATTATATTATATTATTAAAAAATATCTTCTAAAAGGTATACTAGGGGAGATAAGAAGAAAGGTATCTCTGACCTTGATTTTGATTTGTTAGAATCTACCAATTTCACTATATTCCCTACAAATCATAAAGTCAAGTCCTCCAACAGAGCTTCTTCTCTCATCCATCATGTTACATCCCTAGTGTGTCAAGCAATAGTTTTGTATGACACCACCCTACCTATGGTAGTTAATTTTCAACCTCCTATGGCTCACCAAAAACAACCTATCCCATGGGGTGCTACCATTGGCCCATTGGCACTAGGCAATTGGCTGCATTATTTTCCTAGAGGTTCTAGTAATATCTTTCCTAAGTTCAGAGGAGATGACAAGGTTACCCCTGATGAGCATATCAATGCTTTTTTTGCTACATGTTCTATCTTGGGTGTCCAACATGAGGATGTTTTTGTTAGACTCTTCATGGAAACCCTATCTGAAGCTATTGTTGAGTGGTTCTACCACCTGGCTCCTGGTTCTATCAATAGTTGGGATTCTATGAGGACTAAATTTGAAACCGGATTCAAATCTATAGAAAAGGAACATACATTGCTGGCTCAATTGACTTCCTTGAAGAAAGAGATGCATGAACCTATGAGGGAGTTCGTAGCCAAGTTCAACTGGATTGTGAATAGGATTACTCTTGGCATGAGGCCTAGTGATGAAATCCAGAAGTGCTTCTTTGTAAGTTCCCTTACTTTAGATGTTCTCTACACTCTCAAGAGAGAGGGAGCAACAAATCTCCAAGGGGCTCAGGAGAGAGCTATATCCATTAAAGATGATCTTATAATGGTAGGAAAATGGAGAAAAGAGGTGCATACGAACAAAGGACAAGGAAGTTCCTCTACTAACCCGGTGATATAACATTTGGCCAATGATGTTCTTGCCCTCAAAAGACAAATGCCCAAAGTGCAACAACAACCATACTATTATGAAGCACCCATAAGAGAGTTTGTCATGCCAAATGTTAACAAAGCTCCATCACTACAATGCCCAACACAAAGGTTAGCAATAGAGGGTCCTTCAACCAATGGGAGGGCCAATCACATGATATGTAACTTCCATTTGACCAATGATCATGATGGCAGTTCCTACCTGGAGATGACCAGATTCATGCAGATGCTCTCCATGAACGAACATGTCAATGAACCCATAGTAGAAGAAGGAGATGCATAACAACATGGAGATGATATCATAAATTTTATGGAATATGAATCTGACTCAGATGGAAGTGAGGATTTGTATACTGAATGGGAGAATCCAAACTGTATTGTCTTCACTAGAGGGCAGCAAAGTCACAAGAAAGAAGAGGAGAATAAGAACTAGTCGAACAATGAAACTTTCTCTCCCAGGATATTGTCTAGAAAGGTTACCGGAGTACCCAAGAAAATAGATGGGAGTACTCCTAAAAATGTATCTCCTAAGGTATCTTCTACTATTTCCTCTGAAGAATCTAGTTCTTCTTCTTTCGATATTGTAGAATCTTGTAAAAATACCAAAATCCAAATTTCCCAAGAAAAATACCTTAGGTTAAACCCTACTGAGCTAGATAGGCTTGTACGATATGTAAAGCAAGAACACTCTTTGTATTTTGCCCATGTAAAATTAGTTTTCCAAAAATGTAGGAAAGGAAAAACCTGCTCCAAATGAAAAAGTTTCTTATTCTAAAAAGCTCCAGTAGAGAAACCCTTTTGACAAGCCTAATCCCTTCTATATCTCTTTATTCATAGCTGGGTATAAATTGAGCAATTGTGTAATTGACTCAGGGGCCTCTGATAATTTCATACCTGCCCAAGTAGCCAAGGCTCTAGGTTTCTCCCTCACTTCATCTCACAGGAAGTGCTATTATATGTACTACACTCAAGTCCCTATTATTGGCCAAATTAAGGATGATCAAGTAGCCTTAGCTACCTATCCAAAGAAAAGGATTAAGATGACTATCCTAGTGGCTGATATTCCTGCCAGCTATAGCATGTTACTAAGCAGGAGCTTGTGCAGAGATCTTGGGGGAAAATCCAAATGGATTTGTCTCATGCATTAATACCCATGGAAAGGAAGACAGTCTGGTTGGAACCTGATCCAAAAGCTAAGTTTACTTTTTTGAAATCAAGAGACCCTAGATCAGAGATATTGTACATGGAGACAGGCCTAGGGAATTACATGTTCTCATCTGCTTTAGAAGGAGAATGTCCTGAGTTGATTGGGCCTAATCTATCAAATGACCTATGGACACTAGAGTTTGATGGCAATTGTTCTTCATCAGGGTCAGGAGAGGGTATAGTGTTAATTTCTCTAGATGAGTATAAATTCCCTTTTGCTTTCAAATTGGAGTTTGAGAATACTAACAACACTACCAGATATGAAGCCTTACTTCTAGGGTTGGAAATGGCTAGAGAGAAAGGAATTAAATAGTTGAGGGCCATCATAGATGCTAAATTAATTGTAAAATAGGTATGAAAGATTTTCTCTGTAAAGAATAGTAGGTTGAGACACTGCCAAAATAGATTTTGGGACAACATAGAGTGTTTTGATGCCTTCTCTTTTGAGTCTGTACCTGGGGAACAAAATACAAGGGTAGACTCTGTAGTTGTCTCAGCATCCTTGCTCCTTCCTCACCTAGACTTCAAAGACAAACCCTACAGGTAGAGGTTCTGTATAGGCTGAGCGTACTAGATAATGTAAATCATTGGTAAGTGCTTGATAATGATAAACAAATCATCTCCTTCTTGGAGAAAGTTGATGCTTTCATGAATCTGTTCTTTAAGGGAAGCATTTCAGAGAATAGCAAAGTTACAGAAGGTGTGGTTGCCCAGCCTGATGGAGTAAGCGAAGAAATAATTCAGTTGAAAGGGAATACACTTCCCAAGGGCTTGGTGAGTCTTGAAAACCTCTTCAATAAGCATGACAGATATATTAAATAGAAGATCCAATCTACTATCAACTCTTCAGCTAAATATGACTATGTAAACATTGGCACCGAGGCAGAACCCAAGTTGGTATGCATTGGTAAATGTTGTATAGCCCAAGAGAGGGAGCAGTTAATTTATTTATTGATCAAGTATAAGGATGTTTTCACTTGGTGTTACGTTGACCTAAAAAAGTTCATGGATGGGAGGCTGTAGCATCACATTCGACTGAAACTAGGTACAAATCCTTTCAGACAGAAACAAAGGTCTTATAATCCTAAAGTTGTAGATGCAATTTTTAATGGGATTGATAAGATGTTGAGCGCAAGGATCATATATCCTATACATCATTCTACTTGGGTGGCCAATATTGTCCCTGTCAGGAAGAGAAGAGGTGAGATAAGAATTTGTGTGGATGTTAGAAATATGAATTAAACTTAGATTTAAAGGATAACTACCCTTTACCTATGATGGACCACATTTTACAGATAGTCTCAAGTTTTGAAATGATGTCAATGTTGGACGGTTTCTCAGGTTACAATTAGATTGGTGTAGCTCCTGAAGATTGACATAAGACAAACTTTACCATCCCTAAAGGGACCTTTGCCTATAATAGGATGCCTTTTGGGCTCATTAATGTTGGAGCAACCTTTCAAAGAGCCATGGACTTATCCTTCGGGGATTTAAAAGACAAGATAATTGTGATCTATCTTGATGATCTAACTGTCTTTTCTAAGAGAAGAGCTAATCACATTGATCATCTGGAGATTGTATTAGAGAGATGAAGAGACAAAGCTATATCCTTGAATCCTAAGAAATCTATTTTTGGAGCTATTGAAGGAAAACTCTTAGGACATATCATCTCCAAGGAAGGCATCAAGATAGACCCTGAGAGAGTCAAATCCATTTAGCAGTTGAGCCTACCTTCCAGCAAGAACCATACAAGATCTTTCTTTGGGCAGGTTAATTTCTTACAAAGATTTGTGCCTAATTTCACGGGGCTAACTAGGCATATAGCAAAAATGATGAAAGGCAAACTAGTTTTCAAATGGATCAATGAGGGAAAAGAAGCATTCAAAGCTATACAGGAAGCAATCACCAATGCTCCAATCTTGATACACCCAAACTTCAAAAAATATTTCATCTATTTCTATTCATTGGAGCAAACCTTATCTGTCATACTACTCCAGAAGAATGAGAAAGGAATGGATTCCCCTATATCTTTTATGAGTATGCCTCTAAAGAAGCATGAGCTAAATTACTCACCTATGGAGAAAGATGCTTTCACAGTAGTAAAAGCGGTGAAGTAGTTCAGGTTTTACATTCTCCATTCTCATACTTTTATTTATGTTTGAGATCATGAAGTTAAATCTATTTTGACATAGCAGGAGATTAGTAGTAATAAAAGGGGAGCTTGAATAAAAAAGGTTCAAGAATATGACGTGACAATTAAACCAACCAAGCTTTTCAAGGGGAGAGGTATTTGCAAGTTGATGGCAGAAAACCCACCTGAGGAGAATGAAGATGTTCCTCCTACCTTTTTTGTAAGTACTACTGATGAGTGGTTTTCCAATATTTATTTCTTTTTAACTTGTTATGTATGAAAAGAGGGAAGAAGAGATTGATTGATGGTTTGATTAGATCCTTCTTTCACTACACACGTTCAAGGACATTTAACCGAGTTGAATCACAAATTTTGCAAGAGTATTCACCTACAAGTTGGTTGTCACTTGCAACGATAGGGAAATTTGGAATTTGCTGATTAATGTATTAATTTAATGCCCAATTATGCTTAAAACCCTAATTATGCAAAAATGTAAATAAACAAATGAATCCTGACAAATGATTGCACACAGAGATATCAAATGACAATCAAATA
Organism: Cunninghamia lanceolata; assembly: GCA_027924645.1. Classification (NCBI taxonomy): domain Eukaryota; kingdom Viridiplantae; phylum Streptophyta; class Pinopsida; order Cupressales; family Cupressaceae; genus Cunninghamia; species Cunninghamia lanceolata. The sequence goes on from BSBN01000082.1 coordinate 5,688,216, forward strand.
CATACCAAATTTTGAAATTTGAGATGTGGAAAAGTTAGGGGCTAAAGAGCAGGCACCCAAGCCCAAGGTAGGAACTTCTTCAGGGATTTCTAGAACTTGTCTGCAACTAATCACCACTGTCTCAGAGATTTTCCACCTTGCAAATCTAAAGGGCTTTGGGGTGGGTGCCCAAGCCATTGCAGTGCTTTTTCCTTTGGATACAGGATCTCCACACTCTGTCACAACCTCCTGCAACTCCACTTCTGCAGAACATGACACATGTTACTTGCAATCACAAAGAAGGGGGTTGGGGGTTGTGGTGTTTAGGAGCTTACCTCAGTCAAGCCTCGGAATGGCATTCAAGCCTTCTAACACCATTTTTTGAAAAAGAGTGCATATCCCTATGGGATAGAGGAAAATGCAAATTGATAAATTGATAAATGATTGATTCAACACAAATAGATATCACCTCGGAGGTATAGCTCGCATGTAGATGAAAATCCTTCAACACATGAGAAGATGAAGCCAAATCTGCATAACAAACACAACAACAATATTCTTCTCTGCAACAATAAATTTTTTGAATGCTCTGCAATCATAAGTTCGCCAAAATATCATAATCATCTTCTAGTTTACAAATGGAACCCTAAACATGATTATATATGCATTCTTGCTACAAATTTTGTAATTCAAAGTTAAGATGTCAGCAACGGAACCTTTTAATGGTCACATAACCGACATTCAAAATTTAGGTCCCGACCAAATAGGGCAGGACTAGGACGCGAGCGCCCAAGCCCCAGGCCCAATTTTTAAGGCAGGATCAGGCTCAACATTGTCCCCTTAGCCCCATTTGACATGGGTTTTTAGGGATTTGCATCGGGAGTTAAAATGAATATGCAATATGAAAAACAAGGGACCAGGGAGCTTAACTTCGGAGGTAAAAGTCATAGGGGGACATTTTATGACATAACATTTAGCCCCCACTTTAATGTATATATGATCTTATAAGACATACATGCATTAAATTATGGTCAAAACACAACAAACATGCCAGGTACTTGTAGCTAATACATACACAAAGATTGATGAACTATTTCTAGCCCCCAGTCTCAGGTAGACATTAGATAAAATACATCATAGATATGCCAAACACAGAGAAGATAGTAATAGGCATGCAAAACATGAAGAAGACAATAACAGTTATGGAAGACATGGAGAAGACAATATTGAAGACATGCAAAATATGATGAATACAGTGAATGCAGTGATTATTTCTTTTCATTTTCACATATATATATGAATGCAGATACATGGAAAGTAAAAATGCAACACACAACCCCAAAATGTAGGGAGGGGCATTTTACCACACAACTTTAAACTACATATGGGGGAGAAGACACACCTTACAAATCTCAGAGTGTAGGGAGGGGCATTTCACCACACATCTTTCGACTACACTTGAGAACAAACAGACCATACAAAACCGGAGTGTAGGGAGGGACTCATCGCCAAACAACTTTAGACTACACAAGGGAACAAACATGCCATACAAAACCCAAGTGTAGGGAGGGACTCATCGCCACATAGCTTAAGACTACACAGGGGGGAAAACACACGAAAGACACACAGAAAACATGAGCGCCGTATAACATGCTAAAGACATATTATACATCTAAAACACGACAAACAAGGCAATGGAAGGAACTTATTTCTAAGCCCCTACCATCTCAAGCACGCTACAAGCACACCTGATGGTTGGGCTTATGCCACAACAACCACCAAAGACAGGCTTAATGGAGGATACACCAACCTTGCCTACTTGGAGGACTTTTGAAATAAAAAGGATGTGCACTAGCTCAAGAGATACACCATCCCCGCCTCCGTAGAGGGATTTGAATAAAAGGATATGTACGATATCCCGCCTCTACAGAGGGATTTTTAATTGCAATTTAGAATAAAGATGTGCACTCACATGGAGATACAACATCCTACCTCTGCAAAGGGCCTACAAACACACTTTGTTAGTACCAAAATCATCAGACAACTTACCTTTATATACCCCCACCTTAAGGTGGTTGATATCATGTACTGATATCAAGCATGTTAAGGTAAAGAGAAAACACATAAGGGAACAAGAGCTCTCACAAAGACCATGTCCCCAAAGGTGACATGTACTTCACAATCACCAAATTTTCCCAGAAACACAGTTTTCTGTAATAAAAGAGGTTAAAAATCTTTTCGTAAGATAATAACCACATAACATGATAAAAGGCAATGCATGAAAATAATCACATCAAGAGCCAAGGCTATACTACGGATTCAAAAATTGAGTATAACCGTGGGGCTATACTACAGAGATCTCAGAACCGAGTGTAACCAAGGTGAGACTTAAGATAATCAAAGTGCATGGAGCAACTATATTGTTATGATTTGTTAGCATGATAAGACAACATCAAAATATCACATGGAGTGATTCTACTAGCCAAGTGTCAGATATATATAAATCAACCCCATCATCATACATGGACTAGGTCCATTTTGCTTTACTTACTAAAGGGACACGTGGTCTGTATCAGTATATGTTTGTTTTCATCATTCCCTGACTAGATAGAATCATAGAAGAAGATAAACAATAAAATGAGAGAGGAGAACAAGTGTCTTAGGAACAATCATGTAGGAGGATGCCCCCGGGTCATCAACTACAATGCTATGCCCCCAAGACACAACACACAACAATAAAAATAGAGGAGAAACAATATAGAAGAATGATCACAATAGATGTGGTCTCCTGGTATTATTGACCTTAAAAGAGTATCAAGGGTCATCCAAGGAGGCCTAAACAACACATAGCACATCACGGGGGAACACAACACAAGAGGGGAGGTCACATAAATGATCAAATAATGCTATGACATAGGTGACCACTAGGGTTAGAAATACTTACCTATTGAACAACCGAACTAGCGGTTGTTGACAATCAAATCATCATCTTCCCAATCTTGAATGTTAGAGGAAAGGGGTATATAAGGTACAATAGCCCAACTTTTGTCATTATCTTTAATCTCTTTCTCTTTAAGTTTTTCTTTGTTTGTGTTAATGTTAGATGGTGGAATTTTTTCTTGTTGATGTGTATTTCGTTGGGCAAAATCTTGTCTTCTCTTTCTCCTTTCTCTTTCTTGTTTATTCCTTCTTGTCTTGTTGCTTATATCTTCAAAAGTAGTCTCATGTTTTTCCATAGGTTTTCTTATTTCAGAGGAGGAAGCTTGCTCAAATCTAATTTGTCTTGATGAAGTGCTATGTTTCCCACAAGTCACTCCCAATCCTTGTAAGGATGATGGAGGAGGAACCTCAACATAGAGTCCTTTACCTTTATCTCTAGGAAGTTCTTCTAGTGTGGGTTGTTCTTCATTTATTGTTTATTGAATAGAAGGTCCGACCACTCTAGATAGAAGTTTTTCTTTGTATCGTCTATATGCTAAGAAACTTTTGTCTCTTCATGGCTGAGGTTCTGTACCAAGTTGTGGCCAAAAGTAATCAAGAGTAAAATGCTTCTCCATAACCATGGGTTGCCATGTATTACGAAGAATAGTACACACTTGTCCATGTAAAGGGAATTTTATGCATTTGTGTATTGTTGAGGGGACAACCTTCATATCTTTTAGCCATGGATGTCCTTGTTTTATGTGGAAGAGGTCAGATAGAGAGATGACATCAATTAATTGATCCACAACTTTATCATAAACCGAAACCAATAAAGTTATCTTCCCGAAGGTAGGCATGAAAACTCTAGTATGTGTCTTAATCATTAAGTCTGAAGGTTCATAAGAATCTTGTATCAAGTCATGTGAGAGAAGGAACTCTTCCATTACCACATTAGTCATGTAATTAGTATCTATAAGTGTACCATGCACTGGAATCTCCATTACATTCACTGTAATATAGAGAGGTCCTTCAATATCACTCATTGTCTTATCATAAGGTGTAAATGTTGTTTCAGGTTCAGGAGTTTTTCTTTTCAAATAAGGCCTAGGAGGGAACCTAACATTATTGTTATGATTATAAGCCACGTATGTATGTTTTCAAATGGATACCAAATCTGATTTTAAAAGATTTTGATATATATGGAATGGAATGTATGCAAAACTATGTATGTTTATGACCAAAAAAATGCTTGATTTTTCATTTTTTCAATGCAAATGCTTAAAAGAATTAGTGTTGTAAGGAAATTGATGAGGGGTGGTGAATTATAACCTTAATATCAGTCCAATAATGCAGCAATATCCTTCACAACACACCTATAATGCTGATCTAGATAGATGACAAGTCAAAATCTAGTGAAAATGCAAGGTTTTCAAACCCTCATTGTGAAATTAAAGCATGAAACTATGCAGAATGATGTATGAATGAAATCTAATCAGATTTATGATGCAAAAAAACTCAGCTTAGTGTTAAATTTTTAGATCAGATATGTTGTTATGTAATTGTTTCTCTTCCTTCATTTAAACTCCCTTTCCATCTCCTTTTTATATCTCCTCAAATGCCTCTTCACCCAAGAGAGGTGATCCTCCAAGGAGAGGTGACTATTCACAAAGGGAGGTTGACATTTTATTAATTGATGGCTGACTTGACTTTAGGCTTACCTCCCAAAGCTACCAAAACATAAACACTCCTTCTTAGCTAGGGAGGTATAGCAAAGTCTCCACTGAATCCTTATGTGCCTTGAAGGGTTGCTTTCTTACCATCGGCCACTACCCTTTCAAAAGGTGCCATTTCATGGAATCAATTTATTTATCTTTAGTTTATTTGACTGATTACTTTCCCAAATTGGTTTTCCATAATCAATAATAGTTATTATCATTAACTATTGTCATTAGAGTGCATAAAGAGGGAGTTCGCCAATGGATGTATTATTTTCTCTAGCGCTAGAACCATTTGGCCATGAAATCTATAACCTCCTAAGCTACAAACATTAACACTCCCTCTTAGCTAGGGAGGTATAGTAAAAGTATTCCTTGAGTCCTACTCAAGGGTATAATGTCTTGTCATGGATTCTCTCAACATGAGCTCCACAATGGCTACACCTAATTGTGGGAAGCACATCTCAATCTCAGAGATGTGTCATATGTTTTGTCATGGATTCTCTCAACATGACGTGTCATGGATTCTCTCAACATGACATCCACAATGGCTACTCCCATGTGTAGAATAGTTCATCACAAAGTTTCTTAACGTGATATCGTCATGGAGTCACTCAACATGACGTCCACCATGGCTACTCCATGTGTGGAAAGAAACATGTGCACAAGTGCCCATCACGGAGTCTCTCAACATAATGTCATCATGGAGTCTCTCAACATGACATCCACCATGGCTAATCCCATGTGTGGAAAAACACAAGTACAAAGGATTCATCATGGAGTCTCTCAACGTGATGTTGTCATGGAGTCTCTCAACATGATACCCACAATGGCTACACCCATTAGTGAGAAGAATTTATCATGGAGTCTCTCAACGTGATATCATCATGGAGTCACTCAACATGATGTCCACCATGGCTACTCCCATGAGTGGAAGAAAATAAGTGCACAAGTGCCTATCATAGAGTCACTCAACGTGATGTCATCATGGAGTCTCTCAACATGACGTCTGCCATGGCTACTCCCAGAGGGTGGATAAACACAAGTACAAGAGAATCATCATGGAGTCTCTTAATGTGATGTCCACAATGGCTACTCCCATTAGTGGAAAAAATACATCATCATGGAGTCACTCAACATGATGTCCACCATGGCTACTCCCATGAGTGGAAGAAAACAAGTACATAAGTGCCCATCATGGAGTCACTCAATGTGATGTCATCATGGAGTCTCTCAACATGACGTCCACCATGGCTACTCCCAGAGGGTGGATAAATACAAGTACAAGAGAATCATCACAGAATCTCTCAACATGATGTCCACAATGGCTACTCCCATTAGTGGAAAAAATATATCGTCATGGAGTCACTCAACATGACGTCCACCATGGCTACTCCCAGAGAGTGGAAAGAACCACATTTCTGTCTCAGAGATGGACAAGGGCTTTCACCTCAAATTTCTCTGTGTCAGAGAAAAATGCATTATATCTGATAACACAAATCATTAATACTGAGTCTCCCTCTCAGCAAGGGTGACATTCTCCACTACTCCATGCTTGTCCTGAAAATATGCAAACTTCACTCTAGCAAGAGGCTTGGTGAGAATATCAGCCGTCTGATCATTAGTGCAAATGTACTTGAGTTGAATTTCTTTCCTCAGCACCATTTCTGACCTTGTCATACTTGATGCAACCAATGTACTAGACACTGGCACTCCCTCTTAATTGTGAGTCCTAGACTTCACAACCCTTTGTAAGATCCCTACCTTGACTTAACCTGATTTGAGACACAATTTCCAGAACAATCTATAATCCTGATCAACAATCAAAAGGCATGTTATTGCCTTTGAAGACTACTCACATTCACAATGAAGCTCTTCTTTCAAGTTCTCTATGACTGATGTTACCTTGGTCTATATTTCCCAATTATTGCTTTCGAAGCTATAATTGCATTCTGCCTCTATGGAGCTATTTTTAGTATTTGACAAGGGGGAGTTGGATCTCACCATAATCCAGTGGTCACTTGGGGGGCTTGCACACCAATCGGGCCTCTCACCACTTGCGGCCAATGCGACCAATCTGTCCTTGACTAAAACTAAAGGCCTCCTCACAGACTCCTTTTCCTTCTCTGCTTCAGCTTTCACAATAGGCTTTGCAATGGCCAGAGACAAAACTGGTACACTCAAAGAAGAGGAATCCTAATCAGGTCTCCCAAAATCCAAAGTGCTAGTAGGAGACAGAGGAGCTCTTTTCATTTCTATTACTGAGCAGAAATTAATTTGAGAGATAAAAGGGTGTTCAAACAGCTGCACTACGGTCCACCTCTACTTGGTATCTCTATGGAAGCACTTGTCTAGAAAATCCTTGCCTGAGGTGAAAGACACGAAGGCAACTCAGGTAGTTCATCTATGCAAGCAATTAGATAGAGCGTTGCAAGGGGATTCAAAACTCTAGTCCAAGGCGGTCTCCTTGTGGCCATCTCCACCACAGTGCAACCCACAGACCAAATATCTGAAGGTAGACCCTGCTCCAGCTGATTCACTACTTTTGGAGCCATCCACAATGATGTACCCCTTAAAACACTTAACCCCTTTTCCCCTGTCTTTGTAGCGGATCCCAATATACTTCTACTGAAGATCATGTTGGCAATTAGATTGAGACCAGTGAAAAACAATATATGTGAAATGTTCACACTCTTTCCCTTCATTTCAAATATTGTTCGAGTCATTCCAAACACTTAATCTCTTCTAAGATGTTGCAAAGTGTTAGATTAAGGACAGACAACTGAGAGGGGGGGTGAATTAGTTGTCCAAAACTTTCTTACAATTAACCACTTAAATTCTCTTCTTTATTTAGCATCATAATAATAAATCAATCATGGAAATGTAATGCAACAATTCAAAAGCAGAAACACATTAACACATATGACACCAAGATTTTGACATGGAAAACCTGGTTAAGGGAAAAACCACAGGGTGACTAACCCAAGATTGTATTCTCTGTTAGAAGAGTAGAAAGAATAAAATGGCACATGCCAATTAGGGCTCACTGCCCGAGCACACTGCTCACAAGAGGCCCACTGCCTACAGGAGACACACATCTACAAACCCTTTGATGCATCCTCTGATCTTCATCTTAGCTAGGATCTTTACCTCACTGTCTTCATTATTCTTCTCTGTTCCTAATAAGACTAATTTTCTCAATATCCTCAGCATACAACTCATCCAATCCTTATCATCAATGTAACAGGAGTATGTTGACATCAATGACAACACCGATTAGGCCCATACTTGCAATAATCTCCCCCTTTGTCATTGATGGCAACATATGATGTGAAAAATTGTTTTAACCATCAAGACAAGAACTTCTCCTTACTGACATAACTCCCCCTATCAACAACAACCATTCACATGTCTTCTCTTCCTTTACTACTCCCCCTTTGATCAGAAACTACTTGTTTTTCACATGTCTTTTCTCCCCCTTTGACATCAATGGTAAAGGGCACATACTTGCATCATACCAGCTACTCCCCCTGAGTAGTAGCTTTCCATCATCAATCCAGACCACAAGATATAACTGTAAGATCCACCGGACTGAGGCACATCAGTGCACCTTAATGCAGAACCAGAGGGGTAATAACCCCTAACTTCTCCCTGAGATACTCAAAAGAGTCCTTAGGTAGAGATTTAGTAAAAATATCTACAATCTGATCCTTGGAAGGCACAAATTCCAGTCTGACTTCATTCTTGTTCACTTGCTCTCTCAAAAAGTGAAACTTGATGGATATATGTTTAGTCTTTGAATGCAACACTGGATTCTTAGATATGTTTATTGCACTTGAATTATCACAGAAGATTGTGATAGGTTCCTCATACTCCACTCTGATGTCTCTTAGCATTTTCTTTATCCACAATACTTGAGTGCAACTGCTTGCTGCTGCAATATATTCTGCTTCTGTAGTGGACAGAGATATTGCCTCTTGTTTCTTGCTCAGCCAAGATACCAATCTCTTCCCCAAAAAAATGCTCCACCACTAGTACTCTTCCGGTCATCCACATCTCCTGCCCAATCCACATCTGTGTATGCATGAAGAGAGAAATCATGATCTCTAGGATACCACAAACCATACTCAACTGTCCCTTTTAGATATCTAAAAATCCTTTCGATTGCCATGACATGAGATTCTCTAGGATCAGCTTGGAATCTAGCAACAAGACCAACATCATTCATAATGTTAGGTCTAGTTTAAGTGAGATACAATAGTCCTCCAATCATTGACCTGTACTTTTTCTTATTAGCCTTAGGAGAGTCATCATCTTTGCTCAATTTACATCTGGTTGCCATAGGAGTATTCATAGGTTTTGAGTCTTCCATCCCAAATTTCTTCAACAATTCTTTTACATATTTGGTCTGAGAAATGAAGATTCCTTTCTTTGTTTGAGTGATTTGCAAACCCAAGAAGAAATTCATTTCTCCAAGCATGGACATCTCAAATTCACTTTTCATTTGATTTGCAAAGGTTTTGCACATACTATCTCTTCCTCCAAAGATGATATCATCAACACACACTTCAACAATCAAGATATTTTCATGATTAATTTTAAAATACAAATTACTGTCAGCAGTACCTTTGTTGAAACCAATCTTCAAAAGATGCTTATCCAATCTTTCATACTAGGATCTTGGAGCTTGCTTAAGTCCATACAGTGCTTTCTTCAATTTGCAGATCATATTGTGAGGGGGAAAATAGGTTAATAAAATCAATGAAAACAAAACCCAAACATCAATGGAAGTTGAAAGCAAAGAAGATTAAAACAAGCACAAATGATATACTTACGACCTCTTTACCTATCATTTTCCATTGCTCACCTATCTGTTCTTGATCTTGATGGTGAAGCCCTCAGAAGCGTTTTTGCTCCCTTGCTTGTTGAAGATGACAAAGATAGAATGGCTATGATATTCATGTGTTTGAAGATGAGCTCCAACACACTAAAATGGATATGAAGTGCTTAAGGAAATGGGGGTGCCAAAGGCACGCCGGTATCTCTGTAGCATAAGTTTGCACAATGATCGATATATGAAATGAAGAAGGAGAGGGTGGTATTTATAGAAAAAGGTGAGGGAAGATCAATGGTTTAGAAGAAAAGGAAAGATCAACGGAGGAGGGCTGTTGAGGAACATGCAACAAATGGAAGAAAGACATGTGTCATTAGAAAAGCAACTTTGTTGAGTTAACTCCTCTCTTGATGAGGATGAGATTTGATTTTCTTAAATTAAAATTTATTTTTCTAATTTAAGAGAAAGTTTGCTTTAAAGATGCTTTAAAACTGCTTTTGCTTTTGTAACTCAACTTTTACTTTTATGTGACAAGAGGAAAGTATTTTTGGAAGATAAGAATGATTTTTGTGAAGATAAGAAGGCATAATTAAATAAAAAGATTTATTATTTAATTATTTTGTAGATAATTGAGAGGAATAAATAAAATATAGAAATATATTTTATTTTGTGAAGATATTTGAAGAATAAAATAAAATATAAAAATATATTTTATTTAGTGGAGAATTTAGATTTTATTTAAATAAAATTTGTATTTTATTTAAATTTGGAAGAATAAAAGATTTTAATTAAATAATTGAAATTATTTAATTATTTAGAAGAATGAAGTTGATGTAGATGAATTTAATTAATTAAATAAAATGTAATTAATTTAATTAAATGAGAGGAAGTGAATCAAATAAATAAATAAATGTATTTATTTATTGATAGAGGAATGTGAAGGTGAAATAAATATTTAAAATATTTATTTAAGTAGAGTCATGTCAATTTTAGGTGTATACATTTTGCCCCTCTTTGATGCAATGTGTTTTATCATGCTGTTTCAAAGAAAAAGAATTTTTGACAATGATACATGCCCCAGTTTTCCCCTGGTACAAGTTTAACAACAAGATGCCCCCTCATGAGATTGGACGGGGAGACGACAGAAAGGCGTGAGACAGACAATCTCATGATGAAGAAGAGGAGAAATAGGAGAAGAAATGGTTAGATGCAGAAGAAAGAGGTGAATGATATGTGATGCAAGATAAAATGATGACCCACGCAAGCAAGCCAGCATGCACAAATGATACAAGAACAGGCAAGGTATTGCCCCGGTCAAGCGGTAAACCAATGATATAGATCGATGATGTCTAGTGTTAGGAATGAAACATGTCGTATAAGACTCCAGGTCTGGTTTCGACAATGCAACACCCTGTCAAAGACATTTGATATGATAACAATATACGATAGTGTTGTCATGGCAGGGAACAATATATCCCTAGAGCAACATGAAGGATAGTTATGGCTGATTGATATGGTTTACGACAAGATTAGGATCAAGACCGCTGATTGCGATTGGATAATTTGACAAGATTGGCTTGACTCGATTGGTATGGATTAAGGATAGACTTGCATTTTGATCACTGCTCAGATTGACAACTAGAACTATTGATGAGAGATATGAAGACAAATAGAAATTTGATCTATAGAAGAATGACTTGATAGAAGAAATCACAAGCTGTTGTAAACATTGATTCGCTACATTTTGGATCTTTATTGGATGGGATATGGAGAAATGCAATTGGATATGGATACGGATATGAGACGCAATTGGATACATTATGGATATGAACTGCAATTGGATACGGTATGGATATGGATATGGATGTGGATTTGTCACCTTGAAAATTTGCAAGTACTTTGCTTTCATCATTGGGCTTTCAAAATGTTGTAAGAAAATACAAGCATCTAGGTATAATTAGACCAAGATGACCTGAGTATCGCTTACATGGATTTTGATTTAGCAAGTTAATACAAGCATTTAGGTATAATTGAACTGAGATGACCCAAGTATTTCTTGCGTTTCAACAGACAAGGATTTCCCCTTTTCATGTTTAGACCTCAGAGTCCTCGATGATCTTTTGCTGATCATGTCGTTAGACAAAAGTCATCACATTACTAAAGTTTAATCCACAAACAGCAGACAAAGAAAAAGATTATGCCTCCATTAGAGCACGCTAGCGTTTGGCATCCTTGAGTAACATAGGAAGACATAATGACAAAAATCTAAGACTATGTGAGTTAACCTGTTCACAAAACATTCTTGCATTAGATGTGTCTTTTTGCCATAATTGATATAGAATTGGTTTGACTATTTCGGTATGGTGTGCTACTTTGTTTAGGACAGGTTGATGTTCTGCATCAAGACCTTGTTTGAAAAGCAAGATTGTTGTGTGTGCTTTGCCTGGTGAAAGGTGTGGACACGAACGGATAGAGGGATAGACAACAAGACACAGGATGGACAGGAAGAGGAGCCTCAGGGGCGCATTGATAATGGCCTTGCCTACGTGATAGCTCAGAGGCGACATAGTTCAGGAAGAACCCTAACGGACCTAAGTATGGATTGGATGAGACACGATATGAAACAGATACGGGTCAGATAGGGATTACACATGGAACAACTATGGATCATATATGGAATAGATAACACTGATGACAGAGGCTATGTTAGCCTGACACTGTGGACAGGATATCGGATAAGAATTTTGGATAGCCTTAATGCTAGATACTGATGACAAGGGAAACACCACGGATAGGTAGATGTATGGGTGATAAAGAATGGAACGGGTATGTATGGGGATGGGCAATAGTGGATAGAAGGAATCCAAGATGTGATCTCCAAGGACTGTCGCATAGGGATAACATGCCCCATTGTAGGTAGAATACTTCAGATTTTTCATGACAATGCTTAAGACAAAGGAGGAGGATGAGAGGATAATGAAGGATTTGTGTGGTTTGGAGGGATAAGGTATGTCAAGAGACATCTACAACACTTGTCAACATTGTGCCCCCAATCTTTATCAAGATCAAAAATAGAGGAATGGAAGATTTTGGATGGATCGACTGGATAGTACAGGTATGTGATGGATAGAATGATAAGATAGGAAATGGTAGGAGAGAAGGTGATATTTTGATGAGACAAGGTGCCCCCAAGTGTAGGTGACATAGAAGATTAACTTACACATGACACCTATTTGCCAGGTTTTCATCATGGTACTTATCCAAGGCATCTGTTTGCCAGATTTTCACCATTGGATGAAGGGATTTTTCTTTACTTTTTTCATTTTTTTTTTTTGAATATTTAGATAGGAGAAGGTGGATATGGATAAGGAGAGACTCAAGTATCTAGTTCCTTGAAAGGTGATAGTCCCACTAGATAGATGTTGTCGAATGGACCACGTCAAGTGTGCTCATAGATGTTGGCAGGGGATTGCATGAAAGTGAGACGAAGTAGGTAGATAGTGGATTATGGAAGGTGTGATAGTGGATGATGATGCGGAATATAGAAGGACTTATGCAAGGATGGAAGGAAAGTTTATGCAAAAGCATGGACCATAGGATGAGGAAGATATGTAGGATAGTAGTGGAAGGGAGGGGAGATGGAGTTATATAGAAGTGTTGTGGAATGGAAGGGAACCATGACCAACGGTTGCACATACTGTGATAAACATTGAAGCTAATGATGGGAAGGTGGTGTAGGAAGCAATGGAGAGTTTTGATTGGTGGATGAATGATATAGGCCTTTAGGAACCCACATAGACTTTGCATTGTTCTGATTTTTGTTTGTCATGTGGGATGGAAGGATTTGATACTTTTGAATGGAATGAGAGAAAGTGAATGGTTGGAATTCTTGAGAGGGGGATGCCTCATGTAACTTTAGGGATTTTTGCTTGGGTACCCAAACCATTTTGCTTTTAGATTTTACCTGTGAAGGTATGGGCTTGGGTATATGTAACTTTTGTGCAGCTTCTGAGATAATTATTTCTTGCTTGGGGACCCACACCTTTTTTAGTTTAGCATTGAAGTGTATGGGTGTATGAAGCTTTTGATATGGATAATTCTTTGATTCTTGGATTTTGTATCCTAGGTCATGAGGACTCTTAGGATTTTTGACTTTATAGGTAGAGGCATCTAGATTTGTGCTTTTGAATCCCCTGGGGATGGCGGAAGTGAGGTTGGTGGAAGCTTGTTGTTTAGACAACATGTGCATTTGTTGGCCATGATTGGGATATTTAGAGGATTTATAGATGGATGGAGAAGGTGTTGGAAGAAGTGGTGGTAAAATGCATGGAGGGATATTGGGATTTGGAAGTAGTGGAGGTAGATTGGATGGAGGGAGGTGTATGGTCACATGCTTTTGACAATTGTAGGATGATGGAGGTAGAATGGCGACATATGTTTTGGGGATATGATAGGGTTTGTGATGGAAAGTGGTAGACTTTGGAGGAGTGGAGGAAGTACCAACATCTTGAGATTGTTCACCTTGAGGTATGTATCCAAGGCCATATGAAGGTGGAGGAACATTGACATGGATGGGCTCCAAAATACCTTGTTCATGAAGGCCTAAGCCTGTACCTTGATAGTTCATATTTTGGAGTATGCGGTGGACCATGGGATTATGTATAGGTGCACTAGTAGCAAGTTCCTTATTGGATGAGGAAGGCAAGATAGTGGATAATGGTTGTTGGTGTTCTAAGGAAGACATTCATGCATGAAGGTAGTAAACCCGAGGATATAAGATGATGGATTTGTAGCTTGGTCAATAATGGATGGTGAAGGATCACTAGAATCTTGATCATCATTATGCTCTTTAGGTTCTAAGTTATTGGGTTGATCATTCATGTGCACTTGGGAGGCAAGTGTCTCATCAAAGGAAGTAGAAGTTGTTGGATCATGGATGGGATTAGATGTAAGAGGGATAGAAGTAATGGAGGTTTCTTGCTCATGAAGGGATATGGGATCAAGTTGTTCATGGACATCTTCTTCATAAAAGGTAGTATCTGGATCATAGAGAAGGTATAGATTATGAACGGGTTGGAATTGGATCTCTTTCCCATGTATAGGATCAAGTTGCTCATGGATAGATTCTTCATAGGTATTATCTTGATCATGGAAGAGATAAAGGTTATGAATGGTTTAAAATTGGATGGGGGTGTTTTGATCTTGATTTAGACAAAGGGTGGGTATTTCCACATGCTCTAAGGTGTGCTCTTGACATAGCTCTTGGTCTTCTTGAATGGAAGTGGATAGCTCTTGGATAGATTCATGGTTGACAACATAGATGTTCAATGGACTTTGACTTTGGTTCATGGTAGGAGGTTCTTTGATAAGCTCAAGGGTTTGCAGATGACATGAAGGTGTTGTAGGATTTGACATGGGGTTGGAAGAATCTTTAGTAAGGTCAAGGACCAAAATTTGGGGACATGGTTGACTCTCTGCTAGTAGCCCTTGGATCACATCATTGGTAGGTGTATGGATAGGTGAATGAGGGGATTTAGCTTTCTCTCTAGCTTTTCTCTGGTTGTATAAATTTGGAAAAACTCTTTCCCACCACTCATCAGATTCTTTTTTGGTCATCCATTTAGAGTTTAAGGAACTAGATGGTGGTGTTGGTGTAGAACTAGTATGTTTTGGAATATGTGTCTTAGAAGGTGGCGAAGGAGGACTAGTAGATGGGGTGGTATATGATTTCTGACTTAAGGTGGTGCTTGCCTTGTCATGAGTATGGGAAAAGGATATACGATTTTGGGGCGAGGTGTAGCTGGTATTGGCATGTTCAGCTTGCAAGATTGCCATTTCTTGTTGTAAGACTTGGGCTTGTTGAGAAATTGATATACAATTTTGGGCTGAGGGATCTAAGCTTATTTGCAATTGCAGGTATTGGAGTTTTTGACCAAAATATTCTAACTGGTTTTCCATTGACATAAGACTGGAAAAGCTTACTAGTTTGGATGGGCAAAAACAAATGCACCAGCACAGAGTGCAAAGGCATTATAAGTCGAATCAAATGCACAACTCTAGTGTTTTTCCTTGTTTTCTCAGAAATTTTGCAAAATTTTGGATCATTTTCAGGAGCTTCTATTTTTTTTGGCTTGAAAAACTTGGTGTTTCTGAATAGTCTGATGTTCAATTATGGCAAAAACACAGCAAACACATAGAAGTTTTTCATGATTTTTATCTTTTCATATTTTTTTGTATTTTTTTGGACTATTTTGACTCAAAACAAGTACACCCTAGGCTGAATATGACAATATTTGTTGAATCCTCTAGCTATGCTTACTCAAAGCGTGTAGCTCCAGAATCTGGTAGCACCGGCTCCCCTCCATGGCACTCACTTCTCACGCATACCAGATTCGGGTTTCCTTAGGCTCATACCCACACCGAACCTTAGGATTGTCCTTGTTACCTCTACTAAGAGTCACATGAATCAAGGCCACTTCAAGAACTCCACCCTTTGCATCAACAACTAGGGGTTTTTGGCTTGCTACATAATTGGTTCTTAGTCAGGGCAACCGTTCGAGTGGTTACACATGCGGCGGCACTACTCTCTGTTATGGAGTCTCCCAACCTCAAAGGGTTATGCCTTAGAGGGTTTTGGGGGAGGTTGGCCATTGGTGTAACACATCAGCACTCGTTGCAAGAGGTTTTCACCTCAAGCACAATTTATTTTAAGTGGCTTGGTAGGGCTTAGCTTTAGCCTATTACCACTCAGAGTCGTTCCCGCTTGGACAGGCATGCATCCAAGGGCAGGCCCCCCTAAAGGTTAAATAAATAGAATGACAAGTCTGGCGTTTTGGTCACCTAGTTAAGGGGAGAGCATATGCCTATTGCCATTCATAGTCACAGAATACACTGATTAATCCAACCTAGTTAAAAGTAGAAAAAACTAAATGGGCTATTCTACTTGTACACACACACGGTTGTTAACTTTGAAGTGTTTAAGACAAAGCAATGTTCATTCCCATTTGTTTAAGATAGCAAAAATCTAACTAACGAAGATAGCAATATGCAGATATCGCAGTGGTTCAATTACTCTCTTCCTAGTTATGGACTATGTGGAATCTGCATGCAACACACTTGTTTACTTTTCCCCTAATTAGTCTAAATGAACTAGATAAAGCAGCTAAATGATCTAATCCAACCACTAATCCTACAAAAATGAATGTTAGCTCAAACACACAAAATCAGACAAACCCTAAAAATAGAGAGTAGAACAGAAGCGCCGCAATGCAGTCTGAATGCGTAGAAATAGAACTTGCATGCACCATTGTACAAAAGCACTCAGACAAGTGTCAAAAGCACTGTAACAAGAGATATATGCTCTATTTTAATAGATGCGTCAAATCAGAGGACATATTCCCAGAAAGAAACAACCGGTCTGCAAAAATTTGCATTTTCTAACCCTGGTTTGTTAAGATTTGGATAAAAATGTATTTATATGATCTCTTAACTCAAATCTAACCTCACCATTGCGTCCGGGGTGGCATTTCCATAAATTTTGAGTACAAATTTGCCTAGATTTCATGAAACATAGAGTGTTTGGCGAAGAAAACAACTTTCTTAAAATTCACTACAAAACAGATGCGCTGCAGGATGTAACATATGCGCCATTTTAGAGTTCATATGTGCCATTTCAGAGGTCATATGCGTCGTTTCAGATTGTATATGCGCCGTTTCAGTGTATATGGGCCGTTGCGGAGGATGAATGCACTGTTTCAGTGTATATGCATCATTTCAGACTGTATATGCGTTGTTTCAGTGTACATGCACCGATTTGGGAGGTAGATGCGTTGTTTGGGAGATCAAATGCGCCAGAATGTCAGATGCGGTGTAACAGGAGTCAAATGCACTGAATCAAAGGGTGTATGTGCCAAATGCTTCTGTCAGAAATCTGTTCGTCACCTATACAGACCTGTCACTTAGGAAAACTCAATTTTTGATTAGTTAGAGGGGCAAGGGCCCCACGGTGGGCGCCAAAATGTGAGGGGGAAAATAGGTTAATCAAATCAATGAAAACAAAACCTAAACATCAATGGAAGTTGAAAGAAAAGAAGATTAAAACAAGCACAAATGATATACTTACAACCTCTTTACCTATCGTTTTCCATTGCTCGCCTATCTGTTCTTGATCTTGATGGTGAAGCTCTCAGAAGCATTTTTGCTCCCTTGCTTGTTGAAGATGACAAAGACAAAATGGCTATGATATTCGTGTGTTTGAAGATGAGCTCCAACACACTAAAATGGATATGAAGTGCTTAAGGAAATGGGGGTACCAAAGGCGCGCCGGTATCTCTGCAGCATAAGTTTGCACAATGATCGATATATGAAATGAAGAAGGAGAGGGTGGTATTTATAGAAAAAGGTGAGGGAAGATCAATGGTTTAGAAGAAAAGGAAAGATTAATGGAGGAGGGTTGTTGAGGAACGTGCACCAAATGGAAGAAAGACATGTGTCATTCGAAAAGCAGCTTTGTTGAGTTAACTCCTCTCTTGATGAGGATGAGATTTGATTTTCTTAAATTAAAATTTATTTTTCTAATTTAAGAGAAAGTTTGCTTTAAAGATGTTTTAAAATCGCTTTTGCTTTTGTAACTCAGCTTTTGCTTTTATGTGAAAAGAGGAAAGTATTTTTGGAAGATAAGAATGATTTTTGTGAAGATAAGAAGGCATAATTAAATAAAAAGATTTATTATTTAATTATTTTGTAGATAATTGAGAGGAATAAATAAAATATAGAAATATATTTTATTTTTGTGAAGATATTTGAAGAATAAAATAAAATATAAAAATATATTTTATTTAGTGGAGAATTTAGATTTTATTTAAATAAAATTTGCATTTTATTTAAATTTGGAAGAATAAAAGATTTTAATTAAATAATTGAAATTATTTAATTATTTAGAAGAATGAAGTTGATGTAGATGAATTTAATTAATTAAATAAAATGTAATTAATTTAATTAAATAAGAGGAAGTGAATCAAATAAATAAATAAATGTATTTATTTATTGATAGAGGAATGCGAAGGTGAAATAAATATTTAAAATATTTATTTAAGTAGAGTCATGTCAATTTTAGGTGTATACACATATCACCATGATCAGACAGTTGAAATCCATCCAGTTGCTCAATGTAAACTTTTTCCAAGTCACCATTTAGGAAGGCAGATTTGACATCCACCTGATATACTTTGAAATCCTTGAAGGTAGCAAAAGCAAGAAATAATCTAACTACTTCAATTCTTGCCACCGGAGCAAAAGTTTCTTCAAAATCAACTCCTTCTATTTGGGAGTAACCCTTGCAGACCAATCTGGCTTTGTTTCTGACTACTTCACCATCTTCATTCAGTTTATTCTTGAAGACCCATCTGGTTCGAATCACATTCTTGTTTTTAGGTCTGGGAACAAGATCCCAAGTGTGATTTTTCTCAATTTACATCGGCTCTTCCTCCATTGCTTTAGTCCAGTTTTCATCATTGCAAGCTTCATTCACTGTCTTAGGTTCAATATTTGAAATCAGACAATACTCTTCTAAATCTTGAGCAATCCTCCTTGTTTGTACACCTTTGCTTTTATCACCTATGATCTAATCTTTAGAGTGATTTAGTCTAATATACCTGGGAACTTTGGGAGTTTCTTGCACTTCTGATTCTTGAACAGGTTCATTCAAACTTATCTCTTCTTCCTAATTTACCGGATCAGTCTAAATCTGAATTTCAAAGGGAGCTTGGACTTCTTGAATAAAAACATCATTTTGATCATCTTCATCATATTCATAAAACCTTGAGGGTTTTTCAATACCTTCACCAACCTTCACATTTGTACTTTCTACAATCTTCCTTAATCTCTTGTTATAACACCGATATGCTTTGCTTTGAGTAGAATAACCTAAGAATATTCCTTCATCACTTCTAGCATCAAATTTTCCTAGATCTTCATCTCTTTTAATGTAACATTTGCTACCAAAGACTTTGAAATACCTCACCATGGGAGTGATGCCAAATCAAAGCTCATAAGGAGTCTTATTGGTATTGCTTCTGATTTGTACTCGATTGAGAGTATAGACTGCATTGCTTACAACTTCTCTCCAATAGATCTTAGGAACATTAGCTTCCATCCTCATGGTTCTAGATGCTTCCTGGATGGTCCAGTTCTTTCTCTCCACTACTCCATTCTGCTGTGGAGTCCTAGGAGCAGACAACTGTCTTTTTATGCCATGTTTCTCACAAAATTCTATGAACTCACTGGATGTGAATTCTCCACCTCTATTAGACTTTAGACATTTTAATTTTAATCCAGTTTCATTCTCTACCATAGCCTTGAATATTTTGAATTTCTCAAGAGCTTCTGATTTCTCTTTCAAAAAAGTCACCCACATCATCCGGGAATGATCATCAATTAATAACATGAAGTATCTATCACCTTGCACACTCCTAATTCTTGCCGGACCACATAGATCAGTGTGAACTAGGTCCAATAATCTGGTAGAAGATTGTTCCTTGCTTTTGAATGAGATTCTGCTTTGTTTACCCAGCTGACATTCTTTGCACAAACTATTGGTAGGTTTTACCAATCTTGGAAGATCTCTAACAGCCTGAGTGTTGCTTATCTTGATGATATTATCAAAATTTACATGACACATTCTCCTATGCCACAACCAGCTCTGATCAATTTGAACAAATAGACAACTTTTACCAGTACCAACCAAGTGAAAGATATTACCTTTTGTTTGAGTACTGGATGCAATCTCTATTCTAGAACTTTCAAAGATCTTGCATTTTCCATTCTTGAATCAGAGATCATAACCTTTGTCCACCAGCTATCCAACACTGAGAAGATTGTGCTTCAGGCCTTCACCATACAGTACATTACTGGTTTTGTTCTTTCCATCAAAAGAAATAGTTCCTCTACCTCTGATTCTACCAATAGAATTATCACCAAATTTTACCACTCCTCCTTCATACCTTTCCAAGTCTATGAACTTGTTTTTGTCACCTGTCATATGGTGAGAGCATCCACTGTCAATGACCCAATCATCCTTTTCTTCAACTTGGGTAGCCAGAGCTCTTTCTACAATTTTATGATTAGCAGATTCAAAGGGCATTGGATCTTCTTCCTTGATGGCAATAAACACCCAGTCACTTCCAGATTTGTTTCCTATTTTTGATTCATCATCTATTACTCCTTCATCATCATCATCTTCTTGAACATAGTAACATTTCTTTTGGAACCTTGATCTGTTAGGATTTGGTTTGGAAAATATTTTCGGACACCTTGAGGCAAAATGACCAATCTTATTGCAGTTGAAACATTTAAAAGGTAATTTCCCTTCATACTTACCGGATCCTCTTGGCAGTCTTTTTGCAATAAGGGCTTCAAGTTGAGCAGCTTCTGCTTCATCTTCTTCCAGCTCTTTTCTTGCTTTCTCATACCATGATAGTTTCTTTGAGGAGTTCTCTCCTAGATCAAACTTTTGTTTTCCTTTAATAGAGGCACTAGCTTTGAATGCAGATTCAGTCTTGGGGGGGGCATCTCCAAAATCAGTCAATTCAAATGCAGCCAATTTACCAACCAATTGATCTCTTGTGATACCTGAAATAGATCTGAATTCTTCAATAGCAGCAACCTTGTACTTGTAAGAATCAGGAAGGGATCTAAGAACTTTGCCAACAATCTCATCTTCATCCAAGACACCACTAGCACATCTAATGCCACAAACAAGCTCATTTAGTCTTGGCATAAATGTAGTGATATTTTCATCTTCTCTCATCTTTAGATTTTCAAAATTTCCTTTCAGACTTTGTAGCTTGGCACTTTTAACATACTTGTCTCCTTCATGCAGAAGTTCTAGTTTTTCCCAAATCTCAAAAGAAGTTTGTAGGTCAACAACAGTTGTCAGCTCTGGATCAGACAAGGCACTTAGAAGAGCTTCTTTAGTCTGCAGATTGTTTTCAGCATCTCTAATTTTATCTATGGTTCTCGGACCATTTTGTGGAGAAGTATACTTCTTTGAAGCCATGATCCAATACTGCATTCCCATACATTGCAAGTGGCATTCCATGCGACTTTTCCAAAGAGTGAAATTGGTTCCATCAAATCTCGGACTATCCTTCTTGTAGGACGACATCCTGGATCTCCTCAAGTGGTTAAGCTCTTTTGGAGGAACTTGGCTCTGATACCAATTGTTAGATTAAGGATAGACAACGGAGAGGGGGGGTGAATCAATTGTCCAAAACTTTCTTACAATTAACCACTTAAATTCTCTTCTTTATTCAGCAGCATAATAATAAATCAATCATGGAAATGTAATGCAACAATTCAAGAGTAGAAACACATTAATGCATATGACACCAAGATTTTGACGTGGAAAACTTGGTTAATTAAAAAACCACGGGGTGACTAACCCAAGATTGTATTCTCTGTTAGAAGAATAGAAAGAACAAAATGTCACATGTCAATTAGGGCTCATTGCCTGAGCACACTGCTCACAAGAGGCCCACTACCTACAGGAGACACACTGTCAACAGAATAATAAGTATTACATACTTGAACTGAAGAATAGCATCTTTATCATGCTTTAGTCAGTTCCATTTAAGCCCAATACTTCTGCTCTGCCTTTCACTCTTCTCTTCTCTACCACACCCTCATTTCCACACGACACCCTTGAAAATGACTTTACAATTCCTTATTTATACAAGACATTGACTTAGGGATAATCATCCAAGTTGGCTAACATTACAGAGCAAATACATAAATACAATATGAATTATTACAAAAAGACTTTAGGCGGATCAACACACTATCGGCCACACAGATCTAAGACTTTAATCTTTCTTTAGGATCACGCCATTCTTCATAGAACATCTTCAAGATCATCCGCAGGATGTGTAACTCATCCGGTCAGCCAGACTTAGGAAGAACATCATCATCTAGAAGTAATTCTTCAATTATGAGCTCAATCTTCAATACAAACCACCAACACGAACTGGACACAATCCAAAGACCTCCACAAGCTTGCCTGAATCACCAAGAGCATCCACATTACTTCTGCTTACTAAAATCATTCTCTCCTTCATCTGGAACCTCAAGAACACAGTTTGACATCACTGTCATATTGATATAGATGCTTGCGGACCTCTAGACCACGAACTAATTGAGTTGTGAATTCACATTGACTTCCCAAACACTCCACCAAATCCATAGAACAAGATATTGCATTTCCAGATCTCACCGGACCTGTCTGTGTCACTCCGTCACCTCTAAACACCTGCCAGAACTGGTTTTACTTGAGTGGCCATAACTTCTTCAAATCTTCATGTGGACCTCTAAAATCTTTACTGGATCATCTTAAGACACATATCTACAAACCCTTTGATGCACATCCTCTGATCTTCATCTTATCTAGGATCTTTACCTCACTATCTTCACTGTTCTTCTCTATTCCTGATAAGACTAATTTTCTCGATATCCTTAGCATACAGCTCATCCAATTCTTATCATTAATGCAACAAAAGTATGTTGACATCAATGACAACACTGGTTAGGCCCATACTTGCAAGAACAGAGATCGTAGCGTCTTGGCAGTAATGAGCTGAGTACTGGAGATGCACCTCAGTTTCTAACAGTGAGCTCCATATTCCCTAAAAAACAAGGGATGACTTGTGATGAGAGTCATGGCTGTCTGTGTTACTGGTTGCCCTGCAAAGATGTGATCGTGGGTTTTCATAAATTCCTTTGCCATCTTAGGAGATGAGACCACCACTGCTTTTGTCATGCCAAGAGAGAGCTTCATGAGAGGGCCATACTACTGGGAGAGTGCAGACAAAGACTCATGGGGCTTTTTCCTTAATTGAAATATGTTTCCTATGATGGGCAAACTAGGAGGTCCAGGAGGAAGAGGAAGAGAAGCTCCCATCTTTGTAATTCTTCTCCATATTAGCAATATCAAGAGCACATGAATACTACTAATTAACACAAAAAACCAAGAAACTATTATACTGCCCATCTTTAGCACAATAATTTGATTTAAACTTGGCATTCATTGTTGCATAGCCAAATCTGATCAGATTTTCCTAAACCTGCTCTGATACCATGTTAAATTTTTAGATCAGATATGTTGTTATGTAATTGTTTCTCTTCCTTCATTTTAATTCCCATCCCATCTCCTTTTTATATCTCCTCAAATGCCTCTTCACCCAAGAGAGGCGATCCTCCAAGGAGAGGTGACTATTCACAAAGGGCGGTTAGCCTTTTATTAATTGATGGCCGACTTGACTTTAGGCTTACCTCCCGAAGCTACCAAAACATCAACACTCCCTCTTAGCTAGGGAGGTATAGCAAAGTCACCACTGAGTCCTTATGTGCCTTGAAGGTTTTTTTTCTTACCATCAACCACTACCCTTTCAAAAGGTGCCATTTAATGGAATTGATTTGTTTATCTTTAGTTTATTTGACTGATTGCTTTCCCAAATTAGTTTTCTATAATCAATCATAGTTATTATCATTAACTATTGTCATTGGAGTGCATAAGGAGGGAGTTGGCCAATGGATGTATTGTTTTCTCTAGTGCTAGAACCATTCGGCCATGAAATCTATAACCTCCCTAAGCTACAAATATTAACACTCAGATCTGAAAATGATGTCACAAGTTCTACAAGGTGCAAAATTCAATAAAAACACGGGTTCACCAAAATGTTATGTATGAAAAGAGGGAAGAAGAGATTGATTGATGGTTTGATTAGATCCTCCTTTCACTACACACATTCAAGGACATTGAACCGAGTTGAATCACAAATTTTGAAAGAGGATTCACCTATAGGTTGGTTGTCACTTGTAATGATAGGGAAATTTGGAATTTTCTGATTAATGTATTAATTTAATGCCTAATTATGCTTAAAACCCTAATTATGTAAAATCATAAATAAACAAATGAATCCCAACAAATGTGTTGCAAGTATGTGCCTAATCGGTGTTGTCATTGATGTCAACATATCTATGTTGTTATTGGTGTCAACTGTGCTCTTACTTTGTTGAGGATATTGGGAAAATTAGCTCCTCCGGTGATAACAATGTGTTGCAGTAGAAATAGTGCTTTACATGCAGAAGAACAATCCATAAGAATGCTCTGCATTTCCTATAGAATAAATATCCTTGCCTATGGATTGGAAGTTATTTAGAAGCCTGTCTGAAGATGTTATATTATGAGTTTGAGCTTCCGGTATGAAGAATTGAGTGAGTTATGTTCACTAGAGTGAAAACAACTTTTTTTGTATGTTTGGTGGTGACAGGGAGAAAGTGTTTTACATCGCATTCCTCTGCATTGAAGTATTTTGGTTTGCAGTTCTAGAAGTAAGTCAGTGATGATGTCAAGTGCCTTCAAGTGCAATGGTTCATGATTTGGTGGTCCACAAGCTATCTTTTACTCATGATAGTGGCTGATAGTGTTGTTCCTTTACTCTAATTTGAAGAATATTATTGTTAGAGTGATTAGAGATTGTGTGGTTGTTCCTGGTGATTGCAATGTGCTTGTGGATGTCTCCTGATCATCCTCCTACATTCGGATTGGTCCGTAAGGTGTAATTCAAATCGTACATGAAGCGTGTTCTTGAGAATACTTGTGTTAACATCAGTCTTGGCTAACCTGGTTGAATTCATCATCTGCGGAGATGCATCGAAGATTGTGATAGCGTGTTGTAGCAAAGAAGATTGTGTTTAAGTCCCTGGTAAGGTGCGGCGTGATCTACATTCATTTCTTTTCTTTGTAAATTTGTTTAGGTCCAGACCTATTATGATGTAACGTATGTTTTATGACCTTGGAGATTGTTCCAACGGTTGATGATTGTAATGCCGACCTTGATGATCATTCCAAGGTTGATGAAGTGTATAAGTATTTGTAATTGAGTCGTGAAAATGTATCCAAGTACAAAGATGCGAAGATAAAAGTGAAGTGAGGTAGCAGAGTAGAGCAAAGGTATTTGTGCTTCAATAGAACTAAACCTTGGCATGGAGTAGATGTTGTTATCTCAGTTCAACCTTTTGGCAGTGAACCTCCCTTTGGAAGTGAGCCACCCATAGGTAGTGAGCCTTTATTTGTAGTGAGCAATTTGGGTAGTGAGCCCTGTAGGCATTGAGCCTTTGTTTTTCGGTATTGATATAACTTATATATTTATGTGGGCTAACACCCACCATGGTTTTTCCCTTTTAGGGTTTTCCATGTAAAAATCCAATGTCTCTTGTGTTGATTATGCTTTTGTGTTGAGCTTCTCATTTTATGCTTTCATGGTTATATCAGAATATAAGTAATTGATAGTTGATGATCATAATTGGTTAAAACTTTTAGGACAATTGATTCACCCCCCCTCTCATTTGTCCAGTGCAGTCCAACAATTGGTATTAGAGCCAAGTTCCTCTGAAGAAGGCCTAACAGCTTGAGGAAGATCCAGGATGTCTTATAAGAAGGAAGCTCCACATTTTGATGGGATAAATTATGCTCTTTGGAAGGTACAAATTAAAATCCATCTCCTCTATCTTGATTATAAAGTATGGCTAGCTACACAGTCACAATTTGTCATGCCTGAAGGTGGCTTGACAACTAAGGATGATATCAAAGAATATGAATTAGATGTCAAAGCAAAGGATGCTCTGTTAAGTTCCTTAAGTGAATCAGTGTTGACAAAAGTTGTGGACCTTGAATCTGCAAATGAGGTATAGGAGAAGCTGAAAAATCTATATGAAGGAGATGATTTTGTAAGATAAGCTAAGCTACAAAGTTTGAAAGTGAAATATAAGGGTTTGAAAATGAATGAAGATGAAAATGTAATAGACTTTATGCAAAGAGTTGATGAACTTGTCACTGGAATAAAAGGTATGGGAGGAACTCTCTGTAAGGAAGTTAAAGTAGTAGAAATAACTTCCTACGCCAATCTTGAGGAGAAACATTATGCAAAACTTTTGAAACTGATCAAACAACTACAAAAATTTTAGAAACACATTCAAATCATGAAATAAGCAAAGAGACAAAACACCAGATATACGTGGGGAAAACCCTTTTGGGTGAAAAACCCCACACTCTAAAAGCTTGCTCAATGTATTCCAAATCCAACAACAAGATTACATACACTTGCATAGCAAGTTTATTATAGGAGTATCACTAGTAAACAACTCTGAAAGAATTCTAGCAACACTCTAGCAGTATAACAATACCTGCAAACTCACATAATGCAAACTAGTCCTCAAGTCTCCAATTTATAGACTTCTGGTTATACAAAAAACCATCTGTGGTTTTACAAAACCATGTGTGAGGCTTCTCAACCAACATTCTAGTCCCAAAATAAGCTCTCACGTCCAAAATGAAATCCCCTATTTTTGACCCTTACAGATGTCATAGAATCTATCATAATATGCTTAAAAATAAGCCTTACATAATATACCACCATGTGGGCATCTTTTGACACCTAATAAACTAATTTTCAAGGCACCGACAATGCTTAATGGCTGTAAGAAAATATTAAATAAAAAATAACTATTACGGGAAATATGCAAGGTTGAGACACCTCATTTCCCAACATTCTCCCACTTATCGAATACCTTGCAAGAGCCAGGGCAATAACACCATAATGGATCAACTGCTAAGGGCCAAGAGGCCCATAGACTCGGAATACCACCTAAATTTTGTTGTGTTCACGGGCTTAGTTAATGCATCCGCAACATTCGCCATAGTCTCTACCTTTTCTAGCTTCAACCTGCCATCCTTGACCATATCTCTCACGAAGTGATACTAAACATCAATGTGTTTGGTCTTGGCATGAAAAGTCAGGTTCTTCGCAAGGTAGATCACACTCTGACTGTCACCATAAACTCTAACTGCACCTTGTTTCAATCCAATATCTAAACACAAACGCTTCATCCAAATGGATTCTTTACAGGCATGAGTAGCTGCCATGTACTCTACCTCAGTAGTGGACAAAGTGACCACAACCTTTCGCTTGCTCACCCAACTGATTGTACCACCATTAAGAGTAAAAACATATGCACTGTTGGACCTTCTGCTATCAACATCACCAGCCTAGTCTAAATCCACAAAACCATGAATACTCAGGGAATACTAATCTCTTGTACCATGAAAACAAATAGAGTACTCTGTTGTACCCCACAAATATCTAAAGACCCTTTTAACTGCATCCCAATGCACTCTTCTAGGATTAGACATAAAACGAGAAAGAACTCCCACTGCTTAGGCAATGTCTGGTCTTGTACATACCATAGCATACATTAAGCTTCCAACTGCACTCTGCTCATGTCTTCCATCTCCAATGGGGATGTAGGACATTGTGAAATAGAGAGCTTCATTCCCAATGTAACAGGAACACAAAGTGGTTTACAATCCTACATGTTAAACCTTTGCAAAACTAAACATAATTACTCTGGCCAAGCCATAGCTTTTTGTTCTCACAATCTCTTCTAATCTCCATCCCAAGTATGTGTTTTGCTGCACCAAGATCTTTCATTTCAAATTTCGCAGAGAGCTAAGATTTCAATTCTGCAATCAAACCTTTGCCTTTCCCAATAAAAATGTCATCAACATATCAAGCAATTACCAGGAAACGATCACTATCAGATTTAAAATATACACAGTGACTAGATTTAGACCGCACAAATCCCAAACTCAACACATAAGTATCAAACTTCTGGTACCACATCCTAGGACTTTGTTTAAGGCCATATAGAGATTTCTTTAACTTACAAACCAATTTGCTTTTACCTTTCACCACGTAGTGCTCTGGCTGTGTCTTATAGATTTCTTCCTCCATGTGAGGCCGATTATTTTACCTCCCTTATTGTGATCATTATGCCATGCAGTAGATGACATTATCAGACCTTAGTGCTTATGTTTCATTATGTAGACTTGATTTTTATCTACTGATTATGTTAGGACTTTGATTTGACATATGTGATTCATTTTGATCATAGTGATGCTATTTGTGGAAATTGATTTACGAGTTTATATTTGATGATGTTTTGTGATGAGATTCTAGTTGTTTATGTGATATGGATTAATGGACATGCGATTGGATAATGTAGTGTAATTTGGATTTATGTATTGATGTTTATTGCTATATTTGATTGTGTGAATTTAATTCCAGTTGCTTTGGCTATGATTTTCTTGACTGGACTGACACTTGATCAAGATGTGCAGGTTTTACATTCCCTAGCCACGGGAAATCAAAGGTAGAATTCACACTATGTTATCCCCTGTTAAGCCGATCCATTCCCAAGAGGGATAAGGATCATGTTTGAATTTGAATGATGATTTATTGTGCTTGATTTAATTTTATTTATTTTTAACCTTAGTACCCTTTTTTATTTAAAATGGATTAATAATAAGTGTTGTATAATTTTATTTAATTTATACCACTTGGTATTTTTTTTTTTTAGGCCATTTAAATGTGGATTTTTAACCCTTTTCATGAACCCTAGGGTCCCAAAAGTTACCCTAGGTGGTCAACCATGAGTCTAGGGTCAACTTGGACCATCTAACCCTAGTTTTGACTCACCTTAGGTCACCCTAAACCATGGTTGAGTAAAAGTGACGAATTTGGAAAAGAAGGAAGATGGGGGATGGGCCTTGCCTTGGGAAGAACTCATCTCCCATCCCTAAGTTTTGGGAATCATTCCCAAGGAAGACTTGGGAGGTCTCCAAGAGTCCTCCCAAACTCCCAAGTGAGTGGGAGCACCACTCAAGACCCTTGTCTTCTTGAGGTGTGAGTGGGAATCCAACTCACCATTTGTCCCCCTCCCACTTGTGTGGAAGCACAAGTGGATGAGGTGGAGATGGAGGTGGAGTGAGAGGAGGACATTTGTCATCCTCTTACCTTCTCACTCTTACAAGTGGCTTTGGAGGAGGGAGGAGATGGTGACAAATTTCACCCTCTCATTTTCTCAAGGCCAAGTTGATGGCCTATAATAGCTCCTCTTGTAGAGGAGTGGGGGTTCTTCTTTTTTCTAGTTCTATTCCCTGTAATTTTTTTGAGAGTTCTTGCAAATTTGAGTTTCATTTCTAGTTTGGAGGAGTTTGGAGAAATTCTTGAAGTTGGAAGGCTTGGGAAGGCTTGGATCTCTTCACCAAACTACTTCCATTATAAGGGCTTGAAAGGTAGGCTTCTTAACCTGTTATCTCAACTTGCTTGTATAATGTGTTGTGTTTTTGCATTGTGAGGTTGGGATGGGTGTTATGGTGAGAGCACCTCCAATGGAGGTAATGCTCAACTAGTATGGGTAGGGGAGAGGAACAATCCTTGGGGGCTCTCCCACAGTTGTATTTGTGTCTTGAGGGCTTTTATTTGTGGAGGTTGGTATCATGGAGATTTTTGGCTTGAGGCCATGGGTTGTGATTTATTGGATGGCAAGAGTGCCATGGAGTACTTGTGATTTGGAGGATGGTGTGTTTTGGAGATTTTGGCTTGAGGCCATGTGTACGGATTTTATTTTATCATTTGGGAGCCCTTTTAAGTTGAGAGGTCTATTTCCTACCCTCACCAAACTCATTTTTATGAGTTGAGTATTGTGTTAATCCAATGGCGCTATTCTGTTTGTGTTGTTGGGATTGACAATTCTGTTGTGGAATGAAACCCTGTGTGAAATCCCTACCTCCCTAGCTCCGGGGTGACCCACTTGTAGGTCTATGGTAGGGAGGAGAGCTTTAGAAGTGGCTGGTTTGTTGCCTTGTTGTTGTGTTCAGTTGCAGGTTTACAAGTGAAGAAGGAAAAGTGGATGAGAGCTCCTCTTTGTGTGGCTTGGAAGTGTTTAATGGCTGTTTGGAGCCTTGGCCATTGTAGCCTTGTTGCATAGTAATTTTGTATGAAGCTACTAAGTTATTGTCATGGAATTGGCTACAAATGATTAGCCATTGCAACCTTCTGACTTTGGGTTTAAATTAGTTTATTTCCCTTATTATGAAGATACTTAATGCTGAAAGAAAGTATGGAAAGAATTACATTCCCTGGTTATTTAATGCTATTACTTATTAATCTTGTGGAGTTGTGAGGTTGTGAAATGTATGAGAAAAGATATACATAGGATTTTCTGTCATTATAGTCAACAAAAGAAAATATGCATGTGTATATTGCTGTTCAGAATGTATCTTGGATGAAAGGAAGAGAAAGCTAAAGTTGTTATCTGTTGTGTTTGATTTTCCTATTTTATTAGTTGTTGTTGAAAGAATACAAAATTTGGTTAGAATGTATTCCCACTTTAAATGATGTTAAAAAAAAAAAATGTAACTTCTGTATAAACTATTTTGCTCCAAACAATTAATTAGTTTGTTTCCTTTTTTTCAAAAAAAGAAGTTAATGCTGGTTACTTATTTGCATTTCTGAATTGGAAATTTAGTTCTTAAAAAAAAAAGAGAAGAAAAATAGTATGTATTAAAACCTGTATTTGTATTATGTGTATATGCTGGGCTGTATATAAAAACAAAAGTGATATTTTCCTGGAAAATATATATATACATATATTTACTGTATATATTATTTAAAATAGATTTATTTCAAAAAAAATACATATATATAAATATATATACTTATGAATATATATTTATATATATGAATATACAAATATAAATAAAAGCCATTTATAGCATTTAAGTTTTTTTAAATAAAAATTAAAAATAAAAAAATAGAAAAATAAAAAAATAAAAAAAAATAACAAAAAAAAAGAAGAGAGGGGTCGGACTGTGGGCAGCGCCCATAGTCTGATAGGGTTTTACAAGTCACAGGGGGTGTGGGGGAGGCGGAAACGCCTCCCCCACACCCCCTGTGACTTGTAAAACCCTGTCAGACTATGGGCGCTGCCCACAGTCCGACCGGGTGGGGGCTCCGCCTCCCCCACACCCCCACACACACACTACTCACAGCCCGAACTTCCCCCCCCCCGCCCGCGCGCAGAGCAAACTACTCACCCCGCCCTCAGCACCTCGGCATCCCCTGCCGCCATCCCACCACCGCAACCTCGCCCCCGCTGGGTTCCCCGCCAGCGGTTTCCCTCTACCCAACTCCCCTTCCACTGCCTGCCACGGCCCCTCTCCACGCTGAAACCCTTTGCGCCTCCTCTCCTCCGCCCGCAGTAGCCGCTCCACCTCCGGTTCTCCCTCCTGCGCGCCCCTACACAACGCCACCTCCCCTGCCTCCCACGCAACCTCTGCCACTCCACCACCACGTTCTCTCTCCACCCGCCATTACTCCACCCTCTGTCTGCCACACTAACTCAAGTATCCTCCTCTGCGGCAGCGGCTTGCCCTCCATTCTCCTTGCCTCTGCAACATTTACTTCAAACCCTAATCTGCATAAGAGAAAACAAGGCAAACACAAAACAAAGAAAAGACAAGAGTGAATAACAAAAGAGATTAGGGCATAAGAGGTTAGTAAGAGAAAATGACAAGATTAGGGCAATTTAGAAGAGAGAAAATATTAGAGATTAATTTAGGTTTCTTTTTTTTAAATACTTAGAGCTTTAAGCTTTGTCCTTCCTTTATAGAGGTAACCTAACATTTTATTACTTTATAAATATATAGAGTTATATATATCATTTAAAGTATATATATATATATATATATATATATATCATTTAAGGTTATGAATTTAATACATGATTTAATTTTAAATAAAATAATAAAATAATAACAATAACATATGAGTATTTAAATTAGGAATTTTATTTTGTTAAAATATATATATATATATATATATATATATAATATTGTTTGCTAATAAATGGGTATTTCATTCAATTAATATATATATATATATAATTGATTAAGTCTTTTTTAAAAAAAAAAAATATTTATTTATATATATGTATTATTTAACACTAATTATGATAAGAGGAAGCCTTTTAGAACAAAATTAAGTAGGGATTTTAACTTCTTGTCAATATTATATAACAACAACTAAATTAGTAAGGGGGAATATATATATATTTATATAATCCAAAACGTAGAATAAAATTGTGATTCGGGGTTAAGCCATTTCCAAATAAATGCTACCAAGAAAGGATACTCATCATAACATAATTCTATACCCTTTTGTTAACCAAATTAAGTCATCCTACGCTTTTCTTTGGCGGCTAACCAAACTAAACCTGTAGGAGGAGAAAACGTCCAACCGAGAAAAGAAAGACAAATTAAGTTAAACACTGAAATTAAACCAAGCGTAAACCTTGTAAATGTCACCAAACAATGATAGTTAATCCTACGTAAGTGTCATGGTTTACTAAGCAAATAGAGAGATTAACCAAAAACAGGTAAACTACGTAACCCGGTTAAGCGATAGTGTAACGAGTTTTCACTCACGTCGTGACGCGTTACGCTGCCAAAATTACCCTAGTTTTCAAGGGTTGAATTTACGTTAATTCATTAAGTCCCCAACCATCTTTCCACTTCTTTCGAGCACCATCATGTCTCTATCATTAATCATTCTTTGATCTGAGTAGATTAGGGTTCGGTGTGGAATTCACCTCACCTAGGGAACTTAGGGTTCAGATTATTTTAGTCTAACCCTAGAAGTGACACTTTGTGTCGTAAACCCCTAGACAACCTTCACCTCATCGATTATGTTGTCATGTTTACGCCTTAGGCGTATTGCCACCGAGCATGCAGGCACGTGCGAGGTGGTTTTTTAGGGTTAGGGAGAAAAAAATTTCGCGGCCCGTGTTGTGACCACATGGCGAATGTGGTCATGATATGGGCATTTTGCACGTCGCGTCTGCACAGGGGATGCAGGCGTGACACTCCCAATCACCATGAAGGAAAGTAGTTTTCACATCCATTTGTTTGACCTCTAGGTCATAAGCTACTACAATAGATAATTAAAATTGAATGGATGTCATTTTAGCAACAGGAGAAAAGATCTCACTGTAATCAATACCCTCAACCTGAGAGTATCCCTTTGCAACCAACTGTACCTTATACTTTTCAACATTTCCATCTGAACCAATCTTTTTCTTAAACACCCATTTACATCCAACAGTTTTGTGTCCTTCAGGCAAAGGTACAAGGTCCCATGTATCATTTCTTTCAAGGGCTGCCATCTCTTCATCCATGGCAACTTTCCAAGACTCTGCATCATTCATACCCAAAGCCTCTTGCATAGATCTCAGTTCATCAATGTTAGTACTCAAAGCAAAAATACACTTCCAATCATCAGGTGAATACCCATACCTTTTAGGTGGTTGCCTATGCCTTGTAGACCTTCAAACAAGATGAGGTGGAGGTTCTTCCACTTCTTCCTCCTCTTCACCCTCTTCTAAAGATTCAAAGCTTGATGAGCTCTCCTCAACTTCTTGTCTATCTTGGGGTCTCGATTCAACATTCTTAGGCATAGAAGGAAGTTGAATAACATGTTTTTTCTGTTCACTTTTTTTATGTTGTTCTAGCTGAAAAGTAATAGGAGAAGATTTAGTTTCTCTAAAAATAACACTTCTAGATTGAATTACCTTATGTGCAACAGGGTCCCAAAGCTTGTATCCTTTCACACCATAGATGTAGCCAATGAAGATACATTTGATAGCTTTAGAATCCAACTTTGTTCTCTTCTCCTTAGGCACATGTGTATATGCCTCACAACCAAAAACTCTCAGATGTCTAAGTGAAGGCTTTTCCCCCGACCACACCTCCATTGGCATTTTATCAACAAGAACTGATGTAGGAGATCTATTTATCAAATAACAAGCAATGGTAACAACTTCAGCCTAAAACTTTTGTTCTAGACCAGCTCCACTCAACATGCTCCTAGCCATCTCCATCAACGATCTATTCATTCTTTCTGCAACTCCATTATGCTAAGGAGAATACAGAGTTGTCTTTTATCTTTTAATCCTGCAATCTGTACAGAATCTGTCAAAATCTGTCCTCAAACATTGAATTTTCTTTCAGTCTGAGTTTCTACCATAGCCTTGAACTCCTTAAAATGACTGAAAACTTTAGATTTACTCTTTAAAAAATATACCCATGTTCTCCTACTAAAATCATCAATGAAAGTAACATAATAAACTGATTTACCAATAGAAGCAACATCAACAGGACCAAATACATCCGAATGGATTAGATCCAAAATACATGAAGATTTATGAGAAGACGAGTAAAACTGAATGCGGTTCTGTTTGCCATAAATACAATGTTCACAGAAATCAAACTCTAGATTGCAATCATTCAAACCTTCAACAAGGTTCTTATTTTTTAGGGCTTTCAAACCCTTCTCTCCAATGTGGCCAAGTCTGTGGTCCCATAACATGGTCTTCTCTGTAGGCAACTTTGATTCGGTAGATAGAGCACCCTTGGGTATCCAGAAGCCACGACCATCCGTAGAAGAGGAAACCATCTCTTTTTTTAGCAAAGTAGTTTTTGTCTTAATTTTATCAGAAGTGCTATTACACTCAACCGTGCATGCATCAAGCTGATACAATGTACCCAATCTGCTTCCTCTTGCTGTCACCATAACATCTCTCACCATTTTCACACCTGCTTCATAAAACTGTACATGCACACCTGCATCTATTAGCTTGCTAACAGATAATAAATTTCTTTCTAGTCCTGGGATATGCAAGACACCATCAAATCTTCTAACTCTACCATCAAAAAATTTCACATTAATACTACCATGACCAACAATGTCAAGAAAAGAATTATCACCCAAATACACCTTACCACCATCATAGTTTTCATAATTACTAAACTAGTTTCTGTTAGGAGTCATGTGGAAAGATGCACTTGAGTCTATCAACCATGCATTATCACCTACACGAGTGGCCAAGGCTGCAATAAAGGCATCTCCATCTTCTTTCTCAGAGTCAGAATCAGAATCTTGCTTCTTCTTCTTCTTTTTCTTCTCTTCTTTACATTCCTTTCGGAAGTGTCTGGATTTTCCACAGTTCCAACATATTGCCTTGGACTTACCAGGAGATTTTGATAGCCCCTTATTCTTGGACTTAGAATGGCCACGCTGCTTCTCATCTTTGCCTCATTCTTTTGGTCTTCCTCGAACACTCAAAGCCTCTTTGGCATTCAAGGAGGCCTTCCTTCTCATCTCTTCAGAGAGTAGAGAACCAATAACATCCTCCATCTTTAGAGTGACTGAAGTGCTCCCAATTGTAATGACTAGGCTGTCCCATGACTCTGGCAACAAACACAACAAAGTTTGGCACCTATCTTCTTCATCCATTTTCACCCCAACTGAGGTCAACTGAGTCACCAACATATTGAATGTTTCCAGATGCTTAGAAATTCATCCACCATCTTCCATTCTCAAGGAATATAACTTCTTCCTCAAGAAAATTTTATTTACTAAAGATTTAGCTTGGTATATCTCACCCAACTTCTTCCAAAGCTTCTTCAAAGTGGATTCTTCATGGACATTTATCAAAATTGAGCCTACAAGACACAGTCTTATGAGACCTTTGCTTTTTTGTCCATTACATCATATTTTGCAGCCAAAGCTGGATCCGTAGGCCTCTGGACATTTTCATCCACCGCATCCCATAGATCCCGATCAATTAACAAATCTTCCATCTTCAAATTCCACATTTCAAAGTTTGTGCCAGAAAATTTTTCAACCTCCATTATCCCATATGTGCTCTCCATCTAAAAAAGCTTGCAACAAGATCACAAAGTATCCTCTACACAAGCTCCCACTCAAACCTTGATTAGCACAAAAAACCCAACAACCCACAACTAAAACCAAAGGTGATCAGGCTCTAATACCACTTGTAAGGAAGTTAAAGTAGTGGAAACAACTTCCTATGCCAATCTTGAGGAGAAACATTATGTAAAACTTTTGAAACTGATCAAACAGCTACAGAAATTTCAGAAACACATTCAAATCATGAAATAAACAAAGAGACACAAAACACCAAATATACGTGGGGAAACCCTTTTGGGTGAACAACCCCACACTCCAAAAGCTTGCTCAATGTATTCCAAATCCAACAACAAGATTACATACACTTGCAGAGCAAGTTTATTATAGGAGTATCACTAGTAAACAACTCTGGAAGAATTTCGGCAGCATTCCAGCAACATAACAAAACCTGCAAACTCACATAATGCAAACTACTCCTCAAGCCTCCAATTTATAGACTTCTGGCTATACAAGAAACCATATGTAGTTTTACAAAACCATGTGCGAGGCTTCTCGGCCAAGATTCCAGTCCCAAAATAAGCTCTCACATCCAAAATGAAATCCCCTATTTTTGACTCTTACAGATGTCATAGAATCTATCATAATATGCCTAAAAATAGGCCATACATAATGTACCACCATGTGGGCATCTTTTGACACCTAATAAACCAATTTTCAAGGCACCGACAATGCTTAACAGCTGTAAGAAAATATTAAATAAAAAATAACTATTATGGGAAATATGCAAGGTTGAGACGCCTCATTTCCCAACACTCTCAGTGATAAGGAAGTTGTGATGAAAATTCTCAGATCACTACAAAAGTCCTATAGTCACAAGGTAGCTACTATTGAAGAATTTATGACTGTGAAAACTATTGACAGAGATCAATTACTTGGAAAGCTTACAGCCTTTGAGATGAGAGAATTTGATGATGCCCTACCAAAAGTTGAATCAGCTTTCACTAGTACAAAAACTAGCAATATATGACTAAAAAAACTACTAAAAATTGGTCACATGACCATTAGTAGTTTATTGCCAGTCATTTATAATGCAACCAATTGTATGACTAAACCATTTTTAGTCATTTATTGGTTGTTTTGATTGATCAATTTGGTAGTATATTTATTCGTTAATTTAGTCATTGATTATTGTTAATTGGTCATTTATTTAGTCATGATAGTCATTTATTTAGTCATGGTAGTCATTTATTTAATCATTGTAGTCATTTATTTAGTTATTGTAGTCATTTATTTAGACATGGTGGTAATTTATTTTAGTCATGGTAATTGTTTATTTAGTCATTGTAGTCATTTATTTAGTCATGGTAGTCATTTATTTTAGTCATGGTAGTCATTTATTTAGTCATGGTTTAGTGATTTTTTTGGGTGCACCAGCACTTGTTCAAATTCATACATAAATTGCACAACCTTGCATCATTAACCGATACACAATTTACTAGAGTTGTTTCAAAATTTAACTGTTACCACATCTGAAATGGACATGAACTGTACAGGAAATTTCATTTGGAAGTTAAAATGCTTTTGATAGAACTTTTACATTTAACATTTAAAGCCTTTGGTTTTGGTTTAATTTACCTACAAATTTATAATTATAGCAAGTATTTCATAACAGTCAAGAAAATATTAAAACAAACATTATCCATAAGTTAAAAACAGACTACAAAGTCAACAAATTTCTCTTTTTTCTCATTTGGGTCACCATGGCTTATCAACAAATTGAGAGCTTAAGCTCACCCACCTATAGCACATTATATGTTATAAAAATGCATATTATAAAAAATTACATAAGACTTTAATAATTTTCATTTTATCATGAACTGAGAATCCAGAGCAGGGCTAAGTGGATTCAGAGGAGATCAAAGCCGAACAGAGGGTATGTGGTTGAAAACTAGATCCGTGGACGAGAATGGCCTAGAACTCCATAAATTATGGGACTGAAAAGGTGGCCATCGATCCAAAAAAATGTTGATGGTTTAGAAGATCCTTGGTGAGTAGAAAAATGAAGATCTTGACCTTTGTGGAAGAACCCCATTGCAGAGCCAAATAGGTCAGTTGAACTGACTTGCAAGGCCGAATGGGCCTTTGAGCAAGCCAATGTTCAGAAAAAGGGGCCTATGTGTCTGTTGAAGATCTATGTTGAGGCTTGGGGGCCAATTTGAGGCATAGAGTTCATTGGATGCTAGGGCCTAACAACATCCTGGACCCGTGAAGAGGTTCATAAGAAAATAAAAAGGAGATGAAACAAAATAGATTAGGGTTTTGAGCCTTTCTGAGTTAGCGTTTACCTTTAGGGTTTCAATGAGAAGAAAAATATGCATACAATCACCCACCTGCTACACTATGATGAAATTTTAAATGCCCCACCTGCTACACTACGATGAAATTTTAAGCGCTCCGCTCTGCTCTAATCATTCACAGCAAAAAAGAGAAGCCAGGATTGATAAGAGTAAGAAAATAAAAAGGAGATGAAACAAAATAGGTTAGGGTTTTGAAGGAGCTCCCCAGATTCAAGTGAATGATTCATTTCTGGCTGAGAACTAGAGGGAGATGGCAATGGATACTTCATTAGTTCAAATGAATGAGAGCCACTACTCACCTGAATAATAACCCACCCAACCTAGATGGAGATCTGTTAGGGGGTCCTTGTCATGCCTGCTTGCTCTTTGATACTACTTGAATTCCCTTAGCTCTGTAGGTAAAGCACCTTGGTTTGCTTCTCCTCCCCACAGAAACTACGGGTCATCACCATTGGCACTACCGTTTGGCGGCACACGAAAAGAGGATCTCAAAAATTGTGTGAGCGGATTTGGGCTGTTAATTCTTCAGAAATCTCTTTTGATACTTGTATCTCCCGTCTTATCTAGTTAAGACTTGTTATTAGCTCATCATTGCCAGATTTTGAACTGTGCTCGGAGACATAAACAGGGTGGAGATACTGCATAGGGATCCAGTGGAATGGACCAGAGAAGAGAAAAATAGAGACCAAATTAGTACCCAAAATGAGAAAAATGATGTGCAGCTTCTAGCCAAAGTCTTTGGCCTTCCGTTTTGCATGCCCTAGCCAATTCTTTTGATATCCTACGATGTGCCAGGATTGATCGATTGCTCTCCCGAGAAGCCTCTATGGGAGGTCTGGCTATCCGGGTTCAATATATCAACAAACTACCTTTCTGATCAAGTTAGGGTTTATCTTTAGGGTTTCAACGAGAAGCAACACATGGGCGCCAAAAGTGAAATGAAAATTTTGGCGCCCATAGTTAAATATTAACTAGTTTTGGCACCCACATGATTAAAATAGGTTAGGGTGAAATGAATTTGGCACACATATTATTAAATCTATTATATTATATTATAATATTATATAATATAAATATTATATTATACTATAATATAATATTATACAATATTATAATATAATATTATATAATATATATTATAATATAATATTATAACATTATATAATATATAATGTAATATATATTATAATATATTATATTATATTGTATTGTAATATAATATATTATTATTATATTATATTATAATACAACCCACTCCCTCAATTCGAAATATTTTTTTTAATTATCCACTTTAATATCATATTGTCTAATTTTTATTTGTGTGACTAATTATTTAGTTGTATTTTTTACCCGAAGATCAAATTAGTCACTTATGATGATCAAATTAGTCATTTATTTAGTCATTTATAGTTGTGTTGCAAAAAATGAGTAGAATTTAGTCATCTTTAGTTGTTGTGACTAAAAGTTTTAGTTACGTAGTCATTTATTTGCCAAAATTTTACTAGTGTTTTAAAGCCAGTACTTCATAAAGGATTTCTAGAGCTGATAAATATAAAGTGGATGATAACTTTGATGAAATTGAAGCTAAATTTGTTGACACATTGTAAAGAGGTTCTGGTAAGTTCAAAGGTAAATTACCTTTCAAGTGTTTCTCTTGTGGTAAAGTAGGAAATTATGCTTCCAGATGTCCTAAAAGAATTGAAAGAAATAAGAAAAAGTATGAGAACAGGCCTAGAGTTCCAAATAAATGTTACTATGTTAGAGTTTTGATGATAAAGGCATGACTGATGATGAATCTGATGATGCTAGTACCAGTGCAAATGAATGCCTATTTATTGCTATTAAAGAAGATCCTATGTCTACTAATTTTGCTAGATGTTTGAAGGAAGAAAACCCAGTGGAAGAAAGTGCTTTAGCTATTCAGGTTGAGAAGGATAAGGATGAATGGATTATTGATAATGGATGCTCACATCACATGACCGGTGACAAAAGTAAGTTTTCAATTTTGGAAAAGTATGATGGAGGACTGGTTAGGTTTGGAGATAATGTAGCTGGTAATATTTGTGGAAAAGGATCTATTTCATTTGATGTAAATCATAATACTGACAATGTTCTATATGTGAAGGGTTTGAAGCATAATCTTTTGAGTGTTGGTCAGATGTGTGACAAAGGATATGATCTGAGATTCAAACAAAATGGGTGTAAGATCATGGAAAGCTCTGAAATTGTGATTTCTACCGGTAAGAAAACAAAAGGTAACATCTATCAATTAAGAGGAACTAATGATTATTGTTTATTGGCCCAGGCAGATAAAAGTTGGTTGTGGCATAGAAGTGTTGGAATTAGACTAGACAACTGATAGGGGGGGTGAATCAGTTGTCCCACAAATTATACTTTTTTTGCTTTTAACCTTCTTTATTAACTTGCTATGAGATTAATGATGTAAACATTAAAGCATAGATCAACAACATAAGAGCAGAAACATAAGAAACACACTTGACACTGAGATTTTAACATGGAAACCTAGTTAAGGGAAAAACCATGGTGGGGGTTAACCCATAAAGATTTTGTACCCTGTTAAAAGTACTTCTAGAAAAATAGAAGGCACATGCCTTTAGGTGGACTGCCTAGAGCTCATTGCTCAAAAGAGAGGCTCACTGCCTACAGAATTTATTTAGAACAAAAAGAATTAAATGAGAGATAGCATCTACTTCATGCCTGGTTTAGTTTCATTGAATGCTCATAAACTTCTGCTCTACCTCAAAACTCTTCTTTACTAAATCTTGATTCTATTCTACTTTTGTTCTTCTGCTCCTCTCCTCTGTTCTGCTTCTGATACTTTCTTTAGATTTATATTTTCACACAAGGATGATTTTCCACAACTCATCAACAAGTATT
This sequence comes from Cunninghamia lanceolata, assembly GCA_027924645.1. Taxonomy (NCBI): domain Eukaryota; kingdom Viridiplantae; phylum Streptophyta; class Pinopsida; order Cupressales; family Cupressaceae; genus Cunninghamia; species Cunninghamia lanceolata. The sequence goes on from BSBN01000082.1 coordinate 5,729,584, forward strand.
TATATGCTTTATCAACCTTGGAATGACCATCAAGGTCGGCACTACAAACAACTAACTTAATGTGAATCACTAAGCTATCAGCCAAACATAACTGGGACTCGAATCTTCCTTGATCAACACACCACGCTTCATAGGATTGCTTTTAGAACATTCGCAACATGCTTGATTCATCTAGTTAGCCAAGACTGGGAAGAACAACACCAAGAAGAAAATCTTTATTGACAATCTCAAACCTCTATGTGGACCTCCAAAATAGTAGTCACACGATCTAGAGACTTCCACAAGCACATTGAATTCAACAAAAACATCCACACTCCTACAAATGATCTGATTTACTTGCATCTTCCTCCAGAACCTCAAGAACACTATCTGCCATGACTATCAAATTAGAAAGATTGCTTGCAGACTTCCAAACCATGAACCACTTTAATGGATGATACACATGAGTTTCCAAACCTGCCTTTAGATCTGCAAATCATCATTTGACATATCTGGAACAATCTGGACCTCTTTTCTGTCACTCTGTCTCTTCTAAATATTACAGGAACCGGTTCTATTTAGATGGTCATAACTTCTTTAGATCTTAATGCGAACCTCTCAAATCTTAATTGGAGCTTCTTCAGACAAACCTCTTCATAGCCATCTGGTCCACGTACATTGATCTTTATTAATTTTCTCAATATCCTCAACAATCCGATCTTCTATACAGGCAACAAATTAGGATACAGTTGACACCAATGACAATACGAATATGTTGACACCAATGACAACATTGCTTAAGCACATATTTGTAACAAGAAGGATGTGTCATATAAACTTTGATAATCTAGTAAAGATAAGTTTAGGTCAAATTGTGAGAGATTTACCAAAACTTGTGAAACCATCCAACACAATTTGCAATGAATGTTAGTTAGAGAAGTAGACAAGAACAAGTTTCAAGAACAAAGAGCAATTCTCTGTTGATTTGCTAGATCTAGTGCATACAGATCTCTATGGTCCTACAAGGGTGAGAAGTCTACAAGGTGACAGGTACTTTATATTGCTTATTGATGATTATTCTAGAATGACTTGGGTTACTTTTCTAAGAGACAAATCAGAAGCCCTATAGAAGTTCAAATCTTTCAAGGCAATGGTTGAGAATGAATTAGAATTGAAAATCAAATGCTTGAGATCTGATAGAGGAGGTGAATTCACATCGAATGAATTCAACATTTTTTATGAAGAGCATGGGATAAAAAGATAGTTGTCTGAACCTAGGAATCCTCAGCAAAATGGAGTTGTGGAAAGGAGAAATAGGACAGTTCAAGAGGCTGCTAGGACAATGAAGAAGGAAGCAGATCTGCCAAAAGTTTTTTGGAAAGAGGCTATTCATACTGTTGTTTACATCCAAAATAGAAGTTCAAGTCAAAGGTAATGGTACTCAAACTCCTTATGAATTATGGCATGGAAGAATTCCTTTAGTAAAGTATTTCAAAATCTTTGGAAGCAAATGCTATGTCAGGAGAGATGAAGATCTAGGAAATTTTGATGCAAGGTGTGATGGAGGAATCCTTCTTAGATACTCTACCAAGAGTAAAGCCTACCGGTGCGACAACAAAAGGCTCAAAAAAGATTGTTGAAAGTGCAAATGTAAAGGTAGATGAAGGCAAGGAAAATATATTAGACTTGAATTGCTATGAACCAGATGAACCTATGACTATAATAAATGAAGAAAAAGATGAGCAAGAAGACAGTCAAGATGCAATGGAGTCTCCAGAAAGTGTTGTCAAGACTCCCAGGTATGTGAAGATCAATCGTTTTGAAGATCAAATTATAGGTGACAAAAACAAAGGTTTGCTAACAAGGAGAAGAGCTAGAGAGGAACAATTTAATTACTGTTTGCTTTCAAAGGTTGAACCAAAGATTGTGAATGAAGCATACAATGATGAAAATTGGGTAAATGTAATGGAGGAAGAACTATTGCATATAGAGAAGAATGAAACTTGGGAATTAGTTCCTAGACTTGCTGACAAAAATGTTATTGGAACTAAATGGGTCTTTAGGAACAAGATGAAGGAAAATGGAGAAGTTGTAAGGAATAAAGAAAGACTTGTATGGAAAGGATATTCTCAAATTGAAGGGATAGATTTTGAAGAAACTTTTACCCCAGTAGCTCGGATTGAAGCAATCAAAATGTTTTTGGCATTTGCATCTCACAAAAATTTTAAGGTATATCAGATGGATGTAAAATCTGCCTTCCTGAATTGTGAGTTAGAAGAGGAAGTATACATTGAGCAACCAGAGGCATTTCAATTGTCAAATCAAGGTGATATGGTATGCAGGTTGAAGAAAGCATTGTATGGACTCAAACAAGCTCCTAGAGCCTGGTATGCAAGGTTAGATAGGTATTTATTGCAATTGGGATTTAGTAAAGGTACTGCAGATAGAAATCTATATTTCAAAATCAATGATGATCAGATCTTGATTGTTGAGGTCTTTGTTGATGATATTATCTTTGGAGGAAATGAAGGTATGTGCATAAAGTTTGTTGGTGAGATGAAAAGTGAATTTGAAATGTCCATGTTTGGTGAAATGAATTTTTTTTTGGGCCTACAAATTAATCAATCAGATAAAGGAATCTTCATATCTCAGTCTAAGTATGTGAAAGAATTGTTGAATAAATTTGGGATGGAAGACTCTAAACCGGTATGTACTCCCATGGTGACTAGTTGCAAGTTGAACAAAACTGAGGAATCACCTAAGGCTGATCAGAAAAAATATAGATCCATGATTGGACAATTGCTTTATTTAACTCAAACTAGACTTGATATTATGCATGCAGTTTATCTTGTTGCAAGGTTTCAAGCTGATCTAAAGGAATCACATGTGATGGCAATTAAGAGAATTTTGAGGTATTTGAAAGTACTCTGAATCATGGCTTCTGGTATCCAAAGGACAATGATTTCACTCTCAGTGCTTATACAGATGCAGATTGGGCTAGAGATGTTGATGACATAAAGAGTACAAGTGGAGATGCCTTCTTCTTGGGTAATAGATTGGTCTCATGGCTGAGCAAGAAACAAGATTCAATATCTTTGTCAACAGCAGAAGTAAAGTATATTGCAGCAGCATGTTTTTGCACTCAAGTATTATGGATGAAGTAGACTTTGAAGGATATAAGAGTTGTGTATGAAGATCTAATTGTAATTTTTGTGACAATACTGTTAGGATTAGACTGGACAACTAAGAGGGGGGTGAATCAGTTGTCACACAATTAAATCTTTTTCTACTTTTAACCTTCTTTATTATCTTACTACCAGATTAGTGATGTAACCATTAAAGTATAGATCAACAACATAAGAGTAGAAACATAATCAACACAATTGACACCAAGATTTTGATGTGGAAACTCGGTTAAGGGAAAAACCACGATGGGGGTTAACCCATAAAGATTTGTACCCTGTTAAAAGTACTTTAGAAAAATAGAAGGTACATGCCTTCAGGCTCACTGCCTAGAGCTCACTGCTCAAAAGAGGAGGCTCACTACCTACAAAATTAATTTAGAATAGAATGAATTAACTGAGAAATAGCATCTACTTCATGCCTGGTTTAGTTTTAATGAATTCTCAAAAACTTCCTCTTTGCCCCATATTCTTCTTTACTATCTTCACACTATATATTGCTCTCACTCCTTTTCTTCTCTTCTATACTTTCTGATCCTTTATTCAGATTTAATCTATTTTACACAAGGATGATATTTGACAACTCTTCAACAAGTATTAATATACTTTATCCACCTTGGAATGATCAACAAAGTTGGCCAAACTTAATCCAGATCTTTACACTATCTGCCAATCATAGCTGAGACTTGAATCTTCCTCCATTAACACGCCATACTTCATAAAATGATTTTTAGATCATTTACAACACGCTAGGAACATCTGGTCGGCCAAGACTAGGAAGAACAACAACAACCAAGAGGAAACCTTCAATCATGAGCTCCTTTGTCAATGCAGACCACCAACATAATAGCCACATAATCCAAAGACCACCACAAGCACAATTAAGTCAACGGGAATAACCACACCACTTTGCATCACCAGAATCACTCACATCTTCATACTGAACCTCAAGAACACACACTGCCATGACTGTCAAACTAGAAAGATTGCTTCCGGATCTCCAAACCATGAACCACTTGAGTTGAGGAAACACACCAACATCCCAGACATGCCTCTAGATCCACAAATCATAATATTCCCATACTGGACCAATCTGGACCAACTTTTTGCCACTCTATTGTCACAGAACAACTGCAGAAACCTGTTCTACTCAGAGGCCCATAACTTCACCAAATCTTTATGTGGATCTCTCAAATCTCAACTGGAGAAGCAATAGACAACCCTCTACAAACCTTAATCCGTAAACTCTGATCTTCACCTTACTAGAATTACTGATCACTCCTCTGCACTGTCTTCACTGTTTCTGACAGAAGGATATATTGAAATCAATGACAACACATCAGGCACATATTTGCAACAATCTCCCCATTTGTCATTGATGGCAACATATAATGTGAAAAACTAATTTAGCCATCAAGACAAGAACTTCTCCCCCTTTCTCTTGCCACACCTGCAACCACTTGTTTTCACTACTCCCCCTTTCACCAGCAACTACTTACTTCCACATTTTTCATATGACTTCTCTCCCCCTTTGACATCAATGGCAAAGGGCACATATTTGCAATCATCTCTTCCTCTTTTTTATTCCAGACTGATCTCCAACATTTACATATTGACTACTCCCTAGAGTAGTATTCTCTCAACATCAATCTAGATCTCAAGATATGACTAAGAATTCCACCAGACTGATGCACCTTAGTGCATCTTAGTTTTGATTTGGAGGGGTAATGAGCCCTAACTTCTCTCTAAGATATTCAAAGGTATCCTTGGGAAGAGGCTTAGTGAAGATATCTGTAATCTAATCTTTGGATGACACAAACTCCAACTTGACTTCATTCTCATTTACCTTCTCTCTCAAGAAGTGAAATTTGATAGATATATGCTTTGTCTTTGAATGCAACACTAGATTCTTTGAGATACTTATTGCACTAGAATTATCACAAAAGATTGTGACTGGTTCCTCAAACACAACTCTGATGTCCTTCAACATTTGCTTCATCCATAGAGCTTGAGTACAATTGTTTGCTGCTGCTATATATTCTGCTTCAACAATAGATAGAGATATTACCTCTTGCTTTTTTCTCATCCAAGAGACCAATCTCTTTCCCAAGAAAAAGGCACCACCACTAGTACTTTTTCTGTTATCCACATCTCCTATCCAATTAGCATTTGTGTATGCATGAAGAGTAAAGTTATTGTCTTTTGGATACCATAATCCATAATCTATTGCCCCCTTGAGATATCTGAAGATTCTTTTGACTGCCAAAATGTGGGATTCTTTTGGATTAGATTGAAATCTAGCAACAACCCCAATGATGTTCATGATGTCAGGTCTGGTCTGGGTCAGATAGAGCAGTCCTCCAATCATTGATCTATACCTTTTCTTATTTGCCTTGGGTGAATCATCATCTTTACTTAACTTGCATCTGGTTGCCATAGGTGTGCCTACTGGTTTTGAATCTTCCATTCCAAATTTCTTCAGTAATTCTTTCACATACTTGGATTGAGATATAAAGATACCTTTGTTTGACTAAACAATTTGCAAACCTAGGAAGAAATTCATTTCTCCAAACATAGACATTTCAAATTTACTTTTCATTTGGTCAGCAAATGTTTTGCACATACATCATTTCCACCAAAAATGATATCATCAACACAGAATTCAACAATCAGGATGTCCTCATGATTAATCTTGAAGCAAAGATTACTATCAGCAGTACCTTTGCTAAACCTATCTTGAGAAAATACTTATCCAATCTTGCATACTAGGCTCTTGGAGATTGCTTGAGTCCATACAATGCTTTTCTCAGTCTACAAACCATGTCACCCTAATCAGACAACTGAAATCCTTCTAGTTGCTCAATGTAGACTTCTTCCTCCAAATCTCCATTTAGGAATGTTGATTTGACATCCATCTGATACAATTTAAAATCTTTGAAAGTAGCAAATGCAAGAAAAAATGTAACTGCCTCTATTCTTGCCACCGGAGAAAAAGTTTCTTCAAAATCAATTCCTTCTACTTGAGAATAGCCTTTGCAAACCAACCTTGCTTTGTTTCTTACAACTTCACCATCTTCATTTAGTTTATTCTAGAAGACCAATTTGGTTCCAATTACATTTTTGTCCTCTGGCCTAGGAACAAGATCCCAAGTGTGGTTCTTTTTAATTTGCATTAATTCTTCTTCCATTGCTTTTATCCAATTTTCATCAGTGTAGGCTTCATCAACTAATTTAGGTTCAATTCTTGAAATCAAACAAATCTCTTCTTGATCTTCAACAACTCTTCTCCTAGTTCGAACACCTTTATTTCTATCCCCTATGATTTGATCTTCAGGATGATTCATTTTTACATACCTAGGGGTTTTGGGAATTGCTTGAATTTATGTTTCTTGAGCTTGATCCTCAATATCTGTATTAATTCCTTGAGTCTCTGGAATTTCTAGATTAGGCTGCATCAGAGTTTGAACTAACCTTTCTTGATTTTGACTCTCATTTTGATCATCTAAATCATATCTACAGAACCTGGAATGTCCTTCCTTGCTTTCATCAACTCTAACATTAGCACTTTCAACAATCTTTTTCAACCTCTTGTTAAAACACCGGTAAGCTTTACTTTGATTAGAGTATCCCAAAAATATTCTCTCATCACTTCTTGTATCAAATTTGCCTAAATCCTCATCTCTTTTCATATAGCATTCACGACCAAAAACTCTAAAATATATCACAGTAGGAGGATGACCAAACCATAGTTCATAAGGGGTCTTACTAGAATTACCTCTAATCTGCACCCAGTTAAGAGTGTAGACAGAAGTACTTACAGCTTCTCTCCAATAAGCTTGAGGAACATTTGTTTCCATCATCATGGTCCTGGCAGCTTCTTGAATGGTCCGGTTCTTTCTTTCCACAACTCCATTTTTTTGGGGAGTCCTAGGAGAAAATAACTGTCTTTTTATGCCATGCTTTTCATAGAAAGCATCAAACTCATGGGAAGTAAATTCTCCACCTCTGTCGAATCTTAGACATTTCAATTTTTCACCAATTTCATTTTCCACCATCACTTTGAACACCTTGAATTTTTCAAGAGCTTTTGATTTTTCTTTTAGGAAGGTTACCCATATCATCCTGGAGTAGTCATCTATCAGCAACATGAAATATCTAACTCCTTGCACACTCCTAATTCTAGCAGGACCACAGAGATTAGTATGTACCAGTTCCAATCATCCATTTGAGACTTGTTCCTTACTTTTGAATGAAATCTTGCTCTGTTTCCCCAATTGACATTCTCTACACATGCTATTAGGTTTCACAAGTTTTAGAAGATCTCTCACAGCCTGAGTGGTACTTATTTTGACAATATTATCAAAATTCACATGACATATCCTCCTATGCCATAACCAACTTTGATCTATCTGAGCAATCAAACAGCTTTTTCCAAAGCTACTTAAATGAAAAATGTTACCTCTAGTTTGAGTACCGGATGCAATTTCAGTTTCAGAACTTTCCAAGATTTTGCACTTTCCATCTTTGAATCGAAGATCATAACCTTTATCAACCAATTGTCCAACACTGAGAAGATTATGTTTCAGTCCTTCCACATATAGAACATCATTTGTGTATTCTTACCATCAAAAGAGATGGATCCTCTACCATGGATTCTACCAGCTGAGTTATCTCCAAATTTCACAAGCCCACCTTCATAATTTTCAAAATTCACAAACTTACTCTTGTCTCCAGTCATATGATGAGAACATCCACTATCAATCACCCATTCATCTTTCTCAACAACCTGAGCAGCCAAGGCACTTTCCATATTTGCATAGCTAGTAGATCCAGTAGACACCAGATCTTCTTCTTTAATGGCAATGAACACCTAATCATTTTCAGGGGAACCTCCATGATCAGATTCATCATTTGTGACTCCTTCTTCACCAGTTTCTTGGAGATAGTAACATTTGTTCTGATTTCAATATCTGTTAGGGTTTGGTTTTGAAAACCTCTCTAGACATCTTGAGGCAAAATGACCAATCTTATTACAAGCAAAACATTTGAGTGGCAATTTTCCTTCATATTTACCGGATCCTCTTGGTAATCTTTTGGCGAGAAGAGCTTCAAGATCAGCAGTTTCAAGTTCAATATCTTCAAGATCCTTCCTTGTCTTCATTAACCTATTTGATCTTACAGAAGAGCTTTCACCTAGATCATATCTTTTTTTTCCATATAAACTGGCCTTAAATGCAGATTCAGATTTGGGAAGAGAATCACTAAACTCACTTAATTCAAAAGCTGAGATTTTGCCAACCAGATGATCTCTTGTAACATCTAAGACAGTCCTAATCTCCTTTATAGAAGCAACCTTATGTTTGTAAGAATCAAGTAAAGATCTGAGTACTTTTGATACAATCTTTGATTCTTCCAAAGTTCCACCAGCACACCTGATACCAAACACAAGTTCATTTATCTTTTGCATGTAGATTGTGATGTTTTCATCTTCACTCATCTTCATAGTTTCAAATTTTCCTCGCAGACTTTGCAACTTTGTACATTTGACATACTTATCACCTTCATATAGATATTCCAACTTTTTCCAGATTTCATAAGTAGTTTTTAGACCACAGACATTTGTCATCTCAGAATCAGTCAGGGCACTCAAGAAGGCTTCTTTAGCTTGAAGGTTATTTTCAGTGTCTTTGACTTGATCTAGAGTTAAAGGACCTTTCTCTAGAGGTTTATATTCAACACTGGTTATCACCCAATAGGCATCACCCATGCATTGTAAATGGCACTCCATGCGATTCTTCCAAACAGAATAATTTGTTCCATCAAATCTTAGACTATCCTTCTTGTAGGTCGACATCTTGGATCTCTTCAAGTGTGAGAGGCCTACATTTTTCATTCTGTTCATGTGACTATTTACCTTATTGTTCCTGATACTTTTATATTTGTGGGACTGTTGATCTCAGATTCCTAAACTTTTAGACCTTATTATGTTAAAGGAAAACTAATTGGGTGATGTTAGATAGATGTTTATTTTATAGGAAAACTAATTGGGTGATGTTAAATAGATGTTTATGTCATAGGAAAACTAATTGGGTGATGTTGGATTAATGTTTACATTACAGGAAAACTAATTGGGTGATGTTAGAGAGAAAATTGTAATGTGATTTCATTTATGCTTATGAGAACTGTGGTATGTTATGGTAATGCACATTTTGAATTGCTTCAACTATGATATTTATATGTGGAATTAACATTGCAATTGAGTGTGCAGGTTTTGCTAACAAACCACAGATACTGGAGATCCTCCCACACCTTATGTTGTAATCCCTTGTGAAGCCGATTTGATTCCACGAGGAACCAAGATCAATTATGTGTATGATGTAATGTTGTAATGTTAATTTGCATGAGGTTGAATGGGTTAGGTCTACCCTCTTTTAAATTGAATTATGAATTGTGTTGTAAGAATTGTTTTTAAATTTTTGAGACCCATTTCTTGTGCTTTAACTTGACCCTGGGTGTCCTAACTCGGTTAAAGTTGACCCTGGGTTATACCCCATGGGTCTAGGGTCCCTTTTGACTTGGGTAACCCTTGGTTAACCTCTGTATGGTCACCATAACTTCATACTGAAGTTAAGTGACGAATTTGGAGACATGGGAGGGATAGGATGAGTGGTACCAACACTCAAGCTCATCCCTTTTCAATTCCCAAGGCTAGAGATGACTCCAAGATCCACCAATTGTGGAGGACTTGACTTCAAGTCTCCCTCACAATTGGTGAGAGTCCCCATAGAGTTGTGTGGTCCTTCATGAGAGGGAAGGAGGGGAAGACATGTGTCACCCTTTCCCTCTTCAACTCCCCTTTTCTCTCCCATGTGTTGGAGAGAGGACATGTGGTAAGGGGTAAGGAAGACTTTGGGGATGGGTGAGTGACATGTGTCAACACCCATCCCTTGGGACACAATAGTAGTTTGGAGGAAGAGTGAGGAGGTGACAAGTGTCACCTCCCCATTCCTCTAAGCTCATGGAATTGGGTTATTTTAATCCCACTTGGGATAGGGAGAAAGGTTGTTGAATTTTTGAGAATTTTGTTTATTGAAAATTGTTTTTGGGAGAAAAAAAGGATAGAGGGAGTTTGGTGGCTTAGGTTGGAGGAGACTTTAGAGGAGCATTACATCAACTTCTTCCATTATTAGGGCTTTAAAGGTTGGTTTTCAAGGCCTTTCCCTTGTATTTTCTAATTGTTGCATGATGGATGTGTGATATGCATTTTGCTTGTGTTGTATTTTTGTTATTGTGGGAAATTTTATTAGGGTGTTGAAAGAGCTTCTCCCACTTCGGAGAAATGCTCATCAAATGTGGGCTAGGGGAGGAGTGATCCTCCTTGAGTTCATTCCTTGTTTTGGGATGTTGAAAGCCTTGAGGGCATTTGTGTGACTTTGAGAAATTTGTTATATGGCTTGAGAGCCAAAATATGAACTCCTTTGGAATTTTGGTTAACTTGTTTGGCTTGAGGCCAAGAGAAAAATTGTGTTGAATATTTTTGAAGGGTGGCACTCTAGAGTTGAGTGTGTCCACTCTCCTACCCCTCTTTTGACTCACTTTAAGTTGAGTTTGTGTTGTGTAAATATCCATGGGTGTATTTTGTGTTTTGGGGTGTTGTTTTGCATTGTTGTGAAGTGGATTTTGGAATACCCTAGGTGTGTGGATGATCTCCCTAGCTCGAGGGTGATCCTCTTGTGGGTCTACGGTAGGAAGGAGAGCAAGTTGTGTGGTGTTTTCTTCCCTTGTGTGTTATGAAAGTTTTCATGGAGCTTAGAGTGAAGTTGAAGAGTTTCTTGTTTGGGAAAATATTTTATTTTCCTTTACTCTTATGGCTCTATAGGAGATCTTGGTCTTATTAATGACTACATCCTTGTTGATTTACAAGAGGAGAAATTCTCTCTCTATTGTTATAAAATTTGGTATTTTTGAGTTGTGAGAAAATCCTCCCTTATTGTGTTGATAGTTGTAATTATATTGTTATTAAGTTTTACCATCTATGAAATGATAAAGGAAGAAATTTGTTTTTAAAAAGGATATTAATTTTGTTATTTCCTATTAATCCTATTAGTAAAGTTGAAACTTAGTTGTTGTGGAAAAATACAAAGTTTGTTAAAATTTATTTCATTGAAAGACTTAGTGAAAATATTAATTTTAATGAGTTATATGAAGTTGTAATTTTGTTACTATAAAAGAAATGAACTTGGATTATAGTTATGCTTTTGAATTTAATTGTAATTAATTAAATGCTTACTATATTTAAATTGAATCATTTGAATTGAAATTGAAATTTGATTAAGAGGGAAAAAAAGATTTTAATTACCTTTGTATAATACTTTTTTTTATATAATGTATATTTTAGAGATGTATATGAAAATAGATTTGTAAGAAAATTCAATACAAATATTAATTCATTATTCTTCCCTTCAAAATAAATTGACAAAAATTAATTAATATATATATATATATATATATATATATATATATATATATATTTCTATATTTATATTTTTGTATTTATACAGTTATGTGTGTTAATAATAAAACTGTGTAATATATTGCTTGAGAAATTGTGGTGTATATATATATACATATACATGTATACATATATATGTATGTATATATACGTATGTATTTATATCTCTGTATACATATATATGTATACATATTTATTATATATATACATATATATATATATTTATTATATATATTTTAAAAATTTAATATACCAAAATTAATTGGGAAAATAAGTTATAATTCGTAGTTTGCATATATTGAAGATACAATCAATGAAAAAAAAATGGAGTGGTGGGGGGGGTTTCGAACCCCCCACCACCGCCGTGATTACAAAAGGGTGTGGGGAGGGGGTGGAGCCCCCACCCACACCCCATGTCATGGGATGTGGGTGGGGGCTCCGCCCCCTCCCCACACTCCTCGCTTGCCATTGTCTCCCGCGGCACCCCCTTACCCAGATCTACCATGTATCTATGCCGCGACCGCCGCTTACTATCGCTCGAGACCCTGCGTTCTGTCGCCCGTGACCGCCACTCTCTGTGACCTCCCTCTGCCCCATGTCCTCTGTGGCTACCTTCGCCCTACTCCCCTCTGTCCGCGGTCCCAGTCTCCCAATGCCACCACCACTGTGGCTTCCTCCACCCCGCGACCAACTCCAAACTGTGGCCTCCATGACCGCCGCCGCCTTGGGAACCTGAACAACCATTCAAAACAATAAAAAAAAAAATTAGGGTTTTCTCCAATGAAATTTAAAAGAAAGAAATGTATGGAGATATAACAATATTCATTGTTATATAGAGAAATATATATAATATAATAACAAAATAAATGATTAATATATATATATATATTGTTGATAATTTTGTAAAAAGAAGTTTCATAAGAAAAAAAATATAATAAATAAAATAGGGTTTATATTTTGACAATAATATATATATTAATTTTAACTATAGGAAAAATGAGTTTCAAGTTTAAACAATTTTCACAATTAAATACCAAGAAAATGAAAAGAAAAATATACCTATCTATATAAATGCAAATAAGCATATATAATATATATATATATATATATTATATATGCTTATTTGCATTTATATAGATATGTGTATTTTTATAAATGCAATTAAGCCATCATATGCATTTCATATGTGGTCATTGTAAACTCAACTGTAGATTGAGAAAACATCCAATTGAGAAAAAGAGAGACAAAGAGAAAGAAAGATAAAAGTGAAAACAAAGAGCAGAAAATGCATGGCATTTCTGAAGTAGGCTAAGAGAACTAAGTAAGTTTTAACTCTCCATTAATCCTGATTAGGGGCAAATTAATTAACAAAGTTAATGCAAACATTGAAATTAAACTAGAGCGGAAACCTAGGGGATTCATCAAGCAAAGTTAGTAAGTCATGTTTAAGTGATCTGGTTTACCAAGAAATTAGGGATAATGTAAAGGATGCAATGATAACTCTGATTGATAGAGAACTAATCTGGTTTACAAAGAAATTAGGAATAATGTAAAGGATGCAGTGATAACTCTGATTGATAGAAAATGTGAAGAAAAGTAGGATAAACATAAAGAAATACAATCAAAATTAAATTTTAGAGAAACGAAAAGGAGAACCAATGAACATGCTTTGTTGAAAATGCTAAAATCAGAAGGAGGAGAAATTAATATTAAATTTCAGAAAACGTGAAGGAAAAACTGATGATCATGCTTTGTTGAAAAATGATCAATCAACTTAATCAACTGTATTACCATGTAATTAGTGAGATTAACCTAAGTCAGGAAACCACGTGATCAAGATTAGTGTTAGTGAAATAAATCCCACACACGCCCGTGAGGCGTTATGTTGCGAGATTTTTCCAGAATTTAGGGTTTAGGAGCTTAATAAGTTCAAGCCTTGTAGCGATGTTAACCACCTCACGAAGACCCCCTTGTTGGCCTTCTTGCGTTTGGGAGTGCGCACATGTGCATAATACCCCGCTAACAACTGTATTGTTCATGCCTTAAGCATACGCCACCGAGCACGCTTACGCGTGCAAGGGGGTTTCTAGGGAAGCATGGGAAAATTTTTTATATTTCGTGTCATGACCACATGACACATGTGGACATGACACGTGTGATGCGTGTTGTGACCGCATGGGAAATGTGGGCATGACAAAGCGGTCAGGCTTTTAAAAGAGGATCTAGCTCTGATACCAATCTTTAGGATTAGACCGAACAACTGAGAAGGGAGGGTGAATCAGTTGTCACACAATTTAATCTTTTTTTGCTTTTAACCTTCTTTATTATCTTACTACCAAATTAGTGATGTAACCATTAAAGGATAGATCAACAACATAAGAGCAGAAACATAATCAACACACTTAACACCAAGATTTTGACTTAGAAACTTGGTTAAGGGAAAAACAACAGTGGGGGTTAGCCCACAAAGATTTGTACCCTATTAAAAGTACTTTAGAAAAATAGAAGGCACATACCTTCAGGCTCACTGCCTACAAAATTGATTTAGAATAGAATGAATTAACTGAGAAATAACATCTACTTCATGCCTAGTTCAGTTTCAATGAATGCTCAAAAAATTCTTCTTTGCCCCAGATTCTTCTTTACTATCTTCACACTCTATACTGCTCTTGCTCCTTTTCTTCTCTGCTTTGCTTTCTAATCTTTTATTTAGATTTAATCTATTTTGCACAAGGGTGATATTTGACAACTCTTCAACAAGTATTAATATACTTTATCTACCTTGGAATGATCGACAAGATCAGCCAAACTTAATGCAGATCTTTACATTGTTGGCCAATCATAGCTGAGACTTGAATCTTCCTCCATTAACAAGCCATGCTTCATAAAATGATTTTTAGATCATTTACAACATGCTAGGAACATCTGGTTGGCCAAGACTGGGAAGAAGAACAACAACCAAGAGGAAACCTTCAATCATGAGCTCCTTTGTCAATGCGGACCACTAACACAATAGCCACATGATCCAAAGACCACCACAAGTATAATTAAGTCAACAGGAATAACCACACCACTTCGCATCAACAGAATCACTCGCATCTTCATACTGAACCTCAAGAACACACACTACCATGATTGTCAAACTAGAAAGATTGCTTCTGGATCTCCAAACCATGAACCACTTGAGTTGAGGAAACACACCAACATCCCAGACATGTCTCTAGATCTACAGATCATAATATTCCCATACCGGACCAATCCGAACCAACTTCTTGCCACTCTGTTGTCACAGAACAACTACAGAAACTTGTTCTACTCAGAGGGCCATAACTTTGCCAAATCTTTATGTAGATCTCTCAAATCTCAACTGGAGCAACAATAGACAACCCTCTACAAACCCTTTAATCCACAAACCCCGATCTTCACCTTACTAGAATTACTGATCACTCCTCTGCACTGTTTTCATTGTTTCTGATAGAAGGATATGTTGACATCAATGACAACACATTAGGCACATATTTGGAACAAATACAAGTGCCATAAAAATCTCAAAGAATCTTGTGATGCACTCAAGAACAAAGTACATATCAATAAGGTATCACTTTTTGAGAGAGAAGGTGACAAAGAATGAAGTAAAGTTGGAATATGTGTCTACAAAGGATCAGATTGTAGACATTTTCACTAAGCCTCTGCCTAAATATACCTTTGATTATCTCAGAGAAAAGTTAGGGGTCATTACCCCTCCTGCCCTAAACTAAGATGCATAGGAATGCATCAATCCAATGGCACTCAAAGTGTAATTCTTCGATTTGGATTGATGTTCTAAAGGCTACTTCTTGGGGGGAATAGCTAGATGGTTCTGATAAAGTAAGTAGATCTGAGAAGCAACATGCAAGTATGTGCCCTTTGCCATTGATTTCAAAGGGGGAGAGAAATCATGTGAAAAACTCAGGGGGAGAAATAATGCAGATGTGTAAAGAGAAATGGGGAGATGTAGTGCCCCTCACCTTGTTGTCGGTCAGACTGATGGTTTTCTAGTAGGATTGGACACCATGACACTCTGTTTTATGATAGCTGATAATGAATCTATGTTAGGATGATGCTTGACCACTGATACTTCATTTTATCACAGTTTGATGCACATATTAGATGTTATAGATTATTTTAATTCAGCTTCATGTGTTATTCGATCATGATTATGATGATATCTGTTGAAGTTTTAACTATTGACATTTTATGTTTTCACAGATGCATGGACATACTAGATGTGGTGGATTAATTTAATTTAGAGCTTTATGTTTTTATCTAATCTTTGTGATGATGTTACTATCGATAATTGCTCAGTAGATAGTTGTCATGTATAACGCGGTGACTCGTCAATGTGCTTTTGTGAATGGAATAGTGTCGCATTACTCATGTTTGAGTACCCTGCCACGCTGCGATTTCCATTCACTATAGGACTGCATGTGGATGTATATATATATATCTTGTATGGTTAACTGTGCGTTGTTGCAGGATGCAGGTACTAGGCACCGACTCCACCTGATTACCAGGTCTGAGCGTGCCTTCGCCAATGGATTAGTTGATTGGAGTTAACGTGAGGTCCCTAGTCAGTGTTGTCTGGTCGTCAGTTACCCTTGTGGTTGTTGTTTGTCATTCGATCATGGCTTGTGGTCAGGTAACATTGCACCTTGAAGTCTGATTTGGTCTGAAGGTGTCTAAATGTGTTAGGTATCATTGTGCATCAAATAGAATCTTTTTACGAAAATTATAATGTTGATAATTAATACATTTATAAAAGTCAATATTTGGGCTCAATGTCGATAGTTGTTAATTATTGTTGTAAATAAATTATTATTTTATTAGTAGTAGTGTTGTTAAATAAAAATTGTAAGAAATTTTGTATTATCTAATATAATATTATTTATAATAAATATTTCAATAAATTAAATAGTTGTAGTTATGTTGTAAATTGTGAATTACACTTAATTAATAAAATAAATTAAAAATATAATTATAAAATTATTGATAGTTGTAATATTACAATTTTATTAATAATTATTTAGTTGGTTGGCCATAAGATAAGTAAATTTTGTCAGAACTATGTGCTAATATTAAAAAAATAATAATCTTGTGGGATCAAAAAAATTAAATAAAATGTTCTCGAGGAAGGAGAAGCATCGGATCGCGTGCCAAGCTCCTTGGAGGAAGGAAGGGTCTGTGTTATAAAAAGAAGGCTTGTAGAGGCAAAGAAGGGAGGAAAAGCAGAGAATGGAAGATCTGGAAAGAAGACAGAGCTGCGAATGGAGGTCATTGCAGCGTAAACAGTTTCATATGTTCAACACAGTTTTCACTCATTTTTCAATATAAGTAATTTATTGGACAAAGGTGGAACAGTAGATTATGTAGAAGGGCAATGGCAGCCCCAATGAGGTCGGTGATAACTGTGGGAAGCTCGCAGATGCTGGAAGAGGCCAAGAAGCGCGCCCTGGATCTCTACAAGCAGGCGTGCCGCTCCATTCCTCAGATCGTCGAAATTTATAACCTTTCTGATATCATCACTACTTCCCAATTACGTTCAGCCATCTCATCCCAGTTCCGCAAACACACTGATGTCACTAATCCAAAGGTATTCAATCTAACCCTTTTCTTTCATTTAATTTTGCACAAAATGCATTGCTTTCTTGTACGATTTTGCCTTAATTTAGATATTTTCCTTGCACTGTGTGCAATTGTAGCGCCGAAACCTAACCTGTTGCCCAATGGTAACAGCGGTTAGTCCTGTAAGAGAGGTTAGCAATGTGGAGTAATTTTCTAGCATGGGATAAGCCAGATAAATGTATTTTAGGTCGCAGCCAAGCCAGATGCACTTGCCAGAATGGGGTATAGCGTAGTCACGGATGCCTGCACTCACAACTTTAAAATGTGCAAGCAACCGCCGGAGAAGGCTGGTTCCTTCCTAAGTTAAAGACTAAATTAATGCATTGAAGGAAAATGGATATGAGGAGGCATAGGGTTTAGAAAGAGGGATAAAGGTTAGAGAAATAAAATAAAATGGTGGGTGGAGGGCACAAAAGAGAGTGATCAGTCAACCCTCCCCTCAGAAAACAATTGGTCCTTATCCATGAATATGCAAATCTCTGTGGCAGGACTGCTACAACTTACATTACACAGACCTGTCACCTGTCAATGTGCAGAACAGCATTAACTGATATCTAAGGCTAGTGGGATATTCAAATACACATAGACAATTCATTTCTATACTGGGGGCATAAGTAGACAAGCAAAACACATCCTTCCATATGCTTTAATCTTGCGCTATTTCCATCATAGTTTTGGTATTGAGTATGCTGGAAGAGGTCAATCAATTTCCTTCTTATAGATTATTCTTCTTAAAAAAAAAAAATCGAGTTCATCTTCATCAATTTTCTTTGCTAGGTCAAATAGGCCCTTAGTTATCTGAGAGTGTGCTAGAGCTGTTTCTCTACCACTACAATTTTAAATTTATAATCTTTGTCACAATATAGGTGATGGCAATGAACGATAGACCTTCCTGATATCATAGTTCAGTTCCGCCCTTTGGTTACTAATAATAGCGGCCTGTAGTGGAGTGTGCTGGGGACAGTCATTAAAAATATCTTGGAATCCAAGCTGCTCACCTCTTCATTCATCCACCATCAATATAAACAAGCATTCAACCCCACCAGTTTGTTCCGTTGGCACTTCTTATCCTTCAGTTTTCCATTCTAATGCAAGGCAGACATTTGGGAGTGTCAAATCAATTGGGGCTCCTCTAAGTCCTTCAAGACGAGCGTTATCTGCATCGGCAGAATCGGGAAGCATAACAACTAGGCCATCATGGATTCCCAGACTGGAGGACCTAGATACCACCAATAAGTTCTCAAGCAAAGAGTTGTCTTCTTGGGTTCCCAGGTAGATGATAACAGTGCAGAGTTTCTCAACATTGTAACAAGCAGTAGGAAGTACTACTTTCGGACTTTTTACTGCAATACCTTTGAGATTGTTTGAGGGGCATTCAGTGTAAAATATTTTGGTAGCACCCTTCCACAGGGCCATTGACATTCCCATTCCCATATTAGTCAAACCTGAGTTTAAGTTTTAATAGAACCAATTGACATATTGCTTTGTAAGCTCTAAAACTTAACACTCATTTCATTTATCAGGAGTAATATTGACATTATGATTATTTTCGGAGACACAAATAGGCTTTTTGTAAACTGACGATCTTGCACACTAGGTTGCTAATATGATTGAAGTATATTTAACCTCCTAGGGCCGCGCATCGTTTTAACCTGCCAATTGTTTTAGAAAAAAGTTGTCAAGTTTGCTTTCCTCGTGCTTTCTTCCTATAACTATTTATTGCTATCTTCTTACCAGACTTCAATGGTTAGGGTTATACTTAGTATTATAAACTGATTTAATAATTTGAAGACTTATCAAACTGCCTTCCTTATAATTTGCTTGTTTAATGGACAATGACTTGTACAACTTAAAAAGATTGAATATGCTATGGCGTGCTCAGCTAAAGTTGATATATAACTATCTTTCTGCTGTGGTACTTAGTGTTGAACATTTTTCACTGGTTCGTCTGATTTTCCATCGGGCTGTTCAAAAAAAAATCCTTCACCTTTCTATTTGATTTTATTCAGTTATCATGTCCGCTACAGTTTATATCTACTATCACCGTCACCTCTGGAAAATAACAAACCTTCAGGCCTCATCCGCCAACAGTTTACTATGGTTGAAGATCTGTTAGATGATTTATTTGGTCAACCCAGTAGTCTTCTACTGACTAGGGAGAGGACGTAATTATCATTTTATTAGTTCATTATAAGTTTAGTATTGCACTGCAGTGACTGCCTATGAAATCAGGCTTTTAAAGGATTTGGAAATTTGATTTAAAGGTATTAGATAATTAGTTAGTGTGAATTGAAATTGTTTGAAACGGTCAGAGTATAAGTTGTCAAGGGTTCATTTCCAGAGGCCAAGGTTGTTGTGTTTGACTTCATGTAATATGTTGATAAGTGTCCTAAGTATTGAAGTCATGTCGCCTTTTATCATGTATAAGGAATTTGGTTGGTATTGTGGAAGAATGTAAATATTCTAAATGCATCATGATGTGTAGAAAGGCTCTTCGTGAATGTTGTGATTGATTTATTTATTTGGTTGGGATGTTGTGTTGGATTAGACAATGGGGAGACGCTGGTATTCATAAAAAAGTATTTTTTTTCTTATGAGTTGCTTCATTGGAAGCCATGGAAAATGTATTAAGAGTATGTCCTTGTAATTGAGATGATATGCAAGAAGGTAAATGCCTTGCATTATTACATGTATATGTTCATATCAGAATAATGGTTATGCAAGATGGTAAATGCCTTGCATGGTTTATGTATCATCGTCGTCATGATGATGTTTGCTATGTTTGTTGAGTAGGGTCTTCTAGATGCAGGTAGGGGAGTGGCTTTCAACGTGGGGCCGACGCCCAAAGTGGCAGTCAGGATAACCCGTTGGAAGTAGATTAATCAAGTGATAACCTAAATAATGAATCTGGGCGTTGGGTAGTTAGGCACACTAAACAAGATAAGTGGATGCCTCACTCATGGCTCAAGTGCTTGTTTAGGCTTGAGATGAGATGAGAAGGCCTGGAATGGCAAGATCAACTACCTTGTCCTCATGAAAGGTATGTTGATTCCGCATGAGCGTTGTATGGGGGCCGGGAGTCGGGAGAGGCTACCAGGACAACCCAAGATGGGGGCCAGGGCCTAGGAAGGCTTACCAGGACAACCCATGACAAGCCATGTGATGACACTTCTCCCTACTGCAGTCTAGCATTCCCTAGTTTTACTCTCCCCATTCGTTATGTGTTGCCTCTGGAAGATAAGTTGTGTTGTGTTGTTTTATTGCCATGTGTTGTATTGGCGTTTGGTTGTTCTTTGTTCTTCTTTGTCTTTTGTCTACCTGACTGTCATTGTTTGGGACCTCATGTTAACTCCTAGCTCGGGGGGTGGACCTTAGGGTTCCACATGGTCGGGTGGAAGAGCTATTTTATCCATTGGTTATCCCTTGTCAAGTTCATGTGCAGAAAATATTTGTTCCAGTTATACTTGTCCCAGTTGATGAAGATGTATGTGTATAATCTTGTACCAGATTTGTGTAACAGATCAATCATAATGTATGTGATTCTGATGTAGTCTAAAAATGGCAATGTAACGATGTAATTATATGAAAGCATTTCAGTTATGTTTTTGAATTATGTAGATTGTATTATCTGACGATATGTAAGGAGTATGAATAAGTTATTTAATTGTGCTTTGGATTCAGATTAGTTACTGATGAATGTAAAATTATGTTAGTTGGTTTGTAAAGTAATGCAGCCTTGTATCCTTAGAGAATATGTCGTAGTTAGTTATGTTAACATTATTTGTTGTCTTAAACATTTTTAAAAAAAATTGTTCCTGTTTCATGTAGCATAAATGTGTTTTTCTTTGAGGGTACAAGGCGGGTGTTACAGGAGAATCTTGTCTTGGTGGTCTTTTCAGTTTTTCAACATATTGGTGTTTTCATTGGTGTCAACATATTTGTGTTGTCGTTGGTGTCAACTGTGCTCTTACTTTGTTGAGGATATTGATAAAATTAGCCCCTCCGGTGAGAACAATGTGTTGCAGTAGAAATAATGCATTACATGTAGAAGAACAGTCCAGAAGAATTATGCTCTACATTTCCTGTAGAATAAATATCCTTGCCTGTGGATTGGAAGTTATTTAGAAGCCTGTCTAAAGATGTTATATTCTAAATTTGAGCTTCTGGTATGAAGAATTGAGTGAGTTATGTTCACTAGAGTGAAAACAACTTTTTTTGTATGTTTGGTGGTAATAGGGAGAAAGTGTTTTACTCCGCATTCCTCCACATTGAAGTATTTTGGTCTGCGGTTCTAGAAGTAAGTCAGTGAGGATATTAAATGCCTTCAAATGCAATGGTTCATGATTTGGTGGTCCGCAAGCTATCTTTTACTCATGACAGTAGCTAAGAGTGTTGTTCCTATACTCCAGTTTGAAGAATCTTATTGTTAGAGTGATTAGAGATCGTGCGGTTGTTCTTTGTGGTTACAATGTGCTTGTGGATGTCTCCTGATCATGCTTCTACATTCAGATTGGTCCGCAAGGTGTAATTTAGATCATGCATGAAGCGTGTTCTTGAGAATACTTGTGTTAACATCAGTCTTGGCCAACCTGGTTGAATTCATCATTTGCGGAGATGCATCGAAGATTGTGTTTAAGTCCCTGCTAAGGTGCAGTGTGATCTGCATTCATTTCTTTTCTTTGTAAATATGTTTAGGTCCAGACCTATTATGATGTAACATATGTTTGCCGACGTTGGAGATTGTTCCAATGGTTGATGATTGTAATGTTGACCTTGATGATCATTCCAAGGTTGATGAAGTGTATAAATACTTGTAATTGAGTTGTGAAAATGTATCCAAGTGCGAAGATGCGAAGATAAAAGTGAAGTAAGGTAGAAGAGAAGAGCAGAGGTATTTGTGCTTCAATGGAACTAAACCTTGGCATGGAGTAGATGCTATTATCTCAGTTCAACCTTTTGGCAGTAAGCTTCCTTTTGGCAGTGAGCCTCCCTTTGGCAGTGAGCCACCCATAGGTAGTGAGCCTTTCTTTGTAGTGAGCAATTTGGGCAGCGAGCCTTTATTTTTTGGTATTGATATAACTTATATATTTCTGTGGGCTAGCACCCACCGTGGTTTTTCCCTTTTAGGGTTTTCCACGTAAAAATCTAGTGTCTCCTGTGTTGATTATGCTTTCATGGTTATATCAAAATATAAGTAATTGATAGTTGATGATCGTAATTGGTTAAAAGTTTTAGGACAACTGATTCACCCCCCCTCTCAGTTGTCTGGTGCAGTCCAACAAAATACTCACACATAGAGATATCAAATGACAATCAGATACATACCAGATTTTAGAATTCCAGATGCAAAAAAGTCAAGGGCTAAAGAGTAGGTGCCCAAGCCCAAGGCAGGAACTTCTTCAGGGATTTCTTGAACTTGTCTGTAACTAATCACCACTATCTCAAAGATTTTCCACCCTACTGTTTAATATGAAAAGGGGGATGTGGAATTTGTAAGAGTAATGGTGGGTTTTAGTTTGAATCCTCCTTTCCATAAAACATTCCAAGGGATTTTCAACTAAGTGCTTCTCCTCTCTAGAGGAGAGTCATCCATCAAATTGGGTTGCCACTTGGTTTTCTGCTGAGAAATTTAGAAGTTATCACACAATGTTGCTAATTAATGCTTTAATGCTCTTGAAACCCTAATTTAAGAAAAACAGTAAGTAAATCTGTGAATTATGACAAATGCTACTGGAATTAGGCAAAGGGCAGATAACCTTAACTCACTATTTCACAGTTCAAAAAGCAGAAATGTCAGGGACAATGGTGATGGCACCCTAGTCCAAGGTACAACTTTTTATGTGGATTCTTGATCTCCTTCTAACATTGATTTCTATTGTCTCTTCAGTTTTTAGTGATCTGACAGTGGAGGACAATGTTGATGGTGCCTTAGTCCACTAAGGTAGATTCTTTTAGATGTTGGAAGCTCTGCAAACCCTGATGACCACTTTCCAATCTGTTTCTATAGCTTCAAATGTGGAGGACAATGTTGATGGCGCCCTAGTCCAACCAAGCTCCTCCTTCAAAAACTAAAATCTTCACAAAATCCTCCTACTCCCTGCAACTCCACTTCTTTCGCTTTCACTACCTGTAACCTGCAATCACAAGGAGTGTGGGAGGGGGTTGTGGTGTTTAGAGGCTTGCCTCAGTCAATCCCCAGAGAGATATTCAAGTCTTCCGAACACCATTGTCAGAGAGAGTGTGTATCCTTGTGGGATAGAGGCAAAAATCCAAATGATAATGATTGAAAACACAATAGATGTCACCTTGATGATGAATCTCTCATGGAAGGAAGATGCTCTTCAATGCCATGAAGAGAAGATGTAATCCAACCTGAAAAAACAAACACAATAACAATGCTATGCTCTGCAACACAATGAAAATCACAAGTATGCCAATAGCTTTTGAAACATAAACATCCTCTAGTTATCTTCTAGTTTGCAAATGAAACCCTAAACATGCTTATATATGCAACTATTAAGATTCCTGCCAAGAATTTCATAATTAAAACTTATGATGTCGACTTGGGACCCAAATAACTATCACAAACCTGACATTTGAATTTAGGGCAGGCCCAAAATAGGGTTAGACTAGGGTGCTAGCGCCCTTGTCCACCCCCTTGTCTTTGTTCTAGGATCATTAAATTAGTACCCCTAGGTCCTATTTGTCACAAGACCCAAGGGTTTTCTCATCAGGACTCTGAATTATCATGCAAGATGCTCTAAATGCAATTTAAAGACCCAAGATCTAAACCTTAATAGGAAAAAGCCCCCAAGGGTGCATTTTTCTAACATAACACATGCAAATTTGGAGGGCTTCGAGGTAGGCACCCAAGCCCTTGTAGTGCTTTTTCCTTTGGATACAGGATCTCCAAACTCTGTCACATCCTCCTGCAACTCCACTTTCGCAGAACATGACACCTGTCACCTACAATCACAAAGAAGGGGGTTGTGGGTTGTGGTTTTTAGGAGCTTGCCTCAGTCAGGCCTTGGAATGACATTCAAGCCTTCCAACACCTTTGTTTGATAAAGAGTATGTATTCCTATGGGATAGAGGCAAAAAAAAATAATAACTTGATAAATGATTGATTCAACACAAATAGATATCACCTCGGAGGTGTAGCTCACATGTAGATGAGAATCCTTCAACACATGAGAAGATGAAGCCAAATTTGCATAACAAACACAACAACAATATTCTGCTCTACAACAATGAATGCTTTGAATGCTCTACAATCATAAGTTTGCCAAAATATCATAATCATCTTCTAGTTTACAAATGAAACCCTAAGCATGCTTATATATGCATTCCTGCTAGAAATTTCATAATTCAAACTTAAGATGTCGGCAACAGAACCTTTTAAGGGTCACATAACCGACATTCAAAATTTAGGTCCTGACCAAATAGGGGCAGGACTAGGGTGCAAGTTCTCAAGCCCTAGGCCCCATTTTCAAGGTAGGATCAGGCTCAACATTGTCCCCTTAGCCCCATTTGACATGGGTTTTTAGGTATTTTGCATCGGGAGTTAAAATGAACATGTAATATGAAAAATAAGGGACTCGAGAGCTAAACATAGGAGGTAAAAGTCCTAGGGGGACATTTTATGACATAACATAACTTATGGAGAATGTCCACCTCACCTCTTAGCTAAACAAAAGAGGAACCTAAAACTCAAAGTTGCTAAGTATGTCATATGGGAGAACTCTTTGTATAAAAATGGGATTGATGGTACCTTTCTAAGGTGTGTGGTAAAATAACAAAAAAGAAAGCTCCTCAAATTCTTTCATAATGAATCTTGTGGAGGTCATCTATCAACCTCAGTGAAAACCTTTACAATTCTGAGAAAATGCTTGTATTGGCCAGGCATGTTTAAAGATACCTATAATTAGGTATCCAAATGTGAAGAATGTATGAGATTTACTCGCAAGCCCCAATTAGCTGCCCTTCCTCTTAGGCCTATAGTCATTGAAGAACCTTTCCAACAATGGGGTTTAGACTTCATAGGCCCTATTAATCCAAGTTCTAGTGTTGGGCACACTCCTATCTTGACGACTACTGATTACTTCACCAAATGGGTAGAAATTGCTTCAGTAAAGCATACTACATCCAAGGTTTTATGTAAGTTTTTGAAAGAAAACATCTTGGTTAGGTTTGGGTTTCCCAAGAAAATTGTAACAAATAATGCTTCAAGCTTCTCTTATGTAGAGATGTCTATCTTCTATTATGATTATGTAATTAGTCTCTCACATTCTTCTAATTATTATCCCCAAGGGAATGGGCAAGTAGAAGCTAGTAACAAAATTTTAATTACTATTGTTTGAAAGATGGTGGAGGATAATTAGAGGAACTGGTACAAGAGGCTCTATGATGCACTGTGGGAAGATAGAACCACTTTGAAGAGGTCCACTGGTATGTCCCCATTTGAGTTGGTGTATGGTGTTGGTAGTGCACTTCCTATTCCATTGGATCTTGCATCTTTGAACTTGCAGAAACCCATTGAATATGAACATTTCAAGGACTATGTAGAAAAGAGAATTGTGTATCTCTCCAAGATCGAAGAATAGAGAGAAGAAGTAATAGATTGCATTACAGAGCATCAAAAGAGGGTGAAGAAGATTTTTGATAAGAAGGATAAGCAAAGAGAATTTGTTATCGAAGACTTGGTTTTGATGTGGGATAAAAGAAGAGAGCCTAAAGGAGCTCATGGGAAATTCGACTCTTTGTGGAAAGGTCCTTTTAAAATTAGAGCAGTTGCTAGCGATAATGCCTACTTGTTGGCATATTTGGATGGTGCTAAATTGCCCCTTGCCTATAATGGGTCGGATCTGAAGCATTACAATTGGTGATACCTTTTAATCTTGTACTATAGTTTCCTTTCTTTTGTGTTGTCATGTTTTCCTTTCCTATTGGTGTGTTGGTGTGTCAGGTTTGACTCTATGACCCAACAAATAAGGCACTAGTCTACTAAAGTTTTTCTAGGTCCTTTGCATCCTTCTAGTCTTTGTCCCTAATTAGAGGCAATTGTTTCCCCCAATTTGAAATTTTTGGTTCATTTCTAATTTCCCCTGTATTTTGAGTCATGGTCCCAAGTCTTGTACCATTTTTCTTCTTAGTTAGCAATTCCTCTCTTTTTCAAACCTTGGAGCCTTGTTGTTTTGTGGTGCAGGAGCACCTCAAAACCTAAGAATCAGAAGGATTCCATGCATAATCTGTTCTATCCAGAGTGTCATGTTTGTAAGGCCTTAGCGCCATATTGAGTCATACTTGGCCGAGTAACGTCATAACATTGAGTCTGTATACATGTTATTAAAATATTGTAACTGATTCGAATGGATGTAACGGAATGGCATAAGTGGTTGTAGGGCAGTTCGCCTTCCACCTTATGTAACTGCCGATATGAGATTCTATATAGTTGGTCTGTGTTCGTTAAGAAAAGGAGAGACAGACAGAGAGGCAGAGAAGATTGATGTATGTATATTATTTTTGAGAGGAAGCAATAAAGAAGTTCTGTTTGGGTTAATTGCAGGAATGTAGATCGGAAGCATTCCACTGGTTGAGATTTCTTCAAAATTAGTGGAATGACTTCCATAGGGTTAGATTGTTTTCCGTTCTATTGAGTTGTTATTTTTGTATAAGTTGTTCGAGGATTGTGTAGTTATATTGGAGTGACAATACCATCGGGTAGATAACGTGAGGTTGAGTCGACAGTAGTGTTCTCACTGATCATGGCATATTGGGGTGATAAAAGATAAGTGTTACCAACGGGTTAGTCCATCGGTGCATCGGTGTGAGTTTCATATTGTTTCACTGAATGTATATTGCGAATGTATATCACAAATGTATGTTGAGAATGTATCTTTCGTTGGATACAAACGGTGACCAGTCCTAATGGTGAAGAAACTTTAGTCCACTGGTAATAGCAAGTCAATTCAAGCATATACAAAGATAATCCCATCGGCGCATCGAAAGAGTGGTTGAGAGCTTCGCCGATGAAGGGAGTCACACCGACAGTCGAAACTCATCGGCGTATCAGAAGATGAAGGAAATGTCCCACCAATGATCTGAGTCTCACCAATGAGTGTGGTTCAAAGGAGTCATTGGAGTGATTGGTAGAAAGGTCTTTGGGTTGGCCAATGGTATGTAGTCTCACCGATAGTGAAGAATGTGTGTGTGTTGGTATTGTTTAGACTTTGAGAAAGGTATTTAAAGCCAATTAAGCAATAATCTCTCTGTATTGTGGGTTTGATGGGTATTCACCCTTGTTTTGAAGCATTTTCACTATACACTCTGCATCATTTTGGCACCTTATCAACAAATTTGGACTTTCAAAAACTTGGCTTGTTCTTTTAGTTTATCAGGAAATATCCCAATCGGTGAACTTGTCAGGAAATAATATAATTTATGAACCTTATTAGCAAAAGTCTAAGTTCTCAAACCTTTATTCTTTCCTGACAAGTCTTCAT
The DNA here is from genome assembly GCA_027924645.1 of Cunninghamia lanceolata. Lineage (NCBI taxonomy): Eukaryota > Viridiplantae > Streptophyta > Pinopsida > Cupressales > Cupressaceae > Cunninghamia > Cunninghamia lanceolata. Next base: position 5,757,420 of record BSBN01000082.1, read on the forward strand.
GTCCTCTCTTTGCCTTAGTTGGCAATTCTTCATTTTCATGAACTTTCATCTTCAGTTCATAAGTTAGTTTTTTCCCCGATTCGTTGATTTCTTGGTAAGTCACCTTGTTATGTCTTTTATCAGCTACCTTTTCCCTTTACTAAGTGAACCCTTTGGTTCTTAAGTTCTACTTTTATCTAGGTTTCTGATTTGCTAACAAGTCATGTTAGAAGCCCTTGTATTGGCTATCCGTACTTATTGCAAAGTAAAGCTTTTAGTTCAGGAGTTCTACTTTTCTCCAGTGCACCGATAAGTCGGCAGCTCCTGTTATGTCTTAGGTTTATAGCCTAACTCAATGAAGTTTGTGAATACTATATTTCACTGACAACAGTGATGTTTTTTGGTTCACAAATTGGTACAAACACCGATAAAATAGTAGAAGCTTATAGTCGGACATACAAAATTTTCATGAAAGTCACTTTTTACCAATTGAACAAAGGCAACGTACAAAAGCAAAGTTCACGAAATAAAAAGATTGCCAATAAGTAAAGGAAGTTTATAACTAGCTAGGTGGGTGGTTCATAAAATCTACTTTTCATCCACAACTCTTAATGAAAAGAAGTTTTTAACGTGAAGATATTTCTGATAATTGGGTTTTGAAAAAGCACAGATTGCTAATAAAAGAGAAAATGCATTTTTTTACAAAGTGCTTGGGTAAGTCAAAGTAGTATTTATTGCAAAGGGTATTAAATGTCCTAACCTTATTCCCATTACTTATAAAGCAAAATTATTCTTCAAAATTGTCATTTGCTATTGTTATTCAAAGAAGTGCTCTCGAGAGTTAACCACAACTAGCTTAGCCATCTTCCTCCCATCAAGTGTCACCCAAGGTAAGTCCTAATACCTTCTTCTTTCAAAGTGAAGAGATTGTTGTTAGCTAGCTAAGTCTAGGGGGTGTATTTTAAGTTTCTCCCATTTTTTATGACTTGTCAAACCCTAGTTTTCTCTGCCATCCACCATAGCTTCCCTTTACTCAACCCAAGTTTACCCTACTTAACCCTAGTTGAGGATTCTACTCACTAGTTTCTCAAGTTAGTCAAGATGAAATACAAATATAAGAGATTGGACATTTCTTTCATTATCAACAATGAATTATCGAGGGTCAGAGATAACAACCTAGGACACATTAATCTCCATGAATTTTGGCTCTAGATAAGTGCCAACCTCAGTTTCCTATTTCTCAAAAAAACTTTGATAGCGGGTTGGTACACGTTGGGGGTTTTCCTCTGGTGGTAAAATGCCTAGATCTGATAATAGCATGTATTCTAAATTATAATGCGAAGACACGATAAATTAGGACCATGAGTGGTCAAGTAATCTTACATTTGAATACAGATTGCATTGCTGATAGGTTGGGCTTACCCATCCATGAAGAATATGCAGACATCACTCAAGAAAAATCGATGAATTTCTATATTAATGGGAAGAAGACAAGGATACAATGGCTACTACTTGGTTGAAAAAGGAGAAAAAGGGAGGATCACAATTACCCAAGAACTTGGTCAAGAGCTATTTCAAAGATGAAATTTCAGACATTATCACCCTATTGCACAGAGTGATGGGAAGTAGGGATTGCATTGAATTTGAAAATTGGATGTGCCAGTATATTTTAGTGATCTTTACAGGAAAATAATATATTGATCAGTCCCAACTAATAAATGACCAATTGCATAAGTTGTTAGTAAATTTTCACAATAAGAAGAAGGTCCACATGTGTTCATATTTCATTTATTATTGGCTACCATACAGCTAAATTGGCTAGGTTTATAGGTAACAAGTCTTATGACTCCAGAAATGAAGGTATATAATTATTTTCCTTAACTACAAGAGGATAATGGGAATAAGGTGTATAGAAGGGTGAATGATGCCTTCTTAATACTTATGGTCAGAAGAATTTGGGAAAACTCAGAGGTCAGAATTTTAACTAAAGCTACCAACTAGGTGATGGGATTTGGTAGTTATTTTATTCAATATGATAAATTTACATATATTAGGATTGGAGGTTTTGAATTTATCCCACTCAAATTACCAAAATATTCCTCATATTATATAATATTTTTGGAAGTGTGTAGGTAGGCTTACTTAGTAGGAAAAAGATATTATGATGCAAAGAAGAAAGGATATCCATTCCCACTGAAGTTGACTCATTATATCTATTCTAAGCATGAAGATGCCAAGAATGTAGATAGATTATTGAATCAATTTTATTTTCTAACCTATGGCTCCAAGAGTAATTTTGACAATAAAGATTTTGTTAAGAATAATTTGTATTTCACTATGTTGAGAAAGCATATACCTCATTTAGAGAATTTCTGGGCTGACTATGTTGATGAATATGAGGTCAGAAGAAGAGACTGGTCAATACTAACCCTTTATCAAATGAGAATTTATAGGCTTGGTTGGGAAATTCCTGATATAGTTGATGACTATTTTGATGTGGTTGACCTTGCCATTGCTACTGAGAATGTCAAGCCTTTACCTGATGTTGATTAGAGTGTAAATGAAATCACTAATCTTAGAACTAGAACTTATGTTGTATTGCATAGAAATCAAGCATGGTTGCATTCTAAAGTGAGTGGTGGTGGTGCAGGTTCCCCTTTCGACAAGGAGCCAGACATGGAAGTACCACAAGTTTATGTAAGCACTCCTAACCATGCTAACCCTTATTTTGTTCAAGACACCATGCTACACCCTCCAGTTGCATGACAAAGTGAGGCAGATGGACCCAAAAAGAAGGCAAGTTCTAAAGGTTCAGATGGAGAAAATGTCCAATTGCCCAAAAAGAAAATAAAGGTTAAAAATGACTTAATCGACAGGAAGATAAGACCCGAAGAGCATCACAACAAGGACTGCAGAGTGGGGAAGATGAGGAGGACACATCAAATGCAAGGCAATGTACACCTCCCCACATCTCTCAAGATGGGTCATTTCAAACTCCCCCTCCTTTTTAGCAGTAGACAGTGACAGATGATATTCCTAAGGCAGATAAGGCCCCTCTAAAAGATACCAGTGATGGCTCTATGACAACCACCCCATCCTGGTTGAAAATAAAAGTTGGAAACAAAAGAAGATATTCTTAAATTATTGATATAGAATTTGATGTAGTGGCTAGATTGCTTAAATTGGAATCCACCCCAAGTAAAGCCAAAAGGATGTCTAGGCTAATGGTAGACCCAGTCTCCAAACATAGATATGTGGAGATAGCAAAGCCAATGATGGATAAGGAAATGAAATACATATTTGCAGATGACTTTCAGGTGAGTACTATGCATTTGGGACCACCTTCAGTTCAAGGTGATATACATAATGCAAAATTATCAGTTGGCATCTTAGCCACCAAATTAGAAGAAAAAGAGAAAGAGAACGAGGCCTTGGAAGATCAAGTAGACATTTTGACTTCATATGTTAAATCCATTATTGATACTAACTCTTAGCCCTTGTATGCTACTACTGGTATTCTTAAAGGTTTGACTACGAAGGTATTTGATCAAATTAAAAAGTATACATATCTTGGGAATGCAGTAGAGGAATGGGTCGGGAAGTTGACATTTGATGGCCTCTACTTTAATCGTGATGTTTTCACTCTTCATGGTAAGATATCTGATAAACAAACACAAATTCTAAATGATTTAAATGTAATCAAAAAGGAACAAGCGATGCTAAGCGTAGCCAAGAACAACTTTTCTACTATGGCTAAGATGGATTCTAGTATTCTTGTTACAGAAAAGGTCATTGAGAAACTAGAAGATAATGAATCAATGAAGTGGTTATCTACTCTTGTGGACTGGAAGTTGTACATGGAGAAACAATGCACAAATGACTTAAAGAACTTGGCCAAGAATAATAGACCCTACATGCTTGAGCTCCATAGTGCTTGTGTATCCCTAGGAGTTGATCTTTGCGATGAGGTTGAATCCAATTTGTTGGGGTTGGACATTATTAAACAGGATTTTAATAATTGTTGACCAAAGAGTTGAAATTTAAGAAAGATGCCAAGGGAAATGCTATATAATGGCTCAACAATGTATCCACTTATTTATCCAGTTTCAAGAAGGACCTTGTTGAGGTGGAAAGAAAACTTGGAGAGACTAGCAATATATTACAAAAATGGAGGAAAATGTTATCAATTATAGCCATTCCTAACACTAAGAATGTTCTTTCAATCATGGGGAGGTTCAAATTTCTTCAAGCAAAGTTGAATGCATTAGAAAAAGTTGAAGATGAAGTAGATAAGAAGACTCCAGATGGACCGAAAGGATCTGATGCTGCAGAAGATGAAGACAATGAAATAGTTTCATAATTGATCTTTGGATTTATAATTTGTTATGTTGAAACTCTTTATTATTCGAGAATGCTTATGGATTAATATTTCTCATGAAATTTGTTTTATTATGTATTGTTGGTTGCATAATTATTATATGGGAAAAGTTAGTTCTACTCTTTTCACTATATATTGTAGGTAGAAAGAAGTAGAAGGGATCTTTTTTGGGTGGAAATTACTTTTAAAAAACTAGATCACAGATATTTCTTTTGGGGAAGTAAGGGGGATATTTTGAAATAGTGTATGAGATTGATTGAATTCATAAATATTAGAGGAAGGTTGGCAATGAGTTAATTGTCTCTCTTTATATTTATCACTTATTCTTCATATGTTGAGTATGTGATGTGTTGAATCTAGATATCTGTAGTACATTGTGTAGAATATTGATAACCTACTTCTATATAAAATTATTTGCCATTTGAGTGTCTCCTTTCCTATGTTGGGATTTGATGCAAAGGTGATGTTGATGTTATTGTGGAGTGATAGTTGATTTTTCTTTCATTCAATATGTCTAGAGGAGATATAAGTTCAATTGATAAAATTTCATGCCTACAATACAGTTTGTGTTGTGGTTTAGTTAGATTTTTTTTTCATATGCAATTACCTTTCCCACTTTCTTGTTAAAAGCGTAACACAAAACTTTTCAAGTTATCATAAGAAGGGATTTGTACCTTCTAAAACCTTTAGAGGATGATTTATAAAAACAAATCATCCAACTGTTAGTGAAATTGTTACTGCCAACAGGGCGAGTCAAATAATATAAGCAGTGACAAATCTGTTTGCTAAAAAAGCTTAGAGAAGAAAACATAACTACATCAGGAGATCCAAAACTAGTGAAGGTTAGAGATTATTGGGATGAGGAAGTAGTGATGAAGGTAGAAAAAATACTATAAAAATATGAAGATCTTTTCCCCCGCACATTCACTAACTTGAAAGGAATTAAATAAGAAGTAGGAGTCATGAAAATATAGTTAAAAGAAGGGGCTAAACCACAAAAGAAAAGACCTTATAGGTGTTTCCCTCTTAGTTGTTGTCCTTGATGTTAATACACAAACTCTCAGGTTTGTGGTGCATCATGACAGTTGGCATGTGACTATTGCATAATGACAATTGGCATAGCAGAGGTATTTGGGTATTTGGTTTTATGTGTTATGAGCTTGGTCTCAATGAGCTTGCACATTTGGTTGACCATTTGGTATGACAGTGAAGATTGATGAGTTGAAAATGACATCCATGATGAATGTGTTATCATTTGTTTCTATTTGGATGTTTATATTGTTTACCATATCAGGATCACATGATGTCAGAATGTCAAACCTACATAGGTAGTATCACACTCACCTAGTCAATGCATTTGATTGATCTTTATGATGAGCATTGGTTGTTAGTTGGTAGAGGTATCTAGTTTATGAAAGTACTCTAGTTATGGGAGACATGTTTTCTTTGATTTGCCTCATTTCTATAGGTGACATATTTTTTTTAGGTGGTACATGTTTTGCATACATGGTATCCATGATATTCTTGATTGGCTGAGATATTATGACAGTTGGTTGTTGATGTATTCACATGCTATGTTTTTCATACTATGATGATAGTACAGTTGGCATATGATGTTCATATGATATCATGTTACATTTCCATGCTATGCTTTTTATGCCATGATCCTTGATGTTCCAATTTGCATATGGTATTTGGTATTCCTGTTTGGCTAAGGCATACTCTACAGGTGTATGTTGATTATAGCATCATTGGTTTCATTGGGTGTCTTTGTTTGGCATTATAGCGGACACACTTGTATCAGTTTCTTTTAATTGACATTATGATGGACCCTGTATCATGAGACAATTCGAGGTCATTAGTCTCAAGGTTACTGTTGCTATGATGTTTCACTTATTTCTTTAAGTGGTTATGCAGATATCTTAAAGCCTTCATTTACCATATTATTGTTGATGAGGTTAAAGTCTCTAAAGGGGCATCACATTGTATCATTATTTGAAAAAGGCTATTTTCTTGTGCAAATATAAGACATCACTTAGTAAATACTTTCCCATCGGGCACTTAAACTTATTAACCTGCTGGGCAGGTTTATGGTTTTCACAGAAGGCAAAAGTTGATTGTCTAAACTTCTAGTCATAGGGCCTTTTATGGCTCACCGGGACAGGCAGTCAATGAAAGAATATGGATAAAATGTTTATTGAGGTTTCATTTTGCAATGTGCAACTTTGGTTTATCCTTCTCTCAACTTAGGGTTTAATCATTATGCAAAATGGAGATGAAGTTGGGTATCATGATGAGTTTTTTTTTGTGAAATGACAATGCTCGAAGCTGGACAGTTGCTTCCTGAGGCATAAAAGACATTTCAAATCAGGTGATATTCTTTCTTTTGGGTGCTTGAAGGAGTTTTTTATTTTGGGCTCTTAAAAATGAAAATGGTCTAAGGATTTTAAAATGAAAATGGTGAAGTTTTGGTGAAGTTTTGTTATTCTCTATTATGGCTTTCTATCTGTGGAAAAAGGGGAAAACTATATAAGCTTTTGATGCTCTTTTTGAGCTATGGTAGTCTAGTCTTTAAAGGGGCATTTTTGACTTTATTATAAGTCTTGGTTACAGTTATAAGCTGCAGTTGATAGTTATTATCATTTCATATATTACTTATCTGTATGGTAAATAATAATTAGGGTTTTTGGCAATGACTATACAATTTTTAATCTTTGGTAAAGGGTTTGCAAATTTTTGTTTCACCCATGGTTAGGGTTTGAAAAACTTGACTCTACCCTAGGGTCTCTCAGATGAGTATTGAGGACAATGGTGCTTTGTTTTGGCATTTAGCTTTCTTGATTTCATTGAACAATTTGAATATATATGTGGTTAAAAATTTATTAAAGACTCCAACTGTGGTTAAAGTTTCTTATTTCAAAGGCATTGTATAAGGTCTTCATTGGTCTATTCGACCATCCTCCTATATAGTTATTAATGCAGTTGCAAACTACCTAAGATAGTGGAAAAAGTTTAGTTACAGACACAAACGGTTTCATGAGAGAAAGAAGGTTTTGTGAAATTGTATAAAAAGGATATAATGTAAATACTTGATATGGTGTTGATGATATTATATCTTACACTATCATTGAGACAATACTAGTGTGTTATAATGCAAAACATTTATGAGTTAATTTGCACATTTTTGGTTATATGTTCTTGAGGTCTCCAAATTCAATGAGACGATCAAGAACTGAGTTGTAGTGAAATAGAGAAATCCTCTGTATTGTATATTTTTCTTTGGTTCTTGAAGATGATATAAGGTCATGTCAGTGAGACACAGATTGACCTAATGCTAGTGAGGTTGATGTATTGCCAACAAGGCTTGTGTTGCCAGTAAGGCTTGTGTTGCCAGTGAGGCCTATGTTTCCAGTGAGGCTTATGTTTCCAGTGAGGCATTGTATAGTCATTGAGACATAAAGGCCAGTGAGGCTCTGTAATTGGTGTTTTTGATGATTAAGCCATTAAGGCATTTTCTGGAATGGTTTTTCATCCCTAGAGGGTTTTCTACTCATCAAATCTTTGTGTTATGGTCACTTGTGATTATGTTTCTTTATTCATGAGTTTATGTTCATTGTTTCATGATTTAACTATTGCATATTATTGTTGACATGATGCTCATTTTGATTCAGTCCAAATGCATGATTATCACAGTCTAATGAAAGTTATAAAACTACCTCTTTTGTTTGTCAGTCTTATAGTCATGATTCAACAAATATTAATATGATGTTCATAAATTGGTTTTGATGGTTCATCACAGTTCATCAACAGTTGTCTTGTTCATTCATGTGTACAAGTTGTGATAGTCCATTATAGTTCATAAATGAATGTCTTGTTTTCATTATAAAAAGGTTAAAGTTCATAGTTTGATAAAGTTTATGATTGCCAAAAACAAGTCTATTTTATAAGACACTGATTCACCCCCCCCTCTCAGTGTCTTCTGTACTCCAACAATAGGCTCAATCCAAATATGAAAAAGAAAGTAAAAGTGGTACTAGATAAATGATAGTTGCAGGAATTATAAATCTAGTGGACAATGCAAAATGGATTAACCTGATGGTTTTAAAAAATTAAAAGATAGGAGAAATAAGGATTTGCATGGATTTTAAAGAACTAATACATGATCCTTTTCCCACACCTTTTATAGAAGAGATCATAGAATTAGTTGTAGGGAGAGAAATCTATCGTTTATAGATGGATTCTCTGGCTGTCATCAAGTTAAAATTAGTGAAGGAGATTATCCCAAAACAACTTTTGCAATAAAATCGGGCTCGTTCATGTATACGGTGATGCCCTTTGGATTGAAAAATGCACCGATAGTTTTTAGCTAGATAATGGTCAATGCCTTCAAAGACTTTATCCATGATTTTCTAGAAGTCTATTTAAATGACTGGATAGTCTATGGACTAGTAAGAAAACACTTTGCATGATGCTGAATAGATGTAGAATCCTACAAATTTCTTTGAATTTAAAGAAATGCGTATTTATGGTACCTTTTGGCACATTGTTAGGACATATCATATGTAAGGAAGGATTAATGGTAGATCCATTGAAGGTTGCAGTAATTATGACATTACCACCACCAAAGACACCTTCAGAGGTCAAGACTTTCCTAGGATACACTGGATACCACTGCAAGTTCATTAGAGGGTATGCAGTAATAGCAACCCCATTGGAAGAATTGTTAAAGAAAAAATTAAACAAAACCATCAAATGGAATAAACAATGTCAACAGTCCTTTGACGTATTAAAGAAAAATATTGTAGAACCACCAATTTTAATCTTCTTAGACTGCACATCACCATTTCATGTCCATGTAGATGCATCTGGCATAGCTATAGGGGCAATCCTAGCACAACCTAGGGGAAATAATGATCACCACATAACATTTGCAAGTCAAAAACTCTTAAAAGAAGAAAAGAAGTATACAACTATAGAGAGAAGCATTAGCAATGGTGTATGCACTTCAGAAATTTAGACACTATTTACTCTCTACACCATTTACATTCTACACGAATCATGAATCACTCAAGTACTTATTAAATAGACCCATAACCCATGGGAGAATATGCAGATGGTTACTCCTATTTCAAGAGTTTGAATTTAACATTATGGTTAAACCAGGGAAAAATAATCACTTGGCCCTAACTACCTCTACAAAATAGAAACTAGAGAAGAAACTGATAGCTAGGAAGAAGACCTCCCTAGCACAAACCTTTTTAGAGTAACTATGGCTCTTGAGGAATTTCATGATATAGCAATCTTATTATCCACAAGGGAATTTTCCACAAAATATCACACTGCAGGACAAACAAACACTATTGTAGAAATCTCTACCCTATACACTCATAGAAGGAGAATTTCATATAGTATGGAGATACAACATTATCAGAAGGGTAGTCTATGAACATGAAAGCGAGAAGATACTCATGGAAGCCCATGAAGGAATATCAGGTGGAGATAACTCTAGAGAAGCTACTGCAAAGAGGGTAAAATTAGCAGGACTTTCGTGGCCAACTCTTCATAAGGATGCAAAATAATATGTTAAACAACATGATATATGTCAACAAATGGGAAGACCTACCATAAGGGATGAGATGCCCTTAAGACCGGTCTTAGCCCAAATACCATTCGAAAAATGGGATATAAATTTCATAGAACTAATTGACCCTCCCACAAAACATTCCAAAGAAAGATTCATTATTACAAGAGTGGAATACTTAATAAAATGGGTGGAAGCAGAGCCAACAAAGGACAATACAACCAATACTACCACAAAGTTCTTATACAAGAACATAATCACAAGGTTTGGCTATCCATTAAGCATATTGAGTGATCAAGGTAAACACTTTGTAAAGAAGGTAATTACAAAAAAATTTAACATCTTTATGATGAATCACAGTAAAAGTTCCCCATACTGCTAATGGTGCAAGTGAGGCACTATACAAGATCATTGGGACAACATTAACAAAGATGTGTAGTGTAGATGAATAAGAATGGAATGGATGAGGCTAGGAAGAAGTGTGTAGCAACACACACACAACTTGAATGATAGATATGTTGGAGTACAATCAACACTGAGAGCGGGGGTGAATCAGTGTTGTATCAAAAACAAGTTATTTATTTCTTATCAAACTTGAAAAGAGAAAGTGAATGAATCAAACTTGACAATATGCTTTCTCAAATGAAGGAGTAAAATACTAGATGTTCAAACACGAAGGACAAATGAATCACACATAAATTGAGACCATAACACAATAGGTTTCACGAGTGGAAAACCCTCATAGGGATGAAAAACCACTCAAAACTACCTCACGGGCTTAATCATGGAAATCATCAATTACATAGCCTCGCTGGCTAATGAATACCTCACTGGCAAAAAGAAAGTCTCATTGATTTGTACAATCACCTTGGATACAAAACAAAACAACTCAAGGGATTACCCTGATTCTCTTCTACACAAAAAACTTATCTTTTCTTTTGATTTCACTTGACAAAATTCTTTTCAATCACAACATGATCAAGCTAGGTTCTGGTACACATGACAATCTCTGCAATAATCAATATATACCTCTACTTAAGAATCCACACCTGCATGTTTCTCTTTTCCACTAAAAATTATCTTCATACCCAAATTCATCTTCAAGCTTCAAATACAATAAAATCCATTAAATTCCTCATATAATTGATAATTTTTATATCAACATGTTCGTATTACCTTTACTAACTTAGAGCAACAAAGAAAATCCAAAAAGGCATTGTACAAATCTCACAAAAAAACTAACTGGCCCTCTTCATACTCATTGAAATAGAAAATTAGTTTTTATGCCTTTTAAAGATCAGAGCACATCAAATTTAGAAGGAGGAAGTGTCTGTTGATCTTCAAAAAGCACTTTAAAGGACATCCATTCAATCTACACTTCATGCCAACCTGCCTTTTATCTTGGACCGCTCGATGAAATTTGGTGCCCATATGTCTTTGATAACCTTTAGTCTTCGATGCCCCTAGGAGGTCGGAGCCGATCACCTCACGGGGCTGGTACCCTCAAGATGTAACTTAAGTTACATGTCATCGGTTAAACAAGTCAACTCACAATTAGAAATAAAGATATGACAGTTTAAAAGAATGCTTTAGGAATTTAGACTTAGGTTTTTATTGAAAGGTATTTTAGAGTTTTAGGAATACAGAATTGGAGATAAGTTTCAAACCCTATAAACAAATAAACTCATTTCATGAACTTTTGTAAACTCTAAGAGAAACAGAGGAGTAAAGTTGTATGAAGGAGAACTCAGAGTTATGAAGAATGCATTAGGAACTTAGGCTTTTAGACTTAAACCAATTAGGATGTTTGATTAGTGTTTAAGTCCCTAAACCTCCACTGCAAAGATCTCTACATGAAATACCTAAACGACTTCTGCCATGAAAGACACCTCATTCAAATACAATCCACCTCTTGATAAATCATGAAAGCACAACATGAACAACTCCACACAAATCAAACTCATGATACTCAAAATCATGTTCACCTTGAAATAACAATAGCAACCCTACTCCAAACTGATCTCCCAACAAAATCATCATCAACCATGTCTTGTGCAGCAACAACATGAGTTTACCTGTGACAAAGTTTGTCTTGTGTAGCATCAACACGAGTATACACCATCAACCAATCTATGAGATGATGAAACCTAATAGATACACCATCATGATCATGAATTCATCTTCTTTAAAATGTGATCACTTTCTCTGCAAGTCCTATGATGAAGTTCTATGCAAGGATCACTTGAAACCTATGAAGACATCAACTTGAAACAAGCATGTATCTCTACATTGCATAACCAAGCATGATGAGTACTTGTCAACCATGAAGATCAATACTATATCTTGTCATGACCAACATATGATGAGGATGAATACCATGAACACCCATGAAGAAAGAATCCACTATTACATCTCAAGATCCACTATTTTAACATCAATGGAAAGACAACTGACATGCCAACCATAACAAACTCCCCCTTTGGCTTTGGCATTGATGTCAAAACACTTATCATTGAAAACCATTAGCAATCCATCAACATTCAATCATGTTTTCAATTTATCTCCCCCTTTTTGGCAATCAATGGCAAAGACTACCCTTCAATATAGTCATAAGTTGAGAGCAACAATCAAAGAAAGAATGACAAAACATTCACTAACCTCTGTCTGCTAACAATATATGTCCCTTGTCTCATGAGATTTAGAACATGTTTTCAACTTACTACCTTTCTATCTCACACAAGTAGGAATAAGCAATACATATACTGTCTGTTTTATCTCACACAAGTAGAAATGAGCAAATGATCACTGTCTCTGCCTGTTCATTGCCTATTTTTCTTTGAGAAAGCCCACATTAAGAACTATTATGAAGTAGACTATAAGAGAAGAATGCTCACTGCAGTACCATAAAGTAATTCACTGCCCACTGAAAACTAAAACAATATCACTGTTACCATTGCATCTTGATTTTACTATCACAAAAAATATACAGAGATGCTTCCCTACAACTTATCAAAACTGCCATGCTCTTTATATTCTTAGCAACACTACACTATACTAAATTTTCTCAAAATTGTATATACAAAACCAAAAACAAAAATTTGATTGGATTTCAGGACTGTAGAAATAAACATACAATTACTCCCCCTAAATCCAATATCATGATGAACTCATTGAAGAGAGGAGAGTGACAAAACCCCAAGTCTTTGTCTCAGGGATTCAAACACTTCTTTAGGCAATGGTTTTGTAAAGATATCAACAATTTGATCAGAGGTATGAACATAATCCAACACCACATCATTTGCAAGGACTTTTTCTCTTAGAAAGTGATATCTAATGGCAATATGTTTGGTCCTAGAATGCATGACTAGATTCTTGGATATATTAATGGAACTTGTATTATCACAAAGAATAGAGATAGACTTAGAAACTTCCACTTTGATGTCTTAGAGTGACTGAACCATCCAAAGTACCTAAGTACAACATGAAGATGTTGCAACATATTCAGCTTCAGCAGTAGATAAAGAGACACATCTTGCTTCTTACTATGCCAAGCTACTAGTCTACCACCAAGAAAGAAGACTGCTCCACTTGTGCTCTTCCTGTCATCAGGACATCCTACCCAATCAACATCAGTATATGCAAGAAGAGTGAAATAATTGTGTCTAGGATACCACAATCCAAAATCAAGAGTGCCCTTAAGATATTTGAAGATTCTTTTAACTGTATTTAAATGAGATTGCTTAAGACATATTTGAAATCTTGCTACCAAGAAAATTGTCTGCATGATATCAGGCCTAGAAGCTATTAGATACAAGAGGACGCCAATCATGGATCTATATAAGGATTGTTCCACCTCAGGTGAATCATCATTTTTACTTAGTTTGTACCCTATTTCCATAGGAGTACCAACAGGTTTACATTCATCCATTTGAAACCTCTTAAGCATTTCTTTGGCATACTTGACTTGTGAGATAAAAATCCCCTTTTCAAGTTGGGAAACATGTAAACCAAGGATGAAAGACAATTCTCCAAGTATAAACATCTCAAATTCTAATTTCATAATGTCAAGAAAGGAATGGCTCATATCATCATTATTGCTTCCAAAAATGATATCATCAACATAAACCACTACAACCAAGATATCCTCACCTTTGGCAATATAGTACAAATTGCTGTCAACTCCACCTTTAGTAAATGCTTGTTCTTTCAAGTACTTATCCAACCTGTAGTACCATGCTCTTGGGGCTTGTTTCAAGCCATACAAGGCCTTTTTCAACCTGCATACATGATCTAATTTGTCTTTACATTCAAAATCCTCAAGTTGTTCCATGTAAAATCCTCAAGTTGTTCCATGTAAATCTCTTCCTCAAGATCACCATTTAGAAAGGTTGATTTGACATCCATTTGGAACACTTTGAAATTTTTATAAACCAAAAAATCTAAGAACATTCTTATTGCTTCTAGTCTAGCCATAGGTGTAAAAGTTTCATCAAAATCAATCCCCCCAATTTGAGAGTAACCTTTACCTACCAATCTAGCTTTATTTCTAACAACTTTTCCCTTATCATCAAGTTTGTTTCTAAAAACCCATTTTGCACCAATAACATTTTTACCTTCAAGTCTAGGAACAAGCTCCCATGTCTTGATCTTCTCTATTTGATTCTACTCCTCTTCCATAGCTTTAATCCAAGCTTCATCCTTGCTAGCCTCCACATAGGTTTTTGGCTCCATTTCTGATATCAAGCATACATGTGCTTGATTACTTGTAGCAGCAAGTCTTCTCCTTGTTAACACACCAATATCTTTATCTCCAATAATTAGCTCTTGGGGATGATCTTTTTTCCATGTCTTTGAAGGAGTTTTGCCTTTAGTATCAATAGGATTTTTAGGAGTTTCTTCTTCCTCTTGAACTTCCTCTTCTTTTTCTAAATGATGATCTTCTTCTTCTTTGCCTTGAATCAGCTGCACACATGGCTACAAACTCTCATCCATCTCTACATCAGTACTTTATATTACCTTTTTGAGTCTCTTGTTGAAACATTTGTAGGCTTTACTATGTGTAGAATAGCCTAGAAATATGCCCTCATCACTCCTAGACTCAAAACTTCCCAAATTATCATCATCTCTCTTAATGAAGCATTTACTACCCAAAATTTTAAAGTAGCCAACATTTGCTGACCTACCATACCATAATTCATAAGGAGTATGGTTAGATTTTACCCTCAATTGTACTCTATTTAGAGTGTATACTTCTATATGGACAACTTCCTTCCAATAAGTATTGGGAAGATTTGCATCATGAAGTAATGTCCTTGCCATCTCCTTCACAATCTCGTTCTTCCTTTTAGCTACTCCATTCTATTGTGGAGTTCTAGGAGCTAAAAATTGTCTTTTGATCCCATGTTTCTCACAATATTCTTCAAACTCCTTGGATGTATACTCTCCACCCTTGTCTAACCTTAGACATTTGAGCTTGAAATCTGATTCCTTTTCAACCATCTTCTTAAAAATCCTAAATCTATCAAAGGCTTCTAATTTGTGCTTCAAAAAGGTCACCCAGATCATTTTAGAAAAGTCATCAATAAAAGGCTTAGAAGAAGAATATTCTTTGGATTTAAAACTGACCTTAGTTTGCTTACCAAATTGGCATTCTTTACAAGTAGTGTTGTTTGTCTTGGAGATGTGAGGCATATTCCTTACATTCTGATTTTTGTTGATCCTCTCAAGATTATCAAAATTTACATGACCAAGTCTCCTATTCCATAGCCAACTTTCTTCAACTTGACCCATGAAGCAAATATGTCCATCTGCACTTCTATTTTCAGTCTCAGGAAGATTATAGATGTTTCCACTTGTCCTTAACCCTGCTGCAACAACCTTTCCTGATTTATTTTTGATTTCACAACCATGAGAATTAAAAACAACATTGAATCCATTGTCACAAATTTGACTGACACTTAAT
The DNA here is from genome assembly GCA_027924645.1 of Cunninghamia lanceolata. Lineage (NCBI taxonomy): Eukaryota > Viridiplantae > Streptophyta > Pinopsida > Cupressales > Cupressaceae > Cunninghamia > Cunninghamia lanceolata. The sequence goes on from BSBN01000082.1 coordinate 5,773,320, forward strand.
AGATTATGTTTTAATCCTTCAACATAATACACATCATGTAATGGAGTCTCATCATATAAAAGAATAGTACCTTTTCCTTTGATCAAAATGCAAACATTATTACCAAACATGACTGAACCTTCTGTGTGGTCTTCAAGATTGATAAATTTGCTTTTATCTCCTGTCATATGGTTAGAACAACCACTGTCTATAACCCACTATTCTTTCTTCTTGGCATGGAAGGTAGTTTGAACAATCATAGATTCAACATTCTTACTCATTATCTTAGGCTTCCAAACAAGTATTTTCTTATCAGCACTTGAAGAGGACATTTTGTAAAGAGCATCCATCCTAGTTTGCTGTACTTTCAAGTTAGGCCTACAAAACTTGGCTATGTGTCCAAATTTATTGCAATTGAAACACCTAAATCCTCTTAAGAACACAAAAGGATTCCTTCTCAAAAAAAAATCTCTTCTTCTAGAATCAAATCTGCACTCATTTGCTTTGTGTCCATACTTGTTACAATAAAAACAATAACCAAGAAAATGTAGATTATACCGGAAAGAATCACTCCTTTTGAAGTTTGTTGATTTCATGATATTTTTGTTATTAATATCAGCATGTTGAAGATTCTTGGTGTAAGAGCATTGTCCTTCTTCAAATGCTAGACTAGTTTTGTCTTTGAAGCCTTTTTGTTTTTCCAAGAGATCTTCAAGTTTGTCACTGCTACTACACATATCAAGTCTTCTTCTTAAGACTACAATTTCAGCTTCTAGAGTATGACACTCTTTGACTTTGGCATCTAACTCCTTGCTTGTAACATCAACAACTGTTTTACTCTCCTCAAGACATAATTTTAGGTCTGCAATTTATTTTTCATAATCAGTGACTTTGCTGATCATAATTTCATTGTCCTTTTGAAACTGATTTCTTTGAGCAATTGCCTCCTTTTTGAGCTTCTTAACCTCACCAAGAGCACACTTCAACTCACCTTCAAGATCAACCACTGCTTCATCATTTTTAGATTTATCTTCACCTTTATTATTCTGATTTTCATTTATGACTGCCATGAACAAGGTCTCTACACCTTCCTCAAGTGACTCCTCTAAACCACTATCTGTTATATCAGCATCTTTTATGAACAAACTCTTCTTCTTTTTGAAATTGCTTTTCTTTTTGGGATTGAATTGTTTCTTCTTGAATTGTTTCTTATTTTCTTCTTCATCACTATCTAAATCTTTATAAGGACATTTAGTAGCATAGTGTCCTATTCTTCCACATTCAAAACATTTGAATGGAAGTTTACCTTTATACTTTCCTGCTGACCCCTTCTTCAATCTGCTAACAAAAGAAGATTCTTGATCATCATCTAACTCTTATGGATCAGACTTTATTTCCTTTTCCTTTTTGACTAATTTAAATGCAACTTCTTTACCTAAAGGAGTATCATTACAAACCCTCATCTCAAAAGTAGTAAAAGTACCATGAAGTTCATCAAAGGTCACTTTGCTCAAATCTCTCTCTTCTACTGTAGACACCTTGGATTCATATTTAGGAGTTAGAGTCCTTAAAACCTTGGTTACAACAGCATTTTCTTCTAAGGTATCACCCAAACCCCTAATAGCATTAACAACCTCTTGAACTCTAAGAAGATAATCAACCACCTTCTCATCATCATTCATTTTGAGACTTTCAAATTTAGCTCTGTAAGATTGTAACTTTGCTTCTTTTATTTTTTCATCTCCCTGATAGATATTGGATAGCTTATCCAATATAGCCTTAGTTGACTTACAATCCATGATTTTGACAAGTATCTAATTGGACAAACCATAGAAGATTGCATTTTTGGCCTTAGCATTATTATCATAAGCCTTCTTCTCATCAAGAGTTGAATGGGGACTTGTTGCTTTATACTCAATTTCTATAGCAGCCCAAACATCATACCCCAAGGAAGACAAATATGAATCCATTCTAAATTTCTAGAAAGCATAATTAGACCCATCAAATAAAGGTGCTTTGAATGTAGAAAACCCTTCTTGACTGGTCATGACTAGTACTCCACTTAGAGGACCTACCCAAGCTTGTCAGGCTTTTAAAGGGAACCTACGCTCTAATACCACTTGTTGGAGTACAATCAAAACTAAGAGGGGGGGTGAATTAGTGTTGTATCAAGAACAAGTTATTTATTTCTTATCAAACTTGAAAAGAGAAACTGAAGGAATCAAACTTGACAATATGCTTGATCAAATGAAGGATTCAAATATTAAATTTTCAAACATGAAGGACAAATGAATCACACATAAATTAAGATCATAACACAATAGGTTTCAAGAGTGGAAAACCCTCATAGGGATGAAAAACCACTCAAAACTACCTCACAGGCTTAATCATGGAAATAATCAATTGCATAGCCTCACTAGTTGATGAATGCCTCACTAGAAAAAAGAAAGTCTCACTGACTTGTACAATCACCTTGGATACAAAAAAAAACAACTCAGGGGATTACCCTAATTCTCTTCTACACAAAAACTTATCTCTCCTTTTTATTTCACTTGACAAAATTCTTTTCAATCACAACATGATCAAGCTAGGTTCTGGTACATATGACAATCTCTGCAATAATCAATATATACCTCTACTTAAGAATCCACACCTGCATGTTTCTCTTTTGCACTAAAAATTATCTTCATACCCAAATTCATCTTCAAGCTTCAAATACAATAAAATCCATTAAATTCCTCATATAATTGATAATTTTTATATCATCATGTTGGTATTGCCTTTACTAACTCAGAGCAACAAACAAAATCCAAAAAGACATCATACAGATCTCACAACAAAATTCACTAGCCCTCTGCATACTCATTGAAATAGAAAAAATAGTTTTTATGCCTTTTATAGAATAGAGAACATCAAATTTAGAAGGAGGAAGTGTCTATTGATCTTCAAAAAGCACTTTAAAAGACATCCATTTGATCTACACTTCGTGCCAACCTACCTTTTATCTTGGACCAATCAATGAACTTTGGCACCCATATGTCTTTGATCACCTTTAGTCTTTGGTACCCCTATGAGGTCGGGGTCAGTCACCTCACGGGGCCGGTACCCTCAAGATGTAACTTAAGTTACATGTCACTGGTTAAACAAGTCAACTCACAATTAGAAATAAAGATATGATGGTTTAAAAGAATGCTTTAGCAATTCAGACTTAGGGTTTTATTGAAAGGTATTTTAGGGTTTTAGGAATTCAGACTTGGAGATAAGTTTCAAACCCTAAAAATAAATAAACTCATTTCATGAACTTTTGTAAACTATAATAGAAACAGAGGAGTAAAGTTGTATGAAGGAGAACTTAGAGTTATGAAGAATGTATTAGGAACTTAGGCTTTTAGACTTAAACCAATTAGGATGTTTGATTAGGGTTAAGTCCCTAAACCTCCACTGTAAAGATCTCTGCATGAAATACCTGAACAACTTCTGCCATGAAAGACACCTCATTCAAATGCAATCCACCTCTTGATAAAGAATGAATTCACAATAGGAACAACTCCACACAAATCAAATTCATGATATTCAAAATCATGAGTCACCTTGAAATAAAAATAGAAACCCTACTCCAAACTAATCTTCCAACAAAATCATCATTAACCATGTCTTGTGCAGCAACAACATGAGTTTACCTATGACAAAGTTTGTCTTGTGCAGCATCAACATGAGTATACACCATCAACCAATCTGTGAGATGATGAAACCTAATAGATAAACCATCATGATCATGAATTCATCTTATTTAAAAGGTGATCAATTTCTCTGCAAGTCCTATGATGAAGTTATCTGCAAGGATCACTTGAAACCTATGAAGACATCAACTTGAAACAAGCATGTATCTCTACATTGCATAACCAAACATGATGAGAACTTGTCAACCATGAAGATAAATACTATATCTTGTCATGACCAACATATGATGAGGATGAATACCATGAACACCCATGAAGAAAGAATCCACTATTACATCTCAAGATCCACTATTTTGACATCAATGGCAAGACAACTGACATGCCAGCCATAACAAGGTCAGCATCATACAACAAACAATAACTGATATCAATATACTATATCAATTTTGTCTCCAGTGGCCAACATCGACAAAGGGCCTAAAGAACTAGATAGACCAATTTGAAGTCCAAATTCTATAGGTGGCTAGCACCTATGACCCAATGCAAGATATGGATGGGATAGTCGGAACATAAATTGAAGCAATCCATACTTAGCTCCAATAGGTGCAAGACCAAAGAGAATAGATCAAAGGCCAAATAAAACAACTATGAGAAATAGTAAGCCTCAGATTGGCACATATGATTGGTATCTTAGGGGAAGCAAAGAACAACACACAACAAATACAAATCCCCACCAACATTATAGAGGTGATGAAAACATTGATTAAAATAGATGAGCAAATCGAGATACTACAATAGGCAAAGAATCAATGGGATACTACACTGGCCCAGATCAAGATCATATATAAACATATTTTACTAGCCAATTAGTTTCTTTTACATGTCTTGAGGACAAGACATGGTTTTAAAAGGGGGGATGATGTTGGTAGAAGATGAAAAAGCTATCAAAAGACCTTGTAATTGATCACAAATGGAATGTGAGGCATAAGGCTAACTAGGCCTAGTAGGAATAGATCCATTTTGTAAAGGACATGTCCCTATTATACTCTTATGTATAAGAATAGTAGAAATAGTAATGGATAGATACAAATAATAGAGAGGAAGGTAGAGGAGAATATAGTGTAGAGAAGAAGTTACATACATGTTGTTGTAATACCTTATATATGATGATGATATAAGGAGATTTAAGAACTATTTGATTGTATATAATCTACATGATGAATTTTGCATTGTTATAAGTTACCGCATTATGTTATTCTTGCTGCAAATGATCCAACTCTTCTCTCACTGTAATCTCCGGGGTATAAAGACTACATAAGGGAAATTAGACTTAGTTCTCCAAACTATGACCCTCCATCATTTGACAACACTAATCTAAAAATTTTATTGTGACTTACTAGGTCCTGTATGTCACTTCCGAGAAGAAATCTTCAATAAATTTATTGATTTGCAACCTTGATAGTGAATTTGGTGGAAACCATTATTTCACAATAACTTTATCATATCTACTCCAAATTCCTATAGATATATCTATACTCCCATGTTCAACCCTCTAGAAATAAGGAAAAAAATTTATTAAATTGCATCCCTATGAGCAAAATTTGTGGAAACCCTAATTTTGCAATAACTCCCTTAATTCTACTCCAATTAACCTCAAATAATTACTAAATTAGATCTAATATACCCTTGAATAACCCTCCAAAAGTCAAGGGAAATTTTTTAAAATGAGAGAGATATGCCCTTCCCAAAATGACCTGGACAAATAAATAAAAAATCACCTTATTTCTTGCCTTCACAATACCAATATCATGCTCTAATATCACTTGTAATGATTCAACTTTCACAATCAAGTAATTTAATAAAAAAATATGTTGTAAATACCTTATATTATTAAGCCACTTCTAGCAGACAACCTCCAAAAGTCTATAATGAAGAACACAATTTGTGATCTAATGATAATAACTAACCTCTACCTCCTATATAAACCATGCTAAAGCCTTGGATATCACCCGAGCTAACTTAGATACCAAAATATATCACCTAGGCAAACCTAAATACCTTTATAAGGCTATATTAATGATTATATAACTTAATTAAGAGTTAAGGTATCCACAAGCCAAATACTCATAACCTTATGCCAATATAAGATTAAGGATTTAGCAAGGTCATAACCCTAGAAATAATGAAAATAATGATGAGATAACTAAAAGAAGGAGAGATAATGTACACGTTGTCAAACAATTTATTGAATACATAGAAGAGGAAGAAATAAATTAGGTAGAGATGTTGAAGGCTATTTCTAAAATTGGTGAAAGACCTAGAATTGATATTGCTAGTTGTTTTAGTAGTTTGAATCTAGAAAAAGTAATTGATTGGATGATGTAGGGACATCATAGGGAAAGTAAGGTTGAATGAAATTAAATTCTAAAGATAAAAGTTGGTGTATAGAAAAGGAGGCATTAAAGGAATACATGAGTGCCAAAATGGAGCACAAGAGTAGCTCTAGGAGAAAATGGCAAGAGAAAAACACAATATATGGTATGAACCACATTAAGATTCATTACATATTATTCACTACATTCATCTGAAAAGGTTCCCTTCTACATGATTCATGGTTACATGTTGCATCTTACATCAATATTTGTAGCACGTTTCTAGAGGCTAAGGATCACCATATAAACAACATTCCTAACCATTGAAGAGTAACATTCATTAAATTTATGATAGAACAAACTTAAGGCCACCATTATATAATTTGTGTCCATATATCTTTTATGAATGAGGCCTAGTGCAGTCACGGTAGGAGGGTTCATAGAATGAACTATCCAGACCATGCAGCAAGGGTAAACACAACGGAAACAACTCAGAGAAATGAAACAAATGCAGATTCAATCATTCAGTATATCATAGAATTCAAATAGAGATCAGACGGAAACATGCGGGCTTACAATTAGGGCTCACAGCCTGATTACATACATGCACAAGATAAAGCTTTGAAACTCCTCATAGAAATCTAAACTATCAGATACTACTATGTGAATCACTACTCTTCTAAGGATCTATTACATCAATATATATCACATTTGGATCATAAGATTCCTCTGCGCCGGCCAAGGAAGATTACAAACTCCAATGAAGAGCTGTAATGTGTGTACACAGATAAGTCGGGCCTAATTGCATAGAACTCCTCCGGAAAATGAATGGAATGATGTGTGGATCTTTAGGGAAGGTTGGCCATGAACCAAAGATCATTGAATGATGTGTCATTAGGCTTCACAGATCAGGAAATACTTCTGCAGGTTTCTCCTTCAGTTGGTTGTCTGTGATTATCAGTATGCTCTGTTCTGAGAAAATGGTCGATCTTCTGGTAGCGATATCTTTCCGGTAATGATGAGCAGATCTCTGAATTTTGGATATGATGTAGATGAGTTAATGTAGATGCTAAGTCTAGCTCTGCAAGGTCTGAAATACAACTGGACCAAAATACAAAAACTACTTCTGACTGAACTTCCTGAACTAAACTGAAAAATGAAAAGAAACAAACTAAAATGCAAATGTTTTTGGTTGATGCAAGATTTCTCTTGAACTAGGGATGCTCCTACATCAAGGCCTCATGATGCAGGGGCATCCCAAGGGTGAGTAAAGCTAACCATAATTAGAGGCTAAAGAGAAAAGGGTTCAAAGTGAAGGAGGCACTGAAGGAAAGCATGAGTGCTAGAATAGATCACAATAGTAGGTAGGGAAAAATGGTAGGCAAAGAAAGAAATACATAGTAGGAACACATGAGGATGAAGAAAAACACAAAGGAGAAGGGAGGATGGCTCCAATGTGAGGAAAAAAAACACCAAACTTGAAGGTAACTTGATAGATCACTAAACTAAGGTATTCTAGCCAAATTGTCAATTACGAGGTAGTCAAATAGATGCATTGAACCAAAGGAAATCAAATAGATCATTAAACCAAGGAAAAAAGGGAATGCATAAAAGCAACATAAGAGAGAGAAGAATGCATGAGAAAGGATGGTGGAAGTAACCAATGTAAAGAACAAGAACCTGATGTTGAAGGCAATAGTTCTAGGGAAAATAAATAAGCTTGAGGGGATCAAGAAAGAAGATAAGTATAGAAAGGAGGATGCTAAAGGAAAGAGTAGAAAGACATAACAAGAAAATAGTGCAATAAAGAAGACAAACACCGAAAGGAGAATGCATGAAGGAAAGAACAAAAGGGCACAACAAGGAAATACCATGATGAACATGAAGGAGAGAGAGAAGGCCCTAAGGAAGATCAATAAATGATAGAGTACAAGAAAAAGAAAACAAGGAAAATAGAGAGAAGAATTTGAAATGAAAGAGTACACAAGTATAGGAGAAATGTGGCAAGGACATATGCAAATCAAGAAGAGACTTCAAGCCCAAAATTGATAGGTGGTTTGGCAGTGTCAAAGATTCAATTAATATTAGGATCCACAGATAGATATGTGGATGATATCTAGAGTATGATGGAATATCATAGTATGGAAGGTATAGGTTGTAGAGAGGGAGAAGAGATAATGACCAAGTTAGTGGGTGACAAAAATGGGATTTAAATCCCATGAGAAATACATCTATAAAATAGGGTAGAGTCAATGGAGGAAGAGACTTCTTTTTCTTTGGCAAGGGCCAAGAGAACTAGAGACACAACTAGAAGGCTAATAGATCAAGGCTATACAAAAAGAAGGATAGTTAGTAGAACACCAAAGATGACAGAGTGCTAATCATAACAATGATGAAGCACCATTAAGGCAATAGTAAAATAGGATGTGAGCTATTGCGAGGAGAGACTGACTAGCCTTGACATTGGGTTGCTAGGAGAATGTGTAGACCATTAAGGTGCAAATGGGGTTGAAAGAGCTAATGTTAAAGAAGATTATGAGTAGTAGGTGAATGGTGAGGTAGGTGACCACCTGATAGTGGACCATAAGATAGGAGTTGAGGAGCTCACATAAGGAAGTGTGTAACAAGTCATTAATTCTTACAATGCAACTCTATGTAATCCTTCCAAATTAATAATATAATAAATTATATTGCCATTGTTCTATGCCATGTTTCATTATATGTGTATCCAGTTATGAGTGTGGGTATGTGTCCATGGGCTATGAGAATTGACATCCCCTAATTAATTACCCCTCTCCCAATGTTTGCATCATTTTGGTATTAAATAAGTCTTCTCAACCCAGTAGAGATGTAGAGCATCAAAGATAGTTTTCCTAGTCTTATTCCAAGAGTGATGTCCAAAGTGTTTCATGTCTTCCATGATTGTGAGCATGGGTAGAAGGTAGTGTAAACAACTTCCAACATTAGGGATGTTGGGTAGGTGTAGAGGTAGAGAAAAGGAAAGGAAAAGACATAGGGAATAATAGATAGCAATGGAAGAAGATACTAGAAGGAGTTTATAGTGAAGGAAAAAGGTGTGGTGGAGAGGAACCTAGATGATGGAAGCATAGGCCTAAGTGAAGGTCTGGAAAAAAGGACCTTAATAGAATCACCAACACAAGATAGTGAGAGATAATGCAAGGGAAGCATGAGTGTTGATAAATCACCAAAATTGGGGATCATAAAACCCAAGTTAGTTAAATAGAGAATTATTGTTGAGGTAGTTCAACAAGTATCAAATCAAGGCATCCAAAAGGATTCACCAAAGGTGGAGGAAATCAAGCATGAATAGAGAGAGAGTGCAACTTTTAACAAAAAGTGTTCGGTAGAAGGTGTGAGAGTAAAGGGAAACTAATTCTCCATCAAGGCATAAGTATAGGGAACAAAGAAAAGTAATGCATAATATTGTGTAAGGAGTAGGGAGGAACAACCATATGTGAAGAGCTCATGAACCCATAGACGGGAGAGCTCAAGAGGAGGAGATAATATGACATAGTGAAAAGTGGACGATGCTAAAGAATGGTGAGTGTTGTAGGCTTGATGGTACAAGATGTGAAAATGACATCAAAGGAGTTTTTAATAGGAAGAGTGATGTCTATATGGACTGGGAGCAAGGGTAATACAATAGGTAAGCCCTAACACTAGATTTTAGGTGCACCAAATAAATTATCCCCAAACATAGGAGAAGAAGCAATTGACTACATAAGAAGGGATCCAGAGGAAAGTAATAGGAGTTAATAATGACCCCAAGCTGCATGGGTTCTCAGGGACCTTGTGATGAAATATACTATTGCATGGAACAAGTAGTAGGAAAGGCACTAGGTGTACAAGTGAGTGTACATGAAGGTACCCATGATGTAGGTTGGAGGTGTTATGTCTCAAAAATGCAGGTTGCTAATCCTAAGAGGATGCCAGGCTCTATGCCTAGATTCACAACATTTTTGAACTAACGCGACAGAATCAACCTCTAGGGTTTGATGACTCCCTACACTTTAGGTCCTGCTACACCTAGGAGGGTGAACCTTGGGAATTAAAGCTGATTGAATGTAAATATTTTGACTAAGTAAATGGATCTACCTAGAATAGATGAAAGCTTGCTAACTAATTCTATATCTAATATATGATGGATGATTGATATAAATTGTATAAGCAATATCAAGGTGAATTTTATGAATGTGTTTAACTTAAAAAAGGGGTTTTAAATGATGAATTGAAATAAGACCAGTGCCTTGTTGGGTAAATAGAGTCAAATGGAAGACTAAGACTAGTGGCTTATAGTGTGCAGTAACTCTAACTGTTTGGCATAATACTTTAGTTTATAACTTGTATAAACATGCAAGGAAATGACTAACTCACTCTTCTTAATAATCCAATAGATAAGATCAGATTTCTTGTTATTCACCAGAAGGAAATTTAATCCTTTCTTGAAGGAACCAATTGAATGAAATATACAAGATTAACAAATAGTATCAACTTGGAGATAGAATGACAATCCTAATTATATGGTTCTTCTTAGTAATCCAAACTAACACTTCCAGATTACTGTGACTAATTAGAAGGATTTTAATTCCTTTAATGGAAACCAATTAATCCAATCACACAGATACAAAAAATGTGTATTGACAAATTAACTATATACTTGATATATTAATTTGAATAACAAGGAAATACTGAATTGAAGACAATCATATAATTAAATAATCCTAACAAATAATTGATGCCAAAAATAAGACCACAAAATCAGAGAACTTCAATTTACTTCTTCAATATAATGCTTGCAACTTGGTCTTTTGAAACATTGTAAATTTCATGTATTATATCCTACTGCTGATGATAATTTAGCATCATATGTTGAAACTTATATAGAAATGCTTATGAAGAGACATAACTCTTCAAAATGTCTTTTTGGGAATTAACAAGATTAACATAACAACCATAAAAATAACAATGCTTAAGCTCTATTCAACCACAGGTATAGCTGAGCAGTGTGATCCAAGTACTCCTGGCTGCAATGTGTATCAGTAAATTCAATAGCATTTCTTGTGATCACATCCATCGTAACCATCTTCTCCAAATGCTTCCAATCTTCCCTGGATGCAGAGTCTTTGTCCTTGAGAGCTCCTAAGGCCTCATGCAATATCACTTGACAGTGTTTTCTCCATTCCTCTTTTCTCTTTAATTCATTATCGTTCTTGAACAACATGGGCACTCCTGCTCTTGAGGATTCAACACATTCTTTGGCATCATTCTTAAGTTGATCATAATACTTCTGATGCTGCTCAATCAAATCTTTTGCATTGGAGGTACCTGTAATGTCAGAAGTATCTTTACTTTGTGTCTCATTTAGTTTCTCCTGCATCCTTTTGTCAAGCCTCTCATGCTCTTGGATCACTTTATAGTTTTGAGAATAAATATCCCAAAATTGGTTCAACCAATGCATCATGTTGGTATGCCTATTCTGGAGCACCGTTGCAAGTGTATCTATCTGAACTTGAGCAATCTGATCAATAGACAGTGGTTGGGTGCTTTGTGAGCTTTCTCCCTGAGTTAATCTTTTTACTGACCCTCTGAAGGTGCTCTTAACAGTATCTTTCAAATAATCATTTTCTTTTGTTAGTCTCTCATAGCTCAATTTGTATGCATCTCGTTCTTTGATTAACATCCAAACTTGTGCTTTATTCAACTTTGCAATGTTAATGCTAATGTCTGCAATGATCAAGGGGTCAGTTTCCCTACCTTCAAAGTCATGACATGCCCAAAAGTCTTCTCAGTGTCTATAATGGTTGTCTTCTTATGGGGAGGAGATAAGGCCCATATCATTAGTGAATTTTCATCATTATTATACTTGGTGCCCATATATACTTCTATGACACCCTCTGGAGTGAGCTTAGATTTGTCATCTGTATTATGCAGAAAACTATCAAATACCAAAGTAGAATTCAAATCAAGACCAAGGAATATCATAACACCTGCTTCTCTGAGCAGTTGTCTACCTTTACTAGGAGTCAGTTCTCATTTCATTATCCATTGTTGTCATTAACATGTCAATTAATTGTTTTTCGTTGTCAGTTGTGACATTATCCACTAACTCCCTAATCACTTTTCCTTTGCATTTGTACAAGAATGATTTAAATTCCTTAGAATTAATAAATTGGTCATCTGAAATGAAAGAATCATACGCTACTTGTCTGGGATCTTCATCAGCAAACCTCTTCTCATCATGTTCTATACCAGGAGACTAATAGCATTGCATTTTTCTTTTAGATATCACAGCTACTTGTTGATGTGGTTTTTCTTCCTCTGCAGGTCCTTCATCACCAAAGGACAACAACTCTATTTCTACAAGTTGCCTCCTCTTCTCATCTAAGTCCCTATTATATTTCTCAACCACCAATTCAACTTCAGTCTCTTCCAAATTCCTAATGATATCATCATGTGGATATGAGACGTGTATATCCACTGATGTTCTATTTTCTCCGAGCAAGGTCAATGAAACCCTCAGGATCAAAGCCTTTTCTTGCCTTAGCACATCTCATATTGTAATGCATCAGTTTATCCATAATGAGACCATAACCCTCCTCAGATACCATAGTAAAATCTCCAAAGTACAGAGTACTAGGCATAAAACATTGTTTGTCATGGGAGCTCAAGTGCATCACATTAGAACAATTCATTTGCCTAACTATTTCTAAGTAGGCAATTCTGTCAGGAACAATTTTAGGCAAGATAAAAGGAGTGTCCTCAAAACCACAAACTCTGACAATAGTAGCATCTTCAAAACAATACCAGTCTCCCCAGTTGTGAGTAACAGTAGGAGGACCACCAAAATCTTTTGGTCTAAGAAACCTCTTTATTTCATTTGATAATGAATACTCATAGGGATGACTGAAATATCTATATAACACTTTCACACAGTATTCTTCAAACTGAACATAGCTAGAATGGGCATACCTATTGTCCCATATTCTGGTCCACATCTGCACGGGTGACTTTTGCCCCCTCTAGTCTACTAGAACAACTTTGAATTTAGTTGGCCACAATCCCACTTCCTGGCCATAATAAAGCACCATGTGTATGAGGAGTGAGTAATGTTCAAAGGAAACTAACGGGGTATTGTTCTTTATTGTTGTTAGACCAGAATCAATTCTACCAAAAACATAGGAAGCATAATCGAACTGCCTGGCATTGTGGCACTGGACGTCTATGGCTATCACCATCAGAGGAATTGTCATGAAATCAGGGACCTCTGATCCTAGGACTTGGCCCACAAAGTAGTAAGTGTATTGTATGTATGGTTCAAATAATGATAAATGAAATGGAGGTCCATCATTCTCATTAAGAGGCACCATTTCTCTCTTTGCCTTAGGCCTGTTAATAGGCAATCTCCATCCATTATATGTAGTATCCATTCTCTAATACTCTTTATCCAAATCCTCATAAACTATGGGGACAGTACATAAATCATCCAAGTCAAAAACCTCACAAGTGGAATTCTTAGATAAATGTATAATAGGCTCCCCTTGCGGGTTGCATATGGCCTTGAGGATTGGATTATATTGCCTAGCTAGAAGTTGGAGGAGTTTGGCATTCAAAAACACATCAGGAATGACCAATTTACCCAAATTTAAGTGCCATGGGTTTGACACTGGGAAATTCCTGACTCTTCTATTCTAGTGGAATTTAAACAATTCATAACCTCTAATTGGAATCCAAACGTTTCCAAAATATTTACATTTGTCTTCAAGTTTCTCCACTTCCACCCTAAGTTGTGCAGACCTTTGGGCTTTGGGAGTCGATCTAGGCAATTGGTCAATCAGGTCCTGGTTTAATTTCCTCTCTTTTGTTTTCTCCTGAGGAGTTTTTTTAGTTTTTTGTTTTTTAGGTTTACTGGTTTCACCCTGTAGTTTTCTGCCCTTTCCTTTCACTGGAGTTTCCATCACAATCTTGGATAGTAAATTCAAAGTATAGGCTATTCCACAAAAGTTTGTATTTATGTACCTATTATCTGAAGCAATGATCGAATTCCCCTATTTTCTCCTCCAAGTCTCCACTTGCTTGCTCGCTTTAAATAATTCTTTTGAACTTAATTGCAATAGTTTCAAATGGCATCTCAGAGGATTTCTTCATCATCTGTAATTAATTGTTCCAGCGTTTCAATTTTCTTGATTGTTGTGAAATGTCACATCATAACTTCTCTCATCGACATGATTTTTTTAATGTCAGGGTGACTTAATATCTTCTTATGGCACGAACATTTTCTCATGGATCAATCACTGTGACCTTTCATCTATCTCCTCAATGTGATTTTTCATATGTGGGTTTGTATCAGCAAGATATTTTCAAGATCTACCTGATATAGAAGTGGGCATGGTTATCATCGGTCAAACTTTCTTCATCGGTGGAGAAATAACATTCTGCTCTGATATCTCAAGTGTCTCCAATATGACTATTGGTGAGAGTCTTGTCGATGAACATGGTCATCATTGTCATCGGAATAAGATGTGACATCGGGATGACTTATTTCAAGTTACCCGATGATGGTTGTTTCCCCGACAGCCATTTTAGATCCTTTATCAGAGAGACCTTCACAACATGTCACCGACATCATTGTGAGTATTGTTTCAGCCAGACTTGCAAGCTTTGTTCTGACTCATTTACTTTCGCCGATGGTTCTTATCTTCCATACATATCGGCATGACTTATGCCGAAACAGTTTCATTAGTCGCTGAGACATTAGAATGTCTGAGACTCTTTAATTTTTCACTCCGATGTTAATCTCCTACCGATGATCACTAGTTCCTTCCATTCCATGGGATGCTCGATGAGAGTCTTACCAAATTCTTCCATCGGTATGATTTATACTATCGGGGGGACTTTCAGAGTATGCTCTGATAGTCTTTTCTTATACCGATAGTCCTCGTCATTGATTTACTCGGTGTGACCACACATTCTCTCTCTGATGAAAGGTCATTGGTGCTACTTTCTCCATCGGAGGTTCTTGAAATCTTCTCCCCGATCATTACTTTCATGTCAATATTCATTTCAGCCCATTTCTCACATATAGTATGGATCGGTATGATGAAAGTGTGGTCTCACCGAAATTAAGGAATTGGAGCCCTACATTATAATGCATTTTGATGGGTGAGATATCCATTTGTGATGAAAGTCATGTGATTTTTATGGAATATACCAATTATTATTGCATTTTTTAGGCATAATATTTTTTGATTTGGTCAGACATGGGTGGGTAGGAATATAAGAAAATATTGAATTTTCTTGTCCCAACAGTGGCTCTATTTGGGATGTATTCTCCTTGTGAGTATAACAAGAATTCAGATCTCTTGGGGGAGTAGACCATATATTTTATTTATTTGGGGATGACGGTTTCACAGGATTGTATCAGAATGGGAGATGGAAGTGACAATGATGGGGAACGAGGATGTTCCTATACTATTGTACATGGAAAAGATTATATTTATATATTTTATTTTTTATTTTTTATTTTGTGAGAGATTCAGAGGACTGTCCATGTACTAGCAGATCCTAATCTCTTTTGATTTCCCTAAACTACTGTGCATGGAATAAAAGTATTTTGAGAATTATTTAAGGGTTGTCCATGCATTGGCAACACTTAATTCTCTTTGTGTATGATTTTGGTATTTTACGAAAAGAAAGGCTTCAAATATTGGCCATACACAAGTAGTTCCTGCTCTTCTCTAGACATGTTTTGCAAATAATAAGAATCATCACCTCCTTTGCCAATTACAACAAAAGGACCTAACCACAAAGCTTCAAACTTTCCATGCTTTCCTTTCTCCTGGCATCTAGAATTCCACATCAATACTAAGTCATTCATCTCAAATTTCTTATCTTTGGCCTTTTTGTCAAAAAGGTATTTCACTTGTGATTGCAACTTGATATTCGACCTTTGAGCTAGTATCCTTGTTTCATCAAGTTCTGCAAGATGTTCTAATATTTCCTCCATTGGTTCAGGAATGTTTAAGTCTTCCTGAAGAACAAATTTATAAACTGGTAAGAGATTTTCTAATGGTATTCTTACTTGTGTTCCATACACTAGTTCAAAAGGAGATCTCCCAATTGCTTTCTTCACAGTAATCCTGTCAGACCACACAACCATTCTTAACTTTGAATCCCATGCTTTCTTATTTCCCTCCAACATTCTCTTTATAATTTTCAAAAGATTTTTATTGCTGGATTCTACCCACCCATTTGCTTGTGGATGATAAGGGGTAGCATATGACACAGTGCTACCATGTGTACTACATAAATGTTTAAACTCATCAGACCTAAAACACATTCCATTATCTGTAATCAACCTCATTGGAGTGCCAAATCTGAATTTAATATTCTCCATCAAAAACTTGATCACCACCTTACTTGTTGCTTTCTTAGTTGGGATTGCTTCCACCCATTTTGTGAAATAATCTGTCACCACTAAAATCCATTTGTGTCCACCACTTGACTTCTCTACAATTTCTCCTATGAAGTCAATGCCCCACTGATAGAATGGAGCCTCCACCTGCATGGGTTTCAAGGGTAGTGCTCCTTGATATTTCAACTTTCCTAAAAATTTCTGACATGCTTCACATTTTCTTGTGTAATGATATGAATCATTAAAAACTCTAGGCCAATAGTATCCAACCCTTAGGATCTTGTGGGATGTAGTATTTGCTGAAAAATGACCTCCACACATGCCTTCATGTAACTCTTTCATGATATGTTTTTACTGATGTTCATCTAGGCATAATAGTAGAATACCATCCCTATTCTTCTAGTAAAGATCTCCATCAATAAATACATATTTTGAGGCCTGTAATTTAAGTGTCCTTCTTTTGTATCATCACACCCTTCAGGACATTTCATGTTCTTTAGATAATATATGATATCAGTATACCATGGAGTATGCTCAATGCTAGAACATGTGTTATCAACATCATTAGCACTACATATCTGAGAAGCCTCGAGATTACTTTCATCCATTAATCTAGCAAGACCTTGTCCTCTCACTAGTTTAGTGATCTAGATTTCAATATTGAACTCCTGAATTCTATTGATCCATCTACATCTTCTGCCTGTGACCTCAATTTGGACCAATACATCTTTTACTGTAGCATTAGGCACATATGCTATGATTTTAGCCCCCACCAAGTATGGCCTAAAAGATTTAACTACCTTCACCAATGCATATGCCTGTTTCTCAACAATATCATATTTTAATTTTGCATTTTGAAGAGATTTGCTAAAAAATTAAATGGGTTGTTGATGTCCTTCATTATTTTTCTACAATAGTACTGCTTCAATTGTACGATAAGAGGCAAATGAAAACAGTTGGAATGGCTTACTGAAATCAGGGGATATCAGAACAGGGGCTTCTTTGATTGCGTTCTTAATGGTAGCAAATGCCTCCATTGTTTCTGTGGTCCACTTCACTTCTGAATTCTTCTTCAACATTCTAGATATGGGACTAACAATTTCTACAAAATTTGATATGAACCTCTGACAAAGTTAATTTGGCTAAAAAATGACTGTATAGCTTTTACATTCTTAGGAATAGGAACTTGGTCAATTGCTTTTACTCTTTCAGGATCTATTCTCACTCCATCTTTTGAGACTATGTGACCAAGCAACTTCCCCTCTGTCACTGTGAAATGGCACTTCTTAGGATTCAATGAAATCCCCTATTCTAGGGCTTTAATAAATATTTTCTCTAAATGTGCACAATGATCCTCAGCCCTTTTAGAATATGTTGTCATGTCATCCTAATATACTATCATGATTTTATTAATCAATTCAGCAAAGGCCACATCCATTGCTCTTTGGAATGTTGCATTAGTGAGCCTGAATGGCATTCTTAAATATACATATGTTCCCCATGGTGTGGTGAATGCAGTCTTATATTGTTTTGATTCTTTGACTTTCACCTGATTATATCTTGAGAAGCCATCCATCATTGACAATAGTTCACATCCGGTAACCCTTTGTAATATTGCTTCCATATTATGGAGGGGATAGTTGTCTTTAAGAGAAGATTTGTTTAGATTCCCGAAGTCCACACATAATCTAATGCCACCATTTTTCTTCCTGACAGGCACCAAATTAGAAACCCAAGAAGAATGCCTGATGGGTTTAATGATAGCTCCATCTCTTAATTTTGTGAGTTCTTCAAGCATCTTAGGAGCTAATGTAGGATTGATAGGCCTATGTTTTTGTCTGAATGGTTTAGCATCCGGTTTTAATGGTATTTCATGCTGAAAAAGATCCTCCCTATATGCTTTCAAATCATCATATGACTACGCAAATATGTGTCTATACTTCCTAAGTAAGTTGATGATCATGCTCCTGATTTTGGGATTAAGATTCTTTCTAATGTATACATTCTTTGGGGCTACCTGTGTCCCCAAATTAATCTCTTCAAGGTCATTTTGTGCCACTGGTGTGTCTTTCATTTTAAATATATCATGTCCATCAAATGTCTTTTCTAATTCTATAAGTCCCTTAGGTATTTTGTTTATTTTCAGCTAAACTATCTCTTGACCAAAAAGGGTTTCCTTCCCATCATGTTCTTCTACAAACGCATTAAAATCAATCTCTTGGTTTTCATAATGATCAGCACAATGCAGGAAGTTGATTATATCAGCATCATTATCAAACACTTACCAGTTATGTACATTATCTGGGATAGTGGGTCTGGTTTTGAATTCAACTTCTGTAATACCTCCTAATGTGACATCATCCCTTTTTAATGTGATATTTGCTAGAAAATCTGCCATAATGTTTTTTGATCTATCAATCCAGTTGATTGAAAAGGCATCAAATAACTCAATATCATCCCAGATAGCATTTCTGTACTATCTCAACCTCTAGTTTTTTGTCAAGTATTTCTCTCTCACTTGGGAAGTAACCATTTCTGAATCACCATATACTGCTAACTTTCTTATCTTATGCTTGGTGGCTATATTTAAACCAATGAGCAAAGCCTCGTATTCTGCTACATTGTTTGTGTATTCAAATGTTAATAGGAAGGAGTATTTGAAACTTTTACCTGCTGGTGAGATAAATAATACTTCAGCCCCATTTCCCATTGCTACATGCACCATCAAAATACATCTTCCACACATCGTTTTCTTCTTTCTTAGATTCAACATGTATCGGATCAGTATTCTACAATTCTGGCTGATTTTTCTCAACCTTGAAGGCTCCCAAATCTGTATCACAAAAGAAATTTATTTGATGTTGATCCAAGCATTCTATGATGTTCTCATATCTTGGCTCCCTAAACAGCTTGATCTCTTTACCTCCCACTGGTATTGTGGCATATGATAAATCTGTTGATAACTGAGACGGGGGGTGAATCAATTATCTTAATTACTTCTACTTTATGATCTTCTTAACAATTAATGCAGCATTAAATCATATAAGAAAACATAACCATGAAATGGAAATAACATCAATACACATGACACAATGATTTTGACATGGAAAACTCTGTTAAGGGAAAAAACCACGGGGTGATTAACCCAAGATTGTATTCTCTGTTAGAAGAATAAGCTAGTACAAAATGGCACTTACCAATTAGGGCTTACTGCCCAAGCACACTGCTCACAAGAGGCTCACTACCTACAATAGTTTATACAAGGAAACTAGATACTTGAACTGATGAGAAGCATCCACATATGTTGAGGTTCAGTCCCAATTAGGTTCAATACACTGATCTGCTGCACTTCATTCTTTCTCTTCTTTGGTGTTGCTGTCTTGTCACATATCGGACCTGCCTTACTGCTCTTCTACTTTTCTTCGCACACCCCAACACTCACACCACACCTCATACCGAAAAAAATCTGGTATATATATCTGCACCGAGGATTTCATCCACTTTCTAGTCGGCATCCAGAATACTAATTATTTTCCCAAACTCTTGGTCTGTCAGCTGAATCCTTGCTTATCAAGTGATGCGTATCAAAGAGATGCTCATAGAAGTAATCAATCATGTCACCCAATTATGAATGATACCTTAGTAAGCTTGATCACCATCAATATCTCATCCAGATCAAGGTCTGATGCTCTACCGGTCAGTTCTTCCTCTGTTTAATCTGCCAAACAGGAACCCAATACTTAGGTGCCTATATCTCTTCATTCTTTCATCATCAGAGGCTCAATCCCTGGAATCTATCAGTTAAGGTACTCCTCTTGACTTCCCCAAGTCTGTACTTTACATAGATACTTCCTCTGAGAGATCCAAACCTGATTGTCAGACCTTGCTGCATACTCTGTTCTTGGTCACCGGACCAAGTTACTCTACAATCTGACTTCCAGTATAGACACACCATGTCCTGCAGATGGGTGGGATGAACTTTGTTGCCATCAATGACAACACTCATGAAACTACAATGTGTCTCTTGCCAACAATCTCCCCCTTTGGCATTGATGGCAACACTTAGTGAAAAATGACTAAGTGTCATACTATACTCCCCCTTGGCTAATGCTCTGTTCTTATGTACATTTTCTAGAGCTCCCCCTTAACTGGATTCCTCATTTTTCACTGCTCCTTAGTCTCCCTTTGACATCAATGGCAAAGGGTGGGGTCTGCACACCAAAATTTTCAAAACTCAATTTATCGCATAAGTATATTATCCGGTTATACTTTACATATACTTTAGTATATCTGCAAAAGTATTCTTCAATTGTACAACTTCTATTTCCCAGCTCAGCTTCATCCTGTCCAAAATTGAGATGTGACCACTCAATAGGAATGCAAAAGCTTCTGCCCTCTTCAGATCTATCAGATCACTTGTCCGGCCTATGGTTTGAGCATCATTTAAGGCTTCATGCATGGCCTCTAACTTAGGGATAATTATCACTCTAAGCTCACTCAATCTACTTATTCTATTTTTCTTCTCCTTCTCAAGCTTCTTAATTTCATTTAAGACTACAATAGTCTGACATTCTTGATTTATTATGGGAGTGGTAAGAGGATCAAAATTCTAAGATAGTCTTGTTAGTTTATCCTCCTATTCTTTCACTTTCTTCTCAATCTCCATTGTTACTTTGGACCATGATAGACAAAATTTATACATTTCCCCACCATCTTTAAGAGCATTTTCTAAGCTCTTTATCCCTATATCCATATTTCTCCTATCATTGGTTATTAGTCCTTGTACTTCAGAGAATCTCTTTTCCACAAACTCCTTTCGGACTTTATTTTCTGCTGACTTCTCTAAGGAATCAAAATGTGTGCTAACACTATTTACTAGAGATTTAAGATTACCAAATGAAGAGAATGATGGATCCTTTTGAAAAGATGGCATGATCTTCTCCAATACACCGAATGCAGTTTCTATGAGCTTGCAGTCTTCCATGTGAGACTTTAGAAGTTTTTCTTTTGCCTTTGTTGAAGTAAAGGATGCTAGCTTCATGGTTTGAACCGGGGAGAGGGAGTCAAAATTGAATGGTCCTTGAAGAAGTTCTAGTTTATCAAATTCCATCATCTCCTTGGTTAAGAATTCCTCGACTGCTTCTGCTATGTCTCTTGCTGGTGACAAGGTTTTGTCCCCTTTTGCAGCCTTACCACTATCATCTGTGGTCTTTTCTATTGGAGTTTTCTCTCCTTTTGCACCCTTATTACTGTTATCTTCTTTCTCCTTCTCCTCTGCTTCTTGACTAATCTTCTCTTCTACTCTTTCTTCTTCTTTAGATCCAGAATTAGCAGTGGAAACTGGAGGAGAGATGCTTTCTTGTTCATGGATCTCATCTTCTGGAGCAGAGGATTCTAAGTTCTTATCTTTCTCTTCACCTGTCTCTTTTACCTCTTCTGCTACCATCTCTGTAAATTCTTCTTTGTTATCCATTCCTGAGGGATCATTACCTAAATCCTCTATAACAGGAATATTGAATCTTTTATAGGCATTCCAGAGGATTTCTTCTATTTCTTTTGCCACTTTATCAGTTTCTCCAAGCATGAGTTGATTCATTCTAGCCTTACTCCAGAACTCATCCTTGCAATCTTTGAAGATCATATCCATTTGTTTCAGAGTAATTGAAGGATAGAGCTGAATAGCTATCTATTCTCTAATCTCTAAGTCCTTAGCCTCGGCATTTTCTTTTCTCATTTCAAGTTCCTTTTCTAAACTTTTAGGAATTAGAGAAATTATTTCAATAAATGCTTTATTGTATATGTTCAAGTACTTAACTGTGGCTTCCTCCAAGATCTTTCTATCTGCATCATTATATGCATCATAGAATTCTGTTATTGGTTGCAGGTTCCCATCCACAGTAACTACTTTAACTACATCATCTAAGGACAGAGTGGGCCTTTCAACAAACTCTTCTGCCTCTGCCTCCTTGTCTTTACCAGATACTTTCTTCTTCTTCTTCATCCTTCTGATTGATATAAGACCTTGTTGCCTTTGACTTTATTCTCTTTTCTCCTTTACCAGATGATTTTGCTTCCGGTTTTGATGCCTTTGAGCTCTTAGCAGTGGTAGATGTAGAGCTGTTGGTTGATCTGGTCCAGAAGGGGGCTTGTACCGGAGCACTTTCTTTTCCAGTTTCTTGCTTTTCTTTCTCCGCCCTTTCCATTTTCTCTCTGTTGGCATCAAGTGCCTCTTTTGAGTTTCCATGCCTCTTCCCAAATTCTTCTACCTTTTTTCCCACTTTTCTCTTCATCTCCGATTGTCTAAGCTCCACATGGATTTTTACACTTAATTCTTCAAAGGTTCCAAACCTTTCTGCCTTAGGATCCTTGGGCTGACTTAGCATGTGTTGAACATGCAGCTCTACAATTTTCTCATCAACTTCATACCCCATTGGCATGATCCACATTATTCTTGGTTCCATTGCCTCCATTAGGCACTAATCAGTTTCTACCATAAAGCATACTATATCTTTATATTTTTCAACTAGGGATTGAGGAATTCTTTCTCTAGCCTGCATCATGCTTTGGAATTTTTTAAAGTAACCCCATAGTGTTGTTTTTTATGCCTTGGCATCACCAAGCCCATGCAAGTAATCCCTGATTTGTATGGCAACCGGTCTATCATTTTGCCACATCCAGCCACTAGATCCGGGTAGCTCATTCATGTAGTAGAAGAACAGACAGAGTATCAGGCCACCATATTTGAAGGAATTCTTCTTTTCCTTCTTTATCTTCTATAGATTCTCCAAAAGTTGGTTTAGGAGAAGCTCACAAAGGTCATAGTCAGCATTTTCTTTTAGCATCTGATAGGTTGTGTAGATTGCAGTTCCAGGTACTGAATTTTCCCTATTGGAGTGATAAATCTTGTAACCAATTATCATGGATGCAAATTTGATATCCAGATCAGTGATATCTTCAATTGTCATTACCCTCTTGTCAAACTTTGATCCGGTAGCCTCACTCACAATTTGGTTTTTGATAGATTTGAGAATAGGCAGCTTTCCGAATGAGTGTAAACCAGTTATCACCCTAATAGCATCTTTTGTGATCTTGAATGGTCCATTCAACCACATGAAGTTATCATGCACTCTGCTTAAAATATATCAGACCCATTCTTCTTCTGCAAAACATGGGAAATGAATGCATTGTACAAAATGCTTGTCCCAGATGGCTTTATACTGAGTTTTGAGCTCAAATGAGTCATCTATCAAATGCTTGTGATAGATAACAACTAGCTTAGATTCCCCAAATTCTTCAATATTCGCATGAATATATGCCCTAACATCTTCTACATGTAGAACCCCATGCGAAATGCTTGAAAAGGCGCCTAGGGGATCAACTTCTAGGGATTTATATGGATGTTTCTTGAATTTAGGATGCGGCCTATCAGTGATCTTTACAACATTCGATGTAACCATCTTCAAAAAGATTTATAGAGAAATATTCAATGATGGAAAATACCTTTTGCGCTTCTAGGTTTCGCGGAGTGAGCCAGATTGATTTGCTAGATGAATCGACTTCAACGGTTGATCTTTGAGAAATTTGAAACAATTTGTTACAGACCTCCTTTTCTTTTCTTCTCGAATGCAAATGTGCAAATGACGAGCGAATGAACCCTTTTATTTCTAAGAAAAACCCTAAATCCACACTACAATAAATGTGCAACTTAAGTCATTTCGGTTGCCTAGTTCTTTTTATTTTGAGAAAGATATTTTTCCAGATCATTGAGATATACTTAGAGTTATCCTTGGTGATTAATAACAAACTATCTTACTTTCCCCAAACATTTGATCTATCCGTAGATCAAGATGCCTCGAATTTGAATCATACCGGATCTAATTGTGATAATCCTATTTTACTGGATGACTATTAAACTGGATCAATCTTGGAAGATTAGACTCTTCAAATCTTCCTGCAGATCTTCCATATCTTTACCAAACCTTCTTTATATGTTTCTCTGAGAATCCTTTAATCTGCAACCTTTTATGTGCCAATTTTGGGCACCTAATGACTGGCTAGGGGAAAATGTTTTTCTTTTGTTACTCCCCTTAAGCTAGAGCTCATCTATTTAGTTTCTGGAAGGAATATCAGCACTAGATTATGGTGCGGATCCATCCTCAACATTTTCTATACTCCTCTTTACCCAAATCTTGTTCATCTCCCTTTGAATTTCATCCGCATTCATTTTTCCTTTTTCTTTGTCTTGGTTTTGATTATGATGTACCGGACCCTCATTGTTCTGATTCTTACTTCTACAAAATTTGGCAATATGACCGAATCTATTGCAATTGTAGTTGACAACATTTCTTTGAATATTTGACTGATATCCTCTTGATCTACATTGATTTGCCATATGTCCCATTCTATTGCATGCAAAGCATCTTCTATTGAATGAATTGTTTGTTTGCATATTTCTACACTCATGAGATTTGTGATCATACCTTTGGCAATTGAAACACTGTCCGGAGAAGGATGAATTAGTCTGGTTCATTCTTTTTTTGCACTGATTTGCTTTATGACCAAAATTATTGCAGTTGTGGCAGTATCCATTGAAGGATGGATATCTTTGAGCATTGGGTTGCCTTACCGGAGGTCTTCTAGGCCTGTTTCTTGGATTTTGTGATTTGGAGTTCTTCTAACTAGATCTGGAGCTTTCACCTTTCTCATACCCCAAGCCTTGCTTGTCATCTACCCTCTTTTGGCTTTGAAGAAGAACTTCAAGTTGGCTAGATCTTATCTTGAATTTCTCTTTGTATTCATTTGTTGTTTGAAGATCCTTTCTAAGAGTGTCAATCTGATTCTCAAGTTGTTCTTCATTATCCTTAGCTTCTTCAAGATCAGATTCAAGATGCCTGATTATTCTATCCATTTTGTGGCAGTCTTCTGATTTCTCTTTGAGAGATTGTCTTAGATCATCTTCAGTTTTCCTTTTCTCTTCAATTTCTTGGGTAAATTTCATAACTCCTGATTCCATTTCATGTCTTACCATAATGACCTCTTTTGATAACTTTTCACATAACTTGGTTTTCTCCTTCAGATCTTCATTTGTATTATTGTCCTCACCTTGACTTGCCAATTGCTGAAGTAGATCCTTTCTCCTTTTCATAGAGATACTCAGTTTCCCTTTTAGTTCATTTATGAAATCATCAGCCTGTTTGAGTCTTTCCTTCAGTTCATTGACTTTAGAGTTGGATTGCTCAAGATCATCTAGGGCAGACTGAAGTTGTTCCCTCATACCATACACATCCATTTGAATTCCTAGATCTTCCTCAAGTTGTTAGGCTCTGTTTGGAGGAACCTGGCTCTGATACCAATTGTTGATAACTGAGAGGGGGGTGAATCAGTTATCTTAATTACTTCTACTTTTTGATCTTCCTTAACAATTAATGCAGCATTAAATCATATAAGCAAACATAACCATGAAATGGAAATAACATCAATACACATGAAACAATGATTTTGACGTGGAAAACCTTATTAAGGGAAAAAACCACGGGGTGATTAACCCAAGATTGTATTCTCTGTTAGAAGAATAAGATAGTACAAAATGGCACTTGCCAATTAGGGCTTACTACCTACAATAGTTTATAAAAGGAAACTAGATACTTGAACTGATGAGAAGCATCCACATATGCTAAGGTTCAATTCCAGTTAGGTTCAATACACTAATCTGCTGTACTTCATTCTTTCTCTTCTTTGGTGCTGTTGTACTGTCACATACCGGACTTGCCTTACTGCTCTTCTACTTTTCTTCACACACCACAACACTCACACCACACCTCATACTGAAAACAATCTGGTATATATATCTACACCGAGGATTTCATCCACTTTCTAGTTGGTATCCAGAATACTAATTATTTTCCCAAACTCTTGGTCTGTCGGCTGAATCCTTGCTTATCAAGTGATGTGTATCAAAGAGATGCTCATAGAAGTAATCAATGATGTCATCCAACTATGAATGATACCTTAGTAAGCTTGATCAAGGTCCGATGCTCTGTCGGTCAGTTCTTCCTCTATTTACTCTGCCAAATAGGAACCCAATACTTAGGTGCTTATATCTCTTCATTCTTTCATCACCAGAGGCTCAATCCATGGAATCTATCAGTCAAGGTACTTCTCTTGACTTCCCCAAGTCTGCACTTTACATAGATACTTCCTCTGAGAGATCTAGACCTAATTGTTGGACCTTGCTAGATACTCTGTTCTTGGTCATCGGACCAAGTTACTCTACAATCTGACTTCCGATATAGACACACCATGTCCTGTGGATGGGTGGAATGAACTTTGTTGCCATCAATGACAACACTCATGAAGCTACAATGTGTCTCTTGCCAATAAAATCTAATTGGACATTCCCTCCTGCCATTACAGCCCATTGTCTAGATAAAAGCATTCCATAATATGGCGGGATGTCAACTACGGTAATATCAATGTTATAGGTTACTTCAAGGTATGAAGCAAGTTTTATCTCCACATCCCTCATAATGCCTATGACTGGGATGCATCTATTATCCATTACATAACACCTACCAAATGTAGTGTGAACCCACATTCCTAGTTCTTTCATGACTGCTATTGGCATGATATTCATGGCCGCACCTGAATCAATCGTGAAATTTCTTACTATCTTGTTTTTGATTAATAAGGTAGTGTAGAAAGGGTCCACCTGTGAGGGATTCTTTGTCAATGTATCACCTAAGTATACCTCAGGAATTTGGAATGTTTCTTGGTGAACATTGTTTGTTCTATTCTCTGATCCTTTATGTTTTTGATTTGGTATATCTGAAATCAGTTTAACGACTATATTCCTGTATTTGTCTATCTTCATCATTTCCAAAAGTGGAACTGATATCTTTACCTAAGATATTGCATGAGCAATGTCAAATGAATGGGCCATAGTCTAATCATTCTTTTCTGTCTTTATATGTCCTTTTTCTTGATTTTGTGATTTATCTTTTGTTTTATTTTTATCAGCTTTTTCTGGTTCTTTGAATGATGACTTTGCATTATTCTTTTTGTAATTCTGATCTTTTATAAAGATGCTCCCAGGTGTTCCTTGTTCAACATTCACTGTCATGTTCCTTAAGTTATAGGCATTTTTAGCTTGAGCTATTGTAGCTATTGCAAGAGCTTCTCTTTCATTGTCAGTGGGCTTTCTTCACTGATCATATGGCGAATTGTTACAATAGGTAGGTTCCTCATAACCATCCTCCTGATCTGAGAACACGTCTTGTTTTCCCATATTGATATGATGTTTTTGGTTTCCCACATCATATTCATATCCTTCTTCTTCTGTAGAAGAATAGTCTTCATTCAACAAATATGGTGTATCTTGCATCATGTTTATTGTGTGATTGTTTCTGTTATAATTGTATAATGTTTCTTCTTGTTGTACTATTTTAGCCACCAAATAGTATTCAGGCGAGTGTGGCGAATTGGACACTAGACACCAAGGTTTATCTTCTACCATATGTGCCATATTTCTTTTTAGAGGGTCAGGGGTATCTTTGCCATAATGTTGCTTCCTATTGTTTTCAATGGGTCTCCCATCTTTCCAATTTGTATTATATGGCATATCATGCAACCTGGGCCTTTCATGTTTATGTTGACCTTCCTATTTATTCTGTTGAATGTTTGGGTTATGAGGATTTCTAGGGTTATCTCTTTTGCTAACCATACCTACAGCTTTCTTGTTGTTCTCAATAGTTAATGCCACTTTCTATGCTTTACCTAGGGTCGTAGGGAATCGATTCCTAAGTTCATACCCTGTTTTGGGATCAAATACTTTCAGGTGAATGCTCAATGTTGTTGGATTAGTCAGTTTAGATCCATGTGGTATTTTGTTGTGTAACTTGGAAAACTTCATATTGAAATCATATACTAACTCATTTTGGTATTTTTGGATGCTTATCAATTCGTTCAATGCAAACTTAGGGGCATACTGATTGCCATACTGCTCCTTAAATTGATTATGGAAATCCGTTATTGAACTAATTGAAACATCAGGTAAGCTATTGAACCAGTCTCTTGCATCTTCAGTCACAGACATCATGAATAACCTCATTCTAACATCTTCATAGTCCATACCAATATCTTGTACAAAAGCATTAAAGCTTCTGATGTGATCTTCAGCTGATATTGCACTGTTCCCAGTGAACTTGGGAACTATATTTCTCCAATTACTATCCATAGGATATGGATACAATAGATATCCAGTCATATCAAATTGGCTACATATGTTTGTGAGGTTTTGAGGTGGGAAATTCATGGGTGGTGAGTTAGGATAGTAATTATATCCACCTGGAGGCTAATGATAAGCATATTACTATTGTGGGTTTATGTGGGGATTTATATAAGGATTTTGTGGTCAATAATACTGTTGACCAGGGGGTGGGTAAGGATTAGCCATATGTTGAGAGGTGTTGTGAATGGGAGGTAGTCTAGGAACTTTAGGGAGGGCATTTTGATGACTTCCAGATGCTTGTGAATTTGAAACACTACCTGTATTTTGGTGTAAATTTGGCTGTGGATTCCTCAAAGTGTTTCCCCTATGTGGATGTACATATTTTGGGGGGGTTGTCTTAGTTTTGTTCTTTATCTATTGAATCTCTTGTTGTAACAACCTCTTCGTTTCCTCTATCTTGATCATTTCAAGTTCTTCCTAGAGCCTAAGCAGATCCTGTTGTGCTTCATTCATACCTCCTAAATTCTTTGGACTTTCATTTATTTCTTGAGTTGAGAATCAATGTTTTACCCCTTCTCCCTGATGTAATGACATTTTAAAATCATATTTAGCTTGCCTTTGATCAATTTCCCTCATGGCCCGTGCTTCACACTCAAGTTGTTCTTGAGGATCAGGTCTGTATTTTGCCAATATATCATCAGTTACTCCGTTGAGATTTTCATTTGATTCATTCAAAGGTGTAAAACTATTGTGAGTTCTGATAGTTTGTCCAGTATTATCCTCTTGAGCTTCCTGATCATTCTTCTGGTGAGAATAATTTGATGCCCCATTTTTTTGGGGATGGCTCTAACTGGTGGAGATGCTTGCAATTTCTTGCCTTCCATCTTGGATCTCCTACCATCCATTTGGTATTAACTTTCTGTTATGACAGGTTCTAGAGTCACCACCTATTTTGTAAATAGGAAAGGGTTTATAATTTATCTTTTCTAGATTCTTCTTGCTAGCAGAGTTACCAAATTAAAATTTTTGACTCTATAGAATGGTTTCTTACTAAGGTCCTTTATTTAGTCCTGAGTAGAGTCACCAATTTGTTAGGTCTCAAAAATGCAGGTTGCTAATCCTAAGAGGATGCCAGGCTCTATGCTTAGATTCGCAACGTTTTTGAACTAATGCGATGGAATCAACCTTTAGGGTTTGATGACTCCCTGCACTTTAGGTCCTACTACACCTAGGCAGGTGAACCTTGGGAATTAAAGAAGATTGAATGTAAATATTTTGACTAAGTAAATGGATCTACCTACAATGGCAAATGGTGTAGAATAGATGAAAGATTGCTAACTAATTCTATATCTAATATATGATGGATGATTGATATAAATTATATAAGCAATATCAAGGTGAATTTTATGAATGTGTTTAACTTAATAAAAGGGTTTTAAATGATGAATTGAAACAAGACCAGTGCCTTGTTGGGTAAACAGAGTCAAATGGAAGACTAAGACTAGTGGCTTATAGTGGGCAGTAACTCTAACTATTTGGCACAATACTTTAGTTTATAACTTGTATAAATGTGCAAGGAATGACTAACAGACTCTTCTTAATAATCCAATAGATAAGATCAGATTTCTTGTTATTCACTAGAAGGAAATTTAATCCTTTCTTGAAGGAGCCAATTGAATGAAATATACAAGATTAACAGATAGTATCAACTTGGAGACAAAATGGCAATCCTAATTATATGGTTCTTCTTAGTATTCCAAACTAACACTTCTAGGTTACTGTGATTGATCAGATGGATTTTAATTCCTTTAATGGAAACCAATTAATCCAATCACACAGATACAGCAAATGTGTATTGACAAATTAACTATATACTTGATATATTAATTTGAATAACGAGGAAATACTGAATTAGAGACAATCATATAATTGAATAATCTTAACATACAATTAATGCTAAAAATAAGACTATAGAATCAAAGAACTTCAATTTACTTCTTCAATATAATGCTTGCAACTTGGTCTTTTGAAACATTGTAAATTTCATGTATTATATCCTACTGCCGATGATAATTCAGCATCATATGTTTGAACTTATATAGAAATGCTTATGAAGTGACATAACTCTTCAAAATGGCTTTTTGGGAATTACCAAGATTAACA
This sequence comes from Cunninghamia lanceolata, assembly GCA_027924645.1. Taxonomy (NCBI): domain Eukaryota; kingdom Viridiplantae; phylum Streptophyta; class Pinopsida; order Cupressales; family Cupressaceae; genus Cunninghamia; species Cunninghamia lanceolata. Next base: position 5,804,172 of record BSBN01000082.1, read on the forward strand.
TAACAACAATAAAAATAACAATGCTTAATCTCTATTCAACCATAGGTATAGCTAAACAATGTGATCCAAGTACTCTTGGCTGTGATGTGTATCAGTAAATTCAATGGAGTTTCTTGTGATCACATCCATCGTAACCATCTTATCCAAATGCTTGCAGGCTTCCCCGGATGCAGAGTCTTTGTCCTTGAGAGCTCCTAAGGCCTCATGCAATATCACATGATAGTCTTTTCTGCATTCCTCTTTGCTCTTTAATTCATTATCGTTCTTGAACAACGTGGGAACTCCTACTCTTGAGGCTTCACCACATTCTTTGGCATCATTCTTAAGTTGATCATAATAATTCTGATGCTTCTCAATCAAATCTTTTGCATTGGAGGTACCTCTAATGTCAGAAGTATCTTTACTCTGTGTCTCATTTAGTTTCTCCTACAGCCTTTTGTCAAGCCTCTCATGCTCTTGGATCACTTTATAGTTTGGAGAATAAATATCCCAAAATTGGTTCAACCAATGCATCAAGTTGCAATGCCTTTTCTGGAGCACCGTTGCAAGTTTATCTATCTGAACTTGAGCAATCTGATCAATAGATGGTGGTTAGGTGCTTTGTGAGCTTTCTCCCTAAGTTAATCTTTTTACTGACCCTCTGAAGGTGCTCTTAACAGTATCTTTCAAATAATCATTTTCCCTTGTTAGTCTCTCATAGCTCAATTTGTATGCATCGCGTTCTTTGATTAACATCTGAGCCGGTGCTTTCTTCAACATTGTAATGCTAATGCCAATGTCTATAGTGATCAAGGGGTCAGTTTCCCCTACCTTTAAAGTCATGACATGCCCAAAAGTCTTCTCAGTGTCTATAATGGTGGTCTTCTTATGGGGAGGATATAAGGCCCATATCATTAGTGAATTTTCATCATTATCATACTTGGTGCCCATATATACTTCTGTGACACCCTCTGGAGTGAGCTTAGATCTGCCATATGTATTATGCAGAAAACTATCAAATACCAAAGCAGAATTCAAATCAAGACCAAGGAATATCATAACACCTACTTCTCTGAGTAGTTGTCTACCTTTACCAGGAGTCATAGTTCTCATTTCATTATCCACTGTTGTCTTTAACATGTCAACTAATTTGTTTTTCATTGTTAGTTGTGACATTATCCACTAACTCCCTAATCACTTTTACTTTGCATTTGTACAAGAATGATTTAAATTCCTTAGAATTAATAAATTGGTCATCTGAAATGAAAGAATCATATGCTACTTGTTTAGGCTCTTCACAGTAAACCTCTCCTCATCATGCTCTATACCAGGAGACTAATAGCATTGCATTCTTCTTTTAGATATCACAACTGCTTGTTGATGTGGTTCTTCTTCCTCTGTAGATCCTTCATCACCAGAAGACAACAACTCTTATTCTGCAAGCTGCCTCCTCTTCTCATCTAAGTCCCTATTATATTTCTCAACCACCAATTAAACTCAAGTCTCTTCCAAATTCCTGATGATATCATCATGTGGATATGAGACATGTGTATATCCATCGAGGTTTTGTTTTCTCCAAGCAAGGTCAATGAAATCCTTAGGATCAAAGCATTTTCTTTCCTCAGCACATCTCATATTGTAATGCATCAGTTTATCCATAATGAGACCATAACCCTCCTTAGATACCATAGCAAAATTTCCAAAGCACAGAGTACTAGGCATAAAAGATTGTTTGTCATGGGAGCTCAAGTGCATCACATTAGAACAATTCATTTGCCTAACTATTTCTAAGTAGGCAATTCTGTTAGGAACAGTTTTAGGCAAGATAAAAGGAGTGTCCTAAAACCATAAACTTTGACCATAGTAGCATCTTCAAAACAATACCAGTCTCCCCAGTTGGGAGTAATAGTAGGAGGACCACCAAAATCTTTTGGTCTAAGAAACCTCTTTATTTCATTTGATAATGAATACTCACAGGGATGACTAAAATATCTGTATAACACTTTCACATAGTATTCTTCAAACTGAACATAGCTAGAATGGGCATACCTACTGTCACATATTTTGGTCCACATCTGCACGGGTGACTTTTGCCCCCTCTGGTCTACTGGAAAAAATTTGAATTCAGTTGGTCACAATCCCACTTCCTAGCCATAATAAAGCACCATGTGTATGAGGAGTGAGTAATGTTCAAAGGAAACTAATGGGGCATTGTTCTTTATTGTTGTTAGACCAGAATCAATTCTACCAAAAACATAGGAAGCATAATCAAATTGCCTGGCATTGTGGCACTGGATGTTTGTGGCTATCACCATCAGAGGAATTTTCATGAAATTAGGGACCTCTGATCCTAGGACTTGGCCCACAGAGTAGTAAGTGTATTGTATGTATGGTTCAAATAATGATACATGAAATGGAGGTCCATCATTCTCATTGAGAGGCACAATTTCTTCCTCTGCCCTAGGCCTGTGAATAGGCAATCTCCATCCATTATATGTAGTATCCATTCTCCAATGCTCTTTATCCAAATCCTCATAAACTATGGGGACAGTACATAAATCATCCAAGTCAAAAACCTCACAAATGGCATTCTTAGATAAATGTATAATAGGCTCCCCTTCCGGGTTGCATATGGCCTTGAGGCTTGGATTATAATGCCTACCCGGAAGTTGGAGGAGTTCAGCATTTAGAAACACATCAGGAATGACCAATTTACCCAAATTCAAGTGCCATGGGTTTGACACTTGGAAATTCCTGACTCTTCTATTGTAGTGGAATTTAAATAATTGATAACCCCTAATTGGAGTCCAAACATTTCCAATATATTTACATTTGTCTTCAATTTTCTCCACTTCTGCCCTAAGTTGTGCAGACCTTCGGGCTTTGGTAGTCGATCCAGGCAATTGGTCAATCAGGTCCTGGTTTAGTTTCCCCTCTTTTGTTTTCTCCTCAGGAGTTTTTTCAGTTTTTTGTTTTTTAGGTTTACTGGTTTCACCTTGTAGTTTTCTGCCCTTTCCTTTCACTGGAGTTTCCATCACAATCTTGGACAGTAAATTCAAACTATAGGCTATTGCACAGAAGTTTGTATTTATCTACCTGTTATCTGAAGTAGTGATTGAATTCCCTTGCTTTCTCCTCCAAGTCTCCGCTTGCTTGCTCGCTTCAGATAATTCTTTCAAACTTAATTGCAATAGTTTCGAATGGCATATTAGAGGATTTCTTCATCGTCTGTAATTAATTGTTCCATCGTTTCAATTTTCTTGATCGTTGTGAAATGTCACATCGTCATAACTTTTCTCATCGACATGATTTTTGTAATGTCAGGGCCACTTAATATCTTCTTATGGTGTGAACATTTTCTCATGTATTAATCACTATGACCTTTCATCTATCTCTTCGATGTGATTTTTCATATGTGGGTTTGTATTAGCAAGATATTTTCAAAATCTACCCGATATAGAAGTGGGCATGGTTATCATCGGCTTGACTTTCTTCATCGGTGGAGAAATAGCATTCTTCTCTGATATCTCAAGTGTCTCCGATATGACTATCGGTGAGAGTCTTGTCGATGAACGTGGTCATCGTTGTCATTGGAATAAAATGTGACATCGAGATGACTTATTTCAAGTTACCCGATGATGGTTGTTTCCCTGATAGCCCTTTTATACTCTTCATCAAAGAGACCTTCACAACATGTCACCGACATCATTGTGAGTATTGTTTCGACTAGCCTTGCAAGCTTTGTTCTGACTCGTTTACTTTCGTCGATGGTTCTTATCTTCCATATATATTGGCGTGACTTATTCCGAAATAGTTTTGTTAGTCGCTGAGACATTAGAAAGTCCAAGACTCTTTAATTTTTCACTCTGATGTTCATCTCCTGCCAATGACCACTAGTTCCCTCTGTTCCATGGGATGCTCGATGAGAGTCTTACCGAATTCATCCATCGGTATGATTTATACTATAGGGGGGACTTTCAGAGTATTCTTCGATAGTCTTTTCTTATACCGATAGTCCTCGTCATTGATTTACTCGATGTGACCGCACATTCTCTCTCCGATGAAAGGTCATCGGTGCTACTTTCTCCATCGGTGGTTCTTGAAATCTTCTACTGAATCTTTACTTTCATGCCGATATTCATTTCAGCCCATTTCTCACATATAGTATGGATCGGTATGACGAAAGTGAGGTCTCACCGAAATTAAGGAATTGGAGCCCTACATTATAATGCATTTTGATGGGTGAGATATCCATTTGAGATGAAAGTCATGTGATTTTTATGGAATATACCAATTATTATTCCATTTTTTAGGCATAATATTTTCTGATTTGGTCAGACATGGGTGGGTATGAATATAAGAAAAATTTGAATTTTCCCATCCCAACAATGGCTCTGTCTGGGATGTATACTCCTTGTGAGTATAATAAGAATTTAGATCTCTTGGGGGATTAGACCATATGTTTTATTTATTTGGGGATGACAGTTTCACAGGGTTTGTATGAGAATGGGAGATGGAAGTGACAATGATGGGGAATGGGGATGTTCCTATACTACTGTACATGGAAAAGATTATATATATATATAGATATATAGATATTGTGAGAGATTCATAGGACTGTCCATGTACTGGCAGATCCTAATCTCTTTTGATTTCCCTAAACTACTGTGCATGGAATAAAATTATTTTGAGAATTCTTTAAGGGTTGTCCATGCATTGGCAACACTTAATTCTCTTTGTGCATGATTTTGGTATTTTATGGAAAGAAAGGCTTCAAATATTGCCCATGCACAGGCAGTTCCTGCTCTTCTCCAAACATGTTTTGCAAATAATAAGAATCATCACATCCTTTGCTAGTTACAACAAAAGGACCTAACCACAAAGCTTCAAACTTTTCATGCTTTCCTTTCTCCTGGCATCTAGCATTCCACATCAGTACTAAGTCATTCATCTTAAATTTCTTATCTTTGGCCTTTTTGTCAAAAAGGTATTTCACTTGTGATTGCAACTTGATATTCAGCCTTTGAGCTAGTATCCTTGTTTCATCAAGTTCTGCAAGATGTTCTAATCTTTCCTCCATTGGTTCAGGAATGTTTAAGTCTTCTTAAAGAACAAATTTATAAACTGGTAAGAGATTTTCTAATGGTATTCTTGCTTGTGTTCCATACACTAGTTCAAAAGGAGATCTCCCAATTGCTTTCTTCATAGTAATCCTGTCAGCCCACACAACCATTCTTAACTTTGAATCCCATGCTTTCTTATTTCCCTCCAACATTCTCTTTATAATTTTCAAAAGATTTTTATTGCTAGATTCTACCTGCCTGTTTGCTTGTGGATGATAAGGGGCAGCATATGACACAGTGATACCATGTGTACTACAGAAATTTTTAAACTCATCAGACCTAAACACATTCCATTATCTATAATCAACCTCACTGAAGTGCCAAATCTAAATATAATATTCTCCATCAAAAATTTGATCACCACTTTACTTGTTGCTTGCTTAGTTGGGATTGCTTCCACCCATTCTGTGAAATAATCTGTCACCACTAAAATCCATTTGTGTCCACCACTTGACTTCTCTACAATTTCTCCTATGAAGTCAATGCTCCACTGATAGAATGGAGCCTCCACCTGCATGGGTTTCAAGGGTAGTGCTCCCTGATATTTTAACTTTCCTAAAAATTTCTGACATGCTTCACATTTTCTTGTGTAATGATATGAATCATTAAAAACTCTAGGCCAATAGTATCTAGCCCTTAGGATCTTTGCGGCTATAGTCTTTGCTAAAAAATGACCTCCACACATGCCTTCATGTAGCTCTTTCATGATATGTTTTGATTGATGTTCATCTAGGCATAATAGTATAATACCATCCCTATTCTTCTAGTAAAGATCTCCATCAATAAATACATATTTTGAGGCCTGTAATTTAAGTGTCCTTCTTTTGTTATCATCACACCCTTCAGGACATTTCATGGGCTTTAGATAATATATGATGTCAGTATACCATGGAGTATGCTCAATGCTAGAGCTTGTGTTATCAACATCATTAGCACTACATATCTGAGAAGCCTCGAGATTACTTTCATCCATTAATCTAGCAAGACCTTGTCCTCTCACTAGTTTAGTGATCTAGATTTCAATATTGAACTCCTGAATTCTATTGATCCATTTACATCTTCTGCCTATGACCTCAGTTTGGACCAATACACCTTTTACTGCAGCATTAGGCACATATGCTATGATTTCAGCTCCCACCAAGTATGGCCTAAAAGCTTTAACTGCCTTCACCAATGCATATGCCTGTTTCTCAACAATGTCATATTTTAATTCTGCATTTTGAAGAGTTTTAATTCATTATTTTTCTGCAATAGTACTGCTGCAACTGTATGATAAGAGGCAAATGAAAACAATGGGAATGGCTTACTGAAATCAGGGGATATTAGAACAGGGGCTTCTTTGATTGTGTTCTTAATGGTAGCAAATGCCTCCATTGTTTCTATGGTACACTTCAATTCTGAATTCTTCTTCAACATTCTAGATATGGGACTAACAATTTCTACAAAATTTGATATGAACCTCCTGACAAAGTTAATTTGGCCAAAAAATGACTGTATATCTTTTACATTGTTACGAATAGGAACTTGGTCAATTGCTTTTACTCTTTAAGGATCTATTCTCACTCCATCTTTTGAGACTATGTGACCAAGCAACTTCCCCTTTGTCATTGTGAAATGGCACTTCTTAGGATTCAATGAAATACCCTATTCTAGGGCTTTAATAAATATTTGCTCTACACAATGATCCTTAGCCCTTTTGGAATATGCTGTCATGTCATCCTGATATACTATCATGATTTTATTAATCAATTCAGCAAAGGCCACATCCATTGCTCTTTGGAATGTTGCTCCAGCATTAGTGAGCCTAAATGGTATTCTTAAATATACATATGTTCCCCATGGTGTGGTGAATGGAGTCTTATAGTATTCTAATTCTTTGACTTTCACCTGATTATATCTTGAGAAGCCATCCATCATTGACAACAGTTCACATCCGGTAACCCTTTGTAATATTGCTTCCATATTAGGGAGGGGATAGTTGCCTTTATGAGAAGATTTGTTTAGATTCCTGAAGTCCACACATAATCTAATATTACCATTTTTCTTCCTGACAGGAACCAAATTAGAAACCCAAGAAGAATGCCTGATGGGTTTAATGATAGATCCATCTCTTAATTTTGTGAGTTCTTCAAGCATCTTAGGAGCTAATGTAGGATTGATAGGCCTATGTTTTTGCTTGAATGGTTTAGCATCCGGTTTTAATGGTATTTCATGCTGACAAATATCCTCCCTATATGCTTGCAAATCATCATATGACTACACAAATACGTGTCTATACTTCCTAAGTAAGTAGATGATCATGCTCCTGATTTTGGGATTAAGATTCTTTCGAATGTATACATTCTTTGGGGCTACCTATGTCCCCAAATTAATCTCTTCAAGGTCATTTTGCACCACTGGTGTGTCTTTCATTTTAAATCTATCATGTCCATCAAATGCCTTTTCCAACGCTATAAGTCCCTTAGTTATTTTGTTTGTTTTCAGCTAAACTATCTCTTGAACAAAAAGGGTTTCCTTCCCATCATGTTCTTCTACAAACGCATTAAAATCAATGTCTTGGTTTTCTTAATGATCAGCACAATGCAGGAAGTTGATTATATCAGCATCATTATCAAACACTTGCCAGTTATGTACATTAGCTAAGATAGTGGGTCTAGTTTTGAATTCAACTTCTGTAATGCCTCCTAATGTGACATCATCCCTTTTTAATGTGATATTTGCTAGAAAATCTGCCATAATGTTTTTTGATCTATCAATCCAGTTGATTGAAAAGACATCAAATAACTCAATATCATCCTAGACAGCATTTTTGTACTATCTCAACCTCTTGTTTTTTGACATGTATTTCTCTCACTTAGGAAGTAACCAATTTTGAATCACCATATAGAGCTAACTTTTTTATCTTATTCTTGGTGGCTATATTTAAACCAATGAGCACAGCCTCATATTCTGCTACATTGTTTGCACATTCAAATGTTATTAGGAAGGAGTATTTGAAAGTTTTACCTATTGGTGAGATAAATAATACTCTAGCCCCATTTCCCATTTTGCTACATGCACCATCAAAATACATCTTCCACACATCATTTTCTTCTTTCTTACATTCAACATGTATCGGATCAGTATTCTGCAATTCTGGCAAATTTTTCTCAACCTTGAAGGCTCCCAAATCTGTATCACAAAATAAATTTATTTGATGTTGATCTAGGCATTCTATGATGTTCTCATATCTTGGATCCCTACATAGCCTTATCTCTTTACCTCCCACTGGTATTGTGGCATATGATAAAATTAATTGGACATTCTGGATAAAAGCATTCCATAATATGGTGGGATGTCAACCAAAGTAATATGAATGTTATAGGTTGCTTCAGGGTATGAAGCAAGTTTTATCTCCACATCCCTCATAATGCCTACAATTGGGATGGATCTATTATCCATTGCATAACACCTACCAAATGTAGTGTGAACCCACATTCCTAGTTCTTTCATGACTTCTATTGGCGTGATATTCATGGCCGCACCTGAATCAATCATGCAATTTCTTACTATCGTATTTTTTATTAATAAGGTAGTGTAGAAAGGGTCCACCTGTGAGGGATTCTTTGTCAATGTATCACCTAAGTATACTTCAGGAAATTGGAATGTTTCTTGGTGAACATTGTTTGTTCTATTCTCCGATCCTTTATGTTTTTGATTTGGTATATCTGAAATCAGTTTAACTACTGTATTCCTGTACTTGACTATCTTCATCATTTCCAAAAGTGGAACTGATATCTTTACCTAAGATATTGCATGAGCAATGTCAAATGAATGGGCCATAGTCTGATCATTCTTTTCTATCTTTATATGTTCTTTTCCTTGATTTTGTGATTTATCTTTTGTTTTATTTTTATCATCTTTTTCTAGATCTTTGAATGATGAATTTGCATAATTCTTTTTGTAATTCTGATCTTTTATAAAGATGCTCCCAGGTGTTCCTTGTTCAACATTCACTGTCTTGTTCCTTAAGTTATAGGCTTTTTTAGCTTGAGCTATTGTAGCTATTGTAAGAGCTTCTCTTTCATTGTCAATGGGCTTTCTCCACTGATCATATGGCAAATTGTTACAATAGGTAGGTTCCTCATAACCATCCTCTTGATCTGAGAACACTTCTTGTTTTCCCATATTGATATGATGTTTTTGGTTTCCCACATCATATTCATATCCTTCTTCTTCTTCTTCATTCAGCAAATATGGTGTATCTTGCATCATGTTTATTGTGTGATTGTCTCTATTATAATTGCATAATTTTTCTTCTTGTTGTACTGTTTAAGCCACCACATAGTATTCAGGCGAGTGTGGCAAAATGCACACCAAACACCAAGGTTTATCTTCTACCATATGTGCCATATTTCTTTTTAGAGGGTCAGGGGTATCTTTGCCATAATGTTGCTTCCTGATGTTTTCAATGGGTCTCCCATCTTTCCAATTTGTATTATATGGCATATCATGCAACCTGGGCCTTTCATGTCTATGCTGACCTTCCTGTTTATTCTGCTGAATGTTTGGGTTCTGAGGATTTCTAGGGTTATCTCTTTTGCTAACCATACCTGCAGCTTTCCTGTAGTTCTCAATAGTTAATGCCACTTTCTGTACTTCAACTAGGGTCGTAGGGCATCGATTTCTAAGTTCGTACCCTATTTTGGGATCAAATGCTTTTAGGTAAATGCTCAATGTTGTTGGATCAATCAGTTTAGATCCATGTGGTATTTTGCTATGTAACTTCGAAAACTTCAGATTGAAATCATATATTGACTCATTTTGGTATTTTTGGATGCTTATCAATTCGTGAAATGCAAACTTGGGGGCATACTGAATGTCATACTACTCCTTAAATTGATTATGGAAATATATTATTGAACTGATTGAAGCATCAGGTAAGTTGTTGAACCAATCTTTTGCATCTTCAGTCAGAGACATCATGAATAACCTCATTCTAACATCTTCATAGTCCATACCAATATCTTGTACGAAAGCATTGAATCTTCTGATGTGATCTTCAGCTGATATTAAATTGTTCCCAGTGAACTTGGCAACTATATTTCTCCAATTACTGCCCATAGGATATGGATACAATTGATATCCAGTCAGATCAAATTGGCTACATATGTTTGTGAGGTTTTGAGGTGGGAAATTCATGGGTGGCGGGTTATGATAGTAAATATATCCACCTAGAGGCTGATGATAAGCATATTGCTGCTGTGGGTTTATGTGGGGATTTATATAAGGATTTTGTGGTCTATAATATTGTTGACCAGGGGGTGGGTAAGGATTAGCCCTATGTTGAGAGGTGTTGTGCATGGGAGGTGGTCTAGGAACTTTAGGGAGGGCATTTTGATGACTTTCGAAGGCTTGTGAATTTAAAACACCGCCTATATTTTGGTGTAAATTTGGTTGTGGATTCCTCAAAGTGTTTCCCCTGTGGGGAAGTACATATTTTGGAGGGGCTGTCTTAGTTCTATTCTTTATCTATTGAATCTCTTGTTGTAACAACCTCTTAGTTTCCTCTATCTTGATCATTTCAAGTTCTTACTGAAGCCTAAGCAGATCCTGCTATGCTTCATTCATTCCTCATGAATTCTTTGGACTTTCATTTATTTCTTGAGTTGAGAATCCATGTTTTACCCCTTCTCCCTAGTGTAATGAAATTTTAAAATCATATTCAACTTGCCTTTGATCAATTTCCCTCATGGCCCGTGCTTCACACTCAAGCTGTTCTTGAGGATCAGGTCTATATTTTTCCAATATATCATCAGTTACTTCATTGAGATTTTCATTTGATTCATGTAGAGGTGTAAAACTATTGTGAATTGTGATAGTTTGTCCAGTATTATCCTCTTGAGCTTCCTGATCATTCTTCTGGTGAGAATAATTTGATGCCCCATTTTTCTTGGGGATGGCTCTAACTGGTGGAGATGCTTGCAATTTCTTGCCTTCCATCTTGGATCTCCTACCATCCATTTGGTATTAACTTTCTGTTATGACAGGTTCTAGAGTTACCACCTATTTTGTAAATAGGAAAGGGTTTATAATTTATCTTTTCTGGATTCATCTTGCTAGCAGAGTTACCAAATTAAAGTTTCTGACTCTATAGAATGGTTTCTTACTAAGGTCCTTTATTTAGTCCCAAGTACAGTCACCAATTTGTTAGGTCTCAAAAATGTAGGTTGCTAATCCTAAGAGGATGCCAGGCTCTATGCTTAAATTCGCAACATTTTTGAACTAACGTGATGGAATCAATATTTAGGGTTTGATGACTCCCTACACTTTAGGACCTACTACACCTAGGCGAGTGAACCTTTGGATTAAAGCAGATTGAATGTAAATATTTTGACTAAGTAAATGGATCTACCTACAATGGCAAATGGTGTAGAATAGATGAAAGATTGCTAACTAATTCTATATCTAATATATGATGGATGATTGATATAAATTGTATAAGCAATATCAAGGTGAATTTTATGAATGTGATTAACTTAATAAAAGGGTTTTAAATGATGAATTGAAATAAGACCAGTGCCTTGTTGGGTAAACAAAGCCAAATGGAAGACTAAGACTAGTGGCTTATAGTGGGTAGTAACTCTAACTATTTGGCACAATACTTTAGTTTATAACTTGTATAAATGTGCAAGGAAAGGACTAACAGACTCTTCTTAATAATCCAATAGATAAGATCAGATTTCTTGTTATTCACTAGAAGGAAATTTAATCCTTTCTTGAAGGAACCAATTGAATGAAATATACAAGATTAACAGATAGTATTAACTTGGAGACAAAATGACAATCCTAATTATATGGTTCTTCTTAGTAATCCAAACTAACACTTCCAGGTTACTGTGACTGATCAGATGGATTTTAATTCCTTTAATGGAAACCAATTAATCCAATCACACAGCTACAGAAAATGTGTATTGACAAATTAACTATATACTTGATATATTAATTTGAATAACGAGGAAATACTGAATTAGAGACAATCATATAATTGAATAATCTTAACAAACAATTGATGTCAAAAATAAGACCACATAATTAGAGAACTTCAATTTACTTCAATATAATGCTTACAACTTGGTCTTTTGAAACATTGTAAGTTTCATGTATTATATCCTACTGCTGATGATAATTCAGCATCATATGTTTGAACTTATATAGAAACTCTTACGAAGAGACATAACTCTTCAAAATGTCTTTTTGGGAATTAACAAGATTAACATAACAACCATAAAAATAACAATGCTTAAGCTCTATTCAACCATAGGTATAGCTGAGCAGTGTGATCTAATTACTCCTGTGTATCAGTAAATTCAATAGTGTTTCTTGTGATCACATCCATCATAACCATCTTCTCCAAATGCTTGCAGGCTTCCCTGGATGCAGAGTCTTTTTTCCTTGAGAGCTCCTAAGACCTCATGCAATATCACTTGAGAGTCTTTGCTCCATTCCTCTTTGCTCTTTAATTCATTATCCTTCTTGAACAACGTCAGCACTCCTGTTCTTGAGGCTTCAACGCATTCTTTAGCATCATTCTTAAGTTGATCATAATACTTCTGATGCTGCTCAATCAAATCTTTTGCATTGGAGGTACCTATAATTTCAGAAGTATCTTTACTTTGTGTCTCATTTAGTTTCTCCTGTAGCTTTTTGTCAAGCCTCTCATGCTCTTGGATCACTTTATAGTTTTGAGAATAAATATCCCAAAATTGGTTCAACCAATGCATCATGTTGGTATTCCTTTTTTGGAGCACCGTTGCAAGTGTATCTATCTAAACTTGAGCAATCTGATCAATAGACAGCGGTTGGGTGCTTTGTGAGCTTTCTCCCTGAGTTAATCTTTTTATTGACCCTCCGAAGGTGCTCTTAACAGTATCTTTCAAATAATTATTTTCTTTTGTTAGTCTCTCACAACTCAATTTGTATGCATCACGTTCTTTGATTAACATCTGAGCCTGTGCTTTATTCAACTTTGCAACATTAATGCCAATGTTTGTAGTGATCAAGGGGTCAGTTTCCCCTACCTTCAAAGTCATGACATGCCCAAAAGTCTTCTCAATGTCTATAACGGTTGTCTTCTTACGGGGAGGATATAAGGCCCATATCATTAGTGAATTTTCATCATTATTATACTTGGTGCCCATATATACTTCTGTGACACCCTCTGGAGTTAGCTTAAACCTGTCATCTGTATTATGCAGAAAACTATCAAATACCAAAGCAGAATTCAAATCAAGACCAGGGAATATCATAGCATCTGCTTCTCTAAGTAGTTGTCTACCTTTACCAGTAGTCAAAGTTCTCATTTCATTATCCACTGTTGCCTTTAATATGTCAACTAATTGTTTTTCATTGTTAGTTGTGACATTATCCACTGACTCCCTAATCTCTTTTCCTTTGCATTTTTACAAGAATGATTTAAATTCCTTAGAATTAATAAATTGGTCATCTGAAATGAAAGAATCATATGCTACTTGTCTGGAATCTTCATCAGCAAACCCCTCCTCATCATGTTCTATACCAGGAGACTAATAGCATTGCATTCTTCTTTTAGATATCAAAGCTGCTTGTTGATGTGGTTCTTCTTCCTTTGCAGGTCCTTCATCATCAGAGGACAACAACTCTATTTCTGCAAGTTACCTCCTCTTCTCATCTAACTCCCTATTATATTTCTCAACCACCAATTCAACTTCAGTCTCTTCCAAATTCCTAATGATATCATCATGTGGATATGAGACATGTGTATATCCATTGAGGTTCTGTTTTCTCCGAGCAAGGTCAATGAAACCCTCAGGATCAAAGCCTTTTCTTGCCTCAGCACATCTCATATTGTAATGCATTAGTTTATCCATAATGAGACCATAACCCTCCTTAGATAACACAGTAAAATCTCCAAAGCATGGAATACTAGGCATAAAAGATTGTTTGTCATGGGAGCTCAAGTGCATCACATTAGAATAATTCATTTGCCTAACTATTTCTAAGTAGGCAATTCTGCCAGGAACAGTTTTAGGCAAGATAAAAGGAGTGTCCTCAAAACCATAAACTCTAACCATAGTAGCATCTTCAAAACAATACCAGTCTCCCCAGTTGTGAGTAATAGTAGGAGGACCACCAAAATATTTTGGTCTAAGAAACCTCTTTATTTCATTTGATAATGAATACTGGCAGGGATGACTGAAATATTTGTATAACACTTTCACATAGTATTCTTCAAACTAAACATAGCTAGAATGGGCATACCTACTATCCCATATTCTGGTCCACATCTGCACGGGTGACTTTTGCCCCCTCTGGTCTACTGGAAAAACTTTGAATTCAATTGGCCACAATCCCACTTCCTAGCCATAATAAAGCACCATGTGTATGAGGAGTGAGTATTTTTCAAAGGAAACTGATGGGGCATTGTTCTTTATTGTTGTTAGACCAGAATCAATTCTACCAAAAACATAGGAAGCATAATCAAACTACCTGGCATTGTGGCACTAGACTTTTGTGGCTATCACCATCAGAGGAATTGTCATGAAATCAGGGACCTCTGATCCTAGGACTTGGCCCACAGAGTAGTAAGTGTATTGTATGTATGGTTCAAATAATGATACATGAAATGGAGGTCCATCATTCTCATTGAGAGGCACCATTTCTCCCTCTGCCCTAGGCCTGTGAATAGGCAATCTCCATCCATTGTATGTAGTATCCATTCTCCAATACTCTTTATCCAAATCCTCATAAACTATGGGGACAGTACATAAATCATCCAAGTCAAAACCCTCACAAATGGCATTCTTAGATAAATGTATAATAGGCTCCCCTTGCGGGTTACATATGGCCTTAAGGCTTGGATTATAATGCCTAGCCAGAAGTTGGAGGAGTTTAGCATTTAGAAACACATCAAGAATGACCAATTTACCCAAATTCAAGTGCCATGGGTTTGACATTGGGAAATTCCTGACTCTTCTATTATAGTGGAATTTAAACAATTCATAACCCCTAATTGGAGTCCAAATGTTTCAAAGATATTTACATTTTTCTTCAAGTTTCTCCACTTCCGCCCTAAGTTGTGCAGGCCCTCGGGCTTTGGGAGTCGATCCAGGCAATTGGTCAATCAGGTCCTGGTTTAATTTCCTCTCTTTTGTTTTCTCCTCAGGAGTTTTGTTAGTTTTTTGTTTTTTAGGTTTACTGGTTTCATCCTATAGTTTTTTGCCCTTTCCTTTCACTAGAGTTTCCATCATAATCTTGGACAGTAAATTCAAACTATAGGCTATTGCACATAAGTTTGTATTTATGTACCTGTTATCTGAAGCAGTGATCGAATTCCCCTATTTTCTCCTCCAAGTCTCCACTTGCTTGCTCACTTCAGATAATTCTTTCAAACTTAATTGCAATAGTTTTGAAGCGCATCTCAGAGGATTTCTTCATCGTCTGTAATTAATTGTTCCAGCATTTCAATTTTCTTGATTGTTGTGAAATGTCACATCATCATAACTTCTCTCATCAGCATGATTTTTTTAATGTCAGGGCAACTTAATATCTTCTTATGGCGCATACATTTTCTCATGGATCAATCACTATGACCTTTCATCTATCTCCTCGATGTGATTTTTCATATGTGGGTTTGTATCGGCAAGATATTTTCAAGATCTACCCGATATAGAAGTGGCCATGGTTATCATCGGCCTGACTTTCTTCATCGGTAGAGAAATAACGTTCTTCTCCGATATCTCAAGTGTCTTCTATATGACTATCGATGAGAGTCTTTTCAATGAACGTAGTCATTGTTGTCATCAGAATAAGATGTGACATCGGGATGACTTATTTCAAGTTACCCGATGATTGTTGTTTCCCCGATAGCCCTTTTATATCCTTCATCGGAGAGACCTTCACAACATGCCACTGACATCATTCTGAGTATTGTTTTGGCCAGACTTGCAAGCTTTGTTCTGACTCATTTACTTTCACTGATGGTTCTTATATTCCATACATATCGGTGTGACTTATGCTGAAACAGTTTCGTTAGTCATTGAGACATTAGAATGTCAAAGACTCTTTAATTTTTCACTCCAATGTTCATCTCCTACCAATGATCACTAGTTCCCTCTGTTGCACGGGATGCTCGGTGAGAGTCTTACCAAATTCATCCTCGGTATGATTTATACTATCGGGTAGACTTTCAGAGTATTCTCCTATAGTCTTTTCTTATACCGATAGTCCTCATCATTGATTTACTCAGTGTGACCGCACATTCTCTCTCTGATGAAAGGTCATCGGTGCTACTTTCTCCATCGGAGGTTCTTGAAATCTTCTCCCCGATCATTACTTTCATGCCGATATTCATTTCAGCCTGTTTCTCACATATAGTATGGATCGATATGACGAAAGTGAGGTCTCACCAAAATTAAGGAATTGGAGCCCTACATTATAATACATTTTGATGGGTGAGATATCCATTTGTGATGAAAGTCATGTGATTTTTATGGAATATACCAATTATTATTCCATTTTTTAGGCATAATATTTTCTGATTTGGTTAGACATGGGTGGGTAGGAATATAAGAAAATTTTGAATTTTCCTGTCCCAACAGGAGGGTTGTCACAAACTTGCAAGTGTGAGCCTCAAGAGAGTTTCTAGGAGAAGAAAGTAGATGAGGAGAAGCACAAGGAAAAAATGATGTCAAAGGAAGAAGCTATGCCCAATAAGGGTGGTAAAAGTGCTCCTAGAGGAAAGCCCAATTGGTTAGAGCTAAATTGAAAGAGCTTGAAGTGGGACTAGTGTGTGAAAGGAGGTAGAGTATGATGGCCATGATGCATTAACAAATATATCAAGTAAAGGTAGTTGAACACATAGAAGGAAGCCTATGGAAGGTTGTAGTAGTAAAAGAATTGAATCAATATAGTCACACACTAGGAGGAAGGGACACGAAGTAATATGTTAAGGAAGGGGCATCAAAATAAGGCACACATAGCCTAGGAAGGAAAAGTGGACAAGGAGACAAGGAGGTCCACTAGTATCAATAGGTATACCAATCTAAGGTAGTTTGGTAAATTCACCAAACTAAGGTAGTCAAATAGAGTGCCAACTAAAAAAGTAGTTTGACAGAGTGCCAAACCGTAGAGACTTCCAAATAGATACACCAAACCACAAGGGCAGTCAAACTTAAGGAAATAACTAGGTGAAAAATAAGGTGATAGTTAAATTACCAATTTGAGGTGACCACCCCAAAGAAAGAGGGAGAAGAGAAAAAAGGACCCCATCCTAGAAGGAGATTGAGGGAGAAATAATATGAACTATACTAGAGAGTGCAAAGGCCTAGAGAAGTAGGTCTAAGGGAAATAACTAAAAAGAAATGTGAGCACACATTTCATTTTGTACCCAGGAAGTATGATGTACATGAATCTAAGGGCAAGTAAGGATAACTGCAATCAAAGGCTAAAGAGAAAAGTGTGTGGTGAAGGAACCATTGAAGGAAAGCATGACTACTAGAATGGAGCATGAGAGTAGTTAGGGGCAAAATGACTAAGGCAAAGAAAGAAATTTGCACAGTATGAACATTTGAGGATAGAGCATGATACCAAGAAGGGAGGATGATTCTAGTGTGAGGACAAGCAAATGCCAAACTTGAAGGTAACTTGAAAGATTACCAAATTGAGGTAGTCCACCCAAATCATTAATTATAAGGTAGTTAGATAGATGCGTTGAACTAGAGTTAGTTAGGTAGACTATCAAACCAAGGGTAGAACAGTGTGCATGAGGAAAGAGGCCATGAGGAAGGAGCGCATAATGGAAAGTTCTAAGGGGATGTAAAAGAGTGCAAGGTTGAAGGCAACCTTACTAGGGAAAATAGAGCATCCTAAGGGGATCAAGAAAGCAGACAAGCATAAAAAGGAGGATGCACAAAGGAAAGAGTAGAAGGATGTCTAGTAGGAAAATAGCACAAGAAGGAAGACACACACAGAGAAGAGGATGTGCAATGGAAAAAAGTAGGACACAATAGAGAAATAGCATGATGAAGGCAACGAATGAGGGAGAGAAGGCCTTGATTCAAGGAAGTTTATATGATAGGGCACAAGAAGAAGCAGATAATGAAAATAGAAATAAGAACATGAAATTAAAGGGTATGCAAGTGTAGGGGAAACATGGCAAGGTCAAGTAGAGACTTTGAGACCAAATTTAACTGGTAGACTAGCAATGTTAGAGATTTAATTAATATTAGGATTTTCTAACATAAAAGTGGACAATGTCTAGATCATGATGTTCTATCATGGTAGGGAAGGTAGAGGCCATGAAAGGAGAAGACATAATGACCAAGTTATTTGATACCAAAAATGGGACTTGAATCTTGTGAGATACAACCGTAAATAGGGTAGATCAAGTGGAGGAAGAGCCTTCTTTTTAAATGGCAATGGATAGGATAGATAAAGATGCAGTTGGAAGACTGGTGGAGTAAGGCTTGAAGCTAGGGGGATATTTGGTAGAACACCAAGGTCATCTGACCATAGCAAGGATGGAACACCATTGAGGTAGCAATGAATAAGGACATGAGCTGCTATGAGGAGGGATCGACTACCCTAGAGACAAGGTGGTTGGGAGAATATGTGTACTATGAGTGTCCTCATGAGGTGGAAAGGTGGGTTGAAGGATCTAACCTTCAAGAGGGTAATGAGTATTATGTGAATGGTGAGGTAGGCAAGCACTTTCAAGTTGATTGAAAGATAAGAGTCTAATTTTGGTGGGGGTTGCAAAAGCAAGGATAAAAGGTGATTCAATCCTATTAGAGAGGCAAAGAATGAGAGCTTCTTGTAAGGAAATAGCTACAATGTAACAATGGACAACTGCTTATCTAGAAAGATAGGAAAAACATTTATTTCATGTACTGAGCATAGATATGCTATGGGCACTACTAAAGCAAAAAGTTCCAAATGAACAACTTCCCAAGTGTCATAGGTAGCATTTAGGAGTATATAGAGGCTAGAAGCTTCACAAATAGGGGATATGATAGAAGACTAGAGAGCTAATGGATAGATGACTGAAGAGATAATTAAGAATTAATAGGAGAGGAGAAATAGTTAGGGCGAGTAGAGGCTCAATCAGGATTCAAAAGAACTCTTAATCATGAGAAAAAAATGGTGGAAAAATAGTGAAAATTGAAGTAATCATGTGATTCAAAAGATGATAGGGTCACCCCTTTTGCCAGGGTAGGTCACCTAAGCAATCCTAGGATCTCTTGGGTGACCCTATAGTTAAAGGTCTGCAAAAGGACTTTGGAGGTGCATGAAGACTTGGAACCCAATCTAGGGGCTAAACAAGATGGATGAGGGGGCTAAGAGGGATGAGGAACCTATCATCAAGTTTGAAACTATTGAGACAAAGTGTATAATTTCACACCTCGTGCGTCTTTAGTTGGACCTACCAGGTCATCATCGAACTACTATGTTAGCCCATGCAATTTTGGGCACATACAGTTTCCTTAAGAAATGAACTTTTGTTGTTGATATAGATGTTGAACCCAATAGAATGCAATTGTATAAGATTTTCATGTCTAGTAGGTACAGTGGGTCCTAGAAGTCCTTGTTTATTCATTGGATTCCAACCCTAATTAAAATTGAATTGAGGAAATTGGTCGTGTACATATGTGCTATCAGAAGGCTAGGACCTTCCATATATTTTTTCTACCAATGAGTTTTGCAAAATTGACTTAGGATTCTAATATGGTTTATTTCTTTGTCGGGTCTAGAGTTTCTAGTGCATCATTTACTTCTAGGTGTTTTCTTTTGTTGTTGATAATCCTTGGACCTCAATTTAAACATGATTATATTATGATATCACAACTATGATGTTTGGTGGTCCCCCAGACCTAAGTTTGGTGCGAGGATTAAACTATGTTTAATTGTTCCATCAAGTTTGAGACTCATATCATACACAGTTTGATGAAAAAATGTACACAGTTGAATCCAAAAGCACTCATACTATCTTATGGACTATGGAAAACTCATGCCCACTATAACTCATATCATAGCTGATTGGAACCATAAACTCTTTTTATGTCAATAAGATAAGCCCTAGTTACTAGTGATTAATATTTTTGTGACCATGGTATATTGCTAGAGCTAAGTTAACTTTGAGTTACAAGTTTATTATGTATCTTAAAAAAAGAAAACTCTTAAATTTAAAATTGGATTTGATTGTGACGTCGAGCACATATACCTTCTCAAACCTTGACTACTTTTATAGTAACATAGTCCTCTGATATTTTGAGACTTTGGATTAAGAACCAAATTTCATTCCTTTCTCGTGTTTCAATTGGATTTTGGATTTGTTTTAGTTGCCAATTATAGATAGTTTTGTGATTAACTGAGCTTGAAAATTGAGCTTCTATTCACATAATTAGAGTTTCTTTAGACCTTGGAGATAACATTAAATTAATTGGAAGAGTTTGTTGGTAAATCCAATAGCTTTGAAACTTGAGAAACTCTAGTGCTTTCATGTCTACCACAAATGCAACATTATTTGTGCAACCAAGAATTAAGAAGCTCTAAGAAAGGGAAATGATGTAAACATGTTTAAAATAAATGATAGGTTTAGATTTTGCAACTTAATTTGGAATTAATAGACATAAAGGATAAATCTAAGTATTATTTTATACAAATTATTATTATGAGATATGCTTGGCTTGAATTGGTAAATTAACTAAAGGGTACATATGAGACACTGAATTCAAAATATAATTTAGTATTTTTTTATTTTATTTTAGGGATTTTGGAACTCCTTTACTTTGTGCTTTCGTGACATTCTAGTTGACGTATTCTATTGTTGCGGTTTTTTTTTTCATCTAATATTATATCACCTGTTTAATAAAAAGAAATTGTAATGATAAACCCTAAAATACTAATAAAATCAGATTCAGTGAATTCAATATCATTAGAGTTGTACTTACAAGTCTATGCTCACGAGGAATTCAATTCAAAAGAAAAGTAGAGCAAGCATATTCTAGTGTTGTACTGAAATCTTTCAATTCGTTGGAGTGTAGTTGTGGAATGTCTCATCTTTTGGGCCACAATAAATATAAGTATAAATATTGGTTGGAATTTGGTGTGAAGAAACAAAAGAGTGCAATTGTGTAGTTGAGCTCGTGAGGGAGAATGGGCAGCTTTCCAAGCACTAGGAGACAATGTTGTGTTTCTTGTCATTTGCTTGGAATTGAATGCAATGTAGACTCCAAAGAGACGTCTACTTTGTTAATGATTAAGTAGTTCACATGGCTTGACAGAATTAGAAAAATATTTAATGAGAGATGGAGTGCATCCATCTCCCCAGAGTCATGGCTGATATTACATATCTCCATTAATGGAAGAAGAAACATTACAGCCATTTATAGTAGTGCATAGGTTTTGTCTACAGTAGAGCTTTCAATTATAAAGCTTAGCTTTAAAATTTATCAATAACAATCATTTGTAAGGTTTTGAAATTTGCCTTATTATTCTAAACTTTAAGTATATGTGTCTCCATGCACTTCTATTGTCTTTTATACTTGTATCTCCTAATTCCATAATTGGTTTGTCAATTAAATTGAATATATTAAATGTTTCTACTTAAAATTATATATTTTAATAATTAAAACTTTTTAAATTTGTTATATAAACAAACAAAAGTTTACTATAATGTTTGCTTTGTACTAAATAGTCAAGTATAACAATAAACTATTCATTACACTCATATTATTTACGTTGATATGAAAGGTCATCTTCAATATAATAATAACAATAATTATTATATTAGGACTCTGTTTTACAATATCATCTTAGTATGTCTACTTCCTAGGTTAAGAATAAATTGTGAATCTAATGTTTATTCTATTAAATACAATTTGAGTCACTTTCACCCAGCAATAATTCAAATTTATGTATTTAATATTGTAATGGTTCCTCCCGTTCAAGGGATGGGAGAGAGAAAGGTAAGAAATATACAAGGAAAAAAGGAGGAGAGTATGGGTGATAGTAATGTGAACTTGTGTCCCCCTCTAGATGGGTTTGCTAAATTAGATTTTGATAGAGCATCAAAAGATAACTCGGGTTTGGTTAGAGGTGGAGTGGTTTTGAGAGATTTTGTGGTTCAATTTTTTTTATGGAGGCTCACTTTTCTTTGGAAGCAAACAAATAATAAACCCGAATGAGAGGCTTTGTTAGCATGTTTAAATGATGTGTTCTCTCAAAATCTTAAAAAAATGATAGTGCAAGGAGACTTATTATTAGTGACCAATGCAATTGAGAAAGGCTCAACTCCTAATTGGAATCCAAATCCTTATGTTGAGGAGGTTCAAGGCTTGAAAATGCATTTTTTAGAGATTTGGTTTTCTCGTTATCGTAGGCTTTTGAATTTTACTACTGATTATTTAGCAACCATGGGTACTTTATAAGAGCCCATTATAATAGTTTACAACCACTTTCCTCACTCCTAGAACCTAGACCCATTTGAGCATTTAAGTTTTAAGCTACCTTAGTATGTAAGATGCATAAGGCATGCTAGGGGTCTTTTAATAAAGAAGCATGTATCCTTAGCAAAGGTTCTCTTTGGATTATAATGAGTGATGACTATAATAAATTATATTGTATTTATTTCTTGCTTCGTTATGACATTATTAAATGTGGTATATTGCTTCTCAATAATTCCATCCCATATTCCATAGTAGATTGGTGTGTTTCTCAACTCTTAGCAGCGCAAGGAGAGATATGATCCCTTGTGGGACATTATTGCATAGCATGTGAAGTTTTTGAAGAGAGTCTATATAGGTGAGCTTGGAATTAGTGGGGAGATAGAATGTGGTGTTATGTAGTTTTGTTTTTGTGTGGTTTGGTTGTAAGAGGAAGGATTTTTCTAGTTCTTATAGGCATGGAGTGCAAAACAATTTTTAGAAATAATAATAATAATCTTCATGGCTTGTTGTCAAAGAGTTTATTACATTGCGTTTTCAATTATGGATCTAATGTAGTTTTAGGGTTTGTGAGCTAACTATTGGCTACCTTAGGTGGGGAAGTTGGTAACAAGTCAAAAGTTGCCTTATAAGTGGACTATGCCACAAAACTTGCATTGTATGTTCCTCATGCTAAATTAAGGGTATGTCTGCTTAAATTGTTTTTACCTAATCAGTTTGATGTGATGGATCTTGTAAAGAAAGGGCTTGCAAGTGCTAGTAGAGATGTTAGGAAAAGGGTGGTATATGTTGAGTTGGTAAATTCATCTGAGGTCATGTTTAAAAGGCAATTAGAAATGGAAGAGCTTCGATGTGAGATGGGAGTACTTAGAAGCTTCTATGGTGATATAGGTTGTGTGGTTGTAGGTTTAATGGTTTCTCACCATAATGGAAATGTAGAGGTGGAGTGTGATTATATGATACTAGTGTTTTCTAGTAGCTCATTACATAGAGCTTGTTGTTGAAGAGACTTAAGACATGGTTTGTGTTTCCCTACTTTGGTTAGAGGTTACCAAGGTTGTAAGACCTCGGAAAGTGCTCTCAATGTAGTGGTGTAGATTGAGGAAGTGGTGGTGAATAGATATGTTGTGTTTGAGGGCTAAGAGAAATGGGAATTTGTATGAAGAGGCTATTGGTTCTAATTTTTTGATATCTTTTTGTAAAATGTTTGCTTTAGGATAGTATTAGTTCTTCTATTATAATTTTATGTAATCATCTTTATTATGTTAGGGCTTAATAATAGACTTTATAGTTTGTGTGTTTTAAGCTGGTGATAGTTATGCTTTTCAATGTACTACTTTTTATCAAGGGTGGGGCCCCAATAGAATCCCAACTCTTTAATCTAAAACAAATATTGTAACAATTTCAATCCCTTTTCAAGTATCCTATGTTGGTATTGAGTCTAACATCTAGTATATGTCAATGCACATACTATGCTATAGATATTAATTTCTAATGTTTGTTCATTGGAATTTGTTCACTTTTTCAATTAGCCTCCACCATCAAACCTTCAAGAAACATGACTCTACACATGAACTCCATCAACAAACATGACTCTACACATGAACTCCATGGAGAAAGATAACCTACTAAAAAATGAAAAGAGAATTTAGGTTTGACTAAAAACCATATTATATCAAATTTTAGTTTTAGCAAGTTACTTTCGATTCTTTTTTACCAAAAATCTTTATAGGTGATAATAATTAAAAGAATTTTGTGTTGCATTTTTAAAGACAATTTTTTTTCACTTTGGTGTTATATTATATTTAATCTAAATAAAAATTAATTTCAATGTGCTATTTTATTTAACTAATTTGATAATAACTATAAATGTACTATAAACTATTAAATGCCATATTATTACTCTAAATAAGATTAATACAAGAAATAGGAATTTATCTATGTAAATAGAAATGGACAAAGAAAGGTTACAAGACATTTCTTATTGGTTGGAAGAAGATAAAATGGGATGCAACTGGTTGTAGAGAAAGTTTTTGAATGTTTTGGACTATTGTAAAGGACGTCTAGAGGAGTTAGACACCAGTGTATGGGTCATAGATGTTAGTGTATGGTAGATTGGCATTGGTGTATAGTTGGCTAGTGCTAGTTACCTTCATAGATGCTAGTGTCTTCAACTTTTATCCTCTTAAAAGTTTATGATTTTTCTCACCTAATTTTAATAAGACTTCCTATGTATATAAATATTCATCATCACCTCCTATAATAGAGTAAATTCCAATAGAAGTCTTGATGGAGAAATCAATGGTTGTGAACTATTTGGAAACTAGCTTAGTCAGTCCCCAATTTGGTTTATTCTATCCCCCACATTACTCATAAAATAATAGAGTGTATGAACTATAATTGTTCATGATGAAGTGATGTGTGCAAATATTTGATGCCTATGAAACCCTAGAATGGATTCTAGCTATGGAGTGTTATGTGCAAGTGAGATGGATAAAAATAGGGTGATGAATGTGTCAATCAATAAGGAGGGGATTAGGATTAAGGGTTTAAAGAGTGGAATATAAGAATAGGAGGAATGTGTTTAGGTGCATTTCTACCTAACTATGATTTTTGGGCTCTAATGGAGGATTCCCTTACTATGGTAATGAGGAAAATGGATAAGAGTTGTGAGGAACGTGATAAGAGAGTGAGAGATATAAAAAATATTAAGAGGGGATGAAGATTTTAGAGGTAAAGGGTGTGTATAATAATTAGAAATCCCTAGAATACAGTGATAGCATAAGTATTCAAACAATGGTAGAATGATAACACTACATGGAAAGTGTAGAGAGTAATAGTGAATATCAAAAGTGAAAAGACTGTTAAAATGAGGTTTAAAAACTAGGTTTATAGACATGTCTAGAACAAAGATACATTAGGAAATGTTGTAAAAAATGTTTTCCATTAGTTCATATAGCTTAGAATTCAAACTAGGAGTTGGACACTTATGCCTAGGGGCATTAGCGTATTCTAGGTACCAAGATTTTAGATTTTAGGGGACGATTATAAATAGGAATATTGAGCCTTTTAACTTGTGCATTCTATTTTAGTGATAGATATAGGTTAGAGAATAAAAAATGATATCTCGGATAGGACTATGGACATGGATGTTAAAATGATTGTAAAACAAAAGGTGAAGATTTCAAAGTGGGTCCTTTATTGACCTTACATTTTTACCCCACTTTAATGGGTTGATGGAACTAGGTGAATAAGTATGCTAAAGTAAAGTATATTGCATAAATTAGTTAAATTTATAGAGGATACCACAAAAGGGATATATAAGAGCTCATGGTCTTTATATTTTCTTCATTTTTTCACTTCAATATACACTAGAAACTTACAATGCACTTAAGGAAGAAAAGGACTAGTTACTATTTAGTAAGAACAAATACTCTAGGAAATAACATAAGAAATGTCTAAAAGGAACCACACACACATTTATTTCATTAGCTATATCTTTATTGAAATATGTGAAAATAATAGCTCTTGATCCCTAGAGTATTGCATAAAGTAGGAGTAGGACTAATAAGTACAAATGAACCAAGACATGAATATGGAAATGGAACTTGGTAGAGGAGGAATCACCTTGACAAGGAATTAATTATGACATAACCACCAAAACATAGCAAAGGAGGCTAGGTTAGGCTAAAAATAAAATGGATAACAAAGGGGGTTAGGCTAGGACCAAGATAAAATGTGGTAAATTTGGTATGGGAATTGTGAGAAATCCACCAAACAAAGGAGCCTGGCTAGATCCAAAATAAAATGAGTATATCATCACCATGAAAAATAACAAAGGAGGCTAGGCTAGGCCAAATTAAAAAAGGTACTAAACTCAAGCATATAGAGAGGTAGATTGTATGCTCCTTTTAAATTGATTGGTGATAAGGAGAAGAAGACAATCAATTTAAGGAAGGAAGATGAGATAAGAGGAGAAAGGAACAACTGCCAAGGTATGAGTAAGAAAATAGGAAAGTAGATAGAAAAGGGGGATAAGGAGGAATTGGCCCTAATATGTGGCATAGAAGATTGCCTCCAAAGAAATGACAAACAAATAGGAACCAAGAAAGATAATGTGGTATAATAATAAGAATAAATAGGGAAATATAAAGTGTCATATAACATAAGAAAGAGGGAGAAAATTCTCTAGTGATGGTCCTACAATATAAGTAAATAGTTTTCCCAAAGGAAGGGAAAAA
The DNA here is from genome assembly GCA_027924645.1 of Cunninghamia lanceolata. Taxonomy (NCBI): domain Eukaryota; kingdom Viridiplantae; phylum Streptophyta; class Pinopsida; order Cupressales; family Cupressaceae; genus Cunninghamia; species Cunninghamia lanceolata. The sequence goes on from BSBN01000082.1 coordinate 5,830,977, forward strand.
TTATTTGTTAGAAAAGTAAAAGAAGGATCATAATTCATATAGGAGTATATGGAACCATAGCAAATATAGAGGACTAAGAAAATAGAGTAGAATCTATGTATGCAAGAAAGAGCATAGAATAACAAGTAGGAAGGATATGATAGTAAGCAGCATCCTAAGCCAAAGAAAGGAATATTAGGGAAAAACATAGCATGTAGAGGAAACATATAATGACATAAGTGGAAAGAGATGGTGCAATGAGGAGATAAGTTATGGCATGTATTGGTAGAAGAGAGTAGATTAAATTATAGTACCTATACATATAAGTGAATTAGAAGAAGGAATGCACATGTCAAAAACCATGTTCAAGAACAAGTAGTAGGAGGGATGTGGGAGACACAAAGTTGTGTAAGTAGAATAAATAATGTAAGTCTAAGTGATAGTATCTATGTGTAATGTAGGAGAATGAAAGAGGGATATCATATGCACTAGAGAAGTAGGAAAAGAGAGAGCATATAGAGATATGGTAATTAATGTAGTAACATAAGAATAGCAGGCATGGTAAATATGGGAAATCATTATATGAGAACATGTCAAGAAAAGAGGTAAATTTTGGAGGAATGGGAAGCACAACAAGGTAATGATAGGATAAGAAAATATGAAAATGAGATACATAAAGGAAAATTGAAAGGGAAGTTATAACAAGTGAGATGAGCTAAGAACATACTAATGATGAAGTAAAGGGCACATACACAAATCATATAATGGAAAATAATCAATAATAAATGGGAATCATATCATAAAAATGTAAAAACATAAGATATAATTATTTTAGGAACACAAAGAAGAGAACTTGAATGGATCTAAGGACATGAAATAAATCCTAAAAAGATGATACTAATATTATGATCACTATGTGGGATCTTCATCCTCTAGTTCCATAGAATATCACATTCACAAAGGAGGAAATTGGAATAAAGAGGTGAGAAGTAACAAATAGAATGGAAGGGAATGATAATTTTGGGTCAAGATGAGAAGAGTGTGAGTGCCCTAGTTATTTGAATCATCCCCAAAATGCATGAAGAGAAAAAAAGACATAGAATTTTGAAAACATAAAGAGGTAATTCAATTGACATGAGACAACATAGAAATCTGGGTTAACATTAAGAAGATATAACTATCTTGATGCCTTGCATTACCCCCAAAATATTTAGGTAGGTGAAAATAATATGTACAAAGAGGAATATAGAAAATAAATAGAGGAATAGGATTATAACATTACAAATACAAAAATGTTGCCCTTATCATGTGTCAGAAATAACCTATGGGGTAATACAAATCATTCATCAATAGTGAGGGACAATGAGAAAATAATAATTAAGGATAGAAATCTAGTGACATAAGAAAGATGTATGAGGAGTGCCTAACCAATTATGTCTATGTAGTAGTTGTATAAGGAATCATCATTCTCGGAATCCTTTATGGGGTACTCAACCAAGTATGTCATATCAAACATGTTTGAGATAAGAGGCTCACAAGTATGGATAGTAATAGAAATGAATATGGATGACAAGGGTATAATACTTTCTATAGTCTAAAACATTAAGTCCCCAAGAGGAAGAGGAGCAGATATAGTCACATGAAGAATATAAATAGTAGTAATACTAATATTAGGATGAAAAGGAGGTTCCTCGTAAGGGATAGCATTAGTAATAATAGTAGGAGGATTATTGCAAGGAATGACAACATTAAAAAGAACAAGAGTATAGGAGAATCCTTAGAAAATGGTAAAGGCTTTGTAATAAAAGTAGGTAAAAAAGAGGAAGTTGTGGTGGATGTAGGAAGGGTAGGAGTAGAAGTTGAGGAATCAAATTAGGTAGGTAGTGTTTTGGTTAGAGGGATAACAATTTAGGTCAAGGTGCAAAATGTATTTTATCCTTAGATTTTGGTGGAGGAGGGTGGTGATGAGTTAGTGGTTGAAGAAGGGATGCAATTTTAGGTGTAGGAATAAGGGGTGGAAGGGTAGAATGGCGAGTAATAATGTGAGATTTAGGTTGGAGAAGGGGTTGTTGAGATTTAGGTTGGGCAGGAGGCAATTTAGGTTTACATTGTGAGTGAAGATGTGGTTTATTTTTGGGTTGATATTTGGACCTGTTGGGACCCAGATTTTTTAGTTCCCAAACATTCAAAAATCCCTTGTTTCCCCCTTTGTATTTCCTTGGCCTATTTGACCCGTTGTTGATAACTGATCTAAGACATATTTTCTGGGTCTCCCATGTGTTTGAGTGGAAGAAAAATCTATAATTTTCTAAGTTTGACATGTTTCTGGCCTTGTCCTTAGTTTTATGCTTTTATCAACTTTTCAGAGTTTCAAGGTCATCCATCCTTGCATGCCATTCTTATCAACTCTAAAATCCACATTGGTTCCTTACATAAATTACTAAGCCTTTCAGGCATGCTTTTTGTCATGTCCCCACTCCTCGATCCCTGATGTTTCAAACTCCTAAGTATTTTGGGATAGTGAGTTTGAGCTTTCCCATTTTACTTTGTCTTTGGGGCATGTGCTTTGTGGCATCCCTAATTCCTGACAATCATATTTGCATAAGTATTTTTGGATTGCAATGTGGAGGAGGTGTTCGATCCAATTCAAAAGTGGAAGGTGACTTGGTGGAAGCTAGATTTGTTGGGGCCTAATGAAGTTGCTTTCTATCGGGGTTCCATGTGAAGGCATGACTTCCTTCAAAAACCCAAAGGTTGATATATGTTTTATACTCATCAAGGAATGGTAAGCCCTGATACACCAAGGTGGTTGTTTGCTTGTGCTATATTCCTCAAACTTCAAAGTTTAGGAAGGCACTTGTTAATCTTTCTTAGAAGAGTGATATTTAGTGGAGGCCCGATATGTTAAAGCCCGATCAATTTAATTTTCCTTTGTATTTATTCAAACTTCAAAAATCAAGTAAGTGATTGTTTCTCCCATTCATGATACATATGGATGTTTGGTGAAGGACAAATTTTTCAGGGCCTAATGAATTTTCCTTCCTAGTCTATTGGCTTATCAACATGCGATGGGATGCTCTAGAGACTCTCTCAGACACCATTAATGATCATTTTAGATCCTGATGGCATGGTAGATGCAATTCAATGCTGATGTTACTAAAGCACATGGAGTAGGTGATTCTTACCCAAGCATAGAAGTGGAAGATAATGTTATATACACATGTCTAGAAGATGTAATACAGGTTGGTTGCTGAACCAATTGGAGGTGCAAGTGCTCAGGGAGGATTTATCAAATCATGCTAGTCAGAGCTTCAAACATGGAGATTTTTCTGGTACAGTGTAGGAAGGCTTGTGTAATGCAAATCTCCATGTGATAATATGTGTCCATGGAAGAATGCAATATTTTAGGGGGTGTTTGAACCAAGCTACTCACTATCTCTTGCCACACTTGCTGGTATGACTCTAACAGAGTTTTGATAATGTATGATAGCATTTAAATCAATACAAGCTTTTGTTTTGGGTCATTCTTTTGTTGCAAATGGATTATTTCATACCTTTCTGGATCATTAAGTATGCTCATCATATGGGATTTAATCTAGGATATGCATGTAAGTGCATGTCTAATTTCTATTGATGCTTATTAGATTTATTTACTTCATCTTTGCTTCTCATGACTCAGTTGCCTAATGTAGTAGGCATCGGTCCAGTTTGGTGAAGGGCCAACAATCTTTTTTAAATTTAAACCTCTATTCTAGGTAGTTGTAGGAGTAGGATTATGAATAGATTAGGTCTTACATGTTATCCATGATTCTTTTTTATAACCAGGGACAAACCTCAATAAATCCAAAATAGTTTAAATCACTAGTGAATCATGTTCATGTATGCCTGTAATATCTATTTTGTGTATGTAAAGTTTAAGTGGATTCATTTTAAGGAATGTGATGTTGTCATCTTTAGGTGCATATGCATAGTGCAATAATCAATTTGAGTCAAGGCTTTATGTAGCCAATCGTCTTGGTCTAGTGACATTCATAGGGGGTCAAGTGTGCATTGGGTATGGTTGTGGTTATCAATTTATCTTTTATTTCATGCCTCTAGGAATATCCCTCCTTGGTTTAGCTAAACCAAAAGTCAAGAGGAGATTACTCACTCCTAACATTTGGCTCATATTCATCCTTAGCCTATTGATGAGTCTTTTTCTTGCTTCCTTAATGGCATCCCTAGCCTAGGAGATCAAAAAACATTCTAGAGTTTTGAACCTATGTTTTTGAGACCCAACATTTGGCATCGTTGTTGGGGATAAAATTACTCTATCCATTGCTAGGTGTAGGAAACTGGAAACATTTTTCATGCCCCTGTATTAGAGTTTTAAAATTGTGCGTTGTTTTTTCTTAAGTTTCTTATTCAGTAACTTATTCCAACAATATGGTGCCATTGCCAAGGATGAATTAAAAGGTTGAATTATTTTAAAAACCCATGTAATAGTCATCAAATTTTGCAGTAGTCTGTTTGCATTTTGTTGTGTGTTGAAGTTGGCAGCCCGTCAACTTATGCCAAGAGAATGGCATCATTACCAGAGAGAAGTTAAGGGTTTGAAAATTTTAAAGACTCTTCTGGTAATTGGACCCAAAAAATTGTGGCCTTGGTAATTTTTTCGCTCCAAGGATTTCCTCATTTAGTGAGGTGGTGACTCTGCCATCACAAAACAAAAAGAAAATTTATTGTTGTTGTTCCTTTATTTACTATTGGTAATCAAATCATCCCATCTTAATGCGCAACAACTAGTGTTCAAAGGTACATGGTTTGTTCTTCCTTGATTTTGGAGATTGAGTTTCTTTCTTTGCAAAGAAACATAATTTGTAATGCTTCTATTTTATTCCTTGCATGGTAAAAATTTTTAGTTATGGCCTCTTGGTATGGGTATGGTCTCCCTTGGGAGGCTCCTTTGTGCTATACTAGTGGACTTGCATCCTATGAGAACACATGCATTTACCTACAACATACAAAGAAACAATGAACTTGTTAAGCAACTAAAAGAGTATGAAATTGAAAAAAGAAATCAATTGATAGATTCCTTCTTGCAGAAAGAAAAAGAAATAGGAAATCAAATTAGGATGCTTAAGTCTAGGGTGCAATCTGATGCTTGCCATGCTACCCCTAAAAATCTTATTGCTTAATCCCCAGTCACTCCCCTAGATACAATTTACAATTAGTTAGACCTCTCTTGGGTTGATTACAAAACACAGAACATGCCAACCAGGATCTAAAATTAGATGCCCATCACTGATGGGTATAATATTTGGGAAGGGGACACACATTTTGATGATTTCTTAGGTTTCATGGAAGAGTTTTAGTTTGAGGATGAAGACATGTGGATGAGGTTCTTTGTTAGGTCCTTATGTGGAAAGAAAAATAAATGGATTCATAATTTTCTCAGGTAGTCATTTGCCTTGTGGAATGAACTTGTGGATGCATTTGAAAATGAATTTGCTAAAGATCTAGACCTTGCTGATCTTGTCAAGGAATTAGAAATAATCAAAAGAAAAGAGAGAGTCTAGTATAGACTTCAATCATAGGTTTGCAGTTGCCCTTTCTAACATTCCAAATAATTTCAGAACTAACACTCCTGCATGCATTGATATGTTTTTTAAAGCATATGATGCTGATTTGAGTTTAGTACGGGAAGACTTTCAAATAACAAGTTTGTAGAAAGAATATTTATGCCTAGACTACTTGGAAAAGATGAGGGATGCATACATAGTAAAGTTGTTATCCACAAATGTAGGTACTGCTAGTAAGGAAAAAGCTACTATGAATATCAGTCATGTGGATGCAACTAATTAGATGAGTATAACATCAACTCAAGATGATTGTGTAGTCAGAAGGGCAGAAGATGAAGGTTGTGCATTGTATGAAAGTGATACAAATGATGAAGGCAGTGTGTGCACCCACCTTCAGCTGGATAGTTCATCGAATGAAAATGAAAATGATAGCATCCATGACGACTTCCATCTTGATGATGAGGTATGTGGCTTGTTGAATAAAGATGAAGGCATGTGCACAAGTGAGTAGTCAAGTGAATCAGCTTGTGAAGCTAATCATGTAAAGTGTTCACAAGTAAGTGATACTCATGATGAACAAGAAGCTAGTTTCTTATTTTACATTCTTCCCTCTTTTGTTCCTATTAGTTATTATGAAGAATTCAATGTTTTCTTGCATGAGGATGACATAGAGGTGGCTACATTGGATGATAACTAATCAGAGACAAACATTGGTGCAACCATAGAATTTCAGTGTGAAGAACTTGCCCTTGATGAATATGGAGATGGTGGCCATGTGGATGCATATGAGAACCTATTTATTTGGTGCAAGGTTTGTTGTCTTCCCCATGAAAAATGTGCTTCAAGTGGGCCATAGAAAAATGTTACAAGAATGAATGAGGAAGAGGAAGTGTGTCACCAGTCACTCTACACTAGTTATTGTGACATAGGAGTTTGCCTAGATGAACAAGAAACAAAGAGACACTTGGAAGAACTTGGTTCCTCACCTGAGCTGTCTCATGATGTTGAGTCTTGTGATGATTATTTTGATTTCATCCTAAATCATGATCATGATTCAGATATTGAAGAGTGTAGAAGCACATTTGAAAGTTGTGTTCAAGGGTTTCGTGGAGATACAAATGAATATGAATCTTTCCACTTTGATGTGGGATGTTCACCAACCCTTTAAGGTGTTGGTGCTACAATAGAGGTTGAGCCCTTTATGTGGGACATTGATGTGGATGAGTAGCAAGACATGTGTATGGTTGAACTTCAACAGGTTGCAATCCAACTTGATGGTGTATCTGAGCTTGAGGCATTCCAATTTGGGATGCAAGATCATTTCCTTCCTTGTGTTGAGCAAGGTTGTGTTCAAGTACACCTTTCTTTTCCATGTGAATTGGAGGTGTTCTCCTTTTACCTCAATGTTCATGACGAGGTTAGCAGGTATGACAATGCTACATCTTTTGATGATGGATGTTTTCCTACATCCATTTCTTTTGATGCTAACTTGATTTTTAATGTCTCACCCCTTGCTACTAGGAACAAGCATAGTGTGATGTAGAAAAGGTCAAGAACCTATTATTTGTGTCCGTCCTATAGTAATGATGTTTATCGTGGAGTTGGCCTAGGATTCATGAGAATTGGTTGTAGTTTGGTGCATGTGTGTGGTAACTATCATTTGTTGCAGTTGGGCGGTGAATGCAGTTTTAGTTTGAGGGAGATGAGCTCCTTCATTCATCTTGTCTTTGATAGAGGCAAGTTGTTTGAGTTACCTAGTGTAGGGTTGGCCTACCTTGTGTTAAAAATTTGTTTACAATCATTATTCCTTTTGTGTCTTCATGCCTATGATTGTAAGTTGTATTGTTGTATATATGCCCTTGTTCTAAAGACATGTTTAGTTTTTCCCTATTCATTTTTGCTTTTTGGTCTACTTGGAGATAGTTGGTTCTCATTGTGCCAAGTTTGGCACATGTCCTTAACCAAAGCAAGTGTTGGGACCTAGATTTTTTAGTTCCCAAACATTCAAAAATCCCTTGTTTCCCCCTCTAGTTTACCTTGGCCCATTTGACCCATTGTTGATAATTGATCTAAGACATCTTATGTGGGTCTCCCATGTGTTTAAGTGCAAGTAAAAATATAAAATTTTCCAAGTCTACCATGTTTCTCACCTTGTCCTTAGTTTTGTGCTTTTATTGGCTTTTTGAAGTTTTGGGGTCATCCATGCTTGCATGCCATCCTTATCAGCTCCCAAATCTACCTTGGTTCCTCACATGAATTTATAAGCCTTTCAGGCATGTGTTTTGTGTTCGCCCTACTCCTCGATCCCCAATGTTTCAAACTCCTAAGTATTTGAGGATTGCGGGTTCAGGTTGTCCCATCTTTCTTTGTCTCTGGGCCATGTGCTTTGTGGTATCCCTAATCCTTGATCCCTAACATTTCATATTTGCATAAGTATTTTAGGATCGTGATGTTGGGGAGGTGCTCGATCTGATTCAAAAGTGAAAGGAAACTTGGTGGAAGCCCAATTTGTCAAGGCCTAATGAAGTTGCTTTTTGTCGAGGTTCCATGTGAAGGAATAATTTCCTTCAAAAGCCTGAAGGTTTCCAAAGGCTAATATATGTTTTATATTCATTAAGGAATGGCCAGGCCTGATATGCCAAGGTGTTTTTTTCTTGTGCTATATTCCTTAGACTTTGGAGCTTGAGAAGGTAATTATTTCTCTTACTCATAAGAGTGGTATTTGTTACCAATGAGGATTGCACCCTATATGAGTTAGACTCAACTATCCTGTGTAACATGGAAACATTCTCAAGCTGTGGGTGGCTTATCATGAGAATGAATCTCTAGAGAGGGATGGTTCCCCTGGTAGATCACCTAAAACTACTGATTTTTCTGAGAAAAGGGATAGAAGGATAACTGAAATGGAAATCTTAAAACTTAAAGGGTGATGCACAAGAAACTTTTAAACGTAATCACTAATCCAACTCACAATCACCTCTCAAAACATTTACTCTCACAATTTCATGTGAAACATGCAATACAAAAATGATTTGTATGAAGGTTTGAAAATAAACACAACATACAACCTGCATTACATGAAACTTCTGCACACATATTTGCAATAATGAGACATGAAAAAGGATTCAACACTTAGAATCACAATGAAACATCAAATCATTACTGCAAAATGAGACAAAAACTATGAGATAGGAATGCTCTGCTGCTTTTCTTGATTTGAAAGGAGCTGCATAATCACTATGGAAATCTGAGTTACAAAATAAATCTTACAAAACTCTCTGCAAGTGATCAAGAGAGGAAGAAGCAAATCTAAACTCTGATCATCCTCTAATCTTCTCTTCAAAACGAAGTTTTTCCCCCATATATATATCTAAAAGACTTTCTAAAAGTGAAAAGGGAAAGAAAATCAACTAGCTATCCACCTAAAAAAGAAACCAAAGTCTCATTTTTTAGCAAAGTGAAAAAGCCACAAAAAGAGGGCCTAGAACTGACCTAAATTGAGTGAAAATAGGTGGCAAGTTTCCCTACCAAGTGGACCTATCCAAAAGGACACTAAAATCAGTCAAAACTGACTAAAAAATAGAAATAGAAGCTTCAGTTCACTCCCTCTTTCCATTTTGCATAATGCAAACTCAAACAAAAAAGAAGGCAAGTGAACTAGCCTTGCCTTATTGAGTGTTCTGCACTTGCTATTTATTTTTTGCATTTACTTGACATTTATTAAAGTAATTTATAAAACATTACTTTAATAGTGCCTTACATTTGACTGTAGTTTCAAATTTGTAAAATAGATAGAGGGGCCCACCTTGGCTTTTACAACTTGAAAAATTCTAAATATATGCAAAGTTTACCAATATATGCAAGATTTATAAAATATATGCAAAGGTATTTAAAATACCTTATACATATGGATGAGCATTTAAACAAAAGCCAAGGAATAAGAGTCTTTTTTTAAAAATTAAAGGCAAAAAAGAATGCTTTATGCCAGGTTGGTCATTTAGGGAAAAGGAAACCCTAATAGCAAAAAGCCACGGCCTCTTTGTGTTCCATTTTGCACTTGCCAGTTTGGGTGCCGCCATTGTTGGAGTTTGTTCGAGCTTCAGACTAGCAAAAATTACTAATAAACTACAAACTGGGTTGGTGAGAAATTTAAAGGGTTTTTTTTTCTTATTGTCTTCTAATATTTGTAAACAAATCTCAAAAACCCAGATCATAGTTTTTAAGATATGACTGAAACACGTGACTGATGTCCTTATTTTGCTATCTATTGTGCCTCTAACTATTCCTTCTGAGTTTGCATCTGCAACTTTCATTTGGTTTGAATGCATCTCATGATGTACTTACGCTATTCCTCATCATGCCTTTTGACGGCTCTACACATGGTTTATGAAGGGCTCTTCTTGCTTCTAACGGCAACTAACTATCTTCTTTCTGCCAGTTTAGGCGTCGCCATTGCTAGGGTTTGCTTGAGCTTCCGACTCTTGAAAATTCTTTGAAAACTACAAACTGGGTTGGTGAGAAATTAAAGGGTATTTTTGTCTTATTGTCTCCTAATTTTTGTACAAAAATCTCAAAAACCCAAATCGCAAATTTTATGATATGACAGAAACAAAAATCTCAAAAACCCAGATCGCAAATTTTATGATATGACAGAAACACGTGACTGTTCACTGTCCTCTTATGCAAGGTCTTTATGTGATACTGGTGCTCCACTGTCCAATCATGGTGGCTGCCTTTTCTTATTGGGTTCTAATTGAGAAAATATTTTGTCATTTATGCTAGTGATGTCAATCAACTCACCATTATAGGTGACAAGATATATGCTCAAAGTTGATAAATATAATGCTTTTGCACTCTTATCCCTCTCAAAATAAGAGGGCATTATGCTGGGCTCAACCCTTGTGGGAGCCCATTTTATTCCACATGTTGTGATGTCAAATATGATGGAATATGAAATGATAAATAAACATGTACCTGCACAGTGAACAAACAAGTTAGCAAAATAATGAAGCTGAAAGCTTCCAATGATGCAATAATTCTTCTGCTCTTGAATGCTCCTGAATGTCTGTGAAATCTGCATATTTGATCAAATGTTTCATAGGAGTATATTACATAGCTGTTGGTGTATGCATATGAGGAGGAGTTTGATTCTGAGATCTAACACAATCTATTTCTGCAGGTATCTCTGGAGTGACCAACAAAGAAGCTAGAGATGGAGCTGAAGACACACCTGTCAACTTAATGATTTGTCAAATGACGAATCAAATTTCCTTTCATGTTCTTTACTTCTTCAGTTGTATAGTTTACTCTTTGTGTTTCATTTCATCATGTATGATCAGTTACTCCCATGGCTTGTGTGGGACATCATGTGATGTAGAGCATCCACCACTCAAACCCTAACATACAATTGCAAATGTATGTCTGTTCATTTCTTAATATGCATGCAAACTTTATCTTATAAAATTTCACTCCTATTGCAACACATAACACCATCAGCTTCACAAAATACCTTATTCTTGATCACCGTAGCACTTGCACATACAAACACTTACCTGCTACGCCCACGACCCATTTGCATTTGCCGCTTTTCCTGCACTGAGCATACAACACATGACCTCCGATCGCTGGTTAGCTTCACCCTCGCTGTCGATCGTCCTTTGTATCCAAACCTTGTATCTGCGGAATTTATATTGCCATATACATTCAAAAACATACAACATGAAACATACATTCGTCGAATATTCCCTCGAAATATGCCTTTGTTGAGAGTTGACCACTGACTTCCCTTGTATCAACTTGATGTATATTTGAAATATACATTTCAACATACAACCTTTAATATCCAAATGTAGGATACACCTAAAATGTCTCCACATACATATGCAGTATATTCACAGATTGTCTTTGACATACAAAAGACATATACTCATAAACTATATAACCTGATAAACTTTTACATCATACAAACCCCAATGTGCATATGTGGGATACTCACAACATTCATCTGCGGGATACACAAGAAATGTACCTAATACTCACCAATGATATACACAGTGAATGTATATCTTCAATGTACATTCGCAATGTACAGTCATACATGCATATCAAATATGCATTGACCGAATCTTGACTTCTTTGTATGCCGATTGAAACTCTAACTTTCTCTCTCCCTTGTACATGCGATAGACTTGTATATTTTGATGTATGTTTCAACATACAACAGTGATTGACCAAAAGTGATATACTCACAATATGTGATATAGATATACTTACAGATTGTATATTTCGCATACAAAAGTGATATACACACACTTTGTATGTCTCTTGCAACCCACACGGATTTTCACTATTTCGATCCGCTTTTTACTTAGCGACTACTCAAATTGATCTCCTCCTCAAACATGTAGCTCTCTGCACTTCAACAATCTAGAACACAGCCATGCTAGAATCCTTTAATGCATTCCTTGCCTGATCCTGCAAGTGTTAACACAGACACAACAAAAAACAAAACCCTAACTAATATATATACAGCCATTCCACCGATTCAGAGAATCAACCGGTGGAATGGATAAACGAATCCATCCGACCTCAGTATAGAAAATCAATTACACAGTGAATTCAAAAGCAATAGAACCTTGTTTATTATGCTTCTTTAGAAAAGCGATTACACATGCTCTGTTTACAATTCCACAACTGAACTAAATTGAACCAACTACTAACTCTCTATCTGTCCTTCGATCTGTCCCTGGGGGAGTATTTATCTACTCACAAAGAGTAGTACTGACTTGGTTCCTAGCAGCTGGGAGACAATTCCAAGCGACTAGGAGAACTAACTAACTAGCAAACTCTTAACTAGCAACCTAAAAATAGCAAGCATTAGTCAAACAGACCTTATTACATTTAATGGTCATTTAGGACCTTATTGAAAACATAAAAATAAACATAGAACAACTAAATGCCTCATGGAGGCCACTGTGGGTTAGGTGCACCTGCACCATACTCCCCAATTGGAAAAGAACTCATGTCCCATGAGTTAAGTCTTTGACTAAATCCACCTGTAGCAGTTGTCTCATATCTGCCCCATGATCTCTGTGCTGCAACCTACTGCCATGGAGGCAAATACTCATTCCTAGCATTGTAGGCTTTTCTCACATCTTGTTGGTCATTCTTTCTGACCATCATCTCTGTCTGAACATGGACAATGGAAACCCCATTTACTGCTATGGCAGAATGAGTTTGCTTTTCAACTCTTAGAGGGCAAACAATAGTCCCTACTATGACTGCATCCTTGTCATTCCAATCAGCCTCTGGCTATGTACAAACCTGCTTCTGGATCTTCTGCTGATCCACCTGATCTCTATCAGTCATAACTGAAATCTTCTCCAAACTCTGATCTCCTTTCCTTGAGATATCCTCAACTGCCTTTGACTCTGCTGTAGGCATCTTCACAAACTCTTTCTTACCTACCAAAATAATCGTAGCTGTCTTCTTTGCTTCAACATCCGCCTGCATAGGTGCCAACAAAATAGTTCTCCCATCCTTCATGATGGTGTAGGTATTAGCATACCCATCATACAATGTTGTCCTATCAAATTGCCATGGCCTACCCAACAGTAGGTGACAACATTCCATGGGCAATATGTCACACAAAACTCTATCCTGATAATCTCCAATATGAAAATCAACATATGCCTGTGCAGATACTAAAAGTGATTGACTATGACTTACCCAAGATGCTTTGTAAGGATTTTGATGTGGAATCCTTTCCAATTTCAGTTTATCCACCATTTCCTAAGAGACCATATTGTCTGTTGAATCAGAATCTATTACTACCTGGCACACTTTCCCTTTGCTTTTGCAACAGGTCCTAAAAAGTGCTCTCCTTTGAAACATGTCCTTGGATGTCTTCAAGATTGTTCTTCTTAACATCAATGCTTCTCCTATCTTAGGATACGCATAATTTGTAGTAGTGTTTGAGCTTGTCCCACCTTGATCATCAGATTCTTGGACCAGATTTGTCCTCCTTTTTCCCACTGAATTGGTTGCTTTTTCTGGACATTTAAATGTTGGGTGACCATATTCACCACAAGTGTAACACTTTCCTGAGAATGTATTGGAACCTCTTCCATTTCCAAACCTATCTCTTGTGCCTTTCCATCCACCTCTGAAATCAAACTGTTCTTGTCCTTTACCAGCCTCTTCTTGATTCTCATTTGCTTGCCTTGTTGTAGGAGCTAATCCTCTCCCTCTGGTATTGTTGCCTCTTCCTCTCATAGACTTGTCCTATCTCCTTTTCATCTTCTCCTCAATCCTGATTGCCATTTGATAACATTCTTCCACACTCCTAGGGTTAGCCAAAACTAATTCATCTTGTATATTCAATCTCAAACCAGCCAAATATCTAGCAACTTTTTCAACCTTATTCTCATGATGACCAGACCTCATATTCAACTTGTAAAACTCCTCAGTATATGCCTTCACATCCATTTCCTTTTGTCTTAAAAATTGAAGCCTCTTAAACATTTTAATTTCATAATCCTGGGGTAAAAATTTACCTTTAATCCTTGCTACCATCTTGTCCCATGAAGAAATCTTTGACTTACCTTGCTTTCTTCTCTCTGATTGTACATAATCCCACCATACCAAAGCATGACCTGTCAATTTGGTCTTTGTAATCTTTACCCTTTGCTCCTCAGGAACCTCCTCACATTCAAAGTGATTATCTAATGCAACAATCCAATCAAGTAACTCTTCCTCATTTAAACTTCCAGTGTACTTTGGAACATCAATCTTTACCTTAGGTTTATCATTCTTGACTGCCCTTAACAGTTTTGCAAATCTCTGATCTTCAACATTCAGCTCTTCATCTACCTCTTCAAATTCTTCAACATCGTCTTCCTTTTATGATTCACTTTCTTCCACTTCTCTTCTTTTGTTTGTCTCCAAGGCTGCAAGCCTGGCTTGAAGTGCTTCAGCAAGCTCTTTCATCTTCCTCATCTCTTTAGCCTGTTTTTCCTTCATCTCCTGCAATTCTCTGGCAGTACCATTACCTTTTGGAGGCATCTTGTGAACCTCGCAATACTTCTACTCCTACCTTCTTAGGGACAGAACCAAACACACAACAGCCCAAACCTTTTGCTGAGCTCTAATACCACTATGATGCAGAGCATCCACCACTCAAACCCTAACATACAATTGCCAATGTATGTCTATGCATTTCTTAATATGCATGCAAACTTTATCTTATAAAATTTCACTCCTATCGCAATACATAACACCATCGGCTTCACAAAATACCTTATTCCCGATCACTGTAGCACTTGCACATACAAACACTTACCTGTTGTGCCCGCGACCCATTTGCATCTGCCACTTTTCCTGCACTGAGCATACAACACATGACCTCTGATCGCCGGTTACCTTCACCCTTGCTATCGGTCGTCCTTTGTATCCAAACCTTGTATCTATAGAATTTATATTGCCATATACATTCAAAAACATACAACAGGAAACATACATTCACCGAATATTCCCTCAGAATATGCCTTCGTTGAGAGTTGACTGCTGACTTCCCCTGTATCAACTCGATGTATATTTGAAATATACATTTCAACATACAACCTTTAATATCCAAATGTAGGATACACATAAAATATCTCCGCATACATATGCAATATATTCACAGACTGTCTTCAACATACAAAAGACATATACTCATAAACTATATAACCCAATAAACTTTTGCAACATACAAACCCCAATGTGCATCTGTGGGATACTCACAACATTCATCTGCGGGATACATAGGAAATGTACTCGATACTCATCAGTGATATACATAGTGAATGTATATCTTCAATGTACATTCGCAATGTACATTCATACATGCATTTCAAATATGCATTGACCGAATCTTGACTTCTTTGTATGCCGATTGAAGCTCCAACTTTCTCTTTCTCTTGTACATGCGATAGACTTGTATATTTCGATGTATGTTTCAACATACAACAGCGATTGACCAAAAGTGATATACTCACAATATGCGATAGTGATATACTCACAGATTGTATATCTTGCATACAAAAGTGATATACACACACTTTGTATGTCTCTTGCAACCCACGCGAATTTTCACAGTTTCGATCTGCTTTTTACTTAGCGACTGCTTAAATTGATCTCCTCCTCAAACATGCAGCTCTTTGCACTTCAACAATCTAGCACACAGCCATGCTAGAATCCTTTAATGCATTCCTTGCCCGATCCTACTAGCGTTAACATAGACAAAACAGAAAACAAATCCCTAACTAATATATATATAGCCATTCCACCGATTCAGAGAATCAACCGGTGGAATGGATAAATGAATCCATCCGACCTCGGTATAGAAAATCAATTACATAGTGAATTCAAATGCAACAGAACCTTGTTTATTATGCTTCTTCAGAAATGCGATTACAGATGCTCTGTTTACAATTCCACAACTGAACTAAACTGAACTGACTACTAACTCTCTATCTGTCCTTCAATCTGTCCCTGGGGGAGTATTTATCTACTCACAAAGAGTAGTACTGACTCGGTTCCCGGCGGCTGGGAGACAATTCCAAGTGGCTAGGAGAACTAACTGACTAACAAACTCTTAACTAACAACCTAAAAATAGCAAGCATCGGTCAAACAGACCTTATTACATTTAATGGTCATTTAGGACCTTATTGAAAACATAAAAATAAACATAAAACAACTAAATGCCTCATGGAGGCCACTATGGGTTAGGTGCACCTGCACCATCATGTTTCGTTGTAAAATGAATAAAGACAACAATACTATGCAAATTTATGTAATTGCTTCTATTGTAAAACATTGCATAATAAAATCTGAATTCCATTTGAAAGCATTTACATGTAAATGGTTAAGATTAGCAAAAATTGGTTAGAGTACCTTTCACCTTAAATGTAATCAACCGTTTTAGCTCTACCCAATTGAGTTGTAAGTGAAAAATAGGTAACATTTCTGGCAATTTCTATTGAATGCTTGCCTGCTAAGCATGTAGACCAGTAGCCTTAAACAATCCATTGGGCATGGAGTCAAATTCTGCCCCCTTAAACTCAGAAAACCATTGTAACTCAGCTGCAAATGCTCCAAACAACAACAAAACAAAAATAAAGCAAACTACAGGGGCCCTAGAGGCCAACAACTATGCAACAACACTTAGGGAAAAGAAAACCAGACTGAAATGCATGTGTAAACAACACTTATTAACTAAAAACACTAACTCTAACCTACTCTAACTAGTAGAGATGGTAGCTAAACAAACCCATTAACTGGCTTTGAGAAATAAGTCCCCTTTCTAAACAACAAGAGATGATTTGCATGTTCATGACCTATTGATAAGAGGTGAGAAGCAAGAACACACCCCACAAACTGTTGCAATGCAACTTGAAAATTATAACCAAACTTATTCACTCTTTGAATCTAATCAAACATACTATTGATTTGAACTAAATGGGTCTGTTGTTCTTCAATTGCAATATGCTCTTTGGGTACACTCATAACCTTTTGAATCTTGTTGGTAACTTTGCTGGCTAAATCTCTGATGGGGCATCCTCTTGAAAGGATGAAGCTTAACATCTTATTGTTGGTTGTCTACTATTTCAATCTCATTTTTCTGATTTAAACCACTTGAAAACATGTCATCAGGCTTTACTCAAAACTCCTTTAATGTGTCTTGAAGAGTAATGTCCCACTTTTCCCCTTGTTCATCTTGAACAATATTTACATAAATCTTAGCCTCTTGATGATTCAAATCAAGACTGCTCTCATTAATCTGCTCATGAATCAACATCTTGTCCACATGGTTTTCAACATTTTGCTGCTCAATACTTGACACTGGCATGCCTTTTATATTTTCATCCACTAAGTTAGGAAGACTATCAAACATATCACTTGAAACTTCTTTCACATTATCTAGGTTTGAAACAAAATCCTCAAGATCATTCCAAAATGAGTCCTCTTCAGAATCTTCTTGGATATTTAATGAAAGAGGATTGTTTTTTTACCTCATGGCAGCACTCAACAAGTTTTGTAGACTCCACAAAAGGCTAATTTTTGCACTCCTCTTGCTGGTCCAAGGCTTCATCATCACATTTATTGTCCTCAATCAGTAACTCATCACATCTTTTGACCTCTTCCTTCTACTCTAAAACTGTGGTTGATGGGATCAAAACAACATTTTCGTCATTCCTGATGTAAGGAGGTAACTCATCAAGCCAAACTGTGGAATGCTCCTTTTGATCAACCTCTTTTACCTCTTCATCCTTTTGTCCTAACTCTTCTTTTAAGATAAATACTTAAAAAAAATTATCCTCTTCTACAAAACAAGGAAGCTCATTAGTCAAAACATTGAAAGGGCCATTTGGAGAAGACTTTTGTTGTTTAATCTTTTGCTGCTACAATTGAGAATATTCCATAGTTAAATGGGATAGATTTACATTTCTAATCTTCTCCCAGATGAGTGAGATATCCTGATCAATAGGCTCATCCTTGGATTCATTAGGTGGAGAAACTTGGGGAGCTTCCTAGATTTCTTGAAAAAAAAAATGTTGCTCAAGGGGTTGCCCTGTAACTATACTAGGCTGTTCCTGATTATTTTCCTTAATTTGTAAAGGATGAAGGCTTCTGAAACATGGAATTTCAAGCTTTAGAGGCTGGCTTGAGGAATTAAGGACTTTATCCTACCTAAAACTTGGAATCTCAACTTTAGGAGTATTAGGAGACTCACTTTATCTAAAACTTGGAAACTTATACTTACGAATCTCTTTTTGAATAGGCTGATCTAGAATAGTAGGAGTTGTTTGGACCTCTCTCCTTTGAAACTGAGCAAGCGAAAGCTTTGTGCAGCTGCCTCACTCTCAAGATTCTCTTCAAATTGTCTCCTTTGTGTCTCAAGCTCCTGGTCAAAACAAAAGGTCTCACAAGGTTGCTGCTCCTATTGTTAGAGATAGGCTTGGTGATCTAACTCCTATTGCTACAAATTAAACTCTTCATATTGTCTTCCTTGAAACTCCCTTTCTTGTTGGCACCGATAATCTGAGTAAGCCCAGTCTTCCTGTTGTATGTTATACTGTTGATCCATCTAATATCTTTGATTTTCTTCAATTTAACTCATTTTCCTCTCATAGTTCAGCCTTATATTTTTAATATCCTGAATGTAAGAAGGTTGGGCAGGGGTGGGAGGGTGGTAATTATATTGAGCATGCTGGTTTTCTTGGCAAGCCATGGAATTTGGACTAAAACTGGCAGCATGGCGAACCTTATATGGCTGATAATGAGGTGAATAAGTAGAATTTTCATAATATGGTGGATGGAAAGACATTTCCATGAAACCTGGACATATTTGTTCATTCAAAAGCTAGAAAACAAGCAAAATTAGATTTTGTTTGAAATAAACCAGCATTTGATCATACTGAAACTAGTAAATTTGAGCTCAGAGTCGCGAGATGTGTTGTTTTCTTGCCTCCAAAGGTAGAGATCACTGACATACACATCAAATATCAGTGATAAGTGATCAAATTTTAGACTGAAAGAGTCCATTCTATCCCACAAGGTGTGCCAAAAAACTGTTATCAACAAGGATTGCACCCTAGACTCAACTATCCTATGTAACATGGAAACATTCTCAAGCTATGGGTGGCTTATAATGAGAATGAATTGTTGTAAGCATGGGCCTAACTGGTGTTGTCATTGATGTCAACATACTCCTGTTGCATTGATGATAAGGATTGGATGAGTTGTGAGCTGACGATATTGAGAAAAATAGTCTCAATCAGGAACAGTGAAGAACAGTGATGACAGTAAGACAAAAGTCCAAGATAGGATGAGGATCAGAGGATGAGGATTAAATGGTTTATAGATATGTGTCTTAAGGTGATCCAGTAGAGATTTTAGAGGTCTGCATGAAGATCTGAAGAAGGTGTGGCCGCTCAAGTAAAACCGGTTCCGGTAGGTGTTCAGAAATGACAGAGTGATACAGACAAGTCCGGTGAGATCCAGAATTGCATTGTCATGTTCTACAGATTTGAGGGAGTGTTGAGGAAGTCTTTGTGGAGTGTCAACTAGATTGGTTCATGGTTTGAAGGTCCGCAAGCATCTATTCCTTTGTGACAGTAATGACAGACTGTGTTCTTGAGGTTCCAAATGAAGGGGAGGTGGATTTCAATACGCAGATGAAGTATGGATGTTCTTGGTGATTCAGGCAAGCTTGTGGAGGTCTTTGGATCATGTCCAGTTCGTGTTGGTGGTCCACATTGAAGTTGGAGCTCGCATTGAAGAATAGCTTCTAGATGATGGTGTTCTTTCTGAGACTAGCCGACTGGATGAGTTACACATCCTGAATGTTCTTGTTGATGTTTGCCGACTTAGATGATCATTCCTAAGTTGATGTCTTGTATAAATAAGGGATTCCAAAGTCATTTCAAAGTTGTCCTTGTTGAGATGAGTGTGTGGTAGCAAGGAGGAGAGAGAAAGGTAGAGCAGAAGTATTGGGCTTAAATGAAACTAATTCAAGCATGGTGAAGATGCTATTCTCCAGTTCATGTATGTGATACTTATTTCTTTGTAGACAGTGTGTCTCTTGTAGGTAGTGAGCCTCTTGTGAGCAGTGTGCTTGGGCAGTGAACCCTGATTGGCATGTGACATTTTGTTCTTTCTATTATTTTAACAGAGAATACAATCTTGGGTTAATCACCCCATGGTTTTTCCCTTAACCGGGTTTTCCATGTCAAAATCTTAGTGTCTCATATGTTGATGTGTTTCTACTCTTAATTTGTTGCATTGTGTTTCCTTGATTGATTTATTATTATACTACTAAAATTGCAAAGTGGAGTTAAGTGTTTAATTGGAAGAAAGTTTTATACAACTGATTCACCCCCCCTCTCAGTTGTGTGCCCTAAGTCTAACAATTGGTATCAGATCCAAGTTCCTCTAAAAAGAGCTTAGCCACTTGAGGAGATCCAAGATGTCGTCTTACAAGAAGGATAGCCCGAAGTTTGATGGAACCAATTTTAATCTTTGGAAAGGTCGCATGAAATGTCACTTGCAATGTATGGGAATGGTGTACTAGACCATGGCTACAACATAGTATACACCTCCACAGGGTGGTCCGAAAACCCAAAATGAAATCACAGATGCTGAAAATAATCTATGGACTATAGAGGCTCTTCTAAGTGCATTATCTAATTCAGAGCTCTGAAATGTTATTGACCTACCAACTGCTTTTGAGATCTGGCAAAAACTGGAACTTTTGCATGAAGGAGACAAGTATGTTAAAAGTGCAAGGTTACAGAGTCTGAAAGGGAAATTTGAAAATCTGAAGATGAGAGATGATGAAAATATTACTAATTTTATGCCAAGAGTAAATGAGATTGTTGGCAAAATTCTCAGATCCCTACCTGCTTCTTACAAAATCAAGGCTGCTGCCATTGAAGAATTAAGAGCCCATACAACTATCACAAGAGATCAATTGGCTGGCAAATTAGCTGCATTTGAAATGACAGAGTTTGGAGATGACCCCCCCAAGATTGAATCTGCATTCAAAGCCAGTGTCTCTATTAAAGGTAAACAAAGGTTTGATCTAGGAGAGAACTCTTCAAGGAAACTGTCATGGTATGAAAAATCAAGAAAAGACCTGGAAGAAGGAGAAGTAGAATCTGCTCAACTTGAAGCCCTTATTGCAAAGAGGCTGCCAAGAGGATCTGGTAAGTATGAAGGAAAATTACCTTTTAAGTGTTTTAACTGCAATAAGATTGGTCATTTTGCGTCAAGGTGTCCGGAAAGATTTTCAAGGCCAAATCCTAATAGATCAAGGTTCCAAAAGAATTGTTACTATGTTCATGAAGAAGATGATAATGAAGGAGTAATAGATGATGAATCAGAGACAAGAAACAAATCTGGAAGTGAATGGTTGTTCATTGCCATCAAGGAAGAAGAACCAATATCCTCTGTATATGTCAATCATAAAGTTGTAGAAAGAGCTTTGGCTGCCCAAGTTGAAGAAAAGGATGACCGGGTCATTGACAGTGGATGCTCTCACCATATGACAGGTGACAAAAACAAATTCATAGATTTGGAGAGGTATGAAGGAGGAGTGGTAAAGTTTGGTGATAATTCTGCTAGTAGAATCAGAGGAAGAGGAACTATTTCTTTTGATGGAAGGAACAAAACTGGCAATGTACTATATGTTGAAGGTTTGAAGCACAATCTTCTCAGTGTTGGACAGTTGGTGGACAAAAGCTATGATCTCTGATTCAGGAATGGAAAATACAAGATCTTTGTGAAAGTTCCAGAACAGAGATTGCATCCGGTACTCAAACTAAAGGTAATATCTTCCACTTGGTTGGTACTGGTAAAAGTTGCTTATTTATTCAAGTTGATCAAAGTTGGTTATGGCATAGAAGGATGTGTCATGTGAATTTTGATAATATCATCAAGATAAGCAATACTCAGGCTATGAGAGATCTTCTAAAATTGGTGAAACCTACTAATAGCTTGTGAATGTCAGTTGGGTTAGCTAAGAAGAGTCACATTCAAAAGTAAGGAACTGTCTTCTACTAGATTATTGGACTTAGTTCATACTAATCTTTATGGTCTGGCAAGAATCAGAAGTGTACAATGTGATAGATACTTTATGTTGCTAATTGATGACTATTCCCGGATGATGTGGGTAACCTTTCTAAAAGAGAAATCAAAGGCTCTTGAGAAATTCAAAATATTCAAGGCTATGGTAGGGAATGAAACCGGATTAAAATTGAAATGTCTGAGGTCTGATAGAGGTGGAGAATTCACATCCGGTGAGTTCATAGAGTTTTGTGAGAAACATGGAATAAAGAGACAGTTGTCTGCTCCTAGGACTCCACAACAGAATGAAGTAGTGGAGAGAAAGAACCAGACCATCCAAGAAGCATCTAGGACCATGATGATGGAAGCAAATGTTCCTCAGATATATTGGAGAGAAGTTGTCAGCACTGCAGTCTATACTCTCAATCGAGTTCAAATCAGAAGCAATACCGGTAAGACTCCTTATGAACTCTGGTTTGGCATTACTCCTACTGTAAGGTATTTCAAAGTCTTTGGTAACAAATGTTACATCAAAAGAGATGAAGATCTAGGGAAGTTTGATGCTAGAAGTGATGAAGGAATATTCTTGGGTTACTCTACTCAAAGCAAAGCATACCGGTGCTATAACAAGAGACTGAGAAAGATTATAGAAAGTACAAATGTGAAGGTTGATGAAGGAATTGAAAAACCCTCAAGGTTTTATGAATATGAAGAAGATGATCAGAATGGTGTTCTGACTCAAGGAGCCCAAGCCTCTTCTCAAAGTTAGATTCAAACTGATCCGGTAAATCAGGAAGAAGAGATGAGTTTTAATGAGCTTGATCAAGAAGCAGAAATGCAAGAATCTCCCAAAGTTCCTAGGTATGTAAGACTGAACCACTCTAAAGATCAAATCATAGGTGATAGAAGTAAAGGTGTACAAACAAGAAGAAGGATTGCTCAAGATTCAGAAGAGTATTGTCTGATTTTAAAGATTGAACCTAAGACAATGAATGAAGCTTGCAATGATGAAAACTGGACTAAAGCAATGGAGGAAGAGCTAATGCAAATTGAGAAAAATCACACTTGGGATCTTGTTCCCAGATCTAGAAACAAGAATGTGATTGGAACCAAATGGGTCTTCCAGAACAAACTGAATGAAGTTGGTGAAGTAATCAGAAATAAAGCTAGATTGGTCTGCAAGGGTTACTCTCAAATAGGAGTTGATTTTGAAGAAACTTTTTCTCTGGTGGAAAGAATTGAAGTAGTCAGATTAATTCTTGCATTTGTTGCCTTCAAGGATTTCAAGGTGTATCAGATGGATGTCAAGTCTGCCTTCCTGAATGGTGACTTGGAAGAAGAAGTGTACATTGAGCAACCAGATGGATTTCAATTGTCTAATCATGGTGATATGGTTTGCAAGTTGAAGAAGGCACTATATGGATTGAAGCAAGCCCCAAGAGCCTAGTATGAAAGATTGGACAAACATCTTTTGAAGATTGGTTTCAACAAAGGTACTGCTGACAGTAATTTGTATTTCAAAATTGATCATGAAAACATCTTGATTATTGAAGTGTTTGTTGATGATATCATTTTTGGAGGAAGAGATAGTATGTGTAAAACTTTTGCAAATCAAATGAAAAGTGAGTTTGAGATGTCCATGCTTGGTGAAATAAATTTCTTCTTGGGTCTACAAATCACTCAAACAAAGAAAGGAATCTTCATTTCTTAGACCAAATATGTGAAAGAATTGTTGAAGAAATTTGGGATGGAAGATTCAAAACCAATGAATACTCCCATGGCAACCGGATGCAATTTGAGCAAAGATGATGATTCTCCTAAGGCTGATCAGACAAAGTATAGGTCAATGATTGGAGGACTATTGTATCTCACTCAAACTAGACCAGACATTATGCAGGTTGTTGGTCTTGTTGCTAGATTCCAAGCTGATCCTAGAATCTCATGTCATGGCAATCAAGAGGATTTTTAGATATCTAAAAGGGACAATTGAGTATGGTTTGTGGTATCCTAGAGATCACGATTTCTCTCTTCATGCATATACAAATGCGGATTGGGTAGGAGATGTGAATGACCGAAAGAGTACCAGTGGTGGAGCATTCTTTTTGGGGAAGAGATTGGTTTCTTGGCTAAGCAAGAAACAAGAGGCAATATCTCTGTCAACAACTGAAGCAAAATATATTGCAGCAATAGGTAGTTGCACTCAAGTTTTGTTGATGAAGCAGATGCTAAGAGATATCAAAGTACAGTATGAGGAACCTATCACAATCTTCTGTGACAACTCAAGTGCAATAAATATATCTAAGAATCCGGTGTTGCATTCAAAGACTAAACACATATCCATCAAGTTTTACTTTTTGAGAGAGCAAGTGAACAAGAATGAAGTCAAATTGGATTTTGTAACTTCCAAGGATCAGATTGTAGACATCTTTACTAAACCTCTACCTAAGGATTCTTTTGAGTATCTTAGTGAGAAGTTAGGGGTTATTTCCCCTCCGGTGATGAACTAAGGTGCATTGAGGTGCATCAATCTGGTGGATATCATAGTCATATCTTGTGATCCAGATTGATGATGGGGAGTTGCTACTCAGAGGGAGCAATAGGTATGATTTTGAAGTGTTGGAATTGCAAGTATGTGCCCTTTGCCATTAATGTCAAAGGGGGAGAGAAGACATGTGAAAAACAAGTGGTTTCTGATCAAAGGGGGAGCAGTAAAGGGAGAGAAGACATGTGAATGGTTGTTGCTAATAGGGGGAGTTGTGACAGTGAGAAGAAGTTCTTGTCTTGATGGTTAAAATAGTTTTTCACATCATATGTTGTCATCAATGACAAAGGGGGAGATTGTTGCAAGTATGGGCCTAACTGGTGTTGTCATTGATGTCAACATACTCCTGTTGCATTAATGATAAGGATTGGATGAGCTGTGAGCTGAGGATATTGAGAAAATTAGTCTCAATCAGGAACAGTGAAGAACAGTGATGACAGTAAGATAAAAGTCCAAGATAGGATGAGGATCAGAGGATACAGAATAAAGGGTTTATAGATATGTGGCTTAAGGTGATCCAGTAGAGATTTCAGAGGTCCGCATGAAGATCTGAAGAAGGTGTGGCTGCTCAAGTAAAACTGGTTTCGGTAGGTGTTCAGAAATGACAAAGTGATACTGACAGGTCTGGTGAGATCCGGAATTGCATTGTCCTGTTCTACAGATTTGAGGGAGTGTTGAGGAAGTCTTTGTGGAGTGTCAACTAGATTGGTTCATGATTTGAAGGTCCGCAAGCATCTATTCCTTTGTGACAGTAATGACAGACTGTGTTCTTGAGGTTCTGGATGAAGGGGAGATGGATTTCAATAAGCAGATGAAGTATGGGTGTTCTTGGTGATTCAGGCAAGCTTGTGGAGGTCTTTGGATCATGTCCAATTCATGTTGGTGGTCCGCATTGAAGTTGGAGCTCACATTGAAGAATAACTTCTAGATGATGGTGTTCTTTCTGAGACTGGCCGACTGGATGAGTTACACATCCTGCGGATGTTCTTGTTGATGTTTGCCGACTTAGATGATCATTCCTAAGTTGATGTCTTGTATAAATAAGGGATTACGAAGTCATTTCAAAGTTGTCCTTGTTGAGATGAGTGTGTGGTAGCAAGGAGGAGAGAGAAAGGCAGAGCAAAAGTATTGGGCTTAAATGAAACTGATTCAAGCATGGTGAAGATGCTATTCTCTAGTTCATGTATGTGATACTTATTTCTTTGTAGACAGTGTGTCTCTTGTAGGCAATGAGCCTCTTGTGAGCAGTGTGTTTAGGCAGTGAGCCCTAATTGGCATGTGCCATTTTGTTCTTTCTATTCTTCTAACAGAGAATACAATCTTGGGTTAATCACCTCGTGGTTTTTCCCTTAACCAAGTTTTCCACGTCAAAATCTTGGTGTCTCATGTGTTGATGTGTTTCTACTCTTAATTTGTTGCATTGTGTTTCCTTGATTGATTTATTATTATACTGCTGAAATTGTAAAGTGGAGTTAAGTGTTTAATTGGAAGAAAGTTTTATACAACTAATTCACCCCCCCCTCTCAGTTGTGTGCCCTAAGTCTAACATGAATCTCCAGAGAGGGCTAATTCCCCTAGTAGATCACCTAAAACTACTTTTTTTGAGAAAAGGGATAGAAGGATAAATGAAATGGAAATCTTAAAACTTAAAGGGTGATGTACTAGAAAATTTTAAACCTAATCACTAATCCAACTCACAATCACCTCTCAAAACATTTACTCTCACAATTTCATGTGAAACATGCAATACAAAAAAGATTTGTATGAAGGTTTGAAAATAAACACAACATATAACCTGCATTACATGAAACTTCTGCACACATATTTGCAATAATGAGACATGAAAAAGGATTCAACGCTTAGAATCACAGTGAAACATCAAATTATTACTGCAAAATGAGACAAAAACTATGAGATAGGAATGCTTTGCTGCTTTTATTGATCTGAAAGGAGCTGCATAATCACTATGGAAATCTAAGTTACAAAATAAAGCTTAGAAAACTCTCTACAAGTGATCAAGAGAGGAAGAAGCAAATATGAACTCCGATCATCCTCTAATCTTCTCTTCAAAACTAAGTTTTCCCCCCATATATATAGCCAAAAGACTTTCTAAAAGTGAAAAGGGAAAGAAACTCAACTAGCTGTCCACCTAAAAAAGAAACCAAAGTCTCATTTTTGAGCAAAGGGAAAAAGCCACAAAAAGAGGGCTAGAGCTGACCTAAACTGAGTGAAAATAGGTGGCAAGTTTCCCTACCAAGTGGACCTACCCAAAAGGAAACCAAAATCAGTCAGAATTAACTAAAAAATAGAAATAGAAGCTTCAGTTCACTCCCTCTTTCCATTTTGCATAATGGGAACTCAAGCAAAAAAGAAGGCAAGTGAACTAGACTTGCCTTATTGAGTGTTCTGCACTTGCTATTTTTTTTTTGGATTTACTTGACATTTATTAAAGTAATTTATAAAACATTACTTTAATAGTGCCTTACATTTGTCTACAGTTTCAAATTTGGAAAATAGAAAGAGGGGCCCACCTTGGCCTTTACAACTTGCAAAATTCTAAATATATGTAAAGTTTACCAATATATGCAAGGTTTATAAAATATATGCAAAGGTATTTAAAATACCTTATACATATGGATGAGCATTTAAACAAAAGCCAAGAAATAAGAGTCTTTTTTTAAATTAAAGGAAAAAAATAATGCTTTATGCTAGGTTGGTCATTTAGGGAAAAGGAAACCCTAATAGCAAAAAGCCACGACCACATTGTGTTCCATTTTGCACTTGTCAGTTTGGGCGCTGCCATTGTTCGAGTTTGTTCAAGCTTTGGACTAGTGAAAATTACTCAAAAACTACAAACTGGGTTGGTGAGAAATTTAAAAGGTTTTTTCGTCTTATTGTCTTCTAATATTTGTAAACAAATCACAAAAACCAAGATCGTAGTTTTTAAGATATGACTGAAACACGTGACTGTTGTCCTTATTTTGTTGTGTATTGTGCCTCTGACTATTCCTTCTGAGTTTGCATCTGCAACTTTCATTTGGTTTGGATGCATCTCATGATGTACTTATGATGTTCCTCATGATGCCTTTTGACAGCTCTACACATGGTTTTTGAAGCACTCTTCTTGCTTCTAATGGAAGCTAACTATCTTCTTTCTGCCAGTTTAGGAGTCGCCATTGCTAGGGTTTGTCCGAGCTTCCAACAGGTGAAAATTACTTGAAAACTACAAACTGGGTTAGTGAGAAATTTAAAGGGTTTTTTTTAACTTACTATCTTCTAATTTTTGTACAAAATCCTCAAAAACCCATATCGTAGTTTTTAAGATATGACTGAAACACGTGATTGCTCACTGTCCTCTTATGCAAGGTCTTTATGTGATACTGGTACTCCATTGTCCAATCATGGTGGATGCCTTTTCTTATTGGGTTCCAATTGAGAAAATATTTTGTCATTTATGCTAGTGATGTCAAACTCACCATTATAGGTGACGAGATATATGCTCAAAGTTGATAAATATAATGCTTTTACACTCTTATCCCTCTCAAAATAAGAGGGCAACATACTAGGGTCAACCCTTGTGGGAGCCCATTTTACTCCACATGTTGTGATGTCAAATATGATGGAATATGAAATGATAAATAAACCTATACTTGCACAGTGAACAAACAAGTTAGCAAAATAATGATGCTGAAAGCTTCCAATGATTCATTAATTCTTCTACTCTTGAATGCTTGTGAAATCTGCATATTTGATCAAATGTTTCATAGGAGTAGATTATATATCTGTTGATGTATGCATATGAGGAGGAGTTTGATTCCAAGCTCTATCACAATCTATTTCTAAAGGTATCTCTAGAGTGACCAACGAAGAAGTTGGAGCTGGAGCTAAAGACACAACTGTCAACTTAAAGATTCCTCAAATGACAAATAAAATTTCCTTTCATGTTCTTTACTTTTTCAGTTGTATAGTTTACTCTTTGTGTTTAATTTCATCATGTATGATTAGTTACTCCCACGGCTTGTGTGGGACATCATGTTTCATTGTAAAATGCATAAAGACAACAATACTATGCAAATTTATGTAATTTCTTCTATTGTAAAACATTGCATAATAAAAACTGAATTCCATTTGAAAGCATTTACATGCAAATGGTTTAGATTAGCAGAAATTTGTTAGAGTGTCTTTCACCTTAAATGTAATCAACTTTTTCTGCTCTACCCAATTGAGCTGTAAGTGAAAAATGGGTAACATTTCTGGCAATTTCTGTTGAATGCTTACCTGCTAAGCATGTAGACCAGTAGCCTTAAACAATCCACTAGGCATGGAGTCAAATTCTGCCCCCCTTAAACTCAGAAAACCATTGTAACTTAGCTACAAATGCTCTAAACAACAACAAAACAAAAAGAAAGCAAACTACAGGGCCCTAGAGGCTAGCAACTATGCAGCAACACTTAGGGAAAAGAAAACCAAACTGAAATGCATGTGCAAACAACACTTATTAACTGAAAACACTAACTCTAACCTAGTCTAACCTGCAGAGATGGTAGCTAAACAAACCCATTAACTGGCTTTGAGAAATAAGTCCCCTTTCTAAACAACAAGAGATGCTTAGTATGTTCATGAACTGCTGATAAGAGGCGAGAAGCAAGAACACACCCCACAAATTGTTGCAATGCAACCTGAAAATTATAACCAAACTTATTCACTCTTTGAATTTGATCAAACATACTGTTGATTTGAACTAAATGGGTATATTGTTCTTCAGTTGCAATCTGCTCTTTGGGTACACTCATAACCTTTTGAATCTTGTTGGTAACTTTGCTGGCTAAATCTCTAATGGGGCATCCTCTTGAAAGGATGAAGCTTAACATCTTATTGCTAGTTTCTTGCTAGTTCTCTACTATTTCAATCTCATTTTTCTGATTAAAATCACTTGAAAACATGTCATCAGTTTTTAAACAAAACTCCTCTAATGTGTCTTGAAGAGTAATGTCCTGCTTTTCCCCTTGTTCATCTTGAACAATATTTACATGAATCTTAGCCTCTTGATGATTCAAATCAAGACTGCTCTCATTGATCTGCTCATGAATTAGCATCTTTTCCACATGGTTTTCAACATTTTGCTGCTCAATACTTGACACTGGCATGCCTTTTATATTTTCATCCACTAAGTTAGGAAGACTATCAAACATATCACTTGAAACTTCTTTCACATTATCTAGGTTTGAAACAAAATCCTCAAGATCATTCCAAAATGAGTCCTCTTTAAAATCTTCTTGGATATTTAATGAAAGTGGATTGTCTTTTTACCTCATGACAACACTCAAGAAATTTTGTAGACTCCACAAAAGGCTCATTTTTGCACTCCTCTTGCTGGTCCAAGGCTTCATCATCACATTTATTGTCCTCAATCAGCAACTCATCACATCTTTTGTCCTCTTCCTGCTACTCTAAAACTATGGTTGATGGGATCAAAACAACATTTTCTTCATCATTTCCAATGTAAGGAGGTAACTCATCAAGCCAAACTGTCAAATGCTCCTCTTGATCAACTTCTTTTACCTCTTCATTATTCTGTCCTAACTCTTCTTTTGAGATAAGTACTGAAAAATTTTCATCTTCTTCTACAAAACAAGGAAGCTCATTAGTCAAAACATTGAAAGGGCAATTTGGAGAAGAGTTCTGTTGTTCAATCTTATGCTGCTGCAATTGAGAATATTCCATAGTTAAATGAGATAGATTTACATTTCTAATCTTCTCCCAAATGAGTGAGATATCCTGATCAATAGGCTCATCCTTGTATTCATTAGGTGGAGAAACTTGGGGAGCTTCTTGGATTTCTTGAAAGAAAAAATGTTGCTCAAGGGGTTGCCCTGTAACTATACTAGGTTGTTCCTAATTATTTTCGTCAATTTGCAAAGGATGAAGGCTTCTAAAACTTGGAATTTCAAGCTTAAGAGGCTGGCTTGAGGAATTAAGGACTTTATCTTGCCTAAAACTTGGAATCTCAAATTTAGGAGTATTAGGAGACTCACTTTGTCTAAAACTTGGAAACTTATACTTATGAATCTCTTTTTGAATAGGCTGATCTGGAACAGTAGGAGTTGTCTAGACCTCTCTCCTTTGAAACTGAGCAAGCAAAAGCTTTGTTTGTGTAGTTGTCTCCCTCTTAAGATTCTCTTCAAACTATCTCCTTTGTGTCTCAAACTCCTAGTCAAAACAAAAGGTCTCACAAGGTTGTTGCTCCTATTGTTGGAGATAGGCTTGGTGATCTATCTCCTATTGCTGCAATTAAACTCTTCATATTGCCTTCCTTGAAACTCCCTTTCTTGTTGGCACCGATAATCTGAGTAAGCCCACTCTTCCTACTGTAAGTTATACTGTTGATCCATCTGATATCTTTGATTTTGTTTAATTTCACTCATTTGCCTCTAATAGTTTAGCCTTATATTTTTAATATCCTCAATGTAAGAAGGTTGAGTAGGGATGGGAGGATGGTAATTATATTGAGCATGCTGGTTTTCTTGGAAAGCCATGGAATTTGGACTAAAACTAGCAGCATGGCTAACTTAATATGGCTAATAATGAAGTGAATAAGGAGAATTTTCATAATATGGTGGATGGTAAGACATATTTCCATGAAACCTGGACATATTTGTTCATTCAAAAGCTAGAAAACAAGCAAAATTAGATTTTTTTGAAATAAACTAGCACTTGATCATACTGAAACCAGTAAATTTGAGCTCGGAGTCACTAGATGTGTTGTTTTCTTGCCTCCAAAGGTAGAGATCACTGACATACACACCAAATATCAATGGTAAATGATCAAATTTTGGACTGAAAGAGTCCATTCTGTCCCACCAGGCATGCCAAAAAAAATTTATCAACAAGGATTGCACCCTAGTTGAGTTAGACTCAACTATCCTGTGTAACATGGAAACATTCTCAAGCTATGGGTGGCTTATAATGAGAATGAATCTCTAGAGAGGGTTGGTTCCCCTAGTAGATCACCTAAAACTACTGATTTTTCTAAGAAAATGGATAGAAGGATAACTGAAATGGAAATCTTAAAACTTAAAGGGTGATGCACCAAAAACTTTTAAACCTAATCACTAATCCAACTCACAATCAGCTATCAAAACATTTACTCTCACAATTTCATGTGAAACATGCAATGCAAATATGATTTGTATGAAGGTTTGAAAATAAACACAACATACAACCTACATTACATGAAACTTCTGCACACATATTTGCAATAATGAGACATGAAAAAGGATTCAACACTTAGAATCACAATGAAACATCAAATCATTACTGCAAAATGAGACAAGAACTATGAGATATGAATGCTTTGCTACTTTTATTGATCTGAAAGGAGTTGCATAATCACTATGGAAATCTGAGTTACAAACTAAAGCTTACAAAACTCTTTGCAAGTGATCAAGAGAGGAAGAAGAAAATATGAACTCTGATCATCCTCTAATATTCTTTTCAAAACTAAGTTTTTCCCCCATATATATAGTCAAAAGACTTTCTAAAAGTGAAAAGGTAAAGAAACTTAGCTAGCTGTCCACCTAAAAAAGAAACCAAAGTCTCATTTTCAAGCAAAGTGAAAAAGCCACAAAAAGAGGGCCTAGAACTGACCCAAACTGAGTGAAAATAGGTGGCAAGTTTTCCTACCAAGTGGACCTACCTAAAAGGACACTAAAATCAATCAGAACTAACTAAAAAATAGAAATAGAAGCTTCAGTTCACTCCCTCTTTCCATTTTCCATAATGGGAACTCAAGCAAAAAAGAAGGCAAGTGAACTGGACTTGCCTTATTGAGTGTTCTGACTTGCTATTTATTTTCTGCATTTACTTGACATTTATTAAAGTAATTTATAAAACATTACTTTAATAGTGCCTTACATTTGTCTGCAGTTTCAAATTTGTAAAATAGAAAGAGTGGCCCACCTTGACTTTTACAACTTGCAAAGTTTACCAATATATGCAAAGTTTACCAATATATGCAAGGTTTATAAAATATATGCAAAGGTATTTAAAATACCTTATACATATGGATGAGCATTTAAACAAAAACCAAGGAATAAGAGTCTTTTTTTTTAAATTAAAGGTAGAAAAGAATGTTTTATGCTAGGTTGGCCATTTAGGGAAAAGGAAACCCTAATAGAAAAAAGCCACGACCTCTTTGTGTTCCATTTTGTACTTACCAGTTTGAGTGCCGCCATTGTTGGAGTTTGTTCGAGCTTCAGACTGGTGAAAATTACTCAAAAACTACAAACTGGGTAGGTGAGAAATTTAAAGGGTTTTTTCATCTTATTGTCTTCTAATTTTTCTAAAATAATCTGAAAAACCCAAATCGCACATTTTAATATATGATAGAAACACGTGATTGTTGTCCTTATTTTGTTGTGTATTGTGCCTCTGACTATTCCTTCTGAGTTTGCATCTAGAACTTTCATTTGTGTTGGATGCATCTCATGATATACTTATGCTATTCCTCATGATTCCTTTTTATGTCTCTACACATGGTTTATGAAGGGCTCTTCTTGCTTCTAATAGCATCTCACTATCTTCTTTCTACCAGTTTAGGTGCCATCATTGCTAGGGTTTGCTTGAGCTTTTGACAGGTAAATATTAATTAAAAAATACAAACTGGGTTGGTTATAAATTTAAAGGGTTTTTTTGTTTTATTGTTTTCTAATTTTTCTACAAATATCTCAAAAACCCAGATCGTAGTTTTTAAGATATGACTGAAACACGTGACTGCTCACTGTCCTCTTATGCAAGGTCTTTATGTGATATTGTTGCTCCATTGTCCAATCATGGTGGCTGCCTTTTCTTATTGGGTTCCAATTGAAAAAATATTTTATCATTTATTCTAGTGATGTCAATCAACTCACCATTATAGGTGACGAGATAAATGCTCAAAGTTGATAAATATAATGCTTTTACACTCTTATCCCTCTCAAAATAAGAGGGCAGCATGCTGGGCTCAACCCTTGTGGGAGCCCATTTTACTCCACATGCTGTGATGTCAAATATGATGGAATATGAAATGATAAATAAACCTGTACCTGCATAGTGAACAAACAAGTTAGTAAAATAATGAAGTTGAAAGCTCCCAATGATGCATTAATTCTTCTGCTCCTGAATGTTTGTGAAATCTGCATATTTGATCAAATGTTTCATAAGAGTAGAAGATGTATGCATATGAGGAGGATTTTGATTCTGAGCTCTAACACAATCTATTTCTGCAAGTATGTCTGGAGCGACCAATGAAGAAGCTGGAGCTGGAACTGAAGACACAACTGCTAACTTAATGATTTGTCAAATGACGAATC
Source organism: Cunninghamia lanceolata (assembly GCA_027924645.1). Taxonomy (NCBI): domain Eukaryota; kingdom Viridiplantae; phylum Streptophyta; class Pinopsida; order Cupressales; family Cupressaceae; genus Cunninghamia; species Cunninghamia lanceolata. The sequence goes on from BSBN01000082.1 coordinate 5,865,018, forward strand.
AAATTGCCTTTCATGTTCTTTACTTCTTTAGTTGTATAGTTTACTCTTTGTGTTTCATTTCATCATGTATGATGGGTTACTCCCACGGCTTGTGTGGGACATGTTTCATCTTAAAATGAATAAAGACAACAATACTATGCAAATTTATGTAATTTCTTCTGTTGTAAAACATTGCATAATAAAAATTGAATTCTATTTGAAAGAATTTACATGCAAATGGTTAAGACTAGTAGAAATTTGTTAGAGTACCTTTCACCTCAAATGTAATCAACCATTTCAGCTCTACCCAATTAAGCTGTAAGTGAAAAATGGGGGGCATGGAGTCAAATTTTGCCCCCCTTAAACTCAGAAAACCATTGTAACTCAGCTACAAATGCTCAAAACAACAGCAAAACAAAAAGAAAGCAAACTACAGGGCCCTAGAGGCCAGCAACTGTGCAACAACACTTAGGGAAAAGAAAACCAAATTGAAATACATGTGCAAACAACACTTATTAACTGAAAACACTAACTCTAACCTACTATAACCAGCAAAGACGGTAGCTAAACAAACCCATTAATTGGCTTTGAGAAATAAGTCCCCTTTCTAAACAACAAGAGATGCTTTGCATGTTCATGAACTGCTGATAAGAGGTGAGAAGCAAGAACACACCCCACAAAATGCTACAATGCAACCTAAAAATTATAACCAAACTTATTCACTCTTTGAATCTGATCAAACATACTGTTGATTTGAACTAAATGGGTCTGTTGTTCTTTAGTTACCATTTGCTCTTTGGGTACACTCATAACCTTTTCAATATTGTTGGTAACTTGGCTGGCTAAATCTTTGATGGGGCATCCTCTCGAAAGGATGAAGCTTAACATCTTATTGTTGGTTTCCTGTTGGTTGTCTACTATTTCAATCTCATTTTTTTGATTTAAATCACTTGAAAACATGTCATCAGGATTTACACAAAACTCCTCTAATGTGTCTTGAAGAGTAATGTCCTACTTTTCCCCTTGTTCATCTTGAACAATATTTACATGAATCTCAACCTCTTGATGATTCACATCAAGACTGCTCTCATTGATCTGCTCATGAATCCGCATCTTGTCCACATGGTTTTTAACATTTTGCTGCTCAATACTTGACATTGGCATGCCTTTTATATTTTCACCCACTAAGCTTGGAAGACTATCAAACATATCACTTGAAACTTCTTTCACATTATCTAGGTTTGGAACAAAATCCTCAAGATCATTCAAAAATGAGTCCTCTTCAGAATCTTCTTGGATATTTAATGAAAGAGGATTATTTTTTTACCTCATGGCATCACTCAACAAGTTTTGTAGACTCCACAAAAGGCTCAATTTTGTACTCCTCTTGCTGGTCCAAGGCTTCATCATCACATTTACCATCCTCAATTAGCAACTCATCACATCTTTTGACCTCTTCCTGCTGCTCTAAAACTATGGTTGATGGGATCAAAACAACATCTTCTTCATCATTTTTGATGTAAGGAGGTAACTCATCAAGCCAAACTATGGAATTCTCCTCTTGATCAGCCTCTTTTACCTCTTCATCCTTCTATCCTAACTCTTCTTCTGAGATAACTACTAAAAAAAATTCATCCTCTTCTACAAAACAAGGAAGCTCATTAGTCAAAACATTGAAAGGGCCATTTGGAGAAGACTTTTGTTGTTCAATCTTTTACTGCTGCAATTGAGAATATTCCATAGTTAAATGAGATAGATTTACATTTCTAATCTTCTCCTAGATAAGTGAGATATCCTGATCAATAGGCTCATCCTTGGATTCATTAGGTGGACAAACTTGGGGAGCTTCCTATATTTCTTGAAAGAAACAATGTTGCTCAAGGTGTTGTCCTATAACTATACTAGGTTGTTGTTGATTATTTTCCTCAATTTGCAAAGGATGAAGGCTTCTAAAACTTGGAATTTCAAGCTTAAGAGGCTGGCTTCAGGAATTAAGGACTTTATCTTGCCTAAAACTTGGAATCTCAACTTTAGGAGTATTAGGAGACTCACTTTATCTAAAACTTGGAAACTTATACTTACGAATCTCTTGTTGAATAGGCTGATCTGGAACAGTAGGAGTTGTTTGGACCTCTCTCCTTTGAAACTGAGCAAGTAAAAGCTTTGTTTCTGCAGTTGCCTCCCTCTCAAGATTCTCTTCAAATTGTCTCCTTTGTGTCTCAAACTCCTGGTCGAAACAAAAGGTCTCACAAGATTGCTGCTCCTGTTGTTGGAGATAGATTTAGTGATCTAACTCATGTTGCTACAAATTAAACTATTCATATTGCCTTCCTTGAAACTCCCTTTCTTGTTGGCACTAATAATCTGAGTAAGCCCACTCTTCCTGCTGTAAGTTATACTATTGATCCATCTGATATCTTTAATTTTTTTCAATTTCACTCATTTGCCTCTCATAGTTCAGCCTTATATTTTTAATATCCTGAATGTAAGAAGGTTGAGCAGGGGTGGGAGGGTGGTAATTATATTGAGCATGTTGGTTTTCTTGGAAAGTCATAGAATTTGGACTAAAACTGGCAGCATGGCTAACCTTATATGGCTGATAATGAGGTGGATAAACAGAATTTTCATAATATGGTGGATGGTAAAACATATTTCCATGAAACCTAGACATGTTTGTTCATTCAAAAGCTGGAAAACAAGCAAAATCATACTTTTTTTGAAATAAACTAGCACTTGATCATACTGAAACTAGTAAATTTGAGCTTGGAGTCACCAAATGTGTTGTTTTCTTGCCTCCAAAGGTAGAGATCACTGACATACACACCAAATATTAGTGATAATTGATCAAATTTTGGACTAAAAGAGTCCATTCTATCCCACCAGGTGTGCCAAAAAACTATTATCAACAAGGATTGCACCCTAGTTGAGTTAGACTCAACTATCCTATGTAACATGGAAACATTCTCAAGCTGTGGGTGGCTTATAATGAGAATGAATCTCCAGAGAGGGCTAGTTCCCCTAGTAGATCACCTAAAACTACTGATTTTTCTGAGAAAAGGGATAAAAGGATAATTGAAATGGAAATCTTAAAACTTAAAGGGTGATGCACCAAAAAAATTTAAACCTAATCACTAATCCAACTCACAATCAGCTATCAAAACATTTGCTCTCACAATTTCATGTGAAAAATGCAATACAAAAATGATTTGTATGAAGGTTTGAAAATAAACACAACATACAACCTCCATTATATGAAACTTTGCACACATATTTGCAATAATGAGACATCAAAAAGGATTCAACACTTAGAATCACAATGAAACATCAAATCATTACCACAAAATGAGACAAAAATTATGAGATAAGACTGCTCTGCTACTTTTATTGATCTGAAAGGAGCTGCATAATCACTATAGAAATCTGAGTTACAAAATAAAGCTTACAAAACTCTTTGTAAGTGATCAAGAGAGGAAGAAGCAAATCTGAACTCTAATCATCCTCTAATATTCTCTTCAAAACTAAGTTTTCCCCCCATATATATAGCCAAAAGACATTCTAAAAGTGAAAAAGGAAAGAAACTCAGCTAAAAAAAGCACAAAAAGAGGGCCTAGAACTGACCCAAACTGAGTGAAAAAAGGTGGCAAGTTTCCCTACCATTCCCTACCAAGTGGACCTACCCAAAAGGACACTAAAATTAGTTAGAACTGACTGAAAAATAGAAATAGAAGCTTCAGTTCACTCCCTCTTTCCATTTTGCATAATGGGAACTTAAGCAAAAAATAATGCAAGTGAACTAGACTTGCCTTATTGAGTGTTCTGCACTTGCTATTTATTTTTTGCATTTACTTGACATTTATTAAAGTAATTTATAATACATTACTTTAATAGTGCCTTACATTTGTCTGCAGTTTCAAATTTGTAAAATAGATAGAGGGGCCCACCTTGGCTTTTACAACTTGCAAAATTCTAAATATATGCAAAGTTTACCAATATATGCAAGGTTTATAAAATATATGCAAAGGTATTTAAAATACCTTATACATATGGATGAACATTTAAATAAGAGCTAAGGAATAAGAGTCTTTTATTTAAATTAAAGGCAAAAAATAATGTTTTATGCCAGATTGGTCATTTAGGGAAAAGGAAACCCTAATAGCAAAAACCCACAACCTCTTTGTGTTCTATTTTGCACTTGCCAGTTTGGGTGCTTCCATTGTTGGAGTTTGTTTGAGCTTCGGACTGGTGAAAATTACTCAAAAAATACAAACTGGGTTGGTGAGAAATTTAAAGGGTTTTTTTTTACTTTATTGTTTTCTATTTTCTATAAAAATATCTCAAAAACCCAGATCCTAGTTTTAATATATTATTGAAACACGTGACTATTGTCCTTATTTTGCTGTGTATTGTGCCTCTGACTATTCCTTCTGAGTTTGCATATGCAGCTTTCTTTTGGTTTGGATGCATCTCATGGTGTACTTATTACGTTCCTCATCATGCCTTTTGATGGCTCTACACATGGTTTATGAAGGGCTCTTCTTGCTTCTAATGGCAACTAACTATCTTCTTTCTACCAATTTAGGTGCCGCCATTACTAGGGTTTGCTCGAGCTTCTAACTGGTGAAAATTCTTTGAAAACTACAAACTGGGTTGGTGAGAAATTTAAAGGGTTTTTTGTCTTATTGTCTTCTAATTTCTATACAAAAATCTTTAAAACCCAAATCATAGTTTTTAAGATATGACTGAAACATGTGACTGCTCAGTCCTCTTATGCAATTTCTTTATGTGATACTACTGCTCCACTATCCAATCATGGTGGCTGCCTTTTATTATTGGGTTCCAATTGAGACTATATTTTGTCATTTATGCTAGTGATGTCAATCAACTCACCATTATAGGTGTCAAGATATATGCTCAAAGTTGATAAATATAATGCTTTTACACTCTTATCCCTCTCAAAATAAGAGGACAGTATGCCTGGCTCAACCCTTGTGGGAGCCCATTTTACTCCACATGATGTGATGTCAAATATGATAGAATATGAAATGATAAATAAACCTGTACCTACATAGTGAACAAACAAGTTAGCAAAATAATGAAGTTGGAGGCTTCCAATGATGCATTAATTCTTCTGCTCTTGAATGCTCTTGAATGTTTGTGAAATCTACATATTTGATCAAATGTTTCATAGGAGTAGATTATATATCTATTGATGTATGCATATGAGGATGAGTTTGATTCTAAGATCTAACACAATCTATTTTTGCAGGTATCTCTGGAGTGACCAACGAAGAAGCTAGAGCTAGAGCTTAAGACACACCTGTCAACTTAATGATTCATCAAATGACAAATCAAATTTCCTTTCATGTTCTTTACTTCTTCAGTTGTATATTTTACTCTTTGTGTTTCATTTCATCATGTATGATCATCTACTCCCACGACTTGTGTGGGACATCATGTTTCGTTGTAAAATGAATAAAGACAACAATACTATGCAAATTTATGTAATTTCTTCTGTTGTAAAACATTGCATAATAAAAACTGAATTCCATTGGAAAGCATTTACATGCAAATGGTTAAGATTAGCAGAAATTTGTTAGATTACCTTTTGTTGGAAACAATGCAGATAACTAAGAGGGGGGTGAATCAGTTATCTTAAAACTTTTCTTCTTTTTACTTTCTTTTCTTATCTTATCATTTAGTGTAATATCAAAACAATGTAATCATAAGAGCTAAAAAGGAATTAACACACAACACAAGTATTTTTACGTGGAAACCCTGCTAAGGGAAAAACTATGTGGTGACTAACCCAAGATTGTATTCTCTGTTAAAAGAATAAAGAGTACAAGTTTGGCACTTGCTAATTATGGCTCACTGGTCGAGCACACTACTCACAAAAGGCCCATTGCCTACAAGAGACTTACAGTCTACAAATGCTTACAGATGACACCAAGGTGTTTGAATTGATGGACACCAAGGTGTTTGAACTAATGAACACCATCTATGCATGCATGATTTTAGTTCCGGTTAGGTACAATATACTGATCTGGCACACTTCATTCTTCCTCTGCTCAATATTACTTCCTGTCACATTTTAGGCTTGAATTACTGCCTTCACTCTTATCTCTACTTTTCTTCATACTTAACCATACATACTACCACTTTTTCTTCCTTATAAGCTTGAATCCATTAGGTATATATATCTGCAACAAGGATTTCCAACAGCTTCTTAGTCGGCAACAAGAACACCTGAGATATTTACAAGTTATTGATCTGTCGGTCGAACCCATGCTTGATTAGTGATGCGCATCAAAGAAATAGGCATAGAAGTCATTAATCATGTCGGCCAACAATGTATAATGCCACAAATTGCTTGATCAACACCTTTTTCACATCCGGATTGAGATCTGATACTCTACCGGTCAGTTCTTCCTCTGTCTGCTCTGCCTGCCTGGAACCCAACACTTAGGTGCTCATATCTTTTTCATGCTTGATTATCGAAGGCTAAATCTCTAGAATATGATAGTCATGATACCCCTCTTGACTTGTCCAAGTCTGCAACTTACTGAGTTACACCATCTGAGAGATCTGGACATGATTGTCGGACTTTGTTACATACTCTATTCTTATTCACCAGACCAAAACAATCTTCAATTTGACTTCCAGTATAGGCATATTATGTACTGCGGATGTGTGGGATAGACTTTGTTGCCATCAATGACAACACTTATGAAGCCACACAATGTCTCTTGCCAACAATCTCCCCCTTTGGCATTGATGGCAACACTTAGTGAAAAATAGCTAAGTGTCACAGTAACTCCCCCTTAGCTGGTGCTCTCTCTCTTGCGCTATTTTACCGGAGCTCCCCCTTTGCTGGATTCCATATTTTTCACTACTCTTCACTCCCCCTTTGACATCAATGGCAAAGGGTATAATCCATATGCCAAAATTTTGCAAAAATGATCCTATACATGGCCGCATAAGTATATACAAATCATATGTTATACTTACATATACTTAAGTATATCTGCAAAGGTTGTCTTCAACTGGATGATTTCTGTGGCCCAACTCCTCTTCATTCTATCCAAAATGGAGATGTGTCCACTTAACAAGAACACATATGCTTCTGTCCTCTTTAAGTCTGATGGATCACTGGTCCAAACTGTATTTTGTGCCTCTATCAAGGCATCATGCATTGCCTCTAACTTAGGGATGATTATCCCTCTGAGCTCACCCATTCTATCCATTATGTTCTTTTTCTCCTTAACCAGTTCTTTAATTTCATTGATTATATAAATAGCTTGACATTCATGATTCACCAGAGAGGTAGTAAGGGGATCAAAATTCAGAGATAAACTTGACAGTTTTCCTTCTTGTTCTTTCACTTTCTTCTCAATGTCCTCCGTCACTTTGGGCCAAGTTAAACAAAATTTGTATATGTCCCCACCATCTTTAAGAGCATTTTCAAGGCTCTTTATGCCAATGCCTAAGGTTCTTCTATCATTAGTAATTAGCCCTTGTACTTTGTCGAACCTCTTTCCCAAGAACTCCTTTCGGACCTTAGTTTCTACCGATTTCTCTAAGGATTCAAAATGAGTGTTAACAGAATTGACTAAGTTTTTCAGATTTCTAGATGGAGAGGCAGAGGGATCCTTTTGATAGGTTGGCATAATCTTCTCCAACATCCCAGATGCAATCACCAATAGCTCACAATCCTCCATGTGAGATTTTAGAAGTTTCTCTTTTTCTTTGGCTTGAGCAAAAGATGCTACCTTCACTATCTGAACGGGAGATAGAGAGTCGAAGTTTAGTGGCCCTTGAATTAGCTCAGGTTCATCCAGCTCCATTATTTCTTTGTCCAGGAAATTTTGTATTGTCTCTATAGTGTCTCTTGCAGACTCTACTTCCTTCCTTTTGGGAACATCCAGACTAACTTGCTTATTGATCTTTGTTTCTTCTACCAGTCCTTCCTTTTCTAGAACAGAGGAGTCTAATGCCTCATATGGCTCTTCATCATTTTTCTTTAATACTTCGACATCCTTGTTAGATAATGTTTCTTCTTTTTGTCCTTCCTCTTTTGGAATAGAAGAATCTAATGTCTGAGATGATTCTTCATCATTTTTCTTTAATCCTTCAAAATCCATGTTAGAATGCTCTTCATCTGTTTCCTCTATAATGGGAAGATTGAATCTCTTCAGGACACTCCAGAGGATTTCTTTTGTTTCATTGGTTATTTGTTCAGTCTCACCAAGCATGAGTTTGTTCATTCTAGATTTGCTCTGGAAATCATCTTTATACTCCTTGAAAATCATGTCCATTTGTTTTGGAGTGATAGAGGGGCATAGCTGTATCATTATTTGCTCCCGAATCTCCAAGTCTTTAGCCTTTGCATTCACTTTTCTTTATTCCAATACTTCTTCTAGACTTTTTGGAATTAATGAAATTGTTTCAATGAATGCTTTGTTATAGATATTCAAATACCTTACAGTAGCTTCCTCTAGAATTCTCTTGTCGGCATCATTGTATTCATCACAGAACTCTGTCACCAGCGGCAGGTTCCCATCCATAGTAACTGCCTTGATGATGTCATCAATGGAAAGAGTGGGCTTTTCAACAAATTCCTCTACCTTCTCTTCCTCATTTCTGCTAATAGAGAACTTCCCAGATGTTCTCTTCTTCTTTATTTTCCTAATTTCCTCATCTGATTCTGTTTCTTCATCATCCTTATGGCTTGTATATGTCCTTGTGGATTTGGTCTTCATCCTCTTTTCTCCTTTTTCAGATGACTTGACTTCTAGTTTGGTAGACTTTGAGCTTTTAGAGGTGACAGGAGCAGATCTCTTGGAGGATCTAGTCCGAGAGGAGGTTTGCACAGGAACACTTTCTTTCTTTTCTTCTTGTCTTTCCTTCTCTATCTTCTCCATTTTCTCTCTATTAGCATCTACAACCTCCTTTGATATGCCAAATCTTTTGGCAATTTCTTCAACTTCCTTTCTTACTTTTCTCTTTATCTCCAGCTATCTCAACTCAAGATGGATTTTTATTCTTAGCTCTTCAAAGGTGCCAAACCTTTCTGCTTCAGTGTCCTTAGGCTGGCTCAACAAGTGTTGAATATGCAGCTCCAAGATTTTTCCATCGACTTCATAACCCATAGGCATTATCCATAGAGTTATTGGCTCAACTGCCTTCATTAGGCATTGATTAGTGTCAACCATGAAACAGGCTGTATCTTTGTATTTATTAACTATTGTTTGTGGTATTCTTTCGCTAGCGTGCATCATGCTTTGGAAATTTTTAAACTAACCCAGAGGGTTGTGTTTTGGGCTTGAGCATCACCAAGTCCATACATGTAATCTCTTATCTGAATTGCAATGGGTTTGTCACTTTGCCAGACCCAACCATTTGATCCAGGTAGCTCATTCATACAATAGAAAAACATTCACAGTATTAAACTACCATATTTGAAGGAGTTTTTCTTATCATTTTTGATCTTCTGCAAGTTCTCCATTAGTTGATTTAATAGAAGCTCACACAGATCATAATTAGCATCTTCCCTTAACATCTGATATGCAGCATAGATTGTTGTACCAGACACAAAATTTTCACTGCTCGAGTGGTAGATTTTATAGCCAATTATCATTGAAGTAAACTTGACATCCGGATCCGTGATGTCATCTATAGTCATTGCTCTTTTGTCAAATTTTGATCCAGTGGCTTTAGTTACCATTTGATTCTTCACAGATTTAAGTGCGGGTACCCCACCAAATGAATGCCGTCTGATCACTACCCTAATGGCATCTTTAGTTATCTTGAATGGCCTCATTAGCCACATAAAATTATCATGCATCCTACTTAGAACATACCAGACCCAATCGTCTTCTGCAAAACATGGAAAATGTATGCAATGTCCGAAGTGTTTGTCCTGGAGGGTCTTGAATTCAGGTTTGAGTTCAAAATTCTCATCTATTAACTATTTGTGATAAATGTCGATCAACTTTGAGTCTCCAAATTCTTCAAGGTTTGCATGGATATAAACCCTAACATCTTCTACATGCAAGACTCCGTGCGGAATACTAGAAAACACACCCAAGGGATCAACTTCTAGAGATTTGTAACGATGTTTCTTGAATTTTGGTCTCAGCCTATTAGAAATATTGACAATCATTGGAGTAGCCATTTTTGCAAAAGATCTGAAGAGATTTTTCAGATGGGAAGTACCTTTTCACGTGTTAGGGTTTGGAGCAGAAGTCAAAGTGATTCTCTGGTTGAATTCAATCTTCAGTTTGAACTTTGAGTGAACTGTAGAATCTTCTTCTCAGATCTCTTCTTTTCTTCTTCAAGAGTGCAAGTGTGGAGATAATGAGTGAAAAGAACCCTTTTATCTTTGCATAAACCCTAATTTCCTTTTGCAATAAATGTACAAGTTTTTAAGTCATTCGGTTACCCTACTTCTCAAATGAGCTTTTCTTGGATTGTCTTGCGGATCTTAAAATCATTGTCTATGAGGATTGACAACACATTTTCACCTTTTTCAAACATGCCATAGGTCCGCAGATTAAAACATTTCAATTCTGGATTATACCGGATCTGTCTATGAAATTCTGCTTTACCGGATAGCTGCCGATACAGGATCTCCTCATAACTTGCTCAAATCTACATGCGGATTTGTCAAATTTAGATTGGATAACCTTCAAGTGACTCTCCTCAAACCCTTTAAACCACAACCTCCTATTTTGACTCACAGTGCCGAATTCAAGCACTCACTGGCTGGCTGGGGGAAAGGGATCTTCTTTGTAGCTCCCCCTGAGCTAGAGCTTACTTTTCCATTTCTAAAAGGAATATCAGCATCGGATTCTAGTGCAGATCCATCCGCAATATTCATTGTACTCCTTTTGACCCAAATCTTGCTCATCTCCTTTTGAACTTCATCCGCATTTACTTTACCTTTACCTTTATCCTATTTCTGATCATGTTCCACCGGACCCTTTTTCTCCTAATTTCTGCTTCTACAGAATTTGGGAATATGACCGGATCTATTGCAATTGTAACACACAACATTTCTTTGCTTATTTGAATGACATCCTCTTGATCTGCACTCATTATCCATATGTCCAATTCTATTGCATACAAAGCATTTGCCATTGAAAGAATTGTTCATTTGCATGTTTCTGCATTCATGAGATTTGTGACCATACCTTTTGCAACTAAAACATTGACCGGAGAAGGATGGATTGATTTGATTTATTCTATTTCTGCACTGGATTGCTTTATGACTGAACTTGTTGCAATTGAAGCAATATCTATTGAAGGATGGATATCTTTGAGCATTTGGTTGTCTTACCAGAGATCTTCTAGGCCTGTTTCTTTGATTTCCTAATCCAAAGTTCTTCTGACCGGATCTAGAGCTTTCACCTTTCTCATATCCCAATCCACGCTTATCATCTATCCTCTTTTGAATTTCAAGAACTTCAAGTTGGGCTGAGCTTATCTTGAATTTTTCTTTGTATTCATTTGCAGTTTGAAGATTTTGTTTAAGAGTGTCTATCTAATTCTCAAGTTGTTCTTCATTGTCTCTAGCTTCTTCAAGATCAGATTCAAGATGCCTGATTATTCTGTCCATTTTGTGGTAGTCCTCTGTCTTCTCCTTGAGGGATTGTTTTAGATTATCTTCAATTTTTCTCTTTTCTTCAATTTCTTGTGTGAATCTCATAACCCCTAATTCCATTTCACGCTTTACCATAATGACTTCTTTTGACAGCTTCTCACATAGTTTATTTTTCTCTTTTAGATCTTCATCAGTATCATTGACTTCACTCTGATTGGCTAATTTTTGGAGTAGTTCCTTTCTCTTTTTCACAGAAATACTAAGTTTTTCTTTTAGCTCATTTATGAAATCATCAACTTGTTTGAGTCTTTCTATCAAATTATTGACTTCAGAGTGGGATTGTTCAAGATCATCTAGGGCAGACTGAAGTTGTTCCTTCATACCATATGCATCCATTGAGATTCCCATATCTTCCTCAAGCTGTTAGGCTTTGTTCAGAGGAACTTAGATTTGATATCAATTGTTGGAAACAATGCAGATAATTGAGAGGGGGGTGAATCAGTTATCTTAAAACTTTTTATTCTTTTTACTTTCTTTTCTTATCTTATCATTTAGTGTAATACCAAAACAATGTAATCATAAGAGCTAAAAAGGAATTAACACATAACACAAATATTTTTACGTGGAAACTCTGCTAGGGGAAAAACCACGGGGTGACTAACCCAAGATTGTATTCTCTATTAAAAAAATAAAGAGTACAAGTTTGGCACTTGCCAATTAGGGCTCATTGCCCAAGCACACTGCTCACAAAAGGCCCACTACCTACAAGAGACTTATAGTCTACAAATGCTTACAGATGATACCAAGGTGTTTGAACTGATGAACAACATCTATGCAAGTAGGATTTTAGTTCCGGTTAGGTACAGTATACTGATCTAGCACACTTCATTCTTCCTCTGGTCAATATTACTTTCCTGTCACATTACGGGCTTGAATTACTGCCTTCAATCTTGTCTCTGCTTTTCTTCCTTACAAGCTAAAATCCATCAGGTATATATATCTGCAACAAGGATTTCCAACAACTTCTTAGTCGGCAACAAGAACACTTGAGATATTTGCAAGTTATTGATCTGTCAGCTGAATCCATGCTTGATTAGTGATGCGCATACAAGACATAGGCATAGAAGTCATTAATCATGTCAGCCAACAATGTATAATGCCACAAATTGTTTGATCAACACCTTTTGCACATCCGGATTGAGATCTGATACTCTACCAGTCAGTTCTTCCTTTGTCTGATCTGCCTGCCTAGAACCCAACACTTAGATGCTCATATCTTTTTCATGCTTTATCACCGGAGGCTAAATCTCTGGAATATGATAGTCATGATACCCCTCTTGCCTTGTCCAAGTCCACAACTTACTAAGTTACACCATCTGAGAGATCCAGACCTAATTGTCAGACCTTGTTACATACTCTGTTCTTGTTCACCGGACCAAAACAATCTTCAATCTGACTTCTGGAATAGGCATATTATGTACTGCGGATGTGTGGGATAGACTTTGTTGCCATCAATGACAACACTTAAGAAGCCACACAATGTCTCTTGCCAACACCTTTCACCTTAAATGTAATCAATCATTTCAGCTCTACCCAATTGAGCTGTAAGTGAAAAATGGGTAACATTTCTGGCGATTTCTGCTGAATGCTTGCCTGCTAAGCATGTAGACCAATAGCCTTAAACAATCCATTAGGTATGGAGTCAAATTATACCCCACTTAAACTTAGAAAACCATTGTAACTCAGCTGCAAATGCTCCAAACAACAGCAAAACAAAAAGAAAGTAAACTACAAGGCCCTAGAGGCCAGCAACTGTGTGACAACACTTAGGGAAAAGAAAACCAAACTGAAATACATGTGCAAACAACACTTATTAACTAAAAACACTAACTCTGACCTACTCTAACTAGTAGAGACAGTAGATAAACAAACCCATTAACTAGCTTTGAGAAATAAGTCCCCTTTCTAAACAACAAGAGATGCTTTGCATGTTCATGAACTGCTGATAAGAGGCAAGAAGCAAGAACACACCCCACAAACTATTGCAATGCAACCTAAAAATTATAACCAAACTTATTCACTCTTTGAATCTATTCAAACATATTGTTTATTTGAACTAAATGGGTCTGTTGTTCTTCAGTTGTAATCTTCTCTTTGGGTACACTCATAACTATTGATAACTAAGAGGGGGGGTGAATCAGTTATCCTTAATTCACTTTCAGTTCAAACACTTAAATCCACTTTTGTTAATCAATAGCATAGCAATTAATCATTCATGAAAGCATAAGACATAAACACTAGAGCAAATACACATCAACACGTGAAACACCAAGATTTTGACGTGGAAAACCCAGTTAAGGGAAAAACCATGGGGTGATTAACCCAAGGATTATTCTCTGTTAGAAGAATAAGAAAAAATAGATGGCACATGCCAATTAGGGCTCACTACCCGAGCACACTGCTCACAAGAGGCACACTACCTACAAGAGACACACTGTCTACAAGATAACAAGTATTACAAACTTGAACTAGAGATTGACATCTTTACCATGCCTGGATCAGTTCCATTTAAGCCCAAAAACTCCTACTCTGCCTTTCGCACTTCTCTTCGCTATATCACGCTCATTACCATTACACACTTTCAAATGAATTCACACACCCTTATTTATACAAGGCATTAGTTTAGGAACAATCATCTAAGTCGGCAAACACCTACAAGATCATTCGCAAGACATGTAATACATCTAATCGGCCTGTCTCAGGAAGAACACCAACAACTAGTGGTCTTTACATCAAATCCAAACTCTAACTTCAATACAGACCACTAATAAGAATTGTACATGATCCAAGGATCACCAAAACCTTTTCTAAGTCATCAAGAACATCCGCACTTTATCAACTTACTGGAATTCTTCTGTTCTTCATCCGAAACTTCAAGAACACAGTCTTTCCTTACTGTCATAATGAAAAAGGTTCTTCTGGACCTCCAAATCATTCACAAATCTAGTTGTCACTTCACATTGACTTCTTCAACACTCCTTCCAATCCGTAGAATGAGAGAATGTAATTTTGGAACTCACCGGACCAATCTGTGACACTCTGTCACCACTGAACACCTGTCAAAACCGGTTCTACACAAGCAGCCATAACTTCTTCAGATCTTTATACAGACCTCTAAAATCTTAACTAGAACATATCAAGACTCATATCTACAAACCCTTTAAACCGTATCCTCTGATCCTCAACCTATTGAGTACTTTTGCCTTCTTCTCATCACTGTTCTTCACTGTTCCTGATGGAGACTAATTTTCTCAATATCCTCAGCACACAGCTCATCCAATCCTTCTTATCAATGCAATATGAGTATGTTGACATCAATAACAACACTGGTTAACCTCATACTTGCAACAATCTCCCCCTTTGTCATTGATGGCAACATATGATGTGAAAAATCATCAGGACAAAAACTTCTCCTTTCTATCACAGCTCCCCCTATCAGCAACAACTCTTCACATGTCTTCTCTTCCTTTACTGCTCCCCCTTTGATCATCAACCACTTATTTTTCACATGTCTTCTCTCCCCCTTTGACATCAATGGCAAAGGGCTCATACTTGCAATTCTAACACATCAGAATCATACCAGCTGCTCCCCCTTAGTAGCAGCTCCTCATCATCAATCTGAATCACAAGATACGACTATGATATCCACTGGACTGATGCACATCAGTGCATCCTAGTTCATCACCAGAGGGGCCATGACCCCTAACTTCTCCCTGAGATACTCAAAAGAGTCCTTGGGAAGAGTTTTAGTAAAAATATCTACAAGCTGATCCTTGGAGGGCACATACTCCAATCTGACTTCACCCTTGTTCACTTGTTCTCTCAAAAAGTGAAATTTGATAGATATATGCTTGGTCTTAGAATGCAATATCAGATTCTTAGAAATATTTATTGCACTTGAATTGTCACAAAAAATTGTGATAGGCTCCTCATATTCTACTTGAATATATCTTAGCATTTGCTTCATCCACAAAAGTTGAGTGCAACTACTTGCTACTGCAATGTATTCTGCTTCTGTTGTAGACAGGAAAATTGCTTCTTGTTTCTTGCTTAGCCAAGAAACCAACCTTTTTCCCAAAAAGAATGCTCCTCCACTTGTACTCTTCCTATCATCCACATCTCCTACCCAATCTGCATCTGTATATGCATGAAGAGAAAAGTCATGATCTCTGGGATACCATAGGCCATACTCAACTGTTCCTTTCAAGTACCTAAAAATTCTTTTGATTGCCATGACATGAGATTCTCTGGGATCAGCCTGGAATCTCGCCAAAAGACCAACAACCTGCATCATATATGGTCTAGTCTAAGTGAGATACAGTAATCCACCAATCATTGATCTATACTTTGTCTGATCTGTCTTAAGAGAGTCATCATCTTTGCTCAACTTACATCTGGTAGCCATGGGAGTGTTCATTGGCTTTGAATCTTCCATTCCAAATTTCTTCAATAGTTCTTTCACATATTTGGTCTGAGAGATAAAGATTCCTTTCTCTATCTAAGTAATTTGCAGACCCAAGAAGAAATTCATTTCATTGAGCATTGACATTTCAAACTCACTTTTCATTTGGTTTGCAAAGGTTTTACATATACTGTCTCTTCCTCCAAAGATGATATCATCAACAAATACTTCAACAATCAAGATGTTTTCATGATCAATTTGGAAATATAGATTACTATTAGTAGTACCTTTGTTGAAACCAATCTTCAAAAGATGTTTGTCCAGCCTCTCATACCATGCTCTTGGGGCTTGCTTTAGACCATACATTGCCTTCTTTAATTTGCAGACCATATCACCATGCTTAGATAGCTGAAATCCATCCAGTTGTTCAATGTACACCTCTTCTTCTAGGTCACCATTTAGGAAAGAAGATTTGACATCCATCTGATACACTTTGAAATCTTTGAAGACAGCAAATGCAAGAAATAGTCTGACTACTTCAATTCTTGCCACCGGAGCAAAGGTTTCCTCAAAATCAATCCCTTCTATTTGAGAGTAGCCTTTGTAGACTAATCTAGCCTTATTTATGATTACTTCACCAACTTCATTTAGTTTGTTCCGGAAGACCCATTTGGTTCCAATCACATTCTTCTTTCTAGGTCTAGAAACAAGATCCTAAGTGTGATTTTTCTCAATTTGCATTAATTCCTCTTCCATTGCTTTGGTCCAATTTTCATCATTGAATGCTTCATTTATTGTCTTAGGTTCAATCTTTGAAATCAGACAATATTCATCTAAATTTTGAGCAACATTCCTTCTAGTTTGCACACCTTTGCTTTTGCCACCTATGATCTAATCTTCAGAGTGGTTCAGTCTTACATACCTTGGAACTTTGGGAGTTTCTTGCATTTTTGCTTCTTGATCATGCTCATTCAGACCTGTCTCTTCTTCCTGATTTACCGGATCAGTCTGAATCTGACTTTTAGGAGAGGATGTAGCTCCTTGAACCAGAACATCATTCTGATCATCTTCATCATACTCATAAAATCTTGAGGGCTTCTCAATACCTTCATCAACCTTCACATTTGTACTTTCTATCATGTTTCTCAGTCTCTTATTGTAGCACCGGTATGCTTTGCTTTGAGTGGCGTAACCCAAGAAGATTCCTTCATCACTTCTAGCATCAAACTTTCCTAGATCTTCATCTCTTTTAATGTAACACTTGCTACCAAATACTCTGAAATATCTCACAGTAGGAGTGATGCCAAACCAAAGTTCATAGGGAGTCTTACTGGTATTGCTTCTGATTTGAACTTGATTGAGAGTGTAGACAACAGTGCTGACAACTTCTTTCCAAAACATCTGGGGAACATTTGCTTCCATCATCATTGTCCTGGATGCTTCCTAGATGGTCTGGTTCTTTCTCTCAACTACTCCATTTTGCTGTGGAGTCCTAGGAGCAGACAACTGTCTCTTTATACCATGCTTCTCACAAAAGTCTATGAATTCACCGAATGTGAATTCACCAGCTCTATCAGACCTTAGACATTTCAGTTTCAATCTGGTTTGATTCTCTACCATAGCCTTGAAGATTTTGAACTTCTCAAAAGCTTCTAATTTCTCTTTCAGAAAGGTAACCCACATCATCCGAGAATGGTCATTAATCAGTAACATGAAATATCTATCACCTTGCATACTCTTGATTCTTGTTGGACCACATAGATCAGTATGAACTAACTCCAATAAACTGATAGAGGACTGATCCTTGCTTTTGAATGAAACTCTGCTCTGTTTACCTAGCTGACATTCTTTGCACATACTATTTGTAGGTTTTACCAACTTTGGAAGATCTCTTACAGCCTGAGTATTGCTTATCTTGATGATGTTATCAAAATTTACATGACACACTCTTCTATGCCATAACCAACTCTGATCAACTTGAACAAATAGACAACTTTTATTAGTACCAACTAGATGGAAGATATTACCTTTTGTTTGAGTACCAGATGCAATCTCAGTTCTGGAGCTTTCAAAGATCCTGCATCTTCCATTCTTGAACTGAAGATCATAGCCTTTGTCTACCAACTGACTAACACTGAGAAGATTGTGCTTCAATCCTTCAACATACAGTACATTACCGGTTTTGTTCTTCCCATCAAAAGAGATAGTTCCCCTACCTTTGATTCTACCAGCAGAATTGTCACCAAACTTTACCATTCCTCCTTCATACCTTTCCAAATCCAAGAACTTATTCTTGTCACCTGTCATATGGTGAAAGCATCCACTGTCAATAACCTAATCATCCTTTTCTTCAACTTGGGCAGCCAAAGCTTTCTCTACAACCTTATGATTGGTAGATATTGGATCTTCTTCCTTGATGGCAATAAACACCCATTCATTTCTAGATTTGTCTCCTATCTCTAATTCATCATCTGTTACTCCTTCATTATCAGCTTCTTCATGAACATAATAACAATTCTTTTGGAACCTTTGTTTGTTAGAATTTGATCTTGTGGATCTTTCTGGACATCTTGAGGCAAAGTGACCAATCTTATTGCAGTTGAAGCACTTAAAGGGTAATTTTCCTTCATACTTACCGGATCCCCTTGGCAGTCTTTTTGCAATGAGGGCTTCAAGTTGAGCTATTTCTGCTTCTTCCTCTTCCATGTCTTTTCTTGCTTGATCATACCAAGACAGCTTCCTTGAAGAGTTTTCTCCCAAATCAAATCTTTGTTTGCCTTTCACATAGGCACTGGCTTTGAATGCAGATTCAGTCTTAGGGGGATCATCTCCAAACTCGGTCATTTCAAATGCAGCTAGTTTGCCATCCAATTGCTCTCTTGTGACAGTTGTATGGGCTCTGAATTCATCAATGGCAGCAACCTTGATTTTGTAGGCAGCAGGAAGGGATTTGAGAATTTTGCAAACAATCTCATTTTCATCCAAAACTCCACCAGCATTCCTAATTCCACACACCAGCTCATTTACTCTTACCATAAAGGTAGTGATATTTTCATCATCTCTCATCTTCAATTTTTCAAATTTCCCTTTGAGACTCTACAACCTTGCACTCTTAACAAACTCATCTCCTTCATGCAGAAGTTCCAGTTTAATCTAGATCTCATAGGTAGTTGGTAGGTCAATAACATTTGAGAGCTCTGAGTTAGTTAATGCACTTAGAAGAGCCTCTTTAGTCTGTAGATTGTTTTCAACATATGTGATTTCATTTAGAGTTATCGAACCACCCTGTGGAGGTGTATATGCTTTTGTGACCATGGACAAGTACGCCTTTCCCCTACACTCCAAGTGACATTTCATGCGGCCTTTCCAAAGAGTGAAGTTGGTCCCATCAAACTTCGGACTGTCCTTGTATGACGACATCCTGGATCTCCTCAAGTGGTTAAGCTCCTTTTAGAGGAAATTGGCTCTGATACCAATTGTTGATAACTGAGAGGGGGGGTGAATCAATTATCCTTAATTCACTTTCAGTTCAAACACTTAAATCCACTTTTGTTAATCAATAGCATAGCAATTAATCATTCATGAAAGCATAAGACATAAACATCAGAGCAAATACACATCAACACATGAAACACCAAGATTTTGACGTGGAAAACCCGGTTAAAGGAAAAACCATGGGGTGATTAACCCAAGGATTATTCTCTGTTAGAAGAATAAGAAAAAATAGATGGCACATGCCAATTAGGGCTCACTGCCTGAGCACACTGCTCACAAGAGGCACACTGCCTACAAGAGACACACTGTCTACAAGATAACAAGTATTACAAACTTGAACTGGAGATTGACATCTTTACCATGCCTGGATCAGTTCCATTTAAGCCCAAAAACTCCTGCTCTACCTTTCACACTTCTCTTCGCTATATCACGCTCATTACCACGACACACTTTCAAATGAATTCACACACCCTTATTTATACAAGGCATCGGCTTAGGAACAATCATCTAAGTCAGCAAACACCTACAAGATCATTCGCAAGATGTGTAATACATCCGGTCGGCCTGTCTCAGGAAGAACACCAACAACTGGTGGTCTTTACATCAAATCCAAACTCTAACTTCAATGCGGACCACCAATAAGAATTGTACATGATCCAAGGATCACTGAAACCTTTCCTGAGTCATCAAGAACATCCGCACTTTATCAGCTTACTGGAATTCTTCTGTTCTTCATCCGGAACTTCAAGAACACAGTCTTTCCTTACTGTCATAATGAAAAAGGTTCTTCCGGACCTCCAAATCATTCACAAATCTAGTTGTCACTTCACACTGACTTCTTCAACACTCCTTCCAATCTGCAGAATGAGAGAATGTAATTCTGGAACTCACTGGACCAATCTGTGACACTCTGTCACCACTGAACACCTACCTAAACCGGTTCTACACAAGCAGCCATAACTTCTTCAGATCTTTATGCGGACCTCTGAAATCTTAACTAGAACATCTCAAGACTCATATCTACAAACCCTTTAAACCACATCCTCTGATCCTCAACCTATTGAGTACTTTTTCCTTCTTCTCATCACTATTCTTCACTGTTCCTGATGGAGACTAATTTTCTCAATATCCTCAGCACACAGCTCATCCAATCCTTCTTATCAATGCAATATGAGTATGTTGACATCAATGACAACACTGGTTAACCTCATACTTGCAACAATAACCTTTTCAATCTTGTTGGTAACTTTACTGGCTAAATCTTTGATGGGGCATCCTCTTGAAAGGATGAAGCTTAACATCTTATCGTTGGTTTCCTATTGGTTGTCTACTATTTCAATCTCATTTTTCTAATTTAAATCACTTGAAAACATGTCATTAGGCTTTACACAAAACTCCTCTAATGTGTCTTGAAGAGTAATGTCCTTCTTTTCCCCTTGTTCATCTTGAACAATATTTACATGAATCTCAACCTCTTGATGATTCAAATCAAGACTGCTCTCATTGATCTGCTCATGAATCGGCATCTTGTCCACATGGTTTTCAACATTTTGCTGTTCAATACTTGACATTAGAATGTCTTTTATATTTTCATCCACTAAGTTAGGATGACTATCAAACATATCACTTGAAACTTCTTTCACATTATCTAGGTTTGAAACAAAATCCTTAAGATCATTCCAAAATGAGTCCTCTTCAGATTCTTCTTGGATATTTAATGAAAGAGGATTGTTTTTTACCTCATGGCAGCACTCAACAAGGTTTGTAGACTCCACAAAAGGCTATTTTTTGCACTCCTCTTGTTGGTCCAAGTCTTCATCATCACATTTACTATCCTCAATCAACAACTCATCACATATTTTGACCTCTTCCTATTGCTCTAAAACTGTGGTTGATGGGATCAAAACAACATCTTCTTCATCATTTCCGATTTAAGGAGGTAACTCATCAAGACAAACTATGGAATGCTCCTCTTGATCAGCCTCTTTTACCTCTTCATCCTCCTATCCTAACTATTCTTCTGAGATAAATACTAAAAAAAATTTATCCTCTTCTACAAAACAAGAAAGCTCATTAGTCGAAACATTGAAAGGGCCATTTGGAGAGGACTTTTGTTGTTCAATCTTTTGCTACTACAATTGGGAATATTCCATAGTTAAATGAGATAGATTTACATTTCTAATCTTCTCCCAGATGAGTGAGATATCCTGATCAATAGGCTCATCCTTGGATTCATTAGGTGGACAAACTTGGGGAGCTTCCTAGATTTCTTGAAAGAAAAAATGTTGCTCAAGGGGCTGCCCTGTAACTATACTAGATTGTTCCTGATTGTAGACACCCTAAAATGACCAAGTCATCACATCACTTGCATTTTCATCTAGTCTGTCTAATCACCTACATTCAGCGTTAATTAAATAATCTAATTATGTAATTAATTTCATCTATTTCTTCCAAATCACATAATTTTAACATTAATTGAATAAATTCTCTTTATTAAATTAATTAAATTAAATTTCTCTATATTCTTCCACGATTAAATAATTTTAATTATTTAATTAAATCATTATCATCTTTAAAATTTCAAGTCTCCATTAATTAAATAAATCTAATTATTTAATTAATTCATCCAATTCTATCTTATCTACAATTAAATAATTTACATTATTTAATTAAATCACTCGTTCTTCTAAATTTAAATACATCATGCAAATTTATTTAAATTGTCTCAATCCTCTAAAAATAAATAAAAGAAAATATTCTATTTATAATCTTCTGTTCCTAAATCATGCACAATCAATTAAATAAATTTATTTATTTAATTTTAGTTATCTTACAATTCCTCTTAAAATATCTTGTTAACTCATGTGCACAATCAGTCTTATTTTTAGAACTCTAAAAAAGGTAAAATTACAAGTTGAGTTATCTATTCAATCAATCTTGTTTTTATCATATCTTAATAAAAATATCCTTATGGATTGACACATGTGTGCACATTCATCATAGTTATTTGTTTTATCTCCTTTGTTGATTCTTCTGAATTATCTAGATCATTGATCGATCTCTGTTGAAACCTATATAAACCCCCCTCATCTCCTTCACAAATCCTCTTCGATCACTTATTCTCAGGCATCCTTTACAGTGCTTTGAGCATACATCGCATCGATTGAACAACTTACGATATTTTAACATTGATCTTTGAGCACTTTGAGCACTTTACTTGCTTGTTGCAAACATGGTTTCGCAGTATTATTGAGCAATCCACATTCAAAACAAAGAGAACAACACAATCTGGGTAAGAGCTTTCCTATTTCATTTGATTTATTGACAATGGCTTTTATTAAGATTAATTCTCTTTATGTTATGGGTTTTTGATTTGTTAGTAGTTTTTCATAATCGATTTTCCTCATACACATTCTGGCATGCCCAGTGGGACCCACTAATCCCTCTTTTTCTTTGAGAAATTGAATTTTTTTAAGTACAGTACGGAACAACGCAAAAGACAAAAAACACTATTGGAAGTATAGTAAAGCGCTTCTAGAGGCACAGTAGAGTGCCCTCGGGCGATACTATAGTGCCTCTGGTAGCACAGTAGCGCGCTTTTGGTGAAACAGTCCAGCGCTTTTGGTAGAACAGTAAAGCACTTTTGGCAAAATAGGTTTTTCTGATCTTGTTTTGTGATCTTGCAGGGTTTCACTCACATACCTATCATTGATTTGACTAACAAGCTAGTTTATTTGTCTTTCAATTGTCTTGTATACTTCCTAAGCTGACGTATTTAGGAGTATTTTAAATCTTCGAGTTAACCTATCTATTTATGATATTCTTTGAGTTTTCTTGATTCTAGGATACAGATCTATCAGATATTACATTCAAAACTTCAAAATCAACCATGAAATCATATTTGGAACTACCTTTTTTGATAAAGTATAACTTTTTCTAGATCTGAGACAGTAAAGCTCATTTGGTAATACAGTATTAAGCTTTTGGTAACATAGAGTTGCGCTTTTGGTACCACAGAACAGCGTTTCTGGTCTGCAGCAAATTGCCTTTGGTAACACAGTTCAATGCTTTCGGCATAACAATAAGTCACCTTTGTTAACACAGTACATCGCTTTTGGTCAAATTGATTTATTTTGCTAACTTGTGAGTTTTTGTGGAACTAATTGACTTGTTGCAACTTTTTATCACTCACACAGAGCAATGGGTTTTTCTAACATGTTCATGCAGGACAAGTGTTGAATAAATCTCAATCTATTGCACTAAGTCTTAGGAACATATTGCCTTCTTAAGTGATAATTGAACAAATCACTTTGGCAATCTAAGTCTTAGGAACATACTGCTTTTTTAAGGGACAATGGACATGTATGCGAAAACACTTCAATTTTCTAAGGGACAAAGGACATGAATGCCAAACACCTCAATTTCATAAGGGACAATTGACAACTACAATCATGTGTGTGCCTAATTTAGTTGCACCTTATTTTTCTTATAATGGGACAATTGAACCTTTGTTTGACATGCTTGCTCTTACATTTCAGTAATTCCTTTAGAAGGGCCTGCTTTTGGATTGTGCTTCATCCAAAAGGGACGAACCTAAGCAGAGTTTTCATTTGAACTGCTATATAAGAGGGGTAAGGTGAAAGCCAAGTCCTAACCGACGTCAGCCTTACCTTGTGGTGCCAAATTGAAAAAAGGTGTACTAGCTCTTTGTGGAAACAATTTTCACATCGAGTGAAGTGTTTGATACTCTTAGTGGGATTGGTTAAAGCTTTTAGTAGCTTGTCACATTGCTCGTAAGGCATTGGTCCCTCAAAGTTACTAAGAACCATTCTAGATAGTGACTACCCGATCCACCTCCGAATGTTACGGTAATCATCAGTGCAAAGGGAATCAATTTAAGCCCTTAAGATACTCACCATTGGCTCCCTTGAGAAGAGATAGTATTCCCTCGGCCATAAAGCTCTTGTGACCTACTTGAGCTTTTCGAGGGGAGGGTGAGATATCCCTACCTATTGTCTCTCGTAAAGATACAAAATGTCTAACACCTTTATGGAATGACATTTTTATTGATAGAGTATTAAGTTGTGAGCCAATCTACTGCAATGAAACCTTGTCTCTAGGGATAAAAAGTGCTTGATATTATTTGCAAATTTTCTTATACCTATGGAAACATTGGGCTTTTTGTGAGCCTCGAACATATACTATCTATTGTGTTAGTCCTTTTTTGCCACTTTGTTTGCTGTGTTTTCTTTTGCCAAAGAAAAATCCAATCAGAACCAAAACCAAATCTATCAAAATTTGCCTTTTAAAAATATCAGACACTACTTCAGCGCCTCTGGTATTACAGCAGCTCACCTTTGATATTACAGTAGCTCGCCTTTGGTATAATAGTACCTCGCCTCTGGCAAACCTACTTTAGCGCCCTTGGTATAACAGTAGCTCAATTTTGGTAACAGTAGCTCGCCTTTGGTATAGCAGTACCTCACCTTTGGCAGCTCAGTCCATCACCTTTGGTCAAATAGTATAACGCCTTTGTCCAGAAAACTCTGCATCAAAATTTGTCTTTTCCAAAACACTAGCAAAATCCTACCAATTTGTCCTAGTGTATTCCATGGTAACCACTAGACTCCAGTAAACTATGAAGTCCAAGTAGGTTGTCCCTAGGAAATGCAAATCACCTCCTCACACACCTCAATCAGGCTGATCCAACATTACTCCCAAGGTAATCCTAGGACACCCGCAGAAAAATCTACCAACTCTCCAAAAATGTTGCAGCTGGACCACCCTAACAATCCTCAAGAAGGTAGGGCCCCTTTGGTAAGTACACCTCACTATACCACCGGTATGCCTCCAGATTTTGTCCCACAAGGTTATACTATCGGTCAAGTACCATCTCAAGAAGGTAGGGTCCCTTTGGTAAGTACACCTCACTGTACCACCGGCATGCCTCCAGATTTTGTTCCATAAGGTTATACTATCGATCAAGTCCCATCTCAAGAAGAGTGACATTTTGAAATAGGTCAATCCTCTCAAGAAGATGGACAAGATCTTGATGAATTCATACAAGATCCTAGAGCCGTAGCCGCCTTTGACAAAATCCTTAGTGAGAACCAAGATCATTTCTTTCACTTGCTTACAAAGCAAGGAGCCAAATTACCTCAAGATTTTGATTTATCTAATCTCAAGGACACAAACAACTCCCAAAATGCCATACATGCAGTCCAAACCATGTCAACAGTGACCACACCCTTACACAAACAAAACTCACAAGGGAGAACGATCGCACAATATGAGAATCCCCTTTATCAAAACCCAACAGGAAAGAGGGCCATATCACTGCTTCTGACTCCTATGGAGATCTACAAAAACCAACAAGAGACTCTCCAACATCAAGTAGAACTAGCCAAACAAGTCGCTATAGCTCAATCAAACATACAACAAACTCCTAAAGTGTCCACACCAATCGCAAGTGGAATATTGGTTACCCCATCACGACAAGGTTTCCCACCAAATTACAATCCGGGGAACAACTATGTAGCCATGCAACAAGGGTCTCAACAAACACCACCCCCAACATCATCAAAGCTTCGTATCCCTCAACCAACCAGGGTCATGCAACCCCAACCACAACATTCTTCTATGCTCATCCTCAATCAACTTCAACCATCGCACAACACATCTACATATGTCCCCCCACCACAACATTCTTCTATGCTCATCCTCAATCAACCTCAACCATCACATAACACTTCTATCTATGTTCCCCCACCACAATGATCATCAGCACTAAACTTTTTCAATACATTGCCTATCCACCCTCAACATTCCCAAAACCAAACTTCCCAAAGCTATGTTCCGCAACCGCAACCTAACCCAACAAACTTTAGCTTTCCACCACCAAACTCTTTTCTTCAACCATCACAAAGCCTACATTCGTACCTAGCGCCGCCCACACCTCCTCCAAATCAAAGCACCCAATTCCAACCCAATCTAAACCCAACATACAACACATACAACCCCAACCAATCATATGACCGTTATAACACCAATGCCCGTGGCTTAAACTACAATCTCCCGTACGGGCAGCAACAACCACTTCTTGGACAACAGGAGATGTTTCCAACCCCTCTCACGACTATGAAGCTAAAACTTGCCAAGTTCAACAACAATTATATGATCTTACGTTTGGCCACACCAAGAAGACCTTCTCTTTAGAAGAAGTGTGTCCTTATCCTTTTGATCGGTCATTACCCATGATCCCTTTTCCTCAAAATTTCACTATTCCCAAATTTGATAAATACAAAGGAAAAGGTGACCCAAAAGACCATCTCAGGGAATTCTATCTTGCTTGCTTCAAGGTCTCACATAACGACACATATCTTATGCATCTCTTTCCTTGCAGTCTTGGAGGTCAAGCTATAGAATGGTTCTCACACCTACCCACAAGTATCAAGTCTTTTAACGAACTTGTGGAGAAATTTGCCACCCATTTTTCCTACAATATAGAGCATGAGATCTCCATGACCGATCTATGCAACAACAAACAGAAAAATGGTGGAACTTTCATTTCTTTCCTTCAACTATGGAGACAAATGGCTAGCAAATTCCCATTTAAGATACCTGAAAAGCATCTTGTTATCATATTTGTGCAGAATCTCAACCAAGAATTAGGTTTCCACTTGCAAATTCTTAGTGCTACAACCTTCGATGATTACCTACAAGGGGATCAATATTGAGGAAGCCCTCATTGCTAAGGGTGTGGTCAAAATCTTTAAAGAAACTAAAGACAATGCTCCTCAACAACAAAACGATAAACCATAGGTTTGGAACAAAAATAAAAACATGGTCAATGATGGGGTGATTGATTCTAAACATGTCCAAACATTGCAAACACCACTTCAGCTTTACAAACCAAGTCAAGCTCCACCTCAACAGCAGCAACAACAAAGATAACCTTATCAAAACCAACAATGATAACAAGAGCGACCTCAACAAGATTACCCTCCGCAACGTCAATTCACTCCCTTGGGAGAGCCCATAGAGTCGGTCCTACAGAATCTTTTACACAAAGGGCTCATCACCTTACCGGATGCTCCCGCATATGGAGAACTTGTTTACAAAACTGCACAGTACCGAGAAAATGAATACTGTGAATTCCATAGGAGCAAAGGGCACATAACTGCATCATGCGTGAAACTCAAGCACCTAATCCAAAATCTCATTGAAGGCAACCAAATCTCTTTTGAAGATGAACGCCGCTCAGCAGGTGTTATCCATTTGCCTATACAACTAGGCCATGTCATGCTTGAAACCAGGTGCCAGGTCCTTGACATTGAGCTGCCTTACAACATTATCCTAGACCACCCATGGATCTATGCAATGAAAGTTGTTCCCTCAACGTACCATCAATCTCTAATGTTCCCATTCAATGGTACAAAGATAACTATCCCAGGTGACCCTAATCCCTTTGAATTATGTTGTGTCTTGCAAGGCAGCTATAAGAATTGCAACCAAGTGCCTAAAAATGACAAAGCCCTTGAATCCCCACTGTATGTCAACCCTGAAAATCTGACAAAAGCCTCTGCAAGTGAACCTAATCCTCTTCCAGAAATCAAAGCTCACATCCGTGATATAGGCTTTGGAACATATGATATCTCAAAATCTTGTTGTGTAGGGCAGATAACTTTATCCCCTAAATCTTACGGCCAACCGCCCATTGCCAAAGTAACTAAAAAAGTAGCTATTCCTCCCCCAGCATTTCTAACCCAATTCCAA
Organism: Cunninghamia lanceolata; assembly: GCA_027924645.1. Classification (NCBI taxonomy): domain Eukaryota; kingdom Viridiplantae; phylum Streptophyta; class Pinopsida; order Cupressales; family Cupressaceae; genus Cunninghamia; species Cunninghamia lanceolata. The sequence goes on from BSBN01000082.1 coordinate 5,893,331, forward strand.
CAGGGACAGTTATTGGAAGAGGAAACTATTGAGGACATTTCTTCTTGGATCTCCAAGGAGAAAGAACTGGTCACAATACTAGTCAAACAATATGGCAATGGCTTAAGGATAGTCAAAAACATGGGCTATAAAGGCAAAGGTGGCCTTGGGAAATAGAATCAAGGAACAATGGAACCCATCATTGTCACAAAGAAACTAGACAAGAAGGGGTTAGGATTTGGTAGAAAGGTACCATGTGCCTTGGACATCGAGGGTAACCTCGACAAGGTAGCTAAAACTTCTCTCATAGATTCGACGTCTAATGAGGATATCATCAATGACTCTTCCCTCCATGACTGACCTATTCACCGAATACTCCATGTTTATGCTATCATCTGTATCCTTAACCTCCACCACAAACACCCAGAAAGTAACACTTGTCTACCCTGAACTTATCGATTGGGACCAACAAGGGTCCCCCATTATAGATGTATTTCAGAATGACAAAGCTATAACTAAGTTCATGGGACTTCAGGAGGGTATCCCTCTTGGTGATCATAAAGCAGGTTTTGTAATGGAACTAGAGCCAACAGCTTACTTTGGTGAGAATGCCAAATCCTCCAGTCGCAAAAGTAAAAATAAAGAAAGATCTCTAGGTGAAAACCACACTATGGCACCTCCTGATCACAAAATAGTAAAAACAAAGGACGTATCCAAAGGTGAAAACCCAACTGTGGCACCTGAGGATGGAGGATTTGATCTTCCCCTACCATCTAAGTATCAAGAGAAGTTAGCTCTCCTAGTGGAAGATTCTATAGAGATAAACCTTGGCACAGAGCACAATCCAAAGACTACATTCCTAGTAGCATCATTATCAGAAATAGAGCACAAGAATCTTAATAAAGTCTTCTTACAAAGAACCATCAACTTTGCATGGACCTATGCTGATATGCCAGGGTTGGACCCTAAGCTAGTAGTTCACTATCTCATAGTGGATCGAACAATTAAACCAGTCAAGCAAAAGTTGAGGAAGATGCACCCACAGATAGCTCTCTTAGTAAAAGTGGAAATACATAAGCTATTAGATGCAAAGTTCATATGACCTATTGACTATTTAGATTGGCTCTCAAACATTGCACCTGTGTCTAAACTAAATGGGCGCATCCACATGTGTAATAATTTTAGAGATCCTAACAAAGCATGTCCCAAAGATGACTTTCCATTACCAAACATTGACCTCATAGTAGACTTGACTGTAGGTCATGAAATGCTTTCTCTCATGGATAGATTCTTTGGCTACAATCAGATAAGGATAGCATAAGAAGATCAACATAAAACAACTTTTACTTGTCTGTGGGGTAATTATTGTTGGTGTGTCATGCCCTTTGGTCTAAAGAATGCAGCGGCAACTTATCAAAGAGCAATGACAGTGATATTCCATGATATCTTTCATCATATCATGGAGGACTATGTGGATGACATACTAGCTAAATCTTCTAGGGCAGATCACATACAAGTTCTAGGACAGATCTTTGATAGGCTTGAGAAATACCAAGTATGCCTCAATCCAAAGAAGTGTGTCTTTGGTGTAACATCAGGGAAGCTGTTGGGATACATTGTATCTCGTAGAGGCATCGAAGTAGACCCCGCAAAAGTAAAAGCTATAGTGGAGATGCCTCCACCAAAGAACCTCAAAGCATTAAGGAGCCTTCATGGAAGGTTGCAATCCATTAGGCGTTTCATCTCATAGCTAGCAGATAAATGTCAACCATTTCAACACTTGCTCCAAAAGGATGTCTCATTTCGATGGGATTATAAGTGTCAAGCAACATTTGATCAACTCAAAGAGTATCTGGCAACACCTCCTATCTTAGTACCACCAATGGCCGATAAACCTTTGATATTATACATCTCAACTACAACTTCTACCCTCCGAACCCTTCTAGCACAAAACGATGAATTAGGAAAAGAGCATGCAATTTATTATATCAGTAGAACCTTGGTGAGCTATGAACTCAATTATTCACCCATGGAAAGAGCTTGTTTAGCAGTCGTGTTCGCTTCCCAAAAGTTATGGCATTATATGTTGAACCAACACACAAATCTTATAGCCAAAATTGATCCATTGAAGTATCTACTAGCAAAAGCAGCTCTTACAGGCAGACTAGCTAAATGGGTCATGATCCTTACTGAGTTTGACATTGAGTATGTGGATCGCAAAGCAATCAAAGGACAAGTCCTAGCAGATCAACTAGCAAAAGCACCCATGAAAGATATACATCCTATGGTAGCAGACTTTCTGGATGAGAATCTATTCACTCTTTCCAACTCAATAATGTGGAAGTTGTACTTTGATGGTTCCTACACACAGCATGGATCAGGGGCCGGCATCTTGTTTATCACACCTCAAAATTACTATAATCCAAAGTCATATAGGCTTGCATTTCCTTGCACCAACAACATTGCCAAGTATGAAGCACTCCTCATAGGTCTCAATACAATAGTTCAATGGGACATCACAGAATTATAGGTATATGGAGACTCACAACTAGTCATCGACAAGTCACAGATGAGTACCAAACAAAAGATGAAAAGTTGGTCCCCTACAAGAAACTAGTGGATGCCTACAAACCACACTTTTCTAGCATCACATTTGAGCAAATTCCAAGAGAGCATAACAAAGTTGCAGATTCTATGGCTTCTATAGGGTCACTTATCGACATGCCTGCAAATACACAGAAATGCAAATTCTTGATCGAGCAGTTGTTGATACAAGCCATCAATGTTCCCATTATTGAAATCATCTGCGAACTTGTTGGTCCCAATTCCCCATGGTACGAAGATATCTATGAATACCTTAAAAATAGTACCTTTCCATCTGAACTATCCTCAACCCAACACAAAACCTTTATCCGTCGATCCTCCCGTTACACCATTCTGGGTGATACACTATATTGCCAAAGTCTCAATGGTATCCTCTTACAATGTCTTAACGCGGAAGAAGCCGAAGCTACCTTACGAGACATGCATGAAGGTGTCTGTGGCGCACATTCTACCAATCCTAATCTCACTAAGAAGATACTCAGAACAGGTTATTACTGGCCTACAATAGAACAAGATGCTGCACAGTTTGCTAAGAAATGTCTACAATGCCAGCAGCATGGAGATTTGATTCATGCACCAGCTCATGAATTACAACCAGTGACTACTCCATGGCCTTTTTCTCAATGGGGTCGACCTCGTAGGACAAATCCACCCATTCTCATCTAATGGCCATAAGTTCATCATTATCGCCACTGAGTATTTCACGAAGTGGGTTGAATCCATTCCCATGACCTATATCACCGATAAGCAAATAGCCAAGTTTATCCTAAACTACCTCATTTGCCGGTATGGTATTCCCCAAGCCATTATAACTGATAATGGGAGACCATTCAAGAACCAAGATGTCCGTGCCTTATGCACACAATACAATATCCAACATAACTTTTCAACTCCCTACTATCCAAAGAGTAATGGCCAAGCCGAGGCTTCCAACAAAACCATTCTCAAAATCCTCAAGAAAACAGTCAATGAAGTTGGTCATGATTGGCACTTGCGACTCAATCCTGCCCTATGGGCCTACTGCACTAGTATTAGAACACCAATTGGTGCCACACCTTATGCCTTGGTCTATGGATCTAAAGCCATCCTACCTATAGAGGTCGAGATCCCATCCCTCAGAGTATCCATGCAAAACCTGATCAGCGGAGAAGAATATCGCACTTCTAGATTTGCTGAGCTAGAACTACTAGATGAAAGGCGCCTTGCCGCGCTTAATCATCTCCATGTCTATCAAAACTACCTCCAGCGTAATTACAAAAAAAAAGATCAAAGAAAGACGGTTTCAAGTTGGTGATCTTGTACTCAAAGAGAATCAAAGAAATCAAGCAGACTGAGAAAAGAAGGGCAAGTTTGAGCCTAACTGGTTAGGTCCCTTTATTGTCATAGCAGCATATGGATCAGGAGCTTATACTTTAGCTACACCTGATGGCATTCCTCTAGATGAGCCACTTAACAGTGTCCATCTCAAGAAGTTTTATGCCTGATCCTGAGAATATTCAAAAAAAAAACAACAAAAAAACAAAAAAAAATCCGTCCCATGGTGAAAACCTGGTAAACAGGCGCCTTGGATAAGTACCATAGTGAAAACCTGGCAAACAAGTGCTATGTGTAGAGTCAACATCCATCGTCTATCGAGTCTTGTTCATTTCTTGTTTGTACACACACATTTCATCCATCCATCCATAATAAAACCATTGACCTTGTTTGCATTTCCATCTCCCTATCTAGTATAGCTTGGAAATCTGTCAATGTCCATCATCGTCATCCCATATCTTGATCTGTGTCCACAATTAGCACTGTCTTGTTCTAGGTCATACTTTCTATGTCTATCACCCATGCAAATTCCTCTACCAGAATGGGGGCAACTCTTTCGTTAACCTAGGTCTAGGAATGGATCCTTGTTCGTGGTTCATAAACAATTCAATCATTCTCCTTTCAACAGATAACACTCTTTAACCGACACATCACTCCTACGATAAGGTTGTTATCTTCCCAACACGTTTCCTACATCATCACATCAACCAGAACTACATATTATCTCATTTTGGTCTTAAGGTACTTTGATCCCATGGATATGGGTATGTAGGCAGTCTGGAATATGAAGGAAGTTTCTAGTACTCAGGTACATAAGATCTCCTCCTTTCACCTTGACCAATTCATCACTCTACCCAAAACTACATATTATCATTTTTGTCTTTCATTGTCATGTGCCTTGATCCCATGAATACAGTATGTAGGCAGTCTTGAATACGAAGGATGTATCCAGTACTCAGGCACATACGATTCATCATTCTTCACCCATTTCAATCCATTAACACTGTCACCTTTCTAGTCTTCCATTTGTCAAAATCCATTCGCCCCGACTTGACTAGCTCAAGCAGCAAGCATACACATCCTTTCAAAGCAAAAGTCCTTAACAATCCTGAAGCAAAGCAGCTTTCTTCCAGAGTCATGTATTGCCCCACTGTTCTGATTGCCAGCATCAACTAAGTCTCGCTTAACCAAAGCACCAAATCCACAAGCTTGTCTTCTGTAGAGTGTTCCATTGTCGAGACCAACACACGCATCTCTTGCGACATGTTCCTACAGCAAGACATTGTCTTTTTAGGTAGATAGCCCCCTTTAACGAACACACAGAGTTCCTACGATAAGGCTGTTATCTTTCCTATCCAATCTATCATGAGCAACCTCTTTGGCAAGAGAATATGTTGGTTGTATGTTTACTTTGTAAGTTAGTCAATTTGCTTTTTGGTTTATCTTTTGTTCCTTTTCCATTACCTATTTAAGGCTACCTCGATTTATCTATAATCTTGGTATGTTGCGATGCAGTACGGATTGGGGGCATAGTCATTGCTTTTGTGTGCTATGTTTGAGGAATGATCTTTAGCATCTTTCTTAGCATTATATTTATCTTGTGTGTGTTATGACCTAGCATCTTACATATTAGTATTCTTCTCACATTTACATGCATTGAAGTTTATTTTATGTTCAAGACTATGGCTCATTCACATATTCCAACAAGGTTATATTATGTCTAAGGGACCTAAGTTCAAACCGCTTGCTTGCAGAGTCAACGTCCATGCACTTGGATATTACAGCACCTTGGTCTTTTATACCTTGGTGGCGAACTATCCATGTTCTATATCAAAAATAAAGATTCCTCTTTATAGATAATTGTGAAACCAATGCAATAAGCTCATCATTTTCCCATCTATTCACGCAACCCTTATATCGTGTTCATAGCAATGATCGATCAACAGTCTCTCTTCCTTCTCCACTTTTCTTCTCTCTGGTGCATATCTGCAAAACCCACATGTTAGATATCACAAGTCATAGCATCTATATCATCATACATCTATAAGCATCATGTCATCATATGTCATACATCTATAAGCATCATATAAGCATTATATGTCATCACATAAATCCATAATCATACATACATATCATCACATCCATGTCATCAAGAAGTACATACACAAAAGCATGAACATCAATGAGCGTAATATGTCATCATATATATCATGTGAAGGTCATCAAAATACAAAATTGTATGTGTCTACATCAATAGTCCATATGTATACATCCAAATATACATCAATAAGTACATCACGACTATCAAGAGCCCGCAGGTATACATCAGATGCACGCAGGCATCAGTCAAAATATACAAGTGTCCATCATGATACAAAATTGATACAAAAATGGTACAATGTACAAATGTCTATGCTCTAGTGGTTAGAGCTGCCCTCCTTCTGTGGCCCCTGTCCTCCACCTGTGCTCGGTGCGGGTCCCCCTGATGGTCCTCCTCCCCCTGCTGGTCCTCCTCCCCCTGCTGGTCCTCCTCCCCCTGGTGGTACGAAGGGTCCTCTGACTGAGGACAATGACTGCCCAGTCCTGGGAGACTCAGATGCTCCGGACCTGCTCCTATCTCTATAGCTAGGTGCCTACTACGTTGTTGGTACTGCCCCAATGTAGAGTCCCCTGTAGTACTCGGCCTCTCTAGCTACCGACACTAGCTCTCCCTGCACACGGATGAGCTCGCTGTAGAGTGTCCTTTGATTAGAACCCAATGCGCAACATGCCTCATCTCTCTCCCGCCTCACTCTCTATAGTGTGGCCTCTGCTGTCAGCCATAGTTGTGCCTCTACATCTCTCTCCCTAGTCACCTAAGCTAACTTCCCATCATCCCCTACTGGTACAGGTGCGGCCTGTGCCTGTACCTGTGACTGTGCTTGAACCAGGGCTACCTGTGCCGCTGTGGCTATTTGTGTCTACACCTGTGCTAGGGCCTCAGCCTGTCTCGCCTCTGCCCTCGCTGCATCCCTATCTCTCCTAACCCGCACCATCCAAAGTTCTAGTTGTGTCCTCTGGGATATCTCCTCCTGTAGTAACCACTCAGCCCGCTGTAAATCAGTCTCTACGATCAGATCTTCCTCCTCCTCCATCTCTACATCTGCCTCCTAACCTTCGACCTCTGTACTTGCCTCCTATCGGGCCTCTCTGGCCTATTGCCTCATCCTAGCCTCCACACTTGGGACTAGTACCTCTCCCACTACCCCTGCCACACCTGGTGTAGTTAGTCTCACTGGCCTGTGTGTCTGCCAGTACCTGTCGTACTCTGGCAGTGTCTCTGGATCTGCCAATCTTGAATCCCAATCCCATCTCACTGGGATAAGTCCTCGCAACTCTGTCAAAGCTGTAGCCACTGGAATCTCTGCATCCCAGTCCCCAACCTCCCTCCGTGTCCTAGCATGTGTCGCCGCTCCAACTGGAAATCCCTATGGCAGTCCAAACTGTCTAAGTACCCAATCTAGCAGGTATCTCTCAATGGTGTCGGTCTGCCTCCTGAATAGGTATCGACCCTGGCGGCAGTACATCAGTTGCTCATGCTCATCCTCCCACTCCTCACATAGTAACCATGGCCTCTAAACAAATACATCCATCTCGTCGATCTGTCGCCTCCAGTGGCTAACAGATCCAAGCCTCCTATGTGTGATAACTCCCTCATACAGAAATGCATAAGGTTCCCCCCTCTCCCAGTGGTGTTGTGTGATAGGTCTGATAACTGGGATATGCTCCCATGCCCACACCTATAGAAGAGTCACCCTTGCTGAGAACTCTGGCCTCTCCTGTAGACACAGTCGTGCATATCTTGATATAGCTGCCCAAGCACACATGGGCCCCATGCATATTGAGTGTCGTGCATAAACATACCAGATAGTACAGTGCCCCATCCCACAGATAATCCTCTGGATCGCCTATCTGGGCACAGGAAGCCGCCAATCAGTGATGAAACTATCCATCTAATCTTGTCGCAGAGTCTCAGTACATTTGCTCACTGAATCTCGCCATCATCTATCCTCAGGTCATCTATACAGAAAACCTCAATCAAACCTGCCTCGCCTCATGCTAGGTCAAAATCCACTCACTCTCCATCAATCTGGATCCTAAGGATGCGATACACATCCTCCAATGTCACTATAGTCTCCCCTGTCAGAAAGTGAAACGAACATGTCTCACTGTGGAATCTCTCCACGACTGCTGTCACTAGGGTGAGATTCACCCTAATATGTGTCAGGTGTGCCACATGCCATAATCCCGCGTGCTCTAGGAATGCATCCTCCTCCCATGTCAGCTGTACCACCTCGAGTGCTATAGGGTTGTGTCACTCTCTCGACATCAGCAGCGGCATCATCCTCTGCATCCACAAAGCCACTTGTCAGACATTTTAACCATTTCTCCATAGTCCTACCAACATCTACCCTGTGATGAAACCCCTAAGACTGACTCTGCACTTCTCTAGCCTAAGTGGTCAACTCCACAGTTAACCCTAATTGCTTCACTCTTCTCACCTAACCAAAAGCACCTTGTTTTATACAAGCGCGCTGCATTGTGGTACCAGAAGCACCTTACAGTTTATGCAAAAGCACTTCATTGTCTGCTGCCAAAGGTGACTTGTTTTCCACAAGTGCGCTGCCCTGTGCCTCCAACCGCACTTCACTACGCTCCCAAAGGCGACCTGATTTTCTTTCTCCCCTACCAACTGCGCCTAAATACCTAGCCAACAACGCTCTACTGCTCTACCAAGTGTGCTGTGGGACCCTACCAACCGCGCTACGGCGCAACAACTACAAACCTAAAAGTGCTGGGCCATGCCAAACGCGATGTACTGCGCTACCAACCGCGCTTCAGTGCACCAAGAGTGCCTAAATTGACTACCAAATGCGTCATTCTACCTTGCAACACTTTTGGCTGACCTAAAAACCTACCTAGACCTAACCCTAAAACTACCCTAAAACATCAATTACAAAGAGGTTTTCGGACACTTACCGTTGTTGGAGCTCCTACTAGTCGCCCGTACGTCCGCACCAGCTTTGTCCGATGTCTATGCGTTGGAATCAACATCTCTCCTCGCTATCAGCTCCTTCTCCACTCAACTCTACACTCTAAATTTAGAAAACTCCTAGTGTGCAAATGAGGAGTGTGGTCCCCTTGGGACCTATTTATAGTGTGGTCCCTCCCTCATTTTTTTCTTCCCACCCCATTTTGCTTTTCCTTATACCTTCTCGCGTCATTGTCTAGTCAAGCGTCAACTCAGTCCTTCTGTTGCTTCCCCGTCTTTCCGCTCAAGGGGGCATATGCTGGGGCAACTAGCTACACTGGGGCATCAAAAATTGTATCATGTCTTCAACAATCGATTTCTTTGACGCAACGCTGTAAACTGCGTTGTATCAAAGAGGGGCAAAATGTAGACACCCTAAAATGACCAAGTCATCACATCACTTACATTTTCATCTAGTCTGTCTAATCACCTGCATTCAACGTTAATAAATAATCTAATTATTTAATTAATTTCATCTATTTCTTCCAAACCACATAATTTCGACATTAATTGAATAAATTCTCTTTATTTAATTAATTAAATTAAATTCCTCTATATTCTTCCACTATTAAATAATTTTAATTCTTTAATTAAATCATTATCCTCTTTCAATTTTCAAGTCTCCATTAATTAAATAAATCCAATTATTTAATTAATTCATCCAATTCTATCTTATCTACAATTAAATAATTTACATTATTTAATTAAATCACTTGTTCTTCTAAATTTAAATACATCATGCAAATTTATTTAAATTGTCTCAATCCTCTAAAAATAAATAAAAGCAAATAATTTATTTATAATCTTCTGTTCCTCAATCATGCACAATCAATTAAATAAATTTATTTATTTAATTTCAGTTATCTTCCAATTCCCTTTAAAATATCTTGTTAACTCATGTGCATAATTAGTCTTATTTTTAGAACTCTAAAAAGGGCAAAATTACAAGTTGAGTTATATATTCAATCAATCTTGTTTTCATCATATCTTAATAAAAATATCCTTATGGATTGACACATGTTGTGTGCACATTCATCATGGTTATTTATTTTATCTCCTCTGTTGATTCTTCTGAATTATCTAGACCGTTGATCGATCTCTGTTGAAACCTATATAAACCCCCCCTCATCTCCTTCACAAATCCTCTTCGATCACTTATTCTTAGGCATCCTTTACAACGCTTTGAGCATACATCTCATCGATTGAGCAACTTACGATATTTTGATATTGATCTTTGAGCACTTTGAGCACTTTACTTGCTTGTTGCAAACATGGTTTCGCAGCATTATGGAGCAATCCACATTTGAAACAAAGAGAACAACACAATCTGGGTAAGAGCTTTCTTATTTTATTTGATTTATTGACAATGATTTTATTTAGATTAATTCTCTTTATGTTATAGGTTTTTTATTTGTTAGTAGTTTTTCATAATCATTTTTCCTCATACACACTGATTATTTTCCTTAATTTGCAAAGGATGAAGGCTTCTGAATCTTGGAATTTCAAGCTTAAGAGGCTGGCTTGAGGAATTAAGGACTTTATCTTGCCTAAAACTTGGAATCTCAACTTTAGGAGTATTAGGAGACTCACTTTGTTTAAAACTTGGAAACTTATACTTATGAATCTCTTGCTAAATAGGCTGATCTGGAATAGTAGGAGTTGTTCGGACCTTTCTCCTTTGAAACTGAGCAAGCAAAAGCTTCATTTGTGCAGTTGCCTCCCTCTCAAGATTCTCTTCAAACTGTCTCCTTTGTGTCTCCACCTCCTGGTCAAAACAAAAGGTCTCACAAGGTTGTTGCTCCTGTTGTTAGAGATAGGCTTGGTGATCTAACTCATGTTGCTGCAAATTAAACTCTTCATATTGCCTTCCTTGAAACTTAATTAAACTCTTCATATTGCCTCCTTGAAACTCCCTTTCTTGTTGGCACCGAGAATCTGAGTAAGCCCACACTTCCTATTGTAAGTTATACTATTGATCCATTTGATATCTGTGATTTTCTTCAATTTCACTCATTTGCCTCTCATAGTTCAGCCTTATATTTTTAATATCCTAAATGTAAGAAGGTTGAGCAGGGGTGGGAGGGTGGTAATTATATTGAGCATGCTAGTTTTGTTGGAAAGTCATGGAATTTGGACTAAAACTGGCAGCATGGCTAACCTGATATGGCTGATAATGAGGTGAATAAGAAAAATTTTCATAATATGGTGGATGGTAAGACATATTTCCATGAAACCTGGATATATTTGTTCATTCAAAAGCTGGAAAATAAGCAAAATCAGACTTTTTTTGAAATAAACCAGCACTTGATCATACTGAAACTAGTAAATTTGAGCTCGGAGTCACCAGATGTGTTGTTTTCTTGCCTCCAAAGGCAGAGATCACTAACATACACACCGAATATTAGTGATAAATGATCAAATTTTGGTCTAAAAGAGTCCATTCTATCCCACCAGGCATGCCAAAAAAAATAGAAAAGAGTTCAGATTTGCTTCTTCCTCTCTTGATCATTGGTAGAGAGTTTTATAAGTTTTGATTTGTAACTCAATTTTTTGAATCCTAATTAGTCTACTTTGCCTTTATATTTCTTTGGACTTCAAAGATTAGGGAAGTGCTTGTTTCTCCCATTCATGATGCAGATGGATGGTTGGTGAAGGCCTGATTTGTTGGGGCATGATGAGTTTTCCTTCCCAGTCCATTGGCTTATCAATACATAATGGGACACTCTAGCGACTCTCTGGGCTACCATTAATGATCATTTTGGAGCTCGCTGGCATGGTAGATGAAAATCAATGCTGATGTTACTGAAGTACATGGGGTAGGTGATTCCCTCCCAAGCACAGTGGTGGAAAACAATGCTATATATACATGTTTTGAAGATGTAATATGGGTTGGTCACTAAACCAATTGGGGGTGCAAGTGCTCAGGGAGGATTTAGGGCATCAAATCATGTCAATTAGAGCTATAAATATCAAGATTTATCTAGTTTAGCATAGGAATGATTTTGTAATGAAAATATCCAAATGTGATGATGTCTCCATGGAAGAATATAATAGCTTAAGGGGGTGTTCGAACCCAGTTACTCACTCTCTTGCCACACTTGCTAGTATGACTGTAACAAATTTTTGATAATGTATGACAACATTTAAATCAATACAAGATTTTTGTTGGGTCATTCCTTTGTTTCAAATGGATTATGTCTTTCTAGATCATTAAGTATGTTCATCATATGGGATTTCATCTGGGATATACATGTAAGTGCACATCATGCTTATTAGATTCATTTCCTTCCTCTTTGCTACTCGTTCAACTCAGTTGCCTAATGGAGTAGGCACATGTCCAGTTCAGTGAAGGGATAACAATATCTTTTAAATCTAAACCTTTGTTCTAGGTAGTTGTAGGAGTGGATTAGGAGTAGATTAGGTCTTAATTATTGTTCATGATTCTATTTTATAACCAAGGACAAACCTCAAGCAACCCAAAATAATTTAAATTATTAGTGAATCATTAACATATATGCATGTACTATGTATTTTGTGTATGTAAAGTTTAAGTGGATTCATCTTAGGGAATGTGATGTTGTCATCTTTGGATACATATGTATAGTGCAATAATTAGTTTAAGTAGAGGCTTTATGTAGCCAATCATCTTGGCCTAGTGACATTCACAAGGGGTCAGGTGTGCATTTGGAATGGCTATGGTTATCAGTTTGTCTTTTATTTCATGCCTCTAGGAATATCCCTCCTTGGTTTAGCTAAACCAAAATTGAAGAGGAGATTACCCACTCCTATTATTTGGCCCAAATTCATCCTTAGTCTATTGATGAGTCATTTTCTTGCCTCCTTGATGGCATCTCTAGCCTAGGAGGTCAGAAAACATTCTAGGGCTTTGGACTTGCATTTTTGGGACCCAACAGAACCTAGGAGAAGAAGTGGAAGGAAGAGAAGGAAACTATCTAAACCCTCAACTCCATAGAATCTTGGAAGAATTCACTTAGGAGGGTAGATAGAAAGAGTTGGTTCACAAGAATAAATGTAGACCTACTATTCATTGAAACCTTTATATGAAATGATAATTTACCATGACATGTATAAGGTAAGCTTATAGGTTTAGAAATAAATCAATACATGAAATTAACCAACTTAGAGAAAGGTTGATACTCATGATGTGATACTAGGATGACCTCATTATTATGAGTGAACTCAAGACATTGGTGAAGAATAATGGGGATAGATTGGGTTTTCTCAACCCATAAACTTCCCAGAAGAATACTAATGTGGTCCAAAGTAGGAATATTAGGACATAAAATAAGTAATTCCTATAGACCCACTTTAATAGGTAGAATAAGTAATCTCATTGTAACAATAAAGGTTCTATTGAAGCATTTAAAAGAAACCCTAGATGCAACTTAAGATTCCTACTGAAAGTGTGTATTAAATAAAAAAAATTGTAACAATATTGAAGGCACATGATGGGTCCACAAGAATGTTAATGGAATATATTGATTTCATAATGCCTTTAATGTACAAATGACCATGATAATTATTTCCAAGAATTTTATTAGAAGATAATGTAATAAGAGGGGGAAAAAACCAAAAGAAGAACAAGGTTATGTGCAAAAACACAAAAAAAGTTGTCAAAGATGAATGGGGGTGATTGGATAGAAGAATATGGAGAAAGAGAATAAGGAAGTGTATAATCTTCAAGAGATTTAAGAGGAGAAACCTTAGGCATATGATATATATATATATATATATATATATATATATATATATTACTTGATTGTTTATGATAAGGGAATGGATTTATATATATCTATAGAGTTTGATTTGCTAGTGCTATAGATTTATTCCTTTGATCATTATGACACTCAAAATGAATAACATTTGACATAATGAGATCCTATACTTTGTGCCACAATCCCATATACCTTATCCATGAGGGTGGAGGAAGAGAAGTTACTAGAGGACAAATGGGAGAAAGATTAATAAGGTTGGCTACAAGGAGTTGGTTTATAAATAATCATTTAGGTGGGTGAATGATGGCTAAATTGTGATTTGAAAGATAACATTAGAAGAATAAGAATAAAGAGATAGATTTGCATGATTAATATTTACTTTGTCTTTGTCTTTGAGAAATTAGAGTTTGAATTGCTCTTGAAGGTATATTTAGAAAACTTAGAAGGGAATGAGGAAGAAGTAGGAGTAGGAGTAGAATAGGTAGAAGGAGAAGAGTCATAACATAAAAAAATTATCTTTTCTAACATAAGAATGTATGAGCTTCTGGTAGAGACTGCGTGTTACTTTTTTGGATCATAAAAAAGCAACACGTAGTCTCTACCAGAAGCTCATACATTATTATATCATGGACTGTGGAAATATCATGTTTATAATTTTCTAACATAGTCTCATAATCACTAAGGCTAGCACACAGATGTAAGAAATTAGTATAGTGCTAGTAGAAGAGGACCTTATCTTGTATTGGTGCTAACAAAATCCTAATTGGGAATAGGAAGGGGCTATAATAATAATAGGGCTTTAAGATTTTCCCCTTTTGTCCTTTGAGACACATTAGACTTGGCTACAAATTCTTGAGTATCCTTTTTAATGCCATCTCAAAAGAAATATCTCTTCACACGTTCATGTCTTCAAGAAACCCAAGTATTTGAAAATAGACGAGGAGTACAATTCCAAGAGTAACTAAGGCTTGAGCCCCAATTTAGGGTTAAATAAATCCAATCATGATAGGTAAGGACATTTCCTATCCAACAAAAACCTAGAATGGACTATGGATCATGTTCCAAATGTCAAATGATATCTTGAATTGCAATGTTAGTAGTCCATTCATGTTGGATCTCATCTATCCAATGTGTAACAAAGATAGAAAGATAAAATATGGAACCTTTTTCTTCATATTGGCATGAGAGTGTGTCAACTACCACATTGTACTTACATTTCTTATAGATAACCTCATAGTCATATCCTTGCATCTTGGCCACCCATTTTTGTTTTTCTCAAGACACTTATTGCTACAAAAAATATTTTAGGCTATGATGACCTATTTTTATCTAGAATTTGTAGCCCAACAAGTAAGTTTACCATTGTTGGACTCCATGGAGGATAGCCAACATTTCTATTTCATAGGTTGATTTATCCAAATTGTGCCCCATGAGTTACTTTTTGGTGAAGGCTATGGGTTGTCCTTATTGTATCAATTTTACACCTATGCCTATGCTAGAGGCATCATATTCCAAAGTGAATGGTCTATAAAAATTAGGTAGGGCCAACACTGGAGTAATACACATGGAAATTTTGAGTGCATTAAAGGCCGCCTCTAGTGAGTTAGACCAATGGAAGGAGTTTTTTTAGTAAAGTTGTCAAGGGCCAAACAATCTTACCATAATAATAAGCAAAGTTGTGATAGTACCTTGTAAAGCCTAAGAAAGGTCTCATAAACTTTTGAGGGACTTAGGGTGTAGCCAATCTTGTATTGCAAAAATCTTCTTTGGGTTAACTTGGACACATGCAGGTGAAACAATATAGCCCAAGTACTCCACCTGGTGGACTTAAAAAGCACATAGAGTATTTGACAAAGAGAGAATTCTTCTATATAATTCTAAGGGCAATCTCCACATGATGAATATGATCACTCTAAGTGTGACTATAGATAAGAATATTGTTAAATAAAACCAAGATGAATTTGTGTAAGCAACCACAAAACATTGTATTCATGAGGCTTTGAAAAGTGGAGGGGGCATTGGATAATCCAAAGCGCATGACCAAAATTCATAATGGCCTTCATGGGCTCAAAAGGAAATTTTAGGAATATCAACTTCTTTTACCTAGATTTGATGATAGCATAAACAAAGATCTAGCCTAGTGAAAAATTTAGCACCTGAAAGCTCATCCAACAAATCATCAATAATAGGAATAGGAAATTTATTCTTGATGATTAATTTATTGAGATCCTAAAATTAGGGCACATTCACCAACCTTGATCTTTCTTAGGATCCATAACTATGGGATAGGAATAAGGACTAGTACTAGGGTGGATGACACTTGCCTCTTAGAGTTCCTTCACCATCTTCTCAATTTTATTATTCTACTCAAAAGGGTATTGATGAGGCCAAATATTAGGAGGAAGGCTACTATGGATGATGGAAATGGAATGGTCATGAGAACTTGGAGGGGTTAGGCCTTTTGGTTCCTCAAATACTCATTGATACTTATTAAAAAGTTCATATAAATACTATGAAGGAGAATAAGGAGAAAGAGGTTGAACCTCAAGAGAGTGAAGTTGGCCCAGAACACTAGAACACCCTTTTTTAAACAAATTTTCCATACAATGGGAGATAACCATCTAAAAATAGCCTACCTTTAGTCCTTGTAAGGTATACTCTTAGCCATCATGGTGGAATCAAAGCCAAAGATGGGAGTAATGACAAGTGATTGGGCCTAAGGCTTGCAACCATTGGACTCCCAATACCACATCTGTGCCCCCTAAGGAAAGAGAAAACATATCTATTTTCAATTGATTATCCCCCATTGTAATCTTGACATTATGACACTTGCCCCCATAAGACACAGTATTACCAATGACCACCATAATTTGGAAATTATTGTAGGCATATACATAGAAATGAGTTGGTTATCCAATTTCCTAATAGTAAATCTATGAGTCTTGCCATCACCTATCAAAACCACTACCTTTTATCTTTTTATATAACTAATGACCTTAATTATTTGAGGGGAAGAGAACCCTACCAGAGCATGAAAAAAAATATGGGCATCTAGAGTTGATTCTAGTTCTAGGGAAACCAACTCATCTTTTGCATTTGAAAATTCCTTAGAGTCACTAGGCATTGTGGTATATTCAATGATATATAGGTGTTGTTCACTACATTTGTGACCCTTTTCCCATTTTTTATCACAATTGTAATGTAGTTCCTTGGCATTTTTATCCACTATCTCTTCACTAGAGAGTCTATGAATTATGGGGGGCTTAGTTCCTTTGTCTAATGTCTCCCTTTTAGTTTTGAAAGAAGAGTAGGATTTGTCTAGTTTATATTGGGCTATTGATTTGTCTTTTGCAAGCCATGCTAAAGCTAATGCATCATGATAGGACTCTAGTTTACACATGAGAACCTCTACCCAAATTGTTGCAAGTATGGGCCTAACCGGTGTTGTCATTGATGTCAACATACTCCTGCTGCATTGATGTCAAGGATTGGATGAGTTTTGTGTTGAGGATATTGAGAAAATTAGTCCTATCAGAAACAAAGAAGAATAGTGAAGATAGTGAAGCTCTATGAAGTGAAGATCCCAGCTAAGGTGAAGATCAGAGGATGCACATCAAAGGGTTTGTTGATATGTGTCTAAAGATGATCCAGTCAAGATTTGAGAGGTCCGCATGAAGATTTGGAGAAGTTATGGCTATGCGAGTAAAACTGGTTCTGGCAGATGTTCAGAGGTGACAGAGTGACATAAATAGGTCTGGTGAGATCTGGAAATGCAATATCTTGTTCTGCGGATTTGGTGGAGTGTTTAGGAAGCCAATGTGAATTGACAACTCAATTGGTTCATGGTCTGGAGGTCCGCAAGCATCTATTCTAATATGACAATGATGACAGAATGTGTTCTTGAGGTTCTGGATGAAGATGCGAATGATTTCAGTAAGCAGAAGTGGTGTGAATGATCTTGGTGATTCAGGCAAGCTTGTGGGGGTCTCTAGATTGTGTCTAGTTCGTGTTGGTGGTCCACATTGAAGATTGAGCTCGTAATTGAACAATTACTTCTGGATAATGATGTTCTTCCTAAACTTGGCTGACTGGATGATTTACACATCTTGCAGATGATTTTGAAGATGTTTTGTGAAGCATGGCATGTTCCTCAAAGAAGATTGAAGTCCCAGATCTGTGTGGCCGATAGTGTGGTGATTCACATGAAGACTTTTGTAATAAGTCAAGTTGTATTTGTGTATTTTCTTTGTAATAAAATAAAGTATGCCGACTTTGTTGATTATCCCAAAGTCGATGTCTTGTATAAATAAGAGTTGTGAAGTCATTTCAAAGTATCTTGGCGAAGATGAGAGTGTGGTAGAGAGGAGAAGAGTGAAAGGCAGAGCAGAAGTGTTGAGCTTAAATGGAACTAACTCAAGCATGGTGAAGATGCTAATCTTCAGTTCAAGTATGTAATATTTATTATTCTATAGACAGTGTGTCTCCTGTAGGTAGTGGGCCTCTTGTGAGCAGTGTGCTCGGGTAGTGACCCCTAATTGGCATGTGCCATTTTGTTCTTCTTATTCTTTTAATAGAGAATACAATCTTGGATTAGTCACCTCATGGTTTTTCCCTTAACCGGGTTTTCCACATTAAAATCTTGGTGTCATATGTGTTAATACATCTCTACTCTTGAATTATTGCATTGTGCTTCCATGATTAATTTATTATTATGCTGTTGAATTACAAGAAAGATTTAAATGTTTAAAGAATAGAAAGTTTTTGGGACAATTGCTTCACCCCCCCTCTCAGTTATCTGTCCTAAAACTAACAATTGGTATCAAAGCTAAGTTCCTCTAAAAGAGCTTAACCGCTTAAGGAGATCTAGAATATTTTCCTACAAGAAGGATAGTCCGAGGTTTGATGGAACCAATTACACTCTTTGGAAAAGCCACATGGAATGTCACTTACAATGTATGTGAATGTAATATTGGATCATAACTTCAAAGAAGTATGTCCCTCCAAAGAATGGTCCAACAACTGTAGATGAAATCAAAGATGCTGAAGACAATCTTCAGGCTAAAGAAGCTTTATTAAGTGCCTTGTTTGATTTAGAGCTAACAAATGTTATAGATTTAAAAACTGCATATGAGATTTGGGAAAAACTGCAACTTCTGCATGAAGGAGACAAATATGTTAAATGTGCCAAGCTACAGAGTCTGAAAGGAAAATTCAAAAACCTGAAGATGAATGAAGATGAGGATATCACTACATTTATGCCAAAAGTAAATGAGCTTGTTTGTGGCATTAGGTGTGCTGGTGGAATTTTGGATGAAGATGAGATTGTTGCCAAAGTTATTAGATCCCTACCTCCTGTTTACAAACACAAGGTTGCTGCTATTGAAGAATTTAGATCTTTTTCAAATATCACAAGAGATCAATTGGTTGGAAAATTAGTTGCATTTGAATTGGCCAAGTTTGGAGATGCACCCCCCAAGACTAAATCCGCATTCAAAGCTAGTGCCTCTATAAAAGGCAAACAAAGGTATGATCCAGGAGAAACTCCTCAAAGAAACTATCATGGTATGAAAAAGCAAGAAAAGATCTGGAAGAAGATGAAGCAGAAGCTGCTCAACTTGAAGCCCTTATTGCAAAAAGACTGCCAAGAGGATCTAGTAAGTATGAAGGAAAATTGCCCTTCAAATGTTTCAACTGCAACAAGATTGGTCATTTTGCCTCAAGGTGTCTGGAAATATTTTCAAAGGCAAATCCAAACAGATCAAGATTCCAAAATAAATGTTACTATGTTCATGAAGATGATGATGATGAAGAAGTAACAGATGATGAATCAGAGACAAGAAACAAATCCGGAAGTGACTGGGTGTTTATTGCCATCAAGGAAGAAGATCCAATGCCCTCTGAATCTGTCAATCATAAAATGATAGAAAGAGCTCCGGTTTCCCAAGTTGAAGAAAAGGATGATTGGGTTATTGACAGTGGATGCTCCCACCATATGACTGGTGACAAAAATAAGTTCATAGATTTGGAAAGATATGAAGGAGGAGTTGTAAAATTTGGTGATAATTCTGCTGGCAGAATCAGAGGTAGAGGAACTATTTCTTTTGATGGAAAGAACAAAACCAGTGATGTACTATATGTTGAAGGTTTGAAGCACAATCTTCTCAGTGTTGGATAGTTGGTAGACAAAGGCTATGATCTCTGATTCAAAAAAGGAAAATGTAAGATCTTTGAAAGTTCTGGAATAGAGATTGCATCTAGTACTCAAACAAAAGGTAACATCTTCCACTTGGTTGGTACTGGCAAAAGTTGTTTATTTGTTCAAATTGATCAGAGTTGGTTGTGGCATAGGAGAATGTGTCATGTAAATTTTGATAATATCATCAAGATAAGCAACACTTAGGTTGTGAGAGATCTTCCAAGACTGGTGAAACCTACTAATAGTTTGTGCAAAGAATGTCAGTTGGGTAAGTAGAGAAGAGTCACATTCAAAAGTAAGGAACAATCTTCTACTAGATTGTTGGACTTAGTACATACTGATCTATGTGCATCGGCAAGAATCAGGAGTTTGCAAGGTGATAGATATTTCATGTTATTAATTGATGACCACTCCCAGATGATGTGGGTGACCTTTCTGAAAGAGAAATCTGAGGCTCTTGAGAAATTCAAAATATTCAAGGCTATGGTAGAGAAAGAAACTAGATTAAACATAAAATGTCTCAGGTCAGATAGAGGTGGAGAATTCACATCCAAAGAGTTCATAGAATTCTGTGAGAAACATGGGATAAAAAGACAGTTATCTGCTCCAAGGACTCCATAGCAGAATGGAGTATTGGAGAGAAAGAACCGGACCATCCAAGAAGCATCTAGAACCATGATGATGGAAGAAAATGTTCCTCAGATCTATTGGAGAGAAGCTGTAAGCACTACTGTCTATACTCTTAATCAAGTACAAATCAAAAGCAATACTGGTAAGACCCCTTATGAACTCTGGTTTGGCATCACTCCCACTGTGAAGTATCTCAAAGTCTTTGGTAGCAAATGTTACATTAAAAGAGATGAAGACCTTGGAAAATTTGATGCTAGAAGTGATGAAGGAATATTCTTGGGCTATTCTACTCAAAGCAAAGCATACTGGTGTTATAACAAGAGATTGAGAAAGATTATACAAAGTACAAATGTGAAGGTTGATAAAGGCATTGAAAAACCCTCAAGGTTTTATGAATATGAAGAAGATGATCAGAATGATGTTTTGGTCCAAGAAGTTCAAGCCCCTTCTAAAATTTAGATCCAAAATGATCCAGAGAATCCTGAAATACAGGAAGAAGAGATAAGTTTGAATGAACCTATCCAAGAAATAGAAGTGCAAGTAATACCCAAAACTCCTAAATATGTAAGACTGAATCATTCTGAAGACCAAATCATAGGTGATAAAAGAAAAGGTGTTCAAACAAGAAGAAAGATTGCTCAAGACTCAAAAAAGTATTGTCTGATTTCAAAGATTGAACCAAAGACTATAAGTGAAGCATGCAATGATGAAAGATGGACTAAAGCAATAAAGGAAGAGTTGATGCAAATTGAGAAAAATCACACTTCGAATCTTGTTCCCAGACCTAGAAACAAAAATGTGATTGGAACCAAATGGGTCTTCTGGAATAAACTAAATAAAGATGGTGAAGTAGTTAGAAACAAAGCTAGATTGGTCTACAAGGGTTATTCTCAAGTAGGAGTTGATTTTGAAGAAACTTTTGCTTCGGTGGCAAGAATTGAAACAGTCAGATTATTTCTTGCCTTTGCTACCTTCAAGGATTTCAAAGTATATCAGATGGATGTCAAGTCTGCCTTCCTAAATGGTGACTTGGAAGAAGAAGTATACATTGAGCAACCAGAAGGATTTCAATTTTCTGATCATGGTGATATGGTCTGCAAGTTGAAGAAAGCACTATATGGACTCAAACAAGCCCCAAGAGCCTAGTATGAAAGACTGGATAAGCATCTTTTGAAGATTGGTTTCAACAAAGGTACTATTGACAGAGACTTGTACTTCAAGATTGATCATGAAAATATCTTGATTGTTGAAGTATTTGTTGATGATATCATTTTTGGAGGAAAAGATAGTATGTGCAAAAATTTTGCAAATCAAATGAAAAGTAAATTTGAGATGTCCATGTTTGGGGAAATGAATTTCTTCTTGGGTCTGCAAATCACTCAAAGAAAGAAAGGAATCTTCATTTCACAGACCAAATATGTGAAAGAATTGTTGAAGAAATTTGGGATGGAAGACTCAAAACCAATGAATACTCCCATGGCAACCGGATGTAAACTGAGCAAAGATGATGACTCTCCTAAGGCTGATCAGAAAAAGTACAGGTCAATGATTGGAGGACTACTATATTTTACTCAAACTAGACCTGACATTATGAATGTTGTTCGTCTTATTGCTAGATTCCAAGCTGATCCTAGAGAATCTCATGTCATGGTAATCAAGAGGAATCTTAGATATCTAAAAGGAACAATTGAGTATGGTTTATGGTATCCTAGGGATCATAATTTCTCTCTTCATGCATATACAGATGTGGATTGGGCAGGAGATGTGGATGACCAGAAGAGTACCAGTAACGGTGCATTCTTTTTGGGGAAAAGATTGGTTTCTTGGCTAAGCAAGAAACAAGAGGCAATATCTCTATCCACTGCAGAAGCAGAATATATTGCAGCAGCAGGTAGTTGCACTCAAGTATTGTGGATGAAGCAAATGCTAAGAGACATCAGAGTGCAGTATGAGGAACCTATCACAATCTTCTGTGATAACTCAAGTGTAATAAATATATCAAAAAATTTGGTGTTGCATTCAAAGACAAAATATATATCCATCAAGTTTCACTTTTTGAGAGAGCGGGTGAACAAGAATGAAGTCAGATTGGAATTTGTGCCCTCTAAGGATCAAATTGCAGACATCTTTACTAAACCTCTACCTAAGGGCTCTTTTGAGTATCTCAGGGAGAAGTTAGGGGTTATTACCCCTCAGATTTTGAATTAAGGTGCACTGATGTGCATTCGTCTGGTGGATATCACAGTCATATCTTGTGATCCGGATTGATGATAGGAAGCTGCTACTCAGGGGGAGCAGTCTGTATGATTCTGATTAATGCAAGTATGTGCCCTTTGCCATTGATGTCAAAGGGGGAGAGAAGACATGTGAAAAACAAAAGTGGTTACTGATCAAAGGGGGAACAGAAAAGAAAGAGAAGACATATGAATGATTGTTGTTGATAGGGGGAGCTATGTCAGTCAGTGAGGAGAAGTACTTGTCTTGATGGTTAAAATAGTTTTTCACATCATATGTTGCCATCAATGACAAAGGGGGAGATTGTTGCAAGTATGGGGCTAACCGGTGTTGTCATTGATGTCAACATACTCCTATTGCATTGATGTCAAGGATTGGATGAGTTGTGTGCTGAGGATATTGAGAAAATTAGTCCTATTAGAAATAGAGAAGAACAGTGAAGACAATGAAGATCTATGAAGTGAAGATCCCAGCTAAGGTGAAGATCAGAGGATACACATCAAAGGGTTTGTAGATATGTCTAAAGATGATCCAGTCAAGATTTGAGAGGTCCGCATGAAGATTTGGAGAAGTTATGGCTATATGAGTAAAACTGGTTCTGGCAGATGTTCAGAGGTGACAAAGTGACATAAATAGGTCTGATGAGATCCGAAAATGCAATATCTTGTTCTGCGGATTTGGTGGAGTGTTTAGGAAGCCAATGTGAATTGACAACTCAATTGGTTCATGGTCTGGAGGTCCGCAAGCATCTATTCTAATATGATAGTGATGACAGAATGTGTTCTTGAGGTTCCAGATGAAGATGTGAATGATTTCAGTAAGTAGAAGTGGTGTGGATGTTCTTGGTGATTCAGGGAAGCTTGTGGGGGTCTCTAGATTGTGTCCAGTTCGTGTTGGTGGTCCTCATTGAAGATTGAGCTCATAATTGAAGAATTACTTCTAGATGATGATGTTCTTCCTAAACTTGGCCAACTAGATGATTTACACATCTTGCGGGTGATCTTGAAGATGTTCTACAACGCATGGCGTGTTCCTCAAAGAAGATTGAAGTCCCAGATCTATGTGGCTGATAGTGTGGTGATTCGCATGAAGACTTTTGTAATAAGTCAAGTTGTATTTGTGTATTTGGTCTGTAATAAAATAAATTATGCTGACTTTGTTGATTATCTCAAAGTCGATGTCTTGTATAAATAAGAGTTGTGAAGTCATTTGAAAGTATCTTGGGAAAGATGAGAGTGTGGTAGAGAGGAGAAGAGCGAAAGGCAAAGCAGAAGTGTTGAGCTTAAATGGAACTGACTCAAGCATGGTGAAGATGCTAATCTTTAGTTCAAGTATGTAATATTTATTATTCTGTAAACAGTGTGTCTCCTGTAGGTAGTGGGCCTCTTTTGAACAGTGTGCTCGGGTAGTGAGCCCTAATTGGCATGTGCCATTTTGTTCTTCTTATTCTTTTAATAGAGAATACAATCTTGGGTTAGTCACCCTATGGTTTTTCCCTTAACCGGGTTTTCCACGTTAAAATCTTGGTGTCGTATGTGTTAATATGTCTCTGCTCTTGAATTATTGCATTGTGTTTCCATGATTAATTTATTATTATGCTATTGAATTACAAGAAGGATTTAAGTGTTTAACGAATAGAAAGTTTTTGGGACAACTGATTCACCCCCCCCCCCTCTCAGTTGTCTGTCCTAAAACTAACACAAATATCCTCCTTGAGACCACTAATGAAACAACTACAAAAAATGATAGATCCAAGGCATGCATCTGGTTGGCCAATTTCTCAAACTCACTCTAATCTTATATGATAGAATGTGTTTAGTAAATTTTAGTGAGGGTACCAACAAAGTCATCATAGGAACTAGGGCCAAATGGATGAGAGATTCCTTGCAAAATTTAAACTAGGTGAGCAATGGGTTAGTCCTATCCAACCACTGATAGAATGGAAAGGCTTCCTTCCCAAGTGAAACCTTGAAAGAGAGATCTTTTGATCCTAGGGAATTTTATAGAGTTCAAAATATTGATTATATTTTCCCAATCAATTAGGGAAGTCTATACCATCACATTTAACAAGGTCAAGTTTAGGGCCACTCTAATTATGGAAGAAGGAAATGATTGTAGGAGAGGAAGGTTGGCCTTTATTTGTAGATAAGAGATATCCATTTTGTGGGAAAGTTGGGAGATCTAGTCTTCCACATTGCTAAACCTTACTTGACTTTCTATGTGGATGGTCTTTAGGTAATCATTAAGAGATTGCACCATGGACTTTAGTGGATCTGGTTGGTCCCAAGAGAAATGATCCATTTCAATAGGGTTGAGATTGACCTAAACAAAAGGTAACTGAAGTTATATGGAAAATTGATGATCTTGAAGAGATTAGTGAAAAGGAATAATCCACTAATAGGGTTATAAGTTAGCCTAACCCAAAAAAATTGGTAGTCAGAGTTATATGGAAGATTGATTAGCTTAGAGATATTATCATAACAAGACATTCTACCTCAAGGGTAAAATTTGGCCCCTAGACTTTTTTACCTAGGGTATTTTAAAATTTATATCCCAATGGCTAGGAAATGTAGTCATTTTCTTCACTAGGTAGGGAGTTATATGTTGAAGATTAGGTGTGCTACTGAACTGCATAGTTGTAGACTGATGATTTGGAAGAATATTGAAGAGCTAGGTAAAATACTATTTGAATAACTATAGATATAGAAGACTATTGAAGATGGACTACTCTACAACAAAAATATTGATAGGTTGTTAAATAGATTGTAGATACCTAACTACCAGGAAAATTCTTATGTGGTTGTATTTAAGGAAAATAACACACAGGTGAGAAAACAGAGGGAGGGCCCGATATTTGAGGGCACTAACTATTGACGGTTAAGACCATACTTATAGGCCACTATTTCATCTTTGAGGTATGTAGTAAGTAACTCCCTAAGGCTAACTGCTTACTAGTGCATCATAGAATACAAAAGGTCGAAGGTTACCTAGGGGTAAACTATAATAAATTCCTAGGGGGTCTTTTGATATACCCAAGGGTATGTATAATCTTGTAGCCATATACAAAGTTTGTCTGAGGCCTAGGTATTGGAGCTAAAATACTCCTCACTTCACTAGAACCTTTATGGGGAATCCATCTTAGCCAAAAATGATATCTCTTTTGATAATTTTTAGAAACCACTAGCATAGGGTTTCTAACCTAAAAAGAAAAAACTACAAGTGCAAGGGGAAAAAAATTGGTAAAAATATGCGTAACAAATTTCTAGTGTGACTGTAGTTGTATCCACTTTCTAATCACTAAGATCACTCTAGTGAAAGTTGAGAACATACAATGGATAGATATAGATTCCCTAAATTGGTAAAACTGCTTGTTGAAATGGCCCTAGAAAGATCTCCGATACCACTTGTAATGAACTTGCAAGACAAAATATGTTGAACACATAGAAATATTGTAAAAATGAAATAAACAAAATTGTTTTATAATCTTCACAGAACCACTTTGATGGGGCAAACTCCAATAGAAAATACTCTCCAATTACAAATATTCCAAGATGCCTTTCAATTGAGAAGTCATTACTCTATATATAATTTTACCAAAGGCAACTACTACCATCCTATGCATGTGGGATAATTACTTTATTCTAACTAGTGGGTTGACTTACAAAGTATATGCATGCCATTATTAAAGCCACCTAAGGGTGACTTACAAAGAATATGCACCTAACTACTACTAGCTAAGAGAAAATAGAATGGGGTACATAACAATATCTCAGTTCCAATTTTTGTAATTTACTTTTTTAATTCAAAGAGTGGTCATGCTTGAAATTTCTTTAGTAATAATGAGGAATCACCTTACACATTTTTTTATAGTGGCATGGCACTAGGCTTAAGAGAGTCACTTGATAATTAAAAAGATAAAAATAGAGTCTGAAAGAAGCTTAAGAAAGTCGATATAATATATTTATAGCTCTCACAATTTTAAATTATAAATTCTCTCAATGTTTCCTTTCAAACACCAAAAGGAGCATCCAATTGTTTGAAACCACCAAAGTATTATGGTACAAATCTTTGAATTTACATGTACTATGATTCTTGTGAATATTGCAGCAACATACCTGGACCAATAAATTTGCGTTTAACCTTCAACTCTATATACATCAATTCACAACATGAGAATGACATAGCTAAATGTCCCAAAATGATGGTGCAAATTTTTCTTTTCTATAAACAAATATATTCATTATTTTCAAAGCATAAAAATATGTGATTGTAGCAAACAACTCCACGTTGCATGCACACCAACAAGTAAAAGCCAATTTAAAAAGAAAACAAATTTAGTTTTCATATCTTACACATGGTATACCATTCATACATGTTTAAAGAATCTAAAGATGTGTCGTAAAATAATAGAACCAATTTGACAGGAAGCATGTAGATTAGGCAAGCACCGCCTTCACTCCTTATGCTAGCTATAAGTTGCTAACAACTTTCTTGAGTAGAAAAATCTATGAGAATGAGAAACAATGGAAGGATTTCAAGATCAAGAATGACCTTCATGCTATCTCCTCACTTTGGAAATAAGAATTGAATTTCAAGCAATTAACACTTAGGAATGAAAGAGTGACCCTTGAATTATCTGAAACAAGACTTTTCTTTTCAAGGCATTAAGACTTGGGCTCTCTCTCATATCATTGATCACATTTCAGTAGGATTGAGTAGTGTTGCTCTTGATAAGTGCTTCTTATTTTTCCTTTGCCCCTTGTGCTATAAATCTTAAAAGGTAATGGGTTCTTGTTATTTATAGCTTATAGCTTAGGTCTTTTTGGTTTTGTTCTAAAAACTGAATCTAGAAGATTGATCGTTTTTATCCTAGAGTTATATTCTCAAGCCAAATCCTATTGATAATTTTGTTTTCCTAATCTAATTTCAATTTAAGTTCTAAATTAGTTATTTATGTGTTTAGATATTTTGATATTTGACAATACTAAAAATAAACCATAAGATTGTCTAATAGAGATATAATTTGTTGTAAGAAGGTTAGAGGGAAATAAGAGATGAAGAAAATAGAGGATACAAGAAGCATGTAAATTACATTTACCAAGAGAAACTAATCACAGTAACCTTTAGTGGCATGTAAACTATTTTCTTGATGTATGTAGATATAGATGAGAGAAAAAATGTTAAAACACCATTTGGTTGGAGAAAAGGAAGAAAGAAGAGAAAATGGGTTGATTTGCATCACCAAGCTTTGTGGCCTTGCGAGTTTATCATATATTACATCAAATTATTCTCTTTGTTTGTCACCTATTACATCAAGTTTTAACTTTGATGGGCATTGTTTATGTAATATTTATAAACTGGGACATTAATGCTCACTTGCCAAATTTCTATTAAATATTAGGAAAATATAATTTGGCAAGTTAGTTGCATGTTGCTCACATGCATATAGTAATAGAAGTAAGGTGTCTAGCCTTTATAGGTTCCATCATAGGGGCTTAAAAGATTACATCATTCATGCCAACAAAAAAATAATCAATCAACCTAGTAATCAATCCTTACAAAAGATTGCATTGACCTACTTTTCCAATAGATGTAAACTCAGAGATTTAAGGCTTTTGAAACTACCTAGTGAGCTATTGAAAAATTATACAACTCAAATGAAAAGAAAATTATTATTAAAACCGTGCATTGATCCAACATAAGTATAGGGTTGTAATAATTTTTTTGAATTAGCTAATTTGATGAATGAGTTTATAGTGAGCTAGGACCGTACCTATAGCCCACTATTTTATCCTTGAGATATGTTGTGTGTAACTTCTTGAGGCGAACTGCTTACTAGTGCAGCATAGAATACATATGGTCAAAGGTTACTTAGAGTTATGCTACAAAAATTCATAGGGGGTCTTCTAATATACCCAAGGTTATGTAGAGGCTCACAACCATATATCAGGTCTAGGTATTGGAGCTAAAATACTCCTCACTTCACTAGATCCTTTATGGGGAATCCAACTTAGCCAAAAACCCATGACATAGGGTTTCTAACCTAAAATGAAAAACTACTTGTACGGAAAAAAATTGGTAAAAATGGGTAATAGATTTAGTGCGATTGTAGTTGTACCCACTTTCTGATCACTAAGATCCATCTAGGGCGAGGTGAGAGCATACAATGGACAAATATAGATGGCCCTAAATTGGAAAAATTGCTTGCTGAAATGGCCCTAGAAAGAGCTTTGATACCACTTGCAATAAACCTGCAAGAAAAAATATGTTGAACACACATACATATTGTAGAAATGAGACAAACAAGATTGTTTTATTATCTTCACAATACCACTTTGAGGGAGAAACCTCCAATAGAGCATACACTCCAATTACAAATATTCCAAGATGCCTTTCAATTGAGAAGTCATTATACTATATAGAGTTTTACCAAAGGCAACTATTACCATCCTATGCATGTGGAATAATTACTTTATCCTAACTAGTGGATAGACTTACAAAGCATATGCATCCCTTTATTAAAGCTACCTAAGTGTGACTTACAAAGCATATGCACCCAACTACTACTAGCCAAGAGAAAGTAGAATGGGTTGCAAAACAATATCTCAGTTCCAATTTTTGTAATTTACTTTTTTATTTCAAAAAGTGATCATGGTTAAAATTTCTTTCATAATAATGAGGAATCACCTTACACATTTTTTAGAGTGGCATGGCACTATGCTTAACAGAATCACTTGATAATTAAAAAGATGAAAATAGAGTTTGAAAGAAACTTAAGAAAGTCAATACAATAAATTTATAACTCTCACAAGTTTACATTGTAAATGCTCTCCAAGTTTCCTTTCGAAGACTAAAAGGAGCATCCAATTCTTTGAAACCACCAACGTATTATGGTACAAATATTTTTAAATTACATACAATGATTCTTGTGAATATTGCAACAACATACTTGGACAAATAAATTTGGGTCTAACCTTCAACTCTATATACCTTAATTCACAACAAGAGAATGGCATAGCTAAATGTCCTGAAATGATGGTACAAATTTTTCTTTTCTATAAACAAATATATTCATTATTTTCAAAGTATAAAAGGATGTGATTGTAGCAAACAACTCCATGTTGCATGCACACCAACAAGTAAAATCCAATTTACAAAGTAAACAAATTTAGTTTTCATGTATTACACATGGCATACCATTCATGTGTGTTCAAAGAATCTAAAGATGTGTCATAAAATAATAGCACCAATTTGACAAGAAGTTTGGAGATTAGGTAAGCATCACCTTCACTCCTTATGCTAGCTATTAGTTGCAAACAAATTTCTTGTATAGAAAAACCTATGAGAATGAGAAAGAATCGAAGGCTTTCAAGACCAAGAATGACCTTCTTGCTTTCTCCTCACTTTGGAAACAAGAACTGAATTTCAAGAAATTAACACTTAAGAATGAAAGAATGACCCTTGAATTATTTGAAACAAGACTTTTCTTTTCAAGACATTAAGACTTGGGCTCTCTCTCATGTCATCAGTCACATTTAATTAGGATTGAGTAGTTTTGCTTGTTTTCTCCTTTCCCCTTGTGCTATAAATCTTCAAAGGTAATGGGTTCTTGTTATTTATAACTTATAGCTTAGGTTTTTTTGGTTTTGTTCTAAAAAATAAATCTAGAAGATTGATCCTTTTTCCTAGAAATTATGTTTTCATGCCAAATATTATTGATAATTTTGTTTTCTTGATCTAATTTCAATTTAAGCTCTAAATTAGTCATTTAGATGTTTAGATATTTTAATATTTGACAATACTAAAAATAAACCATAAGATTGTCTAATAGAGATATAACTTGTTGTGAGAAGTGTTACATCCCTCTTTTTGAAAACATTTATGCTATTTACTTTCTTGCAAATTTCAGTAATTTAATATGTTGTGAACGACATGGAAACTGACGATTTATCTTACAAAGTTGTTATATGAAATTGTGGAATCTAATGATTACGATCAAGGTGATATTGTAGACTAAATGTCTTTATAATAAATGCAATGATGTTTGGGATATATTATGCTTTGATTTGGAACATAGGTGCTTTGACCACAAAATTGTATGTGAGTCTGTCGTTGCAGGAATAGGTGGACTGTGTTCGACGGGAAGAGAAAGTATCTTCGAGAGAGAGTATAGACTCTAGAAATTAACCATGGGTGTTTGTTACTGAGATCGCCAAATAGGTAGATAAACTTTGGAACCAACAAGTTAGTCTTGTTTGTCGATTGGGTTAGTTAACTAGATGTCGACGTCAGAAGATAAAGTGTAACATCCTAGTCGAAAATCGTCATATAGAATCTTGGAGTCGTCGATGTCATCGTAAGTTCTCCATAGCAAGTCGACTTATCTAGACGTTTATTATTTCGTTTATAAGTAATTAAATGAACCTTCTTGTGGCGAACTGCGGATCTCTTCTCGAAGTCGAAGGATGCGAGAAGTCGTTTTGAGCGTCTAACGATGTAGGAAACTTGTTTGCGTTACGATCAATCCATCATGATTGTCGTAAAACGCGTCAAACTTGTGTTGTGAATTTATTCTTTCTTGTAGATCGACGAATGTCGATTTGAAGCCATAGCATGTAATATTTAGTTTTGGTCGTTGTTTTGTAGGAGTCTTTTCTTCTAGCTTTGACCGCGAGTTGTTGTCAATCTAACCTTGAGCTTTCTTAATAAGATGGTCTTTGCCTCTTTTTCCTTTTCGACCAAAACGATGCTCTAGTCATTTCCTAACCACCGCCATGCCGAGCTTAACTCCACAATACATCGTATAGTGGCTTTTGATTGAATTAGATGCCTTGGTATTCGAGTGAAGACGGAGTTGTTATGTCTTTTAGCAAGCCACGTCACCATAGGAGCCACCACCTTTTGAATGGTTGTGATAAGTGGGAAGTCGGGTTTAAAATCAGTTATGTCGACCCATGTGTTTAGATTTATGTCAACCGAGAATTCTATGGAGACATTCCTTTTACCATGACGTGAGAGGAAGGCAACTTGCGGTTGAGAAAGGGAGTAACCATTAATAAATGCCGATACTCCATCATCTAGGAGGGTAGAGAGGCTT
This sequence comes from Cunninghamia lanceolata, assembly GCA_027924645.1. NCBI lineage: Eukaryota > Viridiplantae > Streptophyta > Pinopsida > Cupressales > Cupressaceae > Cunninghamia > Cunninghamia lanceolata. Next base: position 5,925,193 of record BSBN01000082.1, read on the forward strand.
CGGATGCTGTTGTGTGAAAGAAGAAGAAACTGCGGAGTTTAGGGGGAAAAACGGCTGAGAGAAACATGATTCCTTTACTCCTGCATCGTGGAAAGTGTGGAGAGTTGAGAAGTTGTGAAGGGAGTAGTCGGAGGTAGTTTTTAGAAGTGGGAGAGATTAGTGGAAAGCAGTTGAAAGTTATTATAACCTTCTTCGTGGGCAGTAGGAGTGGGGGGAAATGTGAAAATGAGAGTTTAATGTGAGTGAAATACTCGTTGGTGTAGAGAGATATGGGGGACGACTAGTTAACTTTGTCAAGAAGAGAGGGTTATCGGGGGAAGAAGGTAGTAATTACCCTTGGTAGCGGGCTTTTTCATTGAACAGTAGTTCCTGTTGTTTTTGGAATTGAAAATCGGGGAAGGGAAGGAGGAATCGGTTGGTCGATATTAGTCTGGGGCTGAGTTTTCTGCAGAAGATTTCGGGAAACCAGTGAGGACGGGGATAGGAAGGTGTTGTGGGTAAAGTCTGGGGAGGACAACGTTGAGGGAGCAGCGAAGACTTCCAGTTTAGAGCGATATTCTACTGTAGAGTGACAGGTTCTAATCTCTCTCTCTGCACTGTCTTTGCACATAATTTATGCCTTGTCTAGCAGCGTATGTGTATTGCTATCGTTGTAAGAGATTCTGTTTTCAAACATATGTTTCGATAATCTTGAAATAAGTCTACCCCACATAATTTGCATCGTAGTTTCTGCATAAGTGTGTGAGTGGAGAGTTTAGTCTGGATGCCGCATTGGAAGCTTAGAAAAAGCTATGTTTCTTTAGTCATTAAAACTTATAACGTAGCAATATATTTTTGGTTGTATAATGGAGAGTACATCAGGATATCTGTGAATATGGCCAGAGAACCGTATGTTTCATCTTTAAATACTGTTTGGCTCTCTGACCGTGAATAAGTGCTTGAGATATGATTGTTGAGACTATCTTGCATAGGATAAAATGTCCCTACTCGAGCTAAGCCTCGAACCTCTCCTATGTTGTCAATTAAACAATTATAACTATCCCACTTGTGTAGATTGAACAACATTCAGATTGTTACGTGATTAAAGCACCTTTTAAATTATTAAATCATTCATTAACTAATCTAGGAGATCTATGAAAGTTTTTGAGTTATTATCTTCACTCTAAAGACATTTGTTAACCCAAGACCAGTCATCAACAATACTCCAATAGAGTATTTCTTGTATGGCGATGAACTACCAGATTCAACAAGTGATGTTAACGCAACCAACTATAGTGGGGGTTTTATTTTTGTGAATTAACGTGGGTAGGGGTTATGGAATCCACATTTTGTGTATTAAATAAAGTGCATGCGACGAATTTGGTGTCGCTATTTTATTGAAGACCTTTTTGAGTCTAAAACTTTAAACTCTAGGATTACGAGTAATTATTGTATATACGTGAGTAAGTCGAATAAACTTATGGGAACCGGATAGCTAAATTAGAGACCACTTAAGAGTGGGCGTTATTAACGATGTTTTTATATGAATATGGGGTTTGAAACCATAAACTCAGGATTAGAGTAAATATTGTGCCATGCGCTATTATAGGAGGAAATCCTAAATCCTTGAGGTCATCAAGGTTGTCATTTAGTTCAAACTATACAAATAGGAAACTGTAGGATTTCGATCAGTTCAAGTCGAGTAGGGTGGGTGAACCAAGTTCATGCGTTTGTAGAACGCTAATTAAAAACAAATCCTTTGGCCAAGGTGGTGTACTATCCTCAACGTGCATCGAACGTTCACTGTAACTGGATGGCGTTTCTTGTGGAGTGTTGTGCATGACTAGAGGGAATCTAGGGATCTGCAGGATAACAAGACACGTAAGTTACAACACCAGAGCTCAGATGGCAAACACCGATGGTTATCCTAAGTCTATCCTCTTGAGTAGGGTAGGGCCACTTCCGGTTAGGAAGGAGTGCGGGAGACCGACGGTCTGTGGTTGGAGGTTAAGCTCCTTGAAGATACTTTCTCTTCCAAATACTGAGGAATGCCGAGTCTTGAATGTGATGGGTCGACAATCGAGATGCATGTTAATGGTATGTTTCCAATATTTGTTGTTTCAAAAAAAATTTCAAATTGTTAAAAGAACAAAGTGTTTAATGTATATCATTTCTTTCAGTTTTAAGAAAATGAGATCATGTTTATGATAAAATGGAAAAATGTTGTATTGGAATATAGATAAGTTTCTTTTGCATTGGATTACCTAGAAAAAAAAAATTATTACCGTTGTGAAAACCTAGTTACTTCTTGTCATTTCGGATTTGGATGTTACAAGAAGGGTATAGTGAAATAAGAGATGAAGAAAATAGAGGTTACAAGAAGCATGCTAATAAAATTTACCAAGATAATTTGATTACAGTAACCTTTAGTGGCATGCAAACTATTTTCTTAATGTATGTAGATATAGATGAGAGAAAATGCCAAAACACCATTTGGTTGGATAAAAAGAAGTAGAGGAAATGGGTTGATTTGCATTGCCAAGCTTTGTGGCCTTGTGAGTTTGTCACATATTACATCAAGTTATGCTCTTTTTTTGTCACATATCACATTAAATTTAACTTTTATGGGCATTGTTTCTGTAATGTTTAAGGGAGAGGACCCAGTAGTGGTGCACCCTAACTTCACGCCTCTCAAAATCATACGTGGCAATTTCAAATCACTCCAAAATTTTTAGAGTACTTTACTTGGTAATGCCCCTGCTTATAACTAAGGTTTCAGGGCCACATCATCAAATATGATGCCACATCAGCATGCTTTTTGTTGAGGTGTCAAATAGTTCCCCTAAAAAAAGGGTGGACCAATAGATGTGCATTAAGTCATGTTTTGTTGGTGGGCTGATGTGGCATCACATGATTGGTTGCTTTTAAATTTAAAGGGCACATTTCATTCAATTATTAGTACTTATAGTAACACTAACAACCTTAAAGTCACAACTACTAGTACTAAACTTTAAAAATATTGGGCCTCAAATGCACATATACTAGTACTAAACATAAAAACTATTGGGCCTTAAATGCACGTATACTTTCTTAGCCATTGGAACTATCTCACCTATTGGGTCTTTTCCCCTATAGACTAGGACTTTAATGCTCACTTGCCAAAAATTCTACTAAATAATAGGAAAATATAATATGGTAAGTTAGGTGCATGTTGCTCACATGCATATAATAATAGAAGTAAGGTGTCTAGCCTTTATAGGTTCCCTCATGGGGGCTAAAAAGATGACATCATTCATGCCAATAAAAATAATCAGTCAACCTAGTAACCAATCCTTACAAAATATTGCATTGACCTACTTTTCCAATATATGTAAACTCAGAGATTTAAGGCTTTTGAAACTACTTGGTGAGCTATTGATAGATTATGCAACTCAAATGAAAAACAATTTATTATTAAAACCATGCATTGATCCAGCATAAGTATAGGGTTGCAATGAAAATTTTGAATCATTTAATTTGTTGAATTTGTTGTGTTAACTTAAGTGAACACCAACAATATAACAAAACTTCTACATTAGCCTAAATGAGTAAGAATCCTTATTCGAAAAGAACTGCCATGTATGGATTAAATTTTAAATTTAATGTAATGTGCCACATATGGAACCAAAGAGTTGCATTATTTGCCTAAATATATTATTAACAAAATCAATGCCACATTGCATTGATATTCAAAAACAATAATACTATTCACATAAATTAACCAATAAAATATTTAATTATATTTATTTGAAAAAATTAACAAACCCAATACTAAAATAATTTGTCAAAATGTTTATTGAATAATAATAAATTAGAACTAATAAGAAGAAATAGACAAACCATACCCAACCTGGCCCTAAGATAGAATGTATGTTCTATCACATCCGCCTCTCCGTGGATATGGAGTACGTGGTGTGTGGGGGGAAGATTCCTTTAAAAACTTCGCATCATAGAATTCATTAGATTGGATATTTTATCGCGTCCGCCTCGTCCTCATCCGTAAAGTTAGTTTGTTTCATTGTGGGACGGAAGCATTCGTCGAGCTTTCCTTCTTGTGTCGTACAATGCCTTGATTACTAAATACCGACAGAATTTACGAACCATAAATATAATTAATTCAATGAGGTGGTAGGTAAGCAAAAAGTTTTAATTGTAACATAATATTGAAAATGGTCTCAAGTTTTTAAATGTTGAATTCAAATTTTATGAAAGTTTCATTAATTTTTATTAGTGAGTTACGAGTTTAAAGTTATTGTTTAGGGTTTGGGTATTAATTATGTAGTCATATGAGTTATGTTTTGTTCGAAAAAAAATGTACATCAAGATATGTATTACTTATCACGCCATGTGAATGATTATTTCTTTGATGTGACTTGTGAAAAGGGATATTTTTTTGGGTCTATTTTTAAGTACAAACATAATGATTACTAGGTAAAAGTAAAAAAACAAAGGCTTTTGTTACATATCATTATAATAACTATTGATATTGTAGACATGATATTTCCACAATCCATGATATGAGTGTAGAACTTCTGGTATCACTGTGTATTGCTTTTTTTCGTCAAAAATCAATACATAGTGATTTTGGAAGCTCTACACTCAACTTTTGATCTGTCGGTGATGGCTATTAGATACTCTCCCTTGGATTTGCAATTAAAATTGTCGCATTACCTAACTAAATTACTTATATTTATTGTGCGAGTTTATGATTCATAAATTTTAGCTAATGCATATCAAGTTTCAAGTTTTGGGGCCATTTTTTAATTATTGTTGCATTAAATAAACTTGAAGTTAATTTGGTTGATAGACCATTCTTATGTTAACTCTTTATAGTAAGTTGTAGTCCTTGATTACTATAAATAGATAGCCATCCAAAAACTATAATTTTTTATTTTTTACATTTGTAAAAACAAATAAAATTCTAATATAATTTGCGCTGACAATTGTAGAGTTTTTCCAAATTTACAAGTTTTAAACAGACATGCATAAACAATAATTGATGATAAAATATTTGAATGTGTTGGTGTGGTATCGTATTTTCATTGAGCTTTTGACTTTTATAGCCTACAACATTTGTTACAAATCTTAGTTACCTTTCATCCTTTGTAGCTTTGTTGGCAAATATTTATGACATGGCTAAGTCTCTTACATACAAAGAAACTAAATTTATGACATGGTATCATGTTGTGCATACAATGTTGTAAATTTCATCTTAGTAATAAGACATCAACCAAATTATAATTGTTCTACATTGTTTCTTAAATGTTTATGAAATTACAATAAGCATTTGTGTCTTCTATGTGTGATGTAATTTTTGTACCAAATATTTATATACAATGAACAATGATGTTTTGTATTGCTACTTGGATACTCGTGTTGTGTGTGTGTTATATTATTTTAAGATTTAATTTATATAGTTCTTTAGCTTCACTTTTTCATTTGATAAATGATATGCTCACTGAATTAATTATGTGGTTTTTCTTATGGCTTTGACAAATGATTAAATCAGATATTGTTTATAGTATTTTATGATGATGTCATACCTAAAAGTTATTATTAAAATGTGGATTATATATGTTGATTGGTTAATTTTAATGTGCTTTGGCTATTGCTATGTATTGGGAGATGCGCGTAGTGTTGGACTTGAGTGCGTAGGCACATGTAAAATCTCAATGGTGGTTAATCAAATACAATCACATGGTTTATTTGATTTTGTTAGCCTATCATACTCCTCTAGAATAAATAGTGTATCTCATGTGAAACCTATGAAACTAATATCTGAATCGATCATGATTTTGGATTCCCTGTGTTAAACCCATAAATGCATTTCCTCGTGGGTGATTTTAATTAGCTTTGTGAATTTTTCTTAATATTTACAAATGATTAAATACATTTTAAAAATTATGTTATGTTTTTGAATTATTTGTATGCAAGGAATTTACAGCATATAAAAGAAATCAAAATCCAAATGTCAATATCAAACTCTAAAATATATGCAAAACTCTGATTGAGCATATTCCCTTTTGAGGAGAAAATTTTCTCATGCTTATGAATGTCATGTGGATGCTCAAATGATTGTGGAAGATTTTTACAATGTAGATTTTCTCCATATGACAGGATTGAAGCAGAAAATAGGATTTTATAGTTTTTTGAGTGAGAGGATGAATGATTTAGATTAACTTACTTGATTGGCAACTTGATATTTGCATGCACTTTTCAATTTGCATGCATTTTTCCTTTTTATTCCTTTAAAACTAATTTGATTGAATTTTTCTTAATTTATTTGGTTTTGGAATGTGCAAGCATAAATTAATGAATTGACAATCTTGCATGATTTCATACGTGGAAATGATTGATTTTTGACAAGAGTTAATTATAGAATGATGGGAGGATAATTTATTCATTTATTTAATTAAAATTATTTATGCCCAAATTTAATTAGGAATTCATTAACTAATTAATAGTGATTAATTAATTACTTTTGAAGGGAGTGTCAACGAGATTAAATGGGGTCAATTAATTAATTGACATGGTGATGCTAGAGTGAATTAACTATGATGAATTAATGTGTAGGATTAATGATAGGTGATGAGGGTCACTGTAGTCCTCATCATTTAATTATAAATGTCAATCCAAGGTGGTGTCCATGGCGATATGCAAGATAGAGAAGAAATCATTTTCATGACATTCTTTTTCTACAAACAGAATTGAAAGGCAATGCATGAAAGAAATTGCTAGAAGCAAATCTAATCTAAGAGCTTGTAAATGAAAAATGTTGGAATCAAATCTATCCTAAGAAGCATTCAAAGGGAAATTTTGGAAATGTAAATAACAAGGAATGGAAAGATTACTGAAAAATAAACTATGAAATAAAAACTACAAACAACTACACTACTGCTGCTAAAAAAATTGAACTATATTATTTCATAAAACTCTTCCCATTTGATTGATTATAATGAATTTATAGAATTCTTATTCTCAATAAATCCACCAAGAATGTGGATCTAAGATCCTATTCTTGGGGAGAAAAACTAAATCTTCTTCCTCTGATTTCGCTACCTTCTTTCATGCCACTTTGATTTCAGTCAAATTCAGTCACAAACTACACATTTATTTTGGAGAATCTCTTCAAACGGTTTCTGATTTTTGTTCCCCTCGTTCCCAGCTTTCTAGATCATTTTGAAAATTTGGATTCCATTGAGAAACAAGGGAGATATCACCATTTTACTGAAACTGGATTTTTAAACTTCCTCTTTTAATGCTTCTTTCTGGCAATTTTCTGACGTTTCAAATTGATAGAATTTATTCTTTAAACTACTAATTACTGATTACAAGGCAAACCATGTAATAACATTATTACATGCAATGACACTAATTAAGAAAAATACATGCTTTTATTTAGCTAATAGATGAGATGATTTATTGTCTCATCATTTCCCCCACACCAAAAATGTTGCAGGTCCTCCTGCAACTCATAGTGAGTTTCTAGAGCCAATCTCTTCACTTTTATTGCAATTGCTCTAGAGATTTTTTGAGAGGTGCACTGGAGATGCTCTGAAGATATTTTGAGTTACTTCAGAGCTATTCAGAGCTTGCTGTCTTTTCTTCATGGTCAGTTCTGAGTTACTCTGGGGCTATCCGAAGCTCTCCAGAGCTCTCTGGAGCTAATTGTCTTTTCTCCCTCAGTGACTCTGGAGAGATCCAGAATGTTCTAATGCTAGAAGCAGAGCCCATGACCAGCTATGGTGAGATCCAGAATGTCTTTAAATGCCAAAATAAATCTGCAAAAGCTCTTGGGAGTAGTAACTTTTATAGAGAAATGCATGTTTTAAGCTTTAGAGAAGAAGGCATAGCATGTGCAAAACACTTATTTGTAGAAAAGGAACCTACTCTATCCTACTTTACTTATTGATGTAGATATAGGTTACACAAAACCATTAACTGGTTATGGAAAATAACTCCCTTTCCTCAAAATATGGATCCATGCATTCAATTTGTTTAAAGAAGAAAACCATGAGAAGAAGATGATTGAAGATTTAAACTCTGATGATTCACCTTCCTTTGAAATGGCAGCCTTCTCCATAATATCTTTATTCTAGTAGATGCATGGGCTGATTGGAAATATCTTGCAATCCTTCCTCACATTTTGTTGCATGCATGACTGGATGCAACTCCTTGTCCTTTAAATATTTGATCAGGCAACCCTCCTTGGACTTTGAAGGCATCCAAATAATAATCTTTTTCTTGGTGGGGCTTGAAGTTATGGTCCTCTAGTTGAGGAGGTTCCACAAGAGCTGTTACCTTCTTTACATGCAAAAACCTCTTCCTTTGGATCTGTTGTTTGGGGGGGAGTTTCTAAAATAATAAACCTAAAAAAGACTTGCCAAACTAATTTTCTCTTTTAACCTGCTGTCACTAGATTAACAACTCCCTAATGACACCTATTCCCTAACAACGGCGCCAAAAATAATGAGGGTCACTATAGTCCTCATCATTTAATTATAAATGTGAATCCAAGGCGGTGTCCATGGTGATATGCAAGAGGGAGAAGAAATCATTTGCATGACATTCCTTTTTCTACAAACAGAACTGAAAGGCAATGCATGAAAGAAATTGCTGGAAGTAAATCTAATATAAGAGCTTGTAAATGAAAATGCTAGAATTAAATCTATCCTAAGAAACATTCAGAGGGAAATTTTGGAAATGTAAATAACAGGGAATGGAAAGATTGCTGGAAAATAAACTATGAAATGAAAACTACAAACTACACTACTACTGCTAAAAAAACTGAACTCTATTATTTTATAAAACTCTTCCCATTTGATTCCTTGATTACAATGAATTTATAAAATTCTTATTCTCAATCAATTTGCCAAGAATGTGGATCTGAGATCCTATTCTTGGGGAGAAAAACTAAATCTTCTTCCTCTAATTTCACTATCTTCTTTCACGCCACTTTGATTTTAGTCAAATTTAATCACGAAATGTGCATTTATTTTGGCGAATCTCTTCAAACAATTTCTGGGTTTTGTTTCCCTCGTTCCTAGATTTCCAGATCATTTTGAAATTCTGGATTTCACTGACAAAATGAGGGAGATATCACCATTTTACTGAGACTGTATTTTTAAACTTCCTCTTTTAATGCTTCTTTCTGGAAGTTTTCTGACATTTCAAATTGACAAAATTTATTCTTTAAACTACTAATTGCTGATTACAAGGCAAACCATGTAATAGCATTAATACATGCAATGACACTAATTAAGAAAAATATATGGTTTTATTTAGCTAATAGATGAAACAATTTATTGTCTCATCAATAGGAGGTGGTGGAATTAGGGTGGTGAAATCTAGGTTTCTACATTTTCCCCTCTTGGAAAGGGTATTGCAAATAAAATGTAAACAATGGCTTTTCAAAGAAAATAGAAGAAGAAGACAAAGAATAGATGCAGGAGGATGCCCCAAGTGGCATGATGGTTAGATAGATTCCCCCTCGAGAGGGCATATAGGGATGAAAGATATAGATGGGCACTCAAAATGAGAAGAGTAGTAGCTAATTAGAAGAAATGTGTAAGAAATAAAATGAGTGGAAATAATGTGATGAATGTTGCAAATCTTGTATTGAATTTTAATTTTTTGAGCATCTTGATTTATTATAGCATATGACATGATGTACCATGATATGAAAAACCATGATGACATGATTGCTAGATGTTGTGGGACTAACCCAAAAGAAAAAGTCACAAGCAGGCCTATAACATATGTCACCATGATATGAAAGACCATGATGTCATTATTGTGATATGATTGCAAGGATCATTATAAATGTAAAAAAATGATAAAACACACAAGAAAGAAAGAAAAAATGCACAAACTATACAAAGACATAAGATATTTCCCTTGGTCAAGTTAAAAAATAAAGATTGATTGATTGATTGACAATGATAGCATTGTTGATGTGGGAACGATAAATTTTGAGAAATAATGTGAGGATTGGGAATGATATATCCCAATTTAATGGTGGCTTGTTTAGAGATGATAAAGGATGGCAATAAGATTGGAAACAAAATTGATGGATGCTTTTGGATGGTGTTAGGTTGCTTGGCTATATTTGTTTGGATTTTTTTGCCTTGATGTTGTGTTTGGATTGCATTGCATGATAGTCATATTGGATCATGCTATGAGTTTAGATTGCTTGCCTTAGATTTGGATTGGCTTGGGCTTGTATGAATTTCTTTGGGTAGTCTTTTGCATGTGCTACTATATGGGATTGATGTCTTAATGTGGTAACCAATGACAAGGGAAAACCAAGCCTAGAGACAATGATGAAGGGAGAATTGGGTGGAATGGCTAAAGGATTGTAGATAGTGGATGGAATGGAGGTGTGGTTTAGGATGGATTGATGGATCGAGGATTAGAATGTGATCTCCAAGGACTACATCACATAGGAATAGCTTTCCCTACTCTATATCATGAAACTATGCTACAATGGTTGTGATGATATATTGTAGTAATTGGTGCAAATGATTGGGTATATCAAGAGGTGTCTAAAGCATGTTTCAACATTTTTCTCTTGTCCTTATCAATGTCAAAAGTGGAATGCGAGGATGGGTAGGGTAGGATGACCTATAGGTATGATGGGATGGATAAGTATGGTGGGATGGATGAGTATGGTGGAGGATAGATGAAGCTTGTCCTTAACAGTAGGGTTCACATAGATAGATAAATTACACATGATGTCTGAGAATGTTTTTTCATCATGGTACTTGTCCAAGGTGCCATAAGAATGGGTTTCACCATTGGACAAATTTTTTCTTTTTACTATTTTAATTTTGAATTTTAAATTTTTTATTTATTGAGATTTTGACTTTGGATTCAAAGATCTATTTCCATGGTGAGCTAATAGCACCCCATTTTGAATAAATGCTTCATATAGGCCATGGTATTAGTGTTGCAATTTATAAATGTTGTTGGGAACCTTGTTGATTTCTAATTTTGGCTTCTCCCAATTGTAAACACGGTACCATCATAGCTCCCATACATTAGAGAATGCTACCAAGGAAAATAGAATGGAAGGTGTAGACACCTAAAATCAACTACACCACTTTTGACACCTCTAACATCACTTTCGACACCTCTAACATCACTTTCGACATCTCTTAACCCCACTTTCGACACTTTGTGACAAAATCATCCTAGGGCTTCCTTTTAGCACTACCCCTTGATTAATTAAATTATTTTATTTAATTAACTAGGATTATCCTAAATCCTAAATTAATTAAATAAGTATAATTTATTTAATTATTTAATTCCATTTGGCCGGGGGGCTTGGCTCGATTGGAGAGAGCTTCCTGTGGTAGGCACGAGGTCATGAGGTCTAGTCTCCCGCGCCAGCATCACCGACATGAAAAAAGTTTACCAGGCACACTACAGTTTATAGGGGGGGCTACCCAATTCCTGCAGTCTAAAAAACAAATTATTTAAATCCATTTTCTCCTTTAGTCAAATTAATTAATTAAATACTTTTATTATTTGATTAATTATTTTCCATTTTTCCTAATCCTCATCCACTTGCCACAAATAATAAATAAGGATCACATGACTAGCTAAGAGCTTGCCCAAATTCATTGAACTTGGACACTTGCACAAAATTCAAACTAAGTTTACATCTCCACCACTCATTTCATACTACATTTCTCAATCTTATCCATTAACATAAGAATGCTCTAGAAGCTTCTATCTCTCACCTCTTAATCCTATCCATTCATCCTATCACCAAAAAATCTATAAATTAAACATCAACCAAGCCATTTTAATCAAGAACTTTGAAGATAAGGTTATGTTGTCAAAGTGAGCAACCAACATATATTCATACAAGCATTATCAAGAGCATATCAAGTGGAGCTAGGGTGCACTCCATTTCCACTCTATTGGAGGAGAACAAATGATTTGAGGTGAAGGTATTGTGTGTATTTGCATTATCTTTATGTTGTTTATCTCATCTCATTTTCTTTTCCTCATTTTGGCATGCCTGGTGGATTGTATCAAATGAAGACAAGAAAATGAGATGAGATAAACAACACAAAGATAATACAAATACACACAATAACTTCACCTCAAATCACTCTTTCTCCTTCAATAGAGCAAAAATGGAGTGGACCCTAGCTTCGCTTGATATGCTCTTGATAATGCTTGTATGAATATATGTTGGTTGCTCACTTTGACAAGATAACCTTATTTGCAAAGTTCTTGATAATGGCTTGATTGAGGTTTGATTTATAAATTTTTGATTGATAGGATGGATGGCTAGGATTAAGCAGTGGAGTATGGAAATGGATGGATAGGATTAAGAGGTGAAAGATGGAAGCTTCTAGGGCATCCTTATGTGAATGGATAGGATTAAACGATGTAGTATGAAATGAGTTGTGGAGATGAAAAGTTACTTTGGCTTTTGTGCAAGTGTCTAGGTTCATTGAATCTAGACAAGCTCTTAGCTAGTCATGTGACTCTTATTTATTATTTGTGGCAAGTGGATGAGGATTAAGACAAGTGGAAAATAATTAATCAAATAATAAAATTATTTAATTAATTATTAGACAAGGATGATGTGGGAGGATAAAATTAAATAAATAAAATTTATTTAATTAATTTGACTAAAGGTGAAAATAGATTAAATTAATTAAATAAAATATAATTTATTTAATAAATTTGGTGGAAGGGATAATCTTGATTAATTAAATAAAATAATTTAATTAATCAAGGGGGAATGCTAAAGGATAATCCTAGGATGAATGTGTCGCAAGGTGACACACAAGGTGATGTTAGTGGTAATGAAAGATGAATGACTAGGTGATGTCGAAGGACATGGTCAATTTTAGGTGTTTACATTTTGCCCCTCTTTGAGATGATGCTACGATTAAGAGAAGTAACATCATTTCAAAGAAGATAGGATATATATGGAAAGGGAATGGATGCCCTAGCCACTCGAAGGAGTGATGAGGAGGAATGGCATAAGGATGGGATGCCCCCTCGAGAGGATAGGGAAGTTGGAAAAACATAGGTATGCTCTTGAAATGGATGAAAGATAGGGGATGGATGAAATGGATGAATAATACGTTATGCTACATTAGGTGAGAAACCATATAGTTTGATATAGCACTAGACATTATGCACAAATGTATAAAGGCTAGGGTGACGATGTGTCTCATGCATAAATGAATAACTCAAAAAGAAAAAGGTTGCAAGAAAACATATGTCGTTGGACACCATGATACAGAAGACCATGATGTCTTCGTGATATTATGCTTGTTGGGTGAATATTTTGTCGTTAACTCGCTAACAGCAAAATGGATATATCAGCCACAGCTATGATGAGACAAAGTCTCTCCTCTCAGCAAGGGGAGGTTCCCTCTAATTATTTAACTTTTGCAAATCAAACAATTTATCAAATTTATGTACACTAAAAACTATGTTGGTGGTGGTTCCATCTCATCTCATTCTCTTTTTTCAGAATAGATGCATATATTTCAAACTCTTGATATAAAACTTATAAATTATCACAAAATCACAGAAACGCAAAGTTTTCTGTTACCTCACTGATTACTTGTAAACAGAACTATTTGAAGTAGAATGCAGCCCAAAGTCTTCACTCCTCTTCAAGATGATAAAAGTAAATCGAATATAACAACTTGCAGCACAAAGTCTCCAAACTATTTTATTCTCACAAACATGAACATATAACCCACAACCGATTTGATAACACAAAGTTTATCAGAATCAAATTAAGAGCGCTCTCCAATCACTTGAAACGAACTCCACACTTCAATTATTATCAAATAAGATTACGATAGCAAGACATAAGAACAAAACTATCACAACACAAATAATTCCAAGACAAAGATTGGAATTGAACTTGCTTTCTTGTATTGATAAATATTTGAATATTGATTTTCACAAAAAGCACAAAGTCTTGATTTGCTTCTCAATTCGCCAGAGTTTTCTTGCAATAGACAAAAGATAGATATTTACAAAAGAGGTCCCCTTTATTTATAGGGAAAGACCTTGAGAAAATCTAGGAAATCTACAACTACTTTGACTTATTCAAAAATAGGAGTCCTTATTGACTTGGGACTTCCTATATTTTTACATGTAATTACATATTGAAAATGTACATGTAAAAATGTCCAAAATTGTTTTGAAAGTACATGTGAAAATCAGAAAATAAACTAAGGGGAAAAACCAGTTGCTTCAATTTGTGTCACCACTTTTTCTCACGTGGTGATCATACATAGTGAAGGCCGCTTGCATTTCAATGCTATCTGGGTTGAATGCATTTTTGAAGATCATCCTGGCCCTCACTATGGCGTCCCTCATTGTAGTGATTGACTTGGCATGATTAGTTAACCTGGTTTTCAGATTGTCCAAGGTTAATTGGTTGTCTAAGAGGTTGTCCACAGAAGTTATCGAAAATACTTTATCTTCAAATTCTTTTTGGAACATGTCTTCAAATTCCTTAGCCATTTCTTCTGCTGAAAGAAATTGGTTATCTTGAGATACCAATTTACAAGGCAGTTCCTCCAACTTATGCAAAAGGTTGACATCATTTTCTTTGCTGATTTCTTTTGCAGCCTCAAGATCCTTGATCAAATTCCTTAGCATACTGCTCCTGTACATCAGAGCTTCCTTTGTTTCAGTGTATGAATCCCTGTTAGAAATGGCGCCAATGGATATCAAGGTACTTATTTTCAGCTTCCTCATTTCCACCCACTTATCATGAGTATCCTCTGTGCGCTCAATATCTTGAGAGATGGCATCAATGAGATCATTGAGTTCTCCCCTTACTTTCCTCATCTTATCCGTTTTCTCAAATACCTCCGTGAGCAAAGAGATTCCTTGCGCTCGCATCCTGTCTAAGTACTCTTCAAGTACTTTTCCTCTGAGGTGAGTCTTTTCTTCTTTCAGAATGACGGGGTCTTCTACTGAAATGGCCTTTGGAGTAACTGCTTCTGAATTCAAAGTGATCTTTCTTACCACTGCAGTCAGCTGTTCTGCCTTTGCTTTGTAATAATCTTTCATTTCTTTTTCCCTGTCGAACTTCTGGATCAGGATGTCCATGGCTGACTGCATATCATTTTTAGCGCTCTCATGGGTGATTTTACCCAATTCAACCCTAGAAATTGAGTAGTCATTCATATCAAAATTTTCAACAGTCGCATCCTGTGGGGGTTTTGCCATCTCTAGGAATTTATGCCCCTTATCTTCAAGTACCCTGGAAAGGATCTTTGGTTTCTTTAGGGCCTTAGGCTTTGCAGGTACCAACTTACTGAAATCAAAATCATCTAGAGAGATGACTTGCTTTTTCCTCTTTGGTGTGTAAGCTGACAACCAAGGTGGAAGCAGAGAAGTATTCACATTGGGATCCATTCCTACCGCTGGTGTTCCTGGAACTGTGCTTGTACTGGTGGTAGAAACAATAGGCGGGGTGTTGGTAAAAACTGCACCTGTTACATTGGCACTTGAAACTTGTTCAGTATTCATCACAAAATGATCAAACATAGACATGTCCCCAATATCAAAAGATGAAGATGACAAACTAGGAATTGAATTAGAAGAACGGAGAACATTTTCAAAAGTGCTGTGGGGATTATCGAAGATTATTTTAGGAGGAGAGGGGGATTCAGAGGAACGAATGTTAATAGGGGAAGCAGACATAGGGGGTGCAACAGGTGTATTGTCCTGTGGAGACAAAGCCTCTTCATCTTGTTGATCTAAATTCCTGTCTTCAACATCCATCTCTTCTGTAGCTAGCTCTTCAGTTGCCAGATCTTCAGTCATTGGCTCCTCGACTTCCATCTCTTTTATTTCAGGTTCCTCCTCAACAACTTTTGCTTTCTTCGTCACAAATCTGATTTTAGGCTTATGTGTTTTAGAGGATGATGGAGCATCACTCTTGTTCTTTGTTCTGTTTTCAACCTTCTTACCAGTCTGCTCTTGAATTTCAGTTTCTGAACCAGTGAGGAATTCCTTCAGCGTAATTCCTTTATCTTCCAGCCATTTATTGGTGTTAGCCAATATGGGCTCAAACCTCTTCCTTAATGAAGTCGACTCCTTTTGGGACCATTGGATTGGAGGTAAAGGAGTACTAGCTATCTG
This sequence comes from Cunninghamia lanceolata, assembly GCA_027924645.1. NCBI lineage: Eukaryota > Viridiplantae > Streptophyta > Pinopsida > Cupressales > Cupressaceae > Cunninghamia > Cunninghamia lanceolata. Next base: position 5,941,360 of record BSBN01000082.1, read on the forward strand.
TTCTGCATCATACTTGGCATCAACCAATTCCCCATCATCCACAAGATCTTCTGGAATATTAGCAAGCCCCAGATATTCAATTTGCTCTAGAGACAGCCTACTATAGTCCAGTTTCCTGATATCTTCCTCTGTTCTCAAATCTATCCAGACATCTTCCACCATGGGTTCATGAAACTGAGTTTTCCTCCTGATTTTATCCTTCACGCCCCGGTAGTCAAATTTTGGCCTCCTCTTGAATTGCTTCATGGTGACCAACTGCATTTCTGTCTCCATATTCTAAATTCACACTGTTGTCATGGTGCCTGATACAACAGTCAAATCCATCCTAACTCAACAGGAGTTCAGAACAAAGAGAGGTAATTGGATCGCTAAGATCCAAGAATTTGATCTGGATATCAAGCCTACCAAGCTCGTTCGTGGTAAAGGTTTGTGCCAATTGATCGCAGATAACATTCCAAAAGAGACAGGGGATGAAGAAGAAGTTGTGGACACGCCAACTGTTCTTTTTGTTACTACAACTGATGAGTGGTATTCCAATATCGCTCATTTCCTTACTTATGGTGAGTGCCCTTCTCACTTGTCTTATAAGGAAAAGAGAACTGTCAAGTTAAAAGCTGCTAACTACATCCTTTGGGACAATGGTTTGTACAAGAGAAGTCTTGACGGTGTATTTCTCTGTTGCGTGGATAAAGTGCAACAAGGTAGACTTTTGGAGTCTTTCCACAATTTGGCTTGTGGAGGGCATTTTTCAGCACCTGTAACGGCTCACAAGATTCTGCGAGCTCGATACTAGTGGCCCACACTATTCCAAGATGCGTACAATTGGGTACGCAGGTGTGAGTTATGCCAACAGCTTGTTGGGAAACCAAAATTGGCGGCCTTACCTCTAAAACCAGTGGTGATTGAGGAGCCTTTTCAGCAATGGGGTATTGACTTCATTGGAGCAGTGAATCCATCATCGAGTGCGGGACATAACTATGTTCTCACTGCAACAGACTATTTTACCAAATGGGTGGAAGCTATTTCAGTCAAACACGCCACTTCAGAGGTGGTATGCAATTTTCTTAAAGAGAACATTATTTCCAGGTTTGGAGTTCCAAACAAGATTGTAGCAGACAATGCTACGTGTTTTTCCTCTTATGAGATTACTGAGTTTTGCTACGAGCATGGGATCACTCTTTCCCATTCTTCAGACTATTATCAGCAAGGGAATGGTCAAGCAGAATCAAGCAATAAGAATCTGGTCACTATCATCAGGAAACTGGTAGATGAGAATCAGAGAACTTGGCATAAGGCATTGTTTGATGCTTTATGGGCAGATAGAATTACACCCAAAAGGGCAATAGGCATGTCGTCATTTCAACTTCTATATGGTTTGAATGCAGAGATACCAATTACCTTGGAATTGCCAGCATTGAAGTTGGCGAAAGCATTGGAAGATAGAACTTTTGATAGTTCTATTGATAAAAGGATCATGTATTTGACTGAGCTTGAGGAGCAGCGCACTGTTGTGGTGGACCATATTGCTGAGCACCAAAATCAAGTAAAGAAACTCTTTGACAAGAAGACAAAGACTCGTGAGTTTCAGGTTGGAGATCAAGTCTTGTTGTGGGACAAGAGGAGAGAACCAAAAGGAATGCACGGAAAATTTGATTCCTTGTGGAGAGGTCCATTCACCATTCATCAGTTCTGTGGTGAAAATAGTTTCTTGCTGGAGTATCAGGATGGCACACCATTCTTGTTGCCTCACAATGGACAACATCTGAAGCACTTCAATCCATGAAATTTTAGATAAGTTAAATTGTACATTTGTATAGTTTCGTGTTTTATTCGCGTTTTGTTTAGTCTTTTGTGTCTTTTTCTTTTTAGCTTGACTCTATAGCCCAATGGCATGGATGAAGGCACTTAGAGACTGGATTCTACTTCCCTCAATCGTTTCAAAGTTCAATTGAAGGAAGTTCCCCAGTTAGAGCCAGCTGTTGTTCTCAAAATCAGCTACGCTCATTTTTGTAGACAACCCCCACGAAACTTGTCCGTTTCGTGAATCTACACTCTAAGTTCGCAGACCGAGGCAAGATTCTCTTCATCTCGTGTGAAGACTTTTGACATCCTAGACTGGTTTATGACATCCCTGTGAATAGGTTTCTCGATATTTGTGAGGAACATTCAAGTCGTAAGTCGGTTAAAATGTTAACTTAAGTCATTTTTTAAGAGAGTCGAATTTGAAAGCTTGATATGCAAGAGCGGCGAATTTTGCCGCTCCTGCATATCTCTTTTTGACTTTACACATGTAAGGTCGGTGAATTTTGCCGCTCCTTCATGTCCCATCTTGTTTTTCAAACATGTGTAGTAGCGGCGAATTTTGCCGCTTTTACATATGCTTTTCATTTTTGCACGTAGAGGCGGCAAATTTTGCCACCACTACATGCGTTCTTTTGGTTTAAATGTGAAGTCGGCGAATTACGCCGCCATAGCATGTTTTTCTTTTCCTCTTGTGCACTGACGCCCGAAATCTCCGCTCAAGCGAGATTTTGTAAATCTTGGTCATGCAGTGCCATTAATGGCCACTCGTGCCACTTGCTCAGCGTTTGTGTTCGGGTTATTTATTGTGTTTCGATGGTTATTTTTCACTTCATCCTCTCTCCTGAGCTACCCTCCAGACCTCTCCTCACATTGCTGGATCGCGCCCTCGAAGAGATCAGTCAGCATTCATCGCCGTCAAACGTAGGGTTTTCAAGTCTTAGAATGGGTAAGCTTACTTTTTCGTTTCCGTTCTCCTCCTTCACGGTTTATCAAATATGCTTCATCTTGATTTTTGTTTGTGGTTTTCTTTACATTTTTTGTCTTTTGCTTTGGTCTGTTGTTTTCGTATTATGTTTTTGCCTAGGGCTGCTCTAGGTTTTTGTCCTGTATCATCTAGGTATTCTATTGCCCTAGATTCCCCAAACCCTGGCTACATGCCATTATTGTAACATCGGCAGATTTCGCTGAGCCTACCTGGATATTACGTGACCCTTGCCGAGTGTCTAGTCGGCGAATTTATCTGCCTTCACACTCAAACCTACAAATTTCATCAAATGCAACAGCGGCAAAATTTGCCGCTAGAACTTCACCTTACCTTTCGATGTAAAGACGGTGAAATATGTTGCTTAGACATATGGAATTCCCCTCATGAGATGTCGGTGAAATTTGCCGACCAAACACCAAGAAGCGATAAAACTCAAATGCAGCATCGGCAAATTTTGCCGCTCCGACATAAACCTTTGCCTTTCCTATTTCCTGCAGCGTCGGCAAATTTTGCCGCTTATATTAATTCAGTCTTCTTTCAACATGCATGGGCGGCAAAATTTGCCGCCAGTGCAAATAATACAAAACCCTCATATGCAAGGGCAGCGAATTTTGCCGCCCGTGCAAAAATGTCCCAAATTTTCCAAACTCTGGAAAATTTCAAATTTTGATTTCCCGAGCCCGCTTCTTCCCTGATTTTTGGCCAGCTCGCACTATAGCCCTTTTTCAAGCGCATTCCCATAGTCGTGATCATCAAAATGCAATTTTCCCAGATTGCCCATATTTTCCCTAATTGCATGACCATGACTTTTGTTGCAGTTTCTTCTGTGGAGCTTCGTTCAACGTCAGACTTCTCCTCGGTAAAAGTTCATCCAAATGACTGACTTGTCCCTGAAGAAGGCAAAAGCAATGAAGTACAAATATCAAGGTGTTTTGCCAATCACCTCAGTCCATTCTAATGTAGAGGACATTAGAGATACAGAGATTGGCCATGTTGATATGGCTGAGTTTGTAGAGAGAACCAAGTCAGGCAACCCCAGTGCTATGATGAGGAAGATAGTAGAAAGTAATATTCATCTGGTATCATCCTTCCCGGTGGCGGCTCACAATACAGAATTTGTTCTTTAGTGTGCACATTTCTATAACAAAGATATTAGAGCCGTGGTGGATGCCAGTGGTAATGTGATAATCAGGTTGGATCCTGAGTTCATTGACAAGGTGTTCATGTGTCCTCCTGCGACAGAGGTATTGAAGCTTGACTTTGTTGAAGCTCAAAAGGAATATGACAAGAATCCAGAAAAAGCAAAGAAAGTGATCAACAACAAATGGTTGAAGATTGTGAGGTCAAGTTTGTCAAGGTGGCCACGTAGTTTTCCTCGAAGTGATTTTGTGGAAGAAGTTGGTGACTTGATTACCCTCCTCAGCAGGATAAGAGGTTTATCTTCCTCTTCACAATTTCATGAATGGATGTATCCTTTCATTAAGGTCATACTCCAGGGCAGGCAAGTTATTTTCTGGGGAGAACAAATCAGTAACGCTTTGCATGACCAGCTGACAAAGGTATCCACTACCTCTAAATTCTTCATGACTTCCTATCTGGTATATATTGCAGCCTCCATGAGGATTTTTCTGGGGTTATCATCAGAAGGGGATAGGAGAGTAGTCCCAGTACACCAGTATTATTCCCAGCTGACATTGAAAGGCTCAATTCACCATTTCAGGAGAGTGAATGATGCGTTCTTTGCTGTATTCTTGTGTCTTTTTGATCCCCAACTGGAACAGAGAAGAATTTCAGACGAGGCATGGACAGTGGTTAATGACTTTGGTTGCATGTTTTTGCAATTTCCATCTTTCTCATACTTGAGGGTTGGCTTTTTCCAAGGCTACCCTTATATGCTTCCTAGGTTTCCTTCAGATAGACTGGTCTTGATGGAGTTGTGCAGACAAATGATTGTTGTGCATAACAAGCAAATGGAACTCAAAAAGCCTGGCTTCAGATTTCCAGTGGAAATCGGCAGATATTCAGTATTGACTGCCGCAAAGGCAAGAGCTATGGAGACTTTGTGCTGCAAGTTGTTATATTCGATTTACTTTTATCATCTTGAAGAGGAGTGAAGACTTTGGGCTGCATTCTACTTCAAATAGTTCTGTTTACAAGTAATCAGTGAGGTAACAGAAAACTTTGTGTTTCTGTGATTTTGTGATAATTTATAAGTTTTATATCAAGAGTTTGAAATATATGCATCTATTCTGAAAAAAGAGAATGAGATGAGATGGAACCACCACCAACATAGTTTTTAGTGTACATAAATTTGATAAATTGTTTGATTTGCAAAAGTTAAATAATTAGAGGGAACCTCCCCTTGCTGAGAGGAGAGACTTTGTCTCATCATAGCTGTGGCTGATATATCCATTTTGCCGTTAGCGAGTTAACGACAAAATATTCACCCAACAATGCTATAAGGACTGATACAAATGCAAGTAAAATGATAACACACACAAGCAAGCAAGCAAGCAAGCATGCACAAATTATTCAAAAAAAAAACAAGGTTGTTGCCCTTGTCAAGCTGAAAACTAATGATTGATTGGATTGATTGACGAAAATAGATCTTTATACTTAAGATCTAGGGAAAGTTCTTAAGAAAGAGTTGATTGGATTTGATTTCTACTTAAGATACTCAAATTTCTTAACTAGGAATTGATTGGGTTTGATGATGAGGATGATGATTTGAGTTGATTAGGTTTGCAGCAAGGTTGGGAACAAAACCGATGGATGATTTTGAATGATTGGCTAGATTGGCATAGATTAAGTATGACTTGCATTTGGATTCATTCCTTGAATTTTTTGATAAATTGGTGGTTGCATTAGATTTGGATAGCTCTTTTATGGATACCAATGACAAGAGAAAACCAAGTTTAGGGGCAAGGATGAAAGGAGGATTGGATGGATGGATTCAAGGATTGGTCATAGTGGATGGGATGGATGGGGGATGTATAATGGATGGATGGAGGGGTTTAGGATGTGATTTCCAAGGACTTTGGTGCATAGGAATAACATGCCCCACTCTAGATATACCACTTAAGACTTTATGTTACAATTCTTGTAATGATAGGATGATAGGATTGGTTGGAAAAGATAAGGTACATAGAGAGACATCCAAAGCATTTTTCAACACTCCTTATCAAGATCAAAAGTAGGAGGGGAGGATGGCGGATTCAATGGGATAGGCATGCAAATATAACAAATGGGTAGGATGATAGGGTAGGAGGGAAATGATAGGAAGGGGTAGATGAGACAAATTTCCCCCAAGTGTAAGACACATAGATAATCGGTCTACACATGACACCCATAAATAGGTTTCATCATGGTACTTATCTAGGATACCATGAAATGGTTTTCACCATTGGACGAATGATTTATCTTTACTATTTTTTTTTTAATTTTTTAATTTTGATGACATTAATAGCTTGATATTCAAAAGATCTTCACATGTCCATGTCTATTGGATTTAGTCGATGTAGATGTGATTGTCATAACATGCCAATAGTGACCTGCTTGGAGTAACCACTTTGTTAGGATTAAAGTGATCTTATACAATCGTCAACTGATGTTATAATGATCCCCATTGATAAATGCGCTGGCCTTATCCAAATTTTTACATGTCAATAGGGTACCATCATAGCCCTTATGATGAAGTGTTGCTGCCACAACACGTCAACTTTAGGAGTAGGGATTTTTGGATTTAATGCATGATTTTAGATTTTGATGGGGAATGTGGGATGTGGAATTAAATTATTGTGATGTATTTGGTTTGGCTGGATAGTTTGGCGATGTAGATTGATTTGATGTATTTTTGACCTACCAAACTTGAGATGGTGGATTATGGAGTTTGGATTTGGAAGTAGGAAGTTTGGATGTGGGACTAGGATGGTGAGTAGGACTGACATTCTTGTACAAATTATAAGGTGGTGGGCACCTATTATATGCAAGATGCATATTTTGATTTGGATAGCTTGTTGTATTAGGATAATTCTTCATTTGATTTGGTTGGTCCATTTTTTTTGGGACCCATATAGCCTTTATATGTTTTCCTTGATTTTTGACTTCATATGCTTTTGATGTTTGATTTGAAGCTTGTACTTTATATGTTCTATGATTTTGTTGGTCTTGATCAAGGGATGGAAGATGTAGCTCAGATAAAGTTTGTTGGTAGAGATGGTGGAAGTGGAAGGATTATTAACAACAAGATTATTGGAGGGGCTATGAATGGTCCCTATCTTGATCTGCATTCATTAGATGGGGTTGCCTTAATGATCATTGAAGTATCACTAACACCATTAGATTATTAGATAGTTTCTTGTTGATACTTCAAACATGATTGATGCAAATTGGGATAGGTTCTAGGATTCCTTGCTCATGAAGGCCCAATCCTTTTCCAAGATGATCCATGATTTTACATATCTTATTTGTGATAGGATATGTGTCATCTTTGAAACATGATGCTAGATCATCAGTATGTTGCAGAGCATGCTAAATATTTTCTATTGTAGATCCTCTTTGAGTAGATATGACTTGACAAATATGGTAGGGCCTATTGGATGACATTCTTGCACTTTCTCATCGGGTATGCTTGGTGTATTAGGATCATTATGTATACTTGACGTTTCTTGATCATGAGTCATTATTGTTGTACCTTGATCATTCCTTGGATTCTCAATAGTAGCTTGATCATCATTGATATGTTTTCTATGATTAATGTCATTTATTTCCTTGTCTATGTGTTTATGGGGTCCAAGTGTCTCATCATGGGAAGTGGATGTTGTGGGATGATGGATAGGATTAAGTAAACTATAGATAGGATGAATTTGGATTTCTTGCTCACGGATAAGATTTTGATCATAGATAATATCTTGATCATAGAGAAGATTAATGTGGAGAGTTTGATATTAGTTATAGATAGGTTGAGTGGGGATTCTTTGATCTTGATATGGTGACGAGAATGATTGATCATGATTTTGGACAAGTTCATGACATAGCTCTTCATTTTGGATAGGAGTGGAAGTTTCTTGGATGGGTTTGATAGGATTTGAATAGCTACATGATGGATCTTGACTTGCAATTATTGTAGGAGATTATTCAATAGGCTTGATAGGCATTGGACTAGAGTATGGTATTGGAGAGATAGACATGGTACTTGAAGGCTCTTTGATAGGTTCAAGGATAGGCATTGGAGTGCATGATGGTTTTTGATTCCTTGCTAATAGTTGTTGGGTTACATCCTTCATTGACTCATGGGTCAATGGATTAGGGTCTTCATAGGTGGATGTTGAAGGATTTTGTCTCTTGAGTTGGGAAGTGTCAAAATTGGATGGTAACTTGGCACCTCTTTTAGCTAGTAATAAAAAGTAACAATCTTGGTTTGCTTTGAGGTAATGGGTAACCAACTCTTCCATTCCTGATGAATTTTGAGGGTCATATTTAGGGGATGGATTAAGATTCATATTAGATGGAGGGTTTGATGGTTTAGGATTTAGGTGGGTTAAGGAATGGATTAATAGATTAGAGCTTGTAAAGTTTGATGGGGGGAGATAATGAGTGATGGACTATAGGGATTGATGGATTGGGAGGTATGTGGACTAATGGATTATGATTAGGAGGGTTAGAGAGATATTGTGATGGTTGGATTGAAGGGATTGATGGGTTGGGAGGTATGTGGACTAATGGATTAGAATTAGGAGGGTTGGAGGGATATTGTGATAAAGGAACCATAGGGATTAATGGATTGTGAGGTGGAGGATTTGTTTCTATGAGTTGTTCACGTAGGATTTGGAGTTTGACCTTACATTATTTTATAAGATCTTGTTCTAGGCTAGTATTCCCCTGGTCAAAGGTACCATAATTATGGTTAAGGGATATTTGATGTGAGCCTATAGGATAGCTAGTGCTAGCATGCTCTTTCTTTAAAGGATCTTGATGGTTACAAGCATTCATGGATCTATGTTGTTAAGTTGAGGAGAATTTTCTCATAGCAATGGAATCAAGATAGGCAATATCATGTTCAACTCTATCCAAATCATAAGGTTCACTAGGATATGTGCATGTATTAGTTTGGTATGATAGTGATATTAATTGGATTGGAGGTATGGTTTGAGGAATGGGATTTGACATAGATGTTTTAACTTCCATAACGAATGTGTCAAATCAGCTCATGATGTTTGTATGTAGGTGTTGGATTAGGATTAGGCTTAGATGGGGATTTGGATTTGATTAAAATGGGGTTTGAACAGGGATAAATTCTCAACCAATTGTGATTTGACTAAGGGTGTTGAATGTGATTATGATTGAGATAGATAAATGGATAGTGGATTATGATGTGGATTATAGATGACAATGGATGGAAGATAATTAGAATAAGGATGAATGATGGAATTGGATTAGGATAGTGGATTATGATGTTGATTATAGATGAATGTTCATGAAGGATGATAGACTAAGGATTGGATTAGGAGGTGATTGGTATGATGATAGGTTGGATTAAGCTCAATGATGGGATTATGATTAGGATGATGATTGTGATTAGGAAGTGGTCTAGGTGGATAGAATGGACTAGGGTTAGGACCTTGATTGGAATAGGAAAATTAATTAGGATTAGGGTCCTAAATGATGGATTAAGATTGGATTGGTGTGAATAGGATGATTAGGATGATTAGGATGAGGTGGATAAGAGGGATGGTTAGGATGATTGGGATGAGGTGATATGGTGACTAGAATGATTAGGATAAGATGGATAATTAGAATGATTAGGGGGATAATTATGATGATTATGGATGATTAGGATGGGTGATTAGAATAAAATGGTTGATTAGGATGATGTTGGATGTGTACTTGGATTAAGATGATGAGGGGATAAGGTGCCTAAAATGGATGAGTAGGGGATTAGGATATAATATGGATGATTAGGATTATTGGTAGATTAGGATATGATGGATGATTAGGTGGAGGTGTAGGATAATTAGGAGGTGATGTGGATTTGATTGGATGAGGTGGATAAATTAGATTTGAATGAAAATGGATGATTATAAGGTGATTAGGGATGGCTCAAAGCTTGACCTTAGACAATTTTATAAATAATAGATTTCACACTACATGCACAAGTTTGCAAAGGATTTGGATTTTGGATTAGGGAAGTGCATGGGTTTTGACAAATGAACACACACACCAAACATAATAACACCCTAGATTATTCAATTGGGAGTGTTAATCCTTGTGGACTCAAAATATATTATCTATCTAGTGATGGATAGCTAGGGATAACTGCATACACAAGAAATCCCTTACCTTGGAGGTGAAAAGCCTTGCCTGAAGTTAGCTCTATCTCCTCACTATCAAAGTAAACATGAGTATCTTCTCCCCTAGTAGTGATGCGCCACAAGGAATAATCTAGATTAAAGTTCTTAAGCTTGGATGAACAAGCTTCCTAGGGGAGTCCTTGATATATGCTAGGTATGTGAGGCACAAATTCGTGAACACTATTATGTCTACAAGCGTGGGACTAGAGCATAAGCTCAGATGATCCCTTCACCTTGTGTCCTAAATCACCATCAATAATCATTATAATCTTTTGTTGATTGTCATCATTATCATTAAAAATTAGATATATCATTCTCAATCTTTCTTTTGTTCTATGACCAACAACACTATCCTTATCAATCTATCCTCATCATCCATCAATCAAATCAATCAATCAATGATCAGTTTTCATCTTGACAGGGCAACAACCTTGTTTATTTTTTTTATCATTTATGCATGCATGCTTACTTGATCAAGTGTGTGTTATCATTTTACTTGCATTTGTATCAGTCCTTGCAACATATCACTATAGCGTCAAAAATTGCATACCCTTACAATTTCATGCTATATTCTAGCCTTACTTTAGTGCCCATTCACTTAGTTTGTTTGTAGGCCCATTTTAACCCTTGCATTAGCCTTTTTGTTGGAAACTTGCTGATGTAGTCATTGATGTCAACCTATAGCAGGTAGTTCACTTGGTTTCCAAGTGCTTTTGAGAAAATTTGATAAAAAGGTGTGCAGTGTGACAGAGGTGTGCTCAGTGTTGTGCTTCACATTTCTTCCAAGTTGAAGGTATGCTTGTGCAGTTTGGAAGTGATGATCAAAGCTATTCAGAGGTATTATATCCAGAGTTTTAGGTTTTGAATCATGTGGAAGTTGAAGATATGTTTGACAGTGTTTGACTGTGAAGAAGGTTGTCTGGGAGAAATGAGATTGCTATGCATTCCTCTGTGTTAAGGTTTCTTGTCTTGCGGATCTAGGAGAGTGCTTATATTTTCTATATCTACCTTTCTTTAAAGTTTCTAGTGTTCCAGGGTGCTCTGCAAGTTTAGCTCTTGTGTTCGTGATTAGTAGCAGTGTGTCCTAATGTGCATAATGAAGACATTCTTTGTTTCTAGTGGTTACGATAGTGTTGCAGAAGATTCTGATGATGGTGAATATTCTGGTAAGGTGTGTGGATGCTGTAGAATAGTTCCTTGTGGTCCACATGATGTTTTGGACTTGGAGAAGTGTGGATGTGGTCATTAGCTCAGGTTTGGATGACTTGGCTTACTAGTGCCATGTGTGGAGGTACCTCATAGATTGTGGATGTGATGAGTAGCTTGGTGATATAGATTTGGGTCCTAGTTAACCCTTGACATGGTCCACTTTCACTTCTTTCCACCACGGAAGTGTTTAGTGCTGACCTAATTGGTGTTGCACATTTGAGGTGCACACGCTTCATTAGGACCAACCTAATTGAGATAGGTCTTGGTTGTAGATGGTATAAATGCAAGATGAAGTTAAGTGGAGCAAAGTAGAGAAGATGATGCAAATGCGAATCAAGGGTAGTGATTTGTGTGCGAGCTTAAATGCTTATGACTTCAGAATGCAATGAGCAGAAGGTATCTATATTTCAATGTGCCTGAAGTTGTTGGAGGCAGTGAGCTAAAGGTTGCAGATGGCAAGAAGTGGTAGTGGTGGATTTCTCCTATTGCTTTGAGATAGTGAATCTCTCTGTAATAGTCTTCTTCTTTCTTCTCTCTTTTGGGTAGTGAGCCCTTGGTAGTGAGCCTTTCCCTTGGCAGTGAGCCCTTCTTTTGGGTAGTGAGCCTATTTTTTTTCGGTGTTGCTATACATATATATGTGAGCTAATCCTCACAATGGTTTTTCCCTTTTTGGGTTTTCCACGTAAAATCTAGTGTTCTTATGTGTTTTAATGTGTTTGCAATGATGCTTCATATGTTTACATTATGCTAATGCATGTTAAGAGGTTGATGTTTGGAATTTCTTTGAGGGTTTAATGCTTTAATACACAATTGATTCACCCCCTCTCAGTTGTCCTATGCATTTTTACATTTTCCCCTCCCACGGTACTTAGGCCTTGTTTTCTGTGTTGTCTTTTTGTCAAATTTGTTGTCATTTTTGTGTTAGCCATGTGATGTTCTAGTGTCTTGCCATTTTCAGGCCTAAACTATTTAGACACTAGCACTTTTCATAGACATCTATACGACATGTTAGCATCCCATGGTAGTTTTGTGGCCATTTCTGGGCATTTCTCCACTTGTCATTTTTCATGAGTCAGAGGTAATGACTTAGGATAAATCTAAATGGCTCGTTAGCCTTTTCCTCTTCCCTCCTTTTCTCTCTTTTTGAATAAATATTTCATTTTTACACCTCTCTTGGCTCTCTCTACAATTTTCTTGCATTCTCAAGCTCTCTACAATTTTCTACAACCTTCTACAACATTTTTATCTCAACTCTCTTTACATTTTTCAAGCCCTATTTTAGGTAATATTGTCCTTATTTATTATTGTTGCAAACTTTTCTATTTGTTGTGCCCTTGAGCTCCTTGGGATCCTCACATCCCTTCTATTTCATTCATTGTAGTCTACACTATTTGCACAATCACAGCTCTTACCATTCCCAAGCACATTTGGGATAGCAGAATTCACACACATTTTTTATAATTTATCTATCTATTTGGCTATTGTGGAGGTTGAAAGACCAAAGTAGGGGTTTGACTGAGGCAAACCCCTAAACAACCCTAATAATTTCTCTTTTTCTCAGCTACAGGTATTTGGGAAGCATTCAACCACATGGAGGTTTTCTATTTTCTTCATAAATCTCTTGTCCATTCTATTATTTCATTTGATTTAATGAGTTTATCTTTGTTATTTTTTTTTAGTACCAGGTATATTTTTGTTGTGTTTCATCTTTTACAGATTGGACAAACTATTGTGCTGGATTTTTATGTTTCATCTTTCCCTCCTTGATAGCATTGGTTGCATGAGGGAATTTTGAAAAAGTTTTGAGCTAATGATAATGCACATTTCCTAATTTAACAAGTAATGGTAAAGACATTGTGTGGTGAAGATTATGGCCACACCTTCTTTCTTGACATGAGTATATTTTTTCTCATAGCCAAGTAAGGTATGGTTGATGAAGTATATTGTCCTTTCCTTTACATCATCATCTTCTTGTGCTAACATGCATGTAACTGAGATTTCAGTAGCTCTAAAGTATAGGATAAATGGGTGATCTTTTCTAGGTGGCATGAGTGGGAGGGGTGAGGATAAACTTCTTCACCTAATTTAAGGCAATACAAAAATCCATTATCTAGGTTATCCGAGCATTTGTTATCAATAAATTGTTATTTGGGTACATTTTGAATGTGAGATCTAGTATGAAACGTTGTATTGCCCTAATTGGCCTAGGAAAGATCTAATCAAGCATTTATTTATTAGAGGATTTTTATCCATAATGGATTTTAATTTAGCAAGATATACATCTATTCCATGATGGAAGAAAATGAAGTTGAGCAATTTTCTAACTGTGACTTTGAATACACACTTTTTGGGGTTTAATTCGACTTTATATTCATGCAACCTAGTAAAAATCACATGTAAATATTTGATGTGTTTTGATCTCTTTTTAGACTTTGCAAGAAAATCATCCACATAAGTTTCAATTATATTATGAATGAGTTCATGCAAGATGTGGTTCATGGTCATTTGATATGTGGCCCTTGCATTCTTCAACTTGAAGGGCATCACAACATTATTGGCAAGAGACACTGTGTGGCTTCTTGATTGTTGTCATTGATGAAAACAAAGTCCATCCCACACATCCGCAGCACATGGTATGTCTATACCAGAAGTCAGATTGAAGAGTATTTTGGTCCGGTGAGAAAGAACAGAGCATGCAGCAAGGTCTGACAATTAGGTTTGGATTTCCTAGAGGATGTATCTCAGAAAAGTATAGATTTGGGGAAGTCAAGAGAAGTACCATTACTGCTACATTCCATAGATTGAGCCTCCAGTGTTGAAAGTATGAAAAGATATGAGCATCTAAGTGTTGGGTTCCTAATAGGTAGTGTAGACTAAGGAAGAACTAATCGACAGAGCATCAGACCTTAACCCGGATGAGAAATTGATGATGATCAAGCTACTTAAGGGATCATTCATGGTTGGCCGACATGATTGATGACTTCTATAACTATCTCTTTGATACGCATCACTTAGTAAGCATGGATTCAACCGACAGACTAGAGTTTGGGAAAATCTTGAGTATTCTAGATGCTGACTCGAATGATATTGAAATCCTTGGTGCAGATATATATAATAGATGGATTTCGATGTAAAGGTGTGTGATTTGTGATATTGTGTGTGAGAAAAGGTAGAGATAAGTGTGGAAGCGGCAATACAGGTCCAGTATGTGACAGAACAGCAGCACCAAAACAAAGGAAGAATGAAGTGCAGTAGATCAGTATTTTGAGCCTAACCGGAACTGAACCTCAGCATATATAGATGCTTCTCATCAGTTCAAATACCTGGTTACTTTCTATAAACTATTGTAGGCAGTGAGCCTCTTGTGAGCAGTGTGCTCGGGTAGTGAGCCCTAATTGGCAAGTGCCATTTTGTACCTCTTATTCTTTTAACAGAGAATACAATCTTGGGTTAGTCACCTCGTGGTTTTTCCCTTAACAGGGTTTTTGATGTAAAAATCCTTGTGTTATATGTGTTGATTTCATTTATGCTCTCATGTTCATTTATGCTTATATGTTTTGATACTGCACTATTGTTAAAGAAGAAAAGAAAGTTAAGAAATTTGAGATAACTGATTCACACCCCCCTCAGTTATCTGCCTTGTTTCCAACAATTGGTATCGAAGCCAAGTTCCTCCAAACAGAGCCTTACAACTTGACGAAGATCTGGGAATCTCAAAGGATATGTATGGTATGAGGGAACAACTTCAGTCTGCCCTAGATGATCTTGAGCAATCTCACTCTGAAGTCAATAACTTGAGGGAAAGACTCAAACAATCTGATGACTTCATAAATGAACTAAAAGAAAAATTGAGTATCTCTGTGAAAAAGAGAAAGGAACTTCTTCAACAATTAGCAAGTCAAAGTGAAGCTAATGATACTAATGAAGATCTAAATGAGAAAAACAAGTTATGTGAGAAGCTATCAAAAGAGGTCATTATGGTAAGACATGAAATGGAATTAGGGGTTATGAAATTCACCCAAGAAATTGAAGAGAAAAGAAAAATGGAAGATAATCTAAAAAAAATCTCTCAAGGAGAAGTCAGAAGACTGCCACAAAATGGATAGAATAATCAGGCATCTGGAATCTGATCTTGAAGAAGCTAGAGATAATGAAGAACAACTTGAAAATCAGATAGACACTCTCAAAAGGGATCTTCAAACAGCAAATGACTACAAAGAAAAATTCAAGATAAGCTCTTCTCAACTTGAAGTTCTTCTTGAAAGCCAAAAGAGGGTAGATGACAAGCATGGCTTGGGATATGAGAAAGGTGAAAGCTGCGAATCCAATCAGAAGAACTCTGGATCAGGAAATCCAAGGTATAGGCCTAGAAGACCTCTGGTATGACAACCAAATGCTCAAAGATATCCATCCTTCAATGGATACTGCTACAATTGCAATAATTTCGGTCATAAAGAAAATCAATGAAGAAGAAGAATGAATCAGACTAATTCATCCTTCTCCAGACAGTGTTTTAACTGCAAAAGGTATGGTCACAAATCTCATGAATGTAGAAATATGCAAATAAATAATTCATTCAATGGTAGATGCTTTGCATGCAATAGAATGGGACATATGGCTAATCAATGCAGATCAAGAGGATATCAATCAAATATGCAAAGAAATATAGCTTGCTACAATTGCAATAGATCCGGTCATATTGCCAAATTTTGTAGAAGTAAGAATTAGGATAAAAGGGGTCCGGTTCATCATAATCAAAATCAAGACAAAGGAAAAGGAAAAGTGAATGCAGATGAAGTTCAAAGGGAGATGAACAAGAATTGGGTGAAGAGAATTACATAAAATGTTAGAGATGGATCCGCACTAGGATTTGGTGCTGATATTCCTTTCAGAAACTAAATAGATGAGCTCTGGCTCAGGGGGAGTCACAAAGAAAAACAATTTCCCCCAACCAGTCAATTGGTGCCTAAAATTGGCACATGGAGTATTGCGGATTGAAGAGTTCTCAAAGAGATATCTAAATAATCCTTGGTAAAAATACAAAAGATTTGCAAGGAGTTTTGAAGAGGTCAATCATCCAAGATTGATCTGGTTTAATAGTCATCTGGTAAAAGCAAGATTTTCACAATTAGATCTAGTATGATTCAAAATTGAAATATCTTGATCTGTGGATAAATGGAATGATTAGAGAAAGGGAGATAGATTTTCAATTATCACCAAGAATAATTCTAAGTACACATTAGTGATTCAGAAGGATCTCTCTCAGAACAAGGTCAGAACAAGGGAACCGAATTGACTTAAAGTGTGCATTTATTGCAATATGAATTTAGGGTTTGTGCAGAAATATAAGGGTTCTTTTTGTTCATCATTTGCACATTTGCATTCGAGAAGAAGAAAGAAAGAGATCTGCAACAAGATTGCTTCAACCCTCTCAAAGATCAACCGCAGAATTTGATTCAACCAACAATCTTTTCGGCTCATATCGTGAACCCTAGGAGCATAAAAAGGTACTTCCGCTCTTGAACATCTCTCTCTAAATATTTTGGATGATGGCTACTCCAAATGTTGTTAAGATCATTGATAGGCTGCGCCCTAAGTTTAAGAAACATCCTTACAAATCCCTAGAAGTTGATCCTTTAGGCGCATTCTCAAGCATTCCGCATGGGGTTCTACACATAGAAGATGTTAGGGTATACATTCACACCAACATTGAGGAATTTGGGGAATCTAAGCTAATGAATATCTATCACAAGCAATTAATAGATGAAACATTTGAACTTAAACCTCAATACAAGGCCATCCGAGATAAGCATTTTGGACATTGCATCCACTTCCCCTGTTTTGCAGAAGATGAATGGGTCTGGTATGTTCTCAGTAGAATACATGATAGTTTCATGTGGTTGTTGAATCCCTTCAAAATAACAAAGGATGCAATTAGGGCAGTAGCCAGTCTGCACTCATCCGGTGGGTTGCCTGCTCTCAAATCAGTCAAGAACCAAACAGTAAGTGAGGCTACCGGATCAAAGTTTGACAAGAGAGCAATGACAATAGAAGACATCATATATCCAGATATCAAATTTACCTCTATGATAATTGGTTACAAAATCTATCACTCCAGCAGGGAGAATTCAGTATCCAGAACTGCTATATATACTGCATATGAAATGCTAAGGAAAAATACAGACTATGATCTATGTGAGCTTCTTTTGAGCCAGCTGTTAGAAAATTTGTAGAAAATAAAGAAGGATAAGAAGAACTCTTTCAAGTATGGTGGCCTAATACTATGTCTCTTCTTTTACTATATGAATGAGCTACTCGGAACAAGTGGCTGGATATGGAAAAATGACAGACCGGTTGCCATACAAATCAGGGATTATATGTATGGGTTTGGTGATGCCAAGGCTCAAAACACTGCTCTCTAGGGATATTTCAAGAATTTCCAAGGTATGATGCATGCCATAGAAAGAATTCCTTAGACAATAGTTGAAAAATGTAAAGATACAGTGTGTTTTATGGTAGACACTGATCAATGCCTAATGGAGGTAGTAGAGCCCAGAATAGTCTGGATTATGCCTATGGGCTATGAGGTGGATGAGAAAATCTTGGAACTACATGTCCAACACCTATTAAGTCAGCCTAAGGACCCTGAGGCAGAAAGGTTTGGCACCTTTCAAGAATTGAGTGTGAAAATTCATGTTGAGCTAAGACAACTGGAGATGAAAAGAAAGGTGAGAAGAGAAGTAGAGGAAGTTGCCAAAAGATATGGCATTTCAAAAGAGGCAGTCGATGCAAATAGAGAGAAACTAGAAAGAGCAGAGAAAGAAAGACAAAAAGCAGAAAAAGAAAGTCATCTAGTGCAAGCCCCCTCTTGGACTAGATCCTCCAAGAGCTCTGCACCTGCTTCTTCTAAAAGCTCAAAACCGGAAGCCAAGTCATCCGGTAAGGGAGAGAAGAGAATAAAGACAAAGGCCACAAGGTCGTACATAAGTCAAAAGGATGATGAAGAGACAAAGACTGATGAGGAGGTCAAGAAAATGAAGAAGAAAAAGAAAACATCCATGGAATCCTCTGCAGTAAACATACAGAAGAAAAGATAGAAGAATTTGTTTTAAGGCCTACTCTTTCTGTTGATGATGTCTTCAAGGAAGTCACTGTAGATGGGAATCCGCAACCCATAACAAAATTTTATGATGAGTATAATGACACTGACAAAAGAATTTTGGAGGAAGCCACAGTCAAGTATTTGAATATCTATAATAAAGCATTCATTGAAATCATTTCACTAATTCCCAAAAGCCTAGAGCAAGTACTTGAAATGAGAAAAGAAAATGCTAAGGCAAAGGACCTTGAGATTCAGGAATAGATAGCTATTCAGCTCTATCCTTCCATTACTCCAAAACAAATGAATATGATCTTCAAGGACTGCAAGGATGAGTTCTAGAGCAAAGCTAGAATGAACAAACTTATGCTTGGAGAGACAAATCAGATAGCAAAAGAGATAGAAGACATCCTTTGGGATGCATTTAAAAGATTCAATCTTCCTGTTGTTGAGGACATAAGTGATGAACCTTCTGCCATGGATGTCAAAGGATTAAGTACATCAAAGGAAGATTCTACTGAGAAAATTGTAGAAGAGTCAAAGGAGATAGGTGAGGAGAGGACTAAGAACTTGGATTCCTCTGTTCCGGAAGAGGAAGTCCATGAAGAAGAAAATATCTCTCTTCCAGATCCCCCTGCAGACTTCAGAACTAAAGGAGAAGCAAGAAAAGAGGAGAAAGCAAGTCAAGAAGAGGAGAAAAAGGGAAGAGAAAAAGAACAAACGGAGAAGATCTCTGATGACAACTCTAAGGCTGCAAAAGGAAAGAAGTCTCTGACAAGAGACACTGTAGAAGCAGTGAAGAATTTCTTAACCAAGGAATTGATGGAGATAGATGAACTGGAACTGTTCCAAGTACCACTCAATTTTGACTCCCTCTCTCCGGTCCAGACAATGAAGGTAGCATTTTTTGCTCAAGCTAAAGCAAAAGAAAAGCTTCTGAAGTCTCACATGGAAGATTGTGAGTTGATAGAGATTGCATCCAGTGTGTTGGAGAAGATCATACCATCCTTCCAAAAGGATCCTTCGGCCTCTTCATTCAGTAACTTGAAATCTCTTGTTAATTCTATTAGCACACATTTTGATTCTTTGGAAAAATCAGCAGAAGAGAAAGTTTGGAAAGAGTTTTTGGGAAAGAGATTCTCTGAAGTATAGGGACTTATAGAAAATAATAGGAGAAATTTGGATATTGTGATAAAGAGCCTAGAAAATGCTCTTAAAGATGGCAGAGATTTATACAAATTTTGTCTATCTTGGTCCACAGTGACAGCAAACATTACCAAAAAGGTGGAATAACAAGAGAGTAAACTGTCAAGTTTATCTCAAAATTTTGATCCTCTCACCTCATCCATAATAAATCAAGAGTGTCAGACTATTGTCACTATAAATGAGATAAAAAGGCTTGAGAAGGAGAAGAAGAATAGAATAACCAGAATGAGTGAACTTAGAGGGATAATTATCCCTAAGTTAGAGGCCATGCATGAGGCCCTAACTGATGCTCAGACCATAGCCCATACCAGCGATCCGACAAACTTAAAGAGGGCAGAAGCTTTTGCATTTTTGTTAAGTGGTCACATCTCAATTTTGGACAGGATGAAGCAGAGTTGGGTAACAGAATTTGTCCAGTTGAAAACCACCTTTGTGGATATACTGAAGTATATGTATGTACAACATGTATATATAATTATGCGGCAATATATAGATTGATTTTTGAAAGTTTTGGTGTGTGGATTTCACCCTTTTCCATCGATGTCAAAGGGGGAGTGAGGAGTAGTGAAAAATGTGGAATCTAGCTAAGGGGGAGCTCCAGTAAAAGTGTACATAAGACAGAGCATTAGCCAAGGGGGAGTGTGCTATGACACTTAGTCATTTTTCACTAAGTGTTGCCATCAATGCCAAAGGGGGAGATTGTTGTCAAGAAACACTGTGTGGCTTCTTGATTATTATCATTGATGGCAACAAAGTCCATCCCACACATCCACAGCACATGGTATGTCTATACCGGAAGTCAGATTGAAGAGTATTTTGGTCCGGTGAGCAAGAACAAAGCATGCAACAAGGTTCGACAATCAGGTCCAGATTTCCTAGAAGATGTATCTCAGAAAAGTGCGGACTTGGGGAAGTCAAGAGGAGTACCATTACTGCTACATTCCAGAGATTGAGCCTCCAGTGTTGAAAGAATGAAAAGATATGAGCATCTAAGTGTTGGGTTCCTGACAGGGAGTGTAGACTAAGGAAGAACTAACCGGTAGAGCATCAGACCTTAACCCGGACGAGAAATTGATGATGATCAAGCTACTTAAGGGATTGTTCATGGTTGGTTGACATGATTTATGACTTCTATAACTATCTCTTTGATACACATCACTTAGTAAGCATGGATTCAGCCGACAGACCAGAGTTTGGGAAAATCTTGAGTATTCCAGATGCCGACTGGAATGATATTGAAATCCTTGGTGCAGATATATATACAAGATGGATTACAATGCAAAGGTGTGTGATTTGTGATATTGTGTGTGAGAAAAGGCAGAGATAAGTGTGGAAGCGGCAATACAGGTCTGGTATGTGACAGAATAGTAGCACCAAAACAGAGGAAGAATGAAGTGTAGTAGATCAGTATTTTGAGCCTAACCGGAACTGAACCTTAGCATATGTGGATGCTTCTCATCAGTTCAAATACCTGGTTACTTTCTATAAACTATTGTAGGCAATGAGCCCCTTGTGAGTAGTGTGCTCAGGCAGTGAGCCCTAATTGGCAAGTGCCAAAATTTGTACCTCTTATTCTTTTAACAGAGAATACAATCTTGGGTTAGTCACCCCATGGTTTTTCCCTTAATAGGGGTTTCCATGTAAAAATCCCTGTGTTATGTGTGTTGATTTCATTTCTGCTCTCATGTTCATTTATGCTTATATGTTTTGATACTGCACATAACTGATTCACCCCCCTCTCAGTTATCTGCCTTGTTTCCAACAAACATAATAGAAGTTTCCCTAGGGGTGGTGAATGCCATCTTACATTGGTTGACATCTATTGTATAGATTTGATTATAACCTAAGAATCCATCCATGAGGGAAAACATCTCACACCCATAGTAGAATCTATGATTTTATTTATAGATAGAAGGGGAAATTCATCCTTTGGACATGCTTCATTAATATCCCTAAAATTGATAAATATCTTGAACTTCCTATTCTGTTTTAGCACTAGGACTATGTTTGATACCCACTCTATATAATCTACCAATTTGATGAAACATACATCTAGAAGTTTTATTAGGTCATCTTTCACCATTGTAGCTACCTTCAGTTTGATTGGTCTTAATTTTTTCTTGATTGGTTTGAATTTAGGTTTGTGACCAAGTTATGCACAATTATGTCAAGGTATAGGCCAAAAATATTTAATTATGTCCATACGAACACATCCATAAATTCTATGAGAAACTCTATGTATTCCTCTATTTAATAACTTGTTAGTTTGGCCTCTAGATTTAGCATCATTAATTTTTTGGGGTACCTACATTGAGGTCCATTGTGTCTTCTAGCAAGGGAAAATCATGACCTTCTTTGATCTTTGAAGGAATAGGTATAATATCTAGGGTCTACTTGACTTGCAAAATTTCTAGTTCTCCTCCAAAATAATTTTCAAGATGAGGCAAAAGAGTATACCCTCTTTTATGGTTATCTCATGGCAAACCATCATATGCATGCAAATATTATAATATATCTTCATCATATTTTTCATAATCTTGCATGGAGAGTTCCACTTTACTTTTGACATAGCTAAGTATGCTTGGTGGATTGCCACTTTTTTCTAATGGCCCACCTTGAATTATGACAATGAATTCTAATTTTTGTAATTATGCATGAGGCATGAACATGACAAAGGAGGTGGCCTAGAATTGGCTAGCTAATTTTCCTTTCTAGGGATAGATTACATGGAGAAGTAATCAAAGTATTAGATTAACTTTTAGATGGCATATTTTTATGGCTATGTAATCTTTTAGACTTTGTCTAATAGATCTCAAAGAGTTGGTTTATCACTAATTGGGAATCTCCAAAAATAGAGATGGATAGCATGATTCTTAAGGTCCAACGAGATTCATACTCAATAACATTGTTTGTAAAAATGAAGTATAATAAAAAAGAAAAGGGGAGAACTCTCCCATCAGGTGAGGTCAAGACCAACCTAGATTTAGCTCTAGTCTTGCATCTAGATTTGTCAAAATCAACGGTCCAAAGGTTATTTGGTATTGGAATAATTTGTGAAGGTATGTTAGGTTCTAAAATGAGTGAGGCTCTTCAGTTTATTCTTTAGGGGTAAGTTCAACCATATAAACCTGGATGTTCTCTTCCTTAATGTCTTCAACCAATTTAATGATAGAAATATTGGTGTCTTTATCAAATAGGATTATCACTAGATTGAAAGGAGCATAAGGTCATTTAGAGTGGGTGTTGAATGGAAATTTGTTAAATTCTTTCTCCCAGGAAGATATAATTATCTTGGTAGTTGGTTTGGTGAAGACAAACAAGATTTGATTAGAACTTTCTCCCTTTTCAAATATCCTAGTCCCTTGTTCCCTAACAGTTTGAGTGTTGTCTCCTTATCTTCACTTGTATCATTTGCAGCATGGGTTTAGGTATCATGACCTTGTTATTGGCAAGATCATATGTCATTTGGTGTACTGACCTTATTTTTAGTTGTGTCTACCGTGACATAGATTTGTCCTAAGTGAAGGAATTAGATCTCTTGAAACAAGGTAGAAGGGATTTCCTTCACCTTTTGGATCTAAGGTCTCCTAACAATAAGTTGTAGCTTATGTATACTTTATCTATCACATAAACATATTGGGTAACCATATTTGGTCCAAGGAAATATAGGAGCATGATTTTTCTAATGGTTGTTACCTTGAAGTTGTCATAGCCATGTAAAGTGTCTTTGTAGGCTATGATGTACATCTAACCATAACCCATCCTTTCTAAGATGGATAAGGGAACAAGGTTAATTGTAACCCTACTATTGATGAGGGTCCTTTAATGTAGGTATTATAGATCCATATTTGTAAACAAAAGGAAAGATCTCTTCTCGTAGATAACTTAACTTTGGTTTGCATCTACTTGAGATTGAAGAAAAATCCTAGATTGAATGTAGTTCCACATTTGATAGATTCTAATCATTGTCTTGAAACCTATTTAATCTATTACTTAGGAGGGGGGTTATATTATAAAAATGCTTTAGCTTGATAGCCTCCAAGAGGGCCATGTAGTGTGATGGAGAGTTCTTTAGAAGATTAATGAAAGATATCTTTGTGAAAGTTTTCTTGAGACCTTCAATTAGGTCATATGGATCAGTAAGGCTTGAAGAGAGGTCTACTACTGAGACCACATGTCTATGATATTCTATTTTTGGGTTGTACAAATTTCTTGGACATCACCATTTTGGACAAGTTAAACTAGCTTGAGCGTTTTGGTTTCACTTTTATTCCTAACTAACTAGGGGTATTCAATTCTTCTAGTGACTTGGGTAGTGACGGTCAACCTTGATGGGGCAAGGTTGGAAGAGCTAGGTTGGTTGGAACAATTATTATATTGATGATATGGGAAGGGATCATGGTAGATTTATAGGTTGGCATTTTGAGGGTAAATAGGCCCCTCATAGATATGGTTCATGTTGCCTTGCGGAAGGAGGAACATGTCAAAAAGTAGGTGTTGTTGTTCCTCTAGGAGTCTAGATATGAATTTATTGTACTCTCAACATGTCTTAGTGTCATGCCCCATTTTATTGTATAAAGAGTATAATTTATTAGGATTGTAATCCTAAGGCCTCTGATATGGATCATATTAGTTATTGTCATAGACATAATTATTCTACTGTCTATTGCTTCTTTGGTCATAGTTGTCTCTAGGGGATAATTAATAGCTCATTAACATTTTGGTTTCCCATGTTTGAATAATTATATCCTCCACCATAGTTTTTACAATTATATTTACAATTATTATTGCCATTTTTAGCTAGTGTTGCATTTGTAACTCCACCAGTTGTATCATTTTGATTTTTTTTTCAAAATTTTGGGTGTTTAGGGGTTTTTGTAATTGTTATTATTCTTTTTTCATTATTGATTAGGTTTTGAGAGATCGATATTTTCTTGACATCATATTCCTTTTGATCATGGATCGATCAATTCTTAGGGAACTTTTGAGAGATTCCTCATATGATCTATAGGGGAGATTTTAGACCTCCTCCTATATATCCTCATTTAGTGCATGCAAGAAAAGATCACATAATTCCTTATGATCCATGTTTGACACATCTATGTATGAGTAGAGAAATTCTCTCCATTATGTTATGACATGTGTGATCAATTCATTGGAATCTTGCTTGACAATCAAGAAATCTTTTATTCTCATCTTTACTAGTTTATTCATATTGAAGGTAGCAGCAAACTCACTATTGGGTTACCAAGAAGAGTGAATTGATTCCTCAAGGAGTCTATAATACTAGTCTATTCCTACTCCTAGAGTTTTTAGGAAGATATTAGAAACAACCCCATCTCA
Source organism: Cunninghamia lanceolata (assembly GCA_027924645.1). Taxonomy (NCBI): domain Eukaryota; kingdom Viridiplantae; phylum Streptophyta; class Pinopsida; order Cupressales; family Cupressaceae; genus Cunninghamia; species Cunninghamia lanceolata. The sequence goes on from BSBN01000082.1 coordinate 5,966,354, forward strand.
AGGAAGGAGTTCCTAAACAATAATGGTGTAGAATTTGATATGTAAATTAGGGTCTTCTCCCTTGAACTTAGGGAGTTTAGGAAGGGGTTTTGGTAACATCAAATTGTGAATGGTATGATCTAGGGGCTCCTTCAAATATTTGAGATAGTTCTGAAAAAAGGGGTCATGCATGGAAGGAGAGAATCCTCCAAACACGAGCCTTTTGGGGAGACCTACTAGCTAGGTTACACTTGAAAATAAATGTTTGGTTGTCAGATTCTAGAGAATGTGGGATATCTTTTGAGAGATACACTCAAGGGTTGAAAACTTGGTGGGATCATATAGTTCTAGGTTTGTGATGTGAGTATTTGACCTAGTTGGAATGCATTCATTGTATTGTATGATGAAGGTAGAGGAGGTGTGAAGGTCTCATTTATCATATTACATGAATAAATTTTGACATATGGGGGTAATTGGTAACCCCTTCTTTTGGCTCATTTTTTATAATGGTGAAAGGCTTGCTATGGAGCTGCCACCTTAGAGATCTTAGTCACTCATTTATTTGTGTAGGATTTTGGGGTAGCTTCTCAATGCCTCTAACCTCAATAATCTTGATTCACTACAAAGGTGGTTGTGAATGCTTTTGGGATGCTCCTTATATAGGATTAAAACATTGAATCTCACCATCATGAGGTGGGTTTTGTTGATGTTGGTGTTGTGGTTCATGTTGTAAGGGTTGAGTGGTCCCATTTGTCATTACTTTGGTTGGGTTTTCAAGTTACACCTACTTTGTGGAGATTTGATCATTTTGGAAGACTATTTTAAGGGCCCCTCAAGGCACTCAAGAATCTACCAAGTCTCTTTTAAGGCAATCTACCTCATTGTCAATTTGTGTGGCTATTATCCTATAGGTGGCTAGGCTAAGCTCTTACTTATGGATCTTAGACCAAACTTAAATGCATCGAGCTCTTGTCTAGTTTAGGTTTGGTTGTAAACTTGTCTCTTGATATTGACACCATTGGGGTCATCAAATGTGGTATAATCTTGGATGGATTGGGCATTGTGATCATGTTCTTGGAATCCACGAACTAAATCAATATCTTCATAATTGTTCTCATTTGAAAAAAGTGTCATGAGATCAAGAGGAAGATCGAATGCAAGTGTGAGAGGTTTGTTGGAGAGACTATAAATTTGGTGTCTCATAAAGCTTGACATATTTAGGGGTACCTTAAGTACCACAAAATAAAGGAGTGATGTTGGAAAAAAGAGAGGATGAAATGGAATGGGAGAAAGTAAGAGAGTGTATCCCAAAAGGATTTTCTCTTCACTTTAGGTTCACCAAAAAATGTTCTACTTCAAAGATTCTCACCACTACTATGTATGAGTTGGAAGTGGGGTGACACATGCATTGCATATGTGTGGCATACATGTAGATAGATCACTCCTACTCACATGATAAAATCTAATGAAATGGGGGAGTGCCTAGGGGACCACCCACTTTGTGAGGAAGGAGTGTCCTAATGGTGGAAATGATATTTTTTCACAAGGGGGTTATGGTGTTGATTCAATCATTCTCTTTTGAAGGAAGGAGCATTTGGTGATGGACTAGAGGTGTTGATTTATGGTATGGTAGTGGTAATGCAAGTGTGTGTCCTAGTGAACCTCTAAAGATACGTGGTGATGGTAATCCTTTTATGATTATGCATGTTGTTTGCATGGATTGTGTTAATCTTGTGTTAAGAATTATCAAGGAAAGCATTCAATTGGTAGTTTTTTTTATTTCAAATAGCTCTTCTAGAAGGGATAACTCTAAGCTACATTTTTTTTATTTTTTGATTGTATATATTATAGGATGTAATATTTCTCTTGGATTTTCTCTTGATCAACCACTTCAAAATCTTCTTGAGTTACCCTAAGATCATTCAAGATAGATTATATCCATTCCTCTCTAACCCTAAGACACATAAGCCTAATAAGCTAGGTGTGTGGGAGAGAGAAAAGATATGTAAGATGTATTTTAGTGTGTTAGTTTGAGATTTCATGTTTAACTTTTTTATTGTTTTGTTTGACTTTGGTGATTCTATTGATTGCAATTTTCTTGATTGCTTCATTTTTTGTTGTCTTGTCTCATTTTCAAATATTTTATTATTCATTTGTATTCTAAGATTTAGAGCTTTGAAGCTAAAATTTGCAGGGACCTAAGAGTGGAGGTGATGTTTTGTTTTAAGTTTTCAAATGAATTTTGACTGATAAAATGAATGATTATGATTTAAGATAAATGTTGAAATGTGATATCTAAATACAAGAAATGAATGCTTAACCTATATTTTTGTGTTTTTACCAAATAAACAAAGTGAGTTAATTAACTACCAAACCAAACAAGTAACTAAATACAAACATAAATATTTCAATTGACTAAACGAATACAAAAATTAGAAAGCTAAACCTTTGTTCTTCTTGGGTTTCTACATGATTTGAAAGTGGTTTCGTATATGGTTTTGTCTTGGTCTTCACTTTCTTGCATGAAGAGGATTTTATTGTTGGTTTATACTATTGAGAGTATTTAGCTCTAAAGAGAGTATGCTATTGAAATGAAACTAAAATTTGCAATTTAAATTATACTAATCAAATGAATTAAGGAGATCTTATCTATATAAATATTAAATCTAAGAAGTAGTAACACAATGTTATATAATCAAGCAAGAATAAGAATTAACTAACTATTTTTATTGTTACTCTACTCTAATCTCTTAGAAATGATCTATTCTAATAACTTGTAACCAAATATTGGAACCTCACACCTAGGATATTAGCAACTTGAGATGTTGAAGAAAAGACCTATGGCATGTGTGTCCTTAGCAATCCAACTTCTATAATCCTCTCTCCTCTCTAGCTTGGGGTACTCCATTCAAGATAGAAGAAGCAAAGGGGATAGGAATCTAAATTTAAAGTGAAATAATTGGGAATGTTTTAGTTGTTGTTCTAGGAGCTTGGAAGCTTAAAAAATGGTGATTGGAAGAGCCTCGAGGCTATATAGAGCTTGAGCTCTATAGAAATAACTTGGAGATTTGCTTGGAAACCTCTAGAATTGACTTCTTAACCTATTGTAATAACTATCAAAGAGAAAGAAAAACTCAAAAATTCTTTGAAAGAAAAAATCAAAACAACAAAAAACCCTTTTTGAATTCATTTGAGGGAATATTAATAGGTTCGACTTCATAATTAGGAGGTTAGAACTGAAGGATTAGTAGACTTAGGTGTAGTTAGGACTGAACTAGGCTTGAATTCAAGACCAAAATTAGGTGCAAAATGGGTAGAATTAAGAGTTTTGATGTGCCAAAAAAGATTGATGAAAACACCTATTTTACTAGTAACAAATGACCTAGGCAACTTGCAAGTCGCTTGGTCAATCCAATGAAAACACAAGCAACTTTACCACATAAGGGACATTTTTTTTGCAAAGAAAAATGATACACAAGCAACTTAGCACAAGGTTGGAGAACATAAATAAAAGGCAAGGGAGGGTCTGAGGACCAGCCAGACACTTCTATCCAGACTAAAAAGGATAAGAGTGAATTTTATTCATTCCACATGGATCATGTGATAGATCATTGAATTATCATCAAACTATCATGTATGCCCATGTGATTTTGGGCCTTTATAGGTACATGTGTTCATGGGACAAGGACTAGTTTCTAAGATGGTTAGCTCATAAGTGACAATTTTAGATTTTAAAAGAAGTGGGTTAGGTTGCATTGTGTGGCCTAGTCCATTGAGTAGGTCACATCATGTAACCAAGTCTATAGACTAGGTTGTGTCATGTCCTAATCCTAGGTGAAAAATCTTTTGGATAAGCATTGGTCTAAACCATCGAATTTGTAATAGCATTTTCCTAATAAATTTTAAAATATGAATCAATTAGTTTGACAAATAAATTGTATAATGTAAAATAAATATATAAAAATATAAAATATACACTTTTCTCCTTGCACTATATAATTGTAATATGAAAAATTTATTAAAAAACTAAGTTAAAAATTAATGTCAAAAATAATTATGCCAAAAGACATTCTACAATGGTAGTAAGGAACAAAGTGTCATGTCTTGATCCTGTACACATATATTTAAAAAACTCAAACTATAAATTAACTCTTAAATAAATAAAATAATTTTTAAGTAAATAAAAATAGCTCTTCAAATAAAATAAAGTAAACAATGTAAATAAAATAACTTAAGAATCTATTAAAATATCTATACTAATATTTAATATAGTTTTAATATTAATGTAAAAAAAAACCATGAATAGAACTGAGAGCAAGGCTTAAATTTGATTAATATATAAAATGGGAGATTTGGGTCAAAAGTTTTTTAGGATCTATATATTTAGTTTATATATAATTATAGTTATGATAAAATATGTGTTATGGATAACCATCATAAATAATTGCTTGAGGGAAGGTCAACTCTCAAATTTAGGCCTTGACTTGGAGAATAATATTTAATTAAGCACATAAACACTCAACACTAACCATTGTTACATACAATTCTCATTTTTTAATGGTTTCATTTATTTTAAGATGTAGATGTCTTATGAACTTATAACATGGTTCCACATAGTTCCATTTTAACACTCTACTTAAACATCATCACCGTTTTTAACAAAAGACTGGATATTTTATTTTTGTTTTTAAATATTGGAGTTGCAATAATTTAATATTTGAAAGTTTAGTTATGTATCAAGAGGGGCTGAAAGTATGTGGCTACTGTTTAACCAAGAATAATTTTCAACGTGGCTGTATATTTTATCTTCTTTTTTATTAAAGACATGATATTTCCACAGTCCATGACATAAATTGTAAAACTTCTGATAACAACTATGTATAGCTTTTTTGCATCAACGTTTCAAGTCACACTCAGTGATCCATCATCAAATCACAGACTGTGATCTGAAACGTTGATGCAAAAAAGCTATACATAGTTGTTACCAGAAGCTTTACAATTTATGTCACGGACTGTGAAAATATCATCTCTTTAATAAAAAAGAAGATAAAATATGCAGCCACTCTGTGATCCATCATCAAATCACATAGTATGATCCTAAACATCGATGAGAAAAAACTATACACAGTTATTACCAGATTTTTTTTAATTTTAGTTTTTAGATTTTACATACCCAATTTTATACTCCCCAAAACATCATTACAACAACATCATAGTTTCAGAGATAAAATAATCTTGACTACTACCCAATAGTCTCTTCACAATTTTGAGCAGTACCAGATAAAATAAATTAGCTTTAGCGGCTGCATGGACCTATGCCTGAACTACCAATCCTTTCTTCTTTTGAATTAAATTCTTAAAAGGTACTTTTTTCCTTTTAACCTTTCAAGCAATTTTACAGTAATGGTCATACATATGATATAAAAAAACATGATATTGAGTGATGCTTATTAAAAGGTGAAGTAGTTTTACAGATTCCCAGTTGAACATTCATTTTTTTATAAAAAGGCGGAATATGTTATGAATATTTCAGAGAAGAACGAATTCTGATTGCAGGGAAGAAAAAAGTGTGTTAAAAAGAAAAGGATTTATAATTGAAAGAAGTAGCCAAACAACAATATTGAAAGAGAGCACTGAGATAAATTTGAACCGTGGGGAGAGGAAAAGGCGATGATGTAATCTAAATCTAATAAGAAAAATTGGATTGAGAGACGGAAATAGGATCGTCAACTGAAACTTTTAGGAAAGCGAAAGAAAGGTAATGGCAGCATGCGTGCAGCGATTGTGGATGAGTGACAGAAATCATGGCCGCCCAAGTTGAAGATAAGTTTGCTGGATATGTCCATCTGTTTTCTCTTTTATTTTTTCTGTGTTTCATCTGCTTTCGCCGTCCATCATTCTTATTGCGCGCATGCAGTCACTAAACTTTTTTGTCGCTCACACAAACGGAAATGATGATTTCATCCACTACAATTCCTCTGCGAGTTGCAGAACGGTGTATACGAGAAAAGTAGCATTTCAATTTGCAACTCTTAAACTCCACCGCCCACTGACAAAAACTCCAAATATCACTTTATTCTCTCTGCCATTTCTTTCCTTCACGCAACTATTCTTTTGCTTTCCGTCTCTGCATTATTTTATGTATCTTCTCTTGAAAATTGCATATTCCACCAATGCTTCTTCGTCTGTCAACCACGTTCATTTTATGGGGCTGAAAGAGAAGTTCAGTGCCCGCCCAAAATACTTAATTCTATTTATTGAATAGAAAATTCGTATGGGATGTCAGGGGTTTGTCAAAGCTAATTTCTGTATTAGGGTTTGCTTTTGAAAAATATTGTATGGTTAGGGTTATGTGAAAATGAAAGTTGTGGAGCCATGCAATACATGCCCTCCATTTGTCACTGGAATGTAAGGTAAGGGATAAAAGTATATGTTGTTTGTTTGCTATATGAAATAAGTATGAAGAGTTCTTTATAGTAGTGAAGCACCCAAACACCTTAAAAAAGAATACATTATCTATTAGGTTCTTAGAAGTATTTGAAGCATTTGTTCAAGTTGTAACCTTTACATTTATTTGTAAAGTTAATTTGCTTGTGCTTGCTCGCTTTTTCATTTGTTTAACACTTTTAACCATGCAAATCTTCTTAAATCCATTAAATTAAATTGAATTTAACATTGCCAAATACAAATTCTATTATCACATGCCAAAAGAAGTGAAGAGGTGAACTTTCTTCCAAAGAATTGTGTAATGCAAAAGGAAGTGGATCATATCTTATACATTTTAAATTTTGTAAAGTGCTTGAAACTTAAACCAATAATCTTGTGGAAACAAACATTAATGAATTAAGTAATAAGAATATAGTTTGTTCCAATAAAGTGGATCACATTTTATACCATTTAAATTTTGTGTTTCCTTAATCTTATATAACAAGAAAAAAACAAATTTAGTGCTTGAAACTTAAACCAATAATCTTGTGAAAATTGACTTTAATGAATTAAGTAATAGGGATATAGTTTGTTCCAATAAAGTGGATCACATTTTATACAATTTAAATTTTGTGTTTCCTTAACCTTATATAACAAGAAAAAAACAAATTTAGTGCTTGAAACTTAAACCAATAATCTTGTGGAAACTAACTTTAATGAATTAAGTAATAGGGATATAGTTTGTTCCAATAAAGTGGATCACATTTTATACAATTTAAATTTTGTGTTTCCATAACCTTATATAACAAGAAAAAAACAAATTTAGTGCTTGAAACTTAAACCAATAATCTTGTGGAAACTAACTTTAATGAATTAATAGGGATATAGTTTGTTCCAATGAAGTGGATCACATTTTATACATTTTAAATTTTGTGTTTCCTTAACCTTATATAACAAGAAAAAAACAAATTTAGTGCTTGAAACTTAAACCAATAATCTTGTGGAAACTAGATTTAATGAATTAAGTAACATGAATATAGTTTGAGCACCCATTGAGATAATTTTGATAAATTTTTAAAGAAATGTGGGTGAGGTTTCAAACCAATAATCTTTTAGCAACTAACTTTAATGAATTAAGTAATATGGATATAGTTTGAGCACCCATTGAGATAATTTTGATTTTTTTTAAACAAATGTGGGTGATGTTTCAAACCAATAATCTTGTGGCAATTAACTTTAATGAATTAAGTAATAGGAATATAGTTTGAGCACCCATTGAGATAATTTTGATATTGTGGGTGAGGCTTCAAACCAATAATCTTGTGCCAACTAACTTTAATGAATTAAGTAATAGGGATATAGTTTGAGCAACCATTGAGATAATTTTGATATTTTTTTAAAGAAATGTGGGTGAGGTTTCAAACCAAGATTAAACCAATAATCTTGTGGCAACTAACTTCAATGAATTAAGTAATAAGAATATAGTTTGAGCACCTATTGAGATAATTTTGATATTTTTTTAAAGAAATGTGGGTGAGGTTTCAAACCAATAATCTTGTGGCAACTAACTTTAATGAATTAAGTAATAGGGATATAGTTTGAGCACCCATTAAGATAATTTTGATATTTTTGTAAAGAGATGTGGGTGAGGTTTCAAAGAAATAAACTTGTAGCAACTAACTTTAATGAATTAAGTAATAGAGATATAGTTTGAGCACCCATTGAGATAAATTTGATATTTTTTAAAAGAAATGTGGGTGAGTGTGAGATCATGATGGGCCAACTTGTGACAATGAAGAAAATATTGTGTGAAAATGTTTTTGATATTATAAGGCAGCAAAAACTAGGGGCCGAACCCTTACAACAGAAGCCCAAAAAAATATAGCAACGACTCAAAAACAAAAAGAGCCACCAAACCCAGCTACAACATAAACAACATTAACAGCCAATAAACAATAGATAGTAAGAGTAGCAGTCTAACAATAGATAAACAAAAAGTAAATAAACAAATATAAGGAGATACATCCTCCCAACCTTTAGCCATAAATTCATAAATCTTGTCAAACTCTTTGACTTTCTCTTCATCAGCTCTATGGGCAAGGGTGTCATGCTCCTGCAACAAAGACATATTGAGCATAGATGATTGGCAGAGCATGTTGTTGATAAAGCATCTCATAGAATGAACCTTTCGTTCCAGGGAATCCACACAGCCTCTAAGAACAACAACATCTTGACCATTGCCTTCTTCTTGAGCAGCCTCTTTAGCTTCCTCAACAATCACTCTCTCCTCCTCTTGATCATTATCAGTAGGTCCAAAATCCCCTCCCTTAGTATCCCCATTTTTATCCACCCCCGCATTGTGCTCTAAAACCTCATGAACCTCAATGTCATCACCCTTAGACGGTTCATCTCCCTAAGTAGAAAACCCAGAGTCACTTTTAGAATAATCAATTTAAGTTTAGCCTGAGGAGCAGGCTTTCCAGCAATTCTTCCAGACCTTCTAACACCCAAAGAGAAACATTCCTTCTTAGCTTTGACTGCAGTTTTAGCTTTAGCTTTATCTTTTTTCAAAGGTCCCTCACTATCACTGTTTTGATGGGCCCCCATAATATCCTTAACCTCAGTGACTTCCATAGTAGAAACCATCTCCTTAAATTTTCATTGCTTCCCATTCACACTTCCTTTAGAGATAGGGGTATATATGTCCTTCTCAGAATTCTCCTCTAGGGTTTCAGGAAAGGAACCTCCTTTCAGATTCTGGTTATTTGGGGTAGAGCATGGCTCCTCAACAAGGATAGTAGCAATGGGGGGAGTATCCACATGGATTTCAACAATAGTAGGAAGAATAGGTTTCAGCGTGTCCAAGGCAAGATGAAACTTATACAGATGGTGGATAAGGCCTTGATGAAGAGGAATATGATGCTTAGAGGGTTTCTTATCTAATTTAGCTTTCACATGGAGAATAGAGTATTCCAAAGAAGACATCAAATAAAAAGGAAAACTAATAAGAGCATTTCTCCTAAAGTGGTTAAGGAGGGGAAGGTGATAATTATAGAACCTAGTAAAACACCCTTCTAGGGTGAAGTATTTCATCATAAGGTAGCACATCTCATTCCAAGGCTTTGGGAGCTTTGCACGATCAAACCCTCCCTGATAAGTGACAAGTTCCTCCCCCTCACCAAGAAAGAGCTTCCGACTATGCAGGTCTGCAATCTTAGCCTTTCTCTACAACTTCATTCCTTTCATAAAAAGACTAGTAGCCATCATGATGACTTCTTCAGAAATTTCAAACCCTATCTTGCCAATTTTAACTTTGCAGTTATCCCATGATAGGGCACACTACACAGAAAGGTTTTCATCATAACCATGGAGGCATTTGAGGAACGGAATAATGCCTCCTTTACAATAATGCCAAACAACAACATTATCCTTGAATTCACTGCAAGAGATGGGTTCAGTGCGAATTCTGTCTCCCCCCATGATCGCCTTACAATCAAACTCACAGAGTAGAATGAAATAGCACTTAGGAGGAAAATTACTGCATCTTCTACTAGTATTAACTCTACAAGCATAAAGAAGAATGAATATGAAATAAATGAGGAAATTATTGTGTGTCCTTAAGTCATCATTACTTAGAAATGCCGCCTCATTCTCCAATCTCTGGGAGTTCTTCCCATGCTCCAAAATCATATAATTAAACTTCCTATAACCATCAAACAACCATCTCAACATATCGCGGGAAATCATCCGTGCCAAATTGGCATTTGTTAGAAAAGTACGCTTCATCATAATAACGTCCTTAGGTGGCCATCTCATCTTGCCATAAGGGATCAGTTGAGCCAAGTTGGCTTTCACAATGTGATGTGGCATCATTGGAAAGTCATCTCCTTTTGAATTAATTCCCCTATAGCACAGGGGATATTATTTTGTTGGTTCCAACATCGCCAATTTTCAAACTGTTGGCCATGATTAGAAAGAACATTAGCAACTTCATTCCCCTCTCTGTAAATATGAGAGAAATCCACTTGAGATATACTCTGAATAAGCATTTGAATATCAACAATTATATCCTTAAGCCACCACCCACAAACCAAAACCTTAGTAACAACATCAATAACAAGTTTATAATCTCCCTCTATATGCAACTTATGAATACCCAACATGATTGCCAGCTTGATACCCCATAAAAGGGCTGATGCCTCAACAAAGTTAGTACTTTGAATACCTAATCCTCCAGCATAGGCAGCAACAAACTCCCTAATGTCATTCCTGATAACCCCGCCACCACTAGTCCTACCATCAGATTTCAAAGCTCCATCAAAATTTAATTTGAGCCAACCAGACTTCGGGGGGGTCCACCTAGTATTTAATCTCCAGAGTTGCTTAGAATTGTCAAAGGCAGGATCTAATTTAGAATCCCCCAATTAACAGCCATAGATTCCTCTTGTTGGTTAAGAGGTTTGTCAGCAGTTTTGACATGAGAATTGGAAACACTTTCAATAAGGCTCTTAGAGAAAGACTGGTAGACTTGAGAACAATCTTTGACATAATCTCTAGAAAAATTCTATTGTTCCTTTCCTTCCACAGAGTCTAACCAATACAGGGAAGGGTTTGGTTCCATAGTTCCACTAACCAGGGTTGAGAAAAAGTAGGAACCCAGTTAATATCTTTATTGTAGACCCACTGCAAACCAAATTTCAGAAGCACTCTACTCCATATTTCTCTAGCAAACTCACAATACAGAATCAAATTGGGAGTAGTTTCCTCTTTCTTAAGGCATAACACACATCTATTAACCAGAGAAAAACCCCTTCTTTGAATATTATCTAGAGTTAAAATCTTGTTATGAGCCACAGTCCACCAGAACATATTAACTTTAGGAATAATTCTGTGGTTCCAAACTCTCCTCCAAAGCTCATCCCTATAATCATCTGAAATCAATAGATGGTAAGCAAATTTGACAGACAAGAGCCCTCTTTTATCTGCAGTCCAGAGTAACTCATCAGGTCTAGGAAAGAGGGGAATTCTTGTTCTCAACAACAATTGCTGAATAGAATTCATTCGAGGGAGAAGCTCAGGACAATTGATGCAACATTGAAGAAGGTTTTTCCAATGTCTAATCCCATTCTCCTATTGTAAATACTGACAAACTTTAGTACCAAAATATTGTTTGGAAATCTTAGCAATAACCTCATAACCCTCTTGGACAGAAATGGCTTTGTTAGCCACCTATGGATCTTCCCAAAAGTTTATGAGGTTACCATCTCCTAGTTTCCACTTTAGCCCCTTTTTGATAAGACTTCTAGATTTGATCATTTTGTTCCAGATCACTGACCCTTGAGGAAGACCCTCTTGATAAAGGAAGTTATAATTATCACCCCCCTATAAATACTTAGCTTGCATAATAATCCCCCATTCCTTATTGTCACTGATAAGGTTCCAATTGACTTTGGATAAAAGAGCTTTATTCAAATTTATTATAGATCTAATATTGAGGCCACCATGAGTTTTGGGAAGACAGACCCTCTCCCATTTGACCAAGGATATTCTCTTTTTCTCTTCCACACCTGTCCATAAGAAAGATCTTTGGATTTGTTCCAACTTGTTAGCTATATACTTGGGCATTTTAAAGAGAGAGATAAAGTAAGTGGGGATACCTTGTAGGGAGGCCCAAAAAAGTTGCAATTTACCAGCACTACTCAGAAGTTCACCTTTCCATCCAATCAATTTCTTTTAAGTTCTTTCCAAAATACCATTCCAAAATCCCGGAGTAACTTCCTTGACTATTAAAGGGAGGCCAAGATACACTGAAGGAAGATCAGCAGCTGCACAACCCAGGATGTTAATAATTTTCCTTTGAAGGTCTCCAAGAGTGTTGAAATAAACATTGCTCTTATGGAAGTTGATGTGTTGACCAGAAGCCTTGGCATAGTCATTCAAAATATTTTTCCAACAACGGGCTTCCAAGATAGTCAAGGTTGTGAATTTTTTTTAGGCTTGGTATGTCAAAAGGAAACAAATATTGATTTTCAAAAATAGATATCTATTTTATTTTTAAAATCTCCCCCAAAATTGCTTCAAATTGCATGAGAAACAAATAAATATTGATTTTGTTTTAAAAAATCTCCTCAAAAAATCCCAAACCTAAATGATAGTTTCTTGAACTTGGACTTTTTTAATCCAAATTTGATAAAACAAAAAGGGTATATCTATGAAACTCTTAGGATTATTAAATGCTTCATTATAGTTTTAGTAGGTAATTATTATTAATTTTCTACACACTTTGTTTGAATTCCTAATAGTTATACATATCAAGGAATATGTCTATAACTTTCAAACCATTTATTCTTTTTCAAATCCATACTCTAATCTTCATTGGCTACATGTTTAAAAGTTTTAAATTTTATTCTTTTACCAACTTAGGTTTCCAAAAAAATATTTTTTATTTTATTTTTAAAAAGTCATTAAATTTTTCATAATTAATTATTTACTTATAAGAAAATTTCATAAAAAAAAATGCATCACTCATGTGTCCTTTACTTATATCTAAAGTGTCTACAATGGAAGTGGAACCAACTAGGATGAGCTAACTACACTAATTAACCATGCATCCCAAGTCTAAGGGACCTAAAGATTGGACTAACTACTAATGCACAATTAACTACTTTGCACCCTATCTACATGCACTACTAATGATATGTCCTAAGAGATGATATGATAAACTATGAAACTAGCCTAATTTGCTTGATTGTGAGTGCACAAAGTGACATAATTTCCTTGCATACAAATTCCTTATAGAAAATGGAGGGGAAGACCTCAATTTATAGATTTTTGGGGATGGAAATGGAGGGTTAGGATTGAATTGAAAGATCAAGGGCTGAGATTGCTTGAGGATCCTCAAGCAAAGAGAATTGGACAAATGACATGATGAGGTTGGATGAGGGAATTGCTCCAAGATTCAAGGGATGATCAATGGATGAGATGAAGTGGTTGAATGGATGGATGGCTAGGATTGGGTAGTTGTATGACATGTAAGGCCTCATTTATGTAAAGGCATGGCTTGGATTTTGTGAGGAATTAAAAATTATGAGGAGAGGACAAGTAGAATTTAAAATTGGATGAATAGTGGATGAATAGTTCCACATGGAATTTAAAATTCCATGAATAGTGACACTTGGAGTGGGGTAGGAGAAATAGGACAAATGTACACTTTTATGGAAGATTTGTCCATACTTCCAAAGTACCACTTGTCATGTACATGCATGTACATTGAATGACAAGTGGACTTATAGAAACATGGGGAATTGTAATTGTGAATTAATTAAAATTAACTCATGTGCACATGTTTTAGAAGAAAATAATGATGATTAGTAAAAGTAATCAAAAGTGGATAAAATAGGGAATTAAATAAATATGGATATTTATTTAATTTTTTGGAATGGGATATGAACTATAGTTGTCAAAAAAAATAATTTTTTGAACTATAGTAGAGGAAATTTGATTTTTGATGAAGGGGAAAGACGAAGAAAATATTAAATAAATAAAAAATTATTTAATAAATGTGTGTGTTGGATGGGATGATATGAATTGTCGGGTTTGGAATGCGAAAGATGGATGAAAGTGGTTGTGACCATTTTTAGGTGTCTACATTTTGTCCCTATTTGATATGATGTCATTACTGTCAAGGTTGACAGAATATCAAAGAATTTTTAAATGATAATTATGCCCTAGTCGGCTGATGGGAGAAGAATGGATGATTAGGTGATGCCCCCTCGAGAGATCGACGGGAAAATAAAATTTTTGATGATGTCTCAAAAGAGGTAGGAAGATTGGACATGAAGAGACATGGATACATAGGGAACCCGGGATGGGGTAGGGGAGGAAAAATGGGGACAAGTCTAATATGGGATCCAAGAGAAGAAATTAGGGTTTTGGGGGCTACATATAAGGGGGGAGAGGCCCATTCTCCTCATTTGTCTTCTTGTGATTAGTGCATTTTGATTAGAGGAGTGAAGAGAGAATAGAGGAGTGATGGCACAAATTCCATGGGAGGATCATTGCGTGAAGCGAGTTTGGGAGTACCTGTAGCCAGTGGCAGCTAGGGATCTAGTAGGTTTCTAAACCAACTTTTAGATTTGGGTTTCAGGTAGGTTAAGTGCATTAAATGCTAGGTAGGAAAGGGTAAAAGGTAGGAACTAGAAGGGGGGATTAGTGCCTAGGGGCTTATTTTAGTGCCTCGATGACAAATTTTAGCACTTAGACTAGGGATTAGCGCCCTATTTGGTGATCAACACCTAGCCAACATGGATCAGCACGTAGGAAAGACATAGGGTATATTAGAATTAGTGCCTAAAATGTAAATTTAAGTGCCTAGGGAGGAACTTTAGCACTGAAAATGAAAGTTTTAGTGCCTAGGTTTAGTGCTTAGTCTAGCGATTAGCACCTAGGAGGTCTGGTTTAGCACCCAAAATGGGCTAGATTAGCACATAAAATGGCAATTTTAGCACTTAGATAGTGGAATAGTGTCAGGTCTAGTGATTAGTGTTGAAACCTGGGAATCACTGCCTAGCCTGAAGGTTCAATGCCTAAAATGAAGGGATTAGCACCAAAATGTGTTCAATGCCTAGGGGCCAAGGATTAGTCCCCAGTTTGAAAACTAAAGCTAATAAGGGATTTTGGTGGTTTTATAGGATGATGAGGATGTTCTACAGTCTCGGGAGCATTGGCTGCCTACCTTAGTGTTGTGGGATCAGTTGGACATGATAAACAGGTTCTTCTTGCGAATGGTGGGGCTTCGGTTCATTACAGAGATGCTAACCATTAGAATTGACTGAGCCATGATGACAATGCTAGTAGAGTGCTGGCAGACAGAGAGGTACTCTTTCCTATTGCCAATAAAAGAGATGATCACATTAGAGAACATGTGGAGGATCTCGAGGATCCCGATTCATGGTGAGAGGGTGGTCTATGACCACGGACGAGGGGCTTAGTATGTTGATCATGTATTTTCCCCATACCCAGTTCCCTATGATACTCATCAGATAGAGATGAGGTATAGACAGGCAATAGATAAGAGATTGTATTAGCTACCCTATTTTTGGTTGGAGTGATATAAGGGACCTTGGTTCCTGATAGGAGGTCGAGAGGATTCCCAGTTGGCTAGGGGATGGTGCTACTGTGTATGATACGGGACGGGGTGATATTTGCGTGGGGACCGTGTGTGCTATCACACCTCTACCATGATATGGACATCGTGGTATATAGGAGATCAACCAATTTGGGGTGCAACATTACATTGCTGCATATTTGGGCTTAGGAGCACATAGCAGTGACCAGGCCTGTGACTGTGCGGGATAGGTTGTGTGAGGCCCATATTTTTTTACCTATTTTAGTTACTCTAGTTTAGACTACTTGACTATGTTGGTTTGGTTTTATATACTTTATGTGTGTGGAATTTGATATTTTTATGCTTTGAACTTCATGCTATATTGAACGTATGGATATTATGTTATAATTGAACTCTATGGGAATTATAATGTTGGACTTTATAATTTTTACTCATAACTAGATGAGTATTGGATTATTATGTATGTGTTAAAAAGAAAAAGTATTGAATGAGCTAGATGCTTATATGATAGCCATTGAATTATGTGATAATGAATGAGTTAGGATAATTAATTATTTTTGTTATATAGTTTATGTCAAGCTTTGGCTATCCATTCCTTGACATACTGATATTCAAAAAATGAAGTGTGCAGGTGGATGGTCAAGATCTTTAAGTTTTTGGAGACTCCAAGAATCTGTCATGTGATACCCCATTAACCTAGTCTAACCCATGGAAGGGTTGAAGGCTAAAGTGTTTTTTGAAATTAATTATTTATTTGTGTGATGGTTGTGGTTATTTCATTTTAATAATTTATAATTAAATTTAAATTATTTGGTGAGAGTTTAAATTTATTTTTATTAATTTATTGCTTTATTTTTGGGATGAGGATAAGGGATTTGTTTTAATGTTTTTTTTTTTAATAAAAAGATTTTTTTTGGAAAAGAAAGTTTCCT
Organism: Cunninghamia lanceolata; assembly: GCA_027924645.1. Taxonomy (NCBI): domain Eukaryota; kingdom Viridiplantae; phylum Streptophyta; class Pinopsida; order Cupressales; family Cupressaceae; genus Cunninghamia; species Cunninghamia lanceolata. The sequence goes on from BSBN01000082.1 coordinate 5,982,818, forward strand.
TCTTTTTGTCTTTTTGGAGTTTTATTTGTTTTATTTTTGGGAAAAGAGGGATTTGGAAAATATCTTTTTTTTGTGCATGAGTTTTTGGATTTCAAAAGGAAAAATTTTGGCTTGAAAATTTGGAGGTCGAATTTGGATTGTGAATTCGAGAGAAAGGATTTTCATTCTGGGTTTTGGGCTCATCCTAACTTGGGGAGCTGAGGTAGGAAATAATCTCCTCTTTAAATTTTTGTTAAATGTATGCATGTGGGTTTAAGAGAGTTTTTGGGTTTATGTGTTTGCATTTTTTGTTGATTATGGGATAAGGGTTGTGTAGGGAGCGACTCTCCCTTGAGGGGTGAGAGCCTCCCAAGTATTGTAGTAGAGAGAGGTGTGGAGCCTCTCTTGGGGAAAAATAGATTTTGCAATATGTGGTATAATGATGATTTGATGGTTGTTGTTGTTGGTATATTGTGGAGATGTGGTGATAAAATGATGATTTGGTTTTTGTTGTTGTGATACTGTATGGAGATGTATGTTATTGGGAGGTATAAGTGCTTGTGGAGATGGAGGTTGTGTTACTGTGAACTATGATATTGTATGGGAGTTGTTATTTTGTTCCCTAAGAGAGAGGATTATCCCCTCTCCCCCTGTCTTGGATCTAGTTTGGATCCTTTGTTTGTGAGTCAACCTCATGGAATTTTATGTTTCTATGATATTGGTCCTTTTCTATTTTATGTAATTTATGTGTTGCATGCAAGTTATACTCGGTTCTTAGAGTCTCCTGCTCGAGGGTGGAATTGTGAAACAATCCCTACGGTAGGGTGGAGAGCAAGTCTTGGCCATTCTGTTTGGTTGTTTTGCTTACAAGTTTATGGAAGTTCCTTGGTGGATTTGAAGATCAAAGAAAGTTTATGTGTGTTTAAGGAAAAAGAATAATTGTTTTTACATCTCATGGTGAGATGCCATAGAAATGTATGGTTGTTGGAAGTTATGGGCAAATATGCCAGTATGTATATAGTTGTAATATTTAAGTTTGTGTGACCATAGTTGTGATCTATATGTTATTCTTTCAACGAAAGTAAATAAAAGTTTTGCTATGCATCTGAAAAATAAATAAGTGGTTAAAATAAATCTCTGTTTGGTTATTTCAATTTACCATTCTATGGTTAAAATGGTGTGTGTAAATATCCTTATTTCAAGGTTGTATGTATAAAATTATGGACCTTTATATGGATGTATATTCTGTTGGATTAGAACTATATATATTCACTATGTTTTGTATTCACTAATGTGTGCAATAGTCTCGTGAATCTAAATATGCCAGTCTAAATTTTGATATGGCTCAAACTTCATTTTCAAATCCGTATTATATAAATTACATTGAAATGATATTAGAGTTGCTACGTTTTGAATAATGTTTGTTATAGCCTTTAAGAGGCTGTGGGAAGACCCATGGCCTCCCATAGGTTGTGCAGCCTATGGGAGCCGTGGGGATCCCCATGGTGGCCCCATGGGAGGCCGCAAGCCTCTTGATGCTGCGGTCACTCCCATATGGGGTCTGCGCCCTTGTTACCGCCCACATCCTTTAAATTTTATTTAAAAAAAAATGTTTATCACTACAACGCAAAAAAATATAGACCCTCATACTTGAATTTAATAGTTGTTATTACTTTGACTCTCTGTCATCGAATCTTGGTCCAGTTTATGCATAACTTCAGGTTTGAATATATATATATATATAAGAAAGGCTCACTGCCAAAGGACTCACTATCTAGAAGAAAGAGATAGAAGAGAAGGCTCAATGCCAGGAATGAACTGATATAATTGCATCTAACTTATGCATGGAGTTCAGCTCCAATGAAGCTCAATATTCACCACAACACCAACAACACCTTCGCAGCAACACTAAAAAATAGTTGACACCTTCTGCTCACTGCATCCAGTAGCCTAACACCTGAAAGCTCTTACTACACTGATCAAATTGACATCATAGACATCATATTCATCGCACATGCCTCCAGTCATAAATCCTTGACACTTATTTATAACATCATCAACCTTGAAAACATTCTCCAAGGTTGACAACACATCTTAACCCATAAAATTCAAATTAGGTCTAGACCAAAACATTCCTACAAAGGAAAGGAATGAATGTAGATCACATAACACCTTAGCACAGACCTAAATCCATACATACATGCTTCATCACGCTTTCACAATCACCAAAGTATATGCTAATAGGTGTTGTCATTGATGTCAACAAGCTTGTGTTGTCATTGGTGTCAACTATGTCAAGAGTATGAGTTAAGAAATGATTCAAGAGTATGAGTAGTTTGTGTTGTGCAGAGATGAGGGTATGAGCTATTACTAAAGGTGATTTGGTTACTTTGTAGAAGTGATGAAGATATTAAGAATATGGTTTTGATGGTTGGTTTCCAAGTGCTTTTGAGAAAATTTGATTAATAAAGGAAATAGTGGGTTGAAGATGTGTTTTCGCTTAACAGAGTTGTGATCGAGTTTCACTCCACATGTCTTCCTCATTGAAGATCTACTTTTGCGGTTTGAATATGTTGTTTATAAGTCTTCAGAGATGTTATATTCTAGATTTTGTGCTCTGGTTCATTGTGCAGAGAAAGTTGTGTTCATCAGTGTGTGGACAGTGTTTCTGAGTTATGCAGAAGTGTCTGGGAGAAACTATTTTTCTCTACATTTTCTGCATATTTGTTTCTAGATTTACAGTTCTAGATTCATGCTTATAAGGTCTATATCTTTCTTTAGTTCAAGTGGTGCATGGTTTGGTGATCCGTAATTTCATTTTTTGAGTTGCAGTTGATGACAAAGAAATCTAAGTACTCCGGTGTGAACTTTCTTCAAGTGAAAGATGTTGCAAAAGATTTTGTTGGTTTTCAAGTGTTTTTGGATGTTTCTAGATAATGATCAAGCTTGGTGCATGGGCCGCATGTCATCTTTTGGTTTTGAGGAAGCATGCACTTAAAAATTCATAGTGGTAACACAAGTTTGGCTGACTTGGTTGTTTACACTAATTGTGGTTGTGCTTCGTTGAATGTGAAAGCATGATGAAGCATGTAAGAGTGGATTTAGATTCATGCTAAGGCATGATGTGGTTCCTATTAATTCCTTTCCTCCATGGGAATGTTTTGGTCTAGACCTAATTTGAATTTTATGGATTAAGATGTGTTGCCGACCTTGGAGAATATTTTCAAGGTTGATGATGGTATAAATAAGTGTCAAGGATTCATGACTAAATGGATGTGCAATGAATATGATGTATGTGATGCAAATTTGATCAGTGCAGTGAGAGATTTCATGTGTTAGGCTACTGGATGCAGTGAGCAGAAGGTGTCTACTATTTTTTAGTGTTGCCATGAAGGTGATGTTTGTGTTGTGGTGAATATTGAGCTTCATTGGAACTGGACTCCATGCATAGGTTAGATGCAATTATATCAGTTCATCCCTGGCAGTGAGCCTTCTCTTCTATCTCTTTCTTCTAGACAATGAGTCCTTTGGTAGTGAGCATTTCTTTCTTTCTTCTGGGTAGTGAGCCCTGGGCAGTGAGCCTTTTGTAATTTAGTGTTGCTACTACTTTATATTGTGAGCTAATCCTCACCATGGTTTTTCCCTTCTTAGGTTTTCCACATAAAATTTGGTGTTGTTATGATTCAATTTCTATTATTTACTTTTCATTCTTAATCATCATAACAAGTTTAAAGGTTAATGTGTATTTGAATGTCTAGAGGGTTTGAAATTTTTGATACAACTAATTCACCCCCCTCTCAATTGTCTTATGCATTCAACAATTGGTATCAGAGCAAGGTTCCTTTGAAGAAAGCTTAATAGCTTGAGGTAGATCTGGTATGTTACACAAGAAGGATATTCCCTTGTTTGATGGATCAGACTATGCTCTTTGGAAGGTAAGGATGGAAGTCTTTCTAATTTCTCTTGGTTATCAGATCTGGAAATCTGTTAGGTCTATTTACACTGTACCTAAGAATGGTATAAATATTGATGATGAGATCAAAGTTGCTTAAATAGATGGTAAGGAAAAATATGCTCTTTTAAGTGGTCTTACTAATTCCAAGTTGGTGAAAGTTGTGAATTTGAAAACTGCTATTGAGATTTGGAAAAATTTGGAAAGTGTTTATGAAGGAGATGATAAGGTCAAACAAGATAAAATATAGAATTTGAAGCTCATGTTTGAGACCATTCAAACATCTGAAGATGAAACATTACAAGCTACTTACAAAAGATGGATGAAGTTATCAATGGCATCAAAGGACTTGGTGGAAATATAGATGATAAAGAAGTGATATTGAAGGTACTCAAAACTCTTCCTAAAGATTACATTCATAAGGTTTCTACTATTGAAGAATTACAAAATTTGAATTAGTTTACCAAAGATCAGTTGCTTGGCACCTTAACTGCTTTTGAAATAAGAGAGTTTGGCACAACTAGTGGAACTACAAAGGATGAGACTGCTTTTAAGGCTAGCAAATCAGAGAAGCCTATGGAATCAGATCTAGAAGACATTGATGAAGTGGAAGCTAACTTTGTGAGAAGGATGAAAAAGGGTACTGGAAAGTTCAGTGGTAAGTTGCCTTTTAAATGTTTCCGGTGTGAAAAAATAGGTCATTATGCTTCAAGATGTTCAGATAGAGATTTGAGAATTAAGAATAGGGAAAACAAAGGTAAGATGGTTTGTAAAGTACTCAAACAATCACAAAAATTACATGAAGTAAATAATCCACTTAATTACATCATCTCAAGTAAAAGATAAACCTCATAAATATGAATCAATAAAAGTCATTAAATCTTACAAAAATCACGTGCTCAATCCAGGTGATAGCACTATAAAAGATTATACAAAGTCCATTGGCTTTCATGCCATAATTTATACAATTACAATTTACAATAAACATGTGCAACAAGTATAATAAATCAAACAAACTCTCCAGTCGCCATGAACCCACATGGTTCTCTTGCGAGCCAAGAGACATGAACATGGCTCAGGCACTTTTCCACCCAACCATGAAGCAATTACACTTCCCCGGATCCCTTCATAACACGAAGCAAACTCAGCCCTGCATGAAATGTCTAGTTACTTGGAAACAACTGGTAGGAGGGAACACCCAATGCAACTTGAAGTCAAATGTGCAAATCTAAATAATGATATGCAAATTGTCTCACAACAAGATGTGGCATATATATATATATATATATATATATATATATATATATATATATATATATATATATATATATATATATATATATATATATATATATATATATATATATATATATATAGACAGTTTTCTAGACAAATACTCATCTTTTTTCAATGATTGCCCACTTAGATCTAAGCATAAGAAAAATAGTTACAGGTTCAATTCCTGAAAAGAGGAAAATCTATCTTTGATAATCCACATTTAGCATCCTAGCCCAAAAGTATTCCCAAACATTTATATCTAATAATCTACTTTCTTTTCAAAATAATAACAACCCATATTCGCCTATAAACCATCTCTAATTCCCTTTCCAAAGCATCAATTATGAAAACACACTTTTCAAGCAAGAAATTCATCATTTGATCACACAAATTGCATCTATAAAACTATTAAATTTATTTTATTTCCTAGTCCATATTTTATTCAAATATTTGTAAAGTAATAAGTTTTCTAAATCATTCAACAACCTTACTGTCATGATTGTGATAGGAACTGTGAAAGGAAGTTAAAAGTAAAGCAACATAACTCACAAACATGCTTACTATCACACTAATGATAATAACTAAATAGATCTGAAACAACATTAAAAATAAATAAAAAGACAGCTTACAACAGAAACTAAAATCTGAGATAGGAAGGTTTTAAACTTGCTGAGACAGAACCTTACAAGTATTTTTAAATCAGCATTAAATAAATGGTGACTGGGTATTCCATTCACAACTACAAGAACCTCTGATACATAAATACCAGATTGCAACATGAACCTATTTCTATCACCTAAATTTAAGAGTTGTTTTCAACAGTAAGACACACAGTTCAACCAAGAAGTAGAGGCTGACTTCTAGCAAAAGATTGACTTCTAACAACATTTATAGAGAAAGAAAGAATTTAAGACTGCCAGAGAATAAATTATCAGTGACCAAAAACTTGTCAAATTATGGTTTCAAAGGTTCAGACAATGGCCAAGGAAAGGGCCGATTCACTTAGCATGCAATCCAAAAAGCAAAGAAGCACAGTGGAGAAACAAGAATGGTGGCAGGAACCTAAGCACAAATGGTAAGAAGATAGGAATAACCACCCAACTTACCGGATTTGCTTGGTAGGCCAAACCAACTTTAGACACCATGGGTTAAAGGAAAACAATGAACAATAGGCCACTCAACTTCCTAGCACCCACGTAGGTTTAAAATGCAGGCCTGAGTAATATTATAGCGATCAAGGAATAAAATATAAGTTCAATAATCTATTTTAGGGAGATAGATCACAAAAGGAAAACAATGAACAATAGGCCACTCAACTTCCTAGCACCCACGTAGGTTTAAAATGCAGGCCTGAGTAATATTATAGCGATCAAGGAATAAAATATAAGTTCAATAATCTATTTTGCAAGCTAGAAAAAATAGCAGGTCGATCACAAGGTGGAAGAAGAGGGATAAACAACAATAACAAAGATAAAAATGAGCCAACACCAGGAATAGATCAACACAAAATGAGAGAGGGTCGACCTAGATCAAAACACAGTCCAAAGGAAGAAGAATTCATGGGCCAAATAACTATGTTAATAGTCTTTTTTAACCTTAAATTATTGCCATTTAAATCAAGGAAAATATCCGGTTATAATTGCTTTCCCAAGGAGTCAAATTCCTGCTGTTTTCGTTGCTCCTCCTTCTCTCCTGTCGTTGCCCAGAAAAAAAATCATGTCCTCCTTCTTCCTGCTGCTAAAACTGTCGATGTTTAGAGGTGATAATCTTTCTACTGACCTCTTTATTTTTTATTAAAAATCTCTCCTAAACTTGGCATTCCATATTTTTAGGATTTCTTTGCTTTTTTGATAATTGAAGTTTACTCACGTTTTGCATGAGATTTATATTCCTAGAGGCTTTGAATTTTCTTTAAAAAATAGAATAAAATAACTTATTTATTTTTCTGTCACTTGCATGACAGTAACTTCTATATTTATGTCATTTGCATGACAGTAATTTATTTTAATTCTTTTATTTAGATTCTAAATATAATAATAATATTAATTCATCTATTTTTAATAAAGCATAATCACTTAACTCAGCTCAAGAAGTATTTGCAATAATAATAATAATATATATACATATATATTGTAATTAAACATAATTGTTTTAAGTCTAAATTAGATATTATTTTTTTCAAACAATAATATTTATAAAAAAATAGGAAAACACTTATTATTTATTATTAAATAATATAAATTACACCATATTATATATAAATCAAAAGAACATTAATATTTATAACTAAATCATGCATTCAAAATGGACTTACTGAAGTAATTAAAACACATATTTATCTATTCCCAAGTCATCAATCACATTTATTGACTAATTAATAATGCATAATAAGATCATTCAGAAAATGCAATATGACATGAGACTATGTGAGTGTGTGAGTGCATCAGGGTTATCCATCCCAAACAGTTCTTACCAAGTGGATAGAACATCTCTACCTCAACCATGTTCTTGTCTTCGATGAATACCTTGTTGCATGTATGAGTAGTAAGTGTTGTCATTGATGTCAACACCTAAGGTCAGCATCTAAGGAAGTTATTTGGTTAAGTTGGAACAAGTGTTTGATTGTTCTGTCTCCCAAAATAGTGCAGTGTTTTGCTCCGCATTTCCTCAGCATTGTAGACCAGAGTGTGAGATTGGGATATGATTTAGAGAAGTGTCTGAAGATGTCAGATCCTGAGTTTGGTGGTCTAGAACACGTGCAACAAAAGATCTATTCACCAGTTTGAAGACTGTGTCTGGCAATGTGTATAGAGTGACAGGGAGAAAATGTTCTACTCTGTATTTCTTTGCAGATTAGAATTTGGCTTTGCGGTTCTAGACTTAAGCTTGGAAAGTCCATAGCTATCTTCATTCTCGAGGATTTGTGATTTGGTGCTCTGGAAGATAAGTTTGTGTTGTTATACTTCAGGTGAAAGTTGTTGAGTTCAAGTGATATTTGTTGTCTTCTATTATCTCCAAGTGAGATCTGTTGTGGATGGATTTGTCAGCTCTCAGGTGAATCTATGTTGCTTGTGGATGTGTCAAGATCATGTTAAAGCATTGCACAAGGTCCACTGGTTATGATTATGATCAAGGAAGCATGTGATTAAGAATTCTCCTAGTTTATGTCGTTTGGCCAACAGTAGAAGGTAGATTGCCTTACAGATCAAAGATATGTTTCGGATCAATGTCTTAAGTGGTTAAATGTTTTGTATGAACCTATATGAGCATGCTTGTGCAAGGATTTGGGTCCGCATAGCATATAATGCATTGGATTGAGCTGACAAGCTACATCTTTCAATGTACACATTTCATATTTTGGATGCCAACCTGATTATGGATCAAATCATGATGCGGATATATAAGAGCGATGAATTTTGGTTGAGGTAATGTGAATGTGTGTGTGATCAAAGTGAGCATGAGTATAGCAGAGTAGAGATAGAAGATCAGTGAAGATGAAGACTTAGAATTCAGTATTCAGTTGCTAAATGACCACACCTTGGCATACTGCTAGATGCTTTTACAGTATTCATATTTCCTACATAATTTCACTTGTACTTGGGAGTGAACCATCTTCATTAAGGCAGTGAGCAATCATTAGGGTTTAACAACCCTCAATGTAATCTTTCTAGGTTTAGGATTGAGGTAGTAAGCCTGCTAGACCTAGTTGTACTTCATGGCAGTGAGCCAGCATGTTCTAGGCCCGTGGAGTGACCAAGCCTGAACATCACCATTTATAAAAGATTGCAATATATATTAAGAGCTAATCCTCTCCATGGTTTTTCCCTTTCTTGGGTTTTCCACATAAAAAATTGGTATCTCTTGCAACTGTGTTTATGTTTCTAATTTCATCTTTTCATGGTTTAATAATAATAACAGTGGACAAGTGATTAATGTTTTAAAGTGCAGAAGTAGTTAAGGTTTTGGGACAACTGATTCACCTGCCCCCCTCCTAGTTGTCCAGTACATTTCAATAATTGGTATCAGAGCGAGGGTTCCTTAGAAGCAAGCTTAACAGCTTGAGGTAGATCTGGGATGACGTACATTAAGGTTTCTCTTGAAGACCTAGAAAGAACTAAAGAAGAAATTAGAGATCTAAAGGAGAATGTTAAAGAAGTAGATGAATATATCATAAAATTAATAGAGCAAGTCAAGAAGCTTAAAGAAAAATATAAGAAGGCTACTGAATAATTGATATCAGCAAGTGAAACCTTGAATGATTTGAAAGTGGAAGTTGTTGAAAGAGCAAAAGAAGAAGAAGACCTAAATATGTTGGTAGAAGACAAATCAGAAAAATGTGCTAACCTTGAAGAGGAAATTTGGATCTTGAAGTTAGACTTGGAGAAAACAAAAACTTTTGAAGAAAAGTTTAAGATTAGCTCTGCAAAACTTGATGAGATGATTGCTAGTCAGAAGAGTCTTGATGACAAAGAAGGCTTGGGATTTGAGAAAGGTGAAAGTTCTAAAATAGAACAAGAAAGGAATGCTGAGATCAAGAAGAACAAAGAAAAATAGACTCAGAATCGAAGGAACAAACCTAGAAGACCACCAGTCAAGCAACCAAATGCTCAAAGGTACCCATCTTTCAATGATTATTGTAATTCATGCAATAAGTTTGGTCATAAGGCTACTCAGTGTAGGAGCAGAATGAATCAAAATGCTCCATCATTCTCTAGTCAATGTTTCAATTGCAAGAAAATTGGTCATAGAGCACATGAATGTAGAAATTATATTAGAAAGGTTTTCAACAATGGAAGGAATGATCAATCTTTCAAAGGTAAATGTTTCACATTCAATAAAGTTGGTCATAGAGTTGTTGTATGCAGAAGTAAAGTGAGTCAGAATTCTATTAAGTGCTATGCATGCTATAAAATGGGACACATGGCTAATGAGTGTAGAAGTCAAGTGAGAAATGACTATGGAAAGAATAGGACAATTGAATCCTTTAGTGGCTACTGTTATACATGCAATAAATTTGGGCATAAGGCTAACCTATGCAGGTCAAGGATGAATGGAAGGAACAATGGTAAGAAAATTACTGTGTGCTTCAATTGCAACAAGATTGGACATATTGCAAGATTTTGTAGAAGTAAGAACATGAAGAAGGATAATCAAGTAGAGTTGAAAAAACTAGCGGAAAAGGTTGATCTGGTAGAAGTCAAGAAAGAGATGAATAAGGTTTGGGTCAAGAAGGAAGTAAATGAAGTTAGAGATGAGTCTGCACCAAATTCTAGAGCAGATACTTCCTCTGGGAAGTAAATTGCAAACTCTAGCTCAGGGGGAGCTGTATTGAAAATTCTAAATCCCCTAGCCAGATAGTCAATGTAGAGATTCGACACAAAGATATGATGTGAAGATTTATATGGCAGATCATTTGAAAGGAACTCGGTAGATCAAGGCATAAAAGGATTCTGGTCCGGAAGCCTAAAATGACTATGTATGAGTAGTATACAAAGTAAGTGACATAAATTGGGTTAGTATACCTCCGCAGTTGAAGATCATTATATGTGGTTCAGGTATGTTGTTCATAGATAGTTGGTGAACATATTTTCTAGTGTTCAAGTTCTAACTTTATCCGAAAGTCACACGGTGAATTGTCTAAGTCCGGATGAATAGAGTTAAGCCTGAAATAGTGTAAAGCATCTAAGTATTTTGGTCCGCATTCTTCCACTATTGAGTATTTTTGATTTGCGATTCTGAACGTATGTTAAGAGGTCAATGATGATTGTTGGATATGAATTCTAGAGTCTCATATGGTCTGCATTGGGAGTTATGATGTGACAGATGAATTGGCCAAGTATGTGTGTTGGGTAGAAATTGACAAGATCAAGCAAACAAGATCAGATTCAAACCCAATCTCAAGAAATCAAACCCAAAACAATATAAAAGCCATGCAAACCAAAATAATATCATATGGGTTGAGTGATTCCTTGTTTGAAATGTAGGTTGCTCAGTTCTGCAGGTTAACGATTGATAGAGATTTGATGGATGAGAGGAATGTAGGTAGATTGATGGATGAGGAGGAATTTTGGCAGAGTAATGTTGCTTCAAAGTTCATCCATGCCAAATGACTTGGAAATGGATCAATTTATAGGCAAGATGAGACAATGGAAGGATAAAGTTTCCATTTCATGAGTGACAATCAGATTAGAAAGTTGCTATGCAACTTGGGAGAAGAAAATGGAAGGTAAGAGTGTTCACTCAAGAGGGAAATAGCAAGTGGTTGGAGTGATGAGTGGAGAAGAAATTGGAAGGTGGAAGAGATAACTCAAGAGGGAAATAGCAAGTGGTTGGAGTGATGAGTGGAGAAGAAATTGGAAGGTGGAAGAGATAACTCAAGAGGGAAATAGCAAGTGGTTGGAGTGATGAGTGGAGAAGAAATTGGAAGGTGGAAGAGATACCTCGAGGGAAATAGAAGGTGATAAAGATGAGTTGAGTGATCGAAATGGTAAGTAGGTGAGTTAACTAGAGAGGAATTGAGATGGAAATTAGAAGGTGGAAGAGATGAGTTGAGTCATCTCAAGAAATGAATATGGTAGGTGGACCCAAATCATAATTAAATAATTTAAGAAAAAAATATTTAATTTATGATGCATGTGAGGATGAAAAGTGATAAATAAAATAAAATAAAATATTTATTTTATTTAATTTAAGAGGAAAGTGGACTAAATAAATAAATATAATTTATTTATTTAATGATGTTAAGGGGATGGGAACAAATTAAATAAATATTGGATTTATTTAATTTGTTAGAGGAAGATGTTAGGTTAGGCGACGATATGGGGTGCCTAGGGCAAAGATGCTACAAGACTGTCTAAGTGATGTAACATTGCAACAAGTGGATATTTTTGGGTGTCTACATTTTTTCCCTCTTTGAGATGATGTTCGAGATGGTGAGATTTGTGTCGAATAACATCATTTCAAAGAAGCTGAGGTATGGATAGAAGAAAAAGATAGGATGAAGATGGAAAGAAGGACAGGATTGTGATGGAATGATAGGATGAGGATAGAATGATGGGATGAGGATAGAATGATGGGATGAGGATGCCCCCTCAAGAGGATAGACAGGTTAGAAGAACACGGGTAGGATCTCGAAATGAAATGAATTGGTCAAAAAAGATTAGAGGAGGAAATGGATGGAAGAAAAGGAAGATGCGTTATGCTATAATGAAAGTGAGCAACCATATGTTTGATATAGCAAAAAATGTTATGCACCAGGGTATAAGGACCAAGGTGATGATGTATCTCATGCCCCAGCATAATACAACCTTGTCTAGGTACAAGATATAAATATTAGTTGGGAGTGATATAGATGCAAATGCAAGATAAAAATGATAACACACACACAAGCAAGCAAGCAAGCATGCACAAATGACACAAAACAAACAAGGTATTGCCCCTATCAAGCTGTAAACTGATGATTGATTGTTGATAGATTGATGATGAGAGTGTTGTCATGGCGGGGAATGATGTATCCCTAGAGAAACACAAGGATGATGATGGATTGATTGATTGATGATTGATTGGGTTTACGACAAGGCTAGGATCAAGACCATTGATTACGATTGGATAATTTGACAGGATTGAATGACTTGATTGGTATGGATAAAGGATGACTTGCATTTGGATTCGTCGCTTGGACGATGAGATTGAAGAAGTGATTGAAGAATTGAATGATGAAGAATTGATTTGAAAGATTGATGAATTGATGACGATAGATGATAAAAGAAGATGATGAGAGAAGAAAGAGGAATATCATCTTGTGCCTGAATCTGGGCACTTCCTTCATACTCCAAACTACCTACATACCTATGTCCACAGGATCAAGGCATGTAACGACAGAGATGAGATGTAGTTCTGATTGTTGTTTTATTGATGGGATGTTGAAAGGTGGATTGATGTGATTTTCGTTGATTGATTGGATTGATTTGCTATGATTTGATAGGTTTGATTTTATGATGATTGAATTTGATGATTGAACTAATGATTGGATGAATGATTTGATTGATGATTGACCTTGATAATTGTTTGGATTTTATGATTTTTTTGTATTTTGGGAATTTTTTTTGGTATTTTTTCAAGTCTTTTTATGATTTTTAGGGATTTTTTCAGGTCTTTATATGATTTTTTTTGGATTTTTTCAGGTCATTTTGTGATTTTTCAAGACTTTTATGATTTTTGGATTTTTTCAGGGCTTTTTACTTTTTTTTTTGGTATTTTTTGATATGTTTTGATTTTTTGGTATTTTTTTTTAGGATATTTTATATTTTTTGGATTTTTTCATGACATTTTATGATTTTTTGGAATTTTTTAGGACATTTTATGTTTTTTTAGAATTTTGAATATGTTTTGAAATGTCGATGGATTTACAATTTGTGCAGCCTTTGCGGTAGATACCAGTGACGAGGGAGGACCAAGTCTAGGTGGTAGGAGGTAGGTAAGATGGATAAGAGATGGGCGATATAATGGAAAGCTTATGATAGGTAGATAGGTAAAAGGATAGGCTATAGTGGATGGGATGGAAGACTCATGATGAATGATTGGATAAGAGGATAGGCAACATTGGATGTATGCAGAAGAGAGCTAGGATGTGATCTCAAAGACTATGTTGCATAGGAAATAACATGCCCCATTCTAGATAGTATGCTTAGGGTTTTACATGACAAGGCTCATGATGATAGGATAGTGATAGAGTTGGGATGATGACAATGGGATTATGATAGGATGACAGGATGGATTGGTTTGAAAAGGATGGAGTACATCAAGAGATAACCAAAGCATGTTTTAACATTTTGCCCCCAATCTTTATCAAGATCAAGATGAGGAAGGGAGGATGAATGGACTCAATAGGATAGGTATGTGTATGTGGATGGATAAGGACGGTGGGATAGGATATGGAAAGATAGGACATGATAGGATGGAAAATGATCAATGTGGATGAAACAAGGTGCCCCCAAGTGTAGGTGACATAGAAGATCAACTTACGCATGATGCCTGTTTGCCAGGTTTTCATCATGGTACTTATCTAGGGTGCCTATTTGCCAGGTTTTCACCGTTGGATGAAGGGATTTATCTTTATTTTTTTTTCATTTTTTTTTGATAAGATAGAAGGTGGATTATGGATAGGACTCTAGTGTCTGGTTCCATGGTATTCCCACTAGATGGATGTCATCGCATGGACCATGTCAAGTATTCTCATAGATGTTGGTAGGGTGACTGTGTGAAAGTGAGATGGAGAAGGTAGATAGCAAATTATGGAAGATACGATAGTGGATTATGACATGGATTATGTAAGGAAGATGGTGGATGGAGGGTGGATGGAAGATTTATGCAAAAGCATGGACCATAGGAAGGTGATGTGGAAGATATGTAGGATAGTGGACAAATGATGGGGAGATGGAGGTATGTAGAAATGTTGTTGGATGGAAGGGAACCATGACCAACGGTTGCACACACCATGATAAACATTGAAGCTTTTGATGGGAAGGTGGTGTAGGAAGCAATGTTTTGTCAAGCTATAAACCAATGATTAATTGCTGATTGATTGAATTGATGATGACAGATAGTGTTGTCATTGCAGGGAACGATGTATCCCTAGATCAACACAAGGATGATTGATAAAGTGCTTGATTGATTGGGTTTATGACAAGGCTAGGATCAAGACCATTGATTGCGATTGGATAATTTGACAAGCTTGATTGACATGACTGGTATGGATAAAGGATGACTTGCATTTGAGTTTACTGGATGCCTGATTGATGATGAGATTGAATGGAAGAAATGATGGGAGATTTGATTTGAGGAAGTGATTGATTGAAAGAATTGTTTTGAAGGATTGATGAATTGATGAAGATAGATGAGAGAAGAAGATGAGAGATGGAAGAAAGATGAATATCACCTGTGCCTAAATTTGGACACTTCCTTCGTACACCAAACTGCCTACATACCCATGTCCATGGGATCAAGGCACCACACGATAGAGATGAGATGTAGTTCTGACAATGTTTTATTGATGGTGGTGATGATTGATTTGATTTTTGTTGATTGATTGTTATTGATTTTGATTGATTGAGCGATTGGATTGATTTGATGATTTGATTTGAGTTGATGTGATGGAAATGATTTGACATTGATTTGATGGATTGATCTTTGATGATAGAATTTGATGATTGGATTGATTTGATGAAGAGATTTGATTGATTGATTTTGATAATTGTTTGAATTTTGTTGGATTTTATGATTTTTTTGTATTTTGCGAATATTTAATTTTTTTTTGTATTTTTTCAAGACATTATATGATTTGTTTTTTGAATTTTTTTAGGACAGTTTATGATTTTTTGGATTTTTTCAGGAGAGTTTATGATTTTTTGGATTTTTTCAGGTTAGTTTATGATTTTTTTGGATTTTTTTTTCAAGGCTTTTTGTGATTTTTTTTGGATTTTTTAAATGGTGTGGGATGTCAATGGATTTGCAATTTGGGTAACCTTTATTCTAGATACAAATGACGAGGGAGAAAACCAAGTCTAGGCGCAAGGATGATGGAGGACTAGATGGATGGAAGATGGGTGATAGAATGGAAAGTTATGATAAATAGATAGGTAAAAGGATAGGCTATAGTAGATGGGATGGATGACTCATGATAAATAGGAGGATAAGGGGATAGGTGACATCGGATGTGTGCATAAGAGAGCTAGGATGTGCTCTCAAAGACTATGTCGCATAGGAAATAACATGCCCCATTCTAGCTAGTATGCTTGGGATTTTTCATGACGAGGCTCAGGGCGATAGAATAGTGATAGGATTGGACTTATGGCAATGGGATTATGATAGGATGACAGGATGGATCGGAAGGGATGAGGTATATCAAGATTTTTTGCCAAGCATGTTTCAACATTTTGCCCCCAATCTTTATCAAGATCAAAAGAGGAAGGGTGGATGGATAGACTGCAATGGGATAGGTATATGTAGGTGGAATAGATAAGGATGGTAAGATAGGAAATGATAGGATATGATAGGATGGGAAATGATAGGTAGGATGAGACAAGGTGCCCCCAAGTATAGGTGACATAGAAGATCAAACTTATGTATGACGTCTGTTTGCCAGGTTTTCATCATGTTACTTATCCAAGGTGCCTGTTTGCCAGGTATTCACCATTGGACGAAGGGATTTCTCTTTACTTTTTTTTTTCATTTTTTTGACTTTTTTTTTGTATTTTTGAGATTTTGACTAGGATGGGTGGATATGGATGAAAGGGACTCAAGTGTCTAGCTCCATGAAAGGTGATAGTTCCACTAGAAAGGGATGTTGTCACATGGACCATGTCAAGTGTGCTCATAGACGTTGGTAGGGGATTGACACAAAAGTGAGATGGAGAAGGTAGATAGCGGATCATGCAAGGTGTGATAGTGGATTATGATGTGGATTATGTAGGACTCATAGATGGAGGACTTATGCAAAAGCATGGACCATAGGAAGGTGATGTGGAAGATATGTAGGATAGTAGATGAAAGGTGAGGAGATGGAGGTATGAGGAAGTGTTGCAGAATAAGATGGAATCATGACCAACGGCTGCACACACCATGATAAACATTAAAGCTTGTGGTTGGATGATGGTGTAGGAAGCAAAGGTGTTGTTTTCTTAAGAAATGGTCGATTTAAGCATTTAGGGACCCACATAGACTCAGTATTTTTATGATTTTCACTTTTCATGTGGGATGGAGGATTTTGCTACTTTTGGATGGAATGGGATTTTTGGATGGAAGTGGATGGTTGGGATTCACGAGAGGTGGGTGCCTCATTTGACTTGATGGCTTGTTGCTTAGCGACCCATACCATTTTAGTTTTTGACTTTACTTGTGGAGGTATGGGTTGGGATATATGCGTCTTTTGTGCAGCTTTTGAGGTAATTTCTTTTTGCTTGGGGACCCACACCTTTTTAATTTTTGCTTTGAGGTGCATTGGTGTATGCAGCTTTTGAGATGGATTTTTGTTTGAATCTTTGATTTTATGTCCTAAGCCATGAGGACCCTTAGGATTTTTTGTTTTATAGGTAGAGGCATCCAAATGTTTAATTTTGAATCCCATGGGGTGAGTGAAAGGAGAGGAAGCTTCATGTTTAGATAATATGTGTATTTGTTGGCCATGATTGGGATTTTTAGAGGATTTATAGATAGGTGGATAAGGTGTTGGAAGTAATGGAGGTAGGTTCGATGGAGGGATATAGGAGTTGGAAGTAATGGAGGTAAAGTTGATGGTGGAAGGTGTATGGTCACATGCTTTTGACATTTGTAGGATGATGGAGGCAGAATGACGACATATGATTTAGGTGTATGATGGGATTTATGATAGGAAATGGTGGACTTAGGAGGGATGGAGGGATTACCACCATCATTAGATTATTGTCCTTAAGGTGTGTATTCAAGGCCAAATGAGCGTGGATGGACATCGACATGGATTGCCTCTAAAATACCTAGTTCAAGAGGGCCTAAACCCTTACCTTGATAGTTCATGTTTTGGAGGATGTGATTGACTATGGGACTAGATGTGGTTTGAACACTAGACATGAGTTCCTTATTGGATAGAGAAGGTGAAATAGAGGACAATGGTTGGTGGTGTTCTAAGGAGGAACACTCATGAATAAAGGTGGATAGACTAATAGGACATGATGGTGGAGTTGCGATAGGGTCGATAGTGGATGATGGAGGATCATTAAGATCTTGCTTATGTGCATTATGATCCAAGGTGATAGTTTGATCTTCTATGCTTATGTGGGAGGTGCATGTCTCATCAAGGCAAGTGGAAGTGGGTTAATTAGAGTTAGATGGAGGATGGATAGGAGCAATTTGGATTTTTTACTCATGGACGGGTAAAGGATTATGGATAAGATCAAGGTGCTCATGGATAACTTCTTTATAGGTGTCATCTTGATCATGGAAGAGGTAAATGTTATGGATGGGGCGAATAGGAAGGATTTGATCTTGATTTGAATGAAGGCTTGATATTTCCACATGCTTAAGATTATGCTCTTGACATACCTCTTGATTTTGGATAGAAGGGGAAGACTCTGGGATGAATTGGATGGGTTCTTGATATTCATCCATAAGGGAGTAGGATGGACTTGGACTTAGGCTCTTGATGGGAGGCTCTTCAATTGGATTGATAGCTTGTGGATCACATGATGGGCTTGGAGGGCTAATAATGGCATTTGAAGGCTCATTGCTAGGTGCTAAGATAGGTGTTTGACATACAGACAAGTTGTTCCTAGCTAGTAGTCATTGGATCACATCCTGCATTAGGGTCTATGTAATTGGACAATATAAGGGATGGACAATAAGAGAAGATGGAGTGGTAGGTTTAGAAGTAGGAATAGGATTGGAGGGAGGGATAATGTGATTAGATGGATTGGTTTTATCTAACCCAATCTTACGACAATCTTCTAGGTTCTTGATCAATCTTTTAAATTGTGTACAAGTGGATATGAGATGGCCCTTACACCTATGTTATGCACAATATTCATCATCTTTATACCAATGGGGTTTAAAGCATATTTCTTCAAAGGATGTTATCGGTGGCAGTTCAATCAAATTTTCTTGGACCAATTGTTGTAGGGTCATCTCTAAGGGATCCTTTAGTGGAGGGCTTGATGGATTAGAAGGTTGACATGAAGGTTTTGGGAGAGGACTAGTTGACTCATGTGTTGGCATGTGCTTGGACGGTGATGAAGGATGCTCATAAGATGCTTTCTCTAGGTTGGTGTCTCCCTCGTCAAAGGCTATTAAGTCTTGTAGCATAGGCGAACTTAGGGATACTTGATTTATGTACAAAGGGTCGCTTAGACTTGCATGTTCATGTTGTGGGGGCCAATTATAGTCTTGTCAATGGGTTTGATAAAGAGATGAAATGGTAGGATGTGTAGGTAAAAGATCTCAGGGTATGGGTTGTTGTGGATAATGGTAGATATTAGAAGAAGTAGGGTATGGTGATGTGGCATTGTTATGGGAAGATATTGGATTAGGTGATGTGGAGATATTATGAAAAGATGTAGGATAAGGTGATGTGGAAGTGATTTGAAATGCGAGTGGATTAGATTGACAGGGAATAAGATAAGTTGATGTGTAATTATTATGACATGTGGATGGATTAGATTGGTGTGAAATGGAAGGGGATGCCACATAGGAATGAGGTGGAATTGTTTGGTGTAATGATTGGATTTGGGATTGTTGGTATACTTGTTGGGCTTGACATGTGTCAAGGAGGTGTTGGGCCTGTGCTATAATATGTTACATGTGAGGTGATTGGCCTTCTTGAAGTTGAAGTTATTGAATTATGCAATGGACCCTCTGAATCATTTGTTGGCTTAGGGGTTTTGGTGCCTAGTGAAGGATGTGAACGATCTCTTGCGCTATGTCCTCTAAGGTTGGCATGGTGTAGGATGATGTGGATTGGACTTATGGGACAAAGTTTGAGACCCTTGGATTGATTAGTTTTCTTTATTGATTGACTGGATTGGCTTGGTTGATTAATTGGATTGGTTTGATTAGTTGGTTGATTGGATAAGATTATCTCCCAAGAGATAGACTCATGAACTCAAGGGTTTCTTGATAATGCTGATATAATCAAATGCTAGATAAGGACCAAAGCCAAAGGACAATGTTGGTTGATTGGATCGATGTTGGATAGTTGATGTAGAGTCTCAAAAAGGATGAAGGGATCAAGAAGTCCAATGATATGATATGGTCAAACTAGATGGGATGGTGTAGAATGGTGTGGATCAGATGACTTGGGTTGATTGGGATGTTGTTGATTGGATGACTAGGATGACTTGTCTTGGAAGGATTAGATGAAGTGTAATGATTTGGAAATGTGCTATGACAAGTAGGATTGAGGATGATGTGGCAATAGCAAACACAAGATCTCACATACACATGCATGCACACCAAACACAATGATCAATGTATACACCCTAGGCTAGGCAAGGACACTATTTGTTGGATCCCCTAGCCATGCCTATTCAAAGTGGATAGCTTCAAGATCTTGGTAGCACTACCTCCCCTCCATGACACTCACTTCTCACACATACCAAGATTCAGGTTTCCCAAGGCTCGTCCCCCCACCGAACCTTAGGATTGTCCCTACTATCTCTACTAAGAACCACGTGAATCAGGGTGGCTTTAAAGGTTCGACCTTCTGCACCAACAAATAGAGTTTTTTTGGCCACTAAGACATGGTTTTTAGTTTGGGTTTCCGTTTAGGTGGCTATACATGCGGCATCGCTACTCTCTGTTATGGAGTCTCCTAGCCTTCAAGGGTTGTACCTTGGAGGGTTTTGGGGGAGTTTGGTTATCAGTATAATAGAACAAAACCCATCGTTTGTGACTTTCGTCACAAACGCAATATTTATATAGCAGATTGGAATGGCTTGGCTTTAGCCCATTTCCTCTTGGGTCGTATCCCTTCTCACAATGGGAAGGCAGACCCTCTAAAGTTGGCAATGATTTCTCATGCACCCCAGATCTGTTGGTTAGGTAGGGGAGAGGATAATTTCATTGCCAAATCAGGTAACAATTAGACTCAGACAAGCAAGCAAATAAAATAAAAGTAGACACAAAGTAGACAATATTAATTTTAAGCACCAAACTGAAGTGCACCTACTTTAGTGATAAATAATTGTTTGTCTTGGACTGCTCAAACCTGCAGAAGATAGATTAGTAGTTTGCTTTCTCCATTCTTTGACAAGTGATTAGGACAAGCTGTGCAGATAGATTGTTAGATGCCAAAGATATGATCAGATAAAAACTTGAAAATGATGATTTTATATAGCCAAATAGATAGCAAAAATATAAAGTTTAGATTATTCCATAAAATTTTTAAAAAAATTGTCAAAAAAGGATATGTTTTTCTCTAGTTATGTCATTTTAAGTTTCAAAGAGATCTGATGTTTGATTGAGAAATTACCTACTGAAATGGTGAAATTACCTGATGAAAGTTGTATGACTATGAAGTTCGTTGAATTATCTTTCCAATGGATGTTTGTTTGCGCAATTTGGACGTCATATGCAGAAGTTATAGCAAAAAGAAAAGTTTGCCTCTTTCAGTATGTTTGAGAGGATAGGGTTGATTGGTTGACATGTGTTTGAAGTTTAACTTTGACTTTCAAATTTTTGATAGTCTTGCAAAGATTTCTTTGATGGCAATCATCGTGGTTATAGTTTTATGTTAACAGTTTAAATTACACCCCAACCTCCTTTGAAAAACTCAACTCTTAAAAGCTACTTCTTTAGACTTAAAAGAAATTGAAACTTGAGTCTACTTAGTATTCGACCTATGGTCGAGCTCAAAAGACATGCACATAAAACAACATAAAATGTGCATAGCGACTATTTTTAAATGATTGTTGAATGGTGACCAAAACATAAAATAACATTAAATATAGCAGTCAAGGCCTTAAGACTTGGTTGATGGTTGGAGGAAGATTAAGGTGTCGACCACAATATAGGCGACCATGGGTTCAATCGGTGATTGGGGAGACTTTGAAGTTTCAATGGACGAGTTGAAGGTTTCGATCAGTGATTTTGAAGTTTTGACAGACTGAGTTCAAAATATCGACTATGTGGGCTGCGATGGGACTAGGGAAATGACAATGACCTCAACTGGTGGTAGAGTTGATATGGATGTTGACAGTAGGTTTGAGAGGCAAAGTTAGATGTAGACATGCAAAGCGACTTAGTTAAAGACTTTTAGGATTCTCTGATCAAAATAAAGCAAGTTCTTTTAGTGATCTGTGACTGTGGAGATAACGACTTTGACAGGGATGCACGATAAGTAGTGGTCAACAGTGAACTAAGTAATGGTCAAGGGTCGGGAGAGACTTAGATGAAGGTGTTGAGTATGAAGTTTTAGATGGCGACGGGATTGTAAAAAGGAGATTTAGGGTTTGGTCAAAAAGAAAATCTCAAGTTATCTGCAACCAAAAATCTACAATGATTATCCCTTAAACAAAATTAAACCTTAATTAAAAGCACAACGAGGCAATATGTAGATATTAGACCCGAACAATAGATCTGTGCTGTACAAATCCATACGGATACGTACAGTACAACTGCAAAAACAAAAAAAAATCAAATTTTCACAAGAAATTTTGCAGTGACCAAGTATATGCAAATTTATAGTCAATTTTTATCAAAACAACGTTTCAGATGCGATGATGAGATCAATTTTTACCTCGGAGGTCACTTGTGATAGCTACTCTGTAAAACTTGACGATTGGGGTTAGAAACAACATAAATTTTTATACAAATCTACAAAAAAGCTCAGACAAAATAGGTCCCACCAGGCATGCCATTTTGTGTTGTGTAGAAATTGACAAGATCAAGCAAACAAGATCATATTCAAACCCAATCTCAAGAAATCAAACCCAAAATGAAATAAAAGCCATGCAAACCAAAATAATATCATATGGGTTGAGTGATTCCTTGTTTGAAATGTAGGTTACTCACGTTTTGTAGCTTAAAGATTGATAGAGATTTGATGGATGAGAGGAAGGTAGGTAGATTGATGGATGAGGAGGAATTTTGGTAGAGTAACGTTGCTTCAAAGTTCATCCATGCCAAATGGCTTGGAAATGGATCAATTTATAGGCAAGATGAGAAAATGGAAGGATAAAGTTTCCATCTCATGAGTGACAATTGGATTAGAAAGTTGCTATGCAACCTGGGAGAAGAAAATGGAAGGTGTGAGTGTTCACTCGAGAGGGAAATAGCAAGTGGTTGGAGTGATGAGTGGAGAAGAAATTGGAAGGTGGAAGAGATAACTCGAGGGAAATAGAAGGTGATAAAGATGAGTTGAGTGATCGAAATGGTAAGTAGGTGAGTTAACTAGAGAGGATTTTAGATGGAATTTAGAAGGTGGAAGAGATGAGTTGAGTCATCTCAAGAGATGGATATGGTAGGTGGACCCAAATCATAATTAAATAATTTAAGAAAAAATTATTTAATTTATGATGCATGTGAGGATGAAAAGTAATAAATTAAATTAAATAAAATATTTATTTTATTTGAAAGGAAAGTGGACTAAATAAATAAACATAATTTATTTATTTAATGATGTTAAGGGGATGGGAACAAATTAAATAAATATTGGATTTATTTAATTTTTTAGAGGAAGATGTTAGGTTAGGTGACGATATGGGGTGCCTAGGGAAAAGATGCTACAAGACTGTCTAAGTGATGTAACATTGCGACAAGTGGACATTTTTGGGTGTCTACAGTATGTACTTAAGGGACAAGCTGACATGTTATGAATTTTGGCTAAGCATCTAACTGATAAAATCAAGTGACAGGGCTCTGGTATTCTTGTTTGCTTGGGTCTGCTATTGAAGGTAATGCTCTATAGTTTTGGCATATGGTTATTGATCAATGATTACATCTACATCCAAAATTTTGTTTGATCTTGATAATTGGCGTGAGAATAATGAGTAACAAAAGTTTAGGATTGTTTTCAGTACAAAGCACTTTTCTTTGTAAATGTTTTGGAAATCTACATATGAAATCAGAGGTGAATGATTATGAATTAGATGAGTTTTCAAGGCAATGCTTGAGAATGAGATATAACTAAGGATTCAATGCTTAAGGTCTGATAGAGGAGGTGAGTTCACATCAAATGAATTCAATATTTTCTGTAAAGAACAAGGGATAAAGAGACAGTTGTCTGCTAGGACTCCTCAGTGGAATGAATTTGTCGAAAGGAAGCATAGGACAGTCCAAGAAGGTACTAGATCAATGATGGAGGAAGCTAACCTATGGGATGTATACTAGAGAAAAGATATACATACTGTTGTCTACATTCAAAATAGAGTTCAAGTCAAAAGTGCTACAATAAGAATCTAGGAAAGATCATTGAGAGTGCTAATGTGAAGGTTGATGAAGTCAAAGAAAGAATATTAGATCTGAGTAGCTATGAATCAAATGAACAAGAAGACAGTCAAGTTGAAGAAGAAGAAGCTCCGAAAAGAATTCCTGAGATCCCTAGGGATTGTGCAGAAGTACCACATTGAAGACCAGTTCTTGGGTAAAAAGAGGAAAGGTGCATTAACAAAGAAAAATAATTGCAGATGAATAGGTAAATCTCTATTAAACCTATAATAGCGGATGAGGCATGCAAGGATAAGTTTTCGATCAAGGCAATGGAAAAAGGAACTAATGCAGATTATGAAGAATCAAACTTGGGAACTTGTCTCAAGACTAGAGATTGAATTGAATGAGAATAGAGAAGTGGTGAGGAATAAGGCATGGCTATGTGTAAAAGGTACTCATAAGTGGAAATAAAGACTCTAAGGAAACTCTTTCTCTGGTAGCATAAATGGAGGCTATTAGGTTGTTTCTAGCCTTTGCAACACATAAAAATTTCAAAATAGATATGAAGACTAGGATGAAGAAGACATCGTTTTAACTAGACTAATGATAAGGGAAGCCTGTAGGAGAAAAGTTGCAGACAGATGAGTGTTGACCTAAGGAAATTGATGGCTATATGTGTTGACAGTGATTGATATACATTGTTTTCATAAGTTGTCATGAAGGTTGATAAAAGATGGAATGTCATGGTTGGATGTCATACCCTGATTTGAGGAGAGTCAAGTCTAAAGCTTTGAGAAGACAAGATATGCATGGGAAGGTCCTAATGTGAGCTAGAGTTGATACAATCTGATGTGCACTCCTAAGGAGGAGTATTCAGAGTAGTAAAAAGAAAGAGGTGTAGCAGTGCAGGTAGTAATCAAAGATGGTTGTTGAAGTCAACAGGATTCATGACGTCACCTCTTAGGGGAAGCAGGTAGATGATATGAGTTTCTGATAAAGAGCAGTAAGTGTTGCAGTGTTACTGACAGAGAAAATAGTGCAATAGTAGCAAGATCTGAATTTGAGCTTTGATAACCAAAGAAAGAGAGAAGTAAAAGTCTTGACACCCTTTGCCATTGATGTCAAAGGGGGAGAGAAGTTCATGTGAAAAACCAAAGTTGCAGTTAGAGAAAGCATCAATTAAGGGGGAGCAAAGAAGCAAATTGTAGACACCCAAATTTGTCCCAACTTTGTCCATGTCCTACAACACCCTGTTAAAACATTATCCTAAATATCATAAGCCATTTTTGTCCTAAATCCCACTCTTAATCCCATTTATCCATTAGCCAATTAATTAAATAAATTTTATTTATTTAATTAATTCCACATCATATCCCAATCATATCCTATCCTCATCCCAATTAATTAAATAAATTTTATTTATTTAATTAATTTCCACATCATATCTTATCGCATCCTATTCAACTTCTCAATTAATTAAATAAATTTTATTTATTTAATTAATTTCCAACTATATCACAACTAATTCAAATATTTTATTTGAATTAAGTCCTCATCTTTTATCACATTCCAACACTTGTCTAGTCAATCATGTGTTGTAGTACAACTTTCATTCAATCCTTCACATGCAAAATTAATGGGACCTAATTTTAGTATTTATCTACACAAGCACACCTAAGCCTTATCTTCCCTTGCCACATGTCACATGACTACAATTTCTTAATGTGCAAGGAAACCTAACTTAATCCTATCCATCCATTTCATCTAAAGCCCTAATTGATCCTAGCCATCCATTGGAACCAAGCCAATCCTATAAAGCAAGCCTCTTTTGAGACATTAGAGGAGATTTTAGAGGACATTAGAGAGGACATTAGAGAGGAGATTAGAGAATGGAGGATCTTCTTCATGCAACCTCACTCTGCTGAATTTTCATCTCAAGCCATTATCCATCATCTTCAATCCATCTAGCTTGCATCCTTATCAACGTTATGCTACGGAATCGAGCAATCAACACAACAAAGCGATCAATCAATCGAGCTCATCTTGCATCTTCGAGGTATTGAATTATTTGGGTTTAGGTTATTGCATTTCATTGTTTGAATCATTTCCATTTATAAATCCAATTTTTTTGATATACATTCTAGCACGCCCAGTGGGACTCACGTCCTTGATTAAACTCTCCTGTTTGAGTTGTTTTTTATGAAGTTTAGATCTCTTAGAGCACCAATCTTTCATTTTTACAAGCTTTTGTAGCAAAAATTTGAATTTTTCTAACCCTAGTTTGCAAATATTTGGCTAAAAATATATGTATATGATCTCTTAGCCTAAATCTAACCTCACCATTGCATTTGGGAGGATGTTTCCATAAATTTTGAGTACAAATTTGGCTAAATTTGATGAAAAATGGAGCATTTGGCGAAGAAAACAATAACCGGACTGCAAAAATGCGCTTCTGGTAATTCAGCGTGCCTCTGATCAAACAGCAGTCGCCTGGGCTAAATCAGCTCGCCTTTGATCAAACAGCAGTCACTTATGGTCAAATTTGGCTCGCTTTTAAACAAACAGTCATAAGCTTTTGGTAAAATTCAACTCGCTTTTGAACAAAAACGGATCGCATATGGTAAACTTGGTCGCTTATGGTTAACATTTGCAATCTCTCATCTGAAACTTTCCAAATCATTTTTGGGCTATTAGGCATCACTTTTGGTCCTTTGTTGGTCACATATAAGCTATTATTTGTCACTTCCATCCATTTTTGCATCGCTTATGAGCAAAAAACCACCGCTTTCTGCGTATTCATGTCGCTTCTACACTTAAATCAGCCGCCTATAGTGCTTTTGTGGATTGCTTTTGTTTTAACAGTGATCGCCTTTGATCTAATCTGCATCACTTTCATCTCAACAGTGCTCACTTTTAGTATAATTGAATCACCTTTGGTTTGACAGTGATCATCTTTTGCAGAGCTAGGGTTTCTGCCGCGTATTGTTATTTTGCAGATACAGATCGCTTGTTGACTGAAATCAATCGCTTTGGGGTTTTATGCGTCGCTTATAACCCTACAACACTCACATCTGGTGCTTTTCTAAATCACATTTGATCTATTGGGGATCACTTATGGTAAAACAACGGTCGCTTCTAATCAACAGTAAATCGCATCTGGCAACTGTAACTTGCTTCTGGTTGCTGTCATTGTGCATCTTGGTGTTTCTATCATAACTTTCACATACGGAGGCCAAATCGCACAAACAAGGACTCGTTGGAAAGCTGGGAGGACGAAATTTGTATCTAAGTAGGTTTTATTAGGTGACTATACCAGTTTTTAGGCTTTTTTATCAGTCAAAGTTCTGGTTCATTGCAAACTTCATTTGAACATAACTTGGGCAATTTTGATTGTTTTTCAGTGAAACTTTTTTTTCAAATTGCTTAGAATCTCCTAAAATTTCTGTTTATGCAATCCATTCTCTTGTATCAGATCATTTTAATAAGATTTTATCAGATTTCATCTTTTTCATATAATCATCTTCTTTGCAAGTTTACTCGTTTCTTTTTGGAATTGGTGACTTGTAGAGGCATCTAAGGAGCTGGAGCAGCATTGACATCAACATCTACAGCAAATTGGATAGCGAATTAACTAGGTGCAATCATTTCATCTCTTATCTTCCAATCTTGCTTGATCACACATTTGGACTTTGGGCATAAAACGAACAACTTGCTTGCTATCACATCGTCAAGAAATTGGGCTTAAAACGAATCATTGTATTCCATCACATTTAGATTTGGGTTTAATATGAACAAGTGCTTGAACTATCTTCCACACATCTCATTTTGTAAAGGGTCAATTAACAACTACGAGTGTGAATCAAGTGATAGCTCACTTGGTTTGCTTTTGTATACCCTATCTTAGGAGGCCTGCTTGGAGACACACCACTCCAAGGGATGACCTCAATCGAGGCTGAATCAAAAGACACTGTCATTGGGAGTTGTGAATCTTGTCACTCTTGGCTAAGCTCCAAAGAACTTTATACCTTTGGGAAGTGAAGGTGAAGGGTGGGTTACCCCTTTCTCCCGGCTGTGTGGCAGGATTTCACTTTCAATTCCTTCGTCAACCTTGTGCAATCTAGCCTAAGACCTAATTGGCCATACCCACTTGACTAGACATTAGGCTTGTTGATGTGTCTTCCATGTGTGCTTGCTTAATCATCACATTTCATTTTCAAAGTCAAAAAAATTGCTTGTGTCTTGTGTGAGTGATTCATGTGTGTATATGCATAATCATTTGTTTGAACATTGCCAAATCAATCTAAACACTCAATCCTAATCATATCCACATCATCATCGAATCATAACCAATCACTTGCCAAAAAGGACTTACGACTTAAACACTTGTGTGACATCATGTCAACCTTAGAGAACCTCCAAAAGATCCTTCATATGCTTCGCCACATGCATGCAAGCCAATCACCTTTAGAGCAGCAAACCTTTCAAAGCATTCAAGAATTGATTCAAATATGTCGAACAAACCAATCCTCACACATGCAATGCCTCTTGGAAGAAATTCAACATCTCATGGCCACTTGCAAAGTCCAACGACCATCCTATCTATTACCTATTCCATCATATCTATCCACTCATCAACCCAATTCAATACCAACTTATTCCATTTCTTCTAATATTATCCCTTATCCACATCAACACATCACTTCACAACAACCCATTCAACAATTCTAACAACAACAAATCCAAATGCCATCCCAACCTCAACAAATTCCACCTCAATCCTATGCGTCATCCACCTTAACTTCATACCAACCTCATCTATGTACACATCATATCAATGCCACATCAACATATGAACATCCACCTCAAGCTTATCCAATCCCTCATGCCACCATTCCAATGCACTACCAAGTCCATCCACAAGGCAATCAAGTGATATCACAAGAACAACATGCAAGTCCAAATAGCCCTTTGTACATAAATCAAGCAGGTCCAAGTACACCTTTTCAACAAGACCATCAAGCACCATTGATAGACCTAAGTCCACCTTTCCAACAAGAAGCACATCCAAGTCCAAGTGGTCCCTTGTACATAAATCAAAGCCCAATTTATCCTATGCAAGATCTAATAACCTTTGACAAGGGAGATACCAATCTAGAGTGGCCTTCACCATCCAATCACCCACCAACACATGAGCCAACAAGTCCTATCCCAACACCACCATGTCATCGCAATCATAATCCATTGATCCCTCCATTACCTTCATCACCAAGTCATGCTAATCCTTCACCAATGGATGCGGCTGAGATAGTTTTACAAAGGATGCTTGAAGCAAAACTCATCAAACTTCCTGAAGTCAAACCATGTGAAGAAAGTCCATATGATGAACATGATTATTGTGCATACCATAGGACCAAAGGCCATAATACAAATCAATGCCCAATATTTGTCTCAATTGTTTACAAGGTGTACCTACCTACAATAAGAAATCATGCCACATCATCCCAATCCCATGTGTCACACCCATCTAGTCCACATCCTAATCCATCAAACTCCATTATCCTTCCATCCAATCAAAATCCTACTCCTAATCCTACAACATCATCTGCTATTATTGCTCATCCCCTATATTTCCCATCCACTCATACCCTTGCAAAGGATGTGATCTATTGGCTACTAGCTAGGAATAAACTACCTCCATGTCAAACATCCATTCATGAGCCTACCAAAGCACTTCCAAAGGTCATGTCCAATCCTATAATCCCATCATGTGGTCCACCTATCCTTGAGCCTATCCAAGAGACCTCAATTAACATTCTTAGCCCTTTAAGCCCATCATGTGACCTACAAGCCATCAAGCCTATTCAAGAACCTTCTATCATTAATCCAAGTCAAGAGTCATCATGTTCTCATGTTGTTGACCAAGAACCCATCCAAGAGCCTTAGACTTCCATTCAAGCAACCCAAGAGGTATGTCAAATATTTAATCCTAAGCATGTGAAAACATTAAGCCCTAGTCCAACTCAAGATCAAAACACTTTCATGCAACCCATCCATAACATATATATTTTCCATGATCAAGATGATACCTATGAAGAAGCTATCCACGAGCACCTTGATCCTATCTATAATCCTATATCTATCCATGAGCAAGATATCCACATTGCTCCTAGTCATCCATCATCTAGCCCTATCCATAATGAGCAAACATCCACTTATCATGATGAGACACTTGTCCCCCAAGTAAGCATAAAAGATCAAACAAATAACTTGGATCATAGTGAATATAATGCTAATCAAGATCCTAATGATCCCCCTTCCACATCCATCATTGATCCCATTTCAAATCCATCATGTCCTATTGGTCTATCCACCGTTATACATGAGTGTTCTTCCTTAGGACAACAACGACCTTTATCCACTTCAGTTTCTCCATCCAATAAAGAGCTCAAGTCTAGTTCTCAAAACACATCTAGTCCCATAGTCAATTGCATCCTCCAAAACATGAACTACAAAGGTAAAGGCCTAGGCCTTTATGAACAAGGTATTTTGGAGCCAAACCATGTCAAGATCCCTCCAAGCTCATATGGCCTTGGATACACACCCCAAGGTAAACAAGGCCAAGATGTTGGTAATCCCTTCATGCATCCTAAACCTACCACTTTCTATCACACTCCCCATCATGTTCCCAAAACATATGTAGTCATTTCACCTCCATCATCCTATAAATGTCAAAAGCATGTGACCGTACACCTTCCGCCATCTAATTTGCCTCCACTTTTACCAACTCCAAATATCCCTCCATCCACCTTGCCACCATTGCTTCCAACACCTAATTATCAACTCATTCATAAGTATCCTTACATCCCTAATCATGGCCAACAAAAGCACACATCGTTTAAGCATAAAGCTTCCAATCATTCCATCCAATCCATCCACCCCATGGGATTCAAAAGCAAAAATTTTGATGCCTCTACTTATAAAGTTAAAAATCAAACTCAAAGAAAAGTTCATCTAAACAACCATCTAAGCCATTACCTCCAAAAGCAAAGCCCAAAAGAAAAATGGTTTGGGTTCCTAAGCAAATAGCTAGCAAGTCAAATGAGGCATCCTCATCCACATCTCAAGAATCCCAACCACCTATACCCATCCAAAAGCCTATTTCCATCCAAAACTTCCATTCACTTCAAAAATCCCACAAGCAAAACAAAAGCACTAAAAATCCTAAATCTATGTGGGTTCCTAAATCACTTCATCAACCATCTCCTAAGCAAACATCTGCATTGCTTCCTACACCACCATCTCACCAAAAGCTTCAATGTTTATCACGGTGTGTGCAACCATTGGTCATGGTTCCCTTCCACTCTGCAGGACCTCCACATAACTACATCTCCCCATCTTCCATCCATTATCCTACATATCTCCCCCATGCTATCCCTATGGTCCATGCTTTTGCATAAGCCTTCCATCCATTCATCCTTGCATGAACCCTTCATAAATCCACACCATAAGCCACTAGCCTAGCCTACCATAATTCCACATTATAATCCATTATCTACCTAATCCATCTCGCTTCCACGCAATCCCTTATCAACATCTATGAGCATAATGACATGGTCCATGCGATGACATCCATCTCTAATGGGACCACCAACATCCATCAAACTAGACACTTGAGTCCATCCTATCCATTACCATGGTGAAAACCTGGCAAACAGGTGCCATGTGTAATTGTCATCCCATCAAATAAAATAAAATAAAACAAAACAAAAAAAAAAAAATCAAAAAAGTAAAGAGAAAGCCCTTCATCCAATGGTGAAAACTTGGTAAACAGGCGCCTTGGATAAGTACCATGATAAAAACCTGGCAAACAGGCATCATGTGTAGGTTGATCTTCTATGTCACCTACACTTGGGGGCACATTGTCTCATCCAACCTATCCATTTCCCAACTATCTATCCCATTATATCATACCAACTTATCTTATCCTATCTTGTCATCCTACCATCCTTAGCCATTACCTCCACATGCCTATCCTATTGAACCCATTTATCCATCCTTCTGCCTTTTGATTTTGAAGAAGACATAAGGGCGAAATGTTGAAACATGTTTGGATCTTTCTTGGCATACCTTCTTTCCAACCAAGTCCTATCCATTGACCATTTATCCATCTCATTTAAACCAATCCATCATGTCATCCCTTGGTCATGAGCCTTGTCATGTACGAGACCTAAGCATTACCACCTAGAATGGGGCAAGTTCTTCCTATGCAACATAGCCTTTGGAGATCACATCCTAGCTCCCTTATGACCCATCCACTATGGCGTATCCTTATCATGAGCTTTCCATCTTATAGCTTATCCCCATTTGTTTATCATGAAGCTTTCCAATATAGCCTACCTATCTGTTTATCATGAGGCAATCATCCATTCCACCATGGCCTATCCTTTTATTCAACCATCTATCATCAGCCTTTCATCTTATCCACTATCATCCATCCTTTTATCCATCCAATCCCATTCATCCATCCTTGCACCTAGACTTGGTTTCCTCCCTTGTCATTGGTATCTAGCACAAAGGCTACCTAAATTGTAAATCCATTGATGTTCCAAAACATTCAAAAAACACAAAAAAAATTAAAATATTCCAAAAAACACAAAAAATCAAAATATTCTAAAAAAAAAACTAAAAAATCAACTATCCAACGAAAAATCCAAGAAATAATACGAATCACATCATCTAAATCAATCCATTACATCAACATTCAATCAAAATCAAATCATCATCATCATCATCAATTATTCTTATCAATAACATCCATTTCAATAAATCATTTCTTCCAATCATATCAATCCAATCAATCTATGCAATGATCTTAAATCCAAGTCACACTAATCCATATCAAGCAAGCTAATCAATCAAGGAACATTATCCAATCAAATCAATGGGTTTTGATCCTAATCTTGTCATGAGACCAATCAATCAAATTATCAGCATCATCAATGGGATATAGCATTCCCACATCTTTGTGTTGCTCTAGGGATATAGCTTTCCCCACAATGACAACACTATCTATCATCAACAAAACAAACAATCAATCATTGGTTTATGACTTGACAAGGGCAATACCTTGTTTGTTTTACATCCTTTGAGCATACTGAGAACACTTGCTCCTGCTTAGATTGCGTGAACACTCTAATCATCACTCCATCACTATCATCATTCAAAACAATCCAATCATCAAAACAATCAACCCAGCAATAGAAAACATCACAACCAAAGCACATCAATCCAACTATCAAAACAATCCTATCAATCATCAACATTAACACCAAAGCAAATCAACTCAAGCACATCAAGCCAACCATCAAAACAAATCCAATCACTTCAGCAAATCAAAAGTAGCTCAATCCACCACAAATCATCCTTCCTTCATCAAATCAATCTAATCAGCATTTCATCATCTTCCAACCATTCCAAACAAAGATCCAAATGCAAGCCCATCCTTAATCCATACCAATCAAGTTAATCAATCAAGCCAAGTTATCCAATCACAATCAATGGTCTTGATCCTAGCCTTGTTGTAAGCCAAATCAATCAATCAACCAATCAGCCAACCAACTCAGCAAACAGCCTTGTGTTGATCTAGGGATATAGCTTTCCCCACAATGACAACACTATCAGCAAAACCATCAAACAATTAATCATTGGTTTACAGCTTGACAGGGGCAATACCTTGTTTGTTTTTTAATCATTTGTGCATGCTTGCTTGTGTGTGTTATCATTTTATCTTGCATTTGTATCACATCAGTAACTTTCCAGCTAATATTCATATCTTGTGTATGTTGGAATAGCCTTTTGCACTATCCTTTGCATCTAAGGTCATATCATACCTTTTGTGCATTAGGACTACAATGCTCTAAGTTTACTTCCTCATACGTTAGACAAGGTTGTATTACGCTAGGGCAGGAGACACAACATCACCCTGGATCCTTATACCTTGGTGCATAACGTCTAGTGCTATATCAAACATCATGGTTGCTCACCTTGATTGTAGCATAACACATCATCCATTTCTTCTGTCCATTCCCTTAGCTTTCTTTTGTAGCCAAGCCATTTCTTTTCGAGAGCCTACCCGTGTTTGTCCAACCCGCCTAACCTCTCAAGGGGGCATCATCATCCTATCTCTCCATCATCATCATATCTTTTCATCATCATCATATCTTTTCATCATCATCATATCCTTACATCAGCATCCCTATCAATTATCTATACCTTAACTTCTTTGAAATGATGTTACTCGACACAAAGCTCATCATCTTGAACATCATCTTAAAGAGGGGCAAAATGTAGACACCCAAATTTGTCCCAGCTTTGTCCATGTCCTACAACACCTTGTTAAAACATTATCCTAAATATCATAAGCCATTTTTGTCCTAAATCCCACTCTTAATCCCATTTATCCATTAGCCAATTAATTAAATAAATTTTATTTATTTAATTAAATCCCATTAAATCCCATCCTTATCCCACTTAGCCAATTAATTAAATAAATTTTATTTATTTAATTAATTCCACATCATATCCCAATCATATCCTATCCTCATCCCAATTAATTAAATAAATTTTATTTATTTAATTAATTTCCACGTCATATCTTATCGCATCCTATTCAACTTCTCAATTAATTAAATAAATTTTATTTATTTAATTAATTTCCAACTATATCACAACTAATTCAAATATTTTATTTGAATTAAGTCCTCATCTTTTATCACATTCCAACACTTGTCCAGTCAATCATGTGTTGTAGTACAACTTTCATTCAAATCCTTCACATGCACAACTAATGGGACCTAATTTTAGTATTTATCTACACAAGCACACCTAAACCTTATCTTCCCTTGCCACATGTCACATGACTACAATTTCTTAATGTGCAAAGAAATCTAACTTAATCCTATCCATCCATTTCATCTAAAGCCCTAATTGATCCTAGCCATCCATTGGAACGAAGCCAATCCTATAAAGCAAGCCTCTTTTGAGACATTAGAGGAGAGATTAGAGGACATTAGAGAGGACATTAGAGAGGAGATTAGAGAATGGAGGATCTTCTTCATGCAACCTCACTTTGCTGAATTTTCATCTCAAGCCATTATCCATCATCTTCAATCCATCTAGCTTGCATCCTTATCAACGTTATGCTGTGGAATCAAGCAATCAACACAACAAAGCGATCAATCAATTGAGCTCATCTTGCATCTTCGAGGTATTGAATTATTTGGGTTTAGGTTATTGCATTTCATTGTTTGAATCATTTCCATTTATAAATCCAAATTTTTCGATATACACAAATAAAATTTATTTGTCTTGATGGTTTTTCACATCATGTGTTGCCATCAATGAGAAAGGGTGAGATTGTTGCATGTATGAGCAGTAAGAGTTGTCATTGATGTCAACACCTAAGGTCAACATATAAGTTATTTGGTTAAGTTGGAACAAGTGTTTGATTGTTCTATCTCCCATAACAGTGCAGTGTTTTGCTCCGCATTTCCTCAGCATTGTAGACCAGAGTGTGAGATTGGGATATGATTTAGAGAAGTGCCTGAAGATGTTAGATCCCAAGTTTGGTGGTCTAGAATACTGTGCAACAAAATATCTATTCACCAGTTTGAAGACTGTGTCTGGTAATGTGTGCAGAGTGATAGAGAGAAAATGTTTTGCTTCGCATTTCTCCGCAAATCAGAATTTGGCTTTGTGGTTCTGGACTTAAGCTTGGAAAGTCCATATCTATCTTTATTCCAAAGGATTTGTGATTTGGTGCTCTAAAAGATAAGTTTGTGTTATACTTCAGGTGAAAGTTGTTGAGTTCAAGTGATATTTATTGTCTTCTATTATCTCCAAGTGAGATCTGTTGTGGATGGATTTGTTGGCTCTCAGGTGAATCTATGTTTTTTGTGGATGTGTCAAGATCATGTTAAAGCATTGCACAAGGTCTGCTGGTTATGATTGTGATCGAGGAAGCATGTGATTAAGAATTCTCCCAGTTTATGTTGTTTGTCTAACAATAGAAGGTAGATTGCCTTACGGATCGAAGATATATTTTGGATCAATGTCTTAAGTGGTTAAATGTTTTGTATGAACCTATATGAACATGATTGTGCAAGGATTTGGGTCCACATAGCATATAATGCATTGGATTGAGCCGACAAGCTGCATCTTTCAATGTACATGTTTCATATTTTGGATGCCGACCTAATTATGGATCAAATCATGATGCGAATATATAAGAGTGATGAATTTTGGTTGAGGTAATGTGAATGTGTGTGTGATCGAAGCAAGCATGTGTATAGCAGAGCACAGATGGAAGATCAATGAAGATGAAGACTCAAGATTCAATATTCAGCTGCTAAATGACTGCACCCTGGCATACTGATAGATGCTTTTGCAGTATTCATATTTCCTATATAATTTCACTTATACTTGGGAGTGAACCATCATCATTAAGGCAGTGAGCTTAGAAGTGAGTAACCATTAGGGTTTAACAACCCTCACTGTAATCTTTCTAGGTTTAGGATTGAGGCAGTAAGCCTGCTAGACCTAGTTGTACTTCATGGCGGTGAGCCAACATGTTCTAGGCCCGTGGAATGACCAAGCCTGAACATCACCATTTGTAAAAGATTGCAATATATATTGAGAGCCAATCCTCTCCGTGGTTTTTCCCTTTCTTGGGTTTTCCACATACAAATCTGGTATCTCTTGCAACTATGTTTAAGTTTCTGATTTCATGCTTTCATGGATTAATCATAATAATAGTGGACAAGTGATTAATGTTTTAAAGTGTAGTAGTTAAGGTTTTGGGACAACTGATTCATCCCCCCCTCTCAGTTGTCTGGTGAATTTCAACATACCTGCATTCATTCACACTCAACTTGACGTCAATAGGTTAGTTCATCAAAACATAGCCGAAGCAAAACATTATAATCACATCGATAATATTTAATATTAAATCAACTTCAAAATTCACGTAAATATAACATCATGATAATTACCTTCACACACGTGGAATTTACTCAGTAAAAAAAATCATAGTAAATGTTCACTAATCTAGAATAATAATATAGTCCATAAAACGAGATGTGACATCCTCCCCACTAGGAAGAGACATCGTCCCGATGTATTATTACACAACTTAAATAATAATGTCAATCTACCACCAATAATTTATCCAAAGTATCATAAAATAATAACAGTAACTCAAAGTATCATAATCCATACATGAATAAGAAATCTATGCTATATCCTCAAATGAGGAAAAGATCTATCAATCTCCTCCGCATCCTCCCATGTGGCACTATCCTCTAAATATCGGTCCCATTGGACCTTATACTGCACCACATCCCTACTACACAACTTAATGTTGTACCTCTCCAAATTGCAGTGGGCTCCACCAACACCACTCATGGATCCTGAACTTGGAGAGCACACCAATCAAGAATGTGTGACACATCAATATGATAAATCTTAAGAAAGGACACATGACAAACATTATGGATTCTGGCAAGTATAGGTAGTAGATCAAGTCTATAAGCTACATGATTGATCACTTCCAAGACATCAAATGTTCCTACAAATCGAGGAGCAAGTTTGGATGCTTTGCCAAATGAAACTGAACTCTTCTAAGGTTTGACCCTTGGGAAGACTTTGTCACCAATTGAGAACTGTCTAGGTGTACTATTTCTATCTGCATAGTTCTTTTGATGATCTAAAGTTTGCTTCAATTTTTCTTTGATCAATCTCATCTAATCATCCATTTCCCTTAACATGTCAGGACCAATCACTATTCTGTCCTCCACCTTATCCCAACTGATAGGTGTTCGACACCTACGCCCATAAAGAGATTCAAACGGTGCCATTCCCAAAGATGCATGGTATGAATTGTTGTATGCAAACTTCACCAATGGAAGATACTCCTCCCATTTATACTATTGATCCATACAATACATCCTTAGAAGGTCTTCTACAACCTGATTGACTCTTTCCGTCTAACCATCCATTTGAGGATGATATGCCAAAATGAAATTCAACTTTGTACCCAAAGCTGCATTAAGAGTTGTCCAAAACCTAGATGCCATGTGAGTGTCTTGATTTGAAATGATCATCTTAGGCACTCCATGCAATCAAAAAATCTCCTGAACAAACTTCTTAGCTAATACCAAAGAACCATCTAAAAGATTCCCTAGAATGAAATGTGCTACCTTTGTCAACTTGTCCACAACCACTAAGATGACATCATGATAATTCTTAGACATGGGAAACCCCTAAATAAAATCCATACTTATTACTTGCCACTTATCCTTAGGAATACTGTGCGGGTACAACAATCCTACTAGATGCACATGCTTAGCTTTGACTCATTGACACTCCAAACATTGAGCCACAAATTCTGTCACATCCTTCTTAAGTCTAGGCCAAAAGTATAAGGGTCTCAAACCTTCGACCATCTTGGTCACTCCAGGGTGCTCTGAATATGGTGAGTTGTGGATCTCCTCAAGCACTAACTTCCTCAACTCTCCTAAGTTAGGAATATACATCCTTCCTTGATATCTCAAAAGTCCATCTGACTCAATCACATAGCCATCAAACCTATGATCTAAGGGGTCTACTTCCAAAGCTTTCCTCACTCTTTTATAATTCTCATCCCCTTGATGATTTTGAATCACTCTCTTCTTCAAATTGGATCTCATTGTAACCATGACAGCCAAATGTCTTTTTCTACTAAGAGCATCTGCTACTCTATTCTCCTTTCCTTTTATAAACTCAATTCCAAAGTCATACCCGCTAAGGAATTCTAACTGCCTCTATCATGCATTAAGGTTCTAGGTTGAGTAAATATATACTTGATCCCTAAATGATATGTCTTCAACTCAAAGGGATTACCTAGAAGATAATGCCTCCACATCTGAAGTGCATGAACTATAACGACTAACTCAAGATCATGTGATGCATAGTTTAACTCATATTGCTTTAACTTCCTTGACTCATATGCAACCACTTTCTCATTCTACATAAACACTCCTACTCCTTCTCTTAAAGCATCAGTTATAACTATAAAGTGACCATTAGGATCTGGTATGGTAAAGATAGGAGCAGTTGTGAGCTTTTCCTTTATCACTTAGATTTAAGCTTTCTCACACTTTTATATCCAATCAAACTTCTTACCCTTCTTTCGTAGTGAGGTAATTGGTGCTGCTATAGTTGAGAAACCTTCCACAAAATTTATATAATAACCTGCAAGTCCCATAAACTTCTGACTTCTGTCACACTCTGAGGTGCAGGCCATTCTATTATCGCTTCAATCTTCTTAGGATCAACTACAATCCCTTCTGCCAAGATTACATGACCAAGATAGTACACTTTATCTTGAAAGAATGTACACTTAGATAGCTTACCATAAAGCTTCCGCTCTCTCAAGTGTTGTAAGACTATCCTCAAATGCCTTTCGTTCTCTTCCACTGATTTAGGGTATATCAATATGTCATCAAGGAAGATCAACACAAAATAATCTAAGCAATCACTGAATATTCTATTCATCAAATTCATGAAGGTTGATGGTGCATTAGTCAACCCAAATGGTACCACTATGAACTCTAGTGACCATAGCGAGTTCTAAAAGTTGTTTTAGATATGTCCTCATCCTTAATCCACAATTGGTGATAGCCGAATCTAAGTTCTATCTTTGAGAACACTGTAGCTCCTTTCATCTCATCGAAGAGCTCATATATTCTTGGGAGTGGGTACTTATTCTTTATAGTAGCTTTGTTAAGCATCCTATAATCAATGCATAACCTTAAAGTCCCATCCTTCTTCTTTACAAAGATGACTAGTGTGCCCCATGGTGACACACTTGGTCTAATGAACCCTTGATTTAGCAACTCTTGTAATTGTGCTTTAAGTTCATACAATTATGTAGTAGTCATCCTATAGGGTGCCTTAGATTGAGGCTCAATCCCTAGTAGCAAATCAATTGAGAAGTCAAATTCTCTCTTTGGTGGTAACTTTGTCAACTCCACAAGGAATACATCTCAAAAATCTCTAAGGATTGGGTAGTCATTGAATGCTAGTTCTTCATTGTCAAGGTCCTTTACTTGGACAATATAAATGGCACACCCTTTCCTCTTGGATTTCTTCAATTGCATAGCTGATATTTGTCTAAGCTATAAAGGTCTCTTAGACCCATCAATTTCCACATGATTTCCAAGGTCATCCAAACATCTAACAACTTTGTCTTCATAGTTTACTATAGACTTATGTTTAGCTAACTAGTTGATTCCTAGAATCACATCATAAGACCCTAAAGGTGCTACATATAGATTAACTTGCATCTGAAAAACTTGGAAGCTCTAACTCGCTGCATTCTAGACATGAGTCTACTCTCTTTTATACTCTATTGCCATATTGTACCATCCAAGAGTTTTCCATATGCTCAGGTCTAATAGATAACTTAGATACTACTCTAGGATCTACAAAACATTATGTGGCACCAGTATCAATCAAGATAGAAACATGTAGTCCATAGAGTTTACCTTGAAACTGTATAGGTGCTGCTTGAAAGTTAGCATGCCGATTGTCCACTACAACATGTATCTGATGTTGAGGTGCTCCTTGCTGATTTATGTTTCCTCTTCCTGCTAATCTCTGTGGACATGAATTTGCATAATGCTCTTCTCCACAAACATAGCAACCACCCTTAGGTGCTTTTAGTCTTTCAGTCCTTTCTCACTAGTTGTTTTGGTTGTTATAGCCACCTCTTTTGTTTCCTCCATGCTGGTTTCCACCATTTCCATCCTGAGAGTTATTACCTCTCTTCAAATTCCTAATTTGTCAATTGTTATTACCTTGATTGTTATTCTGATTGAAATTCTATTGGTTATTTTGAGGTCTCTTGTTGGAAAACTTTACATCTCTCTGCTTACGGTAACTGGTTACTTGCTACAACTTCTATTCTTGTTTAATTGTGTTCTCAAAAAATGCATCCATAGTGAGTGGATTATGAATGTCTACCTCCACTCCAATCTAGGGCCTTAAGCCTAATATAAACTTCTTGATTTGGAATCTCTCGTCTGTTTGGTATAGTGGAACATACTTAAGTAGATGTGAGAACCTTTCCCAATAACTTGTTATAGACATTCCTTCTTGAACCAAATTCTGAAACGCTATCATCTTCTTGTCGAAGAAGAGTTGTGGTAACCACCTTTTCCTAAAAAGTTAAAGAAAAATTTCCCAAGTTATTTCACCAGGTAATAGTTTCTTATCTGCCTTCTCATTGTCCCACCATGTTGCTGCTTCACCAGTCAACTGATATGATCCCCACTTTGTCTTCATGTGATCAGAAGGATTTTGGAGCTCAAAGTATTTATCCATATTTATCCATTTCTATGATCCACGCCTTAGCTCCATCTCCAATTGTCTTTCCATCAAATTTAGGTGGTGAGACCTTCTTGAGGTCTTTTCCCAACTCCTCTACAATTCTTACATGATTGTTAGCATTCTCTCCAACCTCTGGAACCTAGACTTCTATCTTCAAGTTCTCATTCTATGCCTTAGTCCTTGGGTTTTCATTGGTATTTGCACCTCCTGGGTTTTCATTCTAATTCTGCTCTCTATGATTTCCTTTGATCTCCTACTCAAGAGCATTCATTCTCGTATCCTGTTGGGTCAAGAGAGAAAGAATACGATCCAATCTTCCATCTTGATCATTATTAGTATCCCCACGATTCCTTGCATTTTGACCATTACTTTCACCTCCATGGTTTCTTCTATTTTGACCACTTCCTAATCCTCCACTACGATCAGTGCTTCTAGTATTCATGATGAATAATATGCATCAAGTTCACAACTTAGCATAATAGTCCCAAAAAAAGAGGCCCTAGTGTTCAACCTAGAGATCCAATACCAAATGTAAAGTACTCAAATCATCACAAAAATTACATGAAGTAAATAATCCACTTAATTACATCATCTCAAATAAAAGATAAACCTCATAAATATGAATCAATAAAAGTCATCAAATCTTACAAAACTCACGTGCTCAATCCAGGTGATAGCACTATAAAAGATTATACAAAGTCCATTGGCTTTCATGCCATAATTTATGCAATTACAATTTACAATAAACATGTACAACAAGTATAATAAATCAAACAAACTCTTTAGTTGCCACAAACCCACATGGTTCTCCTGCGATCCAAGAGACAGGATCATGGTTCAGGTGCTTTTCCACCCAACAATGAAGCAATTACACTTCCCAAGATCCCTTCATAACATGAAGGAAACCCAACCCTGCATGAAATGTCTAGCTACCTGGAAACAACTGGCAGGAGGGAACACCTGATGCAACCTGAAGTCTAATGTGCAAATCTAAATAATGATATGCAAAGACAACTTACAATAGAAACTAAAATCTGAGATAGGAAGGTTTTAAACTTATTAAGATGGAACCTTACAAGTAGTTTTTAAATCAGCATTAAATAAATGATGAATGGGTATTCCATTCACAACTACAGGAACCTCTGATACAACAATACCAGACTGCAACAGTAACCTATTACTATCACCTAAATTTAAGAGTTATTTTCAATAGTAAGACACACAGTTCGACCAAGAAGTAGAGGCTGACTTTTAGCAAAAGATTGACTTCTAACAACATTACAGAGAAAGAAATAATTTAAGACTGCCAGAGAATAAATTATCAGCGATCAAAAACTTGTTAAAGTACTATTTCAAAAGTTCAGACAACGACCAAGGAAAGGGCCAATTCACTTAGCATGCAAGCCAATAAGCAAAGAAGCACAGGGGAGAAACAAGAATGGTGGTAGGAAGCTAAGCACAGGTGGCAAGAAGATAGGAACAACTGCCCAACTTATTGATTTTCTTGGCAGGCCGAACCAACTTTAGATGCCATGGGTTAAAGGAAAAGGTGGCAGGGAGATAGATCACAAAACAAAAATAATGAGCAATAGGCTGCTCAACTTCCTAGCACCCACGTAGGTTTAAAACATAGGCTTGTGTAATATTACAACAATCAAGGAATAAAATATAAGTTCAATAATCTATTTTGCATGCTAGAAAAAATAGCAAGTTGGTCACAAGGTGGAAGTAGATGGATAAAATACAATAACAAAGATAAAAATGAGCCAGCGCAAGGAACAGATCAACATAAAATGAGAGAGGGTCAACCTAGATCAAAATGTAGTCCAGAGGAAGAAGAATTCATGGGCCAAATAACTATGTTAAAAATCTTTTTCAACCTTAAATTACTGCCATTTATATCAAGGAAAATACCTAGTTATATTTGCTTGCCCAAGGAGTCCACTTCCTATTGTTGTCGTTGCTCCTCCTTCTCTCCTATCGCTACCCATAAAAGAATCACGTCCTCCTTCTTCCTACTATTAAAACTGTCGATGCTCAGAGCTGATAATCTTTCTACTGACCTCTTTGTATTTTATTAAAAATCTCTCCTAAACTTGGCATCCCATATTTTTAGGATTCCTATGCTTTTTTTATAACTAAAGTTTACTCATTTTTTGCATGAGATTTGCATTCATAGAGGCTTTGAATTTTATTTTAAAAATAGAATAAAATAACTTATTTATTTTTTTGTCACTTGCATGACAGTAACTTCTATATTTTTGTCATTTGCATGATAGTAATTTCTTTTAATTCTTTTATTTAGATTCTAAATATAATAATAATATTATTAATGCAATTCATCTATTTTTAATAAAGCATAATGA
The DNA here is from genome assembly GCA_027924645.1 of Cunninghamia lanceolata. NCBI lineage: Eukaryota > Viridiplantae > Streptophyta > Pinopsida > Cupressales > Cupressaceae > Cunninghamia > Cunninghamia lanceolata. The sequence continues at coordinate 6,026,711 of BSBN01000082.1, forward strand.
CTTAAATTAGCTCAAGAAGTATTTGCAATAATAATAATATATATACATATATATTATAATTAAACATAATTGTTTTAAGTCTAAATTAAATATTTTTTTTTTCAAACAATAATATTTATAAAAAAATAGGAAAACACTTATTATTATTTATTATTAAATAATATAAATTACACCATATTAAATATAGATCAAAAGAACATTAATATTTATAACTAAATCATTCATTCAAAATGGACTTATTGAAGTAATTAAAACACATATTTATCTATTCCCAAGTCATCAATCACATTTATCGAGTAATTAATAATGCATAATAAGATCATTTAGAAAATGCAGTATGACATGAGACTATGTGAGTGTGTGAGTGCATCAGGCTTATCCATCCCAAACAGTTCTTGGCAAGTGGCTAGAACATCTCTACCTCAACCATGTTCTCATCGTCAATGAGTACCTGCATTCATTCACACTCAACTCGACGTCAATAGGTTAGTTCCCCAAAACATAGCCGAAGCAAACCATTATAATCACATCGATAATATTTAATATTAAATCAACTTCCCAATTCACACAAATATAACATCACAATAATTACCTTCACACACATGGAATTTACTCAAAGTAAAAATAATCATAGTAAATGTACACTAATCTAGAATAATAATATAGTCCATAAAATGATATGTGACATGGTTAAGAAAAGTTACTATGTTAGAGAAGATGCAAGTATTTATGATGATGAATCTAATTATGAGGATGATAATGATAATGAATGCTTATTCATAGCCCTAAGAGATGAAACTGTTTCTGCTAACTCTGGAAACTGTGTGAAGAAAAAGGGTCCGAAAGCAAGTACTAACCCTGAAGGCACTGTAATGTCTGCTTTTCATGCTAGAAGAGAAAAAGATGACTTGGTCATTGACAGTGGATGCTCAAATAATATGACATGTGATAAGAGTAAGTTTGTTAAACTTGAAAAATATGATGGTGGAGTAGTTAGGTTTGGTGATGATGCAGCTGCTAAGATCTATGGTAAAGGTTCAACTAGTTTTGATGGAAAACATAACACTAATGATGTTCTTTATGTTAAGGGTTTAAAGCATAATCTTTTGAGTGTTGGATAGATCTGTAGCAAAGGATACAATCTTATGTTTTAGGATGATGGCTGTGAGATCAGAAAAATCTCTGGAACAATGGTTGCTACTAGAAAGAGGACAAGTGGAAATATTTATCATCTCAAAGGTGGTGATAGTTATTATTTATGGTCCTCAGATAAGTGAGAGTTGGCTATGGCATAAGAGATTGTGTCACATCAATTTTGATATCCTAGTAAAGATAAGTTCAGTTCAAGCTGTGAGAGATCTACCAAAGATTACAAAGCCCATCAATGTTGTCTGTAAGGAATGTCAGATTGGAAAGAAAACAAGAAGAAGCTTCAAAGTCAAGGATTAGTTGTCTGTCAGACTGTTGGAATTGGTACATATAGATCTTTTTGGTCCTACCAGAGTAAGGAGTTTTCAAGGTGACATGTATTTTGTGTTATTTATTGATGGAGTTTTCAAGGTGACATGTATTTTGTGTTATTTATTGATGATTGCTCTAGAATGACATGGGTCACTTTTTTTAAGAAAAAATAAGAAGCCCTAGATAAGTTTAAAGCCTTTTAAGCAATCGTTGAAAATGAAATGGATATGAAGATCAAATGTTTGAGGTCTAACAAAGGTGGATAATTCACTTCTAATGCATTTAACATGTTTTGTGAGGATTATGGGATAAAGAGGCATTTATATGCCCCTAGGACTCCTCAACAGAATGGAGTGGTTGAAAGAAAGAATAGGACTATTCAAGAAGCTGCAAGGACAATGATAAAGGAAGAAAAACTACTGAAAGTCTACTAGAGAGAAGCAATTCAGATTATTGTCTACATACAGAACATAGTACAAGTAGGAGTAAATGACACAAAGACTCCCTATGAGCTATGGTATAGAAGGATTCCTACTATTAAATATTTTAAAGTTTTTGGAAGCAAATGTTATATCAGAAGAGATGAAGAACTAGGAAAGTTTGATGCAACGTGTGATGAAGGTATATTCCTTGGGTATTCTACTAGAAGCAAAGCTTTTTGGTGCTACAACAAAAGGCTAAGAAAAATTATTGAAAGTGCTAATGTTAAGGTTGATGAAGGTATATAGAAGATCTTAGAGGTGAATGAATATGAATCAGATGAGTCTTCAATAAGTAAACAAGAAACTGAAGAAAAAGAAGTACAAGTTGAAGAACAAGAAGTTTTGGAAAGAATCCCTAAAACTCCCAAGTATGTGTAGATACATCACACTGAAGACCAGATCATTGGAGATAAGAGCAAAGGTGTTTTGACAAGGAGAGTTGCTAAAGAATAGGTAAATCTATGTTTACTTTCTAAAGTTGAACCAAAAACAATGGTTGAGGTATGCAAGGATGAGTATTGGATCAAGGCTATGGAAGAAGAACTAATGTATATTGAGAAGAATCAGACTTGGAAACTTGTCCCAAGATTAGAGAACAAAAATGTAATTGGAACTAGGTGGGTATTCCAAAACTAATTGAATGAGAATGGAGAAGTGGTAAGGAAAAAAGCAAGACTAGTGTGTTAAGGCCACTCATAAGTGGAAGGAATAGACTATGAGGAAACTTATGCTCTAGTGGTAAGAATGGAGGCTATTAGGATGTTTTTGGCTTTTACAACACATAAGGATTTCAAAGTTTATCAAATGGATGTGAATTTTGCTTTCTTGAATGGTGAGTTGGAAGAGGAAGTGGGCATAGAGCAACCAGAAGGATTTTAATTGTCAGATAAGCCAAATATGGTTTACAGGTTGAAGAAGACACTTTATGGATTGAAGCAAGCCCCTAGAGCTTGGTATGCAAGGCTAGATAGGTACTTATTACAACAAGGATTCAATAAAGGTATTGCAGATAGCAATTTATACATAAAAGTAAGTGGAGATCAAATTCTAATTGTGGAAGTGTATGTAGATGATATAATTTTTGGTGGAAATGAAGGTATGTGTAAGAGTTTTGTAGATGAAATGCAGAAAAAATTTGAAATGTTAATGTGTGGGGAAATAAATTTATTCCTTGGCTTACAAATCAATCAGGCAGATAAGGGTATTTTCATTTCTCAGTCAAAGTATGTAAAAGAGTTGTTAAAGAAGTTTGGAATGGAAGATTCTAAACTAGTGTGTACTCCTATGGTTACTGCTTGTAAGTTGAGCAAGAATGATGAATCTCCTAAGGCTGATCAGAGCAAGTATAGATTAATGATTGGATGATTACTATATCTGACTACTACTAGACTAGATATTATGCATGAAGTCTATCTTGTGGCTAGATTTCAAGATCCTAGAGAGTCACATGTTATGGTAGTTAAGAGGATATTCAAATATTTAAAGGGTACTCTAAATCATGGCTTGTGGTATCCAAAAGATACTAACTTTACTCTAAGTGTTTATACAGATGTAGATTGGGTTGGTTGTGTAGATGACATGAAAAGTACAAGTGGTGGTGCATTCTTTCTTGGATGCAGATTGGTGTCTTGGCTAAGTAAGAAACAAGATTCTGTGTCTTTATCTACTATAGACGCAGAGTATATTGCTACAACATCATGTTGCACACAGGTTTTATGGATTAGACAAACCTTGAAGGATATGAAAGTTGTGTATGATGAGCCAATTTCTAATTTCTGTGATAATACAAGTGCTATTAACATTTCAAAAAATCTAGTGATGCATTCCAGGACAAAGTATTTCTCAATTAGGTATCACTTTTTGAGAGAGAAGGTTGCAAAGAATGAAGTGAAGCTTGAGTATGTGCCTACAAAGGATCAGGTTGCTGACATATTCACTAAGGCTCTTCCTAAGGATACATTTGAGTATCTCTGGGAGAAGTTAGGGGTTATTGCCCCTCCTTTGAACTAGATGCATAAGGAGGTGCATTAGTCCAGTGGATTTCAAGATTCATTCTTTTATGGACTGATGTTGGAGGCTATCTCTCAAGGGGAGAAGGTAGTGGTCATGATGATTATCACAGTCAGGGGGAGTAAGAGTTGGTATAGTTTGGTGTGCACTCCTAAGGGGGAGTATTCAGAGCAGTGAAAATAAAAGTTCATGTGACCTGACAAGAGTGAAAGAAGAGGTGTGTTTCCCTTTTCCATTGATGTCAAAGGGGGAGAGAGAGCAATGTGAAAAAGAAATGAATCAGTGATCAGGGAGAGAGTATGATGTGCAAAAGAAAGGGGGAGAGTAAGAAAGAAAAGAAGATTGGTACAGATTTGTGTCTTGATGGTTTTTCACATTATGTGTTTCCATCAATGACAAAGGGGGAGATTGTTGCAAGTATGAGCTAATTGGTGTTGTCATTGATGCCAACAAGCTTGTGTTGTCATTGGTGTTAACTGTGTCAAGAGTATGAGTAGTTTGTGTTGTACAGAGATGAGAGTATGATCTATTACTGAAGGTGATTTGGTTACTTTGTAGAAGTGATGAAGATGTTAAGAATATAGTTTTGATGGTTGGTTTCCAAGAGCTTTCTAGAAAATTTGATTAATAAAGGAAACAATGTGTTGAAGATGTGTTCTAGCTTAACAGAGTTGTGATCAATTTTTTCTGCACATTTCTTCCTCATTGAAGATCTGCTTTTGTAGTTTGAATATGTTGTGCAAAACTGTTCAGAAATGTTATATTCCATATTTTGTGCTCTGGTTCATTGTGCAGAGAAAGTTGTGTTCACCAGTGTGTGGACAGTATTTTTGAGTTGTGCAGAAGTGTAGGAAAAACTATTTTGCTCCGCATTTCTCTGCAAATTTTTTTCTCGCTTTATAGTTCTGGATTCATGCTATAAGGTCTATAGCTTTCTTCATTTCAAGTGGTTCATGGTTTGGTGCTCTGCAAGTTCATTTCTTGAGTTGTAATTGATGGTTTCTTGAGTTGCAGTTGATGACAGAGTAATCTAAGTGCTTTAGTGTGAACTTTATTCAAGTGAAAGATGTTGCAAAAGATTTTATTCATTTTCAGGTGCTTGTGGATGTTTCTAGATCATGATCAACCTTGGTGTGTGGTTTGCATGTCATCTTTTGGTTTTGAGGAAGCATGCACTTAAAAGTTCATAGTGTTAACACAAGTTTGGTCGACTTGGTTGTTTACACTAATTGTGGTTGTCCTTTGTTGATTGTGAAAGCATGATGAAGCATGTAAGAGTGGATTTAGGTCCATGCTAAGGCATGTTCCTTTCCTCTGCAAGAATGTTTTGGTCTAGACCTAATTTCAATTTTATGGATTAAGATGTGTTTCTGACCTTGGAGAATGTTTTCAAGGTTGATGATGGTATAAATAAGTGTCAAGGATTCATGACTTAATGGATGTACGATGAATATGATGTATGTGATGCAAATTTGATTAATGCAGTGAGAGATTTCATGTGTTAGGCTACTGGATGCAATGAACAGACTGTGTCTACTATTTTTTAGTGTTGTTGTGAAGGTGATATTTGTGTTGTGAATATTGAGCTTCATTGGAAGTGAACTCCATGCATAGGTTAGATGTAATTATATCAGTTCATCCCTTGCAGTGAGCCTTCTCTTCTATCTCTTTCTTATGGATAGTGAGTCCTTTGGCAGTGAGCCTTTCTTTCTTTCTTCTAGGCAGTAAACCCTCTGGCAATGAGCCTTTTGTAATTCGATGTTGCTACTACTTTATATTGTGAGCTAATCATCACCGTAGTTTTTCCCTTCTTGGGTTTCCCACATAAAATCTAGTGTTGTCTTGTGTTTGGTACTGTTATTATTCAGTTTCTATTATTTACATTTCATGCTTAATCATCATAACAAGTTTAAAGGTTAATGTGGATCTGAATGTCTATAAGGGTTTGAAATTTTTGATACAACTGATTCACCCACCCCTCTTAGTTGTCTTGTGCATTCAACACTTCATGTCTATATATATATATATATATCTCCACACACAGCACACCAAAAAGATTATATTTTTTTCAATGAGAATTTCATTATATAAAGAAAAATATATATGCAAAATAAATTAGGTTTTATTGTATGATTTAATTAAGGGAAAAGAATTAGAATTATAGGAAAAAGAATTATAAATATAGAAAAAGAAATTAGTTTTATAAAAAGGAAAATGTATGTGTTTTAAAAAAAAAAGAATTAGTTTGATTTTATTATTTTAAAAGGAACTAATTAGTTTTATTCTATTATTTCAAAAAGAAAGCAATTGGCATATTTAAACATAAAAAAGGAAGCTTTCTATTTTGGAGATGGAAAAAGAAACTAGTTTTATTGGGAAAGTTGTTTTATTGCTTTTATGAATGAGCTTTAAGTTTTATCAACTAGATGTTTTATTTTAATTAAAATGATTTAATTATTTATTCTTTAAAATGTTCAATTTCATATTTAGAAGGAAATAACTTATTTTACTATTAAAATAAATTGGTTTTAAATGAAGTTGTTATTAGGAGTTTTAGTTACATTTAAAATGTTTGGCACTATTTAATTTTGCAAATTATGTTTTATTATTAAATGATAAATTAGATATGCTCTGTATTAATTTAAATTAAAGAATCAAACTTTGTATTTAAATCATTAGTATCTTATAAACTTGGTTAAGACAATATTTTGATGGTGGATAAATTAAATTATATTGAACAATGATTTTATTAAAATAAAATAACTTAGAAGACTAAGCTTAACGATATATTTAAATATTCCTAATGGTCTAAACTTGACAATTGTTTGTTAGGACACTTGCAAATTAGAGAACAATCATCATCAAACTTGTACACGTTTGTACATAGGAGTGAACTCTAGGTAATCTAACAATGCAGGTTCTAGTTTAATTCATTTCCTTTATAAAAATAATATTTCCACCATTTTGCCCACTTGTATGGATGACATACAAGTGGGCCTGATATAGGCATGACATTTGGTAACAGAGCTAGGTTTCCACACTTTGGGAACTCTGGGGATTTAAACTTTATGAGACTAAAACTTTTATAATTGTTTTGGTTTATTAGAATGCCTCCCAGATGTAGATGCACCCACTCCCAAGCTCAGTCAGAGTCTATTCATCAGGATGAACTTGGAGATCAGGGCCCTCAAATTTTACAAGTATCGCAACAACCGGTTGATGTAGTTCAAACTAGGCTACCACCTCCACCTGAGCCACCACCTAGAGATCTATCTTATCCTCATTCCGAGGAGCATGCTTCAGCATACCGTGAGCATAGTAGGATGAGGAAGGGGTAGGTGAATCAGGACACCATGTCCCTCCACACATATTAGTTAGATAGAAAACTTTGAGGCACCTGGGGAACCATTTGACACAGATAGACAAATCAGGGAATTCCTCTGCCTTTAGCCCCTAAATTTTTCTGGTACTTTCAAGGGTGTGGAGGCAGAATCTTGGCTACTAAACCTTGAGGGTTGCTTCAAACTCAAACTTTACGAAAGCAATCTCAAGGTAAATTTGGTCATTCACTTACTCAGAGGAGCTATAGCCACTTGGTGGCATTAGGAGGAGAGAAAGAGTCGTATTGTAGTAGACACTTTGACTTGGGAAACCTTTTTGGAATGGTTCAAGAAAAGGTATATTTCAAAACACTTTAGGCAGAAGAGGATAGATGAGTTCCATGAACTTCAACAGAGGGGACTCACAGTAGCTCAATATGAAAACAAGTTTCTGGAATTGCTTTCGTACGTAGACTACATTCAAGAGGAAAAGTTGATGGTCAATCTTTTTGTTAGGGGACTTAACCATGGGATAGCTGGACCAGTATGTTTGGCAAAGCCTCAAACCTTACAAGATGCAGTAGAGAAGGCCTTAATTGTAGAGAAAATTCTTCCTAGGAATCAAGAAAACCATGAATATTTTAGGAACCATGACTAGCCCCAACAGAATTGAAACTTTTCTAGACCACCTGTGCCGCAGGGAGGTGGATTCAGAAATAATGCACTTTGACCCAGACCACCTTGATAGAAATAGTAGTAACAACAATGGGGTTAGAAACCTAGAACTAATTAGAGGGCACCTTCTAGGACTTGGCAGTCACAACCTTAGCATAAAGACCAAAGACCATAGACCTAGAATGTGGGACCCGCTCATTCACAGTAGACTTTTAAAGGAAGTCAAGCTAGTTCTAGCAGACCAACATTTCAACAACAAACTCATGCACCTCCTAGGGGTCCTTGTTACACTTGTGGTGGCATTGAATGTATTGCTCAGGATTGGCCTCGAAATTTCTCTTCAACAAGAGGTTAGCAGCCAATATATTCTGATCCTACAGTTGGGGATGTGGGTAAGTCCCATAGGGTTTTTGCAGCAGTCAATAACCGTAGGTAGATGATTAGGCTACAGTCATAGAGACTCAAGGTAAAATTTGTAATGTTTCACTATCTATACTTTTCCATTCCAGGTCTATGGATTCGTTCATCCCTGCCTATAGTGAAGCAATGCAGGTTGGTGGAAACTAGGCAGGAAGTTGATTGGGATGTAGAATTAGCCATAGGAGCCAAAATGTCAATCAAATCTTTGGTAAGGGATTGTCAGCTAGAAATTGAGGTTTTCACTACTTTAGAGGACCTTCAAGTTCTTCCCTTAGGATCATATGATGTGCTAGGCATGGATTGGCTAAATGGACTTGATGCTAAGTTAGATTTGTTGGAAACAAGGCAGATAACTAAGAGGGGGGGTGAATTAGTTATCTCAAAATTTCTTTAACTTTCTTTTCTTTTAATAATGAGTGCAACATCAAATCATATAAGCATATGTGATCATAAGAACCGAAATAAAATCATCACACATAACACAAGGATTTTTAGGTGGAAAACCCTATTAAGGGAAAAACTACAGGGTGACTAACCCAAGTTTGTATTCTCTGTCTAAAGAATAAGAGTACAAAATGACACTTGCCAATTAGGGCTCGCTGCCTGAGCACACTGCTCACAAGAGGCACACTGCCTACAAGAGACTCACTATCTACAGAACTTATAGAAGGTAATCAAGTGTTTAAACTGATGAGAAGCATCTGCAAATGTAGGAGTTTAGCTCTGATTAGGCACAATACATTGATTTGATGCACTTCATTCTTCCTCTGTTTTGATACTGTTGCTCTGTCACATACCAGACTTGATTTGTTGCTTTCATACTTGTCCCTACTTTTCTTTGCACTTTATTTCATCACTTGTATTTTCCACACAGGTACATACTGGAATCCATCTGGTATATATTTCCGCATCAAGGATTTCATCAACTTTCTAGTCGACAATGAGAACACTCAAGATATTTACAAGTTACTAATCTGTCAGCTGAATCCATGCTTGATTTGTGATGCATATCAAAAGCATAGGCATAGAAGTCATTAATCATGTTGGCCAACAATGTATAATCCCCCAAATATCTTGATCAACACCTTTTACTCATCCAGATTGAAGTCTAATGCTCTGCCGGTCAGTTCTTTCTCTATCTGCTCTGCCTGTCTAGAACCAAACACTTAGATGCTCATATCTTTTTCATGCTTTATCACAGGAGGCTAAATCTCTGGAATATAGTAGTCATGATACCCCTCTTGACTTATCCAAGTCCGCAACTTGCTGAGTTACACCATCTGAAAGATCTGGACTTGATTGTCAGACCTTATTGCATACTCCGTTCTTGTTCACCGGACCAAAACAATCTTCAATTTGACTTCCGGTATAGGCATACTATGTACTGTAGATGTGTGGGATAGACTTTTTTTCCATCAATGACAACACTCATGAAGCCACACAATGTCTCTTGCCAATAGTCTCCCCCTTTGGCATTGATGGCAACACTTAGTGAAAAATGGCTAAGTGTCATAGTAAACTCCCCCTTGGCTAATGCTCTATCTTTTGCACTATTTTACCGGAGCTCCCCCTTAGTTGGATTTTACATTTTTCACTACTCCTCACTCCCCCTTTGACATCAATGGCAAAGGGCGGAATCCGCATACTAAAATTTTGCAAAAATTGTCCTATACATGGTTGTATAAGTATATATGTAAATGTTATACTTACATATACTTAAGTATATCTGCAAAAGTGGCCTTCAATTGTACAAACTCTGTGGTCCAGCTCTACTTCATCCTATCCAAAATGGAGATGTGACCACTCAACAAAAATGCATATGCTTCTTCCCTTCTTAAATCTGTCGGATCACTGGTCTGGGCTGTGGTCTGAGCATCTGTCAAGGCCTCATGCATTGCCTCTAACTTAGGGATAATTATCCCTCTGAGTTCACTCATTCTGTTTATTATATCCTTCTTTTCTTTGTTCAGCCTCTTTATTTCATTTATGATGACAATGGCCTGGCATTCTTGATTCATTAAATATGTAGAGAGGGGATCAAAATTTTGAGATAAACTTGACAATTTACCTTCTTGTTCTTTCACCTTCTTTTCAATATCCTTTGTCACTTTGGGCCAAGATAGACAAAATTTGTACATGTCCCCACCATCTTTAAGAACATTTTCAAGGCTCTTTATTCCAATGTCTAGGGTCCTCCTATCATTAGCAATGAGTCCCTGTTCTTAAGTGAATCTTTTTCCCAAAAACTGCTAGTTGCCGTTGCACCAAAAGATTGACCTATTAATGCTTGATACAACCACTTGACTTAACAAGCACGGGAGGCGGTTAAGCCCTTGTCACAAATCACTACAGTGCAACACTGAACAAGGAGACCAAGGGCCACACCTTACAACAATCCCCCCCAGTGCAAGCACGGGGTTTGAACCCGTGACCTCGGCTCTGATACCAATTGTTAGTTGTCATTGCACCAAAAGATTGACCTATTAATGCTCGATACAACCACTTGAATTAACAAGCACAGGAGGTGGTTAAGCCCTTGTCACAAGCCACTGCAGTGCAGCGTTGAACAAGGAGACCAAGAGCCACACCTTGCAACAAAAACTCCTTCCGGACCTTAGCTTTTACTAATTTTTCTAGAGATTCAAAGTGAGTGGTAATAGAATTTCCCAAAGATTTCAGGTTGCCAGATGGTGAGGCTGAAGGATCCTTTTGGAATGATGGCATGATCTTCTCCAACATCATGGATGCCATCTCCAACAACTCACAGTCTTCCATGTGAGATTTCAGGAGTTTTTCTTTTGCTTTGGCTTGAGCAAAACATGTTATTTTCATTGTCTGGACCGGAGAGAAAGTCTAAATTTAGTGGCCCTTAAAATAGCTCAGGTTCATCTATCTCCATCATTTCTTTGTTTAAGAAGTTCTTTACTGCCTCTGTAGTGTCTCTTGCTGGTGACTGAGTCTGCTTTTCTTTTGGGATCTCAGAACTGTCATTATAGGTCTTCTCTGCTTGTTCTTCTTCTTTTCCCTTAACCTCCTCTTCTTGACTCACTTTCTCCTCTTTTCTTCCATCTCCTTCAGCTTCTGAATCTCAAATGTCTACAGTGGGATCCAGAGGAGAGATATTACCTGTGTTTACTACTTCATGAACTTCCTTTTCTAGAACAGAGGAATCCAAGTCCTTAGACTTCTCTTCATCTATCTCTTTTGATCCTTCTACATCAGAAGATTTTTCATTGGTTACATTTAATCCTTCAACATCCATGGTAGAAGGTTCTTCAACTGATTCCTCTATAATAGGAAGATTGAATCTTTTCAAAGCATTTCAGAGGATATCTTTTATATCACTTGCTACTTGGTCAGTTTCTCCAAGCATAAGTTTATTCATTCTTGCCTTACTCCGGAACTCATCTTTACAATCTTTAAAAATCATGTCCATTTGTCTTGGAGTGATAGAAGGATAAAGTTGAATCATTATTTGTTCCCAAATCTCTAGGTCTTTTTCCTTTGCATTCTTTTTTCTCAATTCAAGTACCTTTTCTAGACTCTTGGGAACTAATGATATAATTTCAATGAAAGCTTTATTGTAAATATCCAGGTACCTGACAGTAGCTTCTTCCAAAATTCTCTTGTCAGTATCACTATATTCATCATAGAACTCTGTTACTTGCTGCATGTTCCCATCCATAGTAACTTCCTTGATGATGTCATCAATGGAAAGAGTGGGCTTTTCAATAAATTCTTCTACATTTTCTTCCTTATTTTTGCTAGCAGAGAATTCCCCAGATGTTTTTTTCTTCTTCATTTTCTTGATTTCTTCATCAGATTCTTTTTCTTCATCATCCTTGAGGTTTGTATATGACCTTGTGGCTTTGGTCTTCATCCTCTTTTCTCCTTTTCCAGATGTCTTGACTTCTGATTTGGTAATCCTTGAGCTTTTAGGAGTGGCAAGTGCAGAGATTTTGGAGGATCTAGTCTGGGAGGAGGCCTGTACTGGAACATCTCCTTTCTTTGCTTCTTGTTTTTCTTTCTTAGCCCTTTCCATTTTCTCTCTATTTGCATCTACTGCCTCTTTAGATAAGCCAAATCTTTTGGCAACTTACTCAACTTCCCTTCTTACTTTCCTCTTTATCTCCGGTTGTCTTAACTCAACATGTATTTTTACACTTAGTTCTTGAAAGGGTCCAAACCTTTCCGCCTTAGGGTCCTTAGGCTGGCTCAACAGGTGTTGAATATGTAGCTCCAAGATTTTCTCATCGACCTTGTATGCCATAGGCATTATCCACACTGTTCTGGGCTCAATTGCCTCCATTAGGCATTGATCAGTGTCAACCATGAAGCACACTGTGTCCTTGTATTTCTCAACTATGGATTAAGGTATTCTCTCTCTGGCCTGCATCATGCTTTGGAAGTTCTTAAAGTAACCCTAGAGAGCTGTGTTCTAAGCTTTAGCATCACCAAGTCCATACATATAATCTCTAATTTGGATTGCAACTAGTTTATCATTTTGCCAAACCCAACCACTAGATCTGGGTAGCTCATTCATATAGTAGAAGAATAGACATAGTATTAGACAACCATATTTGAAGGAATTCTTCTTATCCTTTTTGATCTTTTGCAGGTTTTCTAATAGTTGATTTAGGAGAAGATCACATAGGTCATAATTTGCATTTTCCCTCAACATCTGATATGTTGCATATATTGCAATCCCAGACATAGAATTCTCCCTACTCGAATGATATATTTTGTAGCCAATTATCATTGAGGCAAACTTGACATCCAGATCTGTGATGTCATCTATGGTCATTGCTCTTTTGTCAAACTTAGATCCGGTGGCTTCAGTTACTGTCTGGTTCTTAACAGATTTAAGTGTAGGTAACCCACCAGAAGAATGCAGTCTAGTCACTGCCCTAATGGCATCTTTTGTTAGCTTGAAGGGCCTCATTAACCACATGAAATTATCATGCATCCTACTTAGGACATACCGGACCCAATCATCTTCTGCAAAATAGGGGAAGTGTATGTAATGTCTGAAGTGTTTATCCCGAAGGGCCTTGTATTGAGCTTTGAGTTCAAAACTCTCATCTATTAGCTATTTGTGATAGATGTCCATCAATTTAGAGTCTCCAAATTCCTCAATGTTGGCATGGATATAGACCCTAACATCTTCTACATGCAATAACCCATGTGGAATGCTAGAAAATGCACCTAAAGGATCAACTTCTAGAGATTTATAGGGGTGTTTCTTGAATTTAGGATGTGACCTATCAGTGATCTTTACAACCATTGGAGTAGCCATCTTGCAAAATATTCAGAGAGATTTTCAGAATGGAAGTACCTTTTTAACGCTTTTAGTGTTTGAAATAGAAGCCAGAACGAATCGCTGATTGAATTCAATTTTCCATTTGATCTTTGAGTGAATTGTAGAAACTTCATTTCAGAGCTCTTCTTATCTTCTTTGCGAATGCAAGTGAGGAGTGAAAGAACCCTTTTATTCTTGCGCAAACCCTAATTTCCTTTTGTAATAAATGCAAAACTTAAGTTATTTGGTTACCCTATTTTAAGAGCGATCTTCTCGAATCATTGTGCTGATCTTAGAATCATTGTTAATGAGGATTAACAATGTATCTTCTTTTCTTCAATCATGCCATGGGTCCGCAGATCAAAGTATTTCAATTCTGAATCATACTAGATCTATCTGTGAAAATCTTGCTTTACTGTATGACTATCAACTGGATCAACTTGAGCAGTTAAACTCATGCAAAACTCCATGTGGATCTTTCATATTTTACCTGAGGGTTATTTAGATATTTTTCTGAGAACCCTTTAATCCGCAGCATTCCATGTGCTGAATTTAGGCACTAATTGACTGGTTGGGGGAATTTGTTTTTCTCTGTGACTCCCCCTGAACCAAAGCTCATCTGTTTAGTTTTCAGAAGGAATATCAGCACTAGATTCCGGTGCAGATCCATCCCCAATATTTTCTATACTCTTCTTCACCCAAATCTTTCTCATCTCCCTTTGAACTTCATCCGCATTCACTTTACCTTTACCCTTATCTTGTTTTTGATTATGATGCACCGGACCTTTTTTATCCTAATTTTTACTTCTGTAGAATTTGGCAATATGACCAGATCTATTGCAATTGGAAAAAACAACATTTCTTTGCATATTTGATTGATATCCTCTTGATTTGCATTGAGTGGCCATATGTCCTATTCTATTGCATGCAAAGAATCTATCATTGAATGAATTGTTTATTTGCATATTTCTACATTCAAGAGATTTGTGACCATACCTTTTGTAGTTGGAACATTGTCCAGAGAAGAATGGATTAATTTGATTCATTCTCCTTCTGCACTGAGTTTCTTTATGACTGAAATTATTGCAATTGAAGCAGTATCCATTGAAGGATGGATATCTTTGAGCATGTGGTTGTCTTACTAGAGGTCTTCTAGGCCTGTTTCTTTGATTTCCTAATCCAAAGTTCTTCTGACCAGATCCAGAGCTTTCACCTTTCTCATATCCCAAGCCATGCTTATCATCTACCCTCTTTTAGCTTTCAAGAAGAACTCCAAGTTGGGCTGAGCTTATCTTTAATTTCTCTTTGTATTCATTTATTGTTTGAAGATCTTGTTTAAGAGTGTCTATCTAAGATTTGATTCAAGATGCCTGGTTATTCTGTTCATTTTGTGGCAGTCCACTATTTTCTCCTTGAGGGATTGTTTTAGATTATCTTCAATTTTCCTTTTTTCTTCAATTTCTTGGGTGAATCTCATAACCCCTGATTCCATTTCATGCCTTACCATAATGACTTCTTTTGACAGCTTCTCACATACCTTATTTTTCTCATCCAAATCTTCATTAGTATCATTGGCTTCACTCTGATTTACTAATTTTTGAAGTAGTTCCTTTCTCTTTCTCATAGAGATACTTAGTTTTTTCTTTTACCTCATTTATGAAATCATCAGCTTGATTGAGTCTTTCTCTCAAGTTATTGACTTCAGAGTGGGATTGTTTAAGATCATCTAGGGCATACTAAAGTTGTTCCTTCATACCATATATATCCATTGAGATTCCTAGATCTTCCTCAAGCTGTTAGGCTTTGTTTAGAGGAACTTAGCTCTAATACCAATTGTTGGAAACAAGGCAGATAACTAAGAGGGGGGTGAATCAATTATCTCAAAATTTTTTTAACTTTCTTTTCTTTTAATAATTAGTGCATCATTAAATCATATAAGCATATGTGATCATAAGAACAAAAAGAAAATCATCACACATAACACAAGGATTTTTACATGGAAAACCCTGTTAAGGGAAAAACCACGGGGTGACTAACCCAAGATTGTATTCTCTGTTAAAAGAATAAGAGTACAAAATGGCAATTGCCAATTAGGGCTCACTACCTAAGCACACTACTCACAAGAGGCACACTGCCTATAAGAGACTCACTGTCTATAGAACTTACAGAAGGTAATCAGGTGTTTGAACTGATGAGAAGCATCTGCAAATGCAGGAGTTCAGTTCTGGTTAGGCATAATACATTAATTTGATGCACTTCATTCTTCCTCTGTTTTGATATTGTTGCTCTATCACATACCAGACTTGATTTGCTACTTTCACACTTGTCTGTTGGTTGAATCCATGCTTGATTTGTGATGCATATCAAAAGCATAGGCATAGAAGTCATTAATCATGTTGGCCAACAATGTATAATCCCCCAAATAGCTTGATCAACACCTTTTACTCATCTGGATTGAAGTCTAATGCTCTACTGGTGAGTTCTTTCTCTGTCTGCTCTGCTTGTCTGGAACCCAACACTCATATGCTCATATATTTTTCATACTTTATCACAGGAGGCTAAATCTCTAGAATATAGTAGTCATGATACCCCTCTTGACTTATCCAAGTCTACAACTTGTTGAGTTACACCATCTGAGAGATCCGAACCTAATTATCAGACCTTGTTACATACTCTGTTCTTGTTCACTAGACCAAAATAATCTTCAATCTGACTTCCGGTATAGGCATACTATGTACTGCAGATGTGTGGGATAGACTTTGTTTCCATCAATGACAACACTCATGAAGCCACACAGTGTCTCTTGCCAACAAGATTGTCGAAACAAAATAATTGAGTGTCTTGATAGTGTGGGTAATCTAGTGAAGATTTTAGGGGTTTAGAGGCCAATGTCATTGAGGATGATTTTCGCAAAGCAACTTAAGCGTAGCATGCACAATGTTTGCCAACTTTTCACCGTATCCATTAGTGATAGATTAGAAGAAGGACTTGGAACCTCTTTAGATGATCATCCTATCCTATAGGATTTTGATGATGTGTTTTCTTTAGAGCTTTCTAGGATGCCACATCGGCAAGAGATTGACTTTAACATAGATCTAGTGCCAAGAGCAACACCTATTTCTAAGGCTCCTTATTGTATGACTACTCAAGAGCTCCAGGAGCTCAAAATTTAGTTAGAGGAACTCTTGGAGAAGGGCCATATACCCCCTAGTGTCTCTCCTTACGGTACACCTGTTATCTTCATCAAGAAGAAGGATGGGTCACTTCGCCTTTGCATAGATTATAGGTAGTTGAACAAACTCATAGTGAAGAATCATTACCCACTACCTAGGATTAATGACTTGTTTGACCAAATTCAGGGAGCTAAGTTATTCTCAAAGATTGACCTCAAATCAGGGTATCATCAGTTGAGGATTGCAGAAGAAAATATTCACAAGATAACTTTCTACACTCATTACAACCACTATGAGTTTACGATAGTTCCCTTTGGGCTAACCAATGCCCCAACAGTGTTCATGAGCTTTGTGAATGGAGTATTTCAAACTTTCCTCAACAAGTTCATGGTCATCTTCCTTGAAGAAATTTTGATATATTCTCACACTGAGGAAGAACATGAGGAACACTAGAGGATGGTTTTATAGTGTTTGAGGGAGAATCAATTGTATGTGAATTTAGAAAAATGTGATTTCTTCTAGACGAAGATTTAGTACTTAGGCCACATCATTTCAAGAGATAGAGTTGCAGTGGATCTAGCTAAGATCAAGGCTATCTTAGAATGGCTTGTCCTGACTAATGTATTTGAAGTTAGGATCTTTATGGGGTTGGTCAAATATTACAAAAGGTTTGTCGAAGGTTTCTCTAGGATTATGCACCTGATCACTTCCCTTCAGAAACAAGGGAAAAAGTTTGTATGGACAAAGAAATGCGAGAGGGCTTTTTAGATCCTGAAGGAGAAACTCACTAGCACTGTCATTCTAGCTATACCTGAACCTATAGCTAATTTTATGGTTTGCACTGATGCTTCTATTGAAGGTTTAGGTATAGTCCTTATGCAAGAAGGACGTGTAATCTTTACGAGTCTTGCAAGTTGAAAGTACATGAGCTCAATTATCCAACACAAGATTTGGAGCTAGCAACTATTGTTCATGCATTGATGAGATGGTGACACTTCCTCTTAGGACATCATTTTGAAGTTCACTCCAATCACCATAGCTTGTAGTACATCTTCACATAGCCAAATATTAATTCTAGGCAACGGTGATGGATGAAGTTTCTTTGTTAGTACAATTTTGACGTACATTATATTAAAATAAAGGAGAATGTTGTAGCTGATGCTTTGAGTAGAAGGAAACATGGAGTTTCATCCTTAGTCTTGTAGACTGATTTGCGAGGATGTGTTCTAGATCTATTGCCTCAGGATCCTTGGTATAATGAGGTAGTACAAGAGTTTCGACTCCATGGGTCCTTAAAGGACAAGTTTGAGGGTTATTTTCTAGATACATATGGCTTTCTTAGGTATTGTGGATGCATTTATGTTACTCCTTTGGGGGATCTTAGATCATTTGTTTTAGTAGAGGCTCATAGAGCTCCTTATCTAGCTCACCCAAGAGTTGATAAGATGCATGCAGACCTTCAAAAATTGTACTTTTAGGATGGTATGCAAAAGGACATAGCTAACTTTGTAGCCTGATGCCTCTAGTGTTAGAGGGTAAAGGATGAACACCGGCATCTAGCAGGACTAATATATCCTCACGCTATTCTAGAATGGAATTTAGATGTCATTTCAATGGATTTTATTTGTAGGTCTTCCGATGTTAGCTTGAAGGCATGATGCCATAATGGTCACCATGGATAAGTTAACCAAAGTAGCACACTTTTCATCTATGAGATTTTTATATAATGCAGCTTCAGTGGCAAGAGTATTCCTAGATGATATTGTTAGACTGCATGGCATACCTCATAAGATTATTTCAGATAGGGATCCAATCTTTACCTCATCTTTTTGGAGAGCTCTACAGCAGGCTCTAGGTACACAACTCAATTTTAGTACAACATATCACCCCGAGACAGATGGGCAAATAGAGAGGGTGAATCATGTCTTAGAGGACATGTTGAGGATGTATATGATGGACCAGTAGTCCAAGTGGGAGGACTATCTATACTTAGTAGAGTTCACTTACAATAATGGTCATCATAGCTCCATAGGCATGGCTCCGTATGAGGCTTTATATGGTAGGCCTTGTAGGACACCTTTGAGTTGGGACCATCTTGAGGATAGAGTTGTGGTGGGACCTGATTTAGTTCAAGAAATGGAGAAGTAGGTGATCCAGATATGAGAACAGTTGCAGAAAGCACAGGATAGGCAAAAGCATTTTACAGATGCCAAGAGGGTAGATAGGACCTTTGAGGTTGGAGATAAAGTGTTTTTGAGAGTTCACCCTCATAAGAGCCCTATTCACTATGGGAAAGGTTCCAATTTAGCACTTATATTTGTAGGGCCTTTTGATATCCTTGAGAGGATTGGCCCGATTGCTTACTCCTTAGGATTGCCACCCAACCTGTCTCGCATTCATGATGTTTTTCATGTTTCAATTCTTAGGGAGTACATGCCAAATTTATCTCATGTTTTACATTGGGATGCCCTATAGGTCACATAGGATAGGTAGTTATCACTGGAGCCCATTCGTATATTGGATCGTCAAACCTTGGCCCTGCGAGGATCAATGCTGGACCAAGTCAAGGTCCAATCGGACCACCTAAATGAGGCTATAGCTACATGGGAGGATACTACTCAAATGAGAACCTTATACCCTCACCTCTTTAAGGGCTTCTAGGAGGAAGCCTAATATTAAGAGGGGGAGGATGTGAGGCCCATATTTTTTTCATCTATTCTAGTTACTCTAGTTTAGACTACTTGACTATGTTGGTTTAGTTTTATAAAATTTGTGTGTGGATATTTATGTTTTTATTCTTTGAACTTTATGCTATATTAAACTTATGGACATTATGTTATAGTTGAACTCTATGGAAATTATATTGGTGGACTTTATAATTTTTACTCATGACTAGATGATTACTGGAGTATTATGTATGTGTTAAAAACAAAAGTATTGAATGAGCTAGATGCTTATATGATAGCCATTGAATTATGTGATAATGAATGAGTTAGGATAATTAATTATTTTTGTTATACATTTTATGTTGCTTCGGTTATATATTCCTTGACATACTAATATTCAAAAAATAAAGTGTGCAGATGGGTGGTCAAGATCTTTAATTTTTAGAGACTCCAAGAATCCATCATATGATAACCCATTAACCTAGTCTAACCTGTGGAAGGGGTGAAGGCTAAAGTGTTTTTTGAAATTAATTATTTATTTATGTGATGGTTGTGGCTATTTCATTTTTATAATTTTTAATTAAATTTAAATTATTTTGTGAGAGTTTAAATTTTTTGTTATTAATTTTTTGTTTTATTTTTGGGATGAGGATAAGGGACTTGTTTTAATGTTTTTTTAATAAAAAGATTTTTTTGGGAAAAGAAAGAAAGTTTCCTTCTTTTTGTCTTTTTGGAGTTTTATTTTTTTTATTTATGGGAAAAGAGGGATTTGGAAAATACCTTTTTTTTGGTGCATGAGTTTTTGGATTTCGAAAGGAAGAATTTTGGCTTGAGAATTTGGTGGAATTTGGATTGTGAGTTTGAGAACAAGGATTTTCATTCTAGTTTTTGGGCTCATCCTAACTTGGGGAGCTAAGGTAGGAAATAATCTCCTCTGTTAATTTTTTGTTAAATGTATGCATGTGAGTTTAAGAGAGTTTTTGGGTTTATGTGTTTACATTTTGTGTTGATTGTGGGATAAGGGTTATGTAGGGAGTGACTCTCCATTAAGGGGTGAGAACCTCCCAAGTATTGGGTTAGAGAGAGGCATGGAGCCTCTCTTCAGGAAAAATGGATTTTGCAATATGTGGTATAATGATGACTTGATGGTTGTTGTTGTTGATATATTGTGGATATGTGGTTATAAAATGATGATTTGGGTTATGTTGTTGTGATACTATATGGAGATGTATGTTATTGGGAGATATAAGTGCTTGTGGAGATGGAGGTTGTGTTATTGTGAAGTATGATATTGTATGGGAGTTGTTATTTTGTTCCCCAAGAGGGAGGATTATCCCCTCTCTCCCCTGTCTTGGATCTAGTTTGGATCCTTTGTTTGTGAGTCAACCTCATGGCATTTCATGCTTCTGTGATATTGGTCCTTTTCTTTTTTATGGATTTTATGTGTTGCATGCGAGTTATACCCAGTTCTTGGAGTCTCTTGCTCGGGGTGGGATTGTGAAACAATCCCTACGGTAGGGTGGAGAGCAGGTCTTGGCCATTCTATTTGGCTATTTTGTTTACAGGTTTATGGAATTTCCATGGTGGATTTGAAGATGAAAGAAAGTTTCTATGTGTTCAAGGAAAAAGAATAATTATTTTTACATCTCATGGTGAGATGCCATGGAAAAGTATGGTTGTTGGAAGTTATTGACAAATTTGCTAGTATGTATACAGTTGTAATATTTAAGTTTGTGTGACCATAGTTGTGATCTATCTTATTCTTTCAACAAAAGTAAATATAAGTTTTGTTATGCATCTAGAAAATAAATAAGTGGTTGAAATAAATCTCTATTTGGTTAATTCAATTTACCGTTCTGTGGTTAAAATGTTGTGTAAATATCCTTATTTCAAGGTTGTATGTATAAAATTATGGACCTTTATATGGATGGATATTCTGCTGAACTAGAACTATATATATATTCATTGTATTTTGTATTCACTGATGTGCGTAGTAGTCTCGTGAATTTAAATATGCCTTAGTCTAAATTTTGATATGGCTCAAACTTCATTTTCAAAGTTGTATTATATAAATTACATTGAAATCATATTAGAGTTGCTACATTTTGAATAATGTTTTTATGGCCTTTAAGAGGTCATGGGAAGACCCACGGCCTCCCATAGGCCACGTAGCATGTGGGAGATATGGGGCTCCCCACGGCAGCCCCATGGGAGGCCGCAAGCCTCTTGAGGCTACGGTCACTCTCATATGGGGTCTGCGCCCTTGTTACCGCCCACATCCTTTAAATTTTATGTTAAAAAAAAAAACTTTTATTACTGCAACACAAAAAAATATAGACCCTCGGACTTGGCTTTAATAGTTGCTATTACTTTGACTCTCTGTCATCAAATCTCTGTCCAGTTTACGCATAACTTCAGGTCTATATATATATTTCAATGAAGAGCTCCGCACTTGCACACAAGCACATCAAAAAGATTATTTTTTTTTTCAATGAGAATTTCATTATATAAAGAAAAATATATATACAAAATAAATTAGGTTTTATTGTATGATTTAATTAAGGGAAAAGAATTAGAATTATAGGAAAAAGAATTATAAATATAGAAAAAGAAATTAATTTTATAAAAAGGCAAATGTATGTGTTTTCAAAAAAAAAAGAATTAGTTTGATTTTATTATTTTAAAAGAAACTAATTAGTTTTATTTTGTTATTACAAAAAGAAAACAATTGGTATATTTAAACATAAGAAAGGAAGCTTTGTATTTTGGAAATGGAAAAAAAAAAACTAGTTTTATTGGGAAAGTTGTTTTATTGCTTTTATGAATAACCTTTAAGTTTTATCAACTAGATGTTTTATTTTAATTAGAATAATTTAATTATTTATTCCTTAAAATGTTCAATTTCATATTTGGAAAGAAATAGCTTATTTTACTATTAAAGTAAATTGGTTTTAAATGAAGTTGTTATTAGGAGTTTTAGTTACATTTAAAATGTTGGCACTATTTAATTTTGTAAACTATGTTTTATTATTAAATGATAAATTAGATATGCTCTATATTAATTTAAATTAAAGAATCAAACTTTGCATTTAAATCATTAGTATCTTATAAACATGGTTAAGACAATATTTTGATGGTGGATAAATTAAATTATATTGAACAATAATTTTATTAAAATGAAATAACTTAGAAGACTAAGCTTAACGATATATTTAAATATTCCTAATGGTCTAAACTTGACAATTGTTTGTTAGGACACTTCCAAATCATAGAACAATCATCATCAAACCTATACGCGTTTGTACACAGGAGTGAACTATAGGTAATCTGACAATGTAGTTTTGATAGTTTAATTCATTTCCTTTATAAAAAACATTTCCACCATTTTTCCCACTTGTATGGATGACATACAGGTGGGTCTGATACAGGCATGACAGGTCAAGCCATTGGCCTTTTGTATATGCTTATAGGGGACAACTGGTGCATCACCGATCATGTGATTTGAGATATTGGAGGAGGGTGATGGATGGCATTCAAGTAGTCATCTAGAGGCCATGGAGGGAGGTAGAGACATGGTTGGGGGATCGTATGCAAATGAGCTATGTTATGAAACCTCGATATCTAATGGGGCAAACATAGTTGATCATCAATCATTACATGCTAGATAGGGTGAAGAGGTAGTTCAACCTGGTGTAGGATATGCCTTAGGAGGAGGAAGTGTTTGTGAGGATACATGTGAAGGCACCACGGTGGGGACTGCCACCAGATCCATAGGTTGTCATTGCCGAGTTCAATGTATTACAGGGTCAAGCCTGGGTTGCTTAGTGATAGGTGGGAGATGCAGGTATGACACCACAGTATGACCAGTGGTGGGTGCAATAGAGGCCAGTTAGACTGACCATTCCTGTAGGTTAGGCAGTAGAAGCACATGCAATGGGGGGTGATGATGATGATGATGATGATGATGATGATGATGAGGATGAGGATGAGGAGGAGGAAGAAGAGGAGGTAGAGGAGATGGAGGTCAACGAGGGAGATGGGGGAGGATATGGAGATGGAGATGGGGGAGTAGAGTTAGAGAGATTACAGGCCTTGGTGCAGCACCAGCGGGCCCAAATAGCCTAGTTACATGGGCAGATAGCCGAGCTCCAGGGATAGTTAGCTCAGGCTTAGGCTCAGGGTGGGGATGGATAGGGAGTAGGCTTGTAGGCATAGGTGACCCAGCTATAGATGCAGCTGGCCCATGCATAGTCTCAAGTGCAGTGCTACCAGTAGGAGCGTGATCAGGTGAGACAAGCTCTAAGGCTAGGCATGGGGGACATGTTCTATACAGTGCAGCAGTAGCTAATGGAGGCCACTAGAGAGGTCTAACATTATAGGATGTTGTATGAGAGGCTGGTACCCGTAGGGTAGAGAGAGCTATCATAGTCGGTTAGCAGCATCAGACTCTCGGAAGACTAGGAGGTCAGAGAGGTCGGTGTAATAGACACCTCCAATGCAGGCACTAGCGGTAGGATAGGGGCCAGTCCCAGCACAGGTAGGATAGTAGGTAGGTCAACAAGAGATGGGGCCACCTCCTTAGAGAGGCCTAGGACCAACCCAGTCAGGGGCATCAGCGAGAGATAGTTCTGCCTAGGGGCAGTAGACATTTTGATTGTACATGTACTATTTTTGACAAGTCCTCAAGACCTTATTGTATCATGATCATTTTTTATGTATATATGAGATTTAGACATTGGAACAATGGATTGTGTACATTTATTGATGTGTATGGATATGCGATGGTTTTATATGGCTTATGATATCTATGATGTCTTATGATGTTTATGATATGCATTATTATGTTGATTGATTATGATGTTATGGACTGACATGTGTGTGATGCAGGATGATAAAATGGTGTTTATTAATGTTATGATGTATGAATGATATGATGTAGATACTTGTGTGTATTATGATGAGGTTTATAACCATGGTATGTAAGATGTATGTTTTTTATGGTACGATGGATATATCATGTATGGACTATAGTGGATTTATGTATGTATGTGAAGTGTAATGATAGGTAATGTGATAATCTAACAATGTGTAATGGTAAAATGGATAAATAAAAATATGCTTAGATTATTAAATATATATTATGGATGGATTATGTTAATGCAAAGTGATAAGATGGATAATATATGCTTAGATTAATAAACATATATTAATGAGAGGATAATGATAATGCAATGGATAATATATGCTCGGATTAATAAATATATATTATAAATGGACTAATGAAAATGTAAGTGATGAAATGGCTAATATATGCTCAGATTAATAAACATATATTATAAATGGACTAATGAACTGACACATGGTAAATGACTAATGCAATGGTATGATTACGAGGTGTTGTGATTGATTTTGTTGATCATGATACCAAGTTCTTGAAAATGGTCACAGATGCGGAAAGAAAATGGTCAAAGTAGGTAGAAGAAATTAGATGGGAAGGAAGTTTGGTTCGATGAAACTTGGAGCAACACAGGTGAGATAGGTGTTGGTATGTGGCGACTGATCATGCAAGTAATGTACACAAGTTATGTATCCTTGCAAAAGAAAAATGATCGGAGTTGGTTGTTAATTTTTGTTAACCAACAAAAGAAAAATGACATTGCAAGACCCTAATTCTAGAAGCTTCCTAAAAGCTTGTTATAAGCAGCTGGGATGTATGGTACAATGATATATTCATGAGATTGTAATATGTTTTGCACTAGATAATAAAATCATTGGATGGCTAAGTTTCTATGTATGTAGCCCATATTGGGTGAACCACGTTAAATTTATGTGTTGATCTCTTTTGTGTTATTCCTCATTATTATATTTGGGTTATTTAATCTACATATAATTGTTAATGTTTATTGCTTTGATATGCCGTAACCCTAAAAACTAGTATCAGGGTAGGTTGTGTTTGATTATCATCTATAGGAAGGTCTCATGATTGAGTGGGAATCTCACGGTTAAGTGGGAGCAATGGCGAACGCGGGTAAATTGAAGGTAGATAAATTCAATGGGCAAAACTATCAATTATGGAGGATGTAGATGGAGGATTATCTCTATTAGAAGGTTTTATGGAGCCGTTTGGAAGGAAAAGCCAAGAAACTGACAACAATGACTGATGAGGATTGGGATCTTCTAGACAGAAAAGAACTGGGAACCATTTGATTCTGCCTAGCACCATATGTGGCATTCAATATAATAGAAGCAACAACAACATATGGTCTGATGAAAGCTTTGGCTAAATTGTATGAAAAACCCTCAGCCTCTAACAAGGTATTTCTCATGAAGCATTTGTTTAATCTAAAAATGATTGAAGATGGATCTATGTCAGATCATTTAAATGAGTTTAATATGATTACCAGTCAATTAACTTCTGTAAAAGTGAAATTTGATGAAGAGGTAAGGGATCTCTTGGTTTTATGTTCTTTGCCAGAAAGCTGGAATAGCTTGGTAATGGTTGTAAGTAACTCTGTCTCTGGTTCAAATACTTTGA
Source organism: Cunninghamia lanceolata (assembly GCA_027924645.1). Taxonomy (NCBI): domain Eukaryota; kingdom Viridiplantae; phylum Streptophyta; class Pinopsida; order Cupressales; family Cupressaceae; genus Cunninghamia; species Cunninghamia lanceolata. Next base: position 6,052,752 of record BSBN01000082.1, read on the forward strand.
AATTTGATGATGTTGTTGGTGTTATCCTTAGCAAGGAAATGTGACGGAAAAGCATAGGTGAGACTTCAACATCTGGTAATGCTTGACTATAGAGAATAGGGGAAGAACAAAGGAAAGAGGAAAAAGCCCTACAAATCATGGGAAGTTGCAAGGGAAGTTGAAGAAAGGCAAATCTAAATCCAGAGGAAGAATGGATTGCTGGCACTGTGGAAATCTAGGTCACTTAAAGAAGGATTGCTGGTCTCGAAAGGGCAAACAAGGAGATGGACAACATGATGACAGTAAGGAAGCTAATGTTGCAAGTAATAAATTACAGGATGCTTTGATTATGTGTTTAGATAATACTAATGATTCCTAGGTAATAGATTCAGGGGCTTCATTTCATGCCACACCTCATAGGAAATATTTTGTAGATTATGTTCAAGGTGATTTTGGATAGGCATATTTGGGTGATGATGAACCCTGTCAGATTGTTGGAAAAGGAAAGATAAAAATCAAGTTACAGAATGGAAATGAATGGTTACTACAGGAGGTAAGGCATGTTCCAAATTTGAGAAGGAATTTAATTTCTGTAGGACAACTAGGTAGTGAAGGTTGCATAGTTACCTTTTCAGACAAAGTCTGGAAGGTCACTAAAGGTGCATTAGTAGTAGCTAAAGGTGAAAAGGTAGGCACATTGTATTTGTGTACTGGTAATACTTATTCTACCTTAGCTGCTATAGAAACAGTTGCTACTGAGATAGTTATAACACTTGCTGTAGGGACAGAAATAGAATTGTGGCACCATAGGCTTGGGCACATGAGTGAGAAAGGGATGAAGATCCTTCACTCTAGAAAGTTTCTACCAGGTCTGAAGAAGATTGAATTGGAGTTCTGTGAAAATTGTGTTTATGGAAAACATAAAAGAGTTTGATTTCTCAAAGTTGGGAAAGAGAAGAGGAGTGAGAAATTAGATCTTGTGCATTCAGATGTATGGGTACCAGATTAGGTATCTTCTCTTGGAGGCTCTTGCTATTATGTTACTTTTATTGATGATGCAACTAGGAAAACATGGGTGTATTTCCTAAAACAAAAATCAAAAGTATTTAAAACTTTTAAAAAGTGGAAAGCTTTGGTTGAGAATGAGACATGAAAAAAGTTGAAGTGTCTCAGATCTGATAATGGAGGCGAGTATTGCAATAGAGAATTTGATAATTATTGTTTATATAATGGAATCTGTAGGCAAAAAATAGTTCCTGGAACCCCAAAAGAAAATGGTGTCTGAGAGGATGAATAGGACCATTATGGAGCGTGCAAGGAGCATGATACTGCATGCTGGACTACCCTTACACTTTTGGGTAGATGTTGTACATACTGTTGTTTATTTAATAAATAGGGGACCTTCAAATCCTTTGGATGGTGGCATTCTAGAGGAGAAATGGATGGGTAAAAAGGTAAACTATTCATTTCTGAAAACATTTGGCTATGAAACTTTTGTCCATGTTGATATTGAAAATAGAACCAAGCTTGAGGCTAAGTCTAAAAATGTACCTTCATTGGATATAGAGTAGATGAATTTGGTTATCGGTTATGGGATTATGAAAATCATAAAATCATTAGGAGCATGATGTTATATTCAATGAGAAGGTCATGTATAAGGATCAGATGTAGGAAAAGAAGCATGAATAGGCCAAAAAGGAGTATGTGGTGCTAGATGAGATTCTAGAAAATAAAATGCCAGTGGTACCTGATGCTCAACAACAACAAGTTATCCCACAGACTCTTGCAAGTGTTAGACGTTCTACAACAATAAGTAGACCTCCAGAAAGATTTTCTCCATCATTATATTCTATATTATTAACTGATTCTGGTGAACCTGAAAGTTATGAAGAAGCAATGCAAGTAGATACCAAAAAGCAGTGGGATCTAGGCATGAAAGAGGAAATGGATTCCTTGTTGCAGAATCAGACTTGGGACTTAGTCAAATTACCTGCAGGAAAAAGGGCATTGCCAAATAAATGGGTTTATAGGTTGAAGGAAGAAGATGGAGGCAAGAAAAGATATAAGGCTAGACTCGTGGTAAAAGGTTTTGCACAGAAAAAGGTATAGATTTTGATGAAATATTTTCTCCGGTTGTAAAGATGACTTCTATTAGAACAATTCTAAGTCTTGTGGCTTTGGAAGACTTGCATCTTGAATAGCTAGATGTGAAAAAAACTTTTCTCCATGGGGATTTGGAAGAGGAAATATACATGTAGCAACCATAGGGATATGAGGTCAAGGGTAAGGAGGATTTTGTGTGTAGGTTAAAGAAGAGTTTGTATGGCCTGAAGCAAGCACCTCAGCAATGGTATTTGAAATTTGATAGTTTTATGGATGAACAAGGTTACAAAAGATGTCATTCTGATTATTGTGTTTATTTCAAGAAATTAGGTAATGGCAGCTATATTATCCTGTTGCTTTATGTTGATGACATGTTTGTTGCTGGGTCTAACATGAAGCATATTAATGAAATTAAACAGAAATTAGCAAATTCATTTGCTATGAAGGATTTGGGTGCAGCAAAATAAATCCTTGGTATGAGGATCACACGGGATAGGACAAACAAAAATTATTATTGTCCCAAAGTGAGTATGTAGAGATGGTGTTGAAAAGGTTTAACATATAGAATGCAAAATTAGTTAGTACATGTTTGCCTAGTCATTTTAAGTTGACTAAGGAGATGTGTCTAAAGACATAAGAGGAGGAAGACAAAATGTCTAAGATACCATATGCATCAGTAGTTGGTAGCTTGATGTATGCAATGGTATGCACAAGGCCAAATATTGCACATGTAATGGGAGTTGTGAGCAGGTATATGAGAAATCTGGGAATAGAACATTGGAATGCTATAAAATGGGTTCTCTGATATTTGAGAGGTACTACTTCAAAGAAACTATGTTTTGGAGAAACAAATTCTGCTCTAAAAGGATATCTTGACTCTAATCTGGTGTGTGATATTGATAGCAGGAGGAGTACTACAAGGTATGTTTTTACTATAGGAGGCACTCCAGTCAGTTGGATTTCAAGACTGCAAAAGGTTGTTGCACTTTCAACCACTGAAGCTGAGTATGTTGCTGCTACTGAAGCTAGCAAGGAGATGATTTGGTTACAACATTTTCTGGAGGAATTGGGACAACAACAAGAAGATAGCCCTTTGTACACTGATAGCCAGATTGCCATTCATCTTGCTAAGAACTCATGTCTACATTCAAAACTAAGCATACATAGCTCAGATACCATTTCATCTGGTCAGTTTTGGAGGATGGGTAGTTGAAACTAGAGAAAATTCACACAAGTCAGAATCTTGCAGATATGTTCACAAGGCAGTTACACGGGAGAAACTAATTTCATCATCAGTTTCTGTTGGCCCTCATGACTTAAGAAACCACCCAGGCCTATAATCTAGTGGAAGCTGCAAGCACAGCAGTGTCGTCCAGGATTAGTCTCTAAGTGGGAGATTGTTTAGTGTGGAGCTTGATCAGTCTCCAAGTGGGAGATTGTTGGTATGTGGTGACTAATCATGCAAGTACTGTACACAAGTCATGTATCCTCACCTAGGTTTGGGGCCAGGCTGGGCCCCAAGTGGGGGTTCAGGGGCAGTACACTACTATATTTGACTACAAATTCTGATAAATGTTTGGTGACATATTGACAAAATATTGTCGACTTACCGATGCACCACTGATTTAAATTTCGTTGCTAAATTTTTGTCACTTTAACGACCAAATTTTATACATCGAAACCATGACCCAGCATTGTTAGTTAGTGCGACGGAAAATGTTGGAGGTGTCCATCACAAAATCAATGTAACTTCATCCATCTATTGATGCAAAAAATCACAAAACGTTGCAGAACGCCCATTTGAAATCATTGAAAAAACACCAAACGTTAGTCCATTTTCTGACGAGGTGGAGCAAACTGTCATTGCCATTATGACAAAAATTGCATCACGTGTACAGGAACCTCATCGCAAATTTTTGTGGTTCGTCAGGCTATGTTCGTCAAAATCGCAATGAAACTCTACAGTTTAAAAAAAAAAATCGTTCAAACATCTTTTACTTTCACCGATGGTGCCTTATTTTGAAATAATAAAGTTGAAATGTTTCATCTAATTTCTTTATTGCAATTTATCTTAAGATTTTGTTTGAACCATTAAAGAAAAACCTTGAACAATGACTTCCATATTGAAGACCTAAATAGAGAATGAGTGGAGAAAAACTAGTGAACAGCCCATTGAAAAACATTCAGCTAAAATAAGAAAGGCTTAAGCACTTTGGAGGCTCCAAATATTTTCTACAAGTAGACCTGATGCTAAGAGTCTTTTTTACATAATTTCTACAAATTTCCACTGTCAATATATCTGTGGTGATTTCTTCTCAAGCTGAGAGTGGATTTTGAAAGTTGTATCAACAGTCTTCAAAAACTCAGTTCACATCCTCTCCAAGCTTTCACCAACCAAATGAACTAGTTTTAACATCTAGTGGGAAATCAAATATTCCTTTCTATCATCATGCCCAAGTAGGGTTTGTCCATTTAATGTTGAAAAATCATAACTACTCCAAGGCCACCTCCCTAGCGGCTCTAAGAATCTGTCTTGATCTTATGGAGAAATGAAAACTCTATACCGTGCTAGAAGCTGAGTGATCTACAATATATTCTTATATATTCTTCAATTGACTCTTGAAGATAGATCATGGATAATAACAGAAACAATAATTTTGCACAGATACTAATCCAGGATTTAATAGAGTTCTCATTATAGATTTGATAAAGATTGAATGCAGCTGAATTTATAACATCCAGAGATACATTAGTCTACTATGCATCAAAAAGGGAATCATAGCTTTGCAAAAGTCATCAATATCTACTATTTCTTTTATTGCTTTTGTGAAACCCTTTGATCAAGTCCAAAAACACATTAATCCAATAACAGTTATTACATAGTTAAGGATGGATCTCCCTCCAAAATTGATTAGAACTACAAGAATGTCATTTTTTAAATATTGCTCATTGCATTTTGCTGTATGCTATGGGGATTTATGCTTTTTATCATCGTTATCAATTAGCTTGGTTGGCATTTATTTATTTATATCATAAGAATTTCTTCATAGCATTGATGTAATACATGGCATTGCATATACTATTTTATCTAGGATGCACACCCCCGGGCTTATCCTTTTTTTAGGTTCCTTTGCATTTTAGACTTAGCTTCAACTTCTAGAAAATATTATCTAAGGTGGTTGAAGTCTATTTATCACTCTTAATTACATAGTGCAATGTGCCATACTATGAAGCTCGTTGACCTACCCGATCATTTGTGGATGTTAATATAATTTTATTTATCTTGCTTTATTTAGGTTGTCAATTTTTTTCTGAACACTGTTGTTTTCTATAGATAGGAGATGCTTTAGACTCTCTTTGTGTTTCTATGATTGTACTTTCTACTTGAGAGTCCCACTAACCTATTTTGGTAATTTGTAGATATTAATATGAAATTACTCACTTGCACCCATTGTGGCATGTTGTTGTTGACAACCTTTGCATCTCCACATAACATCTTTCTAAATTGCCACAGATAGCATTCCCAAGTTTCTAGAAGTTAATACATGTTTTCTTGCACTTCTTGCTTATCGATGTTATTGCAACACCATTATCTTCCAACTTCAGGATTTCCCACCAGAAGGTTCTCTGCAACATTCTAATCATCCTTTCACCATCTTGAAGGGGTTTCAATCCCAGTAATTATTTAGTGCATATTGTACAATCTTTAAAATGGGAATCAAAAGCTAGAACCAAACAAATTTCTTTCAAGTAAAAGAGGAAGGTCTTAGATATGTCAAAAAACCAGGAGAGTAACCTCAAACATTCTCCTCAATCACAACTTCTCATGACTCAAGCAAGTTCTGAAATGTTTACTCCCATAATATGGAAGGTTGTCTATCCATGTTTGTGTAAGGATTTTTAGGTAAGCATCTTCCTTTGTCAAAGCAGTTTGATCTTTGGTTTATACTTAGGAAGAATATTACTTCCAAATGAAAATGGACTTATGCAAATTGGTACAATATAATGACCCAAAACATTAACTTGAGAAGATCAACTAAACTTTCAACAAAAATTTCCTTCATTTAGGGGAGAGTACCTAGTAGTGGAGCACCCTAACTTCACGCCTCTCAAAATCATACATGGCAATTTCTAATCACTCCAAAAATTTTACAGTAGCTTACTTGGCAACGCCCCTGCTTATAACTAAGGTTTCAGGGACACATCATCAAATATGATGCCACATCAGCATGCTTTTTGTTGAGGTGTCAAATAGTTCCCCCCAAAAAAGGGTGGATCAATAGGTGTGCATTAAGTCATGTTTTGTTGGTGGGCTGATGTGGCATCACATGATTGGTTGCTTTTTAAAACTAAAGTGCACATTTCATTCAATTATTAGTACTTATAGTAACACTAACAACCTTAAAGTCACAACTAATAGTACAAAACTTTTAAAAATATTGGGCCTTAAATGCACATATGCTATCTCAGCCATTGGAACTATCTCACCTATTGGGTCTTTTCCCCTACACTTGATTCCAAGAGGTGAACAATGCACCAAAATACCCAATTAGGGTTCTAAACTCACATCAGACCCTCATACACCATAAACATCATTATTTTGATAGAAACAAAATAGAAACATTCTCTTCCAACACTGTTTTCTCAATTTTCCAATAGCTTGCACCCAAAGGCTAAATTTCTTGTAGAAGTTCACAGACCAAAAACCGGGGCATATCTTTTGAAGGAGGTGGAGATTCCCAAAACTAGTCACAGATTCTAGGACCCATTTGGGCCTGCTAAAACATACTTCAAACTTAGGGTATGTTGTTTTGTAAAGATCAACCTGAAACATGATTGTACTGCAACAAGAAGGCTTAATTAGGCCTATTTAACAAAGAAAGTGCCATCAAAATCACTCCTAAACATCAAATAACCCTGGAGAGTTTTTTACCAGGTTATAAAACTCTAGAAATCAACAAGTTTTTGATCACTTAAACCCTTCCAAAGGCCACAAAAAAACAAACCCCTATTTCTAGGCTTAACAATACTCAAATGATGAGGGTTTATTGAAAGTATGCATACCCAACCTCCAAACACCTTGCAAATGCTTCAAACACCATGGACTATGCCTACACATGATAAATAAACTGATTCCCATCATTAAACACTTCAGTTTCCTCAAAACCCTACTTGTAGCCATCCTCTTTAAAATAAAAAAATCAATGGAAAATAATGAGAACAACAATGAAACTTTGTATCAAGACTTCCCCTGCACCTGCCAACACACTCAAAATGAAAAACACCCTAAAATTACCCATTCCAGTGATTTACAAAGCCTCCATCAGTGGAATGGTGGTTAAACCTCACTTTAGACTCTCAAAACCCTTAAATTGGGATTTCAAAACAGTTTATAGGAAAAAGAGACAAACATCCTTATTACTCAACAAGATCCTCTCAAATCAACTTAATTTGAAGGTTTACACCCTATTCTATCAAAAAACAACAAAGTTCGCTTGTTTGGCTTCCGATGGCCGATGAGTATTTTGTCGGGGAAACTTTCATGAGTTATGCCGATATGCATTTCCTGTGGTGCTACATTCTCTATTTGTTCCTTTTTAATCAAAATATATAGCCCAATTTTTTCTGTTGATCAGTATGAATGTAATGTGCCTATGCCGATATTGTACAATGTGCTTCCTCATTCACGTAGGCCATTCCTGTAATGTTTTTATCGGTGAAGCTTGCTAGTTGTTGTGTCGATATATTGTATCGTTCCACTATAAACATAAAACATGATTGGGGTGACATAGATACTGCTTGGCCGATATGTTATATCTCTTCAATTTGAAATGTATGTGTTAAGGGAAAATTGGAGTAAACATGAATAATCAATATATCAATATCAATAATACCCAAAACTCAACGAAATACAGAAACAAAGAGATCAATCAAACAAAAGAACTTCAAAAACCTTTTGCAAACCTCAAAGCTTCATAGCTTCCATTGGTTGCCTATCTCAATTGATCTTGCATGTATGAATAAGGCCCTCAGAGAGTACACTTCCTTGCTATTCCAATATTGTCAATGGAGAATAATTATGATAATGCTTTGTAATAAAGATGAGCTTCACAACAATGGTAGTGATATGGTAACAAGTTGATCGCAAGCAAAAGGAATGACGTGGGTGCCAAAGGCATGCTATAAATCCTACGGAGTAACAATACTAAAATCTTGGATGAATGAAATGGAAGAATAGGGTTCAATTTATAGACTTGAGAGAGAGAAGATCAATGATACAGAACGATTGAGAAACATACGCGAATAAGAAGAAGACAAGTGTCACACAAAAGCTATTTTATTTGAGTTAACTGCTTTTCTTTTCTAAAGATAAGACATGACTTCATAAATTAGAAGGTTTTTTTCTAATTTAAGAGATATTGATAAAAACAAGGTTGTTTGAGTCAGTTAACTCAACTTGAGATTTGCTTTTGCATGATTTGAGAGAAATTAAATAAAAAAATATTTAATTTTGTGTGCATGAAGAAGATTTATTTTTAGAAGATTTGGAAGATGTTTGAAGAATTAGAAGATAAGAAAGTAAATTAAATAAATAAATTTATTTAATTATTGTGCATGATTTTGAAGAATAAATAAAATATTTGATTGTATTTTATTTTTGAAAGGATTTAAATAAATTTGATTTAATTTATTTAAATTTGGAAGAATGATTGACTTAATTAAATAATTAGGAATTATTTAATTGTTTGAAAGAATTTAATTAAATAAAGAATTTTATTTAATTTTGACTTTAGAAGAGGTAATTAAATATTTTGATATTTAATTGATTTAGAGGAATGTAAATCGAATAAATAAATTTGTTTATTTATTTATTGATAGAAGAATTAGAAAGAAATAAATATTAAGAATATTTATTTAGACCGAGTCGTGTCATTTCTATGCGTATACATTTTGTCCCTCTTTGATGCAATGCATTTTATGGCATTGTTTCAAACAATAAGTTGTCTGATAATGATACATGCCCCAGTTTGCCCCTGGTATAGGTTTAACGACAGGATGCCCCCTCGGGAGATTGGACAGGAAGAAGGCAGAAGGGATGTGAGACGAACAATCTCATGAAGAAGACGGTGAAGAAAGAAATGAATGATACGCTATGCAAGATAGAATGATAACACACATAAGCAAGTAAGTATGCACAAATGATACAAGAACAAACAAGGTATTGCCCCTGTCAAGTGGTAAACCAACGATATACTAATAACGATATACGATAGTGTTGTCATGGTGGGGAATGATATATCCCTAGACCAACATGACAAGCATGTTGTCATGGCAGGAATGATGGATCCCTAGAGCAACACGAAGGATAGTGTCTAGTTTCAGGAAATAAAACATGTCGTGTAAGATGCGTGTATTGGTCTGATTTTGACAATGCAACATCCTGTATAAGACAATTGATTGATTAATTGATCTAGTTGGTTTACGACCAGACAAGGATCAAGACCACTGATTGTGATTGGATCATTTGACAAGATTGACTTGACTTGATTGGTATGGATTAAGGATAAACTTCGATTTGGATCACTGCTCAAGTTGACCGAATTGAGAAGAATGGACCACAATGATAGATAGGATATTGATTGATAGAAGAATGACTCGATAGAAGGAATCACAAGATTTTATTTGTAAACATTGATACTCTGCATTTTAGATCTTTTATTACATGGGATATGTATGTTTTTATGGATGTATAATGGATGTGAATGGTGTTTGCTTTCTTGACATCTTGATGGTGCAAGTATTTTAAAGTTCTTATTTCATCATTGGGCAATTTTTTTTGGTACTTTTTCTGAATGTTGTAAGTTAATACAAGTATCTAGGTATAATTGAACTGAGATGACCTAAGTATTGCTTACATGGATTTTGATTTAGCAATTTAATACAAGCATCTAGGTATAATTGAACTGAGATGACCTGAGTATTTCTTGCGTATCAACAGACAAGGATTGCCCCCTTTCATGTTAGACCTCTAATGTCCTCAATGATCTTTTGCTGATCATGTCATGAGACAAGGCTTCACATTACTAAAGATTAATCCACAAGCAGCAGACAAAGAAAATAATCATGCCCCCATCATAGAATCTCTATCTTTTAGCATTCTTGAGTAGCATAGGAGACATGATAACAAAAATCAAGACTCTGTAAGTTAACCTGATCACAAGCACAAAACGTTCTTGCATTTAGATGTGTTTTTTTTGCCATAATTTAGATAGAATCATTTAAAGCACTTTAGGTACTTGTTTTCTTTGCTTTGGATAGGTTAAGGTCTTGCATCAAAATTTCTTCTTGAAAGCAGGTTTTGCTTGTGCGCACTTGTGTCTGGTGAAAGATTCCACAATCCTTATTGGTGAAGCGGACCCTAAGGGACTGACCTAGTGCCTCGGGGGTTCATTGCTAAATGGCCTTGCCTACGTGACGATGCAGAGGCAATGTAGTTTGGGGTGACTTCGATGGACCGAAGATATGGATTGGATGAGACATGATATGGAATAGACATGGATTAGACATGGAACCGATATGGATTAGATAAGACATGATATGGAACAAACATGGATCAAACAAGACACGATATGGAACGGATATGGATCAGACAAGACACGATATGGATCAGATGACACTGATGACAAGGAAAAATCATGGATAGGTAGATGTATGGGTGACAGTAGATATGGATGGTCAGGTAGAAGGAATTTAAGGATGTGATCTCCAAGGATTATGTCGCATAGGAATAACGTGCCCCATTGTATGTAAATACTGAGGACTTTTCATGGCAACGCTTTATGATGATTGGAGGATAAAAGGATAATGAAGGATTTGCTTGGTTTGGGAGGAATAAGGTATGTCAAAAGACACCTAAAACATTTGTCAACATTGTGCCCCCAATCTTTATCAAGACCAAAGAAAGTAGAAGAATGGAAAATTAGGATAGATAGATTGGACAGTATAGGTATGTAATGGATAGAAGGATAGGATAGGGAATGGTATGAAAGGGAACTGATAGGAGAAGAGTGATATGCCAATGAGACAAGGTGCCCCCAAGTGTAGGTGATGTAGAAGATCAACTTACACACGAAGCCTATTTTCTAAGTTTTCATCATGGTACTTATCCAAGGTGCCTGTTTGCCAGATTTTCACCATTGGACGAAGGGATTTTTTTTTACTTTTTGATTTTTTTAATAGGAGAAGGCGAATACATAAGGGAGAGACTAAAGTATCTAGTTCCTTGAAAGGTGATAGTCCCGCTAGATGGATGTTGTCATATTGACCATGTCAAGTGTCGCTCATAGATATTGGTAGGGGATTGCATGAAAGTGAGATGGAGAATGGTAGATATTGGATTATGGAGGGTGCGACAGTGGGTGATGATGCAGAATACAGATGACTTATGCAAGGATGTATGAAGAGTCTATGAAAAAAGCATGGACCATAGGAATAGGATGGGGAAGATATGTAGGATAATAGTGGAAGGAAGGGGAGATGGAGCTATATGGAAATGTTGTGGGATGGAAGGGAGTCATGACCAATGGTTGCACATACCGTGATAAACATTTAATCTAGTGATGGCAAAGTAGTGTAGGAAGCAATGGATACTTTTTCTTGTGGATGAATGACTTAGGCATGTAGGGATCCACATAGACTGAGTATTTTTCTGCGCTTTTCTTGTCATGTGGGATGGAAGAATTGGAGGCTTTTGGATGGAAAGGGAGAAAGTGGATGGTTGAGATTCTTGAGAGGTAGATGCCTCATGTAACTTGAGGGATTTTTGCTTAGGTACCCAAGCCATTTTTTTTAGATAGTACTTGTGAAAGTATGGGTTTGGGTGTATGCATCTTTTGGAGTAATCATTTGTTGGATGTGGACCTGCACCTTTTTCAGCTTGGTGTATAGGTGTGTGGGTGTATGCCCCTCTTGAGAAGGATGCTTCTTTTATTCTTGGATTTTGTATCCTAGGTCATGAGGACTCTTAGGATTTTTTTACTTTAGGGGTAGAGGTATCTAGATTTTTGCTAGTGAATTCTCTTGAGATGGTGGAAGTGGAGTGGGTGGAAGCTCTTTATTTAGACAACATGTGCATCTGTTGGTCATGATTGGGATTGTTAGAGGATTTATTGGTGGATGGATAAGGCATTAGAAGAAGTGGTAGTAAAATGCATGGAGAGATGTTAGGAGTTGGAAGTAGCAGAGGTAGATTGGATGGTGGAAGGTGTATGGTCACATGCTTTTGGGATGTGTAGGATGATGGAGGCGGAATGGCGACATATGTTTTGGGGATATGGTAGGGTTTGTGATGGAAAGTGGTGGATTTAGAGGGTATGGAGGAAGTACCAACATCTTGAGATTGTTCACCTTGGGGTGTGTATCCAAGACCATATGAAGGAGGAGGAACATTGACATGAATGGGCTCCAAAATACCTTGTTCGTGAAGGCCTAAGCCTTTACCTTGATAGTTCATATGTTGGAGTATGCAGTGGATAGCGGGATTATGTGTAGGTGGAACACTAGACACAAGTTCTTTCTTGGATGGAGATGATGAGATAGAGGATAATGGTTGCTGGTGTTCTAAGGAGGAACACTCATGAATGAAGGTAGTAAGACCAAGGATATAAGGTGGGGGATTTGCAACATGGTCTATAATGGATGACCAAGGATTATTATTGGTTTGATCTTCTATACTCGCTTGGGAGGCCAGTGTCTCATCAAGGGAAGTGGAAGTAGTTGGATCATGGATAAACTCAAATGGGGTTATAAGCTCAGGACCATGGAGTGCATAAAGTGGGCTAAGAGGATCATCATGGTCCATTTGATCATATATATGCTCTTCATCGTAGATGGGATTTTGATCATAGATAGGATTTAGCATGATGGAATTAAGGTGCTCTTGTATAGGTTCTTCATCAACGACAATATCTTGATCACCGAAAGGATAGAGGTTATGGAGAGGTTGGAATTGGATCCCTTGCTCATGTATCAGATCAAGTTGCTCATGGATAGCTTCTTCATCAAAGGTAGTATCTTGATCATAAAAGAAATATAGGTTATGAATGGTTTGAAATTGGATTTCTTGCTCATGTATAGGTATAGGATCATCAAAAAGATAAAGGTTATGCACGGGCCGGATGGGGGTGCTTTGATCTGGATTTAGACAAAGGTCGAATGTTTCCATATGTTCTAAAGTGTGCTCTTGACATAACTCTTGCGTTGTTTGAATGGAAGTGGAGGTAGAGGTCTCTTGGATAGTATTTTGGTCAACAATATGAAGGTACGATGGACCTTGGCTTTGGTTCCTGGTAGGAGATTTTTCAACAGGCTCGAGGGGTTACCAATTATATGACAAGGTTAGTGCAATGGACATGTTTGAAGGCTCTTTGATAAGGTCAAGGACCGGTATTTGGGGACATGGTTGACTCTCTATTGGTAGTCCTTGGATCACATCCTTTGTAGGCATTTGGGTAGATGAATGAGGTAATGGATGAGTGGAATTTCAAATTTTCCATAGCTTTTCTTGTGCTACATATCTTTCCCAAAAATCATCCAAGGATTTTTGTTTGTCGTATTAGAGCTTGAGGAATTCAATGGTGGTTTTGAGATTAGAGTAGGATTAGTATGATTTGGGCTATGGGTTCTAGGAGTAGTGTTTGCCTTGTCAAGAGTATCATTAAGACGGGACAAGAATGTATGACTCTGGGGCATGGTGTAGCTAGTACTAGCTTGTTCATCTTGTTCATCTTGTAGGATTGCAAATTGATGTTGTATGGCTTGGAGTTCTTGAGCAATTACTATACAAACTTGGGGGGAGGTGTCTAAGTGTAACATCAACTTCAGGTACTTGAGTTCTTGGGCCAGTTCTTCTAATTTGATTGTCATCTCCACGGAAACTAACACAAGACTGAAATGGGTACTCAGAAAGGTGGAAAATTTTCTCGCAAAGTATGTGGAAGTGCTCACTATTATGCATGCGTAAGAACATAAGCATAGAAGCAGAGGGTATAAGTATAGCAAGTCATTATGAATGCACAGTACTGGTAAAAAGCAAATGCATAGCAATAGGTGATATATGTGTAGGAGGTCACAGAAAATGTGCAATAGGTCAAAACAAAAGTGTAGCTTTATAAGACAGATGCACATCTCTAGTTTTTTTTGGGTTTTTACAAATTTTTGGCAATTTTTCTGATGTTTTTAGTTTCTGTGGTTGCAAGAGGGTCTCTTTGATCTGATTTTCTTTAATTATGGCAAGAAGACATAGCAAACATAAAGAATGTTTTCATGGTTTTTTATTTTTTTGTGATTTTTTTACTCTTTTTGACTAAAAGAAAGCAAGTACAAATCCTAGGCTAGTTGAGACAATATAAACCGAATTCTCCCTATTTCTAGGTGAGGCATCTTCGAGAGGTGATAATCGCCCTTCCCTCCACTGGCTTATAGGGGTTTTTGGCCACTAAGACAAAGGTGCAACATGTACTCTCCGTTATGGAGTCTCCCAACCTGCAAGGGTTGTGCCTTGGAGGGTTTTGGGGGAGGTTGGCTGTCGGTATAACACAACTGCACTTGTTGTTTGAAACTTTCATTCCAAACACAATTTATTTATAGTGGATTGGTAGGGCTTGGCATCTATCCTATTACCACTTAGGGTCATTCCTACTTGGATGAACGGTATCCAAGAGCAGGCCCCTCTAAAGGAAAAACACATGCGAAAATGATATGTCTGGCATTTTGATCACCCACGATAGGGGAGAGTATAGGCCTGGTATCATTCCCAAAACACCGAACATAGTGGTTCTTTTCCCCTAGTTAAAATGAGAAAAACTAGATGAGCTATCTACTTGGGCAAGCACAGAAATTTGTTTACTTTGAAGTGATAACAAGATAGCAATGGTTCAATTTTACCCAAATAGCAATGATGTGTTCAATTTTACCCAGATAGCAATGAGTTGTTAACTTTGAAGTGACAACAAGATTGCAATGGTTCAGTTTTACCAAGATAGCAATGAGTTGTTAACTTTGAAGGATAGCAATATAGCAATGATTCAATGATATGCAAGATATCAATGATTCGATTATTGCCTTCCTAGTTAAGACTATGTGATATTTGCATGAGCATCCATTTACTTTCCCGTTAGAAATCGAAGTGTGAGTTAACAAGTGCAACTATATGATTCTAAACCAATACATAGCCTACAAATAGATCAAGAGTGTTCCTGCAAAAACATGTTAGTGTTAGCAAAAACTTCAAGGAAACCCTAAAAATCACTGCCTAGATCAGATGCGCAGCTTCAGAGTTTGAATGCACAGAAATAGAGCTCAGAAGTGCCATAGTAGATATGCACTAAGACAGAGGTCAAAAGTGCAGGAAAATAGTATATATGCACTAAAATGACAAATGTGTTGTATCGGAGGATAGATGCACCGGAACAAAGTCTGTATGCGCTGAAAGGATATGTGCGCTGGAATAGACAACAAGTGTACTAGATCAGAGACTGTATGCATCGAAGGAATGTATGCGCTGGAACAAATAGTAGATGAGTGTTAGGATGTGTCAGATGTGCAATTTTTTCCTGTGTATGGCTTTCTAAAACACAAAAACTCAGTTTTTGGGTTAAATTGGGGCTAGGCCCCATGGTGGGTGCCAAAAATGTTAAGAGAAAATTAGAGTAAAAATGAATAATCAATATATTAATATCAATAATACCCAAAACTCAATGAAATACAGAAACAAAGAGATCAATCAAACAAAAGAACTTCAAAAACCTTTTGCAAACCTCAAAGCTTCATAGCTTCCATTGGTTGCCTATCTCAATCGATCTTGCATGTATGAATAAGGCCCTCAGAGAGTGCACTTCCTTGCTATTCCAAGATTGTCAATGGAGAATGCCTATGATAATTCTTTGTAATGAAGATGAGCTTCACATCGATGGTAGTGATATGGTAACAAGTTGATCACAAGTAAAAGAAATGACGTGGGTGCCAAAGGCACACTATAATTCCTGCAGAGTAACAATACTAAAAGCTTGGATGAGTGAAATAGAAGAACAGGGTTCAATTTATAGACTTGAGAGAGAAGATCAATGGTATAGAAAGAATGAGAAGATCAATGATATAGAACGGTTGAGGAATGTGCTCGAATGAGAAGAATACAAGTGTCACACAAAAGTTGTTTTATTTGAGTTAACTACTTTTCTTTTCTAAAGATAAGACATGACTTCATAAATTAGAAGGCTTTTTTCTAATTTAAGAGATATTGATAAAAACAAGGTTGTTTGAGTCAGTTAACTCAACTTGAGATTTGCTTTTGCATGATTTGAGAGAAATTAAATGATAAATTATTTAATTTTGTGTGCATGAAGAAGAAGACTTATTTTTAGAAGATTTGGAAGATATTTGAAGAATTAGAAGATAAGAAAGAAAATTAAATAAATAAATTTATTTAATTGTTGTGCATGATTTTGAAGAATAAATAAAATATTTGATTGTATTTTATTTTTGAGAGGATTTAAATAAATTTGGTTTAATTTATTTAAATTTGGAAGAATGATTGACTTAATTAAATAATTAGGAATTATTTAATTTTTTGGAAGAACTTAATTAAATAAAGGATTTTATTTAATTTTGACTTTAGAAGAGGTAATTAAATATTTTGATATTTAATTGATTTAGAGAAATGTGAATCGAATAAATA
Source organism: Cunninghamia lanceolata (assembly GCA_027924645.1). Classification (NCBI taxonomy): domain Eukaryota; kingdom Viridiplantae; phylum Streptophyta; class Pinopsida; order Cupressales; family Cupressaceae; genus Cunninghamia; species Cunninghamia lanceolata. Next base: position 6,069,568 of record BSBN01000082.1, read on the forward strand.
AATTTGTTTATTTATTTATTGATAGAAGAATTAGAATGAAATAAATATTAAGAATATTATTTAGACCGAGTCATGTCATTTTTAGGCGTATACAATGTGAACAATGCGTCTTGGATACATATAGTGAGTAAATAGCTTATAAGAACAATGGTAGAAGACCCAACAATGAAGACTTGGGCAAAAACTGCCATAGAAATTGCTAGATACGTCTCACATGACCTACAATAATGCAAGTCCCAAAGCATATGGGCATAGTGTTGAAAACCCACATGTGGGAACTAGGGACCCAAATTTGTGTCCTAAGGTTGTGGAATCCCTACAAAAACCCTCATTAACCAATCAAAAAGTAAACAATTGTCTACTAATTTGAAAGGATTAATCACAAAATCAGGTTTAATAGTTGAGACAGGTGTGAATGAAAAAATGGAAGACTTACGGTAAAATTTCAAATATGTGAAGATCTCCTTGGGAAAAAATCTAATAGTCACCTTCTTCTCTCATAGTGGAATAAAGTAAAATATGTTCTTAACATTTTACAGGCAAAAGTTAGTGTAAAGACAACATACAAGTATGTTGATGCCATCATTGAACTATACACCAAGCTCACGAATCAAAACAAGTATTGTTCTTGCAACGTATGAAGCCCACCTGATTACAATTGAGTTCAAATAGAAATTAAATCCACAACTAATGATTTCCAAATAGTACATTCTATTTTTGGTCAATTGTGTGTGTGTGTGAGAGAGAGAGAGAGGTCACTTTTGTGATGGATCTCTAAAAAAATATGTGCGTGCTTTCTCATTTGATACCTGGCAGAATAAAAAAATAACAGTTAAACCCAAACGAAAAACTAAACCAACAACATATAATACATAACTGTATTAATTCTATCCAATGAAATTATTTTATCATCAGTGCATGAAGCACATGATAGGCGATTACTAGGAGCAATCCATCCACTCACTTATTCCATTGGTTACTAAATAAGAGAATCATCTATAAAATTACTACCCAGATTGAAAGGTGCCCCTCATATGGATCAAATGGCATGTAAGCAACTAGAGATGATTATTGGGAGCAACTGTAGAATCAATAACCTACCAAACAATGGCATGACATCATCACTAACTACTCATCACATAGTGAATTGTGGATGATTTTAGAAAATTAACCACATAATTAAAATATCTGTATGTTTAATGATTTAATACCAGTTGTGTTACAGGGCTCTCTCCTAGACCCCTCATACCTAGACCTAGTTCGAACCACGTACCAGTCTCAAGCCAATTCTTGTGTTGAAATGGCTAGGCTCTTCTCTTTTGTTTCGACGCTACATGAGTACACCCCAAGTTTGTCTAATCCAAACTCATATATCCCCAGACACAAGATCCATCTGTAGATAGCTTCCCCTGCAAAAGCTATCATCCAGGGTAACATATGAGATGTGTTAAAAAGTAAAATAAGTAAAAAGGGTAACATATTGAAGCAAAGAGAACTAATGTGTAGCATAATGAAATGTTGAAAAGTGCATTACCTTATTGAGCTTCTCTTTGTTTCGAGAATAGTTTAATATTCTATACTTAATAGGGCCAACCACGTGACGGTGTAAGCTCATTTGGCCCCTCCCCCACCCTCACATCACTCTCAATTCCCCATAACTGATCATATAACATTAATCATTCATTCATCCATTAATAACATATAACATTCATTCATTAATATATAACATTCATTGATTAACATATTCACATTCATTCATTAACATATAACATTCCTTCTTTCAGTTTTTACATATTATCAAAACTATGGTTGTCATAATATGATTACAATCACTTTTTTTTTGTTTCTTTTTTGCAGCTAAAAAAAGAAGTGGAGTATCATTTTCTAAATCATTTGTCCCCCCTTCAGTTGTTCTACCCTATGCTCATGATCTTAATGTATGCCTGGTCATGTACTCATGACGTGGAGGCCACTACAAGGGGGGATCTTCTGCAATAACAAAGAAATGTTAAATTGATATGTTTTATAATTATTGTTACAAGTATTCCATTAATTAAAAGAACATTAGAGTGGTGCTCTTTACCTGATGGGGCCACATCATGTTCCTGATCTTGTCTTATAGCTTCATGCTCAATATGATGAACACCCTCTAAATATTTTGGAGTTGAAACACGAAAGGTTACATTAATTAATAGACCAATTGCAATTAAATATGTTTAAAAGAACATTACAGTGGTCCTCTTTATATGATGGGGCCACATCATGTTCCTGATCTTGTCTAGCCTGATCATGCTCAACATGTTGATCATGCTCTACATGCTCTAAAGTTGAAACATGAAAGGTTACATTAATTAATACACCAATTGCAATTAAAGATGTTTAATTGTATTAATCCATACTATGTTTTGGATAGCACATGAATACATCCAGTACCGGGATGCACACCATGACCTTCATCTGTAGGTTGTGCTCCACCCTCACCAAGCTGCATTCCAATTTCATGTGTAGTATTATCATTGCTTGCCTGTTTAAAACAAATAGGTACATAATTACTTTATGGTGGAAATTAATATTGAATAGATTGCACAAGTATTCAAGTTTAAATAAACTTCATTGAGTTTATTTATCTGCGTGTCGAATGCAGTGGAAGCTTTTGTTTGCCTAGTCAAGAGTCTTAGGCATTCAACCATGGCTCCATAGCCTTGCTGGAAGGCAATCTTAAAGTCCTCTTCTATGGGCACTCAGTTGAATTCAGAGCCCTACATTTTTGCATAAGATCATGATTTTTGCTTCTATAGTGTGATAAAACCAAAATTGTTTGCAATTTATTATTTGGATGCAATATTTCATTTATTGATACTTACAATTCGTACGGCTAATTTCATATAACCACCAGAGCCAAGTTTGTGTTGCCCATGTTTTTCTAGTCTTGCCTTTGTTGCCTTCGATGTGTTGGGAAGCCTATGAAAAGTTTGAAATATGTTAGATTATGTAAAAATGAAGAGTAATCAGTAAATAATTACATTGTTGATAGTATCACATACCTTCCTTGGCCCGGTGGTGTCTTTCCTTTTTTTTATTTTCAGCCTTCTCCTTTCCATTCGACACTAGGTCCTTCCACTCCCTCTCCAGAATCATGGGGGGACGCTCGTACTTTTTGTTCTTCTCTAAATTGACCTATATTGGTCCCTCACATACTTTAGATAGGTACCATCTTTCTTAAGGACCTTGGTTCGGTTGAATGTGTTATTACCAAACATCACAACTAAACAATTAATGAGCTCATCTTTTAAATCTTGATTTTGGGCATTCCACCATGTACGTATGGTGGGCCCGAAGATCTCCAATGTAATATCATTTAGATGTTTATAAAAAAACATCATTTCCTACAAAATGATCATGGGATCATTAGTCTAAAAAGAGTGATCAATAAGTAAATTTCAATTGGATTATATATAATAATAATTAAAACATTTTAAAGTACTTGGGACCTTCTCTATATTTATGGGAATGAAATCCTCGGTCACCACAAATGTGACAAGCAATGTTCTCATACTAGTAATATGGGAAGATCTAGAAAATGCTACTAAAACATCACCAGTAGTAGTGGCCTCTGCATCCCCAGGTACATGTCCTGATGCATGTTCTGGCATGTGTTCGCTGCCAGAGGGTGCACTACCCGGTGCCTGCATGCTATGTGTTGCCGACATTTTAGTCGACAATATAGGCACGGATGATGTGATGTATGCGCAGGAAGATTAGGATCGACACTTGTACCAACCCCTACTCCCCAGGTAGCACCTGCAGTACCCTGATCATGGCCAACAACATCATGAGGACGCAAAAAATCTTGTAAAAACAACACATATTTTAGTTCATAACATAAAAGAGTACAAAATATAAAACCATGAATGAACTTATGTTATAATTAAAGATCTCATGACAACTTACTTGCAAGTTCCGTGCTCTCTTAGTCAATATTTTAACCCTTTCTCTTATCTCATCTGTTTGAGGCACTATGAATAACAACTAAAGGATTTCTTCATTGCATTTTTTTTGGGTCTTCCTTATCATATCTAGAGGGTTTGTAGAATATGCGATGTCATCATCGCATAATAGTGACTGCACCTCCCTATGGATGCTCTCCTCTACTACTAGTGCCTTTCCCTGATCATTCAACTGCGACAAGAATATTAAAAACATTATCGAAATTAACCCAATAAACTTATGGAAAAAACATAATAATAAAAAATTTTGCTCATATCTAATTTGTACAATTACAATGAGGTAAACCTGTCAAGTAGAAGCACCTGAAGATGCATCGTGATTTGTGCTTTGGGCCGGAGCCTCCCCCCTACGATCAATGTCCTGCTATGACAAAAATTAAATATAGAAAAACATTATCAAAATGAAACCAATAGACTTAAGAAAAAAAGAATAATAATAAAATGGTATAGTGGAGTCATTAATTGGAGGTTGGGTAAAATGGTATATAGTACGTACCACCCCCATAGTAACTGTGTTTGTATCTATGTGATTCAAATTGTAATTGATTAGCAACTCTTCCCCTGCAGTTATTGATTTTATCACACATACGAATACACAGTTTCCCTCGCGCGCCTTGAATATGCAATTGGGTTGCTTATTTGTTGACCTAGGTCATGTACTATTTATAAACCCTACAATATTCCCTAATGTTTTTGGCCTTCCGTCAATGTACATAGCCATTCCTTTATTTTGATCCTTATCTTTTAGCTATATATAATTTGCTGACAGTGCATACCTACGCATATTTTGTGTATATCAAACTAATTGCATCCAATCTTTGTAACTGTAATAGGGTCCAACATACTACATCAATTCAGTAACTTTGTCATAATAGACCTTTATTCCATCCATGCAAAATAGGCCCAAACCATGTAATGACGATGGTGCTATGCAATATATCCTCTCATTGACACAAAAATCAATGTTTATTAGAGGAAGTTCCTTAGGTACCCATTGTTTCCGTAGATGCTTGTACCTCAAGGGCACCTCAATGTTTCCTATGCTCTCATCATCATAAGAACATGACCCCCCTTCAGCAAGAAAAAATTCCATGTGTTTACAGAATTTTCTTCTAATTTTTTGATCTCTAGTTGATCTCCCTCTTTTAGACCTACTACATGTCTTGCTCTCCTCTTCTCTTCCTGAATTTCCCTCACTCAAGGAAGATAGATCTGACAAATACCTATTTGGTGGTACCTATAATCATAAGGATGTTGGATGAAGTTCTTTCATGGTGATGTGAGCCCAAGGTATGGGGTTGGAGGATTAAAAACCAAGGTTGTCACTACTAGTCAAATGCATATGGAGGTAACAATAGTTGTGAATGTATCAATAAACCTTGTAAGGGTCTGATGATCAGAGATCACTTGGTAAGCATGGGAATGGTTTGTAGAGTCACCAACCTTGTGTTTTGAATCCATTTCCAGGCATTGTACAGAATTGTACGACCTTGAAGGCATGATAGTATGGTTGGATATGGTAGAATTATGCACCAATCCTTGACACCATCAAAGGAGGTAGTAAGGGTAAGTTTTCTTGGACTAATGAAGCTGATAAAGGGTTTGAATATTTGAAGAAAAGAGTAGCCCAACAACCTATACTTGTGCTCCCTGATTTTGATAAAGTTTTTACCATTGAGTGTGATGCTAGCAACCAAGAAATAGGGGCTATTTTAAGCCAAGAGGGCAGACCAATTGCATTTTTAGTGAAAAGCTTAATGAAGCAAAGAGGAAGTATTCATCATATGATTTGGAATTATATGCTATGGTTCAAGCACTTAAAAAATGGAGGCACTACTTATTACCCAAAGAATTTGTTGTTTTTATTGACAATCATGCTCTAAGTTTCTTGAATGGGCAGGATAAACTCAATCATAGACACATGAAGTGGGTTGAGTTTCTACAAGCCTATACCTTCACAATAAAGCATAAGAAAGGCCAAGCCAATAAGGTGGCAGATGCACTTAGTAGGAGGGCACTTGTTGTGCAAGAAATACAACTTCAAAGCATAATAATAAGGAAAGCAGGGTCTCCTTATTAGTACCTAGTCGCACAATTCATTAATGGTTAAGCCCAAGGCCATTGAGGGCTAATCAGCAGCCCCTTCCACAACCTGCAGCTGCTATAACCTTATCTTTTGTCAGCAGGATAAAGAATGGGAATGGTGGTTGGAAAGGTACTGTGAGTGGAGCTGTAGTTGTGGCAACATGTAGGACAGCTTCTACTAGTGCCATTGCTGCTTTTTTTCATAGTGGAGGTAGTGGGCACAAGATGCAATCTGAGAGTGCAAATTTCTGTTCAAAGGATGAGCTATGGATTTTCTCTCCTTCTAGGCATGTCATACAATATTCTTTGTGGCTATCTATTGGGGTAGAAACAGGGTACTCTAGTGATATTGCTTATAGGATAAGTGGTGCACCTTGTAAACCAATCCTAGAACAAAATTTGAGAGTAGTTGTTGAGACACTTAGAAAATGGGATGTTTGTCAAATACTGACTAGGGTGGAGAGAGAAGAGGATATAGATGATCTTTGTAAACATGTGAATTCAAGTGAGCTAATAGCCAAAAATGGTTTAAGACACTACAGAAATGGAACCATTCCTACTAATAGCCAAGGGCTAGGAAAAGGAGGGATTGACTTGGAAGAGAAGCATCATTGGTACCTGTCAAATGCTGAAGTGCAGATGCTTCAAACTAGAACTCCTATATGGGAAAAATCTAAGGCATGAATGTACTTTTGGATGTTTATCATGTTTGTAATTTATTTCTTATCTAATATCCTATTTGTGGGTTGTGTTTGAAGGTATATTTTCAAGTGATGAGGCCTGAATGTATGGATGCTGCAATTTTCAATAAAGATACATATTCTGGGGAGATTGAAATAAAAAAGGTTCCAACTCATGTTCTCGAAGTGAGGACAAAAGACCTGATACCTATTTTTGACAATTTCCAAGATTTCAAAAAAGTCCATGAGGAAAGGTATAGATTTTAACCTGACGGAAAATAAATTATTGCTTTTGTACATTTATTTTCTATTTACTTATCATTTTAGGAGAGCTAGCCATTCATTTCCTACTTTACCATTTGCTTCGTATTCTATATTGTAACATGCAAAAGTTTGGGAAACAAATGCCTGTTTTACCCTACTAAAAACAGAGCAATAAACAAATTGGACTTTCTCATAAGACATTTTGAGAACAACATGCAAGTTGGAATGAAGTATGCCTTTTTTCCCAAACCAAACAGTGGAGAATAAATGTTAAACTTGACTATGAGAAATAATTTTAGGTAAGTGGTTAAAACTTAAGAGCATCCTGTGGTGCTCTCTTTCTTGGATTTCTATGTGTTAGGTAGTGTAGCAGTGCAAAGGTTCCATGTTCTACAATTTTATTTTGTTTTATTTGTATTGTCAATATGAATAAGAAGTTGTTTCATTACACCTGGAAGGAGAGAGTGCTTATTCTCAGGCTATGGAAGTTTTGATGACACTCACATGATTAAAGAACTTGGAATGGAAGTTTAGTGCAGCAGTTGGTTTCCAATTCTATGTATACCAAATATGTGAAGCTGCTTTGAAAGAAATAGGTGGTGGAGTTTTGTCCACCTACATGACTAGTTCAAATCAATAATAATTTTATACATAATAACAAATTTTATGGTTGAGAGTATGAAATCATGTGGCATTGCAATTCTTTCTCATGAATGATTTAGTTGATTTACTGTAACTGGAATTTATGTAAGCATCTGAGTTCACCCTCCAAATGGCTTATAAATATGAGCATATTATTGCTTAAATTGTAACTAATAATGGAATAGGGGTGCAGAGTATATGCATTCAAGAAGATACTTAGGGCAAAATATTTTGTCAACCACAAAACCAAAGTTAACCAATATCACTTCCTAATCTCAAGGCCTCAAGTTGAAGACAGAAACAAACTACCTTGGAAGTGGTTGAGCAAGATACAACAAGAAAGTATCTAGCACTTACATAGCTTTTGAAGGTGCATAAGTTCAAGGGACTAGATCTACTTGAGCAATTTTTGTTATAAAAGCATTGCCTCTCTCACTGGCATTGTAAATAAAAATATTTCTTGGAATGAGTTGATGTCCGCTTGTGATAGAACCACAACTGGCAACTTTATTTTTATGGTGGATTGTATACAATTAGCTAAAGCCATTTTCATGGATTAAATATTAAATCCAAGAAGGATGAGTACATTAAAACTGTAATAAATCCATGTGATGCTAAAATGCAGAAAATATAGTATGTGTTGAAGAGGATGAATATCACAGTCACCGCATACAAAGATAGCAATATTGGACAATTAGGGCTCTATTGGGCAGATTAGGTTAAACATATGGTGACATTGCACACTACTACTAAGACTTTCTTTGATGATAGGTATTTATGGGTTATGACAAGTGCCTCTGAACTAATAGGTTTCAATGGTATGTACTCTGTGTACTTGGAAAAGGATGTGTATAAAATTCACTGGCACATTTCTTTTGTTCCAAGTGTTGATATAGACATGTGACAACACTGGTTTCCACCTTCAGTCTCCTGCTTTGGTCTTCTTATGTTCCTTGTTTTTCTTGAAGAATCCTTTCCTCACATGGCTATTTATATTTGTACTTGTATCTTATGGCTAGTTATGCTTTCTTTGTTATGGTGTTCTTAACTTCTTAGTCTCTTTCTAGCTTCTAGTTTTATTTTTGACCCTAGTACTATTTTAGATGGTTGTACTTACAAATTCTAGAGAACTACTCTGGTTACTCATGGACATTAATATAATTTCTTTATTGCTTATTTTTTTATTAACACTTAATGTCCTACCCATAGTTTCATTTCATTGATGATTTGGCTTTAATGCATTAATTGACTCAAGAATTTGTAGGGGGTGCTATTTTGTGCTTAGACATATTTATAGAAGCTATTGGAGCAATAGTTAGTGAGGAGAAATAATTTTTTTCCTTATTGAACAAGATAGGCCTTCAAGTTGGCTGAATTGAAGATGGAAGTATAGAAGGCTAGGAGATATCATTCATTAATTGGGCATACCTTTAGTAGTTAGATATCTATTACTAATCAATGGAAGTGGACGATGGTGTGATGGATCTTTGATCTCTCTCTCTTGTTGGGATGGTTACAATTGTTGATAAAACTCTAGCATCACTGCACATCTATTATTCGTCTTGCAGACTCTTACTTTTTCCTATTGCAATTGTAATATTTTGGGGTAAGGAAGTTGGGCTGAAACATATTCCTTTGTGGTTTTTGAAAGGAAGCTAGGTGTGAGGAAAATGCTTCCTACACTAATCTAATGAGGAGAGGGCTATGCAAATTCAACTTTATCCTAACTATTACAGCAATGTTAAACCATTAACATGAGATATTGCAGCAAAACACAAGAACTAGAAAGAAAAGACAGAAGGGAGAGACAACATATACATGGGGAAAACCCTTACGGGTGAAAAACCTCACACTCCAAAACATAGCTCAAATGTATTACAGTAAACAATAATAGATTACAATACAATTTCAGAGCCAATGCTCTTTCAGGAGTCTTCGAATGTCGAATTTGGAGATATTCCGGCAGCATAACAGTACTTGTACCAAAGTTATCTATCTCCCATCCAAGCACCTATTTATATAGAGTTTACAAGGCAAATCTGGAACCTTCTAGAGATGGGCGTCCATCTTGGACTCATGCCCCAAAACCCACGCCTAAGGACACTTGTCCAACATCCCATCCCGAAGTGGGCACCTGGTCCCAAGATAGGTTATGACAGATGCTCTTACGCACCTTACAGCTGTCAGAGAATCCATCATACACTGACTAAAAATATCATATTCCTCTCACATGTCATAACCTCCCTTGACTGCCCAAAGATGCCTTTCTCTCATGCAAAGATGCTCACCGACACTTGTCATTAATTAAAAATCGTTTGAGGTTTTGGGGGCGTTGCAAGGGGCTACGCCCCTTGACCCTGTCTTGGGGGCGCTGCCCCCAAACCCCCATTAATTATTCAAGGGGGAAACCGTGGCTGCCAAAGTCACCAAAATTTACCCTGCTGCATATACACAAGGTGCTGACTATGCCAACTCAACATGGGATAAATAAATACAACATTAGGAATTTACAAAGGTTGAGACACCTTAATTCCCAACAGTTTTGGATATCTGCACAATGCCTAGTGCTTAACATGCTTTATGAATCCCCATTATAAGTGCATAAGGGGCTGTTGTTGCTGACAAATAGGCAATGAGAGTAGTGGAGGGTGATGTACCCTATTCCTTCGAAACAGAGCTTAGTTTTGCTTCAACCTTTGAAGGATCTACTAAGGAATACTTCTGTGAGCCTTGCAGATGGGGGTTTGTCAATGGGACATTGGCTCGAATTGACCAAAATATAGTATGCAACACCTCGATGAGAACAAACAAAGTCTAATCACTGTACTTGCAACAAGATTTCTAAATGTGGGGGAAAAATCACTTACAGTCATTGTCCCTTGGTCGATTTTCCCTTTCTAAGTGCCCTCACCTCTCGCTCTGGCTTTCCTCCTGCCAAATGGTTCCTAGTCTTCCTCCTTAACTCAATGGCCTTACAGTACTCATCCAGTGAAGTCTCACAACTCTCCACTCAGGGGCTAGATGCAGTGGTTCTCAGTGCAACTCTCCAGTTAGGGTCTTAGTGCAGTATGCTATGTCATGCTCCTACGCGCATGGGGCCAAAATTTAAAACACTCATTACAACTAACATGGATATGAATTATGATGTGGGTGTGAGAAGGGATTGTTGAATATGAAGGAATGGTTTAGGACAGTACTCCTTAATCCAAATGAGTCATTTTCTTGTCATGGAATGTGTTAAAAGGCTTTAAAATTAATATATTCAATCTAGTTAATATTGACACATCTAAAGCATGGCAAAGGCACTTCATAGATATGCTATGACATAAAGAAGATTGTTAAGGTGATGTCAAGTCTTGATCTATTAGGGTAGGAAAACATAGATGCATTGGTACAAAAGGTTCCATTCAACTTGGAGGAAATGGATAATTACCTAAGGGGCTAATGTAAGATTGGACCAAGTTTATATTATGATATAAATAGCTTGGGAAAAGGGATGATGAAATGGTCAAGTATGGGAAATTGTAGAGATAAATATAACACCAAGGGAAGAACACTAGAACTAATTTTAGCACTATGGATTAATCCAAGACTCAAAATTCCACTAAGAGGCATCCCTTACCTCTTAAATTAATTCCATAGGTGGGTTTATCCTCCAATATAGTGCCATTGGTTAGCTTATCATGTGAACTTCCGCTATAAATAGGATTACCATACACTTTCATAACATGCATGTATTGTTTCAAAAGGTTTATACGTTCTTGTGAATTTGAAAGAAAGGCATGTTTTGACTTTTCCAATAGGTGTTAGGGGTTAATTCGACTTGGTTTTAGCATTAGAGTGACAAACCTTGTGGTTTAGGTTCCATAAACAAAATATACTCATTTTTTTAGCTTCTTATTATCATATTTGTATTCAATGAGCTTTTTAAAGATCATCTAAATATTCATGGCTAATGAAAATGCACAAACTGATGTGTAATAGATCCAAGGTGAGGCTCAGAGAGCCTCATCTTTTGAAACCATTAACCAAAGAAATGCTAAGAACAATATATGAAAAAGATGAAGAATAAGGCAACTTGTATTATTAGGAAGGACGAGATGCCTTTATATAGCATGACCTCATGTTTGAGTCTTGAAACCTTCCCATATCATCAACACGTGTATAGGCTAACCATGTCACGTTTCACTCCATACAAGCACAAATTGAAAAAAATTCAACGTTGTCCCCATTCACATGTCACTATGCGGGATCAACATGAGGAAATGCTAATTTTTTGGGGAATGAAATAACCAAAGATATGATCAAATAATATCTAATAATAAATAGTCATATAGTAATTAGGATTTGATCATATGGAAATTTCTAGGAGAGCTACAATAGTTGTAACTGTTGCAAGTATGGGCCTAACCGGTGATGTCAAGGATTGGATAAGTTACGTGCTGAGGATATTGAGAAAATTAGCCCTATCAGAGACAAAGAAGAATAGTAAAAATAGTGAAGTTCTATGAAGTAAAGATTCCAGTCACTTGAAGATCTGAGTACACGCATCAAAGGGTTTGTAGATATGTGTCTTAAGGTTCTCCATTTAAGATTTCAAAGGTCTGTATGAAGATTAGAAGAAGTTGTGGCCATATGAGTAAAACTGGTTCTGGCAGCTGTTCAGTAGTGACAAAGTGGTTCAAATAGGTCTAGTGAGAACCGGTAATGCAATATCATGCTCTGCGGATTTGGTGGCATACTTGGGAAGCTAATTTGAATTGACAACTCGATTGGCTCATAGTTTGGAGGTCCACAAGTGATTCTTCTAGTGTGGCAGTAATGGTTGACTATGTTCTTGAGGTTTCAGGTGAAGATGTGATTGATTACAATAAGCAAAAGTGGTGTAGATGTTCCTTGTGATTCAAGAAAGCTTGTGGTGGTCTCTAGATTGTGTCCAGTTCATGTTGGTAGTCCACATTGATGATTGAGCTTGCGAATGAAGATTTAGTTTTGGACAATTGGTGTTCTTCCCAGTTTTTGGCTGACCAGATTATTTGCGCATGTTGCGGATGATCTTGAAGATGTTTTGCGAAGCATGGCGTGTTCCTCTAAGATGATTGAAGTCATAGCTATGTGTGGCTGACATTGTAGTTATGCGCATGATAAGTCAAGTTGTATTTTTGTAATTGCTCTGTAAATAAAATAGGTATATGTTGTGCCAACTTTGATGATCATTCCAAAGTTGATGTCATGTATAAATAAGAGTTGTGAAGTCATTCGAATGCATCTATGTGGTCATGATGAGAAAGTGGTAGAGAAGAGGAGAAAAAAGTAGAGCAGAGGTATTGAGTGTAAATGGAACTGACTCAAGCATTGTGAAGATGCTAATCTCTAGTTCAAGTATGTAATACTTATATTATTCTGTAGACAATGTGTCTCCTGTAGGCAGTGGGCCTCTTGTGAGTAGTGTGCTCATGCAATGAGCCGTAATTGGCAAGTGCCATTTTTCTTCTTATTCTTTTAATAAAGAATACAATCTTGGGTTAGTCACCCCATGGTTTTTCCCTTAACTGGGTTTTCCACGTTAAATCTTGGTGTCATATGTGTTGAATATGTTTTTGCTCTTGAGTTATTGCATTATGCTTCCATGATTAAATATTTATTATGCTATTGAATATAAGAAGGCTTTAAGAATTAAAGAATAGAAGTTTTGGTGACAACTGATTCACCCTCCATCTTAGTTGTCTACCCTAAAACCAACAATTGGTATCAGAGCTAAGTTCCTCTAAAAGAGCTTAACCACTTGAGGAGATCCAGGATGTCTTCCTACAAGAAGGAAGTCTGAGGTTTGATGGAACAAACTACACTCTTTGGAAAAGCCACATGGAATGTCACTTGCAATGTATGGGATTTTAGTATTGGAACATGACAATAAAAGAGTATATTCCTCCAAAGAATGGTCTAAAAACTCTAGATGAAATCAGAAATGCTGAAGATAATCTTCAAGCTAGAGAAGCCTTACTAAGTGCCTTATCTAATACAGAGCTGACAAATGTTATGGATTTAAAAACTGCATATGAAATTTGGTCAAAGTTGGAAATTCTGCATGAAGGAGACAAATATGTTAAATGTGCCAAGCTACAAAGTCTAAAAGGAAAATTTGAAACCCTAAAGATGAATGAAGATGAGAATATCACTACATTTATGCCAAAAGTAAATGAGCTTATTTGTGGTATTAGATGTGTTGGTGGAACTTTGGATGAAGATGAGATTGTTGCCAAAGTTCTCAGATCCTTACCTCCTGCTTACAAACACAAGGTTGCTACTATTGAGGAATTCAGATCTTTATCAAATAGTACAAGGGATCAATTGGTTGGGAAGTTAGCTGCATTTGAATTGGCTAAGTTTGGAGATGCCCCTCCCAAGAATGAATATGCATTCAAAGCTAGTGCCTCTGCAAAAGGTAAACAAATGTATGATCTAGGAGACAGTTCCTCAAAGAAATTATCGTGGTATGAAAAAGCAAGAAAAGATCTGGAAGAAGATTAGGCAGAAGCTGCTCAACTCAAAGCCCTTATTGCAAAAAGACTACCAAGAGGATCCAATAATTATGAAGGAAAATTACCTTTCAAATATTTCAATTGCAACAAGATTGGGCATTTTGCCTCAAGATGTCTGGAAAGATTTTCAAGGCCTAACCCTAATAGATTAAGATATCAAAAGAAGTGTTACTATGTTCAAGAAGATGATGATGAAGGAGTAATAGATGATGAATCTAAGATAGGAGCCAAATCTGGAAGTGACTGGGTGGTTATTGCCATCAAGGAAGAAGATCCAATGCCTATTGAATCTGCCAATCTTAAGATAGAAAGGGCTCTAGCTACTTAGGTTGAAGAAAAGGATGAATGGGTCATTGACAGTGGATGCTCCCATCATATGACTAGTGATAAGAACAAGTTGATAAATCTGGAAAGATATGAAGGAGTTGTAAAATTTGGTGATAATTCTGCTGGCAGAATTAGAGGTAGAGGAACTATTTCTTTTGATAAAAAGAACAAAACCAGTGATGTTCTATATGTTGAAGGTCTGAAGCATAATCTTCTCAGTGTTGGACAGTTGGTGGACAAAGGCTATGATCTCTATTTCAAAAATAGAAAATGCAAGATCTTTGAAAGCTCTGGAACTGAGATTACATCTGGTACTTAGACAAAAAGTAACATCTTCCACTTGGTTGGTACTGACAAAAGTTGTTTATTTGTTCAAATTGATCAGAGTTGGTTGTGGCATAGGAGAATGTCTCATGTAAATTTTGATAATATCATCAAGATAAGCAACACTCAGCATGTAAGAGATCTTCCAAGACTGGTGAAACCTACTAACAGTTTGTGCAAAGAATGTCAGTTAGGTAAGCAGAACAGAGTCATTTTTAAAAGTAAAGAATAGTCCTCTATCAGATTGTTGGACTTGGTACACACTGATCTATGTGGACCGACAAGAATCAAGAGTCTGCAAGGTGAGAGATATTTCATGTTACTAATTGATGACCACTCCTGGATGATGTGGGTGAATTTCCTGAAAGAGAAATGTGAAGCACTTGAAAAGTTCAACATATTCAAGGCTATGGTAGAAAATGAAACTGGGCTAAACATGAAATGTCTCAGGTTTGATAGAGGTGGTGAATTCACATCTAGAGAGTTCATAGAATTCTATGAGAAAAATGGGATAAAGAGATAGTTATCTGCTCCAAGGACTCCACAGCAGAATGGAGTAGTGGAGAGAAAGAACCAGACCATCTAGGAAGCATCTAGAACCATGATGATGTAAGAAAATGTCCCTCAGATCTACTGGAGAGAAGATGTAAGCACTGCTGTCTATACTCTTAATCGAGTACAAATCAGAAGCAATACTGGTAAGACTCCTTATGAACATTGGTTTGGCATCACTCCTACTGTGAAGTATTTCAGAGTCTTTGGTAGTAAATGTTATATCAAAAGAGATGAAGACCTTGGAAAACTTGATGCTAGAAGTGATGAAGGAATATTCTTGGGTTATTCTACTCAAAGCAAAGCATACCGATGTTACAACAAGAGATTGAGAAAGATTGTAGAAAGTACAAATGTGAAGGTTGATGAAGGCATGGAAAATCCCTCGAGGTATTATGAATATGAAGTAGATGATCAGGATAATGTCTCAAATCAAGGAGAGCCAGTCCCCACTCCAGTTCAGATTCAGACTGATCTAAAGAATCTAGATATACAAGAGGAAGAGACATGCTTGGAAGAACCTTTCCAAGAATCAGAAGTACAAGAGAATCCCAAGACTCCTAGGTATGTAAGACTGAATCATTCTAAAGATCAGATCATAGGAGATAGAAGCAAAGGTGTTCAAATAAGAAGGAAAATTGCTCAAGATTCAGTAAACTATTGTTTGATTTCAAAGATTGAACCAAAAATAGTAAGTGAAGCATGCAATGATGAAAGTTGGGCTAAAGCAATGAAGAGTTGATGTAGATTGAGAAAAATCACACTTGGGATCTTGTTCCCAGACCTAAAAACAAAAATGTGATTGGGACTAAGTGGGTCTTCCAGAATAAATTGAATGAAGATGGTGAAGTAGTCAGAAACAAAGCCAAATTGGTCTGTAAGGGTTATTCTCATGTAGAAGGAGTTGACTTTGAAGAAACTTTTACTTTGGTGGCAAGAATTGAAGTAGTCAAATTATTTCTTGCTTTTGTTGCCTTCAAGGATTTCAAAGTATATCAGATGGATGTCAAGTCTGCCTTCCGGAATGGTGATTTGGAAGAAGAGGTATACATTGAGCGACCAAATGGATTCCAATTGTTTGATCATGGTGATATGGTCTACAAGTTGAAGAAAGCTTTGTATGGACTCAAACAAGCCCCAAGAGCATGGTATGAAAGATTGGATAAACATCTTTTGAAGATTGGTTTCAAAAAAGGTACTGCTGACAGTAACTTGTACTTCAAGATTGACCATGAAAATATCTTGATTGTTGAAGTATTTGTTGATGATATCATTTTTGGAGGAAGAGATAGTATGTGCAAGACTTTTGCAAATCAAATGAAAAGTGAATTTGAGATGTCTATGTTTGGGGAAATGAATTTCTTCTTGGGTCTGTAAATCACTCAAACAAAGAAAGGAATCTTCATATCACAAACCAAATATGTGAAAGAATTGTTGAAGAAATTCGGGATGGAAGATTCAAAGCCAATGAATACTCCCATGGCAACCAAGTGTAAATTGAGCAAAGATGAGGAATCTCCTAAGGATGATCAGAAAAAGTACAAGTCAATGATTGGAGGACTACTGTACCTTACTCAAACTAGACTTGACATTATGAATGTTGTTGGTCTTGTTGCCAGATTCCAAGCTGATCCTCGAGAGTCTCATGACATGGCAATTAAGAGGATTCTCAGATATTTGAAGGGAACAATTAAGTATGGTTTATGGTATCCTAGGGATCATGATTTCTCTCTTTATGCATATACAGATGCTGATTGGGCAGGAGATGTGGATGACCACAAGAGTACCAGTGGTGGTGCATTCTTTTTGGGGAAAAGATTGGTTTCTTGGCTAAGCAAGAAACAAGAGGCAATATCTCTGTCCACTACAAAAGTAGAGTATATTGCAGCAACAGGTAGTTGCACTCAAGTATTATGGATGAAGCAAATGCTATGAGATATCAGACTGGAGTATGAAGAACCTATCACAATCTTATGTGACAATTCAAGTGCAATAAATATATCAAAAAATCTAGTGTTGCATTCAAAGACAAAACATATATCCATCAAGTTTCACTTTTTGAGAGAGAAGGTGAACAAGAATGAAGTCAGATTAGAGTTTGTGCCCTGAAAGGATCAGATTGCAAACATCTTTACTAAACCTCTACCTAAGGACTCTTTTGAGTATCTCAAGGAGAAGTTAGGGGTTATTATCCCTCTGATTCTAAATTAAGGTGCACTGATGTGCATCAGTCTAGTGGATCTCATAGTCATATCTTGTGGTCCAGATTTATGATAGGAAGCTGCTACTCAAGGGGAGCAGTCTGTATGATTTTGAAGTATTGATGCAAGTATGTGCCCTTTGCCATTGATATCAAAGGGGGACAGAAGACATGTGAAAAACAAAAGAGATTGTTGATCAAAGGGGGAGAAATGAAGAAAGAAAAAATATGTGAATAAATTTTGTTAGGGAGAGCCAATGAGGAGAAGCTCTTGTCTTAGTGGTCAAAACAGTTTTTCACATCATATGTTTCCATCAATGACAAAGGGGGAGATTGTTGCAAGTATGGGCCTAATCAGTGTTGTCATTGATGTCAACATACTCCTATTACATTGATGTCAAGGATTGGATGAGTTGTGTGCTGAAGATATTGAGAAAATTAGCCCTATCAAAGACAAAGAAGAACAGTAAAAATAGTGAATTTCTATGAAGTAAATATTCCAGTCAATTGAAGATTTGAGCACATGCATCAAAGGGTTTGTAGATATGTGTCTGAAGGTTCTCTAATTAAGATTTCAGAGGTCTACATGAAGATTAGAAGAAGTTATGGCCATATGAGTAAAACTGGTTCTGGCAACTATTCAGTAGTGATAGAGTGGCTCAAATAGGTCCGGTGAGAACCGGTAATGCAATATCATACTCTAAGGATTTGGTGGTATGCTTGGGAAGCTAATTTGAATTGACAACTCGATTGGCTCGTAGTTTGGAGGTCCACAAGTGATTCTTCTAGTGTGACAATAATGATTGACTGTGTTCTTGAGGTTCCGGGTGAAGATGTGATTGATTACAGTAAGCAAAAGTGGTGCGGATGTTCTTTATGATTCAAGCAAGCTTGTGGTGGTCTCTAGATTGTGTCCAATTCATGTTGGTGGTCCGCATTGATAATTGAGCTTGCAAATGAAGATTTAGTTTTGGACAATTGGTGTTCTTCCTAGTTTTGGCTGACCGGATGATTCGCACATGTTGCGGATGATCTTGAAGATGTTTTGCGAAGCATGGCATGTTCCTCTAAGATGATTGAAGTCCCAACTGTGTGTCGCCGACATTGTAGTGATGCACATGATAAGTCAAGTTGTATTTTTATAATTGCTCTATAAATAAAATAAGTATATGTTGTGCCAACTTTGATGATCATTCCAAAGTCAATGTCATGTATAAATAAGAGCTGTGAAGTCACTCAAATGCATCTCTGTGGTCGTGATGAGAAAGTGGTAGAGAAGAGGAGAGAAAAGTAGAGCATAGGTATGGAGCTTAAATGGAACTGACTCCAGCATTGTGAAGATGCTAATCTCCAGTTCAAGTATGTAATACTTATATTATTCTGTAGATAGTGTGTTTCCTATACACAGTGGGGCCTCTTGTGAGCAGTGTGCTCAGGCAGTGAGCCCTAATTGGCAAGTGTCATTTTTCTTCTTATTCTTTTAACAAAGAATACAATCTTGGGTTAGTCACCCCATGGTTTTTCCCTTAACCATGTTTTCCACGTTAAAATATTGGTGTCATATGTGTTGAATGTGTTTCTACTCTTGAGTTATTGCATTATGCTTCTATGATTAAATCTTTATTATGCTATTGAATATAAGAAGGCTTTAAGAATTAAAGAACATAAGTTTTGGTGACAACTGATTCACCCCCCCTCTCAGTTGTCTACCCTAAAACCAACAATAACATCATGAATTAATTATGTAATGACATAAAAATTAAAAACATCATGAATTAATTATGTAACCATATAAGTCAAATATAATTCTATGAAGAAATCAATATCAAATAGATAATATAATTGCATAACTCATACATTTCAATGTCATTGATCTTCTTCTTCATCCAACTCTTTGTTTGTATCATTCAATCCAGATTCGACATTGTAAGGATTGGTCATATCATCATCATCATCATTGATAACAGTTTTGATAATGTCATCATCCACATGGATACCATCTTCATGAACATTAACTCCTACATCATCATGATCTAGTTCCTCTTCATCAGGCACATCATCAACTAACTATTGATCTTATCATCATCTACATCATCTTCTAGTTCTTCGGTATCTTCTTCTTCCACCACATTATACTTTACTGTCCTTCCTCTTAGATCACATCTAACAACAAATAACCAACCTGGTTTACTTGGAACCTCTAAGTAAAATACCTGCTCACATTGGCTTGGAAGAACATAGGGCTCATTTCCAGCTCGCTCGACTGACCTTGTATTAACCATGGTAAATCCATTATCATGTTCAATAATAGTTCTCTCGAGATCATTTTTATTCAATCGTAGCCTGTACCATTGGATGACGAACAGAACTAATTTGAAGGACTTAAAGTCACACTCAAGTATGTCATCCAAAATCCCATAGTATCAATTTTCTGAGACTTCTGGATGTATGTCACTTCTAGATGAAACATTAGTCACCTGAAAGACTACAGTTATCCCAGAATCACAAGTTTTCTTCATGTCATCCAACTTTTTGATTCAAAATTTATGACCATTACACCACATAGTCTTGTGGTGTTTCACCTACAATATGTCAAACATGTAAAAATTATTGCATCATTAGTTGATAAACATATTTATTCTTGACCGAATGTATGCAAAGAAAAAAAAAACTCAACATATATATACATCAATATAATTGAAAATAATTAAATAATATGGGTGATTAATATATTTATATGTACCTGTTTATCTCTTAAACCATAGGATAAATCAATTTCCCTTGGTGTAACATTGGAATCTCCATTATGATGAGCTTCTTTAACCAATGAAGCAACACCTTCCCATGTTAATGCGCGACTGGATTGTTGACATCGTTCAATCCATACCATCATCCAGTCAAGATTGTTTGAAACATAAAAATGTAGTGCATCCCACTCTCGACCAACTGTATCAAAAAAATTGAAATTCACAAATGACGTATAATTAGCTAATTACCACGGTATACGACCTTAATTTATAATTGATGTACCTAAAAACCTAACATCCCACTACCAATGATCTTATTATCTTTCATTATTGGATGAATTCAAATTAAAGCAATATGCACAGAGAATGAATTATGACCCTGAAGGATACATACACTCTTGTAAGAAAAAGAAAAACCTTAGTGGATACACCCATGTTCCTATACCTGGGGAAGATGTGTTTAAGAACAAAGAAGAAAAAGAAGTAGAGGAGGTTATAGAAAATTTCATGAAGGTGTTGGGACAGGAAAATTTCAAAAAAATTCTTGTCCTATTCCATCTCGTTATGAGCAATTTCAAAAGTATTATACCCTAAATTACATATTATACCCTAAATTACAAAATTTGGTATTATGAGAGCCATCATTTGTGTGACAAGATCCATAGCATAGCCACCCATAACCATTAGTACCATCTCCCTAGTTACAACTGACCAAAATACCATTACATCCACTTCAACAAGACTTTGAACCCTTCATACCGACCCAAAAAGCAACAAGGATTTAGACTCGTCAAGCAAACAACTTACACAAGATTTGAAATCTTATGAGCTAAGGATTTAGACTCGTGAAGCACTATATATGAAATTTGAATTGTAATATTTGATCATCAACACTTTTTAATATTTTAATACTTTTTAGCAGTGAAAGATTTATTTTTTGGAGTAATACAATACCAGTACTTTTCTATTTGTGTGTGGAAGATTATTTCATTTGGACTAGTTCTCTGTTGTTTCTTTTCAAGCAATTAAAGGAAATGTAAAATGTATTCTATTTAATCTCCATGACCATCTTATAATTACCTCACTTTCCTCAATCTATCTTTCCCCATCAGGTACTCCCCTTCAAATTTGTTAATGGAGTTGGGATCCCAAATGCGATCTACATGGATCTTTGTTGTGAACTTAGGAAGATATTCAGTAATGTACACCATGGTCTGGTATACCATATATCCCTCCACCATAGAACCCTCAGGATGTACTCTTTGTCTAACCAAAGACTTCAAAAGTTTCAAGTGCCTCTCAACCATCCACATTGACCTTGTGTGTACAGGTCCACACAATTCAATCTCCTCGACTTGGTGTATGAGGTAGTGTTCTTGTGCATTGAAAAATGTCAAAGGTAGACACTTTTGCATTTCACACATTAGACGAGGAATTTTTCTCCTCCAATAATTTATATCTTCTTTATGGATTTCTTTAGATGACATCCATCTACAAGTGATTCAAGGCGCAAATATATTAATGAGATTTAACAAAAATATACAATATATTACATAACAAGTAAAACAAATGGCAAATATAAGATCTCTACAATGAATTGAACAAATATCGCTACTTACCTCATGTATTTTCCAAGATCATATATAACTTGCTTGACTTTGTTGTTGAAGTTGTCTGGGAGAGATAGAGGTAGAACATACTGCAACAATTATAAAATGATCTTTTCATTATTTTTCCAAAACTAGTAAACATAATACACTGAAAAGTACATGCAGTATACAAATATATATAAAATATACTAGAATAATTACCTTAATGAAGGTATTCCAATCATGTGTTTTCATCCCTAACCCAAATTCACCTTTCTTTGTTATGATATTGTTTATGTTCGCAGCAAATCCTGTGGGAAATTGAATTTTTCATGTGACTTCTTTTATAGCATTGCTTTGCTGCTCCATTAATAACCAAGGAAGGGTGCTTATATTAATTTGGTCTCCATCGCTATTTAATTGAATCACATTTCTCATTGCATGATTGGCTTCCTGAATGTCACTACAAAATTTGACAATTTTTTATTTGTCATGCCCTCCATCTAATATTTTCCATAACGTTTCTCTTATATTCTTTCTGATATGCATTGTATCAAACAAATACACAATTTGTAGCTGCTCATAGTAGGGCTACCTACTAAATTGTCTGGGATAACTTTTCAATCCCTGTGGAAGCCGGCCATTAATGTCTTGACGACCTTCATGAAGCACATAAGTTAAACAAATTAACAACGACAATCATTGTCAATTACAGCATGAGTAAACAAAACACAATATAAAAATATAAATTCCAAACATATCATATATGATAGATAAACAATTTGATCCGATGTATAACCTTGACGATTAATTCTATTATATTCCAACTTCCATAGGCGAGGTGTCATTCTTCATGGTTTTGATGTAGTCTCTTCTTTCCTATTGAAAAGATGTTTTTCAGTAGTTCGATACTTATGATTTCTGTGGAGGAAGTGCCAATACTCATCAAACACCTGCTTTCCTAAACTTATTGAACGACGAGATTTCATCTTTGGATCACAAACTGGACATTCAAATTTTCCCTTTGTTTGAAGACCTACAAGATCATATATAATTGGATTAAATATGTCAATTTTTATAATTATATATAATGAATAGATTATTTTAAAAACATGAATGATATTTACTTCATAAAATTAAATATCGTTAAAGTGTAGTCAAATGTTATAACATACCACAAAAATGTGTTAGCCCTGGGGCATCATGAATTGTCCATACAAGCATTGCATGGAATTGAAATTGTCTTTGTCCTATTGGTCTAGAGACATCATACATAGTGACGCCATTCCATAACTTTAGTAACTCGTCGATAAGAGGCTCAATATATACATTCATATCTTTAACTTGGTACTTACCTAGTTGAATGAACATAAACATTACATAATTACTATAACCATTTTACTGCAATATATATATATATATATATAAATTAATGTACATGACTATTAAATGAAAAAAATATAAGTCATTATGTAACAAATAAGACAAATGAGATGCTACTACGTTAAAGAAAATTGATCTAAACAAATACCTAGAACAATCATTGCCAACATTAAGTGATCCCTCTTTCTTGACATCCATGGAGGAATGTTATTGTTGATAACAAAAATAGGCCACACCGAGTAAATAGATCTCAACTCTCCAAATGGATTGACACTGTCCGCTGCCAATGAAAGCCTGAGATTATGAGGTTCTTCTTTAAAGTATGGCCATTTTTCCTCCATGTCCCTAAATGTAGAACCATCCACAGGCATTCAAAGAATGCCATCTCCACTTCTATTATGTGCATGTTAATCCATAAATTGTGTTAAGCTTTCGCACCTAAATAATCATTGCATACGTGGAATAATGGGAATATAACGAAGAACCTTGCGAGGAACCTTTTTTGTTAGTTGATTTGTTTGATAACTACTGATATGGCATTCTAAGCATTCTGTTGCAAATTCATGTTGTTTATGATATATAATATGATTATTGGGACATGCATCTATTGCTTGATACTCCATTCCAATATCTTTCACAATGGCAGATAAATCTCGGTATGAGCGAGGTAAAATATTTGATGGTGGTAACAAAAATTCACCAATCAATCTATAACAAAAAAATAATTTGTTAATATAAAGAATATTAATGGTACATATTTCATCATTTATTTACTAGTGATGAACTAACAACAAAAATAGATGAAAAAAGATGACATATATGACATACCTTAACATCTGTGAGATTGCTATGTTGGATAAACCATTCATAACCTTCAAGTTCACCAGCAACAATACAACAGAGAGAAGAGTTGTTTGGGAGCCTTCATAAAGGGGCTCGTATGCCTTCTCAAGTACAGGTAAATCATGAACATCATCAAAGTCATCTCGATCATCTTGATGAGCTGTGCCACTAAATGTGTCATGGATCAATGTATTTGTACCATCATCTTCAATTGTGTTTTCTGACGCATGATCATCTTCTTCCATAGGATCATTAAATTCATCTTCTATATTCACAGCTCCATGTTCCTCCGCTTGCAAAACCACATTCTCCAGGCCGTGATAATCCATATCATGTTCCCTAGGGTGCCCCACCTTTATAATAATGATCGACACAAATAAACCATGATCATGATCAAGTGATTTTTTTATATATAAAAAAAAATGTTAAAACGATAGAAACATTTACAAATTTAATCAATATAAAGACATATAATGAACAACTTACCAATGGATGATAATCATGCCCCCCTTCAATGTGACCATGTTGCCTACAATGTTTCTCAGCTATTGTGATTAAAAGTCTTCTCGTCTTTAAGCCCTTGCAATTATTGCAAGGATAATAACATTTCCCATCACCCTTTCTTTTCAATCTAGCAAGTGTCTCTTCATTTTGTTCTGCACTAATATTATCTGATATGATTTTTCTTTACCAAGCTTGAATATTTAGATCTTCAAAAAATATCAAACTCACACTCCAATAATTTTTAATCATAGACAGGTAACAAAATCTAATAATTCTGATATTTTGCACCAAAAAAATTTAGCCTATAACCTCCACAAACTGTCACAATTATAGCAAATTTACAAGTATAGCAAATTCACAAGTCTAGCAAAACACTGTCACAAGTATAGATAAATTGTCAAACTCACTTTTATTTATTAAAAAACATTCATCGGAACCCCGATGAATGCTAACCATATACCCGTCAGCCCACAAATTGATGGAAGAGGATGGTTGACTTTAAGTGTATGTCGAAATAGCGACGAAAATCACGAAGCGTTGCAAGTTCGATGAACACCAAGCATAAATTTAAAAAAAAATTGAAAATTTCACATTAAATACACAGGTACCTGATGATACATCTTTTGTTGGAAAGTTTCATCATATTTTGTTCTCAAATGAGTTAGTGGTAACCCCTGAGAAGCAGGGGTTCGGGGGCGCAGCCCCAGAATTTTTTTTCCCCTTTTTGCACGATCGAAGTTGGTTGTTAATTTTTGTTAACTGACAAAAGAAAAATGACATTGCAAAACCCTAATTCTAGAAGCTTCCTAAAAGCTTGTTATAAGCGGCTGGGATGTATGGTACAGTGATATACTCATGAGATTGTATTATGTTCTGCATTAGATAATAAAATCATTGGATGGTTGAGTTTCTATGGATGTAGCCCATATTGGGTGAAACACATTAAATTTCTGCATTGATCTCTTTTGTGTTATTCCTCATTGTTATATTTCAGTTATTTAATCTGCATATAATTTTTAGTGTTTATTTCTTTGATCTACCGTAACCCTAACAATAGGATGATGGTGATAGGGAAGTACATGGAGGATAGTATGTATTAGGAAATTCTGTAAACAAATATGAGCACTAATGTTGATATAGCATGAGATGTTATGCACCAAGGTATGTGGAACCAAGGTGACAAGGCATCTATGCATACGACTTGATACTGCAAACAATAGGATGAACCCATGCCTGCCCATGATAGTACAACCTTGTCTAGATGAACGAGCAAGATGGAAAGCATAAACCCTTAGTACACCAAAGGTATGAGGAACCTTAGATGAAAAAGGGGAATAGTATGCTAGAACCAACCCTATTATTCATAAGATATGAATACTATAGTGGAGTAATAAGAACCTCCCACAAGCACAGCATACAAAAGAAATGACCATGCCCCATTCCAAATTGTTCACCACATACCATGATAGAATAGGACACAAGATAAAAATAAAAAACCAAAAGACTAACTGACCAAAACATACAACAATTATATCTCTTTCCAAAAGGGATGGATGATTGGTGATTCTACCCATTGTAGGAAGGATGCATCCGTAGGATAGGGATCGATGGATGATTAAAATAAACTAAAGGATAGGTGGGGGATATAGGCCATAAGTTGTGAAAAAGCCAATCCAGTAGGTGATGATTTTTGTGACAGTGTTATGCTTTGATAGTATGCTTAGCAAGTATATTGTATGTAGATCAAGCGTAATCAACAAGTTTAGAAGAGTGGGACCATCCAAATGGGGTTGGAGGGGTGCATCTTATGTACCTATGTACTAGATACTTCCTTTGTATTCCAAACTGCCTACATACCTTGTATCCACGGGATCAAGGCACATTAAGATGCAGGTGGTGATGATATGTAGTTCTGGCAAACTTGATGAAACAGGGATAGGGACAGGATCATATAGATGGATGGGTTTTAGTTTAGAGGATGGGATTCTCAGTTTTCCAAACTGAATCATGGTATAAAACCATGATAGAGATGGGTGATAGTAGTCAAGAGGGTGGAAGGGTCACTTTTTATGGTGGTTGGATGAATGGTTAGGGTGTTATGGTGATTGATAGAGTGATCAGACCGTATTCAAACTATAGAAATCACAATATGAGGGAGGATGGTTGCAGGTGTCATGTGTAGTTAAGAGGGGTAGAGTAATTGTGTGGGTGACACGGCGATGTAAGACGTGATGTTTATGCAAAAACTATGAAAGGGACCAAGGGATCAAGGGAGGCTTAGGTGGATGAAGGGGGATAAGGTAATCAGCTAGGTGAAGTGGTGGTGCATAGACATGATGTTTATGCAAAAACCATGAAAGGGACCAGGAGATGAAGGGATCAAGGGAGGCTTAGGTGGATGAAGGGGGATAAAGTAATCAGCTGGGTGAAGTGGTGGTGCATAGACGTGATGTTTATGCAAAAACCACGGAAGGGACTAGGGGATGAGGGGATTGAGGGAGGTGGAAGAAGGGTAGTTGGTGAGAGGGTGTTATGGTAGGTGGAAATTCTACTTTTCTGTTACTCAATTTCTTGTGTAACACATGTAGGGATGGATATTTTTGGAATGATGGATAATTGGATTTATAGAAGCTAAAGTAGTGGCATGGTTTTGAAGCTTAGGTAATGGTATTGTTGGATGATGGATGAAGTGGATGAAATAGAGGGGATGGATGAAATGATATTTGAGAGGATGATTTAGGCAATGGATCTAGATTTGAACCTACACATGACACCTGTAAATAGGTTTTCATCATGGTACTTATCCAAGGCACCACAAGGAGTGGTTTTCACCATAGGATGGATTATTTATCTTTAATTTTTTTGAGTTTTTGGCTTTTTTTTTGTATTTTTGACTTGGGGTATCCAGCAGGCTAACTGTGAAACTGCTTTAGGTGGATGATGTTCATAGGTTCATCAAGCTCTTCTCCTTCAAGGATGGAGAGATGATATGCTCCTAAACCATACTTAGCTATGATGACATAGGGACCTAACCAATTAGGCTAAAATTTCCCCTTCTTGTCTCGTTCTAAGAGATTTCTTTGATTTTCTTTCAGGACCAAGTCTCCTACTGAAAACTCTCTAGCATAGATTTTCTTGTTGTAGGATGCACAAAGATGATTCTGGTATGCTTGGAGGTGATTCAGGGTGTTGAGGCACCATTCATCCAATAGCTCTAACTCTTGGATGCGTGTAACACATATTCTTCATCAATGATAACAATACGCAAGGATATGCACAATGAGGTCAATTTCACCTCGATTGGCAGGATGGATTCAACTCCAAAGATAAGGGAATATGGAGTGGCTTTTGTAGGAGTGTGGATACTAGTGTGGTAGTCCCAAAAGGTGGGATGGATGTGGAGATGCCAATCATGACCAGTTTCATTGACAACTTTCTTGAGGATTTTGAGTGAGATTTTATTAGTTGCCTCAGCTTGGCCATTACCTTGAGGATAATATGGGGTGGACCAATGATGATGAATGTGGAATCATTCACAAAGGGCATGAACATCATGGTTTCTGAATGGCTTTCCATTATCTGTGATAAGGGTGGATGGGATACCATAATGATAGATGATATGGTAAAGGATGAATTTGGCAATTTGATTTCTAGTGGTGAAAGTGAGAGGAACAACTTTGACCCACTTAGTGAAGTATTCTATGGCAGTGATGATGAATTTATGTTTGTTGGAGGAAGGTGGATGGATTTTTCCAATGATATCTAAGCCCTATTGAGAAAAGGGCCATGGTGTTGTGATTGGTTACAATGCTTGAGAAGGAGCATGTATGAGAGCTCCATGTTGCTAACAAGGATTACATTTCTTTACATACTCACATGCATCATGCTCCATGGTAGGCCAATAATATCCTATACATAAGAGCTTCTTGGCTAGGACAATATTGCTTGCATGAGCATTGTAGATACCTATGTGGACTTTGTGTAGTGCGAGGGATGCTTCTTCCATGTTTAAACATCGTAAGAGAGTACCATCATAGCTTTGGAGATAGAGGGTGTCTACAAGAATGGTATAGTGAGAGGCTCGATGAATGAGTGATTGTTGTTTGTGAGTGGATTCAAGAGGGAAATTGTGATGTTTGAGGTAGGTGTAGATATCATGATACCAAGGATTTTCAGGACCGACAATCTCACATACAAATTTTGACTCAGCGACACAATATGTTGGCATAAGGAGTTGCTCAACAAGAAACTCACATGGGTGACTATCATGAGGCATATCCAAGAGGGAACCAATCGTGGCCATGACATCAACTACTTTGTTATGAAGATGAGGTACTTGTTCAAACTAGATGTAGGTGAAGAGTAGCTTGTATTCATCAACCATTTGCTTATAGGGTGCTAGTTTTCCATCTTTAGTGATGTATTTACCATTAACCTATTTGATAACTAACTGGGAGTCACCATAGAATTGTAGTTGTTGAATTTTCTATTGAAGTGTTTTCTTGAGACAAATGATCAATGCTTCATACTTAGCCACATTGTTTGTGCAGGGAGAGGCAAGCCTGTATGCTTTGGGAATGTAGTCACCTTGCAGAGTTACCAATAGTATTCCTACCCCTGAACCGTGATTGGTGAAGGATTCATCAAAGTAAAGTTTCTAGTTTGTTGATTTTGTCATAGCCAAGATGGATTCATCTAGGAAATTAATAGAGAGCGGTTGATGATCCATGAGGGGTACTTTGGCTAATTGATTTGCAACAACTTATCCTTTGATTGTCCTTCGGTCCACATACTCAATGTCAAACTCGCTAAGTAATATTACCCATTTTGTCAGTCTTCCTATGAGTGAGGTCCTGGAAAGCATGTACTTGAGAGGGTCAACTTTAGAAATGACCTTGATAGAATGACTCAGAATGTAGTGTCATAACTTTTAGGAATAGAAAACAATAGCTAGACATGCTCTTTCCATGAGTGATTAGTTAAGCTCATAGCCGACAAGGGTCATGATGATGTAGTATATATCCCTCTCATGACTGGTATCATTATGTTGTGCTAAAAGTGCCCCCAATGCTACTGAAGTCACTGATATGTACAATAGTAGGGGTTTTCCAGGGATAGGTACCATTAGGACTGGTGGTGAAGCTAAATATTCCTTGATGCGGTCAAATGCTTGCTGGCAATTTTGGCCCCATTTGAAATGTACATCCTTTCGAAGCAAATGGGCGAAGGGTTGACACTTATCTACTAGTTGGGAAATGAATTTGTGGATAGCCTAAAGCTTGCCTTGGAGACTATGAAGTTGTTTGAGAGTCTTATGTGGCAGCATCTATGTTATAGCAGTGACTTTAGTGGGATCCACCTTGATACCTCTGTGGGAAACAATGAATCCCAAGTGCTTTCCTGATGTGACACCAAAGACACATTTCTTAGGATTGAGACAAAGTTTGTATTCCCTAAGGCATTCAAATATCTATTGTAGAACCTCAGGGTGTTCTTCTCTTGTTTTTTATTTACCAAGGAGATCATCTACATAGTCCTCCATGATTTTATGTAGCATGTCATGGAAAATAGTAGTATGGATTGTTGATAGGTCACTCCAACATTCTTTAGACCAAAGGACATGACTTTCTAGTAATAGGTACCCCAAGGACAAGTGAAAGATGTTTTATGTTGATCTTCAAGGATGATCCTAATTTGTTTATACCTAGAGAAACCATCCATAAGGGAGAACTCTCATGTCCATCTGTGAGATCCACAATGATATCAATGTTTGGAAGTGGAAAGTCATCCTTTGGACATGCTTTGTTGAGCTGGTGGAAATCTGTGCATACTCAGATGTCCCCAAGTTTCTTAGCAAATAGAACAATGTTGGAGACCCATTTAGGGTAGTCTATAGGATGGATGAAGCCAACTTCTAAAAGTTTTTGCAATTCTTCATTGACAAGCAAGGTGACTTGAGGATGCATCTTGTGGAGTTTCTGTTTGATTGGTTGTGCTTTTGGATGCACCACAAGATGATGAACTACCAATGAGGGATCCAATCTTGGCATGTCTATGTATGACTAAACACAAACATTAGGAGCTTTGTGGAGGACTATTGAAAGATTGGATTTTTCTTGGTTGGTAAGATTTTCTGCGATATGTGTGAGCTTAGGTTGTTCCTGTGTGCTGAGGTTGACTTCTTGGGTGCCTTTAATCAAGATGTTGGAATGATCTTGCTAGTAGGATGGTACAAGGGGAAGATGAAGATCCTCATCTCCTAATGCCTCGGAGAGTTTTTCATCGAGAGATACATCTTTATTTTTCTCTTTTGTGTCCAAAAGTACATCAGAGAGGTTTTCACTAGGGGAATGTTTTCTTTTTTTTAATTTCTTCTTTGGACTAAGGATCTCCTCTTCCCCAAAGTAGGCATTGCAATGGAAGCATATGTCATACTATGAGGTGTCACGGAGTTCTAGGAGTGCGGAGAGGGCCTCATCATGTGGAAACATGTTGAGAGGTGGTGTTCCTTGATAATCCTAGGCAATGAGCTCAGGGTGAATGAGGGGAAGGTCAATGACGAAGATGGTATTGTCAAGGAATATGCATGAAAGGTCAAGATCTTCACATGAAGCTATGATCACACTCAGTGTAATATTTTCAATAGTGGAAGAAGATTCGGTCACCTCTACTAAATTTTTAGTAGGTCTATGGATAATCACAGTAGGCAGTGCATATTCTAAACTAAAGTGTTTCCCATATTGCCTTGGAGATGTGGGATCCACTAGGATAGGTCCTGTAGATCCTTGTTCATCAATGCCAGGCCCTTTTCCATGATAGGGCATCTTGGTGCATATTTGAAATGGTATAGGATATTTTTCTTTGAAGTATTCAATATCTGCTAGTGCTGGAGGGGTTTCATCATGGTACAACCAATCACTCAAAGTTGTTTCTTCGACTTGTTCTTCTCTAGAGATCTATCCTGGGACAAGGGAATCTTATCATCAATTCTGCATTTTTGTTCTTGAGCCTTCTTCTGTAGATGATGACCATGAGAGTGAGGGAACAAAGGCAAGTGCCCCACATGGAAGGCATTATGAAGCTCATATTCACCACCCTTTGTCTATGATCTTGTCCTGGGATACTTGAGGTGTTGGGGTGGAGGATGATGTGGAAGCATGTGATGAATTAATGGAGATGTGCAGAGTGGATGACGATGTGGATGGTATGGTTGACGGGTCTTTGAGATGTTCCCCACAAGTGCTCGGGCAATGAGATTGCCTATCATAAACAACCTCTAAGGCTTTACAATATTCAAATGGTTGTTGATTGGTGAGAATAGTGACCTCCATGCCATTATGAGGAAACTTAAGACATTGATGGTAATTAGAAGGAATGGCTTGCATGGCATGTAAAACCATGGTTGGCCTAGAAGGAGATTGTAGGGTAGATCAAGATCGATCACATGACATAGGGTGGGTAGTGTGAGCAGGCCCACCTTGATAGGGAGACATATGGTGCCTTCTGATTCTCTTTCTGTGTTGTCGTATGCTTTGATGGAAATGACCAAAGACTCCAAGTCAACTTCTAAATACCCTAAGAGTTTTATGAACTTTAATGTTCATATATTCAAACCAGATCCATTATCCAAGAGGACCCTCTTGATTTTGTGATTGGCAATTTGGACTTCGATACAGAGTGCTTTATTATGAGTGGGATTAATAGGTGGCATGTCAGATTGGATGAAAGTGAGATGATAGGATGAAGACAATTGAGCCACTAGATTTTGGAATTGCGCATGTGGCATATTGGTGGTGAAATGGGACTCTTGGATAGCCTTGTCGAGGATTTTGCGGTGGATGGTGGACATCTTAAGGAGTTCCAAGATGGATATTTGTGTGGGAGTCTTCCCAAGGTGGTCAAGGAGGTTATACTTAGAAGTGGTAGTGGTGGAAGGTGGTGATGGTCCCTTTATGGTTAAACACCCACATCAAGTAGTAATGACACATTCAAGAGTGGGGGTTTTGATTTTTGATGGTGGTGATACAAGTAGAATCAAAATCAATTTGGCATACTATGTTATTGTAAGGAGGAGGAACGTTGTTATAATTGATGTTGTTGGTTTGGCTATTGGGATTAGTGTTGGAGGATGATGGTTTGAATGTGGATTGGTTGTTGCAGTTAGGGAGAGGATCTTGGTAGACTCCTAGGCCATCGTTAGGTGAGGCATTGTTGTTTCCTTCTACTTGGATGTTGCCACAATCAATGAGGTCTTGGATGTAATTTTTCAATTTCATACATTTACCCATGGCATGAACTTTGATGCAATGATAGTCACAATATTCATTTTCTTTATACCATGTAGGTTTAGCTTGGTTCTTATCAAATGGTTTCATCATGGGCAACTCAACCATGTTTTCTTGGACTAGTTTTTGGAATACAACCTCAAGTGTCTCACCCAAGGGAGTGTACTTGCATTTTGGATTATTGGGGGGATTTCATTTTGGTGGAGCGGATGAGACCGAGATATTGTTTGAAACATTTTGCACCACATTTATCTTTTTAGGTTTAGGAGCAACTATTTGGATATACTTGGAATCACTAGCACCATCTCCTACGGTGTTTTTGTTCTTAGCCCAAAATTTAGGTTTGTCATTGGATGATTTTTCATTGTCTTTCTTGTTATAAATTTTGACCAAACCTTTCAAAATGAGGGCCTTCTCAATGGTGACCCCTTTTTCTATGATTTCATTAAAGGTAGATGCACAATTCACTTGTAAGTGGAAGGCCATTTCTTGGTTCAAGTTTTGGATGAAAATGTGGACAAGTTGCTTTTTAGGTGTTGTCCAAGGTAGACTACTAGTAAGGGCTCTCCATCTTTGTAGGTATGTGCCAAAACTTTCACCACTTCATTGTTTGGTATTGCAAAGATTGAGTATAGTGATGTCATGCTCCACATTGTATGAGAAGTGGGTGACAAATTTTTCTGAAAGATCAGTGAAGGTTGAGATGGAGCCATAAGGCAAGTGCATGAACCATTCTAGGGCTTGTCCTCCTAAGCTTCATGGGAAAAGATGAAGGAGGAATTTGTCATCATAGGCTACTTCTTGGTATGCCATGAAGAACTCCTTGATGTGGTCACGGGGATCTCCTTTTCCTTTGTACTTATCGAATTCAGGCACTTCAAAGTGTTGAGGAAAAGGTATGGTTGTCATATTGCAATTGAATGGATAGGGACATAAGTCTTCAAACTTATAATGTTTCTTTTGGGTCCCTAGTTGGATGTTATTAAGTGCATTTTTCATCTCTTACCATTCTTGATCAAAAGGATTAGCAAGAGGGGGTTGTGATATGGATCAAAGTGGAGGTTATTGTGATGATGATTTTTGTTGTTGAGGAGTGATGTATTTCTATTGAAAATATGGAGGTAGGCCTATAGTTTGTGTATAAACATGAGACCCAAACATTTGTTGTTGTGGAATGGTTTGTGTGGATGCATGGTATGCATGTTGTGTTTGGAAAGGTGGTTGTTGTTGTGCAGCGTATTGGTATTGTATGGAAGATCCATGAGGAGGTTGTTGATGTGTGGATGAATGGTACGTTTGTGTAGGATTAGTGTAGCTCATTAAGGGATTTTGTGGTTGGGATGTAAATGGATTGTTTGTGAAGGTATCGATGGATGTAACGTTGTTTGGGTGATGACCGACCATTGAGGAATATTCAAAGAAGGGAGATATTGTGAAATGAGATTAACATTGGAGGCATCTTGGGTAACATTGGATGGAAGTGGCATGGTGGGTATGCTAATGTTGGATGGTACTGCAGAAACAGGCACATTGGAGAGTAACATACTATATGGTAACCCATAAGGGGGGTTTGACACTTGTACTTGTGGAATATTTCTAACCCTCACATGTTGATCTATGGTATGAACAATGTTGGTATTTGAAGCATAGTTGGCCCATGGATTGTTGTAGACGAGTTCATTGGGATTAGGGGCACATCCCCATGGTTGGTCACGAATGGGTGAGGGTGGTTTGTCATGGAAAATGGCCTTGAATTTTTCATGATCATATGAATAAGGGAGACATGCACCATGTTTGATGAGGCTTTCAAGGAATTTATCCTTATGATTGTCAAGGAATTGGTCAAATTTTTTATGGAGTCCTCTTTCATTGATGAAATCAATGAAGGCGGGGGAGTTGACATTATAATTCGTGGATGTTTCACTCATTTCAGGTTGATTGACATACCCCTGCATATTACTCGTGGTAGAGTCATGTGGAGAGAGGGGTTGATAATGTGCATCCATCTTTCTCTTAGCTTGTGATCACATGATGGTAGGCATAAAAGGAGAACTTTGATTTGATTTGGATGATGAGGTCCCAATGGTTAGGGATGGGGATTGTTCTAATTTCAAAATCTAGATCAATATAGTTGAGGATCAAAGATTATCCCTATGTACTTAGGGTGGACAAAGAGCCTAAGCAAAAGAGATGATAGGATTATATTACTTGGGGTAGACAAGACGCACCAAGAAAGATGAGATTTCTTGGAGTCCACTAACTTAGGAGTTGTCTAAGTTCCCAAGATAATTTATCCAAGGGATTATGATTTTGCATTTACACTAAACTTAAGATAGACAAATTATTAAGCCTAGCATAAATAAGAGGATGATTGATCTAGACTTTAACCTTAGAAAATTTGGATTTTTGTCTTAGGATGGATAGTTGATTGATTTTGGATGAAGGTTGATTGGATTTTTATTTGATTTGAAGATGACGGTTGATTTGATTTGTCTTTTTGATTAATGTTGATCACAAGCTAAGGGTCAAAAGGACATGGATGATGACTGAATGGATAGATTTGAGGATGAAATGATGTGGGATGATGTGGAAAAAGTGACCTTGACAACCAAAAGGATAAATATTTGATTTTTGTGGGTTTCTAAATTTGGGTGCTAAAACAGTGAGTTTAGGCACTAACAAAAAAGGACTAGGCACTGATATATATATATGAAAATGGGCATTGATTCAGGTAACTAGGTGTTGAATGGATGAGTTCGGCACTGACAGGGACCAATTAGATATTGAATGGAGATATACGACAATCGAGGACCAAAGTCTGACTAGGCACTAATATAGGATGGATACGTGCTGATGTGGATGGACTAGGCGCTAATGTGAAAGATGGGCACTGATTTGGTGTCAGTGGGATGATTAGTCAGGTCTGATCTAGGTACTAAAATAGATGAGATAGGCACTAACAAACTAAAGAATGGGCATTGATTTGTGAAAATTAAGCACTAACGTAGATTGATTGGATTTGGAATATGTTTGCTTGGAGATATTTGGCAAGATTCACAATCATCAAACATAATGGCTGGTTGGAATGACTTGGTATTGGGTGCAAGAGGTTATTGTCCTTCATGGATTACAAATGGCTCGCACGTATAGAACATAGAATACATGCCAAACACTTGTATACAACCTAGAAACTATTCAAGTGGGAGTGACATATCATGTGGATCTCAAAAAGTGGTTGTGGGTCAATCTCAACTCAGAATAGAATTGAGATTCCCACCCCCATTAATACCATAGTGCCATAGCTTGGATAGATATGGAAAATAAGGTCATGGACAACCTTACCCCCTTACCTTGGAGACTTTTGTCTTGCCCAAGGTAGACCCTATCTCAGTATAGTGGTATAGTGAGCATCTTCCCCTCCTACTGCAGCGGTGCACCATAAGATATGATGGTTGAAGGTCTTATCTAGGCTTCACAAGGACTCTAGGGGATGTCCCAAAATACACAAGGGATGGGGGACGAGTCCATGAATGGGATGTCCCAACTTTTGACCTTGCACAAACCAAATCAAGTCTTGGCGGACCAAGGATCTTGAGGCTTTTGCTTGGCAAGAAGGGGTCCTTCCTTTAAAATGAGTCTTTCAATTCTCACAATATTTATATCCTGCACTAGATGTGGTTGAGATCATCCCTAGGGGGGATTAAATCCCCTAGCAATCCCCTTAAAAAGAAACTACTCCCACTTTTCATCACCCAAGATCACATGAAATGCAAGGGGAGAGCATACATGGAAAAGTAGCCCCTTTGGGATAAAAAGAAAATAAAAGAGCTTGCAAGTGGACTTTTGTTCCCCAAGATCACCCTAAGGGATGAGGAGAATATGCCCAAAGGCAAGCTAAAGCATGACAAATAAAAGTTAATTCCTCCTAATTTAACCTTAATGTGTAACTAAGCTAGTGGAAAAAAGATGTCTTTGACCACGGGGCTGCACAAAATAGGTTAGTAGTCTAATTTTAGGGTCTTGGACTAATGTAAGAAGTTGCAATACCAAAGTTAGACCTTGAGAAAAATGCCAAATGATGAAAATTTGATCTACATAGGCACTAGGAACTAAAACAGTCTGTTCCAACGCTGAAAGGTCCAGACACTGAAATAATAAGTTTAAGCACTACAAATAATAGACTAGGTGCTACTATAAAAAATTTAGACACTTAAACAAAAATTATTATACCTAATATTTTTGGCGCTGATGTAGAAGGTTTTGACGTGACTATGCAATCTCCAAGTGTTGATCTGGCAGAGGGGATGTGATGACTCGAAATCTGATATTTTCTTGCAGACACAAAAAACTAAAACAACCACTAGCAATGTCAGGGGTTAGCAAAACACCAAATCCATAGTTTTACTAATAATCCTTTAAAAATGATGGAAATGTGAATTAATTAACCCCTAATAGACTAGTCACTAATTTGTATAAACTGGGCACTAATGTAACCGGGTTGAGTGCTGAAGTGATTTGAGTAGAGTGTCCCCTATACTTGTGTATTTTCCTACAAACTTAAGAGCTAAATGCACCAAAAAGATGTTAGGAAGCACAATTAAAACATGTTCATCCAATAACTTTTGTAAAATGATGGAAAATAGCCAAAAAACCACAAATTATACCTTTGCAATGTCGAGCGTTGATGTAGGAAATTAGGCGTTGAAGGAGTAGAACTAGGTGTTGAAAGGCTGAAATCTGGTGCTGAAGATTGCTCTGGCCATTTGCATATCTGGGCATCGAAATAGAGTTGTTGGACACTGACAGAGAGGACATGGGTGCTAAACTGCTGAAACCAATTGCTACTCTGACCTGCAAGCACAAAACACATGCAAACAACAACACAAAAAGTATTATAAAAAGGGGTGGGGGTCCCACCGAGCATGCCGAAAATGTCTACAATGGAAGTGGAACCAACTACGATGAGATAACTACACTAATTAACCCTCTATCCCAATTCCAAGGGACCTCAAGATTGGACTAACTAGTAATGCACAATTAAATACTGTGCACCCTATCTACATACACTATTAGTGATATGTCTTAAGATATTATATGATAAACTATGAAACTAGCCTAATTTGCTTGATTGTGAGTGCACAAAGTGATAGAATTTCCTTGCATACAAATTGCTTATAGAAAATAGAGGGGAAGGCCTCAATTTATAGATTTTTGGGGATGGAAATAGAGGGTTAGGATTGAATTGAAAGATCAAGGGTTGATATTGCTTGAGGATCCTCAAGCAAGGAGAATTGGACAAATGGGATGATGAGGTTGGATGAAGGAATTGCTCCAATATTCAAGGGATGATTAATGGATGATATTGAGTGGTTGAATGGATGGATGGCTAGGATTGGGTAGGTGTATGACATGTAAGGCCTCATTTATGTAAAGACATGGCTTGGATTTTGTGAGGAATTAAAAATTATGAGAGGACAAATGGAATTTAAAATTAGATGAATAGTGCATGAATAGTTCCACATGGAATTTGAAATTCTATGAATAGTGACACTTGGAGTGGGGTAGAAGAAATAGGACAAATGTACACTTTTATGGAAGATTTGTCCATACTTCCAAAGTACCACTTTTCATGTACATTGAATGACAAGTGGACTTCTAGAAACAGGAGTTGTAATTGTGAATTAATTAAAATTAACTCATGTGCACATGTTTTAGAGGAAAATAATAATGATTACTAAAAGTAATTGTAGATTAGATATGCAAATAAGGTAGAAATACTAAACAAAGTGCAATAAACACAAAGTTATACCTCGCATGCAAACCCAATCCCATCAAGGGAGGAAGGAGCCTTTGCACCCAAAACAAGCTCCTAGACAAAGATAATCCCTAGACAATGGATTCAAATGTGAAATGCTACTCTAATTTGCAACTCACTATTCTAGCTCAAAAGTGATTTTGACATAATAACTTTGCATAAACTTGGATGATGAAAATGGATGGAGAGAGGTTCTATTTATAGACTTTTGGAAGGGATTTTGATCCAATGGTGGAGATTGATTTGGAAGATCAATGGTGGAGGATAAAAGTGATGTGGAGGGCCTAGATTGAATCTTGAATGAATGGAGGGCTAGGAATAAAAGTGATTCTTTTATTCATTTTGGGAAAAGGGGTTATTTAATGAGCATGGGGGTGAAGGATTATTTTAGAGTTAAAGATTCATATGGGGGAATGTAAATGAACTAAAAATTCATTTGGGGAAGAGAGGAAATAAATGAGTATGGGTTTGTAAGGAGAAATAAATGTGATGTGGGATGTTTTTAAATAAAAAATTGACTTATGTGAATTTAATTCAATTTTTTATTTGGAGGATGTGGGGAAGGGTGTTAAACTAGGTTTGACCACCCAAATGAAGGGATTAGGATTAATTAAACATAGGTTTTATTTAATTAATCCTAGGGTTATGATGAGGTAGGCTAGGGTAGGCAATTAAATGATAGCTATTTAATTGTCTAGGGTAGGGATAGGTCAATTATAGGTTGAATTAATTAGTTAACATGGTTTTAACTAATTAATTAGATTTAGTGGAAAAGGGGAAATTGATTAAATAAATATTACATATTTATTAAATCAATTGGCTAAGGTTTGGACTATTGAATTAATGTAATTAATTCAATTTTAGGGATAAAATGGTGGAAAAATAGGAAAATGAAGGGATAATTAATTAAATAAGATTTAATTAATTGGTTTGGAGGGAAATTGACATGATTAGGGATATCGAGAGTCAGTTTGATGGTAGGAGATATTTTTAGGTGTCTACATTTGCCCCTCTTTGACGTGGCATCTAGACCTAGGAGGGAAGTGGCGTCAGGTCGAAGAAAAATATGCTCCAGCTGCCAGGCAAGTATGAAATGGATAAGGGATGCCCCCTTAAGAGGTCGGCGGGAAAATAAAAATTTTTTGGGCGAGTTCTCAAAAAGGATGCAATCGATTAAATCTAAACTAAATAAAATCAAAGAACCCAATAACATAAAGAAAATGAATTTAAATAAAAGTCATGACAAATAATCAATGAAATAAAGACTTTTACCGAAATCTGTATTGTTTCCTTTGGATTGAATGTGGATTGCTCAATGAAGTTGCGAAGCCATAGCTGCAACAAGCAAGTAGTGTGCTCAATGTGCTCAAAGATCAATGTCAAGAGATCGTGAGAGTGCTCAATCGATGCGTTTTGTATGCTCAAAGCGCTGTTAAGTATGCCTGAGAATACGATCGAAGAGAGAGACTCAATGAAGGAGATGAGGGGAGTTTATATAGATTTCAAGGAAGATCGATCAACGGTCCAGATAATTTAGAAGAATCAACGGAGGAGAACAGTTGAGGAACGTGCAATGAATGAGAAGAAGACATGTGTCTTGCTTTCTTTTGCATGAGAGGAGTTATCAAGAATAGAAGAATGAGTTAACTGAAGAGATAAATCAATTAAAAGAATAAAACAATCAGTTAAGTGATTTAAAACAAGAAGAGATTTGCATGAGAAAAGAAGATATTTTACTTTATTAAATATAGAAAGCTTGAGTTATATTAGAGATAACTCAAATTTAGATGAAAAAGCAACTTAAATAAATAATTGATTTATTTAAATTTAGAAGAGATATTTTGGAAGAAATAATTAAATAATTAGAATTATTTTATTTAGAAGATTTGAAAGCAAATTAAATAAATAAATTTATTTAATTATTGTGCATGATTTTGGAAGAATGATTATAAATAAAATATTTGATTTTATTTATTTTTAGAGAATTAAGACAATTTAAATAAATTTGCATGATTTATTTAAATTTAGAAGAACAATAGATTTAATTAAATAATGTAAATATTATTTAATTGTAGATAAGAGGGAATTGTGATGAATTAATTAAATAATTAGATTTATTTAATTAATGGAGACTTGAATTTTGGAAAGAGGATAATGGTCTAATTAAATAATTAAAATTATTTAATGGAGACTTGAAATTTGAAAGAGGATAATGATTTAATTAAATAATATAAATTATTTAATTAATGGAAGAATAAGGTTGATTTTGCTGAAATTAATTAAATAAAGGAGATTTATTTAATTAATGTTGAATTTTGAAGTTTTGGAAGAATTTGATGAAATTAATTAAATAATTAGATTATTTAATTAATGTTGAAATGCAGGTGATGCTATAGATTAGACAAAATGCAAGTGATTCGAAGACATGGTCATTTTAGGGTGTCTACATTTTGCCCCTCTTTGATGCGATGCAGTTTATAGCATTGCGTCAAAGAAATTAATTGTTGAAAATATGATACAATTTATTGATGCCCCGATGTAGCTAGTTGCCTCAATGTAGTTGGTGTAGGGTGCCCCCTCGAGAGGAAAGACAGGGAAGTGACAGAAGAACTGTGTTGACACTCGACTAGAAGATTTTGTTGGAGACAGACGAGGTTGGGTTGATGATAGATAGAAGAAAGGAGATAGAAGAGAACATGAGAGAAAGACTATTGATCGATCCTTGTTGGAAAACTATATAAGGCCATGGATGAATGGATGGGTAGATGGATGAGCTTGTTGCAACGGTTTCACAGTTGTATATAAAGAGCAATCCTTATTTTTGATATAGCACGTGGATAGTTCGCCACCAAGGTATAAAAGACCAAGGTGCAGTAATATCCGAGTGCGTGGACGTTGACTCTGCAAGCAAGCGGTTTGAACTTAGATCCCTTTAGACATAATATGACCTTGTTGGAACATGTGAATGAGCCATAGTCTTGAACATAAAATAAACTTCAATACATGTAAATGCAAGAAGAGTATTAAATATGTAAGATGCTAGGTCCTAACACACACAAGATAAATATAATGTTAAGAAAGATACTAAAGATCATTCCTCAAACACGGCACACAAAAAAGCAATGACTATGCCCCCAATCCGTACTGCATCGCAACATACCAAGATTATAGATAAATCAAGGTAGCCTTGAATAGGTAATGGAAAAGGAACAAAAGATAAACCAAAAAGCAAATTGACTGACTTACAAAGTAAACATACAGCCATCATATTCTCTTGCCAAAGAGGTTGCTCAGGATAGATTGGATAGGAAAGATAACAGCCTTATCATAGGAAATCGGTGTCCATTAAAGGGGGCTATCTACCTAAAAAGACAATGTCTCGCTGCAGGAAATGCCACATGTCACAGGAGATGCGTGTGTTGGTCTCGACAATGGAACACTTCGCAGAAGACAAGCTTGTGGATCTAGGGCTTTGGTTAAGCAGGACTTAGCTGATGTTTGGCAATCGGTATGCAGGATAGTAGTTGACTCTAGAAGGAAGTTGTTTTGCTTCAAGTTTGTTAAGGACTTTTGCTTTGAAAGGATGCGCTAGCTGGTTGCTTGAGTTAGTCAAGTCGAGGCAAAATGGATTTTGACAAACGCAAGACTAGAAAGGTGATAGTGCTAATGGATTGGGACGGGTGGAGAATGATGGATCGTGTGTGCCTGAGTACTGGATACATCCTTTGTATTTCAGACTGCCTACATACCCTGTATCCACGGGATCAAGGCACATTATGATGAAAGATGAAAGTGATAAATATGTAGTTCTGTACAGAGTGATGAGATGGGTCAAGATGAAGAGGAGGGGATCTTATGTACCTGAGTACTGGATACTTCCTTCGTATGCTAGACTGCCTACATACCCATATCCATGGGATCAAGGTACCTTAAGACTGAAATGATGATAATATGTAGTTCTGGTTGGTGTGATGATGTGGGAGAAAGTGTTTTGAGAAGATAACATCCTTATCGTAGGAGCGATGTGTCCGTTAAAGGGTGTTACTTGTGGAAATGAGAAAAGATTGAAGTATGCGCTACAAACCACAAACAAGGAACCTCCCCTAGACCTAAGTTAAGGAAAGAGTTGCCCCCATTCTGGTAGAGGAAACTGTACAGGTGACTATCGAAGAAGACACCGAAAGCTTTGACCTAGGACAAGCCAGTGTTAACTGTTGACACAGATCAAGATGTGGGATGACGACGAGGGACATTGACAAATTTCCAAGCTATACTAGATAGGGAGATGGAAATGCAAACAAAGTCAATGGTTTTATTATGGATGGATGGAAAGTGCGTTGCAAACTAGACAAGGAGTGGACAGGACTCGATAGATGATGGATGCTAACTCTACACATAGCACCTATTTGCCAGGTTTTCACTATGGTACTTCTTGAGATGGACACTGTTAAGTGGCTCATCTAGAGGAATGCTATCAGGTGTAGCTAAAGTATAAGCTCCTGATCCATATGCTGCTGTGACAATGAAGGGACCTAACCAGTTAGGCTCAAACTTACCCTTCTTCTCTCGATCTGCTTGATTTCTCTGATTCTCTTTAAGTACAAGATCACCAACTTGAAACTGTCTTTCTTTGATCTTTTTGTTGTAATTACGCCGGAGGCGGTTTTGATAGACATGGAGATGATTAAGTGCAGCAAGGCGCCTCTCATCCAGTAGTTCAAGCTCAGCTAATCTAGAAGTACAATGCTCGTCTCCACTGATCAGGTCCTGCATGGATACTCTGAGGGATGGGATCTCGACCTCTATAGGTAGGATGGCTTTAGAGCCAAAGACCAAGGCATATGGTGTGGCACCAGTTGGTGTTCTGATACTAGTGTGGTAGGCCCATAGGGCGGGATTGAGTTGCAAGTGCCAATCACGACCAGCTTCATTGACTATTTTCTTGAGAATTTTGAGAATGGTTTTATTGGAAGCCTCAGCTTGGCCGTTACTCTGTGGATAGTAGGGAGTTGAAAAGCCATGTTGGATGTTGTATTGTATGCATAAGGCATGGACATCTTGGTTCTTGAATGGTCTCCCATTATCAGTGACAATGGCTTGGGGAATAC
Source organism: Cunninghamia lanceolata (assembly GCA_027924645.1). Taxonomy (NCBI): domain Eukaryota; kingdom Viridiplantae; phylum Streptophyta; class Pinopsida; order Cupressales; family Cupressaceae; genus Cunninghamia; species Cunninghamia lanceolata. The sequence continues at coordinate 6,113,465 of BSBN01000082.1, forward strand.
CATACCGACATATGAGGTAGTTTAGGATAAACTTGGCTATTTGCTTACCAATGATATAGGTCATAGGAATGGCTTCCACCCACTTCGTGAAACACTCAGTGGCGGTAATGATAAACTTGTGGCCATTGGAGGAGGAAGGGTGGATTTGTCCTACGAGGTCGAGACCCCATTGAGAAAAAAGCCATGGAGTTGTCACAGGTTGTAATTCATGAGCTGGTGCGTGAATCAGATCTCCATGCTACTGGCATTGTAGACACTTCTTAGCAAACTGTGTAGCATCTTGCTCTATTGTAGGCCAGTAATAACCTGTTCTGAGTATCTTCTTAGCAAGATTAGGGCCGGTAGAATGCGTGCCACAGACACCTTCGTGTATGTCTCATAAGGTAGCTTCAGCTTCTTCTACGTTAGACATCATAAGAGGATACCATCGAGACTCTGGCGATATAGTGTATCACCTAGAATGATGTAATGAGAGGATCGACAGATAAAGGTTTTGCATTGGGTGGATGATAGGTTAGGGGGAAAGGTATTGTGTTTGAGGTATTCATAGATATCTTCATACCATGGGGAATTGGGACCAACAAGTTTGCAGATGATTTCAGTAACAGGAATGTCGACGGCTGGTATCAACAATTGCTCGATCAAGAATTCACACTTCTGTGTATTTGCAGGCATGTCAATCAGTGACCCTACAGAAGCCATAGAATCTGCAGCTTTGTTATGCTCTCTTGGAATTTGCTCAAATGTGATGCTAGAAAAGTGTGGTTTGTAGGCATCCACTAGTTGCTTGTAGAGGACCAACTTTTCATCCTTTGTTTGGTATTCATCTGTGACTTGGCGAATGACTAGCTGTGAGTCTCCATATACTTGTAATTCTATGATGTCCCATTGAACTGCTGTATTGAGACCTATAAGGAGTGCTTCATACGCGGCTATATTGTTGGTGCAAGGGAATGCAAGCCGATATGACTTAGGAATGTAGTCATTCTAAGGTGTAACAAACAAGATGCCAGCTCCTGATCCATGCTGTGTGTAAGAACCGTCAAAATACAACTTCCACATTATGGAGTTAGCTAGAGTGAAGAGATTTTCATCAGGAAAGTCTGCTACCATAGGATGTGTATCTTTCATAGGTTCTTCTGCTAGTTGATCCGCGAGGGCTTGTCCTTTGATTGCTTTATGATCTGTGTACTCAATATCAAACTCACTAAGGATCATGACCCATTTAGCTAGTCTGCCTGTGAGAGCTACTTTTGCTAGTAGATATTTCAAGGGATCAATCTTGGCTATCAGATTTATGTGTTGGTTCAGCATGTAATGCCGCAACTTTTGGGAGGCGAACACTACTACTAAACAAGCCCTTTCCATTGGTGAATAATTGAGCTCATATCCCACCAAGGTTCTACTAATGTAATAAATTGCATGCTCCTTTCTTGTGTCATCATTTTGTGCTAGCAGGGCCCCCAAGGCCGAGTTTGTAGTGGAGATGTATAATATCAATGGTCTGTCCGCAACTAGTGGAACCAATACAGGAGGTGTGGCTAGATACTCTTTAAGCTGATCAAATGCTGCTTGACACTTGTTGTCCCATCGAAATGAGACATCCTTTTGGAGCAAGTGTTGAAAGGGTTTACATTTATCTGTTAGCTGTGATATGAAACGTCGAATGGACTGCAACCTTCCTTGAAGGCTCCTTAGTGCTTTAAGGTTCTTGGGTGGAGGCATCTCCACTATAGCCTTTACTTTCGCTGGATCCACTTCGATGCCTCTGTGAGATACTATGTATCCCAACAGCTTCCCTGATGTTACACCGAATACACACTTCTTTGGATTGAGTCTTACTTGGTATTTTTCAAACCTGTCGAAGATCTATCCTAGGACCTGTATGTGATCTGCTCTAGAAGATTTAGCCAATATATCATCAACATAGTCTTCCATGATGTGATGAAAGAGGTCATGAAATATCACTGTCATTGCTCTCTAATAGGTTGCTCCTGCATTCTTCAGGCCAAACGGCATGACACACCAAGAATAATTCCCCCAAGGACAAGTAAAGGTTGTCTTATGTTGGTCTTCTTCAGCGATCCTTATCTGATTGTAACCAGAAGATCCATCCATGAGAGAAAGCATCTCGTGACCTGCTGTCAAGTCCACTATAATGTCAATGTTTGGTAGTGGAAAGTCATCTTTAGGACATGCCTTATTGAGATCTCGGAAATCATTACACATGCGGATGCGCCCATTGGGTTTAGATACAGGTACAATGTTTGAGACCCAATCTGAATAGTCAATTGGTCGTAAAAACTTGGCATCTAACAGCTTCTGTATTTCCACCTTTACCAAGAGAGCGATCTGTGGGTGCATCTTTCTCAACTTTTGCTTGACTGGTTTCACTTTGGGATCAACTGTGAGATAATGGACAACTAGCTTGAGGTCTAACCCTGGCATATCGGCATAGGTCCATGCAAAGTTGATGGTTCGTTGCAAGAAGAAGTTGTTAAGATTTCGGTGCTCTATTTCAGATAATGATGCCGCTAGGAATGTGGTCTTTGGATTTTGTTCTGTGCCCAGGTTTATCTCTGTAGAATCTTCCACTAGGAGAGCTGATTTCTCTTGATACTTAGATGGTAGGGGAAGGTCAAATCCTCCATCCTCAGGTGCCACAATTGGATTTTCACCTTTGGATACGTCCTTTGTTTTTACTATTTTGGGATCAGGAGGTGCCACATTGTGGTTTTCACCTAGAGATCTTTCTTTATTTTCACTTTTACGACTGGAGGATTTGGCATTCTCACCAAAATAAGCCGTTGGCTCTAGTTCCATTACAAAACCTGCTTTATGATCGCCAAGAGGGATACCTTCCTGAAGTCCCATGAACTCAGCTAAAGCTTCGTCATTCTGAAATACATCTATAATGGTGGACCCTTGTTGGTCCCAATCGATAAGTTCAGGGTAGACAAGTGTGACATTTTGGGTGCTGGTGGTGGAAGTTAAGGATACAGAGGATAGTGTAAAAATGGAGGATTCTGTGAAGAGGTAGGTCATATGGAGGGAAGAGTCATCGATGATATCCTCTGTAGACGTCGAATTGGCGGGAAAAGTGTCGGCTACCTCGTCGAGGATATACTCGATGTCCAAGGAGTGTGGTACCTTCTTACCAAATCCTAATCCCTTCTTATCTAGCTTCTTTGTTACAACAATGGGTTCCATAGTTCCTTGATTCTGTTTCCCAAGGCCACCTTTGCCTTTATAGCCCATGTTTTTTACTATTCTTAAGCCATTGCCATATTGCTTGATTGGTATTGTGACTGGTTCTTTCTCCTTATAGAGCCAAGAAGAGATGTCCTCAATAGTTTCCTCTTCCAATAACTGTCCATGTTGGAACTGAGCTAGGAATGTTGGGGGAGGAATAGTTGCTTTTTTGGTTACTTTGGCAATGGGTGGTTGGCCGTAAGATTTTGGAGATAAAGGCATCCGCCCTACACAACAAGATTCTGAGATATTGTAAGTGCCAAAGCCTATATCTCGGATGCGAGCTGTGATTTTGGGGAGGTGTGTAGATTCACTTGTAGAGGCTTGCGTCAGAGTTTCAGGATCAACATATAGTGGGGATTCAAGGGCTTTTTCATTTTTAGGCACTTGGTTGCAATTCTTATAGCTTCCTTGCAAGACACGACAGAATTCAAAAGGATTAGGATCTCCTGGGATGGTGATCTCCATACCATTGTATGGGAACTTTAGAGACTGATGGTACGTGGAGGGAACAGCTTTCATTACATGGATCCATGGGCGGCCTAGGATAATGTTGTAAGGCAGCTCAATATCAAGGACTTGACACCTAGTTTCAAGCATGACAAGGCCCAGTCGTATAGGCAAGTGAATAACACCTTCAGAATGGCGTTCTGCATCATCATACCCCTTGATTGTAATACTATGATCACTGTTGACGTGATCCTCAGAGTATCCCAATTGCTTAAGTAACTTTAAAGAACAGATGTTGAGACCAGCACCACCATCTATGAGGATACGTTTGATTTTGCGCTTATGGATGAGAACTTCAATATGCAGGGCATCATTGTGACATGGATCATGGGATAGGAGGTCTTTCTCAGAGAAGACCACATTGTAGGGCGAAGCAATGTTACCTACTATAGCTTGGAAATCCGCGACCGCTATGTTGTTAGGAACGAAAGATTCTTGGAGGGCTTTTTCTAGCACTACTCTATGTGCAGGTGATGACTGTAGAAGGTCCAAAATAGAGATCTGTGCTGGCATTCTCCCTAGATGTTCGACAAGATTATAATCAGATTGAACCGGAAGCCTAGGTGTAGGACCACGAATGGTGACATGACCTCGATGAGTAGTAACAGCACAATTCGTAGATTTGCCTTTGATCATGAGGGTAGACACTCGACTCTCTTCAAAATGACCTACAATGGAATTAAAGGACGTGGAAGCATGATTGATACCTTTACCTCTATCCTGAGGAGGAAGTAGACCATGATGAGGGAATGGTTCCTTGTACATATCTAGATCCTTGTTCGTGTGTTGTGCTGGTGATTCATCCTCACAAGTGATTTGATTACCGTCGATGAGGTTTTGGATGAGGTGTTTAAGCTTCATGCAAGACGCAGTTCTATGCCCTTTGCTCCTATGGAGCTCACAATACTCATTGTCTCTATAACGTGCCGTTTTGTAGACAGGTTCTCCATATGGGGGAGCATCAGGTAAGGTGATGAGCCCTTTCTGCAAAGCTTGCTGTAAGACTGATTCGATGGGCACTCCCAAGGGAGTGAATTGACGTCGCGGAGGGTAATCTTGTTGGGGCCGCTCTTGTTGTTGTTGCTGTTGGTTTGGATAAGGCTGCCTTTGTTGCTGCTGTTGTTGAGGTGGAGCTTGACTTGGTTTGGAGAGCTGTAGTGGTGTTTGCAATGTTTGGACATGCTTAGTATTGACCACCCCATCATTGACCACGTTTTTGTTCTTGTTCCAATATTTGGGTTTATTGTTCGACTGTTGATGAGAAGTGCTATCTTTCATTTCCTTAAAGATTTTGACCACACCCTTAGCAATGAGGGCTTTCTCAATGTTATACCCTTGTATGTGATTTCATCGAAGGTTGTAGCACTAAGAATTTGCAAATGGAAACCTAACTCTTGGTTGAGGTTCTGCACAAATATGCTAACAAGCTGTTTCTCTAGAATCTTGAAAGGGAATTTACTAGCCATTTGTCTCCATCGTTGAAGGAAAGAAATGAAAGTTTCACCATTTTTCTATTTATTGTTGCATAGATCTGTCATGAAAATCTCATGCTCTGCGTTGTAAGAAAAATGGGTGGCAAACTTCTCTGCTAGCTCGTTGAAAGACTTGATACCCATAGGTAAGTGTGAGAACCATTCTATTGCTTGACCTCCAAGACTGCGAGGAAAGAGATGCATAAGATATGTGTCGTTATGAGAGACCTCGAAGCAAGCAAGATAGAATTCCCTAAGATGGTCTTTTGGGTCACCTTTTTCTTTGTATTTATCGAACTTGGGAATAGTGAAATTTTGAGGAAAAGGGATCATTGGTAATGACCAATCAAAAGGATAAGGACACACTTCCTCTAAAGAGAAGGTCTTTTTGGTGTGGCCAAACATAAGATCAGATAGCTGCTGTTGAACTTCTGCAATCTTTAGCATACTTCTGTTGGTAACATCTTCTGCCAGTCGTGGGAGGGGTTGGTAACATCTTCTGTTGTCCAAAAAGTGGTTGGTGTTGCCCGTACAGAAGATTATAATGTAAGCCATGCACACTGGTGTTATAAGGGTCGTAAGATTGATTGGGATCATACGGGTTGTACGTTTGGTTGAGATTGGGTTGAAATTGGAGGTTTTGATTTGGTAGAGGTGGAGGTGGCGCTAGGTAAGAATGTTGGCTTTGTGATGGTTGAAGAAAAGTATTGGGGGGAGGAAAGCTAAAGTGCGTTTGATTAGGTTGTGACGGCGGCACATAGCTTTGGGAAACCTGATGTTGGGAATGTTGAGAGTGTCTAGGCAATGTGTGAAGGAAGTTGAGCGACGATGAACGTTGTGGAGGAGGAACATAGGTAGAAGTGATTTGCGACGGTTGGGGTTGATTGAGGATGAGAGTAGAAGAATGTTGTGGTTGGGGTTGCTTAAGGACGAGAGTAGAAGAATGTTGTGGTTGGGGTTGCATGACTCTAATTGGTTGAGAGACATGAAGGTGTGATGATATAGGAGGTGGCATTTGTTGAGACCCTTGTTGCATGGCTACATAATTGTTCCCTGGATTGTAATTGGGTGGGAAACCTACGCGTGATGGGGTAACCAAGATTCCACTTGCGATTGGGGTGGACACTTTAGGAGGTGGTTGCACATTCGATCGAGCTAAGGTGGCTTGCTTAGCTAACTCTGCTTGATGTTGGAGAGTTTCTTGTTGGTTTTGATAGATCTCCATAGGAGTCAAAAGCGGTGATATGGGCCTCTCCCCTATTGGGTTTTGAAAAAGGGGATTCCTATACTGCGAGCCTTGAGTAGATAAGGGCATAGTCACCGTGGACATGGTTTGCACCACCTGTATGGCATCTTGGGCGTTGTTGCTCTCCTTAAGAGTGGATAAATCAAAATCTTGAGGTAACTTGGCGCCTTGCTTTGCAAGCAAGCGAAAGAAATGATCTTGGTTCTCACTAAGGATTTTATCAAAGGCAGCTATAGCTCTAGGATCTTGTATGAATTCATCAAGATCTTGCCCATCTTCTTGAGAGGATTGACCTATTTCAAAGTGTCGCTCTTCTTGAGATGGGACCAAATCTACAGTATAACATCGTGGGACAAAATCCGGAGGCAAGCCAGTGGTGTATTGAGGTGTACTTATCAAAGGGATCCTATCCTCTTGAGGATTGCTTGGTTGGTCAATGTGCGGCATGTTTGGAGAGCTAATTGGCTTTACCGCGGGTGTACTAGGAGTAACCTTGGGAGTAATGTTGAGACAACCTGATTGTGGTGTGTGAGGAGGCGACTTGCATTTCTTAGGGACAACTTGCTTGGACTTCATAGTTTGCTGGAGCCTAGTGGTTACCATGGAATACACTAGGATAAGAAAGGTAATGCTGGGTTTCTGTGAAATGCTTTGACAAATGGACAAACTCTGATGTACAAAGTACTGGACCAAAAGCGCTATACTAATTGACCAGAGGCGCAGGATTGTGCAACCAAAAGCGTGCTACTGTGATGCCAAAGGCGACGGACTGAGCTACCAGAAGCGAGTTACTGCTATGCCAAAGGTGAGCTACAGTGACCAAAAGTGAGCTACTGTTATACCAAGGGCGCTGAAGTAGAGTTTTGCCAGAGGTGAGGTACTGTTATGCCAAAAGTGATCTACTGTACTACCAAAGGTGAGCTGCTGTAATACCAGGGGCGCTGAAGTAGTGTCTGATGTTTCTAAAAGGCAAAATTTTGATGGATTGTTTCTATTTCTGATTTGGATTTGTTTGGCAAGAGAAAACACAGCAAACAAGTGGTCAAAAAAGCACAAGGACTGACACAACAGATAGTGTATGTTCGAGGCTCCAAACAAGCCTAATGTTTCCACAGGTATAAGAGAATTGCAATCAATAACAAGCACTTTTTATCCCTAGAGACAAGGTTTCATTGCAGTAGATCAGCTCACAGCTTAATACTCCGTCGATAAAAATATCATTCCATAAAGGTGTCAGATATTTAGTATCTTTACGAGAGACGATAGGTAGGGATATCTCACCCTCCCCTTGAAAAGCTCAAGTAGGTCACAAGAGTTTTATGTCCAAGGGAATACTATCTCTTCTCAAGGGAGCCAATGGTGAGTATCTTAAGGGCTTAAATCGATTCCCCTTGCACTGATGATTACCGTAATGTTCAGAGGTAGGTCAGGTAGTCTTTATCTAAAATGGTTCTTAGTGACTTTGAGGGACCAACGCCTTATGAGCAATGCGACAAGCTACTAAAAGCTTTAACCAATCCTACTAAGAGTATCAAACACTTCGCTCAATGTGAAAATCGTTTCCACAAAGAGCTAGTACACCTCTTTTCAGTTTGGCACCACAAGGTAAGGCTGACGTCGGTTAGGACTTGGCTTTCACCTTATCCCTCTTATATAGCGGTTCAAAGGAAAACTCTGCTTAGGGTCATCCCTTTTGGATGAAGTGCAATCCAAAAGTAGGCCCTTCTAAAGGAAGTACATAAAAGTAAGAGCAAGCACGTCAAACAAAGGTTCAATTGTCCCGTTATAAGAAAAAATAAGGTGCAACTAAACTAGGCACACACACATTTGTAGTTATAAATTGTCCCTTATGAAATTGAAGTGTTTGGCATTTATGTCCATTGTCCCTTAGAAAATTGAGATGTTTGTGCATACATGTCCATTGTCCCTTAAGAAAATTGAGGTGTTTGTTCATACATGTCCATTGTCCCTTAAGAAAAGCAGTATGTTCCTAAGACTTAGATTTGCAAAAAAGATTTGTTCAATTATCCTTTTAAGCATGCAATGTGTTTCTAAGACTTAGTGAGATAAATCAAAATTTCTTCAACGCTCGTCCTGCATGAACATGTTAAAAACACCTATTTGCTCTGTGTGAGTAATAAGAAGCTACATCAAGTCAATTAGTTCCAACAAAACTCACAAGTTAGCAAAAAACAAATTAAATTGATCAAAAGCGCATTACTATCTTACCAAAAGTGACCCACTGTGAACCAAAAGCGCTTCATTGTGCTACTAGAAGCGATGTGTTGCAGACCAAAACCGACTAACTGTCTTACCAAAAGCGATGCACTGTGCTACCAGAAGTGTGGTACTATGCTACCAAAAGCGAGCTACTTTGACCAAAAGCGAGCTATTTTTCTACCAAAAGCGAGCTACTATACTACCAAAGGCGCGACACTGTACTACCAAACGCACTGTGTAATAATAGGCCTGCAAAAAACACTATTTTGTCAAAAATGCTAGATCAAAGGATGATTGAATGATTGAGTGATGATCCAGGATGTTGATAAGTGAAAAGACACTGCACCAAGTGATATTAGTTCCAAATAAAACAACAAGATGTCAGAAATCAAGTCAAAACCCTAACAATAAGTGAGAAACCCTAGAAAACCAAAGTGAAATCCATAAAATTGGTAACAAAATGATGAGATACAAGAGATTAAATATCACCAATAGATTCTTTATGATTTTCTATGCAATTTAAAAAAAAAGCATCAAATTTCGTTAAGTTTTGAGAAAGTTATGGGGTTTTGAAGTTTGCAAGCATGTTATGTCAACCAAAATCGCTTTAGTGTCATACCAATAGCGCTTTACTTTCACCAAAAGCACTTCACTGTCATACCAATAGCGCTTTAGGATTACCAAGAGCACTTTACTGTTATACCAATAGCGCTTTACTATTTTCTCAAGTGCGCTTCACTGTATTACCAAAAGCGCGATTCTGTGCTACCAAAGGCGCTACGGGATTGCCCGAAAGCGCTGTACTGCTCTGCCAATGGCGCTTTTCTGTGTCAAGATACGCTATTCCGTACTATACTTTGAAAAAATCAATTTCTCAAAGAAAAAGAGGGATTAGTGGGTCCCACCGGGCATGCCAGAATGTGTATGAGGAAAAATCGATTAAATCTAAACTAATAAAACCAAAACCAATCACATAAAGTGAACCAATCTAAGTAAAAGCCATTATCATAAAATCAAAGACAAAATGAAAGCTCTTACCAAAACCTGTATTGTTCCCTTTTGGAGAAGTGTGAATTGCTCAATCAAGTTGCGAAACCATAGTTGCAACAAGCAAGTAGTGTGCTCAATGTGCTCAAAGATCAATGTTAAGAGATCGTAAAGTTGCTCAATCGACGCGTTTTGTATGCTCAAAGCTCTGTTAAGTATGCCTGAGAATACGATTGAAGAGAGAGGCTCAATGAAGGAGATGAGGGGGGTTTATATAGATTTCAAGGAAGATCAATCAATGGTCCAGATAATTCAGAAGAATCAACAGAGGAGAACAATTGAGGAACGTGCAATGAATGAGAAGAAGACATGTGTCTTGCTTTTTTTTGCATGAGAAGAGTTATCAAGAATAGAAGAATGAGTTAAAGCAATTAACAGAATGTAATAGTCAGTTAAGTGATTTAAAACAAGAAGAAGAGATTTGCATGAGAAAAGAAGATATTTTGCTTTATTAAATATAGAAAGCTGGAGTTATATTAGAGATAACTCAAATTTAGATGAAAAAGCAACTTAAATAAATAATTGATTTATTTAAATTTAGAGGAGATATTTTGGAAGAAATAATTAAATAATTAGAATTATTTAATTTAGAAGATTTGAAAGCAAATTAAATAAATAAATTTATTTAATTGTTGTGCATGATTTTGGAAGAATGATTATAAATAAAATATTTGATTTTATTTATTTTTAGAGAATTAAGATAATTTAAATAAATTTGCATGATTTATTTAAATTTAGAAGAACAATAGATTTAATTAAATAATGTAAATATTATTTAATTGTAGATAAGAGGGAATTGTGATGAATTAATTAAATAATTGGATTTATTTAATTAATGGAGACTTGAATTTTGGAAAGAGGATAATGGTCTAATTAAATAATTAAAATTATTTAATGGAGACTTGAAATTTGAAAGAGGATAATGATTTAATTAAATAATATAAATTATTTAATTAATAGAAGAATAAGGTTGATTTTGCTGAAATTAATTAAATAAAGGAGATTTATTTAATTAATGTTAAATTTTGAAGTTTTGGAAGAATTTGATGAAATTAATTAAATAATTAGATTATTTAATTAATATTGAAATGCAGGTGATGCTATAGATTAGACAAAATGCAAGTGATTCGAAGACATGGTCATTTTAGGGTGTCTACAGGAGACATGGCTGACCGCAACCCCCAATTCCTGCGACTTTGACATATCTCAAAGAGGTTCCGAGAGTTTGGCCGAGCACCGGATGCTAGACCCCTAATAGGGCCTAACCCTGACTTTGTAATTTTTTTGTTTTACGTGCATTTTTTTGGGGTTTTTGGGATTGGGGATTGGAGTGCGTAGTGCCAACAGTCAGGCAGATTAGCGCCATCCTCTGGATTGGCACTATCTTCCCAGGGTAGGGTAGGGCGGTTTGTCACCATTTTGGAGGTATCTTAGCGCTATCATCCGGATTAGCGCGATGTGTAGAAGAATAGTATCTTGGCACTTTAGCGCCAAATTGGGTTGAAAGTGGCACTATTATCTGGAATAGCACCATCATGGGGAATAGCGCTATTTTGTGTTTTAACACTATTTATCAGATTAGTGCTATTTAAGGGATTGGCGCGTGGGTTGATTGACGCTATTTTTTGAATTAGTGCAAAAAGGTATAGTGATGCCATTGTTAAAAATGGCGCCATGTATAGCACACAGTAGCGCTATTTTTTGTATTAGCGCCAAGAGGTCTGCGCAATGGCATGATTCTCTATATTAGCGCCATTTAGAGGAAATTTTAGCGCCATTATAAAATGGCACAAGGGGTTGTCTGTTTTGGTGCCGCATGATGTTGGATTTTTAGACATTTAGAAGAAAAGGTTGGTTTAGAAATAGATAGGTTGTCATCTAACCATAATGTTGCGTATGCAGGATACAGAGTGATTTAAATTGTAGTCACGCGAGTGACGAGTCCCATCCGTGATGGCACTATTCGATGGTTTTGATGATGCTACATGGGTGCAGTTGGCGAGATTGGGGCTTCTGATATGTCGTTGATGCCAATTCTGTGAGCTCATAGAGCTCTGATTACAGCGGTTGTGGAGCGGTATCGCTCTAAGACCTGCAACTTTCTGTTGCTGACTGGGGAGATTACCATTACACTTGAGGATGTTTATCGCATCCTCAAGCTACCTATTCAAGGTCAGTGGGTTCGATATGACACGAGGATGGGGCGGAATGCCCTGATCAGAGTGTTCGGGGTAGACCACATGGTTCTCTCTACAGATAGGAGAGAGATGGACTATGAGGGGACACTGGCTGCAGGTACAGATCCCTTTGCCTTATTCCTATGTGCATTGATTGGAGCGGTCGTGATGCCTGACAGGCGAGGCAGGGGCTTTCCGATTAGTTGGGGGGGATGATAGAGGGGATGGTGAGGCATGAGACTGTCTATGCCTGGGGACTGGCAATGCTGGGTCAGTTGTACCATGAGATGCACACAGTTGCCTACCTACATGATAGAGCGTTATCAGCTGGAGTTACTCTGCTTCATGTATGGATTTAGGAGCACATCCTAGTTACCAGGCTGACATGTAGGTTTTATCGGCTACCCTTTGAGGCCTTTGTATTTTTATATCAAGATGCAGAGTATACATACGCTAGATAGGTACAGTATTGGAGGAGGATATTAGATGATGTGATTAGTGTGACCTGGTGATCATATATTGGCGTAGAACCATGGCCAGATGATGATATTCATCTCCCTTTTGTGTTTTAGCAGCGGTACCTTATGGGTCGAGGAGACCATACTATAGATATGTATCTACCCTCGTGGGTCATGCAACAGTTTGGTTTGGTACAGGACACTCCACAGCAGATGGTGATATTCACGCAGACACCTCGAGATGTAGCCTATTGGCCTGCAGCCATATAGCCACAGGTCACCCTAGTTGATTTTGCGGCTTTACGGCCAGTGCAGTGGGATTGGAGGAGCACAGTTAGAGATGCAGGGACTATGGCTGCATATGATATATGGTGGCATATGCATCGGCCCACTCAGTTGACGGAACCAGTGGAGGGCGCAGTAGGTTCAGGGGGGATGATTCAGGTGATGATGGAGATGACTTGGATGGGGATGACAGATTGGAGGAGGGGGAGGAGATCATTAAGGATGTCCTCATGGAGATTGGAGAGGATGGAGATGAGAGGTTGGTTGGTAGGGATGGCCAGCCAATAGATGTGCTGGCGGTGTTGCAGCAGGACAGGGGCAGGTGGGGCAGCAGGTACCTGTGCAGCAGGTGCAGGTTGGAGTAGGGTGACAGCCTAGAGGACCTCGGCATCATGGGGGACATCCGAGGGTGGATAGGGGAGATCTGCCTCCGCCACTGGTAGTGCAACGACATGCTATTGGTGGAGGACAGCAGGCAGGTTCCTCAGGGACAGCTAGAGAGGCAGAGGTAGAGAGGCTTACACCTCATCGGCGGCCACGGGGTGAGGAGGAGGAGATGGAGACTTTGAGGGCACAAGTGGCGAGTCTGCAGAGGCATTGGAGAGCTGTGAGGTAGATTTAGCATAGGCTCATGGTGACAGAGTCACTTTGACAAGGGAGCGAGATGCGACGCTTGTCAGAGCCCAATAGGCTGAGACTGCATTGAGTAGCCTACAGGCGCGGGGTGACATAGTCACGTTGATAGGAGAACGAGATGCAGCACTCGCTAGGGCTCAGCAGGCAGAGGCTACAGTGGGTAGTTTACAGGCATTAGGGGATGGGCTAGCCCCATTTTTGACATTGATGCAAACACAGCTATCCCAGTCTCAGGTATAGGGAGAGTTGACAGAGACCAAGGGGTGGATGGAGTGTTATCGAGGCCTGTATTATGCAGCTGTGCCAGCAGAGTAGTGAGCACCGAGCTATAGCTAGGTTAGTGGATCGAGGGCATCGAGATCACATAGATCAAGATCTATTTAGTCCATTTAGCAGACGATGCCTCCTCCCTCACACGTGCCCCAGCAGGTTCCATAGGTATAGGTACAACCACAGCCACAGCTGCCGACAGGATCACAGCCACGACCGAGGTCAGAGTCTCCCACTCCCTCGGAGAGGGGATCCTCCATGTGATAGTCATATCATGTTAGCCCTTAGAGGCATTGTATCAGGACACTATATATTTTTTGATGTATACATGAGCGATGCACATTTTTTTGCGGTGATCATATATGATGCTTTATTATAATGATGCCTATGTGATGGATACAATATTTCTTTATGAATTTTCTATACTATGGATGTGTTATGTTTATGTATGAAAATATGCATATGCAGCTAGATGATTTAAATGTAGTTTCAATGATGATGATTTGTGATGATGTAATATAACTAAATGTTAATGAGTGACATTCAATGTGATGTATAATGTGCAACTAAATGATTCTAGAATAAACCTAATTATTATGCAAACTATCAGTTGTTAATGCAATTTAACTTAAATGATTTAGAATGAACCTAATGATATGCAACTTAAATGGAATAAAATGGACCTAAGTGATATGCAACTTAAGTTGTAGACACCCTAAAATGAACGTGATAAATATGTAGTTCTAGATAGAGTGATGAATGGGTCAAGGTGAAAGGAGGGGATCTTATGTACCTGAGTACTGGAAACGTCCTTCGTATTCCAGACTGCCTACATACCCATATCCATGGGATCAAGGTACGATAAGATTGAAAAGATGATATGTAGTTCTGGGTAGATGTGAATTTTGGAAGGTGACAATGATTTAATTAAATAATTAAAAATTATTTAATTGTGGAAGAATATAGAGGAATTTAATTTAATTAATTAAATAAAGAGAATTTATTTAATCAATGTTGAAAGTATGTGATTTAGAAGAATTTGATGAAATTAATTAAATAATTAGATTATTTAATTAACGTTGAAATGCAGGTGATTTGAAATTAAGCAAATAGCCAAGTTTATCCTAAACTACCTCATATGCCGGTATGGTATTCCCCAAGCCATTGTCACTGATAATGGGAGACCATTCAAGAACCAAGATGTCTGTGCTTTATGCATACAATACAATATCCAACATCGCTTTTCAACTCCCTACTATCCGCAGAGTAACGGCCAAGCTGAGGCTTCCAATAAAACCATTCTCAAGATCCTCAAGAAAACGGTCAATGAAGCTGGTCGTGATTGGCACTTGCAACTCAATCCCGCCCTATGGGCCTACCGCACTAGTATTAGAACACCAACTGGTGCCACACCATATGCCTTGGTCTTTGGCTCTGAAGCCATCCTACCTATAGAGGTTGAAATCCCATCCCTCAGAGTATCCATGCAGGACCTGATCAGCGGAGATGAGTATCGCACTTCCAGATTAGCTGAGCTTGAACTACTCGATGAGGGGCGCCTTGCCGCACTTAATCATCTCCATGTCTATCAAAACCGCCTCCGGCGTAATTACAACAAAAAGATCAAAGAAAGACGGTTTCAAGTTGGTGATCTTGTACTTAAGGAGAATCAGAGAAATCAAGCAGATCGAGAGAAGAAGGGCAAGTTTGAGCCTAACTGGTTAGGTCCCTTCATTGTCACAGCAGCATATGGATCGGGAGCTTATACTTTAGCTACACCTGACGGTATTCCTCTAAATGAGCCACTTAACAGTGTCCATCTCAAGAAGTTCTATGCCTGATCCTCAGAGTATTCCCACAAAAAATCAAAAACATCAAAAAAATCAAAAATCAAGAAAAAAAATCAAAAATACAAAAATACAAAAAAATCCATCCTCTGGTGAAAACCTGGCAAACAGGCGCCTTGGATAAGTACCATAGTAAAAACCTGGCAAACAAGCACTATGCGTAGAGTCAGCATCCATCGTCTATCGAGTCCTGTCCACTCCTTGTCCAGTTCGCAACCTGCTTCATCCATCCATCCATAATAAAACCATTGACTTTGTTTGCATTTCCATCTCCCTACCTAGTATAGCTTGGAAATTTGTCAGTGTCCCTCATCATCATCCCATGTCTTGATCTGTGTCTATAGTTAACACTGTCTTGTCCTAGGTCAAGTCTTTCTGCGTCTTCGTCGGCGGTCACCCCTACAGTTTCCTCTACCAGAATGGGGGCAACCCTTTCCTTAGCTTCAGTCTAGGATTGGTTCCTTGTTCGTGGTTCGCAGCGCATACTTCAATCTTGTCTCATTTCCACAGGTAACACCCTTTAACGGACACTTCGCTCCTGCGATAAGGTGGTTATCTTCTCAACACTTGTTCTACATCATCACAATAACCAGAACTACATATCATCTCTTCTCAATCTTAAGGTACCTTGATCCCATGGATATGGGTATGTAGGCAGTCTGGAATACGAAGCACGTTTCCAGTACTTAGGTACATAAGATCACCTCTTCTCCGCTCTCTTCCCACATCATCACACCAACTAGAACTACATATCATCTTTTCAATCTTAAGGTACCTTGATCCCATGGATATGGGTGTGTAGGCAGTCTGGAATACGAAGGAAGTATCCAATACTCAGGTACATAAGATCCCCTCCTTTCACCTTGACCCATTCATCACTCTATCCAGAACTACATATTTATCACGTTCATCTTCCATCGTAAGTGTGCCTTGATCCCATGGATACAGGGTATGTAGGCAGTCTGGAATACGAAGGATGTATCCAGTACTCAGGCACACACGATCCATCATTCTCCACCCGTCCCAATCCATTAACATTTCATCCTTCTAGTCTTTCATTTGTCAAAATCCATTCGCCTCGACTTGACTAACTCAAGCAGCAAGCTAGCACATCCTTTCAAAGCAATAGTCCTTCGCAAACCTGAAGCAAAGCAGCTTCCTTCCAGAGTCATCTACTGTCCTGCATACTGATTGCCAACATCAGCTAAGTACCGCTTAACCAAGCCCTAGATCAACAAGCTTGTCTTCTTCGAAGTGTTCCATTGACGAGACCAACGCACGCGTCTCCTGCAACATGTGACATTTCCTGCAAGTGAGACATTGTCTTTTTAGGTAGATAGCACCCTTTAACGGACACAGATTTCCTACGATAATGCTGTTATCTTTCCTACCCAATCTATCCTGAGCAACCTCTTTGGCAAGAGAATATGTTGGCTATATGTTTTCTTTGTAAGTCAGTCAATTTGTGTTATGGTTTATCTTTTGTTCCTTTTCCAATACATATTCAAGACTACCTTGATTTATCTATAATCTTGGTATGTTGCGATGCAGTACGGATTGGGGGCATAGTCATTGCTTGTGTGTGCCATGTTTGAGGAATGATCTTTAGCATCTTTCTTAGCATCATATTTATCTTGTGTGTGTTACGACCTAGCATCTTACATATTAATATTCTTCTTGCATTTACATGTATTGAAGTTTATTTTATGTTCAAGACTATGGCTCATTCACATGTTCCAACAAGGTTATATTATGTCTAAGGGGATCTAAGTTCAAACCGCTTGCTTGCAGAGTCAACGTCCACGCACTCAGATATTACAGCACCTTGGTCTTTTATACCTTGGTGGCAAACTATCCACGTGCTATATCAAAAATAAGGATTGCTCTTTATAAACAAATGTGAAACCATTGCAACAAGCTCATCCATCTACCCATCCATTCATCCATGGCCTTATATAGTTTTCCAGCAAGGATCGATCAACAGTCTTTCTCTTATGTTCTCTCCTATCTCCTTTCTTCTATCATCAACCCAACCTCGCCTATCTCCAACAAATCTTCTAGTCGAGTGTCAACACAGTTCTTCTGTCGCTTCCCTATCTTTCCTCTCGAGGGGGCACCCTACGCCAGCTACGCTGGGGCAACTACCTACACTGGGGCATCAAAAAAATTATATTACATCTTCAACAATCATTTTCTTTGACGCAACGCTACAAGCTGCATTGCATCAAAGAGGGGCAAAATGTAGACACCCTAAAATGACCAAGTTGTCGCATCACTTGCATTTCGTCATTTCTTCCTAATCACCTGCATTTCAACATTAATTAAATAATCTAATTATTTAATTAATTTCATCAAATTCTTCTAAATCACAAAATTGCGACATTAATTAAATAAATCCTCTTTATTTAATTAATTAAATTAAATTCCTCTATATTCTTCCACAATTAAATAATTTTTAATTATTTAATTAAATCATTGTCACCTTCCAAAATTCACATCTACATTAATTAAATATATCCAATTATTTAATTAATTCAACAAATTCCCTCTTATCTAAAATTAAATAATTCTTAAATTATTTAATTAAATCAAAAATTTATTCTTCCAAATCATGCACAACAATTAAATAAATTTATTTATTTAATTTGCTTTCAAATCTTCTAAATTAAATAATTCTAATTATTTAATTATTTCTTCCAAAATATCTTCTCTAAATTTAAATAAATCAATTATTTATTTAAGTTGCTTTTTCTTCTAATTTGAGTTATCTCTAAAATAACTCAAGCTTTCTTGCTCATCAATTAAATATTTCTATATTTAATAAAGCAAAATATCTTCTTTTCTCATGCAAATCCCTTCTTCTTGTTTTAAATCACTTAACTGATTGCTTTATTCTTTTAATTGATTTATTTCTTCAGTTAACTCATTCTTCTATTCTTGATAACTCCTCTCATGCAAAAGAAAGCAAGATACATGTCTTCTTCTCATTCGTTGCACATTCCTCAACTTATCTCCTCCGTTGATTCTTCTGAATTATCTGGACCATTGATCGATCTTTGATGAAATCTATATAAACCCCCCTCATCTCCTTCATTCTCTCTCTCTTCGATTTTATTCTCAGGCATACTTAACAGAGCTTTGAGCATACAACGATTCGATTGAGCACCTTTAAGATCTTTTGACATTGATCTTCTTGAGCCACTTTACGATCTTTTGACATAGATCTTCTTGAACCACTTTACGATCTTTTAACATTGATCTTGGCACAACTTCACGATCTTTTGACATTGATCTCTTGAGCACACCACTTGCTTGTTGCAGCTATGGCTTTGCAATTTCATTGAGCAATTCTACATTCAATCCAAAGGAAACAACACAGATTTCGGTAAAAGTCTTTATTGCATTGATTATTCGTCATAGCTTTTATTTAAATTCGTTTTCTTTATGTTATTGGGTTCTTTGGTTTTATTAGTTTAGAATAGATCGATTTTCCATATACACATAAGTGATCTAAATTAACCTAATGATATGCAACTTAAATGGATTAAAATGAACCTGATGATATGCAACTTAAATGGATTAAATGAATCTAATTGATATGCAACTTAAATGGATTAAATGAATCTAATTGATATGTAACTTAAATGGATTAAATGAATCTAATTGATATGCAATTTAAATTGATTAAATGAATCTAATTGATATGCAATTAAAATGGATTAAAATGGACCTATGTGACATGTAATTTAAACTGATCTAAGTGAATCTAATTGATAATGCAATTAAAATGGACCTAAGTGACATGCAATTTAAGTTATATAAATGAATCTAATTGATATGCAAAGGGATTTATAATGAATCTAAATGAGGTTAAGTGATTATGATATGTAGTTAGGCAATGCGCGGGATGCATGCTAGGTGATAGGTGGAATGATCAGGTCCTGATACACATGATGTTCTTTGTTTGTCCCTGAGTGGTGAGGCTGTGGGAGAGGGGATTAGGTGGAGAAATGATAGGAGTGTTTTGATGGGGTATGGATAGGATTGGGAGCGTCTGGAAAATGGCAGTGGGGGGGATGAGAGGATTGTTTAAGTCATAAAATGCCATGTCATTGAGGGGGATTTTGTTTGGTTCAAGATGTGTTGAGTGGAGATATGGTGGGGGAATGGGGTTAGTGAGGGAATTTTAGATGGGGGGGATAGGGTAGGTGATTATGAAATCTAGGCCCAGATGATAGTGTTGAATGAGTGATTAGGATGATGATTTTGAGCTATTAACAGTAGTTGCAAAAGATTAATTGAGAGCATTTCTTAGTTTACTATAGCAATGTAGGATACAATCCAAAAGGTATGAAATGACCTAGGTGATGATGTATATCCTACGATTGCATGGACTAGACCCATAGACAATAGGTTGATTTAATGCATGCCCAAGGTAGTATAATCTTGTCTAGCCTAGGAAGGGGACTCATAGCGATGAGTGTGAATAATGCATATAAGCTTTTGATGCATGTATATGCAAATAGGACACATCATGCTAGAACCGACCTAGATTTCAAGATATGAATACTATTCTTGGAGCAATGAAACCAACCCACAAGTACAGCATACAGAAACAATGACCATGTCTACTCTAGGTGTTGTCCACCACTTGCCATGATATAATGAGATCATGTTGGAAATGACTTAGAGAGACAAAAAGATAAAAATCAATAATCAAAAAGACCAATGAAAAGATACAAATAGCCTTTGTGTGCTCTTGCCAAGAGACGTGATGATAGAATGATAGATTTTTATCCATTGTAGGAAAGATATATCCTAGGACGCAAATACGTTGGTGTTTGATTGGAAAATTTTTGGAAGATGGGCAAAAGAACAGTCTGGCCAGATGTAGGATTATAGTTGGTATGTTGATTGATGATTTTTGTGCTAGGAAGCATATTTCAAGCGTATACGTAGCGTGTGTATTATTTATTAGATCCAGAAAGCTCAGTGAATGGGGACCATCCAAATGGGTTGGATGGGTGCATCTTGTATACCTAAGTACTAGAAACATCCTTCGTATTCCAGATTGCCTACATACCCTGTGTCCACGAGATCAAGGCACTTTTAAGATGCGGCTGGAATGAATATGTAGTTCTGGTAAGACTTGATGATGTGGGAATAGTTTGGGATGTTTGTGATGCTGGGGATTTGATATATGTGTTGATGATTGTGATTTGTAGTGAGATCGATGTATGGGGTGATTGTTTTGGATTTTCTGTGTTTTTCTACTATTTTTTGGATTTTTGGATTTTATATTGTTTTTGGATTTTTGGATTTTGTATGTACAAAGGGAGCTTACAAGGATCCTCATTCCATAAGTTGATCTTGGGATGGGATAGGATGGGTTGGGCAATAGGACTTGATGTTTTAGAATTCCAAGCCATGGGATGCACGAGATATGGAGTTGTGTGACGGGAAGAGGACTTATTAGATGGTAGAATGGACCACTATGCATGGCACCTGAAACAGGTTTTCACCAAGGTACTTATCCAAGGTGTCACCAAAGTGATTTTCACCATTGGAAGTTTTTATTGCACTCTAATTTTTCTTGATTTTTTGGTGTTTTTGATTTTTTGATTTTTTTGACTTGGGGTATCAAATGTGTTATGCATAGAATTTCTTGAGATGTAGGATGTTCATCGGCTCATCTAGAGGCTGCCCCTCAGGTGTTGCAAGCTGATATGCTCCTGACCCATAATTAGCCATGATGACATAAGGTCCTAGCCAATTGGGTTCAAACTTCCCTTGCTTAGGACATTCTTGCAGGTTCTTCTGATTTTCCATAAGGACAAGGTCACCTACTTCAAATTTTTAGGTTCTGATCCTCTTGTTGTAGCTTCTTCGCAGGCGATTCTAATATGCCTGTAGGTGGTTCAACGCATTTAGGCATTTTTCTTCCAGTAGTTCTAGTTGATGCAACCTTGTGACTCTGTATTCCTCATCAGAAATAATGTTTTGCAAGGACACTCGGAGAGATGGGAGCTCGACCTCTATAGGTAAAATGGCTTTAGATCTGAATACTAGTGAAAATGGAGTGGCTCCTGTTGGAGTGCGGATGCTTGTGCGGTAGGCCCAAAGGGCGGGGTTGAGTTGGAGGTACCAGTCACGGCTAGCTTCATTGGCTGTTTTCTTGAGAATGCGGAAAATGGTTTTATTAGAAGCCTCTTCTTGACCATTTCCTTAAGGGTAATACGATGTGGAGAAATGGTGTTTGATGTCGAATTTTTTGCATAAGGTGCAAACTTCTTGGTTCATGAAGGGCTTTCAATTGTCAGTGACAATGGAATGGGGGATATCATATCGGCAGATGATATAGTGGAGGATGAATTTTGAGATTTGGATGCCTGTGGTGAAGGTGAGTGGTATTGCTTCCACCCACTTTGTGAAGTATTCGGTATCAGTGATAATGAACTTATGGCCATTGGAGGATGGAGGATGTATTTTCCCTATGAGGTCGAGTCCCCACTATGAGAAAGGCCACGACATTATGATCAGTTGCAACTCTTGTGCTGGTGCGTGGATGAGATCACCATGTTGTTGACATGGGAGGCATTTCTTGATGAACCTATAGGAATCTTGTTCCATTGTTGCCCAATAATATCCAGTCCTGAGGATCTTTTTAGAAAGGGTGGGTCCACTTGAATGCGCCCCACAGATGCCTGCGTGTACCTCTTCCAAGGCTACTTCAGCTTCCCTAGAGTCTAAACATCATAGAAGCATGCCATCAAGACTCCTTTTGTACAGGGTGTCGCCTACAAGGATGAAGCGGGAGGCTCAACATATGAATGATTTTCTCTGTGATGTGGATAGGTTAGGGGGGAGGATATTATCATGAAGGTATAGGTAGGTTTCTTGATACCACAGGGATAAGGGACCAATGACTTCGCACACTAGTTCAGATTGAGGAACATCGTATGCTAGGATGGGGAGTTCTTCGATCAAGAACTCACATTTCTTGCTGTCCTTCTTTATGTCTACCAGAGATCTGATAGTTGCCATGGCATCTGCTACTTTGTTGTTGAGTCTTGGGATTTTCTTGAAGTGGATGTCTTCGAAGTAGTCTTTGAAATCATCAACCATCTTCTTATAGGGAAGGAGCTTGTCATCCTTGGTTTTGTATTCATTATTTACCTACCTGATGACCAATTGAGAGTCGCCATATACAAATAGCTTTTCAATCTTCCATTGGATGGCCATTTGGAGACCTTTGACAAGGGCCTCGTACTCTGCTATGTTGTTGGTGCATGGAAATGTGATCTTGAAGGATTAGGAATTGTGTCACCTTGAGGGGCAAAAAACAAGACACCTGCCCCCGAGCCTCTGTGAGTGTATGATCCTTCAAAATACATCTTCCATGTGTCTGTGGCTTGTGTGATTGTCAAGATAGCTTCATCAAGAAACTCCGCTATTGTAGGATGTTCTGCCAGAATAGGTGCTTCAGCCAGCTGATCTGCTATAACTTGCCCTTTAATGGCCTTTCTCTCAGTGTATTCTATATCAAACTCTATGAGAATCATGACCCATTTAGCCATTCTCCTAGTAAGAGTAGCTCTGTTTAGCAGGTACTTTAGTGGGTCAATCTTGGCAATGAGCTAGGCCTTGTGATTGAGCATATAGTGTCTTAACTTTTTTGAAGTAAAGATAAGGGCTAGACATGCTCGCTCAATTTGTGTGTAGTTGAGCTCATATGAGATCAAGGTACGACTGATGTAGTAGATAGCTCTTTCTTTCCCTTGTTCATCAAGTTGTGCTAGCAAGGCTCCAATAGCTGTCTCTGTTGCAGAGATGTAAAGTAGGAGGGGTTCGCCTTGCATTGGTGGAGTTAGTATAGGAGGATTAGCTAGGTATTCTTTTAGTTGGTCAAAGGCCACCTGACACTGAGTGTTCCAGATGAAAGCTATGTCCTTTCAGAGCAAATGCTGGAATGGTTGGCACTTATCAGCAAGTTGGGCAATGAATCATCGAATAGACTGAAGTTTTCTCTGCAAGCTTCTCAGATGTTTTAGTGTTTTTGGAGGTGGCATTTTAGTGATGGCCTTGACCTTTGCGAGATCAAATTCAATTCCTCTTCTTGAGACTATGTATCCCAGGAGTTTGCCTAAGGTGACACTGAAGACGCACTTCTTTGGATTCAAACAGACATTGTATTGCTCTAACCTATTGAAGATCTTGGCCAACACATCTAGGCGTTCTTCTCTGGTCTTTGATTTCCCTAGCAAATCATCCACATAGTCTTCCATGATGTGGTGGAAAAGGTCATGGAAGATGATGGTCATAGCTCTTTGATAGGTAGCTCCTACATTCTTCAGGCCAAATGACATTACCACCCAGCATTATGTTCCCCATGGGCATATGAAGGTTGTTTTGTGTTGATCCTCTTCGACGATTTTTATTTGGTTATATCCTGAGAAACCATCCATGAGGGATAACATTTCATGTCCTGCCGTGAGATCCACTATCATGTCGATGTTTGGTAGTGGGAAGTCATCTTTTGGATAGGCCTTGTTGAGATCCCTAAAATCGGTGCAACAACGAATTCGACCATCCGGTTTAGCAACTGGTACTAGGTTTGAAACCCATTCAGGATAATTAATTGGGCAAATGAACCCAACATCTAGTAATTTCTTTAGCTCTACTTTGACAAGGAGAGCCACTTGAGGATTCATTTTTCAGAGCTTCTGCTTGACTGGTTTCAAATCAGGGCGTACTGCAAGGTGATGAACCACCAAAGCGGGATCTTGCCCTAGCATGTCCGCATAGGTCCACGCAAAATTGTGATTTATGCATGTGAAGAAGGACAAGAAGTTCTCTTGTTCCTGTATGCTAAGAGATTCTGCTCTATATGTGATTTTCAGCTCTTCCTTTGTCCCAAGATTCATTTCCTGAGCTGGTTCGAACAAGATGGGTGATCCGTTTGGATATACTTTATCTATCTCAGGGAGGCCCATGCTTCCATCTCCTAGTGCCTCGTGGATGTTTTCACCAGGAGATACGTCTTTTGTTTTTACTATTTTGGGATCTAATACTGTCGTAGAACAGTTTTCACCATTAGATCCATTTTTTATTTTTGTGTTTTTGTGACTGGAAGCAAGGGTTGTCTCCCTGAAATAGGCATCCGAATTGAGTTCCATGATGTATCTTGCTCTGTGATCTCCCAAAGGGAAGTGATCTCTTACTCCCATCATTTCAGCAATGGCCTCATCATTAGGTGTGATGTCGAAGACAAGAGGTCCCCGTTGTTCCCAATCAATGAGGTCAGGGTAAACTAGTGGCAAGTCATTGGAGGGTGAAGCGAGAGTGGTGACTGAGTAGATGGTACAAATGGATGAGTCAAAGAAGTCAGCGAAGTCACTAAAGGAGTCGTGAAGGCCTGTTTCGTTAACATTGTCGACGTCTAAGGAGACCATAGCGACCTTGGCTAAGATACACTCATTGGTAGTGAGGATGCGTTGTGGTTGATCATACTCTAACCCTTGAGTATAGGGATACTTTGTTGCTTGCAGTGGTTCTATGATTCCCTGTTCATGAAGGCCAATACTGCCTTATCCTTTATAGCCCATGCTTTTGACAATTTCAAAACCTTTGCCGTAGATTTCTGTTGGGATTGTGGGGGCTTCTTGCTCAGGTTCTTCATCCTTGTATAGCCAAGATGAGATATCTTCGAGTACATCCTAATCCAGGAGGTGTTTCTTCTCGAAGATGGGTGAGGGTTTGCACTTGATGATGACTGTGTTGGTTGCCTCTATTTTTGGGATGCCAAATGTCTTAGGATTAGGTAATGTGCCCACACAAAAGGTGTCGTGCAGGTCATATTCTCCACATCCCATGTCGGTTAGCTTGATCTGGACCTCGGGTGGTGGAGTTGCTTGGGATGAAGTGGAGGCAATGTTTGTGGGGTCGACATATGATTTTGATGTTGTTGGATTGGATTTAGTGGTGGCTTTATTATATGGGCAGAATGTTTGGTTGTGGCCTTCCAGAAAACTACAGTATTGGAAGGGGCAAGGGTCGGCATAGACTGTGACTTCTGTACCGTTGTGAGGGAATTTGATGCATTGATGGAAGGTAGATGGGATGGGTTGCATGGCATGAATCCATGGTCTGCTGAGAAGGATGTTCTAGGGGAGGTCGAGATCAAGAACCTGACATTTAGTTTCCAATATTTTCTGTCCCACTTCAATGGGAAGCTTGATAGTGCCTTCAGAGAGCCGTTCGGTGTCATCATAGCCTTTGATCGTAATGCACTCACTAGCGTCAACAACCACATTGGAGTACCCCAAGTGTTTTAGCAGTTTTAGAGTGCATATGTTGAGGCTGGAGCCACCATCTATTAAGACTCTTTTAATGGTGTGCGGTGATGTGTCCTACAATGGCTTGGAATTGAGTTACATTCAAGTTGGAGGGGACTTGTGTTTGCAAGAGCACTTTGTCGAGGACGTCCTTATGAAGGGGAGATGTGTGGAGCAACTCAAGGATGGAGATTTGTGCGGGTGTCTTTCCTAGGTGTTCTAGGAGGTTATACTAGTGGGTGGGTGATGGACGTGTGGTTGGACAAGGAGGTAGGGGATCTGATGTGGATGCCGGCATTTGTTCAGTGGGAGGGGTTGTGCAGATGGATACATGACCATGGTAGGTTGTAACAGTGCAATCAGGTGCTTGTGCCCGAATGGTGACTATGTTAACATGTTGGCATGATGGTTCTATCCGTCCTACGATAGAGTCATAGGACGCGGGTGGTGGGGTGATATTGTAGGCTTGGTTGGATGAGGAGGCTATGATTAGGTAGGGGATCCTTATAAGCTCCTAGGTTGGCGTTTGGTGATGGTTGGGCGCTATGGTTGAGGCTAACTAGATTTTGTTCTATAAGGTCTTGGATGCAATGTTTTAGTTGCATGCAGTCAGCTATTTTATGACCCGCAATGCGGTGGTATTCACTGTAGTCATTCTCATTGTACCACGCAGCTTTTAGTTCATTCTCTTGATGGGGTCTAATGGGTGGGAGCGTGATCAAATTTTGCTTGAGACATCTGTCAAGGATGTCTTTGACAGGTTCCCCTAAGGGTGTGAATTGTCTGTGTGGTTTGCGTGGTTTAGTTGGGCCCCTCTAGTTATTTACATTTGTTGCATATGTATGCACAGGTGTTTGGTTTTGTATATGTTGGATGGCTTTCACATCCGTGATGCCATCGTTCAGATTGTTCTTGTTCTTCCCCCAATAACGTGATTTGTCATTTGATTGTGTGTTAGCGTTGTTGTTTGTATTGGGGGTGTTGTTATTAGATTTGTAGTTGTTGTTGTTTTTGTTGCTGTTGGATTTGTGGTCATACAGTTTGATGGAACCCTTGGCAATGAGGGCTTGTTCGATAGTGGTGCCTTTGTCGATGACCTCTTCAAAGGTAGATGCACAAAGGATTTGTAGATGAAACCCTAATTCCTGATTGAGGTTGGCCATGAACATGGTGACGAGTTGTTTTTCAGGAATGGGCCATGGGAGTTTGCTTGCTAAGCCTCTCCACCTTTGCAAGAAGGAAGCGAAGGCTTCTCCGTTCTTTTGTTTGGTGTTGCAAAGGTTTGTCATAGACATTTCATGCTCGAAATTGTAGGAGAAGTGGTTTACAAATTTCTCTGCAAGCTCAGGGAAAGTCCTAATGCTTGGGGGAAGATGTACGAACCATTCAGTGGCTTGACCACCGAGGCTTCGTGGAAATAGTCTCATTAGATAGGTATCGTTATTAGAGATTTCTAAACAAGTGATGTAGAATTCCCTAAGGTGATCTCTAGGGTCTCCCTTTCGCTTGTATTTGTCGAATTTGGGTGTCTCAAAGTTCTTGGGGAAAGGGGGCATTACAAAGTGCGATCGAATGGGTAGGGGCAAATATCCTCAAAGGAATAGTGCTTTCTCTTGCCCCCAGTTTGTAGGTCATCTACCTTTTGGATCAAGGACTGTACAACAATTGTGAGATCCTATGGTTGTTGTGGGTGTTGTATGTATGTCTGTTGGTTGGTGAGATGTTGGAGATGGGGTGGGATTTGATGGTGGGGATGTGTTTGATTGAGGTGTTGGTATTGCAGGTTGGTGTTTGGGTTGATTGGTGCCTAATGTTGTTGATGCACGTAGAGTTGTTGGAGAACATGCGGTGGTATTTGGGGATTGGTTTGATGTTGTATAGATGATGTTATGGGATTATGTGGATACGTGATAGTGGATGGATTGACATTGGGTATGTGGACGTTGGATTGGTTAGATGTGTTGCAAGGTATTTGTGAGAATAATTGTCATAGGTATGCAATGGTTTGAGGGTTGGGTGGGGGCACACTCGTGGAGGTACTTGGTTGCATGATGTTCCCTTGTATGCCCATGGTGATTTGTGAAGCTAAAGAGTTTATGGTAGTTGTGGTAGTAGAAGTGATGACAGGTTGGGAGATGGTAGGGATGGCAGTACATGTGGGAATTGTAGATGTGGTAGTGGTTGAGCTTGTGGAGGTGGTAGATACGGTAGGTTGGGTATGTGATGTAGATGCTTGGGTATTTGATGGGGTAGGGACAATTGTAGAGGTGGATGGTTGTGATGATGTCATGATGGGGGGGAGTTGAGCACCAATTTTGAGAAGATGATCAAGATATCTACTTGGGTCCGACCTTAGGATTTTATCAAGTAGGTCCATGTTATCAGCGTCTTGTGTAAAGCTCAAGACATCTAGATCATCTTGGGAAATGATGGGGACATTTTATGTTGGTGGTGGTGGGGGTGATGATGGTTGTGTTTGTTGTAAGTAACTAAAGGGATTTTCATTGGGACCATATGGGGGGAGGTAAGAGTATGTAGGTGAGTTGCGTGTTTGATAGATGGGTATGTTCTTGCTATCGGTATTAGGCATGCTAAATTGCCAATGTTCTACCATTTCTCGATTCTTTTTGTATTGTAATCTCGTGGTGGGCATGCACGCGTATGGGGTTGATTTCTAGATGTAGAGTGAGATGGGGATGGAGACCTTAGAGAATCTAATTGATTATGTTGGACCCAAAGATGGATGTGGTAGTGAGATGGAGTAGAAGAGAGAATGTGGTGGAAGATCGATATGTCTTTTTAAAGGTTTTAACCTAAGGGTGATATGGATGGGCGATATTGATTTTTTTGCACAAATTTTTGGACCAGATAGGTGATGGATGATGTTTTGTTTTGCAGAGATTTTGATGTTTGATTTTTGATTTTGATGTTTGATATGGATGATTTTGATAGTCAACAAATTGAGCTTAGGTAGGACCTAGATTTGTGGTTGCACAAATGGATGTTTTTCTTTGTTTGGGGTAGACTAATGACCTTACGCAAAGAGGGATAATGATTTCACTTGGAAAGTAGACTATTGAATTTCCAAGCAAGATATGATGTGAAGGATGAAATCTAGATCTAACTTTAGCTCAAAGGGATGACGGAGTTTGATGATGTTTTGATTTGGGAGATTTTGGGGATTTTTGGAATGATTTTCTTATGACAAAAGGATTTTGGTTTGGTCCAAAAAGGTATGCAAATATTAATAAAGATGAAGTGGATATGAAAATGAGGTGGGTTTGATATAGAAAAGGGGTCCAACAATGGTGGTGAATAATCCTCTAAGGTCAAAGAGAAGGTGTGATTTTGGAAAATTTTGAAGAAAATGGATGTACTGTTATCAGATTTTTGGGATGTGAATATGGATTATGGCAGAGCAGATGGTGGAGATCACAACTAGATAGGTCTCTATTTTGGCAAGTCAATATGAGAATAGCACCACTCCATAGGTGAAATGGTGCCACAATCAGACAGATATAGCGCTAAAACAAGACAGTGTTTGTCGAGGTCTTAAAAAGATAGATTTTTTTATGGCAATTTTGGATTTTCTTTGTTTGGAATGTGATCAAATGATTTGGTTTGTCTCTTGGCAATGTTGTTGCAAACAATTCAAGCACAATAATCACACAATAATCAAGATTTTGCTTTGTTTTGAAAAAAAAGATGTGTGATTTTATTTAACAAGCACTTTGAACAACCTAAGGTGAGGATGTGACAATATTTGTTGAATCCCCTAGCTACGCCTATTCAAAGCGGGTAGCTCCAGGATCTTGGTAGCACCGGCTCCTCCTTAAAATTGCACACACTTCTCATGCATACCAAGATCTAGGTTTCTTATAAGGCTTGTCCCTCACCAAACCTTTAGATTATCCTTGCTACCTTGGCTAAGAACCGCATGAATTGGGGCCACTTCAAAGATTTCCCTTCTGTGTCAACAAATAGAAAGATTTTGGCTTGCTAAACAATGGTTCGTAGTAAGGGCATCCATTTAGGTGGTTATACATGTGGCAGCGCTACTCTCCATTATGGAGTCTCCCAGCCTCCAAGGGTTACGCCTTGAAGGGTTTTGGGGGAGGTTGGTTGTCGGTATAACACAACAACACCTGTCACTTGAGATTTTCATCCCAAACGCCTTATTTTATATAGCGGCTTGGAAGAGCTTGGCTTTAGCTTGATGTCGCTTGGGTCATTCCCACCTTTCGAAGCGGGGTGGCAAGCCCTCTAAGGATTAACAAAAGCAATATAAACACAAAAATACTTTTGATCCCCAAGTTCATACAAAGATGCGAGGGGAGAGCATACGTATTATTTGTGTTTGCATCACACCAAACATGGTTCATTTTTAGATCTTTGGATTAAATTGGGTGTGATTAATGCAAGTTTCATGAGAAGCTTTTGATTCCCAAGGTCACCAAAACGGTGCGAGGGAAGAGCATACGCTTTTTCACACCACAAGCAAAAAGAGCACAAGACACTTCACACAATTAAAAATGATCTTCTTGATTATATGCGTGAAAGATGCAAGTTGTTGTTCTTTTTAACCAAAATGCTTTTGATTTATGCAAATTGTGGTTCTTTTTAAAGCCCAAATTGAAGTGTTTTATTTGTTGGCACACAAATTGTAAATTTTAGAACACCAAGTTAAATGTTTGGGCACACACGCACACACAACAGTTCATTTGATTGTTTGTTTGTTCAATTTTAATTGCACCAAATCAAAACGTTTGACTAACTAACATGCAAAGGGTTCATTTTAAGTTGCAAATTGAAGTGTTTTTTGTTGAAAACAGAAATGAAATTACCCTGCAAAAAGTTAGTTAGTATCTCTGAAATGATAGCAAAGACCTGCAAAACACTTGTTAGTACTTGCACAGACAGCAAAGTCAGTTTTCCAAATAGCGTTAAAATAGAGATACCATAGCGCCACTACAAGCAGAACAACCTGACACTTAACAGATGGCCCTAATTAAAAATATAGCGCTAATAAGAGACCCTGAAAGTGCCAAAACAGACGATAGCGCTACAATATTACAATTAAAGTGCTAATATATTATTTAGCACTAATACATCATGTGGAAAGCGTAAAAATGGGTAACAGCACTGATATAGGTATATGAATGCGCCACTGTGCAACTTTCCCGAGAGTCTGTTTACCCTGCAGATAGCATCGATCTGGGTGATAGTGCAAATAAGGCACTGAACGAGTCTGACCTGCAAAAAAGTGGTTTTTCCTCATGGAAATAGAGCTTAGGCTGCACCAAGAAATGTTCCTGTTAGCATTGTTAGTATGGATAAGCAGAAAACAAGGCAAAAGAGAAGCCAAATTGTGTGTATGAATTTTATGAAAAATTTGACATAACTTCCCCTTGTGTTTCCTATTATTCCTGCAGAACAGAGAGTAGTTAGGCACAGAAAACAGCAGGGAGACTGTTAGAAATGAAACATGTGAGTGTGTTTGAAAATGAAAATGTGCTGTCCGAAATAGCGCTAATACAAATTATAGCGCTAAAATACACCAATGTTAGCACCACTACGCAGGGTGAATGGTGTTGCACCTGTAAAAACATGTCTAGCACACAAAAACTCACAACAATTGATTAGATTCAAACCTTGTGGGTCCCACCGGGCATGCCAAT
The DNA here is from genome assembly GCA_027924645.1 of Cunninghamia lanceolata. Taxonomy (NCBI): domain Eukaryota; kingdom Viridiplantae; phylum Streptophyta; class Pinopsida; order Cupressales; family Cupressaceae; genus Cunninghamia; species Cunninghamia lanceolata. Next base: position 6,144,897 of record BSBN01000082.1, read on the forward strand.
GTAGATTAGATATGCAAATAAGGTAGAAATAATAAACAAAATGTAATAAACACAAAGTTATACCTCACATGCAAACCCAATCCCATCAAGGGAGGAAGGAGCCTTTGCACCCAAAACAAGCTCCTAGACAAAGATAATCCCTAGACAATGGATTCAAATGTGAAATGCTACTCTAATTTGCAACTCACTATTCTAGCTCAAGAGTGATTTTGGCATAATAACTTTGCATAAACTTGGATGATGAAAATGGATGGAGAGAGATTCTATTTATAGACTTTTAGAAGGGATTTTGATCCAATGGTGGAGGATAAAAGTGATGTGGAGGGCCTAGATTGAATCTTGAATGAATGGAGGGCTAGGAATAAAAGTGATTCTTTTATTCATTTTAGGAAAAGGGGTTATTTAATGAGCATGGGGGTGAAGAATTATTTTGGAATTAAAGATTCATATGGGGAAATGTAAATGAATTAAAAATTTATTTGGGGAAGAGAGGAAATAAATGAGTATGGGTTTGTAAGGAGAAATAAATGTGATATGGGATGTTTTTAAATAAAAAATTAACTTATGTGGATTTAATTCAATTTTTTATTTGGAGGATGTGGGGAAGGGTGTTAAACTAGGTTTGACCACCCAAATGAAGGGGTTAGGATTAATTAAGCATAGGTTTTATTTAATTAAGCCTAGGGCTATGATGAGGTAGGCTAGGGTAGGCAATTAAATAATAGCCATTTAATTGTCTAGGGTAGGGATAGGTCAATTATAGGCTGAATTAATTAGTTAAGATGGTTTTAACTAATTAATTGGATTTAGTGGAAAAGGGGAAATTGATTAAATGAATATTGCATATTTATTAAATCAATTGGCTAGGGTTTGGACTATTGAATTAATGTAATTAATTCAATTTTGGGGATAAAATGGTGGAAAAATAGGAAAATGAAGGGATAATTAATTAAATAAGATTTAATTAATTAGTTTGGAGGCAAATTGACATGATTAGGGATATCGAGAGTCAGTTTGATGGTAGGAGACATTTTTAGGTGTCTACAGTAATCAAAAGTGGATAAAATAGGTAATTAAATACATATGGATATTTATTTAATTTTTGGGAATGGGATAGAACTATAGTTCTCAAAATATTTAATCTTTTGAACTATAGTAGAGGAAATTTGATTTTTGATGAAGGGGAAAGACGAAGAAAATATTAAGTAATTAAAAATTATTTAATAAATGTGTGTGTTGGATGAGATGATATGAATTGTCGAGTTTGGAATACAGAAGATGGATAAAAGAGGTTGTGACCATTTTCAGGTGTCTACACAAAGATTTTTTTAAAAATCTCATACTTAAACTAGCTAAAATGACACCCACTTTTTATTTTTTCTTGTTGCAATGAAAGATCTAATTTTGTCGAATTAATTTAAAATTTTCAAAAAAATAATAATCTATAAACTAAATTAATTTTCTTACAAGTTTTATTACTACATATTTTTTAGATTGTCCAAATAACCTATTCAAATTTTCATGTGAAGTTGCTTAGGTTTGCTTTTAGCATGCCACATAGGGGTATTGTTTGTACCATCATGATCTTACACTCACTCATGTACTTAGATGTAATATATCTTAACTAAAAAAAAACTTGGATTATCATGCATCTATAGTTATTTTAGATTTATCTATTTTCTCTGTAATTCATATTTTATATACTGAAAATAGTTTAGAGTTGGACTAATGCAGTTAGTACTAAGAGAAAACAAGTGAATCTAAACAAAATATAGAAATAAATATTTATTCAAAATAATATAGGCTTCCTACATTATTCATCCACAACCATTATGAAGCTAAATAAAGATAGAACTAAACTTATATATTATTCATACACAATATCTTGTTGAGGCTTCACCTTATTGGTGGCAATGCTATATTCCACAAAGTATGCCTAACATTATGAAGGAATTGGGTTACCATTTTTGTTGTTGATGTTGATAGTAAGGAATACTTAGAGGGGGAGTGAATCAGTATTCCACAAAACCACTTCTTAACAAATTTATTAATCTAATTTCCAAAATCAATAACATGAAAGCAGAATAAGCATAGGAACAACAACCATAAATACATAACACATGAACTCCAGGATTTTTACATGGAAAACCCAAAAAGGAAAAAACCACAGTGAGTGTTAGCTCACAATATATTATAATAGCACAATACCGGAATACAAGAAGACTCACTACCTTAGGGCTCACTGCCCAAAGAAATGCTCACTACAAGAAAAGGCTCACTGCTAAAATAGGCTCACTACCTCGAGAAAAAAAAGAAGAAGGAAGAATGGCTCACTGCCAGATTGAACTGCTCAGATTGCATCTACACATGCATGGTTATAGCTCCAATGAAGCATAGAAATACTTTCTCAAAACTCTTCATCACCGACTACTCTATTTCACTGCTCTGCTTTTACATAGAAACAAGATCTCTCTTCTTTTGCTCTTAACGCTTCCACAAAATCACACACTCCAAACAATGAATTTGATCCCATATATATATCCACAACACTTAAAATCTTCATATTAGGTCAGCCTAATAAGGTGTAGCATGTAGTCATAACTTAAGTAGCTTGTCGGCCAAATTGGTTCACCAAAATTCATAGTGGACCCAAATAATCATATAGTAGTCTTCATATGGGTTGGCATCAATCATTTAATCACTTAGATTGATTGTTCAAATAATATAGCTTCTCCGCATATAGATCTACCATGCATGTCGGCTTGTTCCTCATGAACATACTTGATTAGTTCAACTGTCACAACATAACTTCCACTGTGGATCAAATGAGACTCTAAAAATCATATTCAATATTCATTATTGATCTCTTATTATACCTTCAAAGCCGCATAACATAATAATCAACTACTGATAAATGTGGAAATTAAAACTATTGTCCTGTCACTGGGAAACACTGTCAGACTGCAAGTCGGTAAAGACCATCTAATAGAATGAAACCAAAATAACTTCAAGGGCTACAACTCTGGATTTAGGCAGCTATGATATGTATCTTTTCTAATCCAAAACTACAAGACAACTTTTTTCATAGCGGAGGAATGCGAACCATTTTGCTTTTGGACTGTACATTGTTTCTACTTTAACTTTGTTTACCTAGACTTAGACATTTATTCATATGACTACCAGATGAAGTTAGGACCTAGAGACTTAAACAAGTGACCACTAGGCAGTTATGAACAACATACTTGATCTGTATACAAGTTCCATTAACTACGGAGGCATACCACCACAAACATTGTTACTCTGCATACTTCCCATACTTAGTCAGATCTTCTTCCGGAGTGAGTTCTCTTTCCCATATCGGTATACTTTGTCTTGTTGCCATCAATGACAACAATCAAACATTCATCAGAATAATATCTCTTGCCAATAGTTGAAGAGATAGTTGGTGAAGGTGATATTGGAGAGACCTAACTCGGTTTGATCTAAGATGAAAACTTTATTTGTGTATAATAAATTCATGTGCATTATAGAGACTCCTGACTACTATTAGGAAAGGTGTCTCAACCTTGCAACTACAAAAGGTTTCTATTCTTCCCAATTTTGATCTTGAAGAATGGTTTAGAACTTTTAAAGTTTCCAAAAGGGCTAAAACTGGCAGGACTTACTATTTTTAGTAACAATACATTTGAGCAGAGATGGACCTAGAATTTTCCCAAAAGGTGCAAAACTACCAAGTAAACATCTTGGGTGAGTTTTGACACAAGATCATACTTAGATTGCAAGATATTAAAGTTTGTAATTTTGAAACTCTCCAAAAATGTTTTGAACTCATATTTGAGGCACTTAGAGGTCCCTAATGCCCTGAAAATTGTCATAACTAGAAAAGAGGGCTATAGATTAATAGATCACCTCACGGGCTTTTTGATGCATCAAATGGTTCATCAATCAGACACCCAAATCAAAAGTTATGTCCTCTAAAAGTCAAACCTCCTATTTTGGGAAATGTGAAAATGTGTTGGACACTTAAAAGAGTTGTAAAGGGGAGATTTACACACGTTGGTGTGTGATTTGGCATATCACAAGGCATATTTGATTGGAGATAATTTGGGCACCACTTTTGGGTGGTTTTGTCTCATGGTTTTGTAATTACCATTGGTGGTTTACTATATTGTATCTCTTATATATCAGGAGCTTGAGATGGAGTTTGTGTGTAAGAGTATTATAGATGTTGAGTTGCCTCTAGATCTCTGGTTGGTTATACTCATGTGAAAGCTTGCTCTACAAGTATATTGTAATCTTCTTGATTCCTAAATAATATATTGGGTGCCTTTGGAGTTTGGGGTTTTTCTCCCAAAAGGGTTTCCCCACATGATTATTGTGTTGTGGTATGATTTTTATTTGTGTTTATTTTTGTAAATGTTGTAGAGATCTAAATAGTTCTAAATATCCCTCCCCTCAAAATTAGTGTAGGAAGTTGTTTTTCTACCTTAGCTTCCTTGCAAGTGGTATATGAGCTTGATCAACTTTGGTTTTAGTTGTGGGTTGTTGGGTTTTTTGAACTAATCTAGTTTTGAGTGGGAGCTTCTATAGAAGATACTTTGTGATCTTGATGCAGGAAGTTTTAGATGTTGAGTACATCAGGGAGAATAGAGGTAGAAATTTTTTTGGTAACAATTTTTAGATGTGGAAGCTGAAGATAGAGGATATGTTAATTGATCGAGATCTATGGGATGCTATTGATGAGAAAGTTTCAAAGCCCACAGATGCTACTTTGGCTATTGAATATGATGTTATGGACCATAAAGCCAAGGGTCTAATCAGATTGTGCTTGACATACTCTATTTAAATCAATGTCCATGAAGAGCCGTATGTAAAGAAACTATGGAAGAAACTCAGTGAGATATATCAATCCAAATCATTAGTGAACAAGATTTTTTGAGAAAGAAATTATATTCCTTGAGAATGGAAGAAGGTGAACGAATTGTAGACCACCTGGAAGCATTCAATATGTTGGTGGCTTAATTGGCATTAGTTGGTGTAAAAATGGATGAGGAGGTGAGATGTCATATCCTACTTTGTTCCTCGCTTGATTCATCGGATTCTCTTGTTATGGCGATTGGGAGTACTTCTGTTGTCTTGAAAGTTGAAGATATTGTGGGTTCTTTGCTTTCTAAAGAAATGAGGAAGGTATCCCTTAGTGCCAAATAATCCATAAGTGTTCATGCAAGACCCAAAGAAAAAGGCAAGAAGAGCGAGAAGCATGACAAATCCAAGTCCAAGGGGAGATCCAAATCTCCTAGAAAGTCCAAAGTTATTTACTGGAATTGTGGTAAGCATGGACACTTCCATAAGGAGTGTAAAGAAGAAAAAGAAGAAATTTGATTTTGATTATGATTTCGAGAAGGAAGATGGTGATCCATTCATTGCATCTTTGGCCACTCGTGTAGGTAATGATGCATGGTTAATTGACTCAAGTTCATCTTTCCATATGACCCCTAATAGAGATTGGTTTTTTGAGTATGAAAAATTTTATGGAGGTAAGGTGTACTTGGGTGATGATTCTCATTTAAATATTTTTGGTCATGGTAAAGTTAAAATCAATTTTCCTGATAGTAGAATAAAAAGGATTAATGGTATGTTAAATATCCCTAGATTAGCACAAAATTTATTATCTGTGAGCAAACTAATAGATTTGGGTGTGCAGGTAGTCTTTTCTGATATAGGATGCAAGATGGTTAGAGGTGCTATGGTGATCACTAGAGGTGTCAGATTTGGAACATTGTATAAGATTGATGCATACACTATTGAGTGCAATAGTACTTCTGTGAAGAGTACATTTGTGACTACTTCATTGGAAAAGGAGATGGTTTCATTTTCAGTGGATGATCATGGATTTTTGGTACCAAAGGGTGCTCTTTCTTGTGAATTATAATTGCCTACAGAGAAGACTATGTTATGGCACAAGAGATTAGGCCACATAGGTGAAAAGGGTCTAAGGACTTTGAAAAATTAAAACTTTGTTGAAGGTTTAACTGATTGTAATCTTGATGTTGATTTCTGTGAGCATTGCATTTATGGTAAACAAAACCATGTTTAATTTTACTTGAGTTCTCATAAATCATGTGGTGTATTAGATCTTATTCATTCTGATCTGTTTGGTCTTGTAGATGTTCCTTACATTGGAAATTTCACATATTATGTTTAATTTATTGATGATTACAGCAGAAGGACATGGGTATATTTTATAAAGAATAAATCTAAAGTTTTCAATTGATCTAAATACTTTAAAGCAATGGTTGAGTTGTAAACTAGAAAGAAAATAATATATTTAAGGAATAACAATTATGGCAGATTTTTCATTAATAATTTTGATAGATTCTATAAAGATTGTGGCATTCAGAGACAAAAGACAACTCCATATTCTCCACAATAGAATGGAGTTACAAAAAGAGTGAACAGGACACTAATGGAGAAGGCTAGGAGTATGCTTAGTGGTGCTAGTCTAAAACAAAGGTTTTGGGTTGAAGTTGTTGCTAATACTTTCTACCTAATTAATAGGCCTCCTACATCAGCGCTTGTTGATAAAACACGTATGGAGGCATGGTTAGGGCACAAGCCTTCACTGAGACATCTTAGAGTTTTTGGTTGAGAGGCATATGCACATGTGCCAAAGGAGAAGTGAACAAAGTTGGAGAACAAGGCTATGAAATGTATCTTCATCAGGTATAGTTATGGTATGAAAGGATACAAGCTTTGGGAACCTATTGCATAGAAGGTAATATATAGTAGAAGTGTTATTTTTAGAGAAACTAAGCCTTCTTCTATTATATTACAGCCAGAACAAAGTGAACAAAAAGATGTGATTCAACTCCCTTCTACACCTGAGAAAGTTTAATTGAGGCCCCTAGATATACACAAAATTAAGGAGAGCTCATCTAGCTCGAAATCTTTAGAAGAGGAGGAAGAACCTCCAACTCAACTTGTTCGAAGGTCTACAAGGCATAGAAAACCACCTGATTACTGGAGCTATTTTTATTCTTTGAATACTAACATAGATGAACCTAGATCTATAGAAGAGGCATTAGGGATGAATTATGTAGAGTATTGGAAGATTTCTATGGATGAAGAAATGGTAGCTTTGAAAAATAATGATACATGAGACCTAGTGCCATTGCATGAAGGATGAAAACTAGTTGGTTGAAAATGGGTGTTCAAGAAAAAGATTAGTTTAGATGGAGGTATTGAGAATTACATTACACAATTGCCTATGAAATGTTTCTCTCAAGTTGAGGGTGTTGATTATGGTGATATATTTTCTCCTGTTACAAAAATGAGGTCCATTAGATTCTTGCTTTCTATTATTGTTGCTTATGATCTAGAGGTTGATTAAATGGATGTCAAAATGGATTTCCTTCATGGTGATTTGGAGGAGGATATTTATATGACACAACTAGAGCACTACATGGTGAAAGGTAAAAGTAATTTGGTTTGTAAATTGAAGAAATCTTTGTATGGCCTCAAACAAAGTCTTAGGATGTATTACCAAAAATTTGATACATATGTGTTAAGTTTGGAATTTAAGTGTTCTAAATCTTATCATTGTGTTTTTATAAATCTGATGGTGATCATTTCCTATTTATTACATTAGATGTTGATGATATGTTATTTATTGGTAAAGGGAAAGGAATGATTTCAAAACTAAAGTCTCAACTTGCAGCCAAATTTGAAATGAAAGATCTTGGTGTAGTTAAACACATTCTTGGGATGGAAATAAGAAGAGATAGAGTGAATAGAAAACTATGGCTTGGCCAAAGTAAGTATGCCAATTCAGTTTTACAGAGGTTTAACATGCAGTATTGTAGACCATTATGTGTTCCTTTTATAGTTGGAACAAAGTTATCTGCTTCACAATGTCCAACATCCCCATCAAAGATGGAAGACATGAGCAAAGTGCCTTACTAGAGTGAATTCAGAAGTTTGATGTATGCTATGGTTTGTACTAGACCAGACATTGCCCAAGCAGTGGGAGTTCTTTCTAGATATATGTCTGTAATGTAGGAAAAGAGGGGTTGATGGGATTGATCGATAGTTTAGTTAGGTCCTCCTTTCACTCAATACATTCAAGAACATTTAACCGAGTTGAATCACAACTTCTGTAAGAGGACTCGACTATCAGGTTGGCTATCACTTGGAATGATAAGGAAATTTAGAATTTGATTGATTAATGTATTGATTTTAGTTTTATTTAGCTTAAAACCCTAATTTTGCAAAATCATAAACAAACAAACGAAACTTGATAAATCTTTCTACAAAAATAGACTAAATACAAATTAGATACATACTAGATTTCAATTTTTAGAATACAGAAGTCAAGGGTAAAAGATTGGGTGCCCAAGCCCAAGGTGCTACTTTTTCTAAGGGCTTCGGGATCTTTACTGCTACTGACTGCACAACCAATTCAAAGATTCTTCATGCTGTGAAATTAAGGGTTAAGGGTACAGGCACCCAAGCCCTTTTTGAGCTATTTCTTACCTTTTTCTTGAGATCTTGATTCCTTACACTCTACAATAGTCCTCTGCAACTCCACTCTTCAAGATCTGATACCTATCACCTCCAATCACAAGAGAGGGGTTGGGAGTTGCAACATTTAGGAGCTTGCCTCAGTCAAGCCCCAGAATGGAATTCAAGCTTTCCAACACTGTTGTTAGATAGAGAGTGCATGTCCTTATAGGACAGAGGTAAAAATAATGATAAAAATGATAGATTGAATCATAAATAGATATGACCTTGAAGGTGTAGTTCTCATGGAGATGAAGCTCTTTCATGCCATGAGAAGATGAAGCCAAATTTGCAATAACACAAGTCTGCTCTACAACAGAATGAATGCCTTGAATGTTGTAAAATCTCACGTTTGCCAAAATCTCAAAATCATCTTCTCTAATTTACAAATGAAGTCCTAAACATGATTATATACACATTCCCGCTACAAATTTTGTAATTCAAACTCAAGATGTCAGCAACAGACACCTTTAACGGTAACTTTGCCGACATTAAAATTTGGGACCCCACCAAAATAGGGCAGGGCAAAGGCGTGGGTGTCGAAGCCCAGGGGCCTATTTTGGGTCAGGATTAAGCTCAAAGAAGTCCCCTAAGTCCCGTTTGTCATGGCTTTCAGGACATTTTGTCTCAGGATTCATTTCTAACATGCATGATTAAAATTAAGGGACCAAGGAGCTAAACTTATGAGGTAAAAGTCCTAGGGTCATTTTATGACGGAACATTTAGCCCCCACTTTAATGTATGTATGACCTTACAACCCATACATGCATTAAATTATAGTCAAAAGCATAACAAACATGCCAGGCACTTGAAGCTAATGTATACACAAAGATTGAGGAAGTATCTCTAGCCCCCAGTCTCAGATAAGCATTAGAAAAACACATCACATACACGCAAAACATAGAGAAGACAATAACAGGCATGCAAGATATAGAGAAGATAGTAATAGGCACGCAAGACATGGAGAAGACAATATTGAAGACATGCAGAACATGATGATATAGAGATATAATTTTTTCATTTTCATATATAAATGCATGGAAATAAAGAATGCAACACATAAAACCCCAAGAATGTAGGGGAGACTCATTGCCACACCCTTGACACTACACCAAGGGGAGAAAACATGCCATAGAAAATCCAAGTGTAGGGAGACTTGTCACCACACCCTTTACACTACATGAGGGGGAAAACATGCCATACAAAACCCTAGTGTAGGGGAGACTCATCGCCACACCCTTTACACTACGTGAGGGGGAAAACACACCATACAAACACAAGCATAGGGGAGACTCATCACCACACCCTTTACACTATGCGAGGGGGAAACACATAGAAGACACAAGTGTTGTATAGCATGCCAAAGACATACTGTACATCTCAAACATGACAAACAAGGTGATGGAAGGAGCTTATTTCTAAGTTCCCACCATCTCAAACACACTGTAGACACACCTGACAGTTGGGCTTATGCCACAACAATTGCCAAAGACACGCTTAAGGGAGGATAGCCTCAAGATCTAACCCTGCCTCTACAAAAGACTTTTGAAATAAAAGGATGTGCACTAGCTCAAGAGATAGACCATCCCACCTTCGCAAAGGGATTTTGAATAAAAGGATATACACTAGCTTAAGAGATACATCATCCTACCTCCATAGAGGACTTCTTTGATTGCAATATAGATAAAGATGTGCACTTGCATTGGAGATACAACATCCTACCTTCGTAGAGGGCTTACAAACATGCTTCGTTAGTACCAAAATCATCAAACAACTTACCTTATATATGCCCCCACCTTAAGGTGGTTGATGTCATGTATTGATATCAAACATGTTAAGGTAGAGAGAAAACACAAAAGGAAACAAGAGCTCCCACAAAACTCATGCCCCCAAGGTAGCATGTGCTCACAGTCACCAAATGTTCCCACAAACACATCTTAATCTAAGAAAAACTTGAAATCTATGCATGAAAACAAAGAAGCCAAGGATACACATACGGGTTTGAGTCTGAGTATAGTCATTTGGATTATACTTTAGGCATCTTAGAACCGAGTGTAACAACAAGGTGAGATACAAAACAATCAAAGTGCACAGAGCAGGTGTATTGTTATTATTTGTTAGAAAAGATAAGGCAACATCAAAATATCACACAAAGTGATTCTACTAGCCAAGCGTCAGATATATAAATCAACCCCATCTTCATGTATGGACTAGGTCCATTTTTTCTTTCTTGCTGAAGGGACACGTGGTCTGCCGACTAGATAGAATCACTAGAAGAAGGTAAATAATAAAATGAGAGAGGAGAATAAGTGCCTTAGGAACAATCACGTAGGAGGATCCCCCAGGTCATCAACTACAATGCTATGCCTCTAAGGTACAACACACAATAATAAAATAGAGGAGGCAAGATAGAAGAATGATGAAACAAATAGAAGAATGGTCAGAACAGAGGCAGTCTCTTGGTGTCCTTGAAATTACAGGAGTATCAATGTTCATCCAAGGAGGCCTAAACAACACATAACACATTACAGAGAAACACAACACAAGAGGGGAGGTCACATAAATGAGAAAAATATGCTACGACAAAGGTGACCACCAGGGTTAGAAATACTTACCTATTGCTAAGAAAGGTTTAAACTTGTGAGTATCTTAGAGAAGTGCTCCACCAAGTTTTGTAAAATATGTGCGTAGTTCAGATTTGTTTGATTTGTACTTCCAAGATGATTAAGTGGTTTCTTTTTCAAATTCTGTGTATTCAAAATCTTTTGTTACTTCTGAGGAGGGGAATCACTATTGTTTCCCACTGCTGATAACTGCCTTGCTCTTTTCTGATCCTTTGATTTCTTGTTAATCATTTTGCAGCAAAATGGGGTATTTTCTGTCGTGGTATTCTTTCCTTGTATCATAATATCTTTTCATTGTTGTTCGATTTGTAAATCTTGTGCATCTTGGTTGACTCCTGATCCTTGAAGGGATAATGGTGGAGGAACCTCAACATATATACATTTTCCTCAAGGGCGAGGTGATTCTTCGATCTTCTCCTTATTCACTTCTATCATACCAACTATTTCATCATAATCAAGATAGTCATCTTCTTGTTCTACTGTGTTTTGTTCTACCATATTGTTGTCGTTATGCTTAGGAAATGGATTAGTAAAGATCTATAAATTTTGATTTGGATGGGCGACCAACTTCTTTCTATTGTCATTCACACTAGTTACTTGTATCACATTCGAGTCAATGATATCTTGAATTTCATGTTTAAGATGCACACATCATTCATTGTCATGCTCTTGTTGTCAATGACAACGACAGAAAGCATTTGCATCAAAGTGAGGTCCTTGCATTCTATTACTATCCAATGGTTTAATCGGAGGAAGCTTCAAGAGATTATTACTCATAGCTTGATTCATAATAGAATGTAGAGAATCAGATATCAGAGTAAACTATCTTTGCTATTGTTGATACTGAAATGGTGCCCTCTTTGGATTACTGATAGAAGACACTTGTGAAACATTGTTTGAATTATGTCTATTTACTTTAATGAAATTCTTGTTATTCCTCTTAAAATTATTGTGAGATGTTCTAGCATGAGCTTGATCACCTTGAGCTGTTGAGTTTTGGTTCTCATACTGACTAGATGAAAGCTGATAATCACAAAGAGCCATGCATAAAATGTTGAAAAGAGTTATATTTCATCAAGAGGATCTTATCATGGATGTTAGGTTATAGATTTGTAGTAAACACCTTCTGAACATCCTCATCATTCATCTGGTATAGAATTTGTTCATAAAGAGCTTGATAATGACTAATAAACTTAGTCAACTTCTCTTTCAGACCTTGCTTGCAATGAACTAAATCAATCAATGAGACTTGAGATCCAATGTTTGCTCGAAAATGTTGTAATAATTGATCAACTAGCTGAGAGAAAGAGTGTATTGAATTTGGAGGTAAAGAGAAAAACCATTCTAAAGTCGTATCTTTGAGAGATCTTGAGAAGAGTTTCACTAACAAGTCCTCTTCTGGTGCAGTCACAGTTAGGAGGGTTCACAAAGTGAACTATCCTGGTCATGCAGCTAGAGTAAACACAATGGAAACAACTTAAAGATATGAAGTAAATGCAGATTTAGTCATTCAGTATATCATAGAATTCAAATACAAACTGGACAGCAACATGTGGGCTCACAATTAGGGATCACAGGCCTGATTTCATAGTTAGAGAATATGCACAAGATTTAGCTTTGAAGCTCCTTCGCAAAGAATTCAAATCATAGAACTTGAAAAAATTCTTAACTACTTTCCTAGGCATCTATTACATCAATTTATATCATCTCTAAAACATAAGATTCCTCCACGTCGGCCAAGGAAGATCACAAACTCCAATGAAGAGTTGTAACATGTATGCACGGATAGGTCAGGCCTAATTAAATAGAACTCCTTGGCACATGAATGGAATGATGTAGGGATCTTAGGGAAGGTCAGCCATGAACCAATCAACATTGAATGATGTGTCATTTATCTCTACAAGTTGTGAAATGCTCTGCAAATCATCTCCTTTAGTTGATTGTCTGAGACTATCAGGATGCTCTATTCTGAGGAACTGACAATCTTCTGAGAGTGATATCTTATCAGTACCTGATCCAAATGTTCTAAGATTTGGATATGATGTGCATGAATGTGTCTAGATGCTAAGTCTAGTTCTACAAGGTTTGAAATGCAACTACAATAGAATGCGGACCAAAATATAGAAACTACTTTAGACTGAACTGATTGTACTAAACTAGAAAAATGAAAAGAAACAAACTAAAATGCAAATATTTTTGGTTGATGCAAGATTGCTCTTGAACCAGGGATGCTCCTACATCAAACATCTGAGGTTATTTAAAAAGTGAGTCTCTCACTTTGCTAGGGCTAGAGGAAAACCAAGATAGTCCACCTCAGCCTAAGAAATCCAAGATGAGTCTTCTTCCAGTCTGTCTTTCCACTTCACAATTTATTCTTTGTACTGTCTTCCTCTGGTGTTGTATCCAACTCTGCTATCCAAAATGTCCTTAATCTGCTCCAGTGCTTGTTGTGGTAACTACTACTTCAAATTGTCTTCCATTCTGTCACTGAACTCTACTTCATGATACTGATGTAGGTCTACAATGTTGAAAATAGGTGATATACCCAATGCCTCTAATAACTCTACTTCATATGCATTTCCTAAATCAAACTTTCTGAGTATCCTACATGGTCCAAACTTCTTCATCTTCAACTTGTTATATGTCCCAGTTGGAAATCTTTCTTTTCTCAAATACACCATCACTTCATCTCCCACTAAAAATTCTTTGTGTCTCCTCTTCTCATTTACTTTCTCTTTATACTTACTATTCATCACATCCAAATGCCCCTTTACTTGTTTATGCACTATCTCCATGCGACCTACAAATTCTTCTGCTTCTGCACTCCCTTTATCTTCCATACTGATATTGCTCAATTCTGCTACTCCTCTAGGGTTAGTTCCTATCACAATCTCAAATTGTGTTCTTCTAGTACTCCTATTCACTGAATTGTTGTATGCAAAAACTACTTGTGAAAGAATCAAATCCCAATTTCCTACCTTCTATCCAACCAAAAATCTCAATAGGTTTCCCAAACTCCTATTCACTACCTCAGTCTATCCATTAGTCTGTGGGTGAAATGTTGAACTAAACTTTAGGTATGTCTTCATATTCTTCGAAAGTATCTTCCAAAAGTATCCAAGAAATATTGTGTCTCTGTCTGAAATTATACTTTTAGGTAGTCCATACAATCTCACAATCTCCTTGAAAAATAGGTCAGCCACATGAACTACATCACTTGTCTTCTTACAAGATATGAAATGTGCCATCTTTAAAAATCTATCCACCACTACAAATATTGAATCATGTCCTCTCTGTGTCTTCGATAATCCCATTATGAAATCCATGCTTATATCTTCCCAAGGTCTCTCTGGTACTATCAATGGTTTATACAATCCAGTATTCTAACTACATCTTTTTGCAACTTGACAAACTCTAGAACTCTGCACAAATTTCCTAACATCCTTATGTATCTGAGGCCAAAAGTAGTTTTCACTTACCAAAGCCACTATCCTATCAATGCCAAAATGTCCTGCCAATCCACCACTATACTTCTCTTTGATCAAACTGTCTCTCATTGAACTCCTAGGTATGCATAACTGATTTCCTCTGAACAACATATCTTCATGAATGAAATGGTCTAGCCACTAACTCCAATCTGTCACAATAGGTTCCTTACATGCTTTCCAAGGTTTTGAAAAATCAAGATCTTCCTCATACATTTTCTTCAATTCTTCAAATCCTAGCACTTCAAATCTCATCTCTGTCAGCAGGTTCCTTCTTCTACTTAGTGCATCTGCAACTTTGTTTGATTTTCCACTCCTATGCTTCAACACAAAAGTATAACTCTACATGAACTCTACCCATCTCACATGTCTCTGATTCAACTTTCCTTGACTATTAAATTATTGCAAATCTTGATTATCTGTATACAACACAAACTCCTTAGGCAATAGGTAATGTCTCCACTTCTTCAAGGATTGAATTATGGCATAGAACTCCTAATCATAAATTGGATATCTTTTTCTTGCAGATCATTCAACTTCTCACTGAAATATGCTACAAGTCTACCTTCTTAACTTAATACTGCTCCTATTGCATTTCCACTTGCATCACAATCTACTTGAAATACCTTATTGAAATCTGGTAATGCCAACACAGGTTGCTTTGTTACTTTCTGCAATTCAAACCTCTTATCTACTCCTATTGTCCACTTAAAGTATTTTATATCACCTCTCATTATCTCTGTCATAGTGTTACATACTGAACTAAAATTCCTAATGAACTTCCAGTAGAAACTAGCCAATCCATGAAATGATCTAACTTCTCCAATACTCTCCAGTGCAGGTCATTCAACAATTGCTCTCACTTTCTCAGGGTCCATCTTTAATCCTTCCAAAGAAATCACAAATCCCAAATATACCAATTCTTCCTTCATGAAACTACACTTCTTGATGTTTATCAACAATTTCTCTTCTCTCAGTCTCTACAATACTTGTCTCAGGTGCCACAAATGTTCTTTTGTCTTACTAAAGATTAGAATATCATCCAAATATACAATAACAAACTTACCCAAGAATTTCTTCATGACTTCATTCATCAATCTCATGAAAGTACTCGGTGCATTTGTCAATCCAAAAGGCATCACTAACCACTCATACAATCCCTCATTTGTCTTAAAAGCAGTCTTCCATTCATCTCCTTCTCTAATTCTGATATGATGGTATCCACTCTTCAAGTCTATGTGAAATATTTTTCTCCACTCAAACAATCCATAATATCATCCATCCTAGGTAAAGGAAATATATACTTAATTGTAATCTTGTTTATTTCTCTAGAGTCTATACACATTCTTCATTCTCCATCCTTCTTCGGTGATAACACTACAAGTATTGCATAAGGACTCAAAATTTCTCTGATCAAACCTTTCCTCAACAACTCATGTATCTGTCTATTCAGTTCTTCATTCTCTATCGATGTCATTCTATATGCTTCTTTGTTAGGCAAACTAGCTCCAGGTATAAGATCCATGTGATGACTGATACTCATGATTGGTGGTAATCCTTCTAGTACATTGTCCAATATGATGTCTTCATACTCTGTCAGCAACTCAGTTATCTCCTCTTTGATTATTTAGTCTCCTTCTTCAATGTTTCAGACTTCTTAGGAATCAAAGCATAACACATATTCTCATGTCTCAAACCATCCAAAAATTTTCTTCCATCTACCAAACAGATTCTAGAATTCCCACATACTTCACTCTTAGGATCATCTTCTAAGGGAATCAAAGTAATTCTCTTTCCATTTGATGTTATAGTATATGTATCCTTTCTCCCATCATGTATAGCTTTTCTATCATACTGCCATGGTGTACCCAACAATATATGACATACATCCATAGACATAATATCACACAATACTTCATCATGATAAGATCCAATATAAAAATTTCACCAGACATTGTTCACTCACTAGTACCTTATGATCATCCTGAATCCATGCTATCTGATAGGGCTTAGGGTGTTTCAATCTTTTCAACTTCAGTTTAGTCACCATCTCCTCTGAAACTAAGTTATCTAAACTACCACTATTAATAACAACTTTACAACATTTACCTCTTGCTTTACATCTGGTTCTGAACAAGCTTTTCCTCTGTGGTGGTTCTTCATATGTTTCTTCTTGAAATAGTGCTCTCCTCATGACAAGTGATTCTCCTTTCTCTAGTTTGCCAACTTAGCTAGGTGATCCAACAGGTTCTTCTTCTACATAGGCTGCTCTTCCACTGTTCTCTGTTCTCTTGCTTGTACTCTCTTGATTACATTCAAATGCTCTATGTCCTTCACCTCCACATTTGATACAGGTTCCTCTGAATGTTCTCCTATCAGGTCCTCTTCCTTCTCTTCTATATCCTTCACTCTGGTATGGACTAGGGTTTCCTCTGTAGTAGAAAGTTTTGTCATCTCTCTGGTATGTAGTGTTGTCTCTATCCTCCTTCTTGAATGTGTTCTATTGTCTGTTCTGCTCCACATATGATCTCCCCTCTTAAAAATGTTCTACCTCTCTAAAATTTACCTCCTCTGCTTCTCTATCTCTAATCATGCCTCTTATTCAACTTTTATTACACCTTCAGGGCAAATTAATATGCTTCTTCCAATGTTGTCATCCTTACCAAACTTGGTTCTTCTTGAATGTTCAACCTTAGTCCATTGATGTATCTAGCCACTTTCTCCTTGCTTGCTTCACTATGTCCTATCCTTATGATCATCTTATGAAATTCTTCAGTGTACTCCTTCACATATTTCTCCTTTTGTCTCAGGCTTTGCAATCTTTTCAATAGTTCCAACTCATAGTCAGTAGGTATAAACTAATTCTTCAATTTTGTCACCATTTTATCCCACTTTGTAATCTTCTCTTTTCCTCTTCTATTTCTATCGAATTGGACTTCTTTCCACCATATAGCAGCATGTCCTTTCAACTTTGTCTTTACAAATTCACCTTCTCTGGATCTTCAATTTCTTCATACTCAAAGTATTCTTCTAGGTCATTTATCCAGTTAATCAGCTCCTCGGGGTTCAAATTGCTAGTATAGTTTGGTATATCAACTCTAGGTCTTTTCAAAATCTTTGAAATGGCTCACAACATCTTGACTTGATCTAATTCTTGTTCTTCTTCATCTCCTAGGGTTACTTCATTTTGATTAGTAGATTGAAATTCTTTATCATCATCACTTTCAATATTAGGTCAAGGTGTAAGTCATCTTTGCCTATCTTCTTCAACAACATCTAGGTGAGCTAGCATGGTTTTCATCATTTCCATCATTGCGTCCATTCTTCTAGCTATTGTACCAACAATAGGGATTCTCCTTAGCGGCATTCTTTTTAGGATCAAGTGTAACTACCTCAAATTCAGTGACCAGGCTACAAGGTGACAACTGCCTCACAATCGGCAATTGGTTGTAACACAAGTAATGTGCTTCAAATTTGGCAATCTGTTGACAACAAGCTCTTATGGAATTCCTTCACCAACTTCTCTCAATTCGCTCCCAAAAGATTCAAACCTTTTCTCTGATACCACTTGGTGCAGTCACGGTTAGGAAGGTCCACAAAGTGAACTATCCTAGCCATGCGGCTAGAGTAAACACAATGGAAAAAACTTAAAGATATGAAGCAAATGCAGATTCAATCATTTAACATATCATAGAATTCAAATACAAACTGGTTGGCAACATGTGGGCCCATAGGCCTAATTTCATAGTTACAGAATATGCATAGGATTTATCTTTCAACCTCCTTCGCAAAGAATTCAGATCTATTACATCAATTTATACCATCTTTAGAACATTGTTAAGAAAAGTGTCTCAACCTTGCAACTTTGAAAGATTACTATTCTTCCTAGTTTTAGTCTTTTTGAATACCCTTTATCTTGGAGAATGGTCTGGAACCTTCAAAGTTTCCAAAAGTTTCCAAATGAGCTTAAAATAGAGAGACTTACTATTTTTATTAAGTCCTTTGATTGAGCTCAGATTGACCTAAAAATTTTCCCAGAAGGTGTTAAACAGCTAACTGAACATCTCGGGTGAGTTTCGTCTCAAGATCATATCAGGATTGCGAGATATTAAAGTTTTTATTTTTTTAAACTATCAGAAAAAGTCTTTGAACTCAATTATAGGAATTGAAACTTCTCTAAACATCCTAAAATTTGTCATGATAGTTATAGGGTGATAGATCTCTTCACGAGTTTTCTGACACATTAAACAGTTCATCAATCAGACACCCGGATCAAAAGTTATGGCCTCTGGAAATTGGACCTTCTATTTTTTGGGAAATGTAAAAATATGTTGGACACATAAAAGAGTTGTAAAGGGGAGAGTTACATGTGTTGGTGTGTGGTTTGGCACATCACAAGGCATCTTTGATTGGAGATAATTTGGGCACCACTTTTGGGTGGTTTTAGCTCATGGTTTTGTAATTACTGTTGGCGGTGTACTGTATTGTATCTCCTATATATCAAGAGCTGGAGATGGAGGTTGTATGTAAGAATCTTATAGATGTCAAGTTACCTCCTGGATCTCTGGTTGGATATACTCCTATAAAAGCTTGCTCTGCAAGTATATTGTAATCTTCATGATTCCTGAATAATATATTGGGCAGCTTTGGAGTGGGGTTTTTTACCTGAAAGGGTTTTCCCCATGTATATCTTGTGTTGTGAGTTTTGTGTTTGCATTTGGAAGTTGTTATTATCTTTTTGTTAATGTGCATCTAAATCTGTTACTATAAAAGTAAAAATTTGCATAAGTCTTTCCTCAATAGATCAGTGTAGGTAGCATTTCTGCATATCGTGCTTCCTTTCAGTTGGTATCAGAGCCTGATCACCTTTGGTTCTTGTAGACACCCTAAAATGACCAAGTCACCGCACCACTTGCATTTCGTCATCTATCTCATCACCTGCATTACAACGTTAATTAAATAATCTAATTATTTAATTAATTTCATCAAATTCTTCTAAATCTCCTAATTGTGACATTAATTAAATTAAATTCCTCTATTATTCTTCCACAATTAAATAATTTTAATTATTTAATTAGATCATTGTCACCTTCCAAAATTCACATCCACATTAATTAAATAAACCTAATTATTTAATTAATTCAACAAATTCCCTCTTATCTACAATTAAATAATTCTTAAATTATTTAATTAAATCAAAATCTTTCTTCCAAAATCATGCACAACAATTAAATAAATTTATTTATTTAATTTGCCTTTCAAATCTTCTAAATTAAATAATTCTAATTATTTAATTATTTCTTCCAAAATATCTTCTCTAAATTTAAATAAATCAATTATTTATTTAAGTTGCTTTTTCTTCTAAATTGAGTTATCTCTAAAATAACTCAAGCTTTCTTGCTCATGCAATTAAATATTTCTAATATTTAATAAAGCAAAATATCTTCTTTTCTCATGCAAATCTCTTTTTCTTGTTTTAAATCACTTAACTGATCATTACATTCTATTAATTGCTTTAACTCATTCTTCTATTCTTGATAACTCCTCTCATGCAAAATAAAGCAAGACACTTGGCTTCTTCTCATTTGTTGCACGTTCCTCAACTTATCTCCTCCATTGATTCTTCTGAATTATCTAGACCATTGATCGATCTTCGTTGAAACCTATATAAACCCCCCTCATCTCCTTCATTGAGCCTCTCTCTTCGATCATATTCTCAGGCATACTTAACAGTGCTTTGAGCATAATAAACACGTCGATTGAGCAACCTTACGATCTCTTAACATTGATCTCTTGAGCACACTACTTGTTTTTTGTAGCTATGGTTTCGCAACTTCATTGAGCAATCCACACATCTCTAAAAGGGAACAACACAAATTTTGAAATTAATTTTTTTAAGTACAGTACGGAATAGCGCATCTCGACATAAAAAAGCACCTTTGGTAGAGCAGTACAGCGCTTCCGGGCCATCCCGTAGTGCCTTTGGTAGCATAGAATCGCGCTTTTGGTAATACAGTGAAGCGCACATGAAAAAATAGAAAAGCGCTTTTGGTATAGAAGTAAAGCGCTTTTGGTATAACAGAAAAGCGCTATTGGTATAATAGTGAAGCGCTTTTGGTTAGGATAACAGGCTTGCAAACTTCAAAACCCCATAACTTTCTCAAAACTTAACGAAATTCGATGCTTTTTTTTTTAAAATTGCATAGACAATCATAAGGAATCCGTTGGTGATATTTAAGCTCTTGTATCTCATCATTTTATTGCCAATTTTCAGGATTTCACTTTGGTTTTCTGGGGTTTCTCACTTCTTGTTAGGGTTTTGACTTGATTTCTGACATCTTGTTGTTTCCTTTGGAACTAATATTACTTGGTGTAGCGTCTTATCACTTATCAACATCCTGGATCATCACTCAATCATTCAATCAGCCTTTGATCAAGCTTTTTTGATGAAATATTATTTTTTGCAGGCCTATTATTACACTGTGCATTTGGTAGTATAGTAACTTGCTTTTGGTAGCAAAGTAGCTCACTTTTGGTCAAAGTAGCTCGCTTTTGGTATAACAGTACCATGCTTCTGGGAGCATAGTGCATCACTTCTGGTAATACAGTAAGTCGCTTCTGGTCTGCAACACATCGCTTTTGGAAACACAGTGCAACGCTTTCGGTAAGACAGTAGATCGCTTTTGGTCAAATTGATTTATTTTCGTTAACTTGTGAATTTTTTTGGAACTAACTGACTTGTTGTAGTTTCTTACTACTCACACAGAGCAAATAGGTGTTTTTAACATGTTCATGTAGGACGAGCATTGAAGAAATCTTGATTTATTTCACTAAGTCTTAGAAACACATTGCCTTCTTAAAGGATAATTAAACAAATCATTTTCGGCAATTTAAGTCTTAGAAACATACTGCTTTTCTTAAGGGACAATGGACATGTATGTGAAAACACCTCAATTTTCTAAGGGACAATGGACATGAATGCCAAACACTTCAATTTCATAAGGGACAATTGACAAACTACAAACATGTGTGTGCCTAATTTAGTTGCACCTTATTTTTCTTATAACGGGACAATTGAACCTTTGTTTGACGTGCTTGCTCTTACTTTTCAGTACTTCCTTTAGAAGGGCCTGCTTTTTGGATTGCGCTTCATCCAAAAGGGACGACCCTAAGCAGAGTTTTCCTTTGAACTGCTATATAAGAGAGATAAGGCGAAAGCCAAGTCCTAACCGATGTCAGCCTTACCTTGTGGTGCCAAACTGAAAAGAGGTGTACTAGCTCTTTGTGGAAATAATTTTCACATTGAGCAAAGTTTTTGATACTCTTAGTAGGATTGGTTAAAGCTTTTAGTAGCTTATCGCATTGCTCATAAGGCATTGGTCCCTCAAAGTTACTAAGAACCATTTTAGATAGTGACTACCCAACCTACCTCCGAACATTGCGGTAATCATCAGTGCAAGGGGAATCGATTTAAGCCCTTAAGACACTCACCATTGGCTCCCTTGAGAAGAGATAGTATTCCCTTGGCCATAAAGCTCTTGTGACCTACTTGAGCTTTCCAAGGGGAGGGTGAGATATCCCTACCTATCATCTCTCGCAAAGATACAAAATATCCGACACCTTTATGGAATGATATTTTTATCGACGAAGTATTAAGCTATGAGCTGATCTATTGCAATGAAACCTTGTCTCTAGGGATAAAAAGTGCTTGTTATTGTTTGCAATTGTCTTATGCCTATGGAAACATTGGGCTTGTTTTGAGCCTCAAACATACACTATCTATTGTGTCAGTCCTTGTTTTTGACCACTTGTTTGCTATGTTTTCTCTTGCCAAAACAAATCCACTTAGAAACAGAACCAATCTATCAAAATTTTGCCTTTTAGAAGCATCAAACACTACTTCAGTGCCCCTGGTATTACAACGGCTCACCTTTGGTATAGCAGTACCTCACCTCTAGCAAAACTCTACTTCAGTGCCTTTGGTACATCAGTAGCTCGCTTTTGATAACCTTAGCTCACCTTTGGCATAGCAGTAGCTCACCTCTGGTAGCTCAGTCCATTGCCTTTGGAATCACAGTAGTACGCTTTTGGTGGCACAGTCCTATGCCTCTGGTCAAACAGTATAGCGCCTTTGGTCCAGTACATTGTGCATCAAAGTTTGTCTTTTTTAAAAGCACAAATAGAAACCCAGCATTACCTTTCTTGTCCTAGTGTATTCCATGGTAACCACTAGGCTCCAGCAAACTATGAAGTCCAAGCAAGTTGTCCCTAGGAAGCGCAAGTCGCCTCCTCACACACCGCAATCGGGTCGTCTCAACGTTACTCCCAAGGTCACTCCTAGAACACCCACGGAAAGATCTACCAATTCTCCCAGCATGCCGCATGTCAACCAACCAAGCAATTCCCAAGAAGGTAGGGTCCCTTTGGTAAGTACGCCCCAATACACCACCGGTATGCCTCCCGATTTTGTCCCACAAGGCTATAATGCAGATCTAGCCCCATCTCAAGAAGAGTGACACTTTGAAATAGGTCAATCCTCTCAAGAAGATGAGCAAGATCTTGATGAATTTATACAAGATCCTCGAGCCTTGGTTGCCTTTGACAAAATCCTTAGTGAAAACCAAGATCATTTCTTTCGCTTGCTAGTAGAGCAAGGAGCCAAATTACCCAAAAGTTTTGATCTATCCACGCTTAGCGAGCCTAACAACAACCAAGACACCATACAAGCAGTGCAAACCATGTCAACGGTGACCACACCTCTACCTAAACAGAGCTCGCAGTATAGGAATCCGCTCTATCAAAACCCTACTGGATTGAGGGCCACATCACCGCTTCTGACTCCTATGGAGATCTACAAAAATCAACAAGAAAATCTCCAATGTCAAGAAGAGTTAGCTAAGCAAGCCTCCTTAGCTCGATTGAATATGCAACCACCTCCTAAAGTGTCCACACCAATCGCAAGTGGAATCTTGGTTACCCCATCACGAATAGGTTTCCCACCAAATTACAATCCAGGGAACAATTATGTAGCCATGCAACAAGGGCCTCAACACATACCACCTCCCATATCATCAAACCTCCATGTCTCTCAACCAATTAGAGTCATGTAACCCCAACCACAACATTCTTCTACTCTCATCGTCAATCAACCCCAACCATCGCAAATCATGTCTACCTATGTCCCTCCTCTACAACGTTCATCCACGCTAAATTTCTTTCACACATTGCCTAGCCACCCTCAACATCCCCAACATCAAGTTTCCCAAAGCTATGTGCTGCCATCGCAACCTAATCAAACACACTTTAGCTTTCCTCCACCCAATTCTTTTCTCCAACCATTACAAAGCCAACATTCTTACCTAGCGCCACCCCCACCTCCTCCTCATCAAAGCATCCAATTTCAACCCAATCTCAACCCAACGTACAATGCATACAACCCCAACCAATCGTACAACCCTTATAACACCAATGTTCATGGCTTACACTACAATCTTCCATATGGGCATCAATAACCACTTCTTGGACAACAAGAGATACTTCTAACTCCTCCCACAGCGATGGAGCTAAAGATTGTGGAAGTGCAACAACAGCTATCTGATCTTACATTTGGCCACACCAAAAAGACCTTCTCTTTAGAGGAAGTGTGTCCTTATCCTTTTGATTGGTCATTACCAATGATCCCTTTTCCTCAAAATTTCACTATTCCCAAGTTTGATAAATACAAAGGAAAAGGTGACCCAAAAGACCATCTTAGGGAATTCTATCTTGCTTGCTTCAAGGTCTCACATAATGACACATATCTTATGCATCTCTTTCCTCGCAGTCTTGGAGGTCAAGCTATAGAATGGTTCTCACACTTACCCATGGGTATCAAGTCTTTCAATGAGCTAGCAGAGAAGTTTGCCACCCACTTTTCTTACAACGCAGAGCATGAGATTTCCATGACTGATCTATGCAACAACAAACAGAAAAATGGGGAAACTTTCATTTCTTTCCTTCAACAGTGGAGACAAATGGCTAGCAAATTTCCTTTCAAGATTCCTGAGAAACAGCTTGTTAGCATATTTGTGCAGAACCTCAACCAAGAGTTAGGTTTCCATTTGCAAATTCTTAGTGCTACAACCTTTGACAAAATCACATACAAGGGAATCAACATTGAAAAAGCCCTCATTGCTAAGGGTGTGGTCAAAATCTTTAAAGAAACAAAAGACAACACTCCTCATCAACAATCAAACGATAAACCCAAGTTTTGGAACAAGAACAAAAATGTGGTCAACGATGGGGTGGTCGATTCTAAACATGTCCAAACGTTGCAAACACTGTTGTAGCTCTCCAAACCAAGTCAAGCTCCACCTCAACAACAGCAACAACAGTAGCAACCATATCAAAATCAACAACAACAACAACAACAAGAGCGACCTCAACAAGATTACCCACCGCGACGCCAATTCACTCCCTTGGGAGTGCCTATAGAGTCGGTCCTACAACAGATCTTACAGAAAGGACTCATCACCTTACTAGATGCTCCCCCATATGGTGAACCTGCTTACAAAACTGCGCGGTATAGAGAAAATGAATACTGTGAATTCCATCGGAACAAAGGGCATCGAACCGCATCATGCATGAAGCTCAAGCACCTAATCCAAAATCTCATCGAGGGCAACCAGATCACTTTTGAGAATGAATCACCAGTTCAACACACAAACAAAGATCTCGATATGTACAAGGAACCATTCCCTCATCATGGTCCACCTCCTCCTCAGGATAGAGGTAAAGGTATCAATCATGCTTCCATGTCCTTTGATTCCATTGTAGGTCATTTTGAAGAGAGTCGATTGTCTACCCTCACAATCAAAGGCAACTCTACGGATTGCACTGTTACAACTCATCATGGTCATGTCACCATT
This sequence comes from Cunninghamia lanceolata, assembly GCA_027924645.1. Classification (NCBI taxonomy): domain Eukaryota; kingdom Viridiplantae; phylum Streptophyta; class Pinopsida; order Cupressales; family Cupressaceae; genus Cunninghamia; species Cunninghamia lanceolata. The sequence goes on from BSBN01000082.1 coordinate 6,170,472, forward strand.
CGTGGTCCTACACCCAGTCTTCCAGCTCAATATGATTATAATCTTGTCAAACATCTAGGGAAAATGCCAGCACAGATCTCTATCTTGGACCTGCTACGGTTGTCACCTACACATAGAGTGGTGCTAGAAAAAGCCCTCCAAGAGTCTTCAGTTCCTAACAACATAGTGGTCTCGAATTTCCAAGTTATAGTAGGTAACATTGCTTCACCCTACAATGTGGTCTTCTCTGAGAAAGATCTCCCATCCCATGATCCTTGTCACAATGATGCCCTTCATATTGAAGTTCTCATCCATAAGCGCAAAATCAAACGCATCCTCATAGATGGTGGTGCTGGTCTCAACATCTGTTCTTTAAAGTTACTAAAGCAATTGGGATACTCTGAGGATCATGTCAACTCTGATCATAGTATTACAATCAAGGGGTATGATGATGCTGAATGCCGCTCAGAAGGTGTTATCCACTTGCCTATACAACTCGGCCCTATCATGCTTGAAACCAGGTGTCAATTTCTTGATATTGAGTTGCCTTACAACATTATCCTAGGCCGCCCATGGATCCACGCAATGAAGGTTGTTCCCTCCACATACCATCAATCTCTAAATTTCCCATACAATGGTACAGAGATAACTATCCCAGGAGACCCCAATACTTTTGAATTCTGTCGTGTCTTGCAAGGAAGTTATAAGAATTGCAACCAAGTGCCTAAAAATGACAAAGCCATTGAATCCCCACTATATGTTGACCCTGCAACGCTGACTTCGGCCTCTACAAGTGAACCCAATCCGCTGCCTGTAATCACAGCTCGCATCTGAGATATAGGCTTTGGCACTTACGATATCTCAAAATCTTGTTGTGTAGGGCGGATGCCTTTATCTCCAAAATCTTACGGCCAACCACCCATTGCCAAAGTAACCAAAAAAGCATCTATTCCTCCCCCAACATTCCTAACCCAATTCTAACATGGACGGTTATTGGAAGAGGAAACTATTGAGGATATTTCTTCTTGGCTCTATAAGGAGAAAGAACCAGTCACAATACCAGTCAAGCAATATGGCAATGGCTTAAGGATAGTAAAAAACATGGGCTATAAAGGCAAAGGTGGCCTTGGGAAACAGAATCAAGGAACTATGGAACCCATTGTTGTGACAAAGAAGCTAGACAAGAAGGGATTAGGATTTGGTAAGAAGGTACCGCATGCCTTGGACATCGAGTATATTCTCGATAAGGTAGTTGACACTTTTCCCGCCGATTCGACGTCTACAGAGGATATCATCGATGACTCTTCCCTCCATATGACCAATCTATTCACAGAATCCTCCATTTTTATGCTATCCTCTGTATCCTTAACCTCCACCACAAACACCCAAAATGTCACACTTGTCTACCCTAAACTTATCGATTGGGACCAACAAGGGTCCCCCGTAATAAATGTATTTCAGAATGACGAAGCTCTAGCTGAGTTCATGGGACTTCGGGAAGGTATCCCTCTTGGCGATAATAAAGCAAGTTTTGTGATGGAACTAGAGCCACTGGCTTATTTTGGTGAGAATACCAAATCCTCCAATCGCAAAAGTAAAAATAAAGAAAGATCTCTAGGTGAAAACCACACTGTGGCACCTCCTGATCAAAAAATAGTAAAAACAAAGGATGTATCCAAAGGTGAAAACCCAACTGTGGCACCTGAGGATGGAGGATTTGACCTTCCCCTACCATCTAAGTATCAAGAGAAGTCAGCTCTCCTAGTGGAAGATTCTACAGAGATAAACCTTGGCACAGAGCAAAATCCAAAGACCACATTCCTAGCAGCATCATTATCAGAAACATAGCACAGGAATCTTAACACATTCTTCTTACAGAGAACCATCAACTTTGCGTGGACCTATGCTGATATGCCAGGGTTAGACCCCAAGCTAGTTGTTCACTATCTCACTGTTGATCCAAAAGTTAAACCAATCAAGCAAAAGTTGAGGAAGATGCACCCACAAATAGCTCTCTTGGTGAAAGTGGAAATACAGAAGCTGTTAGATGCAAAGTTCATACGACCTATTGACTATTCAGATTGTGTCTCCAACATTGTACCTATATCTAAACCAAATGGGCGCATCTATATGTGTAATGACTTTAGAGATCTGAACAAAGCGTGTCCTAAAGATGACTTTCCATTACCAAACATTGACATTATAGTGGACTTGACAACAGGTCACGAGATTCTCTCTCTCATGGATGGATTCTCTAGCTACAATCAGATAAGGATAGTAGAGGAAGATCAACATAAAACAACCTTTACTTGTCCATGGGGTAACTATTGTTGGTGTGTCATGCCTTTTGGTCTAAAGAATGTAGGAGCAACCTATCAGAGAGCAATGATAGTGATATTCCATGACCTCTTTCATCACATCATGGAGGACTATGTGGATGACATACTAGCTAAATCTTCTAGGGCAGATCACATACAGGTTCTAGGACAGATCTTTGATAGGCTCAAGAAATACCAGGTAAGACTCAATCCAAAAAAGTGTGTCTTCGGTGTAACATCAGGAAAGTTGTTGGGATATATTGTATCTCGTAGAGGCATCAAAGTAGATCCAGCAAAAGTAAAAGCTATAGTAGAGATGCCTCCATTAAAGAACCTCAAAGCATTAAGGATCCTTCAGGGAAGGTTGCAATCTATCAGGCGTTTCATCTCACAGCTAGTAGATAAATGTCAACCATTTCAACACTTGCTCTGAAAGGATGTCTCATTTCGATGTGACAACAAGTGTCAGGCAGCATTTGATCAACTTAAAGAGTATCTAGCTACACCTCCTGTATTGGTTCCACCAGTTGTGGACAAACCTTTGATATTATACATCTCCACTACAAATTCGGCCCTAGGGGCCCTTCTAGCACAAAATGATGAAACAGGAAAAGAGCATGCAATTTATTATATCAGTAGAACCTTGGTGGGATATGAACTCAATTATTCACCAATGCAAAGAGCTGGTTTAGCAGTAGTGTTTGCCTCCCAAAAGTTGCGGCATTACATGTTGAATCAACACACAAATCTAATAGCCAAAATTGATCCCTTGAAGTATCTACTAGCCAAAGCAGCTCTTACAGGCAGACTAGCTAAATGGGTCATGATCCTTAGTGAGTTCGACATTGAATATGTGGATCGTAAAGCAATCAAAGGACAAGCTCTAGCAGATCAACTGGCAAAAACACCCATGCAAGATACACACCTGATGGTAACAGACTTTTCGGATGAGAATCTATTCACTCTTTCCAACTCAATAATGTGGAAGTTGTACTTTGATAGTTCCTACACACAGCATGGATCAGGGGCCGGCATCTTGTTTGTCACACCATAAAATGACTATATTCCTAAGTCATATCGGCTTGCATTCCCTTGCACCAACAACATTGCCGAGTATGAAGCACTCCTTATAGGTCTCAATACAGCAGTTCAATGGGACATCATAGAATTATAGGTTTATGGAGAATCACAACTAGTCATTTGCCAAGTCACGGATGAAAACAAACAAAGGATGAAAAGTTGGTCCCCTACAAGCAACTAGTGGACGCCTACAAACCACACTTTTCTAGCATCACATTTGAGAAAATTCCAAGAGAGTATAATAAAGCTGGAGATTCTATGGCTTCTGTAGGGTCACTGATTGACATGCCTGCAAATACATAGAAATGTGAATTCTTGATCGAGCAATTGTTGATACCAGCCATCGATGTTCCCATTACTGAAATAATCTACGAACTTGTTGGTCCCAATTCCCCATGGTATGAAGATATCTATGAATACCTCAAGAACAAAACCTTTCCCACTGATCTATCATCCACCCAACGCAAAACCTTTATCCGTCGATCCTCCCGTTACATCATTCTGGGGGATACACTATATCATCGGAGTCTCGATGGTATCCTCTTATGATGTCTTAACACAGAAGAAGCCAAGGCTATCTTATGAGACATACACGAAGGTGTCTGTGGCACACATTCTACCAGTCCTAATCTTTCTAAGAAGATACTCAGAATAGGTTATTACTGGCCTACAATAGAGCAAGATGCTGCACAGTTTGCTAAGAAGTGTCTACAATGCTATCAACATGGAGATTTGATTCACGCACCAGCTCATGAATTACAACCAGTGACAACTCCATGGCCTTTTTCTCAATGGGGTCTCGACCTCGTAGGACAAATCCACCCCTCCTCATCCAATGGCCACAAGTTTATCATTACCGCCACTAAGTATTTCACGAAGTGGGTGGAAGCCATTCCCATGACCTATATCACCAGTAAGCAAATAGCCAAGTTTATCCTAAACTACCTCATATGTCGGTATGGTATTCCCCAAGCCATTGTCACTAATAATGGGAGACCATTCAAGAATCAAGATGGACACAATACAATATCCAACATCGCTTTTCAACTCCCTACTATCCATAGAGTAATGGCCAAGTTGAGGCTTCCAATAAAACCATTCTCAAAATCCTCAAGAAAACAGTCAACGAAGCTGGTCGTGATTGGCACTTGCAACTCAATCCCGCCCTATGGGCCTACTGCACTAGCATCAGAACACCAACTAGTGCCACACCCTATGCCTTGGTCTATAGCTCTGAATCCATCCTACCTATAGAGGTCGAGATCCCATCCCTCAGAGTATCCATGCAGGACTTGATCGGCGGAGACGAGTATCGCACTTCCAGATTAGCTAAGTTTGAACTACTAGATGAGAGGCGCCTTTCCGCACTTAATCATCTCCATGTCTATAAAAACTGCCTCCGGCGTAATTACAACAAAAAGATCAAAGAAAGATGGTTTCAAGTTGGTGATCTTATACTTAAAGAGAATTAGAGAAATCAAGCAGATCGAGAAAAGAAGGGCAAGTTTGAGCCTAACTGGTTAGGCCCCTTTATTGTGAAAGCAACATATGGATCAGGAGCTTATACTTTAGCTACACCTGACGGCATTCCTCTAGATGAGCCACTTAATAGTGTCCATCTCAAGAAGTTCTATGCCTGATCCTCAGAGTATTCCAAAAAAAAAAAAAAAAAAAAATTCCAAAAAAATCTGTCCTCTGGTGAAAACCTGGCAAACAGGTGCCTTGGATAAGTACCATAGTGAAAACTTGGCAAACAAGCGCTATGTGTAGAGTCAACATCCATCGTCTATTGAGTCCTATCCACTCCATGTCCAGTTCACAACGCACTTCATCCATCCATCCATAATAAAACCATTGGCCTTGTTTGCATTTCCATCTCCCTATCTAGTATAGCTTGGAAATTTGTCAATGTCCCTCGTTGTCACCCCACGTCTTGATCTGTGTCTACAGTTTGCACTGTCTGGTACTAAGTCACAACTTTCTAGGTCTTCTTCGTCAGTCATCCATGCATTTTCCTCTACCAGAATGGGGGCAACTCTTTCCTTAACTTAGGTATAGGGGAGGTTCCTTGTTTGTGGTTCACAGCACGCTCTTCAATCTTTCTCCTTTCCGCGGATAGCATCCTTTAATGGACACATCGCTCCTACGATAAGGTTGTTATCTTCTCAACACTTTTTCTACATCATCACACCAACTAGAATTACATATTATCATCTTTTCAATCTTAAGGTACCTTGATCCCATGGATATGGGTATGTAGGCAGTCTGGAATACGAAGGAAGTTTCCAGTACTCAAGTACATAAGATCTCCTCCTTTCACCTTGACCCATCTCATCACTCTATCCAGAACTAGATATTTATCATTTTCATCTTTCATCGTAATGTGCCTTGATCCCGTGGATACAGGGTATGTAGGCAGTCTGGAATATGAAGGATGTATCCAGTACTCAGGCACACACAATCCATCATTCTCCACCCACCCCAATCCATTAGCACTGTCACCTTTCTAGTCTTCCATTTTTCAAAATCCATTCACCTCGACTTGACTAACTCAAGCAGCAAGCTAGCACATCCTTTCAAAGAAAAAGGTCCTTAACAAACCTAAAGCAAAGAGGCCTACTTCTAGAGTCATCTACTATCCTACTGTTTCGATTGCCAGCATCAGCTAAGTCCCGCTTAACCAAAGCCCTAGATCAACAAGCTTGTCTTCTGCGAAGTGTTCCATTGTTGAGACCAACACACGCGTCTCCTGTGACATGTGGCATTTCCTGCAGTGAGACATTGTCTTTTTAGGTAGATGGCCCCCTTTAACGGACACAGAGTTCCTACGATAAGGCTATTATCTTCCCTATCCAATCTATCATGAGCAACCTCTTTGGCAAGAGAATATGTTGGCTATATGTTTACTTTGTAAGTCAGTCATCTTATTTTATGGTTTATCTTTTGTTCCTTTATCCATTACCTATTCAAGGCTACCTTGATTTATCTATAATCTTGGTATGTTGCGATGCAGTACGGATTGAGGGCATCGTCATTGCTTTTTGTGTGCCGTGTTTGAGGAATGATCTTTAGCATCTTTCTTAGCATTCTTTTTATCTTGTGTGTGTTACGACCTAGCATCTTACATATTAATACTTCTTCTTGCATTTACATGTATTGAAGTTTATTTTATGTTCAAGACTATGGCTTATTCACATGTTCCAACAAGGTCATATTATGTTTAAAGGGATCTAAGTTCAAACCGCTTGCTTGCAGAGTCAACGTCCACGCACTCGGATATTACAGCACCTTGGTCTTTTATACCTTTGTGGCAAACTATCCACGTGCTATATCAAAAATAAGGATTGCTCTTTATATACAATTGTGAAACCATTGCAACAAGCTCATCCATTTACACCATCCATTTTTCCATGGCCTTATATAGTTTTTGAAGCAAAGATCGATCAACAGTCTGTCTCTCATGTTCTCTCCTATCTCCTTTCTTCTATCTATCATCTATCCAACCTCACCTATCTCCAACACAATCTTCTAGTCGAGCGTCAACCTAGTTCTTCTGTTGCTTCCATGTCTTTCCTCTCGAGGAGGCACCATACGCCGGCTACGCTGGGGCATCTAGCTACACTGGGGCATCAAAAATTGTATCATGTCTTCAACTATCGATTTCTTTGAAGCAACGCTATAAACAACATTGCATCAAAGAGGGGCAAAATGTAGACACCCTAAAATGACCAAGTCGCTACACCACTTGCATTTCGTCATCTATCTCATCACCTGCATTACAACGTTAATTAAATAATCTAATTATTTAATTAATTTTCATCAAATTCTTCTAAATCTCCTAATTGTGACATTAATTAAATTAAATTCCTCTATTATTCTTCCACAATTAAATAATTTTAATTATTTAATTAGATCATTGTCACCTTCCAAAATTCACATCCACATTAATTAAATAAACCTAATTATTTAATTAATTCAACAAATTCCCTCTTATCTACAATTAATTAATTCTTAAATTATTTAATTAAATCAAAATCTTTCTTCCAAAATCATGCACAACAATTAAATAAATTTATTTATTTATTTTGCCTTTCAAATCTTCTAAATTAAATAATTCTAATTATTTAATTATTTCTTCCAAAATATCTTCTCTAAATTTAAATAAATCAATTATTTATTTAAGTTGCTTTTTCTTCTAAATTGAGTTATCTCTAAAATAACTCAAGCTTTTTTGCTCATGCAATTAAATATTTCTAATATTTAATAAAGCAAAATATCTTCTTTTCTCATGCAAATCTCTTCTTCTTGTTTTAAATCACTTAACTGATCATTACATTCTATTAATTGCTTTAACTCATTCTTCTATTCTTGATAACTCCTCTCATGCAAAAGAAAGCAAGACACTTGGCTTCTTCTCATTCATTGCATGTTCCTCAAACTATCTCCTCCATTGATTCTTCTAAATTATTTGGACCGTTGATCGATCTTCGTTGAAACCTATATAAACCCCCCTCATCTCCTTCATTGAGCCTCTCTCTTCGATCGTATTCTCAGGCATACTTAACAGTGCTTTGAGCATACAAAACGCGTCGATTGAGCAACCTTACGATCTCTTAACATTGATCTCTTGAGCACACTACTTTCTTGTTGTAGCTATGGTTTCACAACTTTATTGAGCAATCCACACTTCTCCAAAAGGGAACAATACAGGTTTTGGTCAGAGCTTTCATTTGTCTTTTGATTTTATGATAATGGCTTTTACTTAGATTGGTTCGCTTTATGTGATTGGTTTTTTTTTTATTAGTTTAGATTTAATCAATTTTTCCTCATACACAGTTCTAGTTGTTGTGTAGAGGGTTTTTTGAGCTGATCTTCATTTGAGTGGGAGCTTGTGCAGAGGATTTTGAAATCTTTGTTGCAGGTAAGAGATGGTGAGCACATCTAGGAGGTTTGAGATAAAGAAGTTTAATGATAGTAATTTCAAGTTGTGGAAACTTAAAATGGAGGACATGCTTGTAGATTAGGATTTATGGGAAGTTGTATCTAGTATAAAACCAACCGCAATGTCTCAAGAAGACTAGGATCTCAAAGATTGAAAAGCTAAGGGTTTGATATGACTCTGTTTGGCTGATTCAGTGCTCCTAAATATCCATGAAGAGAAGACTGCAACGGAACTTTGGAAGAAGCTTGGTGATGTTTATCAAGCTAAATCCTTAGTAAACAAGTTATTCCTATGAAAGAAATTGTATTATCTAAGGATGGAAGATGGAGGATCTATCGCTGATCACCTAAATACATTCAATATGCTTGTTGCCCAGTTGACTTCTATTGGTCTGAAGATGGAGGAGGAGGATTAATGTATGACATTACTGTGTTCCTTACCAAATTCATGAACCACCTTGTTATGGCCATTGGGAGTACCACAACCACCTTCAATATGGATGAAGTGGTTTCTTCGCTGTTGTTTGAAGAGATGCAGAGAAAGTCTTCCTAATCGGCTAAGGAGGCTCTTTCGGTTTGTGGTAGATCTAAAGAGAAGGGAAAGAAAAGGGATAAGAAGAAGGAAGTAAAAGGAAGATCCAAATCCCGTGGGAGATCTAAGTCTCCTAGAAAATCCAAGGCCCTGTGGTGGAATTGCAGCAAACCTAGTCACTTCTGCAAGGAGACACAAGGAGGAGAAAAAGAAAAAGAAGAAGAATTATGATTCAGATTCTAACAAGTCTTCTTAGGATGAAGGAGAAGCATTTGTTTCTACCTTGGCAATGCATGCATCTGAGGATGTGTGGCTTATTGACTCTGTTGCATCTTTTCACATGACCTCGCATCAGGACTAGTTTTCGAAGTATGAAGAATACAATGGTGGAAAGGTGTACTTGGGTGATGATTTTCACCTAGATATTGTTGTTGCAAGTATGAGGTGAACCAGTGTTGTCATTGATGTCAACATACTCATATTGCATTAACAAGAAGGATTGGATGAGCAGTGTGCTAAGGATATTGAGAAAATTAGCCTCAGTCAGGAACAGTGAAAAACAGTGATGAGAAGAAGGCAAATGTACTGTATAGGATGAGAACCAGAGGATGCGGATTAAAGGGTTTGTAGATATGAGTCTTGAGATGCTTCAGTTAAGATTTCAGAGGTTCGCATAAAGATCTAAAGAAGTTGTGGCTGTCGGTGTGGAACAGGTTCCGGCAAGTATTTAGAGGTGACAGAGGATCACAGAAAGATCCGGTGAGGTCCGTAATTGTATAATCCTAATCTGCGGATTAGAAGGAGTGTTTGAGATGTCCTTGTGATGTGTCATCTTGAGTTGTGTATGATTTTGAGGTCCAGAAATACCTTTTGCATTGTGACAGTGGCGACAGACTGTGTTCTTGAAGTTCTGGATGAGGAAGAGAAGAGATTCCAGTAAGTAGAGGAAGTGCGGATGTACCTGGTCATTCAGGTAGGCTTGTGAAGGTTCTTGGATCATGTTGAGGTTGTGTTGTTGGTCCACATTGATGGTAGAGCCCGGAATTGAAGATATTCTTCTAGATGAAGTTCTTGTTCCGACTAGCTGACCGGATGAGTTGTTCATCCTGCGAATGTTCTTATGGTGGCCGACCGGATGTGTTATTCATCTTGTGGATACTCTTATGGTTGATTGCCGACTTAGATGATTGTTCCTAAGTCAATATCTTGTATAAATAAAGGTTTGTGAGTTCATTTCAAAGTGTGGATTATGTGGATGAGTGGTGTATAGCAAAGAGAAGTGCAAAGGGCAGAGCAGAGACTTTTGGGCTTAAATGGAACTGATCCAGACATGGTAGAGATGTCATTCTCTAGTTCAAGATTGTGATTCTTATCACTCTATAGACAGTGTGTCTCCTTGTAGGCAGTGGGCCTCTTTGTGAGCAGTGTGCTCGGGCAGTGAGCCCTAATTGGCAAGTGCCATTCTTTTTCTTATTCTTCTAACAGAGAATAATCCTTGGGTTAATCACCTTGTGGTTTTTCCCTTAATCGGGTTTTCCATGTCAAAATCTTGGTGTTCAATGTGTTGATGTTTATCTGCTCTTGTGTTTATGCTTTATACTTTCATGGATGATTAATTAATATGCTGTTAACTAACAAAGAAGAATCGAGTTTTTGAAGCAAAGTTTTTTACAACTGATTCACCCCCCCTCTCAGTTGTATGCCCTAGATCCAACAATTGGTATCAGAGCCAAGTTCCTCTAAAAGGAGCTTAACTGCTTGAGGAGATCCAGGATGTCATCATACAAGAAGGATAGTCCGAAGTTCGATGGAACCAACTTCACTCTCTAGAAAGGTCGAATGAAATGTCATTTGGAATGCATGGGAAAAGCATACTTGGCCATGGTCTCAAAACCATATTTACCTCCACAAGGTGGTCCAACAACTCTGAATGAAATCACAGATGTTGAAAACAATCTACAAACCAAGGAAGCTCTGCTAAGCGCATTAAATGACTCAGATCTCTCAAATGTTATTGACCTACCAACTGCATATGAGATCCTGACTAAACTGGAACTTCTGTATGAAGGAGATGAGTTTGTCAAGAGTGCAAGGTTGCAAAGTCTGAAAGGGAAATTTGAAAGATTGAAGATGAGAGATGATGAAAACATCACTACCTTTATGCCAAGAGTGAATGAGCTGGTATGTGGAATTAGAAATGTTGGTGGAACTCTGGATGAAAATTAGATTGTTTGCAAAATCCTCAGATCCCTTCCTGCTGCCTACAAAATCAAGGTTGTTGCCATTGATGAATTCAGAGCCCACACAACCATCACAAGAGAACAATTGGCTGGCAAACTAGTTGCATTTGAAATGACCAAGTTTGGAGATGATCCTCCCAAGACTGAATCTACTTTCAAAGCCAGTGCCTATGTGAAAGGCAAACATAAATTTGATCCAGGAGAAAACTCATCAAGGAAGATGTCATGGTATGATCAAGCAAGAAGAGACATGGAAGAAGAAGAAGTAGAAACAGCTCAACTTGAATCCCTCATTGCAAAGAGACTACCAAGAGGATCTGGTAAGTATGAAGGAAAACTACCCTTTAAGTGCTTCAATTGCAACAAGATTGGTCATTTTGCTTCAAGGTGTCCAGAAAGATCTGCAAGGTCTAATACTAACAGACAAAGATTTCAAAAGAACTGCTATTATGTTCATGAAGAAGATGACAATGAAGGAGTAACTGATGATGAATCAGAATCAGGAAGTAAAGCCGGAAATGAATGGGTGTTTATTGCCATCAAGGAAGAAGATTCAATATCCTCTGAATCTGTCAATCACAAGGTTGTGGAAAGAGCTTTGGCTGCTCAAGTGGAAGAAAAGGATGATTGGGTTATTGACAGTGGATGTTCTCACCATATGACTGGTGACAAGAATAAGTTCTTGAATTTGGAAAGGTATGAAGGAGGAATGGTAAAGTTTGGTGACAATTCTGCTGGCAGAATCAGAGGTAGGGGAACTATTTCCTTTGATGGAAAAAGCAAAACAGGTAATGTACTATATGTTGAAGGATTGAAGCACAATCTTCTCAGTGTTGGTCAGTTAATAGACAAAGGCTATGATCTCCAGTTCAAGAATGGAAAATGTAGAATCTTTACGAGCTTCGAAACTGAAATTGCATCCGGTACTCAAACAAAAGGTAATATCTTTCATCTGGTTGGTTCAAATAAAAGTTGTCTGTTTGTTCAAGTTGATTAGAGTTGGTTATGGCATAGAAGAATGTGTCATGTAAATTTTGATAACATCATCAAGATAAGCAATATTTAGGCTATAAGAGATCTTCCAAAATTGATGAAACTTACAAATAGTTTGTGCAAAGAATGTCAGCTAGGTAAACAGAGCAGAGTCTCCTTCAAAAGCAAAGATCAGTCCTCTATTGGATTGTTGGAATTAGTACATACTGATCTCTGTGGTCCGACAAGAATCAAGAGTCTGCAAGGTGATAGATATTTCATGTTGCTAATTGATGACCATTCCTGGATGATATGGGTCACCTTCCTAAAGGAGAAATCAGAAGCCCTTGAGAAGTTCAAAATCTTCAAAGCTATGGTAGAGAATCAAACCGGATTGAAACTGAAGTGTCTAAGGTCTGATAGAGGTGGTGAATTTACATCTGGTGAGTTCATTGACTTTTGTGAGAAGCAGGGTATAAAGAGACAATTATCTGCTCCTAGGACTCCACAACAGAATGGAGTAGTTGAGAGAAAGAACCGGACCATCCAGGAAGTTGCCAGGACAATGATGTTGGAAGCAAATGTTCCTCAAATGTTTTGGAAAGAAGCTATCAGCACTGCAGTCTACACTCTCAATCGAGTTCAAATCAGAAACAACACCGGTAAGACCCCCTATGAACTCTGGTTTGGCATCACTCCTACTGTGAAATATTTTAGAGTATTTGGTAGCAAGTGTTATATTAAAAGAGATAAAGATCTAGGAAAGTTTGATGCTAGAAGTGATGAAGGAATTTTCTTGGGTTACTCCACTCAAAGCAAAGCATACCGGTGTTACAATAAGAGACTGAGGAAGATGATAGAAAGCACTAATGTGAAAGTTGATGAAGGAACTGAGAAGCCCTCAAGATTTTATGAGTTTGATGAAGATGACCAAGATGGTGTTTAGGTTTAAGGAACTCAATCCTCTCCGGTAAGTCAGAATCAGCCTAATCCGGTAAATCATGAGAAGAGATAGGTCTAAATGAGCCTGATCAAGAAGCAGCAGTGCAAGATACTCCCAAAATTCCAAGGTATGTAAGACAGAACCACTCTGAAGATCAGATCATAGGTGACAGAAACAAAGGTGTGCAAACTAGAAGGAATGTTGCTCAAAATCAGGATGAATGTTGTCTAATTTCAAAGATTGAACCTAAAACAATAAATGAAGCTTGCAATGATGAAAACTGGACCAAAGCAATGGAAGATGAATTAATGCAAATTGAGAAAAATCATACTTGGGATCTTGTACCCAGACCAAGAGACAGGAATGTGATTGGAACCAAGTGGGTCTTCCGGAACAAACTAAATGAAGCTGGTGAAGTAATTAGAAACAAAGCTAGATTGGTCTGCAAAGGCTACTCTCAAATAGAAGGAATTGATTTTGAAGAAACCTTTGCTCCGGTGGCAAGAATTGAAGCAGTCAGATTATTCCTTGCATTTGCTGCCTTTAAAGACTTCAAGGTATATTAGATGGAAGTCAAGTCTGCCTTCCTAAATGGTGATCTGGAAGAAGAAGTTTACATTGAACAACCGGATGGATTTCAATTGTCTGATAATGATGATATGGTCTGCAAGTTGAAGAAAGCATTGTATGGATTAAAGCAAGCCCCAAGAGCATGGTATGAAAGGTTGGATAAGCATCTTGTGCAGATTGGATTCAATAAAGGTACTACTGACAGTAACTTATATTTCAAAATTGATCATGAAAACATTTTGATTGTTGAAGTATTTGTGGATGATATCATTTTTGGAGGTAGAGACAGTATGTGCAAAACTTTTGCAAATCAGATGAAAAGTGATTTTGAAATGTCTATGCTTGGTGAAATGAATTTCTTCTTGGGTCTGCAAATTACTCAAACAAAGAAAGGGATCTTCATTTCTTAGACCAAATATGTGAAAGAATTGTTGAGGAAATTTGGTATGGAAGATTCAAAGCTAATGAACACTCCCATGGCAATCGGATGTAAGTTGAGCAAAGATGATGACTCCCCAAAGGCAGATCAGACAAAGTATAGATCAGTGATTGGTGGATTGTTGTATCTCACTCAGACTAGACCAGATATAATGCAGGCTGTTGGTCTTGTAGCAAGATTCCAGGCTGATCCTAAAGAATCTCATGTTATGGCAATCAAAAGAATTTTTAGGTACTTGAAAGGAACAACTGAGTATGGTCTATGGTACCCTAGAGATCCGAATTTTTCTCTTCATGCTTACACAGATGCAGATTGGGCAGGAGATGTGGATGACTAAAAAAGCACCAGTGGTGGAGCATTCTTTTTGGGAAAGAGATTGGTTTCTTGGCTAAGCAAGAAACAAGATGCAATATCTTTGTCTACAACTGAAGCAGAATACATTGCAGTAGCAGGTAGTTGCACTCAAATCTTATGGATGAAGCAGATGCTAAGAGACATTAAAGTTGAATATGAGGAGCCTATCACAATTTTTTGTGATAATTCAAGTGCAATTAATATTTCTAAGAATCCGGTATTGCATTCTAAGACTAAGCACATATCTATCAAGTTTCACTTTTTGAGAGAACAAGTGAACAAGGAAGAAGTCAGGTTGGAGTATGTTGCCTCCAAGGATCAGATTGCAGATATCTTTACTAAACCTCTTCCCAAGGACTCTTTTGAATAGCTCCAGGAGAAGTTAGGGGTCATGGCCCCTCTGGTAATGAACTAGGATGCACTGATGTGCATCAGTCCGATGGATAACATAGTCATATCTTGTGATCTGGATTGATGATGGGGAGCTGCTACTAAGGGGGAGCAGCTGGTATGATTCTGATGTGTTAGAATTGCAAGTATGAGCCCTTTGCCATTGATGTCAAAGGGGGAGAGAAGACATGTGAAAAACAAGTGGTTGATGATCAAAAGGGGAGCAGTAAAAAAAAAAAAGGAGAAGACATGTTGTTGATAGGGGGAGCTGTGACAGAAAGGAGAAGTTCTTGTCTTGATGGTTTTTCACATCATATGTTGCCATCAATGACAAAGGGGGAGATTTTGCAAGTATGAGGTGAACCAGTGTTGTCATTGATGTCAACATACTCATATTGCATTAACAAGAAGGATTGGATGAGCAGTGTGCTGAGGATATTGAGAAAATTAGCCTCAGTCAGGAACAGTGAAAAATAGTGATGAGAAGAAGGCAAATGTACTATATAGGATGAGAACCGGAGGATGCAGATTAAAGGGTTTGTAGATATGAGTCTTGAGATGCTTCAGTTAAGATTTCAGAGGTCCGCATAAAGATCTGAAGAAGTTGTGGCTGTCGGTGTGGAACCGGTTCCGGCAAGTATTCAGAGGTGACAGAGGATCACAGAAAGGTCTGGTGAGGTCCGTAATTGTGTAATCCTAATCTGCAGATTAGGAGTGTTTGGGATGTCCTTGTGATGTGTCATCTTGAGTTGTGTATGATTTTGAGGTCCGAAAATACCTTTTGCATTGTGACAGTGGCGACAGACTGTGTTCTTGACGTTTCAGATGAGGAAGAGAAGAGATTCCAGTAAGTAGAGGAAGTACGGATGTACCTGGTCATTCAGGCAGGCTTGTGAAGGTTCTTGGATCATGTTGAGGTTGTGTTGTTGGTCCGCATTGATGGTAGAGCCCGGAATTGAAGATATTCTTCCGGATGAAGTTCTTGTTCCGATTAGCCGACCGGATGAGTTGTTCATCCTGCGAATGTTCTTATGGTGGCCAACCGGATGTGTTATTCATCTTGCAGATACTCTTATGGTTGATTGCCGACTTAGATGATTGTTCCTAAGTTGATATCTTGTATAAATAAAGGTTTGTGAGTTCATTTCAAAGTGTGGATTATGTGGATGAGTGGTGTATAGCGAAGAGAAGTGCGAAGGGCAGAGTAGAGACTTTTGGGCTTAAATGGAACTGATCCAGACATGGTAGAGATGTCATTCTCCAGTTCAAGATTGTGATTCTTATCACTCTATAGACAGTGTGTCTCTTTGTAGGTAGTGGGCCTCTTTGTGAGCAGTGTGCTCGGGCAGTGAGCCCTAATTGGCAAGTGCCATTCTTTTTCTTATTCTTCTAACAGAGAATAATCCTTGGGTTAATCACCCCGTGGTTTTTCCCTTAACCGGGTTTTCCATGTCAAAATCTTGGTGTTCAATGTGTTGATGTTTATCTGCTCTTGTGTTTATGCTTTATACTTTCATGGATGATTAATTAATATGCTGTTAACTAACAAAGAAGAATCGAGTGTTTGAAGCAAAGTTTTTTACAACTGATTCATGCCCCCCCCTCTCAGTTGTATGCCCTAGATCCAACAATTGTTGGCCGTGGAAGAGTCTTAATTTGATTCCCTGATGGACAAGTAAAGGGAATCAATGGTGTTCTACATATCCCTGGTTTGACATGAAACCTTCTTTATGTAAGTAAATTAAATGATGTGGGTGTGGAGGTTGTTTTCTCAAATGGAGAATGCAAGATGACTAGAGGATCTATGGTGTTGGCTAAGGGTGTTCAGATTGGCACTCTATTTCAGCTTGATGCATGCGCATTTCAGTGTAATATTGCCTCTGTTTCAAAGAAGACTGTTGCATCTACTTCCGATGGTCATCCTTTCTGGGTACGTAAGGGTGCTCATTCTATGGAGATGAAACTTCCAGCTAAGAAGACAATATTATGGAACCAAAGGCTTGGTCACATTGGGGAAAAGGGTTTGAGGACCCTGAAGAATAAAAATCTTGTTGAGGGTATGAATGATTGTAATCTTGAGTTTGATTTCTGTGAACATTACATTTATGGAAAACAAAACTGTGTTCAGTTTTATTCCAGTTCTCACAAATCTTTTGAGGTGTTGGACTTGATTCATTCTGATGTGTTTGGTCCTTTTAATGTTCCTTCAATTTCAAAATCTATTTACTTTTTTTCATTCATTGATGACTATAGTAGAAGGACATGGGTGTATTTCCTTAGAAGTAAATCTGAAGTCTTTAATAGATACAAATAATTCAAAACTCTTGTAGAGAATCAGAAGGATAGAAAGATTAAGTGTTTGAGGACTAAAAATGGTGGTGAGTTTTGTTCAGTGGATTTTGATAAGTTTTGTAAAGAATAGGGGATTGAGAGGCACAAGACAACTCTGTATAATGCTTAGCAGAATGGAGTTGTAGAGAGGATGAACAAAACTTTGATGGAGAGGGAAAGGAGTATGCTAAGTGGAGTTGGTCTTGAACAAAAGTTCTAGGCTGAAGCTATTTCTACCGCTTGTTACCTGGTTAATAGGTCTCCTACATTAGTGCTCATTGATAAGACACCTATGGAGGTATGGTCTGGTAAAAAACCTTCATTAAGACACATTCGAGTATTTGGTTGTGAGTCATATGCACATGTGCCTAAGGAGAAGAGGTCTAAGTTGAAGAACAAGGCTGTAAAGTGTATCTTCATCAGTTATGGCATCAGTGTGAAAGGATACAAGCTTTGGGATCCAGTAGCTGAGAGAGTTTTGTATAGCAGAAGCATGATCTTCAGAGAGCTTAATCCTTCTTCTGTTGTCTTGCATCCAGAGAAAGAAGAGAAGAAAGATGATGTGGTTCAACTTCCTTCCACCCCTGCAAAAGTTGAACCAAAAACATCTATTAGACCTAATAATGAGGAGGGCTCTAGTAGCTCTGAAAGTTCAAAAGAAGATGAAGAACCTCAACCTCAACCTTTGAGGAGGTCCATGCGGATAAGGTAGCAACCTGATAGGTTTAGTTTTTCATCGCATGATTCTAGTTGTATTTTTGCTTTGATTTCTAACACTTATGAGCCTAGAACTTGTTGCAAGTATGAGGTTATCCAGTGTTGTCATTGATGTCAACATACTCATATTGCATTGACAAGAAGGATTTGATGAGCTGTGTGCTGAGGATATTGAGAAAATTAGTCTCAGTCAGGAACAGTGAAGAATAGTGATGAGAAGAAGGTAAATGTACTGTATAGGATGAGAACCGGAGGATGCGGATTAAAGGGTTAGTAGATATGAGTCTTGAGATGCTACAGTTAAGATTTCAGAGGTCCGCATGAAGATCTGAAGGAGTTGTGGCTGCCGGTATAGAACCGGGTCCGGCAAGTATCCGGAGGTGACAGAGGATCACAAAAAGGTCCGGTGAGGTCCGGAATTGTATTATCCTAATCTGCGGATTGGAAGGAGTGTTTGGGATGTCCTTGTGATGTATCATCTTGATTTGTGTATGATTTGGAGGTCCGAAAGTACCTCTTGCATTATGACAGTGGCGACAGACTGTGTTCTTGAAGTTCCGGATGAGGAAGACAAGAGATCCCAGTAAGCAGAGGAAGTGCGGATGTATCCGGACATTCAGACAGGCTTGTGAAGGTTCTTGGATCATGTTTAGGTTTTGTTGTTGGTCCGCATTGATGGTAGAGCCCGGAATTGAAGTTATTCTTCCGGATGAAGTTCTTGCTTTGTGTAGCTGACCAGATGAGATGTTCATTCTGCGAATGTTCTTGTGATGGCCGACCGGATGTGTTATTCATCTTGCGGATACTCCTATGGTTGTTTGCCAACTTAGATGCTTGTTCCTAAGTCGATGTCTTGTATAAATAATGATTTGTGAATTCATTTCAGTGTGTGGTGTGAGGATGAGCATGGTATAGCGAAGAAACGTGCGAAAAGCAGAGTAGAGATTGTTGGGCTTAATTGGAACTGATCCGGACATGGTAGAGATGTCATTCTCCAGTTCAAGACTGTGATTTTCATCACTTTGTAGACAGTGTGTCTCCTTGTAGGCAGTGGGCCTCTTTGTGAGCAGTGTGCTCGGGCAGTGAGCCCTTATTGGCATGTGCCATTCATTTTTCTTTTATTCTTCTAACAGAGAATAATTCTTGGGTTAATCACCCCGTGGTTTTTTCCCTTAACCGGGTTTTCCACGTCAAAATCTTGGTGTTCAATGTGTTGATGCTTATCTGCTCTTGTGTTTATGTATTATGCTTCCATGGATGATTATTTGATATGCTGCTAACTAACAACAGTGAGTTAAGTGTTTGAATGACAAGAAGTTTTATACAACTGATTCACCCCCCCCCCTCTCAGTTGTATGCCCTAGATCCAACAATTGGTATCAGAGCCAAGTTCCTCTGACAAGAGCTTAACCGCTTGAGGAGATCCGGGATGTTGTCATACAAGAAGGATAGTCCGAAGTTCGATGGAACCAACTTCACTCTCTGGAAAGGTCGCATGAAGTGTCACTTGGAATGCATGGGAAAAGCATATCTGGGTATGATTTCAAAACCATATGTACCTCCACAAGGTGGTCTGACTACTCTGAATGAAATCACAGAAGCTGAAAACAATCTGCGGACCAAGGAAGCTCTTCTAAGCGCATTGAATGACTCAGATCTCTCGAATGTCATTGACCTACCCACTGCATATGAGATCCTAACTAAACTGGAACTTCTGTATGAAGGAGATGAGTTTGTCAAAAGTGCAAGGTTGCAAAGTCTGAAAGGGAAATTTGAAAGATTGAAAATGAGAGATGATGAAAACATCACTACCTTTATGCCAAGAGTAAATGAGCTGGTATGTGGAATCAGAAATGCTGGTGGAACTTTAGATGAAAATGAGATTGTCTGCAAAATCCTAAGATCCCTTCCTGCTGCCTACAAAATCAAAGTTGCTGCCATTGATGAATTCAGAGCCCACACAACTGTCACAAGAGAACAACTGGCTGGCAAACTAGCTGCATTTGAAATGACCGAGTTTGGAGATGATCCTCCCAAGACTGAATCTGCTTTCAAAGCCAGTGCCTATGTGAAAGGCAAACAGAGATTTGATCCGGGTGAAAACTCATCAAGGAAAATGCCATGGTATGATCAAGCAAGAAGAGACATGGAAGAAGAAGAAGCAGAAACAGCTCAACTTGAAGCCCTCATTGCAAAAAGACTGCCAAGAGGATCCGGTAAGTATGAAGGAAAACTACCCTTTAAGTGTTTCAACTGCAATAAGATTGGTCATTTTGCCTCAAGATGTCCGGAGAGATCTGCAAGATCTAATACTCACAAACAAAGGTTTCAAAAGAATTGCTATTATGTTCATGAAGAAGATGACAATGAAGGAGTAACAGATGATGAATCAGAACCAGGAGGCAAATCCGGAAATGAGTGGGTGTTTATAGCCATCAAGGAAGAAGATTCCTTGCTCTCCGAATCTGTCAATCACAAAGTTGTTGAAAAAGCCTTGGCTGCTCAAGTGGAAGAAAAGGATGATTGGGTTATTGACAGTGGATGTTCTCACCATATGACTGGTGACAAGAATAAGTTCTTAGACTTGGAAAGATATGAAGGAGGAATGGTAAAGTTTGGTGACAATTCTGCTGGCAGAATCAGAGGTAGGGGAACTATTTCCTTTGATGGTAAGAGCAAAACAGGAAATGTACTATATGTTGAAGGATTGAAGCACAATCTTCTCAGTGTTGGTTAGTTAGTGGACAAAGGCTATGATCTCCGGTTCAAGAATGGAAAATGCAGAATCTTTACAAGCTCCGGAACTGAAATTGCATCCGGTACTCAGACAAGAGGTAACATCTTTCATCTGGTTGGTTCAAATAAAAGTTGTTTATTTGTTCAAATTGATCAGAGTTGGTTATGGCATAGAAGAATGTGTCATGTAAATTTTGATAACATTATCAAAATAAGCAATACTCAGGCTGTGAGAGATCTTCCAAAATTGATAAAACCTACAAATAGTGTGTGTAAAGAATGTCAGTTAGGCAAACAAAGCAGAGTCTCTTTTAAAAGCAAAGATCAGTCTTCTACCGGATTATTGGAATTAGTACATACTGATCTATGTGGTCCGACAAGAATCAAGAGTCTGCAAGGTGATAGATATTTCATGTTATTAATTGATGATCATTCCCGGATGATGTGGGTCACCTTTCTAAAAGAAAAATCAGAAGCTTTTGAGAAGTTCAAAATCTTCAAAGCTATGGTGGAGAATCAAACCGGATTGAAACTAAAGTGTCTAAGGTCTGATAGAGGTGGTGAATTTACATCTGGTGAATTCATTGACTTTTGTGAGAAACAGGGTATAAGGAGACAGTTGTCTGCTCCTAAGACTCCACAGCAGAATGGAGTAGTTGAGAGAAAGAACCGGACCATCCAGGAAGCTGCTAGGACAATGATGTTGGAAGCAAATGTTCCTCAAATGTTTTGGAAAGAAGCTATCAGCACTGCAGTCTACACTCTCAATCGAGTTCAAATCAGAAACAACACCGGTAAGACCCCCTATGAACTCTGGTTTGGCATCACTCCTACTGTGAAATATTTCAGAGTATTTGGTAGCAAGTGTTATATTAAAAGAGATGAAGATCTAGGAAAGTTTGATGCTAGAAGTGATGAAGGAATTTTCTTGGGCTACTCCACTCAAAGCAAAGCATACCGGTGTTACAATAAGAGATTGAGGAAGATGATAGAAAGCACCAATGTGAAGGTTGATGAAGGAATTGAGACGCCTTCAAGATTTTATGAGTTTGATGAAGATGACCAAGACAGTGTTCAAGGACCTCAATCCTCTCCGGTGAGACAGAGTCAGCCTGATCCGGTAAATCAGGAAGAAGAGTTAGATTTGAATGAGGCTGATCAAGAAACAACAGTGCTGGATACTCCCAAAATTCCAAGGTATGTAAGACTGAATCACTCTGAAGATCAGATCATAGGTGACAGAAGCAAAGGTGTACAAACTAGAAGGAATATTGCTCAAGATCAGAATGAATGTTGTCTGATTTCAAAGATTGAACCTAAAACAATAAATGAAGCCTGCAATGATGAAAACTGGACCAAAGCAATGGAAGATGAACTGATGCAAATTGAGAAAAATCATACTTGGGATCTTGTTCCCAGACCTAGAGACAGGAATGTAATTGGAACCAAGTGGGTCTTCCGGAACAAACTAAATGAAGCTGGTGAAGTAATCAGAAACAAAGCTAGATTGGTCTGCAAAGGCTACTCTCAAATAGAAGGAATTGACTTTGAAGAGACTTTTGCTCCGGTAGCAAGAATTGAAGCAGTCAGATTACTTCTTGCATTTGCTGCCTTCAAAGACTTCAAGGTATATCAGATGGATGTCAAGTCTGCCTTCCTAAATGGTGATCTGGAAGAAGAAGTCTACATTGAACAACCGGATGGATTTCAATTGTCTGATAATAATGATATGGTCTGCAAGTTGAAGAAAGCTTTGTATGGATTGAAGCAAGCCCCAAGAGCATGGTATGAAAGGTTGGATAAGCATCTTGTGCAGATTGGATTCAACAAAGGTACTGCTGACAGTAACTTATATTTCAAAATTGATCATGAAAACATTCTAATTGTTGAAGTGTTTGTGGATGATATCATTTTTGGAGGAAGAGATAGTATGTGCAAAACTTTTGCAAATCAGATGAAAAGTGAGTTCGAAATGTCTATGCTTGGTGAAATGAATTTCTTCTTGGGTCTGCAAATTACTCAAACAAAAGAGGGGATCTTCATCTCTCAGACCAAATATGTGAAAGAATTGTTAAAGAAATTTGGTATGGAAGACTCAAAGCCTATGAACACTCCTATGGCAACCGGATGTAAGTTAAGCAAAGATGATGATTCTCCAAAGGCAGATCAGACAAAGTATAGATCAATGATTGGTGGATTGTTGTATCTCACTCAAACTAGACCAGATATAATGCAGGCTGTTGGTCTTGTGGCAAGATTCCAGGCTGATCCTAGAGAATCTCATGTTATGGCAATCAAAAGAATTTTTAGATACTTGAAAGGAACAGTTGAGTATGGTCTATGGTATCCTAGAGATCCGGATTTCTCTCTTCATGCTTACACAGATGCAGATTGGGCAGGAGATGTGGATGACCGGAAGAGCACTAGTGGTGGAGCATTCTTTTTGGGGAAGAGATTGGTTTCTTGGCTAAGCAAGAAACAAGATGCAATATCTCTGTCTACAACTGAAGCAGAATACATTGCAGCAGCAGGTAGTTGCACTCAAATCTTGTGGATGAAGCAGATGCTAAGAGACATTAAAGTTGAATATGAGGAGCCTATCACAATTTTCTGTGATAATTCAAGTGCAATTAATATTTCCAAGAATCCGGTATTGCATTCTAAGACTAAGCACATATCTATCAAATTTCACTTTTTGAGAGAACAAGTAAACAAGGAAGAAGTCAGATTGGAGTATGTTCCCTCCAAGGATCAGATTGCAGATATCTTTACCAAACCTCTTCCCAAGGACTCCTTTGAATATCTCCGGGAGAAGTTAGGGGTCATGGCCCCTCCGGTGATGAACTAAGATGGCACTGATGTGCATCAGTCCGGTGGCTATCACAGTCATATCTTGTGATCCGGACTAATGAGGAGCTGCAACTAAGGGGGAGCAGCTAGTATGATTCTGATGCATGAGAATTGCAAGTATGAGCCCTTTGCCATTGATGTCAAAGGGGGAGAGAAGACATGTGAAAAACAAGTGGTTGATGATCAAAGGGGGAGCAGTAAAGGAAGAGAAGACATATGAAAAGATGAAGTTCTTGTCTTAATGGTTTTTCACATCATATGTTGCCATCAATGACAAAGGGGGAGATTGTTGCAAGTATGAGGTTATCCAGTGTTGTCATTAATGTCAACATACTCATATTGCATTGACAAGAAGGATTTGATGAGCTGTGTGCTGAGGATATTGAGAAAATTAGTCTCAGTCAGGAACAGTGAAGAACAGTGATGAGAAGAAGGTAAATGTACTGTATAGGATGAGAACCGGAGGATGCGAATTAAAGGGTTAGTAGATATGAGTCTTGAGATGCTACAGTTAAGATTTCAGAGGTCCGCATGAAGATCTGAAGGAGTTGTGGCTGCCGGTATAGAACCGGGTCCGGCAAGTATCCGGAGGTGACAGAGGATCACAAAAAGGTCCGGTGAGGTCTGGAATTGTATTATCCTAATCTGCGGATTGGAAGGAGTGTTTGGGATGTCCTTGTGATGTATCATCCTGATTTGTGTATGATTTGGAGGTCCGGAAGTACCTCTTGCATTATGACAGTGGCGACAGACTGTGTTCTTGAAGTTCCGGATGAGGAAGACAAGAGATCCCAGTAAGCAGAGGAAGTGCGGATGTATCCGGACATTCAGACAGGCTTGTGAAGGTTCTTGGATCATGTTTAGGTTTTGTTGTTGGTCCGCATTGATGGTAGAGCCCGGAATTGAAGTTATTCTTCCGGATGAAGTTCTTGCTTTGTGTAGCCGACCGGATGAGATGTTCATTCTGCGAATGTTCTTGTGATGGCCGACCGGATGTGTTATTCATCTTGCGGATACTCCTATGGTTGTTTGCCGACTTAGATGCTTGTTCCTAAGTCGATGTCTTGTATAAATAATGATTTGTGAATTCATTTCAGTGTGTGGTGTGAGGATGAGCATGGTATAGCGAAGAAACGTGCGAAAAGCAGAGTAGAGATTGTTGGGCTTAATTGGAACTGATCCGGACATGGTAGAGATGTCATTCTCCAGTTCAAGACTGTGATTTTCATCACTTTGTAGACAGTGTGTCTCCTTGTAGGCAGTGGGCCTCTTTGTGAGCAGTGTGCTCGGGCAGTGAGCCCTTATTGGCATGTGCCATTCATTTTTCTTTTATTCTTCTAACAGAGAATAATTCTTGGGTTAATCACCCCGTGGTTTTTTCCCTTAACCGGGTTTTCCACGTCAAAATCTTGATGTTCAATGTGTTGATGCTTATCTGCTCTTGTGTTTATGTATTATGCTTCCATGGATGATTATTTGATATGCTGCTAACTAACAACAGTGAGTTAAGTGTTTGAATGACAAGAAGTTTTATACAACTGATTCACCCCCCCCCCTCTCAGTTGTATGCCCTAGATCCAACAGAACTGTGAAAGAGGCTATGGTTATGAAAGATGCAGGGTCCTAGAAGGAGGCCATGGAAGAGGAGATGGCTTCTTTGGAAAAGAATAATACTTGGGACTTGGTGCCTTTGCCTAAAGGACAAAAACCTGTTGGATGCAAATGGATGTTCAAAAAGAAATTTGGTGTAGATGGCAGTGTTGAGAAATATAATGCTAGATTGGTTGTGAAGGGGTATTCACGGGTGGAGGGAATTGACTATGGTGAGATTTTCTCTCCCATTGCAAAGCTGACATCTATTTGGTTCCTATTATCTCTTGCAACAATGTATGATCTAGAATTGGAACAGATGGATGTGAAGACAACATTCCTTCATGGTGACTTGGAGGAAGAAATCTATATATCACAACCAGATCACTACGTGGTGAAAGGTAAAGAAAATCTGGTTTGTAAGTTGAAAAAGTCTTTGTATGGTTTGAAATAGTCTCCTATGATGTGGTACCAGAAGTTTGATGCCTTTGTGTTGAGTATTGGAATTTAGAGATCAAAATCAAATCATTGTGTTTACTACAAGTTTGACAATGATCACATTCTCATTATTGCATTATATGTTGATGATATGTTACTCATTGGGAATGGTAAAAGTTTGATTTCTGATTTGAAGTCTCAGTTGTCAGCACAGTTTGAAATGAAAATCTAGGGGCAACTTGGTACATTCTGGGAATGGAAATCAGAAGAGACAGAGCAAACATAAAACTTTGGTTAGGCCAGAGTAAGTATGTTAACACTATGTTGGAGAGATTCGGCATGATGGATTACAGACCTTTGACTGTTCCTATTACAATGGGGACAAAGTTATATGTTGAAGATTGTCCAAAGTCTCCTTCTGAGATAGAGGATATGAGCAGAGTTCCTTATGCTAGTGCGGTTGGCAGTTTGATGTATGCAATGGTTTGTACAAGACTAGACATTGCCCAAGCAATGGGAGTCCTTAGTTGATTTATGGCTAATCCTGAATGGGTACATTGGGATGCAGTGAAGAAAGTGTTCAGATATTTATGGGGTAATTATGAGTATTCCTTATGTTATCATGGTTATCCTATAGGACCTCGGCATTCACTTTGTATTCATGGATTTAGATTGGGCAGGTGACATTGACAACAGGAGATCCACCAGTGCTTATGTGTTCACTATGTTTAGTGGTGCTATTAGTTGGATGAGTAAGCGACAACCTGTGGTCACTTTATCCACTACTGAAGCTAACTACATGGCAGCAACTCATGCCTGTAAAGAAACCATTTGGCTTAAGAGATTGTGTTTTGATGTTGGATTTGATGTAGGGAAGATTACTATTTGTTGTGACAGTTAGAGTGCCATATGTTTGGCAAAGAATCCTACTTTCCACGCAAGAACTAAGTATATTGATGTCCAATACCATTTTGTTCTTGACATGGTAGATGATGGGAAGGTAAACTTGGAAAAAGTTTAAACTTTGATGAATATTGCAAATTCCTTGACAAAACCTATGAGCACAGAGAATTTCAGATGGTGTTCAAAGTCTATGGGCCTCACGATCCCTAGAAATTAAATCATGGTGTTGATACTCCCTTTGCTCTTGCAAGGTGTTCGACAAGTGGGAGAATGTTAAGAAAAGTGTCTCAACCTTACAACTTTGAAAGATTACTATTCTTCCTAGTTTTGGTCTTTTTGAATACCCTTTATCTTGGAGAATGGTCTGGAACCTTCAAAAATTCCAAAAGTTTCCAAACGAGCTAAAAATAGCGAGACTTACTATTTTTAGTAAGTCCTTTGATTGAGCTCAGATTGACCTAAATTTTTTCCCAAAAGGTGAGGAATAACTAAGTGAACATCTTAGGTGAGTTTCGTCTCAAGATCATATTAGGATTGCGAGATATTAAAGTTTCTATTTTTTGAAACTACAGGAAAAAGTCTTTAAACTCAATTACCAGAATCAAAACTTCTCTAAATATCCTAAAAATTGTCATAACCAGCATAGACAATTATAGGGTGATAGATCTCTTCATGATCTTTCCAACGCATTAAACGGTTCGTCAATCAGACACCCGAATCAAAAGTTATGGCCTCCAGAAGTTGGACCTTCTATTTTTTGGGAAATGTAAAAACGTGTTGGACACATAAAAGAGTTGTAAAGGGGAGAGTTACATGTGTTGGTGTGTGGTTTGGCACATTACAAGGCATATTTGATTGGAGATAATTTGGGTGCCACTTTTGGGTGGTTTTAGCTCATGGTTTTGTAATTACCGTTGGCGGTGTACTGTACTTTATCTCCTATATATCAGGAGTTGGAGATGGAGGTTGTATGTAAGAATCTTATAGATGTCAAGTTGCCTCCTAAATCTCTGGTTGGATATACTCCTATAAAATCTTGCTCTACAAGTATATTGTAATCTTCATGATTCCTAAATAACATATTGGGTAGCTTTGAAGTGTGGGGTTTTTTACTTGGAAGGGTTTTCCCCACGTATATCTTGTGTTGTGAGTTTTGTGTTTGCATTTGGAAGTTGTTATTATCTTTCTATTAATGTGCATCTTAATCTATAACTGTAAAAGTAAAAATTTGCATAAGTCTTTCCTCAGTAGATTAGTGTAGGAAGCGTTTCCACATATTGTGCTTTCTTTCAAACATAAGATTCCTCCACATCGGCCAAGGAAGATCACAAACTCCAATGAAGAGCTGTAACATGTGTACACATGAATGGAATAATGTACGGAGCTCAGGGAAGGTTGGCCATGAACCAATCAACATTGAATGATGTATCATTTATCTCTGCAAGTCATGAAATGCTTTGCAAGTCTTCTCCTTTAGCTAATTGTCTAAGACTGTCGGGATGCTCTATTCTGAGGAACAATCGATCTTCTAAGAGTGATATCTTAGTGGTACCTGATCCAAATGTTTTGAGATTTGGATATGATGTGCATGAATGTGTCTAGATGCTAAGTATAGCTCTGCAAGGTCTAAAATGCAACTACGGTAGAATGCGAACAAAAAAATAGAAACTGCTTCTGAATGAACTGACTATACTAAACTAGAAAAATTTTAAAAAAAAACAAATTGAAATGCAAATGTTTTTGGTTGATGCAAGATTAATCTTGAACCAGGGATGCTTCTTCATCATCTTCAAAGATGAAATCACTACACATAGCCGTGAATGTTGCCACATGAGTATTAGGATCACCTTTTCCAATATTTTTCAAAGTGAGGAGTTTCAAACTTATTAGGCATAGGAGTTCTAAGGATTGTGAAAGATAAAAGACTATGAGCATGATATGTTGGTAAATTAGGTTGAGAAGAATTTGTCAATCTTGTCACCTTCTGTTGTAAAGAAGTCATGCTTTGCAAGAGTTAGTTTAGGAGGGCATCATTAGGAGATGTGGTTTGAGAATTGGAGGTTGTGGTCATGAAATTTTGAGGTAATTGATTATGAGTGGTAATGAAAGGTGGTTGGGAATAATTGTGAGTGGAAGGTGGTTGGGAATAGTTATAAGTGAAAGCTGGTTGAGAATAAGTGGAATGGGGAGGTGGTTGAGAGTGATTATTCATGTAAGAAGTCACCCTAGGTGCTAGATTTTAATAATTGAATCCCACAACCTTGTAATTCTAAGAATTAATGCCATTAGATACTCCAACACTAGTGGTAGCATTGCTACAAGCAGGTGCATTAGTGGTTAGAATTGATGATGTAAAAGAAGACATTCCAGTAGTCAGTATAGGTGTCGATACTTGTGTATGAGTCAATGATGAGATATTAATAGTATTTGCACACTCAGTCTCCGTCATAATGTTGTTATGCACTATATGAGACAATCCACATATTGTATTATCAATTCTCTTAAATTCATGAACAACAGGTACAACTTCTTTAGCTATCCTTTCTTTTTCCACAAATACTTGAAAATCAACTAGTTTCTTATCAAGTTTGTTTATTTTCTCATCAGGTACATGTGTTATCGCAACAATGGTATCTTCAAAATCATGAAATGTTTGTTCTTCCATTGTAGTTGTAGGAGGTATAATATCTTGCAAAGTTTGCGTTTCTCCTTTTGTAAAGAAGGTGTTCAATGGATTTTCTGATTTAGGAACAATGTTGCTATTAGGAGCACTAGAACCCATTAATTGAACACTTCTCCTTAAAGGGATATTTTATTAGGGCAGCAGGTTATAAGACTCATGCAAAGGAAATATACAACACTCAATGCACAAACTAATAGAACAAACCCTAGGATGAAGGTATAGTTATTGAAATACACAATGTGTAAATGCAAAAATTGAGATGTAAATGCAAAAACACACTATGATGAAACACTACTATCAAAATCAAATTTGAATAAGTGTTAAAAATGAGTACTAAAATATGAAACAAGATTTTAACCACAACCCCTAGCTTCTGCAAAAACTAGGTTATATGAAAAATACACAATTTCAAGCAAACCCTAACAAATAAAGTATGAAAATGCAAGGTAAATGATTATGTAATGATGTAATTTTGCAATTTATATTAGATCTGGTGTAAATATCAGAGATTTAAATGATATGGATGAAATCAAATGCAAATAGTGTAAACTATGTCTAAATGCAAGCCTAGGATGCTTGATTTTTTCAAAATTTTCAATTTTTTTGTAAAATTTTCAAATGTAATATGATGATAATAAAATGTATGAATGCAAATCTGATGTACAACACTCAACAAGGTGCAAATTCAGTAGAAACATGGGTTCACCAAAATGTAATGTAGGAAAAGAGGGGTTGATGGGATTGATCGATAGTTTAGTTAGGTCCTCCTTTCACTCAATACATTCAAGAACATTTAACATAGTTGAATCACAACTTCTGTAAGAGGACTCAACTATCAGGTTGGATGTCACTTGGAATGATAAGGAAATTTAGAATTTGATTGATTAATGTATTTATTTTAGTCTGATTTAGCTTAAAACCCTAATTATGCAAAATCGTAAACAAACAGACGAAACCTGATAAATCCTTGTATAGAAATAGACTAAATATAGATTAGATACATAATAGATTTTGAGTTTTGGAATACAGAAAAGTCAGGGGCAAAAGAGTGGGCACCCAAGCCCAAGGTGTTGCTTTTTCTAAGGGCTTCGGGATCTTTTCTGCAACTGACTACAACTAATTCAGAGATTCTCCATGCTGTGAAATTGAGGGTCAAGGGTGCGGGCACCCAAGCCCTTTTTGAGCTATTTCTTTCCTTTTTCTTCAGATCCTAATTCCTTACACTCTGCAACTCCACTCTTTGAGATCTGATACATGTCACATGCAATCACAAGAGAAGGGTTGGGGTTGTGGTGTTTAAGAGCTTACCTCAGTCAAGCCTCAAAATGTCATTCAAGCCTTCCAACACCATTGTTTGATAGAGAGTGCATGTCCTTGCAGGATATAGGAAAAAACAATGATAAAAATGATAGATTGAATCACAAATAGATATCACCTCGGAGGTGTAGCTCTCACGGAGATGAATCTCTTTCATGCCATGAGAAGATGAAGCCAAATCTGCAATAACAAACACAATAACAACACAAGTCTTTTTTGCAACACAATGAATGCCTCAAATACTCTAAAATCACAAGTTTTCCAAAATCTCAAAATCATCTTCTCTAGTTTACAAATGAAGTCCTAAACATGATTATATATGCATTCTCACTACAAATGTCGTAATTCAAATTCAAGATGTCGGCAATAGACACATTTAACAGTAACTTTGCTGACATTGAAATTTGGGACCCCGCCAAAATAGGGCAGGGCAAGGGCATGGGTACCCAAGCCTAGGGGCCTATTTTGGGTCAAGGTTAAGCTTAGAGAAGTCCCCTAAGTCCCATTTGTCATGGGTTTTGGGGCATTTTGTCTCAGGATTCATTTCTAACATGCATGATTAAAATTAAGGGACCCAGGAGCTAAACTTAGGAGGTAAAAGTCCTAGGGGACATTTTACGACATAACAATGTCTAATCCTGGTAGAGTTCATTGGGATGTAGTTCAAAGAGTCTTAAATATTTGTGGGGTACCTTAGAGTACTCATTGTGTTATAATGGAAATTTAATAGGAGGCATGCATTCCCTTGATATTCATGGATATGTGAATTCAGACTAGGTAGGTGATGTTGATAGCAAATGATCCACTAGTGCTTATGTATTTACTTTATTTAGTGGTGCAATTAATTGGATAAGTGACAAGTTGTGGTTTCTTTGTCCACTAATGAAGTTGAGTATATGGAAGTTACTCATGCTTGTAAAGAAGCCATTTGGCTTAAGATATTGTGTTCAAATATTAGAATAAAAAAAGGTGCAGTGACAATTTATTGTGACATTTAGAGTCTGATATGGCTAGCTAAGAACCTAAAATTTCATTCCAAGACCAAGCACATTGATGTACAATTACATTTTTTTAGAGATATAGTCAAGGATGGCATGGTGAAGCTAGTTAAGGTAGAGACTTTGATGAATGTAGAAGATTCATTAACTAAGACTGTGAGCATAGAGAAGTTCAGATGGTGTTCAGGGTCTATAGGCCTCTCAACCCCTAGCAATTAAATCATGGTGTTAATACTCCCTTTTTCTCTTGCAAGGTGTTCGACAAGTGGGAGAATGTTAGGAAAGGTGTCTCAACCTTGCAACTACAAAAGGTTTCTACTCTTCCCAATTTTGGTCTTTTCTAATACCCTTTATCTCGAAGAATGGTTTCAAACTTCCAAAGTTTCAAAAAGGGCTAAAAATGGTAGGACTTACTATTTTTAGAAACAATACATTTGAGCATGGATGGACCTAAAATTTTCCCAAAAGGTGTGGAACTGCCAAGTAAACATCTTCGATGAATTTTGACTCAACTTCACACCTGGATTGCAAGATATTAATGTTTTGGTTTTTGAAACTCCTAAAAAATTTGAACTCGATTTTGAGGCACTTATAGGTCCCTAAATGCCCTGAAAGTTTTCTACTTGATATATCACTTCTTGAGCTTTTTGACGCATCAAACAATTTGTCAATCAAACACCTGAATCAAAAGTTATGGCCTCCAGAAGTTGGAGGTCCTATTTTGAGAAATATGAAAACATGATGGACAGTTAAAAGAGTTGTAAAGGGGAGAGTTACACATGTTCATGTGTGATTTGGCATATCGCAAGGTATCTTTGATTGGAGATAATTTGGGAGCCACTTTTGGGTGGTTTTGGCTCATGGTTTTGTAATTAAGGTTGGCGATGTATTGTATTGTATCTTCTATATATCAAGAGCTTGAGATGGAGTTTGCATGTAAGAGTCTTATAGATGTTGAGTTGTCTCTGGATCTCTAGTTGGTTATACTCCTATGAAAGCTTGCTCTGCAAGTATATTGTAATCTTCTTGATTCCTAAATAATATATTGGGTGACTTTGGAGTGTGGGGTTTTTCTCCCAAAAGGGTTTCTCCACGTAATCACCATGTCGTGGTATGATTACTATTTGTGTTTATTTTTGTAATTGTTGTAAAGATCTAAAAAGTTCTACATATCCTTCCCCTCAAGATTAGTGTAGGAAGTTGTTTTGCTACCTTAGATTCCTTACAAGTGGTATCAAAGCTTGATCAACTTTGGTTCTAGTTTTGGGTTGTTGGGTTTTTTTAACTAATCCAATTTTGAGTGGGAGCTTCTACAGAAGATACCTTGTGATCTTAATGCAAGAATTTTTAGATGGTGAGCACATCAAGAAGAAAAGAGGTAGAAAATTTTTCTAGTAACAATTTTGACATGTGGAAGCTGAAGATAGAGGATCTATTATTTGATCAATATTTGTAGGATGCTAATGATGAGAAAGTTTCAAGGCCGACATGAAAATAGCACACTTACACTGAGAGGGGGGGTGAATAAGTGTGGTTCAATACAATGCTTTATTCAATAACTTTAAACACATCAAATCAAATAAGAGAATGAAACCATTAAGACAAATATGCACACATGACACCAGATTTACATGGAAACCCTATGAGGGAAAAAACCACTGAAAGTTGCTTGAGTCTACTACTCAAATCCAACCTCAAAATAAAGAAAAGTACATTTGTTTTTGAAGCACCCACTCCAAGGTACAAAAGACACCTATAGCACTGTTTTCTTTTTCAACACAAGTATAATGCACACCTGGTTCAAATCAAACACCTTCTGAAACTCTAACTTCAATGAGGCACCCACATCAAAACATGAAAAACAACAACACCACAAAACCCTTAAAAGAGACTAATAAGTGTGCAAGTTGTGATTCTTGAGCAATCTGATTTGCACCAGTTAAGCACATGTTATTCTCTGCAAAAAATAAACTCTGCAAAGTGACATGAACTCCATCGCACATCCCTCATTGAAAACAAACCCTCAACAATACTTATGCCCTCACTGCATACGCTATCTCAACAATAAAAAAAGCCTTCACACAACTCTTTTTCTTACAGTCTATACTCTGCATCTTTTATTCTATAGGAAATAGGATATATCTCTTATGTTCACAAGGTCATAAGAGCCTCCATCCTCATCAAATCACAAAACAATACCAAACAATTTGTAATCTCTATATGCTTTTTGTTTTTGCAGCAGTTTGAAATCTCAGTATAAATTATACTCTGCAGATCTCTATTTTAAACTCAAATAGCAAAATGCCAAATACATAGTGTGTACATTATCATTAACTCACCATAGTTCTCAAGAAGCAAACTTCAAGTCTCATGGAGAGGAAGATTTAAACCTTCTATGATTTAGTTCCATAAACAATTAGTAAAGACAGTTAATCAACTTCTCAATAGAGTATACGGCCATATGAATGTCAAATGCCAAACATAACATCAAACCATTAGGGTTTCAAATCCATTTAAAACGTAAGCGTCAATCTTCAACTTCGTAGGCAGTGGAAATTAATTAAGAACCATTGATTTTCTATTTCAGCTCTTTTAAAAACTTCTTACCAGTGAGGACTGGGCTCCTTAAGAGAGGGGACTGATCACTTGATGAATATAACCCCTTCGGGTTATAACTTAAGTCTCTCCTTGCCTGTGATACCTGGTCACCGCTTGGATATAATAAAAAGTAACTACCTTTTGTGATGGATAAAAAGCCTTTGACATAGGTTTTAAAGCATAAAAAACTCCTAGGGTTTTTTAGGGTTTTAAGACTTGAAGCTTGAAACAAAACATGAATACAGGTAAGATTTCAACCCTAAATTTTGACACAGACCTGTAAAGATAGAAACAAGACATAGAGATTAAACCATGACATTAGAGATTATGGGGTTCCAAAGTCTTTAACACTTGAAGATTATGGATGACAACATATAACAAACCCTAATCATGAACACAAGAGATGAGCCAATCACTAAACCACTAATGATAACCAGAGGATAGATTAAGGAGAGCATCAAAGACATCAACTACAACATAAAGACCTCCATTCTTCTTACAAGCAAAACTCATGAGACACCATTATAAAGGTAACTCCA
Organism: Cunninghamia lanceolata; assembly: GCA_027924645.1. Taxonomy (NCBI): domain Eukaryota; kingdom Viridiplantae; phylum Streptophyta; class Pinopsida; order Cupressales; family Cupressaceae; genus Cunninghamia; species Cunninghamia lanceolata. The sequence continues at coordinate 6,204,930 of BSBN01000082.1, forward strand.
TCAAGTCACAATAACCATGTAAGCTCACAATGACAATGTCAACATACAACTGAGTGACTAGAACCAAGTATCATGAGCATCAACACCACTGTGATCTCTGTAATTTCCAACTTGCAACAACTAACATCTGCACTTGCTTTTCATTGTCTATTATCAAGTATGAACTCTATGAACTCCCCAAGAGCATCACATGAAACTTATCAATCCAAGACCTTGAAACATGAACTTAGAATCCATCTAAAGATGTGACATGCCAAACCTTTCCTCCTGATGGTGAAGACCAATAAAACAACTTCCAACTTTTGACATCAATGAAAAACATTTTCCAACAATCTTCCCCTTTGTCATTGATGGAAAAATATCATCTCCACTCTCTCTCCCCCCCTTTGACATCAAAGACAAAGGGTTATGTACTCCCCCTATCAAGAAACAATCAACACTGATGTAGTTCCTGATGAAAGCACATTTGATAAAGGACAGTGGATTGGTACAGATCATCTGCTACCTTTGTAAGCAACATTATCATAAAGATGATAACAAGGCCAAAGTATGGAAACACAATAAACCTATCACTGTCAGAGATCCTCAACATTGCACCACTATCATGAAGACCAATAAAACAACTACCAACTATGTCATAACATAGTGAATTGACCTTTGCAACCAAAGAACCATCCTGGCAGTAACAACACTTTATATCTCTGAACAGTCTTGTCAACAATAACATTGCACTGCATATACCTGAGAACATTCAGAGAACATTGTCATGAAGACTGCAATGTCTTTGTAACTGAACCTACTTGTCTTTTCAATTACATATCAAGGCACGTGAGCACACTCCTATCACTAGCACTCATCAACATGGTTTCTAACATTAGATTCCATTTCTTTGAGACATTGTCACTCATAAATAATTTGTATACAATCTATTAATAGTGAATCATCAATCTGATTACACTCACATAACGGTGCTAACTTATGCATCTAATTGACATATTAACTGTCAAAACATCATTAAACTTTTTATTATCGTCATCTTACCAAGAAAGGTACATATACCACATCTCTTTGAGACATTTTGTCACTAGTTTCAAGTTCTCTGACTATGTGCATACAAGTCTGTCAATTATGCTTTAATGAATACAGAACCTTGTTTCAAAGTTGTCAAGCAAACTGTTGTCATTTCTTTTATAAATCTTTGATACTACCCTGCTCACTACAACTTTCATATACAAACAATCATAGTTGCAACAAAGTTTGATATAACTCATTGTCACAAATCAATGTCTGATGCAAATAGAGCATGTAGAATCCCCTAAAAAGTAGGTCTGTAATCAACTGCTTCTTTGGACAAATGGATCACTGTATCACTACCCACACATATCACTACTACAATCTCAAGACAACATCTCATTACTGCAACACGGAAGACTATTAACCTATGACTGAGATCTGGTCTTTATGACTATTAAATTGATCCATATGAGACTGACATCATCCAAACCAATATTTTGCATCAATACTACTATCACTAACCATAGAAAGAAGACACTGTTATGACATTCAATGTATTACAACACTGCATTTTGCAAAGGCACAACTAGAAAAATATGAAAGATTATGAATATCAAACATGGCTCTAAACATCATAACAACTTCAAGGTCCATATCACTATCCAAAAATAGGAGTATTAACATTTGCAAGATCCACATCATATTGCAAATGTGAAACAAGGACTGCCATTAACTTCTCTACCATTATAACCTTATTCACTGTCAGATATGTTTGACTGTCATGACACGCTATATCATCAATGCATCACTTCATTGTAACTTAAAAACATTGCAATGTCAAACATGACTTTTAGGAAAATGGCTAATATATAGTCTGATGTAGAGTTTATACACAAATTTACCATCTTTTCTCTAATACCCTTTAGGAATACAAGGGGTCCAAGATCACTGTCCACCTCTACAACAATGAAAGAACTTGATCATACTCTCATAGTCATATATGATGTCATGCAATCCTTCTATATTTTGTATACATGGCTACTAGGACACTTGTAATTACAACATTTGACAACAACCTTTATACCTTGAACCTGTTCCAAAGAATACTAACTGAAAGAAAGCTAGAAAAGGTTTCAAAGTTAGTTATATACCTTTGCCTATGACTACATTAACTTCACATCAAGCCACCACTACAACCATTGAAGAAATCATGAGATCACAATGTCATAAGATCATAGGTGAATATTAGTGCACATTATTCCTTTTATCTAGGATAGTCACTTAATGATGAAAGATATACATTGAATGTACTATTACATACAAACATTGATTGAGCTTATTACCAAACCATTACTTGGATGAATCACTGACCTCTAGAAACACCTTTTTAACTTGCTCCTTGACTGCTACAACATTCTAATTTTCTCCTTGGGGTTGAAATATGAGGCATTGAGCATCTCCCCCTGACTTCATGAGTCTAATTATGCAAATAGTGATGTTTCTTGTGTATTGTGCACAAGATTGGGTTGCTTCTTCTCTTGATCTTGTTTCAATATCTAGACTTTCACATCTAACTTCTTCTTGCCCAAGGTATCCGCTCTTTTTTTTCTAGATGATTTCTTCAAATTACTCCTACAATGCTATGCCTTATGCCTAATGTTATGACACTTAAAGCAAATGATATTATTACCAACTAGAGGGGCAAAGGAATTAATCATGTCTTCTTGTGTTCCAAACATGACTATGTCTTTCATATGCTCTACAGTCTCTTCCTATGTGACCAACTTTGTTACAATTATAGAAAGCTACATTCATATGTCTAGAGGATGCAAATGGACTTCTATTTGGCCTTATTGTATGTGTAAATTGACAAGTTGCAACCTTATGAGCAAAGATATGATAGAAATGATAATAACAGGAAAGTGTGAATAGTTGTACCTTATTACTTGACAATGTCTGGTAGGTGGAGATCTTAAGGAGCTATTTGTCCTTCTCCCTTCATCAACAAATTTATCTTCTATCTTCTTCTTATCTTCAAGCACAACAACATGATAACTTAGATCAATTTTCTTTCTAGGTACATTTCTAACTTTAGAAGTTTGCCCCACTTCATAGCTTAATCATGTAGTATCATTATAACACTTTTGCTTGCCCAACAACTCATACAATTTTCTGGTGCTATCCTCAAACTTCTATTTTTTCTCTAACTACTTTCTCAGGGACATAACATCTGCCTCTAACTTTTGACAAACCTCTACTTTTATTTGCACATCCATTCTTGTGACTTATTCAATTCTTTTAGACTCTTCCAACTGTAGTTTCAGATCTACAATGTGTTTATCAGTTTCTTCAAGTTTAACCTTAAGTTTTTCATTTCTTTTCCTTTCATGTTTCAGGTCAGCAAGTGAAGCAATCCGCTCTCCCTCAAAATCAACTTCTTCTACCACAGAATCATCATATTCTTCCACAATAATGTTGTCTTCTTCTTCTTTATTAGATGAGTTCTTTTCTTTTTCAAATGCCATAAACACACATTGATTTTGGTCACTTGTGTTGATAACTAAGAGGGGGGGTGGGGTTGAATCAGTTACCTTAATTAATTTAACTTTCTGCTCTTCTTTAACAACTAGTGCAGCATCAAAACAAATAAGCATTCATAACCATGAAAGCAGAAACAAAGTCAAGATACATAACACAATGATTTTGACGTGGAAAACCTGGTTAAGGGAAAAACCACAGGGTGACTAACCCAAGATTGTATTCTTTGTTAAAAGAATAAGATAGTAAAAAATGGCACTTGCCAATTAGGGCTCACTGCCCGAGCACATTGCTCACAAGAGGCTCACTGCCTACAATAGTTTATACAAGGAAACTAGATACTTGAACTGATGAGAAGCATCCACATATGCTGAGGTTCAGTTTCGGTTAGGCTCAATACACTGATCTGCTGCACTTCATTCTTCCTCTTCTTTGGTACTGCTGTCCTATCACATACCGGACCTGCCTTACTACTTCCACACTACTCTTCTACTTTTATTCGCACACTTCAACACACAACACACACCTTCATACCGAAATCAATCTGGTATATATATCCGCACCAAGGATTTCATCCACTTTCTAGTCGGCATCCAGAATACTTACTATTTTCCCAAACTCTTGGTCTGTTAGTTGAATCCTTGCTTATCAAGTGATGTGTATCAAAGAGATACTCATAGAAGTCATCAATCATGTTGGCCAATCATGAATGATACCTTAGTAAGCTTGATCACCATCAATATCTCATCCGGATCAAGGTCTGATACTCTGTCGGTCAGTTCTTCCTCAGTCTACTCTGTCAAACAGGAACCCAATACTTAGGTGCTTATATATCTTGACTCTTTCATCACCGGAGGTTCACTCTCTAGAATGTATCAGTTAAGGTACTCCTCTTGACTTCCCCAAGTCCACACTTTACTAAGATACTTCCTCTGAGAGATCCAGAGCTTATTGTTAGGCCTTGCTGCATGCTCTATTATTGCTTACTGAACCACAACACTCTTCAATCTGACTTCCAGTATAAGCACACCATGTCCTGTAGATGGGTGGGATGAACTTTGTTGCCATCAATGACAACACTCATGAAGCTACACTGTGTCTCTTTCCAACAATCTCCCCATTTGGCATTGATGGCAACACTTAGTGAAAAATGACTAAGTGTCACACTGCACTCCCCCTTGGTTGATGCTCTGTTCTACTGTACACTTTACCGGAGCTCCCCCTTAGCTATGCTCCACATTTTTCACTGCTGCTCACTCCCCCTTTGACATCAATGGCAAAGGGTAGGATCCGCACACCAAAATTTCCCAAAACCAATCTATACTTAGCTGTATAAGTATATATACAAGTTGTACTTACATATATTTAAGTATATTTGCAAAAGTATTCTTCAACTGTACAACTTCTATCGCCCAACTCTGCTTCATCTTGTCCAAAATTGAGATGTGACCACTCAACAGGAATGCAAAAGCTTCTGCCTTCTTAAGATCTATCGGATCACTGGTCCGGGTTGTTGCCTGAGCATCGGTTAGGGCCTCATGCATGGCCTCTAACTTAGGGATAATGATCCCTCTAAGTTCACTTAACCTGTTTGTTCTATTTTTCTTCTCCTTCTCTAGCTTCTTTATTTCATCTACGACTGCAATAGTCTGACATTCTTGATTTACTATGGAATAGGAGAGAGGGTCAAAACTTTGAGATAAACTTAACAGTTTATCCTCTTGCTCTTTTGCTTTCTTCTCAATATCCTTGGTCATTTTAGACCAGGATAAACAAAATTTATATATATCTCCGCCATCTTTGAGAGCATTTTCTAAGCTCTTTATCCCAATATCCATAACTCTCCTATCATTTGAAATTAGTCCTTGTAACTCAGTGAATCTCTTATCCATAAACTCTTTCCGCACCTTCTCCTCAGCTGATTTCTCCAAAGACTCAAAATGAGTGCTGACAGAACTAACAAGAGACTTGAGATTACCAGATGAAGAGGCTAAGGAATCCTTTTGAAAGGATGACATGATCTTTTCCAACACACTGGATGCTATCTCTAGTAGCTCACAGTCTTCCATGTGAGACTTTAGAAGTTTCTCTTTTGCCTTTGCTTGGGCAAAGGATGCTATCTTCATTGTTTGAATCGGGGAGAGAGAATCAAAGTCGAATGGTCCTTGAAGTAGCTCTGGTTCATCAATCTCCATCATTTCTTTAGTTAAGAAATCTTTGACAGTTTCTACAGTGTCTCTTTCCAGAGACAGAGTTTTCTTTCCTTCTATAGCTTCAGCACTGTCACTTGTGGTCTTCTTAGTTTGACCTTCTTCTCTTTCCTTCACTTCTTCTTTTTCCTCTAATCTTTCTCCTCCTTTAGATCCAGAGACTGCTGGGGAATTCAGATGAGAGATATTTTCTTCTTCTTGGACTTCTTCTTCCAGAACAGAGGAATCCTGGTCCTTGGACTTCTCCTCACCTATCTCCTTTGTTTTTTCTGCAATCTTTTTAGTAGGATCTTTCTTTGATGCACTTTGTCTTTCAACATCAGAAGGTTCATCACTTGCGTCCTCTATAATGGGAATGTTGAATCTTTTGTATGCATTCTAGAGGATCTCTTCTATCTCTTTTGCTACTTTGTCAGTTTCTCCAAGCATAAGTTGATTCATTCTAGCTTTGCTCTGGAACTCATCCTTGCAATCTTTGAAGATCATATTCATTTGCTTTGGAGTGATTGAAGGATATAGCTGAATAGCTATCTATTCTCAGATCTCAAGATCCTTTGCCTTAGCATTATTCTTCCTTATTTCTAATTCCTTCTCTAGGCTTTTGGGAATGAGAGATATGATTTCAATAAAAGCCTTATTGTAGATATTTAGATACCTGACTGTAGCTTCTTGCAAGATCTTCTGGTCAGCTTTATTATACTCATCATAGAACTCAGTCATTGGTTTTAGGTTCCCATCCACAGTAATTGATTTGATGATATCATTAATGCGAAGAGTGGGCTTTTCAACAAATTCCTCTACCTTCTCTTCCTTGTCTTGACCAGTAGAGGGTTCACCAGATGTTTTCTTCTTCTTCTTCATTTTCTTGACCTCTTCATCAGATTCAGTCTCTTCATCATCCTTTTGACTCGCATAAGATCTTGTGGCCTTTGTCTTAGTTCTCTTCTCTCCTTTACTAGATGATTTTGCTTCCGGTTTTGATGCCTTTGAGCTCTTAGCAGTGGCAGGTGCAGAGGTCTTAGAGGATCTGGTCCGAGAGGGGACTTCCACCGGAGCACCTTCTTTCTTTGCCTTTTCTTTTTCTTTCTCTACCCTTTCTATCTTCTCTCTATTTGCATCAAGTGCCTCCTTTGAAATTCCATGCCTCTTGGCAAAATCTTCTACTTCCCTCCTTACCTTTCTCTTGATCTCAGGTTGTCTCAGTTCAACATGAACTTTTACACTTAGTTCTTGGTAAGTTCCAAACCTTTCTGCCTTAGGATCTTTGGGCTGGCTCAGCAGATGTTGGATATGCAGTTCTAGGATCTTCTCATCAACCTCATACCCCATTGGCGTGATCCATACTATTCTTGGTTCTACTGCCTCCATCAGACATTGATCAGTGTCTACCATAAAGCACACTGTATCCTTGTATTTTTCAACTAGGGATTGGGGAATTCTTTCTCTAGCCTGCATCATGCTTTGGAAGTTTTTGAAATAACCCCACAGTGCAGTGTTTTGAGCCTTGGCATCACCAAGCCCATGCAAGTAATCTCTGATTTGAATTGCAACAGGTTTGTCATTCTACCATACCCAACCACTAGATCTGGGCAACTCATTCATAAAGAAGAAGAATAAACACAGTATCAGCCCACCATACTTGAAGGAGTTCTTCTTGTCCTTCTTGATCTTTTGTAGGTTTTCCATCAGTTGGCTCAGAAGGAGTTCACAAATATCATAATCTACATTCTTTCTCAACATTTCATAAGTAGTGTAGATTGTTGTTCCAGATATAGTGTTCTCTGTTGGAGTGATATATCTTGTAGCCAATAAACATGGAGGCAAACTTGATGTTTGGATCTGTGATATCCTCAACTGTCATTGCTCTTTTATCAAATTTAGATCTGGTAGCCTCACTCACAGTTTGGTTTTTGACTAATTGTAGAGTAGGTAGCCCACCGAATGAGTGCAATTTGGTTATTGCCCTAATTGCTTCCTTGGTTATCTTGAATGGCCTCATCAACCACATAAAGTTGTCATGCATTCTGCTCAAAACATACCGGACCCAATCATCTTCAGCAAAATAGGGGAAATGAATGCACTGTCCAAAATGTTGATCCTGAATGGCCTTATACTGAGGTTTTAGTTCAAATGATTCATCTATCAATTCCTTGTGGTAGATATCCATCATCTTGGATTCACCAAATTCTTTAATGTTTGCATGAATGTAAACCCTAACATCTTCTACATGCAGAATTCCATGTGGAATGCTAGAAAATACACCTAGGGGATCAACTTCTAGGGATTTATAGGGATGTTTTCTAAATTTAGCATGCGGCCTATCAGTGATCTTCACCACATTCAAAGTAGCCATCTTTCAAAGATTCACAGAGAGATTTTCAAGAGCAAAAAATACCATTTACGCTTCTAGGGTTCACAATATGAACCGGATCGGATTGCTGGATGAATCAACTTCTGCAGTTGATCTTTGATGGGCTTGAGGAAATTTGTTGCAAAGCTCCTTTTCTCTTCTTCTCGAATGTAAAATGAGAAAATGTTCAATAAGAGAACCCTTATATTTCTCTACAAACCCTAATTTCATTTTGCAATAAATGCGTAACTTAAGTCATTCCAGTTTGCCTTGTTCTCCTTGTTCTGAGAAAAATCTTTTCCAGATTACTGAGAAGCATTTAGAGTTGTTCTTGGTGATGATTAACAATCTATCTTCCTTTCTCCAAACATTTCATCTATCTGTAGATCAAGATTCCTTAGTTTGAATCATATTGAATCTAACTGTGAAAGACCTACTTCTTACTAGATGACTGTTGAACCAGATTAGTCTTGGAAGATTAACCTGTTCAAAACTTCTTGTGGATCTTCCATCTCTTTACCAAAGCTTATTTAGATGTTCCTCTATGAACCCTTTAATCCACAACTTTCCTTGTGCCAAGTTTAGGCACCAATTAACTGGCTGGGGGAAAATATTTTTCCTTGTGTCTCCCCCTGAGCCAGAGCTCACCATTTAATTTTTGGAAGGAATATCAACACCAAATTCTAGTGTGGATCCATCCCCAACATTTTCTGTACTTCTCTTCATCCAAATCTTGTTCATCTCCCTTTTAACTTCATCCGCATTCTCTTTTCCTTTTCCTTTGTCTTGATTCTGATTATGATGCACTAGACCCCTTTTATCCTGATTCTTACTTCTGCAGAATTTGGCAATATGACCGGTTCTATTGCAATTGTAGCAAACAACATTTCTTTGCATATTTGATTGATATCATCTTAATCTACACTGATTAGCCATATGTCCCATTCTATTGCATGCAAAACATCTACCATTGAATGAATTGTTCATTTACATATTTTTGCATTCATGAGTTTTGTGACCATACCTTTTGCAATTAAAGCATTGTCCAGAGAAGGATGAGTTAATCTGATTCATTCTTCTTTTGCACTGATTTGCTTTATGACCAAAGTTATTGCAATTGTGGCAGTATCCATTGAAGGAAGGATATATTTGAGCATTTGGTTGCCTTACCGGAGGTCTTCTAGGCCTGTTTCTTGTATTTTTTGATCTGGAGTTCTTCTGACCGGATCCGGAGCTTTCACCTTTTTCATACCCCAAGCCTTGCTTGTCATCTACCCTCTTTTGGCTTTGAAGAAGAACTTCAAGTTGGGCAGAGCTTATCTTGAATTTCTCTTTATATTCATTTGTTGTTTGAAGACACCTTTTAAGAGTGTCAATCTGATTCTCAAGTTGTTCTTCATTATCCCTAGCTTCTTCAAGATCGAATTCAAGATGCCTGATTATTCTATCCATTTTGTGGTAGTCTTCTGATTTCTCTTTGAGAGATTGTCTTAGATCATCTTCAATTTTTTTTTCTCTTCAATTTCTTGGGTAAATTTCATAACTCCTAATTCCATTTCATGTCTTACCATAATGACCTCTTTTGATAACTTTTCACATAACTTGGTTTTCTCCTTCAGATCTTCATTTGTATCATTGTCTTCACCTTGACTTGCCAATTGCTGAAGTAGATCCTTTCTCTTTTTCATAGAGATACTCAGTTTCCCTTTTAGTTCATTTATGAAATCATTAGCCTGTTTGAATCTTTCCTTCAATTCATTGACTTCAGAGTTAGATTGCTCAAGATCATCTAGGGCAGACTGAAATTGTTCCCTCATACCATACACATCCATTTGAATTCCCAGATCTTCCTCAAGCTGTTAGGCTCTATTTCGAAGAACTTGGCTCTGATACCAATTGTTGATAACTGAGAGGGGGGGTGAATCAGTTATCTTAATTAATTTAACTTTCTATTCTTCTTTAACAACTAGTGCAACATCAAAACAAATAAGTATTCATAATCATGAAAGAAGAAACAAAGTTAAGATACATAACACAATGATTTTGACGTGGAAAACCCTTTTAAGGGAAAAACCACGAGGTGACTAACCCAAGATTGTATTCTCTATTAAAAGAATAAGATAGTACAAAATGGCACTTGCTAATTAGGGCTCATTGCCCGAGCACACTGCTCACAAGAGGTTCACTACCTACAATAGTTTATACAAGGAAACTAGATACTTGAACTGATGAGAAGCATCCACATATGTTGAGGTTTCATTCCGGTTAGGCTCAATACACTGATCTACTACACTTCATTCTTCCTCTTCTTTGGTACTGTTGTCCTGTCACATACCAAACCTGCCTTACTACTTCCACACTACTCTTCTTCTTTTATTCGCACACTTCAACACACAACACACACCTTCATACCGAAATCAATCTGGTATATATATCCGCACCAAGGATTTCATCCACTTTCTAGTCGGGATCCAGAATACTTACTATTTTCCCAAACTCTTGGTCTGTTGGCTAAATCCTTGCTTATCAAGTGATGCGTATCAAAGAGATGCTCATAGAAGTCATCAATCATGTCGGCCAATCATGAATGATACCTTAGTAAGCTTGATCACCATCAATATCTCATCCGGATCAAGGTCTAATGCTCTGCCGGTCAGTTCTTCCTTAGTCTACTCTGCCAAAGAGGAACCCAATATTTAGGTGCTTATATCTCTTCACTCTTTCATCACTGGAGGTTCAATCTTTGGAATGTATCAGTCAAGGTACTCCTCTTGACTTCCCCAAGTCCACACTTTACTAAGATACTTCCTCTGAGAGATCCGGACCTTATTGTCAGGCCTTGCTGCATGCTCTGTTCTTGCCTACTGGACCACAACACTCTTCAATCTAACTTCTGGTATAAGCACACCATGTCCTGCGGATGGGTGGGATGAACTTTGTTGTCATCAATGACAACACTCATGAAGCTACACTAAGTCTGTTGCCAACAACTTGCATATGAGTTATCCTCAGAACTACTAGTTTCATCTACATACAAGATTTTCTTCTTTGTACCAAAGAATCTTTTCCCCCTAGGTCATCCCACAATAACAGGTTACACTGTTTGGCCAAACTTGACATTGAAATCAACATTTTGAACTAAATCTTCACTTTCTGACACCTATAGCTGCTAAACCATTAGGAATTTGAAGATGATGCGAACTAGTGATTTGTGAGATTTTGTTTGTAGATTCTAAATATATTTTTTAAAAAAAATTTGGAGTTAAACTGTAATTTTTTTTGCGTCTCCTTTGATAATAGTTTTTAATAGTAAACAACATTTTTTTAAAGTGATGTGTATTCTGTAGCACATAACTATTTTTCTACAAAGAATAAAATTTTGATTATTTTGAATTTAGATTGGTAACACCGATATATAGGGCATGCATTTGGTTTTATAATGTTTTGTTGAATATTTTTTTTAATTAAGTTTTGAAGTCAAACCAATTATAATTTAGACATAGGCATATTCCGTAAAACATAACTTTTTCTGTAAGTATCAAAATTCAATTTTTTTTTAAACAAGGACATCAATACCTAAGGCATAGATATTTTTTCATAAATTTTTTTCACTAATTTACTAATTTTTCATGTGTGTAGAACAAAGAATTTGATGTTCAGTGAAAAACGTACATTCACAAGAAATAAAAAATAAATATAATAATGAAATTAAATATATTTAAAATTATACTTTTTGGGAAGCTTATAATAAGGACTACATACTTACAAAACATAAATTTTAAATGAATTCATTTGATCCCCCAAAAGGTAAATCAAAAGTGGTTTTTATCAGTATTTTGATAGGTGTAGAGGAGACTCCATTATAGGTATGGTTTAAAACTAGCGGGGTTCTATCCAAGGGGGTTTGATCAAGCCCTCTTCAATTAAAATCCTTTAAATGGAACCTTTCAAGGCTTAAATCATTATATTTTCTAAAAATATGTGATTTCAACAAAAATTAGGATGTCCCAAAAAGTGTAACCCATTATTGTGGCAGCACCGCCTTTTTTGAGTTATTATAGTTCTTAGAGTTATCTTCTTTATTTGTATCACCTAGAGGACAATTTGAAGCAAAATGACCAACTTTACCACATTTAAAACACGTAAAAGGTAACTTACCATTGTACTTGCCACCTGAACCTCTTCTCAACCTTCTCACAAAGTTAGATTCTTGTTCATCTAAGTCCTCAAAATCTGAATCTGCCTCCTTATCTTTTTTGATAGATTTGAAGGCTACCTCCTTGCTTGAAGGTTCATCGTTTCCAATCCTCATTTCATAATTTGTGAGGGTACCATGTAGTTCACCTAAGGAATGTTTGTTCAAATCCCTAGCTTCTTCTATTGCAAAGACCTAAGAATCATACTTTGAAGACAATGACCTTAAAACCTTTTTAACAACCATAGGATCTTTTACTTCCTCTCCTATAACACTAATGGCATTAACTGTTTCTTGGACTCTTAGAAGATAATCTACTATTTTCTCATCTTCGGTCATTTTCAATGCTTCAAACTTTGCCCCAAAGGTCTGCAATTTAGCTTCTTTAATCTTCACATCACCTTGGTAAATGCTAACCAACTTATCCCACACTTCCTTAGCAGATTTGCAATGCATTACCTTGACTAAAATATCATTTGTCAGCCCACAACAGATGGCATTCTTGGCTTTTTCATTACATTCATACTCTCTTTTCTCATCAGCAAAGGAGGCTGGTTGAGATGCTTTATATCCATTCTCAACTGATGCCCACACATCATAACCTAAGGACTACAAATAAGACTCCATCTTGAAACTCCAAAAAGAAAAACTAGAACCATCAAACAGGGGTGCTTTAGATGTTGAAGAACCTTATTTACAAGCCATGAGTGTAACCTATTACCAGGACTAACCCAAGTTGATTAAACCTCTACTAGGCACCTTTCTCTGATAGCAATTGAAAAGAGCATAGTTACACTAAGAGGGGGGGGTGAATCAGTGTGGTTCAATTCAATGCTTTCTTCAATAACTTTAAATGCATCAAATCAAATAAGAGAATGAAATCATTAAGCCAAATATGCACACATGACATCAAATTTACGTGGAAACCCTATGAGGGAAAAAAACCACTGAGAGTTGCTTGAGTCTACTGCTCAAATCTAACCTCAAAATAAAGAAAAGTACATTGGTTTTTGAAGCACCCACTCCAAGGTACAAAAGACACCTATATAGCATTGTTTTCCTTTTCAACACAGGTACAATGCACACCTGGTTCACATCAAACACCTTCTGAAACTCTAACTTCAATGAGGCACCTACCTCAAAACATCAAAAACAATAACACCGCAAAACCCTTAAAAGAGACTAATAAGTGTGCAAGTTGTGATTCTTGAGAAATTTGATTTGCATGAGTTAAGCACATATTATCCTTTGTAAAAAATAAACTCTTCAAAGTGACATGAACTCCATCACAAATCCCTCATCGAAAACAAACCCTCAACAATACTTCTGCCCTCACTGCATACACTATCTCAACAATAAAAAAAAAACTTCACACAACTCTTTTTTCTTATAGTCTATACTCTGCATCTTTTATTCTATAGGACATAGGATATATCTCTTATGTTCACAAGGTCATAAGAGCCTCCATCCTCATCAAATCACAAAACAATACCAAACAATTTGTAATCTCTGTATGCTTTTTGTTTTTGCAACAGTTTGAAATCTTTGTATAAATTATACTCTGCAGATCCCGATTTTAAACTCAAATAGCAATATGCCAAATACACAGTGTGTATATCATCATTAACTCACCATAGTGCTCAAGAAGCAAACTTCAAGTCTCGTGGAGAGGAAGATTTAAACCTTCTATGATTTTGTTCCATAAACAATTAGTAAAGACAATTAATCAACTGCTCAATAGAGTATACGACCATATGAACATCAAATGCCAAACATAATGTTGAACCATTAGGGTTTCAAATCTATTTAAAACTTAAGCATCGATCTTCAACTTCGTAGGCAATGGAAATTAATTAAGAACCATTGATTTTCTTTTGCTACTCTTTTAAAAACTTCTTACTGGTGAGGACTGGGCTCCCTAGGAGAGGGGGTGAGTCACTTGACAAATACCTCTTCGAGTTATAACTTAAGTCTCTCCTTACCTGTGATACCCAGTCACCACTTGGATATAACAAAAAGTAACTTCCTTTTGTGACGGGTAAAAAGCCTTTGACATAGGTTTTAAAGCATAGAAAACTCCTAGGGTTTTTTAGGGTTTGAAGACTTGAAGCTTGAAATAAACCATGAATATAGGTAAGATTTCAACCCTAAATTTTGACACAGACCTATAAATATAGAAAAAAGAGATAGAGACTAAACCATGACATCAGAGATTCTAGGGTTCCAAAGACTTTAACACTTGAAGATTATGGATGACAACATATAACAAACCCTAATCATGAACACAAGAGATGAGACCAAGCACTGAACCACTGATGATAAGCAGAGAACAGATTGAGTCAAGAGAGCATCAAAGACATCAACTACAATATAAAGACCTCCATTTTTATTAGAAGAAAATCTCATGAGACACCATTATAAAGGCAACTCCATCAAGTCACAATAACCCTGTAATCTCACAGTGATAGTGTCAACATACAACTGAGTGACCAACCAAGTATCATGAGTATTAACACCACTGTGATCTTTGTAATTTCCAACTTGCAAGAACTGACATTTGCACTTATCAAGTATGAATTCTATGAACTCCCCAAGAGCATCACATGAAACTTATCAGCCCAAGAGCCTGAAACATGAACTTAGAATCCATCTGAAGATGTGACATGCCAAATCTTTGTCTATTATCAAGTATGAACTCTATGAACTCCCCAAGAGCATTACATGAAACTTATCAGCCCAAGATCTTGAAACATGAACTTAGAATCCATCTGAAGATGTGACATGCCAAACCTTTCCTCCTGATGGTGAAGACCAATAAAACAACATCCAACTTTTGACATCAATGACAAACATTTTCCAACACCACAGATGCTACTTTGGTTGTTGAATATGATGTTATGGACCATAAAGCCAAGTGTCTAGTCAGATTGTGCCTGACAGACTCTATTTTAATTAATGTCCATGAAGAGCCCTTTGTAAAGAAACTATGGAAGAAATTTGGTGAGATATATCAATCCAAATCTTTAGTGAACTAGATTTTTCTGAGGAAGAAATTGTATTCCTTGAGAATGGAAGAGGGTGGATGAATTACATACCACCTAGAAGCATTCAATATGTTGGTGGCTCAATTGGCATCAGTTGGTGTAAAAATGGATGAGGAGGAGAGATGTTAGATCTTGCTTTGTTCTTTGCCTGATTCATGGGATTCTATTGCTATGGTGAATGGGAATACTTCTATTGTCATGAAAGTTAAAGATGTGGGTTCTTTTCTTTCTGAAGAAATGAGGAGGAAGGTATCCATTAGTGCCAAAGAAGCCCTAAGTGTTCATGGAAGAGCAAAAGAAAAAGGCAAGAAGAGCAAGAAACATGACAAATACAAGTCCAAGGGGAGATCCAAATCTCCTAGAAAGTCTAAAGTTATTTGTTGGAATTGCGATAAGCTTGGACACTTTTGTAAGGAGTGTAAAGAAGAAAAGAAGAAATTTGATTATGATTCTAAGTCTGAGAAGGAATTGGTAATGTTTTTATTGCATCTTTGACCACTCGTGAAAGTAATGATGCATGGATAATTTGTAGGGTGTTGAGCTAGCCGTTTCTCCCAAAAGGCAAACCTATCAGGAAACCGTTACCATCCCAAATAAGGACCAATGGGAGGCGTTTAAGCCATGTCACAAATCTTGAAGGGGGATGTTGACTTTTTTTCCAATAATCCCTCCCTCAGCATTACCTGAGGGGATTCGAACCTGTGACTCGGCTCTGATACCACTTGCAGGGTATTGAGCTAGTCATTTCTCCCAAAAGGTGCACCTATTAGGAAATCGCTACCATCCCAGATAAGGACCAGTAGGAGGCGATTAAGCCATGTCACAAATCCTGAAGGGGGATGCTGACTTTTTAACCAACACAATTGACTCAGGTGCATCTTTCCATATGGCCCCTAATAGAGATTGATTTTTTGAGTATTTAGAATTTGATGGAGGTAACATGTACTTGGGTGATGATTCTCATTTAAATATTGTTGGTCGTGGTAAAGTTAAAATCATATTTCCTTATGGTAGTACAAAAATGATTAATGGTGTGTTGCATATCCTTGGATTAGCATGAAATTTATGATTTGTGAGCAAAATAATAGATGCGGGTGTGCATGTAGTCTTTTCTGATACATGATGCAAGATGGTTAAAGGTGCTATGGCGATCTCTCTAGGTGTCATATTTGGCACATTCTATAATCTTGATGCATACACTATTGAGTGCAATAGTACTTCTATGAAAAGTAAATCTGTGACTACTTCATTAGAAAAGGAGAGGATTTCATTTTCAGTGGATGGTCATGGATTTTAGGTACCTAAGGGTGCTCTTTCTTATGAATCAAAATTGCCTGTAGAGAAGAATATGTTATGACACTAGAGATTAGGTCACATAGGAGAAAATGGTCTAAGTACTTTGAAAAATAAAAATCTTGTTGAAGGTTTAAATGATTGTAATCTTGATTTTGATTTCTATGAGCATTACATTTATGGTAAACAAAACTAAGTTAAGTTTTACTTGAGATCTCATAAATCATGTGGTGTATTGGATCTTATTCATTCTGATGTGTTTGGTCCTATAGATGTTCCTTCCATTGGAAATTCCACATATTATGTTTCATTTATTAATTATTATAACAAAAGGACATGGGTATATTTTCTAAATAGTAAGTCTGAAGTTTTTAGTCAATTTAAAGAATTTAAAGCAATAGTTGAGTTGTAGAATGGAAAGAAAATAAAATGTTTGAGGACTAACAATGCAGTTGAATTTTCTCTAATGATTTTGATAGATTCTATAAAGATTGTGGCATTTAGAGACAAAAGACAACTCTGTATTCTGAATAGCAGAATGGAGTTGTAGAAATAATGAACAGCACACTGGTGGCGAAGGCTAGGAGTATTCTTAGTGGTGTTGGTATAGACAAAGGTTTTGGACTGAAGCTATTGCTATTTCTTGCTACCCAATTAGCAGGTCTCCTACATCAGTGCTTGTTGATAAAATGCCTATGGAGGCATGGACGGGACACAAGCCTTCACTAAGACATCTTAGAGTTTTTTGTTGCGAGGTATATACACATGTGCTAAAGGAGAAGTAATCAAAGTTGGAGAACAAGGCTGTGAAATGTATCTTCATCAGCTATAGTTATGGTTTGAAAGGATACAAGCTTTGGGACCATGTTATACATAAGGTAATATATAGTAGAAGTGTTATTTTTAGAGAAACTAAGCCTTATGTTACATTGCAACTAGAACAAAGTGAACAGAAAGATATGATTCAACTCCCTTCTATGCCTGAGAAAGTTGAATCGAGGCCCCTAGATAGACACAAAGTTGAGGAGAACTCATCTAGATCTAAATCTTCAAAAGAGGAGGAAGAACCTCCAACTCAACTTGTTCGAAAGTATACAAGGCATAGACAACCACTTGAAAGATATTCACCTGATGACTGGAGATGTATTTTTTCTTTAAATACTAACATAGATGAACCTAGATTTTTAGAAGAGGCATTAGGGATGAATGATGCAAAGTCTTGGAAGATTGCTATGGATGAATAAATGGTAGCTTTGAAAAAGAATGATACATGGGACCTAGTGCCATTGACTAAAGGACGAAAACATGTTGATTGTAAATGGGTGTTAACAAAAAGATTGGTTCAAATGGAGGTATTGAGAAGTACAAAGTATGGTTGGTTGTGAAAGGTTACTTAGGTTGAGGGTGTTGATTATGGTGAGATATTTTCTCCTGTTGCAAAATGACATCCATTCTATTCTTGCTTTCTATTGTTGTTTGTTATGATCTAGAGGTTGAGAAAATGGATATAAAAATGGCTTTCCTTCATGGTGATTTGGAGGAGGATATTTATATGACACAGTCAGAGCACTACATGGTGAAAGGTAAAAGTAATTTGGTTTCTAAATTGAAGAAATCTTTACATGGCCTTAAATAATGTCCTACTGTGTTGAGTTTGGGATTTGAGCATTCTAAATTTGATCACTGTGTTTATTATAAATCTGATGGTGATCGTTTCCTATTTATTGCATTAAATGTTGATGATATGTTATTTATTAGTAAAGGGAAAGGAATGATTTCAGAAATAAAGTCTCAACTTGGAGCTAAATCTTAAATGAAAGAGCTTGGTGCAGCTAAGCACATTCTTGGGACAAAAATAAGAAGAGATAGAGTTAACAGAAAGCTATGGTTTGACCACAGTAAATAAATGTCAATTCAATTTTATAGAGGTTTAACATGCAAGATTGTAGACAATTATGTGTTCCTTTTATAGTTGGAATGAAGTTATCTACTTCACAATGTATGACATCCCCATCAGAGATGGAAGACATGAGTAGAGTGCCTTACTAGAGTGCAGTCGGAAGTTGGATGTATGATATGGTCTATACTAGACCAGAAATTACCCAAGTCGTGGGAGTTCTTTCCATATTATGTCTAATCCTAGTAGAGTTCATTAGGATACAGTTAAAAGAGTCTTCAAATATTTGCAGGGTACCCTAGAGTATTCATTGTGTTATCATGGCAATTTGATAAGAGACATGCATTCCCTCGATATTCATGGATATGTGGATTCAGATTGGGCAGGTGATGTTGATAACAGACAATCCACCAGTGCTTATGTATTTACTTTATTTTGTGGTGTAATTAGTTGGATGATTATGCGACAAGATGTGGTTACATTTTCCACTACTGAAACTAAGTATATGGTAGCTACTCATGCTTGTAAAGAATCCATTTGGCTTAAGAGTCTATGTTCAAATATTAGAATAAAACAAGGTACAGTGATAGTTTATTGTGATAGTTAGAGTGTGATCTACCTAGCTAAGAACCCAACATTTCATGCCATGACCAAGCACATTGATGTAAAATATCATTTTGTTAGAGATATGGTTGAGGATGGAAGGGTGAAGCTAGTTAAGGTAGAGAATTTGACGAATGTTTTAGATTCATTAACTAAGACTATGAGCACAGAGAAGTTTAGATGGTGTTCAACGTCTATGGGCTTCTTGGCCCCTAGCAATTAAATCATGGTGTTGCTACTCCCTTTTCTCTTGCAAGGTGTGTGACAAGTGGGAGAATGTTAGGAAAGGTGTCACAACCTTGCAACTACAAGAGCTTTCTATTCTTCCCAATTTTGGTCTTTTGGAATACAATTAATCTTGAAGAATGGTTTAGAACTTTCAAAGTTTCCAAAAGGGCTAAAAATGGGAGGACTTACTATTTTTAGTGACTCTACATTTGAGCATGGATGGACCCACAATTTTCCCAAAAGGTGCAGAACTACCAAGTAAACATCTTGGGTGAGTTTTGACTCAAGATCATTACTTGGATTACATGATATTAAAGTTTCTATTTTTGAAACTCCCAGAAAAAAGTTTCAAACTAAGATTTGAGGCACTTAGAGATCCCTAAATGCCCTTAAAGTTGTCATAACTAGAAAATTTGGCTATAGCTATATAGATCATTTCACGAGCTTTCTGATGCATCATATGGTTCATTAATTGGACACCTGAATCAAACGTTATGGCCTCTGGAAGTTAGACCTCCTATTTTGGGAAATGTGAAAATATGTTGGACACTTCAGAGAGATGTAAAGGGGAGAGTTACACATGTTGGTTTGTGATTCAGCATATCACAAGGCATCTGGGATTGGAGATAATTTGGGTGCCACTTTTGAGTGGTTTTGGCTCATGGTTTTGTAATTACCCTTGGCAGTTTGTTGTATTGTATCTCCTATATATCAAGAGCTTGAGATGGAGGTTGTGTGCAAGAGTCTTATAGATGTTTAGTTGCCTCTGGATCTCTAGTTGGTTATACTCTTATGAAATCTTTCTCTGCAAGCATATTGTAATCTTTTTTATTCCTTAATAATATATTGGACAGCTTTGGAGTGTGGGGATTTTCTCCTGAAAGGGTTTCCCCACATAATTACTATGTCATGGTATGATTGCTATTTATGTTTATTTATGTAATTGTTGTAAAGATCTAAAAAGTTCTACATATCCCTCCCCTCAAGATTAGTGTAGGAAGTTGTTCTACTATCTTAGCTTCCTTACAAGTGGTATCAAAGCTTGATCACCTTTGGTTTTAGTTGTGGGTTGTTGGATTTTTTGAACTAATCCAGTTTTGAGTGGGAGATTCTATAGAAGATACTTTGTGATCTTGTTGTAGGAATTTTTAGATGGCAAGCACATCAGGGAGAATAGAGGTAGAAATTTTTTTCTAGTAACAATTTTGAGATGTGGAAGCTAAAGATGGAGGATCTGTTAATTGATCAAAATCTATGGCATGCTATTGATGAGAAAGTTTCAAGGCCCGCAGATGCTACTTTGGCTGCTAAATATGATGTTATGGACTGTAAAGCCAAGGGTCTAATCATATTGTACATGATAGACTCTATTTTAATCAATGTCCATGAAGAGCTATTTGCAAAGAAACTATGGAAGAAACTCGGTGAGATATATCAAGCCATTATTTAGTGAACAAGATTCTCTTGAGGAAGAAACTGTATTCCTTGAGAATGGAAGAGGGCAGATGAATTGCAGACCACCTAGAAGAATTCAATATATTGGTGGCTTATTTGGTATCAGTCGGTGTAAAAATGGATGAGGAGGAGAGATTTCAGATTCTTCTTTGTTCTTTGCCTAATTCATGGGATTCTCTTGTTATGGTGATTGGGAGTACCTCTGTTGTATTGAAAGTTGAAGATGTTGTGGGTTCTTTGTTTTCTAAATACATGAGGAAGGTATCCATTAGTGCCAAAGAATCCCTAAGTGGTCATGGAAGACCCAAAGAAAAAGGAAAGAAGAGCAAGAAGCATGACAAATCAAAGTCCAAGGGGAGATCCAAATCTCCTAGAAAGTCCAAAGTTATTTGTTGGAATTGCAGTAAGCTTGGACACTTCCGTAAGGAGTGTAAAGAAGAAAAGAAGAAGAAAAAGAAGAAATTTGATTCTAATTTTGAGTTCAAGAAGGAATATGGTGATGCATTCATTGCAACTTTGGCCACTCATGCAAGTAATGATAAATGGTTAATTGACTCAGGTGCATCTTTCCATATGACCCCTAATAGAGATTAGTTTTTTGAGTTAGAAGAATTTGATGGAGGTAAGGTGTACTTGGGTGATGATTCTCATTTAAATATTGTTAGTCGTGCTAAAGTTAAAATCAGATTTCCTGATCGTAGAATAAAAAGTATTAATGGTGTGTTACATATCCCTGGATTAGTACAAAATCTATTATCTCTGAGAAAACTAATAGATGCAGGTGTGTAGGTAGGCTTTTCTGATACATGATGCAAGATGATTAGAGATGCTATGGTGATCTTTAGAGGTGTCAAATTTGGCACATTGTATAAGCTTCATGCATACATTGTTGAGTGCAATAGTACTTTTGTGAAAAGTAAATCTGTGGCTACTTCATTAGAAAAGGAGAGGGTTTCATTTTCAGTGGATGGTCATGGATTTTGGGTACCTAAGGGTGTTCATTCTTTTGAATCAAAATTGCCTTCAGAGAAGACTATGTTATGGTATCTGAGATTAGGCCACATAGGAGGAAAGGATCTAAGGAGCTTGAAAAATAAAATCCTTGTTGAAGGTTTAACTAATTGTAATCTTGATTTTGATTTATGTGTGCATTGCATTTATGGTAAACAAAACCATGTTTAGTTTTACTTGATTTCTCATAAATCATGTGGTGTATTGGATCTTATTCATTTTGATGTGTATGTTCCTTCCATTGGAAATTCCATATATTATGTATCATTTATTAATGATTATAGCAGAAAGACATGGGTATATTTTCTAAAAAGTAAATCTAAAGTTTTCAATCGATTTAAATAATTTAAAGCAATGGTTGAGTTGTAGATTGGAAAGAAAATAAAATGTTATAGGAATGACAATGGTAGTCAATTTTTCTCTAAATTTTTTGATAGATTCTGTAAATATTGTGGCATTCAGAGACAAAATACAACTCTATATTCTCCACAGCAGAATGGAGTTGTGGAAAGAATGAACAGGACACTGGTGGAGAAGGTTTGGAGTATGCCTAGTGGTGCTAGTCTAGAACAAAGGTTTTGGGCTGAAGCTGTTGCTACTACTTGCTACCTGATTAATAGGTCTCCTACATCAGCGCTTGTTGATAAAATGCCTATGGAAGCTTGGTTGGGGCACAAGCCTTCACTAAGTCATCTTACAGTTTTTGGTTGCGAGGCATATGTACATGTGCCAAAGGAGAAGCGAACAAATTTGGAGAACAAGGCTGTGAAATATATCTTCATCAAGTATAGTTATGCTGTGAAAGGATGTAAGCTTTTGGACCTTGTTACACATAAGGTAATATATAGTAGAAGTGTTATTTTTAGAGAAACTATGCCTTCTTCTATTACAATGTAGCTAGAACAAAGTGAATAGAAAGATATGCTTCAACTCCCTTCTACACTTGAGAAAGTTGAATCAAGGCCCCTAGATAGACACGAAGTTGAGGAGAGCTCATCTGGCTCTGAAACTTTAGAAGAGGAGGAAGAACCTCCAACTCAACTTGTTTGGAGGTCTATAAGGCATAGACAACCACCTAGAAGGTATCTGTGAGGCACAAACATTTTCCTTTTATGTGGATGCTTTAGTAGTTGACATATGTGCGTGACTATGATATAATGTTTAGATGATTGTACTATTTCTTTATGTTGATACTAGTATGTGTAGATTTATGTTACTATGTTATTTTTAGGTTTTAACATCATGGATGTGTTATTTGGATTGTTGGGTTTATTATAATGGTCCAAGAATAATCGAGACATTAGAATTTTTATATATATGTATGCTTGAGTAATTTAACATGATTTAGAGATGATGATATAAATTATGACCTCATGGTTTAGAATTAAATTTTAAGATTTAGTTTATTTAGATATTTTGTTAGATAGTGAATTGGATTATATAAAATTGAATATTATACATCTATGATTATTTTTAAGGTTTCTTTGGCTAGTTTTCTATGACATACTGACATTCAAAATTTGAGTTGTGCAGGTGGGTGGCCAAGGCAAAATAATTGTGAGACTTCTAAGGAACTTCTATTGTTTATACATTGTTTACCTATACCTAATATGTAGAATGGATTTAAGGTTTATAATGTCATGGGAATGTGTACGAGAATGGATTTAATTGTTTAATTTTTCTTGGTTGATTAACATGATTTTTGGGTATGTTATGTGAAGGTGTGAAAAGTAAAGTGAGATAAGTTTCTTGGATTTTTAAATTTTTTATTTATTTCTTATTATTTAATTGTGGGATGTGGATAAGAAGGGTGTTGTTTTTACAAGGTGAGTTGTTTTGGGAAGTGACACTTCAATAAGAGAAAACCTTGGGGAAAGTTTCCCTCTTATTTTCCACTTCCACCTTGTGGGAGAAAATTATTTAATTTTTGTTTTGTAAATTTCATGAGGATGGATCTTTTTCTATTTTTTTTTTGTTGGATGTTTTTGGAAGGGTTTCGAGAAGAAGAAATGGACAAATAAAAGGGAATTATAGGAAACAATTTGGAGAAGGAATTTGTGTAGAGATAGAGGATTTGCTTGTGCAAAATCTATGGAGAAGATTTGGGATTTAGAGGGCTTCTCTTAACTTGGGGAAGCACAAGGTAGAGTTTTGATGTTTACTTTGATGAAATTGCATTCATATGTGTTTTTGTTATATGTGAAGAATTTTCTTGAATGTATTGAGTGTGAATGTTTTTATTGGTTGTGGGGAGGGTTGTTTGGGAGCTGATCTCCCCTGAGGGGTGAGAGTCTCCCACATAATGGGGTTTGAGAGAGGTGTGGAGCCTCTCTTGGGGATTTGTTTTGTATGTGATGGCGTTGTGAAGTAAATTGATTTTGGAGTTGGGATTGGGCATGAGTGTCCTTGCTTTGTTGATATATTATGGAGGGTGGTAATGGATGTTTCTAGGAGTTATGAGATTGTGGTGTTTTTGAGAGATGAAAGGAAATTTTAAAAAAAGGAAAGAGATATAAAATGAAAATAAAATAAAATAAAACACAAAAATAAAATTTAAAAAAATGTATATATATAAGACAATGTAAAAATGGCCATGATTTGAGTAATGGTGTTGTTGGTGGTTGATTGTGGTGTTGCATGGATGGTATTATTATTGAAGATTAAGGAGGATTGATGTGATTATTTTACCCCCCAAGAGGGATGGTTATCCCCTCTTTCCCCCTCTTTTTGAATCCGTAAGGATTCTTTGTTCATTTCATCCAATTGAGGTTTGCATGTGAGTATATATATATGTAAGTGTTATTATCTTGTTTGCATGTGTGTCTTTTGCTACCCTTTCTTTTGCATGTCTATCTACCGGTACTTGGAAGTCTCCTAGCTCAAGGGTTGTCTTGTTTCCAAGCCCTAAGGTAGGGTGGAGAGCAAGCCTTGGCTATCCATTGGTTTATGGTTGTATTTCATAGGAGACTCATATGAGTTTGGAGACCATTCTTTTTATCATTTTCTTTAATAAAGAGCTCTCAAGCTCTCTTTTATTTGAAAGGAAGCTAGGTGTGTGGAAATGCTTCCTACACTAATCTATTGAGGAGAGGGCTATGCAAATTCAACTTTATCCTAACTATTACAGTGATGTTAAACCATTAACATGAGATATAGCAGAAAAACACAAGAACCAGAAAGTAGACAGAAGAAGAGAGACAAAGATTTATAGTGGGGAAAACCCTTATCGGGTGAAAAACCCCACACTCAGAAACTTGCACAATGTATTAACAAATCTGAAAGAATGTTTACAATACACTTGCAATGCAAGGTTCAATGGTCTTCGAAACTCATGTCTGGAGTCAATCTGGTAGCATAATAGTACCTGTAAACCTGTGATACAAACTCCATCTCCAAGCACCTGTTTAAATAGAACATACAAGGCAATTTTGGACCTTTCTTGGAATGGGTATCCAATATGGCATCTTGGACCAAAACCCACACCTAGGGACACTTGGTCAACATTGTAGAATGTGTCTGACACTTGTCCATAGCTCCCATCCCAAATAGGTCACCTATTTCCAAAATGGGCTATGACAAATGCTCTTACGACACTTACGACCGTCATAGAATCTGTCATAGCGGTTACAACTTACAGCTGTAAGAGAATCTGTCATACACATGCTATAAATAGCATATTCTCTTACAACACATCATATTCCACATTGGGGTACCCAAATATGCCTCATTCAAAGATGCTTCATGACACATGTCATTACTTGTCTTACAACCTTCTATTCTTGACTCTTACATGTCATAGATTCGTCATAGGAATCCGTCATAACCGTTTCAGTCAAACATTCCTTACACAACATAGAAGATGCTGACAGATGGCAGAATATTCCTACCACTAAGTGGGACACCTATCTCCTCATGTGAGGAAAAAATAACAAGTTGTCATAATCCATGTAGGATTGACACATCACCGTGCCACATCCCACAATCTGACAAAGTGGAATTTCCAATTATTTACAACATAGGCAATTGAATAATAAATACAAACATTACAAATGTAGAGAATTGCGAAGGTTGAGACACCTTAATTCCCAACATTCTCCCACTTGTCGAACACCTTGTAAGAGCCAATAGAAAAATAGGATTTAATTGCTATAGGTCGAGAGGCCCATAGACTCCAAACACCATCTGAACTTCTCTGTGCCCATTGGTTTCGTCAATGCATCTGCAACATTCTTAAAAGTATCTACCTTCTCCAAGTTTACCTTTCCATCCTCAACCATGTCCCTCATGAACTGAAACTGAACATCAATGTGCTTGGTTCTAGCATGGAAAATTAGATTCTTTGCAAGGCAAATTGCACTCTGACTGTCACAACTGATCGTGATCTGACCTGCATCAACACCAATATCAGAACACAATCTCTTAAGCCAAATGGCTTCCTTACAAGCATGAGTTGCTGCCATATACTCAGCTTCTGTCGTGGACAAAGCAACAATAGGTTGTCGCTTACTCATCCAACTAATAGCACCACCAAACGGTGTAAAAACATAAGCACTGGTGGATCTCCTGTTGTCAATCTCACTTGCCCAATCTGAATCCACAAATCCATGAATATCAACAGAATTTGGAGGTCCTAAAACAATACCATGATAGCAAATGGAATACTCAGAAGTACCCCTCAAATATCTGAACACTCGCTTAACTGCATCCCAATGAACCTATCTAGGATTAGCCATAAATCGACTAAGGACTCCCACTGCTTGGGCAATGTCTGGTCTTGTGCAAACCATAGAATGCATCAAACTACCAACAGCAATAGCATAAGGTACTCTACTTATGTCCTCCACCTCAGTAGGAGATTTTGGACAATCCTCAATAGACAACTTTGTCGCCAAAGAAACGGGAACACACAACGGTCTACAATCGGCCATGCTGAATCTGTCCAACACGGACTTCACATACTTACTCTGGCTTAACCAAAGTTTTTTGTTGGTTATGTCTCTTCTAATTTGCATTCCTAGAATGTACCTGGCTGCCCCTAAATCTTTCATTTCAAACTAAGCTGACAACTGAGATTTAAAATCAGAAATCATATTCTTACCCTTCCCAATGAGCAACATATCATCAACATATAGTGCAACAATGAGAATACAATCACCATCAAACTTATAATAAACACAGTGATCTGATTTTGATCTCACAAATCCAATTGACAACACAAAGGTATCAAACTTCAAGTACCATCTCCTAGGGGATTGCTTCTAACCATTAAAAGACTTCTTAAGTTTGCAAACCAAATTTTCTTTACCTTTTACCATGTAATGCTCTATCTATGACATGTAGATCTCTTCTTCCAAGTCACCATAAAGAAAAGTTGTCTTCACATCCATCTGTTCTACCTCCAAGTCATAAGCTACTACGAGTGACAACAGAAATCGAATGGATGTCAGCTTTGCAACGGGAGAGAAGATCTCACCATAATCTATACCCTCCACTTGTGAATACCCCTTCACAACCAATTTGGCCTTATACTTCTCAATACTGCCATCTGCACCAATCTTCTTCTTGAACACCCATTTGCATCCAACAGGTTTATGTCCAGGAGGCAAAGGCACCAAGTCCCACGTTTGATTCTTTTCTAAAGAAGCCATTTCTTCCTCCATGGCCTCCTTCCAGGAACCTGCATCCTTCATATCCAAAGCCTCTGATACAGTTCTAGGTTCATCACTGTTAGTGATTAAAGCATAAGCACAACTAGAATCAAGCAATATAAAACCAAACCTTTTAGATTGCTTTCTTATCCATGTAGACCTCCTCAAGAGCTGAGGTTGAGGTTCAGCTTCTTCCTTTGAGATTTCAGAGTTGTTAGAGCTCTCCTCATCATCAGGTCCAACATTGTCTTTCTGTTTAGTCTTCTCAGGGGTGAAAGGAAACTAAACAACATCCTCTTTCTTTTCTTTTTCTTCTGGCTGCAAAATTGTGGAAGAAGGTGTAAGCTCTCTGAAGATGACACTTCTACTATACAACATTTTTTCAGCCACAGGGTCCCAAATCTTGTATTCTTTCACACCAACACCATAGTCGATGAAGATACACTTAACAGCTTTGTTCTCCAACTTTGACCTCTTCTCCCTAGGCACATGTGCATATGTCTCACAACCAAAAACACAAAGATGCCTTACTGAAGGCTTTCTACCAGACCACACCTCCATGGGTGTCTTTCCAACAAGAGCTGATGTAGGAGATTTGTTTACCAGATAGCAAGCAGTGGCAACAGCTTCATCCCAAAACTTTTGTTCTAGACTAGCTCCACTAAGCATACTCCTAGCCTTCTCCATCAGTGTCCTGTTCATCCTCTCTGCAACTCCATTTTTCTACGGTGTGTATGGATTTGTCTTATGTCTTTCAATCCCAAGTTCCTTGCAATACTTATCAAATTCTGTAGAACAAAACTCGCCATCGTTGTCAATTCTCAAACATTTAATCTTTTTACCACTCTGATTTTCAGCAAAATCTTTAAACTCCTTAAACTTGCTATAGACTTCATATTTTCTTCTGAGAAAATAAATCCATGTCCTTCTATTGTAATCATCTATAAAAGATACAAAGTATACATATTTTGATAATGAAGGAACATTAACAGGACCAAACACATCAAAATGAATAAGGTCCAACACACTAGAAGACTTATGAGAACTCGAGTAAAACTAAACATGGTTTTGTTTTCCATAAATGCAATGTTCGCAAAAGTCAAACTCAAGATTACAATCATCTAACCCCTCAACGAGGTTCTTATTTTTCAGGGTACACAGACCCTTCTCACCAATGCGGCCAAATCTCTTATGTCGTAACATTGTCTTTTCTGCAGGAAGTTTAACTTCCAATACACAATTACAACCATCAAGACTAGAAACAACATATTTCTTCACTACTCGTTCAGATGGTGGGGATGAAGTGACTGCTGCCCTCTTCCTTGAGTCAGAAGAACTATTGCATTGTGCAATGCATGCTTCTAGCTGAAACAGAGTACCTCTCCGAGTACCCTTAGCAAGCACCATAGATCCTCTAGTCATCTTGCATCCTTCTTTCGAAAAGACAACCTGCACACCTGTATCATTCAAGCTACTTATAGAAAGCAGGTTCCGTGCTAAGCCTAGGATGTACATAACCCCAGAGATCCCCTTCACTCGACCACCAAGGAATCAGATAGAGACTCTTCCACGACCAACGATCTTCAGATGAGAGTCGTCACCCAGATACACCTTTCCACCATCGAACTCCTCATACTTAGTGAACTAGTCTTGATGCAAGGTCATGTGGAATGATGCACCAGAGTCAATTAGCCACATATCATCAAATGCATGGGTTACTAGGGCTGCGATGAAAGCATCACCATCATCTTATGATTTGTTAGAATCTAAATCAGCAGCTTTCTTCTTTTTCTTCTTCTCCTCTTTGCATTCCTTTCAGAAATGCCCAGTCTTGCCACAGTTCCAACAAAGAGCCTTGGACTTTCTAGGATATTTGGATCTCCCATGGGATTTGGATCTACCCTTCTCATCTTTCTTGTCCTTCTTCTTCCCTTTCTCCTTGGGTCTTCCACAAACTGCAAGGGCTTCTTTGGCTGCCTCAAAAGACTTTCTCCACATCTCTTCAGACAACAATGAAGAAACCACTTCTTCCATTTTGAATGTGGATGTGGTGCTTTCAATTGCCATGACAAGATGATCCCATGAGTCCGGTAGAGAACAAAGTAGGGTCATACACCGATCCTCCTCCATCTTTACACCAATAGATGTTAATTGTACAACTAGCATATTAAATGTATTCATATGCTCAGCCACGGATCCTCCATCCTCCATTCGAAGATAATACAACTTCTTTCTCAGGAAAAGTTTATTGACTAGAGATTTGGCTTGATACACATCCGCCAACTTCTTCCAAAGAAGTTTTTCAGTAGCCTCCTCATGGACATTTAACAACACAGAATCCGCAAGACTAAGTCTTATGAGACCCTTAGCCTTCTGATCCTTGAGATCCCACTCATATTGAGTCATTGTAGCTGGTTTAGTTCTGTTCACACTTTCCCAAAGGTCTCGGTCAACTAACATGTCTTCCATTTTGAGCTTCCACAGCTCAAAATTACTACCATTGAACTTCTCTACTTCAAACCTTCCTGGTGTGTCTTCCATCTCCTTGCTGCAATAAGATACAGAATGCTCTGCACAGACTCCCACTCAACCTAAGATTAGCTCAAAAACCCTTACCCTACAACTAGGACCAAAGGTGATCAAGCTTTGATACCAACTGAAAGGAAGCTAGGTGTACAGAAACGCTTCCTACACTAATCTATTGAGGAGAGGGCTATGCAAATTCAACTTTATCCTAACTATTACAGTGATGTTAAACCATTAACATGAGACATAGCAGCAAAACACAAGAACCAGAAAGTAGACAGAAGAAGAGAGACAAAGATTTACGGTGGGGAAAACCCTTATTGGGTGAAAAACCCCACACTCAGAAACCTGCACAATGTATTAACAAATCTGAAAGAATGTTTACAATACACTTGCAATGCAAGCTTCAATGATCTTCAACACTCATGTCTGGAGTCAATCCGGTAGCATAACAGTACCTGTAAACCTGTGATACAAACTCCATCTCCAAGCACCTGTTTAAATAGAACATACAAGGCAATTTTGGACCTTTCTTAGAATGGGCATCCAATATGGCATCTTGGACCAAAACCCACGTGTAGGGACGCTTGGTCAACATTGTAGAATATGTTTGACACTTTTCCATAGCTCCCATCCCAAAGAGGTCACCTATTTCCAAAATGGGCTATGACAGATGCTCTTACAACACTTACGACTGTCATAGAATCAGTCATACCAGTTACAACTTACAGCTGTAAGAGAATCTATCATACACATGCTATAAATAGCATATTCTCTTACAACACATCATATTCCACCTTGGGGCACCCAAATATGCCTCATTCAAAGATGCTACATGACACATGTCATTACTTGTCTTACAACCTTCTATTCTTGACTCTTACATGTCATAGATTCGTCATAGGAATCCGTCATAACCATTTTGGTCAAACATTCCTTACACAACATAGAAGATGCTGACACATGGCAGAATATTCCTACCACTAAGTGGGATGCATATCTCCTCATGTGAGGACAAAATAACAAGTTGTCATAATCCATGTAGGATTGACACATCACCGTGCCACATCCCACAATATGACAAAGTGGAATTTCCAATTATTTACAACATAGGCAATTGAATAATAAATACAAACATTACAAATGCAGAGAATTACCAAGGTTGAGACACCTTAATTCCCAACATTATTCCATTGTAAAACATTGGATTTTTAAATCCAATTCATATAATATTTACTTTAATTTTGTTAAAGTTGTATATGTGTTTGATTTCGAGAGATGCATGTATTATTTTATTCAATAGATTTTATGTTGTTATTTTGATGCTAAAGAGTTGTATTTAATTTTTTTATAAATCCTATAGGAAGAATTGTTTCTATGCAATTCTATTTTTGTATCTTTTTATTCAATTATATGAAATTATTTCCATAAAATATAACTTGATATATTGTTGTTGTTCTTTTTAAAACTGATCATTCATGTTAGTAAATATTTTATAAATAATCCTGAGTTTTGTAGTACTTGGTTTTACCTTTCCATAACATCATTTTGAATTTCAAATTTTGATTAAAAAATGAGTAAGTTATGACTATTTTAGTAATACTATATAAAGTTATTTTTATTATATTTTTGTAATTACTCCATTTAAAATTTCAAACTAATTGGTAATTACCCACTTTACATTAGAAATATTAGTAGTTATAATTATAAATATTTGGTAAGTTATCTAGTTTCTCTTTCTAAGTTTATTTAAATTCTTATTCTTTCAAGTCCTCTTACCTACTCATTTATTTCAATCCAATATATATTTCTATATATTTCTGTATATATATTAATTTTAGTATAAGTAGATTAATTTAGAATATTTTAAGAATGTTTTCTTTTATTATTATATTGATTGAAGTAATGGTTAAAAATTACATAAGTTTCGTTATAAAATTATTTTAGATAGAAGTAGTAATCATTTTAGTGATTTAAAGTGTTGTCATAGTTATCTTTAATGTCAAATGGAATTAATAATTAACTTAGTTGAAAATATTATGATCTTAATCCCAAATGGAATTGCTTAATAATCTTTTCTTACGTATATTGGAAAGATTCCATTTTCTTTTAGTAAGTTAATTAAATTCAACAATGAGATTGTTAAGTTAAAGTAATTGAGATCTTTAGTCAAGTAAAGCTTCTAATTTTATTGAATTCTTTCCATAATGTGTTGTTAGTTAACTTAATTTAATAAATGCTTATTCAAATTCTCATAATAATTTCAATAAATTTATCTATTTCCTTATTTAAAAATATTTTTGGATTAATTGGAGAAAAAATCAATGGGTTATTATGTTATATCAAATTTAGAAATTATCATACTATTAATTTCTTGGATGTATTAACTCGAGTATCAATTGAGATCAAGATTCATGCTTTTTCCTTAAATTAAAATCATATAATAGAAAGATTTAAGTTTCTTTAGTAAGCTATTTATTTTTTCTAAATTTTATGTTATGTTCACTATCTAGTAGTAAGATTTGTATTTTTATATTAATTTCCATGAATCCTTATCTTATAGTTGGCCACATCTTTTATTGGCATACTTTATAAATTATTTGATTTTTATCTCTAATAAATAGAATAGATAAAAGTGCCAAGAAATATACCTTATTTATACTTACGATTCTTTTTCTAATTTAGTGCAAGGTAGTTTCCTAAAAAGTAGTTTTAAATTAAAAAATAATCATATACATTAAATTGAGATTTAATTCTTAAATAAATTATTAAGTTTTGTGTTATCCAAACTTTAACTATTATTGGTATTAAATTTTAGAATTATAGGTGATTTTAAATTGTCAACTTTTTCTTTAAATTAAAATAGTGTTCATTTATTTTAATTAGCTAGTTTGGTTTATTTCTAGTCATAGCAACAAGTATTTCCTTAGTTTTACTTAGCCATTTAATTTGTTAAGACGTGATTTCTAATTAGATAATTTAATTCATTAGTGCTCTATATTTTATTTGTGTTTTTTTATTAATTCCTTACAAGAAAAATCTAAAGTAAATTGAATTAGATTATTTATTTATTTAATTTCATAATTTATAGTTTTGAGACATGATGATTTAAATTTATTTTCATAAGTATCTTACTTAAAATAGTCGAAAAGAAATAATGGAGCAGAGAAAGGAGCAATTTCCCGAGGCAGACATTTGGTGCAAAGCGACTAAGGAAGGAGAGCGCGGGGTTTATCCATCCAATAGCAATTATGCAAAATCCCCACACATTAGTATTGACATTTTGTAGGAAAGAAAAAAGGAGAGAGAAGCAATTTTAGAAATAGCCCTAATATGTCATTTTATCCATCCTAAACTCAGTAGAAGTGAAATCAAGATTTGGGTAGAGGAAATTTCGCAGGTACCATGTATAATTAAATTTCTCCCTAAAGGTTTTTTATCACAGCATTCATCTCTCCTGCTGATCGGGACCTAATTCTTAAAGGGAAGAATTGGTTTAGAAATGGTTCTCCACTATACATGAGGAAGTGGATACCTAACTTCGACCCAACCAAATGCAATCCTTATGAAGAGCCAAAATGGATTCGATTATATAATTTGCCACCGGATTGCTAAACAGAGGAATGTTTGCTTAAAATCGGATGCTCTCTTGGCATGGTGCTAGCCATAGATGAAGAACTGTTTAGTAGCGACTCGTTCTTGTTTATAAGAATTCAAGTGGTACAGTTATTTACAAAATCCCAACAGAAGTCATTCTACAAACTCAGGATTACCAAAGGATTCAAAAGTTGGAGATAGAGGAAAATTATTTCTTCTGCCTCAACTACCACAGTTGTAGGCACTCAAAAGATCGATGCCCTAAGAAAAGAGGCATAGATAAGCCAAAAGGATCAATTGGGTCATAGCATGACACTACTAAGGTTAGAGAAACACAAACTTCCATGAATCAAGGAACATCCACCTTTTGGGGAATGGAAGTTGATGATACTTAAGTTGTATGTTTGGTCAAACCACTAAACTTGGAGTCACCAACTCACATCCATAAAAAAGGGGAGAATCCAGTCTTGTCACCCATCAACCCTCAAACCGCAAGTGCAAATGAGATATTTGACAAAAATCTAGATCGATTGAAGGAGAAGACTACAAAGCAACCGATGGAGGATCCAGGGAACAACACAACACCTAGAACTATAGCAAAGTCACATGAGACTAGAAATCGTATCATAAATATGAAAATCTCATATTTTCTCAAGGGTGCCCAAGGCGGGTTGCCCAAAGATGCATCTTGAAAAAAGAACTAGGGGGCTGAACAGCCCCGTCTTTGGTATTCCAAGGCACCAAAGACTCTGGAGGAATCTAGCCCGTGTTTCAGATAGATCTACAAGGAAATGATGATAGGAATTTAGAATAGGTACTCCCCACAGAACATATGGATCAAGGGATAGAGTAATCTTCACATTCCCAACATTGATAGTCACATGTCGCATGCAGACTCTGAGATCTTGAAAATTAAAATAGGAAAGGATCTTAAATCAGCTAGTTCGTACATAACCCGTGGCATGTGAAAGAAAGAAGACATATGAAATAGCTGAATAAGATTTGATATCTCTGAAAATAGATTTAGTTCTATGACTAAAATGACTAAATCTAGCCAAGAATTACCAAGGATTCCCTAGATTTTTTATTGTCCTACTTTGGAAACTTATTCCCAAGTCAGACTTGTGTATCAAATCCTAAAGGAAAATGACTTTTAACCGATTTCCCTGCCTCAGGCTACTTATAGTAGAAGCCTAAAAATGGCTTGCCAAAGCAATGGCGAACTGAATGATCATTGAGTGTGTCTACAAGTGTCAAGAGGAGGAGGAAGGTGATGGCTCAAAGGAAGAGGTGGAACCTAACGTAGAAGAAGGAGAAGATGATGAGAGTGAATTCAAGGAGGATAATGAGATGCCAATTGAGCAGATAAATGCCTCTTCAAGGCTGATTCTGATGATAACACGAATGCAATCTACAAGGTCATAGGTTCCAAAGTTTTTAGCAGTTTTCATGTCCATGATAGGGTACTCTACGAAGAATTCCTGATGAATTCAATCCTCATACTGAGAAGGAAGAACAAAACAAAGGTTATGGCTAACAACTATGTCAAAGAACATATGTACCAAGCTACCACCATAGCAATTTCAAACTTCAATAAGCATCCAAAATATGGACTTATGGTTGGAGTTCTCGATGCTGTTGTGGTTAACAGGGAGAACGGTATTATGGGACAAGCCCTGGCAGTCTTCAATGAGGGCATTTGTAATCACAATATGGAGACATTCACGTATATAATTGGTCAATATGGAGACTAACTATCTTCCTCCCAGCTAGAGTGTGCTATAGAACTATCAGAAGGGTTGAGGACCCTTTGGTGTAAATAACTATTTTTCTTCTATGTAACCACTATGTGGTTTGATATGTACTTGTTTTATCCATTATTATAATATATTAGTTGTCATATGGGCAACTACTTATCCATAAAAAAAATATTTTCATAAGTAATAATTTTATAGTTGATAATATTACTTCTTTCAATTTAAGTTGATGTTTAGAATAAAAATAAAATAAAATAAAAATATGGTGCAGTCATGGATGGAGGGTACTAAAAAAGGACTATCCAAACCATGCATCTAGAATCAACACAATGGAAACAACATAATAACATAATACAATGGAAGATTCAAAATCCTCAATATATCATACATCAAAATTCTTATAGGTCAGAAACATGCGGGCTACAATCAAAGGGCTTGCAAGCCTGCTTTCTGGGTTACAACAGAAATGAAAGATATGACATTGAAGTGCCTTCTGGAAAGAAACTATATTTAACTCTATACTATCATTAGATATGAATCAATTGAATTTCTAATACACCTATGAGATGTATATATTGTCTTCAAGCTCATAGAATCCTTCACATCGGCCTTAAGAGGTTACAAACTCCAATGAATGATGTAACGTGTAGAAACATGTAGGTCAGCCTATAACTCAAGCTATTACTCCGCAAATGAATGAAATTCAGTGCGGACCTCAAGGAAGGTCTATCTAGTCCTTATTTGTTGTTTATGATGTTCCATTAGGCTCTACAAGTCATGGAAGTGTTATGCAAACCTTCTATTCTTAACTAACTAAATGAATGTTCTATTCTATAAAAGCTAATGATCTTCTGTTAGCGATAACTTTCTGTAGACAAATCTAAATCTCCTAAAATCTGAGTATGATGTATTTGACATGACATAGAAGCTAATTCTTGCTCTGTGAGCTTTGATATGAAGATGTGGTAAGATGTGGTAGAAAATGTTGAACTATAAATCACTGAACTGCAACTGAAATGAAAAGAAATGAAAAGAATGCAAATGTTTTTGGTTGATGCAAGATTGTTCTTCAACCTAGGATGCTCCTGCATCAGACATCTAGGGTTATTGAAAAAGTAAGTCCTCACTTTTCTGGGGCTAGAGGAAAACCAAGTCGGTCTACCTCTACCTGAGAAATTCATGATGAATCTTCTTCTGGTCTTCCTTTCCACTTAACCAAATATTCTTTGTATTGCTTGCCTCTGGTACTGTGTCCAACTCTGATATCCAATATGTTCTCTATCTTCTCTGGTTGTTGTTGTGGTAACTGATTCTTCAAACCATCTTCAATGTTATCACTTGACTCTCCTTCATGATACTGATATAGGTCTACAATGTTGAATATAGGTGATATACCAAATGTCTCTGGGAGCTCTACTTCATATGCATTTCCTAAATCAAACTTCTTAAGAATTTTACATGGTCCAAACTTTTTCATCTTCATCTTGTTGTATGTCCCCACCAAAAATTTCTCCTTTCTTAGATATACCATAACTTAATCTCCAACTAAAAATTCTTTATGTCTCCTCTTCTCATCTACTTGGTCCTTATACTTACTATTCATCTCCTCCAAATGCTTCCTGACTTGATTATGTAGTGTCTCCATGTATCCTGTGAATTCTTTTGCCTCTACACTTCTCTTGTTCTCCATACTGATGTCTCTCAGCTCTGCAACTCCTCTAGGTTTTAATCCTATCACAACTTCAAATGGTGTCTTCTCTATACTTCTATTCATTGAATTATTGTATGCAAACTCTACTTGCACTAGAATTAGATCCCAATTTCCTACTTTGTCTCCTACTAAACACCTCAATAAGTTACCCAAACTCCTATTTACTACTTCAGTTTGTCTATCTATCAAACTTTAGGTCTGTCTTCATCTTCTTCCATAATGTCCTCCAAAATATCACATGAATCTTATATCCCTATCTAAAACTATACTCTTAGATAATCCATGCAATCTCAGAATCTCCTTGAAAAATAGGTCAGAAACATGTACAATATCATTTGTCTTCTTACAAGGAATGAAATGTGCCATCTTTGAAAATATGTCCACTACTACAAATATAGACTCATATCCCCTCTGTGTTCTTGGTAAACCTAATATGAAATCCATGCTTATATCTTCCCAAGGTCTCTCTGATACTATCAAAGATTTGTACAATCTAGTATTTTAACTACTCCATTTTGTAACTTGACAAATTTTGCAATTCTAGACAAATTTCCTTACATCCATATATATCTGAGGCCAAAAATAACATTCACTTACCAAAGCTACTATCTTGTCAATACCAAAATGTCTTGCCAATCCACCACTATGCTTCTCCTTGATCAAATTATCTCTCATTGAACTCCTAGGTATACACAACTGATTTCCTTTGAAAAACATATCCTTCTGAATGAAATAATCCAACCACTTACTTCTATCTGTCACAACAGGCTCTTTACATACTTTCCATGCTTATGAAAAATCAAGATCTTCCACATACATATGTTTCAGTTCCTCAAAACCTAATACTTCTACCCTCATCTCTGTCAGCAGGATCCTTCTTCTTCTTAATGCATTTGTAACTTTGTTTGACTCTTTACTCCAGTGCTTCAATACAAATATGTAACTCTGCATGAACTCTACCCATCTCATATGTCTTTGATTCAACTTTCCCTAACTGTTTAAATACTACAAAGCTTGATGATCAGTGTACAACACAAATTCTTTAGGAAACAAGTAATGTCTCCACTTCTTCAAGGCTTGAATTATGGCATAGAACTCCTGATCATAAATTGAATATCTTCTCCTTGCATCATTCAACTTCTTACTGAAATATGCTATTGGTCTCCCTTCTTGACTTAACACTACTCCTATTGCACTTCCACTAGCATCACAATCTACTTGAAATACTTTGTTAGAATCTGGTAATGCTAACATTGGTTGCTCTATCACCTTCTACTTCAACAATTCAAAACTCTCATTTGCTCCTAATGTCCACTTGAAATCCTTTCTGCCACCTCTCATTTTCTTTGTCATTGGTGTGCATATTGTACTAAAATTTATGATGAATTTCCAGTAGAAACTTGCTAATCCATGAAATGATCTTACCTCCCTAGTGCTCACAGGTGTTGGCCACTCAACAATTGCTCTAACTTTCTTAGGGTCCATCTTCAATCCTTCCACAAAAGTCACAAATCCCAAATATACCAATCCTTCCTTAACTTGCTAATCCATGAAATGATCTTACCTCCCCATTGTTCACAGGTTGTTGAGTCCATCTTCAATCCTTCCGCAAAAATCACAAATCCTAAATATACCAATCCTTCCTCCATGAAACTACACTTCCTAATGTTCACCAACATTTTCTCTTCCCTTAACCTCTGCAATACTTGCCTAATATGCTGCAAATGTTCCTCTTTTGTCTTATTGAAAATCAAAATATCATCCGAGTATACAATAACAAACTTACCCAAGAATTTCTTCAAAACCTCATTCATCAATCACATGAAAGTACTTGGTGCATTAGTTAATTCAAAAGGCATACTAACCATTCATACAATGCCTCATTTATCTTAAATGCAGTCTTCCACTCATCCCCTTCTCTGATCCTGATCTGATAGTATCCAGTCTTTAAGTCTATCTTGGTGAAATACTTTGCTCCACTCAAATAATCCATAATGTCATCCATCCTTGGAAATGGAAATCTATACTTAACTGTGATCTTATTGATTGCTCTAGAGTCTATGCATGTCCTCCATTCTCCATCTTTCTTCAGTGCTAGTACAATAGGTACCACACATGGGCTCAAACTTTCTCTAATCAATCCTTTCCTCAACATCTCATGTATTTGTCTATTCAGCGCCATATTATTTGTTGCAAGTATGGGCCTAACTAGTGTTTTCATTGATGTCAACATACTCTTTTTGCATTGATGATAAGGATTGGATGAGCTGTGTGCTGAGGATATTGAGAAAATTAGTCCTAATCAGAAACACAGAAGAATAGTGAAGTTAGTAAGCTAAAGATCCTAGCTAAGTTGAAGATCAGAGGATGCACATCAAAAGGTTTATAGATATGTGTCTTAAGGTGATCCAAAAAATATTTCAGAGGTCCGCATGATGATCTAAAGAAGTTATAGCCACTCAAGTAAAACTGGTTCCGGTAGGTGTTCAGAGGTGACAGAGTGACATAGATAGGTCCGGTGAGATCCGGAAATGCAATATCATATTCTACGGATTTGGTGAAGTGTTTAGGAAGTCCATGTGAAGTTACAACTCAATTGGTTCGTGGTCTAGAGGTCCGCAAGAATCTATTCCATTGTGACAGTGATGACAGACTATGTTCTTGAGGTTCCAGATGAAGGAGATAAGGATTTCAGTAAGCATATGTAGTGTGGATGTTCTTGGTGATTCAGGCAAGCTTGTGGAGGTATTTGGATCATGTCCAATTCGTGTTGGTGATCTTCATTGAAGATTAAGCTAGCAATTGAAGAATTACTTTCGGATGATGGTGTTCTTCCTAACTTTGGCTGACCGGATGAGTTACACATCTTGCGGATGATCTTGAAGACGTTATGTGAAGATTGGCGTGTTCCTATAAGAAGATTGAAGTCTCAAATCTATGTGGCTAATAGTGTGTTGTTCTGCGTGAAGTCTTTTGTACTAAGTCATATTGTATTTTCTCTATTATGTATGCCGACTTGGATGATAATTCCTAAGTCGAGGTCTTGTATAAATAAGGAGTTGTGAAGTCATTTCAAAGTGTGTCTTGTGGAGATGAGAGTGTGGTAGCAAAGAGAAGAGCAAATAGTAGACAGAAGTATTGAGCTTAAATGGAACTGACTCAAGCATGGTGAAGATGCTATTCTCCAGTTCAAGTATGTGATACTTGTTATTTTGTAGTCAATGTGTTTCTTGTAGGCAGTGGGCCTCTTGTGAGAAGTGTGCTCAAGTAGTGAGCCCTAATTGGCATGTGCCATTTTGTTCTTTCTATTCTTCTAACAGAGAATACAATCTTGGGTTAATCACCTTGTGGTTTTTCCTTTAACCAGGTTTTCCACGTCAAAATCTTTGTGTCTTATGTGTTGATGTGTTTCTGCTCTCGATCTAATGCATTATGTTTCATTATTGATTTATTATTTTGCTACTAAACTATAAAGTGGACTTAAGTGTTTAATCTGGAGGAAAGTTTTAGACAACTGATTCACCCCCCCTCTCAGTTGTCTGTCCTGAATCTAACAATTGGTATCAGAGCTAAGTTCCTCTAAAAGAGCTTAACTGCTTGAGGAGATCTAGGATGTCCTCCTACAAGAAGGATAGTTTGAAGTTTGATGGAACCAATTTTAATCTTTGGAAAAGT
The DNA here is from genome assembly GCA_027924645.1 of Cunninghamia lanceolata. Classification (NCBI taxonomy): domain Eukaryota; kingdom Viridiplantae; phylum Streptophyta; class Pinopsida; order Cupressales; family Cupressaceae; genus Cunninghamia; species Cunninghamia lanceolata. Next base: position 6,245,682 of record BSBN01000082.1, read on the forward strand.
CACATGAAATGTCACTTACAATGTATGGGAATGCAGTACTGGACCATGGCTTCAACGAAGTATACTTCTCCACAGAATGGCTTGAAAACTGCAAATGAAATCACAAATGCTGAAAATAATATGTGGACTAAAAAAGCTCTTCTAAGTGCCTTGTCTAATTTAGAGCTGACAAATGTTGCTGACCTAGAAACTGCTTTTGAGATTTTGGAAAAAATGGAACTTCTACATGAAGGAGACAAGTATGTTAAATGTGCAAGGCTACAGAGTCTGAAAGGAAAATTTGAAAATCTAAAGATGAAAGAAGATGAAAATATTACTACTTTTATGCCAAGAGTAAATGAGCTTGTTTGTGGCATTAGATGTGCTAGTGGAGTCTTGGATGAAGATGAGATTGTTGTCAAAGTTCTCAAATCCCTTCTTGCTTCTTATAAATACAAGGTTACTGCCATTGAAGAATTCAGAGCCCATTCAGGTGTCACAAGAGATTAATTAGTTGGTAAATTGGCTTCATTTGAATTGACCGAGTTTGGAGATGCCCCCCAAGACTGAATCTGCATTCAAAGCCAGTGCCTCTGTAAAAGGTAAACAAAGGTTTGATCTGGGAGAAAACTCTTCAAGGAAACTATCATGGTATGAAAAAACAAGAAAAGACCTGGAAGAAGAAGCAGAAATTGCTCTACTTGAAGCCCTTATTGCAAAAATATTACCAAGAGGATCCAGTAAGTATGAAGGGAAATTACCTTTTAAGTGTTTTAACTGCAATAAGATTGGTCATTTTGCCTCAAAGTGTCCGAAAAGATTTTCAAGACCAAATCCTAACAGATCAAGGTTCCAAAAGAATTGTTACTATGTTCATGAAAAGGATGATGATGGAGTAACAAATGATGAATCAGAAATAGGAAACAAATCTAGAAGTGATTGTGTGTTTATTGCCATCAAGGAAGAAGATCCAATGCCCTCTGAATCTGTCAATCATAAAGTTGTAGAAAGGGCTCTGGCTGCCCAAGTTGAAGATGGTCATTGATAGTGGATGCTCTCACCATATGACAGGTGACAAATATAAGTTCATAGATTTGGAAAGGTATGAAGGAGGAGTAATAAAGTTTGGTGATAATTCTGCTAGTGGAATCAGAGGTAGGGGAACTATTTCTTTTGATGGAAAGAACAAAACTGGTAATGTACAATGTACTGTATGTTGAAGGATTGAAGCACAATCTTCTTAGTGTTGGATGGTTGGTGGACAAAGGCTATGATCTTCGATTCAAGAATGGAAAATGTAAGATCTTTGAAAGTTCTAGAATAGAGATTGCATTTGGTACTCAAACAAAAGGTAATATCTTCCATTTAGTTGGTACTGGTAAAAGTTGTCTATTTGTGCAAATTGATCAGAGTTGGCTATGGCATAGGAGGATGTGTCATGTGAATTTTGATAATATCATCAAGATAAGAAACACTCAGGCTATAAGAGATCTTCCAAAACTGGTGAAACCTACAAATAGTTTGTGCAAAGAATGTCAGTTGGGGAAACAAAGCAGAGTCTCATTCAAAATCAAGGAACAATCTTCTACCAATTTATTGGACTTAGTTCATACTGATCCGGCAAGAATAAGGAGTGTGTAAGGTGATAGATACTTCATGTTATTAATTGATGACCATTCTCAGATGATGTGGGTTACTTTTCTGAAAGAGAAATTAGAAGCTCTTGAGAAATTCAAAATATTCAAGGCTATGGTAGAGAATGAAACCAGATTAAAATTAAAATGTCTAAGGTCTGATAGAGGTGGAGAATTCACATCCGGTGAGTTCATAGAATTCTGTGAGAAACATGGAATAAAGGGACAGTTGTTTGCTCCTAAGACTCCACAACAGAATGGAGTAGTGGAGAGAAAGAACTGAACCATCTAAGAAGCATCTAGGACCATGATGATGGAAGAAAATGTTCCTCAGATCTATTGGAGAGAAGTTGTCAGCACTGCAGTCTATACTCTCAATCGAGTTCAAATCAGAACAAATACCAGTAAGACTCCTTATGAACTCTAGTTTGGCATCATTCCTACTGTGAGGTATTTCAGAGTCTTTGGTAGAAAATGCTACATTAAAAGAGATGAAGATCTAGGCAAATTTGATGCTAGAAGTGATGAAGGAATATTCTTGGGTTATTCTACTCAAAGCAAAGCATACCAGTGTTATAACAAGAGACTAAGAAAGATTATAGAAAGTACAAATGTGAAGGTTGATGAAGGAATTGAAAGGCCCTCAAGGTTTTATGAATATGATGAAGATGATGAGAATGATGTTTAGAATCAAGGAGTCCAAGTCCCCTCTGAAATTCAAATTCAAATTGATCCGGTAAATTAGGAAGAAGAGATAAGTTTAAATGAACCTATTGAAGAATCAGAAGTACTAGAAACTCCCAAAGTTCCTAGGTATGTAAGACTGAATCACTCTGAAGATCAGATCATAGGTAATAAAAGCAAAGGTGTACAAACAAGAAAAATGATTGCTCAAGATTTAGAAGAGTATTGTCTGATTTCAAAGATTGAACCTAAGACAGTGAATGAAGCTTGCAATGATGATAACTGGACTAAAGCAATGGAGGAAGAGCTGATGCAAATTGAGAAAAATCACACTTGGGATCTTGTTCCCAGACCTATAAACAAGAATGTGATTGGAACCAAATGGGTCTTCTAGAATAAACTAAATGAAGTTGGTGAAGTAATCAGAAATAAAGCCAAATTGGTCTGCAAGGGTTACTCTCAAATAGAAGGAGTTGATCTTGAAGAAACTTTTGCTCTGGTGGCAAGAATTGAAGTAGTCAGATTATTTCTTGCTTTTGCTGCCTTCAAGGATTTCAATGTATATCAGATGGATGTCAAGTCTGCCTTCTTGAATGGTGACTTGGAAGAAGAAGTATACATTGAGCAACTAGATGGATTTCAATTATCTAATCATGGTGATATGGTCTGCAAGTTGAAAAAAACACTGTATGGACTCAAGCAAGCCCCAAGAGCCTGGTATGAAAGATTGGATAAGTATCTTTTGAAGATTGGTTTTAACAAAGGTACTACTGACAATAATTTGTACTTCAAAATTGATCATGAAAATATCTTGATTGTTGAAGTATTTGTGGATGATATCATTTTTGGAGGAAGAGATAGTATGTGCAAAACCTTTGCAAATCAAATGAAAAGTGAATTTGAGATGTCCATGCTTGGGGAAATGAATTTCTTCTTGGGTCTGCAAATCATTCAAACTAAGAAAGGAATCTTCATTTGTTAGACCAAATATGTGAAAGAATTGTTGAATAAATTTGGGATGGAAGAGTCAAAACCAATGAGTACTCCCATGGCAACTGGATGTAAATTGAGCAAAGATGATGACTCTCCTAAGATTGATCAGAAATAGTATAGTTCAATGATTGGAGGATTGTTGTAGCTCACTCAAACTAGACCTGATATTATAAATGCTATTGGTCATGTTGCTAGATTCCAACCTGACCCTAGAGAATCTCATGTCATGGCAATCAAGAGGATTTTTAGGTATCTAAAAGGGACAGTTGAGTATGGTTTGTGGTATCCTAGAGATCATAATTTCTCTCTTCATGCATACATAGATGCGGATTGGGAAGGAGATGTGGATGACTGGAAGAGTACCAGTGGTGGAGCATTCTTTTTGGGGGAGAGTTTGGTTTCTTGGCTGAGCAAGAGACAAGAGGCAATATCTATGTCCACTGCTAAAGCAGAATATAGTGTAGCAGTAGGTAGTTGTACTCAAGTTTTGTGGATGAAGCAAATGCTAAGAGACATAAGAGTGGAGTATGAGGAGCCTATCACAATCTTCTGTGATAATTGAAGTGCAATAAATATATCTAAGAATCCGGTGTTGCATTCAAAGACTAAACATATATCCATCAAATTTCACTTTTTGAGAGAGCAAGTGAACAAGAATGAAGTCAAATTGGAGTTTACGCCTTCCAAGGATTAGATTGCAGATATCTTTACCAAACCTCTACCTAAGGACTCTTTTGAGTATCTCAGGGAGAAGTTAGGGGTTATTACCTCTCCGGTGATGAACTAAGGTGCACTAATGTGCATCAGTCCAGTGGATATCACAGTCATATCTTGTGGTCCGGATTGATGATGGGGAGCTGCTACTCAAGGGGGGCAGCTGGTATGATTCTGAAGTGATGGATTTACAAGTATGTGCCCTTTTCCATTGATGTCAAAGGGGGAGAGAAGACATGTGAACAACAAGTGGTTGTTGATCAAAGGAGGAGCAAGAAAGGAAGAGAAGTTGTGACAGTAAGGAGAAGTTCTTGTCTTGATGATTAAAATAGTTTTTCACATCATATGTTTCCATCAATGACAAAGGGGGAGATTGTTGCAAGTATGGACCTAACCGGTGTTGACATTGATGTCAACATACTCCTGTTGCATTGATGATAAGGATTGGATGAGCTGTGTGCTGAGGATATTGAGAAAATTAGTCCTAATCAGAAACAGAGAAGAACAGTGAAGTCAGTAAGCTAAAGATCCTAGCTAAGTTGAAGATTAGAGGATGCACATCAAAGGGTTCGTAGATATGTGTCTTAAGGTGATCCAGAAAATATTTCAGAGGTCCGCATGAAGATCTGAAGAAGTTATGGCCACTCAAGTAAAACTAGTTCCGGCAGGTGTTTAGAGGTGACAGAGTGACACAGATAGGTCTAGTGAGATCCGAAAATGCAATATCTTATTCTACGGATTTGGTGAAGTGTTTAGGAAGTCCATGTGAAGTTACAACTCAATTGGTTCATGGTCTAGAGGTCCGTAAGCATCTATTCCATTGTGATAGTGATGACATATTGTGTTCTTGAGGTTCCAAATGAAGGAGATAAGGATTCCAGTAAGCAGATGTAGTGTGGATGTTCTTGGTGATTCAGGCAAGCTTGTGGAGGTCTTTGGATCATGTCTAGTTTGTGTTGGTGATCCACATTGAAGATTGAGCTGGCAATTGAAGAATTACTTCCGGATGATGGTGTTCTTCCTAACTTTGGCCAACCAGATGAGTTACACATCCTGCGGATGATCTTGAAGATGTTATGTGAAGATTGGCGTGTTCCTAGAAGAAGATTGAAGTCTCAAATCTGTGTGGCCGACAGTGTGTTGTTTCGCATGAAGTCTTTTGTACTAAGTCATATTGTATTTTCTCTATTATGTATGCTGACTTGGATGATAATTCCTAAGTCGATGTCTTGTATAAATAAGGAGTTGTGAAGTCATTTCAAAGTGTGTCTTGTGGAGATGAGAGTGTGGTAGTGGAGAAGAGAAAAAAATAGAGCAGAAGTATTGGGCTTAAATGGAACTGACTCAAGCATGGTGAAGATGCTATTCTCTAGTTCAAGTATGTGATACTTATTATTTTGTAGACAGTGTGTCTCTTGTAGGTAGTGGGCCTCTTGTGGGTAGTGTGCTCAGGTAGTGAACCCTAATTAGCATGTGCCATTTTGTTCTTTCTATTCTTCTAACAGAGAATACAATCTTGGGTTAATCACCCCGTGGTTTTTCCCTTAACCAGGTTTCCACATCAAAATCTTGGTGTCTTATGTGTTGATGTGTTTCTACTCTCAATCTAATGCATTATGTTTCATGATTGATTTATTATTTTGCTACTGAACTATAAAGTGGACTTAAGTGTTTAATTGGGAGGAAAGTTTTAGACAACTGATTCACTCCCCTGTCAATTGTCTGTCCTGAATCTAACATTATCTACTAGTGTCATCCTATGTGTTGCTTTATTAAGAAAACTAGCTGCAGGTATAAGGTCCATATGATGACTGATACTCTAGATTGGTGGCAATCCTTTAGGCACATTATCTAATATGATATCTTGGTACTCTGTCGACAATTCAGTTATCTCCTCTTGTGGTGGTTATTCTCCTTTTGTTGTGGTCTTTTCTGCACTTAGGGTTCCACACTTCTTTGGAATAAAAGCAAAACATATATTCCCATGTCTCAATCCATCCAAAAATATCCTTCCATCAACCAAATAGATTCTAGCATTCCAACATACTTCACTTTTAGGTCCATCTTCCAAAGGTATCAAGATATGTTTCTTCCCATTAGATGTTATAGTATAAGTATTCTTCCTCCCATCATGTATAGCCTTTCTATCACACTGCCATGGTCTCCCCAACAATATATGGCATACATCCATCATCATAATAGCACACAATAGCTCATCAACATAAGATCATATATGAAATTTCACCAAACATTGTTCACTCACCAATACCTTGTGCTCATCTTGAATCCATGCTATCTTGTAGGGCTTCAGATGTTTCAATCTCTCTAGGTTCAGCTTAGTCAACATCTCCTCTAAAACCAAATTATCAGTACTGCCACTATCAATGATCACTTTACAACATTTACCTCATGATTTGCATCTTGTCTGGAACAAATGTTTCCTTTGTGGTGGCTCCTTAGTTGTTTCTTCTTGAAATAAGGCTCTCCTCATGACCAATGATTCTCCTTTCTCTAGTTTTCCAACTGAACTAGGTGATCCAATAGGTTCTTCCTCTGCATAAGCTACTCTTGCACTGTTCTTTGTCCTCTTGCTAGTACTTCCTTGGTTACATTCAAATGCTCTGTGTCCTTCTCCTCCACACTTAAAACAAGTTCCTTTGAATGATATTTTGTCAAACCCTCTTTTATCTCTCTTGTATCCTTCATGGCGATAAGAAGTATGATTCCCTCTACTGTTGTGGTAGGAACTCCTATCATCTCTCTGGTATGAATTGTTATCTCTGTCTTCTTTTCGGTATGGACTACTCTCCTTGTTTTGCTCCGCATAAGGTCTTTCTCCTCTAGAATGTGTTCTACCTCTTTGAAATTTTCCTCCTCTACCCCTCTGTCTTTTCTCATGCCTCTTATTCAACTTGTCTTCAACTTTAAATTCAAACTAATATGCTTCCTCTATTGTTGTCATCCTCACCAAACTTAGTTCTTCTTGAATGTTCATCCTCAATCCATTTATGTATCTTGCTACTTTTTCCTTGCTTGCTTCACTATGTCCAGTCCTTATGATCATCTTATGAAACTCCTTAGTCTACTTTAGAAATTTCTCCTTTTACCTTAGGTTTTGCAATCTCTTTAACAATTCCAACTGATAGTCAATAGATATGAACTAGTTCTTCAACTTTGTCACCATCCTATCCCGTTTTATGATCTTCTCTTTTCCTCTCCTATTTATATCCAATTAAACTTTTTTCTACCAAATAGCAGCATGTCCTTTCAACTTAGTCTTTGCAAATCTTACTCTCTCCGAATCTTCAATTTCCTCATATTCAAAGTATTCCTCCAAGTCATTTATCCAGTCAATAAATCCCTTGGGATTCAAATTTCTGATATAGTTTGATACTTCGATTCTAGGTCTATTACCCATCTTAGAAATAGCCTTCAAAATCTTTACTTAATCTGATTCTTCTTCTTCTAGGTCTTCTTCATTTTGGTCAGCAACTTGAAATTCATCATCATCACTTTCATCTTCATTCCTAGGGTTTAGTCCTCTTATTCAATCTTCTTCTACAACATCCAATCTAACCTTCATTGTCCTCATCATCTCTATCATTTCTTCCATTCTTCCAGTAACATTGGCCATAGCAGGCATCCTCCTTCTGTTGGCAAGAGACACTGTGTGGCTTCATTGGTGTTGTCATTGATGGCAACAAAGACCATTCCACACATCCGCAAGACATGGTGTATCTTTACCGGAAGTCAGATTGAAGGCTACTTTGGTCCAGTAAGCAAGAACAGAGCATGCAGCAAGGTCCGATAGTCAGGTCCGGATCTCTTAGAGGAAGTATCTTTGTAAAGTGTGGACTTGGGGAAGTCAAGAGGAATACCTTGACTAATAGATTCTGTGGATTGAGCCTCCGGTGATGAAAGAGAGAAGAGATATGAGCATCTAAGTATTAAGGTCCAGTTTGGCAGACTAGACAGAGGAAGAACTGATCGACAGAGCATCAAAATTATTCCAGATGAGATATTGATGATGAGCAAGGTTCTTAAGGTATCATCCATGATTTGCCAACATGTTAAATGACTTCTATAAGTATCTCTTTGATTCGCATCACTTGGTAAGCAAGGATTCAGCTGACAGACCAGAGGTTGGGAAAATATTGAGTATTCTGGATGCCGACTAGAAAGATATAGAAATCCTTTGTGCAGATATATATATACCTGATGGATTTTGATGAGAAAGTGTGTGTTGTGTGGTGCGAAGAAAAGCAGAAGAGCAGTGTGAAGACAGTAAGATAGGTCTAGAATGTAACAGGAGAGTAGCACCTAAGAGAATAAGAATGAAGTGCAGTAGATCAGTATATTGAGCTTAACCAGAACTAAACCTTAGCATATGTGGATGCTTCTCATCAGTTCAAGTATCTAGTTTCCTTGTATAAACTATTATAGACAGTGAGCCTCTTGTGAGCAGTGTGCTTGGGCAATGAGCCCTAATTGGCAGGTGCCATTTTGTACTATCTTATTCTTCTAACAGAGAATACAATCTTGGGTTAATCACCTCGTGGCTTTTCCCCTAACAGGCTTTTTGATGTTATTTCCATTTCATGGTTATGTTTGCTTATTTAATTTAATGCTGCACTAATTGATAAGGAAATTCAGAAAGCTAAGATAATTGATTCACCCCCCCTCTCAGTTATCAACAATTGGTATCAGAGCCAAGTTCCTCCAAAAAGAGCCTAACAGCTTGAGGAAGATCTCAGAACTCAAATGGATGTGTATAGTATGAGGGAACAACTTCAGTCTTCCCTAGATAATCTTGAGCAATCAAACTCTAAAGTCAATAAATTGAAGGAAAGACTCAAACAGGCTGATGATTTCATAAATGAACTAAAAGGGAAACTAAGTATCTCTATGAAAAAGAGAAAAGATCTACTTCAGCAATTGGCAAGTCAAAGTGAAGACAATGGTGCAAATGAAGATCTGAAGGAGAAAACCAAGTTATGTGAAAAGTTATCAAAAGAGGTCATTATGGTGAGACATGAAATGGAATCAGGAGTTATGAAATTCACCCAAGAAATTGAAGAGAAAAGAAAAACTGAAGATGATCTAAGACAATCTCTCAAGGAGAAGTCAGAAGACTGCCACAAAATGGATAGAATAATCAGGCATCTAGAATCTGATCTTGAAGAAGCTAGACATAATGAAGAACAACTTGAGAATCAGATTGACACTCTTAAAAGGGATCTTCAAACAGCAAATGAATACAAAGAAAAATTCAAGATAAGTTATGCTCAACTTGAAGTTTTTGAAAGACAAAAAAGGGTAGATGACCAGTGTGGCTTGGGATATGAGAAAGGTGAAAGCTCTGGATCCGGTCAGAAGAATTTTGGATTAGGAAATCCAAGGAATAAGCCTAGAAGACCTCCGGTAAGGCAACCTAATGCTCAAAGATATCCATCCTTCAAAGGATACTGCCACAACTGTAATAACTTTGGTCATAAAGCTGATCAGTGTAGAAAGAGAATAAATCAGACTAATACATCCTTCTCCGGACAGTGTTTCAACTGCAAAAGGTATGGTCACAAATCTCGTGAATACAGAAATATGCAAATGAACAATTCATTCAATGGTAGATGCTTTGCATGCAATAGAATGGGACATATGCCTAATCAATGTAGATCAAGAGGATATCATTTAAATATGCAAAGAAATGTTATTTGCCACAATTGCAATAGATCCGGTCATATTGCCAAATTCTGTAGAAGCAAGAATCAGGACAAAAGGGGTCCGGTGCATCATAATCAAAATCGAGACAAAGGACAAGGAAAAGTGAATGAGGATGAAGTTAAAAGTGAGATGAACAAGATTTGGGTGAAGAGAAGTACAGAGAATGTAGGGGATGGATCCACACCAGAATCTGGTGCTGATATTCCTTTCAGAAATTGAATAGATGAGCTCTAGCTCAGGAGGAGTCACTAAGAAAAACAAAACCCCCAGCCAGTCAATTAGTGCCTAAAATTGGCACAAGGAAAGTTGCAGATTAAAGGGTTCAAAAAGGAACATCTAAATAAGCTTTGGTAAAGAGATGAAAGATCTGCAAGAAGTTTTGAACAGGTTAATCTTCCAAGTTTGATCTGGTTAAATAGTCATTCAGTAAAAATAGGATTTTCATAGTTAGATCAGGCATGATTCAAATTTGAGGTATCTTGATCTAAGCCTAAATGGAATGATTGTAAAAGGTAGATAGATTGCTAATATCCACCAAGAGTAACTTTAAGTGCATCTTAGTGATCCGGAAAAATCTCTCAGGACAAGGAGAATAGAGCAACTGGAATAACTTAAGTTGCGCATTTATTGCAATGTGGAATTAGGGTTTGCTTAGAGATAAAAGGGTTCATTTGATCGTCATTTACACATTCGCACTCGAGAAGAAGAGAAAAAGAGCTCTACAAACAAATTGTCTCAAGTCTCTCAAAGATCAATCACAGAAGATAATTCTTCTAGCAATCCGATCCAACTCATCCCGTGAAACCTAGAAGCGAAAAAAGGTATTTTTCACCCTTGATCAAACTTTCTCTAAATCTTTAAGATGGCTACTCTGAATGTTGTAAAGATCTCTGATAGACCTCACCCCAAATTTAAGAAACATCCCTACAAATCTCTAGAAGTGGATCCCTTAGGGGCATTTTCTAGCATTCTGCATGGGTTTTTGCATGTAGAAGACATTAGGGTTTACATTCATGCAAATATCAAAGACTCTAGTGAATCCAAGCTGATGGACATTTACCACAAGGAACTGATAGATGATTCATTTGAACTAAAACCTCAGTATAAGACCATCCGGGAAAAACATTTCGGTCAGTACATCCATTTCCCCTGTTTTGAAGAAGATGAGTAGGTTCAGTATGTGTTGAGCAGAGTGCATGATAACTTCTTATGGTTGAATAGACCATTCAAGATCACCAAGGATGTAATTAGGGCAGTAACCAGTTTACACTCTTCCGAAGGGTTACCTGTTCTCAAATCTGTCAAAAACCAAACTGTGACTGAGGCCACCAGATCAAAATTTGATAAGAGAGCAATGACCATAGAAGATATCACTGATCTAGATATCAAGTTTGCATCTATGATAATTGGCTATAAGATATATCACTCCAGCAGGGAGAATTTAGTATCTGGAACTACTGTGTATACTGCTTATGAGATGTTGAGAAAGAATGCAGATTATGATCTCTATGAACTCCTTCTAAGCCAACTAATGGAAAAATTACAGAAGATAAAGAAGGACAAAAAGAACTCTTTTAAATATGGTGGACTGATATTGTGTTTGTTTTTCTACTTTATGAATGAGCTGCCTGGATCCAGTGGTTGGGTATGGCAAAATGACAGACCTATTGCAATTCAAATCAGAGATTACTTTCATGGGCTTGGGGATGCTAAGGCCAAAAATACAGCTCTATGGGGTTACTTCAAGAACTTTCAAAATATGATGCAAAATAGAGAAAGAATTCCCCAATCATTGGTTGAGAAGTACAAAGATACAGTGTGTTTCATGGTTGACACTGATCAATGCCTAATGGAGGCAGTGGAGCCAAGGACAGTCTGGATCACGCCAATGGGGTATAAAGTAGATGAGAAAATTGTAGAGCTACATATCCAACATCTGCTGAGCTAGCCCAAAGACCCTAATGTAGAAAGATTTGGAACCTTCCAAGAGCTGAGTGTAAAAGTTCATGTGGAACTTAGATAGCTTGAAATCAAAAGGAAAGTGAGAAGGGAAGTTGAAGAAGTTGCCAAGAGGCATGGAATCTCAAAAGAGGCACTTGGTGCCCACAGAGAAAAGATGGAAAGAGTAGAAAAAGAAAAGGAAGAAGCAGAAAAAAGAAAGTGCTCCGGTAAAAGCCCCCCTGGACCAGATCTTCTAAGAGCTCTGCACCTGCAACTGCTAAAAGCTCAAAAGCATCTAAACCGGAAGCAAAATCATCTGGTAAAGCAGAGAAAAGAACTAAAACAAAGGCCACAAGGTCTTACATCAGTCAGAAGGATGATGAAGAGACAGAATCAGATGTGGAAGTAAAGAAAATGAAAAAGAAAAGGAAAACATCCGGTGAACCCTCTACTGAAGAAGTAACAGAAGAATTTGTTGAAAGGCCCACTCTGTCCTTAGATGATGTAGTTAAAGCAGTTACTGTATACACCTAAAAGTGGCATGACTCTACTTAAATAAATATTTTAAATGTTTATTTCATCAATCACATTCTACTATCAATAAATAAATACATTTATTTATTTATTCGATTCACTTCCTCTCATTTAATTAAATAAACACATTTATTTAATTAATTAAAATCACTTACACCAACTTCATTCTTCTAAAATAATTAAATAATTTTAATTATTTAATTAAGATCTCTTATTCTTCCAAATTTAAATAAAATGCAAATTTTATTTAAATAAATCTTGAATCCTCACAAAATAAGATATATTTCTATATTTTATTTATTCTTCTCAAATATCCACAAAAATAATTAAATAAATCTTTTATTTAATTACGCTTTCTTATCTCTTCGAAAAATCATTCTTATCTTCCAAAAATAACTTTCCTCTTGTCACACAAAAGCAAAATCACTTCTAAAGCAAATCTTCTCTTAAATTAGAAAAATAAATTCTAATTTAAGAAAATCAAATCTTATCCTTATCAAGAGAGGAGTTAACTCAACTAAACTACTTTTGGAATGACATGTGTCTTTCTTCTATTGGATGCACGTTCCTCAACAATCCTCCTCCGTTGATTCCTTCTTTTCCTCTCAACCATTGATCTTCCCTCACTCTCTTCTATAAATACAACCTTCTCTTCATTTAAAAATCTGGATTTCCGTGTAAACTTATGCTATAGAGATACCGGCGTGCCGTTGGCACCCCTATTCCCATTTGAGCATCCATCACTCACAATCCATTTCTGTATTTGAAGCTCATCTTCAAATACCAAGTATCCAAGCCATTCTTACTTTGTCATCTTCAACAAGCAAGCAAGCAAAAGCTTCTGAGGGCTTCACAAACAAGATCAAAGGAAGATAGGCGAACTACGGAAGGCAAAAGGTAAAAGAGTGTTGTAGGTATTTTAGTTTATTTTAATCTCTTTCTCCTTCATATTTCGTAGATGTTTGGGTTTCACTTTGATTGATTTGAATAACCTGATTTCCCCCTCACAGTTACTATGGATGGGAACCTGCAACCAATAACAAAATTCTATGATGCATATAATGATGCAGATAGAAAGATCTTGGAGGAAGCCACAGTTAAGTACTTGAACATATACAATAAGGCTTTTATTGAAATCATATCTCTCATTCCCAAAAGCCTAGAGAAGGAATTAGAGATGAGAAAGAATAATGCTAGGGCAAAGGATCTTGAGATCCGGGAACAGATAGCCATTCAGCTCTTTCCTTCAATCACTCAGAAGCAAATGAATATGATCTTCAAAGATTGCAAGGATGAGTTCCGGAGCAAAGCTAGAATGAATCAGCGTATGCTTGACGAAACTGACAAAATAGAAAAAGAGACAGAAGAGATTCTCCGGAATGCATACAAAAGATTCAACATTCCCATTGTAGATGACTTAGATGATGAAACCTCTGCCATGAATGACAAAGAAGAATCCACTAAGACAGTAGCAGAAGAGGCAAAGGAGACTAGTGAAGAAAAAGCTAAGGACTTAGATTCCTCTGTTCCGGAAGAGGAAGTCCAAGGAGAAGTGAATCCGGATTCTCCAGCAGTCTCCGGATCCAAAGGAGAAGAAAGAATAGAGGAGAAAGAAGAAGAAGTGAAGGGAAGAGAAGAAGGTCAAGCTGAGAAGAACACAAGTGATAGTGCAGAAGGAAAGAAAACTTTGTCTCCGGTAAGAGACACTGCTGAAACTGTCAAGGATTTCTTAACTAAAGAAATGATGGAGATTGATGAACTGGAGTTACTTCAAGGACCATTTGACTTTGATTCTCTCTCCCCGGTTCAAACAATGAAGATAGCATCCTTTGCCCAAGCAAAGGCTAAAGAGAAACTTCTAAAGTCTCACATGGAAGACTGTGAACTGCTAGAAATTGCATCCTGTGTGCTTGAAAAGATCATGCCATCCTTTCAGAAGGATTCCTCATCTTCTTCATCCGGTAATCTCAAGTCTCTTGTTAGTTCTGTCAGCACTCATTTTGAATCTTTAGAGAAATCAGCTGAAGTGAAGGTCTGAAAAGAGTTTTTGGATAAGAGATTCTCCGAGTCATAAGGCTTAATAACCAATGATAGGAGAAATATGGATATAGGGATAAAGAGCTTAGAAAATGCTCTTAAGGATGGAGGAGAAGTATATAAATTTTGTATATCTTGGACTACAGCAACAAAGGATATTGAGAAGAAAGTGAAAGAACAAGAGGATAAACTATTAAGCCTCTCTCAGAATTTTGATCCTCTCACTGTATCCATAATAAACTAAGAATGTCAAACTATTGTAGTCATGAATGAGATTAAGAAGCTTGAGAAGGAAAGGAAGAACATATTAAGCAGGATGGGTGAACTTAAAGGGATGATTATCCCTAAATTAGAGGCCATGCATGAGGCCCTAACTGATGCCCAGACCACATCCTAAACCAGTGATCCGACAGATCTTAAGAGGGCAAAAGCTTTTACATTCCTATTGAGTGGTCACATCTCAATTTTGGATAGGATGAAGCAAAGTTGGGCAACAAAATTTGCCCAGTTGAAGACATCTTTTGCAGATATACTTCAGTATATGTAAGTATAGCATGTATATATACTTATGCAGCTAAGTGTAGATTGTTTTTGGGAAATTTTGGTGTGTGGACCCTACCCTTTTCCATTGATGTCAAAGGGGGAGTTAGGAGTAGTGAAAAATGTGGACTCCATCTAAGGGGGAGCTCCAGTAAAGTGTACAATAGAATAGAGCATCAACCAAGGGGGAGTGTAGTATAACACTTAGTCATTTTTCACTAAGTGTTGCCATCAATGCCAAAACGGGAGATTGTTGGCAAGAGACACTGTGTGGCTTCATTGGTGTTGTCATTGATGGCAACAAAGACCATTCCACACATCCGCAGGACATGGTGTATCTTTACCGGAAGTCAGATTGAAGGATACTTTGGTCTAGTAAGCAAGAACAAAGCATGCAACAAGGTCTGACAGTCAGGTCCGGATCTCTTAGAGGAAGTATCTTTGTAAAGTGCAGACTTGGGGAAGTCAAGAGGAATACCTTGACTAATAGATTCTAGGGATTGAGCCTCCGATGATGAAAGAGCAAAGAGATATGAGCATCTAAGTATTGGGGTCCGGTTTGGTAGAGTAGACAGAGGAAGAACTGATTGACAGAGCATCAGAATTATTCTGGATGAGATATTGATAATGATCAAGGTTCTTAAGGTATCATCCATGATTTGCCGACATGTTAGATAACTTCTATAAGTATCTCTTTGATTTGCATCACTTGGTAAGCAAGGATTCAGCCGACAGACTAGAGGTTGGGAAAATATTGAGTATTCTGGATGCCGACTAGAAAGATATAGAAATCCTTTGTGCGGATATATATACCTAATGGATTTTGATGAGAAAGTGTATGTTGTGTGGTACAAAGAAAAGCAGAAGAGTAGTGTGAAGACAGTAAGACAGGTCTGGAATGTAATAGGACAGCAGTACCTAAGAGAGTAAGAATGAAATGCAGCAGATCAGTATATTGAGCTTAACCAGAACTAAACCTTAGCATATGTGGATGCTTCTCATCAGTTCAATTATCTAGTTTCCTTGTATAAACTAT
This sequence comes from Cunninghamia lanceolata, assembly GCA_027924645.1. NCBI lineage: Eukaryota > Viridiplantae > Streptophyta > Pinopsida > Cupressales > Cupressaceae > Cunninghamia > Cunninghamia lanceolata. The sequence goes on from BSBN01000082.1 coordinate 6,261,495, forward strand.
TGTAGGCAGTGAGCCTCTTCTGAGCAATGTGCTTGGGCAGTGAGCCCTAATTGGCAAGTGCCATTTTGTACTATCTTATTCTTCTAACAGAGAATACAATCTTGGGTTAATCACCCCATGGTTTTTCCCCTAATAGGGTTTTCCATGTCAAAATCATTGTCATGTGTATTTATGTTATTTCCATTTCATGGTTATGTTTGCTTATTTAATTTAATGCTGCACTAATTGATAAGGAAATTTAGAAAGCTGAGATAACTGATTCACCCCCCCTCTCAGTTATCAACACCTTGGTGGCATCTCTTCCTAGGATCTAGTGCAATTGCCTCAATTCAGTGATCTGACTACAAGGTAGCAACTGCCTCAAAATTGATGCTCTGTTGACAAACACAAGTAGCCTACCTCAAGTTAGCGATCCATTTACCACAAGATCTTATAGAATGCCTTCACTTCCCAAAGGATTTCACAACTTATCTCCCAAAGGATTCACAACTTTTCTCCGATACTACTTGGTGCAGTCATGGATGAAGGGTTCTAAAAAAGGGACTATCTAAACCATGCAACTAGAGTCAACACAATGGAAACAACATAATAATAAAATGCAATGGAAGATTCAAAATTCTCAACATATCAGAAATCAAAATTCTTATAGGCTGGCAACATGCGAGCTACAATCAAAGGGCTCACAGGCCTACTTTTTGAGTTACAACAGAAATGAAAGATGTGACATTGAATTGCCTTCCGAAAAGAAACTATCTTTAACTCTATACTATCATTAGATATGAATCAATTTATTTTCTAATGCATCTAGGAGATGTATATATATCATCTTTAAGCTCATAGAATCCTCCACATCGGCCTTAAGAGGTTACAAACTCCAATGAATGATGTAACATGTAGAAACATGTAGGTCGGCCTACAATTCAAGGTATTGCTCTACAAATGAATGAAATTTGGTGTGGACCTCAAGGAAGGTATATTTTGTCCTTATTTGTTGTTTATGATGTTCCATTAGGCTCCTCAAGTCATGGAAGTGCTCCACAAACCTTCTGTTCTCAACTGACTGAATGAGTGTTTTATTATGTGAAAGTTGATGATCTTCTGTTAGCGATAACTTTCTGTAGACAAATCCAAATCTCTTGAAATCAAGTATGATGTATCTAACATGACATAGAAGCTAATTCCTACTCTGTGAGCTTTGATATGAAGATGCGGTAGAAAATGTTGAACTAAAAATGACTGAACTGCAACTGAAATGAAAAGAAATGAAAAAAATGTAAATGTTTTTGGTTGATGCAAGATTGTTCTTCAACCTAGGATGCTCCTACATCAAAATATTAAGTTTAATAGAATTAGTTTTGTTAAATTCTTTATTATGTTTTAATATATTTATTCTATCTCATTTTTATTTTGGTGTGATCTTGTTGCTCAAACAATTTTTCTTTCCTTGGTTTGTTTAGGTTACAACTTAGACAATAAGTGTAAATATAATTTTTATGTTAATTTATTTGATCTGTGTGAAATAAAGAATTTTTTTGTAGTTTCACTTGTGTGTGCATGTATAGGTGTGCATGACATTTGGTATCAGAGCCTGGTTTCGAACACTTTGGGAACTCTGGGGATCTGTTTAGGTCCTATTGTTGTATGTACCTTTGTGCTAGTGAATGTTGTAGGATGATTAAGATGGTGTATATTATCTAGATACTCCCTTCTCTAATTTATTTTTTTATTAATGTGATAATGAAATGGTTTAAGGGCTAATAGTTAGTAGTCTCTCACTTCATTTGATTAATGAGGTGTGTCAATTTCCATGTATCTCAGGTTTAGGGGCCTGTTTCAATTGGAGTCAACCTTTTAGAAAGTGATTTGTTTGACCTTGTTATAAATAGACCACCTTAGATAAGATGTAAATTAAAATCTTACATAAAGTGCACATTAGTCATGTTGAAACTAAACCTCATGATTCTACCCTTGAATTTTTTAATGGTGTTTTAACATATTTCTCCTTGTGAATTTTTCATTATTGTGCCCTTAGTAATTATTTTTGATGAGAGAATTTGACTTGGGGGAAATAGTTAGATCAAGGATGTATAATAGTTAAAATTAATTAATTGAAAAGATTCTAAATGAATTATTAGGTAGGAAATATAGAGGTGTGTGATTACTTTCAAATGAAAGTTATTCTAAAAGGAAGTAATTTTATTTTTAGAAATTAATGATCTCTTTTTTATGACAGAACAATCAAATCAAGAAGTGGTTACAGTCAAATGTACTAAAAGTGTAGGGAGAAGTAAATAGGGATATGTATATATATACTCTTTGTGAAACAATCACTTTGTGAAGTAAAAATTATCCTTTGGTTAGTTATTATGGTAAGAAAAAAAAGAAAAGTTATTTTTTGTAAATTACTTTTCTTAATAATTTAATCATACTTATAATATTGTACCTTTTATATGTGTACTTGTGTTCTTCGGTAAATTATAAAGATTAAATGTAAGAGGTTGTTATCTAATAGTAATATATATATTACTTAAATCTTTTGTATGCATCTATTAAATAATAAGACTTGTTGGATGATAGTAGATAATTATTTAACATTCATATTGATGTGTGATCATGCCCTTTTTTCCTAACTTATGTGTATGTTACTCCATTATGCATGCATGGGTGTGTTGAAAATCTAAATCTTTTTCTTTGTATTTGTTGGCTGTTTTAAATTCCCAACCTGATCTCAAGAGAATAAATCTATAAAATAGTCAGTTCTAATAATGGATTTGCCTTGACGAATTGGCCAACGAATAGGAAATGGATTTTCAATCCTTTTCCTCTGCACTTTAGGCTTTGCAAGACCAAGGAGGGTGTTCCTAAACAATATTTTGACTATGGGTTTCTTGCTATTTTCCTGAAATATTGTTCTAAAAAGATATGTTTGTTCTAAATTGCTTAAAGAATTACTGATATAGTAAAATAATGGACTAGATTCTCAAGTTTTAACATAATTCTTTGCAGAAGAACATGCGGGTAAACTAAATGCCTATAACCTATAACTAAAATGAAAATTTTATTTGATATTCAAATGAGGATTATTAGGGGGTTTCCATAAAATAACACTTCTCTAGGATCAGTGCCTAGTTCATGGGTCATTGAGTAAAAAAAATAGATATAAATGAAAACCCCTTCTGTAATCAATGTGTATTTGTTAGAATTTGAAAAGATGATTAACCCAGAAAGCTAGTGCAAAAGAATGGATATCTAAACTATGAATACAAATGATACAAAATCAAAATAGCAACATAGAGTTAGTCTCCAAGAGAGTAATGCAAAAGCTAGAAGCAAAATAGCATTAAGAGGATGCAAAAGTAAAAGATGATACCAAATACAAGCCAGGTAGCATGCTTATATAGACCATCTATTAGACTAAAGATAGCAAAGTATCTTCCCAAGATAGTTAATGGATGCTCAGATGTAGCAAGGTGACACCTCGTAACCACTCACCTAATTGAGCATGCTTTATTAACCTAAGCGAGATTAATAGAAGTGTGGGAAAAACCTAGGAATATAGGGAAAAATAAATAAACAAACTAGGAAATAAAAACCTACACTAACACCCCCTTAAGCGAAGCTTAGGTGGATGTAGAAATGGGTCCCAGGAAATCAAGCCTTATGAGGTACCCATGTACATAAAATTCCCCCCCAAAGAGAAGAAGTCCCCCCAGAAGAGAGAAAAGCCCCCCACCCCAAAGTAGAGAGAGTCAAGACTCCGAGTGAGAGGAAGAAGCCCCCCCAAAAGATGAAACATCCTGCACCCCCAGCAAAGCTTGCAAATGAAGGAGCTTGCTCTCAGTGAAGGGTTTGGTGAATATATCAGCAACCTTCTTGGAAGTCAGACAGTAGCGAAGGTTGATGACATTCCCATGGATGAGCTCCCGAATGTAGTGCATGTGGACCTCAATGTGTTTGGTCCACTAATGATGGACTAGATTCTCTGAGATCTGAATGGCACTCTGGTTGTCACAAAATATGATTAATGGCCATCTGATATGAATACTGAACTTAGTGAAAAGATTCTGAAGCCAAATGGCCTCAGTGGCAACATTCATAGTTCCTTGATACTTAGCCTCAGTAGAAGATAGAGCAATAGCAAACTACTTCTTGCTTGACCAACAAATAGGACCTGAACCAAGTGAGAAGTTGTAACCTGAAGTAGACTTGTGATCCTGAGAATCACCTGCTTAATCTGAATCTATGTAGCCCACCAAGTCAAAATCATTTCCTGCTACTTAGTGAATCCCAAAACTGTGAGTACCCTGAATGTAGTGAAGGATCTAATTGGCTGCTTTCTAGTGTAGTTCATGGGGCTCCTACATGAATCGAGAGACCATGCCTACAGCATATGAAATGCCAAGTCTTGTATGAGTCAGATAAATGAGACTCCCAACAAGTTATCAGTACAAAGTGCCATCAATAAATGGTGAAGAACACTAAGCCTCAAGTTTGACTCTAGAAAGGAAGGGAGTCGAAGTAGGATTATAGTCAGCCATATGAAACCTTGAGAGCAAATCTAGAGCATACTTGGACTGTGTGAGTGTGATCCCGGAAGTAGACTGGTAGATCTCAATCATGAGAAAGTAATGCAACAATCCCAACTCAGTCATCAAAAACCTATCATGAAGGGTAGTTTTGAGAACTCCCTATGATTAGCAAGTCATCAACATACAAAACTAGAAATAGGAGTGAATCATCCTGCTATAGAATATAGGCATTAGGATCAGAATGGCACCGAGTGAACCCAACTATCGGAAGGAAGGAGTCCATCTTGGTATACCAAGCTCGAGGAGCCTGTTTTAGGCCAAGGAGAGACTTTTGAAGATGGCACACAAGTGAAGAATCCTAAATGAACTCCTGTGGTTGCTCCATGTAGATCTCCTCCTGAAGGTCACCATGAAGAAAAGCACTCTTCACATCCATCTAGTGTACTTCCCAACAATTCGCTGCAATAATGGCAAGAACAAGTTGGATGGAGTTCATTCTGGCAACTGGTGCAAAAGTCTCAGAGTAGTCAATCCCAAGAACCTGGGAGAATCCTTTGGTGACCAAGCGAGCCTTATGCTTATCAACAGACCCATCTGCTACAAATTTTGTCTGATAGATCCACTTACATTGAACAAGTTTTCTTCCCTTAGGAAGAGGGACAAGATCCCAAGTGTGGTTCCTCATCAAGGAACTATACTCCTCTTGCATAGTTGTATCCCACTTAGGAATACCAGAAGCCTCATGAAAAGACTATGGATCTGAGGCAGTAGCAATGATGACGTGTGGAGCATCCTGGAATTATGAATGAATCTTCCTGGTGTCTGATGGATCCCAAACCCAATCACTTGTAGATTGCAAAGTCTATCTATCACAAAGTGGACCAGAAAATGGAGAATGTGGAGGAGAATCATCACCCTCTAAATGATGACTAGGAGAGGAAGGAGGTGAGTCCTCTAAATCACTCTCAGCATCGGAAGTGGAGGTAGAAGACTACTCAGGTGAATTTGACTCATCAAAAGATCTGGACCATGTAGCCCAATTGACTCCAAATTCAATGTAGAAGGAGGTGGAGAAGTGACAAAAAATTATCGCAAAGATCCCTCCTCAAACTGAACACTCCTCTCAATGAACAACTCATGTGTAGTAGGGTGGAGCAACCGATAACCCTTCACACCATCAGGATAACCTACAAATATGCAAGGTCTACTCTGCGGATCTAAGGCCTTGCATTTCTCTGCAGGAATGTGGGCCCATACAGAAAAACCAAAAATTTGAAAGTGCTTAACTGATGGTTTCTGACCGCTCCAAGCTTCAAAAGGAGTGACTCCCTTCAAGGCTCAGTGAGGAACATAGTTTTGGATATAACAAGCACAGTTCATGGTCTCTGTCCAATACTGTGGTGCAAGAGATCTAGAGTGAACCATGCAATTCACCATTTCCTTCAAGGACCTATTCTTCCATTCTACAACACCGTTCTGCTGAGGACTGTATGGAGCTGAATGCTACAAATCAATCCCCTCTAAAGTGCAAAACCACTCAAAATGATTGTTGACATACTCACCACCATTGTCAATGTGCAAAACTTTGATAGCTTTCCTAGATTACTTCTCTACAAATGTTTTGAATGACTAAAAATGATCAAATACCTCTAACTTTTGTTTGAGAAAGTACACCCAAGTATAGCGAGAAAAGTCATCAATGAATGTGAGGACATATCTAACTTTGTTGAATGAAGGATGCTGGAATGGACCAGCCAAATCACTGTGAACTAACTCTAGTATCTGTGAGGCTCTCCATGCCTTACTTTTGTCAAACTTTTCCTTAGGATGCTTACCAAGAATGCAACTTTGGCAAACACCACCAGAAAATTGAACTAAAGGTAGCCCTATAAACATGCTCTACTAGTTGAGCTACTGCAAATAGCAGTAGTTAAGATGGCCAAACCACTAATGCCATAATCTACTCACATCATCAGAATGAGTGAGCAAAATAGTTGAAGGAGGATCAGGAACAAAGTGAGAAAATAGATAGAGCCATGACTGATGATTTGCTCTCCCAACTACAACTGTAGAGCCACTGTGTAACTCACGAATCTCCACTGAGTCAGGAGTGAACTCAACCTGCTTGCCTAAACTTGTGTGAGTGATCTAGTATATCAATAGGAGATTAGTTGATAATGAGGGCACACAAATAACATCATGAAATGTGCCATCCCCCACATCAACAGACCCTCTCCTACACACCTCAATAGGAGTGTCATCACCCATCAAAATAGAAGGCATAGTACACAGCTCCAAAGATGCAAGTTCTTCCTTAGATGAAGCCATGTAGTGCGAAGCACCTGAATCAAGAACCCAAGTGGATGGTGAAGAAGCAACTGCTACAAGGGCCTTGCCCTTTCCTTTCTCCTTGTTGTTTTCTTTTTTCTTGTTAGACCCCTCATTAGAACTCTATTTGATAGACTCAGGAACACTGATATTATTATTCTCAAGAATGTGTGTCAAGTGATCAATTTGTTTCTTCAGACACTTATGTTCATCATGATCGAGTCTTTTACAATAGGTACATTGGACCTTCTCTTTCTTAGGCTTGTCACCCTTGGAAGATTGGCTCTCATTAGTTGCTTTTGAAGCAACTGGTATCTGATCCTTCTTCTCCTTGCTATTCTTTTGTTTCTTATCCTTACTTTTGTTCTTACTACTTTGTCCTTTCTATTCTTTTGTGCCTTGGTTGACATCCAGGGCATGTGACTTAGAGGAGTTAAGAGTGCCCATCTGAATTAGCTTATCATGTTCCTGAGTGAGAGAGATAGCAAAATCATCTAAAGATGGCATGGTGAATTGAGTACCAAGTGCACCCTTAGTAGCGTAGAAGGTAGAAACAAACACAGAATATTATAAACTTAGCATAGAGAGAATACTGAGAATCAGCTGTTCATCTTTCTTTTCAATTCCACATTGTTTTAACTACAGCCCTAGTGATTTCAATTTTGTGAAGAAATCTTGGATTGTGTTGAAATTGCCTGGACTTAAACTAATTAGTATATGACCCCTCATTGAATCTTGTGTGCCAAATAGTGTTTCTAGCTTTGTCCATATTTCATTTGGTGAATTCAAAGATTCAATGTGAAAGAGCAAATTAGGAGAAATAGACAAACACAATGTTCCATATGCCTCATCACATTTGTTAAACCACTTAGGTTTATCTTCATCTTTAGCAGGTTCAATTTCAAGTGCCATATTTATCCTATGTAATCCATCTTTCCTTAAGTGAATTATCATACATGATTTCCACTCAAAGTAGTTGTATGGAGTTAGGATGGGCATAGTTGTTTGATCCATGATGAAGAAATGTAGAAAAGAAATGTTTAAAAGAAGAGAACACAGCCAAGACAACCCCCCCTTTTCACTCAATCAAAGAACCCCCCAAGCAAAAATGATTTTGGCACTTTATAATTAGTGCGTTTCTAACTTCCACTAGCAAGAAATACTTAGTGGTCTTGATCTCAATGCAGTACAAAACCCTCATAAATTGGGTGTATGTTGAAAGTACAATACTGGAGCTCTACAAAGTGAAACTAACAACACCATTACAATCTACTCAAAAAATCATGCACTTTCAAAGGAAGAATCACCTCGATGTGAGGTCGTATGTGAAATTTATGATCCTCCAAAGTTTAAAAAAATGGGAACTAAGCAACGCCACCTATGAGAATCTACAATTTCTGGGAACACCAAGCATTAGAATCAAGAATCGTCTACACCACCATGAAGAGCATAGAAAATAGCCAAATTCAAAAAAAGAAGCTCAAAAAATGGAGGTCGTGAGCTCAAGTTATTAGTCTTCAAAGTTTGTCTTCAAAAATGAAAATGCCAATGGAGAGGGGGTCTGTGGGCAAAAATAGCCCTCCACCAAAATCACCACCAAAGTTAGTAGTCCACCAATTTAAAACACTACTAGATGTCTTTAGTCTTCTGCCAAGTATTTAGAACTAATCCAAATTTAGAAGTTCTTTCGAGGTCTCCCAGACGCAATGGTAGGGTCCTTTTGGTCTGAAAATGCTCTGATTGAAAGTTGATTTTCAGATATGAGCACAAAACCCCATTTTCACAACTATGTCAAACGATCTTCGATTTTGGTGAAACAAAAGTCAAATCTAGCTTTCTCAAGCCTCTTGGATGCATTGGAACAACCAAAAATGCTGCTAGTATAACTAGAAACGCTGCAATCACCCTTATATCACAAAACACATATGCAAACCCCTAAGATTAAAATGTTTCCTTCAAATGTTTCTGATTCTCCAGATCATTGAAAGATGCAAGAGAAGAGCATACTGGGTTTTAAGAAAACTTGCAGCAAAGCTTTATTAGCGCCCCCCCCCCCCCCCGATTCTCTCAAATAAGGAAACTACAATCGATTATTTCACATATAATAGCTCTGATACCATGTTAGAATCTAAAAAGAAGGTTAACCCAAGAAACTAGTGCAAAAGAATAGATATCTAAACTATGAATGCAAATGATACTAAATCCAAATAGCAACATAGAGTTAGTCTCCAAGAGAGTAATGCAAATGCTAGAAGCAAAATAGCATTAAGAGGATGCAAAAGCAAAAGGTGATACCAAATACAAGCCAGGTAGCATGCTTATATAGACTAGGGAGAGGGAGGAGGTGGCAACACTGACCAATTAGGAGCAACCATCTATCAGACTAAAGATAGCAAAGTATCTTCCCAAGATAGCTAATGGATGCTGGCATGTAGGAAGGTGACACCTTGTAACCACTCACCTAATTAAGCATGCTTTATTAACCTGAGAGAGATTAATAGAAGTGTAGGAAAAACCTTGGAATATAGGGAAAAATAAATAACCCAACTAGGAAATAAAAACCTACACTGACATTATTCAATTTACTATGACAATAAAATAATGCCTTACATTATAATATTTCACCTGTTTCAAGATTAACGATACTTAGTTAACCTTGTAAACAAATACTACATTCAATATCTTCTTACAACAATTATTTTACTACTTGAGTAACTGCCATAAGAAAATATGCATACACAAGGAAGACTGTGATGATGAATAAACTGATCCTTAACCAAATTGCATTAATAAATGTAGTAAAGTATACATGAGTAGGAGACAATATAATCTGTAACTCAACAACATTCTATATAATAAATTGATACTGAATTATAAATAGTTCCACAAATATATCAAGGTATGAACTCAAAACAATACCTAAATTGGGAAAGCTAATTCTACTTTCATGTACTAGTTATATAAAAACTCCTCCAAGATTAGATTGATCCCATACTTTAGACCAAGTCTGGATAGTATGACCTCAAACCAATGACTACCAATAAGCCCTGAATTCCCTTTTATAGAACAAGGGAGCAAACAAGCTTTAGGCATAAAGACAAAAGATGTCATTTTTTCAACTGACAAATGAAGTTGTAACAAGATGTAGATGTAACTGTCTCTTAACTGACAAGAGATGCCTTTGTAACAAAATACCTCCATCATGTTGAGATATTTGTTTTGATTTGTATGCTTCCTCACTTTGGCAGGAAATTAGGCTAGGCTATTGTTGATATTAGTTGACAGCTTGTCAGATGTCATTAGAGCTCAGATGCCCTTCAAGTGCCATCTAATTGTTTGATACGAGCATTCACTGCTTTGCCTATCCCAGTCATGCGCCCAAAAGTGAGAATACTTGCAAGGAACAATATCAGAAGAAAACTAGAGTCCTTCCCTTTATGCATAGTGTCCCTTGCAAGGGTGTGACTCCTCGCTTCTGATTGAGAGGTTACCAACCAACTCAACCAGATAGAAACTAGAAGAAATCATACAAGGCTAGACATGGCTATGCCATTTATCCAGCTATGAGTGCAATAGCAACAAAAAAAACTTCTTTCTTCCTCCACATGTTTCATCTAGAAGGACAACACTCCTACATCTAAAATTGTTGCTCTATTAGGAAAAGTAGATGTAAGTGAGGGGTAGAGAAAGCAATGATACCTCTCTACCTAAGACTTTAATCTGCCAAATCATAGGAAGTAGAAACTACTGTAATATGGAGACTAAAACTTAGAGCCCTCGTCTGGATGAAAAGACAAGAAGGAGAAAAGCTCACAAGAGCTCAATGGATGCTACTAGGGTAAATAAAAGAAGTTGTGTCCCCTTAAGGTGGAAGTTTCGGAGTTAGAAAAAAATCTGAAATCGGGGAACCAAAAACGGGATCCCGTTTATATAAAACGCGATCCCGTTTTGCTTCGGGATCCCGAGCCTAGAACCAAAAACGCGATCCCATTTTTTCCCAGGATCCTGAACCTAGAGGCCAAAAACGGGATCCCGTTATAAACGGGATCCCGTTTTATATAACAGGATCGCGTTATATATACGGGATCCCATTTTATAAAACGGGATCCCATTTTGGAAAAATATTAAATTTAAAAAAAATGGCAGAGACCCCATTTTCAGTAGCGACAATCGACACGTGAAAACGGGATCCCGAGTTCAGAGACCATCCAGCCACCAGGTAAGTGGATTTTTCCACTTCTACAAATTACCCATCAATTGTTTTAAGCTTCCCTTGTTTGTTTTGGTGTAAAATACAATCAAAATTTAAATTTTAAATTGTTATTTAGGGTTTAGGGTTTATGAAATCAATAGCTGATTTTTGACAGTTTAGTTGTAAAATACAATTGAAATTTTGAAAGATTATATCATATAAAAGGATAGAATTTGAACAAACTGTCAAAATTATGTTTAAAATTGAGAATTGAATAGATATATTTAGACATTTTAGCTGTAAAATACAATTGAAATTTTGAAAATACTGTATCATATGAAAGGAGAGATTTTGAACAAACTGTCAAAATTTGAGTTCAATTTGAGTGTTGAATAGCTGTATTTAAACATTTTAGCTGTAAAATACAATTGAAAATTTGAAAATACTGTATCATATGAAAGGAGAGATTTTGAACAAACTGTCAAAATTTGAGTTCAATTTGAGTGTTGAATAGCTGTATTTAAACATTTTAGCTGTAAAATACAATTAAAATTTTAAAAATACTGTATCATATGAAAGGAGAGATTTTGAACAAACTGTCAAATTTTGAGTTCAATTTGAGTGTCGAATAGTTGTATTTAAACATTTTAGCTGGAAAATACAATTGAAATTTTGAAACGATTGTATCATATGAAAGGAGAGATTTTGAACAAACTGTCAAAAATTATATAGCATTGGGATGATATATATATTTGGTTTTTATAAAATTTACTTATAACAATGTATGTCATTGTATTTTAAAGGCATTATTGAATAGCTAACTATCATGTAAAAAAATTACAACAAACCATAATAAAACCAAGTTATCACATCCTTCATAATCAAACATTTAGAGGCAACCAACTAATCAAGAATTGAGAAAATTTTACAATTTTTGTGATAGCCAACTAATCAAGAATGAAATGAAGCCAACACTTATGTAACTTTTGATATACTCAAGTAGTTGTCCTCACTAGCTAGGTTATGCCCTTGGAATGAACATCGTGATGTTAATTGTGATACGAGCTCAACCTCATTGGTAATGTTTTCCCTAATCTTAATGACATTGATGTAGGCTCCACTCATGATCCTTACGAAGATCTTTCCACCACTAACCTCTTTCATGATAGGTCACTATCCTCACCATCTCCTTAGACCTATAATACCTTGAGCTTATCGATTGGGACCAACACGACCCTTTATGATTTGATGTTTTCCAAAATGATGAAGCCATCATGAAACTTATGAAGTGTCAAGACCACATCCCCATTGTAATCATAAGAAAGACTTTTCCACCATACTTAACACCTACATATGCTTATTTTGGAGAGAAAAAAAGAACCCTTTAGTCCTGAGGCACCCTAGTCTAGGCAGAATAGTAACAAGATATAAGAAGAAACTTGTGATCGATTAAAATGATACAATAAAAATGGACACTTCCCAAGAGCTCCTCAATTTGACAAACTTCACCTTCCATTAGATACCACTTAGATACAAGACATGACTCCCCTCTCCTTGTTGAGGACATGCTATAAACATCAACCTGTGAATAGAAGCTTGGACCCTAAACTCTCTAAGATAGTAGCTCCACTGGACCTTGACATCAAAGAAGGCATATATAACCATGTCACCATGTTAAAGATTACGTTGATTTCTTCATGTGGTCTTATGGTGATATGCCTTGAGACTCCATCTTTAAAGTCATGCATCATCTTGTGGTTCACCTCAATGCCAAACCTATTCAATAAAAGCTACACAAAATGCACCCTCAAGTAGCCCTCGTGGTCATAGAAGAATTGTATAAACTCTTGGATGTCCAGGGTTCATTCAGACTATTACTTATCCTAAATGGGTAGATCTAATGTGGTCTTAGTTAACAAGAAAACTAAGGGAATTCATGTTTGCACTAACTTTTGAGACATCAAAAAAGGATCTACCCCAACTTAGATAACTTTTCTCTACCAAACATTGATATGGTCGTGGATCTTGTGCATAGCCATATATATAAAATTTTATCATTAATCTAGATATAATATGGACCAAGTTGAAACATTTGAGTTAGACATGGAGACACCTAGATTATGGAGCTTAGTCTATGTAAGAAAACACCTCCTATACACTCAACACAAACTTATCCCTCAACCCTCTAAATTGTGACTTACATCATTTGATTACCCTGGAACACACTATAGACAACTCTATACAAATTTGGCAAAATATATTTTCTCCTAACAAAAACTTGTATATGTAGAAGTATCTACTACTACATTAGATTTGATATACTTCTTAAAAGGAAAGAGTTGGGACTAACAACTAAATAGAAAACAATAACTAGTTTTGCATTTTCTACGAAATAGGAAACAAAATTGAGCTAGAACCATCTTGCCTAATTTATATATTTCTAGCTAGATTGAACCCTAATTCTATATGCAATTCCAACACTAACCCTAACACTAATTCTAACCCTAATCCTAACCCTAATTCTATATGCAATTCAAACCCTAACCCTTATTAAAACCCTAATCATAACCCTAACCCTAACTCTACTTGTAATTGTAATTGTAATTGTAACTCTAACTCTAGCCCTAACCCTAACCCTAACGAGCTACTTGTAATTGTAATTGTAACCCTAACTCTAGCCGTAACCCAAACCATAATTGTAGCTCTAATACTTAGCCTAACCCTAATTCTATATGCAATTCAAACCCTAACCCTTATTATAACCCTAATCATAACCCTAACCCTAACTCTACTTGTAATTGTAATTGTAATTGTAACTCTAACTCTAGCCCTAACCCTAACCCTAATGAGCTACTTGTAATTGTAATTGTAACCCTAACTCTAGCCGTAACCCAAACCGTAATTGTAGCTCTAATACTTACCCTAATTTAGCAACCCTTGAATTCTAATTCTAACCCTAACCTCAATTCTAACCCTAAGCCTGATCCTAATTGAAACCCTAACCCTAACTTTAATTAATCACGAGTCATGCTACAGGGATTTCTTCTACATATTTTGTATGCACGTGTTATTTCCTTATTGCATGTGAGTTCACCAATTATTTGGAAGTCTCCTAACTGGGAGGCGGGCTTGTATTCAAGCCCTATAAATTTTGTGTTTATAGGTGTTATGTTTAAAGCTATATGGAGACTTGTAATAGGAGGTCTTGAATTTGGTACCAATGATTGTGAGTTCCTTGTCTAGAATATGATGAACCTTTTGAACAAGAGAACCTTGTAGACCATGATGCATATCTTGAAATTTAAACTTGAACATTATCGTCATGTGAATGCTTTTAGCCATCCTACAACCTCCTATCACCCTTCATCCTCTTATAGGGATATGCCACACAACCTCTCCAAGTTGACCATGCCAAACCCAAAGTCACAATCGTAAGAGGTAAAGAACCTTTTGGCCCCATTCAAGTCCACTCCCTAATAGGAGTGATACAATGCTAATAGGGTTGTGAAGGTAATTAAGTTCTTGATTAGCATGTTGGGTGTATCTAAGCATAATGATGATATAGTTAGTCCTAATTTCATTAATCTTAAGATCATTGAGCTAGAGTACTTAATATATATGGTATAGTTTTGTTCAATCAATAGTGGTAGGGAAAATTAATATACTACAATGACATCAAACATAAACCAATAGGTGTCTTAAGATATATTAGTGGTAGGTAAAATTATAGTGGCCCTAACCCTAGAGTAATAAGTTGAAGTAGTGTTAGAATTACTAATAAACTAAAAAACTTTATCCTAGGGTGGTGGGACAAATTACACAAGCCTTACAAAGCCTCTACCACTTCCTTGACATTTTTAACATTGTTTGAATTTGATAGGAGGGATTTATGTCACCTCCTCCTCATCTTAATTCTCATAGTGGATAGAATCATCCAATTTAGCATCAAGACATGAAGGTTTATCTTCATTATCTTAGAAATATCCTCCAAGGCTTTGTGCATATGCTCATGCCACACATTGAAGATGTGGAATTTATCTAAGTAGCAATATAGAAATCCTTAGCCTAACCTTCTACCCCTTCAATATCATTGTATAGAAGGTAGATACAAGTAACATTTGATAGCATGGAGGCACAACTTAGGGATTTCAAGTTGAATGTAAAAAAATTATTCTTCCCAACAAATGCTAGATGTCTAGGAGCAATTTAATGATTTCTTCCATTATCTGCCTAGTCTAGACTATAATTACCTTTTCTTTTGATATGTTTGAAGGAGATAGATTTAAACAAGTATTCACCAAGTTTCTAGCTTCCAATATATAATAGTTTCCAATAACCACAAGCTTCATCTATGCTTTTTCATATGATCAATGTTGATCTTGGAATCTCCTTCCACACTAAGGGATATCTTGTTTAGTTTCCAAATCATCTTGAGGCCCTGGATATCATGGCCCTAGAATCTACCATATTATTGTTCTTGACACCAAAATCATAAGCTTTAAGATAGGTAGAGGTTTTCCCTTATCATCTCTTAATAAACACACTCCTCTTACTTCACTAGGATTACCCTTGGCTACCCATCAAAATTTCAAGCTTAATCCATCCCAATGTAGGTGTGGACCAAAGGGTGTGAATATCAACATGGGTATCTCCTTGTTTTAACCTTATTCAAAGCAACCTTGGCCAATTATGAGCCTAATCAGTGCCTCTTCTAGCATGATCATGTATTCCTCTTTACCCCAACAATCACCAAGTTCCTAAATGCACCATATTTCTTTAAAATAGTCCAAAATTTGGGATGCATATTCACATTTAAGAAATACATGATGATTGTCTAGAGAAGTTTCCTTACTTAAATGCACATTGAAATTTTGAAATATATATTGCCCATTGTATCAATCATTATGGTAGTCCTAATAGCTCTCTTACATTTTGAAATTTGTACATGCATGTATACATTATTTGTATGTTTTTAATTTAAATTTATTTCAAGTGTAATTTCTTGAAACATATATAAATATTCTTGATTTAATTTTAAATTTGTACTGAAGTTTGTATGTTTATATCTATATATATGCAGGTTCATATCTAGATTTTTATATATACATCATGAATTTAGATGATATTCACTTTGATGTTGAGGACTTCCTTAATGCACAAGATGATCCGGCCGCACCCCCCACCCCCACCCCCACCCCCACCCCCAGCGCCAAATGCCCCACCTCTAGACGCCCCACTTGCAGATGACTTGCCTCCACCTCCACCTCCACCCCCACCTGGAACTGACCAAGCTCGCTTGCGAGCCATAATAAATGAAAATGTGGATTCGATACAAGAAAAACTAAATTCCATTCGCAATGAACAATTCATGCCACCTCATGTAGTACATTTTGCATCTTTGATGCAAAACATTGTAGATTCTGTGAGGTCTATTGACTCAGATTTTGATGGATTCTAGAAATGGAGAGAGGAGAGGTGCCAATTTTATGCTGATGGCCTCTCCTATAAGACTATTTTGGATCTTAAAATCACAAAAGCTCATTTAGCACAATATTTTAGACATCCCATTACAAATGAACCTATTCCTGCAAATAAGAAAAGAATATCAATCAGGTGGTGTAGGCATGAAGGAATGTCTGCTAATTTTTGGGATAGATGGTGGATGGTGTTTGATTGTCCACCTCATGCTAATTGTAAGGTTCCTTTATATTTTTTGAGAAAATTATATGTAGAGTTTGTTATGAATAAAAAACCCAACTACTTTGATTTTAGATCATTCCATGGTGTTGGTGGTGGCATGCCACAACAGAGGTTGGGGGCACGGGTTGATCCCCAACAACCGGTGCCTGTTCAACCTCTTATTGACCCTCTTGTTGCTGCCATTCCTTCGCCCTTCGAGTATCGTGCAGTGGTATCCACACTAGGCACATTGAGTGCACTCTCAGGTAGCCTACATGAGCAGACTTCTATGATGTTAGCTCGAGTTAGAGAGCATGGAGGAGTTGATGATGGAAGTGGTCCTAGTGCCACTCCACATGTGTCGATGCCTCATACATGTACGAGTTGCAATCATTTGTGTTATGGACCTGATCAGGCAGTTGCACCCACTTCAGCTACACATGCATCATCTGATAATGTGGGCACTGAATCATTTGTTGATTATCTATTTGCTGAGGATCATCCCACTGATCATTCGACATAGGTATATATAGGTTATGTACACATGTTGAATTTAAAACAATTTTTTAACCACGTGTTTTTAATCAACATATAGATGATCAATTAAATTGTAATATTTTAACAATCGAATTGTTTGGTTTCTTTGGTGTAGATGATGGCAACAGGGGTCACAATTGATCAAATTAATTTTTCATCGACACCTGTTCATCTCGGGCACCCATTTGGGGTACATTTTCAATGATTTGTAAATTTGTAAAATTCAGTCTTGAATGTGTGTACAATTAAATATTTATGAACTTATTTATGAACTGGTTCAGGGTTCTTCCACATTGAATCCTCCATCTCAGGGTGTCTCGAGCGCTCCTCCATCATTGGGCATCTCACATGACACTCTTACAGTATGTATATTATTTTAAAAAACTGTATATATACTTAAATTTTTCTATTTTGATATCAGTGTATCTAAAAACGTGCACATGTACTATTTAATATTTTATAACTATGTCTATGCAGGTTGACACAACTATGAGGATGGGCATTGTAGCACACTTGGATAATCCAAGTTTATATCAGGAGTCGACTGCATTTCAGGTTGTTGAAAAACTTATTTAACATGTACACTGTAAGTCAATTATATATATGTTTTAAAACCTAATTTGTACACGCATGTGCTAACTTAAATATAAATGACATTGTAGGAGCTTGTTAGTGACACGTTTCATGATCAACACACAGCACATGCAGAGTAGGAGGACAGATGAGATGGGCAGCCTGATACGGTATAATTTAAAATTTAGATTATATTTAAATTGAACAATTAAAATATACGTTGTGAACTTAAAGTAAATTTCTTGATAGATATATATGTTGACATGTACATTCAAAATTCTTTTTTCTTTTATTGCTCGATACATGTCATGGAGCTAAGCCTGTAGAGACAGGTCTTGGAATAGAGGCTTCACAACAATTTCCTCTTACGGTATAATAATTTTTAAATATGATAGTTCTTATAAAATTAAATTGAATTAAATCATTTTTAAAATCGTCAAGTATATCTAATTTCAACTTGAACTTTCTCTTGTATTAAATAGATTGATTCAGAGCATGGAGACATAGGTCCAGGTGCACCAGAGCATGCCTCTCGGCCTCACACGGTAATTTAATTTTATGATAAATTATAAATTTAAAAATTGTCATTAAATTAGATTTCCTTATCATCTTACATCTAATTTCATCTAAATCTTTCTCTTTTGCAGAGTGATTCAGGTCATCTGAGTAGTTCGCATGGTGTGAAGAGGACTCTTGATGATAGAGATAGTATGTGATAGGTTATTTCAAACATGGGCTATGTATAATTTGACTATTTCATGGACTATTTGTTATATATTGTTTGTCATGGACTTTATATATATATTGTTGAACCTGGACTATATATTTTTACATGTCACACAATAAATGCAATCTTGTCGTAGTTCAAAATCATACACATGTCAAAGTAATAATCATGTAATACCATCATGTTAGTTTAGGTGCATCCATATTTATATATATGTTATCCATGCATACATACATTGCATATACATCATAAACTATAAAAGCATAACATCACATACATATGTATATACAAGCATCCCTAAATTTAATCATAAATCAAACTCTAATCTAACCATGTGCATGAAGGAAACAAAATGTATACAAATTTCTGTACAAAATGTGTAATAATGTAATTGTGTATGTACATATATGCCAACTCAAAATAATGTAAATACAAAATGTCATTATATGTCATCTCAAGAAAATCCAAAACTTGAGGAGAATGTAGCAGGTCTTCATGCCACCTGATGTAAAAATAATACAAGCAATTTATCAATACATCTGAATCAAAACATGTATTTTAATTTATATAAAACTATCTAGATATACACAATTTGTACCTGTATTTATAAGTGCCTCTCAAGTTTTTGTTTCAATGTATTTGATGAATTTGTGATGATGGCCTAAGGATATAAAGGATAAATTAAATCAATTTCAACTAATAACGCACAAGAAATATCAAAACATGTATTTAATACATATTTAAAACAACAATATAAATCTATTTAACTATATTTACCTGTATTTACTTATTCCATTATACCATCTCCATCCTCTCTTTTTTCCAACGCATCGATGATTGTCTCATGGTCTTCCATAGAAATGTTCCATAGCTCTTTATTTGTAGGTTTTCCGCGATACCTCTCCAGTTTTATATTTGTTGCCAACACCAAATGTGAGTAGTGTATAATCTTCAAATGTAGGCAAACCATTCTTCCTTATTAGGTATTTCCGTAGCCAAGTGCCAACAACCACCACCGAACCTATTGGATAATGATAGGCATCATCAAAGAAATACTTAAAATTTGCTTAAGGGGATCAAAAAAGTTCTTAAAATATGCTTAAGGGGATCAAACACTTGTTATCAAAATTTGCTTAAGGGGATGTCTTAAGGGGATCACCAAACCTGTTGGATAAGGAAAGCCATCATCATCTTCTCGAGGTGCTATTAACTTATGTTTAGTCTCCACACAACGAGCCAACCAATATTCAGTTTCCTCTTCATTATTCTTTGGTGCAACAACAGCATACACATGTCCTGCAAAACAAATTTTGATTCAATAACTTGCACATGTCCATAAAATTTGACCAATCAACATACATGCATTCATATGTACACATAAATAAATAAAAGCACTACAAATTAGTAATCAAAGTGAAATAAAATGAAATGATTTGAATTAAATTACCTTCTTGTACAAGGTCTGAAACATGGTCATAATCGTCTGATACAAATAGTTGATCATTGTCTTCAATTGTTGTTTCACTTTGATTGTGTGCTTGTGCAAGTGTTAATGGTCTTTGTTTCCACTCTTCAACCCATTCTGTATTCTCACATGCTTCCCAATCTCTTGAAATACAAAACTGACAAAAACATGCAAGCTCCCTTGTCCAGATAGTCCATGTACTTGCATTCGAACTCCTAAATGAATGCCATTTAGTAGATCCACTGATTGTCTGGCAATCAAGTCTAGGTAGAATGTTTTCTTCTTCAACCAACCAAAAGAATCGACGAACTGTAGAGTACTCGCTTGATCCAGGTGTACATAATCTTGTATTGCACCAATCTACAATCCCACGTGCATCTTTAAATTTTACTGCATCCTCAAATTTTAATTGTTGTCTAGCAAGAATTTTTTTAACACACGCACCAACTCCATCATGTTCTCCTTTACCATGTCCAGCTTCAAAAAAATTCCACATATGTTGGACATTATTCTCCTTGTGAACCCTACATAACCAATAGAACATTCGAGCATTCTTGAACTGCCCCGTACAATTATCTGACCATATAAGATGTTCAGTCATCTGGATTCCTCTTTCTCTTAAATTTGTATAAAATATATTGAAACAATATTGAACAAACTCTGACGAGTGTAACCGGTTGTCACTCAAATAGAAATGATACTCCCTCAAAACTTTTCTATCATTCTCTGTGCTATCATCTGCATGTCTATAAACAATATGAACAAACATAGCAACCTGCACTGAATTGTAATATTGTGATTGAATTTCCTCTTGCAGAGCTAAAGTATAGTTTTCCGCAAAATCAACCACTGATAGTATAGTACCAAGTGGAAATGTGTTTCTACATTCACGAAATTGTCCATCAAGCCATCGAGCTTGTTGAGAGTGCTTGACATATTTTGGTACAATTTTACTTTTAAATTCTGATATGAATGCATGCACACTAACCTTTTCTGTAATTAAATCACAATGCTTTCCAAATTTTCCATCTTTTAAAGAATATTCAACATTCTTAAATCTTTTAACATCCACTAATTGTTGTCCAAAATTATTTTCAACACTTTCATGCATACAAACTCTTAACAAAGAAAGATTGCCACAACTAGTGCATTGTCCTGAAATACATGAACTTAAATAAAAACCTTTTTCATTAGATCTTTCATAGAACAAACTTGATATAAACTCTTTTATTGCTTCAGTTGGCATATTAATATCACATTCCTGTATAATCATGTTAGGATGTAAAGTACAACGTATATATTAAAACACATCATAATAATAACGAAATTGAACATGCGTTTTACAACAACAAGATATTCGTTCCTTATTAATCTTTACATACCATGGTTTGCATTTTTCAAAAGATCTTTGACTTATTTAATATTACTAGGTAACACTAATTCATCACAAAATTTTTTATAAAATTCAGTTTGCATTGTATCTAATAGGTGTTTTGGATGAGGATCGCGAACTTTGGACCCCACTCTTAATTTTAAAACATCTCTAGCATTAGACGATACCCTAGTATTATCATGCCAATATTTTTTGATCAAAGATCTGATTTCAACATTTAGTTTCATGTCAGATCTCGGGAGTCGACCACTAAAACTCCAACATTGGTTAATTGGATCATTTTCTATACTTTCTCTTCTTTTTGCCACTCTTACCAATGTTTTAGGATGTATTTTTAGAATTCCACTAATATTGCTTACCATTCTTCTATTCAAAGTTGTTTTATTCACTATAGCAGTTGTTATATCTCATCTTGCTGCATTTTTATCTTTGGATCGACTATTACTTCCAATAGACTCAATGGCACTGGCAACAGTAGACATAGCATGTTTTAGTGATTGATCTTTTCTTCTTGGTTTAACAAAAATGCCTAACATTTTCATTACTTTTCTCATTTTCCACATTCTCATTAATTGCATCATTAGTTGACATTGAAATGATAGTTTTTTATGATAAAAAAATTCCTCGTATAATCTATTGGCATGTGTTCTTATTTGTCTGCAAGAAATTTTACCAGGAAGATTATCCAAAACATCTCTTTCAATTTTAAAAAAATATTTCTCATTTTCAACATCACTTCCTAGATTTTCATTTTCATTTTCAACTTCAAAACGATTTTCATTTTCAACAACAAAACGGTTTTCATTTTCATTTTCAACAAAAAGATTTTCGTTTTCATTTTCAACAACAAAACGGTTTTCATTTTCATTTTCAACAAAAGGATTTTCGTTTTCATTTTCAACAACAAAACGATTTTCATTTTCATTTTCAACAAAAGGTTTTTCGTTTTCATTTTCAACAACAAAATGGTTTTCATTTTCGTTTTCAACAACAAAACGGTTTTCATTTTCATTTTCAACAACAAAAGGATTTTCATTTTCATTTTCAACAAAAGGATTTTTATTTTCATTTTCAACTACAATTTGTTTCAAATTTTGATCTCTACGAATATTATCAATCTCAACATTGTTATATCCAGCTTGTTTTAAATCTCCTATCAACACTATTTCCATTTCATTCAAAGGTGGATTTGAAGAAGTACCTGGATTTGTGCCTATTGAAACATTCTCCATAGCATTAATAGAGGGATTTGAAGACATACCAAGAGTAGTTTGTATAATCGTATTAGTTTCCACATTCACCTCTTGCAAACTTGCATCGTCTATATCCATGGTCTCCTCAATGTTTTTATCTTCAATAGTTGTGGAATTGGATGCTTTAGCATTGTTCATTGATTGAATCTTTACTCTTCTATCTCTTTGTATTTTTGCCTCCTTCTCTCTCTTTGCTTCAATTTCTTCAGGGGTTAATAGCTTCCTATCTTTCCTCTTATTACGACTTTGTGATCCCATGATTAAAAAATTTATGAAGCATGTACAAATGAATGTCAAAAACTTGAATGTATTTCAAGTCCTTCAAACAAGTACCAATTCAACAAAATTTCACTCAAATAACGTCTCCATGATGGCTTCTATCAAAATACCAATAATAATTCAAGTTGATGGACCTGCAAAAGAAAGAAATATGCCAAAGAATGCTGCAAGAGTCGCTGTCGACCGTACTGTAGAGCAAGTTGCAGAAATGACAGTCATAGTACAGTCTTATTAAAAAAAAGGGGCAAATAAGAAACGGGATCCCGTTTATTAAACGGGATCCAGTTTACTACGCGATCCCATTTATTAAACGGGATCCCGTTTTATTTACGACTGATGAAGAAAGAAACGAGATCCCATTTTATAAACGGGATCGTGTTTTATAAACGGGATCCCGTTATTCAAAATTTGAATTTTAGGCTCGGGTTTTGCTTTGTAACCCGCTTCAAAAAATACTTTGGGGACCCGACCCTGACCTCTGGACCTAGTTTGACTTGCAACTTGAAGGCCCTGTCAATGTCACAACAAAATAGTGACTTTGGGCATATATTTAAAGGTCTATTTTGCAGAATATTTTGACGAAATTAAAACCCATTATAGAGGAGACAATGTAGATTCTAAATATGTAATTTTTTTTACAATTGAATTAATTTTTCTATTTTTTAATCAATTTCTGATGAAATAGGTTCATAACCTTGAATTATCAAGTTTTTTTAATATTTTAATAACTTTTTATTAAAATATTTTTTGTAAAAAAAATTGTATGAAAACGTACTTTAGACAATTCTTTTCAATTTAAAAAAAAAATTCAAACAATGTTAAGTTTAGGTCATCTTATGCGTGACGTACACGATGATTTTTTAAAAGACAAAAAATGACCAATAAAAAATTAATTAAAAAAATTATTCAATAAAAAATTACAAATAAATATGGAAAACGTGCTTCAGTGAGTTACAAATCTTTTCCCAAAAGGATTTTGAAAAATATGATTATTTAGGTCAAAATATGGATGACGTACACGTACAAGGTATAGCAAAAAAAAGTGACTTTTAAACAGTGGTTTTTAGAAACGCCTATTCAAAATCAATTTCTATCATCTGGGTATTGAAAAAAATTACATATTTGGAAACTAGACTCTGAGTACTACATTTCATATTTAGTGACTTTTTCCAAGATTCCACTTTTAAGTGCTTCAAATTTTTAGGTCAATTGTGACAAATTCTGAAAATCAGGAAAAACACTTCCACTTTTTGGCCAAAAAGTGGAGAACTTCTTGCACACACCCACTACTACCCCAAAACCTTTCCAATTCCCCCCATTCTATAGAATAAAATCCTCTAATCTCTTAATTATGTAAGGACAAATTGCTAACCATGAGTACAGAGAAGAAAATCCTATTAAATAGGGGAGTAAAAAGAGCACACAAAACCAGTGGGTATCCATCCTGTCTGCACAAACAAATGGTCTATGGAGTAGCATCAAAAGTACCTATTTATAGAAAATTTGATAGATGTTGCATACTCTAATATGTCCTTGATCAATTAATTCCAGTCATTTCCATGATATACTGGCCATAAATAGAAATCTTTTGATAATTGCCAGAAATGGGCAAAAAGATAGCATTTCATCATCTCACATAACTGAAAACATCAATTCCTACATTGAAGCTGCCAGATCAGTTGTCTCGATTTTAGTACTTAATTCCTTTTTTACTTAATCATCCTATCAAAACTCATCACGAAGCAAATGAAAGGTCACCTCTGGCATAAGCACATATCCCCAAGGGTCGATTCTGCATTATGCTAATCTTTCAGTTAGTTAATTCCCCCGTAGTGGTAGCAATGGAGACCAGGCAAATGCTTGAGAGATCAATTCTGCACTAGTTTATCCCTTGTCATGTGCCACCACGTCATTCTTCAAATTTTCAAATGTGAGTCGTCGATCACCATGGTACATGGCTAAAATCAATGGCATTAGCTTAGTCAACAAGGGGAAGAAAAGCAGTCATCAGTGCCAAATGGACACAGACTAATAATAGCATGCCACCTAGACTACCACCAGAGCCACAACTCTGAAAGAAAATTCAAATAGTGCCAGCAAAGCAGCCTTTCACGTTTCTACAATAAAAGATCTAGCAAGAGATGGATTCCCACAGAATGGCAAAAACTGTTGGATCTACCACATAAAATGGAGCAAATCCCTAAAACATCCCTTGGCCCACAAAGAACCAACCCTGTAACACAGATCAATGAATATTCATTCAGGCACTCATTAAAATGGACAGGAGGCACCTTCCTACACTTCCGCAAGAGTTGCAAGGGCCCACCGTTGAGGATCAACAGAATAGCAAAATGCTCGAAAACTTGCCACCTCGTCCGTCAAGGAGCCACCCTTTAACATCAATGAAGCTCGATGCAAAGAGAATGCCACGTGGTGTTCTTCCACTGTTCCGCAAGTGTTCATTTTATTGATATTTTATTTCTTTCATAATGGCAGAAACCACTAACAATATGCCACTTGTAAAATGAGACATGGCCATACAAAACCTTTAAAATAACCTTCATCTACTAGGGAGAAGGGGGCCATGAGACTCATCAAGGGGTCAAAAATTGAAACATTGGCATACTGAAAAAAATTGAATATGGGCTGTAGGCAGTGGACAAGAGGAAAGGGGTCGGTCAACAACGTCCTTGAATGATACTAACCTAACAACTTAAAGAACTTGTCACAGGCTATCAGCAGTCAACCTAAAATTATAACAAAGGTAATATTCTCTACATGTATTTGAAGCAACACTAGGTTTTAGGGTTTAAGGGTACTATTTAGAATGTTTAAATGAATAAACCCTAGGCCAAAGACCTTTCAGAATGATGGCATAAAATTGGCAAAATACTAGAACCAAGGAAAAATTTTATAGGGTTCCATCAGTGGCTCTAGTTAGGGATGTCTGTTCAACTTGAATATAGCGAGATCACAGAAAACTTTGGAGAAGCATACCATAGCACAAAAATAAAAAACAACATAAAAATGACCATATGATAGCCCCAGGCTATATCATAAAGGAAGAAATAAGATCTACCTCTATCAAATATTATGTTCTCCAATGACTTCATCAAGCCATATCTGAAACCTTCATAACAACACATCTTGTTTCCAAAATGAATGTTTAGATAGCTTATAGGACACTTAAGTCCGTTGTCTTCAAAGTACCTCAAGTTTCCTTGATCACTACAATCAATGACAACTGAAATATACTTTCATTAAGTATGAGGCCAACATATGGCTCCATCATATCCATCCAACTAAAATAGTTATCATGTTTTGCTTGCTGGTCTCCTTTAAGTTGATCTGATAGATTATGAAAATGAAAACATTCATATTTTAATGGATAACTTGCACTAGTAGCATCTTCTTTGTTTGTATCAAACCTAAAACCCTCATACTCAACCTCTTCTTCATGCTCTAACAGCTCGAAGACACATTCTAGCATTGTGTCTATTAAATCAATTTGATCAAAGGTAAAGGATTGAAATGTGCTAATAGAACAATCATCTAAATTATTCTCTATCACTAAAGAAGCCATGTCTTCAAATATCCCTTCATTCTGAGTTAGATTGGGTTTATGTCCCTTTTCTTTTGATAGATACTCAAATTTTATATGATAAAAGTTCTCCAAACTTACCAATGTATTTGTTAATTTCTAAGGATCCTTCTTCTAATTCTTCCAGTTGTGTATCTTTTGGATTCTCTGCAAAAATGGGGTTATCTCTGCACCAATAAGGTTCAACATTTCTTGCTTTTTGCAAATCCAAAGGGTCATTCATAAAGTGGATTATACCTCACATTCATTGTTTCCATGCATTTTTTAACTTTATTATCCTGATAGCCCATATCATTGTCATACTCATCATAACCCTGAAAAGAACACTCAGACAAATAATCATCATTTTCAATGTCATTGGTAGTAGCTATTTCAACTTTATATTTAGGATTACAACTAGGAGACTCATTAGGTAATGAAACTTCATTACCTAAAAGCATATATACTTCCTCACAAATAGGAGAATCCACCCCTAATTTTAATAGGCATTCATATGATTGAGAATGTTAGGGTTCATGTAGATCAAAGCAATAAACACTAACAATTATATAGATTAAACAACCCAAATATAACAATGAGGAATAACACAAAATAGATCAACACAGAAATTTAACATGGTTCACCCAATATGGGCTACATCCATAGAAACTCAGCCATCCAATGATTTTATTATCCAATACAAAACAAATTACAATCTTGTGAATTACATCGTTGTAACATACATCCTAGCCACTTATAACAAGCTTTTTGGAAGCTTCTAGAATTAGGGTTTTGCAATGTCATTTTTCTTTGCTCGGTTAACAAAAATTAACAACTGACTCTGATCGTGCAAAAAAGAGGGAAAAAAATTACATAACTAGTGTATAGTACTTGCATGATTAGTTGCCACATACCAACAATCTCCCACTTGGAGACTGATCAGGCTCCACACCAAACAATCTCCCACTTGGAGATTGATCCTAGACACCTAGGCCTGGTTGGTTTCTTATATCTACCATTATCAGTCATGAAGGCCAATGGAAACTAATGAGGAAATCAGTTTCTCCCGTGTAACTACCTTTGTGAACATATCTGCAGGATTCTAACTTGTGTGAATTTTCTCTAGCTTCAACTGCCCATCCTCCAAAACTGACTGGATGAAATGGTATCTAAGCTGTATGTGCTTAGTTTTTTAATGCAAAGCTAAATTCTTAGCAAGATGAATGGCACTCTGGCTATCAGTGTACAAAGGGCTATCTTCTTGTCATTGCCCCAATTCCTCCAAAAAATGTTGTAACCAAATCATCTCCTTGCTAGCTTCCGTAGCAGCAACATACTCAACTTCATTGGTTGAAAGCGCAACAACCTTTTACAGCCTTCAAATCCAACTGACTACAGTACCTCCTATCGTAAAAACATACCTTGTAGTACTCCTATCAATAACACCCATCAGATCAGAGTCAACATATCCTTTTAGAGCATAATTTGTTCCTCAAAAACATAGTTTCTTTGAAGTAGTACCTCTCAAATATCAGATAATCCATTTTACCACATTCTAATGTTCCATTCCCAAATTGCTCATATACCTACTCACAACTACCATTGCATGTCTAATATCTGGCCTTGTGCATACCATTGCATACATCAAGCTGCCAATTGCTGATGCATATGGTATCTTAGATATTTTGTCTTCCTCCACTTGTGTCTTTGGACACATCTCCTTACTCAACTTAAAATGACTAGGTAAAGGTGTACTAACTGCTTTTGTATTCTGCATGTTAAAACTTTTCAACACCTTCTCTACATACTCACTTTGAGACAAAAATAATTTTATGTTTGTCCTGTCCCGTGTGATCCTCATACCAAGGATTTGTTTTGCTACACCCAAATCCTTCATAGAAAATGAATTTGCTAATTTATGCTTAAGTTCATTAATATGTTGCATGTTAGACCCAGCAACAAGCATGTCATCAACATAAAGCAACAAGATAATATAGCTATCATTACCCAATTTCTTAAAATAAACACAATAATAAGAATGACATCTTTTGTATCCTTGTTCAGCCATAAAACTATCAAATTTCAAATACCATTAACGAGGTGCTTGCTTCAGGCCATACAAACTCTTCTTTAACCTGTACACAAATTCCTCCTTACCCTTGACCTCATATCCCTGTGGTTGTTGAATGTATATTTCCTCTTCCAAATCCCCATGGAGAAATGTTGTTTTCACATCTAGTTGTTAAAGATGCAAGTCTTCCGCAGCCACAAGACTTAGAATAGTTCTAATAGAAGTCATCTTTACAACCGGAGAAAATATTTCATCAAAATCTATACCTTTTTTTTGTGCAAAACCTTTTACCATGAGTCTGGCCTTATATCTTTTCTTACCTCCATCTTCTTACTTCAACTTGTAAACCCATTTATTTAGCAAGGTTCTTTTACC
Source organism: Cunninghamia lanceolata (assembly GCA_027924645.1). Lineage (NCBI taxonomy): Eukaryota > Viridiplantae > Streptophyta > Pinopsida > Cupressales > Cupressaceae > Cunninghamia > Cunninghamia lanceolata. Next base: position 6,290,476 of record BSBN01000082.1, read on the forward strand.
TGTAGGCAATTAGACTAAGTCCCAAGTCTGATTTTGCAGCAAGGAATCCATTTCCTCTTTCATGCCTAGCTCCCACTACTTTTTGGTATCTAACTGCATTGCTTCTTCATAACTTTTAGGTTCACCAGAATTAGTTAATAATATAGAATATAATGATGGAGAAAATCTTTTGGGGGTTCTAGTTATCCTTGTAGAACATCTAACACTTGCAAGAGTCTGTGGCATAACTTGTTGTTGTTGAGCATCAGGTACCACTGGTATTTTATTTTCTAGAATCTCATCCAGTACCACATATTCCTTTTTGGCCTATTCATGCTTCTTTTGCTGCAGCTAATCCTTATACATGACCTTCTCATTGAATATAACATCCCTGCTCCTAATGATTTTATGATTTTCATAATCCCATAACTGATAACCAATTTCATCTACTTCATATCCAATGAAGGTACATTTTTAGACTTAGCCTCAAGCTTGGTCCTATTTTCAATATCAACATGGACAAAAGATTCACAACCAAAGGTTTTTAGAAATGAATAGTTTACCTTTTTACCCATCCATGCCTCCTCTAGGATGCCACCATCCAAAGGATTTGAAGGTCCCCTATTTATTAAATAAATAGTGGTATGTACAGCATCTGCCCAAACGTGTAAGGGTAGTCCAACATGCAATCTCATGCTCCTTTGATGCTCCATAATAGTCCTATTCATCCTCTTAGACACACCATTTTCTTGTGGGGTTCCAGGAACTATTTTCTACATACGGATTCCATTATATGAACAGTAATTCTCAAATTCTCTGCTGCAATACATGCCTCCATTATCAAATCTGAGACACTTCAACTTTTTTCCTATCTCATTCTCAACCAAAGCTTTTCACTTTTTAAAAGTTTCAAATATTTTTTATTTTTGTTTTAGGAAATACACCCATGTTTTCCTAGTTGCATCATCAATAAAAGTAACATAATAGCAAGAGCCACCAAGAGAAGATACATGAGCTAGTCCCCATACATCTGAATGCACAATCTCTAATTTCTCACTCTTCTTCTCTTTTCCAACTTTGAGAAATTGGACTCTTTTTTATTTTTCATAAACACAATTTTCGAAGAACTCTAAGTCAATATGCTTCAGACCTGGTAGCAAGTTTCTAGAGTGAAGGATCTTCCTCCCTTTCTCACTCATGTGCCTAAGCTATGGTGCTACAATTTTGTTTCTATCCCTACAGAAAGTGTTATAACTGTCTCAGTAGCAACTATTTATGTAGCAGCTAAGGTAGAATAAGTATTACCAGTACACAAATACAATGTGCCTACCTTTTCACCTTTAGCTACTACTAATGCACCTTTAGTGACCTTCCAGATTTTGTCTAAAAAGGTAACTATGTAGACTACACTACCCAGTTGTCCTGCAAAAATTAAATTCCTTCTCAAATTTGGAACATGCTTTACCTCCTGTAGCAACCATTCATTTCCATTATGCAACTTGATTTTTATCTTTCCTTTTCCAACAATCTGAGAGGGATCATCATCACCCACATATACCTGTCCAAAATCACCTTGAACATAATCTACAAAATATTTCCTATGGGGAATGGCATAAAATGAAGCCCCTAAATCTATTAGCCAGGAATCATTAGCATTATCTAAACACAGAATTAAAGCATCCTATAATTTATTACTTGCAACATTAGCTTCCTTATTGTCACCATGTTGTCTGTCTCCTTGTTTTCCCTTTCAAGACTTGCATTTCTTCTTCAAGTGTCTTGGCTTTCCACAATGCCAGCAATCCATTCTTCCTCTGGATTTAGATCTACCTTTCTTTGACTTCCCTTGTGACTTCCCATGATTTTTTGGGCTTTTTCCTCTTTTCTTTTTTTCTTCCCCTATTCTCTACAGTCAAACCATTACCCGATGTTGAACTCTCACCTATGCTTTTCCGTCGCATTTCCTCACTAAGGATAACACCAACAATATCATCAAATTTCAAATTATTTGAACCAAAGACAGAGTTACTTACAACCATTACCAAGTTATTCCAACTTTCCGGCAAAGAACATAAAACCAAGAGAGCCCTCACCTCTTCATCAAATTTCACTTTTATAGAAGTTAACTGACTGGTAATCATATTAACTCATTTAAATGATCTGACATAGATCCTCCTTCAATCATTTTTAGATTAAAAAAATGATTCATGAGAAATACCTTATTAGAGGCTGAGGGTTTTTCATACAATTTGGCCAAAGCTTTCATCAATTCACTTGTTGTCTTCGCTTATGTTATATTGAATGCCACAGATGGTGCCAGGCACAACCGAATGGTTCCCAGTGCCTTTCTGTCTAGAAGTTCCCAATCCTCATCAGTCATTGATGTCGATTTCTTAGCTATTCCTTCCAACGGCCTCCATAAATCCTTCTGATAGAGATAATCCTCCATCTACATCTTCTATAATTGATAGTTTTGCCCATTGAATTTATCTACCTTCAATTTACCCTCATCTGCCATTGCTCCCACTTAACCATGAGACTCCCACTCAATCGTGAGACCTTCCTGCAAATGATAATCAAACACAACCCACTCTAATACCAGTTGTTAGGCTTCAGGTAGATCAAAGAAATAAACACTAACAATTATATGCAGATTAAATAACTCAAATATAACAATGAGGAATAACACAAAAGAGATCAACACAGAAATTTAACATGGTACACCCAATATGGGCTACATGCACAGAAACTCAATCATCCAATGATTTTATTATCTAGTGCAAAATAGATTACAATCTGATGAATTACATCACTGCAACATACATCCCAGTCACTTATAACAAGCTTTTTGGAAGCTTCTAGAATTGATGTTTTGTAATGTCATTTTTCTTTTGTCAATTAACAAAAATTAACAACTGACTCTGATCGTGCAAAAAAGAGGGAAAAAATTGCATAACTAGTGTACAGTACTTGCATGATCAGTCGCCACATACCAATAGAGAATTCATGTAACTCTCAGAATTATCTATTCAAGGATAAGATCCAATTCCTCATTTATTGTTTACCTATATTCCCCATATGTCTGAATATTATCCATTTCATGAACTACCTCATTAGGTTGGGAATTCAGACAACTCCATCCCTCCTAACCAAGGGGGTCAATATAAGTAATGGATTTATATGGACTTTGATTTCCATTATATTTGTCATAAGCAACACTTCCCCCTTCTTTACTCCAATGTTGAGCCTGTTGGAAACAAAGTAGATAACTGAGAGGGGGGGTGAATCAGTTATCTTAAATATTTTAACTTTTTATTCTTTAACAATTAGTGCAGTATCAAAACACATAAGTATACATAACCATGAGAGCAGAAATAAAATTAACACACATAACACAATGATTTTGACGTGGAAAACCCTGTTAAGGGAAAAACTATGGGGTGACTAACCCAAGATTGTATTCTCTGTTAAAAGAATAAGAAGTACAGAATGGCACTTGCCAATTAGGGCTCACTACCTAAGCACACTGCTCACAAGAGGCACACTACCTATAAGAGACTTACTGTCTACAAGGATATAGAAGGTAACTAGATGTTTGAACTGAAGAGAGGCATCCACATATGATGAGGTTCAGTTCTGGTTAGGCTCAATATACTGATCTACTGGACTTCATACTTCCTCTTCTTGAGTGTTGTTGTTATGTCACATACTGGACTTGTATTGTTGCTTTCACACTTCTTTCTGCCCTTTCTCACACACTATTTCTCCACACACACACCTTCATACTGAAATCCTTCTGGTATATATATCCGTACCAAGGATTTCAACATCTTTCTAGTCGGCAATCGGAATACTCAAGATATTTACTAAACCTTGATCTTCCAACTGAATCCATGCTTAAAATGTGATGCGTATCCAAGACATAGAGTTAGAAGTCATCAATCAAGTTGGCCAACCATGTATGATCTCTTAAATAACTTGACGATCATCAATTTCTCATCTGGATTAGAGTCTAATGTTCTGTCGGTCAGTTCTTCCTCAGTTTTCTCTACCTGTCAGGAACCCAACACTTAGATGCTCATATCTTTTCACTCTTTCATCACCAGAGGCTCAATCTTTGGAATATAGTAGTCATGGTACTCCTCATGACTTTCCCAAGTCTGGACTTTGCTGAGATACATCCTCTAAGAGATCTGGACCTGATTGTCAAACTTTTGTTGCATGCTCTATTCTTGTTCACCGGACCAAAACACTCTTTAATCTGACTTCTGGTATAGACATACTATGCTCTATGGATGTGTGTGATAGACTTTGTTTCCATCAATGACAACAATCATGAAGCCACACAGTGTCTCTTGCCAACAATCTCCCTCTTTGGCATTGATGGAAACACTTAGTGAAAATTGACTGTCATAGCAAACTCCCCCTTGGCTGATGCTCTATCTTATGTACACTTTTACCAGAGCTCCCCCTTAGCTGGATTCCACATTTTTCACTACTCCTCACTCCCCCTTTGACATCAATTGCAAAGGGTGGAATCCGCACACCAAAATTTTCAAAAATCACCCTATATATAGCCGCATAAGTATATATGTTGTACTTACATATACTTAAGTATATTCACAAAAGTGGTCTTCAACTGGACAAATTCTATTGCCCAACTCTGCTTCATCCTATCCAAAATTGAGATATGACCACTCAACAAAAATGCAAAAGCTTCTGCCCTCTTTAAGTCTGTCGGATCACTGGTCTGGGCTGTGGTCTAAGCATCAGTTAAGGCCTCATGCATGGCCTCTAACTTAGGGATAATTACCCCTCTAAGTTCACCCATCTGACTTATTATATTCTTTCTTTCCTTTTCAAGTTTCTTTATTTTATTTAGAATGGCAATAGCCTAGCATTATTGATTCATTATGGTTGTGGTGAGAGGATCAAAATTCTGAGATAAACTTGACAGTTTACCTTCTTGTTCTTTCACTTTCTTCTCAATATCCTCTGTAACGTTAGACCAAGATAGACAAAATTTGTATATTTCTCCACCATCTTTAAGAGCATTTTCTAGGCTCTTTATCCCAATATCCAGGGTTCTCCTTTCATTAGCTATGAGTCCCTGTACTTCAGAGAATCTCTTTCCTAAATATTCTTTCCAAACCTTTTCTTCTATTGATTTCTCTAAGGAATCAAAATGAGTGTTGACAGAGTTTATCAAAGATTTTAGGTTACCGTATGGAGAGGGCAAAGGATCCTTTTGGAAGGATGGCATGATCTTCTCCAGCATTCCTGATGCAATTTCTATCAGCTCACAATCTTCCATGTGAGACTTCAGAAGCTTCTCTTTTGCTTTGGCTTGGGCAAAGGATGCAATCTTCATTGTCTGAACCGCAGAGAGAGAATCAAAATTGAGTGGTACTTGGAATAGTTCTGGTTCATCTATCTCCATCATTTCCTTGGTCAAGAAATTCTTCACTACTTCTACAGTGTCTCTTGCTAGAGACTTCTATCCTTTTGCAGCCTCAGAGCTGTCATCTGGGATCTTCTCTGTTTGTTCTTCTTCTCTTTCCTTTTTCTCCTCTTCTTGACTTACTTTCTCCTCTTTTCTTCCTTCTCCTTTAGTGTTGAAGTCTACTGGGGGATCCGGAAGAGAGATGTTTATTTCTTCATGGACTTCCTCTTCCAAAACAGAGGAATCCAAGTCCTTAGTCTTCTCTTCATCCATCTCTTTTGGCCCTTCTATAATTTTCTCAGTAGATTCTTCCTTTGATGCACTTAATCCTTCGACATCCATGGTAGAAGGTTCTTCATCTAAGTCCTCTATGATAGGGAGATTGAATCTCTTAAATGTATTCTAGAGGATGTCCTCTGTTTCTTTGGCAACTTGATCTGTCTCACCAAGCATAAGTTTGTTCATTCTTGCTTTGCTTCGGAACTCATCCTTGCAGTCCTTAAAGACCATGTTCATTTGTTTTGGAGTAATGGAGGGATAGAGCTAAATAGCTATCTGTTCCTGGATCTCTAAGTCCTTTGCCTTAGCATTCTCCTTTCTAAGTTCAAGTACTTGCTCTAAGATTTTGGGAATTAGTGAGATGATTTCAATGAATGCTTTATTATAGATATTCAAATACTTGACTATGGCTTCCTCCAAAATTCTTTTGTCAGTGTCATTATACTCATCATAAAATTATGTTATGGGCTGCAGATTCCCATCTACAGTGACTGCCTTAATGACATCATCAACAGAAAGAGTAGGCCTTTTAACAAATTCTTCTGCTTCTTCTTCCTTGTTTTCACCGGCAAAGGATTCCTCAGAAGTTTTCTTTTTCTTCTTCATTTTCTTAACCTCCTCATAAGTCTCTATCTCTTCATCATCCTTATGGCTTGTGTATTACCTTGTGGCCTTTGTCTTTTTTGTCTTTTCTCCTTTTTTGGATGTCTTTGCTTCCGATTTTGAGGCTTTTGAGCTCTTAGAGGTGGCAGGTGCAGAGCTCTTTGAGGATCTAGTCTGGGAGGGGGCTTGCACCAAAACACTTTCTTTTTCTACTTCTTGTCTCTCTTTCTCAGTTCTTTCTACTTTCTCTTTGTTTGCATCAACTGCCTCTTTTGATATCCCATATTTCTTGGCGATTTCCTCTACTTCCTTTCTGACTTTTCTCTTTATTTCAGGTTGCCTTAGTTCAACATGAATTTTCACACTCAATTCTTGAAAGGTTCCAAACCTTTCAGCCTCAGGGTCCTTAGGCTGGCTCAGCAGGTGTTGGACATGTAGCTCCAGGATTTTCTCATCTACCTCATAGCCCATTGGCATAATCCAGACTGTTCTGGGCTCTACTGCCTCCATTAGGCATTGATCAGTGTCTACCATGAAGCACATTGTTCCTTGTATTTTTCAACTATAGATTGGGGGATTCTCTCTCTAGCTTGCATCATGCCTTGGAAGTTTTTGAAGTATCCCCAGAGTGTTGTACTTTGAGCCTTGGCATTACCAAGCCCATACATATAATATTTGATTTGTATGGCAACCGGTCTGTCATTTTGCCATACCCAACCATTGGATCCAGGAAGCTCATTCATATAGTAAAAGAAGAGACATAGTATTAGGCCACCACACTTAAATGAGTTCTTCTTATCCTTCTATATTTTTTGCAAATTTTCTAACAGTTGGCTCAGAAGAAGTTCGCATAGATCATAGTCTGCATTTTCCCTTAGCATCTGATATGCAGTATAAATTGCAGTTTCAGATACAAAGTTCTCCCTGCTGGAATGATATATTTTGTTGCCAATTATCATAGAGGCAAATTTGATATCCAGATCTGTGATATCTTCTATTGTCATTTCCCTTTTGTCAAACTTTGATCTAGTAGCCTCACTTACTATTTGGTTCTTGATCGATTTAAGAGCAAGCAACCCACCGAATGAGTGCAAACTAGTTACTGTCCTAATTGCATCCTTTTTTATTTTGAAGGGCTTCAACAACCACATGAAGTTGTCATGTATTCTGCTAAGAACATACCAGACCCATTCATCTTCTGCAAAATAGGGGAAGTGGATGCAATGTCTAAAATGCTTATCCCGGATGGCCTTGTATTGAGGTTTAAGTTCAAATGTTTCATCAATTAATTGCTTGTGATAGATATCCATCAGCTTGGATTCCCCAAATTCCTCAATATTGGTGTGTATGTATACCCTAACATCTTCTACATGCAGAACCCCATGTAGAATGCTAGAGAAGGCACCTAAGGGATCAACTTCTAGGGATTTGTAGGAATATTTTTTGAACTTTGGGCGCGGCCTATTAGTGATCTTAACAACATTTGGAGTAGCCATATTGCAAAATATTTAGAGAGAGATGTTCAAGAATGGAAATACCTTTTTACGCTTCTAGGGTTCATGATATGAGCTGGAAAAGATCGCTGGTTGGATCGGATTCCGCGATTGATGTTTGAGAGGGTTGAAGCAATCTTGTTTGTAGATCTCTTTCTTTCTTCTTCTCGAATGCAAATGTGCAAATGATGAATAAAAGAACCCTTTTATCTCTGCGCAAACCCTAATTTCATATTGCAATAAATGCACAACTTAAGTCATTCCGGTTGCCTTGTTCTAAGAGAGATCTTTCTAGATCACTAAGATGCACTTAGAATTTTTTTAGTGATAATTGAAAATGTATCTCCTTTCCTCGAATCATTCCATTTATCTACAGATCAAGATATTTCAATTTAGAATCACACCGAATCTAACTGTGAAAATCTTGCTTTTGCTAGATGGTTGTCAAACCAGATCAGTCTTGGATGATTAAACTCTTCAAAGCTCCTTGCAGATCTTTCATATTTTTACCGAGGGTTATTTAGATATGTTTCTCAGAACCCTTTAATCCGCAGCATTCCATGTGCCAAATTTAGGCACCAATTGACTGGCTGGGGGAATTTATTTTCCTTTGTGACTCCCCCTGAGCTAGAGCTCATCTAATTTAGTTTCCGGAAGGAATATCAGCACCAGATTCTGGTGTGGATCCATCCCCAACATTTTTTGTATTTCTCTTCACCCAAATCTTGTTCATCTCCCTTTGAACTTCATCCACATTCATTTTTTTTTCCTTTGTCTTGATTTTGATTATGATGCACCAGACCCTTTTTACCCTAATTCTTACTTCTGCAGAATTTTGCAATATGACCGGATCTATTGCAATTGTAGCAAACAACATTTCTTTGCATATTTGATTGGTATCCTCTTGATCTGCATTGATTAACCATATGTCCCATTCTATTGCATGCAAAGCATCTACCATTGAATGAATTGTTTATTTGCATATTTCTACATTCATGAGATTTGTGACCATACCTTTTATAGTTAAAACACTATCTTGAGAAGGATGAATTAGTCTGATTCATTCTTCTTCTGCACTGATTTGCTTTATGACCAAAGTTATTGCAATTGTAGCAATATCCATTGAAGGATGGATATCTTTGAGCATTTGGTTGCCTTACCAGAGGTCTTCTAGGTCTATTCCTTGGATTTCCTGATCCAAAGTTCTTCTGACTGGATCTGGAGCTTTCACCTTTCTCAGACCCCAAGCCATGCTTGTCATGTACCCTCTTTTGGCTTTCAATAAGAACTTCAATTTGAGCAGAGCTTATCTTGAATTTCTCTTTGTATTCATTTGTTGTTTGAAGATCCCTTTTAAGAGTGTCTATCTGATTCTCAAGTTGTTCTTCATTATCTCTAGCTTCTTCAAGATCAGATTCCAGATGCCTAATTATTCTATCCATTTTGTGGCAGTCTTCTGAGTTCTCCTTGAGAGATTGTTTTAGATTATCTTCAATTTTTCTTTTCTCTTCAATTTCTTGGGTAAATTTCATAACCCCTGATTCCATTTCATGTCTTACCATAATGACCTCTTTTGATAACTTCTCACATAACTTGTTTTTCTCATTTAGATCTTCATTAGTATCATTGGCTTCACTTTGACTTGCTAATTGTTGAAGTAGTTCCTTTCTCTTTTTCACAGAGATACTCAGTTTTTCTTTGAGTTCATTTATGAAATCATCAGCTTGTTTTAGTCTTTCCCTCAGGTTATTGAGTTCAGAGTGAGATTGCTCAAGATCATCTAGGGCAGACTGAAGTTGTTCCCTCATACCATACATATCCATTGAGATTCCCAAATCTTCCTCAAGCTGTTAGGCTCTATTTAGAGGAACTTAGCTCTGATACCAATTGTTGGAAACAAGGTAGATAACTAAGAGGGGGGGTGAATCAGTTATCTTAAATATTTTAACTTTATGTTCTTCTTTAACAATTAGTGCAGTATCAAAACATATAAGAATACATAACCATGAGAGCAGAAATAAAATTAACACACATAACACAATGATTTTGACATGGAAAACCCTGTTAAGGGAAAAACCACAGGGTGACTAACCCAAGATTGTATTCTCTGTTAAAAGAATAAGAAGTACAAAATGGCACTTGCCAATTAGGGCTCATTGCCCGAGCACACTGCTCACAAGAGGCACACTGCCTACAAGAGTCTTACTGTCTACAAGGATATAGAAGGCAACCAGATGTTTGAATTGAAGAAAGGCATCCACATATGTTGAGGTTCAGTTTTGGTTAGGCTTAATATACTGATCTACTGCACTTCATACTTCATCTTCTTTAGTGTTGTCGTTCTGTCACATACCGGACTTGTATTGCTGCTTTCACACTTCTTTCTACCCTTTCTCACACACTATTTCTCCACACAGACACCTTCATACTGAAATCCATCTGGTATATATATCCATACCAAGGATTTCAACATCTTTCTAGTCAATAACCGGAATACTCAAGATATTTACTAAACCCTGATCTGTTCGCTGAATCCATGCTTAAAATGTGACGTGTATCCAAGACATAGAGTTAGAAATCATCAATCAAGTCAGCCAACCATGTATGATCTCTTAAATAACTTGACCATCATCAATTTCTCATCTGGATTAGAGTCTGATGTTACGTCGATCAGTTCTTCCTTAATTTGCTCTACCTGTCAGGAACCCAACACTTAGATGCTCATATATTTTCACTCTTTCATCACCGGAGAATCAATCTTTGGAATATAGCAGTCATGGTACTCCTCATGACTTTCCCAAGTCCACACTTTGCTGAGATACATCCTCTGAGAGATCCGGACCTGATTGTCAGACTTTTGCTACATGCTCTGTTCCTGTTCACTAGACCAAAACACTCTTCAATCTGACTTCCGGTATAGACATACTATGCTCTGCGGATGTGTGGGATAGACTTTGTTGCCATCAATGACAACAATCATGAAGCCACATAGTGTCTCTTGCCAACAGAGCCTCTTTATGTCTCTTGCCAACAGAGCCTCTTTGCTTGACTGATTAAATGAAGGCTCATTTAAAATATCTCGATCTTTGCCTTCATGGCAAATAATGATATTATCAGACTCATTTCTCACAACAGAGTTTATGGTTGTGGATTCGTATTCTCTCATCCTCATATCCCTCATATTATTCTTAATATCCATAGCCATAGAATATGCTTGTCTCATAGTAGTAGGACCTCTGCCACATAGAAGATAACTATCCTCTTCATTGAATGCACCTAGATATATAATCAAACACATAGCATCATTTGGTCTAGTGTTTTCAAGGATATCCCTTACTATTTTGGAAAATCTTAAATTAAAAGTTGGGACTGATTCTTCTTCTTCTTTTTCAATATGAATAAGCCTTCTAATTAATAAGATAATTAATCCTTTCACCAAACTGCTCCATAAAAGCTATCTTTAGATCTTGCCATGAAGAAATATAATGAATGGGTAGATATGCAAACCAATCTCTAGCATCATCTTTTAGAGACTGAACAAATAATTTCATGACTACATCCTCAAAATATATTTCATAGTCTCCCATTAGGTCACAAAAATCCTGTAAGTGGCTGCTAGCTATTTTGGATTTGTCATTATTGAATTTTGGTATTTGATCTCTAATTTTAGCTGGGATGTGGTTTGGAAAACCACAAATATTACTAAAATTTATAGCTCTATACCTATCCATGACAAACCCCCCTTGATAACATACATGTGGTTGTATATTACACATTTTTTATAAATGAATACTTACAGAGACACATACATAGATAACATGATTCCCTTATGCATATGTAAACCTTTTCTTTTATCCATTTTACATTTACTAAAATTTTGAAAATTCCTTCAAGATTTGTAAAATACCTGGAAAATTGTTACTATTGATGTAAACTCTATTCTGACAAGAAACCCAAGAATGCAATAATATCCTTCATACTTTTATCAGGCTCCTTTTTTCATAGGGCCATCACCTATTCACATAGAGGAACAAACTTTAAAAGCATAATACTCTTTTAAAACCCTCTTTTATTCTAAGTCCTCTCCCACAATAGAGTCATATAAAACATTTTCAAACATACAAGCATTTTACATAGTATGCTTCTTCTTTGATCAATGAGCAAGGAGAAAAGTAGAGTCACCACCCTTTGCAAGGAATAAATAACAAATTTGATCTATGACTCAATGTAAGATAAAATACTGGTCCTCTAAAGAGAAGAGAGGTCCTCAGTAGAGTCACCAATCCATTGGTGGCTCAACTGGACAAAAGCTTCTTGATAGGGGGCTTCAAAGATACCAATATCTGTAACAAGGGAATAATAATTGATCTATGACTCAAGATAAGACACATAATTGGTTTTAGTAATTCCCCAAAAGAGTCACCAATCTATTGGTTGTTTTAAATTCCCAACCTAATCTCAAGAGAACAAATCTATAAAATAGCCAGTTCTAATAATGGATTTGCCTTGAGGGATTGGCCAACGAACAGGAAATGGGTTTTCAATCCTTTTCCTCTGCACTTTAGGTTCTGCAAGACCAAGGAGGGTGATCCTAAATAGTATTCTGACATTGGGTTTCTTTTTACTTTCTTGAAATACTATTCTAAATAGATATGTTCCTTCTAAATTTCTTAAAGAATTACTGATATAGTGAAATAATGGGCTAGATTCTCAAGCTTTAACATAATTCTTTGTAGAAGAGCATGTGGGTAAACTAAATGCCTATAACCTACAATTGAAATGAAAATTTTGTTTGATATTCAAATGAGGATAATCAGGGGATATGCATAAAATAACACTTCTATAGGATCAATGCCTAGTTCATGGATCATAGAGTCAAAACATAGATATAAATGAAAACCCCTTTTGTAATCAGTGTGTATATTCAGTTTACTATGACAATAAAATAATGCCTTATATTATAATATTTCACCAATTTCAAGATTAACCATACTTAGTTATCCTTGTAAACAAAAAATACATTCAATATCCTCTTACGACAATTATTTTACTACTTGAGTAAACACCATAAGAAAAATATGCATACACAGGGAAGATTGCGATGATGAATAAATTGATCCTTAACCAAATTGTATTCATAAATGTAGTAAAGTATATATGAGTAGGAAACAATATAATCTAAAACTCAACAACATTCTGTATAATAAACTGATACTGAATTACAAATAGTTCCACAAATATATCAAGGTATGAACTCAAAACAACACCTAAATTGGGAAAGCTAAATCTACTTTCATGTACTAGTTATACAAAAACTCCTCCAAGATCAAATTGATCCCATACTTTAGATCAAGTCTGGATAGTATGACCTCTAACCAATGACTACTAATAAGCCCTAAATTCTGTTGGGAATTAAGGTGTCTCAACCTTGGTAATTCCTTACATTTGTAATGTTTGCATTTATTATCTAATTGCCTATGTTGTAAATATTTGTAAATTCCATATTGTCATATTGTGGGATGTGGCACGATGATGTGTCGATCCTACATGGAATATGACAACTTGTAATTTTGTCCTCACATGAGGAGATAGGCATCCCACTTTGTGGTAGGAGCATTTTGCCATGTGTCGGCATCTTCCATGTTGTGTAAGGGAATGTTTGACCGAAATGGTTATGACGGATTCCTATGATGAATCTATGACATATAAGAGTCAGAAATAGAAGGTTGTAAGATAGGTGATGACATGTGTCATGAAGCATCTTTGAATAAGGCATATTTGGGTGCCCTAGGGTGGAATATGACATGTTGTAAGAGAATATGCTATTTATAGCATGTGTATGACAGATTCTCTTACAACTGTAAGTTGTAACCGCTATGACAGAATCTATGACGGTCGTAAGTGTCGTAAGAGCATCTTTCATAGCCCATTTTGGAAATAGGTGACCTCTTTGGGATGGGAGCTATAGACAAGTGTTAGGCACATTCTACAATGTTGACCAAGTGTCCTTAGGCATGGTTTTTGGTCCATGAAGCCATGTTGGATGCCCATTCCAAGAAAGGTCCAATATTGCCTTGTATTTCCTATACAAACAGGTGCTTGGAGATGGAGTTTGTATTACAGGTTTATAGGTATTGTTATGCTGCCAGATTGATTCTAGACATGAGTGTCAAAGACCATTGAAGCTTGCATTGCAAGTGTATTATAAACAACTTTTAGATTTGTTAATACATTGTGCAGGTTTCTATGTGTGGGGTTTTCACCCGATAAGGGTTTTCCCCACCGTAAATCTTTGTCTCTCTTCTTCTGTCTTCTTTTTGGTTCTTGTGTATTGTTGTAGTAACTCTATTAGATGTTGTATGTTTCTATAGTGATAAGGAATAAATTGAATTTGTATAGCTCTCCCCTCATTACATTAGTGTAGGAAGCTATTTCCACACACCTAGCTTCCTTTCAGTTGGTATCAGAGCCTGGCCAATTTTGGTCTTAGCTGTTGGGTAGGGATTTTTTGATCTGATCTTAAGTTGAGTGGGAGTCTGTGTAGAGTATTCTAATTTCTATTGCAGCAAGGAGATGACAAGCACATTAGGAAGGTTTAAAGTGGAGAAGTTCAATGGCAGTAATTTCGAGCTGTGGAAGCTCAAGATGGAAGACATGCTTGTTGACCGAGACCTTTGGGAAAGTGTTAATGGAATTAAACCAGCTACAATGTCACAAGATGAGTGGGATCTCAAGGATTGGAGGGCTAAGGGTCTCTAAGACTTAGTCTTGCTGATTCTATTTTGTAAAATGTCCATGAGGAGACTACTGCAAAACTACTTTGGAAGAAGTTGGGAGATGTGTATCAAGCCAAATCCCTAGTTAATAAACTTTTCTTGAGAAATAAGTTATATTCTCTTCGAATGGAGGATGGAGGATCCGTTGCTGAACATATGAGTGCTTTTAACATGCTGGTTGCACAATTGACATCTATTGGTGTAAAGATGGAGGAGGAGGATCGGTGTATGACCCTGCTTTGTTCTCTGCCGGACTCATGGAATCATCTTGTCATGGCAATTAGAAGAACCACATCCACATTCAAAATGGAAGAAGTGGTTTCTTCGCTATTGTCTAAAGAGATGCGGAGAAAGTCTTCTGAGGCAGCCAAAGAGGCCCTTACAATTCATGGAAGACCCAAAGAGAAAGGGAAGAAGAAGGACAAGAAAGCTAAGAAGAGTAGATCTAAATCCCATGGGAGATCCAAATCTTTTGGAAAGTCCAAGGCTCTTTGTTGGAATTGTGGAAAAACTGGGCATTTCCGAAAGGAATGCAAAGAGGAGAAGAAGAAGAAGAAGAAAGCTCTTGATTCAAATTTTGATAAGTCACAAGATGGCAGTGATGCTTTCATCACAGCCCTGGCAACCCATGCATCTAATGATGTGTGGCTAATCGAATCTGGTGCATCATTCCACATGACCTCACATCGAGACTGGTTTACTAAGTATGAGGAGTTCGATGGTGGAAAGTTGTATATGGGTGACGACTCTCATCTGAAGATTGTTGGTCATGGAAGAGTCTATTCGATTCCCTAATGGTCAAGTGAAGGGGATCTCTAGGGTTATGCACATCCCAGGCTTAGTACGGAACCTACTTTCTGTAAGTAGTTTGAATGATACAAGTGTGCAGGTTGTCTTTTTGAAAGAAGGATGCAAGATGACTAGAGGAGCTACGGTGCTTGCTAAGGGTACTAGGAGAGGTACTATGTTTCAGCTGGAGGCATGCATTTCATAATGCAATAGTTCTTTTGACTCAAGGAAGAGGTTAGAAGTCACTTCATCCCCACCATCTAAATGAGCAGTGAAGAAATCTGTTGTTTCTAGTCTTGATGGTTGTAATCGTGCATTGGAAGTTAAACTTCCTGCTGAGAAGACAATGTTACGGCACAAGAGATTTGGCCACATTGGTGAGAAGGGTCTACGTACCCTGAAAAATCAGAACCTCAATGAGGGGTTAGATGATTGTAATCTTGAGTTCAACTTTTGCAAACATTGCATTTATGAAAAACAAAACCATGTTTAGTTTTACTCGAGTTCTCATAAGTCTTCTGGTGTGTTGGACCTTATTCATTCTGATGTGTTTAGTCCTGTTAATGTTCCTTCATTATCAAAATATGTATACTTTGTATCTTTTATAGATGATTACAGTAGAAGAACATGGATTTATTTTCTCAGAAGCAAATCTGAAGTCTATAGCAAGTTTAAGGAGTTTAAGGCCTTTGCTAAAAATCAGACTGGTAAAAAGACTAAATGTTTGAGAACTGACAATGGTGGTGAGTTTTGTTCTACAGAATTTGATAAGTATTGCAAGGAACTTGGGATTGAAAGACATAAGACAACTCCATACACCCTGCAACAAAATGGAGTTGCAGAGAGGATGAATAAGACACTAATGGAGAAGGCTAGGAGTATGCTTGATGGAGCTGGCCTAGAACAAAAGTTTTGGGCTGAAGCTATTGCCACTACTTGCTATCTAGTACATAGATCTCCTACATCATCTCTTGTTGGAAAGACACCCATGGAGGTGTGGTCTTGTAGAAAGCCTTCAATAAGGCATCTTCGTGTTTTTGGTTGTGAGGCATATGCACATGTGCCTAGGGAGAAGCGGTCAAAATTGGAGAACAAGGTTGTTAAGTGTATCTTTATTGGCTATGGTGTCAGTGTGAAAGGATACAAGCTTTGGGACCCTGTGGCTAAAAAAGTGTTATATAGTAGAAGTATTATCTTCAGAGAGCTTATACCTTCTTCCACTATTTTACAACCAGAAGAAATAGTAAAGAAAGAGGATGTTGTTCAGTTTCTTGCTACCCTTGAGAAGACTAAACAGAAAGACAATGTTGGACCTGATGATGAGGAGAGCTCTAGCAGCTCTAAAAGCTCAGATGAAGAAGCTGAACCTCAACCTCAGCTCTTAAGGAGGTCTACACAGATAAGAAAGCAACCTGAAAGGTTTGGTTTTATATTTCTTGATTCTAGTTGTGCTTATGCTTTGGTTACTAATAGTGATGAACCTAGAACTGTATCAGAGGCTATGGACATGAAAGATGCAGGTTCTTGGAAGGAGGCCATGGAGGATGAAATGGTTTCTTTGGAAAAGAATCAAACTTGGGACTTGGTACCTTTGCCTCCTGGACAGAAACCCATTGGATGCAAATGGGTGTTCAAGAAGAAATTTGGTGCAGATGGCAGTGTTGAGAAGTATAAGGCCAAATTGGTTGTTAAGGGGTATTCATAAGTGGAGGGTATAAATTATGGTGAGATCTTCTCTCCCGTTGCAAAGCTAACATCCATTCGATTCATGTTGTCTCTTGCAGTAGCTTATGACTTGGAGGTAGAATAGATGGATGTGAAGACAGTTTTCCTTCATGGTGACTTGGAGGAAGAAATCTACATGTCACAGCCAGAGCATTACTTGCTGAAAGGTAAAGAGAATTTGGTTTGCAAACTTAAAAACTCTTTGTATGGTTTGAAGCAATCCCCTAGGAGATGGTACTTGAAGTTTGATGCCTTTGTGTTGTCAATTGGATTTGTGAGATCGAAATCGGACCACTGTGTGTATTATAAGTTTGATGGTGATCGTATTCTCATTGTTGCACTGTATGTTGATGATATGTTGCTCATTGGGAAGGGTAAGAATATGATTTCTGATTTTAAATCTTAGTTGTCAGCATAGTTTGAAATGAAAGATTTAGGGGTAGCCAGGTACATTCTAGGAATGGAAATTAGAAGAGACAGAACCAACAGAAAACTTTGGTTAAGCCAGAGTAAGTATGTGAAGACCGTGTTGGATAGGTTCAGCATGGTAGATTGTAGACCATTGTGTGTTCCCATTTCTTTGGGGACAAAGTTGTTTGTTGAGGATTTTCCAAAATCTCCTAGTGAGGTGGAGGACATGAGCAAAGTACCTTATGCTAGTGTTGTTGGCAGTTTGATGTATGCTATGGTCTACATAAGACCAGACATTGCCCAAGCAGTGGGAGTCCTTAGTCAATTTATGGCTAATCCTGGATGGGTTCATTGGGATGTAGTTAAGCGAGTGTTTAGATATTTAAGGGGTACTTCTTAGTATTCCATTTGCTATCATGGTAATGTTTCAGGACCTCCACATTCTATTGATATTTGTGGATTTGTGGATTCAGATTGGACAAGTGACATTGACAGCAGGATATTCACCAGTGCTTATGTATTTACACTGTTTGGTGGTGCTATTAGTTGGATGAGTAAGAGACAACCTGTTGTTGCTTTGTCCATGATAGAAGCTGAGTATATGGAAGTAACTCATGCTTGTAAGGAAGCCATTTGGCTTAAGAGATTGTGTTCAGATATTGGTGTTGATGCAGGTCAGATCACGATCAGTTGTGACAATCAGAGTGCAATTTGCCTTGCGAAGAATCCAACTTTCCATACTAGAACAAAGCACATTGATGTTCAGTTTCACTTCATGCGAGACATGGTTGAGGATGGAAAGGTAAGTTTGGAGAAGGTAGATACTTTGAAGACTGTTGCAGATGCATTGACAAAACTAGTGGGCACAGAGAAGTTTAGATGGTGTTCAAAGTCTATGGGCCTCTTAGTCTATAGCAGTTAAATCCTATTTTTCTATTGGCTCTTACAAGGTGTTCGACAAGTGGGAGAATGTTGGGAAATAAGGTGTCCCAACCTTTGTAATTCCTTACATTTTTAATGTTTGCATTTATTATCTAATTTCCTATGTTGTAAATATTTGTAAATTTCATATTGTCATATTGTGGGATGTGGCACGGTGATGTGTTGATCCTACATGGAATATGACAAACTTGTAATTTTGTCCTCACATGAGGAGATAGGTGTCCCACTTTGTGGTAGGAGCATTTTTCCATGTGTCGGCATCTTCCATGTTGTGTAAGGGAATGTTTGACCGAAACGGTTATGACAGATTCCTATGACGAATCTATGACATGTAAGAGTCGAAAATAGAAGGTTGTAAGACAGGTGATGACATGTGTCATGAAGCATCTTTGAATAAGGCATATTTGGGTGCTCCAAGGTGGAATATGACATTTTGTAAGAGAATATGCTATTTATAGTATGTGTATGACAAATTCTCTTATAGCTGTAAGTTGTAACCACTATGACAGATTCTATGACGGTCATAAGTGTCATAAGAGCATCTGTCATAGCCCATTTTGGAATAGGTGACCTCTTTGGGATGGGAGCTATGGAAAAGTGTTAGGAAGATTCTACAATGTTGACCAAGTGTCCTTAGGCATGGGTTTTTGTCCATGAAGCCATGTTGGACGCCCATTCCAAGAAAGGTCCAATATTGCCTTGTATTTCCTATATAAACAGGTGCTTGGAGATGGAGTTTGTATTACAGGTTTATAGGTATTGTTACGCTACTGGATGGACTCCAAACATGAGTGTGGAAGACCATTGAAGCTTGCATTGCAAGTGTATTGTAAACAACTTTCAGATTTGTTAATACATTGTACAGGTTTCTATGTGTGGGGTTTTTCACCCGATAAGGGTTTTCCCCACTGTAAATCTTTGTCTCTCTTCTTTTGTCTTCTTTCAGGTTCTTGTGTATTGCTGTAGTATCTCTATTAGATGTTGTATGTTTCTGTAGTGGTAAGGAATAAATTGAATTTTTATAGATCTCCCCTCATTACATTAGTGTAGGAAGCGATTTTTGCACACCTAGCTTCCTTTCAAATTCCCTTTTATAGAACAAGGCAACACACAAGCTTCTGGCTTAAAGACAAAAGATGTCACTTTTTCAACTGACAAATGAAGTTGTAATAGGATGTAGATGTAACTATCTCTTAACTGACAAGAGATGCCTTTGTAACAAAATACCTCCATCATGCTGAGATATTTGTTTTGATTTGTATGCTTCCTCACTTTGGCGGGAAATTAAGCCAGGCTATTGTTGATGGTTGACAGCTTGTTAGACATTGTTAGAGCTCAAGTGCCCTTCAAGTGCCATCTAATTGTTTGATAAGAGCATTCACTACTCTTCTTATCCCAGCCATGCACCCAAAAGTGAGAATACTTGCAAGGAACAATATCAGAAGAAAACCCCATAAACTAGAGTCCTTCCCTTTATGCCTAGTGTCCCTTGCAAAGATGTGACTCCTCACTTCTGATTGAGAGGTTACCAACTAACTCAACCAAAAAAAACCAAAAAAAATCACACAAGGCTAGACATGGCTAGGCTATTTATCTAGCTAGGAGTGCAGTAGAAACAACAAAACTTATTTCTACCTCCACATGTTTCGTCCAGAAGGGTAACACTCCTACATAAGAAATTGTTGTTTTATTAGGAAAAGTAGATGTAAGGGAGGGGTAGAGAAAGCAATGATGCCTCTTTGCCTAAGACTTTAATCTGCCAAATCACAGGGAGTAGAAACTACTGTAATATGGAGACTAAAACTTAGAGCCCTCATTTGGATGAAAAGATAGGAAGGCGAAAAGATCACAAGAGCTCAATGGATGCTGCTACTACCCTAAAACCTTTCTAATTCCCCCCATTCTATAGAATAAAATCCTCTAATCTCTTAATTTTGTAAGGATAGATTGCTAACCATGAGTATAGAGAAGAAAATCCTATAAAATAGGGGAGCAAAAAGAGCACACAAAACTAGTGGGTATCCACACTGTCTACACGAACAAATGGTATATGGAGTAGCATCAGAAGTACCTATTTATAGAAAATTTGATAGATTTTGCATACTCTGATACATCCTTGATCAATTAATTCTAGTCATTTCCACAGCATACTGGCTATAAATGGAAATCTTTTGATAATTACCAGAAATGGTTAAACAGATAGCATTTCATCATCTCACATAACTGAAAACATCAATTCCTAGATTGAAGCCACCAGATTAGTTGTCTTAGTTTTAGTACTTAATTCTTTTTTTACTTAATCATCCTATCAAAACTCATCACGAAACAAACAAAAGGTCATCTCTAGCATAAGCACAAATCCCCAAGGGTCAATTCTACATTATGCTAACCTTTCAGTTAGTTAATTCCCCCATAGTGGTAGCGATGGAGACCAGGCACACGCTTGAGAGATTAATTCTGCACTAGTTTATCCATCATCATGTGCCACCATGTCATTCTTCAAATTTTCAAATGTGAGTCGTCGATCACCGTGGTAGATGGCTAAAATCAATGGCATCAACTTAGTCAACAAGGGGAATAAAACCAATCATCAGTGCTAAATGGGCACGAGCTAATAATAGCATGCCACCTAGACTACCACTAGAGCCACGACTCCAAAAGAAAATTCAAATAGTGCCAGCAAAGTGGTCTTCCGCATTTCTGTAATAAAAGATCTAGCAGGAGATGGACTCCTGCGAAATAGCGGAAACCATTGGGATTTGCCACATAAAATGGAGTGAATCCCCAAAACATCCCTCGGCCCACAAAGAATTAGCCCTGTAACATAGATTTGTGAATATTCATTCAGGAACTTGTTAAAATGGACATGCGGCACCTTCCTGCACTTCTACAAGAGCTACAGGGGCCCACTGTTGAGGATCAGCGGAATAGCAGAATGCCTGAAAACTTGCCACCTCATTTGTCAAGAACCCACCCCTTACCGTCAATGAAGCGTGATGCAAAGAGAATGCCACGTGGCATTCTTCCGCTATTCCATGGGTGCTCATTTTATTAATATTTTTTTCCTACGGAATGGTAGAAACTACTAACAGTATGCCACTTGTAAAATGAGACCCAGCCATACAAAACCTTTAAAATAACCTTCATCTACTAGGAAAAAGGGGGCCACAAGACTCATCAAGGGGTCAAAAATTAAAACATTGGCATACTAAAAAAAATTGAATACGGGCCACATGCATTGGAAAAGAGGCAAGGGGCCGGTCAACAATGTCCCTGAATGATACTAACCTAGCAACTTAAAGAACCTGTCACAAGCTATCAATGGTCAAAATAAAATTATAACAAAAGTAATCTTCTCTGCATGTATTTGAAACAACACTAGGTTTTAGGGTTTAAGGGGCATTGTTAAGAATGTTTAAATGAATAAACCCTAGGCTAGAGACCTTTCAAAATGATGGCATAAAATTGGCAAAATACTTGAACCAAGGAAAAATTTTACAGGGTTCCATCAATATTTAAGGATTAGAAATTTCATATGAACTTATGTTTCAATTATTTTGAAAACAAAAAAAATTAATTATGGTCTAAAGAAAAAGGAAGAACTAGGCAAAAATGTATGAGATAGATTAGGATAGGTGTGTTCCTTTTCAAATGAATGTGTGGTTCACTCTCTTTAATCTGATGTTGAAATATCTATGTTACCTAGTGTATTTTCCTCCCAGTGGAATGAGGGTACTAGTAGATTTAGAGTGTCAATGAAAGGGATGTTCTTTGGGTGACAGTGATAACAATATTTTATTAATGTATCTCTAGATTAAATTTTCCTTTTGTTTATCCATGCTCGTTAGTGCTTAGAATAGTTGAATCCTTGTTTTTTTTTTTTCTTAAGAAAAATGTTGAATCCTTGTTATTATGTTGTTACTCTCGAATTTTGTTAAGCATTTGATACTATATTTAGATATTAGTGTTGGGACAACTATTGTTAATAAGGTTTCCATTTTTAGTATTGATGAAGAGACCCCCATGCCCCTTCTCCCCTTCAAGTGGCTTGATATAGTCACGATGTGAATTTTGTTGACCAATTTTTAATTTGATTGTTAGATTTATTTCCTATTTTATATATGTTGTGGAATTATTTAGTTAAATTGTAACCAATAGTATGGAAAATTTGTTTCTACTTTTGGTTGCTTAGCTGATTTATGTTGGTATGTTCCCTTACCTCAGGAACCCTTCTGTATAGATTTTTGATTGATTTTTAAAAAAAAAAATTCTAGTGGCCACACTTGAATTTTATTAATATTATGAGATTTGATTTTTTATTTTATTTAATACCTTTTTTTTTCAAAAATTATCGATTATTGATTTTTGAGGCCCTTGTTTTATTGAAACTGTTGGTAAGTGAAAAGTCTTTCATGTACTAAAATTATACTTTTCGAAAGGGGGCCGCTGGTAGCTTGTATGGGGGGAAGAAGGTGGCATGGGAATTCCTAAATACTTAGGCTATTAATAAAATAGTATCTAGGATATTCAAGTTCTTCTTTCATGGATTATGGATTGTGTACTTTTCTTCTTGTCTTACCACACTAGGATACTTATGATATCAATTCTTGTTAGGGAGTCGAGACTTGTTGGTACTGTGGGTATTTAGGTGTAGATTATTTTATTGTTAGCTAGTTAACTATCTCAGTTTGAATTCATGGTTATTTCAGAGAAATTGAGTCTTAATTAATCCTCATAAAATTCCTTAAGTGGACCTCATGTTGTTCTATGTGAGAAGTCATTATGTTAATTTGATAGCTCTCTGAGGCATGCAAGTTAGTGAGTCTAATTTAAGGAGATTAGATGCTTATTATGTTGCATGCAGTAGTCTAATAATAATTGTGTATTAGCATACTAGATGATTCTATTCTTGTGTGACAAGTAGCATTATGTCACACTGTCTTATGAATACCAATGTGGAATTTTGGTAGCTTTCATAGAAAAATTAGCACCTAAGGTGTTGAATATTTGTGGTTCAACTAGATATAGAGTTCTTTATAGCCTAGGACATGAACCAAAATTACTAATTTTTTTATCACTACCATAAGTTAGTCTTCTCAAATCTTTGAGGGCTTCTAGGAGGAAGCTTATTCCTAAGGGGGGAGGATGTGATGCCCACCCATTTTCCTTTTATGTGGACACTTCAGTATTTGACATGTGTGTGTAACTATGATATAATGTTTAGATATTGTACTATTTCTTTATGTTGATACTAGTATGTGTAGATTTATGTTACTATGTTATTTTTAGGTTTGAACATCATGCATGGGTTATTTGGATTGTTGGGTTTATTATAGTGACAAGAATAATCAAGACATTAGAATTTATATCTATATGTATGCTTGAGTAATTTAACATGATTTAAAGATGATACTATAAATTTATGATCTCATGGCTTAGAATTAAATTTTAAGATTTAGTTTATTTAGATATTTTGTTAGATAGTAAATTAGATTATATAAAATTGAATATTATACATGTATAATTATTTTTTAGGTTGCTTCGGTTATTTTTCTATGACAACAATATTTGAAATTTAAGTTGTGCAGGTGGGTGGCCAAGGCAAAAGAATCCAGAGACTTCTAAGGAACATCTATTGTTTATATCATGTTTACCTAAACCTAATCTACATAATGGATTTAACGTTTATGTTGTCATGGGAATGTGTGTGAGAATGGATTTTAATTATTTAAATTTTCTTGGTTGATTAACATGATTTTTGGGTATGTTATGTGAAGGTGTGAAAAGTAAAGTGAGATAAGTTTCTTGGATTTTTATTTTTTATTTATCTCTTATTATTTAATTGTGGGATGTGGATAAGAAGGGTGTTGTTTTTAGAAGGTGATTTGTTTTGAGAAGTGCTCTTCAATAAGAGAAAATCTTGGGGAAAGTTTCCCTCTTATTTTCCACTTCCACCTTGTGGGAGAAAATTATTTAATTTTTCTTTTGTAAATTTCATGAGGATGGATCTTTTTCTATTTTCTTTTTGTTGGGTGTTTTTGGGAGGGTTTTGAGAAAAAGAAATGGAAAAAGAAAAAGGAATTACAAGAAAAAAAAATTGGAGATGGAATTTGTGTAGAGAAAGAGGATTTGCTTATGCAAAATTTCTAGAGAAGATTTGGGATTTAGAGGGCTTCTCCTAACTTGGGGAAGCACAAGGTAGGGTTTTGATGTTTACTTTGATGAAATTGCATTCATATGTGTTTTTATTTTATGTGAAGAATTTTCTTGAATGTATTGAATTTGTGGATGTTTTTATTTGGTTGTGGGGAGGGTTATATGGGAGCTAATCTCTCCTAAGGGGTGAGAGCCTCCCATGTAATGGGGTTTGAGAGAGGTGTGGAGCCTCTCTTGGGGGTTTTGTTTTGTATGTGATGGTGTTGTGGAGTAGATTGGTTTTGGAGTTGAGATTGGGCACGAGTGTCCTTGTTTTGTTGATATATTATGGAGGGTGGTGATGGATATTTCTTGAAGGAGTTATGTGATTGTGATGTTTTGGAGAGATGAAAGGAAATGTTAAAAAAAGGAAAGAGATATAAAATGAAAATTATACAATAAAATAAAATAAAACACAAAAATAAAATGAAAAGAAATGTATATATAAGACAATGTAACAATGGCCATGATTTGAGTAATGGTGTTGGTGGTGGTGGATTGTGGTGTTGCATGGATGGTATTATTATTTAAGATTAAGGAGGATTGATGTGATTATTTTACCCCCCAAGAGGGATGGTTATCCCCTCTTTCCCCCTCTTGTTGAATCCGTAAGGATTCTTTGTTCATGAGTCATCCAATGGAGGTTTGTATGTGTGTGTGTGTGTGTGTGTGTGTGTATAAGTGTTATTATCTTGTTTGCATGTATATTTCTTGCAAGTGTCTCTTTTTCTACCCTATTTGTTTCATGTCTATCTACCGGTACTTAGAAGTCTCCTAGCTCGAGGGTGGGCTTATTTTCAAGCCCTGTGGTAGGGTGGAGAGAAAGCCTTGGCTATCCATTGCTTTATGGTTGTGTTTGCAAATCTACAAATAAATGCTTCATAGGAGACTCATATGAGTTCGGAGACCATACTTTTTATCATTTTCTTTAATAAAGAGCTCTCAAGCTCTCTTTTATTCCATTGTAAAACATTTGATTTTTAAAATCTAATTCATATAGTATTTACTTTAATTTTGTTAAAGTTGTTGGGAATTAAGGTGTCTCAACCTTTGCAAATTCCTAATGTTGTATTTATTTATCCCATGTTGAGTTCGCATAGTCAACACCTTGTGTATATGCAGCAGGATAAATTTTGGTGACTTTGGCAACCGCGGTTTCCCCCTTGAATAATTAACAGGGATTTGGGGGAAGCGCCCCTAAGACAGGGTCAAGGGGCGTAGCCCCTTACGGGGTCTAGGGGCAACGCCCCCGAAACCTCAAACAATTTTTAATTAATGACAAGTGTTGGTGAGTATCTTTGCATGAGAGAAAGGCATCTTTGGGCGGTCAAGGGCGGTTATGACATGTAAGAGGAATATGATATTTTTAGTTAGTGTATGACAAATTCTATGATAGCTGTAAGGTACGTAAGAGCATCTGTCGTAACCTATCTTGGGACCAAGCGCCCACTTCGGGATGGGATGTTGGACAAGTGTCCTTAGGTGTGGGTTTTGGGGCATGAGTCCAAGATGGACACCCATCTCTAGAAGGTTCCATATTTGCCTTGTAAACTCTATATAAATAGGTGCTTGGATGGGAGATAGATAACTTTGGTACAAGTACTGTTATGCTGCCAGAATATCTTTAGATTCAACATTCGAAGACTCCTGAAAGAGCATTGGCTCTGAAACTGTATTGTAATTTGTTATTGTTTACTATAATACATTTGAGCTGTGTTTTGGAGTGTGGGGTTTTTCACCCGTAAGGGTTTTCCCCACGTATATCTTGTCTCTCTCTCTTCTATCTACTTTCTATGTGTATGTGTATTGCTGCAATATCTCTGTTAGATGTTCTATGTTGTTGTAGTTGTAAGAATTAAATTGAATTTGCATACATCTCTCCTCATTAGATTAGTGTAGGAAGTGATTTCCACACACCTAGCTTCCTTTCAAAAGTTGTATATTGTTTGATTTCGAGAAATGCATGTATTATTTTTTTGAAGAGATTTTATATTGTTATTTTGATGCTAAAGAGTTATATGTAAATTTGTTATAAATCCTATAGGAAGAATTGTTTATGTGCAATTCTATTTTTGTAGCTTTTTATTCAATTATATGAAATTATTTCCATAAAATATAACTTGATATATTGTTGTTGTTCTTCTTAAAATTGGTTATTCATGTTAGTAAATATTTTATAAATAGTCTTAGGTTTTGTAGTACTTAGTTTTACCTTTTCAAAACATTTTGAATTTCAAATTTTGATTAAGAAATGAGTAAGTTATGACTGTTTTAGTAATACCATGCAAAGTTGTTTTTTATTGTTTTTTTGTAATTACTTCATTTAAAATTTCAAACTAATTGGTAATTACCCACTTTACCTTAGAAACATTACTAGTTATAATTAGAAAGATCTATTATTTGGTAAGTTGTCTAGTTTCTCTTTGTAAGTTTAATTAATTTTGTATACTTTCATGTCCTCTTAACTACTCATTTATTTCAATCCAATATATATTTCTATATATTTCCGTATATATATTAATTTTAGTATAAGTAGATTAATTTAGAATATTTGAAGAATGTTTTCTTTTATTATTATATTGATTGAAGTAATGGTTAAAAATTACATAGTTTTCCTTATAAAATTATTTTAGATAGAATTAGTAATCATTTTAGTGAGTTAAAGTGTTGTCATAGTTATCTTTAATGTCAAATGGAATTAATAATTAACTTAGTTGAAAATATTATCATGTTAATCCCAAATGGAATTGGTTAAAAATCTTTCCTTATGGAAAGATTCCATTTTCTTTTAGTAAGTTAATTAAGTTCAACAATGATATTGTTAAGTTAAAGTAATTGAGATCTTTAGTTAAGTAAAGCTTCTAATTTTAGTTGAATCCTTTCCATAATATGTTATTGGTTAACTTAATTTAATAAATTCTTATTACGAGAAAATTGGTGTAAGTGAATAATCAATATAATATCAACAATACCCAATAACTCAATGAAATAAAAAACAAAGAAATCAATCAAACAAAGAACTTCAAACCTTTGCAAACCTCTTTACTTCATGGATTTCATTGATTGCCTATCTCAAATGATCTTGTATATGAATATGGCCCTCATAAGGTGCACTTCCTTGCTATTTCCAAGTTGTCAAGTGGGAATGGCTATGATAGATTTGCAATGAAGAGATTCTTCAACACAATTGCAATGATAAAAGAATGATCGCAAGCAATGGAATGACTTGGGTGCCAAAGGTGTGCTTTAATTACTGCAAAGTAAGTTTACTAAAAGCTTGGATGAATGAAATGGAGGAATAGGGTTCAATTTATAGACTTGTGAGAGAGAAGATCAACAGTATAGAAAGAACAAGAAGATGAATGGTATAGAAGACTTGAGAGGATGTGCACGAATAGAAAGAAGACAAGTGTCACACAAAAAGCTATTTTGTTTGAGTTAATTGCTTTCTTTTATAAAGATAAGATTTGCTTTCGTAAATTAGAATTTTTTTTCTAATTTAAGAGTTATTGATAAAAACAAGGTTGATTGAGTCAGTTAACTCCACTTGTGATTTGTTTTTGCATGATTTGAGAGAAATTAAATAATAAATTATTTAATTTTGTGTGCATGAAGAAGAAGATTTATTTTACAAGATTTGGAAGATATTTAGAAAATAAGAAAGAAAATTAAATTAATTAATTAATTTAATTGTTTGTGCAAGATAGAAGAATAAATAAAACATTTGATTATATTTTTTTTTTAGAGATTGAGAGGATTTAAATAAATTTGATTAATTTATTTAAATTTGGAGGAATAAGTGATTTAATTAAATAATTAAGAATTATTTAATTGTTTGGAAGAATTAAATTAAATTAAAGGATTTTATTTAACTATTGACTTTAGAAGAGGTAATTAAATATTTTGATATTTAATTAACTTAGAGGAATATGAATCAAATAAATAAATTTGTTTATTTATTTATTGATAGAAGAATTAAATGGAATAAATATTAAGAATATTTATTTAGACTGAGTCATGTCATTTTTAGGCGTATACATTTTGCCCCTCTTTGATGCAATGTGTTTTATCACGTTGCTTCAAAGAATATATTTTTCTGATAATGATACATGCCCCAGTTTGCCCCTGGTACAAGTTTAATGACAAGATACCCCATCGGGAGATTGGATGAGAAGAAGGCAGAAGGATGTGAGACAGACAATCTCACAATGAAGAAGGCGAAAAAGACAGGTTAGGATGAAGAAATTGGTTGATGCAGAAGAAAAATAGGATGAAGAAAGAGCTGAATGATACGCAATGCAAGATAAAATGATAACACACACAAGCAAGCAAGCAAGTATGCACAAATGATACAAGAACAAACAAGGTATTACCCCTGTCTAGCTATAAACCAACGATTAATCAATATAGATTGACGATAGTGTTGTCATGGTGGGGAACGATAGATCCCTAGAGTAACACAAAGGATAGTCTTGTCATGGCGGGGAACGATAGATCCCTAGAGCAACACAAAGGATAGTGTTGTCATGGCGGGGAATGATAGATCCTTAGAGCAACACTATAGGCATGGGAAAGATACATCCCATGGATACTTATGATTGATTGAGTTGTATTATGACTGGACAAGGATCAAGACCACTAATTGCGATTGGATAATTTGGCAAGATTGACTTGACTTTGGATTAAGGATGGGCTTGCATTTGGAGCATTGCTCGGATTGATTGGATTGGAATGAAATATACAATGATAAATAGACATTTGACACATAGAAGAATAACTCAACTGAAGGAATCACAAGCTTGTGTAAACATTGATACTCTACATAGAATCTTTATTGCATGGATGGTATGTGAAATGTAAATGGATGTGGATACGGATATGAGATGCAATTGGATACGTTATGGATGCGGATACTTTTCATCTTGATATTGCAAGTATTTTGAAGTGTTTTGTTTCATCATTGGTCTTTTAAAATGTTGTAAGAAAATACAAGCATCTAGGTATAATTGAACCGAGATGACCTAAGTATTGCTTACATGGATTTTGATTTAGCAAGTTAATACAAGTATCTAGGTATAATTAAACCGTGATGACCTAAGTATTTCTTGCATATCAACAGACAAGGATTGCCCCCTTTCATGTTAGACCTTTGATGTCCTCGATGATCTTTTGCTGATCATGTTGTTAGACAAGGTTTCACATTACTAAAATTTGATCCACAAATAGCAAACAAAGAATATAATCATGCCCCCATCATAGCATCTCTAGCTTTTGGCATCCTTAAGTAGCGTAGAAAGACATGATAACAAAAATCAAGATGCTACAACTTAACCAGATCACAGACACAAAACATTCTTGCATTAGATGTGTTTTCTTTGCCATAATTTAGATAGAATCATTTGGATCGCTTTAGGTACTTGTTTTCTTTTCTTTGGGTAGGTTGATGTCCTGCATTTAGAAATTCTATTTGAAAGTGGGTTTTGCTTGTGCTTGCTTGCTTGGTGAAGCAGAATCACAATCCCTACTAGCAAAACGGACCCTAAGGGACTGACCTAGTGCCTCAGGGGTGCATTGACAATGGCCTTGCCTATGTGACGACGCAAAGGCAACGTAGTTTGGGACGTGGACTATGGATGTGGATGGACTAGAGGATAGACAACAAGAGATGGGATGGATGGAAAGCCTCGGGGGCACATTGACAATGGCCTTGCCTACATGATGATGCAGAGGCAGCGTAGTTCAGGGTTGACCCTATGATACTGACGACAGACGCTATGCTAGACTGACACTATGGACTAAATAAGACCTTAGTTGATAAGGCGACAAAAGAGATAGAGTACCGAGCCAATGATAGGTTATCGCTAGGTGGTTTTGATATCATTGGGATTTTGAAATGCTTTGGGATGGCACTGGAGAAGAACTTTGGATAGCCTTAATGTTAGATATTGATGACAAGGAAACACCATGGATAGGCAGATGGATGGGTTATCATGGGTGAAGGAAAATGTACGTGGAAGGGGGCAAGGATGTGACCAGTAAGGACTAAGTCACATAGGAATAACATGCCCCATTGTAGGTAAAATACTTTAGATTTTTCATGGCAATGCTTATGACGATAGGAGGATGAGAGGATAATGAAGGATTGGTGTGTTGCTCTAGGGATAAGGTATGTCAAGAGACACCTAAAACATTAGTCAACATTGTGCCCCCAATCTTTATCAAGACCAAAGAAAATAGAGGAATGGAAGATTAGGATGGTTGGACTAGACAGTACAGGTATGAAATGGATAGAAGGATAGGATAGGAAGTGGTACGGAAGGAAACGATAGGACAAAAGTGATATGTCGATGAGACAAGGTGCCCCCAAGTGTAGGTGAGATAGGAGATCAACTTACACATGACGCCTGTTTGCCAGGTTTTCATCATGGTACTTATCCAAGGCCCCTGTTTGCCAGATTTTCACCATTGAGCAAAGGGATTTCTCTTTTTTTTTTAAACATTTGGATGGGACAAGGTGGATATGTCGATGAGAAGGACTCGAGCATTTAGCTTCCTGAAAGGTGATAATCCTGCTAGATGGATGTTGTCACATGGACTATGTCAAATGTCGCTATGCTCACAGATGTTGGTAAGGGATTGCATGAGAGTGATATGGGGAAGGTAGATAGTAGATTATGGAGAGTACAATAGTGGATGATGAAGCAGAATATGAAGGACTTATGCAAGGATGGAGGAAAGGCTTATGCAAAAGCATGGACCATAGGAATAGGATGGGGAAGGTATATAGGATAATAGTGGAAGGAAGGGGAGATGGAGTTATGTGGAAGTGTTGTGGAATGGAAGAGAACCATGACCAACGGTTGCACATACCATGATAAACATTGAAGCTTATGATGGGAGGGTGGTGTAGAAAGTAATGGAGAGTTTTGCTTGGTGGATGAATGTATGCATTTAGGGACCCACATAGACTTAGTATACTTCTAATTTTTGCTTGTCATGTGGGATGGAGGGATTTGAAATTTTTGGATGGAAGAGGAGAAAGTGGGTGATTTGGATGCCTCATTTGACTTGATGGCTTTTTTCTTAGGTACCCAAACCAGTTTGCTTGCAGACGTTACCTATGAAGGTATGGGCTTGGGTATGTGTAGCTTTTGTGCAGCTTCTGAGGTAATTACTTGTTGTTTGGGGACCCACACTTTTTTCAATTTTGCTTTGAGGTGTGTGAGTGTATGAAGCTCTTGAGATGGATGTTTCTTTGCGTCTTGACTTTTGTATCCGCAGGTATGAGGACATTTAGCCTTTTTGACTTTATAGGTAGAGGCATCCAAATATTTTTTGTTGAATTCTCTTGAGATGGTGGAAGTGGAGTTGGTGGAAGCCTTTGTTTAGACAACATGTGCATTTGTTGGCCATGATTAGGATTTTTATAGAATTGATAGATGGATGGATAAGGTGTTGGAAGAAGTGATGGTAAAATGCATGGAGAGATGTTAGGAGTTGGAAGTAGTGGAGGTAGATTGGATGGTGGAAGGTGTATGGTCACATGCTTTTGGGATGTATATGATAAGGGAGGTGGAATGGCGATAGATATTTTGGGGATATGATAGGGTTTGTGATGGAAAGTGGTAGATTTTGGAGGTATGGTGGAAGTACCAACATCGTGAGATTGATTTTCTTGGGAGATATAACCAAGGCCATAAGAGGGTAGAGGAACTTCAACGCGGATAGGCTCCAAAGTACCTTGTTCATGAAGGCCTAAGCCTTTACCTTGATAGTTCATATTTTGGAGTATGCGGTGGGCAATGGGATTATGGGTGCTTTGGACACTAGATGCGAGCTCATTATTGGATGAGAAGGTGAAGTGGTAGATAATGGTTGGTGCTCTCCTAAGGAAGAACATTCATGCATGAAGGTAGTTAGACCAAGGGGATAGTATAACAAATTTGCAACATGGTTGATAATGGGTGGTGGAGGATTGTTGGGATCTTGATCATCATTATGCTCATTAAGATCCAAGTTATTGGTTTGATCATCTATGTGTACTTGGGAGGCAAGTGTCTCATCAAGGGAAGTGTACGTTATCGGATGATAGATAGGACTAGATGGAGGATGGATAGATGGAGTGATAAGCTTGTGACCATGGAATGCATAAAGTGGGCTAAGAGGATCATCATGGTTCGCTTGATCATAGATAGGCTCTTGATCGTAGATAGGATCCTGATCATAGATAGGATTAAGCATGATGGGATCAATGTGCTCATGTATAGGTTCTTCATCAACGATAATATCTTGATCATAGAAACGATATAGGTTATGGGTGGGTTGGATTTGGATTTTCTTCTCATGTATGGGTATAAGATCAAGTTACTCATGGATAGCTTCTTCATATGTAATATCTTGATCATGGAAAAGATAAATGTTATGGATGGGTTGGATGGGGGTGCTTTGATCTTGATTTAGATAAAAGGTTGATGCTTCCATATGCTCGAAAGTGTACTCTTGACATAACTCTGATTTTCTTGGATTGAAGTGGAGGTAGAAGACTCTTCGACAGGGTCTTGGTCAACAACATGAAGGTATGATGGACCTTGACTTTGGTTCATGGTAAGAGGTTCTTCAATAAGCTCAAGGGGTTGTGGATTACATGATGAGGTTGAAGCAATGGACATGTTTGAAGGTTCTTTGCTGGGCTCTTGGATAGGTGTTTTATGACACAGATACAGTTGATTCCTTGCTAATAGCCATTGGATCACATCCTTCATGAGTGCATGGGTAGATGGACAATACAATGGATGGAGAATAATGGTAGATGGTTTAGGCCCATGGTGAGGATTGCACATGCTAGACAGGGATGAAATTGGATGAGCAGATTTGGATTTCTCCATATCTTTTCTTTTGATGCATAAATTTGGAAAAAAGTCTTTAGAAAAAATCATTCGAGGATTCTTTGGTTGTTGGATTAGAACTTGGGGAACTTAATGTTAGTGATGGTGTAGGACTGGTATGCTTTGGGCTATGCCATTTAGGGGATGGTGAGGGAGAACTAGTGGATGGAGTGGTATATGATTTCGAACTTAAGGTGGTGCTTCCCTTGTCAAGAGTATCATTAAGACAGGAAAAGAATGTGTAATTTTGGTACAAGGTGTGGCTAGTAGTGGCATGCTCATGCTGGGAGGGATTTGGTTCACATGGATAATCTATTTCCCTATATTTGTTGAACTTGGGTTTATCAAAACAAGAAGAGAAATGTATCCTAGCCCAGCTATTATCAAATGGATAAGGAGATATGTCCTCTAGCAAATATTGATTTGGGGAAGATCTAGTTTGTAAGAATGCCAGTTGATGTTGTATGGCTTGGAGTTCTTGAGCAAATGCTTCTAATTGGTTTGTCATATCCTTAGAAACTAACATGAGACTGAAATGGGTACTCAGAAAGGTTGAAAATTCTCTCAGAAGACCGGGAAATGCTCACTGCCACGGATGCGCAGCAATAAATGCACTAGGATAGAAGGTAAATGTGTAACAGGATGAAGTAAATGCACAACTTTGGTAAATGTTAAAAGTGCAGTAACAGATAGCAAATGCGTAGAAAGTCACAATAAATGCATAGCAGGTTGAAGTAGATGTGCAACTCTGCAAGATAGATGCGCAATTTTGGTTTTCTTGACTATTTTTTTTGCAATTTTCTTGGCACATTTTTTGATGTTTTTGTTTTCTTGGCTGCAAGTTGGTCTTTTTGATCTGATTTTCTCAATTATGGCAAGAAGACACAGCAAACACAAAGAATATTTTCATGGTTTTTTCTTTGTAATTTTTTTGGACTTTTTTTTACTCAAAAAGAAAGTACAAATCCTAGGTTGGCTGGGACAATATAAACTGAATTCTCACTATTTCTAGATGAGGCATCTTCTGGAGGTGATAATCACCCTTCCCTGCACCGACTTATAGGGGTTTTTGGCTACTAAAAACAAAGGATGACTAGTAAGTGCAACCATTCGAGTGGTTATACATGTGGCAACACTACTCTCTATTATGGAGTCTCCCAGCCTTCAAGGGTTGTGCCTTGGAGGGTTTTGGTGGAGGTTGGCTGTCGGTATAACACAACTTCACTCGTTGTTTGAAGCTTTCGCTCCAAACATAATTTATTTATATTAGCTTGGCAGAGTTTGGCTTTAGCTTGTTACCACTTAAGGTCATTCCCACTTGGATGGAAGGATATCTAAGGGTAGGCCTCTCTAAGAGTTTAACACATGTGAAATGATATGTCTGGCATTTCGGTCACCCAAGATAGGGGAGAGCATAGGCCTAGTATCATTCCAAAAACATGAAAGATAGTGGTTCCTTTCCCTAATTAAAATGAAAAAGACTAAATGAGCTAGCTACTTGGGCACACGCAGAATTTGTTAACTTTGAAAGCAAGATAGCAATGGTTCAATTTTATCCTCCTAGCGTTGGTACTAAATTCAAGTTGTTGATACAATAAGATTAAGCTACTCCCTTCCTAGTTAGATCTAGATGTGATTTTACATGAACAATTTGATTACTGCCTTGCTAATTAGATCGATGATGTGTTAACAATGCAGCTAGAATGTCTAAACTAGCCCCTAACCTGCAAGTAGATTTGAGAATATTCCTACGTGAAGTGTCAACATTAGCAAAATCACAAGAAAACTCAAAAAGTCACTTTCAGAATTAGATGCACAGATTCAGAGATCAAATGCGCAGGATATGCATAGAATTACAAAAGTACTGAGACAGAGGTTAAAAGCACAGAAACAGAGACTATATGTGAAGTTTCAGTAAATGTGTCATATTAGAGGTCAAATGTGCTGGAATAGAGCATGGATGCGCTGATCTGTCAGATGCATGGAAACAGAGCTTAGATGCATGTTAGAATTGACCAGATGCGCAGAATCCTTCTATATACGGGACCTTAGCACAAAAAACTTAGTTTTTAGATTAAATCAGGCCAAGATCCCATGGTGGGCGCCAAAAATGTTACGGGAAAATTGGTGTAAATGAATAATCAATATAATATCAACAATACCCAATAACTCAATGAAATAAAAAACAAAGAAATCAATCAAACAAAGAACGTCAAACCTTTGCAAACCTCTTTAATTCATGGCTTCCATTGATTGCCTATCTCAAATGATCTTGTATATGAATATGGCCCTCAAAAGGTGCACTTCCTTGCTATTTCCAAGTTGTCAAGTGGGAATGGCTATGATAGATTTGCAATGAAGAGATTCTTCAACACAATTGTAATGATAAAAGAATGATCGCAAGCAATGGAATGACTTGGGTGCCAAAGGCGCGCTGTAATTCTTGCAAAGTAAGTTTACTAAAAGCTCGGATGAATGAAATGGAGGAATAGGGTTCAATTAGTAGACTTGTGAGAGAAAAGATCAACGGTATAGAAAGAACAAGAAGATGAACGGTATAGAAGACTTGAGAGGATGTGCATGAATAGAAAGAAGACAAGTGTCACACAAAAAGTTGTTTTGTTTGAGTTAACTGCTTTCTTTTATAAAGATAAGATTTGCTTTAATAAATTAGAATACTTTTTTCTAATTTAAGAGTTATTGATAAAAACAAGGTTGATTAACTCAACTTGTTATTTGCTTTTGCATGATTTGAGAGAAATTAAATAATAAATTATTTAATTTTGTGTGCATGATATTTAGAAGATAAAAAAGAAAATTAAATTAATTAATTAATTTAATTGTTTGTGCAAGATAGAAGAATAAATAAAATACTTTATTATATTTTATTTTTAGAGATTGAGAGGATTTAAATAAATTTGATTGATTTATTTAAATTTGGAGGAATAAGTGATTTAATTAAATAATTAAGAATTATTTAATTGTTTGGAAGAATTAAATTAAATAAAAGGATTTTATTAACTATTGACTTTAGAAGAGGTAATTAAATATTTTGATATTTAATTAACTTAGAGGAATATGAATCAAAGAAATATTTATTTAGACTTAGTTGTGTCATTTTTAGGCGTATACAATTCTTATTCAAATTCTCATTAATAATTTCAATAAATTCATCTATTTCTTTATTTAAAAATATTGTTGGGTTAATTACGGAAAAAATCAATGGGTTATTATGTTATATCAAATTTAGAAATTATCATACTATTAATTTATTTGATCTATTAACTAACATGTTTTGGCTTGTCACTGTGGTTCTTATGGAAAATGAGTAATGAGGAAAAATTCTAAGGCAAAATGAGAGTTCTCATTAAGGCTTTCCAAAGACTCACAAACTTCAAATTGATTGAACAGGTAGTGGTTACTTTGGAGGTGATTGAAGATAAGCTCAAGTCTAGGATAAGTATTGCATACAACATCAAATTGAAAGAATGAGAAATGACATGCACAGATACCTTGAAACTACATTTCAAAACTATAGAGCTAACACTGATCAGGTGAGAGTTATCCTTCCTAGTGGTAGGACTTAAGGATTAGACTCATTCAAGGATAGTGATAACAGAGAACACATCAGGGCACATGATACATCAGAGCACAGAAATATCATAGCCTTATCAAACAACAAAAGGATAATAGGAATAACACAAAGGCAAAAGAAGATTGGGGAACAGAGCTAGATGACATTCAAGGATGCTACTTTGGAGGTTATTTGTAGGGCATAGAGGGCAATCAAGAGCAACAAAATAGGTATTCAGGAATGCAAATAGATTATGAGGAAGAGATCGAGAACAGGGAAGAATCCAAGGCAACAAACAACAAGGATGAAACTATGGAACAGGACTAAAAAAACATAATATGTGACATATATACATTTTGTAATTGAGCTTATAATGTTGTTATTTGTAAGAGTTGATAGTATGATGCTGAGACACTCTATTATCTACTTTTTATTTTGATCGTATCTTGACAAGATGATTAGTATGTAATAGGAATGGGCTTTGGATTGATATAGGGAGTAGGTGGGACTTTTGAAGTGGCCTCCTTGGCCACTAAGTTGTATATATTTATCTTTTTGAATATATTTTGTGCACGATCTTCAATCCAAAAAAAAAACTAGAGTATCAATTGAGATTGATTCATGCTTTTTCCTTAAATTAAAATCATATAATAGAAATATTTAAGTTTCTTTAGTAAGTTATTTAGTTTTTCTAAATTTTATGCTAAATTCACTATCTAGTAGTAAGATTTGTATTTCTATATTAATTTCCATGAATCCTTATCTTATAGTTGGCCACATCTTTTGTTGGCATACTTTCTAAATTCTTTGATTTTTATCTCTAATAAATAGAATAGATAAGATTATTTTTCTAATTTAGTGTAAAGTAGTTTCCTAAAAGTAGTTGATTTGTCCAAGTCATAATAGTAGTTGTTTTTAATTTGGTTTTTCATTTAAAAAACAATCCCATACATTAAATTGAGATTTAATTCTTAAATAAATTATTAAGTTTTATGTTATCCAAAATTTAGCTATTACTACTATTATATTTTAGAATTATAGGTGATTTTAAATTGTCAACTTTTTCCTTAAATTAAAATAGTGTTCATTTATTTTAATTAGCTAGTTTATTTTATTTCTAGTCATAGCAACAAGTATTTCCCTAGTTTTACTTAGTCATTTTATTTGTTATGATGTGATTTCTAATTAGATAAGTTTTACTTAGTCATTTTATTTGTTATGATGTCATTTCTAATTAGATAATTTATTCATTAGTGCTCTATATTTTATTTGTGTTTTTTTAATTAATTCCTTACAATAATTGGTAAATTGAATTAGATTATTTATTTAATTTCATAATTTATAGTTTTAAGACATGATAATTTAAATTTATTTTCATAAGAATAATTTTCTAGTTGATAATATTACTTATTTCAATTTAAGTTGATGTTTAGAATAAAAATATTAAGTTGAATAGAATTAGTTTTGTTAAATGTTTTTATTATGTTTTAATATATTTATTCTATCCCATTTTTATTTTGGTGTGCTCTTGTTGCTCAAACAATTTTTCTTTCCTTGGTTGGTTTAGGTTACAACTTAGACAATAAGTGTAAATATAATTTGTATGTTAATTTATTTGATCTTTGTGTATACACCTAAAATTGGCTCAGGTTGAATTAAGTAAATATTTTGATATTTATCTTAATTCTTATTTTCTTTTGTCAATTAAATAAATATTATAAGTTTATTTGATTGTTTCATTATCCCATAATTAAATAAAATCATTTTATTTAATTAAATTCCCTAAATTCTTTTAATGTCTCAAGTCCTAAATCCACCTCATCTTTCCACCTCATCTCTTCCACCTCACCATGTGGCACATATAATTAAATATTCTTAATATTTAATTAGCTAATATCCTCAATTATCCAAAATTGAATTTTTAATTCAATTGTCCCCCACTATCCTCCAAAATTGAATTTTTAATTCAATTGTCCCCCACTATCCTCCACTAATTAAATTTTTAATTCAATTATCCCCCACTATCCTCCACTAATTGAATTTTTAATTCAATTATCCCCCACTATCCTCCACTAACTGAATTTAAAATTCAATTATCCTCCACTCTTCCCAAAAATAAATTTTTAATTCATCCACTATGAATAAAAGATTTACTTTTATTCCTAGCCCTTGATCTCAACTCTTGATCCTCACCCTCCATTCCTTTTTCAAAAATCTATAAATGAAACCCTCACCCAAGCCATTCACACACACTTCATCTTGCACAATCACTATACCCAAATTTCTCTCATTCTCTTCTTCATTCCATTTTCAAGTGTCCTCCATTATCATGTGTTGGAAGTTCACATTCAACACAAACAGGTATCAAAGCCATTATTCCTTTGTCATCTTCAACAAGCAAGCAAGCAAGGAAAGCTTCTGAGGGCTTCACAATCAGGATTAAAGAAAGATAGGCAAACAATGGAAAAGGATGGGTAAAGGAGTTTGTAAGTATATTTACTTGTGTTGGTTTTAAATCTTCTTTGCTTTCAACTTCCATTGATGTTTGGGTTTTTGTTTTCATTAATTTGACTAACCTACTTTCCCATTTACATTTTGGCGCCCACCGTGATCTAATCCACATTGTTTGTAAGTGTTTGTCTTAGAAGTTTGGTTGCAGGATACAGGTGTTTCCAAGCACATTTGAGCATCAACTTCCACAAACGGCATCCTATGCACAAACCGAGCTCACCTTTGAATCTAGAAGGCCTCGAAGGTAAAAAGTCACATATCCTTCTCTACGGTTGTTATTTGAAAATTATTGAAATTTTTTTTACTTTTCAAAGTGTTTTTGTAAAAAAAAAAAAAATTCATTGGGGGTTTATGTGTTTCCTTTTAATATTTTCATTTTTTTAAAAAAAACAAAAAAAAACACAAAACAAAATTGAAAAAAAATGGGCAATAGATTGTATTTATTTCTTTTATTTAGTTTAACATTTTCATTTTATTAAAGAAAAAAAAAACCTTTTCTAAAGCTTTTGTGTTATTTAAAAAATCAAAAATCAAAATAAATCCAAAAAAAAATTAAAAAAATTTAAAAAAATAAAAAATATCAAAAAAAATAAAAAATAAAAAAAATACACTAAAAAAATTGCAAGGGCCGAAGCCCACCCCCCACAGCCTTCCCTACCTCCCCCCGTCCCCCCCCCCCTCCCCTCCCCTCCTATAGCCCCCTTCCTCCCACCCGATCCCCCCCTTCCTCCCTCCTCCTGCAAACCCTTCCCTCCCCACACCTCCCACCGCCCCCCTGCAAACCCTCCCATCCCCGCTTCCCCTATGCTCCCCCCGTCCCCGCCACCTGCAAACCCTACCCCCTGCCCTGACTCCTGTAGCCCCTTTCTGCCGTCCTCCCACCCCCTACGCCACCCTCCCCCTGCTTCTCCCCCACGCTTCCCCCAGCCACCCTGTGACCCCCGTGCCGTCACCCCTCCTCGCCTCCCCTCTTGCCGACGTCCTTCCCCCCGACCCACCTCTGCCAAAGCCGCCGCCCTCCACCTCCCCATGGCCTGCGACACTGCCCCTCCTCCCTTCCACCTCCACCGCGCGCCGCCACCCCTACCCGCGCCATCTCCGCCACGCCCACTGCTCTGCCGCCGCCTCTCCCAACCACCACCACTGCCTCTTCCACCCACCACCACCACCACCAACCACCAACCACCCACAACCCCACCTCCTTCACCTTGCACCATCTGCACACACAGCACAATTAACATTTACAAAAATCATAAAAAAAATTAAAAATAAAAAAAAATAATACTAATAATTTTTTATTTTTTATTTTTAAAATAAAAAAAAGGGGGGAGTTAATTTTTTTTCCCCACGTAGCAAAATAGGTTTTTTTTCTCTTGGACATAACTTTTTGTAGGAGTATCGAATTTTCACAAATTTATAGTCATTGGAAAGCTGATTCAACAAATTTCGCAATGGTATAGGTATTTCTAGCTCACTGGGTCAATATCAATAGGTATAATCAATCAAAGTTGACTTTACCTTGACAACTTCAACCGTCCATAACTTGGACATCTTTCATCGAATTTTCCTGCAATTTTCTTTGAAACGTCATAGAATTTTGTGTAGATTCTAATTTTCATATCTATTTTTGCTCTCAACAATCATATTTTCATGAAAATTTTTAGATTATATGTTTTGCACCTAATCCTTTGACTTACAAAATTCTTGATTCAACTTTTGTTTTGGTGGACTACAGGTGGATATCAGGAGACTGCTAATCCAGTTTGGTGCAAAAACGTCCACTAAAAACCATCATTTTTCCTAAATGTTGAACAAGATCGATTTAGGCATTATTATACACGTGACATAAGATTCCCATCTAGTTCTAATTAGGAAGGAGTAACCCATTGTTCATACAATTTGCATCTAACTCTAATTAGGAAAGCACATATGCATACATGCCAATATCATGTAGTCCATAACTAGGAAGAAAGCAATTGAACCATTGCTATATCTGCATCTTGCTATCTTCTTTAGTTAGATCATTGCTATCTTACAAACAAGAATGAACATTGCTATATGTTTAAACACTTCAAAGTTAACAACTCAGGCTATCGTGGATTAAAATTAAACTCATCATTGCTATCTGGGTTAAAACTAAACCACTACTATCTCAATTGACCAACACTTCAAAGTTAACAACTCGTGCTATTGTGGATAAAATTGAACTCATCATTGCTATCTTGGTTAAAATTGGACCACTGCTATCTTGCTACTCACTTCAAAGTTCTGTGCTTGCCCAAGTAGATAGCTCATCTAGTTTTTTTCATTTTAACTAGAGGGAAAGAACCACTGTATACTATGTTTTTGGGAATGATACCAAGACTATGCTCTCCCCTATCTTGGGTGACCAAAATGCCAGAAGTATCATTTTCACATGTGTTTTTCCTTTAGAGGGGCCTACTCTTGGATACTGCTTATCCAAGTAGGAATGACCCTAAGTGGTAATAGGCTAGACGCCAAGCCCTTCCAAGCCACTATAAATAAATTGTGTTTGGAGAGAAAGCTTCAAACAACGAGTGAAGTTGTTTTACACCGATAGCCAACCTCCCCCAAAACCCTCCAAGGTGCAACCCTTACAGGCTAGGAGACTCCATAATGGAGAGTAGTGCTGCCGCATGTGTAACCACTCGAACGGTTGCCCGCATTAAAAACCCCTTGTTCTAATGGCCAAAAACGCTTGTAATCCATTTCTAGCCTAGGATCTTTGTGCTTGCTTTCGTTCCTGTTAGTCCAAAATAGAGTTAGAAAAACCACACAAACAATAAAAAAACTATAAAATATTCTTTGTGCTTGTTGTGTTTTCTTGCTGTTAATTCGCAAAATCAGATCAAGAAGATCCTTTTTTTTAGCCAAAAATACCAAAAACAATAGAAAAATTCTAAAAATTTACAAAAAAAACAAAACGCCAGAGTTTCACATTCAGAGATTAGATTCAACCTTGCAGTCAGTCCTCGTCCGTTTCACCCAAATACCTCTCTTTCGTCAGTCATCCCATTCACCTTCTGTCAAAACCTCTCTTGTCCCAAAGTCAATTTATTCCATATCAGTTTGACATAGGTCCCTTTTTCGTACCCTTTGTGAATTCACGTAAGCCTAGTAGGTCACAGAACCTTGCTAGTAGTCTCGTTGCACGACTAGTCCCTACCCAGTAAGACAGGTATCGAGTATCCTTACTGGTGGCTACCATCTTGCATCAACCGTCTTGCTTGAAGTCATTGAGCAAAAAAATCATTTGTCCAAGTCCCTTCCTAGATATCCTATTCACAACAGTCTCAGTCGGCACCTTGCCAAAATTTCTAGTCCCAGTCCACTTCATCTCGCGTCACCATGCATGGTTCTTACTAGATCTCAGTATAAAAGGCAGCTTGAAATGGCTGGCTCATCCAACCACATCATCACCCCTCATGATAGTGACAAAGAATTTTCTCACAAAGATTACCAAGAACACATCCAAAGTAGGAAATTCCAATGCATGTTAGAAAAGGTGCTCCATGAGGACCCTCATAAGTATTTCTATTACATCGCTAGTCTTGGAATTAAACTCTTCACAGATTTTGATATCCGTACAATCCAAGAAAATGCAGAATATGCTCCTGAAAAAGGAAAGAAAACCCTAGACTCAAACACAGAGGATAGAGAAAAGAAAACCATGGATGACATGAGGAAACAGCTTGAGTGCCTCAAACAAGAAATGTCAAATCTCAAGATGGGTACGAATACAAAAACTTACTCCTTGGAGGATTTCGCACCATACCCCTTTGACAAAAATCTAAACATGGCAACCTTTCCCT
The DNA here is from genome assembly GCA_027924645.1 of Cunninghamia lanceolata. NCBI lineage: Eukaryota > Viridiplantae > Streptophyta > Pinopsida > Cupressales > Cupressaceae > Cunninghamia > Cunninghamia lanceolata. Next base: position 6,333,914 of record BSBN01000082.1, read on the forward strand.
TCCGATTCGAAGTTCCTAAATTAGATAAGTACAAAGGGAAAGGGGACCCTAGAGATCATATTAGGGAATTCAACGCAGCATGCATGGAAGTAGCTCACGATGAGACCTACTTAATGAGACTTTTCCCCAGATCTTTGGGTAGTCAAGCTATGGAGTGGTTTTCATGCCTCCCACCGGGCATCAAATCTTTTGATGAACTTGTCAACAAATTTATCACGCATTTCTCTTACAATATCGAGCACGAGGTATCTATGCTAGATTTATGTAACACCAAACAAAAGAGTGGTGAATCATTCGCCACTTTCCTACAACGATGGAGACAACTAGCAAGTAAGTGCTCCTATGATATGCCTAAGAAATAGCTAATGGAGATGTTTGTCCATAACCTCAATAATGATCTTAGCTATCAAATACTAATACAATGCCCTACATCATTCTCCAAAGTCATTGAAATGGGATTGTTCATTGAAAAAGCTATGATCGCCAAGGGGCAAATCAAGTTATATAAGGACACACCTACCTCCAATTACTCAATGGATAAATCAAAATTTTGGACTAAAAATAAGAATGTGGTCAACGATGGGGTAGTAGATGCCAATGCAGCAGCTCCCAAGCAACAACCCATATTCACTCTTAAAGGAGAAACAAACAATGGTATGCTCAATAAACCACCCTATCGGGAGCCTAGACCTTGGTTCAGTTCAAATCCAAGGAGAAAATTCACACTGTTGGGTGAGTCACAAGAGTCCGCACTAAGGAAGTTGTTGGCTAACAATGAAATCTCTCTACCGCCAACAAGTGATTACGAACCTACAGTCAAACCTCCCTACTGGAAGGACACAAACTATTGTGAATATCATCGAGGCAGGGGGCATACAACCAACAACTGCATCCACCTCAAAAATGTCATACAAGATGTGCTAGATCAGAATCAGGGAGGAACCCAACAGCATACCTCCAATGAAACTCATGTTGCCTACAGGGATCCACTTTTGAATCACAACAGACCATACAACAACAATAACAACAATGGCAACAACCACAACGACAACCACTATAATGGCAATAATAATAACAACAACAATCGCAATAGGCCAAATCAGAATAGTGGGACTAGTAATGCTAACTATGCAAGTGTGCCATTTGATTATACCATAAACTACATTTCTGAGCAAGTCCCCCAAGTCAATGTCATCTCACCCAACCAACAATCAGGACCTAACAGAATTGGTTGTAGTATAATTACCCGCAGTGGTAAAGTCACACTCAATACTGCCCCTCCCAAGTCGTCCCCTTCTCCATCCAACTCCCGTCAGTACAATGTCATCGACCAATTACAAAAAACCCCGGCTCACATTTCTATCTTGGAGTTACTGCATCTATCTCCTTCTCATAAGGAGATCCTTGAGAAAGCCTTAGTGGAAACTACTGTCCCCACTAACTTGGCCCAAGAGAAATTCCAAACCATGGTAGGTAATCTAACTTCCTCCAACACCATATCATTTACTGAGCAAGATGACCTCTCTGTATCACAACCCCATAACACCCCTCTCCATATCGTCGCCTTCATCCACAAACACCACATCAAGAGTGTTCTCATTGATGGAGGTGCCAGTCTAAATATTTGCACATTAAAGCTGGTCCTTGCATTGGGGTTCTCTGAACAGGTAGTTGATCCAAGGAGAAAAATCACCATCAAAGCATATGACGAGGAAGAAAGAACCACAAAGGGAACAGTGGTCCTACCCATTCAAGTGGGACTAGTGATAAAAGATGTTGTATGTCAAGTCCTTGATCAGGAGCTCGCTTATAATATTCTTCTAGGGAGACCATGGATTCATGCCATGAAGGCTGTCCCCTCAACCTATCATCAATGCATAAAGTTCCCGCACAATGGCAAGCAAATCACAATTCAAGGCGACCCTGACCCCTATCAGCATTGCAACTCTTTCCTTGCAAAACTTGAATGCATCATCCCGAATAATAGAGCATATATATCCCCTATCCCGCAGCATGACCATACCGCTAAAGCCTCCTCCTCAAGACCCAAAGAGCAGAAAGTTACCATAAAAGAAACTGGAGTGGGGGAGTACTCAATTGAGCACAGTCTCAATCTTGCCAAATTGCCTTTGTCTCCTAGATCTTTTGGCCAACCCAAGCATTTTCCAAAGCCATCTACTCTTCATGTAGCTCCCACAACTCCCTTTGTAAAATGGGGGACCTTATCCGATGAAACAGAGGAGAGAGACATCCTACAATGGCTCTATACTAAAGAAGAAAACACACCCCAAGATCTGCCTAGACTCCCAACAGAACTCTATGGGCGAGGTGAGACTATTCTACACAGAATGGGGTGTGAAGGACAAGGCCCCATTAGCCTCAGAAAAGAAGGAATCATTGAACCTATACAACCTTCTTCATCCTCATCGACTAGAAACACAAGTGGCCCAGGATACAAAGGCAAGGGTAAAGCCAAGGAAAATGTCTATCTTGTAGAAATGATCCAAACACTCCAAGAAGACAGCGATACAGATTCAAATGAGTATGAGTGGGATGAGCTAATAGAACATTCCTATGACAACAAGGAGGTCGACACCATTCAAACTTTTAGCCCCTACCGTGAGGGACAAATGCTTTCGAACAGGCCACTAGAGTTTGATTCGCCCATCCTTGAGATCATGGCTTTCGAGGAAAGTTTAAATTCCATTGCAATAAACAACTTGGAAGAAAGTACCATCCCGACCACAATCCCCACCAATGCTCCCAACATTTCCATTCATACCATCAATGAATCAGGTCTATCATCCGACTCCTTCCCCCTCGTGCACCCTGAGCTTATTGACTGGGATATGCGAGGAACTCCTCAACTAGATATGTTCCAAAACGACAATGCTTACATTGATTATATGGAATTTAGGGACCACTTACCCAGGGGAGATCATAAAGCAAGTTTTTCTATTGAATTGAATACCGTGGCTTACTTTGGGGAGGGTGCCAAGCCTTCCAGTCGCAAAAATATCAAGGTCAAAACTGGATCTGACAGTGAAAACCACCTTGCAGTAGTATCAGATCCCAAAACAGTAAAAAGAAAGGATGCATCTGAAGGTGAAAACCTAACTGTGGCACCTGACGATGGAAAGCTTAACACTCTCCCTAGTGATATGTGTTGTGTGGTTACACAACACACCCCATTTTGCATTATCAAAACAGGGACCCAACTTTTGGCTTGGCTTGTGTTGTCTGTTTTCTGGCGGTTTGGTAAAAATGAGTCAGGTGCATCATCATCATGAAGGTCAGGATGAGGTTGGTCATCATCATGAGGTCAGTTTGTCAAAGTTCATATTTTGTTTCTATGACCTCATATTTAGAAAGAGCTTGAAATTCCATGCAGGTTTGCCTTTTACATCACTTGAAAATTCGTCCATATGAGGGAGTTATATGCAGTCAAAGTTTTGGTCAAACCTGATAATCGCAAGTGATCATCATATTTTTATATCCTCAGTCATGTTGTCAAGGTCATCATGATCTTGATCTATCACCCGATAAAAATCATGCAGTCCCAATATCCGGACGTCAATCTTAGGTGATAGTGTGTTTTACCCGTCAAATGACCTTAGGCGCATCGTGGGCATAATGTTTTGAGTGTAACCCGATATTTCATAACAACGAGCATCATGATATTATAACATCACCTGATATTATAATATCATGCTGATCTTATAATATCACCCTACTTAGAAAATCCACCATCTGCATATTTGCATGCGCATGTCAAAGTCCTATCGGAGGGTCATCATCCTGATCTTTCGAGGGTCATATTTGCTGATATTCACTAATATGATGATGACGTCATCATATCCTCCTGATCTCCTTTTGCATGATCATGATGATCACCCTATCTTTTAAGGGAGGGTGATATTCCATTCCTTAGCATGATCATATTTTAAATATCACCCTAGCGCTAACCTGATGATGACCTCAACTCATCCTAATGCTTCGAAGACGGAATATGATGGTTATGTCATCATGATATTCGATGAGGAGGATCATCATTTTTTTATCCTGTCATGTTGTCAAGATCATCATGATCTTGTTTGTAACCTGACATTTCGTAATGTCCTCCTGCCGAGAAATATGACCTTATGCAAATATCCTGATGACGTCATCCTAACCTGAAAAACGAAGAAGCAAATATCAGGATGACATCATCATCACATTTCCCTTCGGCAGGATATTTTCCAAAACATGATCCGGTTCGCGAATATGACGATGATGTCATGTTCTAAGTTTAAACAAAAGCCCCGGATATCCTGATCATCATCATCATCCTGATCTTTCGAGAGGGTTACCTTGGCCGCAAAGGGGTCATATTACATTCACCACCTGATCATCTTCCTTAGGTGACCCGATATTACATTTATCCCCTGATCTTAACTAAACATGATGGTGACGTCATCTTTTGCATTTTAATGAAGCCCGGATATGACGATGACGTCACCATCATATTCCATTTCTCAGCAGCAGGATCATATTTCATATCCTCCTATTTCCCTTCGACATGATGATGATGATGATGTCATTCTTTTCCCCAATATACAGAAGCGAAACATGACGGTGACATCATCTGGACATTCGGAAGGGGGAGCATCATATTTCCAAAATATCATGCAGACGAAAGTTTTAAGTCTTGCTGTCGGCCTTATCTTGAGTTATCATGCCGACAGAACATGTCTTCCCGATGGAAGGACATCATCATGATTTTTGGCGTCGGTATAAGTTTAACCGTCGGCCTAATGTAAAAATTGTCATTCCGACAGTGTGTAGTCACGCAGATACATACATGATCATATTTGGAGCCCGATATACAAGAAAATGGGCGGGAAAACAGAGCGATAGAAATTTGAAGCCCGATTGCCTGTAGCTGCACATTTTGAGGCCTGGTTAATAAAACGTTTTACTTCCTGTTGTTTATCCACATGATGATGAACTTAATGTTTGTCTGTTTACTTGCAGGAAGTCATGATGCTGTTAGAGCTGCTGCTGAAGCTGATAATTACAAAGTTGCAGAAGGAGGCAACATGAACCAGAAGTGAGGAGGATATTGTCAAATATGTTGTTTGCCAGCTGGAGACCGAATCAAATCAAAGATGTTGGAATATTCTGTGCCAGCTGTACATTTGCCAACTGGTGAAGCATGTGCTTTTCATCTGGACCATTGATTATTATGGGAGGATCATGATCCTTGGATCATTGTAACTATTTTCTGGCATTTGTTCTATATAAGAGCCAGATCCTGAGCTATAAAAGAGGAACAAAAAAAGAAAAAATATCTGGCAAGAAGGCCAATTACTATAGAATCAATTAGGAGATCGGATTACTGAGACTAATGAGGATAGAATTTTTGAAATGTCAAGGTTCTTTCTTCAGATCACTGTAAATGTACCTGTTCTTGAGCATACTGAATGGATATGAAGTTTCAGATTACATCCTGATTGTAAATTTTACGTAATCTTCCTGTTGATTTCTGGATATGTACTGGTGAATGCTGTGTTCAACTAGAAGCGCTTTCATTTCATTACATGTTGTTGTCAACTTTTCCTTTGAAGATTTGCACTGGATCATGCGGATTTGTGGAATGTCCTGGTGAAGTATGATTCTAGTTTCCTTCTTTTCATTGCATGTATGGGAGCTTGTATGTGGATCAGTGATCTAAGTCAAGTAGTTTTGGGAATCTCATTCTTTAACCCTTTTCCTTTTTTAATTTCATAAATTCATCACCATAACTGCAAGTCATGACAAATAATAAGCAGAACAGAGAAATATGCTGACATCCCGTAGGTAACTAAAAATCATTAGCATATTTGAGTTAAATGCATGGAGTATTGAAAATATCATGCAAAGAATCATAAATAATGGTAGAAATCATGCAAATATCAGCCTGTAGGCACATTATTTGACTAAATTCACAGTGCAGAGGTAGAATTATTGGAGATTTATGCAGAGCAGACATACAGAGCAGGATATTTGGAGGAATAATGATGAACTTTGCAGAAATACGTAAGGCCCCTGAATGGAAAACAGCAACACACATCAACCACTGAGTAACGTCAGTAGATTAAGACCTAATCAACGGAGACTTGGGATCATGAATTCTCTGAATTCATCGTATCTTTCAAGATGAGTAAAGGTTGTTGTGTAACTTTTATTCTATGTTTGTGAATGACCAACATCATGATCAACAATATGTACCAGGAAAGGTCACAGATTGTTGTGGAACCTACAAAGCCAGTCAACATTGGTATAGAGGAATAGCCTAAGATCATTCATTTTGCTAAATCTCTTACTCCACCAGAAAAGACCAGGTTTGTGCTGTTCTTCAAGGAAAAGAGGGGCAGCTTCGCTTGGTCATATGCAGACATGCCAGGTCTAGACCCAAACTTGATTCTACACCATCTTCCATTAGACCCAAGAGTAAAACCAGTAAAGCAGAAGCTGAGAAGGATGCATCCTCACATAGCACTTTTGGTCAAAGAAGAACTCAAGAAATTGCTGGATGTAGGGTTCATCAGGGCTATAGATTACCCAGAATGGATATCCAACATTGTGCCAGTGTCCAAACCAGACGGCTGAGTCAGATTATGTAATGATTTTCGAGACCTAAATAAAGCATGTCGCAAGGATGATTTCCCATTGCCAAACATTGATATCTTAGTCGACCTAACTGTAGGACATACTATGCTCTCTCTCATGGATGGATTCTCAGGGTATAATCAAATCAAAATAGCACCAGAGGACCAACACAAGATAGCTTTTACTTGCCCATGGGGTACCTTTTGCTGGAACGTCATGCCATTTGGGCTGAAAAATGCAGGTGCCACATATCAAAGAGCTATGACTACTATATTTCATGACATGATGCATGTAACAATGGAGGACTATGTCGACGATATCCTAGCAAAGTCTCTCACAAGGGATTCACACCTGGATGTACTCGAAAAAGTCTTTCAAAGATTGGACCAATTCCAAGTCAAGCTGAACCCAAAGAAATGTGTGTTTGGGGTAACTTAAGGCAAACTGCTAGGCTTCATCGTGTCGGCAAATGGAATAGAGGTGGACCCTGCCAAGGTCAAATCTATAATGGACATGCCACCACCCAAGACTCTAACTCAATTGAGATCGCTACAAGGCAAGCTGTAGGCAATCCACAGATTCATATCTTAACTGGCAGATAAGTGCCAACCATTCAGCCATCTCCTACATAAGAATATTCCATTTAGGTGGGATGAGCGGTGTGAAGAAGCATTCAACAATCTAAAAGAATACATTATGAATCCACCCATTCTTATGCCTCCGATCCAAGGGAAACTGTTAATTCTCTACATATCTGCTACACCTACTGCTCTAGGGGCACTTCTAGCATAGCATGATTATGAGAACAAAGAAAGAGTTGTCTACTACATCAGTCGAACCTTGGTGGGCTATGAGTTACAATACTCACAAGTAGAAAGATCATGTCTCGCGGTAGTTTTTGCTTCACAAAAACTCTGACATTACATGCTTGCACATCCAGTTAAACTCATTGCCAAAATAGACCCACTGAAGTATCTCCTGAGCAAAGCAGCTCTCACAGGTCACCTAGCAAAATGGGTAATGCTTCTTAGTGAATACGACATTGAATATGTAGACAGAAAAGCCATCAAGGGACAAATCATAGCTGATCAACTAGCAGAGGCACCATTACAAGACACCACGCCAATGCAGTTTGAGTTCCCAAATGAATCCCTATTCAATGTGTCAACATCTTCCTAGAAACTATACTTCAACAGATCTTACACACACCATGGATCGGGGGCAGGCATCCTATTCATAACTCCTCAAGGCGACACAATCCCGAAGTCTTACCAGTTGTTATTTCCATGCACAAACAACATAGCGGAATATGAAGCCTTAGTAATTGGTCTCAAAATGGCAAATGAATGGAAAATCCAAGAACTGCATGTCTACGGTGATTCTCAGCTTATAATCAATCAGGTCAACGATGAGTACCAAACCAAAGATGAAAAGCTCATCCCATACAAAAGGATGGTCGATGACTTAAAAGAACACTTTGGTACCATCTCCTTCGAGCAAATACCTAAGATTGAGAATAAAGCAGCAAATGCAATGGCCACCATTGCCTCCCTTCTAGAAATACCTGAAAATGAGTCACGGTATGACTTCTTAGTGGAAACTATTTGGCAACCAGCTTATGATCTTCCTGAGAACCATTCCATATGCCTTCTCATTGGATTTGATTCACCTTGGTACGGTAAGACCTACGCTTACCTCAAGGACAACATTCTCCCACCTGACCTCTCTTCTAACCAGAGACAAACTTTCATATGACAAACCTCTCACTACACCATCATAGCCAGTACCCTATACCGACGTGGTCTCAATGGTACTTTGCTCCGTTGTTTAGAAAAAGAAGAATCCATAACTGCCTTGCAGGACGTACATGAGGGGATCTGCGAAACACACTCTAGCGGTCCTTCCTTAGCCAAGAAACTCATGCATTTGGGTTATTACTGGCCAAACATGGAAATGGATTCATATCAATTTGTCAAAAGGTGCAAACAGTGCCAAATACACGGGAACCTGATCCATGCACCAGCTCAGGAGTTGAGACCTTTAACAACACCCTGGCCCTTTTGCCAGTGGGGACTTGACCTTGTGGGAAAGATTCATCCACCCTCATCCAATGGCCACAAATTCATCATAACTGCCACTGAATATTTCACAAAGTGGATAGAAGCCGTTCCCCTCACCACCGTCATAGGTAAGCAAATTTCCTCATTCATCTTGAATTACATTATCTGTAGATATGGCATTCCTTCATCTATTATCACTGATAACGAAAGACCATTCAAAAATTAGGATGTCCATGAACTCTATGAATGTTTCAAAATCCAACACCGTTTCTCCACTCCATACTACCCCCAAGGTAACGGTCAAGCTGAAGCATCTAACAAGACCATCTTGAAACTCCTCAAGAAGACTATCAACGATGCTGGCCGTGATTGGCATATCCAACTCAATCCCGCTCTGTGGGCTATAGAACCAGTATACGCACTCCCACAGGTGCTACACCATATGCCCTTGTCTATGGCTCAGAAGCTATCCTCCCCATTGAGGTTGAACTACCATCTCTCAGGGTGCCGTTGAAAGGTCTCATATCAGATGAAGAATACAGAGTCTCCAGGTTGCAAGAACTAGAGCTGCTAGAGGAAAGGTGATAGAGAGCCTTTGACCATCTCAAAGCATATCAATAGATGATGTCAAGAAGCTATAACCACAGAGTTCTCCCAAGAATCTTTAAGATTGGGGATCTTTTCCTCAGAGAAAATCCTCGCAATCAATAAGATAGAGAAAAGAAAGGCAAGTTTGAACCTAACTGGCTTGGGCCCTATGTGATTGTAGCTACTTACGGATCGGGGGCATATCAGTTGGCAACATCTGAGGGTGAGTTGTTCGATGATCCAATCAACAACATGCATCTTCGCCAGTTTTATACCTAGGAGAACCCCAATGTAAGGGAGGTACAAAATACAAAAAAAATCAAAATATTAGAAAAAAGTACAAAAAAAATATCAAAAAAAATCAGAAAAGAACAAAAAAATTGTCCTGTGGTGAAAACCTGGCAAGCAGGCATCATGTATACTTTCTAGCTTCCGTGCCAATAAAAGCAAGTGGTGGAAACCTGGTAAATAGGCATTACTTGTGATAAACCGCCTTCTCCATCTTCAGGAAACCCATCACCTTGAGTCCATTCTTCCTTGTGTCCCATTCGACTCATATCTGTCCCATAATAAAATCCTGACAGATACCTATCATGGCTTGATACTCTATCTCTTTGTTGGCCTTGTCAACCAAAGTTTTGTCCCATACCGCATCTATTGCGCACGCCTAAGCATAGTGTCTCTCATTGCTTTTCCATGGTCCAAGTCCATGAACTACGTTGCCTCTACGTCGTCACATAGGCAAGGCCATATTCCTATGTGCCCCCAAGGCTCGCACGGTCCCATCCATCCCATTTCTTGTCATCTTTCTTGTTGTCTCTCTTCTAGTCCATCCATGGTCCATTAGGGTTTACCCCGAACTACGTTGCCTCTGCGTCATCACATAGGCAAGGCCATTTAGCAATGAGCCCCCGAGGCACTAGGTCAGTCCCTTAGGGTTCGTCTCACCAATAAGGATTGTGCAATCTTCTCACCAGATAAACAAGAGCAGCAAAGCAAGCTACCAAAAAAACAAAAATCTTGACACAAAACATCAACCTATCCAAGACAAAACAAGAGTACCATATCAAAACAACTCAAGCTAATTCTATCTCAAATTATGGCAAGAAACAAACACATCTAAATGCAAGATTGTTTTGTGTGGGTTAGATTAACTTATAGTCTTGATTTATGTTATCATGCCTTTCTATGCTACTCGAGGATGCCAAAAGCTAGAGATGCTATGATGGGGGCATGATTATTTTCTTTGTCTATTGCTTGTGGATCAAACTTTAGTAATGTGACAACTTTTGTCTAACGACATGATCGGCAAAAGATCATCGAGGACTCCGAGGTCTAAACATGAAAAGGGGCAATCCTTGTCTATTGAAAAATGCAAGAAATATTTAGGTCATCTAGATTCAATTTTGGCTAGATGCTTGTATTGACTTGCTAAATCAAAAATCCATATAAGCAATACTCAGGTCATCTCGGTTCAATTATACCTAGATGCTTGTATTTTCTTACAACATAATAAAGCCCAATGATGAAAGCGCTTCAAAATACTTGCTATATCAAGGTGACAAATATCCATATCCATATCCATACCATATCCAACTACAGTTCATATCCATTTCCATATCTATACCATATCCAATTGCATCTCATACCCATATCCATATCCATACTGTATCCAATTGCAAGTCTATCCTTAATCCATGCGAATCAAGTCAAGTCAATCTTGTCAAATGATCCAATCGCAATCAATGGTCTTGATCCTTGTCTGGTCGTAAACCAACTCAATCAATTAATCAATCAATTGTCTTATACAAGATGTTGCATTGTCGAAATCAGACCAACACACGCATCTTACACGACATGCTTCATTTCCTGAAACCAGACACTATCCTTCGTGTTTCTCTAGGGATCCATCATTCCTTGTCATGACAACACGCCTGCCGTGTTGGTCTAGGGATATATTGTTCCCCACCATGACAATAGTATCGTATCAAATGTCTTAGACAGGATGTTATATTGTCGAAACCAGACCCGGAGTCTTATACGACATATTTCATTCCTGAAACCAGACATCATCGATCCATATCGTTGGTTTACTGCTCGACAGGGGCAATACCTTGTTTGTGCTTGAGTCATTTTTGCATACTTGCTTACTTGCTTGTGTGTGTTATCATCTTTTTATCTTGCATTCCATATCATTCATCCCTTTCTTCTGCATCCAACCATTTCATCTCCTATCAACCTATCTCATCGTGAGATTATCCATCTCACGCCTTCTACCTTCTCCCCGTCCAATCTCCGAAGGGGGCATCCTATCATCATAACCTGTACCAGGGGCAAACTGGGGCATGTATCATTATCAAACTTCTTATTCTTTGAAACAACATGATAAAACACATTGCTTCAAAGAGGGGCAAAATGTATACACCTAAAATTGGCTCAGGTTGAATTAAGTAAATATTTTGATATTTATCTTAATTCTTATTTTCTTCTGTCAATTAAATAAATATTATAAGTTTATTTGATTGTTTTATTATCCCATAATTAAATAAAATTATTTTATTTAATTAAATTCCCTAAATTCTTCTAATGTCTCAAGTCCTAAATCCACCTCATCAATCCACCTCATCAATCCACCTCATCTCCTCCACCTCACCATATGGCACATATAATTAAATATTCTTAATATTTAATTAGCTAATATCCTCAATTATCCAAAATTGAATTTTTAATTCAATTGTCCCCCACTATCCTCTAAAATTGAATTTTTAATTCAATTGTCCCCCACTATCCTCCACTAATTGAATTTTTAATTCAATTATCCCCCACTATCCTCCAAAATTGAATTTTTAATTCAGTTGTCCCCCACTATCCTCCACTAATTGAATTTTTAATTCAATTATCCCCCACTATCCTCCACTAACTGAATTTAAAATTCAATTATCCTCCACTCTTCCCAAAAATAAATTTTTAATCCATCCACTATGAATAAAAGATTTACTTTTATTCCTAGCCCTTGATCTCAACTCTTAATCCTCACCCTCCATTCTTTTTTCAAAAATCTATAAATGAAACCCTCACCCAAGCCATTCACACACACTTCATCTTGCACAATCACTATACCCAAATTTCTCTCATTCTCTTCTTCATTCCATTTTCAAGTGTCCTCCATTATCATGTGTTGGAAGCTCACATTCAACACAAACAGGTATCAAAGCCATTCTTCCTTTGTCATCTTCAACAAGCAAGCAAGCAAGGAAAGCTTCTGAGGGCTTCACAATCAAGATTAAAGAAAGATAGGCAAACAATGGAAAAGGATAGGTAAAGGAGTTTGTAAGTATATTTACTTGTGTTGGTTTTAAATCTTCTTTGCTTTCAACTTCCATTGATGTTTGGGTTTTTGTTTTCATTAATTTGACTAACCTATTTTCCCATTTACACTTTGTTAAACAAAGAAATTTTTTGTAGTTCCACTTGTGTGTGCATGTATAGGTGGGCATGACAGTATTCACCTAATGACTGGAGATGTATTTTTTCTTTGAATACTAACATAGATGAACCTAGATCTATAGAAGAGGCATTAGGGATGAATGATGCAGTGGAAGATTTCTATGGATGAAGAAATGATAGCTTTGAAAAAGAATGATACATTTGACCTAGTGCCATTGCTTGAAGGATGAAAACATGTTGTTGCAAATGGGTGTTCAAGAAAAAGATTGGTTCAAATGGAGGTATTGAGAAGTACAAATTATGGTTGCTTGCGAAAGGTTACTCTCAGGTTGAGAGTGTTGATTATGGTGAGATATTTTCTCTTTTTGCAAAAATGAAATCCATTAGATTCTTGTGTTCTATTATTGTCCCTTATGATCTAAAGGTTGAGCAAATTGATGTGAAAATAACTTTCTTTCATGGTGATTTGGAGGAGGATGTTTATATGACACAGCCAGAGCACTATGATGGTGAAAGGTAAAAAATAATTTGGTTTTTAAATTGAAGAAATCTTTGTATGGCCTCAAAAAAAGTCCTAGGGTGTGGTACCAGAAATTTGATGCATATGTGTTTAGTTTGAGATTTGAGTGTTCTAAATCTGATCACTATGTTTATTATAGATCTGATGGTGATTGTTTCCTAGTATTTATTGCATTATATGTTGATAATATGTTATTTATTGGTAAAGGGAAAGGAACGATTTCAGAACTAAAGTCTCAACTTGCAGCAAAATTTGAAATGAAAGGTCTTGGTGTAGCTAAACACATTGTTGGGATGGAAATAAGAAGAGATAGAGTGAACAGAAAACTATGGCTTCGCCAAAGTAAGTATGTCGATTTAGTTTTACATAGGTTTAACATGTAGGATTGTAGACCATTATGTGTTCCTTTTATAGTTGGAATGAAGTTATCTACTTCACAATGTCCAACATCTCCATCAGAGATGGAAGACATGAGTAGAGTGCCTTACCAGAGTGCAATTGGAAGTTTGATGTATGTTATGGTCTGTACTAGACCAAACATTGTCCAAGCAGTGGGAGTTCTTTCCAAATATATGTCTAATCCTAGTAGAGTTCATTGGGATGTAGTTAAAAGAGTCTTCAAATATTTGTGGGATACCTTAAAGTATTAATTGTGTTATTATGGCAATTTGATAGGAGACACGCATTCCCTTGATATTCATGGGTATGTGGATTCAGACTGGACAGGTGATGTTGATAGTAGCCAATCCACCAGTGCTTATGCATTTACTTTATTTGGTGGTACAATTAGTTGGATGAGTAAGCAACAGGTTGTGGTTGCTTTGTCCACTAATGAAGCCAAGTATATGGTAGCTACTCATTCTTGTAAAGAAGTCATTTGGCTTAAGAGACTGTGTTCAAATATTGAAATAAAACAAGGTGTAGTGATAGTCAGAGTACGATTTGCCTAGCTAAGAACCCAACATTTCATGCCAGGACCAAGCACATTGATGTACAGTATCATTTTGTTAGACATATGGTCGAGGATGGTAGGGTGAAGCTAGCTAATGCACACATGTTATTTAGCAAATTTGATTATTTATATCAACATTTCATTTTGCAAGGCAGTAGTTTAAAGGAAGCTAGGTGTGCGAAAATCGCTTCCTACACTAATCTAATGAGGGGAGAGCTATACAAATTCAATTTATTCCTTATCACTACAGCAACATACAACATCTAACAGAGTTACTACAGCAATACACAAGAATTAGAAACAAGACAGAAGAAGAGAGACAAAGATTTACGGTGGGGAAAACCCTTATCAGGTGAAAAACCCCACACTCAGAAACCTACACAATGTATTAACAAATCTAAAAGTTGTTTACAATACACTTGTAATGCAAGCTTCAATGGTCTTTAAACTCATGTCTAGAGTCAATCTAGCAGCATAACAGTACCTGTAAACCTGTAATACAAACTCCATCTCCAAGCACCTATTTATATAGGAAATACAAGGCAATATTGGACCTTTCTTGGAATGGGCGTCCAACATGGATTCATGGACCAAAACCCACGCCTAAGGACACTTGGTCAACATTGTAGAATGTTCCTGACACTTGTCCACAGCTCCCATCCCAAAGAGGTCACCTATTTCCAAAATGGGCTATGACAGATGCTCTTACGACACTTCCGACCGTCATAGAATCTATCATAGCAGTTACAACTTACAGCTGTAAGAGAATCTATCATACACATGCTATAAATAGCATATTCTCTTACAACATATCATATTCCACCTTGGGGCACCCAAATATGCCTTATTCAAAGATGCTTCATGACACATGTCATCACCTGTCTTATAACCTTCTATTTCTGACTCTTACATGTCATAGATTCGTCATAGGAATCCGTCATAACCATTTCAGTCAAACATTCCCTTACACAACATGGAAAATGCTGACACATAGAAAAATGCTCCTACCACAAAGTGGGACGCCTATCTCCTCATGTGAGGACAAAATTACAAATTGTCATATTCCATGTAGGATCGACACATCACCGTGCCACATCCCACAATATGACAATATAGAATTTACAAAAATTTACAACATAGGCAATTAGATAATAAATGTAAACATTACAAATGTAAGGAATTACCAAGGTTGAGACACTTTAATTCCCAACATTCTCCCACTTGTCGAACACCTTGTAAGAGCTAATAGAAAAACAAGATTTAACTGCTATAGGCCGAGAGGCCCATAGACTCCGAACACCATCTAAACTTCTTTGTGCCCACTAGTTTCGTCAAGCATCTACAACATTCTTCAAAGTATCTACCTTCTCCAAACTTACCTTTCCATCCTCAACCATGTCTCACATGAAGTGAAACTGAACATCAATGTGCTTTCTTCTAGCATTGAAAGTTGGATTCTACGCAAGGCAAATTGCACTCTGACTATCACAACTGATCGTGATCTGACCTGCATCGACACCAATATCTAAACACAATCTCTTAAGCCAAATGGCTTCCTTACAAGCATGAGTTTCTTCCATATACTCAGCTTCTGTCGTGGACAAAGCAACAACAGGTTGTCGCTTACTCATCCAACTAATAGCACCACCAAACAGTGTAAACACATAAGCACTGGTGGATCTCCTGCTATTATGTCACCTGCCCAATTTGAATCCACAAATCCATGAATATCAATAGAATGCAGAGGTCCTGAAACATTACAATGATAGAAAATGGAATACTCGGAAGTACACCTCAAATATCTAAACACTCACTTAACTGCATCCCAATGAACCCATCCAGGATTAGCCATAAATCGACTAAGGACTCCCACTGCCTGGGCAATGTCTGGTCTTGTGCAGACCATAGCATACATCAAATTGCCAACACCACTAGCATAAGGTACTCTACTCATGTCCTCCACCTCACTAGGAGATTTTGGACAATCCTCAATAGACAAATTTGTCCCCAAAGAAATGGGAACACACAATGGTCTACAATCTGCCATGCTGAACCTGTCCAACACAGTCTTCACATACTTACTTTGGCTTAACCAAAGTTTTTTGTTGGTTCTATCTCTTCTGATTTCCATTCCTAGAATGTACCTGACTGCCCCTAGAACTTTCATTTCAAACTGAGCTGACAACTAAGATTTAAAATTAGAAATCATATTCTTACCCTTCCCAATGAGAAACATATCATCAACATACAGTGCAACAATGAGAATATGATCACCATCAAAATTATAATACACACAGTGACCTGATTTCGATCTCACAAATCTAATTGACAACACAATGGCATCAAACTTCAAGTACCATCTCCTAGGGGATTGCTTCAAACCATACAAAGACTTTTTAAGTTTGTAAACCAAATTCTCTTTACCTTTCACCATGTAATGCTCTGGCTGTGACATGTAGATTTCTTCCTCCAAGTCACCATGAAGGAAAGTTGTCTTCACATCCATCTATTCTACCTCCAAGTCATAAGTTGCTGCGAGAGACAATAGGAATCGAATGGATGTTAGCTTTGCAATGGGAGAGAAGATCTCACCATAATCTATACCCTCCACTTGTGAATACCCCTTCGCAACCAATCTGGCCTTATACTTCTCAACACTGCCATCTGCACCAAATTTCTTCTTGAACACCCATTTGCATCCAACAGGTTTCTGTCCAGGAGGCAAAGGCACCAAGTCCCAAGTTTGATTATTTTCCAAAGAAGCCATTTCATCCTCCATGGCCTCTTTCCAGGAACCTGCATCTTTCATGTACATAGCCTCTGATATAGTTCTAGGTTCATCACTGTTAGTAACCAAAGCATACGCACAACTAGAATCAAGCAATGTAAAACCAAACCTTTCAAGTTGCTTTCTTATCCATGTAGGCCTCCTCAAGAGCTGAGGTTGAGGTTCAACTTCTTCATCTGAGCTTTCAGAGCTGCTAGAGCTCTCCTCATCATCAAGTCCAACATTGTCTTTCTGTTCAATCCTCTCAGGGGTAGTAGGAAACTGAACAACATCCTCTTTCTTTACTATTTCTTCTGGCTGCAAAACAGTGGAAGAAGGTGTAAGCTCTCTGAAGATGATACTTCTGCTATACAACACTTTTTTAGCCACAGGGTCCCAAAGCTTGTATCCTTTCACACCGACACCATAGCCAATGAAGATACACTTAACAACCGTGTTCTCCAACTTTGACCGCTTCTCCCTAGGCACATGTGCATATGCCTCACAACCAAAAACTCGAAGATGCCTTATTGAAGGATTTCTACCAGACCACACCTCCATGGGTGTCTTTCCAACAAGAGATGATGTAGGATATCTATTTACTAGATAGCAAGCAGTGGTAACAGCTTCAGTCCAAAACTTTTGTTCTAGGCCAGCTCCACTAAGCATACTCCTAGCCTTCTCCATCAGTGTCTTGTTCATCCTCTCTACAACTCCATTTTGTTGCGGGGTGTATGGAGTTGTCTTATGTCTTTCAATCCCAAGTTCCTTGCAATACTTATCAAATTTTTTAGAACAAAACTCACCACCGTTGTCAGTTCTCAAACATTTAATCTTCTTACCAGTCTGATTTTCAGCAAAGGCCTTAAACTCCTTAAACTTGCTATGGACTTTAGATTTTCTTTTGAGAAAATAAATCCATGTCCTTCTACTGTAATCATCTATAAAAGATACAAAGTATATAGATTTTGATAATTAAAGAACATTAACAGGACCAAACACATCAGAATGAATAAGGTCCAACAGACGAGAAGACTTATGAGAACTCAAGTAAAACTAAACACGGTTTTATTTTCCATAAATGCAATGTTCGCAAAAGTCAAACTCAAGATTACAATCATCTAACTCCTCAATGAGGTTCTTATTTTTCAGGGTACACAGACCCTTCTCACCAATGTGGCCAAATCTCTTATGCCATAACATTGTCTTTTCAGCAAGAAGTTTAACTTCCAATGCACGATTACAGCCATCAAGACTAGAAACAACAGATTTCTTCACTGCTCATTCAGATGGTGGGGATGAAGGGACTGCTGCCCTCTTCCTTGAGTCAGAAGAACTATTACATTGTGAAATGCATGCCTCCAACTGAAACAGAGTACCTCTCCTAGTACCCTTAGCAAGCACCATAGCTCCTCTAGTCATCTTGCATCCTTCTTTCAAAAAGACAACCTACACACCTGCATCATTCAAACTACTTACAGAAAGCAGGTTCTGTGCTAAGTCTGGGATGTGCATAACCCCAGAGATCCCCTTCACTTGACCATCAGGGAATCAGATAGAGACTCTTCCATGACCAACAATCTTTAGATGAGAGTTGTCACCCAGATACACCTTTCCACCATCGAACTCCTCATACTTAGTGAACCAGTCTTGATGCGAGGTCATGTGGAATGATGCACCAGAGTCGATTAGCCACACATCATCAGATGCATGGGTTGTTAGGGCTACGATGAAAGCATCACCGTCATCTTGTGACTTATCAGAATCTAAATTAGGACCTTTCTTCTTCTTCTTCTCCTCTTTGCATTCCTTTTAGAAATGCCTAGTTTTCCCATAGTTCCAACAAAGAGCCTTGGACTTTCCAGGAGATTTGGATCTACCCTTCTCAGCTTTCTTGTCCTTCTTCCCTTTCTCCTTGGGTCTTCCATGAACTGCAAGGGCCTCTTTGGCTACATCAAAAGACTTTCTCTGCATCTCTTCAGACAATAGTGAAGAAACCACTTCTTCCATTTTGAATGTGGATGTGGTGCTTCCAATTGCCATGACAAGATGTTCCCATGAGTTTGGCAAAGAACAAAGCAAGGTCATACATCAATCCTCCTCCTCCATCTTTACACCAATAGATGTCAATTGTGCAACTAGCATGTTAAAAGCATTCATATGTTCAACAACGGATCCTCCGTCCTCCATTCGAAGAGAATACAACTTCTTTCTCAGGAAAAGTTTATTAACTAGGGATTTAGCTTGATACACATCCCCCAACTTCTTCTAAAGTAGTTTTGCAGTAGTCTCCTCATGGACATTTAACATAATAGAATCAACAAGACTAAGTCTTATGAGACCCTTAGCCTTCCGATCCTTGAGATCCCACTCATCTTGTGACATTGCAGCTGGTCTAGTTCCATTAACACTTTCCCAAAGGTCTCGATCAACAAGCATGTCTTCCATCTTGAGCTTCCACAGCTTGAAATTACTGCCATTGAACTTCTCCACTTCAAACCTTCCTGATGTGCTTGCTATCTCCTTGCTGAAATAGAAATTAGAATACTCTGCACAAACTCCCACTCAACTTAAGATCAGCTCAAAAAACCCCTACCCAACAGCTAAGACCAAAACTAGTCAGCCTCTGATACCAACTGAAAGGAAGCTAGGTGTGCGAAAATCGCTTCCTACACTAATCTAATGAGGGGAGAGCTATACAAATTCAATTTATTCCTTATCACTACAGCAACATACAACATCTAACAGAGTTACTACAGTAATACCCAAGAACCAGAAAGAAGACAGAAGAAGAGAGACAAAGATTTACGGTGGGGAAAACCCTTATCGGGTGAAAAACCCCACACTCAGAAACCTGCACAATGTATTAACAAATCTGAAAGTTGTTTACAATACACTTGCAATGCAAGCTTCAATGGTCTTCGATACTCGTGTCTGGAGTCAATCTGGTAGCATAACAGTACCTTTAAACTTGTAATACAAACTCCATCTCCGAGCACCTATTTATATAGGAAATATAAGGCAATATTGGACCTTTCTTGGAATGGGCGTCCAACATGGCTTCATGGACCAAAACTCACGCCTAAGGACACTTGGTCAACATTGTAGAATGTGCCTAACACTTGTCCATAGCTCCCATCCCAAAGAGGTTGCCTATTTCCAAAATGGGCTATGACAGATGCTCTTACGACACTTAAGACCGTCATAGAATCTGTCATAGCAGTTACAACTTACAGCTGTAAGAGAATCTGTCATACACATGCTATAAATAGAATATTCTCTTACAACATGTCATATTCCACCTTGGGGCACCCAAATATGCCTTATTCAAAGATGCTTCATAACACATGTCATCACATGTCTTATAACCTTCTATTTCTAACTCTTACATGTCATAGATTCGTCATAGGAATCCGTCATAACCGTTTCGGTCAAACATTCCCTTACACAACATGGAAGATGCTAACACATGGCAAAATGCTCCTACCATAAAGTGGGATGCCTATGTCCTCATGTGAGGACAAAATTACAAGTTGTCATATTCCATGTAGGATCAACACATCACCGTGCCACATCCCATAATATGACAATATGGAATTTACAAATATTTACAACATAGGCAATTAGATAATAAATGCAAACATTACAAATGTAAGGAATTACCAAGGTTGAGACACCTTAATTCCCAACAGTAGTGAATTGTCATTATTATAGAACTCAAAGAAATTTAAAACACTTAGCATCATATTTGGAACTAATGCATGCTTCTATGAAATGAAGCTAATATGAATATTACCATAGTCTAAAATTGTTTATTTTCATTTCTATCTAAAAACTAGATATGATTGTTTTAAAATTAAAATATATCACTTTTAAACATACCTCTTTACTTTCCTCCCCAATTCAGTAATTGATGTTATTTATTCCCCTTCATCCACTAAGCTTTGAATTTTGAAAAATTGGAAGACCATTATCCTTAGAGTGCCAGATAGTATCACTCAATTAGACTATGACACCTACCTCCTCTCAACATCCTAGCTTTGTCAAACCAGAGTTCCTCTCTCTAAAACACCATTATCAATCCTATAATGATGATAACATTGAGAAAACTCTCCATAGTCCTCCTACTTTGTCATCCCACACTCATGATACATACCCCACCCTCTTGCCCCCTCACTCCTGCTTAAAGGATTTTCTCATCAACAAAATTTGATTACCCTTTGTCATCCTCTCCCCTTTCTATCTCATCAAGAAAGATTCACTTTTTGACCAAATCCTTCCACAAACATAGAGGCCCTTTTTTAAATAAAAGAAAGATCCCAACGTATCGACCACCTCACCAACTAATGATAAAAGTGGATTTTCTTGAGATTTGAGCCAAATTCCATTCAAGCCATGAGTCCATTATAGGATCTACCTTTAGACCTCATAAAGAAAAACTAAATTCAATTTTGTTATATTTGCCTCTAATAGGCATTACTTTGAAAGGAAAATGTTAAGTGTCAAGTGGGTATTGCACCTTTTCAACTAGTTGTTACCCATTGACTTAACCCTAAAATATTTTAAATCGCATCCTTGAGTGCTATATAAAAGGACAAATCCTAATTCATTATGATCATAGAGGAAGTATATATAACATATATCAAGGAAATCATATCAAAGCTCGATTATACATTTCATAATGATCGTCAAAGTTTACCATCGACATGCCATCAATAGTTACACATGATTAGGTATATTGCATGATTGCTTGGTGTGCCTTTGATCTTATCCAAACCATTGCATTGGATCAAAAAGCTTGACCAAAGAGAAGATTCTTACTTAGGAAGCTTTCAAAGGTGTTTGTAAATACCACCAATGATTTATTATATGTTCATACATCAAGGTGAACAAGAATCTAAAGTTTAAAATCTATTAGATCAAATTTGAGCATTAGAGATTGAATTTGTAAATATGGTTCAAATTTGTAGATGTAAAAACAACCTAAAACATCAAAAAGAAAATTTATCAATTTGGAGGAGGTTGTATGACATAACACACAAACAAATCTTTTGATAATTGTTGTTACAATCAAAACAATATCAAATCAAAAACTAAACACCTTGTTTTATTTATTTAATTTTCATATACCTTTAATTTGTCATTGCAATCTAAACTCTATTATTTAAATCATCTGTAATTATTGCTTATTACAAATATTTAGTCGATAGGTTATATTATTGTTAACCTTCAGTCAAAATTTTGTCTCACACCACAAAACAACTTTCTAACTCACCATTAAACCATTTTCAGGGCATGGAAAATCAAAAATGTGAAAAATCAAATCTTCCAACAAATCAAATCCTTGCGGTCAAGTCACCAAAGTCAATAATGTGAAAAATCAAATCTTCCTACAAATCAAATATTTGCGGTGAAAAAATATCAAATCATAATTAATTCATGTAAGTTACTAATATCATTATTTTCCTATCGGCAAAACCCTTGCACCTCTTAAAGATGCAAGTGCTAGTTATATAGAGATGTTTTATTTTCTTAAACTTCATAAATACAAGAAAATAAATGTCCTTTTCTTAACATGAACGGGTCCTATGGCATTGCTATAGGGACTATTTTTATGGTGCAGGGTCCCATTAGAATAAGAAAATTATGCCAAAAGATAAATTAGAATTATGTGCAAGAAAATAAAAGCCTCTTCTTTTTAGATTTTAGATTTTAGTTTTTAAAGGGGGGTCTTTGGGGTGGGGTTGAAAGTTTATGCCACACACTTCCTAAAATTTTGTTGTCACATGTCATTCATCTATAATTTTTTAAATTTGTGTCAATATTTGTTTAGATTTAGCTATATAGTTGTAGATTTAGCATTCCTTATTATTTAAAAATTATCACAAGACCACAACTCTCTCAAATTTCGGAGCTTAAAAATTATGCAGATATAGGTGCAAGCTAGTAAAGTTGCACTTGAGGTTTTGCCCATTTTTAGGAGATGTCGAATCATTGGGGGAATGTCCCTTGCACTATTGCCAAGGTTCCACCTAACCCCTCCTCTCTTAGAGGGCATAGGCGTTGCCATAGCCAGTCCACCAGGAGAGACATAGGCTCCTGCTCTTGTGGATCACAACCTCTAGTTAATAGGGACAATACTAATTGTGATGGCTGGTCTCAGCCTTTCCAACCTCCTTCCACCTCTTCTCATGGGCAAGGTACTTCTGGATGACTTAACTCTGGCAAGTTTCCTCGCCTAGAGTTGGCCATCTCCCTAGTCCATGTCCTTGAAGAAGATGCTCTTACTGGTTGGGCACTGATTGATGATGATGTCCCTGGTGATGTGTGGGGAAATCCAGTTGATAAGGATCCCCCTACTTCTACTACTACTTTAGCTGTTGTTGGGCTTGACCTTGTTTGTTCCTCTTTGTTTTGGATACTGTCTAGTTAAACTTTGTGGGTGTGCCCTTTTACCACCCTAAACCTTTTTTTGTGAATATTGTACTATTATTTCTTTAATATAAAATTTAATAAGATGTATTCCAAAAAAAATCCATGAAACGACCTGCTTACTAACAATTCTCCCTGCCGAAATATTTTAGTAGGCCCCTCTCCACGGGACCGCAGCCTTAACACAACGACAGAAGTCAGCTTCGCAGGCCTCATTTTTGCGGAGTTTTGGCTTGTTTCTCAGACAAAATTTCCAAAAACAACCCATTCTACAAGGCAGTATTCCAATACCCACTGCATTCCTATTATAGATGACAGACTACATACAAATATTACGTCTGTAGGAGCAGGCTCTGACACTGTCCACCGCCCATGGCAGCTAAAGCTGAGCTGAGCTGAGAGTTGAGCAAAGTTGGTAAAAGCGCCTGGCACTTTAAATGATCTTTTTGTCCCTTATAAAATCATTTATGGTCTGGTTTACAATTACGCTTTCCTCTCACTGTTAAAGCAGCATAAGTTGCAGAGCCTGTAAATTCTATTTATTCCCAACTGTAAATTGAAGTGACAAGAAAGGAGTACAGTGTGATTTTCAATGGTACTTGCAATGTGCATGAAGTCAGCTTTCACGTGAAGAGCAATGTCCAGAGCAGATTACTCATGACTTTCGCTTCTGTCCAAGCATATAAACTGGCCAAAGCTCTTTCCAAAATAGAAACAATTAGCCAATAAACCATTCACTCTAAGATTCTTTTGGCTCATGTATGGATGATACAAGCTCACTCTTATGTTATCATAATCATGGTTAATGATTCCCCCATAATTGTCAATATTAAGTGTAACTAGATTACATTGTACATCCTAACATGATTGGATGATCATCAATCCATGATTGAATTAATATGTATAAGTTAATGTATGCAAAGGTTAACTTGGGCATTATCCTGTATTTCACAACTTTTTGTTTTGATTCAATGTTGCTAACATATTGAAAATTTTCCACTCGAGCCTAGTAAGTGCACATTAGACTTAGTCATCTAGTTTACAATCATTTTAATATGCTTAACAGTACTCATTAGTATTTGATTGTGACCTCTAACCTCTACAAGAATATATACAGAAAAGTTATGTATTCATTGTGTGCTAACACACTATTAATTAGAGTTTATAGAACAATATTTGTTTTTCGATTTGGAATGAGATTTTCAAAAAGATATTGGGTAGTACAACAATCTAGTTTATGTACAATGAGGTATTGTACTACAAGTTTCTGTGTTTTATTATTTAAGTTATGATATTAGATGTTCATTTTACTTTAAAATGTATAAATTGTATTTAAAGATTCTAACTCTAGTCATTTACATATTCAATCAATAATGAAACAACTATTAGGGGAAAGTATTTAGTAGTCGAGTGGGTTATGATAGTTGTAAGTGCATTAAGACATTAAAATACTATACATATTAATATTATAACACTACTAGTTGTGACTTCAAAGTTCTTAGTGTTGACTATTATTACTAATAATTAAATGAAATGAACTTCTTAGAACAATTCACATCAAAAAAACAATAAATCATGTGATGCCAATGGACACACCCAATAAAATGACTTAATGCATAACTATTAGACTAACTTTTTTCTTTGTATTTTATGACACCTTAACAAAAGCATGTTGATGTAGATGATTACGAATATCAGCAAAAATTCACAAAGCATGAAGCACAAAGAATTGCTCCCTCTTTTATTTCCACTTATGGTTGCAACCCTTTCAACATGCTTCCGTTGCAGAAGGATCAACATAAACTACTTTGATAGCTTTGTTTTTACAATGGCAGTCAAGGGCTTTATGGCTAGGCTTATTGCAAATATAGCATATAAATAGAAAACAACGATGAAGGCTAACGGCTGAATGGTTACGGCTTCTAGATATTATCAATAACTTTAGAAATACATGCAAGAGATTATCAACCTATATGCAACAAATCTTTCTGATATCTCAAATCGCAATGATGCGTAGAGATAGAGCATACTCAATCTTTGCGAATCTAAGACTCTCTAAGACTCGGACTTCTAAGACTCTAAAAACCTGATGCCCACAATGCTTCCGCATAGTCTTATTTATAGTAAGAGAATGACCAAGAGAGAAGGTAAAGAGGAATCCAACTGACTATATCGGGTAAACTGGTAGAGAGAGAAAAGGCAGGTTTATCACACCCAATGGTCGATAGTGACAGTCCTTACAACTTTTTCTTTGTCAGGGAATCTTATCCTCTTCCATCTCCGATATGATAACTAGCCCCATCCAAACTACCACTAGAGCTTGAGCTAGCTGGTGATGGTACGACAGGATGAGCAAATCCATAATCAAATATTTGTTTCCAGCCGAGAGGTCTCCATCGAGCATGAATTTGAAACTGATGGCGAATATTCTAGTCCTGTTGATCATTGTCATAATGTATAGTGGGAGAGAAATATGATTTAGATTCATTCGTATGACAATTCTTGTAACTAGATCTTGACTAACAAGTTCATCTAGGTTTACAGATTCAGGTCCAACATATTTGAAAAAGTCTTCAATCTGTTTGGTCATAGGAGCTAAATAGGTGATGGACCAGGTGAAGAAAGGTCTCCTTATGAGATTGAGTAGCAAATAATAAGTATGGTCAAAATTGATACAGAGTATAGTGAATTGACCATATCCTTCTTGATACATATCAAGAACTTTGATATGCAACCAGTGTGTTCTAATGTTTCTGCAGTAGAGATAGCATTTTCAAGGTAGTGAGTGTTTACTCCTTTGCTTAAGATAGCTCATTGAGTTATCCTATTTAAATCTCAAAAATGAACATCATATTGTTTATCTTTAATATATCTGGGGACACTGGATGATGCACTAGGATTCTGCATGAAAACTCCAAGGAGAGAAGGTCTGCTAAAATGATCTACTACAACATTTTGTTTTCCTGCTATATGCTAGAATTCATAATTGTACTAGTTCAAATATTCCTGCCATCTTAAATACTTACCACGACCATCCTTCCTTCCATGGTCCTTTTCCTTAAAAGTAAGGAATCAAGTACAATTTGTTCTGATGATAAAGTGTTTCAAATGCATCAGCTTTAGAGCAAAATTTTTGAGATTCTTTATGACACTATAAATTTCCTTATCAGAGGAAATCCATTTGTGAACATCTTCAGGGAAAATTCCACTAGCATATTCAGCAAGGATTTCTTCACCATCTTGTATAAAACAGAGATGTCCACCCCATGCGTAATCTGAAGCATCTGTGTATAAAATAAATTCATCAGTTGGTGGAACATGAAGAATAGGAAGAGATTGTACCTTATCTTGTATCAGATAGACAACATCTGTATGTTTTTGGGTCCATTCAATGGCTTCTTTTTGGTGAGAATTTGTTGTAATGGTTCTCGATCAAATCCGGCACTTGGATAAAAATTATTAACATAGTTTAAAATACCTAGAAATCCTTACAGCTCCTTTGTGTTAAGAGGAGGCTGAAATTCAAGGATTTTAGACTTAATATGAGGTTGAACCTCAAGTTGTCCATTATTAACAACCATTCCTAAGAATTTACAAGAGTCTGTGCACCATTGTATTTTTGAAAGGGACAGAACAATCCCAGAATTTAATGCAAGCTTATAAAAGGTTTCAAGATGAGACTTGTGCTCATCAAAGTCTTTGCTAAAAACAAGTATGTTATCAATATAGACACACAAAAAGTCTTCACAGCCATGGAAGATTTTATCCATTCGTTCTTGGAAGTAGGCAGGAGCGTTCATCAGTCTGAAGGGCATGATTGTCCATTCAAAATGTCCAAATGGGCAACTAAAAGAAATCTTGTACTGATCTTCTTCTTTGACACATATTTGATATAAACCTAATTTACAGTCAAATTGTGAGAAAATCTTAGAATTAGCAACCTTTTCTAAAAGATATGACTTATCTAGAATAGGATAAGGGAATGGAAGAGTAATGGCATTTAATGGCCTATAATTAATGACCATTCTTTTCTTTTTCCTTCTTTTCTCAGCTTCCTTGCATACCATAAAAGCACAACAATTGTATTCAGACTGAGAATGATTTATATACTTCCCTTCTTTTAGCTCGTTGATAGCTTGGGCTATATCTGGATAATCGTGTGTTGGAATTGGGATTCTTTTCCCTATCTTTATTGATGCTCCATGTTGCAATCTAATTTCCATTTCTAGCATTTCCTTTTCCCAGAACTTTTGAGGATCTTCAGAACATACTATCTTGATTAAAGTTGCTTTGAGTTCAGGTAATGGCTCAACTATCTAGATCTTGTGGATTGCTGGATACTTCTCAGAGGCATAGATTAGTCTAGGAGTACTAATCTTTTCACCATTAAGAGTGAACATTATACTCTTTTTGGCACAACCATAGGGAGTATATCTGTCAATGAAATTACCTCCTAGCAAGACATCTACTAGCATTTGCTTCATAGCAAAGAAGTCACATTTGAACTATTTTCCTTCAACTTGTAAAGGATGTTGGTGACTGTATTTATCACAGAGAAATTGATTTCCTTGTACATCACATGTAGTGTAAGCAATTTTTTGTGTCAATTGTTCCCACTTGGTAAGAACATATTCTTTACAAAAGGATAGAGATGCACCAGTATCAACTTGAGCATCTTACTTTTTTCCTTTAATGGTGACAGTGTTGTAATGAGAGGATTTACCAGTGAGTAGATGTATTAGGTAATTAGGTTCTAACTGAGGTTGTGGATTAGGAAAAATTGACATGATAAGTTTTACTTTACTGGGATCTACAATGACTCTAGGTGGTTCAATTTCAGGTTCATTTTCATATTCCTCTTGAATTTGTTCTTGGAACTCAGTGTGATCCGGATATGGATAGTATGAAGTGAATGGAACATCTTCATATGGAATTGGTGTATAAGACCAACAAGGATTACAATATGGCAGATAAAAAGGGATTTCTCCAGACTACATAGAGAATTTTGCTAATGCCTTTTTTATTGAATCTTCATTAGATTTTCTTCTACTATATTTTCTATCTTTCCTTTCTGCATTGATAATCAGAAAATTAGTAGAAAAGACTTGTACCTATTCAGGGATAGTTGTATTGATGGCTAGTGGTTTGAACATAGGAGGGTACCTGGGTTGTTGTTGTATGAACTATGGTTGCTAATTATACCTTGTATTAGGAAATGGGGATCTTCCACATCCATTACCTCTTCGGGTCTGATTCATCATGATAGTTGGTATGTCATACTCTATTTCTTCGAGCTGTTGTCCCACTTCTAGAAGAGTGTCAGCAAGTTCTTCTAGGGCTTCCTCGTCTTCATCCTCAATCTCTTCTATGACTGGTTCATAGGTATTTTCTTGAAGATATAAATATTCATCTTCATCGATTACATCCCACCATACTATTGCGCAAGGATCAGCATAAACTATTTTGATAGCTTTGTTTTTATAATGGTAGTCAGGGGCTTTATAGTCAGGCTTATTGCAAATATAGCATATGATTTGGTTTCTCTGCAGGCGAGGTTGGTTGTGTTTACACATGTACTTATTTTTTGGAGCATAAGAACACTTCTTTGGGAAAGTGCGCTTTTGAAAATTTAGATTACGCTTCTTTTGCTTTTTGTGAGCTTTATGTTAGGAGTGAGTGAAAGGGTTCCAACCATAAGTGGAAATAAAAGAGGGAGCAGTTCTTTGTGCTTCATGCTTTGTGATTTTTTTCTGATATTTGCAATCATCTATGAACTGAATTATTTGGTCTCGGCCATATTGGATAAGATTAGTAATCGAGCAAGCTTCAAGAGAGATCTCTCGGATTTCAAGATATCTGATGACTCTATCAGCAAGGTTATAGGGAAGAACTTCTAAATACTTAGAATTTGCAAACTCAATTTTCTTGTAAACCTTGAGTTCATAAATAAGCTTTGATATCATTTAAATCACAACATTTCATAGAAAGGATGTCTTTCATAAGGCATTCCTTGTGACAGATAGATTCAGGACAAAATTCATCTACAAGCCAATCAAGTAAACAACTCATAGCAAGCAATTGGATTTGCTGATGTTGATGAGTAACAGTATTAGTTTGAATAATGTAATTCTGAAAGACTTTTGCATTCTTCTCAGCATCTGTGAGGCCACTCCACCATTCATTAAGAATACCCCAAAAATAAGTGGCAGCCATCTTCGATATATTTTCTTGAGGGGTTCTAGACATGGTTCCTATAATAATGAAGGTATTAACCCATTTATTAATGAGTTGGAAAGGATCTTCATTCTGATCTATATCTAGATACCATGGTGATATGGGACAGGTGGTTTGCATCATTAAGACTGAATCAAAGGTTTTCTTTGCTCTTTTTTATTTTGCTTGGATAGGATTAGGTATCACAAGAGCAGTGGATATTGGTTTCTTTTCATGATCAACTAACCAATCTAAGGCTTGAGATAAATCATTTAAAGAAGCATCTACACTATCAAATCTATGTGAAAAAACATCAATCTGATTGCCTAAAGGTTGTACAAGGTTAATTACAGAAGATATATCATCTCCATTTTTATGCAGATTATTCAGAGTTTGGTCTGATTAGGTCTACAATTTTGCAAGAGAAAGCTTACCATCTTTGAGATGAGCATTGTTATCCATCACAATGTTGCCTATTCTATGGACATTATTATGAATAATGGCAACAAATTCTTTTAATGAAAGAATATCTTGGAAGAAATCATCAACATTCTATTGTAAATGAGCACAAAACCTTGAAATGTAATTTCTTTCCTTAAGCTCATGGGAAGGTTCTCTTTCTTCAGTGGTCCGAGGCTAGAATTCATACTGAAACATACTAATCTGACCATCTTTAGCTTTATAATTTCATTTTAAAGGAGGCCATCTACCATTCTTATAAAAAGACGCCTCTTGTTCTTTATACCATTCAAGAGTTTCTACTCTAGGGAGTGTCTAACCCATATTACAGAATGGATGATCTATAGTTTTCCCCTTTTCCTTTTGCCTTTGGTGGTTAGATGCTTCAAGACCAGTATTGATGGTTGTATCTTCAACTTCAACAAAGAGTTGGGCTTTCTTTCGGCTGGAAGAGCTGCTAAAAGAAGACCAGGGTGTACAAAAAGAATCTTCTAAAGGGTTTAGATTAAACCTTTGTGTGGATAGGCTCCTGGGAAGTATACTAACATGGTTCTATTGAACATCATGTACAGGGCGAGTAGCTTCTAATAATCTGGGTGCAACATGTTGCATCCAGTCTAGTTTCCAATCTACTGGGATATCAATTGTATTTATATGACCCTTTTGGAGGTAGACTTCTCCATGTAAGGTCTTAGCATATGGTAGGTTTTCCAAGATATTTGGATAATTTGTATTCATCATCAAATACAAGACCTGTATTTGGACTGAAGCATACTTGAATGCACCAAACATATTGAGACCATAAAGGGAGCTAAATACTCCCCAAGAGTTTAGGGAACCTTTTTTTACTTCAGAACAACCCTTATCCCTTGCTTATATAGTAAGATTAGGATAATATGGAAAGCAAACAGCATTTTTCGTTAAACGAGATAGGCTAGAAAGCTGGCAAGCATGATTATACTTGACTTGTCGATCACACAATGCTAAATATGAAACAGGTTTAATATTTTCTGGGACACATGATCCAATAGTGACTTGAATAGCACCAAAATGAACAAAGTTTACATCCTTATGAATTCTGATATAATCATTTTTTTCTACAGGGAAAATGGATAACATTTTGGTTTTTAATGGAAAGTTTGTTGTGGATCGTATTCTAAGGTTAACTCTACAATCCTCATCCTAGGGATGACAAAAGGCTTGAAACTGGATCTGCATATCAAATTTTTCAAAGGATTGGTATGTAGTAAACTTTTATTATAAATAGAATCTGCTTTCAAAATAGGAATTTTTTAATTACTTACTTGCCCTTCTATAATATCTTCTGAAGTATCGATGTCAGGAATTTTGTCAGTGTGGAGATTGCCTTCCATTGGTTAAACTATAGGAAGTTCAAATGTTCCTTCAACAAATGCCTCGTTGATTCTCTCAACACCATTATGAGAGTCAAAAAACCCATGGAATTCAGCCATTTTGTTAGAGTATCAAAAGGTCATCTAAGAAAGTGAAGAGTTCATCTCTGTAGGGTTACACAATTGTGTTAGGATTTGAGATTTTATACCCATTCTGTTATTGGTTTAAAAGGGTTCTATTTATCTCTCTTGTAAAACCCCTGTAAGTTTGGCTTAGCATCATTTTTTATGGTGTGAACCTAAAACCTTAGGTTTAATTAGTGAACTTGCAAACTAAGCCACTATAAAAATTTAAGTCATTCAAAATCACCATGTATGAGTTTGAGATGATTCGAGTGTAATCTTGCATGCATCATGCATAACCTTGAGCATACCTTTCACTATCATTTACACACTTATCTTCACTCAATGCACACCGCATAGTATCATTGCACATGCACATAGTATTATCCTTGTGTGTTTGTGCACAATGCTCACATGTTGTAGTGTAGAAAATTGATACCTCTTACAATTTCACACTAGATTTGAGACCCGTTTTGGCTTGTATGTTCATCTTTGTTTATAATATGCAATTTCCACTACTTTTTTGAGAAACAAGGCTTAGTCCTCTGACATCTGACATTTGAAGAGCCTAAATCACTAGGACTAGGTGGCTTAGCACTTGGGTCCTACTAGTTTGGCCCCGAAAGGTTATATTTGAATGTCGACCTTATGACTTAAGTGATGCACTTTGTTGTCCTCAACTCAATTGGGCCCTCAGAAAGTAATTGAGATTCATATATAAACAAG
Source organism: Cunninghamia lanceolata (assembly GCA_027924645.1). Lineage (NCBI taxonomy): Eukaryota > Viridiplantae > Streptophyta > Pinopsida > Cupressales > Cupressaceae > Cunninghamia > Cunninghamia lanceolata. The sequence goes on from BSBN01000082.1 coordinate 6,366,183, forward strand.
TATCTCTCACTCATTTACACCTAATGGACAAATTCTCTAGATGCTCTCTATGATGATTCTTTCTAAGAAACTCTCTCTTCTATCTTTCTAGATGCTCTCTATGATGATTCTCTCTAAGAAGAACTCTCTTCTATCGAGCTCTATAAGCTCTCTATTTGTGAAGATTACTATTGTATGTACTAACCCTTATAGGTTTGTGAGAATGCTTCTTCCTTCTCCTTCAACTCCTTGTGGATTGTGACATCCATTCAACTAGGGTTTCATGCCCATGGTAACTCTATTGCATTCTATTTCATTATTACAGTCTTCATTACATGATTCACCTCTGCTCATCATGAGCATGCACTCTCTATCACTCTTATCACTATTTTTGTGGAGGTGAGAACACCAACATGGGGTTTGACGGAGGCAAGCCCCTATACAACACAACTATTTTCCCGTGTAGACCCAAATCAGGAGTTCCAGGCGCCTGACGGGCTATAGGAAGACGGAAGCAGTAGAGATCATCGCACACAACTTTTGTTAGGGTAAAAACCCTAAGACTAGGTCCTCCCAGATCTGCCCTTATTTTTGGCTATATGCTCTGACAACGCTGCTCCTTCCTGATCTACTCTCTATTCCCACATAGTTCATCTATAACACATGTAAGTTGTTTGTTTCATCATTTAGGTCACTTAAAACCTTAGATCTTACTATTCTCAAATCAATCTCCACTATTACAACAAAAGAACAAAGCTCCAGACAACTTGGCTCTCCCTTGAGGACTATAGCCAAGAGTAAAAGTATTCGTCAGCTTGTGTTCTAATGTTTGATAGAAAAGATTGATCTAATTAGTCCATAATTGATTAGACTCTCTTTTCTATCTTACATTTTGGTGAACCCAATGCATCTTGCATTTGTACAACCTTCTTTGTTGTACCTGATTAGTTGATAGACTGATTAGATACTTATATCAAAGGTATTATTTTATCTTGTGTATTATTTTATCTTATGTGTTTACAAAATAGAAAATTTAAACATGTTAAACAAAAACCAAAACAATCAAAACCTAAATAGTCACCACTACAACAAAATGTATAATGACTATGTATATTGTTGGTGTATGATTATGCTCTCTTTTCTTCTTCCCTCTCCTAAAATTCCTCCTACTTGTGAGGATATTTTGGCACAAGAGGATGGAATCATTAACACATTCCTTAACATTACTTTACCTTCTCTTCATTTGGATGATCTCTCTTCTAGAGATTAGACATTAGTAGATGTTGAGCATACTACTTCTACTTCTACCACATCTTCCATAGTCCATGATGATTCCATGACTCATCCTATTGATCTTCCTCCTTTATTTTCATGTTCAAGTCCCTTGGATATCACTAAGGATGTGAAGACCTCTTTTCTTCCTCCTTTGGTTGCATGTTCGAGCCACTTATACATCACTAAGGATACAATCATCGACAATTTTCTTAAAACATCACATTGTCTTCTCTTCATTACAATGCCCTTCCTTATGGCAACATGGCATTGGTGGATGAAAAGTCAAAACTCACATCAGATCCCCCAGGGATAGATGTTGGTCAAAAACAAATCGACATAATTTATGTTTCTAGTTCCAAAAAAGAACCTGTGAAACCTAAAATTATTATACATCTTCGTTCGAACCCTATGATCTTTGTTTGAGGTGTTTCGAACCCACCTTGACCTCCTGGTTACATTATAAACTTTGCAAAACAACTTACTCAAAAAAACCAACTTGTTCAAAATGTGTCACAACAACCTAGTTACCACACGGTTGCTCGCATGTACAATACTCATAACAATAAGAAAAATAAACAAGCACCAATTATTCCTACTTCTCTTCCACCTTCTCAACTTTTTATTCCTCCACCACCTCATCTTTCTCAATATGCTAACACAAAATATGATCTTTTCGAGTTGGTTCGCACTACTCCGGCTAAGATATCACTCTGGGAATTAATACAAACCTCACCTACACACCACAAGATGCTCCAAGAGGCTCTACAAAAGGTAGTTGTCCCACCTTCTATTACACGGAATGATGTAGTAGCCCTGTTAGAGTGTATGCATGTAACGAGTTTAGATATCATCTTTCAGCAACATCAGTTACCCTTTCTCAAAGTTCAACAACAATATGCCCCTCTCTTGATTATGGTCATCATTAATAGAAATAGAATAAAGAGTACTCTAATCGATAACATATCAGGTATTAATATTTGTGGCATGGATTTTGTAAGAGTTGATAATGGACTCAAGCACTCCCAAGATCACTTGCAATCAATTCAATCCACAACAAGAGAGAAAAGCAATATTTCCAAGAATAATGATGCATATAACATTTACAAGATGCAAATCTTGACTACAACTTAATTGATTTGTACAATGAGATAGCTCCCTTATACAGGAAAGGTGAGAGGTGAGACTCAAGTCCAACATAGTGTAACAAATAACTAGATGACACAAAAATTTAATTCAGCTAGACACCACTAATAAATAAAAGCATGTAAGACAACTTGTAATATGACAAGTCTCTTAATTCTACGACATAAGACAACTAGTGCAAAACTATTAAATGCACATAGTCATACATTATTGAATGCATGTAGACTCAATTAACTAATGCAAAAAAAATATTAAATGACATAACTACTACCTAAGTAAGCTTAAGTAACTAGTGTGAAGAGGACCTAGAAAGGATTAGCTAGGTAATATCTCTTTTTACACTAACACCCCCCTTAAGTGCAACTTAGGGAGAAGCAAACTAGGCATGAATGCATGAATGAGTCACGGATATGAGGCCATGTTAGGTACTCATGTACAACATATCTCAAGTGGAGAAAAGGAGAAAACCTCATGGGACAAAACTCCTCTCCAAAAGTGAGAATGCAATAACATGTACAAGAGATGAAATGATGGAAGGACCCAATACCCACCAATTACACCATCAATCACAAATATAATATCAATAGCACTCCCATAAGAGTGTGAGAATGAGACAAGATGTCCTCCCCATAATGAAGTAGCTCATGTGTCAATGGTGCATGCATAAAGACAAATCATGATTCAATGCTAGCAAATAACATTTCTCCCCTTGGGAAGAAATAAATCCACTGGTAGATGTAGAAGAAACTCCATCTCCAAAACAAAATATGAGGAAGGAAGTATCACAAAGTATGATGTCTTTGAAAGATGCTCATGTGTCTCCATGTCGATGTTAAAAGATGCCATAATCAGATCAGGAATCTCAGGCCTAACTGATGAAGGTGACAAACCAGAACCAAGTGGAAACTAAAAATCATCAAGCTCCAAAGATAAATATGATGTGAAAATAGTTGTGTTATGACTGTCATCAAAGAGGAGATGAATATCCTCAATAGTTTCTGCCAAATTTGCAAGATGAGACTCCACAAACAAGAATGAGATGTCTGATAAATAAGAATCCCAATCAGGAAGACTGATATGATCATGTTGCATTGAGTCACTGGAAGAAGCAACACTGGACTCATATGTAGCAATAGGTGTGGAGATGTGTCCACACAAGATGTCTGAGTGTGAACATCAATTGTATATGTTGATGCTAGATTAGAAGAATATGGCAAACTAATTCCATTTGAAATGCACAACTTTTCTAACTGACGAATCATACACAAATCTATCAACCCATCAAGTTGCCTGTGTATGTAGTCATCATAAGTATGTCATTTTCTCCCACAATAATCACATTTCAATTTCCACAAACTAGGAGACATGATTATACTAGAAAAAACAAAAATCACCACAAGAGCATCCCCCCCCCCCAAAAAAAAAAATGATGATGGCACTTTATACTTAGTACAATTACAATTGCCACAAGCCAAAATAGATAAGTGGTCTTTGATCTTAGTGCATGCAAATGCCAAAATAGGCCTTATACTGAAAGTACAATTTAGGTACAAAATGAGATCAAATGGGTCATAGATCTAAGTAGTAATTGAAAAATCATGCACTTTCAAAAAAATCTTTCACCAAAAAATGTTGCCATAGGAGCTCAAACGGAGCCTCAAAAGTTCTAAAAATGGGAACTACTCAGCAGTAACAATGAATATCTATAATTTCTGGACAAACCAGAGACCAAAACTAAAATAATTGCACCATTGTGAAGCCTGCAAAATTCTAGCCCAAAACAAAAAAATTACTCAAAAAAGGAGCAAATATGAGAAATTTACATGCTTGCAAAGATTGACTGCCAAAATCAAAATGCCAACGGAGAGGGGGTTGCTGAAAATCTCTGATTACATTTGTGCATGATCTATTTGTTGCATACAAAAACTAATAGATACTCAGAAAGTTTTTTGATGTAGCGAACAAAACCTAGAAATATTTTTTTGATCCGACGTGCATAAGATGTGGATCTAATGAAGAAAATGCCTCCAGTTATAAAAAATGACATGTAGAAGTTGAATCAGCCACCTAAGCAAATACATACTGAAACCTGTAAGACTGTACCAGGATGCACAAAAAAATAGCTCTTGGCCAAATATCTCAAAAAAAGAGGGAAGGAGATCGTAAACCTGACTCTAATACCATGTAAGAGTTGATAATGGAATCAAGCACTCCTAGGATCACCTGCAATCAATTCAATCCACAACAAGAGAGAAAAGAAATATTTCCAAGAATAATGATGCATAACACTTACAAGATGCAAATCTTGACTACAACTTAATTGATTTGTACAATGAGAGACCTCCCTTATATAGGCAAGGTGAGAGGTGAGACTCAAGTCCAACATAGTGGAACAACTAACTAGAAGACACAAATAATTAATGCACCTAGACACCACTAATAAATAAAATCATGTAAGACAACTTGTAAAATGACAAGTGTCTTAATGCTATGACATGAAACAACTAGTGCAAAACTATTAAATGCACATAGCTATACATTATTGAATGCATGTAGACTCAATTAACTAATGCAAACAAAATATTAAATGACATAACTACTACCTAAGTAAGCTTAAGTAATTAGTGTGAAGAGGACCTAGAAATGACTAGCTAGGTAATATCTCTTTTTACAGTAACAAATTTATTTCATAAGATCGGTGTAGATACCTCTCTTATCAAGCCCGATACTCTTAATATCCATAGCTTCGATAATGTTGGTAAACAATCACTAGATACAATCACACTACCTATTGAGGTAGGACCTGTGACTTTTTCTATGCTTATTCATGTCATGCCTAGTACTCTTTCATATAATCATCTTCTCGGTAGACCATGGATCCATGCCATGGGGGTAGTCCCATCTACTTTTCATCATACATTGAAGTTCGTTTAAAATAGAAAACTCTATATGGTTGAGGGTGATCTGAATCCAAAAACTTTCTTACAAGCAGAAGTCAAATCTCAACCTCCTCTCTATAGATATCTCAACACTTTGATTCCTTCTTCAACAAATCTAAACCACTATTTTATGTTGCTAACAACAGTGATGATTAGAATAGTGCTTTGCCTTCAAGTGCATATTTCGGTGACGACTAGGGTTCACTAGATTTTACACCCTCCTTTATTGGAGAGTACAAAATCCCATAATCTAAACCTAAGATCCCAAAGGTGGCTTTGGTTTACTCTGCACAATATATTCCTTCTTCTAAACTCACCACTCAAACTTCCTCTACTTCAACAAAATCTTAAACACCACCTTCTATTCATGATGATGTACCTTCTTCTTCTAATGCATGTCTTGGTGATGATTAGGGCTCTTTAGATTTCAACCCACATGAGCTTGTTGAATCTAAGATTGACCCTCCACACCCTGACATCTCAAAACTAAACAAGGATCTGCATCCTTGAAAAATGATCGATCCCTCTTCTCATGAAAATTATGCTACTGCTTCTTTCTACACTTCTCATTTCAATGAAGCCAATAATGTGGCCTCTCTTCCTCTGTCTAATTGGAGACATATTATAGGCCTGGATTCAAAATTCTTTCTCAACATGGATATAATGGAAATGGTTTAGGGTGCATGGAACAAGGAGTTAAGGTTCCTGTGAAACCGACACCGTACTTTCCTAAAGAAGGTTTAGGTTTCCGACCTTTTCCTCTATCTACATCCCTCCACCATTGTCTAAAGTCTCTATGACTTCTTATTTTCAAAAGTCATACTTCTCTCCACAATAGAAAGGGTTGCTTCCTACTCCACCCACTTCTTCTCTTCTATCTCAACAATAGTGTATCTTGTCGAGTCTACTCAAGGACCACTTGATCACTCTTCCTCCTCCAACACAATTTTTTTCATAAAACAATCAATCAACACTTCCTTTCTGTGCATATCATCAAGCATTGTCCATTCCACTAGTGAATGTCAAGCCTTGCATGACAAAATTTAACATCTTCGTGACATGTGTGCTTACCCTTGCCCATTTCTACATAATAAACATTATTTTCTCTACATGATTGAGTCTCCATTGTTATGACATTGACCTACTTTTGTCATTACATTGTGACAGACTCCACCACTTTTCAGCAGCAACATGATTCTCTTCTTCATGGTTGTTCTTACCTATACTCTAGGGGTAGTAGGACAACTTGTTCAAGGTGTAGGCATTATTTCTAAGGATCTCCCCCCTCTTATACTTTCCCCTCCTTTTTACCTTAAAATATTTTCATATTGTACATGCAAATATTTTAAGGGAGGCATATATTCCCTATTCACATGTGCATCCATACATGCACCCTTATTCATTCACACCTCCTGAGATTTGGCTTATTGATGTGCCCCCCTACAGTGGTGTTTTTCATAGCACCCCTTGAGGTGTGGTTATTAATTCTCTCCCTAAGGCGTTGCTTATTTTATGCTCCCTAAGGCATTGCTTACTTTTATGCTCCCTGAGGCATTGGTAGTATACGGTCACCTAGCATAATGCAACTTGCTAGCCTATGATCTGTATAGTCTATAAGCCACCTAGCATAACACAACTTGCTAGCCTGTGTGCTTCATAAGACCTTGTTACACTCATGGTCACCTAGCATAACGCAACTTGTTAGCCCATGATCCATGAGCATGTTTTGATCTACATGACCCCTAGCGACAGAGCAAGCTAGTGCCAGAGTCATGTACGCTTCTTTGTTCGTATTGATTTCTCCCCTATCTATTTGTGTGTCTTCTCTTCTTAAAGAAATCAATCGACTCGTTACTTTCCTCTATCTCCTCTTTAGAATTCCTCTATTTTTGGTTTTATTTTATTTTTTTATATTTTGGGGACAACACAAGGTATTGAGACAACCTTTCTACCTAGGTCTCTTACATTGCTGACTCAAAATTTCTCTTTTGTTTTCTTATGAGCTTGCTTACTTCGTGGTTATATGATTTTTGTCTTCCATGTATGCTCTATGTATGCTTCATCTATGCTCTATGTATGCTTTGTGTTTTCCATGTATGTTATGTGTTTTCCATGTATGCTTTGTGTTTTCATGGATATATGCTTCATGTATGTTTTATGAATACTTTATGTATATGTGTGATTCATGCTATGTGTCTTATGTATGTATAACCTCTTCATCTAAGAATTGTAGACTTGTAAAATCCTAAGCTTGGGGGCTAGTGCAACTCTCAACTTAGAAATATTCTACGACTTCAACATTTTAGCAAAGAGATTTGGCTTCTTTGTATTTTAGCAAGTGTATGAGCATAAGTTCATACCCTCACTAAAGTAGGGGCTAAATGTACTATAGAGGATTGATAGCTCTTACAATTTCACACTAGATTTGACACTCGTTTTGGCTTGTATGTTCATCTTTGTTTACAATATGCAATTTCCACTACTTTTCTAAGAAACAAGGCTTAGTCCTCTGACATTTGACATTTGAAGAGTCCAAATCACAAGGACTAGGGCACCTAGCACTTGGGTCTTGCCAGTTTAGTCCCAAAAGGTTATATTTGAATGTTGGCCTTATGACTTAAGTGATGCACCTTATCAGCCTCAACTCAATTGGGCCCTCAGAAAGTAATTGAAATTCATAAATAAAAAAGTCTCTCTCACTCATTTACACCTAATGGACAAATTCTCTAGATGCTCTCTATGATGATTATCTCTAACAAGATCTCTCTACAAGCTCTCTATTTGTGAAGATTATTGTTGTATGTACTAATCCTTGCAAGTCTGCAAGGAAGATTCTTACTTCTCCTTCAACTCCTTGTGGGTTGCAACATTCATTCAACTAGGGTTTCATGCTCATGGTAACTTCATTGCATTCTATTTCATTATTACATTCTTTATTACATGCTTTGCCTCTTCCCATCATGAGCATGAACTATCTATCACTCTTATCAATGTTGTTGTGGAGGTGGGAATACCAATATAAGGTTTGACTGAGGCAAGCCCCTATACAACACAACCATTTTCCCTCTTTATGTGTGTCGATCCAAATTGGGAGTTTCAAGCATCTAATGGGTGACAGGAAGATGGAAGCAATAGAGATCATTGCACACAGCTTTCATTAGGGAAAAAGCCATAGGACTAGGGCACCCAGTGCCCAAGTCCTCCCAAATCTACCCTTGTTTTCGGCTATAGGTTCCAACAGCTCTGCTCCTTCACAATCTACCCTTTGTTCCTGCACGGTTGATCTGTAAGACTTGTAAGTTGTTCTTTTTATCATTTAGGTCACTTAAAACCCTAGATCTTCCTATTCTCAAATCAATATCCACTATTACAACAAAAGAACAAGGCCCCAGATAGCTTGGCTCTCCCTTGAGGACTATAGCCAAGTGTACAAGTTTTCATCGGCTTGTGTTCTAATGTTTGATCTAATTAGTTCATAATTGATTAGACTCTCTTTTATATCTTACACATGCATCTTATATCTTTGTGCATGGTTACACATGTCAACATCCCCCAAACCATACACATGCAACGCATGGAGCATTCACATTGACATGGCATACTACCATACGCACCCAACACATGGCCACCCTTGCACCACATTTTCCTACTAAACAATTGACACCATATGAGTTTGACATCTATCGTCATCTTGTCCACATGAAAAGTACATCATATGCATGCTACACTTGTTTGCATATCTATGGAGCGTATTTGATGACCCATTTGTATGAATACATGCATTATACAAGGTACAAGTAAACAAGAACCAACCAACATCTCTATTGTTGTAACTATACATATCTTCTACAATATACTATTTGATTTCAAAGTCTATCACTCCTTTTAGATGTACATTTAGATTGAAGTCTAGGGTTTCATTTGCACATTTTGTGTTGGAAAGATAAAAGAGATTGTGCAATGCTACACCTATCATTAGAGTGATTTTTGGGCCCATTTATGAGTTAAATATAACACATAGATAGATTTAAAACACCACTTATATGCCTGAATAAGCCATAAAAGGTAAAATATTATAAAGAAAGAGGTAAAATCATGGGAAGAAGATAATTAAGAGTTGTTATAGAAGGATATGTTGGAAAGGCACTATCATGAAGCATAAAATTTGTTGGGACTTGGGTGATATTCACCTATAGAGAGTCCTTGTAGAAAGAGTTAATCTACAGAGCACATTACAGTGAAATACAATGAGCTTCAGGTATTAGAATGTATGTAAACTAACATTTGGTGATGTTGTGGTAGTTTCTATGCAACATATATGCTTTTTTTACATGTGGTGGTGTTGTGACAGCAACCCCAAGTCATCTGAATGAATAAATCACAAATACATATGAGTTTAGTGTTTGTTCGAGTATTATCAATGATGCAAGAGAGTTTATTGTCAAACCGGAGAACATGTGGCATAATCTAAGAGTGGGATTATATTCTATAAGATGGTACAAGTTACCACAAGCAATCAGAACTAAATTTATTTTTGTATAAGCTACTGAAAGTGAATAGCTGGTAGTGGTGACTATATTGGAGATAGGTATATGTACTAATAGTTTAAAGGTTCTAACAATTGATTCATAGTGTGTGGAAGTGGTAAAGTGTACTGGGTGATTGTTCATGTGAAAACATCACACTTGGTGTTATTTGTTGTATGATGACATCACATTATGGTTGGATTATAGTTTTACAACTCTTTATATTCCATAAGTTGGTTGGATAGTTTGATGGTTGGTTTTCCCATAAATACGTCTATATATATCAATTTGTGTGAATGCACCACTAGTAAACATTTTAGACATTGAAGACATTTTGTACATTTTTGGTGTGAGAACATTAGAGTGATTATAGAAGTGTGTTGCAGATTAAGACTCTAAAAAGGCCTTGTTGTATTGAATCTATTTTTAATTTTGACTAATATAATTGTGAACATCTTTTGCTAGTGGATTTTCTCTCGAAAGGGTTTCCCATGTAAATCTTTGAGTCTTGTTTAATCTTTTGTATGCATACTATTCCATTTACTTCTACACTTGTTAGATAGATAAATTATAATTGTTGTTGACTATTTTTTGAATAGATAATCTTAAGTTTCCTTCATCCTAGTCTACCAATTGATTGTAATAGGGGTTAGAATCCCCAACATTTGGTATCAAAGCACAAGGTGGTTGTTTGGGTGGTTACTACTTCATTTGAATGTAAACCCTAACATGTGTAGTGGTGTAACCATACAATGATTAGGGTATTGCATTTCATAGATAATTGGTCAAAAAGGAAGACTTTGAAATATTTTGTGAGAAGATAGAACAACATTAAATCTATAGCTAGAACATAAAGTTCTAAAATTGAAAAATTTAATGGGAAGAACTTTGAATTGTAGAAGTTGAATATGGTGGATCATCTTCTAGTTGAAAGAGATTGGTGGACTGTAGTATCTTCTTTAACCAAACCCTCAAGTATGTATAATGAAGATTGGGTAAACTATATAATAAAGTAAGAAGTACAATCTAACTATGTCTATCAAATTCTATGTTGATGAATGGGTTTGAGGAGTAGATGACAAATTCATTATGGAAGCAAATATGTATGTTATATCATTCTAATAGTCTAGTTAACAAACTTGTTTTGAAAAAGAAGTTATATTCTTTGAAAATAAGGAAGGGAGGCTCTGTAATTGATCACTTAAATAACTTTAATATGATTTTAAGTCAACTTATGTGAATAGGTTTCAAGATGGATGAAGAGGAAAAATGTATTTTGTTACTTTGTTCTTTACCAAACTCATGGGAAAACCTTGTAATGTCTATCAATAGAAATGTTGTGTCAGTAAAAGTGGAAAATATAATTGGCATTTTGTTAAGTGAGGAAATTCGGAAAAGGTCCATGGATGATAATTCTTCTAATGCCCTTGTGGTAAGAGGTAGGTCTAAGGAGAATAAAGGTAAGAAGAAGACAAGATAATAATTCTAAGGGTAAGGATAGGTCTAAATCTCTAGGTAAGTCCAAAGTAAAATGTTGGAATTGTGGCAAAAAGGGTCACATAAAGGAGTGTAAGTCCAAGAAGGATGATTCCTCTAATAAGTCCTCTAACAATGATGAGTATAGTAGTGATGGATTTATATCTGCTAATTTTAATGGTGGTGATTCCTAGTTAACTAACTTAGGTGCTTCTTTTCATATGACATCCCATAAAGAGTGGTACTCAAAATACACCAAGAGGAATGAACGGTAGTTGTTCCTTGGTGATAACAACTCCTTGAAGATAGTTGGTCAAGGAAAGTTCAAAGTTTTCTTCATGGATGGTAGAGTAAGGAAACTCTTAGATGTACTACATTTACTAGGTTTGGCTAGAAAACTTATGTATGTGTCTAAGATGGATGACTTAGGAATTCATACCACTTTTGATGGAAAAGGTTGTACATTAGCTAGAGGTAATTTGGTGCTTTCTAAGAGAGTTATTGTGACATTTAATTTTGGGTCATGATGTGGTTTTTGACACACCAACTTACATGTGCATTATGAAGCATGCATGGTGGAATGACAAAGGTTCCCCTACTTGGAAGGTGGCTAGCCTCAAGAATCTTCACTGACTGATTTAGAGGTTCACCAGAATCCCTCATCTGGAGAGCACTTGGCTAGTTTGTTCAAGGGGCTCTAAAGAGTTATTAGGAGTTGTTCAATTGAATCAAGGTTTACTTGGTGAATTCATCACTATTAGAGACACAAACCTCAAACTCATTTTAAACCAAATTAGTGATTAAATTTATTTTCAATTCCCAATCATAGATGTCTTCCCAATGAAGTGGAGCCCATTTCGCTAATAATTGGAACTGGTGGAAAATATTCCAGTCTTGTCATTTATTATCATATCAGAGAGTGGGACTAAAATAGGATTCCCACTTGAGATTCTTTTTGATGACCATACTTGTGACAATATCTTGAGAGAACACACGATCAGGATTCACATACATGGGTCCTGCATACTTGAAAAAGTCACAGATTTGTTGTGACATTTGTGTTGAGCATGAAATTGTCCATGAAGAAAGGACGTCTAACTAGATTTAATAAAAAATAATAAGCATTATATGTATTGAGATGGAGGATTTTAAATTGTCCATACTCTTCACCAAATATTTCTGGGGCTAAAATACATCCAATGTGTTCTACGGTATTTGTAGCAGAATTGGTGTTTAAAAGATATCTTCTATTTACACTGTTCATTAAAATATCTCTTTGGGAAAATTGGTCAAGCATATTAAAATACACATTAAAACTTATTTCCATAAGGAATCCTAGGATGCTTGAAAATGATGTTGTAGTTTGCATGAAAACTCCTAGAACATCACGATTGAGATGGTCAACAACCACATTATCTTTCCTAGATATGTGTTGGGCTTCGTAGTTGTACAGATTGAGATATTCTTGCCATATTGGACATTTTCCACATCTATCTTTTCATCCATGATCTTTCTCCTTGAATGTGAGAAACCTGGTACAATTTGTTCTAATGATAAAGTGTTTGAGGTGTGTAAGCTTGAGAGAGAATTTCTAGAGGTTTCTTATCACACTGTAAATTTCTTTATCAAAAGAAATCCACTTCTTTACATCTTTTGAGAACACATCACTAGCATATTCATCTATTAATTTGACACCATCTTTAATGAAGACAAGATGTCCTCCCTAAGAATAATCTAAGGCATCTATGTACAAGATAAATTCATTAGTACATGGCACATGAAGGATGGGAAGAGATTGTACATTTTCTTGGATTAATTTAACAATGTGTGTATGACTAGGAGTTCACATAAACTTCTTTTTTTAGGAGTTGGTGAAGGGGTTCACAATCAAATCTTGCACCTAGATAGAAGTTACATACATGATTTAAAATACCAAGGAATCCTTGCATCACCTTAAAAGTTAATGGCGACTGAAATTCAAGGATCTTTTCCTTTATGTGAGGTTGGACCTCAAGATTTCCATCATTAACTATCATTCCTAAAAACTTACAAGATTTAACACACCATAGGATTTTTGATAAGGACAGAACAATCCCATATTTTAATGCTAAAGTATAAAATGTTTCAAGATGAGATTTATACTCATCCATTGATTGACTAAAAATAAGAATTCCATCAATGTCAATACACAGGAAGTCTTCACATCCATGAAATATCACATCAACCCATTCTTGAAAACATGTCAGTGCATTCATTAGGCTGAAAGGCATGACAGTCCATTCATAGTGGCCAAAAGGACAACTGAATGTTGTCATGTACTGATTTGCTTCTCTCACCCTGATCTGGTAGAAACCTGATTTGTAGTCAAATTGAGAAAAGATTTTGGACTTAGCCACCTTTTCTAACAAATAAGATTTATCAGGAATTGGATAAGGAAAAGGTAAGGTAATATAATTTAATGGCATATAATTAATAACCATACTTTTCTTATTCCTTCTTTTTCAACATCTTTGCATACCATAAAAGCATAACAGTTGTATTCAGACTGAGAAGGTTTAATATACTTCCCTTGTTTAAGTTCTTCAATGGCCTAGGCCATGTCTAGATAGTCATGTGCTAGAATGGGGATCTTTTTCCTTAATTTTATTGGCTTTCCATGCTACAAATTTGATTTCCATCTCAGGCATCTATTTTCACCAAAACTTCAATGGATCTTCTAAGAATATCTGTTTAATTAGGATTGCCTTCAATTCTAGAAATGGTTCAATGGTCTATACTCGATTGATGGAAGGATATTTTCTAAGGCATAAATTAGTCCAGTGTATTGATTTTGTTTCCATTGAGATTAAACATAATACTTTTCTTTGTACACCCATAAGGTGTAGATCTATCAATGAAGTTTCCTCCAAGTTGTTGCAAGTATGTGCCTAATCGGTGTTGTCATTGATGTCAACATATATGTGTTGTCATTAGTGTCAACTGTGCTCTTACTTTGTTGATTATATTGAGAAAATTAGTCCTTCCAGTGATAACAATGTGTTGCAGTAGAAACAGTGCATTATAGGCAGAAGAATAGTCCAGAAGAATGCTCCGCATTTCCTATAGAATAAATATCTTTGCCTAAAGATTGGAAGTTATTTAGAAGCTTGTTTAAAGATGTTATATTCTGGGTTTGAGCCTCTAGTATGAAGAATTGAGAGAGTTATGTTTACTAGAGTGAAAACAACTTTTTCTATGTGTTTGGTGGTGACAGGGAGAAAGTGTTTTTCTCCGCATTCCTCCGCATTAAAGTATTTTGGTCTGCAGTTCTAGAAATAAGTCTATGATGATGTTAAGTGCCTTCAACTACAATGGTTCATGATTTTGTGGTCCACGAGCTATCTTTTACTTATGACAGTGGTTGACAGTGTTGTCCTTATGCTCCGATTTGAAGAATCTGATTGATAGAGTTGTTAGATATCGTGTGGTTGTTCCTGGTGATTACAATGTGCTTGTGGATGTCTCCTAATCATGCTCCTACATTCAGATTGGTCTGCAAGGCATAATTCATATCATGCATGAAGTGTCTTCTTGAGAATACTTGTGTTAACATCAATCTTGACTGACCTGGTTGAATTCATCATCTACGGAGATACATCGAAGATTGTGATAGCATGTTGTAGTGTGGAAGATTGTGTTTGAGTCCCAGCTAAGGCGTGGCATGATTGACATACATTCTTACATCTTTTCCTTAGCTAAATTTGTATTAGGTCTAGACCTATTTTATGTATGTTTGTAATGCTGACCTTGGAGATTGAGATTGTTCCAACGGTTGATGATTGTAATGCCAATGTTGATGATCATTCCAAGGTTGATGTAGTGTATAAATACTTGTAATTGAATTGTGTAAATGTATCCAAGTGCAAAGATGTGAAGATAAAGTGAAGTAAGGTTGCAGAGCAGAGCAGAGGTGTTTTTTTTGTGCTTCAATGGAACTAAACCTTGGCATGGAGTAGATCTTGTTATCTCAGTCAACCTTTTGATAGTGAGCCACCCTCTAGCAATGAGACATCCATAGGCAGTGAGGCTTTCTTTGCAGTGAGAAATTTGGGTAGTGAGCCTTGTAGGCAGTGAGCCTCTATTTTTCAGTATTGATATAACTTATATATTTATGTGGGCTAACGGCCACTATAGTTTTTCCCTTTTAGGGTTTTCCACATAAAAATCTGGTGTCTCTTGTGTTGTTTATGGTTTTGTGTTGAGCTTCTCATTTGATGCTTTCACGGTTGTATCTGCATATAAGTAATTGATAAGGTGATAATCATATTTGGTTAAAAGTTTTAGGACAACTGATTTCCCCCCCTCTCAGTTGTCTGGTGCAGTTCAACAATTGGTATCAGAGCAAGGTTCCTCTGAAGAAATCCTAATAGCTTGAGGAAGATCTAGGATGTCTTATAAGAAGGAAGCTCTGCATTTTGATGGGACAAATTATGCTCTTTGGAAGGCACGAATGAAAAGCTATCTTCTTTGTCTTGGTCATAAAGTATGGAAAGCTATAGAAGCAAAATATACCATGCCTCCAAATGGCTTGACAACTGAAGATGAAATCAAAGAATATGATGTGGATGTCAAAGAAAAGAATGCTCTGCTAAGTTCTGTAAGTGACTTTGTGCTGACAAAAGTTGTGGACCTTGAAACTACAAATGAGTTATGGGATAAGCTGCAAAATTTGTATGAAGGAGATGATTTTGTAAAAGAAGCCAAGCTACAAAGTCTGAAAGTGAAGTATGAGGGTTTGAAGATGAATGAAGATGAAAACATAATAGCTTTTATGCAAAGAGTTGATGAATTTGTCACTGCAATAAAGGGTATGAGAGGAACTCTCGGTGATAAGGAAGTTGTGATGAAAATTCTCATATCACTACCAAAGTCATATAGTCACAAGGTGACTGCAATTGAAGAATTCATGACTGTGAATACTATTGACATAGATCAGTTACTTGGAAAGCTTACATCCTTTGAGATGAGAGATTTTGGTGATGCCCTACCTAAAGTTGAATCATCTTGTAAATCCAGTACTTCAGCAGAGATCTCCAGAGCTGAGAAATACAAGGTGGATGATGACTTTGATGAAATTGAATCCAACTTTGTTGATAGGCTTCAAAGAGGTTCCGATAAGTTCAAATGTAAATTACCTTTCAAATGTTTCTCCTATGGTAAAGTAGGTCATTATGCTTCCAGATGTCCTGAAAGAATTGAAAGAAATAAGAAGAAATATGAGAAAAGGCCTAGAGTTCCAAAGAAATGCTACTATGTCAAAGATTTTGATGATGAAGGGGTAACTGATGATGAATCTGATGATGCTAATACTAGTGCAAATAAATGTCTGTTTGTTGCTATTAAAGAAGATCTTGTGTCTACTAATTTTTCTAGTTATGTGAAGGATGAAAAACCAGTAGAAGAAAGTGCTTTGGCTGTTTAGTTGAGAAAGATAAGGACAAATGGATTATTGATAGTGGATGCTCATGTCACATGACCGGTGACAAAATTAAGTTTGTAATTTTGGAAAAGTATGATGGAGGACTAGTTAGGTTTGGAGATCATGCAGCTTGCAAGATTTGTGGAAAAGGATCTATTTCATTTGATGGAAAGCATAATACTAACAATGTTCTATATGTGAAGGGTTTGAAACATAATCTTTTGAGTGTTGGTTAGATGTGTGACAAAGGATATGATCTAAGATTCAAAGATAATGGGTGCAAGATCATGGAAAGTTCTGGAACTATGATTGCTACTAGTTTGTTGGATCTAGTGCATATAGATCTCTATGGTCCTGCAAGGGTGAGAAGTCTACAAGGAGACAAGTACTTCATGTTGCTTATTGATGATTATTCTAGAATGACTTGGGTTAATTTTCTAAGAGATAAATCAGAAGCCCTAGAGAAGTTTAAATCTTTCAAGGCAATGGTTGAGAATGAAATAGATTTGAAGATCAAATGCTTGAGATCTAATAGAGGAGGTGAGTTCGCATCAAATGACTTCAATATTTTCTATGAAGAGCATGGGATAAAGAGATATCTATCTGCATCTATGACTCCTCAGTAGAATGGAGTTGTGGAAAGAAAGAACAAGATAGTTCAGGAGGCTACTAGGACAATGATGAAGGAAGAAGGTCTACCAGAAGTCTTTTGGAAAGAAGCTATTCACATTGTTGTCTACATTCAAAACAGAGTTCAAGTGAAAGGTAATGGCACTAAAACTCCCTATGAATTGTGGTATGGAAGAATTCCCACAGTAAAATATTTCAAAGTCTTTGGAAGAAAATGTCATATCAGGAGAGATGAAGATCTAGGAAAGTTTGATGCAAGATGTGATGAAGGAATCTTTCTTGGATACTCTACCAAGAGTAAGGCTTACTGGTGCTACAAAAAAGGCTCAAAATGATTGTTGAGAGTGCAAATGTGAAGGTAAATGAAGGCAAAGAAAGAATATTAGACCTAAGTTTTTATGAACCAGATGAACCTATGACTATAGTAATTGAAGAGAAAGATAAGAAAGTAGATAGTCAGGATGAAGAAGAGGCTCCAGAAAATGCTGTCAAGACTCCTAGGTATGTAGGGATCAATCATTCTGAGGATCAGATTATAGGTGACAAGAACAAAGGTGTGCTAACAAGAAGAAGAGTTGCAGAAGAACAAGTCAATTACTATTTGCTTTCAAAAATTGAACCAAAAACTGTGAATGAAGCATACAATGATAAAAATTTGGTAAAGATAATGGAGGAAGAATTATTGCAGATAAAGAAGAATGAAACATGGGAATTAGTTCCTAGACCTATTGACAAGAATGTTATTGGAACTAAATGGGTCTTCAGGAACAAGCTGAATGAAAATGGAGAAGTTGTAAGGAATAAAGCAAGACTTGTATGTAAAGGATATTCTCAAATTGAAGGGATAGATTTTGAAGAAACCTTTGCCCCAGTAGCTCAGATTGAAGCAATCAGAATGTTTCTGGCATTTGCAGCTCACAAAGATTTTAAGGTATATTAGATGGGTGTGAAATCCACCTTCCTAAATGGTCAGTTAGAAGAGGAAGTAAACATTAAGCAACTGGAGGGATTCCAATTATCAAATCAAAGTGATATGGTATGCAAGTTGAAGAAAGCATTGTATGGACTCAAACAAGCTCCTAGAGCCTGGTATGCAAGGTTAGACAAGTATTTATTGCAATTGGGATTCAGTAAAGGTAATGCAGATAGCAATCTGTACTTCAAAATCAATGATGATCAGATCTTGATTGTTGAGGTATTTGTTGATGACATTATCTTTAGAGGAAATGAAGGTATGTGCATAAGTTTTGCTGGTGAGATGAAAAGTGAATTTGAAATGTCCATGTTTGGTGAAATGAATTTCTTTTTGGGTCTATAAATTAATCAATCAGATAAAGGAATATTCATATCTCAGTCTAAGTATGTGAAAGAGTTGCTGAAGAAGTTTGGGATGGAAGACTCTAAACCGGTATGTACTCCCATGGTGACTGGTTGCAAGTTGAGGAAAAATGATGAATCACCTAAGGTTGATCAGAAAAATATAGATCCATGATTGGAGGATTGCTTTATCTAACTCAAACCAAACCCGATATTATGCATGCAGTCTGTCTTGTTGCAAGGTTTCAATATGATCCAAGAGAATCACATATGACGGCAGTTAAGAGAATCCTGAGGTATTTGAAAGGTACTCCAGATTATGGCTTATGGTATCCAAAGAACAATGATTTCACTCTAAGTGCTTATATAGATGCAAATTGGGCCAGAGATATCGATGACAAAAAAATACAAGTGGAGGTGCCTTCTTCTTGGGAAATAGATTTCTTTCATGGCTGAGCAAGAAACAAGATTTAGTATCCTTATCAACTGCAGAAGCAGAGTATATTACAGCAGCATGTTGTTGTACTCAAGTTTTATGGATGAAGTAGACTTTGAAGGATATAAGAGTTGTGTATGAAGATCCAATTACAATCTTTTTGTGACAATAAAAGTGCCATAAACATTTCAAAGAATCCAGTGATGCACTCAAGAATAAAGCACATATCAATAAGGTATCACTTTTTGAGAGAAAATGTGGCAGAGAATAAAGTAAAATTGGAATATGTGTCCGCAAAGGATCATATTGTAGACATTTTCACTAAGCCTCTACCTAAAGATACCTTTGAGTATCTCAAAGAAAAGATAGGGGTCATTACCCCTCCTGCACTGAACTAAGATGCATAGGAATGCATCAATCCAGTGGAGCTCAAAGTGTCATTCCTTGATCTGGATTGATGAAGGCTACCTCTCAGGGGGAGTAGCTAAGTGTTTCTGATAGAGTAAATGGATTGGAGAAATAGCATGCAAGTATGTGCCCTTTGCCATTGATGTCAAAGGGGAAGAGAAATCATGTGAAAAAATTAGGAGAAGAAAGAATGCAGTGCAGATGTGTAAAGAGAAAGGGGGAGAATCTTGTCTTGATGGTCTTTTTAGTTTTTCACATTATATGTTGCCATCAATGACAAAGGGGGAGATTGTTGCAAGTATGTGCCTAATCGGTGTTGTCATTAGTGTCAACTATGCTCTTACTTTGTTGAGGATATTGAGAAAATTAGCCCCTCTGGTGATAACAATGTGTTGCAGTAGAAACAGTGCATTACAGGCAGAAGAACAGTCCAGAAGAATGCTCCGCATTTCCTGTAGAATAAATTTCTTTGCCTATGGATTAGAATTTATTTAGAAGCTTGTCTAAAGATGTTATATTCTAGGTTTGACCCTCTGGTATGAAGAATTGAGAGTTATTTTCACCAGAGTGAAAATAACTTTTTCTGTGTGTTTGGTGGTGACGGGGAGAAAGTGTTTTTCTCCACATTCCTCCGCATTGAAGTATTTTGGTCTACAGTTCTGGAAATAAGTCTTTGATGATGTTAAGTTCCTTCAACTGTAATGGTTCATGATTTGGTGGTCCGTAAGCTATCTTTTACTTATGACAGTGGTTGACAGTGTTGTTCTTGTGCTCTGATTTGAAGAATCTGATTAATAGAGTTGTTAGATATCATGTGGTTGTTCCTAGTGATTACAGTGTAGTTATGGATGTCTCTTGATCATGCTCCTACATTTGGATTGGTTCACAAGGTTTAATTTAGATCGTGCATGAAGCGTGTTCTTGAGAATACTTGTGTTAACATCAGTCTTGGCCGACCTGGTTGAATTCATCATCTACAGAGATACATCAAAGATTGTGATAGCGTGTTGTAGCATGGAAGATTGTGTTTGAGTCCCAGCTAAGGCATGGTGTGATCCGCATACATTCTTACATCTTTTCCTTAGCTGAATTTATATTAGGTCCAAACCTCTTTTATGTATGTTTGTAATGCTAACCTTGGAGATTGTTCCAACAGTTGATGATTGTAATGCTGACCTTGATGATCATTCCAAGGTTGATGTAGTGTATAAATACTTGTAATTGAATCATGTAAATATATCCAAGTGCGAAGATACAAAGATAAAGTGAAGTAAGGTTGCATAGTAGAGAAGAGGTGTTTTTTTTTGTTCTTCAATGGAACTGAACCTTGGCATGGAGTAGATGAACCATCAACATTGTTATCTCAGTTCAACCTTTTGGCAGTGAGCCTTTCTTTGCAATGAGTAATTTGGGCAATGAGCCTCTATTTTTCGGTATTGATATAACTTATATATTTCTGTGGGCTAACACCCACCATTGTTTTTCCCTTTTAGGGTTTTCCACATAAAAATCTGGTGTCTCCTGTGTTGTTTATGGTTTTGTGTTGAGCTTCTCATTTGATGCTTTCATGGTTGTATCTGAATATAAGTAATTGATAAGTTGATAATCATATTTGCTTAAAATTTTAGGACAACTGATTCACCCCCCCTCTTAGTTATCTAGTGCAGTTTAACACAAGTAACACATCAACAGGAATTTGTTGTAAGGAAATCACATTTAAATGATTGTCCTTCAATTTGCAAATATTGTTGGTGCCTGTAATTGTCACACACAAACTTATTTCCCTAGACATTGCATGTAGTATAAGCTATCGTATTGGTCAACTTTTCCTAATTTGGCAAAATAGGAATCTTGTAGAAGGATAGTGATGCACCTATGTCAACTTGGGAATCATATTGTTTTCCATTGATAGTGACTATGATGTACTAGGAAAATTTTATTGTTAAAAGATGTACCAAGTAGTTGGGTTCTAAATGTGGCTTTAGCTCTGGAAGTACAAATAATACTAACTTGACTTTACTAGGATCTCTAATTTCAAGGGGAGATTGCTCTTTAGGCTTTCCTTCTTCCCTGACTTCTTGGATCTTGATTGAGGAAGGTGGTGTATATATGTTGGGTATGTTGGCACAACAAATTCATATGAACTTTCATGGATAGAATAAGATGTATTTGGTCTATCTTCATGTGGGGGATAGAATGGACTAGCAGATATGAAAGAACAATCTTCTTCCATATGGAAAGATTCTAAGGCTTTTATAATTTGGTCGTTGGATTGGGTTTCAATCTTAGAACCTCTACTATACTTTCTATCTTTCCTTTTTGTTTGTGGGAAATAAAATGAGAAAGGTTGAGGACATGAAGAAGAAGTACATTCATCATCATATTGGTCCATACATGTTAGTTGTTGAAATTGCATTTGTTATTGGTATTGTTGATAAGGATATTGTGGTTGATTTTGTTGCTAATAATAATTTTTTCTTGGCTCATGTGGCCTATTATTCTCTATATACTCATCTTGATCTATTCATTTTTTTCTCTTGATGGATAATTCATCATGACAGTTGAGTAGTCATATTGATCTTCTAAGTAATGTTCTGCTTCTTGCAGTGTTTCTGCAAGGTCATCAAGGGCAGCTTCATCCTCATCTTCATATTCTTCAATGATGGGTTTATAAATATTCTCTTGAAGATATAGATCTTCTTCCTCATCTACTATGTCCCACCATGCGGCTGCATCAGGATCTAAGTAAATAGCTTTAACATCTCGGTTCTTGCAATGAGAATCAAGGGCTTTATGGTTGAGCTTGTTACAAATATAGAAAATGATTTGATGGCTTTGAGGGTGAGGATGCATGCATTTGTGCATGAACTTGTATTTAGGAGCATAATGTAGACGATTGAATTTCACCATCGCACAATTCATGTCATCGCACTACATTCACATTAATTCATGTCAAATCACCTGATTCTCACCATTCCACATTAATTAAATAAATTCCAATAAATCATCATATTCCTCTAATTAATTAAATAATACAAATTATTTAATTAAATCATTATTCTTCCAATTTAAATAAATAAAATCAAAAATATTTATTTAAATAATCAAATTTCCCTCCACTATAAATAAATTCAAAATATTTATTTAAATAATCTATTTCCTCCTAAATGAATTAAATTAAATATTTAATTCAATTATTCCATGTGCACATGAAATTAAATAATTTATTCATTTAATTTCCCATTTATCCTCACCCACCATAATTTCCTCCAATCAAAATCAGTTAACAGATCAATCAAAAGAGTTGACTCATCAATCAATTCAATTATCTATTCAATTAAATCAGTTAACAAATCAATCTAATTTGTTAACAGATCAATCAACCTAGTCATCTAATCAATCTATCCACTCAACTCTCCAATCAAGTCTGTTAACTCCCATGATTCATGAAAGAGCCAGGACACGTGTCCTTCTCTGATTCACGCACATTCTCTCAACCATCCACAACCATTGATCTTTTTGTCCATCCTCAACCATTGATCTACATTATCACAAGTCTATAAATCAATCTTTCCTCTCCATTCTTCAACATCTCTCATTTTAGTAAACTTATGATGTCCTTATCATTCCTTGGGAGATCACATTTATGCTTGGCAATATAGAGCAATCCACATCGCATAGAGCAAAGAACAAATCGACTCAAGATTTGGGTGCTATCTCAGTATCGCTCAATCTGTTTGGTTTGTTTGTGTGTGTTGAAGGTAATTTGCTTTGTAATTTGTATTGCTTTCATATTATTTACATATTTAGATTTTAACTAATACATTTTGGCATGCTCGGTAGGACCCACGTCCCTAAAAACTAACATTTTTGTGGAGATTTCTGTATAGAATTTTTTATAGGAACAAAAGCACACCTATGACTGTCAATGCGTGCCCACGTTTCATGTCAGCATGCCTATGCAAGAGGTAGACGTTGTAGACACCCTAAAATGACCATGTCGTCGCACCACTTACATTTCGTCAATTCTTCCAAATCACCTGCATTTCAACATTAATTGAATAATCTAATTATTTAATTAATTTCATCTAATTCCTCTAAATCTCCTAAATTCAACATTAATTAAATAAATTGTATTTATTTAATTAATTAAATTAAATTCCTCTATATTCTTCTAAAATTAAATAATTTTAATTATTTAATTAAATCATTATCCTCTTTCAAATTTCAAGTCTCCATTAATTAAATAAATCCAATTATTTAATTAATTCATCACAAATTTCCTCTTATCTACAATTAAATAATTTACATTATTTAATTAAATCACTTGTTCTTCTAAATTTAAATAAATCATGCAAATTTATTTAAATTGTCTCAATCCTCTAAAAATAAATAAAATCAAATATTTTATTTATAATCTTCTGTTCCTCAATCATGCACAAACAATTAAATAAATTTATTTATTTAATTTCAGTTATCTTCCAATTCCTCTTAAAATATCTTGTTAACTCATGTGCACAATCAGTCTTATTTTTAGAACTCTAAAAAAGGCAAAATTTCAAGTTGAGTTATCTATTCAATCAATCTTGTTTTCATCATATCTTAATAAAAATATTCTTATGGATTGACACATGTCGTGTGCACATTCATCATGGTTATTTGTTTTATCTCCTCCGTTGATTCTTTTGAATTATCTGGACCATTGATCGATCTTTGTTGAAACCTATATAAACCCTCCTCATCTCCTTCACAATTCCTCTTCGATCACTTATTCTCAAGCATACTTAATAGCGCTTTGAACATACATCGCATCGATTGAGCAACTTCACGATCTTTTGACATTGATCTTTGAGCACTTTGAGCACTTTACTTGCTTGTTGCAAACATGGTTTCGCAGCACTATTGAGCAATCCACATTCATCCAAAGGGAACAATACAAGTCTCGGTAAAAGCTTTCATATTTCATTGATTAATTGGTAATGGCTTTTATTTAGATTAGTTCTCTTTATGTTATGGGCTTTTGATTTAATTTGTTTTGATTTAGTCAATTTTCCTCATACACAGACACACCCGTGTTTTAAAAGTGCACCTGTGTCTTTCATATATCGATGCCTCATTTTTGCAGATCGGGACTCATTTTAGTTGATTTTTACATGTTTTCTAGTTCTTGTGCTTGGCTAACATTCCTGTCTATTTGTTCATGCTAATAAACTTGATTTTATTAACAGGGTAGACATTAATTTTCAAGCATAAAACTATTCCTGTGTAAAAGCATGTATTTGCCTTGTAAAAGCGCGCCTATGTTTGGATAATCAGAGAGAAGCTTTCAAATCCTCAGATCCATCATTCCTAACCACTGGATCACCCAATCCCTCAACAAGTCACCATGTCTATCCACATTTTTCTCTATTTTTTGGCATGTTTTATTGACGGTTTCGAAAGCGTGCTTGTCCAATAAATAAGTGCACATTTTCTCTATATCTGTGCGCATGTACCTAAAAGCGCGTCGGTGGTTGTCAAAATCAAATTTTCTAAAAGCATGCCTATGTTGTTGTCAGTGCACCTGCGCTCTCTGTTGATGCACATGTGCTCTCTGTCGGCGTGCCTGTGCAGGAAGGTGAAGAATAGTCAATTTCATTCTATTTTCTATTATTTGTTGTCTATCCTACTCATTTATCAGTTTTGTATCTGTTGTTCTTGTTGTTTTTGGCCACTATTTTTGGTTTTGCCTTAACTACTTCTTTGGTGTTGGAACTAACGTGGCACATCTTATACCTCAACCAAACAAGCAAATAAAGATTAAGACTACTAATGCGATTTGGTGAAGGATGTATGCCAAAGACAAAAATTTTTATCACTAAGTCTTAGGACACAGATTTCATTTTTTCTTAAGGGAATTTACATGTGTTTTTCCATGCTTGGAATTGCTTAAATGTTAGGACACACATTTCATTTTTCTTAAAGGAATTTACATGTGTTTTTTGTGCTTGGAATTTCTTAAATGTGTATGCTCTTCCTTCACACAACATGATATTGGGAATCAAAAACATTTAAGTCATTCATTTTTTTGCTTTCCACATGTATGATATCCTCCTTTAGAAGGGCCTACTTTTGGATTGTGTTTCATCCAAGAGGGATGACCCTAAGCGGATCTTTCCTTTGGACTGCTATATAAATTGGTTAAGGTGAAAGACAAGACCTAACTAGTGTGAGCCTTTGTCATATGGTGCCAACTCGAAAGGAGGTGTACCAACACTTTGTGAAAGAAATTTTACATTGTGTGAGGTATATGAGACTCCTAGTAGGATTGGTTAAAGCTTTTAGTAGCTTGTCAGATGCTCGCAAGGCATTGGTCCCCCGAAGAAGTGACTAGCAACCTTGTAGTTAATATCCATCT
This sequence comes from Cunninghamia lanceolata, assembly GCA_027924645.1. Classification (NCBI taxonomy): domain Eukaryota; kingdom Viridiplantae; phylum Streptophyta; class Pinopsida; order Cupressales; family Cupressaceae; genus Cunninghamia; species Cunninghamia lanceolata. Next base: position 6,392,167 of record BSBN01000082.1, read on the forward strand.
GATCCACCTCTAGACACTTCGATAATTTTTAGTGCAAGGGTATGATGCCCACAAGATTGTTGAAATTAAGGAACACTGAGAGGGGGGGTGAATCAGTGTTCTGCAAAACTTATTATTATGTTCCTTTATTAATTCACCACATACATTCAAAAGAAAGAAGCATGAACTTAAGAACAGCAACAACAAGATCATCACACATGAACACCAAGATTTTTACGTAGAAACCCGGTTAAGGGAAAAACCACGGTGGGGGTTAACCCATAAGATTTTATACTCTTTTTAAAGTATTACAAATGGGAAGGCACATGCCTTCGGGCACACTACCCACAGTTCACTACTCAAAGGAGGCTCGCTGCCTACAAGATCAATTACAAAGAGTTCACTAAAATATTTGAATTGAAGAATAGCATCTAACAATGCAAGATTATAGTTTTGGTTAGGCTCAATATACTAACTTCACACACTTCATCTCTCACTACCCTATTTCACTATTCTGCCATGATCTGGAGCTTAGATCTCTTTGCTTCGCACTTGATACTACCACACTTCGCACCTATCACCTCATATTCATACAACCATACATCAAAATGCTCACACCCATCAATCATATATATCCGCAACATGAAATTACATCAACTACACAGTCGACCTCAAGAAAACTTGGAAACTTTTTCAAGATCACTATTTTGTCGGCTAAATCCATGCACAAACATCAATGCAAACCAAAACCTATGTATTCAAGTCACCACACATGTTGGCCAATACCACTGGATCTCATAAATTACTCAACCAACCACTTCTCTTAATCTGCACAAGGATCAAACATCAAGTCGGCCTATTCTTCACCGGACTGAACTGTCTAACCAAAACCCAATACTCAGATGCTTGTAACTTTCAATCCCTTCATCACCAGAGGTTAAAAATTTGGATTTAGGTAGCCTTGACATCCCTTAACATTCCCTTAGATCCACAGCACAATATGATTACCTGTGGAGAAATCTGGACCAAAATGTTGAACCCTGTCATATGCTCTGTTCCTGTCTATCCTAGACAAATCTACAACCTGACTTCCAGTATGATCAAATGATACAATGTGGATGTGTAAGATAGATTTAATTTCCATAATGACAACCCCTAACATGCCTAGCAGTGTCTCTTGCCAACAAAGATTACTCACCATAAGGCCCCCTTGAGATGAGACAGAACTCCCCAGCTTAGCATAAGCTACTTGTAGCTTTCCAGGGAAAGGGTGATTGGGTTATCCTTCCAATCTTAGAGGTCCCTATTTGTCCTCTCTTGCAAAGACAAAAAAATGTACACACCCATATTAGGTGTGATGACATTTGAGTCGATGAAGACTCTATGTGTCGGCTGAATTTATCACAATGAAACCGTGTCCTTAGGCATAAACTATGCTTGACTTGTTTTCAATTGTGTTATACCTTTTTATAAGTCTTGAACATACACTCTTTTGTTACAAACAGTCTTTGTGTTTATCACCTATTGTGTTTTTCTTGTCAAAAAGTAAATCCAAGAGTCCAAAATTCAAATAAAAAATCTAAAAACATAGTGATTAGACTTTCCCTTTTCACATTTTCCTTGTCAAAATCCAAAAATCCAAAAACATAGTGTAAAACTTTCCCTTTTAGCATCTTCATTTAGCCAAAAAATCAAAAAAATCCAAAAATAAACAACATCATTCCATCTTCATCCATAATCATTTTCCAAAGCCATCCCAAAACATCAAATCATTCCATTAACTTGGTTATCAATCTCAAAATATAGATCATACAATCCCCTAATTTGTCTTCTAGACCAATTAGTAGCAAACCAACTAGTGAACAAACCTACCTTCAAAATGGGATCTCTTTTAAGATTAGTCAAATTCACTATAGCCTTATCTTGTCTCACTTTGAAATCATTAGTCTATTTCAGGGTAGATAATAAAAAATCCAAAAATCTGTGGATCTAGATTTTATAACTCTTAACCAAGCCAATAATTCATCCAAATCACATACCTACTACTTGATCAAAACAAAACAAGACCATGGAAAACACTCCAAATCTGCCACAAGGAAATCCTGAAGTACCTACCTCCGAAGTAGCCATTGATTTATCAAATTTTACCATGGGCATGAACTCTAGCATCTTTGTTCCTACAGGGTATATAGCAGGAGCTTCTTCATCCCAAACTCTAACTCAACAAACACATGAAGAATCCCATGACCTAGATGATGACCTATAAGACCTCGTGATCTTGGAGAAAATTAGTAAACTTTTGGATGCAAATCGCGATCATTACTTCCATCTACTTGCTCAAAAAGGAGCTAAGTTGCCTTACGATTTTGATACTTTACAAATCTAAGAAAAATATATCTTTAACACCTCCATGGCCACCATGGGTGGAGGTCATCCATCTTCATTACCCACAACATCTACCTTATCACCTTCTTTTCCAACTGATGATCTTCTATTCACAAACCTATTCAACAAAATACCAATTGAACCACTCCTAAAACCATCATACATAGGTGTCCAACACCACTCTAACCCATCTTCTTCTATCGTACACAATCCCGCTACTAATCTACAACCATCATCTTCTTCTAGACCAAACAACCCTACTTTGAATCCACAACAAATATCTTCTTCTATTCCCAACAACACTTGTGTGAATCCTCCACAAGTATCTCACGCTCACTCTTCCACAACCAACATACCCATCAATCCATCCCAAAATAACACAAACCTCTCTAGCACATTACAACAACCATCAAACCAACAATACAATTCCTCTTATCAAGGTCAACAAACTCCACACCAATACCAACAACCTCCAAACCAAAACTACCAACAACCACCATCTAACTATCAACAACCACCATCCAACTGTCAACAACCACCAAATCAGTATCAACAACCACCAACCAACTATCAACAACCACCTTCCAACATTCAATATTATTATCCACCACCACCAACATCTGGAATTGAAATTACACTCCAAAACTTGCAAAATAGGTTTCCAATCTTACACTCAGAAAAATCAAAAAGACTTTCTCATTTGAGGAAGTTTGTCCATATCCTTTCGATTTCTATATTCCCATGCTCCCTTTTCCTAAAAACTTTGAAGTACCCAAATTCGAAAAGTACAAAGGAAAAGGCGATCCCCAAGAGCATTTAAGGGAATTTTACATGGATTGTTTAGAGGTCGCTCATGATGATACATATCTCTTGCATCTCTTTCCTCGAAGTCTCAGAGGACAAGCCATAGAATGGTTTTCACACTTACCTCCAGGTATGAAATCCTTTAGTGAATTAGCTAAGAAGTTTGTCACCCATTTCTCTTTTAACATCGAACATGAAGTCACCATGACAGACTTGTGAAATACTAAACAAAGAAATGGTGAAACCTTCATCTCCTTCCTGCAAAGGTGGAGAAATATGGCTGGAAAATGCCCTTGGCCTCTACCTGAGAAGCAGTTAGTACATATATTTGTCCAAAATTTGAATCAAGAACTTGAATTTCATCTACAAATACAATGTGCTAACTCCTTTGAGGAAATCATTTCAAAATGGATCAACATAGAAAAAGCCCTTATTGCTAAAGGACTTGTGAAAATATTCAAAGAAGTAAAAGACAACACTCCTGCATCAAATGACAAACCCCACTTTTGGGCTAAAAACAAAATGTTGTTGGAGATGGTGTTGTGGATGCCAAACATGTACAAATAGTCCAAACACCTCTTAACCTCCAAACACCGCAAAATAACAATCCTCCCCCTCAAAGGGACCAACCTAAACAAGACTTTGCACCCAAAAATAGATTCACTTCCTTGGGAGAACCCATTGAATCTATACTTAAGAATCTTGTCCAAAATGGTTTAATCACATTGCCTGAAACCAGACAATACGATGAACCTAATTTTAAACCCGCATGGTACAAAGACAATGAATATTGTGAATTCCATTGAGTAAAAGGACATAAAACTCCAGGGTGCATGAAGTTAAAAAACCTCATACAAAATCTCATTGATCATGGAGATGTTATCATCGATGGCACTCCTCCACCCACAACAAATAAAGACCTTGGTGTTTATACAGATCCATTCCCTCCTCACATAAAAGGAAACAACTCCAATAATAAAGGTAAAGGTGTAAATAACTTATCAGGAGTATATGATTTTGTCATTGGTCATTTTAGTGAAAGTTTTGTATCCACTCTTACAATCAAGGGTAAAGCTCTTGATTGTGTAGTAACTACTCATCGAGGTCACGTTACCCTTTGTAGGTCAACATCAACTAGTCAGACCCATTCTGAGTATAATTTACTAGACCATTTGGGAAAAAAACCATCATTCATATCCATTCTTGATCTCCTTCGCACTTCACCTAAGAATAGGGACATCCTAGAAAAAGCCCTTAAAGAGTCATCTATCCTTGAAAACATTGACACTATACAATTTAAAGCCATGATAGGACATATTGCCTCTCCACATCACTTGGTCTTTATAGAACAAGATATCCCTTTCCAAAATTCATGTCATAATGAATCCTTACACATTGAAGTGTACATCCACCAACGTAAAGTCAAATGAGTCCTTATAGATGGTGGTGCTATTCTTAATATATGTTCTTTAAAGCTATTAAAACAATTGGGATATTCTATTGATGCTACTGACTCTTCCAACATAATGACAATCAAGGCTTATGATGATGCTGAAAAGGAATCTGAAGAGGTCATTCATTTACCTATTAGATTGGGGCATGCCTTAGTGGAAACTCGATGTCAGGTACTGGATCTTGACCTCCCCTACAACATTATCCTTGCTCACCCATGGATTCAAACCATGTAGGCCGTCCCCTCCACCTATCACCAATGTCTGAAATTCCCCTACAATGGTATGGAAATTACCATTCCTGGCAATATGAACCCTTTCAAATTTTGTCGCACCATGCAAGGTAGATACCTGAATTCAAACCAAGTACCTAAAAATGAGGTGGCTCATCCTTCATCCACATATGTCGATCCAACCACATTATCTACCAAATCTCCTAAGAAAGACATACCCGAGGTCAAGGTTTAGTACAAGGATGTAGGGTTCAGAGAATATGACTTGCAGAACTCTTGCTATGTAGGGAACTTGCCCTTATCAAGCCAAAGTCTTATGGCAAACCTTCTGTGGAAAAAGCATGTAAACAAAAATCCATCAAACCTATACCACCAATAGTATTCATACATGAGTGCAATCTAGAAGATGAACATATTAAAGACATATCCTCTTGGCTTTTCCAAGATGAGAAGGAACCAGTCATCCTACCTGTGGACAAGTAAAACAATGGTCATCGTATTGTAAAAAATATGGGATATAAAGGACAAGGTGTACTTGGACTCCATGAACAAGGCACTCTAGAACCCATATCTGTCACAAGAAAACTCAATAAATATGGTTTGGGATTCAGTAAGGAGCTACCCCGCTCCTCTGATATATAGTTTATACTCGACGAAGTGGCAAAGGCTTTTCCTATAGTTGAAACTTCTATGGAGGATACCATTGATGATTCTCATCTTCACCTCACCAATTTATTTCATGAATCATCTATCTTCATGATCTCATCCATTTCCCTTACCTCAAATACCAAATCACAAACCATTTCCCTTGTATATCCTGACCTAATCGATTGGGACCAACAAGGGCCTCATGTCCTGGACACTTTTCAAAACGATGAAGCTCTAGAAGAATTTTTGGGACTTAGAGATGGTATACCCCAAGGTGACCACAAGGCTAGTTTTATCATGGATCTCTCTCCTATTGCATATTTCAGGGAGAACGTCAAATCTTTCAGTTGCAAAAATATGAATAAAATAAATCGATCTTTAGGTGAAAACCACACTATGGAACCTTCTGATGTCAAAATAGTAAAAAGAAAGGATGCATCCGATGGTGAAAACCTCTCTAAGGTGCCTAAGGATGAAATATTTGACCTTCCCCCACCATCGAAATATCAGGAGAAGTCTTCTTTATTGGTGGAAAAATCTTAGGAAATGAATATTGACATGGTCCAAAATCCTAAGATCACATACTTAGTAGATTCTTTGTCTCAACAAAATAAAAACTTCACAAAGTTCTTTTAGAAAATGGTAGTTAACTTTGCATGGACCTATGCCAACATGTCAGGATTAGATCCTGCATTAGTAGTCCATCATCTATTAGTTTCACCAGGAGCTAAACCAATCAAACAAAAATCATGCAAGATGCACCCATAGATTGCTTTATTGGTCAAGGTTGAGCTTGAGAAGTTGCTTGATACCAAATTCATATGTCTTGTGGATTATACAGATGGGGTTTAAAATCTGGTACTTGTTTCTAGGCCGAATGGGGGCATTCACATTTGCGAAGACTTCAGAGACTTGAATAAAGCCTATCCCAAGGATGATTTTCCAATGCCTAGCATCGACATCATCGTGGACCTAATGGCAGGCCATGAAATGCTTTCTCTCATGGACAGTTTTTCTAGCTACAACCAAATCATGATTGCACCCAAGGACCAAGATAAAATGGCTTTTACATGTCCTTAGGGGAACCATTGTTGGCAGGTCATGCCATTTGGCCTCAAAAATGCTGGTGCTACTTACCAACGAGCAATGACGGTAATCTTACACGATTTGTTTCATACCATTATGGAAGATTATGTCAATGACCTCCTAGGTAAATCTACACAGGAAGATCACTTGAAAGTGTTAGAGCAGATATTTGATCAGCTAGAGCAATATCAACTAAGGCTAAATCCAATGAAGTGCATCTTCAGTGTAACATTTGGCAAACTACTGGGATACATTGTATCTCGACAAGGCGTTGAGGTCAACCCTGCAAAGGTTAAATCTATTGTTGAAATGTCTCCTCCTAGTGATCTTAAATAGTTGCGAAGTCTTCAGGGAAAGCTACAGTCCATCTGATGGTTCATCTCACAACTGGCAGACAAATGTCAAACCTTCTCACACTTACTCCGTAAGGATGTCACTTTCAAATGGGACAGTAAGTGCCAAGATGCCTTTGAACACCTAAAAACTTATCTTGCTTCAACACCAATGTTAATGCCTCCAGTCATCGAGAAACCTCTTCTACTTTACATCTCCACTATATCAATAGCCTTGGGGGCACTTCTTGCACAAAACGATAACTCAGGTAAGGAACAGGCAATTTACTACATTAGTCACACCTTAGTGGGATATGAGCTCAACTATACCCCTATAGAAAGAGCTTGTTTAGCAATAGTGTTCACTTCCCAAAAGTTGTGGCACTATATGTTGAACTAGCATACAAAGCTTATATCTAAGGTCGATCCTTTCAAATACTTGCTTTCCAAAGCAACTCTTATAGGATGCCTCACAAAATGGGTAATGATTTTAACTGAGTTTGACATCGAATATGTGGACTGCAAAGCTATAAAAGGGCAAGTAATTGCAGAACAACTAGTTGAGGCTCCAATAATAGATACGCACCCCATGCTATCTAAGTTTCCAGATGAAGGGATCTTCAACCTCTCTACATCGGTCAAGTGGAAACTATACTTTGATGGATCATACACTCAGCATGGTTCTGGAGGAGGTATTCTCTGCATCACCCCACAAGGTGATTGTATCCCTAAATCATATCAGCTTGCTTTCCCATGTACCAACAACATAGCCGAGTATGATGCATTACTAACAGGTCTCCGAATGGCTATTCAGTGGAACATCAAATGGCTTCAGGTCTATGGAGATTCTCAACTTGTCATTCACCAAGTCACAGACGAATATCAAACTAAGGATGACAAGTTGATGCCCTATAAGAAGATGATGGACAACTGTAAACAACATTTTTGCAATCTTTCCTTTGATTAGATCCCAAGAGTCAACAACAAGGCTATTGATGGAATGGTGACTATTGGATATCTTCTAGACATGCCGACCAACATACAAAACTGTGAATTCTTGGTAGAATAGCTACTAATACCGTCTATTGATATTCCACAGAATAAAATTATCTGCGAGCTTGTTGGTCCCAACTCAACGTGGTATCAAGATATATAAAACTATCTTCATAACAACACCCTCCCATCCGATCTGACATCAACACAAAAGAAAACCTTCATTCGTCGAGCCTCCCATTTAACCATCCTAGGAGATACACTATACCGATGGAGTCTCGATGGTATCCTCCTTAGATGTTTAAACTTGAAAGAAGCTGAAACTGCTTTAAGAGATATACACGAGGGTATCTGTGGAGCACATTCCACCAGTCCCAACCTAGCAAAGAAGTTGCTCAGAACTAGATATTTTTGTCCCACAATGGAACAGGATGCTAACTAGTTCGCCAAAAAGTGTCTTCAGTGTCAACATCATGGAGATTTGATTCATGCGCATGCTCATCAACTGCAACTAATGATCACTCCATGGCCATTTTTACAATGGGGTCTTGACCTTGTAGGCAAGATACATCCCTCTCTTCCAATGGCCACAAGTTTATAATTACTGCCATTGAGTATTTTATGAAGTGGGTGGAAGCTATTCCCATGACTTACATAACTGGCAAGCAAATTGCTAAATTTATCCTAAATTATATCATTTGTCGGCATGGTATCCCCATGGCTATAGTGACCGATAATAGTAAACCATTCAAAAACTAAGAGGTATGTGCCTTACGCATGTAATATCATATCCAACATCAATTTTCTATGCCATACTATCCCCAAAGCAATGGCCAGGTTGAGGCTTTGAACAAAACAATCCTTAAAATACTTAAAAAGACAGTCAATGAAGCCAGTTGTGATTGGCATCTCCAGCTTAATCCTACCCTCTAGGCCTATAGAACAAGCATCTGAACCCCAACTGGAGCCACATCCTATGCTTTCGCATATGGAACTGAAGCTGTTTTGCCTATAGAGGTCGAGATCCCCTCTCTCGGTGTCTCTATGTAGCATTTGATTGATGGAGAGGAGTTCAGAATATCCAGGCTACATGAATTGGAGCTCCTAGATGAAAGATGCCTTGCAGCATTAAACCATCTTTAGGTCTATCAGAATCACCTACGCCATAGCTACAACAAAAGAATCAAAGAACGACATTTCCAAGTGGGCGATCTAGTCCTAAAAGAAAATCAAAGAAACTTGCAAGACAAAGAAAAGAAAGGTAAATTTGAACCTAACTGGTTGGGGCCTTTCGTCATCATAGCAGCATATGCATCAGGGGCATACTCCCTAAAAACACTTGAAGGAATTCCTCTTGATGAACCCATCAACAGTGTTCATCTCAAGAAATTATATGCCTGATCCTTGGGAATATCCTAGCAGAAAATAACAAAAAAAAATTAAAATTTAAAAAAAACCCAAAAAATAATAAATATATCAAAATATCAAAAAAATAGAAAACCCCAAAAAAATGTTCATCCTCTAGTGAAAACCCGGTAAACAGGCACCTTGGATAAGTACCATAGTGAAAACCTAGCAAACAGGTGCTATGTGTACGAGTCAACACTACCATCTATCCGATCTTCCCATCCATCTTTTTCATTTTCATAATAAAACCATACCATCCATAATAAAATGCATTAACCCTCACATTCCCAATTGTCCATCTATCATGGTTTGGAAATCAATTACTGTCAAGTGTTCTATCCTTGTCTCATCCATAGTCAGTCCATCCAGTTTCTCTTATCCTAAGTCAGTTCACCTAAGTTTCATCCATCCTTGATCAGTCACCTTTCTCCATAATACAACCCTTTACCGGAATGGGGGCAAGTTTCCTTAAACCTAAGGCTAGGAATGGATCCTCATTTACATTAGGGGAAGTTATCACAAATTCACTCTTCACTCATCCATCACCACTTTCATCACACCTCATCAATTGACACATTCTTCACACCTCCCAGAACTACATATCATCATCATCATCTTAATGTGCCTTGATCCCATTAATACAGGGTATGTAGGCAGTCTGGAATATGAAGGAAGTATCCAATACTTAGGCACATATGATACACCCCATCATCCATCTCAACCCATAATAAATTCATCTTTGTCACTTCATCCATTTCCCACACTCCATACTATCCATAAACCACCTAGACATGACTAACTCAAGCACAAACGAACTATGCATCCTTGTGGAAGCTAAAATGGTTATCAAATATGAAACAGAAAAGACTACTCCTAAAAAACAATACGTCACTACATTCCATTTGCTATATCTAGGTATATCCATATATCTTGGATCCAAAGCCTTTAACGGATTCATCTTTCCTACGATAAGGCCTCAAATCTTTCTAGAATACCTGCTTTGACAAGAAAACATGTTGGTTGTCTATTGGTTTTATCTGTTGGTTATTTTTTCTTTTTGATTTATCATGTGTCCCTTTTAAAATGCACATTCAAAACTACCTTGATCTTTCTATATCTTGGTATGTCACGATAATGTATAAATTGGGGCATAGTAATTTCTTTTGTATGTTGTGTTTGAGGGATGAATTTATTCCCCTATTAGGTCTAATATCTATCTTGTATGTGTTGGGATTAGCATCTTGCATATCAATATATTTTACATCTAAGGCTCTACAAAGACCTTTGTATTAAAACTATTCTACGCTAAGACTATTTTCCATTCACTAATTCGACAAGGTTCTATTATACCTACTAGTAATAATCTCAAACCGTTTGTTTGCAGAGTCAATTGTCTTATGCATGAGATACATAGTCACCCTAGTTCTCATACCTTGGTGCATAATATCCATATGCTATATCAAATAAAGGATTGTTATATTGATACATGTCAAGTGTAACTCCTCCCAAGTGAGTATCCTCTTTGTTAATCATTTGTTTTCATCACTTTTCTTTGATTATCATACCTTATGTTAATCATTCATTTCACCACATTTTGTTTATTATTTTTCTTAAAACATTTGTTTAATCATTGTCTTCTTCTCTAAATTTATTATCTTTCTTTAAGATTAATTAATTGTTCATCAAATTCTTTTCATTATCATTTTTTGCTTCAATTAATCATATTATTTTACATATTATTGATTGTCTTCCTTTAAGTCAATTAATTGTTCATCATATTCTGTCTTTATCATTTGGTTATCTTTTATCAATTAATCATTTGTTCATCATATTCTTCATTATCATTTGTATGTTAATCATTTGTGTCATCTGTTGTCAACATTTAATCACCTAAATTACTTGTTTCATCATTTATATTACATCTATCACATCATGTTATATCATTATACATCATATACATCATCAAATTAGCATCTATGTTACATCATTATGCATCATATACATCATCAAATAAGCATCTACATTACATCATTATGCATCATATACATCATCAAATAAGCATCTATGCTACATCACATTACATCATCATACATCATATACATCATCAAATAATCATCAAAATAAACATCCATAGTACGTATGCATACATCTATCATATCATCAAAGAAACACAAATAACATCATAAACATCTCAAAGAGACCGAATCATCATATCTATATCATCAAAAATAATGAAATGTCTATAATATACAAGTGTCCATGATACAAGTATACGTATGTGTACATCATCAAGCCTGCAGGCATCAAAATACAAAAATATACATTGTCAAAATCAAGTGTCTACATCATGTCGAGCTAGTTCCCTCTGAAGGAGTTGGCTACTGATCTAGTCCTAGAGGTGGTTGGGGTAATCTCTATGATCCAGATGGCTGCCCCTGACCCTAAACCCCCTATCCTGCACTCTCCCTCGGTGGCTCCATCACTGAGGTTCCTGAGCGAGCTGATCTTGAACCCCTTGCCCTACTCCACATGCTAAAATTGGGAGTCCTCTGTGATGTTGGGACTACACTCTCATTGAGCCCTTGGTAATACTCTTACCTGACCTGTGCCAGCCTATCCTGGACCACCATCATGTCGGTCCACATCTATGCCATGCTCCCACTTGATATAACTCTCTATGTTGCATCTAATTATTTTTGCACCTAGGTGGTCATAGCCCTCACTGTGTCTCTCTCCCCTATAATCTGATGTAACTAAACCTACAGTCCCTATACCTATGTCTACAGAGTTTGTATCTACAGGAGAGCACAGTCTCTCTCAGCTATAATAGTTTGTACCTGTCCCTGTAGCCGCTCTACCTCCAACTATAGACTATCTCAAGAGGCTCGTAATGTATCTGTATCCTCTCCATCTCCTCCTCCTACCTGCACCTGTCCTCTATCTCTATCCCCTCCTCCAGCCTATCCCATGTCTCCATCTCCTCCTCTTCCTCTATCTCTCCCTGTTGTTGGTACCGCTACTACTATCTGTGGGCCCTATCCTCCTCCTCCATCCCCTCCTCTCCCTGTGTCTGGAGGGATAGCTATTTGTCCTACTACAACCCTCTGTCTCATTTGTCACTACTAGATGACAGGAGGATCTGCCACCTATCATGCCTGTGTCCCTGGTGGTGTCAATCTCACAGGCCTATGAGTAGCCCACCAAGCATCAAAATCAGGGTTGGTCCCTATATCCTCTACGGCTGCAGCTGGTGGTGTTCACGGCATTGGCTATAGTGCTTTGATCTTGACCTCTACTGCATCTCTATCCACATGTGCTCCCTAGGCACCTACATCTCTGACTACCCTCAGAAATATACCCTCATGCACAAGGACCATCTACAACTCTCCAAACTGTCTCATCACCCTATCTGGCATATATCTCTCTATAATAGTCCTCACCCTCCCCATGAGATATCAGGTTTGCCTCACATAGGGCAGCTCTCGGTGGTCATCCCACCAAATCTCACAGGCCCTCCAAGGTCTCCAAACCACCTCGTCTATATCATTGATGACTCTCCTCCGGTATGTCATGTCCCTTGTCCTCTGATAGTGTAACACCCCGGCATATAACCAAAAATACCGCTGCTTCTCTTCTCTAACCATCCCATCAGTCATTGCTCGCAATACCAGTATATGCTCCCATGCCCATATATGTAGCAACGCTATGTCGCAACCCATGTACTTACTTTGACTATACACGTAGCTATGCAAATGCCTGTATAAGTGTGCTAACATCCATAGACCCCAAGAAAAAACCTCTTCCTCCATCATCTGCTCTAGGACATCTCCCCAACCAATAGCAAAATGTCAGGATCATCTCCCTAATACTAGCATGTAATTTATCAAGCCTGCAATAAAAAGTGGTAGTAGGGCATCATCAATCACCTCCATTAGGTCTAACTATGTCCCCTCTATGGGAAGGTCATCATCCACAAAAACTCTCTCCAAGGCCTCAGTGCCTGTGTGAAGGTCATATCTAACTAGGGATCCATGTATCAGGATCCGCAGTATCTACCAAACGTCCTCTAATGTAACTATCATCTCCCTTGTCGGGAGAAGGAAGGCACTATGCCACTGCTCTATCAATGCGGTCATCATAGCAATATGTGCTTGAATCTCTAGGAATCGAGCTATGTGCAGCATCCCCACTCTATCCAGGAACTCTTTGTCAATGTTTGAGAACCCCGACTCTAGTCTCATCGTGCGTGGCCTCCGCACACATGATTGAATTGATGGAAGTCGCTCCTGTCCATCATAAACATGATCAATTTGTTAGCTAGAACCCAATAACAAAAATGAGTTTTCCCTAATTCTTCCCTAAGTCAGCTAGTTGGGTCCCTAGGATCGCTAACTTTTCTTCTATAGTCAATATTCCTAAGTTTAGTCGGTAGCCTGTTGTCTTCTGACATAGACACGCCTTTTCTACCATTTGACGCACTTTTCTGCATCAGTACGCCTTTTTATGCACAAGTGCACAACTTTTCTACATAGGTGTGGTTTTAGGCAAAAGCACGTTGTTTTCTAGCCTAGGCGCGCTAATATCTGGCATCGGTGCATTTTTGTCTTCTCATAACTTGGTTTGCACAGGCACACTGTTGTGCTACATGGGCGCGCCTCCAGAACACACACGCACATCTTTGTGTAGGCATGTTGTTTTGGAGTGCAAGAACGCCATTATCTCGCATAAGCATGCATTCATAGATGTGTGCCCATGCTTTTTCTACCCTTTTCCTATCATTAATGCCTGATTAATTACCCCCTAACTACCCCAAGCCCTGGTTAGATAACTCACAGGATTTCCTGCACTGTCTTTCCTTTGGTGTATCCTCACTTGATTGCCTCTGTGCCTATGATAGGGGATTGCAATCATGTTAGCCATTTCTATCTCTCTCTTCTCTCTGTTAGGATTTTGTATGCTTAGGTGTCAAAATGACTTGGAATGGGCTCCCCTACCACTATTTATAGGCCCCCCACCCCTATTTTTTCCTCGTTACGCATACCCAACCATCCCCTATCCCCTATCTGTCAATTTTTTCTCCATTTTTCTGCTATTTGTTTTACTTTTATGTTATCCTACCCTCATTCTCACCCATCAAATTTTTTTCTAAAATTATTTTTTGTTTTTCTTTTTTCCAAAAAAAATCTCGAGGGGGTACCCAACATACCTTCTTGCTTCCATCAATCTAGCCATAGACCGGGGCATCTTTTTTCAATTTCTTTGACCCAACACCACCTAATGGGACGCCGCATCAAAGAGGGGCAAAATGTAGACACCTGAATTTTGCCATCGCACAATTCATGTCATCGCACTGCATTCACACTAATTCACATCAAATCACCTAATTCTAACTGTTCCACATTAATTAAATAAATTATAATAAATCATCATATTCCTCTAATTAATTAAATAATACAAATTATTTAATTAAATCATTATTCTTCCAATTTAAATAAATAAAATCAAAAATATTTATTTAAATAATCAAATTTCCCTCCACTATAAATAAATTCAAAAATATTTTTTTAAATAATCTATTTCCTCCAATCTATTTATTTAATTCAATTATCCCATGTGCACATGAAATTAAAGAAATTATTTATTTAATTTCTCATTTATCCTCACTCGCCATAAATTCCTCCAATCAAAATTAGTTAATAGATCAATCAAAAGAGCTGACTCATCAATCAATTCAATTATCTATTCAATCAAATCAATTAACAAATCAATGTAATTTGTTAACAGATAAATCAACCCAATCATCTGATCAATCTATCAAGTCAACTCTCCAATCAAGTCTGTTAACTCCCATGATTCATGAAAGAGCCAAGACACTTGTCCTTCTCTAATTCGCAAACATTCTATCAACCATCCACAACTGTTGATCTTTTTGGCCATCCTCAACCATTGATCTACATTCACACAAGTCTATAAATTGAGCTTCCCTCTCCATTCTTCAATATCTCTCATTTTCGTAAACTTATGTTGCCCTTATCATTCCTTAGGAGATCACATTTACACTTGGCAATATAGAGCAATCCACATCGCATAGACCAAAGAGCAAATCGACTCAAGATTTGGGTGCTATATCTCTATTGCTCAATCCGTTTGGTTTGTTTGTGTGTGTTGAAGGTAATTTTCTTTGTAATTTTTATTGCTTTCATATTATTTACATATTCAGATTTTAACCAATACACATAGCTATGTTTGCAGGGAAATTGTAGCAAATGAAAATTTAATCAATTGTTCTTGTATTTTATGAGCCTTGCAGTTGTCTTTTGTGAAAGGGTTACAACCATAATTGGGGATAAAAGTGGGAGCAATCTGATGAGCTTCATGCTTGTTAACCTTTTGTTGGTACTTGCAGTCTTCAATGAACTGCATGATCTATTCTCGAGCATACTGAATAAGATCAATTATGGGAGAACCTTTGACTGTGAGTTTGCGAAGTTTAAAATATCTCTTGACTCGATCATACAGGTTATACGGAAGACCCTAAAGATATTTAATTTTTGTGTTATGCTCAGTATCAAGTTGCTAGATTACTTGTCAAAAGTCAAAAGAATACTGCTCAAAATCCTTAAGGTCACAACATTTCATAGAAAGAATATTCTTTTGAAGACATTCCTTACGTCATACAAACTCGGGAAAAAATTCATCAACTAAACAATTCTGTAAACATTGCATGGGAGATCTCTAGACTTGGGTGGATATATTGGTCTATGGATCTATGACAATGTCATAGATGTCATAGACAAGAGAATCTTTCTCAGCATCAGACTTCTTAATCCACCAATCATTGGTGATTCCCCAAAATAGGTAATTCCTAATTTACAAGTATTCTCCATAGAAGATCCAGAGAGAGATCCTATAAGGATAAAAGTACTAATCCATACAATAATGGTCTGGTAAGGGTCCTTCATTCTTTCAATATCAAGATACCATGGGTTGATATCACAAGATGTTTGTAACATCAAGAGAGTATCTATAGATTTTTTTGGCTTTCTTTTCATGCTTTTCTCCATTGGGAGGTGTTAGGAAGGACTAAAGTAGTTGGCTCTCGTTTCTTTTCATGGTCAACATGCCAATCAAGAGAGGTTGAAAGATCTGACAACTTGTCATCTACAAAATTAAATCAGGTAACTAAAGTGTGAATTTTTTCATTTAGTGGGGTAATGTTGTCTTCTAGATGGATTATCCCATCTCTCAATTTATGTAAGTTGTTCAAGTCTTGTTCTAGTTGTAGATCTAATTTTGACCAAGAATGCTTTTGTTCTACTACAATAGTATGAATTTCCATAACAGTATTTCCTAACTTACTCATTTGTGAGGACATCTACAGAGTTTCTGATGTATTGAATGTTAGAATTGACATCATCAAAGTTTTGCTGGAGGTGATCGCAAAACTTAGATATGTAATTTCACCGCTGAAATTTAGAAGAGGGTTCCTTTTGTTCAGAGGTTGTTGGTTGAAAAGGATATTTAAATATAGACACATGGCCATCACCTATCTTGAAATTACCCTTGAGAGGTGGCCATCTTCCATTTTTGAAAAAGGAAGTTTCTTGTTCCTTGTATCATTCTAATGTTTCTACTCACGACAAAGTTTGGACCATTCCACAAAGGGATGTTCATCCATTCTTCTTTTCCCCTTATCCTTTAGATCTTTCTTAAGAGAAGGATCTTGTCCTTGGTTTATTGGTTCATCCTCAACATCTACAAATAACTAGGCATTTCTTCGGCTAGAAGAGGAACTGAAGAATGATCTAGCAGAATGAAATTGATCAACAAATGGATTTAAACTTGGATGTCTAGTAGACAAGCTTCTAGATAATATGCTAATATGATTTCCTTGAACATTATGGATAGGGAGAGTGGATTCTAACATTCTGGGAGCAACATGGATCATCCAATCAAGTTTCCATCCAGCAGGGATGTCTACAGTGGTTATATATCCCTTTTGGAGCTAAACTTCACCATTCAATGTTCTTGCATAAGGTAAGGAATCAAGAATATTGGGATTATTGGTATTGGTCATATTGTATAAGACATGGATTTAGACAGAGGCATATTTAAATTTCCCGAACATATCTAACCCATACAAACTATTGAATATACCCTAGAAATTGAGAGAACCGTGCCAAACTTTGGCACAACCTTGATCTCTAGCGGTAACTGTGAGATTAGAATAATACATGAAACAAACTGAATTTTTTGTAAGCCTAGACAAACTGGACAGCTGACATGCATGTGTATATTCTACTTGGCATGAGTCACATAAGACCTATGTTAATTTCTAGGTAGCCTCAAGATTTATTACATTGTTGTTGTTGCATGTGAAAGTATCTCTAACTTGTGTTGTGTTCTCTAGTTTCCCCTGAGAGCCTCCTAGCTTGGAGGTGGGCTTGTGAGAAAGGCTAATGTTTGGGAGGTGAGAACCTCCATTGGACTTATTTTGTAAATGATATTTGTAGATTTCATTGAGGGATTAAGAGGAGTATTTGAAATCCATTGAAGTGGCTTGTGTTATTACCTATTTTAAACCTTGAGTTGTAAATATTTCATTGTTAAGGAAGTAGGTTTTAGAAGGGTATAGTGCATTCCCCCTAATTATTGTAAGAGAACATGGAAGGACTATTTTTATTTGGTTTTAGACTCTTATCTTGATGTAGAAGGGAAGGAATCTTATGGTTGTCATTGTAGGCAAAAATAAGATATGCATTATTCTCAAGTTAGATTCCTATATGATGTATTTATTTTGTTGTAAGATTCAATGAGGTATTTTATTTAAGAGAAATTTAATGAATGAGTGGAATATGCATATACATATACTTAATGGATTTACTTGTCCTATATTATGTTTTCCCTTCATTTATTTTTTTCCTACTTACACTTCATTTGGAAGGATAAATTTAAGTTTAGTGAATGAATATATATATCTTTTTGTTATATGCTTGAGGGTTGTAGGAGAACATCTTTATGTATACATGTTTCATAATATATGTATATACCTTTTTATTTAATAGATTCCTTTGAAGTTCTCTCATATGTTTTTTTATTCCATAGTAGTTTAAATGGACATCTTAAATGAAACCATACATTTTCATTGTATTGCCTTATGTTGAAGGCTTGATCAAGAAGTTATATTTTCAAATGTATCATAAAAGATGTGCTCACTCAATTCCAAAATATTTATCACAAGTAGTTAAGTTTGTTTAATTCCCAAATATTTATATATCCTTATAAATTTATACAATTCCTAACCATCCATATATATATATATATATATATATATATATATCAAAGAGGGGTTATTGAAAGTATATAGTTATGCATCTAATTTGAAAAGATTATATATATATATATATATATAGAGAGAGAGAGAGAGAGATAAGCAAGTTGTGTTTTGTTTTAATGAAAAACCAATATTAAAAAAGAGGAAATAAAATAAGATAAAAATTAAAAAAGAGGTGTGGATGTTTAACCATCGAGTGGCATGCTTCAGGTGTGGGCAATCAGGGAGTGGAAACCCCTACTGGGGGTTCTATCCCCAAAGGGGCCACAACACTATAAGGGAGCCATGCACCCCCTTGACTCTATAATATTTCTTCCACTCAAACAAAAACAACAACCACAAATATTTAATCCACTCTACTTTCATTCATCCATCTGATCTTTAATCTGGTTCACCACATGTTTGTTTCCTCCCATTGTCATATATAGAGAGAGAGATACATATATACATAGTTAGAGTTTCAAATAAAGATAATAACAAATAAAATTAAATTAAAAAATAAGAAAATGAAAAAGAAATAAAAGAATACAAATATATTAATGTATGAAAGCAATGATAATAATGATAAAAAATATATATATTAAATTAATAGTTAAATGGAGATTTTACCTTATTTCCCTCATGGCCCCTCTAAATGGGATCTAATTCTTCTCTCCTCCTCCTCAACCAATGAAGAGGATAGAACCAAATGAATGGGGATTGAGGGGCAGAAGAGCCCATTTAAAACATGAGAATTAGGGTTTAGTGTTTCCCTAAGAGCTTAGTGACTTTTTAGATTAGATTAGGTTTTAATGTAGTTATATCAAGTGAATTAATTTTGTTAGTGCCCTAGTAAGGAGGACCTTAAATTTAATTTTAGTTATAGTTAATGGTTTTGAAGGGGATTGTTGTGTTATGTTTTAATTAATTAGTCATGTATTTAATTAGTTATAGGATTGCATCCTTGGTAGAGGAGAATAAATAGATATAATAATTCAATAAATAATTAAATAAAATTTTAACCATTGTTGAGTCTTTTTCACATGCTCCTTTATGCCTTGTTAGGTAATTTTTTTTCAAAGGATGGTTATAAATAAGTTTATTTAGAAACATTTCATAAAATGAATTTAATTGAAATTAAATTTGGAAAAATGTTATTTAACGTTTTGGAAGGATCTTATTGCAATTATTTTTATTAATTAAAGTTTACATATAAATTTAGAAATTTGAAGACTTTCTTGTTAGTAAATTTTATTTTGCTTCCACTATATTTTATAAATCAAAGATGTTTGATGAATTAAAATGTTACACTAGTCGCATTTAATTTCATTTAAAATTTGTTGTGCATCATCAATTAAATAGTATTCTATAATTGAAAGGATAGTTCAGTATGTTTGAAATGTTTGATTTAATGAATGATTTTATAAGAAATTTAAGTGTTCTCGTGTTTTTAAAATTATAGCTTAGAATGCTAGGATTTAAAATTTAGTTATAAGTGGTTAAGTCTCGTGCCTTGGAGGAAAGACTATTTTCTCTTTCACCTAAGACCTAAGGGAGGGGGGGTTACCTCGTGGAAGTTCTCCCTTGAAGCATCACTTTAGTGAAATCATACCCTAAAATGGATTATCTTCATCACCATAGGGTGTGCAGAATGATTTTTGCACACTCGTTTACTCCATTTCCCTTCCCTCATCTTTGTGATGTGCTCTTCGAAGTGTTGTACATGCAACATCATTGAGTGTGTGCATTTACTCTATTGTGTGTAGTGTAATAGAAGATTGTGTGAGTTGTTTTTTTAAAATTGTTGTGACAGTTTTCATGTCCATGTGCAAATTTGGGCATGACATTCTCAGTGTAATTTGTAGAATAAATCCTAACAAATTTCCTAATAGCACCTCCTTACTCTGCCACCTTTATTCATTGTTGACCTTGTACTTCAAGGTTCCATCTTCCAACTCATGTTCCACATCTATAACTTCAAATTTCAAAGTTTATAGAGGATATTTGGGTTCCTTCTCAATAGTTTATAACCTCTGGCATCCTTTTATTCTTCTTTTTGTTACTCCTCTTCAGTTTCTTTTCATTTGTAAACTTTATGGAACTATTATTTTGTACCTCTATGATTCTTCCACATCCTATGACTCCTAAATATTCTCCATTACTACCTCTACTTCCTTCAAAACCTACAATACTACATAATACAATATCATGATCTTTAAAGGACACCCATCTACTACCCTGTTCACATCAATGGATTCTCTGATCACTTGGACCTCTTGGACTTCATCTTGTACATCCTCCATGTGACAGTCTTTGGTTTCCAAAACTAAGTCTCTATTGTCCTTATTTGTTCCCTCTTTCTATCTATTGGCGTCATCCATATCCACCTAAGATTCATCCTCTCCCTTTCTACATCTAGGTTTAGTCTTTCCTAGCCTCATAGTCTTCTTACACCAACTAGTGTTGCCACAAATCACACCCATACCTCCCAACCTAGAACCTCAGGTTCATTATTTTCTTTTGAAATTTCACCTCACATGTCCTTCCCAGGAAAAATATGTCACCTCTTCTAGATCAACCACTATGTTTTATTGATCTCCATTTATGAGGATTTAATCTTCCTCTTCTACTTATAGTAATCACATCATGCCTCTACTATAACATTTTGCACCACTAACAATGCATCCAAATTATGTTATCTCTACTTTAATGCATTCTTGGTATTTTTCATTCTCTCTAAATTCATCTTCCTCCTTGGCCAAATCTCTATCAAGTGGTATCTCCTTATATCCCTCCTTGATCATAACATATTCTTCCTTTACCATTTATTTCAAGTCTTCTATTGTCACTAATTCTTCCCTTATGGAAATATATTGAGGATGATAATACTCCAATTACTCTCCCTCTTTAGGAATCCCTATACTTTTCTTCATGTCTTCATCCCCATCAATGAGGATTTATTCATCTTCTTATAGTTTCTTGAAACTACTCTCCCTCTTTCTATTCATTAGAATAGCTACTTGTTGCATACAAGGCAACTCACCCTCTTTACCTCCTAATGTTGGTTGTCTTACTGTGCTTCTACTAGAATAGTATGTGTTATCACTTTCTACACCTTTTTCACTATTTCTCGTTCCTCACCTTCTATGAGGTCTTATTTTCTTTGGATCTCTCTTGATCCATAGATAGCTTTAAACCTTTGTTCCACTATTATCACCAAATCCAAACTCCTTATATTTTTCTCTATTTTATCAAGTTCCTCTTTTGTTTGTATAGGACAATTTCATATATCTCCTCAAGACCACTCCATTTATTCTTCAAGAAGTCATCTTGGTCTCTTCTAGATAAAAATCCACTTCTCCAGTTTATGACTCCAGGATTCTCTCCTAAGCATGCTAGAAACTCTAGCTTTGCTTCTACCAACCACTACTCTAGTTAACATGTTGACAATAGATCAAACAAAAACTATGATGGTAAATATGGGTTACACTCCTTTATAGTTCAAGCACATTAGGGTTACTCCCATGTATAGATTGCCTCACATTAGTGCTTCTATCTATACCTTACATTTACTATTTGCATATTTCCTAGTAATTTGCATTTCTATATGAACTCTCCTTTTGTTTCCAAGCCACAACTAGCTCTCCTAACTCAGTATGATAGGAATATACCTATTTTGATACCACTTGATGCAGTCAAGGGTGGATGTCCTAATTGAGGGATTTCCAAAACAACCTCAACACTCAAATCCGCTTGCATAGTAGAAATTCATGAACAAAAACAACATTTCAACATAACAAAACTCAAAGATGCTTGAAATTAATTTTATTGACCATTATAATTATATCAAGATGCTTGGTAGTACATTGAGGCCTTGAATTCTTACAACACTCTCATAACATTTAGGCCTTGAATCTTTACATCATTATCAATATTCAAGCTTTGAATCCTTCCTCTATATCCTCCTTCAACTTGCCCCCTCATCAAACTAAAGATCTTCAATTCACACTCCCCCTTTGGGTTCCCAATTTACTGGAATTTATGTATGTCTTTTTAGTAACTTCAATATGCACTCCTAATGAAGAGGAATGACCTCCCATATAAAATATGTTATAAAGTTGTCTTTTCTCAATCTTAATGAAAATAAGGCCTTCTCCTTGTTTAACACTATAATATAACTTCCTTTAAGGACTAATGCTAACCCCAATGAGTCAAACATGTAATTTACCTCCTTTAAGGATTCTTTCCAATTGGTCAGTCCTTTTGTACACTAAGGAAAAGAGATATAAGGATCCTAAACAAATACTTCAAACATTTTAGATCTCACACCATCTACGAATATAGAGTATGAACTAGAGAATCATTATGATGTTGTGTCCCCTCCAGGTGAATAATTTAATCTTCATTATACCACATAGGTTCAAAATATGCTTCAAACTCGGTAATTAATATAGCAATAGAGTTATCCAAAAGGTTGTATTTTATCATAGGATCTAACTCGATCTTGATGCATTGTACTTCTAGAACTATGAACTCAAACTTTGACTAGAAGATAGAAAGCCTACAAAATATAAAGAAAACACAAGGTGGAATAGAAAATGTATTTTTGGTTGATGCAAGATTGCTCAACCACTAAGATGCTCCTACATCAAGTGGCTCTACCCACATCGATTGAGGCCTATGTGGGAATAGCCATAATAGGGCCATGTCAACAATTCACTAGCATAAGGCATGTGTAGGCCTCCCTTTAATGTCTAGATTTTTCTCACACCACTTTGGTGCCAAATTTTCGCCTTTGTTGCTCCAAGCCAAGAATGGATGCAAAGTTTTGTATTGACAAGGGTCATTGTACCTTGGCATTTAATCATATTTTATGTGTCAAATCTAGGGTTGTGTCTAAAGTAGTCTACAATAGAAACCTGATAATCAATAGTCCTTAACTAATCTACTGAATTGAACTTTCCTAATTAATCAAACTCATTCTTCTAATTACTTGCTTTGAAGGAAAACCTGATCTAAGAACTGAAACAGTACCTTGCTGAAACAATCTATTTGATTTCAAAAAATTGAACATTCATTAAAACAAAAACAAGATTGCATTAATAGGAATTGATCTATTCTATGAAAATAAGAAAAACAACATTCAAGAAATCTGAAATAACGTGATAAAGTAAGAGATAATACTAGCCTCCTAGATCTGTTGGTGGGAGTGGGCACTTGCTCCACACCTTCAAAAATGAAGGCTAAACAAAGATTTCAGAACAGAAATATAATAGAATCGCTTTCCTTTATCTGGTCTATCCAAAGTAGAGTATATTCAAAAGTATATGTTTCTGCTAAATTTGAATTAAATAAAAATCAACTAAAAATCTATATCTATTTTGTTTCCTCCATCAATATATATTAGTTTGTTGTCTACATCATATTTCTAGAGTTAACCATATTTTCTCTTAGTTCAACTTAAGATACAAAACATATTCTATTCTAGAGCTTAAAAATGCAATTGCCTCTATAAAAGTATAATCATGTATAACTTAAAAAGGCTTAAGTGACACTAAAGGTGTCCTTAAATCTAGAGTTTGACTTTTAACAAAATAGGTTGTGGAGGCCCTAATAAAAAGGGATTTAACTTTTCAAAAACAATGAACTACTAGCAGTCTTCTAGCTCATGCAAAATCAAATAGCAAGTGTATTGTGTCCCCTCAAAACATTGGAGTCATCTTCTCAAACACCCTGGCCTTGATGTGGGAAACTCCGTAGCTTTTCAGAAGCTCCGAAGATTTTGGCAGTGAATTAGCTCCGGAGACTCTGTGTAGTTACCAACAGCTCCAAAGACTACTATAAGGCTTGCTAGTACATAGCTCCGGAGGTCTTCATGATCACCAACCTTTCCTATCTTGTTGCGTCAACTCTAGAGAACATCCAACCATGCTAGAAAATGTTGGAGTGTTGTGTAGTGTCTCTCCTGCTCAACTCTGGAGATAATTAGGATCGTCTCTAGAATCTCCCAAAACCATCTTTCACCTGAGAGATAGATACCTGTGAAACAAAAAAGAGATATTTTTGCATAATTCTATCAGTTTCACTTCAAACATGGGTCCTTTCATCATAACGGTAACTTCATCATTTCATCTTTTATTAACATAATTAAACAAGACTTCACAACTTCTATAGTGCAATTAATAGGACAGGTAGTGCATGAAAATGGAAAAAAGGGAGCAAAAAGGTATATTTGGATGAGTTCTACCTGCCACTCATCATGTATAACTAGGTTAATTCATAGTTTAGGTACATTTTTTAATCATGATGTCTTCAAGGTGTTTTGTGGGCCCATGATAACTTATGG
Source organism: Cunninghamia lanceolata (assembly GCA_027924645.1). Classification (NCBI taxonomy): domain Eukaryota; kingdom Viridiplantae; phylum Streptophyta; class Pinopsida; order Cupressales; family Cupressaceae; genus Cunninghamia; species Cunninghamia lanceolata. The sequence continues at coordinate 6,417,144 of BSBN01000082.1, forward strand.
GTGTAACATCCCAACTAGAATATTAAATAAATAATATAATTAATGCACAATATAAATGTCAATTTTTTTATAAAATGAACTTGATTCCATCATTAATAAATATTCTGATCCAAAGTTCAATAAATAATTACAAAATATGATCACTTCACATGCGACTTACAAATTCTTACATATTTGTCAAGTATAATAACAAATGGTCGCTTTCCTTGTAATTTCCATTACATAATAAGTAATGTTTCCCGATCACAAGTCTTTGGCAGTCAATTGTAGGAGAGAGAGAGAGAGCGTCACCCTAGTGCTTTTCCTCCAACCACAGACTAGTGGTCCCCCACACACCTTCCTTTTGGAAGTGGCCCTTCCCTTCGTGAGGGTATAGATAATAAGAATCAACTAATTCCTTGTGCCATCTAAGAACTAGTGAAATGTCCTAGCTAATAATAGTCAGGCTTACAACTCTAGTATAGCTCTGGCTATGTATAACCCATTCTGACTATTCATCTATCTGGTACACAGTGAACCAACAATGTAAGAAGTGACTTTTGCATTACTTTGGCCAAAGATTCATATAAATAAAGTTGTATGTTCACTCACTTCTTTCTCGACTTGGAGACTACATTCTTATAATTTAGTAAATAATATATCAACATATTTCGACTTGTTAACTCAATACTAGTCTATCTGGCTTAGAATATTCCCTTATTATATGACAAGTATAGGGTGAGACCTTTAGGTTACTTATAAGCGTACATTGAGCCCCTCTTTGCATCCTTGCAATCTCGAGTCTATGACAACTTGTCATTCTACTCAAAGACTTGTCAACCCATTTCCATGCTCTAAACATACATTCTCAAGATATACTTGATTATGTCAAATAGTCAATACATTTGACATCTATAGACTTCTAAGACTCTTACCACTAATATATATCTTCCTTAGTCGATGAAAATATATTCAACTATTTACTGTCAAAGTAAACATATAATATCACCATATTAAGATAAAGAATGGTTTCCTCTTAACCAGATTAAAAGTAGTGTATGAGAACTCTCAGTTACTCAAAATAGTCAAAGTGATAATACATATGTTTTATGGCATAAGTATAATAAATTCTTGTGTATATCACCTGATTATGGAATTTTTTCAAGTTAAAGTCTAATAATCAAATCATTGATCTTTCATAAACTACCAGCTTTAATAATAAACATAGAGTAGTGATTCCTTCAAAGTTTGAACTATTTAACTCATTTTTAAATATATTTAGATCTTTAACACATATGAGTCTCAGTCCATGTTCAAGACTAACTAGACTTCTCAATTTATTTTAGGCTAGCTAAGCTCTCAATATTTTCTAGACTAATCTGAGCTCTCATTCTATTCTAGACTAATTTGAGCTCTCATTCTTTTCTAGACTAATATGAGCTCTCAGTCTATTCTCGACTAGTCGAAAAGTTTCATTCCTTAACTAGATAGGTATACAATGTTTATAACCAGTCAACCTTGTGTATTTGACCACACCAAGCCATCTGGTCTTATATTAGTTTATATCCAATGTTTATATAAGAGATATACATAGATAATATCCCACTTATAGTATCATTCATAAAAGAACAGTGAAATCTTCAAGTTTAAATGACTGGCCATGATTTTATTGCTCATCCTATACACAGGTTTCATTTACATTCTAACTTTCTTTTAACAAGACTCGTGCTTATCGGCTTTGCATCTATGTCCATAATGTTTATATGGATATGGCTGCCTATCGGCCAAGTATCAAAAGACAATAAAGAATAGGTTTAACATAATTGCCAATCATCTTTTTAACTCAGGTATTCTTATCAATCTATAGGTCGATTCTTAAAAAAGACTATTATTTAAATTCATTATACTCTGCTAGAACAACATACTATAGACATATATCCTCAATGGAATGTGATACCAATGGTATCCGCTTACCAATATCATTACTTGTTAATATATACAAAGGCTTCATTTTGCCATAGAATTATCATTGTTTCCTTTAATATCTGTGGCCTCTTGACAAACACAAATACAGTATGTGAATACATAGAATAAAATTATTATCATCTGAACAATACTATTATTGACATACTTGTCACTTATTATGCAGTCGATATACTTTCTTTGAGCTCCTTCTCTCCTCTCTAATCTGTCGATCCAAAAAAAGATATCATTTTCTCTCTAATGTCTACTATTAAAACATACTCCCTGTCGGTTACAAACAAAATAGTTGCATTAACTATTCTCTTCCTTCTCTCAACCATGCGTGGTCTTGAGAGCTTAAAAGTACAAGTTATGGAGCTATTGCTCCCTCCCACTCCTCCTAAGCATATAGGGGAGAATACGATGGGAGTCTTTCAAGACTTAACCATCTTGACTTTATACTGAGTTTTTAAATTTAACCACACCGAATTTATTAAATAAATAAGAATATAAACAATAATATACCTATTATTTAAATGCCACTATTGCATTCTTTTGAATGCTTCAATTATGCTATTTATGAGCATAATTATTGACATTGAAGCTTAGCAAAACCGACTTCGATCTTGATGATAAGGTTTGACTTGTTTGGTTGATTACTCATGTCAACTTGACATTTATAGACGTATACAACCTTTTTAATTTTTTACGCAAAAGACTAAGCCATCGACAAGAAGACAATATTATTAATCTAGTACAAAAAGATCACAACATTCAACAATATTACTAAGATGACTAATCCACATATAGATAGACTTAATTCAATATTGACTTAACCTCTAATGTGAGTGTGTGTGTGTGTTTCCAGATAGCACAAGGATCATTGTATTCACACAATCTAGTACCCTCTCCACGGTGATACTCTCTCTCCTCATGTCGGAGGGAAAAACATTGTTCTTGCATCCACCTCAGTCACACAATAGTAGTTAGTCCATCACATTATTTAATCATGTGGACGTTAATGATGTCATAAGCAATCATTCTTATAAAATAACATAATTCAAATGCATTTTATATTCTAACATAACATTACTTTCCTCAAATTAATTTCACTATCCATTTGTCTTCTTGAAATAAAATGATAAGTATGTTAGTTTAAAAACGGGGTGTGACATTGGGGATGCAATAATCATTTTTTCCATGAAGAAGTTTCCCCTTGTGGCTTCCAAGTGGTATTTTCTCATGTGAGAACATATGAGGTATGAGCAATCTTGCATAAACAAAAAATATTTCCTTTATGGTTGTTTGTCTTTCGTAATTGTCGTAGTCAATCTATTCTTGTTACAGATGCATTTTCTTACTACAATAACCATTTTGAGTACACAGAATAGTGGATAATATTTCTTCTATGTAATACCACATATACATTACAGAATCTTCAAATTGACATAAGAGATTCATAAGGGTGTCCTTTACAATGCCACTTCTTTGATAGGTGTTTATTGTGGATTAATGTGATGTGACCTGTAACACCTACTTAAGGAAGGCCTGTTTGAATTGAGTGTCACACATTTGAATCTCACACCAAATAATAATGTCATATAAGAGATTATTAGTCCCAAGGAAGTTTTTTGTTAAGGTTGTAATGAGTTTCAAAGCTTACATCTTGCCACACTTAGCTTAGGAGAGATCATCTATACACATCACAAGCAAGCATCAAGTTCCAAGGACCAATTACCAAATAACTCATTTAATATTAGATACATGATCCTTATCACCTATGCATACAGCAATGTACTACATTTTTGGTCGATGCCAAGATACTACTTCCTTGTTCTCTATAAAAGATCAACAATTGTACATTGGGAGGTAGTTAGCTCTAGCTAGGTTTGGTTAAAGAAAGATGTCTAAGTTTAGAGAAGATCAAAGAGACTCGTATTGCAAATTAGCTCAAAGGTAGTGTTTTGAGAATTCACATGCTTGTTTGTGCTTTCTTTTGTTTGTAATTTGAGACTAAGGTCTATTTCTAATGGTAAACCCTAGTAGCAAAAACTATTAATGTAATTCAAACTGTGAATCAACAAAGTTGTTTCATTATGACAAATGTGTGATATGAATATTAAAATTCCTCTACATAAGTTTGTGTGATTTGTGTTAGGTTTCATGGTTGACTTCCTTAACTGCCTTATTTTCTCATTGACTTCTAGATATTTAAGGAACAATTTAGTGGGCCCATGGTGATTTCAAGATCTCTTGATACATGCTAATTTATCAAGGATTGTGCACTAAGATTTTTCCACATGGGAATTGCCTCCAACTCATCAAAATAATAGGGGAATCTAGAGAAGCATGTTTCATCATCGTAGATGCACTGTGAGCCATCAATCTTCACCTAAGAGCCTACTAACCATTGATTTATCTCAAGGTTTTGAACATTTTATCTTTTGCTCTGAGAACACCTAGATTTGATGTTTACATGTGATTTGGTCTATGGATCTGATTTGGGAACAATTGTTGTATTAATGGAAGATGTCAAAGACGGCCTTCTCTGCCTCTGAAAATAAAGTGGTTGTGCTGTTGCTTTTTTGATCAAGAAGACATGGGTGTGCCAAAAATTAAATGCAGGAATGGTGGTGATCCTATTTATCAAATTCAAGCATTATTATCTTCATTTCTTAGGCTCATCCTCCTAGTATAAATGGTGTGCTTGGCTTCAACTACTAGGTATAATGTGTCCCTACTTTAGAGATTGGAATCTAATGAGTTAGCCTACCTGGTGAACCACCAGTGATTATCTCCAATCAAAGGTCTGTAGAGATTGACCGTTGAGAATTCCATGCACGTAAAATATTAGTCAATGCCTAGGGAAACCAATGAAACATAATCTGATCAAGTTCCATTTCTCCAACTGCAGTAAATAAACCAAGAGATGTTTAGTTGATTTTCGGTGGATGTTTAGTTGAATTTCATCAATGAAATATGATCCTCTCTGATTTTTAAGGTAATTTAATCGTTCAGCAGAGAGACAAGTTTCGATTGTCTTGACTGGGTATGCCTTCTCTCTATAGATATGAATGGCAGCTCATGTTTATGAGTGAAGTTCTTTTGCCAGAATTTGTGTCTTTGTTTTAAGTATAGTCTTAACTGTCAATATTTGCATCTGAGTCTTGAATGTACATTGAATTTTATCTGTAATTTTTTGTGAAAGTAATCAATAGGGAAACATCTCTGTATTTATAAGTTCTCCATAGGTAGCAACTTATTTTTGGATGCATTTGATATATGCTTTTGGGATCACACTTGTTGATCTCTTAGTTATTTTTTATTAGTTTCTAGTACTGTGTGTGACTCCCTGTGAATGAATGCACAACACCTTTTTGTAAAAACATTTTTCAAGATAATCATATGAGATATTTTGGATGACTACATGGATTATTAAGTATCTTGTGTGTACATGATGTTTTCAATTCTTTGTATCTATTGAAAATGAATTTGTAGCAAGTTTCATTGGAGTTTTGGACAAATTCTCGTTCACACATTACAAAATTTACAACAAACTCTTCCTCCATACTTAGTGGACGTTGGACTCTGTCACCATTGGATAAGACATTGAATGAAGGCAAATGATCACACCATTCAACTTTTAAATAAATAAATTTTATATTATATATATATATATATATATATATATAGTTTTTTTCCCTCACATTTATAGGGTTTCCAAAGTTAATTCCAATCTGAATTTATTAAAAGGAATAAGCTGGTCCCCACCTCCTTTAGGATGGATGAAGATGAATTTTAATGAAGCAACAAAAAGTAACCCTAGAAAATCAGTTATAGGTTGTTTAGTTTGATATGCTTTAGTAAAGCTCATTGATGCAACATCAAAGAAACTAAGAGGTAGTTATAACAATCAAGCAGAAACATGGGCATTCCTTCTTGGCCTTCAAGTCTATAAAATTTATGGAGTTTGTAATGTGCAAATAGAAGGAGACTCTATGGTCATTATCAATGTCATCCACAAACAAGGCTTGCTAAATTGGAACATCAACAATATAGTACAAAATGCATGGACAATACTAGATTCATTAGCAACATTTGTTGTACATCACATCTTTAGGGAAATTAACAGAGAAGTTGATTTCCTAGAAAATTATGCCATTGGCAAGAAGATAATTATAAAATTCATAATTTTGCTAGGACATGGGACTCATTTGACTCCATGTTTAATTTATAATCATATTATTGAATGATTATTGGCTAGGGCATGGGAATCATCCAACTCCATGTTTAACTCATAATCCATATGATAGAGTGTATCAAGGATCACATCATTTAATGAATGTCAGTGCTTCCACATGGCTAAAATAAGAGAGAAGTTCAAATTAATGATGACAACCATTTCAGGAATGTACAAATGATTGTAACTTGGCTCTTCAAGTACCACATGTGACCAAAATCATCATTCGAGACTAAGGCGAGCTCATATAACAACCTTCCACTATTATAGCTTCTCATTTTAAACCAAGTAGCTTAGTAGATTTCTACAAACCTTCATAGAGAGATGGATACCCTTAGGTAGCTAAAAGAAAAGAGGAGACAAGTTACTTTCTAGGAGGAATAACAGACTTATGATTGAGAAAAATCTTCAAGACAAAAACCATGATCATGTTGCATGCAATTAAGGTGGCCCTAGGTGAAGATTCTTTGGTTTGAGACCATAGGTACAGGGTTAATCTTGATGTGGCTTCCATGTTTGTCAGGATGCTTCTAGATGTACTAGATTTCAAGAATGCGGTCAAAACAATTACCATAGGATTGGTCAAATGTTAGTGGCATTTGGGATTGGATCAAGTGCTAGAATATGTGGTACTATGTCTAGGGTTTCGTCCAAATAATAGAGCTTGGCAAATCAATGCCAGAGTCATTGTTGGCTCATGGACACCCTTTGTCATGCCTATTGAAGGTCTCCCTGAGGATGTGCACAAATAGAGGACTAAACCAAGTATCAAATTCCTAAAATATGTTACATGTATCACTCCCACCTCTGCAATCAATTGGTCTTTTGTAATATTAGAGAAAGATGAGGAAGATGGAGTTGATTATGCATGGGGTGGTGAATAATTATAGTCCAAAATTTTGTCACTATTGGCCTTTTGGTCTTCATAGTAATATTTTAGTATATGCATAGTTTGGTTGTTTGTAGCTAAAAAGGATTGTTTTCTCCTCTTCTATTACCCAAAAATAGACATAGTTGTTGTATTAAGATTGTCTTCCTATTAAGGAGTAGTATAAATGTAATTTTTAATACTTTATAATACAAAGGGTGTTGTCCCCATGACCACCTTTCACTAACCAAGAAATATATAATATAAATTAGAATAGAATATATATTCTATTCTAATGTGCATACATGCTACATAAATACATACATATATATAGGAAAAATATTGTTTTACCAGAGGAAAAAAAATTGTTTTGTCTACTTTGTGAGATCCTAATTTACAAATGTTGGTGAACTAGTGTGAATAATAACTAGTGACATATTTTGGGTTGTCCTCACACATGGGGTTTAGCTTGTTATTTGTAATCTTGTTCTTTAAAATTATTTTAATTTTGATGTAGGATCTTTTGGGAATGCCCTCCTTGGCCTAGTGGAGCCTAAAGTGTAGAGGAGTAACATTGGCCTAACTTTACTTTTGATTTGATTATAATCTTTGCTTAAGTGTCTAATCTAACATTTCCTTGGGGTTTGTTCTTAGGTGATCATTTATTATCTTAGGACGCAATGTGGGGAACCAACAAACTTGTCAACTAAGGGCCGACATGGTGGCTTTGCATGCAACATTTGATCCTCAAGGTCTGATCCCTACAACATGCTCTACATTTTTACAAACAAATTATTCCTTATTTAAATTTTTTTACATGTCTATTATAATTTGATTTATATTAAATAAGTTATATTTTTTTTTTTGGTTAGGTAAGTGCCATCTTGGGGATGGCTCCCTTTGGTATAAAAAGAAATTAGGAAAAACATCATTTTATTTATTGGCTAACTCCCTCAAGGATAAGCCATACTATAGAGATTACATAGCTAATCTAAAGGCTATCAGTGCCTTTAGCTCAAGAAAACACCAGCCCCTCCTCCACTGGTCGAAACCGCTACATTATCTCATGCATTATCATCATAATGCCTTCTGTCGTCTCCAATAGCCTTCCTATTTGTCCGTCTGTGAATTCTCCTTTGTTTTCCTGAAGTAGTTTGTGGAAAGTCTCCAAGTTTCTATTCTCAATGCCTTCCTTGTATGCTGTGAGCATGTCGCGAGCCTTCTTGGAACCTATTCTCCTTGCGTAAGTAGCCTTCAGAGTTTCTTCCGCTCGGTCCCCTCCAACCGAGTCAATCTCCCCCATTACTACTGTGTGATTGGCTTGTCCCACCATACGCGCTCCCCAGGAGACTCCATAAAAGGTGCCGCCCATAACCAGAGAAATATTAGCAAAGAAGATTTGATAGACTCTGCCGTCATGCACATGGTTGCCACTCCACGACCCTCCCCTAATGATTTGCAGGATCGCGGTCCTTGCCGCTTCGTCTTTCAGTTTGAATAAGCAACCCACCTGCTGCTCCTTTCCGTCCTCCAGGCATCTGCACTTCACGCCCATGATTTTGGCCATCTCTTCCTCTTGACACAGCAGTATACCCAGGTCGAGCTTTGATTGACTACTAATAAGGATAATCTCCTTCGCAGTCATCATTCCAAAGCTGAAAACACGGGTTCTGAAGAAAATTCCCATATCGTCCTCTTGTAAGCTTTGAAATCCTGTCTAGCTCTCCTCTACCATTGGATGTCTGTCCCTTGCGTCCTCTTCCTCCTACGAATTTCCCTTATCTGAGCATTGTACCGCAACTAAACCATTCCAGCTTGCAACATCTGAATCCCTAATGTCCTTGCCTCCCCTCGTGACCCCTTGATTAGCCAGGAAGTCTGTTGCCTTATTTGCCTCTCTATATATGTGTCTAATAGAGAAATCCAAATTTTGTAGGACATCCTTGACTTTCCTAACTCCTTTTTTGAGAGTCCAATTCTCTGTAGTATTCCTAAGGATAGCATTTATAATTAGTTGAGAATCCCCTTCTATGTCTATGTGTGTCCAGCCATTCTTCACGCAATCTACCACTCCTCTTGTTAGTGCTTCAAATTCGGCCACATTATTCAAAGCCACTCCCAAAGAGCCTGATGCCGCCCAAATTAAATCTCCCTTCTCATTCCTAATGACATAGCCATAGCCTGCTTTTCCTGGGTTGCCCTTGGAGGCCCCGTCAAAGTTTATTTTTAGTGTGGCCCTTGGAGGAGCCAACCACCTAGTTTGAGCTCTTTTCTTCTTTCCTCCTCCCAGTCCTTTCAGAACTTTAAGATCTGACTAGACTTTCATGACTGCGTCATCCCAACTAGTAAATTTGTATCCTCCTCTACAACTTGCTTTGGTATTTAGAATTTGCACTAATCCAATTTCTATTTTCTTTATTAATCTGTCTGTAAAAATTTCTTTTTCTTCAAAGATTCGTTGATTCCTTTCCCTCCAAATGTGCCAAACTATCATGGATGGCAATGCGGTCCAGATACCCCCCCAGAAACCTTTCCTTTGTAACATTGGCCAACTTTTCAGGAAGTCCACTATTGATAAATTCATGGCTCCTTTCCAACCTAATATATTGAGAAAATGTGTCCATAGCTTCTCTGCTACCTGGCATCTTAGTAGTAAGTGGTCTACAATCTCTTCATGTTGTTTGCATAAAACACATCTACTTGGGCCGGATATGCCCAACTTCTGCAAACGGTCCCCTGTTAGAATACTCTTGTGAAGTACCATCCAAAGAAATGCTCCTGCCTTAGGCAGTACTTGATTGTCCCAACAAAGTTTTTTTGGCCAAAGATCACATGAGTTGCTATTTCTATCTAATTTCAGTAGTTGGTATCCTATTTTAACTGTATATAGTCTGGATTTTGCACCACACCAGATTATCTTGTCGAGGGCACTGTTCCTTCAAATCCTTCTTTCTTGGAGTACTTCTAAAAATTTCTTTTGGTATCCTCATCTACGTTGTACGTATTTGGGTTTGCCCATTTGACTATGCCTTCATCACCCTCTCCTTTGAAGTAGTCCACCACATTTTCCCCTCTGTCTTGAATCATTTGTGTCCTTAGATCTGAAAACGTTGGAATAATATCTAATGAAGGCCACCCTTCCCATGAATCTATCCAGAAGTTGGCTTTGCTCCCATTGTTTATGCTCCACGTCAAATGATTTAATATTATGGGTTTGCATTTTTTTATGAAGTTCCAGACCGCCGAACCACCCCCTGGATTTGCTATGGTCAAAATCTTGTTGGGATCCAAATCATCTATGTATATGCTCTGCATTATTCTACACCATAGTTTGTGTGGTTGTTTAACCATTTTCCATACCAATTTTGCTCCCAGCGCTTCATTTTGGAGTTTTAGTTCTCTCATTCCCATTCCTCCCTTATCTAGCAGGCACGTCGCTTTGTCCCATCCAATTAACAGAATTCTTCTAACATCTTTGGATCCTTCCCATAAAAACTTTTTCCATCCACTTTCTAGATTACTTTTGGCTTTGTTTGGAACCTGAAAACTAGACATTAAGTGAATCGAAACTGCCCCTAACACTGATTTTAGCATGGTAATCCTTCCTGCTAAGGTTAACCATCTTCCTTTCCAAGCTTCCATTTTATTCTTAGATTGAGTGATTACCTCTTCCCATAACTAAGCCTTGATTAGTCCACTGAACAAAGGGGCCCCTAAATGTTTGGTTGGTAATGTATCTATTTGGCACCCCAAGATTTGAGATATCTGTTGTTGCCATCTTCGAGTCATATTGAATAAAAACATTCTTGACGTCTCATTGTTTATCAGTTGCCCCGAAAGATTCGTGTAGGCATCTAATACTCTTCTTATCACCTCTACTTCTGCTAAGTTAGCTTCCCCGAAGAGTAGTGTGTCATCTAGAAACTATGCGTGTGTAACTGAGTCTAATTCACGAGCCACCCTAATACCTTTCCATCCTCCTGATCTTTGGCATTGGAGTATCATTTTTTGCAGCGCCTCGGCCATTAAAACGAAAAGGCAAGGAGATAACGGGTCACCTTGCCTCAAACCTTGTGATATTTCGAAGAAACTGCATAGCGATCCATTCACTGCTACAGACATCCATGGAGTGGAGATGCATTGAAAAATGCCCTCGAGCCATGACTTGCCAAAGCCCATTTTCTCTAGTATCCTTAAGAGGAAGTTCCATCTAACTCTATCGTAAGCCTTGCTTACATCCAATTTAATTAGCATGCTTTTCTGTCTATTCTGGTTGATCGAGTGGATGACTTCATTTACTAAGATAATGCTATCCTCAATTTCCCTTCCTGGGGTGAACCCGTTCTGATTTTCTGAAATAATTCTTCCCAAAATTGGTTTGAGTCTGTTAGTAATTGACTTAGCCAAAATCTTATAAACCGTGTTACATAATGAAATCGGCCTGTAGTCACTTACCCTCCTGTATTCTAATTTTTTTGGAATAAGCGTTATGACTGTGTTATTTATTTCTTTTACAATTTTTTTCTTTTTTCTAAAATCTTCTATAATGTTCCAGATCTCCTTACCTACAATAGACCAACATTTCTGATAGAATAGTGCAGGAAAACCATCTGGGCCTGGTGCTTTGTCCGGGTGTAATTGGAATGCTGCCTTCTTGACTTCCTCCTCCGTGAAAGGTTTCACTAACTCTTCTTTTTCTTCATCATTGAGTATCCTGTCTATGCAATTTGTGGCTTGCTCTATATTCAGCCAGTCGAAGCCCCCCTCTGGTGCCAAAATATTTTGGAAATAGTTGACTATTTTTTTCTCTATTTCTTCTTTTTCATTCAAAATAATTCCATTCCCGGTGGTCAACTCTGAGATTTTGTTCACCATCCTTCTGGTTTTGACTGAATTGTGAAAAAACTTAGTGTTTTTGTCCCCAGCTTCCAGCCAAACTTCTCTGGCTTTACTTCTCCAGTATTCTTCTTCTCTAGCTAGTAGTTCGTCCCATTCTACCATAAGATCTTTCTCTTTTTTGAAATCTCTTTGGAACATCCCATCCTTGATAACTTTCTGGTTTAGTTCCTCCAGTTCTCCTTCTACTCTCTCTTTTTCCGCAAATATGTCTTTGAATGTGATTTTGTTCCATTCCTTCAGTCTTTTTTTAACATGTGCTAATCTTTTACAAAAGATGAAGCTCACCGAGCTTCCATTTCCCGGTATCTCTAACCACCATTTCCCTATCCACTCTATCAAATCCTCTTTTCTCCACCACATTTTTTTGAATTTGAAGTATGAATTTTTTGGCTTGATTAAATGGCCAATTTCAAGCTTTATGGGGTAATGATCTGACAAAGAACATGGCAATATAGTTGATTCTATTCCTAAATCTATTTCCAACTAGTTTGTGTTGCAAAGAAATCTATCTAATCTTTCAGCAATGTTTGTGAAACCTACCCTCCTGTTAGTCCATGTAAATCTTCCTTCTTTAGGAGGGAAGTCTATTAACCTTCCTTCCTCTACAAATTCCTTGAAATCTTTCGCTGCGTTATTTATAGTTCTTAAGCCTCCACTTTTTTCTTCTAGACTTAGAATTGCATTAAAATCTCCTCCCAAAATCACCCTTTCTTCTCTAAGCTCTCGGATTTTGCCTAGAATGCTATTCCAAACTTCTTTTTTTCCCTCTGTCTTAGTAGGGCCATATACACTAAAAATCCAAAAACAAATATTGAGATGATATAGAGATACTTTTCCTAATATCCAGTTTTGACTTACCTCCACTTCTTTGATATCTACTTTGGAAGGGTTCCACATTAGACCCACCCCTCCTGCAGTACCCCTGGGTTCGCTGAAAACACCTGTCAGAGGTCTACTATGTCTTACAAAGTTCACCTCTTCTTCCTGTATCAGTCTAGTTTCTTGTAGTAATATTACATCCAACATTATCTTGGAAAGGTGGCGATTGATTGTGTGCCTTTTGTTAGGGGTGTTTAAGCCCCTAACATTCCATGAAAGTATCTTCATGGCTTCCCAAGGGAGGCACTTCCCCCCTTGGATATTAACATGTATTTTTTGATGCTCAGGAGTCCTTTATCCACTGCATACTCCTCTCTTTTCTCCTTATCAGTCTTCCTTCCTAACTTCTTTCTGTTGCCCGTAGTACCTCTTGCGCTAGTTTGGCTAATGTGTCTAGGGTCAATTATTCCAATTTCCTCTCTGTCCTCACCAGCCTCTTCCTCCTCCAACCAAGCATTGTTTGCCCCTTCTGCTTCCAGCGTTTCCCTGACTATCTCTGGGTTGTAGTCCTCTTTACCTTCCTGTCTATCATGGTCCACCAATTCCTTCGATTCTTCCATGGGGGCATATTGATCTCTTACCTCCTTCCTCTCCTCGATTTTCTTTGGAGGTTCCTGATCATGTCCCTCTATTATTATTTCTGTGTTTGACTTTGTAATCTCTTTTTTCCCTGGAGCTAGAGAATTAGTGTTTATGTTTGAGGATTCTACTGATATATCTGGTTTCCTTCCTTGGTTCTAAGAACCTAGCTTTTCTTTTCCTGCTTCTATTTCCTTCGATTTCTCCTCTGAGTCCACATTGTCTTCTACTTTTTTCGCAAAATTTTTAGGGCAACTTTTTTCCATGTGTCTTCTGCTTTGACATTCAAGACAAAAGAATTTTTTCTCTTTGAGTTCTATGATCTGTTCCCAGGTCCCTGCTAAGGTGATCAAACTTATCTTTTTTGGAATCTTTTTTATAGCTATCAAGCTGATTCTTGCAAAAGAAATTGAGTCATTATCTCCCATGTCCAGCTCTACTGTGTTTCCTAGAGTATCCCCAATTTGGTATAAACATCCTCCTGACCAATATTCAAATGGGAGATTGTATAGTCTTATCCATATCAGTTCCTTATATGGATTGAAATTGTTAGGGTTAAAATTCAGTCTCCACTTCTGCGTGTATATATAATCTAGCCCTATTTTCCATGGTAATTTATCCAGAATTTTGTCCCTTTCAGCCTCCTCTTGGAAATCAACCACAAAGAATTATTTGGTTATGAAGTGTACCATTTCTGCTTCCGCCCAGTTTTCTCCAATCCATTCCTTAATCTGTCATTTGGTTTTATTTCTTCCTATCACTCTTCCTATTAATGTTGTTCACTCTAGTGCACCAATGTCTTTATCCACCTTATCCTTTACATCAATTATCAAATCCTCCTCCTGCTGCGTATCTGCCTTTCCTTTGGTAATGTCTGAATAGCTTCTCCTTATTCTATTTACTGGGATTGAGTTTACTCCTGTCGCGGCGTATGGCGCTTCCTCCCTTTTGTTTAAAGCTTCTATTCCTTCGCTATCTTCGCCACCTTTCTCTGTAAAAAAATCTCCTTCCTGCTTTTTTACTCCTTCCATTTTTTTAAATTTAAATAAGTTATATATAACTTGTAAAATCTTGTAGTATAAAATAAAATATAAATAAATAAGGGATTAAGTAAATAGTTATATTAAAGAAATTTTGTTTTAAACAAAAGGGAAGTACATTTTTAATTAAGAAAAGAAAGTATACAATTAAATCAAATGACCTCTCCTGATCTTTTCCTCTTCCTTCACACCTAAAAATCAAATGTCTGCAAAAACAACGCCTAGAATAAATCTAAAACAATATGTGGAAGTAGAAGAATGAAACAACACTATATTATCAAAACTTAAACCTAGTTTCAGCCAAGGAGAGGGAGATGGAAGAGGAATTAAAGAATGGAATGTCACTTCATCTTCCTCTCTCACCTCCCCTTCTTTCATTTCTTAATGGAAGTTCAAACAAGTTAAGCCCTCTCTTATAGTCAACCTTAGGATGTTTAGTGTTTCCCATGGCATGCCCTAAACCCTAGGGTGGGGATTAATCTCATCCAACAATTGAGATCTAATCCTCCATTAGGGTGGAACCCTAATAAATTTTTATTGAATTTTAATTAATGATTATATTTTAATCACTTAAGATCATAAGTTAAATTTGTGACCATTGTGCACTTTATAAAGTGAATTTATCAAGTATTATTTACCCTTAGAACCCCTTGATCCTAGTGACCTAACTTAACCCTTCATGACCTCACGTGAATTGTGTCACCTAGATGATTTCACTAAAATGTCATTCCACTTGTGGGTCAAGTATTGTTGAATGGGGATGTGTGTCACCTGGACTCCTTCCACTTGATGGCTCCCTTCAACTTC
The DNA here is from genome assembly GCA_027924645.1 of Cunninghamia lanceolata. Classification (NCBI taxonomy): domain Eukaryota; kingdom Viridiplantae; phylum Streptophyta; class Pinopsida; order Cupressales; family Cupressaceae; genus Cunninghamia; species Cunninghamia lanceolata. The sequence continues at coordinate 6,432,397 of BSBN01000082.1, forward strand.
CACATCATTCATGTTCACATGTTGTCACCCCATCACTTGTCTCCATCATCATTATCATGATTTGCTATCATGCATTAGTAATACTAGGTGTCGTTCACACCCAAAGATGAAACTAGTATATGTTAATCTACATGTCACCTTGTCATGCACAAACAAAAGATTGTTTACCTATTTTTGTGTTTTCTTTGCAAAAAAATGGTTGGCATACAATCTAGGTGAAGATAGATACAAGTTCTATCTTTTTTTATCATTTTAGTTCTTAAAGGATGGAAGGGAAAGTGCTTTAACAAGGTATAACTAGTAAACTATATTCGTCATTTCTCCTCATTTCAATAATTTATTTTCTAGTGTAGATATATAGTTGGATTTATATTTGCAGGATCATATATCTAGCTATATATAATTTTCTTATTTCTCCTTCATTTGATGGCAACTCCTCAACATTGTGTTGTATAATAACAAACCAAAACTCCAAATTTAAAACATATGCATTGAGGTGGTTCTTCCATTCTATTGGAAGCTCCCATTCTAATGGGACCACTTATAATATCATGTTTTCCTTGGAAGGGTTCTTGCATGGTGTTGTAGTATGTTTGGCATTGCTTCAAGTTTAAAAAATTTCCAAGTAGTTCAAAAGTAAAAATATGCTTACCTTCTATTTGTATTGCCACAATCTCATTATTGAGATGAATAAAATGACTACTATTATGTAAGGGTGCTAGAAAAAAACTCAAAAAGGTAAATTCCTAATCAACAATAGATCTAAAGTAGAGAGAAAACATTTGCCAAAAAGTAATAGAATTACCGAGAGTATTGAGTTTCACTTACAATAATTACAAAAAATGTCACAAATTGTCATGAAGTATATTTCTTTTTCCCTAATTTTGAGCCAAAGAAATCACCTAAAATTGAATTCGTAAGTCGACATTATTGTATCTCCCTTGATATTGAGTTGATTCTTTACAATGATAACTTTTTAAAATTCTCTCTGAACTACTTTTCTAACTCTAATATCACCTCAATATGAGATTTGTGTGAGGAAAACAACCATATACTATATATGATTCTGTGTATGCAGAAATATGGAAATAAAATAAGGAAACAATACAAGCACTTATTCCATACTTAAGACGCATCAAGATCAAGTAACTATAAAAATGAAAATGAAGCAATATCACCAAATGAGTCCTCATTGCCCTTGATATTTGATAGTGATTGTAATATGTTGGTTTCTCAAACTAGAAGCATAACATTAGATAAATATGATGGATATGTGATGATAATGAGAGATCTATGATGATTTTGACAACATGATGTTGCATAAAGATTGTGGATAGATGAGATAGCAAATGAGTAGCATAAGCTTATGGCATAAGATGTGTTGATAATGGCTTGGTTAAGGCTTGATTTATAGATGTTTGGATAATAGGATGAAGGGATAGGATTAAGAGGTGAAATGGATGGTTGAGATTAAGAGGTGGAGATAGAGGGCTAAGATTAAGAGGTGTAATATAAAATGGAGGGTTTAGATTAAGAGGTGGAGGATTAGGGCTTCTAGGGCATTCTTTATGTGAATGGCTCATATTAAGAGATGTAGTATGAGATGAGTGGTGAAGATGAAAAGCTCATTTATTGTTTGTGGAAAGTGGATGAGGATGAGGACAAGCTAGTCATGTGACTCTCAATAATTAAATAAAATAATAAAATTATTTAATTAATTATTGAAGAGGGGATAATAGGAGGATAAATTAATTAAATAAATAAGATTTATTAAATTAATTTTTGCTAAAAGGGATAAATGGATTAAAAATAAATAAATATAATTTATTTATTTAATTTAGGTGATAGAGGAAATGGATTAATTAAATAAATATAATTTATTTATTTAATTTGGGAAAGGGATTAATGGATAATGTGTTGTAAGATGAATGTCTAGGGGATGTCGAAGGGTTATGAGGACATGGTCAATTTTAGGTGTCTACACATTGCCCCTTTTTGAGATAATGTTGCAACTAAGAGAAGTAAAATTATTTCAAAGAAGATAAGGTTTGGATGATGGGGAAAAGGATGCCCCAACCACTTGGAGGAGTGACAAGGAGGAGCGATATAAGGATGGGATGCCCATTTGAGAGGATAGGCGCCAAAAAAGTGGTTTTCACTATAGGACGGATTATTTCTCTTTACTATTTTTTTTGTTTTTTTTGTATTGGGATATTGCAGTTGTTTATTATGAAAAAGGAGAAGAATGATTAGCATGTTCCACTAGGTCAAGCCTCCCTTTTAATACACTAACATTCAGAATATGAACCAAGCTCAATCACTATAAAAGGATTAAGCTACAGGTATCCTATTCCTCTGTTGTTGTATATGAAAAGATGTCTAAACTAGGTTTTTGCAAACCCTAATAAGCTAAATCAAGCCAAACCCTAATTATGCAACTTGTTTGGATAAACTAATTTCGAAAGTGGGAAGCAGTTGAATGAGTACAGAAATGTAGATAAGAGATATCAGAGCATGTGCACCTAAATTTTGAGGGTTTGGAAGACTTGGGTGCCCTCGAAATCATCCTGCAAGTTCTCCTGTCACAAAATTGTTTGCACCAGGTGTTTGAGCCTTTGTTGAAGATTCCAGATCCCAGATCTGAAGTCCTGAAAGTCTTGGACGCCCTCAACATCATCTTGTGAGTTTTTTGAAGATGAATATGTAACTTTCACGGCAATTGTGACTATAATACATGTTTCCTCTTCATTCCTTTCTGTCAGATCTTCCTAAATCTGACTTGCACAAACAAAAGAAAAAGAAGGTATGTTGTGGCTATATAGGATTCTACCTCAGTTAAACCCTGTCTTTCATATTTCTACCTCAACAATAGCCAATGTCAAAATATGTAGATGTGTGTGCTTAACAAACCCTAGGAAGAGAAAGATAGACTCAAGATCTCGATTCTTAATCTTCACAACATAGCTCCAAGATATCAAAGATCCAAATCTTCAATGAGCTTTAACACTTTGCAGAACTTTAATGGCACTTGTAGTAGAATTTTGGCATAATACGCTTGCATCATAGTTGTGTGTGATAAAATGATTTTGAGTTCTCTTTAAATATCCAACCTTAGAAATGAAATAAATCAAAATAAAAGGTCGACATCGCGCAAGAAAGAAGGTTTGATTTTGGAATCCCGAAGCACATGACATAAGTTGACACCAAAATAAACTTTGGAATCTCAAGATTTAGGGAAAGATTAGGGGGTGGGTGCCCAAGTCTAGCCCCTAAATTTTACTCTAGATTATGCTTAAGGGTTCCCTAAATGTCTGGAATCCATAGTTTATTTCTAGGTTTTGTTGGTAATTACTCTGAAATGTGACATTTCTTTGATAAGATACACGTCAATCATGGTTTAGATAGGTCCAATGATGAAAGAGGTTAAGGGACACTGAAATGTAGGAGCTAAACTAGTGAAATTGTGCTATCCTAAGTAGGAGCACAATTTATGACATAACAGTAGCAAGCTAAGCATGGAAAGGTATGATATCAGGTGGAAGTGCAAACTTTGGACCAAGTGAACAATGATCATGATGATGGTCAAATTGTGGAAGTTGTGTTGCAATAATAATGTCACTATAATAGGAACCATGGATACCATCATGCACCTCCTTAAGTGCAAGATTAGCCTCTTTTGTGTTTAGGCAACGTAAGTGGGAACTATTATAGCCTTGTCAATTATGGATGGAGTGAAGTGTATGTGGGATGGAATCATGTAAAGTGGTGGAAGTGTTATGGAGTGAAAATGATTGGGGACAACAATCTCACTTTTAGGAAGGTTCTTTGGATTTGCTTTGATACTCAAATGGATTTTCTTTTCTTCAAGTGAATGCTCTTTGGATGTTAGGGGTAAAATGGATTTTTTTCTTTTGACTTTGGATACCCCGTGATATATTTCTTTGAAGTCCAATGCTTTGGGATTTTTAGGATTCTTTTCTTTTGCATGCATAGGACTAAGGAGTTCAATATGCACTCCATCATTGTGACAAGTGGTGTGAGAGATTGGATTTTCTTGGTCACATGAAGTGGAAGCAGGATATGGCAATGAGGGCTCAATGGTGAAGAGGGCATGATCATGAAATAAGGATGAAATGTCAAGGTCTTTGAGAGAGGCATTGATGGTCCCATTGACGGTACTTTCAACGACATTAGAGGGTTCATTGTGACTTGCAAAGGGAGCATGAGGATACTTAGTTTCCACACTAGAAGGCATGTATACTAGACCATAAGAAGTGTCATGGAGTGGTTCAACATGGCAGTAATTATGTAATTCATATTCTCCGTAACTTTTGTCGATAATCTTGACCTTTGTAACTTTAGGATCCTTGGAGGATGATGAGTTGGAAGTGAGGTCATTGGGATGAACAGAAGATGTGGAAGAGGTGATCTTCTCCTTTGTGGAAATATCATTGTTAGGACAAAGGTTATCTTTAGAACTAGCAACTCCCAAGGCTCTACAATATGCAAAGGGTCTAGGATCCACTTGGATAGCAATTTCAACACCATTATGTGGAAACTTTATACATTGATGGTAGGTAGAAGGTGTTGCTTGCATAGCATGGATCCAAGGGTAGCCAAGTAAGATATTGTATGGAAGATCAAGATCAAGGACACAACATATAGCGTGTAAAAGGACAAGTCCCACTTGTATGGGAAGGCATATGGTTCCTTCAAATTCCCTATTAGTATCATCATATCCTTTGATAGTATAAGGGCATCGTTCCAAGTTAGATTTTGAATATCCCAATTGTTTTATTAACTTCAAGGTACATAGGTTCAAGCCAGCTCCGTTATCCAAAAGGACACATTTGACTTTATTTTTGGAGATCAGGACCTCTATATGAATGGCATTGTTATGAGATGGATCAATGGATGGCATATTTTGTAGGGTAAAGGTGAGGTGATAAGTGGAAGAAAGGTGACTCACAAGTGTTTAGAATTGATCAAGGTCAATAACGTGTGGGACTTGGGAGTCTTGGAGGACATGGTCCAATACATCTTTGTGGATGGGGGAAACCTTAAAGAGATCTAGGATGGAGATTTGTGCAGGAGTCTTCCCAAGGTGATCAAGGATGTTATAACGGGATGAATGTGGGGATGAGGAAGATGAGGTTGGTGGATAGTAACTGTTCCGTGACGAGTGGTGACAACACAACTAGGGGATGGGGCTCTAATGGTGGTGGTGGCAACTTGTGAAGGATCACAATCAATTCTTCTTATGACATTGTAATAATCATAAGGGACTTTTTTGTAGTGAACATTGTTGGTACGGTTATCTTGGGATTAATTGGGATCAGCAACAACGGACTTGGTTTGATGATTTGGAAAAGGATCCTTACAAACACCCAATTGTGCATTAGAAGATGAGCTAGGCTTAGTATTGCTCTGCAGCTTTCCTTGATCAATAAGATCTTGGATATAATGTTTGAGCCTCATACAATTACGTGTGAGGTGACCATGGACATGATGATACTCACAATATTCTTGTTCACTATACCATGTGGGCTTGGACTCATTACGATCATAGGGTCTGGTATAAGGGAATGTGAGCATATTGGTTTGCATAAGCTTTTGAAAGAATGACTCGATGGGCTCTCCTAAATCTGTGAAATATCGTCATGAATTGGAAGGTGTTTGAAATTTTTGCTCAGGAAGGGAGAGGTACTAGTCGAGAGGAATTTTGGCACATTAGGTTGGGAAGCTTGAGTTGTTTGGACATTCTTAACATCGGTGACTCCATCACTAACCACATGTTAGTTCTTGGCCCAAGGTTTAAATTTATCATTTGCATGGCTATTGTCTTTGGTTTGAGATTTGATTAAACCCTTAGAAATAAGGGTCTTTTCAATGTTGATCCCTTTCTCAATGATCCCCTCAAATGTAGAAAGACAATGGATTTGAATATGAAAGGCCATTTCTTGATTAAGGTTTTGGATGAAGATATTAACCAATTTTTTTTTAGGAATGGCCCATTGGATTTGACTTGCAAGCCCTCTCCACCTTTGTAGATAAGAAGCAAATCTTTCTCCATTATGTTGTTTGGCATTACAAAGGTCTAGCATTGTGAGTTCATTTGGAACATTGTAGGAGAAATGAGCAACAAATTTTTTTGAAGAGATCGGGGGAGGTTGTGACAGTGCCAGGAGTAAGATGATGAAACCAATCTAAAGCTTGTCCTACCAAACTTAGTGGAAAAAGTTTCAAGAGATAAATGTCATAATGGGAAACCTCTTGACAAGCCATAAATGTGTATGCATAACTATGGAAATCAAATAAGGAAACAATACAAGCACATATTCCATACTTAAGACACATCAAGAGCAAGTAACTATGAAAATGGAAATGAAGCAATATCACTAAATGAGTCCTTGTTGCCCTTGATATTTGATAGTGATTGTAATATGTTGGTTGCTCAAACTAGCAGCATAACATTAGATAAATATGATGGATATATGATGATAATGAGAGATCTATGATGATTTTGACAACATGATGTTGCATAAAGATTGTGGATATATGAGATAGCAAATGGGCAGCATAAGCTTATGGCATAAGATGTGTTGATAATGTCTTGGTTGAGGCTTGATTTATAGATGTTTGGATAATAGGATGAAGGGATAGTATTAAGAGGTGTAATGGATGGTTGAGATTAAGAGGTGGAGATAGAGGGCTAAGATTAAGAGGTGCAATATGAAATAGAGGGTGGAGATTAAGATGTGGAGGATTAGGGCTTCTAGGGCATTCTTTATGTGAATGGCTAGGATTGAGAGTAGTATGAGATGAGTGGTGGAGATGAAAATCTCATTTATTGTTTGTGGCAAGTGGATGGGGATGAGGACAAGCTAGTCATGTGACTCTCAATAATTAAATTAAATAATAAAATTATTTAATTAATTATTGGAGAGGGGATAATGGGAGGATAAATTATTTAAATAAATAAGATTTATTCAATTAATTTTGGCTAAAAGGGATAAATGGATTAAATACATGTATAAATATAATTTATTTATTTAATTTAGGTGATGGAGGAAATGGATTAATTAAATAAATCTAATTTATTTAATTAATTTGGGAAATAGATTAAGGGACAGTGTGTTGTAAGATGAATGTTTAGGGGTTGTCAAAGGGTTATGAGGACATGGTCAATTTTAGGTGTCTATAGATTATTTTTTAAATTTGCAAAAATCTTTCCAGACATATCAAAAATCTTCTCCCAATTTGTCCAAATCAATACTCTGATACCACTTGTAATGAAATTACTTATCATAGTAGAAGAAGAATAACATTAATAATTTATATCATAGGATAGCAATAACAAATGTGTAGAATAATTGTGTGAATAGAAGTGTAAGAGAGGAGATCCACATGCTATGAGTGAAATAAGATTAGTACACTTGATTATTATCTTTAACCACTTCAATGGGGAGACTTCCAAAAATATTACAACAAGAACAAAAGTTAAATTAAGATTATTAACCTCTATTTACTAACTCATATATAGCATAATTGTACAATATTGATCACTTAATCCCAATTAGTCCAACTACCACTATAATTATTGATTCTAGCAACTAAAATATAATTAAAGTCAATGATTGTGTATAGTCTAATCAACCATCACATATACAATAGGTTAAGGGTGTAGCATTTTACTATCTCCCTTGTGAATGCAATATGTTCATCATCATAACCTACTTATCTTTCCTCCAAAATATTATATTGATTTTCATTGAATAGAGATGTATTTAAAATGGTATTTTTAAGATGTTATTTCTTTAGAAAATTTCAATTATTTTTATGCAATTTTATAAATGATGAGTTACCACGATTTTTAGTGTGAAAATAAACCCTACGTTAGAATACACAAGACAACTGAGAGGGGGGTGAATCAGTTGTATCAAAAACTTCAAACCCTCACAAACATAAACACATCCACATTAATTTACTTAAAACCTTTTTCTATTATGAAGATTAAATATGAAAAATAGATAACAGAAGCTTAATCACATCAACACCATGCACAAGAGAACACAAGATTTTACGTGGAAAACCCTAAAAGGGAAAAACCATGGTGAGGATTATCTCACAATATAAAGTAGTATCAATACTGAATTACCAAGAGGCTCACTACTAAAGGGCTCACTACCCAGGGCTCATTGCCCAAAAGAATGTTCACTACAATAGGCTCACTGCCAAAAAGGGTGGCTCACTGCCAAAAGAGGTGGCTCACTACCATGAACTGATATGATAGAATCTACCACATGCTTGAGTTTAGTTCCAACGAAGGACAACAAGCATCACCTTCGCAACCTCTCTGAAAAATTGTAGATGACTTCTGCTCACTGCATTAGGCCTTCTACCACATGAAAGTCCTTATTGCCTTTGATTTAAATTCACAACACACACATCATCATCTTTGCACTTGCACACCTACACATGAATCCTTTAAACTTATTTATATCAATCATCAACCTTGAAACATTCATCAAGGTCGGCAACACACTCTATAACTTTTGATACAATCTTCTAGGTCGGCAAGTATACAGAATTCAAATTAGGTCTTGACCTAAACAATCTCGTGGAGCAAAGGAATGAAGATAAAACATTTCATAGCCTAGCTTGGACCTAAAAACATCTTCACACGCTTCCCCAATCCATGAAGCACATCTGCAATTAGTGTTAGCACCCAAGTCGGATAAACTTGTGCAAACACCAAGAACACTTCCAAGAACACAGCCATAGCTTAAGGACCAAGAACAATCCTTTAACACAATATTGACACATCCATGAACAACATGAAATCATTTAGGAGCCAACAAATCCAACTACAACAAATCTCACTTGAAGGTAGTTCACAGACTACTCACAACCAACACTGGCAAGCTTTGCTACTCATGAAAACTATATTCCAGAGCACCAAATCACAAGTCCTTTGAAAATAACATAGATATTGACCTTATGAACACTCATCCAGAACTACAAGACCAAAAACCAAACTACAGAGAAATGTAGAGAAAAATACTTTCTCTCATTCATACTGAAAACTCTGTCAGGCACAGTCTTCAAACTGGTGAACTTAACTTTCAAACCACAGCATTCCAGAACACCAAGTTCTTAATTTAATATCTTCAACCACTTCTCTAAAACATATCAAAACCTCACACTCCAATCTTCAACACAGGAGAAATGCGGAGCAAAAACTCGGACAGTATCTTGTAAGCCAAAATACATCTTCACAACACTGTCTTCAATATTTATCAAATTTTCTCAAAAGTACTTGGAAACCCAGCAACAAGAGCAATATACTGAAATCATTAGCACTTTTGTAAGTCATTCAAATCACCTTAATACAATAATTTAATTAACTAACAACAGCAACATTAGAAGATACAGTTGACACTAATGACAACACAAACATGTTGACATCAATGACAACACCGATTAGCACATACTTGCAACAATCTCCCCCTTTGTCATTGATGCCAACATATGATGTGAAAAACCATCATGACATAATTCTGCACTAATCTCACTCTCCCCCTTTCTTTTATACATCTTACTTTCTCTTTGTTTTTCACATGAACTCTCTCCCCCTTTGACATCAATGGCAAAGGGTGACACATCTTCTTCAAACTTTTCTCCCCATGAGTATGATACTGCACATACTTGTACTAATCTCAACTTCTCTAAACCATCATGTACCAACTCTTACTCCTCCTGACTGCAACACTCTTCTATGCCACTACCTGCTCCCACTAAGAGGTATCCTCCATCATTAGTCCAGAAAAGAATGAATCTTGAATCACACTGGACTGATGCACTTCCTTATGCATCTAGTTCAAAGGAGGGGCAATAACCCCTAACTTCTTCCAGAGATACTCAAATGTATCCTTAGGAAGAGCCTTGGTGAATATGTCAACAACCTGATCCTTTGTAGGCACATACTCAAGCTTCACTTCTTTCTCTGCAACCTTCTCTCTCAAAAAGTGATACCTGATATAAATATGCTTTGTCCTTGAATGCATCACTAGATTCTTTGAAATGTTAATGGAACTGGTATTATCATAGAAAATAGGGATTGGATCATCATACTCAACTTTGATATCCTTCAGAGTTTATCTCATCCATAGCACCTGTGTGCAACATGATGTTGCTGCAATGTATTCTACCTCTGCAGTAGATAAGGATATTAAATCTTGCTTCTTGCTTTGCCATGACACAACTCTGTCTCCAAGAAAGAACACACCACCACTTGTACTTTTCCTATCATCTACACATCCAGCCCAATCTACATTTGTGTAGGCACTTAGGGTGAAGTCATTGTTCTTAGGATACCACAAACCATGGTCTAGAGTGCCCTTCAAATACCTGAATATCCTCTTTACTACCATGACATGTGACTCTCTAGGATCTGCTTGGAATCTGGCCACAAGACAGACTACATGTATGATATTTGGTCTAGTAGAAGTTAGGTATAGTAGTCCTCCAATCATTGATCTATATTTGCTCTGATCTGCCTTAGGGGATTCATCATTTTTTCTCAGTTTGCAACCAGTTGTCATGGGAGTACAAACTGGTTTAGATTCTTCCATTCCAAACTTCTTCAACAATTCATTGAGGTATTTTGATTGTGAAATGAAAATGCTTTTATTTGTCTGATTAATTTGCAGCCCAAGGAAGAAGTTCATCTCACCATTCATTGACATCTAAAATTTTTTTTGCATCTCATCTGCAAAGTTCTTACACATACCTTCATTTCCACCGAAGATTATATCATCTACATAGACTTCAATAATCAGGATTTGATCTTTGCTTACCTTGATGTATAAATTACTGTTTGGAGTCCCTTTACTGAATCCCTGCTACAACAAATACCTATCTAACCTAGCATACCAAGCTCTAGGAGTTTTCTTCAGTCCATACAATGCCTTCTTCAATTTGCATACCATATTTGGTTTGTCTGATAACTAAAATCCATCGGGTTGCTCTATGTATACTTCCTCTTCCAACTCACCATTCAGAAAGAATGACTTCACATCCATTTGATATACTTTGAAATCCTTGTGAGCTGCATAAGCCAGAAACAACCTAATAGCCTCCAATCTTGCCACCAGAGAAAAAGTTTACTCATAGTATATTCCTTCCACTTGTGAGTAGCCTTTACATACAAGTCTGGCTTTGTTTCTTACCACTTCTCCATTCTCATTCAACTTACTTCTGAAAACCCATTTTGTTCCAATCACATACTTATCTGCAGGCCTGGGGACAAGTTCCCAAGTTTTTTTATTTTCAATTTGCATCAATTCTTCTTCCATTGCCTTAAGACCCAATGTTCATCTTTACATGATTTAGTAACTGTCTTAGGTTCAACCTGTGAAAGTAAACAGAGATTTACCTCTTCTTCTGCAATTCTTCTTCTTGTCATAACTCCATTGCTTTTGTCACCAATGATTTGATCCTCTGAATGATTCTTTTGCACATACTTGGGGGTTTAAGGAACTCTTTCCAAAGCTTCTTCTTCATCAATCTAAACTTCCTTGTCTTTGTCTTCTTCAACTATTTATGTATCAACAGACTTATCTGATTCATATCCATTAGGCTCTGAGATTCTTTGAATATCTTCATCTACCTTCACATTTGCACTTTCAATAATCTTTCTCAACCTTTTGTTGAAGCACTAGTAAGCTTTGCTTTTGGTGGAGTACCCAAGGAATATGCCTTCATCACATCTAGCATCAAACTTTCCTAACTCTTCATCTCTTCTGATATAGCATTTGCTTCCAAAAACTTTGAAATATTTGACAGTAGGAGTTCTTCCATACCATAGCTCATAAGGTGTCTTTGTTCCATTTGCTTTGATTTGTACTCTATTATGAATATAGACAATAGTGTGAATTGCTTCTTTCCAATATACTTCTGGTAGGTTTGCTTCCTTGATCATTGTTTTAGCACCTTCCTGAATTGTTCTATTCTTCCTTTCAACTACTCCATCTTGTTGAGGAGTTCGGGGAGCAAACAATTGTCTCTTTATCCCATATTCTTCACAAAAAGCATTGAATTCATTTGGAGTAAATCACCACCTCTGTCAGACCTCAAACACTTGATTCTTAAATCCATTTCATTCACTACAATTGTTTTAAATGCCTTGAACTTATCTAGGGCTTCTGATTTTTCTTTAAGAAAAGTAACCCAAGTCATTCTTGAATAATCATCAATAAGTAGCATGAAATACCTATCACCTTGTAGACTTCGTGTTCTTGTGGGACCACACAGGTCTGTATGCACCAACTCCAACAAACTAGTAGAGGGTTGTTCTTTGCTCTTGAAACTAGTCTTTGTTTGCTTCCCAAATTGACATTCTTTGCAAATAGCATTAGCAGGATTCACAATCTTAGGCAAGTCTCTTACAGCTTGAACTGAGCTTATTTTACTAGATTATCAAAGTTAATATGACATATTTTCCTATGTCATAACCAGCTTTCATTTGTTTGATCCAACAAACAACAATTATTAGTACCTTTCAATTGATAAACATTACCATGAGTCTTCTTACCAGCAGCAATTGTTGTTCCAAATCTTTTCCTTATCTCACACCCATTGTCCTTAAACATCAGATTGTATCATTTTTCACACATCTGTCCAACACTTAGAAGATTGTGCTTTTTAAGCCTTTGACATAAAGAACATCATTTGTATAATGCTTGCCATCAAAATTAATTGACCCTTTTCGACAAATCTTACCAGTTGCATCATCACCAAATCTAACTAGTCCTCCATCATACTTTTCCAATTTAACTAACTTACTCTTATCTCCTATCATGTGATTTGAGCATTCGCTATCAATGATCCATTCATTCTTTTCCTTTCTAACATGAAATGTAGACATCACTTTCTCTCCTTCCAGACTTCCTTCCTTCACACAGCTTGCAAGGTTAGTAGAAACAGGTTCTTATTTTAGTGCAATAAACAAGCATTCACTAGCATTACCGTCCTTAAAATCAAATTCATCATCACTTACACCATCATTTTCTTCAACATAGTAACTTTTCCTTACCATCTTACCTTTACCTTCTTTGTTCATAATCTTCAAAGCTCTATCAGGACATCTTGAAGCATAATGACAAATCTTACTACAACTGAAACATTTGAAAGGTAACTTGCATTTGAACTTTCTGGTTCCCTTTTTCATTCTGCTTACAAAGTTTGCCTCAATCACATCAAAGTCTTCTTCATCTGACTCTACAGCATACTTATCTGATTTAACAGTCTTTTCTGATTTGGCCTTAAAAGTAGTCTCAACTTTCATAGGACCATCAATGGTACCAAATTCTCTTATTTCAAAAGCAGTCAATTTACCAAGCAATTGATCTCTTGAAAGCTTGTCCATATCTTGCAATTCTTCAATAGCAGACACTTTGTGACTCTAAGATTTGGAAAGTGTTCTGAGTATCTTATGTACAACTTCTTTATCATCCATGTCTCCTCCAAGGCCTTTGATATCGTTGACAACTTCATTGATCTTCTGCATATAGCTTGTTCTATTCTCATCTTCAGACATCCGCATAGTTTCATATCTGGACTTTAAATTTTGTAACTTGGCTTTCTTGAAAAATTCATCACCTTCATAGATATTCTTCAATTTATTCCAGATCTCATGTGCAGTTTCTAGATCCAATTTCACTAGTTCAGTATTAGATAGAGCATTTAGTAGAGCATTTCTAGCTTTACCATTAGTCTCATAAGCCTTAACCTCAATTGCTATCTCCAAACCATCTTTAGGTACAATGTATTCCTTTAGAACCATTTTCCAAACATCATAACCAAGAGAAATCATATAACTTTGCATCCTTACCTTCCAAAAGGCATAGTCAGTTCCATCAAACTGAGGAATGTCTTTCTTGTGCACCATCCCAGATCTACCTTAAGTTGTTAGACTTTCTTCCAGGGAACCCTCACTCTAATACCAATTGTTGGAATGCACGAGACAACTAAGGGGGGGGGGGGTGAATCAGTTGTATCAAAAACTTCAAACCCTCACAAACATAAACACATCTACATTAATTCACTTAAACCCTTTCTGTTATGAAGATTAAATATGAAAAACAGATAATGGAAGCTTAATCACAATCAACACCATGCATAAGATAACACAAGATTTTACGTGGAAAATCCTAAAAGGGAAAAACCACGGTGAGGATTAGCTCACAATATAAAGTAGTATCAATACTGAGTTACAAAGAGGCTCACTGCCAAAAAGGGTAGCTCACTGCCAAAAGAGGTGGCTCACTACCATGAACTGATATGATAGCATCTACCACATGCTTGAGTTCAGTTCCAATGAAGCACAACAAACATCACCTTCTCAACCTCTCTAAAAAATTGTAGATGACTTCTACTCACTACATTAGGTCTTCTACCACATGAAAGTCCTTGTTGCCTTTGATTAAAATTCACAAAAGAATACTCACTGCAATAGGCTCACTGCCAAAAAGGGTGGCTCACTGCCAAAAGAGTTGGCTCACTGCCATGAACTAATATGATAGCATCTACCACATGCTTGAGTTCAGTTCCAATGAAGCACAACAAACATCACCTTCTCAACCTCTCTGAAAAATTGTAGATGATTTCTGCTCACTGCATTAGGTCTTCTACCACATGAAAGTCCTTGTTGCCTTTGATTCAAATTCACAACACACACATCATCATCTTCGCACTTGCACACCTACACATGAATCCTTTAAACTTATTTATATCAATCATCAACCTTGAAACATTCATCGAGGTCGGCAACACACTCTACAACTTTTGATACAATCTTCTAGGTCAGCAAGTATACAGAATTCAAATTAGATCTTGACCTAAACAATCCCGTGGAGCAAAGGAATGAAGATAAAACATTTCATAGCTTAGCTGGACCTAAAAACATCTTCACACACTTCAACACGCTTCCACAATCCACAAAGCACATCTGCAATTAGTGTTAGCACCCAAGTCGGCTAAACTTGTGCTAACACCAAGAACACTTAGGCACGCGCTTCCAAGAACACAACAATAGCTTGCAGACCAAGCAAGCCTTTAACACAATCTGGAGACATCCATGAACAACATGAAATCACTTGGAAGCCAATAAATCTAGCTATAATAAATCTCACTTGAAGACAGTTCACAGATTGCTCACAACCAACATTGCCAAGCTCTGCTACTCATGAAAACTATATTCCGGAGCACCAAATCACAAGTCCTTTGAAAAGAACATAGATATGGACCTAATGAAAACTCATCTAGAACTGCAAGACCAAAAACCAAACTACGGAGAAATGCAGAGCAAAATACTTTCTCCTAGTCATACTACAAACTCTGCTAGGCACAGTCTTCAAACTGGTGAACATAACTTTCAAATCACAACATTCCGGACCACCAAATTCTAGATTTCATATCTTCAACCACTTCTCTAAAACATATCAAAACCTCATACTCCAGTCTTCAACACAGGAGAAATGCGGAACAAAAACTCGAACAGTATATTGTAAGCCAGAATATATCTTCACAACACTGTCTTCAGTATTTATCAAATTTTCTCAAAAGCACTTGGAAACCTAGCAACAAGAGCAATATAATGACATCATTAACACTTTTGTAAGTCATTCAAATCACCTTAACACAATAACTTAATTAACTAACAACAGCAACATTAGAAGATATAGTTGACACTAATGACAACACAAACATGTTGACATCAATGACAACACCGATTAGCACATACTTGCAACACCCTAAACAACTCAAGTGTGTTGATTTAATGCATGAAAGATGATTAAGTATTTGATCTCAAGAAATTCTTTTCAATTTGGTCTAATTATATAGAATAAGAATTAGTACATCATATTGTATAAAATAAATGCTTTTAAAAAGTTTTAATAAGTCAAATCAATTATGTGTGTTTGCTAAAGGATATGCATTTACATAGAAATTGTAGATATGTATAGGGTTAATTAATGATAAAAATAACAAAATTAATACTTTAATAAGCCATTTCATTTATCTAAATTATTTTTTATATTGATTAAAGCGGGTTTTTGAAAGGTCTAGGACCCTTTAATAGAGAAATAGCCAATAGGTGATAGAAACAAGTTCCATGAGAAATGGAACCAACAAAACAACCAAGGCCATCAAGGCTAGAGACAAAACAAAGACGGGGCAACAACCACCAAAATAGTCGTACTACAAATAGTTGCAGGAAAACTACCTCAATAGAAGAACAACTAGAGGTCAGCGACCTACACAACACCTAACCCCGCCCTAGCAAACCGCACACCGAAAGCACAGAGCTGGGAAACTGAAACAAATTTTTGAAGGGCCTGTCTTCCTTCTTTGAATGATTGTCCAAGACACATCATTGTCAAAATCTTTAGACCAAGGAGAAAGAAGAGTGAACTCCTCATCTAACGCCTTAACTCAAGACACCCCCTTGAAGGGAAAGAAGGGTAGACTGAAGATGTCGAAAGCTACATAGAAATTGGAGGTTGGGAATGAACAAGGGCCCCCCCACAATCCACCAAGGCATAAGGATCTAATGAAGAATCTGACAAGGCCTACTTAGAAGAAGGAACCCTAGCAATAAGTGTAGATAAAATTGAAGCCATACTAGCCCCAAGGGAAGCCACTGAGGCCACACCAAGATCCACTGTGATGGTACTTGAAGGCACGTCATCCTCAGAATCAATAGTTAAATGATCAGGAAGAGCATTCTGCCACCACATAACCCAGACAATATTGTGGGGTGAGTATGGGGACAAACTAAGGCAAGATGGCCAATATCGAAGCATCATCTATAGCTGAAGGGGATACCCTCATAATCAAGCAATTGAGTCCATGGCCTATCCTCCACCATAAGGACAACCTCCCTAAGAAGAGCCTTGGAGGTGTTGATGTCCACTAAAAGATGGGCATAGGTAGAGTGGCTAATGTTAGAACTGGAAGAATCCACCTTTAGAAATCAGCCACTAGCATTGTCAATACCCTCAAAGTAGGAATTTTCTCATAATCGAAGGAGGTAAGGCAATCTTACCCAAACAGGCATAAAATTTAGTGATTCTGTTAGAGTGTTGAAAGAGGGAAACCATGGTTTGAAAAAGAAGGAATTCTCACCCCACATCCAAAGCCAACCATCCAATATCGCCTCCTTGTCTTTAGAAGATTGAAAGCTTGCGATAAAAATTCCCCTAGCACAAGGGAATAACTTGATGTGGCCCTCAATGAGAGGCTTCCATGATTCCATTACCCACCAATGTAGGCCCTGAAGAGAAGGCCACAGCCTATTGAACCTTCCAATCAGGCATCGACGTGCATAAAAAGCTTCATTATCTAGAGATCCCTATCCATAGACCATAACAAGGGCAGTTTGAGAACAGGGCAAAGGTTGAAATTTGGCAAGCAGAGGAGGGCGGGGAGAGGAAATTCATCCTAGCCATTTTAGTGTAGGATAATCCATAGCCCAGGGCAACCAAACTGGAAGAACAGCCCATGCCATGACCAACCACATCGCGATCTATAAACTTGTCAAGTGCAGCAAAGACGCATACCCCAACAATAGTCGCACAACCACGAGACCTAGAACCACCATTAGGGTGAGCAACTAAGACACCCTCAATAGAAATGTTGCTATCAAGAGCTATATAGAACGGAGGGAAGTCTCCAATCAAGTGTAGAGTAACCATTTTACGAGTGCTTTCATCCAAGCACAAAGCTATTTCAGATGTGTGCATGGTAGACATTTCAAAAATCTTGTGTCCTTATAATTTATTTATCTAAATTGTTACAATATTTAACAAAATACAATTAACCTTACAAGCGTACAAGGTTACTTTAATACATATGAAAATCAATCAATTACACGTCATAATAACATGTTTTGGTTATACAATATACGCATTTTATTAAAAAGGTGAAACCATGCAAGATGATATTTTTAATATTAATTCATTAATCTTGGGAATCACTTTTAAATAAATTATTTAACAATGATATGCACATGCAAACCATTTTGAAAAGAGTCTCTCTTTGAGATAGTAAAATCAAACAATCTATAACATATGACACACAAAAAGCTAATGCAAAGTATCAACGACACATTATTTCTAATTTAATTGTTAATATAAATATAACTTAAAATTTTGTTGCATTTATTTAATTTTTATAAACTAAATAATGTTTGTTATTTAATTTTAATTCTATTATCCTCGATTTTAACACTAAATAAGAAATCTATTAAGGTTCTACATGCAATTGGCACTATTGTAATTGGTTATAAGATTTTTTTAAATGTGTTAACTACTCTTTAAAGTATTAGAGATTTTATTCTCAAGTTGTGTGAAGAATAATTTACATTGAATCACATTAAATAAGATAAAAATTATATACAAATGAATGCATTGCACCTTATATGTTTCTTGTTTGTGGAATAAAAATTGTAAGACCATGGTTGAAGTAAGCAAATACATCATACAATGGTAGAAAAACCATTGCATACATGTTGGATACCTATGATTCAATGGAATATCTCTTGAAGCTTTCCTCAATGAAATAAAACCATATAAATTGATCAAATATACAATACTTGCAAATCTTTAGATGAAAGATTAATGTTCATCATAAACTAGATGACCTATTTATGTCCTTACATATTTTGTTCATTGATTCACATTCAAAATTATTAGAAATGTGAAATAATTGATTTTACTAGCATTCTTTATATATTTTTTACAAATAAATGGGTTATTTTATTTGCATAAATCCGATATAATCTTCATTTATGATTCCCTTTAAGTTAAGGTCAATATTTCCATAGTGAACATACAATTTTCTTCCTTATCATATTCTACTCATCTTCCCTCCAAAATCTCAAATTGGTATTCACTGACTTGGGATGTATATAGTGGTAAATTTTGTAGGATATGGTTTCTTTAGTTAAGTTTAGTTTTATTCAATTTACACATAAGTTGTCACTATTTTGCTTGTGAAAAATTTATCGTAGAATTCTTTGTGCTACTAAAAATAAGAATAACAAATATTAAAATTAAGATTTGTATAAGGTTTGATTTTATTGATATGAATACTCAGATTAAAAAATAAACCTTTGCTTATATTTGTTACAAAATTCAACCTGGTTCTACAGGTTTACATATGAACATTAATGAATTGCACATTTAACAATAACATGCTTTTGATATAATACTCGATTAAAAAATAAACCTGTGCTTATATTTGTTACAAAATTCAACCAAGTATAGTTGGTTCTACACATTTAGATATGGACATTGATGAATTGCACATTTAACAATAACACGCTTTTGATATATAACTTTTAGTAAAATAGTGAAACCGTGCAGGGATATTTTCTTGATGTTGATTTATACATCTTGGCAAGTACTTTTAAATAAATTATCAATATAAACATTGATAAGCATAGGGAAACCATCTTGGAAAGAAGCTCTCTTTGGCCTTTATAAGCAGAGCAAATATTCCATAACATATGATACACACAATAGCCAAAGAAAAGTACCTGCACCCCATTATGTCCAACCTAGTTAATATTGAAAGAAGCTGAAATATTTTACATTAATAAAAGCTAAACGTCAATAAGTGCAAAAGACTTGGTGTAAAGGTATAGTTATGAGACATTACCATAATGGAGCCCATGCTGTTGAGAGCTCAAGAAATGGATATGGCCACCTGAAACCCACCGTTAGTTATTAACCAAATGCAACTTTTGAAGGTTAGAAATGAGAAATTGAATGGATTCTTTCAAAAAAAAATTATAAATTTAGGAAGAGTAGAAACAAAATATGCAAATTTTAAAAATGAAGTGATTACACTTATAAATAGGAAAGTTAATCCACTATAATGTTTTGATTGAAATCCTTAGATCGTTTATAATAAGAAATCAATTAGTTTTTCTTGTACACCTTCTTATAATTAATAGATAAGGATAATTTTCCTTTTTATCTCACAAATTTCATAATTTGGATGCTCGTATGCTTAAGTTTAACTATCTTGCAATACAATGGGCCTATTCTTATCAATATGTGAAAATAATTGTTTAAAAGGTATTAAGGAGAAATGATTCCTTATTATCAATCTTTTAGAATATTACAAGACATTCTACCATGTCATTAAGACCATTTTTAATAAAAGATCAAGTATATTTATTACAGACAGAAAGCATTTATAAAAATTCAAACCCTTTAAAAATAAAATAGATGATTAACAACCAAGACCATGGGTCAAGTGGGGTGTGGTTAAGTGGTTGAGCCTCTTGGTTCTCATGATGGAGACCAAGGTTCCAATCCCCCCAAGGACACCTTAGCGCATAGTACTCATTTCACAAAGTTGATTGGCAGCATCATGTTGTTTGTGGCAGCTTTATCTGCATCAGTTTCATAGTTTCATGTACAAGGGTTTGGGCCCTTTCAAAAACCCATCGGTTCATACCTCCAATAAAAAGCGTTTACCCATAAATCAAAAACAACCAAGACCATGGGAAGAAATTTCCACTATAGCATTAGGGCTAAATCCCATTCTGATTTAAAAGCCATACAAAGAGCATAGATTTTGTTTTCTAGAAAGATTATTTCTTATTACAGCCATATTTTCATGGAAAAGATGAAAACAATGGCAATTGTGTCCCAGAGAATGAGACAATGGGCTCTCTAGGGGTGTTGGTAGTGGCTTCAATGATCTTTTTCTTGGTTGTCTTTATTCCCACTTATTGCATCCCAATGTGTAGTGGTAGGTCTTGGAGAGGAATTAAAATAATTTCGAGGCCAAACTCCTTTGCTAGCTACTAATCAATGTCCAAATATTGAAGATAAACTTGGTTCTTGGACTGTAATTTGTTGTATAACCTCAATTAGTTTAAACTTTTGCTTCTCAATGGTGAAGATGTAATCAATAGCCTTAGTTCAATGATGCAAATTACTTAGATTATGAGTGAGGTAACAAAGCCAACGAACCCAATAGGTTTGGGGGGAGTGGTCGGGAACGATTAATTTCACACCACAAATCAAGTTATGTTCCCATAGGCATGGCATCTTGTGGTGGCCACAAGGACACCATAAAATAAGGGTCAAACTTATCACAATACACAAACATAAGACCACCCCAATGTCACCATGGGGACACCTTGAAGTGTAATCAAGTGTAACTATACTAAGGATCAATCCCACTCCCCTTTTCTCTACGATCCTTGCCTCAATGTTTAATCGAACATTTAAGTCTAGTAAGCATCACTAAGAGATAAAGATGGAGAATCACACAATAAAGACCAAAGTTCAATTCCACTGAGGAACAATTGTGCAATCTCTTATCGGACCAATGCAAGGAAATGAAGTGCATGCTATGTGTGCCTAAGGACCATACCCTTTTTTGTTTCCTATAGACCAAGTAGCAAGTTTTAACCCTCATTGACCAATCAAAAAGGGTAAATAAGCCAACTTATGTCCATTTTGGTTTTGAGCAAGTGAAGGCATTTAAATTATTGTAAATTCATTTTATTAGGATAAGGTGATCTTGCAATTCCCTATCCACACCTTAGGTTTCAATTATTTTAGCAATATCAACTATTATTGCATTGATGCTCTAGAACACATTATGCAAGTTAATTTCCTTTTTGCCCTTCTAATGAGGGTTTGACCTAGCTTCCAAATTTGTGGTGGAATTTCCTAAAAAGGGACAAGGAGAGGACAAATCCTTGCAATGTTGAAAGCTAGCTATATAATTTAGGGGTACCAAGATTATAATAGACTTGGAGACTAACATGGATTACTCTAGTTAAGTGATCTTTCTAGAAATTGAGATTGTACTCGAGTTTCTTGGACATGAAGGCCTTTGGATTGGAACGCTTGAAACTAATCCTTTTGAGGACAACCTAGGAGCACTTTTTGTATTCCTAATTAGTTTTAGAAACATGGAAAGAAGAATAAATACCAGTCACATGATGCATTCTAATAGAAGATGGACCAAATTAAGGTAGATATATGATTTGATCCAATATAATCAATCCAATACTAGGCCCTTCCTGATCCTCTTTTTGGCCCCTCTTTCTAAACTATTAGGGGCTTTGCATCAAAGATCAACCAACCCAACTTGGAATCTATTTTAGTTTAACAAGTCATTCACTGATCTTTTCAATTCTATTACCATGCAATAATTAGAGCCCAAAAAGGTGTACCTAAACATTGAAACATAGCTCCAGCCTTATGGTTGTTGGTGTTTCTTATTGGAAACTTGTAAAGTTTGGCTTTTCCTCGTCACTATTAATGGGTTTAGCTTCTCTGTTTGCAATAGATTTCCTCAAGATTAAGTGAATGTGTTTCATCTTTTTATTTTTTGATTCATTGTGCCTAGTGCAAACATTTAAAGGAGTAGAGGGATTCCACAAGCAATTATACTTGAAATATTGAGGTCCCACTTTTATAGATTTATCTATCAATTTGATGCTCCTTCTATTGTAAATTATAGTAGCCGAGGCACAAATTTTGTGTATCTTTATAACCTAATAATGAAATAAAAAATTCATGGAATTTTGCATCATTGTCTAAGCTACAACTAGCACTAGAGGATGATCAAGACCTAATTAGTGTGAGTAAAGGAGAACTCTTATTTTTCTTATTTAGAATGGCTACTTGGATTTTGTAGACCAAGACCTCCTCCAAATTAGGGTCAATCCTTTTCTAAGTTATCCACACCTACTATTGGGTCTCAAATATATTCCCCATAATGGTATTAAGTGCCTAAACCTTATAGATGTGATGAAATAGTACTAGTGGTGTTATGATGCAAAGGACATTCTCAATAGATTTAAAAATCCCTTCCCTACCTTTAAGACAACTCTCCCTTGCACCATCCCTTAAGGTGTATAATACTTTCATTAACTAGAGTGTGGGTAATGAAGACACTAATGTCTTAATGAATGATGTGTGGAGATTTGGTGGCAGTTGGTGAGGAAATCTGTTTACCTTGTGGATTTAAAGATCAAAAAAGACCTAGGAGTTTTGTTGGAGTGTACTTAGCATTAGGAAAGAAGTATGAGTGGTAGTTGAATGCTTTAGGGAAAAAGGCACAGATTGAGGAATTGTTAATCAATGTGAAGTGGAAGTGTGAAATATTTTTTATTAAGGGGTAAAACAAGTTTTGAAAGGCCCTGAAACCTTTTACAAGGCAAAGCATCGGCCACTAAGAGTCGAACAACAACACAACAGTAACCCCACTACCAAAACAAAACAACCCAACAACACAAACAACAACAAAGGGTCAGTAGCCTACACAACACCTGACCCTACCTTAGAAATCTGCACACCTTTGACCCAGGGGTGGGATTCAAACATAGATTTGGGAAGACCTCTCTTCCTTCTTTGGACTATCGTCCAAGATACATCATTATCTAGATCCTCAAATTGAGAGAGGAGAGGGATATCCTCTACCATCGCCTCCACCAAAGAAATCTCATGCAAAGAGGGAGATTGTCTAACCAAAGACGTTGAATGTCGCATTAAATTTAAAGACAAATATGGAGCAAGGATCTCATCACATGTCATGAGGGGATGGGAACCAATGAAGGATCTACTCGAGATGGGTCTAAAGAAGAGGTCTCGATAGAAGTCAAGGAACTCGCCAGAGTCGCCCCAACCACAAGGGAAACCCCCTCAGGAACATGACTCACCACAGGGGGGGATGGGAGAACTAACAACTTGAGAGGACTCGTCATCCTAAGAAGATCCATCATCCTGAGAGTTAGGATCTTTAACCATCAAGTGGGTGATGCAGGCATTTTGCCACCATTAAGCCGCACCAACCTTGCGACAAGAACAGAGACAATCAGAAGTCAGGTGTCCAATGGCAAAGCATCATATACATCACAAGGGTAGACCCTCATAATCAAGTGATTGAGTCCATGGCCTATCCTCCACCATCAGTACAATATCCCCGTGAAGAGCCTTCAAGATATCGATGTCCACCAGAATACAGGCATAAGTAGCAAGACCCGTGATGGTCATTGATTTGTCAACCTTCATAAAACAACCAATAGCATTGTCAATGGCCTCATACTAGTAGTTTTCCTAGAACTGGAGGGAGATTGGGTAGCTGACCCAAATTGGCCTGGTATTGAGAGGTTCTGAAAGAGGGTGAAAGAGGAAGGCCATGGCTTGAGCGAGAGGGAATGCTTGCCCAACATCCATAACCTATCGTCCATCACCAAGTCCCTGTCATTAGAAGAAGCAAAGGTCAAGTTATGAAGAAACCCTTAGCACAAGGGTATAGGTCAATGTCACCCTCAATAATAGGCTTCCAGGATTCCAAAACCCATTTATGCAAGTCAAGAAGAGAGGGCCACAAACCATTAAATTTGCAAACCAAGCCATGGCTAGCATAAGTCTTCATTTTTAATGACATATTGTCCACAAACCACGATAGGGGAGGTTTGGGAGTAGAGAAGGGGCCAAATTTATCCTGCAACTACGAACGAACAAGAACCCTCAAACCAGCGATGGTTGCAAAGGACAAAGTGGAACCCAACCCTATCCTTGCGCACCATATTGATCCTTTGTGTTGCTAGTAATAACCCTATCAGGAGTGGCTGCAATCACCAGCACCTCTTTTAGAGAACCCATGCCAAAACCAAACCCAGACGCATCACGACCATCACCAATAACATGTGCATTGTTGCCAAAGAACAACATAAGGAGTTTCAACACCAAAACACCAATCTCGTCACCATAAACATTAACACCATCAACAAGGAGTGATGAGTAAACAACACTCAACTATAAAGGTAGGTTTTCTAGAGCAAGCAAGAGTGGAGCCATCATTAGTTTAAAAATGTTTGGAAATGTGAAGATATGGCCATAATAACTTTATGTTAGGATGGTTTTAAATGAGCTCCTTAAGTGTGTTAATATATGAAAAGGGTTTTCTCTATGTTGACTAAGTCATTAAAGATGCTTCCCTCTTTCACTTTCAAAAAGTAAATGCAAGGAATTTCATAACATGAGATCACCAATTCAAGTCTTCGCTTAACTAAGATCAGTTTGTATAGGGATTATTTGATTCAAGTGTTGGCAATAGAGGCCCTCTTCTCTTGTAATATCCTAGTGTGTGCTCGTAATAAATATTTTCTACACTTGAATTTTAATAAAATTGTCATTTTATTAAAATTTTGAGCAGAAATGATTTGCAGTGGTTTCTTTAAATAAATGTAATACTTCAAATGAGGATTGTGGGGCAAGTAATCTAAAGAGGTGCCCTTTGTAGATAATATGCTCTTCAAATCTCCCTCATTAGGGCTCGCATTGAATCAATAACCTTGTGGATTGCCCCTCCTCTTTAGGGCGAGCTACGAATGAGAAGATTTGGCTCTCTTTTTTTCTTAATTAGTGGGGGGTATTACACTACTAGCACTTCCTTGTAGATTTTGGTATTAGTTATTTTTCAGGAGGTTAAGTGTACTCTACGAGTGTTTGATATTCATATTGGAGTCCCTAAACCTCCCACTCGCCCCCATTTGCAAGAAAAAACCTCTCATTCGTGAGTTTCATGTTGTGATTGAGTGTAATCTCTGGGCATCTAATGTTCACATTAGAGCCACCAAAACTCCTCACCCTTTACAATATGAAATGAGTTGATGGTTTTGCATTATTGTGGGTTGTGTTCTTGTGCTTTGATTTTCTCTGCAGAGTTTCCAACTATCGATTCTAGCACATTGCTCCTTTAAGTTCTATGCATCTCTCTAATCCTTGCCTCCTTCCATCCCTTTTCCTATGAATGTTAGTTTACGATAGCATTAAAATAGAGTAGACATGAGTTAGCCTTCTCTAGAGGTTGATTGAGTGGTAAAGTTGGCCCGAGATTCCCATTTTTTTGTGGCATGTGCCCTTTTTGAGCCCCTTCACCTAGTGACAACTCTAGGGGACCTTGTGTTTCTTTTCAATTTTATGCAATTCTACTTGCTACATCAATGATTGGTATTCATCTAAATGTTCCTTGGTGGTGTACTCGTGTATGACCTTATACATAGTATTAATGCCCCTATGTCAATTCTCATGTTTGCTAAATAGAGCATTTGATTGTATCTTGCCCTCATGCATTTTGTAGGTGGTGTTAAAAATGGCATTCTAAGCTAGAATGCATTAAAAATCTAAGTTCCAAGGGCTATGCTTGCAAACATGCAAAATTTGAAAAAAGCCATGGACAAGATAATAAGAGAATAGGCATATGCTGAGAAAGCATACTACCAACAACACAAATACCAAGCAGAGATAGAGTAGTGGCAACTCTTTGCCTAAAATCTAAAGGCAACCAACTAGCTTGTTCATGGTTTTTTTTAATCCTTTTATGATGGGATAACAAAAGTTGACATAATGTCTAGAGTAGATCCCCACTTGCAAGAAGTATAGGAGAAGGAAGAAATGAACTCTCAATTATGAGAGTAGATATGCACCTCTTGTAGAAGGGCATGCTCTCGAAGAGCATGAAATATTTGTTGTATAAGATGCTCTTAGCCTTGTGTGTCATCAATCTTTGAAGAGCTTGTTGAAGCAGATGCAAAGGAATTATGCTTCACTAGTGAAGAGGAAGCAAGGCCCTTCTCATGTGGTAGGCCTTTTTTGTTGTTTATTGTGTGCTCGTTGAACCACCGAAGTATGATAAGGAACTTGAACCTGAGGAGGAAAGGATTTTTAGCAAACCCATTATTGATGTTAGAGACTCTATTCCCTTCTTGAATGTAATGAGTAACAAGGACAGACTTATGCCACCTCTTGAGTTCATGTGGCTTGATATCTTTGAGGACACACCTAAGGATGTAAGTATTCAAGAGGAAGAAGAATACATGGTCCCTACAACATCACATTTCAGGCAAAAGTATTTCTCCTTGAATTCTAGTGACAACAACTTGAGTTCCATTTGTAGCCCTCCGCTTGGAAGATTTCCAACAGTTTTGGGGACCTATGTTAACTTCAAGCCAAATCTAATTGATCCCATGTTATTTTTAGGTGCGCAGAAGCTAAAGAAAGGACACATTCAAGGATTTGTTGCAATTTGTTGGTCTTCCATTTGTTGACTTGCTAATGGTTAGTAGTGCCCAATGAAAAATATTTGAACAATAATTTGAATCCAGGCAGTTTACATAGGCTAAGCATAGAGCAGCAAAAAAGGTTCAAGTGCTCGTTATTTTTCTTTGTACACTACCTCTAGTTAATCAACATAACTTCCAAGCTTCTACTATACAACCCATAAATCTCAAGAGGTGGCTACTTTTCCCAATCAATCAAAAGATTTATTCAAATAAGTCTCAACAAGTTGCCTTTTCCTTTTTTAATAAGATGCTTCCACAACAAGTAGATAGTATCGTGTTTGTGTTTTGGCTTTCTAATCCTTGGCTCTACTAGTAATTTTTCGATTGAATCCCCTTTTTTGTTGGTTTGTGGCTTCTTCTCTCCGATGGTAGTTTCCTCCTTTGTCTCAACAGTGTTTGCAAATGATCGTGGACTCCTTATTCCTCTTGGTGGATCTAATCTGCATCGATTATGCATTGCATATTGATTCATCTTTGTTGGGGCCCTTTTTTGTTGTTGATGGATTCCCAAATGTTTGATGTTCATGACAAATTAATTTGAGGCTCTTGTGCTAGTCACTTTTAGTCATTCATTTTTGGCTCTCAGAGACTAGATTATATTAAGATAGATGCAAAAGGGTGAGATTTTCCTGAAGGCATGAGATTTGACTATCTAGATTCATCAACTTTTTTATAGAGTGAAATTTCTCAAGTGGGTGTGATCATCAGACTATTCTTTTTTGCATTTCTTGAAAGCAAATCTGCTCAATCCCTTTCAAGCAAGTTTTTCATTTGTGGGCCCCACCACAACACCTTACATTTTTTGTTTTTCCTTGGAGCAAGATTTTTTCAAGCAAGCCCAATGATGCATTCAACAGTAGGGAGCCAAATGAATGGCAACCTTTCCCTTGCAATAAGACTTCACAACACCACTCTTAAGGGGTCAATATGGGATCTAGTACACAAGAAGCTGAAATTTAAGAGACACGAATCTAGACTGAACCTCAACAATCTAGTTACACAAACTAAAATTTTAATCTACTTTTTGGTAGCGTTCAAAGACTCTTGTTTGTTGATTTGTAGAAAACCTTAAATACATCACAAGACACTAAATTGCTGATTTCAAGTCAGAAACCAAACCTAATATAATTGTTTGAAACTTGCTCGATTTTGGAGACCAATTTAGAACACCACAATAGGAAAATATGTTAATTTCTTTATCGCACAATTGTATCAACTTTAAATCAAACTTTATGGGAGAATTTGGATAGAGTATCCTCTTACAAAACTAATAAAATCAGACTACAATAACCCTGCAAACATCTAAGGCTAAAAATTGAAACAACTACCATAATCCAATGACAAACTAGCAACTCTAGTCTTCAATCTACAACCCTGTGACAACTCTTCGTCAACCTTTGAGCTCCCAAGTTTGCATACGAAGTCTCCAACATCTTCCTACACCTTCAACCTACGAGAAATAATAAGGAAGCTAACCCAAACTCAACTCCTTTCTCCTCCTTTAATAACTTCTTTGAGTATGGTGCCAAGACAAGCAAATTCAATACATATCAATAATGTCAAATGTAACTCCTTTGTGTGGTGCCATTCTCCTAAGGGAATCAAGAACACTCAATGAGGATTAAATTGATGTAACTCATGTCATATGTCCTCCACAAGTGGTGCCATCCTCCAAGAAAGTCAAAGCAAGAATTAAGAAGACTATGTAACTCCTTAATTAAGACCCCTCCATGAAGGCAAGACATGCAAGATTCTCCACCCTAAGTACCTCCCCTCCATATGGGCACTTCACTAAGAGAAATGACATGCAAATGACGGTTAAACATGCACTTAGAAGCTAATTTTCTAGAAGTAGTTTAAAGATTAGACTTGTTAATAATGCCTCAACCCACTACCATCACAATTGGATGGGTTTAGCACAATTTCTAAGCACATGATTTAGTATTGTCATCTAGTCTAAAAAATAAATCCTTTTTAGATGTAGTCCTTTGTGATGTTATGTTATGAAAGGTATATGATGCTTTGTTTAGGAAACCATATGTTTTCTAGACCTACTATGAAGAAAAAATCTAAAAATTTCATCATTAGATGTTTGTAACGATCAATATCACATATTCGAAGTAGTTCCTAAGATTTCACTCACTAATGCCAAGCAATGTGAGAAGCTAATTAGTTTTAGCAAAAAAAATTGTGTTCCTAATGGTGAGACCTGGATGCAAGAAAAGAATCCTTACACTACAAGTTGACACTACAAGCCCCTTAGCAGAAAATGATGATTGACCAAAATGTTGGATTACTAGGGTATATTTTAGCCACCTATTGAAGTTACTAACCAATGTGTGTAAATCATACCGTTGATTTGATTTCAAGACTACTTCCTAATACCTCTCTCTATGTTACATCCCCTTTTTGTCTGAACAATGAAATATTAATTATGTTGTTAGTTGAGTACAACTGCTTTCATATGAATGTGAAATTATTCATTGGAAAAATGTATATGATGGCTTTTCTTTAATTGCGAATATTTTCGTATTTATATGTGAAAATGGATTGATGAAAATGATATTAATTATTACCCGTATCATGGAAATGATTTAACCTTCCTTAATTGTCTAAGTGGTTGCAGGACAAAACAGGTGGCTAAGAAAAAGGGATATCAACAAGGAGAGGGTGATTACAAGAATCAAAAAACAATAATTAAACCAAAATCCTAAAGTCACTGTAGCCTTGGCCAAGGCACACACACACACACACACACACATATATATATATATATATATATATTCTAGTGGTGAAAAAATTTTATCTCTTATGTTTATTAAATAAATTATTTAAGTCTTACCTTGTGGAGCACTTAAAATGTTTGAGTTGAAATCTTGTTTGTAACTCCTCTTTTTTCTCCACTCCGTTGGAGTGCAAGAGGGAACCGCTCCTCCTTGCACTCAAACGTAGTGGAGGAGCGGTTTCTTTTTGGGATGTCCATTCTTTCTTGGCATGCATTCATTTCATTATATAAGAGTAGAGAGAACTTCCGCGGAGACGGATCAAGCATTTTTTCTTTCATAGGAAGGCGGAGAAGATAGAAAAGAAAAGAGATCAAGCTGAAGTATCTTGGAGGGAGTATTACCTTTTTAGCGTGCATATTGTTGGTGCATTTGTTTTCTGAGAACTTTTTGTCAATATTGTTTTGTGCATTTGTCAAGCGGCCACTGTCACCGATCTCATTTGTTAGAGCAGTCGCGGCTAGGTTAACCCAACTCCACAAGTCTTGTCAAGCAAGATCTTGAATCTTCTTTAATAGTTCGTTCTATCTTAATGTTTGATGGTCAAAACAACTTGTATTATACTATCCTTCTCTTTTCATGATTCTGAGTTTTTGAATCAGTCTTCTGAATCTGTAAATGTATTTCATTATTCAAGCTTCCGAGTCTGCTAAAGCCGAGATCCTCTTGAAACTTGATTTGTGTTTGAATTATATATATACTTATAATCTTTTCTTTTACTACAGCTTGGGTATTATATTTGCACTAAAAATAACGAAACCGTTGTACTTTTATGAGCAATTTCTGTCTATATATTTCTGTTATGCTTTTACTATGAACTGAAATTTGTCAAGTAAGTCATGTATGATACTATGTAAAAACCTGCAAACATAAACAAAAGAAGAAAATACTAAGTTAATAACAATGTCGAGCAAGGGTGAAGGCTGACGACACAGTAGTGTCAGATATATGTATATATATATATATATATATATATATATATATATATATATATATATATATATATATACTCGAAAATTCTTGGCCAAGGTTACGATGCAGATTAGGCATTTGTCAGTGATCAAGTACCAGATATACCACTAGTCAGAGTGATATTTCCAGTTAGGAGGTACCTATAGGGAAAGATCGATCAGGAGGTATAAGTCTTGACACCAAGCTCAGAGGCACATTGTTGTTAATCGATTCCTGTCATCACCCTTGTGAAGGGTCGGATTTCTTCAGTTGGAGAAGCACGAGAGACCAGATGGTCTTGGTTGGGTGGTTAAAACCCTTGTTGATATTTCTTTTTCCAAAATCCAATGGAGAATCTACATACAAAATCAGCAGGAAAATATTCAAGTTGTACTTCTCTTAATCTCTCTTATTATTTAAATTTCATTGAAGAAAGTTAAATTATTTTGATTGTATATAAACAGTTAGAAAAGTTTACTTCGGCTGAAAATGAAAGTTGTAAACGTAAAATTTTATTTCATAGAAAGTTAGTTAATCAAGTTAATATTTCTGCTGAAATTCTGTTAATAGTTCATTTTTTATTCTGTTAAATTAGAGTGGGTGTAACACTATACCATTGTTCATTCCTAGAGAATGAAAAGATCAAGCAATAGATTCATGAACTCATGGCAAATGGAAAACTCATACCCATCTCTTTACCTTACAGTAACCAAATTGTGTTTGTGGCAAAGAAGGATGTCGCATGGGCATTGTGCATCGACTATAAAGATCTCAACAATATCACTATGAAAAATTGATATCCTCTTTTGAAGATTTAGGATCTACTAGACTAGTTTTGTGGTACCAAATACTTTACTAAGATAGACCCTAACTCAAGGTACCATCAAATTTCTGATGAAGTCGTGGATCTTTGGAAGACAGCCTTTAAAGCCAACGGAAGTTTGCTTTAATGGTTGGTTATGCCCTTCACAATGACCAATGCAACCACAAAATTTATGTTGATGATGATTGGCATCCTTCAACCATGCACGGCTTCATTTATTATTGTCTATTTAGATGATATTCACATTTTTAGCAAAACATGGGAGGAACATTTGTGGCATATTAAGCAAATGCTCAACACTTGGAGACAACTTGTATGCCAACATGAAAATACAATATCTCAAATAATCATTGGCCCATGCATAGTATATGTGGATCCAACCAAGATTTGTTTCATTTTGGTATGGCCTATACCAAAGAACCTTCCAAAAAATTTGCAATTTTTCTAGTTTTAGAAAAAATCTATAGGAATTTTTTTCTTGGTTTTTTCTTTCTTGGTTTTTTCTCACTTCAATTGTCCATTGAACCAAGATTTTAAAAGTGGCACCAAAGCAACTTTCATATGGTCAATTGTATTTTAGAAAGCATAAGAGGACTTGAAATGCATACTTTGTTCCACACTAATGCTCATGTTACCCAATCGTTAACAGCTATTTGAGGTTGAGACTAAAGATTTGAGCATGTGCTGGAGTAGTCCTCACTCAATTTGGTAATTCAGTAACTTACCATAGGCAACATTCATTGCTCCATTTGAAAAGTATCCTTGTGACTAAAAGATGTATGCTATTTTACAAGCATGTAAGCATTGGAAACATTACATATTAGAAAAAGAGACCACCATCCATAGGGCTCACAAACTATTGCAATTCTTGCAAACTAGAACAAGTTGCAATGAGAGAGGCATACAAAATGGTGTTTGTATCTTAAGCAATTCGACTCAAACATCAATTACAAGAAAGGAGCTGTCAATGTAATATCAAAATAATTGAGCCGACCTCCATTCCAAGCTCTCTCCATGCTTGCTACATATGGACATGAAACAAACACTTGGACAGAATTGTACAATTCTAACTCAGTTTTTGTAGATATCTATCAAGTATTCAATTACGATAAGAGCATTTCATATTATTTCTTACAAGATGAAATCTTGCATCATTCATGATACTTGTGTACCACCCAAGGCAAAGTGTAAAGGTCGCTAATCATTTTTTAATTGAAAAGAGTAGCAATTTTGAAAAAATATTTCTTTTGGCCACATTCCAAATCAAATGTTGTGAAATACATCAAATCTTATACCTCGTGCAATGGCCAAGCCAACTAACAAGAAATAAGCAAATTAGTTTCCATGGATTTCCTTTCAGGTTTACCTACTGCTAATCATGGTAGAAATTGTGTATGTAGTTCATAGATTCTCAAAGATGGCAATTCTCATGTCCTATAAAATGCCTATCTCGGCACTAAAAATTACTTAATTGTACTTTTAGAATGTATGGGTTCACTTTGGATTTACAGCTACCATCATAACTAACTTGGACAAGAATATTGTGTTATTTCTAGAAAGCACTTTGACCAATTATGGACATAAATTAGACAAAATCTACCATTTTGTCCTCAAATTGATGGACAAAGGGAAGTGGTAAATAGGATGATTGTGCATCTTCTTCAAATGTATAATTTTAGGAAGCATTGCACATGGGATGAAATTTTTTCTTTCATTTAGCATAGCTACAACAGAGCTATTCCAAACTCTACTCAGCATAATTCTTTTCAGACCTTTTCAGTTTCCAAACTTTGGCACCCATTGATGTAGTTTATCTCACGGGGATCTTATACCTCCATCTGCAACCGCAACTCCTTCAGATCAAAAGTAAGTTAACAAAGTTGCCAAGTTCAATGAGCACATTTAGCTTAAATAGCAACAAATGAAAAGCATTCTACAGAAGTTTAATGCCAAATACAAGCAGTGTCATGATCAACATTGGCAACACGCTGATTTCAGGTTGTTCACAAAGTATGGCTTCCCTTGTAGGACATATTCACATGAACTTACTACAAGATTCGTCCTCTTTGGTATGGTCCATAACCTATCACTAGGAAATTTGGAGGCAATATTTTGAAGCTTAATCTTTTAGTTTACCTTGGTTTATATCCAATTTTTCATGCAGATTTTTTGCATCCTTACTTTCCATCTTTACTGGACACACCAAATGTTGTAGAAAAAATTCAGCTAGTAGAGATGAATCTTGATTGCAACCTTTAGTAGAAGCGGATCAAATAGCTGATGAGAGTGTCAAATGCACTCAATATTAAGAGCTTCCTCTATACTAAGTCGTCAAAGCAAGTCAACTGCCTTCTCAAGGAAAACCAGCTCAAGTTGCCAACAACTTTCCACATCTTCTCCTGCAACTTGTTGTAATGGGTGATGCAATGGCATTACTTTGAACCATATGTTATCTCCACTAACAGCTTTGGGGACTCTCTTAGAACATGTGGACACATCACAAAGCTCTAACTCTTCACTGTCTATGTCACATAACTCTTATAATGTTGGCCCCATTCTGCACAATGATTTTGAAGTTTTTACAGAAAATGACAAACCAAAGAATACGAATTGATAAAAGGCAAGTAGTTGCACTTCTTGTAACCACGAAGATGTTCTTTCAACTTCTATTCTTGTGTATTAGCGTCCTATGACTATTCTTTGATAATTTAGTTAGAAGATAGCATAGATATATATCTTCTGACATACATCCAACCTCTTGGATGTCATACAAAACTATTGCACAATACCATTTTGTAGTATATAGTTCTAGTTAGATTCCTAGTTGATCTTTAAGTTCTCTTGTCAAATAACACTGTTGTTAACATTTGCACGCTATCACTATTGCATTTGCTCTTGTTCACAATACATTTATAGAACCATTTATGTGTGTTGTCTCCCAAGCACACCTGGGCCTCAGATCAACTTCAATGGTTTGTTATCCTTCAGTCCTTCAAAAGGTAGATCAATTGTGATCAATTACACTGCCCTCTTGACTTGCCTTTAATGTGATTGGACGACAGGGATTTAGGAGTGGAATCTTCAATAATTTTAACCCAATTATGAACCAAGTCAGGTATTTTGTAATTTCAACCTGGGGACTAAGGCAAGGAGGTCCCTTTGTCACCATCCCTTTCTATAATCATGAGACAAGGTTTGAATTGCATGCTCCAAGATGATACAAAATAAAACAAACTTTATGGGCTGGCAGCTGGAATAAATGGTGAATTATACATGTTTCCACTTTACAGATGGGACACTACCACTCCCAACTCGCTGTTAGGGAAATCAAGAATTTGAAGACATGTCTTCAGGTCCTCCAATCAGTTTTGTGATGGCAAAATTAATTTGGAGAATCTCAAAATATCTTTTTTTGAATACTACTCCCAGAAGAAGAGAGATCATCCACAGTGGGATTTTGAATAACATAGTTGCCTATTAAATGTTTGGTATTTCCTTTACATGCCAAATTCAGTAGATCAACTCACTGGAACAGCCTGATACATAAAGTTCGAGCTATGGTGGATGAGTGGAACAATAAAAAGATCACATTAGCAAAGAAACTGCAACATGATAAAACAGTTTACAGGCTACTATAGTATAGTTTCTCTCATTGTCACCCATTCCAAAGAAAGTTCTTGATAATCTGGTCAATATTTAGAAAGATTTCTTGCAGCAAGGAGTACAAAATAAATTGAAATATCCATCAGTTCCTGGGAAAAAAGCACCAGACCTCTATAAAGGAATTAAATGAAAAAAATATTCAATTATTCAAGCTATGGTTGATGAGTGGAGCAGTAAAAAGATCACATTAGCAAGGAAACTGCAACATCATAAAGTAGTTTAAACTATTTTAGTATAGCTTCTCTCATTGATGTCCCATCATAGAGATGCGATGGTCTTCCTAAAGCTGCCATGACAATCAAGACAGCTCAAGCATGGGGGTAGAACTCACTAGAAAATAACATGGTCATCATTATTGTATGATGTCATCCACACTCGCCCAGATTGTAAAGTCCTTCCCTGTAGGGTGAGCACCTTCATAGGATTTTCCATCATTCACAAGTAATGTTTGGGCATGTGCAGGAAGAGCATCATAGCCTTTCCAATCACTCGTACCTATATTAAGCACCCCCCAGTTGGCAAAAAAAAAATCCGCACTCCTATTTTCCTCACGAAGCACATGGGTAAAATGATATCAGGAGATGTTATACATTATGACTACAAATGGTTTATCTCTTCACTTAATCTCAACAACACAGTCAAATTAAATGATAGTTGCCTTCCATTTAGTATGCAATCATACCACATTCTAGTACGACTATGATACCCTCCCCTCAGTTCACATGATAGTATCAATATCGGGGTTCTTATACTTAAGAGGTCAATAGAAATCATGCAAGCATATAAAATCCTTACGCCCAATCATAAGCTAAATAACAGAAGTATCAGCTTCCATCATTAAAAATATGTTCAATACAATCGTTATGTCGTAAATTCTGCTCCTACTTAGGATAGCACAATTTCACTAAGTTTAGCTCCTACCTTTTAGTGTCCCTTAATCCCTTTCATCATTCGACCTATCTAAACCCTGATTGACGTGTACCTTATCGAGGAAATGTCGCATATCGGAGTAATTACCGACAAAACCCAGAAAGAAACTATGGATTCCAGACATTTAAGGCACCCTTAAGCATAATCTGGAGTGAAATTTGGGGGTTGGACTTGGGCGTCTGTGCCCTAGTCCTACCCCAAATCTTAGGAATCCAAATTTTATTTCAGTGTTGGCTTATGTCGTGTGCTTCGGGATTTCGAATTCAAAACTTCGTTCCCGAATGATGTCGGCATGTTATTTCAATTTATTTCATTTCTAAGGTTGGGTATTTAAAAAGAATTCAAAATCATTTTATCACACACAACTATTATGCAAGCTTACTATGCCAAAATTCTACTACAAGTGATATTGAAGGTCTGCAAAGGGTTGAAGCCTCCAACTTGAGTTTTGGAATCCTCCACGGATATGGCTGCCTCGCCTTCTTGTTCTACAAGTCTTCATTGATGTCATCTCCTTGAGGTGAAGTTGTTTCCTTGAGTGAAACATTGTGTGGATCTATTCCTTGATGCTTGAGTCATTTAGGATCTTGCATTTGTTTATGCTTACACTTATGATTTATGAGCACATACATCTGCATACTTTGACATTGGCTATCGTTGAGGTAGAAATACCAAAGATGGGGTTTGACTGAGGCAAACTCCTATATAGCCACAACATACCTTCTCCTTCTTTTGTTTGTGTAGGTCAGATTCGAGAAGATCTGACAGAAAGGAGCTAAGAGGAAACAAGTATTATAGTCACAAGTGCCACGAAAGTTACAGATTCGTCTTCGGAAGACTCACAGGACGATTTCAAAGGTGCCCAAGTCTTTCAGGACCTCAGATCTGGGATCTGGAATCGTCAACGAAGACTTAGACACCTGGTGCAGACAATTCTATGATCAGAGAACTTGCAGGACGATTTCAAAGGCACCCAAGTCCACCAGGCCTTGAAATTTCAAGTACACAATCATTGTGGTCTCCCATCTGCATTTCAGTAATCATTCTATAGATTTTTGCTTCCGGAATCAGTTTGTTCATCTATATCTTGTAATTAGGGTTTGGCTTGATAATAGCTAGTTAGGGTTTGAAAAAAGCCTAGTTCAAACATCTTTTCATGTACAGCAACAAAGGAATAGGATACCTGTAGCTTAACACTCTCATAGTGATTGAGCTCGGTTCATATTCCGAATGTTAGTGCATGAAAAGAGGGGCATGACCTAGTTTACACATGCTAATCATTCTCTCTTTTCACACTAAACAACAATGTGGTTCTAATGCCACTAAATGAAGTCATCATTGTCGTATAAAATTGTACAGTAGCAATCAATATAATTCATAGCTCATATTGTCAAGCCTAATCCTGAAGAATCAACAATCCTTTCATTTCCAGCTTTCTTTATTTTCCCTAGATTACACTATTCAATTATCTCAAAGCTACTATCAAGGATATTAAGAAGTATAATTAATACCCAATGCCCACATATTAATGTTTTGGGTAATCAACTTTAATAAGCTTCCAACAATAACATCATGTTTATGGTTTGTCATTTCTCAGGGGTAACAACTTTAAGTGGTTTAGCATAATATAACAGTCCAAAAGGTAATGAATTGTGATGTATATCACAGCCTTATGTATGCCAAAGTCTAATACAAAGGTCGCTATTTTAGAAATAAAAGAGAACGGTAAAAATAGCAGAGATGACTAAAGTGAGCGAGGTAAGAGTTTACCTGTTGACTGCAAACTGTTCACAAGTTCCCTACCCCAAAACACTTGACATCATACCTGGCAACATTTATAATAAATATTTCTTAAAAATAATCCAAAAAGTATTTAAACCCTTGGAGCATGAGGGAGGAGGATTGAACCATTACAATGCTATGTCTGCATTTTATTTTGTAGACATTTCGTTCTCCACCAAGATTGCTCCATTGCTGTGCTTCAGAGGGCAGAATTTAACATTGAACATAATAAAGATTACACACAGATTTGACAGAGAAGTGCAGTGATCAAATCAGCTATCTGCACTCTAGGTACATGATGCAAGTGCATCCCTGGGCATCCTAAAAATAGGGTATCATGTCTAAGGAAGTGGAACTTGTGGTCTAATTTGGTAGTTGTGTGTGAGTGAACGTTTGTGGTTAGCAGTCTATAGTGGTAAACGTTAGCGCATTTCACCAAATGAAGGAATTAACTTCTGTGGTTGTGTTAGTAGTTTTGTATGTGGTTTTTGTATCTTCAGTTAAAGTTTGAGGTTGATTGGATAAGTGGAGGTTGGTGATTTGGTTCACAGAGTGACTGTAGGTTGACAATGTGTATTGTTGGAATTGTTCTTGTTTTGTGGAAAGTTTATTTTGGGTTTGTGCCAAAGAGGAATATTTGTGAGTTATTTAGTAGCCATTGTAAAGGTATGCGGTGTGCCACGTGGAGAGTCTCCACTGTTGGACCATTGTAGTTTGTAAGTTTGTTATATTTAGTCAGCGACACATTTCATGTGACTTCGGGCTTTACGCCAACTTGGGACCAACACAGATCATGTGAGGAGCTTGAGGATGATATAAATAAAAGGTTTTGAATTGGTAGAAAGCAAGCGAAGAGGACTAGGATGGAGTAGAGGTGTAGAGGGTAAGTTTAGCAATGAGGGAGTGAAATCCGGGTGACAGAGTATGGTAATAGTAATATGATGTGGGATACAATTTCAAGGTATCCAATGTGGCCTGTAGGAATGTTGCTTTGAGGTGTGGATTAGAATACTTCTATTAAGTCATGTTGTAGCCCTTGCGGCAAGTCTGTGATAAGTCTTGAGGTTGTTGTAGGCTAGAAATCATTATGCGGCCACTAATAACAAATATGGAAGTAGTGTTCCAAAGTTAGTGGCATTTGTGTAATCTTGGTAATCTTATGTAAACAGACGGCTATGGCCTAGCATGTAAGAGGGCCCATTGCAGTAATTGAGGTTGTAATTCAATGATAATCTTTCAAGTTGCCCATTCAATGTGTGTATTCTTGTGTGTGGCAGTAATTTATGGTTGAATTTTTGTTGTGGGCGGCATGATTGGACGGTCCTTGGACCCTCCTACCATGACTGCATCAGTACATACATGCAGCCTGTATATATATAAAACACTTGTGCACCCACGAGTTTGCATACTGTCTAAACGAAAGCCTTACTACTCCCAAGTCTTTACAGATATTGTTTCTAGCAGCAGACAGTTGGGTAATGTTTCAAGAAAGCAAACAAAAAATTGTGGGCCTCGTTGGCAACTCAAATCAGAGCTCGAAATCCTGTAATGCCAACATATAAAATAAAGGAGAAATATTTTTCAAGGTTAAAGACATTGGAACTCAACTGCTTGATGAAGTTGAAGTTACTAGTATGTAAAGTTATGTGAGTCAAGTGAGTTGACATTATAACAAACATTTAGTGGGATATATGAATATTCAACCATATACCAACAAGGAATACTATGGCTATGCTTAATTCCTTACTCCCAAATCCACCTTTTGATTGACTACAAATTCCTTCGCGTTTCCTATTCAAATTTTTACCCTAGGTAATACCGTTCGTTTGCCAAAGTGAAGATATGCAACAGCAGTTTAAAGTATATCACCAAATGGGTATGCAATCAGCCGTTCAAATGTCTATCAGCAAATGGATATGCAACAGCAATTCAAATGGATATGCAACAAACTGAAAAC
This sequence comes from Cunninghamia lanceolata, assembly GCA_027924645.1. Lineage (NCBI taxonomy): Eukaryota > Viridiplantae > Streptophyta > Pinopsida > Cupressales > Cupressaceae > Cunninghamia > Cunninghamia lanceolata. Next base: position 6,472,458 of record BSBN01000082.1, read on the forward strand.
ACTATAAGGATTTGTGACAAGTCCAATGCCCTTATCCACTACTAGTGATCAGATTTTTAACCCCTTCCTCAAACAGCAACCAAACACATTCCTAACATTTTCAGAAAACAAACAAGGCAAAAATCAAACCCTAAACTCAAGAAAAACGTCATACCGGCAATGGAGCTGTACCTCGCTTCAATTGTATGAAATAATGGAAAATAGAGTGCCGAATAACCCAGCTGGCACCACAAATTCATCCTGCCTTTCTCCTTTCTGGTTTTCCTCCTTCAATCCCTTTGCTATCATCCCCAACACCCCCCTTCCAGAACTCCTACGCCCTTCTGCATCTGATCTCCTCTTATGGCATCCCAAATCCATACTAAAGCAATCTCAAACATTTAAACACAGACACAGAAATTTCTGAAATGACAACCCTTTTTCCAAACAAAGGCCACACTTCACAGCACCAAAACTCACTTGCCAAGCTCTCTCGACTCTCAAAAATGAACCAGCAACATAGAAATCTCCATTTCTCTCAATACCACTCTCAATCAACCAAAAACTCATCACACAATATCCCAAAATGCACAGCACCAAAATGGGGCTGAATCCATGTAAATAGAACAAATTTCCCACCAAAAGCAGCCTCCAACAAGGCATAAACTGGTGAATGCTTTCTTGGCAGTTCCTATGGGTAGGAACACCAAGAAGGGAATTGAATTAGTGTTGTGTGGCAGTTCGCAGGAGCCTCCCTGTCTGTACATTTGGCGAGCCAAATGCATGGCTTCCATGCCCTTAAGGATCTCTACTTTCCCAGTATCCTTACCATGCAACTAGGCGATTCAAATGCCTGTCACTTCTGGTATAAGTGCAACAGATGGACGACGTCCTGTCTTCAGTGGATGGAGTTTTGTAGGCATTTCTCTCCTTCCCATCCCTTCCATTCTACCCATCCTCAATAACGAAATGTTATCCTTTTCATGCCTTTACCTCAGACATTATTAATATGACATTTTGTTCATATGTTTTATTGACTTCTCCTCGGTGGCTGAACTCCTGACTCAAACATTTATTTTCCTTATGTGTGCGGGGGTTGGACCTAGTAATCTCTTGCCTACAACAGGGTGCTTTAGCCAATTGAGCCCCCACCCATTTTCCTTACGTGACTTCAACATTTGACAGTTTATTTATTTTATTAATAACTTTATCAGGTAGCTCATAATTAAAATATTTATTTTAATTAGTCAATAGGCTTTTATATGTGAGCATTATAGTGCTCAAATTGTCTCAGCCATAAAAAAATTCACACCGAAAAATTTTCTAAACTCCTATAGATGTATTCCTTGAACCTCCTATGGGTGCAATTGCTAGTTAGACTCACCTTAAAGATGAGTGAGGCACTTAGACTCACCTTTTAGCTTTACATTAGATGTTAATGAGGAATTTAAGCCTTAAATTGCATCATCTGGATAATTATGATTTAATTATAATCCATTCTTACATATGTCCAATATAACCTCTGGGGTACCAGATGTATAGGACGACAAGACTTCCTAACACTATCAACCAACCACGGTCATTGCTAACAAACACCAGTGCATAGGGGTAAATACAGTTAGGTTGAACCTCAAATCTAAACATTATGTTCACTTAAAAACAGTAAAGGCTTAATTTGGCATTAGGACATTGGTTAGACATGCATCAACATGACAATATCACAAGGCAAATTATAATGACATGGTTAACAAACTTCCAATTCCATCATATTTACTTCAGAACTGTGGATTAGGAGTTGCTTACAACCTATTAAAATCAGATGTCTTCAGGGGATGTGACCGCCCCTGTTTCAGAATTGCCCCTATTAGGGGGGTGCATCCTTGTGGAACAAAGGAAAGAAAGCCTTGAGAAAAGAATTGAAAAAGAAGAAAGAACAAAGGGCTGAAATACACCATGGAAATCAGTAAAGTTTAAATAGCCGGTAGTTGTAAACGTATCGGCCGTCGAAATCTTATGGATTGATAAATAGAAATGGACCATAGACAAAAATGGAAGGATTGAAGCAGTCAATGATGTTCAGTCGAATGCGTCGAATGGATCAGTCAAAAGCAAGGGGAGTCGAAAAAATTGTAAACAGCCGACACCACAACGTGCCCGCTGTTTATGGTGGAGCATAGAAATCTATACCCCACAACAAAAGACTAACTATCTTCAAAGTTCAAACTAATTGAGGTCAAGACACTTCAGTGGTAGTTTATATTTCTTTCAAAGCTTAGTTACCCTTTCAACTCATAGAAGAATAGGAGCAAATCACTATCACTCAGGGGAAACTAATTGGTTGGTGGAACACACATGGGAAGGAGCTCAAAAGCCACAATGCTAGTCATTCATCTTCTCTCTTAGATTTCTAGTTCCCTTGTTGAGAGGAATCAATCCGCTTTATAGCTTCATCCACTCTCTCAAAAGGAATGAGATTTCATCTACACGTGTGGAACAATCAGATTTAGTTTAGATTTCCTTTAGTCAGGCATCAAAAGACACTTAAATAGAGACAAACACCTACAACAACATGGGATTTTGATCCAAAGGATGCAAGGTAGATGAGGACATTGATTTCAGAAGGGATTGGTCAAAGTGCCTCTAAGCATGTTTACAGACGTGCAGGATTCAGAGAAAGAGAGCAATGATGTCGTTGAGGCATTATTTCTTTTAGTTACAGTATCAAGCAAAACAATGATCCGCTGAGTTGAATTTTGCATTTCAGCCTTTTTGATGCATAATTATGTAAAAGTTTCTATAGTTCTTCATATTTTACCTCTATTTTTTGTGGGGAGCTTTGCGTTCCCTATATGTTGAACTCCTCATTCCCTGTTCTAGTGTTTTTCCGCTTTCACCGACTTCCCTTGCAAAACAAATTTGATGCCATGTTGTCCTACCTACTACCTCTATGATGACATCGTGGCCACCCTTGAGGAAATATTAGAGCTCAGTGAGCAAATGCTAGTCAGATCACCTGAAATTTATTTATACAAAGTTTTAGCCCTAACAGATAAATTTGTTAGAGTAGCAGATTTTGTTGTCACCATTCACCAAAGTTTTTGCTTGCATAGAGTAATGACACTGCGCTAATGAATTAGGCAATTTCAGGCTTAAAGATTGATTATGAAGTCTGAGTGTCATTTGTTTTCTGCAAGTATAACTAAATATTTTTAAAAAGTTCAATTTCATTCGTTTGAATCATTTCATTTATTTAGTTGTTTTTTATGTCAAAATTTTGTTTACATAGAGCGATGTCACTGTGTTAATGAATTAGGCAAACTGAGGTTTAAATATTGATTTTAAAGTCCATCGTTTGTTTTCTGCAAGTATAACTAAATATTTTTAAAAAGTTTTATTTTGTTTCATTTCATTTATTTAGTTGCTTCTTCTGTCATTTCCACATTTATAAAGGGTCTGGATCTTGCATTTCAGATGGAATTGATGTTTATGAAATCATAACCATTTCCAAGAGTAGTTCATCATAAATATATATGTGTGTGTGCGAACGTGTGCATATGTCTGCATGCATGCACTTGTGTGCACGCGCACATGTGCATATCTACCTAATTCATACATACCAGACTGTTCCAATACTCTACTTTTTGCTCTATTTAACCCCCAAGAAAAAGAGTCATATCTTCTAGGTATTAATTTGTTAAATTTTATAATAAGCTTTGACCATAGTCTTTCTACATTTCAGCTTACATATTTATAAAGTTCTATTAGACAAGGAAAATCTTAAAATCGTCTAACTTGGCATCCCAAGGAAAGAGAATTTTGATTCTTGAAAGATCAATTAAAAGAACAAAAAGCAAAGATACCTCAAATATAGCATTGTAGTGGAAAATAAGATGGAAGTCAATATACACTACGTTTTTAACTTTTTCTCTCTTATTAAAACAAGTGACTTTATGAAAATTACAAATCAGGAAACACATTCAGAAAATTGCAATAAAGGGTCATGATTTTCTCAAGTAACTTACCATGTCATACCACATGCATGGAGAATCCATAGGGTAATGACATAAATTGAAGTCCATAGCACAAAATATGCACCTCGAAACCAAGGGAAGCGCTGTCATTAGAGATAGCTCCATTCAATGAGATTCTCAAAGTGTTGATATCTAAAGAGGGAACGGTCTAGGTAACAATTTATTACTTGTTCTTACTTTTAGAAGTTAGTGTATCAATAAATACATACCATATTGTTGAGAGCAGCATCAATGAGAAGAAATACGGCATTAACGATATGCATACTTGCCATCAACTGCCAAGAAAAGATTAGAAAGAGTTTTAAGTATAAACACTAATGAAAAGTTCATCATTCACATTTTGAAAGCCAATCTGAAATAAAGATAAATGAACTTGCCAATTTATCATATGTTTTGAATTTGATAACATAAAAATAGAGATTCAAATAATAAACCAATGGATGCCCAAAAATACATATTGATATTACAAATATTGCTATATATAAAACTCATAAAGCTCATTTACTAAGCAAAATATCATATACCCATTAAAATATAGAAGAGCTCTCTTTCTTGATGGCCATATCAGGTACCTTCAAGTATAGTCTCCTTATGCATAATCATGCATAATCATAGAACACAACGTTCTTGGGGTAGGACCAGTTGTTAAGTTTTAAAGCTAATTAGCCACCAGAGTTGTTGTAGAGATTCATAAGAGCAAACTCTTTAAAAAAGGCAAGTTTTAACATGGGATTTAACAAAATCTTCAGACATGAAAAGAAGAGAAGAAGAGAAGGAAAAGGACTCAAACAAAGTCACCAACATCACCGAAAAAACCCCTTCAAAAGGACATGAACAAACATTCCTTTCCACTTTAATCCACATCAATGTAGTCACTATTTTCAAAAATGGAATTTGAAATAGCAAATTTCCATTTCTTTTTCTCTATACAATCAAAATTACAAACTAATCAGAACTGAATATAAAAATAATAAGACAGACAAGTGGAAACTGGTGCTAAAAAGAAAGGATTTTTTCATTCAAGACTTATTGTTACTAATTTTCTTTTCTCGACTCAAAAACCCTGACCAGCCAAAGGAGAAGCATTAACATTAAGAATCATCTTCCCATACCTACACGTGAAGATAAGAAGCTGATGTGATGTGGCTAGCACTCAATGCATCTTGACTCGAGCTCTGGGCGAATATGATGATTAAACCAGCTATTATCAACCTAAGGGCACTCGTTCAGAAAGAGGATTATGTAACCATTATCGAATGTTTGGTTCACACACTCAGAAGGGCTCCACCGTAAACAGGCACATTGTAGTGTCGACTGTATACTAAAATTTCGACTCCGTTTTTTTCCACTTTTCATTGCGATCTTTTGAATGGAATTCTACTGACCTCTTCAATCAGTCAATTTGTTCATTCAGTCGATCTGTCTCAACTTGTCCAGAAGGTTTCGACCAGCCACAAGGTTACAACTTGTCCAAAAAGTTACAACGTGCCGACTGATTAAGCTCTACCGAAGGGAGGTCTATACCACTTAATATCATCAAAACACATAAATGAAGACAACAAAGTTGGGAGTACTTCTCCAAAAGACTCCATGACATGTATCAAGAAAACTTGTTCTTGGGTTCTGCTGAACATATGATGTGGTCAGTTCTTGTAGGTCATTTTTATAGGCCTTAATGTTGTGCGCCAAATAGTGGTTTAAGGGTTCAGTCTATTGTGGTTTGAAGTTGAAATCTTTAATCATAAACATTTGTTTTATGTCATTGTCGGTATTGAGTGTTTATAGGGTGGGGATGAGTATGTTTACTTGTTTTTATGTTGCTGACAAAACAAAACTCCCTTCGTACTAACTAAAAAAGAATGTCTTTTCTCTGAAATCTGAATTTTTCCCCGTCTTTCACTAGGTACTCTGCTCACAGTCTCCCTGTTATCATTGAAGGCCACATTTAATAGCATTAAATGAGAACCATGTGTAGGAAGACGTTGTTTGTTTTGCAGAGAGTTGTTGAAGAGACAGAAGCGAGAAGGACAAATTCCAAACCTTCAAAAGTTTCCAATTTACAGAGCCCTCATCCCTTGCATTGGGTTTATTGATCTAATAATGCATTCATAGGCTATGCAACCATTCTTGTTTCAAATCAAACAAAACTAACCATTAAAATTTTATTCTCTTACTAAGGTATACCAAACAAAGGCAGCGATTAAAGATGTGAGTTGACTGAGATATCGACTCGGCTAGGGTCGGGGTTCTGTGAGTCTTCTAATACTTTCGAATAAAATACAGATTACAACTCCATTGATTAGATGGTTAGATGATCGAAGTAATTTCAAAAAATTGGTCTTTGGCATATTCAAATATCAAGAAGATCATATTTGAGTTCATGAGCAACCAATTCATCGCAATGAGACAACACAAAGTACTTTTCAATATTTCTTCAAATCATTTATGGAATGCTTTACCTTACTTAAAAAGCATATTCTTAAAAAGTGCAAGTAAGAGAATTAACAACCTATTTTACTCATGGCTTAGGGATAAAATTATTTAGAAAATATTTTTAATTGCTTTTGATTAAGCAAGCAGGATAAGAGAGTCTTGATCCCTATACAAAAATTGCCCCAAGGGCACAGCAAAAAAGGGCCCAACCAACCAGAAACAGCGCTTCAATAGCAGACCAATAGCGAAGCAGAGTTCAAAACATACTTAATCAAAACAGAAAACAAAAACTAAATACCACAACACTACTGGGAAATCTTAGCCCAATCATCGATGAGGAATTTATACATTTCCTCATATTGACCTATGCAATTGGTTCCAATGCCATGTTTCTTAAGCTCCATGTCCTACAGCACCGAAAGAGTAGTAGCAGACCAATGCATCAACTTCGTGCTAAAACGGGCCAACACCTTCCAATTACATTCCATCTTAGCAATCTTCGTTTTCAAGGTAGCCACCTCATTTGCAGTATGCATGCACAGATTACATCCCTTCTCCCCAGCAGAAGTTCCTCTCTCCTTACCAGTAGGAGAAACTTCAACAGGGTCCTCCATATCATCCATGTCCTCCTCAGAGTCGGGCTCATTCATTTAAGGAAACAGACTTTTTCTCTCTCCCCCCTTGGTTAGAGAGCTCAATAGTCTCATTATCTTCCTCCTCCCTGAAATCTTCATCAGACTGGGAATTGCTAGAGATATCCACCCCCTTAAGGCTAGGAGTCTGGATACCAACAATTCTAATCGATCTCCTCACTTTGAGAATTTTCTTGCCTTTAGCATCACTCGACACAGGCATTCCCTTCTCCTGCGGCTGAGGTTGGGTAGGGTGAACAAGCATGTCCATATCAACAAATTTGATGTCCTCCACAGTGTATTTAGCACTAACATCAACTTGAACCCCTTTAGATTTTTTGCTGGACTGGCACATATCCTCCTCTAGGTTTCATTTTGCAGAGGCCTTATCCCTTTGTTTGGTGAAGTTCTTTTTGAGGGAACAAAGACCCATAATAGCCTCCTCCTGAGACCTAGCTTGACTCCCTTGGGGTTTAGGGGTAGCTTTCCCTTTGAAATGTTTAGAGGGGGTTTTAGACGTAGAGGTTGAGCCCCTCTAAATGTCCCCAACTTTATCTCCCTGAAACCTAGAATGACCAAGAGAGGGTTTCGACACAGCAGCTTCACCCATCGAGGGAGACTCCAAGTTCTCCTCTTGAAAAGACACAGAATTCTGGCTTTTACCTTTAACCCTCATAGTTTCTTCCACCACATGGTTATCAACCTTCTTCTCAGCAGCAAGGGCAGGTGGGGAATGTTCAAAAAGGTTGACTCTAATGGGTTTAGGGGGGACAGACAGCCAAATGGAAGTGATACAGATGAAAAATCAAGCCCTAGTGAGGGGGGATGGGGGATTTGGTAGGATTTTTAGCATGGGCTTCTACAACTTCCTTGACAGAGGATTCAAGAGACGAGAGCAAGTAAAAAGGAAAGCTAAGCAACAGCTTGTGTCTAAAATGGTTAAGGAGCGGGAAATGGTAATGGAAGTAGCATTTGAATCTCCCTTCCAAAGTAAAGTACTTCATAATAACAAAACATACATTTTCCCATGGTTCTGGTAACTTCTCCCTCTCAAAGCCCCCCTACAACTTAATCAGTTTCTTACCATCCTTGAAGAAGATAACCATGTTGTCGATGTCGGGCACCTTGTTCTGCCTCCGAACCTTCTTACCCTTATAGCTCATCCCCATGGCCTGTCCAATAACTTTCTCACTCACCTCGAAACCCACTCCACCAAGTTGAACATTATGGCAGTCCATAGACTCCGTGAATTACCTAGCGAGATTTTCATCATACCCATTTAATCCTTCAAGAAATTGCATCACCCCTCCTTCATGACAAATGTGCCATAGAGTGTCATCTTGTTTAACCTCTTCATAGGAAATGGGTTCAATTCTAACCCTATCCCCTCTCATTCTCACAATGTTAGCAGCAAAATAAAAAGACTTCGGCTGAAAATGCAGAGGGCAAGAGCTCACGAAAATAGCAAATAACTGATGAAGGTCATTGTTCATACTTTACCTTTTCAAAAAATTTGAGAACTTCCAGTTGTAATATTCATGATGGTCATCTCTTGAATCTTCCCCCTCCACGGGTGTGAAATAATGATGAGTGAGCTTTGTCTGGCTTAAACTTGAATGATGGATCATGCCAAGGAAGTACTTCATGCAATATCGTGCTACCATATATTATAATTATAATTATAACCTACTTGCCACCCTCGAGCTAAGTCCACCCTATCACATTGAGTCACCTTAGCATTCATCCACATCATCTACTTGGTCATCCAACCGACCTTAGCATGATTGTTCCCCTTTATATTAACATTGTTGGATAACATTAATAAGCAATGATGGCCAAAATAACTCCAATCAGGATATGCCACGAGGGTTCAAGTCTTTAGAAAGGAGAGTTTGAATATTAGAAGGGATATTTCCAATATTCCTCCAACAATGCCATGAGTTGAGGTTAGCGCCAAGGTTGGCCATGGCATCAACCACTTTATTACCTTCTCTGAAAATGTGAGAAACTTCAAACTCCTCCAACCCACTTAGGAGACCCCTAATGTCATTGATGATGTCAACAAGCTACCACCCTGGATTAGCTGTGCCCAAGACCGCATCCACCATAAGTTTAGAATCCCCTTCAACCTGGAGTTTCTTGATACCCAGAGAAAGTGCCAGTTTAACTCCCCAAAGCATGGCCATAGCCTCTACTTCATTATTGGACTTCACACCTAACCCCCCAATAAAAACATCTAAGAAGTCACTCTTATCTGATCTTATAATATCCCCACTACTAATAAGACCCAGGTTCCCTTTGGCAACCCCATCAAAGTTCAACTTACACCATCCAACCCGGGGAAGTTGCCAATGGGTATTAGCCCGTGCAACTTGTTTAGATCTATCCACTCTAGTTAAATCCAAAGAAATGTTCCACTTTCTCACTATACTAACCTCTTGAGGATTAGGGAGAACTTCTAGAGTTTTTAAGTTACAAGTGGACAAGTTTTCTAAAAGAAGCTTAGAGAAAGCACAAAAGACTTCAAGAGAGGTCTTAGCAGTATTCCTAAAGATTTTGTTGTTCCTTTCTTTCCAAATACTCCACCCTAAATAGGGGGTATTTGTCTCCAAAGCTCCTTAACAACCGGATAGGAGAAGGGGGGATGCCATTCATTAACAAAAGCAAACAGCGTCTCATTCAAGACCTGATCAATGCTCAAATTTTGCATAGTTTGATCCCATATATCCCTAGCAAAGTCATAGTAAAGGAGTGAATGAGTGATAGTTTCCTCCTCTTTTTGGCACAGAATACACCTATTAGGGAGTTGGAATCCCCTCCTTTGAAGATTGTCGAGGCTTAGAATCCTATTGTGATTCGCCACCCACTAGAAAAAGTTTATTTTGGGGATCAACCTATGATTCCAAACTTTGCACCAGAACCTGTCCTCGCCCAAGTCTAACAACATACCATGTAAGTTGTACTGACAGTGAAGATACCCCTATTGTCTCTATCCTAGATTATGTTATCCTCTCTAGGAAAAATAGGAATTATGCACTTCTGTAGCTTCCTTTGAAGATCTCTGGAACCAAGTTCCAAATCACTATGGTTAGGACAACAATCCAACAAGCTCTTCCATTAGCTCAAGAAGCCATTCTGAATGTAATCAAACATTAAGGTACCAAAGAAGTTACTGGCAGGGCTTGCCATCCTACCAAAGGATTGGAGACATATAAGAGGTTGGTCCCCCAACCATCTATCCCCCCAAAATCTGATGGCTCTACCATTTCCAAGCTTCCATTTGATACCTTTCTGAAGCAGGCTTCTGGTTTTAAGAAGACAATTCTAGATCACATAACCATTAGGAACACCTTGCTTAGAAATAAACTTGCTCTCTAGGATACCTCTAAGATATTTGGCCTTCATAATATTTCCCCAATCCTTATTATCTTTAATAAGGGTCCAACCGACCTAAGCAACTAAGGCCTTATTGGTCAAGTGAATTTTTCTGATGCCCAGCCCCCCTAAGGTTTAGGGAGGCAAACCTTATCCCAATTAACCAAGGCTATCCTTTTTCTCTTCAACTCCTGTCTAAAGAAAGTTCCTCTGATATGCTCAAACTTCTCAGCCAAGTACTTAGGGATCTTGAAAATCCTAAGGAAATAAATAGGAATACCTTAGAGGGAAGCTTTGAGGAACTAGAATTTACCAGCTTGACTTAGGAGTTTGTCTTTCCACCCTGCCAACTTCTCTAAACTCTTTTCATAACCGAATTCAAGAAAGTTGATGTAACATCTTTGACCATCAAGGGGAGCCAAAGGTAAGTAGCAAGAAGTTGAGCATAGGAACAACCCAAAATACCCTTAATTTTTTGCTGCAAATCTATAGCAATGTTGAAGAAATACATTTGGCTCTTTTCATAATTAATGCTTTGGCCAAAAACAACCTCATATTCATTCAATAGTTGTTTCCACCTCCTATCCTTCACCATAGAAGTAAAACCAAAGAGAATGGTATCATCCACAAATTGTTGAATAGCTGAAGGTAGGATCGTAGTAGTCAGTTTTATACCTTTAAGGTTACCCATGCTAAACATCTTCACTGTAGTCCTACCCAACACCTCGCCCATCAAGATAAAAAGATAAGGGGATAGAGGGTCCCCTTGCCTTAAACCTCTACCAGAATTAAAGAAAACTCTAGGGATCCCATTCACAAGAACTGAGAATTTGGCAGTCATAACACATTCTTTTAGCAGTATGATGACACCATCCTAAAAACCAAATTTTTCCAAGACATTGAATAAGAACTCCCAAGAGACTCTATCATAGGCCTTAGAAATGTCAAGTTTGAAGGCCATGCTAGGAACATTACTTCTTTCCATAGAATGGATAACTTCATGGGTGGAGACAACAACATCCAAGATTTGCCTACTCAGGACAAAGCCTTTCTAATTTCCTGAGATGAGCTTATCTAGCGATGGTTGAAGCCTAAGAACTAGGATCTTAGAAAAAACCTTATAAATCATGTCGAAGAGGTTGATAGGTCTAAAGTTTGCCATTGAAATGGGATCAGGCTTCTTAGGGACCAGTGCTATAAAAGTATTGTTGAGTTGTTTGAGGAGCTTTCCCATCTTAACAAAGTCTCTAGCAACATTCGTGACATCTTTCCCAACAATCTCCCATAATTCTTGAAAGAAAGCAGGAGGGTTCACCCATCCAAACTAGGAACCTTAAAGGCACCCATCGAGAAGACCACAACTCGGACTTCCTCTTCAGTGATAGGTCTAGTGAGGAGGCAATTATCTTCCTCAGTTAGTAAGGTGGGAATTGTAACATGAACTCATAAATCACCATATAAAATAATTAGAATAATGACATAATACCACATCAAGCATTATTCAGTCAGTAAATAATTCTCATTGGCACCATGTCAAGGAACAAGATAACATAAAATGTTAATGTTAAGCATCATAGCATCCACATGATTTCATCATATATAATGTTTACAAATGATATATAATAAAATCTATCACAATAACTATGATGTATATGTTACATATAACACTATATTATATTCAATGCACAAATTTACAATTTTTCATAATACTCTTTATATAGGGATAAACAACCATCTGATTCATTGGTGTCATACATCAATAATTTATCCACTAGGTCTCACATATCCATTAGTTTCCTTTATACATAGGAAATGTTACATAGAGAATAAATCAAATTCACAAGTTGATAATTACTCAACTTTGTATATAATGGAATTCAATACATTTTCAAGTATAATTTTCATACATAATTTTTTTTCTTTCAATAAATGAATATAACTCATTAGGTATCCGTGGCATCTCGGTGCAATCTCTCGTCGTATGCTCCTCCTTCGTACCCGAAGCAGAGAGAGCATCATAGAGGTGACTTCCACCCTGCCACGAAGTCAAAGATTTTTTCGTGCTACCCACACGAGTAGCCCAACCCATCACAAAGAGCCTAGCTCTTTGAGGCTGACATGCATGCCATGTGTATGAATTTAGCTAAATGCATTCTACGCTTTGCTACATGCAAAACATATAGGTAAGCAATTCTATAAATTCAAAGATGGCAAACTCGTTAGAACATTTTCTCAACCAATGAGTTTTATGCTTCATTATAAGCGATTCCAATCCCTTGGAAACATATTCCACTTGGAACATAAACACCATCTACACCATATCATGCATGCCTTCCAACATTAAATAATTAATTTAATTTATTTCAATAAGCAAATGAATTGCATTGATAATCTCTCATCATAAATGTTTCAACTATTCATGTTTTACAATAAACATTGATAACTCAATTTTTTTGGCTTTCCATCTTTATTAGTCTTAATTGAATATTCTAAATATTCAATAAATACTCTAATAAAATGAAAATATACTTTTTTAACTCAATTATTTCACTTCCCATGAATGAACTAAAACGCATACTTTTAATTTTAAAAATGTAAAAGTATCAATGAATTAAATAATTCATTTAGGGTTTTTATAGCCTTATAAAATGGTTGCACCTTCTTTATACAGGCGCCATTTTCCCAACAAGTTTCATTTGCAACTAGAGCATATCACTCTCTAGATGGTATGGTGCAAATATTCTATTGTTTTTCATGCAAGTTTTAGTATTCAACAACATACCTAGCAATGTATATTTTTTTCTATCAATAATGGATGGTTTGTTGTTAGGGTTGCGCTCAACAGAGCTATCTCTCTCATTTATGTTTGAAAACTTTTGATTTTTGGGGTTGCTGGCTAACACAAGCTTCAGATGCCTTAGATTTCAAGGCAATAGTTGTGTTGCAATCATTTATATTGCCTTTGTTTGATACTTAGGAGGTGACCAGGTAAGAGGGCTTGTGCCTCTGGCAAGCGCGGCCTAGCCTGCACCCTCCACAATGGTAACATTTTTTTGTTTTGATAAAAATTCTACTAAAATTTCACTATTAAACATAGGCGCCTCAAGTTTGTTTTATTTTGTGAATCATACCTTGCATTCATGGCTGAAATAACCTAGATAAGAAAAGAAACACGTTGTTTTATTGTCAAAAATACCCAATTTGTCTCCTGTACTAAATTTCATTCTACATGTTTAGTAAATTGCAATTGTTCAAGTTGAATTTGAAAGCATAAATCATGCCATTGAAACATTGATTTTATAATGGAAGAATGCACTTGCATTTCATTGTTGCATTTCTCAAAATAGAATTTAATATCATAGCATTGAAGGATAACTGAATAATTGCAAAATCAGGTTGCTCATACCTGTCTGCAGTTTCCAGATAATGCTATTTACTTTTCCTACAACCCTTCCCTTCTCTCCTTTTTCCTTGTGTAGTACTATAAGCACTACACAAGTAATTACACTTTCCCTAATTAGACCACATTCTAGTAATTCTTCAACCTACTTGTTCAACTCCACACTCATGTTAGGACTCATTATGTGTGGTTCCTTATTTTACAAACTAGAACCTAGAATTAGATCCATGTAGTGTGAGATGTTGTGCATAGGAAGTAATCTATAAGGAATTGTTCTAGTTCCTCAAAGTTGTATGGAAACTTTTGGCTCCTTAGAGCTATGTGACTCTTGCACAAGCTTAACTCTAGCACATAACAATCATGCAAGTATCCCACCTCCTTGAGAGAATTCTTTGCTAACAACAACAACACTTTGCCCTTCTATGCATCTAATCTTCCTCATTCTTTATATGGGAAGTACCTAAAAATCTCATCCTTCTTGATGGTGAAGGTGTTTTTGTGCACATCATGCATTACATCTATCATACTACCATAGCCTTCCCAATAACACATGACAGGCATCCATCAAGATCACACCATACCATACCTCATCCATGTATCCTCTAATGAAAAATGCAAATTGACATTGCTCTATCACCATGAGTTGATGTCCCTTTTACAACTAAGGGACTCTATATGGTGGGGTATGAAACTATCTTCAATCCCAACTTTTGCACCATTATGTGGATACTAAGTTGTCGATGTTGCCTCCATTGATAATTAGCTTATAGAATTTTCCTCCCAACTTGTACTTAGTTTAGAAGAGACTCTTCCTCAACCACAAATCATCATACTTGTGTTTGGGTTTAATAGAACATTACACATCATCATGTTCTCCCAGCCTTTGGGTTTATGCTTTTTGCTCAACTACCTAACAAGCTTGTTTCTTTAGCCTATGCAACATGTACATGCTTATCTATGCAATCTTTCTCTTGATTAGTTTCTTGACACTCAAGCATGTGATGACCATGGCCTCATCCTCTATCTCCACCTCAATCGAAGATATGCTTGTGCTTCATGCTTAACATGAAACCATTAGTTTCTATTCTCTCAATGTGTGCAAAGGTATGCCTTCTTACACTTTGCTTGCTCTTTCCATCTTTTTTCTTACCGCTTTTATGCACACTTTGTTGTTTATAGTACAACACTCCACCTTGAGAACTAGCTAGTAGGCCTCCTCGATGACTAAAATGTGAATAAGCACATCTCATCCTAGATTGAGATGTGTAATCTATTCACATACCAAGACTCTTTCTTAGTGTCATCTTCCACATGACTAGCATAAATGCATAGTTTGTAGAACTCCTTCATGTTCTCATTTATGGATGTCTCCCTTTGACGTAGGTTTTGGAGCTTCTTGCACAAATCTAATGTGTATTTGGTTGGCATAAATTTCCCCTTGAGTTTAATCACCATGTGATCCCACTATGAAATATTATGTACCTCTCCTTCTACACATGACTCTTTTGGACCAAGTCCCACCACAAGGAAACATGCCCCTTCAATTTTGTGGTAGTGTACTTGGATTTTTTAGGGTCTTCAATTGCTTCGAACTCAAAGTATTTCTCTAGGTCACTAATCTAGTCAACCAACTCTTTTGGATTTAAGCTTCATAAGTAGCTTATAAGATCAAATCTTAGCTTGCTCCTAGCCTTCATCAAGGTGATTGTAAATATTTTCTTTTTGTGATGTTCTCCTCAACATCATCTAAATCTGTGACACCACCTTGCATGTCACAACCATCAAACCTCTTCATTGTGTGGTTTCAATGAACCTCAAGTCAATCTTGAATGGCTCCCAATGTATAAGATAGCTCTATGGTGCAAGTTTCCTAATGGTTTCTTTCACCTCCTCTCCTTACTCTATGAGCCTTCTTCTCAAGTTCACTTGCAATGTGAAAACACTTTGCACAAATGCTTAGGTTAATGAAACTCTCATGACCTCACCTCTAAGACTCAAAACACTCACTCTAATACCAACTAGTGTAACACCAACTATAGTTTGAATGAACAATCATCAAATGGGCACACAGAGCACACAATGGAAGATGCAATTAGGAAGAACGAGGAGATAAGACAAGAAATCAAAAACTTTATTTGTAGAGAATGAAAGAATTGAAAAGGGCCACTAATATATGTGAAAGTTGACATGCTATGCTACTCAACCCATTGCTATTGCAAAGAACATTTGATTCCTTTTTCGTAGATTTTTTGAAATCTTATTGGAGGTACCTTCAACATAAGGAAGGAACTTCACTATGGTATTAGGGGAGACATCACTATTTTGTGAGTTTCAAGATGACTTTTGTCTTATTAAAGAGCTCTAGAAATGTTCTTATTCTTATACTCATTCATCCTAAAAACTCTATTAAGATGGGATATCTCATATTGAAATGCTCCTTGTCAGAAGCATGAAAGGCCCATGTGAGAAGGGTTTGTAAGATGCCTACCTTTTGTGTAGGTTGTTGATAAGAACACACATTAAGGCAAATGTTAGTGTAGGTGGATTTTCTATACACTTGTCTATCCAAAGAACCATCCAAATTTCTAAAAATAAAAAATGTCCAATAAGGGAATTTCGTTGCCATGTCCAAGCTCTTTAGTGAATTTGATTCTCTTTGTAATACATTGTTTAAATAAGAGTGAAATTTCTCAAGTTTATCTTTGCCATGTTGCCAACTTAGGTTAGTTCCATTAACATAATGTTTCTACCATATTGGTTTAAGGAGAAAGGAATTGAGGGAAGACTCTTCAAAGTGTTTCATAAAAAGATTGACTATAACTGGTGATTGAGGGTATCCATTGCAACCCCATCATATCACTCATAGACCACTCCCTTGAAAGTGAAGAAGGTTGATTTTAAGCACAACCCAATAATGGAGACAATCTAATTATCAATAATCCATTTTTCAATGAGTAACATGGAATCCAAATAACTAATAAGTGAAATAAATCACAATAATGCAAATTAACCATATAAATGAATAAAAAGAGCATGTTATAATGACATCCCTAAGGAAAATCCAATCAAAAGAGTTGTAGATAACTATCTTTTGAAGGATGCCTATATCCCATCAAATTTGAACAAGGAATCCCAAAAGTGGAGAAGTCAAAAAGTAGTCTTAGGCCATCACTTCATATATTAGGGTTTTTTTGACATTTTTTAATTCTTTTTTTTTTTTTTATCATGAAATTATAATATACCATGACACTTGATAATGAAATATTTATGAAAACTAGGGCAACTTTGTAACTACTCAAAGACATTCTCCAAAAATATAAATAGTTAGTGATATGTCATGATAGGAACTTTTTTCCATTTATTTTTTCTAAACCATTGTATTTAAATTTTTGTATTTATTCATTTCCTTTCTATTATCATTTTGTTTATTTGATGATGAATGCAATATCTTCTTGCTTATGGTTATGAGTCTAACCTCTACTCTTAATTAGAAGAGTGTATGATCTTTTTCTTAGATTTAATAAATAAATTTTAAAATACTAAATCTTTATGATAAATGGAGAGTTTTAAATGTTGCAAATAATTTTCATTTTCTATATATGAATCTTGAATAAAGGGATCCTTCTTTTCTTTTGTCCCACACACTCTTGAAAATTTAAAAATTGTCCCTTAAAACCAATTACCAATATCTGTATAGAAATATATTTTAACCAATAAAAATATTAAAAAGCAAATGAACTATTGACTATTAATATACTCACAAAGTTTAAGCTGAAACGTTCACTTGATAGAAAGGGGACAATTATGCACCAAAAAACAACATCTGTCATGATCACAGCACCTGCACATGTCTGTTCAAATGATCATGTCACCTCTCAAAATTTGCCTCAAATGCTCGATTATTTTGGTGGTAAATACTTGCACATATTAATTCATCACTATATCTAGTTGCTATTAAGAGATGAGAGTTGAATGTAACATGAAATCATGGCAATATGATATATGATAAAGTATTCATAATAATGCCTATTTTTAAGTTACTATTTCTAATGCTACATTCTTTTCAACCAAATAAACAAATATTATTAAAATAATATTTATTTTTAACAAGGGAAAATTAAAATATACAAAATAAATCACATGGATGCATACTTTATATAATTTATTTCTTATTTTTTCTTTTTGGTGAATGACACTTAAACAACCTATCTTTTAGAGTATCTAGAGACAAAAGACGTGTTACAATAGCCATTATGATAAATCCTATGTTTTTAACCTATTTGGATCAATGTTAAGAGTAACATTGGCACATGACCAAGAAAGGAACCAACAACACCCATCAACAATAGACCATTGCACAATATTAGCAAAGGTATACTTAAATAACATATAAAAGATATATGTTGAGATCTACTTATGTTTTGAGAATTTGTGAAAAGAAAGAAATAAATTATGCATAAAAGAATAGAATGAGTCTTGATAGAAATTAAAAGCAAAAAATATGAGTATAATACTAAGGCCAAAAGAAACCCAAGAAATTGAAAAAAGTAACTCAACACCAAAATGAGGTAAACCTAACCAAAAGACGTACATACCAAAATGGAAAACCCAATTGATAAAAATAACAATAAATTTTCTTATTATTATTTGGCTAACCTATAGTAGAGTTTAACTTTTTACATCTATGATAGATGAAAATCTAAAAACATAATTCTTGTGAGAATCTTAAAAGGTTCATTTTCCTAAAAAAATAGATCAATTTTAATAAATATAAGAAATATACTAATGAAGAAAATTCAAGTTGTTTCTAAATTTGTAGTTGATGTCTCATCATAATATTAAAAGGTATCAACTTCCTTTGTGTGCATAATAGTATTTAATATGCTTATGATGGGATTGTTGTAACCATTAAAAGCTATCACATGTTTTCCACTTTACTACTCAAATTAAGAGTGCCTTTGTTATAGAACAAATCATATCTATTATATGAAGATGACATTTGATTTTAGTTCCATCTTCTCAAGATTTTTGCTAGTGCTAAAAGTGTGGAAGTTCCCTTGATATAGAGGTATCTTATTAATGCCATGGTTTATGCTTCACTAACACTACTTGGATGGGATCATAGGACAGGGTTAGGTCAATTTTTTTTAACTTATGGTAATTTTTCTATGCTTTTCTTATAATATGCATAGTAGGTTTTGTATGAAGAATTCAACTATAAATGGTAGACCTTATATCTTGTGTTTTTAAAACTTTACTAGAGATATAAATCAACATCACAATGTGTGGAGAAGGGTTTTGACATAACTATAGTAATGGGTTAGTGGCTATATGTAAGATTAAGTTTAGAATAGATGTGTGTGTTGAAAGGGAGAATTTTAACTTGGTTTTCATATAGCTCATGTTAATTGCTTCCTTTATGTTGCAAGTGCACATAAAAGCAATACAATATTTTTACATACAATTAGTAAACAATACATGTCTTCTCAATCAAATAAGTATCTGATGGATAAGTTTTTCTAACTTTAGAAGGACTTGTGTTATGACAATTGTTATGAGAGATAAAGTTCATACATGTAACACCATAAAAATTCCTCATCCTTTTCTTGTCAAGAGTTAAGGTCTTTTATTTATAGCCTTATGTAGTCATTATATCATGCCTTGGACAAAATCTTATTCCATTTCTAAACTAATTCAATTAAATAGTTTCATCACATCCAAAGAGGACTCTAGAACCTATAGGTGGAATATAAAGAGTGAATCTTGGTTAGAAACTTACAATCCCCAATGGTTCAAGGCCACTTGACCCTTGGTAAATTAGCAATTCTCTCAAATCATACCCTAAGGATAAACTTTTTATAGTTTGGGACATGCATCATAAAAGGTGTACATATTAAGTGTAAACTAAGGAAGACACAATGATTGCACCAACCATAAATAGAAATGCATAAACATTAATTAGAAGTCATTTCTTCCTAAAGCCATGGTTTACATTTCTAGAGTCCACACCATTAAAACTTGGCCATCATTGTGTTCTTCATGAGACAAGAATGAGTCATTTGTTCAATCTAAAAGATTAGATTTTGGTACTTTTGTTGCATTTATTCAACATCATAAATTTTGTGATTAGACGAGAGAAATCAACATTAGAATATTCAATAACATTATTCTCACAAACACCATTGGATAGGGTCTTTGGTGGAAGTGTCATTGAAAGTGTTTAATAAACACCTAAAGTACTATCAAGTAAAGGAAATAAAGAATAACCATGAATGTATATACTTAGACAAACAAGATAAATCAAAAATCAATTATATTAACAAGGTTTCCAATAGTGATGACAACATTCCTACCTCTTAGGACAAGAATACAAATATGTTATAATATACAAAGCAATGACATTTGGTGATGTATCTGAATTAGCACATCCACTTGCTCTCTCTTGGTCATGTGACCAACTACACAACCTTAGACTTCTACCTCTATCTACATGAATCCAACAATTCTATGCACTCTTTCTCCTATAGATTTGTTGTCTTCTATTGACCAAGTCACTCATCTCCTCAAAATTATCTCCATTAATGGCTATCCAAGGGTATTTATAAACACCCCCATGTCTAGGGTTTTCCACCAACATATTTAGACCTTTGTGCTAGGGTTATGAAACTAGCCCACTTGGTGGAGTCACCTTCCTACAAAATGACTTTGCTCGGGCGAGGGGTGAGGAGGTGATCTCAAAGGGCGAAGAGAGCTCTATTTTGAGGAGAGAGCAAAGCCACTTGGCCCATAGACAAGGTCAGGGAGCTTGTGGGTCTTGGTGTAGTGTGTAGAATCTACAACACTAACTATTAGGACTAGTGAGGAGTTGTGTCTATTTTTTTAGTCCTAGGAAACCCTAATGATAAAAACATCTAAGCTAATAGTTGTCTTAAATCAGAGGAGTCTCCATAGAAGAAGGCCAACTCCTTTTCTATTCTACTCTAGCTCTAATCTACCCCTACGCTAATAATTAATATAGAAAAGGGTTAGAATAAGGTTTAAGGGTTTAGAAAGCGGGAACGATTAGAAAACTAAAATAAAAAGGAGTTGAGGTGTCAAAAAGAATAGATTAGTTGACTTCTCTTTCAATGTTCAGTCTTATATCAATATTCTAACACTTAACGGGCTAAGGCCAATTCAAACAATCTTTATGGTTCAACAAACAAATACAAACACATTTAGTCATATAGAATCAAAATATAACAAGCATCATGTATTCACATAAACATATTGAGCCTACACAACTAGAGGATCATAAGCAAACACCAAACATAAGAACACTTCAAATCCGAGGACTCTCTCCAAGACCAATTGTTGAGAAACATGTGTAGAGATACTTTTCTTAAACAAGTCAAGAAGATCATCTAAAAGTGAGATGAGCCCATATTTATCACTCTAGCTAAACATCATCCGGATCAATGGTCAAATAGTCAATAGCAATTTTACACCTCATCCATACCAAAAAGTGGTAAACATTTGTCCTATTTTTATTGGCTCAAATTAACCTTTGACTGTTTTTTATTAAGGTAAACGCTTTTGACCGAATCTATAAAGGAGATTACAAAGAAGGGGACACACCCCAACAAAACAGCAAGAACAACAAAAAGATGAAAAAACAACTTCAAATGTAAGAATAACCCATATTTATATACATTGACAGATCACTAGATCATTCCACCTGCAACTATCGGGGCTGCAAAATTGAATAATGGGGAGACAGAGGAGAGCGTGGGAAATAAATGTCATGAAGAGTAGGAGATCATCCAAAATGTCTGCTTTGCTTGTAAGAACCTGCTTAAAGGAAAAACTGCTTGAGCAGATCCGCCTCTAATGGAGACTCGGGACCAAATTTTTTTAAATTTACAGAGAGTTTCGATTGAGGAAGAATTTACAAGGGTCCTGCGGAAGGAAGAATTCAATAGGGAAAATGCACAACAATGGGAACCCATCTCTTTAATCTCTTCCATTTTACATGAAAGCTCTCGGGAAGAATCCACACCGAGGACAAACTCTGAAGTCAATATCTGGACGATATAATCTTGGAAGCAGCTTCACTTCCAAAAATCTTCTCAGAGGTTCTGTTTCTGAACTTCATCAGGATTACTGCATTCTTCATCAAAACTTACCTCTAGCCGGACATTAAAAACGAGGAAAAGAAAAGTTTTCCAGGCCGATTCTGGGTTTACTCCAATTCCTTTGGGCTTTAACTTGAATGTCTGATTTTCACGAGCTCAAAGATCAATTTGAGAAGGTAAGTACATTGAATCTGCCTCAGTATAGTTCTGAACTGTCAACAACTAATTCTATCTGAAGGCAAATATGAACTCAATAATTCTTTCCTGTAAGTGGGTGTTCCCCATTAGGATGTTCTGACAAATAAGGGTTTTGCAGGCGCATACAATGCTGCGGCAGTTATTCCAAGGAAACTAATGCTGGCTATCTTCTAATTCACTGTAAGTTTTTATCAGTGTTTTTCTGAGTTCTGCAAGGAGAGACAGGGAGACGCCATTTTGGAGACTGCAATGCAATATTTTATAAATTTTGGGGATAGTGGAGGACGTTAATCACAATAAATTAAACAAAATTTTAATAAGTAAATACCATGTTTTGAATTTGTAATGATAATCTTTTTTCTTTCGAATATATAGGGAAGAGGACCTAGTAGTTGAGCACACTAACTTTACGTCTCTCAAAATCAAATGTGGTGATTTCGAATCACTCCAAGTCCTAAATAAAACAAGTTGTTCAATCTTAAAAAAGGGATTTCCCTTCCAAGTCCCCAAGTTTTAGGAGTATCAGGGACGTTACCTGAATATTTGGGGATGCATTCCCATTCAACACTGATTACCATGGAAGTAAGCTTTTTTTTTCAAAAGATGAATGCATAGTGTGTAGTGAGCTAGATTTATAATTGTGTATGGGATTTTGGAGATGACATCTTATAAGGGTGAAAAGTGCATCCTTAGCGCTTTTCCCATTCATTTTGGACTTGCTTTGACTGTTTATTCCAAATGTAATAATTTATTGTCAAAATCATGTAGTTTTGTAAAAGAGTTGGCACTAAGCATGCACCTTATTAAATTATAAGTCCATGTTCCCCCATGATCTGGATCCAACCTCCATTTCTATTGTTTTCTACCCCTGGTCAAACCCATAGGTGTGGTTTTGATCCCCAAACTTCCAAAATCAAGTTTAATTATGGGCCCAAGCTGATTTGTTTCCAACTAATTGTTATCCACTGAATCAAGTATGAAACATTTAAATTTTGGCGCTAGGGTGTTGTATAAAAGGGCAAACCCTAATTCATTCTAGGACATCCACACTCCATCGTTAAGATCAATCATAACATCATCATTTGAGCATCTAGGCATTTGTATTATTTATTTGACCTTCTTGAGTACTTAGCATAACAAACCACTTCTTGGTGACCTTGGGGACTTTTCCAACCTTTAACCAATCCTATAAGGGCCGATCAAACTTTCACTCTTCAATGATAACCTCAAAAAACTCAAATTTTCATTAAACCCTAACTACACTAGGGTTGTTAACAATTTTTGACAAGGTTTTCTAGCAAACAGTCATGTATATCTCCCACAAACCAACAGATATGAAGATGAAACTTTGTGTACACTTGACACACACCCTAACAGAGGTTCACACCAAATTTCATGATTTTTCACCGTATAGAACAAAAGTTATTGGCAAATCTTTACCGCTGGAAAACCTAGTTCCAGAACAGAGCAACGTGCACTATTTTGATCATAACTTGAGAAAAACTCAATGAAATCACCTCAAACAAATTGCATTTGAACCTTAAGACATGCCATTATCATCCCACATAAACATAGACATGCAACTATGTCGTACAAGTTCGTACCAATCTGTTCTTTGTTGTTTTTTTTTTAGGAAAACTATCACAAATTTGTCAAAAAAAATAGGGTTTATCATGAAAATCTTTCTCCTCCACTTCTTGGAGTGTATATTATCATTCATTCAACATCCAAGAACTTCTAAAAATAGTTACAAGTCAAGCATATATCTTTTTCCATCAAAAACCCTAAGGACTATATCACTAAATTTGACAATTATGCCCTTTTTTGTAACTTTTCAACCATGACTAAGAAACAAAACAAACAAAAAGACCTTACATGGTCTCCCTTGGTCCTTCAAGACCTTATTAGACTCAGGAAAGCCAAAAACAAGAGTTGAGAACAAACCCCAACCTTGTAGCAAGCCAAAAACCTCTAGAAATTCAAATTTACATTTTTGGTAGGAAACCTAATAATTTGAATTCTAGGCCTATTCAACCTATCTAAACCATTGGATTATGATCCCAATGGACCTCCTAAACATGAACCAACTCAATATAGACTCTTGTCATAAAAAAAAAACATCATAAACACATGTTTGAGTGATGCTCCTGCATCATATATTCATCTGGAAAAGTATACATTTTGGTACCTTACGTTCATTATGTCATAGATTTTTTTGTAAGTGTATGATTGAGATTATTCTTTTGTTGAGAAGTAGATTTATTAAACATTAAAATGATTGGTTTTTAATAACATCTAATGGAGTATTGAGAGAGACAGAGGGTCTACATGTTGAAATCTATTTTCAATCCTTAAAAACCCTAGCTTATAAATAGTCTTGGATAAAATAAACTTACATTCAACAAGCTAAGGAGAGAAGATATTACAATAATATTACTTGCATTTGATAGCACATTTAATAGATATATATTCATCTAGATGTGATATTATAATGTGAAAGGAAAAGAGGTGAGTTGGTATATTTAGAGGATAAATTAATGGAATGGTATGAATATTTCTTTTAGTTGGATGAGGCTAATTTATTTTTATTTGTTCCTTGTGTAATGAAGAAAATTATTTCTAGTGTGTCTTTTGATGACTACTCCCATTTATAATGAATTTTCAAGGAGAATATTCAAGAGGCTATGGAGATCTCTCAACTTATTTTTAGTGAGTCTCTTTATCCTTATAGAGAAATTCTTAATGAGGGGAATGGATTTATAGATAAAATTGAGGAACAAGTTCTTCAGGATAATCATGAGCAAGTCATGAACAATAGTAGTAAAATAATTCTTTTGTCTTGTAAATGTTAGAAGATTTTTTTTCATGTATCAATTGGATCCATTGTAGAATTTGTTACTATAATATTCTCATCCTCAATACACATATGAATTTACATGTATATTGAAAATATTTTGTATCACTTCTACCATGATTCTACCTATTCAAGTGGCTTCATAGGATTATTTTCAACATAAGGATAAAACAAAACAACAAAAATGCACATGAAAGATCCATTTTGTTCTCACTATTTAGGGATAAAGATTATTAAGGGAAGGACATATTGTGTTCCTAAATACAACATATTCAATTATTTAATATAAGTGATCTTTGTAATAAAGATAATATGTTATCACATGATAGCATGTAAGTGGTGTAAGGTAGTGGTATGTGAAGCTAAAGCTCATATTGGTTCATTGATAAAAATAAAGGATTTATTAGACATGGAATTATGTTACAATAAGAGCCAAAGATACATTGGAAGAAACAAGAAACACGAATCCTAAGATAGGGCAAGCATAGTGAAAGAAAAAATTAGAAGTCACAAGAAGTATATGCTCTTTGAGTTCTAAAATGTCATATACAAGTTGAAAGGAGGCTTAATTAAATGTCTACATTAGCCTTTAATCCATCAGATGGTTCAACTTTTTGGGAATATGATGCCAACTAATTTAATCAAAATTTTGAAGATGCATAGTAACTTGGATAAGCATGAGACAAAGTTGAATAGATTTGACCATTTGATTACCTTAGAGCCATTGGATTATCAACTTAGAATCTCCATATAAATGTTGAGAATCTTAAGTTTTTCCTTAACTACAAGAGAAAGGCCAAACTTGCAACCCATAAGCTCATAAATATTATTAGATGCTTACCCTAAATTTATACAAAAGTCAAGAATCTTAAACTGAGGACTAATCCATAACATGCCAACACTAGTAGCAATATTAGGATTAAATTTAGAAGCCCCATTAAATAAAAGAGAAAGGTAGCTGAAATAATATCCAAATAGGGGAAGCTAATTCAAGAAGTGCTAAAGAAGCCCTCAAGGTTCCATTTTTTAAAAAAGATTAAATTCCACTCTAGAGATCTTAGCTAGATTTTACTTTTTTTAAAAAAATGGGCTTTGGCATTTTCCATCATGGCATGTTTAATCTTGTGAATAAGAGTGTTCTTTAGAGTTGTAATGCTTTCAAAAAATTGTTTGTTCTTATCAATCCACATAAACCACATACACTAAAAAGGTAATGAAGAACATAAGCAACAAGATTTCTAATGTTGAGTGCAAGTTTCTAGATTTTGTCTATTTTAAAAGTAAAATCTAAAGCTAAGGGAAATAGAGATCCAAATAGAAGAAGCTTCTGTGTAGTAAAAAAGGTGGGGTTAAGTTTAACTTTCTTTAAAGCATTTGAAGTGGATATGAGGGCCCAAGATGCCTCTTTTAATGAGTTTTTCTCTAGTGAGAATTTTATTCTAGTAGACTAGCCACTGAAAACATTTTAAATTTAGGAATGATGATGAAATTCCATACACTATACAAAGGATGTTCAAAAGGTTCACCATTTTGAAAAGAGTGAGCTCTTGCCCAAACCATGTAACATCTTGAAGAGTTTATCTTTCCCTAAATTAAACTACCAACATTATTTTGATCAATAAGAAGAATGCCCATGAACTACTTCTTGACAAGGGACCATTCACTTTGATGATTTTTAGAAATCCCATTAATAGAAGACCAATTTAGGTAGTTTCGTTCCCACTCAATGAGGTGATCAAGAGTTTGGATTCCTAGCCGATTCATGAACAAAAGAAGGTCCCTAGGCATATGAGTGTTAAGAGGTTTATTTCCAAGAATAGGTTCATCCTAGCATTTGATATTGTGGCCATTTCTAGGGTACCAAGATATATTATTCCTAATTATCTCAATGGATCTCATAATTAGAGATCAAATCTAGAAGCACCATGATTTTGAAGGATGTTATCAAGTAGACACAAACCATTCTTACCATCACCATACTTATAACCAAGAATTTTCTTCCAAAGAGATATTGTAGGATTTTAAAAGGGTCTAAACAAGCTTTTTCCCAAGAGTAGTGCTCATAATAGATGTAGATCTAATTCCCAAACCACCATGTTGCTTTTCTTTACTCACTTTATTCTAGCCAACAAGATGAAACTTCTTTTGGTGAGTTTGTTTACCCCCTTGCCATAAAAAATATCTTATTTTTTATCAAGAGCCTAAAGGATTTAAGTAGATGCATGATAGATCATGATTTGGTTGTGAAATAATATAAATTTAATTGTTCATCTATTCAAGTTTCTTATTTCTTTAGACAAGAACAAAAAATAGAAGTGTAACGTACAACAATGAAATGAGAAAGATGTTCTATTCTACCTAAATGTATTTTGTCTAATTAAAAGATACATTTATGTCCTAGATGAAATACTATAGTTTTTTCTAAAGGACTAATGAAATATGAGATAATAGGAAACACAATAATGTATTCTCAAAAATTAGGAAAGATACATGGACCTAGAGAGATACATAGTTTGGAGGAATTTTGAGAGCTAATATAGTACATATGACAACACGATTCACAAATAACAATGCAATTGCACTCATTTCCAAACATGCTATGTTCCTTTGTGTACAAAAATATGAAGTCTAAAACACAACTACAAACCTTGGGACATATAGATAAAAGTACACACTTATAGTACTAAGAAACAACATAGGATTATAGAAATGTGACTACATATTTATAGATGTAAGCTAAATAAAAATAAAATATGAAATACAAGAAAGAGAGAGATTATGAAACCTCTACCTAGTTGTTTCACCAATGGTGTCTGTAGCTAGATAGAAAGATAAGGGTTGACTACTTAGGAGCTTGCCAAAATGGTCAAGCCCAAAATATAGTCTTTCAACCTCCATGGGTAGTCATAAAAGAGAGTGTCTAATTAGATTTGATGTGTGATCATAAATTATAAGTTCATGTAGAATTTAAAGAACAATAATATAATAAACTATAAATATTAAGTATTCTATTCTATAGAAGTCTTAATACCTAGTGAGTATGAGAAATAAAAATGATAGATGAGGACTCACCAAGAGATTTTATAAGTACAATAAAAGTAAATAAGGTAGCACAACTAAATCAAGCAAGAGAAACCATTACGTCATGAAGAGAAGAGAGGAAACAACGCTACTGAGAAACTCATGAAGAAGTAAATAGAGTCATAAATAAAGAATGTTACCACAAGGTAAGATATCTCAAGAGGAAGAGTTGTACATTAGGGTTTTCTTAGAGATTCAAAGAAAAACCATAATAAAAGAGCTTGCTAATGAAATAAAGACAGATATACTAGCATAAATGTCCAACAAGATGAAGGAAGTTCCAACCAAAGAAGGAGTTACAGTTTAAAAGCTACAACCAAAGGAAAAATTCATCTCTTGTTTCATGCAATTAGATTTTTTCTTGAATGGGGCTTACAATAGGATGGGGGAAGAAGATGGATGTTGAGATTCGTGGGTATAGAGGTTTTATATAGTAGAAGAGGCATTACAACTAACACCAAAATTCAAATGAGTAAGAAAATAGATAGTTTAAAAATTCAAATTCGAGGGACACAAATATGATTATATCAACATAGTTGCACTAGTGTACTACATAAAAAGATAAGGAAAGTGTAAGAAAATTGGAAATAGTCAAAGTATGTCAAAACTACATAAAAATTTGGCAAATTGGTGAAGGAGAATGATTAAAAGCCATAAGTTAAGTGTTCCCTAAAACATGCTAAGGGAGTATAGACTAAATCAAGTACAAATCATAATAAAATAATTGTAAAGTAGATATTTTTCTGTATTGTAGGTAGATAGGGAGACTAGAATGATTGATTTTACTAAAATTGGCCTACCCACAAGACTAAGCCACCCATTATTGAAGATTAAAATGCATAACTTATCAAATTTTTCTAGAAGGCTTAACCAACAATAAACACTTTTTCATTTAAATTTCATGGGGACATCCATATATTTAAAAGGATTCACACCACCATGAACAAACTAAAATATCTAAGAGAAGATTTTAATTTTATTAGCAAAAACTTGCTTATAGTGTAGAAACTACACTCATTGGCATTAATTGTAGCTCTAGTTCTACAAGCAATAAATTGTCAAGGAAATACTTTAATTTTATAATATTCTATTTGGTGGATTCCCTAGCAAGATGGTATCATAATCAAACTAAACATGGGTGATCTCCCTAACCCCATTGGTAGCCTTAATTATAGTGATGGTCAAGGCTCTTATTTTGGTAGAGAGCGACTTACCTAGAGCTTCAACAAGACTAATATATAAATATAGAGATAAGGAGCATCCTTGCTGCAAACCCTTGGCTACCTTAAAAAACCTAGATGGAGATCCATTAATAATTGGAGCCACCCAAGGATCAATGATGTATCCAAAGATCCATTTCAAGAAGGATAATGGAAACCCATAACATTGCATAACCTGCACCAAAAACTCTAGATTAACTCTATCAAAAGCATTAGCCATGTCAATTTTGTTGGAAACCATTTTATTAGCTTCCTTAATATTACAATGTAATGCTTTATGGACAATCACAATGTTGTCATAGACTTGTTTTCCTATAATGAGTCCTCCTTGCTCCTTAAAGATGAGACGACCTAAAAGTTTACTAATTATATTAGCTATAAAATTCATTATGGACTTCTAGGAGTTACAAAGAGAAATAGTCTTGAATTTACCAAAGGAAACAACATTATTTTCCTTTGGAATCAAGGCTAAAAAGGTGGAGTTTATTGTACCAATGATCTTATCTTTTTTGAACATCTTCAACCAGCTAAAGGAGATAAGCCATAATGAGGTCAAAGAATTGACGATAGAAATAAATAGTGAACCCATTAGGTCTAGGGGCCTTGCCTTTAGTTGCACTAAAAATAATCTCTTTAAGTTCCTCCATAGAACTTGACAAAGTAAAATTTTAAAATCCTTAGTAATGACACTAGGAATATTACAGAGAAGAGAGGCTTGGCTAGTAAGATATCCATCCATTTTTTTGTATAAATCTTCATAATGGTCATGAGTGGATTCTATAATCCCCTCAGGGATAGAGATCATTTCAATATTGTTAAGTTGGATTTCTTTGATCATTTTTTGATACCTCTAAGGGGCTTTGAGATGAAAATATCTAGTATTAGCATCACTCTCACAAAGCCAAATCATGTATCATGTAGGAATTGAGTCTCTAGTATTGTTCTTTTTGCTTAACCTTTTCCTATAGCCATGAGAGAATAAAGTCTCTCTCACTTTTAAGAGCTTCAAGAGGGGCTCCATTTCCACAAGTTATTTAATTTCTCCAAGCCTAATAAGAAGAGATTGTTTAGTTCTTGTAGAGATAAAATGAGATTTGATCCAAACTCTCAAATTTGATTCTAATTTGGAGATTTTGAATTTCTAAATGTTTCAATAATTTCTAGAGGGGCACCACGAATTCCAACTACATTCAAGTTCTAAAGAGAAACTAGTTAAATACACCTAATCTACATTATATTTAAAAATATTGGAAAATTATTGGCCATTTAGTTTTGCATGTTGGAAAATTATTGGCTTGTGATAAAAATAGTGCTCTAGATGAATCTTCTATTGATTGAAAGGAAAAGGATGAGAATTTCTTCCTAAATTAAAAATCTATCAAGCCTTTTAGAAATGAAATCATCTTCAACTCTCCTATTAGTCCAAGTGTATTTCCATCAAGAGGACTTGATATCTTAGATGCCAACCAAGGAAATAATAATTTTAATGTGCTCCTTATAGGGATCTGTAATTTTAGATCCACCCCTTTTCTCCAAAGGAAAAAGAACATGCTTAAAGTCACATGAAAGAAATAAATTAAAAGTTTTATATTTCTCAATGTAGGATATAATAGAAAAACAACACTCTCTTTTGTTGTCAAGAGAGATGGAAACATAAACAATAAAATAACTAAAAATGGCTCTTCTTGACACAAAGGTTAGAGAGGTTAGTGATCACTTTGATGACCATCAATCTTATTGGGGCTACTAGTATCCTAGACTATTAGGATACCACCAAAGGCTCCTCTAGAACCAATTACTTCCATTTTAGAACCATTCCAAATAAATCTATAGGAATTAATGGTGCCTCTTTGATTGAGTTTGGTTTCTTGAATTCCAACTAGATCAAGACTATATGATATTTAATCAGACCTTTGAGGTAGTTTCTTTTAGGGGAATTGCATAAGACTCAACAATTCCATGAAATCAATGTAATTTGTTAGATTATTTATTACCTTTGGAGAAACCTTTTAGAGTCATTTAGGTCTTAGCCACAACATTCTTCCTTTTTTCTTCAAGTTTAACTTCCTCATCCATTTTCCTTCCCAACTTAGTAGATGACCTAGTGAGAATGTGATCATGGCCATTTCTAGGCACTATGACTTCCTCAACTATTTCTATCTCATCTACTCAGTCCATTTCCTCTAGAAATTCTTTAGGTGGATCCTCATGTAGCAATTGAGTTCCCACTCTTTCATAATATGTGCTGAATCCTAATTGATTTATGTTTGAGTCTCCTCTTTTGGCTCATAATTATATTGCATATATTTAAATCTTGATAAAAAATAAGGGAAACAAATTTATTTGAAGTTTCAAGGTGAGAGTTGGTGGGATTGGATTTTCTACTCCTAGATCTATTTTTATTCTTGTATTAGACTTTTTGATATCCATCAAAATTGGGTAACTCTTTTTTAGCTTGACCTTCTTTTTTGAGAAGGCAGTCCCTAGAAAAATATCCATATTCATGGAAAGATAGACATTTGAAAGGAAAGTGTTCACAATCAAACACTTGGACATGTGTATCCAATTTAGAACTTTAATGCCAATAGTTTTAGAGAGGCCTTTTTAAGATCAACTTTCACACATATATGAGCACATTCAATATTCAGGGATTAAATGGGACCCAATCCAAAATTCTAATTTTATTACCAATAAGCTTTAATGATGGCTTATTCAAGAGATTCAATGGAAGAAAGGGAAGCCTTACCCAGATTAGAACATTTTTGGGAACATCAACCTATGGATTGAAATGAGAAAACTAAAACTTTAGGAATAAAGCACTACAACCCATGAACCAAGAACTACCCTGAAAAATATAATCTCACTCCTTGATGGACTCAAATATTACTCTAAAGTATCCACAACCACATATAAATAGCTCATAGGAAGATATTTTTTAAACCCAATCAAAGGTGATCCACATTTTAAGAGTGGTAGGGCTCATACATAATCCAATATATTGACCAGCTAGGGCATGCTCCTTTATGGCATATAGGCTAACATTTTCAATAAGCACTTCACTATGGGAGTGAAGTCTAGTGGAGGAACAAAATAATTTAAGGACATCGAGGGGGTAGAGTTTGATATAGATACTTCATTGTAGATGGCTTTTGGTGGCAGTTTGAACCATAAATAATCAAGGTTGGAACTTCCTAGAAATGATGGTAGAGAATGAAAAATTGTAGAGGCAATGGGGTGGAGTAAGGTTACAGAACCTTATCCACAATTAGCAATGTCCTTGGTACAATTAGCAAGGAGTGAATGCAAACAGACAATAAAGTCAACTAGAACCTTGCCTCAAAATTTTCATTATGCTCAATCTTTGTATTCCTTTACACCATGTTTTTTCTACCCATTCTCCTCACGAGTGCCTTCTCACAAAACTAAGCTTCCACATAGGGGCAATATTGCACACTTCTTCTTGTGAGAGATCATCGATATTCATAGGTAGCTTATTTAAGAAGTTACTAAAAGGTTCATGTAACCTAGTTGATGTAATATGTAGGTTACTTGTAAAAGAGACAACCTATTTTACTATAAATAAAGGTTTACCCCTCTCTGTAATCAATAAATTATATTCTCCTATAAATACAATTGATTTCCTTTATAATTCTACAATTCTAGGATTTGTAGGTATAACCTATAGGTGCCCCCATTATTCTATCTCTTGTACATAGTTATGTTTACTAGGGTTATAGGTATGTTGTAGTCTTCTAGGTTTGTTACAAAAATGTGGGTATATGTTAGTTTCTAGTCTTAGTATCCAAATTTGATCTTCATCAACTCCTTGTAGCATTAGGAATTATTTCTATCAAATGGGTCAATATTTGCAATTTTATTGGATTATATATAGTTTTGGAGATTAGTAGCTTTGGGTTTACCTTATGTAGTTTTCTAACATTGTACTAGTCTTTAGTGTTCAATTACTTTTCATAACCTACTATTTTTTTACCTTAGTGTTTTAATTAATATATTATTACTAAATCTAGTTTTGAGTCACATTAACCTACTTTAGTCACTTTTAGATATTATATTACATTATATATATTTTCTTTTCTATTCAGTGTTTTCTCTTTTGTGTGTACATTTTTTTTTTCCTTGGAGCATCTAAATTTTAGAGTACAACTTTTTGAGGACATAAAATCAAGGAGGCTTCCTAAGTTCCTCTAATATATTAAATGATAAGAAATACAAAGAATATATATCTCAACCCTAAGAACATGTCCAACATAACATTTAAAATGTGCATTTGAAAACTACTTACAACTCACAATGTTTTCCCTTGCTAGTCCAAAACTTCATTTTATTTAAATTGCACACTTCTCTAACCTCTTCTATTTACCTTAAATAATAAGATGTTTACTTTTATAATTATATTTTAATTTCTTTAGGTGAAGTAACATTACTAAATGTAATGTTACTAAGCAAGACTAACTTAAAAATATAGTTTAAAATAAAAATACAATTTAAAATGAATATTTATTTTTTATAAAGAGTGGAAGGAATGCATCCTTACAAATCAAAGACTATCTAAACATCCCTCTAAATAAATGAAGTTTCCTTCATATTCCTCTTTTTCAGGTTTGTGGGGAAATATAAAAAATACAAATTAAACATTAAAGAGATATCTCCATTTACTATTAATTTTTTACAAACATAAGATATCAACAATACAAATTCTATAAAGAAAAAAGATTTATTAAATTTAAAATTGAAGAAAATAAAAGAATTCAATAAAAGTAAAGCATTAAGAATTTAAATTAATATTTTATTTTTAAATAATATTATATTTTTAAATATGTAGATTCTATTAAATTCACAAAAATATTTTAGTTATTATATAAAGAATACTTTTTGAATTATAACATTTAAAAAATTAATATAAAAATATTATAACAAGATAAAAAACTAAACACAATAGTTAAAAAATAACATGGATAGTTTAAATTAGTTAGTTTTATTCTTCTACAAATACTAGATATTATAACATATAAATATTCAATAAATGAATAAATATATGCATATAAATTTATTTCTTGGTAATATATCTCTTAAGGAAAGGCAAAGTAAAGGAAGGGAAAAATAATGAATTCCAACCTGATAAATAATTTGCATGGCATAGCCCCAAAAGTTGGCTCTTTTTTGTTGTTGTTCCCTCTCTTGATTGCTATTTATTTTGAGTAAGCCTCTTTCTAAAGAATTTTCCGACCTTTCAGAAATATGTGCTTCCTGTTGTGGATCCACCTTCAAGAACTTGGCTCTCTCATCTTCATTTTTTATAGAATATTTTCTGGCTAATTGAGTACATCCCTTTGCTGAAATTAAAGTACCCAACTATAACAATAAAAGAAAACTAAAACATTAGGAATTCTATTCTATAATTATTTGCTTTTAAAAAATAGATATATAATAATAAGAAATACTTTTTCTTTGCTTTACAATTACTTTAAGTTCACTAAAAAAATAAATAAATTAAAATATAAAATTATTACTAGCTTTGATAAAAGTAACTACAATAAAAATGTATATAAAAGGAAAGAATGTTACCCCAAAGTAAATAATGACTAAAGCAAAAGTCCACCTGACAAAAACAACACAAATAGAAAGTACTTTAGATATATTTGAAAATCATATCTATCACATAGTAAAAGTACTTAATTTAATTTTTTTCATATAAGGTTAATATTTTATATTATGCAACACAATACGAAATAAAAAATTCTCTTATGTGAGGGACATATATCTCAAGTTAAATTGTTATAAAATAATTTTTATATTAAATCTTTTTTAAATTTCACAAATAAAAATATAATAAGTTTAACTAAATTAAAAATATATCAATAATTGATTTTGTCCAACTTTGATTTAAAAATCAAATGATATGACATCCTTAAAAAAAAATAAAGTAATAGAACAATTTTATAATTTATTAAAATTATTCATTTAAATTTTATAAAGGATTGTGATTCTAAAAGTTATTAAATTAAAAATAAATTTACATGAATATTGCATGATAATCTATAAACTATAATAAATCACAAATCTATAATGATGTATGTACCTTGAATAATATAACAAAAACGAATCTTATATGTATGAAAACAAGTTAGTAGTAAAGTGCAAAATGCATGAGCAAAGAACACTTGATAAGTATAAGTAGACCATTTCAAATTATAAGCTAAGGCTAAAATCTTACAATAATTATAACTTTAAATATATATGTAAAATTTAATACACTTAAATATATGATAGATGACAAAGGATCAAACTTAACACAATACATACATTTTTTTTAAGTGTTTGTCCAATGCCATTTAATTTAACAACATTGATCACCCTCATACTATAAAAAGAATAAGAAGGTGAAGGAGGTCTACTATTGTTTTAGGTATTAGATAAAATTTTATAGCATAAGACATCCAATTTATATAATTTTGTGTATTAACTTTGACAATGTTTCCTAAGAAGAACATTCACATTACAATACCATATAGAAAATAGCTAAGAGAATGTATAAAATGATAAATGGATTTTTGCATGCAACATTTTATTTGGACCATAGATTATTTAGAATAAAAAGGAAGGTAATCAATAATTCATGAGTGGTTGTTTTAAATCTATTAAAGAATATATTGAAGATATATTTTAAAACATTAAACATAACACTATGCCGACTAAAAAATATCTAAAAATAATTAAAAGTAATATCTCAATAAAATATTTAACAAGCTCTAATTTTTTAAAACTATATGTATGTATTAGATCTTTCATAAATAAACATATGGTTTTAATTATTTTACACTTAGTATCAAGAGTAAGAGAAGAGAAGAAATGGAAGTAGTTTGATCCATGTATGGAATGGGGATTGACTTTGGATCAATCCATGGGATCTACTACATTAACATTTATCTCCTCCAAATTTGACTCTTGAAGGTTATGAAATAAAAATACCTATGTTAAACTAATGTCATGTTTATGTCATATGACTCTTGAAGGTTATGAAATAAAAATACCTATGTTAAACTTTTGTTAGAGACATGTTTAACATAAAGTCACACAAAATTCATATTTTTCACAAATTATCCATGGGATCTACTACATTAACATTTATCTCCTCCAAATTTGATGTAATCAAATATGCATCTTGAGTAATTTTCGTAAAATTTTAAAATAAATATTACATAGACAACATTAAAAACAAACTCAAAACAACAACATAATGCAAAAAGTCACTCAAAATTAAAATAAAAAACATAATGCATTGAAATATAAGTATTCAAAATAAATAACACTATTGCTAATACAAAGGAAAAAAAATAAGTAAAATTTGCGGTCATTCTTAAGTAAGATATCAATTTAGTATACAAGATCTTTATATATGAACATTCCACAAGTATATTGTAAATATATTTTTTAAGTTATTACCATTGATCTAGGAGTATGTGGCACTTTAATTATCTTTTAGTGTGAAAATGACATTTTCACCATATGTTGTCTACACCATAAGCTTTAGTACCTTCCTAGGAACACATGGGCATACCACGGATCTCTAATTCTTCTGTGTACTTATACAAAGTCAATCCCCATTCCATATAGTTTCTTTGTAGTGAACATTCTAAAGAACTAAAAAATAGAGGAAATGAATTAAAAGAGGGCAAGCAATTGTGTTTCTTGTATGTACCATGACATACCTTTATCTTATATAGTTGTATCTTAATATACAATGTATGTATTATTTAATAACAATACATAGGAAATGCATGATGATGTTCCTTCATCTTCCATACTTTTAGTTTAAAGTAACATGAATGTTCTTTGATAAAAATGCGCAGGCAATACATGTGGGTATTATACGTTTGACCTCTCCAACCTTGGACAAAATTGTTGCATTCTAGAAACTCATAAATTATACTTTTTATCATGGTATCTCATTGTTCTTGAACTCTCTCTTGTTGAAAAGTATGGTTTTATAGTTTTATTTTATTTTGCTTTAATTTGCCTCCATGTATAACATATTTAATATGTTTGATTGTATAGCCCCTAAGGCATATTGATGCCCCACATTAGTGGTCCCACAAAAAATTTGACCACTTAATATTGGTATTGAAATTTCATCTAAATATTTATCTACATTTTGCATTCACACTCACATGAGGCTTGATTATAGGAAGTTTGGTATAAAAAATTATGATCCCTTATCTTACCTACCTTCATAATCTTAGCAAATGACAAACAAATCTACACTAGAGATGCCAGCTTAGAAAATGTTCAAAATATGATAGAGAATAGTTTATGATGACAAAGATATGATTTGGAGCTACACTATGCATGTGAAAAATGTGGGTCATCAATCACTTCATGCAAATCCTACAATGTGTTCAATCCCTTTCAAATTCCTCAAATTAAACAACACAATTTGTTTGGAATCCAAGTACAATACAAGGTTTATGCAATGATAGATTTCTCCATTTTTGAAGGAAAATTAAATGTTGTCACTCTAGACTACTAGGTTAACCTTGATTTCTCTTTTTATATTGTCAATCAATTATCTTATATAGAAGATAGATCACTTTTACAATTTTTAGGAGTTTCATTTTTCTTAAAGAGAGGATGGAATAACTAATATAGTCCATGAAGGTTAACTCACACTTATAGATACTTAGGAGTATTGTTGAATAGTTCAAAGAAGATTATTACCTTTTTGGAAACTATGATGATCAATAATCAAATATTTCCACCTTCATCAAGGTAGTGACTAGTATGTTTAGGAGTATAATGATATGTTATTTACTTTTAGATTTCTAAATTTTGTTGCAAGTATGGGCCTAACTGGTGTTGTCATTGATGTCAGCATACTCCCGTTGCATTGATGTCAAGGATTGGATGAGTTGTGTGCTGAGGATATTGAGAAAATTAGTCCTATCAAAAACAAAGAAGAACAGTGAAGACCGTGAATCTCTATGAAGTGAAGATCCTAGCTAGATGAAGATCAAAGAATGCGCATCAAAGGGTTTGTAGATATGTGTCTGAAGATGATCCAATCAAGATTTGAGAGGTCTGCATGAAAATGTGGAGGAGTTATGGCCATGAGAGTAAAACTGGTTCTGGCAACTGTTCAGAGGTGACAGAGTGACACAAATAGGTCTGGTGAGATCCAAAAATACAATATCATGTTCTGCGGATTTGGTGGCATGTTTGGGAGCCTAATATGAATTGACATCTCAATTGGTTCATGGTTTGGAGGTCCACAAGCAATCCTTCTAATGTGATAGTGATGGGCGATTGTGTTCTTGAGGTTCTAGATGAAGATGTGAATGATTACAATAAGCAGAAGTGGTACAGATGTTCTTGGTGATTCAAGCAAGCTTGTGGGGGTCTCTAGATTGTGTCCAGTTTGTGTTGGCGGTCCGCATTGAAGATTGAGCTCGTGATTGAAGATTTAGCTTCGAGTGATGGTGTTCTTCCTAGTCTTGGCCGATCGGATGATTTGTGCATGTTGCGGATGATCTTGAAGATGTTTTGCAAAGCATGGTGTGTTCCTCGAAGAAGATTGAAGTCCCAGATATGTGGCTGACAGTGTAGTGATATGCATGAAGTTTTTGTAATAAATCAAGTTGTATTTTTGTAATTTCTCTGTAATAAAATAAGTGTATGTTGTGCAGACTTTGATGATCATTCCAAAGTTGATGTCATGTATAAATAAGAGTTGCAAAGTCATTCAAATGTATCCTTGTGGTCGTGATGAGAAGGTGGTAGTGAAGAGGAGCGAAATGCAGAGCAGAGGTGTTGAGCTTAAATGGAACTGACTCAAGCATAGTGAAGATGCTAATCTCTAGTTCAAGTATGTAATACTCATATTCTTCTGTAGACAGTGTGTCTCCTATAGGCAGTGGGCCTCTTGTGAGCAGTGTGCTTGTGCAGTGAGCCCTAACTGGCAAGTGCCATTTTATTCTTCTTATTCTTTTAACAGAGAATACAATCTTGGGTTAGTCACCCTGTGGTTTTTCCCTTAACCGGGTATATGTGTTGAATTTGTTTCTGCTCTTAAATTATTGCATTATGCTTTCATGATTGAATCATTGATATGCTGTTGAAATATAAGAAGGTTTTAAAGTGAATAAGGAATATGATTTTGGTGACAACTGATTCACCCCCCCTCTCAGTTGTCTGTCCTAAATCCAACAAATTAAACATTCATGT
The DNA here is from genome assembly GCA_027924645.1 of Cunninghamia lanceolata. Lineage (NCBI taxonomy): Eukaryota > Viridiplantae > Streptophyta > Pinopsida > Cupressales > Cupressaceae > Cunninghamia > Cunninghamia lanceolata. Next base: position 6,512,014 of record BSBN01000082.1, read on the forward strand.
GTGAAAGATATTCTTATTCAAAGGTATAGGTCAAGATTAAGACCATGCATCCAAGATGACATGGAATTTATTCATATTTCCTACTTTGGAGACTTGCCTATTCGAATTGTTTCAAATTAGTATAAAATGCTAAGAGCAAGCATACTAATGAATCTTCTAAATCTTGAGATAAGTCTTGAAAACCAAGAATTCCAAGTATTGATAAAAACATAACACAAAGCAAGGAAAGTTACCTTCATATGTCATCAAATAAGAACATGCCACTTGAAAAACTATGCAATCTAAGACTATAAAGTGATGCACAAGATATTAATCCAATGGAAACTACTAACGAATGTTTCTCTACTTATATAGATACATACATAATGCTCTACTATAATGACTAAATATAGGAAAATAATCATGGACTATTAGATGAGTGTGATGGTAGAAACTCCCAATGTAGTGTCATGTTCAAATACAAAACTAGAAGAATTTAAATGATTGTTCCATTCTCAAATATGGGTCAATGTACATTTTGTACACTTCATTTTTGTGAGTGGTACCCAAATATAATTGATTCCCCCTCAAGTAGTTAGAATACTAAATTTATTGATGATACCTCATACACAAAAATCCTCCACTGGATGGTTTAACTTAATTTCTAGGAACCACAATACTTAATAGTGTCAATGTAAAAAATCTAACCCCTTTTTAAGATGTAGTCCTTTGTGATGTAGAATTGTTAAAGGTATGTAGATTTTTACCTAGAAAACGTATACTTTCTAAAACCATAAAATTTATGAATGAGATTATTGAAATGTTTTCATCTATGTTGGTGAGGGTAGACAAGGAAAGCTCATCAAAGCTAGTCTAATTGGTTTAATTATCCATGCCTAGTCAAGTCAATCTCAGTCAATATAGGTTTTGAACCATGGCCACATACTAGAATTAGTCCCTAAGGTTTCACTAATTAGTGGTAATGATGAAAGAAGATAATTATTTATAGTGGACATTTTTTACTTTCAATTGTGATACCTAGGTGTAGGAAATAAATGCTTATAGTATATGCTAACACTCCACCTCAACATAAGAACAACAATTTAAAATTATTGGAGGATTACAAGGATATTTTCTATATCTAAATTAGAGTGCATAAGTAGTGAGTGGTGAAGGATACTACTTAATGCCTCTCTTTACCATTGTTCACTCATAAAGAGAAAAAAGATCACATGAAAAATTATTGATCATGTAGAAAAAGGACACATTAGACTCAACTCTTCTCCTTATGACAACCACATCTTTCACAATCCAAAGAATGATAGTACATGGAGGTTGTGCATGTAGATTATAAATATCTCAACAAAATCATAATGAAGAACTACTATTGTCTTCCCATGATTAAGGGTTTAAAACACTAGTGAGCTACAATGTCAAATTCTTCACTAGGATAGATCTTAAGTTAGAGCACTATTAAATTCCTTTTAAACCATTATATATTTTTTAATACAACCTTTAAATTCAGGTTAGGTTTCTGAGTGCTTGGTTATTCCCTTTGGATTGACTAATCTAGTAGCAACATTCATGCTAATGATGGTTGAACTTTTATTGTTAACAAATTCATTCATTGTTGTTTACCTTGATGGTATTCTCATTTTTAGAAAAATGTGGGAGGAATGTTTTTAGCATATTTAATAGGTGCTTAACACTTTATGACAACACAAGTTGTATGTCAACATGAAGAAGTAATCTTTTGTCATGTAGGTGATATAATAACTTGGTATATCCTTGACACATGGAGTATATACATGAATCCAACTAATATTTTCATTATTGAAGAATAATCTAAAACCAATACTGACAAAGAAATTCATATTTTTTTAGGTTTGTAAATTTATATAAGAAGTTTGTTCCTCATTTTTGTTGAATCACTTTTATATTGAATCAAGTTTCCAATTATGGTGTTGAAGCAAATTTTACTAGTTTAACCATAAAATAGAAAGCATTTAAAAAACTAGAATGTAGATTTTGTTCCACATCAATGCTTGAATTTATTGATCTTGAATAACCATTTGAGGTTAAGAATGACAAATCTAAATATACATTTGGATTAGTTCTTACTCAATTTGGTCACTCAATTATTTATAAAAATGGGAATTTTTTTATTGTGGTGAGAAACTATTTTATATATGAACAAGAGATTTATGTTGGATTGTCTAGGCACATAATATTTTTTCACTACATTTTGGAAAATTAATTTGACTAGATATATTATTAGTTACTTTATAATTAGATGAAAATTGAGAAATTAATTTACCTTTTTTAGTTAGAGAAATTATCCTTACAAAGTATAAAAGGTAAATTATTTCTTTACTCACTCATTTATTAAAGGTAAATTATTTCTTTACTCACTCATTTATTAAATATTTTTATACAAGTAGGCAAGACACCCATGTCTCATGCCTTGTTTTTCTAATTTGGAAGGGACATCAGACATAATAATATTGCAATTTTAACTAAAAGAATACCACCATATTACCATTTTAATAAGAGGAATACTACCAAATTTTATTCTCATTATTTTCTATTCAAAATACTTTCTCTAAGTGGTTGTGAACATTTAGAATGACAATAATTATAACTATCAGAGGTTAGGTGTCCAGATATTTGTGGTCACACAACTCTTTTCCCATTGTTTTTATGATGTGGAAGCCTAATTTGCATTAAAGTTTTATTTGGTTTTCTAGCATGAGAGGTGGTAGAGCTAGAACTAAACCCTCAACTAGTGAGGGAGCTAGGATGATTATAGATTCTTGGTGTATCATGCAGAAAGGAGGGATTGCTAGCTATATTGAAAGGATTAAAGGTCATGACTTGACACTTTTAATGGATTTTTCCAAGGCCTAGAAGGGGAGGAGGGTGTTATTGAGAGGGGTCTTGATGGGAATTTTATAAGAGAACGTAACCAAGATAATAGGTATATCCATGGAAGGTTTGATTTTTTTTAAAACAAGAGATGGAAAGAGCTTGAGATTAATAGGTTCTATAAGAAGGGGAGATCATTAAACATTTAGAGGATGGAGATGGGATAATTAGGGCCACCCTTCCTTGGCCATGGGATGAAGTTAGCCTACAAATAATGAAATATATTAACTTGGAAGGGAAGTATCCTAGGATTTACTCTAACTACTTCTCCCTATTATTTACCACTTCAGACATAATAGACTATTGATCATTCATTTTTTCTTCTGTGTTCTCTACAAAGAACTATTTTGGACATCCAACTAAGGAAGATGGAGACCCCTATTGATCAAGCTCTCATTTTGTTTCTCTTCCAGGATGCTTTTCCTAAAATCTATCTTGTTGCGTTGGATAAGGAGTTAAAACCCCCTTCAATTAAAGGCAAATGGTTAATGAAAGTTGATAACCTTGTTCCTGGAGCTAACAACCAAAAATATAGGTTGGTCCCAAAGTAAATTAAGATCATAATCCCTCGCCAAATGATTCAACCCCACGATGACTCAGGGGTCTCAATTTACCCCAATGGGGAGTCAGAAGAGAAGGTCAAGGGGAAAGGAAAAATGAATCAATGATCACCTCTAGGGTCAATAAGCTCATTGCTAGGAAAGGAAAAGCAAGTATTGGCAACAACTAGTACAACGACTAGAAACCATTGCAAGTGGCCGCAAGAAGGATGTGGAGAATAATGACTACTAGGTCTAGTAGGAATAGTCATATTTTGTAAGGGACACATCCCTAATGAAGCTATATGTATATAGTAGCATATGAGTAGAAGTAGAAAGAAATAGAAAAGAGTAAAATATAGAAGTATAATAGAATAGAAAGTAGAGTGGAAGAGACTGTATATCTGATGTTGTTATACTTGAAGTATATATGTATGAATATATGTGAAAGACATATGATTTGGAGACTCATATAAATGTTTAATTGTTGTGTGATTAATTACCTATTATAGTGAACTGCTGCATTATGTTATTTCTCACCGTAAATACTCTAATCATTCTCTTATTGTTATAACTGGGGTATAAACACAACATGAAGGACACTTGAGGTTAGAACTCCAGTCTGTGATCTCTCTTATCTTGCCAATGTTTTGGTTCCATGCCAGGATCCTAATAAAAAAATAAAGAATAAATCAAAACAACAAAATAAAAATTGTTGAGTAAAAGAAGTTGTTAGGAAGGATATCATAAACAGGACATAAAATTTTATGATTTGTGGTAAATTCTCCTAGGTCCTAATCTCACGAGAGGGAGTCAGGCACCTAGGGGATGATGAATGGAAAGGGGAGATCTTGAAAAGATCCCTGAAAAAGATGTGAGTAATCAAAGTAGGCCAACCATGGGATACACAAAAGGAATAATGAAATACCTTATCCTAAACACCCATGGAAAAAGGAGATAACAAAAGATTAAGAGAAATTAAGGAGAACATCCAATTAGAAATGGAATTGAACATAGAAGAAAAGAAACAAAAATAAACAAAATAAAGACAAGATAGATACCACAGAAGGATAGAAAAGGTAGGAGAAATGGAGTTAGAGCATGCCAGAAGGGTTGTGGTTGAAAAAGTTATGGAAGAAGAAATAGAGCATGCCAAAGGGGTTGCAATTGAACAATTTTCAAGAAATAAGTGAGTGTGCCACAAGGGCTACAACTGAGAACAAAGAAACAAAACTATATAACACTCCACAACAATTGAACTCTCATCTTGATAAGGCAACAAAGATCCTCAAAAATTTAGCAAGAAGCATCAAAAAGTATGGGACATCTAGAGATATGGGAAGAAGGATGTAATAACATAGAGGCTCCACCACTTCCAAGATTAAATAAAACACTACATATTGAACCTAACCTATCCAATATCCGAATTACAATTGATGAAGATTTTAAAAAATTCCTAAATCCCATGGAAAGCTTACAACATTGAAATTTGATTTGGAATATTTGGAGTAGTTGGTTAACAAAAGTGTGAGGAAACTAAGAGATGAGGGCTTATACCAAGTGGTACAAGAAGAAAATAACATGTTCAATTTGAGTAATAATACAATTGGAATAAGAGATGAAAATTGTAATAATATGTCTTTAACTAATGAGAAGAAATCTTCTAAAATAAAGTGTCACTTTGAAGAGTTACAACCCCTAGATTGGGAGTCATCCCCTATGCCATATAAGTCAAGGAATATTTTAACATCAAGTACAAGTGAACATTCAATTGAAATAGGAGAATCCCAAGAACAACAAATTGTGCAGAACTATGACGAGGTATTAGGGAAAGAATACTTTGATATAGAATTAACCAGAGACAAAAGAAGAGCTATAAATATATTGCAATAGAAAACACACAAAGAAAAGATCAAACCACAAAATTACACTACTGAAAAATAATGCAAAGGACATAAATAACCTAATTCAAAAGTGGATACACCAGTCAAATTCCCAATTTTTGGAAGAGATACAATAGAAGTGGCAGAACACATATTTGTCCTAGAATCAATATGGCAGAGAAAAGGAACAACTAGGGACCAAACAAAATTATATGATTTTGTAGGAACTCTGCAAAATGATGCACTCAATTGGTATAGAAAAGTATGTCTAAAAAATGATAAAGAATGGGCACAAATAAAGGGGGAGTTCTTATCAAATTTTGAATCGCCATAGATCCCCACTGAAAGTGTAAGCAAGATGAGGGACATGGTGCAGGAACAAGGTGAGCCTATAAAATAATATGACCAGAGATTCAAAGAAGTATCTAGAAAATTGGAAGAACCTTTAATAGAAAAACAATGCATAGAATGGTTCATTTTCAGACTCACACTTGAAATTAGAACTTCACTGGATAGAAGAGTATTTATTACATATTTAGAAGCAGTCACACTAGCATGCTGAGTAGAAGCATAAACTTGGCAGAGATAAGACAAAACCTTAGAGAACAAGGAGATAGAAAGACTGAAACTTGAATTAGAGCAATTGAAAATAAAACAAGAAATATTGGCTAAACAGGAAAATACACAATTACAAATAAATAATATATGACCTACACATACTATTCAAGAGAAGGACATATAAAAAATGAATACCCAACACTAAAAGGTGACAAAAGAGTTTCCACATTAAGAGTAGACTTAAGAACAACACCAAGAAAAACTCAAATAATGTATTGTGGAATTTGCGGAGAGTGGGATGACCATTAGACAGATGATTGTCCATCCATATTGTTCAGACTCCACGGGGAAGAAGAAGAACATGAACAATGATGTGATTAACATTGCAACAATAAAGACACAATAAATCAAGAGATGGCATACGTAAAAGGGCTAGAAGAAAGACCTCTCTATACCCAAAACCATGGATATAAAGCACCAAATTGGAAAAACTAAAGAAGTATTAACATGTTATAAGAACATACCACCGCGAAATCAATTTACATACACCCCAAATTTTTAAAAATGATGAAAGAAGCTATTATAACAATTACAGAGAGAGTAGAGGTAGAGGCAGAGGTAGAAGAAAAAGAAAAGATGCCACCTATTACAAATGCAGTAAGTAGGGACATTATGCTAATGAATGTTGGACATATAAGAAGAAACCATGTGGATTCTGTGGAGATCCTGAACAAGATTTATTCACATGTGAGAGAGCACAATAGTACTTTAAAAATGCTCCACCACATTGTAAGAGAAATGAGGTTTCTGGTCCTAATGCACCTAGAAGTGCCAAAATAATGTTAAAAGTCCCCAAGAACCCATCTCAAGGGGAAAGGAATTGCCACAAAGAAGAAGGGAAGTTAGAAAAACACAAGAACTCTTATATCTTAAGCAAGGAAGAAGAACTAGAAAAATAATATACTTGGAGAAAAATGAGAAATTGAGATAGAAAGCAATATTGGAACACAAGGGAAAAAATAATGTTATAGTAGTGACAAGAGTGGAGAAGCCCACTACAAAAGATGAGATGCCATTACGACCAGTTCTCACTCAAATACCATTTTAAAAATGGGCCATAGACTTTATTGGACCTATTGATCCACCAACTAAATGCATAAAGGCCAGGTTTATAATCACCAGAGTGGAATATATGAAAAATGGGTTGAAGCAAAATAGGGGACATCATCACAAGCATCATCCATGACCACTCCACAAGTACTGCAACTAGACCCCTCTATAGAAGAAGTATCAAAAATATTGCTACAGATGAGCGCAGAAAAAGAAGTCTATACAAAAACAAGGATTAAATTGGAAGATATTGCAAACATCAAACAAAGAGATAGAGGAGGAGGTAGAAGAAGTCCAACCACAAACAATGATGGAGATAGATGTACAGGAAGAAAATAAGGAGGATATAATGAGAATTGACCTCCTAACCAACACTATATAAACAGTAAAGGCATGCTCAAACAAACTGTAAAAATGTATAATAAAGTTTATCCAGAGAACAAAGCAGTTATTGAGGAAGCAATAATCTGACATCTAAGAGTGTCTGAAGACACCTTATATAACATCACTAGAAATTTCTTAGATAATTTGGCCTCTATCATTTGGAAGAAGAGAGAAAAGGTAGTTGAGATGGAGGACATAAGGAAGCAAGCTTTGGAGGAGATAGACCCCAACCTCTCTACTGTAAAGAAATAAAAGTTGGCATAGATGTAGGCCAGAGAGCTCAGATCCAAACAAAGAGTTGATACACTAATGACCATGATAGAGGAAGTAAAAGGGAAAATACAACAATAAACAATTACGATAACAAGGAAGGCATATGCGGTAATGTTGGAAGAAGAAAAGAAAATCCAGCAAGAACAAAGCACACCATTTAGAGGTGCACAACAAGAAACAACATAATCACAAAGAGAAGGACCTCCAGAAGAGCCACCTCCATCTCTAAAGAGGCCAATTTCTTCCATTGCAACCTCCCCAATGTAGTCTATTAAGGATTTCTTAGCACAGTAGAAGCAAATCCATCCTATGGCAACACCACAACTTCTTTAGTTACCATTGATAGGCTCACAGGTAAATTTGGCTAGCATATCACCCTTACAAAAATTTCAATTAGGTGATATCTTCCATATCACAAGGGAATAAATTTTGAAACAACATTTTGAGAGCACATAGTAGTTAGAAGATGCCATAGCCATAATTCAGAGCAAGATGTCACAGCTATAAAGGGACACAACAATGCCACTAGGACACCAACTCAAACAATTATTAGATGTGGTCAAAGCACAAATGGACAATCGGGCCATCACAATCAGGGATCAAGTCATAGCAAAGGTGGAGAAAAGTAGAATGGATGAGGCTACAAAGAAATGTGCCACAATGCATACACAATTGGAAACACAGATTAGCAATCTGCAAAAAACAACCAACGACATCAATACCCTAATCAGTCTTGCCTCCAATGGCCTACACTAACCAAAGGCCTCAAAAACCAAATAGATCAAATGGAGGGGAAAATACCACATGTGGCTGGTACTTATGACCCAATGTAGGATGTTGATGGAACAATAAGGGCATAGGTGGAAACTATGCATACGCAACTCCAACAGTTGCAAGATCAAAGAGAGTTGATCAAAGCACAAATAAAACAACCATGGGAGGTGGTAAGCCTCAGATTGGTGCATGTAACTGGTTTAATGGGGGAGGCAAATAATATTGTACAACCAATCTAGATCCCAACCAGTGTTGTGGAGGTAGAGAAAATGTTGATTCAGACCCACAACCAAATTCAAGTACTGCAATAGGAAAAGACTCAATGGGATACAATGTTTTCATAGCTAAAGACAACATATTAAAACATCCTACTTGCAAACTAAAACATTCATCTTGTCTTGAGGAAAAGACATGGTTTTAAAGGGGGATGATGTTGGCAGTAGCTAGTATAACGACTAGAAGTCACCACAAGTGGCCACAAGAAGGATGCATAGCATAAGGATGACTACGCCTAGTAGGAATAGTCATATTTTGTAAGGGACACATCCCCAATTAAGTTATATGTATATAGTAGCATAGGAGTAGAAGTAGAAAGAAATGGAGTAGAGTAAAATATAGAAGTATAATAGAATAGAAAGTAAAGCAGAAGAGACTGTATATCTGATGATGTAATATACTTGAAGTATATATGTATGAATATATGTGAAAGACATGATTTAGAGACTCAAATAATTATTTAATTGTTGTATGATGAATTATCTGTTATAGTGTACTACCACATTATGTTATTTCTCACTGCAAATACTTTGATCATCCTCTTACTGTTATAATTTGGGTATAAACACAACATGCAAGACAATTGGGCTCAGAACTCTAGTCAATGATCCCTCTTCTCTTGACAACACCAAGCATAGAAGAGTCTCCCAAATTAGTGCTCCTCCCATCCTCATATATATGTCAAACAAGGAAGAGGTTCTCTAGAGTGAGGGGGACCCTAAAATAGGGGATGTGATGAAGGAATATGAGGGTCTTTCTTTTCTACAAGCTGTCGACAACCCTAGCACTCATAGTCATGAGAAGTCCATGGTGAAAGACCTATATAAAATGATTTGCATCCTCTAGGAGGAATATACTTTCCATAAGAATATTCTTAGTTGATGTATCAATTCTAGAGGGGCTCAGTTAGGTCCAAAGGAGACTTGGCAATAGTTACACATGGGATTCCTTCTAAGGTTCCCAATGAATCCATTTCCCAAGAATTGAAATAGGAAGTCAAACAATAGGAGGAACTAGTAGATATGAAGGCAAAAATGGGAAAGACATAATTCATAATGACCTATCTTAATAGTAACCTTGATACTTGATAAGATTATCAAATTGACTATCACCATCTTCAAGAACTATGTTGGTAACATTTAATTGTTCCAAGATAGTTTGGGGAAGAAGATAATTGCTTCATTAGGGGTGGAGACCAAAGGTCCAAGCAAAAGAACTAAAATCCAAGCTAAATTTGATGACATAGATCCCATAGATGTCAATGCCCTAAGTGATCACTTGAAAAGAATGAAGGAGGATTCATAAGTAGTGGTAACCCTTAACAACATGGTAGACCATAGGATTTGATCTTCTCATCTATGCCATTTTTGTCTTTTTGTTATCTTTTGGTTGCCTTTTAGTTGTTTATGGCTCTTTGCTATTGTTTATTTTTTAGTTGACCCTTAGTGGTGGTTTATAGTCTGTTTTGGTTTCTTGGATATACTAAGGTTTAGGGGCCTTTGAAAACCCTAAATTTTAACTATTATAAAAAGAAAATTAGAATGATAGTACATGTGGATTGAACTAAAAACCTATTGTTAAAAGGAAATGTCTTAGCCATCACCTTTGATGCTCAAATTCCTTGTATATTAATCATTGCCAGTACATTTTTATAAGCTTTTCCTTACATATATTTTTTAAAGAAAACTCATTATGAAATGGTGGATTCATTATTTTGCTATATAGTAGAGGCAACAAATGAAAATTAAATCTAACTTCACTTGATAGAATATAGACATCTTTGCTTTGACATTTAATTCACCTAGATTTAATATGGTTATGGATAAAACCTTTAATTAACTGAGAGGATCCCAAATATATAAATAATATAAAAATCATGCTCTAAGGGAAGTCTATCATTTATATAGAGTAGGATTATATTTATGAATTCTTCCCTATGCCCAAGAATTTGAGGGTAACTACAAAAGAGGCTAGTGATATATTTATAAGTTTTCATATTAAGAGAATACATCAATATGTATCCTTAAGTTCCATTAAAAAATATATAATATTTTATTGTTAATTATAAGATACAATTAAAGATTACTATATTGGGTATGAGATTACAAATCTTATGTAAGAATGTTTTATTTAGGAAATTGTTGAATTAAGTAATGCTTTTGTTGGTTATTTTTCATTGATGAATATGTATGTATATACACATACATATACATACACACACATATACACAGAAACATACACATATATATGTTTATGTATATGTAAATATATATATACACACACAAATATTACTATAGTGGTTGTTTGTAGTGAGTATGAGAATGTATTTTTTACATAAGAATGTTTTATTTAGGAGATTGTTGAATTAATTAATGCTTTTTTGGGTGATTTTTTATAGATGACTATGTATGTATATATACATACACACACATATGTGTACACACATAGACACAGAGAGAGACACACACACATGCATGCACATGCACAAATGCACACACATGTACACATAGGAAGATGCCCCTACGAATGTGCAAGCCTTCCCACACTGTTCTCATGATTTTTTAAATGAAATTATGAGGGTTCAATTAAGGGGCCCTCTCCTATCTAAAAAAAGAGAAATAGATATAAATTAAACACATGAATTATCAACACTAAAAACAACATGTTTACAAATAGTTAAAACCTTTTCTAATGTGTGATCTAAGAACCCTTTGACTAGAGTTGTTCACTTTTGAGAATTTCTTATGACTTTGAACTTCCATCCAAACTTTTGCTTCTTATTCCTCCTCACCTTCTAAAGTAGTAGGTGAAGGTATAATGGACTAATTACTAGAGTTAAGAACTGAGTTAGGAATGTAATCTTGTACCTACCGAGTATAGGATATTTGTCCATATTGAATTTTGAGTTCTATATGCGGTGGGAATAGATCTTTGCAACTTCTCCTTAGCACCATTTTGCTCCTTTTGTAATTGACAAAATATTTTTATCTTATTCTTCCCCATAATCTCCAAACCAAATATTTCTTTCCCTTTGTTAGATTGCTATAAATATGGAGCCATTAACTCCTTGGGAGAGGAGGTATAGACCACATCACTAAATTTATGAGAAGGAAGTGAAGGCACAATAACTATAGATAAATCTATAGAAAATTACACTCCAACAACATTTGGAGAAGGCACTTTGATTGTTACTTTATCTATTATCTTCTTTGCTACCATACTTTTGATTGATAAGTGCAAATACATTGCTCCTTTCTACCACATCACAAGTTTTGACTTCAAATTCTTCTTAACTATGCACTTGAATTCAAGATGACCAACTTGAAATCATTTTCTACAATGAAAAGGGATATTTTACTGATCCAAGGTTTGTTTCCATATCCTCTCCCTGACCTGCAACCATATCTATGTAGGCAACCCTTTAAAGCTATATCTATCTCTATGTGGATCCTTGTAGGGGTTGAACACACTAAGCCATTTGTTTTATGATCTAAATCCATGAATTTCATATTCCATCTTCATAAAAAGAATGCATTTACCCAATATTGGAGAGAAAGATTAAGGAGGCACACCCACACCAACATAATTGAGAAGAATTCTAATAGGGGATTAAATTTAAGAAACCATGATTTTATTAATAAAACATGTTTATCTTAGTACAAGTATTCTTTTGTAAGAATAAAATCCCTATCTTATTTTGATCCATATAATTAAACAAAGAAGCCTTGGGCACAAGGAAAATCATCTATAGTTTTCTAAATGTGCATACTCCAAGTACTGGAAATCCATTCATGCAAGAGAACTATGCTAGGATAAAGAGTTTAAAATTACAAACTAGAGCACATTTACCAAGTTTCTCCTTATAGAAAAGGACCTTATTACCCAATCGCATGTTAGGTAATGTGCCTATACAAGGGACAAGTTGAGCATCACACTGAGTTGTGCCTTGAGCATTGCAAGGTTTCTCATCTTTGATATTAACGCTTGCTTTGTATTGCATGTCCAACTTTGTTTTTTGTCTTACTATTGATATACTTCCCTTCTCCTCCTACTAAAGATTTTGATGGAAGTTGTAAATCCTTGGAAGGTGTCTTTGGGACTACCAACCCTTTCAAATCCTCCAAGTAGGGACTCAACACAAACTTGTCTCCATTAAACAAAAAAACCTCTCTTCAATGGATCAATAGACATTACATTCTCTTTCCCCAATTTTTGTATCCCAACTACATTAGCTTTGACTGCATTAGGGTTTGACAAGATTTGGGTAGGAATATTCAAAAATTAGATACTACTTTTCACTACTTGTTTCCCCTAGTGTACACAATACAATGCATACAATGTGTTCACATGATCGATGGATGGTATGTTGTTCAAACCAAAATGTATCATGCATGCAATTAAATGTGACCTATTTTCAATGTTTCATAACAATTTTGAATAATACCTTTTTGCATTTTCAACTTGATGGATAGATTAAGAGTGTAGAATATTAACTTCCTAAACGTTTGAGTCATTAGTGTTAAAGTGAAGCAAGGAGATAATTGGGGTTTTTGTATCCAAAATAAAATGGTTAGACTACTCATAACCATGAGATTTATCTAATTTCTATCAAGGGCCTCATTTTCTATGAAAATGCCATGCAATTTGGCATTCATTTGTATAAATAAAAGTATTATTTGAAAACTCATAGTAAATCTACCATATAAGGGATATTCATATACAAATTTAGAGAGAGTTTAGTATATACAAATTAGAAGAGCAAAGAGAAGGCAAGTAGTGAGTTACAAATGCACCGTTGCTCATTGGGTAAGGGTGGCCATGCATATGTACTTAAATGTATAAATTTTGTGATGTTGAGTAGAAGCCATAGTATTGTTTAATCATGGTGTTCATTTATTGTTGAATGCATATGCTTTTATCTACATGTTTTCATAGTTAATCTCCATAGAAGGATCTAAGCATTGGGATTCATAATCAATAGCACTTCAAGTGAGACACTCACTGGGGTTGTTGCCATTGACAAGTCGGTTTGAATGCTTCAATATTTTGTTAGTGGGTTGCAAGTGCATAGAAGGAAAAACTAGTCAACACATTGCTACACCTTTTACATCAGGGGCATCATGCTTTCCCTCTTTTCACATCTCATACCTTATTGCTATATATTTACATTAGGGGAATCACACCTTTCCCCCTTGATGGGATTTATTGTGCTGTCCTACCCATTTAGGGGCAATTAGTTGTATACATGTACCTTGATGATCACATATCATCACACCTTTATGCTTATCTATTGACATGATTACACTTATTATGAGCCTACATTAATACATCTTTCAAACCACATTGGGAGGCACTATGTTTTAGCCTTACATCTCTTGTCAGGATTTCCACATCTTTACACATTGGGGGCATTATTCCCCCCCTTTCCATATTGTGCCTTCATGGACATACCTTTCTATTCCAGAGGCATCATGCTTCTTTTTAACATAGTGTTCTTACTATTGCTATATCTTAGGTGTTTGTCACAATGTTCTAGCTTCATACCTTTATTTCGAATTCATACCCTTATTCTAAATTTATGAGTTTATTTCAACTTTATGCCTTTGTTTTGGCTTCATGTCCTTATTCTAGGTTCATGGCATATTTCCCTATGTACTATAATTGGTGTTCCTAGCCATTGAGGGCTACATCACTGTTTTTGCTCATGCTAGGGGCAACATTGCTATTAATTGATACAATCTCCAGCCCATGTGATTACCACACCTATCATTTGAGATATTCACATGATTGTTATATGATGCATTCTTTACAATCATTGCTATATACTTACATGATTATATTACATTTACTTTTCATGCATTATTTTCCCTTCTCCTATAATTTCTTGTATCCTACAGATATAACCAAATGGAAGTGGTTGCACATATCTTGTCGATAACGCTTTCATGTTGAGTTTTACAGATGGTTATAGGCATTTGCAAAGATTCATCTTTAGTTCCAGTGGAGAGTGTACATAGAAGGCAAATCTACACAATAACACCTTGCAAGGACTGTTACTTTATATGGACCCCATTGCGATATCCTTTCATGTTTGAATACTTACTATACATACATGTTTGTGGATGCTAGATACTTTAAATGCATGATCATTCTAGGATTCATGTACACCTCAAAGTGGGGGCAAAATGTAATGGCAGAATTTGCATATACCCATGCCATTTCCCATTTAGTTTTGTGCTTGTTTTGAGGAGAGTGCCTTGATAAATAGACACATTGACAAATGGGGTAATTTTGTGTAAAGTAGAGTCCATTGCCCTATACCACCTCTCTATCCATTACACACATCTCTATACACTTACCACTTACCCCATGCAAAGAAAGTTCATCTTCCTTTAAAGTATATATGAGCCAACAATTTATGGTGGAGCTTTTATCTAATTAGGGCCCTTCCATTCTATAGGGGGTGCCCCTAACTATTGAAACCAGGGGGGAACTATACCCACCATCCCCCTCTCCAATTATAGTTGGTTAAAAGAAAACATTAAGAGTCATTATAGTGGAAAGTTTTATGGTAAAGAGGGCTTGATCTAAGTTCCCCATATATTGAAAATTATTTTCCCAAGATTATTGATGATTTATTATTATTTTACTTAAAAGAAACTCCTCCCTTGTTCATTGGGTAAGGGTGGCCATGCATGTACTTTTGTATATTTTGTGATGTTGAGTAGAAGCCACATAGTATTGTTTAATCATGGTGTTCATTATTGTTGAATGCATATGCTTTTATTTGCATGTTTGCATAGTTAATCTCCATGGAAGGATCTGAGCATTGGGATTCATAATCAATAGCACTTCAAGTGAGACACCCATTAGGGTTGTTACCATTGACAAGTCAGTTTGAATGTTTCAATATTTTGCTAGTGAGTTGCAAGTGCATATAAGGAAAAACTAGTCAACACATTACTACACCTTTTACATTAGGGGCATCATGCTTTCCCTCTTTTCACATCTCATACCTTATTGCTATATATTTACATTAGGGGAATCGCACCTTCCCCCCTCATGGGCTTCATTGTGCTATCCTACCCATTTAGGGGTAATTAGTTGTATACATGTACCTTGATGATCACATCATTACACCTTTATGTTTATCTATTGACACAATTACATTGATTACGAGCCTACATTAATACATCTTTCAAACCACATTGGGGGGCACTATGTTTTTGCCTTACATCTTGTGTTAACATTTCCACATCTTTACACATCAGGGGCATTATTCCACCCCTTTCTATATTGTGTCTTCATGGACATATCTTTCTATCTAGAGGCATCATGCTTCTTTTTTATTTAGTGTTTTTACTATTTCTATATCTTAGGGGTTTGTCCCAATGTTATAGCTTCATACATTTACTTTGACATCATACCCTTATTCTAAATTTACATGAGTTTGTTTCAACTTTATTCCTTTGTTTTGGTTTCATGCCCTTATTCTAGCTTCATGGCATATTTCCTTATGTACTATCATGGGTGTTCTTGGCCATTTAGGGATACATCACTATTTTTTTTCCCATGCTAGGGGCAACATTACTATTCATTGATACAATCTCCAGCCCATGTGCTTACCACACCTATCATTTGAGATATTCACATGATTGTTATATGATGCATTTTTTATAGTCATTGCTATATACTTACACATGCTTATATTACATTTAATTTTGATGCATTATTTTCCCTTATCCTACAATTTATTGTATCCTACAGATATAACCAAATGCAAGTGGTTGTACATATCTTGTCGATAATGCTTTCATGTTGAGCTTTGCAGATGGTTATAGGTGTTTGCAAAGATTTATCTTAGTTCCAGTGGAGAGTGTACATAGAAGGCAAATCTACACAATGACACCTTGAAAGGACCGTTACTTTATATGGGCCCCATTGTGATATCCTTTCATGTCTGAATACTTACTTTACATACATGTTTGTGAATGCAAGATACTTTAGATGCATGATCATTCTAGGATTCACCCGTACCTCAAAGTGGGGGCAAAACATAATGGCGAAATTTGCATACCCATGTCATTTCCCATTTAGTTTTGTGCTTGTTTTGAGGAGAATGCCTTGACAAATAGACATATCGACAAATGGTGTAATTTTGTGTAAAGTCGAGTCTCTTGCCCTATCCCACCTCCCTATCCATTACACACATCTCTATACACTCACCACTTACCCCATTCAAAAAAAAGTTCATTTTCCTTTAAAGCATTTATGAGCCAACAATTTATGGTGGAGCTTTTATCTAATTAGGGCCCTTCCATTCTATAGGGGGGCGCCCCAAACTATTGAAACCCAAGGGAACTATACCCACCACCCCCCTCTCCAATTTTAGTTGGTTAAAAGAAAACATTGTTCCCACCACCCCCTTCTCCAATTATAGTTGGTTAAAAGAAAACATTAAGAATCGTTATAATGGAAAATTTTATGGTAAAGAGGGCTTGATCTAAGTTCCCCATATATTAAAAATTATTTCCCCAAGATTATTGATGATTTATTATTATTAAGAGGGCTTAATCTAAATCTCCATATATTGAAAATTATTTTCCCAAAATTATTGATGATTTATTCTTATTTTACTTAAAATAAAGTGCTACCAAAAACACACATTTTAAAGAGTGACATAAATCTAAGTGTAATCGAAAGTGGTCGACCTTAAATTGTATTGAATTTTGAAGTGGGCGATCTTAACTGAGACTGGAATTTTTAAGTTGGCGACTTTAAATTGTATTCTATGATCTTGTAAACTGAGACTAGAATTTTCCAGGTGGGTAACCAATCAACTTTCTTTGAGCTCTTGAATATGAAAGCAATATAGCTTTATTCTACTTAAATATCATCCATTTCAATAATTAAAAAAAAAAAAAAAAAAAAAAAGACGAAAACGTACTGCAATGGAATTGAGAAGAATGCTGTTCTGTTTTAAAACATCCTGTATACATGAACTCTCTGTACAGAGAGCAATTCATAGTGCAATTTGAACCTAAAAGAAACTGAGAAAAGTGAAATTATAGCAAGCGTACTCTGTGTAGTAGGCGAAAATGGTGAGAGTCCAGATCTCGATATCCCAGATGAGAAGCAGCAGCATGATAACGAAGGCCAGAAAGCGAAAAATCCCAAGCAGGGCCGGATGAAGACATCTCCAGCAGGTCATCCACAGACAGAGAGAGGAAACAAATCCCTTGGTGTAATGCGCCTCCTGATCCTCCTCCAATGTGGGCAGAGCCAGGCTTTCATATCTGGGTTCTCCTTGGCCTGACCATGCCTTTATTCCCTTCCCTTCGTTTTGAAGGAGCACCACAATTGCTCCAACCACAGAAGCTGCCACAATTCCCACACAGACTATGTCATACCAGTACATTACCAGCCCCATGGCTCCTCAAGCATTTGTGTTTTGTGTTTTGTGTTTTGCTGCTTTTCTGCTCTGGTATTTGCTGCTTTCTGGCTTCGTTTGATGAAACTGTTCTTGGAGGTTTGTGGCACCTGCTAGTCTATTCTGGACTCACGATGAGAAACTGGTAGATTTGAATGTTAGGTGACTTTAAATTTGGTGGAAAAAAAGCATATTTTTCTCCTTTCTTTGTTTCAATCCGACCAGGCTTCTTGGGGGGCTATTAGGTGTGGGTAGATATTATAAAGAAGGGAAATGCTATCCATGTTTACGAAACTTAAACTGGTTTCATACCTGATCAAAAGGATTTATTGCCAAGGGGATTTTAGAAAATCTAAGATTTAGATTTTATGATTTTATATGGCATCACACTTATAGTAACTTTTATTACAAGTTTAAATATCAGTGAGTATTTTAACAAAACAAATAGGTTTATATGACAAAACACTTAACTAGTTTTCTTCTTTTTAAATTTATTTTGCACTGTATTGTTTGGGATGTATCTTTGCGCTCCTTTATTCTCTTTATATTTGTAGAGGTGAAAAGGGTATTACTTTCACTTTTTCTTTGTTCATTTTTGACTTTCTTTAATTTTTTTTTGTCTCTAATAGTCTAGTGTTCAAATACCATATTTTTGTGTAAGAGTTGTGTAATGAAGAAAAAGTGATATCACTACTTTTTGCATTACATTACATAAGTTGGAATTGAAAACATGAACTAACTGAAAACAAAAGTACAAATTCCAAATACTAAATATAGAGCAAGAAAGATGGAGGAAAGAAGACCCTATCACCAAAGCAGGGAAGCCTCAGGGTTGGACTCTAGCGTGTCACAAGGACACTCTACTTAAATATCATCCAGTTCAATGGTCAAACAACCGATATCAATTTTACACTTCATTCACAACAAAAAGTGGTAAATATTTGTCCTACTTTTATTGGCCAAAATTGACCTTTGACTATTGAAGTACATGATATTTAAGAACATCCTCACGAGGATGTCGTCGCGTAATGCTATCATCTAGGTAGCAACAAAACTTAACAAATCCGTACTGTATAGTTTGATAAGAATCTGTATTCTCATCCAGTTTGCATAGAAAAATAAAATAAGTTTCCAGATGTCAAACTTAACAAGAAATCACATGAATAAAGCATTTAACAAGACAAAATGAATGGAAGATAAATGGAAAGAAGACAAACTCCTATATGTTTGATTCTTTCTCCACAATCTGCACAACACAGAATGAGAAAATGTTTGGGGTTGTTTGGGGGTTTGTCTCAGTCAAACCTGTGCTTTGGTTTTTCAACCTCCACAACAGGCAATAGGTAGATAAAAATAAATAGAGTGTGTGTTATTAATCTAAGTGCGTCTAGAAGTAAGAACATTGATAAATGAAAGACTGAAAGGATGTAGAAATCCCAAGGTGCTCAGGAGCACAACAAAATAAACAATTACAATAACAATAAACAAGAACAAAATCACCTGGAAAGGGGCTTGAAGAAGCCAATGAAAGAAAGAGAGCTAGAGAGGAAAGTTGCTAAAAGTTGTAGAGAGCTAAAGAGCTTGAGAGCACTGTAGAATGCAAGCTAGTTGTAAGAGAGAGCCAAGAGAGCCAAAAGATCCTAGAAGATCCTAGAAACATGCAAAGATGAAAAGATAGATTCAAAAATGAGAAGAGGAGGGAAGATGAAGAGGTTGATGAGCCATTTGGAAGATTCTTGACGCATTACATCTGACCACCAAAAATGACAAATGGAGAAATGATAAAAAATGACCACAAAACACAAAAACTATCGCAGGGTGCTAGCGTGTCACGTGGACATCCATGTGTAGTGCTAGTGTCTAGACAGTTTAGGCTCAAAAATGACAAGACACAATAACATCACATAGCTAACACAAAAGTAACACGACTTTGACAAAAAGACCACATATAAAACAAATCCTAAGCGCCATGGAAGGGAAAAATGCTAATGCAAGTGCTAAAATGAGCCTACAAACAAACTAAGGGAATGGACACTAAAGGAGGGCCAAAATATAACATGAAATTGCAAGGGTTTGCAATTTACGATGTTACATTTAGCCCCCATTTTAGAGGGCTTATGACACTACGTGAATATGCATTCTAAAATAAAAAAAAGACTACACTAAAAGTAAATAAAATTAAAACACCAAAATGATACTATAGATGATGCAGGAGCATCGAGTGGTGTAAGGGCAATCTTGCATCACCCAAAAAAAAAATTCTTTTGTTGTTTAGTTGTGTTAGAGCATGGGTTGACATTCTCAGTGGTTCAGGATAGTCAAAATTTTTAGAAATCTAAAAATAGTAACTTGTTATTTTTAGCAAGTTTGCATTTGTACATGTATGGACCTGAAAATTTACCCTGAGAAGTAGAATTGTAAAATTAACCCAACAGTGAAGAAATCATCTCAATATCATTTATGATTTGAGATATATCAAAGTTTTCGTTTTCAAAAACCCCTATAAAAAGTTTCAAAGTTAAATTTGAGGCACTTAGAGGCCCCATACAGGCTTGAAAATTGGCTGAAAACCAAAATATCTCAATGGTTCATCAATCAAACTCTCGGTTCAAAAGTTATGGCTCTCAGAAGTTGTATTACCAAATTTGAAAATTTAAAATCTCTTGAGTAGAAAAGATACAACTAGACTCTTTGGGCGCTAGAAATGGATAGACTTTCCTAAAAGGAATAGAAGGAAAGTGGAAAGTAAGGGGAAAGGTAAGATAAGAAGGTAAAGTGGGGAAGATAGAGGCAGTTTTTGAAAAGTATTTTTCGAGCTCCATCTTTTAGGATTTTAGAGTTAGAAAATATTTCTATTTTGAATTGTAATACAACCCATGTTGTTGTAACATGTGGTCTTAAGATCCTTGCATGTTGTAATTATGTTTTTATGAATATAATCTAAAGAAGTTTGTGGCATACCTACTGTGTTATTGTGTCTGAGTGTGTTTGAGGAGGAATACCCCTTGTCAATAGAGGATGTAGAGCTCTTCAAGTGGAGAAATCAAGCCCCCAAGGTAAGAACCTATAAAAAAGTACATTAGAAAATAAAAACCTGCTAGACAATAGTGTTAGAGCATAAACTTGCAAAATCACTATGTTAGAACATCACAAACATATATATAAACATAAACAACACATACATAGAGGAGACATACACATGAAAAAGAAAGAAAATTATTGAGTCTATAAAGTAAAAGAGACCTCAATGTAAAAGATTGTCTCAATACCATGCGTCATTCCCAAAATGTAACAAAAAATAAAGAAAAGCACAAATAGAGGAATTCTTAAGAGGATAGAAGAATACATTGAGTCGATCGATTTCTTCAAGGAGATAAGGCATACAAATAGATATGGAAGCAATCAATAAGAATGAAAGAGAGCACATGACTTGGACACTAGCATGCTCTATGGCTAGGGGTCAAGTAAATCACGGTGCCCTCATGGATCACAAACTAGCAAGCTGCATTATGCTAGGTGACCTTGAATGTAAAAATGTAGGTCATATGAAGCACACAAGCCAACAAGTTATATTATGCTAGGTGGTTCACATGTTACCAATGCCTAAGGGAGTATATAAAAAACCAACGCCTCAGGGAGCATTTCAAACATCAATACCTCAGGGAGTGTATCAAACACCAACACCACAGGGGGTGAATGCCTTAGGGAGCATTAAAATAAACAACACCATAGGGGGTGAATTGATAAGCTACACCTCACAAGGCACAAATAAAGCAAGGTGCATGTATGGATGCACATGTGAATAAATATAGGCCCTCTTAAAATATTAGCATGTATGATATACAATATGGATGCGCATGTGAAGAGAATATACACCCCCCAAAATATTAGCATGTATGATATGCAGTATGGATGCACATGTGAAGAGAATATACACCCCCCTTAAAATATTAGCATGTATGATATGCATATATTTTAAGGTAAAGAAAAAGGGAAGAAATAAGAGGGGAGATCATTAGAAAGAATGCATACCCATAGAACAAGTTATCTTTGCTCCCCAGAATATGGGTGAGGACAACCATGAAAAAGAATATTGTGTTGTTACCAAATATAAAGTATGGTTTTACATGATATTGTACCACCATGAATGGAAACAAGCAAACAAAGAAATATATAGGTGCCACATAGTGGGTAGGAACACAATAGTATCCTGAGAAAAGAGAGGAAGAACAAAGAATGGGATAGAGGCCATGATCAATATCACTTGTCATGTAGAAGAGACATATGCTTCAACAATAGGAAGAGTGAGAGCACCCATGTCAATAAGGTGTTGAATTTTGTCCTTCAAGGCATAACATTCACTGGTAGAATGACCAAGCACTTAATGATATGCACAAAAAGGAAGTGTTGATTGAATGTGTATATGAAACTTTTTGCATGTAGGAGAGGAAGAGTGATAAATCGGGATTTTAGAAGCCTCAATGAAATACACTCTTGTTTAGATAGAAGAGAAGTAGGTGGAGGAAGCAACCCTTTCTATTGTGGAGAAATGTTCGATTTCTTAAAAGAAGAAGCCATAGAGACCTCAAACAATGGAGGAGGGGATGTAGACATAGGAGAAGACCTGTAACCTAAACCCACTATATCATTTAAGAATGGTGTAGGTTTCATAGGGACCTTAACTCCTTGTTCCATGTGCCCTAGACCATTTTCATTGTGTTCATGTTTAGAAAGAATTTTGAAGTTGATCCCGTAATGTGTCTCTAAATCAGAAAGAGGAGGAGAATCAACATCACTAACCTTGTTGAAATGAGAAGTGTATGCACGTGTCGGAGAAGAAGTGGTAGCTGAATTCACATGGGAAGAGGAATTGATTCTAATACTAGAATGTGGATCCTTGTTGAATGTGGGAATATCAGAGTGAGAGAGGTTAATCTTATATTCACCAGGCCCATGAGGGGTGAAGTCCAAGGAGCTCCAATCATCACCGAGCCATGCATTTAAGGATGAATCAACACCATTGTCAACTTCTTGAATAGGAGTTGTAGATGGGGAATCATCTTTGATAGAAGAAGGAATGAGATTCTAGAGAGTAAGATAAGTATCAGGCTAGGTCATAGAGTCCACTTGCTGACAATACTACATAGGATCCGGATCAACTTTTATTGTGTAAGTCTTGTTTTCATAAATGAATTTAATCAATCCATGCAAGGTATACAAAACCACACCCATGACATGAATCCATGGTCAACCAAGAAGGAGATTATAAGATAATGCATCAGACATGACATGAATGAGGGTAGGAAAAATGATAGGGCCCAATTCAATTGGCAACATGATAGTTCCCAATGTTTGTATACCAACGTTATCAAAGTTGTGAGGCCCACCCTTGTGCAACCTAGCTAAGGGTTTAGTCTATGAAATTTCTGGCCCCATCTTGAGTTAGTGTAGGGAGGTTGTGGATCTTTTGTAGAAGGTAGTGGTTATTATTTATGAGTGCATAGGTGATGCACATCCTAGTTGGGTTTGACTGAAATATCACCGTTTGTGCTTGAAACTGGATTCTTTAGTGTTGTAGTGTGAGGCTAACTTATGTTGCACTTCTTGTTTTATTCATGGGACTTGTTCAGATTACAGGTGATACGTGGTCGTTGAGGACTAGTGATCCCTCCTATTTGGACACTTGTCAATTTTATCTTGTGATAGAGTTAGTGTAGGATGGAGCTATATCTTACGTGCATGATTATATTATGAATTCCATGATGATTGAATGTGTTATTGATGCAATTGAAATGGTTTAGTTAGATGATTGAAGTAATGGAATGTTTAGTGATAATTGAATAGATAAAATCTTATGCAGTGTATGATCCTGATTTATATTTTGTGAAATGCGAATGATTTGAGAATCATGTAAATGTTAGCATGTGTTTATAATTGAGGATATATGTGCTTATGCAATCTTGTGTGTGTTTATGTAATTCATTTCACTTCGGCTATACATAGCATGTGCTATTAACGTGTTCAAGTAAGTGTAGGTAATTTTCCATGGCCCATGGAAAATCAGAGGTCAGACAAATAACCCAATGTGTTAGCCATGTGAAGGCAACCTAGTACCAAGATGGACAAAGGTTATTTGTGAATGAGAATGATGTATTATGTTGTCTTTTAATTTATGATATTTTTGTAAGTTTCACCCTTTTTGATTTATTTCCTTGAAGTGTTGTATGGTTATATTGTTTTGGTTTGCACAATTTTGGTGCTAAATTTTTGAGCCCTTTTATGAGGATTTATGAGTTCCCTTGTGTTAATTATGGTCAAATAATGACCCTAGGCCATACCCCTATGATCTAGGGCCATTCTTAGCATGTTTAAACTTGGTGTAACCCTTGTATGGTCACCTTAACTTGGCCCATGAGTAAAGTGACGAATTTGGGAGATGTGAGAGGTGGTTGGCATGTCACCATCCCACCTAAACTAACCCCACTCACCTAGGGTAAGGTTACCCTTGTCTTGATTGCTTTAGAATCTTCTACAGTCTTCTCATGTGTGTGAGACCTCTTCCCTATGCTCTCACACATGTGTGAGAGCATATGTGGGGAAGAGTGTAGCATAGTTGAATGAGAAGGTGACAAGTGTCACCTCCTCATTCATGAGGGGTCTCCCATGTGTGATCCCTTCTCCCTATGCTCTCACACATGTGTGAGAGCATTTGTGGGAGAGTGTGTAGCTCAGTGAATGGGGAGACGACAAGTGTCATCTCCTCATTCTTGTGGGGTTGTGAGGAGGGTTATGTGGATGGAGGAGAAGGTGACAAGTGTCACCTTCTCATTCATTAGGGCTTGTGAGCAAAGCCTATTTATCTCTCTTTGAGAAGAGGGAGGGGTTCTTTCTTTTTGCATTTTATTGTTGATTTGGGAAGGAGAGAAAGACTTGGAGATACTTGGAAGGATTTTTGGGAAAAGACTCTTGGGAGCTCTTCACCATCACCTTCTACACTTAGAGCTTGAGAGGTATGTTCTCAAGGCTTCAAGCCTTCTCTTATTTGCTTTTTGCTTATATATTTATGTATGTGTTATGGTTATTATGCTCTTGAGTTTTTACTTTTATGTTGTGTGGGTTTTGATGGGTTGTTTTGGTGAGCTCTCCATGTGAGAGAGCTCACCTTGTCATGGGTGAGAGAGGTGTGAACCTCCTCAGGGTACCCTCATCTTTTGGAGGAGTTTTGATGGCCATGGGCCTTATTAAGAAGTTTGGGCTTTATGGTTATGGCAAGAGTGCCTTGTGTTATTTGGAGTATGATAAGTTTTAATGGAAAGAGGCCATGAGTTTGAGTATTATTGAGTTATTGTGTTTTGGTTCCCCTTGAGTAGAGAGTTGTCCAATCTCTCACCCCTAAAATCCATTGTTAAATGGGTTTGTATGTGAGTATCCATGGGAGGGTGTTAATGTGTTTTGTGTGAGTGCATTTGTGTGGTTGCAATCCTTGTTGTACTTGAACCGGTTATTCGAATGGCCTCCTAGCTTGGGGGTGGCTTACTTGTAGGCCTAAGGTTGGGAGGTGAGCTCTCCATGGGCTTGGAGAACTTGTTTTGTGTTTTGTAGGTTTTGGTGGCTTTGGAAGAGATTTGAAGTTTGGAAGAACTATGAGTTGAATGTTTTGGTGTAATGTAACAACAAGGCATTATGGTTGCCTTGGCCTATTATGGCCTTGTAATGGATTTTTGTTGAAATGAGAGTTAATCTCTCTCTTTTGAGCCTATATTGTATTTGTTCCCTAAGTAATAATATTTGTTTCCTTTTTAACATTATGGGTGTGTATAGTTTTGTTATATTACACATTTGGAAAAATGTGTGTGTGTGTGTGTGTGTGTGTGTGTGTAGGAAAAGATTCTATATCTCTCCCCTTAGTTTGTTTAAATTGATGGGTTGTAAGAGATTAATTACCTACTTTGTTTTATTATTTATGTGGTGAAAAGAAAAATAGACTAAACCCTCATTAAGCTTGCAAGAAAATAATATTTGATGTTTTAACACTTTTACAAAAAAAATTATACCCTCTTGTTTAAATGTAAAATATAATCATCTCCTTATTAGGTGAAAATAAAATATAGGCATGAATGGTTATTTTATATTTATTCTTTGTGTTGCATATATATATAATTTAACTTGCTATTTTTTTCTCAATGTTTTAGCTCTCTGTTTCTAAAATTAAATCTCTGTCAAAAAGTTTCAGAGAGCATATTCCATTTAAATATATACACACACACACACACACTTATTTATATTATAGATAGGGTGTATACTTTATTAATATTTATGTGTAGCTCTTAACAAAAAAAAGGAGAATGCGAATAGATTTTAACATTAGGGCAACATTTCACCTTGGCGGGCAGACTGCACCGCCTGCCCAGAGAGAAGGAAGTGTGGGTCAGACCCCCGTCCTCCCCCCACAGAGCCTTGGGGGGCGCCATTCCCACTTTGTAACATGGTCACGGTAGGTATCCCCTCTCTGCGATGTCCTCTACAACCCTTATGCTGTTAGTAAATCAACAACGTGGTGTTTATGTTGCCCTCTGTTGTATTACTTCATCTATATTTTGAATTCAAACCATATAATATAAAGACTTTGTGGTATATATATATACCTCTGTGTTAAAAATGTATATCCATTGTAACAAAATATAATTACTATGTTTGATGATATATATATTGATATCATTTTATATATTTATATACACACACCTCTGTGAATAAAACAATCCCTATGTGTTTTATTATTCAAAAGAAAAGGGGTAACATTGTAAAACTATTAGATATAGGTTGGAATTCATTTTAGTCAGCCATGTTCTTTGTTAGAAAAATAGAGAACTCAAATCTTTCAAAACATAGGTTAGAAAAGAAAAATAGGAAACTGTTAGTAAACTAATTAGTTTTAGAAACCTGTGCATAAAGACTTTGGAGTGAGAAAACAAGTTAGAAACTAGAATAGAATGTTAGGGAGAAATAAATTTTAAACCTATAGAAAGTGGAAACAGGTTAGAAATTAAAATAAAATATGTTAGAAAAAAAAAACTCCATTTGGGGGAAAATACCTTCCACTTGGGAAGGTACTTTCCCAATTTGTTCACTCCTCCTTGGAACTTGTAACTTGCCAATAGAAAACAAATATTGTTGTGAGCAAATAGGCCTTTAAACATGCTTTTATAATCTTTTATTAGGGTTTGAGTTGCCCTAAATGATTAGTGATCTAATTTAACCCTAAGCTTAGTTTAGTTTAACTAATTATACCCACTTAGAAAGTGGGAGGACTTTTTGGACTTTAGTGTGGGTGTGTATAATGCCTCTTATTCAATTTCTATTATCTCTGAAAGTTGCACCCTACCAATTTGTAGAAAATTGGTACTCTAGAGGAACCTGGAAACACTCCTAGGCTGTGGGTCACCTAGAAAATGGAGTGAATCTCCAGAGAAGGCCGGCTTCCTATCTTTGTATCACCTAAAACTGACTATTCTATGGCTTTGACAAGGAAAAGGGTAAGAAACATATGCATTAAAACTGAACTAAACTCTAATGGGTGATACACCTAACTGAATGAGGAACATGAAAATACCAGATTCAAACAATTGGTATAATGACAGAAAAACTAGGTGCGCGACTTACCACTATTATAACTTTGCATAAATATTTCACAAATAGGTCCAAATGTTCAAAACTTATAAGAAGAAGATAACTTCACAACTTAAAAAGCAAATCACACTTTCTTGACACAATTTGTAACTGTAAAAGGCTCTAAAATCTGAGACAAAACTAAAAGGAAATAAAATTACCTCATAATTAACTTCATCAATCAGTTGCTAAGCACAATGATTCAAAAATGATAAGTAGGCAAAATCTTCAATCAAATATACTCAAGGTCTCCACTGTATTTCATATCAAGTAAAATGAGTTACAAAAATATGTCAAAATCTGAGTAAGCATTGTAAAATCACAAGTCTCCCAAAAGTTGCATAATTAGAACTGTCCAAAAAAATGAGTCACAAAAGTGACTATATCCACCACTAGCCAAGTGGTTCCACCATACAAGGAGCTAGTAACAACTTTGGGTTAGATGCCCACAAAAAGCCTAGAATATAGGGCCTATATCCTCTCCACAAGAGCTCATAATGAAGGAAAAAGTCCATCATGACCTAGTCTAACATGATGACTCATGAAAACTACTCCAAAAGGATTCTAAAAGCAATAAAATCTCTCCTAGATGCTCTCAAAATAGCCCACTCAATCAATAACTGTCTCTAAGGCTCAGTCAATCTCTCTCCACTCCAAGGCAAAACAAAAGGCTATATGTTTGGCATGTGTCTGCCAACTCCTCCATTCTCCAATTATATTTGTTCTCTAAGTCAATAAATGACATAACTATGCTTTATCACTCTCCTTTGCATTTTAAAATAACAACCCTTAAATGATTTATAAGGTTATCATTTAAGTTTTATTATTTTTCATTTTGAGTTTTTAAAGCAAAGAAAATAAAAGCACCGAAGTGCTGACCCTAGCAAGAGGGGACAAAGTCATTACAAAAGTCTTAAAAGACTTGCATACCTCATCGTGGCAGCTATGACTAAATGCTAGGCATATATCTCCAAGTCTTGGACCATGTGCTTATTAATGAAAAAGATGCAAAATTAAAAAAGAATACAAAAATCCCATCGGGCTTTTAGGGCATGAAATCCTAAAAGACAAAAAGGTAACTTTGACACTTCATTCGCATTTTGCATCTTTTCATTTTTTGCATTTTGGCTCGCCGCCATTGGAGGGTTTGCACTGTAACTTCCTGTAGATATCTTCTGCTGTTTTGAAAGGTTTCTCACTGTATTTCATGCTGAAAGGCTCCAAAAAGCCACAGGTAAGTTCAAGGCTTTACTTCTTTGACGCCAAAATTGCAAGTTATGTTGTTTCTGTTGTTGTTTTTGCAAAATATATGATAGATACATCTTTTCCTGTCATTATGCGACCATGTAAACTATATTCCATGCAATGACTGTATTTTCTAACAAAAACAGCTACAGAAAATAGCAAAAATTAATATTTCTATATAAAAACATCTCTCTGTGCATGACATTTTCATGTCTCTAGCTTTTGCTGTTGAAAACACTGAGAAACAAGGGCATATCTCACCAGGGTTTGGTTTATAAAACCCTAGAGTCCTCTTTTTGTGAATGACCATGACATATTATAGATGTTAAAGCTCCTAAAATGATTTACAGACATTCAGCACATTTGTTCTTTCTCTGGCAATGAAGAAATAAGGTTTTCTTTCTCTATTTCAACCTAGGGTTTTAAGGAAACAAACCCTCAGTCTTTCTTTTATTTCCTCTATATCTTTTCTAAAAGGCTCCTGTAGCTTCATCTCTGCCTTGTTTTCACTTGACTGTTCACCATGCTGAATGTGTTGGGGACTCTGTGATATGATGGTACGTCACCATACATACCTGTGCAATGTTGGACAGATCCACACATATATTCTTCATACAATCATAGTCACATTTATTCCTCTCATTTGCCATCATGGATCTATACTAACCCTCTTCTCCACCACATATCACTACCATGATAATGGTCTAAAACCAAGAAATGAGTGTTATTCATTACCTACCCATAACACTATTTAGGACTGCAAAATTCCTTAACAACCTTGACTGTCCTAACTTCAGTCTTCTTGACTATTCCAACTACTATAGATGGCTCATTAATGCTACTCTGAGACTATTCTTTTCCATAAAAACCTTTGTGAAGATCCCTACAGACAATTATTTTGCACCTATTTCCATACAATGAGATCTATCATGGTCTAGGATTTGATAAATTGCCTTAAGCAATCAAATCTCAACCTCTTTAGCTGAATGCTTGCTCATTGTTATGACTGCCTGCTAACCTTAGCATGCTAGTTTTTTGACTGTGGTCTCCATCTTGCATACAATGACTACATTGGAGTATATTGATCTATCATTGATGTTTACTTATCTCAAAAACATAGGTAAATCTTAACATGGTCTACAAGATCTAAACCATCTTTAAGAAACAATGTAGTATTTCTATATCCAACATAAGGCCTTACTATAATGAATATCACTCTACACTATCTCACATAGATATGCAAAGAAAACCTAGGTCATGACACAAACTTATGTATGCCTTGCCTTAGAGGTTTGTTTCCTTTACCTTCTCACTATCTTATCATGTTGTACAAGCTTGTAGCAAACATTGTCTATGTATGCTATCATTGCTTTATAATAGTTACTTCTGTTCATTTGATGACTATTCTCAAGACAAAACAGTGGTCTTCTAAACTGTTCCATCACGAGTAAACTCTGTTTGCTGTCTCTTATAGGTGTGATTGTTCCTTACAGTCTTCTTGACTGTTTCATTTGATCTCTATGTGCAAAGAACTGTGAGAGACCTCTAAAACTGCTCTCTTGATTATCACAGTCTCCATTTTTCCCTATATATCCCTTACTGAAAATAGAGATCAGACCCTATCAAACTTGACCATACCTTATAGTGCTTTGTATTTTCTATCTTCTTGCATATTGTCCCTACACTGACTAGCGATTTGGTACATAGTTTGAAATGTCTGCCATGATGCCATCAAGAAATCTGGTATCTTGCTGCTCCGAAATGTCTTCATTAGACCCCATCTCAGACATGACTGTCTCAAAACCTCATCTTGGTTCTTTGCTAGCTACCTTCAATGTGTGATGTCTCCAATTGATTATTAGCTGACTATCCTCTTGATTGTTATAGTGTCATTCTTTCTTGCTATTGTTCTTTTGACAATTCTTGTTGTTCATTATCTACTGATGGCCTATTTCTTTTGTGTTTCCCTTCTCACTATCCTCTTTGCATGATTGACTGACCTTTAGACATGTGACTATCTCTAGCAATAAATCATGTTGTTCTTATCAAATGTTGTATCTGTAGATTATGTTTTTCATGAGCAGCTATAGGATGGCTTTTGCACTACATTTTCCAATTATATCTCTTTCTTTTATACTATTTGAAAGCATTAATGGCTCTCAATTAGACATGCTGGTCTCAACCCTCGTGGGAGCCCATTTAACCCCAATGCTGAAATCAAATGAGTGTTAAATGACACCTGTATCTGTACATGAAACAAACATGTTCGGAAAAACAAGGCATGTGATTGATATTCTTGATTATCTTGTTGCCTTCTCGAAAGCCAAACTGTATATTTGTAGATGTCTATCATATGATATATGATGCCTCGTCATTGCTCTAACATCAATTTTCACAATTTTATGCAGGTAACTAGGGGCAGCAAGGAGACAACAGCTGAGTGCATGACAAGTGTACAACACGGGATGACACCAAACACGACAAACAGGACCAAGACTTGTCATTCAGGCAATGACAAGTTACCCTATCTCATATGCATATTTATCTCTTTAGTTTTCTATAAATGTATAGTTTCTCTTTTCATTTGCAATGAAACAGTTAGTCTCACGACTTGTGTGAGACCTTATACATTTATTTTATCAATAAAGATTACTCTTTTTGAAAAGATTTGTGAAATCCTTTCTATGTTATCTGCATTTGCATAAATGCAATCTAGTGTGATGTAATCCTTCTGATTCTATTTATGCAGATGCATGTAATGTAGCAAAAGAATAAAATGTACCCTTCCTTTTCCATTTAAGACACAAAAGCTCTACCTGATTGAGCTGTAGTGAAATTAGGTAACAATTTCATCATTTAATCTTTTTGGAGGAAATGCATTTAAGTTATATGATTTAATTTATTGAGAGAAATGTATTTATCTGTTTATCCTTTCAAACCCTCTTATCAAGTGAGAATTAAATGTTAGTTTTGAATTAATAAGCCTCTTAGATAATTGATTTCTTTACTTAAGTTGGGTATGGGTGTTGTTTAACACAATTTATTTAATTTATTGTTGAACTATTGTATGCGGATCATTTAAATCCCTTGTGTTAAATTATTTGAACTCTTAGTCTTAATATTCAAATTGATTAGTAAATGTTAATGCACTTTGGATTGGTCAATTTATTTTATTTTCATTTTAAACTTGGGGAAAAGTTAAGTAGTGAATATTATTTAATCTTTTCATTTTTGTTTTAAATTTTAAAAAAAGGTTAGTAAAAGTCTTAATTTTAATTTTCTCTCCTCACATAGCTGACGAGATGGCGTTATGCTGTCGAATTTTTCCTAGGCTAGAGATATGATTATTTAAATAATTTAATCCTTGTTTCACCTAATTGTTTTAATTAATTATTATCGCATTATTTAATGGCCTAGTTGATATATTTAATGTTTTATTTAAGTTAGTAGTTGGTCTAGAGTTAGATTTCAATTCATATTGAAATCGTTCCACCTCACCTGGTAAACCTTAGGGTTGGATTCTGAAACGGAAACCAACCCTTGTAGCGTCGCTCCTCGTGACGCACACCCCCTTAGTGGATACCATCTCGTAGGAATTGTGAAATGAGTTTATTTATCCCATTTGTGATTGACTTCCCCACCTTCGAGCAACGTGCCTAACATTGGTTGCAGATGCAACTATGTTACGTGTGTGTGTCATCGAGCGCACTTGATGCACGCGAGGGGGTTTTTAAAGTCTGGAGGAAAAGTTTTTGATAATTCATGTCATGACTGGATGACAAATGTGGTCGTGACATGTGGTTATCGAGTCATAACCACATGACAAAAGCCATGAATAGAAAGATTACTAGGGGAGATACAAGACATCAATATTAATATGATTTAATAGGTCTACACTACAAACATTGAGACCTAAACCATTGTCAATAAGGGTATGCTTGATTCCAAAAGAATTAATTCCAACAATAATGAGAAGAGGAAAATTCTGATTTTGCAATTCTATAGATGGTAACTCATATTGTTGGAATGTTATATATGTGGAATATGTGTATATGCAATCAAGTAAGGAAGTTACATCATTCAATCTAGCAGAAAAAGCTACTGGGATATTTTGTAAAGCTTCTTGGAGCATGCAATGATATGTTGGTTAAGTTTGAACGAGATCCCAAAGAGAGATCTTGGCAAGAGTAGCTCACACTTGCTCGACAAGATTATAATCTTCGATAGTTTTTTGAGTAAGATGAGGAGCTACAGGAAGAATAGGGTGTGGAGGAGGAAGGGAAACATGGATATGAGTAACCTATTTGTTTTGATGTGTATTCTATGTGTGGGCTACTGCATGGTAGTAATGAACCACAAACACATTTTGAGTTATAGACTTTGAAATTTCTAATAGGTGATTTGAAGGTCGAGGATTGTCAAGAATACCCTGAACAATGATCATGGGATGAGAAGGCGGGGCAGATCAGGCACCCTATACACAATGAGTTTAAGAATCTAGATAAAAGATTTTGAATATTAATGCACTTATCCAACATCCCCTTAGTGGGTGGGATAAATCTATTAACAATGATTGTATTAACATTATTATCTTCTTGAGAAATACATGATGTAGGAGAAGAAATAGAAGTATGCTCAACATCTTGATGCAGGAGCATCCAGTGGTGTAAGGGCAATCTTGCATCACCAAAAAAAAGATGTGTTTCAAAATTGTTGATGTTCTTTCCATTTATTTTCAAAATTTGTGGTTTTGGTTCCATAATCATTTGAATAATGATGTAGAACTTTCAGTTTTTCCAAACTGCTAAAAATAGCAACCTGCTATTTTTAGAAAGTTTGCATTTGGGCACAAAATGAAGTGAAAATTTACAGGAATCTACATAACTGAAAAATAAGACCTTTGGCAAAGGAATCACGTAAAGATCATTTGCGAGCTGAAAGATATTAAAGTTTCCATTTCCTGAAAAACACCTAAAAATTATTCAAACTTAGGTTTGAGGCACTAAACGGCCACGTACGGGTCCAAAAATGGCTGAAACCAGTAGAGTGGGTTCTTAGCATGTAAAGCACTCCACAAGATTTTCGACACATAAAATGGTTCATCAATCGGACACCCGGATCAAAAGTTACGGCTCCCGGAAGTTGACCTATTTTTGGAGGGAGATGCAAATTTTGAAATTAGGTTGTTGGCCACCAAGAAGGCTATTAATAACCATTTTTGGGAACCCTGGGCAGTAGTAGAGTTAAGGGGGAAAGTGTAGAATCAAGAATAGGAAGGAAAATAGAAACCCTAGCAGATTTGGGGTTACATATGGCAGATGGTTCCAGAGTCTTGGTGAGGAAGTTGTAATGTGTTGTAGCCTGTGGAGGGTTGATTCCTCTGATTGTATTTGAACTTCTGTAATGTAATAAGTTGTCCAAATCAATAAAGAAAGTTCTATTTTATGTGTGCAATTTCTATTGTTGTGTGTTTTATGATTTACCCCCTTCATCAAGTGGTATTAGAGCAAGGGTTCCTGAGTGTGTAGACAGATCGCCGACTGTGAGGTAGTTTGCACCAAGACCTGAGGTTGTGGGTTTGCTGTGGAGATCAAGATGCCTCCACAAAGAAATCATATTAAGAGGAATGCTTTGACAGAAGAGGGTTTTAGAGCCCTACAAAGGCAAATCGATGCATTGCAAGAGGATCTACGGAGAGGGTTTGAGCCGAGAACAAGAGAGGAAAGTGAAGATGAAGCTGAAGAAGAGCTATTTGAGGAAGAACAAGAAGCTGCAGGTTATCCTGCAGAAGTTAGGTTGTTGAGGGCCATTTCGAAGATTAGAAAGAGGCCCAGGATCAAAGTTTCTACATATTTTGGAGATTTGAATCCAGAGCAACTTATTGATTGGATCAATGACATGGAGGAGTATTTCAAGTATGAAGATGTGGAGGACCCAGATCGGGTTAAGTTTGCAAAGACAAAGTTGAAGGGCCATGCCAGTATTTGGTGGAAGGAGGTCTAGTTAGAGAGGAATAGAAGAGGAAAAGGAAAGATCACTAGATGAGATCGGATGGTGGAGAAACTGAAGAAGTAGTTCATTCTTGTGGACTATGAGATGGAGTTGCTGAAGAAGCTGCAAGGACTAAGGCAAGGTAATAAGTCTGTTAAGGAGTATACAGAAGAGTTTTATAAAATTACTATCAGGACAGGCCATGTAGAGCCCAGCAAGGAGAATATAGCCCATTACATTAATGGGTTGAGGCCAAGTATTCAAGAGGAGTTGAGCCTGGTTAGAATGACCACCATAGAAAATGCGTACCAATTTTCCCTAAAGGTGGAAGAGAAGCTGAATAAAAGATTTGATAGCAAGCAAAGGGGAAGAGGTCAAGGCGGAAGGACTGGTGGAAGACCCTATGGAGGCCGTAATGAAAATCAAAAGAAAAGTGGAGAAGTTGGCACTAGTCGAAATCAGAGAGGGGATAATTCTTACCGCCCTCATGACCAGAATAATGGTGAGCAAAAAGGAAGAGGAAGAGGTAGACCTGGGCAAGGACCCAGAAGAGGAGGTTTCAGAGGAACCTGTTTCCAATGTGGAGAAGAAGGAGATCGAGCATACGAGTGTCCAAAACATCAAGGAAGGATAAATAGACGACCTGAAGGTAATGTACACATTGTACATGTTGATGAAGATGCACAATCTAAGCACTCTGAAGATGCTGAAAGGGGAGAAACCCTAGTTGTCAGAAGAACTTTGTTGAATGAGGAGAAAGAACCAAATCAGAGGAAGAGTTTATTCTGCACAAGATGCAAATGTGAAGGTAAGTGTTGTGGTATTATTATTGACAGTGGAAGCACTGATAATCTTGTTTCAGAGGAGATGGTTGATAAGAAGAAAGCATCTGCATCCATATCGGATTGCATGGTTGCAGAAGGACCATAGAGCTTTGGTCAATGAGCAGTGTTTAGTGAAGTTCAAGATTGGTGACTACCATGATGAGGTGCTGTGTGATATCATACTAAAGGATGCATGTCATATGTTGTTGGGGAGGCCATGGCAGTATGATAGGAGTGCTGTCCATGATAGCCGTGCAAACACATATTCCCTAACAAAGGATGGAGTTCGTCATAAGTTGAAGCCCTTGAAGGAGGTGGAAGAAAAGGTATGTAGTACTGCCAGAATTTGCTTGGTAGATGGTAGGAAATTTTTGGAAGGTATGAAGCATGAGCATCATTATTTTGTATTGATTCCTAAGATCAGTCAAGAGAAATGTGAAGATGTACCAACAGAAGTTTCAGATATGTTGTAAGAATTTTAGGACATTGTCTCTGATAATGTACCAGAAGGTTTACCACCAGTGAGGAAGATAAGTCATCAAATGGACTTGATACCAAGAGTTAGTTTGCCGAATAAGGTAGCCCATAGAATGATACCTGCAGAGAGGGAAGAGCTAAACAGACAAGTTCAAGAGCTGTTAAGGAAGGGGCTAATAAGAGAGAGCCTAAGTCCATGTGCGTTACCTGCAGTACTACCACCAAAGAAAGATGGAGAGTGGAGAATATGTACAGATTATCAAGCCATCAACAAGATCACGATCAAGTACATATTTCCATTACCCAGAATGGATGACATTATGGATTGTTTGAGTGGAGCCAAGTACTTCACAAAGATTGATTTGAAGAGTGGGTATCACCATATCTGAATCAGAGAAGGAGATGAATGGAAGACAACCTTCAAGACAAAGGAGGGTTTGTATGAGTGGTTAGTCATGCCATTTGGGCTAACCAACACACGGAGCACATTCATGCGACACATGAACGAGGTACTGAAAGAATTTGTGGGAAGTTTTGTTATTGTTTATTTGGATGACATTTTGATTTTTAGTAAGACTTGGGATGAGGATATGATGCATATCAGAAGAGTTTTAGAGAAGCTAAGGGAGGAGAAGTTGTTGATCAACCTGAAGAAATGTAGTTTTGCAAAGGAGTTGGTATACCTGGGATTTGTTGTCTCAGAAGTTCTTAAGATGGACCCAGAAAAAGTAAGGGCTATCATTGAATGACCTACACCAAGGAGTGCCACAGAGGTACGATCTTTTCATGGTTTGGCAAGTTTTTACAGAAAGTTTATCATAAATTTTAGTAGCATTTGTGCACCCCTAACTGAGACAATGAGAGGGGATATAAAAGAGTTTAGATGGACTAAAGGAGTAGACAAAAGTTTGACACATTAAAGCAGAAAGTTATAGAGCAACCTGTTTTGGCACTTCCAGAATTCAATAAGGTATTTCAGGTAGATTGTGATGCTAGTGGTAGTGCTATAGGAGCTGTTTCGAGTCAAGAAGGTAAGCCCATTGCCTATTTTAGTGAGAAGCTTAATGATGCCAAGAAAAAGTATTCTATTTATGATCAGGAATTTTATGCAATAGTTCAAGCTTTGAAGAAATGGAGACATTATTTGTTGCCAAAAGAGTTTGTTTTATATACTGATCATCAGGCTTTGCAATATCTTAATAGTCAAGGGAAGTTGAACCAAAGGCACTTAAAATGGGTTGAGTTTTTGCAGAGCTATACTTTTGTTTTGAAGCACAGGAGTGGGAAGTCCAACAGAGTTGTAGATGCCTTGAGCAGAAGGCAAAATTTATTGACAGAAATGAAGATAGAGGTTGTTGGGTTCGATGAGCTCAAAAGTTTGTATCCTGAAGATCTAGATTTTGCAGAGGCTTGGAAAGCTTGTCTAGAACCTGTTACTTTGGATAGGACAAAACGGTTGGATTTCATAATCTAAGATGGCATGTTGTTTAGAGGAAGCCAGTTGTGCATTCCAAGGAGTTCCATGAGAGAGAACCTGATTAAGGAGAAGCATAGTGGAGGATTGGATGAACACTTTGGTCAAGATAAGACCATTGCTATTGTTGGTGAAAATTATTATTGGCCACAGTTGTAGTAGGATGTGAGGAAATTTGTGCAAAGTTGTAGAGTGTGTCAGATGGCAAAAGGGACAAGTCAAAATATAGGGTTATATCAGTCACTACCTGTACCAGAGAAGCCATGGGATGATATTAGTATGGATTTTGTTCTTGGTTTACCAAGGACACAGAGAGGACATGATTCCATTTTTGTGGTGGTGGACAGATTCTCAAAGATGGCGCATTTTATTCCTTGCAAGAAGACTAATGATGCTGTTCATATTGCTGA
The DNA here is from genome assembly GCA_027924645.1 of Cunninghamia lanceolata. Lineage (NCBI taxonomy): Eukaryota > Viridiplantae > Streptophyta > Pinopsida > Cupressales > Cupressaceae > Cunninghamia > Cunninghamia lanceolata. The sequence goes on from BSBN01000082.1 coordinate 6,550,232, forward strand.
ATTATTTTTTAGGGAGGTGGTAGATTATACGGTCTACCAAAGAGCATAGTTTCAGATTGAGATACCAAGTTTGTTGGTTATTTCTGGAGGACATTGTGGAAGAAGTTGAAGATAGATTTGAAGTTCAGTTCTACACACCATCCATAGACTAATGGACAAACCGAAGTGGTGAATAGGAGTTTAGGTAACCTGCTATGATGCTTAGTAGGAGATAAGCCCAAGGGATGGGATTTGATTTTACCATAGGCAGAATTTGCTTACAACAATTCTATCAATAGGAGTACAGGTAAATCACCATTCCAAATTGTATATGGGAATAGTCCAAGAAATGCTTCAGAGTTAAGGAATCTAGACAAAGGAGAAAAGATAAGTGCTGAGGCTGAAGACTTTGCAGAACACATGAAGAATTTGCATGAAGAGGTGAAAAAGTACATTAATAAGATGACTATTCAGTACAAGGCTAAGGCAAATCAAAAGAGGAGATATAAGGAATTCCAGGTAGGAGATGAAGTCATGGTTCACTTGAGAAAAGAAAGGTTCCCAATTGGAACATATAATAAGTTAAAAATGAAGAAATTTGGACCATGCAGAATTTTGAAGAAACATGATTCAGGAAATGCATATGAGGTAGAGCTGCCGAATGGGATCAACATTTCCCCTATTTTCAACATTATTGACTTATCAGAATATCATGAAGGTGGAACAGAGGATGGACCAACAGAAGAATAGTGGAGTATTCCGGCATCTACTTCAACTGAGGAGATAGAAGAGATCTTGGATAACTGTGTGGGAAGAAGTACTCGGAATAGGCAATATGAAGAATATCTGGTGAAATGGAAAGGAAGGCCTGTTGAAAATTCTTCTTGGTTGTCTAAGGTAGAGGTTGACCATTTAGGTTTTCCTCACACAAACACATGAGATGTGACAGGGTCACTTCTCAAATTACCCTGGGTGTCTGATGCAGGAGCATCCAGTGGTGTAAGGGCTATCTTGCATCACCCAAAAAATATGTGTTTCAAAATTGTTGATGTTCTTTCCATTTCTTTTCAAAATTTGTGGTTTTCATTCCATAATCGTTTGAATAATGATGTAGAACTTTCAGTTTTTCCAAACTGCTAAAAATAGCAACCTGCTATTTTTAGAAAGTTTCCATTTGGACACGGAATGAAGTGAAAATTTATAGGGAGCTACATAACTAAAAAATAAGACCTTTGGTGAAGGAATCACACAAAGATCATTTGTGAGCTGAAAGATATTAAAGTTTCCGTTTCCCAAAAAATGCCTGAAAATTATTCAAACTCAGTTTTGAGGCACTAAATGGCCTTGTACGGGTCTGAAAATGGATGGAATTGGCAGAGCAAGTTCTTAGCGTGTAGAGCACTCTGCGAGCTTTCTGATGCATAAAACGGTTCGTCAATCGGACACCTGGATCAAAAGTTATGGCTCCCGGAAGTTGACCTATTTTTGGAGGGAGATGCAAATTTTAAAATTAGGTTGTTGGCCGCCAAAAAGGCTATTAATAGCCATTTTTGGGAACCCTGGGCAGTAGTAGAGTTAAGGGGGAAAGTGTAGAATCAAGAATAGGTAGGAAAACAAAAACCCTAGCAGATTCAGGGTTATAGATGACAGGTGATTCCAGAGTCTTGGAGAGGAAGCTGTAATGTGTTGCAACCTGTGGAGGGTTGATTCCTCTGATTGTATTTGAGCTTTTGTAATATAATAAGTTGTCCAAATCAATAAAGAAAGTTCTATTTTCTATGTGCAATTTCTATTTTTGTGTGTTTTATGATTTACCCCCTTTATCACATCTACCCGTGGGGGATCCAATGTGAACTGAGACACTTCATCTTCTAATGCTTCATCTTTATAAGAGAGAGCATTGAAATAAAGAGAGGGTAGAGTAATGTTAAGAAATATATCAATGATTTCACCCTCTTGCGCCAAAATATCCTCACAAGTAGGAGGAATTTTAGGAGAAAGATCAAAAGGATATAGTGACATAGGAAGACGTAAGTCACCATCACATGCATAAAATGGATCACTTTCACATACTTTTTGAGTAAATTAGGAAAGTGATGTAAGAAAAGAAGAGAACATGCTAATTTAGAAAGATAGAAGGGGAAAGTTAAGAAAGGTATTAACAGTTCCCATCAAAGAAAAAGTGATATCACTAATTTTTGCATTACATTACATAAGCTAGAATTGAAAACATGCACTAATTGAAAACAATAGTACAAATTCAAAAAACTAAATGTAGAGCAAGAAAGAGGAAGGAAAGACGAACTTGTTACCAAAGTAGGAAAGCCTTGGGCTTAGACTCCAACACATCGTGAGGAAGTCACCGCGTATCACTGTCATCTAGGTAGCAACAAAACATAACAAATCTGTACTATATAGTTTGAAATGAATTTATATTCTCATCTAGTTTGCATAGAAAAATAAAATAAGTTTCCATTTGTCAAACTTAACAAGAAATCACATGAATAAAGCATTTAACAAGAGAAAATGAATGGAAGATAACTTAAAAGAAGAAAAACTCTCATGTGTTTGATTCTTTCTCCACAACCTGCAAAAGACAAAATGGGAAAATGTTTGGGGCTGTTTGGGGGTTTGCCTCAGTTAGACCCTTGCTTTGGTCTTTCAACCTCCATAGCAGCCAATAGGTAGATAAAAATAAATAGAGTGTGTGTAATTAATCTAAGTGCATCTATAACTAAGAACATTGATAAATGAAAGATTGAAAGGATGTGGAAATCCCAAGGTGATCGGGGGCACAACAAAATAAACACTTTCAATAACAATAAACACGAACAAAATCACCAGGAAAGGGGCTTGAAAAAGCCAATAAAAGAAAGAGAGATGAAGAGGACAACTGTTGAAAGTTGTAGAAAGCTAAAGAGCTTGAGAGCACTATAGAATAAAAGCTAGTTGCAAGAGAGAGCCAAGAGAGCCCAGAATATCCCAAAAACATGAAAAGATGAAAAGATAGATTCAAAAATGAGAAGAGGAGGGAAGAGGAAGAGGATGACGAGCTATTTGGAAGATTCCTGAGACATTACAACTGACCACCAAAAATGACAAATGGAGAAATGACCAAAAATGACCACAAAACACAAAAACTGTCACAGGAAGTTAGTGCGTCACACGAACGTCTGCACGTAGTGCTAGTGTCTGGATGTTTTAGGTTCAAAAATAGAAAGACACAATAACATCACATGGATAACAGTAAAGTGACATTGATTTGACAAAAATACCACATAGAAAACAAATCCTAAGTACCGTGGGAGGGAAAAAGGCTAATGCAAGGGCTAAAATGAGCCTACAAATAAAATAAGGGAATGTGATGAGGTATAAATAACCTCATTTCTTTGATGGAACAAACAACCCTTTTTGCATTGCCTAATTCCCTAGCCTTGCCAATTTATTTATTTTTATAAGCAATATTTATCTATTTTTAATAAAATGTTGTACAAATCTTTTTTTCCTAAATTGATTGAAATTAGCTTTTAAATGTTGATATAATGGCATGTAGAGTTGGGTAATTGTGCAGGTTAATGCATTGCCTACAAAAGAAGTAGACTTCATGCAGCTGAGGATGAGTGTGCTAGAAGTTGGGGGTGCTAGAAATTTTAGGCATGCATTAAGTGAAGGCTCTGTTTAAATTTTGTTATTTCTGTTGGTTACCCAAAAACATTATGGCTCCACTCAGAGTCCTTTTTATGTTTTAAAAGACATCAGTAGTAAATGATTCTATTTTTTAGTTACAAGACTTCTTCAAATGGCATTTTCCCACCATCTAAAATTCAAGAGTTTTGAATGTAGTTCAATTTTAATTGTTGCTCAAAACATGGATATAAATATATACTATGCATGAATGAAAAGCAATCCCTTAGTTTTTGAAATAATCAGAGCTGTGTACTTGCAATTTTCTTGATGAATGCAAATAGTGTTGTTCTGAGTGATTTCTTTTCAAATATGGAGATCTGAATAGAGTTACCATGTTGCTATGGAAATGATTGAATGTGACCTGAGTTAAAGACAAGTTTCTCCTAAGAGCTGGCCACTCACGGGACTGTAGGATAGATAAGTACTTTCATTTCTGTGGATGTTTTCATTCAACTGAAGTTAGTTTATGTTTAGTTTTCTATCATGAACCTGCAGGGTGTGTTGTTTAAAAGTTAAATTGTTGTGTACTACTATTTTAGAACTCTCTGTGTTGTTTAAATGTTTCCAGTGCATCTACCTTAGTTAAACTGTTGTGTACTGATAGTTGGAAGTTAGAATTTTTGCAGCATAGCAAATTGCATTTGTGAATTTCTAGTATGGAATTTATATGCTTTCTAGTATAGAATTTATATGCTTTCTAGTATAGAGTTTTCATGCTTTTTAGTATAAAATTTGAATACTTTCTGTAGAAGGATATAATTAGTATTTCATTCCATATGCTATTTCAATCTTCTAAAGGAACTAGAAAATTGTTTCTCAATGAGATATCCAAACTCCCTATTGCATACAGCCTCAGACACTACCCCAGTCAATAAACTGATAATTTTCATCTAAAGTGTTAGGACCTTACGACATCTTGTCACTTTTTGGTGCCATTGCCGGGGATACGTGATCTTTTCTAAATGTTATTAGGGAATGCTTGGAAATCTCTTGTAGTAAACACCTAAAAATCGTCACCAAACCTCTCTTTCTGCATGGTCAGGAAATGAGGCCCACATGGAAGATTTATACCAAAACCCCCCCAATAGGAATTTCAACCATAAATAGGGAGGAAGAAGTCTCAGCTGAAGGACTAAATTAGGAATTGATCGAGCAGGATCAACCTGAGACCTCCCAAAGTACCCCATAAGTTTTACCAGCTAACCCAATCTTTGAGGAGATAGTTATTCAACCAACCAACCTAGTCTTCGAGGAAGAGAACATTCCTTTTGACATTATGGCTAACAATCTCTATAATGATGATATGCCAAGAAGACTGGCAACATGAACCTACCTACCCTATTGCTCTCAACGAAGATGATGATGTACCAATGAAAAAAATTTCACCATCCATCTTGCCGACTTTTAGGGGACTTTCTTTTGAAGATCCTGACCAGTTCCTCTTTGAGTTCAAAGTCTTGTGTCAAACATACGACTGCAAGAATGACAACCAAAAGATTAAACTTTTTCCCTCCACTCTGAGAGACATTGCAATGAGTTGGTTCATGGGACTAGTTTCTTGATCAATAACTACGTGGGATGACACGGAAACTATTTTTTTAGACAAATACCAGAGTTATTGCAGAGTTATCGAAAGGAAAGAAGATATGTTCAAACTAAGACAAAAAGAAGATGAGAGCCTGGAAGATTACCTTGATAGGTTTATCTTTCTAACCAAATGATGTGGTGAAGAAGCCATAAGTTTGGAGATTCTAAAGACTATATTTCTCAAAGGATTTGATGAGGATGCTAGGAGAAGATTAGATTTAATGGGAAAGGGAGATGTGTCCCAACTCAAACTTACTGCTATCTCTAAGTTATGTTGGAATTTTTCTTGTACTCGTGGAGGTATCCAAAAATCTAGCCTCTTAAGAAGCTCAAATGAAATAGGTAAACTGCGAGAAGAAATAGCAAATCTAAAAATTGACATTCTTGTTCAATTGAATACCACTTTGGATGGAATACAGGCCAAAACATGTAACCCTGAGACCATATCCATCTATTTTCCTAGGTGTCAAAACAAGCATCTGTTAAGAGAATGTCCTTTGGACAAGACTGACAATTATCAAATTTGTGAAAAGAGTCATGCCCCTGATCAATGTGAGATTCTGAATGCAATCAAGAATTCTAAAAAATGACCATCTCACACTGAGGAGGAAATTAATTTTGTAGGCCAGAGACCTAGAGGAAATTTCTCTTATGGTCAGAACTCCAACCCTACATGGTGACCTCCAAACACTTGGAACAATACACAATGGTCAGCTCCATGGCCTTCAGTACCACCTAGATGGGGATCTTATCCACCTTGGGGACCACCTGAATGGATGAACCAAGCTTGGGGAAATCCCTAATGGCCAAGTCAGCAATGGCATCCTCATAATCAACCTCCACAATGGAATCAACCACCAAATCAATTCTATAATGGTCCAAGATGAATGCTAAATCTGCAACATAACCTTCTAATAGTTCCTCAAAATCCTTAGCAGAATGAACAAGTTAATCAACCACCAATACCAACACAACCTATTCCTAATCCCAAGAACACACGTCAAAACGCCCCAGTGTATGCTGCTGATTAGGATAACATGGCAGGGGTCAATGCTACCTATTGTGGAAACCTTCAATTGAGGCCAGGAAAAACACTTAATCAACTGACCATTGTTGAAGTTATAGAAGACCCAGATGAGGGACTTAACATAGAACCAGAGACTCTTCTTGTACCTATAGAGCATGACCCCAAGAAAAATCAGGAGGAATCATCCCCAACACAATCTCAGGCAACTTCAACACCTACCATAGAACTGTCTCAAGAAGAAGTTGCTAAACAACCATCAACGACTCTAGAAAAAGATCCCATATTAAGAAAGAAAACCCAGGCACCTTTTCTGAACCGTCTCAAATCAAATGTTCATAAGAACCCACCAAAAATATCATTGTCTAACGAAACTGCTCTGATACAAGAAATTAAAAAACTTCATATCGAGATCCCTTTGTTACAAGTGATCAAAGAAATTCCTGAACTAAACCAGCTAGTTAAACAGTTGTGCATTAAATCACCAGGAAGGAAACCAAAATAGATTAATACGGTGCACATCAATGGATATCTAGCTAACCTTTTGGCTAGAAAAACCTTAACCCCAAAATATGGTGACCCAAGTAGTCCACTTATAACAATAACAATTAATGAGGTAGCAATACCAAATGCATTGGTGGACTTGGGAGAAGCCATTAACGTTATGACAGTGGATGTTATGGAAAAACTTGGACTCACTAATCTACACCCCATGAATACCATATTACAAATGGCAAATTAGGCCATAGCCATTCCCAAAGGTGTCTTAGAAAATGTCCCTGTCAAGGTTGATGATTGGGAATATCTAGTAGACTTCCAAGTCCTCTAGTCCCTCACACCCAAAGACAGTTACCCGGTAATACTAGGTAGGCCATGGTTAGCTATAGTTGCAGCCAAGATTGACTGTAGAGCAGGAGGAATGATCATTTCACATGGTCCCAATAGAAAACATTTAAGTCTATATCCCCCCGCTCAACCCGTAGAACATAACCAAGTTTGGGTTGATGAATCAGACGAATCTGACAAAGAAGAGAATCTAGCTTCACTTGCTATGGTAGTTATTAAACAACATGGCAGAGAACTAGAAGATGAATTAGGAAACATCCAAGATCTTTCCATAGACTCATGTGATGAAGAGATTTTAGGGGTGGAAGAAATTTTGGGACATCTAATCCACATTGACGACAAAGAACATGATTATACCAACTTCACAACTCGACCTTGTCCCTTGGCAAATATCATCTTGAAAACAGATCACTTCTTTGTAGATATTGCCAGACTTCATAGAATCATACCATATAGTTGTCCTCTCAACACTTTAACAGAGGAAGTTCACACTGTCACCTCCAATTACCCTGGAACCAAGACTATCATGTTATTACCAGGAAAGACTTTAAATATCAATAGTTGGTTGACAGAATCCGATGAGCACACATTATTTGATGTTTTGATGAACAGGTCCAAAGCTTTTGCTTGGGACTATACAAATATGAGAGGAATTCACCCAAGTGTTTACACCCACCACATCTATACCAAAGATGTTAGACCAGTTCGTCAACCTCATCGAAGACTCAACCTTGCTCTCAAAGATATTGTCAAAACTGAAATTGAGAAACTTTTACAAGTAGGATTTATTTATCCTATCTCGGATAGTAAATGGGTTTCACCCTTGGTGGTAGTGCCAAAGAAAAATTGGAAATGGAGAGTGTGCATTGACTATCGAGAACTTAAAAAAGCAACCTACAGAGATTATTTCCCACTACCCTTCATAGACCAAGTTTTAAATAATCTAGCAGGAAGGAAGTATTTCTCATTTCTGGATGGGTTTAGTGGATATAACCAAATACAAGTGGCGGCAGAGGACCAGGACAAAACTACTTTCACCTGTCCTTGGGGAACATTTGCATATCGGGTTCTTCCCTTTGGGCTCTGTAATGCTCCTGCCACGTTCCAAAGAGCTATTCTAGCTATCTTTCTGAAGTTGTAAACGACTGTGTAGAAGTCTATATGGATGACTTCATAGTCTATGGTTCCACTTTTGATGAAGGTCTCAAAAATCTGGATAGAGTATTGCAACGATGTGAAGATCATCAACTGTCTCTAAGCCATGAGAAGTGTCTAATAATGGTAGAATAAGGTATAGTGCTGGGACATCATATTTCAGCTGAAGGGATAAAGGTTGACCCTAAGAAGATTGAAGTGATACATCAAATGGAAACCCCAAAGAATCAAACTGATGTTAGAAGTTTCTTAGGACATGCTGGTTATTATCAGAGGTTCATAGAAAACTTTAGTAAGATTGTAGCTCCCATGTTCTCTCTTCTGCAGAAAGATGTGGATTTTGGCTGGATAGAAGAATGTCAAAAATGTTTTGACATTATTAAAGGAAAGCTTGTCTCAACTCTAGTCCTACAAGGACCTAACTAGAAACTTCCCTTCCATATTTATGTTGATGCTTCTAATGATGCTATTGGAGCAGTGTTAGGACAAGAAGATGAGAATGGAGAAAATATGCTATATATTTCATTAGTAAAAACTTGAGCCCCATTGAACAAAATTACACCACCACGGAGAAGGAATTTCTAGCAATAGTTCATGCAATAAACAAATTCTGGCATTACACTACAGGATACAAAGTGACTGTGTTCACAGACCATTCAACTATCAAATACCTAATGAACAAATCCTCAGTGAATGGACAAATAATTAGATGGTTATTACTTCTCCAAGAATTCAATGTAACCATAATGGATAAGCCTGGAAATTTCAACGTAGTTGGAGATTTTCTATCCCAGATAAAGCAAGATGATGGAGATTGTACCCCTGTGCAGGAGGAATTTCCCGATTAAAATTTATTTGCTATCTCCATTAAAACACCCTAGTTTGCAGACATTGACAATTACTTAGCCACCTCTGAGCTTCCCCCAGACTTTACATCAAACAAAAGAAACACTTTATTCGGGAAAGTGGCCACTTTAAATAGATTAATGGCATGTTATTCTGATATGGGCTTGATTTAGTTATGTAATGTTGTGTCAGACTAGATGAAACATACAGCATCCTCAGAGCTTGCCATGATGACCCATATGGCGGACACTACTCTGCCAAAAGAACTTCCCATAAAATCTAGGTGCAGGATACTATTGGCCCTCTATGCACAAGGATGTGAACTATGTTCACCGTTGTGATGAATGCCAACGAGTGGGAAGACCTACAACATCCAACGAAATGCCTCTGTAGCCACAAGTAGTTTTTAAACCATTTGAAAAGTGGGGATTGGATTTCATTGGTCCTGTAGATCCTCCTTCACAAGGGAAAGAATATATTCTAGTCTGCATAGACTATCTTACCAAATGGGTAGAAGTCCAAGCCCTAAAAGTTGCTAAAGAAGAATAGGTTGCAGACTTTTTGTATAAGAGAATTTTTCTCAGATTCGGAGCTCCTAGGTCAATTATCACAGACCAAGGACCTCAATTTATGTCCAAGGTTCTATTAGCTTTCATTAATTATTTCTAGGTAATCCATAAGAAGTCATCACCCTATCACCCACAAGCAAATGGACAAGTAGATGTCACTAATAGGGAGCTCGAAAACATCCTAACAAAAATAGTTTCATTAGGCAAAAAGGACTGGGCCAGAAAATTGCCTGAGGTTGTTTGGGCTTACAACACAACTTGGAAATCCACCACTAGTCTTACCCCTTACAAAATGGTCTTTGGGAAGAAACCTTTTCTGCCCATTGAATTTGAACTCTAAACTCTTAGAACAACAATGGAGCTAGGCTTCGACCTTGATCGGGCTTAGGTAGAGAGAGTCTTGTAGCTTAGTGAACTAGATGAACTCCGCTTAGAATCTATTCATCAAACTAAGCTAGTTCAACATCAATGAAAGGCCTGGCATGATAAACACATCAAAGAAAGAGAATTCCATGAAGGAGATTGGGCATTGTTGTTTGTTTCTTGATACAAGGACCATAAAGGCAAACTCAGAACTCATTGGCTGGGTCCATACAAGATTTCTGAGGTATTCCCAAATGGAGCAGCACAACTCAACCCCATCGATTGTGATTCTTGAACTCTCTTAGTCAATGGAAATCAACTCAGGATTTACCATAAGCCTGTCAACAAAGAAGAGTTTACTTGAATGGTAGAAATACATGGAGAAACTCAATGTGTTGATTTTGCTTTGGTAGAAACAATACCATAACTATAGTATTAAAAAAAAATTATTAATTTTGAATGTGTATGAGCATTTAGGAACAATTATTCATATATTCATCTTGGTACTTGCCTGAATTTCATCTTTGTTTCATACGGTTTCATCTTTGAAGAAGTGTCACAAATTCTAGCACACCTCCTGGTGATTCTCCAGAACTTGTTGTTTGAATAAGATCCATACCCTCACTTTGTTCCTGTATTCTGGCTGCATCTTTCAGCGATGCTCTAGAACTTTGTTCCTGCATTCTGGCTACATCCTTCAGTGATGCTCTGGAACTTTGTTCCTACATTCTGGTTGCATCTTTCAGTGATGCTTTAGAACTTTGTTCCTGCATTCCAGCTGCATCTTTCAGTAATGCTCTGAAACTTTGTTCCTGCATTCTGGCTGCATCTTTCAACGATGCTCTGGAACTTTGTTCCTGCATTCCAGCCACATCTTTCAGCGATGCTTTGAAACCTTGTTCTTGCATTCTGGTTGCATCTTTTGGCGATGCTCCAGAACTTTGTTCATGTATTCCAGTTGCATCTTTCAGCGATGTTGTAACGTCCTCACCAAGGAACCCTAGAGGACAACACTAAACTAGGTTAAATTAATGGAATAATTTTTTTTCTTTAAAAGAAAATAACAGTAGTATTTCTGGCAAACCGGCTCCTTCAGCAAAGCTCATTGACTATTCTGAGAGCGGTTCGGATGAATCCACCCGGGGAGAGGACGACAGGGATGTGGAGATTCAGGACATATCTGGTGATGATGAAGACAAGCAGGAGACGCACGATACGGGGGCTACCACAGAGGATGTTGCTGACTCTGTTGGAAATGCTAACAAAGCGGGTACAATGTTTGTGGAAGAGGCTGAGGATGCTATGGAGACTGATGATGGTCTGGGGGCTGATCTTACTGGTCTGCGTGATCACATTGCAAAGTTGGAACAGAATTTCTCCATTGTGCTCAGGACCTCTATTCTCCTCAACCTCTCTGTGCTGAAGAATCTGGGGGTTATTGTCAATACTGACAGTGACAATCTGGGTAAAAAAGTGGATGATATTATTAAATCTATGGTCTAGAAAGGAGAGTTGTTGTCTCCTTAGTCTTTGTTGTTATACTGCTGATACTCTATTACTCTATTTTTTGGCTTTAGTTTTAGCGACTAGTTTTGCTAGTTTTGCTGGTATTCTGTAATGGTTATATATGCTGTTTCTGGTTTAAGGCACTGTTGATGCTTGCTACCTTCGGGCCTCTCTATTTTTGTAAGGGTTCAGCCCCTTGTTTATCCGCCTTATATTATCAAAAATAGTAGAATGCATAACATAACATAATAATCGAAACCTAGGTCCTCTAAGGTTCCTCGACTGCGTTACTCACAAATTGAGATTATAATAAACAATGGTTATCAATAACATAAAAGAGAACTATATACTAGCCTAAGGCCCTAAGGGGCCGACCTATTGTCTCGGGGGCTCATCCATGATGGCCTTGCCTACGTACGTGTAGCGCAGAGACTTCGTAGTATAGGCAAAAAGACTTCCAATCCAATTTAGGTTGTCTAAACACAATAAAACTAGTAATGGTTCAAACTAAATTTATGACAATATTAAACTAAAATAATCGAGCAATAGTTGAGCAAGGTAAGTCTTTATGTTGTGAAAGAACAAAAAGGAACAATATTTAAGTAGAACATTTATACATAAAACAATAAGATTCATGTCATTTGATTTAAACATAATTAACACAAGTACCCTGCTGCTGTAATAGTCACTACAGCTCCACTAGATATACTCAAACTACACAACATTATCGATTTAAACATTTGGATAAATGATTAGTGTAGTCGTTAATAAGAAATGGCAAAATTCACTTACGAATGTTTTCCTTTCATAATTTTCAATCCCATAATACCAAATCGAATTCTACCAACTTATATAACTAGTATTAGGTTTGGCCAAAACCACTGAGTGGTTCATCTCCCTCTTCTCATCTCATTTTAATCATTATATAAATGGTAATAAATCATAATACTAATCTCCAAAACACAAGTTAATGAATAGTTTTTTTTTTGGTAATCATCTAGTTCATTCTGTAACCTGTGGGAATATGAAAGCTAATCCGATGATCCTATATTCATTGAATGGATAATCAAAAGGTAAAAAGATAGGGTAATAGAGTAAATGAAACCAACCAAAACAACACTCTTTAATAGATCAGAGGAAAGAAGGCCAAGTAGTAAACAAAAATCCAATACAAGTAAAAATTAGTGAATCAAGGTTCAAGGAACAACCACATGAGCAAAAAAAAGAACACATGAACCTCAAACATTAATTTAAACTTAAAGGCAAGAAATTAGAAGGTAGAATAGCATACAAAGGAATAAGTTGCTATATTTTCTAACATATATATATACCAGCATTTATGTTTATCAATTCAAACATCTGTAGTATATAGAGTAATTAGACTACAAATATCTAACCATAATCAAAATAATGCTACTGATAATAAATTGCCCTCCATTGAAAACCAAAGTCAACATGAGCTCGAAATCAATGAAAACATGATCACAGAACTAGGCAAACAGAAGAACCCATAAAAATTAATATATAAGAAGAGAGACATATTGAATTGTACTAGGAAGAGAGACCTAGTTTTGTATTAGAAATTTAGAAATCATAGACTAGGTGCGTGAACTTGTTGTCAGAATGCCTCAAAGAGATGTCATCACAATGGTTACAGGATATGCATGAAATGAATTGGTTGAAGAGATTAAAGTTGTATTTGACCTGGTAAACATGTATGCAAAATGTACAGGCGTAGACAAGGTATATGAATTATTAGACATAATGCATCAAGGAGATGTTTGGCATAGAAAATTTAGACCTATCAAGTCATGTATTTTACAAGATACTGTTGTGCCTAAAGCATCCCGAGGATGAACCATATAGGGACTTTATGAAGACTGTAGAAGGTTTACAATAAATGTGAGAACTGTAGTTTCAACAATCAGTTTCGCACAGTTTAAACAAAAGTAACTGTCATCGTTAATGAATATAGCAGGCCTAGCTGTTACAACAAGTAAGCAAAGTAACTAATAACTAATCACCAATGATTTTCAATGAAAAATGCTAACAGTATCAAATCTTCCGCAAACATAAATCTCTTTAACCTTAACGAACATGTTTAAAAGAAACTATTATACATACCTTCACCAGCTTGTAACTGATAGTTACCAAATGTAGCGAAATGTTAGGACAAACTATCTAATCAAAATGCTGATAGCTAGGATTTGCACCTATAGAAGGAGGTTCAAGGAATAAGCCAATAGGAACAATCAATGAGTTCCTGGCTGTGTACGCCCACAGGAGAGTCAATGAATATGCTAATAAGAAGAAATGACAAGTTAGAAAATTTTTGGCGTGGATTTGGTTTATGGCATGGGACACTTATCTAGGCATTATGACATTATGGCTTTGCCATTATCATAGGCTGAGTGCTTGTATTATGGCTGCGCCATTCATGATGCTTGGGCAATATATATAGGTTGTGTATTGAAAAGGAGATGCCCCTCTCCCTTAAAAACCCCCTGTGATTTGTCCATTGCTCCTTTTTATGTTCTTGAAAGGACACTCCTTTCTAATCAGTCACCACTCTTCAAAGGGATGCTGCTATTCAAGGATCGTTTGTTCCCACTATTTGACTAATTGCCCCTCAATAATCATAAATGATTTATATCTGATGTCTCTTATCTTACTTGAAATAATACCTTGTCTTTTACTAGTCGGTTGCTTAATTAACAATAACTTATTTGATATTGGCGCACATACAGATTGGTTAATGGTTGCGAGCCATCAGTGGAATGCCAAAATGTTTGTTTTTATACTATCAAATAGAACATTCCACACATCCTCTATAATTTATATGAGAACCTCCCCCAAGCACTTTACTTTAGCTACTAAGTACCCACATCAATCAACAACTCTCATCAATTATGATAGACGACCCTTCAAAGCAACGAATCTAGCAAATGAACAAAGTTCTAGATAGTTCAATTTGTCGAAGCTAATGTTTTGCTGTAGCCAATAGATTCGAGCCAAGTAGGCTTTATCCATGCCTAAGAACCCGAGGGAGATTATGTAGAGAAATATCATTGAGTAGACATATTGGGCCCACCAGGCAATTCTTGATTTGTTGCTATAGATATGGAGCCTATTGAAATTCACACGTTAATGGTTGGACCAATAGGAGCCAATCCATAACTCTTGATAATGTCCTTGACTTTGTTTATGAGTACTTTCCTTAAAAATAGGGATTTTAAGCTTTGTTTATATGATCCTTGCTTTGCCATCTTACTCATGCCTACGTGGAGTTGAATAGCCTTTTAACAATAGGGATCGTGGCCTCTTTATTTGTACTCGCTATTTTAATTATACTTGCTGTTATTTTTAGTTATTTTGTGTTCTTGTTTATATGAAATTCGTATCTTCTTTAATATTATATATAGTTTTGTAACCCTTAATATTGATAAGAAAGGACATAGTAGTCTTATTCAAATGTAAACCATGATTGTGTTAATCAAGAAAGAATGATGAGAGAGAAGAATTGCGTTTATCTATATCATGATGAGTTAGGCTCTTTGGTTTGACACTCCAAACACCATCCAACACATAAATACACGTAATATATGAAGTATACACAAAGCTCATACACTTAATACCTTGATACACAAAATATACGAAGCATGAAGCATGAACATAGTATCTAATACACAAGTGTACACGTATAATACATGAACACATAACATACACTTGATACTCAAAGCATGAAGCATACAAAGTACATGCAATAGATAAGGCATGAAGCATACATGTAACACGCATGAATACAAGTAATTCATGAAGTGTGCATATATAAGTCATGGAGTACACACATAAATCATGTAGTATACATTTGAACACACAAAGTCAGGGAGTATACACTCAAATACATGAAGTCATAACGTATACAATTGAATACACAAAGTCATGGAGAATACACTCAAATATAAGTCATAGAGTATGCATTCAAATACAATCACAAGTCATGGAGTATACACTCAAATACAATTACAAAGTTATAGTGTATACACTCGAATACAAGTCATAGAATATATACTTGAATACATGAATTCATAATATACAACATCAACTGCTTAAAATGATTAGCACATACCTTTAAATATCCCTTATTATTTTACCTTCATCTCCAAGTTCCAAAGTCCACTACCTACACATCCACGGTGAGAATGGAGGGGCACTACAAATGCTCCGAAACTTTGTTCCTGCATTCCAGCTGCATCTTTCAGCGATGCTCCAGAACTTTGTCCCTACATTCTGGCTGCATCTTTCAGCGATGCTCCAAAACTTTGTCCTTGCATTCTGGCTGCATCTTTCAGTGATGCTCTGAAACTTTGTTCCTTCAGCTAGCTACATCTTGCGACGATGCTCCAAAATTTTGTTCATATCTCCCATATCTATTCCTTTGATATCTTCTTCCATTATTGTAAACTTGTAATTTCCATATGTGAAAATGTTCCTATTATCCGAAAACACACCATTCACCCCACAATCCACTGCGAAAGCCATCATGAGTTCATCATTTCCGACCATAGTAAATAAGTATTATTATGATAACTTTTCGTCATGATAAATTTAGCCACCCCATCATCATGTCAAAATAAATTTAGCCACCCCATCATCATATCATAATAAATTCATTTCATTCAAACCAATTAGTATCGCCACCTAGGATGCTATTACGTTAGCAAAAACAAACAACTTTCAAATCAATAACGGAATGGAAGGTACATACATCTTTTATTTTAAATAGATCATTTATTGTGAGTAAAGGTAGATAAATTGGCATGAACCCCTTTTCTTTTCCAAATTTAGCAAATGTGTGAATTGTTCCTTCACTAGAGAAGGTGGCGGCTCGTTCACTCTATCCCATGCAAAGTCATAATTAACTGCTGAAAAGCCAAGTACCCTGAATCAACATTACTAAAGTCCAAGTGGCCTCAAAACCTACATTTCCTTTAATTGTCCTAACAGTTTCTTGAGCAGTTTTACCACTTTGGGTGCCATGATATTTTAGTAGTCATTGAGTAGTATGGGAGGAGCCAAATGCAAGTCTGAGCTAGCTTCACCAGATAAATTGTTGGCATTGGGGAATATTTTAGAACTATTTCAAAGAGTAGGGTGGCTAGATTTCATAAAGAAATTTGAGGGACACCATGCACAGCTGGTCAAGGAATTTGCCAAGAACTTTGCAGATGGGCAGTCAATTGTGCGTGGGAAGAAATTCAAGGTAAGTCCCCGAATTATCTCCAAATTATCTGGTATTGGAAATGAAGGTATTAATTTGTTTGAAACCACAAACATTTCCTATCAGAAAATGATAGAACTTTTTGCATGGGAAGGGGAACCTCACCCATTACTAGTTGTAAATACTCGAGGGAAAAACAAGGGATTTCACAGAATGTCCATTGCAAAGCCATGGCGAACAACAGTTGCATGGATTATTAAGTACTTCACCTATGAAGGGAAATGCACCATGGTAGTTGGTCCCCCTTTTCAGCTGCTCATTCATTTGCGCCATGGTTTAAAAAATCTTAAATTAAAGGTTAACATTCTTGCCTTCCTCCATGATTCCCTTGTGAGTATGATAGAACACTTCAAAATAGGGTTTGGGCCTTTGAAGCATCATGGTTTTATACATTTAATTTGCAAATATTATTTTCATAGGAAAAGAAAGCCAGATGAGAAATGGTAGAAGTTTCTGTAAAAGTTTGAGAACCCTGAACTTCCGAGACAATTTGAGGAAGGTGAGTCATTTGGTAGGGCAACCCAAAATTTGAGAGAACTCTTCCCTGCACCTTAAGATGACAGACAGGCTCCTGGTGGTGAAGCGCTGAAAAATCCACCAAACCCTCTAGACCATGAAGAAAGGCCTAAATCATATAATGTACCTGAAACCCCAGAAAAACAAGAAAATGTGGATTTAGTAGACTTAGAGGAAGAATGTATTCAGCCCCATAAAAAGGAGAAGAGGCCCACAATGAAACTGCAAAGACCTACTCCTCTGAGAAGGAGCAAACAGTTAGCTGATGAACCCAGTTGTGTTGCGGCCTGTGAATTGCCCCCTGTTCCCAAGAAAAAGAGACAAGAAAGTGGGCCCTATGAAAAAGTAACCCAACCCGATGAAACTGTATCTTAGACATGTGCAAATGTAACTCAAACTTTGGAAAGTGATGAACCCCCTGAATCTAGACCATCAATTAACCCATCTAAAGAGGACCCAAAAGGAAAAGAAGAAAAAGCACAAGAGGGAATCAATGAACAAATGCCCAATTATGTCCTAGTTGAAGAAGGTCCATTTGAAGCAATTAATGAAGAGCATATGTCTGGCAATGAAACCAAAGTTTTTATTTCTCCCCTCTCTATAGATGCAGAGGATAACAAAGGTGAATCTATGACATTGGAAATAGAGAAATTAAAAGTAGAAATTATGCAGTTGAGATATAAAATATAGTTGAGTGAAGAGCAGTTAAACAGACAACAGTAGGAGATAGAGGAATAGAAAGAGCTTCTAGAACAAAGGGATCAAACCATTAGAGAAATGCAATTCCAATTGCAGCAAGTTGAAGAAAGAGATAAGAATTGTCTGGATAGTCTATCTAAAAGAGAGAAGAATTGTAGAGATGTTCTAGCCACTTGGCAAGAATTGTTTGAGATGAATAACCCTGATGCACTCACACACTCACATAGTCTCATGGCATATTACATTTTCTGAATGATCTTTTTAGGCATTATTAATTAGTCGATAAATGTGATTGATGACTTGAGAGTAGATAAATATGTGCTTTAATTGCTACAATAAATCCATTTCTAATGCATGATTTAGTCTTAAATATTAATGTTCTTTCGATTTATATTTAAAATGGTGTATTTTATATTATTTAATAATAAATAATAACAAGTGTTTCTTATTTATGTAAATATTATTGTTTGAGAAACGATATCTAATTCAGATTTAAAACAATTATGTTTAAATAAATAGATATATATTATTATTATTATTATTGCAATTACTTCTTGAGTTAATTTAAGTAATGGTGTTTTATTAAAAATAGATAAATTATATTAATAATATTAATATTATATTTAGAATGTAATTAAAACAATTAAAATAATTTACTGTCCTGCAAGTGACATAAAATATAATTAAGATATTTTATTCTATTTAAAAAAAAGAAATTTGAGAGCCTTTTTAAAAGAAAATCTCATGCAAAACTGAAGTAACAATCAGTTATAAAAAAATAGTCAGAAATCTAAAAAGGGGACACCAAGTTTAGTAGCAGATTTTAATAAAACAAGGGCAACAAGAAGATAATGGGGATGAGTGTTTTTTTGAGCATCGAAGAGACAAGGAGTTTGTTCATTCTGGGTAGTGACAGATAGAGAAGGTGGAGTAACAACAACAATAGAAAATCAACCCTTTGGCAAGCAAATTAACTGAGTATTTTTCCTTGTTTTAAATTGCAATAATTTATGGTGTATAAACCTTTGTCGCAGATCCTGTCACGAATTGTATAAAACTCTGTCGCAGTTCCTGTCATGAACTATTTAGAAATTGTCATGACTTCCTGTCATGACTTCTTGTCGCAGCTTCCTATCAAATTATTCAAAGTTGTTTATTCCTTTCCTTTTATTTTGTGATCAGCCTGCTGTTCTCATTCTTGTCTCTGTTGTTCATTGTTTTCTTGATATTATGCTAAACAAATTGATCCCTTTTCTTGATCTTGAAATATCCATTGAAATCATATTTAAAAGGTTATCTGGGATGCTAATAATTTGTTCTGTAGCAGTTGTAATTCTTCTTTTTCTAAAAATGTTGTTAGAAGTCAATCTTTTGTTAGAAGTTGGCCTCTACCTCTTGGTCGATCTGTATGTCTTACTGGTGAAAACAACTCTTAAACTTAGGCAGCAGTATTAGGTTGCTATCACAGATCATTTAAATTCTATTTAAAACTCTTATAGTTTAAAGTATGGGGTTCCTGTAGGAGATCTGGTAATGTTGTTCCTGTAGCTGTGAGTTGAATACCCAGTCATCGTTTATTTAAATGTTGTTTAAAACTACTTGTAAGGTTCCTGTCTCAGCAAGTTAAAAACCTTCGTATCTCAGATTTTAGCTTCTGTTGTGAGCTATCTTTTATCTATTTTATTTATTTTAATGTTGTTACAGATCTATTGAGTTACTGGCATTAGTGTGACAATAAAACTACTTGTGAGTTCTATTGCTTTATTTTTAAGTTCCTGTCACAGTTGTGACAGTAAGGTTGTTGAATGAATTAGATTAAATTATCTTTTCCTTTTATGATTGCTGTGAATGGAGTAAAATCCGATGTGGATAGACCATTATCTTATTTACAAACTTTCTTGAAGTGAACTATATACTTGGTTGGAAATAGAAAACGTATCACGTTATGAATATTTGATTGGAATATGGACTAGTAAATAAAATCAATTTAATAGTTTTATAGATACAATTTGCATGATTAAATGATGTCTCTTTGATGAATTGCTTGCTTGAAAGTGCACTCTCGTAGGTTAAGCTAAGAAAGAATTAATAAAACTGTATTTAGGTAAAAGTATGTGTTATTGACTTGGATATGAAATCATAGATTAAACCTTTGAAATCATTGTACTTATTTACTATTTGGATATCTATGTAAACACCATCTTAAATATTACTGGCAACTATTCTACCTAAATTGAATTTTTCTCTTATCTATGCGGCATGAAATTATGAAATAGATAGCAAGACTGAGGAAAGATAGTAATAATATTTAAAATAAATATGCATGGAAACTCATTGTTAAAAGTGGTGTTGCCATACATCATTATTGATTTTATTGCTTGAATTGTTTTTTCGATAATTGTGCAAGGGAAAGGGATTAGAATGGTTTAGGCAAATATGGGATATTATCTATTATATTATCTATTATGTGTGTTTGGGGTGGCTTTTGGGCTAGGATGTCGAATGTGGATGATCAGAGATGGCTTTTCCTCTTTTCGGGAATTAAACTTGTAACTATTTTTCTAAGGCTTAGATCTAAGTGAGCAGTCATTGAAAGAGATGAATATTTGTCTAGAAAAACTTTATTTATATATATCTCTACCACATCATGTTGTGAGACAATATGTATTTCATTATTTAGAATTGCATATTAGACATTAGGTTGCATCAGGTGTTCCCTCCTACCAGTTGTTTCCAGGTAGCTAGACATTTCGTGCAGGGCTAAGTTTCATTCATGTCATGAAGGGATCCGGGGAAGCGTAATTACATCATGGTTGGGTGGAAAAGCACATGAGCCATGTTCTCGTCTCTCAACTCGCAGGAGAACCATGTGGGTTTGTGGTGATTGGAGAGTTTGCTTGATTTATTATACTTGTACATATTTATTGTAACTTGTGATTGGATCAATTATGGCACGAAAGCGAATGGACTTTGTATATTATTTTATAGTGCTATCACCTGTATTGAGCACGTGATTTTGTAAGATTTAATGACTTTTATTGATTCATATTTATGAGATTTATCTTTTACTTGAGATGTTGTAATTATGTGGATTATTTACTTCATGTAACTTTTGTGATGGAAGTACTTTACATCTGGTATCAGAGCATGGTTCCAGCATTGGGAGCTCTGGGGTGTGTGTTGTTTGGGTTGATCGAGCATGTGTAGGTCCTTGTGTGTTGGCCTATTGTGAATATCATGTGCCTTCTTTTTATAGGGTTAGATAGACCCTGGTGATTGTTGAGAAGTTGCTCGTCATGAGCCTTTGCAGTGTGTGCGTGTACTTGAGTGACCTTTGTAGGGTCATGTTCATGCTTGTGTGATCACTTTTTAGAGTGGAGTTATGAGAACGTTGTGTGAAATAAAATACTATGTTCTTGAGTATGATTGAACTTAGTTCACTCTTTTAAGAGTTATGCATTAGTATGTGAAAGAGGATGTTAGTTCATATGCTTGTCCTATTTTAATAATTACCTTTTTGTAAATGCTTGATTGAAATGCATATTGCATTGTCTTATTATGAGATTGTAAGAAAGACAATATTGCATTGCATTGCTAGATAGATCATTTAGGGTAAGGACTTATGTTATTATATTGCATTCTTCCCTATGATTCATGTGGGAACCTGGGTGTATTTATTGCATAATCCTTGTGATCTTGAGGTGTTAGAATCTTGAGTGAAATAGCAAACCCTGCATCTTGTGACTTTGAGTTGTGACTCCCTCATTGTTTAGTGTCATGTTGTGAAGAAATTTAGTCTCATGAAAATGTTTTATTAATGTATTATCCATATGATTGGTGAACCCTTGATTGGAGAGAAGTGTCATCCGCTGCTTGTTAGAAATATGAATGTGTTGAAATATCTTGGTTTGTGAACTTGATTTTTGTTTAGCTTAAATCTTGATTATTGAATGTTTGCTAGTGTATGACTATATATCTTTGCATGATGATTATAATTCCCTTGAATGAGATGCAATCTTTGTTGTTGGCATCATTGAATGGTGTTTGTGTGGTTAAATAGAAATGATCTTATGATATAGATGAGTTTGGAGTCTTAGAAGACTTGTTTATTGGTGTGATTGAGTGTCTTCTCTTACTCACCCCAATTTTGGTACTAGGCATAGTGTAGCATCGTACTCCCTCTCTAAGTGACTAGAATTAGTCACGTAGTTCATGTAATGTGAAACTTTTGAATTTTGATATTTATTCATTTGACTTTGGTAATCTCTCTAAACGTTGTAAGGACCAACATTGAAATTTTGTTCTTATTTATGAAAAAGTATAGCCATCAAAATTTGATATGTTCATATCCTGTGACCTTATGGTCATGTTTTGATTCACTGTTGAAATTGAGCTCATTTTATGCCTTATTGTTGGAATTGAATTTTTCTTTTCTTTAGAATTTATTTATTTATTTATTATTGGTGGCTATGCTTGAATGTTTTAAACTGTTGGTCATGTATCATGTTATGTTTTCTATCATGTCAATGATGGGCCTCTAATAGGTTGTATAAGGGAGTAGGATGCAAAGAATATACTGTTTCGTAGCGTGTGTGTGTTACTAAGAGCTTTGGTAGATTGAATTCTTTAATTATTGTTAGATGCATTGAATATTGTTTGAAGTATTGAGGAAGTTATGAAATGGATTTTTGTGTCTCTATGGACCACTTGATGTGAGTTGAATTTTTGTGTGAAGTTATATGTTGTTTATGTGTATGAGATACGTCTTCTTACTTTTGTTGACCTTTTAGGTCTAGCCGGATTAAGAACTGAAGTGGTGTTGTGAGTAGTTTTGCACCTTGTTGGTGAGTTGTAGTAGTTGTAGATGTGTTCCTAGTAGTAGCAGATTGTCAAGCTTTGCTTGTTGGAAAGGCTTATGCTATTAAAGGAAGTGGTTAGATTCTTCCCTCTAAAAACATGTTGGATGATCCTAGTTTTGGTGGTATAGAGCTTTGAGTGGTAGAGAAACCCTCTCCTTAGGAGTGAAATGTGAGGAAGTACCTCACGTGGGGGAAACATGTCTAGAGTTGAGGCATGCTTTTGATCAAGATAAAGGTTCGGTAGTGATGCCTATAACCTCTTTGAGTTAAATTTTCATGAACCTAGAATTCTTTGGTTGCGAGTAGTGCCTGAGGAAGAAATGATGAGAGAGTAATCTTTTATTTGAGAATGAATATGATAGCCTTGAGAGTTTCCTTAGACTTAGTAGATAGCTTGGGATGTTATCCTAGCATAGTTGTGGTCCTGAGTTTTGCGGACTTGACTTGCTTATAGTTTGTTGTGCCTTTGGCTAGAGCCTCTTTTCATTGCAGTAGTAGTTGAAGGATGTAGTGGTATAGTTTCAGAAGAGTTATCTGCACAATGGTTAGATGTGACCTAGCTGGTGCCCTTTGGAGTTTTGTCTTGTTGTTGGAGATCTCAACCAATGTTTGTTTGGAGGACTAATCTTTTGATATTATATTTTGTTACCATAATATTACATGTGCATTGTGATGATTGATTCATGTTTGTATATGTCTATGATGAATTGATTTATGCCTCGTTTGGTGCGCATTAAATATGTGATTGTTATTCTTATGCTAGAATGAATGTAACTAAGTGGTAGTTGAGCCATGTGTTGGATTAGATATTGAATTGGCAATTGTGCCATGTGAATTGATTGATTGATTATAAACTTGGATTTATTTGATGGACGCAATGTTAAATGTGAAATTGAGATATTGTTTTGTATAAGGATGAGTAGGACCAATAGTTTTGTGGATGGTGCCACATGGGAGGATGTAAAAGGGCATTAGTAAAGATACTTTGTTTAATTTGATGATACTTTGATGATGTTGATTGATACATGACTGTTATAGTGATATACTTTTATTACTTAGTATGTGTGTGATAAGACATCGGGTCGATGTCTCATCCTAGTGGGGAAGGATGTCACATCTCATTTTTTTGGACTTTATTATAAATTAGATCTTTGAACATTTTACTATGACTAATTTACTATGAGTGATTCCCCATGTGAAAGTAACTATCATGAAAGTTATAAATGCATAATTTTTGAAAGTTGATTTAATAATAATATATTATTGGTACGATTACGAATGTGCATTTTGTTTTTCTTCAGCTATGATTTTGGGGGAACTAACCTATTAATGAAAATCTAAGTGCGACTGAATGCAGGGAAATATCAAAGATGAGAACATGGTTGAGGTAGAGATGTTCTAGCCACTTGGTAAGAACTATTTGGGATGGATAACCTTGATGCACTCACACACTCACATAGTCTCATGACATATTACATTTTCTGAATGATCTTTTTATGCATTATTAATTAGTTGATAAATATGATTGATGACTTGAGAGTATATAAATATGTGCTTTAATTGCTACAATAAATCCATTTCGAATGCATGATTTAGTCTTAAATATTAATGTTCTTTTGATATATATTTAAAATGGTGTATTTTATATTTAAAATGGTGTGTTTTATATTATTTAATAAATAATAATAATAAGTGTTTCCTATTTATATAAATATTATTGTTTGACAAACGATATCTAATTCAGATTTAAAACAATTATGTTTAAATAAATAGATATCTATTACTATTATTATTATTGCAATTACTTCTTGAGTTAATTTAAGTAATGGTGTTTTATTAAAAATTGATAAATTATATTAATAATATATTTAGAATTTAATTAAAACAATTAAAAGAATTTACTGTCATGCAAATGACATATATATATATATACTGTCATGCAAGTGACATAAAATATAATTAAGATATTTTATTCTATTTAAAAAAAGAAATTTGAGTCTTTTTAAAAGAAAATCTCATGCAAAACTGAAGTAACGATTAGTTATCAAAAATTAGTTGGAAACCTAAAAAGGGGATGCCAAGTTTAGCAGCAGATTTTAATAAAACAAGGGCAACAGGAAGATAATGGGGATGAGTGTTTTTCTGAGCATCAAAGAGACAAGGAGTTCATTCATTCTGGGTAGCGATAGATAGAGAAGGTGGAGCAGCGACAACAGTAGAAAATCAACCCTTTGGCAAGTGAATTAACCTAGTATTTTTCCTTGTTTTAAATTGCAATAATTTATGGTGTATAAAACTCTGTCGCAGTTCCTGTCACAAACTACTTAGAAACTGTATAAAACTCTATTGTAGTTCCTGTCACGAACTATTTAGAAACTGTACAAAACTTCCTGTTGTGGCTTCCTATCAAATTATTCATTATTGTTTATTCCTTTGCTTTTATTTTGTGATCAGTCTACTATTCTCGTTCTTGTCTCTGTTGTTCATTATTTTCTTGATATTATGCTAAGTGAATCGATCCCTTTTCTTGATCTTGAAACATTCATTGAAACCATATTTAACAAGTTATTTGGGATGCTAATAATTTGTTCTCTGGTAGTTTGTAATTCTTTCTTTTTCTGAAAATGCTGTTAGAAGTCAATCTTTTGCTAGAAGCTAGCCTCTACCTCTTGGTCGATCTGTATGTCTTACTGGTGAAAACAACTTTTAAACTTAGGCGGTAGTATTAGGTTCTTGTCATAGATCATTTAAATTCTATTTAAAACTCTTGTAGTTTAAAGTATTGGGTTCCTATAGTAGATCTAGTAATGTTGTTCCTATAGCCGTGAGTTGAATACCCAGTCATCATTTATTTTAATTCTGTTTAAAACTACTTGTAAGGTTCCTGTCTCAGCAAGTTAAAAACCTTCCTATCTCAGATTTTAGCTTTTGTTGTAAGCTGTCTTTTATCTATTTTAATGCTGTTACATATCTATTGAGTTACTGGCATTAGTGTGACAGTAAAACTACTTTTGAGTTCTATTGCTTTATTTTTAAGTTGTTGTCACAGTTGTGACAATAAGGTTGTTGAATGAATTAGATTAAATTATCTTTTCCTTTTATGATTGTTGCGAATGGAGTAAAATCCAATGTGGATAGACCATTGTCTTATTTACACACTTTCTCGAAGTGAACTATATACTTGGTTGGAAATAGAAAACTTATCACATTATGCATATTTGATTGGAATATGGACTGGGAAATAAAATTAGTTTAATAGTTTTATAGATACAATATGCATGATTAAATGATGTCTCTTTGATGAATTGCTTGCTTGGAAGTGCACTCTCGTAGGTTGAGCTAAGAAAAAATTAATAAAACTGTATTTAGGCAAAATTATGTGTTATTGACTTGGATATGAAATCATAGATCAAACATTTGAAATCATTGTGCTTATTTACTATTAGGATATCTATGTAAACGCCATCTTAAATATTATTGGCAACTATTCTTTCTAAATTGAATTTTTCTCTTATCTATGCCGCATGAAATTATGAAATAGATATCAAGACTGAGGAAAGATAGTAATAATATTTGAAATAAGTATGCATGGAAACTCATTTTTAAAAGTGGTGTTGCCATACATCATTATTGATTTTATTGCTTGAATTATTTTTCCGATGATTGTGCAAGGGAAAGGGATTAGAATGGTTTAGGAAAATATGGGATATTATCTATTATATTATCTATTATGTGTGTTTGGGGTGGCTTTTGGACTAGGATGCTGAATGTGGATTATCAAAGATGACTTTTCCTCTTTTCGGGAATTGAACCTGTAAATATTTTTCTAAGACTTAGATCTAAGTGAGAAGTCATTGAAAAAGATGAATATTTGTCTAGAAAAACTTTATTTATATATATATCTCTGCCACATCCTGTTGTGAGACAATCTACATTTCATTATTTAGAATTGCACATTAGACATCATGTTGCATCAGGTGTTCCCTCCTGCCAGTTGTTTCCAGGTAGCTAGACATTTCATGCAGGGCTGGGTTTCTTTCGTGTCATGAAGGGATCTAGGGAAGTGTAATTGCATCATGGTTGGGTGGAAAAGCTCCCGAGCCATGTTCCCATCTCTCGGCTCACAAGAGAACCATGTGGGTTTGTGGCAACTAGAGAGTTTGTTTGATTTATTATACTTGTTGTACATATTTATTGTAACTTGTGATTGGATGAATTATGGCATGAAAGCCAATGGACTTTGTATATTATTTTATAGTGCTATCACCTGGATTGAGCACGTGATTTTGTAAGATTTAATGACTTTTATTGATTCATATTTATGAGATTTATCTTTTACTTGAGATGTTGTAATTATGTGGATTATTTACTTCATGTAACTGTTGTGATGGAATGAGTACTTTACAAATCTTTTGTCTCTAGTGTAATAGCCTAGTGTTTAAATGCCATATTTTTGTGTAAGAGTTGTGTAACGAAGAAAAAGTGATATCACTACTTTTTGCATTACATTACATAAGTCAGAATTGAAAACATGAACTAACTGAAAACAGAAGTACAAATTCCAAAAACTAAATACAGAGAAAGAAAGAGAAAGGAAAGAAGACTTTGTCACCAAAGTAGGGAAGCCTTGGGCTTGGACTCTAGCGCATCGTGAGGACGTCACCACGTAGTGTTGTCATCCAGATAGCAACAGAACTTAACAAATCCATACTATATAGCTTGATAGGAATTTGTATTTTCATCCAGTTTGCATATAAAAATAAAATAAGTTTCCAGATGTCAAACTTAAAAAGAAATCACATGAATAAAACATTTAACAAGAGAAAATGAATGGAAGATAAAGGAAAAGAAGACAAACTCTCGTATGTTTGATTCTTTCTCCACAACTTGCACAACACAAAATGAGAAAATGTTTGGGGTTGTTTGGGGGTTTGCCTCAGTCAAACCCGTGCTTTAGTTTTTCAACCTCCACAACAGACAATAGTTAGATAAAAATAAATAGAGTGTGTTTTATTAATCTAAGTACGTTTAGAAGTAAGAACATTGATAAATGAAAGACTGAAAGGATGCAATGATAACTTTAAGGAAACCCCCCCTTAAAAACCTATAAAATCCTGGTGAATCCTAACTAAGTGCTATAATTTTCCTGGCGAATCTTTTCTTTTAAAAAAAAATAATAATTTTCCTAGCTAATCTATGCACATTATTAGAAATTTTTATAAAATCTTGGCAAATCCTAATAAATATTTGGTAAAAAAATAATTACAATGGTGAATCCTAGAGAATAATTACTAAAGAAATTAATTACAATGATGAATCTTTCCTTAAAAATTTTCATAGTTGGTCAGTGCAATCCCTAATATATATTTTTATTTTTTGTAATGTTGAAGCACGGGCTCAGGGTGACAGCCACCAACAAGGTCAAGGGGCAGTGCCCCTTGTGGGGGTCAAGGGGACATCGGCCGCAACACAATCTTGTCACGATATAGGTGGGCTCGAGGGGTAGAGCCCCTCGCCACCAAGCACAAATCCACTATCTGAAAGGCATTGGAAAACACAGATTAAATATTTTTAAAATATATCACTTTATCTTGCGATATTGACCCGAAATTAATGGAAGGAATATAATATTAATGGTGAATATAATTAAGATTTGTAATTACATTATAAACTACTAGCAAATCAGCTCTAATGCCGCATAATTCACCTTGCGAATCAACTTGATTTATTCATTTAAAAAATAAATCATTGGTGAATTAACCAAGACTAAATTATTTTTTTGTAAAAATCAGGTGATTTAGTCTTTTGTAGAGCTCGTACTATTCACCATTTTTGGAGGCCCCGATTTCAACTATTTGCCAATTGGTGAAGATTTACCACTAAAAAAATCCCTGAAAGGATGTGGAAATCCCAAGGTGCTTGGGGGCACAACAAAATAAACACTTACAATAACAATAAACAAGAAGAAAATAACTTGGAAAGGGGCTTGAAGAAGCCAATGAAAGCAAGAGAGTTGGAGAGGAAACTTGCTGAAAGCTGTAGAGAGCTAAAGAGCTTGAGAGCACTGTAGAATGCAAGCTAGTTGCAAGAGAGAGCCAAGAGAGCCAAGAGATTCTAGAAGATCCTAGAAACATGCAAAGATGAAATATAGATTCAAAAATGAGAAGAGGAGGAAAGAGGAAGAGGTTGATGAGCCATTTGGAAGATTCCTAAGGCATTACAACTGACCACTAAAAATGACAAATGGAGACAAGACAAAAAATGACCACAAAAACACAAAAATGTCGCAGGATGCTACTGTCATGCCCACATTTCCCATGCGGTCACAACACGCATCACACGTGTCATGTCCACATGCGCCATGTGGTCATGACACGAAATACCAAAAATTTTCCCACTCTTCCCTAGAAATCCCCTCACACACGTAGGCGTGCTCGGTGGCGTACGCTTAAGGCGAAAACAATACAGTTGTTGGCGGCGTACCAAATACATGTGCGCACACCCTACACAAGAAAATGTGTGGTTTCCTGACTTAGGTTAATCTCACGAATTATATTTGAACAACAGTTGTTTTAGGTGATAGATCATTTTTCAGCAAAGCATGATCATCTGCTTCTTCTTTCCATTTTCTGGAAGTTAATATTAATTTCTCCTCCTTCAGACTTAGCATTTTCAACCAAGCTCGTTCATTTGCCCTCTCTTCCTTTTCTTGGAATTTAGTTTTGATTGTATTTCTATCACGTTCATTTTACCGTTTCTCTGAAATTTAATTTTGATTGTATTTCTATCTCATTTCCCTTCTCGTTGTGCAAGATCTTCTTATGTTATCCTATTTTTTTTCTTCACGTTCTTTATCGAACAGCAATAACACTACATCCTTTACATTATTCCTAATTTCTTGGTAAACCAGATCACTTACATAGGGTTGGTTAACTTCACTTGACTCAGTCCTCCTAGGGTTCCGTTCTAGGTTTTAGTTCAACATTTGAATTAATTTTAATAATCAACCTGTTCCTAAACAGGATTAACGGTAGGTTAAACTTACTTAGTTCTCTTAGCCCTGTTCGGAAATGCCACGCATTTTCTCCTCTTTGTTTTCCAAGGTTAGCTGTTCTTTCTCTTTCTCTTTTTTTTTTTAATTGGACGTTTATTCTCTAAATCTACAGTTGAGTTTAAAATGGCCACTCATGGAATGCCTGTGATGGCTTGTTTGCGTTTATTTTCAGTGTCCTTTGTAAATGAAGGGATCATACTTTCCTCTTCATTTTCCTATCATTTAATTTAGGATAATTGTTAAAACTTCCGAGAAACTCTTCCTTAAAATTAAAATATATTTACCTATACTCTTTTTAAATTGTAATTGTATAAACAATATATTTCTGAATTGCAACTCTGAGTTTAAACATCTATTCAATTCATATTATACATTATGCATAAATAAATCCCACTTTCCTCGATTAAAATTTCTATTTCAAGTCAAATGTTTTAAACTACATATAGTTTGCCTTCAATGAATAGTGAAAAGTGAATAGTAAAAGTAAATAGTGAATAGTAAAAATAAATAGTGATTAGTAGAAGGTGAATAGTAAATAGTGAAAAGTGAATAGTAAAATGGTCCCCATCCTAGGAAGAGACCCTCAAGGTGGCGGTAATTTCAAAAGCAATACTACAGCCCAAATTTCATTTCTTTCATGGTAGCAAAATTACAACTTGACTTATAACAAAATTTAAAACTAATATTTCTACTAAGCTTGCACATAAATAATACTTTTACAAACTTAATTAAAACATCAACTAACTCACAACTTTGCAAGTAGAAGAAGAAGGAACTAAACAAGTCTAATATCCTTTTAAAAACAAATTTTCTCTTCCTTTCCTCATTACAAAATGGTAACACTTAATGAACAATAGAAATACAAACATCAACCCAAAAATACAGGATTTCTTCCCAACTTCAAAATACCAATTTATACAACAATAGGGAGATAACTTTCTCCTTTTGACAAATCAACAAGGATGCAGTCACTAATACAACCAGGCTCTCTTATAGAGCCTTAAGAGTAAAGGAAAATAAAATATTTTTCCAACACAAGAAACTTCTCCAAACTTCACAAATAGCTCCAAGAATACCTGCATAACACACAAGGGAAGAAACACCACACAAGCTGCTCTCCTCCCTACTATAGACCCGCAAGAGGGTCACCCCCGAGCTAGGGAGATCATCCACACACCTAGGGAATCCAAATCCACTTCACAACAGGTAAAAAAACAACACACCGGAACACACATACACCCATGGATAGTTACACAACACAAAAACTCAACAAAGGTGAGTTTACAGAGGGGTAAGAGAGTGGACACACTCAACTCTAGAGTACCACCCTTCACAATAATTCAACACAATTTTTCTCATGGCCTCAAGCCAAACAAGATCATTAGATTTCAAGGAATATCATATTTGGCTCTCAAGCCATATAACCAATTTTCTCAAATTCAAACAAATGCCCTCAAGGCTTTCAACATCTCAAAAGAAACAAGACATGCACTCGAGGAGGATCACTCCTCCCTTACCCCACACTTGATGAGCATTTCTCCCAAGTGGAAGACGCTCTGTCAACACCCCACAGTTGATGAGCATTTCTCCCAAGTGGAAGAAGCTCTGTCAACAACCCAATGAAGTTTCTCCACAACAACAAAATTTACAACACAAGCAAAATAAATAATTTTCACACATCCTTCATGCAACAAATAAATAATTTTCATACATCCTTCATGCAACAATTAGAAATACAAAGGAAAAGCCATGAAATCCAACCTTAAAAAGCCCTTTAATGGATGAAGTTGATGAAGAGCTCCACACTTAGTCTCTTCTCCCAATCTCTCCTTCCCAAAAAAATGAATTTTTAATTCATCCACTATGAATTTAAAATTCACAACTAATGAGAGCCCTTGATGTCATAATCCACTCTTCCAAAAAAAAAGAATTTTTAATTCATCCACTATGAATTTAAAATTCACAAATAATGTGAGCCCTTGATCTCAACTCTTGATCCTCACCTTCCATTCCCTTTTCAGAAAATCTATAAATAAGACCCTTCTCTAAGCAATTAGCGAAGACTAGATTTTTGCAGGGGAACTTGATTCTTGCAGGAGAACTTCATTCTTGCAGGGGGACTTCATTCTTGCATTCTTATCATGCCTAATTTCCTCTAGGAAATCTTCTTCTGGCCTCCTCATAATGCCCAATTCCTTCTTTATTCTCCTCTTCATAGCCTCATAATGCCAAAATTATTCTAGCCATCCTATATCCTCCATTCATTATCCCTTGCTTACATCATGCGAACATCTATGTGTACTAGTGTCTAGACAGTTTACGCTAAAAAATTACAAGACACAATGATGCAAAGCAGGGGAAGGTTCTTAGAAATGAAGAATATTACTATTTTGTTGTCCTACTTTCTTGTTTTCTGTATTTTGTTGTTGCCTTTTATTTTCCTTGGCCGTACAGGTACAGTCATGAGAAAAAGTGCATATGAATGAGAAGAGGGGTGAGCTACCTTTCATTTTCAGGTGGTTGGAGGTGTTCTCATCAATGTTGGTGCATTTTATGTTCATTTTGTCAAAACTGGTCCAGTTTGCAAGGTTCGAGGGGTTTTAAGGAAACTGATGAGGATTTGAATGTTTTCCTCCATTTCAAAACCACAAATTGATTGGGTTGGTTTGGGTTAGGCTATCCAATATTGTTTGTTTGCATGCAGGTGTAGGCGATCAGGTCCAAGAAGTTTTTGATGACATTAGGCCTCAAAACTCTATGTTATAAGCCACATAGCATTGCATGAGGAGTGATTTGAAAAAAAAGAGAAGTAGGGAGACCTAAGAACCCAAGGGACAACATATTCAGACCATTTACAACTTGTCTGGTACCTTGGAGAGGGAGGTAAGAGTGTGGAAGGAGATTTGGGCATAGTTGCCTTATAAATTAGGCCTAATTAGCCCTTGCCAAAAAGAGGACAATCATTTTTTAACCTAAATGTTCCAAAGTAACCCTACCTAGTTCTACGATATGTTGAAAAGAAGCCAAATGGGCATCTAAAACACCTTTTCTTTTGTGGGTTTGAGTCATTTTCAAAAAGTTATGTCAAATTTACTACTTCAGCTGTCCTAATTAGGCCTCTAGAACAATAGGTACAGTCAATTTTAGGGGCATTTGGTCCAAAACAACCTACCTTGCGTGTGAAATATGTTATGAAACTCCCAAATGGGTATTTGAAAAGCTAATTTGTTTATGGTTTTGGTATGTCTTCTGCAAGTTATGAAGGCAAAAACCTTGTTTGGAGGGCTATAAGCAAGTAGGCCTAGTTGTGAAGGGATAGTAGGAATAATAAGTTATCTAGTTGTTTGGTGACTTTGGAGAGTGTCTCCCAGCCATATTAGTGTGGTCTAAGGTGGTCATCAAGTTTGATAAGTGGTCCTTGTACTCAAACCATGAAATGGCCTCTTTCCTTAGCATTCAAGCTATGCATTGTGAGTGGACAGTCAACTGTGTTCATGATCAAACAAAGAACCTTTGATGACAATTCTAAGAACCTTCCCCTACTCTGCATCACACAAGAACATCATATGGATAACAAAAGTGACACTGATTTGACAAAAAGACCACATAGAAAACAAATCCTAAGCACCATGGAAGGGGAAAATGCTAATGCAAGGGCTAAAATGAGCCTACAAACAAAGGGAAGGCCAAAATATAGCATGAAATTGCAAGGGTATGCAATTTACGATGTTACATTTATCCCCCACTTTAGAGGGCTTATGACACTACATGAATATGCATTCTAAAATAAAAAGGACATAGAAAGTAAATAAAATCACAACACCAAAAGGATATTGTAGATGATGTAGGAACATCCAGTGGTGTAAGGGCAATCTTGCATCACCAAAAAAAATAAATTTCTTTTGTTGTTTAGTTGTGTTGGAGCCTGAGTTGACATTCTCAATGGTTCAGAATAGTCAAAATTTTTAGAAATCTAAAAATAGTAACCTATTATTTTTAGCAAGTTTGCATTTGTACAGGTATGGACCTAAAAATTTACCCTGAGAAGTAGAATTGTAATATTAACCCAACGGTGTAGAAATCATTTCAATATCATTTATGGTTTGAGAGATATTAAAGTTTCTATTTTCAAAAACCCCTGTAAAAAGTTTCAAAGTCAAATTTGAGGCACTTAGAGGCCCCATACAGGCTTGAAAATTGGCTGAAAATCAAAATATCCAAACGGTTCATCAATTGAACTCCTGGTTCAAAAGTTATGGCTCTCAAAATTTGTGTTACCAAATTTTAAAATTTAAAATCTCTTGAGCAGGAAAGATACATCTAGACTCTTTGGGCACCAGAAAGGGATAGACTTTCCTAAAATGAATAGAAGGAAAGTGGAAAGTAAGGGGAAATACAAGATAAGAAGGTAGAGTGGGGAAGATAGAGGTAGTTTTTGAAAAGTAGTTTTTGAGCTCCGCCTTGTAGGATTTTAGAGTTAGAAAATATTTCTATTTTGAATTGTAATACAATCCATGTTGTTGTAACATGTGGTCTTGAGACCCTTGCATGTTGGTAATTGCATGTTGTAATTATGTTTTTATGAATATAATCTGAAGAAGATTATGGCATACTTACTATGTTATTGTGTCTAAGTGTGTTTGAGGGGGAGTACTCCTTGTTAGTAGAGGATGTAGAGCTCTTCAAGTGGAGGACTCAAGCCCCCAAGATGAGAACCTATAAAAAAGTACATTAGAAAATAAAAACCTACTAGACAATAGTGTTAGAGCATAAACTTCCAAAACCACTATGTTAGAACATCACAAACATATATATAAACATAAACAACACATACATAGAGGAGACAAACACATGAAAAACAAAGAAGAATTTTTAGTTTGTAAAGTAAAAGAGACCTCAATGTACAAGATTGTCTCAATACCATGCGTCATTCCCAAAATGCAACAAAAAATAAAGAAAACCACAAATAGAGGAATTCTTAAGAGGATAGAAGAATACAATGAGTTGATCAATTTCTTCAAGGAGAGAAGGCATACAGATAGATAGGGAAGCAATCAATATGAATGAAAGTGAGTACATGACTTGGACACTAGCTTGCTCTATTGCTAGGGGTCATGTAAATCACTGTACCCTCATGGATCACATACTAGCAAGCTGTATTATGCTAGGTGACCATGAATGTAAAAATGTAGGTCATATGAAGCACACAGGCCAACAAGTTGTATTACACTAGGTGGGTCCCATGTTACCAACGTCTAAGAGAGCATATCAAAAACCAACACCTCAGGGAGCATTTCAAACATCAACACCTCAGGAAGTGTATCAAACACCAACACCGCAGGGGCTGAATGCTTTAGGGAGCATTAAAATAAACAACACCATAGGGGATGAATTGGTAAGATACACCTCACAAGGTGGAAATAAAGAAAGGTGCATGTATGGATGCACATGTGAAGAGAATATAGGCCCCCTTAAAATATTAGCATGTATGATATGCAATATGGATGCACATGTGAAGAGAATATACTCCACCCTTAAAATATTAGCATGTATGATATGCAGTATGGATGCACATGTGAAGAGAATATACACCCCCTTAAAATATTAGCATGTATGATATGCAGATATTTTAAGGTAAAGAAAAGGGGAAGAAATAAGAGGGGAGATCATTAGAAAGAATGCATAACCATAGAACAAGTTGTCTCTACCCCACAAAATACAGGTGAGGACAACCATGAAAAAGAATATTGTGTTGTTACCAAATATAAAGTATGGTTGCACGTGAGATTGTACCACCGTGAATTGAAAAAAGAAAACAAAGAAAGCTACAGGTGCCACATAGTGGGTAGCAACACAATAGTCTCATGAGAAAAGAGAGGAAGAACAATGAACTGGATATAGGTCATGCTCAATATCACTTGTCATGTAGAAGAGGCAGATGCTTCAACAATAGGAAGAGTGAGAGCACCCATGTTAATAAGGTGTTGAATTTTGTCCTTCAAGGCATAACATTCATTGGTAGAATGGCCAAGTACTTAATGATATGCACAAAAAGGAAGTGTTGATTGAATGTGTTTAGGAAAGGTTTTGCATGTAGGAGGGGAAGAGTGATAAAGCGGGCTTTTAGAAGCCTCAATGAAATACACTCTTGTTTAGATAGAAGAGAAGAAGTAGGTGGAGGAAGCAACCCTTTATGTTATGGAAAAAGGTTTGATTTCTTAAAATAATAAGCCATAGAGACCTCAGACAATGGAGGAGGGGATGTAGACATAGGAAAAGACCGGTAACCTA
This sequence comes from Cunninghamia lanceolata, assembly GCA_027924645.1. Taxonomy (NCBI): domain Eukaryota; kingdom Viridiplantae; phylum Streptophyta; class Pinopsida; order Cupressales; family Cupressaceae; genus Cunninghamia; species Cunninghamia lanceolata. The sequence continues at coordinate 6,586,494 of BSBN01000082.1, forward strand.
AACCCACTATATAATTTAAGCATGGTGTAGGTTTCATAGGGACCTTAACTCCTTGTTCCATGTGCCCTAGACCATTTCCATTGTGTTCATGTTTAGAAAGAATTTTGAAGTAGATCCCGTAGCATGTCTCTAAATCATAAAGAGGAGGAGAATCAACATCACTAGCCTTGTTGAAATGAGAAGTGTATGCACATGTCGGAGAAGAAGTGGTAGCTGAATTAACATGAGAAGAGGAATTGATTCTAATACTAGAATATGGATTCATGTTGAATGTGGGAATCTCAGAGTGAGAAAGGTCAATCTTGTATTCACCAGGCCCATGAGGGGTGAAGTCTAAGGAGCCCCAGTCATCACCAAGCCATGCATTTAAGGATGAATCAACACCATTGTCAATTTCTTGAGTAGGAGTTGCAGATGGGGAATCATCTTTGATAGAAGAAGGAATGAGATTCTAAAGAGTAAGAGAAGTATCAGGTTGGGTCAGAAAGTCCACTTGATTACTTAAGATCCGGATCAACTTTTATTGTGTAAGTCTTGTTTTCATAAATGAATTTAATCGATCCATGCAAGGTATATAGAATCATACCCATGACATAAATCCATGGTCTACCAAGAAGGAGATTATAAGATAATGCACCAGGCATGACATGAATGAGGGTAGGAAAAGTGACAAGGCCCAATTCAATTGGCAATGTGATTGTTCGCAGTGTTTGTCTACCAACGTTATCAAAGCCACGACTAGAAAGATTACAAGGGGAGATACAAGACGTATCAATATTAATATAATTTAATAGGTCTACACTATAAACATTGAAACCTGAACCATTGTCAATAAGGGTATGCTTGAATCCAAAATAATTAATTCCAACAATAATGAGAAGAGGATCATTCTGATTTTGCACTTCTATAGATGGTAACTCATATGTTGGAATGTTATATCTGTGGAATATGTGTATATGCAATCAAGTAAGGAAGTTACATATTTTGACCTAGCATAAGATGCTACTGGGATATTCTGTAAAGCTTCTTGGAGCATGTAATTATATGTTGGTTAAGTTTGAATGAGCTCCCAAAGAGAGATCTTGGCAAGAGTAACTCAGACCTACTCAACAAGATTATACTCCTCGACAGTTTTTTGAGTAAAATGAGGAGCTGCAAGAAGAATAGGATGTGGAGGAGGAAGGGAAACATTATATGAGTAACCTGTTTGTTTTGATGTGTATTGTACGTGTGGGCTACTACATGGTAGTGACAAGCCACAAACACGTTTTGAGTTATAGACTTTGAAATTTCTAATAGGTGATTTGAAGGTCGAGGATTGTCAAGAATACCCCGAACAATGATCATGGGATGAGAAGGCGAGGCAGATCAGACACCCTATGCACAATGAGTTTAGGAATATATAAAATATTTTGAATATTAATGCACTTATCCAACATCCCCTTAGTGGGTGGGATAAGTCTATTAACAATGATTGTACTAACACTATTATCTTCTTGAGAAATACATGATGTATGAGAAGAAATAGAAGAAGTATGCTCAACATCTACCCATGGGGGATCCAATGTGAGCTAAGATAGTTCATCTTCTAATGCTTCATCTTTAGAAGGGAGATCATTGAAATAAAGAGAGGGTAGAGTAATGTTAAGAAATATATCAATGATTTCACCCTCTTGCACCAAAATATCCTCACAACTAGGAGGAATTTTAGGATAAGGATCAAAAGGATAAAGTGACATAGAAAGAGCTAAGTCACCATCACATGCATAAAATGGAACATCACTTTCACACACTTTTTGATTAAATTAGGAAAGTGATGTAAGAAAAGAAGAGAATGTGCTAATTTAGAAATATAGAAGAGGAAAGTTAAGAAAGGTATTAACAGATCCCGTTGAAGAAAAAGTGATATCACTACTTTTTGCATTACATTACATAAGCTAGAATTGAAAACATGGACTAACTAAAAACAAAAGTACAAATTCAAAAAACTAAATACAAAGAAAGAAAGAGGAAGGGAAGAAGAACTTGTCACCAAAGTAGGGAAGCCTTGAGATCAGACTTCAACGCATCGTGAGGAAGTCGCCGTGTATCGCTGTCATCCAGGTAGCAACAAAACTTAACAAATCTATACTATACAGTTTGACAAGTATCTATATTCTCAACTAGTTTGCATAGAAAAATAAAGTTTCCATTTGTCAAACTTAACAAGAAATCACATGAATAAAGCATTTAACAAGAGAAAATGAATGGAAGATAACATAAAAGAAGACAAACTCTCATGTGTTTGATTCTCTCTCCACAACCTGCAAAAAACAAAATAGGAAAATGTTTGGGGCTGTTTGGGGGTTTACCTCAGTTAGACCCCTACTTTGGTCTTTCAACCTCCATAGCAGCCAATAGGTAGATAAAAATAAATAGAGTGTGTGTTATTAATCTAAGTGCGTCTAGAAGTAAAAACATTGATAAATGAATGACTGAAAGGATGTGGAAATCCCAAGGTGCTCGAGGACACAACAAAATAAACACTTGCAATAACAATAAACAAGAAAAAATCACTAGGAAAGGGACTTGAAAAAGCCAATGAAAGAAAGAGAGATGATGAGCTTGAGAGCATTATAGAATGTAATCCAATTGCCAGAGAGAGCCAAGAGAGCACATAATATCCTAGAAACATGCAAAGATAAACAAATAGATTCAAAAATGAGAAGAGAAGGGAAGAGGAAGAGGCCACTGAGCTATTTGGAAGATTCCCGAGGTGTTACAACTGACCACCAAAAATGACAAATGGAGAAATGACCAAAAACGACCACAAAACACAAAAATTGTCACAGGACGTTAGTGTGTCACACGAACATTTGCACATAGCGCTAGTGTCTAGATGTTTTAGGTTCAAAAATAGAAAGACATAGGAACATCACATGGATAATGGAAAAGTGACACTGATTTGACAAAAATATGACATCAAAAACAAAGCCTAAGTACCATGGGAGGGAAAAAGGCTAATGCAAGGGATAAAATGAGCCTACAAACAAAATAAGGGAATGGATACTAAAGGAAGGCTAAAATATAGCATGAAATTGCAAGGGTATGTAATTTACGACATTACAAATTGACACTCAGTCTGAACTTGATCTAAACATAAGTTTCATTCTTTAGTGGATCTAGATCCCACCCTTAATTCTACTATTTTTAGTCTTGGGTCAAGACTATAGGTGCAACCTTGAACCTAGTTTGAGATCACAAATGCAACATTGGCCCCCATTTTCCAAACTTAAACTTAATCATGGTCCCAACCAATTTGTCTCCAACTAGTTATTACCTATTGAAAGAACCTTATATATGAACATTTTTATTAGTTTGGTTGTTTAGTTATTTTTAAAGTGTAGTTGTGTGTGACAATAATGTGTAAATTAAAGTTACTTAAGGCTATCTTCAACTATCCCAACAACAATTTACAACCATTAGAGTTGGGATTGCAACTAGATTGGAAATTGGAGAAATTATGCAAACTAGGAATATGTAGGACTTAGAAATCAACAAACAATGAATTGACTAAGTATTGGAATCAAAGAACAATGAATCAATGGGTTCAAATGCACCTGTGTAGAGAAGTCCAAATAGAAAAATGTTCATAATCAAATTCTGATGCTACATGTGAAATTTAGGAGTCACTAAACCAAAAGGACAAGGCCACCCTATGCAAAATGGCCTACTTGATAGCATTGACTAGTTCGAATAACCACCATGACTGCATTGTCCAAGAGGCAACCTTGACCAAAGATTAGATATAGACTTGAAATTTGTTAGGAAACCTATTGATAGAGATCCATAGCTTCTTAAAAGTGCTCACCTATCAGTGACCAACAAAAGGCATGTAATTGATAGTAAAACTTAAGAGAACCTGATAATCACGAATAACAAAGTGAATACAAGTTGAAGAATTGGAAAGGTTTCACCTAGTAAATGAAATGCCCATGATATGAAACTAATATGAATCAATGGTAACAACATGAGGAAGTATCCTAGGAGATTTCGAGGCCTGATATGAAAAGAAAGTATGAAAATAATTTGAAAACTTAGTGGCCCTAACTCACAAGAAAAAGTGAGATAAATTAAACAAATTGGAGTGGTTTCACCAAATAAAATTTTAAATTCTAAGCATGGATGGGTCCTTGGGATCGATAAAAATATTTGATAGCAAACTAGACTAAAAAATCATTAAAATAGGGATTGAAAACAACAAATGGTAGCTTGTAGTGTGGCCTTGACCTCTCTTGATAGCTAAGAGGGCAGCCTTGACTACTTGGGATAGCCTTGTATGTGTTAGACTAGCCTCTACAACATCTATGAGGGTTTAATAAAAAAACTTGAGGCCTACTTTTATACTAGCACTTTTTTTGAAGCTTTACAGAATCTTCTAAAACTAACTCGCAAGCACATTTTCATGAGAGAAAACCCTACAAAAACAAAGGTTAAGGGGAGTATGCCTTAGTCAGTCCCCTTGTGGGATTTAAAGCATGATTACACATTCAAATACTAATAAATAACAAGTTATAAAATTGATTTATGAAAATAAATCAATCTAAATCAAACCATAACCATTAAAACTTGTAGGATGATGGAAAAATGATGCATGAAAACTCAACATGACAAGTGGGGTGGGAGAATAATTTTGGAAACAAGGTGTTGGTTCAATCCAAAAGAGTTTTGGTATGTCAAAGAGGATTTATATGACAACGGGAAGCCACAAGTTTGAAGTACTCTAATGGGGGTTTGACATGATAATGGCTTATAACTCCAAAAAGTGTCAAACAAATGTTTGCATTCACAAAGGGTTGATGGAAAACACACTAAAATGACAAAATGGATCCATGATAACTTAAAGACAATGAAAGAGGATGGTGTGAAGGTTTTTAGATTTAAAGTATAAAGTGGGTTGATGATGGATTTGATAAAAACTAAGTGCAAATGGAAAAACACTAAGACAGATGCTTGAATAATGGAATTGGGGAGATAGAAAAATGAATCGAATAGGTTATGGAAATAGATAGTGATGGATTGGAAGGGTGTTGCGGATAGGTATGAAGAGGAACCTATATAAAAATCAAATAAATAGCTTCATTTCAAACAAAAATGATAAATGGAAATGACTCACCTTGTTGAAATCATTATAAATTAACCACCTATTGTCAAAGATCTTGTAGGATTATCCAATGGCAAAATAAAAATTGTCTAAGACTCTTTAGACAAAGTTATCTCACTCCTAAATTTTTCAATTAGTGTTGGAGTGTTGTCAATGAGTAGAAATAGCTAAAACCATACGAAGAACTCAAAATTTTTCTTTTTCTATGTAAAAATGAGGCAAGATTGGTTTGTTTTAAAGAGATTATTTTGAGATTTCAAAGATGGAAATTTATTAGGAGGGAAGCCTTAGAAACTAATTATCTTTCATTAAAACATTTTGGTGGGAGGATGAAAATTAAAGGCCGCCCTATTAGGTGGAAAATTGTGGGCATTGTTCATGACCAAAATTTCAACTCAATTTCCTACGGGACCTTAAGCTCAAAAGGGGGCATGTAGTGGTAGGTGTGTTGGAAACAAGGTGGATAATTGAGAGGGGGGGTGAATCAGTTATCTTAATTATTTAACTTTCTTTTCTTCTTTAACAATTAGTGCAGTATCAAAACATATAAGCATACATGAACATGAGAGCAAAAAAGATATCAACACACATAACACCAGGATTTTTACATGGAAAACCCTGTTAAGGGAAAAACCACAGGGTGACTAACCCAAGATTGTATTCTTTGTTAAAAGAATATAAGTACAAAATGGCACTTACCAATTAGGGCTCACTGCCTGAGCACACTGCTCACAAGAGGCACACTGCCTACAAGAGACTCATTGTCTACAAAGTTATGGAAGGTAACGAGGTGCTTGAACTGATGAGAAGCATCTGCTAATGTTGAGGTTCAGTTTCGATTAGGCTCAATACACTGATCTACTACACTTCATTCTTCCTTTGCTTAGAGCTATTGTTTTGTCACATACCGGACCTGTATTGCTACTTCCACAATGCTCTTTGCCTTTCCTCACACACTCTAACACAACTCACACTACTTCATACCCAAATCCATCTGGTATATATATATGCATCAAGGATCTCAACATCTATCTAATCGGCATTCGGAATACTCAAGATTTTTCCAACACACTGATCTGTCAGATGAATCCATGCTTACTATGTGATGCGTATCAAGGACATAGACATAAAAATCATCAATCATGTCAGCCAACCATGTATGATCCCTCAAGAAGCTTGATCACCATCAATTTCTCATTTGGATTAAAGTCTGATGCTCTGCCAGTTAGTTCTTCCTTAGTCTACTCTGCCTGTCAGGAACCCAACACTTAGATGCTCATATCTTTTCATTCTTTCATCACCGGAGGCTCAATCTCTGGAATGTAGTAGTCATGGTACTCCTCTTGACTTCCCCAAGTCCATACTTTGTTGAGATACAACCTCTGAGAGATCTGGACCTGATTGTCAGACCTTGCTGCATGCTCTATTCTTGTTCACCGGATCAAAACACTCTTCAATCAGACTTTCAGTATAGACATACTATGTGCTGCGGATGTGTGGGATAGACTTTCTTGTCATCAATGACAACAATCAAGAAGCCACACAGTGTCTTTTGCCAACAATCTCCCCCTTTGGCATTGATGACAACACTTAGTGAAAAATGACTAAGTGTTGTAGAAAACTCCCCCTTAGCTGATGCTCTGTCTTATGTACACTTTTACTGGAGCTCCCCCTTAGCTAGATTCCACATTTTTCACTACTCCTCACTCCCCCTTTGACATCAATGGCAAAGGGTGAAATTCGCACACCAAAATTTGCAAAAATCAACCTATACATAGCCGCATAAGTATATATACATGTTATACTTACATATACTTAAGTATATCTGCAAAAGTGGTTTTCAACTGGACAAATTCTATTGCCCAACTCTGCTTCATCCTATCCAGAATTGAGATGTGACTACTTATCAAAAATACAAAAGATTCTGCCCTTTTTAAGTCTGCCGGATCACTGGTTCAGGCTGTGGTTTGAGCATCAGTTAGGGCCTCATGCATTGCCTCTAACTTAGGGATAATTATCCCTCTTAGTTCACTCAGTTTGCTTATTCTATTCTTCTTCTCCTTCTCTAGCCTCTTTATCTCATTTATAGTGGCAATAGCCTAGCACTCTTGATTCATTATGGATGAGGTGAGAGGATCAAAATTCTGAGATAAACTTGACAGTTTACTCTCTTGTTCTTCCACCTTCTTTGCAATGTTTGTTGTCACTATGGACCAAGATAAACAAAATTTGTATAATTCTCCGCCATCTTTAAGAGCATTTTCTAGGCTCTTTATCCCAATATCCAGATTTCTCCTATCATTTGATATGAGTCCCTGTACTTCAGAGAATCTCTTACCCAAAAACTCTTTCTGGACTTTCTCTTCTACTGATTTCTCCAAAGAATCAAAATGTGTGCTAACAGAATTAACAAGAGATTTCAGATTACCAGATGAAGAGGCCAAAAGATCCTTTTGGAAGGATGGCATGATTTTCTCTAGCACACCGGATGCAATCTCTATCAGCTCATAGTCTTCCATGTGAGACTTCAGAAGCTTTTCTTTTGCTTTGGCTTGAGCAAAAGATGTGACCTTCATTGTCTGGATCAGAGAGAGGGAGTCAAAATTGAGTGGTCCTTGAAATAATTCTGGCTCATCTATCTCTAACATTTCTTTGTTCAAGAAGCTCTTTACTGCCTCAACAGTGTCTCTTGCCAGAGACAAAGTCTTCTTTCCTTTTCTCACTTCAGAGCTATCATCTGGGATCTTCTCTGTTTGATCTTCTTCTCTTCCCTTTGCCTCTTCTTCTTGACTAATTTTCTCTTCTTTTCTTTCATCTCCTTCAGTTCCAGAGTCTGCTGGGGGATCTAGAAGAGAAATGTTTACTTCTTCATGGAATTCCTCTTCTGAAACAGAGGAATCCAAGTCCTTAGTCCTCTCCTCACTTATCTCCTTTGGCTCTTCTGCATTTTTCTCAGTAAATTCTTCTTTTGATGGACTTAGTCCTTCGTCATCCATGGTAGAAGGTTCATCATCTATGTCCTCTATAACAGGAAGATTGAATCTTTTAAATGCATTCCGAAGGATGTCTTCAGTCTCTTTTGCCACCTAATCAGTCTCTCCGAGCATAAGTTTGTTCATTCTTGCTTTGCTTCGGAACTCATCCTTGCAGTCCTTGAAGATCATGTTCATTTGTTGAGAGGTAATGGAAGGATAGAGTTGAATAGCAATCTACTCCCGGATCTCAAGGTCATTTGCCTTAGCATTCTCATTTCTTAGTTCAAGTTCTTTCTCTAGACTTTTGGGAATTAGAGAGATGATTTCAATGAATGCTTTATTATAGATGTTTAGATACCTGACTGTAGCATCTTACAAGATCTTCTGGTCAACTTCACTATATTCATCATAAAATTTAGTCATTGGTTGCAGATTCCCATCCATAGTGACTGATTTGATGACATCATCAATGGAGAGAGTAGGCCTTTCAACAAATTCTTCTGCCTCTTCTTCCTTGTTATGACCAGTAGACGATTCACCAGATGTTTTCTTCTTCTTCCTCATTTTCTTAACTTCTTCATCAGATTCTATTTCTTCATCATCCTTTTAGCTTATGTATGACCTTGTGGCCTTTGTCTTCGTTCTCTTCTCTCCCTTTCTAGATGTCTTGGCTTCCAGTTTTGAGGATTTTGAGCTCTTAGAGGTGGCAGGTGCAAAGCTCTTGGAGGATCTAGTCTGGGAGGGGGCTTGTACCAGATTACTTTCTTTTTCTACTTCTTGTCTCTCCTTCTCAGCTCTTTCTAATTTTTCTCTATTTGCATCAACTACCTCTTTTGAAATGCCATATCTTTTGGCAACTTCCTCTACTTCCCTTCTCACTTTTCTTTTCATCTCTGGTTTTCTTTGTTCAACATGAATTTTCACACTCAATTCTTGAAAGGTTCCAAATCTTTCTACCTTAGGGTCCTTAGGCTGACTCAGCAGGTGTTGGACATGCAGTTCTAGGATTTTCTCATCTACCTCATATCCCATTGGAATAATCTAGACTGTTATGGGCTCTACTGCCTCCATTAGGCATTGATCAGTGTCTACCATGAAACACACTGTATCCTTGTATTTTTCAACTAGAGATTGGGGAATTCTTTCTCTGGCCTGCATCATACTTTGGAAGTTTTTGAAGTACCCCCAGAGTGCTGTAGTTTGAGCCTTAGCATCACCAAGCCCATACATATAATCTTTGATTTGTATGGCAACCGGTCTGTCATTTTGCCATACCCAACCATTGGATCCGGGTAGCTCATTCATATAGTAAAAGAAGAGACATAGAATTAGGCCACCATACTTAAATGAGTTCTTCTTATCCTTCTTTATCTTTTGCAAGTTTTCTAACAATTGTCTTAGAAGAATCTTGCATAGCTCATAGTTTGCATTTTCCCTTAGCATCTGATAAGTAGTAAAAATTGTAGTTCCAGATACAGAGTTCTCCCTGCTGGAATGATATATTTTGTAGCCAATTATCATAGAGGCAAATTTGATATCTTGATTTGTGATATCTTCTATTGTCATTGCCCTTTTGTCAAACTTTGATCCAGTAGCCTCACTTACTGTTTGGTTTTTGACCGATTTGAGAGCAGGCAACCCATCGGATGAGTGCAAACTAGTTACTACCCTAATTGCGTCCTTTGTTATCATAAAGGGCTTCAACAACCACATGAAGTTATCATGTATTCTACTAAGAACATACTGGACCCATTCATCTTCTGTGAAATAGGGAAAGTGGATGTAATGTCCAAAATACTTATCCCAGATGGCCTTGTATTGAGGTTTAAGTTCAAATGTTTCATCTATTAATTGCTTGTGATAGATATCCATCAGCTTGGATTCCCCAAATTCCTCAATGTTGGCGTGAATGTATACCCTAACATCTTCTACGTGTAGAACCCCATGCGGAATACTAGAGAAGGCGCCTAAGGGATCAACTTCTAGGGATTTGTAAGGATGTTTCTTGAACTTAGGGTGTGACCTATTAGTGATCTTAACAACATTTGGTGTAGCCATCTTGCAAAAGATTCAGAGAGAGAGATATTCAAGAATGGAAATACCTTTTTATGCTTCTAGGGTTCACGATATGAGCTAGAAAAGATCGTTGGTTGAATCAGATTTTGTGGTTGATCCTTGAGAGGGTTGAAGTAATCTTGTTGCAGAGCTCTTTCTTTCTTCTTCTTGAATGCAAATGTGCAAATGATGAACAAAAGAACCCTTATATTTCTGCGCAAAACCTAATTTCATATTGTAATAAATGCACACCTTAAGTCATTTCAGTTTCCTTGTTCTGAGAGAGATCCTTCCGAATCACTGAGATGAACTTAGAATTATTCTTGTTGATAATTAACAATCTATCTCCCTTTCTCCAATCATTCCATTTATCCGTAGATCAAGATGTTTCAATTTGAATCATACCGGATCTAATTGTGAAAATCCTGCTTTTACCAGATGACTGTTAAACCAGATCAATCTTGGATGATTAACCTCTTCAAAACTCCTTGCAGATCTTTTATATTTTTACCAAGGGTTATTTAGGTATCTCTTTGAGAACTCTTCAATCCACAATACTCCATGTGCCAATTTTAGGCACCAATTGATTGGCTGGGGGAAATTGTTTTCCTTTGTGACTCCCCCTGAGCCAGAGCTCATCTATTTAGTTTTTGGAAGGAATATCAGCACCAGATTTTGGTGCGGATCCATCCCCAACATTTTTTGTACTTCTCTTTACCCAAATCTTGTTCATCTCCCTTTGGACTTCATCCACATTCACTTTTCTTTTTCCTTTGTCTTGATTTTGATTATGTTGCACCGGACCCTTTTTATCCTGATTCTTACTTCTGCAGAATTTGGCAATATGACTGAATCTATTGCAATTGTAGCAAGCTATATTTATTTGCATATTTGACTGATATCCTCTTGATCTGCATTGATTAGCCATATGTCCCATTCTATTGCATGCAAAGCATCTACCATTGAATGAATTATTTATTTGCATATTTCTACATTCATGAGATTTGTGACCATACCTTTTGCAGTTAAAACACTATCTAGAGAAGGATGAATTAGTCTGATTTATTATTCTTCTGCATTGATTTGATTTATGACCAAAGTTATTGTAATTGTAGTAGTATCCATTGAAGGATGGATATCTTTGAGCATTTGGTTGCCTTACCGGAGGTCTTCTAGGCCTATACCTTGGATTTCCTGATCCAGAGTTCTTCTGACCAGATCTAGAATTTTCACCTTTTTCATATCCCAAGCCATGCTTATCATCTACCCTCTTTTGGCTTTCAAGAAGAACTTCAAGTTGAGTAGAGCTTATCTTGAATTTCTCTTTGTATTCATTTTGTTGTTTGAAGATCCCTGTTAAGAGTGTCTAGCTGATTCTTAAGTTGTTCTTCATTATCTCTAGCTTCTTCAAGATCAAATTCCTGATGCCTGATTATTCTATCTATTTTGTGGCAGTCTTCTTACTTCTCCTTGAGAGATTGTTTTAGATTATCTTCAATTTTTCTTTTCTCTTCAATTTCTTGGGTGAATTTCATAACCCCTGATTCCATTTCATGTCTTACCATAATGACCTCTTTTGATAGCTTCTCACATAACTTGTTTTTCTCATTCAGATCTTCATTAGTATCATTGGCTTCACTTTGACTTGCTAATTGTTGCAGCAGTTCCTTTCTCTTTTTCATAGAGATACTTAGTTTTTCTTTTAGTTCATTTAAGAAATCATCAGCTTGTTTGAGTCTTTCCCTCAAGTTATTGACTTCAGAGTGAGATTGCTCAAGATAATCTAGGGCAGACTGAAGTTGTTCCCTCATACCATACATATCCATTGAGATTCCCAGATCTTCCTCAAGCTGTTAGGATCTGTTTGGAGCAACCTGGCTCTAACACCAATTGTTGGAAACAAGGTGGATAACTGAGAGGGGGGGGGGGTGAATCAGTTATCTTAATTATTTAACTTTCTCTTCTTCTTTAACAATTAGTATAGTATCAAAACATATAAGCATACATGAACATGAGAGTAGAAAAGATATCAACACACATAACACCAGGATTTTTACATGGAAAACCCTGTTAAGGGAAAAACCATAGGGTGACTAACCCAAGATTGTATTCTCTGTTAAAAGAATAGAAGTACAAAATGGCACTTGCCAATTAGGGCTCACTACCCGAGCACACTGCTCACAAGAGGCACACTGCCTACAAGAGACTCACTGTCTACAAAGTTATGGAAGGTAACCAGATGCTTGAACTGATGAGAAGCATCTGCTAATGTTGGGGTTCAATTCCAGTTAGGCTCAATATACTGATCTACTGCACTTCATCCTTCCTATGCTTAGAGCTACTGTTCTGTCACATACCGGACCTGTATTGCTGCTTCCACACAGCTCTCTACCTTTCCTCACACAATCTAACACAACTCACACTACTTCATACCAAAATCCACCTGGTATATATATCCGCATCAAGGATCTCAACATCTTTCTAGTCGGCATCTGAAATACTCAAGATTTTCCCAACACACTGATCTGTCGGCTAAATCCATGCTTACTATGCGATGCGTATCAAGGACATAGACATAAAAATCATCAATCATGTCAGCCAACCATGTATGATCCCTTAAGAAGCTTGATCACCATCAATTTTTCATCTGGATTAAAGTTTGATGCTCTGCCAGTTAGTTCTTCCTTAGTCTACTCTGCCTGTCAGGAACCCAACACTTAGATGCTCATATCTTTTTATTCTTTCATCACCAGAGGCGCAATCTCTGGAATGTAGTAGTCATGGTACTCCTCTTGACTTCCCCAAGTCCACACTTTGTTGAGATACAACCTCTGAGAGATCCGGACCTGATTGTCAGACCTTGTTGCATGCTCTGTTCTTGTTCACTAGACCAAAACACTCTTCAATCAGACTTTTGGTATAGACATACTATGTGCTGCGGATGTGTGGGATAGACTTTGTTGGCATCAATGACAACAATCAAGAAGCCACATAGTGCCTCTTGCCAACAAGGTGTTGTTATCAATTTTGTTTTTAAATTAAGGTAGGATTTAGAATGTGAAAAGGTGGGATTTATACATAAGATGGGGCTAGGCACAACATTTAATGGTTTGATAAGGGGGTAAAGGGGGACAAATCAAAGGGAAATTAAATATGGGGTTAGAACATGGGATGGGGATAAAAATTAAATTAAAGGGAACACATAGGAACTCTAAACAAAACCATGGTATTGACATAAGAAAGGGTGTTGAAGGCATAAGACAACTGAGGGGGGGGTGAATCAGTTGTATCAAAAAGTTTAAACTCTCATAAGCATAATCACATCCACATTGATTTACTTAAACCCTTAATCTATTATGAAGATTAAACATGAAAATCAAATAACAAAAACTTAACCACATCAACACCATGAACAAAAGAACCCCATATTTTTACGTGGAAAAACCTAAAAGGGAAAAACCATAGTGAGGATTAGCTCACAATATAAAGTAGTAGCAACACTGAATTACAAGAGGCTCGCTACCATACAAAGAATGCTCATTGTAGGGGACTCACTGTTCAAGTGGACTCACTACCCACTAAAAAAGAAAGAAGAAAGAAGAAGTTCACTGATAAAATTGCATCTAACACATGCATGGGTTTAGTTCAAATGAAGTGTCAGGGCTCAAAAATGCAGGTTGCCAACCCTTAGAGGATGCCAAGCTCTATGTTTAGATTTGCAACGTTTTTGAACTAACTCGATGAAATCAACCTTCAAGGTTTGATGATTTCCTACGCTTTAGGTCCTACTACACCTAGGCGGGTGAACCTTGGAAAATTAAAGCAGACTGAATGTGAATGTGTGTACTAATTGGATCTATCTACAATGGCAAAGGATATAGGATAGATAAAAAGCTTGCTAACTGATTAATAAGTAATTGGTAGAAATTGTATAAGCAATATCAAGATAAAGGATTTAAATAATAAGTTAAATAGGACCAGTGCCTTATTGGGTAACAGAGTCAATTGAAGGGCTAGGACTAGTGGTTTCCTAATGGTAATAATTCTAATTGTTTGGCACAATTCTAGTTTATAACTTGTATAAACGTGCAGGGAGATGATTGACAGACTCTTCTTAAATGATCCAATCAATATGATCTAATTCCTTGTTATTCACCAGAAGGCAATTTAATCCTTTCTTGAAGGAACCAATTGAGTGAAATATGCAAGAGATGATTGATAATATCAATATGGAGACAGAATGGCAATCCTAATTATATGGCTCTACTTAGTAATCCACACTTAACACTTCTATGCCACTATGACTAAGTCGGAAGGGTTTAATTCCTTAAAGGGATACCAACCTATTAATCACACAGATACAACAAATGTGTATTGACAGATCAAATATATACTTGATATGTTAATCTGAAAACAAGGAAATGCAGAAATGGAGACAACCATACAACTAAATAAATTTAACAAACAACTAATGCCAAAGTAAAACCACTAAATCAGAGAACTTCAATTTCTTCTTCAAATAAAATATATAGCATGGCAATTATGAGACATTGTATTTTATGTATATGTTTATATTCTACTGCTGATGATCTTTCAGCACCAATTGTTTGAACCTATATAGATGTTTCTATGAAGAGACATAACTCTTCAATAAGTCTTTTGGAAACTTAAAAAACATTAACAACTATTACATAATCATGATTAGGCTCTATTCAGCCATAAATAAACTTTAGCCAAGTGATCTAAATACTCCTGATCATGGTAAGAATCAGTAAGGTCAATAGCATCTCTGGTAATCATATCAAGTGTGACCATTCTTTCCAGGTGTCTGCAAGCTTCTCCAGATGCAAAAATTTTGTCTTTGAGAGCTCCTGTGGCCTCGTGTAATATGACTTGATAATCAAAAATCCATTCTTCTTTGCTCTTTACCTCTCCATTGTCTTTAAATAACACGGGCACTCCTGCATGTGAAGCATCGGTACCTTCCTTAGCATCAGCTTTAAGTTTGTCATAGTATTTTTGGTGTTGTTTAAGCAATGCTCCTGCATCGGAGATATCTGTACTATCAGTAGCACTTCTGCTTTGTATCTCAATCAATTTTTCCTGTATTCTCTTTTCAAGTCTTTCATGTTCTTTAACTACTTTGTGATTTTCTGAGTAATTATCCCAAAACTGGTTTAACCACCACACCATGTTTGCATACCTGCTCTGTAGTATTGTAACAAATTCATCTATCTGAATTTGTGTTGCCTGGTCAGGGGATAATGCTTGAATGCTTTGTGAGCTCTCACCTTGAGTTATTCTTTTTGTGGATTGACCAAAAGTACTCTTAACATCATCCTTCAAGTAATCATTTTCTTTTGTCAATCTTTCACAGCTCAATCTGTATGCATATCTCTCTTTGATCAACATTTGAGCTTGTGCCTTGTTCAATTTTGCAACATTGATACCAATGTCAATAGTAATCAGAGGGTCAGTTTCCCCTGCTTTCAAAGTCATGACATGGCCAAAAGTCTTTTCAATATCTATGATGGCCGTTTTCTGATGGGGAGGATATAACGCCCATATCATTAAGGAATTTTCATCATTGTTGTATCTTGTTCCCATATATACTTCATTAACTCCTTCTGGAGTAAGTTTATACTTATCATTTGAGCTATTCAAAAAACTGTCAAAAACTAAAGCAGAATTTAAATCAAGGCCAGGAAAAATCATAACGCTTGCATCCTTAAGCAATTGTCTACCCCTGCTAGGTGTCATGTCTTGCATTTTTTTATCTACTGTTACCTTCAGCATATCTAATAATTGTGTTTCATTATCAACAGAAACATCATCTACTAACTCTCTGATCTCTTTCCCTTTGTATTTATACAAGAATGACTTAAATTCTTTTGACTGAATAAATTTATCATCAGAGATGAAAGAATCATAAGCTGTTTGGCATGGATCCTCATTAGCAGTCCCCTCCTCATCATGTAGCACAACAGGAGGCTGATATTGTAGCATTTTCCTTTTGGGCATTTTTGCTGTTTTGTCCTGTGGCTGTTCTTGATCTGCCATTTCTTCATTCTCAGAGGATACAACTTCAATCTCTGCTAGTTGCTTTTTCTTTTCACTTAAATCCCTATTATATTTTTCTATCACCAACTCAACTTCAGCCTCTTCTAAGTTTCTAATAACATCGTCATGTGGATAATGTATGTGAATGTATCCACTAAGATTTTGTTTCCTGCGTGTAGAGTTAATAAAACCTTCAGGGGTCAAACCCTTTCCTGGCCTCAGCACTCCTCATATTATAGTGCGTTAATTTATCCAAAATGAGACTATAACCTTCTTTTGAAACCACAGTAAAATCTCCAAAACATAAAGTGATGGGCATAAATGATTGTTTATCATGTGAACTCAGATGCATTACATTTGAGCAATGCATTTGCCTGATTATTTCTAAGTATGCAAGCCTGTCAGGGACAGTCTTGGGCAATATGAATGGAGCATCTTCAAAACCATAAACCCTGATCATAGTCGCATCCTCAAAGCAATACCAGTCTCCCCAATTATGAGTGACAGTAGGGGGGCCACCAAAATCCTTTGGCCTGAGGAATCTTTTTATTTCAGTAGAAATTGAATATTCACAGGGGTGGTTAAAATACCTGTACAAAACTTTTACATAGTGTTCTTCAAATTGGGTATAGCTGGAGTGGGCATATCTACTATCCCATATTCTGGTCCACATTTGTATGGGTATCTTTTCCCCTTTCTTATCTGTAGTAATAACTTTAAGCTCACCTGGCCATAACCCTACTTCCTGGCTGAAATACAACACCATGTGCATAAGCATTGAGTAATGCTCAAAAGAGCATGCTGGGGCATTGTTTTTTATTGCATATAAGCCAGAATCCATTCTATTAGCAATATAGGAAGCATAATCAAACTGCCTCGCATTATGACACTGAATGTCAGAGGCTATGACCATTAGAGGGATAGTCATGAACTTGAGGACCTCTGAACCAAGGACTTGGCCCACAGAATAATAGGTATACTGTATATATGGTTCAAATATGGCTACATGAAAGTGAGGACCATCATTTTCAGTTAAGGGCATCACTTCTCCTTCAATCCTGGGCCTATGAATGGGCAACTTCCATCCATTGTAAGTTGTATCCATTCTCCAATATTCTTTCTCAAGATCTTCATAAATAATAGGGACAGTGCATAAATCATCTAGATCAAACACTTCACAAATAGCATTTTTTGACAAATGCACAATTGGTTCCCCTTGTGGGTTGCAGAGGGCTTTTAGGCTTTGTAGACACCCTAAAATGACCATGTCGTCAAATCACTTGCATTTCGTAATCTGTCAAATCACCAACATTTCCCACATTAATTAAATAATCTAATTATTTAATTAATTTCATCAAATTCTTCTAAATCACCAAATTGTGACATTAATTAAATAAATCCTCTTTATTTAATTAATTAAATTAAATTCCTTTAATATTCTTCCAAAATTAAATAATGTCAATTATTTAATTAAATCATTATCCTTTTTCAAAATTCAAATCCACATTAATTAGATAAACCCAATTATTTAATTAATTCCCTCTTATCTAAAATTAAATAATTCTTAAATTATTTAATTAAATCAAAATCATTCTTCTAAAAACATGCACAACAATTAAATAAATTTATTTATTTAATTTGCTTTCAAATCTCCTAAATTAAATAATTTTAATTATTTAATTATTTCTTCCAATAATATCTTCTCTAAATTTAAATAAATCAAATATTTATTTAAGTTGCTTTTTCTTCTAAATTTGAGTTATCTCTAATATAACTCAAGCTTTCTATATTTAATAAAGCCAAATATCTTCTTTTCTCATGCAAATCTCTTCTTCTTGTTTTAAATCACTTAACTGACTATTACATTCTGTTAATTGCTTTAACTCATTCTTCTATTCTTGATAACTCCTCTCATGCAAAAGAAAGCAAGACACATGTCTTCTTCTCATTCGTTGCACGTTCCTCAACTGTCCTCCTCCATTGATTCTTCTGAATTATCTGGACCGTTGATCGATCTCTGTTGAAATCTATATAAACCCCCCTCATCTCCTTCATTGAGCCTCTCTCTTCGATCGTATTCTCAGGCATACTTAACAGATCTTTGAGCATACAAAAACGTGTCGATCGAGCAACTTTACGATCTTTTAACATTGATCTTTGAGCACATTGAGCACACTACTTGTTTGTTGCAACTATGGTTTCGCAACTTGATTGAACAATCCACACTTCTCCAAAAGGGAACAATACAGGTTTTGGTAAGAGCTTTCATTTGTCTTTGATTTTATGATAATGGCTTTTACTTAGATTGGTTCGCTTTATGTGATTGGTTTTTGGTTTTATTAGTTTAGATTAAATCAATTTTTCCTCATACACATTTTGGCACACCCGGTGGGACCCACTAATCCCTTTGTTTCTTTGAGAAATTGTTTTTTTTGAAGTCACAGTACGGCACAGCGCAAACAACATTGCACAGTGCTTCTGCCAGTATCTTTGAGCGCTCTTGGAGGCACAGTTTAGTGCCCTCGGGGGCACTACGGCGCTTCTAGCAGCACAGAGCGGTGCTTTTGGCATCACAGAATGGCACTCTCGACAGCATCGTTAGGTGCTTCTGGCTAAATTAGGTTTTTGACTTCATTTTGTGTTTGCAGGGGTTTTCTCGTTACATATCTTGTGGATTTGTCTGACAAGCTATTGTATTTGTCTTTCAAACCTGCTTTTTGATACTTCCTAAAGCTGATTTATTTAGGGGTATCTTCGATAGTTACGTTAATCTATTGTGTTGTTACACTTTTTGAGTTTTCTAGATTTCACGATTCAGATCTATCAGATATTATTGCTCAGAACAGTAGATCAACCATGAAATCCCATTTTGATTTGGTTCTTTTGACAAAAGCAAAATTGTTCATGATCTGAGACCGTGTGGCGCATTCAGCATAACAGTATCGCGCTTTTGGATACATAGCACAACACCTCTGGTCCTTGTTCAACGCTTCTGTTAGTATCCTGCAACGCTTCCGGTATACACTACATCACTTTTGGCATAACAATATCGCGCTTTTGGATGCACATTATAGCGCTTCCAGTTATTTTTCAGCGTTTCTGGTGATATTCAGCAACACTTCGGGTTTGTGATATAGCGCTTTTTAGAATACAGTAAGTCACGTACGGTAAGATAGCACAGCGCTTTTGGTCAAGTTAATTTTTCTTTTGCTAACTTGTGAATTTTTGGTGGAACTAACTCACTTGTTGTAGCTTCTTATTACTCACACAGAGCCAATAGGTGTTTTTAAAATGTTCATGCAGGACGAGCATTGAAGACCTCTTGATTTATCTCACTAAGTCTTAGAAACACATTGCATGCTTAAAGGGACAATTGAACAAATCTTTTCTTTGCAATCTAAGTCTTAGGAACATACTGCTTTTCTTAAGGGACAATGGACATGTATGCACAAACATCTCAATTTTCTAAGGGACAATGGACATGAATGCCAAACACTTCAATTTCATAAGGGACAATTTACAACTACAAATGTGTGTGTGCTTAGTTTAGTTGCACCTTATTTTTCTTATAATGAGACAATTGAACCTTTGTTTGACATGCTTGCTCTTACTTTTTTGTACTTCCTTTAGAAGGACCTACTTTTGGATTGCGCTTCATCCAAAAGGGATGACCCTAAGCGGAGTTTTCCTTTGAACCGCTATATAAGAGGGATAAGGCGAAAGCCAAGTCCTAACCGACGTCAGCCTTACCTTGTGGTGCCAAACTGAAAAGAGGTGTACTAGCTCTTTGTGGAAACGATTTTCACATTGAGTGAAGTGTTTGATACTCTTAGTAGGATTGGTTAAAGCTTTTAGTAGCTTGTCGCATTACTCGTAAGGCGTTGGTCCCTCAAAGTCACTAAGAACCATTTTAGATAGAGACTACCCGACCTACCTCTGAACATTGCGGTAATCATCAGTGCAAGGGGAATCGATTTAAGCCCTTAAGATACTCACCATTGGCTCCCTTGAGAAGAGATAGTATTCCCTTGGACATAAAGCTCTTGTGACCTACTTGAGCTTTCCAAGGGGAGGGTGAGATATCCCTACCTATCGTCTCTCGCAAAGATACTAAATATCTGACACCTTAATGGAATGATATTTTTATCGACATAATATTAAGCTGTGAGTTGATCTACTGCAATGAAACCTTGTCTCTAGGGATAAAAAGTGCTTGTTATTGATTGCAATTGTCTTATACCTATGGAAACATTGGGCTTGTTTGGAGCCTGGAATATACACTATCTATTGTGTCAGTCCCTTGTGTGTGCCAACATTGTTTGCTGTGTTTTCTCTTGCCAAACAAATCCAATCAGAAACAGAAACAATCCATCAAAATTTTACCTTTTTGAAACATCAGACACTACTTCAGCGCCCCTGGTATTACAGCAGCTCACCTTTGGCAGTATAGTAGATCACCTTTGGCACAGCAGTAACCTGCCTCTGGCAAAAATTCTACTTTAGCGCCCTTAGTATAACAGTAGCTCGCTTTTGGTCACTATGGCTCGCCTTTGGCATAGCAGTAACTCGCTTTTGGTAGCTCAGTCCGTCGCCTTTGGCATCACAGTAGCATGCTTTTGGTTGCACAGTCCTGCGCCTCTGGTCAAATAGTATAGCGCTTTTGGTCTAGTACTTTGTGCATCAGAGTTTGTCCATTTCTCAAAGCATCTCATAGAAACCCAGCATTACCTGTCTTGTCCTAGTGTATTCCATGGTAACCACTAAGCTCTAGCAAACTATGAAGTCCAAGCAAGTTGTCCCTAAGAAGCGCAAGTCACCTCCTCACACACCGCAATCAGGTCATCTCAACATTACTCCCAAGGTCACTCCTAGTACACCCGCGGAAAAACTAATCAGCGCTCCGAACATGCCGCACATTGACGAACCAAGCAATCCTCAAGAGGGTAGGGTCCCTTTGGTAAGAACACTTCAATATACCACCAGTTTGCCTCTGGATTTTGTGCCACAAGGATATACTTTTGAGCAAAACCCACCTCAAGAGGATAGGGCCCCTTTGATAGGTACATCGCAATACACCACTGGCTTGCCTCAGGATTTTGTCCCACAAGGTTATACTGTAGATTTAGTCCCATCTCAAGAAGAGTGACACTTTGAAATAGGTCAATCCTCTCAAGTAGATGGGCAAGATCTTGATGAAATCATACAGGAGCCTAGAGTCGTGGCCGCCTTTGACAAAATCCTTAGTGAAAACCAACATCATTTCTTTCGCTTGCTTGCAGAGCAAGGCGCCAAGCTACCTCAAGATTTTGATTTATCCACTCTCAAGGAGAACAACAATGCCCAAGATACCTTATAAGCAGTGCAAACCATGTCCACAGTGACTACGCCCTTACCTACACAAGGCTCGTAGTATAGGAACCCCCTTTTTCAAAATCTAATAGGGGAGAGGCCCATATCACCGCTTCTGACTCCTATGGAGATCTATAAAAACCAACAAGAAACTCTCCAACGTCAAGCAGAGTTAGCTAAGCAAGCCACCTTAGATCGATCGAATATGCAACCACCTCCTAAAGTGTCCACGCCAATCGCAAGTGGAATCTTGGTTACCCCATCACGCTTAGGTTTCCCACCAAATTACAATCTGGGGAACAATTATGTAGCCATGCAACAAGGGTCTCAACAAATGCCACCTCCTATAACATCACACCTTCATGTCTCTCAACCAATTAGATTCATGCAACCCCAACCACCACATTCTTCTACTCTCATCCTTAAGCAACCCCAACCACAACATTCTTCTACTCTCATCCTCAATCAACCTCAACCATCGCAAATCACTTCTACCTATGCCCCCTCCTCCACAACATTCATCCTCGCTCAACTTCTTTCACACATTGCCTAGCCACTCTCAACATGCCCAACATCAAGTTTCCCAAAGCTATGTGCCGCCATTGCCACCTAATCAAACGCACTTTAGCTTTCCTCCACCCAATTCTTTTCTTCAACCATCACAAAGCCAACATTCTTACCTAGCGCCACCTCCACCTCTTCCAAACCAAAGCCTCCAATTCCAACCCAATCTGAACCAAACGTACAACCTATATGATCCCAATCAATCTTATGACCCTTATAACACCAGTGTGCATGGCTTACATTATAATCTTCTATATGGGCATCAACAACCACTTTTTGGACAACAGGAGATGTTACCAACCCCTCCCATGACTATGGAGCTAAAGATCGCAGAAGTTCAACAGCAGCTATCTGATCTTACATTTGGCCACACCAAAAAGACCTTCTCCTTAGAGGAAGTGTGTCCTTACCCTTTTGATCGGTCACTACCAATGATCCCTTTTCCTCAAAATTTCACTATTCCCAAGTTTGATAAATACAAAGGAAAAGGTGACCCAAAAGACCATCTTAGGGAATTCTATCTTGCTTGCTTCGAGGTCTCACATAACAACACATATCTTATGCATCTTTTTCCTCGCAGTTTGGGAGGTCAAGCAATAGAATGGTTCTCACACTTACCCACGGGTATCAAGTCTTTCAACGAGCTAGCAGAGAAGTTTGCCACCCACTTTTCTTACAACGCAGAGCATGAGATTTCCATGACTGATCTATGCAACAATAAACAGAAAAATGGTGAAACTTTCATTTCTTTCCTTCAACGATGGAGACAAATGGCTAGCAAATTCCCTTTCAAGATTCCAGAGAAACAACTTGTTAGCATATTTGTGCAGAACCTCAACCAAGAGTTAGGTTTCCATTTACAAATTCTTAGTGCTACAACCTTCGACGAAATCACATACAAGGGAATCAATATTGAGAAGGCCCTCATTGCTAAGGGTGTGGTCAAAATCTTTAAGGAAATGAAAGATAGCACTCCTCATCAACAATCGAACGATAAACCCAAATATTGGAACAAAAACAAAAATGTGGTCAATGATGGGGTGGTCGATACTAAACATGTCCAAACGTTGCAAACACCGCTACAGCTCTCCAAACCAAGTCAAGCTCCACCTCAACAAAAGCAGCAACAAAGGCAGCCTTATCAAAACCAACAGCAATGACAACAAGAGCGGCCTCAATAAGATTATCCTCCACGACGTCAGTTCACTCCCTTGGGAGTGCCCATCGAATCAGTCTTACAGCAAGCTTTGCAGAAAGGGCTCATCACTTTACCTGATGCTCCCCCATATGGCAAGCCTGTTTACAAAACTGCGCGTTATAGAGACAATGAATATTGTGAGTTCCACAGGAGCAAAGGGCATCGAACCGCATCTTGCATGAAACTTAAGCACCTCATCCAAAACCTCATCGACGGTAATCAAATCACTTTTGAGGATGAATCACCTGTTCAACACATGAACAAAGATCTCGACATGTACAAGGAACCATTTCCTCATCACGGTCCACCTCCTCCTCAGGATAGAGGTAAAGGTATCAATCATGCTTCCACATCCTTCGATTCCATTGTAGGTCGTTTTGAAGAGAGTCGAGTGTCTACCCTCACAATCAAAGGCAAATCTACGGATTATGCTGTTACTACTCGTCGTGGTCATGTCACCATTTGTGGTCCTACACCTAGGCTTCCGGTTCAGTCTGATTATAATCTTGTCGAACATCTAGGGAGAACACCAGCACATATCTCTATTTTGGACCTTCTACGGTCATCACCTGCACATAGAGTGGTGCTAGAAAAAGCCCTCCAAGAGTCTTCCATTCTTAACAACATAGCGGTCGCAGATTTCCAAGCTATAGTAGGTAACATTGCTTCATCCTACAATGTGGTCTTCTCTGAGAAAGACCTCCCCTCCCATGATCCGTGTCACAATGATGCTCTTCATATTGAAGTTCTCATCCATAAGCGCAAAATCAAACGTATACTCATAGATGGTGGTGCTGGTCTCAACATCTGTTCTTTAAAGTTACTTAAGCAATTGGGATACTCTGAGGATCATGTCAACACTGAGCATAGTATTACAATCAAGGGGTATGATGATGCAGAATGCCATTTAGCAGGTGTTATTCACTTGCCTATACAACTGGGCCCTGTCATGCTTGAAACTAGGTGTCAAGTCCTTGATATTGAGCTGCCTTACAACATTATCCTAGGCCGCCCATGGATCCATGCAATGAAAGCTGTTCCCTCCACGTACCATCAGTCTTTAAAGTTCCCATACAATGGTATGGAGATCACTATCCCAGGAGACCCTAATCCTTTCGAATTTTGCCGTGTCTTGCAAGGAAGCTATAAGAATTGCAACCAAGTGCCTAAAAATGACAAAGCCCTTGAATCCCCACTATATGTTGATCCTGAAACTCTGACACAAGCCTCTACAAGTGAATCTACACACCTCCCCAAAATCACAGCTTGCGTCCGGGATATAGGCTTTGGCACTTATGATATCTCAGAATCTTGTTGTGTAGGGCGGATGCCTTTATCTCCAAAATCTTATGACGAACGACCCATTGCCAAAGTAACCAAAAAAGCAGCTATTCCTCCCCCAACATTCCTAACCCAATTCCAACATGGACAGTTATTGGAAGAGGAAACTATTGAGGACATCTCTTCTTGGCTCTATAAGGAGAAAGAACCAGTCACAATACCAGTTAAGCAATATGGCAATGGTTTAAGAATAGTAAAAAATATGGGCTATAAAGGCAAATGTGGCCTTGGGAAACAGAATCAAGGAACTATGGAACCCATTGTTGTGACAAAGAAGCTAGACAAGAAGGGATTAGGATTTGGTGAGAAGGTACCGCATGCCTTGGACATCGAGTATATCCTCGACGAGGTAGCTAACACTTTCCTTGCCGATTCGACATCTACAGAGGATATCATCGATGACTCTTCCCTCCACATGACCAACCTATTCACAGAATCCTCCATTTTTACGCTATCCTCCGTATCCTTAACCTCCACCACCAGCACCCAAAATGTAACACTTGTCTACCCTGAACTTATTGATTGGGACCAACAAGGGTCCCCCGTTATAGATGTATTTCAGAATGACAAAGCTTTAGCTGAGTTCATGGGACTTCGGGAAGGTATCCCTCTTGGCGATCATAAAGCGGGTTTTGTATTGGAACTAGAGCCAACGGCTTATTTTGGTGAGAATGCCAAACCCTCCAGTCACAAAAGTACAAATAAAGAAAGATCTCTAGGTGAAAACCACACTGTGGCACCTCCTGATCACAAAATAGTAAAAACAAAGGACGTATCCAAAGGTGAAAACCCAATTGTGGCACCTGAGGATGGAGGATTTGACCTTCCCCTACCATCTAAGTATCAAGAGAAGTCAGCTCTTCTAGTGGAAAATTCTATAGAGATAAACCTTGGCACAGAGCAAAACCCAAAGACCACATTCCTAGCAACATCATTATCTGAAACAGAGCACAGAAGTCTTAACAACTTCTTCTTGCAACGAACCATCAACTTTGCATGGACCTATGCCGATATGCCAGGGTTAGACCCTAAGCTAGTCGTTCATTATCTCACAGTTGATCCCAAGGTGAAACCAGTCAAGCAAAAGTTGAGAAAGATGCATCCACAAATAGCCCTCTTGGTGAAAGTGGAAATACAGAAATTATTAGATACAAAATTCATACGACCAATCGACTATTCAGATTGGGTCTCAAACATTGTACCTGTGTCTAAACCCAATGGGCGCATCCGCATGTGTAATGATTTTAGAGATCTCAACAAGGCATGTCCCAAAGATGACTTTCCACTACCCAACATTGACATTATAGTGGACTTGACAGCAGGTCATGAGATGCTTTCTCTCATGGACGAATTCTCTGGCTATAATCAGATAAGGATAGTAGAGGAGGATCAACATAAAACAACCTTTACTTGCCCTTGGGGCAATTATTGTTGGTGTGTCATGCCGTTTGGTCTTAAGAATGCAGGAGCAACCTATCAGAGAGCAATGACAGTGATCTTCCACAATCTCTTTCATCACATCATGGAAGACTATGTTGATGATATACTGGCTAAATCTTCTAGAGCGGATCACATACAGGTTCTAGGATAGATCTTTGACAGGCTCAAAAAATACCAAGTAAGACTCAATCCAAAGAAGTGTGTATTCGATGTAACATCAAGGAAGCTGTTGGGATACATTGTATCTCGTAGAGGCATCGAAGTCGATCCAGCGAAAGTAAAGGCTATAGTGGAGATGCCTCCACCCAAGAACCTTAAAGCACTAAGGAGCCTTCAAGGAAGGTTGCAGTCTATTCGATGTTTCATATCACAGCTAGCAGATAAATGCCAACCATTTCAACACTTGCTCCAAAAGGATGTCTCATTTTGATGGGACAACAAGTGTCAAGCAGCATTTGATCAGCTTAAAGAGTATCTAGCTACGCCTCCTGTATTGGTTCCACCAGTTGTGGACAAACCGTTGATATTATACATCTCTACCACAAACTCGGCCCTAGGGGCCCTGCTAGCACAAAATGATGACACAGGAAAGGAGCATGCAATTTATTACATTAGTAGAACCTTGGTGGGATATGAGCTCAATTATTCACCAATGGAAAGGGCTTGTTTAGCAGTAGTGTTTGCCTCCCAAAAGTTGCGGCATTACATGCTGAACCAACATACAAATCTGATAGCCAAGATTGATCCGTTGAAATATCTACTAGCAAAAGTAGCTCTCATAGGTAGACTAGCGAAGTGGGTCATGATCCTTAGTGAGTTCAACATTGAGTATACGGATCGTAAAGCAATCAAAGGACAAGCCCTCGCTGATCAATTAGTAGAAGCACCTATGAAAGATACACATCCTATGGTAGCAGACTTTCCAGATGAGAATCTCTTCACTCTTTCCAACTCCATAATGTCGAAGTTGTATTTTGATGGTTCTTACACACAGCATGGATCAGGAGCCGGCATCTTATTTGTTACACCTCAGAATGACTACATTCCAAAGTCATATCAGCTTGCATTCCCTTGCACCAACAACATAGCCGAGTATGAAGCCCTCCTCATAGGTCTCAATACAGCAGTTCAATGGGACATCACAAAATTACAAGTATATGGAGACTCACAGCTAGTCATTCGCCAAGTCACGGATGAATACCAAACAAAGGATGAAAAGTTGGTCCCCTACAAGCAACTAGTGGATGCCTACAAACCACATTTTTCTACCATCACATTTGAGCAAATTCCAAGAGAGCATAACAAAGCTGCAGATTCTATGGCTTCTGTAGGGTCACTGATTGACATGCCTGCAAATACACAAAAGTGTGAATTCTTGATCGAGCAATTGTTGATACCCGCCATCGATGTTCCTGTTACTGAAATCATCTACGAACTTCTTGGTCCCAATTCCCCATGGTATGAAGATATCTATGAATACCTCAAACACAATACCTTTCCCCCTGACCTATCATCCACCCAACGCAAAACCTTTATCCGTCGATCCTCCTGTTATATCATTCTGGGTGATACACTATATCGCTGGAGTCTCGATGGTATCCTCTTATGATGTCTTAACGCGGAAGAAGCCAATGCTACCTTACAAGACATACACGAAGGTGTCTGTGGCACACATCCTACCAGACCTAATCTTGCTAAGAAGATACTTAGAACAGGTTATTACTGGCCTACAATAGAGCAAGATGTTGCATAGTTTGCTAAGAAGTGTCTACAATACCAGCAGCATGGAGATCTGATTCACGCACCGGCTCATGAATTACAACCTGTGACAACTCCATGGCCTTTTTCTCAATGGGGTCTCAACCTCGTAGGACAAATCCACCCTTCCTCCTCCAATGGCCACAAGTTTATTATTACCGCCACTGAGTATTTCATGAAGTGGGTGGAAGCCGTTCCTATGACCTATATCACCGGTAAGCAAATAGCCAAGTTTATCCTAAACTACCTCATATGCCAGTATGGTATTCCCCAAGCCATTGTCACTGATAATGGGAGACCATTCAAGAATCAAGATGTCCGTGCCTTGTGCACACAATACAATATTTGACATCACTTTTCAACTCCCTACTATCCGTAGAGTAACGGCCAAGCTGAGGCTTCCAATAAAACCATTCTTAAGATCCTCAAGAAAACAGTCAATGAAGCTGGTCATGATTGGCACCTGCAACTCAATCCTGCCCTATGGGCCTACCGCACTAGTATAGAACACCAACTGGTGCCACACCTTATGCCTTGGTCTATGGCTCTGAAGCCATCCTACCTATAGAGGTCGAGATCCCATCCCTCAGAGTATCCATGCAAGACCTGATCGGTGGAGACGAGTATCACACTTCCAGATTAGCTGAGCTTGAACTCCTAGATGAGAGGCGCCTTGCCACACTTAATCACCTCCATGTTTATCAAAACCGCCTCTAGCATAATTACAACAAAAAGATCAAAGAAAGACGGTTTCAAGTTGGTGATCTGGTACTTAAAGAAAATCAGAGAAATCAAGCAGATCGAGAAAAGAAGGGCAAGTTTGAGCCTAATTGGTTAGGTCCCTTCATTGTGACAGCAACATATGGATCAGGAGCTTATACTTTAGCTACACTTGACAGCATTCCTCTGGATAAGCCACTTAACAGTGTCCATCTCAAGAAGTTCTATGCCTGATCCTTAGAGTATTCCAAAAAAAAAAAAAAAGGAAAAAATCCAAAAAAATCCGTCCTCTGGCGAAAACCTAGCAAATAGGCACCTTGGATAAGTACCGTAGTGAAAACCTGGCAAACATGCGCTATGTGTAGAGTCAGCATCCATCGTCTATTGAGTCCTGTCCACTCCTTGTCCAGTTCGCCACGCACTTTCCATTCATCCATAATAAAACCATTGACCTTGTTTGCATTTCCATCTCCCTATCTAGTATAGCTTAAAAATTTGTCAATGTCCCTCGTCGTCATCCCATGTCTTGATCTGTGTCTACAGTTAACACTATCTTGTCCTAGGTCATAAGCTTTCTGTGTCTTCTTCAGTAGTCACTCGTGCAGTTTCCTCTACCAGAATGGGGGCAACTCTTTCCTTAACTTAGGTCTAGGGGAGGTTCCTTGTTCGTGGTTCGTAGCGCATACTTCAATCTCTTTCTCCTTTCTGTAGGTAACACCCTTTAATGGACACATTGCTCCTACGATAAGGATGTTATCTTCTCAACACTTTTTCCCACATCATCACATCAACCAAAACTACATATTATCATCTTCTCAATCTTAAAGGTACCTTGATCCCATGGATATGGGTATGTAGGCAGTCTGGATTATGAAGGACGTTTCCAGTATGTAGGTACATAAGATCCCCTCCTTTCCACCTCGATCCATTTCATCACTCTATCCAGAACTACATATTTTATCACGTTCAGCTTTCATTGTCGTGTGCCTTGATCCCATGGATATAGGGTATGTAGGCAGTCTGGAATATGAAGGATGTATCTAGTACTTAGGCACACACGATCCGTCATTCTCCACCCGTCCCAATCCATTAGCATTCCATCCTTCTAGTCTTCCGTTTGTCAACTTCCATTCGCCTCGACTTGACTAACTCAAGCAACAAACTAGTGCATCCTTTCAAAAGCAAACATCCTTAACAAACCTGGAGCAAAGCAGCTTCCTTCCAGAGTGTTCTACTGTCCTGCGTTCCGCTTGCCAGCATCAGCTAAGTCCTGCTTAACCAAAGCCCTAGATCAACAAGCTTGTCTTCTGCGCAGTGTTCCATTGTCGAGACCAACACACGCGTCTCCTACAACATGTGGCATTTCCTGCAGTGAGACATTGTCTTTTTAGGTAGATAGCACCCTTTAATGGACACAACATTCCTATGATAAGGCTGTTATCTTCCCTATCCAATCTATCCTGAGCAACCTCTTTGGCAAGAGAATATGTTGGCTGTATGTTTACTTTGTAAGTCAGTCAATTTGATTTTTGGTTTATCTTTTGTTCCTTTTCCAATACCTACTCAAGACTACCTTGATTTATCTATAATCTTGGTATGTTGCGACGCAGTATGGATTGGGGGCATCGTCATTGCTTTTTGTGTGCTGTGTTTGAGGAATGACCTTTAGTATCTTTCTTAGCATTCTATTTATCTTGTGTGTGCTAAGACCTAGCATCTTACATATTAATATTCTTCGTGCATTTACATGTATTGAAGTGTATTTTATGTTCAAGATTATGGCTTATTCACATGTTCCAACAAGGTTATATTATGTCTAAAGGGGTCTAAGTTCAAACTGCTTGCTTGCAGAGTCAACGTCCACGCACTCGGATATTACTGCACCTTGGTCTTTTTATACCTTGGTGGTGAACTATCCACGTGCTATATCAAAATAAGGATTGCTCTTTATATACAAATGCGAAACCATTGCAACAATCTCTTTCATCCATTCCCACAACCTTTATATCGTTTTCACTGCACAGATCGATCAATAGTCTCTGTCTCCATCTCCTCCTGTTCTTCTCTCTGGTGCATATCTGCAAAACCCACATGTCAGATATCACTAGTCATCACATCTATATCATCATATATCTCTATCTTCATACATCTATAAGCATCATATAAGCAACATATGTCATCACCTGAATCCATAATCATACATACATATCATCACATCCATGACATCAAGGAATGCATACACAAAAGCATGAACAACAGTGAGCCAAATAGATCATCATATATATCATGTAATGGTCATCATAATACAAAATGTCTGTGTCTACATCAATAATACAAAGTGTGTATACATCCAAATATACATCAAAATATACTTCAGAATGCACGCAGGCATCTATCCAAAATGATACAAATGGTGCAAATATGATACAATATACAAAGGTGCATGCCCTAGTGGGTAGAGCTGCCCTCCTGCTGTGACCCATGTCCTCCCCCAGTGCTCGGTGGAGGTCCCCCTGCTGCTCCTCCTCCTCCCCCTGGTGGCAAAAATGGTCCTCTAACTGAGGACGCTGACTGCCCTGTCCTACAGGATCCAGATGCCCCGGATCTGCTCCTATCTCTGTAACTCGGTGCCTGTTGAGCTGCTGGCACTGCACCCACCTACAAACCCCTGTAGTACTCTGCCTCACGGCCCGCTGATACTAGCTCACCCTACACTCAGACGAGCTCACTGTATAAAGTCCTCTGATCAGCACCTAACGCACGGTGTGCCTCCTCTCTCTCTCGCCTCACTCTAAACAGTGTGGCCTCTGCTGTCAACCGCAGCTGCACCTCTACGTCTCTCTCTCCTAGCCTATGCTAGCTACCCATCATCCCCTACCGGTGCAGGTGCTGCCTGTGCCTGTACCTGCACTACTGCCTAAACCTGTGCCTGCACCTGAGCCTGTACCTGTGTCTGCATACTGGCCTGTAGCTGTGCTAGGGCTATCTGTACTACTGAGGCTGCCTGTGTCTATGTCTAGGCTGTAGCCTCAGCCTGCCTCGCCTCTGCTCGTGCTGCATCCCTGTCCCGCCTCAGTCTCACCATTCGGAGCTCTAATCGAGTCCTTCGGGCTATCTCCTCCTGTAGCAGTCGCTATGCTCTCTGCAAATCGGTCTCTACGACCGGGCCCACTGCCTCTGCCATCTCCACATCGGCCTGCTGGCTGCTACCCTCTCCACCTACCTGCTAACCACCTGCCTGCTGCCTAGCTGCTCGGGCTTGCTGTCTCATCCTTGCCTCCCCGCCTAGGACTAGTACCTCTCCCACTGCCCCTGCCACCCCTGGTGTCGTCAGCCGCACTGGCCTGTGAGTCTGCCAATACTGATCGTACTCTGGCAGCGTCCCTGGGTCTGCCAGCCCAGAGTCCCAATCCCATCTCACAGGGAAAAGTCCCCGTACCTCTGCCAAAGCTGTAGCCACTGGGATCTCTGCATCCCAGTCTCCAACCTCCCTCCGTGTCCTGGCATGTGTGGCCTCCCCCACGGGTAGTCCCTGCGGCAATCTAAACTGTCTAAGAACTCACTCTGGCAGGTACCTCTCTATCATATCTGTCCGTCTCCCGAATAGATAGCGTGCCTGTCTGCAATACATGAGCTGCTCATGCTTGTCATCCCACTCCTCACATAGTAGCCAGGGCCTCCATATGAACAGGTCCATCTCATCAATCTGCCGCCTCCAATGGCTAACCGACCCCATCCTCCTGTGTGTGATCACTCCATCATATAAAAATGCATATGGCTCACCTCTGTCTCGATGGAACTGTGCCATGGGTCGGATCACTGGAATATGCTCCCATGCCCATACCTGTAATAAGGTCACCCCTGTTGAGAGGCTCCTGCCTCTCCTATACATGTATGGTGCATGTCATGATACAACTATCCCAACACACAGGGGCCCCACACATACTGTCTGCCATGTGTGAACATCCCTGATAGCACAGTCCCCCAGCCAACTGATAATCCTCTAGATCTCCTGTCTGGACACAAGAAGCTGCCAATCAGTGACGCAACTATCCATCTAATCTTGTTGCAGAGTCTCGGGACGTCTACCCATCGGATCTCCCTGTCATCTATCTACAGGTCATCTGTGCAGAAGACCTCTACCATGCCTACCTCACCCCGTGCCGGGTCAAAGTCCACTATCTCTCCATCTATCTGAATCCTCAGGATGCGGTATACATCCTCTAGTGTCACTGCAGCCTCCCCCGTCGGAAAGTGGAATGACAAGGTCTCGCTATGATATCTCTCCACAACTACTGTCACTAGGGTGAGATTCGCCCTAATGTGTGTCAAGTGGGCCACATGCCATAGTCTTGCATGCTCTAGGAATGCGTCCTCCTCCCATGTCAACTATACAACCTCGTGCGCTATCGCGTGATGTCGCTCTCGCAACATCAGTGGTGGCAAAATCCTCTGCATCCATAACAACTCACTTGTCAGTTTTTCATTACCAAATCTCGCCATTCCTATCTACCCCTGGGCTATGCTATGCAACCCCCAACCATCCCTCTCCCCTCTTGTTAGCTAGGATAGGCATCCCTATTCTAAACCCCCCTTTCTACTTAAAAACCTAACTTTTCTGCTACTTAACCAAAAGCGCTTTGTTTTATACAACAGCACTGTCCTTCCATGCCATCCGTGCTACACTGTCTATCCAGACGCGCTACGTTTTTCTCCCAAAGGTGCCTTGTTTTCCACTAGCACCGCGCTAGGCTACCAATCGTGCCGCTCTGTCCTACCAGAGGTGCTTCGATTTTTCTTATCCCCAACCACCTGCGCTAGTCTACCATACCAAACGCGCTGCCCTACCTGACCATTCGCGCCGCAGCATATTGCCAAAGGCGCTGCGACGCTCACACATAACCCATTAGCGCTATGATTTTACCAACCGCACTGCAACCGCCTACGAAGCGCACTGCGGTGCGCCAAAGGCGCCACAACCGACTACCAACCGCGCCGCGAAACCCTACAGCGCTTTTGGCTGGCATGCAAATTCTCCTAAACCTAGCCCTAATCTACCCTCAAATGACAAATTACCAAGGGGTTTTCGATCACTTACCGCTGCCGGAGCTCCTGCTGGCCTCCTATAGGTCCGCACCAGCTCCGTCCGATGTCTGTGTGCTGGAATCGGCATCTCTGCTCGCTGTTTGCTCAACTCTCTCCACCTAAGTTTGGAAGCTCTCTCCTCTAAATTTAGAATCTCCTAGGGTGCAAATGAGGATTGTGGTCCCCATGGGACCTATTTATAGTGTCCCACCCTTAGTTTTTCTTCCCACCCCTTGCTGCTTTTTCTCCTACCTGGTTGCGTCATCTTCTTGTCGAGCATCAATACAGTGCTTCTACCGCTTCCCCGTTTTCCCGCTCGAGGGGGCATACACTGGGGCATCTAGCTACACTGGGGCATCAATGTTGTATCACATTCAATAATTATTTTCTTTGATGCAACGCTACACGCTGCATTGCATCAAAGAGGGGCAAAATGTAGACAACCTAAAATGACCGTGTCGTCAAATCACTTGCATTTCGTAATCTGTCAAATCATCTGCATTTCCCACATTAATTAAATAATCTAATTATTTAATTAATTTCATCAAATTCTTCTAAATCACAAAATTGCAACATTAATTAAATAAATCCTCTTTATTTAATTAATTTAATTAAATTCCTTTAATATTCTTCCAAAATTAAATAATGTCAATTATTTAATTAAATCATTATCCTTTTTCAAAATTCAAATCCACATTAATTAGATAAACCCAATTATTTAATTAATTCCCTCTTATCTAAAATTAAATAATTCTTAAATTATTTAATTAAATCAAAATCATTCTTCTAAAAACATGCACAACAATTAAATAAATTTATTTATTTAATTTACTTTCAAATCTTCTAAATTAAATAATTTTAATTATTTAATTATTTCTTCCAATAATATCTTCTCTAAATTTAAATAAATCAAATATTTATTTAAGTTGTTTTTTCTTCTAAATTTGAGTTATCTCTAATATAACTCAAGCTTTCTATATTTAATAAAGCCAAATATCTTCTTTTCTCATGCAAATCTCTTCTTCTTGTTTCAAATCACTTAACTGACTATTACATTCTGTTAATTACTTTAACTCATTATTTTATTCTTGATAACTCCTCTCATGCAAAAGAAAGCAAGACATATGTCTTCTTCTCATTCGTTGCACGTTCCTCAACTATCCTCCTCTGTTGATTCTTCTGAATTATCTGGACCGTTGATCGATCTCTGTTGAAATCTATATAAACCCCCCTCATTTCCTTCATTGAGCCTCTCTCTTCGATCGTATTCTCAGGCATACTTAACAGAGCTTTGAGCATACAAAAACGTGTCGATTGAGCAACTTTACGATCTTTTAACATTGATTTTTGAGCACATTGAGCACACTGTGTATGAGGAAAAATTGATTAAATCTAAACTAAATAAAACCAAAGAACCCAATAACATAAAGAAAACGAATTTAAATAAAAGCCATGACAAATAATCAATGAAATAAAGACTTTTACTGAAATCTGTATTGTTTCCTTTGGATTGAATGTGGATTGCTCAATGAAGTTGCAAAGCCATAGCTGCAACAAGCAAGTAGTGTGCTCAAGAGATCAATATCAAAAAATCGTGATAGTGCTCAATCGATGCGCTTTGTATGTTCGAAACTTTGTTAAGTATGCCTGAAAATATGATCGAAGAGAGAGACTCAATGAAGGAGATGAGGGGGGTTTATATAGATTTCAAACATGATCAATCAATAGTCCAGATAATTCAGAAGAATCAATGGAGGAGATAAGTTGAGGAATGTGCAACGAATGAGAAGAAGACATGTGTCTTGCTTGCTTTTGCATGAGAGGAGTTATCAAGAATAGAAGAATGAGTTAACTGAAGAGATAAATCAATTAAAAGAATAAAGCAATCAGTTAAGTGATTTAAAACAAGAAGAGATTTGCATGAGAAAAGAAGATATTTTGCTTTATTAAATATAGAAATATTTAATTGATGAGCAAGAAAGCTTGAGTTATTTTAGAGATAACTCAAATTTAGAAGAAAAAGCAATTTAAATAAATAATTGATTTATTTAAATTTAGAGAATATATTTTAGAAGAAATAATTAAATAATTGGAATTATTTAATTTAAAAGATTTGAAATCAAATTAAATAAATATATTTATTTAATTGTTGTGCATGATTTTGGAAGAATGATTTTGATTTAATTAAATAATTTAAGAATTATTTAATTTTAGATAAGAGGGAATTTGCTGAATTAATTAAATAATTGGATTTATTTAATTAATGTGGATTTGAATTTTTGAAAAGAGGATAATAATCTAATTAAATAATTAAAATTATTTAATTGTGGAAGAATAATAGAGGAATTTACTTTAATTAATTAAATAAAGAGAATTTATTTAATTAATGTTGAAAGTATGTGATTTAGAAGAATTTGATGAAATTAATTAAATAATTAGATTATTTAATTAACGTTGTAATGCAGGTGATTAAGAAGAAATGACGAAATGCAAGTGATGTGACGACTTGGTTATTTTAGGGTGTCTACATTTTGCCCCTCTTTGATGTGATGCAGTTTACAGCATTGCGTCAAAGAAATCGATAGTTGAATACATGATACAATTGTTTTTTATTTTATTTTTTATGCCCCAGTGTAAGTAGTTGCCCCAGCATATGCCCCCTCGAGCGGGAAGACAGGGAAGCGACAGAGGAATGGTGTTGACGCTCGACCAGAAGAGGACGTGACTAGGCAGAAGAAAAAGTAGAAGAAGGGGTGGGAAAGAAAAACTAAGGGGGGGGAAACACTATAAATAGGTCCCATGGGGACCACAATCCTCATTTGCACCCTTGGAGATTCTAAATTTAGAGAGGAGAGAATTCAAACGTAGTTGGAGAGAGTGGAGCAGCTAGCGAGGAGAGATGCCGATTCCAGTGCACAGTCATCGGGCGGAGCTGGTGCGGACCTACAGGAGGCCAGCAGGAGCTCCGGCAGCGGTAAGTGATCGAAAACCCCCTTTGCATTTGTCGTTTAGGGTCGTTTAGGGCTAGGTTTAGGTAGGGTTAGCCAAGTCAGCCAAAGGCGCTGTAAGAGTTTGCGGCGCGTTTGGTAGTCAGTTGGCTTGCTTTTGGCGCGCCGCAGCGCGGGTGGTAGTCGCACGCAACGCACTTGGTAAAATCAAGTCACGTCTGGTAGTTTTGATAGCGTCGCAACGCGTTTGCAAAATGCCGCAGCGCTTTTGGTAAAGGGGTATAGCGCTTTTGGCCAGGCAGGATAGCGCGAGTGGCAGGGAAGCGAAAAAATCGCGTCGCTTCTGGTAGTGTAGAAAGGCGCGGTTGGTATGGGATTAAAGCGCTTGTGGTTAACAAGTCGCATTTGGCAGACAAAACGCAGCGCGGGTGCGCCAATAGTGTGGTGCGGTTGGCAGGGAGACATAGCACGGTTGCGTAGAACAAAGCGCTTTTGGCTAGATAGAATAAAAAGTTAGGGTGCAACAGAATGGGGGGACTTAGAAGAGGGACACCTAGCCTTGCTGACAAGAGGGAAAAGGGATGGTTGGGGGTTGCATAGCATAGCCTATGGGTAGGTAGGATTTTGAGGGATTAAGGAAAGAAACTGACAAGCGTGTTGCCTATGGATGTAGAGGATACTGCCACCGCTGATGTCGCGGGAGCGACACCACGCCATCGCGCACGAGGTTGTTCAGCTGACATGGGAGGAGGACGCATTCCTGGAGTATGCGGGACTATGGCATGTGGCCCACTTGACACACATTAGGGCGAATCTCGCCCTAGTGACAGCAGTCGTGGAGAGGTATCACAGCGAGACCTCGTCATTCCACTTTCTGATGGGGGAGGCCTCAGTGACATTGGAGGATGTATACCGCATCCTGAGGATCCGGATAGATGGAGAGATCGTGGACTTTGACCCAGCACGGGGTGAGGCAGGCTTGAAGGAGGTCTTCTGCACAGATGACCTGTGGATAGAGGACGGGGAGATCCGATGGGCAGACGTCCCGAGACTCTACGATAGGATTAGATGGATCGTTGCATCGTTGATTGGCGGCTTCCTGTGCCCAGACAGGAGATCTAGAGGACTATCAGTTGGCTGGGGGACTATTTTATCTGGGATGTTCACCCATGGCAGATAGTATGCGTGGGGACCTTGCGTGCTAGGACAACTATATCATGATATGCACCATTGTGTTTACAGGAGAGGCAGGAGCCTCTCAGCAGGGGTGACTCTACTACAGGTATGGGCGTGGGAGCACATTCCAGTTATCCAACCCATGGCACAGCGCCACCGAGACAGAGGTGAGCCATATGCATTTTTATATGACAGGGTGATGACGCATCGGAGGATGGGGTCTATTAGCTACTGGAGGTGGCAGATAGATGAGATGGACCTATTTATATGGAGGCCCTGGTTACTATGTGAGGAGTGGGCAGACGAGCATGAGCAGCTCATGTACTGCAGACAGGCTCGTTATCTGTTCGGTAGACGGACAGATATGATAGAGAGATACCTTCTAGAGCGAGTTCGCATGCAGTTTGGATTGCCGCAGGGACTACCCGTGGGGGAGGCCACTCATGCCAGGACACGGAGGGAGGTTGGAGACTGGGATGCTGAGATCCCAGTGGCGAGAGCATTGACAGAGGTACGGGGACTTATCCCCGTGAGATGGGATTGGGACTCTGGGCTAGCAGACCCAGGGACGCTGCCAGAGTATGACCAGTACTGGCAGACACACAGGCCGATGAGACTGACTACACCAGGTGTAGTAGGGGCAGTAAGAGAGGTATTGGTCCTTGGAGGGGAGGTGAGGATGAGGCGGTAGGCCAGGACATCCAGGCAGCAGGCAGCGAGCCAGTAGGCAGATGTGGAGATGGCAGAGGTAGTGGGCCCGGTCGTAGAGATAGACTTACAGAGAGCAGAGTGACTGCTGTAGGAGGAGATAGCCCGGAGGACTCGCTTAGAGCTCTGGATGGCACGACTTAGGAGAGATAGGGATGCAGCGTGAGCAGATGCGAGGCAGGCAGAGGCCACAGCCCAGGCACAGGCACAGACACAGGCAGCCTCAGCAGCATAGACAGCCCTGGCACAGGTACAGGCGCAGCTACAGGTGCAGGTGTAGGCATACAGACAGTTGCAGGCCCAGATACAGGCACAGGCACAGGTACAGGTACAGCCGCCAACTGCACCAGCAATAGATGTAGATGAGCTAGCACAGGCTAGGAGAGAGAGAGACGCAGAGGTGCAGCTGCGGTTGACAGCAGAGGCCACACTATTTAGAGTGAGGCGGGAGAGAGAGGAGGCATGCCGCGCACTGGGTGCAGATCAGAGGACCTTATATAGCGAGCTCGTCCGAGTGCAGGGCGAGCTAGTATCCGCTGGCAGGGAGGCAGAGTATTATAGGGGTCTATATGTGGGTGCGGTGCCGGCAGCTCAGCAGGCACCGAGCTATAGAGACAGAAGCAGGTCGGGGGCATCAGGATCCCGGAGGACAGGGCAGTCAGCGTCCTCAGTTAGAGGGCCACTTTTGCCACTAGGGAGAGGAGGAGGACCATCAGGGGGACCTCCACCGAGCACAGGGGGAGGACAGGGGCCACAGTAGGAGGGCAGCTCTACCCACTAGGGCACATACATTTGTATTGTATCATATTGTATCATTTGGGACAGATGCCTGCGTGCATTCTGATGTATATTTTGAGGGCTCTTGATAGCCTTGATGTACTATATTGGTGTATATTTGGATGTATACACATTTTTGTATTATTGATGTAGACACAGACACTTTGTATTATGATGGCCATTACATGATATATATATATAGGATGATCTGTTCGACTCACAGCTATCCATGCTTTTGTGTATGCATTCTTTGATGTCATGGATGTGATGATATGTATGTATGATTATGGATTCATGTGATGACATATGTGGCTTATATGATGCTTATAGATGTATGATGATAGAGATATATGATGATACAAATGTGATGACTAGTGATATCTGACATGTGGGTTTTGCAGATATGCACCAGAGAGAAGAACAGGAGGAGATGGAGACAGAGACTATTGATTGATTACTGCAATGAAAGCGATATAAAGGTTGGTGGGAATTGGATGAAAGGTGAGCATGTTGCAATGGCTTCGCATTTGTATATAAAGAGCAATCCTTATTTTGATATAGTATGTGGATAGTTCGCCACCAAGGTATAAAAGACCAAGGTGCAGTAATATCCGAGTGCGTGGACGTTGACTCTGCAAACAAATGGTTTGAACCTAGATCCTTTAGACATAATATAACCGTGTTGGAACATGTGAATAAGCCATAGTCTTGAACATAAAATAAACTTCCATACATGCGAATGCAAGAAGAATTATTAATATGTAAGATGCTAGGTCGTAACACAGACAAGATAAATAGAATGCTAAGAACGATACTAGAGATCATTCCTCAAACACAGCACACAGAAAGCAATGACTATGCCCCCAATCCATACTGTATCGCAACATACCAAGATTATAGATAAATCAAGGTAGCTTTGAATAGGTATTAGAATAGGGAACAAAAGATAAACCATAACACAAATTGACTGACCTACAAAGTAAACATACAACCAACATATTCTCTTGCCAAAGAGGTTGCTCAGGATAGATTGGATAGGAAAGATAACAGCCTTATCGTAGGAACTCTGTGTTCGTTAAAGGGTGCTATCTACCTACAAAGATAATGTCTTGCTGCAGGGAATGCCACATGTCACAGGAGACGCGTGTGTTGGTCTCGGCAATGGAACACTTCGCAGAAGACAAGCTTGTGGATCTAGGGCTTTGGTTAAGCGGTACTTAGCTGATGTTGGCAACAGGTATGCAGGATAGTAGATGACTCTGGAAGAAAGCTGCTTTGCTTTAGGTTTGTTAAGGACTTTTGCTTTGAAAGGATGCACTAGCTGGCTGCTTGAGTTAGTCAAGTCGAGGCGAATGGATTTTGACAACGGAAGACTAGAAGGATGGAATGCTAATGGATTGGGATGGGTGGAGAATGATGGATCGTGTGTACCTAAGTACTGGATACATCCTTCGTATTCCAGACTGCCTACATACCCTATATCCACGGGATCAAGGCACACTTACGATGGAAGAGGAACGTGATAAATATGTAGTTCTGGATAGAGTGATGAGATGGGTCAAGGTGGAAGGGGGAGATCTTATGTACCTGAGTACTGGAAACGTCCTACGTATTCCAGACTGCCTACATACCCATATCCATGGGATCAAGGTACTTTAAGACTGAGACGATGATAATATGTAGTTCTGGTAGATGTGATGCAGGAGGAAAAGCATTGAGAAGATAACAACCTTATCGTAGGAACTCTGTGTCCGTTAAAGGGTGTTAGCTGTGGAAATGAGACAAGATTGAAGTATGCGCTGCGAACCACGAACAAGGAACCAATCCTAGACCGAAGCTAAGGAAAGAGTTGCCCCCATTCTGGTAGAGGAAACTGTAGGGGTGACCGCCGAAGAAGACATAGAAAGACACGACCTAGGACAAGACAGTGTTAACTGTAGACACAGATCAAGACATGGGAAGACGACGAGGGACATTGAAAAATTTCCAAGCTATACTAGATAGGGAGATGGAAATGCAAACAAAGTCAATGGTTTTATTATGGATGGATGGATGAAGCGTGTTGCGAACTGGACAAGGAGTGGACAGGACTCGATAGACAATGGATGCGGACTCTACGCATAGCGCCTATTTGCCAGGTTTTCACTATGGTACTTATCCAAGGCGCCTGTTTGCCAGGTTTTCACCAAAGGACAGATTTGTTTTTTTTTTTTTTTTTTTAGAATACTCTGAGGATCAGGCATAGAACTTCTTGAGATGGACACTGTTAAGTGGCTCATCTAGAGGAATGCCGTTAGGCATAGCTAAAGTATAAGCTCCTGATCCATATGCTACTGTCACAATGAAGGGACCTAACCAGTTAGGCTCAAACTTACCCTTTGTCTCTCGATCTGCTTGATTTCTCTAATTCTCCTTAAGTACAAGATCACCAACTTGAAACTGTCTTTCTTTGATCTTTTTGTCGTAATTACGCCAGAGGCGGTTTTGATAGACATGGAGATGATTAAGTGCGGCAAGGTGCCTCTCATCTAGTAGTTCAAGTTCAGCTAATCTAGAAGTGCAATACTTATCTCCGCTAATTAGGTCCTGCATGGATACTCTGAGGGATGGGATCTCGACCTCTATAGGTAGGATGGCTTCAGAGCCAAAGACCAAGGCATATGGTGTGGCACCAGTTGGTGTTCTGATACTAGTGCGATAGGCCCATAGGGCGGGATTGAGTTGCAAGTGCCAATCACGACCAGCTTCATTAACCGTTTTCTTTAGGATCTTGAGAATGGTCTTATTGGAAGCCTCAGCTTGGCCGTTACTCTGCGGATAGTAGGGAGTTGAAAAGCGATGTTGGATATTGTATTGTGTGCACAAGGCATGGACATCTTGGTTCTTGAATGGTCTCCCATTATCAGTGACAATGGCTTGTGGAATACAATACCGGCATATGAGGTAGTTTAGAATAAACTTGGCTATTTGCTTACCGATAATATAGGTCATAGGAATGGCTTCCACCCACTTCATGAAATATTCAGTGGCGGTAATGATAAACTTGTGGCCATTGGAGGAGGAAGGGTGGATTTGTCCTACGAGGTTGAGACCCCATTGAGAAAAAGGCCATGGAGTTGTCATAGGTTGTAACTCATGAGCTGGTGCATGAATCAGATCGCCATGCTGCTGACATTGTAGACACTTCTTAGCAAACTGCGCAGCATCTTGCTCTATTGTAGGCCAGTAATAACCTATTCTGAGTATCTTCTTAGCAAGATTAGGACTGGTAGAATGTGCACCACAGACACCTTCGTGTATGTCTCGTAAGGTAGCTTCGGCTTCTTCCGCGTTAAGACATCGTAAGAGGATACCATCGAGACTCCGGCGATATAGTGTATCACCCAGAATGATGTAACGAGAGGATCGACGGATAAAGGTTTTGCATTGGGTGGATGATAGGTTAGGGGGAAAGGTATTGTTCTTGAGGTATTCATAGATATCTTCATATCATGGGGAATTGGGACCAACAAGTTCGCAGATGATTTCAGTAACTGGAACATCGACGGCTAGTATCAACAATTGCTCGATCAAGAATTCACACTTCTGTGTATTAGCAGGCATGTCAATCAATGACCCTACAGAAGCCATAGAATCCGCAGCTTTGTTATGCTCTCTTGGAATTTGCTCAAATGTGATGCTAGAAAAATGTGGTTTATAGGCATCCACTAGTTGTTTGTAGGGGACCAACTTTTCATCTTTTGTTTGGTATTCATCTGTGACTTGGCGAATGACTAGCTGTGAGTCTCCATATACTTGTAATTCTGTGATATCCCATTGAACTGCTATATTGAGACCTATTAGGAGTGCTTCATACTTGGCTATGTTGTTGGTGCAAGGGAATGCTAGCCGATATGACTTTGGAATGTAGTCATTCTGAGGTGTAACAAATAAGATGCCAGCTCCTGATCCATGCTGTGTGTAAGAACAATCAAAGTACAACTTCCACATTATGGAGGTAGCAAGAGTGAAGAGATTCTCGTCAGGAAAGTCTGCTACCATAGGATGTGTATCTTTCATAGGTGCATATGCTAGTTGATCCGCGAGGGCTTGTCCTTTGATTGCCTTACGATCCATGTACTCAATATCGAACTCACTAAGGATCATAACCCATTTAGCTAGTCTACCTGTGAGAGCTGCTTTTGCTAGTAGATACTTCAAGGGATCAATCTTGGCTATCAGATTTGTGTGTTGGTTCAACATGTAATGTCGCAACTTTTGGGAGGCGAACACTACTGCTAAACAAGCCCTTTCCATTGGCGAATAATTGAGCTCATATCCCACCAAGGTTCTACTGATGTAATAAATTGCATGCTCCTTTCCTGTGTCATCATTCTGTGCTAGTAAGGCCCCCAAGGCCGAGTTTGTAGTGGAGATGTATAATATCAAAGGTTTGTCTGCGACTGGTGGAACCAATACAGGAGGTGTAGCTAGATACTCTTTAAGTTGATCAAATGCTGCCTGACACTTGTTGTCCCATCGAAATGAGACATCCTTTCGGAGCAAGTGTTGAAAGGGTTGACATTTATCTGCTAGCTTTGATATGAAATGCCTGATGGACTGCAACCTTCCTTGGAGGCTCCTTAGTGCTTTAAGGTTCTTGGGTGGAGGCATCTCCACTATAGCCTTTACTTTCACTGGCTCGACTTCGATGCCTCTACGAGATACAATGTATCCCAACAGCTTTCTTGATGTTACACCGAATACACACTTCTTTGGATTGAGTC
This sequence comes from Cunninghamia lanceolata, assembly GCA_027924645.1. Taxonomy (NCBI): domain Eukaryota; kingdom Viridiplantae; phylum Streptophyta; class Pinopsida; order Cupressales; family Cupressaceae; genus Cunninghamia; species Cunninghamia lanceolata. The sequence continues at coordinate 6,630,557 of BSBN01000082.1, forward strand.
TTACTCGGTATTTTTCAAGCCTGTCGAAGATCTGTCCTAGAACCTGTATGTGATCCACCCTAGAAGATTTAGCCAATATATCATCAACATAGTCTTCCATGATGTGATGAAAGAGGTCATGAAATATCACTGTCATTGCTCTCTGATAGGTTGCTCCTGCATTCTTCAGACCAAACGGCATGACACACCAACAATAATTGCCCCAAGGACAAGTAAAGGTTTTTTTATGTTGGTCTTCTTTAGCTATCCTTATCTGATTGTAACCCGAAAATCCGTCCATGAGAGAAAGCATCTCGTGACCTGCTATCAAGTCCACTATAATGTCAATGTTTGGTAGTGGAAAGTCATCTTTAGGACATGCCTTATTGAGATCTCAGAAATCATTACACATGCAGATGTGCCCATTAGGTTTAGACACAGGTACAATGTTTGAGACCCAATCTGAATAGTCAATAGGTCGTATGAACTTTGCATCTAACAGCTTTTGTATTTTCACCTTCACCAAGAGAGCTATCTGTGGGTGCATTTTTCTCAACTTCTGCTTGACTGGTTTCACCTTGGGATCAACTATGAGATAATGAACTACTAGCTTAGGGTCTAGCCCTGGCATATCTGCATAGGTCCATGCAAAGTTGATGGTTCGTTCCAAGAAGAAGTTGTTAACATTTCTGTGCTCTATGTCAGATAAGGATGCTGCTAGGAATGTTGTCTTTGGATTTTGTTCTGTGCCAAGATTTATTTCTGTAGAATCTTTCACTAAGCTGATTTCTCTTGATACTTAGATGGTAAGGGAAGGTCAAATCCTCCATCCTCAGGTGCCACAGTTAGGTTTTCACCCTTGGATATGTCCTTTATTTTTACTATTTTGTGATCAAGAGGTGCCACAGTGTGGTTTTCACCTAGAGATCTTTCTTTATTTGCACTTTTGCGACTGGAGGATTTGGCATTCTCACCAAAATAAGCCGTGGGCTCTAGTTCCATTACAAAACCTGCCTTGTGATCGCCAAGAGGGATACCTTCCCGAAGTCCCATGAACTCAGCTAGAGCTTCGTCATTTTGAAATACATCTATAACGGGGGCCCCTTGTTGGTCCCAATCAATAAGTTCAGGGTAGACAAGTGTGACATTCTGGGTGCTGGTGGTAGAAGTTAAGGATACGGAGGGTAGTGTAAAAATGGAGGATTCTACGAATAGATTGGTCATGTGGAGGGAAGAGTCATCGATGATATCCTCTGTAGATGTCAAATTGGCAGGAAAAGTGTCAGCTACCTCGTCGAGGATATACTCGATGTCCAAGGCGCGTGGTACCTTCTTACCAAATCCTAATCCTTTCTTGTCTAGCTTCTTTGTTACCATAATGGGCTCCATAGTGCCTTGATTCTGTTTCCCAAGGCCACCTTTGCCTTTATAGCCCATGTTTTTCACTATCCTTAAGCCATTGCCATATTGCTTGACTGGTATCGTGACTGGTTCTTTCTCCTTGTAGAGCCAAGAAGAGATGTCCTCAATAGTTTCCTCTTCCAATAACCATCCATGTTGGAATTGGGTTAGGAATGTTGGGGGAGGAATAGCTATTTTTTTGGTTACCTTAGCAATGGGTGGTTTGCCGTAAGATTTTGGAGATAAAGGCATCCGCCCTACACAACAAGATTCAGAGATATCATAAGTGCCAAAGCCTATATCTCAGACGCGAGCTGTGATTTTGGGGAGGGGTGTAGGTTCACTTGTAGAGGCTTGCGTGAGAGTTTCAGGGTCAACATAGAGAGGGGATTCAAGGGCTTTGTCATTTTTAGGCACTTGGTTGCAATTCTTATAGCTTCCTTGCAAGACACGGCAAAATTCAAAAGGATTAGGGTCTCCTGGGATGGTGATCTCCGTACCATTGTATGGGAACTTGAGGGACTGATGGTACGTGGAGGGAACAGCTTTCATTGCATGGATCCAGGGGCGGCCTAGGATAATGTTGTAAGGCAGCTCAATATCAAGAACTTGGCACCTAGTTTCAAGCATGACTGGGCCCAGTTGTATAGGCAAGTGAATAACACCTTCTGAACGGCGTTCTGCATCATCATACCCCTTGATTGTAATACTATGATCCATGTTGATGTGATCCTCAGAGTATCCCAATTATTTTAGTAACTTTAAAGAACAGATGTTGAGACCAGCACCACCATCTATGAGTATGCGTTTGATTTTGTGCCTATGGATGAGAACTTCAATATGAAGGGCATCGTTGTGACAAGGATCGTGGGAGGGGAGGTCTTTCTCAGAGAAGACCATGTTGTAGGGCAAAGCAATATTACCCACTATAGCTTGGAAATCTGCGACTGCTATGTTGTTAGGAACAGAAGACTTTTGGAGGGCTTTTCCTAGCACCACTCTATGTGCAGGTGATGACTGTAGAAGGTCCAAAATAGAGATTTGTGCTAGTGTTCTCCCTAGATGTTCGACAAGATTATAATCAGACTGAACCGGAAGCCTAGGTGTAGGTGCACGGATGGTGACATGACCTCGACGAGTAGTAACAGCACAATCCGTAGATTTGCCTTTGATGGTGAGGGTAGACACTCGACTCTCTTCAAAACGACCTACAATGGAATCGAAAGACGTGGAAGCGTGATTGATACCTTTACCTCTATCTTGAGGAGGAGGAGGACCGTGATGCGGGAATGGTTCCTTGTACATATCGAGATCCTTGTTCGTGTGGTACGCTGGTGATTCATCCTCAAAAGTGATTTGATTACCGTTGATGAGGTTTTGGATGAGGTGCTTAAGCTTCATGCAAGATGCAGTTCGATGACCTTTGCTCCTATGGAACTCACAATACTCATTGTCTCTGTAACGTGCAGTTTTGTAGACAGGTTCTCCATATGGGGGAGCATCAGGTAAGGTGATGAACCCTTTCTGTAAAGCTTGCTGTAAGACTGATTCGATGGGCACTCCCAAGGGAGTGAATTGACGTCGCGGAGGGTAATCTTGTTGGGGCCGCTCTTGTTGTCGTTGCTGTTGGTTGGGATAAGGCTGCCTTTGTTGCTGCTGTTGTTGAGGTGGAGCTTGACTTGGTTTGGAGAGCTGCAGCGGTGTTTGCAACATTTGGACATGCTTAGTATCGACCACCCCATCGTTGACCATGTTTTTGTTCTTGTTCCAATATTTGGGTTTATCGTTCAACTATTGATGAGAAGTACTATCTTTTGTCTCTTTAAAGATTTTGACCACACCCTTAGCAATGAGGGCCTTCTCAATGTTGATACCCTTGTATGTGATTTCATCGAAGGTTGTAGCACTAAGAATTTGCAAATGGAAACCTAACTCTTGGTTGAGGTTCTGCACAAATATGCTAACAAGCTATTTCTCTGGAATCTTGAAAGGGAATTTACTAGCCATTTGTCTCCATCGTTGAAGGAAAGAAATGAAAGTTTCACCATTTTTCTATTTATTGTTGCATAGGTCCGTCATGGAAATCTCATGCTCTGCGTTGTAAGAAAAATGGGTGGCAAACTTCTCTGCTAGCTCGTTGAAAGACTTGATACCTGTAGGTAAGTGTGAGAACCATTCTATTGCTTGACCTCCAAGACTACGAGGAAAGAGACGCATAAGATATGTGTCGTTATGAGAGACCTCGAAGCAAGCGAGATAGAATTCCCTAAGATGGTCTTTTGGGTCACCTTTTCCTTTGTACTTATCGAACTTGGGAATAGTGAAATTTTGAGGAAAAGGGATCATTAGTAACGACCGATCAAAAGGATAAGGACACACTTCCTCTAAAGAGAAGGTCTTTTTGGTGTGGCCAAACGTAAGATCAGATAGCTGCTGTTGAACTTCTGCGATCTTTAGCTCCATAGTCGTGGGAGGGGTTGGTAACATCTCTTGTTGTCCAAAGAGTGGTTGGTGTTGCCCATATGGAAGATTATAGTGTAAGCCATGCGCACTGGTATTATAAGGGTCGTAAGATTGATTGGGATCATATGGATTGTACGATTGGTTCAGATTGGGTTGGAATTGGAGGCCTTGATTAGGCAGAGGTGGAGGTGGCACTAGGTAAGAATGTTGGCTTTGCGATGGTTGAAGAAAAGTATTGGGGGGAGGAAAGCTAAAGTGCATTTGATTAGGTTGTGATAGTGGCACATAGCTTTGGGAAACCTGATGTTGGGAATGTTGAGAGTGGCTAGGCAATGTATGAAAGAAGTTGAGCGAGGATGAACATTGTGGAGGTGGAACATAAGTAGAAGTGATTTGCGATGGTTGGGGTTGATTGAAGATGAGAGTAGAAGAATGTTGTGGTTGGGGCTGCTTGAGGACGAGAGTAGAAGAATGTTGTGGTTGGGGCTGCGTGACTCTAATTGGTTGAGAGACATGCAGGTGTGATGATATAGGAGGTGGCATTTGTTGAGACCCTTGTTTCATGGCTACATAAGTGTTCCCCGGATTGTAATTGGGTGGGAAACGTATGCATGATGGGGTAACCAAGATTCCACTTGCGATTGGGGTGGACACTTTAGGAGGTGGTTGCACATTCGATCGAGCTAAGGTGGCTTGCTTAGCTAACTCTGCTTGACATTGGAGAGTTTCTTGTTGGTTTTGATAGATCTCCATAGGAGTCAAAAGCGGTGATATGGGCCTCTCCCCTGTTGGGTTTTGAAAAAGCGGATTCCTATACTACCAGCCTTGAGTAGGTAAGGGCGTAGTTACCGTGGACATGGTTTGCACCGCTTGTATGGCTTCTTAGGTGTTGTTGCTCTCCTTGAGAGTGGACACATCAAAATCTTGAGGTAACTTGGCACCTTGCTTTGCAAGCAAGCGAAAGAAATGATCTTGGTTCTCACTAAGGATTTTATCAAAGGCAACTATAGCTCTAGGATCTTGTATGAATTCATCAAGATCTTGCCCATCTTCTTGATAGGATTGACCTATTTCAAAGTGTCACTCTTCTTGAGATGGGGTTTGATCTACGATATAACCTTGTGGGACAAAATCTGGAGGCAAGCCTGTCATATACTGAGGCGCATTTATCAAAGGGGTTCTATCCTCATGAGGATTGCTTGGTTCATCTATGTGCGGCATGTTCGGAGAGCTGTTTGGTTTTGCCGTGGGTGTACTAGGAGTCACCTTAGGAGTAATGTTGAGACGACCTGATTGTGGTGTGCGAGGAGGCGACTTGCGCTTCTTAGGGACAACTTGCTTGGATTTCATAGTTTGTTGTAGCCTAGTGGTGACCATGGGATACACTAAGACACAATGTAATGCTGGGAATCTGTGAGATGCTTTAAGAAATAGACAAACTTCTGATGCACAAAGTATTGGACCAAAAGCGCTATACTGTTTGACCAGAGGCACAGGACTGTGCTACCAAAAGTGTGCTACTGTGGACTAGAGGCGACGGACTGAGCTACCAATAGCGAGTTACTGCTATGCCAAAGGCGAGCTACAGTGACCAAAAGCGAGCTATTGTTATACCAAGGGCGCTGAAGTGGAGTTTTGCCAGAGGCGGGTTACTGCTGACCAAAGGCAATCTACTGTACTACAAAAGGCAAGCTACTGTAATACCAGGGGTGCTGAAGTAGTGTCTAATGTTTCAAAAAGGCAAGATGCTTTCTGTTTCTGATTGGATTGGTTTGGCAAGAGAAAACACAGCAAACAAGTGGTCAAAAAAGGCACAAGGACTGACACAACAGATAATGTATGTTCAAGGCTCCAAACAAGCCCAGTGTTTCCACAGGTCTAAGACAATTTGCAATCAATAACAAGCACTTTTTATCCCTAGAGACAAGGTTTCATTGTAGTAGATCAGCTCACAGCTTAATACTCCGTCGATAAAAATATCATTCCATAAAGGTGTCGGATATTTAGTATCTTTGCGAGAGACGATAGGTAGGGATATCTCACCCTCCCCTTGGAAAGCTCAAGTAGGTCACAAGAGCTTTATGTCCAAGGGAATACTATCTCTTCTCAAGGGAGCCAATGGTGAGTATCTTAAGGGTTTAAATCGATTTCCCTTGCACTGATGATTACCGCAATGTTCGGAGGTAGGTCGGGTAGTCTCTATCTAAAATGGTTCTTAGTGATTTTGAGGGACCAACGCCTTACGAGCAATGCGACAAGCTACTAAAAGCTTTAACCAATCCTACTAAGAGTTTCAAACACTTCGCTCAATGTGAACATCGTTTCCACAAAGAGCTAGTACACCTCTTTTCAGTTTGGCACCACAAGGTAAGGCTGACGTCAGTTAGGACTTGGCTTTCGCCTTATCCCTCTTATATAGCGGTTCAAAGGAAAACTCCACTTAGGGTTGTCCCTTTTGGATGAAGCACAATCTCAAAGCAGGCCCTTCTAAGGGAAGTACAAAAAAAAGTAAGAGCAAGCACGGCAAACAAAGGTTCAATTGTCCCGTTATAAGAAAAATAAGGTGCAACTAAGCTAGGCACACACACGTTTGTAGTTGTAAATTGTCCCTTATGAAATGAAGTGTTTGGCATTCATGTCCATTATCCTTTAGAAAATTGAGGTGGTTGTTCATACATGTCCATTGTCCCTTAAGAAAAGCAGTATGTTCCTAAGACTTAGATTGCAAGAAAAGATTTGTTCAATTATCCTTTTAAGCATGCAATGTGTTTCTAAGACTTAGTGACATAAATCAAAGAGGTCTTCAATGCTCGTCCTGCATGAACATGTTAAGAAAACACCTATTGGCTCTGTGTGAGTAATAAGAAGCTGCAACAAGTGAGTTAGTTCCACCAAAAAAATCACCAGTTAGCAAAAATCAACTTTGACCAAAAGCGCTGCACAATATTACCAGAAGCGACTTACTATTTTTCAAAAGCGCTGTAACAGAGACCCGAAGTGATGCAGAATATTACCAAAACTGCAGCAAAATAACCAAAAGCGCTACACTGTGTTTTCTAGGGCACTGTGATGCAAACCAGAAGCGATGCAGAATATTATCAGGCACGCCGACAAATAACCGGAAGCGTGGAGCTGTGTTACCAAATGCGTGATAATATATAGCCAAGAGCACCGCGCTGTCTCAGATCATAAAAAGGGGAACTTTTCCAAAATAATCAGATCTAAAGTAAAATTCCATGATTGATTAACTGCTCTGAGAAAATGATAGCTGAGAGATCTGTGTTCTGCAATCTGGGAAACTTAGAAGCTATAACAACACCAAAGATTAACACAACAAACGAAGGTACTCCTAAATAAATCTGCTTAGGATGTCCAAAAAAATAGGTTTGTCCGACAAATACAATAGCTTGTCAGACAAATTGATAAGATAGATAGCATGAAAATCCTACAAGACACTGAACAAAGTAAAAAACCTAATTTAGCCAAAAGCGCTGTATAAAACTGCCGGAAGCACCGTTCTATTAGGCCAAAAGCGCTGCGCTGCCAAAAGCACCGCAGTGCCTCCAAGAGCGCCTAACTGTGCCTCCAGAAGCGCTCAAAGATCCTGCCAAGAGCGCTGTGAGGTGTCGTTTGCGCTGTGCCGTACTGTGACTTCAAAAAAAATAATTTCTCAAAGAAATAAAGGGATTAGTGGGTCCCACCGAGCGTGCCAGAATGTGTATGAGGAAAAATTGATTAAATCTAAACTAAATAAAACCAAAGAACCCAATAACATAAAGAAAATGAATTTAAATAAAAGCCATGACAAATAATCAATGAAATAAAGACTTTTACCGAAATCTGTATTGTTTCCTTTGGATTGAATGTGGATTGCTCAATGAAGTTGCAAAGCCATAGCTGCAACAAGCAAGTAGTGTGCTCAAGAGATCAATGTCAAAAGATCGTGATAGTGCTCAATCGACGCATTTTGTATGCTCGAAGCTCTATTAAGTATGTCTGAGAACACGATCGAAGAGAGAGACTCAATGAAGGAGATGAGGGGGGTTTATATAGATTTCAAACATGATCAATCAACGGTCCAAATAATTCAGAAGAATCAATGGAGGAGATAAGTTGAGGAATGTGCAACGAATGAGAAGAAGACATGTGTCTTGCTTGCTTTTGCATGAGAGGAGTTATCAAGAATAGAAGAATGAGTTAACTGAAGAGATAAATCAATTAAAAGAATAAAGCAATCAGTTAAGTGATTTAAAACAAGAAGAAGAGATTTGCATGAGAAAAGAAGATATTTTGCTTTATTAAATATAGAAATATTTAATTGATGAGCAAGAAAGCTTGAGTTATTTTAGAGATAACTCAAATTTAGAAGAAAAAGCAATTTAAATAAATAATTGATTTATTTAAATTTAGAGAATATATTTTGGAAGAAATAATTAAATAATTGGAATTATTTAATTTAGAAGATTTGAAATCAAATTAAATAAATATATTTATTTAATTGTTGTGCATGATTTTGGAAGAATGATTTTGATTTAATTAAATAATTTAAGAATTATTTAATTCTAGATAAGAGGGAATTTGTTGAATTAATTAAATAATTGGATTTATTTAATTAATGTGGATTTGAATTTTTGAAAAGAGGATAATGATCTAATTAAATAATTGAAATTATTTAATTGTGGAAGAATAATAGAGGAATTTAATTTAATTAACTAAATAAAGAGAATTTATTTAATTAATGTTGAAAGTATGTGATTTAGAAGAATTTGATGAAATTAATTAAATAATTAGATTATTTAATTAACGTTGTAATGCAGGTGATTAGGAAGAAATGACGAAATGCAAGTGATGTGACGACTTGGTCATTTTAGGGTGTCTACACACACTACTTGCTTGTTGCAGCTATGGTTTCGCAACTTGATTGAACAATCCACACTTCTCCAAAAGGGAACAATACAGGTTTTGGTAAGAGCTTTCATTTGTCTTTGATTTTATGATAATGGCTTTTACTTAGATTGGTTCGCTTTATGTGATTAGTTTTTGGTTTTATTAGTTTAGATTAAATTAATTTTTCCTCATACACAGGCTTGAATTATAATGTCTGGCAAGCAGTTGAAGGAGTTCCACTTTCAGGAATACATTAGGCACAACCAATTTTCCCAAATTCAAGTGCCATGGGTTTGACACAGGGGCATTCCTAAATCTTCTGTTATAATGGAATCTAAAAAGCTCATATCCCCTGATTGGGGTCCAAATATCTCCCAGGCGCTTATGTTTATCTTCTAATTTTTTAACTTCTGCCCTGAGTTGAGCAGACCTTCTAGCCTTGGGAGTTGACCCAGGCAATTGGTCAATTAAGTCCTGATTGAGTTTTTTGTCTTTTACTTTTTCCTTAGGGGTTTGTTCAGTTTTTTGTTTTTTAGATTTACTAGTTTGCCCTTGTGATTTTCTTCCTTTCCCCTTTCCTAGAGTCTCCATTTTAAAACTTTGGCAGAAAATTCAAACACAAGCTATACAATGGTTTGTATGATTGTACCTGTCATTCGATGGCTGCAATTGAAATCCTCTGTTCTTGCTTCAAGAGTTCCTCCGTATTCTCCTCTTAAACGACTTTGTGATTACAATGATCGTAAAGGATTTTGTAGTCGTTTGTATTTAATTGTCTGATCAATTCAATGTTCATCACTGTGAAATGTCACATTGCCATAAATCTTCTCATCGGCATGATTTTTTAAAATGTCTGGGCGACTTTAATACTTCTTGTGGTGTGAACAATCAATCGGCGTGACCATCGGAAGGACTTGTTTCATCGCCATGTGATTGAGATTTCCCTCCGACATAATGAGTCTTACCGATATAACTATCGGTAAGAGTCTCACCGATAATAATTTGTTTATCGGGGTGATCAATACTATCGGGATAACATATTGATGTTTCCCCAAGCTTTGTCATCCCGCCGATAGTCATCTTTACTTTGGATCGGAATGACTCTGTTAATATCTCGCCGCTATAATATCAACAGGTATGAATTTATTCCCATCGGAATGAAATATACTATCGGGATAGCTTTTAAAAGATAACCCGATCCAAATCATCTCCCCGATGGCCACTTTTATATTCTTTATCAGATAGAGTTTATTAAAGTGTCACAGACACCTTTTGATCGCCATGACTTGTGAGTTGGCAAGACCTAATTCCTTTGTCCTGATATGTTGAGTCATCCCGATAGATATCTGTATCGCTGTGAGTCTTACCGAAAGCTCTCTTTTCGCCAAGACATTGAGTATCGGAGACTTATTTATTTCTCGTCCTGATAATTCATTTCTTGCTGATGGCTATTTGCTTCATTGCCCTCGCAGGATGTTCGGTGAAACTCTTGCCGAAATACTTCATCGATATGATATATACCGTCGGGGTAGCTTTTGAAGGATCCTTGATGATTATCAGTCATACCGATCGGTATGACTACTTGGTTCTCTTGCCAATGAAAGGTCATCGGTATTACTTATTCCATCGGTGACTTCTATAAGTTTCTTTCCGATCTCTATTCTCACACCGATGGTTATTTTCAAATGATTCCTCATGTATCGGTGTAAGCAATACGACATCTTGCCGATAGATTGACTTTTGAGTAGTTTAGTACTGCTCATCTATAGACATCCTGTGAGATACATTAAATTTTGTACTATGGTTTTTTGGATGTTTTTTAGGATTTGTTCAAATATGGTGGAGTGAGAAGATAGTAAAAATTTTAAATTTTTACTATCCTAACATTGGCTCTGTCTGGGATGTATACTCCTTGTGTGTATGACAAGGATCCAGATCTCTTGGGGGAGTAGACCACATATTTTATTTATTTGGGGTGATGTCTTTATGAAGATGGGAAAAGGAAAGTAACAAATGATGGGGAACGGGAATGATTCCTAGACTACTGTGTATGGAATAAAATATTTTGAGAATTATTTGAGGGTTGTCCATGCACTGGCAACGCTCAATTCTCTTTATACATGTTTATGAAAAGAACTGCTTCAAGTATTGCCCATGTATAGGCAATTCCTGTTCCTCTCCTGACATATTCTGTACGTAGTAAGAGTCATCACCTCCCTTGCTAGTGATAATGGAAGGACCCAACCACAGGGCTTCAAATTTTCCATGTTTTCCTTTGTCTTGACACCTTGCATTCCACATCAGTACAAGATCATTTATTTCAAACTTTCTGTCTTTGGCCTTCTTGTCAAAGAGATATTTTACTTGTGATTGTAATTTAACATTCTGCCTCTGAGCTACTCTTCTTGTTTCATCAAGCTCTGCCAGTTGTTCCAACCTTTCCTCCATTGGTTCAGGAATATTCAAGTCTTCCTAGAGAATGAATTTGTATACTGGTATAAGATTTTCCAATGGTAGTCTTGCTTGTGTTCCATACACCAACTCATAAGGAGATCTCCCAATTGCTCTTTTTACAGTAATCCTATCAGCCCATACTGCCATTCTTTATTTTGAATCCCAAGCCTTCTTGTTTGTATCCAACATTCTTTTTATGATTTTCAAGAGGCTCTTGTTACTTGATTCTGCTTGTCCATTGGCCTGTGGATGGTAGGGAGCAGCATAAGAAATAGTGATACCATGTGTACTGTAAAATCCTTTGAATTCATCAGATCTAAAGCACATCCCATTATCTGTAATCAATCTTACTAGAGTACCAAATCTACATATAATATTCTCCATTAGAAAGTTAATCACAACTTTACTTGTCACCTGTTTAGTTGGGATCGCTTCTACCCATTTTGTAAAGTAATCAATAGCCACTAAAATCCATTTGTGCCCCCCACTTGATTTCTCTAAGATTTCACCTATAAAATCAATACCCCACTGATAAAATGGAGCCTCAACCTGTATAGGTTTTAAGGGTAGTGCTCCCTGATATTTTAATTTCCCTGAGAACTTTTGGCATGCTTCACACTTTCTAGTGTAATGGTATGAATCATTAAAAACTTTAGGCCAATAGTATCCTGCCCTCAGGATTTTATGGGCTATAGTCTTTGTTGAGAGATGACCTCTGCACATGCCTTCATGCAACTCTTTCATAATATGTTTTGACTGGTATTCATCCAAGCATAATAGTAGAATCCCATCTCTGTTTTTCCAATAAAGATCCCCATTGATGAGTACATATTTTGAAGCTTGTAGTTTGAGTGTCCTCCTTTTGTTATCATCATACCCTTCAGGACACTTCATATGTTTTAGATAATATATTATATCAGTATACCACGTAGTATGTTCAATACTAGTACTTGCATCAACATTACATATCTGAGAGGCTTCAAGATTACTTTCAGCCATCAATTTGGCAAGACCCTGTCCCCTCACCAATTTAGTGATTTGGATTTCAATATTGAATTCCTAAATCCTATTGATCCACCTACATCGCCTACCAGTGACTTCAGTTTAGACCAATACATCCTTCACTGCAGCATTAGGAACATATGCTGTGATTTTAGCCCCCACCAAATATGGTCTAAAATTTTTTATTGCTTTTACCAATGCATATGCTTGTTTTTCAATAATGTCATACTTTAACTCTGCATTCTGAAGGGACTTGCAGAAGAAAGAGATAGGCTATTCATATCCATCATTGTTTTTCTGTAATAACACTACTGCAACTGTATGATAGGAAGCAAATGAAAACAGTTGGAATGATTTACTGAAGTCAGGGGATACTAAAATTGGGGTTTGCTTGATTGCCCTCTTAATATTAGCAAATGCTTCTATTGTTTCTGTTGTCCACTTCATTTCTGAGTTCTTCTTTAGCATTTTTGATATAGGACAAACAATTTCTGCAAAATTTGGTATAAATCTTCTAACAAAATTTATCTGACCAAAAAATGATTGTATAGCTTTTACATTTTTTGGAATAGGGACTTGATCGATTGCTTTTACCCTTTCAGGATCTATTTTAACTCCTTCCTTCGAGACTATATGGCCAAGCAACTTTCCTTCTGTTACTGCAAAATGGCATTTTTTAGGGTTCAATGATATCCCATATTCTAGGGCTTTGATAAATATTTGTTCTAAATGTGTGCAATGATCTTCAGCCCTTTTTGAATATGCTGTCAAGTCATCTTGATATACTATCATAATCTTATTGATCAACTCAGCAAAAGCCACATCCATTGCTCTTTGGAATGTTGCTCCAGCATTTATTAATCCGAATGACATTCTCAAATACACATATGTTCCCCACGGAGTGGTGAATGCAGTCTTAAATTGTTCTGACTCCTTGACTTTTACCTGATTGTAACCGGAGAAACCATCCATCATTGATAACAATTCACATCCAGTGACTTTCTGCAATATTGCCTCCATATTGGGGAGAGGATAATTATCTTTGAGAGAAGATTTATTCAAGTTTCTGAAATCCACACACAGTCTAATGTCACCATTCTTTTTTCTGACAGGTACTAAATTTGAAACCCAGGAAGAATGTCTAATAGGTTTGATTATAGCTCCATCCCTTAACTTTGCAAGTTCCTCTATCATCTTAGGGGCCAATGTAGGATTGATCGGCCTCTGTTTCTGTCTGAATGGTTTAGCATCTGGCTTTAGTGGTATCTCATGTTGAAATAAATCCTCTCTATATGCCTTTAAATTATCATATGACCAAGCGAACACATGCCTGTACTTTCTGAGCAAGTTGATGAGTCTGCTCCTGATTTTTTGGTCAAGATTTCTTCCAATATACACCTTCTTTGGGGTTGTTTGTGTCCCTAAATTGATTTCTTCAAGGTCATTAGGTATCACTGGTGTGTCTTTCTTTTTATATCTGTCGTGGCCATCAAATGCCTTTTCTAATGCAATAAGTCCCTTGGGTATCTTGTTCGTTTTCAACTGAACCACCTCTTGGCTGAAAAGGGTTTCTTTCCCATCATGTTCCTCTACAAATGCATTAAAATCAATTTCTTGATTTTCATAATAGTCAGCACAATGTAAGAAATTGATTATATCAGCATCGCTATCAAACACTTGCCATTTCTGTATATTATCAGGGATAGTAGGTCTAGTTTTAAATTCAACTTCCGTAATCCCTCCTAGTGTGACATCATCTCTCTTTAATGCTATGTTTGCTAAAAAGTCTGCTATAATGTTTTTAGACCTATCAACCCAGTTGATTGAAAAGGCATCAAACAATTCAATATCATCCCAAACTGCATTTCTGTACTATCTTAATCTTTTATTTTTTGATAAGTATTTTTCTCTTACTTGGGATATGACCAATTCAGAGTCACCATAGACAGCTAACTTTTTTATTTTGTGTTTAGTGGCTATGTTTAGGCCAATGAGCAAGGCTTCATACTTAGCTACATTATTTGTGCATTCAAATGTCAATAGGAAAGAGTATTTGAAAGTTTTACCTCCTGGTGAAATGAAAATTACTCCAGCCCCATTTCCTATTTTGTTGCATGCACCATCAAAATACATTTTCCACAGATCATTTTCTTCTTTCATAGATTCAGTGTGTATTGGATCAGTGTTATGCAATTCTGGTGTAGTTTCTCCAACTTTGAAAACTCCTAAATCTGTATCACAAAAGAAATTTATCTGATGCCGATCCATTCTTTCTATAATATTGTCATACCTTGGCTCTCTGCACAACTTGATTTCCTTGCCACCCACTGGTATGGTGGCATATGATAAATCTAACTGAACATTGCCTCCTGCCATTGCAGCCCATTGCCTTGATAGAAGCATTCCATAATACGGTGGGATATCAACTATAGTAATATCAATGTTATAAGTTGCTTTAGGGTGTGAGGCAAGTTTTATCTCTACATTCTTCATAATACCAACTACTGGAATGGATCTGTTATCCATTGCATAACACTGGCCGTATATAGTATCGACCCACATTCCTAATTCTTTCATGACTGCTATAGGCATGATGTTCATGGCAGCACCTGATTCAATCATGCAATTCTTGACTATCCTGTTCTTGATTACTAGTGTAGTATAGAATGGGTCTACCTGTGAGGGATTTTTTGTAAGTGTGTCACCAAGGTATACCTCAGGCATTTTGAAATTTTCTTGATGCACATTATTTGTTGTTTTTTCAAACCCTTTATGTTTCGGATTTGGTGTATCAGAAATCATCTTGACAACTGTACTCCTATATTTATCTATTTTCATCATCTCTAGGAGTGGAACTGATATCTTCACCTGAGACACTGCATGAGCAATGTCAAAAGAATGGGCCATGGTTTGGTCATTCTTTTTTGTTTTTGTGTTCTCCTTTTCTTGATTTTCTTTCATTTTACTTTTATCCACCTTTTCTGGTTCTTTGGATAGTGATTTTGTATTATTCCCTTTGTTATTTTGGTCTTTTATAAATACACTCCCAGGAGTTCCTTGCCCAACATTTGTTGTTCTATTCCTTAAGTTGTAAGTGTTTCGAGCTTGAGCCACTACAGCCACTGTGAGAGTTTCTCTTTCATCCTCAGTAGGCTTTCTCCATTGACCATATGACTGGTTGTTATAACAAATAGGTTGCTCACAACTATTGTCCTGGTCTGAGAATACTTCTTGTTCTCCCATGTTGATATGATGCCTTTAGTTCCCTACATCATACTCATATCCTTCTTCTTCTGAAGAAGAGTAATCTTCTGTGACCACACACGGTGTATCTTGCATCATATTTATGGTGTGATTATCTCTGTTATAGCTGTATAGCATTTCCTCTTGCTGTATTGATTTAGCTACCTCACAGTATTCAGGTAAATGTGGTAAATTACACACAAAACACCAAGGTTTATTTTCTACCATATGTGCCATGTTTCTTTTCAGGGGATCAGGAGTATCCTTTCCATATGGTTGCTTTCTACTGTTATCGATGGGTCTTCCATCCTTCCAATTTGTATTGTAGGGCATATCATGCAACCTAGGTCTTTCAGGCCTATGCTGACCTTCTGGTTTAGTCTGTTGAACATTTGGATTCTGAGGATTTCTATGATTGTCCCTCTTACTAACCATTCCTGTAGCCTTCCTATTATTTTCAATAGTTAGGGCCACTTTCTGTGTCTTGGCCAAGGTTGTAGGACACCTGTTTGTAAGCTCGTACCCTGTTTTGGGGTCAAATGCTTTCATATAGATACTCAGTGCTGCCGGGTCAGATAACTTGGCTCCATGTGGTACCTTATTATGTAACTTGGAAAATTTCAAGTTGAAATCAAATACTGACTCATTTTGATACTTCTGTATACTTATCAATTCATGTAATGCAAACTCAGGAGCATATTGGTTGCCATACTGATCCTTAAACTGGTTATGGAAGTCAATTATTGAATTGATTGAGGCATCAGGCAAGCTGTTAAACCAATCTCTGGCATCTTCAGTGAGGGACATCATGAATAACCTCATTCTAATGTCTTCCCAATCCATACCAATATCCTGTACACAAGCTTTAAAACTTCTGATATGATCTTCTGTAGATATTGCATTGTTTCCAGTAAACTTGGGAACCATATTTCTCCAAGTACTATCCATAGGATATGGATACAACTGATATCCAGTTAAGTCAAATTGACTACATATATTTGCAAGGTTTTGAGGTGGGAAGTTCAAAGGTGGTGGATTGGGATAGTAATTATATCCACCTGGTGGCTGATGATATGCATATTGTTGATGTTGGTTCATGTGGGGATTTGTGTAATTGTTTTGTGGTCTATAATATTGTTGACCAGGGGTTGGGTAAGTATTTTCCATATGTTGAGATGCATTACGTATAGGAGGTGGTCTAGGGTTTCGGGGTACGGTATTTTGATGATTTCTAGATGCATGTAAATTTGAAATTCCACCTGTATTTTGTTGTGGCATTCTTGAATTTTTTCCTCTATATGGAGGCACATATTTTGGGGGGACTGTTTCAGCCTTATTTCTATTCTGTTGAATTTCTTGCTTCAACAACCCTTTCTCTCCTAGTATCTTGTACCTTTTGAGTTCTTCTCGGAGCATGAGTATTTCCTGTTGCTCTTCACTCATGTCTTTTAAATTCTCTGCATTGTTATTTATTTCCTGATGTTTTGGATTATCATTCATTCCCTGGTTTGAAAATCCATATCCCATCTCTTCTCCCTGATGTAATGACATCTTGAAGTCATTTTTAGCTTGGTTTTGATCAATCTCCCTCATGATCTTTGCATCATAATCTCGCTGTTCTTGAGGAGTGGGTCTGTACCTTGCCAAAATATCATCAGTTGCTCCACTAAGGTTCTTGTTTGAATCATGCAGAGGTGTGAATTTGTTGTGAATTGAAATATTTTGCTCTGAATCATTCTCTTAGATATCCAGATTATTATCTTGGTGAGAATAATTTGAATTTCCATTTCTTTTGGAAATGTTTCTAAGTGGTGGAGAAGACTGCAATTTTTTACCTTCCATCTTGGATCTCCTACCATCCATTTGATATTGAATTCTTTGTTATAATTGTAACTAGAGTCACCACCTATTTATTAAATAGGAAAAGTTTATATTTTATTTGTAAGGTTCTTGTCACCAGCAGAGTTACCAGATTAAATTTTCTGAAATGACTCTATGGAAGAAAGGATTAATTTCTAAGGTCTTTTACTAAGTCCCCAGTAGAGTCGCCAATTTGTTAGGTCTCAAAAATACAGGTTGCCAACCCTAAGAGGATGCCAAGCTCTATGTTTAGATTTGCAACGTTTTTGAACTAACTCGATGAATTCAACCTTCAAGGTTTAATGATTTCCCACGCTTTAGGTCCTGCTACACCTAGGCGGGTGAACCTTGGAAAATTAAAGGAAACTGAATGTGAATGTGTGTACTAATTGGATCTATCTACAATGGCAAAGGATATAGGATAGATAAAAAGCTTGCTAACTGATTAATAAGTAATTGGTAGAAATTGTATAAGCAATATAAAGATAAAGGATTTAAATAATAAGTTAAATAGGACCAATGCCTTATTGGGTAACAGAGTCAATTGAAGGCCTAGGACTAGTGGTTTCCTAATGGTAATAATTCTAATTGTTTGGCACAATTCTAGTTTATAACTTGTATAAACGTGCAGGGAGATGATTGACAGACTCTTCTTAAATGATCCAATCAATATGATCTAATTCCTTGTTATTCACCAGAAGGCAATTTAATCCTTTCTTGAAGGAACCAATTGAGTGAAATATGCAAGAGATGATTGATAATATCAATATGGAGACAGAATGGCAATCCTAATTATATGGCTCTACTTAGTAATCCACACTTAACACTTCTATGCCACTATGACTAAGTCGGAAGGGTTTAATTCCTTAAAGGGATACCAACCTATTAATCACACAGATACAACAAATGTGTATTAACAGATCAAATATATACTTGATATGTTAATTTGAAAACAAGGAAATGTAGAAATGGAGACAACCATACAACTGAATAAATTTAATAAACAACTGATGCCAAAGTAAAACCACTGAGTCAGAGAACTTCAATTTCTTCTTCAAATAAAATATACAGCACGGCCATTATGAGACATTGTATTTTATGGATATGTTTATATTCTACTGCTGATGATCTTTCAGCACCAATTGTTTGAACCTATATAGATGTTTCTATGAAGAGACATAACTCTTCAATAAGTCTTTTGGAAACTTAACAAACATTAACAACTAATACATTATCATGATTAGGCTCTATTCAGCCATAAATAAACTTTAGCCAAGTGATCTAAATACTCCTGATCATGGTGAGAATCAGTAAGGTCAATAGCATCTCTGGTAATCATATCAAGTGTGACCATTCTTTCCAGGTGTTTGCAAGCTTCTCCAGATGCAGAAATTTTGTCTTTAAGAGCTCTTGTGGCCTCGTGTAATATGACTTGACAATCAACAATCCATTCTTCTTTGCTCTTTACCTCTCCATTGTCTTTAAATAACACCGGCACTCCTGCATGTGAAGCATCGGTACCTTCCTTAGCATCAGCTTTAAGTTTGTCATAGTATTTTTGGTGCTGTTTAAGCAATGCTCCTACATCAGAGATATCTGTACTATCAGTAGCACTTCTGCTTTGTATCTCAATTAGTTTTTCCTGTATTCTCTTTTCAAGTCTTTCATGTTCTTTAACTGCTTTGTGATTTTCTGAGTAATTATCCCAAAACTGGTTTAACCACCACACCATGTTTGCATACCTGCTCTACAGTATTGTAACAAATGCATCTATCTGAATTTGTGTTGCCTGGTCAGGGGATAATGCTTGAATGCTTTGTGAGCTCTCACCTTGAGTTATTCTTTTTGTGGATTGACCAAAAGTACTCTTAATAGCATCCTTCAAGTAATCATTTTCTTTTGTCAATCTTTCACAGCTCAATATGTATGCATCTCTCTCTTTGATCAACATTTGAGCTTGTGCCTTGTTCAATTTTGCAACATTGATACCAATGTCGGCAGTAATCAGAGGGTCAGTTTCCCCTACTTTCAAAGTCATGACATGGCCAAAAGTCTTTTCAGTATCTATGATGGCCTTTTTCTGATGGGGAGGATATAACGCCCATATCATTAAGGAATTTTCATCATTGTTGTATCTTGTTCCCATATATACTTCATTAACTCCTTTTGGAGTAAGTTTATACTTATCATTTGAGCTATTCAAAAAATTGTCAAAAACTAAAGCAGAATTTAAATCAAGGCTAGGAAAAATCATAACGCTTGCATCCTTAATCAATTGTCTACCCTTGCTAGGTGTCATGTCCTGCATTTCTTTATCTACTGTTACCTTCAGCATATCTAATAATTGTGTTTCATTATCAGCAGAAACATCATCTACTGACTCTCTGATCTCTTTCCCTTTGTATTTATACAAGAATGACTTCAATTCTTTTGACTGAATAAATTTATCATTAGAGATGAAAGAATCATAAGCTGTTTGGTGTGGATCCTCATCAGCAGTCCCCTCCTCATCATGTAGCACAATAGGAGGCTGATATTGTAGCATTTTCCTTTTGGACATTTTTGCTATTTTGTCCTATGGTTGTTCTTGATTAGCCATTTCTTCATTCTCAGAGGATACAACTTCAATCTCTGCTAGTTGCTTTTTCTTTTCACTTAAATCCCTGTTATATTTTTCTATCACCAACTCAACTTCAGCCTCTTCTAAGTTTCTAATAACATCGTCATGTGGATAATGTATGTGCATGTATCCACTAAGAATTTGTTTCCTGCATGTAGAGTCAATAAAACCTTCAGGGTCAAACCCTTTCCTGGCCTCAGCACTCCTCTATTATAGTGCGTTAATTTATCCAAAATGAGACTGTAACCTTCTTTTGAAACCACAGTAAAATCTCCAAAACATAAAGTGCTGGGCATAAATGATTGTTTATCATGTGAACTCAGATGCATTACATTTGAGCAATGCATTTGCCTAATTATTTCTAAGTATGCATGCCTGTCAGGGACAGTCTTGGGAAATATGAATGGAGCATCTTCAAAACCATAAACCCTGATCATAGTCGCATCCTCAAAGCAATACCACTCTCCCCAATTATGAGTGACAGTAGGGGGGCCACCAAAATCCTTTGGCCCGAGGAATCTTTTTATTTCAGTAGAAATTGAATATTCACAGGGGTGGTTAAAATACCTGTACAAAACTTTTACATAGTGTTCTTCAAATTGGGTATAGCTAGAGTGGGCATATCTACTATCCCATATTCTAGTCCACATTTGTATGGGTATCTTTTCTCCTTTCTTATATGTAGTAACAACTTTAAGCTCACCTGGCCATAACCCTACTTCCTGGCCGAAATACAACACCATGTGCATAAGCATTGAGTAATGCTCAAAAGAGTATGCTGGGGCACTATTTTTTATTGCAGATAAGCCAGAATCCATTCTATTAGCAATATAGGAAGCATAATCAAACTGCCTCACATTATGACACTGAATGTCAGAGGCTATGACCATTAGAGGGATAGTCATGAACTCGGGGACCTCTGAACCAAGGACTTGGCCCACAGAATAATAGGTATACTATATATATGGTTCAAATATGGCTACATGAAAGGGAGGACCATCATTTTCAGTTAAGGGCATCACTTCTCCTTCAATCTTGGGCCTATGAATGGGCAACCTCCATCCATTGTAAGTTGTATCCATTCTCCAATATTCTTTCTCAAGATCTTCATAAATAATAGGGACAATGCATAAATCATCTAGATCAAACACTTCACAAATAGAATTCTTTGACAAATGCACAATTGGTTCCCCTTGTGGGTTGTAGAGGGCTTTTAGGCTTGAATTATAATGTCTAGCAAGTAGTTGAAGGAGTTCCACATTCAGGAATACATTAGGCACAACCAATTTTCCCAAATTCAAGTGCCATGGGTTTGACACAGGAGCATTCCTAAATCTTCTATTATAATGGAATCTAAAAAGCTCATATCCCCTGATTGGGGTCCAAATATCTCCTAGGCGCTTATGTTTATCTTCTAATTTTTCAACTTCTGCCCTGAGTTGAGCAGACCTTCTGGCCTTGGGAGTTGACCCAAGCAATTGGTCAATTAAGTCCTGATTGAGTTTTCTGTCTTTTACTTTTTCCTCAGGGGTTTGTTCAGTTTTTTGTTTTTTAGATTTACTAGTTTCCCCTTGTGATTTTCTTCCTTTCCCCTTTCCTGGAGTCTCCATTTTTAAACTTTGGTAGAAAAATCAAACACAAGCTATACAATGGTTTGTATGATTGTACCTGTCGTTCGATGGCTGCAATTGAAATCCTCCGTTCTTGCTTCAAGAGTTCCTCCATATTCTCCTCTCAAACGACCTTGTGATTACAATGATCGTAAAGGATTTCGTAGCCGTTTGTATTTAATTGTCTGATCAATTCAATGTTCATCACTGTGAAATGTCACATCGCCATAACTCTTCTCATCGGCGTGATTTTTTAAAATGTCTGGGTGACTTTAATACTTCTTGTGGCACGAACAATCAATCAGCGTGACCATCGGTAGGACTTGTTTCATCGCCATGTGATTGAGATTTCCCTCCGACATAATGAGTCTTACCGATATAACTATCGGTAAGAGTCTCACCGATAATAATTTGTTTATCGAGGTGATCAATACTATCAGGATAACATATTTATGTTTCCCCGAGCTTTGTCATCCTGCCGATAGTCATCTTTACTTTGGATCGGAATGACTCTGTTAATATCTCGCCACTATAATATCAACAGGTATGAATTTATTCCCATCGGAATGAAATATACTATCGGGATAGCTTTTAAAAGATAACCCAATCCAAATCATCTCCTCGATGGCCACTTTTATATTCTTTATTGGATAGAGTTTATTAAAGTGTCACCAACACCTTTTGATCGCCGTGACTTGTGAGTCAGCAAGACCTAATTCCTTTGTCCCGATATGTTGAGTCATCCCGATAGATATCTGTATCGCTGTGAGTCTTACCGAAAGCTCTCTTTTCGCCAAGACATTGAGTATCAGAGACTTATTTATTTCTCGTCCCGATAATTCATTTCTTGCCGATGGCTATTTGCTTCATTGCCCCTGCAGGATGTTTGGTGAAACTCTTGCCGAAATAATTCATCGGTATGATATATACCGTCGGGGTAGCTTTTGAAGGATCCTCCGATGATTATCAGTCATACCGATCGGTATGACTACTTGGTTCTCTTGTCGATGAAAGGTCATCGGTATTACTTATTCCATTGGTGACTTCTATAAGTTTCTTTCCGATCTCTATTCTCACACCGATGGTTATTTTCAAATGATTCCTCATGTATCGGTGTAAGCAATACGACATCTTGCCGATAGATTGACTTTTGAGTAGTTTAGTACTGCTCATCTATAGACATCCTGTGAGATACATTAAATTTTGTACTATGGTTTTTTGGAAGTTTTTTAGGATTTGTTCAAATATGGTGGAGTGAGAAGATAGTCAAAATTTTAAATTTTTACTGTCCTAACATGAAGCACAACAACCATCACCTTCGCATCTATATCGAAAGATAGTAGACACCTTCTGCTCACTGCATCCAGTAGTCTAACTCATGAAACCTCTTACTACCCTTTTAACACCTTCACATCACAAACTTCATCTTTTCCATTTGTGCACACACATATATGAACTCTTAACACTTATTTATATCACCGTCAACCTTGAAATGATCTTCAAGGTCGGTGACACAATCTTCAATCCTTGAAACGTTCTCTAAGGTCGGCAAACATACAAAATTTGAATTAGGTCTAGACCTAAACATTCCATGATGCAAGGGAATGAAGGAAAACCACTCTAAGCCTTAGCTTAGACCCAAATCTATCCAAGACTGCTACACAACACTCACATAATCATCAAATCAACTCCTTAATCAACGTAAACTTCTAGGTCAGCCAAACGGTGTAAACATAGGGGATTCTTCATCACACGCTTCCACGATCACAACCATAGCTTGCAGACCATGCCCAGAGCTTTAACACATTCAGGAAACATCCACGAATAACTTGAGGTCACCTAGAAATCAACAAATTCATCCACAACAACTTTCACCTGAAGAAGGCTCACTATTTGCTCACAACCAACACTGTCGAACTCTGCTACAGAATAACTTGCTTTCCAGAGCATCATACCAAAAACCTTTTGGATAGAAGGTAGATAAGGACCTTATAGGATTAAATCTAGAACCAAAATGCCTAAAACCAATCTACAGAGAAATGAAGAGTAAAATACTTTCTCCCAGACATCTCTGCACAACTTAGAAACACTATCAAATCCTGTTCTCAAAAAGGTGAACATAACTTTCACTTCACAGCAACCCAGAGCACCAAATTCTAAATTTATCATTGTACACCACTTCTCAACAACATATCCAAACCGTACACTCAGATCTGCAACACAGAATAAATGCGGAGCAAAAACTCGAGTAGTATACTGTAAGTCAAAAGACTCCTTCAATACTCTATTTTTAGTATTATTCAAATTTTCTCAAAAGAGCTTGGAAACTGAACTACATAGGCATATTCTTAGCACCTTTAGCATCTATACAAAACATCCAAATCACCTTTTATCAAAGTACTTGAATCAAACAACACTAGACAACACTAACTTCATCAGAAGACATAGTTGACACTAATGACAACACAAACATGTTGACATTAATGACAACATCAATTAGCACATACTTGCAACAATCTCCCCCTTTGCCATTGATGGAAACATATGATGTGAAAAACCATCATGACACAAATCTTACTCTCCCCCTTTCTTTTATACATCTTTCTTTCTTCCTCTTGCCTTTTTTTTTCACATGAACTCTATCCCCCTTTGACATTAATGGAAAAGGGTGACATACTTTTTCAAAACTCTCTCCCCCTAATTGTGATATTGCACAAACTTGCACTATCCTCAACTGTTCTATATACTCCCCTATCTACAATAATCATTAACACCACTACCAGCGCCCCCTGAGTGGTAGCCTCCATCATTAGTC
Source organism: Cunninghamia lanceolata (assembly GCA_027924645.1). Classification (NCBI taxonomy): domain Eukaryota; kingdom Viridiplantae; phylum Streptophyta; class Pinopsida; order Cupressales; family Cupressaceae; genus Cunninghamia; species Cunninghamia lanceolata. The sequence continues at coordinate 6,654,891 of BSBN01000082.1, forward strand.
CAGAAAAGAGTGATTCTTGAATCACACGGGACTAATGCATCTCCTTATGCATCTAGTTCAAATAAGAAGGGGAAATAACCCCTAACTTCTCCTGGAGATACTCAAATGTATCCTTAGGAAGAGCCTTGGTGAATATGTTAGCAACCTGATTCTTTGTAGGCACATACTCAAGCTTCACTTCATTCTCTACAACCTTCTCTCTCAGAAAGTGACACCTAATTGAAATATGCTTTGTCTTTGAATGCATCATCGAATTCTTTGAAATATTAATGGCATTGGTATTATCACAAAAGATAGGAATTGGATCATCATACTCAATTTTGTTATCCTTCAAGGTTTGTCTCATCCATAACACCTATACAACAGGATGCTGCTACAATATACTCTGCCTCTATAGTAGATAAATATATTGAATCCTACTTCTTGCTTAGCCAAGATACAACTCTATCTCCAAGAAAGAATGCACCACCACTTGTACTTTTTATTTCATCTACACATCCAACCCAATCTGCATCTGTGTAGGCACTTAGGTTAAAGTCCTTGTTCTTAGGATACCACAAACCATGATCTGGAGTGCCCTTCAAATACCTGAATATCATCTTCACTTCCATGACATGTGACTCTTTAGGATCTGCTTGAAATCTTGCCACAAGACAGACTGCATGCATGATATCTGGTCTAGTAGCAGTTAGGTATAGTAGTTCTCCAATTATTGATCTATATTTTCTCTGATCAGCCTTTGGGGATTCATCATTCTTGCTCATTTTGCAGCTAGTTGTCATGGGAGTATAAATTGGTTTAGAATCTTCCATTCCAAATTTCTTCAACAATTCCTTGACATACTTTGATTGAGAAATGAAAATGCCCTTATCTGTCTGATTAATTTTCAATCCAAGAAAGAAGTTCATTTTTCCACACATTGACATCTCAAATTCTTTTTACATTTCATTTGCAAAGTCCTTACACATACTTTCATTTCTACCGAAGATTATGTCATCAACATAGACCTCAACAATCAGGATTTGATCTTTGCTTACCTTGATGTACAAATTACTGTCTACAAACCCTTTACTAAATCCTTGCTGCAACAAATACATGTCTAACCTTGCATACCAAGTTCTAGGAGCTTTCTTCAATCCATACAATGCCTTCTTCAATCTGCATACCATATTTGGTTTGTCTAACAATTGAAATCCATCTGGTTTCTCTATGTAGACTTCTTCTTCCAACTCACCATTCAAAAAAGTAGACTTAACATCCATTTGATATACTTTGAAATCCTTATGTGCTGCAAAAGCCAAGAACAGTCTAATAGCCTCCATTCTTGCTACTGGACCAAAGGTTTCTTCATAGTCTATTCCTTCCACTTGTGAGTACCCTTTACACACAAGTCTAGCCTTGTTCCTTACCACTTCTCCATTCTCATTCAACTTGTTCCTGTATACCCACTTAGTTCCAATCACATTCTTATTCTCTGGTCTTGGGACAAGTTCCCAAGTCTAATTCTTCTCAATCTACATTAGTTCTTCTTCCATAGCTTTGATCCAATACTCATCCTTGCATGCCTCAACTACTATTTTAGATTCAACTTTGGAAAGTAAGCATAAATTTACCTAATCTTTAGTAGCTCTGTTTCTTGTTAGTACACCTTTGCTCTTGTCACCAGTGATATGATCTTCAGTGTGATGCCTCTGCACATATTTGGGAGTTTTAGGAGATTTTTCTGGAGCTTTTTGTTCTTCAACTTCTACTTAGTTCTCTTTGGTTTTTTCTTCTTCTTCACAAGAAGATGCATCTAATTCATATCCATCAACCTTAACATTAGCACTTTCAACAATCTTTCTTAGCCTCTTATTATAGCACTGGTAAGCTTTTATTTTGTTAGAGTATTCAAGGAAAATACCTTCATCACTTCTTGCATCAAACTTTCCTAGTTCTTCATCTCTTCTGATATAACATTTACTTCCGAAAACTTTGAAATATTGAACAGTGGGAATCCTTCCATACCATAGCTCATAGGGAGTCTTTGTATTGTTTGCTTTCACTTGTACTATGTTTTGTATGTGGACGCAATATGAATTTCTTCTCTCCAGTAGACTTCCGGTAGGTTTGCTTAATTTATCATTGTCCTTGTAGTTTCTTGAATAGTCCTATTCTTCCTTTCAACCACTCCATTCTACTGAGGAGTTCTTAGAGCAAATAGATGCCTCTTTATCCCATGATTCTCACAAAACATGTTAAACTCATCAGAAGTAAAATCTCCACCTCTGTCAAACCTCAACCATTTGATTTTCATATCCAATTCATTTTCAACCATTGCTTTAAAAGATTTAAACTTATCTAGGGCTTCTGATTTTTCTTTAAGAAAAGTGACCCAAGTTATTCAAGAGAAATCATTAATAAATAACATGAAATACCTATCACCTTGAAAAGTCCTTAATCTAGTAGGACCACACAAGTATGTATGCACCAACTCCAACAATCCGGTAGATGATTGATCCTTGCTTTTGAAGCTTCTTCTAGTTTTCTTTCCAAACTGACTCTCCTTCCATCTTCGAAGGAAGATTCATTTCCTGTTCACACTCACCATCATAAAACCATGATCAGTGCATCATCATCTGATTCTCAATTCATAATAATTAAATATTCATATGAACATGTAATTTCATATCTAACTATCATTAGTCAGTATTCATATAATCAATTCTTAATTCAGATATTTCCACAACATCTAATCATTGAACTACAGTTAATCATTCTAATTACCACACAAAAATAAGATTAATCTAAATCATGAGTTGGGGATGTAACATATCTTCCCCCAAGAATCATTGTCCCCGATGATTAATTGTCTTAAGAGTTAGTCAACATAATAAGAAAAATGTTTTATGAGCATAATAAAAAGTTTTTTAGAAGAGATGAAGAAATCTCGCATAAATGTCATCATAGTTTTCCTAGGTGGCATTTTCCTCTATATATTGGTCCCACTGGACCTTGCACTGTGTTATCTCTTTGTTATGTAAGCATAGCTTACACGTTTCGAGAACCTTGATGGGATCGATCACCACCACCCTTGGGTTCTTCACCTGTATAGCATTCCAATCAAGAATAGGAATTTGATTATCTACAACATTAAACTTTTTCAAAAAGGAAACATGAAAAACATTATGCATCATGGCAAGAGCTGGTGGTATAGCAATTCTATATGCAATTGGGTTGACTTCTTCAAGAAATTTGAAGGGACCCACATATCTAGGTGCCAGTTTGGATGTCTTTCCAAATTTAATAGAACTCTTCTATGGTTTTAGCCTTAATAGGTCTTTCTCTCCCACTGAGAAGTGCCTTTTGATGCATTTAGCATCCACATAACTCTTTTTCCTATCATTGGCCTTCGCTAGCCTTTTCTTAATTAGATGGACTTGCTCTTCCATTTCAGATAGAATTTATAGACCAAGGCTAACCCTATCTTCTAGCTTGTCCTAGCTTATAGGGGTTTGGCACTTTCTTCCATATAATGCTTCAAATGGAGCCATCTTAATAGCAGAATGATAGGAATTATTATAGGCAAAATTCCACCAGAGGAAGATAATCTTCCCATTTGTATTGCTAGTCCATGCAATACATTCTCAATAGATCTTCTAGCAATTGGTTTACCCTCTCAGTTTGGCCATATGTTTTAGGATAATAAGTAAAGCTTATAATCAACTGGGTTCCAAGTGAAGAGAATAAGGTTTTCCAAAACCTCGATGTCATTCGTGCATCCCTATTTGAGATAATCTTCTTTGAAATGCCATGCAATCTGACAATCTCTTGAACAAATTTATGAGCTATGATGGGTACCCCATCTGTAAAGTTTCCAAGTATAAAATGAGTAGCTTTGGTGAGTCTATCCACCACAACCAAAATAGCATTGTGTTTGTTCCTTGACATAGGAAGCCCTTGCACAATGTCCATTCTTATAATTTGCCATTTCCACTCAGGAATTTCATGAGGGTACAAGAGTCCTACCGGGTGAAGGTGTTCTGCCTTCACCCTTTGACATTCTATACATGTAGCTACAAAATTTCCAGCATCCCTCTTCATTCCTTTCCAGAAATATAAGGGTTTCACATTAGCAAATAACTTTGTTACTCCAAGATGTCCAGAATACGGTGCAGAATGAACCTCCTTCCACACCATATTCCTTAACTCTATAGAGTTAGGTACATACATCCTTCCTTTAAACCTTAATAACCCATCTGGTTTAAGGTTAAATCCATTGTATCTTAGATTCTGGGGGTTTTCCACAAGGGCCTGTTTTACTTGCTCGTAAAACCCATCTCCCTTAGATTTCTGTAGAACCTGATTACTAAAATTAGAATATATAGAGATCATTAAGGAGATGTGTCTTCTCCTACTTAGGGAATTTACCACTTGGTTTTCCTTTCCTTGAATATATTTAATCTCGAAGTCATAATCTGAGATGAATTCCAACCATCTTCTTTGACAAGCATTTAGATGTGGTTGAGTAAATAGATATTTGAGCCCTTAATGGTCTGTGTTCAGCTCAAAGGGTTTCCCAAGCAAGTAATGTCTCCACATTTGTAGTGCATGAATGACTGTTGCCAGTTTCAAATCATGTGGGGCATAGTTTTGCTCATAAGTTTTTAGTTTTCAGGATTCATACGCAATGACTTGTCCATCTTGGACTAGTACACCACCTAAGCCTTCTCCTAAGGCGTCAGTGATGACTACAAATTGACCCTCTGGGTTAGGTAATTTCATTTAATTGGTGCTGAAGTTAATATTTCCTTCAATAGGTCAAAGGCATCTGGACACTTTTTTGACCACTCAAATCTCTTGCCCTTTCTTTACAAGGAAGTTATAGGGTATGCAATTTTTGAAAAGTTTTTCACAAACTTCCTATAATAACCTGCAAGGCCCATGAAACTTCGAACCTCATGAAATTCCTTAGTACAAGCCATTCCAAAATAGACTTAATTTTTGCTGGGTCCACAACTATTCCCTTAGTTAAAATTATGTGGCCCAAATACTGTACTTCCATTTGAAAGAAAGTACACTTAGAGAGCTTGTCATACAATTTATGCTCTCTTAACCTCTGAAGAACAATCCTTAGATGCTGAAGATGCTCTTCTTCATTCTTAGAATAGATTAGGATGTCATCAAGGAACACTAGGACAAATTTGTCCAAACAATCCCTAAACACTATTCATTAGGTTCATAAATGCTACAAGCGCATTTGTTAATCCAAAAGGTAGGACAATAAAATCATAATGCCCATACCTTGTCCTAAAGGCTATTTAATGGATGTCTTCATCCTTTAACCTCAATTGGTGATATTCAGACTAAAGATCGATCTTGGAAAACACAGTTGCACCTCTCATTTGATCGAAAAGATCATCAATGCAAGGCAACATGTATTTATTCTTAATTGTTTCCTTATTCAACATGTAGTAATCTATGCATAACTGTAAGGTGCCATATTTCTTTTTCACAAATAGAACTTGTGCTCCCTAAGGTGACACACTGGGTCTAATCAATTCCTTATCCAACAATTCCTGTAATTGAGCCTTTAGCTCCATTAAATCTGTGGTGGTCATTCTATAGGGTGCTTTAGAGATAGGTTCTGAACCTAGAATAATATCAATAGAGAAGCCAAAGGCTCTTTTAGGAGGTAATCCTAGCAGCTCATCCATAAATGCATCGTTAAAATCTCTAAGAAAAGGATACCTATCCATATCTGATCTCTTCTAATCTATAGAATCCTTTTTCCCAACTTCATTGAGTTTTTGAGATTCGTAAAACATTAAATCATCTTGGAAATTGGTTTCCTTAGACTCATTTAGCTTTTCCATTTTGACAACAAAAAGCTGGCATCCCTTTCTTTGATCTCTTTTCATTTGCAAGGTAGAAGTTTATCTTAGTTTGACTTCCCTAGGGTTCCCTTTTAGAAAAACCTTTTTCCTAAGTCGTCAAGACATTCTACTATTTTGGCATAATAGTCCACTTTGACTTGATGTCTCCATAACCACTTTATCCCAAGGATAACATCATATGAGTCTACTGTGGCTACATAAAGATTTACTTCTGTGGAGAAAATTGAAAGTTCAACCCTAGCCTCAAACATGCATTGCTCTACCTGAGCCTTGGTTTTATTTACATATTCTACTGACCATGTGTTTGCCATGAATCTAGCCTTTCTAGGAATTTTATTTACAACTTTAGGGGAAACAAAACATTTAGTAGCACCAATGTCAATCAAAACTGAAATCAGAAAACTAGATAAAATACCTGTTGTTTCAATGGGAGTTATTTGGTATTCGGATTGCATGTTGCCCAAGGCTGCATGAATGTATTGCTGGAACACCACCTATAGGTCCTCGCCTCTCTTGCGGTTTCCCAAAATTGTCTCCATTTCTATTGGAGTGATTATTTCCCTTCTTCTCCCCTTTGGACTCAATTTGCTTATGCTTGGCCCCTTTTTCATATTTCTTAGTAAAATCTTGCTTTCTCCCCTTTTTCTTAGAGGATTGGGACCAATTATATCTCTTTCGATTCCTTTCTCTATAAGCTGACATAGCCTTCATTTTTTGTTCATGTTTAATGGCCTTCTCATAGACCTAGTCCATTAAAGTAGGACCATGTACATCAACCTCACCCCCAATCTAGGTGTTCAATCCCATTATATACTTCTGAATGTAGAATCTCTCATCTTGTTGGTACTACGGCACATACTTAAGTAGGTGGGTGAATTTTTCCCAATATTCATTTACAGATAAATCAACATGTTTCAGATTCTAAAAATCTATAAGCTTCTGGTCATAGAATAGATGAGGCAACCATCTTTGCCTAAAGAGTTCATTAGCCTATCCCAGGTAAGGCTTGTAGACCTCAAGCCTAGTTATATCTTTTTATTCATCCACCATGTGGATGCTTCACTTGCCATCTGGAATTCCCCCCATACCGCTTTAGTGATCTCATTATAGTTTCTGATTTCAAAATACTTTTCCATTTTTGTAAGCCATGGCTCCACAGCATCTCCACTGACAGATCTATCAAATTTTGGAGGCATGACCTTTTTCATGTCTCGGAACAACTCCAAAGCCATATGGCTTCACCTATCCTCTTCTTGTCTGGCCTCAGCGTTATTTTCTCCGTGCTCACTTTGGGTAGTGTCATTATGACATGCCTCGTCATAACCCCCATCATAGGCATCTCACCTAGGTCCTTGCCGACCCCTGACATCTTATTCAAGAGTTCCTACTCTTGCTCTTATGTCTTGAAGCAAGATGATGATCTGATCAAGTTTAGATTTAGAGTTCCCTAAAGGTTGCCCTTCATCTTGTCTATCTCCCATCCTGGTTCTTATCTAAACCTTTGTTGCAATCTACTTATTCCTGAAGTTTGCAGATTAATCATGGATTAGTTTTCTATATCATGGAATCCAGTCTTAACATAAATCTATTCTCATTCATGTAATCTTTAATAAGAAAGGAAAGATTTGTCAGAATTTTGTTCTTAATTGCATTATAATCTTTCATGGATTACATATAATCCTTCTCAAAATTACAAAATTTTGTTTACACCTTGCTACTACAAGTCATTTTCAGTTTGGGATAACTGCCCATGTTTATTTATAAACTTTGAGGTTTATCATTCCAGATTTCTTTTTTTGTGTCGTCTTGTCGATTGAGTTATTTCAACAATGTTTGTGTCAACTTGACCAAACAACATTCTTAGAATGTCAACGTGAGTTGAGTACTAGTCTCGCCAAGTGGTAGAGTACTTTCTTGTTTCTCTATTTATTCCTAAACTGGGATTATGAATCTATTATTCTTGGTAATGCTTTGGGTTTATAGCGAAGAAGGGGAAGTGGTGCTTGAGACCTAAATCACATTTTCATTGTGTCACCATGTTGGTGATGATGTCGTATGATGACATCTTGGTTGTTATAAGTATCTTCATACATCATGAAGATGTATGGAAAGTTTATTAAGATATAACTATTTAAACTTTGTATCGATCCCCATGTTAATATTAATATGTTTATGTGATATGTGTATTGGCTAACATCATCCATAGTTAGTGGAGTGATGAAATGCCATATTGGACCACTAGGAGCTTTATCCTCGCTATCCACTTGCATGTAGTAAGTAATGGACAAAGTGTCTCCAAGGAAGCCGCGGGGTGGTGAAGTGGAGAAACCACCCTCCACTTCCTAAGCTCATGTGGCAGTCACCTTGGATCCTTGGCATGCAAGAAGATTGAAACTTAGCTTTGTGTAAGTCTCTTTTCATTTTTTTTCATTGATTGTTATTCTTAATGCTGGAGAAAAAGAGCAAGAACAGGGTGATTTATAGTCAACTAGAAATCATTGTCAAAGGCCATAGGAAGTTGGCACAACAGTAAGAGCCAACAATAGACTGCATTTTAAACACTAAGTGAACTCTCTTAGGTAAGATTTAAAGTCTGTAAAGACTTACATTAAGTTGAATGTTAAACAGTAATAATTCACTGTTGTTTGGGGTTGAAGGTGTCGACAGCCAAGTCTTATGTTTGCTATGGATATCATTTGAGGTCCTCAGACCATAGTTATTGAAATGATAATCTTTAATTACAGACCCTTGAGGTGTCTATTACTGTTGTATAATCTTGATAATGCATTTACTCAGGGATATACTCCAGGCCCTCGAGGCCTCCAATGAAATAGATTACAAACTTTGTATTGAATGTGATTAAACTGTTGCTCGAGGCCTTCAAGGCTGAGCTAAAAACTCATTGTAGAAAACACCATGTCGAGTGCCAATATGACATAGTTGATAATAGTTTAATGATAACACAAAAGCTCCTATGATGATCTCAAGCTGATAGTGCTCATGAGATATAGTGTTTAAAACTATTGTGCAAGATATATGTTTGAAGGTTTCAGCCTGCATGTGGTCGATGCACCAACCTCGAACAGTTATGATAATCTTTTCAAAAATTTTAACCTTTGAAAATGCTAAGAGCACTTAAATACATTCATGAAAACTTCATGCATAGAACTTGAGTGCTATTGAGGGGTTATTAGGATAACCAAATGTAGTATATATATCTATCCCTCAATAAAATAGGAGGATTGCAATATGAAAGTTAATAGTATAACTCAAAGGCAACTGTGTATGAGGAAAATCGATTATGTTTAAATGATAAAATCAAAATAAACAAATCAAAAGGCCATAACATAAAGAGATCTAATCTAAATAAAAAGCCATAATCAATAACTCAAATGAAATAAGAAAGCTTTTACCTAGATTGTTTTGTTCTCTTTGTCGAAATGTGGATTGCTCAATAATGCTGCGAAACCATGTTTGCAACAAGCAAGTAAGGTGCTCAAAGATCAATGTCAAAAGATAGTAAAGTGCTCAATGATGTGATGTATGCTCAAAGCATTGTAAAGGATGCTTGAGGATAAGTGATCGAAGAGGATTTGTGAAGGAGATGAGGGGGGTTTATATAGGTTTCAAAGAAGATCAATCAACGGTCCAGATAATTTAGAAGAATCAACGGAGGAGATAAATCAAATAGCTATGATGAATGTGCACATGACATGTGTCAATCCATAAGGATATTTTTATTAAGATATGATGAAAACAAGATTGATTGAATAGATAACTCAACTTGTAATTTTGCCTTTTTTAGAGTTCTAAAAATAAGACTGATTGTGCACATGAGTTAACAAGATATTTTAAGAGGAATTGGAAAGATAACTGAAATTAAATAAATAAATTTATTTAATTAATTGTGCATGATAGAGGAATAGAAGATTTATAAATAAAATATTTGATTTTATTTATTTTTAGAGGATTGAGACAATTTAAATAAATTTGCATTAATTATTTAAATATAGAAGAACAATTGATTTAATTAAATAATGTAAAATTATTTAATTATAGATAAGAGGGAATTTGTGATGAATTAATTAAATAATTGGATTTATTTAATTAATGGAGACTTGAATTTTGAAAGAGGATAATGATTTAATTAAATAATTAACATTATTTAATTGTGGAAGAATAAAGTTGAATTTAATGAAATTAATTAAATAAATACAATTTATTCAATTAATGTTGAATTTATGTGATTTGGAAGAATTTGATGAAATTAATTAAATAATTAGATTATTTAATTAACGTTAAATGTAGGTGATTAGACAGAAATGCAAGTGGTGTGACGACATGGTCATTTTAGGGTGTCTACATTTTGCCCCTCTTTGATGCAATGCAGTTTACAGGGTTGCGTCAAAGAAAATGATTGTTGAAGACATGATACAATTTTTGATGCCCTAGTGTAGGTAGTTGCCCCAGCATATGCCCCCTCGAGTGGAAAGACATGGGAGTGACAGAAAGATTGGGTTAACGCTAGACTAGAAGATTGTGCGATAAGGTAGCAGAAAAAAGAATGGGGTGGGAAGAAAACAGTGTGGGAGGGACACTATAAATAGGTCCCAAGGGGACCACACTCCTCATTTGCACACTAAGGGTTGCTAAAAATAGAGCTTAGAGCCTCCAATCTTAGTGTGTGAGAGTTGAGTCGAGAAGAAGCCTACAGCAAGGAGAGATGCCGATCCCAGTGCACAAACATCAGGTGGAGCTAGTGTAGACATACGGGAGACCAGCAGGAGCTCTGGCAGTGGTAAGTGTCTAAAAACCTCTTTGCATTTGACTTTTTAGGTCAATTTTAGGGTTAGGTCTAGGTAGGTCTTTAGGTTAGCCAAAAGCACTGTAGGATGCTAGGGCGTGTCTGGTAGTTGGTCTAGGTGCTTTTGGCATGCTAAAGAGTGTTTGGTAGGGTATTAAAGCACATTTGGTCAAAGGTCAGCGCTATTGGCTTTTAGGTGTCATGCTGCAGTGTGATTGGTAGAAACCTGCAGCGCAGTTGGTAGAAACCTACAATGCTATCGGCATAGCAGCATAGCGCGGTTGGCTGGGTAGTGAAGTGTGGTTGGAAAGGGTAGGGCAAAAAATGAGTCACCTTTGTGAATGCAGTAAGGCGCTGATGGATGCACAAGGCAGCGCACTTGTCACTTTTGGCAGGGATAAGCGAGCGCTGTTGTTGCAACAGTAACGCGCGTTTGGCATAATAGTGCAGCATGCTTGTATAAAACAAGGTGCTTTTGGTTAGGTTAGAAGAGTGAAGTAGTTAGGGTTGACCGAGGAGTTGACCACTTAGGTTAAAGAAGTGCAGAGTCAGTCTTAGAGTGTGCATCATAGGGTAGATGGCGATAGGGATTTAGAGATTGTGCAAAAGGTTTGACAAGTGGTTTTGTGGATGCAAAGGATTATGCCGCCACTAATGTCGAGAGAGCGACACCACATTATAGCTCACGTGGTGGTACAGATGACATGGGAGGAGGATGCATTCCTAGAGTACATGGGATTATGGCATGTGGCACATCTTACACACATTAGGGTGAATCTTGCCCTAGTGATAGCGGTTGTGGAGAGATACCACAGTGAGACATGTTCGTTTCACTTTCTGACAGGGGAGGTAACAGTGACACTTGAGGATGTGTATAGCATCCTCAAGATCTGGATTTATGGAGAGCGAGTTGATTTCAACCCAGCATGGGGCGAGCTAGGCTTGATTGAGGTGTTCTACACAAACAATCTGAGGATAGATGACGGCAAGATTCGATGGGCAGACATTCTGAGACTGCGATAGGATCAGATGTGTAGTATCTTCACTGATTGGCAGCTTCCTGTGCCCACAAAGGGGATCTAGAGGACTATCTATAGGATGGGGCACTGTACTATCTAGGATGTTTACACATGGCATCTAGTATGCATGGGGCTCGTGTGTGCTTGGGCAGCTGTATCGAGATATGCATGACTACGTCTACAGGAGAGGCCAGAGTCTCTCAGCAGGGGTGACTCTACTACAGGTGTGGGCATGGGAGCACATCCCAGTGATCAGACCTATTACACAGCACCGTCGAGAGAGGGGAGAGCCTTATGCATTTCTATATGAGGGAGTTATTACACACAAGCTACTTGGATCTATTAGCCACTAGAGGTGATAGATCGATGAGATGGACTTATTCATTTGGAGGCTGTGGTTATTATGTGAGGAGTGGGAGGATGAGCATGAGCAACTGATGTACTGTCACCAGGCTTGATACTTATTCGGGAGATGGACAGATACGATTAAGAGATACCTTCCAGAGTGGGTACTCAGATAGTTTGGACTACCACAGGGATTGCCAGTTGGGGAGGCTACCCATGCGAGGACACAGAGGGAGATTGGGGACTGGGATGCCGAGATTCTAGTGGCCACAGCCTTGGTAGAGGTACGAGGACTTGTCCTAGTTAGATGGGACTAGGATTCAGGGCTAGCATACCTAGGTACTTTACCTGAGTATGACAGGTACTAGCAGACACACAGGCTAGTGAGACTGACTACACCAGGTGTGGCAGGGGCAATGGGGGAGGTACTAGTCCCAGGTACGGAGGCTAGGATGAGATGACATGCTAGAGAGGCCTGACAACAGGCAGGTGGAGAGACTGGAGGCCAACAGGCAGATGTAGAGATGGTGGAGGAGGAAGATCCAGTCGTAGAGACCAATATACAGCTGGCCGAGCGGCTATTACAGGAGGAGATAGCCCGAAGGACATGACTAGAGCTTTGGATGGTGAGGGTTAGGAGAGACAGGGATGCAGTGAGGGTAGAGGTGAGATAGGCTGAGGCCCTAGCACAGGTGCAGACATAGATAACAGTAGCGGCCCAGGCAGCCCTGGTATAGGCACAGTCACAAGTGCAGGTATAGGCGCAGGCACAAGCCGCACCCACACCATCAAGGGATGATGGGTAGTTAGCCCAGGTGACTAGGGAGAGGGACATAGATGTACAACTATAGTTGACAGTAGAGGCCACACTATAGAGAGTGAGGCAGGAGAGAGATGAGGGATGCCGTGCGTTGGGTGCCGATTAGAGGACATTATACAGTGAGCTCGTCTATGTGCAGGGAGAGCTAGTGTCAGTAGGTAGAGAGGCTGAGTACTACAGGGGAATCAATGTTGGTGTGGTGCCAGTAGCTCAGTAGGCACTGAGTTACAGAGAGGAGCAAGTCTAGAGCATCTGGGTCTCGCAGGACACGGCGGTCATTTTCCTCAGTTAGAGGACCCTTTCTGCCACCAAGGGGAGGAGGACCATCAGGGGGACCTACATCAAGCACAGGGGCCACAGAAGGAGGGCAACTCTACCGACTAGAGCATGCACATTTGTACATTGTATCATTATGGACACTTGTATATTTTGACTGATGCCTGCGTGCATCCTAATGTATATTTTGTAGGCTCTTGATAGCCTTGATGTACTTTATTGATGTATACACATGGACTGTTGATGTAGACACCTATAATTTGTATTTTGATGACCTTCACATGGTATATATGATGACATATTACGCTCACTGATGTTCATGTTTTTTCTGTATGCACTTCATGATCACAAGGATGTGATGATATGTATGTATGATTATGGATTTATGTGTTGACGCATATTGCTTATATGATGCTTAGAGATGTATGACATATGATGACATGATGCTTATAAATGTCTGATGATATGATGACATGACTTGTGATATCTAACATGTGGGTTTTGCAGATATGCATCAGAGAGAAGAAAAGCAGAGATGGAAGTGACAGACTGTTGATTGATCATTGTTTTCAAAATGATATAAGGCCATGGGTAAATGGATGGGTAAATGATGAGCTTGTTGCATTGGTTTCACATTCGTATATAAAGAGCAATCCTTATTTTTGATATAGCATGTGGATAGTTCGCCACCAAGGTATAAAAGACCAAGGTTTTGTGATATCCGAGTGCATGGACATTGACTCTGCAAGCAAGCAGTTTGAACTTAGATCCCTTAGACATAATATAACCTTGTTGTACATGTGAATGACCCATAGTCTTGAACATAAAATAAACTTCAATACATAAATGCAATAAGAATATTAATATGTAAGATGCTAGGTCGTAACACACACAAGATAAATATGCTGCCCAAAAAAGATGCTAAAGATCATTCCTCAAACACGGCACACAAAAGCAATGACTATGCCCCCAATTCGTACTGCATCGCAACATACCAAGATTATAGATAAATCAAGGTATTCTTGAATAGGTAATGGACAAAGGAGCAAAAGATAAACCATAAAGCCAATTCACTGACTCTCAAAGTAAACATACAACCAAACATATTGTCTTGCCAAAGAGGTTGCTTAGGATAGATTGGATAGGGAAGATAACAGCCTTATTATAGAAGCGATGTGTCCGTTAAAGGGGGCTATCTACCTAAAAAGAAAATGTCTTGCTACAGGAGATGCGACATGTCGTATGAGACACGTGTGCTGGTCTCAACAATGGAACACTCTGGAAAAGACAAGCTTTGTTGATCTGGTGCTTTGCTTAAGCTAGACTTAGCTAATGTTGGCAATTGATATGCAGGACAGTAGATGACTCAAGAAAGCAAGCTACTTTGCTTCAGACTTATTAAGAACTTTTGCCTTGAATGGATGAGCTTGTTTGTTGTTTTGCTGCTTGAGTTAGTCAAGTCGAGGTGAAAGGGTTTTCATAAACAGAAGACTAGAAAGATGACTTGTCAATGGATTGAAATGGGTGAAGAATGATGAATCGTATGTGCCTGAGTACTAGATACATCCTTCATATTCCAAACTGCCTACATACTTGATGGTGATGATGTTACTCACAGACAAACATGAAATAAAAGTTACACAACAACCTTTATTTATCTTGAAAGATACGATGAATTCAAAGAATTCATGATCCCAAGTCTCTGTTGATTAGTTCATAATCTACTGACATTACTCAGTGGTTGATGTGTGTTGCTGTTAATCATTCAGGGGCCTTACATTCTTCAATAATTTTTCCAAAGTTCATGTCCTTTATATCTACTCTGCATAAATCTCCAACAATTCTACCTCTACACTATGAATTCCCTCAAATAATGTACCTACAGGTTGATATTTGCATGATTTCTACCATTATTTGTAATTCTTTGCATGATATTTTTAACACTACATGCATTTAGCTCAAATATGCTAATCATATTTAGTTATCTACGAGATGTCAGTATATTTCTCTATTCTGCTTATTATTTATCCTGATTTGCAGTTATGGAGGTGATTTAATGAAATTAAGAAAAAGAAATGACAAAGATAGGGTTTAAAGAGTGAGATTCCCAAAATTACTTGACTGAGATCACTGATCCACATACATGTTTCGATACAACAATGAAGAGAAGAAAACTAGAATCATACTTCACCAGGACATTCCACAAATCCGCATGATCCAGTGCAAATCTTCAAAGGAAAAGTTGACAACAACATGCAATAATATGAAAGTGCTTCTATTGAACACAACATTCACCATTACATATCCAGAAATCAACTTGAAGATTACGTAAAGTTTACAATCAGGATATAATCTGAAGTTTCATCTCCATCTAGTATACTTTAGAACAAGTACATTTACAATGATCTGAAGAAAGAACCTTGACATTTCAACAGTTCAGTCCTCATTAGTCTCAGTAATCTGATCTCCTATATGAAATTGTCTCATCATATTTAAAATGGTTGACCTCCTTTTTTTACAAAGTAAAGGGGCTCAATATATAGCTCTAATTATCCCCAATACGGTTCCAAAACCCTAGTCAATCAACGGTCCACCCTTCAAGTGTAGCATCCACCAGTGGAAAACAAATCCCACCAAAAATCTCTGAGTAGCATACCCATACTGAGTGTAAGGATGCCCTTTGGAAACCCTAACAGTCACCAAAATAACTGTTGTTCCTTTTAATAATGTTTCTTTCCACCTGCATTTTTCTCCGCATTGAAAACCTTTACTCTTCCTGCTTCGTTTGCGATCTTTTGTGATCCGATCCGCCTCCTGTGATGTCATCGCCATTAAAGCTCCATCTTTATATCTACCTGCATGCCGCTAGTCAATTCTGCATATAAACCCTTTTGTAGGCTTTGCTTGTATATCTCATTCTGTATACTTCTCCATCATCAATGAGACAATCAACATCAGGCCAGTTCTTTATCTTTCTGTCGATGGCCGATGACTGCTTCACTTTATCTTCTTAACCGCTATGGCTTCAACATCAAAAAACCTGCGTACCTACCAACAGACGTAAGTTAATAAAATGGCATTTAAAATTCACTTTTCAATTTGATCATAACTTTTGTCTTAAACATACAAGTAGTCAACTATACAAAGAATTTTCTATATTTAACTTCTTCTTGACATCCGGCTTGTATATTTCTCTTTGCATATCGGATTGTACATTGTAGACATACAAGCAATAAAACATACAAGGACCTTTCCGCTTTCATTAACAGCGTTTTACCTTTGCATCGTATCCAAAATGCATCTTTAACTTATATGTTTCACCTTGTCTCTATCGCTTGTATATTTCCTTGCATACAAGGCCCAATACATACAAACACCTTTGTATGTCCTTTTCGGACTTCAACTTTTTATAAACCGGAGTTTATTCACTTTTCGGCTCCATGACATGTATATAATGCAATGTATCTTCTAATATGCTTTAGGTGTGATACATTGTATATACCAGATTTTAATTTCTTCTGAATTCTGCTTTGCATGTACAAAGTGCAACGTATGTCCCGAAACATGTACATGTACAAAGCATGAACATACAACAATAAAACCACTTTTAATAATCTTTCAGTTCCGCTACTTGTATATAGCCAATGCATATCGCAATGTATGTCTCCTTGTATATACATACAAAGCACGAAACATACAACGACTTTACCCTGTTTCACAAACTTTTCATTTTCATGACTTGCACATGGGCCTTGTATATCGGCTTGTATGTTTTGCCATTGCTAAACATACAAACATGAAATACATGCAACGGACCTGACCGAAATATTCAATTAAACTCTGAGCTCTATCAGGTCCACCTTGTATGTACCAAAATAAACATTAGCCAAATGCATACGAGTAAACAATGCATAGAAACCAGATGACTTAGAAAACTCGACAACCCATTTTGCGACTAACACAAGGACAATATACAAAAGACTTTGTATATGAACGACTTATATGCAAACAACCTTGTATATGCAACCCGATTTGCATATACAAACAACTTTGTATATGAGACCCGATATACAAAGGACCTTGTATATGCAACATACAAACCTGACTGTACATTTTACCAAAACACTCATAACTTGCAAAATGCAGGGAATTTTAAAATGGTTCAAAAAGCAACCCTCACTTATTTTTGACAAGGAATCCACCCATATTCGACCCTGGTACTTAATGCAGTTTTCTTTATTTTCAACAAGGTTTGTAACATTCACTTCCTTTTCCCTTTACCACCAAGTAGAACAACACACACACAAGTAAAAGCAACAGCCACAGCAGGGGTCCTCATTTTGCTAAGGAGTAAAATGGGGTGTGTTGTGAACATCACGACAACTAGAAACCAAACAAAACAATCAAATTAAAACCATTAAAGAAAACTAAATGAAATAAATTCATAATTTCCAACTATCTTTTCTGCAAATCATTATTTAACTTGAGACTCAATGTATTCAATAAGGTGCATGAATTTTCCTTTTCAGTTTAAGTGGGTGCATGTGATTAATAATCCTCATCTTGAAAATTAGTTGAACAAACCAGTGACTGACATTAGCCTACATAGTTGATGTCATTCCCTCAAGGCCAACTGGATAGAGCCTTGCTGCCAGCAGGCGTCCATAGCCCTGATAAGGTTATCATTACAATTCTCCTAAGTAGAGCCCCATTGCCAGCGAGCGTATATAGCCTCGGTAGAGTTACTTAGATGGCTTAATCTGGATTTTTAGTAAAATCTTTTTTTTTTTGTATTTGATAGAGACTTCATAAGATATTACAGTTGTAACTTCATGATGCAAGGAGTGATCACTTGCTGAAATTAAGTTAAGAATTGTAATGGTAGCAAGGGTGACCTCTAATTTTTCACCGAATATCTACACTGGTATGTTCAACAAACCTAAGGATTTTAGGTGTATCATTGTGAGAAACTTTCCTTGAATACTCAACCCACAGTTATTGAATACAAAATTTCACAAGTCAAACAACTTTCTACATTCATGACAGTCACAACAAGTTATGCATAAATTTCAAATAATTAACCTAAATGTTTTGAATTTCCCATTGTTTTCAGTGGTTGTTAGTCTGCTCCTACATACAAAATAAACATCCCTGCTGAGGAAAACAACAAAGCAAACAAAACAAACAGACTGTACAAACAACTAACCTACCAAACTATACACAAGCCTCTACAAGGCAAACAAAACCTAGGAAAAAACCCAAAGACACCTGTATTTGCATACCTCCTTTCGTGCAGGAGCATCAGGGCACTAGTTATGGTTCTTAACTTGGCAAATTCATCTTTGTATTCTAAAAAATATTCTTGTATTTTAAATTCATTGTGTTCAACAGAATAACCTCTGATTATCAGTAACTGAGGAAGCTCATCACGTTAATGATTAATCCATATGCATGTCTTATCTCTTGAATTTCCATAATTAAAATAGTATTCAACATTATTCACTGTGGAAGGGAAAAATACAACCTGGTGTATTTCTGGCTCTGTTGGACATGCTTGTTCATTTACAGTTGGTCCTCCATCTAACTTTGCATTTTCATTGCCTAGCTCAATGTCTGGTCTCACTTCAATGTCTGGTCTCACTTCAAATTGAAGGATGTATGGCTCTTGATGGATTATTTCTTCATCTTTATCCAGCTCTATCTCTTCATTCTGGATGTTCAGTTTATCTTCAATTTTAGGGAACGTCTCAATGTTCTCTTCAATTCTCTGCACATCAGCATCTAAATGAGTATCTTTATAATCATAATCTGATATACATAAATTTATCATTTCTAAATCATTTGACTGTAAACATGAATAAACATTCGACTGATAGGAATACTCCCCTGTTTCATTTTCAAAATGACATTGGACTAGCATCTAATCATGCACAACAACTTCAAAGCTTTCTGCATCTACAACTTTCATGAATGGTTCATCAAATATTTTAGTCCTATCATTCAGCAAAATATCTGGTTCCATTATCCTGCAATCCCCTTTACCCGTATTAGGAAGTAGAGAACTTCTATCAATCTCACCATAAAATGACTTAAGGAAAGATGTTTTACTATCATTTCCTTCTAGAACTGATTTAGCTATTGTATTTTCTAACCAAATAAAAGTTTCTAGTGATGTATCTGCTTGTTGCTCCAGAATTTCTTCATTTTCCTGCCAGACTTTAGCCCTAAACACATCTAAGAAAAGAATTAGTCCTTTTAAATATGAATCTATCTTGGTGAGGAAAGTTAAACAATTAATTTCACTGTGTTCCATAGACTTGTGTATCCTGCAACAACTGGATAAACCAAAGTTAGATAAACTTTGAGGATAAAGCTGATTATTCAAAGTTTCCTGAAATAAAGGAATGTTAACTTGACAATTGTCCTCATACGCATCCATGAAAATGAGACTCTGCTTTAATCCTCTCCTTTTGAGAAGGAATTTTTAATGAGATCCATCATATCTCAGAATAAAACTTGAAAGTTCAGAAAACCAAATGAATCTTTGAAACTTGGAGCTAGATCTTTGCAAAGATGTAACCAAAACCTCTCAGATAAGAGATATTTGTAGACATTAACCTCAAATGATGAAATATTTATGCAACATTTGCAGAAATCCAGAAATTTCTTACTCAGGCCCTCCTTCTAGTGCCAATTTATGTTGGTGATGATGTTACTCACACACAAACATGAAATAAAAGTTACACAACCTTTATTTATCTTGAAAGATATGATGAATTCAAAGAATTCATGATCCCAAGTCTCCGTTGATTAGTTCATAATCTACTGACGTTACTCAGTGGTTGATGTGTGTTGCTGTTAATCATTCAGGGGCCTTACATTCTTCAGTAATTTCTGCAAAGTTCATGTCCTTTATATCTGCTCTGCATAAATCTCCAACAATTCTACCTCTACACTATGAATTCCCTCAAATAATGTGCCTACAGGTTGATATTTGCATGATTTCTACCATTATTTGTAATTCTTTGCATGATATTTTCAACACTACATTCATTTAGCTCAAATATGCTAATGATATTTAGTTATCAATGAGATGTTAGCATATTTCTCGATTCTGCTTATTATTTATCCTGATTTGCAATTATGGAGGTGATTTAATGAAATTAAGAAAAAGAAATGACAAAGATAGGGTTTAAAGAGTGAGATTCCCAAAATTGCTTGACTGAGATCACTGATCCACATACATGTTCTGATACAACAATGAAGAGAAGAAAACTAGAATCATACTTCACCAGGACATTCCACAAATCTGCATGATCCAATGCAAATCTTCAAAGGAAAAGTTGACAACAACATGCAATAATATGAAAGCACTTCTATTGAACACAACATTCACCATTACATATCTAGAAATCAACTTGAAGATTACGTAAAGTTTACAATCAGGATGTAATCTGAAGTTTCATCTCCATCTAGTATACTTTAGAACAAGTATATTTACAATGATCTGAAGAAAGAACCTTGACATTTCAACAGTTTAGTCCTCATTAATCTCAGTAATCTGATCTTCTATATTAAATTTTCTCAGTCAGATTTAAAATGGTTGACCTCCTTTTTTTACAAAGTAAAGGGGCTCAATATATAGCTCTAATTATCCCCAATACGGTTCCAAAACCCTAGTCAATCAACGGTCCACCCTTCAAGTGCAGCATCCACCGGTGGAAAACAAATCCTGCCAAAAATCTCTGAGCAACATACCCATACTGAGTGTAAGGATGCCCTTTGGAAACCCTAACAGTCACCAAAATAATTGTTGTTCCTTTTAATAATGTTTCTTTCCACCTACATTTTTCTCCGCATTGAAAGCCTTTACTCCTCCTGCTTCTTCTGCAATCTTTTGTGATCCGATCCGTCTCCTGTGATGTCATCACCATTAAAGCTCCATCTTTATATCTACCTACACGCCACCAATCAATTCTACATATAAATCCTTTTGTAGGCTTTTCTTGTATATCTTGTTCTGTATACTTCTCCATCATTGGCGAGACAATCAACGTCGGGCTAGTTCTTTATCTTTCTGCCGATGGCCAATGACTGCTTCACTTTATCTTCTTAACCGCTACGGCTTCAACATCAAAAAACCTGCGTACCTGCCAATAGATGTAAGTTAATAAAATGGGATTTAAAATTCACTTTTCAATTTGATCATAACTTTTGTCTTAAACATACAAGCAGTCAAATATACAAAGAATTTTCTATATTTAACTTCTTCTTGACATTTGGCTTGTGTATTTCTCTTTGCATATCGGATTGTACATTGTAGACATACAAGGACCTTTCCGCTTTCATTAACAGCATTTTACCTTTGCATCGTATCCGAAATGCATCTTTAACTTGTATGTTTCGCCTTGTATCTATCGCTTGTATATTTCCTTGCATACAAGGCCCAATACATACAAACACCTTTGTATGTCCTTTTCGGACTTCAACTTTTTATAAACCAGAGTTTATTCACTTTTTGGATCCATGACATGTATATAATGCAATGTATCTTCTAATATGCTTTAAGGTGTGATACATTGTATATACCAGATTTTAATTTCTTCTGAATTCTGCCTTGCATGTACAAAGTGCAACATATGTCCCGAAACATGTACATGTACAAAGCGAGAACATACAACAATAAAACCACCTTTAATAATCTTTCGGTTCCACTACTTGTATATAGCCAATGCATATTGCAATGTATGTCTCCTTGTATATACATACAAAGCACGAAACATACAATGACTTTACCCTATTTCACAAACTTTTCAGTTCCGCGACTTGCACATGGGCCTTGTATATCGGCTTGTATGTTTTGCCATTGCTAAACATACAAACATAAAATACATGCAACAGACCTGACCAAAATATTCAATTAAACTCTAAGCTCTGTCAAGTCCACCTTGTATGTACCAAAATAAATGTTAGCCAATGCATACAAGTAAACAATGCATAGAAGCCCGATGACTTAGAAAACTCGACAACCCATTTTGCGACTAACACAAGGATGATTTACAAAAGACTTTGTATATGAATGACTTGTATGCAAACAACCTTGTATATGCAACCTGATTTGCATATATAAACAACTTTGTATACGAGACCTGATATACAAAGGACTTTGTATATGCAAGCGACCTTGTATACAAAGGACCTTGTACATGCAACATACAAACCCGACTGTACATTTTACCAAAACACTCATAACTTGCAAAATACAGGGAATTTTAAAATGGTTCAAAAAGCAACCCTCACTTATTTTTGACAAGGAATCCACCCATATTTTGTCCTGGTACTTAATGCAGTTTTCTTTATTTTCAACAAGGTTTGTAACATTCACTTCCTTTTCCCTTTACCACCAAGCAGAACAACACACACACAAGCAAAAGCAACAGCCACAGCAGGGGTCCTCATTTTACTAAGGAGTAAAATGGGGCATGTTGTGAACATCACAAAAATACCCTGTATCCACGGGATCAAGGCACATTATGAGTAAAGATGAAAAAAGATAATATGTAGTTCTAGATAGAGTGATGATATGGGTCAAGGTGAAAGGAGGAGATCTTATGCACCTAAGTACTGGATACTTCCTTCGTATTCCAGACTGCCTACATACCCATATCCATGGGATCAAGGTACCTTAAGATTAAGGTGAGATGATATGAAGTTCTGGTTGGTGTGATGATGTAGAAAAAGTGTTGGGAAGATAACAGCCTTATCGTAGGAGTGATGTGTCCATTAAAGGGTGCCATCTGTGGAAAGGAGAAAAGATTGAAGCGTTTGCAAACCATGAACAAGGATCCATTCCTAGACCTAGGTTAAGGAAAGAGCTGCCCCCATTCTGGTAGAGGAAATTACATAGGTGACCGATGATGAAGACATAGAAAGCTTGACCTAGGACAAGACAATGATAACTGTTGACATAGATCAAGACATGAGATGACGATGATGGACACTAACAAATTTCCAAGCTATACTAGATAGGGAGATGGAAATGCAAACAAGGTCAATGGTTTTATTATGGATGGATGGATGAAGTGTGTGTTGTTAAATGGAAATAGACTGAACACGACTCGAAAGATGATAGATACTGATGCTACACAAAGCGCCTGTTTGCCAGGTTTTCACTATGGTACTTATCCAAGGCGCCTGTTTACTAGGTTTTCACCAGAGGATAGATTTTTTTTCTATTTGGAATATTCTGAGGATCAGGCATAGAACTTCTTGAGATGAACACTATTAAGTGGCTCATCTAGAGGAATTCTGTCAGGTGTAGCTAAAGTATAAGCTCCTGATCCAAATTTTGTTGTGACAATAAAGGGACCTAACCAGTTAGGCTCAAACTGCCCTTCTTTTCTCGATCTGCTTGATTTCTCTGATTCTCTTTGAGTACAAGATCACCAACTTGAAACTGTCTTTCTTTGATCTTTTTGTTGTAATTACACCAGAGGCAGTTTTGATAGACATGGAGATGATTCAGCGTGGCAAGGCGCCTCTCATCTAGTAGTTCTAGCTCAGCTAATCTGGAAGTGCGATATTCCTCTCCGCCGATTAGTTTCTGCATGGATACTCTAAGGGATGGGATCTTGACCTCTATAGGTAGGATGGACTCAGAGCCATAGACCAAGGCATATGGTGTGGCACCAGTTGGTGTTCTGATACTAGTGCAGTAGGCCCATAGGGCGGGATTGAGTTGCAAGTGCCAATCACGACCAGCTTCATTGACCATTTTCTTGAGGATTTTGAGAATGGTTTTATTGGAAGCCTCAGCTTGGCCATTACTCTGTGGATAGTAGGGAGTTGAAAAGCGATGCTGGATATTGCATTGTATGCATAAGGCATGGACATCATGATTCTTGAATGGTCTCCCATTATCAGTGACAATGGCTTGGGGAATACCATACCGGCAAATGAGGTAGTTAAGGATAAACTTGGCTATTTGCTTACTGGCGATATAGGTCATGGGAATGGCTTCAACCCACTTCGTGAAATACTTAGTGGCAGTGATGATGAACTTATGGCCATTGGATGAGGATGGGTGGATTTGTCCTACGAGGTTGAGACCCCATTGAGAAAAAGGCCATGGAGTAGTCACAGGTTGTAGTTCATGAGCTAGTGCGTGAATTAAATCTCCATGCTGATGGCATTGTAGACATTTCTTAGCGAACTGTGCAGCATCCTATTCTATTGTAGGCCAGTAATACCCTATTCTAAGTATCTTCTTAGTGAGATTAGGACCGGTAGAATGTGCGCCATAGACACCTTCGTGTATGTCTCGTAAGGTAGCTTCGGCTTCTTCCGTGTTAAGACATCGTAAGAGGATACCATCGAGACTCTGACAATATAGTGTATCACCCAGAATGGTGTAACAAGAGGATCAACAGATAAAGGTTTTGCATTGGGTGGATGAGAGTTCAATGGGAAGGGTACTATTTTTAAGGTATTCATAGATATCTTCGTACCATGGGGAATTGGGACCAACAAGTTCGCAAATGATTTCAGTAACTGGAACATCGATGACTAGTATCAACAACTGCTCGATCAAGAATTCACATTTCCGTGTGTTTGCTGGCATGTCTATAAGTGACCCCATAGAAGCCATAGAGTTTGTAGCCTTGTTATGCTCTCTTGGAATTTGCTCAAATGCAATGCTAGAGAAGTGTGGTTTGTATGCATCCACTAGTTGCTTGTAGGGGACCAACTTTTCATCTTTTGTTTGGTACTCATTTGTGACTTGTCGAATGACTAGTTGTGAGTCTCCATATACCTGTAATTCTATAATGTCCCATTGAACTGCTGTATTGAGACCTATGAGGAGTGCTTCATACTCAACAATGTTATTGGTGCAAGGGAATGCAAGCCGATATGACTTTGGAATGTAGTCATTTTGAGGTGTGACAAATAAGATGTTGGCCCCTGATCCATGGTATGTGTAGGAACCATCAAAGTACAACTTCCACATTATTGAGTTAGACAGAGTGAAGAGATTCTCATCCGAAAAGTCTGCTACCATAGGGTGTGTATATATCATGGGTGCTTTTGCTAGTTGATCTACTAGGGCTTGTCCCTTGATTGCTTTACGGTTCACATACTCAATGTCAAACTCACTAAGGATCATGACCCATTTAACTAGTCTTCCTATAAGAGCTGCTTTCGCTTGTAGATACTTCAATGGATCAATTTTGGCTATGAGATTAGTGTGTTGGTTTAGCATGTAATGCCACAACTTTTGGGAAGTGAACACTATTGCTAAACAAGCTCTTTCCATAGGTGAATAATTTAGTTCATATCCCACCAAGGTTCGACTAATATAATAGATTGCATGCTCTTTTCCTGACTCATCATGCTATGCTAGAAGAGCCCCTAGGGCTGCAGTTATGGTTGAGATGTACAAGATCAAAGGTCTATTGACTACTGGTGGTACCAAGACAGGAGGTGTAGCTAGATATTCTTTGATCTGATCAAATGCTGCTTGACACTTATCGTCCCATCGAAACGAGACATCCTTTCGAAGCAAGTGTTGAAATGGTTGGCATTTATCTACTAGCTATGAGATGAAATTCCTAATGGATTGCAACCTTTGTTGAAGGCTCCTTAATGCTTTGAGGTTCTTTGGTGGAGGCATCTCCACTATAACCTTTACTTTTGCGGGGTCTACTTTGATGCCTCTATGAGATACAATGTATCCCAACAACTTCCCTGATGTTACCCCAAAGACACACTTCTTTGGATTGAGGTGTACTTGGTATTTCTCAAGCCTGTCAAAGATCTATCCTAGAACCTGTATGTGATCCGCCCTAGAAGATTTAGCTAGTATGTCATCCACATAGTCCTCCATGATATTATGAAAGAGATCGTGGAATATCACTGTCATTGCTCTTTGATAAGTTGCCCCTGCATTCTTTAGACCAAACGGCATGACACACCAACAATAATCACCCCATAGACAAGTGAAAGTTATTTTATGTTGATCTTCCTCTGCTATCTTTATCTGATTATAGCTAGAGAATCTATCCATGAGAGAGCATTTCATGACCTACAGTCAAGTCTACTATGAGGTCAATGTTCGGTAATGGAAAGTCATCTTTGGGACATGCTTTGTTAAGATCTCTAAAATCATTACACATGCGGATGCACCCATTGGGTTTAGCCACAGGTACAATGTTTGAGACCCAATCTGAATAGTCAATAGGTCAGATGAACTTTGCATCTAACAACTTCTATATTTCCACTTTTACCAAGAGAGCTATCTGTGGGTGCATCTTCCTTAGCTTTTGCTTGACTGGTTTAATTTTTGGATCAACTGTGAGATAGTGAACTACTAGCTTAGGATCTAACCTTGGCATATCAGCATGGGTCCATGCAAAGTTGATGGTTCTCTATAAGAAGAATTTGTTAAGATTCTTGTGCTTTGTTTCTGATAATGATGCTGCCAGGAAAGTGATCTTTGGATTTTGCTCTATGCCAAGGTTTATCTCTATAGAATCTTCCACTAGGAGAGCTGATTTCTCTTGATACTTAGATGGTAGGGGAAGGTCAAATTGTCCATCCTCAGGTGCCACAGTTGGGTTTTCACCTTTGGATACATCCTTTGTTTTTACTATTTTGTGATCGGGAGGTGCCACAGTGTGGTTTTCACCTAGATATCTTTCTTTAGTTTTACTTTTGCGACTAGAGGATTTGGCATTCTCACCAAAATAAGCTGTTGTCTCTAGTTCCATTACAAAACCTGCTTTATGATCACCAAGAGGGATACCATCTCGGAGTCCCATGAACTCAGCTATAGCTTCGTCATTCTGAAATACATCTATAATGGGGGGCCCTTGTTGGTCCCAATCGATAAGTTTAGGGTAGACAAGTGTTACTTTCCGGGTGTTTGTGGTGGATGTTAAGGATATGGATGATAGCACAAATACGGAGGATTTTGTAAATAGGTCAGTCATATGGAGGGAAGAGTCATCGATGGTATCCTCATTAGACGTCGAATCTACAAGAAAATTTTCTGCCACCTTGTTGAGGATACCCTCAATGTCCAAGGCGCGCAGTACCTTTCTACCAAATCGTAACCCCTTCTTGTCTAGTTTCTTTGTCACAATGATGGGTTCCATTATTCCTTGATTCTATTTCCCAAGGTTACCTTTGCAGTTATAGCCCATGTTTTTGACTATCCTTAAGCCATTGCCATATTGTTTGACTGGTATTGTGACTGGTTCTTTCTCCTTGTAGAGCCAAGAAGAAATATCTTCAATAGTTTCCTCTTCCAATAATTTTCCCTGTTGGAATTGGGTTAAAAATGCTAGGGGAGGAATTGCTACTTTTTTAGTTGCTTTGGCAATGGATGGTTGGCCATAAGATTTAGGGGATAAAGGCATCTGCCCTACACAACAAGATTTTGAGATATCATTGTTCCAAAGCCTATATCATGGATGTGAGCTTTGATTTCAGGAAGAGGATTAGGTTCACTTGCAGAGGCTTTTGTCAGATTTTCAGGATCCACATATAGTGGGGATTCAAGGTCTTTGTCATTATTGGGCACTTGGTTGTAATTCTTATAACTGCCTTGCAAGACATGACATAATTTAAAAGGATTGGGGTCTCCTGGGATAGTGATCTCCGTACCATTGAATGGGAACTTGAGAGACTGATGGTACGTTGAGGGAACAGCTTTCATGGCATGGATCCATGGGCATCCTAGGATGATGTTATAAGGTAGCTCAATGTCAAGGACTTGGCATTGAGTTTCTAGCATGATAGGGCCTACTTGTATAGGCAAATGGATAACACCCTCTAAATGGCGTTCAGCATCATCATACCCCTTGATTGTGATACTTTGATCAATGTTGACATGATCCTCAGAATATCCCAATTGCTTAAGTAACTGTAAAGAACAGATGTTGAGACCAACACCACCATCTATGAGTATGCATTTGATTTTGCGTTTATGAATGAGAACCTCAATATGAAGGGCATCATTGTGACATGGATCATGGGATGGGAGGTCTTTCTCAAAGAAGACCACATTGTAGGGCAAAGCAATGTTACCTACTATAGCTTAGAAATCTGCGACCGCTATGTTGTTAGGAACTAAAGACTCTTGGAGGGCTTTTTCTAGCACGACTTTATGTGTAGGTAACGACCGTAGAAGGTCCAAGATAGAGATCTGTGCTAGCTTTTTCCCTAGATGTTTGACAAGATTATAATCGGATTGAGTTGGGAGACTGGGTGTAGAACCACGAATGGTGATGTGACCATGACGAGATGTAACAGCGCAATCCATAGATTTGTCTTTGATTGTGAGGGTAGACACACGAATCTCTTCAAAACAACCCACAATGGAGTCATAGGAAGTGGAAGCATTATTGACACCTTTACCTTTATCCAAAGGAGGATGCGGACCATGGTTTGGGAAAGGTTCATTGTATATGTTGAGGTCTTTGTTTATGTGTTGAGGTGGTGGTTCATCTTCAAAAGAGATTTGGTTGCCCTTGATGAGATTTTGGATTAGGTGTTTGAGTTTCATGCATGATGCGGTTCTATACCCTTTGCTCCTATGGAATTCACAATATTCATTTTCTCTGTACCATGCAGTTTTGTAAACAGGTTCACCATATGGGGGAGCATTGGGTAAGGTGAGTAGCCCTTTGTGTAAAAGCTTCTATAGGACAGACTCTATGGGCTCTACCAAGGGAGTGAATTGACGCCGCGGAGGGTAATCTTGTTGGGGACGCTTTTGTTGTCATTGTTGTTGGTTTTGATATGGTTGCCTTTGTTGTTGCTATTGTTGAGGTGGAGTTTGACTTAGTTTGGAAAGCTGAAGCAGTGTCTGTAATGTTTGGACATGTTTAGAATCGACCACCCCATCGTTGAGCATGTTTTTATTTTTGTTCCAAAACTTTGGTTTATCGTTTGTTTGTTGTTGATGAGTATTGTCTTTAGTTTCTTTGAAGATTTTGACCACACCCTTAGCAATGAGGGCCTTTTCAATGTTGATTCCCTTGTATGTAATTTTGTCAAAGGTTGTAGCACTAAGAATTTGCAAATGAAAACCCAATTCTTGGTTGAGGTTCTGCACAAATATGCTCACAAGCTACTTTTCAGGTATCTTGAATGGGAATTTGCTAGCCATTTGTCTCCATCGTTAAAGGAAAGAAATGAAAGTTTCACCATTTTTTTGTTTGTTGTTGCATAGATTAGTCATGGAGATCTCATGCTCTGCGTTGTAGGAAAAATGGGTGGCAAATTTCTCCGCTAACTCATTAAAAGACTTGATACCCGTGAGGAGGTGTGAGAACCATTCTATAGCTTGACCTCCATAACTATGAGGAAAGATACACATAAGATGTGTCGTTATGTGAGACCTTGAAGCAAGCAAGATAGAATTCCCTGAGATGGTCTTTTGGGTCCCCTTTTCCTTTGTATTTATCAAACTTGGGAATAGTGAAATTGTGAGGAAAAGGGATCATGGGTAATGACCGATCAAAAGGATAAGGACACACTTCTTCTAAAGAGAAGGTCTTCTTGGTGTGGCCAAATGTAAGATCAGATAGTTGTTGAACCTCTGCAAGTTTTAGCTCCATAGTCATGGGAGGGGTTGGAAACATCTCCTATTGTCCTAGAAGTGGTTGTTGATGCCCATATGGAAGATTGTAGTGTAAGCCATGGGCATTGGTGTTATAAGGGTCATATGATTGGTTGGGGTTGTATGTGTTGTATGTTGGGTTTAGATTGGTGTGGAATTGGGTGTTTTGATTTGGAGGAGGTGGGGGCGGCACTGGGTAAGAATGTAGGCTTTGTGATGGTTGTTGATAAGAGTTTAGTGGAGGAAAGCTAAAGTTTGTTGGGTTAGGTTGCCGTTGCGGAACATAGCTTTAGGAAGTTTGGTTTTGGGAATGTTGAGGGTGGATAGGAAATGTGTTGAAAAAGTTTAGCGCTGATGATCGTTGTGGTGGAGGGACATAGGTAGATGTGTTCTGCGATGGTTGAGGTTGATTGAGGATGAGCATAGAAGAATGTTGTGGTTGGAGTTGCATGACCCTGATTGGTTGAGGAATACGAAGGTTTGATGATGTTGGGGGTGGTGTTTGTTGAGACCCTTGTTGCATGGCTACATAGTTGTTCCCTGGCTTGTAATTTGGTCAGAAACCTTCTCGTGATGGGGTAGCCAAGTTTCCACTTACGATTGGTGTGGGCATTCTAGGAGTTTGTTGTATGTTTGATCGAGCTATGGTGGCTTGTTTGCCTAACTCTGCTTGACGTTGGAGAGTTTCTTGTTGGTGTTTGTAGATCTCCATAGGAGTCAGAACCGGTGATATGGGTCTCTCTCCTATTGGGTTTTGATAAAGGGGATTCTCATATTGTGCAATCATTCTCCTTTGTGTACTTTGTTTGTGTAAGGGTGTGGTCATTGTTGACATGGTTTGGACCGCTGTTATAGCATCTTGGGTGTTGTTAGGTTCGCTAAGATTTGATAGATCAAAACCTTTGGGTAATTTGGCTCCTTGCTCTCCTAGCAAGTGAAAGAAATGATCCTGGTTCTCACTAAGGATTTTGTCAAAGGCAGCTATGGCTCTAGGATCTTGTATGAATTCATCAAGATCTTGTCCATCTTCTTGAAAGGACTGACCTATTTCAAAGTGTCACTCTTCTTGAGATGGGACTTGATCTATGGTATAATCTTATGGAGCAAGATTCGGAGGCATGCCAGTGGTATAGTGAGGTGTACTTACCAAAGGTACCCTACCTTCCTGAGATGGGACTTGATCGACAATATAACCTTGTGGAACAAAATTTGGAGGCATGCCAGTGGTATAGTGAGGTGTACTTACCAAAGGGGCCCTGCCTTCTTGACGATTGTTTGGCTGGTCAAGCTGCGGCATGTTCGGAGAGTTGGTCAATCTTTCCACTGGTGTCTTGGGAGTAACCTTGGAAGTAATGTTGGATTGGCCGGATTGAGGTGTGTGAGGAGGTGATTTGTGCTTCCTCGGGACAACTTGCTTGGACTTCATAGTTTGTTGGAGTCTAGTGGTTACCATGGAATACACTAGGGCAATACACTGGGCTTCTGCTTGTGTTTTGGAAAAGACAAATTTTGATGCACAATTTATTGGACCAAAGGCGCTGTACTA
Organism: Cunninghamia lanceolata; assembly: GCA_027924645.1. Lineage (NCBI taxonomy): Eukaryota > Viridiplantae > Streptophyta > Pinopsida > Cupressales > Cupressaceae > Cunninghamia > Cunninghamia lanceolata. The sequence goes on from BSBN01000082.1 coordinate 6,686,201, forward strand.
TTTGACCAAAGGCGCAAGACTGTACCACCAAAAGTGAGCTACTGTAATACCAGAGGTGATGGACTGAGCTACTAAAGGCGAGGTACTGCTATACCAAAGGCAAGCTACTATTACCAAAAGTGAGCTACTTTTATACCAAGGGCGATGGAGTAGGTTTACCAGAGGTGAGGTACTGTTATACCAAAGGCGAGTTGCTATTTACCAGAGGCACTGAAGTAGTGTCTGATGTTTTACAAGGTAAATTTTGATAGATTTGGTTCTCTATTCTGCTTGGATTTGCTTTGGCAAGAGAAAAGACAGCAAACAAAGTGGCAAAAAGGACTGACACAACAGATAGTGTATGTTTGAGGCTCACAAAAAAGCCTAATGTTTCCATAGGTATAAGACAATTGCAAACAATATCAAGCACTTTTTATCCCTAGAGACAAGGTTTCATTGTAGTAGATCAACTCACAACTTAATACTCTATCATCCAAATGTCATTCCATAAAGGTGTCAGACATTTGTATCTTTGCAAGAGACAATAGGTAGGGATATCTCACCCTCCCTCGAAAAGCTCAAGTAGGTCACAAGAGCTTTATGGCCGAGGGAATACTATCTCTTCTCAAGGGAGCTAATGGTGAGTATCTTAAGGGCTTAAATTGATTCCCCTTTCACTGATGATTACCACAACGTTCAGAGGTAGATCAGGTAGTCACTATCTAGAATGATTCTTAGTAACTTTGAGGGACCAACACCTTATGAGCAATGTGACAAGCTACTAAAAGCTTTAACCAATCCTACTAAGAGTATCAAACACTTTGCTCGATGTGAAAATCATTTCCACAAAGAGCTAGTACACCTCTTTTTAGTTTGGCACCACAAGGTAAGGCTGGCGTCAGTTAGGACTTGGCTTTCACCTTATCCCTCTTATATAGCAGTTTAAAGGAAAACTCCACTTAGGGTCGTCCCTTTTGGATGAATCAAAATCCAAAAGCAGGCCCTTCTAAAGGAATAACTAAAATTTAAGAGCAAGCACGTCAAACAAAGGTTCAATTGTCCCGTTATAAGAAAAATAAGGTGCAACTAGATTAGGCACACACACGATTGTAGTTGTCAATTGTCCCTTATGAAATTGAAGTGTTTGGCATTCATGTCCATTGTCCCTTAGAAAATTGAAGTGTTTTTGCATTCATGTCCCTTGTCCCTTAGAAAAGCAATATGTTCCTAAGACTGAAATTGCCAAAGTGATTTGTTCAATTATCCCTTAAGAATGCAATATGTTTCTAAGACCTAGTGTAATAGATTAAGATTTCTTCAATGCTTGTCCTGCATGAACATGTTAGGAAAACCCATTTGCTCTGTGTGAGTGTTAAGAAGCTGCAACAGATCGATTAGTTCCACAAAAACTCACAAGTTAGCAAAAACAAATCAATTTGACTAAAAGCACTGCACTGTCTTACCAGAGGTGACTTACTGTAATACCAAAAGCATTGTACTGTGTTGCCGAGAGTGAGTTACTGTAGATCCAGAAGTGATTTACTGTGCTACTGGAAGTAATTTACTATTCTACCAAAAGCACAGTATAGTGCTACCAAAAGCGCCTTACTACCTCAGATCTAGAAAAAGTTATACTTTACCAAAAAAGGCTAGGTCAAGATATGATTTCATGGTTGATTTGAAGTTCTGAGATGTAATATCTGATAGATCTATAACCTGGGACCAAGAAAAACTCAAAGAATGCCGCAAATAGATAGGTTAACTCAAAAATTGAAAATACTCCTAAATACATCAGCTTAGGAAGTATAAAAGATAATTGAAAGATAAATAAATCAGCTTGTGAGTCAATCTATGATAGTTATGTGAGTTAAAATCCTACCAATTACAAAGCAAGATCTCAAAAACCCTAATATGCCAGAAGCACCTTACTGCTCTACCAAACGCACTAGACTGTTTCACCAATAGCGCGCTACTGTGCTACCAGGGGCACTCCAGTATCGCCTGAGGGCGCTATACTATACTGCCAAGAGCACTTTACTATACTACCAATAGCACTTTGCTGTGTCCTTTGAGTTGTTTCATACTGTACTTAAAAAAAATTCAATTTTTGAAAGAAAAAAGAGGGATTAGTGGGTCCCACTGGGCGTGCCAGAATGTGTATGAGGAAAATCGATTATGTTTAAATGATAAAATCAAAATAAACAAATCAAAAGCCCATAAATAAAGAGATCTAATCTAAATAAAAAGCCATAATCAATAACTCAAATGAAATAAGAAAGCTTTTACCCAGATTGTTTTGTTCTCTTTGTCAAAATGTGGATTGCTCAATAATGCTGCGAAACCATGTTTGTAACAAGCAAGTAAGGTGCTCAAAGATCAATGTCAAAAGATCATAAAGTGCTCAATGATGTGATGTATGCTCAAACCACTATAAAGGATGCCTGAGAATAAGTGATTGAAGAGGATTTGTGAAGGAGATGAGGGGGGTTTATATAGGTTTCAAAGAAGATCGATCAACTGTCTAGATAATTTAGAAGAATCAATGGAGGAGATAAATCAAATAACCATGATGAACGTGCGCAAGACATGTGTTAATCCATAAGGATATTTTTATTAAGATATGATGAAAACAAGATTGATTGAATAGATAACTCAACTTGTAATTTTGCCTTTTTTAGAGTTCTAAAAATAAGACTGATTGTGCACATGAGTTAACAAGATATTTTAAGGGAAATTAGAAAGATAATTGAAATTAAATAAATAAATTTATTTAATTAATTGTGCATGATAGAGGAATAGAATATTTATAAATAAAATATTTGATTTTATTTATTTTTAGAGGATTGAGACAATTTAAATAAATTTGCATGATTTATTTAAATTTAGAAGAACAATTGATTTAATTAAATAACGTAAAATTATTTAATTATAGATAAGAGGGAATTTGTGATGAATTAATTAAATAATTAGATTTATTTAATTAATGGAGACTTGAATTTTGAAACAGGATAATGATTTAATTAAATAATTAACATTATTTAATTGTGGAAGAATAAAGTTGAATTTAATGAAATTAATTAAATAAATACAATTTATTCAATTAATGTTGAATTTATGTGATTTGGAAGAATTTGATGAAGTTAATTAAATAATTAGATTATGTAATTAATGTTAAATGTAGGTGATTAGACAGAAATGTAAGTGGTGTGACGACATGGTCATTTTAGGGTGTCTACAGCAGCTTTGCATGCATGCCGGGATAATAGAGAGGATTCTCCTCTTGCTGCTTATAACATTATGAGATGGAAAGCTTAATCAGTTTAAGTCATATTTTTTAATGTAAATCAAAACCATTTCTTTACTTGTGACCGAACTCCATGAAGGGAGTATTTAACGTTAAAATATCACATGGGTATATGAGTTAATGTCTATTATTAAAACCATCTTAATTCACTAAGGCAATGTAAGCCTATATTATTATGATCTTGAATATAACCTATATGGTGAATCACTTTGAAACTATGAACCATGCGAAGACCTAGGTTGGAAAACTTAGTTTGACTATTATCATGTTGAAAAATGGAACAGAGTGATGAGGATGTTGGATCTAGGGCATACAACTGAGAGGGGGGGGGGGGGTGAATCAGTTGTATAGAACTTGTTCTCTTTCAAACACTTAATTCTCTGTTGTTAGTTAGCAGCATATCAAATAATCATTCATGGAAGCACAATACATAAACACAAGAGCAGATAAGCATCAACACATTGAACACCAAGATTTTGACATGGAAAACCCGGTTAAGGGAAAAACCACGGGGTGATTAACCCAAGAATTATTCTCTGTTAGAAGAATAAGGAAAAATGAATGGCACATGCCAATAAGGGCTCACTGCCCGAGCACACTGCTCACAAAGAGGCCCACTGCCTACAAGGAGACACACTGTCTACAGAGTGATAAAAATCACAGTCTTGAACTGGAGAATGACATCTCTACCATGTCCGGATCAGTTCCAATTAAGCCCAACAATCTCTGCTCTGCCTTTCGCACCTTTCTTCGCTACACCTTACTCATCCACATACTACCACACTGAAATGAATTCACAAATCATTATTTATACAAGACATCGACTTAGGAACAAGCATCTAAGTCGGCAAACAACCATAGGAGTATCCGCAAGATGAATAACACATCCGGTCGGCTATCACAAGAACATTCGCAGGATGAACAACTCATCCGGTCGGCTAAACAGAGCAATAACTTCATCCGGAAGAATAACTTCAATTCCGGGCTCTACCATCAATGCGGACCAACAACACAACCTAAACATGATTCAAGAACCTTCACAAGTCTGTCTGAATGTCCGGATACATCCGCACTTTCTCTGCTTACTGGGATCTCTTGTCTTCCTCATCCGGAACTTCAAGAACACAGTCTGTCGCCACTGTCATAATGCAGGAGGTACATCCGGACCTCCAAATTACACACAAATCAGGATGAAACATCACAAGGACATATAAAACACTCCTTCCAATCCGCAGATTATGATAATACAATTCCGGACCTCACCGGACCTTTTTGTGATCCTCTGTCACCTCCGGATACTTGCCGGACCCGGTTCTATACCGGCAGCCATAACTCCTTCAGATCTTCATGCGGACCTCTGAAATCTTAACTGTAGCATCTTAAGACTCATATCTACTAACCCTTTAATCCGCATCCTCCGGTTCTCATCCTATACAGTATATTTACCTTCTTCTCATCACTGTTCTTCACTGTTCCTGACTGAGGCTAATTTTCTCAATATCCTCAGCACAAAGCTCATCAAATCCTTCTTGTCAATGCAGTGTGAGTATGTTGACATCAATGACAACAATGGCTCACCTCATACTTGCAACAATCTCCCCCTTTGTCATTGATGGCAACATATGATGTGAAAAACCATCAAGACAAGAACTTCTCTTTTCTGTCACAGCTCCCCCTATCAACAACAACTCCTCACATGTCTTCCTTTGCTGCTCCCCCTTTGATTATCAACCCCTTGTTTTTCACATGTCTTCTCTCCCCCTTTGACATCAATGGCAAAGGGCTCATACTTGCAACTCTCATGCATCAGAATAATACCAGCTGCTCCCCCTTAGTTGCAGCTCCCCATTAGTCCGGATCACAAGATATGACTGTGATAGCCACCGGACTGATGCACATCAGTGCATCTTAGTTCATCACCGGAGGGGCCATGACCCCTAACTTCTCCCGGAGATATTCAAAAGAGTCCTTGGGAAGAGGTTTTGTAAAGATATCTGCAATCTGATCCTTGGAGGGAACATACTCCAATCTGACTTCTTCCTTGTTTACTTGTTCTCTCAAAAAGTGAAATTTGATAGATATGTGCTTAGTCTTAGAATGCAATACCGGATTCTTGGAAATATTAATTGCACTTGAATTATCACAGAAAATTGTGATAGGCTCCTCATATTCAACTTTGATGTCTCTTAGCATCTGCTTCATCCACAAGATTTGAGTGCAACTACCTGCTGCTGCAATGTATTCTGCTTCAGTTGTAGACAGAGATATTGCATCTTGTTTCTTGCTTAGCCAAGAAACCAATCTCTTCCCCAAAAAGAATGCTCCACCACTAGTGCTCTTCCGGTCATCCACATCTCCTGCCCAATCTGCATCTGTGTAAGCATGAAGAGAAAAATCCGGATCTCTAGGATACCATAGACCATACTCAACTGTCCCTTTCAAGTATCTAAAAATTCTTTTGATTGCCATAACATGAGATTCTCTAGGATCAGCCTGGAATCTTGCCACAAGACCAACAGCTTGCATTATATCTGGTCTAGTTTGAGTGAGATACAACAATCCACCAATCATTGATCTATACTTTGTCTGATCTGCCTTTGGAGAATCATCATCTTTGCTTAACTTACATCCGGTTGCCATAGGAGTGTTCATAGGCTTTGAGTCTTCCATACCAAATTTCTTTAACAATTCTTTCACATATTTGGTCTGAGAAATGAAGATCCCTTCTTTTGTTTGAGTAATTTGCAAACCCAAGAAGAAATTCATTTCACCAAGCATAGACATTTCAAACTCACTTTTCATCTGATTTGCAAAAGTTTTACACATACTATCTCTTCCTCCAAAAATGATATCATCCACAAACACTTCAACAATCAGAATGTTTTCATGATCAATTTTGAAATATAAGTTGCTGTCAGCAGTACCTTTGTTGAATCCAATCTGCACAAGATGCTTATCCAACCTTTCATACCATGCTCTTGGGGCTTGCTTCAATCCATACAAAGCTTTCTTCAACTTGCAGACCATATCATTATTATCAGACAATTGAAATCCATCCGGTTGTTCAATGTAGACTTCTTCTTCCAGATCACCATTTAAGAAGGCAGACTTGACATCCATCTGATATACCTTGAAATCTTTGAAGGCAGCAAATGCAAGAAGTAATCTGACTGCTTCAATTCTTGCTACCGGAGCAAAAGTCTCTTCAAAGTCAATTCCTTCTATTTGAGAGTAGCCTTTGCAGACCAATCTAGCTTTGTTTCTGATTACTTCACCAGCTTCATTTAGTTTGTTCCGGAAGACCCACTTGGTTCCAATTACATTCCTGTCTCTAGGTCTGGGAACAAGATCCCAAGTATGATTTTTCTCAATTTGCATCAGTTCATCTTCCATTGCTTTGGTCCAATTTTCATCATTGCAGGCTTCATTTATTGTTTTAGGTTCAATCCTTGAAATCAGACAACATTCATTCTGATCTTGAGCAATATTCCTTCTAGTTTGTACACCTTTGCTTCTGTCACCTATGATCTGATCTTCAGAGTGATTTAGTTTTACATACCTTGGAATTTTGGGAGTATCCAGTACTGCTGTTTCTTGATCAGGCTCATTTAAACCTAACTCTTCTTCCTGATTTACCGGATCAGGCTGACTCTGTTTCACCGGAGAGGATTGAGTTCCTTGAACACTATCTTGGTCATCTTCATCAAATTCATAAAATCTTGAAGGCTTCTCAATTCCTTCATCAACCTTTACATTGGTACTTTCTATCATCTTCCTCAATCTCTTATTGTAACACCGATATGCTTTGCTTTGAGTGGAGTAGCCCAAGAAAATTCCTTCATCACTTCTAGCATCAAACTTTCCTAGATCTTCATCTCTTTTAATATAACACTTGCTACCAAATACCCTGAAATATTTCACAGTAGGAGTGATGCCAAACCAAAGTTCATAGGGGGTCTTACCGGTGTTGTTTCTGATTTGAACTCGATTGAGAGTGTAGACTGCAGTGCTGATAGCTTCTTTCCAAAACATTTGAGGAACATTTGCTTCCAACATCATTGTCCTAGCAGCTTCCTGGATGGTCCGGTTCTTTCTCTCAACTACTCCATTCTGCTGTGGAGTCCTAGGAGCAGACAACTGTCTCCTTATACCCTGTTTCTCACAAAAGTCAATGAATTCACCAGATGTAAATTCACCACCTCTATCAGACCTTAGACACTTTAGTTTCAATCCGGTTTGATTCTCCACCATAGCTTTGAAGATTTTGAACTTCTCAAAAGCTTCTGATTTTTCTTTCAGAAAGGTAACCCACATCATCCGGGAATGATCATCAATTAACAACATGAAATATCTATCACCTTGCAGACTCTTGATTCTTGTCGGACCACATAGATCAGTATGTACTAATTCCAACAATCCGGTAGAAGACTGATCTTTGCTTTTAAAAGAGACTCTGCTTTGTTTGCCTAACTGACATTCTTTACACACACTGTTTGTAGGTTTTATCAACTTTGGAAGATCTCTCACAGCCTGAGTATTGCTTATTTTGATGATGTTATCAAAATTTACATGACACATTCTTCTATGCCATAACCAACTCTGATCAATTTGAACAAACAAACAACTTTTATTTGAACCAACCAGATGAAAGATGTTACCTCTTGTCTGAGTACCGGATGCAATTTCAGTTCCGGAGCTTGTAAAGATTCTGCATTTTCCATTCTTGAACCGGAGATCATAGCCTTTGTCCACTAACTGACCAACACTGAGAAGATTGTGCTTCAATCCTTCAACATATAGTACATTACCTGTTTTGCTCTTACCATCAAAGGAAATAGTTCCCCTACCTCTGATTCTGCCAGCAGAATTGTCACCAAACTTTACCATTCCTCCTTCATATCTTTCCAAATCTAAGAACTTATTCTTGTCACCAGTCATATGGTGAGAGCATCCACTGTCAATAACCCAATCATCCTTTTCTTCCACTTGAGCAGCCAAGGCTTTTTCAACAACTTTGTGATTGACAGATTCAGAGAGCAAGGAATCTTCTTCCTTGATGGCTATAAACACCCACTCATTTCCGGATTTGCTTCCTGGATCTGATTCATCATCTGTTACTCCTTCATTGTCATCTTCTTCATGAACATAATAGCAATTCTTTTGAAACCTTTGTCTGTGAGTATTAGATCTTGCAGATCTCTCCGGACATCTTGAGGCAAAATGACCAATCTTATTGCAGTTAAAACACTTAAAGGGTAGTTTTCCTTCATACTTACCGGATCCTCTTGGCAGTCTCTTTGCAATGAGGGCTTCAAGTTGAGCTGTTTCTGCTTCTTCTTCTTCCATGTCTCTTCTTGCTTGATCATACCATGACATTTTCCTTGATGAGTTTTCACCCGGATCAAATCTCTGTTTGCCTTTCACATAGGCACTGGCTTTAAAAGCAGACTCAGTCTTGGGTGGATCATCTCCAAACTCGGTCATTTCAAATGCAGCTAGTTTGCCAGCCAATTGTTCTCTTGTGACAGTTGTGTGGGCTCTGAATTCATCAATGGCAGCAACTTTGATTTTGTAGGCAGCAGGAAGGGATCTTAGGATTTTGCAGACAATCTCATTTTCATCTAGAGTTCCACCAGCATTTCTGATTCCACATACCAGCTCATTTACTCTTGGCATAAAGGTAGTAATGTTTTCATCATCTCTCATTTTCAATCTTTCAAATTTCCCTTTCAGACTTTGCAACCTTGCACTTTTGACAAACTCATCTCCTTCATACAGAAGTTCCAGTTTAGTTAGGATCTCATATGCAGTTGGTAGGTCAATGACATTCGAGAGATCTGAGTCATTCAATGCGCTTAGAAGAGCTTCCTTGGTCCGCAGATTGTTTTCAGCTTCTGTGGTTTCATCAGGAGTTGTCGGACCACCTTGTGGGGGTATATATGGTTTTGAAATCATAGCCAAGTATGCTTTTCCCATACATTCCAAATGACACTTCATGCGACCTTTCCAGAGAGTGAAGTTGGTTCCATCGAACTTCGGACTATCCTTCTTGTATGACGACATCCTGGATCACCTCAAGCGGTTAAGCTCCTATCAGAGGAACTCAGCTCTGATACCAATTGTTGGATCTAGGGCATACAACTGAGAGGGGGGGGGGTGAATCAGTTGTATAGAACTTGTTCTCTTTCAAACACTTAATTCTCTGTTGTTAGTTAGCAGCATATCAAATAATCATTCATGGAAGCACAATACATAAACACAAGAGCAGATAAGCATCAACACATTGAACACCAAGATTTTGACGTGGAAAACCCGGTTAAGGGAAAAACCACGGGGTGATTAACCCAAGAATTATTCTCTGTTAGAAGAATAAGGAAAAATGAATGGCACATGCCAATAAGGGCTCACTGCCCGAGCACACTGCTCACAAAGAGGCCCACTGCCTACAAGGAGACACACTGTCTACAGAGTGATAAAAATCACAGTCTTGAACTGGAGAATGACATCTCTACCATGTCCGGATCAGTTCCAATTAAGCCCAACAATCTCTGCTCTGCCTTTCGCACCTTTCTTCGCTACACCTTACTCATCCACATACTACCACACTGAAATGAATTCACAAATCATTATTTATACAAGACATCGACTTAGGAACAAGCATCTAAGTCGGCAAACAACCATAGGAGTATCCGCAAGATGAATAACACATCCGGTCGGCTATCACAAGAACATTCGCAGGATGAACAACTCATCCGGTCGGCTAAACAGAGCAATAACTTCATCCGGAAGAATAACTTCAATTCCGGGCTCTACCATCAATGCGGACCAACAACACAACCTAAACATGATTCAAGAACCTTCACAAGTCTGTCTGAATGTCCGGATACATCCGCACTTTCTCTGCTTACTGGGATCTCTTGTCTTCCTCATCCGGAACTTCAAGAACACAGTCTGTCGCCACTGTCATAATGCAGGAGGTACATCCGGACCTCCAAATTACACACAAATCAGGATGAAACATCACAAGGACATATAAAACACTCCTTCCAATCCGCAGATTATGATAATACAATTCCGGACCTCACCGGACCTTTTTGTGATCCTCTGTCACCTCCGGATACTTGCCGGACCCGGTTCTATACCGGCAGCCATAACTCCTTCAGATCTTCATGCGGACCTCTGAAATCTTAACTGTAGCATCTTAAGACTCATATCTACTAACCCTTTAATCCGCATCCTCCGGTTCTCATCCTATACAGTATATTTACCTTCTTCTCATCACTGTTCTTCACTGTTCCTGACTGAGGCTAATTTTCTCAATATCCTCAGCACAAAGCTCATCAAATCCTTCTTGTCAATGCAGTGTGAGTATGTTGACATCAATGACAACAATGGCTCACCTCATACTTGCAACAGAGGACTCACAGGTTCCTCGTTGTGAAAGTAACCTATTATATTTGCTCTACTCCTAAGATAGGAGTCGATCATCCTAGTAATTGACTATGAATCGAACTGAACCCACTTTTACTAGACCTAGAGAGAGGTCGAATTAAGCATACTATAGGATGAGATAGCTTCTAAGTCAAGTTACGATGGTGGACATACAACAATGTTCATTGCATAACGTACATGTATGTAAATCTTTGGCCAAAGTAATGCATCTGTCTCTACATGTATTATCGGTCCACAGTGCTCCAGATGGCATAATGTCTCTAGTAGTGTCATGCATAGTTAGAGTGAATCTATAGTTGCGTGATCGAGAGACATTATGAAGGACACAACACTATATACTCAGATGGAAACCCTAATGGTTCCTTATCTATACCTTCCATGAAGGGTAGGGCCGCTTCCAGGTAGGAAGTTGTGCGGGGGACCTCCGGTCTATGGTTGGAGTAAAAGCACTCAAATGATGCTCTCCTTCCCAAGCATGAGACAAGGTGAGGCTTATGAAGATAGATGTCAAGAGTTCCAGATGCAGTGCTTTTTCATTATATGACTTGATAGTTAGTTACTATGTATAATTTGATATTTGATGCCTTGAGCATAGCTTTGTATATGCATAGTGAAGGTTATTCACTTATGAGATGTAACTAGCTATTGTAATTGAAAGTTTTGTTATATTCTGGTAAAGAATAACATGCTTAATTATTGTAATGAAAATGATTCATTCTTGTTTAACTATGATTTGGATAATCATGATGTATTCTAATTCTTAGTTAAGATGAATACTTATGTTAATTTATGGGAATTATGGAATGTGATGTTATAGATTATGACCTTGTTACAGAATGTAAAGAGCAAGACATATTGAGAACCCTTTGAGCATATCTTAAAGTGACTTTGTATTAGGAAGTATTAGGGTTTTTAGGATTTAGGATCTTTTCTTCAACACTTTCCAGTTTAAAAACACATGAACTAGATGCATTACCTTGAAATACAGATACCAAAGACACTACAATAATGAATCATCCAAGCAATGACATATCCAAGTAATCTGATGATTGAGACCTTGAGAAAAGCATGTCAATGAACCAGATATAGACATGTCTTATTTGTTCTTGATGACTTTTCTTGATGATCTGACTAACACATGCCTCTCCTCTAGACTTATAGCCTGCATGTCCATACTTCATACAAACAAACTATGATGTTGATGTAGTTCATTCTTCTTCATAGATCATTCTGCACAGAGATCACTTGATGTAATGCCTCATTGCATACAGATTGTAACTTACCTTGAGTGATTCTATGATCTTCAATCCAACACACCTAAACAAATATATCATAGAAAACATAGCAAACCAGTCCAAGCAACTTTCAATGCACTTGAAGGAATGTTGACCACACTATTTTGAATGAGCACTTCATCACTAACATGACAAGCCAATATAAACTGATGACAACAAATCTCTTGATGCACTATGATGAACAAGCTTGATCATTGATCCCCTGACACACAACTTCTTTGATCACCTGACTCCCTTAATCACCTAACATCAATGACCCAATGACACAACCTAATGCAATGCCAACAAACTCATGCTCTTTTGACATCAATGACAAACCTCATTCCAACAAACCCCCCTTTGTCATTGATGGCAAAAATCTCTGATCTCCACTCTCTCTCTCCCCCTTTGACATCAAATGACAAAGAAATGCATACTCCCCCTCTGCAACAAGATTCTTTCAAGACAAATACTCATGCATTAAGATTCTATCAAGACAAAAACATCACTGTGCAAAAGCATACCACTTTCTTCTTGCTCCTATCATGCTTCAAGAAAGAGTATTGTCATTAGAGAAGTCAATGTCTTGTCTGAGACAACAATTATGTGACAACTTTCACTGCTACAACAAAGATACCATAAATGCACTGACAGAGTATCCTATCCTACATTTGCAGCTACTTATTGGTATGATTTAATCTTGAAATGTCTTGATAATCTGTCTCAATATACAGAAACCAATACAACAGAGATGTCTACATAAACCAATACATTAGATATGTTTGATGATCTATATCACTATAGTTGTACACAAATATCATTGAAACCACTGAAAGTCACTATCACAACACAACAAAATCTAATCTGATCCTGATATAGATAGGTCTGATCAGTGATAACTTTAAGAAACTCCTATTGAAAAAAGATATAAAATCCTGGCAAATCTTCCATTTTTTTGGAAAAAAGTACTAATTTCCATTGGCGAATCTTTCCTTTTTTAAAAAAAATATTTAATTTTATTGGCAAATTTTTTAAATCACTAGAAATTTTTTAGAAAATCTCGGCAAATCTTGACAAAAAATAGGAAAATGCATTAATTACCATTGTGAATTCTTCTTAAAAACAAATTAATTCCTATGGAAGAGTAAAGGCCTAAAGGTGGTAGTGATTGACTAGTTTAAGGTGTAGTGCTCATGTCTATAATTCCTTAATATTTTAAATCAAACATTGAATATTTTAAATTGGCCCTAAATTATTTTTCACCACCATTAATTTTATTTATAATTTAATGGTTTGGGTTCTATTCCATGGACCAAAATGTACCCATGGAGCTCCAATGCCCATGGGGCCCGAAATTGCATTTGGGATGTTTATCTTAATGGAGATCAATGACCCAAATGCAACTTTAGGCCCCATAGGCATTGGAGCTTTGTGGGTACATTTTGGCCCATGGAATTTAACCGTAGCCATTAGATTATAATTTGAGATCAACAATCCAAATACAATTTCTGGCTCGATGGGCATTGGAGCTCCACGGGTACATTTTAACCCATGGAATACAACTATAGTTGTTAGATTATAAATACAATTAATGATGGTGATTAAAATTGGTGATATGGCCCTAAAGTAACCAATAATTATATAATATTATTGGCAAATTAATTTTATTTTCTACTAAAACTTATAAAATTTAGGTGAATCTGATCTAATTAGGTATCAAATATTGTGGCAAATTTTTGAGTTTAAAATTTTAATAAAATAATTATTCTAGCGATTTACCTAGGACTAAAATAAAATTTTGAAAAAATGTGGCAATTCAGGTTACTTTATAGCTTGTACTATTAGCTAAATTTTGAATCCCCAATTTCAACTATTAGCCAATTTGTGAATATTAGCCACTAAAAAAATCACTAGGTCTAGTGTTAAAGGAACTTAAATCAAGCTACACTAATTCTGATGGGGTGACTAAACTTCAAACGCTGCAGCAAATGCCGATGAAACCATGAAATGCTCACTCTCCTGATATAGCCACAAATATTGTCCTTTACAACAACCACAAATACTTGTCAATACCATCAATAACTAACATTGTTAAGGACCTTCCATTGCAACACTGAAAGCCTGATGTAATACCAACACAGTTAGAGTACCTTACCTATATTGTCAACCCAATCATGCACTTGCAATAAAAAAATCACTTTCAATTGTTCTTTGATGTATGCTCACATTCACCAGAGACCAAAGATTAAGAAACCTTGTCTCTTCTACATTTTACATACATGTCTGCCAGAGCACTTGCAACTACAACATTTGACAACAATTATCCTTCTTTTATACTTTGATGGATGTCATACCCTGTTCCACATATTCAAGAATGCTGACACAGATTGTAGAGTCTAAAATTACGCCTATCAACTGCATTTTCTTGAAAAACCTTTTCAACAAATCTACTTTGTGTGTGTCTTGCATTCATTTCATAGGCAGATACCTACTTGCATTGACATATCCTTTTGGTACTTTGCAACAGAGTTTAACTTGACTAGGAATTGGCCTCTAATATCTCTATATCATGCAAGTTCCTTCTCCCTTTTTCACTAACTTATACATTGTTTTATACTACTGGATCATACAATACCACTGCCATCTTCTAAGACTAAATCTGTATCATCATGATATGAACTACTTTAGAAGCATGATTACAATGTATACCACTAAGTATATAATCTTAGAACTACTGGTGATTGTCATGCTCAAGCACTATATAGGAGACTAAACTATGATACTGAGAGTGTCATACAAAGATGGAGTCAGTTATATTTCAGTCATTATATCACTGACACTAACATGACATTCTTATCTTCACTCTCCACTCCACAGTAGTTTTACAAAACACTGTCAATACTGTCTAAACACTTAACTTGTGACAAAGAACTTGACTACTGAGTTACTATCTCATGTTGTACCAAGATTTCCTCTGACCAACTCACCATTTGTCAACCAATGTATTCTCAACTATTATCCCTGAGTTCTTATCATCCTTACCATGTACCTTGGCAACTTGATAGCATCCTTTCATAATGATACTAATGATCACTGTTACTAATGATAATGCATACCTGTCCTATTATCCATTGCATGATTACACTGCATATTTGATCCTGCTCCAACATTGTAGTCACAACTTGGCATCTTGTATCCATCTTACCACTGTACTATACTATTCAGGGACATGCATATGCATTTATTTAAATATTTCTACATTTCTTTGTCTTTTAGGGGACTGCATGATAAAACTATGATCATCTCCCCCTAAACATATGGATCTCTTTATGCCCTTGGAGATACCTTTTGTGCATAAAGCACAGGCATAGGTTCTTTCCCTTTTTGTTCATGTTTCCTCCTCCAAACTTTCTTACAACAATGTGCTCTATGTCCAAGGGTGTTGCACTTATAGCATATGATATTGGAATCTAGATCAAATGAATGATAGTTTCTTTTTGACAACCTATGAGCACTTCTATTGTTATTCCATACATGATCATTCCTTCCATGCACTCTACAATTTCTTTCTATGTGGCCAACTTTGTTACACTTATAACAAACTACATTCATATTTCTATAAGATACAAATTGACTCCTTCTACAACAAATTGCTTTATGTCCATAATCATTACATAAATAACAGTAACCATGGAAGTGTGAATAGTTGTACCTGATTTGTCTTGCTGATGATCTTCTTCTCAGACTTTGCTTGGGATCATGAACTCTTCTGTATCCTTCCTCATTAGTATTCTAATCTACAAGCATTTTGGAAGTAGAGCTTGATTCTCCTTGTTCATATGCTGCTCCTTTTGATAGACTTGTCAATTTCATTGGCTTCTTGGACATTGTAGCATCTTTGTAACTCCATTTCTCCTTCATATCCTATCCTAGATTTGTTTGACAATGATCTTTGACTTAAAATCATTTTCTCAAACAACTCAGTGCTTTGTTCATTTTTAAGACTTCTGTTCAACTCCTAATTTACCTTCTCTAGTTGCTTTCTTAGAGACACAATTTCTAACTTATACCTATTGGTTATGATGTTAGTCACAAACACACATAGATAAAGAATTACAAATCAAACCTTTATCATATTGAAAGATACGATGAATCCAAAGAATTCATGATCCCAAGTCTCCATGGATTAGTTCATAATCTACTGATGTTGCTCACTGGTTCGATGTGCCTTGATGTTTTCCATTCAAGGGGCCTTACATTTCTGATTCCAAGAACTGATGTCTGAACATCCGGTATTTCACCTGCTTTTTGTAAATGTTTCAACAGACAAGGTTAATCCTAATGTATCTAACAAATGATGAGGATATTTTCTAATTTTGATCAATTCTTCTGATCATCAGCTGCTATTGACTAATTTTCACCTCTGCACTGTGAATTTATCTAAATAATGTGTGTATGAGGAAAATTGACTAATGTTTAAATGATAAACAAAAATAAATCAAAAGCCCATAACATAAAGAGAACTAATCTAAATAAAAGCCATTATCAATAAATCCAATGAAATAAGAAAGCTTTTACCCAGATTTGTGTTGTTCCCTTTGTTGAATGTGGATTGCTCAATAACACTACAAAACCATGTTTGCAACAAGCAAGTAAAGTGCTCAAAGATCAATGTCAAAAGATCATAAAGTTGCTCAATTGATGCAATGTATACTCAAAGCGCTGTAAAGGATGCCCGAGAATAAGTGATTGAAGAGGATTTGTGAAGGAGATGAGAGGGGTTTATATATGTTTCAACAGAGATCGATCAATGGTCCAGATAATTCAGAAGAATCAACTGAGGAGATAAATCAAATAACCATGATGAATGTACACACGACATGTGTCAATCCATAAGTATATTTTTATTAAGATATGATGAAAACAAGATTGATTGAATAGATAACTCAACTTATAATTTTGCCTTTTTTAGAGTTCTAAAAATAAGACTGATTGTGCAGGAGTTAACAAGATATTTTAAGAAGAATTGGAAAATAACTAAAATTAAATAAATAAATTTATTTATTTAATTATGCATGATTGTGGAACAGAAGATTATAAATAAAATATTTGATTTTATTTATTTTTAGAGGATTGAGATAATTTAAATAAATTTGCATGATTTATTTAAATTTAGAAGAATAATTGATTTAATTAAATAATGTAAATTATTTAATTATAGATAAGAGGATTGGAGGAATTAATTAAATAATTGGATTTATTTAATTAATGTGGACTTTGAAATTTGAAAGAGGATAATGATTTAATTAATTATTTAATTTTGGAAGAATAAGGTTGAATTTAATTAAATTAATTAATAAAGAGGATTTATTTAATTAATGTTGAATTTAGGAGATTTAGAGGAATTTGATGAAATTAATTAAATAATTAGATTATTCAATTAATGTTGAAATGCAGGTGGTTTGGAAAAATTGACGAAATGCAAGTGGTGTGATGACCTGATCATTTTAGGGTGTCTACATTTTGCCTCTCTTTGATGCAATGCAGTTTATAGCGTTGCGTCAAAGAAAATGATTGTTGAAGATATGATACAATTTTTGATACCCCAGTGTAGGTAGTTGCTCCAACGCATGCCCCCTCAAGTGGGAAGACAGGAGAACTGGGTTGATGCTCAACTAGATGATTGTGTTGGAGATAGGTAGCAGAGAGAAAAATGGGGTGGGAAGAAAAAATGAGGGAGGGATACTATAAATAGGTCCCATGGGGACCACATTCCTCATTTGCACACTAAGAGTTTGCTAAATTTAGAGTGTAGGGCCTCCTAGCTTAGTGTTTGAGAGTGGAGTGAAGAAGCAGCTTGCAGCGAGGAGAGATGTCGATTCCAGCACACAGGCATCGGGCGGAGCTGGTGCGGACGTATGGGAGACCAGCAGGAGCTCCGGCAGTGGTAAGTGTCTAAAAACCTCTTTGTAATTGACATTTTAGGGTAGTTTTAGGGTTAGGTCTAGGTAGGTTTTTAGGTTGGCCAAAAGTGCTACAGGGTAGAATGGCACATCTGGTATTCAGTTTAGGCACTTTTGGTGCACTACAGCGCGTTTGGTAGGTCAATATAGCACTTTTGGTGATGCTGCAATGCTATTGGGTTTTAGCTGTGGTGGTGCTGTAGTGTGGTTGGTAGGGTATCATAGTGCTTTTGGCATAGCAGTAAAGCGTTGCTGGCTGGGGAATGAAGCACAGTTGGAAAGGTAGGGCAGAAAAATGAGTCGCCTTTGTGAATATAGTAAGGCGCGGTTGGATGAATAGGGTAGTACACTTGTGTAAAACAAGTCACCTTTGTTAGAGGACAGTTTAGCGCTTCTACATAAATAGTATGGCACATTTGGTAAGACAAGACAGTGCACTTGTATAGAACAAGGCGCTTTTGGATAGGCTAGAAGAGAGAAGTAGTTAGGGTTGACCAAGGAGTTGACCACTTAAGTTAGAGATTTAGAGATTGGTTAAAAGGTCTAACAATTGGTTTTGTTGGTTTTGCGTCACCAGGTAGATGTTGGTAGGAATTTGGAGAACTGGTTGAAAGGATCTGACAAGTGGTTTTGTGAATGCAGAGGATGATGCCATCGCTGATGTCGAGAGAGCGACACCATATTATAGCACACGAGGTGGTACAACTGACATGGGAGGAGGATGCATTTCTATAGTACTTGGGATTATGGCATGTGGCACACCTTTCACACATTAGGGAGAATCTCACCCTAGTGACAGTGGTCATGGAGAGATTCCATAGTGAGACATGTTCATTTCACTTTCTGACAGGGGAGGCTACAGTGACACTTGAGGATGTGTATTGCATCCTCAGGATTCAGATTGATGGAGAGCGAGTTGACTTTGACCCAGCACGGGGCGAGGTAGGCTTGACTAAGGTGTTCTGCACAGATGATTTGCAGATAGATGACGGTGAGATTCGGTGGGCAGACATCCTGAGACTCTGTGATAGGATCAGATGGATAGTTTCTTCACTGATTGGCGGCTTCCTATGCCCAGACATGTGATCTAGGGGATTATCTGTTGGATGGGGCACTATACTATATGGGATGTTTACACATGGCATTCAGTATGCATGGGGCCTGTGTGTGCTTGGGCAGCTGTATTTAGATATGCACGATTGTGTATATAGGAGAGGCTGGAGTCTCTCAGCAAGGGTGACATTACTACAGGTGTGGGCGTGGGAGCATATCCCAGTGATCAGACCTATCACACAGCATCGTCAGGAGAGGGGGGAACCTTATGCATTTCTATATGAGGGAGTTATCACACACAGGAGACTTGGATCTGTTAGCCACTGGAGGTGACAGATCGACGAGATGGACGTGTTCATTTGGAGGCTGTGGTTACTATGTGAGGAGTGGGAGGATAAGCACGAGTAGCTGATGTACTACTGCCATGCTTGATAACTATTCAGGAGGTGGATCGACACCATTGAGAGATACCTACTAGAGCAGGTACTCAAATAGTTTGGACTGCCATAGGGATTGCCAATTGGAGAGGTGACACATGCTAGGATATGACAAGAGGTTGGGGACTGGGATGTAAAGATTCTAGTGGCTACAGCTTTGATAGAGTTGCGAGGACTTGTCCCAGTGAGATGGGATTGGGATTCAGGATTGGCAGATCCAGGGACACTGCCAGAGTATGACAGGTACTGGCAAACACACAAGCCAATGAGACTGACTACACCAAGTGTGGCAAGGGTCTTCGGGGAGGTACTAGCCCCAGGTCTGGAGGCTAGGATGAGGTGACAAGCCAGAGAGGCCTAACAATAGGCAGGTAGAGAGGCTGGAGGCTAGCAAGTAGATGTGGAGATGGCTAAGGAGGAGGATCTAGTCGTAGAGACTAATTTACAGTGGCTCGAGTGGCTACTACAAGAGGAGATAGCCCAGAGGACATGATTAGAGCTCTAGATAGTGAGGTTGAGGAGAGATAGGGATGCCACAAGGGTAGAGGCAAGACAGGCTGAGGCCCTAGCACAGGTACATACACAAATAGCAGTAGTAGCACAGGCAGCCCTGGTACAGGCATAGGCACAGATCTAGGCACAGGCATAGACTATACCCGCACCAGCAGGGGATGACGGGCAGGTAGCCTAGGTGACTAGGGAGAGAGATGCAGAGGCACAGCTACGACTGACAGCAGAGGCCACACTACAGAGAGTGAGGTGGGAGAGAGATGAGGCACGTTGGGCACTAGGTGCCGATCAGAGGACATTATACAGCAAGATTGTCCGTGTGCAGGGAGAGCTAGTGTCAGCAAGTAGAGAGACTGAGTACTACAAGGGGCTCTACATTAGTGCGGTGCCAGCGGCATAGCGAGAGCTGAGCTATAGAGAGAGGAGCAGGTCCGAGGCATCAGGGTCACGCAGGACAGGGCAGTCATTGTCCTCAGTTAGAGGACCTTTTGTGCTACCAGGGGGAGGAGGAGGACCAACAGGGGGACCTGCACCGAGCACAGGTGGAGGACAGGGGCCACAGCAGGAGGGCAGCTCTACCCACTAGAGCATGCACATTTGTACATTATCATTTTTGTATCATTTTGGACACTTGTATATTTTGACCGATGCCTGCGTGCATCTGATGTATATTTTTGCAGGCTCTTGATAGCCTTGATGTACTTTATTGATGTACACAGATGGAATATTGATGTAGACACATATAGTTTGAACTTTGATGACCTTCACATGATATATATGATGACATATTATGCTCACTAATGTTCATGCTTTTGTGTATGCACTTCTTGATGACATGGATGTGATGATATGTATGTATGATTATGGATTTATGTGATGATACATAGTGCTTATATGATGCTTATAGATGTATGACATATGATGACATGCTGCTTATAGATGTATGATGATAGAGATGCTATGACTTTGTGATATCTAAAATGTGGGTTTTGTAGATATCCACCAGAGAGAAGAAAAGAGGAGATGGAAGAGGGAGACTGTTGAATGATCATTGCTTGGAAAACTATATAAGGCCAAGGGTAAATGGATGGGTAAATGATGAGCTTGTTGCGTTGGTTTCACATTTGTATATAAAGAGCAATCCTTATTTGTGATATAGCACATGGATAGTTCGCCACCAAGGTATAAAAGACCAAGGTGTTGTAATATTCGAGTGCATGGATGTTGATTCTGCAAGCAAGCAGTTTGAACTTAGATCCCTTAGACATAATATAACCTTGATGTACATGTGAATGAGCCATTGTCTTGAACATAAAATAAACTTCAATACATGGAAATGCAAGTAGAATATTAAATATGTAAGATGCTAGGTCCTAACACACACAAGATAAATATGCTGCCAAAAAAGATGCTAAAGATCATCCCTCAAACATGACACACAAAAAGCAATGACTATGCCCCCAATTCATACTACATCGCAACATACCAAGATTATAGATAAATCAAGGTAGCCTTGAATAGGTAATGGATAAAGGAAAAAAAGATAAACCATAAAGCAAATTGACTGACTTACAAAGTAAACATATAGCCAACATATTCTCTTGCCAAAGAGGTTGCTTAGGATAGATTGGATAGGAAAGATAATAGCCTTATCAAAGGAGCTATGTGTCTGTTAAAGGGGGCTATCTACCTAAAAAGACAATGTCGCACTACAGGAAATGCTACATGTCGTATGAGACGCATGTGTTGGTCTCGACAATGGAACACTCGGTAGAAGACAAGCTTTGTGATTTGGTGCTTTGGTTAAGCCAGACTTAGCTGATGTTGGCAATCAGAATAGTAGGATAGTAGACGACTATGGAAGAAAGTTGCTTTGCTTCAGGTTTGCGAAGAACTCTTGCTATGAAAGGATGTGCTAGCTTGTTGTTTTGTTGCTTGAGTTAGTCAAGCTGAGATGAATGGATTTTGATAAATGGAAGACTAGAAAGATGACATGTTAATGGGTTGAGATGGGTGAAGAATGATAAATCGTATGTGCCTGAGTACTAGATACATCCTTCGTATTCCAGACTGTCTACATACCCTGTGTCCACGGGATCAAGGCACATTACGAGGAAATATGAAAAGATGATAATATGTAGTTCTAGATAGAGTGATGAGTGGGTCAAGGTGGTGAGGAGGAGATCTTATGTACCTGAGTACTAGATACTTCCTTCGTATTCCAGACTGCCTACATACCCATATCCATGGGATCAAGGTACCGTAACATTGAAATGAGATAATATGTAGTTCTAGTTGGTGTGATGATGTAGAAAAAGTGTTGAGAAGATAACAACCTTATTGTAGGAGCGATGTGTCCATTAAAGGGTGTTATCTACGGAAAGGAGAAAAGATTGAAGTGCTTTGCGAACCATGAACAAGGATCCATTCCTAGACCTAGGTTAATGCAAATGAGAATACATAATGGAAATGCATAATTTATATTGATTCAGAAATACTATATTAAAATATCCTCATATAACAATGCTCGCTGTAAACAAGCCATAATCTATAAGCTACAAGCTTTCAGATTTCTGAGTTTTTGATTTCTGTGAATGCACAAAGAGCATACTTCTCTGATCTATCAAGCTTACTAAAGACTCATAGTCTAAAAGACTCACTAAAGACTCAAACTTCTTAAGACTCTTGTTGGAGGACTCACTTACTCCAACTTCAATGCTCAATAAGGTGGCCTTACGTCCTTTATATAGGAAGGCAAGGCTGATCTTTTACCATATGGTCATAAATCCAAATTTGGAATCTGACCATACGAAGTTGACACGTAACACGCCTTTATCCGAAGGGTTATCCATATGAGGATAAGATTCCTTAGGTGGATCCCAATAACCCATAAGCAAGAATAAAGGAGAACAAGACAAGACCAAAGCAACTATACAAATCATCTTTTTTATCATGGGAAGGATAACCTGTGCATATTGTAAGGTGCATATGCTTTCCCCTCTTACCGTGGTGTGGCCCACATCTGTCGGTTAACACGAAGGGATAGATTCCTTCGGTGGATAACAAGCTTAATCCACTAGCTGGAACAAGAGTTGGGTCCATCACTTGGATCATTGTTTCGAGGGTCTGTATCTAGATCATTGAGGTGATCACAGTTGCTGCAGGTCATATAAGCCAGATGAGGAGAACATCTTGGAAGAATTCCAACATGTGGATTGGAATTGGAGGGTTGGGATCTGGAACCGAGAGTGGAATAGAGCCTGTTTCTTTCCACATAATACTCATGACTTTAAGTTTATGGGCACCATAGATTTCATGAGCCATAGCATTATTATCAGTCCTTTCCATACAATAGCTTTTCGTATGAATCCAAATAGGCATTTGTGAATCATGTAGATGTTGAAGTTTATTGGGAACATTCCAGTATTGAAATTTAGATCCAAATCTTGTTGGTCCATATGTTTGAACCATATGCCTACTAATGAGATTTTCAATTTTGGATCCAAATGTTAATTTGAATATACATCTGGAATAGGATGATGTTCCGTGGAAATCCATGACGTTTGGTGGAATATATGGACCTTGAAACATATATCTGATAAGATTCTTTCCTCCATGATCAAGCCATTGATCATTTCTGTGGACAAAAGGATTCAGGATCTTAACTGGCAGGACAAAATTTTCACTCCAGCTTTGTAGGATATTCTTTATTTCAGGATCAATAGCTTCACACTGAGCTGCAAATTCAAAGAAAGGCTACATAGTCCATAAGTTTTCTATTTTTAGCTGTTGAGCAGCAATAAGGTATCTAAACCTATCATGCAAGAAATCATTAGCCATATAAAAATTATGCCTGTCCCTCATAGCAAAGGGATTGGTACTCTATTCCATGTAGCTTTTCTCATACCATCGATGTTCTTGGACTTTGATAACATTAACTCTACCAGATACCTTTGGAAGATCTTCTACTAGTAGATCATGTTCCAATTTTGGTTTTGTACTGCCTTCTCTTGATAGGAAGTCTGCAAAAATGTTATTAGCACCAGGAAGATGAACAATCTCAAAATCAAAAGTATTAAGAAATTGAGCCCATCTTAATAATCTTCCTCTGATGACTTTATCTTTAGATTATTTCTTGAAGAATCCTTTCAGATTTTGCAGATCACTTCTTACCAAGAACTTCTTATCTGCCACAAACATCTGAAAAGCTTTAAGAGTGTTAATCACAGCAAGAATTTCTTTATGAGTGCTATGATAATTTAACTCACTATTCTTAAAGCTACCCAAAATATAACGGACAATTTCTTCTTTGCCGCTGGAAGTCTTTTCTTTCAGTATTCCTGCCCAAGCAAATTCACTTGCATCTGTTTCCACAATCTTCGGGCCATTTCTTGGTAATCTCAATGGTGGAAGTTCAGTGCATTTCCTTTTAATTCTTGTTATTATGGCATCATGCAAATTAGACCATTGTGGTGGATTCTTTCCTAAGAGCTTATTTAACTTTATTCTATCTTCAACAAGTTTATGATAGAATCCAGCGATGTAATTTACTAAACCCAAGAATCTCTGAAGTTCTTTTATATTGGTTACCTGTAGATTTTGGATTCTATCTAGTCTAAAGTTCTAGATTTTGGATTCTAGTCAGAAGATGTATTGCTCTCTGGTTAGGCCGTTTGAGGCGATAGGGTGTCTGAGGCAGTAATCTGGTAATTTGAGCATGGATTCGAGCCCAAATTTGAGCGCATACAATGGAAGGCACTTCTACATCTGGATCAGGTGTACCACCTGAAGATCATACAAGAGATTGAAGCAATGAGGTCAGTTTTACAAATTTCTTTCCTGATGCTGAACAAACATATTCTATGCCAAAAGAATCTGGAAATGCTCTTAAAGATATTTCAAGTAATAGATTTGTTAATGAGGAATTTAGAGTCCCTAAGATTAAACCATCTAAAATATACATGGATATTCCTAATAGTCTTGTTAATATGTTTAATAAGTCCAAAGGTCTTAAAAACTTCTTCAGTTATAAATCATGGCAGAAATGTCATGTTGCCACTCTACAGCACACTGTGAAAGGTGGCTCAGAAGGGAAATTAAAATTGTTCAATGATGCAGAAGTTAAGAAGTTTTAGAGTCAAGCCAATGCCAGTCCTGAGAACCCGCAGTACATGCATCTATCATATGTCAGAATAGGTATCACCGGACACTATAGAAAGGGTTTACCTATTATTATATTCACTATGCTTAAAGATGCTAGGTTCTTCAAATTATCCCATGCTTTATTAGGATGTGCTTGTGACTCCATGGCTGAAGGATCATTGTACATTGACTGTCTGTTATACTTCACAGTTAGTCTTAAAGATGCAAACCTTAATGACGTCCTTACATATCAATTTCGAACCATGAATCTGTTCATGAAGGAAATGTCAATTGATCATTCCCTAGTCTTTTTGGTTCATTATAGATTATATAATAAAGTCATTCCTATAATGATGAACTCTAGACGATCCCAAGGAATAGAAGGTTTGTCTACCATTTGGAAGTCTACGTCAGAACACACTTAATTAACAACCCCTAAAATTGTACGTCATAAAGATATTTAGCTTCCACAAGAATGGGCTTTAGATCTCTGGGATAAAGACTATCAACCTCCTCCAAAAAAACCACCTCAGATGCATGGTGTAACCCTGGAAGAATAGATGACCAGGCTGTTATTAGATTCTCCTCTAGACGCACTCCATCTATGAGAAAGGAACAAATTTTTAACTATAATAACCTTGTGTCGTCTGTGTATCAAAGGTCACAAAGTGTTCATCTACAGCCTAGTAAAGGCTTTGAAGATTTGTTCAAAATTCCCTCTGTCAAAAAATCTACTCCTAGTAGTTCAGGTGCTAGTTCATCCCATGTACCCCCTCCATGTCCACATGATCAGTATTCTACCTTGGACAATGGATTTTTTAAATGTGAAAAATGTTCTTTTGTTTTTCATCCACCTGTTGGTCAGATAATCATGATTTCCAATAGATCTGCATCTATTCCAGAACAAGATATTAAGGAAACCAGTAAAAAAACAATTACTACACCCTCTGGAACCTATATTGTCCCTAGTACTGGTGCAAGGGCACCTAGATACTTTAATTAATTTCATGTTTATTTTGATGTTTTGGTTTTGTATAAGGTCCAAGTGACCAATTGTAAGGCCTAGTACCATGTGTGAGTCTGAGTGGAATAAATCTAGGACAAGTCGTATTGTCTGGTAGTTGAAGAGCAAACACATTGTACCTGAATGGGTTGACAGTTGCAGAATGGTTGGCATTCCCACCGATGCAAACTGTCACGAACAAAACATGTATAAATAGTTCAATGAACAGGAAAGGAGGGTAAGAGAGTAGTATAGTAATTGGGTGGTGATCTGTGGTAGAACAACAGTAAGAAGATAGAAGAGTTGTGTCAGTACAGAAGTTCTCAAAAGTAAATAAAAGATCCTATTTTGTTTTGTGTTCTTTCACCATGTCACTGTAGTTAGTTTCTATTTTGTCATTCAGATGGATTACTGAGCCATTCCACCAACAAGATTTCTTCGAAATCAGTGGAATGGATCAGTCTATATAGTTTGTGTTTTTTTTGTTTATGCTCCATGTCAGGATTGAATGTGGTATGTGCTAGTCGAGCCTAGCATCTCTATGTGCTAGGGTTCTGAGAAGAGAGAAAGTGTCTATGTTACAGAGTTTGTCATTAGCGTAACATAACCTTCAGAGAAGCTTTTGATAGTTACACCGATCAGCAGTGTTGGGCCGATAGCAGGAGGTTCATCGGTGGAGGACTTTAGTCTCACCGAACGTGTATTGCGAATGCATATCACAACTGTATATTGGGAATGTATGTGAGAATATACATTCCATCGGATACAAAAGGTGATTGGTAGCAACGGTAAATTCAGGGTAAAGATACATTAGTTCATCGACTATAACAAGTCATGTTATGCATATACAACAGTTTGGCATATCGGTGTGAGTTGTAATATCGGGGGACAAGTGCAAGATCTCACTGATGTAGGAAGTCTTGCCAAAGGATACATAGTGTATCGGCACATCGGCCTATGATCTCAAGGGCTCGCCAATGAGTTAAGTCTGGTTGACATCACGGCTAACCATTACGGTAGTGACGACTGGAAACTAACACCATCGGGGTATCGGTAGGAAGTAAGAAGACATCACTGATAGGAGAAGTCTGCCCGAAAATGAAGTGGATTTAGGCCGTCAAGAAGAGTTGATAGATCGGGCAGAGAAATAGCAAGGTGGTTGATGGGATATGTTTGGCCGACAAGGTTTGGTCGCCAAGACATAGGTCACCTCTCTCTAATCAATTTATTGATAAGTTTTGAAGCTTCCTCTGTGTGCTCTGCACCATTTTGGTATCAGAGCTTTGGACATTTTGTGTCTGACGTGCTCTGAAAGATCTGTGTATGTCAGCAAATGAGAGTGAAGGAGAGGCCAATGTCATGCCTCCAAAAGGAATGACCACTGAGGTGGCCAAGAAATTTTAGGAAATGGAATAGAAAATTAAACCTGGGGTCAGAGAAGCACTCTAGGTTGAGTTGAAGACCTTGAGAAAAGGCAGGAAATCAGACGAGGAGTCTGATGAAGAAGAAGAAGATGGGGAAGAGGAAACAACCCCAGAATAGGCAGATATATCTACAGACCAGAAACAATTTATGGAGGGCATAAGGACACCTGGTAAGGAGTCGTCTGAATCAAAAATGGAGATTCTGATGTTTAGCAGAAAGATGGATGCAGATGAAGTCATCGAATGGGTTGAGGCTTTGAACAATTACTTCAAGTATAAGGAGGTACCAGAGAATAAAAGAGTCAAGTTTGCAAAGATGAAAATGAAAGGTGCTGCATGTTAGACTTAGGGCACACAACTGAGAGGGGGGGTGAATCAGTTGTGCAAAACTTTCTCCATTTAAATACTTAAATCTTCTTAGTGATTAGCAGTATAATAATCATGAACCATAATGCATTCAAATCAACAGTAGAAACACATCAACACATAAGACACCAAGATTTTGACGTGGAAAACCTGGTTAAGGGAAAAACCACAGGGTGATTAACCCAAGATTGTATTCTCTATTAGAAGAATAGATAGAACAAAATGGCACATGCCAATTACGGCTCACTGCTTAAGCACACTGCTCACAAGAGGCTCACTACCTACAAGAGACACACTGTCTACAAAGAAATAAATATCACATACATGAACTGGAGAATAGCATCTTCACCATGCTTGAATCAGTTCCATTTAAGCCCAATACTTCTACTCTGCCTTTCACTCTCCTCCTCACTAACACACTCTCATCCCCGTAGGAACCACTTCAAACTAAATTTGCAATCCCTTATTTATACAAGGTATCAACTTCAGAATGATCATCTAAGTCAACAAACATTCATAAGATCATCTGCCAGATGGATAACTCATCCGGTCGGCCTGTCTCAAGAAGAACACCATCATCCGGAAGTTACTCTTCAATTTGCGAGATCCAACTTCAATGCGAAACACCAACACAAACTGGACACGATCCAAAGACTTCCACAAGCTTGCTTGAATCACCAAGAACAGCCACACTTCTTCTGCTTACTGAAATCCTTCTCTCCTTCATCTGAAACCTTAAGAAAACAGTCTGTCATTACTGTCACAAAGTAATAGATGCTTGCAGACCTTCAAACCACAAACCAATAGAGTTGATACACCACAAAGACTTCCTCAGCACTCCCTTAAATCCGCAGAACAGGAAACTTCATTTCCAGATCTCACTGAACCTTTCTTGTTATACTCTGTCACCTCTGAACACCTACTGGAACCAGTTTTACTTGAGCAGCCACAACTTCTTCATATCTTCATGCGGACCTACTAGATCACCTACAGACACATATCTACAAACCCTTTAATCTGCATCCTCTGATCCTCATCCTATCTTGGACTTTTGCCTTACTGTCATCATTGTTCTTCACTGTTCCTGATTGAGACTAATTTTCTCAATATCCTCAACTCACGGCTCATCCAAACCTTATCATTAATGCAACAGGAGTATGTTGACATCAATGACAACACCAGTTAGGTCCATACTTGCAACAATCTCCCCCTTTGTCATTGATGGCAACATATGATGTGAAAAACTATTTTGACCATCAAGACAAGAACTTCTCCTTACTGTCACAACTCCCCCTATGAGTAACAACCATTCATATGTCTTCTCTCCTTATACTCCTCCCCCTTTAATCAGCAACCACTTGTTTTTCACATGTCTTCTCTCCCACTTTGACATCAATGGGAAAGAGCACATACTTGTAATTCCAACAATTCAAAATCATACCTACTGCTCCCCCTGAGTAGCAGCTCCATCAATCCGGATCACAAGATATGACTATGATATCCACCAAACTGATGCACCTTAGTTCATCACCGAAGGGGCAAAAACCCCTAATTTCTCCCTAAGATACTCAAAAGAGTCTTTAGGTAGGGGTTTAGTAAAGATGTCTGCAGTCTGATCCTTGGAAGGCACAAACTCCAATCTGACTTCATTCTTGTTCACTTCCTCTCTCAAAAAGTGAAACTTGATGGATATGTGTTTAGTCTTTGAATGCAACACCGGATTCTTAGATATATTTATAGCACTTGAATTATCACAAAAGATTGTGATAGGTTCCTCATACTCCACTTTGATATCTCTTAGCATCTACTTCATCCACAAAACTTGAGTGCAACTACCTACTACTACAATATATTCTGCTTCAGTTGTGGACAGAGATATTGCCTCTTATTTCTTTCTTAGCCAAGAAACCAATCTCTTCCCCAAAAAGAATGCTCCACCATTGGTACTCTTCCGGTCATCCACATCTCCAACCCAATCAGCATCTATATATGCATGAAGAGAGAAATCATGATCTCTAGGATACCACAAACCATACTCAACCGTTCCTTTGAGGTATCTAAAAATCCTCTTGATTGCCATGACATGGGATTCTTTAGGATCAGCTTGGAATCTAGCAACAAGACCAATAGCTTGCATAATATCTGGTCTAGTTTGAGTGAGATACAACAATCCTCCAATCATTGATTTGTACTTTGTCTGGTCTACCTTAGGAGAGTCATCATCTTTGCTCAAGTTACATCTGGTTGCCATGGGAGTATTCATTAGCTTTGAATCTTCCATCCCAAATTTCTTCAACAATTCTTTCACATATTTGGTCTGAGAAATGAAGATTCCTTTCTTTGTTTGAGTGATTTGCAAACCCAAGAAGAAATTCATTTCACCAAGAATAGACATCTCAAACTCACTTTTCATTTGATTTGCAAAAGTTTTACACATACTATCTCTTCCTCCAAAGATGATATCATCAACAAATACTTCAACAATCAAGATGTTTTCATGATCAATTTTGAAATATAAGTTACTGTCAGCAGTACCTTTGTTGAAACCAATCTTCAAAAGATGCTTATCCAATCTTTCATACCAGGCTCTTGGGGCTTGCTTCAATCCATACAGTTCCTTCTTCAACTTGCAGACCATATCACCATGATCAGACAATTGAAATCCATCCGATTGCTATATATACACTTCTTCTTCCAAGTCACCGTTTAGAAAGGCAGACTTGACATCCATCTGATATACCTTGAAATCCTTGAAGGAAGCAAAGGCAAGAAATAATCTGACTGCTTCAATTCTTGCCACTGGAGCAAAAGTTTCTTCAAAATCAATTCCTTCTATTTGAGAGTAGCCCTTGCAGACCAATCTGGCTTTATTTCTGATTACTTTACCAACTTCATTTAGTTTGTTCTGGAAGACCCATTTGCTTCCAATCACATTCTTGTTTCTAGGTCTGGGAACAAGATCCCAAGTGTGATTTTTCTCTATTTGCACCAGCTCTTCCTCCATTGCTTTAGTCCAGTTTTCATCATTGCAAGCTTCATTCATTATCTTAGGTTCAATCTTTGAAATCAAACAATACTCTTCTGAATCTTGAGCAATTCTCCTTCTTGTTACTACTCATTTGCTTTTGTCACCTATGATCTAATCTTTAGAGTGGTTCAATCTTACATACCTGGGAACTTTAGGAATTTCTTACACTTCTGATTCTTGATCAGGCTCATTGAAACTCATTTCTTCTTCCTGGTTTACCAGATTAGCTTGAATCTGACTAATAGATGAGGCTTGGGCTACTTGAGTCAGAACACCATTCTGATTATCTTCATCATATTCATAAAACCTTGAGGGTTTCTCAATTCCCTCATCAACCTTCACATTTGTACTTTCTATCATCTTTCTCAGTCTTTTGTTATAACACCGGTATGCTTTGCTTTGAGTAGAGTAACCCAAGAATATTCCTTCATCACTTCTAGCATCAAAGTTTCCTAGATCTTCATCTCTTTTAATGTAACATTTGCTACCAAAAACTTTGAAATACCTCACAGTAGGAGTGATGCCAAACCAAAGTTCATAAGGAGTCTTACCAGTATTGCTTCTGATTTGAACTTGATTGAGAGTATAGACTGCAGTGCTTACAACTTCTCTCCAATAGATGTGAGGAACACTTGCTTCCATCATCATGGTTCTAGATGCTTCCTGTATGGTCCGGTTCTTTCTTTCCACTACTCCATTCTACTGTGGAGTTCTAGGAGCAGACAACTGTCTCTTTATTCCATGTTTCTCACAGAACTCTATGAACTCACCAGATGTGAATTCTCCACCTCTATCAGACCTCAGACATTTCAATTTCAATCTGATTTCATTCTCTACCATGGCCTTGAATATTTTGAATTTCTAAAAAGCTTCTGATTTCTCTTTCAGAAAAGTTACCCACATCATCCGGGAATAGTCATCAATTAGTAACATGAAGTATCTATCACCTTGCATACTCCTGATTCTTGTCGGGCCACAAAGGTTAGTATGAACTAAGTCTAATAATCTAGTAGAAGATTGTTCCTTACTCTTGAATGTGATTCTGCTCAGCTTACCCAACTGACATTCTTTGCACACGCTATTAGTAGGTTTCACCAATTTTGGAAGATCTCTTACAGCCTGAGTATTGCTTATCTTGATGATAGTATCAAAATTCACATGACACATTCTCCTATGCCATAACCAACTCTGATCAACTTGAACAAATAAGCAACTTTTACCAGTGCCAACTAAGTGGAAGATATTACCTTTAGTTTGGGTACCGGATGCAATCTATGTTCTGGAGCTTTCAAAGATCTTGCATTTTCCATTCTTGAACTGGAGATCATAGCCTTTGTCCACCAACTATCCAACACTGAGAAGATTGTGCTTCAAGCCTTCAACATACAGAACATTACCGGTTTTGTTCCTTCCATCAAAAGAAATAGTTCCTCTTCCTTTGATTCTACCAGTAGAATTATCACCAAACTTTACCACTCCTCCTTCATACCTTTCCAAAATCTATGAACTTATTTTTGTCACCTGTCATATGGTGAGAGCAACCACTGCCAATGACCCAATCATCCTTTTCTTCAACTTGGGCAGCCAGAGCTCTTTCTACAACTTTATGATTGACAGATACAAAGGATATTGGTTCTTCTTCCTTGATGACAATAAACACCCATTCACTTCTGGATTTGTTTCCTGTCTCTGATTCATCATCTGCTACTCCTTCATTATCATCTTCTTCATGAACATAGTAACAGTTCTTTTGGAACCTTGATCTATTAGGATTTGGGCTTGAAAATATTTCTAGACATCTTGAGGCAAAATGACCAATCTTATTGAAGTTAAAACACTTAAAAGGTAATTTTCTTTCATACTTACCGAATCCTCTTGACAGTCTCTTTGCAATGAGGGCTTCAAGTTGAGAAGTTTCTACTTCTTCTTCCAGGTATTTTCTTGCTTTTTCATACCATGGCAGTTTCCTTGATGAGTTCTCTCCTGGATCAAACCTTTGTTTACCTTTTACAGAGGCATTGGCTTTGAATGCAGATTCAGTCTTGGGGGGATCATCTCCAAACTTGGTCATTTCAAATGCAGCCAATTTGCCAGCTAATTGATCTCTTGTGATAGTTGTATGGGCTCTGAATTCATCAATGGTAGCAACTTTGATTTTGTAAGAAGTAGGAAGGGATCTGAGAATTTTGCCAACAATCTCATTTTCATCCAAGACTCCACCAGCATTTCTAATTCCACAAGCAAGCTCATTTACTCTTGGCATAAAAGTAGTAATATTTTCATCATCTCTCATCTTTAGGTTTTCAAATTTCCCTTTCAGACTCTGTAACCTTGCACATTTAACATACTAGTCTTCTTCATGCAAAAGTTCCAATTTTTTCAAAATCTCAAAAGCAGTTGGTAGGTCAATAACATTTGAGAGCTTTGAATCAGATAATGCGCTTAGGAGAGCTTCTATAGTCCGCAGATTGTTTTCAGCATCTGTGATTTCATTTGGAGCTTTTGGACCACCTTGTGGAGGTACATACTATGTTGTAACCATGGTCCAGTATGCCATTCCCATGCATTGCAAGTGACACTTCATGCGACCTTTCCATAGATTAAAATTTGTTCCATCAAACTTCAGACTATCCTTCTTGTAGGACGACATCCTGGATCTCCTCAAGCGGTTAAGCTCTTTTAGAGGAACTTAGCTCTGATACCAATTGTTAGACTTAGGGCACACAACTGAGAGGGGCAGTGAATCAGTTGTGCAAAACTTTCTCCATTTAAACACTTAAATCTTCTTAGTGATTAGCAGTCTAATAATCATGAACCATAATGCATTCAAATCAAGAGCAGAAACACATCAACACATCAGACACCAAGATTTTGACGTGGAAAACCCAGTTAAGGGAAAAACCACGGGCTGATTAACCCATGGTTGTATTCTCTGTTAGAAGAATAGATAGAACAAAATGGCACATGCCAATTACGGCTCACTGCCTAAGCACACTGCTCACAAGAGGCTCACTGACTACAAGAGACACACTATCTACAAAGAAATAAATATCACATACATGAACTAGAGAATAGCATCTTCACCATGCTTGAATCAGTTCCATTTAAGCCTAATACTTCTGCTCTGCCTTTCACTATCCTCCTCGCTACCACACTCTCATCCCCATAAGAACCACTTCAAACTGACTTTGCAATCCCTTATTTATACAAGGCATCAACTTTGGAATGATCATCTAAGTCGGCAAACATTCATAAGATCATCCGCCAGATGGATAACTCATCCAGTCGGCCTGTCTCAAGAAGAACACCATCATCCGGAAGTTACTCTTCAATTTGCGAGCTCCAACTTCAATGCGGACCACCAACACGAACTAGACATGATCCAAAGACCTCCACAAGCTTGTGAATCACCAAGAACATCCACACTTCTTTTGCTTATTGAAATCCTTCTCTCCTTCATCTGAAACCTTAAGAACACAGTCTGTCATTACTGTCACAAAGTAATAGATGCTTGCAGACCTTCAAACCACAAACCAATAGAGTTGATACACCACAAAGACTTCCTCAGCACTCTCTTAAATCCGCAGAACAGGAAACTTCATTTCTGAATCTCACCGGATCTTTCTTGTTACACTCTGTCACCTCTGAACACCTACTGGAACCGGTTTTACTTGAGCGGCCACAACTTCTTCATATCTTCATGTGGACCTCTAAAATCTCTACTAGATCACCTATAGACACATATCTACAAATCCTTTAATCTGCATCCTCTAATCCTCATCCTATCTTGGACTTTTGCCTTACTGTCATCATTGTTCTTCACTGTTCCTGATTGAGACTAATTTTCTCAATATCCTCAGCTCACGGCTCATCCAAACCTTATCATTAATGCAACAAGAGTATGTTGACATCAATGACAACACCAATTAGGTCCATACTTGCAACACTGCACTCACGTGGTGGAACTACACCCAGGGAGAAAGGGTGAAGAGTGGCAAGAGCATGATCTCATCCTAGAGTCGAATGGTAGAGAAGATCAAGGCTCAGTTCCTACCCACAGATTATGAAGTGCAAATATATAGGAAAATGCAGAATCTCAGACAGAAGGATATGGATGTATCCACCTATACAGAGGAATTTCACAAATTGTCTCTAAGGTGTGGACTTGCTGAGGATGAAAAGGGAAGAGTTGCCAGGTATATTAATGGCTTGAAATATAGTATTCAAGATGAAATTACCATTCTGACACCCAAAACAGTGGACAAGAGCTTCTAGGTGGCAATGAAAGTAGAAGAGAAATTGAAAAGAAAAGGAGAAAAGCAGAATAGAGGCAGAGGTGGAAGCAATTTTAGAGGCAAAAATAATTTTGGTGGTAGAAACCAGTTCCAAAAAAATTAAGGGGAGTCTAGTCAATAAGAACATAGTGGAGAATCTGGTTCTAGAGGGGGTTTCAAAGGAAGGACGCCCAATGGAAGAGGCAGATTTGGTGGACCAAGCAGAGGTCCTAATGTCTTCACGGGAAGATGTTATAATTGTAACCAAATTGGGCACACAACAGGTAAGTATCCGGAGAAAGCCTCAAGCTCTCATGCAGGAGAGAGAAGGAGCTAGCTAATTCAAGAAGAAGATTGTCAGAGTGTGACTTCACCTATGGGAAGCGCAGCTCCAGCACAAGATGGAGAGAATCTCATGATGAGAAGAACAATGCTAAAAGTACCACAAAACAAGGAACCACCCCAGAGGAAGACACTATTCAGAACTCTGTGTAAAGTTTCCAGCAAAAGGTGTAAGGTAATTGTTGATTCTGGCTCAACTAAAAATTTAGTTTCAGTAGAAATGATAGAGAAATTGAATTTGAAAAGATTGCCACATGTTAGTCCATACAAAGTGTCCTGGCTGAACAAAGGGCAACAAGTCTTGGTTGATGAACAAGCTTGGGTAGAATTTCAAATAGGGGAATATGGGGATAAACTTTTGTGTGATATAATTCCCATGGATGCATGCCATTTACTATTAGGAAGACCTTGGCAGTATGATGTACAAGCCCAACATGATGGTAAATCCAATTCCTTTGTTATCACCAAGAATGGTAGATAGTATAAGATGGATCCTTTACCAGAAGAGGGTGTAGACAAGAATGTAGGCTCAAGTAGCATGTTAGTGAGTGGGAAAGAGTTTCTCCATACTCTAAAAGAAGAGGGAACCCAAGGGTATGCTCTAATTTTGAAACCTAAAGACAATTCTGATTTGTCTAAAAACAACAAGGAAAAAGTCCCTAAGGAAGTGTAGGAATTGTTAGACAAGTATAAGAGTATCATGGTGGAGGATATGCCAATATACTACTCCCTGTGAGAGACATAAGTCATTAGATTGACTTCATCCCAGGATCCACATTGCCAAATAAACCAACCTATAAAATGACACCTGCTCAGAATGAGGAAATTGCTAAAAAGTGCAAGAACTATTGGATAAGGGTTTGGTGAAGAAAAGTCTTAGTTCGTGTACTGTACCTACAGTTTTAGCTCCCAAGAAGGATGGCAAATGGAGGTTGTACACTGATTTGAGAGCCATCAATAAGATCACCATCAGATATATGTTTCCTATGCCCAGAATAGAGGACCTCATGGATTGTTTGGGTGGTGCTCGGTACTTTTCTAAAATTGATCTCAAGAGTGGATACCATCAGATCAGGATTAGACAAGGGGATCAATGGAAGACAACCTTTAAGACTAATTAAGGTCTTTATGAGTGGTGGTGATGCCATTTGGACTGCCCAATGCTCCAAGCACTTTCATGCGTCTAATGAATGAGGTATTGAAAGATTTTATTGGCAAATTTGTTGTTGTCTATCTTAACGATATTTTGATTTTCAGCAAGACAAAGGAAGAACATTTGCAGCATTTGGAACAGGTGTTGAAGAAGCTGCATGAGGAGAAACTAATGATCAATATGGAGAAGAGTGTCTTCATGAAGGAAGAACTCACATACCTTGGATTTGTGATATCCTAGGGCAATTTGAAAATGGATCCAGAAAAGGTAGATGCTATTCTGTCTTGGCCAGCACCTAAAACTGTAAGTGATATTAGAAGTTTTCACGATTTGGCAACCTTTTATAGGAAATTCATAAGAGGATTCAGTCACATTCATGCACCTATTCTGGATACCATAAAAGGAGGGCAGAAATGTAAGTTTGTTTGGAATAAAGCAGCAGATGAATCTTTTGAGATTTTTAAACAGAAGGTAGCAGAGAAACTCATTTTGGTTTTGCCTAATTTTAATAAGTTGTTTACTGTGGAGTGTGATGCTAGTAACCTTGCCATTGGTGCTGTCTTGAGTCAGGAAGGCAAACCTATTGCTTTCTTTAATGAAAAGTTGAATGATGCTAAAAGAAAGTATTCCACGTATGATTTAGAATTGTATGCAATGATTCAAGCATTGAAAAAATGGAGACACTATCTCTTGCTGAAAGAATTCATTGTTTATACTGACAACCATGCTCTGAGTTTTCTAAATTTGCAGGAGAAGTTAAACCACCGACACATGAAGTGGGTTAAGCAACTCCAGGCATACACTTTTTCCATCAAACATAAGAAGGGACAAGCCAATAAGGAGGCAGATGCTCTGAGCAGAAGGGTGTGCACTATATAGGAAATCCAGTTGCAAAGTGTGGGAGTAGATTCTCTCAAAAATATGTACCAGGATGATGAGGACTTCAAAGAGATATATACAGTTTGTTCACAATTTTCAAATTCCTATCATTCCAATTTTTCTGAATATTTGTTACAGCAAGGGCTACTGTTCAAAGGCAGCCAACTACGTGTACCTAGGTGTTCCATGAGGGAGAACATCATAAAAGAAAAGCATTGCAGTAGTCTTGGAGGTCATTTTGGACTGGACAAGACGTTGGAACAAGCGAGAAGGCTTTACTTCTAGCCTAAGATGCAAATAGATGTCAGGAAATTTGTAGAAACTTGTAGAATTTGTCAGAGGGCAAAAGGAACTTCATCCAATGCCAGTCTCTATCAACCACTTCCAATTCTGCAAAGGCCATGGGAGTGCATCAGTATGGATTTTGTTTTGGGTCTTCCCCAGACTCAAAGAGGTTTCGACAGTGTATTTTTTGTAGTTGATAGATTCAGTAAAATGGCTCATTTTGTGCCATGCAAATGTACCAATGATGCTTCACACATTGCTAGTCTATTCTTTAAAGAAATTGTTTGAATTCATGGTTTGCCATTAAATATTGTCACTGACAGAGATCCCAAATTTGTGGGACATTTTTGGCGCACTTTGTGGAATAAATTGGGCACTCAATTATCTTTCACGTCAGCCTATCACCCTCAGACGGATGGACAAACTGAGGTGGTGAATAGATCACTAGGTAATCTTTTGAGGTGTTTGACTAAACAGCATGGAGAAGCATGGGATATGATCATCCCACAAGCAGAGTTTGCATATAATGATTCTGTTAATAGGAGCACAGGAAAGGGCCCTTTTGAAGTTGTATATGGGATTCATCCCAGGGGAATTTTGGAGCTCAGGGATCTACAGAACATGGAGAAAAGGAGTGCACAAGGAGAAGATTTTGTAGTCAGCATGAAGGATATCCATGATGTTGTAAGGGAAACTATCCAGAAGAACACAAGGAAATACAAAGAGAGAGCTGATCAGAAGAAAAGGGACATCCAATACAAAGTTGGAGATCTGCTAATGGAATATCTAAAGAATGAAAGAATTCCAAAGGGGCAGCCCATGAAGCTTCTTATGAAGAAGATAGGTCCATGCAAGATTATACACAAATTTGGGCCTAATGCATATGAAATTGAACTTCCTCTAGGTTTAGCAATATCACCCATTTTCAATGTGTCAGACCTGTTTCCCTTCAGGGGAGACAATGTTGCTGGTTTAGATGTGATAGAAGCAGGGGATGCAGAATGGATTTCTGATCTTCCACCGAGTCAACCAGTACAGCTGGAATGTATTTTGGACACAGGTTCAGAAGAAGACTCAACATAAGACCTACAAGTAGTATCTTGTCAAATAGCGTGTTTTACCTAATGAGGATGCAACTTGGATGAGCTAGGAGGACATCATCAAACATGGGGTTTCCATTTCAAACCTGGTTCCTCAAGGGACTTGAGTTTTGTTAACCCTGGGAGTATGGTGCAGGGGAACCTAGATACTTTAATTAATTTCATGTTAATTTTGATGTTTTGGTGTTGTATAAGGTCCAAGTGACCAATTGTATGGCCTAGTGCCATGTGTGAGTCTGAGTGGAATAAATCTAGGACAAGTCATATTATCTGGTAGTTGAAGAGCAAATGTGTTGTAACTAAATGGGTTGGCAGTTGCAGAATGGTTGGCATTCCCACCGATGCAAATTGTCACGAACAGAACATGTATAAATAGTTCAATGAACAGGAAGGGAGGGTAAGAGAGTAGTATAGTAATTGGGTGGTGATCCATGGTAGAACAACAGTAAGAAGATAGAAGAGTTGTTTCAGTGTAGAAGTTCCCAAAAGTAAATAAAAGAACCTGTTTTGTTTTGTGTTCTTTCACCGTGTCACTGTAGTTAGTTTCTATTTTGTCATTCGGATGGATTATTGAGTCATTCCACTGACAAGATTTCTTTGAAATCAGTGGAATGGATCAGTCTGTACAGTTTGTATTTTTTTTGTTTTTGTTTATGCTCCATGTCAAGATCGAGCATGGGATGTGCTAGTCAAGCCTAGCATCTCTATGTGCTAGGGTTCTGAGAAGAGAGAAAGTGTCTGCGTTGCAGAGTTTGTCATCGGCGTAACATAACCCTCGGAGAAGCTTTTGAAAGTTACACGGATCGGTGATGTTCGGCCGATAGCAGGAGGTTCATCGGTGGAGAAGGACTTTAGTCTCACCGAATGTTTATTGCGAATGCATATCACAAATGTATATTGGGAATGTATGTGAGAATATACATTCTGTCAGATACAAAAGGTGATTGGTAGCAACAGTAAATTTAGGGTAAAGATACATTAGTTCATCGGCTATAACAAGTCATGTTATGCATATACAACAGTTTGGCATATCAGCGTGAGTGGTAATATCGGCGGACAAGTGCAAGATCCCGCTAACGAAGGAAGTCTTGCCGAAGGCTACATAGTGTATCAACACATCGGCCTATGATCTCAAGGGTTCACCGATGAGTTAAGTCTGGCCAACAAGGTCACAAATAACCGTTATGGTAGTGACAAGTGGAAACTAACTGCCATCAGGGTATCAGCAGGAAGTAAGAAGACATTGCCGATAGGAGAAGTCTCCCCGAAAATGAAGTGGAGTTAGGCCGTCGGGAAGAGTTGATAGATCGGGTAGAGAAATAGCAAGGTGGCCAATGGGATATGTTTGGCCGACAAGGTTTGGTCACCAAGACATAGGTCACCTCTCTCCAATCAGTTTATTGATAAGTTTTAAAGCTTCCTCTGTGTGCTCTGCACCAGGTACTATCCCTCCTTTTAAGGACTTTATAATTTGGGATTTATCTGGACATTATCAAGCTAATTTTTGGCCATTACATGTTACACCAATAGGTGAGGTTCAAGGGTCTAGTCAGAGTAATCTTTTGAATTGGACCAACCTGTGTCTTAGAAAGAATCTCCTATTACTCCATGACAGGAAGACATGGGAAGAAATTCAAGCCCTCCGAACAGAAAAATAGCTTTTATCTGTCCAATAAAATATGCACATTATTGTCGCACTCTTGAAAGGCTTGAGAAAGATATCATTAAACAACTTCAAGATGAGGTCCAAGAGCTTAAAAACTCTTATGCCCAATTCAAATCACATGCTGAAACATGGTGGGTCGCTCAACAGAAAGTAGCTGAAGTCCATAGGGAAATGCTACAGAAAGTTAGAGCAGAAAATAAGTTAGACAATGATGTTCTTAGTTCACAATTGTCTAATTGCAGAATTCAATTACAACACACAGAAGATAAGGTAGATCTTGTACAGCAGGAAATACAACATGTAAATGCAAATCATGTCTTAATAAAAGATTCCATTACTCAGGAATCAATAGACATACAGACTATGGTTTTAACACTTAGGCAGTCTCAAGTGCATCATAATACAAAAGTGTTAAATTTTCCTTCTAGTGCAAAAGGCTACTTACAAGCTCAGTATGAAGGTCCAAAGCTTTCTACTGATGTAAGACAACCTGTTATAGAAAAGGTGTATGATCCCAGTACAGGAAAACTTAGAGAAACCACTAAGGATGAACAGGCCTCAGGCAAGTTCAATATGGCTCGTGGGAATGGTTCCAATCCTAATGGATCAAACCCTGTAGATCCCTTCAAAAATATCCAGTCCTATAAAGCTGACACTCCTCCATTAGTAAATTTTGACAATTTTGAGGATGTCAAAAATATGAGAGGAATAGATGCCATGCGCGCCTAGATCACTAATTACATGTCTACCAATGTTGGAGCAGATGAAGCTCAAGTGATCAAGCAAGCTCTCAATTCCATGATTGGAGTTGCTAGAAATGTGTGGGATATATTAGAAGATACCTTCAGAGAAAACCTGATAGCCTGAGGAACAGATCAGGTATGTGCTCAGTTGACTCGACTATTTGTTGGAAAAATAGACACCAGAGAGAAACTTGCCTACAACAAGTTTATTCGAGGCAAGTGTAAGGATTTGAAATATTTCAAAGAATACTGTGATGAGAAGTATAAGAATTTGTATTAGTCAGTCCATGAGCAGAACCATGAGTTCATGTTCACCACTTTTCTCAAAAGCTTTGGTGATGTGGTAGGAGAATTCTACCATAAGCGGGTTTTAGAAAATCTGGTAACTGAGGGAATAGAAATGAAAGAATTAACATATCCTCAGTTGGTTCAATTCTTGACTAAAATAAATGAGGAAATTTGTCAAGAAAGCCAGAAGTGCAAAGAAATGAAAAAGGTAAAACCTTTACTTTCAGCTTCTGCTTGTCACCAGCTTATGCCATCAAATCAATTTCTTGAAAGTTGTAAGTCATGTAAATCTTCTTCCAAATATTATGATAAATCTGATAAGACTTATTACAACAACAAGAAGAAAAAATACTGTAAGTATCCAAAGAAAAGGGGATATTTTAGGAAAAAGGATAAGAAAAGTTTGTTAGACTTAGGGCACACAACTGAGAGGGGGGGTGAATCAGTTGTGCAAAACTTTCTCCAATTAAACATTTAAATCTTCTTAGTGATTAGCATTATATTAATCATGAACCATAATGCATTCAAATCAGGAGCAAAAACACATCAACACATAAGACACCAAGATTTTGACACGGAAAACCCAATTAAGGGAAAAACCACAGGGTGATTAACCCAAGATTATATTCTTTGTTAGAAGAATAGAAAGAACAAAATGGCACATGCCAATTAGGGCTCACTGCCCGAGCACACTGCTCACAAGAGGCTCACTGCCTACAAGAGACACACTGTCTACAAAGAAATAAATATCACATACATGAACTGGAGAATAGCATCTTCACCATGCTTGAATCAGTTCTATTTAAGCCCAATACTTCTGCTCTGTTTTTCGCTCTCCTCCTCGCTACTACACTCTCATCGCTACTAAGGACAACTTCAAACTAACTTCACAATCCCTTATTTATACAAGGCATCAAATTTAGAATGATCATCTAAGTCGGCAAACATCCATAAGATCATCCGCAAGATG
Organism: Cunninghamia lanceolata; assembly: GCA_027924645.1. NCBI lineage: Eukaryota > Viridiplantae > Streptophyta > Pinopsida > Cupressales > Cupressaceae > Cunninghamia > Cunninghamia lanceolata. The sequence continues at coordinate 6,728,836 of BSBN01000082.1, forward strand.
CATAACTCATCCGGTCGACCTGTCTCAGGAAGAACACTATCATCCAAAAGTTATTCTTCAATTGCGAGCTTCAACTTCAATGCAGACCACAACACAAACTGGACATGATCCAAAGACCTCCACAAGCTTGCCTGAATCACCAAGAACATCCACACTTCTTCTGCTTACTGAAATCCTTCTCTCCTTCATCCAGAACCTCAAGAACACAGTATGTCATTACTGTCACAAAGGAATAGATGCTTGCGGACCTTCAAACCACAAACCAATAGAGTTGATACACCACAATGACTTCCTCAGCACTCCCTTAAATCCACAGAACAGGAAACTTCATTTCCGGATCTCACCGAACCTTTCTTGTTACAGTCTATCACCTCTGAACACCTACCGGAACTAGTTTTACTTGAGTGGCCACAACTTCTTCATATCTCCATGCAAACCTCTGAAATCTCTACTAGATCACCTACAGACATATATCTACAAACCCTTTAATCTGTATCCTCTGATCCTCATCCTATCTTGGACTTTTACCTTACTGTCATCACTGTTCTTCACTGTTCCTGATTGAGACTAATTTTCTCAATATCCTCAGCTCACGGCTCATCCAAACCTTATCATTAATGCAACAGGAGTATGTTGACATCAATGACAACACTAGTTGGGTCCATACTCGCAACAATCTCCCACTTTGTCATTGATGGCAACATAAGATGTGAAAAAATGTTTTAACCATCAAGTCAAGAACTTCTTCTTACTGTCACAGCTCCCCCTATCAGCAACAACCATTCACATGTCTTCTCTACCTTTACTACTCCCTGTTTGATCATCAACCACTTATTTTTCACATGTCTTCTCTCCCCCTTTGACATCAATGGCAAAGGGCACATACTTGCAATTCCAACACTTTAGAATCTTACCTGCTGCTCCCCCTGAGTAGTAGCTCCCATCAATCTAGATCACAAGATATGACTGTGATATCCACCAGACTGATGCACCTCAGTGCACCTTAGTTCATCATCGGAGGGGCAATAACCCCTAACTTCTCCCTGAGATACTGACAAGAGTCCTTAGGTAGAGGTTTAGTAAAGATGTCTGCAATCTGATCCTTGGAAGGCACAAACTCTAATCTGACTTCATTCTTGTTCACTTCCTCTCTCAAAAAGTGAAATTTGATGGATATATGTTTAGTCTTTGAATGTAACACTAGATTCTTGGATATATTTATTGCACTTGAATTATCACAGAAGATTGTGATAGGTTCCTCATACTCCACTTTGATATCTCTTAGCATCTGCTTCATTCACAAAGCTTGAGTGCAACTACCTGCTATTGCAATATATTTAGCTTTAGTTGTAGATAGAGATATTACCTCTTGTTTCTTGCTTAGCCAATCAACCAATCTCTTTCCCAAAAAGAATGCTCCACCACTGGTACTTTTCCGATCATCCACATCTCCTGCCCAATCAGCATCTGTATATGCATGAAGAGAGAAATCATGATCTCTAGGATACCACTTACCATACTCAACTGTCCCTTTTAGATATCTAAAAATCCTCTTGATTGCCATGACATGGGATTCTCTAGGATCAGCTTGGAATCTAGCAACAAGACTAATAGCCTACATAATGTCTGGTCTAGTTTGAGTGAGATACAATAGTCCTCCAATCATTGACCTATACTTTGTTTGATCTGCCTTAAGAGAGTCATCATCTTTGCTTAACTTACATCTGGTTGCCATGGGAGTATTCATTGGCTTTGAATCTTCCATCCCAAATTTCTTCAACAATTCTTTCACATATTTGGTCTAAGAAATGAAGATTCCTTTCTTTGTTTGAGTGATTTGCAAACCCAAGAAGAAATTCATTTCACCAAGCATGGACATCTCAAACTCACTTTTCATTTGATTTGCAAAAGTTTTACACAAACTATCTCTTCCTCCAAAAATGATATCATCAACAAACACTTCAACAATCATGATGTTTTCATGATCAATTTTGAAATACAAATTACTGTCAGCAGTACCTTTGTTGAAACCAATCTTCAAAAGATGCTTATCCAATCTTTCATACCAGGCTCTTGGGGCTTGCTTCAGTCCATATAGTTCTTTCTTCAGCTTGCAGACCATATCATCATGATCAGACAATTGAAATCCATCCGGTTGCTCAATGTATACTTCTTCTTCCAAGTCACCATTCAAGAAAGCAGACTTGACATCCATCTGATACACCTTGAAATCTTTGAAAGTAGAAAAAGCAAGAAATAATCTGACTACTTCAATTCTTGCCACCGGAGTAAAAGTTTCTTCAAAATCAACTCCTTCTATTTGAGAGTAACCCTTGCAGACTAATCTGGCTTTATTTCGGATAACGTCACCAATTTCATTTAATTTGTTTCAGAAGACCCATTTGGTTCCAATCACATTCTTGTTTCTAGGTCTAGGAACAAGATCCCAAGTGTGATTTTTCTCAATTTGCATCAACTCTTTCTCCATTGCTTTGGTCCAGTTTTCATCATTGCAGGCTTCATTTATTGTCTTAGGTTCAATCTTTGAAATCAGACAATACTCATCTGAATTTTGAGCAATTCTCCTTCTAGTTTGCACACCTTTGCTTTTGTCACCTATGATCTGATCTTCAGAGTGGTTCAGTCTTACATACCTTGGGACTTTGGGAGTTTCTTGCACTTCTGCTTCTTGATCAGGCTCATTTAGACTTATCTCTTCTTCCTGATTTACCAGATCAGTTTGATTCTGATTTTCAGAAGAGGTTTGGGCTCCTTGAGTCAGAATACCATTCTAATCATCTTCATCATATTCATAGAATCTTGAGGGTTTTTCAATTCTTTCATCAACCTTCACATTAGTACTTTCTATCATCTTTCTCAGTCTCTTGTTATAACACCAGTATGCTTTGCTTTGAGTAGAATAACCCAAGAATATTCCTTCATCACTTCTAGCATCAAACTTTCCTAGATCTTCATCTCTTTTAATGTAACATTTGCTACCAAAAACTTTGAAATACCTTACAGTAGGAGTGATACCAAACCAAAGTTCATAAGGAGTCTTACTAGTATTGCTTCTGATTTGAACTCGATTGAGAGTATAGACTGCAGTGCTGACAGCTTCTCTCCAATAGATCTGAGGAACATTTTCTTCCATCATCATGGTCCTAGATGCTTCCTGAATGGTCCGGTTCTTTCTCTCCACCACTCCATTCTGCTGTGGAGTCCTAGGAGTACATAATTGTCTCTTTATTCCATGTTTCTCACAGAACTCTATGAACTCACCAGATGTGAATTCTCCACCTCTATCAGACCTCAGACACTTCAATTTTAATCTGGTTTCATTCTCTACCATAGCTTTGAATATTTTGAATTTTTCAAGAGCTTCTGATTTCTCTTTTAAAAAGGTTACCCACATCATCCGGGAATAGTCATCAATTAGTAGCATGAAGTATATATCACCTTGAATACTCATGATTCTTGCTAGACCACAAAGATCAGTATGAACTAAGTCCAATAATCCGATAGAAGATAGTTTCCTTGCTTTTGAATGTGACTCTGCTTAGCTTACCCAACTGACATTCTTTGTACAAGCTATTGGTAGGTTTCACCAATTTTGGAAGATCTCTTATAGCCTGAGTATTGCTTATCTTGATGATATTATAAAAATTCACATGACACATCCTCCTATGCCATAACCAACTCTAATCAATTTGAACAAATAAGCAACTTTTACCAGTACCAACCAAGTGAAAGATATTACCTTTAGTTTGAGTACCGGATGCAATCTCTGTTCTGGAACTTTCAAAGATCTTGCATTTTCCATTCTTGAACCGGAGATCATAGCCTTTGTCCACCAACTGTCCAACATTGAGAAGATTTTGCTTCAAACCTTCAACATACAGTACACTACCAGTTTTGTTCCTTCCATCAAGAGAAATAGTTCCTCTACCTCTGATTCTACCAACAGAATTATCACCAAACTTTACCACTCCTCCTTCATACCTTTCCAAATCTATGAACTTATTTTTGTCACCTGTCATATGGTGAGAGCAACCACTATCAATGACCCAATCATCCTTTTCTTCAACTTGGGTAGCCAGAGCTCTTTCTACAACTTTATGATTGATAGATACAGAGGATATTGGTTCTTCTTTCTTGATGGCAATAAACACCCATTCACTTCCAGATTTGTTTCCTGTCTCTGATTCATCATCTGTTACTCCTTCATTATCATCTTCTTCATGAACATAGTAACAATTCTTTTGGAACTTTGATCTATTAGGATTTCGCCTTGAAAATCTTTCTAGACATCTTGAGGCAAAATGACCAATCTTATTGCAGTTAAAACACTTAAAAGGCAATTTTCCTTCATACTTACCGGATCGTCTTGGCAGTCTTTTTGCAATAAGGGCTTCAAGTTGAGTAGTTTCTACTTCTTCTTCTTCTTCCAGGTCTTTTCTTGCTTTTTCATACCATGGCAGTTTCCTTGATGAGTTCTCTCCTGGATCAAACCTTTGTTTACCTTTTACAAAGGCACTGGATTTGAGTGGAGATTCAGTCTTGGGGGGATCATCTCCAAACTCGGTCATTTCAAATGCAGCCAATTTTCCAGCCAATTGATCTCTTGTGACAATTGTATGGGCTCTGAATTCATCAATGGCAGCAACCTTGATTTTGTAAGAAGCAGGAAGGGATCTGAGAATTTTGCCAACAATTTCATTTTCAGCCAAGACTCCACCAGCATTTCTAATTCCACAAACAAGCTCATTTACTCTTGGCATAAAAGTAGTAATGTTTTCATCATCTCTCATCTTCAGGTTTTCAAATTTCCCTTTCAGACTCTGTAATCTTGCACATTTAACATACTAGTCTCCATCATGCAAAAGTTCCAATCTTTTCCAAATCTCAAAAGTAGTTGGTAGGTCAATAACATTTGAGAGCTTTGAATAAGATAATGCGCTTAGAAGAACTTCTATAGTCCGCAGATTGTTTTCAGCATCTGTGATTTCATTTGGAGCTTTCAGACCACCCTGTGGAGGTACATATTGTCTTGTAACCATGGTCCAGTATGCCATTCCCATGCATTGCAAGTGACACTTCATGTGACCTTTCCATATATTAAAATTGGTTCCATCAGACTTCGGACTATCCTTCTTGTAGGATGATATCCTGGATCTCCTCAAGCAGTTAAGCTCCTTTTAGAGGAACTTGGCTCTGATACCAATTGTTAGACTTAGGGCACACAACTGAGAGGGGGGGTGAATCAGTTGTGCAAAACTTTCTCCAATTAAATATTTAAATCTTCTTAGTGATTAGCAGTATAATAATCACAAACCATAATGCATTCAAATCAAGAGCAAAACCACATCAACACATAAGACACCAAGATTTTGACGTGGAAAACCCGGTTTAGGGAAAAACCATGAGGTGACTAACCCAAGATTGTATTCTCTGTTAGAAGAACAGAAAGAACAAAATGGCACATGCCAATTAGGGCTCACTACCTACAAGAGACACACTGTCTACAAAGAAATAAATATCACATACATTAACTGGAGAATAGCATATTCACCATGCTTGAATCAGTTCCATTTAAGCCATATACTTCTACTCTGCTTTTCACTCTCCTCCTCGCTACTACACTCTCATCGTTACTAAGGACAACTTCAAACTAACTTTGCAATCCCTTATTTATACAAGGCATCAACTTTGGAATGATCATCTAAGTCGGCAAACATCCATAAGATCATCCACAAGATGCATAACTCATTCGGTCAGCCGGTCTTAGGAAGAACACTATCATCCGAAAGTTATTCTTCAATTGCGAGCTCTGACTTCAATGCAGACCACCAACATGAACTGGACACGATCCAAAGACCTCCACAAGCTTGCCTGAATCACCAAGAACATCCACACTTCTTCTGCTTACTGAAATCCTTCTCTCCTTCATCTGGAACCTGAAGAACACAATCTGTCATTACTATCACAAAGGAATAGATGCTTGCGGACCTTCAAACCACAAACCAATAGAGTTGCTACACCAAAATGACTTCCTCAGCACTCCCTTAAATCTGCAGAATAGGAAACTTCATTTCTGGATCTCACCGGACCTTTCTTTTTACACTCTGTCACCTCTGAACACCTATTGGAACCGGTTTTACTTGAGCAGCCACAACTTCTTCATATCTCCATGCAGACCTCTAAAATCTCTATTAGATCACCTACAGACACATATCTACAAACCCTTTAATCCACGTCCTCTGATCCTCATCCTATCTTGGACTTTTGCCTTACTGTCATCACTGTTCCTGATTGAGACTAATTTTCTCAATATCCTTAGCTCACGGCTCATCCAAACCTTATCATTAATGTAACAGGAGTATGTTGACATCAATGACAACACCAGTGGGGTCCATACTTGCAACAAAGTTTTGGGAAGAAATGGGAACCAACTTGCTATATTTGTAAAGGTAAGCATTATGCTAATAAGTGCCCATAAAGGAATAATAAAAGGAACAAAGGAAAAGTGCAAGTAGCTAGAGCCGTTGGCCTTGAAGATAATGATGAATATGAATTCATCAATGCATACCCATCAGATTCAAAGGACATCATCCTCTCTGAGACAGAAGAAGAATCTGATGAAGAATATGTGTTAGCTCCAGAGCAGGCAGTAATGAATCAAAATAAGGTAAGGGACGAATCAGAGTCATCTGATTCTGAGAAGTCATCTGGTTCTAAAATATCATTCTTCTACAAAATGATGAGAAGAGATACAAGAGAAGAACTGGATAAGGTTATTGAAGAAATTATCCAGATAGAAGCTAGACTCAACAAGATGGATATGGGTCAAGAGACCTGGAAAAAGTTGCTCAGCAAACTAGAACAGCTTAATACTAAGAAACAATTTCTTCTGAAAGAAAAGGAGCCCCTTCCAAGAAGAACTCCTATTCTAAATTATGCTCAGCCCATAACACCTGCAGAGTTGACCGCACCAATTGCTCAAAGGAGTTTAGCAGCAGCCCGTTCTGTAGGCAGTATGGCTAGAAGACTTTGGAGAAGACAACAAAAAATCTTTCTTGAAAAGATTATTCAGCAAGCCCAAGCTGAGATCAAAGAAATAGAAGAAGAACAAAATATTCAACTTCTTGAAGAAATGGAACGGTCACCAGAATTAGACAAATATGTAAATTAGTTCAATCAGTCTAGTTCATTCCAGCTCCCCAGAAATTCCTCTGCTTGAGAAGAACAACTTTTCTATGAAGAAAAGCCTTACAGTCCTATGACTGTTGAAGAACCAGAAAAAAGCAGCCTAGTGCTAATCCAAAATCTAGCACCTTATCTGGAAGAAGGTAGTAGCAGCTAGCATCAAGTTCGTGCTCTTCAACGCAACAAGAAAACCACTACTTGTCTAGGTGTTATTCTTACCATTCACATTCCAGGTATTAAAATGTATCCTCTAGCCTTTTTATGGGATACTAGAGCTGATGTGAATTTTGCCAGGTATAATTGTTTTCCAACCGATATGTGGATTGAAGGAACAACAGATCAATCTTCGGTAAAGGAAAGTTTGAATCTAAACTTGTTTGTAAAGTTATTGTTTCATTAGGAAATGGATTAACTAAAGATCTAATTTTTATCCATTATGAAGTGGATGGATATGATGGAGTCATTGGAACCAGAGCAATGTAAAGATGGGAACCTATTATCATTGATTCTACTTTCATTACTCTGCAAGGTACTTTTCAGATGCCTCGCCTCCATCAAGACTTGGCCTTCACCACAAAGATTGAGATTCCTAAGAAAAATAAGGTGAACTTGGTTTGGATCGCCAAATAGCTGGAAGCCTCTAAAGAACCATTGGATAAGCTGAAAGAAGAATTTTCAGCTACTGTGTTGAGAAAAGACCTCATGAAACAGAAGAGAAATCTCTACTACAGTTTGTCACTTAAGCAAGACGCAGAAGGTAATGAAATCACTCCTAAGGCAAAAGAAAATTATTTTTTGATGAGTATGAGAGAAAATGAAGTTTGTAGAGAAGAAATTAAACAGTTAATGGATCAAGATCTTATTAGATTTTCAAGTTCTCCTTTTTGTTGCCATGCCATGTATGTTCCTAAATATGATGAAAATGGCAATGAACTTCCAAAAAAATGGCTAGTGGTTAATTATAAACCATTGAATGAATGTCTTGTTGATAACCGTCATCCTCTACCTAGCAAGGACCACATATGGAAAACCATTCAAGGTAGTCTTATTTATTCAAAGTTTGATCTGACAAAAGGTTTCTGGCAGATTGGTTTAATGACTAAAGATTTCTGTAAGACAGCATTCTTAGTCCCTCAAGGGATTTTTGAATGGAAAGTTCTTCCATTTGGAATTAAAACTGCACCATCCATCTTTTAGTAAATGATGGATCATATTTTTTGCCCTTATTCCAAATTTATTCTGCCTTATATTGATAACATTCTTGTTTTCATCCAAGACATGACTCAACATCTAGTTCATCTACAGTAGTTTCTACACATCTGCCACCATCATGGACTTGTCGTCAACCCCACAAAATCTTATTTTGCTCAGGAGCAAATTGTGTTAATTGGCATCAAGCTTCTCCCAAGGGGAAAAATAGAAGCACAACCTCACATTCTGACCAAAATCCAAAATCTATAGGTAACCAATATAAAAGAACTTTAGAGATTCTTGGGTTTAGTAAATTACATCGTTGGATTCTATCATAAACTTGCTGAAGATAGAATAGAGTTAAATAATCTCTTAGGAAAGAATCCACCGCAATGGTTTGATTTGCATGATACCATAATAACAAGAATTAAAAGGAAATGCACTGAACTTCCACCATTGAGATTACCAGGAAATGGCCTGAAGATTGTGGAAACAGATGCAAGTGAATTTGCTTGGGTAGGAATACTGAAAGAAAAGACTTCCAGCGGCAAAGAAGAAATTGTCTATTATATTTCATGTAGCTTTAAGAATAGTGAGTTAAATTATCATAGCACTCATAAAGAAATTCTTGTTGTGATTAACACTCTTAAAGCTTTTCAGATGTTTGTGGCAGATAAGAAGTTCTTGGTAAGAAGTGATCTGCAAAATCTGAAAGGATTCTTCAAGAAAGAATCTAAAGATAAAGTCATCAGAGGAAGATTATTAAGATGGGCTCAATTTCTTAATACTTTTGATTTTGAGATTGTTCATCTTCCTGTGCTAATAACATTTTTGCAGACTTCCTATCAAGAGAAGGCAGTACAAAACCAAAATTGGAACATGATCTACTAGTAGAAGATCTTCCAAAGGTATCTGGTAGAGTTAATGTTATCAAAGTCCAAGAACACCGATGGTATGAGAAAAGTTGTATGGAATGGAGCACCAATCCCTTTGCTATGAGGGACAGGCATAATTTTTATATGGCTAATGATTTCTTGCATGACAGGTTTAGATGCCTTATTGCCGCTCAACAGCTAAAAATAGAAAACTTATGGACTATGCAGCCTTTCTTTGAATTTGTAGCTCAGTGTGAAGCTATTGATCCCGAAATAAAGAATATCCTACAAAGCTGGAGTGAAGATTTTGTCCTGCTAGTTAAGTTCCTGAATCCTTTTGTCCACAGAACTGATCGATGGCTTGATCATGAAGGAGGAAAGAATCTTATCAGAGATATGTTTCAAGGTCCATATATTCCACCAGACGGCATGGATTTCCACAGAACATCATCCTATTTCAGATGTATATTCAAATTAACATTTGGATCCAAAATTGAAAATCTCATTAGTAGGCATATGGTTCAAACATATGGACAAACAGGATTTGGATCCAGATTTCAATACTAGAAAGGACCGATAATAATGCTATGGCTCATGAAATCTATGGCACCCATAAACTTAAAGTCATGAGTATTATGTGGAAAGGAACATGCTCTATTCCACTCCCGGTTCCAGATCCCAATCAACCCTTCAGTTCCAATCCACATGTTGGAATTCTTCCAGGATGTTCTCCTCATCTGGCTTATATGACCTGCACCAACTGTGATCACCTCAATGATCCAGATACAAACCCTTGAAGCAATGCTCCAAGTGATGGACCCAGCTCTTGTTCCAGCTAGTGGATTAAGCTTGTTATCCACCGAAGGAATCTATCCCTTCGTGTTAACCGACAGACGTGGGCCACACCATGATAAAGGGGGAAAGCATATGCACCTTACAATATGCACGAGTTATCCTTCTTGTGATCAAAAAGATGATTTGTATAGTTGCTTTGGTCTTATCTTGTTCTCCTTTATTCCTGCTTACGGGTTATTGGGATCCACCCGAGGAATCTTATCCTCATATGGATAACCCTTCGGATAAAGGCATGTTACGTGTCGACTTTGTATGGTCAGATTCCAAACACGTATTTATGACCATAAGGTAAAAGATCAGCCTTGCCTTCCTATATAAAGGACGTAAGGCCGCTTTATTGAGCATTGAAGTCAGAGTAAGTGAGTCCTCCAACAAGAGTCTTAAGAAGTTTGAGTCTTTAGTAAGTCTTTTAGAATCTGAGTCTTTAGTAAGCTTGATAGATCAGAGAAGTATGCTCTTTTTGCATTCGCAGAAATCTGAAAGCTTGTAGTTTATAGATTATGGCTTGTTTACATCGAGCATTGTTATATGAGGATATTGTAATATAGTATTTCTGAATCAATATAAATTCTGCATTTCCATTATGTATTCTCATTTGCAGAGGGACAGGCATAATTTTTATATGGCTAATGATTTCTTCCATGACAGATTTAGATGCCTTATTGCCACTCAACAGCTAAAATTAGAAAAATTATGGACTGTGTAGCCTTTCATTGAATTTGCAACTCAGTGTGAAGCTATTGATCCCGAAATAAAGAATATCCTATAAAGTTGGAGTGAAGATTTTGTCCTACTAGTTTCAGGAAAATATGCACACTGTTGTCGCATCTCTTGAAAGGCTTGAGAAAGATCTCATTAAACAACTTCAAGATGAGGTCCAAGAGCTTAAAAATTCTTATTCCCAATTCAAATCAGATGCCGAAACGTGGTGGGTTGCTCAACAGAAAGCAGCTGAAGTCCATAGGGAAATGTTGCAAAAAGTTAGAGTAGAAAATAAGTTAGACAATGATTTTCTTAGTTCACAATTGTCTAATTACAGAATTCAATTGTAGCACACAGAAGATAAGGTAGATCTTGTATAGCAGGAAATACAACATGTAAATGCAAATCATGTCTTAATAAAAGATTCCATTACTCAGGAATTAACAGAGATGTAGACTATGGTTTTAACACTTAGGCAGTCTCAAGTGCAACATAATACAAAAGTGTTAAATTTTCCTTCTAGTGCAAAAGGCTACTTGCAGGCTCAGTATGAAGGTCTAAAGCTTTCTACTAATGTAAGACAACCTGTTATAGAAAAGGTGTATGATCCCAGTACAAGGAAACTTAGAGAAATGACTAAGGATGAACGAGCCTCAGGCAAGTTCAATATGGCTCGTGGGAATGGTTCCAATCCTAATAGATCAAACCCTGTAGATCCCTTCAAAAATATTCAGTCCTATAAAGTTGACACTCCTCCATTAGTAAATTTTGACAATTTTGAGGATGTCAAAAATATGAGAGGAATAGACGCCGTGCGCGCCTGGATCAATAATTACATGTCTACCAATGTTGGAGCCAATGAAGCTCAAGTGATCAAGCAAGCTCTCAATTCCATGATTGGACTTTCTAGAAATGTGTGGGATAGATTAGAAGACACCTTCAGAGAAAACCTGATAGCCAGAGAACAGATCAGGTATGTGCTCAGTTGACTTGACTGTTTATTGGAAAAACAGACACCAGAGAGAAACTTGCCTACAACAAGTTTATTCGAGGCAAGTGTAAGGATTTGAAATATTTCAAAGAATACTGTGATGAGCAGTATAAGAATTTGTATCAATCAGGTCGTGAGCAGAACCATGAGTTCATGTTCACCACTTTTCTCAAAAGCTTTGGCGATGTGGTAGGAGAATTCTACCATAAGTGGGTTTTAGAAAATCCGGTAACTGAGGGAATAGAAATGAAAGAATTAACATATCCTTAGTTGGTTCAATTCTTGACTGAAATAAATGAGGAAATTTGTCAACATACCCAGACGCGCAAAGAAATGAAAAAGGTAAAACCTTTACTTTTGGGTTCTTCTTGTCACCAGCTTATGCCATCAAATCAATTTCCTGAAAGTTGTAAATCATGTAAATCTTATTCCAAATATTATGATAAATCTGATAAGACTTATTACAAGAAGAAGAAGAAAAAATAGAGTAAGTATCCAAAGAAAAGGGGATATTTCAGGAAAAAGGATAAGAAAAGTTTTGGGAAGAAATGGAGACCAACTTGCTATATTTGTAAAGGTAAGCATTATGCTAATAAGTGCCTAGAAAGGAATAAGAAAAAGAACAAAGGAAAAGTGCAAGCAGCCAGAGCCGCTGGACTTGAAGATAATGATGAATATGAATTCATCAATGCATACCCATCAGATTCAGAGGACATCATCCTCTCTAAGACAGAAGAAGAATCTGATGAAGAATGTGTCTGCTCCAGAGTAGGCAGTAATGAATCAAACTAAGGTAAGGGATGAATTAGAGTCATCTGATTCTGAGAAGTCATCTGGTTCTAAAATATCATTCTTCTATAGAATGATGAGAAGAGATACAAGAGTAGAACAGGATAAGGTTATTGAAGAAATTATCCAGATAGAAGCTAGACTCAACAAGATGGATATGGGTCAAGAGACCTGGAAAAAGCTGCTCAACAAACTAGAACAACTTAATACTAAGAAACATTTTCTTTTGAAAGAAAAGGAGCCCCTTCCAAGAAGAACTCCTATTCTAAATTATGCTTAGCCCGTAACAACCACAGAATTGACCGCACCAATTGCTCAAAGGAGTTTAGCAACAGCCCCTTCTGTAGGCAGTATGGCTAGAAGACTTTGGAGAAGACAATGAAAAATCTTTCTTGAAAGGGTTATTCAGCAAGCCTGAGCTGAGATCAAAGAAATAGAAGAAGAAGAAAATATTCAACTTCTTGAAGAAATGGAACGGTCGCCAGAATTAGACAAATATGTAAATCTGTTCAATCAGTCTAGTTCGTTCTAGCTCCCGAGAAATTCCTCTACTCGAGAAGAACAACTTTTCTGTGAAGAAAAGCCTTATAGTCCTCTAACTATTGAAGAACCAGAAAAAAGCAACCCAGTGGTAATCCAAAATCTAGCACCTTATCTGGAAGAAGGTAGTAGCAGCCAGCATCAAGTTCATGCTTTTTAGTGCAACAAGAAAACCACTACTTGTCTAGGTGTTATTCTTACCATTCACATTCCAGGTATTAAAATGTATCCTCTAGCCTTTTTATGGGATACTGGAGCTGACGTGAATGTTGCCAGGTATAATTGTTTTCCAACCGATATGTGGATTGAAGGAACAACAGATCTAATCTTGGGTAAAGGAAAGTTTGAATCTAAACTTGTTTGTAAAGTTTTTGTTTCATTAGGAAATGGATTAACTGAAGATCTAATTTTTGTCCATTATGAAGTGGATGGATATGATGGAGTCATTGGAACCAGAGCAATGGAAAGATGGCAACCTATTATCATTGATTGTACTTTCATTACTCTGCAAGGTACTTTTTAGATGCCTCACCTCCATCAAGACTTGGTCTTCAGCACAAAGATTGAGATTCCTAAGAAAAAGAAGGTGAACTTGGTTTGGATCACCAAACAGCTGGAAGCCTCCAAAGAACCACTGGATAAGCTGAAATAAGAATTTTCAGCTACTGTGTTGAGAAAAGACCTCAAGAAATAGAAGAGAAATCTCTACTGCAGTCTGCCGCTTAAGCGAGACGCAGAAGGTAATGAAATCACTCCTAAGGCAAAAGAAAATTATTTTTTGATGAGTATGAGAGAAATTGAAGTCTGTAGAGAAGAAATTAAATAGTTAATGGATCAAGATCTCATTAGATTTTCAAGTTCTCCTTTATGTTTCCATGCTATGTATGTTCCTAAATATGATGAAAATGGCAATGAACTTCCAGAAAAACAGCTAGTGGTTAATTATAAACCATTGAATGAATGTCTTGTTGATAACCATCATCCTCTACCTACCAAGGACCACATATGGCAAACCATTCAAGGTAAATATTCAGAGTTTGATCTGACAAAAGGTTTCTGGTAGATTGGTTTAAAGACTGAAGATTTCTCTAAGATAGCATTTTCAGTCCCTAAAGGGCTTTTTGAATGGAAAGTTCTTCCATTTGGAATTAAAACTGCACCAACCATCTTTCAGCAAATGATGGATCATATTTTTTGCCCTTATTCCAAATTTATTCTACCTTATATTGATGACATTCTTATTTTCAGCCAAGACATGACTCAGCATCTAGTTCATCTACAACAATTTCTACACATTTGCCAGCATCATGGACTTGCCATCAACCCCACAAAATCTTATTTTGCTCAAGAGTGAATTGTGTTAATTGGCATCAAGCTTCTCCTGGGGGGAAAAATGGAAGCACAACATCACATTCTGACCAGAATCCAAAATCTACAGGTAACCAATATAAAAGAACTTCAGAGATTCTTGGGTTTAGTAAATTAAATCGTTGGATTCTATCATAAACTTGTTGAAGATAGAATAGAGTTAAATAAGCTCTTAGGAAAGAATCCACCACAATGGTCTAATTTGCATGATGCCATAATAACAAGAATTAAAAGGAAATGCACTGAACTTCCACCATTGAGATTACCAGGAAATGGCCCGAAGATTGTGGAAATAGATGCAAGTGAATTTGCTTGGGCAGGAATACTGAAAGAAAAGACTTCCAGCGGCAAAGAAGAAATTGTCCGTTATATTTCAGGTAGCTTTAAGAATAGTGAGTTAAATTATCATAGCACTCATAAAGAAATTCTTGCTATGATTAACACTCTTAAAGCTTTTCAGATGTTTGTGGACAATAAGAAGTTCTTGTTAAGAAGTGATCTGCAAAATCTGAAAGGATTCTTCAAGAAAGAATCTAAAGATAAAGTCATCAGAGGAAGATTATTAAGATGGGCTCAATTTCTTAATACTTTTGATTTTGAGATTGTTCATCTTCCTGGTGCTAATAATATTTTTGTAGACTTCCTGTCAAGAGAAGGTAGTACAAAACCAAAATTGGAACATGATCTACCAGTAGTAGATCTTCCAAAGGTATCTGGTAGAGTTAATGTTATCAAAGTCTAAGAACACTGATGGTATGAGAAAAGCTGTATGGAATGAAGCACCAATCCCTTTGCTATGAGGGATAGGCATAATTTTTATATGGCTAATGATTTCTTGCATGACAGGTTTAGATGCCTTATTGCCGCTCAACAGCTAAAAATAGAAAACTTATGGACTGTGCAACCTTTCTTTGAATTTACAGCTCAGTGTGAAGCTATTGATCCAAAAATAAAGAATATCCTACAAAGCTGGAGTGAAGATTTTGCCCTACTAGTTAAGTTCCTGAATCCTTTTGTCCACAGAACTGATCGATGGCTTGATCATGAAGGAGGAAAGAATCTCATCAGAGATATGTTTCAAGGTCCATATATTCCACCAGACGACATGGATTTCCATGGAACATCATCCTATTCCGGATGTATATTCAAATTAACATTTGGATCCAAAATTGAAAATTTCATCAGTAGGCATATGGTTCAAACATACAGACCAACAGGATTTGGATCCAGATTTCAATACTGGAATGTTCCCAATAAACTTCAACATTTGCATGATTCCACAAATGCCTATTTGGATTTATACGAAAACCTATCATATGGAAAGGACCAATAATAATGCTATGGCTCATGAAATCTATGGCACCCATAAACTTAAAGTCATGAGTATTATGTGGAAAGGAACATGCTCTATTCCACTCCCGGTTCCAGATCCCAATCAACCCTTCGGTTCCAATCCACATGTTGGAATTCTTCCAGGATGTTCTCCTCATCCGGCTTATATGACCTGCACCAACTGTGATTGCCTCAATGATCCAGATATAGACCCTCGAAACAATTATCCAAGTGATGGACCCAGCTCTTGTTCTAGCTAGTGGATTAAGCTTGTTGTCCACTGAAGGAATCTATCCCTTCGTGTTAACCGACAAACATGGGCCACACCATGGTAAAAGGGGAAAGCATATGCACCTTACAATATGCACGGGTTATCCTTCCCGTGATCAAAAAGATGATTTGTATGGTTGCTTTGGTCTTGTCTTTTTCTCCTTTATTCCTGCTTACGGGTTATTGGGATCCACCCGAGGAATCTTATTCTCATATGGATAACCCTTCGGATAAAGGAGTGTTAAGTGTCGACTTCGTATGGTTGGATTCCAAACATGGATTTATGACCATAAGGTAAAAGATAAGCCTTGCCTTCCTATATAAAGGATGTAAGGCCGCCTTATTGAGCATTGAAGTCAGAGTAAGTGAGTCCTCCAGCAAGAGTCTTAAGAAGTTTGAGTCTTTAGTGAGTCTTTTAGAATCTGAGTCTTTAGTAAGCTTGATAGATCAGAGAAGTATGCTCTTTCTGCATTTGTAGAAATCAGAAACTCAGAAATCTGAAAGCTTGTAGCTTATAGATTATGGCTTGTTTACAGCGAGCATTGTTATATGAGGATATTATAATATAGTATTTTTGAATCAATATAAATTCTGCGTTTCCATTCTGTATTCTCATTTTCAGCTGTGTCAAAAGTTGGTGTCAAAGTCGACATTAAATTGATCTTATTTGCAGTAAACAAGATATAGTCTTTTGTTGACTATATTTGTTCTTGGTTAGAAGTAAATTCTAGAAGATGTATTGCTCTCTGTAATGCTCTCCATATTGCTCTTACCATCATTTTATGTTATAAGTCCTTACTGTAAGTCCTGTTGTTAGGCTGTTTTGAGGCGATAGGGTGTTTGAGGCAGTAATTTGGTAATTTGAGCGTGGATTCAAGTGCATACAATGGAAGGTGCTTCTACATCTGGATCAGGTGTACCACCTAAAGATCATACAAGAGATCAAAGCAATGAGGTTAGTTTTACAAATTTCTTTCCTGATGCTGAACAAACATATTCTATGCCAAAAGAATCTAGAAATGCTCTTGAAGATTTTTCAAGTAATAGATTTGTTAATGAGGAATTTAGAGTCCCTAAGATTAAACCATCTAAAATATATAGGGATATTCCTGATAGTCTTGTTAATATGTTTAATATGTCCAAAGGTCTTAAAAACTTCTTCAGTTATAAATCATGGCAGAAATGTCATGTTGCCACTCTACATCACACTATGAAAGGTGGCTCATAAGGGAAATTAAAATTGTTCAATGATACAGAAGTTAAGAAGTTTCAGAGTCAAGCCAATGCTAGTCCTGAGAACCCGCAATACATGCATCTGTCAGATGTCAGAATAGGTATCACCGGATACTATAGAAAGGGTTTACCTATTATTATATTCATGATGCTTAAAGATGCTAGGTTCTTCAAATTATCCCCTACTTTATTAGGATGTACTTGTGACTCCATGGCTGAAGGATCACTGTACATTGACTGTCTTTTAGACTTCACAGTTAGTCTTAAAGATGCAACCTTAATGACGTCCTTACATATCAATTCTGAACCATGAATCTATTCATGAAGGAAATGTCAATTGATCATTCCTTGGTCTTTCTGGTTCATTATAGATTATATAATAAAGTCATCCCTATAATGATGAACCCTAGAGGAGCCCAAGGAATAGAAGGTTTGTCTACCATTTGGAAGTCTACATCAGAACACACTCAATTAACAGCCCCTAAAATTATACGTCATAAAGATACTCAGCTTCCACAAGAATGGGCTTTAGATCTCTGGGATAAAGACTATCAACCTCCTCCAGAAAAACCACCTTAAATGAGTGGTGTAACCCTGGAAGAAATAGATGACCAGGCTGTTATTAGATTCTCCTCTGAACGCACTCTGTCTATGAGAAAGGAACAAATTTTTAACTATAATAACCCTATGTCGTTTGTGTATCAAAGGTCACAAAGTGTTTGTCTGCAACCTAGTAAAGGCTTTGAAGATTTGTTCAAAATTCCCTCTGTCAAAAAATTTGCTCCTAGTAGTTCAGGTGCTCGTTCATCCGGTGTACCCCCTCCATGTCCACATGATCAGTATTCCGCCTTGGACAATGGATTTTTTAAATGTGAAAAATGTTCTTTTGTTTTTCATCCACCTGCTAGTCAGATATCCATGATTTCCAATAGATCTGCATCTATTCCAGAACAAGATATTAATGAAACCAGTGAAAAAACAATTACTACACCCTCTAGAACCTATATTGTCCCTGGTACTATCCCTCCTTTTAAGGACTTTATAATTTGGGATTTATCTAGACATTATCAAGCTGATTTTTGGCCATTACATGTTACACCAATAGGTGAGGTTCAAGGGTCTAGTCAGAGTAATCTTTTGAATTCTTCATAGAAAGTTTGACCTAGGACAAGATAGTGCTAACTGTTGACACAGATCAAGACGTGGGATGACAATGATGGACATTGACAAATTTCCAAGCTATACTAGATAGGGAGATGGAAATGCAAACAAGGTCAATGGTTTTATTATGGATGGATGGATGAAACTTGTTGTGAAATGGACATGGAATGAACATGACTCAATACATGATGGATGCTGACTATACACATAGCACCTGTTTGCCAGGTTTTCACTATGGTACTTATCCAAGGCACCCGTTTGCCAAGTTTTCACCAAAGGTTGGATTTTTTTTTTTGGAATACTCTGAGGATCAGGCATAGAACTTCTTAATATGAACACTGTTAAGTGGCTCATCTAGAGGAATGCCGTCAGCTGTAGCTAAAGTATAAGCTCCTGATCCATATGTTGCTGTCACAATAAAGGGACCTAACTAGTTAGGCTCAAACTTGCCCTTCTTTTCTCGGTCTGCTTGATTTCTCTGATTTTCTTTGAGGACAAGATCACCAACTTGAAACCATCTTTCTTTAATCTTTTTATTGTAATTACGCCAGAGGTGGTTTTGATAGACATGGAGATGATTAAGAGCGGGAAGGCATCTTTCATCTAGTAGTTCTAGCTCAGCTAATCTGGAAGTATGATACTCCTCTCCGCCAATCAGGTTCTGCATGGATACTCTGAGGGATGGGATCTTAACCTCTATGGGTAGGATGGTTTTTGAGCCATAGACCAAGGCATAAGGTGTGGCACCAGTTGGTGTTCTGATACTAGTGTGGTAGGCCCATAGGGCAGGATTGAGTTGCAGGTGCCAATCACGACCAGCTTCATTGACTATTTTCTTGAGGATTTTGAGAATGGTTTTATTGGAAGCCTCAGCTTGGCCATTACTCTGTGGATAGTAGGGAGTTGAAAAGTGATGTTGGATATTGTATTATGTGCATAAGGTATGGACATCTTAATTCTTGAATGGTCTCCCATTATCAGTGACAATGGCTTGGGGGATACCATACCGGCAAATGAGGTAGTTAAGGATAAACTTGGCTATTTGCTTACCGGTGATATAGGTCATGCAAATGGCTTTGACCCACTTCATGAAATACTCAGTGGCGGTAATGATGAATTTGTGGCCATTGGATGAGGATGGGTGGATTTGTCCTACGAGGTCGAGACCCCATTGAGAAAAAGGCCATGGAGTTGTCACAGGTTGTAATTCATGAGCTGGTGCGTGAATCAAATCTCCATGCTGCTAGCATTGTAGACACTTCTTAGCAAATTGTAAAGCATCATGCTCTATTGTAGGCTAGTAGTAACCTATTCTGAGTATCTTCTTAGAGAGATTAGGACCAGTAGAATGTACACCATAGACACCTTCATGTATGTCTCGTAAGGTAGCTTCGGCTTCTTCTGCATTAAGACATCGTAAGAGGATACCATCGAGACTTCGACGATATAGTGTATCACCCAGAATGGTGTAACGGGAGGATCGACGGATAAAGGTTTTGCATTGGGTGGATGATAGTTTAGAGGGAAAGGTACTATTTTTAAGGTATTCATAGATGTCTTCATACCATGGGGAATTGGGACCAACAAGTTCACAGATGATTTCAGTAACTGGAACATCGACAACAAGTATCAACAATTGCTCGATCAACAATTCACATTTCTGTGTATTTGCAGGCATGTCAATAAGTGACCCGATAGAAGCCATAGAATCTGTAGCTTTTTTATGATCTCTTGGAATTTGCTCAAATGTAATGCTAGAAAAATGTGGTTTGTAGGCATCCACTAGTTGCTTGTAACGGACCAACTTTTCATCTTTTGTTTGGTACTCACCCATAACTTGGCGAATGACTAGTTGTGAGTCTCCATATACCTGTAATTTTGTGATGTCCCATTGAACTACTGTATTGAGACCTATGAGGAGTGCTTCATACTCGGCAATGTTATTGGTGCAAGGAAATGCAAGCCGATATGACTCTGGAATATAGTCATTTTGAGGTGTGATAAATAAGATACTAGCCCCTGATCCATGTTGTATGTAGGAACCATCAAAGTACAACTTCCACATTATTGAGTTGGAAAGAGTGAAGAGATTCTCATTTGAAAAGTCTGCTACCATAGGGTGTGTATCTGTCATGGGTGCTTCTACTAGTTGATCTGCTAGGGCTTGTCCTTTGATTGCTTTATGATCCATATACTCAATGTCAAACTCACTAAGTATCATGACCCATTTAGCTAGTCTACCTGTGAGAGTTGCCTTTGCTAGTAGATACTTCAACAGATCAATTTTGGCTATAAGATTTGTGTGTTGGTTTAGCATGTAATGCTGTAGCTTTTGGGAAGCGAACACTACTGCTAAACAAGCTCTTTCCATCAGTGAATAATTGAGTTCATATCCCACCAAGGTTTGACTGATATAGTAGATTGCATGCTCTTTTCCTGACTCATCATGTTGTGCTAGCAGAGCCCCGAGGGCTAAAGTTGTAGTTGAGATGCATAATATCAAAGGTTTATCAGCAAGTGATGGAACCAATACAGGAGGTGTAGCTAAATATTCTTTGAGCTGATCAAATGCTGCCTGACACTTATCATCCCATCGGAATGAGATGTCCTTTCAAAGAAAGTGTTGAAATCGTTGACATTTATCTGCTAGCTGTGAGATGAAATGCCTAATAGACTACAACCTTCCCTGAAGGCTCCTTAATGCTTTGAGGTTCTTTGGTGGAGGCATCTCCACTATAGCCTTGACTTTTGTAGGGTCTACTTCAATACCTCTGTGAGATACAATGTATCCCAACAGCTTCCCTGATGTTACACCAAAGACACATTTCTTTGGATTGAGTCTCACTTGGTATTTCTTGAGCCTGTCAAAGATCTATCCTAGAACTTGTATGTGATCTACCCTAGAATATTTAGCTAGTATGTCATCCACATAGTCCTCCATGATATGATGAAAGAGATCATGGAATATCACTGTCATTGCTCTTTGATAAGTTGCCCCTGCATTCTTTAGACCAAACGGCATGACACACCAACAATAGTTACCCCAAGGACAAGTAAAAGTTATTTTATGTTGATCCTCCTCTGCTATCCTTATCTGATTGTAGCCTAAGAATCCATCCATGAGAGAAAGCATTTCATGACCTGCTGTCAAGTCTACTATGAGGTCAATGTTCGGTAGTGGAAAGTCATCTTTGGGACATGCTTTGTTAAGATCTCTAAAATCATTACACATGTAGATGCGCCCATTGGGTTTAGACACAGGTACAATGTTTGATACCCAGTCTGAATAATCAATAGGTCGGATGAACTTTGCATCTAACAACTTCTGTATTTCCAGTTTTACCAAGAGGGCTATTTGTGGGTGCATCTTCCTCAGCTTTTGCTTGACTAGTTTAACTGTTGGATCCACTATAGGATAATGAACTACTAGCTTAGGGTCTAGCCCTGGTATGTCAGCATAGGTCCATGCAAAGTTGATGGTTCTCTGTAAGAAGAACTTGTTAAGATTCCTGTGCTCTGTTTCTGATAATGATGCTGCCAGGAATGTGGTCTTTGGATGTTGCTCTATGCCAAGGTTTATCTCTATAGAATCTTCCACTAAGAGAGTTGACTTCTCTTGATACTTAGATGGTAGGGGAAGGTCAAATCCTCCATCCTCAGGTGCCACAATTGGGTTTTCACCTTTGGATACGTCCTTTGTTTTTACTATTGTGTGATCGGGAGGTGGCACAGTGTGGTTTTCACCTAGAGATCTTTTTTTATTTTTACTTTTACGACCGGAGGATTTGGCATTCTCACCAAAATAAGTTGTTGGCTCTAGTTCCATTACAAAATTTGCTTTATGATCGCCAAGAGGGATACCCTCCCAAAGTCCCATGAACTCAGCTATAGCTTCGTCATTCTTAAATACATCTATAATAGGGGACCCTTGTTGGTCCCAATCGATAAGTTTAGGGTAGACAAGTGTTACTTTCTAGGTGTTTGTGGTGGATGTTAGGGATACGGATGATAGCATAAATACAGAGGATTCTGTAAATAGGTCAGTCATTTGGAGGGAATAGTCATCGATGGTATCCTCATTAGACATCGAATCTATGAGAGACGTTTCAGCCACCTTGTCGAGTATACCCTCGATGTCCAAGGTGCAGGGTTGTAAGGACCCGACTCATCCTAAATCAAATAACATTATACTCTGATTTCAAAAATACCAATGAATAAAAATTTTGATCTGACAAATGTAGGAAATGTGAAATTCTTCTAGAAGTGCTTAATGTATGCTATAGCAATGCGATGAAACTTAAAATTTAGTTTTCTAGAATCATCAGTTTCTTAAAGATCACCAATTTTAAATCTAGTGAAGAGAGTACATTACGAGAGAAGGTACATTATGAAAGATAACCTAGAAGAATAACGGATCAGTTCATACCTTAAGTCATGCATTACATCCTGCATTCATTTTCGATAGCTTGCTTCTCCTCTAGTAACTGTATCCTTATCATCTGCACTAAATTAACTTAACAATCTCATGTTAACACAACTCAGTAATCACTACTTAGAGAATTAAGATCACGATGCTAATTGGAGAACACCCTACATCCAGGGGACCTGAGTACTGGCGCATCCTTCGCCGTCCAGACTGCCTACATACCCTATATACACAGGATGAAGGCCCCCTCCTTCGGATGTGACTAACGCGGGGAATGCGAACATGTAGTTCTATTTTGCACTATGTTTGATGTAACTGTGAGCGGGTACCCAGCCCCTTTCTAGGGTTATTCCCTGCCCCAGACAGTTCTTCGTCAGCTGCCACCCACTCGGTGAAATAGGGATGGAATTCCTAAGAAACTAGTATTGCAAACACACCTCTCGGGAGTGTTTGGCGTTTAAGTTTTCAAGTGTGAATAATTTACCTATCACGCATATTTTTTGATGAGGTCTTCCCATTGATCGTCCTACAACATTTTTTTTATAGTCTCACCTTTTTCTTTTTCTTAAACTTTTTAGTCAAGTATCCGAGGAGATTTTCCCTTTCTGCAGATTTAACTTAGAGATGTTCCTTATTACTCCCCGACAATTTAGAGGGACGGTGCCCAGATGTCATTGTTGCAGCTATGTTAGGTGCGAGGTACTTGGTTCAACGCGATGGCATTACCCGTAAACGTGACACAGAGGTATCGTAAATACCGAACACTGCGAATGTTTGAGTTTGGACGTTTATTTATAAGGTTTACCTATCTAATGACAAAGGAAAAACTTGCACAATAACAGTTGAGTTTAAAATGGCCACTCATGGAATGCCTGTGATGGTTTGTTTGCATTTATTTTTAGTGTCATTTGTAAATGAAGGGGTCATACTTTCCTCTTCATTTTCTTGTCATTTAATTTGGGATAATTGTTAAAACTTCTGAGAAACTCTTCCTTAAAATTAAAATATATTTACCTATGCTCTTTTTAAATTGTAATTGTATAAACAATGTATTTCTGAATTGCAATTCTGAGTTTAAACATCTATTCAATTCGTATTATACATTATGCATAAATAAATCCCACTTTCCTCGATTAAAATTTCTATTTCAAGTCAAATGTTTTAAACTACATATAGTTTGCCTTCAAATGAATAGTGAAAAGTGAATAGTAAAAGTAAATAGTGAATAGTAAATAGTGAAAAGTGAATAGTAAAAGTGAATAGTGAAATGGTCCCCATCCTAGGAAGAGACCCTCAAGGTGGCAGTAATTTCAAAAGCAATACTGCAACCCAAATTTCATATCTTTCATGGTAACAAAATTACAACTTGACTTATAACAAAATTTAAAACTAATATTTCTACTAAGCTTGCACAGAAATAATACTTTTACAAAGTTAATTAAGACATCAACTAACTCTCAACTTTGCAAGTAGGAAAAGAAGGAACTAGACAATTTTAATATCCTATTAAAAATAAATTTTCTTTTCCTCTTCTCATTTCTAAATGGTAAAACTTAATGAACTGTAAAATCACAACTAACAACACATTAAGGGAGGATTTTCTCACAACTCTAAAATACCAAATTATAAAACGAAAGAGAGAGAATGTTCCCCTCTTGTAAAATCAACAAGGATGAAGCTATTAAAAAACTAAGCTCCCTTAAGAGTAAAGGAAAATAAAATAATTCCCAAAATAGAAAAAAAAATTAAAAAAAATTAAAAAAAAAAAAAAAAAAACTCTTCAACTCCACTTTAAGCTCCATGAAAATCTGCATGACACACAAGGGAAGAAGACACCACACAAGCTACTCTCTTCCCTACCGTAGACCCACAAGAGGGTCACCCCCGAGCTAGGGAGATCATTCACACACCTAGGGGATTCAACACCACTTCACAACAAGATAAACACAACACACCAAAACATAAATACACCCATAGATATTTACACAACACAAAACTCATCCACTGTGAGTTTAAAGAGGGGTAGGAGAGTGGACACACTCAACTCTAGAGTGTTACCCTTCAATTAAATTTCAACAC
Organism: Cunninghamia lanceolata; assembly: GCA_027924645.1. NCBI lineage: Eukaryota > Viridiplantae > Streptophyta > Pinopsida > Cupressales > Cupressaceae > Cunninghamia > Cunninghamia lanceolata. The sequence continues at coordinate 6,753,854 of BSBN01000082.1, forward strand.
AGTTTCCTTCTCATGGCCTCAAGCCAATTTGCCAACAAAGATTCCAAGGAGTTCATATTTTGATTCTCAAGCCAAATAACACAATTTCTCAAAGTCACACAAATGCCCTCAAGGCTTTCAACATCCCAAAAGAAACAAGGCATGCACTCGAGGAGGATCACTCCTCCCCTACCCCACACTTGATGAGCATTTCTTCCAAGTGGAAGAAGCTCTGTCAACATCCTAATAAAATTTCCCCACAATAACAAAATTTACAACACAAGCAAAATAAATAATTTTCGCACATCCTTCATGCAACAAATAGAAATATAAAGGAAAAGCCATGAAATCCAACCTTTAAAAGCCCTTTAATAGATGAAGTTGATGTAGAGTTCCTCCCAGCCTCCTCTCCAAATCTCTCTTCTCAAAAACAAAACAATCTCTATGATCACAAGCAAGGGATAATGAATGGAGGATATAGGATGGCTAGAATAATTTTGGTATTATGAGGCTATGAAGAGGAGAATAGAGAAGGAATTAGGCATTATGAGGATGCTAGAAGAAGATTTCCTAAAGGAAATTAGGCATGATAAGAATGCAAGAATGAAGTCCCCCTGCAAGAATGAAATCCCCCTGCAAGAATGAAGTTCCCCTGCAAGAATCAAGTTCCCCTGCAAAAATCTTATGTCTCTAATTGCTTAGAGAATGGTCTTATTTATAGATTTTCTGAAAAGAAATGGAAGGTGAGGATCAAGAGTTGAGATCAAGGGCTCACATTATTTGTGAATTTTAAATTCATAGTGGATGAATTAAAAATTTATTTTTTTAGGATTGTAATATTTAAATAACCCCACTATCCCAAGTGGAATTAAAAAAATATCCCCACTATCCCAAGTGGAATTAATAAAATATCCCCACTATCCCAAGTGGAATTAAAAAAATATCCCCACTATCCCAAGTGGGATTAAAAAATAACCCCACTCATGAAGGACCACACCACTTCATGGGGACTCTCACCAAAAGTGAGGGAACAAGAAAATAAGCCCCTCCATTATTGGTGGACCATGGAGTCATTTCAAGCCTTGAAAATAGAGAAAGGATGGGATTGAGTGTTGATCCCACTCATCCTATCCTTCCCATGCCTCCAAATTCGTCACTTAACTTCACTGTGAAGTTAAGGTGACCATACGGAGGTTAACCAAGGGTTACCCAAGTCAAAAGTGACCCTAGACCCATGGGGTATAACCCAGTGTCAATTTAAACTTAGTTAGGAATCCTAGGGTCAAGTTAAAGAACAAGTAAAACGGTCTCAAAAATTTAAAATTAAAAAATGAAATTCCAAACAACAAATCTTACAACACATATCATAATTCACTTTTCAAAAATACTGAGTTGTGACAAGGGTACCTTTATACCAAATCCTAACCCCTTCTTGTCTAGTTTCTTTGTCACACTAATGGGCTCCATTGTTCCTTGATTCTATTTCCCAAGGCCACCTTTGCCTTTATAGCCCATGTTTTTGACTATCCTTAAGCCATTGCCATATTGCTTGACTGGTATTGTGACTGGTTCTTTCTCTTTGTAGAGCCAAGAAGAAATGTCTTCAATAGTTTCCTCTTCCAATAATTTTCCCTATTGGAATTGGGTTAAAGATGTTGGGGGAGGAATAGCTACTTTTTTAGTTGCTTTGGCAATGGACGGTTAGCCGTAATATTTAGGGGATAAAGGCATCCGCCCTACACAACAAGATTTTGAGATATCATAGGTTCCAAAGCCTATATCACGGATATGAGCTTTGATTTCAGGAAGAGGATTAGATTCACTTGCAGAGGCTTCTGCTAGATTTTTAGGATCGACATATAGTGGGGATTCAAGGGCTTTTTCATTTTGAGGCACTTGGTTGCAATTCTTATAACTGCCTTGTAAGACACGGTAGAATTCAAAAGGATTGGGGTCTCCTGGGATGGTTATCTCTATACCATTGAATGGGAATTTGAGAGGCTGATGGTACGTTGAGGGGATAGCTTTCATTGCATGGATCCATGGGTAGCCTAGGATAATGTTGTAAGGCAGCTCAATGTCAAGAACTTGACACCTGGTTTCAAGCATGACGGGGCCCAGTTGTATAGGCAAGTGGATAACACCTTCTGAGCGGCGTTCAGCATCATCATAACCCTTTATTGTAATACTTTGATCAGTGTTGACATGATCCTCAGAGTATCCTAATTGCTTAAGTAACTTTAGAGAATAGATGTTGAGACCAACACCAGCATCTATGAGTATGCGTTTGATTTTATGTTTATGGATGAGAACCTCAATATGAAGGGCATCATTGTGACACGAATCATGGGATGGGAGGTCTTTCTCTGAAAAGACCACATTGTAGGGAGAAGTGATGTTACCTACTAAAGCTCATAAATCCGCAACCGCTATGTTGTTAGGAACCGAAGACTCTTGGAGGGCTTTTTCTAGCACAATTTTATGTGCGGGTGATGGCCGTAAAAGGTCCAAGATAGAGATCTGTGCTGGCATTTTCCCTAGATGTTCAACAAGATTATAATTAGATTGAGTTGGGAGACTAGGTGTAGGACCACGAATGGTGACACTACTACGACGAGTTATAACAACGCAATCCGTAGATTTGCCTTTCATTGTGAGGGTAGACACTCGACTCTCTTCAAAACGACCCACAATGGAGTCAAAGGAAGTGGAAGCATTATTGACACCTTTACCTTTATCCTGAGGAGGAGGTGGACCATGGTGAGGGAATGGTTCCTTGTACATGTTGAGGCCTTTGTTCATGTGTTGAGCTGGTGGTTCATCCTCAAAAGAGATTTGGTTGTCCTCGATGAGATTTTGGATTAGGTGCTTGAGTTTCATGCACAATGCGGTTATGTGCCCTTTGCTCCTATGGAATTCACAATAATCATTTTCTTTGTACCATGTAGTTTTGTAAATAGGTTCACCATATGGGGGAGCATCTGGTAAGGTGAGGAGATCTTTGTGTAAAAGCTTCTGTAGGACAGACTCTATGGGTTCTCCCAAGGGAGTGAATTGACGCCGTGGAGGGTAGTCTTGTTGAGGCCGCTCTTGTTGTCGTTGTTGTTGGTTTTGATATGGTCGTCTTTGTTGTTGCTATTGTTGAGCTGGAGCTTGACTTGGTTTGGAAAGCTGAAGTGGTGTTTGCAATGTTTGGACATGTTTAGAATCGACCACCCCATCGTTGACCATGTTTTTATTTTTGTTCCAAAACTTTGGTTTATCATTTGTTTGTTGTTGAGGAGCATTGTCTTTGGTTTCTTTAAAGATTTTGACCACACCCTTAGTAATGAGGGCTTTTTTGATGTTGATTCCCTTGTACGTGATTTCATCAAAGGTTGTAGCACTAAGAATTTGTAAATAAAAACCTAACTCTTGGTTAAGGTTCTGCACAAATATGCTAACAAGCTACTTTTCGGGTACTTGAAAGGGAATTTGCTAGCCATTTGTCTCCATCATTAAAGGAAAGAAATGAAAGTTTCACCATTTTTCTGTTTGTTGTTGCATAGATCAGTCATAGAGATCTCATGCTCTGTGTTGTAGGAAAAATGGGTGGCAAATTTCTCTGCTAGCTCGTTAAAAGACTTGATACCCGTGGGTAAGTGTGAGAACCATTCTATAGCTTGACCTCCAAGACTGCGAGGAAAGAGACACATAAGATATGTGTCGTTATGTGAGACCTCGAAGCAAGCAAGATAGAATTCCTTGAGATGGTCTTTTGGGTCCCCTTTTCCTTTGTATTTATCAAACTTGGGAATAGTGAAATTTTGAGGAAAAGGGATCATGGGTAACGACCGATCAAAAGGATAAGGACACACTTCTTCTAAAGAGAAGGTCTTCTTAGTGTGGCCAAACATAAGATCAAATAGTTATTGTTGAACCTCCACAAGTTTTAGTTCCATAGTCATGGGAGGGGTTGGAAACATCTCCTGTTGTCCTAGAAGTGGTTGTTGATGCCCATATAGAAGATTGTAGTGTAAGCCATGGGCATTTGTGTTATAAGGGCTGTAATATTGGTTGGAGTCATACGTGTTGTACGTTGGGTTTAGATTGGGTTGGAATTGGGTGCTTTAATTTGGAAGAGGTGGGGGCAACGCTAGATAAGAATGTAGGCTTTGTGATGGTTAAAGAAAAGAGTTTGGTGGTGGAAAGCTAAAGTTTGTTGGGTTAGGTTGTGGTTGCAGAACATAGCTTTGGGAAGGTTGGTTTTGAAAGTGCTGGGGGTGGATAGGCAATGTGTTGAAAAAGTTTAGCGCTAATGAGCGTTGTGGTGGGGGGACATAGGTAGATGTGTTTTGCGATGGTTGAGGTTGATTGAGGATGAGCATAGAAGAATGTTGTGGTTGGGATTGCATGACCCTGGTTGGTTGGGAGATACGAAGGTTTGATGATGTTGGGGGCAGTGCTTGTTGAGACCCTTGTTGCATGGCGACGTAGTTGTTCCCCGGATTGTAATTTGGTGGGAAACCTTATCGTGATGGGGTAACCAATATTCCACTTGCGATTGGTGTGGACAATTTGGGAGTTTGTTGTATATTTGATCGAGCTATGGTTGCTTGCTTTACTAGCTCCGCTTAACGATGTAGAGTCTCTTGTTGGTTTTTGTAAATCTCCATAGGTGTCAGAAGCGGTGATATGGCCCTCTGTCCTATTGGGTTTTGGTAAAGGGGATTCTCATATTGTGCAATCATTCTCCCTTGTGAACTTTGTTCGTGTAAGGGCATGGTCACTGTTGACATGGTTTGGACTGCATGTATGGTGTTTTGGGTGTTGTTTGTGTCCTTGAGATTGGATAAATCAAAATCTTGAGGTAATTTGTCTCCTTGCTCTGCAAGCAAGCAAAATAAATGATATTGGTTCTCACTAAGGATTTTGTCAAAGGCGTCTACAGCTCTAGGATCTTGTATGAATTCATCAAGATCTTGTCCATCTTCTTGAGAGGATTGAACTATTTCAAATTATCACTCTTCTTTAGATGGGACTTGATCGATGGTATAATCTTGTGGAATAAGATCCGGAGGCATGCCGGTGGTATAGTGAGGTGTACTTTCCAAACAGACCCTACCTTCTTGAGATGGGACTTGATCAACAGTATAACCTTGTGGAACAAAATCCAGAGGCATGCCGGTGGTATAGTGAGGTGTACTTACCAAAGGGGCCCTACCTTCTTGAGGATTGTTTGGTTGGTCAAGCTACAGCATGTTTGGAGAGTTGGTCGATCTTTCCGCGGGTGTCCTAGGAGTAACCTTGGGAGTAATGTTGGGTCAGCCTGATTGAGGTGTGTGAGGTGGCAATTTGCACTTCCTAGGGACAACTTGCTTGGACTTCATAGTTTGCTGGAGTCTAGTGGTTACCATCGAATACACTAGGACAATATGTGGGATTCTACTTGTGTTTTTGGAAAAAAGACAAATTTTGATGCATAATTTACTAGACAAAAGGCATTGTACTGTTTGACCAAAGGCGCAGGACTGTGCAACCAAACGCGAGCTACTGTAATACCAAAGGTAATGGACTAAGCTACCAAAAGCGAGGTACTACTATACCAAAGGTGAGCTACTATGACCAAAAGTGAGCTACTGTTATACCAAGGGCGCTGAAGTAGGGTTGCCAGAGGTGAGGTACTATTATACCAAAGGCGAGCTACTGTACTACCAAAGGTGAGCTACTGTAATACCAGAGGCATTGAAGTAGTGTCTGATGCTTTAAAAAAGGCAAATTTTGATAGATTTGGTTTTGGTTCTGATTGGATTTGCTTTGGCAAGAGAAAACACAGCAAACAAAGTTGGCAAAAGGGACTGACACAACAGATAGTGTATGTTTGAGGCTTACAAAAAAAGCCTAATGTTTCCACAGGTATAAGACAATTGTAACCAATATCAAGCACTTTTTATCCCTAGAGATAAGGTTTCATTACAGTAGATCAACTCACAACTTAATACTCCATCAATAAAAATGTCATTCCATAAAGGTGTCGAATATTTTGTATCTTTGCGAGAGACGATAGGTAGGGATATCTCTCCCTCCCCTTGGAAAGCTCAAGTAGGTCACAAGAGCTTTATGGCTGAGGGAATAATATCTCTTCTCAAGGGAGCAAACGATGAGTATCTTAAGGGCTTAAATCGATTCCCCTTGCACTAATGATTACCGCAACGTTCGGAGGTAGATTGAGTAGTCACTATCTAGAATGGTTCTTAGTAACTTTGAGGGACCAACGCCTTACGAGCAATGTGACAAGATACTAAAAGTTTTAACCAATCCTACTAAGAGTATCAAACACTTTGCTCGATGTGAAAATCATTTCCACAAAGAGCTAGTACACCTCTTTTTAGTTTGGCACCACAAGGTAAGGCTGACGTCGATTAGGACTTGGCTTTCACCTTATCCCTCTTATATAGCGGTTCAAAGGAAAACTTTGCTTAGGGTCGTCCCTTTTGGATGAAATGCAATCCAAAAGTAGGCCCTTCTAAACGAATAACTAAAATGTAAGATCAAGCACGTCAAACAAAGGTTCAATTGTCCCGTTATAAGAAAAATAAGGTGCAACTAGATTAGGCACACACACGTTTGTAGTTGTCAATTGTCCCTTATGAAATTGAAGTGTTTGGCATTCATGTCCATTGTCCCTTAGAAAATTGAGGTGTGTTTGCACACATGTCCATTGTCCCTTAAGAAAGCAATATGTTCCTAAGACTTAGATTGCAAAAAGATGTTTGTTCAATTGTCCCTTAAGAAAGCAATATGTTTCTAAGACTTAGTGCAATAAATCAAGATTTCTTCAACACTCGTCCTGTATGAATATGTTAGAAAAACCCATTTGCTCTGTGTGAGTGATAAGAAGCTGCAACAGATTGATTAGTTCCACAAAAACTCATAAGTTAGCAAAAAATAAATCAATTTGACCAAAAGTGCTTTACTGTGTGACCAAAAGTGACTTACTATGATGCCAAACGCGTTGAACCATGTTACCGAAAGCAAGTTTGTCCAGACTAGAGATGATGCACTGTATTACCAGAAGCACTTCTCTGTGCTACCAATAGCGCGGTCCTGTACTACCAAAAGCGCGTTACTGTCGCAGGTCTAAAAAAAGTTGTATTTTGTCAAAAAAGTTAGATTAAAAGATAATTTCATGTTTTCTTCATAGATCTGGGATGTAATAGCTGATAGATCTGTAACCTGGGATCAAGAACAATTCAAAGAATGCCACCAATAGATAGGTTAACTCAAAAATTGTAAATACTCCTAAATACGTCAGCTTAGGATGTATAAAAGATAACTAAATGAAAAATAAATCAGCTTGTCAATCAAGTCAATGATAGTTAAGAGAGTAAAAATCCTGCAAATGTAGAAAACCCTAATATGCTAGAAGTGCCTTACTGTGCTACCAACAGTGTTGGATTGTGTTACCAATAGCGCGCTACTGTTCTACCAAAGGCACTACAGTATCGCCCAAGGGCACTATACTGTGCAGCCAAAAGCACTTTGTTATACTGCCAAAAGCGTGTTGTTGTGTCTTTTGTGTTGTTCCATACTGTACTTCAAAAAAATCAATTTCTCAAAGAAAAAGAGGGATTAGTGGGTCCCACCGGGCATGCCAGAATGTGTATGAGGAAAATTTGATTAAATCAAAAACTAATAACATAAAGAGAACTAATCTAAATAAAAGCCATTATCAATAAATCCAATGAAATAAGAAATCTTTTACCTAGATTTGTGTTGTTCCCTTTGTTGAATGTGGATTGCTCAATAACACTGCGAAACCATGTTTGCAACGAGCAAGTAAAGTGCTCAAAATGCTCAAAGATCAATGTCAAAAGATCGTAAAGTTTCTTAATCGATGCAATGTATGCTCAAAGCGATGTAAAGGATGCCAAGTGATTGAAGAGGATTTGTGAAGGAGATAAGAGGGGTTTATATAGGTTTCAACAGAGATCGATCAACGGTCCAGATAATTCATAAGAATCAACTGAGGAGATAAATCAAATAACCATGATGAATGTGCACACGACATGTGTCAATCCATAAGTATATTTTTATTAAGGTATGATGAAAACAAGATTGATTGAATAGATAACTCAACTTATAATTTTGCCCTTTTTAGAGTTCTAAAAATAAGACTGATTGTGCACATGAGTTAACAAGATATTTTAAGAAGAATTGGAAGATAACTGAAATTAAATAAATAAATTTATTTATTTAATTGTGCATGATTGAGGAACAAAAGATTATAAATAAAATATTTTATTTTATTTATTTTTAGAGGATTGAGATAATTTAAATAAATTTGCATGATTTATTTAAATTTAGAAGAATAATTGATTTAATTAAATAATGTAAATTATTTAATTATAGATAAGAGGATTGGAGGAATTAATTAAATAATTGGATTTATTTAATTAATGTGGACTTTGAAATTTGAAAGAGGATAATGATTTAATTAATTATTTAATTTTGGAAGAATAAGGTTGAATTTAATTAAATTAATTAAATAAAGAGGATTTATTTAATTAATGTTGAATTTAGGAGATTTAGAGGAATTTGATGAAATTAATTAAATAATTAGATTATTCAATTAATGTTGAAATGCAGGTGGTTTGGAAGAATTGACGAAATGAAAGTGGTGTGATGACCTGGTCATTTTAGGGTGTCTACATAATGCACTTGTAGGCAGATATTTGCATGATTGATGTCAAGATTTGTATGTATTTACATGATGTTTTCAATTATACATGCTATTTAACTCAAATATGTTATGTATGTTCAATTTTCTTCGAGATATCAGCATATTTTACTATATTTGCTTTATATTTTCTATAAATTTGTAATTATGATGATGATTTTAACTAAAATTAAACAAATTAAAATGAATACTTGGTAAACTTTATTGAAATGGTTGAATCTTTAGCTATTGGTCCACATACAATCCAGATATTGTCATGAAGAGAAGGAAATCAAACCATAAGGTCACCAGGATGTTCCATAGCTAGGTATGGTTGAAAGCAACATGCACAACATGAATTGCACTCCAAGGGATGCAACAAATCAAAGTACAAGCCAAGAATTCATTCACAGATTACTCAAAGTTTACGATTGTATGTAATCTAGATCTTCTTCTTCATTAAGTATGCAAAAGACATGTGCATTTACAATCAACCTTGAGAATTACCCCTGATGCTTCAGCAATCTAATCTCAATTAAGTTTCAAATGAATGAAAAGTGCACTCCATCACCTTTTTATAGAACAAGGGGAGGAGGGGTTACAAAATGATCCTACGATCAAGATTTACATTTAAGATCAATGGCATACATTGTCCCTTTGACCAAGTCAATAGTATACACGTGGCATAGGTTACTAGTTGGCAACCATCTAGTATCATACTATGCACATGATCATGTGCCTCATGCCTATTCTTCATCTTCCTCATCAGTGGATAAGTTCTCTTCTTCTGCAGGCACACTTATTTGTCCCCTGATGGGCTCATCTACTTGCACTGTCCTTTCTATTTCCCCTCCATCTTAGACTTTAGCCTTCTTGACTCATGTTCTTGTGATTTCATCTATGCTTGTAATGCAGACCATTTATTCTTTCTACTATTTAACATCTCATTATACTTCTCCACTTTTGCCTTCATCCTCATGGCCTTATTAATTGTGTCCTCTGATAGATGATTTAGGGGGTCATCTGTAGCAAGTTTGAAGTTGTCTTGGAAAGCTTTGAGTGCAAAGTCTTCATCTTGATTCTCAATCTTTCCTTCTACTTTCTCTTCAAGAGCCTCTAAAATTCATGCCTCATCAAATAGGAGTTTGTGCAATCTGACACTGATATCCCTTAGATTTGCATTGCACTTCTTCAGTATATCACTCTCAAACTTGGTATCTTCATACCATATGTTCAACAACTTGGATGTCTGGTTGTTCAGTATTTTGTTGGAAACCAAGACATTGGCATTTATATGCTTCATTTCTGATAGGGCAGTTAGATGTTTCTTAATTTTGATTGATCTCTACCCAACCTCCTTTTGTAATTTGTCCCCCTTACTCTTTAATGTGATGAGCAGGTTCTAGTTATTGAGAGAGGTCTTTATCACCTTCTCTACCTCTGTAATGAATTAGATGAACCAATTGTCCATCATATGTGCTTTATGCTTCATGGTATCCAGTCCAGTCACCTCATCCTATGATATAATGTCAATGGAGTGGATGTACTGACTAGCACATTATTGGGATCTATTAGCCCCTTTATGAATGTGTGTAATTGAGCAATGTGCTCCTTGTGCACCTTACTTTTGTTCTTTTCCCTTTCTACACTCTTCAATAAAGAATCAATTATGTCTTTTGCCTCTTGGCCCTCTTGTTCTTCTGTAGCAAAGCCTAGATCAATAGTGGTCATCTGAAACTCACTAACACTTATCTCTCCTTTTGCTTTGTCTATCATAGGTATAGCTATTTCAACTGTCCTCCTACCTGTTGTTGAATCTCTCTTTATAGCTGAAGTGGTCCTAACCCTTCTCATTGGTTTGATTGTATTGGCTACAAATAATGAAGTAATATCAAATTCTAGCACCACACTAGGTGGAGGTGCATGCACCTCTTGCTGCAACCTATATGGCACTTTGTCAGTGGACACCTATTGATCTGAATGTTAAATTTGAACATTCTGTGGTTCCATGTTCTATTCCACCCTTGGTAATGAGTGCTCTTCCTCTTGTTCACTAGGTGCTTCCTCTTCATGCTCTTCCTCATGAGCAGGGACCTCTTGTGTACCCTTTTCAACATTATCCTGCTCTTCTTGTAATGGTGGATTTGCATGAGCATCATGATTGCTCTATTCTGTCATATCTTCATGGTCTTTGTGACCTTATTCATCCATATCTTCTTTCTTTTCTTGGTCACCACCCACCTGAGAGCTTTGTTCCCCATCCTTTGATACATTTGCTTCGTTAGGACCTTGGGATTCATCTATCTCCATTTTGTCTGGCTCCTTCTCAGGTATCTGCTCATTATCCTGACCATCTTTCTAATCAGTTGTCTCTTCATCCATCTAGTCATCCTCCATTTGTACATTAACATCTAATTTCTTCTATCCCAGAGGTATGTCCTTATCCTAATTTTGGTTGTCTTCACCCTGATATGCTAAGTCCATTGCAGCTGGGCTGGTAACCTAATCTACCAATTCTGCCAGACCAATTTGTTGTGCTATCATCTCAAGATCACCCTCTATTGCCTCCTCTTCTCGTACTCTCTGTTGTACCATTGGAGTACCGTGAGGGGTTATTTTGGTATTCTTTACTAGTGCCTCCATTGGACTAGCTGATACTTCATTCACAACATCATCATCTGATAAATCCACTATCTCATCCAATGGAAAAGGCATATTATTCTTCCTACTCTGTCTTTCTTTTCTCTATTCCTCTGTCATTTATGTCTTGAAATGCACTATATCAAGAATAGGAACCTCATGCTGTAGGGCTCTCTTGATACCTTCACCACCAACTGCTTTCAGTATGATGGTGGGATTCTTTTCTATTGCTCCCCTCATTGCAGCTGCTTGTTTTTTAGGTGTCTCCTAAATTTTCTTCTTTTTCCTATGTATCAAGAGATCATCATCATCATCAGTGATTTCTCCTTCCTCTATGACAGTTGGAACAGGCTTTGGAGTAGGCTCTCGTTTCATTGTAGGTACCTGGGAGGTGGTTGTAGTAGAAGTTGAGGCTATATCTTCCTTGGGTTGAGTGTGATGAATGATGGTCACCCCACCAACTTGGTTTCCTTTCTTTGATTTACTCTACTGCCTCTCTCCCTTGGATGCTCTCTTTTCTTTGAGGAAGTCATCATACTCCTCATCTGTCAATTCTTTTCTTTTCTTTTTATTGTCAATGGTGAGAGCCATCCCCTTCTTCTTTAACTTTGTGACCTCTGCCTCCACCCAGTCCTTGGTTAATGATATAACCTTTTATGTTACTTGTTCCAAGGACGTTTCTTCTGGCTGATTCCAATCAGGGGAGGATATTGTATCATTATATATTTTCTTAGTTTCATACTCTTGGGACATGATGTTCCCATCATCTTCATGCAATTGCACTGGCACAGATAAGCAATCTAGTGTATGAATCTATTTCAAAGCCAACCTTTGGTAACCCCTCCTCACTTCCACTTCATCATCATAGTTAGCCCAGTAATCTTCAATATGCATCTGATGCATAGGCTTCTTATTTAGTGCTTGCATCCTTCCATATGGGTCATATGGTCTGGAGAGTGAGAACAACTACAATGACATCAATTTCAATCCCCCCATAGTATCCTTAACACTTTCTTTGTCGGGGCATATGTACCATCCAATCATGATTGGGAACAAAATATTGGGTATCATACCCTTCTCCATATGGGCCTCAAATGAAGGTAGTATCTACCTAGCCATCTCCATTAGAATAACTTTATCAGTCGGATATCTTGGAAACATGAGAGGTCACCTAGTAAAACCTTCTATCCTTATGTATGTGAAGGTGGGGAATTGGATGAACCAAGCCCCATGCTTGTATATCATAGCTTGAGCTTCAATGCTCAGCCTCTTAGCTCTGTCCTCTTCCATGGTTCTTACTAAATGCATAGAAAATGAATCATTAACTCTCTGGTAGTGTTGGAGAGACTCCCTTTGTTTCATCTGTAGATAATGGTTCCATATGTTTACGTCTCTAGGGTTACTTCCAACCATGCCTACTGTTTGTAAACCACTGAATGTGCCTCTGAATGCACATGCATAAACAACATAAGAAGTCATATGGAACATGTTGACCTTTCCTCTCAACTTTCTCATCCCTTCATCCAGACTATCACTTATGATCCTAGCCCACTAGGGTTTTTCATCAGTATCTGCCACCATTCTCATGAGGCCATGTTGGATTTAGGACAGACAACTGAGAGGGGGGGTGAATCAGTTGTTACCAAACTTCTATTTTTATAAACTTTAAAGTTTCTTCAATTTTAATAACATATCAAAGATTCAATCATAACGCATGAATTCAAGAGCAGAAATAGATTCAACACATACAACACCAAGATTTTAACGTGGAAAACCTAGTTAAGGTAAAAACCACGGGGTGACTAACCCAAGATTGTATTCTCTGTTAAAAGAATAAGAAGAACAAATGGCACTTGCCAATTAGGGCTCACTACCCGAGCACACTGCTCACAAGAGGCCCACTGCCTATAGGAGATACACTGTCTACAAAAGAATATAAGTATTACATACTTGAACTGGAGATTAGCATCTTCACTATGCCTGAATCAGTTCCATTAAGCTCAACCCCTCTGCTCTGCTTTTTGGTCCTCTTCACTACCACCTTCTCATTGCACACACCTTTTTGAATGACTTTGTAACTCTTATTTATACATGACATAGACTTTGGAATGATCATCAAAGTTGACACAACATACACTTATTTTATTACAGAGCAATTACAAAAATACAACTTGACTTATTACAAAAACTTCATGCGCATCACTATAATGTTGGCCACACATAACTGTGACTTCAATCTTCTTCAAGGAGCACGCCATGCTTCGCAAGACATCTTCAAAGTCATCCACAACATGTACAAAACATCTGGTCGGCCAAAGGAAGAATTCTATTCCCAGAAGGTAAATTTTCAATTACGAGCTCAATCTTCAATCCAGACCATCAACACAAACTGGACACAGTCTAGAGACCCCCACAAGCTTGCTTGAATCACCAAGAACATCCACACCACTTCTGCTTACTGTAATCAATCATATCTTCATCCAAAACCTCAAGAACACAACCAGTCATCACTGTCACATTAGAAGGATTGCTTGTGGACCTCCAAACCATGAACCAATTGAGTTGTCAATTTACATTAGCTTCCCAAACATGCCACCAGATCCGCAGAACATGATATTGTATTTCCAAATCTTACCAGACCTATTTGTGTCACTCTGTCACCTCTAGATAGTTGTCAGAACTAGTTTTACTCTTATGGCCATAACTCCTTCACAATTTCATGCGGACCTCTCAAATCTTGACTGGATCACCTTTAGACACATATCTACAAACCATTTGATGCGCATTCTCTGATCTTCATCTAGCTAGGATCTTCACTTGTTAGAACTTCACTATCTTAACCGTTCTTCTCTATTTCTGATAAGACTAATTTTCTCAATATCCTCAACACACAGCTCATCCAATCCTTAACATCAATGACAACACCGATTAAGCCCAAACTTGCAACAATCTCCCCCTTTGTCATTGATGGCAACATACGATGTGAAAAACTATTTTAACCATCAAGACAATAACTTCTCCTCAATGACTGACATAGCTCCCCCTATCAATAGCAATCATTCATATGTTTTCTCTTCCTTTACTGCTCCCTCTTTGATCAGCAACCACTTTTTGTTTTTCACATGACTTCTCTCCCCCTTTGACATCAATGGCAAAGGGAACATACTTGCAACCACTTCTCATACTTCAGAATCATGCTAACTGCTCCCCTTGAGTAGTAGCTTCCTAACACCAATCCGGATCACAAGAAAAGACTGTGGGATCCACCGGACTGATGCACATCAGTGCACCTTAATTCAGAACTGAAGGGGTAATAACCCCTAACTTCTCCCTGAGATATTCAAAAGAGTACTTAGGTAGAGGTTTAGTAAAAATGTCTACAATCTGATCCTTTGAGGGCATAAACTCCAGTCTGACTTCATTCTTGTTCACTTATTCTCTCAAAAAGTGAAACTTGATGGATATATGTTTTGTCTTCGAATGCAACATCAAGTTTTTTGATATGTTTATTGCACTTGAATTATCACAAAAGATTGTGATAGGTTCTTCATACTCCACTCTGATGTCTCTTAGCATTTGCTTCATCCATAATACTTGAGTGCAACTGCCTATTGTTGCAATATATTCTTCTTTTACAATGGACAGAGATATTGCCTCTTGTTTCTTGCTAAGCCAAGAAACCAATCTTTTACCCAAAAAGAATGCACCACCATTGGTACTCTTCTGGTCATCCACATCACCTACCCAATTAGCATCAGTATAAGCATGAAGAGAGAAATCATGATCCTAAGGATACCATAATCCATACTCAATTGTTCCCTTCAGATATCTGAGATTTCTTTTAATTGTCATGACATGAGACTCTCTAGGATCAGCTTGGAATCTAGCAAGAAGACCAACAACATTCATAATATCAGGTCTAGTTTGAGTGAGGTAGAGCAGTCCTCCAATCATTGACCTGTACTTTTTTCTGATCAGTCTTAGGAGATTCATCATCTTTACTCAGCCTACATCTGGTTTCCATGGGAGTATTCATTGGCCTTGAATCTTCCATCCCAAATTTCTTCGACAATTCTTTCACATATTTGGTCTAAGATATGAAGATTCCTTTCTTTGTTTGAGTGATTTGTAGACCCAAGAAGAAATTCACTTCCCCAAACATAGACATCTCAAATTCACTTTTCATTTGATTTGCAAAAGTCTTGCACATACTATCTTTTCCTCCAAAAATGATATCATCAACAAATACTTCAACAATCAACATATTTTCATGATCAATCTTGAAGTACAGATTACTGTTAGCAATACCTTTGTTGAAGCCAATCTTTAAAAGATCTTTGTCCAATCTTTCATACCAAGCTCTTGGGGTGGCTTGTTTGAGTCCATACAATGCCTTCTTCAATTTGCAGACCATATCTCCATGATCAGACAATTGAAATCCATCCAGTTGCTCAATGTATACCTCTTCTTCCAAATCAACATTTAGGAAAGTAGACTTGACATCCATCTGATACACCTTGAAATCTCTGAAGGCAGCAAAAGAAAGAAATAATCTAACTGTTTCAATTCTTGCCACTGGAGCAAAAGTTTCTTCAAAGTCAACTCCTTCTACTTGAGAATAACCCTTACAGACCAATCTGGCTTTGTTTGTTATTACTTCACCATCTTCATTCAGTTTATTCCAGAAGACCCATTTAGTCCCAATCACATTTTTGTCCTTAGGTCTGGGAACAAGATCCCAGGTGTGATTCTTTTCAATTTGCATCAATTCCTCCTTCATTACGTTAACCCAACTTTCATCATTGCATGCTTCACTTACTATTTTTGGTTCAATCTTTGAAATCAGACAATACTTCACTATATCTTGAGCAATTTTTCTTCTTGTTTGAACACCTTTGCTTCTATCTCCTATGATCTGGTCTTTAGAATGATTCAGTCTTACATACCTGGGAGTTTTGGGAAGTTCTTGCACTTCTAAATCTTGAATAGGTTCATGCAAACTTGTCTCTTCTTCTTGTATTTCAAGATACTCCAGATCAGTCTGAATCTGAACCAGAGTTGGGACTTGTTTTCCTTGATCTGAGACATCATTCTAATCATTTGCTTCATACGCATAATACCTTGAGGGATTTTCCATGCCTTCATCAACCTTCACATTGGCACTTTCTACAATCTTTCTCAATCTCTTGTTATAACACCAGTATGCTTTGCTTTGAGTAGAATATCCCAAGAATATTCCTTCATCACTTCTAGCATCAAACTTGCCAAGGTCTTCATCTCTTTTGATATAGCATTTACTACCAAAGACTCTAAAATATTTCACAGTAGGAGTGATGCCAAACCAAAGTTCATAAGGAGTCTTACCAGTATTGCCTCTAATTTGTACTCGATCAAGAGTACAGACAGTAGTGCTTACAACTTCTCTCCAGTAGATCTGAGGGACATTTGTTTCCATCATCATGGTTCTAGATGCTTCCTAGATGGTCCGGTTCTTTCTCTTCACTACTCCATTCTGTTGTGGAGTCCTTGGAGCTAATAACTATCTCTTTATCCCATGTTCCTCACAGAATGATATGAACTCACTGGATGTGAATTCTCCACCTCTATCAGACCTAAGGCATTTTATGTTTATGCCAGTTTCATTTTCTACCATAGCCTTAAATATTTTAAATTTCTCAAGTGCTTCAAATTTCTCCTTCAAGAAAGTTACCCACATGATCCGGGAGTGGTCATCAATCAACAACATGAAATACCTATCTCCTTGCAGACTCCTGATTCTTGCCGGACCATAGAGATCAGTGTGTACTAAGTCTAACAATCCGGTTGAAGATTGTTCCTTACTTTTGAATGTGACTCTGTTCTGCTTACCCACCTAACATTCTTTGCACAAACTATTAGTAGGTTTCACCAGTCTTGGAAGATCTCTTACAGCATGGGTGTTGCTTATCTTGATGATATTATCAAAATTTACATGACACATTCTCCTATGCCAAAACCAACTTTGATCAATTTGAACAAATAAACAACTTTTTCCAGTACCAACCAAGTGGAAGATCTTACCTTTTGTCTGTGTATCGAATGCAATCTCAGTACTAGAGCTTTCAAAGATCTTGCATTTTCCATTTTTGAATTGAAGATCATAGCCTTTGTCCACCAACTATCCAACACTGAGATGATTATGCTTTAGACCTTCAACATATAGAACATCACTGGTTTTGTTCTTTCCATCAAAGGAAATGGTTCCTCTGCCTCTAATTCTACCAACAGAATTATCTCCAAACTTTACAACTCCACCTTCATATCTTTCCAAGCTTAAGAACTTGCTCTTGTCACCAGTCATATGGTGAGAGCATCCACTATCAATAACCCATTCATCCTTTTCTTCAACCTAAGCAGCCAGAGCACTTTCTATCATCTTATGATTGGCAGATTCAATAGGCATTGGATCTTCTTCCTTGATGGCAATAAACACCCAATCACTTCCAGATTTGTTTCCTATCTCAGATTCATCATCTATTACTCCTTCATCATCATCTTCTTGAACATAGTAACATTTTTTCTGAAACCTTGATCTATTAGGGTTTGGCCTTGAAAACCTTTCCTGACATCTTGAGGCAAAATGACCAATCTTATTATAGGCAAAGCATTTAAAAGGTAATTTTCCTTCATACTTACCGGATCCTCTTGGCAATCTTTTTGCAATGAGAGCTTCAAGTTGTTCAGCTTCTAATTCATCCTCTTCCAGATCTTTTCTTGCTTTCTCATAACAAGATGATTTTCTTGAGGAGCTTTCCCCTGGATCATATCTCTGTTTGCCTTTAGCAGAGGCACTAGCTTTGAAAGAAGATTCAGTCTTGGGAAGTGCATCACCAAACTCAGCCAACTCAAATGCAGATATCTTACCAACCAATTGATCCCTTGTGATAGTTGTTAAAGATCTGATTTCCTCAATAGCAGCAACCTTGTTTTTATATGTAGGAGGTAAAGATCTGAGAACTTTAGCAACAATTTCATCTTCATCCAGTACTCCACCAGCACATTTGATGCCACATACAAGCTCATTTACTTTTGCCATATATAAAGTGATGTTCTCATATTCACTCATCCTTAGGTTTTCAAATTTTTCTTTCAGACTTTACAGCTTGGCACACTTAACATACTTGTCTCCTTCATATAGATTTTCAAGCTTTATCCAAATTTCATAAGCAGTCTTTAATCCCATAACATTTGTCAGCTCTGTATCAGACAAGACACTCGGTAGGGCTTCTTTAGCTTGAAGATTATTTTCTGCATCTCTGACTTCATCTATAGTTGTTGGCCCATTCCTTGGAGGAACATATTTAGTTGAGGTTATGTTCCAATACTGATATCCCATGTATTGTAAGTGACATTTCATGTCATTCTTCCAGGCAATGAAGTTTGTTCCATCAAACCTTGGACTGTCCTTCTTGTAGGTCGACATCCTGGATCTCCTCAAGCGATCAATCTTCTTCTAGAGGAACTTGGCTCTGATACCAATTGTTGGATTTAGAATAGACAACTGAGAGGGGGGTGAATCAGTTGTTACCAAACTTCTATTTTTATAAACTTTAAAGCTTCTTCAATTTTAATAACATATCAAAGATTCAATCATAACACATGAATTCAAGAGCAAAAATAGATTCAACACATACAACACCAAGATTTTAACATGGAAAACCTGATTAAGGGAAAAACCATGAGGTGACTAACCCAAGATTGTATTATCTATTAAAAGAATAAGAAGAACAAATGGCACTTGCCAATTAGGGCTCACTACCTGAGCACACTGCTCACAAGAGGCCCACTACCTATAGGAGACACATTGTCTACAAAAGAATATAAGTATTACATACTTGAACTGGAGATTAGCATCTTCACTATGCTTGATTCAGTTTCATTAAGCTCAACCCCTCTACTCTGATTTTTGGTCCTGTTAACTACCACCTTCTCATCGCACACACCTTTTTGAATGACTTCATAACTCTTATTTATACATCACATTAACTTATTTTATTACAAAGCAATTACAAAAATACAACTTGACTTATTACAAAAACTTCATGCATATCACTATATTGTCGGCCACACATAACTGGGACTTCAATCTTCTTTGAGGAGCACGCCATGCTTCACAAGACATCTTCAAAGTTATCCACAACATGTGCAAAACATCCAGTCAGCCAAGACTAGGAAGAATGCTATTCCCGGAAGGTAAATCTTCAATTACGAGCTCAATCTTCAATGCTGACCTTCAACACAAACTGGACACAGTCTAGAGACCCCCACAAGCTTGCTTGAATCACCAAGAACATCCACACCACTTCTACTTACTGTAATCAATCTCATCTTCATCTGGAACTTCAAGAACACAGTCGGTCATCACTGTCACATTAGAAGGATTGCTTGTGGACCTCCAAACCATGAACCAATTGAGTTGTCAATTCACATTAGCTTCCCAAACATGCCACCAGATCCACAGAACATGATATTGTATTTCCAGATCTTACCGAACCTATGTGTGTCACTCTGTCACCTCTGAATAGTTGTCAGAACCGGTTTTACTCTTATGGCCATAACTCCTTCACAATTTCATTTGGACCTCTCAAATCTTGACTGGATCACCTTTAGACACATATCTACAAACCCTTTGATGTGCATTCTCTGATCTTCATCTAGCTGGGATCTTCACTTCATAGAACTTCACTATCTTCATTATTCTTCTCTGTTTCTGATAGGACTAATTTTCTCAATATCCTCAACACACAGCTCATCCAATCCTTGACATCAATGCAATAGGAGTATGTTGACATCAATGACAACACCGGTTAGGCCCAAACTTACAACAGGCCATACATCCAATTTTTGAAGGTGCCAGTATTTGTTCTTCTTGTCATGCGGCTAAGCATCACCATCATATATTGAAATTCATGTGCAAAATCAAACTTATACAGATGCACCAGTAGCTTTGTAGCAGCATGACTTTCTTGCAATCCTTCTTGGCTTTATTGTACTTCTTTTCCAATTTCTCTAGATTTATTCCACTTATTTGAGGTCCTTTGGGCAGATTGAAAGCTGCAGTAATGTCTTCGACTGAAAAGTCTGCATATACCCAACCATGCTTCTCTACCTTTCGGGTGTTGGTGTTATAAATACGTGCACATTCCACTACTAGCTTAGTGGTCTCCATTGCATAAGGAAGCCCTTCTGCATGCCACATGCCTAATTTGTAAATGTTAATAAGTAGGGGCTCTCCGCTTCCCTGTTTTGACCTTGTCATCCATGCATCCAGATTAGTACTCCCCAGATGGGTGTCGTTTATCTGACCATATCTGAATGCAATTCCCTTTGGTTGTATGCACATGGGCTTCAAGAATTCTGCATCTAACCTATTTTTATGAAGCGCCATCAAATCCTGCGATAAAGCATATGCATTTCTTACCCTAACATGGCATATGATCATACAATTTAACAATAATATGAATATCATGTTATTTTGATCTTCATTCAACACATTTGCATGCATCATTACATTGATTTATTATGGTAAAAATAATTTTACCTGTTCATTTTATCCATAAACGACAAAAGAGGGTTTTGTCGTTACATACTTGATATCTGTTACCCTTTTTACTTATTCAATTGATATCCGGATGCACGCGTTTACCCTGTAGCTACTTTCCTCTGTTTGTCGTTTGAATCTGCACCCATTCTGTTGCTTTCACAAATCGCAGTAATGTAACCTTAATCGCACCATAACTTTGTAATTTCATTTGAATACTTGATAAATTCAAAATGAACCAAAATCCTTACTTTTAATCAAAAGCAACCGCGAATTAGGGTGTGATTAATGTCATTCTATTGGTATCTATTGATCGACACCAAAGGACTAGAGATGTTAACAGGTGGCAGGCATTTATTCAAAATTTTGAAAGGTTCAACCACCGTTAGACTAGCATTTAATGCGGGGATGCATATTTGCAGATATCAGGGATATTATGAAATATGATGGATATCTAGGAATATGGTGATGATGTCATCATGAAGATGACCACTTGTTGATTGATGACTAAAATCAGGTCATCATACCCCTATTTAACAATCATGATAATATAAAGTGCTGATGTGATCAGGTCAATGTGCCACATTGTATCTTCCTATTAGTTTTTGAGGATCCATGTGTTATGTGCCTCAAGTACAGATATGAGGATATTAAGAAATATCAGGGATCTTAGTTTTGTAAAACATCTCCCACATTCGAAGATTAGGATGACATCATTGTCATCGTTAACATTTCAAGTTCTCTTGGGATATGACATCATCGTCATATTGACAAAGATCAGGTATGTTATCTAATATGCAGGATATTGTGAAATAGATGACCCTCCGAATGTCGGGCATATTGATGATGTCATCGTCATACTAGGTCTTCTTTATATCGAGTTAGGATGATGTCATCATCATATTAAGGAAGATCAGGGATCTTAACTAATATGATGGATATTAAGGATTATGTCGATGTTGAGTGTTTATGTTATATTCAAAGGCAATCTGCATATTAACAAATATCAGGGATATTAAAAAATGTGACCCTCCGAGAATGTGTGTGGGGATTTGACAGGTAGTTGGCTTCTTGCATTCAAATTTGACGTTTCCATATTAGCAAATATGCAGATATCAGCTTTCTCTTCGTTAAAACATATATCAGGGATATTCATGAATATCAGGGATATTAGCAAATCTAATGACTCTCTGGGAATATATGGTTTGACTGAACTTTGATTGAGCATAACTTCTTACCCTTAAGGAATTTTAGGGTGATCAAAAGGCAAACTTGCTTAGAATTTTGTGCTCTTTCACATTATGAGGTTCATGATGACAAAATTTGACTTCAACATTTAACTCTCTTTTATGTGGCCTATGCATACCCAGGGGTGATATTACTATGCATCTATTACTTGACATTACCATACCGCCCAAAGAAAGAAAAGCAAGGGAAAGCCCAAAAAAAAGGTTGGGTCCCTGTTTTGCTAAGGAAAAATGGGGCGTGTTGTGTAACCACAAAACAATACCTATCATAGTCCATCTCCTTGATCTTTAACTGATTTGTTATTTCTCCTTCTTTTGTCTTAACCTCTTCACCCTGTATCTTTAGGTCCACAATCTATTTTCTTTCCTCTTCAAGATTTGAAACTACTTTAGACTTGATATTCATTTCTTCTTGAATTGTAACCTTAATTTCTAGTTCTTGTTTCTGAGTTTCTTGATCTCATCTATGGCACACATGAGTTCACCAGCTTCAATATCAATCTCACATTCATCTTCATCATACTCATGTTCATAGTCACTCACAATGTGATCTCCTTCTTTGTCAACATTCTCAACTACAAAATCATCTTCTCTTTTAGATATATCATATATCTTGTGTCAATTGACAGGGGTAATACATCACTTGATTTGATTGAGGCTAGTTGAACAACTTTTTGCTTAGCACTAACCTTTTTCTTTTGTCCTTTTCTTTTTTCAATAATATGTATTCCACGACAAAGATCACCTAAGTTGGTTAAACTTTTGCAAGGAACCTATAGCTCTAATACCAATTGCTGGAACACTCCTGACCATTGAGAGGGGGGGTGAATCAATGGTCTCTAAAACTTTACAAACAAATACATATTAAACCAATCATATGAACATCAATGCACACCATAACACATGCATGTACGTGGAAAACCCAAAAGGGAAAAACCATGGGAGAAATGATGCTTGGATCTACTGTCCAAATCTAGCCTCTAATAAATCACAATTACAACCTCACTAGTTTACGATATGAGCCTCAATAGCTACACCTCACTAGTAACACAATATATACCTCAATGGCAATACCGCACTGGTTACATCAACTTCAAATAGAACATATGAGGATATACAGAGTACTACTATATTTACAATAAAAACAAAGGTTGTAGATGAGTTCTATAACTCTTACACAACACCTTATCTCTCCTAGATTAGCATAAAAGAATAACTCTTCAAGATTAGCATACATCCAATCATAGAAGTACATGGCATCAAAGTACAATATAGGATCTCCTAAAACTAAAAGTTATTCATACCTAGATCAACAATATCTTCATTACACAATACATCATCCTTCCTATCATATTATCCTTCTAGCATACATTCAGTCACTTTATTCACATATATCCTTGTATCATCAAATCAATGCATTCAAGGACTATATAGAACCAATATAAATCAGACATTAAAACAGGAGATTATGGGATCTTTACCAAATTTTGCAACAATGTTTTACTCTGCAATCATCTTTATAGTCTACCATCATTATGCTCTCCTATCAAAGATATCTGTCATTATCCTATGTCCAACATATTTTAAATTCTCTACAATCATTGTAGTTCACTATCTCTGCAACAAAATTGATATCACTATACTCTACCACTATCATTATAATCTGTCATCATCATTCCTGCTACATGCTTTCCATTCACAGTTTTCTCTGGCACTTCACAACAAATATTGGTTCATGATATCTCTTCATTTTACTCCATCCTTTCTATCAAAAAACTAATTATATGTATATTATACTCTATTCAAAGTGACAAGGAACCATTCTTCTGTTCAAGCTACATATCCCTACGTAGCTTTGTTATTGATGTTCATAAAAACAACTCTACAAAAACATTTCTCTACATATATCAACAACCCTTAAAAAACTCCTACACTCAAATCATAAAACTTCTTTTTCTCTCAACCATCGAACATACCCTCAATTAGGGTTTTGACTCTTTCAAACAGCGAGCAGCAAAAATAGTTACTATAACTATGCATTGCTTTTCCATAATCTATACGGCCAAATGGTCGTCGAAGAATACTCACAGTAGGATCTCGTTGAGATTTAAAAGAGTTTAAATATCTACCATTGGATTAACACTTCGCGCCCTTTGAACTTTCAATAATGATCATTGATATGTCTTTGGTGCTCGACTATTAGGTAGTCACCGAACAGAGCCAGTTGCCCTAGGTAAGGGGCCAGTCACTTCATGTTATAAAACCCATTATGTTGTCACTTAAGTGACACTTAACCTTTGATAGTAAGTCAATGTTAAAACATAACAAAAGGAAGCCCGTCAACCTTATAACTTGCATTCTATAATTTAGATTATGCTTAGGGTTTAATTCTTCAACCAAATATAAAACCCTAACTAGCTTTAGGGTTCAATCCTTGAGCTTAACATGAAAACCTAATCTCCCACTGATTATGACCTTGTTACAGAATGTAAAGAGCAAGACATATTGAGAACCCTTTGAGCATATCTTAAAGAGACTTTGTATTAGGAAGTATTAGGGTTTTTAGGACTTAGGATCTTTTCTTCAGCACTTGCCAGTTTAAAAACACATGAACCAGATGCATTACCTTGAAATGTAGATACCAAAGACACTACAATAATGAATCATCCAATCACTGACATATCCAAGTAAGTTGATGACTGACCTTGAGCAAAGCATGTCAATGAACCAGATATAGACATGTCTTATCTGTTCTTGATGACTTTTCTTGATGATCTGACTGACATATGCCTCTCCTCTAGACTAATAGCCTACATATCCATACTTCATACAGACAAACTATGATGTTGATGTAGTTGATGCAATTCATTCTTCTTCATAGATTATTCTGCAAATAGATCACTTAATGTAATGCCTCATTGCATACATATTGCAACTTACCTTGAGTGATTCTATAATCTTCAATCCAGCAAACCTAAACAAAGATATTATAGCAAACATAGCAAACCATTCCAAGCAACTTTCAATGCACTTGAAGGAAAGTTGACCACACCATTTTGAATGAGCACTTCATCACTAACATGACAAGCCAATATAAATTGATGACAACAAATCTCCTGATGCACTATGATGCATAAGCTTGATCATCTTGACATCAAAGACACAACTCCTTTGATCATTGATCACCTAACATCAATGACCCTGACACACAACTTATTTGATCCCCTAACTCCTTTAATCATCTGACATCAATGACCCAATGACACAACCTAATGCAATGGCAACAAACTCATGCTCTTTTGACATCAATGACAAACCTCATTCCAACATGTTTGTATAAAACTATATGTTTTCTCTATTAAATTTTATAATTCCAAGGGTGTTAATACAAGATAATCTTCAAAAACTTTCTATCCTCTTAAACTTTGTCTTCATAATTGGTGATTGTATGTGTTATCCAATTTTTCATTGTTGATATGTGATACTTGTAGACACCTAAAAATGACCCTTCACAAATCGCTTGCATTGAACATTAATTGAATAATCTAATAATTTAATTAATTTCATTAAATTCATCAATTTCCTCTATTTTCCCTAAATTCAAACATTAATTGAATAATTCTATTTATTTAATTAATTTAATTAATTTCCTCTTTTAATCTTCAAATCCACATTAATTAAACAAATTAAATATTTAATTAATTCATCACCTAATTTCCTCTTATCCATAATTAAATAATTAAAAATTATTTAATTATCCAATTATTCCCCTAAATTTAAATAAATTATTTAAATTTAATTAAGTTGCTATTATCTTCTAAAAATAAATAAAATCAATATTTTATTTATATCTTATCTATTCTTCCATCATGCACAATTAACTAAATAAATTTATTTATTTAATTTTAAAATATCTTCAATTATCTTCCAAAAATAATCTTATTCTTCCATGCACAATAAATTATATAAATTTATTTATTTAATCTTCCAATTCTTCTAAAAATATCATTTTCTTCTATGTGTACAATCAGTCTTATTTTTAGAACTTCAAAAAGCAAATCTAAAGTTGAGTTAATTGGCTTTAATCTTATTGTTTTTATCATCAACTCATAAATTAGAAAAAAAGCATTCTAATTTTATGAAATCAAATCCTATATTTATCCTAGTAAGTAGTTAACTCAATAAATCAGCTTTTAAACATGACACATGGCATGTGCACATTCATCATTTCCTCTTGACTTATCTTGATCATTGATTTATCTCAACCATTGATCGATCCAACCCTGAAACCTATATATACCCCCTTCATCTCCTCATAAATCCTCTTCGATCATTTATTCTCAGGCATCCATATAGTGCATTGAGCATACATCACATTGTTGAGCACATATTGTATCTTTGAGCACTTCTCATTCATCTACGTCCATTTGTTGCAACCATGGGTACGCAATATTGAATAATCCACAAAGAACCAAGAGATCAATACAGTCTAGGTGATAGCTTCATTGTTCTTAATTAGCATTATTCATTGATTATTTAGTTATCATTTAGATTGATCTTTTGAAGGTTATAGGATTGAGTGTTATTGATTATCATTGCTTTGATCTTTTATAATCTCGATTTTACCTATACACATTCTGGCACGCCCGGTGGGACCCACTAACCTTTGTTTTTCTCTAGAAAATTTAAGTTTTTGAAGTACAGTACGAAAAAAGTACAAACATCCAAGAAAAGCACTTTTGGCTTGCTTTGACGCACCTTCGGGTGATAGTCAGGTGCTTTTGGCGCACAGTGACGCGCTCTTGGTCGACAATCCAGTGCATATGCACAGTATTAATGCACTTTTGGTTTTTGGATTTTCTGGAGTGTTTTTCTAATTTTCACAAGGTCCTCTCACATCATACTGATCATATATTGTTAGACAAGCTGATTTATTTATCTCTCAATCATCTTATATACTTCCTAAGCTGATTTATTTAGGAGTATTTATATTTTTTGAGCTAACCTATCATTTCATGGTGTTTGTGGTACGTTCCCAATTGCAGGCTACATATCTCATTATTCATCAACATCCTGGGTCATCAGACAATCATTGAAATCATCATTCAATCTTGCTTTTTTTAATAAAACCTTGTTTTTTGCAGGTCTGTATTAAAAATGTGCATCTGCACCGAATTCAAGTGCTTTTGGTTTGTCAAAGCGCATATGCAACACAGTCACGTGCTTTTGGTCTAAAAGGAAGCACACCTGCACTGAATTCAAGTGCTTTTGGTCTAAAACAAAGTGCTTCTACACCACAGTCAAGTGCATCTGGTATTTTCTAATGTGCATCTGAACCACAGTGAAGCGCTTTTGGTCTATTAATTTATTTTTGCTAACTATTTGGTTTTTGTGGAACTAATCAACTTGTTGCAACATCTTATCACTCAACACAAAGCAAATAGGTTTTCTAACATATCTTTGTAGGGACGAACTATAGTGCCCCTCCTTGTTGGCTTGTGATAGTGGTAGTTCTACATTGCTCTCTGTCAGTCGGAGATAGTTGTTAGTTGTTCATTGCATTGATATAGTTCTGAGAAATTTGATTAGTAGGTTATGATTTATGTTTATTTTGATCTTGATGAACTATTTTTGACTGATATAATTAGACATGTGTTATGAGTTCATGATGGCATTACTATTATTCTAGTTATGATGTGAATTAATATCATCATGTGTCATTTGATTTGTGGTATTTGAATTCAGATAAAAGTTGTTATGATATTGTTTCAAGAGCAGAGATGATGTAGTACTACTCGCTTCGAGTACCCTACTACACCGCGATTCTCTAACTCTCTGTGTGTGGACATATATGTACTTGATCGTATACAACCAATTTTTTGAATGCAGGCTACAGGTACCGAACCTCGACTCCACCTGATATAGCAGGTTTGAGTGGGTTCTTGCACCAATGGGTATCAGTGATGGGAGATAGCGTGAGGTCTATTCTACTAGGTCGGTCCTTGTCTTCTGTTGTGGTCTCAAGTTGTGTTGTGACGCTTGGTCCTTGCCTTGTATGTTGGTAATCTTGTGTTGTGGTGTATAGTCGAGTTATGTTATTAATGCTCATGTTTATTGGATAATATTTGTTTGGCTTAGAACTTGGATTGATACCTTGGTTAAATTTTATGATAGTCTAGAATTAAATTATCTGCTATCCAAAAGTATTTATGTCATAAATTGGAGTTACGGGTAATTAGTATATATTTGGTACAGAATAATTTTTGATATGTGAAATTAATGCCATGAGTTGTCAATTTTAAAATTGTAAGATTTGGGATCTCTTTTTTTATAGCAAGACTTTGAATTCTCAGAGGAGTGGGATGCTGTGTAACAGATGCATGTCTGCATTAATTTTTGAGCTGAATTTTTTTATATATTGTGGGATTTTATTCTGGAGAGGGAAGAAAAGAGAGAGGAGGATTGGGGGTATTACACTAGGTATCAGAGCCTAGGTTGCAACACTGAGACCTCTGAATTGTTGTTGCTGCCCTAGGTTAAACGATTTTCTCATTGTAGTGAGTTGGTAATAGTATCTCCCACCTGTATGCATTAGTATGAAGTTTGATAAGTTTATAGACTTGCTCTTTAAGAAATGAATGCTTTATTCTACTTATGTGTCTGCTATGTTCTTTCTCCTTCTCTGGAAATGTGATGTTACATCTAACAATATGTTCTCCCTGAATGTTAATGCATCTAATCATCTGGTGGCATCATGCATCATGAGTTATGTGGTTATGTGATGTTGACATCTTTACATGGATGTTTGAAAATCTATATCTAACCCCTAGATGGTCATGACCTCTTATGGAAGAATTTCTGTAATTTACGGAAGTTATCATTGTATATGCCTATGTAAGAACTGTATGCAGGAGATCAAATGAGAGCTTGGGTTGGGCCTATGAGATCAGGTATGTGATAATGTAAGTCAATTATAGTTTGAATTATTCTTGTATGAGATATCATACATTCCTTTTATATCTTCTTGCATAAGGAAGCAATTGCATATTTCCGTAGTTTAGTAGAAAGAAATTGTATTATATTAAAGATAGAAGTTGATTAGATAAGAGGATGTAGGTAACATAATTGTTCGAGTGTTGGTTTACATTCTCTAACATATTCTGGATCTTGTGTCCTTGAGTGTTGTGAAGCGGATACTCCTTTTTTGTGGCTAAAATTAGTCACATCGTGATGTGAATTTGTTGTAATTTGGTTGTTTTGGAAATTTTGACAGTTGTTTCATGCGTAGTAAGGGGGGTTAATAGTGAGTTTTCTTTCTTTGAAACTTCTTATGAAAGGAATGGACACTAAAACTCTTTTCTTTATTCTTGATTTATTGAAATTTGCCAGCACTTTGTGACTTAAAGTTGGATTTGATTGTTTTCCATGTGGGTTTGTATTTATTTTTAAATTTTCTATTGTGGATATTCCAAATGTTTGATTTTGTTGGCCCCATTTTGTGGTAAGTGTTGTTTCTATCATGTTCATTTCAAACCTCTGATAGTATGTTCAAGGGAGGACTCCACGGAGAATTGCACTTTGCATGGTTGGCAATTAGTGGAAATAAGATATGAGATGAATTTTTCTGTAGTTATATGTGACTGCAATTCTTTGGATTGTATGAGATTTCTGAAAAAAGTGTAATTAGATATAAGTAGATCACATGATACACCATAAAGGTAAAGAATAGATGTTCTTCTTGTCTTTTATTGAACATTTGTGCTTGTTTTGTGAACAATTGTTGAATATAGATGAGAATGTTGGCAATGGAATATGGCAATATTAATATATTATGTTTCTACCCTAATCTGTGACTTCCAAGAGTAAGTCAAGTTTTAGGGGGGGAGGATGTAGTGTCCCCTCATTGTTGGCTTGTGATAGTGGTAGTTCTGCATTGCTCTCTGTCAATCAGAGACAATTGTTAGTCGTTCATTGCATTGATACAATTCTGAGACATTTGATTAGTAGGTTATGATTTATGTTTATTTTGATCTTGATGAACTATGTTTGACTGATATAATTTAACATGTGTTATGAGTTCATGATGGCATTACTATTATTCCAGTTATGATGCGAATTAATATCATCATGTGTCATTTGATTTGTGGTATTTGAATTCAGATAAAAGTTGTTATGATATTGTTTCAAGAGCAGAGACAGTGTAGTACTACTCACTTCGAGTACCCTACTACGCCGCGATTCTCTGACTCTTTGTGTGTGGACATATATGTACTTGATCATATGCAACCAATTGTTTGAATGCAGGCTACAGGTACTGAACCTCGACTCCACCTGATATAGCAGGTTTGAGCGGGTTCTTGCACCAATGGGTATCAGTGATGGGAGATAACGTGAGGTCTATTCTACTAGGTCGGTCCTTGTCTTCTGTTGTGGTTTCGAGTCATGTTGTGACAGTTGGTCCTTGCCTTGTATGTTGGTAATCTTGTGTTGTGGTGTATAGTCGAGTTATGTTATTAATGCTCATTTTTATTGGATAATATTTGTTTGGATTAGAACTTGGATTGATACCTTGGTTAAATTTTATGATAGTCTAGAATTAAATTATCTGCTATCCAAAAGTATTTATGTCATAAATTGGAGTTACGGGTAATTAGTATATATTTGGTACAGAATAATTTTTGATATGTGAAATTAATGCCATGAGTTGTCAATTTTGAAATTGTAAGATTTGGGATCTCTTTTTTTATAGCAAAACTTTGAATTCTTGGAGGAGTGGGATGTTGTGTAATGGATGCATGTCTGCATTAATTTTTGAGCTGAATTTTTTTATATATTGTGGGATTTTGTTCTGGAGAGGGAAGAAAAGAGAGAGAAGGAGGATTGGGGGTATCACACGAACGTTGAAGACTTGCAATCTTTCTCACTAAGTCTTAGAAATACCTAGATTTTCTTAAAGAAAATCTATATCTATCTTTCTGCAATCTTGTGTGATTGGTTTAGTTGCACTTATCTTAATCTAGGGGGTAAATGAACAAGTGTTCTCCATGTTTGTGAGGTGATAGGTGTATGCTCTCCCCTTATGTAAAAACTTGGGTGACCAAAAACCAGACCCATCTCTTTTTATTTTTTGTTTATCCCTTAGAAGGGCTTGCTTTTGGATTGTGTTTCATCCAAGACAGACAACCCTAAGTGGATTTTTCCTTTGGACCACTTTACAAATTGGTCAAGGTGAAAGCCAAGTCCTAACCAGCGTTAGCCTTTGCCATATGATGCCAATTTGAAAGGATGCGTACCAACACTTTCATGTTAGGTATATTACACTCCTAGTAAAGTTGGTTAAAGATTTTAGTAGCTTGCCAGATGCTTGCAAGGTGTTGGTCCCCCAAAGTAACTAAAAACCACATAGCTAGTGACTACCCAATCTTCCTCCAAACATTGTGATAAATTTCAGTACAAGGGTATGACGCCCCCAAGATTACTCACCATAAGGCTCCCTTGAGATGAGACAGAAATCCTCGGCTTAGCATAAGCTACTAGTATCTTTCTGGGGAAAGGGTGATTGGGTCATCCTTCCAATCCTAGAAGTCCCTATCTATCCTCTCTCACAAAGATGAAACAGTGTACACACCCACATTAGGTGTGATAACACTTGAGTCGATGGAGATTCCAAGTTGTGGGATGATTTATCACAGTGAAGCTTGTCCTTAGGTATAAAAAGTGCTTGATTTGTCTTCAATTGTGTTATACCCATGGAAATTCGGGCTTTTTGTGAACCTTGAACATACACTCATTATTGTCCTCAGCCATCTTGTTTACTGTGTTTTTGTTCTCTTGCCAAGAAATAAAACCAAAATCCTATCAAAATCTTGCCTTGAAAACATTACTATATTCCATAAACACCATTCTGTACAGTTTTCCATCACTAGCTTTCTAATCGGTCACCACTATCTTTGAGCATCAAAAGAGTCAAACTTTAGTCACATCATCACAAATCCTCTTCAAAATGGTTCTGATCATCAACAAACCTAGTTCAAATCCAAAACCTGAAATCACACTTCAAAGAGGCTATCCTTCTAGCTCCAATGATCATGAGAACCTTGTAGATTATGGGGCATATCTTGAGGAACAAGCCTAAATACGAAGACTTTAACACATTTGTAACTCCATGCCAACACTAGAGAACAAGACGATAGTATCACAACTACAAGACATCATCCAAACACTTCATCAAATGCCACAACCCCTAGACCAACAATCCATACAAAGACTACAAACCATCATCCAACCACTTCAACAACATCAATCATCTTGAATACAACAACTCCTTGTCGAACTCCAACAATTCACAGCCACCTACCAATCCCAAATTCAACCAACACAAACATAATATCAACAAATTCTCAATCAATCCTATGTGTCATCCCCCTCAAATTCATACCAACCTAATCCAAGCACATATCATGTTACCCCTACATCAACCTATCCCACTTCTTCTAATGTTAACCAATATCAATATCAACACATTCAACAACAAGAATTCCAACCACAACAATAACAATTCCAACCTAACCCACCTACATATAAACACATTCCACAGCAACAATATCACATTCCACAACAACAAGAATTTCAACCACAACCTCAACAAATTACACCTCAATCCCATGGGTCACCCCCATTATCATACCAACTAACCCACCAACATATCATGTCAATTCCATATCAACCTATCCCATTTATATCCAACAACATCCACTCATCCAATTCCCTATTCCAACATTTCAACTCATCATCAAACCTATTTACAAGACTATCAAGTTCCCTTATAACAAGAACGTCTAAGTTTTCCTTTGCACCAAACTCACGTGTTCTTAAGTCCTTATGATACCTTTGACAAAGAGAACACAACTCCAGCTTATGCATCCTATGTGTACCCTCCATCATCATCCAATCAAATGCAAATCCAAGAGCCTACTAGTCCTATCCCAAAACAACCATGTATTCCCTATCATAGACCATCGGTCCATCAACCTTCTAATCCATCAAGCCCTTCATTACCTTCTTCCCCATGTTCCTCCAATCTTCCACAAAAGGATTCTTGGGAGATAACCCTACAAAATTGGTCCAAGCACAATTACTTGAGCTACCCTTGATAAAACCATCCAAGTCAAATCCTAGTATGTCCAATATCATTATCTCTCCATCCAATCCTACTCCTAATCCTAAACCTACAACATCATCCACCATTATTATCCATCCATTATATTGTTCATCTACCCATACACTCATGAAGGATGCGATCCAATGGCTATAGCAAGGAATCAACCATCTCCATGTCATCAAACACTTATCCAAGAGCCTATCAAAGATCCTTCAAACATCATATCTAGTCCTCCAACCCCATCATATAATCCACAACCCATCAAGCATATTGAAGAGTTTCCTACCATGAGTCCAAGTCAAGATCCATTGTACCTTCATGTTGTTGACCATAAAGAACATATCAAGCTTATCCAAGAGTCTCCCACTTCCACTTCCATTCAAGAAAATCAAAAGCTATGTCAAGAGTATAATCTAACACATGTGGAAACATCAACCCTTTATCTAAATCAAGATCAAAGCACATCCATCCAACCCATCCATAACCTATATCTTTTCAATGATCAAGATATTGTCTTTGATGAAGAACCTATACATGAGCAAATTGATCCCATCCGTAGCACACTTAATTTTATCTATGATCAAGATCCCATCTATAATCAAGATCATATCTATGATTAAGACAACCATGATGATCCTCTAAGCATACTTTATGCATTCCATGGTCAAAAGATTATCACTCTACCTGTTCGTCTCTTACAATGATTTAACAACTAAGTTCTTAAAACTGTAACTCAGAGATTGGACATCTAACTTGAGTAGCTGTCTTAATCGCTATGGAGATGTATTTCACTTGTCAACCCAGGGATGTGAACTTGAAATGGGTCAGCACGGTATGTGCACTAAGAATTTCCAAAGTAGCCACGTTCATTCTATAGCTAAGAAAGACATAATGCTAAAGATAAACTGCTAGAAAGGAAATAACAGGAATGCTAAACATCAACCAATAGCTATTCTAAGATAAGTACATGACAGAAAGTAAAAGTCTGGGCAAACAAATAGGAAACTACTCTGTCTACTTTGGCTGTAGGAACAGACACAGAATAGAATTCTAGTTGCTGTAGGAACATTCAATGCCAAATTTAACTAAATGCTTAACAGAAAATGTAACTAAACTAGAGGGTGGAATTCTCACCAAGTGAGTCCCCTTGGATGAGTATTCCCTAAGACAAATGTAAACTCAGAAATGTGAACTTACAACTTCATTTTATTCATTCGAAAAGATGAGTACAACTGAACATTATAACTGTATTACTGAAAACTGGATAATGCAAGTACAATCTCTAAATAATCAACAACCCCCCAGAAGGAGTATCAGAGTCTTATTTATAGAAGGAAAACTACAAAACTAACAACCTAGCAGGGCAGTCAACTCCAATAGAATAGGAGGATGCCTCATTATGGAAAACATAGAAAGTGGAAAGGAAGTTACGCATGCAGGGGAATCTGGTCAAGCGAGTTGCTTTAACGCAGATCTAGCATAACAGTAACTCCTAAATTTTCTCAACAAGTACTTAAGATTAGTTATAAGGTGGTTGCCTTCGCTCCATTTGACATTTGAACGATCACCATGTTTGACTTTTTATGGTAAGCAACCAACTAGCAGAATCTTCCTCCTCTTTATGGATGTCGATTATATCTACATAACAATATTAGTACACATAATAATTGCACATCTATAACTACCTTGGATTAATATTCATTAACCATATGTAAAATTAACATAGCTAGTTCATATAGCATGTCTTTGCCATGAAAGAAGATAAGAAATGAACTACGCTCAACAAGTTATAGCTTTGTGGTAATGACATAAAAAGATCAGGATTAAAGTATTAAAGTCCAAGATAACTACAGAAAGTGGATAATAAAGTTTAACAAAATTGAGTCATAAACTAGACTCATCACTACCTAGCCATGATCCCACAACTATCCATGAACAAGCTATCCATACTACTCCTATCTGTGATCCATTACATTCTAGCCCTATCCATGATCCAACAACATCCAATTTCCTTGATGAGACACTTGGTCCCCAAGAAATCATTGATAATAAAAAAGATAACGTCAAGGATCCTATCTCTTCACCTCCTACTGAGCATAATGTTAGTCAAGATTCAAGCATCCCATGCCATCCAATGCATAATCCCACATTTTCTCTTGTGGATCCTCCATTATCTTATGTTGATCCTCCACCATCCACCATCAATCCCATTCCAAATCCATTATCCTGTCCCCATGGTCTTACCACCTTCATCCATGAATGTTCTTCCTTAGGAGAACAACAACCACTATCCACCACTTCACCTTCTCCATCTCATAATGGACTCACGTCTTGTTTCCAAAACAACCATCCCATTGTGTACCTTATGTTCCAAAATATGAACTATCAAGGCAAAGGTTTAGGCCTTCATGAACAAGGCATCTTAGAGCCCACCCATGTCGCAATCCATCCACAATCACATGGCCTTGGTTTTTCATCCCAAGTCAAAGATGTCGGTACCACCTCCATGCCTCCACAAGCTAATTCTTCCACTCCATATCCCGGTGCACCTTATCGCACCTCTCACTCATATGTCACCATCCCTCCTCCATCATCATATCATTCACAAAAGCATGTGACCATACATATCCCTCCATCTGTTCTTCCTCCACTCCTTCCAACACCTAATATCACTCTACCTCCACTTATCTCAACACCTAATACTCCTATCTTCCATCTCCTCATCCCTTCATCCATCAGTACACTCATCCCTCCATCCATAAATCCCCTATCATTCCTAATCATGGAAAACGAATGTACACATCAACCCCATATGAAGCTATTCCTAATCCCATGAGATTCAAAAATAAAAATTTGGATGCTTCCACATATATAGCAAAATATCCACAAAATCATCAAGAATATCATGCTATAGGGCATCAATACACAAATGCAAAGCCAAATCCATCTCAAAAGCTGAATACACCCACACACCTCAAAGCAAAAATAAAAATAGTGTGGGTCCCTAAGCAAAAAGAAATCAAGTCAAAGGAAGCATCCATATCTCAATCTATCCCCAAATTCCAAAAATCTCATTCCCCATTAACAAATCCTATGCTTCATATGCCCACACACCTCAAAGAAAAATGAAAATGGTGTGGGTCCCCAAGCAACAAGCTAGTAAGTCAAATAAAGCATCCACATCTCATTCTATCCCCCAATTCCAAAATTCTCGTTGCCCATTAAAAAATCTTGAAAATCCTAAGTCCATTTGGGTTCCTAAATCCCTAAATCAACGATTTCCAATTCCCCTATCCCAATTCCCATTACTCCCCACTCCCCATCCTAGTCAAAGGCTTCAAAATCTATCATGATGTGTGCAACCGTTGGTCTTGGTTCCCCGCCATTCCATGTCATTTCCACATTCTTCTATCCCCCCATCTTATACCCATTATCCTCCATACTTCCCCCATCATACCTCTATGATTTATGCTTTTGCTCCATCACCCATTTATCCTTCCATCTCATCCATCATCCATATCATTATCCACCATCCATTCCATTTCTATATTCCCACATCTACCAAAATACATGTGTGTAATGCTACTTGATATAGTCCATGTGCAAACATGCATTAAAGTGCTAACATACTACCTTGCTATAGGAACAGACACTTGAGTCCTCATCCTCCATCCCATCCAACAAAAGTCAAAAAAATAGTTTTAAAAAAAAGATCAAAATAGTAAAGAGAAATCCCTTCGTCTAATGGTGAAAACTTGGCAAACAGGCACCTTGGATAAGTACCATGATGAAAACCTGGCAAACAAGCATCATGTGTAGATTGATTATCTATGTACCTCACATTTGGGGGCATGTTGTCTCATCTACCCATCCTATCATTCCTTCTACCTATCCTTCATGTCATATCTTCCTTATCCATTATATCTGCCTAGTTATCCCCTTGATCCAATCCATCTTCTTTCCTCCTTTTGATCTTGATTAAGATAGAGGCATAATGTTGAAACATGCTTTGAAAATCTCTTGATATACCTCATCATTTACAACCAATGTAATCAATCCTACCGTCATAAGATTTGTCATGTAAAATCCTAAAGCATTATACCTAGAATGGGGCATGTTATTCCTATGCAACATAGTCTTTGGTGATCACATCCTAAGCACCTCATCCATTCCATCCACTATTGCCTATTCTTTTTTTCCTCCTATCATGAATTCTTCCATCCATCTTACACTATCTATCCATCCCATTTGCTACCACCCATCCTTTTGTTCACTTATCTAATCCCATCTTTCTCCTTGCACCTAGACCTGGTTTACCCTTATCATTGGTATCTAGTACTAAGGCTATCCAAATGCAATCCCATGTCAACCAAAAACATCATAACATTCAAAAATCTAGAAAATCCCAAAAAACATTCAAAAATCTAGAAAATCCCAAAAGCATTCAAAAATCAAGAAAATTCCAAAAATATTCAAAAATCTAGAAAATCCCAAAAACATTCAAAAATCTAGAAAATTCCCAAAAACAATCATAAATCACCTAGTCATCCCAATCCATCAAACACTTCTGTCGTTCTTGTCTTCTATTTATCACTGTCCATCCTTCCACCTCGACTTGACTAACTCAAGAAAAAAATGAACTATGCATCCTTTGAAAGCTAAGGTCCTTACCAAACCCAAAATAAAAAGACTACTCCTAAAGCCATATGTTTTCTCACATACCACTTGCCACATCTGCTACAACAATCCATCTATCCTAGATCAGATCAATAGCCTTTAACGGATATATCTTTCCTACAATAAGGCTTCATCTACCTATCAACCCTGAGCACCCTCTTTGGAAAGAGAATATGTTGGTTGTGTGTTTACTTTATCAGTCGGTCTTTTTATTTTGTTCCTTTCTAATACCTAGTCAAGACAACCTTGATTTTCTATATCTTGGTATGTTGTGATGCAACATGGATTGGGGCATAGTCATTGCTTCGTATGTTGTGTTTGTGGGATGAGCTTATTATCCTACTACAGCTAATATTTATCTTGTGAGTGTTGGAATTAGCATCTTGCATATCAATATCTTTTGCATCTAAGGTTCTATAAAAGGCCTTGTGTTTATTAAGATCATTCTACGCTAAGACTATTTTCCATTAACATTATCCAACAAGGTTCTATTATGTCTAGTAGATGTAAATTCAAACCGTTTGTTTGCAGAGTCAACGTCCTATGCATTGGATACATCGTCACCTTGGTCTTCTATGCCCCAGTGCATAATATCCATATGCTATATCAAAATAAGGATTTCTCTTTATAAATATTCACGTAACTGTTGCAACATCATCCCATCTCATAACACTCCTAGAACTACATATCATCATCATCTCAATCTTAAGGTACCTTGATCCTGTGGATATAGGATATGTAGGCAGTCTGGAATACAAAGGAAGTATCCAGTACTCAGGTACATAAGATATTATCATTTCACCTAAACATCATCAAAACACTTCACCCCATCCATCCCACTCATCCATATCACCCATACATCCTAATCAAATCTATAGCTTTCATGAAGATCGATCAATTCAATATCAATTCTTCTATTCTTTTTCCATTTATCTTCCATCTTTTGTCTAATCTTTCCATCTTCATCTGTGAATTTTCATTTCAAGAGCACACTCATGTTCTTTGAACCCAACTATCCTCTCGAGGGGACATCATCATTATCATCATCATTCATCTTATCGATATTCCTCATCCTTTCCATACCAATCTAGCTAATCAATCTAGCCAAATTATCCAATCACATCCTTTGGTCTTGATCCTTATCTTGTCGTAAACCAAATCAATCAATCAATCAATCATCATTAATCAATTGTCTTATACAAGATGTTGCATTGTCAAAACCAGACTAGATGTCTTATATGACATGTTTCATTTCCTGAAGGCAGACATTATCATGAATCCATCATCAATGGGATATATCATTCCCACATCCTTGTGTTGATCTAGGGATATATCGTTCCCCACAATGACAACACTATCCTTACAATCATCATCAATTAATCATTGGTTTACAATTTGACAAGGGGCAATACCTTGTTTGTTCTTGGAATCATCATCATCATCATCATTCATCTTATTTATTAACTTACCATTATCTTTCCTTGTCACCCTCGCTTTGAGTGACTGGGGCATCACCATCTCTAATCCAATCATTTTTTGCCAAACATATTCTTATGAATCAATCTTCTACCAAATCAAGCACTATGTTTTAAATTTCTTTGAAATGATGTTACTTTGCAACACCATCTCAAAGAGGGGCAAAATGTAGACACCTAAAAATGACCCTTCACATATCGCTTGCATTTAACATTAATTGAATAATCTAATTATTTAATTAATTTTATCAAATTCATCAATTTCCTCTATTTTCCCTAAATTCAAACATTAATTGAATAAATTCTATTTATTTAATTAATTTACTTAATTTCCTCTTTTAATCTTCAAATCCACATTAATTAAATAAATAAATTATTTAATTAATTCATCACCTAATTTCCTCTTATCCATAATTAAATAATTTTTACTTATTTAATTATCCAATTATTTATCTAAATTTAAATAAATTATTTAAATTTATTTAAGTTGCTATTATCTTCTAAACATAAATAAAATCAATATTTTATTTATATTTATCTATTCTTCCATCATGCACAATTAATTAAATAAATTTATTTATTTAATTTCAAATTATCTTCAATTATCTTCCAAAAATAATCTTATTCTTCCATGCACAATAAATTAAATAAATTTATTTATTTAATCTTCCAATTCTTCTAAAAATATCATTTTTTTCTATGTGCACAATCACTCTTATTTTTAGAACTTCAAAAAGCAAATCTAAAGTTGAATTAATTGGCTTTAATCTTATTATTTTTATCATCAACTCATAAATTAGAAAAAAATATTCTAATTTTATGAAATCAAATCCTATCTTTATCCTAGCAAGTACTTAACTCAATAAATCAACTTTTAAACATGACACATGGCGTGTGCACATTCATCATGTCCTCTTGACTCATCTTGATCATTGATTTCATTAATTTATCTCAACCATTGATCGATCCAACCTTGAAACCTATATATACCCCCTTCATCTCTTCATAAATCCTCTTTGATCATTTATTCTTAGGCATCCATAT
Source organism: Cunninghamia lanceolata (assembly GCA_027924645.1). NCBI lineage: Eukaryota > Viridiplantae > Streptophyta > Pinopsida > Cupressales > Cupressaceae > Cunninghamia > Cunninghamia lanceolata. The sequence goes on from BSBN01000082.1 coordinate 6,794,355, forward strand.
AGAGCATTGAGCATACATCACATCATTGAGCACATATTGTATCTTTGAGCACTTATCATTCATCTACGTCCGCTTTTTGCAACCATGGGTACACAATATATTGAGCAATCCACAAATAACCAAGAGATCAATGCAGTCTAGGTGATAGCTTCATTGTTCTTAATTAGCATTATTCATTGATTATTCGGTTATCATTTGGATTGATCTTTTGAAGGTTATAGGATTGAGTGTTATTGATTATCATTTCTTTGATCTTTTATAATCTGGATTTTACCTATACACAATACTTTAGGTTTATTATTTCATTCCTTTCTACTCTGACTAACATATTATTATTTTCACTTTGTCTTATTTGAACCATTCTAGGGCTTAGTTATGTTCTTTTCCATACAAAACTTATATTGTTATCTTCTATGTTTTTAATGTTTCTATCTTTTCTTCCATCTTAATGTTCTTTCCTATTCAACAACCTTTTTCTTTTCTCATAGATGTAACAAGGTAATATTGTGTTCTATGAGTGTCTAATCTCAAAAATAAATTTACTATTTCATCATTATTTTTTATAGTCTAATCTCAAAAATAAATTTACTATTTCATCATTATTTTTTATAAAGATAGTTTCAATAATTCGGTTCTATATCTTTTAAATTGGTGGTCTCTTCAAGTTTAAGCCAATTAATTTACCTAAAATTTGTTCATTGCACATTAACAATTTATCATTATCTTTTGACGATGTAGTTATCTTTTTCTCTAAAAGAGAATCATTTTTCTTTATAAACCTTTATAGTTCCAACATTATCTTTCAAGCCCTCCTCTTTCCAAGGGCTTTTTTTAGAAAAAAATTATTTCTCATTATTCAATAATAGCTCCTATTTTTGTAAACACATTTTATTTTCAAAATTACTCGAATCAATGATTATTTGTGTTTATGGCCATGTGGCTATTGATCATGTTGCATACTTGATCTTGAATTAGCGGTTAATTCAAATTCAAACAATTGATTTCAAGATTTACTTTACCATTAATCTACTAAAATAAGTCTATATAGAAGATGTTTTGGCTCTAATGAGACAACTAATAACTAGTCAATACAATATTGAGTTACTTGACAAAAAAATGAAAGTGAATGAGATAGGGAGCTTTATAATAAATGGTTCATAAGGTATAACACTTGATAAAGGTTTTGTAATGGGGTAGCAAGCTAAGTGGGATTGATTATGGAGGAAACTCCATGGTCAAGCACACTTGAGCCAAATTAGTACTAGGATGGGTAACCTCCCATGAAGTTTTGGTGCTTCACCCTTGTGAGCATCACCTTGATGTAATGAGTGATAAGTAGTGTAATGTAAGAAAAGTGGTTTAACAAAGAATTCTTTTTGTTTTTAAGTTAAATGTTTTCAAACTACTACTAGGATAAAACTAGATCTATGGAAGAAAAAAAATTGTCTCTTTTATATAATAAAAGAAAAAAATCAAACTAGAATATCCTAACATGCTTTAAACTTGGAAAATATTTTTTGCTAAGCTAAAACATAGAGTTGAATGAGAAATTCTTGATTTAAAAAAAAACTAAAATACAAAAGAAACAAATTGGATTTAGAATCGTAAATAGTGGAAAGAGAACAACCAGAGACCAGAAGATGGAGCTCATTGTCCAAGATGCTAGTGTGATGTGTGGATATTTGAGAAATGGGTTATAGTCCACCTCATGCACTATCATCCTAAATACTAGTAAAATGAAATCTTCATGGGCCTAGAATGGTTGATCCTACACACTAGGGAACAAACACAATAAGACAACAAGCCTAGGATATACTAGAATGTGTAAAAATGATAAAAAGTAACCCAATCTATGTACTTTAGAATGATAAATAGAAATGGTAAAGAAGAAAAGAGAGATGAAAACTACCATGCAAGTTGATCTCCAAGAAACTTGTAGCTAAGGACAAGAAAAAGGGTTGTGACTACTTGGGAGCTTTCCATGAATGGTCAAGCCACTGCTTTAGTATTTTGACCTCCACGAGTGTTCAAATATAAAAGGAAGAGAGATTTGTGTGCTCTTAGCCTATGTGCATATAGGAACTAAGAATGATGACAAGAATGTTATGAATATTACTCCTAGATCTATAAGGAGTAATAAACTAGTGTGAATATTAGATTCAACTAGAGGAGGTGATAGTCACCAATAGATATTCCAAGAGAAATATAGAAATAAATGTGATAAAGAGAGTTGCTACAATATTATTCAAACAAAAATGAGAAAAATATTATTGGCATGACGTAGAAGAGGAAGATTTATCCAACCATAGTACAACAAAAAGAGTCCTTGAATAAGCTTCAACAATGGTGGTATATGTAGCAACATAGAGTCAAAAGAGCCAAGAGAGAGTTGCATGTGTTGGAGAGTTGTGTTCTTCCAAGATAAATCCAAATGAATAGGTTTTAAAAAATGGTTTCTTAGAAATTGAAGGGTCATATTCTAATGTCAAATTCATTTTTTGGGTTAACGAGCATTAGAGAAGTTGACAACAAGTAGTTGGGTGGGAAACCAATGTTTCAATTTTTGAAAACTTATAGGATTTTAGAGCATTGCATTGGCATCATGCTAAAATTTTTCTCAAATTCAACATGTGATCTTAGATTAGCAAGGATAATTACAATGTGATGAATAAATTTAGTAATTTAATGAAGGAAAAAGATCTAGGATAAGGCTAAAATGATCCTTTTTCAAAACATGCTAGGAGAATAGACACCAAAGCGAGTCCAAGACATAATGGGAATTTTCCAAGGCACACAATCTTCTATGTTATAAGTAGATCATTCATGATCATGAGAGATGGGTTGTTATGAACCATTACTCATAAAATATGTGTTGATGAATATTTTCTCAAATTATGTAGTTAAACTCTAATAAATTATCACATAATTTGATACTTAGTTAAATCACAAAATATATGAAAACAAATGAACTAGGGATCTCTATAATTAATGGTTTACAAGGCACAATACATGCTAAATATTTTATAGATGGGGTCGTAAGCTAAGTGGGCTTGATTATGGGGGACATCTCATTATTAAGCATGCTTAATATAGAGTATACTAGGATGGATGACCTCCCAAGAAGTTCTAATTCTTCATTGATATGAGCATCACCTAGATTCAATGAGTGCTACGTGGACCATTCATATTCATGAGAGATGGATTATTGTGAATCATTACTTATGAACTATGAATTAATGAAGATTAACTTGAAACTGAATCTTGATAAATCATCACAAAATTATAGATTGTGAAAACACAACATATATGACAACAAATGGTCTAGGGTTCTCTAGAATGAATGGTTAATAAGGAACAACACTCATTAAAGGTTTTATAAATGAATTATTAAGCCAAATGGGATTGAATATGGGGGAAACTCCATTGTTAATCACACTTGAGCTAAAGCAATATTGGTATGACTAACCTCTTCAAAAGTACTAGTGATTTACCCTTGTGAGCATCACCTAGATGAAATGAATGTGTTGACCATTTATGGTCATGAGAGATGGGTTCTTGTGAAACACTACTCATGAAATATGGGTTAATTTGGAATAACTCAAAACTATGCAATCGAATCCTAATAAATGATCATATAATTTGATACACTACAAAAATACAACATATATAAAAATTAAGGAACTAGGGATCTATAATAAATGGTTCATAACTAAGCACTTGATAAAGGATTTGAAATTAGGGTGGCAGATAAGAGGGATTGATTGTGGGTGAAAATCCTTTGTTAAACACATCTAAGCCAAAATAATGCTCAAGTGGGTGTAGGAAATTTTGGTGTTCAACCTATATGAGCATCACCTAGAGGTAATGAGTGCTAAGTTGAATATTCATGTTTGTGAGAGGTGACTTCTCATAAACCAATAGTCATGAAATATGGTTCAATGAAGATTGACTTGAAACTACACATAGGTGACCTCCTTGGAAGTTTCAATGCTTCACCTCTATGAGCATCATATAGATGAACTGAGTACTAAGTGGACCATTCATGGCTGAGAGAGATAGGTTATTATGAACCACTTCTCATAAAACATGGAGCAATAAAAATTAACTCAAAACTATGCAATTAAATCCTATTAAATCATCATTTAATGATGATAATTGTATACTAATCATGTTCATATTGATGATTTTTTGACACATTAAATGTGTATTGTTTTATATTACAATAAAAATTTGATGTTTGATAAGGGTGTCTCACTTTTAAAACCAACATTATTTTCCAAAATGAACCATGACAAGAACCAAACAAAGATATTATGGTGTGTTCTACAAACACTACCTTTGAGTAATTTGTGTTGCATATGTGTTGTCATTGATGTCAACAAAGTTGTGTTGTGGAAGGTTGTATATGATGTCAACAATGTAAGAGTTTAGAGGAGCAGACAAAGGAGCAATTTAGAGGAGCAGACAAAGGAGTGATGATCAGAGGAATTGTGAGGTGAAGGACTTGGTGTTAAAATTCTTGAGCATACTGTTGGATCAGTATCATTTGTACACAATTGTACCTTATCTACTAAAGTTCATGGATAGGTGAAAGTTGTGCTAGACATGAAGATTCTCATTTTTTATGAAGAGTTGTGATTGTTATCTATGGTGTTGTGAATGTTGTATTCATTGTCTCATAGTGATAATCATTGCATAAGATTTGAAATAAAGTGTGTAAAGTGTTTCAAACAGTCAAAGGCATCGAAAGTTGCACTGAAGAAGCTTGGGAGAATGCTCTGCATTCCTTCGTATTGGAAAGTATGGCCTTACAGTTTGGAAATTAGACAGAGATAGGTGTGAAGTATGCATGTTCCTAATTTTAGAGCATAGAAGTTACCACATAAGATTCCAAAGCTAGCAAAACTTGAATACAATGGTTTAGAGTTGTTGCAAATAGAATGAGTCAGAGAAATGCTCTGCATTTCTTAGCATTTGAAGATGTGGTCTTGTGTCTTGGAGGATAGTTGGATACAGGTGAAAGGTATGCATGGTTTAAGTTTCAGATGATAAGATGTATCGTAAAGGTTCTTCGGAGTTAGCAAAGTAAAGACAAATCATGTTGTTGATTAGGGTTGTCAGGAGAAGCCACCGCATTTCACTACATTTCAATATTTGACATTGTTGTTTGAAGGATAATTTCAAACTGATTGTATGTTTTCTCATTTCAAGTTTCAGGTGTTGAGGAGTACTGCAAGTCTATTTTTCAATGTCCTATTTCAAGACTGTGTATTTAGATTTTGCAAGAGATGATGGGTTCAATGCCTATTTGTTTGTGCTAGAAAGATGATGCATATTTTAGAGAAAGGAATGTATAAGAATGGTTTTTTAAGTCATATAATGTTTTTGAAGTGATCTGCATAGTGTTATTTGGTTTCTCTGGTACCGCTTTAGGTCTAGAGCTAATATGTGGAAAGATAAGTGCTTGTGAAGCTAACTTGATATATCTAGGTGATTGTGCCGTGTGTTTGGAAGTGTGTGCCATCTTTGAGATGTGTAAAAAGATAAAAATAGGTCTTGTTTATCACTTGGTTTGAATCATATTGGATCTCTACATAACATTGGGTGTCAACTTGTTGTGGCCGTTGCACGTTTCAACTTGGCCGACATAGAAGAAAGTTTTTTAAGCTTGCGGAGGATATAAATGAAAGATCATGTTTGGTGTGAAAAGGATGAGTGTGTGAGAGTGTGTGAGGATGTATGTGCAAGTGTGAAGGAGTATGTGTGTTGTGGAAGTAGTAGAGTGGTTTTGAGCAGAGGTGTTGAAGATATTTGTCAGTGTGAAGAATGTTGATGCTGCAGAGGTAATTGATCAGTGGAATTTGTCAAGTATTTTGTATAGAGGTTGTAGCCTCTTTCTATAAGTTTTGTAGCATTGTAGAGAGTTGTACCTTCTTTTGGTTGAAGTTGTGATGCCCCGTCATGAAACCCTAGAGAGTTAAGTTAACTGAACAAGAAAATGCAGAAATATATATATATTTTTGAAACAATTATATGCAATAATCACTAGATCAACAATACTAATAACAACGTCAACTAACATCTCTAGGGACATAACTGCATCAGTAAAACATAGTCTCTTACAACACAAGTTTATATACCTTTTGATACAACATAAAAAGAATACATTTTTCATTTACAAGATATGAATGAGATCAAATACAGGATTCCATGATTACAAATCTTCTTGACTAATTACATCAGTTTACAATATACAACAAGATTATACAATACTAAAAGTATAATGCAACTCTAAGGATGCAAGTACAGATCTAGAACTGGAAACACATATGTAGTGAACACGAACTAGGATGCCCAAGAAAACCAATGGATTAAGCTCTTCCACACAACCATGTGGAACCCTGAGGTCCAACCCCCGAGCTAGGAGATAAATATGAGGTTCCACTAAGTCAAAGGGTACAAGTAAGTAGATACAAACTCAACACAGACAACACAAATCATCAATGCAAGACATTACTCCAAAAGCAACAACAAAAGATAACAAAAAAGAAGTAACTAGGCTGCAGTAGGGAGAGTGTCATCGCATGGTCCTAGCATGGGTTATCCAGGCTATCTCTCTCTAGAAACTAGCCCCCATCTATGGTTATCCTGGTAGCCTCTCTCTAGGCACTGGCCCCATAGGGTGACACATGCGGAACTGACACATCCTCTCATGGAGACAAGGAGGTCGATCTTGCCAACTAGGCCTTCTCATCCCATGCTTAGCCTATGAGAGCACTCAAGGCATGGGTGAGGCATTATACTTATCTTGTTATGTGAATTAACTACCCAACCCACCTAGATTAATTATTATGTTATCACTTGATTACAACTTCCATGGGGTTATCCAGGCAGCCACTTTGGGCACCAGCCCCTCCATGAAAGCCACTCTCCTACATACAACTAGAACCCTTGGCCAACAAACAGAAATCACCACAATGACATGCATGGGAAGGAGACTGCAAGGCATCAATCCTCTTGCACACTAATTCACTACATGGTCAATTTCAATTTCAAAACAATAATCTTTCCACACCGGGACCTCAAAAGAAGACATTACAATTAAACTCCTGTCACAGTGCTATACTAGACTCCAAGCATCCTAACCTCTAGAGCTATGTAATCTTAACACAAAAGAACCACTAGTCATATTTCCATTTCATGATACTGGACTCAAGGTTTAAATGACTTGACACTTACAATCATGACGACCTACTAGAAACAATTTAACTACACAACTCAGAACCACAGTAAATGCACTAACCTAATTCCTTCATTATTATATGTCGATAAAAATTGACAATGGAACTACAAGAATTATTATATAATATATCTAACGTCAACTCAATCATATCACCTTTCGAATGACATCAATATAAAATCATAAATCTCGTCCTAGTAAAAATCACAACTTATATAAGACAAATGCAAAGATATCATTCTAACTAACATTTATTCAATCTATTTAGATAATTAATATTGCAATTAAGTCTATTATAAACCTAGGATTGTTCCAAGCTTTCTTTTACTGACTTATGACTATTAAAATAAGAGCACTCTAGCATTAAATTAGAATTAATATAACACAAAAGTTCATTAACAACTCTTTACTATAAATGAGAATAATCTTTATTTCCATAATCCAATATACTTAGGAATTGGTTAAAATCATATAAAATAAATTGACCAAATAACTACACAATAAAAAAAACTGAGTTACTATAGACATTCATGGAGTTTATTTAGGAACTTTCTAAAAAAACTTATTTACTAATCCTTCTACTGCAAGCTTAAAAGACACTTGCTAATAAAGCATAAATGATAAATGAGAAAGTATTTTCAAATAGAGGCATAAGATTCAGAAAGAGGGAACTATAGAAACAAATCCCGCAGATTCCCAACACCCATGGCATATTGCCAGGAAGTTTGCAAAGGCCAGAATTAATGAAATTATAGAGAGAGCGAAGGATTGCAAGGAAAAAGAAAATTTAGATCGCAGCTCACAATTTTTAGGTAATATTATTTAATATTTGTTTGTAAGAATAGAGATTAGAAGACACCGTATGGCTGCGATCTGGCTCAGGGAAGGCAAAACAAAGTTAAAACGTTTATGAGCAATGAAAAGCATCTAACGGAGAAAGAGATAACATTAAGAAAAGAAAATTGTAGATGTTTTCATTTCATGAGTCTAGCGGCATACGGCCAGCTAGTAAGAAGGTTGTCACAAGATTTTCAGAGAAAAATAAGTTAGCACATTTGGAAAAAAGGAACAATAAGGAGGAGGCAGAGGTTGGATCGACCCCACTCAGCAAACGTCCCCATGCAAAATTAAAAATTTTGTTTTTTGAAAGAGAATGACTTCCCAAAGGGGAACCATACGGGGGTAAATAGCAGATGTGAAGCTGAGTTTACTAAAACAACATGGGCTCATTCAATACATTCAAACAACTACCATAAACAAATTTTGGCAGAGTCTAAAGATTGCATGATTACGGAGAGTCGTACGACGGCACACAAAGCAGAGGTAAATTTTCATTTGAGTAATCATTTTACTAGCAAAACAGTTTGAGGGTTGAGCTGGGTGAGCCGTATGACAGCACTGAGAACAGAAAGATAGTTAAGGGACTGGTAAGTAGAATCAAAATATCAATTTCTTTGGCCCAGGTCACAGCCGAATGGTCTTTAACTTGATAAAGGTTTGCAGATTTAACATATTAATATTGCAAAGCTCAACTCAGAGGGGAGTAATAAGACAGTCCAGAAATAAATCTATTGCTTGAATTGACAACTTTTACAGTGGTGCAAATAGGGAAAGAACAAGACAATGAAGAGACTATTTAAATTTTCTCATGAATTTCTGGGGACATTGCAAAACTATCAAGTTCAAAGTTATAGGAAACTTCAACTTCAGATGGCGACAGGAAGACAGAAAATCAACTGAATTAAAGAGACATGTTCAAATTATACACAAGAGGTTCAACAGAGACTTAAACTAATTTTATCTGATTTGCTCAAAAATACAAGTAATCATACCTGAAATTTGATCCGAGGCTTCAAAATTCTTCAGCTCCCAACTTCTTTAGCTTCCGTAACAATTTTTCCCCAATTTCTATCTCTTCCTTCATAGAATCCCTCCTCCCTCCAAATAACCCCCGTGAGACAAAAATAGACAAATCTCATAAATTTCCCACTACTAGAATCCATTTCAAAATCCCCACTGTCTCCCTAAAAAGAATGCAATAAAAAAAATTTCTTTTCTCAGAGAGATTTTCAAGTCAGAGATTTTTCATACGACAACTCACTAGCAATAAATTATTAACTAATAATATTTTTCAAACTACCATATACTATTTCAACAATAAAATAATATTAATGACTTATAACAATTATCATTATTACAGTAATTAAAGTTATTAATTAAATTTTTATTAAACACTTATACAATATTATCAATTTTCACAATATTAAATAACAACTAGATAAATACTATTATATCTAACTTATTAATACTATTATTATTATAATAATAATTCATTTCCAATCATTCCACATAGACTGAAACCAACAAATACAACCAAAGACAATTGCATACCAATGACAACCATTAACCCGAGGTCAAAACCATAAAGTGACATTAAGACTCACGACCACAAACTGAAAACAAAGACTGACCTAGGGAACCCCATATTATCTCCCATCCACATTATCCATTGGTATAAGGGCACACTCAGACCTACTAAGTCAGGTGGAGTCGATGCCTGGTACCTACATCCTACATCAAAATGATATGTTGCATACGAGTATAAACATAAAAAACACACACACAGAGTCAAGGAGTCGCAGCGTAGCAGGGTACTCGTAATGAGTAATACTACACTGTCCCTGCTCTGAAAGCATATCAATAAGCATAAACATCTCTAACTAACAATTTGTGAGGCCTACCTTTTTCACTTCTGTTCATGAGACTATTTGTAGTGCTATTGCTATTACTTTTATGTTAAAGGACTATTGATCCTAGAATTTTGTTTATTAAACCTAAATGAATTGTAAGAAAACAAATCGTGCAATGATAGTTAGATGTTGCTTTTAAGAGAATGATGAATGGATAATTTTAGAAATAGAACTTTAATGTGATTTCAGTATGATTATATGGTAGAATATTTAGGTATGCTTGTATTTTAATTGCTTCGGCTATGATATCTTTATGTGTTATTAACTTCGAGATTGAGTGTGCAGGTATTGCTAACGACACCACAAATATAGGAGATTGTTCCACACCCTATGTTGTATCCCTTGTGAGCCGTTCTAGTTCCACGAGGAACTAAGATCAACTCCGTGTATGGTGGAAATGTTGTAATGTTGTAATGTTATAATGTTGCACGGGGTCAAGGGAATTAGGTCTACCCTCTGAATTACTTGTATTGTGATATGTGTTGTAAGAAATGTTGTTATGAGTCTTGTTTAAGTTTATTTCTTTTAGACCCTCTTCTTGTGTTTTTACTTAACTCTGGGAGTCCTAACTAGGTTAAAATCAACCCTGGGTTATACCCCATGGGTCTAGGGGCCCTTTTGACTAGGATAACCTTGGGATAACCTCCATATGGTCACTTTAACTTCACAGTGAAGTTAAGTGACGAATTTGGGAGCATGGGGATAATGGGATGAGTGGAATCCACACTCAAGCCCACTTCCAAGTCATGGAATGACTCCATGATCCACCAATAATGGAGTGCTTTGTCTCCTTGTGCCTCTCTTTTGGTGGGAGTTCCCCATAAAAAGGGTGGTGTGTCATCCACTTCCTTTTTATTTCTATTTTACTTATTATATTTTATTTCTCCATGTGTTGGAAAAGGGCTATAGTGGGGGACCTCTTGAGTGGGGTTAATTGTTTAAAGTCCACTAGGGATAATGGATAAAGAGTGGGTTTAGTTTTTTTAATGCCACTTGGGAATAAGGAAAATGGAGGGAATTTGTTTTAAAGAAGAGAGGAGGGAGAGGGTAAGGGGGTTGGATTATTGTGGAAAGAAGGAGAACTTGGAGGAGGAGACTAAGGGTGGAGCTCTTCTTCAACTACATCCATAATAGGGCTTGTAAAGGTTAGTGAGCCAGTTTACTCACCTATGAATGTTTTGTTCTTGTATGATGAATGTGGATATGCAAAGGTTGTCTATGTGTTATTTCTGCTATTTTGGGTTTGTGTTGGGTGTTTGAAAGAGCTTCTTCCAATTGGAAGACAATGCTCATCATGTATGGGGAAGGGAAGGTGTGAGCCTCCTCGGGTGCATTCTTGTTCTTGGTATATGGAAGCCTTGAGGGCATGTTGGTAATTTTGAGCCAAGAGGGCTATAAGGCTTGAGAGCCTATTTGGGATATCCCTGTGATTTTTATTATTTGGATGGCTTGAGGCCATGAGATAAGCTATGATAAATGTTGAGAAGAATGACACCTTGGAGTAGAGTGAGTCTACTTCCCTACCCTCTTTAAACTCACCTCAGCTGAGTTTTTGTGTAGTGAGTAAAACCATGGGTGTTATGTGTTGTTTGTTCTAATGTTGTGAAGTGTTTTTGGTCTATTCTACCCTGGGTGTGTGGAGGATCTCCCTAGCTCGGGGGTGACCCTCTTGTGGGTCTATGGTAGGGAGGAGAGCTTGTTGTGTGGTATATTCTTTCCTTGGTTGTCATACAGGTATATCTTGGAGCATGTTGAGAGGATTGGAGGAGTTTTTCCTTGTTTAGAGAAAATGTTCTATCTCCCCATTTGTAATGAGAGCTTGGTCTCTTTAAGTTTCTTCCTGGATAAGTTTCTTTTAAATAGGAGAGATTGCTCCCTCTGAAAGTTGTAAAAAAATTGTATTGGGAGAAGAAAGTAATTCCTCCCTTAGAGTGTTTGTGAGTTGTGAAATCTTACAGTTGTTTATTCTTGTTTATCAAATTTGTTAAGTTGTGGAATTAGTTGTTGATTTAGACAAAGTTGTTAAAATTGTATTGATTAGTGGGAATGTTGAAATTAGTAAATTGAGTAGTTGAAATTTGGACATTTGAAAGAGAAAAGAAATTGTGTTTTGGTTATTTACTTTTATTGTTGAGAATAAATGCATATGAGTATTTATTTCCTTGTTATATTAGATGCTATTAATCTTAGATTGAATTTAGTTACTTGTAATTTAATTTCAATTAAAAGGAAAAATAGTTTTCTTTGAATGTCTAATGTTAACACTAGCTTGTATGAAGCTTAATTTCGTAGTTGCAATTGATAATAAGATTGTAAGGAAAATAAGAAATAAATTTATATATTATCTTGCCTATGATAAATATTTGATAAAAATATATATATATATACATATTTATATATATATAAATATATATATACATTTATATATAAATATAGTTTTATGTATTGATGAATAAACTAAGATTCTGAAGAAATTATGAAATTGTGATGATATATATATTTTATTTAACATTAACGAAATAGCAAATATGATGTAAAACTTCGCAGTTTACATGAAATACACAGTCGAAACTCATATGAAAAATGGTGGGGAATTAAACCCCCATCGAAACTTAATAACAAAGAGGGTGTGGGGAGGGGCAGAGCCCCACCCACACCCCATGAAGTGGGATGTGGGTGGGGTTCCACCCCTCCCCACACCCCCACCTTCACTGAAGCCGCTGCGGCTTCCCACACCCCCCCATCATACACCACCGCGGCCGTTGCTTCCACCCTGCGCCCGCCTTGCCGCTCCCTGCGACCGCTACACCCCACAACATCGCCATGACCTCCGCCCGCCATAGTCACTACGGGCAACACCACCCCCACTCCCATCCACAGTCCACCATGACCTCCATAACCCCGCCCTTCATCCGGAACCTACGGCCCTTCTCCAACGCTGGACTCCCATCGTCGCCGCTCGACCCTTCCCTGCTTCACATCATTGAAACACAAAAAAAAAGAGATTAGGGTTGTACATTGCTCACCAATTTGAAGTTTATTTTATATCATCACACTCTATTATTGAGTGGAGCATGATTTAAGGTGTTATATAAATGTATATATATTTATATATATGTGGGTACATTTATATATGTATATATATAAATGCTAATTGTCATATAAAGGTGAGGTTCTAGATAAACAAGAAATATAAATGTATGTATTGTTTTATGCATAAGCTTTAATGAGAATAATTATATAAATATATATATATATACAAATAAAATATATATATATATATGCATTGTGTTCAAGTATGTTAATATTTAATTAATTGTTGCCCAATTTCTTTTATATAAACAAATTGTGAGAGCGAGTTTTTTTAAAAAGAAAATTATATATATATATATTTGTTATATATCAAAAGAAATGAAGAGACAATCAATTTGACAACAAATAAATAAGCTCAATAGTTCGATCTGTAAGAGAAACTGCGAGTTTAGAGTTAAAGTATTACCAAATGGTTTACCAGGGAAATGAAACAAAATAAATGGATAAATAAATAAATGAATGAATGTAAAATAAGAGGAGATACAAGTTAATATCGATATAGAAAACCAAATAGGGGCCAACCAATCATCCAGTAATTTAAATGCTGGATTTTAAAACCAACGTAAACGTAGTAGAACTAGTATGCCAGCATAGTGAAGGCACACGTGTGTAAAATATTCCGTAAACAAACTTATCGCTACACCTTAAAAGTACGCGTTCAAACATGCATACGCGTGCGAGGGGGAAATACAGAGTAGTAAGGGAAAATTTTTGATAGTTCGTATCATGACCACATGCCGCATGTGGACATGACACGCGTGTTTGCATGTTGTGACCGCATGGGAAATGTGGGCATGACACAATTAGATAACATTCAATCACATAAAGCATCGTAACATTACTCTGCATAATCAACTGACCATCAACTGAACATGTCAAAACATAGCATAACTGTACTATCAATAATGTCATCATAATGATCATAACAAATGTCAACAACCACATCAATCAACCATAGTCCATCATGAACATAATAAGCATAAACCATAAGTCCATCAACCATATGTCTCAAAACTATCTAAGTGCAATAGAAAAACTATCAACTGTCACAAGCCAAAAATGAGGGGCATTACAGAAGCCATAAAAACTATGATTCAGGGAGTTGTAGCTTCCTTTGGGTTGTAGCCCATAAAACTTGTTGTAAATCTATTTTATTATTTGTGAGGCTAGATTTTGATAGTAGATCCAAGTAGCTTTCTCACCGTGGTTTTTCCCTTCTAGGGTTTTCCACGTAAATCTAGTGTTATGGTTGTGTGATTGTGTGATTGTGTGTTGTGCTTTAATTTTCATAGTTTGATTCTTTATTTGTTTAAGGTAGTAGAAAGATTTGGTTGATAAAGTTAAATTGGATTAAGTTTTTGGCATATATTGATTCACCCCCTATCAGTATATCAGTGTGTTCTAACAATTTGAGCTACCATAGATGGATTCCTCAAGTTATATTTTTAGTTGTTATATCTAGACTCCCTCCAAGTCCATAAGATGTATACCTTTCAAGTTCAATATCACCTTCCATGGTTCATGTAACTTAGATAATAAGCCACATATTTCATGGTCCAAGTACAAATGTTCTTGGTTCCTAGCACCTTGGTGTCATTCATGCCCCCTCATTCTACAAATTCATCTAAGTTCTTACCTCTTCCAAACAAGCCTTCAATGTTGCATTCATCATCTTCAAAAATTTATCACTTGTGGACTTCTTATTCATGTGGAGCCTACCTCTTTTTTATTAGATTCACACCATTTCTCTCTTAGAAGTTACTTAATAGACCAAAAATTCATGTGGTCCATTTATCATCCATCTAATGGTGTACGAGGATTCTTTCTTGTGGTAATGACATCATAGTGGCTCCCACATCTTTGCTCACCTCCTTCACTTTTCAAAGCTTTTCATCAGCATTTCCATACCTGACACCCTCTAAGTTGAACTAGTCATTGATCTATTCAAGGGATTGGATGTTGTGGCTTCTTTCACATCCCTTGTCCATATGACACTAGATCCCACTCATAGTGGATTCCTTTTTAGGGATTCTTAGAGCTCCCTCCATGCTGACACCTTCCAGGTTGTGTCAACTATTAATTCAAAGCAACATTTGACAATTTAGAGCTCCTCGACATTCCTTGTTAATTCAAGCTAGACCCTCTCATTGATGATATTTATGCAAGAGTCATCATTTCATTTCTCCACTCAAGTATGCTTAATTGTTTGGTTAAATCAATGTTAATCTGATGCAACCCTCTCCATCTCATGTCCAACACACACCCCACTTGCCTCAACATCCATTGATCGTGAGAAATCTCTCATCATTTATGGTGGTTGTTTAGGATTAATTCTCCACAAAATCACGTGGGATCTCAATTTTCAAAAGTAAAAGGTGGCATTTGCATGCGACGGAAGCCATCATGATTTCATTTTCATATGGCTAGAATTATTAACTTCTTGTGCCAACTGCCTCTTATTCATTGATCTAGCATCATTTGAAGACAATCATATAGATGTTGTAACCCTTCTTAATCTATCCATTATCTTCTTTCTATCATTATTTATTCTTTTGAAAGTTCCTAGGATTTTCTATTGTAATTGCATGAAGGCTCCTATGGTTTTATAAATAAGAGTTCTGTATAAGGTTAGTTTAGAACAAAATAAAAAGAGATTAAAACAATATTAAACCCTTTATTCTAAATCAAGTCATACCTCTGATTGAGCTAAAGTTACATCTAAAATAATGAAAATAATAAGAGATCTCACCAATGTAACCTTGTTTTACCAATGATGGTGGTTGTGCTCTAGGATTTATGATTGAAAGAAGTAATATGAGGTGCTCAGCTCAATAACATAAGTTTGCATTAAAATGTTCAATATTATGACCTGTAAGAGGCTCAATTTATAGATTTTTTTGATGGATTGATAAAGATAAGATTTGAAGATGGATAAAGATAAGATTTTTAGAAAAAAAGCAGAATAAGGATGAGGATAAATCATGAAGAAGATAGGATAAGATATTTATTTATTTATTTTAACTAGTTGCACACTAGTTAGAAATAGAAATAAATCGAAAAGGATAAGAAAGGATAATTAATAGAATTATCTAATTATTTTTAATTAATTAGATGAACATGAGTTAGAAATAGAAATGAATCATGGACGAGATATGATAGGATATCAGTAAATATGAATTAAGAATAGAAAAGAATCATGAAGAAGATATGATAAGATTAATTAATTAAATAAATATAATTTATTTAATTAATGTTGGAATATTAGAAGAATAGATAAATTAATTAAATAAATATGATTTATTTAATTAATGTTGGAATATTAGAAGAATAGCTAAATTAATTAAATAAATGTTATTTATTTAATTAATATTAGAATATTAGAAGAATGAATAAATTAATTAAATAAATATGTTTATTTAACTAATTCAATGATGTGAGAAAGTTAGTTAGTGAATGCTAGAATATGGTTAAATTTAGGTGTCTACATTTTCCCCCCTCTTTGAGATGTTGTTGTGAAGCAACATCATTTCAAAGACAAGTAAAACATAGTGCTTGATTAGATTAGAAGAATATTTTGATTTGAAAGAAAATGGTTGGATTAGGGATGATGATGCCCCAACCACTTGAAGTACGAGTGACGAAGAGGAATGATGGTAGAGATGATGATGCCCTCTTGAGAGGGAAAGCGAGTTCAAATAACATGGATATGCTCTTGAAATGGAGGAAGAAAATGTTGGTAAAAATGCTTAGTGATGAATGAAAAAGAAAGATGAAGATAGAAGAAAAATGGATAAATGTTAATAGATAGAAGTGATCAAAGGGGGAATGGAAAAGAGAGATGAAAATTAAAGATGAATGATGAATGTCGAAAATGTGCAATGAGAGAATGATAGATGAATGGATGGATGATGAGAGAATTATTTGGACAAGAGGATAGAGATAACTAGGTGATAAAAGATAAATGATAATGGATAATGTGCTTTTGGGATAACAAGCGAGTGATCTTGAATGTAGGTATTATGGTAATATGTGGTGAGAAACTATTTTAATATAACATGAGATGTTATTCACCAATGTATAAATACCAAGGTAACGATGTATCCCATGCATAGGACTAACTCACAAAAAATTCGCAAGCAACCCTATACCGTATAGCACCATGATATGGAAGAACATGATACCATTGTGATAGGTAGGCTAGGAGGACTAATCTAGATACAAGACAAAAAAATGCACACAAACAAGAAAGTGAGAATGATAATACACACAAAAAAGCAAGAAAGCATGCACAAAGTGATGAAAAGATAATTTCCCCTAGTCAAGATGAAAATTGATGATTGATTGATGATGATGATAACATTGTTGATGGTAAGAACAATTCAATGATAGTGTTGTTAACAATAAGAAATATAAAAGGATTGGGAATGATATATCTTGATGATGATGATTTGATTTGATCAGGTTTACAGCAAGACTGTAACAAAACCAATGGATTCTTGTGGATGAGTTGTGAGATTTCTTAGCAAGATTGTGTGGAGTAGGATAACTTGCACTTAGATTTATTACTTTTATTTTCTTTGGGATAGTTGCATTGGATTGTATTTGGATATCCTTTTGTTGGATACCAATGGCAAGGGAAAACTAAGTCTAGGGGCACGGATGAAAGGAGGATTGGATGGATTGACTAAGGGATTGTCGATAGTGGATAGAATGATTAGGAGAATCATGAAGGATGGAAGGAGGGGTTCAGTATGTGATCTCCAAGGACTATGTTTCATATGAATAAAATTCCCCACTCTAGATGTGTTGCTCATGATGAGGCATTGTGATGTTTGTGATGATGTGTAGTAGGGAGGATAAGTGCAAATGATGGATGGGCGTATGCGAAGAGGTTTCCAAAGCATGTTTTGACATTGATGACCCTATCCTTGTAAAGTTTGAAAACAAGGAGGGAGGATGGATGGGAGATGATAGGATGTGTAAATATAGTGGATGGGATGGATGAGGAGTGATAAGGTAGGAAAGGCTTGCCCCTAAGTGTAGGGTGCTCTTTTTTAGTTGATTATGCATGATGCCCACGAATGAATTTTCATCATGGCACTTATCCAAGGTGCCAAGAAATGGTTTTCACCATTGGACGAATGATTTTATTTTTACTATTTTAATTTTCATTTTTTTTGGTGTCTGACAACACCTCAGAGAGGTTTTCACTAGGGAACTTCTTTTGTATATTTTTCTATTTTTCTATTTTTTTAAGTGTTTTAGATTTTTTGAATTTGGGATACTGGGATGAGAGTAGATGGATGAATGGATGGATATTTGTTAGACTCAATCATTTATTTCCAAAAGGATATGATAGGATCCCATTCTAAATAATTGGTACACACAGACCATATTAACTGTTTTTGCACTCATAGATGTTGGTAGAGATGCTTAGTGATGGAAAAGTGGATATCTCCTAGATGTAAACAAGGTGCTATTATAGCTTTGATGATAGAGGATGCTACTAAGGGATATGGAGTGGAAGGTAGTTTGGATGGAGGATGGATGGATTATACAAAGACATGGATAAAAAGGGTATGATGGGGGAGATAGGTTGGATAATGGATTTGAGGGTGATAGGATGACGGGATGGATATAGGAGGTGATTTTATGGGGTCAAGGGGAACTAGGACCTATTGATAACTGAGAGGGGGGTGAATCAGTTATCTCAATTAGTTTAACATTCAGAACTTTCTTATTAATTAATGCAGCATCAATTCAATTAAGGAAACATAACCATGAGATTGAAATACACATGACACAATATTTTTGATGTGGAAACCCTGTTAAGGGAGAAAACCATGGGGTGATTAACCCAAGATTGTATTCTTTGTTAGAAGAATGGAAATACAAAATGGCACTTGCCAATTAGGGCTCACTGCTCGAGTACACTACTCACAAGAGGCTCACTGCCTACACGAGACTCACTGTCTACAAGTTGTAAGAAGAATAATAGGATCCTTGAACTGATGAGATGCATCCACATATGCAGGGGTTCAGTTCCGGTTAGGCTCAATACACTGATCTGCTGCACTTCATCTTTCCTCTTCTGTTGTGCTGCTCTCCTTTTACATACTGGACCTTCCTTACTACTTTCACTCTACTCTACTGCTTTTATTCGCACATCACTAAAACCACAACACCTCTCACAACTAAATCTATCTTGTATATATCTGCACAAGTGATTTCATCACCTTTCTAGTCGGCATCCGGAATAGTCAATATTTTCCACAAACTCTGATCTGTCGGTTGAATCCTTGCTTACCAAGTAATGTGGATCAAGGATATACTTGTAGAAGTCATCAATCATGTCTTCCAATCATAACTTATGCCTTAATAACCTTTACCAACATCAGTAACACATCTGGAATAATGTCTGATGTTCTATCAGTCAGTTCTTCCTCTATCCATATTGCCAATCAGGAACCCAACACTCAACTATTCATATCTTTTTCTTCATCTATCACCGGAGGCTAAATCCTTGGAATCTATCAGTCCAGGTAGTCCTCTTGATTTCCCCAAATCCACACTTCACTAAGATACTTCCTCTGAGAGATCCGGACCTGACTGTCAGACCTCACCACATGCTCTATTCTTGCTTACCAAACCTCAACACTTCTTCAATCTGACTTCCGGTAAAGACTCATCATGTCCTACGGATGTGTGGGATAACCTTTGTTGCCATCAATGACAACATTCATGAATCCTTATAGTGTCTCTTGCCAACAATCTCCCCCTTTGGCATTGATGGTAACACTTAGTGAAAAATGACTAAGTGTCACACTATACTCCCCCTTGGCTGATGCTCTATCTTTATGTACATTTTCCGGCGCTCCCCCTTAGCTGGATTCCTTATTTTTCACTACTCTTCACTCCCCCTTTGACATCAATGGCAAAGGATAGGTTCTGCATACCAAAATTTTCAAAATTTCAATTATACTTAGCTGCATAAGTATATACATATGGCATATTTACATATACTAAAGAATGTCTACAAAATTTGTCTTCAATTGGACAAATTTTGTTGGCCAACTTTGCTTCATTCTGTCCAAAATTGATATATGACTGCTTAATAGGAATGCAAACGCATCTACCCTTTTTAGATCTGTCAGATCACTGGTTCGGGCTGTGATCTGAGCTTCTTTTATGGCCTCATGCATGGCCTCTAACTTAGGGATAATTATCCCTCTGAGTTCACCCAACCTACTTATTCTATTTTTCTTTTCCTTCTCCAGCTTCTTGATTTCATTCAAGATTGCAATAGTCTGACATTCTTGATTTATTATGGAAGATGAGAGAGGATCAAAATTCTTTGATAGATTTGTCAGTTTGTCCTCCTATTCTTTTACTTTCTTTTCAATGTCCAATGTTACTTTGGACCATGATAAACAAAATTTGTACATTTCTCCGCCATTTTTAAGAGAATTTTCTAAGCTCTTTATCCCTATATTCATATTCCTCCTATCATTAGTTATTAACCCTTGTACCTCTGATAATCTTTTTGTCAAAAATTCCTTTTGGACCTTATCTTCTGCTGACTTCTCTAGGGAATCAAAATGTGTGTTAACACAATTGACTAGAGTTTTAAGATTACCGGATGAGGAGGCTGAGGGATCCTTCTGAAAAGATGGCATAATCTTTTCTAACACTCCAGATGCGGCTTCTATAAGCTCACAGTCTTCCATGTGAGACTTCAAGAGCTTTTCTTTGGCCTTTGCATTAGCAAATGAAGCTATCTTCATTGTTTGTACAGGACAAAGAGAGTCAAAATCAAATGGCCCTTTGAGCAGTTCCGGTTCATCAATCTCCATAGTCTCTTTTGTCAAGAAGTCCTTAACAGATTCTGTAGTGTCTCTTGCCGGAGACAGATTCTTCTTCTCTTCTGCAGTGTTAGCTTCTTTACCTTTCACATCTTCTTCTTTTTCCTGTATTCTTTCTTCTCCCTTAGATCCAGAGACAGCAGGGGAAACCGGAGGAGAAATGTTTGTTTGTTTATGAACTTCCTCTTCTGGAACAGAGGATTCCAAGTCCTTATCCTTTTCTGCACCGGTGTCCATGACTTCTTCTACCATTTTATCAGTCGATTCCTCTCCAACACTTGTGGCCGAGGGATTAGTACCCAAGTCCTCTATGACAGGAAGATTGAATCTTGTAAAGACATTCCGGAGGATCTCTTCTGTTTCCTTGGCTACCTTGTCAGTCTCACCAAGCATGAGCTGATTCATTCTGGCTTTGCTCTGAAATTCATCCTTACAATCTTTGAAGATCATACTAATTTGCTTTGGGGTGATTGAAGGATATAGTTGAATAGCTATCTGCTCTCGGATCTCAAGGTCTTTTGCCATGGCATTATTCTTTCTTATTTCTAACTCTTTTTCTAGAATTTTAGGAATAAAAGATATGATTTCAATAAAAGCCTTATTATATATATTTAGATACTTAACTGTAGCTTCCTGCAAGATCTTCTGGTCAGCTTCATTATAATCATCATAGAATTCAGCCATTGGTTGGAGATTTCCATCCATAGTGATTGATTTGATGACATCATCTAAAGATAGAGTGGGCTTTTCAACAAATTCCTCTGCCTTTTCTTCTTCACCTTCACCAGTAGAGGATTCGCCAGATCCTTCCTTCTTCTAATTCTTCATTTTCTTTATCTCCTCATCTGATTTAGTTTCTTCTTCATCCTATTAGCTTGCATAGGACCTCGTTGCCTTTTTCTTTGTTCTCTTCTCTGCTTTACCGGATGATTTTGCTTCCAGTTGTGACACCTTTGAGCTTTTAGCAGTGGTAGGTGCAAATTTCTTTGATGATCTGGTCAGGGTGGAAGGTTCTACTAGAGCACTTTCCTTACTTTCCTTTTCTGCCTCTTTCTTCTCTTTCTCAGCCCTTTGCCTCTTTTCCCTGTTGGCATCAAGTGCCTCTTTTGAGATGCCAAAGCTTTTGGCAACTTCTTCAACTACTTTTCTCACCTTCCTTTTGATCTCTGGCTGCCTTAGCTCTACATGGATTTTCACACTTAGTTCTTCAAAGGTTCCAAACCTTTCTACCTTAGGATCCTTTGGCTGAATGAGCATGTGTTGAACATGCAGCTCCACAATGTTCTCATCAACTTCATATCCCATAGGCATGATCCAGACTATCCTTGGCTCCACTGCCTCCATTAGGCATTGATCAATGTCTACCATGAAGCACACTATGTCTTTGTATTTCTCAACTAATGATTTAGGGATTCTTTCTCTGGTTTGCATCTTGTTTTGAAAGTTCTTAAAGTAACCCCACAGAGCTCTATTCCTTGCCTTAGCATGCCTAAGTCCATGCAAGTAGTCCCTGATTTGAATTGCTATAGGTTTGTTACTTTGCCATACCCATCCAATGGATCCAGGCATCTCATTCATGAAATAGAAAAATAGACACAATATCAGTCCTCCATATTTGAAGGAATTCTTCTTGTCCTTTTTGATCTTCTATATGTTTTCCATCAATTGGCTCAGAAGGAGTTCATAGAGATCATATTCTGCATTTTTTCTTAGCATCTCATAAGCAGTATATACTGCAGTTTCAGATACTAAGTTCTCTCTACTGGAGTGATATATCTTATAACTGATTATCATAGATGCAAACTTGATATCCGGATCAGAGATATCTTCAATGGTCATTGCTCTCTTATCAAATTTTGATCCAGTGGCCTCAGTTACAATTTAGTTTTTGACAGATTTTAGGACAGGTATCCCTCCAGAGGAGTGTAAACCGGTTACTGCCCTAATTGCTTTCTTAGTGATTTTGCAAGGTCTATTCAGCCATAAGAAGTTATCATGTACCCTACTCAGTACATACCGGACCCATTCATCTTCTTCAAATAGGGGAAATGAATGTATTGATCAAAGTGTTTCTCCTGGATGCTCTTATATTGTGGTTTAAGCTCAAAAGCATCATCTATCAACTGATTGTGATAGATATCCATTAACTTTGAATCCCCAAACTCTTCAATATTCACGTGTATGTAAACCCTAATATCTTCTGTATGCAACACACCATGCAGAACACTAGAAAATGCTCCTAGGGGATCTACTTCCAAGGATTTGTACAGATGTTTCTTAAATTTGGGGCGAGGCCTATCAGAGATTTTCACAATATTTGGAGTACCCATCATTCAAGGATTTACAGAGAGATATTTGATAACGGAGAATACCTTTTGCGCTTGTAGGGTTTGCGAAATGAACTTGAATGATTTGCTGATTAAATCAACTACAACGGTTGGTCTTTGAGAAGTTTGAAGTAATTTGTTGCAGATCTCTTCTTTCTTTATTTTTGAATGTGAATGTGCAAATGACGAGCACATGAACCCTTTTATTTGCAAGAGAAACCCTAAATCCATACTGCAATAAATGCCCAACTTAGGTTTTTTCGGTTGCTCTGTATACCTTATTCTAAAATAGATCTTTTTTCGGATCACTATAATATGCTTAGAGTTATCCTTGGAGATTAACAATGAACTTTCTTACTTTCCTCAGTCATTTATTCGCAGATCAAGATGTCTCAATTTTAGAATCACACCGGACCAAACTTGTAAGAAACCTGCTTTTATCGGAAGACTGTTAAACCGGATCTAACTAAAGGGATTAGACTCTTTAAATCTTCATGCGGATCTTTCAAATATTTGCTATGGCTTATCTAAGTATTTCTCTAAAAACTCCTTTGATCCGCAGCCTTTCATGTGTCAATTACAGGCACCACTTGACTAGCTGGGGGAATTAGTTTTTCTTTTGTTACTCCCCTTGAGCCAGAGCTCACCTTTTAATTTCTGGAAGGAATATCAGCACCAGATTCTGGTGCAGATCCATCCCCTATATTCTTTGTACTTCTCTTCACCCAAATCTTGTTCATCTCACTTTGAACTTCATCCACATTCACTTTTTGTTTTCCTTTGTCTTGATTCTGATGATGTACCGGACCTCTTTTATCCTGATTCTTGCTTCTACAGAATTTGGCAATATGACCGGATCTAGTGCAAATTTGGCAAACAACATTTCTTTGTATATTTGATTGATATTCTCTTGATCTACATTGATTAGCCATATGACCCATTCTATTGCATGCAAAGCATCTACCATTGAATGAATCATTCATTTGCATATTTCTGCATTCATGAGATTTGTGACCATACCTTTTGCAGTTGAAACATTGTCTGGAGAAGGATATATTAGTCTGATTCATTCTCTTTCTGCACTGATTAGCTTTATGACCAAAGTTGTTGCAGTTGTGGCAGTATCCATTGAAGGATGGATATCTTTGAGCATTAGGCTGCCTTATCAGAGGTCTTCTAGGCCTGTTCCTTTAATTTTCTAGTCCAAAATTCTTCTGACCGGATCCGAAGTTTTCACCTTTCTCATATCCCAAGCCACACTTGTCATCTACCCCTTTTTGGCTTTCAAGTAGAACTTCAAGTTGAGCAGAACTTATCTTGAATTTCTCTTTGTATTCATTTGCTGTTTGAAGATCCCTTTTAAGAGAGACAATTTGATCCTCAAGTTTTTCTTCATTATCTTTAGCATCTTCAAGATCAGATTCAAGATGTCTGATTATTCTGTTCATCTTGTGGCAGTCTTCTGATTTCTCCTTGAGAGATTGTCTTAGATCATCTTCAGTTTTTCTTTTCTCTTCAATTTCTTGGGTGAACTTCATAACTCCTGATTCCATTTCATGTCTTACCATAATGATCTCTTTTGATAACTTTTCACATAACTTGGTTTTCTCCTTTAGATGTCCATTTGAATCATTTGTTTCAACTTGACTTGCCAGTTGCTGAAGTAGCTCCTTTCTCTTTTTCATAGAGAGACTCAGTTTCTCTTTTAATTCATTTATGAAATCATCAGCCTGTTTGAGTCTTTCCTTCAATTCATTGACTTCAGAATTTGACTACTCAAGATCATCTAGGGCAGACTTAAGTTGCTCCCTCATACCATACATATCTATTTGAATTCCCAGATCTTCCTCAAGCTGTTAGGCTCTGTTGGGAGGAACTTGGCTCTGATACCAATTGTTGATAATTGAGAGGGGGGGTGAATCAGTTATCTCAATTAGTTTAACATTCAGAACTTTCTTATCAATTAATGCAACATCAATTCAATTAAGCAAACATAACCATGAGATTGAAATACACATGACACAATATTTTTGACATGGAAACCATGTTAAGGGAAAAAACCACGGGGTGATTAACCCAAGAGATTGTATTCTCTGTTAGAAGAATGGAAATACAAAATGGCACTTGCCAATTAGGGCTCACTGCCCGAGCACAGTACTCACAAGAGGCTCACTGCCTACAAGAGACTCACTATCTACAAGTTGTAAGAAGAATAATAGGATCCTTAAACTGATGAGATGCATCCACATATGCAGGGGTTCAGTTCCAGTTAGGCTCAATACACTGATCTACTGCACTTCATCTTTCCTCTTCTGTTGTGCTGCTCTCCTTTCACATACCGGACCTTCCTTACTGCTTTCACTCTGCTCTACTGCTTTTATTCACACATCACTAAAACCACAACACCTCTCACAACTAAATCTATCTTGTATATGTTGCAAGTATGAGGATAACTGGTGTTGTCATTGATGTCAACATACTCATATTGCATTAATGAGAAGGATTGGATGAGCTGTGTGCTGAGGATATTGAGGAAATTAGTCTCAATCAGGAACAGTGAAGAACAGTGATGACATTAAGGTAAAAGTCCAAGATAAGATGAAGATCAGAAGATGCAGTTTAAAGGGTTTGCAGATAAGAGTCTTGAGATGATCCAGTAAAGTTTTCAGAGGTCCGCATAACGATCTGAAGAAGTTATGACTGCTCTAGTAGAACTAGTTCCGACATATGTTCAGTGGTGACAGAGTGTCACAAATTGGTCCGGTGAGCTCTGGAATTGCATTATCCCATTCTGCAGATTGGAGGGAGTGTTGAAGAAGTTCATGTGAAGTGACAACTAGATTTGTTCATGGTTTGGAGGTCTGGAAGCACCTTTTTCATTATGATAGTGATGACAGACTGTGTTCTTGAAGTTCTGAATGAAGAACAGAAGAATTCTAGTAAGCTGATAAAGTGCAGATGTTCTTGATGACTCAGGAAAGGTTTTGGTGATCTTTGGATCGTGTACAATTCTTATTAGCGGTCCACATTAAAGTTAGAGTTTGCATTTGAACAATAACCACAGATATTTGTGTTCTTCTTGAGACTGGCCGACCGGATGTATTACACGTCTTGCGAATGATCTTGTAGGTGTTTCCCGACTTAGATGATTGTTCCTAAGTCGATGCCTTGTATAAATAAGGGATTGTGAATTCATTTTGAAGTGGTCTTATGGTGATGAGTGTGCCATAGCAAAGAGAAGTGCGAAAGGCAAAGCAAGAGTTTTTGGGATTAAATGGAACTGATCCTGGCATGGTAAAGATGTCAATCTCCAGTTCAAGTTTGTAATACTTGTTACTTTGTAGACAGTGTGTCTCTTGTAGGTAGTGTGCCTCTTATGAGCATTGTGCTCGGGCAGTGAGCCCTAATTGGCATGTGCCATCTATTTTTCTTATTCTTCTAACAGAGAATAATCCTTGGGTTAATCACCCCGTGGTTTTTCCCTTGACCAGGTTTTCCACGTCAAAATCTTGGTGTCTCATGTGTTGATGTGTATCTGCTCTGGTGTTTATGCTTTATGCTTTCATGAGTGATTAATTGATATACTATTAAATAACAAAGAGGATTTAAGTGTTTAAATTAAAGCAAGTTTTTGTACAATTGATTCACCCCCCCTCTCAGTTGTGTGCCCTAGATCTAACAATTGGTATCAGAGCCAAGTTCCTCTAAAAGGAGCTTAACCGCTTGAGGAGATCCAAGATGTCGTCATACAAGAAGGATAGTCTGAAGTTTGATGGAACCAACTTCTCTCTTTGGAAAGGTCACATGAAATGTCACTTGGAGTGTATGGGAAAGGCATACTTGTCCATGGTCACAAAAGCATATGTACCTCCACAGGGTGGTCTGACAACTCTAAATGAAATCACAGATGCTAAAAATAATCTGCGGACCAAAGAGGCTCTTCTAAGCGCATTAACTGACTCAGAGCTCTCAAATGTTATTGACCTACCAACTGCCTATGAGATCTAGATTAAACTGGAACTTCTGCATGAAGGAGATGAGTATGTTAAGAGTGCAAGGTTGCAGAGTCTCAAAGGGAAATTTGAAAGACTGAAAATGAGAGATGATGAAAATATTACTACCTTTATGCCAAGAGTAAATGAGCTGGTGTGTGGAATTAGGGATGCTAGTGGAGTTTTGGATGAAAATGAGATTGTTGGCAAAATTTTCATATCCCTTCCTGCTGCCTACAAAATCAAGGTTGCTGCCATTGATGAATTCAGAGCCCATACAACTATCACAAGAGACCAATTGGCTGGCAAAGTGGTTGCATTTGAAATGACCAAGTTTGGAGATGATCCCCCCAAGACTAAATCTACATTCAAAGCCAGTGCCTCTGTGAAAGGTAAACAAAGATTTGATCCAGGAGAAAACTCTTCAAGGAAGTTGTCATGGTATGATCAAGCAAGAAGAAACATGGAAGAGGAAGAAGCAGAAATAGCTCAACTTGAAGCCCTCGTTGCAAAGAGACTGCCAAGAGGATCTGGTAAATATGAGGGAAAATTACACTTTAATTACTTCAACTACAATAAGATTGGTCATTTTTCCTCAAGATGTCCGGAAAGATCTACAAGGTCAAATTCTAACAAACAAAGGTTCCAAAAGAATTGTTATTATGTTCATGAAGAAGATGATAATGAAGGAGTAACAGATGATGAATCAGAAATAGGAAACAAATCCAGAAATGAATGGGTGTTTATTGCCATCAAGGAAGAAGATCCAATATCCTCTGAATCTGTCAATCATAAGGTTGTAGAAAGAGCTTTGGCTGCCCAAGTTGAAGAGAAGGATGATTGGGTTATTGACAGTGGATGCTCTCACCATATGACAGGTGACAAGAACAAGTTCTTAGATTTGGAAAGGTATGAAGGAGGAATGGTAAAGTTTGGTGATAATTCTGTTGGTAGAATCAGAGGAAGATGAACTATTTCTTTTAATGGAAGAAACAAAACTGGTAATGTGCTGTATGTTGAAGGTTTGAAGCACAATCTTCTCAGTGTTGGATAGTTGGTGGACAAAGGCTATGATCTCTGATTCAAGGATGGAAAATGCAAAATCTTTGAAAGATCCGAAACAGAGATTGCATCTAGTACTCAAACTAAAGGTAATATCTTCCACTTGGTTGGTGATGGTAAAAGTTGTCTGTTTGTTCAAGTTGATCAGAGTTGGTTATGGCATAGAAGGATGTGTCATGTAAATTTTGATAACATCATCAAGATAAGCAATACTCAGGTTGTAAGAGATCTTCCAAAATTGGTAAAACTTACAAATAGTTTGTGCAAAAAATGTCAACTGGGTAAACAGAGCAGAGTCTCACTCAAAAGCAAGGATCAGTCCTCTACCGGATTATTGGAATTAGTTCATACTGATCTATGTGGTCCGACAAGAATCAAGAGTATGCAAGGTGATAGATATTTCATGTTACTAATTGATGACCATTCCTGGATGATGTGGGTTACCTTTCTGAAAGAGAAATCAGAAGCTTTTGAGAAATTCAAAATCTTCAAGGCTATGGTAGAGAATCAAACCGGATTAAAACTGAAATGTCTGAGGTCTGATAGAGGTGGTGAATTCACATCCGGTGAATTCATAGATTTTTGTGAGAAGCATGGTATAAAGAGACAGTTATCTACTCCTAGGACTCCACAACAGAATGGAGTAGTTGAGAGAAAGAACCGGACCATCCAGGAAGCATCCAGGACAATGATGATGGAAGCAAATGTTCCCCAGATGTTTTGGAGAGAAGCTGTCAGCACTACAGTCTACACTCTCAATTGAGTTCAAATCAGAAGCAATACCAGTAAGACTCCTTATGAACTTTGGTTTGGCATCACTCCTACTGTGAGATATTTCAGAGTATTTGGTAGCAAATGTTACATTAAAAGAGATGAAGATCTTGGAAAGTTTGATGCTAGAAGTGATGAAGGAATTTTCTTGGGTTACTCCACTCAAAGCAAAGCATACCGGTGTTATAACAAGAGACTAAGAAAGATGATAGAAAGTACAAATGTGAAGGTTGATGAGGGAATAGAGAAACCCTCAAGGTTTCATGAGTATGATGAAGATGATCAAGATGGTGTTCTGGCTCAAAGAGCTCAATCCTCTCCTGAAAGTCAGATTCAGGCTGATCTGGTAAATCAGGAAGAAGAGATAGGTCTGAATGAGCTTGATCAAGAAGCAGAAGTCCAAGAAACTCCCAAAGTTCTAAGGTATGTAAGACTGAACCATTCTGAAGATTAGATCATAGGTGACAAAAGCAAAGGTGTGAAAACTAGAAGGAAAATTGCTCAAAATTCAGATGAATGTTGTCTAATTTTAAAGATTGAACCTAAGACAATAAATGAAGCATGCAATGATGAAAATTGGACCAAAGCAATGGAGGAAGAGTTGATGCAAATTGAGAAAAATCACACTTGGGATCTTGTTTCTAGACCTAGTAACAAGAATGTGATTGGAACCAAATAGGTCTTCCAGAACAAACTAAATGAAGTTGGTGAAGTAATCAGAAATAAAGCCAGATTAGTCTGCAAAGGCTACTCTCAAATAGAAGGGATTGATTTTGAGGAAACCTTTGCTCTGGTGGCAAGAATTGAAGCAGTTAGACTATTTCTTGCATTTGCTGCCTTCAAATATTTCAAAGTGTATTAGATGGATGTCAAATCTACTTTCTTGAATGGTGACCTAGAAGAAGAGGTGTACATTGAACAACCGGATGGATTTCAGTTATCTGAGCATGGTGATATGGTCTGCAAATTAAAGAAGGCACTATATGGTCTAAAGCAAGCTCCAAGAGCATGGTATGAAAGGCTGGACAAACATCTTTTGAAGATTGGTTTCAACAAAGGTACTGTTGATAGTAACCTATATTTCAAAATTGATCATGAAAACATCTTGATTGTTGAAGTATTTGTTGATGATATCATCTTTGGAGGAAGAGACAGTATGTGTAAAACCTTTGCAAATCAAATGAAAAGTGAGTTTGAAATGTCAATGCTCGGTGAAATGAATTTCTTCTTGGGTCTGCAAATTACTCAGACAAAGAAAGGAATCTTTATCTCTCAGACCAAATATGTGAAAGAACTATTGAAGAAATTTGAAATGGAAGATTCAAAGCCAATGAACACTCCCATGGCTACTGGATGTAAGTTGAGCAAAGATGATGACTCTCCTAAGACAAATCAGACAAAGTACAGATCAATGATTGAAGGATTATTGTATCTCACTCAAACTAGACCAGATATAATGTAGGCTGTTGGTCTTGTGGCAAGATTCCAGGCTGATCCCAGAGAATCTCATGTCATGGCAGTCAAAAGAATTTTTAGGTACTTAAAAGGAACAGTTGAGTATGGTCTATGGTATCCTAGAGATCATAATTTTTCTCTTCATGCATATACAGATGCAGATTGGGCAGGAGATGTGGATGATAGGAAGAGTACAAGTGGAGGAGCATTCTTTTTGGGAAAAAGGTTGGTTTCTTGGCTAAGCAAGAAACAAGAGGCAATATCCCTGTCTACAACTAAAGCAGAATACATTGCAGCAGTAGGAAGTTGCACTCAACTTTTGTGGATGAAGCAAATGCTAAGAGATATTCAAGTAGAATATGAGGAGCCTATCACAATTTTCTGTGATAATTCAAGTGCAATAAATATTTCTAAGAATCCGATGTTGCATTCTAAGACCAAGCATATATCTATCAAATTTCACTTTCTGAGAGAGCAAGTGAACAAGGGTGAAGTCGGATTGGAGTATGTGCCCTCCAAGGATCAACTTGCAGATATTTTTACTAAACCTCTTCCCAAGGACTCTTTTGAGTATCTCAGGGAGAAGTTAGGGGTTATTACCCCTCCAGTGATGAACTAGGATGCACTGATGTGCATCAGTCCGGTGGATATCACAATCATATCTTGTGATCCGAATTGATGGGAGCTGCTACTCAGGGGGAGCAGCTGGTATGATTCTAATGTGTTAGAATTGCAAGTATGAGCCCTTTGCCATTGATGTCAAAGGGGGAGAGAAGACATGTGAAAAACAAGTGGTTGATGATCAAAGGGGGAGAAGTAAAGGAAGAGAAGACATGTGAAGAGTTGTTGTTGATAGGGGGAGCTGTGACAGAAAGGAGAAGTTCTTGTCTGGATGGTTTTTCACATCACATGTTGCCATCAATGACAAAGGGGGAGATTATTGCAAGTATGAGGATAACTGGTGCTGTCATTGATGTCAACATACTCATATTGCATTAATGAGAAGGATTGGATGAGCTATGTGCTGAGGATTTTGAGGAAATTAGTCTCAATCAGGAACAGTGAAGAACAGTGATGACATTAAGGTAAAAGTCCAAGATAAGATGAAGATCAGAAGATGCAGTTTAAAGGGTTTGCATATATGAGTCTTGAGATGATCCAGTAAAGTTTTCAGAGGTCTGCATAACAATCTAAAGAAGTTATGACTGCTCTAGTAGAACTGGTTCCGACAAATGTTCAGTGGTGACAGAGTATCACAGATTGGTCCGTGAGCTCCGGAATTGCATTATCCCATTCTACAGATTGGAGGGAGTGTTGAAGAAGTTCGTGTGAAGTGACAACTAGATTTGTTCATGGTTTGGAGGTCCGGAAGCACCTTTTTCATTATGACAGTGATGACAGATTATGTTCTTGAAGTTTCAGATGAAGAACAGAAGAATTCTAGTAAGTTGATAAAGTGCGGATGTTCTTGATGACTCAGGAAAGGTTTTGGTGATCTTTAGATCGTGTACAATTCTTATTGGTGGTCCGCATTAAAGTTAGAGTTTGCATTTGAAGAATAACCACAGATATTGGTGTTCTTTTTGAGACTGGCCGACCGGATGTATTACACGTCTTGCGAATGATCTTGTAGGTGTTTGCTGACTTAGATGATTGTTCCTAAGTCGATGCCTTGTATAAATAAGGGATTGTGAATTCATTTTGAAGTGGTCTTGCGGTGATGAGTGTGGCATAGCAAAGAGAAGTGCGAAAGGCAGAGCAGGAGTTTTTGGGCTTAAATGGAACTGATCCTAGCATGGTAAAGATGTCAATCTTCAGTTCAAGTTTGTAATACTTGTTACTTTGTAGACAGTGTGTCTCTTGTAGGTAGTGTGCCTCTTGTGAGCAGTGTGCTCGGGCAGTAAGCCCTAATTGGCATGTGCCATCTATTTTTTTTATTCTTCTAACAGAGAATAATCCTTGGGTTAATCACCCCGTGGTTTTTCCCTTGACCGGGTTTTCCACATCAAAATCTTGGTGTCTCATGTGTTGATGTGTATCTGCTCTGGTGTTTATGCTTTATGCTTTCATGAGTGATTAATTGATATGCTATTAAATAACAAAGAGGATTTAAGTGTTTAAATTAAACCAAGTTTTTGTACAACTAATTCACCCCCCCTCTCAATTGTGTGCCCTAGATCTAACAGTATATATATCTGCACAAGTGATTTCATCACCTTTCTAGTCGGCATCCGGAATAGTCAATATTTTCCACAAACTCTGATCTGTCGGTTGAATCCTTGCTTACCAAGTAATGCGGATCAAGGATATACTTGTAGAAGTCATCAATCATGTTGGCCAATCATAACTTATGCCTTAAGAACCTTTACCAACATCAGTAACACATCCGGAACAATGTCTGATGTTCTGTCAGTCAGTTCTTCCTCTGTCCATACTGCCAATCAGGAACCTAACACTCAAGTATTCATATCTTTTTCTTCATCTATCACTGGAGGCTAAATCCTTGGAATCTATCAGTCCAGGTAGTCCTCTTGACTTCCCCAAATCTGTACTTCACCAAGATACTTCCTCTAAGAGATCCGGACCTGACTGTCGGACCTCGCCACATGCTCTGTTCTTGCTTACCGGACCTCAACACTTCTTCAATCTGACTTCCGGTAAAGACTCATCATGTCCTGCGGATGTGTGGGATAACCTTTGTTGCCATCAATGACAACATTCATGAATCCTTATAGTGTATCTTGCCAATTGGACCAACATTTGCACACAGTGCATTGGAGTTGGAAGCTTGTGATGTGGATGGGGAGTGGGGAGTGGGGAGTAATGGGGATTTGGGATTCATGGGGATGGTGGATTCTTTATCATGGGGTTGAGATGGGGGATTTTGGGATTGCCATTTTGGGGATTTGGGGACCCAAATGGACATAGTTTTTTTAGGATTTTTTGTTTGGGTACGGGATGAGGGATAGGGATTATGGGATTTGGGAGTGGAGTGGAACTTTGGAAAAGTGGACTTGGATGCTCCAATTAGATTTTATGCTTCTTTTTGCTTGGGGACCCACATTGTTTTGGTTTTTCTTTTGTATGTATGGGCTTTTGTTGCCTTTTGGAATTATATGGATTTAATTTTGTATATTAATTATTTATAGTATAATAGTCCTAAGGCTTTTCAAAAAAATTTGGTTTATGAGTGGAGGCATCCAAAGTGCATCCAAATTTGATGGTGTGGTCCAATGGGGAAGTATTATATTTGAAGTCCATGAGTTTCATGATAGCTTCATCATTTTGGAATAGGTCCAATGATGTGTGCATTTTTTGGTCATAAATAGGGATTTGGTGGGATGATGGATTAGGGGTGGTATTTGGAATGGAGTATTTATGGATGCAAGGATTAATGGATTTATGTAAGGAGGGATTAGTGGATTTAGGGATGGAAGGATTAGTGGATTTGTGCAAGGAGATATTAGTAGATTTGTGGATGGAAGGATAAGATGGGGGAGGGATTTTGGTAAACTTTTTGTATTGATGGGAAGGAGGGGGAACGGAAGCATATTGTTTGGAAGAGTAATGAGAGGCACCTATTTTTGGATTGGGAGAAGCTCTCTTAGGATTTATGAAGGTGGTACCAACATATTTGGATTGTTTACCTTGAGATATGTAACCAAGGCCATGTGATTGCGAATGGATTGTGACATGGATGGGCTCCAGGATACCTTGGTCATGAAGACATAAGCCTTTTCCTTGATAGTTCATCTTTTGGAGCATGCAATTAGTGATGGGATATTTATTATTTTGGAAGCAATATGTGAGTCCAATGTGAGATGGAGGGTGATTGGTGGTGAACATAAGTTGTTCAAGTATATTGTGAGAGAACCACCATAGATGAAGGTGTTGGAACCAAGGGGATAGGGTGATTGTTTGGGGATGGGTTTGATATGTATAATTTGAGGATCATGGAAGGGATTAGTCTGGATGTTTGGATCTTGATTTGAAGGGGTGATGTTTTGGCATGCTTTGAAACAAGTTCTCGACATAGCTAGATTTTCTTGGATAATGCAATGGGGGAGGAGTCTTTAGTTTCACTTGTTTTGATAGGCTCATTGAGTTGTGTAGATGGAGGAATGGTGAATGTTGGTTGTTCAAGGATTTGGGATTTGATGACTTTAGGATTATGGATAGATGGTGGGTGGGTGACGACATTGTCGATGACACACTTGGATCGATTTGGAGTAGTGGGGTGGTATGACTCCACATGTTTGTTTTGGATTTTGCTCTTAGGATCCTTTTCTAGTAGTCTTTGGAGTAGGACAAAATCTCAATAGGACAATTTGGATGTGTTAATATTAGATGTTTGAATTTGATGATTGGTGGATTGATGGGATGACTTGGATTGTAAAGGTTATGAGGATGGAGTATTTACAGAGGATCTAGAGGCTAGAGTGATATTTCCCTTGTCAAAGGTTCCATTAGATGGGCTATGTGGGCTTGAGGGATAGCTAGTGCTGGCATTTTCTTGGTTGAAAGGATCTTGATTATGCATGATGGGCAATTATAGTTTATGGCCAACTTGCTCATAATGATGTTGTTAAGGGTTTCTTCATCAAGTTCATCGTCATCAAGATATTTGTCTTGATCCACAAGACTATCATCATCATCATCATTGTTATCAAACAGATTTTTCGACTGATTTGGATGGAAAATATCATCTAATGGATGCATGGCCTTGCCTTTGATTGTTATTTTGGGTTTGGTATGAGCTTCGCACAAGGGGGAAGGCATAGGGGTTTTATCTTGCATAATGAATTTTTTGAACCAATGTCCATGATGGAGATGAGTAAGGATGATGGGACGTATGGATTTGCAAAGTACTCAACCGAAGGTAAGAGATGTGTTTGTCTTTGTATTTTGACACAATATTTCAAGGTTGTAAAATTCAAAATGGGTTTGGATGAAAATGGAAATTCATAAGTTTCAACAATAAAACACTTCAAACACATGAACAATCCTAAATTACACAAGTGGGAGTATCTATCCTTGTGGTCTCATAGTTTGTAATGTCTATCAAGTGATGGATAGCTAGGGAGTGCAAGGTAATGTACCACCTATGCACCCCTTACCTCAAAGGCCAAGGCCTTACCCAAGGTTAGCTCTATCTCCTCAACTTGAAAGTATGTTGTGATTAACTTCTCGGGCCTAACTGGTATCTGATGCACCACAAGGAAGGATGGTTGATAGTCTTATCTAGGATATATGTGATTCTAAGGGAATTCTCGATATAAACTAGGTACATTGAGGCCCAAGTCTATGAAATGTAAGTGAAACAATGGCAGAAGAAGAGGGTAACCCA
Source organism: Cunninghamia lanceolata (assembly GCA_027924645.1). Classification (NCBI taxonomy): domain Eukaryota; kingdom Viridiplantae; phylum Streptophyta; class Pinopsida; order Cupressales; family Cupressaceae; genus Cunninghamia; species Cunninghamia lanceolata. The sequence continues at coordinate 6,830,254 of BSBN01000082.1, forward strand.
CCCTTCTCCTTCACTTCCCCAACGTATACAATTCTTGGTGGCTTAGCTCAAATCACAAAATTTCAACTTCCAAGAGGCATGTCTTTCAATTCACTCACCGCTCTTTATACTTTGTCAAAACACTAGAGTTGAGGTCATCCCTTTGGTGATGAAATACAAGGCAAGCCTCCTAGAAATAAAATTGGGAAGATGATACGTGTTTTTGATCCTCAAGATCACCAAAAGTGCAAGAGGAGATCATACACAAGATATCACTTTAGGATTAAAAGATAGTGGTAAATTGATTAAACCAAATAGAAATGTGAAGGTGAATTTTAACCTCAATTTCAATAGTTATAATACACACAAAAAAAACAAGGAAAACAAAAATTAAAAAGAGTCAATAATGAATCTTCTTGAAATCATCCTTCAAAACCACAAATTAGTAGTTTGAAACTTTGTTCTTTGACTTGCAAGACACAATGTTTTCAAGATTTTATTCTTTTCCCAACAAGAGACATTGCATTCAAAAGATTAGAAAAAGAGATCAAACCCCTAAATTTTTGGTATTAAATTTGAAAATATTACTTATCCCATAGCAAAGTACATCCAATTATCTTTCCAACGCCTATAAAAACTTAAAAATATGATAAAATATGCAAACTTTATAGCATTTTTAAAAAGAAAATTGCCTATTATGGTGCAGACTAAATAGGCACAAAAATCAAAGACTAAACAGGGGGAAAAAAAGACTAAACAGGTGTAAATTTTGATCACTAAATAGGTGCAAATATTAATTGTTTTGCATAACACCTTCAATTTTGTGATTTAAAACCCAAAAATAAAATCATGAATTTTTCCTCAAACCTGCACAGCCATAGTATAGAAAGGATGATGTAGTATAGCCTATATGATACAGATTTTGTACGGATGTATGGATTTGTACTATAAGAAAATTCAAAGGTACCTAAAAATGCAAAAAAAATTACCTAAAATATTTCAAATTATATGTTTTTCTTTGCCTCTTGGCCCTTCAAAACGCAATCATAAGGTATATTTTCAACTAGGAGGCTCCTATAAAAACTTGATTTTTAAAACTACCTAAAAAAGAGAAGGAACCTGCAAGATTAAGACACCAGAAACTCACAAGCACCAAGATCAGCAGAGTCACCAAAATGTATAAGCTTAATTTAGAAAAAAATAAAAAGAGACTAAAACAATATTAACCACTTACTTTAAATCAAACCATACCACTGATTGAGCTAAATTTGCATCTAAAATAGTGAAAACAATAAGAGATCTCACCAATGCAACCTTGTTTCACCAATGATGGTGGTTGTGCTCTAGTATTTATGATTGAATGAAGTAATATGAGGTGCTCATCTCAACAACATAAGTTTGCATTCAAAAGTTCAATACTATGACCTACAAGAGGCTCAATTTATAGATTTTTTGATGGATTGATAAGGATAAGATTTGAAGATGGATAAAGATAAGATTTTTGGAAAAAAGTAGGATAAGGATGAGGATAAATCATGAAGAAGATAGGATAAAATATGTATTTATTTATTTTAACTAGTTGCACTAGTTGGAAATAGAAATAAACTGAAAAGGATAAGATAGGATAAGAAAGGATAATCAATAGAATTATCTAATTATTTTAATTAATTAGACGCGCATGAGTTAGAAATAGAAATGAATCATGGAAAAGATATGATAGGATATGAGTAGATATGAATTAAGGATAGAAAGGAATCATGAAGAAGATATGATAAGATTAATTAATTAAATAAATACAATTTATCTAATTAATGTTGGAATATTAGAAGAATAGATAAATTAAATTAAATAAATATGATTTATTTAATTTATAAGAATAGATAGATTAATTAAATAAATATGATTTATTTAACTAATTCAATGATGCAAGAAAGCTAGTTAGTGTGACGCTAGAATATGGTCAAATTTAGGTGTGTATATGTTCTACCCTCTTGTAAGTATCTTTGACATTTTATAATAGAATTAGATTTTGGATCTCTATACTAAAAGGTTGATTCATAATAATTTATTTTTTAATTAAAGGGGTAAAACAAGTTTTGAAGGGACCTTGAAACCCTACAACAAAATGTTTCCCAACAGACTAAACAAGATTAACCGACAGCTAACAAATAGAAAGCAAAAAAACACAAAACCCACATCAAAACACCAGCATGATCACAACTTATTTAAAGTCTCTGCTACCTCTAGTTCCTGTTTATAAAACCCCTCATGCAATTTCATGAAGCTTGTGAGCTCATCTTTCTCAATTTCAAACAATTTCATTTGTAATAATTTGTTAATATGTAGGAAATATGGATGTATTTTTAGCATTTTATGTTTCTCTGCTACTTGTCTCAGAGAGTGCCCCTTTGTTCAATTTCATGAGCAAGTGTGTGTTTGTTTTCTTATGTCCCTCAGATAGAAGTGGATTACTTGTGTGCATTGAATTTCCACTAGGCTTAGATGTTAGTTAATGTTGTTCTATCACATGTAAAACTATGGAGAGTAAGTTGAGACAACTCTACCATAGATGTCTACTTGTTCATGAATGAGGATTAGTTGTGTGTTGTAGAGAAGGTTATTAATTCACCCCTCTTTGGTTCTCCTTCACTAACCATTTTTCATTTATTTATTTGAACCCTTATCTTCCTTCTATCCCATTTCCTTGAACTAATTAGTATAGGGTAGGTTATATGTCAAATTAGTTTCTACATCATATTTAATGGTACTAATAGTATGTGTTTAGTTTATTTTAGTTCTAGGTGTAGAATAGAAGAGGAATCTAGCCTTCTCTAGAGGTTCTTGTGTGGTTACTCAAAACAAAACTATTGATGTGTGAGATCCCTATCTTTTGAAGCTTCTTAAGTACTATTTTCATATTTTTGTTGCATTTAGTAAGTGGTTGTCATGACCATAAAGACTCAAACCCCTAGATGACTCAGTGCACCCTTGCTTGTCTATGATTATAAGGATCCCTTCTTGTCTCCCTTCCATGAGATCCTTGTCCCCCAATGTCAGAAAGTGAAATCCACTACCAAAAGTTGGCATTCTAGCATGATCAATGGGACTTGACTCATTCTTCCTATTGATTCTAATATTTGAGTTGATATTAGTGTATACTATTTTGGATTTAAACTAGCTACTCTCTTTAGCTTTAATGAACAATTGAAGAGATTTTCCTTTTTAGGAAGTGATCATTCACCTAGTGACTCCACCATTTCAATACTCTCACAGATTGTGTGCCATTGCATGAGACAAATCCTTGCCAGGTCTCAAGTGATAGAGTTATTTATAGGTGGTTTTGAACTAGAATAACTTCCTCTCCAAGGAGAAATCCCAAGTAGTCTCTTTCTCAAGGTCTAATCCCTCTTGTTCCTCCACTTCCAATCATGGTCACCTTTGCGAGGAATAAAGTGTTATCTTGTGGGACAATAGTGGCCCTCACATTATAACAAACTAGGATGAGCTACCCTCACTAGTAGAAAATCCCTTCCTCTATTCAAAAAGGAAGTTTTTTTACACCTGAAGATCACATCAAAAAACTAGCTATACATGTTTGCTACACCATATTGCTAATGGGAATATGGATTTATGGCTCCTTGCTACCTCTTTTAGGGGACAGGCTATAGATTGGTTCCACATTCTTTAACCTAGAACCATTCTAAGCTAGGATAGGCTTAAAAGGCTCATGTGCAAACATTTAAAGTAAAGAGGAGACTCTATATCACTATTGGAGTAGATCTCTCACATTCAATGATTCCTCGTGGAATCTATGTTTTACCTCAATATGAACTTCCAAAAGACTTGGGAGAGGACTCCTCTCAAGATCTAACTATCAATTTGTGTGGTTTTCATCTACTATAAAAATTCATCAACTTGGATCTCACTCTAATGATACAATCACTAGGGTCTACTAAGATCAATGGCACTTTTGATCTAGCCTTAAAGGCTAAAAATAGCTTGATTCTAGCTAGAAATATTTCTCTAAGATCATTCATCCCTCTCTTCATAGATATTTCTTCGTATTTTCCCTTCCAATCACCTATTGTCCCTACAAAAGTGTAGTTCCCTCTCCTTAATGTGATCCCTACTCCTTCATCCCCTTCAAAGAAGAATCTTTATTCGTAGGCCCCTAAAATGTAAATTTCAACAAAGCCCTATTAGACACAATGTGGGGAATTTCCAACAAGTTGACCAACATGGAGAGACATCAAGGTCAACAAACCTAAGTATATAAAGTTAGCAACCATCTAAGCTATCAACCAAATATGTAGTCATCATAGTGACAGGCTACCCAAGTTGCTCCCTCTCTCTGTTATCCTCATTTGAATCCCCCTTCATCTAGAAAAAAATGGTTGATCCAAGGCTATTGTACCAATTCCATTAATAAAAGTGAAACTAGAGGAAGTCTTGACTCCTTAATATCGGTGCATTCATTGCAATGTCTAGCACTACCTGGTCACCTACACATAATATCAAGACCATATAAGTTTTTCTTCAAGAGCTCTTGCCATACAAAACCCTAGTTGTTTTGTCTCAACAAAGGATCTCCCTAGAGACTCCCCATGTACCTCTAATGTAGTTGTAATTAAATTTATGGCCAATAATATCCCTTATCCAAGAGGACTTGTGTTTTTCGATGAACCTACTCATGATCACTTCACTTTGGATAGAAAGAGAGTGTTGGATGATGTAGGATGCCCTGGCAATGTTTTGTCTTCAAAATAGTTTGTAAAAGTGGGATTAAAGGTTCTCAAAAATCCTAAGGAAGTTTATCTACCTCCCCCAAAAGTTACACCAAGTGTTGCGATTTAGTCTGACCCAATCTAGACAGATACTCCAGATGCCAACACCCAACATACAAATTTGGGTCCCCCTCCTCAGGCCATTTCCCAAGTCTCATTCATATTATGGAAAATCCATAGGAATCCTGCATAGTTTAGACATTCATCATTCCTTGATCCTTTAGCATATTCAAATTGATGAAGATCTCTAGACAATAAAATTGACTATGTGAGAAGCTTTATTTCTTCTCGCACAAGTCAACTTACTGAAAGAATCCCAAAATAGAAATAGTAAGATCGAGAAATGGTACCTAATAGTTGAGGTGAGGATCCGCCTACTATCCATGTCACTAAAAGAAATGAGGTAAATCCTAAACCCAAACCCTTCTACCTTACTCTCACTATCAAAGTTAAACTAATTCACAAGTGCATGATTAAATCCAAGGCAAGTAGTACTACCATTCTAAAGTTAATTGTCAATGTCCTTGGTCTTTTGTATGAGAAGGTTATCAAAAGTATTACTTAATTGGATGGTACTCTTATTCCTACGATCGACATCATATGGGTTTGTTTTCTTAGTCTTCATTCTTGCCCAAGTGTGACCATTCTGAAGGATATATATATGTCATCAACTTACCACCATTCTTTGCAATCTACTTGTCTGCAAATTTCACTGCAAGAATGGCCAAATATTCATGCCTAGACTAGTTGCATATCATGACCCAAATCCACTATAGTGTGAAGGTTTGGAATGACAATGAGGTAATTTTTCCCCATCATGTGGAGTCATACTTCACCCAGAACATCAATAACAACCTTGAAGTTGTGATCATCATGTAATAAATTACAAAGACCAATGTGTATGATTCCCATCAAGAAGAAACTCATCCAAGGACTAAACCATGCAACTCAGATGCATATGAGACTAACTATATGGTTGATCATGAGCTTCTCAACCCATAATATGAAACATTCAGTCTATTTGACAATGTAGGTATCAGGAATATTGTGCCAATGAGCAAGAAGTTGTCATGCATCCCCACCTCTTAAGTGAGGAGGAAAAACAATTGGATGGAATTTATCAGATGTATTTTAATGGTGAAAAATGTAGGGTTGGAGAAGGTGTAGGTGTAATTATTATTTATCCCTCTAAGAGAAAATACTTATAATGGTTTTGACTCTAATTCCACTACACAAATAATGTATCTAAATATGAAGCACCCCTTCATGGATTGTATATAGCTGAGAAATGAGTCATCAAGTAGTTATCCATCTTTAGTGACATCAAACTAGTTGTAAGACAAGTTTGTTTCATATATGCAACCAAGCATCCTTTGATGAAGGCATATAGACACCAAGCATGGGATCTAATCAATATCTTTGGTGTGCTTAACATCTAGGCAATCCTAAGTCTCTAGAACAAAGACGTTGATCGAATTGTTGTTGTAGGAGCCAATTTCCATCTTGCTTCTAGTCTTTTTCATAAACAAAACTTCATAGAAGAATCATATTATAAGATGATTATTCACCCATCTATCCCTAAAAATGACTCACCAATAAGTCTTTGACAATGATAAAGACATCATACTTGTTCAGCTAGAATGAGGCTAAATTTTTAGATGATCTAAGAGAGAAATTACATAAGGTCTATGATGACCAAATCATGTGGTTTAGCTCTAACCAAATTCGAAAGGGTTTGATCACTTTAGAAAAAATATTCAATACTAATGACTACATAAAGCAGAAAAAGTAGAAATCCATGGTTATCAAACCTAAGCTCTACCACAAATATGAGCTCTATCTAGGTAAAACTATCTTGGTAGCAAAAACATTATCAAATGGTTTTAAGAATTCCTTCATAACATTCTCCCAAGAGTTCAAAGATATGTCGACTTGGCCCTAGGATAAACTTATAGTGTATGAAAGGGGTGTCATACAACATACTATTAAAACTAATGCCCTCACATGACTTGTTCGACAAAAGTAGCGACTAGTGAACCCTTCTATCAAACAAATGATGCAAAAGGATCTCACCTAAGTGATTAAAGCCAAGATCATCTTCCTTATCAAGAATTATATGTGGGTTTCCAATCTTGTGCCTATTTATAATAATGGTGAGATCTACTTATGCATAGACTTTTGTGATCTTAACTAAGCATCACACAATGATCACTATCTCCGCCCCCAATGGATAAAATTCTATAAAATAAAGTTGGTTTTATAATGTACTCATTTTTGGATGGTTTCTCTAGATATAACCAAGTATGGTAAAGGATCAAGATCAGTTCAAGACTGTGTTCACCACCAAATGGGGAATTTTCACCTACTAACTAATGCCTTTTGGTCTAACCAATGTAGGTGCCACCTTTTAGAGGGTCATGGAAGTTACATTCAAAGTTATCATAAGTGAGTATATTCAGGTATACTTGGATGATATCATAGTATTCTCAGAGACACTCAAGGAACATCTTTCCCACTTGCAAGAAGTGCTCCATTGATGTCATGATTTCATCATTTGCCTCAACCTAAGGAAAATAATTTTTACTATTCTCTAAGGAGAACTTCTGGGGCACATGGTTTCCAAGGATGGTCTAGCAATAGACCCTAATCATGTGAAGGACATTGATGAACTCCCACTATCCCACAGGAAGAAAAGCTTGAAATCTTTCCTTAGAAAGATTAATTTTGTCAAGAAGTTTATTTCCAACTTTATTGGCCTCATAAAACCCAGCATGTTTCTACTAAAGAAAGATGTCATCTTCTAATGGACACCCAAGGTGAAAGAATATTTTCTTCTTAGCAAGCAATCCATCATGGAGGCTCCAATTATTGCAAGCCCTAATTTCTCAAAGGACTTAATTCTCTATACCTTTAGCACTAGCCACAACATAGTGATCATCCTTACTCAAAATGATACAGATGGAGATGAGAATTTAATAGTATTCATGAGTGCTACTCTCAAGGGTTATGAAGAAAGATACATGTTTCTAAAGAAACAATCATAAGCTTTCATGATGTCTTTTAAGTACTTTTGATATCTGGGCTTTCACAACAAGGTATGGGCCTTTGTAATTCACTTTGGTTTGACAAACTATCTCCTTCATGGGAAGATAATTGAAATGAGGGTGAGTTAGATCACCAAAATAATGGAATATGACATTGATAACTAGCTGACCAATTTATCCTAAATTCAAGGCCTATGTCAACACCTCATAGAGAGTCTAGCTCTCTAAGGTTCCTTTGAAAGTAATGACTCCAAGATAATGGTGTTTTCCACAAAGGAATCACCATGCTCTTCTTGTAACCATAAAAAGGATAGATTTTCAAAATCCAAAATACCTCATGACTAAATGCATTCCATCTAGACTTGATAAGACATAGAAAAGGTGTTTTCATCTTTCTTATGTCAACTATCAACTCATTTGAAGGGTTTATTTAAATGAACCCTTAATGGATTCTTGCTAGGATGAATCAAACGTAACCAAACTGATAGACTTGTATGTGAATTCCATAAAGGACCCATAGGTGGCCATTACTTAGAAAAAAACATGGCCACAAAAATAATGTGGATCAATTATTTTGAGCCCACCATGTTCAAAAATGCATATCAATTCATCTAAGGTTGTGAACCTTGTAAATAATTCATCAAAAGGAAGCAAAATGTCCCCTTTCGACTAAAACCCATCTCTATAGATGCCCCTTCTCAACAATGGGAGCTTGATTTGCTTAGAATCATTAACTCTCCTTCTCATGGGGACACAAGTGGATCTTGACTACAATAGGCTGCTTCACAAGAGGGACCAAAGTATAAGCTCTGAAGGATGCCAAAGAGGATTAGGTCATCAATTTCCTAGAGGAAATTGTAACTTAGTTCAATGCCCCTACTACCATAATCTCAAATAATGTGAATGTTGGAAATGTGTGTTGTCATTGATGTCAACTCAATATGTGTCAACCTAAGGTCAGGCTTTTACAGAGTTTTTGTATAGAAGTTGAAGAGGCTAAGAAATGGTTAGAGATAGTTGATGGACAGTGGAAGATTTGAGAGAGATGGTTTGACACAACAAGATTGATACAATGGAAGATTTGATACAACATGGTTTGACACAGCATGTTTCCAGTATCCCTACATTGATATCTCACAAGTATGGTGTACCGCATTTAAAGATAGGTTGCAGAAATTTTGCTAATGCATTTACAGTGTATACTCTAAGGCAAAGTCATAGTGTTTTGGTCTGCATTCCTTTGCAGAGAAAGATTTAGTCTTGTGGTTCAGAAGATAAGTTGATTGGAATATGAAGGAGTTATATCCAATATTTCAAGTCATTATACCTTCAACTAGTGAAAGTTATAGTGACAGAGTTCCGGCCTATGCTCTAATAGAGTAAAGCAATGATGAAGGATCATTGGAATGCTCTGCATTCCTCCGCAGTGTTAGATATGGTCGTGTGGTTTTGGAGATATGTTCAAAATGATGCATGAGCTCATTCATAAGAGTTCCAAATGTTTTAGTGATCCGCAATGCAATATCCTAAGTTTTGATATGTCACAGTCAGTTTGGGATGCTCTGTTCTCATCAGTTCAAGATGTCTCTCTTCTTGTGACAACACATAATGATCAGATACTTCAAGAGAAGGTTGTAAGAGTACAATTGATAAAGTATGTTACTCACATTTTGGTTCACATGATGTTTTTTGTCTCTCCCCAGTGATGTGAAGATAAACAGTGGGTAGTGTTGATGTTGTTTGGGCTGACAGTCTGGTGCCCTTCAATTGTGGTTGGTCCTGATTAATTAATTTTGCTTTGAAGGATGTGTTATGATGTATATGTCCCTATTGTACCATTTGTCGTGATCTACAACTTATTTTCTCTTCATAATATATTCATTTTGTGCTGACCTATATAGTATCACATGTTTCATCTAAGGGTCTTTTTGGTGCTGACCTAATTAAAGTTTTGAGTTGTTGTGGAGGGTATATATAGAAGAACAAAATCATTTATGAGAGTGTAGAGTAGATATTGAGAAAATGTATTAAGCATGAAGTGTGTGAAGTTAGAGTGATGGGGTAATTGTGTGAAATAATGGATTGCAACATTAGAATATGACAGATGCCTTCTTTACTGCAGTTCATGTTCATGGTTCTATTGTAATTTTCATGTATCCTACTATCAGACAATGAGTCTCCTCAGCAAGTCTTTATATCTTGTCCTAATGTTGTAGCCTTAGTTTGCAAGTCAGCAGGGAGTAGTAGCTTCCTTGGGTTATAGCCCTAAAACAAAGTTGTAATCTTTTATAGCAGTGAGCTTCATATATTGTGAGTTAATCCTTACCGTAGTTTTTCCCTCATTGGCTTTTCCACGTAAAAATCCTGGTGTCTTTGTATGGTGCATGTTTTACTTTATGTTCTTCATCTTTTGGTTAAAATGAATTAATGGTTAAGCTGTAAATGGAATTGATTTAAAGTTTAAGAATAGACTGATTCACCCCCATCTCAATCTCTGGATGTGTTCAACAATTGGTATCAAAGCCAAGTACCTTTGAGAAGCCTAATATCTTAGGTAGATCTTGCATTTGAACACATGGAATTTGAAGCTTTGTCCAATGATGTGTTTTCTCCAGAACCAGATCTAGAAGCAATGGAACCTGAAGGTTGGGATCTAAATCTAGATGAAGTAGACCTTGAAGGAGAACTTGGGTCTGCTCTTGAAGATCTGGATGAAGCAAGAGAACTAAATATGAAATATGAGGTCATGCTTGAAAAACCAAAGGAGACAATTGTAAAATGGAAGACACAAGCCAAAGAATCAAAAGAAGAAATTAACAAACTGAAAGCTCAAACAAAAGGAGATAAAGGATGTGACATTAAGCTCAAGGAGGAAGAAGATATGATCTTTAGTTTGAAATTCATGGTTGAAGAAGGCAAGAGGATTGAAGATTTCTTAAATATCAAGCTCAATGAGAAAGCAACTGAATGTTCAAAACTTGAGGAAGAAGTTGTCACTTTGAGAAAAGAACTGGAAATAAATAAATAAATAAATTGACAAAGGCTTAAAAATGAAAAGAGGTTTTGAGATTCTTGATGAATTGATCAAATCTCAAAAGCCATCAAAAGAAAAATTTGGTCTTGGTTTTGAAAAATGGAAAAGTCCTATAACTAGTGCATCTACAAACTTATATGATAACTTCAAAGCAGAAGGAAAGTCTAAAATAAAGGAAGAAAAGGCTTGCACTGAAGATCCTAAGAAGATTTCTTCCGGAAATGCAAAAGAATATGGATTCATTCTTGTCTGGAGACAAAGAAGATTCAAAGGTCCTCCACCTACAAGACAACATGCCCATACCATGTTCAATCAATCTTTCCAAGGTCATTTTTTTTCTTGCAATAATTTTGGGAATAAGGCTGTTGATTGTAGAACTAGGAAAAAAAAAAATGATTACATGAGTAGAAGACCATTTGTGCCTCAAAGATATGGTTTTTTTTTCATTTCATGGTCAGTGCCATGCTTGCAAAAAGATTGGTTATAAGGCTGATGAATACAGAAGTAAAGTGATGAGGAAGAATGCTATGACTTCTCAATCCTTTTATGGTTACTGCTACACATGCAACAAGTTTGCTCATAAGGCTACTGATTGCAAATCTAATGTGAGAAGAGGTGATTATGCTCAGCAATCCAATATCACCTGCTACAATTGCAATAAATCAGGACACATTGCAAGGTTATGCAAGGGAAAGAATGTAAGACCTGCTCCTCAAAACAAGATTGGCATTGGTCAACAAAAGAAGGAAATGAACAAGATATGGAAGAAAAAGGAAGAATGTGAAGTAAAGGATATGTACCTCTTCCTGGTGCAGATGGATCTTCCGGTAACTAAAAAGGAAGTATTGGCTCAGGGGGAGTTACAATTGCAAATCTTTTACAAACCCCCGAATGCATAAGATGCTGAAATCTTCAGCATAATAGCTAATAATAACATGAATATGTGTGGCTATTAATTTTATGACATTTGATCAAAAATCTAGAGCAAATACACTCTTTGCGGAAGATTGTTGAATGATCATGGATCCATGTATAGTAAAAAGCTAATTAGGTCAAGAACAAAGAGATGCATTTAATGTGGAGCCACCAAGGTAGGTATGAAGCATATTTAATCAATACTTGATCGAAATTGATCTCATTCAATCAATATCAAGTGTATGCAAGAGATAAGAAGAGAAGAAGGTTTTTAGTAGATCTTGTGTGTAAACCCTAACAGTGGCATTCTCAGTTATTTCTCAAATTTGTTCGTAAAACCCTAGTTTTTTGAAAGAGTTATCATGGAAACACTTGTGGTTATTGATATTGTGGAGAGGCTGAGGCCAAAATTCAAGAAACATCCATACAAATCTACCGAGACCAACAACAATGGTGTGTTTTCCCATGTTCCCATCAATGTACTGCATACAGAGGATGTTCACATATACATTCACTCACAGATAAATGAATACAACCATTTGAAGTTGGAAGAATTCAGAAGCAAACATCTCTTGGGTGATGACTTTCAGCTCAAGCTGGAGTATGTAAATGTAGAAGCAAAATGCTTAGATGCATGGAAGAATTTCCCCTATTTTTGCTATGAGGAAGATTGGGTCAGAATTATTTTAAACCAAATTCATGAAGAAATATTTTGTCTTGATCAACCCTACATGATTACAAAAGAAGCCATTAGAAATGTGACTGGATTGTGCTCCTCTAGACCTATGCCAGTTCTAAAGGTCATAAAGAATGAGGTGGTAATGAAGCTTACTGGTGCAAAATTTGACAAAAGAACCCTAACATTGGATGATATCATTGACCTGGGGGTTTGGTATGCCACAATGGGCATTGCATACAAAGTATATTACACAAACAAAGAAGGATCTGCTACCGCAATTGCCATCTACGCTGCTCATCAGATGGTTAAGGAAGGAAAGGACTATGACCTATGTGAGATTTTGTGACAGCAATTGTTAGACAATTTGAAGAGAACAAAAGAGACACGTTATAACTTCCAGTATGGCTCTTTGATCATTTGTCTCATGTTTTATTTCTTGAGAGAATTGCCTAGTGTGAAGAATGTGGTCTGGAGTAGAGATGGTTTTGTTGCACAATAGATCAAGGATCACATGCAGAGTTTTGCAAACACCAAACAATGCAAAACATTGGATGATATCATTGACCTAGGGGTCCGGTATGCCACAATGGGCCATGCATACAAATTATATTACACAAAAAAAGAAGGATCTGCTACTGCAATTGCCATCTACACTGCTCATCAAATGGTTAAGGAAGGAAAGGATTATGACTGTGTGAGCTTTTGTGACAGCAATTGTTAGACAATCTGAAGAGAACAAAGGAGACACGTTATAACTTCCAGTATGGCTTTTTGATCATTTGTCTCATGTTTTATTTCTTGAGAGAATTGCTTGGTATGAAGAATATGGTCTAGAGTAGAGATGTTTTTGTTGCACAATAGATCAAAGATCACATGCAGAGTTTTACAAACACCAAACAATGCAAAACTATGTATTGGGGATTCTTTAAAAACTTCCAAGATGAAATTCAAATGAGGGAGAGGATACCATCAAAAATTGTAGAAAATATAAGAATGATATAACTTTCATGGTGGATAAGAACAATTGTTATATGGAGGCAGTTGAACCAAGGACTATCTGGATAACCACTTTGCTTTATGAGGTCTCTGGACCTAATTTGATTAGATATGCTGATATCTTGCTTAGCAAGCCTAAGGATCCCACCACTGAGAGATTTGGGACCTTGATGAAATAACCAATAATATTGTCAAGAAAAATATAGAAGAAAAGGAAGAGAAGATGAAATCAAAGTTGGAAGAAATGCTTGATACTCCTAAGGGTCCTACAGAAGAACCTCAAACCACCTCTGCCTCACAAACTCTTAGAAGGACAAGTAGGTCTACCCCTACTATTGTTACTTGTTCCATATCCTCCGGGCATGCTCATACACCTCCTAGTAGGAGAAGAGCTTCTGCTGAACGGTCCCGGTACAAACCAAGACTACAGAAAGAAAAAAAAACATAGACCAAAGCAACAAGAAAAAAGAGAAAAGATTAATCCAGTGAACATAGATGATGATGAAGAGAATGAAGAAGAAGAAGAGGATTCTTGTAAATTAAGGAGAAGATAAAAGATAAAAAGACAAGCAGAAGAAGAAGAAGAAACTTCCAAAGGAAAAGGAAAGAAAACAAAAAGAGCTCCTCAGGAAGAATCTGAATACAAACCTCTATAGCTTGAGGCCACTATCAATGCAATAGCACAACATGGTGCTCTAAAGGAAGTTGCAGATCTTTTTAATAAGATGTCCTCTGATGACAAGGCTACAATTGAGGAATCCATAGTTAGGTTAATGATGGCCTTTAATGTGGCCTTAAATGAAATTATTTATCAACTTCTGGTAAGGCTTCCATACATACTCACAAATAAAAGAAATGAATCCATGGCAAAAGAGGCCAGAATGAGGCAACAAGTAGTTGAGAAGGCTAGTCCATCTATCTCTGATTACAAAAAGGTTAAATTTTCTCAGAGACAAGTACAAGAATTAAGAACCAAACATAGAATAAACATTATAACGGGAAAAGACAAAGAAGAGATGATAGAGTCTTTAGATATTATTTGTGGTGTTCCAATTTCAATTTTATTTGATTTAGGGGCTTTTGACTCCTTTATTTCCCCTTCTATAGTGGAGCATTATAGGCTGGTGGTATCCAGACAAGACAATAGGTGGGAGGTTGAATTGGCCTCAAGAGTGAAGTTAGCATTTGACTTAGTTGTGAAAGATTGTGAGTTAGGACTTGGTGTCTTCACTACATCCATGGACCTTCAATTCATTCCATTGGGCTCTTATGACATAGTGTTAGGCATGGATTGGATTAGTGCCCATGACGCAAAGTTGGATTGTCATCGTAAGACAATTGATTTTGTGGATGATTTGGGTGGAGCGGTTGAGATTATAGGTGTTCAAAGACCAATATCTCTTCACATGATTTATGGTATGCATCTTAAGTAGTGCATACGTAAGGGATGCCATCTTTTTACCATATCAATTAGTGATAGATCATAGGATGGCCAAATACTTCTATTGACGACTATCATGTTCTTAAGGAGTTTGCTGATGTGTTTCTTTCAAAGATTCCATGGATGCCTCCATGTCGAGAGGTAGATTTGATCGAGTGCTAGGAGTTGTCTGTCTCGAGCTCCTTACAAGATGACTACACAAGAGCTTAGTGAGCTCAAGATTCAATTGGAGGATTTATTAGAGAAGGGTCACATTCATTCTAGTGTCTCTCCTTTGGGTGTACATATCATCATCATCAAGAAGAAGGATGGATCCCTTCATCTTTATATGGATTATACAATGAAGAATCATTACCCATTGCTTAGGATTGGTGATTTACTTGATCAGATTCAAGGTGCTAAGGTATTTTGTAAGATTGATTTGAAATTTAGGTACTATCAATTGAGTATTGTAGAGATCGATACTTATAATACAGTATTTCAGACCCGATATGGACAATATGAGTTCATAGTGGTTACTTTTGGTTTGACAAACACCCCCGTTGTGTTCATGATTCTCATGAATGGGGTGTTCCATACTTTCCTAGATCAATTTATTTTGATCTTCCTCAATGATATTTTGATATATTCTTGGACAAGGCAAGAGAATGAGGACCACCTACGCTTAGTTCTTCAGTTCTTGAGGTAGAATCATTTGTACATCAATGTGGTGAAGTGTACATTCTTTTAGTCATAGATTTAGTATTTGGGGTGCATTATTTTTGGTGATGCTATCTCTATAGATCCATAAAAGATTACAGTAACTATAGAGTGGCTTGCACCTACCAGTGTGACAAAGGTTAGGATCTTCATGGGTTTGGATGACTATTATTGTAGATTTGTTGAGGGATTCTCTCATATTGCACATCCCATTACCTCCCTTCAGAGGAAAGGGAAGAGATTTGTGTGAACAAAGTAGTGTGAGAGATCCTTTTAAGCCCTCAAGAAGTACCTTACTAGTGCACCTATTTTGGTTATTCCTGATCCTTTGGTAGAGTTTGTGGTTTCTACAGATGCTTCTATTGAAGTCCTTAGAGAAATACTTATGCAGGAGGGTCGAGTGATCACATGAGTCACAAAAACTTAAGACCCATGAGTTGAATTACCCTACTCATGATTTGGAGTTTGTAGCATTAGTGCATGACTTAGTTAGATGGAGGAACTTCCTTTTGGGGCATCAGTTTGAGCTTCATTCTGAACATCATAGTTTATAGTATATATTCACCTAATTGAATCTCAACACTCACCAATGACATTGGATGGAGTTCTTGTGTGAATATGACTTTGATGTGTTTTATATTAAGGGTAAGAAGAATATAGTTGCACATGCCTTGAGTAGGAGACGACATGAGATATCAGCCATGACTATGACGACGACTTTGAGAGGATGCATACTTTAGCAATTACTAGATGATGAGTGGTATAGGGAGGTTTAGTAGGTATTTAGTTTTAGAGAGCCCTTAAGGGAAAATATGTTTGATATTCCTTAGATCTTGATGGGTTGTTAAGGCATAGGGGGCATATTTATGTTCCGCCTTTAGGAGATATTTGATCGATGATTTTGGCAGAGGCTCATAGGGAACCTTATGCGGCCCATCCTAGAGTGAAGAATATGCACACAAATCTTAGATAGTTTTATCATTGGGTAGGTATGCAGTGTGATAGTGCAAAGTTTATTGCTCATTGTCTTGAGTTTCAGAGGGTCAAGGCTAAACATCAATATCTAGTAGGATTACTTTACCGTCATGAGATACTTGAGTGGAAATGGGACACCATTTTCATGGATTTCATTGTTGGTCTCCCTTTGTCATCGTGACACCATGATGCCATCATGGTGACAGTTGACAAGTTGACTAAGGTATCACATTTCGCTCCTGTAAGGATCACTTATAATGCTCCAACAGTGGGAAGAATATTCCTTGATGATATTATTTGACTCCATGCAGTCCCTTGTAGGATCATATCTGATAGAGATCCAATATTTATTTCTTCCTTTCGGACTGCACTTCAGCAAGCATTGGGAACTCAACTTAACTTTAGTTCAACATACCACCCCGAGATAGATGGTCAAATAGAGAGGGTGAATTAGGTATTGGAGGATATACTTAGGATGTATGTGATGGACTAGTAGTCCAAGTGGGAGTACTTATATTTGGTAGAGTTTTCCTACAACAATAGTCACCATAGCTCTTTGGGTATGGCACCTTATTAGGCACTCTATGGAAATCCTTGTAGGACTCCTTTGAGTTGGGATCACCTTGAGGATAGAGTTGGATTGAGATATGGAGACAAGTGGATTTGATTTGTCCATTCCTTCATGAGGCATAGGATCTCCAAAAGAAGTATTTCGATACTAAGAGAGTGGATAGGAGTTTCTCAGTTGGCGATAGGGTTTTCTTGCATGTGCAGCTGCATAAGAGTTCAATCTGATATGGAAAGGGGTCTACTCTTGCACCTTCCTTTGTAGGACCATTTGAGATCTTGGAGCAGATTGATCTTGTTATCTATTTTCTACCCTTACCACCTAGCTTGTTGCATATCCACGATGTATTCCATATATCAATTTTGAAGAGATGTGTACCTGATGTGACTCATGTATTGGATTGGGATGTATTAAAAATGGAGCACGACAGACAATTAACATTGGAGCCCATTTGCAAATTGGCTCGTCAAACGTTGGCCCTGCAAGTATGAAAGATTGACCAAGTCAAGGTCTAATGGGACAGTTATGATGAGGTTGCAGCTACTTGGGAGGATGCTACCCAATTGATGACTCTTTATCATCACCTGTTTCAGGGCTTCTAGGGGGAAGTCAAAACTTATTGGGGGGATGTGAGGGACACATTTTCCTCCTTATGATCATACTTTATTTTGATAGACTTATTTTGATTATGACTCTCATGGACATAACATTTTACTTGGTTATGATTATGGACTATGTTGGTGCTATTATTATGTTAGAATAGCAATTTATAGATTAATGATGATAATTTGGTTAATTAATGACTATGGATTTGTTTGTAATTTTTAGATCAGGGTTTATGAATTATAATTAATTTATCGCTATGGATTGATTTTAAATTAAACATAGTTATGTTTGATGAATCTAAGTTGTTTTTGGTTAAATGTTATGTGCTTATGTGATTTTATATTAATGTAGTTTACATTATGGATTAAACATATTGTCTAGATCTTCATGTAATCATGATAATATTGTTAAATTATGATTTATCTATATTTTGTATATTAATTTAATTGTAAATATTGATTTAGCTATTATCTTAGATATATTGATGTTTGTTTGCAAGTGCGCAAAATAAATTCTATGACCAATGGAGAAAATGGTAGAGGTTCTCAAGAAACCATTATTGTGATTCCCCAATGTACCTTGGCCTTATCTTAAGAGGGGATTAAGGTCTTCTTGTGTAAATGTATGTGAGTATGACTTGTGGATTTATTTTCTAATTTTATTTTTATTATTCTAAGTTGGGTTTGGTTAAGTTCCCCTAAGTGTCAAATCTCAAATTTGAACTTAAGAGAAAAATTTTAGGGCATTTGATATTATTTTTCTTATTATTTATGTAAAATTAAATCTTTATAGTAATAACCTATGAAAGGGTTCCATGTTTGACTATTTAAAAAATTGTTTTAGAAGTATCTAGAGCCTAGAAAAGTGCCTTGGAAAGTAAGTGACGAGGATTTGGAGGCAAAATCTTATTTGAATTGCAAAATCAAATTTAACCCTGGATACATTGCATCTAGACATTTGTTTTTTATTTATTCCCTTCTTGAAGCTTTGTGTGGGATTGGCCTTTCTATTTTTTAATTGATTTTTTGAGTATCAAGGGTTTGGTGGAAAGAGGAGATTGGAGGAAGAGCTTGAGAGCTTGGAGAACTTAGATTCAGGCTTCCTCAACCTTGTTGAAGCATTGAGGTAGGCTCTATAGCCATTTTGGAATGTCTATTAGAGTGTTTTTTTTAGAAAATAATGTTTGGAAAACTTGCTATTTTTATGAACACTCTTGATTTTGTTGGTAAAACCTCATTGTTGTGTTGTGATTTTGTTTGATGTTCATTTGGGTTGTGTTGGGTGGAGATCTTCCCATTTAAGTTAAGATCCACCCATGTGTTGGGGTTGAGAGAGCTTTGGAGCCTCTCTTGGGGAAAACATTTTATTAGATGATGTTTTCGCATGAGTGCCTCTATGTATGGTGATTAGGTTGTGGAGAGAAGTTGAGTATATTGTGATATTTTTGTGTTGTTGGGGTTATATGATTTTAATGATGGAGTAATGTGTTGTTTTGGAGAGTTGTGGAATTCTTTGATTTATGAGGAGATGGAGATTGCTATTATAATTTGATTATTCCCCCAAGAGATTAGTGAGTCCCCTTGACTCCCCCTTATTATGGGTCTTGAGAGATCTATTTGCGTGTGTTAGTCAAATGGTTAGTTTGCAGATTTGTGAGTGTTTGTGTGTTGTGTGTTGTGAAAACTAATTTCTTGGGAGCCTCCTAGTTTGGGGGTGGACTTTCTTGCAAGTCCTATGGTTGGGAGGTGAGCTAGCCTTGGTCATGTGAGGCTTGTGGTTTTCTTTATTGCAGATTTGAACTTGCTTAGAGGAAATCTTATGATGAAGTCATGTTGGTTGTTTTCTTTATGTCATTTTTAAGCTCTTATTGAAAATGGGTTGGAGTAATATTCTCATTTGGAATTTACACTTTAGTTGTCAAAAAGGAGTTAAGTCAAGGTCTCAAATGGAAATACTATTCCATTTGATAATGTACTTATTAGTTTTCTTGAGAAAAATATTTTTTCAAATTGTGCACATTTAGAAAAAATCTATAATATATTGTTATTTTCATAAATTATTATGCTTGTGTTGACCAAATCAAATATAGAAAGCATGATTTTTTAGAGTGTTATCAAAATTATGATCTGATTTGATTGAATGACAATTAATTTTTTTAAATCAAAATTTGATATCAATGCAATTTAGTTGTTTCCCCTTATTTGATATTAATGCATAAACAATAATACAAACTTCTACATATTCTAATCTTTTATTTTTGTATAATCACTCATTTCATGTACATGCAATTAATTATGTATAATCATTTTCTAATATATAATCAGTTTTATTTCTATATGATTATTTAATTTTGAACATTCATTTCTTTCCGCATAATTATTTTTGTTGTACATTCATTCTTTCTGCATATTCATTTGATTCTATACATACACATATTTGTATGATTAATTTTCTTATTTATTTTTTTATTTTTATTTTTAAGTTTTTTGTTGTAGGGTTGTTAAGGAGTCATTTTCTATTTAGGTGTACACACACATATATATGTATATGTATATGTATGCATATGTGTGTGTGTGTGTACACCTAAACATAAAATGAATCCTTCACAACCCCACAATAAAAAAATAAAAAATAAAATTTACCATTTGTTCATATGTATAGATACAAAAAAAATTATGCTCTTTTTGAATGAGCAAACTATAAATAAATACATATACTTACTTATATATATTGTATATACACTATATATCCTCATGCTAAAGATTCACAAAATGAATTTAGAAGAAATAAAATTTTATATATATATATATATATATATATATATATATATATATATATATATATATATATATATATATATATATATATATATATATATATATATATATATATATATATATATATATATCTTACATTGTTTTTTTTGTTTGTGGTTTTTAAATATTATATCAACAAGTAATGTAAAATTATATATTCTTGTTTGGTTTTTAAATCATAAATTAACCAAACAACAGATGCAAGAATAAATTCAACTCTCGTTTAAATTAAAAGGACAATTTATATGATATTAGTTATTTTAATCAGACAAATATCTGGTTCTATCTCCCTTGCCTTAAATTGTACCCTTGAACCATAATCATGTGCTATTACAACTAGCAATTGGTGTTCCTATTTGGAACTATATTCATCTATGAAATACAAAAAAAACTACTTCGGTATTTGCTCTCCTAGCTACCTGAATGATGAAAATCTAGAGAATCATCCAATCTTTCTTTGGAAAGCTACATACACAATCAAAGAAGAGAAGGAAAAAAAAATAGAAAATCTATGAGCTTCTCTTGAATATTAAATATGCTTCATGCATCTAGGAAGACTTTAAATTTGTAATTCAAAACCCCAATAAAACTAGGTTAGAGTAGTGAGGAATGGGCGTTCCAAGATCTTTCATTGCAGAAGCTCCTTCATCCCAGCTTCTCTTTCAACCTAAAAAAAAAGAGGCAAAAGAAAGAAGAAGAGACAACATGCAGAGGAGAGAAATGGGAAACAAAATGAAGAGAATTAGGGAAAGGGAGTGTTTTATATACCTTCTACTTTATTTTATTTCTCTTAAATTTAGTTTCAATTACATCCCTAGATTTTAACTAACAAATTCCTTAGTGATTTAAATTAAATAACGTATTTCTTTTTAAAAAATTATTTGGATAAGGTGTCATTAAGTTGATTGATGTGTATTTTTAATTATGATTATTTAATTTATGCTAGATGGTCATTTATTTATTTATTTTAATGCTAGGTATTCAATTTAATTAGAGGGGTAATTATTATTTAATTTAATTAAAGGGATATAAGGGTAAATTAAATTTAGTGGATACAAGAAATGAATTGTTTACTTTTCCTTAATTATTATATATTTTAAATTGTAGTGGAAATTACGAATTAAATTTTAATCGTCATTTTATTTTCTATAAATTTATTTGTTTAATTATAATATCATAATTGATTATTCGTTATTTAATTTACTCTTGCTCATACTTAAAATTTTAATTGGGGTCGATTTTATTTTGTAATTTAAATAGATTTGTGAATGAGTAAATAAGGAAAATGAATTAATGTTTCCATTTAGTAAACTTTTGCAATTAATCTTTTAGATTTGTTTTTCTTCAATTACGACTTGAATCTATAAGTCGCTCTAAGGCAAATTGAGTAATCCCTTTCACCTAGGAAGCCTGAGGGAAGGTTTACTCATGTGGTTACTTCCCTATGCCATGTCATGCTAAGCAACATTGATACCTTGATAGATGGCCTCCATTTTATTCTATGGTGTTGCAACTAGAGGTTCCACCACCCACATTAGTAGTTTTGTCTTCACTTCGAGCAGCGCACCCTCACTCGTTGCCCATGCAATAATGTCAAGTGCACATCATTCACTACTAATAGTGTTACCCATAATATATAGTGTTGCTAATAAAAATGTTGCATTGTGTTTATGCCTATTTATACATGTGTGTATAGGTGGGCATCACACCCCCTTTTTGTTGTGTTGCTTCCTTTCACTCAAATGAATGCCTACAACTAGAGAGTTGAAGCAGCAATAGCCTATGACACCTTTTTGAACACAACTTTGGACCAACTAGAATCTTCTCCTCTGATGGAGCAAAGGAAAGGAGTGGCATATACAACATTGACATATTGTCCACACAAGAAGAAAAAGAGGCTTCTCCTAGAGAAGCAATAGCTACACAATATTGTCTTGATGGTGTAACTCCAAGCCCAATGGATAATGTTATGGGATCTCCATCTCTCAACCAAGACTCCCCTATAAGTCATCAAAAATGTAGTGGGTTTCACACACACTCCTTTTGAGTAATCTAGGCTAGTATAGATAGATTCATCGGGTTCTCTTTTTAGTTGTTATCTCTGGACTCCCTCCAGGTCCATAAAATGTATCTTCTTCAAGTTTTGGATCACCTTCCATGGTCCACATAGCTCAAGCATGATTTGTGGATGCCATGGTGCCTACACAAGGCCCTCTTGGTCCCAATGCCTTGGTATCATTCACAGCCCCTCATTCTACAAAAAATAGCTAAGTCATTATCTCTTTCAAAGAAGCCTTTGACGTCACATTTAGCTTCAAAAATCTATCACTGATGAACTTCTTATTTGTGTGGGTCTCGCCTCTCTTTTGTGATTGAATTCGTGTTTTTTCTCTTAGAATCTACTCAAAAACTAAAAATTCCTACAAGCAACTCATCATCCATCCAATGGCACAAGAGGATTCTTTCTTGTAGCAATGACATCACAATGGGCCCCACATCTTCACTTGCCTCCTTCCCTTCTCAAAGGTTTTCATCAACATTTCCACATTAGTACCCTCCAAGTTGTGCCAATGGATGATCTATTGAAGGCATCAGACAGTGTTGTTTCTTTCACATCATTCATCCATATGACACCATATCCCCTGAGAAGTGAGTTTCTTTTGGTGGATTTTTAGAGCCCCCTCCACACTGGCACCTTTTGAGTTGTACTAGATATTGATTCAAGGAGCTTCTGAGCATTCCTTGTTGATTGGACCCTCTCTGAGATGATCTTTGCATAAGAGCCATCACTTCCTTTTTCTGCTCAAGTATGCTTGATTTTTTAGTCAAGATAATGTTGACCTAACATGGCCCTCTTTATCTCATGTCCAGCACATGCCCCACTTGCATGAACAACTCTTGATCGTGAGCCATCTCTCATCATTTGTGGTGGTCAGTCAAAATTCATTCTTCACCAAATCACATAGGTGCTCAATTCTCTCAAGTAACAAGTGGCATCTACTTGTGAAGGAATCCATCATGGTTCCATTTGCTTGTGGTGGTAATTCTTAACTACTTGTGCATGACACCTCTCATCCTAGCATCAATTGAAAGTCATCCTACAAATGTTGTGGCCCTTCCAACATTTATCCCTTCTCTCCTTTCTCCCATTATTTATTCTTTTGAAAGTTCCTGGGCTCTTCTATTACAATTGCACGAAGGCTCCCAATGTTGTATAAATAAGGGCTCTACCCTCTTGTAAATATCTTTTGGAATTTTAATATAGAATTATCTTTTGGATCTCTATACTAAAAGATTTATTGGTCATGATTTGTCAATCTATAGGAAATTTGAATGCATTTTAGCATTTTATGTTTCTCTACTTCTTATCTAGGAGAGTGCCCCCTGGTGCAATTTCATGAGCAAGTGTGCATTTGTCTGCTTATGCCCCATGAACCAAAGTGGATTACTTGTGTCCATTGAATGTCCATTGGCCATATATGCTAGTTAATGTTGTTTTTTCACAAGTGAAATTGCAAAGAATAAGTTGAAACAACCCCATCATAGATGGTGACTTATTCACAAAGGAGGATTGGTCACATGTTGTAGAGAAGGTTAACAAGTTGCCCGTCTTTGGCACTCCTTCTCCCACCATTATTTGTTTATTTATTTATTTGAACCCTATCTCCCTCTGAAACCTTATCTTCCTATCCCTTTTCCTTGAACTGGTTAGAATAGGGTAGTTTAGACATCAAAGTAGCTTTTATTTTGCATCATCTTTAGTGATAGCAATAGCATGCATTTAGTTTCTTTCAGTTCTATGTGTAGAATAGAAAAGGAAACTATCCTTCTCCAAAATTCTCATGTGGTTACTTGAAAGAAAATTGTTGACATGTGAGATCTTTGTCTATTGGAGCTTCTCAAGTACCAGTGAAAATCAACGAGGGCATATTTTTATATTTTCACTACATCTAGTAGGTGGTGGTCGTGGTCGTAAAGGCTCAAACCCCTGGGTGAATCGGTGCCCCTTTGCTTGTCTATGAGCATAGGGACCCCTTATCATCTCCCCTTCTGTGAGAGCCTTGTCCCCTAATGTTTGTAGGTGAAAATTCATCACCAACAGACATTACATAAACCTAAACTATATCTTACAAGATCTTTCCACAAAGTAAAATTTGTGTATTTTTTATTTGATTGTATGGAGCTAGAAAAACTAATTAAACATATCTCATCAAAAAAATTACAAAAGATGCCATATGTAATAGCCTCTAGAACAAGTATAGCACCACTTTACATTTCAAAACCATATAAATTATAAAAAAATCCATCTTAGAACTAAATGAAACTATAGAGTATGATCATTTCATGACTTTATGAAACTATTTATATGGGAGATTCAAGAAGTCATAAGGAAGAGAATTGTCAATTGTATCCAATTGTCTACTTCATTTCTCTTCTATTGTCATAATTTATATGCATTCTTGATTTGTTGAGCAAGGACCCACATCCATGGTGTTGTTTAAGACCCCCAAGAAACTAAGAAAGATGTCTGGGCTTCTTATATTATTAGTAGAGTGGAGAATATTTGTCTAAATCTAGCTAACATTATATTTAGTTGGATTAGAAAATTCATCCACAATGTTTCAAAGCTCTATGGTCAATTTTTCAAGGTCGACATTTCTTGTATATAACAAAAATCATAGTGTTGATTGTCTTGATCACAAATTTATTCTCCTTCTTCTCCTTCTTCTCCTGGCCCAGATTTATTCACTGCCGTGAGCAGGCAACACTCAGACCCTACATCCCACGCAGACGCAAATTTTCCATTCAAACCTGCTTTCCGCTCAGACGGAGTCGCCTCTCTAGCCATCGTGTTTCTTTTTTTATTTTCAAGAGGGATGGAATGTTATGTGCGTAGGTGTATGATGTTATAATGTATTAGATGGTAATGAATAAAGATATGGGTGCATATGTTTTTTAAGTCATCTCACTAGCTAATTAAAATAAAAGTATTTACTTTACATGTGTGGGGAAGTGGTAGTGGTAGGTAATTGAGTGTTATATATTGTGGAGCATAGACAAGAGAGGATATGTGAACAATATTTAATGTATTTGGATCTCATCTTGAGATAAAGTGTAGAGTGGCTCTTCTAATAAGGAGCAGTGTGTGGTGTTGCCCTATCTCAAGAATTTATTCTATTATCTAGAGTATTTATATTGTTTATGCAAATTTATTCTATTCTGGGTATATTGGAATTTGTTTATATTATTTTATGTATGTTCATAACAATTCTCCATGGTATATATGGTAGATAAGAATTTTTTGTAAGAAGGATGTGTTGAGAAGGCAGAGAAGCATCTTGTGTCATGTGAACTTATCGTCTCTTCATACCCTATCATTTTTCAAATGATGGTGTACTTGACATGTCCTCTCACTTTTCCTCATGTCAATGCACAAAATGAATGGCAATTGATGGTGAAGGCATGTTCTTGTCATAGAGGCACAAGTATGAGCCCAAAGGGAGGTAGAGTTTTACACCTTGTCGAGCAATATTTAGAATAAATGGAAAAACAATCAACTTGTGGAGATCTCATGGAACAAAACTAATCTCTCTCTTGGTTGTTACCTTAAAAACTACCTTACCCTTAGCATGTTTAATAGTACACCTTCCTGAATATGTGTTGGAGGATGTCAAGGTTTATATTTCTTTGAGGCATGGTTTTGAAATAATTATTTGTGGCATATATAACAAAGATTTTGTTAGTGGTTAACTTTACAACTATGAGCTTAAAATATAATAGAGTTACTAAATTAGGACTATATTTAGGGGATATTTTAGCTCTCATGTGATATAATAGGCATGTGATGGATATAATGTAACTATTAATACATTGCAATCCTCCTCCATTTATGTGCATCTCTAATAGATCTTACCTTTGATAGTAACTACATATGTGTCTCAACACTTTTATTTAGCTTTACTACACCACAAATGTTAGTTATAACAATAAATGAAGACAACATTACCAGTCTTAGGTTCAATTTTCTAGAGTCATTTATTATGTAAAGGAAATAGCGTTTTTCTATAATCTATATCCCAAAACTTTAGTAAAATTGGTTCCCGTCCTACATAATGATAATATCCATTGTAACTACTCTTCTTTTAATTATGCCAAGAGGCATAATTACAATAGCAGCAAGGGATAGATGTAATAATATGATTGTGTTAACAACAAACCCTTTAACTTAAATTTGATAGTAATTTACATGTCCAATTATTAATATTTAATAATAAACATAATATCAGCAATAGCATTTAATAATAAATATAATACTAGTGATGCATGTGTTGTATTATTTGTTTTATTACTATGGAAAGATAAAATAGCTCTTCAAGTAAAAGTTTAAGTAAATAATTTGTTTTCACTTCTTTTAATTATTAAAAAATAATATATCTTTTCAATTAAAAACAAAGTAAATAATGTCTAAAATAAAATAGTTCTTGAGTAAATGTTAAAATAAATAATGTGTCTTTTCTTATCTATCTATTTACCTATTTATGTGTCCATGCATTTATTTAATAGTTTATATAGATATTAAAAATGATATTCATGTAGAAAAATAAAATAATTCTTGAAGTAAAAGTTAAAAAAAAAAAAAATTTCATTTGACATTTTGAAAACTTGTGCTTAGTTTCTATAATTTATTTCATTACTAATGAAAAAATAAAATAGCCCTAATAAGTCAATAATGTCTAAACTAAAATAATTATAAAAAGTTAAAATAAATAATGTTTGTCTTTTTTATCTATATCTATCTCAAAGATGCCAACAAATATTAATTTGGAGGTGCCTATCTATTCTATGTAACAAATTCAATATAGGCACCTCAAGACTAATATCTCTCAACATTTTTTAGATAGATGTATTTAAGACATCTATACTAGTTAATCTATTTGTGCCGACCATGCTAAGTTATATCATTTTTTTTGCTGCCAAATTTTTGTTGTTATTGATAATCTTTGCTTGTAAAAATACTATTCATCGATAATGATTGTCAAAACCAAGGAGAAATGCCAGCCCTCTCTATGTTTATTTCCAGTGCTCACCTACATGGAATTAACACACTAAGTGGTAGCATGATTGAAGTTCAAAAGAACCTCTACCACTTATCAATCAAAATGCACAACAAAAGATAGGAAATGCAAATAGACACATAAAATCAAAAAAAAAATCTTTCTTTATTATTTTATTAAAGGTCATGCATTAACTAAATTTAGGAAATACATCAACAACAACAACAAAACTCCTCTCTAGCCTCAAACTATGAATATAAAACACCTAGGCTTAACTCGTAGGCATTCCATCCACTGACTTCTTAGCAATCTTCCCTCTTTTTGTGCCAACTTCACTCTTCAAGGTCCAAAGTCCAAAATGCCCATATCTCAAACTAGAATTGTATGTTTATTTTTCATAGTTCTCATTAGTTAATTAAGGAGAATAACTTACAAGTAAGATGAAACAATTCGCCTTCTACTGGACATTATCTTAGGCATTGAACTAAAGCTTAAGCAATACAACTAGAATTAGAAGAACCGAGCTACATGTCGAATTTAGCATGTGTCAAAACATCATGTACCATGAGATAAGAAAATTTACAAGTTTAATTGTGCACGAGATGGCCCCCTAAGAAGGGTCAATAATGTAATATATTGCATTTTGATCACCATGGCACATGTTAATATTCTCATACCTAGCATTTAACATGATAGTCTACCATGATACCAAATCATAGTGTCATATGGTATCTCTTCAACACAATATCTCTTTTGATCAACCATAACATGGTATCTCTTCTGCAAAATTTAACATGGTGGCGCCGTGGCCAAAGCATGACATGTTCTCCTTAAGTAAAACTAAACCAAAACACATGCAGCATTCTTTCCTCAACTAAACCATAACATGCACAATGTCATGTCTCTAATACCTTGGCATGGTGTCTGCTTCACTGGATCAAAGCATGCACAAAATGTCTCTCTTCGACATCTTGCCTCCTAGGTCAAACCATAACATGCAAGAGGTGTATGGAAACAAGGTCTCTTCATCGAACTAGAAGATGCACGATATGTGTGGGTCTCTTGTATGACACCCCAAAGTGGTTTCCAACATAGTCACTTAGCCTCAATGCAAAAAGTAGTAGATCCAACATGATGTCACCTCCACTCGACCTCAAATATGATAGCATGTTATCAAGTAGTTTTGCCAAGGATTCTCACACATCACAAGGTACGCTTGCCTCCAATTTCCACATTGTATATTGTTGAATAAGTTCATTATGTGGACTCCTTAAGTTAAATTGCAAGAAAGTTAATGTTAAATGGAGAATGGATAGATTGATGCATGGAGCACACCAAAATCAGTAGGGAAAACTCGAAAGTCTCAAGCAATATTTAAACAGAAATAACAATATTTTGCCAATAAAACTTCACCAAAACAATGGGCTATACTAAAACCTATCCTTGCTACTTCGTAGTCACCAAGAAGTTCAAAGCATTTCCATCTATGATTACTGTCTTGATACTATCATCAACCTCTTAAAGTTTACACTGTCTTTGTAGGGCTATAAGACCAATACAATGGCATGTGTTATAAAGTTTTTAATATATGTGATCTTTTGCCGTAACTTTCTCACCAATGAACTTTGTGCTAACTTTTCTGGTCTAAAAATCCATTATATCTTTGCATAGTTCCAATGGCTAATCAATTCATCTTCTCATGATGACACTCTTGGTTGTTTTCCCAAATACTGTAAACTATTCTTGCATCTCCAACTAGGGTTTTCACATCAACACTATGATGTGCACAAAAGAGATTGAAATGAAGTAAAGAAGCGAGAGCCTTCCTTGTAGTCTTAAATGCAACAAAGAATGGTGATCAAAAGTTGGTCTCATCAAAATAATTACGACCCTTGCCACAAGTCAGCCTCGTCACAAATTATTATAAATCTGGCCATATCTGCCTACAACACTGTCTCACAATATAATAACTTTCATGCATACTTGTAGTGAATACACAGCATCCACAGTAAAAGATTCTATATAAACTGTCCCTACCTTCTCTCTAAGAATTAAGGGTACAAATCGTAAGCGTCTTGTTCATTCTGTGAGACATGATCTTAATCTATAATTCCAACAAGAAACTACTGCTTTGGGAGTTATATTGTTTATGCTTTCAACTGTCAGATGTCTTGGGAGTCTCCTCTGCTATGCATTCCCCCATATCATTTTATATATAGGACTGACAGAGGCCCCTTCGCCTTATGGCCTAGAGGTCATTACATTAAGCATGCAAATCACAGACCTACTGCCCCCCAGGTAAGAATCGAATTCTTCCAAATTGATAAAAAGCACTTGGTCTTGAACTCCAAGTATCTCTTCTATCCCAAAAAAAATCATCACATAAAACATTCAAACCAAAGCAAACTTCTAAACTAAAATCGAGCTTGATGTAGAGATTGGAGAACTAAAATATAGAATTTCTATAATTCACCACTAACTTCCTTTCACTCTTGCACATTCCAGAAATTTGTCATCCAACTAAGCAACTGGCAACAATACTAGCAAGGTGATCAAAAGTATACTTCGTGTACTTACATAACATTGACTTAGCATACCATTCCTATATTGCAGTTTGACAAAGGCAGAGCCCAAGGTATTAGCCATCAACCATAGTACTAATCATGTTAGATTTCCCCTATGCTTTTACATCTAATCTAATGTCCTTCCATCAACAGATTATGCAAATGGCGCTTCCAATTATCATAGCCTTTCAAATAACCATAACAAATATTCTCCATGCTTCTGAGATGGATATTCAGTTAATTCAAAACATTGAAGACTGCACATAAAGAAACTGAGGATTCTCCTCCATGCTTCACATAAAAAATTCCAGCCTCAAATCCTTCTCCTGTTGTCATGCCGTATCTTCTTCAAAGATGAACTAGTTTCAGGGCTGCCATGAATTTCTCTTTTACCCAGTGGCTGCTGTATATTCCTAGCTTGGCTTGGGAGAGACACATTGGAAATCTGTCAAGATACATAAAAAAAGTAGAGGATGGTTGTCATCATTGTCTTGAATAATAGTTCAAAAATTTCACACCAAAAATGAATTGACTTACAGAATAACAGAAGAATTTTAATAATTCTACAATGAAAATAAATGAATTTTAGAATACGAAATCTCACATACTTTGTCAAGATTATCTCGAACCGATTGAACTGTTGCATTCATAGAGGATGATGAGAAGTACTGCAACAACAACAAAAAACAAGCTTCAACAGGATTCGTGTGCATTCAAATTTTCAACAGGAAACTTGCCATAGCTAAAACCAAATCGACATTCAAACTAGTGTTCTTTCAACTTGCAATCCATAAATCCATATATCAGCCCACTTCAAACTAGTTCTTTTTTCATTAAGAATAAATAAATACACGAATAAGAAAAACCTGTGTTTTCTTGCAATGTGGGCACTTCAATGCCATTTTTTTCTTAAAGAATTTGTTTAGTGAATTTTTATGTTGGTTCATATAAGGATGAGATTTTATGTGATATTATGTCCATGGATATTTGTCATGTTTTGTTGGGAAGGCCTTGGCATTTGATAGAAAGGCCATACATGATGGTAGGATAAATACCTACACTCTTGTCAAGGATGGGAGAAAGTTTACATTGAGCCCATTAAATGAAAATCCTAAGATTTGCTTAATATCAGGAAAACAGCTTTTAAGAGCAGTGAAGAAGGAAAAAATGTATATTGCTTTCATCCCTAACCCCACGGAGGTTGGGACAGCAGCTAAAGTGGATGAAATTCCAGATGAAGTGGAGTTTATTGGAATAATATGCTGAAATTATTTCTAAGTTGCCGCCCATGGTATGCATTAGCCACCATATGGATTTAATCTTCAAATCAAGCTTACCAAATAAGGCAGCGTATAGGTTAACATCTATGGAAAATGAGGAAGCGAAGAGACAAGTCCAAGAGTTGTTGGACAAGGGTTTGATGAGAGAGAGTTTGAGCCCATGTGCGGTTCCAACTATACTAGTTCCCAAAAAGGATGGAGAATGGCATATGTGCACGGATTCACGATCCATCAACAATATAACTATCAAATAAAAGCAACCAGCAAGGTTTACCAAGTCTTTGGAGTCCTCAACTTTGGTCTACTTAGGCCTTCTTCTATCCATCTTCACTTCGTCTACAACCATCTCTCACAAAGTGCTGCAAACCAAGGGGCGGATTAATGCACTAACAAGTTGGCCCAAGATAAGTATCCCTAACCCTAATCTCTTTCTTTTGGTACTTCCAATTACATAGTGATTGTTGTGTGCTTCATGTAGTAGATAGCATAGCATTGCTCATTACTATACTTCTATCTACTATATTGTCATTAACTATAGCCCTTGCATACTGCCTACCAACAATTTAGTCTTCAATAGCTCTTGCTTACTGCCTACCAACAATTTAGTCTTCAATAGCTCTTGCTTACTGCCTCACGGCATCCCTTTTACAAACAACTCTTGCTTATGGCCCAGGACTGCTTTGTGGAACAGCATCTTGAATTGGGTTGAATCTAGAATGGTTTTCTACCTTGACCATCATATTATAGAGACCTATTTTAGATCCAATACATTGATTAAGTTTTCTTAGCCATTCTCAGGGATTTTGTAGTATTATCAATTTCCAAATCCTTGTTCAAAATTATCCTTTTATTATATTGTACCGCACCATGATCTTCAAAGTTGATATAGTGGGACCTAAACAATCTAAGAGTGATGGTTTTTTCTTTGGTTGAAAGTTTGAACTAAGAGAGTGTAAGACATGGAGAAATATTAATAACAAAATAATTTCTTATTTTTGGTTTTTTGCAGAGGGAGTCCAAGTAGAGAAGAAATAAAGCACTAATAAATGGATGAATACTATACTAGCAAAAGGATAAATAGAATACCAAACATCCTATTCTTAAACCTATGCTTTCATGCCACTTGTAACAGCACCAAGGTTTTAGAAAGGAATTTGCTACTACTACAAAAAAATAACTTGGGGTATTTGTGTGCCCAAGGATTGGAATGCAACTAAGTCCAACATAAAATTTAAGGATTGAAACATGTGCACCGATTGTGTTAAATGATTCACGATACCGAACAAGAGTAGGTCCCTATATATACAAAAATATTTGTGAAGTCCTAACTTGGGGCAGAATTAACCCAAGAGGTAATTAAGCTAAGCCATAAATAAAATAGTTTACTTGACTGATTTGCTTGTGGGCCTTACTTTCTCATAAGAGGCCTTTACAACAGAAAATCTGACACCTTGAAGACCTATGACCACTGATTAACATTAAAAATTATTAACTTGTGAAAAAAAAAAGTTCATCATATCAAATAACCAAATGAGAATGTAACTAGGTACACAACACTTCTCCTTTCCACAGCACTACCATTAATCTGGATCCTTCCTCCAACTAGCCTATTCCATGAGATTTTACATTGCCCTCACCCTTCACCTTTCCTAGATGGCCCCAAATATACCTGATTAAACGTCTATACAATTGGTATTGCCTTGTACAATGTTTCACATGTAGCTACTATTAAACTACAGATTTATCTGTGTGAAATAGCAGTCGGTGAATAGAAGGAGAAGTCAATATGAGCATAAGACGATGGAACAATTGCTGCCAAGATACTTCTCTTCTAATGGAGATTCTATTGCCACTCATTATCCCCAAAAGATCATTTAGAAGCTCTAAAATATGATTACTCTCATCCTAGGCCATCATGTTCTTCAATCTCATCTTGTGGCTATAATGTCAGAAGACTATCTGCCTTCCTCAATTATTGAGAAGCTCCCAACAAAATTTATTAACAACAGTAGGAAAACATAATGTCCTCATGGCATCCAAAATATCTAAAGCTTTTTGTTTGTAAAATTCAGACATATATTCTCCAATTATTGGGTCAGAATTCAAGGCAATGTTAATGTGACTTGAGAACACCAACTTAAGGATTGCTCTAATATTAATAATGATGGAACTTCAAGAGGGAATCTAGATATAAATAGCACGAGCAGGAATTGTAATGATGCAGGGAAGATCTTCCTTTTTGTTATGCTCCTAGTATTGGGATTTAAACAAACGAATAAGCATTTGGAGGCCAGCAAGAGAGATGGAGATGAGATTCTTGTTTTAACAAATTTGAGACTCTTATGGACAAGCATTACTTGCAAGGATGAGGATGTTTTCATTAATTAGCATCTAGTAACCATTATTCATGACATCAGAACTATTGTCGCATTCTTAACCAACTAGAAACTTCTTCATGTTCACAGGAATATGAATAAAATTGCACACTGTGGTAAGTGAGCTACCAAACTTCTCCTAGGCCATTTTATTCACCAACATAATGTGAATACTGCAAGGACTTCTATATGGATGATTCACCTTATCTCATTGCACTTCGTAATAGATATGGCGATGAGGGGGACTTTTCTCAACTGCTTGTTTTATATACTCCTGGAAATTAACTCAATGCTAGGGATTTGTTGACTATGGTACATACTTTTCTCTCCTGATTTGGAAATTAGATCTCCACATGGCAGGGCATGTACTTATAGGATGCAAAATCCCCAAATCTTTCATTCTCATTATGATTCTTATCACCCTTGCCCATGAGTAGAAATTTACTCATAACCAATGAGGAGTTTTTGAGTAATACTGAATGTAGATCCGCTGCAGTTATGGACTATAAGGTGATCCTGATGACTGAATTGCTGGAGTTTTTGAGTCAGACTCTACCCCAGTACAAGACAATTAATAAAGATGAAGATTTACAGTACAGCAATGGGCAAAGTGCAAACAATGATAAAATCTAGTGAGCAAATCTTATATTTTTTTATCATTTTTCTTAATAATATTTAGTGAGTCTTGTTTCATTTTATTTTACTGTAATCACTACAGCATTAAGTCTGTCAAAAGCTGTACCATGGGGAGGCACAGAGCTGCCAACTCTGAAGAAAGGAAGCATAGAATGTCAATTGGCGTGCCCAAGGAGAATCGGAGATGACACCATCAACATTGCTTCAGCAATACTCAGAGTGACTTGTTGGACAAGCAAGAGTAGAGGAGCAAGTCGCATCAGGGTTTGATATGTGATGAGGAAGAACTTAAAAGTGAAGATTTCAATTGGCAGGTGGTTGGCCATACCAGAGGTTAAAATTACTTGTTTGCAATGGCTGAGGAAGTGATTATGTTAACAAAGAGAATAGCTCTGGGTGTTGGCTTCACTGTGTTTGGCCCTATGATGACTCTGAACACATTCCATGCCAGGAGGAATTGGACAAAGTCAAGAAGAACTTAGACAAACATTGGAGAACTCCAAGGCACTAGGTAGATATATGATACCCCTTTAGACAAGGGACCCATTTAAATTAAGGCTGGTAATAGTGGTGGTTCCAAAGATCCTGGTCTGAATTTCAAATATAGCAATTGTCTCAGGCTCAGCCTGTGGACACATACCAGATGACTGGGAACCTGTGTTCCACGGGGACGCATCCCCAACCCTCAAACCCCCGTCCCCATCCCTAATGACATTTCAAGAACAGAAGGACGGCAGGGGATGTCCCCTGGCCGTCCACACAAATCTTCAAATCTTCGAAACATTTCCGAAACGTGTTGCAAAAATAGGAAACTCCGCAAGGACATTTGACCGTCCCTGAGATGGCTGGGAACATCTAAGATGTCCCTCAACTGTCCTGGGGATGGCCAGACATCCCCAACGGCAAGGAAAGTTATTATAATGTTTTTTTTTTTAAATCATGACACTAAAAAAAGACTGTTAAATATATCATTACAGCATTATAATACCAGTATAACATGACAGCATTATAACAGCAGCAATGAATATATCATGACAGCAGTATAACAGCAATAAAATTAATCATGACAGCAGTGACAGCAGCAACAGTAGTATAACAGCAATAAATATATCATGATTCAGATTCACAGCTAATGATATAAGTTATATAACAGTTAACACTAACAGCAATAATTTGAATTTCTGATTTCACTGTTCAAACTTTAAACTCAAGGTCATTTTCAATATGGTATTAGAGTCAGTTGCAAAAGAGGTTAAAGGTGCATTGGCCATGGTCTGGTACACTGTGGTATTGTGTAAGAAGTGCAGACAAACAATTTTTTTGGAATGCGGTTGCCGTGCAAGCTTCTGCAGACAACGTCCAGCATCATTCTAACAATGTCATGTTATATTGCCGCTGTTATAATGCTGTCCATTAACATGTAGAAATTAAAAAATATTCATATATATATTGCCATCCCCCTGCCATCCCCAAAAAATGGCCCTCGAACTGCCATCCCCATTCCAAAAGCACTGTGGAACATAGCTGGGTACATATAGATTCTCAAAAGGAATGTACATTCCTTGGATATTCTAGCATGTAATGCAACTCAGATTTGTATAAGGGACTATTGCCCCTCCCCATAATAATGGACAATGTGGATGTTCTTGTACCTGAGTGTCAAGTCAAAGCCAGCAATCATCTATTCATAGGCAGGGATACCCGGGGACACGTCCCCATCGTTTTTTGGGGCGTCCCCATTTCCGAAACGTTCCAAGGACATGGCGACGCCTAGGGGACATCCTCGGGCCATCCCCAATTTTTGAAAATCCGCAGGCAACATCCTAGAAACATGGGGACGTCCCAAAAAATAGAGGGGACGGCTGGCCATGACATCCCCCAACTATCCCGAGGACTGCCGGCCGTCCCCAATGAAAAGTTCAATTTTTTTTTTTAAGCCTAGCAATGAAAAAAACTTTTAAACTTGAAATTTTCAAGATCGTGGAAAAGCTGGAGCAAAAAATGTGTCTGAAAACATATTTGCACAATTTGTTGGGGTAAAAGAACAGCTAGGCAGGGTTCAAAATTATGTAAGAGAATAGGGTCTCACACAGTCTGGTTTGTGAAGAACAATCTCCAACCAATATAAGAACTCACCCTTATTTAGAAGAAAAAGTACAATATTGGCAGCAGAGATCACGGGACCAATGAATCAAAGAAGGAGATGCTAACACCAAATACTTTATAGATATGTCCACAATAATTCAATACAACAAATACAAACAGAAAACATTGATTCTATTAGTTCAACAACAGAATCATGACATATGGCTATAGACTACTTCCAACATGCCCCAACAAGATGTCCCCCAAATCAAAGGGCTTATAAATCATAGAGAGATGTTCTTTGGAAATCCCCAAAACTCATTGAAAATATACAGACAACATAATGTGGCCAGCCTCAAAGAAGGAAATTGAAAGTATTGTCTTCTACTTTCAGCCAGATAAATTCCCATGGTGAAAATATCACATGCATATTGACAATGAATTATGAAAGCAATTAATTTTTGACATTTGCTAATTTGTTCGACTCTCATGTGAACTCTCAATTCAACTCAAATGTTATGTGTTGGTTCCCAAAATAAATACAACCCGAAACCCTAAAACATTTCACAATCACCTAGGCCAAGGGTGTCATCAAGGTGATTGAAAGAAGTTTATCAATAGGTTAAAGGCGGTTTTGGCCAACTTACAGGAGTGGGTAGGCTCCTCTACACTTCGAGCTTAGCTAGGCTTTGGAGGGATATTCCAAGGGGTATACCTTAACAAGTATTGAGTTCAAACAAGATGAACAACTAGAAACCAATGAACAACCAAACCCATCCCATTATCTTGATCCCAAAAATGTCATTGAACCAAGAACAATTGACTGTCACAAAACCCCTATATAGCTGATACAAACTGTGCAAGTATACATGCACAAGAGCGATGGTGTAAGATCCTTAATCAGATCTGCCCTAAATTTTTTATTTTTATCTTTTCAAACCCTAGGTCTGAAATCTGATTTTATGTTTCTGAATTGTAAATGGTGTTGGACAGCAAATATATGTATGCCAATTGCTCGAATAAACATGCCAATTATGTACCCTTCTGAAGATAACACCAACCATGAATTCTACCACATAATATGATAGTGACCATTCAAATGCAAAACAAAAGACATATAATTCTGATTTCTGAATCTAAATGACTGCTGCTACAAATCAGATTATTCGGGATTGAAATTACATCAAGTTTCAAGGCTCAAACATGCCCAAACATAGCCCAAATCTCTGCTGTTACAAATCAGACCTTTACATTGACAAATAAAGGCTCATACATACCAAGAATGATGGATAATAATGTCTTATTGTAAACCCTAGATGGGCGATCAGGTTTGGAACTTGTAGCTTCAAAAACTCCAAGATTCCTTCAAAATCAGTTAGGGTTTCCTTCCACAAGGCGGCGCTCCCTTGTAAGTGATGTTAGCATGCAAGAATGAGGGCGGTGACTAAGGTTTAGGACCTTCCAAAGTCTGAAATTCTACTTCTCATG
The DNA here is from genome assembly GCA_027924645.1 of Cunninghamia lanceolata. NCBI lineage: Eukaryota > Viridiplantae > Streptophyta > Pinopsida > Cupressales > Cupressaceae > Cunninghamia > Cunninghamia lanceolata. Next base: position 6,868,273 of record BSBN01000082.1, read on the forward strand.
GATGGCGCTCCTCTTAGGGTACAAACCCTCATCATATTCTTCAAGTAAACCTTCAATATGAGGCTGATAACCTACAATCAAATCTGCTTATAAATCTCCCTTGGCAGCGGCTAGGTTATGGCCTTCAAAGCCTACAAACAACAAATCGCCCTCCCTTGGAGATAGCGCTCACTCTAGGGTAAACCCTAGGATCAATTTCCAACTCAAACCCTCGAAATATGGTGCTGAAAATGTCTCTTCAATCTGATACAAAAATCTGAATATAAGCTCTCGATCTCCAAAATTGTATTTGGCCCCAAATCTCACAATTTTGGCCCTAGATCGTCTCCACTCCAATGTGCAGAAATAAATAGATCTTTGAAGCTCAATCCTCTCCTTCAAATCACCAATGAAGTGCAAATGTGAACTCTGTATGAATCCACCTCAAGATGGAATTGGGTTTTCATCCAATCCACCAATATTCCTAAGGGTTTTCGTCCTTGGAATATGCTGAACCTAAGTTGCAGCCAGAAGAGAAAATCTCCAATGCAAATGACAAGATATGAATGATAGAAATGACTTGTTTTCTGCCTTCTTTTATAGCCACCAAATAACCTCCACCTTGGCCGACCTCTCTTTTGGCAATTCACTTTATTTTATTTATCAAGTGGCTCACTTAAATACTAAAGTCATTTCACATTAAAAATAGGTCCAGCTTAATTAATTAAATATAAATAATCCAAAAGTGACTTAGGATTACTTAGTATTTTATTAATTAGATTATTCCCTTGCCACTTCAACTTAGCCTACGGGAATAAAATAGGCTGGCTGACTCTGTTGGGTGATCACTCGGAAAAAGGGGACATGGGTCCTTCCCTTAAACCACTAGTAAATATTTGTTTGTTTTAAATGCTATGAGATTGGTCTGATGGAGCCAAGACCAGTGCCAATCCAACTAGGCTACAGAGTCTTAGGTAACAAAAAAGCAAACAATGGAAAGGAAACAAAGAAAATTGATCTAAGAATATGTTGTATTAGATTGCAAGTTGTGCCTCAAACATACTTAGTTATATAGAATGAATTGATTGCATGCATTCAAATGGAGCTATGCTCCCCCAAGTTTCAGGGACGGGGATGAGTGGGGATGGGGGGACGAGTTTCAGGGACAACATTTTTTTGGGCCATTTTTTAGGGGATGGCAGGGGACGACTACTAAAAAAATAAGATTTTTTTTTTTAAATATACGGAAAATTCAGATACTTATATGATAACATTGCTAAGGCATTCATTATAGACAGTATAGAACCTTAAAAAATGAATAAATGAAAATAACATTACATTTGAACTTAGTTTTCAACTTGTCACATGAGAATTGCCAAACAAATTAACAAAAGTTAATTGTTTTCAACGACAATCTACATATATATTTTATCAAAATTACATCAAAATGCCCAAAGGTTGCAAGTTTCAACAACAAAATGAAAAAAACATAGAGAATATATGGCTGTCCCTAATCAGCCTCTCCTAAGACTGCATCAAAATCGAAATCTGAGTCCAAATCACTGCCACCATGAGGGGTTGCCTCATCTAGTGGAACCCCAACCAATCTCTCTTGTGTCTCCTCCTCATCAATCTACATAACATCTTCGGGATCAACATCCCAACGTGCAGCTGGAGTCTAACGATACTCAGGTCTCTGTCGATCCTATAGCCGCAAGGCACTATGCATTACCACCAACTTCTTTGATTGTCTAGAGGTAAGGTTGTTCCTCTTCACTGAGTAAATGAAGCTATATGTGGATCAATTCCTCTTTGCAGCAGAGGAACTGACAATCTGTGAAAGGAGGCGAGTGGCAAGTGTCCTCAACTCTGGTACATCCATGTCGTGCCACATCCACCATCCGATAGGGTCGGTTTGAGCTAATGTAGCTCTATCCATCCTTGCCTCTGGTTTGCTAAAGGTTGGACCACGGAGATTGACAAAGGCCATCCATTGTGAGCGAAGTATAGAAGCCTCCTCCTCGGTATACATTTTTGTAAGGGCCTTAATGAACCCTCGTTTCACCTCATCATCATGAGATGGAGGCACTCTTCCAGGCCTAGCTACATACCATTTGGGATTTAGAACATAGGCTGTCATATGAAGCGGGGTGTTCATAATGTCCCACCTCCGCGTCACAATGGGCCTAAGATGCTCCTCATAAAATCCCAAAGTAGGATCCTTGCTCTGAATGGCTTGCTTCATTTGACCAAGCATGCTATCAAATGTCTCATAAATCTCTCCAAGGCTAAGAGAGTCTGTATTAGCGTATCTTATGACTTCCACAACAAGTGCAATGAAGGAGCAAACATAGCTGCAAGTGCAAACAAGTTACAAAATTCAACAATTTAAGAATAAGATTTAAAAACTTAATAAATTGATAATAAAATCAGCAATTTCAAATTTGAAATTTCATACCTTATTGTGGACCACCAATCATTGTCAAGGACCTTTTGCCTCACATTTTTTCCTTCAACTATGTTTGACTCTGGCCATCTACTCCATTTTGTATTAACCACCATTAATTATAGAGGCTCCTTCACCTCAACCATCCTCTCTAACAACATGAAATAGCTAGCATATCTAGTATCCACGGGCTTGAGGAATTCCTTTTTCGAAAAAGTCCTGAACAATGCAAGTGAGGTTTGATGGTTGCAAATGAACATCTGTATATCTCTAGTTTCTGCCACCACTTCCTTCACCTAAGCAATCTTCCCAATGTCTTTCAATGTGTTGTTCAATGCATGAACACATGGGGTCCAGAAAATGTGCTTATAAGCACCCTCCACCATCAAGCCAGCTGACTTACATACACAGGTTGAATCTATTGCCACTTGGACAACATTAGATGCTCCAACCTCTTCTATGGCATCCTTCAAAATCTAAAATTGGAAGTGTGCATCCTTCCTCTTCCCTGTACAATCAATAGCTCTAAGAAAATGAGCCAGTTGGACATGTGACAATGATATTGATGAGTGGCCGACGTTTGATGTTGGTCCACCCATCCATGACAATAGAGCATGTTGACCCCCAAAATAACTTCAACCCAAAACCCTAAAACATTTTGTAATCACCTAGGCCAGGGGTGTCATCAGGGTGATTAAAAGAGGTTTATCAACAAGTTCTGGGCGATTTTGGACAACCTACAGGAGTGGGTAAGCTCCTCTGCACTTCAGGTTCAGCTAGACCTAAGAGGGATATTCCTAAAGGCGTTAAATAAGACACAAACAAACAATTACAGCCATACCCAGTGTACACTTGACCCCAAAGCTGTCACTAGGTCAAGACAAACTGACTGCATGGGCCTCTGATTAAGTTGATAAAGCAATCCTACAAAATGAGGCGCTGGCGGAACTACTACTGTGACTAAAGCGTGATGTATTGTTGTGATTTTCAATGAAGTGTGGGTGATCATAGGCCTCTCAGATCGGTGCCTATCCAATGGGCTACAGAGTTTCAAGTTTATCAAAGGAAAACATTAAAAAGGAATGTATGAATGCCTATCTGGTTATTCAGATGCACAAAAACCAATATCAAACCATGAGAATACTTAGTAATCCAACACCATACAATATTCTTTCATATGTAATACTGAAATGACCATTTACAAAGCTTGAAAATGGATTAACTGTCACATTCATTCAAATCAGATTTTACAATCATACCACGAAGTGTGGCAAGATGTAATATCCCAAATGGGGATATTTTGCCCTAGTTTGGATTTCCCGGCTTTCCAATTTATTTTTCTGATTTCTGCCCTAAAATTTCTGCACTTTATAATTCTGCCCTAACCCTAGTTCTGCTCCAAATCAGACTTGAAAATAATTGCATGAATTATCATAGAATATATTAAACATCCACACAATCATACTAAAAGATTCGCCTAGCCATGTAAGTGATATTCATCATGAGCTTTACACAATAACTATGACAATTACATATCCATGAGAAGCATGAAGTCTGCTGACATAAAATATGAAGGACAATATATCAATTACAAAATCAGAACTTTGCTGTTACAACTCAGATTTGTATTTCAGCTTGTACATACAACAAAATCATGGACAAATGCTTACACATAGTGGCGCTTCAAGGTGTAGAGTCAAAACCCTAAGTGCTGATGCAATTCGCCCAACAAGGGGCCTGCCACATAAGCAAATGAGGTCTGCTGATCTGCTGTGATTAAGTTCTGCTCTGCCCAAACCCTAACCAGCAACTTAACCTTCAAATATGCATGAAATCTTCCTCCAAAAGGTGGCGCTCCAAGGTAGGGCACTTCTCCTTGCAAATGATGAACTATCCACACCAAGGATGCCTCTAAGAATGATCTCCACAATCTGATCTGTAGTCTGCTCTGTAAATCTGCTCCAAACAATTAAGTGCAAGTGAATTCCCGTGATGGAATTCTCCTAGGATAGTGAGGTTTTCGTCCCACAATCCTTTCTAGAGATCATTCTCCAAGTTGTATGAGAAAAGATGCTTGATTGATGCCTCAATTCCAACTTGTATATATACATGCTTCCAATTTCCCTTCAGGCTGGCCGATCTGGCAGTATTTTTCCCCTTTTTAGGGCCGACCTTATGGAGTATTGGGCGCCCATCTTCTAGAGCCGACCTAGGCAAGAGTATATATATATTATTTGAGCATTTGTTCCCTTCTAAGAGGTCCAACCTCTTGCCAAGATAAATTAAATTAAAGATATAATTTATCATTGTTTGACTTCTTCTAGTGCCATCATGGATAGGAGGTATAGTGTATTTGTTCCATCCTTCGAGCGCCAAGATGAGATGTGGAGAATATTTGTCCTTCGAAATGCAAGTCATCCAAGATAGTGATAACAATAACCTCCATAGTGATGTATACCATGTGACCATGGAGGCTGAAGCAAGGCATCCCATATGAGAGCATCCTCTAATGTAATGATGGCACATTATTGTCCCTTGGTGTGATTGTGTCAAGTCTCATAACACAAACCCGTATGGAAGACCCTCCAAGTAGCTCGCTCCAAAGAAGACAAGTTATCTCATCCCGAACAAGTGAATTAATAGCATCACAAAAGTATGACAAGTCATCTTCATGGCCCGTGGTGTCCTCCATAAATCCCGGAGTGGTGTGATAAGCTCTAATTAACTCTAATGGCGACCATTCCAAAAATGGGGACATTACACAAGAGAATACCCTAACTACGATAGAGACTTCCTGAAAGAACACTTACAGCAATGGAGAAAAACAATGAATTGATATCAGGATTACAATATAGTTCGCATACACTTCTAATGAATGCTTCGTGAAGAATTGAAAATAAACAGCCGAAGCCCTAACTGCCTTGGACGCACTGCACCTGTAGAGAGAAATTTTGCCCAGAATGATCAATGCTTGAAAAGAGTTCAGATCTTGCCTTTATAGCCTTCACGCGCAGATCTAAGAATGAACTGGGCGGGAAAATCCTCAACTACCCCACCAATTGCAGTAAAAACATTAATTTTGGCCACCCATTTCACATTAATGGCGCTCCCAAAAGTAGTTGGAGCGATCCCAGGCGGTTTGGAGGAGTTTGGAAGGACAGGAAGCCAACCTCCGAAAAATCGGACTTTCGGACTTCGAACTTTCCGCTTTCCAACTTCCAAAAGGAAGAAGGAAGGAAAGAGAAACCCCCGCCTCCCGATGTCTGCTACACTTAGCATAATATTGGTCCCGTCGAACTTCGACCTTCGAGCCTTCGCCATTTTGCCTTTCACAAGGAAGAAGAGAAAAGAACTAACTCCCACCTTCCAAACTTGCCACGTGTCCTCTTTCTATTGTTCCGCAAGCCTACCGTGGGCCCACCCAAAAAGTTCTGCGAAATGGCAGAATGCCTTAGGAAAAATACTTGTTGGGAGTCGGCCATCGGGCCTTCCTCCTTCCATCTTCTTATGAAGAAGGCGGAAGGGAGGAAGCCTAAACTCCAACCTCCGACACACTTAGAAGAATTTACAACACTTCAGCAAATTTCGATAACACTGGGGGTCGGTCCCCGGGCTTTCCATCTACCACCTTCCCTTTGGAAGAGAAAAGAGAGGAGCATCGTTGTCCGCCTTCAGCACAAAGAAGAGAGTACCTGTCGAGGATCGACCGTCGGCCTTCCCCCTTTCGCCTTCTAAAAAGGAAGGGAGAAGAGCCAACCTCCGAACCCCGCCAATCACTTCATACTTAGAATATTTTGAGCAAGTAACATGTCGGACTTCAGACTTCGGGGCTTCTCCCCGACATCTACCCTGAAGAAGACCAAAGGCCAAAGGCCCGAAGTCCAACCTCCGAAACACTTAGAAGAAAAAGAGCTCGTCAGACTTTGGCCTTCAGGTCCCCCACCTACCAACCGCAACACTGACGAAGATGAAAGGCCGAAACTCCGCACTTCTGCACCATACTTAGAATATTTTCGAACACCTCAAGCGGACCTTGGCCCTCGGGCCATCCCACCGACGTCCGCCATGAAGAAGATGGGAGGCCGAAGGCCCGACCTCCGACTTCCAACTCACTTAGACAAATTTCAACACGTAGGCAAATATGAGACTCGGAGACCTCGGAGCCAATGGATAACACAAGGCAGAAGGCAGGAACTCCGAACTCCGAAACTCCGACAGAGGTGAAAATACAAGGAAACACTTAGAGTTTTTTGGACTTAGTCATTTCTTGGGTTTTCTATCTTGCATTTTCAAAAAGTAAACACATGAAAACCTATGGAAGATATCTCTAATCGGTTATAAACTATAGGTTCAACAATGGATGTATAAAGTGGTATTCAGATGGAATTTGGGGGCAAAATGGGGCACTTTGGGGACTGATTTATCAGGCGTCAACAGAGCAGCCATCCCTAATCCAAGTTTGTCTCGTGTCTTCCACTAACATACTCACCTGAGAATATTCCTTATCAAGTAAGGTGGTGCATAGCTTATGTTCTCTAGGGGGGACAAATGAAGGACCAACAGCTATTGCGTCTTTGAACATTTGCTTGAAATAGGGAGAGCGTGCCACATGAAATGGTATGGCATGGGCATAGAAAAATCTAGCAATGGAAGACTCGGCCACCTCTCGTGTTTGTGCATTAAACAACCCTGCAACAGTAGTTCTTTTCTTTCCCTTACTAGAAACCTCTTCCATTTGACTTTGTGTAGGCAATGACACACTAGGCATACTCTGCATTGGAATTCCCTTAGATCTTGCCTCCCCCTCCATGTCAACCTAGTTGCCCCAACCTTCTCAACTAGGGTAATTTTTTTACAACCTTTTACCCTAACTCCACCCAAATCCAAAAGGTGAGATTGAACTCTTGTATAGCTGCCCCTATAGTCTTCCTTGCAAATATGATAGAGCCATACTCTAGTGTTGAGTTGTTTGTAGCTTCGATCAGATAACATATTCATTATGATCGAATGATATATTACCAAAGCATAAACATCTTCTGCATTCTAAACCGTGATTAGTAACTGTTAAAATCGGTGAAACCGATTACAATGCAAACGATGACAAAGTCACACCTATGATAGGCGTGACTCCTTGAGGAGTCATGTCTATCACAGATGTGACTCCTACCGTCACTCACATATTTATATCAATGTCTTTGCCCTGCAATACCACGGATTGACACAAAAATCGGAAGTGTATGAGAAGTGGAAATTGCATCTGAAATACAAAAGAAAGTAATAAGTTAAGTTTGCTATATAAATATCCAACTTTCAGAAAATATCCAAGTCAGAGATTATAAGTTCGATTTGAATTTACATGGTATCAGAGCCAAGTTAAGCAAAATCCAGGTAGAAAATCGAACTTGAGAAATTCAGATTTAATACATCTCATTTCTCAAATGACAGCAACAATCCGATTCGAAGACAGATTGGAAGGAGGAAATAACTTCTCATCATGGAAATTCAGAATTATGATGATACTAAAAGAAAATAAAGTTGATTCATTTGTGAGAGAAAACAAAATGGAACCAGAGAATGATCCTGATAAAACGACATGGATTGAAGGAAATGACAAAGCCATGAAAATCATAGTTGATGGAGTTAGAGATCATATCATGCCGATTCTAACAAAACATGAGACTGCATATCATATGTTTAAGTCACTTGAAGGCAATTATGAAATTAATAACTCCAGCAGAACCTTAGCCCTAAAGAGAGAAATAAATCATTTAAGTATGAACAAAGGAGAATCTATCAATGCATACTTTATGAGAATATCTGCACTAAGGGATCAACTATCAACACTTGGGTACCAAATTGAAAGCAAGGAACTAACACTTATTGCTCTAGATGGTCTCCCAAATTCCTGGGAAACATTTGTTCAAGGTATTAGTGCAAGGTCCAAATTTCCAAAATTTGACCGCCTAAGATCAGACTGTCTTCAAGAAGAATCTAGACAGACAAAGAAAGGGTCAAAACAGAAAAATATAGATGAAGACCTTCATGTTCTAAATACAAACTCTCAAAAGAAAGAGAAGAAGAAACACTTCAAGAAGAGGAAAAATTATCACGGGAAAGGTTCATTCAAGAAAGACATTTCTCGCATCCAATGTTTCAGATGCGACCAATATGGACACTATGCAATCAGATGTCCTGACAGAACCAAACAACAAGCATCTTATGCCAAAATAAAGGAGCATGAATCCGAGAAATATGTATTCTACTCTGCACTTTCAAACCAAGTATCAAATAAATCCAACACCTGGGTTATAGATAGTCGTTCATCAAGACACATCACAGGGTTCAGGGAACTACTAGACACCATGGTAGAAGAGACTGACGAAGAAGTAACAATTGGAGATAACTCTGTACATCCAGTCAAGGGTATTGGCACATGCACCCTCAAATTAAAAACTGGCATCTCCATCCAACTTACTGGAGTATTGTTTGTCCCAAGCATCAAAAGAAACCTAGTCTCCATATCTGCACTTGAAGATAATGGATATAGGGTGACCTTTATGGATAGCAAAGTATTGGCATGGCCAAAGAATTCTACTATTAAGAAGGCCAAAACCATAGGTCATAGACAAGGGTACTTGTACGAGTTATGTACGGAACCAAATCAAGCCCTAATTCATGAAATTGTAGCCTCTAATGAAATATGGCATAGAAGACTAGGAACCTAAATTTCCGTGCCCTATCTTCCATGGAAAGACTAGTTACAGGGTTACCCAAACTCAAACAATGTAATTTAAGGGTATGCAAGGGGTGTGCCTTAGGGAAAAATACAAAGGGGTCCTTTCAAAATAGTTCTAGCAAAACAAATAAAGTATTAGAACTAGTCCACTCAGATTTATGTGGACCCATGTCTGTACCCTCCTTAGGTGGGTTTCTATACTATGTAATCTTCATTGATGACTTCTCCAGAAAGACATGGATCTATTTTCTTAAATGTAAAGAATCACAGGAAATCCTTAAAAGATTTAAGGAATTCAAATCCATTACTGAAAACTCTTCCGGAAGAAAAATCAAAACCTTAAGAACAGATAATGGGAATGAATACACTTCAGACATTTTTAAAGACTTTTGTAAAAACACTGGGATTAAGAGGGAGTTCACTGTACCTTATAATCCTCAACAAAATGGAGTTGCAGAAAGAAAAAATAGAACCATTGTAGAAGCTGCTAGGGCTATGTTACTTGATCAGAATATAGACACTTCACTTTGGGCAGAAGCATCTAGTACTGCTGTCTATATTCAGAACAGATGTCCTCACTCTCATATTGATGACAAAACTCCTGAAGAAGCCTTCACTAGTACAAAACCAGACATTAGTCATTTAAGGATATTTGGTTGTCCTGTTTACATTCATGTGCCCAAAGAGAAAAGAACTAAGCTAGAACCTTCTCGGAGAGAAGGCATCTTTGTAGGCTATAGTGAAACATCAAAAGCTTATAGAATATATATACCTGGTCAAAGACAGATTGAACTAAGCAGAGATGTGATTTTTGAGGAAGACATAGCTTTCAAAAGAGCTAGAAATCATATTGAGTCAGAAATTCAAACTTCCAACTCAAGCATAGAAGAGGATCCTACACCTAAGTTTCAGAGGGAGTATCCTAAGGAAGAGGTAAATCATGAACAAATCACATCAATAGAAAATCCCAAGAAAAGACCACTCTGGGCCACCAAAACATGGAAGAAGCTAAAAATTATGCCGCTCCATCAGGGACTTTTAGGGAAAGCACAAGACCTAAGAGATTCTCTAGTTATGTAGCTTTAATGAGTGAATTCATTAAATCAAAACCTTCTAGTGCTATAGAAGCTCTTAAGCACCAAGTATGGAAGGATGCCATGACAGAGGAGTATCAATCCATCCTGAAGAATGATGTGTGGGATATAGTACCTAGACCAAAAGGGAAATCTGTTGTTTCTTCAAAATGGCTATTTAAAATCAAACATGCTGCAGATGGCAGTATAGGGAAATACAAAGCAAGATTTGTAGCCAGAGGATTTTCACAAAAGGAAGGAAATGATTACGACGAAACCTTCACTGCAGTTGCTCGATATACATCAGTCAGGGCAGTTCTAGCTATTGCAGCAGCCAAAGGGTGGAAAGTCCATCAAATGGACGTAAAAACTGCTTTCTTAAATGGAACCATTGAGAAGAGGTTTACTTAGAGCAACCCGAAGGATTTGAGATTCACAATGCAAGATCCAATGTATAGTAAATTATAGAAAGCTCTATATGGACTTAAATAGGCCCCCAGAGCCTGGTATGAAAGAATTGACAGTTATCTCTTGAGATTAGACTTCTCAAAGAATGATGCAAGATCCAAATCTCTACTTCAAACAAGCAAAGGTGATATGTTAATATTGATATTATATGTTGATGATCAATTGATTACAGGGAAGATCACCTTATTGATCAGTGTAAGAAAGATCTAGCTTCAGAATTTGACATGAAGGACTTAGGTCTATTACACTACTTCCTTGGACTGGAAGTATGGCAGAAATCAGACTGTATTATTCTAAACCAAGGGAAGTACACAATTGATATATTAAAAAGGTTTGGTATGATGGAATGTAGACCTATGTCTTCCCCATGGAAACAAATCTTCATAAATTGAAGAAGCAGCAGCAGATTCTCCGTTGGTAGATCCCACTCTGTACAGACAGATAATTGGATCCTTGATGTATTTGGTCAATACCAGACCTGATATTTGCTATGTTGTAAATGCCTTAAGTCAGTTTATGTGTTAGCCCAAGGAGATACATCTTGTCGCTGTGAAGCATATAATGAGATACCTTCAAGGTACTCTAAATTATGGCTTAAAATATGAAAAGGTTGACTTAGATCTACATGGATTCACAGATTCAGATTGGGCTGGAAGTGTAACGGACCGGAAGAGCACCTCCGGATGTTGTTTCAGTTTAGAGTCAGCAATGATATCGTGGATCAGCAGAAAACAGTCTTCAGTTGCTCAGAGCTCTACAGAAGCCGAATATATTGCAGCTTCTATGGCTGCTAGAGAGGCAGTATGGCTTAGAAAACTGCTTGTGGGATTATTTGGTAAACCTCTGAAACCAACTATCATCCACTGCGACAATCAAAGCTGTATTAAGCTATCCGTGAATCCAGTATTCCATGATAGATCTAAACATATTGAGATTCCTCATCACTATGTGCATGATATGGTGGAAAGGAATGTGATTCAGTTGGAGTATATCAGTACAGGAGATCAAACTGCAGATATTCTTACCAAACCACTCCTCAAGGTGAAAGTTGAATACTTCAGGAAAAATCTTGGTATGATTGAAATGTAAAATTCTAATTGATTTGTACTAATATACTAAAGATGTTTAATGTGTAAACATCTTGTGTCATATGTGTGACTCTATGACATTATGGGCCTACCCATTCTGTGTGTATTTCTAAAAGGTGACGATCTTTTGGATAATCTACACTTGTACTTAACATTATAAGGTGACGATCGTATAATGTTTATTAGACTGATATCATGTGACTTGATATTTGTATGAATCATGGAGTTATCATGATTAAGTTATGGTAGACATTATGTGACTTAATGTCAGTGCACATACCATAACTAGGATATATAAAGAGAATGTAATGTTCTCGAGTATCGTATATCCTTACGTATCACGAGATAGGTGATACTATATATCATGAGTTATGTGATATTAAATCACTTTGTGAAATTCATTACAGATCAGATAATTGATATTCACAGAGATTATTGTGATATTGTTATCTTCCCGAGCTAAGAGGGAGTGTTGAGTTGTTTGTAGCTTCGATCAGATAACATATTCATTATGATCGAATGATATATTACCAAAGCATAAACATCTTCTACATTCTAAACGGTGATTAGTAACTGTTAAAATCGGTGAAACCGATTACAATGCAAACGGTGACAAAGTCACACCTGTGATAGGCGTGACTCCTTGAGGAGTCACGTCTATCACAGATGTGACTCCTACCGTCACTCACATATTTATATCAATGTCTTTGCCCTGCAATACCATGATTGACACAAAAATCAGAAGTGTATGAGAAGTGGAAATTGCATCTGAAATACAAAAGAAAGTAATAAGTTAAGTCTGCTATATAAAATATCCAACTTTCAGAAAATATCCAAGTCAGAGATTATAAGTTCGATTTGAATTTACATCTAGACCCCCCAAAATTCTTTTTCTTGTCTTTGTCTATGCGGGTTGCAAATTGTAAGAGAGGTTTTTTAGGATTAAATGGGTCTTTTGCATATTGTGCAAGTAGAGTGGAAGGGCATTCAAATGGATTAGATGAACTCACATTCCTTGTGGTTGTACCACTCCCACAGCAGAACCCCCAGTGGTTGCAACATCCTACGACCTCTAGTAGTAGTTTCTACTTCTTGGTTGAGCTTGAATTTCAATCTCATTCCTCTTCATTTTCACTACCCTCATTGCTGCTCATTGTTTTTTTTGTTTAAAAAATGACAAAACACAACTACAAGCAAACATAGAACAGAAAATAAATAAATAAAACCCTCCCTAAGTGTTTGAATTTTAAAAAAAAAAAACTAAAAAAATTCAAAGGAATGTTAATCTTACCTCAAATGATGATGATTTGATGCCCTAATGTCTTCTCTTGCTTCTTGTTAACCTCTTCAAACTACTGTTGCTCCTCTTTCTCCTTTCAAACTGTTGTTGTTCACCAATGCAAAATGTGAATGAGTTGTGTTTTTTTCTTTTTGGGTGATATGATGCATGTTTTAGGTTTAGGTTATGTTTGAAGGGATGTGGAGGTCCTTGTGGGCCCCCCCATCCCTTTTTTTCTTTTAAAAAAATGTTTTTTTTAAATGCGTTGATCTTGTTGCTGGGCCGCAGGGGACGACTAACCATCCCCTGCATCCCCGATTTTTTAAGGGACGTCCCCGAGGAAGGGGGACGGGTAGGGGACGTTTCCTACACATTCCCGCATCCCCGGAACGTCCCGGGTACAGTACAGGGGGTCTGGGGCAAGGGATGCATCCCCGTGGAGCACAAAAATGGAGAGAACAAATGACAATTACAAAGCTTGTAATATATTTAAAATGCTGTCACATTTTCAAATGTCCAATACAAACTTATTAGCAAATGTGATAAAAGGAAAACCCTAATACATACAAACATAGAGACATCATTTGCACAACCCCTGCAACACACTATCTTTCATATGTGTCATCACTCCATTACCTCTCTACAACTGGACATGGCATGATTTGGAGCCCTAGAGACATCACTGAACCTGCACTGCCTCCAGCCACCACCAAAGAACCAACCCCTCAAAATGATTTTCAATCTTTTATTTATTTCACTTGCAACTCGGATTTGATGGAAAAATGGGAGGAAAACCCCAACAACTCCACCTATTGCAATAAAAACATCAAATTCAACCACCCACTTTGCATTAATAACGATCTGAAGAGTTGGCAACACATTTTCCCACGTTTATGGGCCTCTAGCGGGTGGCGAGATAGCGGGAGAACTTGGCACCCAGGAACTTTTGGAAAAAGTTCCAAAGTTTCGACAAGTCTTGAAGTCCCACCGGAACCAAAAGTGGCGAAGGTCCAAAATGAAAGTTTGATCCAAAACTTCATAAAATACTTATCCATTTTCTCAAAAAATACTTGAAAATTTAATTTTTTGCACCTTCAAATTTGACTTGAAAATTCAAGGGGTCCGGAAAGATTTCGAACTTCGAGGATCTTTAGCTGGCAGGTCACAAAGGAACCCAGAACTTTTGCAAAAAGTTCAAAAGTTCTGCCGAGTCCCGAAGTCCCGCAGGAACTTGGTGCAAAAGTTTCTAAGGGTCTTGAAAACCCACAGGAACAAAAGGGAAGAAAACGAAAACAAAACCGACAGTTACATACATAAAATAAACATTTAAGTATAAGTTGGTATTTACCTTTTATCATTTATCTTTCTTATATTTTAAGTTATATTTTATGTATATACTGTCAGGATGTTTAGAGTGATTTCGGATCCATAGGAGTTAATTGCAGATTCTAGAATTTGGAGGATCACTCAGATTTCAGACTTAGCCAAATTTTTAGGGTTTCAAGGTTTCAAACTTAACCAAATCTAGGGGTTCAGCAACATGCATCAGGGTAAAGGCACAAGGACCCTTAGGAAAATTTTGATGAATTTGGCAAGATTTTGCAAATATGAGGCTTGAAAATCTGGGTGCCAACATATGTATTAAGGATCTATAATATATATGATGAATGCTTTATCAATGTTATCATATGAATATTTGAAATTTCCCTATATATTTAAAATTTTCCCTATTTTTTATATAGCCATTCCCTTTGTCATTCCCTTCCGTCCCCAAAAATGGCCCCAAAAAAAGCCATCCCCGAAACTCGTCCCCCCATCCCCTGCCGTCCCCGTCCTGGAAACTTGGGGTAACATAGTTCATAGGTAATTCCAATGAAATGGGCCAGATTGAGCACCCCCTACTTAGTAATTCAACTCTTATCCCTGTTTCTGCTGCATGGTGTATTTTTTATTTCAGTTTTGGAAGATATTTCATATTTTTTATGATTGATCTTGTTGGTCTGGATCTAAGTGCTCTACAGGTTTGGTTCTGCAGTTACATTTCCTTAGTCTGGGAGAGTAGTTAATAGTTTCTAGGGACTTGTGAGTATCTATGTTATTTTACCCTACTGCTGTCGTTTTGGGGCTAAGTTTTGAATCACTGACCTTTCAGGTACAGCACAATGTTTGAATTCCAATAATTATTATATTTCTGGTTTTTGCTTATCAAAAAAATCACTTATTCACATAGACTAACATAAAACTTGCATTCTCAAATACATTTACATCGTTAAACTTGTTAGCTTTCATGGTGTTAGTCCTCTTCAACCTTAATTTTCCATTCATTCTTGTATGTAATAATTTAGTTTCAGCGGTAATGAAATTAAATAACTTATGATACTGATCGTTAAATGAACCATGACATATGAAATCCTTGAGATGAGATACAAAATCTTCAAAAAGGGAATATTTTCCTAAATATCAAGTCCTTGGTTTTTACCTGAAAGACAATAAACCAATAGGAGAATCATCCGTATGCACACAGTTAGTTTCCTTCTAGTTCATAATGCAACAAAATTTTCTGTGTCAAAATCAGTTGTCACAACAAAACCCTAAATAGCATAATAATATTTCAAGACATTAAAGAGCTTTATGGATGTGTTTTACTCTAAATATATCTAATACAAAATAAATAAATAAATAAATTACCAGTGCGATTTCAACCAAAGGAGACTTCCATTCCCAATTAAAGTAGTCTTTAAAGTTTGAAGAAGTGTATACTATAAGGAAAAACTTTGACAGGGCCATGAATGCCATTCAAATACAGAAATAGTATTGACAGATAAATGTAATGCAAAAGAAAGTTGACCTTGAAATAACAAATTTTCCACGGCAATTAATTAATTTCATCGTGCATTTGAAATTTGTAAATGTATTTGGGAATTTACACACTGAAGTACATGCATGAGCATCTACTTATAGAAGCGAGGGCAGCCATGACAAAATAATTATGTTGGATAACCACATTTTATACACATTTCCATTTCCCTATAATGTCACCTTCCATGATCTATACACATACACCTTAGAATTAGTATATATACAGATTCTTTACCTGCGCTGTCAGCATGCTGCCTACTGAGCTTTGTCTTGGCGCTGTGATATCCCAGATGCTGAATAATCAGTTTCCCTTACAAAAAGGAAAGAACAGATTGAGTAACAGAGAGTAACATAGAAAATGGTTGCACACATCACAAATAGCACCTTTCAAATGCTTAACTAGGATTCATGGAATTAAAAAAGAAGGCGGCTCTATGTACTCTTATGAACCAGACAGAAAAATAACTCACTCTGTTTTCACAGTTACTTGTTCAAAGGAAATTTAGGGTACTTCCAAACAGCACCAGGTAGAGATGATGGTTCAAGAAGAGCATCTGGCTCTACTGGACTGCTCACAGCTTGGGGATTTGAACCTCTCTGTTTACTGGCTGCATCATGCCCAAAGGAATGCATTAATACAAATATAAACTCAAAATATAAGAATGTTTAAACTTTAAATTACATAGAAACATCTTTCTGAAACAAAGGTACAAAATGATGCCCTGGTAAAAACAATCAAGATAATCTATGTCATTTAAAAGAAAAGATAGCGGATAAAATTCTACGATTTAATCTACTGCGAACTGTATGGCGCCGTTCCTCCAACTTGTCTTTTGTATCTAGAAGAGTCTCGTATTCAGGAGCATAAGTCACCTGCAATAGATTTCCAAAGAATGGGTGCTCATCAAGCTTCCTCTTTGCAAACCTGCAGTTACAGAACATAAAGAAAATGATATTTCAGATGTTCGAGATATCCTGTAACATCTTAAATAGCAATTGCAGTACAAGAATGAGGAAAATGAACACAGTTCACACAGAATCTATAGCAATAAGAAATGTTGAATTGCTTAGAATGTCAGCATAATTTTTTAATTCTGCAACCATTATGATGAACCAATTTTTTTGGTCAATGGTTTCAGTTAAACCTAAAATAAATTTCAATAGTGTATATATAGTGGAGGAACAACCATTCAATATCTATTCAGCTCCTATTCATGGTAAGACTCAAAAAGTAAGAATGCAATCATGCTAATTTTCCCAGCTATTTCTTTGACAAAATAGAAAACCTAACCACTTAGCTCCTCATGTAAGAGATATAATCAGTGCAGCCTCTTGGTTTTTATAAGACGAGCAGTATTGGACAATTTTTTTGGTAGAATTAACTCATTTTCCAGTGTCATAGTCTATAAGAGAGAAACATATTAAAATCAGTGTTCCACGGCCCTAGGGGACGGGGAGACGCAGGGACGGGTCTCAGGGATGTGGGGACCAAGGGCCTAGATTGGGGATGGCAGGCGGATGGCGAGGGGATGGCGGCGGGGGGGTGGTGGGGGAATGGTGCAAATACATATGGTACTTAAAAAAACTAGGTATAACAAATATACAAGGAATAACATATGAAAATCTGAAATTCTCAAACATATTGCAATTAAATGAAAATATCGAATGTCAATATATTTATATTATATTCAAAATTTCAAAATGATGATTACATTCAAAATTCAAATATGATTGGCCAATGGCCCAATGCCTCAAATGACAAATCAATGAATCATCATCCATCCCCAAAGTCCGCTCTAAACTCCTCATCACTCGAATTGTTGGATTCCTCAACGTCAAGCTCCTCCAAAACAATACAAACCAACCCGGTCTATGTTGCATTTTCATCCACTTGTGGTGGCTCCTCTGGCTCTACGTCCCATCGAGTTGTTGAACTCTCCTTGTATGTAAGCGTGTTGTGGTCAATGAGACGCAAGGCGCTATATATAGCTACAAGTTTCTCCGCCCTCCTAGAGGTAAGTCTATTCCTCTTAACAGAGTGGATGAAACAATAAGTAGAATATTTCCTCTCAGTAGTGTTGTGATGTAATCACACATCGCCCCATTGCAAATGGGGACCCCCTCTTTTTTCTTGCTTTCTGTCCTTGTTTTGCTTTAGGTTTAGTTTTTCTCTGAGCTTGTAGGATTTTGATAGTGTTGTTTTGCCCCATGTCTCGACAGTTTCTTGCCAAGAGGTCTATATGCCTTCATCCTGATGCATGTCACTAAGACCTGAAAATAACTAAGTCTGATATCCTGAAAATCCTGAAAAAATGACTAAGTTTGAAATCTAGTGGATCCTCAGAAATCTAGAATCTGCATGCTAAATCCTATGGATCCAAGACCTATCTCAAACATCTTGGAAGTATATTGATAAATATTTAAAGTATAGAAACTCAATATCTAACTTATACTTAAACATATTTTCAATATACTTCCATTAAGGAAATCCAAAATTTGACTAAGGCAAGAAAATTCCTCACTCCATGTCTAAACCGCCCTACCTAGGCGGCCTTGGCATGAGCTCATGGATTTGATGTCCTGCACATGCATTTATCCAGGACACCACCCTCAAATCCACCCAAGGAAAAGTTGTCAAATTTACAAGGTCTTGAGGACAGAGATGACAAAATTCAAAGAAATTTTACAAGTCTGAGTGATTCTAAGGCTTCACATGACACTATCCAAGCACTCCTTCCTAGCTCGCCTAGCATGGGCAGCCTCATTAGAGTCCTTCTGGACAATGTCATCACTTTCATGACACTTTGTCCAGACAACACCCTCCAACCCGCCCAAGGAAAAAATGATTAAGTTTTCAAGGTTTTGATGCACAAGGCAGGAGATATGATGAATTTTTAGTAAGGTTTGCAAGTTGGAGGGAAGTTAAGTTGATTTTAAGCAAAATTCCATGGGCTATCTCCAAACCCGCCCTACTTGGGCGGCCTCAAGAGGTGCTCATGGACTATGTCATGTCCCACATGAAATTCTCCAAACACTTACTCCAAAGCCGCTCAGGGTGAGGAATAACATAAATTGTTAAGTTTGTTTGATTTCAATGATCAAGATGGCACCAAGGAGAGGAGATACTCAAGTTGAAGGAATGAGAAGTTTCTAAGTGACAAAAGTCCAAGACCTACTCTCAAACCCGCCTTACTTGGGCGGCCTAGAGAGGTCAGCTTGGAGTTTTGATGTCTAAGCAATGAAGCTACCCTATCTTGACTCTCTAACTCATCATGATGCTTCACATCCTTGAGAGGATCATTCAAAGAGAGTGAAGTCTAAAAATTGGCCAAGTCTTATGAAAATCCACACCCTACCTACAATCCCGCCCATGCTAGGCAGCCTTGAGCTCTATGCTTGGACAACTCCACCTCCTACATATGACACTCTTCAGACACCACCCTCAAACCCGCTCAAGGAGAAAACCTATCAAGTTTGCAATATTTTGAGTTGAAGTACAATGAGATTATGAAGATTTGATGAAAGTTCATAGGATTGAATGTCTTTTGAGGTATTTTTAGGAATAGTCCAAGGGTCACCTCTAAACCCGCCCTACCTGGGCAGCCTCAAGAGGTGCCCATGGACTGTGTCCTGTCCCACATCAAACATTCCATACACTGCTTCTAAAGCCGCTCAGAGTGAAGACAATGAAATTTGCGAGGAGAAATCAATGAATGGATGAAAATGAAGCACTTCATAGGTGAGGCAATCAGGTCTAGAAGGGTGCAAAATGTTGTAAGTTGCAAAATCCAAGCAACATCTCCAATCCCACCCTTCCTAGGCGGTTTTCACTATGACATGTGGACAAGATCATCACTTAACATCCATGATGTGTCTTTCAACTTCAAAAAACACCCCAAAAATTAGCTAAGTCTTAAGGAAGTTGGAGAGAAAGGTCTTCATAAGGAGATGAATGAACAAAGTGAAGCAATCCACACACACTCTCAGGACTGCCTTGTCAAGAGAATCCCACCATCATGCATCTTCTCTACATCATTCACTCCATACACTTGCCCTACATCTGCCCATGCTTCCAAGAGTTTTACATGTCATTCAAGGAGATTAAACCATCAATAACACAAGTGAAGGGTTTTCTATGTTGTCAAAATCAAGTTAAAAATCACTAAGTTATGAAAATCCTTACTAGCCCTCCAATCCCGCCCATGCTAGGCGGCCTTGGGCCCTTCATCTGGATAATGTCACCTCTTCACATGATGTCCTCCACCTATCACCTCCAAAGCCGCCCAGCATGGGCGGCCTAGAGAGGAGGTCTTGGATTCATTCAAAATTCACATCACATTCCTCACTACCCTTCTAAACCTGCCTAGGCACTTAGGCATGGATTTCACGCGAAAGGGTATGTTTTGAAATGCCATTTTTTATCCCACATGCATAAGATAAATGTAATTTGTTATTGAAAATCCTTTATATCATGTCTTAATTTGATATGTTTCTTTTTGCAGGAGATGGAGGGTCCAAGGAGGTGAATGGTGAGAGCTCATACATGAGAAGTTTGGAAGGTGGAGTAAAGTTGCTCAAGTTTGTCATCATCACCACATGGAGGAGAGCTCTTACATCAAGTTTATCTTACTTCGAAGACTTTGTATGTCTGGATGAGGAAGACATCAACGCCATGCGAAGGGGAGCTAGTCTAAGATGATCAAGGTTACAAGTGTAGTTCATCATCAAGAGCATCATCCATTCGAGGCGAGGATTAGTGGAAGGTTGTCACTTCACCATGCACATCTTGAAGGAGGTCATCATCCAAAAGCTCACATATCATGTGCCAGATAAGAACTCTCATCAGGCACTAGTCTACTCCATGAGTCCATGCAACTATCCAGAGGCATAGTCTTGTACAAGCACAACAACATCACAAGATGAGAGATGAGCATGATCATCAAAGCGATCCATGAGTTACATCAAAGACAACAAGAAGAAAATATTCTAAGTGAACATGAGGTGAACCACACTAGTTCGTGTGAAGATGCTGAGGTGGCACGTACACATCATCGAGCCAATCGCATTATGCCATGTCATTCAGTCAAGAGGGCCCACCATAAATATGCTTATCACATTGGGAAACGTGCCTTCATTGCCTCTTTCATGTTCTAAAAATAGCAAATTTTGTAACAAACTGCCTTGTCTCAATCTCGGCCATTGATTATTAAATCAATCTGAGCCATTCATTGTAATTCTTGAGCTCTATATAAGGCTTACTACTCTCATTTGTAAGGGGACATTATTAGAATTAGAAAAAGATCATTAGAGGGACATTAGAGGATATATTAGAATTAGAGTTCTGTAGGAGTAGAGTAGAGGAGACTTCTTAAAGTCATTAAAGAGACTTTGAAATTGTTGTTAAAATACTTCCAAGATCAATACAAGCTCATTGTTGGTTGTTTCATGGTGATTTTGTGTAGTTCAGGAATGTTAACATGGTTTCTAATTTCTTGGATGTGATGGGGAGATGTTTCCAAGTAGAGTAGAATTAGATTAGAAGTTCACTAATATGATGGATTTATGTTGAGATATTTGATGAATTCCTTTATGTTCATACTTTTTGTGACTTGTGGCTTGCAATTCACAGTGCAAAGTTAGTCTGAACCTTCATGTGCTTTAGTTCGATTGTGGATGTTCATTCAAGTTGCGCCAGCTGTGGGTATTTGGATGCATGTTTGCAGTTTGAAAATCCTTCATTTCCCTTTGAAGATTGCACTAGCCTCATGTAGTTGTTGCTCTCATGGCGAAGCGAGGCTTGGTTCAAGGAGTTTGTCTATTGAAACATCATCCATCACTTCATTGTCCTTAGATTAGCTTTCTTAACCCTTGTCTTTTGCATTTTCTTTTTGTACCCAGTCGGAAGAAATTCCATTTCATAAGGAAGAAGTAACACATTTGAGTGGAATAAGGAGCATATTCAGTGTAAGTCCCTTTGTGAGTTTTCAGCAAATCATATCAACTACTGAGTCTATCCATAGCAAAACATGAATAAGGAACCTTGGAGTTGTCTCGATTGATCACATTGTTTAGCATTCGAGAGACTTTGTTCAAGAGAGGATAGAATACTTGGTATTTTATTCTAAGTTTGCATGTGCAAGAAAAACACATCAACAAGTAGCACAAGAACTAGAAACTTACGACAACAAACAAATGGCTAGTGTGGTGGTCAAACAATTAGGCCCATGCAATCTCTCTCTTATAGCTTGTTGTAGCTTTCAAATTTCAACCTTGTTGTTGAAACTTGGGAGTGATTAGGAATGAGGCTTAGATGCTTATTTATGAGTTTTTTGTGAGTGTTCGAGGTGTGGGTGGGGCCCATAGAGGATTAAGGTTAGGGATGGAGGCACACAAATTTTAAAAAATGTTTAATAAAAAATCACTTTTTTATGTCGAATTATGTAGGGGACGCATAGAAATCCCCGAGACGGTCAGGAGACGTTTGGGCATCCCCTAGGCCTCTCAGGGACGTTTGGGCGTCCCCGAAAAGTGCAAAAATAAAAGGGACGTTTCCAGAAACGTTCCATCTTTAAGGGGATGCCCCTGAAGCGTGGGCAGCAATGGAGGGTCGGCGGGGGGATGTTTCCCCCAAGTCCCCGAAATGTCCCCAATGTGGGGACATGGGGAAAAGGGGGGGTGTGTCCCCATGGAACACTGATTAAAACAACAATCCATGGTTATGCTTTTCAAGTTTTCATAGTATCTATTAAGGCCTGAGGTCATGTAGGCTCTCTGGATATCTGTAGAAACATTTGAGGATGGTGACATCCCAAACATTAAAGTACTTTGCAGTTATTTGAATAAGAGTAGTTAAAATTCTATCCTTCCATTATTTCATAATGAGCTTTCTTCAATCCTAGCATGTATTTTTCACAATTTTTTTAAATTTATCTTATGCAGAAACTATTTAACCTACATAAGGATTATTTTTAGACTAGAAGATTTGTTGTGTGCAACATGCCCAATTTCTTTCAAATCAGGGCCATAAATCTTTTTCCCGTTTTAATCTGGTTTTGATTTGGACTCCATTGTTGTCATGTTTTTTCCCAAGTTATATTACCACTTCCAATTTTAGAATACAAGATGTCATTCATATGAAAATTCAGCATGTTTGTCGTTCTATGACCTTAGTGCTGTTTTGTGTCATGCAATCGAGTTAGCTTTTGTTTTCCCTAATTACTTGAGTGCTCAATTAAGCACATTTTGGATTTCATTAATTTTGCTATTAAGGATACTTAATGTTTATACTTTACAGCTTCCTTGGGTGGAACCCTCTTGTTTAATGCGTATGAATCAGATTTTATGTAATATCCCCAAAGGTGTGACATCCATGTTGATAGAGGCTTGCCCATAGGAGACTACGTGGCCAAACAAATAAATTAATTAAAAGATAGACTACCAAAAATAAAAAGAAAAAAAGCAAAGGAACGACTTTTGGCAGAAATATTAAAGAGGTATGGGGGAACCGGTGTGAGGGAATGAAGTCGCCTGCCATGCCATAAATAAGGTATGGCGTTCCCTTTCTCAGAATTATTTCATACTAAAAGGACAAGGGTGCAGGGTATGGACATCCATCAATGCATTAAGGAGAGAGGACTCTCCGTCAGAGAAGAAAAGGACGTGCAGATGAAGGCTTCATGGAGTTATCCACTACCGATGTGAATAGTTCGCAGAACTGGGAAATATAGTATCAAAAAACGAGGACGCAGAGGTCCAGATTAGAGCAAATTAAAGTGCCCAAGTGCAAGAGGAGTGCAAGGGTGAAGCGGCATAGGCAATATGTGGGCTTCACTTGGTTGAGCTTTGGCTCTGATCTACTTCGACGAGGTGACATGTCTCAATGTCCAAGTAGCAAGGACAATTTACCTAGTATTTTTGCCAGAAAAGCAAATCTGTTTTATGAAATACCAATTTTAGAGCATCAAAGGAGAGGACATGAGATTTCTTGGGATGAGAATATGATGTTTCTAGAGAGAGAGAACAAGGGAAATGTTTGTAAAAGATTAGAAAGGTCTTGTACAAAATTAGTATCAGCCACTCAGAGTATAATTTTAGATTCCATAATGAACAGGTGTGTGGGGAAAAAGGGAATGTGACGCATGTAATCATTATTACTTTGTAGAAATACCCAATAGTTGCATCAGCTCTGATGCTGCTAATAGTTATAGTTTGTATGAGAAGATATCTGGTTTGGGGGGTGGTTACCATGGCCTAACAGCGCCTGAGATAGGTATTCAATTGGATCACAACAGCTATCGTTTCAATATAAATATCCACCTGCATTTTATTGTGAAATCTATTTCATTAAGTATGAAGGTGCCGCAGTAGAAGATGGTTGAAAGCCTAGCATTTGGGACACCTTTGTTCATATTAAAGCAAATGTCTTGGATGGAGGATGTTTCTGTAGATAAACTGGCATCTAAAGCAATGGAAGACAACCTTCAACGCCTAAAATCAGAAATATCTTCCACATCATTCCTAGAGCTAAGTACACCCTCTTCTTCCTCTTATTCTCCTAAAACAATGTTCAATTTTGAGATATGCACTCCATCAGTTGAAACGAATTTAGTCTGTTTGATTTATCCTTTTGTGTATGAAACTTGGGTATTATCCCTTACCCTTGCATGATTCACATTTCAAACAGTTTGCATGCTTTCTCTAAGCTTAGATAAAGCTCTCATAAAAGATCCACGAACATTTTTATGTGAAGCATGCCTTTTTACTTGATATAGCGAGTTTATATATATTATAGTGATTTATTATGTTCACGTTGTTGGCGTTTCAATTCGCACCTCTGGAATGCGAGTTGGAAACGACAGCTATGCACAGATAAACTACTCTTCTATTATGAGGGGAAGTTCCCTTTTTGTTGATGTTTGCTTAAAAGATAAATAAATTAAATTTTGCCTATCTTTTTGCATCTCAGCTGCGAGCACAAGGTTATAAAACTCTATTGCTGCAGCAGAGGTTTTTTCTTTTTAACTTCTAACTACAGCCAGACCTAAACTAAATGACGCTTTTGATCACCTAAGTAAATTCAGAGCATAGGAATCAAAAGTTAACAGAGAATGATTTGTTTTAACATAAAAGCTCAAATAAACCTCCTCGAGATCACATCAGAAGACTCATTGTACTTTAAGATGAAAATTGAAAGTAAGATTACGCAAGCCACACATCTAACGACAAAACTAGATCATCGTGAGATAGAGAATCAAAGCAAATGGCAGGCATGAGGTTTCTATTCTCAATATCATAAAATTATTACAACTCCAGGACAGCGATATTGTAGCAAAAAGGCAGGCATACAATATGAGATCAAACACTGGATAACAGATAACACAGAGTGAACAAGCACTTGAAAAAACAATTTCTGCAAGCTAGAATAGGCACAGCAAATTTTGCTATCACAATTATAGTTCCCTTACAATGGGCAAGGTTGCCCTTATTTATACTAAATCAAAGGAGTAGGGAACCCTAAAATCTCCTTGATTTTATCTAACTTGCCAACTCGCAAGCTTTCTTCCTATTCTAAGACAAAGATTACAACTAACAACTGCTTTAAAGCAAAGAAAGCTCCAACTATTACAAAGTGATTTTTTACCATTTTAAGGATGGATAAACTTTGAATGAAAGCAAATGCTTTAAAACAAAAAGCATTGAGTTAAAGCTGCTTTCTTTTGAGTCACATCCCCATCTTTATTGCTGCCTTATTGGTGACGTCATCCACTGGTATTTTGGGAAATAATATCTTCTAAAAAGCTAGTGACCGCATCTTTGCCAGGAACACTAATACTCTCTAAGATGATATTCTGATTTGCTAACATTTCTTCACCATCTGCAGCCATCTGAAGGAATTCACAAACTTCGCCCACAACTTTGTCAAACTTTTACTATCATAGCGGCAAAACGATCCATCTTGCTGGCACTGAGATCACCATTAAAATTGTTGCGGACGAGAGTCTAGAATTCTATCTATACCTCTCTGAGATCATACAGGGGACCAGCTTCTCTCTCATACAAGCATGGGATCTGAGAAACAAAAGACCTCACGAACCTGAGAACATTTGTCACTTTTTCTTTCCATTCCGCTAACTCTGAGGTTATATTCTCATAGGTTTTTACTGTGAAAAGATATTGTGTTTTCCAAGTAGAAATCATCTTATTTTCTGTTGAATCAACGGAATTATATGCTATCTTCAAGTCGGAGATTATGATCTCAAAAACCGGTCTGTTTTCAGCCATAGTCTGTTGAAACCCATGAATGCCTTGACAAAGATCATGAGCGTTACACTTTAATTGATAAATCTGTGAAAGTACATATCTGCGTTTAGTTACAAATTCTTCCACCCAATCCTTCATGTGCCTCCCATAAATGACCAACTACTCAGTTGCTGCTGATCGACTGATGATTCCAGAATCTGAAGAAGCAATAAGTTGACCTGCGAAGTGCCGTGAAAAAGATTGGAAATATACTGCCACAGCTGCCTATGTTCAGCCTTGAGGGTTGCTTTATCTTCTCCATCTTTCAACACCCTCTCCTTTAAATTATCTGCCGCAACCTCAAAGAGATTTACATATGTATGCCGGGTACTCCTACCAAGATTGGCTCTGACAACCTTGAAGTCATCAACATCAATCTCATTAACATTCTTATCTTCTGGCAGTGTTGCAGTTTCAAGGATAATTTCTCCATCAGCATTCTTTTCAATGTGAACTTGCTTCTTAAGTTTCCTGTCTGGTATGTATTGGTAGACGCTATTGAGCTCTGTCAAGTTCAACTGATATGAAGGCTTTCTCCTCTTCCTACCCAAGATGTTCTCAAGCCAAGATGGGCCAACCTCTCTAGGAAGCTCGGTTCTAACTTCATCAACTCCTGATGAACCAATATGTGTCTCAGTGTTATGAACCGGCGAGTCTGGCTCTGAATCTACTATGAATGGGAGAAGAGCTCAGTAATGGAGGTGGAGAAACATGAACTGAAGGCATTGTTTCAACATGCGGTGTTGGTTCAGCGGGAACTTCTGATGCAACTGCTGTTTGTTCCTGCTGACCATGGACTGGAGACTCAACCTTTTTCCTCTTCAACTTGGCCATTTTTGTTCCTTCTGGAAGGACGCTCATAGCCTTAACCCTTGGTTTTGGTTTGGAAGTGGAAGGTACAGATGGTAGAACTACTGGTGGCTCTGCAACCGGAATGGCTTCTTTCCGCTTCTTATTATTCAAGAATATCATATTGTTTTTGATAACCCGGCTCGTTCTTTCCTCAATTGAGGTGTTTTCTTTGGCGGACCAATTAACTGGTGACAGTGGTTGTAGCTCGACCTGATCTCTGAAATGTGGGAAGTAGAACCTCACCATCATCATTTGACAAGCCCTCTACATCTTCTGACAAGATATCGGCCAACTGTTAAAGGGTAAACCTATTGTAATTACGTTTCCGCACTTCGAATTCATCTGCACAATTAGCCCAGAAATCTTCAACCACAGGCGCATGTACACAATTTTGACCAAGATGTGACGCAAAAACACCACGAGGATCGTATGAAACCTCCTGTCGAAAAACTTAAGGCCATACTTAGACGATTCACTACCAATTACTTTGGCATCTGCTCCAGATCTGCATCTGTAAATACCCATCCCAATCAGAAAACTGAAAGTCGCCTTGCACCTGCTACGCAGAAATGAATGAACTTCATAGACTTGCCTCAGAAATTCCATGAACGCTACCTCATCCGTAGGATATCTTGGCAGCATGGCTCCTGAGAAGCCATATACTCTAATGTAGGAGAAAGTGGGAAACTGGATAAACCAATTAGCCCATTCCGCCATTGCCAATCTGGCATCAGCTGAAAATCGTATATGCAACTCATTATTCAGATCTCACACCACATGCATAAGGAATGCATCATTTACCCGCCTATAATGTCGTTCATCCTAAGAAAACTCTAACTGCGGGAAATGGTGATATACATGTTGAATACCCAGAGTTCCGACAATATTCAAACCCCTAAACTGACCCTGAAAGGCCATTAGATATACGAGATATGACATCATGTGGAATTCATGGGCCCTTTGAAAATCAATTATCTGATGGTGGAGACTATCACTGATTAGTGTTGACCAGTCATAGTATTCAGTTCTGTCAACAATCTGGGACATGATGTAAAACATCCAAGGGTGAAATTTGTTAGCTTCTGTTTGACCCGTGATTCGGCTCAATAGAGTAATCATTATTGCATGTTCTTCCTTGAACTCTCCACGTCCAATGTTCTTTGGCAAAACGTTCTGCTTTTCTTTCAACCACTTTTGAGCAATCTTTTTCCGATATTTTTCTTTATCATTGTGCCACACCCTCTTGCATTCTTCAATAGAAATGACTAAGTTCTCCTTCCATATTGGTATTGAAAAACATTTCTCAATATCATTAGGCCTGAGGCTGCAGAGCACACGTCCATTTGCTGATTGGATTTCTCTTGTAACTGAATTGTAATGCTTAGTACAAGCAATTACGAATTCAATGCTTTGCACTGTGACGGGGAATGAAGCTGCTGCAAGCAACCCAGAGTGACTCAGATTCCTGATAGCGATGTTTCCTGTATCTTCTAAAGCATGCAAATTGAACACTGGAAGCACCTTATGCAAATTTGTCTCGAAGGTCCTCAAGTAATCATGAACCAATGCCGTTTTAGGCTTGATTTCTATTGGAGAGTACTGCATACTGAGAAACTTGAAGAATGACTATGAACATGCCTATGTTTGGAAATATTTTGGACAAAAGGCTGAAAATTGTTTGTTGATTTCTTCTAAAAAGCAGATTTTGTGAGAAAAAGCTGGCACATGGGTTTTGTAGACAATCTCATTCTGAAGCAACCCAGATCGTCGGATTTTGAAAAAGCAAAGGATTTCCCAAAAAAGCAGATTTTGAAAAAACTAAAAATTTCCAATCTTCAAGAGGACGTAATTCCAGATGAGCCCATTTCAATGAAAACTGAAAAAGCTCTGGCTCTTTTTCTGAAAAATGATGCCCTAGAAAAATGGACCTCGAAAAAGCGTGCCTTTGTGCTTCCTAATCCCAAAACTATGAAGAACACTGAAAAAGCACTCCGTTTGGGTTCTCAAATCTTCATGAAAAGAAAAAAACGTTTTCTTCCTCTAGATGCATCTTGCAAAAATAATGAATAAGGAGGCCAAAAGCTTGTTTTATAGAACTTTAGGGCGAAAAAGCAGCTTTCTTTGTGAAAGAATAAAACTTGAATCTTATCCATGAAGAAAGCAACTTTTAAAACACAAATCCAAGTTGATATGCTCGAATAGGAAGAACCCCTATTTTATAGCTGCCTATGGCTTCATGTGTGAGATGATTAAAAAAAATCTTCTTTGATGATGTCATCAAATACACGAGGTTGCAAAAGTGTTAGCCAATTTTTCCTTCATTTTGAAAACTTTTTTTGCACTCATTTTGACTCCAGCATGACCTGCTTCTAACTTCAATAAGATGGCAAATTGTCACCATTGACTGAAAAAGCTGACTGATCATGGCATTTTGGAGTTTTAACAATCCCGATTTCATCCCCAGCCTCGAACTGACGATCTAACGACATTTGACTGCAAATTTGACTTCTGGAAACTGTCGCCGGACAAAGATCGGGAAGTCGCTGTCGGATGACATCAACAAAACATGAAAAAGTCTAACTCTAGAGACTCCAAGCGCCCCTAGCCTCCAGGGGTGCTTGGGTTTTAATGCCTTAGCCAAATTTTGGAATTTTCAACTTTTTCATTTTCTTGTTTTCCGCACGCGTTCCGGTGACTATGGGACCCAGTTAGGCTGTCGAATCTCGCCTGCCAGAGCAAAACTGAGACTAATCGTTAGGCAGTCAGGCAAGCCTAATGAAAACTGAATTGATTGTACCTTCCGCCTGCTTCGGAAACTGAGCCAAACTGATTTTCTATGAATCCGACCGGGCTGACGGAGGAGGATTTGTCATTCTTCGAAAAAGAACACAAAAATAAACTAAGTCTGGTGCCCATGGGCTTAGAAAAAGTTTGGAATTTTTTTATTTTTATATCTTTTCTCCGTTTTGCGTGCCACAGGTCCTGTTAGTCTTTGTTTTTGATCATCCGGATGACTGCTGAAGCAGGATGAGAGGTGATCTGAGTAGCCTGAACATACCTGAGATGAATTTCTAGCTTTAACGGGCATTTCAACTGAATTTGACTGATTTTGACCAACTGAAAGTGGGCTGACGAAGACTTCTTGGCGTTTCTCAAAAAACATGAAAAATATTCTAACACTGAGGATGATGGGCGCCCTCCTCCTCCAGGGGTGCTTGGATGTCAATGCCTTAGTCATTTTTTGTGATTTTCATCTTTGTTTGCAATTTACCTTGTTTCGCGTGCCGACAGCTACTTTCTATCATTGATTTCGACGATTTGTCGAACAACTACCACTGGATGAAGGATGGACTGGATAGTCTGAGCATATCTGAGGTGAATCCCAACTTTTCAGGACCTTTTGACCAAAATGACTGCTTTTCTCCACCCAAAAACTGGCTAACGGAGGCATTTTTAACATTTTCTGAAAAACACGAAAAAAATCGAAGTCTGTGAGGGTTGGGCGCCCCCCAGCCTCCAGGGGCGCCTGGGATTTCCAGACTTAAACAATTTTGAGGATTTTTAACTTTTCTGTACTTTCCGGATTCATCATGCTCCGTTCTCCGTTTCTCATTCAGTTGATGACTGCTTGACATTTCTGCGTTATCTGAACAGCCTAGAAAACTTGAAACTAATCCCTGGCAGATGAACCTCCTCCATTAATGGCCTCGGAGCTCGTGCTTTGCCATATGAAAAGCAGAATTGACCCAATAGGGAAAACACGACCTTTTGCAGATTTCGTCTGGACCACATTGATCGTGAAACAAAATCAGCCAATCAGAATCAAGCATGACACCTGAATCAGAGATTCTATTTTTAGAAAATTTTGCCAACATCTATATCTCAAGAAACCCATAAAACCTAATTTGACGTCTATTTTTAGAAATTTTGACTCTTGACCTTTTGACGAAAAATTTTCTAGACTCTTACAAAATGCCTTAATGAAGAAAAAATTTGATTTGGCACAACACACGTCATACTAGGTAATGTGTTACTAGTGACATCCATCATGTTAACTTTGTGACAGTTTATTATTGACATAGTTATATCAAAATTGGCAATAACCTAGGAAATAGATGAATGATCAAAGATTTCATTGAGGTGAAAGAAGTGGAGTTTGAATCTGAATGCCAAGGTTTTCCTATACAATTATATAAGTGTATCGATCATTGTTATTATCTAATAACAAGTAGATATGACTAATGATTGTTCGAAATCCATTTACTTGTTGAGACCATTGATGGTATATTGTGTAAACACCACATGTATGTCATTGCATTCTCGGTCAAGTTAATTATTAGTTAAAGATTTATATATCTTATTATGCTACGACAAGTTCTACTTTCATCAATTGACACCAATCTATTTAGTTGGCTAGTTGGGGGTTATTACTTCATTTTGCCTTGCTAAATTATTAGGACTAGTGGAAATGCTAGGGGAAATGCTGCCCAAATGCTGTCCATTTCCCCTCACCCCTCATTTTCTAGTGTTTTTAGCTTGTGTTTGCATTCTTTTTTTTTTTTACAAACTTGAAAAACTTTGCTTGCTTCTGATTTTTTTTTTCGATGTTAAAACAGCAATGTCAAGTTCAACACAAATGAGTGGTAGAAAATACCTTGCATGGAAGTATGGGACGTCGAGTGCTAGCAAGGGCCATTTCATTTGTAATGAATGCAAGCATCCTATGACAGGAGGAATTAATAGATTAAAATACCACCTTGCTAAAATACCTGAACATGATGTGAAGCCATGCCCTAAGGCATCTAAAGAGATTACGAGAGAGATGGATGCCCTACTTGCTAGCTTTGAAATGAAAAAAATGGAGCAATGGCAGCAGTGATGAATGCATCTACAGATTCCTTTGCTGCCCCAAACATTCATCATCCACGTTCCTCTATTGGTGAGACTCCTGAGGGTTCTATTTCTAGCCGTATTACTTCTTCATCATCACCGAATTTCTTTATTCCACGCAATGTTCCAAGAGCACAACCTTCGCTTGAAGGTACCACTTGGAATAAGGAAAAACACCATGAGGCTAGGATGGCAGGAACAAACTTTTGGTACTATAATAATTTACCCTTCAATGTGGCGAACAACCCATATTGCAAAGGGTTGGTGAATGCATTGACAGTTGCCAATAAGGAGTTTAAGACTCCAACAACTAAATAATTGAGTGGACCATTGCTAGAGAAAGCCATAAAAAACACACGACTTGTGATTGATGATCAAAACAAAGTATGGCGGAGTAAGGGTTACAGCATCTTATCAGATGGATGGACAGATGGGAAGAATAGAACTCTCCTTAAATTTTTAGTGGCTCCTAATGGCACATTGGTGTTCTTGAAGTCTATAGATGCCTCACACGAAGTCAAAAATGTTGAGACTTTGTGCAATCTATTGGAAGAGGTGATCCAAGAGGTTGGAGTTGAGAATGTTGTCCAAATTATCACGGACAACGCAGCAGCATATGTAGCCACATGGAGACTTATTATGGAGAGGCATCATTCTATTTCTTGGACTCCTTGTGCTCCACATTGCCTAGATTTGTTGCTAGAGGACACTAAGAAGATTGGATAAATCAAAAGTGTGATTGAAGATACTAAATAGGTTACCAAATTTATCTACAATCATACTTGGGTCCTTTCTTTGATGAGAAAGCACACAAATGGCAAGGATCTTGTGCGACCAAAAGTGACACAATTTGCTAACCACTTCCTCACTTTGCAAAGCATTCTTGCCACAATTCCTTCTTTCAAGCAAATGTTTGTGTCCAATGCTTGGATGGAGTCTTCCATTTTCCAAAAAAGTTGAAGGGGAGAAGACTACAAGAACAATTTTTGATGAATTATTCATCTAAAATAGAAAGAAGTTAATCAAGGTAAGTAACAAATACAAACATAAACTTTATACGAAATTATCTATTTGTTGAATTTTTTTGAGGAGTTAATTTTGTAATAATTTCAAATTTGTTTTCAATTTTTTAGGTGACAAAACATTTGGTCAAGGTTCTTTGTATGGTGGATGGGGATGGCATGCCGATGGGTTTCCTCTATGAGGCCATGGATAAGGCCAAAGAGGCCATTTTGCATTACTATGGTGGAAACAAAAAAATATATTAAATCATTTGACATATCATTGATCGCAAATGGACGAACCAACTCCACTAGCCAATAATGCCTTGGCCTACTACCTGAACCCAAAGTTCTACTTCTCTGATACATTTAAGGCCGATGAGGAGGTCATGGCAGGTCTTGTTACATGCATTGATAAGATGGTGCCAAACAATGAGATAAGAGAAAAGTCCTTGATGAGCTAGAGGTCAAATTTAGTATATCTTATTTATGAATTTGGCAGTCTAGAAAGTACAAACTGATGAGAGGCATTTACGTTCTATTTTATCCCATATTTTAGCCTTTTTCATGCATCATAATCCTCACATTTTATGCTCCATTTCCATATCAAATCCTATCCTTTCGAATATTTTTGCTACATATGATTAAATATAAATAAGTGATATTTAATATTGTTTTTAGATAAAATAAGATAAAATAAATAATAGATTGTATTTACTAATATTTGTTGTCATTCTAACCTTGGAAAATAAATTTTGCAGCATACTATTAGAGGAGGAGAGAACAAACTTCTTGCAGCTCGTGAACACACTTGGCAGCAAACAATTTCAATGGTTAATCTATTTTTAAGTAATTATTTGCTATGATAGATATTAGTTATTTTATTATAACAACTAGTGATTTATTTTTATACTCATATGACATGAGATAATATGTATTATTTGTTGTTGCAGCTACTTAAGTTGTGATGACCGTAGACCAAAAGAAATAGCTATTTTCATGGCAAAACAAACTCCTATATTTGTGGCTAGTTTTATTCTAGCCCACAAGCCATAGTTATTTGCCTTATATAATGCCATAAGAGATGGCAAAAGAATAGGGGAAAATGCTAAAAAATAGAGCTGTAGAAATGTAATAAAATGGGGAGAACAGCATAGGAATAATACTGGAAAATAGTGCAGAAGCAGTAATAGTGCAGGGAGAAATGGCGTGAGAAAAAGGAGTGTGGAGAATGAAATGTATTTCTTGAAATAAATTTTAATATATGCAACAGATTATGGTTTGAGTACTTAGAATCTTTTGCAGCCACCGTCTGAACTGAGAGGAAGGGGCCACTCTCAGGAAATGCTGGTGATGATTTTATTATTTCAGGTATTTTTATTTTTATTTTGTAGTTTGTAAATCATTATATTTCCTGGTTTATTTTCTGATTTAAATAGAATATTTTAAATCAATCATTTATCTTGTGTGATTTGCAGCATATCTACTTAGTAAAATTTGATTGTTTTTGGATATTAACTGTGTAATAATTTTTTACATCAACGTTTCAGATCATACTCCATGATCCATCCTCAGGATGAAGAGAGCAAGAGAGGAGAATGAAAATTGTAAATTGCAGACCCAAAGCCAACTAAATAGAGGTAGGATATAGGGCACGAAAGCCGAGGGACTGGACAGAAAAAAGAGAGAAGAGACAACAAAAGAATAAAGAAATTAACAAAAGAGTTAAATAAGCATGTCTAAATAAAGGAAAAAAAACATCTAGATATCTCAATAAGACAAAAGCATATCTACTTAGTTTAGATTATTATATATAAAGATTATAAATTATTGTTTTCATTATAGTTATTGTTCCTGTAGCGGACAACTGCAGCAATCTACACAATTCCTGTAGCAGACTATTCCAGCAACCTGCACAGTTCCTGTAGTAGTTTTTAGCAGCATTGTTCAGAATTCATGTAGTAGTTTTAAATGAATGTTTTTAATTTTCTAGCTGCATCTCATCCACTCACCTCACTACCTGCAGCCCTTGTGCATATAGCCACGACGTCTTCTGCAAGTTTACGCCGCCGGATTGACATGTAGACCAAACTAAACTTTTATTATTAAACATTGAATCCATTTTATACTATACCCCAGTTTTGGTCTATCACAAACATCCATTTTACATACATTAAAATTAACTTGATGTATTTCATCTATCTATTCAAGGTCTACAAGGATGCGAAGGGGAGGCTCTTTTCTTCAGCTGAAGCAATTCAAAGGAGGGAAAAACAACAACCAAGTAAACAAATAATCCTTTAATTTTTAGCTCCATACTACACATAGAAACTAGAAACTTGAAACTTGAAAGTTTGAACTTTGAACAAGCTCTAAATTTTTTACTTAATTCTTATATTTTTAAATTCTTTTTGTAGATTTATGGTGGGAGAATTATGGTGCTAGCACACCAAATCTTCAGAGGCTAGCTATTTGTATTTTGTCCCAGCCTTGTAATGCTTCTGGGTGTGAACACAATTGGATCCTATTTGAGAGTATTCACACGAAGAAGAGAAACAGGTTGACACAGGAGCGCCTCAATGACCTTTTCTTCGTTCAATACAACCTTCACCTTCGATTTAGAAAGGTGGAGGGCATTTGTCATGATGCCATCAACTTGGATGACATTGATCCTTATGGTGGATGGACTATTGAAGAACAAAATGATGTCCTCCTTACTGATGAAGATCTTGTAGAATTGCAGAGAGGAGCAGCAAAAGCAAAAGAATTGGATACAATGGAGGAAAACGAAGACAATTTTGAGGAAACAATCTATCATCATTTTGATACTGACTTGCCTTCTAGTTCGAGGCCTCAAAAATTAAGTTACACTAGGAGGAGGAAGATGTAGATTGTATTTGGTTGTTTTTCATTTTGAAATATCATCATATGTAAACAATTATAGTGTTGTTATACATTTATTATTTATAATTTTGTTGTTGGACTTTGAAACTATGAAATTTCAAATTTTGAGAGTTTGAAGATCATATGACATGTATAATATTTGAATTATGACAAATTGATAGTCAAATTAGACTTTTGTGTTCTCTAAATGCATTAAGTTCTTTTTTGGTGTGTAATTATGAGTATTTTTCTTTTTGCCAAGTTTTTTACTGAGTCTATGTCAAGTCCCAAGTCCGAGTCAAAATTTTGGGCTGCCGGGTCCAAGTTTCCAAACTTTGATTGAGATTTTTAGTTGTGTTGAAGGTTACAGACAAGTTCTAGATTTGTGAAGGTTTTCTTAGAGCATTATAGTTTATACTCTATTTGTTGTTGCCAAAAAATCTTACCGTTGCTAATAGAAATTTCTAGTTGTACCTGTACCCAGTCGTACCTGACAACTTTGTTGCAATCATACCTCTTTACAGCCATCGCAACAGTTTATATTCATTACTAGGGCTGTCATACACAGCTAGAGGCTGTTGTGCCAGCTGTACAATCTATTCACAGCCTGCCATACTCCTTAATCAGCTGCAGCTTATCTATCGCAATTAATGTACCATTTCCTAGCTGCAGCTGTACTTGCTGATGCAGTATTAATATCTAATGGTGTGTTGTTCAATGCGAGAGTAATTTTTGAATTTCTCTGTCATTATTTCTGTTGGACGTATATCCATTGTATGGTGTTGTGGAGTTGTTGTCCTGTCACAACCACTAATTGTAACAGCATTGGTTGCTTGGTGTTTGGATTTAATAATTGATATCAGTAGTTTATATTAGTGTTACAAGACTCAGCAGACTGATTTTTGACCCAGACCTGGACTCGGACTCACCGCCTAGACTCGACAAAGACTCAACAAATTGAAAAACCCATGAAATTCAGAGATTTTTAAGGATTTAAAACTTGTTTCATGCATCCTTTAATAAATAAACCTTAAAGACACAATAAACTCATCAAATAGAAGCTACTTTGATCACCTACACAAGTATACATTGATCACGTAAGTATAAACGCAAATTTTAGCTAAAGGAAATAACACATTTAGATATATAAATATCGTCAAATGCATACAAAACTCAAGGAATATGAAATCCATGGCATCGAAAGTTCGAAACAAATATCAAAACAAAAACTAGAAGTCTATGGCTCAGAGGAGCCTACATCACTCTGCCCAATATCATAGCAAGTCCTGCATGGGCGTCTAAGATAGGTCTTGGATGATGATGCAGCCATGATATCTGCCTGTGGCTCAGTGACACTAACACCAACATCCAAGGTGTCTGCTCGTGCTCTATCCTCTTCCTCTGCCATGGCTACTGCCTCTACCTCTCTATCCACCTAGTCAACCCATGCAAGGTCCTCATTACTAAAGACAAGATCCTCAACCTCAATGATCCAACCTGATTGTGGATCAACCTCCTCTAGTGTGATGGGTGATAAGTCACTGCCCAAAATCTGTTTGTGGTAGAGGCAATTCCCCTTTTGGGGGTTTGGGGGCAATGCCCCCAACGGCGGGGTCAAGGGGCGGAGCCCCCACCACCAAGACCAAATTAAAGCCTTTAAGACCTTCATGGCGCATGTCATTTTTCATAATTTTATTGCTTTTAAATAGCCTTCAAAAATCCTCCAAACCCTTCAAAAAACGCTTGACTTTCACACTTTTACATTTAACTGTTTTCCATTTTTTATAGTTTTTTTCCCCCGATTTTCATTGACTTGGTCGAGTCTTCCTAGTAGGACTCGCCCAGACTCATCAAGTTTGGCAGACTTGGCGAGTCTAGCGAGTACCCGACTGTCGAGTCTCCCAGACTCACCCAACTCGCGACTCGCCGAGTCTGGGCGAGTCTTGTAAGTGTGGTTTATATTGCATAATAAGTGGAGATTTTGGTGTGTTTATTATTGTTGTTCAATTTGCCATTATTGGTCAAGTATTGCATTAAAGGAAACACAAAAAAATTCAGAGTTTGTTAAAATATCAGAAAGGGACATTACAAAGTTGGGTCGAAGGAAGAACATCCATGGCCTTGATTGATGAGGAAACATTGTTTTGAGAAAGGGGTCAGCTGGAGAAGATTGAAGATTCAAGGGAGCACAATCCAAGGAAGCTTCAAAAGAATCAATAGAAGGAAGATCAGACTGAATAAACTGATGCTGGGGTACAGCCCCTTTCCACCAAGTAGCTTATCTAGAGGGTGCAGGCCTTTGCCTTGCGAAAGAAGATTTAGGACAATCTGCAGCCAAATGACCTTAAGCAAAACAAGAACTATATCTGAAGGCTATTCCTTTACAATTCAACTGCTGCAACCAAATTCAGTTTCCAACCTTTAAACAGATTATATGACCACAGCATTATATGGGGAGAGAAACTGACCCTTGGCATCCAAAATACAATCTTCTCCATGGAGATCGTCTGAGCAAAATCCTCCATTAACATGTCTTTTGTTGTGAGCCACCATGAGGATAGACAACTGTGCGGTAACTAGGCAGGGTTTAACGGGAGCACTGGAGTTTTTCAGGAGCAACATGTTTCTTCAACCTTCCATATGCCCTCATCCCTCTAATGAGATAGTTTCTTAATTGATAACTATTTTTTTATATTACAATTGGCATCGATCAATGTGTTAACTGCTTGGTGAGGTTGTGAGCCACCTAAAGACTTAATTATACTTCATTACAATCTTGAAAATGTGTGGGTAAATTTAATATTTTTAGAATATTAGTCCACACTTTGATTGAGGTAGAAGATTTACATGTAAATTATGTTCTTCAGAAGGGTTTTATTTCTGCGTCATGCTTACAAATAATGGGAGTTGACTGTTAAAGTTTTGCTGTGCAGTTTTTTATTTTCATCGGTCATTGCTTATTTACTTGACCTAGTTTTGAATTTGTGAATGAATATGCATTCCTGTTCATATGAAGTTGACATCTGGAAATGCTGTTCGATGAACTGAAAGTATTTGGGTGTGTTTCCATTTTTTTTGTTTCCATGTCGGTGTGCTTGTTTTATCCTAGTAGTTTAGATATTTTAAGAAACCCTTAGACGATGGCCAGCAACTTGCTTATTGTTTCTTATATTAGGCCCTAAAATGAGAGGAGCCTGTTCCCTTACTGTGGTACTGTGGTGTGTTAGAACACAAATCAATAGGGTTTTTTTCATTTTCTTTGCCAACCCAATACAAGCATAACTTGCATAATATAGAATGAACTCTAGATGACCAATCTCAAGGCTCAACAAGAAAATTGTA
Source organism: Cunninghamia lanceolata (assembly GCA_027924645.1). Classification (NCBI taxonomy): domain Eukaryota; kingdom Viridiplantae; phylum Streptophyta; class Pinopsida; order Cupressales; family Cupressaceae; genus Cunninghamia; species Cunninghamia lanceolata. The sequence goes on from BSBN01000082.1 coordinate 6,907,468, forward strand.
TATTTAAGCACTCCTTGGAAATTTATCAAGTCAGTACCGCTTTAAGATGCTGCATGCAAGGTTGCATTCTATAAAGAAGCTAGACCAACAATTCACAAAAGTCAATTAGAAATAATTCATTCCTTCTGATTTATCATATGTAGTAAGGTATCCTGGCAATTTGTTAAGATCTCCAAGGTTTGCAATTAAGAAAAAAATAATTATAAGCCTCCATATTGACTCAACATGGTATGAAATTCAAGATATCAGAGGCAATTTGAAGGCCTCCGTGTTTGGTATTCAAGGATAAAAATTTCAATTCTGCATAAGAATGGTTGCTTCAAGGTTGAAATAAGAACAGATCTTTGAGTGTCCAACTTAAGAGAAAGAAAAAGAATATATGTCAGTTAGCAGAAAAATTAAGCTCTATAAATCAATTTGATTGTATGAAGTATGGCCCAATTGGGTCTAAACCATAAATTTTCTCATGTTTCAATTTCCACAGAAACAGTGCCCAGATATTTTCCTGTAGAAATAACCAATCCTTGATTCTAAGTAATCCAGCATCACATTCTTTATAAAAGATTCTGACTCCACAAAAAGAGACAACCAACCATTCCATTTACAGCACCTTTCGTCGTAACATATTAACATACTTTTGTTATCTATAAGAAAAAGGATAAAAATACCTCGCATTGCCGATATATATAAATTTGATCAAAATGACATCAGTAAAAGGTTCACATTCTTCCTCATCCAATAGCCTGTACCTGCACAAATGCAACTGAGCATTTTGAAATAAGTGTCCACAAAGAAGCTTCATGTTCCACATTGAAAGAGGAAAGGAAACTAATTGCACAAGTGTGAATCAGCATGTGGTAATAAGAAGTATAATGAAAATGTTCACCCATATCTGCATACATAATGTTTCAAGTTTCAAGAGGTTGCATAGGGGGATCAACGCAATAACTTGACATAAACCACAGCCACAACAATACTAAAATCATTTAGAAAATTTTAAAAAAGAAAGAAAGATATCATACTAATGTCCATAAGCAACAAAAGTAGGTCAAGGGGACTCAAAAATTACATCCAGTTACAACAGAAAAGTACTAGGGTAAAAAGAGCCCTGGGAAATGAAGAAAAATAACAATTACAACAGCAGAATAGAGGAGTTTCTGAACAGGCAATAGAGGACTTTATTGTTTTTATCCTGTTCATGGTAGATTTCCTATAAGTGAGCTACATTTCATTATCATTATGATTTATGCATTCCAAACAATAATGGATTTTTAATTGTAGAATATAATTGCACAAAATTTTTAAATGTTTCTTTTCACTTAAATACGTGCAACTTGAGATGAAATATTACTGGAACTGGATTATGGTATAAAAATCTGCAGATGGTTAAAACGACATAAAATTTCTATCTGTTGTAGGCTTGGTTCAGCTCTGTAAATTTCATCTTTTTGGCGTTTCAGATACATTATGCTTATATATTTAAATGGAAAACCAGAATTACCAAAATGACTCAACATCACAACAACAATTACACGAATTTTGGGAAAGCAGTAATATATATAATAATGTTCAAGTGTTTTACAAAAAGGTTCATAGACACTGCCTTGTTAGACATTGCATTTTAAGTGCTTCATGTATGATTACTATCTGCAATAATTTTCTAATATAATAAGTGTTGCAACTAATACTGTGGACAAAAATATAGAAGAACTTGGTCTAATGCTAATACGCTTTGTCAAAGAGAGTCAATTGAACTATTCTGATTTTTACAACCAAAACACCTTACGAAGCTGGTAATAGTCAACTATCCTCATTATTATCTTGTTTATTAGGCATATTGAATGTATAGCATTTTACAAGATTTATCATTCAGCTGAAATGAATAGGCTACAAAAAGAAAGCTGCTTCCATAATGAATATATTCAGGTTTAGATAATACAAACAATGGCGATAACATGGTACTTTCTTATTCAAGAAGCAACGAGACTCAAAGGGTATATTCAATAGGTTTTTACATAACATTGGTTAAGAAGAAATGAAGACTTCTAAAGTTTATATAAAGTAGCAGAGAAAACTCCCAATAAACATATGTTTTTTAAAATAGTATTACTATTTTTCTATATATTAGAAAATAAGATACAAAATCTAAGAAATGTAAGCTTTTAGCTTAATGAACAATCAAACAGGAGTTCTATGCCCAGAATTTTCTTCATTTATGATATATTACATGTAAAGCAGAAGCAAAAAATCACAGTTTGATAATATGTACACAAATATTTAAACTCTCTATGGACATGTTTCGCTGAAAGATTGAAAAAACTAATTTATCTCAAGATATCATTTACAACATACAACCCTCCAAGGAGTTTTTTTCCAGATATTATCATAATAATCATTGTAATAATGAAAAAATAAACCTACTCTTCAATAGGTCCATAGAGCCCGAACAACTTTACAAGTTCATCAACACATCCCAATGCTGGAACATTTCTGATTATTAAATATCTGCACATACCAAGTTTCAAATACATTGATGACATGCATAAGATTGAAATCAAAGAAAGAACGAATTCAAAAACTTAGCTTACAATTGACAAAGGTAGATTCAAAAGTCAAACACAACTTTCACTGAAACAAAGAGTGAATTCAATAACATTGAATAAAATTAAAAAGGATAAATTTGATACTAAAAACACACGCTTGCAATGAGAGAAAGAATGAATTCAAAACTCAAACACAACACAGAAATTTGATGAATACCCAAGAAAGAGTGAACAAATTGTAGATCATCATGTGTTTGAGAACTCCATTACTACAATAAATTGAAATGGAGCATTATAAATTTCAAGACTGGCAGGTGACCTTAGGCTTAATCTTTAGGCACTGTGCCATAAGAAGATAAATGTGTAGAACTAGAGAATAATCAAAGGAATAAATCTGTAAGGTAAATGATAACTCAAATCAGAGGAAATTTCTAATCTTGTATATAAAATCACAATCAGAAATTATCGCGTAAGACACCTGCATGAGCTTTTCAAAGCATCATCAAGATCAGCCATTCACCATTAGAGACTCCATCGTGCCTCCTTTTAATTGCTTTTCTAAGGCGTTCATGCATGAGAAGCTATATATTGTGTATTTCCATTATAATGCTGTTAGTCATTCATATGAAAAACATTTCACCAGTTATTTTGCATACTCATGTTGCAGTACCATTCAAGTAATGAATGTTTCTTTTGGTGCACTCAAAACAATGCCAACAACAGTAGATCCTGCTCCAAATATCTAGCCAGAGACATTGCATCTATTGGCTGTATTTGCCAAACAACTAATGACTTATGTACTTACAACATTGTAGAAATACTACAGCAACAACTACACTCATAAGGACCTCCATAGTTTACACAGTCATATTTTGAGCCAGAATTTTGAAATTTTAATGCATCCTGGAAATGTGAATTTATTGTTTTATTTTTTTCTTCCAATTATAAACTAGACCCTTCATGATAATAAATTTGTTTCTCAGAAGGAATGACAAGGTCAAGCCACCTGGAATGTTTTTATAGAGCAGTTATTTGCCCAGAGCAAAATTTAGTGAAATGGCCGACCTCTGAGAAGCCAATGGCTCAGTTGTAGACCCAGCAGAGTCTATAGGAGGCCATAGGTTTGAGTCCTAGCTGGTCCATGCCTTCCAAAATAGTATCAGAGCCAGGCAGCTAGGTGTAATCAAGCCATGTGTGGTTGACAGTAGGTGTAGTCGGTTCAATACCTAATCTCAAAAACCCCAAACCTTTTGAGCAGCTGTAGGTCAATCGTAGAAACCCCAGCAGTACCAATGTGAGGTCCTAGTTTTGAGGCATAGCTGGTCCGTTTTCATACAGCAGATCTTATGGTCATGATTACACCAGAAGTTATTTAATCAGAAATTTTAAAGATATAGAATGGTGCTTTTGTCTGTGAACTTACTGATATAAAAAACTTTTTTTGTCACTCAGCAAATATGACAGATATAAAGCTATGCCATGCCTAAATGTAAGACATGTTACCCATGTGATATTCATACTAATGATGTGCCAATGTAACAACGTTTCCTTCTACATACTCCCATACAATATGTTTTTCATCTGATTTTTCCATGCCCAAAAGTTTTCAGCAACAATTTTTTAGAGATCACACTTCAAAGGCTTAAAGCCTTAAGGATTTGCCATTAAGACAAACCTAGAAAAGACAAGAAAGACAACTAGCAGACTCTTAAACCAGCTCTTATGGCCACAAAATATAAATTTTATTGATTTGTTTCGTAGAATGGTACAATATGGCTTTAAAGCCAAAAACAATTTTTGAGGATTCAAAATGGGAGCCACATGGCAATTTTAAGCCACAGAGGTTTAGTGCAAGTGCTTTAAAAGAAAAAAAGAACACCCTTTTCACAATAATTAACACATCAACACCTGCTTAAGAATATTTTTAAGTATACCCTGGACATACAACCATCCCTTAAAACTTTAGAAAAGAGACTTCACTAAAACATAAATATATGTGAAATTGTCGATTCAGGTTCAAGTGCAGGTTTGGCATTCAAGTATGGCATATGGCAGATTTCTTTCCCCCCAAGTTCAATACGGCTGGGTACGGCCATACATATATATATATATATATATATATATACTCTAATTTACAAAAAAAAAACTCTCATAATTTGCAAAAAAGAAAATACTCATAATTCATTGATTCAATGTCAAATGTCAATACAAAATTACAATCAATAATCTTCATATTGCACTTCATTGAAAGCATCTAGGTCAATATTTGGTTCATTTGAACCACAGGCAGCATTAGTGCCACTCCCACTAGCCATGTCATGTGTAGATTTTGCCTCATCTAAAGAGAGTAAGGCAAGTTGTGCAACAGAAGCATCTAAGTTGACACACTCAGGGGTGCAATGTCCCTTTTTTGGTGCATAGACCTTTTGTGCGCATTATGCTTGTTCCTAGTCTTCTAGAGGTTATTTGCCATGTTTGGGAGAACTCCAACGTTCTTGGAGTGGCAGTGGCTCAGTCTTGCGGAGCCATTGTTCATGGTTTTAAGTTCGGCTAATCATTTGGAGTTCATAGATGCTTTCGAAATTCAGTTCTGACTTCTCAAGTGCTCTCCAATCTTCTTGGAGAAACATGCTATTTTTAGACAGTCACCTGACGGCCTCTGATTTTCGTCCCAAGTCTTCTACTATAATTTGATATGGTCAGAGTTGTTCGATCAGTGCATTTCTATGCTTTTTGTAGCTTGGGACTATTATCAGGTAGTTTAATTAATATTTCACTAAGGTTGCCTAAGTTTTGGTATAAGTATTAGCAACTTAGTGTAATATTAATTATAAAGTGGCATTCCCTTCTTGGAGTGGATTTTTTTCTATGGCATTGAGCTCAATTTATGTTCAAGATTTCAATGCAACTTTCATAAATATTTTCGACTTTCCGAGTTGTTGTCCAAACTTCTTGGAGAAGCCATCTATTTTTATAAAGTCACCCAGTTGGCATCATTCTTTATCCCGAACCTCCTGGATGGTGTTGGTATGATTTATTTTGTAGTTTGCCACAGTTTGGGATTTTCCGTAAGTTAGGTGATTAATTGAATTATTTTATTATTATTTTCACTTAAGTTACCTAAGGTTGGAAATAAATTGAAGTGACCAAGTGTTATAGCTCATTGGAAAGGGAAAATGTTTTATTATTTAATTGTGCACATCAAAATGAGCGCCTTTACATGGGAAAAAGGAAATAATTAAGTTGGAGGGAAAAAGTAATTATTTCCAAGAAAGAATTATATTTTTGTGTAACTTCCAAAGTGTTTATATAAGAGAAGTGAGGGCTTAGTGTTTGGTTATGCTATTGATTTGATATTGTTATGCTGCCGGATTGAACCTAAGAGTTCTTCCATTCCTTCTTGAGGAAGAAAACCCTCTTGGAGAAGATCAGTTTCAGTGGTGAAAGATCCACCCTAGCTGGTAATAGTAATTTCAGTGTTAAAAAACTCGCCGAAAACGCGCGTGACTCGCAAGTAATCGCGCGTCATTTTCGGTGGCGAGTTTTACTACTGAAAACTCGGCCCGAGTTTTTTCAAAAACTCGCGGCGATTTTTTGGTCAAAAACTCTCCTGAATCGCCAAAAACTCGCGTGCTTTGGTCTGAAAACTCGGCCAGAGGAATATAACCTAAAAAACGTTTTTATTTTACTCATTTCGACAGACGACAGCGGCCCACGGCTCCATGATGAAACCCTAGTGCGAGACAACGACGACCTAAGGTAAATCGAAAGGTAAATTAAAAATTTCATATGAAAGGAGAGATTTTCCACGAACTGTAAAAATTAATGATATCATATGAAAGGAGAGATTTTGGACGAACTGTCAAAATTTATATGCGATTATGATGATATTGCGTTAAACTTGAAAGTTTTCCAGAGTCTCGCGAACGGACGAAAATTAGTAATATAAAAAGTTAATCTTTAAAATTTATCAAAGTGAATTTTTTTTACAGCGTGAGACAATTGCGAGCACTATAATGCTCACGAAAATTTTATATGTGAGCATTATAATGCTCGCAATTGTCTCACGCCGTAAAAAAAATTAATAGTATACTTTTTCGCGATTTTTTTAACTATAATGTTTATTGTTAATTCACACATATATTTATTTAGTATAATATTTTAAATTGAATATATTATATTAAACTTTAATACTTTTAGGTTTAATATAATATTAATATTTTTATATTTAATACAATTATATTTAAATTTTAATATTTTTTTAATATACATAATATATAATATATAATAATATATTAATAATATTATTATTAATATATTATTATATATTATATTATTAATTTATTATTATTAATATATTATAATATAATTATATATTATTATAATAATAAAAATATAATATTATAGTATAGTTCTTATATTATTATTAATATTATATATAAGAAATATATTACAATATAATATTATACTTTTATTATTATAATATATTATTATTATATATTATTATATTAATAATAATATATAATGGCAATGTGTCTATTATTAAAATTTAATATAATATATTATATATTATTATTATATTAATACAATATTTATATCTAATATTATAATATATATATATAGTACGTGTACCAGGGGAAAAAAAATTGCAACAAATCCCAATCCCAAACATGCACCAATTCTAGGCAACTTAGATGAAATGTATTGAAGCAAATCAATAATATGGTCCATAAATTCAGTAATATGCATGTTTTTAAAGCATATTTTAAAAAATTAATGTATTTTTAATGTTCGATAACTTTGCCGAGTTATTGCCGAGTTTTTCCCCGAGTTTTTGCCGAGTCACGAGTTTTTAAAATGTTTGGGTCCGCCGAGTTTTTTGCCGAGTCCGAGTTTTTCAACTATGAGTAATTTCATACAAAGATCACATATGAGCTGAAATGAAGTTTGGTTTTGACGTTTTCTGATCTTGATAATGTTTATTCTACATTTTGATTGAATGAAGATTTGATATGCTGATCTTTGGAGTTGTTCTTTCCTTCTTGTTGGTCGTACTTCCTACATGTTGTCGTACCAGCTTAAGGAAGAAGCTCAAACTTTCCTTGGTTGATGAAATACCCTATGCTAATCGCCTTATTTTGATCAGATTTTGTTTGGGTTTTTGGACAGTTTGAAAGTAGAAATCTGCATGTTATTTGCTGGTCATACCTCTCTTCAAGAAGTCGTACAACCTCCAAGTTGGGCATGGAAGTTTTGAGGAGAACCGCTGCCCTTAAACTGATCAATACTCTTCTAAAATGCAAGGCACTTCATCAATGAATGAGTCCGTACAGTTTGGGGAATGTTTGATATAGTTTGTGATTGTTTTGAGGGTTTTTTGCCTTCCATGAGGCGTCCGTACAGCAGCTACAAGGGTCTGATCAGAACAGAGTGTTAAAACAGCATAGAATGACGGTGATTGTGATCAGTTTGGATGGTTTCTACTGAGTATTTTAATGTTGATCAGTTTGTGTGCAGGCTTCCCGTGATCTAGTATTATTTCCTATGTGATTCCTTGATGTTTTAACAAGATTGTGTGCATCCTTTGTTTGCAGCAGGGACAGATTGAATAATCTGAATTAGATATTATCTCTGCTGATTACAATCATTATGATAAACATTTATAATTCATTTAGTGATTGTAACCCCTGGATGGTATGACCACCAGTGTGGACTGTGAGATTCATGTTTAAAATGCTTACCCCACTGAATAAGTGGTTCATTGTGTGGCTTCCCGCTGAATAAGTGGAAGTGCCTATGTTTATTTATTTCATCACTCCCACTGAATAAGTGGATATCCACTGAATAAGCGGAAGTTGCATTTGATTTGCACTGCATTATATTTGTTTAGCCTGAAGCACTTGAATGCTTTCACTTCGCCCGTTTGGGAACTTGGTGATCAGAAGGTGAGGAGGAGTTACATGGTTGCATTTCATTTGCTAACATTGCTTGTTAGTGTTGGACAAAATCTGAAAAAAAATTGGGGTAGAACATTATAGTGGTATCAAAGCCGGTGATCTTGCCATCCTATTGGAGTCTAATCTTTGGTTGCAGATTTGTCACTCAAATTGAAGCAATAGCTTATTGAATTGTACTCTGCCTGTCTGAATGGAAAGTGCTTTGTCACATAAAAAGATTGCAACTAGAGTGAATTAGAGCAGCTGTCCTTTCTCAAAACACTTCAATGATTCATTCAAAAGTTTCCAACCTAGAAACTTGCAGGAAGAAGAAGCAGTGGGATGCTTGCTATTGGCATTGGGGATTGATTTGGAGTTTCTACATTTGTCTAAAGATGCTCTTCTCAGCAAATTGAAAGAAGTAGAGAGTTGTTTGACCAAGGTTAAACAATCAGATTGTGGGATTTTGAAACGAGCTTTGAAGTCGTCAATGATTGCTTTGGTCCAGCTCAAGTTTATGAAGCATCTTCATGAAGATGTGAGACTTGCAGTCACTCTTTGTCTATGTGAAATCACAAGCATCATAGCTCTTGAAGTTCCTTATAGAAAGGTCATAATGAAGGAGGTATTCCAATTGATTGTTGAAAGCTTCAGTGGGTTGGCTGATATCGGAAATCCTTCCTTCGCAAAGAGGGTTCCAGTACTTGAAATTGTTGCAAAAATCGGATTTGGAAATATCATGTTAGATATGGGTTGTGATGATTTAATTCTCCAATTGTTTCACCATTTCTTTGCTACCAATAGTAATTTCATGCAAATCATGTTGTAACAGCCATGCAGACCATTATGGCCCTGATTATTAATGAGAGTGATGAGGTATCTCAGTCACTCTTATCTATCTTATTAGCTAAAATGAAGAAGGATAATGCAAATCTTTATCAGTTGAACAAGTATTAGCTGAAATGGTGTTGGCCCAATGTGAAGGAAAACTGAGACCCTATTTGTCAAAAGAGGATGAGGATGATTGTACGAAAATAGACCATGAAGATAAAGGAGAGTTGATAGCAGAAAATTCTGATGTGTTTGATGGAAATGTCAAAATGTCAACCTTGGATCAATTTAGTGGAGTTTATGAGACTCTTGTTGTCCTTGAAGACACTAAGGAGAGTGATGAGATTTCAGATATTGAAGCTAAAATTCCAATGGCAACTGTAGAGGAAGAGTGTTGGAGTTTTCCTGTAGAAGTCAAAGAAGATCCGAAAGCTGAAGGAATGGACTTTGCAAGTCCTAAATTTAATGAGAAGTTTGATAATTATGAAGATGCCTTTTCACTAGAAACTGAAATGAGAATAATTGATAGGATGCTAGAAAAAAATTTATCAAGCGAGCCTGAGATTATTGCAGCAGAGTGTTTTGCTGAAGACATGAAGAAAAGTGTAGTCGCAGCAGTTGAAGAGTTTGAGGCTGCTGAAACTTTTGGGACAACACCTAATAAGGAGCATTTTCACCATTCTATTGATGGCAATTCAAGACAGCAGTTTGACTTCTCAAAGAGATCAGAAGAAGAGCATGTTGAAGTGGAGTCTGTTGAAAGCTTTAAATCAGCCCATAGTGTTGACTCATTGCTTGAGTTTGGAGCTGCTATATCATTTGATCAAAGTGACTGTGAAGACGAGACAGATTTCAAGGAACTTATTGCTCCTAGAGAAGAGGAAATTTCAGAATCTTTGCTACCTGAAGAATCGAGACACTTGAGGGAGCAAAGTCCTAGAGAGTTGTGCAAGTTGAAGAATCAACTCTTGGTCTCTGAAGAGAGAGAAATTCATGTCCTCACTAGTTTGGACAGCACTCATAAGGTCCTTGAAGACCTCATGCAGAAGAGTTTTGTGGATGTAGCTACTTCTTCAAACTTACAAATAATAAAAAACTCCTTGGAGATGGTGAAGTTTGAGTACTTGCACTTAATTAGAGATTGAGATCATATCATTGAATTTGCAAAGGAGAAGGAGAGGAAAGTTGATGAGCTCACTCTTGAGCTTGAATCAACAAAAGATTTGTTTCAAAGTACCCATATGACACTTCTAGAACTTGATAAACAGCTTGTTGCTATTACAAACTTGAGGGAGCAAGAAAATGGTGCATTGACGGAAGAGATCAAGCAAGTAATTGATGAGCTTGATAATCTTCAAGAGAATTTGATTTGGAGATTCTTCCGAAGAAATTAGAGGTTGCATGTGAAGCTTTGAATCAACAAGATGGGTTTGTGCAAGAGGAGAGGAATGACTTTCATATTTTTGATAACCTTCTCTTTGAAATGGGTACAGAGACAATTTATGATAATCCACTCTTTGAGATGGATGATGAAACATCTCCTCCATGTAGCAGCACAATTAGTGACAACATCAAGATATGGGATCCGAGAGAAGTTTCAAAACATGAGTTGGAGCGTGGTTTTCAGCTTACTCAAGATTCGCAAACAGATCATGAGGATGTGCCAAGTCTTATGGTTGGTAATCCTCCAGGGAGACCATCTAATGTAAAAGGTGTAAGCAAAAATGAAGATGAAGTTTCCACATGGAATGTTGATGTCTCCATGAAACATCAATATTATTATGAGATAGGGAGTTGTGTTGAGTTTTTTCCTATCTTTGAAGGAGTCAATGTGGATATCAGAATGACAAAAAATAAGCATGATGGAGACAATTTTTGTGTGAGTTTCTATACAAGAGGTCATCAACAAGGATTATTGAAGACTAATGATGATGGTAGGAATGTACCTTGGAAGGATAAAATTACAAATTTCAGAATTAATGCTGCTGTTTCTTTTTTAATCAGCCATCATATGATTCCATTTGTTTATTCACAATTGGATTGGAAAGAGATTTTAAGTAAGGATTGGAGCAATACTCAAATGGAACTCTTGGGAAGACATCAATTGCTCTTAGTTCCTTAGTAGTTGATGACTTCATGGTTGAGTTGCAAGAAAAGATCAAAGAAAATGTAAAGTACCATACAAGTCTAAGCTAAAGTCTTAAGTAGTTTTCAACATAAGCCCATAAAAAATGTAAAGTTCTACGTGCAGCGGTTATAAGTTTAATCGAAGCAAAAGCAATGCCCACCACGTAACACAACCAAGCCATATCCCTGGTCCAAGAAAACTGTATAAACTAAATGGAGCATACCATAGCTCACCCAAATGCTTCAAAAACGTACCCTTGTGGGGAGAAAAGTTAAGTGCCAACAAGGCTTAGTGTAAGCATTGAAACAGATGCCATTACCACTTTCTATCTCTCACAAGTTCAATAGATCGTTAATGCACCGAGCTATAAGACTAGAATTGTTTATAAGGCAGAAGTCCAGTGAAGGGGACTACCAAAAAAACTGTGGCAAACAGAATTTTCCTGAGTGATGAGGAGGCATTTTTCTAGGAGAGAATTTTGAGTTTCTGCTATTAGTGGGGGGCTAGAATATTGTCATTTTAGTTTTTGAAATCCAAAAAGAAAGTAACAGAGCAAGAATTATAATCAACAATGGAACCATTTTACTGCAAAGATGTTGCAGAGCAGCACTCGCTGAGGATTGCAACCTCCATGGAACCATCAGATAAGTGCCCAATTTCTGCCACAACACTGCAATGAATATAGCCATGCAAATGTAATAGATATAATAATCCTGTTATCATAGGGCTTATCAGACAAAACCACTGGGTAACCTAAGTCGAAAGTACCAAGTTGATACCCCTCACAATCAAGCCAGTGGCTGCCTCTCTTTCTCTGTAATTGCTAAATTTTTCACAGTGGTCTGTATTCCCCTAAGCTCTGGTATGAATTGAAATCAACCAATTCCCATGGGTTTAATTTATGCAACAAATTTCAATTTGAGAATGAAAATGAGAAGGGAAAAAATGCTAGTGAAGTTTTAAGATCAAATATTATACATGAATCCAAATGGGCTTTTCGTTATTACTTAGAGAAAGGAATGTTAAGCACCTTGATTCATCACAGACAGTGTAGACGCGCATCACGGGAGAATCCCGCTCGTTGTTGTTGCGATAAGCGGGCTTCTTCGCCATTTCATTTGAAAATTTTCCAATTTCTCACTTTCTTACCTACTTAGATGATTTGGAAGGCATGTTCCAGTACCTGGTGAATTTGGATACAGGTTAGTTCTTGGCGTTCTTAAAAAAATAAAGAAACACTAAAAGATTTGAAGAAGTGTTTCAATATTTATTCTCCCAACAATTTAAAAAAATAAGTTGTTAATAAACCATCAAATTTTTTTAAAGTTAAACACTTTTTTATTTTTTTATTTTATCTGTTTTTTCTTAAATTAAATGTTATATTTTATTTTATTTTATTTTTATTTGATATTAATCAATTAAAATGATAATTTTAGTTTTACTTTCTTATTAGTATCTACCTTAGAGTGTATTTTTTTATGCATAAACTGCTGCCTTAGGCAGCTCCCATTGTATTAAAAGTAAAAAAAGTAATTACATAAACTAGATAGGCATTGGTACATACACTATGATGGCATTACAAAAAAGCCACTAGGGTGGCAACCGATCACTTGGGGAGTTTGTGCAGCACAAACCTAACCCCGACTCCAAACCCACTCAGCGTTTCCACATGTTCAGGAGAGAGGGGAGACGCCATGTGACCAACATAGAAGGAAAATGTTTCCATGTTATCACGGATGACGCCATCCCAAACAGGGAAATGGCCTGCTTATTGTCCTCCTCCTTCACAACATCGGCTATGTCAAACACACCACCCCAATTGCTTGTTTTGGGGTTTTTATTGAAGGCGGATATCGCTTTGACAGTGGCCTATTGTAGGTGGGGGACAACAAGTTTCTTCACTGCCAGCTTTAACAATCCCTTGTGGCCTTGCACAAGAGTAAGATCGGCCAGAAACTTGCCCAGCAAATAATGGTAGTGCACATGCTCGATTATTGCCTTTGCGTTCACAACCTATCGAAGAGTCGTTTCAACTTCCTCGTTTTGCACCAGGAAGATCCGTCGGAGTTGGATCGTGAGGTCACTAGTATCACATGGACAGTCGATTGATAATCGCCATTACTCCACTCCACTCTACTATTGAACTTGATTCGAATGGTGAAGCATCGGTCACGTTTAAAGGCAGTGGAGCCATAATCCCAAAGCATTATGATTTGTCTTGCAGAAGCCGTAGGATTTAATGTACAGATGATCTCTTGCCTTAAACTCAAATATCCTAGCAGCGCCAGATCTTCCAAGGGCAGTCAGTTCGTGTGTTATTCCCTAAAGATTACACCGCTAGCGTACCCCACACATGCAGACTGCAATCAACGATCTTGGGTTCAAGTTGGACACATGTGTAATTGGCAAGTTGATCTGCCGCTCGGTTGGCTTCGCAAAAGCAATGCATTAGTCTAAAATCTTTGAAGTCTCCTAAAACTACCCAAATTGATTTTGCAATGTTCTTGAGTTTCCAATTCTGTATATTATGGCTGGAAATTGCATTGATGCAAAGTTGTGAGTCTCCCTCAATGTTGAGCATGGAAACATTCATGTCCTTACACATCCGAAGGCCTACCAGAAGGGCCTGGAACTCTACTTCATTGTCAATTCCAGGCATCAACTTTTTGGACAAGGCCCATATTAATTTCCTTTCATCAACCCTCAAGATACACCCCGTGCTAGAAATCCCAGGGTTTCCTTTAACTGCCCCATCAAAGTTTAATTTCAGTCTTCCTTTTGGTGGTGGGAACCATTTTATGTTTTCCCATTTGATCTTTGTAGATGCATATGGGCTTTCTACCTTAGAGTGTATTATTATTAAGGTATCATTACATTTGATTTTTTAAATTTTTAATAAGTACATCCAAAATAAATTACTATTTTTATAAAGTTATAATAAAATATTTTTTTATTGACAAGTGTTCAAAGGAATGGTATACATGTCTACTCTATTTTTAATAATAATCAGTTCCTATTTGTTTAGGACCATTGTTATTTTATAGTTTTTATTTTTAATCTTTTAAATTTTATAAAAATAAATTATATTTATATTATGGCATGTGGATTGGAGGGGCTCCTAAAAGCATATGTAAATCAAATTAGGTTGATTTTTATCTAGGTTTTGTTGTACTTTTTAGATATAATTGTCATTAACCTCCATTAAAAGAGTGAGAGAGAATCAATTAGCTCAAAAATGTTACTTGGAATAATCTTTCAAAAATATTTCTTAAGATTAATTTTGATGGGGCATCCTCAAGTAACCTTGGTCCAATTGGGGCAGGTGTAGTGCTTTGCAATTCAAATAGGCATTTGTAAGTGGTGGTTCTTTGTTCCTAGGATGTAGAACAAACAACAAGGTTGAATGAGAAGTAGTGGTTTTGAGGATGGCTTTGGTTTCATCCTTGGGTTGTAGGAAATTAGTTGTGGAAGGTGATTCTTTGATTGTGATTCAAGATCTTTAGAACGGTTCTTGTCCAAATTGGAAGAATAGTTGTTATTTAGAAGATGCTTTAGCTTTAAGCAATTCATTTGAAGTTATCAAGTTTGTACATTCCTTTAGGGAGTCCAACTTAGTGGTTGAATTTTTGGCTAATGCAAGGAGATTATGACACATTCTTGGCTATTTTCAGTGAACATTCTAGCATGTGGTCAAGTTTGGATAAACTTTTAAATTTTAAACCTTTATAATTTTTGAGGGGTTTTCTTGGTTGGGCCTTCCTCTTTTCCTACGTCATGTGAGTTTATTGCTTTCATTAGGATTTGTGTGGTAGGGTGGCAACACACTTCAAATCTAAGAGGATCATGATTATGTGATGTGACTCCTTTGCACATATTGGCATTTTTTGTGATAAGACAAATCTTTTATGATGAGAGGTGATTGGCTTTTCTATTGTATGTTTTTGGGAGTCTTGGGTCTAGTTTGGTGTTCGTAGAGCTTGGCATTGGATTTTCTAGCAGTGTTTGAATGTTGTCGGTGCCCTTTCTTATCTCTAGTGAGAGGTATGGCTTGCAAGTATTGCTTACTATAGCCCAAGGATCTATTCTTATGGGGGAGGGTTTCAAATCACCACTTAGTTTCCATTTTTCATTGCTTTGACTTGGTAGCCTTGGGTTTGGTTAAAAATGTGTTAGGTTCTTCAAGTATCAATGTGGAGAGTCCCTCGAGCTCTAAAGCTTCTGATCAAGAGGATTTTATTTTGAAATTAATTTATATTATCTTATGGCTAAACATAAATCATGGCTCCTATTGTTTTTTCTCCTCTCTTATTTTGCAAGGTCAAACTTGGTTGAAGTGGTGTTTGTAAGTGCCTAAAGATGTACATGCCAACATGGTAGTTTAATGATGATTTGGCGATCCATCTCACAACCCTCAAAGGTGTGAATAACATCTCCTCTCAACAATTTCATGCTTGATGACAATTCTCCCAACCTATTTAGCCTCATACTCATCTTGTTCAACCCCTAGACTAAGTTCCAAGTTCTTACACATTCCAAAAAACCTTTTGCAGACCTTCAACTGCAGGATCACTAGAGAGACCCTAGGGTCACCTGGGCGACCTGCCTTAAGTTGTAGAGTTGCCCAAGCAACTAGCCCTGGCAAAATGGGTGACCTTATCTTTTGGAACGCATGATTACTTTCAGTTCTAACCATTTTGGCACCATTTTTGCTCATGATTGAGAGTTCTTTCTAGTTTAACTAAGCCACCACTTCCCCTAACTATTTCTCCTCTTGACTCTTAATAACTTCTTCAGTCCATTCCCAATCGACCTCCAATGATCTCCCAATCAATTCCTCAGTCCACTCCCAATCAGTCTTATGTGATCTCCCAATCAATTCTTCAGTCCACTCCCTATCAACTCAAGCACCATTGGTGTTGCTTCTCCAGCTATAATACCTCCCTCCCGATCAATTTTAGGGGAGGTTGTCCATTTCTTACAATATTGTCAAATTCTTGCTAAGAGTTCTCATTCCCTTTTCCCCTAATCCCAATAAAAGGATCTAGTGAATCACCTCCAAAGAATTGGGCCATTACATTGAAGCCCACATAGGCATTCTAATGCTTCTATAATACTTTAAGAATCTTTTCCTTTTTAGTTTTAAAGCTTCAAAGCTTCTTGCACTTTCCATATAATCTCTAAGTTCCTAGAGCATCCCTATTCTTTCCCCTATCATCAAGAGGAGATACAAAAAGGCTAGATCCCTAAGAACAAAAGCCAACACATGTGCCATAAAAAGCTTCCTTAAAGCTTCATAAGTTTTTTAAATTGTTTTGAAAAGTTTTCAATAGTAATTAGAAAACTCAAATTTGCCTAAAAAAGTAACACTATGTTGCCTCTTCTTGATTAGAATAGGATTTATATTGTTTTTATATTTGCTTTCATAGATTAGAAGTTTGCTTGTTTCTTTAGATTAGAATAGATTAGATTAATTTTGTTTGCTTTATTCATAAATCCGTAATTCCAACACATCCTATTCAATTCAAAATATGAAAAACAAAACATAGAAATTGCACTTAGCGAAAATCTATCTAGTTGCATTCATTTAGACGAAAAAAATCTTTCTTTGAAGTAGTTTAATTAAGCAATATTTGATTTTCCAATAAAATAAAAAAATATAGAGTAAATTTGCATTCATATTAGATTATTGGGCGGGTGCAAAAAGTTGGGGGCCAAAAAGTGGCCTACTTTTTTTCAAAAAAATTTAAGCCATAACACGAGCGCGTTATAACGCGCTCGCGTTATGGTTTGGTGATGATGAAGCTAAGGCTCGGCAAAACCAAACCATAACGCGCTCGTGTTATGTTTAACTATATAAAAAAAGAGCATTTTTGCTCATTCATTCCTTTTGTTTTCTTTGCACCCGCGGCCTGCAAACCCTAAGGAGCGTGCTCACGTTTTTGAAGACCAATTTTGACACCAAAATCTCACCGATTCATCGCCAAAATGCCGCCACGACATCGAGCAGGCCAAAGGAGTGAGTTTTATTTATTTTTTTGTGTGAATTTGTTTCTAAATAGGTAGGTTTAAGTTTATTTTTATGTAAAATTCCTTAATTGACATGAAATGTTAATGCATCTCCTCCTCCTCCTGAAAATCCACAAAATCCTAAATCACCTGAACAGGAAAAAACATGCTGAAGAACAACCTGAACAAAAAACTCCTCCATCCATTCCTCGACACGCCCCTGGAACACAAGAAAATCTAATGGGGTAAATTGAAAACAATAAAAAAGAAATTGAAGACATAATTGCAAGGTTGAAAGATCCTTCAACTTCAACCTTGCATAGATCCACATTTGCTCAATCTCTTGAATCTATATTATCAAATGTAGATTCAATTAACAAGCAAATATCTAGTTGGTCGGAAAAGAGGAGAGAATTTAGAGAGTATTATGCAGACAAGCTATCGTATGAAGAAGTAAAAAAATTACAAATTACAAAATTGGACCTGCGTTCCATTTTCACAAACCCACGAACAAATCAACCTCCACCCATTACATACAAGAGGTTCCTTATCCATTGGTGCAACAACCAAGTGATAAGGGACAATTTTAGGCAGAGGTGGTGGATGGTTTTTGACCATCCTCCATGCAATAATAATGAGGTCCCGCAACACTTTTTGAGGAAACTCTACTATGAGTTTGTCAAAAATAAAGTGCCAATCTATTTTGATATGTGGGAGTTTCAGGGTAGAGGTGGGGGGTCAGCACAAGATAGACCAAGGGCATGTGTTGACCCACAACGGCTAGCGAGATGAGTAGTCAGCAGACCAGCCCATGAGCATGCGTCTATCCCTTCCATTGTGAAGGAGAGTGTTGAGGTCAAGACACTTAAGTCCATTAGTGCCTTGACCTAGAGCATCATAGAGCATGCCAGTCCTACAACACAATGTAAGTCGAGGGAGAGTGCGAGGAGTAGGGTTTTACCCCATACTTCTAAGACTTGCGGGTCAGCCTGTGGTTATGACCCCATGGTAGTCAGGACACATGTGCGCATGCTACATCTGCAGCTAAGCAGATGGTGATGACAGATACCCTCCTAAGTGAGACTTTCGGCCTTGATACTCAGGTAAATTTTAGTAAGTTCATTGAATTTAATTTATTAAATTTCATTTTTGAAATGCAAGATTAACTAATTTAGTTTGATGATTTTGATGAAATTTTAGGGTCATAGCATTGATGCAGTTCTCAGCAGTACTCCACCTGCATTTTACACTACAACATCTACTTCTGGGGTATGTAACTAGTAAACAATTATAAATATTACATGTGAATAACATTGTTATATGAATGGTATTCTAATATTTGATTTTGGATGTTGAATAGGTTAATCTTGGAGATTTCACGGCAACACCTACCAGTGGTGGTGTAGTTCAAAGCTTCACTGAGGTAATAAAATAAACAGTTTAACTAATGAATTGTACTTACTAGATTTTTGTATTTTATATTCATATCGTTAATTACATTGCATTGCACATCTTTCAAACTCAAAGCATTATTAGACATTGCATAACTAATAGCTAGATGTTGATAGATGACAAAATTTCAATTACAATATAGTTAAATTTGAAAAAATGCCTCAAAGAATAGAGTGCAATGTCTATGCTACCACATTTTCCATACATGTCTACCAAAGCTTGTTGATCCCCTCCACACTATTCTTCAACAAATTCTCTCTAATAATCTCATCCAATTACCACCAATTAGACCCCAGGACATGACACCAAAGAGGGGCATCAGCCTATGACATCTTATATAGCATATGATTGACTCAAACATCATCTAGGTTTTAGGTATTAATTATGGGGGCAACAAGTCACCCCTTATCAAAATCTTCAAATCTACACTAACCCTTTCCCCTACAAACTTATGTCAATCTTATTGGCTCAATTTCTTCCATTCCTAAATTTGATCCTACATATAACCCACCTAAGTCTAATGAGTACCCTTCATTTAATACTAATATATTCTTTGAGATGAAAGAACACAAAATCCTCCAAGAACTAACATAAACATGTACCAAAAGAGCACAACAACAATGGAGACTTGAGGAAGCATAAGAAAGAGCTATAGTATATCACCAAGAGAGCAAAATCTTCACTGTGATTATGTGTATTATGTGTCTAGTTGTATCATAGTGATGCATTGGTGACAATGAATATCATAGTGTGCTTTATTGTGTGTACTTCCATGTTTAGGTGAACCTTTGTGTATGTTAGGAGCCATGACTTGCATCACTATTCTAGTTTCGTAATTGAATAATGTTGTTTTATTTTCAGATGATGCAGGTTGTAGAGACACCTCTCGAAGTTCATAGGGCAATGGAGCATGGTGTGTCCACTACGATTCATAGCTCTATGCCTTTGACGAGGGTATGAGGCAAATTAGTAAATTTCAAATTACATTCGTTGTTATAGTTGTTTATTTTTGAAAAATCAAATGATTATTGATTTGAAGTTTAATTTCTATCTGGATGGTTTCTATAGGACATGACATCACCCAGCCTAATCCTGCTACTAAGGCAAATGAGGAGACAGATTATATGGTAGCGGTAAGTGATTATTTTGTTAAATGTTTCATTTTTTATAACATGTAATTTTCATATATAAATGTCTATACTTTTTATTGTAACAACTACAGATCCATGAAGAACTAAATAGGAGTAGTAGCCCTCAGGTTCGTAGTAGACCACCCTCATACATGTCTCCATCCTCCCGAAGATCAAAGGTTGCTCGTGATCTATTCCCTTCACTGAACAAAGGGGAATGAATGCTTATTGGGGTCCTTTGTTGTATGCCTATATGGCATTTGTGGACATATATTTTGTATTGCATACAGGAGACATTGTATGCCTGTATGGCATTCTTGTAAGCCTATATGGCATTCTTGTAAGCCTATATGGCTATTTTGTATATATGTCATACTTATATCGACAGATATTGATGTATGCCTATATGGATATTTGGTTAATACAAATCTTTTTTATTGATGGTGTCCATATTTGCATTATAAATCCATGTTTCAATGGATATTTGTAGATGGTTACTTCAAATATTTAAAGTCCAATTGTATTACATAGGATGTTTGTTGATCCAATAAGCCAGCTATTGTTATTCAAGTATCACCTAAACCTCATTCTGGAACTAAAAGATAAAAGTTGTATTTAAAATAAAAATAAATTATCATGTTGAATAGAAAATATTCATATTCTTTATGAGTTATGAATTGAAAAAATTTCTTAACTTCTTGTTATTATACCATATTGGGATGCCAAGAGTATGTTTGTTGTCTTGAATAAGATAGTCAAAATCATATGCTTATGAGCACCTGATGACCATTGTGGTTATTAAATGTAATTCCTCTTGCATATAAGGCGAGGTTATGAGAGTACATTAAGTCTTACCTAATTTGAGTATGCAACATAACATTGGGGCTATAGGCTTCCACAAGTCATCAACAATCCCTTTGAGAATGTGGTTAATATTATAAATGTATACTTTGCATCTCACCATGTTAATATGTATCATGTCATCACATTTGCCAATTTGACTCTAATTCCATAAAGCAATTTGTAGATTATTTGTCATTGATGTCAAAGGGTCAAGGTTGTTTGTCATTGATGTCAAGGTTGATGCCGTGATGTTGATAAGGTGATACAGTGATTCAAGGTAGGTGATGGTCATGAGGTGCATGATGTTGTGAATATGGTTTTCACAATAAGGTCTCTCAGTTCATGTTGATGTTGCATAAGACAAACATGGTTCATATGATGCAAGGTTCATGTTCATGGTGGATGTGGTTTTGTTCATGAAAGGTTTTGATGTGAATATGGTTCTCCTTATAAGATCTATCTCGGAAGGTTGATATGATGCAAGGTTCATGTTCATGGTGGATGTGGTTTTGTTCATGCAATAAGAAGTCAGAGAAGACACAAACTTTCATAATCATACTTCAATGTCATCATCAAGGAGAGTTATATTTATCAAGGGGAGTCATGAGTTTGATTCAAATGTGAAGTTGTTCATGTCTTAGAACCCTAAGCCTATGATAAGTGTCATACTCTAATGTCTTTCTTCTGATGCCCCTGAGGTCTCTGAAATGTCCTAGATATCTCTTGATGAAAGTTAGAATGTTTAAGGTTTTCTTATTGATAGTTAGGGTTTGCATATTGGGCATTAAACCCTAAAAAGAATCTACTTTTATTAAGACTTTAAAACCCTCAATTGCATGTCATGTGTAAAGCGCACTTTTGTTTTAATTTAATATTGACTTATAATCACAAGTTACTATCACTTAAGTCAACCTACTAAAGGATCTTTAAGTCATTAGTTCACCGTCCCTTCAACCTAACTCAACTGGCCTCTTCGGTAAACTCTCATAAGCCCGAGCGCCAAATCATAATCGAAGGTTATATTTAATTGATATGAGGGCAGAAAAAAGGAATCAAATGGTCAGTATTTAAAAGGCATTTGGAATACAAACGGTCATCTCTGTGCGGTTGAATTTGACGGGCATGCCTTTATAAAAGGCTAAAAGACAACATTTTAATTTTGCTTAGCACTTCAATGGCCAGAGAAATTATTTTCTCTCTCGGTGTGACAGTTTATGATGTGAGACTTGGTTTATGTTAACATACAAAGACATACCTAAGTGATGATGTGCAGCATGAAAAGAATAGTGAAGAATAACTGATGATTGAATGGTGTCTTTCAAGGAAATTGCAGAGAAATTGTGAAGGAATTTTATCATTTAGGGCTTGTAATATGATGCAGAGGGCCAGTAAATTTCATAATGAGATTTATGCGACATGTTTAGAGATTTTGGTCATTGATATGAGTTTTTGGAAGGAATATCTACATGTCTACATGAGCATTGATCAGTTTTATGTAGGATATCATGGTATTTGCAGTATTTGAAGATTGAAGACTAGTTAGTGTTTGTAGCTCGAACTGTTTCGGCATGTTTGGGCATGAAACAAGACCGTGCCTGGCCTAAACGTACCCATCCAGACATGTTGGAACTATCAGTTTGGCCGCATGAAGAGAAGAACAAAAGTTACACCACTTTGCAACTTTACACTGCCTCCTTCTGACAATTTTTGGGGCAGCAGAAAATCTTTCACCATGGGCAAACACCTCAGAGATATAAAAAATAAGAGAGGTTATTGTAGAGGGACCCTACATGATCGTGTTGCCTCAAACAGAATGTCTCTAAGTGACACAGTTTCTGAGTAACAACTCGTCAAAGATTGCTACCTTTTTGCACTTTGGACTCTTCAGGGATATCAATGTAGCTCAGACTGTTTTGGCATGTTTGGGTGTGAAATAGAATCATGCCTAGCCTAAACGTACCCATCCGGATGCGTTGGAACTATTGGTTTGGCCGCATCAGGAGCAGGACGAAAGTTACACCCCTTTGCAACTTTACACTATCTCCTTCTGACGATTTTTAGGGCAGCAAAAAACCTTTCAGCACGGGAAAACACCTTAGAGATATAAAAAACTAAGAGAGGTTACTGTAGAGGGACCCTACATGATCATGTTGCCTCAGACAGAATGTCTCTAAGTGACACAGTTTTAGAGTAATAGCTCGTCAAAGATTGCCGCTTTTTTGCACTTTGGACTCTTCAGGGATATCGTCGGTACAATGTAGCTCAGACTATTTCAGCATGTTTGGGTGCGAAACAGGACTATGCCTAGCTTAAACACACCCATTTAGACGCATTGGAATAGCTAGTTTGGCTGCATCAAGAGCAGGACAAAAGTTACACCCCTTTGTAACTTTACACTATCTCCTTCTAACAATTTTTGGGGCAGCAAAAAACCTTTCACCATAGGCAAACACCTCAGAGATATAAAAAATTGAGAGAGGTTATTGTAGAGGGACCCTACATGATCACATTGACTTAGATGGAATGTCTCTAAGTGACACAGTTTATGTGTAATAGCTCCTCAAAGATTCCTGCCTTTTTGCACTTTGGACTCTTCAGGGATATCGCCAGTATAATGTAGCTCGGACTGTTTCAGCATGTTTGGGTGTGAAACAGGACCATGCCTATCCTAAATGTACCCATCCAGACGCATTGGAACTATCATTTTGGCCACATCAGGAGCAGGACAAAAGTTACACCCCTTTGCAACTTTACACTACCTCCTTCTGACGATTTTTGGGGCAGTAGAAAACCTTTCACCATGGGCAAACGCATCAAAGATATAAAAATTTGAGAGAGGTTATTCTAGAAGGACCCTACGTGATCGTGTTTCCTCAGACGGAATGTCTCTAAGTGACGTGGTTTCTGAATTTGCTAACTTTTTGCACTTTGGACTCTTCAGGGATATCGTCAGTACAATGTAGCTCGGACTGTTTCAGCATGTTTGGGTGCAAAACAAGACCATGCCTAGCTTAAACATACCCCTCTAGATGCATTGGAATTGTCAGTTTGGCCACATTAGGAGAAAGACGAAAGTTACACCCCTTTGAAACTTTACACTACCTCCTTCTAACAATTTTTGGGGCAGCAAAAAACCTTTCACCACGAGCAAACACCTCAGAGATATAAAAACTGAGAGAGGTTATTGTAGAGGGACCCTATGTGATCGCGTTGCCTTAAACAGAATGTTTCTAAGTGACATGGTTTCCGAGTAACACCTCGTCAATGATTGCTACCTTTTTTCTCTTTGGACTCTTCAGGGATATCACTGGTACAATGTAGCTCGGACTGTTTCGGCATGTTTGGGTATGAAACAGGACCATGCCTAGCCTAAACGTACCCATCTGGACGCGTTGGAACTGTTTGTTCGGTCGCATCAAGAGCAGGACTCAAAGACTCAAACTGACCCCAAATGACTCAAATCGACTCAAAAACATATGAAATGGTCTTAGAAGACCGTATTACATACAATTGACTCAATCAAAACAAAATTTCACTTTTTGACCCCTCTTGGAGGCATGACAACCTATGTGCCCCTACACCATGAGGACACCGGAGTTGATAAAGTTTTCCTATTAAGAAAAAGAGCTTCCCTTAGCTTTAAGAAATATAAATATTCTATACTGACAAGGCCAACCACGTGAAGGTGGAAGCTCATGTGGCCTCACCTAAGACCTAAGACACATGTATTCTAGTAGACATAGGACACCTAAGACACCTATTATATAGTATGTATCTAGATTTTATAGACATAGTAGACCTAAGACACCTAGTCTTTATACCTTATTGCAGTCTAGACCTAAGTCACCTAGACACCTAGATTATAGTTCTACCTAAGACACCTATTATGGTAGACCTAGTTGACATATAGTACCTACCTAAGACACCTAGATTAAATTATACCTTATTCTAGTTTCTAGAGAGGTAGTTGATACATAGTATCTACCTAGAAGACACCTAGATCATTCTAGATTATACCTTATTCTAGTCTCTAGACAGGTCGTTGATATATAGTATCTACCTAAGACACCTAGATTAGACTAAATACCTTTTTTCTAGTCTCTATCTACCTAATTGACATATAGTATATACCTAAGACACAAGTAGAGACACCTATTATCTAGTTAGAAACCAAGACACTTATATTTTATACATTACCTAGATTTTATACATTATGAGGTTTGGTGAAGGATCTTAAAAGGTACTTTGACACCAAAAACTTGGATGATAATGATCCTAGGAAGGTCAAGTTTATTGCCAATAAAATGAAGTCACGTGCTACTCTATGACCAATCCATGAATAGAGAGGATATCCCTCATGTTTTTCATCAACTATGAATATCACTTGAGTAAGCCTTGCAATAACCTTCAAATGTTGGAGCAATCAACCACCAGGATCAAATCTGCAAAACCAAATAACCTTCCACACAAGAGAGACAAGCAAAAAGAATGCTATATTGCCATGATACAACAATGTACTGGGTTACATAATGTACAATGAGGCCTTGGTTATAAAGACCAAGGTGAGATACAAGATGTTGTAGTCATCTAACAAGTGTCACAATCCTATGACATATGACAACTATCAACTACAACTATCAACAACTAGAAACATCTAGAAGACAACTAGAATGCTTCCTAAGTCAACTTAAGATGTGAACATGTGTGTGAGTATTATTTAACTAATAAATAGTTAAATAATATGAATTATCTACACAACAAAGGTTAAACCAGATAGGTAATAACCCTGTTCACACCAACACCCCCCCTTAAGTGCAACTTAGGGAGGAACAAACAAATGCAAAGATGGGTCCCGGCAACAAGGCCATGTTAGGTACCCATATACAAACAATCTCTCACAAGCGGAGAAAAGGAGAAAACCTCATGGGGAAAAAACTCCTCTCCAAAAGAGAGAAACATGCAAAGAAAAAGCATGAAAAAGTGAAGGAAGGAGGACTCAAGAAGACCCCCCAAGGACAACTTCCTTCACCCCAAGCATTGATCGCAACTGAAGATAACGAGGCGATGCTAAAGGTTTAGTGAAGATGTCCGCAACCTGCTCCTCAATAGGCAAGTACTCCAAGCTGAGAACACCATCCTGGATGAGCTGCCTGATGAAGTGCATGTGGATCTCGATGTGCTTAGTATGCTAATGCTCCACAGGGTTGTGAGAAATGTGAATGGCACTCTGATTATCACACCAAAGAGTAGTGGGATGATCTGGAGGAAATCCAAACTCAGTCATCAACTGTCGAAGCCAAAGAACCTCCTGGCTAGCCAAAACTGCACCTCGATACTCAGCCTCTGTTGATGATAATGCAATAGTGGTCTGCTTCTTGCAAGACCATGCAATCAGACTAGAACCAAGGCAAAAACACAAACCCAGAAGTGGACTTCCGATCATTAACATCACCATCCCAATCTGAGTCAGTGAAGCCCATAATCGAAGAAGCTCCGAATGTGTAATGAATGCCAAAGTGTGATGTGCCTTGAATATACCTCAAGATACGTTTGGCTGCCTTCCAATGACTCTCATGTGGCTCTTGAGAGAACCGAAAGATGAGGCCAACCGCAAAGGAGATATTAGGACGACTGAGTATCAAGTACAAAAGACTGCCAACCAACTGCCGATACAATGTAGCATCAACTGTGGGAGTAGAGCAACTGGTAGACAGTACAACACCTGACTGAAATGGTGTGGGGGCAGGCTTACAATCAGCCATGCCAAATCTCTGAAGCAAATCAAGAGCATACTTTTGCTGAAAAATGAAGATCCCCTCAGTAGTCTAGCAAACCTGAAGACCAAGGAAGTAGTGCAGAAGACCAAGATCTGTCATATCAAAGCACTCCATCAATGCTTGCTGAATACTCTGGATCATGGAGGTAGAACTACTTGTGAGAATCAAATCATCCACATAAAGCACAAGGATCCAAAGATCATCTCCATGTTGCTGAGTGTAAACTGTAGGGTCAGAATAGCATCGTGTGAAACTGGAAGCAAGCAGGAAACTATCCATTTTCTCATACCAAGCCCTAGGGGCTTGTTTGAGACCATATAATGAACGACGAAGCCTACAAACAAGTGAAGAGTCCTGCACAAAACCTGGAGGCTGCTCCATGTAGATCTGCTCATGAAGATCACCATGCAAGAAGGCACTCTTCACATCCATCTGATACACTGGCCATCCGTGAGATGCAGCAATAGAAAGTACAAGACAAATGGAATCCATCTTGGTGACAAGAGCAAAGGTCTTAGAGTAGTCAATACCCTCAACCTAAGAAAACCCCTTAGCAACAAGACGAGCCTTGTACTTATCTATAGAACCATCAGCTGCATATTTGGTGCGGTACACCCACTTGCACCGAACCAATTTTCTTCCCTTAGGAAGAGGAACAAGATCCCAAGTATGATTCTTCATTAAAGAAGAATACTCCTCAACCATTGCACTGACCCACTCTGGAATACCTACGACATCTGAAAACTTCTGAGGATCCGTGGAAATGGCACGACTCAAAAGACTGACACCTGTTGTATGTGAACGAGTGCGACGAGTATCTGTGGGATCACCAACAAGAGGACCAGCCTCCTCAAGAGTAGTGCGGGCCCATCGGGGCAAAATTGGTGCTTGAGGAGGTGGTGGGGTAGGACCTTCATCAATATCATCTTGAAGAAGCAAAACATCTTCAAGTGATGATGAAGTAGGCAGAGTATGTAGTGAGGAAGAAGAAGTGGTGGAAGAATCCACTTGTGTGAAGGACTCATCAAAATGGACATCTCTGCGAAAGTAGACATCCTTAGTGATAGGATCAAACAACCTGTAAGCCTTCACATCCTCACAATAGCCAACAAAAATCAAAGGTTGACTCTTCTTCTCCATAGCCTTACGCCGACCATTCGGAATGAATGCCCAAGCCTCACTACCAAATACTCTAAAGAAGGATACATTAGGCCTGACATGGGACCAGGCCTCCTCGGGAGTCATATGCTGTACTGCCTTGTGAGGCATACAATTCTGAATATAGTTGGCACAATTGACTGCTTCTGCCCAAAAGGCGGGATCCATAGATCTAGACTGTATCATGCAATTTGCCATCTCCCGTAATGTCCTGTTCTTTCTCTTAGCCACACCATTCTGCTGGGGAGTGTAAGGAACTGAAAACTGATGTTGAATACCATGCACACTGCAGAAATCCTAAAAATCTTGGTTCACATATTCCCCCCCATTATCCGTGTGTATCCGTCGAAGAGAAAGACCTAACTGCTTCTCCACAAACACCTTGTATGTCCTGAATGTGTCAACAACATCACTTTTGTACTTAAGAAAGTACACCCATGTGCGTCGTGAGTAATCATCAATGAAAGTGAGCACATACTTGGCCCCTGAAAAGGAAGGAGTTGGAAAAGACATGAGATCACTATGAACCAACTCCAAGGGTGCCGAAGCTCGTGTAGCCTGACCCTTAGGAAAGGGATCCTGATGATGTTTGCCAAGTAGACAACCCGGACAAACTCCCTCTCTACAAGAAATCTTAGGTAGACCAACAACTAACTGCTTTGTGCTCATCTGCTAAAGATAACTGTAATTCAGATGTCCAAACCTTTCATGCCAAAGCTTGCTCAAGGCATCAGCATGTGCTATAAGAGATGATCCTGATGAAGACTCAAATCCATCAAATCTGTATAGTCATGATCCATGATCCACTTTCCCTGTAGCAACAACTGTCTCAGGATCCTGTAGCTATCGAATAACCACATTGTGAGGAGTAAACTCAACTTTCTTTCCATCCCCAGAATGACAAATCTGATATATGGAGAGAAGATTGTCAGAAATCTTGGGAACAAAAAGAACATCCTCAATGCAACCATCTTGAAATTGAATGGTGCCTGTCCCCATGACTGAAATCTGTGAAGAGTTCCCCACGACAAGCTGAGAAGTGCTAGTATCAGAAAGAGTCTCAAGTAGATCAAGTAAATTGGTCATATGATGTGAAGCACCTGAATCAAGTATCCAGCTATCTGAAGATGTAAGCAAGCCATGTGTGGAAAGAGCATGTCCTTTGCCTATAGAGGAGGGCTTGGGAAGTGAAATCTTGTGCTTCTTCATAGCTTCCTCCAAAGCCTCTAACCTCTTGAAATAATGAGACTCATCATGACCTGTCATGCCACAAAAAGAACAAGTGCCACCTTTCTTCTTCTTTGTCTTGGAGGAAGACTCACCAGATTTGGAAGGATTAGGTGGAGGAGTGGGCTTCTAATCATTCTTTGGCTTTGGTTTGAAGGGAGACTCACTACTTGAAGGAGATTCTGTCTTGGGCTTCTTCTTATTCTTACCTTTACCCTTGGAAGATGAGGCCATCAAGGCTTGACTCTTAGAACTAGGAAGTGCATCCATTTGAAGTAACTTGCTTTGCTCCCTAGTAAGACGCTCACAGAATAGCTCAAAGCTAGGCATCTTAAAGTCTTTCCCAAAGGCATCCATAGTAGAATAGAAAGTAGATGAAAACACCTGAAATGGGCCCTTCAACTTTGACAAAATCAAGAAGATACATTCCTTTTCAGTTTTATAATGCCCACACCCTTTCAATTGTGACAATATCATCTTGAATTTCTCTAGAAAATCTTGGATAGTAGGAAAACTATTTGGAGAGAGTGATGTCAATTCTACCTCAAGTTGCAAGATTCAAAATTCATTGACAATACCATACAATTCTGCAAGCTTATCCCAAATTTGCTTAGGTGTTTTACACTCCGCAATATGAAACAACAAGTTGTCTAATACATGCAATCCTATGATTCCCATAGCTTCATCTAATTTGTTCTTATAAGCAAATCTTTCAAACTCCTTAGTGAAACCAGGTGGATTATCCTCTAGCATTTGCCAAAGGCCCTTAGATTGCAGTAGTTGTTTCATTTTTAACTTCCATGTGTGGTAATTATGTGGAGTGAGTGGTTTTATAGACACACTTTCTGCCATGTGTAGCAGAAAAAACACCAAGAACCAAAGACACAAGGGCACTTAAATCGTGCCTTTCACCCCCCTAGAATGTATTAACAATGTGATTGTAACCCCCCCAACAAAGTACAATGAAAGAATTTGTACAATTGACAAGCTTAAATCAACCGTTTATAACACATGGTGATTTTTACAATTTTTGAGCAAAAAAGCTTGTCAAGGGAAAAAACAAAAGTTACAATCAGATTCCTTGCAATTTTCTAAGCAATTTCAAAAAAAATTTCACCAGATTTTGACGTCGTATGCAAAAGATACGCTAGTTGCAAGAAAAAGATGAACTGTACCTTCAAGCTGAAAAAATTGGCAAAAAATGATGAAATCTAAACAAATCACCTGCACAACAGTGAAATTCATTGAACCACCTTTCCAATGACTATAAGAACATGAAAATCCACCTCCTGGTTTGCAAGCTATGGCAAAAAGAAAAAATCCCCCTCTTTGTCGAAATTTGCAAAAAAAATGGTGAACGTGGTCGACTTGAATGCGACACAATCAAAAAACCATTGTACTACTAGTCAATAGAATCAGCAAGAAAGGTGGAGGAGTTTTTTTGTGAGGGGGTAGGCCACCTACCTAACCGGGCCTCAATCACCATTCTTCGACAAACAAATTACAAACAAACAAATATAGTTCTCCTTTAAAACTGCCTTGAAGATTAAAGACTCACCAGATGTGATCAATCAAAGGCTAAATCACCATAAAGGAGCCCAGCCTCCAGAAAAAAAATAAAGTCTGCTTTCAATGATGGCAAGGTCAGATCTATATGGTGTAAAGGAACCGTGTCCCTCCAAGATCTGCAGTGCAAAGACACAAGATGTAAAAGACGGCCGGATTTGCAACCACTAAACTGTAGATAATGATCGATTCTCAAATGTGGTCTGCGACCTCCGAGATGCTGAACACGCCAAGAATAACAATCAAACAATGGATTTTAGAGACAAGAAGGCCAATGAGGATCTTGGAGAATTGATCGCTGTTAAATGCATATCATTCAATGCTTTCAAGGATGCTGAGAATAAAAAGCAAATAGTCGATAGATTGCCAAAAAACTCTGATCATCGAATGTGGTCGATCTGCCCACTATAGATTGAGGATCTCATCGTTGATGACAAAGGCTACCTAAATCATTGACTGCTGGAGATCCTACTCAGAAACCGCCAATTGGTAACACAGACCGATGTGAAGATTTTATATATTTGCCAACCGGGAAACGTTAACCGCTGTTGATCTAAACACTGCTAAACTTGCCGCAGATAATGGAGCCCTCTATGAGATTTGCAGACGCTTGTGATTGAAATGGTGACAGTCAGCGTGAGACTGCCAATTCACTACCGACTAGTGATTAGATGCCCAGTGTTTGAATGTAGATCGTGTAGTGGATCAGGCCGTCGGATGTGGGCCGGTGATCACAATGGTTTGAAAATGATTATATGTTGACTGTTTGCAGATTGCAATGGTCTAAAATGCTGTCGCTGGACTTTGAAACAGTCACCACCGATGCTGGATGAGCCGCCAGCCGAGTGAAGATCCGTACATTTTGTTGCAAACCACCAGCTTTGAAGTCAAGACAGGGCCGAGGTTTTAAGATTTCCACAAAATATTTTAACTATAGATTACAATTGTTTTGTCCGCATATGAGGATAATGCCTTCGACGGAAGACTATGAGCCTGCCAGGTATAGACCGCTACCGATGATCCTCACTGCCGAGAGATACGCTGAAGACCGCCCGTGAGATGGGATGACCGATGGAAAAGATGTGATCAAAATAGTCGCCAGGAGGTTGATGATTACAGACCCTCTAGACTGTAGAGTATTATAGAAACTAACCACTTTTGATTCAGATTCCGCAGATGTAGCCCAAAAATTAGATCTGTTCGGGCCAAGGATAGCAAATAAGATCGACCACTTTCAGAGGAGACTTCGATGCTGATCATGGTGTCTACGGCACCCAAAATACTTAGATCTGAACAACTGTGTAACTCATCAGAGGATTAGAGGCTTTTGAGGCCGATCTGGTGAGAAACATGCCACAAAGATGTGTCCAAAACACACCATAGCCAAAACAAGACGACCGAGATCACAAAAAAAGAGCCTGTTCTACAAAAAATACCCTGAAACATAGGAAAATCGACCCAGAAACAAAAAAGCCAAATTTGTACAGGCCAAATCTGAGCCAAATCTTACCCAAAAAAGGCTAAAAAACATTGAATCTGATTTGTTAATCTGCCAAATGAAGCAGACACAACAAATAATGCAGAAAAGGCAGGGGGCTGAATGGCCCTCTGCTAAATTTTTTTTGCCTTTTTGACAAAAAATTTCTACAAAAATGCATATAAAGCCCAAAAAAGTCAAAAAATTACCTATGTCCAAAATCAAGTTTTGGACAGTCGATCTTTACTGACTTGGGCGATCTGAATTCAACAGTGAACTCTGTTTTCAGCTAGGATGCACCAACAAAATGTTGACGGCAAGATCTCTCAACAAAAAATGAGAAGGGGCTTGCAGGATCAAAGCTCTGATACCATGTTGGAGCAATCAACCACCAGAATCAAATTTGCAAAACCAAATAACCTTCCACACAAGAGAGACAAGCAAAAAGAATGCTATATTGCCATGATACAACAATGTACTGGGTTACATAATGTACAATGAGGCCTTGGTTATAAAGACCAAGGTGAGATACAAGATGTTGTAGTCATCTGACAAGTGTCACAATCCTATGACATATGACAACTATCAACTACAACTATCAACAACTATAAACATCTAGAAGACAACTAGAATGCTTCCTAAGTCAACTTAAGATGTGAACATGTGTGTGAGTATTATTTAACTAATAAATAGTTAAATAATATGAATTATCTACACAACAAAGGTTAAACCAGATAGGTAATAACCCTATTCACACCAACATCAAACATTATTTCTACCAATAACAATGGCTAAATATGCGATATTTTTTGTTCAACAGACTTGTAACATAGAAATAAGAGCATAAGAAAGAAAATAGAATACAACAAGACATTTTCATTGGCATGGGAGATTCGTCCCATTTTTCCTTTAGTATTGAATCCTCCTTAATGATAGTTGTGTAGTGATAGGCTTCTCCCATGATGTAAAAATGTGTATATGTGTAAAAATGCAACAACAAATAAAAAAAGACAAACCTATGTAAACTTACAAATTAATGTGCATACTTACAACTCAATGTAACATGACTTTACAAAATCAATGTGAATACTTACAAATCAATCCAAAGAACCATCGGGGTCTGCTCTACTCTTTATTGTGTCAAGTATTGCCTAATGGTCAGACTCACGTACCTTCCACAAGGTCTTGTTCAAAGGTCTAGCCCGATATTGTATCAAATGAACATTGGATGCCACGATAAGGTTCAAGTAATGAAGAATCTTCCGATGCGTGTCAAAGTCCTAAAACAGCCAAACATTAACACTCTTATACGGGTACCTTCTAAGCCATGTTCCAGTAACAACCACTGAGCCTATAGGGTATTCGATATTTTCTCCATCTGTAACTGGGGCCTCTAATTTCTTTTTGGCCTCAACACAATGACACAAGTAATAATCTATTCCCTCTTCATTATCTTCATCTGCAATAACTGCATATACATGCCCTACATTGATATGTGTAGCAAATTAGATGAAATTAGTCAACATTACAAAAACACTACAAAGTAAGATAACATTAGGAATTTCAAAAACTATGCAAATAGATATATTACCTGGTTGAACTAGATCTGATATGTGGTCAAAGTCAACTGATGATTCCATCTCTGTTAGTTCCAGTACCGTTAGGGGTCAATACATGTCAAGTGGGCTGAGATAATTTAATTGCCATTCATCAACCCACTCCTTTGACTCGCACTCATCCCAGGCTTGAATTGTACATGAAGAACAAAAGCATGACATCTTTTGCGTATGGATACTCCATGAACTTGCAATTGAGCTTCTGAAAGAGTGCATCTACTTGATCATGTCAATGTAGAACAGTCCTCATATGGTGCAATGTTAGTATCATCTATCAACCAAAAAAATCTACGAACTGAAGACTTACCTTCATTACCTAGACCTATGGAAGCATTACACCACTCGACGATTGATTTTGCATTTGTCAACTTTGCGTTGTCTTTATACTTTAACTCTTCTCATGCTATGGCTCTTTTGATACATGCTCTTGCACCATCATGCTCCCCATTTCCATGCCCGACCTCACAAAAGTTCCACATATGCTGAACACCTATAAAATTATGCCTCTTGCTTAGCTAGTAGAAATTCTGCAAGTTCTTGAATTGTGATGCACAGTTATCTGACCATATGATATGTTGACTGAACGATATGTCCCTTCTACCCAAATCATTGTAGAACACCTAAAAGCAACATTGCACGAACTTTGTAGAATGCATGTGATCATCACTAATATAGAAATGATACTCCCTTATGATCTTTTTGTCATCCTCTATACTATCATTCGCATGAATGAATGCAATGTGCACAAATATAGAAGCCTGTGTTGAGTTGTAATATTGTGATTGCACCTCACACTGTAGTTGTAGACTGTAGTTCTCTACAAAGTTGACGACTGAAACAATGCTACCAACTGGAAATGTGTCCTTGCATAACTTGAATTGCAAGTCCAACCATCGAGCTCTATGGGCATGTCTTGCATACTCATACACTATACTATCACAAAATATAGGCATAAACTGATACACTAGAATCTTTTCAATAACCAATTCACACCTCTTTACTTCTTTACCATCTTTTATATTGTATGCCACTATTTTATACTTGCCAAACTCTACTGGTTCATTTCCAACCTCACGTGTTCTTTCCATATGTTCACATATTGGCATACGTTGCAAGCCATCGCAATGTTGACATGTGCCATCCAAGCGTAATTTCCTATAGAATATTTGACCTTCCTCTCTATCACATAAAATTCTTAATATGAAGTCTCTTGGAGATGTTGGTGGGGCATGTATGCCACAATCCTGCAAAATATTGTTAGTATGCAAATCTAAACATATAGACTGATAAACATCAAAATGGTTAGGAAATTCAATATGTAATCTACAACAACAAGTAGTGCGTGTGTGATTTATCTTGACATAGAAAGGTTTTAGCATTTCAAAATATCTTTGACAAATTTTAATTTGAGGATACATCTCTATAAATTTACCAAAAAACTATGTTTGAGTCATATCCAAAAAATGCTTTGGATGTGTCTCACAGCTCCGACTATCGATTCTCCTTCTTACCACATCCCTTTGATTCAAAGATACCCTTGTGTAATTCTTCCAAAAGTCTTCGATTAGTGATCTCAATACTTCAACAATTGGTTTATCTTTTCGTGGTAGTTTCCCTGAGAACACTCATAATTCATTGGCATTGGTGTCCTCAATTCTTTGGCATCTTCCAACGGCTTTTGATAAAATTTTCCTATTAATTCTCAATACTTGACTCATCTTTCTAACGAGATGAGCTTTCTTCGTTTGACTACTTACTATAGTCAATGTAATCACATGTCGTGTTGCATTACTATCTTTTGTGCATGAGGTGTTACCCACACTATTATATGCACTCATAAGATTCTTGACAATAGATTTTTTACTTGAAGCCTTTGATGTTCTCAACCCAAGAATCTTCATGATGGACCTTTATACTTCGCATCATTTCAATGAATAGTTGACATCTTGCGGTCTCATTTAACTTTTCAAAGAACAATCTCCAAATCTTATGAGCATATCTTCTACAAGTGCATTTTAGAATCTTACCTTCCATTGGCTGCAAAATATTCTCATCAATATCAATCAAATACTTTGGCTTTCTATTCAAAATTCTAGGTGGTGTTAAGATAGGTAAATTCATCTCAACATTAGGAATTTCATCAATATTTAAATGAGATGGGCTAGATGGCATACCTTCGATCAAAGATGGAATAGATGACATACCTTGAGGTTGAGGTGGGAACGATGGCGTACCTCCTTCATCACATGTGAGTGATGATGTACTCTCAACTTGAGATGCGGTAGATGGTGTCCCTACATGTTGACTTGCAGTAGAGGACGTGTCTCCAACTACAGTATTCAAATCTCTCATAGCACAAAGTTTTTGCATTTGTTCTCTTTGTGCCGCCAATACCATATCTCTTTTTGATGGTTACGGTTCCTCTTCACTTGGCATGTCTTCATTTATCATTTCCAATTTCCTCTTCTCACGAAGTTCCCTCATAGCCGCTGCTTTCTTTGCATTCTTAGCTTCTATCTCTTCCTGTGTTGGTTTAATTCTTGATCGTTTCCTCGGCATGACAGAGAATTTGTCTGTAGCATGATAAAGAGACAAATATTAGTTCCTAAGAAATGAATCCATACAAATAACTAAAATATATGTCATTTAAACCTTCATAGTAAATGTACATACAATCATCATGTAGAAGAGTAAATATCACTCAACCAAAATAGGTACAAAGCATTATTGCAGCCATACAAAGCATTATTACATAATGTTATTGCAGCCATACAAAGCATTATGGTACAAAGTTCACTTTATTCCTATGAGAATAAGCTCAAAGGAGAGTCACCTATTGAGGCTACAAGTGTAGAGTACATGAGACTTCATGTTGACTACTTGTTGATAATCATCTAGTCATGAAAGGATATGTGATTGAGATCGTGGGAGACATCACACTAGGGCATGCTTTGGATTAGTGTAGAGGGTGAAGAAGGGATATTAAGAGACAATTATTAAAGTCAAGGCTCATTAATATGGCAATGCCAAACTCAAGTAGATAATCATGTGCATTTTAGAGGCAAATTATTCTAGGTTGAAAACTCATGTTTTTAGGCAATTAAGTTGCATAAGGGTTAGGGTTTGTAGAGAAACTCTTTGAACAATGTTTGTAATGCTTGAAAAGGTTGAGGCAAACCCAATTTGACATGTTTGGAGTCTTGGTTTGAAGATTGGAAGCCTAGAGATCAAAAAACTTCTCTTGTCAAGCGGGACAATCAATTTTAAGTTCTTGTATTACAAAACAACCACCCTTAAATTTTGGAGATGTTTTAAAACTTCCAAAAGGGTATCCTATACAACTTTTGGATTGTGGGTTGGAGTTTTTTTCTGCAAGATATGCCACAAAAACCTTGTTTGCCATCCTACAAGGGAAATAGAAGATTGTGAAGGTAATCACTAAGTTGGGACTCTAGAATTTGGAAATTTGATTGTTTTAGTGTTTGTAGAAGTTCTCTACCCTACTCTGCATCAAGATGGGTGTTGCAGAAAGATATCCTAGACAAGTTCATCGAATGGAGACATGACTATCATATTCAGATGCAAATAAGATTGTCACAACTATGAGGGCAGTCATAACAGTCCTAACTATCTAAGACTATCACACCTAGTTCTAGAGACAACCATTATTGTTGATCACTTCATGCACATGATAATAAATTTATTTGTAAGGTTCTAATAGGATTATTTTAGAGATTTTTCAATATAGACAAAAGGTGAAAGTTTGAAGAAGATTGACCAAGTGCTCATAAAGGATTGCCATGCCATAATTGATTTATTCAAAAGGATAGTCATATTCATGAAATTTGGATTGAGTTTGATTTCATTTTAGTTGGTGTGATGGAGTTCAATTATGTTCAATAAGTTTCACATATGACTGTCCTAACACTGCAAACTATTGAAACACACATGAAGGAAATCTAAATTGCTGAAATACATAGTGTGTAATTCTGAGAGTAGTCCTAGGGATAGCCATCTAGGGGTATTGTGATTAGATAATTATGGAATGATGAAGCCACTATGACATGATGAATTATGCGATTCATGAAGACATCCATGGAGAAAACCAAGGAGGACAACATAAGACACCAAATTTGTGAAGTTGCCTATGGCAACAAATTTACGACCTAGCTGTCCTTAACTAATCCATGATTGCAAATGGATGTATTTTGGCTTCTATTGACTAAAAGTGACTTATTTATGATGAATATAATGCTTGGAGTTGTTTCTTGCACATCTAAGTTGAAAACAAGTGGACATTAGCTAGAGCTATCTTGGAAACATGAATATTTGGAGACATACCTAGGACTGTCATAAAAAGCATTAGACTAATCTCTGTAATTTAGGGTATTGAATGGTATATAGTCGATCAAGGTAACCACAATCATGTGCTAACAAAGGACAATTGGGAATTTTTGAAATATTGTTGCTGTATTATGCTTAAGGGATTGTATATTTATATGTTGTAAGGATTTATTCTTGTATAGTTTGACATCATGGTATGTTAAGGTCTGTTTAATTCATTATTACACATAATTATTAAAGAGCGCAAGTGTAGAAAATATACATGGCACCATGTGAGATTGTAGGTATCTTTCTTGATCGTGATTGTGTCTATTTTAATTAATGTTGACCTTTGAGATATCTTTTATTATGCATACCATGAACTAATTTAAAACATAGTTTATTATATAAACACAAAATATGTATACATAGTCTTTTATTATGTATACTGGATACAAGTGATATAAACATGTATGATAAAGCATGATAAAGTAATTCAAATAGAATTAAGGAAAATGTAAAGAACATGCTTGTAAAGACTCGACATACCTAAAAAATAGATATTCGAATGGAGAGAGTACCCAATTATGTAGTATTTTTTTCTTCTTGCCTCAAACTCCTCAACAATTTGAGTTTTTCACCACTTTCTTCCTTTTCAACATTAAATTGAATAACACTCAAATAGGATTAGTAATAACAATACTATTAACCAATCTATAATGTTAAATTCCTACAATTCAATCACAATAATTAACATTGCAACACTATAAAAATTGAAACTTGAATTGATATATATCAAATTTGATGTGAAAACTATGTTATTTCCTCCTTCTTAAGTTGGAAAAGTAGAAAAAGGTGGTGGAAAGTTCATGCAAAGGTGGTAGAATGTGCAAAATGTGCATGTGAACTTCCCAACAACATGAAAACACTTTTTTTTTGTCGGAACACACACATAAACAACATGAAAACAGAGTATGTGGGCCTGGATCACGAGGGTCCAGGCCTTTTTACCATTTGTATAGCAAGCCAAAATGTGAGTGCGTTATAACACGCTCACATTTTATCCTACTATAGATTGATCCATAAATATTTATGCCTATCTCACCTTTGATAGCACCTTTGCAATATCTCTCACCTCTAGTTCCATTAACTCATGTTCTATCTCTCCCCTCACCTCTCTACCTCTCCCCTCTCTATGTCTCTCAATCACTCCTTGTCTACCTCTCCATCCATCCTTAGCTATTTAGGTCTCACTTTACCCTAAACCCTAAAGCCTCAACCCTCAAGCCTCAACCCTTAAACCTTAAATCCTAAACCCTATCCTTAAACCCTCAACACTTTACCTTAAACCCTAGTCCCTCAACCCTAAACCCTAATCCCTCAACCCTAAACCCTACACCCTATCACTAAACCCTCGACACTCTACCTTAACCCTAATCCCTCGATCCTCAACCCTAATCCCTCAACCCTAATCCCTAATCCCTAAACCCTAAACGCTATCCCTATTCCTAAACCCTCAAACCTTGACACGATACCTTAAACCATAATCCCTTATCCCTAAACCCTAAACCTTATCCCACAACCCTTAACCCTAAAACCTATCCCTAAAACCTTGAGCCATGACACTATATCTTAAACCCTAATCCCTTAACCCTCACTCCTAAAGCCTCAACCCTCAATCCTTAAACCTTCAACCCTAAACCCTAACCCTTATCCCTTTACCCTCAACACTCTAATTTAACCCTGATCCCTCAACCCTCAACCGTATCCCTAAACCCTAAACCCTCAACCCTCAACCCTAAACCCTAATCCCTCAACCCTAAACCCTAATCCCTCAATCCTAAACCCTAAACCCTAATCCCTCAACCCTCAACCCTCAACCCTAATCCCTCAACCCTCAACCCTAATCCCTCATCCCTAAACCCTAAACGCTATCCCTATTCCTAAACCCTCAACCCTTGACACTATACCTTAAACCCTAATCCCTTATCCCTAAACCCTAAACCCTATCCCTCAACCCTTAAAACTTAAACCCTAAAACCTATCCCTAAACCCTCGACTCTCGACACTATATCTTAAACCCTAATCCCTTAACCCTCATCCCTAAAGCCTCAACCCTCAACCCTTAAAACCTTCAACCCTAAACCCTATCCCTAATCCCTCTACCCTTGACACTCTACTTTAACCCTAATCCCTTGACCATCAACCCTATCCCTAAACCCTCAACCCTCAACTCTCAACCCTTAATATTAAACCCTAATCCATCAACCCTAAACCCTAATTTGTCAACCCTAAACCCTATCCCTAAACCCACAACCCTCAACACTATACCTTAAACCCTAATCCCTCAACCCTAAACCCTAAACCCTATCCCTAAACCCTCAACCCTTGACACTATACCTTAAACCCTAATCCCTCAACCCTCAACCCTAATCCCTAATCCCTAAACCCTAAATGCTATCCCTATTCCTAAACCCTCAACCCTCAACACTATACCTAAAACCCTAATCCCTTATCCCTAAACCCTAAACCCTATCCCTCAACCCTTAACTTTTAAAACTTAAACCCTAAAACCTATCCCTAAACCCTCGACACTTAACACTATATCTTAAACCCTAATCCCTTAACCCTCATCCCTAAAGCCTCAACCCTCAATCCTTAAACCTTAAACCCTAAACCCTATCCCTAATCCCTCTACCCTCGACACTCTATTTTAACCCTAATCCCTTGACCATCAACCCTATCCCTAAACCATCAACCCTTAACCCTTAACTCTCAACATTAAACCCTAATCCATCAACCCTAAACCCTAATCCATCAACCCTAAACCCTATCCCTAAACCCTCAACCCTCAACACTATACCTTAAACCCTAATCCCTTAACCCTAAATCCTAATCCCTCAACCCTAAACCCCAAACCCTATCCCTAAACCATCAACCCTCGACACTATACCTTAAACCCTAATCCCTCATCCCTCAACCCTAAATGTTATCCCTATTCTTAAACCCTCAACCCTCGACACTATACCTTAAACCCTAATCCCTAAACCCTATCCCTCAACCCTTAACCCTTAAAACTTATCCCTAAACCCTCGACACTAGATCTTAAACCCTAATCCCTCAACCCTCAACC
Source organism: Cunninghamia lanceolata (assembly GCA_027924645.1). Taxonomy (NCBI): domain Eukaryota; kingdom Viridiplantae; phylum Streptophyta; class Pinopsida; order Cupressales; family Cupressaceae; genus Cunninghamia; species Cunninghamia lanceolata. The sequence continues at coordinate 6,948,614 of BSBN01000082.1, forward strand.
CTCAACCCTAATCTTTCATCCCTAAACCCTAAATGTTATCCCTATTCCTAAACCCTCAACCCTCGACACTATTGGTCAGTTTACATTCCGTGACTTCATTTTCATTAAATAGAAAGGTTTATCTAATTTAAAATAAGGGGCAGAGTTCACTGTCATGTGCTTTTCTAGATAAGAGGGTCTATAATGTCTAGGGTTCTTCCAAGAATGGCCTGCAACAAAAATAAGTTTTTGTTATACCAATCCTCCTGGTAAAGCTACAATTCAAATGCCTACTTTGAAAGTTGAAATAAATTAAATTAGACTTACAATTTTGATTTTCTTCCATTGCTTCAACATCATTGTTGTTTTCCCCATCAGAAACTAATTCATTTAGTAACTTGTTGCCCATCGGTTGACTTGAACTACATACTCTGTTGGAAGAAAGGCATCTTTTATCTGTATCAATGTTGGTATTCATAAGCTGAAGAGCATTGATATTTTTCACACACCCAGTTCTTTGAAATATCTTAACCTTAAAATATGACTTGGATATGTAATTGAACACAACAAAATCTCCAATCTCCAGCCCATGATGATTCACAAAATTTTCCCAACCCTACCTAAATTCTAGTTTATTTATTGTACCCCCTAATTGTACATCCCACTTCTGCCCACCTGGGCCTTTCAACACCATATGTTCGTCTATGTTGTCTATAAACTATGAAACAAATACAGGAGGAATGTGCTGCCATAAACACATTACACAGTTAGATTTTACAAGTTCTTAACAATATATAGGAAATAAAAGAATGAAAAATAATGTATAAAGTTACCATTTTTTGTGTAAAGTCTCTAAGCATAACTTTGAAGAAGGAGGCACACCCATTAAACCAATTCATTCAACAACTTGCTACCCATTGGTTGACTTGAATTGCATACTCTGTTAGAAGAAGGACATTTTTTATCTGTATCAATGTTGGTATTCATAAGCTGAAGAGCATTGATATTTTTCACACACCCTATTCTTTGAAATATCTTAACCTTAAAATATGACTTGGATATGTACTTGAACACAACAAAATCTCCAATCTCTAGCCCATGATGATTCACAAAATTTTCCCAAGCCTACCTAAATTCCAGTTTATTTATGGTATCCCCTAATTGTACATCCCTAAACCCTAAAGCCTAATCCCTAAACCCTAAACCCTAATCCCTAATCCCTAAACCATAAACCCTAATCCCTAATTATAATTTTTGGTACCCTAATCCCTCAACCCTAAACCCTAATCCCTTACCCCTAAACCATAAACCCTCTCCCTAAATCCTCAACCCTCAACACTTAAACCTTAAATCCTAAACCTTATCCCTAAACCCTCAACCCTCAACACTATACCTTAAACCCTAATCCCTCAACCTAAAGCTTTAAAGCCTCAACCCTTATCCACCCATTTTCTCCCCTATCTACCTCACCCCATCTCTCCCTATCTCTCAACCCTTAGCTATCTATGTCTCTCTCTTATCCCTAAAGCCTCAACCCTCAACCCATAAACCTTAAATCCTAAACCCTATCCCTAAACCCTCAAGGCTCGACATTGTACCTTAAACCCTAATCCCTTATCCCTAAACCCTAAACCCTATCCCTAATCCCTCTACCCTCAACACTCTACCTTAACCCTAATCCCTCAACCCTTAACGCTATCCCTAAAGCCTCAACCCTAAACCCTAATCCCTCAAGGTGCTAAACCCTAATACCTTATCCCTACACTCTAAACCTTATCCCTAAACCCTAAATCCTCAACCTTAAACCTTAATCCCTCAACCCCAAACCTTAATCCCTCAACCCTCAACTCTAATTCCTTATCCCTAAACCCTAAACCCTTACATCCATCAACCCTAAACCCTAAACACTATCCCTAGTCCTAAACCCTCAACCCTCGACACTATAGCTTAAACCTTAATCCCTTATCCCTAAGCCCTCAACCCTAAAGCCTAATCCCTCAACCCTAAACCGTCAACCCTAAATCCTATCCCTAATCCCTCTACCCTCAACAATCTACCTTAACCCTATTCCCTTGACCCTCAACCCTAATCCCTAATCCCTCAACCCTAAACGCATCCCTAAAGCCTCAACCCTAAACCCTAATCCCTCAAGGTCCTAAACCCTAATCCCTTATCCCTAAACTCTAAATCCTATCCCTAAACCCTCAACCCTCAACCTTAAACCTTAATCCCTCAACTCTAAACCCTAATCCCTCAACCCTAAACCATAATCCCTCTTGACCTTAAACCATAAACCCTTAAACCCTCAACCCTTATCCACCCCTCTTCTCCCCTATCCGCCTCACCCCCATCTCTACCCTCCTCTACCCTCGACACTATACATACATACATATAGGCATACATATATACATACATACATATATACATACATACATATAGGCATACATATATACATACATACATATATACATACATACATATAAGTATACATACATACATACATATAGGCCTATATACATACATACATACATACATACATGCTTAATAACCTTAAACATAAAAGATTCCAAGGGAGACATAACGCGAGCACATTATAATGCGCTCACGTTATAATGCGCTCGTGTTATGTCAAACATGACAAACATCAGGTAAACTTTTGCAAAAAAGAAAAAAAATGCAAAACAAAACATAACGCGAGCACGTTATAATGCGCTCACATTATAATGCGCTCGCGTTATATTTTGCTTTGGGAATCCCAAGCCATAGGCTTGGGATTTGCTTTGGATTTCCAACCCAAAGGCTTGGAGTGCCTTCCCAACATCCACAGACGTGTTTTTGCAAATTCTTTAAGATTTCACATAATTTTGTTCGTGCTAACCCTCAGATTTGCATGTGTTTCAAGGTTGAATAAATCAAACACCTAGGTAATGTTAGGATTTCTCTTAGCTATTTAACGATGTAATTTTTTCACATATTGACAAAGTTAAGCCTTTCATCTTTAATTTCTTTTGTTTGTGTGTCTGTTTTTGGGCAAAAACCAATGTTTGGTCTTTTTTTCATTATAAATTAACCATTCATTGAAATTTCAAAAAAATTACATTTTTAGAAACTAGACTCCATTCTACACATATATTAAAAAAGATTTTCAATTAGTTTTCAAAATTTATAGGGGTAGCACGACCAAAATTCTATTTTTTAGGATGTGTCCACTTTGAAAATTAGTAAAAAATCAAATATTCATCAAAAAACTATCAGAAAAATCAGGCATAAATTACATGCTACTAGCTAATTTCTCACTGAAGCGATTTTAAAAATACCAAAAAAAAGTTAACCTTTTGAGGGAGCCACAAAACATGCTATGTTATGTTTTTTTGACAGAAACAACACCAATTTCTGTGGCTTCCTCTTTTGAACCCCTTAATCTATACCATTTTAAAAAAAAATTAGTAGTTTAGAAAGTAGACTTGGAGCACTACGAACATTGTTTTGGTTGCATCTTCAAATTTTGAGTGTAACTATGCTCAATTTCTCATCTAAGGCCAGTATTTCCTGATTTCAGAAAAAAAGTGGCCACTTAAGACCCCTTTTGGCCCCCCATCTTCTTGCACTTACCCTATTGTGTCATCATCAAGTTCAAATGACACAAACAAAGAGAAAAGGAAGCCCTTGGTAATTCCATGAGGCACTCAATAAACTATCAACAACAAAAACATGCTTTACCTCTTTATCTTAATCTCCCATCCTCCTCACTCATCCTTCATGCTTAATGTGTCCTAGAGTAAGAGAAGATTGGGTTAAATTAGTGTTAAGTGAGATTCGAGAGAACCTTCTAGTTCAAGAAAATCCCACTAAAGAACTAGCCCAAGAAGAAGCTAAAATTCTAAGGCTAATCCAAGAACAAAATGAGCAAAGTTATATGCTAAAGAACTCAAACTTCTTAAGGAATTAATAAAACTAGAAGAACATAGGTTGAACACATTTCATCTATTCACAACCATTGAACTAAACAATATTAGAGCAAACGACCCTTCAGGTCACATAAGGATTACAACAATTACACCATTGCAATGTCATTGCATCAACTTCAAGAATAACAACACAACTTTCCATCAACATCACATTCAACCACATTGCAAGAACACAACAAAACACAATAACAACTTTGTTGCCATCCGTGACATTCTACTTCAGTGTGAACATAACCACCCATCGATCCCACCCTTTCTCGACTAGCTCCTACCATGAGATCAAGAGTGACTAGGTGGACACCTTTAGCAAGGGTACAATATGTTTTCCAGAGTCTAACTCATTCACATTATTCTTGAGTCAATTTGAGCATCATATATTTTAGTGAACCTTATGTGAACTTATAAATCCTTCTAGGTGAGCTAGTCTGTATTTCTTCACTTTTTTGTTCTTTTTGTATTCATCCTTCTCTCTCTTCACCTCCATTCCAATATTATGTGGTATCCCTAATACCCCCAGAATATTTCAAAACTAGATAAAGCTCAAGGGCAGGACCCCTTTAACACACCTTTTACTCCCACTTTCGATAGGTATCTTCCACCAAATCCATTGGTGCTAATTTCTAATCCTTATGACACTATATGAAGATTCTGACTTAGACGATGGTCATCAAAAACTACATGTTAGTGTGAATGAGGTACTTTACCTATCCAGTTCTCTATTTAGGTCCTTTTCACACCTAGTTAAGTTTATTTAGGGTCTTTTTCACTTGTATCCCATATTGGTTGTTTTTTTAGTCTCTTGGATGGAGTATCCTATATATACCCACCTATTGCTCTCATGTGAGCATCTCATTGTAATATAGTGTTTATATTCCTATTCAATAGAATACAATTTATTCTATCATTTCTAGTTTTCAATTTTTTCTTTCCTTTCACTCATTTGCATTCTCAGGTTTCTTTATAGCCAAATCTTACATGGTATCAAAGTGGTTGTGAGTTGTGGGTTAGTATTTTTTAGGAAATTTGAGAGTGTAGAATGGTTATTTTCTAAAGCATGTGAGTGTGCTCTTCTCTTGCATCCTTAGATGATTTGAAGAAATAGAAGTGTGGAAGAAATATTAGTTCTAGGGGGTTCTTTTTCTAGCTTGCTAATTGTAGGTTTATTTGGAGCTTCTTGGAGACACTCTAGGCTTGCCATCAAGTCTAAAGTAGTTGAAATAGTTAGATTTACCTTTTGTTTCATCATAGATGGACACCAAAGTCCAAATCTACAAGGGTTTGAAGGGAAAGGTTTTTTGCCAAATCTAGCAAGAAGTTGTCACTTTGAAACATTTTAGGTCAAATTTAAGCAGGTGCCATTGCATCAAGAAAGCTTGAAAATCTATAAATTGACTATAAAATCATCAATTTTAAACAAAATTTCTAGGTGAAGCAAAAAAAATTGTCCAAGGAGTTGTACAACTCTTGTGAACAATGCTCGTGTAGTACTTTTTTTCAAAAAAAATACTACACTAAAGATTTTTTTAAAATTAAAAAAATAAAAGGCTTTAAGCCCTATGTGCAATCGCCTTAGGGGTTGTGTCACCCTATCAAGGGCTCCAAGAGCTATTAGGGGCTCAACCCCCTCCAATCACCATCGGCCAAGGCTCAGACCAATTGGGCTTGTTGTGGCCCCTTTTCTCCCATGAGCTTCCCTCCACTCCCCCACAAGCTCCTCTGCTTTGCCCCTATCGGCCTCCATCACTACCTCAACCTCTATGCACCACCATCGGGCCACCCCTATGTCGCCTAAGCATGACCAAAACAATGCCCAACCAACTTTAGTGGGAAACTTGGTAGTTTGCTATATTTGGTAGGAGTTTTAGCGAAATCTCTAGATTTAGCATTGTTTCTACATTTGGTGAAACTTGAAAATTATCTAGCAATAGCTACATTTGACAGCTCCACTGAATTATATCATAATTTTTTCAAACTTCGTGACGACATGTTGACGTCAACAGACTTCATTGAAAAATTTGCACCCTTCACTATTGCAACTTTTGATTTTGCAGTTCAACTTCAAAGGCTAATATTATGGGGCCACGACCTTTTTTAGAGCAATTTTTTTATTTGTGCTATTTTTTTGTGCTCACCAATGGTGGTGCAAATGGTTTAAGATTTTGATGCATAGATTTTTTAGAATTTTCCATTTTGTCACAAGTGTTGTTACACATTTCTCATTTTAGGAACTTCTATAACGTCCCCTTCCTAAGCACTATCAGCTTGGTGACCATTAGCCTATTCAGCGGGTTCCCATGGGCTAATGAGTTAGGGTTAGGGAACTCATGGTGACTGTTCAATCCAGTTTATTTAGTGATGATGGGTGTTGCATTGAGCTCCGTCAGTTGCGATTTTCATAATGACCTTTTCAAGAGAGGATTCAGGCAAATTGTCTGCATTTACTATTTTTAGTAAGTCATAGGCTGGACATCGACTTGGTCAGTTGGCAGTATTCCTATTTTGGGAATGTCAGTGAATGTAATTGATTATAATATCTTGGTGGTTAATGTGGTCCAAAGCATTTAATTTAAATAACGTTAAAATATTAAAGTTAAATTAAAGATTTAAGTTTAGCATTATTTAATATTATTAAAGTGACTTTTTGGAGCACTTGGGAGACATAAGGTAAACTAAAATACATTAAATTTAATTATTTAAGGTTCGAGTGCTCAACATAAGAAATAAAAAAGGGATTTAATAAAGTAATTTTTTATATCCCAAAATGAGGTAAGGGGAGGAAAAGGAAATAAAAGAACTTTTGGAGAGCTCATTTGTTATGCATGAATAATATTTTGAAGGGTTTCATGCTGTTGGTTTGAACAACAAATTTCATAGCTTTATGAGGACAAAAACCCTCATAGAGGATAGTGATTGCGGTGGTGGAAGATCCTCCCTGATCGTTATGTGGTAATCTCACTTTAGGGATTACATTGAGCGTATTGAGATAGTTGCTGGTAGTCTCAAAGAGTTTAATCAAGGCCAACGTCAAATCTCTTTGTATGATAATTTTAAAGCCATAGCTGAGCACTTGTTTAAGGGTTTATTACAGATTTTAGGAGTTTAGGTTTTATTGTTGTCACAACTCCTACAGGCAAGCTGTACCTCCCTAGAGGGGTGTGGCAGCTGGGAAATGAATCACCCATGTTTGGGGCTAGAAAATACATGGTTTTGGAGCGCCTAAGGTTGAGGAAGACTCAACAACAAACATCAGAGTGAACAACAACATTTTGAGGGAGATATCAACTATTCATTGAGTTCCAGGGTTGCTGGTCCAAGTTCAATTTTCATGCTTTTTGCAACAGTGTTTAATGGGTATGTTGGAAATGGCATTGTAATGTATTTTGATGATCTGGGTAGTGCTTATTTTGATGTTATATTGTACTTTCAGTTTTGAAAATAATTCTAAAAATTAATATTGGTTGTGGGTATTCAAATATAACTTTTTAGAGTTATTTTAGTTATTTCATTATTGTAAATGAAGGTATTGTTAAACAAATTTTTGCATCTTTGTCTTCTTCTCTAAACACACTCAAACAAAAACAAAACACCAAACCAAAAAAAATCAGAACAAGGGTGTATGTTACAGTGGTATCAAAGCAGAAGTATCCTACCATCTTGGAGGGTTTGTTGAAAATAGAGACATGGTAGTGGAATGAGTAATGCAACCACCTTTTACTCATCATTATAATATGAGAAGAAATAGGTCTAATCCAAGTTTTGGAGGTCAAACAGGGACTGGTAGATTTGCAGGTGTTAACATGGGGACAGAGAACCACAAGAACCAAGCACTAGGGATATGCTAAATGATCTTTCTAGAGGGTAGTGCGAGTTACAACAGATTTTATCTCAGATGGTGGCATTAATGAACAACCAGATGTTGGGAAATAACAAAAATGGTGGGAATAATGCAGGCAACAATGGGGGAAACAATGGTGGTAATAATGGGCACGAAAGGAACAATGGAAATGGGGACGGTTTGGTACATAATAGGGTTGCAAATCAGCATGCAAGAGCTACAACAGCCAACTTCATGCCTGACTTTCCACCAAGGATCAACCCATAGATTGAAGAAGAACCCACACAACATGAGTTACAGGATCAAATTTTAGATGATTGGAGGAATTCTGGAATGGAATTTTAGGCTGAGATGTCCTTTCATGATTATATGGACCTAAGACTTAAGCATAGGCCTCATAAAGGTGGGAGATTATAGAATCAGAAGTTACAACAGAAGGTTGGAAAGTTGTCTATTCCATATTTTGATGGGTCTGTGAAGACTACAACTAAAGCTTGGGTGCATAGATTAGATACTTACTCTCAGCTCACTCCTATGTCTAAGGGTGAGGCTATTAAGTATGCAGCTCTATATTTAGATGGTAATGCCCATGAGTGGTGGCACCATGGGATGATCACTTTGGGCCATGATCAGATTGAGTCATATGTAGAGTTTACTGAGAGGTTGATTAATCATTTTGATAAGAAGGATCCTAAATTGCACTTCAAGGAATTGACACAAATTAAGTAGTGGGTTCTGTTGATACATATATTTTTGATTTTCAGAAGCTATCCATAATGGTGACTGATTTTTCAGAGAGAAGATTGATAGTGTTTTTCGTTGATGGGTTGTCCGATCCATTGAGAGGTTGGATTAAGGCACTTAATCCACCCACATTACACAAGGCAATCAAAAAGATAAGAGACATGGAATCATCCACCTCAAGAAGTAAATTTCAGTCAAAGAGATTCTTGCATAAAAAGGATAAAGACAAAAAACATTTTCAGTGAGATTCCAATCAGCAAAAAAATGAGACAAACAAATTGAATAGTGATTAGCTCAATGAGCTTAGAAGGAAGAAATTGTGTTTTCAATGTAGGGAGCCATGGGACCCATCTCATAAATGTAATATCAAAGCAAAGGCCAAACAATTAGAATACTTTTTAGCTGATGAAACAACTTCAGAAAAATCAGATCAATATTCTGATTCGGAGGGTAGTGAAGAAGAAAATTCGTCAAATGAGGAACAAGATAGTGAAGGTGTTATGGCTCAGCTCTCTAGTTTTTAAAAAGTTGGATCATTCAAGGTTAGAAGAGTGCTTTGTGGACAATGTATAATAACTCTCATCAATATAGGTGCCACACATAATTTTATTGACGAGGGGCTTACATAGCCAAGAGGGGACTCCAAATAGAAGAATTTGAAGGGTTTAAGGTAATGGTTGCAGATGGATTTAAAATCACACACACTCGTAAAATTGCTGGCCTAAGTATATGGTTGGGTGAATATGAGCTAAGAGATGATTTCTATGTGGTTGGCATGGGTGATACAGATGTAGTACTTGGCATGAATTGGATGAGGACTCTTGGAGAGTTCACTATGAATTTGCATACTATGGAGATCAAATTTGACTCAAATGGAAAAAAGATAGTACTTAGAGGCATGTCAGATGGGGGTCCCAGAGTAGAATCCATCAAGAGGATGGAGCATTTGATTAGACATGATCAGGTGGAGTGGGCATTAGAGTGTGTCATCATGCCTACAATTCTAGATTAGAAAAAAAACAATCATCATCCAGATATTCATAAGTTACTATTAAAGCATAGTAGGGTGTTTGGGAGTATTCCACCTCGAGTGTCACCCGATAGAGGGATAGAGCATGTGAGAGTTGTAGGAGGGTGCCAAACCAGTAATTACTACACCATACAGAAATCCTAAGAGGTCTAAGGATGAGATAGAAAAAACTATTAGGGAGTTACTAGAGATGGGGCACATTAGACCTAGCAAGAGCCCTTTTGCTTCGGCAGTAGTTTTAGTGAAGAAGGATGGGACAATATAGATGTGCATTGATTGTAGGACTTAAATAAAAAGACAATAAAAAAAAGTATCCCATTCCTAGGATTGATGTGTTGATAGATGAGTTGTATGGTCCTTGTTATTTTTCAAAGATTGATTTGAGGTCAGGCTACCCTTAGATTAGGATGAGGGAGGAGGATGTAGAGAAGATAGCTTTCAGATGCAACTTTGGACACTTTAAGTTCTTGGTGATGCCTTTCGGATTGACTAATGCACTAGCCACTTTCCAGAGTTGCATGAATCAGATATTCAGGAAGCAGTTAAGGAAATTAGTGTTAATATTTTTTGATGATATCTTGATTTTCAGTAGAACTTGGGAAGAGCATGTGAGGTATCTCGAGGAGGTTTTGAGCATATTGGAGAGTGAGTCCTTGTATGCTAAGGAGTCCAAGTGTGACTTTGGCATGATAGAGCTTCTCTATCTTGGTCACATTATCAATGTAGAGGGAGTGAGAGTTGATCCTAAGAAGATCAGGGCTATTATTGAATGGCCTACACCTACGAATCTCTCTCAACTTAAGGGATTCTTTGGTCAGTGTCATTTTTATAGGAGGTTTGTTAAGGGATTTTCATGGACTGTAGCTCCACTTACATATTTGATGAAGAAGGGAGCTTTTATGTGGTCTGATTTAGCACAGAAGTGTTTTGATCACTTTAAACAATTGATGTGTACATGCCCAGTGTTGGCAATCCCAGATTTCTACAAACCTTTTGAGTTGGAGTGTGATGCTTCAGGCGAGGGAATTGGAGTTGTTTTGATATAAGAGAAGCATCCCATAGCCTTTGAGAGTAGGAAGTTGAGAGGTGTGGAGAAGAGTTACTCCATATATGACAGGGAGATGTTGGCCATCATGCATGCCTTGGCCAAGTTCAAACCATATCTAGTGGGGGCAAATTCATCATCAAAACATATCACAATAGTATCAAATATTTTATGAACCAGAAAGATCTCAACAATAGGCAACAGAAGTGGGTGAGTAGATTACAAGATTATGATTTTGACATTGTATATGTTAAGGGGAAGAACAATGTAGTTGCTTATACACTTTCTAGGAGGCCTCATTTGTGTTCATTGGTTGAGATTGTTGTTGATTAGAGGGAGTTGATTTTAGTAGAGTATGCTAAGGATTCTTGGGGAGCAGGAATCATTGAAGGCACTATTCATGATGATAGGTACATAGTGCTCAATGAACTCATCATCTATAAGTAGAGAATCTATCTGGTGCCTACTTCATAGCTGAAGTGAAGAAATTGAGGACTTTTCATGATGCACCTATGGCTGGTCACCCGGGGTTCTTCAAGACCTACAGGCAAAATCAGGGAGAGTTTCACATGGAAGGGACTTAAAAATGAAGTCCTTAAGTATGTTAGAGAGTTCCCTACTTGCCAGCAAAATAAAAATGAGCACACTTATCCTGTTGGTTTGCTTTAGCCCTTACCCATTCCTAATCAGAAATGTGAATGTATCTCCATGGACTTCATCATTGGGCTACCTAAGGTACAAGGAAAGGACTATGTATATGTTGTAGTAGATAGGTTCACCAAATTTACACACTTTTTTGCTATTTGTACAATGCATACTGCATCTCAGGTAGCTAATTTATTTTTCAAGGAGATTTTTAGACTTCACGGGAATCCCAGAAGCATAGTGAGTGATAGGGACATCAAGTTCCTAACCTTTTTTGGTAGGAACTTTTTAGATTGAGTGGGACTAAACTCACTTCTAACACTAGCTACCACCTACAGACAGATGGGCAGACAAAGATAGTGAACAAATGGGTGGAGGGGTTTCTTAGAAATTACATTTCAGGACAATAGAGAGCATGGGTGAAATGGCTACACGTTGGAGAATATTGTTATAATTCTACCTATCACATGTCTATTAGGATGTCACCATTCATGGTGTTGTATGGGTATGAGGCACCTAACTTTATTGATCTACCTTTTGGGGATAGTAGAGTGCCTAAGGCAAGAGATTTGTTACAGAAGAGTCAAGATATTATAAAATCATTAAAGGAGAACTTGCAGCAGACACAAAATCAACAAAAGTTATATGCTAATTAGCATCAGATAGAGCACAGTTTTGAGGTGGGTGACATGGTATATTTGAGGCTCCAACCATATAGACAGTCCACTCTCAAGAAGAGTGTGTCATAAAAGCTAAAACCTAGGTTCTATGGTCCTTTCAGAGTCTCCAAAAGGATTGGATAAGTAGCCTATGAGCTAGAGCTACCGGCTAGTAGTAGAGTGCATAATGTGTTTCATGTGTCTAGGCTCAAAAAGGAACCTGGGCATAATGTGGTTCCTTCATTAGAGTTACCACCCTTGGATGAGGAAGGAAAATTAATTTTGATCCCAGAAGTCATTATAGACTACAGGGAGCATACTTTGCGGAAGAGAGTAATAAAAGAGTACTTGGTCAAATGGAAGAGCTTGCCAGTAGAGGATACAACATGGGAGAATGAGTAGATTTTATAGCATCTAGAGTTGGAATTGCTTGGGGACAAGCAATTTTGGGGAGGGCGGATTGTAATGTTCCCTTCCTAAGCACTATCAGCTTGGTGATCATTAGCCTATTCAATGTGTTCCCGTAGGCTAATGAGTTAGGGTTAGGGAACTCATGGTGACCGTTCAATCCAGTTTATTTGGCGATGACAAGTGTTGCATTGAGCTTCGTCAGTTGAGATTTGCATAATGACCTTTTCTAGAGAGGATTTGGGCAAATTGTCTGCATTTACTATTTCTAGTAAGTCATAGACTAGACACCGACTTGGTTAGTTGGCAGTATTCTTATTTTGGGAATGTTGGTGAATGTAATTGATGATATCTTGGCAATTAATGTGGTCCAGAGCATTTAATTTAAATAACGCTAAAATATTAAAGTTAAATTAAAGATTTAACTTTAGCGTTATTTAATATTATTAAAGTGACTTTTTGGAGCACTTGGGAGACATAAGGTAAAGTTAAAATTCATTAAATTTTATTATTTAATGTTGGAGCACTCAACATAAGAAATAAAAAAGGGATTTAATAAAGTAATTTTTTATATCCCAAAATGAGGTGTGGGGAGGAAAAGGAAATAAAAGAATTTTTGGAGAGCTCATTTGTTATGCACATATATTATTTTGAAGGCTTTCATGCTGCTAGTTTGAACATCAAATTTCATAGCTTTGTGAGGACAAAAACCCTCATAGAGGACAACAATTGTGGTGGTGGAAGATCCTCCCTGATTGTTATGTGGTAATCTCACTTAAGGGATTACATTGAGCTTATTGAGATAGTTGCAGGTCGTTGCGAAGAGTTTATTCAAGGCCAACATCAAATCTCTTTGCACGATAATTCGAAAGCCATAGTTGAGCACTTGTTTAAGGGTTTATTATAGATTTTAGGAGTTTTTGAGAAGGTTTTATTGTAGTCACAACTCCTATAGGCATGTCGTACCTCCCTAGAAGGGCGTGGGAGCTGGGAAATGAATCACCCAAGTTTGGGGCTAGAAAATACATGGTTTTGGAGCACCTAGGGTTGAGGAAGACTCAACAACAAACATCAGAGTGAACAACATCATTTTGAGGGAGATTCAGTTATTCATTAAGTTCCAGGGTTGTTGATCCAAGTCCAATTTTCATACTTTTTGCAACAACATTTAATAGGTATGTTGGAAATGGCATTGTAATGTATTTTTATGATCTGATTAGTGCCTATTTTGATGTTTATTATACTTTTAGTTTTGAAAATAATTCTAAAAATTAATACTAGTTGTGGGTATTCAAATATCACTTTTTAGAGTTATTTTTGTTATTTCTTTGTTGCAAATGAAGTTACTGTTAAATAAATTTTTGCATCTCCATCTTCTTCTCTAAACACACTCAAACAACAACAAAACACCAAACAAACAAACAAAAAAATTAGAACAAGGGTGTATGTTACAACTTACAAGGCTCCATTTAGGCTCATATAAGCTCCTTTTCAGGTGTAATTTTTACAAGTGCATAATTTTTGTGTATTTGTAGTGGTTCTATTAGATTATACTCATTGTAATAAAAAATTATACTTCTAGCATTAGGCCTTATTTTAGTAATTATAAACCATTGAAATCAAGTCCACTTTGTGTTTCTCATTGGTGGTAACTATAACTACACTAAGTTTAAAGTGCCAAATCATATTAACTTAGGGAGGTTCTTTGATTGAGTGAATTTGAGGGGGTCTCTTGGTGCATTTTGTCCTTGTGCATATCTTCTCTTTCCACTTGTGCTCTACTTTTCCTTCACAAATGGGTCATTTTAAGTTTCCAATGATAACTCCTTAGAACTATACATCATGGCATCAAAATACATGGAATGCCTTAATGCACAAGGGTATACTCCCTATATCAAACAAAAGGTTATTGAACCTAGAGATAAAGAAAAGATACAATGCATGCTTGAACATACTAAAGTACTTGGATTTCTTCGTAGTTACATTTTCCTTAATCTTATTTTTCATATTGAAGCATGTACAAATCCACATGATGTTTGGAAAAAAACTTAAAACTCTTTATGGTAAAATTAATGAAGTTAGAGGCTATCAAATCGACACTGATTCGATGAACTTGATCTAAAATGTTTTGATAACATCTAGGATTACATTAGAAAGGTCAATGACCTTAGAGAATAATGTAAACCATGTGGCAAAAAGGACATTCATCTAGTATTTTGTGACTTTAACAAATTTGGCCCTAAATATCCAACCTTTGTTTTTAGCTTTCACACTCATAGGTTGACTACAGAGTCAGCATATTCTATGCCTTCATTCACATCCTTCTCCGAGATGTTGATGCATGAATAAGGGAAGTTACTTTCCATGGGTCTCGTTAAGCCATCTCAGACTCAAGCTTTATTGGTTGGTTAACCAAAGAGATAGAAAGAGTCAGGTTACTCTAACAAGAAACAAAATATGTCTAAGAAGTCACAAAAAGAATAAGCACAATCCTTGTCTGCCTCAAAAGTAGACTCCAAATCCTCTTCATCCAAGAGGAATTCTCAAAAGAAGGAAAGGCCAACTCGTGGCTACTACAAGAAGGTTGGTCATGAGGAACATTCATGTCATGGGAAAACAAATAAATGATTTGAAGCATCTTCTAAAAAAGAACAACATTAATCTACCGTCCTCTATTGCATAACTGTCCTCACTCCTTCTAAGTCAAGGAAAGGGAAAGCAACTACACTTTTTTATTTAGAAGATTCTTCTAGTTAGTGGATTCTTGACTCCAGCACTTCAGACCATATGAGTTCTAATAAAGAATAGTTTTCTCTTTAGATCCTTGGTTTGTGCCCTCATATTCTCATTAGGGATGATTCTCTAGGGGATGTCAATGGGAAGGGTTCAGTCAATGCTAACACTGGTACATTTGAGGATGTTCTCTATGTTCCTAACTTGTCATCCAAACTTCTGTTTGTCTACCAAATCACTCATCTCTAGAATGGTAGGAAGGTTGAATTCACTCTAGATTTTGTTACCATCAAGGATCTTGAAGATGATGCACTCCTTGCAATGGGAAAGGTTGACCATCATTCTTGGTTTTATTCTTTCTCTCACTTTGTACCTGATGTCCCCATTACTACATTACTCACCCATTCAAATTATGTGAGTAGACTATGGCATGAACAATTTAGTCATCTCAAATACTGCTACCTTTAGCAACTCAACACGTAGGACATGATCATAGGTCTTTCTCGGATTAGTTTCGTTGATGGTGTTTATTTAGGGTATGTTTTTGGGAAAGCATCCCGAGGACAAGTTTGACAAAGAGAAGTCTTGGAAGCCTTCAAAAGTCCTTGAGTTGGTTCACGGTGACTTGGTGGGTTCCTTTCCATCCTTGTCTTTTGGCAAGGCTCACTATTTGCTCACTTTCATTGATGACTATTCCAAATATGTGTCTTCTTCCTTCTATAGAAAGGTGAAGTTTTTGATAGATTTCAAGAGTTCAAGGCTCATGTTGAGAAATAATCTAGAAAGTGCATCAAGATTATTTTCACTAATAATCACAGAGAATATGTGAACCAAGGCTTTGAACAATTTTTCTCTTGAAGGGATTGATCTTCGACAAATTATCACCTACACACCTCAGCAAAATGGTGTTGTCGAGAGGAAAAATAGATCTCTGAAAGAGATGGCTAGATGCATGATCCACACACAATCCCTTGCACTTTAGTATTGGGCTAAAGCCATCAAATGTGATGCTCACATCTAGAATAGGGCTCCCATAAGGTATTGAGGGGCATTACTACCTTTGAAGCTTGGTGCGGTAGGAAACCTGTTGTGTAGAACTTTAGAGTTTTTGGCTCCCCTACATGGGCATACATTCCTTCAAAGAAATGTTAGGCCTTGGAACCTCAGAGTTATCCCTGCATCTTTGTTGGATAACCTAATGGTGTGAAAGTATATTGGCTCTTATATCTTGACACACACGAGCTCTTCATTTAGCGAAGCATGTATTTTGAGGAAAGCTCTCCTCGCTTGTCCTCTCACATTCTTCCTTCCCCCATAACAAATTTAGATGACAATGACATAGAGGAATTTACTCCAACATCTTTGACTTGCAGCGATGATCATAAGGACACACCTACACCTTCACTAAGTTCACATCAGAGGTTGAGGATTCTCCTCCATCCCTTCCTCTTTTATGCCTCATTGGGCCCATCAAACACTTGAGTCCATAGGAACGCTTGTTGGGGATCCTTTGGGCACTTACAAGACTTGTCATAACACCAGGATATTCTAGGTTCCTATATTGCCACAACTTCATATCCATAGTCATTCCATGAAGCACTAGGAATTGCTGAGTGGTATTTAGCCATAGATGAAGAGTATAACTCTTTGATCAAGGACAACACATGGGAGTTTGTTCCACTTCCTAAGGGAAGAAAAATGGGTTAGTATAAGTGGATATATCAAACCAAATTTGTAGTGGATGGAACTATTGACAAGTTTAAAACATGGATTGTGGCTAAAGGTTTCTCATAGGTTCCAAGTGTTGACTACACTAAGACCTTTACCTTTGTCACTAAGATGAACTCCATTTTCCTGACTCTTACTATTATTATAGATCATGGTTGGGTTGTACATCAAATGGACATGAATAGTGCATTTCTTCATGGGGATCTACATGAGGAGATTTACATGGAAAAACTACAAGGATTCATTTAAGATTCTTCACTAGTTTGTTGACTAAGGAAGTCTCTCTATGGTCTTAAGCAAGCCCCATAGGCTTGGTATGCCAAGATGGACTCATTTATTCTCTCAATTGGGTTATCCAGATGACACTCGGATTTGATTATCTACATCTTGAGATAGGAGGTTGTTCTTCTCTTTTTGGTCGTCTATGTTGATGATTTGATTATCACAAGGAGTACCTTATCCATCACTACCAAAGTCAACACTACTTTGCACAATAGATTTTCCATGACTAACTTGGGTCTCTTGCACTACTTTCTTAGGGTCGACATCATTTAGTCCTCTTCCGAGATCACTATTGCACAACCCAAGTATGCTCTTGATCTCCTAGCTCATTTGCATATGGCTAATTGTAAGGCTGCATCGACACCCTTTCTATCTATAATCAATCTTGAGGATAAGTGTTCCACACCACTTACTGATGCCACCTTGTATTTGTAAGTACCAAAAAATTGCACAGACCAACATGACAATCCAATGATGATGTGGCGGTCCAACTCACAACCCTCGAAGGCATGAATCATACTTCTCTCGACAATATCATGCTTAACAATGCATCAACCAACCTCTTTAGCCCCTAACCCACCTTGTTCAACCTCCAAGATCAATTCCTAGGTCTTGCATTTTTCCTGTCAAACCTTTTTCAATCCTCCTCTAGGGGGTCACCTTATATAATTTCAAGGTCACTCAGGTGACTAGCCTTGGCAAAAGAGGCAACCCTATCATTTTTGGATGTGCTTGAATTATTTTAGTTCTAGCTTTTCTTCTTATTTTTAGCTTGTTTTTCCTCACCTTTTTCCATGCTAACTGATCCATCTCTCACTTTCTTTTTAATGCAAGCTCTTGTTCAATTCTTATCTCCTTATGAAAGTTGCCAAATTAACTTATTCTCTTAGTTTTCTTCAATCTTCTTATTTCATCCCTATCTTCTCCTTCTATTCTCAACAACTTTCACATTTCATCTTCAATTAACTCTTACTTGTGAGCTTATCCCTTCATTTTCTAGAGGGTCTCTCTATAAACCTTCAGGGTCACTTAGGTAACCTATTCTCAAGATGTAGGGTCACCATGGCAAAAGGGGCTATCCAGGTCCCAAAAGGGGCAACCCTATCATTTTGGATGTGCATGAGTTTTTTTAGTTTAGAACCTTTTTTTCTTGATTTTTATGTTGTTTTTCCTCACCTTTTTTCACGCTAACTAATCATTCTCATGCTTTCTTTCCAACAAAAACTCTCATTCAATTCTTATCTCCTCATGAAAGTTGAAAAATTAACTTCTTCTCTCTTAGTTTTCTTTAGTCTTCTTGTTTCATTCCTATCTTCTCTTCTATTCTTGGCAACTTTCCCATTTCATCTTGAGTTAACTTTTGTGAGCTTATCTCTTCAATTTTCCCTCAAATCCTACCCATTTTCTACCTATAAATACCCCTCCCCTCTTCATTGTTTAGCATGATTGAGTCTCTTATCTCACACATTCACAAGCTTCATCTCAAGTGAGCTTCTTGTAGGACTTCGATAGTCTTTTCTTTCTTTGTTTTAGTTTTAGTTTTGCAAATCTTCAAAGCTTTCCCTTTAGGAGGCTGTTTTCATGTGTTCTTGTCTTGCCAAGCATATGCATAGCAACCCCATTAGCATCCTTATGCTCTTTGTAGGACTTTGAGAGTCTTTTCTTTCTTTCTATTTATTAAATCTTCTAAGCTTATTTCATTGCAAATTTTCTCAAATCTCCTCCCTTCTTGTCATCAAGTGGAGGATCTAATTATTGTAAAGAAGGTTACGACAAAGATAGATCTCTAAGGACGCATGGTTGGCACTACTACCTTTACATTGGAATATAGGTTCTTTATTGCTTTATAGATTAAGAATAGTAATTAGCAAACACTTTTGCCCTTGAGGAAGTAAAACTTATTTTTACTTTCTCTTATTTTATTTCTTTTTCTAGATCTAGTTTAAATTTATTACATTGTTAAATAAGTTGCAAATTTCATTTGTTAGAATAATTTCATCTAAAAATTGATCTCGAAAAACACAAAGACATAAACAAATTGCATTAGGAAAAGTCATTAAAATTGCATTCATATTTCCTTTTTCTTAGTAATTATCTCATCTCAAAATTAGAAAAAAGAACAAAAAATCTTGCATGCATTTAGCATTATTTGCATTTAGAAACTCATTCAAACTCAAAAACCAAAAACATAGAAAATCCCTCTATTTCACCATGAGGTACTAAATCTATCAACATTTAAACCCTTGATTCAATCACGAGGTACCAAATCACTCAACAAAATAGAACATCTCTCTTCTTTCACTTGTTGCATACACTTAATGTGCATAGGTGTGAAAGAGGGTTGGATAAAATGAATCCTAGAGGAAATTAGGGAAAATCTCCATCAACAACCAAACCCAACAAAAGAAACAAGCCAAGAGCAAGAAGAGATCTTGAGACTAATCCAACAAGAAAATGAACAAAGAAGTATAGAGGAGATTCAAAATAGAGAACTTAGGCTCCTTGAAGAGCTCATTGAGCTCGAACAAATGAGACTTGATATATTTCGTCTCTACATAGCAAATGAGTTAAATAGAATCAAATAAAATGACCCTTCGGGTCACATTAGAATCACAACCACAACCCCCATCCAACAATTTCAGCATCAACATCACAATAATAACAATTGCAACAACAATCAATAGAACTCTCAAAACACAAACCCAATCAACCCAACTATGATCCACGATGTTGTGCTCCCTCAAGAAGAGGACACCCCCTCATTTCTATTGTTGCTTGATTGGCTCTTACCATGAGAGCAGGAATGACTGGGAGGTTGCTTTCACAAGGATATGGTTCATGTGTTGCATTGGAGTCTTACTCACCCACGTTGAGTCTGAGTTGATTATGAACAATACATATTTTGGTGAACTAGAGGTGAAGGGAAAATCCTTTTGGGTGAATCTTTTTGTGTGTCCACTACTTTCCTCCATTTTTGCCTTCATTCTCTCTATCACTCTGTGTCCATTCCATTTATTTTGTGGTGTTTCAAACACCCTTGAATATAATAGAATTGGACAAGCCTTAGGGTAGCTTCCTCTTAAGAGAACCTCTCACTCCTACTTTCGAAAGGTATGTTCCATCAAATCTGTTGGCACCAATTTCAAACTATTTTCATTACAAAGACTCTGATTATGAATGTGGCCATTAGGAGCCCTATAGATCCCTGACTTTCAATAATCTAACTTGGGAACAAGATACAATAATTCAAGCTATTCATCACAACCAAAACTGACTACGTTAAATTCAGTCTGAAATCCATCAACATGACCATCCAATTACAAGCTATAGAGAAATGGCCAGCCAAGTGGACAATGAAGTGGACTGTTTAGAGAAAAAACTTACAAGAAGCTTGGGAGGCATGAGAAGCCCTCCATGTAGCGTATCAATAAAAAAAGATCTACGACAAGACAAATGTTGACAAAAATATTCATAAAACAAGTGGGACCACTCAAGCCCCAATGCGAAACAATCCATCACAAGGTGGTCAAACTCAAAGAATTGAGGAAGCCACACCTATAGACCTAATGAGGTGCTGAGAAACCTTGCCAAAACAAATTTGAAGAAAGACCAAGGTTATAAGGAAATCCTTTTGTCGAAAAAGTTGAATCAAACCAAGGGGCAACTCAATTACCCCATATTTAAACTTTTACTCTTGCAACACTAGTAATGAGGCTTTTGTGCCTCCCCAACAAAATCAAGCTTATAATATGGAATCAAGTGGCATTAATACAATGCAAAAATATATGATTTCACCAGTATTCCAACAAACAAATAGCCAACTAGTCTATCTAGTCATACTTAGATATCAAGCAAATTTTTAAAATTAGATTATTACTTATGTTTGCTAGAAAAACCATAGCTTCCTAGAACTAGTTCACAAGAGTGTATCTAGAATACCTGAAAGAACCCTTAGATTACAACATTTGTAATGTCTTATTACTGCATCCTCTACCAGACTTACTAAAATTCAAAGGAGAGGGTGATTCAAATTCATATATCAAGACATACACCACAATTGTAAGAGAACTCCCTTGGGATGGAGTCATAGAGAAAAATATTCCTAAAAATGCTCAAAGGAATTACCCTTGATTGGTATTATTGTCTTCCTAAGGCTTTGATATGTTCCTTTATATAACTCATCTGTGAATTCATTACGGCTTTTGACATGAACAAGTTAGTGAAAATAGGAATCCAAGAATTTCTAAGCATGAAACAAGACACTAATGACTATCTGGCACATTTCATAATACGATGGAGGCAAATCCTTTATTATTTAACAAGTACCCCAAATATGGACCAGAAAGAACTCTGTGACCCCTTCTTGCATGCCCTCAAAATTACCCTATAGATCATATGAAGAATTTCTAGAAAGTAAACATGAAATTTTTTCAAGGCCCTTTCCCCACACATCAAAATATCAAGTGAAATACTCAAAACTCATCAAATTCAGGATAAACCAACACTCCAAACATAAGTGAACCAAGTATGCCTATTTAGCTAATTCAAAAAGGAGAAACAAAGATGCTAGGTGTAGTGGAAATAATTCATGAAGAAACAAAAACTAAGCCTAGTGCAGTGTAATAAGTTAAATATAGTGGCAAGGCTATATCAATGATAGATCTAACACCACCTCTAATTGGTCCATATGACCTTATCAAAGATCTTAAAAGAACTTATGTGAATATCTCCTTCATAAATCTCCTTAGGAATTCACCTTCGTATTGCACAACCCTCTTATAGGTTATTGGTTTAAAATACCTTGATCGAATCACTCCACCTCCAGACAAGTAGATAAACCAAGTGGACTTATATGAACCCTCCAAACACTGAATTGCAAAATCCTAGTTTCTTTTTTGACCTCAAATAAATGCCTACTAAGGCCGAGTTAACCAAGAAGGGGGAATCCAACCCTATACTTACAAGTTTGGATTTATGACACTTGTATACAAATGTTAGTTGATGATGGAGCAACTATGAATATTGTTCCATTTCCCTTCTTGAAAGGATGGGATATGAACATACCAATATAATAGCTTGTTGCGATACTTTACGTGGGTATGATAACTTAAAAGTAACAATGATAAAAAATATAACACTCCTAGTCTCTCTCGGACCAAAAATGGTCCCACTATGTTTTGTCATTGACAAATACACATGTTATATTCTGCTTCTAGGAAGGCCCTAGATTTCATAAGATGAAGGCAATTCCTTCAACTTTATTCTAGGAAGTCTGATTCCTACATCTTGAGAAGATTTATGTTGCAAATGGAGACCTTGAGCCATTTAACATGCTAAAAGCTGATATGACAAAGAAAGAGATTGGTATCCCAATTGATTCTGAAACTATCCACCAATAAGATTGTGATACCTAAACCAACTTCCCAAGTCCTACATTTGAAGAAGAAAGATGAACAAGTTAAAGTCACAACTAATGTAGAAATAACAAAAATTGAGAAAGGTCCAAGGAGTTGAGCTTAATTGGTTGAAACATTGGGATCTTGTTGAGGAGACCCAAGTTCAAATCTCCATAGGGACATCTAAGTGACTCTTGGTCTTCCATAGTTAGTGGAATTCTAAGTTGTGACTCTTGGCTTCTAATGTGGATGTGTTCTACTTTCTAAGAATTCATGCTTGGGGATGAGGACTCCCGTGTTGTGGCCTCACCGGTTCATAGCTCCGACCATAAGCATTCACCAAACAAAAAAAAACATTTGAAAAAGGAGAATCATCAAAATAAGGATCGATAGTTTCAAAGGAAACAACAAAAGTCATGGAATTACTCGAGCAAGATAGCCCCATAGAATTCCCCTTAGAATTTTTCACTATCAACATGGTGACAAAATAAAAAGAGGAAAAGTAGTTCAACCAAATAGACCTGTAGACACCTAAAAGTGTCCTCAGGTTGCAAAACCCTAATTTCTTCTACATTCCACTAGTTTTCCCTAATTTGCCTCTATGGTTAAATAATTGATTTTAATTAATTAATTATTTAATCATTCACCTTCCTAATGTCCACTTTCATTAATTAAAACAAATAAAACATTTGTTTAAATATCCCATCACCTAATTGCTAAAATTCCCCTTTCACATGCATCCTTTCAATAAATTAAATAAATGGGACAGATTTATTTAATTTAAAAATTATTTCCCTCCTCACCATTTATTTCAATTTAAAATTCAATTTTGTCCTTTTATGGCTGGAAACCCTAATCATTCTTAGCCCTTGATCTTGCTTCCAAGTCAACTCTTCATCACAACCGTCCATTCAAAATACCTCTTCTATAAAATCACTTTTTCCAGCTCATTTTCCTCTCTCTTAGTTCATTTTTCAGTCTCCTCTCTAAATCCCTTATACTCTCTCCAATACCTTGCTAATCACACACACAAGCTTCTCAAGATGGTTGCATGAATCTGCAAGTCTGAGAATAATAGTGCAAGGTGGAGGAGGACAATGGAGAGAAGTCGATATTAGCTTAGATTCTTACTGGTTTTCATGTTTATTTGATTGTTATCTAGGTTAGATCACCCTCCATTGGGAGCTAGGGTTAGCTGTGTTTTCATTTCTGTACGATTAGCTAGCTTTATCCCTATCTTCAAGACCAAATAAAATAAGTGAAGTGCCTCCTATAATTGAGTTAAAGATGATTGATCTAACAAGAATGAACTCTAATGTTTTTGCTAATGTGGATGAAGACTTGTCAAAAGGATATACCCTATTAACGCCACCTAGAGAAACTTCATTAAGTGAATCTTACACACCCCTACTGCCAAGTGATTCTTACACACCTCTCACACCTCCTAGAGTGAGCCATATACTCCTCTAGCACTACCAACACAAATGGACTCCAAGGATCATCTTGATGTGAATTCAATTGATAACGAGTCCACAAATGATCCTAAGGTTTCACCTAGAACTTTCAGAGCTAATAACTCACAAAATCAACCTTCACCCTCAACTTCTATGCAATCAAATGATACATGGGAATCACCTCAAGTTCAAATTAAAATGACTGAAACATTCCCTAATGACAATGAGGTGAATGAGGGAGATTTTAGAAAAGAAAAGAAACTAAGTATAATAACTATGGAAGAACACCCCACTCTTCTTGAATTTCCAAAAAGGTATTTAGGGTATTCTATGGACCTACGATCGAAGCCAAATAGAAAAACAAGCCTACATTTTATCCCACCAGAAGAGTAAGGGGAGCCACAAACTCCCTTCAAGTTGTTTTAGTTTTTACAAAGTGTTCAAGAAAGAGCTGAGGTCAAAGTTTACATTCAAGATGAATTTAACTTCTCACTAAGCTATTGTCAAGTGATTGAGCCTTATGCTAGACTCCATCTCGTTAACAAACATATTAATGCCTAGCTCATCTCAAAATAGCTCAATCTTCACAAGCAAGCACAAGTATCTGCATAGATCAAGAAGAAATAATGGACTATTCAGAATAGGAGAAATGGTGCTAAACAAAGAAAGAATGAAAAATATAAGACACAAGAGCAAAAGAAAAATCCAAGAATATTGGATAGGCCCTTATGTAATCAAGGAAGATGTTGGAAATAATGCCTATCTCTTGTGCACAATGGAAGATGAAGAGTTTAGTGAAATGGTTAATGCCTTTCACTTAAAGAAGTATTATATCTTAAAATCCATAAAAATAAAAAAAGTCCCAAAAAAGTACGAAACCAGAAAAATCAAAATTTTCAAAACGTGCATTTCATTCTATCCATCTTTGTATCTGTCAGTGATTTGCTCTTGTTTGATTTTCATCCTAGTAAGGAGTCTTAAGGTTGTCTAGTATAGGTTGTTCTTACTAAGCCTTAGAGATCCCCAAAATCATCATTATCCATTCCCCTTTACATTCCCAGTAATTTTTCAAGCAAAGTCAAACTCTAAGCTTTATATTGATCCTTGTCTTAACTATCATCTAGTCAAGTCTAAACAAAGAAAGTTTTCAAACCTGTAGTACCCAATAGAAGCTAGTAAGTAGACCTCCCCCAATCCTCCTTAGTAAGAGGGAAGTATCAGGAGTAAGTTATTCTTTTGGTGGCAGCTAGCCTCTTATTCACCTAGCCAAAAACATTAGGGGGATCATAGTTCTGTAAAGCAATTAAAAAATATAAAAATATAAAAATATAAAAAGTCAAAAAAAGAGAGAAAAAAGGGAAAAAGAAAAAGAAAAATTGTTGATGTCCATACTCTCAGGTAGAGAATAGTCTAATCTCAAAGCTACGAGGGTGACATCCATCAGAGAAATTAAAAAAAGAGAGAGAGAGAAAAAGAAAAAGAGAAAGCATACACATGCACAAGTTAGGCAAAGTCAATGGTCTAGCGGTCTTATAGGGCCATCTTTTGATAAAGAGCCTTTTCTTTACCCTAGTTCTAACTTCTTGGCCATATCTAGATCTAAGTCTAGTGGGTACCCATAAAAATTGTTGCTTGCCCAAGTTGAAAGCTAGTCTAAATGTTTAGTCTAGATAAGGATCAATATTTAGCCTTTTGTGAAGCTTAACATGAAGACTCCCTAAATAAATCCTATTTTGAAAAGTTTAGTAGGTCACCCTATTCTAAGTTAATCTATAATCCCCTTGGTTAAAAATCCAATGAAGAGCAGTCATGTTGTTTGTTCCATATGCACATCATTCAAAAAATAAGCAAAAAATCATCATGTCATAACTCATGGCATCCATAAATAAACAAAGCTTTATATTTCATTCACATGTATCTCAAATGCATCCATACATACTTATATTGCATACATCTCATAAGTAGAAAAGATAACAAAAACAACATCGTCATCATCCATGTGTGCTCATCACAAGTACTCACAAACATTAGCATCATAATAACATCAGTCAAAGCTCTATCTAATCATGTGCACAAGAGGGAAAGTAAAGTATAAAACATAAATTGAAAATACATATAGATCAAAACTAATCTAAGTTTGATACCATAAGTGCTAAGATATCTATGTACAAGTTTATCCATCAAGGTAGTCTAAAAGAGCAAAAGTGTGCACACAAGTATGTGAATCTCCCCATGTAACGGGACAAGTACAATATCTATGTAATAAAAGGTAGACCCTTCAAGGATGATCCTAACTAACTAAACCTCTAGGGTTCTTTCTTTAAGGTCTCTTCCTGCTATCTGTAACATCTGAAGGTCTAGGAGAGTCCTATTAGTATGACCAGGTGAAGGGACATGGTTGTGTATTCATGAGTGTGAAGGTCTTGATGTTAGGACCCATGAAGTAGAAGTCCATCTGTGGAATCCAAGGTTGGACATCTCTTGAAGCAAAGCATTTTCAGCTTCTAGTTTAGCAATCCTAGTTTGATGAGATATCATATCCTAGCTAGCATGGTAAATCAAAGCAAGCACATCTATGTGATGACTATCTTGGATAGGAAAATCAACATCAATCAAAAGTACCTCCCTAGAACATCTACTTGTATGGGTCCAGATATCCAAAGAAACATTTCTTATAAGGTCCCTCCATTCGCCAACAGTGCCTGTAATTAAGAGAAAGCAAAAGAAGAGTGTTAGTAAAGGTTAGAGCTTAATCATTTTCAAAAGAGAAAGTACAAGAGAATAGTAGGAGTATATTATTATAGTACTCACAAGGATCTCTAGGCTACCATGAGGGATCTCCAATTCTCATTTCCTCCTCTATCATCTCTATAAAAGGAATAGTTTGATGTTAAGGTGCAGCCTCCATTGGTGTTGCCCCTCATCCTCAGGAACTAAGTCCTCTCCCTCTAATGCTATCTCATCTACCTCCTCCCCAAGAATGTAATCCTCATCAAACTTGTCCTCTATCTCATCAACCTCCTCAGTAATAAGTCTCTCAACTTGTCTAGCTTATCGCTATTTTAGATTGGGTCCTTGAAGTGGTCATGGAATTAGAATTCCTAGAGTGAGTAGGACCCACTAAATTACCTCACATTGTGCATCATTTACCTCTCAAACAAATTTGTAACATGGGGGCACTTGGGGAAAATCCTTGAGAAACTCTCCACCAAGTTGTTGAGGCACTTAGACAATCAGTTCTGTTTACATTAGGCCATTCCTATATGTCAGATAAACAACCCATCAATAGTAGGATTAACTATTTTGTCTCCTAGCCCAAATCCCTCCATATCTCTGTAGGGGTTGTTAGGAAAAGGGTGTTGTACACCTTGCAAAAGAATGAATTATTTTTAATTATGTAAAATAAGTATTTATTTGTGGTATATCTTTAGTGATGTGTTAGCCACATTAAATATTTATTTGGATCCACTTGTAAAGTTGTATGTAATATTGGTTAGATATTTTATATGTGAGAGACATAGGACAAATATTTAATATTTGTGGTAAATATTTAATTTTGGGGTCAATGGTTTTGTGCTCTCATGGTTTTGAGACACATGGTTTTACCAATACCACAAGTTGTATTTATTTGAGCTTGATTCTATAAAAGAAAGTACATGTTTAGTGGTTTGGGTTGGCTGGTCTTTTAGGGTGTCATTTATATTGAGCTCTCCTGAAGGGTGCATATGAGAAGCATGACATGGAATGTGTGATTGCTTCGACACATGGATGATGCATTAGAGGGACTTGATGTTTCAAAAGTATTCATGGAGACTCTATAAGTGTAATGTAATATTTTCATTGTTGAATAATAAACTGAGTGTGGATACTTTTAGAGTTTGGGGTTTTGCCTCTTGAAGGTTTTCCCAAGTTATATCTTGGGTTATCTTATGATATATCTTTTGATCTTTGCATTATGGTTATTTTGTAAGATTACATGCATCATTTTCTCTCCTAGGGTTATTTAGGAAATGGTTTGGTCAAATTGTAATTTCCTAACAATGGTATTAGAGCTATGGTTATGGGTAAGGGAGGTGTGAGCTCCATAATTTTATTTAACCCTTGTTTGAGTATATCTAGTGCAAAGTTGAAGCCATGGAAATGTTGGAAAGATTTGAGACATTTCAAGGTATAAGGGTTTTGTGCAGGTTGTCAAAATGTAGATTTGGGGTTTTGAGTTCACAAATTTGTGGTTATTTTCATAGATGTGGGGTTTGGAAGAGATTTGGTAAAAAGGGTTTTTCTAGGTATTCACAATATAAGGGTTTTACGGAGGAAGTTGTAGAAATGGACTCTTAGGACAAAACAAATCTCATTATTAGATTCGAGAGGCTTGAGACATGAAAAATGATATAAAACTTGATATATTTTGGCCACCAGGGCCTAAATAAAAAATACCCCCTCCCTTATGTTCGGTCATACAGTTGACTGTGTGTAAAAAATTAAAATTTAAAAATAAAAATAAATCAAATATTTCTACATGTGCAGTTTCTATAGTTTTGAAAAAAATTGATTTAATAAAATCTATTGGAAAACTATAGAGGAATTTTTTTTAAACATTGAAGGGGTACAAGTTCTGTAGACCCCTATATTTGAGTCATCAATCGATAGTGATAGTTCAAAGGGTATGAGATATAGTCCGATTGGCGAGGCTTGTCAACCCCTAGCTAGCTGACAAGCCACGTGGATGACAGGCCTTGACCCAAATCCTCAGTCAATTCGGCTACCTTGGAGGCCCTCACAGACAGTTTAAAACTAGAACTCAAAAATAATTAAAACATAATTCAATATCCCATCAAGTCCACAATTAAGAATTTTAAAATTGGAAATTAAACCAGAATTTAATGTGTAGTTAGGTCTGCCATCTACCCTCTGCCCATGTGTTTCCTACCATGCCACCACCATGGAACCACTACTCAATGACATCGATAGGCATCAGTGATGACATCAACACCATACAAACTATATGGACAAGGCCCCATTTGGCCCTCTCTTAGCCCTTGGAGGGTCTTTTTCTTCTATGGGGCATAACTTTCAACTACAATATTAGATTTTTGACTTCTTATAGTCGTCAAAAAGATCTCTTTGAGCACTATGTGGTGGTATAGATTTGGTTATCAAAATTTTTCTATTTGTGTCAGAATTTTGTGCCTAAAGCTAGACATTGCTCTAGAATGGTTAATTGGTCATAACTTGAGCATATAGAATCAAATAGCATATAGAATTAGATTTTTGATTTCAAATAGGCAATGGAGAACATTTGTAGTGTACTACATATTGGATTAGGTGTTTTTTCAATTGGATGAGTAAAGAGGATTATATTTGTTTGAGCACTTGTAGGACCCTGAGATTTAGGGTGTGATTGTGTGAGCATCCCTAGACAAATTGGTGGGACAAAACTTATGGGAGTGTATATTTTTATGAGATTGATATGATGGTATAGATATTTTTTAGATTTGATGCTTCTTGATACAAGTTTATAGGTGTTTTTAGAGTATGGACTTTGATTGAGACAGGTACACAAGTTGCCTTCTAGTTTGAAGACATGGTTGATATGCATGTGAGACTAGGATTCTTGGTTCAGTGGGATTTGAGTACAAGTACAATGATGGTGAAGATTATGGTGTCATGGATATTCATGTACATTTGAGTATTGGCATGACATGGTCATGTATGTAATTCATAGGTTTGAGTTGTGATGATTTGATTAATTCATAATTGTAAGTGGTGGTGTGGTTCAATTTTAGGAGGTTGTTCTTATCTCTTGGATACTTGATTGGCTTCTTCACTATGGTTACTTGTTTGTGAACTTGTTTGGCAAATCATATCTGGGGTTGATCTAGTGTTTGAGTCTTGAGGTCTAGAGGTTATCTTCATTCTTATCTCAATTTGCAAGTTATTGATGTGAGGATAAGTTTGCATGTTGCATTGGTTTGGGATCCATGAGTTATGCAATTTTGTGGGTTTGCCACCCATTGATTGCAGTGGGATGAGTTGGATGTGGACTATCTATATCCACAAGTCTTTTCAGCATTGATATAGATTTAATTAGTTGGCCTTGTGTGTGGTCATTTGTGCATTGGTATTTTGTGTTGGGATGAGAGGGTGGATATTTAGAGTGCTTGGATAGTCAGTTATTGTGACTTGTAGCATGTTGGTTATCATGATGTTATTTGTATCTTGGTATCATTGTTTAGTGGGAGATTTTACTAGTGATGTGTATTCATCACCTAGTGATGGATGATCTTCTACAGTGGTTGTGGGTATAATGGAGAGGCTCGTGGATCATGATTGTTGTATATAGTGAGTGATTTAACATCCTAAGTTCTATTGTCAGAAGATGGTTATCTTCATGTGATTAGAGATGTTGACATCTTGGTTTACCATGGAGGACTCTTGGGGTCTTTGGTTGAGGTGGTAGTTTATGAATTATTGGTTTTGATAGGTGGTCCTTGGTTGAGAGGATGTTTGGTATTGTCTTGATTTACTCTAGATACTAGTTAGATTTTTTGGCATGATATAAGTTCTCTTAAGAGTAGGATATGTTCATTGGAGCATGTGATCTCCTAAGAGGAGATGTTAGATCATAATGCCATGATGTGTTCTTGGATTCTGTAGACGTGTAGTGGGATCATTGACAATGGTCTAAATAGTTCTCTTAGTATTGAGTGCATTGGTCATTTTCTTGGAGCTTCATGATAGTGTGATGATGCATTTGGAGTTTAGCATGGATTGATCAGTTGTATGTGCTCATGGATACTTGGATACTTAGGTGAGGCTAGAGTTCTCTTGAGTTAGAGACATTTGTTGAGACAATTACTCTTTGGAGGTTTCGACAGGAATTTTGAGGAGCCGTCACCTAGATATGGACATGAGTTCATGATGGACCTAAGAGGAGATTGTTCTTGGAGAGAGTCATTATGGCTTGGTGTATTCTGGAGGAGCATTTTCATTCCCCACTCTTGGTCTACTCGGTGGATAATAATTTGAGAGGTATTGCCCATCTTGTTTTTAGATGCATTATGTTTTATGCTTGTCTTCTCATGTTTATGGATCTTGAGCTATGTTAGTTTTGGAGGGTTCATTTGAGGAGTGTTTAGCATGGTTATCCCCTTGTACATATGGGTTTGATTTATGATGTCATTTATGAGGATTTAGCAAATGTTATTGGGATTATTCCTAGTTTTGGGAATGGATATTTGAGTTTGATCTTCCTTGGTTAGAGAGGATTACATCCTTGTTGGTCTATTGATTCACATTATATGTTTTGTTTGATTTTGGAGACTAAACAACTGGGTGTTCCTACTTGGCTTTTCATTTGGGGTTGTGAAGCATATCATACTTGACACAACTTAGCACTTTGAGGTATCAAGGTAGGACATGTTATGTGATATGATTTATAGGTTCTCTCTTTGTTATATGGCTACTTCCTAGAGGTTCATGTTCACATGGTTTGTTGTGGTGGACTTGGGAGAGTTATGGTGACATATTGTGAGAGGGTATGTAGTACTTTTGGTTTCATGTGTGGAGCATTGTGATTGTTCTCTGTTACTACATGGATTGATCATTAGCCACACCTTAATATGAGTGTTGATTGGTAGACTTGGTATGCCTTGATCTATTTCAGATTTGACATTACCCATGCAATGGGAGTTCGTGGATATGTATCTTCTTCATTAGTAGGTTTTATACAAGGAGCTTGTGATTGTGATTTATGGGTTGTATATCTTGTTGGCATGAGTTTACTAATGTTGTTGGATACCTTTTGAGGTGTAGATTGTTGGATGTATTAGCATTTGCTATGGGTGTTATTTCTAGTCATGTGGATTTTTTCGTTGGTAGCATCTTGGAGCCTTTGCTATCACTTTGATTTGATACTTGTGTTCTTTGGATTGGTGCATCTTCACCTTGGCTTGTTCCTTTTCTTCCATAGGTGGCATGCTAGAGGATGAGAGTTCTTGCTTGAGATGGTGATCACTTTGGTTTTATTGTAGATATCTCGATAGAGCACGGGAGCATACTAGAGATTCATATGGTTTCGTGTATAGATATGATGATATATTTCATTGATTGAACCTTATGCAATGTATAAAACAAGTGGGAGAATGTTAGGATAAGGGTGTTGTACACCTTGCACCAGAATGGATTATTTTTGTGTTGGATGAACTATGGGATGCAAAGACAAATGAAAGGAAATGAGCGTATTGAGCGTATCAAAGTTGCACCCAAAAAGACAATTATACCTTTCCTTGCATACAAACCAACCACATGGATTGAGCGTATCGAAGTTGCACCCAAACTCCAATGGATCACTCCTTGCTTTGTTGATATGTGGATTGCTCAGCTCAAGCATAACCAATTGTACGAGGATGATAGATAATAGGATCTAGAATGATTTCAACAACATGATGTTGTATGAAGATAATAGATAAGAGGATCTAGAATGATTTCAACAGCATGAGATTACTAGAATCAAGGATCCTTGAGAGATGAGAAGACTTTTCATTTATAGACCTTCAGGAATGAAGATCAATAGTTGTGAATGATAAGAGAGATCAATGGCTGAGAATGGTTGAGAGGACTCAAATGAATGAGAGAGGGACATGCGTCCTTGTGCTCTCATGAATTATGGAGCCTAATAGATTTGATTGAGGAGTTGACTAAATTTGGGTTGATTGGTTTGTTAACAAAATTGATTGATTTGTTAACATGATTGATTGATGAGTCAACTCAATTGATTGATCTGTTACCGGATTTGACCAGAGGAAATTATGGTGAGAGAGGATAATGGGGAAATTAAATAAATAAATTATTTAATTTCATGTGCACATGGATAAATAAATAAAATATTTAAATTTTATTTATTTTGGAGGGAATGGAATATTAGCTTTAATTAAACAAATAATTTAAATTTATTTAATTAATGTGTGGAGGAAAATTAATTTAATTAAATAATTAGAATTATTTAATTAATATAGAGGAATAAGATGGAGATCAATAGATGAAATTAATCAAATAATTAAGAATTATTTAATTAATGTGAAGTATGAATGTCTGATTTGTGAATGGGATAATTTTAGTTGTCTACATTTTGCCCCTCTTTGAGATGGTGTTGCGAAGTAACATCATTTCAAAGAAGTTTAAAACACAGTGTTATATTTGGATAGAGGGAGATTTTAGTTTATAGGAATATGATTGGAGTAGAAACGATGATGCCCCAGTCAAGTAGAAGTACTTAGTGTAACGTCAAAAAATGTCCCCTTGGGGGCTTTTCCCTCATAAGGTTTAGCTCCTGGGTCTTTAGCATGCATTTAGGATATCTTAGTTCATATTTTGGCATCCAGATGGAATGAGACATAGGTTCCATGACAAATTGGACGTAGGTGGACCCCTTGAACTGTACCCTACCCAAAATAGGGGGGGAGGACTTGGGCACCCATGCCCTAGTCCTGCCTTATTTTGGGATAGCCCTAATTTCTAGGTGTCGGTTTGTGACCGTTATTAGGTCCCTTTGTCGACATGGTAAGTTTGAATTACGAAAATCTTGGCGGGAGTGCTTGTAATTGCATATATAAGCATGATTAGGCATTCATTTGTAAACTAGATTTCAACTAGATGATTACTAGAAAGCTATTGTGTTCCTAAGGTGATTCAAGGCTTTCATTGTGTTGCAAGAGCAGACTTGTGTGTTTTGTGTGTTGATATTTATAGATTTGAGCATCAATTTCCTCATGGAATGAAGGGCATCTTCCTCTCATGATAGCTTCACTACAAGGTGACATTATATTGTGTTTTTATCATTGATTCCTTTGGTTTTTGCCTCTACCTCACAAGGGCACGCACTCTTTATCTGACAATGATGTTCAGAGACTTAAGTGTCCTCTGGGGCTTGACTGAGGCAAGCCTCTAAACACCACAACCCCCAAAACAAGTCTTGTGATTGCAGGTTACAAGTGTCATATTTGGAAAAAGTGGAGTTGCAGGAAGGATTGGCAGGCATCAAGGATTCAAGATTTGAAGAAAAGTAGGACACCAGAGCACTTCCAGGACTTGGGCGCTCGCTCTAGTGTCCTCTGCATCTAAGTTTAGGGAAACAAAAGTTATAGGGCTGATCAGTGTCAGAAAGAGGTCCGGATCCCATGAAGAAACTGGTACCTTGGACTTGGGAACCCGCTCTAGTGTCCCCAACCATTCCGCTTCGTAACCCTGAAAACAAGTTTTCTATGATTTGGTATTTTACTCCTGTCTGCAAGAGCATTTTCTGTTATTCGTCAAGTTGTTGTCATATTTGCATAATTAGGGTTTTAATGGTCAATTGAGAATAGGAGAAGGAAAATTGATCATTAAATTCCCTAATCCAAGCTTCCCTACATTTGTAAGCCACTCGACCCTAGATCCTTGAATGTTAAGTGGAAACGCAGATTTAAACATTTAAACACTAAACATTAGCAAATCTAATTTTCCCCTAAACATTTTTGTGAACCCATGTTTTGGACTTAAATTGCAACTTGCTAAGTGTGTGTCTTCAGATTTGAATTGATTTCATTCATTCATATAGTCATTTATTTTATTGCATTGAGAAAAATTCAAAAAAATGAAAAATTCAAAAAATTCAAAAAAATTGCATTGTTTGGCTTACTAAATTGCATCAATTCTTCCTAAATTTTCCTAATTCACGATTTTTGCATCAAATCTGATATAAAATACAAAAAAATACAAAATTTCAGAAATTTGCATTGCATTTTCATTATTAATTTGCTAGGTTTTTGTAGAAATTTTGACAATTTTCATATAACCTAGTAATTCCAAAATTTAGGGTTTGTAGGCAAAATCTTTTCTCAGATTTTTCTACTGATTTTAGAGGCTCATTCAAATTTTCATTTGGCTGTAGTCTTTCATTTTAGTGTAAATTTGCATTTAGATTTAAAATATTTACAATTCTGCATAGAAAATTTCAACAAAAACTAGCAATTTTCATGCATTTTCATTAAATTTGCATGGGCATTTTGCATGTTCAAGCTTGAAAATAATTTTTATATCTGAGAGTATTTAATTTTTATCATAAATAAGACTTTAAAACATTCTCATAGCATTTTGTCCCAAGATCTCAAACCTAGGGCTTCAAAAACAACGATTTTCACTAAATTTGGCCTTATCGACTCTATAAACTTGCACCATAGGCGTGTTGTGAAGGATATTTTTGATTAATTTTCTATTATCAGGGTAATAATTTGCTTCCCCTCCTGAAAATATTCACAACATCCTTTTATCAGGATCTTGTAGTGAAAATTTTGCAATAAACTACACATTTTGACCATTTTTGCCCTAGGGTTTGACCTAGTTTGCACTCAAATCATGTTGTGATCAATTTTATGGATTGAGGTGACTAATATTATTTATATTATTTTTTGTACCTCCTAAAATTCATTACAACACCTCCTTTTCTAAGTTTGGAATTTAAAAACCATGAAAAATTGCATATTTTGCTATATTTTCACTAGGGTTTTACCTTAAGTGGCACTAAAAGCGTGTTGTGTTGGGTATTTTGGCACCAAGTGGCTGTTATTACTGATATTTTTTTTTTCCATCATCATTTTCCTCACAACACCCTTTCTTATACTATTTTGACATATTTTCACTATATTTCGACTTGGCATTATCTTGGATTTGCATCAAGAGTGTGTTGAGAAGGATATTATTGCTGTTTTGGACTAATATTAGACATATAATTTTCTTCCCCTAACCAAAAATCCTTACAACATCCTTTCTTTCATTCATTTGCATTGAAAAGAGTACAAAAATCAAGCATTTGAGGCTATTTTGGGGTATATCGTTTTGCACTTGCCTTTGATATACTTTTGGAAAACTGTTAAAATCTGATTTTACATTCATTTGGAGACATATATCATGGCTACTTCTTTGGAAGAATTGTTTTCATACATCATAGACATGGATCATTTCTCTAAATTCACTGATAAATATCCTCAAGTTCTGGAACAACTAGCACACATTCATGATGTTGATCTCTCTATGTGCTCCACATACAAAATCCTTTGTTATATATCTGATTTTGATAGCTTCACAAATCTCATGGGAATATATCCTTTGATATTGGATGATCTCACTAAATTCATGATCAATAATATATATTCTAGTGATGACCTCAAGATGTTAGATGAAGCCTTAGATGACTTTATGGGACATTCCACTACGATAACTATTGCTAAAACATGTGATGATAACTTTGGTTTACCTTATGATCCCTCTTCCAAGGTTGTTCCTTCTCAAGAGGACACTTTGATGCAAAAGGATGATTTCATTGGCACATCTCTTAACATCATACCACTAAATCTTCATTCGAATGCTCTCCCTGGCCAAGAGGAAGCATTAATGAATGAAGAAATCCCTTCAACAAAGAACATTCCATGGGTAGACGATGAGCTTTCATTTTATAGCAACAAAAATTCTATCATAATGCATGAAACCTCTATGGATCATCCTATCAACCCTGTTCCTTTAGTTGATTGTTCACATATCTTGGATTTCACTAGGGAAGAGAAGACCTTTAATGTCCCTCCTTTGTTTGAATATTCAAGTCATGTGGACATCACTAAGGATGTAGTACTAGTGGATGAGGAGAAGTCTCTCACATTAAATCCCTCAAGGAT
This sequence comes from Cunninghamia lanceolata, assembly GCA_027924645.1. Classification (NCBI taxonomy): domain Eukaryota; kingdom Viridiplantae; phylum Streptophyta; class Pinopsida; order Cupressales; family Cupressaceae; genus Cunninghamia; species Cunninghamia lanceolata. The sequence goes on from BSBN01000082.1 coordinate 6,985,227, forward strand.
AGATGTTGAGATCACTCAAAATAATTTGCTTCTCCCACCACCTAAGAGGATAGAGCATATGCGTACTAATGAACTTCAACAAGAACACATTCCACCTAACATTAATACAAACCAAGAAGCATTTAAGAATGAACAAAAGAATAATGACAATGACTTGGCAATTATACCTTATGATTGGAATGACGACAATGATTTTCTTGATGACAAGACTTAGCATGAAGACCTTATAAGTAAGTATCTCTAACCCTTTATTTCTTACGTGATGTGCTTCCCTCGTGATGTGTTATATGTTGTTTAGGCCTCCTGGGATGACCCCTGATTCTCTCATAAGGTCCGGGATACCAGGAGACTGCCCCTGTTGTGACCTTCATCTATTTGTATCATCATTCTTTCAAATCGCTTCTCTCTCTGATTTCATTGTTGTGTGTTGTGTCTTACGGACATAGCATCGTGGTTGGTGACCTTGGACCACCCTCCTACGTGACTGTCCCTAAGACACTTGTTTCTCCTCTCTTATTTATTGTTTCCTTTCCTTTAGTGTTTCCACCTGGCGGGCGGATGACGACAAACATTTATACTGATGCGGACCTAGTGTCCCTTTCGAGAGCAATCAAAAAATGGACATAGTTCCTAATATGACGATGGCGTTGTATATCTTATTCAACGCTTGGCTAGTGGAAGCACTCGTGCTTTCCGTGTAGTGAATTTTATGATGTTTATATCACATTTACAAACCTTAACAATACTGTTGTTCTATGCACATTTGTTTGTCTTTGAATCTGGCCTTGGTGGTACTCGATTCGAAGAGCTTCATGATATAGCCCTACGGTTATCGTTGAACTCCAAATTCATGGTATAACCTTGGCTCTTTGTGTGGTTAATCATATGCATTAATGTTGTTGTTTATCATGATTTTGTAGACACTAACATGTTTCTTGCAGGGATGTGTTTGTGGGAACATTTGACGATCGTAAAGTACATGTCACCTCCAGGGAGCATGGCCTTTGCGAGAGCTTGTGTTCCCTTGTGTGTTTTCTTCCTACCTTAATGTGCTTGATATCGATACCTGATATCAACCACCTTAAGGTGGGGGCATATATAAGGTAAGGTGTCTGTTATAGATGTTAGCAATGTGTTTGACCTCAGATGCAAAGACTTGTGCCTTAGGGTAGTGCATCATGCATCCTAAGTTTGTTTGCAATCAATCAATCAATCATGTAAGCCCTCTGCAGAGGTAGGATATTGAGCATATCCTTTTTCTTAAGCCCTCTGCAGAGGCGGGGACGGAGCAGATTACATCATCCTGTCATTTTCAAAAGTCCTCTACGGAGACGGGGAGCGGTTCTATGACTAACTCAACCCTTAGGCATGTCTTTGGCGATTGTTGTGGCGAAGCCCAATCGTTGGTGTGTGCCTGTAATGTGCCTGAGATGGTGTTGGACCTAGAAATAGGTACACACCATCGCTTATCTGCCATGTTTTCTCCGTGTCTTCAAGTGTGTGTGTTTTGGCATGCTTGTTTTGTGTGGCGTGTTTGTTGCCCCATATGCAGAGACTAGCACCCTCGAGTAGTGTTTCCTAGATTTTGGGAGGTTTTACGTGTCTTACTCGTGTGTTGCCCCATATATACAGAGACCTACGCCCTAGGGTAGTGCATCCTGTATTATGGGAGGTTTGTTTATTTTCCAGTACTTGCATTTGCATTTCATATATATGAGAAAAAGAAAAGAAAAGATATCATTTTTATCTTCTATGCATTAATGTGTCTTCTATGCATGGACTGCATTCTTTGTGTTTTACGTGACTGTAATTGTCTTCTCCGTGTTTTACGTGCCTGTTACTATCTTCTATGTGATTGGCGTGTCTTGTCCGTGCTTGGCGTGTTTGTTGTGTTTGTGACCTTACTTTAATGCATGTATTGGCCTCACGTTTATACATACATTAAAGTGGGGGCTAAATGTAACGTTGGAAAATGTCCCCTTGGGGGCTTTTCCCTCATAAGGTTTAGCTCCTGGGTCTTTAGCATGCATTTAGGACATCTTAGTTCATATTTTGGCATCCCGATGGAATGAGACATAGGTTCCATGACAAATTGGACCTAGGTGTATCCCTTGAGTTGTACCCTACCCAAAATAGGGGGAGGACTTGGGCGCCTATGCCCTAGTCTTGCCCTATTTTGGGGTAGCCCTAATTTCTGGGTGTCAGTTTGTGACCGTTATTAGGTCCCTTTGCCGACATGGTAAATTTGATTTACGAAAATCTTAGCGGGAGTGCTTGTAATTGCATATATAAGCATGATTAGGCATGCATTTGTAAACTGGATTTCAACTAGATGATTACTAGCAAGCTATTGTGTTCCTAAGGTGATTCAAGGCTTTCATTGTGTTGCAAGAGCAGACTTGTGTGTTTTGTGTGTTGATATTTGCAGATTTGAGCATTAATTTCCTCATGGAATGAAGAGCATCTTTCTCCCATGAGAGCTTCACGACAAGGTGACATTATATTATGTTTTTATCATTGATTCCTTTGGTTTTTGCCTCTGCCTCACAAGGGCACGCACTCTTTATTTGACAATGGTGTTCAGAGACTTAAGTGTCCTCCAGGGTTTGACTGAGGCAAGCCTCTAAACACCACAACCCCCAAACCAAGTCTTGTGATTACAGGTTATAGGTGTCGTATTTGGGAAAAGTGGAGTTGCAGGAAGGATTGGTAGGCATCAAGGATTCGAGATTTGAAGAAAAGCAGGACACCGGAGCACTTCTAGGACTTGGATGCTCGCTCTAGTGTCCTCCACATCTGAGTTTCAGGAAATAGAAGTTACAGGGCTGATCAATGTCGGAAGGAGGTCTGAATCCTACGAAGAATCTGGTACCTTAGACTTAGGCGCCCGCTCCAGTGTCCCTGACTGTTCCACTTTGGAACCTCAAAAATAAGTTTTCTGTGATTTGGTATTTTACTCCTATTTGCAAGAGCTTTCTCCATTATTTGTCAATTTGTTGTTGTATTTGCATAATTAGGGTTTTAATGGTCAATTGAGCATAGGAGAAGGAAAATTGATAATTAAATTTCCTAATCCAAGCTTCCCTACATTTGTAAGCCACCTAGGGTATGATAGTGCTCACCACTCAACCCTAGATCCTTGAATGTTAAGTGGAAAGGCAGATTTAAACATTTAAACACTAAACATTAGCAAATCCAATTTTCCCCTAAACACTTAGTAGATTAATTAATGTGTTGAATGATGCCCCCTCGAGAGGATGGGTGATTTGGAAGAATACGAGTGTGCTCTCGAAATGAATGGATGTAAGGAGAAGGGGGAGATAAAAGATGGAAAATGGCGAAAGAGGAAATATAGAAAAAATGGAGAAGATAAAAAAGATGGATGCAAGAATGATGGATTTATTATGAGGAGTAGTTATGTTGACTTGAGTAGAGCAATCCTATAGTTTGATATAACACTAGACATTATGCACCAAGGTATAAGGACCAGGGTGACTATATGTCTTGTGTACCCAGCATAATACAACCTTGTCTAGACGTATGAGGAAGGATACTTAGAGCATTAAAGTCCTAATGCACAAAAGGTATGATATGACCTTAGATGCAAAGGATAATGCAAAAAGCTATTCCAACATACACAAGATATGAATATTAGCTGGAATGATAAGGACTTGATACAAATACAAGATAAAATGATAACATGCATAAACAAGCAAGCATGCACAAATGATTCAAAAAACAAACAAGATATTGCCCCTGTCAAGTTATAAACCAATGATCAATTAATTAATGACTTTGATGATAGTGTTGTCATTGTGGGGAATGATATATCCCTAGATCAACACAAGGATGTGGGATTGATATATCCCATTGATGATTGATGTATGATGATTAATTGATTTGGTTTATGACAAGATTAGGATCAAGACCAAATGATGTGATTGGATGAGTGGGCTAGATTGATTGACTAGATTGGTATGGATTAAGGATGACTTGCATTTGGTTTATTGCTTGGATTTTTTGAATATTTGATTTTTTGTATTTTTTAGAGATTTTATTTATTGTTTTTGGATATTTTTGAGATTTATTTTTGGATATTTTTTAGATTTGTTTTAATTGTTTTTAGATATTTTTTATTGTTTTTGGATATTTTTGAGACATTTTTATTGTTTTTGGATATTTTTGAGATTTTTTGATTTTTTTGGATATTTTTGAGATTTTTTGATCGTTTTTGGATATTTTTGAGATTTTTTGATTGTTTTTGAATATTTTTGTTTTATGGGATGACATTGTATTGAAGTTTGGATAGCCTTGTTGCTAGATACCAATGACAAGGGAAAACTGGGTCTAGATGCAAGGATGAAGATGGGATTAGATAAGTGGACAAAAGGATGGGTGATAATAAATGTGATGGAAGACACACGATAACGGGATGGATAAAAGGGTAGGCGATAGTGTGTGGGATGGAAAGCTCATGATAGAGGGATGGATGAAAAGATAGACATTAGTGGATGGAATGGATGTATGCATCATAAGTGAGCTAGGATGTGATCTCCAAAGACTATGTCACATAGGAATAACATGCCCCATTCTAGGTAGTATGTTTAGGATTTTACATGACAAAACATAGGATGAGATGGTGATTGGATTAGTTGGAAAGGATGAGGTATATCAAGAGATTTTCTAAAGAATTTTTCAACATTTTTCCCCTGTCTTTATCACGATCAAAAGGAGGAAGGGAGGATGGATGGATAGATGGGTTATGTATATGGATATAATGATTAAGGATGGTAAGATAGGATATGATGTGATTAGATAGGGGAATGATAGGTTGGAAATAATAGGTTAGATGAGACAACATGCCCCCAAGTGTAAGACACATAGATAATCAACCTACACATGATGCCTGTTTGCCAGGTTTTCATCATGGTACTTATCCATGGCACCACCAAGGTGGTTTTCACCATTGGATGAAGGGATTTCTCTTTACTATTTTGGTTTTTTTATTTTTTTATTTTTTTTGGAATACTTGGATGGAATAAGTGGATTTGGATAAGAAGGACTCAAGACTCTAGTTCCCTGAAAAGTGATAGTCCCATTTAAAGATGGATGACACGCATGGACCATGCCAAATGTTATCATGCTCATATATGTTGGTAGGGAATTGCGTGAGAGGGAAATGGATTAAGTGGATAATGGATTATGATGTGGATTATGTATGGAAGGATTATGCAAGGATGGATGGGAGATAGTGGATTATGGATGGAAAGATAGTGGATTATGATGTGCATTATGAATGGAAGGATAGTGGATTATGCAAAAACATGGACCATAGGGATATGATGGGTGAAATATATGGGATAATGGATATAAGATGGAGAGATGGAGGTATGTGGGAATGTTGTGGAATGGAAAGGAACCAAGACCAACGGTTGCAAACACCATGATAAATATTGAAGATTTTGATTAGAAGGAGGTGTAGGAAGTAATGGACGTGTTTTCTAAGGGGATGGTCGATGTAGGAATTTAGGTACCCACATAGACATAGGATTTTTATGATTTTTGCATTGGAATTTATGGGATGAAGGAATTTGAGATTTTTGGATGAAGTGAGATTTTTGGGATTTTTGGGATGTGGATGCTTCATTTGACATGGTTTCTTTTTGCTTAGGGACCCAAACCATTTTATTTTTGGACTTTTCTTGTGAAAGTATGGGCTTGGGTAGCCTTTTGGATAGATTTTGCTTGGACTCTTTACATTGATGCCTTAAGGCATAAGTATTTTTAGGATTGTTTACTTTATGGGCAGAGGCATCCAATTTTTTTTTTTGAATCCCATGGACTTGGTGGAAGTTTCATGTTTGGTCGATGTGTGAATTTGATGATCATGATTAGGAATGTGAGGGGATTTATGGATGGAGGGATTAAAAGTGGGTTTGTGGATAAATGGATAAGGTGATTGGATGATAGGGATATTAGGCGTTGGGATAAGTGGAGGTAGAGTGGATGGAGGGATATTAGGAGTTGGAAGTAATGGAGGTAAAGTGGATGGAGGAAGGTGTATGGTCACATGCTTTTGGGATTTGCAGGATGATGGCAGAGGAATGGTAACATATGTTTTGGGGATATATGACGTGATTTATGATGGAAAGGAGTGGATTTAGAAGGCATGGAGGTAGTACCAACATCTTGGGATTGTTTTTCTTGGGGAATATAACCAAGGCCATATGATCGTGGAGGGAATTTGATATGGATGGGTTCCAAAATACCTTGTTCATGAAGGCCTAAGCCTTTACCTTGATAGTTCATTTTTGGAGTATGCAATGGACAATTTGGACACTAGAGACTAGCTCATTATTTGATGGGGAAGGTGAGGTGGTAGATAATGGTTGTTTCTCTCCTAAGGAAGAACATTCATGGATGAAGGTGGTAAGACCAAGGGTATATGATGGTGGATGTGAAATATGGTCAATAGTGGGTGATGAAGGATTATTAGGATCTTGATTATCATTATGCTCATTAAGATCCAAGCTATTTGTTTGATCATATATGTTTACTTGTGAGCCAAGTGTCTCATCAATGGAAGTGGATGTTGTTGGATCATGGATAGGACTAGGTGGAGGATGGATAGGGGTAGTTTATATATCTTGCTTATGGATAGGTGTGGGATTATGGATAGGTAGAGTGATAATATTTTGACCATGGAATGCATAAATTTGGCTAAGAGGATCATCATGGTTCTCTTGATCATAGATAGGATTAAGTGTGCTATAGATGGGATCGATTTTCCCGTGTATAGGTTCTTCATCATAGATAATATCTTGATCATAGAAAAGATATAGGTTATGGATGGACAGAACTTGGATTGCTTGCTCATGGTTAGGAACTTGATCATGGATAATATCTTGATCATAGAAAAGATATAGGTTATGGATGGGTTGGATGGAGGTGCTTTGATCTTGATTTCGATAAAAGGTTGATGTTTCCATATGTGTTAGATTACACTTTTGACATAGCTCTTGATTTTGGATGGAAGTGGGAGTGGGAGATTCTTGGATAGGTTTGATAGGTTGTAGATGCTCAACAACATGAGGGTATAATGGATCTTGACTTGGACTCATGGTAGGATACTCTTCAATAGGCTTGATGGGTGGTGGACTATATGATCTATTTGGAGGACTAGACATGTTATTTTAAGGCTCTTTAATAGGCTCTTAGATAGGTGTTTGATGACATGGAGATGGTTGATTCCTTTCTAATAGCCATTGGATCACATCCTTCATAAGTGTATGTGTTGATGGACAATATAAGGGATGGATAATAATGGTGGATGGTGTTGTAGGCTTAGGATGAGGATTAGGTTGAGGGATAATAGGATTGGATGGATTAGGATTATCTAGTTTTATTGGGGGTAGCTCAAGCAATTTTGTTTGGACCAATTGTCGTAGGGTTATCTCCAAGGGATCCTTTGGTCAAAGATTAGAGGAACATGGGGACGAAGGTAATGAAGGGCTTGATGGATTAGAAGGTTGATGGACCTATTGGTTTTTTCCCTGACAGGATGCTCATTCCCAGATTTCCCTACAAGGTAGCCATCAGTGATCAACAGGATCTCTGGGCCAGGGGCCAACAGTGTAGGAGATAGACTCTATTTTTATCTCCTCTTCTTCTTCAGGCTCTGCAAAACCTAGGGGGTATTCCCTATTCAACACCCATGAGAATATGCTTGTGGGTTGGCTTGGGATGTTGATACAAAGCAGATAAATCCTCCTATATGAAGACCAAAACTGTGGGATAAGTGCAAAGGGGCTAGCTTTGGGCTTATGTTCAGTTGTGAATCAGAGGATCTTGGTCCTAAACTACTTCTAATGTCCTAATGGTTGTTTTGGAAGTATGAGTTTGATTTATGTTTAGATGCAAACCTGGACCTGGTTTATAACCTCAACACAGAGCTAGACTGGTGCCTATCCAGGGCTTGGAGTCAGTAGACATACACCTGTGAATGATCAGCATGAACACACTAAAACTGGATTTCAAGGGGATTTGTGTGATATCTGCCTTACAGATACCTCCCAATACAGAGTGTTAAGTTATCTCTACTTATGGCATCCCTATTGCAGTATATCCTTCCCAACACTTTAATCTACCCCTTGAGCAGAAGTTGAAAGATCAAGCATTCAATATAGGAATTCTATATTCTAGAATACCAGACACCCCTTAGATATCTAGATTCAAAAGGACACATGCAATACTGGAGACAGAATTAACAAAACACATGCAAATACAACATTACTCATATAAAATCAATCAGGAAATCAGTAGATTCATGCATGAGACATACAACAAGAGATACATAAACTCACAAGACCTCATGCACAAAGAAACCAAAACTAGTTGTATCTTATTATAGAGCTAGATATGTCCAATTTTCATCAACCTTCAATTGAGTAGCATCAACTTGCTATATATAGTAGGAAGGTGCACTCAGCATTAATTACATGGCACCAGTCAAAAAATCTGCCAGATACAGTACATTGAGAAAATGGCACTTAATGCATTCAATACAACAGGTGGGAGGGGAGACAGGGAGAAGTCTCGAGCCGTGTGCCACCGCCTGGGGATTCAAATCTTCAGTCGGGTACTAAATCCATCCACGCCATCGCCCATACCCTGTAACATCCACCATTAATGTCCACCTACTCGCGGCCTTGGGAAAAATAGTTAACTGTGCATTGTAAACCTTTCCCGCCAAAATACCTCATCCTGATATTTCAAATCATGCAGGATCTAATTATCCCACATGCACCCTGTGGCGACCTCTCCAATACTTTATATACTAGGTCGCAAGCATATATGATGTCAGTGCTTTTTCTCCTGACGACACTAGTATAAGCCTTCATCATCATCATCCTCTAGCATGACATCCTGTTGCTCGAAATATCACCCTGACGTCAGCAAGCCACCTCCTAAGCTCATCCCGATAATTCATATCACCCTGATATGAAAAATCACCCCGCAGAAAATATCACCCTGCGGGAAAGCATATCCGGACCTCATCACCTGATAAAAGATATCACCTTGATGTATAAATATCAGCCTGATGACCATCCTCACCTTCATGTGAAATATCAACCTGATATTCACCTTCATCGACACAACCTGATGCATCGGAGGAAGATCCTCCTGCTTAGCCGATACCAAATGTATGGCCGATGAACATCCTGATGACGTCACTGTCATATCCTGCTGACGTCATTAGCATATCTGCCTATCGCGCACCTCCTCATATCTGGATGACGTCATCGTCATATTCACAAATATCGGGGGATCTCCGCAAGATGACTAGTGTTAGAAATATGACCCCCCTGGATCTTGATGATGTCACCACCATATCGGCATCAGGATGATATTCGAAAGATAATTGGATATTTGAAAATATCACCCTGATGCACAAAAATCATGCTGCACTGCAGCTCCACTATAAGATCAGGGTGATATATGAATATGACGGATATTTGAAATGATCACTCCCACTAGACAGTGCATGAAGCCGACAGGCGGATATCTCCCTTCGGAAATATCATGCTACAGACAGGCAGAAAAGCAGATATCACCCTGACATAAGAATGACATCAGCATCATTAGGGTGAGAAAACAACGAACAAGAAGTGATAAAACAACATCAGGATGATCTTAACAAAGATCACCCGATGTTCAAATATGATGACCCCGATGAAAAACGGGTCATACTCAGAACTTTACAGCAACATCATTAGGATGATCTTAACTAAGATCACCCGATGTTAAAATATCACCCCAGTGAAAGATCATGCAGGCAGAAAATATGATGATGACCCTCGCAAGCAACACCAGGGTGATGACCAGAAACATGATGATGACGACCTCCTCCTTCGAAAAAAATATGATGCTGATGTTGAAACATGCTGAGGAGGCCCAAGGACTTAGAACTTTTTGGATTTTTAGGGAAGGTGCCTGCATCTTTATATGCTTGAAAATTGACTGCTCATGCATGCACCAACAGTGGCTCTGTCTGGGGATGCATGCCTCTTGCAGGCATGGCGAGAACCACATAACTCTGGGATGCAAACCAGTGCCTTATTCATTGGGCAATAGAGTCAAACTTGCACCAACCTACATCACCAAACACATTATTTTCAAATATTATTTTGGCGGCCCAGGGCAGCCAAAAAGGAAGAACCATAATTTTTTCTTGTCAAATGCCTGATTCCAAACTGGAAGATCCCAATCCCAACTGAAAAGATTGGCATAATCTGCCCATAATGTCATCTACTCAAATAGATATTCCACCACTTTTGAAAGCTTGCCACTATCATTTTCACCTCTATCATTTTGGATTTCAAAATTAGACATATAACCATACACATAATATTCTTCAACATTAGGCAACACATGTATGTTATATCCCTCAGACAGTACATCATACTGCTCTTGGCATTCTTCATCATCTACCTGATTGCTGCACACCATCAGGCACTCATCCAGCTGATCCAAAAATTGAAGACATTCAAAATAAATGAGACCCTCATCATCATCTATATCATTTATGGATAATGATAACAAAACTTGATCTGTACATCCATAATTGCACATGTCTGAACCAACTGATGATGAGCATCTATCGTCCACAGTTTGCAAATTAGTATCATCATCTTCAAACAAAGGGTTAATCCTACACCAATGAAGGTCATGACTCACAACACCAAATGCATCTGTAGGCTCATCATAAAGGGGATTCACACTCATTGCAAAGGTCTCTGTTTCTTCTTCATGACTATCCATTTCTTCTTCAGTATTATCAGATCTAAAGTCGTAAGAAGAACAAACCTGATCCATGAATTGATCATGGCTATCATCCTTATCATCTTTAATCTCTGATTGCCCCACATACAAAATTTTTGCTACTTCAATGTACTCTGAAGCTGAACTATCCACATCACTTTCCAGCCCTCTGATACTTCCTGATGAAACTGATATTGATTGTTGATCCATATGATCACAACTTTGCACAACTGGATCATTTAAACATGAAGGCTCTTTGATGAGGACTGGCATGTAAATGCTACTTGAAAAACCATTGTTTTCAACTTCATTTACTGGGCAAATCAAGACATCCTCCTCTATAACAGCAACATCATCAACTTGAAATGATGCAAAAACTAGGACAGCAGGGGTGTGAGTACTTTGACATTCATTGTCAATTCCTGAATTAGATCTTTCATTAACATTGGGGGCTGCAGGACAACAAATTTTTTTAGAAAAATAACCCTTTTGTATTCCATACCTCCAATTGTTTTCAATATCCATTGCAAACTGATGTGCTTGATGCAGTGTGGTGGGCTCCTTATCTCTCAATCTATAACTCATTTTCTTATCAAATGCTCCCAAATAGACAACTAGGCACAATGCATCATTAGGTCTTAAACATTCTGGGATTCTATTCAAAGCCCTCATAAATCTGAGGTTAAAAGCTGGGATCAACTCATCCTCTTCAATATGGATGTACATAAAGTCACTAATGACTACATATTCAGAAATTTTTTCACCATATTGCTCTAGAAATGCAGATTTAAAACCATGCCAAGAGCTGACAAAGTGAGCTGGAAGGTAGGAGAACCAATCCCTTGCATCTTCATCTAGAGATTGAACAAATAATCTCATAACTACATCTTCATGGTCAATCTCAAAATCATCTATAACATTTATAAACTGCTGCAAGTGTCTCTCAGCTGATTCATCCTTTATACCACTGAATTTAGGCAAATACCTTCTGATTTTAGGTGGAAGAGCATTTGGATAACCACAAATGCCACTGAAATTTATGGGCTTATATCTATCTATGTTGAAGCCTCTTTTATTACATGGTTGGGATTGACTACTATACATTTTTGCACTTGACACTTCACAAGGGTGCATGGGCTGACAATACATCTTTTTATGCTTTTGCAACCCTCTTTTCTACTCAGATTTTCAATCACAATATGACCTTAGGCCCTTAAAATACAAACTGCTATTTCAACCTGCCTAAAGTCCTCTATATGAGTCTTTTGAACAATATTGCATGCCCTTTTGAAATACAGAGTAGGTTCTAACAAAAGCATGCAAGCTTTGCTTTCACCAATGTTTCCCTTTTAACCAGTGCTATTTCACCAAATAGGGAACTTTTCAAAAACTTGAACAAATACCTGGATATGTTGTAGCTGTTGATAGGTTCATTCAACAGAGTCACCACCTCCTTGGCAGAGGAATGAGCTTCAAACAGGCTGAAGCTGAAAATTGATTTCTTTCTTTCTGGGTCATCCACTAGTAGAGCCACATATAAAACTTCAAATCTGCTGCAACAAGGCACTTCCAGGCCTAATTCTTTAATCTTTTAGACTCACACCTTCATGGATATGACATTGTCCCCAATGGAGTCGCCAATTCTATTGGTGACTCGGATGGGCACACAGATACATTCTTTTTTCATCAATCCTTCCCCAGTAGAGTCACCATTTTGTTGCGACTCAGATGGGCCACAAATAATTTACCAGAGTTGATTAGATAGTACTTTTACTTCACATCCCTAGCGAAGTCACCATTTTCTGTTGGTTTTTTCCCTGACAGGATGCTCATTCCCAGATTTCCCTACAAGGTAGCCATCAGCGATCAACAGGATCTCTGGGCCAGGGGCCAACAGTGTAGGAGATAGACTCTATTTTTATCTCCTCTTCTTCTTTAGGCTCTACAAAACCTAAGGGGGTATTCCCTATTCAACACCCATGAGAATATGCTTGTGGGTTGGCTTGGGATGTTGATACAAAGCAGATAAATCCTCCTGTATGAAGACCAAAATTGTGGGATAAGTGCAAAGGGGCTAGCTTTGGGCTTATGTCCAGTTGTGAATCAGAGGATCTTGGTCCTAAACTACTTCTAATGTCCTAATGGTTGTTTTGGAAGTATGAGTTTGATTTATGTTTGGATGCAAACCTGGACCTGGTGTATAACCTCAACACAGAGCTAGACTGGTGCCTATCTAGGGCTTGGAGTCAGTAGACATACACCTGTGAATGATCAGCATGAACACACTAAAACTGGATTTCAAGGGGATTTGTGTGATATCTGCCTTACAGATACCTCCCAATACAGAGTGTTAAGTTATCTCTACTTATGGCATCCCTATTGTAGTATATCCTTCCCAACACTTTAATCTACCCCTTGAGCAGAAGTTGAAAGATCAAGCATTCAATATAGGAATTCTATATTCTAGAATACCAGACACCCCTTAGATATCTAGATTCAAAAGAAGGACACATGCAATACTGGAGACAGAATTAACAAAACACATGCAAATACAACATTACTCATATAAAATCAATCATGAAATCAATAGATGCATGCATGAGACATACAACGAGATACATAAACTCACAAGACCTCCTGCATAGAGCAACCAAAACCAGTTGTATCTTATTACAGAGCCAGATATGTCCAGTTTTCAACAACCTTCAATTGAGTAGCATCAACCTGCTATTTACAGCAGGAAGGTGCACTCAGCATTAATTACATGGCACCAGTCAAAAAATCTGCCAGATACAGTACATTGAGAAAATGGCGCTCAACGCATTCAATACAACAGGTGGGAGAGGAGACAGGGAGAAGTCTCGAGCCGTGCGTGACCGCCTGGGGATTCACATCTTCAGTCGGGTACTAAATCCATCCACGCCATCGCCCATATCCTATAACATCCGCCATTAATGTCCACCTACTCGCGGCCTTGGGAAAAATAGTTAACTGTGCATCGCAAACCTTTCCCACCAAAATACCTCATCCTGATATTTCAAATCATGCAGGATCTAATTATCCCACATGCACCCCGCGGCGACCTCTCCAATACTTTATATACTAGGTCGCGAGCATATATGATGTTGGTGCTTTTGCTCCCGACGATACTAGTATAAGCCTTCATCATCATCATCCTCCAACATGATATCCTGTTGCTCAAAATATCACCTTGACGTTAGCAAGCCACCTGTTGAGCTCATCCCGATAATTCATATCACCCTGATATGAAAAATCACCCTACAGAAAATATCACCCTGCGGGAAAGCATATCCAGACCTCATCACCTGATAAAAGATATCACCTTGATGTATAAATATCATCCTGATGACCATCCTCACCTTCATGTGAAATATCAACCTGATATTCACCTTCATCGGCACAACCTGATGCATCGGAGGAAGATCCTCTTGCTTAGCCGATACCAAATGTCTGGCCGATGAACATCCTAATGACGTCACCGTCATATCCTGCTGACGTCATCAGCATATCTGCCTATCGCGCACCTCCTTATATTTGGATGATGTCATTGTCATATTCGCAAATATCGGGGGATCTCCGCAAGATGACTAGTGTTAGAAATATGACCCCCCCGGATCTTGATGACGTCACCACCATATCGGCATCAGGATGATATTCGAAAGATAACCGGATATTTGAAAATATCACCCTGATGCACAAAAATCATGCTGCACTGTAGCTCCACTATAAGATCGGGGTGATATATGAATATGATGGATATTTGAAATGATCACCCCCCACTAGACAATGCATGAAGTTGACAGGCGGATATCTCCCTTCAGAAATATCATGCTGCAAACAGGCAGAAAAGCGCATATCACCCTGACATAAGAATGATGTCAGCATCATCAGGGTGAGAAAACAACGAACAAGAAGTGATAAAACAACATCAGGATGATCTTAACAAAGATCACCTGATGTTCAAATATGATGACCTCGATGAAAAACGGGTCATACTTAGAACTTTACAGCAACATCATCAGGATGATCTTAACTAAGATCACCCGATGTTAAAATATCACCCCAGCAAAAGATCATACAGGCAGAAAATATGATGATGACCCTCGCAAGCAATACCAGGGTGATGACCAGAAACATGATGATGATGACCTCCTCCTTCGAAAAAAATATGATGCTGATGTTGAAACATGCTGAGGAGGCCCAAGGACTTAGAACTTTTTGGATTTTTAGGGAAGGTGCCTGCATGTTTATATGCTTGAAAACTAACTGCTCATGCAGGCACCAACAGGACCAATGGACTATGATAGGGCCTACATGATGGTGTTGGGATAGGACTAGTAGGCTCTTGTATGGGCATTTGATTGGATGATGAGGTAGGGTACCATAGGATGCATAAGCTAGAGTGGTGTTCTCCTTGTCAAAGGTACCATAAGGACTTAAGGACACTTGATTTTGGTGCAAAGGGTAACTTAGACTTGCGTGTTCTTGTTGTGAAGGAACTTGATAGCCTTGTGAATAGATTTGGTGGTGAGGTGAAATGTTAAGATAAGTAATTGGATGTTCTTGAGGTATGGATTAATATAGATAGGGGTTAACATTGGAAGAAGTGGGATAGGTTAATGCATGGGTAACATGATATGTGGTTGGAATAGGTTGGTATGAAGTTGAGGGGGATGACCCATAGGATTGAGGGGGGATATGTTGATATTGTATGGGTGATGGTATAGTGGATGATGTGTTAAATGAAGGTTGTGGTTGTTGAATGGATAGGGATTGTATTTGTTGAGTGTGGGATTGGTAGGTGGCTAGGAGTTGTTGGAATTATTGGTTTTGTTGCAATTGGGATTGGTGTTGTTGTATGATTTGTTGGTCTAGGACATGTTGTTGTTGGAATTGTTGGGGTTGTTGTTGGGTTTGTTGGTGTTGTGGTGGGGTAGTGACTTTTCCTGTTTATATAACATCCTAAGTTCGTCAAATATTTTTTGAATACCATAACGATCTTGCTCTAGGTTCTTGTTTTCTAGTGTCAACCATTTTGACAAAGGATGGATTAGATGAGGCTCAAGAATGGGATAGATTATGGTGAGGATTAGAAGAAGTTGGATTGGATTGGATGATTATTAAGATGATGTGGATATGGATTTGATGATTAAGATTTGGATTAGGATGAAAGTGATGATAAGGAAAATTAGAATGATGTAAGATGTATTTATTAATAGCTTGACTTAGGCAACTTTCAAACAAAAGATTTCACATGTACATGCATAAATCACACACACACAAGACACAATGGCAAGTTTGACTTATCAAGATTGATTGCTATGATTATGAAAACACTTGAAGACACATCAACAAGCCTAATATTAGTCAAATGGGTGTGGCCAAGAGGTCCTAAGCTAGGATAAACAAATTGTCTAAGGATGTCTCCAATATACATAAGGTACGGGGGGCCCGATTCTGTGAAATGAAAGTGAAATAATGCCACACAACTGAGAGAAGAGGGTAACCCACCCTTCACCTTCACTTCCCCAAGGTATAAATTTCTTGGGGGCTTAGCCCAAACGACAAGATTCCAACTTCCAAGAGGTATGTCTTTCGATTCACTCCTCACTTTTTATACTCTGTCGGAACACAAGAGTTGAGGTCGTCCCTTGGAGTGGTGTGTCTCCAAGCAGGCCTCCTAAGAAGGGTGACAAAAGAAAATCAAGTGGTGCTTTTTATCTCCAAGATCACCTTGTGGTGCGAGGAGAAAGCATAGATACACACTTGACTCACACTTGCAATTTTAATTAAACCTTAGGAATTGAAATGTGTGTGTGAAGATGAATGGATTAAAGGATGTTTTTGATTCCCAAGATCACACGAAGTGCATGAGAAAAACATACACACCCTAAATTGTACTCAAATCCACCAAGAAATTCAAGTACAAGTTCGTTTTATACCCAAGTCCAAATATGATGATGAAGACACGTGTTCATTTTAAGACCAATTTCTAGTATGATGATGCAAACAATTGTTCATTTTAAGCCCAAATCAAAGTGTGATATTGCAAACAAGTTTTTGATCAATTGAAAGTGCAAAAGTTGGATTGTGTGCACCTAGAATGTTTGTATTTAGATTTGATGGTAATGTTGATGTAGATGTAGTGCCTTATGTCTTCCCCTATGCCATCAAAACAAAAAAAAGAACAAAGACACTTGCAAACCCACTTGTTAGCGTGAAAAGTGAAATCTAGAATTTTTTTGATAATTATGATTAGATATAGCAGATTGGATATCACCAATAGATTCCTTATGATTTTCCATACAATTTCAAAAAAAATTCATCAAATTTCATTAAGTTTTGAGAAAGTTATGAGGGTTTGAAGTTTGAAGGGCTATTTCAAAATCACAGGCGCACTGTTACAGGACAAAAGCATGTCGTTACAGAGCAAAAGTGCGCCTTTATAGATCAAAAGAGCACCTTTATAGACCAAAAGCATGCAGTTACAATCGTAGACACGTTTATGTTCCTGTTGCATAAAAAACATGGAATTTCTTTCAAAAAGTGTTAGATTTAAGGGACGTGGGTCCCACCGGGCATGCCAAAACGTGTTGGATGAAAACTAGGATGCAAAGACAAATGAAAGCAAATGAAAATCAATATAATTATACCTTTCCTTGCATACAAACAAACCACATGGATTGGGCGTATTGAAGTTTCACCCAAACTCCAATGGATTGCTCCTTGCTTTGTTGATATGTGGATTGTTTAGCTCAAGCATAACCAATTGTACGAGGATGATACATAAGAGGATCTAGAATGATTTCAACAATATGATGTTGCATGAAGATAAGAGATAAGAGGATATAGAATGATTTTAGTAGCATGAGATTAACAGAATTAGAGATCCTTGAGAGATGAGGAAGACTTTTCATTTATAGACCTTCAGGAATGAAGAACAATGGTTGTGAATGATCAGAGAGATCAATGGCTAACAATGGTTGAGAGGATTCAAATGAATGAGAGGGACAAGTGTCCTTGTCCTTTCATGAATTATGGAGGCTAACAAATTTGATTGAGGAGTTGACTAAATTGATTGGTTTGTTAACAAATTGATTTGTTATCAAGATTGATTGATGAGTCAACTCAATTGATTGATCTGTTACTTGATTTGACTAGAGGAAATTATGGTGAGAGGGGATAATGGGGAAATTAAATAAATAAATTATTTAATTTCATGTGCACATGGATAAATAAATAAAATATTTAAATTTTATTTATTTTGGAGGGAATGAAATATTAGCTTTAATTACATAAATAATTTAAATTTATTTAATTAATGTGTAGAGGAAATTTAATTTAATTAAATAATTAGAATTATTTAATTAATATGGAGGAATAAGATGGAGATCAATAGGTGAAATTAATCAAATAATTAAGAATTATTTAATTAATGTGAAGTATGAATGTCTGATTTGGGAATGGGACAATTTTAGGTGTCTACAATTTTTAATTATGTAAAAAGTATTTATTTGTGTTGTATCTTTAGTGATGTGTTTAGCCACATTAAATATTTATTTCGGTCCACTTGTAAAGTTGTATGTAATATTGGTTAGATTATTTATGTGTGAGACACAGGACACATATTTAATATTTATGATAAATATTTAATTTTGGGGTCAATGGTTTTGTGCTCTCATGGTTTTAAGATGCATGGTTTTGCCAATACCACAAGTTGTATTTATGTGCGCTTGATTCTATAAAAGCAAGCACATGTTTAGTAGTTTGGATGGTCATTTGGGTTGTCATTTATTTAGAGCTCTCCTAAAGAGTGCATATGTCAAGCATGGCATGGGATGTGTGGTTGCTTTGACACATAGAGGATGCATTGGAGGAGATTGATGTTTCATAAGTATTCATGGAGACTCTATAAGTGTATTGTAGTGTTTTCATTTCTGAATAATACATTGACTGTGGATGCTTTTGGAAGGTGGGTTTTTCCCTCTTGAGGGTTTACCCAAGGTATAACTTGTGTTATCTTGTGACATGTCTTTTGATATTTGCATTATGGTCATTCTATAAGCTTGCATGCATCATTTTCTCTTATAGGGTTATATAGGAAATGGTTTGATCAACCTGTAATTTCCTAACAAGGGTCTACAACAAAGTCCTCATTTGTCAAGGTGGCCATGACTTGTGTAGAAGCATCAAAATTCCCAAGTTGACCCCATTGCATAGCTCTTAGTAATGTTGGGTCCAAAGGGGGTATCTCATGATAAAAAGGAATAATGTGCTCAAACATCCATGGCATAATCAGTGAAGGATAATTGAATGCAAGAGCCCCTCATCATGAAATCTGGTATAGATCTTGGTAGACCAAGGCTAGTATGTCAATGCCCCATGCAAAATTTGTACCTTGCTCTAGGCACTAAATGATTGGTGACCAACACCACTAAAGCATAGGAACCTTCTTGCCTCTTGACAAGCGAGAGGAAATAAGGTCAGTTAAGACCTTTTACAAGGGTGGAATGACAAGTTTAGGAACTATAGTAAGCTGAATGCCAACCCTATCTCTAAGTCGAGTCTCTCCCATCATAGTTGCCTTAGCTAGTCTCTCTCGCTTTGACTCTCTCTCAGGTAGAACAAGTGGTTCCCACTTTGACAAGAACCCCAAGGATGTGATAGACATCATAGAGAGTGATAGTCCACTCTCTAGAAACTACTGGAAATAAGAAAGTGTTATACTCTACATTGTAATAAGGATATCGTGGCATATACATGACAATGGATGGACAATTGGAATTCGTGTAACTCTAGCCAGTCCCATTCTCTGAAGAATGACATAGTCTAATAGATAATACCTCAAGAGCATACATGTACTTGGATTTCTCATGGTATAATTCCATTGTATATAAGTGTCCTACAAGAAAAGGAATGTTAGGTTAGACATTCAAAATCTTAGAAAATCCTAAAAAATTGTAAAATTGTAAAAACCCTCAAAATCATTAAACTTTGAAAATCCCTAAAAATCAAATATTTATATCAAAATTAGCAATAAAAGGAGAATTTAGTGGTAAATCAAGCAAGGTAAGCATTTACAAATGTTGAAAATATCAGTTTGGCCTTTGATCTTGTCAAACAAAAGCTTTGGGAGGGTTTCTCGAGTAATCCAAGTTGAAGTGGCAGGGTTGCCCAGGTGACCTACCTTGATAAACGGGGCAACCTAAGGCCATGCTCCAAAGTGTCCCAATGGGCCTATAAATACATTTTTTTCGACAAAAATAAGAAAAATGAAAGGAGGCAAATAAAGGAAACCTAAAATCTAGTCGAATGCAACATAAAATTTCAAGTTTAACAAATGATTTCAAGTAAATAGAGCAAAAAAAAATTCTAAGGTTTCAAGGAGAAGATTCCTCATTTCTCATATCTAAGGGTCTATGGGAAGCTAAGTCGTAGCCATGATCATGATCTCCTTGTCACAAGCTTTCTGTTGGCTACTCCCTCACGAAGTTTCATCTTTGTTTCATCGATTTCTCTCATTTCCCCTCTTTCTTGTCCTCTCTTTTTTAGCTTAAAATGTAGTTATGATGTTTTTTTTGAGTAGTTTTTCTCTTATAAGCCTTGATTTTGTCCTCATTTTATGTGTTTCTCTCATCATTATTGTAGGTCGTTGCGACAAGGCTAGACGACTTAAGTAAACTCAACATCTATGTACGTTCTCTTGTCTTTTTAGTACTTTAAACTGATCATATATTGGACTTATGCTTGAATTGGTTTGTATTATAGGTCTAGATTTGGGACAACAAAAAAAGCTAAGATCCATGCTTCAGGAACGATGCCTACCTTTCATGTAGACTACTGTTCTCAAGAGGGCAAATATGTAAGTACCAAAAAATTACATAGGCTAGCTTGGAAATCCACTGATGATGTGGTGGTATAACTCATGAAACTCAAAGACATGAATCATACTTCTCTCAACAATATCATGCTTGGTAACGCATCCCCCAGCCTCTTTATCCCCTAACCCACCTTGTTCAATCTTTGAGCTCAATTCCTAGATCTTGCATTTTGCCTATCAAACCTTTTTTGATCCTCTTCCAGAGGGTCTCCCTATAAACCTTCAGGGTCACTTAGGTAACCTATTCTCAAGATGTAGGGTCATCATGGAAAAAGGGGCGATCTGGGTCCCAAAAGGGGCAACCCTATCATTTTGGATGTGCATGAGTTTTTTTAGTTTAGAACCTTTTTTTCTTAATTTTTAGGTTGTTTTTCCTCACCTTTTTTCATGCTAACTAATAATTCTCCTGCTTTCTTTCCAACAAAAACTCTCATTCAATTCTTATCTCCTCATGAAAGTTGAAAAATTAACTTCTTCTCTCTTATTTTTCTTTAGTCTTCTTGTTTCATTCCTATCTTCTCTTCTATTCTTGGCAACTTTCCCATTTCATCTTCAGTTAACTTTTATGAGCTTATCTCTTCATTTTTCCCTCAAATCCTACCCTTTTTCTACCTATAAATACCCCTCCCCTCTTCATTGTTTAGAATGATTGAGTCTTTTATCTCACACATTCACAAGCTTCATCTCAAGCAAGCTTCTTGCAATACATCGAGAGTCTTTTCTTTATTTGTTTTAATTTTAGTTTTTCAAAGCTTCAAATATTTCCTTTTAGGAGGTTGTTTTCATGTGTTCTTGTCTTGCGAAGCTTGTGCATAACAACCCATTAGCATCCTATGATCTTTATAGGACTTTGAGAGCCTTTTCTTTCTTTCTATTTATTAAAGCTTCTAAGCTTCTTTCATTTCAAATTTCCTCAAATCCCCATCCCTTCCTGTCATCAAGCGAAGGTAGAGAAGGTTACCACAAAGCTAGATCTTTGAGGACACATGCCTAGCACTAGCATCTTTACATTGAACTATAGGTTCTTTATTGCTTTATATATTGGGAAGAATAATTAACAAACACTTTTACCCTTGAGGAAGTAAAACTTGTTTTTATTTTCTCTTGGTTTTAATGCTTTTCCTAGATCTAGTTTCAATTTATTACATTGTTAAATAGGTTGCATTCATACATCTCAAAATCGATCTCAAAAACACAGACATAGACAAATTGCATTAGGAAAAGTCATTTAAATTGCATTCATATTTCCTTTTTTTAAGCAATTAGCTCATCTCAAAGTAAGAAAAAGAATAAAAAATATTGCACACATTTAGCATTATCTACATTAAAAAACTCGTTCAAACTCAAAAACCAACAAAGAAATTCCCTTGATTTCATCATGAGGTTCCGAATCTCTCAAAATTTAAACCCTCAATTTGAATATGAGATACCAAATCACTCAACAAAATAGAATATCCCTCTTCTTTCATTCACTACATACACTCGATGTGCTCAGGTGTAAAAGAGGACTAGATAAAATGAATCCCAAAGGAAATTAGGGAAAATCTCTATCAACAACCAAACCCAATAGAAGAACAACCAAACCCAACGGAAGTAACAAATCAAGAGGAAGAGGAGATCTGAGGGCTAAACCAACAACAAAATGAACAAAGACATCTAGAGGAGATTCACAATACAGAACTTAGGCTCCTCAAATTCGAATGAAGGAGATATTTTTCATCTCTATATAGCAAACGAGTTAAATAGAATCAGAGAAAATGACCCTCAAGGTTCAACATCAACATCATAACAATAATGATCACAACAATAATCAACAAAACACTCAAAACACAACTACGATCAACCTAACTGTAATCTGCAACATTTTGCTCTCTCAAAAAACATGAGACCCCCTTAGTTTTTCTGACACTTAACTAGCTCCTGCCATGAGAGGAGTGATTGGGAGGTTACCTCTACAAGGATATTTTTCATGTGCTACATCAGAGTCTAACTCACCTCAATTGAGTCTAAGTCAATTCTGAACAACATAGTATCATCAACTTGTTGGTAGCCTCATCTACTTGACTCATACTCACCTCGACATTTCATTTATAGTTGGCATGGTTTCACGCTTCATGACAAAGCCACATGAGATTCATTGGAAGGTAGCCAAACACATCTTACACTACATTTAGGGCACTCATACACATGGGATTCACTATGCAATAGACACATGTTTATATTTGAATGGATACACAGACTTTGATTGGACTAGTGATCTTGATGATTGCAAGTTCATATTTGGCTATAGCTTTCACCTTGGTTCTAGTCCCATTTCTTGGCAGAGCAAGAAGC
This sequence comes from Cunninghamia lanceolata, assembly GCA_027924645.1. Classification (NCBI taxonomy): domain Eukaryota; kingdom Viridiplantae; phylum Streptophyta; class Pinopsida; order Cupressales; family Cupressaceae; genus Cunninghamia; species Cunninghamia lanceolata. Next base: position 7,008,283 of record BSBN01000082.1, read on the forward strand.
AATGTGCCATTGCTCTCTTTGACTAAGGTTGAGTGTTGGTGGGATGTCATCGCTGCCACTAAAGCCATTGGGCTTCAAAATATCCTCACTAAAATTGGCATCAATTTCTAGAATCCATTAGTCATCTACTACGACAACTAGAGTGCCATCCAAATCTCAAAAACCCAATCTATCATCAACAAATTAAACACATCAAGATCCACATGCATTTTCTCAAGGAGTTGGTTTAGAAGTAGGTCACTGATTTGCAATATTATCTAATAGCAGAGTAGGTTATAGATATCTTCACCAAAACCATCACTAAGAGAAAGTGCATCCATCTTTGAGCTCTGTTGGGGGTGTGAGACATTTCTTCAGGGGAGTCACTTAGCCCTTCTTTCTTCATCTTCTCATGGAGGAAGTTTTCTGGCATTGGGTTTTTTTCCTCTTCTATTTGAGGGGATCTTTTGTACATGGGTACCTCATTAGGCCTTGTATCCAAGACCCATATTTACATCTTTGCATGTCTTTTCTTCCCCCTAAGTTGCACTTAAGAGAGAGTGTTGGTGTGAACAGGGTACTTTACCAATCTAGTTCTAGATATTTAGGTCCTTTTCACACTTAGTCAATTTTACTTAGGGACTTTTTCATTTTATCCCATATTGGTTGTGTTTTTAGTCTCTTGGGTGGAATATCCTATATATACCCCTTATCTTTCTCATATGAGCATCTCATTGTAATCTAGCTTTTGCAATCCCATTGAATAAAATATAATTCATTCTATCTTTCCAATTTTCTATTTTTCCTTTCCTTTCATTCTTGGGTGGCTTCACATCCAAATCTTACACCGCATAATTTTCTAATCTTCAATAATCTAACATAGAGTCAAGACACCATACACCATCCAAACCCTCATCAAGGTAGAGCATGTTGAGTGCTCATTCGATCAGGGACTCATAAATAAGACTATCCCATTACAAGTTATTGAGACACAACCACCTAAATGGATAATGAAGTGACCCATCTAGAGAGAAATTTAGATGAGGCTCAGGTAGCTTGTGAAGCCCTCCATGTTGCATATCAAGTTGAGTGATTAACAATGCACCAAGTGGTGCCAAAAAAATTTTGGAAGAAAGGACTAATAGGGGCATCCAACCCCCACTCCACAATAGCCCACCTCAAGGGGGCAAGGCCCAAGAATGAAGAATAGGGGGAGAGATGGTCAAAGATCTCATAGGCACCTTGGTCCAATGGATATGGACTCTCGAGGTGGGAGGTCCCAAGAAACCTCTTCATGACAAAGCTAAGGTAAGGTATAGGTCCCTAAGGCGATGATGACATATAAACCCATTCACTACCACAAAAAATGATCAAGGCTAGGGAAAACTCAGCTGCTCCCATACATCAATTTTTACTCTAGTAATGCCAACAATGAGGCTTTTGTGCCTCTCTTCCTCTCGTCATACACTATTGCAAGCTTGAACCAATTAGTTGGGATACCCACCAATTAAAATCTAAACCAATTAGGTGGAACACCTCCCACTCAAAATCTAAACCAAACAATTCCACTAGGTTTTCAATATTTAAACATGCTATTGCCCAACTATCCAATCTTTTTTGGATGCCAAAAACTGGGCATGTTCTTTCAAGTATAACAAATGTAGTAGGCTCCACTCATAGGGCTTATGTTTTAAGGAATCACTGCCCTATACATAACCCCTTTTTAGGAACATACCTTGATTACCTCAAAGAGGCATTGAATCACCTAATTCACAACATCATGTTGATGTAGCCTCTCCCTAAACTTCCTAAGTTCAAGGGGGTAGGAGACCCTAACTCATGCATAAAAGCTTACACAATAGTGGTATAAGAACTTCTTCCCTAGGATGGGGTGGTCGCCAGAATCCTTCAAGAAACTTTGGAGGGAATTACCTTGGACTGATATTATAGACTTCCTAAGGCATCAATCCACTCTTTCCACCATCTCATTAGTGAGTTTGTCATAGCATTCAATACAAATAAATTGGTCAAAATAAGAATTCATGAATTCTTGAGTGCGAAACAAAATGTAAACAAGTTGGTAGCTCATTTCATCATGCGGTGGAGGCAAGTCCTCTGCTCTTGAACTAGCATGTTGAACATGGACCACAAGGAGGTGTAATCTTTTCTTGCATGCCCTTAATAGGACATGTGCAAGGAGGTCCAAAAGATTACCTATAAATTATACGAAGAGGCTCTTGAGAGCACTCTAAGGATAGACCAAGTTGTCATCAATAATGCCAATGGGATATTACCAATGTAGGATAATGGAAGAAACAACTGCTTAACACCAAAAATCCTAGAAAATAATCATGACACTACTTACATGAGGTTACAAACAATCCACTACCAAAGAACAATAATAACAACAATTACGGTGGTAATAATTACATGATTTCATGAATCAAAACATCGACATAACTGAATTTCCCTCAAAAAACATTTACAAGCAAAGAAGTAAACAAAATGAGTGGCTATACAACAATCGCTATACCACCTACTAAAAACCTCATGAAACTGATCTAAAAAACTATTGCTCATTCCACAAGAAAAGGGGACATGAAACTGAGTCATGTTGGGAGTACAATCACTTCATATCAAACCTCCCTATTGGTTCTTGAAGTTGAGGCTCCTCAAATCCCTAAAGCCAAGCAATTCTTAAATGCTAGAGGTGTCAAAATCAAGATAAAGATTTCAACTCATGTTCAAGACAAGGCAACTAAGGACAATATTGACAAGGTGGGTAAAACCTTCTTTTAGTTTTGCTAAACCAAGGGGGTATTCCCTAGGGTGTACAAGAATGAAATAGACAACAAAATGAAATTACATCTTAACACAAACCATACCCAATCGACAAGATACTTTGATTATCTATCAATAAGTGCCTATAAGTTGGTTTGTGGAATTCAAGGGTATTACACCTTCATATAGAAGATACACAACCATGAAAAGAGTCTAAATGATGCTTTGGTAGCCCCTGGTGCAGGGGCACCTAGATACTTTAACTAATTTCATGTTCATTTTGATGTTTTGGCATTGTATAAGGTCCAAGTGACCAATTGTAAGGCCTAGTGCCATGTGTGAGTCTGAGTGAAATAAATCGAGGTTCATTTTGTAAGTCCCAAGTGACATAAGGTCAATTGTAATCACATAATGCTAAAAATAAGCAATAATGCCAAAAATAGGCAGTAGTGTTTCCCAGCCGCTTAGAGTCAGTTTGGTACTACTCTGGACGAATCTATAAAAACTAGGGAAATGAACAAGATCAGGTATTAGGGGTTTGAGATTGTAATCAGTCATATGTTTGAATGTAATCACAGAGAGGAGGTAGAGTGGGATTGACCATTGTTTCAAAGAGAAATAAAGATATTCTATTCCGTCATTTTGATTCCTGTTCTCTGTAATTGCAAATTTGTTAGCTGTAGATTTCCTTTCCGTTCTGTGTTTTCCCATTGTTGCAAGATGTCGATTTGAAGCATTCCACTGATAAGATTTCTGTCGAAATTAGTGGAATGGCTTCTCGATGTACATATATGTCTGTTCTTGTTTCTGTGTTTGTCATTTGTATTCTATTTGACGGTGGAAAAGATCGGATAGATTGTGCTGCGCAGTAGACGAACCTAGCATCTTCATGTGCTAGGGTTTAGTCAGAAGTTAGGCGAAGAGAAGTTTGCCTAAGTGTTGGAGTACCATCGGCGAGACTGAGGTTATCAGCAGAGTATTTAATATTTTGAGCGAAAGTAGTAGTTTGCCCGAAGAGTAGTCGGGTGACCAAGTGCATCAGCATAAGACTGTATTGCTTCACCGGGTATACATTCTGTGTGTATCTCGCAGTTGTATGTTCGTGTGTATCTCGCGAGTGAATGTTGCAGTTGTATGTGGTGAATGTGCATTTCGTATAATACAAGGAAAGTCAACGGTCAACCTCACCGAATGCATATTCTGAATGCATGTTTCAAATGTATCTCTCATATGTATATTGAGAATATACATTGCGCGCACATTGTGTTGGGTGCAAGAGGTGATCGGCAGCGATGGTGAAGGAAACCGGTGATCGTAAGTCATGTTATGCATGTACAAGTGTTTAGCATAACAATGAGCATGGCAGGTACATTAGTTCATTGGCGATAGAGAAGGTTCCGCCGATAGGCAAAAAGTCGAATCTCCATCAGTATGAGGAAGGACTTTGGTGCGGAAGGTATTTGGTTAGCCAATGGCATATGGTCTTGCCGATCATAAAAGAAAGTATATGTTTTGAGAGCTTCCACTGTGTACTCTGCATCAACCCCTAATGCAGAAGCATACATCTATACATGGATGTGGGTATTATAAACAACACAAAGGAATGAAAGATTGAGACTTTGTTATATTTTGAGTGTATTGGGGGAAAAGAGGTTGAACATAATACATATCGGTGCCTTTGTCTAGTGAGGGTAGTAGAGTCTAGATTTTTAATTAAAAGGGACACCAATATAACCAGACTATAATATCTTAACCAAGATACCAACAAAGACCATATCTAAATGTTCAATGCATAAGCTAGGCTCTACACATATAACAAGCAAATAGGAGAAATTGTAGAGCATCAACTCAAACATTCTTTAATAATCCATAAATAACCCATAGACTTCCTGTGTTGTCATGAAAAGATACATCACAAAATCATTATAAGGTATTTTACAATATATAGTAATCAACTAATCAAGAACAATACTCAAATAAGGAAATGTGACTAGGGTAAGTTGTCAAAATACTAAAAGTTTATAGAATGCTCATGGAGATAGTTGAAAAGATATTAAATCTATGCTTTAAATTCATTCTTTGAATTTTACAATGCCCTCTCATAACCCTTGACTGAAAACCCAGAAGAAATTACAATGAAAATGCTCTTTACATAGCCACTAGAAGAAACCTTAAATATTCAAGCTTATCTTCTTCTATTTCTGCTCCGCAACCAAAATTTTGTCCCTTGAAAATGAATGCAAAATGCATTATATACCGCATTCAATCCATCAAACAACTTTGGAGGGAGGAATTTGACGTCTAAAAAATGAAAATGGTCGACCATGCTCGCCTACATCATAACCACATGGGTTGTACCAAAAAACCATACATATTTAGAGTGTTTACACATGCTTTGGTACAAAGATTTCATCATTGAAGGATCAATAGGAGTCTTGAGGCATATGGAGTCCACCTACATGCTATCAAGCCTCAAAAGATCATTAATGGTGATCTTGAGAGTTATTAGAGTGTCCCATCACATCTTTGAAATTCACAAAAATGGGGTTTTTTGTACTGTTAAGGTTCAGGGTTCCAATGAAACTTGGAACTTGGAACTCAAGGGGTGAGGAAATCTTGGAATTAGGGACATCCCAAGTCAATGAAAATCTTGAAATTCCCAAAGTTCCAAAATACACTTGGGGTTTAGAAATATTGTTGGAAATGAGGATAGGAGAACATAGGGATATGAGGAAATGAATTTGGGGAAATGGGGATTTTGAGGGAATGGGGGTTTCAAAGGAACTTGGAACCTTGGAATGTGGAGGAAATACATTAAGGGAATGGGGATCTTGGAGGAAACAAGGACCTTGGAACATGGCACCCAACACTAGGGGAATGGGGGTTCTGAAGGAACCTGGAACCTTGGAACATGGAGGAAATACATTGGGGGAATGGGGATCCTAGAGGAAACTTGGAACCTTGGAACATGGAGGAAATACATTGGGGGAATGGGAATCTTGAAGGAAACAATGACCTTGGAACATGGCACCCAACACTTGGAGAATTGGAGTTTTGGAGGAACCTGGAACCTTGGAATATGGAGGAAATACATTGGGGGAATGTGGATCTGAAAGGAAACAAGGACCTTGGAATATGGTGCCCAACACTGACGAATGGGGGTTCTGAAGGAACTTGGAACCTTGGAACTTAGCACCCAACACTGGGGGAATGAGGGTTCTAGAGGAACTTGGAACCTTGGAGATTAGAGGAAATGGTTCCAATGTCTGCGAAAAACCCAAAAACCCAAAATTGATCAAACCAACCAAATGAAAGATCCATTTAATTCAAAGTGATTTATATAGCCATGATCTTCATCATGATCCCAAAATTTTAAACCTAAGTGTTCAAATTACTCCATGGGGTTGTTGGGGTTTTGGAAGAACTTGGAACCAAGGACCAATACACTGGGGGCAAGGAAACTCATGGAACCCAAAACATACCTATGTCCATAAAAAATCTGCAATTCCCAAAATGCCAAAAAAAGATAAGTGGCAAGCTTAGAATTTTTAGGATTTTTGGCAACAACACATGGCCAAGGCATGGGGAAGTTAAATGACCATTTCAAAACAAAATTTTGACCAAGGCAAACCCATTTAAGATTTCTTAGATAACTATTAGTAATGGGTGAAAAACTTCCAAGACAACAATGAGGCATAAGACTAAGGATTTTTTTTGCAAATTTTAGGCATGCGCCTACATTGGCTCTAGTTGGGAATGTGTCTCTTGCAAGCATGATGAGGTTCCAGTTATCTCCAAGTTATAAGCCAAAAATGGAAGAGTAAGGGCCAAGCCAAAACAAAGGGGAATAATAAAGGCAACAACAAAAAAACTCAAACACAAAACACCAAAGGTAAAAGATTATACATTGGCACAAAGAACCACATACCATCGAGAGAAATAATGCTTGAGTTTTTGGCCATGGGATGGCAACTCTATGAATTCTCCATCTAAACTCTTGAGGTAAAAAGTGTCTTGACTGCACTTGTCCACATATTATAAGGGCCAACCCACAAGGCTTCAAATTTTCTATGTTTGCCCTTATCTTTAGCCATAGAATTCTACATGAGGACTAGGTCACCAACTTGGAAGCTCCTCTAGACTACCCTCTTGTCAAACAAATGCTTGACCTTTTACTATTGTAACAAGTTTCTTTCATGTGCAATCCTCCTAGCTTCATTATTTTCAGTCAGCTCATGTATTCTTAAGGAAATGATATCACCCTCATTTCCTTCAATCTACAGTAGTAGTCTGTACATAGGTAGTTGAAGACTAATTGGCATCTTAGCTTCTACTCCATAAACCAACTCAAAGGGGCTTCTACCAATAGCCTTTTTGAAAGTTATTCTATTTGCCCAAAGAGAAAGCTTGAGCTTATCATCCCACCTCTTCTTGTTTGATTCAAGTGTCTTCTTGATGATATTCATGATGCTCTTGTTGCTAGACTTAACCTAACCATTTCCCTGTGGATGATAGGGAGAAGAATGTGTTAAAGCTATCCCATACTTGGAACATGTGTCAAGGAGATCATGGAATCTAAACCACATTACATTATTATCAATAATCCTCGTAGGTACACCAAACCTTGTAATGATATTGTTCATTAGGAAGTCAATCACTACTTTAGATGTATTTCTAGTAGGTATTGCTTCCACCCATTTGGTGAAGTAGTCAATGGCTACAAGGATCCACTTGTATTCATTACTAGATTTTTCCATAATCTCCCCAATAAAATCAAGACCTCACTACTGAAATGGAGCCTTAGCTGATATGGATGGGAGGGGGAGTGCACCTACAAACTTCATCTTGCCTGTAAACCTCTGGCAAGGATCACACATTCTAACAAATTTGGCCACATTCTTAAACATTGTAGGCCACCAATATCCTGCTCTTATTTCTTTGTGGGCATTAGTCTTTGACATGAAATATCCCCCACAAAGTCCTTGATGACATTCATTCACGATCTTGATCGATTTCTGATGATCTAAACATTTTAGAAGTAATCTATCAAGATTTCTCCACATAAGTGTTGTTATATGGAGCCTAATCAGACTTGGGGGTTAAATTTTCCCCACTTTTATCGGCACGGTTTCCCCCCCAGATTATTTAATGGGGGTTTGGGGGCAGTGCCCCCAAGATGGGATCAAGGGGTAGCGCCCCTTGATATAGGGTGGGGTCGAGAGGTAGTGCCCCCGAAACCTCAAACGACTTTTATTATTTTATAAAGGCGTCGGGAGTTATTTTTCTATTGGCCAACATAAAAAAACGCTATTTTGTAACTGACATAAGTCTTGATAAAATGACTAAGGGTTAGGGTTTCTATTGATATTGTATTGTAGCATTTGCAGCGATATTGAGTTGCAAGGATTGCCGGTTGTAATCGGTTTGATTTGCTGGATAATAATATTAGACTCTCTGTTGGTGGATGTAGCCCGAGTTTGGGTGAACTATGTTAAAAAATGTCTCTCACTGTTATTATTTCTGTGTATTTTTTATTCCTCTGTTTAATCTTTAATTGAATTTAATTGATATCTTCTGCATGCAATTCCTAACAATAAGTTGGCCCTCAAGCAACACATATTTTTGGGTTGCCAACTTCAAGGTCATTCTTTGATAATCATTCAATCTTGGAGGGAAACTCAGGTTTTCCAGATAGAAAACTACATCTTTAAACCAAGGTTCATCTTTCAAAGAGAAAGGAAGAAGTGTGAGACTAGAAGTTACCTAATGTACTTCTGTTGCATCCAAGTTTGTATTTGCCATTAGCTTGGCAAGGCCTTGACCTCTAACTAGCCTTTTAGTTTGCACCTCCATATCATATTCCTAGATTTTATTGATCCATTTGCACCTCTTTCTAGGAGCTTCTTGCTGAGCAAAGATGTCCCTCTTGTGGTATGAGGCACATAAGCGATGATCTTAGCTTCCACAATATAAGGTCTAAATTCTTGACAACATTGATTACAACATATGCATGCTTTTCTATGATGGAGTAATTTAACTCAACATTTTGCAATGATTTGCTAAAGAAGGAAATAGGTTGCTTATATCCATCAACATTCTTCTAAAGGAACACTACAACAATGGTGTAGAAAGAAGTAAAAGAAAACAATTCAAAAGGCTTGGAATAATCAGGACTAGCCAATACCGGTGCCTTCTTAAGTGCATCCTTGATATCCATGAAGAAGTTGGTTGATCCCTTACCCTAGCTAGTTGACTGTCCTTTCTTAAGTACCTGGGAAATATCCTTTGTCTTTTCAACAAACTTAGGAACAAACTTCCTAAAAAATCAATGCATTTCAAACCTGAAGAAACTACTCTGTAATAAATAGAAAGCAATAAAAAGTCAATAGGAGAACGTTGATTAAATATGTTTCCTATAGATCTTAACAAGTTTCTTGGATCTCTTACCTACTCTTGTTTTCTTACTTGTCCAAGATAATAACCAGATCTTAGATGCATTTACAAGAACATATCATGAAATGGGTTCTTTGTCATAATATCTTGCTAAATTTTACAACACATGGATGAGGAATCAAGAAAAAAGGAATGTACAATTGATTGGAAAAATAAAGAAGAATAAAATTTACTAGTTTATCAAATTCAACCTTGTAAAGTAGTACCAAAGATTCGATATCGATTGCTATCCCAAGGAGAACTTTTGTCCAAGTAATATGATTTTATACAACATTCCACCCAAGGGGGATTTTGAATTCTAGAAGAATTTTCATCTTCATTGGAATTGCATTCATTGACACAAAGAAGCTTATAGAATTTAGTCTTCAGTGCAACCAAATTTGTGGTAGAACCCATTAAACTTGTTGGAGGATGGCCACTGAAAAACTTATTCTACAGCCAACAAAAATCACGAGTCTCCAAATACATGCCAAGTTGGTCAAAGTTATCTGACTCAAGAAAGAAAACTCAACTAATGCCAATTTGATGCAATTATATGATATGATAATCATAGCTTTGCAAGGTCCTCATCATGGATAGTTTTGCTCTAGAGCTCTTATTGACTTTATACAAGATCAATGCCTTTATATATAAGAACATATTAGAACAATGTTAATTCTTTGTTTCTTTAGCAACATAATATTTTCATGCTGAAAATAATGTGTAAAATTTTGAAACTAAGTAGAGGCATTCACACATTAATGGAGAAAAAATAAGCACCCCCACCGCATCTTCACCATACAAATATGCATGTATTCTAGCTGTGGCATCTTCCAAGGTAAGCCTCACTCTATAAAAATACTCTATATTGTTTTCAGAATTCTTTCTCTCGCCACAAAATTCTTCAACATTCCAAGGTAAGCTTGCTATCACTCGAACAAGACACCGAAATTTACATGTTACCTGTTAGAGAATGAAGTAAATGCCAAACATGACCAGAATTTATCTCTTGAAACAGTATTAATATATCCAGCCCTTCTTAAAGCACATCAGATTGATTATAAAACAATATCCAAAAAATGAAAATCCTAGCTCCTTGAAAGGGCTGATCTTAAATGTCATTCACTTCAATATTTAATGGTAAATTCTGGCCAATGAAAATTTTTCCTATATTTAACACTTTTTGTTGTGAATGAAATAGAAAAATGCTATTGGCTGTTTGACCCATTCAACCCTGAAAGTGGATGACATTTACATAAAGCGCCTTGAAAGCAATATAGCTAACTACCATTAAGTATCCTTAGTAGTCCATTGAAAATGAAAACATAGAACTTGAGTCTCATGTTGACCATAAATAACTCAAATTTCATTACGAGTGCTTTCTCTTCTACAAAATACATTAAATGGCAAGAACTTCTCCAATTAAACTTTTCATTTTCCATCCAAACATATGGTGTTACAATAATATCAGCTAAAGCTAAGAAAAACATATCTTACTGAATTGAATCCAATCACTGTTAATCTAAATAGCGAAATATTTAATTATAAATTTTACTGCTTTACAAGGATCCTGACACAATAGAGGTTGAACTAGATGCTGCTTATGGAAATTCAGAGATACAGTACAAAGAAAACCAAAGAAATACTGAAAATGACAGAAAAATAGATGATGCCAATCATTGCAAATATTGATATAGGAGCAACAAAGCCCAAAAATTGTGTGCCACATCATCATCATTGGTATGAATATGGCCATTCTAATTTAATTATTTATTTTCATGAGATATTATCATATTAGATAAACTCATTGTATAGGATTTTGGGTTCTGGAAGAAAATATATGGAAGTATGGAATATGAAGCTAACTCAAAAATAAAGTGAGGGTGAGAGTCGGTTGATGGACGGAGAGCTATGTATTGAGTGAAAAAAGGGCAGGGATCAGATATGCGTTAGGTATAATATAACGTAGAACTTTATATTTTTACAAGTATTATTTGAAAAAGTGATTTCAAAACATTATATTGCCTAGTATCCAGATTTCCAAAAAGCTGTATGGAACAAATAACTCTATTTAGAAACACAATATGACAAGAAAATTGTGAAATTACGTTGCTACTACACCTAAAAGCTACGTTGTCAAGTTCGCTCCCCAGCCCCCCTGTGCAAATACCCATCAGGTCCGCAATTAAGAATTTTAAAATTGGATATTAAACTGGAATTTAATATGTAGGGTCCGCCACCTACCCTCCGCCCATGTGTTGCCTAGCATGCCACCGCCATGGAACCACTGCTCAATGACATCGTTAGGCATCAGTGATGACATCAACACTATACAAACTGTATGGACATGGCCCCATTTACCCCCTTTTAGGATCTTTTTCTTCTATGGGGCATAACTTTCAACTACAATATTAAATTTTTGATTTTTGATAGTCGTCAAAAAGCTCTCTCTCAGCACTATGTGGTGGTATAGATTTGGTTATCAAAATTTTCTATTTGTGTTAGAATTTTGTGCTTAAAGTTAGATATTGCTCTCGAATGGTTAATTGGTCATAACTTGAGCATATAGAATCAAATTTTCAATTTCAAATAGGTAATGTAGAACATTTGTAGTGTACTACATATTGGATCAGGGGTTTTTTCAATTGGATGAGTAGAGAGAGGATTATATTTGTTTGAGCACTTGTAGGACCTTGAGATTTGGGGTGTGATTGTGTGTGCATTTTGACAAATTGGTGGACCAAAACTTATGGAGTGCATATTTTTATGAGATTGATATGATGGTATAGATGTTTTTTAGATTTGATGCTTCCTAATACAAGTTTATAGGTGTTTTCAGAGTATGGACTTTGATGGAGATAGGTACAAAGGTTGCCTTCTAGTTTGATGACATGGTTGATATGCATGCGACACTAGGAGTCTTGGTTCAGTGGGATTTGAGTACAAGTACAATGATGGTGATGATTATGGGTGTCATGGATATTCATGTACATTTGAACATTGGCATGACATGGTCATGTATGCGGTTGATAGGTTTGATTTGTGATGATTTGATTAATTCATGATTGTAGGTGATGGTGTGGTTCAGTTTTAGAAGGTTGTTCTTATCTCTTGGATACTTGATTGGCTCCTTGACTATGGTTACATGTTGTGAACTTGTTTGTCAAATCATATTTGGAGTTGATCTAGTGTTTAAGTCTTGAGGTCTAGAGGTTATCTTCATTGTTATCTCAATTTGCAAGTTACTGATGTGATGAAGAGTTTGCATGTTGCATTGGTTTGGGATCCATGAGTTATGTAGTTTTGTGGGTTGGCCACCCATTGATTACAGTGGGATGAGTTAGATGTGGACTATCTATATCCACAAGTATTTTCAGTGTTGATGCAGATTCAGTTAGTTGGCCTTTTGTGTGGTCATTTGTGCATTGGTATGTTGTCTTGGGATGAGAGGATGGATGTGTAGAGTGCTTGGATAGTCAGTTATTGTGACTTGTAGGATGTTGGTTATCATGATGTGATGTGTAGCTTGGTATCATGGTTCAGTGGGAGCTTTTGCTAGTGATGTGTATTCATCACCTAGTGATGGATGATCTTCTACAGTGGTTTGTGGGTGTCATGGAGAGGCTCGTGGATCATGATTCTTGTATAAAGTGAGTGATTTGACATCCTAAGTTCTATTGTTAGAAGATGGTTATCTTCATGTGATTAGAGATGTTGACATGTTGGTTTACCATGGAGGACTCTTGTAGTCTTTGGTTGAGGTGGTATTTTATGACTTGTTGGTTTTAATAGGCGATCCTTCATTGCGAGGATGTTTGGTATTGTCTTGATTTACTTTAGATACTAGTTAGATTTTTTGGCATGATATAAGCTCTCTTAAGAGTAGGATATGTTCATTGGAGCATGTGATCTCCTATGAGGAGATGTTAGATCATAATGCCATGATGTGTTCTTGGATTCTGTAGATATGCAGTGAGAGATTTGACAGTGGTCTGGCTAGTTCTCTTAGTATTGAGCGCATTGGTCATTTTCTTGGAGCTTCATGATAGTGTGATGTTGCATTTGGAGTTTAGCGTGGATGATCGGATGTATGTGCTCATGGATACTTGGAGACTTAGGTGAGGCTAGAGTTCTCTTGAGTTAGAGACATTTGTTGAGACAATTACTCTTTGGAGGTTTCAACAAAAATTCTTAGGAGCCTTCACTTAGATATGGACATGAGTTCATGATGGAGTTGAGAGGAGATTGTTCTTGGAGACATTCATTGTGGCTTGGTGTATTCTGGAGGAGCAGTCTCATTCCCCACTCTTGGTCTACTCGGCGGATAATCATTTGAGAGGTATTGCCCATCTTGTTTTTAGATGCTTTATGTTTTATGCTTGTCTTCTCATGTTTATCGATCTTGAGCTATGTTAGTTTTGGAGGGTTCATTTGAGGAGTGTTTTGTATGGATATCTCCTTGTGAATATGGGTTTGATTTATGATGTCATTTATGAGAATCTAGCAAATGTTATTGGGCTTATTCCTAGTTTTGGGAATGGATATTTGAGTTTGATCTTCCTTGGTTAGAGAGGATTACATCCTCGTTGGTCTATTGATTCACATTATATATTTTGTTTGATCTTGGAGATTGAACAATTAGGTGTTAAGGCTTTTCATTTGGGGTTGTGAAGCATATCATACTTGACACAACTTAGCACTTTGAGGTGTTGGTAGAAGGACATGTTATGTGATGTGATTTATAGGTTCTTGTTATGTGGGTACTTCCTAGAGGTTCATGTTCACATGGTTTGTTGTGGTGGACTTGGGAGAGTTATGGTGACATTGTGAGAGGGTATGTAGTACTTTTGGTTGCATGTGTGGATCATTGTGACTGTTCTTTGCTACTACATGGTTTGACCATTAGCGACACCTTAATATGAGTGTTGATTGGTAGACTTGGTATGCCATGACCTATTTCAGATTTGACATTACCCATGCAATGGGAGCTCATGGATATGTATCTTCTTCATTAGCAGGTTTTATACAAGGAGCTTGTGATTGTGGTTTATGGGTTGGATACCTTGTTCGCATGAGTTTATTGATGTTGTTGGATACCTTTTGAGGTATCAATTGTTGGATGTATTAGCATTTTCTATGGGTGTTATTTCTAGTCATGTAGGTTTTTTCCTTGGTAGCAGCTTGGAGCCTTTGCTATCACTTCGATTTGATGCTTGTGTTCATTGGATTGGTGCATCTTCACCTTAGCTTGTTCATTTTCTTCCATAGTTGGCATGCTGGAGGATAAGAGGAGTTCTTTCTTGATATGGTGATCACTTTGGTTTTAAGGTATCTCGATAGAGCACGAGAGTATGCTAGAGATTCATATGGTTTCATGGATAGCTATGATGATGTATTTCATCGATTGACCCTTTTGCAATGTATACAACATGTGGGAGAATGTTAGGAAAAGCGTGTTGTATACCTCACACAACAATAAATTATTTTTAATTTTGTAAAAAGTATTTATTTGTGTTGCATCTTTAGCGATGTGTTTCGCCACATTAAATATTATTTGGGTCCACTTGTAAAGTTGTATGTAATATTGGTTAGATTATTTGTGTGAGAGACATAGGACACATATTTAATATTTATGATAAATATTTAATTTTGGGGTCAATGGTTTTGTGCTCTCATGGAACCTTTTGAGACACATTGTTTTGCCAATACCACAAGTTCTATTTATGTGAGCTTGATTATATAAAAGCAAGCACATGTTTAGTAGTTTGGATGGTCATTTGGGTTGTCATTTATATTGAGCTCTCCTAAAGAGTGCATATGTCAAGCGTGGCATGGGATGTGCGGTTGCTTGGACACATAGAGGATGCATTGGAGGAGACTGATGTTTCATTAGTATTCATGGAGACTCTGTAAGCATATTATAATGTTTTCATTTCTAAATAATATATTGAGTGTGGATGCTCTTGGAAGGTGGGTTTTTCCCTCTTGAGGGTTTTCCTAGGGTATATCTTGTGTTATCTTGTGACATATCTTTTGATATTTGCATTATGGTCATTCTATAAGCTTGAATGCATCATTTTCTCTTATATGGTTACATAGGAAATGGTTTGATCAACCTGTAATTTCCTAACAAGGGTCTACAACAAAGTCCTCATTTCTCAAGGTGACCACGATTTGTGTAGAAGCATCAAAATGTCCAATTTGAGCCCATTGCATAGCTCTTAGTAATGTTGGGTCCAAAGGGGGTATCTCATGCTAAAAAGGAATAATGTGCTCAAACATCCATGGCATAATCAGTGAAGGATAATTCAATGCAAGAGCCCCTCATCATGAAATCTGGTATAGATCTTGGTAGACCAAGGCTAGTATGTCAATGCCCTATGCAAAATTTGTGCCTTGCTCTATGCATTGAATGATTGGTGACCAACACCACCAAAGCAGAGGAACCTTCTTGCCTCTCGACAAGTGAGAGGAAATACTTGGTCAATCAAGACCTTCTACAAGGGTGGAATGACAAGTCTAGGAACTGTAGTAAGCTGAATGCCAACCCTATCTCCAGGTCGAGTCTCTCCCATCACAGTTGCCTAAGCTAGTCTCTCTCGCTTTGACTCTCTCAGGTAGAACAAGTGGTTCCCACTTTGACAAGAACCCCAAGGATGTGATAGACATCACAGAGAGTGATAGTCCACTCTCTAGAAACTAATGGAAATAAGAAAGTGTTATACTCTACATTGTAGTAAGGATATCATGGCATATACATGACAATTGGAATTCGTGCAACTCTGGTCAGCCCCATCCTCTGAAGAATGGCATATAATAGATAATACCTCAACAACATCCATTACTTGGATTTCTCATGGTAACATTCCATTGTATATAAGTGTCATGTAAGAAAAGGAGTGCCAGGTTAGACTTTCAAAATCTTAGAAAATCCTAAAAATTGTAAAATTGTAAAACCCCTCAAAATCATTAAACTTTGAAAATCCTTAAAAATAAAATATTTATATCAAAATTAGCAATAAAAGGAGAATTTAGTGGTAAATCAAGCAAGGTAAGCATTTACAAATGTTGAAAATATCAGTTTGGCCTTTGATCTTGTCAAACAAAAGCTTTGGGAGGGTCTCTCGGGCAACCCAAGTTGAAGTGGCAGGGTTGCCTAAGTGAGCTGCCTTGATAAAAGGAGCAAGCTATAGGGCTATGCTCCAAAGTGTCCCGGTGGGCCTATAAATGAAAAAAATTAGACAAAAATAGGAAAAACGAAAGCAGGAAAATAAAGGAAACCTAAAATCTAGTCGAATGCAACATAAAATTTCAAGTTTGAAAAATGATTTCAAGTAAATCAAGAAAAAAATAAAATCTAAGGTTTCAAGGAGGACTCCTCATTTCTCATACCTAAGGGTCCATGGGAAGCTAAGTCGTAGCCATGATCACGATCTCCTTGTCACAAGCTTTCTTTTGGCTACTCCCTCACGAAGTTTCATCTTCGTTTCATCAATTTCTCTCATTTCCCCTCTTTCTTGTCCTCTCATTTTTAGCTTAAAATGTAGTTGTGATGATTGTTTTGAGTAGTTTTGCTCTTATAAGCCTTGCTTTTGTCATCATTTATGTGTTTCTCTCATCATTATTGTAGGTTGTTGTGACAAGGCTAGACCACCTAAGTAAACTCAACATCTATGTGCGTTCTCTTGTCTTTTTAGTACTTTAAACTGATCATATATTGGAATTAAGCTTGAATTAGTTTGTATTATAGGCCTAGATTTGGGACTTCAAAAAAAGCTAAGAGCCATGCTTCAGGAACTATGCCTACCTTTCATGTAGATTATAGTTCTCAAGAGGGCAAATATGTAAGTACCAAAAAATTGCATAGGCCAACTTGGCAATCTGATGATGATGTGGTGGTATAACTCATGACCCTCAAAGGCATGAATCATACTTCTCTCAACAATATCATGCTTGGTGACACATCCACCAGCCTCTTTAGCCCATAACCCACCTTGTTCAACCTCTGAACTTAATCCCTAGATCTTGCAATTTGCCTATCAAACCTTTTTTGATCCTCTTCCAAAGGGTCTCCCTATAAACCTTCAGGGTCACTCGGGCAACCTATTCTCAAGTTGTAGGGTCACCATGGCAAAAGGGACAATCCATGTCCCAAAAGGGGCAACCCTGTCATTTTTGGATGTGCATGAGTTTTTTAGCTTAGAACCTTTTTTCTTGACTCTTAGATTGTTTTTCCTCACCTTTTTTCATGCTAACTAATCATTCTCTTGCTTTCATTCCAACAAAAACTCTCCTTCAATTCTTATCTCCTCATGAGAGTTGAAAAATTAACTTCTTCCCTCTTAGTTTTCTTCAGTCTTCTTGTTTCATTCCTATCTTCTCTTCTATTCCTGGCAACTTTCCTATCTAATCTTCAGTTCACTCTTAGTGAGCTTATCCCTTCAATTTTCCCTCTAATCTTACTCATTTTCTACCTATAAATACCCCTCCTCTCTTAATTGTTTAGCATGATTAAGTCTCTTATCTCACACATTCACAAGCTTCTATCTTAAGCAAGCTTCTTGCAGAACTTCGAGAGCCTTTTATTTATTTGTTTTAATTTTAGTTTTTCAAAGCTTCAAAGCTTTCCTTTTAGGAGGTTGTTTTCATATGTTCTTGTCTTGCCAAGCTTATGCATAACAAACCCATTAGCATCCCTATGCTCTTCATAAGACTTTGAGAGCCTTTTCTTTCTTTCTATTTATTAAAGCTTCTAAGCTTCTTTCATTTCAAATTTCCTCAAATCCCCATCCCTTCCTGTCATCAAGCGAATGTAGAGAAGGTTACCACAAAGCTAGATCTCTGAGGACACATGCCTAGCATTGGCATCTTTACATTGAACTACATGTTCTTTATTGCTTTATAAATTAGGAAGAATAATTAACAAACACTTTCACCCTTGAGGAAGTAAAACTTGTTTTTATTTTCTCTTGGTTTTATTGCTTTTTCTAGATCTAGTTTCAATAATTTATTACATTAAGTTGCATTCATTTGTTAGAATAATTTCATCTCAAAATCGATCTCAAAAACACAAAGACAAACAAATTGCATTAGGAAAAGTCATTTAAATTGCATTAATATTTCCTTTTTCTTAGTAATTAGCTCATCTCAAAATAAGAAAAAGAACAAAAAATCTTGCACACATTTAACATTATCTACATTAAGAAACTCATTCAAACTCAAAAACTAAGAACAAAGAAAATCCCTTGATTTCATCATGAGGTACCAAATCTCTCAAAATTCAAATCCTCAACTTGAATATGAGATACCAAATCACTCAACAAAATAGAATATCCCTCTTCCTTCATTCACTACATACACTTGATGTGCCTAGGTGTAAAAGAGGACTAGATAGAATCAATCCCAAAGGAAATTAGGGGAAATCTCTGTCAACAACCAAACCCAATAGAAGAACAACCAAACCCAACAAAAGTAACAACCCAAGAGAAAGAGGAGATCTAAAGGCTAAACCAACAACAAAATGAACAAAGACATCTAGAGGAGATTCACAATAGAGAACTTAGGCTCCTCAAAGAGCTCATCAAGCTCGAGTGAAGGAGACTTGATACATTTCATCTCTACATAGTGAAACAGTTAAATAGAATTAGAGCAAATGACCCTCAGGGTCACATTAGAATCATAACCACAACCCCCATCCAACAATTTCAACATCAACATCATAACAATAATGATCACAACAATAATCAACAAAACTCTCAAAATAGAACTGCAATCAACGTAACTGCAATCTGCAACGTTTTGCTCTCTCAAAAACATGACATCCCCTCAGTTCTGCTGACACTCAACTAGGTCCTGCCACGAGAGGAGTGATTGTGAGGTTACCTCTACAGGGAAATTTTTGATGTGCTACGTCGAAGTCTAATTCACCTCCATTGAGTCTAAGTCGATTTTGAACAACATAGTATCACCAACTTGTTGGTAGCCTCATTTGCTTGACTCATACTCACCTCGACATTTCATTTATAGTTGGCATGGTTTCACGCTTCATGAGAAAGCCACATGAACTTCATTCGAAGGTAGCCAATCATATCTTACACTACATTTAGGGAACTCATACATATGGGATTCTCTATGCAATAGACACATGTTTAGATTTGAATGGATACATAGACTTTGATTGGAGTAGTGATCTTGATGACTGCAAGTCCATATTTGGCTACAACTTTCACCTTGGTTCTAGTCCCATTTCTTGGTAGAGCAAGAAGCAATGTGCCATTGCTCTCTTTGACTGAGGCTGAGTGTTGGTGGGATGTCATTGCTGCCACTAAGGCCATTGGGTTTCAAAATATCCTCACTAAACTTGGCATCAATTTCTAAAAGCCATTAGTCATCTACTATGACAACCAGAGTGCCATCCAAATCTCAAAGAACCCAACCTATCATCAACAAACTAAACACATCAAGATCCACATGCATTTTCTCAAGGAGCTGGTTCAGGAGTAGGTCACTGATTTGTGCTATTATCCGATAGCAGAGTAGGTTATAGATATCTTCACCAAACCCATCACTAAGAGCAAGTACATCCATCTTCGAGCTTTCTTGCGGGTGCGAGACATTTCTTTAGGGGAGTCACTTAGCCATTCTTTCTTCATCCTTTCATGGGGGAGGTTTTTTGGCATTGGGTTTTTCTCTTCTATTTAAGGGGATCTTTTGTACATGGGTACTAGGGCTTAAATTTGACAGTCAACCTTGCTTGTCAAGCAATTTTTTATGACAGTTATCTATTCAATAGTGCCCTTCACATACTATGACATGCTTTAGTATAAATAAATCATATAAAAATCATATATATATATATATATATATATATATATATATATATATATATATATATATATATATATATATATATATATATCACCAAAATTCTATATAAATTTTGATAGTTTGTCCAAAATCTTTCCTTTCATATTATACAGTCTTTTTAAAATTTCAATTGTATTTTACAGCAAAAATGCCTAAATACAACTATACAACTGTTAAATTTAAGCCCTGATGGGTACCTCATTAGGCCTTGTAGCCAAGACCCATATTTACATCTTTGCATGTCTTTTCTTCCCCCTAAGTTGCACTTAAGAGAGAGTGTTGGTGTGAACAAGGTACTTTACCAATCTAGTTCTCTATTTAGGGCCTTTTCACACCTAGTCAAGTTTACCTAGGGACTTTTTCACTTTATCCCATATTGGTTGTGTTTTTAGTCTCTTGGGTGGAATATCCTATATATACCCACCTATCTTTCTCATATGAGCATCTCATTGTAATCTACGTTTTGCAATCCTATTGAATAAAATATAATTCATTATGTCATTTCTAGTTTTCTATTTTTCCTTTCCTTTCACTCATTTGTATTCTTGAGTGGCTTCACAACCAAATCTTACACCACACAACTTTCTAACCTTCAATAATCTAACCCAGAGTCAAGACACCATACACCATCCCAACCCTCATCAAGGTAGAGCATGTTGAAGGCTCATTCGATCAGGGACTCATAAATAAGACCCTCCCATTACAAGTTATTGAGACACAACCACCTAAATGGACAATGAAGTGAGCCATCTAGAGAGAAATTTAGATGAGGCTTGAGTAGCTTGCAAAGCCCTCCATGTTGCATATCAAGTTGAGTGATTGATGACACACCAAGTGGTGCCAAAAAATATTTTGGAAGAAAGGACTAATAGGGGCACCCAACCCCCACTCCACAATAGCCCACCCACCTCAAGGGGGCAAGCCCAAGAATGAAGAATAGGGGGAGAGATGCTCAAAAATCTCATAGCCACCTTGGTCCAATGGATATGGACTCTCGAGGTGGTAAGTCCCAATAAACCTCTTCATGACAAAGTCGAGGTAAGGCATAGGTCCCCAAGGCAACAACGATGACATATAAACCCATTCACTACCACCAAAAATGATCAAGGCTAGGGGAAACTCAACTACCCCCATACATCAATTTTTACTCTAGTAATGCCAACAATGAGGCTTTTGTACCTGTCTTCCTCTCGTCATACACTATTTCAAGCTTGAACTAATTAGATGGGATACCCACCAATTAAAATCTAAACCAATTAGGTGGAATACCTCCCACTCAAAATCTAAACGAAACAATCCCACTAGGTTTTCAAATTTAAACATGACATTGCCCAACTATCCAATCTCTCTTGGATGCTAACAATTGGGCATGCTCTTTCAAGCACAACAAATGCAGTAGGCTCCACTCATAGATATATGTTTGAAGGAATCATTGCCCCTATACATAACCCCTTTTTAGGAACATACCTTGATTAGCTCAAAGAGGCATTGGATCACCTAATTCACAACATCATGTTGATGAAGCCTCTTCCTAAACTTCCTAAGTTCAAGGGGTAGGAGACCCTAACTCGTGCATAAAAGCTTACACAATAATGGTATAAGAACTTCTCCCTTAGGATGGGGTGGTCGCCAGAATCCTTCTGAAAACTTTGGAGGGATTACCTTGGACTGGTATTAGAGACTTCCTAAGGCATCAATTCACTCTTTCCACCGTCTCATTAGTGAGTTTGTCATAGCATTCAATACAAATAAATTGGTCAAAATAGGAATTCATGAATTCTTGAGTGTGAAACAAGACGTAAACAAGTCGATAGCTCATTTCATCATGCGCTCTTGAACTAGCATGTCGAACATGGACCACAAGGAGGTGTAATCTTTTCTTGCATGCTCTTAATAGGACATGTGCAAGGAGGTCCAAAAGCTTCCCTATAAATTATATGAAGAGGCTCTTGAGAGCACTCTAAGGATAGACCAAGTTGTCATCAATAATGGAAGGAAAGAGAATAATGCCAATAGGATATTACCAATGTAGGATAATGGAAGCAACAACTGCTTAGTACCAAAAATCCTCGAAAACAATCATGATGCTACTTACACAAGGTTACAAACATTCCACTAGCAAATAACAATAATAACAACAATTATGGTGGTAATAATTACACAAGTTCAAGAATCAAAACGTCAACGTAATTGAATGGCTATACAAAACCTACTAAAATGAGTGGCTATGCAACAATCACTATACCACCTACTAAAAACCTCAAGAAATTGATCTAAAAAAGTATTGCTAATTCCACAAGAGAAGGGGGCATGAAATTGAATCATGTTGGGAGTACCATCACTTTATATCAGACCTCCCTGTTGGTTCTTGAAGTTGAGGCTCCTCAAATCCCTAAATCCAAGCAATTCTTAAATGCTAGGGGAGTTAAAATCAAGATAAAGATTTCAACTCATGTTTAGGACGAGGCAACTAAGGACAATATTGATAAGGTGGGCAAAACCTTCTTTTAGTTCTGCTAAACCAAGAGGGTATTCCCTAGGGTGTATAAGAATGAAATAGACAACATGAAATTACACCTTGACACAAACCATACCCAATCCACAAGATACTTCGATTATCTGTCACTAAGTGCCTATAAGTTGGTTTGGGGAATTCAAGGGTGTTACACCTTCATATTGAAGATACACAACCATGTAAAGAGTCTAAAATGATGCATTTGTAGCCCCTAATGCAGACACATACATCTATACATGGATGTGGATATTACAAACAACACAAAAGAATGGAAGATTGAGATTTTGTTATATTTTGAGTGTGTTGGGGGAAAAGAGTTTGAACAAAATACAGATCAGTGCCTTTGTGCAGTGAGGGCAGTAAAGTCTATATTTTTAATCAAAGGGGACACCAATGTAACCAGACTATAATATCTTAACCAAGATACCAACGAAGACCATATCTAAATGTTCAATGCATAAGCTAGGCTCTACACATACAAAAAGCAAATAGGAGAAATTGTAGAGCATCAACTCAAACATTCTTTAATAATCCATAACTAACCCATAGACTTCCTGTGTTGTCATCAAAAGATACCTCACAAAATCATTATAAGGTATATTACAATATCTAGTAATCAACTAATCAAGAACAATACTCAAATCAGGAAATGTGACTAGGGTAAGTTGTCAAAATACTAAAAGTTTACAGAATGCTCATGGAAATAGTTGAAAAGATCTTAAATCTACGCTTTAAATTCAGTCTTAGAATTTTACAATGCCCTCTCATAACCCTTGATAGAAAACCCAAAAGAAATTACAATGAAAATGCTCTTTACATAGCCACTAGAAGAAACCCTAGATATTCAAGCTTGTCTTCTTTTATTTCTACTCTGCAACCAAAATTTTGTCCCTTGAAAATGAATGCAAAATACATTATATACCTCGTTCAATCCATCAAGTAGCTTTGGAGCAAGGAATTTGACATCTAAAAAATGAAAATGGGCGACCATGCCTGCCTACATCATAACCACATGGGTTGTACCAAAAAGAATACATATTCAGAGTGTTTACACATGCTTTGGTACAAAGATTTCATCACTGAAGGATCACCAAGAGTCCTGAGGCATATGGAGTCCACCTACCATGCTATCAAGCCTCAAAAGATCATTAATGGTAATCCTGAGAGTTGTTGGAGTGTCTCGTTACATCTTTGAAATTCACAAAAATGGGTTTTTGTACTGTCAAGGTTCGGGGTTTCGACGAAACCTGGTACTTGGAACTTGGGGGGAAGGGAAATCTTGGAATTAGGGGCATCCCTATGTCCATGAAAATCTTGAAATCCCCAAAGTTCAAAAATCCACTAGGGGTTTAGAAATTTTGGAGGAAATGAGGAAAGGAGAACATAGGGATATGAGGAAATGAATTTGGGGAAATGGGGATTTTGAGAGAATGGGGGTTTCAGAGGAACTTGGAACCTTGGAATATGGAGGAAATACATTGAGGGAATGGGGATCTTAGAGGAAAGAAGGACCTTGGAACATGGCACCCAACACTAGGGGAATGGGGGTTCTAAAGGATCCCGGAACCTTGGAACACAGAGGAAATACATTGGAGGAATGGGGATCCTCGAGTAAACCTAGAACCTTGGAACATGGAGGAAATACATTGGGGGAATGGGGATTTTGGAGGAAACAAGGACCTTGGAACATGGCACCCAACACTTGAAGAATGGGGTTTTGGAGGAACTTGGAACCTTGGAATATGGAGGAAATACATTGGGAGAATGTGGATCTCAAAGGAAACAAGGACCTTGGAATATGTGCCCAACACTGGGGGAATGGGGATTCCGAAGGAACTTGGAACCTTGGAACTTAGCACCCAACACTGGGGGAATGAGGGTTCTAGAGGAACTTGGAACCTTGGAGCTTGGAGGAAACAGTTCCAATGTCTGCGAAAAACCCAAAAACCCAAAATGGACCAAACCACCCAAACAAAAGCTCCATTTAATTCAAAGTGATTTACATAGCCATGATCTTCATTATGATCCCAAAATTTCAAACCTAAATGTTCAAATTACTCCATGGGGTTTTTGGGGTTTTGGAAGAACATGGAACCAAGGACCAATACACTGGGGGCAGGGAAACTCATGAAACCTGAAACATCCCTATGTCCATTAAAAACCCACAATTCCCAAAATGCCAAAAAAAGATAAGGAAAGTGCCAAACATAGAATTTTTGGGATTTTTGGCAACAACACATGGCTAAGGCATGAAGAATGTAAAAGACCATTTCAAAACGAAATTTTGACCACGGCAAACCCATTGAAGATTTCTTAGATAAACTATTAGTAATGGGTGAAAAACCTCCAAGACAACAATGAGACACAAGACTTAGGATTTGTTTGCAAATTTTGGACATGCACAAACATTGGCTCTAGTTGGGAATGTGTCTCTTGCAAGCATGATGAGGAACCAATTATCTCTAGGTTATAGACCAAAAAGGGAAGACTAAGGGCCAAGCCAAAACAAAGGGGAAGGACAAAGGCAACAACAAAAAACCTCAAACACAAAACACCTAAAGATAAAAGATTATACATTGGCACAAAGAACCACATACCATCAAGAGAAATAATGCTCGAGGTGTTGGCCATGGGCTGACAACTCTATGAATTCCCCATCTAAACTCTTGAGGTAAAAAGTGTCTTGACTACACTTGTCCACAATATGATAAGGGCCAACCCAAAAGGCTTCAAATTTTATATGCTTGCCCTTATCTTTAGCCCGAGAATTCCACATGAGGACTAGGTCACCAACTTGGAAGCTCCTGTGGACTACCCTCTTGTCAAACAAATGCTTGACCTTTTGTTGTTGTAATAAGTTTCTTTCATGTGCAATCCTCCTAGCTTCATCAATTTCAGTTAGCTCATGTATTCTTAAGGAAATGACATCACCCTTCTTTCCTTCGATCTATTGTAGTAGTTTGTACATAGGTAGTTCAAGATTGATTGAAGTCTTAGCTTCTACTCCATAAACCAATTCAAAGGGGCTTCTACCAATAGCCTTCTTGAAAATTATTCTATCTACCCAAAGAGAGCTTGAGCTTACTATCCCACCTCTTCTTGTTTGATTCAAGTGTCTTCTTGATAATATTCATGACGCTCTTGTTGCTAGATTTAGCCTAACCATTGCCCTGTGGATGATAGGGAGAAGAATGTGTTAAAGCTATCCCATACTTGGAACATGTGTCAAGGAGATCATGGGATCTAAAACACATTACATTATTATCAATAATCCTCGTAGGTACACTGAACCTTGTAATGATATTGTTCATTAGGAAGTCAATCACTACTTTAGATGTTGTATTTCTAGTAGGTATTGATTCCACTCATTTAGTGAAGTAGTTAATGGCTACAAGGATCCATTTGTATCCATTACTAGATTTTTTCATAATCTCCCCAATAAAATCAAGACCTCACTACTGAAATGCAGCCTTAGATGATATGAATGTGAGGGGGAGTGCACCTACAAACTTCATCTTGCTTGCAAACATTTGGCAAGGATCACACTTTCTAACAAATTTGGCCACGTTCTTAAACATTGTAGGCCACCAATATCCTGCTCTTATTTCTTTGTGGGCAGTAGTCTTTGATATGAAATATCCCCCACGAAGGCCTTGATGACATTCATTCATGATCTTGATGGATTCCTCATGATCTAAACATTTTAGAAGCAATCCATCAAGGTTTCTCCACATAAGTTGGCCCCCAAGCAACACATATTTCTGGCTTGCCAACTTCATGGTCATTCTTTGCTAATCATTCAATCTTGGAGGGCAACTCAGGTTTACCAGATAGAAAACTACATCTTTAAACCAAGCATCATCTTTCAAAAAGAAAGGAAGAAGTGTCAGACTAGAAGTTACCTAATGTACTTCTGTTGCATCCAAGTTTGTATTTGCCATTAGCTTGGCAAGGCCTTGACCTCTAACCAGCCTTTTAGTTTGCACCTCCATATTGTATTCATAGATTTTATTGATCCATTTGCACCTCTTTCTAGGAGCTTCTTGCTGAGCAAAGATGTCCCTAATAGTGGTACGAGGCACATAAGCGATGATCTTAGCTTCCACAAGATAAGGTCTAAAATTCTTGACATCATTGACTAGAGCATATGCATGCTTTTCTATGATGGAGTAAATTAACTCAACATTTTGCAATGATTTGCTAAAGAAGGAAATAGGTTGCTCATATCCATCAGCATTCTTCTAAAGGAACACTGTAACAATGGTGTAGAAAGAACTAAAAGAAAACAATTCAAAAGGCTTGGAATAATCAGGACTAGCCAATACCGGTGCCTTCTTAAGTGCATCCTTGATATCCATGAAGAAGTCGGTTGATCCCTTACCCTAGCTAGTTGACTGTTTTTTCTTAAGTACCTGGGAAATATCCTTTGTCTTTTCAACAAACTTAGGAACAAACTTCCTAAAAAATCAATGCATTTCAAACCTCAAGAAACTACTCTGTAATAAATAGAGAACAATAGAAAGTCAATAGGAGAACGTTGATTAAACATATTTCCTATAGATCTTAACAAGCCTCTTGGATCTCTTACCTACTCTTGTTTTTTTACTTGTCCATGATAATAACCAGATCTTAGATGCATTTACAAGAACATATCATGAAATGGGTTCTTTGTCATAATATCTTGCTAAATTTTACAGCACATGGATGAGGAATCAAGAAAAAAGGAATGTACAATTGATTGGAAAAATAAAGAAGAATAATATTTAGTAGTTTATCAAGTTCAACCCTGTAAAGTAGTACCAAAGATTCGATATCGCCTGCTATCCCAAGGAGAACTTTTGTCCAAGTAATATGATTTTATACAACATTCCACCCAAGGGGGATTTTGAATTCTAGAAGACTTTTCATCTTCATTGGAATTGCATTCATTGACACCAAGAAGCTTATAGAATTTAGTCTTCAGTGCAACCAAATTTGTGGTAGAACCCATTAAACTTGTTGGAGGATGGCCACTGAAAAACTTATTCTGCAGCCAACAAAAATCATGAGTCTCCAAACGCATGCAAAGTTGGTCAAAGTTGTCTGACTCAAGAAAGAAAATTCAACTAATGCCAATTTGATGCAATTATATGATATGATAATCATAGCTTTGCAAGGTCCTCATCATGGATAGTTTTGCTCTAGAGCTCTTATAAAATTTATACAAGATCAATGCCTTTCTATATAACAACATATTAGAACAATGTTAATTCTTTGTTTCTTTAGCAACATAATATTTTCATGCTGAAAATAATGTGTAAAATTTTGAAACTAAGTAGAGGCATTCACACATTAATGGAGAAAAAATAACCACCCCTACCGCATCTTCACCATACAAATATGCATGTATTCTAGCTGTGGCATCTTCCAAGGTAAGCCTCACTCTATAAAAATACTCTATATTGTTTTCAGAATTCTTTCTCTCACCACAAAATTCTTCAACATTCCAAGGTAAGCTTGCTATCACTCGAACAAGACACCGAAATTTGCATGTTACCTGTGAGAGAATGAAGTAAATGCCAAACATGACCAGAATTTATCTCTTGATACAGTATTAATATATTCAGTTCTTCTTAAAGCACATCAGATTGATTATAAAACAATATCCAAAAGATGAAAATCCTAGCTCCTTGAAAGTAATATAGCTGACTACCATTAAGCATCCTTAGTAGTCCATTGAAAACATAACTTGAGTCTCATGTTGACCATAAATAACTCTTTAAAAAATAGAAATTTCATTACGAGTGCTTTCTCTTCTACAAAATACATTAAATGGCAAGAACTTCTACAATTAAACTTCTCATTTTCCATCCAAACATAAGGTGTTACAATAATATCAGCTAAAGCTAAGAAAAACAGACCTTACCGAATTGAATCCAATCACTGTTAATCTGAATAGCAAAATATTTAATTATAAATTTTACTGCTTTAAAAGGATCCTGACACAGTAAGGGTTGAACTAGATGCTGCGTATGGAAATTCAGAGATACAGTACAAAGAAAACCAAAGAAATACTGAAAATGACAGATAAAGATAGATGCTGTCAATCATTGCAAATACTGTCACTGTTAATCTGAATAGCGAAATATTTAATCATAAATTTTACTGCTTTAAAAGGACCCTGACACAATAGAGGTTGAACTAGATGCTGCTTATGGAAATTCAGAGATACAGTACAAAGAAAACCAAAGAAATACTGAAAATGACAGATAAAAATAGATGATGCCAATCATTGCAAATACTGATATAGGAGCAACAATGCCCAAAAAGTGTGTGCCACATCATCATCATTGGTATGAATATGGCCATTCTAATTTAATTATTTATTTTCATGAGATATTATCATATTAGATAAACTCATTGTATAGGATTTTGGGTTCTGGAAGAAAATATATGGTAGTATGGAATATGAAGCTAACTCAAAAATAAAGTGAGGGTGAGAGTCAGTTGATGGACGGAGAGCTATGTATTGAGTGAAAAAAGGGCAGGGATCAGATATGCGTTATGTATAATATAACATAGAACTTTATATTTTTACAAGTATTATTCGTAAAAGTGATTTCAAAACATTATATTGCCTAGTATCCAGATTTCCAAAAAGCTGTATGGAACAAATAACTCTATTTAGAAAGACAATATGACAAGAAAATTGTGAAATTACGTTGCTACTACACCTAAAAGCTACGTTGTCAAGTTCACTCCCCAGCCCCCCTGTGCAAATACCCAGTTTGAGTTATGTTATGATCCTGGGTCAGGTTTCAAATTGTAGTTGCAAAAACAGAATAATCACATGCTGCTTAAAGAAAGGGTTAAAGAACAAGCAGGCAAACAATCAAATACCCAGTTTGAGTCATGTTATGATCCTGGGTCAGGTTTCAAATTGTAGTTGCAAAAACAGAATAACCACATGCTGCTTAAAGAGAGGGTTAAAGAACAAGCAGGCAAACAATCAAAGGCTTTCCAAAGCATATAAGGATTAAATTCTGTTGTGACAGATACACTACCATATACTACAGATCAGGGATCTGTCTGAAAATGCACCAAAAATGGCATGTCCCAGGAACAGAAGTGTGTAGTTCAACCAGCAACAATTTATTATATGCTATTTCAATGATTAATAATAATAAAACATCCAAACATATGGATCTAACTAATACCTTTTGTATTTTCTCAGAAATGTAAAGAGCAGGGTTTGTAATATCCCAAACGGGATCTGCCCTAAATTTCTGATTTTCAACTTCTGAATTCTTCCCTAATTTTCTGCATTTTTGTTTTCTGCTCAAAACCCTAGATTCTGATCTGATTTTGTGATTGCAATCAAACAAGGACAGCGAACACAAAAGCAACCAAAGGCTCCAATAACAAAGCAATTATGAATCCTTACGATTGTATTTTCAAACATAAAACTTATCCGACCAAAATATCATCAAATTGCAAGTATAAACATGAAACAAAATCTGATTTTCTGAGTTGAACAACTGCTGCTATAAATCAGAATTCTGAATATGCAAGTTATATTCAAACAATAGGCCAATCATGCCCAATAATACATCAGATCTCTGCTGTTACAAATCAGACTTTAAATTAGGCTTGTACATACCAAAAATCAATAGCAAATGACCCAAGAAATTGATAGAAATGATCTCCCAAAGGCAGCGCTCCAATTAGGGTACAAAACCCTATGTCTTCCACTCTTCAACAACAAGGAGATCTGCTCCAAATCTGATCGCTCAGGTCTGCAATAAGTCTGCTAGGGTTTGCTGCTCCAAAATGACAACAATGATGCATAACAACCCTCTGAACAATTCCAAATGATGGCGCTCAAAATGTAGGGCAAAACCCTAAGCAATGATGACAATAAGCACCAAAATCATTCCACAAACAATGGAGAATTAGGTCTGATCTCCAGCTGCTACAAATCTGAAAATGATATCAAACCCTAACTCCCATCAAACACCAAAATCGCCCTCCAAAAGCAAGGCACTCCTCTAGGTAGTGGTGCTCAAACCTAGGGTGAAACCCTAGCCAATATGCAACAAGTCTCGCCTAATGATGTCTTCTACAAATCTGATCTGCAAATCTGATTTGGAATTCTGCTCTTCTCCTTCGCCAAATAGCAATGAAGCGCAAGTAGACCTCCGTTATGAAGTCTTCCCAAGATGAGATTGGGTTTTCTTCCAACTCACCCTTTATTCTCAAGGGTTTTCGCCCTTGGAATAAGCTGCCCAAAAGTGCAGTCCAAAACAATCAAAATAACAAGCCCGGTATGATGTGAAATGCCTCACCAAAATTTGTCTTTACACATGTTTTTCACCCTTAATTCCTGCTGGCCGACCAAGGCACAAATACAAATGTTTTATTATTATTTTTCCTTGCTATGCCAACCAGCCTTAAACAAACTTGGCGCCCAAGATAAAAAGCTTTTCCCTAGGCCGACCTAGGCAAAATAAGTATATTTTTTCCTTTCTAAGGGGCCGACCTACTCCTAGGTGCCCAAGAGAACATTTTATCCTTTCTAGGCCAACCCTAACCAAGGAAAGGTGGCGCTTCACATGCTTTGGCCAACTCACTCTTAGCACCCTTTTAATTGTCTTCAGCTTGGCCGACCCACAAGGTATGTCTTTTCCCTTGATTCCTCTTCTCTTCAAAATTATTATTTTATTGAAAATCTATTTTCTCCTCCAAGGCACACAAGAAAAGATAAGAAATGATATCAAATTCATCAAATATCCATGCTCCACTTATCTCCAAGATGGTTCATTCCATGTGAAGATAAATTATTTTATTCAAGGTAAAAGCATCAAGGACATTAGAAAAATATGTCAAGTCACCTCCAACATCCGAAATACCCTCCAAAAATCCTATAGTGTGGAAAATAGTACATCGGATCTCCAAGGTGATTACTCCGAAAAGAGGGGACATTACAGTCCTCCTTGAGATTGTTTGTCCTCAAGCAATAGCAAGCATGCATCCTGTGAGATAGTATCAAAGGAAATGTATCTCCATCCACCCAATTGCCTTGTGATCACACATAACCACAACCTATGGCTGCATCTCCCCAAAAGAATATGAAGAATGCAATGCGAAGCGAGCTTCGATGGCAAAAGCCATACACACTCGAACTTGACCTAGCCCCATCCTCTAAACTCTGAAAATATGCTCACAACCGCAAGTGCCAATGCCTCCAAGTCTCCAAAAGCTCCACCATCTGAGTGCTAAGTCCAACAAAGACCAAACACCATGCCAACCCAAAGCCTCGAAGGAAGCCATACCTGTCAACAAGTGGACTCTGAAACACAACCACAAGTCTTCAAGCTTCCACTGCTCCACTCTGTTAAAATCATCATCATCGCTCCATGAGTTGTGAAGCAACTCATCAAAATCTCAATGAAGTGATGTGCCAAACATGCCACCACCTGTATCCCAAATCATCATATCATCCAATCCGGCAAACATGAAGAGATGGAAGCATCTCAAGGTGCTAGCAACACCAAACCACTCTCCAACTCTTGTAGATCTCCCATGGATGTGAAGAATACCCATCATAGGTGCAAGAAAGTGTATAACAGCTCCTCCTAAATTGCTGATATAGAACAGAACAACAACTTCATGCCTGAAAATCAGACCTATGTGGATGCAAATAGTATCTCCAATGACATAGGATGATTGAGTATCATCCCAAAGCCATCCGCCAATGATGAGAAGATAGTCCAACTCTCCTCCAAACTCCCGAACAGCTGCTGTCCTCCAAGTGTTATGCAAGAAATCTATGTTCCATGAAGAACAGCCATCTCCTAGCAATGTATGGAATAGGTCCTCATGAACTAGGGCTGGAACATCAAGATCTTCATGCTTCCTTCCAATCCCTAAGCCATAACCCAGCTGAAATACAAGCATTACTAACTCAAAACCAATCATCATAGCAATACCTCCATACCTTGTGTCATAGATCAGCTGCGCCTCCAAAGTATGCCTAGCAAATGTAAGTGTCTCCGTGGCATGCATCACAAATCTTTGAAATAGAACAACTACATACTCTACCAAAGAGTCATCATCATGAGAGAACTGTATCCCATCATTAGCAAATTCCTCAAGTGCTCCATGAATGATCAAAGACCAACCTAAATCTGCATCACTCATATCTCTATCCACATATGTAGTCATAACACTAGTGGCTGATCCACAAAGTGTATGCTCCATAATGCCATCCAAGTCTATGATGTGAGCCTTCAAATGGCTCTCCAAAAGAGGTGACACCAAAACCTTGTGAAGCAAGCTATGTAAACACTCAAAGAATTCTAAATCATACCTCAAGCCTGATTGCTCCACTTGCTTAGCTACCATACAAGGCTCATTCCTCATATGCCACATGCTTTGAATCTTCTTTGCCTCTGCCATGGCATGCTATACTAACTTGATCCTCTTGTGTCCTGGACACACAAATAAGACCTCATGTTTGTCTCCCAGATGAGTGCCAACAATAGAAGAAGACTTCTTACTCTCATCCTCATGAGTAGGAGCTGCCAACTCAAAATTATGCAAAATCCAAAGAATGCTGGTCCAAATCAGAAAATTAGAATAGCTATCATACCTTTCCATAGTGTCTTCATTCACCTCAAACATCTTCTTACTCCTTGTTGCATCAAGTGCTGATCTAACATGAGTCTCCCAAGGGAAATCACAAGCCTCAAGGCCGATCCTCTTGGCTGTTATATCATGATGATATGAAGATAAGGGACTACTGTCATACATCAGAAAATCAGTCCTTACCTCATGCTCTAGTGTGATGTCTTCCTCAATCTCAATCATCTCTCCTTCCATGAGTGGATGGTTATCAACAAGTGTTGGTCCACGAGATGTATCTAAGTGGGAATCAAGTGTACCATGTGTCACAAATTCTGTCCCATGTCTGCAAATTGAATCATCATGTATATATGTCTCCTCTACCTTTATGTCTTCATCATAGAATCCTTCAAGACCTTCCTCTATGTCCCCACTCTTTGCCATCTTCATGTTACGTTGTTTTTCATTGGATGTGGCAGCCATAGAAGTCTGAAATTCTGCTGTGTATGATGAAAGGTGTGCCGTGCTCAATTCCCAACAACGCTTCTCCACATGACCTTCCGATTCTTGAAGGGCCTCTTGACTGCTCTTCAAAGAATCCGCTATAGCATTAAGCTCAAAGGTGAGCTTGTCCACCTCATTTTTTCTTTTCAAAGCATCCAAGTATATCTCACCAAGTGTGAGGAGATGATCTCTATCAGCAAGTAAGTGTAGGTAGTTTGACTTCACTACCATCAAAGCCTCCTTGAGTTCGAGCAAATCATCAAGAGATATACCTCCTTCATGTTCCCTTAGTGCCTTCCAACACAAATCTGCCATCATCTTATGAATATCGTTAAAGTGAGCTAGGGCTACCACAATCTGACCATCATTTACCTTCAATTGTCCTTCCAAGTGATGTGACTTATGAGACCCAAAATCTTCATGCAACATTTCTGATTTGTCTTCATAATAACAGGGAAACACGGGACGCGTCCCCTACCCCTCCAGCCCCGTCCCCGTCCCCTGTGGTGTTTCCAGGACGGGGGGACGACCGAGGACGTCCCCTTGCCGTCCCCTGCAAAACAAAAAAATCAGAAACGTTCCTGGGATGCTGTCAAATTTTAGGGGACGCTGATAGAAGGTTTGGGGACGTCTGACCGTCCTCGGGACGGGCGGGGACGTCCAAAATGTCCCTCGACCGTCCCGAGGACGGCCAGATGTCCCCGATCGTTTGCATAGTTTAAAAAAAAAATTTAATGCCATTAAATGAAAATCTTAACGCCAGCAGATAATAACGAAACCCTAATTAGCCGATAGGCTTTTATATGTGAGCATTATATTGCTTGGAATTGTCTCACGCCCTAAAAAAACATTCAGGCCGGAAAATTTTCTAAACTAATCGGTTATTCCTATCGGCGTATTCCTCGAACCTCCTACCTGTTGGTGCAAGAGCTAGTATTTGGTTAGCCGATAGGCTTTATATGTGAGCATCAGTGTTCCTGGGGGACGCGTCCCCCAGGGATTTCCGACGCTCCCCCAAGACAAAACGTCCTGGGGACGTGGGGACGGGGACAGAACGTCCCCCAGCTGTCCCTGAAAATAAGCATATTTTGGGGATGTCCCAAGGACGCCCCCTGCAAAAGGGCAACGTCCCCGGGACGCCCTGCAGATCTGTAGGTAAAACAAACCCTACAAACAAAAATTAAAATTAAAAAAAAACAAAACGTCATTACTAAAAAACAAAAACAAAAATCTGCTGTGGGTATTGAATCACGTTTGGAAATTTCTGCAACTATGCCCGCAAATTGTTAATAAAATTAAATTCTACTTCCTGCCGATAAATTTCCATAGGAGCTTCAAGGAATACGCCGATAGGAACAACCACGATTTTTAGAAAATTTGCGAGCGTGAATTTTTTTTGACGGCGTGAGGCAATTCCGAGCACTATAATGCTCACATATAAAAGCCTATCGGCTAATTATAAATTTAAAATTTATAACATTTTTATTTATAATGTTAATACTTAATACTTATATAGTTATATTTAAATATTAATACTCTAAATAGTTAGAATATTTATTTTAATATTTATAATATTATTATGTCTTTTTATTATTATAATATATTTATGAATTATTAAATCATAATTTATAATATTAATATTTATAATTATAATAATATAATATTAATATTTGTCTTTATATTATTATAATATATTTATAAAGTATTAAATTATAATTTATAATATTAATATTAATATTATAATATATTATAAAATATTAATATTAATATTATAATATTATAATATATTATAATTTATAACACAAAATATATATATATATATGTATATATAGCCGTCCCCTTGCCGTCCCCAAAAATTTTGAAAAAAATTGCCGTCCCGGAAACCCGTCCCCGCGTCCCCCCGTCTCGGAAACTTGGCGAAACACTGGTGAGCATCATAGTGCTTGGAATTGTCTCACGCCGTTACTGCAGTTAGAATTTATGAGGTGTATAATTTCTAAAAAGATGAAGTTAGAATTTGTGTTAGAGTAATTTGATGATGTTGAATACTTTCTACAGCACATCTAGGTAGAATTTTCGAAGGGCAACCTCTAGCTTTTTCAGGTAATTGAACGGTTACTTTCCCAAGCAGTTCACATAGCAAACCTTTGATGCAAGTTGAGTTATGAGAAATCTACTATGTTTTTTTGGGTAAAATGCATAGTTGTGTTCTGTTGATTTTATATTCTAAGTTCTTGCTTCACTTGTGAATTTTGATAGAAGTTTTCTTGGTTTTGGCAAGATGCATTTGTCTTTCAGTCTTTCAAACTTTAGGAATTTTGACAGAAGTGTTCTTGCTTCAAATTTCTTTCAGTCTTTCAAACTTCAGTAATTTGTTGAAGGATAAAAACACAGCAGAGGCGCCGCTGACACTCCACAGTCACACAGATCGACTAGGTACTGGTTTTTTTTAGTTTAGTTTTTAAAAAAAAAATTTATTTTTAAATTTTTTATTATTATTAGGGGTTTAAAACTTTAGGTTTTTATATTAGATGGTGTTTTTTTTCTGAGTTTCTCAGTTTGAGTTTAGTGTTCATGAATCATACTTCATAGTTTAATCATTTTTCAGCCTCTCAAAGCCCTATCAAACAAGCACAATCAAA
Organism: Cunninghamia lanceolata; assembly: GCA_027924645.1. Classification (NCBI taxonomy): domain Eukaryota; kingdom Viridiplantae; phylum Streptophyta; class Pinopsida; order Cupressales; family Cupressaceae; genus Cunninghamia; species Cunninghamia lanceolata. The sequence goes on from BSBN01000082.1 coordinate 7,044,604, forward strand.
AATTTAAAATTCAAAATGAGCAGCAGTGAGGAAAGTTTGCATGAAGTGAGCAGTGATGAAGTTCAAATGACACATTCTGAAATCCAGAACACAGGTGGAAGTCCTATTGAAAGTGTAACTCCAAAAGACCGTTTTAAATGCCCTTCAGACACTCTTCAAATACATGCAAAAGGACCCTTCAATCCCAAAAAACCTTTGCTTCAATTTGCCACCAATTTGACTGGTCCTAAGGCTAAAAATTCAAGGGGCAGCAGGCATTGGCTGTGTCATATTTGCAATACTGATTATCATGGGAGCTATAGCAGGGTTGAACATCATTTATTGGGTGAGAGTGGCCATGGGGTTAGAGTTTGTGGAGAGATAAAATTGGAAGAACAGGTTGAAATGCTAAAGTTGGTAGGGGAAAGTGAGGAAAAACATGCAGCTACTTCTACTAGTACTAAGAGGAAGCGTTCATTGCAAATGAAATCTATTGATGAACATTCCAATCTATCAGTTGGACATGGACTTGAACAACATTCATGTGATAGTCATAAAGGCAAGAAGAAGGCCACTTCTACCACAACCACAGGTGAAAAAAATACAGTCATAGGGATGATGAATATGCAAAAGCGTGAGATAGCAGATGATTCAGTGGCTAAGTTTTTTTATGCCCATGCCATCCCTTTTCATTTGGCCAGGTCTCTTTATTTCAAAAACATGTTGAAAGATGCAATAACAGTTGGATCCTCTTATGTTCCTCCTGAAGAACATAGATTGCGTACCTCCCTCCTTGACAAACAATATTCAAAGGTGAACATAGTAATGGAAGAGATGAGACAAACATGGATTAGGACTGGTTGTTCCATTGTGATGGATGGGTGGACTGATATTCGACATCGGCTGCTCATTAATATTATTGTTACATGTCCTTTTGGTTCATACTTTCTTAGAGCGATTGATTGCTCTGGGAAACGTAAGGATGCTGATTTCCCGTTTGCCCTTTTGAAGGAGGCCATAGAGGAGGTTGGGTCTTCTAATGTTGTGCAGGTTGTGACAGATTCAGCTCGTGTTTGTAAGTTGGTTGGATTGATGGTTGAGAGTTCTTACAAACACATTTTTCGGACTCCATGTTGTGTACATGCTTTGAATAATGCTTTGAAGGACATTGGCAAAATAGAATGGGTGAAGGTAGTAGTGGCTGAATCTAGATCAATACAAATGTTTATATGCAATCATCAAACTTCACTTGCATTATTCCAATCCTATTCAAAGAAAGAATTCCTCAAACTAGTTGAGACTAGATATGCTAGCCATTTTATTTTACTGGAGAGGATGTTGGAGGTGCAAGATGCTCTACAATCCATGGTGGTTGCTCGAGAGTGGAAAAAGTGGGCTCCATCAAAAACAAAAGGTCAGAAGGTGAGAGACATGGTGCTTAATGAGAGTTGGTGGTCCAATATCAGGTAAGAAATATGTACATATTTTTGAATTTTTCATTTTTGAGTTTCTAACTTTTAAATTTTTGCTTTGTTTTTTCTTTAAATTATCAGTATTACTATTACTTAGTTACTAATAACTATATTTAATATTTACTAATTTACTAGTGTTAAATTGAAAATTGAAAATTCAAATTGTTAATGTCTTACTATTTTTAAATTTTGTTTGCACTGTGCAGATATATTTGCTCTATCATATCACCTGTTGTGAGGGTGATCAAGTATGCAGATACAGACTCTCCTAGCCTTGGAGAGATTTATGAGACTTTTGATAGCATGCTTGATCAAATGAGGCAAGCAATTCGTGCCAAGGATCCTGAATTACAATTCTATGAGCAGCATATCAGGCCTATTGTCACAAAGAGGTGGGACACAATGAACACCCCTCTTCATATGGCTGCCTATGCTCTTAATCCGAAGTGGTATGCACCTAGACCTGGCCGAATGCTTCCTTCTGAGGATAATGAGGTAATGGAGGGGTTTATGGCAGCCCTTCGTAAGATGTATGGCACCGAGGAGGCAACTATACTTAGAGAGCAGTGGCTTCGGTTTTCCGAACTTCAGGGTCCTACATTCAGCAAACCAGAGGCTAGGACGGATAGGGCCACTATTGCACAAAAAAAGCCTATTGGATGGTGGAAATTTCATGGGAAGGACACACCAGAGTTGAAGCAACTTGCTATTCGTTTACTCTCACAAATTGCTAGTTCCTCTGCTGTAGAGAGGAATTGGTCCACCTATGGCTTCATCCACTTGATCAAGAGGAACAATCTTACCTCGAAACGAGCAGAAAAACTAGTTGCAGTTCATAGTGCCTTGAGACTTTAGGATCGGCAGACTACTGAGTATCGACAGACTCCAGCAGCACGTTGGGATGTTGATCCTGAAGATGTTAAGCAGATTGACGAGGAGGAGGTGCAACCAGGAATGGTTGGAATACCATTGGATGATCCACTTCAGGCAGAGAGTGGCAGTGACATCGATACTTCTTTTGATATTGATAGCCAGAATGAGGCATAGACATTAGATTGTTGTATTTTGAAGTTTGAAACTTTGGGTTTAACAGTTAACTTTCACTTTAATTTTGAAGTTTGAACTTTAATTTTAGAATTTGAACAACAAAATGCTTTAATATTGCTGTTATGAATCTTCAATCTCATGATTATCATTGTTGTTATACTAGTGTTACTGTTTATTGTTTATTAGTTTACTCATTAATGTTCATTGCAATGTTTATGACTATATATTATCTCTATTTCATATTGATATTTTGAAAAATTCATATATCGCCGTCCCCCCGCCGTCCCCAAAAATTGGCCCTCGGACTACCGTCCCTGAAACGCGTCCCCTGCCGTCTCTGTCCCCCCATCCCTGCAACGCCGTAACACATAGCATAATAATGAACAACATCACCTTCATAAAACTGATCAATCACTGCTGATTTGACAAATTCTATGACAGCATACCCTTCTACCTTGTGGTCATTATGAAGACACATGTACTCCTTATTAGTTGATGCAAGAAGTGATTCCTCATCCTACTGAAAACATGTGACTACAACTTCATCTTCTTTAGGTGTTGCATTCTTATCACTAGCTCTCAACATCATTGGTTCATCCTTGTATGTGAGTCCCATAATTTTAGACCAACTCCAAGGCAAAATGTTCATGACAAACCATACATTGTCAAATTGTAGAATCTTCTTACTAGGCAATCCCTTAGTTTTTATGATTGGTTCTTCAATAAAATGTATCTCATACAACTTCAATAGGTATTCATCAAATGTGATCATGTGAATGAAACAAGGGTTATCGAACTTACTATGGAATGGCATACCTTGTATGTAGCTTTGACCCACGATCACCCTTTCATGCATATCCTCATTGACTGTTCCAAAAGTTGTATCACCCATCTCATAACTGAATCTGCATTTTCATGTGAAAACCACCCCATAGGTGTGGCGGCCATAGATGACTGTTTTTCTAATTTAACATCTTCATCTGATTTTTGTTTTGAAGCTAGAGCTTCATGTAGCTGATCCATCTTTGCAGGTTTAGCAATCTCCATGGCGGTATCTTCTTCAATCTTCATGTGTTCTTCTTTTGTAGCTTCGATAGGTGAATCTCCTTTGTCCTTGTTGTCCTCATAGGGCTGAAGCGAACCTTTGGTTTCATCTTCTTTAGGGATGCATGTTGACTGATTTTTATCTTCCTCATAAACACGTGATTCTTCTTCATCCAAATGTTCTACTATAAACTCCTCTTCATTCACCTACTCCTCATTAACCAAGAGAGGTTTCAACTTCTTCTCACACCAAACAATTACCCTTTTAGCTAAGTCCCTTTTGACATGGTCATCCTTCTTCCTGTTAGCCAGTAGAATAGAAAGAAGTGATTGTGGCACATCATCACTCTCATTAATAGTCAAAACCATAATGGCTTGTATGGCTGCAATAACATTATCAGCATGTTCTTTCCTGACTGTGGCAAAGAACTGGAGAAACATTATGTCAATTAAATCATTCAATCCCAAATCCAACATAATATTATGCAATCTGGTTTTTACAAAAGTTTCAAGTATAGCAACCCTTCTAGGAAAGTGAAAACATGTGATATCATCAATAGCCTGGAAGCTATCCACCATTAGTTGAAGTACCTCTTTCAATGTGTTATCATTGTAAGGAGCTTTAGGTGCTGAGATTCTCATGATTTCGCTCAAACATGAAGTAACAAGAAGTCTTACCTCACTATCATTGTGTCTTAACAACCTTTGCCTACCCAAGGAAGATGTTGCAGGCATCAAAGCTGCTTGCATTACCCGATAGGGTGACTGATCCACCATGTGAAGACATTCCTCTACTTCCTCCAAAGTGCTGAAGTGCATCTTTTGGCTGGGATAGATGCTCAAGTTTATTACCTGCTCTATAAAGCTTCTTTCCCACTTCTTCACTAAATGATGCCATAATTCATACCCTAATAGTTATGAAACCAAGCTGATTTATAACCCACTAGCTAGGTCAAATCCTTTTCCGCATAACATGCAAGGATAAAGCCGAGCCAAATCACTTCCAAATGACAGAGGATGTGGCTGCTGGACTTATACTCCTGTATGCTAGTAGGATAAGGTTTAACTTAGTCCTTTCCCAAACCCTCTAGGCTGGCAAGATCCAAGCTTTGATACCACTGTAATATCCCAAACGGGATCTGCTCTAAATTTCTGATTTTCAACTTCTAAATTCTGCCCTGTTTTTTTGCATTTTTGTTTTCTGCTCAAAACCCTAGATTCTGATCTGATTTTGTGATTGCAAGCAAACAAGAACAGCGAACACAAAAGCAACCAAAGGCTCCAATAACAAAGCAATTATGAATCCTTATGATTGTATTTTCAAACATGAAACTTATTCAACCAAAATATCATCAAATTGCAAGTATAAACATGAAACAAAATCTGATTTTCTGAGTTGAACAACTGCTGCTATAAATCAGAATTCTAAATATGCAAGTTATATTCAAACAATAGGCCAATCATGCCCAATAATACATCAGATCTCTGCTGTTACAAATCCGACTTTAAATTAGGCTTGTACATACCAAAAATCAATAGCAAATGACCCAAGAAATTGATAAAAATGATCTCCAAAAGGCAGTGCTCCAATTAGGGCATGAAACCCTATGTCTTCCACTCTTCAACAACAAGGAGATCTGCTCCAAATCTGATCGCTCAGGTCTGCAATAAGTCTGCTAGGGTTTGCTGCTCCAAAATGACAACAAAGATGCATAACAACCCTCCGAACAACTCCAAATGATGGCACTCAAAATGTAGGGCAAAACCCTAAGCAATGATGACAATAAGCACCAAAATCATTCCACAACCAATGGAGAATAAGATCTGATCTGCTGCTGCTACAAATCTGAAAATGATATCAAACCCTAACTCCCATCAAACACCAAAATCGCCCTCCAAAAGCAAGGCACTCCTCTAGGTAGTGGAACTCAAACCTAGGGTGAAACCCTAGCCAATACGCAACAAGTCTCGCCAAATGACGTCTTCTACAAATCTGATCTGCAAATCTGATTTGGAATTCTGCTCTTCTCCTTTGCCAAATAGCAATGAAGCGCAAGTAGACCTCCGTTATGAAGTCTTCCCAAGATGAGATTGGGTTTTCTTCCAACTCACCCTTTATTCTCAAGGGTTTTCATCCTTGGAATAAGCTGCCCAAAAGTGCAGTCCAAAACAATCAAAATAACAAGTCCAATATGACGTGAAATGCCTCACCAAAACTTGTATTTATACATGTTTTTCACCTTTAACTCCTACTGGCCGACCAAGGCACAAATACAAATGTTTTATTATTATTTTTCCTCACTAGGCCGACCAGCCTTAAACAAACTTAGCGCCAAAGATAAAAAGCTTTTCCCTAGGCCGACCTAGGCAAAATAAGTATATTTTTTCCTCTCTAAGGGGCCGACCTACTCCTAGGCGCCCAAGAGAACATTTTATCTTTTCTAGGCCGACCTTAACCAAGGCAAGGTGGTGCTTCACATGCTTTGGCCAACTCACTCTTAGCACCCTTTTAATTGTCTTCAGCTTGGCCGACCCACAAGGTATGTCTTTTCCCTTGATTCCTCTTCTCTCCAACATTATTATTTTATTGAAATCTATTTTCTCCTCCAAGGCACACAAGGAAAGATAAGAAATGATATCAAATTCATCAAATATCCATGCTCCACTTATCTCCAAGATGGTTCGTTCCAAGTGAAGATAAATTATTTTATTCAAGGTAAAAAAATCAAGGACATTAGAAAAATATGTCAAGTCACCTCCAACATCCGAAATGCCCTCCAAAAATCCCTAAGTGTGGAAAATAGTACATCGGATCTCCAAGATGATTACTCCAAAAAGAGGGGACATTACAGGGTTCGAGCATGCATTATTCAAGATTTCTTGATTCCAACATGAACAATAACATGTGAATGTGATATAGAAATGTAATCCATAGTGCAGATCTAAGATGCTAAAGACAATATAGAGGTCGAAACCTGCAATATGCAAAGATAACAATGCATATCATAAGGAACTTTCACCTTAATAATGTAGCGGCCCCCAAGTTCCACTCTAAGATTAGTGTGCACAAAGAAAATTCTCCAATTCCAACAAATTATGAGGTTATGTGGCAATATGTTACAAGGAAGATGTGTGCAATTTGAGGCAGATGTCTAAAACCTCCATTGAGCCCTAGTGGTAAACCTAAAGAAATGCTTGTGAAAAGTAGTGACACTATGTAAAGGTGTGCAATGAGCAAGGCAAAAGTCCCTTAGATGAATGCCAATGTGATAGAAACAACTCCAATGTGCAAGCTCAATGTGTGATCTAGGAGAGCTAATAGATTGAGCAAGAGCTTGAAATAGAGATTGTATTGTGATTTTTTGAGGTTAAAAAGAGTTTTTGAGGTAAACTTATAAATTGATCCAATAAGCTCACAAGGGGCATACCTAAGCATTAAAATCTAGAAAATAGGGACCAATAGCCTAAAATCAAGGAAACGAGGTGTTAATCATGCTCTAGTACCTAAAGGAAGGCCTTTGGTGGAGTCATCATGACTTTGAGAAAAAGCAATGGTGTCTTTAAAGAAACACTATTGAATGCAACTACTAGAGGTCTTCCAATGGAGCAAGTTAACCAAAAAGCGGGAAGACCTTGAAACTGGTGGAATCTCAACATAGAGAGAATGATCATCATTGGGGGTTAGTTATAACCATAACAGAACCAATACATTTGCCCTTAAAGTACAATCTGCATTTGAGGAGCAAGGTTGGGAAGTACCTAGAGAAAGCATTAAAGTTAACAAGTGGAAACATCATAATTATACATATTTGTGACCTTTAATAGCGGGTTTGCCTGTTTACACATGTGCCCATACTTGGTCCTAAATTTTGGTGCAGTCCATGTGTGGGTAACCCCAAAATATGCTGCCAAAAAAGATCCTGCTCAAATGGCTTGAGTCGTATGAGACAAACCCAAGGCACACCAAGGCAAGATATCCAATGGTCGAGCCATCTCTAGGGCCCCACATTCCCCCTTCCCCCCCCTCAACAACAAAAGAAAAAAGAAAAAGAAAAAAAAAACATACTTGAAAAACAAGAAAAAAAAAAAGAAAAACTATACTAACCTAAAAGCAACTACCCTAATTATACTAACATTAAACACACAAGAAAAAATCCTTTTTCAAATTTGCATATTTTGTGAAATTATGGCTAAAAAAAACAGCCTTTGCATTATCATCTGTTGAAATTAATTGTTTTAGGAATTTTATAGTATACAATTATGGCTGCTACTGCTCCAAAAATTGTAATTATAGATTCCCAACTCTCGAGAGAGAATAACTACTCAACTTGGAGAACAAAGATCAAAACTCATCTCAAATTTTAGGACTTGTGGGAACTGGTTTCAGGCAACGTCACAAGGCTTGATGCATATCAATAGATCATCATGTTTGCTGTATTGCATGAGGTTCAGCCTCATATCCAAGATTCTACAATTGCCAATGATCCATGGAACAAATTTCAAACCACGTACAAGGCAAAGAGTCAGAACTAGATTCTATGCTTACATAGTTGCATTGCTTTAAGATGGAGTGGTGAAAAATTTGAATCCTTGTTTAGACGAGTTGTGAAGTTGTGGGCCTCATTCCAAGCATTAGGCTTAAGGGTTACAAATGACTCTCTTGTACTTATTGTCTTGAAATTACTACCCTCTGCCTACAAGGTCTTCGTGATGTCCATAAACATCTCAAATCAGAAGGCCACATTTAAGCAACTAGTGAATATGCTTCAATAGGGGTTAACTCACAAAGAGCACAATGAGAAATGCCATAGTCATGAACTAAAAAGGAAAGAAGCATAAAATGCATAATAGTGGTCCCCCCAAGCAGCAGCAACAAGGGAACAACTCTCAAAAAATGAAAGAATGGGCATGACCTCAAAGATTGTCGGTACAACTCAATCACAAATGGATCACCTAGCAACAACAAGTCGCAACAAACATCACAAGATGCAAAGAAGAAGCGTACACAATGGAAGAAGAAACATACCATACATCCGTAACATGGAGATATTGTTGAAGATGACAACACTCCTAATGAAGAGTATGTCTATGCTGCCCAAACTCATGAAGAGCTTCCCCATTCAAGTTCAGTTAAGTACAAGGACTCCAGTGCTACAAAGCACATGACTGGAAGGATTGGTTCATTACTTTGAACCACATCACTTTCTGCGGAAAGGTCACTCTTGGATATGCTATTACCTATGAAATTCAAGGTCTAGGTGATGTATCTTTGCCACTTGGCAAACATTCTTGCAGAATTGTAAAAGTTCTTTATGTTCCAGGGCTTACAAAGAACTTACTATTTGTCAATTAACCTTTGGACCACAACCTATGGGTTGAATTTGATAAGAAAGGCAGTGAGAAGCTGTGTCAAATGAGAGACAAATTAAGGAGTTTAGACATTGTTGTGCATGCTTCTAGCATCAGTATGATGTTAGCTTGATGTTGTACAACAAGACAACCAAGCCGTGGTGGTTAAAGTTGATGACCTAACCAGCATTTTATTTGCATATGGCTCAATGGCAATAAAGGACACAATGCATGCATTAAGAACTAAAATTGACACAATAGTAAAATGAGAGGTCGGCCTTAACAAACTGAAAAGAATAAGTAACTCAAAAGTCGAGCCTCAATATTTTTGTGTTGGCATGCTGAAAGTTGTGTTTTCCCTTATCACAACTAATGAATAAAAATAATTGTTTTTCTAAGGGGTTTAAAATTTACATATAACACCATGTCCATGAAAATTCAGCTGAAAAGAGGTTGTGGTCCCCCATGGCATGCACGCAAAAAATCGACCCATTACAAAGCTCCTAGTGGCAATCAAAAGTCAAGAAGCAATTAATATTCAAGCATGCATTTCCAGCCTTTGTTTTATAAGTAGCTTGATTCAGAGTTCAACCACTTTATCAGGGCATTTTAAGAATAACCATCACCATCTTAGGATTAGTGACACATCTTAGGAAAAAAAAAACAAATTAGGGATAAACCAGATTGTGATGAGACGTTCATCTTGATAACCACAAGTTAGCAATCCCACAAAATCTTACAACTTCCTTCTTGCAGTCTCCTTGTGGCTCTTCCCACAGAATTTCTAAGTTTAGAGCTGAACTTGTCACCCTTTCTTCATCTATCAACCACACTCACAACCTCTCTTCTGGCTAAGTGCAATATACAACCCCTTTTTTCTTTGTTTGTTTGTTTGTTTGTTTGCTTGCTGCTGTTTAGGGTTTTATGTATGATGTTTGCAGTGCATAAAATGAAATATAATAACATACGAACAGCTTGAAAGGAACCCAGATGCTCAAACAACAAATAACTAATATTTAAAGCATGAAACAACAACATCCAAATGACAGAATCATTCAAATATCATTTTTCAAACATACCCATTTCGCGTCATAAATTGTAGTTTTGAAAATGTTGTGTACAACAATAATTCAGCTTTGGAAGCCACAAAACCACATCAAAACTTCAATATTTTGCAACATGTTTAAAACCCAATGGTCTCCAACCCTAGGCACCTCCCTTGCTGCAAATATCTTCCACAGAAAGTGAGCATCCAGCCCTAGAAAACCCTACGCCCTTGTGCAGCAGTGGTAAGGCCAAAATGAGGGTTTTAAACCAGCAAGAAAGAACATAAAACTCTCCAAAATATCACCCAAACTTACTAACTCCCCTTCAAATATTTTATTCACTGAATCACCAAAATATTTGCCTTCAATTCTCGCCTGCAACCCTGTAAATCTTTCACAATGAAGATCCAACACAGATTCTGTATGAATTCTGTCAGCAATCAGCCTTGGAAGATCTCACTTTTGCAGCTGATATCCCCTATGAAGGTTTTTGTCCTCACAAAACTTGGAAGAACTCTCGTTCAATCCCTGTAGAAAACTCTGCTTCAAACAATATTTTTCCATCCCTTCCAAATGAGCTTGAAAATGCTTTTATATGCCCTCCAAAGGGCCATGATTTACCTTGGGGAGTAAACTTACTTTATTTAATTATTTCCCTAATGACTCCCACTTGAGCACCCAACTTTAAGTTATGTTTTAACTTTATATTTCATTTTGCCCCCTTATTTCTCCTAGGTGCCCACTTTACATAGTCATCCCTTTTTAGTATTAAATAAATGCTTAAATAGACTTATAATAAAACATTATAATATAAGTGTTTATTTAAAAAACAAACACTTAATTTGCGGAACACACCGACGGAGCATCATACGATGAAACTAACTGAGCTAGGGGGTAACCAAAGCTGAATACCGAAGTTGGTGCCGAAACAGGGGATTGGCTAAAATTAGCGGTGATTGCTAAATATAGTAAAAACAGACCATGGTTTGAAACATCACTGAAAAGAGTCACCACAGAACATCTGAAGAATTGAACTCAAACAACACTTGGGAGCAACCAAAAGAAAACAACCAAACCTCCACAAACCATAGAATTCCCTAACCAAGCCGTAATAGCCTACGGAAACCTCGAGGAATAGGCTAACAGTCAATAAACTGACAAAGCTTAGGAAGGGGACATTACAATCCTCCCCCCAAAATTGCTTGCCCCCAAACAATTGCAACTCCGGATGCTGTAAAATCTGCTCGTTTTCCCAAGTAGTATCCTCAATTAGCAAGTTCTTCCACTTAACTAGATACTCCCTGATAGTCCTCTGTAGAGTACGCTCTCTACTGTCTATGATAACCTCTTGAATCAAGATGAGTTTCCCTTCCTCATCCAATGGTGGCAACTCAGAAGAGGGAACCACATTATGCCCAAACGCCCTTTTAAGGCGAGACATGAAAAACATTATGTACTCTACTGTCTACTAGCAACTCAAGCTCATAAGCCACCTGTCCAACCGGCTTGGATATCCTGAAAGGACCATAGAACCGTGGCTTAAGCTTCTCCGACCCACTCTTTTTAAGAGTGGACTGTCTGTAGGGCTGCAGCCTCAAATAAACCATGTCACCAACCTCAAAAGTCCGCTCAACACGGTGCTAATTAGCATAAAGCTTTTGCTGATTTGTGCTTGTTGCAAGTTCTCCTTCAGGGATTTCATAATGTCCTAACTCTCTTGGAGCAAATCCATTGCCTTAGGCACTCTGCTATCCCCAAATAATAAGTCAAGGAAACTGGGGGCCTCATAACCATACAACGCCATGAATGGTGACATCTTGATAGACATATGGTAAGTAGAATTATAACAATACTCACCAAGGTGCGACCATCTTACCCATGCCTTCTGCTGCCTTGAAATGTAGTTACGCAAATACCCCTCCACCCACTTGTTCACAATCTCAATATGTCCGTTTGTCTGCGGGTGATAGGAGGTATTGGGAATAAGCTTAGTCCCACTCAATCTAAAAAGCTTCTGCCAAAAAAGGCTCAGGAATTTGTTGTCTTTGTCACTAACTATACTCCTAGGCATCCCATGTAATCTGAATATTTCTCTGAAAAACAAATCGGCCACCTGTGTTGTTGTATATGCTATTGAAATAGCAAAGAAATGGGCAAATTTTGTCAACTGGTTTACAAAAACATATATGCAATCCTTACCTTGCACCTTCGGAAGCCCAGTAATGAAATCCATAGAAATACATAACCATTTCTGCTTGGGAATAGGTAGGGGCTGCAACAAACTAGTCGGATTTGTGTGCTCATGTTTGTTTTGCTGGCATGTGGGACATTCACGAACATACTTAAGGACCTCATTCTTGAGTCCTTTCCAAGTAAACCTTCCCTGGATTTGCCTGTAAGTTTTGAATTAACCCGAGTGACCAGCCATAGGTGCATCGTGGAATGTCCTCAAAATCTTCACCTTAAGCTGTGAGTTGGGTACTAAATAAATCCTCTCCTTATACATGATCAATTCATTCACCACAGTATACCTATCATCTTGTATAGTACCCTCTATGACACATGTAGCCCAAGAGTCTTTCACATACTCAAGTTGAAACCTCCTCTCCAATCAGCAGAAATCTCCACTAAAGGACACAAATGAGGTCTCCTAGAAAGTGCATCAGCAACCACATTTTTCTTTCCTTTCACATACACAATGTCAAAGTCATACGCCTGCAATCTATTTACCCACTTTTGTTGTCTATCATTGAGATCTTGCCGACTTAGGAAGTATTTGAGGCTATTGTGGACGGTTTTAACAATGAATTTACCTCCCACAAGATATGGCCAACATCTCCCTGTCATAAATTGAATAACTCTTCTCAATACTTCTCAACTTCCCGCTCTCAAATGCAATTGGATGCTTTTCCTACATCAAGACAACTCCTATTCCTTCCCCCGATGCATCACACTTCAACTAAAAAGGTTTGTAGAAATCCGATATGGCTAGGACTGGGCAAGTGCTCATAACTTGCTTGAAGTGATTGAGACACTTCTGGGTTGAATCCGACCAAGCAAAGGCTCCCTTCTTAGTCAAATTTGTATGTGGGGCAGCCACCTATGAAAATCCCTTAACAAATCTCCTGTAAAACCCACAAATGCCAAATAACCCTTTGAGCTGTGTAAGATTTGTTGGGGGAGGCCAATCAACAATTGCTTTGATCTTTTCAGGATCAACTCTCACACCCTTAGAGCTAATGATATGACCAAGGTAGAGAAGCTCTGTCATACCAAACTCACACTTGGACTCCTTGGCATATAAAGATTCCCGCTCTAAGATACTCAATACCTCCTCTAGGTGTCTCATGTGCTCCTCCCATGTCTTGTTGAATATCAAAATATCACCAAAGAACATGAGGGCAAACTTACAGAGTTGATTCCGAAATACCCTGTTCATACAAGATTGGAAAGTGGCAAGAGCATTGGTTAAGCCAAAAGCCATAACCACAAACTCAAAATGTCCATAATGACACCTAAATGTTGTCTTCTCCACATCCTGCTCTCGGACTCGTATCTGATGATAGCCCGACCTCAAATCTATTTTGGAGAAGTAGCAAGCACCATGCAACTCGTCAATAAGCTCATCTATGCGTGGAAAGGGATACTTGTTTTTTATAGTCTTCTTATTCAGTGCCCTATAGTCAATGCACATGCACATTGTCCCATCCTTTTTCTTAACCAACACCACTGAGGATGCAAAGGGACTCTTGCTCGGCCTTATGTGCCCTGTATCAATCAACTCCTTGATAGCTTTTTCAATCTCATCTTTATGCCTCTTTGAATGCCTGTATGGTGTGGTAATCATAGGCTTAGCGCCCTCCTCCATCTCAATGGCATGCTCAATGCCCCTCTCAAGAGGCCTCCCAAGAGGTATACTACTAAACACTTTGTTGTGCTTAGACAACAAAGCTTGAATGTCAGGATGATAACTCTGCTTCTGCTGCTCTGAAACTGTAGGCATGATTAGACACTTTGCTGCCCACTTAACCTGATCGTGCCTAATAAGCCTCTCCATTCTCTTGAAAGATACCACCCGCAAACCACCATCCAACATACCTTTGGGCACATATTTTCTTCATTCCACTGTCATGTCCCCAACGGGATCTGCCCTTATTTTCTGCAATTTAGTTTTTCCAAATTCTGCCCTAATTTTCTGCACCTGAGTTTTCTCCTTAAAACCCTAATGACTGACCTGAATTTCTGCACTTTATAATTCTGCTCAGAATCCTAAATTCTGATTTCAATTTCTGCTCTTAAACAGATTATCACAGTGAAAACGTGACAAATAAACATGAAAAGTTGTACTACAAGTTGATAATCATAACAAGCATGAATTCCATCATGAAATACACAAGGCAGGGCAACCAATTGCAATAACCAAGTCTGATTTTCTGAATAAAACCCTGCTGCTACAAACTGAAAGTTCTGATCTGATTTTCACAATAGAATATAGGGCACAAATAATGCCCAGATTTCTGCACTATTAATCAGATCATTAAAATATGTTTGTACATAGCAATTCCATGCAAAATAGAAGGCAAATGATTAACCCTAGCTGGGCAAATGCTTCAAGGAGGTTCACCTAGGGTTTGCTGCTCTCAACTCTGCTCAGAAGATGTTGATTAATTGCTGCTCCAAGGCGCTCAAGTCTGCTGCTATAGATTTCAGATTCAGGAATCCAAACAATGGTCAACGATGCTCCAACAAGCCCTCAAATGATGGCGTCTCAATCTGCTCAAGTGATGATAAGTTTCTACTCCCAAAAGATATTATAATTCTGCTCAAATGCTGCTCCAAATATAAATCTGCTCCAAATTTCTGCTGTAAACCTGCTCTGAAATGATTAAATCCTTGCTCCTAATTCGCTGCTAGTCCTGGATATTAGCAATGAGAAAAGATGGATGGGGTCATCACCATCCAAAGGTCAAGGGGCCATCACCTTGACAAGACAAGGAAGTTGAATTCCTTAGCCATTAGAAGAAATCAGAAAACAAATCGATGCCTGCTTGATGTTGAAATGCCTCCAATGATCTCCTTTAAATACACAACTTATCTCCTCTCATATGGCCGACCTAGAGAGAGGTATTTTTATTTATTTAAAATTCACCTTTCCCTCCAAGAGGGCCGACCTAGCTCAAGACACATTGGGCACCCAAATTAGAGTGGAATAAAGAATATTATTTTATTTCTTCTTTTCTCCTTCAACCAAGTCGGCCTACTAAGAATGAAGATATCTTTCATTATGTGGGTGCCATGATAAGCCATCAGTGTAGGTGCATGTGAACAATGTTAGTGCTTGGCTTAAGTGGGAAATGACCCTCCATGGTGAAGATACCCAAGATATTAAGGAATATCATCCATAAACCAAGTATCCCAAAGTGTAATGATGTCATCCATGTGGTGAAGCTCAAACTCCCATATGAATTCGTATGAAAGCTCCGAGGAAGGCAAATCATCGCAAGCCAAGTATACATCCTGTGAAGTGCCAGTCTCTGCCAGTACCTCAAATCCACTGGAAAGTGCAACAATGTGCAAGATGGTGACCATTCCGGAGAAAGGGACATGACATCCACCTCAAACTTCATCTCCATAGTACGTAGGTTCAAATAGAACTCACCAATAGCACGAAGCCACTGCATACCATGGACCACATCCATATCACCCATACTCACCACATAAAAATCAGCTTGGAACTCAGTCACTCAGCTAGATGCTCAAATTGAGGATCTTCCTCTTACGGGTAATAATGAACCCATCTGCTATCCTTACCCTGAAGCCTTCGAACTCTTCAGTTTTAAGCCCCTTTTTGCAACTAGCCCCTCATCAATGAAATTATGAGTGGCTCCAGTGTCAAGGAGAGTGGCAATCCTCTGCCCTCCTAAAACTCCACGAATCCTGAATGATCCTTCTTTTTGAATGCTAGAGAGTTGGGCTGTTGGGCTCTCATTTTCCAGATCCCTCTCTGACTCATCGGAAGAGCTCTCTACCTCCTTATCTTCCAAATTTGAATGTTGGTCTGAGTCTTCAGCTGCTGATTCTTTAGCTGAAAAATACTCAATTTGTTTTGCCTTAGCTTGGGCAACACACTTGTGCGTTGGATCCCAAGGCTCCCTACAATGAAAACACAATTTCTTTCTTCTGAGTTCATTGAGTTGCTCACTATCTAATCTCGAGGATGCCTTCTTGGGCTGGTTGGAATCTTTTTGAAAATATTTCTTGTCCTTGTCTTTCTTATGCAAGAAACCCTTGGACTGAAATTTGTTCCTTGTAGTGGAAGATTCCATGTTTTTTGCCTTCTTCAGATTATCCTACAAAGTACGTGGATTAAGGGCCTTAATCGAACCCCTCAAAGGAACGGACAGCCCATCGATAAATAGAACAATCAACCTCCTCTCAGAAATATCAATCACCATCACAGATAACCTTTGGAGCTCAAAAATGTAAGTATCCACTAAACCCTACTATTTCAACTGTGCCAATTCCTTAAATTGCAATTCAAGATCTTTTTGTCAAATCTATCAATCAACCTCTTAGTGAACTCTACATAGGAATCAATTTGATCATGGCCTAAAGTAACCATACCATGGTGCCACCATTCATGGGCACTACCATCCAAATGTAGGGCTCCATATTTGATAGCCTCATCCTCAACCATAGGATTGAGTTGGAAGTAAGTATCTAAACTTTGAACCCAAGCTCTAGCTATAGTTTTTCCCAAGCCATCAAAATAAGGAATAGATAACTTACTAACCCTCTTCTGTAATTCTTGATTATGTGGTCTACCACCCCCACCTCTATGGAGTCTTATGTCTCAACCTGATATCCATATAGTCGTGAAATGACATCTCAGCCTGAAATTCGGCACTTGAATCCCTTCAATCTCTCATTATTTGATCCTACAACTCTTGTTGTGTGGGTTCATTATCAACTGGAAGGTTATTCTGTGGAGGAAAGTTAGGCATAAGAGGCCTAGTGCTTGTTGTTCCGGCCATAGTACGCTGATTTGCAACTCTATTGTTGACTGAACCATCCCCATTTTCACCATTCCTTTTGTTGCCATTATCACCACCATTTCTTCCATTGCCATTATTAACACCATTTCTTCCATTGCCATTATTATCACCATTTCTATTGTTGTTATTGTTATTATTATTACCCATTATTTGTTGAGTCAATAGGGCACATATTTGATTCATATTTTGTTGCAAATATCGTTGTCCCATAGCAAGATCATTGAGGATATCCCTTGTGCCCGGTTCCCCTTGGTCTCTGTCACCCATATTTACCTCAACTCTATCAACACGTGCGAAAGGATCAATATGTGATGGTACCTCCAGGTTAGGGTTTGATCTGTTTCTTCTCAAATAATACTGATGAGTACTAAGATGCATTACTCAAAAAATCATTGCATGCTCACACTACTTCAAGTGCACAGGATGGCAAGATACATCTGTGCTCTAATACCACTATAATATATAGCCTTGTTTTTACTTTTTTGTTTGTTTGTTTGCTTGTTGTTATTTAGGGTTTTATGTATGATGTTTGCAGTGCATAAAATGAAATACAATAACGTACGAACAGCTTGAAAGGAACCTAGATGCTCAAACAACAAATAACTAATATTTAAAGCATGAAACAACAACACCCAAATGACACTCATTCAAATATCATTTTTCAAACATACCCATTTCGTTGTCATAAATTGTAGTTTTGAAAATGTTGTGTACAACAATAATTCAGCTTTGGAAGCCACAAAACCACATCAAAACTTCAATATTTTGCAAAATGCTTAAAACCCAATGGTCTCTAACCCTAGGTGCCTTCTTTGGTGCAAATATCTTCCACTGAAGTGAGCATCCAGCCCTAGAAAACCCTACGCCCTTGTGCAACAGTGGTACGACCAAAATGGGGGTTTTAAACCAGCAAGAAAGAACATAAAACTCTCCAAAATATCACCCAAACTTACTAACTCTCCTTCAAATATTTTATTCACAGAATCACCAAAATATTTGCCTTCAATTCTCGCCTGCAACCCTATAAATGTTTCACAATGAAGCGCCAACACAGATTCTATATGAATTTTGTAAGCAATCAGCCTTGGAAGATCTCTCACTTCTGCAATTGATGCCCCCTATGAAGGTTTTCATCCTCACAAAGCTTGTAAGAACTCCTGTTCAATCCCTATAGAAAACTCTGCTTCAAACAATATTTTTCATCCCTTCCAAATGAGTTTGAAAATGCTTTTATATGCCCTCCAAAGGGCCACGATTCGCCTTGGGGAGTAAAATTACTTTATTTATTTTATTTCCCTTATGACTCCCACTTGAGCGCCCAACTTTAAGTTATGTTTTAACTTTACATTTCATTTCTCCCCCTTATTTCTCCTAGGCGCCCACTTTACATAGTCATCCATTTTTAATATTAAATAAACACTTAAATAGACTTATAATAAAACATTATAATATAAGTTTTAGAATCAAACACTTAATTTGTGGAACACACTGATGGAGCATCATATGATAAAACTAACTGAGCTAGGGGTAACGGAAGCTGAATACTGAAGTCAGTGCTGAAACAGGGGACTGGCTAAAAATAGCGATGACTGCTAAAAATAGTAAAAACGGACCATGTGTCTGAAACATCCCCGGACCACAAAACATCTAAAGAACTAAACTCAAACAACACCTGGGAGCAACCAAACCTCCACAAACCATGGAATTCCCTAACCAAGCTGTAATAGCCTACGGGAACCTCGGGGAATAGGCTAATGGTCAATAAACTAATGAAGCTTAGGAAGGGGGCATTTATTGTTGCTACATTTTTGTTTCTTCATTGACCTAGTGTATCATCTTAGTGGAACAAAACAACTTCTGAATTCTTTTGTGTTACTTGTTCCTACTTCCAATTCTTGGTCCTTCTCAAATGTTTGAGACTAGGGACATTTAAGTTTTTGGGAGTGGGTACCTCCTTTAATCATTTTCCTTCCATATATCTGTGGAACTGCCTAGTCCACTTTTGGTTGTTCTCTAGAATCTAGATAGTTGTCACAATAACTTTGTATAAATGCTATTAGACTTTAATAGAGTATGATATTAAAATCACAGTCTCAATGTGTCATGATGATGTAATTAGGTATATGAGTTCCTTAGGTTTTGACACGTGATAAATAAGACAAGTTTTATATCATATGCATATAAAACAAAAATAAAACCATCTTTTCTCTTCTAGTTTTTTGCATTACTCTACCAAAATATACGAGAAACATTTATTATCACCGCTAGTTTGTTCAGTCTTGACTTTTATTAATGTGTTTTCAAATTCTCCATGCTTTCTGCCACTAATAATCAATGTGAGCCTCTTTAAAAGATTTTTGATCAACCTGTGTACATATTGGCACACCGTACATCAATATCACAACTATATATTTTTCTTGCTTCCATTCATTGCATATGTCTTACTAGTGCCCTTATAGACTAGTAACTATGACTTTAAACCCAAGTTAATCTTTTAACACACAAATTTATATTGATTGTTACAAGTACTTTTCCAACTATTGCTTCCAATGACTGAAATCAGCCAATAAGCTTTCCATGAAACTACATCATCTTTTCGGCCAATAGTTACAATGAAGCCTGCAAATTCAACACGACATCTTTAGTCAACAAGGCGGCAATAGAGCAATTAAGCTCTAGATTTAAATGTGGACCTAAATCCTTAGTAGAGGGAAGAGTGGAAAGAAAACGCTTATAAGTTATGCCCATTACTCCATCATAAACACTAGAAGACTGTCTCTATGTCTATCATGGCCATAGAACAGAAGCTTCATTCCAATAGACAGAAGCAACCAAGATAGGCATGGATGGGACTTCTTATTCAGAACTTCACTTGAAGGTGTAATGCCTCCTTTTTCTGAGTGATCACCCAACAGAGTGCTAGCCTATTTTATTCTCGTAGGGTAAGTCGGGAATTGCAAGGGATTAATCTAATTAATTAATTACTAAGTAATCATAAGTCACTTTTGGATTATTTTTATTTAATTAATTAAGCTGGACCTATTTGTAATGCAAAATGACTTAATTATAAAAGTGAGTCAATTAATAGAGAAAATAAAATAAAATAAAATGCATTGCCAAAAGGAGGTCGACCCAAAAGGAGGTCAGCCAAGGTGGAGGTTATTTGATAGCTATAAAAGATTTTCAGTTTTCCTAGTGCTGTTATGATTTATATCAGCAGCCTAGAGTGGATTGGCATATTTGTTTATGCACATGTGATGGACACTTTTCACATCCACATGAGATCATTCAGATTGACATGGATGGTGATGATGACAGGATGAGTGACATCTATCTCTTCACTTTCAGCTGGTGTAATGGTGTGATGACTTGGAATCCAGGTATTGGTGTATTTAATACACTTTTTCAGAGGGATCTTGGTGAGTTGCTTCACAACTCTTGGCTTAGTGATGATTATATCAAAGTGGAGCAGCGGAAGGTTTGGTACAGCTGGTTGTGCTTCGGAGATCATTTCATATATCACTTGTTGATGGGCATGACTCTCTTCAGGGTTTTGGATATGTATAGTGTTTTGTCTTTGATAGACTTAGCACTCATGGACAATGGAGCCTTCAGAGGAAGGAAGTTGTTGACACTTGTGGTTGATGAAATGGCATTCTTGTTCCTACAGCTACATAGGCAAAGCACATGGAGGAGCAGAATTTCAGAATTTGGGGAATGAAGCCGAATTGAGTTCAAGTGTGTGTGGCTAGTTTTGTCTCATTGCTGGCCATCAGAGCTCATTTTGCATATCATTCTTCATATTCACTATGGGAGATGCAGCCACAGGTTGAGGAGTAGGGTGATCACGGAGTACTTGATTGGATGGAGATACTTGCCACTTGATGACATTTTGCATTATACAGGTTTGCAATTGCTTGTGGGCAAGCAATTCTAAGAAGGGAGGACTGTAATGTCCCCATTTTCGGAGTGATCACCTAGCAGAGTTGGCTAGCCTATTTCCATTCCTGTAGGCTAGGCCGAAGGACTAAAGGGACGACCTAATTGGCAAGATTTCATACTTAGTCAATTTTGTAGGGCAAAATGATTATGGGAGATGACTTGGCATATTTTTGTGTCTTTTGGTGAAGTCAACACAAAAAAAATAATTTGCCCTAATGTGGAGCGACCAAGGAGGAGAAGGAAAAGAGAGGAAAATAGATGGAAAATGCATTTGGAAAACTAAGAATAATTTATGATATTTCACCTTGAGGAGGACGACTTGATTTGAGGTCAAAATCTTGATGTATCTTATGCCTAAGTGGTTCGCCCACTTGGAGAGTGGAAAGAGAAAAATAATAAATAAATAAAATAAAATGTTTTCGTTGTGTTTTGGGCACCTAGCATTAGGTCGGCCAGCTTGAGGAGAGATTTGTGCCAAATACAATTTGGAGAAGTGAAGGAAAAATCAGATACTCAATTCAGACTTGGATCGCCATCATTGTGGAGTGTTTTTGCATTGATAGTGCTAGGGTTTTCACCTTAGGTTGAGCGCCACAAAGGGCGACTTCATTGTTGGTGTTTGGAGCCAAACCCTAGCAGCAGCAGCAGCCCTCATTTGCATGTGTTTTAGCACTTTCAAGGGAGCGCCGCCTAGCTGAAGGAGTTCGCCCAGCTAGGGTTTGTTTTGTGACATCATTGTTCATCATTTGTGGTATGTACAAACCTGATTTGTAAAGGCAGATTTTTGACCTATGTTTGGGCATGTTGGCCTATGTATTTGATGTAATTGCAAACTCACATTATTCTGATTTGTAGCAGCAGATTGATAAATTCAAAATCAGATTTGTTTCCCATTTTGTTTGCAATTGGATGTTCATATATTGTGGATGAGTTCATGATTGAAGCTATTATCATAAGGGTTCATTATTGGCATGTTATTTGAGCTTTTTGGAAACATATATGTTCGCTGTCCACACTTGTTTGAAATCAGAAAAATAAATCAGAATTCTAGGGTTTGGAGTGGAATTCTAAAGTGCAGAAATCTAGGGCAGAAATCAGAAAAATAATTCCAGAATTTAGGGCAGATCTTGTTAGGGATCTTATAGAGTTGGAGAGGTTGCATATGAGTTGGAGTTGCCTGAGGGTAGCCGAATTCATAATGTCTTTCATGTATCTTGCCTCAAAAGGGCAATTGAGCAGCACATTACATCTTCTCCAAAGCTTCCACCATTGGATGAGGAGGGAAATTGGTACTTGTTCCTGATGCTATATTAGATGTTAGGGAGCGTAGGTTGAGGAATAGGGTGATCAAGGTGTATTTGTTTAGATGGAGAGACTTGCCCCTTGAGGATGCTCCTTGGGAAGGTGAACAAATTTTGCAGTATCCAGGTTTGCAATTGCTTGAGGGCAAGTAATTCTAGGAAGGGAGGACTGTAATGTCCCCTTTTTCCGAGTGATTAGCCAACAAAGTCCACTAGCCTATTTTATTCCCATAGGCTAAGTCAGGAATTGCAAAGGAATAATCCAATAAATAAAATACTAAGTAATCCTAAGTCACTTTTGGATTATTTATATTTAATTAATTAAGCTAGACCTATTTGTAATGCAAAATGACTTAATTATAAAAGTGAGTCATTTGATAGAGAAAATAAAATAAAATAAAGTGTATTGCCAAAAGGAGGTTGGCCAAGGTCGAGGTTATTTGATGGCTATAAAAGAAAGCAAAAAGCAAGTCATTTGTATCATTCATATTTTATCATTTGCATTGGAGATTTTCTCTTGTGGCTGCAACTTAGGTTCAACATATTCCAAGGATGAAAACCCAATTCCATCTTGAGGTGGATTCATACAGAGTTCACATTTGCACTTCATTGGTGATTAGGAGGGAAGAATTGAGCTTCAAAGACCTATTTATTTCTGCAGATTTGGAGAAGACCTAGGGCAAAAACTGTGAGATTTGTGGCCAAATACAATTTTGAAGATTGAAGATATATATTCAAATTTCATATCAGATTGGAGCGCCATCTTTTGAGGAATTTGTTTGAAGGTTATTTCTAGGGTTTTACCCTAGGGTGAGTGCCACTTTCCAAGGGAGGCGATTTTATGTTTGTGATAGCATTTGGAGACTAACCCTAGCCGCCGCCCTTCTATTTGCATGCCATTTTCCATCAGCAAGGAGCGCCACCTATCTTGGAGGGTTTGAGGAGGACTCGTGGATCATTTTGAGTCTCATGGGTGTTTGATCAAATGCCAAACCAGTTTGCCCACCAAGGGTTTGAAGCAAGGTTGCACGGAGACTGGTACTGGTACTGGTATGGGAGACTGGTACCGGTACTGGTACGTCTATTTTTGAAAAATAGGAGATGGGGGTTCTTGGAGACGCCATTTTTTTTTTTAATATAATTTAATAATTTTAAAAATATATTAATATGCTAACATTAAAATTGAAAATATCATGAAATTGAACTTTCAAAACAAGAGAACTAGTAAAGTTTAACATTAACTTTGAAGTTTAAACACACAAAATGTCAAAGAGTTCATACTACATATCGATATTACATATTGAAATTCAAAAATGTCGATAGCCTAGTAGGCTGATATGCATATAGAAAACAAAAATCAGAAATCTATGTCATCATTCTATGTCACATTGTCATCCATCTCTAGGTCCTCAGCTATGATGCTCTCCAAATAGTCATCACTCTCAAGCTCAGGTTCCTCTGATGGTAGTAGAATTGTGGTTAAATCACTGAGCCCATCTGCTTCAACCGTTTCATCAACCAAGGTTGCAGCTTCTCCATCAGCTGAAATTTGGTCCCATTTTGCTGAAGGACCCTCCTTGTACCCAGGGTCTACACGAGAGAGAAGGCAAAGTGAGCTATGAATGTACACTAGGTTCTCCGCTTTCTTTGACCCTAACCGGTTCTTTTTCTGTGAATGAATAAAACCGTAAGTACTCCAATTCCTCTCACAAGATGAAGAGTTGGCTACTTGTGAGAGCAATCTTATTGCAAATGATTGCAATTCAGGTGTTTCACCTCCATGGTTCCACCACCACTCTACAGGGTCTTTCTTTGCATGCATATCATATATGGCTTCCATGGAAGAAAAGTCACCATGCCCACGTGAAAACTTATTCCATTGAGTCCTCATAATTGAAGCATCCTCACCTCGGTCATAAATCTTTTTTATTGCTGCCCAAAATCCCTTCATTACCTCTCTATCCTCATATGGAGCCCTTTTATTGGTTGCTTGTAGACAATACTATTTAGGATTCAAGGCATAGGCAGCACAATGAAGGGGTGTGTTAAGTTTGTTCCATCTTGCATGTATCTTTTCTTCTAGTAAGGGATATAGAGAAGGATCTCTTGCATCTGTTATTTTCTTAATTCTTTCACACATGGAATCTATTTCTTCATAAATTTCTCCCAAACACGGCTTGTCTGAATCAACAAATTTGATCAACTCACATATGGGCTTAATAAAGTCCACAACAAATCTAACATCAGCCCAAAAACGCTCATCAAGGACCATACCTCTCACCTCAATTGCAGTATCTGATGTAGATTGTCTCCAAGCTACCCATGCATCACTAACTACTATGGCACACAAAGCTCCTTTGACTTCTTGGAGACGGTCAAGAAGAAGAAAATAAGAAGCAAACCGTGTATCAGCAGGTTTGAGAAGTTCCACCTTGGCAAATTTTCGATAAATGGCTTGTGTGTGGTGATGGTTACATATGAACATCTGTATTTTTCTGCCCTTTTCAATGAGATCTGAGATCCACTGGAACTTGCCAATATCTTTGAGTGCATTATTCAATGAATGCAAACAACATGGTGTCCAAAATATATGGCTATACTTTTTTTGCACCAACATGCCTGCTACCTTACAAACAGGGGCAGCATCTGTAACAACTTGGACTACATGTGATGCCCCCACCTCCTCAATGCCCTCACACAGCTGGTTTTGAAGGAACTCTGCATTTTTTTCTTGCCCTGAACAATCTATTGCCTTCAAAAAATAAGGCCCTTTGCTGCATGTTACCATGATATTAAGTAGTGGACGATTTCTAGCATCTGTCCACCCATCCATCACAATACTGCATTCTTCTACAGACCACACTCTTTTCAATGGTGCGGTTTGTTGCTATAATCGAGTTTTTTCTTTATCAATTAGAGTAGTGCGAAGTTTTTCATACCCAGGTGGTTTATATCCAGTTAGTCCATTGTTGATGGCTTGGACCATCTCAATGTAGAAAGGTGAGCGAGCAACATTAAATGGGATTCCATTTGCATAAAAGAAGCGTGCAATCGCTTCATCAACTGCATCTCGACCTTGCACATCAAATAATCTTCCAATGGGGTTTGAGCTGTCAATGTCAATGTGTGATCTCTTGCGAGAATATCCCCTTGCTAAATCTTCTCTTGTCACATCTCAAGAAGACACATCCACCTCTGACTGTCTATTCTGAGATTGACTTGCACCAGTTGCCCCTGTTGAAGCATGAGAGCTCAAAAGAGACACTTTCCCCTCAGCCCTTTCTTGATCCCTAACAACGTCATGTCGTTCTACATCATTTGTACAAGGATCAACACCTTTTCCAGGTATGTGAAGGAAATGAGCCCTCGCCCTCGTGTAAGTACCTTGAAATGGCTTAATATCACAAAGCTTACATTTGATAGTGGCTGTTCCACCCGACCCCTTTGGCCCTGGAATGCAATCGCAATACTTCCACAGTGGGTACAGGGTTTGTTTTCCCCCACCTAACATATCTCAGCCTGCAACAAAATCAAAATGATAAAGAGTCAAGACAAAGTCAGACATTAAAATTTAAAATTAGAACAGTTAAAAAATTATTACAGTCAAAAAAAAATTATGCCTTTTTGTTCCCAAACACCCATTTCGGCATTTTATAGTCAAATTTTTTCCTGAATCTTTTCAAATTTTATTTTCTTATATCCTTGAACTCGATTTGGAAATTAACTTAATAAAATGACTCAAAGTAGTAAATAGTTTCAATGGATGGTTTGAATTTTTGAAATCATGCAAACTAGATTTAGTTGATTCTGCTTTTGCCTTTTGTTAACTCCAGAATCTAACTCAAGGATACTGCATTTTAATTGCAGGTGCGAGCATGAATTTTGCTATGCATGTGGAGCTGAATATAGAAGTATTCAAATTCAAATTGGCATTGCTTGTTTTAACTTTTATGTTTATCTTCACATATTTAAATATTTTTCATCTTTCACAAGATATAGCTCAATGGGATCTGTCTCAATCTGCGACTCTGCACTTGTGAGGTCAAATTAGACCTTGACTCTTTAGCAGTGTTGTTGTAAATACTCTTGAGGCATATAGCCTCAAGAGTATTTACAACGACACTGCTAAGTGCTTTCTCTTTGGCAAGGTTAAAATTTTTTAAAATGGCAGTGTTGTTGTAAATACAGTAATACTCCTGAGGCGTATATTGAATATTCTTTTTGGCAAGGTTCAATTTTTTTAAAATGGCAGTGTTGTAAATACTCCTGAGGTGTATCAATACGCCTCAGGAGTATTTGCAGCGACACTGCTTTTTTTTTGCTAGCATCTGAAATCTATAAACGAAAACCAGAAAAACGAAAACCAGAAAAATGAAAAACAAAATAATGAAAAAACGAAATGCTTACCCATTGATGGCGTCGCGTGCGTGGGTGCTCAGAGGCTCTGGTTTGTGTTGTGAAATGCTCTCAGTGTGCCGCCAGCCCATCGCATTTAGGTTTTATGAGGAGACAGAAAAAAAGAAGTATCAAAAAACTTATTAAAAGTCTCGTATTTTATGCCCAAGGTCGGGAGACGTGCGGGAGACGGCTAGGGTACCTTGCCCGGCGTCTCCTCCAGCGAGGGACGTCTCCATGCAGCTTCGGGTTCTCGGAGGCGCGTCCCCGACCCGGAGACGCGTCCCAGGGGTGGGAGATGCGCCTCCCTGCAACACTGGTTTGAAGTGTAGACACCATTCTTCATCATTTTGGTATGCATGAGCCTTTATTTATCCATGTAAAGGTCTGATTTGTAACAGCAGAGATCTGGGCTATGTTTGGGCATGTTTGAGCCTTGAAACTTGATGTAATTTCAATTCGGAATAATCTGATTTATAGCAGCAGTCATTTATTCTCAGAAATCAGAATTATATGTCATTTGTTTTGCATTTGAATGGTCATATTATGTGGTAGAATTCATGGTTGATATTATCTTCACAAGGGTACATAATTGGCATGTATATTTGAGCAATTGGCATACATTTGTTCGCTGTCCAAAACCATTTAAAATTCAGAAACAGAAAAATCAGATTTCAGACCTAGGGTTTGAAAAGATAAAAATCAGAAATTTAGGGCAGATCTGATTAGGGATCTTACAGAAGGATAAAGAATGTTGATAGAGATTCCTCTCTTGGTGTTGTTATTTGTGTCATTCTATATTTGTGTGTGGTCTTTCTCTACACTATCAAGCCTCTTTTTAAAAAGTTTATATTTTTGGAGTATGATATGAGTGTATGTTTTGGACCATGACAGGAATTACATTTTGGGAGTATAATTTTGAGTGTGACACCATGTAATCCAATTTTTACAGGTTTTAGTATGTAATACTTCTACAACAAATAGTAGATCTCTTAAAACAAGATAGTTCACCACTCATATTTTGTAATACAAGCTCCAAAAACAATTAACATTTTTGTTCTCGTATGCAAATCATTCACTTTACAATGAATCATGATACAAAATGTCATTCAGTTATAGCGTACCTCTTCTGTATTCAAGAACAAATAATTTTCCAAATTGAACATCAAGGATACTATTGATAATAACTTTGCATAAATACCTTTCAAGAATTAAGAAGTGAACCAAAAACTCAGTATACAAATAACACAAGGAAAAGAAACAATTGATAGACCTGTGAATTTGTGATGACATCCCTCAATGATGACAATCTGATACCCTCGCAATTCGTCACTGAAAGATGCACAAAACAGTTGGAAAGCATTCTAACCAAAACATTTTAGACAATAGAATCAACCAAGCTAACACTACTGTAAAAAGACAAGCATCATAAATATTCAAGGAACCATTTCGGTACTAATCTTAATCCTTATTAAATACTGAATATAATTGATGAGCAAAAAATCTTGCAGAAGGCAAAACTTTTGTCTTCTAAGAAGATAACTTATTGAAGCAATTACAAATACTTCACATTCACCTGACCAAATTCAACAGTTGTATGGATTATGCATGTAATGTAGATAAAAGATTGTAAATGCAAGAAAGCATGATGATCTCAAATCTGTCTTGCTCATTCTACCAAATTCTTTAGTGGATAACTTCAAAAGTAGTGAAATATAAATATATTTAAGTTCATTGCAGATCAAAAATCAAAAATCAAAATGAAAAATTATTAAAAGTAGAAAGCTGTTGATGTCTAACTATAATTGAACCCACAATCAAAGTGCGTAAGTAAGAAGTTATAAGAGTTCAATCCAGAACAACCATCGAAGAAGGCATGCTCCTCTATTTTAATAATATCTAATAACTGGAAAGAAAAGGGAAGAAGAAATACTATAAACAAAAAAGGAGGAAATGTGCACAGATAGCATGATCTTTGACCCTTTCGAGGGAATGAATAACACAAAAATCACTAATCTTAATTTGATATCAATAAGCACATTTAGTCGAACACGAGTTAAGAGATACAACATTGCAAATAAGCATTACAGGTTAAACCATCCACATCAAATTTCAGGACAAGAGTAGAAGAATAACTACAACATGATTATTAAATGCTTCAAAGATTCACAATGGCATATAATCTCAAAGGCTAGATTGTAATGTCCCCTTTCTAGTTTTAGTGTTAGTCTATTAGTGGGGTCCTGTAGACTGACAGTTTGGGAAGGGATCCGTGGTTGGTTTGGCCGTGGAGGTGTCTGTTTGTGGTGGAGTTATGGTTCGAGGTCAATGGATCCAGTTGGCACCCTCTGAGTTGGCTCTGCTGCTCTTGGCCGTTACTTATTATTTTTAATAAGTTCGGGTTTGGTGTCGAATCGGGATTTTTAGAGTGGGGGTGTGTTCGTCTCGTCAAAACCTTTCCGGCGAGTTATAGATCATAGCATTCCGACATCATCTGGGCATTTATTTTAAAGTCCGAAAGTTATAATATTTATTTAAAGGGACTTTATAAATATTAAGCAGTGACTTAGGAAAAAAGGCAAATATTAAAAGGTCACTTAAGGAGGACATGGGCGCCCATCCCAAGGGGGATTAAAAAGCAATTTTAAAATACAAATTCCCTCCTAAAAGGCCAATGCCCTCATGGGGAAATAAAACAAGGAAAAGCAAAGTCATTTGGCATACTATGTTTTATGATATTTCTCTTATTGAGCTCTGCTAGGGTTTGTTCTTGAGAAGGGTTTGAGGATTCGGACCAGAGGCTCTTGGAGATGAAAACCTCCATGAGTAACGGCATTCTACAGGTGTGGAAGATCACCCAAAAGTGCCATTAGAGGTGGATACACTCAGCGTTCACAGTTGTGCCGAAATGGAGTTCATGGAATGAAATTTCAAGGGTTCATTGTTCATATCACTTGCAGATTGTGAGGTTCAACTGATTGCAAAGGAATTAAGACAAATTTTGTTGAGTTTGTGGGGAGATTAAAGGCTGTTGCATAATCCTCTTGCTGGCCGTACTATACCCAGCTAGTCGTACCACATAAGGAGGGCATTTTGGAGGTGTTTGAGTGCAGATTTCTACTCCATACTTCGTCGCCTAGCCCAGAAGACAGCATATAGTCCTTTGCAGAGGTATTATGGAGGCTGCTCGACATTATTGTTGATGATATCTACTTCCAGCCGTGGCCGTACACACCCAGGAGTGAGGTGGGGGTCTTTGAGCTTCATTTCTCTTTGTGGGCAGCGAGTATTCTGCCTTGTATGAGGCATCTAGAGCCTATTGTACTGCTGATATCATTGTATGCATAACGGTTTGTGTTTCTTGGTGATTTGGAGCAAATCTGTAATACCCAGCTGCTGGTCCGGCTACAACATAAAATTGAAGTTGCAAATCTTGATATGGGTATTCATCTATAATTGATTTGGAGGTATTCCTTGATCTGGGTTGTTATTTTACTCTAAATCTTTGTATTTTTTTCTGGGTTTCCATTCTATGCTCTATATTGTATGCTACAGCAACACATCTGCAACAAAATTGAAACCCCCTTCTGCATCTTCTGTCTAGTCTATAAGAACACACAAAAAAATAAAATAACACATAAAAAGATCTTTAAAAATACAAACAAGTACGGCACATTACAGTGGTATTAGAGCTGGTTTTCCTGCCAGTCTGTGAAATACATATCTATAGTTACATGTTGGTGTTCTTCAATTGCATGTCAGTTTTGATGGCCGGACAATGATTTGGTGTAAAAATCTATGAGAGGTAGTGCCAGAGAACAGAGACATTTGGAAAGAGTTCGTAGACGAGAAGCTAAACAGGAACAGTGGGAAGAGTGGCCTTCAGAACTAGAAGAACCTTTAGTCCTTTACAGTGAGCCTTTGGAACATGAGGAGCAACCAGTACCATCTTTTGGTGAAGAGGAAAATATTGCAGAAAACATGGGAGATAGAGAGGGTAGGTCAAATAGAGACCCATTCAGTGATGACAGATAGATGCAAATAGCATGCTACATGCTATTAATGATTTGGCGAGAGGACAACAAGAGATGCTAGAAAGGATGGACAGATCTCAGACAAAGTTGACAGATTTTAGTCAGATTGATACTTGGTAACAATAATGGAAATAATAATGGAGGAGCTGAAAATAATGCAGGGGGTAACAATGAGAATAATCAGAATAATGGCAACAATGTGGAACATTCGATGAATGATAGAGCTACCCCACAGCGTACATTTGCAGGTTCAGCCAGCACGAGACCTTAATGCCTCATGTAATATCCCTTTAGGATTCTTCCTTCAAACTATCAAATTCTGAGTATTGTGTTGACATTTGGGGTTGTTCTGATTATTCTGAGTTTGTTTTCTTTTTAGAATGTTTGAAAGCCTGATTTGTGCATAAACAGTCTTCTTTCACATAGATGTTTCAATGAGCATTTGAACAAACAATTGGAATGCTTATGCCAATATAACACAATTCCAATGACAATAGAGTGGTCATTTACATTACATGACTGTGATCAGCATATTGATTCTGCACTGTTTGACCTTCCCAGAGGTTGCTGTTTGCTATTGTACTGCTGTGTCTTATTCTAATGCTATAAACATATATCTTGACACTTCAAATCTGATTCTAGATGTAATGACTTGCCTATGCCAATGTATAAATGCTCTGATACCACTGTAATATCCCTGATGGATATTTGCTATGAAATTTGAATGCTCTGATACCACTGTAATATCCCTAATGGATATTGGACTGAAATTTTGAATGCTCTGATACCACTTTAATATCCCGGATGGATATTGTTATGAAATTATGCATGCTCTGATACCACTGTAAAATACCCTCCTAGGAATGACTGAAATTTTTTGCACACTTCAATTAATTAACTTTACCAAATGAACAAGGAACTGTAGCACATCAAACTCACATCAGTTTTGCATATATGAAACTGTCAAATAAATGAAACAAAAAATGTCAAGTTGCTGGAATTTATTTCAGTCCATGTCTGATTTTATATCAGACTTAATTACAAATCAATTTGAAGCCCAAATACATCAAACTTTGCATACGAATATAGCCCAAAGCCTCTAGAATGTTAATGGCTATCAAATGGACACAAAACACTCTTGTAAGAGCTTCAATAAAATTCTGATGGAAACTTTCTGTATGCTGATCTGACTGCTGAGAGTGTACTTTTTATCCAGCCAAGGGTTTACAATGAAATATTATGAAATAACCCTTCCAAATGCACTCTATGAATGTATAGGAATGTGTTCTATCAAGCACAACTCTTCAATCTTCAAACCCTTGATCAAAGTCACCTAAAAAGCCCTTGGTAGTCAATCCTCTACACCAAGAGCTTCAAATAGATATCAATGTCACTTCCAAACTCTTCAAATAACCTGCAAATGTAATCCAATGATGAAATCTGTATGACAACATCTCACAAATGGTTATGGGATCATCACCACAACATTCAAGGGAACATCTCCTTGAAAAATAACTAGAAAATCGGAATTTTCAGTCATAAACAATAATAAAGAAAACATACCATAGCATCATTCATTGCAAATTGATGTTCAAGTCCTCTATTTAACTCCTCCATGGATAGGTGTCCATCTCCTTGGCAATTTTGAATTCCACCAATGAGAATCAACGAACTTGAACAATTGTAAATGAATTACAATCAAACTCTTTCATTTAAAACAATCTTCAATTATTTTAAATGAATTACAACTCCTTCAAATGGATTGATTCAATAGCAATGTACTCTCCTTGCATGGGCGGTGGCGGCTTGTGTGCAATCATTAAATATTTTGATTTTGCATTGAAAATCATTCCTTGCCTTGGAGGGCCACTAACCACTTCATGAAATGCATTAAATAAACCAATCTATCCAAATGCAAGCATTTAATATCCTTCAAAGCATTTAAAATCTTGATCCTTGACATAACCGACTTGGCATTCAATTTATGAACTTGCATTTAAAATGCTCCTCTATTCTTGCTTCAATCCACAACTACCTCATGTGCATGCATTAAATGATGATATTTGCATTTAATAAAAACCCTCAACCGCTCCAATGCAAATATTTAATAATAAAATTTGCATTTAAAATATTTTCAAAGCTCAATATCAAATTAAATGCAATCATTTAATTTCCACAAACCCAATCGACCTCATATTCCATCGATCCAATGCAATCATTTAATAAATAAATGTTGCATTTAATATATCCTTCTTTCATGTTTGGCGGCCAGCTATGAATCATATGCAATCATTAAAAATCAAAACCAACCTCATAATTGAAAATACAATTCTCCCATGTAGCTCAAAAACACACTTAGCTCATAATTTGGGACATTACACCTCAGTTCTTACGAGAGGATAACGCACCTAAGGGAGCACCTGAACCAAATGATACATCTCGACATGCACAATATTGGCGGGATTGGAGAGCAATGGATATTGGGTTCAGTACTGATATGCCTTTCCAGGCCTATTTGACATTCAGGGAATGCAGTAGGCCACAGGGTGATACAGGAGCAAGACCACATAACCAGGACCTCCAGAAGAAGAAAGGAAAGATGAGCATTCCTAATTTTGATGGATTGGGGAAGACATCAGCTAGGGCATGGGTCCAAAAGGTGGATACATATTTATGCCCTAATCCTTCTACTGAACGAGATGCCATAGAATATGCAACTTTGCATTTAGACGGTGAGGCGCATGAGTGGTGGTATCACGGATTAGTTACACTGGGCCATGATCAAATTATCTCTTATCCAGAGTTTACAGAGAGATTGATCGACAAATTCGACAAGGGAGATCCTGAGTTGCACTTTAAGTAACTAGCACAGCTTAGACAATATGGTGGAGTAGATGCATATATCTCTGACTTCCAGAGATTATCAGTTAAAGTCACAGATATTTTTGAGCGTAGGCTCATTGTTCTCTTTGTTGATGGTCTAGCTGAGCTTTTGAGGGGCTAGATCAAGGGGTTTAATCCACCTACTTTACAGGAAGCCATCAAAAAGGCTAAGGACATGGAATATTCCTCCTACAAGAGTAAGTTTCAGTCTAAGGGGTTCCAGCATAGGAGAGATAAGGAGGAAAAAAGACCCTTCCAAAAAGATTCTAGACAGCAGCACAAGAATTCTTCCAAGTTGGATGGACCAGTTGAATGACCTCAGAAGGAAGAAGCTATGTTTTCACTGTCGAGAGCCTTGGGATCCTAAGCACTGGTGTGCTGCCCAAGGAAAAGCAAAGCAGCTAGAATACTTTTCAGCAGATGAGTCTATGGAGTCTGATCATCATTCGGAGCAGCAATCAGAAGATAATGACTCAGGGACGGATGGTACATTTGAGACTTCAAATAAGGAAGAAGAGACCGCCCTACCAACAGCACATCTCTCGAGTATTCAGAGAGAGGGATCTTTCAGGATAAGAGGAGTACTAGGTGGACAGCGATGCATTACACTACTTGACACAGGTGCCACTCATAACTTCATAGATGAGGGCTTGGTTGCAAAGAGAGGGCTGAAAACCGAAGAGTTTGAGGGATTAAAGGTGACGGTCGCTGATGGATTTGTACTCACCTGTATTAGGAGGATACCCAATTTAGCCATCTAGTTGAATAACTATACTTGCCAGTCATAATTTTATGTAGTCAGCATGGGGGATATGGATGTTGTGTTGGGTATGAAATGGTTGCATGATATTGGGGAGTTCACACTCAACTTGAGGACCATGGAGATGAAGTTTGAGGTGAATGGAGTTTGGCATGTGCTCAGGGGTATTTCAGACGGTGGGTTGAGAGTGGTTTCTCTCAAGCGAATGGAGAGAATGATTCATCATGATCAGGTGCAGTGGGCAGCAGAGGTGATGGTGATGCCAGCAGTAACAGAACATAAAAAACAGGAGTATCCACCTGATATACAGGCTCTCTTGACTAAACACACCAAAGTGTTTAGTGACATACCACCAGATAAACCTCCTGATAGGGGTATTGAGCACGTGATTGAGTTGGAGGAGGGTGCTAAACCAATGATTACTACACCGTATAGGCACCCGAAGAGATACAAGGATGAAATCGAGAAGGCTATCAAAGAGCTTCTCGAGATGGGTCACATAAGGCCTAGCAAAAGCCCATTCACATCATTAGTGGTCTTGGTGAGAAAGAAAGATGGAACTCTCAGAATGTGCATCGATTATAGAGAGTTAAACAAGAAGACCATTAAGAATAGGTACCCTATACCCCGCATTGATGAGCTAATAGATGAGTTGCACGGGGCCTGTTACTTCTCCAAGATAGTCTTGAGATCCGGATATCACCAGATTTGGGTCAGGGATGAGGATGTAGAGAAGACATCTTTCAGGTGCCATTATGGGCACTTTGAGTTCCTAGTCATGCCATTCGGTTTGACCAATGCACCAGCCACCTTCCAATCCTGTATGAATAGGGTGTTCAGAGAGCAGCTAAGGAGATTTGTGTTGATATTTTTTGATGATATATTGATTTATAGTAGGACTTGGGAGGAACACCTAAAACACATTGACATTGTTCTGAGCATCTTAGAGAGGGAGTCATTGTATGCAAAGATGTCAAAGTGTAAGTTCGGGATGACCGAGTTGTTGTACTTGGGTCATATCATCAGTGCTGGTAGTATGAAGGTAGACCCAGAGAAGATTCGGGCAATTGTGCACTGGCCACCACCAAAGAATCTCTCACATCTTAAGGGATTCCTTGGTCTTTGTTGATACTACCGCTGTTTCGTGAAGGGGTTTTCACAATCAGCTGCCCCCCTCACAGACTTGACTTGGAAGGATGCTTTCAGTTGGTCGAGTAGAGCACAGGAGTGTTTTGACAGGTTCAAGATCATGAGTATGTGTCCTGTGTTAGCTATTCCTGATTTCAGCAAACCTTTTGAGTTACAGTGTGATGCCTTAAGGGAAGGCATTGGTGCGGTGATCATGTAGGACAAACACCCCATAGCATTTGAGAGCAGGAAGTTGAGGGGTGTAGAATGCAGCTACAATATATATGACAAGGAGATGTTAGCCATCATGCATGCATTGGCTAAATTCAAACAGTATCTGGTGGGCAGCAAATTTGTAGTGAAGACAGATCACAATAGTCTGAAACATTTCCTTGGCCAAAAAGACCTAAATGAGAGGCAGCAGAAATGGGTCAACAAGCTTCAGGCCTACAACTTTGACATTGTTTATGTCAAAGGCAAGAAAAATATTGTTGCTGATGCCTTATCCAGGAGGCCCCATTTGTGTGCACTAGGTGCTATTTCAAATGATTGGAGAGATATGATATCAACAGAATATGCTAAGGATAAATGGGCTACTGGGATAATAGATAGCACTACTAAGGATGACAAGTACACAGTGGTAAATGTTTAATCATTTACAAGGACAGGATTTTCTTAGTGTCAAGATCAGAGATGAAGCAGAAGATTTTGAGGGCATTCCATGACTTGCCTATGGCAGGGCATCTAGGGTACTTCAAAACTTACAGGCAGGTCAGAGAGAGGTTCACTTGGAAGGGCCTCAAAACAGAAGTTATGCAGTATGTGAGAGAGTGTCCGATATGCCAGCAAAACAAATAGGAGTGCTCTTTCCCAGGAGGATTATTGCAGCCCCTGCCCATTCCTAAGAGGAAGTGGGATAGCATTTCTATGGGCTTTATCACAAGCCTACCCAAAGTCCAAGCCAGGGATTGTATTTATGTGGTAGTGGATAGATTGATGAAGTATGCACACTTTTTTGCCATTCCTACCACCTTCATTGCAGCTTAGGTTGCAGAGTTGTTCTTTCATGAGGTATTCCACCTTCATGGGTTGCCACGGAGCATTGTCAATGATAGGGACAGCAGGTTCCTTAGTAATTTTTGGTGGGAGCTCTTCAGGTTGACAGGGACAGAGCTCACCCCCAGTATGAGCTACCACCCACAGACCGATGGCCAGATAGATATTGTCAATAAATGGAAGGATACCTCCAGAATTATGTATCAGGGCAGCAAAAGGCATGGATTAAGTGGCTTCACGTGGGAGAGTATTGTTGTAATTCCACTTATCACATGTCCATCTAGATGTCACCCTTCATGGCTTTGTATGGGTGTGAGGCACCGAGCTTTGTTGATTTACTGTTTGGTGATAGCAGAGTGCCTAAGGCCAAAGACCTTCAAGAGAGTCAGGATATCATGAGGTCATTGAAGGAGAATATACAGAAAGCTCAGAATCAGCAGAAATAATATGCAAATCAGCAGAGGACTGAGCGATCATTTGAGGTCGGTGACATGGTATACTTAATGCTGCAGCCCTATAGGCAGTCCACTCTCAAGAAGAGTGGGGCAGAGAAGCTTAAGCCACGGTGCTATGGACCTTTCAAGATCTCCAAGAAAATTGGAGAAGTGGCTTATGAGTTGGAATTACCAATAGGTAGCAGGGTACACAATGTATTTCACGTGTCACGTCTTAAGAAGGCTTTGGGACATAATGTGACACCATCAGAAGAGTTACCTCCTCTTGATGAAGGGGGGAAGTTGATTTTGGTACTCGAGGCAATAATTGACACGAGGGAACGTACCTTGAGGAGGAGGACTATCAGAGAGTACTTGGTAAAATGGAAGAACCTGCCAATGGAGGATGCTACTTGGGAAAATGAGCAGATATTGGAGCATCCTGATCTGAGATTGCTTGAGGCAAGCAATCTTAGGGAGGGCAGACTGTAATGTCCCCTTTCTAGTTTCAGTGTTAGTCTATTATTGGGGTCCCGTAGATTGACAGTATGGGTAGGGATCCGTGGATGGTTTGGCCGTGGAGGTGTTTGTTTGTGGTGGAGTTATGGTTCAAGGTCAGTGGATCTAGTTGGCACCCTCTGAGTTGGCTCTGCTGCTCTTGGCCGTTACTATTTTTAGCAAGTTCGTGTTTGGTGTCGGATCAGGATTTTCATAGTGGGGGTGTGTTCGTCTCATCGAGACCTTTCCGACGAGCTACAGATCATGGCATTCCAACATCATTTGGGCATTTATTTTAAAGTCCGAAAGTTATAATATTTATTTAAAGGGACTTTATAAATATTAAGCAGTGACTTAGGAAAAAAGGCAAATATTAAAAGGTCACTTAAGGAGGACATGGGCGCCCATCCCAAGGGGGACTAAAAAGCAATTTTAAAATACAAATTCCCTCCTAAAAGTCCAACGCCCTCATGGGGAAATAAAAGAAGGAAAAGCAAAGTCATTTGGCATGCTATGTTTTATGATATTTCTCTTATTGAGCTCTGCTAGGGTTTGTTCTTGAGAAGGGTTTGAGGATTCAAACCAGAGGCTCTTGGAGACGAAAACCTCCATGAGTGACGGCATTCTATAGGTGTGGAAGATCACCCAAAGGTGCCATTAGAGGTGGATACACTCAGTGTTCACAGTTGTGTCGAAATGGAGTTCGTGGAATGAAATTTCAAGGGTTCATTGTTCATATCACTTGCAGATTGTGAAGTTCAGCTGATTGCAAAGGAATTAAGACAGATTTTGTTGAGTTTGTGGGGAGATTAAAGGCTGTTGCATAGTCCTCCTGCTGGTCGTACTATACCCAGCCAGCCGTACCACATAAGGAGGGCATTTTGGAGGTGTTTGAGTGCAGATTTCTACTCCATACTTGGTCGCCTAGTCCTGAAGACAGCATACAGTCCTTTGCAAAGGTATTTTGGAGGTTGCTCGACATTATTGTTGCTGATATCTACTTCCAGCCATGGCCATACACACCCAAGAGTGACATGGGGGTCTTTGAGCCTCGTTTCTCTTTGTGGACAGCAAGTATTCTGCCTTGTATGAGGCGTCTAGAGCCTATTGTACTGTTGATATCATTGTGTTTCTTGGTGATTTGGAGCAAATCTGTAATACCTAGCTGCTGGTCTGGCTACAGCATAAAATCGAAGTTGCAAATCTTGATATGGGTATTCATCTATAATTGATTTAGAGGTATTCCTTGATCTGGGTTGTTATTTTACTCTAAATCTTTGTACTTTTTCTGGGTTTCCATTCTATGCTCTATATTGTATGCTACGACAACACATCTGCAGGAAAATTGAAACCCCCTTCTGCATCTTCTGTCTAGTCTATAAGAACACACAAAAAATAAAAATAACACATAAAAAGATCTTTGAAAATACAAACAGGTACGGCACATTACATAGACAATATCAAATTTCAAAAAGTAAATACCAAGGCTATGAACTCCAAAATAAAAGCTCTGAAACAATAAAAAAATTACAAGGATTGTAGACCATTCCCATAGAGCTCTCTACTCTATTTATACCATTTACCAACTAAAATAGTAGACTAAGAGTGTGCTACATGCACAAATCCAGACCATGCAAAACTACACCACTAAAAGACATAGTAGTAGTAGTGTGATCCTCTCTAGATCATCCCCAATTATCCTCAATCAATGATTGACCATTCATCTCTTGTAGTCGCTTCCTTCCTTGTGGTCCAAGTCAATTTGATAGAATATTTTTCTTCTTTCTGATCCGCATAAAGATATTTCTTAAGGCAAAATATGCAATTGTTTCCTTCAATCCTAAAAGCCCATTACCTTCAAGCATTCCACAGTGCATGGTTCGATAGATCCAACAAGGGGCAGCATCTTGAAAAATGAAAAACGGTCTCATCTTTTGAAAGAAACAATGCCTCCTTTCCTTCTCATTCTAGAATCAGCTGCCATGCAGCACTAACTTTCCATCACAGTCATTGCTTCTTTTTATGTATCATGGCCTTCCAGCTGTACTATCAAATCTTTAGAATGATTGAAGGTAAGCATAGATCCTAGAGCCTAACAACCTTACATCTTTCTTAAAGGAACAATTGACCACCGCATGTACAATCCAGACATTTCCTTTGGGCTCCTTTACTCTTGATTAAGGAGTCAATCCCCACAAAATTACTTTTTTGAGGACTCACCTTATTATCTTAAAAAGTATTACTCTTCACACTCAACCATTTGATCAAAACAAAACAACAATACAGGGGATTTTGGATGTGTCAGACCTCATTCTTTCTCAAATCGCTTATCATAAAACACATTGTAAGGGCTGCTCGTTCTATCATTTATTTGAACAAGAATGAGTTTGCCAACTCATGCCTATATAAGGCACTGTATGAACTTTGAACCTTCAAGGCAATCCTTAAGAATATAATATTGAAGCTCATGCTATACAATGAAGTGTTTATACACTACAATAGCCAAAACAAATTGATTGTAAATGCATTGATTTCTTGTTTGAATCTATTTGAAAAATAAAAATTATATTAGAGTACTATAAATGGAACAAATCCAATTTGTAGACAAGCTAAGGGACAAGTGCCAACACAAGATCAAGTGGATATAATTAATAAAGAGAATTAGGGGTACCCTTATCCTCTAACTCAATAACATGCTCAAAGCCTCTGTCTGGTGGCCTCCCTAGAGGTATGCCGACAAATATCAAACTATGCTTATCCAGTAGTAACTGGATGCTAACATGATATGCTCTCTTTCCTTCTGAGGAAGTGTCTATAGAAATGAAACATTGGGCTGCCCATGCAACCTCACCGTGGTGGAAAATACTCTCCATTCTCTACGTAGTAACTATTCTAGGAGCTCCATTAGACATTCCTTGGAGAACTACCTTCTTCCATCAGCTTTAAACTTTAACTCCATGGTTTGAAAGTTTTGAGAATACTTCCCAAGAGAGTGAGGCCATTGTATTCTTAAACATTTGTTTCCCCAATGCCAACAACATCAAAATCATCTGTTACCTTGTGGTTTCCCAAAGTAATACTCAACTGTGATATCTTCTTAGTACAGGACAGTGAAACCATCTACAACCATTACATTGAAGCCCTCAAAGTCCTCTACCTCAAGTCCTCTTTTTGCCATCAACCGTTCATCTAAGAAATTGTGGGTTGCCCCACTATCAATTAGAATTATCACCCTCTGTCCATACAAGACTCCTCTAACTCTGAAAGGATTGTATTTTGGTGTGCCAAATAATGTAGCAGAAGATCCTCCTCTACCACCTTCAACAATTTGTTTTCCGAGATCAACTTCTTCCTCTTCCTAATCGCTTTCTGAATCAACTTCTTCCTTTCTTGTTTCCTGATCAAAAACAAACTCAATATAGTGAACTTTACCATGCCCAAGGCATCTGTGGCCTGGTTCCCAAGGCTCTTTACAGGAGAAACATAATTTCCTTCTTCGTAGCTCATTCCTAGCCTCTTTATCCAAATTTGTTTTCTTGGGCCATTCCTTCTGAAAAGGTTTTTTATCCTTCTTGGGTGGAAATGTCTTTGGCTAGAATTTGTTCTTTGGAGTAGAAAATTCCATGTTCCTTGCTCTTTTGATTGCATCCTATAAAGATGGTGGATCAAATACTTTAATTCAACCCTTGAGGGGTTCAATCAAGCCCTTAATAAAAAGTACAGTAAGTCTTCTTTCAAACACATCTGGAACCATAACTGAAACTTTTTGAAATTCTAATACATAGTTGTCCACAACCATATTGATTCAGTTGAGCTAATTCTCTAATGTGAACTTCCGGATCTTTCTTGTCAAATCTATCAATCAACCTTTGGCTGAAATAAGTATATGAATCTATCAAACTCTATCCTTGAGTCACCATCCCATGATACCATCATTCGTGGGCATCTCCTTCCAAATGAAGTGTTGCATATTCGATTGCTTCATTTTCAAACATAGGATTCAGTGAAAAGTAGGTGTCCAGCTTCTGGATCCATGCTCGTGCTGTACACTTGTTCAAGCCATCATAAGTAGGTATGGACAGCTTGCCCAACCTCCACTACATATCCTAGCTATATGTACCTTTCTCCTTCCTAGGCCTATTCCTTAACTTCAATTGACAAAAATCAGTCAAGGACATTGCTACATGAAACTCATCCCCTAAGGACTGATACTCATGTAGATAATCTAGATAGCTCTATCCAATATTTTGTTATTCCCCATCACCTTCAGGAACCTCTTCTTTGTTTAAAAATTTGGCATGAGAGGTCTAGCTGCAGATCCAATCACTGTTCTAGTGTTATTATTATTATTTGTTGAGTTACAAGCTTCACCATTGTGATTTTGACTGGCTCTAGGCATATTCATGTTTTGCAACATCTGGGTTAACAAATTAGTCAACTATTGCTAACCCTGTATGAGAGCATTGAGTTGTAGTTATGTGTTATTTCCCTCATTAGGAGTCTGTAATGTCCCTTGTAAGAAGATCCTTATTTTCCACCTTGCACACAAGAATTACTTCTTAAAGGAAACATTA
This sequence comes from Cunninghamia lanceolata, assembly GCA_027924645.1. NCBI lineage: Eukaryota > Viridiplantae > Streptophyta > Pinopsida > Cupressales > Cupressaceae > Cunninghamia > Cunninghamia lanceolata. The sequence continues at coordinate 7,086,601 of BSBN01000082.1, forward strand.
GTAATAGATATTAAAATAATCAAATCAGGTTTACTAACCACATAAACAGTATCAAAATAAATCAATAATTCAATTATTCAAGCCTTAAGTCGATTCACACTTAGGGTTGTCTATTATATGTTAATCTTATTCATTTTCAAACCCTAGTGGAGATGGGGTACTATCTCTTGTTAGGTTACATGAATCATCCTCTACGGGCAGTGCCTTTGTATGACGTAACACATGCCCATTCCACTTTAGGTCTTACTAAGTGCCCTTGTATGATGTAACACATGCCCATTCCACTGCAGGTCTTACTTATTGCCCTTGTATGATGTAGTATATGTCCATTCCACTGTAGGTCTTATCCATTGCCTAAGTATGATGTAGTATATGTCCATTCCACCGCCGGTCTTATCTACCTTTCAAGGTATTAATGCTGCTTCTTCCTAACAAGTCTACCTCCAATCTCTCAATGTGTTCTATGATCTTATATCATGGGTTTGTTTCTAAGGACCTTGCCTTTGTTACATAAATCAAGTATGATTACTCTTTATTGGAGCTTAGTCCTAATGATGATGGATTCTTTTATATATATAGTAGGATTATCTCTTATGGATCACGAGATGGTATATTGATTATATAGTTCCTCTATGAGAACTTGTCATCATACCATCTCATGGTAAAGCTCAATTCATCAAATATCATTTAAATAGAGATGAATCATTAAGGCATTATTCATTGATTATTCTTGAAAGGACTATGTCCATTCTATTACCATAGATATTCTTTGTTCATAGGAAGTGGACTTTACCCAACATTCCTTATTAATATCCTTATGGCACTTTGAGTGCCTATTCATATTCAGATATATTAAGTATTTAATGACATGAGAAGGTATGAAGTTTACCTTATTTCCACGATATTGACTTGCTGTCAAATTATTATGTTAAAATCTTAATCACTGCTGAAATTAGCTGATATTGCCTTGAATGCTGAATCAATGGGGCAGATCAGAATGTATAATTATATTGTTTTATGACGGAATTGTATTCTGCTGTGGGAAGATTGAATGAATTGCTTGAGGTTGATGATAATGAATTGATTGCTGAAAGAATGATAATGTATTCAGATTGTATGCTGCAGATGTGTGTGATCCCTTTTATGAGATGGTATATATATTCCAATGCTAGTCTGGTCGATTGACTTAGAGATGAGATGCTCTTGATTTCTGCTTATGGAATTTTATTCCCCTTGCTTTATATTTTCTTCTCCGTATTCCCACCATCGATGCCCTTTGAAGTGAATAAATGTTTCTTTAAATATCATATGCTGTCCTTTGAAAGGTGACACAACGTTTCATAAATCATAACCTTTTATATTTTAATCATTGTTTTACATGCTTTTATGAGGATCACAGCCCTTTTAATTGCTGCTTGTGTAATATTCGTCTTCCTTAGAGTCAGGGGTTTTAGGGAATATTGCTCCCCTTTTGACTCTTATATTAATATATGTTACTTAGTATTTATTTTATATAATATTAAATATCTTATTATATATTATAATAATAATAATATTTTATATTTATATATTAATATTCACACATATATTTACATTTATATAATATAATTATACTAATATTTAAATTATTAATATTAGCATTTATAATTATATTTGTTATTTATAAATATAAATATATTATATTTTAATTATATTAAAATATTCATATAATAATATTATTTATTAAATAATATATATATTAATAATATACATAATGATTTCTATCATTTGAATTGATATTTTTACAAAAGCAACTTCATCATCTTTTAACATGATGTTTAAATCTTTAATTTAAACAATGCCTTAATATTGGAACATGACAGAGTCCTCCTTTCTCTGTCTGCCATAATCTACCTCCCAATCTACAAATGGAAACCTATCTTCTAGATTTTCCAAAAATTGAAATTGTGCCCTTTTGAGTTCTCTCTGATAATATTTGTTTTCTCTGTCACTTGGATGCATATGAGGTGGAATTTTGCATCAAATTGTTAGCTACCACCAGGGTAGCAGGGTCACTAGCTCTAATACCACTGAAATATCCCAAACTATTTTTTTTGGTCTTTTTGCAAGTATTTGATGGAATGACAATAAACATTAATGCAAAAGGTTGAATTTATTTTCTTTCAAATATACGAAATACCGCAACAGCAACTTAGAAATATGCATTCAGCTGATATAGTAACTGAAATGTTGATAAAACAAATACTGACCCTTGACTGATGGATCTGCTCACATAGATATGATAAATTCAACTGAAATTATTCCAGAAAACCATGTATACTGCTGGAGCTGCTACTACAATACCACCCACATAAATTTCTGATTATATACAAAAATCTGCCTATAACATCAGTATGGCCTTGAGGAAAATGCTCTCAAGCTGCGTTTTAATCAAAATAGGCATATGAATCTGCGGCTGGGGGTAAGGAACCCCAAATACTGTCAAAAATTTATGTGACTCACCTCCAAACTCAATAGCTCCCCTTCAATACTTGTACGGCCAGCCTTAACAAGATAAAATGAATGGCCTAATATGGTACAACCGACATTAGGAACTTCAAATGGGGCAATCTGCCTAGGAATATCACCATCAACATGTAAGAAATTCTCCCTTCATCATATCAATATGATTTTCTACGCAAATGAACCACAATATTTTCCCAAAACTGAAATCTTCAATATTTGCTATAGTCTTTGCAAACATTCAACACTCTACTGAACTCTAAATGAATCCACTCAAATGACTAGGAGGGTTTTCGTCCCTGAAACCATTCTTTGCTGAAGAGTTTTCGTCCTAGGCCAGAAGGATGAACAATGTTCAATCTTAATAAACTAAGGTTTTGATAAAAATGAACTGAATACCATAGTTCCATGGAGTTTCGGGGACGGAGATGGGGGGGGCAGTAGGGGACGCGTTTCGGGGACGGGGGGTCTAATTTTGGGGACGGCCGGGGGGGGGGGGGGGGGGGGGGTGGCAGGGGAGCGGTGCGCTGAAATATATATAGTACTTGAAAAATTAGTTATAAAAAGATGTATAACTATAGAATTCTATAAGATGTATAAATTAGTTATAAATTAGACATGCATGCAAAATGTGGAAGCATAGACAAGGCACGTGAATTGTTTGACAGAATGCCTAAAGAAATGTGGTCTCATGGACTGCAATGATTGCAGGATATGCACAAAATGGATTTGTTGAAAAGGCTTTAGAAATTTTAAAGCAAATGCAATTGGCTGGTGTAAAGCGAAATTCCACAACCTTTGCCAGCCCAGCATACTCCCTGCCTGTGTCAAAATGGGAGCTTTGGAATAGGGTATGGACATCCATCAAAACATAAAGGATAGAGGAATTTTGTCAGATGTTGTAGTTGCAACTACCCTATTAGATATGTATGCAAAATGTGTAAGCATAGACAAGGCACGTGAACTGTTTGACAGAATGCCTCAAAGAAATGCAGCGGCAAAACTGGGGGATGGCAAGGGGACGGCGAGGGATAGTGGGGACGTTTCCCTGAAGTCTCCCCGTCTCGGAAACGGGGAGACGTTGGGGACGGTTGTATTTTAGGGGGTGATGCGTCCCCATGGAACTATGCTAAATACCTTTTTTCTCCTCAAATCCTCCTTTTATATGAACTTTTGGAATAATAAAATATTATTATTCATTTTCCCTCCAAAAGTGACTTTTAAAATTCTTTAAATTTAATATTACTTTTGAACCCATAATAAGTCACTTTTATGGCTCCCTTTATAAAAACACTTCATAACGCTGACCACCCTTCATAAAATAATTAATTAAACATAAGTTGCCTTTTAAAAATAAAACGTCTCTAGAAAACTTAAGTTAATTAATTAATTATTTCCCTTGCAACATCCCACTTAGCTTACAGAAAATAAAATAGGCTAAGGGTCTCTAAAATTCTTTGTGCCTAAGAAGGGGACATTACAAAGAAGTTTTGTTGTCTCACTATTGTCGTAGGTTGTTGGTTGCTTCCCACAGTTGCTGCAAGAAGTTATTTTGTTGTTTTGGGTAGTCTAGGAGGCTTGGAGCCTTAGAGGCCAACTGCATTCTCAACTTTTATTTTGTAAATGTACTCTTAATAATTGAAATTTTATACTTAACTAGAATTTGAGAGTAATTGGCAATATTGAATCTTCATTTATGTCTTATATTCGAATTTTGAACTTCCTATCTTTTCCTACACTCTATTTGGCATGAAATAACAATTGCAAGTTAGTTTTCCATGTTTTTATGAATATTTTGGAATTTTCTAATTTGTTGTGATTTCCAATTTTAAACCCATGTAATTGAATTTCATTTACACTTTTAGTTCATCATGTAAATGTAATGCTACTATGGGGTTAGGGCTAGGGTGTAGACTATAGCAACATCACGTTAGGAAAAAACGTAACACTAACCCTAAACCCTGAAAAAAATCAGGGTTTGGGGTTAGGGTTAGGTTTACGACATAAAATAAACTTTTTTATTTATTAAAATGATAAAATAAAAAATGGTTAAAACACTTACCAGGAGACTTGAGGCTCCAATAATTGATCAGTCACTCAGTGTGCCCTCAAATCCAAAAGAAATGCTCAAAAAAATGATGGAAATTGCACTGAAAAACCCTAAAAAACTAAACCAAAAATCGCCCCAAAAAAAAGAGAAAGAATGACAAAAATACCACAAAGGGGATATTTAAATAGAAAAAATCACAATTAGTCTTTAAAAAATTGTGCTTTTTTAAATCATAATTTTTTGGCAATATATCAGTAAAAAAATCGCCAGAAAGCATTGACCTGAGAAATTCAAAAAACTACGATTTTTTTGGGAAAAAAAGTGGCAAGGGCACCATAAACGATTTCTTGTGATAAATTGCATTTTTTTAAAGATATATGCATCTATGGAATTTGGCAATGGCCTATGTTGTCTCAATCGTAGAAGCATAAATCTGGAAAAAATCACAATTAATTGCAAGTACTTGCCAATTGCCAGATTTCGTGATTTTTTCCCTTAAAAATCATGATTTTTGAATAAGTCATCTACAACACTTTTCTCCCAATTCTCCCAAAAAAATTGCAATTAAATTTGCCAAGCTGGGTTAGTTGCGAGTTATGCCAAACTTTGACCTTTTAGTCCGATTTTGACTATGGCATGTGATTTTGTCATCAAGATAGGGTTTTAACTTTTACACGCATTTTTTTCATTTGTTTCAAACGCATTCTACCTCATCCAACAACTATTCTTTCAACGGTGACAGCGACTGCTACTTGCTTAGCTTCTTTAAACTTTGGCTCCATTATAGACAAGACGCTCTTGTTCATTTTTCGTAGCATAGTCCATACTCCATTCAGTTGGTCAAGTGGGGGCTCCTGGAATTGGCATTTGTCTGTGCTTTACCATTTATGTATTATTAAGTATGGATTGTGCAATGCAATGTAATCAGCAATATGAGCATAAATAAAAAACTCTATATTCCACAATTCATGGGCTAAACTCTCATTTTTATTTGCTCTCTATATCTCTATGCTATTAAAATGCCTTTAAATTTAAAATACAGCAGGTTTTTCTCTCTTTTTTTGCGTTTTTCTACAATTTTTGAAAACCCAAGTTTTTCCCAATTAAATTCCAACTTTTCGAAAAAAATCTTAATCTTTTGGTTTGCCAATTTTTTCCCAAATATATTTTTGCTGCTATGTCCCATTGCCTCTCTCTTTCTTCAGCATCTTCCGATGAACATGGATGGATCTTCCTGCCCCTGAGATTTTGTGCATATGCAAACGCAAGGGGTACAAAAACTTTCATAGTTCCCCATCTACCAATATAGCAACACTCTGAACATTCTTCACTCTCATAGAATTGTTCCAATCATAGAACTCTATTGTTTGTAAGCTTGACAATCCTATCGCTGATCTGGTCATCTCCCTCCTTGTTGGATGATGCAGCTTCTTGGCATACATTTGAGTTTTCATATCTATATTGGATATTATTCATCTCTTCTCAAACAATTAAATCTTATTCATGCTCAGATCCATTTTTTATTTTCCCATCCACACTCGTTCCATTTTTGCTCCCTATGCCTCACAAAACATACATGAAAAACATGGCAATATAGAAAAAAATGTTTTTCATTGTTATACAACTATGTCATCACATTATGTATTCAAGTCAACATGCACTTTAGTACCAAGGAACCAATATAACTCACACACCTAATACACCATTGAAGTACATTATAAATTTTTTAAAATGCTTTTATTACATCAATGCGGGCTATAATAACCTAGAACTTATATGCATACAAACTCCACATCACTATTACTTTTATCTTGTAAAATGAAATTATCAATTGTTTATATTAACAATTGAAATGGTTGTGAATGCTAAATAATAGTTATAAGTCTTGTATTCATGTTTATGTACCAGCATAGCCTTCTGCATCAATTCAGTGATCAGCCTACATTTGATTGCACACAGATTGTATATCAATGCATATTAAAATTAACTTCAGTAAAATGATCAATTGATTGATTATCTACATAGTATTGAAATGATATATGAATGCTAAATTAGAGTTCCCAGATGACTATAATCAACTCTATGATGAAAATTAAATTAACATTTACCATGCAAGAGTGTTTCAGATAAAAGTTGTGAATTGTGTCTCAAGTTCACTCACTCCCTATAATTATACTGCTAAAAAAGATATCGCTTTAGTAATATGTTCAAGTCCAAAAAGAATCCAACAAAAGCCAGTTCCAAAATACCTGTTATACCATCCAGAATCTTGGGACACCACTGAGGCAAGCATGATTTTGTTTCAAGGCGTTCTGCAGAATCTCTGACACTCAACAAGCATCTCAAAACAAATTCAATATTTACCAAAGGAAAACCAGTAAATGAGCTCCAACTTTGTAAAGGGAAACAAAAAAAAGCTTACCTTACATACATTTTCTCTGTCTCATGGGAAATAGTATAAACCTTACTTTTATCAGTCATAACTCCTTCCCAGAGCCCTGAATTTTTACGACAAGTCATGTTACGAAGTTTCACCCAACGCCCAATTTCTGGCAATCGTGATCGAAGTTCATTAATAGGCATCTCTATATATACTGGAATAACAGAGCCCGCAGAAGGAAAATTACATAAATCTTTTCTTTGTAGAGGAATTAAAGAGGATTCCTCAAGCGGATCAGCTCCAATATCCATTTCCTCTTCTTGCCTGTTTAAAAAACACTTGTAATAACTTAAAGGGAATAAAAGTAGACATCTAAGTAATTGTTTGCAGTATACAATGTCCACATGGAAAACAGGAGTCATGCCATGCTTATTCTTAAAAGAAATATAAAAAGTTGACTCTTCAGATATGCAAACTAGTTTCTAGGGATAAGAAGCCAACTGAAGATACAAAGTCCCTTAATAAGTTACAAACATCATTTGCAACACATCAATAGTCAATATAACACTCTTACACTAGTTTTTCACCCAGTGTAGCTCCAGATTTCTTAGAAATAATGCTCCATTGTGGCTCAAGAATTCTGAGAAATAAAATGTTAATAAATGTCCATTAACAGTGACCAAAAGTGACTAGATTTCTTAGAAATAAAATTCATTAATATTAATTACCGACTGATGATTATGTAATAGAAATGTAGTTAGCCATATAATTGAGGATGCACCTAAATTTACTATTAATAATAGAAGTGGAGTATGGGTGTCTAGCTTTTAGTCTATAATAATAGAAAAGTTTGAAGCAACTGTTTTGTATAGGGCAAGCTGAAGAGTTGCGTCCTTTTCGAAAAATTACATATTTGCAGGGATTTGCTCAAACTGTAATCAAATCAAAACTCACAAAAAGCTCAAATAGTGATCAAAAGGATACCTAAGAAATAATTCATATTAAACAGGTGAAATCCTTTGCATAAATCAAGACTCACCATTCAAAGCTTTAAAATACACAACTGTATGAACTGTATAAATATTGCAATGAAATACTTTGTCTGACTCCATACAACAGGATGCTAAAGGAACTCACAGTAATACCAGTCAAAAATCCTCCCTTGACAATGTTAATACAAATAGTATATTGTAGAGGAAATACCCAAATTGCATAGTGTAATTGATTATAAATATTGTATACTATTGTAAATATATGGTAACATAGTTTCTTGAAATTGAATCTATGACTCAACATGTCACCTTGCTAATGCCAAACATGTCACCTTAAGAGTGATGGGAGTTTACTTACAATCAGGCTTCTACAGGAAAGTATTTAATCAAAAGATGGTTTGTATCTAACCCCATTATTGGCAGTCACCACCACCTACAGATTGGATTGGAGTAAGCATAACTTCAAAATGACCCCTAGTGGCCTTCAATCAGCAAGCAAGAACAAGCCAGAGCCTAAGAAATTATTTTTTCTAGATTGGAAATCATGGGGCTACAAAGGAGCTAATGCAATAATTAGCCTCAGGTTATTTTGTTGACAAAAGTAAATATATTGACATATTAAAAGATATTGATACAAAAGCCCCAGAAAAAGGATCACATGGACAAAACTTCTGGGATATATATAAAAATCAATCAAGATGAGTATAAAAGACTAAGAGCCTAGCATATATTATGGTGAGTGAGTGATAGCATTAGATTTGCAGAAACGCAGATGCAACAAGTATTACTAACGCAGCTTGTAAATAATGACAGAGGGACATGTATCTTCAGAAGTTGGGACATGTGAGTGTACAGTAGCGATTGCTAACTTAAGAAGCAACCCATTTTTTTTCCTCCAAGTTCCAGTGCCAACCAGCAGGCACTCCTTCCGCTTGGCTGCCAGGGGTTGCATTCCAAAGTTCAGTAGGAACAGTATATTCAGCCATTCAGTAGCCCCTTGCATTGGTTGATCTCTTGGCAGCCCTTTGACTTTGGTTGTTTTGGACAGCAATGGAGAGTTCTCTTCTTACCTTGTCACTGCTTAGCAGATGCTCAATGGCCTCAGTACAATTAAGTACACTCTGACAGATTTTTTTCCAACAGCTTGAGGTTTTCTTCTTGCTAATTCAAGCAGCTTATGATAGCCATTTGATTCTCTCTAAGTCCTTGCACAATGTTGATCAACATATTTCTGCATTTCTGTTGCATAGCTTGTTCCATACTTCTGAATTCCAGCACATTCGTGAGGCCATGTAGAGTGTCCTTGATTATAGCCAATGCAATATGGGTGATATATCATTTGGGTGGGGGATTTTCACAAGGTTGGCCATGGTACCTTGAACTTAAGTGCCTACTTTCATACTGGGGGGATGACTTTCAAGAAGGTCCTTGTTGTCATAAAGGTAGAAAGGGATGATTGCTTTAAGTTGTGTTGGTCGAAATATTGTGGATTCAGTGGCTGGAAGAGGGGCATCAAAGAACTAACCGTTGGTGGAGAGACAAGTAGAAAGAGGTTAAAGCCCTTGTTAGAGACAAGCTCAGAGATAGACTGAACTTTGGTTGGCTGATTGGAGTAGGTGATCCAACTGAAATTGTAGGATTGACGAGCGCAGGAAAAATAAAATTTACATTATGGATGACATAAACAATACATAAAATATATTATCTGGGATTATACAAGGATAGGTTTTCATTGTTTACAATGCCTTAAAAAGGCAAACAAATTAACTTCCTAAACTACCCAACCATCTTACGAGAAACCTTCCCATGAGAACTTAACATGATGTTACCCAACCAACATTAATTTAAAAACATTAACCTAGAACTATAGACTATGCTTTTTTATCTAAATTTTAACACACCACATAAACAACATGACACAACTTTTGAATCAACAAGATCACAAAAGCCAACAAACCTCCCCTTGATCCAAACTGGAAAAACAAATGATATGGAGAATTTATATATCTGACTCACCCTTCCATTCTATAAACTCGGTCTCCTATCTCTTGGTACTGATCAACTTGTGTCAATCCCTGTACACATCCTCCTAATACCTAACCTTTTCCTCCACATTCCTCTATGAGCAATACCTAACTTTCATGTACATCCAATGCCTTGTGCCACTACCTCCTACAATCTGAAGATACATTGCCTCTTCCCAACACTACTTGACATGATCATGCTGAAATTCATCTCTCAACATGCCTTTGACCATCCATATCACATACAATATAAGCAAGATATGTCATTGCAAGAATGATATTGTCCTAGTGATTCTTCTATGACCACAACCTATAAAGAGTACTTGTGTACTCTTACTTTTCAAATTACAGGGACAATCTTTAATTGAGTAACCGGCAACTTGGCATATATCACAAAATAGCTTTTTACGACAATTAATTTTGGTGTGACCTAGTTTACAATCAGTACACCAAAGTTCTATACCTTCTTCTTTTGTATCCTTCTTCAATTCTTTCATCATTCAATGCATGTCTCTCCGAAGACCCTGTATCAATCTAAATTCATTCACTTGAATCAAAATCCTCTTCGTTTTTCTTCAAACAACCAAGTGTCTTACTTTCACTCTCTATGTCCATGACCCAACTATATGCCTACTTGTACGATGAGGGAGGAACTATCTTCATTTTCTTCCAAAGTGAGGGTATCAAACCTTAAATAAACCATCGTTTCTTTAGCCCATTTGTTGGTTCCCTTTCCCTTCAGCCTCCTATTATAAGCTCAAACATTCTCATGCTTACCCTACCAAGTATTATAGATTTCCATGAGGATCTCATTATCATCCCTTATTAATTTGAATTTTAGTTCAAATGTTTTCTTTAGTCTCTCCATCATTACTTTCTCAGTATCAAGAAGGATTATATATCAGTCAATCGCCACTCCCTATCGTGTGGCTAGAAAACACCTTAACCAATATATTTGCTCCATTTGCCCATTTGTCGTCCATATAGTAATACAAGTTTTGCAATGTCTTGGAGGATCTTTAGATCCATCTCTACTAAATTTTAGCAGTTTATGCCTCTCAACACTAGAACATACCAGAGGGATCACCATCCTTTGATGTGAGTGTAGTGCCTGAAACCTTCTCCTCAAGAAGTTGTAGTCAAGACATTTCTTTGGTCCTTGGGCACTTTCGGACACATATAGACACTCAATCTTCCCAAAGACCTAAATAGTCTAAATATCACTAGTTCCACCTTCAAACTCTCTTCTTCCTGCTCCAACCTTCATTCCAAGTGTCTTAAGCTTAGGTTTGTCATCGATGAGCAATTCTTCGATGCCTCAAAGATTTCTCTCGTATGCTTCCCAATCTTTGTTTGCTATGAAGTCCTCAAACTCTGTTTCACTTTCAGGAGATTCGGTTATTTCCTTGAACCGAACTTGATCCACAATGTTGACACCTACTTCATCAAGGAAGGGAAGATGTCTAGCTATTTGGACCCACTCTTCCTCCATATTGTTGTTTGTAGCAAGTTGAATGTTTTTATGATTTAGCTCTTGACTACAACTCCTACCTACACTCTAACTCTAGATTCTTCTTCGGGACAAACTTTAGCTTTGAATTTGCACTGATGCAGTCTCTTCGACTACCTCCCATAGTCGTCTTCTTCACTTGGTTTGCTCCACCAACCTTAGAGATCACCTAATCTCTTGCTCCACTGCCTAACAACTTTGTGGTCCCTTCCCACCTTTGTCAAGGTGTAAAGGCATTAATTATGTGGAGTACAACGTCAATCTATGCTTTGTTCCTCTTCCTCATGATAACTTCTCTCTTTGTATCGTTGATTTACTTGTCTGTGTGCCTCATGGTCTCGTTCCGTATGTAGGTCTTGTAATATTATAAAAACGTTGTGTAAGTCTGTCTTCACTAGATTATTCCAAATTGTCTCTTGCAATACTTGCTTCTTTTCGGCTTCTTTGTGTTCATGCTCTTTTATAGATATATCCCATAGATATACAAGACCCTTCATGGGATCATCCTTTCTTTATTGGTTTGATTCCATCGATTCCTCAACTGGTTGTCTCGTATATATGGCCATATTTATCAACCAACACTCCTGTTGTGATGCTCACAACACGCCCCATTTTACTCCTTAGCAAAATGAGGACCCCTGTTGTGGCTTTGCTTTTTGCTTTTGTGTGGGGGTCTGTTGGTTGGTAAAAGGGAAAAGAGAGTGAAAGTTACAAACCTTGTTGAAAATAAAGAAAAAATTGCATTAAGTACCAGGGCAAAATATGGGTGGATTCTTTGTCAAAAATGAGTGAGGGTTGCTTTTTGAACTATGTTAAAATTCACAGTATTTTGCAAGATATGTATGTTTTTGGTAAAATGAACAATGGGAGGGTTTGTATGTCGCTCATATACAAAGTTGTTTGTATATCGGGTTTGTATGTCGCTCATATACAAAGTTGTTTGTATATCGGGTTTGTATACAAAGTTGTTTGCATAAACAAAGTTGTTTGTATATTTTTATATACTTGTATGCATTTCGATGATACTTTATTCTTACATACAAGTCGGGCCCGAAACAGTTCAGAGCTTGAATGCATGGTTGGTTGATTCCGTCGGATGTATGTTATGTTTCTATATTTGGTAAATGGAAAACATACAAGGTGGATATACAAAGCTTTATACATAGCGCAGAACCGAAAAGAGTATTAAGGTTGGTTTTATTATTGTATGTTCGTGCTTTGTATATGTATGTTTTGGTTACATACATTTCAGTATACATGCAAGGCGGAACTGAGGAAAGTATAAAATTTGGTTAAGGCGATGTATCCTGACGTAATGTATATTAAAAGGTGCATTGCACTTTATGCATGTTGCGGAACCGAAGGTGAGTGAACTATGGTTTATAAAAGTTGAAGTCCGAGGGGAAATACAAAGGAGTTTGTATGTATCTTGGACTTTGTATGAAAAGGCTTGATACAAGTGTCGTTGTATCGCAAGAAATACAAGCCGATAAGGTTGCATCGGCCAGAGTAGTGTGATCGGTGGGAAATTATTAGATCGCCCCAACGAAGAAGGTTACGCTGATGACAAAAGATATGCAAAATGATAAAGTTACATCGGCCAGAAATGAGCGATCGGCAGGAGTTTTTTGGATCGCTCCGACTGAGGAGAGTTACGCCAATGACGGAGATATAACAAAACGATAAGAGTTGCATCAGCCGGATATGTATGATCGAAGTAAAATTTTTGGATCGACTCGACTAAATGAGTCATGCCGATGACGAAGATAACCAAGCCAATAAGGTTGCATCAGGCAGATATATGCGATCGGCGGGAGTTTTTTGGATCGCCCCGATTAGGTAAGTTACGCCGATTAAGAAGGTATGCAGAACGCGGTATACAAGGCAGAAGAAATACAAACAAAACATACAAAAGGTGTATGCAGAATTAGACTGGCGGTTAAAAAAAAGAAAGTTTGAAAATGCAAACATTGCAGTAGAAGGCCGAACTTTTGGCGCATTAATTATTGTAATTAATGCCCATCTAACATTCTGAAGAAGTGTAAATTGACGAAGGCGGCGTGAATTTTAAATCTATTTTTTGTCTGTTTCACAGGTATGCAGGTAGATATTAAGGCAGAGCTTTAATGGCGATGACATCATAGAGGGCGGATCGGATCACAAAAGAAGCGAGAGGAGTAAAGGGCTTTCAATGAGGAGAAAAATGCAGGTGGAAAGAAACATTATTAAAAGAGCAACAGAAGATGTTTTTTGGCTATTAGGGTTTCCAAAGGGCATCCTTACGCTCAGTATGGGTATGCTGCTCAGGGATTTTTTGGCGGGATTTGTTTTCCACTAATTGATGTTGCACTTGGAGTATGGACCGTTGATTCGACTAGGGTTTTGTGGCTGTATTGGGGATAATCAAATCTATATATTGAGCCCCTTTACTTTGTAATACTTACACAGGGACGCACAGGGATTTTACACAAGGATTCACACAGGAATTTGTAGAACAGAGCTGGAAGATGTAATTAACAGTTTTAGAAGAGCATTTTAGTCTAGAGTAGAAGGTCACCTGTGTCTCCAATAAGGAATGCGTGTAACATCTAGCTTCCTTACTGTATCTGTAAAATGTTTTGTAAGTTTTCTGTAAGTTGATTAATGAAGCAAGGAGTCATTCATACATTGTAAATCATATATGACTGTGTGATTTGAATATAAATGAAGCTGGAATTTTGCGTCTATATTCAGAGTGTCTTCTAGCTCTTCTTTTGTATTTGAAATATCATCTCTCCAAAAGCTTGCAATCTTTAATGTATGTTCGTGAAAATACTCAGGGCTTACATTTAAAGGTTTAGTCTATGGATTTAATCAAGTTTGTTGTACTGCTTACAACGTGCATAGTAGAATGAAGTTTAATTTAGATTTCTCTAACTTTTCCCAAAACATTTGAAATACTTAACTTAAACGTAGAGATTTAAAAGAGATTGTTTGATATTTGAAAGAAACATGAACAACTGAGTTGATATTGGACAGTTTTCATAATATTTGAAAAAGGAAAGCTTGTGAGAGTATAAACCATATAAAGCTTTGTGATACAGTAACAAATCTGTGCAAAAGAATGAAGAAAATGTTGATATTTGTGATATTTTGCATAGTTTGAGTCCCGTAAATCATCAAAAACCTTAAATCAAGTAAGGCCCCTTGCATATTACAGCTTCACATCAACCTACTAAATTGTCCAACAGGTCAAGACCTGACCATACAGAAACTTGGGATAAAGTAATCTTCATTGATTTCTTCATATCTTTCAAGACAGTTAGGTTCATTTTGTGAATTTTAACTTTTGTTATGAATGTGTAAAAACAATCATCAACAACTCCCTTATTAAATCCACCCAACTTCTCCCCAACAATGGCGCCAAACGTTTACTATAAATGATAACTCTATCTATTGCAAAGTAAACAGAAAATAATATAGTGTATCAAGAAATTGTAGACTAATATCAATGATTGCTTCATTCATTCAAAATATTGCTTGTACATAATTTGTTATGTTTTGTTAATATGGTTGTACTCGACTATATATTATTTACTAGTCGGCTTGTGAGTAGTTGTTAGGAGTCATTTTTTAGTAGTTGTAAATGGTTGTGTTCTGCTTGGCAACCATAGAGTGTTTTAAATAGGCTTCTCATAGTTAGGGAAGGTAGCCTGATCTTGTGATATGCCCCCTAGTCTATAATTTATGCAAGCAATACTCAATGAATAAAGCAATAATTGATATTAGTCTACAATTTCCTGGTACATTATATTATTTTTTGTTTACTTTCCAATAGATAGAGTTATCATTTGTCAATAAACACAGTCTCAGGTGCATCCACAAACAATGCCCAACTGTCTAACCACACACACTAGTGATTCTCCTATACCTGCAGCCCTTAGGGGCAACCACAAATAATGCCCAACTGCCTAACCACATACACACATCAGTGGACCACACTTTACCTCTGCTTCTCTAACACAGGCAATATCCATCAAAGGTACAACCACTCATTGATCATGAATACCTACCTCCCCACCATCAGTCAAGAGGCAGAAAACAAAACAGCATAACTCCACCAAAATATTGCTCCTCCCCAAAGCACAAAAAGGGGAAAACCAAAAATAGAGGAACACCATACTATGAACACAACACTGAACACCAAACTAAAACAGGAAAAAACCATCTTCTTCTATCAAAACAGCCTCTCAAGCAATGTACCCAAACTCCAAATGAGAATCTAACTAGAGATGGGAATGGTCCTCCAACCTTGTATTCGTGTGGCACCCAATGCTTGTCATATCATTTCTTGAATTCAATGCTAATTTTATATAGGATGTCATGTTCTTTTTGTTGGATGAATCTATTTCAGGTACCTTGCTGATTCATTTCTTTCTTTCTTTCCATGTCATGATTTTTTTCAGAGCAATGGGGAGAGCTATATTGATGGATGCAAGTGGTTCAAACCACAAACACACTTGGAAAAGTTTGTATCTAATAGAGTTGTGCAAAGGTCAATAGTAGTGATGTTGTTTGCAAACTGTAATGTCCCCTTCTAACAAGCCAAATTTTTCGCAACCTTGAAAACAACTCTAACTTGTTAAAGAGCACATTAGTATTCAATTCCCTTTTACACTTGGCCATAATCATATGTAGTTACTTCGACTAACCATAATTATATGCATTTTATCTTTTCACAAGCCCCTTTTTCCATATTTCATGATCTTCCTTGGGAGAGATAGTCTTCAGCCTATTGTTAATCATACCTTCCACCCTATGAGAGAAGATTCGTTAGGAGGCAGTGTCATACCAATTATCATGGGTCCTATTATTATTCCTTTGATTATTAAATCAAAGGCCCATCATTATTTCTTCGATTCATCAATCGAAGGCCCATTATCATTCCTTGATTCGTTAACCAAGGCCCATTATTATTCCTTTGGTATTTAAATCGAAGGCCCATTATTACATCCTTTGATTCGTCAATCAAAGGCCCATTATTATTCCTTGATTTGTCAATCAAGACCCATTATTATTGGTCTCGGGGATGATTTCTCACCACCACGAGCCACACCCATGGTTGGTCAATTACTGTCCTAACTATCAACCTCATTTCCATAGTGTTGGGCAGATTAGCAACAAGGCCACTTACTCATCCCTAGGATTTCTGTCATATCCCCAACAGGATCTGCCCTAATTTCTGCAATTAGTTTTCTGAATTCTGCCCTAGAGTTCTGCACTTTAGTTTTCTGCTTAAAACCCTAGAATCTGCTGTGAAAATCAGACTTGAAGCAAAATATGAATTCACCACGTAATATGCCTTTGAATCAATGCAAATTATCATCAACAAATTCGCCCAAGTGCACATATGTTTTATAGCATGAGTTGTCAAGACATTATGATAATAACATGGCATGAACATATAAAATCAATACTGCTGAAACTGTATATAATTCTGATCTGCTCTGATTATAATATCTACTGCAATATAAAGTGCTCATACAATAGTATCCAGAAGGGTGAATTAGCCCAGCAACATATAATCTTGTTTAGGAACAAGTACATACCAAATATCATAAATATGAACCAAGAGGTAGTGTGAAAACCCTAGGCGCAGCTGTAGGTATGGATGTGGACTGCCTTATGATGAATTGCTGGCCTGCTATGAAGTCGCTCTTGGCTGTAAGTGTTCTTCTCCCAGTTCGCTTCACAATTGTGCATATAAACCTCCCTTAAGATGCTCGGTTATGCCCTAGGGAGTGCGCCATGCCTCTAGCTCTTCAAGCTGATATCAATGAAGTCCAAAAGGATGCTTCTCCAAGCTGATATGAGCTCTGCCCTGTAGAATTACACTCCAGCATTAAGCACAAGTAGACTCCCGTGATGGAATCTTCCCAATGTTAGTGAATGGGGTCATCTCCATTCAAGGTTGAGGGGCCATCTCCTCAATGCAAGACAAAGGACTGAAATCCTTATGCCAAATAGTAGAAATCAGAACAAGACAAGTCGAATGCATGATGCAAATGGCAATTCCAACACTTGCTTTTATACCTATCCTTGATCTAGAACTCTCTCCCTCCAAGCGCCTTCTAGATTCCTCTCTCTAGGCCGACCTTGTATTAAATGCCTTAATTTTGAATTACACAGTCCCTCCATAAGGCCGACTTAGCTCTAAGTACTTTATTCTTTTATTTTTTAATTACAAATATCCTCCTTAGAGGGCCGACCAGCATTATGGAGTCTAGGTGCCCAAATCAAAACAAATAAAGAATATTATTTTATTAACTCCCTTTCTACTCCAAGCGCCAAAGTTTATTATTCACTAAGTTGTCCCAAGGCATGAAGATGATCTCCATAATGTGGCGCTTGATAATTAATTATTATTTTATGAGCGCTCAAGGGAATAATCATTTCGCCCAAGCCATAGAAATAATGAAGGATGATGTGTGTCCAAGAGAAGAATAACCTCCATGGCAAACTCCATAGCCTGAACAAATTATTATAAGCCAAGCGTCCCAGAGAAGTGTCCCAAAAGTGAAATGATAGCCCCAATGGTGAAACCAAACCTCTCTCAATACCTCGAATCCACTGGAAAGTGCAACAATTTGCAGGATGGTGACCATTCCGGAAAAAGGGACATGACAATTTCATGACCATGCCCATAACCATCTATAGAGACCCATTCCATTACCCTATCCATAATAATATCAAGTTGATATCCATGCCATAATACTATTCAACATAAGATCCTTTAATCATCATGAATTTTAAATATTTCAACTTAATGCAAATAGTTGAGATATATGATATCCAATTCCTTACTAAGATGCATAATAGAACAATATCCTATGTATATTCCATTACTAACATAACTACTGAATTTTATTAGACTTTTAACATTACTTCATATTATTCCATGCATATATAATACTCTTTTAATCCTCAATACGTAATCTATTTGCTTACTATATCATTTGCAACTATATTATTCTTCATTTATTTAATCTATTTGCTTACTATATTATTTGCAACTACTTCCTATAATTCATTATTCTATGTTTTATTTTTATATATATTATCACATACTCTTATTTGTTCCACCATCATGGCGGTGTCATCTCACTTTAAGATAGTTTACATACCTTGTTGATCGCTCCTCTGCTGTCGCTGAATGCTGTATGGTATGCTGGAGTATCTGATTTGATAATAAAAATGTCTTCTATTTCTGGATTGATGGATCTAAGTGTCTTTGCTGTTGATCTCAGAAACTCAGATGATGCTGATGATTATTCCTTCTACTTCTTCGATGCCTATATTGGAGGACTCCCGAATACTTTATACTTCCCGCTGCCTTTGAGTAGGCGCCTCTTTTGCAAAAGACATCACCCTTGAGGGTGATCAATGCTGTTAATAATAGGTAAACAATTATTTGTTTAAATAAAGAACCGTTGGTATCTTTTGATGTCGACTGCTTAACTTTCAATCTTACGTATGGGAAGGTTTATATTATAGAGGGTATCCATCCTCTTCTCATTATTATATCATGATAATATATATAATATGATAACTTTAATTATTATTATTATTATATGATATCTAATTATGTTACTTAATATATCTTGTTTGTATAAGTATATTGAATATTATATATTATATTTATATTAACATATAATATATTATTATTATGTGTGTAATGGATACATTCAATTCTTAATTTGCTTAAGTAATAATCAGTTTATAAGTGACATGACACAAACCAAACTCTCATTGCATGTACATGTTTGCTTTGAGTTTTACATTCTGGGAAAATGCACTATCGTCCACCTAACCACCTCCACCTGCCTGTTTGTCTATAGATGGGAGTTGATCTAGTAAGCTTTATCTCCATCGAGAACCAGATTCTAGACCAGAAGGTACTCTGACATTTGGTACCCATGTATCAGAAAATTGTATCAGGTAACATTTAGTAGACCCATACATGTTCCAAGTAAAACATTTGGCCAAATTCTTCCCGTTTCTGTAGACAACGAAGAAGAGGTCCAAACCTAGATTTGAAACTCATGCAATTACGTCCGTGACTATCATCTGAATAATTTCACTTAAAATTATTCATCTGGCAACCTCTTGATATTTTTTAGTCTGTTTTCTTTGTATTTAGAATGAAATCTGTGAACACCTTATCTGCAAATCACTAAATGATTATCCCTTATTAATACAATTTAATTTATTGATAAACAACTTAAACCAATTTGACATAGTCACTTCATTTTTATACATTTATGTTTTGTCTAAAGCATTAAATTTTATTTCCTCATATAAGTGTGAGATATAGAGGCCTATCAATTTTCTTTTATCAGAAAATATCCATCATGCATAAGGGTGTGTGTAAATCCATTTATAAAAGGAATACATATGCAACACAAAGGACCAACACCATGTTTTAAAAGGTTAACCACGTGCAATTGTCATAATGAAAGAAAAGTAAGGTATGTCTCATCTGTGGCTACTGATAAATGCTGAGAGGCAAAGAATTTGGCTAATATCAAAGCAAATATTTAATATTACTAGGACTGTTCACTTACATTGTCCATATATATTCCACCGAGGACTACCAGCACAAATAAATAAAATTATAAATCATTTCAGAGTCAAATAGGAGATCAAAATCACAACATTCAATCTTAACAGTGCAACCCTATTCAGAATACCAAACAGATAGTTATCATTATTGACAGAATCATGTCAGTTTTTAATGAAAATTTCACACAATTCTATGCCACAACTAACTTGAAATGAAGAATTAAATTACTATCTATCTTTTTCTAATGGCACACACACGCTTAGTTGTTAGTTTGAAATTGCATGAGAAAGCAACCAATATAAGAAATAAAGAGTTGGACGGACTTCATTTCAAACTCTTGTGGTGGAGCATCAGTTCCATCCCATACATAAATGACTGACAATTTCTCAGATGTCTCGTGCAAAAGGAGAACCTGCACAACCAAGATATAATATTACAAGATAGATATGAACGACTAACACATAAAATGAACTCAACAATTTATGCAAAGAGGTTGGTCACAATACAATAATAAAATGCTTAAGAACAAGAATATCTACTCGAAACAATTTTCTTACCTTACAACACAGATCAAAATAGACACCCTCCTTGATATCTTTTATTTGAGCCGTGTAATCACTTTTACCTGAGTTATAAGGGAAACATCAATTATAAATGTTTAGATGACCATGATCAAAGATCATTTTTCTTGTACCATAACGATGGTCTGCAAACAATGTTAGACCATGAAGAAATCAATACTAGCAATGCCATATCATTAAGCATAATTGTCTGAGGAACAGCTCTAAAGCAACTATGTAATATCCACTTAAATTTAATATAAAACATGAGTTCATATGTTCTTTACCAACAATTCCTTAGAAATATTACAAAGAATTAATGTCCACAAATGACCAACATAAGATGAATGAGACTTGTTAGTGTTTTATTTTGTCTTTTTCAAGACAACAAAAAACAGAACAGTGTGTAACAATAAACCTTTCTTCAAATTTGAAGGGGAAGCTCCCTTGTAAATAAAAACTAAACTAAACCCTAGAACTTTAGGAAAAGACCTTTAGTTTTTTACAGTATGCACAAAGTATCTTTGGGATTTTCAGCATGCAATGCAAACAAACTAAAGAAATTAACTATCTTTTCATTCTTGGGTATGGGCAAAGGCTACAACAGCTCTTCTACACATGAACGAGAGATTTTATTCTTTTTACTGACATGAATGACCTAATCTATGATAACTAAACACACACACACTTTATTGCTAAAAATCAGACACCAGAAAGAGTCCACACAGAATAATTGAATTGGAAACAAAACAAGATCCTAAAAATCAAATGAAGGAAATTGCATACAAAGCTACAATAACCACATTAATTAAAACTGCAACACAAAGCCTGCAATATTCACTAATTCCTATTTGATCCACCAAATCAACAAAAACAAGATAACACACAGCAGCTTGAACAATAATTTCAGCAACAAGTAGCCATAAAATTATTATCAGTTAAATTCAAAGTGCATAGACCACTTATTTATAAGTGTTTACAAGGTTATGTATGCTGATGCAATACAATTTATTCAAAATAACTAAGTTGCTGGTTCTAGTACGGAGTCAGATACGGTTACCGGGTTCTGGTATGCCGATACAGCAATTTTTTTCCTTGGGTGCGGTACGGTTGGATACGGCTGTATATATATATACAAAAAAATTAAAAATATACAAAATTGAAAATACATTTGATATATCATATGACATATAATAATAATGACAATTGAATCTTTGATAATATGATACTTCATCATTGATCAATGATAGTGATAAACTTTAAAGATAATATTAATATTTAATTGTTAATTGATAATTTAGATGTACAAAATTTGAAAATACTACAATCAAAAATCTATATTTTGGTCTTCAATCTTCATCGAACAGATCTAGATCAAAGTCATCGTTGGTTCAACATCATTTGAACCACAAGAAAATGGAGTGCCACTCCCACTAGGTACATCATGTGTAGAAGCCCCTTCATCATCTACATTGATTCTAGCAAGCTCTACAATAAATGCATCCAAGTTGGCACACTCAGGGGTTCTATCCCAATTCTTTGTTGCCCCTTCCTTGTAGTCAACTTCCTTATGTGATAGAAGACACAAGTTGGAATGGATATAGACCAAGTCTTCTGCATTTTCAGCAGCCAACCGATTATGCTTCACTGATTGGATAAAGGAGTATGTACTCCAATTCCGTTCAGCCAAAGAAGAACTTGCAACCTATTGAAATTGGAGAGAAAGTCAATACAACTTAAAAATAAAAAATGCAAAAGAATTGCAAGTACTAAGAATGTTAAATAATAAAACATGCTTACTTGTGATAAAACTTTGATTGCAAGAGGCTGGAAGAACAAATAATCTTTGCTCGTGGAGGTACCACCATGTACGAGCATCTTCCTTGTATTGGTCTCGAAGAGGACAAATACTATGCTCTCGTCCTAAGATGAACTTGCCAAACTCTTTCCTAACACTATCCACCACTTCTGGATCTGAGAATATTCTTCGAAATGCTATCTTGTAGCCATTAGCAACTTCCCTATCTCTATATGGTGCGGTTCTTCTTGGAAAAGAAAGTATCTTAGTGCTATAATATTTGGGGCATAATGCATATGCAATGAGGTGCAAGGGTGTGTTCATCTTGTTCCAACAGTCATGATTGATTTTTTTCACACTTTGGAAAAATGTTTCATTGGGATCATTCTCCTTTTGTGCTATTATGATCTTTATTTTTTCTACCATGGAGACAATGCCATCATAGATTTCCCCCAAACATGGTTGATCTATATCAGCAAACCTAATCATACTCATGATAGGCTCGGTGAAACTCAAGACATTTTCCA
Organism: Cunninghamia lanceolata; assembly: GCA_027924645.1. Lineage (NCBI taxonomy): Eukaryota > Viridiplantae > Streptophyta > Pinopsida > Cupressales > Cupressaceae > Cunninghamia > Cunninghamia lanceolata. The sequence goes on from BSBN01000082.1 coordinate 7,109,546, forward strand.
CACGAGCCCACCAATCATCATCTAGGATCAATGACTTCACCTTTTGAGCCCTCTCTGAATTTGATTGCTTCCAAATACTCCATTGGTGGCTAATGACCATGGCACCCAACACCTCTCGCACCTTCACAAGTCGTCTCAAAACGATTGTGTGATGCGAATTGGGTCTCAAAAACCTAATGTTGTGTAAAAAAATAAGTTAATAACATATTAAAATGTAAGTAAATTAAAATATCGCATAAATAAAAATAAAAATAAATTAAATTCACCTTCAACAACTCCAAATTCGAGAAAGTCCTGAAGATGCCTTGTGATAGATGATGGTTTGTCACAAACATTTGAATCTCCTCACCCTCAGTGTATATAGTTTTCACCCATTCTATCCGAGTGCCAATTGCTTGCATCACCAAGTTAAGGGAGTGTATGGTACATGGTATCCAAAATATGTGTGTACCTTTCCTCAACCAAAGCACATGCTACCCTACAATTTTTTACATTGTCCATAATGACTTGGACAATGTTATCAACACCCACCATCTCTATGGAATCAATGAGGATTTTAGAAATGAATTCTACATCCTTCATTTGCCCCTCACAATCAACCACCTTCAAAAACATTGCCCCTTTGGGGGACAATGCAATAACATTTATGAAAGGTCGGTTTTTGCAATCTTTCCATCCATCAAAAATAATGGACACTTCTATTTCAATCTAATGAATCCCTAATTGGTTTTAGTGATGTCTCTACAAAAAAAAATTATTTTGCCAATACGGTGGTGCGCACCTTTTCATAACCATGACTTGTGTAACCAGAAGGTGTGTTGTTACCGTTTCCCGCCAATATAGTGACTCACCAAGTTGAAAGGAAAACCATTGGCATAAATGCAACGTGCAATTTTTTCATCTGCAATTATCTCTTAATTCATTTTGAAATGCCTTAACCAATGGACCTCTTTTGCGAGAAGGAGAGGGATCTTCTTGGATAGACATCGTCTCCAAGAAAGGATGTTGGGCCATTATTGAAGAAGAATTTGTAGGTGGATTCATTGATGTTCTCTTTGCTAAAAGATGAGATTGTAATTTTGATCTCATACTCACAGCATCAACTTCTTCTTGTTCTCTAATGAATGCCATAATTTGTTCTTTTGGCAACCCCTTCTTGTTTGACCCTTCACATATTTAAATTCCAGGTCCACTTATGGCACATAAGTAATCTTTCACTTGACTATATGAGATCTTATATGTGACCTTGCACTCATTACAATTCCAACCAAAAGCCCACCTCCTATAAGTTGTTCAAGCATCATAACATATTTCCAAAGAGGAGATGCTTGATCATATTTAAATTGTTTATTTGCCTCAAGGTCCATTGAACTTGAACTAGTAGCCGTTTCAAATAGATTGCTATAAAAAATTACAAAATTGTAAATTAAAAAAATTAAAATTAAAAAAAAAAATGCAACCCTACAATATATATAAACTAATGAAAGTAATAAACATTCAAGACAAACACCAAAAAACATTTGGAAAAAAATCTAAAAATCTTAAAAACTTGTTTTTTTGTAAGTTGAATTTTTTTTAGAAAACTTCAAAAAAATCATAAAAAACTTGAAAAAATTCAGAAAAAAACTTGAAAGAATTTGTTAAACTACTTACCTTAGATCAATAGATGTCCTTCGTAGAAGCTAGAATCCTCCCTTGGCACTTTGCAATCAATTTCCTTCAAAAAACTACCAGCAGCCCTCCAAAATGCAAAAATGGCAAAACAATGAAGAGTTTTCATCAAATAGCTTTGATTTTGTCAAACAAATCTTAATAACGGGCGCATTTTTGGTTAGAGGCACTTTTTAGGATTTTTTTAGGTTGAAATCTTTAAAAAATACATTAAAATTTTTAGTTTCACGTTTTTTTTAAAGCACACATTTTTGTCACATGGGAGCACCTGGGAGCGGGCTCATGCCCTGTCTGCTCCTGGCTCGCTCCCATCGCAAAACTGGGACCCGCTCCCACTTGATACGAGACCAGTGGCCCTATACCAAGAACCCGACAACTTAGCAAAATAAATACAAAGGCAAACTACTGAAGTTCTATGCTGAAAATAAGATGCTTGCACACAAAGCAAGCTCTAAATACAAAATTGTTTGAAATAGAACATCTAAAAAGACAAATCTTCAAATAGATTTCAACTAAATATATATTAAGTCTTAAAATAAACCTTCTAGAAGATTATCTACGAATAGCCACCATCCAAAGAATAGCAGTAGCTAAAAATAGCTACTCTATGACATTGATTGGCAATCCTAGTGCAAAAACATCCTAGGCTTTCTAAATAGTCTGAAACATGGCAATCAAATCTTTGACCTATGAAACCTAATGCAATGTGAGAGTGCTCATCCAAATTACTTGGACTGATAAGACATACTGTCAATCAATAGTCTATCAATCTAAAACCTATGTTCCACAACATTTCAGGGACGAGGACGGCAGGAGGGCAGGGGATGCACAGCCCAAGGGTCAACAACAAGGGGATGGCAATATAAAAATATATAATTATATTTTTTAAATATACATATATATATATAGGGATACTCAAACTTCCACAAGTTTAACTAATATTGAGTAACAAAATTAAGACAATGATAGTACTATAGCAGCAATAAATATATTGTGACAGCAATATAACAACAATAAATATATCATGACAATTATAGTAGTATAACAACAATAAATAAAATATATCATGATTTAGATTCGTAGCTAATAATATAGCCTGTGTTCAAAGAGGACACGTCTCCAACCCTCAAATCCGCACCCCCGTCCCCATTGGAATAATATTTTTGAAAGGGGCATGAGAGTCCCACAAACCCTCCCATGCCCCTTATTCAACCCTAAATGACAAAAATTGAAAAAGGCGCCTCTCATATGACTATTTTCATTTCACTTTACTAGTATGCTTATACATTGCTGTTGTTGTTGGAGGATATCTGCACTAATTTTAAAGCCCTATTGCCATTTTCAGACTTAGAGAGGTGCTAACATTTAATCACTCAGCTAGTTTCCATGGAGATTTAGCTGAATTTTTATCTTCAAAGTTCACAGTTCAGCCATTAAGGTATTTATAATTTGACTGGTTTTTTTTTTCAAGATTTCTTTTTAATACATAACAATATCTTGTTAGGGAGTGAGTTTGTAATTATTTTTTTTATTTTTTTCAGTTTGCTCTCAAACAAAAACTTAAAAACCACAGTTCAGCAGCACTACAAACCTATGAAACATCTTTGACATTAAAAATGAGTGCTAGCAATGGTGATGACAATGTGAATGAGATAAGTAGTGAAGAAGTAAATAGAATGGAAGTTGAAGGCGGTGTTGGAGGTTCTTGTTCTTCTAAAAATTCAAACACATGTTCTATTGGAACTCTAGAAGACCATTTTGCATGCCCTTCATCCTCTCTTCAAAAATTTATGTAATATCCCCTATCCGGATTACTGCTTATTCCTATAAATTTCAGACTTTTAGTGTGTTGACATTTCGTCAAAGATGCAAGACTCGCGAAAAACTCGGCGAGTTTCAAAAAACTCGCGAGTTTTTTTTTATGGCAAGTAGTTCATGCAAAAACTCGCCTATTTCACTCGCCGAGTTTTTGGTGAGTTTTTACCAAAAACTCGGCGAGTCTGTAAAAAAACTCGGCAAAAGGAGCAGCATTTGGGCATTTCAGTCTCTTTAAAAATCAGGAATACGCTTGGTCAGTATATTTCAAAATATATTTAAGTATATGTTGAGATATTGAATTTCCTATACTTTAAATATTTTGAAATATACTGTCAGGATGTTTGAGATAGGTTCCGGATCCATGGGATTTAACATGCAGATTCTAGATTTTGGAGGATCCATCAGATTTCAGAGTTAACCAAATTTTCAAGGTTTCAGGGTTTCAAACTTAGCCAAATTCAGGTTTCCAAGGTTTCAGACTTAGAATCAGCCATCAGGATTCCGCATGAGGATGCGATTTTGTACTCAATTTGCATTCAAATCAATCAAATTTAATAGAAAACACTTTTGTACTCATTTATAGACTCATTGGATACATCTTGTCATTGGATACATCTTGTCATTGGATACATCGGAGCCCTTGGACAAGGCGGGATGAGCAGCCTTCATTGTTTTCCGAGGATGAGATCTATGATTTGGAGAGACAAGCAATGGAATGAGGGGGGTGGAATCGGTGGATTGGGATTCTCATTGGATGACATTGAGGATGAGGAGGATGAGGAGACATTGGCACCAGTACCACTACCAGCATCTACATCCAGGATGGAGGTTGAGCCACGGTCTATCATGCCGAGGATGGAGGAGCCACAGCAGATTCCAAGGACTAGACCCTCTAGTTCTACCACTCCCCTAGTTTTCACTAGACTTGCGAAGAGGAAGATGTAGTATTTAGTATTTACTTTCAATTTTACAAAAACAATTTGCTATTTTCATTTTGTCTTAGACTATCAGTATCAACGCATTCCACATGAGGATGCCATTTTGTACACAATTTGCTTTGAAATCAATCAATTACAACTAGACTCAGCTTGTTTCTCATTTATTGACTCATTGGATGCATCTTATCATTGAATTTTGCAAAAAAAATGCATTTTTTATGAAATTTAAACAATTTTTTAAGTTGCCGAGTTTTTTGCCGAGTTTTTGTCGAGTCGAGTTTTTCGGGCTTGGCGAGTTTTTGCTTTTGGCGAGTTTTTCAACTATGCGTCAAACACTTATGTAACATACACCGTCGGATGGAAGTTTTTTGTGCCAAGTTTTTCGCCCCTCTAACGTTGTTTGGTTTAGGGTTTTACGTGTATGTTTTGCATGTATGGTTTTTTGCATTGAAACATAGAATATAGTGCATATAAACAAAACCCAAAAAGTCTAAAGCATATATGAACAAAATATCGAAGACCCAGATTGTATTATGCCAGATTATGAATTACAAGCACATACCCATTTGCCAGTTTACAACTTTATACATTCGCGGTAGCCAGGCCAGCAACATGCTTATGGAAATCTTGCATAGATTGCATCTACAATGAAGGAATCTGAACAAGAATGATATCAGCAGCTTTCCTTGACCAAATCGACCACAACATACAAGAATATAACCTCCAACAAACTCCCAAAATGTGCTCCTAAGGTGTACGGCCAGTCTTGGGTGCGTACGGCTCTGCTAGGGACTTGGAACAACAACAAACAATGCTAAATATCATCAAATGGCTCTGTTTTTATCTGCAGAAGTGAGGCGACCAAGATAGCATGAAGATAGATGCTAGAAACCACACAAAACTCCACACACTACTCCCACATAGTACGGCCTGCTGCTGCTGTGGTACGGTCAGCAATAGAAATAAATGTAGCAGCCTCAAATGTCATTCAAAATGCATAAATCTGCCCTCTACGGCTCTGCACTCAGCTACCAACACAAACTCCATGAAGATGTTCATTCTAAGCTCAAATCTTCACCGAAATACATCAATCGAAAGCCCAAATGAAACCCCTGTGTGAGGCTTCCAATAATCCTCCCTAATGTGGTCTTTCACACACGAAGGAGACTTGAAGAGGTTTTCGTCTCAACCAAGTCTGGTTCAAACCCTCAAAGCTTCCAAAGCTCCAAGAATGCACGACAATATCAATTTCAAGAGTGTGAATAATAATCCAAATGAAGCTCATTTCTTTTCTTTTATCTCCCTCAACCCCAACGCCCAAGATGAGAGTATTTTAATATTTTATTTTGACTTATTTAAGTCCCTTTTATCTCCCATGAGGGCACCCATCTCCTAGAGAGACAACTTTAAGTTATAACTTGTTTTAATAAAGTGAAATCACATTACAACTTAAAGTCATTTTACCCTTACAAATATTATAAGTTAAATCTTTAATTTAACTTATATTTCGATAAATAATGCTCTGGGGTTCTCGAATCCACAAACCACATTGTAGGCCTTCTGAACTTGTGTTGCTATAAATAGCAAGTCGCTTCACATTGCCCCGACCTGACTTACTATAAATAGTAAGTCCTCATGAAATAATCCAATTTGGCTCTATAACCAATGCCATTAGCCTACAGGAACCGAATGATAGGCTAATTCTCATCATCTAACCAACTGGGCTACATGGGGGACATTATAACTTAGCATGTATGCTAGTATCTCTGAATTCTCCTAAGTTTTAATGTGATCGACTTGTTACTTATTCGATTGATGGTTTATGATCATTTCTTGAACTTAATCTTCAATACATGGACCAGTTATGAAGCAATATCACCAATGGATGAAGCTGATTACAAATGCTTGTCTGCTGCAACTGGGGAAACTGCTATTCATATTCAGAACTGTCTAACCTTAATCTGCTGATATAGATATCTTCTATAGCTAAATTGCTCTGTTGCTTTTGTTGTTTACACTCAGAATATGCAGTACTACAGTTCAAGCAACCAGGATGTTTACATACCAAGCATAGACATTTGGACAAACAGTTTGTCCTTATTGCTCTTACAGAAAATGCACATTCAAATGGAGTAAATTGCTGTTTCAAACAATAAAATACTGAATAAGAAACTCAGAAACCTCTGACCTTCAATTGTGACAAAAATTGTTGATAATGGATGATTTACAATTAATGCATTAGCTGTACTTCCTCTTTGTATATTGCTGCAGCAAGTATTTTCTCCAAAATGGACACCATCATCTTCTACTAGAGGCAACGTCACCTTTTTCCCAGCTCATAGAATACCTTCTTCACACCCATGTATTCCCATATAAATCAAAAGGAATTGATGATGAATACCCACTAAGGGTGGCACTCCTTTTAACACCTACACTTCTCCAAATAACATGCGTCTCCTAAAATGTAGTGATGGCTCCACTAATCCACATCCTTAAACAACTTACATCAACGAATGTTGAAGCTGCACTAGGATAAATATTGACTTGAATTTAATTAACAAAGGAAGAGACACTGCTGTGCACTGGGTCCCACTCTGCAGACTTTGTCCCCTTGACACTTTATTTCAAATCCTCTCAAAAGGCTTTTATTTTCTGTATACTTGAGCTTTTCCTTATACCCACGATTCTTCTTAGGAAATAACAATTTGCTGACTAAGTTTGTTTGTTAGATTTTGTCTCCAAATCAGACAACATGAACAAATATAAAATTTATATCTGACTTACACACTTTCCTTGCCTAAGCCTAAGTGCAAACAAGCTGCATTTCCAGCAATTCCATATAGCCTTAGACCCGCGATTTCCTTTGATGTATATTACTCAAATAACCTGCGAACATTCTCATATTTGATGCATACAAAAATATATTTGATATCCTTTCAAAACTCACGCATTCCCTTTTTAAAAAATATTAATATCTCATATGCTGCGGCTGATAATTGATTATGCGAACCAATTTAGAAACCCACGATAATCAAAGGAACCTTTTCAGAAACCACGAAATTCCCTCAGAATATAATTTGGCACGAAGACTCACAAAATTTCCCAAATCGCTCTCCTCAGCAAAATGTTCTTGAAGCTCCAAATCTGTAACAATAAGTCCAATGTGAATTCCACTACGAATCCACTCCTAGGAAGAGTTAGGTTTTCGTCCAACCCTTTTCCAATCTGTTGAAGGTTTTCGTCCTCAGAGATTTAGCCGAACCTGAGATTCAAGCCCTTGCAAGAATAGCATAAGAAATAATAACTCAACAATCGATGCCCAAATGCCTTGCACTCAACTCCTCTTAAAGGCTCAAATGAATCTTCCAGAAGAAGCCAACTTGTACTAACCCCAACTTCTAGAAGAAAAATTATTTAATAAAGTGACCCTTTTAATATTTAATTATTTCCACTTTATTTTAATCAATTAAAGTCATCCTTGAAATAGTATTAACTTTTGGACAACTTAATCAATTAAATTAATTCACTTTACCACAAATTTGGGGACATTACAATTTATAAAAGGCCCTTTCAATCCCAAAAATCCCTTGCTGCAAATTGCCACAAATTTAAGCACTAATAAGGGTAAAAATTTAGGGGGCAGCAAGCACTGGTTGGATCATGTTCGCAAAACTGATTATCATGGAAACTATAGTAGAGTTGCACACCATTTATTTCGTGAGAGTGGACATGGGGTTAGAGTTTGTGATAATATAACATTGGAAGAACGGGTTGAAATGGCAAAGTTGGTTGGGGAGAGAGTAAAAAGCTACTAGAACTACTAAGAAACGTTCATCCATGTCATTGCAATCCATTGATGAGTATTCCAATATATCAACTGGAGAGGGTTATGATAGAGGGAAGAGGAAGGCCACTTCTACTTGTAATGTCCCCTTTTAGGATATTCCCGATTTCTTTACTTGTACACAATTAGGTCACTAAAAAGGGACATTAAAAATATTAAAGATCAATAACTTAAGATAATATTTAGTTCAATTCATACCACCATTCAGTATCGACGATGTTCAAGTCTTAATTCTTATTTCTCTTTCTACTCCTCAATCTCGGATGGGGAATTACTTGTCTAGGGCGCGCTATACTTTCTCCAATGTGATTGGGATGGGATTACTCCGCCTCTCCCTAACAAAACCACCTACCCTAAAGTTAGAGGCAATAAGTATTAACTTGACTATGTTCACATCTCAATCTTATTCCCTTCTAATCCTCAACCATGGATGGGGAATTACTTGTCTAGGGCGCACTAAACCTTCTCCAATGTAATTGGGATGGGATTACTCCGTCTCTCCCTAACAACCTTGTCTAGGGCGCGCTAAACCATCTCCAATCCATTAGGATGGAATTACTTCGCCTCTCCCTAACAAAACCATCCTACCCTATGGCTGCAGGCAATAGAAGTAATGAGATGAGCATACCCTCACTTAGCATAATATATATATTCTCATACATGTATAATATCAATAATGTAATTGACATATATACAGATATACTCTTGACTATGCATACACAAGTATATATATATACAATCCTTAAATTAATCCTTAATATTTAATATTGACTTAACAATATATTAAACCTACTAACCTTTACCTTGGCTGACCTGCTGTACCTTTATCTCTGAATTCTCTGAATATTTAATGAATCTGATTTGGACTGTATTGATGAGGCTAAGACTGCCGATTGTGTGCTATTTGCTTTCTGAATGGTGCTGTATATTTATTATATAATATATACTTCACACTTACTTTCATCAATGCCTTGGAATGGTGAATCGATCCCTTGTTTAATTGTTTGAAGGGCTGTATACCCCAAACGGTCACCACTTTAATAGCAGTGACTGTTCTTAAAAGACATTCGTTGCCTTATTTTGATTAATCTTTATTTGTTATGAGATCTAAGAGACACCGATCCTCATATATATATGAGACATTTATTATTTATTATGTATTCTTATTAATATATATATTAAATATTATTGGATTGTTATTATATATATATTTATATATTAAGATAATACATATATATATTTGTGTATTATAATATATTATCACATATATATGTATTTGTATATATATATATATATATATATATATATAAGCACTTCAATTATGTTATATATATTTATATGATAATTTATAATTGTTTTTATATTATTATTATTATATCATATATATATTATCATGTATTTGTTTATTTTAAAAGTAATGAATATATTATATTAAAATATTCGTATAATAATATTATTTAATATTATTTATTAAATAATATATAATGATTTATATCATTCAAATTTATAAGAGCGACTTCATGATGTTTAAATCTTAAATTTAAACAATGCCTTAAATATTGGGACATGACACTACTACATGTGAGAAAAATACAATGGTAGGGTAATTGAATATGCAAAAATGTGAGCAGGCCGATGATTCAATGGTAGTTGGACCCTCTTATGTTCCTCCTGGAAAACACAAATTGCATTCCTCCCTCCTCGGCAAACAATATTCAAAGGTGAACATACTGATGGAGATGAGAGACATGAATTAGGAGTGGTTGTTCCATTGTCATGGATGGGTGGACTGATATTCGACATCGACCACTCATTAATATTATTGTTACATGCCCTGTTGGTTCATACTTTCTTAGAGCTATTGATTGCTCTGAGAAACATAAGGATGTTGATTACCAATTTGGCCTTTTGAAGGAGGCCATAGAAGAGGTTATGTAATATGCAGCCCTAATTTTGTTTTCGAAAACCAGACAACAACACTGAAGATAAGTGCAGCAATGATTCTTCCACACTCTTCTAATCACCAAGTTCCCAAATGGGCGAGGTGAGAGCAAATAGATGCTTCCGAGTTAGCATTCAAATCCAAATATGCAATAATAACAACTTCCACTTATTCAATGGGCATTTGCTTATGCAGTGGGCAACCACTTGTTCAATGGGAGGAACAGGAAGGAAACCTACACACATTCACTTATTCAACGGGAAGCCATTATAAATAAACCACTTATTCGGTGGGGTAAGAAAACCAAAGCATTAAACTATCAATCCCACTCCAGGGTTTACAATGAAATATTGCAACTAATTAAATATTCTCAATGTAAGTATAGGCTGCAATAACATTCAGTAACCCTGATTTCCAAACATGATATCACTGCTCCAACAAGTTAGCACCAGAAAATCACATAGAACATAATAGGAAACATTTCAAAATTGTCCAAAACTAAAGAACTAAAACTTTACCATACTAGGGACCATAATACTAAATCACTGAGGTCAGATATGAATAAGAGATCACAGACATGTTGTAGCAGGTCTGTCACACCGTATCAGCATGGTCAAAACCCTCTTTTTTGCCCTGAAGACATGAAATCCTTCTCCAAACTGCATACTCATCTCCTACACCCAATGGCGCCTCAAAACCTAGCATTAAATGTCAACAAAATGGATTGATTCCTCCTCTAAACCCCATGTCCCCTTCTAGGCATGGTACAGCCAGCAAGGGATGTGTAACGTCCGCTTTTTGAGCTAAAGTGACTTCAAGCTTGGAAAAAGGAAAGTCAGCAAATAACTTAAAGCTTGGAGAATGGAAAGTGGGTTTTTAGTGGCAAAAATGATTTTTCTTTGGTCAAATGAAGTTTGGAGATGATTTTTTATATTTTAATAATATTTATGGAAAAATCAAAATTAATTAAATATTGAGCCAAGGAGGAAAACGAAAATTAATTAAATATTATGCCAAGAGGTGGAAAATGGAAAAAAATGAAAAAAAGGTGGAAAAATGAAACATTGGAGATAAGTTAAAATATAATATTTTAATATTAAAATATTATATTATTTTCCACTAAATCGGCGCTCAAGGGAGAAAACAAAAAAATAATAAAATAATATTATTTTATTATTATTTATGTGGGAAGTCTAAATTGGAGGAAAAAGAAAAATAAATTAAAAGAAAATAAATAAATATTATTTTCTTTTGGCGGTGGACTTCAAAAATAATAAAATAATAGTTTATTTGGGCGCCCAAGTTGAGAAGGATAAAAGGAGGTCAAGTAGAGTCATTTTACATATACTTGATGAATTGGATTTTGCATATTGGAGATTTTCTCTTGGCTGAAACTTGTTTCCAGGGATATTCAAGGACGAAAACCCTTGGATTAAAATGAAGTGGACGAAAACCCAATCACTATGTGAAATGGATTCACATGAAATTCATCATTGAGCTTATTTGCAAGTTTTTGAAAGAATAATGGCTTCATTTCAGCTAGGGTTTGGATGAAATTTCATGACAACAACTAGGGTTTGAAGCATTGAGCATATTGAAGACATTTGTATTTAGATTTGAAGACATATTGGGCATATTTTCATCAATACATCATTGGAGAAGAGTTTTAGATGGATCGCTTGGCATAAGAAGGCATTTTTATGCGATTTCATCATCTATATATATTTTGATTTTTGTTACAGCAGGCTGGAATTGCATATCAAAGGCAGATTTCATGATATTTTGACATGATTTGAGGTTAGATTGCATGCTGGAACAAATCGCACCATTCCTATACCTAAGGGATTTCATATTTTGGCATATTTTGACACTTGTTGGCATCATTTCTCAAATTTGGGTTGTAATCAGCATCTACAGCAGTCAAATCAGCATCTACAACAGTCATACCAGTCATATCAGACCACATTTGATCAGCTACAGGTGTTAGATCCATCATTCTTCTTTGGGTTTGGCGTTGTACTTTGACAAGGCATAATCATACACAAGGCGGCTAGGGTTTGATTCACTATTTGGGCAGATTTGCATACTTTTGTAGGTTTGATTTTGCAATCAAATTGATCTGATGTAAAAACAGAGAATATCTTTTGTAATTAGCGTTCTCCATTTCAATAAAGAAGGCAAGCATTTATCTGGGTATGTTCATTTGTCATATGTATGATCTATTTTGACTAGTTTCAATTGTTTTACATGTTGTTTGAATGTTATATTGCAACCTTTCCACCTTCATTGCATTCCAAACACATTGTTGAAACTACTTGTCAAAACCCTAAGTATATTTCAACAAAAAGAAATTAGAAAATTCAGGGCAGCGAGCGTAAAATTTCAGTTAAGACTATGTCATGTCCCCGTGTTTACCCATGACACGATTACATATTCAAATTAAAGATATGAATATTGTAATTGATTCAAGTAATTAAATAGTATAAACATAAATAGTAGTAACTAAATACTATGATGATTATAAATATAATAAGATATCATATAATAATAATATTAATGATTAAGAGTATCATAACAGATATATTATAATGTTATAATAAATATAAGTCAAAGAGGATAGATATCCTCTAACTCATAAATCGAGCTATATATATGAAGTCCTGATTAAAGGAAATATGGTGCTCACTACTAACAAGCCCATCGAACCTTTATAAAAACAAATGTTGTTAAAAAGACCATAACAATAATTATTAATGGTATCGATCCTCCTCTAAGGTGGCATCTTAAATGAAAAGCCATGACTATTCAAGGAAAGTGAAGGTTTATAAGGTTCGTGGATCTTCCAAGGGATAGGCATGGAAGACATTGGTTTCATCACCTAGAGCACCGAAGACATTACATAGGGTGGCCGATATAAGATCTGTCGCCAAATTCTACTGTGGTCATTGCATATAGATTGGATATCGTTGAGACTTGATCATATTGCAAACACCAGTGCTCAAATTCCTTTAAGATCGGATCTCATTAAGGTTTGGATTGTTGAGTCAAATCTATAACCATAGCGTCGAATGTCATACGAAGGTGGTGGATTGTTGGAGTAACGATTGGAAGGCCATACACATCTCATACAGGGAGATCGTTCACTCTTGAAGAGTAGTGGCTAACAAATAGAGGAGGTTCGCATCATTTGGAGGCTCTCGGAATCATCTAACCATCAATTCTGGACAGCAGTCAACCTTCTCATAGTGCATATCACCATAATTGATCCCAGTTGCAACATTACTATCAGCCTGATTTTGGCATGTATCACCATCATATATCTTTGTCATAGCAGCATCTTAGTATTGAACTTGGATACCTAAGAGCCACGAATCACTTATTTCTACTACAAGTTTATAGAAATCACAACAAGGTATGTCTTACATCCATTATTTCTATATTGCTTTATAAATTACGTAAAGTCTAATTCAATGATATGTGATCATAGATGAGCAAATGTATTACAACAAGTGCTGCAAATCATATGAAATAAGCCATAACAGTGATATAATATCATGTACCATGAAAGTAATACACTAGTCTCATATGGGAAAGTGAGCATGAGATGCCTAAGAGGCCAATCATGGGTATATAAAGGCCTTTGTCACATGCTGGTACAAAAGGTACCCATAGTGCAAAGGATATTTATCATAGAGGCCTTTGTCACATGCTGGTACAAAGGTACCCATAGTGCAAAGGATATTGATATAGTGGCCTTGGCTGCAAAGGGTGCAAAAGGCATCCCTAGTACCAAGGAATCTCATAGAGGCCTTGACTCCAAGGGTACAAAAGGTACTCCTCGAGTCTAAGGATAGAGATAGAGGACCCATGATGGATAGTGGCAAGTGTCATCTCATCTCTCTCATATGAAGCTAATGATTAATACATGGGAAAGTGATAGAGAATGAAAATGCATATTGATAGAGATCATGACATTTAATGATAGAGAATATGAAAGATACATTGATAGTGAACTTAAGAGGGAACATGTGAAATATATATAATGATAATGATTATAAGATTAGTGATAGAAAATGTGTATTGATAAGGATCATAAGATTATGCATAGGAGATATGAAATGATAAATTACAAAGGCAATATTCTTATGTGATTTGAACATATCATATATCTATTGCTATAAATAAAATCAAGAGGGTTTAGTGTACTAATGTTCCCTTTTTGCAAGTTGAAATTTGCGAACAAGGTAGAGAAATTTTAATTTGTGACAAGGGGACATTACAGACTAGACAGGGTTCTTACAAGATGTACAGCCTACAAAGTACCCATTCAATTTGCTACAAAGAACTCAAGATTTCCCATTATCTAGGCGGCTGGAAACAAGGACAAATATTAGCAATAATTTGCAAGAAAGAACAGCAGATCAACCCCTCAAAATCTCACAACTTGCCTTCACTGGTTCGGCCTGTAGATGGTACAGTCAGCACCATGAATCCTCAAAACTTCAAAAATCAAACATCAAACTCATTCTGACCATTCCATAAATGCACTTCAGCACAAAGGTAGTTTCTGAATGAAACCACACCAAATCTACAAGAGGGGTTTCGTGCAATGTCCTCATTTGGCATTTAGCCAAGTTTGTGACCAATAGCCTATTCCCTTGAGCTTATGTAGGCTATCTGGGTTGGTTAGGGAGCTCTGTTTGTTTTGAAGAGCACAAGTTCAGTTAATTGTGATGTTTTGCCTTGGCATTGAGCTCAGTGGATGTTCAGATTTATAGAGATGCTTTCAGATGTTTAATCAGGTTCACGGATTGCTCTCCAAGATTCTTGGAGAAGTCTATTTATAGTAAATCACCCAGATGACATCGTTCTTCATCCCAAACATCATAGAAGGCAGTGGTATGATTTATTTTGCAGTTCACCTAAGTTTGGGATTTTTCGCAAAGTCGGGTGATTTAATGAGCTATTTAATTATTATTTCACTTAAGTCTCCTAAGGGTGAAAATAAATAAAAAGGTACCTACGTGTTATAGCTCACTGGAAAGGTAATTAAGTGTTTTAAATGATACACTTAAAAAAGGGGCCTCACACATGATATATTATTATTATTCCAAAAAAAAGTCATTTTGAGAGAAGAAATATGAAGAGTTAAAAAGAAAATAATAATATATTCCTCTCAAAAAGTTATAAAGGGGGAATGAGAGCTAATTTGGAAGGGTTATGCTTTTGGAATTGATTTTGTTTGCAGATGGATTGACCTGTGAGTTCTTCCATAATCTCTTGAGGACGAAAACCCTCTTGCAGATTGGGTGTGGTTTCATACAAAAATCACCATTGTGTTGAAGGCAGAGTTTGCCATTGTGCTATCATGGAGATTTATATATTTTGATGAGTTTTAGTTTGAAAATTATTATTGATTGATCTGATTTTTGGTGCGCAAATCTTGAATATCTATGAGTTTCATTGGCCGTTCACTTACATGCTGAGCCGTACCCTTGGTTGCTTCATATACTAGGCGATTTTCTTCATGGATTGACTTAATGCCAGTTTTGTGTTGTTTGATAGAGGTTTTCAAAGAAGCTGAGAGCTCCTATCCAGTCATGAGGTTGGGTTTAATATGTAGATTTAATGATGGGAAGAGTCGTACAATGGCATGAAGGGTTTGTGACATTGTAATTGTATTTATGTGCAATGTTAATGTTGGATGATTGAACCCTATTCGCAGCGAGCATATGATGATTTATGTTGCTTGTAGAACAGATCGAGCAGGTTATTTGATAGTTATGGCTTAATCCTGCTGGCCATACTACAGAGCGTTGTACCCTTGTGTGGGAAAGGGGTGATTTTTCTTGGCTCTGATTTATTGGTGATAAAACAAGTTATAATGTAGTGAATAATCTGCTGAGTATTAGCGCTCATTTCCTTGACTTTTTACTGTGTTTGTCTGATGATTCCAACAGTCCTATATGCTGTCCCTACAGCACCATACAGCAAGAAATTCGGGTGTTTTCTAGAGCATGGGACTGAGATTTTCTTGGGACTGATTTCCTCCTTATACTGTTGGAGACTGTGGTAGTATGAAAAGGCTGCAGACTTGATAAGTTTTGAGACTATTATTGCATGTCTGTGATTCTAATACCCTGCTGGGCCATCCATACAGCTGGGAATTGATTAGTTTTCTGAGTGGAAGCTTCATCTGAGTGTTACTCTTTCAGATCTGTTAACAACTGGGATTTGTGTGGAATAGACTTCTATATTGATATGTTATATTGCCTCTATCATATGCAAGATGATACATTGTGTTTGGATTACTCATTCATAGAGTGTTTGCATGGGGTTTGATGCATGAAATAGTGTAGTCTGGGACTGTTATGAAGTACTTTTCAGTGCTGTTATAGAAAGTGCAATCTTGATTTCAACTACAGCAGTGATATGAAATCTTTGAGATGGGAACACTCACCTTATTTGCTCATGTGGTATATCCATGGTGGTTTAGTTGATCATATGCCTCTTTCTTTCATGATTCCATACAACTTCTATGCATCTATCTGGTTGCAGCTGTGACAAATTGTGCAACTCAAGGGTAGTGATTTAGTTTGCATTTGATTAATTGTATTGTAATCTTTGTTTATGTTGCAAACACTTATATAACCCCTGGATGGTTCAACCGCCAATGTGGAGGAATGAACAATTGTATCTTTCTTTATTCACTCACTGAATAAGTGGAGTAATCCCACTGCATAAGTGGATGCCTGCTGTTAGTAGATGATTGTATTCAGTTTCATTTGCAAAGCATTGTTTTGTAAACCAAAGCACTGTATGCTCTCACCTCGCCCATTTTGGGATCTTGGTGATCAGAAGTGTGGAGGTAATCTATTTGGTTGCATACTTGTGCTGACCCTGTTGATAGTGATTGAAATTGTAAAAAAAAATTGGGGTAGCTTACTACAGTGGTATCAATGCTAGTGATCTTGCCAGCCTGTTTGAGAAGATATCCTTTTGCAGATCTTCAAGTTGAGTAACAGAGTTTTCAGCCTTGCATGTGGGTGATCAGCACTTGCATGTATGTTCAGAGTTGGGCAGTTGAAGGATTTTGAGCAGTGTATGTGTGATCATGGCATCTCTTATGAGGAGAAGAATTGAGATAGATGTCCTAGTTGATTCTCTTAGACAAGGTCATGCTGAATTAGAAAGAACAATTCAAGAGGAGTCGGATCGAAGGAAGTATGATCGAGAGGCCACAAAGATCATTGATGAGTACCAAGGGCTACCAGATGACTTTAAGCATCAGATTTCTTAGGATGCTTTCTTGGAAATAATTGAGGGGGGATCCTAACAAAAAGGGCCTTATAGATTACATACGAAGGACGAGGAAGGAAGGGGAGAAGAAGAAAATATTTTTATGGAAGCCTGAGTTACCTTCTCCAATGTCGAGGACCAAGAACTATTACAAGACATCACCTTCCAGTCAACAACACCAGAACTCTCTCATTTCAAGAAAAAAAAAGGACAGCAAAAATGAACTCAAGAGAAGAAATCTTTGCAAAGATTCTTGGGAGCCTAACCACCAATGAAAAAACAAAGAAGAAGATGAAGACTTGAAAGCTGAAATAAATGAGTCAAAGCCTCTATATGATGAAGACAAGGTCACAAAACAAGAGGCATGCATAGAGGAGCTAGCTGATTTGGGGAAGACTACAGCAAAAAGTAGTGAAGTTGAGTCTTGTTTTGAAGAAGTTAATGAGCCAAAAGTGTGGGACTTTGCAAGTCCTTCATTTGATGAAGACCTTGAAGATGCCACTACATTGAAGAATGAATTGAGAATGATTGATAGATTTCTAGAAGGTGACTTTGCAAGCAAGCCTAAGAGCATTGAAGTAGAGTGTCCTGATAAAGAAGGGAAACGGTGAAACTACAAAGGTTGAAAAAGTTGATGTTGTTGTAATTTTCAGAACAACACCTAATGAAGAGCGTCTCCACCATTCTAGTGATGATAGCTTCGAGTATGAGTGGGAAATTCCCATGACAAGTGAAGAACAATTAGTCTTCTCAAAGATCCAAGATGAAGAGTATGTTGATGAAGACTTTAAATCAGTGATGAATTTGATGCTGCCATAACATTTGATCATAGTGACGAAGAAGAAGATTCTTTTCCCTTGCAAATTGAAGAACCGAGTGTCTTTTCAGAAGAGACAGTTGATGAGCATGTTGATGGGAAGCTTGTTGAAAGCTTCGGATCAGCCTCCATTGTTGATGCAACATTTGATTTCAAGAATCAGTTGGTCACTAAAGATAAGGTTGTTCAATCTTTAACACACTTGGATTGCATACATAAATTTGTTGAGGATCACATTTGGAGGGCTCAAGTTGAAACGAGACAAATGGGCATGGAAAGAGGATCTTCATTTGAAGATTGGTGTGTAGTCAGGAAGGCATTAGAAACATTGAAATCAAATTATTTGAACCTGCTTGTCGATAGAGATCATGTCCTTGAGTTTGCTGGTCGAATTTGTGATGCATTGAGGCGAAGAGAGGCTGAAGTTATTAAGCTTACTCTTCTTTAGAAAGTACCCAAGTGGCTCTCTTAGAAGTTGAAAATCAGCTTGATGATGTACATCAATTCAGGGAGCAAGATAGAGTTGCTAGATCAGATAAAATCAAGTTGGTGACTGAAGAGCTTGATTTGCTTCAAGAATGTTTTAACTTAAGACAAACTCCTAAGTATGATGATGCAGAGTTGGAGCAAAATGATGATCGATCTAAACATGGAGGTGAAAACAACTTCCAATCATTTGATAATTCTCTTTTTGGGATGGGAGTTGAGTTAACTCAGGATAATCCACTCCTCATGTTGAATGATGTGGACCAATTTGATGTAACACGGAGGAGGACAGTAATAGGATATGGGATCCAGGTGAAGTGCACTCATGGGATGTTAATTTGTACAAAAACTTCATCAACTTAAAGTTATCATCAGTTGTTGAAGTTTGGCATGAGGACAAGGTATGCAATGAGTTGAGGTGCAATGATAGCATACTTTCATAATAGAGTTTATCCTCAGGGTTCTGTGGAGGATAGTAGTGTTGGTAAGAATGATTCATGGATGTTTGGAGCCAAATTTCTGTCATGAAGCTGCTGTCCATCATCCAATCAGCCATCATAAATGTTCATTTGCATACATAATGATGGATTGGAGAGAAATTTTGGTCATGACCTTGATATATTTTGGTTGTAGATGGCCTAAATTTCTTGTTGTATTCATAAGATTTCAGTTTTGTTGTGGCTGTCCCATTATAAAATTACTGAAATCAGATTTTTAGGAAATTATTTCATATTTTTGCAGCCATGAGATTGATCTTTTTGTTGTTCTTAACTCTCTATGACAGGATGACAGAAGGGTTCAGCTGGAAAGGACAAGTGTTTCAACTAATATTGCTCTTTTGATTGGTGAAAACCAGGTGGTTCATGGCTGTTCGGAGTTATCTTCAGCTTGTATTCAAGCTGATATGTGTTCTTCTTTGGGGGAGCATTTCAAATTTTGGTTCCCAGCAGTAGTTTCATGTTGGATAATTGTTTTGATGATTGCTAACTCTTCCATTTTCGAGGTTAGTGATGATGCGGATGTTTGGGATCCAAAGGGATGTGCGTTTAGAAGAATGTTTCAGAGGATTATACTGAATGTCAGTTGTGCAGTTCCCAGATATATCAGAGTAGCGCAGCAGAAGTGGTGTGGAGCATTCTTGAGATTGATTTGGGATCCACATATATTTTTGCTAATCATGCAGGTATCCCTGTTGGATGGAATGTATTGCTTGAGGACAAGCAATCTTGAGCAGAGAGGACTTGTAATGTCCCCATTTGGCATTTAGCCAAATTTGTGACCAATAGCCTATTCCCTTGAGCTTATGTAGGCTATCTAGGTTAGTTAGAGAGCTCTGTTTGTTTTGAAGAGCACAAGTTCAATTAATTGTGATGTTTTGCCTTGGCATTGAGCTCAGTGGATGTTCAAGTTTACAGAGATACTTTCAGATGTTTAATCGGGTTCACGGATTGCTCTCCAAGATTCTTGGAGAAGTCATCTATTTATAGTAAGTCACCAAGATGACATCGTTCTTAATCCCAAACATCATAGAAGGTAGTGGTATGATTTATTTTGCAGTTCACCTAAGTTTGGGATTTTCCGCAAAGTCGGGTGATTTAATGAGCTATTTAATTATTATTTCACTTAAGTCTCCTAAGGGTGAAAATAAATAAAAAGGTACCTAAGTGTTATAGCTCATTGGAAAGGTAATTAAGTGTTTTAAATGATAGACACTTAAAAAAGGGGCCTCACACATGATATATTATTATTATTCCAAAAAAAGCTATTTTTGAGAGAAGAAATATGAAGAGTTAAAAGGAAAATAATAATATATTCCTCTCAAAAAGTCATAAAAGGGGAATGAGAGCTCATTTGGAAGGGTTATGCTTTTGGAATTGATTTTGCTTGCAGATGGATTGAACCTGTGAGTTCTTCCATAATCTCTTGAGGGCGAAAACCCTCTTGCAGATTGGGTGTGGTTTTTTACGGAAATCACCATTGTGCTAAAGGCGGAGTTTGGAGCAAGCTCATACCGAGTTTGCCATTGTGCTATCATGGAGATTTAAATATTTTGATGAGTTTTAGTTTGAAAATTATTATTGATTGATCTGATTTTTGGTGTGCAAATCTTGAATATCTATGAGTTTCATTGGTTGTTCATGTACATGCTGAGTCGTACCCTTGGTTGCTTCATATACTAGGCGATTTTCTTCATGGATTGAACTAATACCAGTTTTGTGTTGTTTGATAGAGGTTTTCAAAGAAGCTGAGTGCTCCTATCCAGTCACGAGGTTGGGTTTAATATGCAGATTTAATGATGGGAGGAGCCGTACAATGGCATGAAGGGTTTGTGACATTGTAATTGTATTTATGTGCAATGTTAATGTTGGATGATTGAACCCTATTCGCAGTGAGCATATGATGATTTCTTTTGTTTGTAGAACAGATCGAGCAGGTTATTTGATAGTTATGGCTTAATCCTGCTGGCCATACTCCAGAGCACCGTACCCTTGTGTGGGAAGGGGGTGATTTTTGTTGGCTCTGATTTATTGGTGATAAAACAAGTTATAATATAGTGAATAATCTGCTGAGTATTAGCGCTCATTTCCTTGACTTTTTACTGTGTTTGTTTGATGATTCCAACCTTCCTATATGTTGTCCGTACAGCACCATACAACAAGAAATTCGGGTGTTTTCTAGAGCATGGGACTGAGATTTTCTCCTTATACTGTTGGAGACTGTGGTAGTATGAAAAGGCTGCAGACTTGATAAGTTTTGAGACTATTCTTGCATGTCTGTGATTCTGATACCCTGCTGGGCCATCCATACAGCTGGGAATTGATTAGTTTTCTGAGTGGAAGCTTCATCTGCAGTGTTTCTCTTTCAGATCTGTTAACAACTGGGATTTGTGTGGAATAGACTTCTATAATGATATGTTATATTGCCTCTATCATATGCAAGATGATGCATTGTGTTTGGATTACTCATTCATAGAGTGTTTGCATGGGGTTTGATGCATGAAATAGGGTGGTCTGGGACTGTTATGAAGTACTTTTCAGTGCTGTTATAGAAAGTGCAGTCTTGATATCAGCTACAGCAATGATATGAAATCTTTGATATGGGAACACTCACCTTAATTGCTCATGTGGTATATCCATGGTGGTTTAGTTGATCATATGCTTCTTTCTTTCATGATTCCATACAACTTCTATGCATCTATCTGGTTGCAGCTGTGACATATTGTGCAACTCAGGGGTAGTGATTTAGTTTGCATTTGATTAATTGTATTGTAATCTTTGTTTATGTTGCAAACACTTATAACCTCTGCATGGTTCAACCGCCAGTTGCGGAATGAACAATTGTATCTTTCTTTATTCACCCACTGAATAAGTGGAGTAATCCCACTGCATAGGTGGATGCCTGTTGTTAGCAGATGATTGTATTCAGTTTAATTTGCAAAGCATTGTTTTGTAAACCAAAGCACTGTATGCTCTCACCTCGCCCATTTTGGGATCTTGGTGATCAGAAGTGTGGAGGCAATCTATTTGGTTGCATACTTGTGCTAACCTTGTTGATAGTGATTGAAATTGGAAAATAATTCGGGGTAGCTTATTACATTTTGTCCTCAAGAGAATCTTCAAGAGGGTTTTCGTTCTCAAGAGATAATGGAAGAACTCGCAAGTTCAATCCAATAACATAACAATATCAAATCGATAGCATAATCCCAACAATGAGCTCTTGTCCTCTTTTTATAACTTTTTGAGGGAATAGAATATTCTTTTCTTTTTACTTCTTCATATTTCTCCTCAAGAAATTAATATTTTTCCTCTCCAAAAGACCTTTTTTAAAATAATATTAATATTTCTTGTGTAAGGCTCCTTTTTTAAGTGTATCTTTAAAAACACTTAATTACTTTTCCAAAGAGTTATTATACTTAAGTTATCTTTTAACAATCCCAACTTTAGATAACTCAAGCAAATATATTAATTAAATGGCTTAATAACTCACCCAACTTACAGAAAATCCCATAATGAAGCGAATTGCAAATTAAATCATACCAACATTATTTTTAAGGTTTGAGATGAAGAATGATGCCAACTGGGTGACTTACTATAAATAGACGGCTTCTCCAAGATGTTTGGAGAGCAAACCGGAAAGCCAAAAGTGCTTCTAAAAGCATCACAGTAATCCTAAACACCAACTGAGCTCAATGCCATATAAAAGAATCCACTCCAAGAGAGGAACACCACTTTATAATTAATATTACACTAAGTTGCTAATACTTAATCCAAACCTTATACAACCTTAGTGAAATATTAATTAAACTACCAGATAATAGTCCCAAGCTACAGAAAGCATAGAGATGCACTAATCGAACAACTTTGACCATATCAAAGTGTAGTAGAAGACATGGGATGAAAATCGGAGGCCATCAGGGGACTGTCTAAAATAGCATACTTCTCCAAGAAGGTTGGAGAGCACTTGAGAAGTCAGAACTGAATTCCGAAAGCATCTAAGAACTTCAAATGACTAGCCGAATTTAAAACCATGAACAACTGTTCTACAAGACTGAGCCACGGTCACTCCAAGAACATTGGAGTCCTCTTTAACAAAGCTAATAGCCTCCTGAAGACTAGGAACGAGCAAAATGTGCACAAAAAATCTATGCGCCAAAAAAGGGACATTACAGGTTAGGTCTTCTAATGTTGTGCAAGTTGTGACAGATTCAACTCATGTTTCTAAGTTAGCTCGTTTGATGGTTGAGAGCACTTACAAACATATTTTTTGGACTCCATGTTGTGTAAATGCTTTGAATAATGCTTTGAAAGACATTGGCAAAATAGATTGGGTGAAGACAACAATGGCCAAAGCTAGAGACATACAAATGTTTGTATGTAACATCACACTTCACTTGCATTATTTTGATCTTATTCAAAGAAAGAATTCCTCAAACCAATTGAGACTAGATATGCTGGCTACTTTATTTTGTTGGAGAGGATGTTAAAGGTGTAGGATGCTCTACAATTCATGATGGTTTGTGGAGAGTGGAAAAAGTGGGCTCAATCAAAGATAGAAAAATGGAAGGTGAGACAAAGGGTGCTTGATTATGCTTGGTGGTCCAATATCAGGTAAGAAATTTTTATTTAATATGTTTGTACTTTATTTTTATTTTTAATTTAAATTTTTAATATTGTTAATGTCTTATAATTTTTTAAATAGTGCTTGCAAATACATTTACTCTATCATATCACTTGTTGTGGGGGTAATCAAGTATGCGCATATGGACTCTCCTAGCCTTGGAGAGATTTATGAGACTTTTGATAGCATGCTTGATCAAATAAGGCAAGCAATTCATGAGAAGGATCCTAGATTACAATTTTATGAGAAGCATACCAAGCCTTTTGTCACAAAGAGGTGGAACACAATCAACACCCCTCTTCATATGGCTGCCTATGCTCTTAATCCCAAGTGGTATGCACCTAGACCTTGTCATATTCTTCTTTCTGAGGTCAAAGAGGTAATGGAGGGGTTTATGAAAGCCCTTCGGAAGACGTATAATGTTGAGGAGGCAACCATACTTCGAGAGCAGTGGCTTTAGTTTTCCTATCTTCAAGGTCCTACATTAAGCAAACCAAAGGCTAGGACGGATAGGGCTACTATTACACAAAAAGACCCCATTGGATGGTGGAAATTTCATGGGAAGGACATACCAGAGTTAAAGCAACTTGTTATTTGCCTATTCTCACAAATTGCTACTTCCTCTATTGCAGAGAGGAATTGGTCCCCCTATGGCTTCATCCACTCGATAAAGAGGAACGAGTAGAAAAGCTAGTTGCAATTCATAGTACCTTGAGACTTCAGGAGCAACAGACTACTTAGTATCAACAGACTCCAATAGCACGTTGGGATGTTGATCGTGAAGATGTTAGGCAAATTCACAAAGAGGAGGTGCAACCTGGATTGGTTGGGCTTCCATTGGATGAACCATAGTTTCACCCAGAGAGTGATACAGATAGCTCTTTTGATATTGATAGCCCAGATGAAGTATAGTTGTATTTTGAAGTTTGAGACTGAGTCTAAAGTTTGAAAAATAAAATTGAAATCACAAATTTTATTGCTGTTATACAATATACTACTATTATATTGTTGTCATGATTAATTTTATTGTTGTTCTACTATTGTTAACAATTATACTCATATTATTGTCATGATATATTTATATATTTTTTAAAATTTTAAATTTATTGTTGCTGTTATAATGCCATCATATTATACTGTTATCATCTTATATTGTTGTTATACTGTTGTCAATGTCATGTTATACCCTTGTCCAATAACTTGTAGAACTCTCTCTCTCTCTCTCTCTCTCTCTCTGATGTAGGGGCATCGTGCTCATTTCAGTTTTGGTTTTCTTTCTTTTGTTGTTTTAGTTTTTGGTAGTTATCTTCGTCAATAAATGGTGACTTTGTGGTTCTTGTAACTCCTATCATTTTATGTAAAGTAAGATTAGAAGAGGAGTTCCTGTCGGCCACCTATCGTTATAATATAATTTTGTCACAACTTTTATACATTGTGTAAGACTTGATCTAACTAAGAAGTCTCCTATCACCCATGTGACAGGAATTAATTGAAAAGGAATTTAAAACTGTCATAAGATATTCTATAAACCGACAGTGCCAGATAGTGTAGAGAAGAAGACAAAGGGTTTAGAAGTAGACAGTTACAGAAAGAAGATACGGATGATTAAAGAGGACAAAGGAATATCGGCAGGAGAAGAATGAGAAGGGTCGCAGCAAAAGGCCAAAAGGCAGAAAGAATGGTTTTGTTGCAGAGTAGGCCGAATATAACGGGGATTAGGAGGAAGAAGGCCGCATAGGTAGAAGAATAGAGGAAGCCAAAAGGGTAATGTGTGCATCGAGGGCCACAGGCCAAGACTCGAGACTGCGTGTCAATAAAATGGAGGTCGTTTGTAAGTAGAGATCGGTGGTAGAAGGGCCGAAAGGAGGTTGACTTGGTGCAGGCCAATAGTTAGGGGGAATGGGGAAGATAGACAAAAGGAAATGAATTCCAGAGAGGCTAATCATACTCAGCACAGCCAAAAAGAGAATAAGGAAAGGCAGAGGAAATAGAGAGAGAAAACAGTGCTGTATGCTAGAAGTAGTGAATGCAGAGGGGTGTCAAAGAGCGATAGTGGAGGAGACCACGAAGTTGATAGGGAATTGCAGATGTGAGTAATGTAGTGAAAACTTGAATTGTAAATGTGATTTCATTGAGTCAAATAAATCTGGTTTGTGTTCAATTGGTTGAATCTATCAATGGAGGATTCCTATCATTGGATGTAATGTTGTTCTATTTATGTGAAAGACTATCCCTATGAATCTGATATTTAATTCTTGTAAGCCCCGTAATTAATATATTTGTGTTAATCTTGATATTTCCTGTCATGAATCTGGCTATGAGTCTATAGACATTTGTTTAAAATGGAGAAACCAAATATTAGTCGATAAATAACATAAGGGGGATATGAGTTGATGCTGAAAGTACCTTGGGTATCAAAGCACTTTTTTTGAAACCATGTCATCTCTCTCTCTGTGTATATATATATATAGTCGTCCCCAAAAAAAAGGCCCTCGAAGTGTTGTCCCCAAAACGCATCCCCTGTCGTCCCAATGCCCCCATCCCCAAAACAACGTGGAACATAGGATATAACACTAACAACAATAATTTGAATTTCTAAATTCATTGTTCAAACTTCAAATTTTTCAATAGACAGCAGCATTAAAAAATATAATACTACTACTAAGTGCTATTGTGCCCCATCTAGGCTATCAATGTCAAAAGAGCTATCTGTTTCACTCTATGGATGAAGTTGTGGCTTGTCCAATGGTAGCCCAACCTCCAACTACACCTTCTCATCAATCTACCTAACATTTTTAGGATCAACATCACGTGTTGCTAAAGTTTGTCGATTCTCAATTTTTTGTCGATACTGAAGCCTCAAGGCACTATAAACTGCAACTAGTGTCTTTGCTCATCTAGAGTTAAGCATGTTCCTTTTAATCAAGTGGATGAAGCCATAGGTGGACCAATTCCTATCTACAATAGAGGAACTAGCAATCTATGAGAGACAAATGGCAAGTTGCTTCAGCGCAAATGTTGTTTTCTCCCTCTTAAAGACATTTTCATTGAAGTGACTGAAGAGACAATCAATATGGAATGATGGATGGCAAGGGAGCTACCAAAAGATGATAATTTTCAGTAGGTGTACTTTGATAATGACTTGGTGCTTGAAGATTCAGACCTTGATGCTCTCCCAAATTTAGACTCCGCAAGTTCGATAGATAGAGCCTCAATTGATGAAGATGATCAAGAAGTGTCCCCACCACAAGGTACACAATCGTTATTAGTTGTAGTCCAAAAAATCGGGAACAGGTGATGGAGATTTTCTTTGAACTGCTATAGCTTTTTCTAGATGATGATACTTGGACTCAGTTTCAAGGGTGCATATGTCAAAGACACAGATGAAGAAGATCAAATCCGATGTGGTGGTTACTATTCCTACAATAGTACTATAGCTGTAGGACTTTAGATACCTTCAAAAGGAGGCATAATATTTCTATATACTACAGATGTTTCTCATTATAGAAGACGATCATCCAGAACAAATGCATATCATTCAATTCATCCTAAATTTCTCACTACATGATCGTGTCTACCCACCTAAACCATGGCTCTTTGAGAAAGTCTTGCGACGATTTCAGGCTATGTGCTACCCAACTAAACTCTTAGCTCGTGACTGGTTGGTACTTTTCCAAGCCTGTAAATGGTTTCGTGCAACCCTTTTGTTTCCCTTTGTTCTCACTCGAAAAAAATGTTTATGTTTCACATTGTTTGTATTGTGTTTCCCAATTCGTGACATTTTTCATTATGTAGTATTGTATTTCCCCTTTCAGTAATGTAACATTGTGAAAGCTTATATTCAAATATTCAAAAAATCACAATGTACAAGGGCGCTCTAAGGTGCAAGTGCGCACCTCACTAAAGGGATTTTTCAAATTTCAAAAATCACGTTATTAAGTGCGCACATCGTGATGAAGTGCACACCTATACAAAGGATATCAAAAGTGCAAATTTGAACTCCATGTTATAGTGTATTGGTGCATGTGTGAAGCAAAAGTGCGTGTCTATCAAAGGGATTCAAAATGCAAAGTAATTTTTTTCAAAGTTTTTAAGAGGATTAGCCATGATCAAAGGAAAAGATCAAAATCATCAAAGTCATCAAGAGCCGCATGTCAAAAAGTCTATTTTTAGCCGTCACAATTTTCAAAGCGAAGAGCATATTCTAAGATTTGTTATTTTGGCCGAAGTTATTTATAGCTTGTGCTATTTTTAGCACTCTCTAAATTTAGCATGAAGGGCCCATGCTATTTTTAGCTTTCTGTTATTTTTAGCATTTGCTATTTATAGTCTAGAGTTAGCTAGCTATCTTTAGATCTCTTGCCATTCAAGATGAGAGTATTAAGTCATGGTTTGTAATAAATTCATCTACAGCTTAACTAGAGGTTGCATGGTTTTAGTTTTAGTATTAGAGGATAGGATTTTATAAATTGCATTCATGCAATTAGTTATTCTTATAGTAGAAATACCAATTAGCTTTTTATTTATATTCATACAATAGCTTTGTAAAACAGTATAAATAAGTGTTATTTTGCAGTTAGTTAAAAAATGTAATACTCTTGCCTGCATATTGTTAGAGTTGTTATTCATCAACTATTCAATGTTATTGTTATCCAAAATGTGTTATTCCCTCAATGACATTTATTATGCCTACCTTGCATATAAATGTTTATTGAAATGTCTCATTATACGCATTGAGGGTTAAACTGTTTTGGCGTATTTGCAAGATTTGTATTGTAGGTTAGCTCAAAAATGTAGATTGTGGCTTTGTACTAAGTCTTGGATTTAATTTACCATGGTGTTCATGTTTATGTGTTAGCTTATTCAACTCCGCATATATACTTGCATTGTTTAGTCTCTACATTTAGCTGAACAATGCAAACGTGAAGTTATAGGATCTCTTTCATCTAAAAAAGCACAAAATCCTTTGCCTTGTGTTGAAGGAGCATCTCAACATTTTACACTAGGCAAACCCAAAAAGATACACATTTAAAGTTTATTCAAATTAAACGTCAAATCCCCAGAAAAACATTGTAAAGATTGTAAATTGTAGGTACAAAATGTTCATAGTAGGATAGTATTTATTTCACAGAGAGCTTCCGCTTTTAATTTGAAGAGTGGATCTACTCCACATATGTTATATTTTGTGTTGCACTGAAAGGTATGAATAAACGCTAACATGTTTGCAAGGACATAGTTTGCCCATTCTCTGTTTCAGGTAGTGCCAGTTGCTAGTTTTCTCCAAGAGTTCTACTGTTAATGCTTTATATAAGCTGATTTTATAACTCTTTTTCCAACATGAATATATCACTCTTTAATTATCATAATAAATAAATAAAGTCCTTTGAACCATTTAGCCATAAATCAGCACCTTTTATACAACTTTATATGCATTAAAGATCAAGAAAAATAAGAGGCAGGCTGATAGATCATGAAAAATGGAGATTAAAGAATCGCTATTATTTGCAATGCTAAGCACCTATAAAGAAACCACTTCAATTCAATTATGTTATTTCTGGTCAACAATAAACATCGTCTTTACATAGACTCTCAATGCGATAACAGGCTGCCAATGTTATTCCCAGCCTGCATTGAGTCACTATCACATTGCCAGCTAATGTATACTTTTACACATCAGCCAATTATGTTCAAAGAAAAAACAATTATTTTGTAAACAAATTAGGAGACAAAGAACCAAGCACCAGAGTCAACAACTAAATAAACACTCCAACTCAAATTTCCATGCAAGCAAATCAACATTTTGAAAAATTGGTAAGAACAAGGACTGATAACATATTTAATTATTGTATACCTATGTAAAGAGGAAAAGTTTCCAGCCACGTTCGTAGAGAACTTATAAGCTTCTCATCATGCTCTGTAAGTTTGTATCTATCACAAGAAGACTGATAAGGTTCATAACCAGATCCACCATTTCCCTCAAAAAGAAGGAAAGATGAAGACCTTTTTCTGGCAACGGCATTGATTGCATTGTTGTGAAATTCAATCTGCACACAACCAATTACTTCAACTTCACGTAGCAGCCAAATAGAAACCCAGATCACTATTTCAACCTTTTCTAAAAATACAAATATAGTTATACAATCGCTTGGAGCTTTATGGATATTAACAAATCTGGAGATTTCTAATATAGACCTTATCATCCATATAGTATTAAAGATTTTATATTTACAACCATAAAAATCCTATTTTAGTGTGCCAAGCCTTTTGGTTGACAAGAAAGATGGAGCAATTAGAATGCATATGGATTATTGACTCTTTGATGATGTAAAAATAAGAGATTGGTATCATTTCACTCAAAAAGATCACCTGATAGATATTATTATAGGAATGCAATGGTGGTACCCAACAATGACCCCTGATTACAAAATTACCTATGAATTCCATGATTATAACTTTTTGATTCTTTTAAGTAGAAACAGAACTTTAATTCTCTTAAACAAAATCTATGGACAAGTATGAGGAAAGTTAGATTTACAAGTAATAACTTATGATCAATGTCATGTCAATAAAGATGAGATTATCCCTAGCCATAAACCTTATACCCTTGCTGTTAGTCTGCAACAAATGAGAAAGTATATCTATAGATTTTGTTACTAATCTACACACACCCCTAAAATATATACATGAAATTATGGTAATAGTCCTTAAACGAGCATTAGCTACATTCATTATTTCCATATGACTCCTAAGGCTTATAATCTTGCACCCATATTTATACATATATTTAAAGTATGGATTTACAATATATCAAGTGATAGGGATGGTTAGCTCAAAGGATACCTTTGGAAGGATATTTCTCAAGAGTTGGGAACAACTAAATTTTAGTAGAGAAGATCACCCTCAAACAAATGGTAAAAATAAGATGGTACAATTAGACAAGATCCCAAGAAACCAGCCCACACTCTTAAATAGAGAAGACAAATCAGCCTTTCAAGACCTTTACAGATTGATCCCTAAATTGAAATGCACGTCCATTGGACAGGGCCTATTTGGAGAGGCTGGAAATGGAATAGTAGGAAAGCCTTCTACAATTATGTGGCAAAGGATTTTTATCAATTACTGAGGCACAAGGCCACTCTTGCTTCATTGTTGAACAAAAGGTGGTGAGCCAAAGACCCTAAAGTGCACTAGGCAATGAGGTGCCACTCTATTTGGAAAGCACATAATTCTTTCAAGTATAAATTTCCCAAGTGGCTAATGCTCCATGAAGGGTTAGCAGTCAAAGCAGGCTTCAAAATGTTGGCATTACAGACTCTTCTTGCAGAATGTGTCATATAGATGAATCATGAAACAATGGACCATATCTTATAGAAATGCCCTTCTGCCAAAAATATAGAGGCATGGTTTCAATCTAAATTTAACTAGTTCACTATCCCTATTTAGTATTTCTTGCAAAGTAACTCTCCTAGTTAGATAGTCACTTATCCGAGTTATACTAGCCGCTTATCCATCCCTTCATTTGCAATGCCCGTAGACCATCCTTCTAGTCATCCTTAGCACCTCTATAAATCCCCGTGATTTATTTGCCCATCTTCCAACATTTTCATGCTTAAATTTTATTGGTTTTGCCACCTATGACGAAACTACCGCAATAACTTCATAAATGCCCCAACAATTTCGAAACCGCTCATCTACTAAAACCAACTATCTCATGCAATTTGGCCTGAAAAACTAAAATTGTGTCATTTCACCTCCCAGCTCACTTTATAATGACTATCCTACGCAATTCTTCTTGTAATGCCTCTTTGTTCGACCCACACACCTTTTAAGCTCATTTTTTGTCTCATTTGCTAGGTCCTCTCTCATTTTGAAGGCCATTTATCATTCTAAAGCTAGAACTCTGTAATTTCTGCCACCGAAGCCACCTCCAAGCTGCTTCCCTTCCCTTTCCCTACAAACTCTAACAAGCCTCTAATTAGCCTAGCTCACAACTCTCTATAGATTATGCCGATAATCAGATCGAAGAAGTGATTGGTTGTAGGCAAATTGCGATACAATGGAGAGCTTCTAAGGAGGATTTCATCTTCCTTCTTCAAAATTTTAGTCAAATCTGCTCTAAATTCATGGACACGCAGTGCACGATTGGATAGGTGTGTGTGCATTTCATTTCATATCTAGTTTGTTAATTGTTATTGTATTCAAATTAATTATTGGTGTGTTTAGATTAGTTAATATTCTATTATGCACCAAGAGATATGAGATTATATTGTATATAGGTTGATGGAGATGCTGACATGTGGCATACATCCTTTAACTTAGTTATATTGAGTAATTAATTATATTAGGTAATTAGGAGGCCTACATGGGCTTTCTGGTTTCCCCCTCCATTATGTTATTAAGAGAGGTCTGTATAAAGAAGGTGAGTATCATTGTAAGGATATGAGAAGAGTATGTTACGTATTTGAGATCTCTTGGAGATGGAGCGTGGAGTGGCTTCTTCCATAAGGAGTATTTCATGGTGTTACCCTGCCTTGGTTTTTTCTATTTCTGCATATATTGGATATTAGGGCATCTTGGATATTAGGGCATCTTGGCCCAAAAACATCTCTTTTGTTGTGGTGATATCTCTTCTACATTATTATTATATGTGAGGATCTTATCAAGTGGTATCAGAGCTACGACTTGGGCAAAGGTGAGATCGAAACCCTATTTTTTGAAAATTCACCTATATCTTCCAATTGGTTGTGAATTTTTCAGCAATTTTTTTTCTGAAGTTGGAGGATTAGACAAGGAAGCTACAGTCCAAAATTCAGCTTTTGATCATCAATATTGAGTTACAGCAATTTTATGTTTTTTCATAAATTTGCTCTCCAAGCCACATATCATGGAATTTTTTTTATTTTTTTTACATTTCTGGAAAGCTTGTGAAAATTCATTAGGGATCTCTTATTTCTATTATTGGTTTTGAGACCAACAACAATATTAAATGATTGGGTCAAAGTTTGGTCAATTAGATTGGTAGAAAGGTGGGTGATCTATTGAAAGATTTTTTTCTTAAAACTCTAGTTTCAATGGGGTGTCCTAATTTTTGTAGAAATGTAGATGCATTAGAATGGTGGAACCAATTTAAAAGATCTTATGGTGAAAATATAATATGGAAAGCATGTTTTTATGTACACTTAGGAGGTGAAGCTAAGCAATGGTATGTGCCATCGCATAATAGCTTTTCTTCTTTTGATGAACTAGAACAAGCTTTCTTAAATAGATGGGCACCAAAAAAAAATAGAAGTAGAAAAAGAACAAGAACAAGAAGAGAAAGAAAAGGAAGGAGGAGAAGAGGGAGAAGGAGAAGAGGATGATGAAGAGAAGGTGAAGAATAAAATTACATGCATTTTAGCTCCAAAGAAGGAAGATCCAATCCTTCAATTTCATGGATGTATTCAAAAAGAAAAGGTTATTATTTCTATGAACCCTAGCATCAAGTATAATTTCATCAGCATGGAATTAGCCAAGAAACTACAAGTACAAGCAAAGCAAATCAAGAATAGTCAAATAGAGTGTAAGGATATTCAATTTTTTGAAGACTTGAATCTCTCTATGGATAAATATGTTTTGCATTCAAATTCTTATGCTTTGGATATGGATAGGATGGATATTATTCTTAGTTACCCTTGGTTAGAATCTTTGGGGAAGATAAACATTAATGTCAAAAGAAGTTCGTGAAGCTTTGGTATAGGAAAAGAAAAGTTACATTACAGGATATTACACATAACGAAG
Source organism: Cunninghamia lanceolata (assembly GCA_027924645.1). Classification (NCBI taxonomy): domain Eukaryota; kingdom Viridiplantae; phylum Streptophyta; class Pinopsida; order Cupressales; family Cupressaceae; genus Cunninghamia; species Cunninghamia lanceolata. Next base: position 7,143,256 of record BSBN01000082.1, read on the forward strand.
AAAAGAAAGTCAAGGTAGAGCAAGTTCATGAATCTACTGAAGATTGTACCAACAAATTAGAGGACAAACAAGAGGAGCAAGATGTAAAGAAAAAAGAAGAAAAGACTGTTTCATTTCATGAGCCAACAAAACAAGTGACAACAAATGGTGAAGAATCAAAGAAGGTTCTAGTGATTGCAAAGGGTGCAATATATAGGCATCCACATCATCGTGAGACTAGAATCATGGAGTACACCATCGTGGAGGCATGATAGTACATGGCATCAACAAGCCAATCACCATGAATCTACATGAAGTCAAAGGAGCAACTACAACAATTATTGTTATCATAGAAGTAATGACTATTTGTGGCAAAAAAGGACCTACCATGGCAAAGAATGGAATCAGATGGGTGCAACAATATGTGGATCAAGAATGGGCTCTAGTACCACAAGCTAAAACCACCGCAAACTCAATGGAATTTTCAGATTAGCTATTTTTAGCTAAATCTATCTTTGGTCATGTCCTCTTTGGAACGGGATGAGCAAAGCCTATTTATAAGTTGCTTTTATTTACTCTTTGTTTAAAATAGTTTTTCTTTAAAGTTCTTTCTCTCCATTCTTTTAGTAGCTTTAAGCAATTTGCTTTAAAAAAGATTTTTAGGATAAATTAATCATTATAATAAATCCCAAAAATTGGGCATTTTTATAACCCTATGAATAAGTGCTTGAATTGCCCAAGGTTGAAATATTCCAAGTGAAAGATGAAGAGGTTCCTGATTGATGGTGGCTTCAACATAAGAAATAAGAGAAAGAAATGGCAAAGAATTGGGTCTAGAATCAAGGTGGACAAATGGCTAAGTAACCTTCAACACTCCATTTGACAAGGAATGTCAACAGGGATCTCCACCAAGGCAAAATGCAAAGACAAGTTTCAAGGAAGCGTATTTTTCCAGTGTCAAAGTCATCTCGAAGTTCCACCTAGTATGATGGAATGTTAAGGTTTAAAGTGTTCTAGCTATCAAAGAGTGGAACACAATAAGATGGCAACATCAATACAAAATTGTGCCAACAAGTTGGCAAATCCCTTAGTGATCAACGCCTAGAAGTTATCAATGAAAGTTGGCAGCATTTTGTTGTGGTAGTGCCATGAAAAAGTTCCTCTATAGGCTTTTAAAATGTGGCAAAACGACTTGAAAACTCTGCCTTTAAAGAAAAAGGAAAAGACTTAAGTGATTAGCACCATTTTAGAGTGGCAATGTCAATACAAAAAGGCTCCTAAGAAGTGGCAAGGAGTGTACAAAAGCACGCCCAAGGTGCCAAGAGTGTTAGTGATCCATTCCAGAGCTAAGTGACTTGAAAAACATAATGAAAGGAGCACTTTTTGTGAGGCTTAGCCACCTAAAAGTTCTACCCAAAGTTATAAAAGAGGACAAAGTGGCCACAAATTTCAGCCAAGTTAGAAAAGGTGGCAAATGGCTCATAAAACAAAGCCAAACGTTTGAGGGGAAATAAAGATAAAGAGAGCAACACTTTTGGAGTGCAAAGCCACTCAAAAGTTCCACTTGTGATCAAAAAGTGGCAAACTAACCTCAAATGTGCGCCTAGGGCATTAAGTGGCAAAGGGGATATAAAAGCATGTTTTGCATAAAGGATATTAAAGATCAAACAGTGACATGCACTTTCAATTGGCAGTTGCCACTCAAAACTCCACTAAAAGACTCAAAAGTGGCAATAAATTAAGTGATCTCTACCAAGGGTTAAAACGATAGATATGAGCTTATTTTAGGATATTTGTATTTTATTAATTGTTTTAGAATTAGTTTGCTTTAAAGGAGTTTCATTTCGTCGTTTCTATAGATAGGGATAGGATTGCTTTAAAGCCATGTTTTTCTCAAAATATTTTATTATTATTTTATCCCTAAAAGCTACCTCTTGAGAGCTTATAAATAAGTTTTGTGAGCACACAATTTGTAATGAGAGTTCATGTCAGATTTATGTTGCAAAAATTTTCATTCGATCTTTGAATTCAAGTTGTGTTTTTGTGTAGGGAATGACCGTGAGCTGATGTTAAGACTATGTTGCAAAAGCTTATGTTGAGGTTATTGATCCTATGTGTGCAATTTCATTAATTAAATTAAATTAACTTTCTCAAGCTTTGCATTGATGCTCATTATTCATTACAGTAATAATTTTGCGTATCGCTTGGTAGTTTATTTACTGGAATCTTGTGATGTTCATCCATTTAATTCTTTCCTGTTAATGTAGATTTGTTAATCTTTGATTTAGCTAGTTGTAATGTCCCCATTTTCAGAGTGATCACTTAGTGAAAAGGCTAGCCTATTTCCATTCCCATAGGCTAAGCCGGAGGGCTCAAGGAATGATCTATTTGGCGAGTTTTCACACTTAGCCAATTTTGTAGGGCAAAATGAGCATGGAAGATAACATATTTTTGTGGTATTTTTGATAAGGTCATCACTAATAAAATAATTTGCCCTAATGTGGAGCGACCCAATTGGAGAATGGAAAATGAAGGAAAATATGGAAAATGTCCTTGGAAAAATAAAGAATAAATTATGGTATTTTACCTTGAGGAGAACGACTTGATTTGAGGTCAATTCATGATGCATCATATGCCAAAGAGGTTCGCTCTTCTTGGAGAAGAGAATAAAAGAAAATAAAGAGAACATTCCTTTTATGGGTTGACCAAGATGTGAAGGAAAAGACAAAAGATCATAAAGTGAGCGCTTAGGAGAGGGTCGGCCTAGGAGGAAAGAGAAAAAGCAAGACAAAACATTTAATTTTTATTTTGGGCACCTAAATTGTCTTGAAGAGGTCGGCCAAACTTGGGAAGGAAAAGATTGATATAAAGGAAAGTAATTTGCAAGTCATTTGACATCATCTTACATCACATCTTTCATTTGGAAGTTTTACTCTTGGCTGCCTTTTAGGCCAGCATATTCTAAGGATGAAAACCTTTGAGAATATTAGGTGGATTGGACAAAAACCCAATTCCATCTTGGAGGTGAATTCACACAGAGTTCACAAATGCACTTCAATGGATTGGGAGGAGAAGAGCAGATCTGCATATTCAGATTTTTAGATCAGCTTTGGAGGAGATTTCATTGTGGCATTTGCATTCATTTGGCACTAGGGTTTTACCCTAGATTTGTGTGCCACCTTTGGAGGGTTTGAACATTCACGCCATATCATTTTGGAGCAGATTTGAGCGCCACCTTTGGAGGAGTCTTGGGCAAAGTTTGGCTAGGGTTTTATGCCCTAGGTTGAGCGCCACTTCCCTAGGAGGGCGATTTCATAATTTGATGTTATTTTGCTCGATTCATGGTATGTATAACCTAATTTAGGTTGAACATTATAGGAGTAAAAATCTGAGCTATATTTGTCATGTTTGAGCCCATGGATTTGATGTAATTACAAATCAGCATACTCAAATTTGGAGCAGCAGACCTATTTAATCAGAAATCAGATTTGTTTTGCACATATTTGGCCTTTGGATGATTGATTTTCACGGTTGATATCTTTGTTGATGATTATACATGTTTGGCATACATTTTATGATGTTTGGAGCATATTTATTGGTTGCCTATGAATGTTTATACTTCTGAAAATAAAATCAGAAAATCAAAGCAAAATTCTAGGGTGTCAGCAGAAAACTATGGCAGAATTCTGAATTTTAAAAATCAGAAATTTTAAGGCAGATCCCATTGGGGATATTACAGTGGTATCAGAGCTTTGATCTTGCCAGCCTGAAGGATTTTATCATTCCAAAGGAAGAAAATACTTTCAGCGCCATATCTTGTGGAGTTTGCCAAAGGTTTCACCCTAAGGTGAGCATCACTTCTTTGAGAAGGTGTATATCTATCTATGAATCATGGAAGGTAAAGGAACAATGAAATCTTTGCTTTAATCTATTAGACAAAGTCAAGCTAAATTGAAAAGGGAGTTTGATCGATGGAGGTATCAACAAGAGGCCACAAAAATCATTGATGAATACCAGGGCTTATCAGATGATTTCAAGAATGCAACTCCTTTTGATGTTCATTTGAGAATACATGAAGATAGGAATCTGGGAAAGAGTGATCTCTATAACTACATCAGAAAATTAAGAAAAGAAAAAGAAAAATCAGAAGTTACCATTGAAGAAAGGATAGAGAAGAAAGAAGAATTACTTGTTTGTGATTTGCCACCTACAAGTGATCATGAGAAAGGCAAAAATCAGTCAACATGCCTAAAAGTTTGGACTCCTAGCTGTACATGTGGAAGCCCTAAAGGGGATGAAGACGTGTTCACAAGTTCACTTCAGAGATATAAAGATATGGACAAAGAAGAATCACCTATTGCATCTACAAGTGGAGAACACATGGGTCTTCATGGTGATCACAAGGTTCAAGTCCCGGATTTTGCCAAACCAGCAATGATTGATCAGCTATGTGGAGGTATGAATTTTACTAATGTCCCATTACTTGAGCATAGCATTGTTTCACCATCTCTACATCATAATGGCAAGGATTCAAATTGTACAATGGGTGACTTTGAAGATGTTGTTCATACATACGAAGGCAATTCAGAAATTCTATATAGTGAACAAAGAGACTTTGATAAGATTGATTTAGCATTACAACAGTTGAAGGATCACTTTATGGTTAAGGAAGTTATAGCTGTGCATACACTTTCTAGACCAGCCATTGAGCAAAAGCATGATCTACTTACTATTATGATGGTGATCCCATGATTGAACTTGATGTTCACCTAGCTTCAAAACATGAGTTGTGTAAAAAAGATGTCATGGAGGTAGCTAAGTTTGAGAGGCTTGATTGTAAAGACAAAAAAGAAATTTTGAATGAAAATGATAAGCCTCATGAGTCACATCATTTAGAAGGACAATTGAAGGTCAATGAGGATATGATTGTTGCAGCCCTAACTCATTTTGATAATACTCATAAGATGATGGCAGATTATTGTTGAAAGGCTCAAGGAAGACACAAAGGCTTTGAAGGAGAACTATCTCTTGCATACTTACAGGGACTCAAAGAAGCTTGGTTGTAATGAAATCAAATTACCTACACCTACTTTCAAATAGAGATCATCTCCTCGAGCTTGATGAGATATATTTTGATGCATTGAAAAGAAAAGAAGATGAAGTTGATAAGCTTACCTTTGAGCTTAAGTTTACTATGGATTCCTTGAAGAGCACTCAAATGGCCTTTCAAGAATCGGAAAATCAAGTTGATGAGCTTTGTTTGGAGTTGAGCTTGGCACATTTTTCATCATCCAAATCAGAAATTCCGTCATCTATGACAGCCATATCCGAAGAACAACAATTCAATATGAAGATTGCGGCGAGTAGACACATGGATGAAGAATTTGATGGACCCCATTGTGAAGTCTTGAGGAGGGAAGATGAAAATATAACTCGTAGCCATGGAACAAAAGTTATGACAAGTGATACACTTGGTTTTTAGTTGGAGACATCTCTTGGACCAGCACTTGTTGATGACCATCCACTCATGCAAGGAGAGGTGATTAAGACCTATGAAGACATCACACAAAGGTATGAGGTAAGGACTAATTTTCTGACTTGCAACAGCAGTCCCTTATCTTCACATAATCATGAAATGACAGCCAAGAGGATGGAGGTTAGGATCAGCCTTGAGGCATGTGATTTTCAGTTGGAGACAACTATTGGATCAGCACGTGATGAAGAGCATGCAACAAAGGAGGAAGAGGTGCTTGAGGTTCTTGAGGACAATACACTAAGGTATGAGACAAGTTCTGATTTTCTGATTGGAACAGCAATCCCTTACCTTTACATAATCGTGAGATAGCAGCCATTACACATGAAGATGATAGTGGGAAGACATTGTTGACACTCAAGATTTGAGGGATGAACATGAGGCATTTGTTGTGGATCCAAGCACAAGAGATCTGATTTTGTATACCATGGCATAGAAGAGGTAAAGAAGACTCAAAGCATGTGTGATGAGTGGCTATGAAGAGCTAGAGAGGCTAAGTTGTTGGCTGCCCAAGCAAGACAGCACCTACAGGAGGTAAAGGAACGTTGCAGTAACATAGATCATGCAAGGCAGCAGAGAGAGGCCTATCTTCGATCCCTATTTCTTCCAAGGGAAGAGACTATGGAGGTTGAGCATGTCAAGGATGAGCTCTTATGATGATCAAGCACAAGAAGCACTCAAATTTGCATGGACTTGATGAGAGGTATGATTCAGAAATTTCAGTCTGTGCAAGTAGTTCTCATCATGAGGATCATGAGTCACCTCGTTTGGAGAGCCCGTTGAGTGCTAAGTCTTCCAAAGACAAAACACTATACAAAACCAAAGCCTCAAAGAGCATATTTATTGGCTGCCTATGAATGTTTATACTTCTGAAAATAAAATCAAAAAATCATAATAGAATTCTAGGGTCTCAGCAGAAAACTAGGGAAGAATTCCAAATTTTAAAATCAGAAATTTTAGAACAGATCCCATTGGGGATATTACACCAGTAATAAACATTCATCTATGTTTTTCCTTCAAAACTTTGTTTACAATCGAATCTTGGTCTTTGTTTTATCCAGTAAGAAGTTGAGTTTATCGTTGTGTGTAATGTCCTCATTTTGTGCATATCCTATTTGTGAACAATTAGCCTATTTCCGAGTTTTTCTATAGGTTAATTGATGTGCAAGGGAGAACTCCAACGTTGGAGAGCACGAGATTGATCAAGCAGTGAGTTTGTTGATGGCAATGAGTTTAGGAGACCCTGTTGTGCCCCATCGTGCTTTCAGACTACCTTCCTAGCCTTTTAGGCGCTCTCCACACTTCTTGGAGAAGCAGGCTATTTTTAGATTGACGCCAAGTTGGTTCGGGTCATCATCCTTAACCCTTAGGAGCATCATGGTATGATTAGAATATCATATTTGGTTTATTGAGATGCTTTCCGCCGCAACTTGGGTGGATAATTAAATAGTTATTCCTAAAGTTGTCTAAAATGGCTATATTCAAAAAGGCAACTATGTGTAACCATTCATTGGAAAGGATTTTAAGGTGTGCAAACAAGGGCGCTAGACACATGAGGGACTTTACTCACGAAAAAGAATTATTATTTTGGAAATAAGTTTATTATTTATTTTCAAAAAGGAGTTTTTGGAGCAAAAAGAGAAAGTACTATTTTATTTGCAACAAAAAGTTATAAAAGGAGGATTGGAGCTCATTGTTGAGGTTAGCCACGATATGATATCTTCCTTTTGCAATTGAGAGAACCTCTGTTCTTCTCCATATTTTCTTGAGGACGAAAACCCTCTTGAAAATGCCAATTTCGGGGACAAAAACCCTCCTAACTGGATTTGGTGGCTTCATTTGTGCTTCAATGGAGTTTGACGTTTTCTAGCTTGTTGGTTTGGAGTTTGATATGAGTTATTGATCATTTTGGAGTTGCATTTCAGTTTATTTACGTTGATATCTTTTGGGAGTTTGGTGCTGCATTTCTAGGGGCCATACCCGTGCTAAGCACTGGAATTTTCAAGATGAATTAATAATGTTTGCTGGTCTGAAACAACTTTACCCAAGTGCAAGGATTGAATACATTTCTTGGTGTTATTAAGTGCAGATTTGGGAGGTTTGATTCAGATTTTGGTAGGGTTGAGTGAGTTATGCTGGCTGTACCATTGGGTACCTAGCCATACCATTGCTGGAAGGAGGCGTGTGGGGTTTGAAAGCAAAGCGCTTTATCTTTCCTTGAAATTCTTTGTTAATTGGTGGTGCCATGATTAGTGGATGCAGTTAGAATGGAATTTGAGGTGAACTTCATGTAGATTGGGGTTTATAAGTGTTTTGGGACTGTTAGGGATTTTACCTTGCTGCAACAATGTTACAGACCTACTACAACAGTGTTTCAATGATATCATGTAATGTCTCCTTTTGTAAATTCCTTGGTTTTTGCCCTAAAACCACAATTCCAAGCAAAGCAATAAATGAAATAGAGTTAACATCATTTACCAATTTAAATTGTTGAACAAGATAGATCCTGGTTGAGAACCTGCAATCATGTTAGATAATCATTGAAAGCATAATCCATAAAATAGATCTTTCATACTAGGGTTAGGAACATTATCTTAATCATATGGGATTCCCTTTTAGGTTCTATCCAAACTGACATGTCCCCATTCCCGGCATGATCACCAAACAAAAGACTGAGTGTAATGTCCCCTTTAAGAAGATCCTTATTTTCCACCTTGCACATGAGAATTACTTCTTAAAGGAAACATTAGTAATAGATAAGATCAATAAATCATATTAAAATAATCAAATAAATAAATTATTTAATTATTCAATCTTAAGTGGATTCATACTTAGGGTTGTTTATTATATGTTAATTTTATTTATTTTCAAACCCTGGTAGAGATGGGGTACTATCTCTTGTTAGGTTGCATGAATCATCCTCTACAAGTAGTGCCTTTGTATGATGTAACACATGCCCATTCCACCTTAGGTCTTACTAAGTGCCTTTGTATGATGTAACATATGCCCATTCCACCGCAGGGCTTACTTATTACCCTTGTATGATGTAGCATAGTCCATTCCACCGCAGGTCTTATCCATTGCCTAAGTATGATGTAACATGGTCCATTCCACCGCCGGTCTTATCTACCTTTCGATGTATTAATGCTATTCTTCCTAACAAGTCTACCTCCAATCTCTCAATGTGTTCTATGATCTTATATCATGGGTTTGTTTCTAAGGACCTTGCCTTCATTATATAAATCAAGTATGATTACTCTTTATTGGGGCTTAATCCTAATGATGATGGATTCTCTAAGCATTTATAATCATGTTATTCATAGATGTTTAAGCTATCTATATCATGTTAGTTATTCGCTCCACCTTGACTATAACATGCTATCATATCATCTATACATATTTATATTTATAATTATAATAATATTTAATCACTAATATTGATATTTGTTAATAATATATTATTTATAATATTGCTTTCTTATATTACTCAATTTATTACTTAAATCTATATTTTAATATCATTCAAATTATAATCCCTTTAATTAATATCATTCCGTATAAAAAAATAATGAAATAACTTATAGATATTAATTTATTTATTTCTTTGGGAATATAGGTGTAGCATACTTATCTTATTTTCCCCAGCAATTAATCATGTCTGTAATTCAAACTCATAAATTATTAATTTTATATCTGCTTGCTTCATTGTATTTTGTTGTCTTTCATTGCTTCCTCCACTCTCTACCTTTATATTTTCTTAAATGGTCAATGACTACCTTTTCACAAAGGTCATGTCTTTTTATAAATATATTAGTTGCTGCTGCCTTGACGGATTGTCTTAAAGGCAATCTAATATATTATATAATGTATGATTTACATTCATTTATATAAATATGTTTATTATATTATAATCATAATAATAATTAATATTAATATTAATTTTAACATTTATATTTATTATTATATATTATTATATAATAATAATAATATGCTATTTTAATATTAATATTTATATTTGTATTGGTTATTTATAAATATAATATATCGGTTAATATTTAAAATATTTATAGATACTATCATATAATATTATATATTTATAATATTATATATATTTATTAATGGCCTATGGCCAGGATATTTAACATGACATTTTAAATCTTTAATTTAAACAATGCCTTAATATGGGGACATGACAACCCTCCCCACTCAAGATTGCTTGTCCTCAAGCAATCACAATTAGGATGCTTTCAAGATCCTAAATCAAATTTGTAATGAAAGAATACTTTAAAAGTTTGACAAAAGTATAGGGAATGATAATAATAAATTTAATATTGAAGTATACATAAAATGGTAATAATAAATTTAATATTAAAGTATATAATACTTTTTTTTTTTTTTTATTATTATTATTTTTTATTTAACTATTATTCACAGGATGGCAGGATGACTGCTCTGATACCACTGTAATGTCCCTTTTAGGGACAATACTAATTTTACCCTAAATTATCGATTTCCAAGCAAATATAGGTAATTCATCATAATAAGGGAATATTTGGGCTGAGTTATGACTTGGAGAAGATAACGTTGTTCAGAGCCTTGAAAATTGGAAAGATGTTATTGGGCTCAGCTAATTACACTAGCAAGATGGAAAATTGAATTAATACAATTTCGCATTAATTATCAAAAGAAAATAATTAAACAATAATATTTTATTATTATTTAATAATGGCACCAAGGAAGGAGAAAATTAATAAAATAATATTATTTAATTTGAGTGCCACATTGGAAGAGAGGAAAAAAGAAAATAACCAAAAAAATATGGACTCTTGGATTTTGGCGCTCACTTGGAAAAAAGGGATAAATTAAATAAAATAATACTTTATTTGATTTGGGTGCTCAACATTGAAAGAAGAATAAATAAATAAAATAATATTATTTTATTAATTCGGGCAGCTCTTTGGAGAAATAAAATAATAGAGTATTAGTTAGTCGACAAGGAGGGAAAAATGAAATTCAAATCTTTAATTTGAGTTGTCAGCCTCATCGAAGATTCAAGTATAAAAGAAGGCTTTAGAACCTCATTTCATGATCACGAATCTTTTGGCATTTTTTCGCATTTATGCTTGGCATTTGTTTGCTTGATCTTCCAAGGACGAAAACCCTTGCGGAGTTGTGTGTTGGACGAAAACCCAATCACACTTGGAGGTGAGTTCATATGGAGTTCACATTTGCACTTCATTGGAGGCTTTCTTGGACACCATTGACATATCATTCGAGTTTGGGTCGGAGACCATTGATGGCGACTTTGAAGATTGATGTTCATTGTATATCTTGAAGACTTCATTGTTGAAGATCCATTGCAATTGAAGATCCTTGTAATTTGAGCGCCAATTTGTGTTCTTGTTGGAGCGCCTTAACCTGAGGATTTATTCCCATTTGAGCGGCGATCTAGAGATAGGAATTGAGGCAAGTTCATGGCAGATTGGCAGTGGCAGCAATTGCATAGTGGACAGCAGACTCTATACTAGTAGCCGCCCTTGACATCTGGGAGTCAATTGAATTTTTCATAGGCAGCGATCACATTCAAGGAAGTCGTTTAGAGTTTGGCAACAACAACATCAACTATTGAGGGACAATTGTGTATCTGTAGCAGCGATCTGCATCTCTAGAGGCTGCGACAGCAGTGGAGAGTCAGTATTGTGGAGACTGGCATCAAACAAGGCAGCGATCAGTTAATGAGGAGATCTCTGTGACAGCGACCAGCACTGTAGGGTGTTGCAAATCAGCATTCAACATCAGCTTCAAGACAATAACCCAAATCAAATCTGTATTTGAAGTATTGGCATCATTCATTGCATATTGATCACCAATTCGGTATGTCAAACTCTGAATGTTGTAACAGCATTATAAGATTATATTGTGGCTATCAGAGAGGCGTGAGTTTTGATGTAATTGAAGATTTGCAAGGTCTGGTTTGTAATAGCAAGATCTGAGTTAGCTCCTCATCCATTGTTATCATTGTAATTTGCATTTCATGTTGTAATTCACATTGAAAGGCTGCCACTATCTATTTGTTCCATTGTCAATTTGTATTTTGTTAGTTCATATTACATGGTTGGCAAAGCTATAATAGAAGAGTACAAATAAGAAATCAGATTTCAGTCATAGGGTTTTAGTGTGAAATTGGCAAATTCAAAATTTTGGTTCAAACCCTACTTCGGCACATGTCACAAACAGCCTATCGTCATTGCAGAGCACCACTTGGGAGATCATACAAGGCGCCTTGAGCCGTTCCATCTAGCCCAGGAGCACGGAATGACACCCGTCATTCGGCTTCCCAGCCTCGCTTGGGGTGTCTCTATCGGAATGGCTTCCTAGCTACTTGCATTCCTCATATGCACTATCTCCCCTCCAAAATGGGATGGCCAATTGGACGAGAACTTTAAGGGAGTCGTTTGTAGTAAACAACCCCCAAATTTTTGCAAGTTTATACAATGATATCACAGTGTTAGCATAAATTGTATAAACCAACTAAATGCCTCACATTTTCTGATCACCCAGATCCCAGGATGGGCAAGGTGAGAGCATACAATGATTGGCTTACAATGAGCAACTATGCAACAAGGAATTACAATTCATCCGCTGCAGCGGGCATCCACAAGATGTGGGGATTCACCACTTTCAGTGGGTAAAGAACAAGTAGGAAAGATTACAAAGCCACCCACTTGTTCAGTGCGTAAAGTGAACAAGAAAAATAAAGATTCTTTTGCCCACACTGACGGTAAACCATCTAGGGGTTACAAAGTGATTACAACATAAATGAAAAGAAATAATAGTATCAGCTGTAGCTAAATCAGATGGAATACATTAGTCACCATGTATCAATGTCTTATGTTAATCATCATGATGTACCCTGCATAAGAAGGAAGTTCAAACTGCACAATAATGAATAACCAAATTGAACATCAGTGCTTATGACCAATGAAAAATAAATCTGAAAATAGTCTCAGCTTCTCAGTCCCGAACAGCAGTACTGTAACATCCATCTGCCCATGTGGATATTCATACCATCTATCATCAACAATCATCATAACAGTAACAAACAACAGAGACCCTCAGAATTATAATCTGCCCACTGATCATCACATCTGCATTTATTCCAGTCTGACCCTTTATTTGCCGTACGGCCCTAGACACAAGGATTTTTCAGTCACCACAAATCTTGGCTCAAACAAAGCTATCAATGCTGAAAATGAAGTCTATCATACAACAATAAATAACATCAACTGCCCATAGAAGGTCTCATAAAAAACACAGTCCAAAACATACTTCTGAAAGTACGGACCTGCTAGGTACGGATCCCTTCACACATCATTCAATACAACTCAAAGCACTCTGAAATCTTTTGGAAATGAGGCGCCAGCACAAGGACAAAATTACCAAATGTTTTGAAGGCACAAACAAGAATCAATTCACACAAAAAATCTTGATCGACTTCCTTGCTGGAACGGCCATGGAGAAGTACGGCCAGCCAAGGAAACTTCACAAAACCAAATAAATTGCTCCCAAACAATACACAAAATCTTCTAAAATTTATTACAATTATATTCAACTGAAACACCATCAACAAAAACTACAAAAGATTTACCAACTCCATTCAGCTCCATGGCAAACTCTGTATGAGCTTGCTCCCCATCCACCTTCAACACAATGGTGATTCCTATATGAAATCACACCAAACCTCTAGGGGGTTTTCGTCCTCAAGAGCATTCTACCAGAGGGTTTTCGTCTTCAAGACAATATGGAACAACTCTCTGGTTCAATCCCAACAGCATTTCATTACAAAATCCAAGCATGTTCAAACAATGAGCCCATTTCCTCCTTTTATAACTTTTTGAGGGAAATAAAATATTATTTCCTTTATCCCTTCATATTTCTCCTCAAAAAAATATAAAAATAACTCATTATGTGTGCACAACTTAAAGTCACATTTTTAATTGAAAGCTCCTTTTAACTCCAAAGACCCTTTTTATCAAAATAAAGGAAATATTTGATTTGCAAGGTCCCAATATGATGCATCCATGATTTAAAGCTTTTCATCCCCTTTCCAACGAGCTATAACACTTAAGTGTTAATTAATTATTTTCACCCCTAGGAGCTTAAGTGAAAATAATAATTATATAGCTCATTAAATCAACTTACTTTGCAGAAAATCCCAAACTTAGGCGAACTGCAAAATAAATCATACCACTGCCTTCTATGATGTTTGGGATGAAGAACGATGACATCTGGGTGACTTTCCAAAAATAGACGACTTCTCCAAGAATCTTGGAGAGCAAACCGAGAACCCGATCAAACATCAGAAAGCATCACTATGAACCTGAACATCCACTGAGCTCATTGCCATAGAAAATTAATCCATTTTCCAAGAAGAAACCCATTATTTAATTAATATTACACTAAGTTGCAATAATTAAATATAACCTTAGGCAACCTTAGTGAAATATTAATTAATTATCAGAATAATAATCCCAAGCCAAAATAAGCACTAGAAATGCACTAATAACTAACTTCGACCAATTCCTCATGAAATGAAGACTTGAGACACACAACTGCTCTGCAGATAGAACCACGACCACTCCAAGAACTTTGGAGTTCCTCCAACATGCCGGATAGCCTTCACAAGACTACGAACAAGCATAATGCACACAATAATCAATAACAATTTCACAATGATAGTCACAAATCACCAAACCCATAAACAAACAATCACCAACTATTATCAATAATACTCCAATACAATACAATGAAGATCCAATGCAAAACAAATTTCATTTGGTTCTTTTTAATACACTCCACCACAGGTCTGTACGGCCCTGATATGCATGGATTCCTCATAGTAAATTGAAACACTGCCCAAAATCCACTGAAGTCAGCTTGACATGAATTGCCAAGACCATATAAATACATCTCAAACAACTTTGTGTCAAAAAAACATCAACATTAATTATTAATCAAAATCATCACCATCTGTATAGTACGGCCTTCAACATGTACGGCAGCAGTGACTACTGTCCAAAATGAACACAAACTCCACAATATTGACACTAATATTGTCGCCTATATCAACAAATCAATCTCCAATCAATAACAGCTTTAAAAAGACAAGAATCAAGTCTTAATAAAAAATGCCCTCCATGAATGGTATGGCAGTTGTACGACTCAGCTGTGGCAATGCTCAATGAACAACAAAATATTAACACCAAAAAACATCATGACAATCTCCATTAATCAATAAACCCCAAATGATCAATAATCAAAATCACAAACCACAAAATCTATGAAAGCTCCATGGTGATTTCTGTATGAAACCACACTAAAACTCAAGAGGGGTTTTGTCCTCAAGAGGATTCTACAAGAGGGTTTTCGTCCTCGAGAATATGGAAGAACTCACAGGTTCAATCCATCTGCAAACAAAATCAATATTAAAAACATAGCATAACCCTTCCAAATGAGAGCTCATTCTCTTTTATAAGGCACTGGAGGAGTTACAAAGGAAATGAATTATTTCTTGAAAATAATAATATTTTCCTTCTAACTTAAATTATTTCTTTTTTCCTCCACTTAAGTACTCACTTTTATGTGCCTAAATTCCCCTTTCAAATGAGCTATAACACTTAATAATATTTTAATTATTTTCACCCTTAAGAGCTTAAGTGAAAATAATAATTAAAATAGCTCATTAAATATTAAATTTTGCGGAAAATCCCAAATGGCCTCCGAATGCAAATTAAACTGAACCAATCTGCTCTGTAAGGTTTTGGGATGTGCAACGATGTCTTCCGAGTGACTTTCCAAAAATAGAAAGTTCCTCCAAGAATCTTGGAGAGCAACCCAGAAGCCCGACCAAACTTCAAAAACCATCACTGTAACCCGGAACATCAACTGAGCTCAAAGCCATGAAAAATAATCCATTTACACAAGGAAAACCCAAATAATTGTTCTGCAGACTGAACCATGACCACACCAAGAACATTGGAGTCCTTCCCAAACATGTCGGATAGCCTCTGGGAGTATTAGGAACAAGCATAATGCACACAATAATCAATGCGCCAAAAATGGAACATTACATCGTTATATTGATTCTATTGTTTGCTGCTTAAATCTGCTCAAATATTCAGAAGGTATTGTATCCATGATACCCTTCATATATCTGCCTATATTTGCTTTATATCTGCATATATATATTCTCATATCTATTTGCACATGTTCCTCATAAAGATTTAATAAGTAGCACCACACATCTATTAATCTTTGCACCTTTATTAATCGCACCACATATGATTTTTCTTATATGTAGTTTATTTAAGTAAGACTTTCATCTTATTCCAAACAACTTTTTGTCTTCTTCAATGATCAGTTTTCTTAGTGTATTTGCATAATGGTTTGTCTTATTCTTTTTTGTCATTTTCTCCATGTCATATATTAATCGCCGGCTCTTGTCTAAATAATCATCGCTGCCTCTCTTTAGATGTAAATCGGACTTGTTATCTTTTTTAATCAGCACTCATAATCCTTGATCGTGTTACATCATCCTCTAATCGCACCTTTATGAATATCCTTATTTATATGATGTATTACAACAGGGGTATGACATATCAGCTCCATATCAGACCTTCCCCTTCAGTTTGGTGGCTTCTACAACTGGTATACTTCATGCACTTTCAGTTGGTGATAGTTTCAGCTTGTTTCCTTTGGTTTTCTATGAGATTTCAATGATTCTAATTTGTAGCAGCAGTCTGACATATTTATCAGAATTTAATAATTATATTGCAGCTTTCTAATAATTGATAAATCATTCCATAGTTGCAAAATTGATTGTTTGTAATACCCTAGATGGTAGTACCGCCAGTGGGTTCATTTGCATTGCATTTCATATAGTAAACTGGATGGTTTACCGCCACTATTTATAGCATTTTACTTTCAGCCCTTTTGGCATGAACAAACTTGCTATATCGACCAATTTGGTCTGAGCAAGTTTAGACATTCTGCCAGTGGCTTGCATGCACGCAGTCCGCCGAAGAGGTGTTGATTAGGTCGGCTTGCCACCTTGTGTGCCTTCATTCTATTGCATCAAGCACTCCACTGAATAAGTGTAGTTGTGGTCGGCTTGCCGCCTAGTGCGTTCATATTGTGTTGAAACAACCACTCCGCTAAAGAAGTGTAGATTGTGGATGGCATGGCCGCCTAGTTATTGCAATGAACATTGGTAGTTGCATTGGGTAGTTGTGCGAATCCAACACACCGTATGCTCTCACCTTGCCCATCTCGAGAACTGGGTGATCAGAAAGTGTTGAGGAGATTGTATGTTTGCACCTTGTTTACTGTTGCAATTTTCAAAAAAAAAACTAGGGTGGCTATTACATTGTGCTTGATAGTTTATCCTCCTTTAAATCTAAAAATCTTAGTAAAAGTCTTAACTATTGACAGTCTGTGCTTGCATCCAAAGCAAAAACATAGTCAATTGATATTTACATTTAATGCAAAACCCCATTGAAATCTTGTATAGTGTGCAACCTTGTAAATCTTGTTTTTAGTTTTAGGTTTTATGTTTAGTTAAATCTCTGGGAGCTTCCCCATACAACTTGAAGAACGGTTCTACATACATATTGTTTTGTTTTGTGTTGTCCTCAAATGGACAAATTAAAATGCTAACAAGTCTAGGACTCAAGTCACACACACTAACTCATCTTTTTCTTAGAACTATTCCTCCACTCCATCAAAGTCCACCAACCACCACCAAGCTCAAAAAGAGAACGAAAAATCAAAAATTGTCTCCAAGGTTTAATTTTATCATTGATGGAATAGAAGGGAGAATACGTGTATGTGAATGGAAATAAAGATGATTACAAGTACTACATGATAAAATCTTATCAAATATGTACACAACTAAGTAAATAATATGTAATGAGATCATGTAATTATTAATGAAGGTCATGATAAGCCATCATGAAGTGGAGGTGATATCTCTAATGGATGAGTCCCTTGGATGGTCTTTGAATAAGGTAGTGCTCAATACAAATTCTAACCACAAAGACACAAAATATAATATCGCACCTTACATGGGTTGGAGGTCTTGTAGACAACTGACTAGACATGATAGTTAGAGCACCTGAAAACTAACAACCTATTACGTTTAAGAACATCACTGATTACCCTAATTTCCAATCACATACTACACAAGAATTTATTATTATTCTCGTGATTACATATTTGATGGTAACGATGTTTGGCAATTACATATGGACTGCTTATGTAGTGATCACATATAAAAAAGACACTCTTCTCGTATATGCAAAAGATGGGTTGGATATATAATAAACTGACTAGAAAATTGTGTTGACTCATATGAGAATTTACAAGGGATAGTATATAATTTTAATGGTGGCGAGCATTAACCAAATTGGTTCAACCACACATCTTCAAACCAAGTTTTATATGTATTGCACTCCTTCCATTTGCTATCTATCTTTCATTTCAGAATAGGCATTGTCATGCTAAGAGTGTTGGAGATAATGAAGTATCTATATGGCATTTTGTATTTAAAAAATAACAAGATACATGCTGTCATTTTAGTCATGTTTTTTTCTCATACATTGTAGTTATATGAGAGTGTGACTGCTCATAACTAGCAGATTCATATATGTTGTTGTGATGTCTTTTATGATTCCATTAGGTTCATAAACAAGAAGTATTTGTATTGGAATGAGGGCAAATAGAAAGTTGTGTGACCTATGCATTTCAATCATTAACAAAACACCATAACCAAACCCCAATAATACCAAAATTCCAAGACTACAAATAATTCAAAAAAAGTCTCAAGAAATCAGCGCAACTTAAAATTTTCATCAACAATATAATTTGAAAATTCTAAAAAAAAATGCAAAGCTTTCTCCATCATATTTTGTTGTAGAAATAATACATTCAATGTCATTATACTTGACACCAAAACCCATAAAATGCACGATTGCACAAGAAAGTAGCAATGAAAACAAATATCAAAATTAAATTAACTATAGAAGTCCAAATTATTCTTTGCAGCAATGGTCTAAATCATCAAAACTACCCGAACATGACGAAGACGAATAATATCACCAATTTTATTCACACGAGGAAGTTTGTCTGAATCAGAATCAAATGCAATTAACCGAAGTCCAGGGCTAGGATACGACATGTCCACAATAGTCATTGTCGACATCATATCTGCAAAAGGATGAACACAGGCCAATTATAGAAATACAACTAAAATGATACAAACTTAGACAATTGAAAACTCAAGGCATTGTATGCTTAGAGAAATTCTGAAGACATGACCTTGAATACTGTAAACAAAATTTAACAAACAACTTTTATACTAATCTTAATATTATAACAGCATGATTATGGAAATCATTGTTTAAATAATATAAATATTCTATAGTTTTCAGTTATATAATTCCCAAATGAGACTTTATCTAAAAAGAAATCGGAAGTTAATTATAAGCTACTCACAAATGTAACAGAAATATTACACAAGGTGACAAAAACATCAAAACTTCCTATAATAAAGTTCAAAGTGATAGGATACTAGGACATCCTTAAAATTTGCATGTACCACCCGAACTCAATTGGAAATCCGGTGGACAACACATTAAATAACTAAAGTCTACAACTAATGTGTTATAGCAAAGATGAAATTGAAGCAAATAATATAGAAAGGGAAGAGGAATAGTATCAAAATGTAAACAAGGTTTAATTGATAAATAGAGCTTTGTACAGTCTATAGAGGGATGTCTTGCTACAAAACTACTCTTATTTGTACATTTAAATGTTATTCCTTTTATAGCTTTCTAGCAAGAAATGTATTAGAATACCTAAAAATAATCATAGTAGTTATGAATTAGTTAGTAGTTGTGAGTTGATTGGAAGCTACAAGTTAGTTGACAATTGGGAGGTATTTGACGGCTTTAAAATCCGTTGATGAAGAACACTTAAAATGTAACACATGCTTGAACATTAATGTATTAAGCATTGCTCCCTCTTCTCTCCCTATTCTTGTGCTCTACTTTATTCTTTCTTTATCATATCAAGCCGCCAAGTGATGGGTCTCTGGGGTTAAAGGTTGAGGTTAGGGTCCTGTAAGCACAAAAATCATGCACTGCCTCCACGAGGACCCCTATGATGATTCAAATCCTTGTCACATACATGTAAGCGTGAAATAATGTCCTTTAAGCAGCAGGCCTCTTAATGACGTGTCCTATTTTCTTGTCTTGTGTTGTTTCTTCCTTGTCGATTTCCCCCTCCCCGTTTGCGACACTTTTCGACACTTGTTGCGACACTTGTCGACTTGCATTTTCTGGCTTTCGACCTTAATCCTAAGCTTTGTGAGTGTCTTTTAGGTGAGTTTTCACCTCTCCCCTTTGTTTTTCCTCTAGTGCACCTCCTAGAAGCCTTTTAGAGGTCTCCTTATCCATCTCCCACTTTCGGTTTTCAGTTTCGTCGAACCAATCCAAATCTCCCCCTATTATTTTCAGATCTCCCCCGGGAGATCCTGCTGACTTAAGTGGAGATTTGGATTCTTCCACATGATTGACCTGTTTCTTGATGCAGAACCTTTCCTGTTCCTCCCTTCTACCATCTCCCAACCCATTTTTCTGCATCTGACCCTGTCCAGCCCGGATCTCCCCCGGGCGACCCATGGTCGCCTAGGGGTGACCCTGTCGTTTTTGAAGCCACAGAAAAACTCGAGTTTCTCTCATTTTTGCTCTGTTTTCGCCCGTTTTTATTTCTATTTCCATGGTTTTTGATCCCTGGTATAGAGTTAACTATTTCATGCACCCACACATGCATAATTAGCTCTATTTGATCTCAAATTAACTCTTCAATCAATCTCATGCATTCCCTCACCTCCATTTCCTCTCCAATGATAAGCTATCATTGCTTCATCACTCTTTAATCAGCTGAGTTCACTAACTAATCAACCTTGTTAACTCCTCAATCTATTCTTGTTAACTCATCAATCAAATGAGTTAACTCTCCAATCAATCCCTTCCTCTAAACCTATAAATACCCCCCTCCCTCAAGCACAAAGGGAGGCAAATTCATTGTGTGCACAGCTCTTGCCAATTTTGCTCTCCAACTTAGCATTCAAATGCTCTTATAGGACAAAGGTGCCTCTTGTTTTATTTGTTCAACCAAGTAGTGTCACCCTGCTTCATTCTATGCCATTGTGCTCAATCCAAGCTCTCATTGAGCTCGTACAAGCTTCATCAAAACTTCTTTCTGCTTCTTTGGGTCATTTTGTTGTCAAGAGGATCACCTGTTGCCACAAAAGGATTCGAGGTTGCCTATCACAAGGATTACTAAGGGTAGTGGAGTCAATAAATCTTCATTTCTTCCAGGTTCCTTCATTGTTTTCTTTCAATTCATAGTAATTAGAGAATCAAATTTGCTCTTGGGAATAGTAAAACATTGTTTTTTCCTTGATAGTTAGATCTTGCATGTTAGATTAATCGCTTTCATATTTCTAGATCTAGATTGTTAGAAGAAGCATTTTCCCCTTAGATTAAATTGCATTAAAAACATCCAAAACACAAAAAACATAGGTTAACATTGCATTGGAAAAGTCATATAGAGTTGCATACATATTTCCCTTTCATAGATTAAAAGCACATTTTATTTCCAAAATACTCTAAAAATACCAAAAAAAAGGTTTTGCATATCATTTTGTTTGCATGCATATAGAAACATTAGAATAAACACAATTGCAAACCCTCGATTCCATCACAAGGTAATCACAGTTCAAACGATTCCAAACAAACCCTTGATTTCATCACAAGGTACAAACAAAGTCAAAACACAAGTCAAACCCTAGGTCAACTAAACCCTAGGTCAAAACTTTAGATCTAGTTGAGGTTGGTAATCACACATTTACCTCCATCATGATTCACGAATGTGCTTAGGAGTGAGAGGAAAGTGGGTGAGGGCTATCTGTAATGAGATCCAAGAGATCCATCCAAGACCGCAACAAGAAACATTCGTTTTACCACAAGGAGACCCATTCGTCCTCTTGGTGTTAAAAGAAACTAGACAATGCCAGATACAACAAGAACTCTTACAACATCTACAAAGACAAGAGGAAATCAACGAGAACAATCGCTTACCCACACAAAGGTGGAATCTAAGAAATTCAAACAGAAGGAGAGAAACTAGTGACCCTTCAGTTCATAGGGTTATCTCAACTGCAACAACAATCGAACGAAACATACAACAAAGCACACAACAACAAAGGCCACAGTACTTGCTAACCCCTCTCCCCGAAGTCTAGCTCTCCAACGAGCCAGACCCCCGCCATGTCTCGCCTCCTCTCGACTGGCTAATTCCGCGTGAGCGAGAGTGACGTGGCGAATCACCCCATAGCAAGGAGGGAAAGGGTCCGTGTGCGTGCCGAAATCCAACCCAACAGCCCCAGGCAACCGAAGTCACGATTTTTGTGTACAGGTCCAAGTGATATATGAGATATCGACAAGGCTTAACAAAGCCAAAGAATTTAGGAATCTATTGAAAACTATTTTCCTCAGGAAGCATCCCCGAGAATTTTCTAGGTGTCCTCGTACCAAGGATGTTCTAGGGACATGGGAACACCTCAAAAACATCCCCAAGCCATCCCCTAAACCCCTATGCACATGTGAAACATTTCGGAAATGTCATGAAATGGCGAGGCTAGCAAGGCCATCCCTACCTGGAAAGAAAACTAAACAATTTGCCCTGTGTTGATTAAAAAATAAAAAAAGGAACTATTGTGGACCCCCACACCACACTCATAGCCCTAAACGCCTTAAAACAACATGATTCTTCATTTGCAACCACTTACAAACCAAAAAACTGCAGCAAGCGGCAACAAGCAATTGAAGGAGAAATTAAAAAAACTTGAAGTTGATTCCTGAACAATTGAAGGGCAGCAGGCAGCAACCAAAACCAGGGCAGCAGGGTGCAGCTTTAGAAAAAGATAAAAAGAAAAATTTAGGGAGTAGAGTTTAGTTGTGTCATTTGTGCAACAAAGAGTTCAAAGGGAGCTACACCAAGGTATATAATCACCTTTTGGACATTACCTATGTTCCACAACATTTCATGGACAAAGATGGCAGGAAAGTAGGGGACGCGTTTCAAGGACGACAGTCTGGGGGCAATTTTTTGGGGACGGTAGGGGACGGCAATATAAAATTATATATATATAAAGATATATATACTAAACATATATATAAATTTATTATTTGAAAAAATATATATTTGTAATGTCCCCTTTCAGGATATTCCTAAGTTCTTTATTTGCACACAATAATATCACTAGAAAGAGACATTAGAGATATTAAAGATCACTAAATTAAAAATAATATTCAGTGCATAGCATCATAGCATGATTAATAACGAGATCAATACTACATTACACAATAATGAGATCAAATCATCATAGCACAATCCACGGTCAATTCAATTCATAACACAATTCAATATCGATTATGCTCAAGTCTTTTATCCTTAGTATCTGTCTATTCCTCGACCTTGGATGAGGAATTACTTGCCTAGAGCGCGATGAAACCAACTCAAAGGCTGGAATTACTCCGCCTCTCCCTAGCAAAACCTTGCTTGTCCTAAGGTTGGAGGTGATATAGATTAATAAGTCTTAACTTGGTCATACCTCGATATACCTCAACGTATAAGAATCACACTTATCCATAACATGCTTATATTGGTTATGTCCAAATCTCAATCTTATTCTTCTTCTAACCCTTAACCACGGATGAGGAATTACTTGCCTAGGGCACAATCATACCAACTCAGGATTTACTCCGCTTTTCCCTAGCAAAACCTTGCTTGTCCTAGGTTATAGGTGTTAGACATAATAAGTATTGGATTTGAACCACCTAATGTGCTATGGATAGGATCTACGCCTCATAACAAGTTTACCATATATATATTTATAGATCAATCATTTAAATTCCTCATATAAAAATTCATCTTCTAATTACTGTTCATATATGTAACATTAAGATTTCCTTACCTTAGAATTTCTGAATTTTCAAGGTACTGCTGTACCTTGGTTGTACCTGTAGTATCTTCTTATAATTTCTGTTGTTGCTGCCAATATTACTTCCTTTTCTTCTACCGAATTCTGCAGATATCTTTTTGTTTGTTTCTTCTTACTTTTCTTTATTTCCCCGTCCTCTCTTATTCCTTTTTGAAATGAAGGATCGATCCCATTTATAGGTGGCATCGACCCCCCAACGATCACCAAAAACAGTGATGACCTTTGAATATGTCTGCTGCTTGAATCGGCACTTCATAGGGACTTTTTGCTTGATATTTATTTACTCATTATTTAGTAAGAATGAGATCGGTGTCTCTCTTAAAGAGGCCCGATCCTTATATGAAATGAATAGTATATTTTTATTAGTTATTAAAGATAATACATATATATATTTATATTTATTATAATTATAGTAATATTTAAATTGATCATATATGTATTTATATTTGTTTATTTATATTTAACAATAATATTAATATTATATTTATATTTGTTATTTATAAATATAATAATTATATTATATTTTTAATTATAAAAATATTCACATAATAATATTATTTTAATATTATTTATTAAATAATATGTATATATATAAGGGTTTCTATCATTCGAATTGATATTTTACGAAAGCAACTTCATCATCTTATCATGATGTTTAAATCTTTAATTTAAACAATGCCTTAATATCTATATATTGAAAATATATATATATATAACTTATAGTCAATATATGCTATATAATAATATAGAATTAATAAAAATCAAGCAAATAATACAAATTTTGTCAGTAGAAAAACTGTGCCCTAATCACAATCTGTCGTAGCCATCACTTCTAAAAACTAGTTTGCGACTACAAATGACTCTGTTTGAGGGGGTTGTGACCTTCAGAAAAACCCGCAATTTTCTGTCCTGATTTGAATGCTCATCATTCTAAGATTTCCAACACCTTTCCACTCGACTTCTAGCCGCAACCCCTATTATATCTTTGCAAACTCTTGCTTTTTGTTTGCCCTAGCCACCGCATGACCTTGCAAATCCGCAACTATGTTTTTCCTCTTGCGATCCTCTCCTCCACGTGACATGTGATTGCTTGTTTATGATTCTCAGCTGCAACTCTGCAACCTCCAACTCGAGCAACATTTAGTATTATTGGTTTTTTGTTTTAAAACGTGGCAAAAGGTATTTTCTATCGAGGATGTTTGAACATCCCTAAGACAATCAAGGGATGTCTAAAATGTCCCCAGCTGTCCCTAGGATGTCTAAACATCCCCTACCATAGCATCGGCTTTTTGGCACGTTTTAGGGATGTTTCCCCATTTAAAAAATATTTGGGGACAGCGAGGGGATGTCCCCTACCGTCTTGCCATCCCGGAAATGTGGAGTGGAACGAGGATGCCAGTTTTAGGTCCAAGGAGTTGTCCCCATGGAACACAAGGCATTACAAGACAGGAAGTTAAGGTTTGTCCAAAGATAACCACAGCTGAGAAGACATAAGTAAATAGATTGTTTATAGAGGGCGAAGCAAGATCTAAGGGTATGCCAACAAAGTCCATGGAAACTACTATGCCATCCTTGGTTGCTAGTGGTGATGTTTCAAAAAGAGAAAAGTGGAAGGCTAGTGATAATGAGAGGCAGCGATAGTTGCAGAGATGTTCAATATGCAATCACGGTAAATGGCAAAGCCTTCCATTGCCATATTTTTCTTTGCCCATGCCATCCCATTTCATGTGGCATGATCTCCCTCTTTCAAACAAATGTTCAAAGATGCAATTTTTGTCGGTCCCTCATTTAAACCCATAAAGAACATAAACTAGACACAAGCCTCCTTGATAAAGAGTATTCTAAGGTGAATTTGGTGATAGAGGACATGAGGCAAACTTGGCTAAGGATGAGCTGCTCAATTATCATAGATGGATAGACCAATATTATACATCGGCCACGCATCAATATCATAGTAACATGTGCAGCTAGCTCTTATCTTCTTGGAGCTATTGATTGTTCAAGGAAGAGCAAGGATGCAGATCCAATTTCAAATTTTGGAGGCCATAGAGAAGGTTGGGCCTAAAATGTTGTACAAGTGGTCATCAATTTAGCATGTTTCTATAAATTATCTAGCATGATGGTGTAGGGTACTTACAAGCACATTTTTAGGAACCTGTGGTGTGTTCATGCATTGAGCAACACGTTAAAAGACATAGGAAAGATAGATTGGGCAAAGAGAATAGTGGTAGAGGAAAGAGATACATAGATGTTCATTTGCAACCACCACACCTCACTCACTTCAAGTCTTTTTCAAGGAAGGAAATCCTCAAACTTGTGGAAACTAGATACGCCAACTATTTTATTTTGTTAGAGAGGATGCTTGAGGTATAGGAGCCTCTACTGTTAACGATGATTAATCCAGAGTGGCGTAGATGGCCAAATGCAAACACAACTGAGGGAAAAAGTGTGAAGTAAAAAATCCTTGATGATAATTGGTGGTCCAATGTGAGGTAAGTGAATTCTGATTTTATTATAAATTATTAATTTATTAATTTTTGTAACTTGAAAATTATTTTCATTTTTTGTATTAGCATTCATTATGTCATTTAACTCATATAATCTTTTTCTTTTTTGAAATTTTTGTTTGCAAATGTATTTGCTCTTTCATCTCACCTGTTCTGTGGGTCAGTGGATATATTGACACAAACTCTCCTAGTCTTAGAAAGATCTACAAGACGTTTGACAACATGCTTGGGCAGATAAAAAACAATTCATAACAAGGATCCTAATTTGTGATTATATGAAGCGTATATCAAGCTCATTGTGACGTAGCAATGGAACATATGAACACCCTACTTCATATGGCAGTCTGTGCTCTAAATCCCAAATGAGATGCACCAAGGGCCAAGAGAGTGTCTCCCTCTAATGATGAAGGCCCTTCAAAAGATGTATACTGTAATGTCCCCATTTCCGACATGATCACCCAACAGGAGTCTGGGTTAGCCTTGTTGATAACTGAGAGGGGGGGGTGAATCAGTTATCTTAATTAATTTAACTTTTTGTTCTTCTTTAACAACTAGTGCAACATCAAAGCAAATAAGCATTCATAATCATGAGAGCAAAAATAAAGTCAAGATACATAACACAATGATTTTGACATGGAAAACCTGTTAAGGGAAAAACCACGGGTTGACTAACCCAAGATTGTATTCTCTGTTAAAAGAATAAGATGGTACAAAATGGCACTTGCCAATTAGGGCTCACTGCTCACAAGAGGCTCACTGCCTACAATAGTTTATATAAGGAAACTAGATACTTGAACTGATGAGAAGCATCCACATATGCTAAGGTTCAGTTCTGGTTAGGCTCAATACACTAATCTACTGCACTTCATTCTTCCTCTTCTTAGGTGCTGTTGTCCTGTCACATACCGAACCTGTCTTTGCTGTCTTCACACTGCTCTTCTGCTTTTCTTCGCACTTCCCAACACACAACGCACACCTTCACATCCAAATCCATCTGGTATATATATCTGCACCAATGATTTTAACACCTTTCTAGTCGGCATCCGGAATAGTCAATATTTTCCCAAACTCTGATCTGTCGGCTAAATCCTTACTTATCAAGTGATGCGTATCAAGGAGATGCTTATAGAAGTCATCAATCATGTCGGCCAATCATGAATGATACCTTAAGAAACTTGATCACCATCAATAACTCATCCGGATTAAGGTCTGATGCTCTGCCGGTCAGTTCTTCCTTTGTTAACTCTGCCAAACAGGAACGCAACACTTAGGTGCTCATATCTTTTCACTCTTTCATCATCGGAGGCTCAATCTCTAGAATGTATCAGTCAAGGTACACCTCTTGACTTCCCCAAGTCCGCACTTTACTAAGATACTTCCTCTGAGAGATCCGGACCTGACTGTCAGACCTTGCCACATGCTCTGTTCTTGCTTACCGGACCACAACACTCTTCAATCTGACTTCCGGTATAGGCACACCATGTCCTACGGATGTGTGGGATGAACTTTGTTGCCATCAATGACAACAATCATGAAGCCACAATGTGTCTCTTGCCAACAATCTCCCCCTTTGGCATTGATGGCAACACTTAGTGAAAAATGACTAAGTGTTATACTATACTCCCCCTTGGTTGATGCTCTGTTCTAATGTACACTTTACCGGAGCTCCCCCTTAGCTGGATTCCACATTTTTCACTGCTCCTCACTCCCCCTTTGACATCAATGGCAAAGGGTAGGGTCCGCACACCAAAATTTTCAAAAACAGTCTATACATATCCGCATAAGTGTATATACAAGTACTTACATGTACTTAAGTATGTCTGAAAAAGTGTTCTTCAACTGTATAACCTCTGTAGCCCAACTCTGCTTCATCCTGTCCAAAATTGAGATGTGACCACTCAACAGGAATGCAAACGCTTCTACCTTCTTAAGATCTGTCGGATCATTGGTCCGGGTTGTGGCCTGAGCATCAGTTAGGGCCTCATGCATGGCCTCTAACTTAGGGATGATGATCCCTCTAAGTTCACTCAACCTGTTTATTCTATTTTTCTTCTCCTTCTCAAGCTTCTTTATTTCATCTATGACTGCAATAGTCTTACACTCTTGATTTACTATGGAGGAGGAGAGAGGATCAAAACTTTGAGATAAACTTAACAGTTTATCCTCTTGCTCTTTTACTTTCTTCTCAATATCCTTGGTCACTTTAGGCCAGGATAAACAAAATTTATAGATATCTCCGCCATCTTTAAGAGCATTTTCCAAGCTCTTTATTCCAATATCCATAACTCTACTATCATTTGTTATTAAACCCTATACTTCGAAGAATCTTTTTCCCAAAAACTCCTTTCGGACCTTTTCTTCTGCTGACTTCTCTAAGGAATCAAAATGCGTATGAACCGAATTTACAAGAGACTTTAGATTACCGGATGTGGAGGCCGAAGGATCCTTTTGGAAGGATGGCATGATCTTCTCCAATACACCGAATGCAGCTTCTATGAGCTCACAGTCTTCCATGTGAGACTTCAGGAGTTTTTCTTTTGCCTTTGCTTGAGTAAAGGATGCTAGCTTCATGGTTTGAACCGGGGAGAGGGAATCAAAATTGAATGGACCTTGAAGAAGTTCTGGTTCATCAAATTCCATCATCTCTTTGGTTAAGAAATCTTTGACTGCTTCTGCTGTGTCTCTTGCCGGTGACAGGGTTTTCTCCCCTTTTGCAGTCTTAGCACTGTCATCTATGGTCTTTTCTGTTTGACCTTCTTCGCTTCCCTTTTCTTGTTCTTCTTGACTGATGCTCTCTTCTTTTCTTTCTTCTCCTTCAGTTCCAGAGTATGCAAGAGGATCCGGAAGAGAAGTGTCTTCTTCTTCTTCATTTTCTTGATCTCTTCATCAAACTCTGTCTCTTCATCATCTTTGAGGCTTGTGTATGATCTTGTAGCCTTTGTCTTTGTTCTCTTTTCTCCTTTACTGGATGATTTTGCTTCCGGTTTTGATGCCTTTGAGCTCTTAGCAGTGGCAGGTGCAGAGCTCTTAGAGGATCTGGTTCGAGAGGGGGCTTCTACCGGAGTACTCTCCTTTTCTGCTTCTTCCTTTTCTTTCTCTGCCCTTTCCATCTTTTCTCTGTTTGCATCAAGTGCCTCTTTTGATATGCCATACCTTTTGGCAACATTCTCTACTTCTTTTCTCACTTTTCTCTTCATCTCCGATTGTCTAAGCTCCACATGGATCTTCACACTTAGCTCTTCAAAGGTTCCAAACCTTTCTGCCTTAGGATCCTTGGGTTGACTAAGCATGTGTTGAACATGTAGCTCTACAATTTTCTCATCTACTTCATACCCCATTGGCATGATCCAGACTGTCCTTGGCTCTACTGCCTCCATTAGGCATTGATCAGTTTCTACCATAAAGCATACTGTATCCTTATACTTTTCAACTAGAGATTGAGGAATTCTCTCTCTTGCTTCATCATACTCTGAAAGTTCTTGAAATAGCCCTAGAGTACTGTATTTTGTGCCTTGGCATCACCAAGCCCATGTATATAATCTCTGATTTGAATGGTTACAGGTCTATCATTCTGCCATACCCAACCACTGGATCCGGGAAGCTCATTCATGAAGTAGAAGAATAAACATAATATCAGCCAACCATACTTGAATGAGTTCTTCTTGTCCTTTTTGATCTTTTGTAGGTTCTCCAACAGTTGGCTTAGAAGAAGTTCACAAAGATCATAGTCAGCATTTTCTTTTAGTATCTGATAAGTTGTATAAATTGCAGTTCCGGGTATTGAATTTTCCCTGCTGGAGTGATATATCTTGTAACCAATTATCATGGATGCAAATTTGATATCCGGATCAGTGATATCTTCAATTGTCATTGCTCTCTTGTCAAATTTTGATCTGGTTGCCTCACTCATTGTCTGATTCTTGACAGATTTAAGAGCAGGTATCCCACCGGATGAGTGCAATCCGGTAACTGCCCTAATGGCATCCTTGGTTATCTTGAATGGCCTTGTCAACCATATAAAGTTATCATGCATTCTACTTAGAACATACCGGACCCATTCATCTTCTGCAAAACAGGGGAAATGAATGCATTGTGCAAAATGTTTGTCCCGGATAGCCTTATACTGTGGTTTGAGTTCAAATGAGTCATCTATTAACTGATTGTGATAGATATCTATCAGCTTGGATTCCCCAAAATCTTCAATGTTCGCATGAATATATGCCCTAACGTCTTCAACATACAAAACCCCATGCGGAATGCTAGAAAAATGCCCCTAAGGGATCCACTTCTAGAGATTTGTAGGGATGTTTCTTAAATTTGGGGCGAGGCCTATCAGAAATCTTTACAACATTCAGAGTAGCCATCTTAAAGATTTAGAGAGAGAGTTTGATCAAGAGCAAAGAATACCTTTTTACGCTTCTAGGTTTCACGGAATGAGCTGGATCAGATTGCTGGAAGAATTGTCTTCTGTGGTTGATCTTTGAGAGGCTTGAGATAATTTGTTTGCAGAGCTCTTTTTCTCTTCTTCTCGAGTGCAAATGTACAAGTGACGAGTAAATAAACCCTTTTATCTCTAAGCAAACCCTAATTCCATATTGCAGTAAATGCGCAACTTAAGTTATTCCGGTTGCCTTGTTCTCCTTGTTCTGAGAAGGATCTTTTCCGGATCACTGAGATACATTTAGAGTTATTCTCGGTGATTGATGACAATCTATCTTCCTTTCTCCAAACATTTGATCTATCCGCAGATCAAGATACCTCAAATTTGAATCATACCGGATCTAATTGTGAGAAACCTGTTCTTACCGGATGACTGTTAAACCGGATTAATCTTAATGATTAACCTCTTCAAATTCGTTGCGGATCTTCCATATCTTCCCAAAGGGTTATTTAGATGTTTCTCTGAGAGCCCTTTTAGTCCGCAACCTTTCATGTGCCACTTTTAGGCACCTATTGACTAGTTGGGGGAAAATGTTTTTCTTTTGTTACTCCCCCTGAGCTAGAGCTCATCTATTTAGTTTCCGGAAGGAATATCAGCACCAGATTCTGGTGCGGATCCATCCCCATCATTTTCTGTACTTCTCTTTACCCATATCTTGTTCATCTCTCTTTGAATTTCATCCGTATTCACTTTTCCTTTTCCTTTGTCTTGGTTTTGATTATGATGCACCGAACCCTTTTTGTGCTGATTCTTACTTCTGCAGAATTTGGCAATATGACCGGATCTATGGCAATTGTAACAAACAACATTTCATTGCATATTTGACTGATATCCTCTTGATCTACACTGATTAGCCATATGTCCCATTCTATTGCATGCAAAACATCTACCATTGAATGAATTGTTCACTTGCATATTCCTGCATTCATGAGTTTTGTGACCATACCTTTTGGATTTAAAGCACTGTCCGGTGAAGGATGAATTAGTCTGATTCATTCTTTTTCTGCACTGATTTGTTTTATGACCAAAGTTATTGCAGTTGTGGCAGTATCCATTGAAGGAAGGATATCTTTGAGCATTTGGTTGCCTTACCGGAGGTCTTCTAGGCCTGTTTCTTGGATTTTCTGATCTGGTGTTCTTCTGACCGGATCCGGAGCTTTCACCTTTTTCATACCCCAAGCCTTGCTTGTCATCTACCCTCTTTTGGCTTTGAAGAAGAACTTCAAGTTGAGCAGAGCTTATCTTGAATTTCTCTTTGTATTCATTTGTTGTTTGAAGATCCCTTTTAAGAGTGTCAATCTGATTCTCAAGTTGTTCTTCATTATCTCTAGCTTCTTCAAGATCAGATTCTAGATGCCTGATTATTCTATCCATTTTGTGGCAGTCTTCTGATTTCTCCTTGAGAGATTGTCTTAGATCATCTTCAGTTTTTCTTTTCTCTTCAATTTCTTGGGTGAATTTCATAACTCCTGATTCCATTTCATGTCTTACCATAATGACCTCTTTTGATAACTTTTCACATAACTTGGTTTTCTCCTTCAGATCTTCATTTGTATCATTGACTTCACTTTGACTTGTCAATTGCTGAAGTAGATCTTTTCTCTTTTTCATAGAGATACTCAATTTCCCTTTTAGTTCATTTATGAAATCATCAGCCTGTTTGAGTCTTTCCTTCAATTCATTGACTTCAGAGTTAGATTGCTCAAGATCATCTAGGGCAGACTGAAGTTGTTCCCTCATACCATACACATCCATTTGAATTCCCAGATCTCCTCAAGCTGTTAGACTCTGTTAGGAGGAACTTGGCTCTGATACCAATTGTTGATAACTGAGAGGGGGGAGGGTGAATCAGTTATCATAATTAATTTAACTTTATGTTCTTCTTTAACAACTAGTGCAGCATCAAAGCAAATAAGCATTCATAATCATGAGAGCAGAAACAAAGTTAAGATACATAACACAATGATTTTGACGTAGAAAAACCTGTTAAGGGAAAAACCACGGGGTGACTAACCCAAGATTGTATTCTCTGTTAAAAGAATAAGATGGTACAAAATGGCACTTGCCAATTAGGGCTCACTGCTCACAACAGGCTCACTGCCTACAATAGTTTATATAAGGAAACTAGATACTTGAACTGATGAGAAGCATCCACATATGCTGAGGTTCAGTTCCGATTAGGCTCAATACACTGATCTACTGCACTTCATTCTTCCTCTTCTTAGGTGTTGCTGTCTTGTCACATACCGGACCTGTCTTTGTTGTCTTCACACTGCTCTTCTGCTTTTCTTTGCACTTCCCAACACACAACACACACCTTCACATCCAAATCCATCTGGTATATATATCCGCACCAATGATTTCAACACCTTTCTAGTCGGCATCCGAAATAGTCAATATTTTCCCAAACTCTGATCTGTCGGCTGAATCCTTACTTATCAAGTGATGCGTATCAAGAAGATGCTTATAGAAGTCATCAATCATGTCGGCCAATCATGAATGATACCTTAAGAAACTTGATCGCCATCAATAACTCATCCGGATTAAGGTCTGATGCTCTGCCGGTCAGTTCTTCCTCTGTTAACTCTACCAAACAGGAACCCAACACTTAGGTGCTCATATCTTTTCACTCTTTCATCACTGCAGGCTCAATCTCTAGAATGTATCAGTCAAGGTACACCTCTTGACTTCCCCAAGTCCGCACTTTACTAAGATACTTCCTCTAAGAGATCCGGACCTGACTGTCGGACCTTGCCACATGCTCTGCTCTTGCTTACCGGACCACAACACTCTTCAATCTGACTTCCGGTATAGGCACACCATGTCCTACGGATGTGTGGGATGAACTTTGTTGCCATCAATGACAACAATCATGAAGCCACAATGTGTCTCTTGCCAACAAGCCTATCCTCATTCCCATAGCCTAATTCATCAAACAAAGGAATAATCTGGTTGAGCTTTGGCGGAAAATGGCTTGGAGAAAATAATGTTGTTCAGAGACTTGGAGGACATTCGATCAGCATCAAGGGATTAGCAATCAGCATCTTGTGACCTTTGGTATCCAGCGAACATCCCATATAGTAGCAATTTTGCATCAGCGGGTCACTCCATCACCAATCAGCCAAAAGAGTGGCAGCGATCAGCAATCTAACATCAGTTTGAAGACTCTGTTTCCATACCAGACCTGAGAGAAGGAGTTCGGCACCCTTGCATTGTTATTTTTGGCAACAAATTGGTATGTATTACCTCTGATTTGTATAACAGCAGTAGATGCTTGTATTTGGGCTGCCATAAAGCCATGAAGCTGATGTAATAATGCAAAGACAAGACTGATTTCATAACAGTGAGATCTGATTGGTTTTATTAAACCTCTTGCTATCAATTTGTATGTCCATTGGATGCATTTCATTTTGAAGTAGTTTGTAAGTGTATGTTTGTTTGCCATCAATAGTTTGGCACATGCTATTTTACATTTCATGTTGTTGAAGACAATTTGAAAGGTGCAAATAAAAAATCAGAATTCAGTCCTAGGGTTCTATTTTGAAAATCGCAAATTCAGAAGTCTTGGTTCAAACCCTAGTTCGGCACATTACATATACCGCTGAGGAGACGGCTCTATGTCAAACACAGTGAATTGCCTTTGTCAATTTTTGCCGTCCAACATTCAGCAAAGGAAAGGTGAGGACATGTAGAGCTACATTAGCTTAAGCTAACCCTATTGGATGGTGGAAATCGCATGGCAAGGATGCACCAGAGTTGTGGACGCTTGTCATTCACCTCCTTTCAAAGTTTGCCAATTCCTCTATTGCAAAGAGGAATTGATCCAGATACAACTTCATCCACTCTATCAAGAGGAGCAGGCTTACCTCTTGACAAGAGCAGTTGCTGGTCATGCATAAAGCCTTCCAACTTTAGGATCAACAAACTCCTAAGTATCAAAAGACTCCAACTTTATGGTGGGATGTTGACCTTGAAAATGCCACATAGATTGATGAGAAGAAGGCACAAGAGGGATTGGTGTGGGTTATGTTGGATGAGGCAGCCCCTAATACTGGCAATGACTCAGATTCAAAGTTTAAGTTTGCTTTAGGCAAAGATGAGGCAAAGGCATAGCAGCAATAAATCTAGTTGTCTACATTTTGTCATTTTATACTTGTAGCCTTTTGGCCTTTTCATTTTGTTGTATATGCACATTCGTAATGAAAACTCAAATCATTAGACATTGAAAGTTTGTTTTTGATAATATAAGCGGCAAAAAAGGGTGTCGATCCCATTACAGATTAGCCAAAAAGGCACACCAGAGTTCCATCAAAGAACCAAAAGAGAGAAACCGACCGAACCAACAAGAAACAGCCAAAAAGAGACCCAAGACCAAGACATGGGACTAACAGCAGACCAACAACAGATAAAACCAAAAGCACAGAAAAAGCCCCCAATGGCTAATTGAACATCTGGTCCCAATCTTCGGCCAGGAACTGGTAGAGACTCCGGTACTCCTTAAGCTCCTTTTCCTTCATACCCTGGCTGGTAAGCTCAACATCCTAAAGGACAACAAGAGTTGTTGCCAACCGGTGCATCACTTTCGCAGAGAACTTGGCCAGAATCTTGAACTTCCTCTCCAACCCGTTGATCCTAGCAGAAAGGGTTTCAATCCCCTTATCTTTGATAGCAACCTTGCCACCCCTCTTCATCCTGCCAGTTTCCTTCACCACTTTCTCCGAGCTCACAGATTCAAACCCCTTAACATTGAGCTCAGGGAAATTACTAGGCCCGTCATCCGCTTCACCCTCCACATTTTCATTTTTTGTTTCCTTGTTGACAGAAAATTCCCCCTAGTTGTTCAGTCTCAGGCACAATAGTGTTCACTTTGTTGTTTTTGTCATCAGAAATACCATCACCCTGTAGGTCCGCAGTATTCTCCTCCATCTCAGTAACCTCCTCCTTTTGGAGAACAGGACTAGGCTTAGCAGCAAGCCTCGTCGACCTCCTGGTCGACGACACCCGGGGTTTGTTATCAGTTATGGTGAAATCCACATCAACAGTGTTGTCACTTCTTCCTCAGAGGTAACCTCCTCCACCGCCACAAACACATTTTCGACCTTCTTCCCACTCTCCGTACCACTTTCTTCCTCCACACTTCCCCTTTTATTCTTTTGAGGGGTCACCTAGGCAGAATCACCAAGAAGGATTTTTCTTTTAATAGAGGTCTTCGCAGAGGTCATGGGAGTCTGGTCAAAGGCCTTAGGCTCCGGGCTTTTACCAGCGGTAGTTTTTTTCTTTCCCAACTTGATGGATTTGGCATACTTCTCCAGAGTGACTTCCGTGATAATCACCGGGCTAGTCTTCACAAGAATGGAGCAGGACGGCAGGGAGAATCAACCCTAGAAGCCATGAGGGCTTTACGGTGGCAGAGGGCTAAATGGAATTTATACAGTCTGAAGATAAGCCCCTAATGGAGCAAGATGAGGGGTTTGCTGGGGTCTATAACATTTTGCTTGATGGCAGACGCAATCGACGCTTCCAGAGACGTAAGCAAATAGAAGGGGAAACTTATCACCTTACTATGACGAAAATGATTGAGCAGAGCAAAATGATAATAGAAAAAACGTTTGAATCTACCTTCGAGAGTGAAGTACTTTATGATCATATAACAAACCTCGTCCCAGGGTTTTGGCAGCATCTCGCAATCAAACCCCCCTAAAAGTTGTGTAACACCTCTGCTTTCTTCAGAAAACAAGCCATTCCTTCAGGGTCAGAAACTTTGCTCTTTTTTTTGGTGTTTGATGCCCTTAGTAGGCATTCCCGTCGCCGTGCCTATCACTTCCTCAGAAACTTCGAATCCCACACCGCCCACCTTAACCTGTCTGTCCTCCCAAGAACGCAGGACTGCATTAAGAGGCTTTCATCATGGCCCTGCAAGCATTCAAGATAGGATGCAACCCCGCCCTCCTGGCAGATGTGCCAAAGGGTCTTGTTACGTTTAATCTCTTCACAGGATTCCAGCTCAGTGCGAGACCTATCCCCCCCATAGCGAGATTGCACCAAACAAACAAGCTAGCAATGCAAGAAACAACAAATGACTTAGAAACTTTCGAACTGCAGAAAATATCCCAAACACCAATATTCATACTCAAGTTAATGAGTAAAGTGTCCTCTCGGCCGCCGAGGGTGGTGTACTTAAATTCGCAATATGCGAACTATCACTCCCTTTCCTGCCATAATTACAAGGCATTAATTGGTCATAATTAGAGGTGTTGCATGAAGGCATCAAGTTAATCATGTGCCCAATCATGTGAAACCCCACCTTAGGCCTCCACGTCCGACTGAAGGGCGAGCAATCCTTCGTACAATGGCGGATCCCAACTCTGACACATCTAAGCCGGCAAGCAAACATCACATTCCTTAAAACATAAGTCCTCATATCCAGATGGCAATCAAAACTGGATCCCATATGGCGCCCAAAATACTCCCTAGGCCAAGAGGTCGACGATTTAATTAATTCAATCTAGAGAGGTCAAGAGCGAGGCTATGCTCCTTTTCAAGAAGGTTTTGTATCTGACTAGGTAAATTATTCTTTCTTCTCCAACATCTCCAAGTGTCTAAGCTCTGCCCAAGGTTAGCCATCCCATCCGCCACTTTATTACCCTCTCGGTAAACATGCCCAATTTCTATCTGTTTGAACCCAGTCAGTAAGCAGACAATGTCCTCCGTAATATCCTTGAGCTTCCAACTGCTATTAGACCTACCAAGAATCACCTCGATGATGATTTTTGAATCTCCTTCCACTTGTAATTTATCCAACCCCATAGAGAAAGCAATTTTGAGACCCCACAGCAAGGCCAATCCCTCTGCCACATTATTGGACTGGATGCCAATGTACCCGGCATAAGCAGCAATGAAGCCTCCCTGACTATCTCTGAATATCCCTCCCCCACTTGCCATCCAAGTATTCTTTTTTCAGCTCCGTCGAAATTTAGTTTGATCCACTCCCTGAGAGGGGGTCTCCAGAGGTTGTTTTGTCTGGCCAATTTTTTGGAATTGTCAATCTTGGTTATGTCCGCTGTCAGTCCCCAATTCATGGCCGTCCGCACTTCCATCAGGGTGGGGGTTTTTCAGCCACATGAATAGTGTTGGCTGACGTGTTCTCAGAGACCAACCTGCTGAAGGAGTAAAAGACCTCATTAGCAGATCGAGCTTTATCTCTGAAAATTCTATTGTTTCTTTCCTTCCACACACTCCACCCCAGATGTGGGAGAATTTGATTCCATAGCTCTTTAATTCTGGGGTGTGGGAAGGGAGAAATCCAACTTTGCGTGAAGTCCATTAGGTTTTCCGGGAAAACCCACTCTAGGTTAAGTTTCTCTATAGTTCTTCCCCAGATCTCTTTGGAGAAGTCGCAGTGGAAAAGAAGATGCTGAATGGACTCTTCTTCTTTAAGGCAAAGCACACATATGTTGACCAACTGGAACCCCCTTTTTTTGAGACTATCAGTAGTAAGGATTTTATTATGAGCTATAGGCCACCAGAAGAAGTTTATTTTAGGGGTCAGCTTGTTATTCCAAACATTCTTCCAAAACCAATTCCCCTGACCATTGTTTGTCAGTAGTATGTAAGCAGATTTAATCGAAAAGTTCCCCTTTTGGTCCTGTCCCCAGAGCATTTCATCCTCCCTAGGAAATATTGGAATTCTATACTTGTTCAGTTCCATTTGCAGAGCCTGACACTCCTGATTCTTTGGCTGACTATTGTTCCAACAGTCCGAAAGGTTTTTCCACTGCCTTTGGCTGTGGAAATGGGTAGTGATGAAATTGCTGACCCAACTCCCAAAATGATTGATAACTCTTTCCTTGGTGATATTGTTCTTCCTGCTAGCCAGGGGCCCCTCCCCGATCCAATTGTCCTCCCAAAATCTAATTTATTTCCCTTCCCCAACTTCCATTTGATGCCTTGGGACAGAGTGCTTCTAGTTTTGATCATTTTATTCCAAACAATAGAGCCTTTGGGATGGCTCTCTCTGTCAAGAACTCCAAGTTTATCCCCATTTTGCAAGTATTTGGCTTTCATAATCTGAACCCAATCTTTCTCCTCCTTAAGGAAGGTCCACACAATTTTGGCCAATAACGCTTTATTCATCACCTAAATTTTTCTTATTCCCAATCCTCCCTGAGTTTTGGGTAGACAGACTTTGTCCCATCCAACCAGCGAGATCCTCTTCTTTTCCTCAACTCCAATCCGGAGAAAGGTTCTCTGGATCCTCTCCAGTTTCTCCACCATGTATCTGGGCATTTTAAAGAGGGATAGAAAATAGGTGGGGATACCCTATAAAGAGGCCTTCAACAGTTGATGCTTACCAGCTTGACTTAGGAGCTTACCTTTCCATCCCTCCATTTTCTTTTGGATTCTTTCTAGAATGGTGTTCCTGAAAGTCGAGGTCACCTCCTTGACCATAAGGGGCAGACCCAGGTAGGTAGTCGAGAGATTAGCCATGTTGCATTCAAGGATGTTTCTCACCTTGACTTGCAGCTCCAATTCAGTGTTGAAGAACACATTACTCTTTTCATAATTAATGCATTGGCCAGAAACCTCCGCATAGGCGTTCAACAAGTTTTTCCATCTTCTGGCCTCAACCACCGAAGCCGCTCCAAAGAGCATAGTATCATCCACAAACTGTTGGACAACAAACGGACCCAAGGTGGATGCAGCTGACACCCTTGAGGGACTGACTATCCAGGTGGGATAGGATATTTCTACCCAGGACCTCAGCCAGAATTATAAACAAATAGGGAGAAAGGGGATCTCCCTATCTGATACCTCTCCCAGCATCGAAAAACCCTTGAGGAGTGCCATTGACCAAGACGGAGTACTTCACGATGGTGACACATTCTTTTATCAAAGTAAGCATTCTATCTTTGAACTTGAACTTTCTAAGGACTTTGAACAGGAAATCCCAAGAGACTCTGTCATAAGCTTTAGATATATCCAGTTTGAGAGCCATGCTCGGATTATTACTTCTGTCCATTGAGTGAATGATCTCATGGGTGGATATAGCAGCATCCATAATCTGTCTACTGGGGACAAAGCCTTTCTGACAGTCCGAGATAATGATGTCCAACAGTGGTTGAAGTCTGAGGACCAAAGTCTTCGTAATGATTTTATAAATGGTGTTACAAAAGCTAATGGGATGGAAGTCAGCCATGGAATCCATGATGTTCTTCTTGGGGATAAGTGCAATGAACGTGGCATTGATCTGTTTGAGGATTTTTTCAATCTTGAAGAAGTCCTTGACAGCAGTCGTGACATCATAACCCACTATCTCCCAAAAGTCTTGGAAGATGGCTAGAGGAAACCCGTCCGGTCCCGAAGCTTTGAAGGCCCCCATAGAGAACACAACCGCCCAAACTTCCTCCTCAATAATAGGCTTCAGTAGTCTACAATTATCTTCCTCCGAAAGGATAGAGGGAATGTTGTTCAATAGCTTATCTTCCCGGCCTTTGTCAGGCTTGTTTCTGTGCTCCGCCAAGAAGTTTCTAAAGTAATTGGAGGCAAGGTCTCCCAGTTCCTTGTCCTCGACAATTTCCCTATTGTTCTCATCAAGAAGTTTGGTGATTTTGTTCCTCTTCCTATGCTTCATGGCTGACTAGTGGAAGAAAGTCGAGTTCCTATCTCCCTCCTTCAGCCATTACACTCTAGATTTCTATTTCCAGAAGATTTCCTCCTTTCTGGTGATATCCTTGAGGTTTTTGAGCAAGACCTATTCCATATTATGAGTGTTTTCACTCGCATCCCCCTAGCCATGTTGTCTTGAACTTCCATTAATCTGCCAGTAATGTGTTTCTTTTGGTTCATCACATTACCAAAACAAAATTTATTCCATCCTTTGACTTTGTGCTTAACATGGATGAGTTTTTGGGCAAGTCTGAACATGGGAGATCCATGCACCGGGATCCTCCACCAATCAACAATGCCGTTTCTAAAATCAGGGTGGGAGGCCCACATGATTTCGTATCTGAACAGGAATGGCCCTTTTGGAGCACCATCAGTCCAGGAGAGGAGGAGGGCATTATGGTCAGAGATGGTGCAAGGGTGGGCAGAAAGGATAGAATCTTGCACCCTATCCCAGTTAGAAGAGGCCAGAAATCTATCCAACTTCACCCAAATCAGTTGATCTCCCCTTCTTCTGTTGGACCAAGAAAAGAGTTGATTATTCATCTCTATATCCATTAGCCCAGTCTGACTTAGAAAGTCCGCCAGGTCAACCATGTTGTCCGAGTAGTCCATGTTTCCCCCGGACTTTTCCGAAGGGAAAAGTGGGGTGTTGAAGTCTCCCCCCACTAACCATAAAGTCGATCTTTCAGCATTAATTTTAGGGATCAAGCCGTCCCACAGTTCTTTTCTGGTGTTCCTGGTGTTGGGGGCATATATATTGATCAGCTTCCAGCTTTTCTTATTCATAATGCATTTAATTTCCAGACTGTTTTTGCTATGCGAGCAGTAGCTACCTGAAATGTTATATTTGTTCCACCTAGTAACCAGGGCCCTAGAAGCTCCCGTGGAAGGGCTGATAATGTAATCAGCCATGGGCCAAATATTATTGGCAATCTTTTTGAAGTTCTCTTCCGACATCTTAACTTCTTGGAGAAGGATGATATCCACCTTATTTAGCCCTCTCACATTCCATGTGATCTTCATTTACGAGGTCTTCTGGAGATAGCCTCTAGTGTGCTCTATCTCCCAATGGCTATTTCCTTGGTTGCTTCTCTGTTTCTTGTTTCTCTCTAAGACAGTCTGCCTGCCTTTCCTTTTGTCCCCACATCTGCTGACTTCTTGCCTTTCCCCTTCTTTTTGGGAGTGATCCACCCCTCCTGGTTACTAGGACCTGCCCCAGAAGAAAGAATCCTAGTGGGAGGTAGAGTGGATTTCTAAGTGCTTGCCGAACCTACCATCCGTGGACCACCAGCCACAATAATATCTGAGCCAAAAGACTGCTCTCCACCCGATACCCTAAACCCAAGAGCATCATTCCTAGGCAAGGGTGTCTTTTCATTGAGGGATAAGATTTCCCCATCTTCTGTCTCAACCATAGTTGAAAAACTCGCCAAAAGCAAAAACCCACCAAGCCCGAAAAACTCGACTCGGCAAAAACTCGGCAAAAAACTCGGCAACTTAAAAAATTGTTTAAATTTCATTAAAAACACATTTTTTTTGCAAAATTCAATGATTAGATGCATCCAACAAGTCAATAAATGAGAAACAAGCTGAGTCTAGTTGTATTTGATTGATTTCAAAGTAAATTGGGTACAAAATGGCATCCTCATGTGGAATGCGCTAATACTGATAGTCTGAAACAAAATGGAAATAGCAAATTGTTTTTGTAAAACTGAAAGTAAATACTAAATAGTAAAATACTACATCTTCCTCTTCCCAAGTCTACTGAAAACAAGGGGAGTGGTAGAACTAGAAGGTCTAGTCCTAGGAATTTGTTGTGGCTCCTCCCTCCTCAGCATGACAAACCGTGGCTCAACCTCTATCCTGGATGTAGATGCTGGTAGTGGTCCTGGTGGCAATGTCTCCTCATCCTCCTCATCCTCATCCTCCTCATCCTCAATGTCATCCAATGAGAATCCCAATCCATCGATTCCAATGGCAGCCCCCTCCTCCATTGCCTGTCTCTCCAAATCATAGATCTCATCCTCAGGAAACAATGAAAGCTGCTCATCATGCCCTGTCCAATCACTGTAAGGATCTATCTCATCCAAATCAATTGGATCATCTAATATTTCCTCTACCCTTCTTGTGCGCAACCGAAGATTATATTGCACATAGACAAGGTCATTGAGGCGTTTCTAAGCTAGCTTGTTCCTCTTCTTTGTGTGGATGGCCTGAAATAAGCTCCAGTTGCGCTCACAATTGCATGAACTACATGGTTGGCATAAGACACGGAGGGCAAATCTCTGGAGATTTGGGGTATTTCCACCCCAATTTGTCCACCAAACCTCTACAAAACAAAATATTGAAGAGTTAGAAACTTAGAAAGGAAAGTGAAAATTTCAAAACATATTAAATATCAAATTATCAATAGTTGTAAGTTTGTAACTTGTAAATTTGAAATTGCACATAGACAAGGTCATTGAGGCGTTTCTAAGCTAGCTTGTTCCTCTTCTTTGTGTGGATGGCCTGAAATAAGCTCCAGTTGCGCTCACAATTGCATGAACTACATGGTTGGCATAAGACACGGGGCAAATCTCTGGAGATTTGGGGTATTTCCACCCCAATTTGTCCACCAAACCTCTACAAAACAAAATATTGAAGAGTTAGAAACTTAGAAAGGAAAGTGAAAATTTCAAAACATATTAAATATCAAATTATCAATAGTTGTAAGTTTGTAACTTGTAAATTTGAAATTTTATACCTGGTGACTGATTGTTTATTGCTCGTGTAGCCAGGTCTGAAGAAAAGAGCCTACCCCTTCTTTCCCCATAAGCTTGCAATTCATCAACAATGAGGTCTGCCACCTCAGCCTGGGGTGTCATTCTCTGAATGCAAGAAATAAGGCCCTCCATAACCTCTCCAGTAGGATCTGAAAAGGTGCCTGAATGGAAGAAACGGGGGTTCAAAAAGCACCCTGCTGCATGGATGGGTTGGTGGAGTTGATTGTTCCACATCCTATCAATAATCTCTCATATGGGATCAAATTTGAGGCTGTCCCCCTTATAATAAGTTCTTATAGCTTCCTTTGCCCTATCCATGGCCTCATAAAGATACCCCATTGGGGTTTTATCCCCATCTACCAAGCGGAGGACTCTAACCAAGGGCTCCGACACCTACAATATAAAAATGCAAAAAGATTAAAGGTACTAATTTACAATGAAAGACATTAAAAATAAATAAATATTCAATTTGAATTTAAATTCGAAGTTTTGAAGTTACCTTCACAATCTCTGTAGCTCTTTCTACAAATACTTTGTCGAAGATAATGCATGCAACCT
Organism: Cunninghamia lanceolata; assembly: GCA_027924645.1. NCBI lineage: Eukaryota > Viridiplantae > Streptophyta > Pinopsida > Cupressales > Cupressaceae > Cunninghamia > Cunninghamia lanceolata. The sequence continues at coordinate 7,186,829 of BSBN01000082.1, forward strand.
TGTCTCCTTCTAGCTTCTTGGCATAAGATGATTCTGTCCATTTTGGGCACACAAACATTTGTTTCAAAGCCCCCAATGCACCAAGAATGCTTTGCAACGTTAAGAAAACCGTTTCAAACCTTGTCACACCGGATCTCACCAACTCTTTCCCTTGGGTGTAATCCCTCATCATGTGAAGAACCCAAGGGTGATTGTAGATAAATTTTGTGATCCTCCTTGCATCCTCTACAATCAGTGTGACCCAATCAAGCTTGCCTATGTCCTCCAAAAGAAGGTCAAGGACATGTGTTGCACAAGGTGTCCAAAAAATTGTGTGGTGTCTCTCTTGGAGGATTCTACCAACTGCCACATATGCTGTTGCATTGTCAGTAATTATTTGCACAACATTTTCAATCCCAACCTCCATGTAAATTTGCTCCAACATTTTTTGCCAAATTTTCTGCATTTTTCACTATGTTGGAGGCATCCACTGATTTCAAGAACACCACTTCATTCTTGCAAGCTACCAAAAAATTAATGATGGTGCGGTTTTTACCATCCGTCCACCCATCGGAAAGAATAGAGCAGCCATATTTTTTCCATTCATTTCTTTGGTCTTCCACCACTGCCCTTGCCCTATCTCTTGCATTTGTAAGCAACCTACAAGTACAAAGTGAAATTAAGTACACAAATTTTGTTTGTAAATAAAAAAATAGCTTAAAATCATCATAAATTTCTATAAATTAAAAAACATAAATTCATCAAAAACTTAAAACCTAAAAGATTAAATTAACTAACCTCCCACTCAATTCTGTGCGAGAAGGTGCCTTGAAGCCCTTTCCTGCAACCATCGGTGCAGTAACCAAATTATGCCAATAAGGAGAATTTGCCACATTGAAAGGAATGTTGTTGAAATACCAAAAATCGGCACAAGCAATGTATGCATGGTCATGCACCTCCTTATTCCACCCAGTTGCTTCTAAGGAAGTTTGTGATCCAGGTGTGTTTCTAGGCACAAAAAAACTATCTACTGTGCGTGTAGGTGCTGATCCTGGTGCTCTACTGGAAGTAGATGAAGGGCTCGCAGTGGTGATGGGTTGCCTTCAGTTACGTGGACCACGAAGAGAGCCCACTATGCCCTAAAGTGCATCATCATCCGACTCAAGGTTGACTGGAGCACCTTGAGAAGAAGCTATGGATGCTTGCATGGCTGCCTTTGCCTTCTCCCTTTGTAATTTTCTTTCTTCTGCGGCTGCAAGTATGGCATTCATTTGTCTTTTTATTTCTTCCGTGGTTTTAGTATAGGCCTTCGCATCACAACAACTGATGCCTGCAAGATGGTATTTGAGGCACCTCCACGGTATACGTTTTCGCATTGGATGCAAAAAACTGAGCCAGGGTACGATCCTAGATAGGCATATTTCCACGCAGGATCTCTAGCTCCTGGAGGACGTTTGCCTACAAATGATGATGATGCAACAGGGCCTGAGGCTGAACCAGATATAGAAGCATCTCTATCTGCCATTATAAATTAACCTGCACATACAAAGAGAAAGCACAAGTTGTTAGTTTTTTAATAGAAAATTAAAAAACAACCTAAATTAGATTTCTACTTGATAGATTAAATTTAAACTAACGTAAAATTCTAAAGTTAAACATTTTGTTCCAAAAAAAATGGATTCAACAAAAAAAAAATTAACTAGGGTTTGGAAAAAATATGAAAACAATGAAAAAATAAAAAAATTACTCTAAATTATTAAAAATGCAAACTAATCTAAGACTCAAACAAAAAAAAATTGGATTGAAATAAGAAGAATGAAGAAAAATGAAAAAAAATGAAAAAAATGTGAAAAAAATGAAAAAAATCAGAAAAAATGCAAACAAAACAGTGATGAATCTTGTTTTTATGAGTATAAATCTTGTTTGGATCAATACAAATCCATTTATACTACATTCATGATGTTTTTTAAACTTAGATGCTTCAAAAATGAAGATGAGATTTCAAAAAAAGAAAGAGAAAGAAAAAAAACAAAAACCTACCTGGAAATCTGATTTGCCTTTCAAATTCGATTCGAATCCGCCTCAAATCTTGTTTGATCAACGCCAAATTGCTGCAAATAGGTGTAAAATGCTTGGGAGGGGTTTTTTTCTCATTTGGAGCAAGTAGAATGACCAAAAATGAGTCACAAAATACCTTTAAACGCCGCCGAAATCGCACTTTTCATGCAGGCCAAGTTTTTGGCGCGGACTCGCGACTTTTTGGCGAGTTTTTCAGAAAAACTCTAGTTTTTTTTTGGCGAGTTTTTGCATGAAGTATTCGCGGCTTGAAAAAACTCGCAAGTTTTTCAAAACTCGGCGAGTAAACGGCGAGTCTTGCATCTATGGTCTCAACCAAGCCCAAAGAAGTACCCTTCTTCTGAGTCGGTTGTTCCACTTCAGAGTCCCTCTGAATCTGAAGCAGAGGTAGGGGTGTGGTCTCCTTGGTTGAGGTTGGGAGTTCAACCTCAGGATCTCCCTAAAGCCTGGGCCTTCTCCAGTTGCTTTGTCATGAGAGGGGACTTGATGATATCAAGTAGGTCCTCTTTAAACGGGTAGTCCTCCACAATATTCTCCTCCTCCGAGCCCTCCTTGCCTTTTTGTGACTTTAATTTTTTGCGTTCGTTGATAAGATGCCCTTTTTTGGAACAGTTTTGGCAAAAGGTGGTAGCATTTTCATTCTCCAGGTGTTGCTCCCAGCAGCCATATTTAGACTTTAAGTTAATAGTATTAGGTAGAGTTTTATGAATGTCTACACTAACACAAAATCTAGCAAACACTAACCTGGTTTTATGCTTAGTGGTGTTGTCCAGAGCGATGAAATGCCCAAAAGAGTTCCCTATCCATGTGAAAATCTCCTCATCACAGAACTCCAGCGGGAGTCCAGGGAGTCTGACCCAGACCGGAGCCAGCCTACTGAGTTCCATAGCTGCGTCAAACCCCGGTTTCCAACGCCCTAGGCAGAGGTTGTGTTTGCCATACATGCAAGGGCCGCCTGCCAAAACCTCAACCAAGTCCTCTCTAGCGGTGAACTTAAAGAGGAAGAGATCACATGTCATGGCGCTAGTAACCACGCTACCTTTAAGGTGCCATCTCGAGGCCACCTAGGGTCGGACCATGTCAATTCAGCTCATGTGAATTATCAATTCAGCTCTAATGTTTCATAGTATGGTTATATAATGAATATGGGGAATGCTTTATCATATGAATATTTGAAAAATTTTATATTTTCAAATTTCCCCTATTTTTAATTGTTGTCCCCTAAAAAAAGGCCTTTGGTCCCTTGCCATCCCGGAAACGCATCCCCCCATTTCCTGCCATCCCCATCCCAAAAACTTGGGGGAACATAGGTTGAAAAGAAAGAGAACTTAGACAAAAGAAGAAGTTGTTCCAAGTCAAAGATCAAGGATGAAGATGGTTGAAGCAGTCTGATGTATACTACATCTGATATTTTTGTAGTCACAGCAATCTGATAGAAGCCACAAATTATGTTCAGAATCAAATTTCTTGGAATTCTGCTCAGAATCAGATTTTTGAGTTCAATTTATAGAGAAAGCAAATGAATCAGATATTTTGGGATGTTGAAACAAAGAGCTTTTGCCTCAAAAGAAGATCTCTCATTCTGAGAAAGTTTGGACAGACATAGTTTTTGATAGCTTGTTTGAAGAAACAGGTTTGAAGAAACAAAGGTTAAAAAGTATTTATAATTTCTCTTTTATCAGCAGTAATCATGTTATTGTTATCAGCAGTTGATGATTATCATTGAAGTCTGTGCATTCTTTTAATTAGAATAAGAAGTTGGAAACGTAATGACAAATGAAAAAAAATTCTAATCTGTTTGTTACAGAGTTCCAAAATTTTAGTGGTTAAAACTACAACATCTGGAAAAGTAAGGTGACTGCCATATTCAAATAAAAAGATTTAAAAGATGTAGAAAAATAACTTGTTGATGGGGAAAGAGAGGCAAATAACCTTGGAGATGATCAAGATCCCCGAAGTAAACATAGGGAGACACTGATGCTCTTGAAACTCTTAGTGACAGATGAAATGTTGCCCAAAGTTTCAGGTTCAAAACTGCACCAAAAGATTGGAGCAGGTTGAAAGGAAAATATTAGACTTTCAATAAAAGAAGCTACTTTATTTGAAGAACCTCTTAATGTCTATCAAACTGCAAGTGGGAGCTTCACTTCAGCAGCACTTGCCGTATATAGAGGATGTCAGACACTAACTAATTGCCATTGACAAGACAATAGAAGAAGAGAATCGGATTGTGATCACTCTTAGAAAGAAAAATGACCAGCTGAGGCATCTACCACAGGTGATTCTACCTAGAAAAATGTAAGGTGTTAATTCTATGGTAAGATGGATCACCTTAAGAATGATTATAGGAAGAACATATGGCTAGAAAATAAAAGCAACAATCCAAGACCAATAATAAGCAGCCCAATATTCTTGAACACGAATATGAAGATGATAATTTTACCTTAGTTGTTTCTCAAAATCTAAATCATATTATATAGTATTTCTATTGTGGTTCCACAAAATAAAAATGACAGAACAGATTGGTTCTCATTCTCTGTTCTATTTAATACTCGAGTCTGAAAAGGTGTTTCTCAGTGATGGCAGAACACATTATGCAGAGGGTTGTGGAATATTCAAATCAAATTAGCAGGAGGTTATAGAATCACATTTAGAGAGTTTTGTATATTCCTAGCTTGAGTAAGAATCTGCTGTCAATCAGTAAAATCACTAGGCAAGTAGATTTATAGGTCACATTTTTTGCATATCTGTGTTTTGTGAAGGATAAAATATGTAATAAGGCTATAGCCTCCGGTGCTGGAGAACATAATATTAACTGTTTTCATATGGCTGACCCTTCACAAACCAAAGTCTTCATTCTTGTTCCCAGCACTAGTACACTTTGGCATCAACGTTATGGTCTTTTGAATTGGCCATATCTTTCTACTTTGAAGATATATATGTTAGCATTTTAACTTTTCCCTTTCAAGACAACACAAAAAAGAACAGTGTGTAAGGATAAACCTTTCTTCAAATTAGAGGGGGAAGCTCCTTTGTAACTAAAAACTGAAATAAACCCTAGAACTTAAGAAACAACCTCTAGCTTTCTACAATATGTGCAACTTACAATTGGAAAATTTGCAGGTACAAATATTGCAAAACTAAACCATTGTTGCTAATACCAAGTATAAATATATTAATGCTCATATGGGTTTTTACAAGTATTGTGCAAATGCTTATAAAGCATTGCATTCCGTACCTTCCACCAAACTACCTATGGGAAACTAACTCCCAACAACTAACACAAAACTAACAACATTTTTTTTAATTATTAACACCACAAAGTCACTAAGGTGACTTTATTATATAACATAAACCTTATATTCGAACACCCCCTCTTAAGGTTTACATACAAAACAACACATGCTGATCAAAAACACAAATACACATACTTTAGAAGCTTCTATTTGAAAAAGTCCTTTGACCAATTAGACCTCCATCAAGCTGCCTTGTAACCTACGTAAAAGTGGAGCTCCCAAGCTAAATTCCCAAGTTCCCAGATTACCACCTCCCCAAACTCCTGAATCACAAATATCCCAAATTATTGGACAACAATCCATGTTGAGCTACATCCACAGTGCTCCATCAAGTTGTCTCATGACCCTCATAAGGGTATAATCATCAAGATCCACAAACTCCCAAACTATCTGGGCAACAATTCATATTGAGTTTTATCTGCACGATCATTTTTTGTCTTCAAAAAGTAGACTTCTTAATATATGAATTCTTCAACACTATCAACATTTGAATAAAAGAACAAAAAAAATAAATGCTACTCATACAAAACATCATCTTTGAGTGAGAAGTTGACTCGAGATGATAAAAATCCTCCAACCTCCAATGTCTGCCAGCCTCCTCTTTAACCTTTTTAAGCTGATGCATTGAGATGTGGGTGTCCCCTCTTAATGATCATGTCCCTGGTGGGTGTCACATAAACACAAGGAGCCTGCTTGGGGTATGACTTCAAAAACTAGATGATAACAAGGATGTTGTACATGACATCTTGGTAATACATAGGCATCGTTCCCTCTGCCTGCAGCAAATTCACCGTTCTCACATCGTTGTGACTAAATATTGCAGTCTTAGCCTGGAGGCTGGGAAACTCCTGAAAACCTGCATACCAGCTTGAAAGCTTTGATTCTGCACAACTAATAATATGTTGCAGCTTGTTCAACTCCTCCTGTTGACTTTCAAAGAGTGCTGCATCAAATACAGACAAACTTGAAACTCTCAAAAGAGATGTTATCATGTCATCTTTATTACGGTTCATTATAAACTAAACTAGACTAGTGCCTGAGGTTAGTCTCCATCTTCTGAGCCCAACAAAGGCTGTCACTAGTGGGGTTTATCTACAACCTAACATAACTTGGCGGGACTCATTAACAACGTGAGCATTGAAAGTGGAAGAACAACAATGGCCAAGAAAGCCACTAAGAAGTTGGCCAATTTCAAAATCTGATTTCCCACCACCGAGGGCTGATCTTAATGCCTTTGAATTTTTTCGCCAACTAGTTTATTTCTCCTCCAAACAAAATTGCTCGTAGGAGAGACGTGAAACAAGACAGCAAAGATTAATGAGAGAAATCCAAGCTTTCGTACAATTCACAAGAACTATGTCATGTCTCAGACTTTCATAACTACTTGAATTGATTAAATGCACAAAAATCACCGAACTTTGATTAAGGATAATTACTATGGATATATTGTTGGTTTAAGATTCAGTTGCTTCGGCTATATTTGGGACTAACCTATTGACAATGCGATGAGTGAGAATGTTGCAGGTCTTGTCGAAGGACAAGAATATGCCTTAGGTAGAGGGGTTCTAGCCGCTTGGCAACACGTGTTGGGTTCTATCTGGTGTTCTTTCACACACATTCACATAGATTTCATCCTTGTTTCGATAGATATTTGCATGGCGTGTTTGTTCGATGAATGGTTGTAATGCATTTCATGTTTCGTCGAAGTGTCGAATGATTTCTCCTTGATAGATATTGTCTTCTTCATGTTTTACCTCCTTGCTAGATACTCGATACCTGTTCTGACAGACAAATGAGTTAATCTTTGTAAAATAAAAAAAATAATCTATATATAACGACTCTTTAATTTTTAGAAATACTTAAATAAGATACTTACTTCTATTGAGTTATTAAAATTCTATTATTGAATAAATGCATATATAAGAATAGTATTTTTGAAAATATTATATAAAATAAATGAATCTTATTGATCAGAGACTTTAACTCAATACTATATATAAATAAATAAAGATATATATATGTTTGGATTATTCTTTATTTATATCCTAGTATTTTTTTAAAAAAAAGGGGAAAATTTGCATGCCCGTTATGCTTTAAGAAGACTGTCAGTTTGCATGAGAGATCGGGGAAGGAAAAGGGAAGAATTAGGTTTTAGATGGGGAATAAAAGAAAATAGGAGGTCAAGAGAAAAGGGGACAGAGATACGAAAGGAGGAGAGCTGCGGGGAAAAAGAAAAAATTACTAAGAGGAGAAGGCATTGAGGGAAAAGATCATTCGAAAGTCAAAAGATTACGCGTAAATCTCTGGATGCGAGGTATTTTTCTGTGTAAATTGTTATTAAATTCACTTATTATAAGAACAACCTGTTGGTGTTATTCTTGACGCATCTCCAAACCAGTGTAATAAACTCTCTCACAAGTCTCATCCATCCCAGGTTTCTACCCTTAAAACTTTCGAATTATTATTGGCAAACTGATTATGATGGGTCGTTTTTCTTTTGTCAAATCGAACCTTTCCTTTCTCAGATCGGCCCTTTTGGAACTTTGTATTCTGAGTTGTGTTATCTATGCTAATCGACCTATCTATTGAGTTTCCCGATGAACTGCCATTGTACCTGATCTTTCTCTCTTCAAGCGACCCGATTTATCATTGTGGACAGCAATCCCTCCAGTCGGCCTATTATCTCCGTCCGTCGGTCTTTTTAGTGTTGCATAGAGACATATTTATACTTATTGTTATAGATGTGTATGAACCTATGTCTGACTATTGTTTTATTTTGCTTCTCGCCATCTTTTCTTTCCCTCTATGGCGGCGGTCTTTGATCTGATCGACCCAGTCTTTTGACTCATGATTGCTGAGTAGTCATAGGTGTTTCTTATCATAATTTTTCGTTGACTTCAAGGAAAGTATTATGATTAGACCACTAATGCAGCGACCCTGAACTTTAGCGCCTTCTCATAGCACCTAAATGTCTGGTTGGATATCCTCAAAATTCAGCCTTAGGCATTGATGAAATCGGCTTTTAGTTTTATTTTGGTCTGCCACTTTGTTTTTAATCTACAATTCTTTACACTGCTGAATTTTTCCTTTCATAAATGAACGTTTTAGACTGCCTGCAGCATATAAATCACTCTCTTGAAATGTTCGAATTGGCTTCTTGAATCTTGAATGCCACTGTTATATCGGCTCCTAACTAAATCCCAACCGGCTTAATTACTGAAGCGCCCTCTTTAGTTTATTCGATACTTGTTCCTGATGTTCTATAATCTAACATGCCATTGTAAATTTCATCTCATTTAGTAGTAATCGATCCTGAGATAATCAGGCTTTGTTACTGGTTATTCAGCTATTAGCCTGAGAAGCAATCTTCAGCCTTTTCTTTCCAATGAAAACTAGCGACTCTCTTTTGGATAGAAATCGACCTCACTAGATCGGAGTCCATCTTCTAGTCGGCCTTAATCCTCAAGTTTGGGTTTTCTTTGAAAATGTTTATTGGACTAAAAATTATTACATATATATATATATATATATATATACAATGAAATAGAATAGTGTCTCACCTATGAATAAATAAAAATTGAATCCTCTTATTTACACTTCTTGGATTATTTTGTATTGTATTTTTAAATATATATAATGGGTCAATCTTATAAATTAAGATTAGAATTTTCATCGTGCAACTAGTCTTTGTAAATATACTTAACATGGAAATACAACTCTGGAGAGAAACTATATCTGCTTACCTATAGAATAAACACAATAAATACATAGTTCGATGAAGAAATTATTTTTCCTATGTTAATGTACAGATGAAATTTTCTTATTATATCCCTTCCAATACTTGCATAATTAATTGGCTGCTTATGAACATAGACATGATGAAACTACCTGAAATGAACAACTTCTCTCGATTATTGCATGCGTGAAATTGAGCTTAGATATGCCGTAAATTATGGTTGTAATGAGTCTTATTTTGCCATAAGCTATGTTGAAAGAATTGGATACCTAGTTTTCTATGTTTTGTCTTGCTTTTTGGAAAGATTGCCTTCCGGGACGGGTGTCGAGTATGGAATAACAGGGAAGTAGGTTTTTCTTTTTCAAAACCTACACACCATTTTAACGATTAATGCTTTGTTCAAAGCGAATGTGATGTTGAAATAGACATATGTACCATTGTAGTAAATGGTTTGATTGCCTAGTCATTATAATTATATTTTTCCCTGTCATATTCTATTGATGAAATGTTGCATTCATGGTATAAATGTAATGTCCCCTCTCTGATGGATGTTAGTGGTTATGAGATTAGCCCATCATGGCGACCCTCGTGGGCTAGTTCAGTGGATAGAGGGTCTCTTTCTCGTCATTCATTTGCCAGTTCGGGACATTGGACATCATCAGTGCTCAGCTGGTATCATGTTGTGGCTTCTACTCTTGGCATTGGTCATGTTTGGAGGCACTTACTATTTTTAGAAGGTCGTATGCTGAGGGTTGTTATTTCAGGCAGGGCACCAGTCGATTGGACTTCCATAGTTATTTGGTGACTTGGTGGATTGATTTCATGGGGAGTTCATATTTTGCTAATGGAGTTAATTAATAAAGTGTTATATTATAACTTATGTCATAATTACACTTTATAACTAATAATGGGGCCCATGAGGCCAATACCCTCATTAAGTGTCACTTAAATGAATTTATTTTATATTTGGCACATAAACCAAAGTTTGAGAGAAACAATAAAAAAGCAAATATAATTGGAATTATGCATTTGAAAAAACAAATTGAATTTCCAATGGTTATATATAAGTCTCTTCACAAAAATCGACCTCATATGAATGAGCATTTGATATTTGTGTGAAATTAGTCTAAGAGCTTGGCATTGGAGAATTCAAGGGTTTGGGGCTTGGAGATTGAGGAATCTTCAGGTTTAATGGCAATTTGAAGTGGTGCAAAATCCACTAAAGTTGCTAGGTTAAATTATCAAATCTGACAATACATTTGATCAAGAAATTGCAAAGATTTTCTCAAGAAAACAAGAAGAAATTGATGGAATGAGATCAAAGAAAATAAATGGCAAACAATTGTGATTAATTTCCATCCTTTTTCAAATGTTTTGGAAACAAATTTCAGAGGGCATTAATGGCTAGCTGGGCCGTACCAGCTAGGGCAGGGACGTCTTTTTCCTAGGGCCAAACACCTCACTTTTTGGTCTGATTTCTCTTCATTTGGTGGCGGCTAGGATAGATTTGTCTTGTACCAACATAAAAAGGTGGGGAAAATCAATGGTCTTGGCTGCAGCAGTTATTCAAGAGTTTTTCACCTGCAATCTTCATTCCCAGGTTTCAAATTTCAGACTTGTTTGCATTTCCCGCTTGTGTAAAATCTATATTAAATTTGCCCTTTCAAAGAAGATGAAAAAGAGTTCTTGCATTTGATTTTCCATTTGAATCATTGTATATATATTCATTGCTGCAACTAGCTTCCTTAGCATTTATTTTTACATCTTATTTGCATCACAAAACAAAAAAAAGCAAAAAGACATAAAAAAACAAAACAAGAAAATCCAACTCAGAAATGTATTTCAGCAAAGTCAGGGAAAACAAAGTTGTAAGCCAACAAGGCTTACTACAATAAATGCATGTAGATTGATAGACACACACCGGATTCCACACTGCACTTGTTTACAGGTTGCTAGGCCCTTCGAGCAGGGTCGGGCATCCTTCAATTTGAAGGATACCGGAGAAGTGCAAGCTTCATGGTTGGGCAGAAAAAGCACCTAAACCATGTTCTTGTTCTTCGACACAGTAGATGGCCAAATGGTCGATGGCAGTCGAGGACAGATTATTGGATTTATTTGGCATTTGATGACAGTTATACTTCTTCATGTAACTCAAAGTGATTTGTAAGGCGTTATGACACTATTGAAATTTGTAATATTTTTTTTTTTAAGAACTCTGAAATGGACTTCAGAACGTTGTAATAAAACTCGATTTGATATCAAACTTATGAATGGAATCTTGCATTGACATTAGAAGTTACTGTTATCTCTTCTTCATGATGATGTTGTAGTTACTTTATTTTACTCACTCACTTGATGTTAATGTAGATTTTACTTCAATAATTATGTTGGAAATTTCAGTACTTTACATTTGGTATCAAAGAGATGGTTCTACTCTAGGCCTTTTTGGACCGTTACGCTAAAGTTGTAAACTCTATGCAGCTAACTCATCATGAATACTAGAAACTCTGGACGTAGGGGAGCAATCCTAGGATCTAGTAGTAACTCGGATACAAGAAACAATGAAGAAGCTAATGTTGGGAACAATACTGGCACTAATGCAGGAGGAGCTAATGCAGGAAATAATGCCGAAAACAATGAGGGAAATAGAAATGAGGCAAACAATAATAACAATGTTGGACAGAATAATGATGGACAAAATAACCAATTGACTCAAATCCTAGCTCTCTTGACTCAGCAAGGAACTCTCTTGACTCTGCAGGGGACTCGAATGAACACTATGGAATAGGAAATCAGAGGAACAAGGGGAAATCGGGGTGAGGAAAGGAGAGAAGAAAACAGAGGTCCTAAGGGTGAAGTGAATGGGAACAATCGAAATAAAATTGCTGAGTTAGGAAAGGATCTCAAAAAGGTTACCCCTCCTAAGTTTGATGGTAAGACTATAGGTGATGGAGCAGAAGTATGGACTATTGATATGGAAAAATATTTCGATCTCCGTGACTTGTCTGATGAAACAAAAGCTATATGGGGATCCTACCAGCTTACTGGGGAAGCTGCGACTTGGTGGGATAATGAGAAGGCTGAAAAGAAACTGTTACCAGGAGAAGTCACATGGGATCGCTTCCTTGAGCTCTTTAGGAAGAGGTGGTTGCCATAGCTCTATTTTGACAAGAAAATAACAAAATTCCAAAACCTCACTCAGGGGGGTATGACAGTGACACAATATTGGGAGAAATTCACTCACCTGTTGAAGTATGTTCCACAGTATCAGCTTGATGAAAGGTTCAGGATTCGTAAGTTCATTTTGGGGTTAAGGCCACAGATTGGGTCAGATGTGGATATTCATAATCCATTGGCCATGGATGAAGTGTTCGAAAAAGCTACTAAACAGGAGCAGAAACTGCAGTAGATCTCAAACTACCGTAAGAGTCGAGATGTGAAGAATGGGAATAAAAGGTTTCAGAATGACAGTCGCAATCAGGGTAATAGTAGCAACCAAGGAAACAGTAAGCGCCAGATAAGGAATCTTAAAAGAGGCAATAACTATTAGGATAAGAACAATGGGAACCAAGGTGGAAATAACAATAAGAGAGGTAACTATGGCAACAATGGTAATAATAACAGGGGGGACATGCCAACTAAACACAGAGGACCCAAAGATGGATGTTACACTTGTGGAGGAGAGCACTATGCAAGTGTGTGTCCTCAACGAACAGCAAACCAGAGAGATGGAAATCGACAAGGAACTCCTCAACACCATATTCATGCAGCTGTAGATCATCGACAAGCAAATTTCCAAGCTACACCAATTCAGATGTCCGGTAAGCTCTTTGGCCTTCCAGTTTCTATTTTAATTGATACAGGAGCTACGGAATGTTTTGTTGACCCTAAGATTGTAGCTAAGTTATCTATAAAACCTGGACACATGGAAAATTCTTGGATGGTGCAGTATGGTAACAATGCAGAGAAAAGAGTAGATTCATGTCTAGTATGTAGTGAATTAGATCTTCCTACTTTCCAAACACAAGTAAATCTCTATGTTGCACCTCTAGGATCTTATGATGTGATTCTTGGAATCAATTGGCTATCTGAACATAAGTCCTTAGTAGATTGTGAAGAGAAAGTAGTGAAATGCCTTGATGACTTTGGGAATCAGGTAGAGATTCATGGATCAAGAACACCCCTTAAGCTAAGACAGATATCAACTATGCAATTGAAAAAGGCTAAAAGAAAGGGTTGTTCCATCTATGCATTGAAGATAAGAGCTCTAGATAGTCAAGAACCATCTTTTGACAAGTATCCTATTCTTAGGGAGTTCAAAGATGTCTTCCCTGATGAATTGACAGAACTACCACCTAAAAGAGAATTTGATTTCTCTATAGATCTAATGCCAGTAACAGAACCACAATCTAAAGCACCTTACCGGATGACAACAACAGAACTATATGAACTTAAGGCACGGTTAGAAGAATTGTTAAAACAGGTGTTTATCAGACCTAGTGTCACCTTGGGGTGTACCAATCATCTAAGTAAAGAAGAATGATGGAACGTTGAGGTTGTGCATTGATTACAAAATGCTCAACAAAGCAACTATCAAGAACAAACATCCACTCCCAAGTATAGATGAGTTGTTCGATCAGATGAAAGGTGTAAAGGTATTCTCCAAAATAGACCTTAGATCCGGTTACCATCAGTTACATATTAAGGATGAGGATATCTCTAAAACAGCATTCAGAACACGATATGGTCACTACGAGTTCACAGTAGTACCATTCGAGCTAACTAATGCACCCGCAGCTTTTATGAACTTGATGAACAGTGTGTTCAGGGATTGTCTAGATGAATTGGTGTTGGTTTTCTTAAATGACATTCTGATTTATTCAAAGTCAGTAGAGGAGCATGAAAGACACTTAAGGATAGTCTTGCAACGTTTAAGAGAGAGAAAACTTTTTGGCAAGTTGTCTAAGTGCACGTTCTATCAGAGTAAAGTGCACGTTCTTGGACACGTAATTTGAGTAGATGGGATAGCGGTAGATCCTGATATCAAAGCAATAATGGAATGGCCCGCACCACAAACTGTAACTGAGGTTAGAAGCTTTATGGGGCTAGCGGGATACTACAGAAAATTTGTAGAAGGGTTCTCAACAATCGCAGCACCCATAACCTCGTTACAGAAGAAGGGTAAGAAGTTCGATTGGATAGATAAATGTGAACAAACTTTTCAGTTGTTGAAAGAGAAACTCACATCAGCAACTATTTTGACCATACCTAATCCTAATGATAATTTCACAGTGATTACAGATGCTTCTGGTGAAGGTGTGGGAGGAGTGTTGATACAAAATGGGAAAGTGGTAGCATATGAATCAAGGAAACTGAAACAACATGAGTTAAATTATGCACCTCATGATCTCGAATTGTCCGCCATTGTTCACGCACTCCAAATGTGGAGGCACTGTCTCTTGGGTAAGCCATTTGAGCTTAAGACAGATTATTTGGGGCTCAAATATATCTTCACCCAACCTAATCTCAATGCACGACAGAGAAGGTGGTTAGAATTCCTTAGTGAGTATGACTTTGGAATTGAGAATATAAAAGGAAAGGAGAGCAGGGTTGTGGATGCTCTTAGCAAGAGAAGACATCTGACTGCCTTGGTGACTACAAGATCAAATTTGAGACAGCAGGTAATTCAAAACTTGCAAGGGGATGAGCATTATGAACGGGTTAAACAAGCATTAGAGACAGACCCTTTAGATCATCGATATGATGGGTATGTGATAGAGTCAGATGGGCTTTTGAGATACCAAGGGAGGATGTATATTCCAGATGCAAGTGAGTTGAGGAAGTTAGTTCTCAAGGAGATTCATAGTGCTCCATATTCTGGACATCTAGGGGTGACTAAGACGATGGAAGGATTGAGACCATTGTACTTTTGGCCTAAACTTAAGGACGTGACTGAGTTTGTCGCTCGATGTTTAGAGTGTCAACGCGTCAAGGCCGAACATGTCCATCCCGCAGGACTTCTTTATCCACACAGTATTCCAGAGTATAAGTGGCAGGTGATTAGCATGGACTTTATTCAAGGATTGCCTATGTCAAAGAACCGACATGATGTCATCTTAGTCGTGGTGGACAAGTTGACGAAAGTGGTTCATTTCATTCCCGGAAATCTCTCAGATGGGTCATTGAGATTAGCGACAAAGTTTGTCCAAGAAATCTTTCGACTACATGGAGTGCCAGAGACGATCATTTCAGATCGTGACACTCGCATGACCTCTAGGTTTTGGACCACGCTTAATGCAGCATTAGGGACTAAGTTGAACTTTAGTACAACTTATCACCCTGAGACAGATGGTCAGACAAAGAGAGTCAATCAGGTAGTGGAGGATCTTCTAAGGATGTATTGTATGGACCAGCAGTACAAATGGGAGGAATATTTGCCTTTGGTAGAGTTTGCATATAATAACTCATACCATGCATCCTTAGGTATGGCACTATTTGAGGCTCTTTATGGGCGCAAGTGTAGGACTCCAATCAATTGGGATAGGATTGAAGATCGAATAGTAGTTGGACCTGACATGTTAAAAGAAATGGAAGATCAGATGAGGCTAATCAAAGAGAAATTGAAGCAAGCCTTAGATAGAGAGAAAAGTTATGCAGATAAGAACAGGACTTTTAGGCAATTCTCAATGGGTGGCAAAGTGTTTTTAAAGGTCAAGCCACATAAGAGATTGATTTCGTTTGGCAAGGCATCCAAACTTGCTCCAAGATTCGTAGGACCTTTTGACGTTCTAGAAGTGATCAATCTAGTTGCATACAGACTTGCACTGCCGCCAACTCTCACCAAGATCCATAATGTATTTCATGTGTCTTTGCTCAAACCTTATCATCCTGATGTATCGCATATTCTTGATTGGCGTGCTCTACAGGGACAGAATCCAGGAGTGGTGCTAGTGCAGCCCATTCGAGCCTTGGAGAAGCGTAATGTTAAGTTGCGTAAACAAGACATAGTGCAGTATAAGTTCCAATGGGACCATTATTCGGTGGAAAGTGCCACTTCGGAAGATGCTTCAGATATTGATAGATCTTATCCACATTTGGGAAATTAAAATAGATGTTTTTTTTATACATGCATAATAGAGATACTTGATACTCATATGATGATACATTATTATTTGATACTTATTTGTTTGGTTTGATGTAATAAGACATCAAGGCTTTCACTACTTTCTCTTCACAATCTACTAAGGACTTATGTTCAAATAACCAATTGATTTGAAGAATCACATTATAAAATCCTAGAGGTGCAACATAGAGATTTACTTGTGTTTGGAAAGTAGGAAGATCTAATTCACTGCATTCTAGACATGAATCTACTCTTTTCTCTGCATTGTTACCATACTGCACCATCCAAGAATTTTCTATGTGTCCAGGTTTTATAGATAACTTAGCTACAATCTTAGGGTCAACAAAATATTCTATAGCTCCTATATCAATTAAAATAGAAACTGGAAGGCCAAAGAACTTACCGAACATCTGAATGGGTGTAGCTTGGAAATCCGCTTGTCGATGATCTACAGCCACATGAACTGGTGTTGAGGAGCTCCCTGGGGATTTCCATGTCTCTGGTTTGTTGTTCATTGAGGACACGCACTTGCATAGTGCTCTCCTCCACAAGTGTATCATCCATCTCTGGGTCCTCTATGTCTAGCTGGCATGTCCCTCCTGTTATTATTACAATTGTTGCCATAGTTACCTCTCTTATTATTATTTCCACCTTGGTTCCCATTGTTCTTATCCCAATAAGTTATTGCCTCTTTTAAGATTCCTTATCTAGCGCTTATTGTTTCCTTGGCTGCTACTATTACCCTGATTGTGACTGTCATTCTAAAACCTTTTATTCCCATTCTTCACATCTCGACTCTTACAGTAGTTTGAGATCTACTGCAGTTTCTACTCCTGTTTAATAGCTTTTTCAAACACTTCATCCATGGCCAATGGATTATGAATATCCACATCTGACCCAATTTGTGGCCTTAACCCCAAAATGTCACGAATCTTGAACCTTTCATCAATCTAATACTGTGGAACATACTTTACTAGGTGAGAGAATTTCTCCCAATATTGCGTCACTGTCATACCTCCCTGAGTGAGGTTTTGGAATTCTGTCATTTTCTTGTCAAAATAGAGCCATGGCAACCACCTCTTCCTAAAGAGCTCAAGGAAGCAATCCCATGTGACTTCTCCTGGTAACAGTTTCTTTTCAGCCTTCTCATTATCCCACCAAGTCGCAGCTTCCCCAGTAAGCTGGTAGGATCCCCATATAGCTTTAGTTTCATCAGACAAGTCATGGAGATCGAAATATTTTTCCATATCAATAATCCATGCTTCTGCTCCATCACCTATAGTCTTACCGTCAAACTTAGGAGGGGTAACCTTTTTGAGATCCTTTCCTAACTCCTTAGCAATTTTGTTTCGATTGTTCCCATTCACTTCACCCTTAGGACCTCTGTTTTCTTCTCTCCTTTCTTCATCCCGATTTCCCCTTGTTCCTCTGATTTCCTGTTTCATAGTGTTCATTCGAGTCCCCTGCTAAGTCAAGAGAGTTCCTTGCTGAGTCAAGAGAGCTAGGATTTGAGTCAATTGGTTATTTTGTCCATCATTATTTTGTCCAACATTGTTATTATTGTTTGCCTCATTTCTGTTTCCCTCATTGTTTCCAACATTATTTCCTGCATTAGCTCCTCCTGCATTAGTGCCAGTATTGTTCCCGACATTGGCTTCTTCATTGTTTCCTGTATCCGGGTTACTGCCAAATCCTAGGATTGCTCCCCTACGTCCAGAGTTTCTAGTATTCATGATGAGTTATCTGCATAGAGTTTACAACTTTAGCATAACGGTCCAAAAAGCCCTAGAGTAGAACCATCGCTCTGATACCAAATGTAAATTACTGAAAATTTCCAACATAATTACTAAAGTAAAATCCACATTAACATCAAGTGAGTGAGTAAAGTAAAGTAACTACAACATCATCATGAAGAAGAGATAACAGTAACTTCTAATGTCAATGCAAGATTCCATTCATAAGTTTGATATCAAATCTAGTTTCATTACAGCGTTCTGAAGTCCATTTTAGAGTTTTTCAAAAAAAAAAAATATTACAAATTTCAATAATGGCATAACACCTTATAAATCACTTTAAGTTACATGAAGAAGTATAACTGTCATCAAATGTCAAATAAATCCAATAATCCGTTCTCGACCATCTGGCCATCTACTGCATCGAAGGACAAGAACATGGTTCAAGCGCTCTTTCCGCCCAACCACGAAGCTTGAGCTTCCCCGAAATCCTTCAAACTGAAGGATGCCCAACCCTGCTCGAAGGGCCTAGCAACCTGTAAACAAGTGCAGGGTGGAATCCGATGTGTGCCTATCAATCTATATGCATTTCTACAATGAATGCAGCATCTCATCAATAGGATATGGCAGGGAAAAATATAATTATAATCACTAGAAAATCAAACCATTTACTAAAATGGTACATATGTCTATTTCAACATCACAATCGCTCTGGCCAAAGCATTAACCATTAAAACGTTGTGTAGGTTTTGAAAAAGAAAAACCTACTTCCCTATTATTCCATACTCGACACCCGTCCCGGAAGGCAATCTTTCCAAAAAGCAAGACAAAACATAGAAAACTAGGTATCCAATTCTTTCAACGTAGCTTATGGTAAAATAAGACTTATTACAAGCATAATTTATGGGATATCTAAGCTCAATCTCACGCATGCAATAATCGAGAGAAGTTGTTCATTTCCGGTAGTTTCATCATGTCTATGCTCATAAACAGCCAATTAATTATGCAAGTATTGGAAGGGATATAAAAAGAAAATTTCATCTGTACACTAACATAGGAAAAATAATTTCTTCATCAAAATAGGTATTTATTGTGTTTATTCTATAGGTAAGCAGATATAGTTTCTCTCCAGAGTTGTATTTCCGTGGTAAGTATATTTACAAAGACTAGTTGCACGATGAAAATTCTAATCTTAATTTATAAGATTGACCCATTATATATATTTAAAAATACAATACAAAATAATCCAAGAAGTGTAAATAAGAGGATTCAATTTTTATTTATTCATAGGTGAGACACTATTCTATTTCATTGTGTATATATATATAGAGTCCAATAAACATTTTCAAAGAAAACCCAAACTTGAGGATTAAGGCCGACTAGAAGATGGACTCCGATCTAGTGAGGTCAATTTCTATCCAAAAGAGAGTCGCTAGTTTTCACTGGAAAGAAAAGGCCGAAGATTGCTTCTCAGGCTAATAGCCGAATAACCAATAATAGAGCCTGATTATCTCAGGATCGATTACCACTAAATCAGATGAAATTTACAGTGGCATGTTAGATTACAAAACATCAGGAACAAGTATTGAATAAACTAAAGAGGGCGCTTCAGTAATTAAGCTGGTTGGGATTTAGTTAGGAGCCGATATAACAGTGGCATTCAAGATTTAAGAAGCCAATTCGAACATTTCAAGCGGGCGATTTATATGCTGCAGGCAGTCTAAAACGTTCATTTATGAAAGGAAAAATTCGGCAATGTAAAGAATTGCAAATTAAAAACAAAGTGGCAGACCAAAATAAAACTAAAATCCGATTTCATCAATGCCTAAGGCTGAATTTTAAGGATATCCAACCAGATGTTTAGGTACTATGAGACGCCGCTGAAGTTCAGGGTCGCTGCATTGGTGGTCTAATCATAATACTTTCCTTGAAGTCAACGAAAAATTAGGATAAGAAACGCCTATGACTACTCAGCATAAAGTTATCATGAGTCAAAACACTGGGTCGATCAAATCAAAGACCGCCGCCATAGAGTGAAAGAAAAGACGGCAAGAAGCAAAATAAAACAATAGTCAAACATAGGTTCATACCCATCTATAACAATAAGTATAAATATGTCTCTATGCAACACTAAAAAGACCGACGGATGGAGATAACAGGCCGACTGGAGGGATTGCTGTCCACAATGATAAATCGGGTCGCTTGAAGAGAGAAAGATCAGGTACAACGGCACAATTCATTGGGAAACTCAATAGATAGGTCAATTAGCATAGATAACACAACTCAGAATACAAAGTTCCAAAAGGGTTGATCTGAGAAAGGAGAGGTTCGATTTGACAAAAGAAGAATGGCCCATCATAATCAGTTTGCCAATAATAATTTGAAAGTTTTAAGGGGAGAAACCTAGGATGGATGAGAGTTGTGAGAGAGCTTATTACACTGGTTTGGAGATGCGTCAAGAATAACACCAATAGGTCGTTCTTATAATAAGTGAATTTAATAACAATTTACACTGAAAAATACCTCGAATCCAAATATTTACGCGTAATCTTTTTGACTTTCGAATGATCTTTTCCCTCAATGCCTTCTCTCAGTAATTTTTCTTTTTGCCCGCAACTCTCCTCCTTTCGTATCTCTGTCCCCTTTTCTCTTCACCTCCTCTTTTATTTTATTCCCCTTCTAAAACCTAATTCTTCCCTTTTCCTTCCCCAATCTCTCATGCAAATTGATAGTCTTCTAAAGCATATCGGGCATGCAAATTGACAGTCTTCTATTTTTTTTTAATACTAGGATATAAATAAAGAATAATCCAAACATATATATATATAGTCTTGAGTTAAAGTGTCCGATCAATAAGATTTATTTATTTTATATAATATTTTCAAAAATACTATTCTTATATATGCATTTATTTAATAATAGAATTTTAATAACTCAATAGAAATAAGTATTTTATATAAGTATTTCTAAAAATTAAAGAGCTATTATATATATATATATATATTACAAAGATTAACTCATTTGTCTGTCAAAACAGGTATCGAGTATCTAGCAAGGAGGTAAAGCACGAAGAAGACAATATCTATCAAGGAGAAATCATTCGACACTTCGACGAAACATGAAATGCATTACAACCATTCATCGAACAAACATGCCATGCAAATATCTATCGAAACAAGGATGAAATCTACATGAATGTGTGTGAAAGAACACCAAATAGAATCCAGCACATGTTGCCAAGCGGCTAGAACCCCTCTACCTAAGCCATATTCTTGTCCTTCGACAAGACCTGCAACATTCCCACTCATCGCACTGTCAATAGGTTAGTCCCAACTATAGCCGAAGCGACTGAATCTTAAACCAACAATATATCCATAGTAATTATCCTTAATTAAAGTTTGGTGATTTTTATGCATTTAATCAATTCTAGTAGTTATGAAAGTCTGAGATGTGACAAATTCATGAGGAAACTTAGGCGTGGTGGACTTCCTCCTTCATGGGCGCGACAAAGCAATAATAAATATTGAATGTTTCTTGTTGGCATTCACTAAAGAAGCTCATATTCCTAGACGTGTAAGGCACAAATTTATTCCAAGAAATTTGGACTGCAGTTCACGGTCACGTACAACAACTAATTATGCCTATATGAATGATTGATTAACAAAAAACTTACTGCAATTATTTTTTACCTCTCCATTGTTGAAGATGTAAAAAAAAACCAAACATTTGAAATGCTATGACAGCATGCAGTATCCCTATTCAGCAATAATATTTTAATGCCTAACAACTCCACAGGTACAAGATCAACAACATTTTCAATGGCTAATGGGAAATACTAAAATTTCACACCATTTTTATCCCTTATGAATGCAAAAATAGTTATTAACACCTCTCTTTGCAGCAGAGTGCACAACTTCAACCAGAATTTCAATGCCAAAGTCTAAAAATAAATAGTGAATATTGTTACCAGCCTTTAATGCAATGCAATAGCAAGAAAACAAATTAAAAATTCAGCACCATTTTTGTCTGTGCGTTCATGAATGTAATATCCCTCCTGTCTTCTGAGATATTTTTTATGCAGTTGATGACTGATTTTTTTTTATATTTATGCTATGTTGGGTATAACAATGTAGTACAGCAAAAAGAGATATTACAATGTATATATTTTTCACACTAACTGAATATTTCAAAGGAAATGCACTGCTGAAATTTCCAGATTTCTATATCTTCAAAAATACTCAGTATTTTGTCAAAATATTAAAAAACCAGTTGAGAGAATATCCTCTAATATCTAAATCACAAATACCCAGAAAATTGTATGGCCAAAATATAAAGCAATATCACATACCCATTTGTTGAAATGTGAAATACATGGTTGGAAACAATAGAACAGCAGTATGCAAATGAAATACAACTCCTTGAAGCAAATGCAACTTAGATTTGTTACTTCAAATCAGCATATACTCCGAATACATAAGAAACACTCACAATGAAGACCATAAATCTTCAAGGATATTAGTGCTGGAAATTAACCAATTCTGATATAAAAGACTAGTATAAAATCTGCAATTAAATATCTTCTTTCAAGCTCCTTCACAATGAATTATGCTTCAAACCCTTGATTGAATCTTCACAATTTTGCACAAGTTGGACTCCTGATTGAAGCCCACACTCTGGCAATAATTCGGCTGATCTCTCACAACCTCAAAAATGCATAAACACTGAAGATATTTCGTTCTCTAATGCTGAAAATGAAGAAATCTGAAGAAACCCTAGGTTTCCTTCACAATTCCCAAAGCTCTCACAAAAAGCAAAGTCAAATGATCATTCAATAATGAATCTATTTGCCTTTTGATGCCCTTTTATAACTTCTCCAAATGAAGTGTATTTAATTTGCCTTTGAAGTCCACTTTTTATTAAGTCCTTATGTCTCCCTTTCAACATATAAATTAATAAAGTATTATATTACTTTATTAATTACCATTTAACCCTTATATCACCTTTCATAATAAAGTCCCCTTTACATAATGACCTTATGTTATAAAATGAAACATATATTATAAGGTCATATAGCTCATTAATTGCTTTTAAAGTCAAAATGGCCCCACTTACATAATGCTAAGTTATAACCTTATAATATACCTTTTATAATTAAATATTATTTAGGCCATTTTAAAAATTAATAACTCCTTAAATACTTATGATTTCCTAATTCCGTTTGAACAAGGAGGTTCACCATGATACCCTTTGTGTATCCAACCGCCTTACGAAAAATAGTAGGGGTCCCTCTCTATCAACCGTTGATTTACTATAAATAGTAAATCCCTCATTATCTGATCAAACCAATGATGTAAGGGATTGACACTGCAAATGAAGCTTGTTCAGGTGCCTTGCTATAGATAGTAACCCTAATTGTCCTGAAATAGTCACTATAAATAGTGTGTGAATCTGAATCAAACAAAGGCTAAACCTGAACTCTGGATGACAATAAGCCTCCTGCTCTGCCAAATGGAACCCTCTAACCATCTGCCTTAGCCTACGAGGGCCAATAATAGGCTAATCCCGTCACAAACCATGGTGAGCTAAAATGGGGACATTATAGTCCGCCCTCTTGAAATTGTTTGTCCCCAAGCAATCTCTCATCTGGAAGCTCACTGTACTCTACCTGAAGAGGAACCACAACTCCACCAGGATCCCAAGGGTAGAACTGTGTAATGTCCCTGCTATCACTAACCAATTCCTGCAACACCATCACCAGTACAACTGACAGACCATGCCAAACTAAATCAATCTCAACAGTAGGTGTCGCAAGTGCGTGAGCATCAAGTGGAAGCAACTCTGAAGACTGACAATGTTTGCTTCCCAAAACTGCGCAAGATAAGTTGTCATACATATCATCTAACTCCTGCACAACTGGACTGTGCATCTGAAACAGATCACGTACATGAGAACCTGGAGTGAAACTGCAGAAGAACCACACCATGTACATGCAACAATACTCCCCAGTGAACCCTGATGCACACAAATGAACCCTCAACATACTGGAGAGTGTCCAACAAAATATACCTAGATCCCAAATCCAAAATAGAAGTCTGCCATGCATATTATTCTCAAACTTCTGCCGCTCTACTCTGAACTCAACTTCACCATGCTGAGAATGGCAAAGCAAACCAATGGGACCCATCCAAACTGCAATGTTGACCCTGTCACCCCCTGGGTCCCAATGCAACCTGAACTCACATCCATCTGTCATGCGGAGATAAGATGATCTGGAAGCATCCGTACACAACATCCCTCGTCATCAAACGGCCAATCTCCCATGGTTGTGAAATCCAACCAAGCCATCATGCCCACTAATACCATAATCTCTCTGAATCCATGTATCCACTAAAAATCCCTGTGATATCGAAGTAGCAGACTCTGTCGGATACATATCAGCATGATGGAAAACTGAATACTGATCCTGCAAGTACTCACCCGCAAACAACTGAGACGGGTACTTACAGTCATTAGTTCCATCTCCAACAGATGGTAAAACTCTTCGTCCCACAATGGATGGTATAAATGAACTGTCACATGCCAATACTATAACACCTGAAGTCTCTCAACATCGCTGATATAACCCCGGCCATCGATGAGAATGATATCATAGGCGTCATCAAACTGGTGAAAACCCATGAAATCTATTTCATAGGCCATGTCCATCCAAAAGACATACCTCCACACACTCCTAGCCCGCTGAATCGCTGATGTAAACCATGAGAAATCAGGAAGTGCTATGTGATTCCAACTAGGACAACCACTAATCCATGAGGAATCTATGAATATGAAGTCACCAATCAACAAGTAGTTCGCTGCCCTGTCATGAGAAATGGATAGCAAACCCGAGTGTGTAGTGTAGATTCCATCAATACTCACCAAAGATAACTCTTGAGTGGCTGACCCACTAGGAGTGTCCTCCACAAAATCATTATCACCATCAAGAAAATAATCAACAACTGAATTTTTTGAATTAGTCAACCTTTGATCATCACTATCTAAAGAATGGTGCATATCATGAATATGTTGCAGATGGAGCTTAGCTTGTTGAGCCAACAACTTGGCTTGCTTAGCCCTCTCTAACCAACCATCATTCAACATTTGGGACTGCTCTAAATCAACTTCTCCAAAGTGTTTAAAATCAGTCCTAAAATGAAATGCATCATATAAATTACCATGACCAATGCATGCATCTTGTGTACCAATCAAAGTAGAATCATTATCACTCACTTCCCAATGATTAGCAGCTGCAATATCATGAGAATGTTAGGATATACCACTGCTGTTTAAAATCAGAAAACTAGGACTGATTGTATCTTTTCTTTCTTTACCCTACAAATCTTGGATGCAAGAGCACACTTGCATACTCTTGGTAGCCCAATATTGTAGCATATCAGATCTTGAAGTTAAGACATCCCTATACTCAATCAAAATATCAACCTCATACGGATGAGACATCAACATACCAATTGATTCATGTTCTTTTCCCACTGCTGTTATTAATTCAGCTTGTTGGCAAGTAGAAGTTCCCACCATCACCTCATGCTTATCTATCTTTTCATGAATGTCTACCATGCTACATTTCTTGTCACCACCATTTATCTTGGAATCATGCTCATGTCATGTCAAAAGATTGTTATCCCATTTTCTAATCCATACCATCACCTCCATAACTAATATGTTTTCTCTTACTAGCAAATTCCAAAGTATAGTATGCAGGACAAACCAAACATTATCAAAATGCAAGATCTTCTTAGTGAGCAATCTCTTAGTTTCTCTAATCAATTCTCTAAGACAAAATGCTTCATATGATCTTCACAATTGTCCTTCTATTGTAGATGATGCATGACTAACCACATTGAAATCAATAATGTTCCATTCCACACATATGGATATCACACTTGTGGTTGATCCATCAAGTGTGTAACCAATATCATCATTGTTTTGAACCTTCAAATAGCTCTCTAAAAAAGGAAAGACGTAGACCTCATGATGCAAAGTAGGTGCCCAAACTAAATTTCCTAAATCATTCCTCCTTTCTTCTTCACACAACTTAACATGTTCTTCTTGTGGACTTACCTCAAGAAGTTCCTCCCTTGTATGCTCAACATCCACACATTCTTCTTTTGAAAGATATAAGGATCTAATGTGTGATTCTCTTTGTCTTCTTGCATTATCTATCAGATTGCATCCTTCCTTGACTTCTTGTAAGTGTTGTCTTGCTTGGGCAGCAAGCATCTTGGCCTTGTTAGCTCTTTGCAACCACCCACCACACAAAGCTTGTGTCTTATTCACATCTTCTAAGGTCTGATATACAAAGTCAGAATTATTGTCATACCTTTGTGTCATGTTTTTAACATCTCCAAGGACTTCCTCCTTCCCTCATACATGTTTTGTATTGGTAAAATCATTTGCATTAGCGTTTGTTTTCCTTCCTTTTGCAAACAAAGGATCCACTATCTCCGGATGTTGTAGAAGCCTTGTTAAATTCTTATCATAGTTTTGAAAAGCCTGCTTGAGCTCTGGCATGAGTTTTGTATAGACTTCACTTTTCCCATGACTAAAACAATGCAAGAGTGCTGGTCACTCAAATGTCAACCGTGAGCTCAATGAATTTTTTTTTAATTTAAGCCCCAAATCATTAAGACTGATACCACACATGCAACCATGAAACTGACATGCAAGCATATGGGTGCTCTCCAAACTGACATGCAAGTACTGGGTACTAACATGCAACTGCAAAAACTGACATGCAACTGTTCAAATTTCTGATTTCCCAACAGGATGACAGGAAACCTGGCTCTGATACCACTGTAATATCCCTCCTGTCTTCTGAGATATTTTTTATGCAACTGATGACTGATTTTTTTTTATATTTATGCTATGTTGGGTATAACAATGTAGTACAACAGAAAGAGATATTGCAATGTATATATTTTTCACACTAACTGAATATTTCAAAGGAAATGCATTGATGTATATATTGTTAGCCAAGAATGAAGCTACAGGTCTGCAATTAATTATTCTTCATTAATCTTCAAGGATATTAGTGCTGGAAATTAACCAATTCTGATATAAAAGACTAATATAAAATCTGCAATTAAATATCTTCTTTCAAGCTCCTTCACAATGAATTATGCTTCAAACCCTTGATTGAATCTTTACAATTTTGTACAAGTTGGACTCCTGATTGAAGCCCACACTCTGGCAATAATTCGGCTGATCTCTCACAACCTCAAAATTGCATAAACACTGAAGATATTTTGTTCTCCAATGCTGAAAATGAAGAAATCTAAAGAAACCCTAGGTTTCCTTCACAATTCCCAAAGCTCTCACAAAAAGCAAAGTCAAATGATCATTCAATAATGAATCTATTTGCCTTTTGATACCCATTTATAACTTCTCCAAATGAAATGTATTTAATTTGCCTTTGAGGTCCACTTTTTAATTAAGTCCTTATGTCTCCCTTTCAACATATAAATTAATAAAGTATTATGTCACTTTATTAATTACCATTTAACCCTTATATCACCTTTCATAATAAAGTCCCCTTTAAATAATGACCTTATGTTATAAAATGAACCATATATTATAAGGTCATATAACTCATTAATTGCTTTTAAAGTCAAAATGGCCCCACTTACATAATGTTAAGTTATAACCTTATAATATACCTTTTATAATTAAATATTATTTAGGCCATTTTAAAAATTAATAACTCCTTAAATACTTATGATTTCCTAATTCCGTCTGAACAAGGAGGTTCACCATGATACCCTCTGTGTATCCAACCGCCTTACCAAAAATAGCAGGGGTCCCTCTCTATCAACCGTTTCATTATCTAATCAAACCAATGGTGTAAGGGATTGACATTGCAAATGAAGCCGGTTCAGGTGCCCTGCTATAAATAGTAACCCTGACTGTCCTGAAATAGTCACTTACTATAAATAGTAAGTGTGTGAATCTGAATCAAACAAAGGCTAAACCTGAACTCTGGATGAGAATAAGCCTCCCGCTCTGCCAACTGGAACCCTCTAACCATCTGCCTTAGCCTACGAGGGCCAATAATAGGCTAATCCCGTCATAAACCATGGTGAGCTAAAATGGGGACATTACAATGAAGATGCATCCTACATGATTTTAGGAGACTCCCCAAGCATAGAAGAAATTACTGAAAGATTTAAGCACAGTTACCGGATACTTCACCCCCTCTCCCTTGGTACGCGTATCGCCGTATCGAATACGAATACTCATAGGATACGGCTCGGATACTTCTTGGATACCGTATCCAGCTGTACCCAGAAAAGACCCTATTTTTTTCCCGTGCCGAATACGCGCATATGCAGCATTCTCATGATATTTGTGTCGTATCCCAAAAATATTAACCCTAGAATGTTAAAAATTGCCGCAAACAACTGTTCCATGACCTAGCATGTTGATTTCTTGTTGCAGGGAACTACTCTGGACCAACACACACACGATGGAAATATGTCTTTTTACGCGATTGTATATACTCAAATAATCACATTCCTTCTAAAGTCGGAGATATAGTGTCAACAAGCAACGGAGGAAGAGGCAAACTTCATTACTTGGTGATACTTTTTTTTAATTTTTGGCTTTTTTGTTTTACTTTACATTGTAAACTTTTTATTTATTTATTAAGTTTAATACATTAAACCTTTTTTAAGTTTAATTTATTAATATATAATATATTTGTTAAATATATATTAGTTTTATTAAAATTTAAATTGTTTAATATTATTTATTGCTAATCTATCTATCTATCTATCTACACACACACACACACACACACACACACACACATATATATGTCGTATCTAGCCATATCCATATTAGGGGTCTTGAAAAATAGCCGTATCCGTATCTGATACCTTATCCGTATCCGATACCGTATCCGTGTCCATGCAACTCTGGATTTAAGCCATGGGCTCTAATACCATGTTGGAAAATTTGCAGATACAAAGAAAGTCCTGAAGCTGCTGTAGGAATCCATGCAACTGCTGCTGTTTGTGGTAAGAAATTGTAGAATGTTGTTTTAGATGTTGCAGGTTATAGTAAGATGTGACAAAATACCACTGCAAGTCATAGCAGGTTGTTGTAGTTGCTGCAGGTTGTCAAAGTTGTCATTTTCAGTCATGGAGTTGTCCTAGGCCATGGAACCAGGAGTTTGTCTGAGTTTGGTGTGTTTCATTGCCAAGAAGTCCGGTCTAATGTTAGAGACATAATTGGGGTGATCCCAAGCATCTTAGGAAAGTTTTGAAATAAAGTCAGGTAGTCAAAGTGAGCAGAAAAACAATGGTGACAAAATTGTGGGTTTCTACAGGTGGCAATTTCGCAATCGCCCTAGGGAGTTCACAATTGTCACCCTACAGAAACCCGCTATTCTATAGCTACCACAGGCGATTTTGAGATTGCCCCAACAATTTTGAGATTGCCACCCTGCTGCAAGCAGCAAATTCATCACAGTGGACACTGAACATGGAATTTGAAGTGTTTTGATGGCTCTCTTCGCTTCCCCGTCATTTGAGCTTTCTTTTGACATCTATGAAGAACATGGTGAAGGCATAAGAAGACCCCAAACACACTTTTGAGTGGTTGGTTCTCATGCAAACCTTCATACTTGTTCAATTCTTAATTGTTGTAAGTGAAGGAGCAGGGTTTCCATGGTGCAGAGACGTATTGCAGGCGTTCTGAGCTAGTTGTACACATTATCAAAGTTCAAATATGGCCTGCCCTAGTGGCATTGTACACACTTACAATTGATTGGAAGACAGGGCATGAGGAGCAAGAGCACACTCTCCAGGAGTTTTCTTCCCTTTTGAGGGTTTCTCCAGGTGTAACCATGTGTATCGGTCGTGTTGTGTGTTTGTTTTGAACTGTATATTGCTGCTATGTATTTCATTCTGATGTTGCAACTATTTTTTAACATGTTTAACTAATAAACTAACCATGAGAGGTAAGAGATCAATTGTTTGAAGCTGTTTTGTAGGGTTGACAAGAAGATATCTGTTAGTTGTAATTGCTAGCTGAATATCTCCAAGATCAATTAAGGTAATAAATGATCTTTTTGGAGTTGATTAGTAGTTATATTTTGTATGGCATGTGTAAAATGAAGTTCAGTCCTAAGAATGTGACTGTTATGTATGTAAGTAGAATCTTGGAAATCAAAGTGATCTGTCCTCTTGGCTAATATTTTGTTATTATCATGTATATTGTTTAGAACAAAGGAAAACTTTAGATTGCTAAATCTTATGTCAACATATGTTTGGAAATACTCATAGGTGTACTTGGTGTGCCATTATGATCAAAATAAACCATGAGTTTAACTGATGTGATCCATTGTGTCCATTGAATACTTTCAAACTATGTGCCTTGTATCTTCTTGAATAAAAATTCAGGTAGTTGAGTTCCTCCATCACATATGCTATATAGTTGGTGACCATAACGAAACCATTAGTCAATGCAAGTGTGATGCAACACTGTAAGTGAGTCAAATGAACATCCAGCGACAGGCATTTAGAGTCACAACAAAAGTACAAGGAGGATGACCATGGAGAATAAGAAATGGTACATTTTATTCAATTGCAGAAAATTTTGAGACAGATGGGCCATTTACTTTATAATGGAACCCATCAAGATAAAAATACACAGCCTATGCAGAGACTCTGCAAATCTACCCCAAACCAATTACCAGCAAATCCATTCTCAAAACAATAGCACTATTCTCCTTAGAAAGGCATGATTAAATAAACATTCTCTATGACTCTTGGCCTTCATCAATGAGCATAAACCTTGGAGTCAAATTCATCAAGTGTCATCAATCATAGAAAACTGCCACTCAAAGAAGAAGTTGAACAGCCACAAGAACTAGTCTAAATCGTGCCAATTTAGATTCCAGACAAAGTGGAACAGTTACTAACAAGTAACTCCCATCCAATTCCGAACCATTCGCAAAGGAGCAACTCAACAAGTGTCAAAGTCAACCATCAATTGTTTCTAAAATGGAACTTGAAAAGATGCAGGGCATAGAAATAGCAAAAAGTGTACGATCGAACAATCAAACATGGTGCAAGACAATATTATGTGTTGTACCCATACAAATTTTTCGTACTAAGTCAAATTCTCAGTAAAAAACTTGTCTTTTGTCACTTGTAAGCCATTTCTAAGTCCTTGTTGATACTAGTCGGCAATGTTGTCATTGTCAATTCTAGTCAACATCTATGCAAGACCCACAAGAGGAGGTTTTCAAGCACACTGGGAAAGGTGGACATGTCAGCCAGGGTATAAGGAAAAGTAGCAAAGTGCAGAGGCAGGCAAATAAACAACAAAGCTTCCGAGGCATGTTTTGACAAAGAAAAGGTACCTAGGGGTTATTCCAAGTCAAGGAAAGGCTTACAAGTGCTCTAAAACATATCAAAGGAAAAGAAAATCATGCCAAAGGGCCAAAATCCCATGAAAACGACTCCAAACATGTTGGGTGTGCCACTGGTAGGCCCAATGTCATGTCGCAGGCAAAGAATCACTCAAGCACAAATTGTTTGCACTTTTCAATGTCAACGAAGAAATAGATCACTTAAGTGACCCAAAAAACACTTTTTCATTTAAGTGCCAAATGTCAATAAAAAAGCGACTTTCTAATACTTACGTGGCTAGGGGTGCCCAAGATGACTTAAGTGCCAAAGTGCCAAAGTATAATTAGGTCAAAAAATGACTCCAAGAAGCTTAGGCACCCCCCTCATGACCTAAGTGTCAAAATGTCAAGTTGCAAACATGTCAAAGTGCTCATAAGTGAAATATGGCGCCCAAAATGACTACGGGGTCAAAATGTCAATGGAAAATTAGACCAAAAGAGCACTCCCAAACCCAAGCACACCCCTAGAAGGATGAATGTCAAGTTGTCAACCCAGAACTTCTCCGAAGACCTTTGGGCACACCCATGAACCCCTGATGTCAAATTGTCAACCAAAAACATATCAAAAAGTGACCCCATGCCTTCTAGCATGCCCATGGACCTCCTAGTGTTAAGTTATCAATGAAAAACTCTAACATAAAGTGCATTAAGTGGTTAGGCATGCCCAAGGAGGACCTAACATCAAGATGTAAATGAAAGAATAGAAGATAAAGCGCTTCCAAGTTCCCTAGGCAAGTCTATCAAGGGTTGGATGTCAAAAAGAAACTGAAATACATGAGTGAAGGTCAAAAAAGTGCATCTCCCACATGCTACAATTGGGGTTTCATCTTCAAAACACCAAAGGACACCATTGAAGCAAGCTTCCTCAACATTTTGTTGGTCATTGACAACAAATTCCTCAAGCTCCATCATAGTTGCCTAAGGATCAACACTTGTCTTCATCATGGACAAAATCCAAGTACAGGACACTGAATTGCACAAGTTTCTAAGGAAGGAATCAAACTCAAGTCACCAAGATTGGTCATTAGGTTTTAGAGTTTCTTCAAAGGATCTACCATTGTCAGAACAGAAGAGATTCGTCAAAATCATCTCGAAGAGCTAAGTGTAAAATTGGCTATTTTAAACCTAAGTTATTTATAGCCCATGCTATTTTAAATTGTCACTATTTTTTAGAAAAATCATATTCTAAGAAATCTATTTTTAGAACTGCTATTTATAGCGCATGCAATTTTTAATTGTCATTATTTTTGAGGGATAGCAATTTCAAAAGAATTTTCTAGAAGATCTAGATATGGATGTTCTATTTTAAGACAACCTCCTAGAAGGTCTATTTGTAGAGATATTTCTTCTTATTAGGAATTTATTTGAAACTTTCCTGATTTAGATATTGGATGGACCAAATTCTCTATTAAGCTTGCTTTGTGTGTAAGCAAATTATTCATAGCATAGAAGTTCTCGTTAGATTTTAATAATTTCTCATGCAAAACTATGTAAATACGTATAAGTGTCATTTGCACTTAGATTTAGGAAATAGTAATTTTATGCCTACTTATTACTAATATTCAAAGAGTTATTTTGTGTCATTTTGCACTTTGTGAATTAATAAACTTTGTGAAATTCCACAAGCTTTGTATTGTTTTCACTAAGATAGATAAATGTAGCTTTATATGCAATTTTATTATTCAATTTACCATTTAGTATGAGTGTGCTGTCCTAACTTCAGTTTTCATGTGTCGCCATCTTCTTCTAATTTTTAATTTTAGCTAAAAAGTGATAGTGTCTTCACTGTCTAGATTAAATTTCCAGCATTAGTCAAAAAAACAAAACCTCTTGTCAAGTGCAGAGGTGTTAATTTGCCTTGTGCCCTAGCCTGGGTATAGAAAGATAGGTTTGCTTTTAGTTTGTGTACTTCCATACACTCAAATAAATCCCCACTAATTCTAGGTTTTATTTTTCAATTTTCTGAATAAGGAAATATATCATTTCCTTGACTCTTTGTAAAAGGGAGCTTCCTCTACGAATTCCAAAAAAGGTTTATCCTTATACGCTGCTCCATTTTGTGTTGTACTAAAAGGTGCAAATTAAAATGCTAACAGTTTTTGGCACCCGCCAATGGGCACAATGAAAAAATTAGCTATCCTTCTATTACAGCAAATGACCAAAAGTGTGCCTTTTGACCTGCTAGGACCTTTTTCACACTCAAAAGCATTCATTTTGGCTTGCTAGGCACTTATTCCACTTGAAACTCACTCAAAAGTAACCTTTCTACTTCTGACCGCGTGCCTAGACAACTTATGCACCTTTTTTCCTAACCTAACACTCCAAAACTTGTCTAAACACATTCTAGAAGCCTTGATGTATCATTTCCACACCTTGGACCATTCTCGCCTTTCCTTTCTCACCCAAGTCCTGATTTTTACCTGGCCTGATGCATTAGATAGCTCCTTTTGTTGGCCCTCCAAAGACACTAACTAGAAATGACAAAAACCTTCATGACTATGGGAGACAAGGATTGAATTGTGGCTCACAAAACAAAGACTGTCAAGGATTTGACTCAAAATATGTCTCAATAAGAAAAGTTATGTATGGGGTATAACAGGATCTCACTTGGATAAGATGGTATTTGTGAGCTATGAGGATAGAACTAATTAAAAGATTGCTTTGAGTTCTTAAAATGATTGAGTAGTTTTGGGGCTAGGATGTTTAATAGGGATTAGTGTTGAAACTTCAGGAGATGGTTCTCATCCTCAAATGCAAATAAACCTCAAGAGCGAGAAAGCAAGAGCTAACATGGATCAATTAGTTAAATCATTTTTTAATATTAATATCTTGATTATGATCAATAAGCATATTACAAGATATTGTTGATGATTTTCAAGGAAAAAAAAAATTATCAGTATTTCTAGGGTGTTTTGGTACATAAAATTTCATTAATTTGTGTGGATTTTTCTATTGGAGTAAATATCACTCTAAGGCTTTAGAGGTGTCTAGTTGAGCTCATGTAAATTTCATACTAAACATAGTTGTATTAGATTGTTGAAGAACTTTTCCAATGTACATTGCATTAATGTATTATTCATCTTTATCTCTCAAGCACTTTGAACAATGTCTCTGGCTAAACTCTGGCATTTTCATTACTGTGACCCACCTACAAAATGCTATTTTTGCACTTCTTAATTGTTTTGTTATTAATATCTATATATATCAAAAGATTATACATCAAAAACCTGTCTGTGTACTAAAAATATATATTTTGAATACTTAGGCTTCAGCTATGGCTCCATATGGTTCAATAAGAGTCCTCTTGACCTCAATAAATGAATCGTTTGATTTCCACATAGAAAGGTGAGGGCACATGTTTGCATGAGATAAAAAAATCAACCAGAAACATAAAATAATACAAATGTTGTGCTTAATCCTACCAGATCCTTTAGTTGGCTTTGGTTGTTCATACTCTGCTACCACACCATAGATGTTAACTTTTGTATTAACAGAAGTCATGGCAGATCCAATGGGCATGTACACGTATTGTTTGCTATCCATTTGTCCACACACTGGAAACACGCCAATACTTGCCTACAAAATTAAAATGCATAAGTTTATCGTTAATAATTATCAAAATTCTCAATGCATGTGCAAGTACTAAAGTATAATTTTTGGGTAAAGAATATGTAAAGGTGAACAATAAAAATAATTAGGCAAAACATAAAACAAAAAAACAAGAAATACTAAAAACAAATAAAAGCAATACTAAAACTAGAAATAAAAGAAATATTTATAAAAGTAAGATGCCCGATTTGGCAACTGTATGACTAATAAAGAGAACATGAAGACCCTAATGAATCTACTTCAAGGCCCTTGTCTAGACTCTAAAATTAACCCTTTTGACAGAAGAGGTGCTGACTAATAATTTTGAAGCTCTTCTTAAAGATATAACTTTGTTCTCATCAACAAGACGACTCGTGGTCTTCAATATTTACAGAGAATACAAATTCCATCCTTCAAAAGAAGCAACCCTTTTTTGACTAATCGATATTCTACTGTAGTAGAGAAAGGGTTTGAGCAGCTTATAATAAAAACATAATTTATGCAAAAAACTCAACTGTCTTCCACTCCAAACAATTATTATTGTTGTTATAACCACAAGCATAGCATAAAATAGAAAATTTGAGAATTTCCATATAATGAAATATTTGCACCTTCCTCATTGAAAAATAGAGTATACTTGTCAATACACTAACAGATTCAAAATTAGAAGTTAATTAGACTCAATATAACTAACTTCCAAAAAGAATGAAGAGAACTTATATATGAAATTAAAGAATCAAAAAATACATTCTTAGATGAAATTCTAATCACCTTAGCCCATGAGGGCACAGTGCAATGGCTATGGATGGTGTTGTTATTGCATCCTCCTAGGTTCAACTCCCCACTGAGCCAGTGGGCTCACAGGCTTAGTACCCTTATTGGACCACCGCACTCATAGGTTTGGATTGTTGTTGTTAGGGGATAAGGCCCCCCAATTGTGGTCCCACCAGCTGGGCCTGGTTAATGCCCAAAATTGAGGTTGAGGACCCATTGAAACCCTGAATTAATCAATCAAAAAAAGAATCTAATCGCCTTAGAACGACTTAGGAAATTAAATAATAACCACCCAAGAATCAAGATGCAAGGAAAACCAAACCTTGATCGACCTTGGTCAAGACAAAGCATCCATAGTCAAACTGACTAAAAAACAGCCATATAATAAAAAAAGAGTTTGCACATTTTGTCTGCCTACGAGGGCTTTTGACACCCAATATATTATAAAAAGGCTACCAAACATATCAAACTATAGAGAAAGCTCATTACCATCTTTTAAAACTAATGTTTACTAGAGTCCCAAATAGCAATATACCAACTTTGCCCAACTTTAGAAGTTATGCAATCTACTACAACACTAGTCTTTCTTCCCTTTTACCATCACACAAAGAAGAACATGTTATAGGGAAGCTTAGCACACACAAGAAAACTCTAAATGCAGACCTTGTTGAAATGCAACCCATCAATTGGCAAACCTACTTGTTGATGATTGTTTTTAGACAGGTCAACAATAGAGTAAAATACTGAGTATCCCACTCTCTCTTGAATAAAGCCTCTCGAATGCTAAACAAAGTGACCAATCGAGACAACTCCAAGGTTCCTTATTTATAACTTATAGTGGATGAACTCAGTGATTACATGTGATCTTGCTGATTATCACAAAGGGACTTACATTAGACTTTTCTTCATTCATTCAACTTATTTCTCCTTTCAATGTGGATGATTTATGTACAATGCATCAATGATAAAAAAGGGAAAAAAGATAGGGTTTAGGAAGCTAATCTAAGGTCAATGAAGCAATGACGATGCATGGATAGACAAACTCCTTAATTAACCTAACTCCACTTCGCCAAGGATGCCTACAATTACATGAAGTTGGTGCAATCTCCTAAGGATAGCGAATGGTTTTCAAATCGTGAAGGCTCACATAAGCACCCATCAGATGGCGTAGCTCAAACAAGCATCCACAATTGAACTTGAGCAAATAAAGCTCACACTAGCTTTACACAACACTTCACCGGCGATGAATGTTAAAAGCATGAGCTAGGAGTTGATCAAATATTCAATACAACATACATAACATCAAAGAGCTTTTAAACTATTTCTAATCTACTTGAAACATCTCTCCACTTCATCGAAATACAAAAAACCAAGTTACTCCACAAGACCACTTAATACCAAATAAACTCCAATGTCTTTGCATTAATCTTGAGAAATATTTACAACTTCAAGTCCTCTCAGAAAATTTCGAGAGTCTCTTCCTACTCTACTCCTACTTGCCTACAATCTAAATCTAATCTCTAATGATTTACAAATAAGGCAACAAGGCCTTTATATAGAGGTCCATATTACAATGAATGGCTAAGATCATTTCACGTAGCCAAGGGTCCAGATCATGCCAACAAGGTAGTTTGTTACAACTTGCTATTTTTAGTACACAATAGAGGCAATGAAGGCACGTTTTCCAAGAAGATAAGGATACGATGGAATCTTTTAGAGCATCTTCCACATGGACATCCTCTTTGTCTTCTTGCTTGTTGTAGATGCATTGAATGTAGTCATATAACGTGGCGAACTATGATTAGATGATGATATATACCCGCCACGTAGATGCCATCTCAGCATATTTATGGATTTCAATTGTTAATTCAATTTGTTCTGTGGGCATATTCCCAAATTGTATCATCTTTGTGATGTCTTCGATGTGATTGCTTGAACTTGAATGCTTGGGAATACTCCTTGTTGATCTTGCCTTGTTCATTGTAAGTATCATATGTATGATGCTTGTAGCTCATTTGAACTCTGTAATGCTTCTTCTTCTTGTAGGTAGGTTGATGATCTTCCTTGATGCTTCTTCGTGTAGAGTAGATGATGATGATGACATGAAGTAGAGTAGATAACGATGCTTCGTTGAGTAGGAGACTCTTTTGATACTTGAAGATTGAGAGAACTTGAAGCTTGGATTGATGAATGTCTTTGCTTGATGATATGATGAAGTATACTTGAACTTGATGTGATCTAACATGATGTCATTGATGTTTCCTCTGCAATAGCAATTTCTTGACTTCACTCCTTGGATGAAAGTGACTCCAAGCGCTTGCTCCTCATATGACTCCTTATCTTAATCCAAGCTCCTGCAACACAGACAAAACAATCATATTAAACAATTGATAAGATTGCATTCCATAGCATATAAAAACTAATCTTAAGCATCCAACATCCCTTCTAGGTCTAGGCGCTCATTTAGGTGTAAGGAGGAACAAAGTGCGCCTAGCACAAGATAACTTCATACTTATCATTTAGATGACTTCAAACAATTATAATAGCTTAAAATGATCCCTCCTCTCAAGGCGCCCACTTTAAGATGCAAATTTAGGTGTTCTTGTTTGAGGCGCCAATCTAGGTTGCAGAGGTAGAAATAGGCACCTTACCCTTTTAGCCTTAATTTTGTCATTTTTGTGACTCCAAACAATTGAACATGACTTAGAATGGCTCATTTCATCTAGGCGCCCACTTTAAAATGTCATTCCATGTGTTTTCTTCCTAGGCGCTCATTGAGGTGTGGAGAGACAGGCAAATGCGCCTAGCATACTTGCCCTATTTTTGGCATTTTGATGGTTTTAACTCAGTGAATAAGTGTTTAGAGGACTTCTCACCTCACAATGACATCAAATTTCATAGTTTTAAGTCCTTTTACAAGGCGCCCAAACTCATTTCTCCTTCCTAGGCGCAATTTGAGGACCAAAATCACTAGAAATGGCGCCAAACATACATGAGGGATTGATAATGCTCTAAGGTGCACAGGACTTACTCCAAGTTAGGCGCATATTTAAGTGTGATGGAACTAAGAAGGGCGCCTAAATTAAGTTGAGGCAGAAATTGATGATGGCAAAGCTCTAAGGCGCCTTTTAATGATCTCAAATTCATGTATAATGCTTAAGAAACTCTCCTTTACCTTGGGCGCAAAATCTTGAGTCTTTTGATGATGCTTATTTCTCATCAACTCTAGGCGCAATTTGAATGATTATATTGGTGCAAATGGGCGCCTTGATGAACTTAATCTCCCTTGGGGCGCAATTTGAGGTTGCTAGGAGTAGGAAAGGGCGCCTAGACTCACTATTAGTGTTCTTCAAAAACTTTAAGTCAAACAACTCAATTAGGCACAAATTTAGATATCTTCATTCACTCTATGATCAAGGCGTCAAAACTGGGTTATTGAGGCATGAAGTGCGCCTAGACTCAATTAGGTGTTCACTTCAAGTTTTTATGATTCTAAGTCCTTGTGAAAGTTCAAGAGAAACCTCAATAATCTTAACACTTACAAACTCAAGCATTTTCTTCTTAGGCGCTCATGATGATTAAAACCATAGGAAATGGCGCCTAAGGTTTAATGTGGCATTTACCTCCAAATTTCATGATCTTCAAACGTTGTAAAACTCCTATGAATTCGTTCAACTCCAATTCATTCAATGTTTATCGATGCCAACTTGATTTCTCTTCTAGGCGCACTTTGATGATGGTGGAGGTATGATATGGCGCCTTGGTATAGCTAGACATTTATTTGAACTTTTAATGATTTAAACCATTTGGCATGTTCATAAGGACTTCCAGACCCTCAAGCACCCTCCAAAGGTGAAGAATTCAATCATATTTTGCCTGGGCACCAAAGTAGGGTTGCATTGATAGAAAGTGGCGCCTAACTTATAATGATGAATCGTATTCAAGTTGAGGCGCATTCTAAGGTCCATTGGGATACAAAATAGCGCCTAGGGCTACAAGGATGAATCAAACACTTGCTCAAACTCCATCAAAAGACCACTTCATCCTTAGGTGCTCATATTGAGGTTATCCATTTTACTCTGTTATCAAGGCGCCAAAATGGATAGTTTTTGACACAAAAATGCGCCTCCTCTAATGATAATCTCAAGCCCTTTACTAGGCGCACTTTTGTGATGAGTAAAACATGAAATGGCGCCTAAGGTTTAAATGCCTTTTCCTTGTCAAATTTTGAATGTTTAAGGCCTTTTAACATCAATTCCAATCAAGGCGCCTATTTTGGGGTGGTTGGAAGTGTGTTCTCCTCTAGGCGCATGTAATGTTCCATTTTTGGCACATTGATTATTATGGGCATTTGTGCTTGTTCCTAATCTTTTGGAGGCTATCCAACATGTCTGGGAAGAACTCCAATGTTCTTGGACTGGTCTTAGTTCAGTCTGCAGAATAGTTAATTGGGTTTTCCTTATGTAAATGGATAATTTTGTCATGGTTTTGAGCTCAGTTGATGTTTCGAGTAACAGTGATGGTTTCTAAAGTTTGATCGGGCTTCTGGTTTGCTCTCCAAGATTCTTGGAGGAGTTTTCTATTTTTGGAAAGTCACTCGGAAGGCATCGTTGCACATCCCAAACCTTACAGAGCATATTGGTTCAGTTTATTTTGCATTCGGAGGCTGTTTGGGATTTTCCGCAAAATTTAATATTTAATGAGCTATTTTAATTATTATTTTCACTTAAGTTCCTAGGGGTGAAAATAATTATTAAATTATTAAGTGTTATAGCTCATTAGAAAGGGAAAAACATATTCTTTTATGTAGGCACATAAAAGTGAGCACTTAAGTGGAGGAAAAAAGAAATACTTAGAAAGGGAAAAACATATTCTTTTATGTAGGCACATAAAAGTGAGCACTTAAGTGGAGGAAAAAAGAAATAATTTAAGTTAGAAGGAAAATGCTATTATTTTCAAGAAATAATTCATTTCCTTTTAACTCCTCCAGTGCCTTATAAAAGAGAATGAGTTCTCTTTTAGAAGGGTTATGTTATGTTTTTGATATTGATTTTGGTTTGCAAATGGATTGAACCTATGAGTTCTTCCATATTCTATTGAGGACGAAAACCCTCTTGTAAAATCCTCTTGAGGACGAAAACCCTCTGGAGTTTGAGTGTGGTTTCACACAGAAATCACCATTGTACTGGAGCTGGTTTGGAGTTGATAGATTTTTGAGGAATTTTGTATACATTTCGATTTTGTTTTGTGTGGGATTTTATATGAAATTTTGGTGTGAGAATATTGGATGTTATTTCATGTGTTGGTGTGTGCTTGAAATGGCTGTACTATGTAGTTTGGTTGATATTGATAAAAATTTATCATTCTAATATTTGGAGTCGATCTTGTTGGGAATGTTGTTGTGAGATCTTATAGTCACTCTCAATACAAATTTGATGTGGTTTTGAGACTCATCTGAATTTATGTGAGCATCCGTACTCTTCTGTGGCCGTACTATGCAGAGTTGGGAGATTTTAACCATGAATGTTTTTGAATATGAAGTTGTTTGGAATGTCATTGTGTGGTCTAAACATCTCTTTTCCATCCATTTGTAGTGGGTTTTGATTCATTTCTGAGACTCTCTATGCATATCCATACAGTCTCTGCCGTACCATGCTGGAAGAGATTTATCTTCATTGTGATTTGCATTGAAAGATTTAATGAGAACTTGAGATTGGATTTTCATTCTTATCCTCCAGCGATGCCTTTTCAAGTTATTGCAGATTGTTAGAGGTTGAATTCATGTCATGCTTGCTGATCCATACTGGACAGCCGTACCTGGGAAGTACGATTTCAGTTGTGATTAATGTTTTCTTGTTTGGAGGTTACATAATATGGTATTGTTTATGTTATGACTGAGCGCTTATTTGGAGACTAATTCTATAGAGTTCTGAACAGTTTGTGATGAAATAAGGTGAGATCAAGTTGTCCAATGGCCATACAGTCCTGGCAGATGTATGAATTTTGTGATCAGACCAC
Organism: Cunninghamia lanceolata; assembly: GCA_027924645.1. Taxonomy (NCBI): domain Eukaryota; kingdom Viridiplantae; phylum Streptophyta; class Pinopsida; order Cupressales; family Cupressaceae; genus Cunninghamia; species Cunninghamia lanceolata. The sequence continues at coordinate 7,228,623 of BSBN01000082.1, forward strand.
TTCCTTCTCATAGTTGTTTGTTATCTGTGAGGGTATTTGATAATATGTGTCTGATTTGGGGCAGTTTACAGTGTGTTTTGGACATTGAAGTGCTTAAGTGTGTTTGAGATCAGCTACAAGGCTGCCCTACAGAAGATAAGGGACTGATTTGCAACTCAGTTTGAACAGCAGTAGTCATATACAGTGTTTCAGTTTATAATCAGTTTGCTATCATGATGTTAGTGATACTGATGGTTTGTGCATAATCATCATTTTAATGCATAGAATCTTATGATGGTGATATGATGATCAAGTTGCTTATTTTTTAGTAGTATGCAATTAGTCCTCATTGTATTCATTCTATATATGTTACAAGAACACTATAACCCCTGGATGGTATACCACCAGTGTGGAGAAAGAACCTTTCCTTGTTGTTCTCACCCACTTGGACAAGTGGAGAATACCCACTGAATAAGTGGATGGTTTGCAATCTTTCATTCGTGTCCCTTTACCCACTAAACGTGGTGAATCCCCACAAACTTGTGGATGCCTGCATATGCAAATGAATGTTTCTTTTTTGCATAATGTTTAAAATTGTAATCTGAAATGCATTATGCTCTCACCTCGCCCAGTTGGGATCTTGGTGATCAGAAGTGTGGAGGAATTGAATTGTGCTAACACTGTTTATCATTATTCTCTATTTTGGAAAAAAATTGGGGTTGTATATTACAGCGCACATCTCGATTTCTACTTTAGGCACACTTATGGGTTTGCTGAGATGAGAAAACGTGCCTAACTTCCTGGAGCAAATTCGTGCCTAGAAAACAGAAGTCCCCAGGGTAAGGTATATTGAAAAATATATTTAAGTAATTGAATTTCTTATACTTTAAATATTTTTCAATATACCTTTCAGAATGTTTGAGATAGGTCTCAGATCCACCAGATTTAACATGCAAATTATAGAATTTGGAGGATCCACCAGATTTCAGACTTAGCCAATTTTCAGGATATCAGACTTAGTCATTTTTTAGGATCTCAAAACATCAAGATCAGATCATCAGGGGACTATAGGACTCAAACACCACTGACTTCATCATGAAAAGGACATCATCCAAGACTTAGCAAAACATCAGAGCTCAAAAAAAAAGGGGTCCCCATTTGCAATGGGGCAATGTGTGATTAGGTCACAACACTACTAAACAACTCAAGTAGAGAAATAGTTGTTACTATCACAAATCTTCCAAAAGATTCCACTCTCCCAAAGTCAATATGATTTATGTACGTCAATACCCAAAAACTCCAATGATTCACAAATGGACCCATCCTTGTGTTACAACCATGCATTAAGACAAGGTTTACAAATCACTTTCTACCATATTACCAGGATTGAAAAATTCAATTTGTTCAAGAGGCCAAAGAAATTTGGAAATCCAGAACTTTCAAAAAAAATCAGTAAAATTTCTATAGAAATTGAAAACTCTAGACTGACTGAAAGTCAAACAAATCCAGCTGGTGCAAATCCGGATCCAACCAGATCTGGTAATAGTGCTTTCAACCATCTCTAGTTGGAATTTACCACTATCCACACTAATATCCTTCTGACTCTCAATACGTAATTGCCCCCAATATAACAAGAAAACAATAACAGAAAGTAGCATGCAATGCATAGTATATGCACCCCATAATTTATTTATCATAACAAGTACCCACTCCTATGGGTACTGAGCTCTATTCAACTAGGCCAAGATGCATCATGCAACTTCCAAAGATGGAGAAGGAAAATGCATGTTAATAAACACACTAAGGCTACCACCAGCTAGAGGGTACTTCTTTATGTAAGCAGGGAAAACCCAATCAAAACCTCACCCAAGTCAGAAGAATGGCAAAGTGACTTGAGATATCTGCTATTCATACATGGCAAAAGCATAATAAATCCATACCTTAGTAAAGGAGAAAAGGAACAGATTTTAGGTGCCATTTGGAGGTGGCAAAGCTGCAATGAAAACATGACAAAGAAGTGGCATAACCATTATGAAATCGTGCCAGCCTCAAGAAAGAATACACAAGTAAAAATTCCACTTTTCAAGTGGCTATGCCATAAGAAAACCATGACAATGAAGTGGCAAATGATTAGTGAAACCACAACTTAAAAGGGCATAAACATTAGTAAAGCACACCAAGCTCATAAGAGGTTTAGTTGTCAAAGTATGGCACACAATCTAAGTGGCAAAGCCAATGGAAAGCATGCTTTAAAGGTGGCAAGGTTTTTTAAAAAATGCACTATAGGTGGCAGGAGTGATAGTGATCCATACCAAAGCTTGAGTCACTTGAAAAACATAAAGTGAGACACAAATCTGGAGTGGCTTAGCCCCAAAGTTCTGACTAAGTTAGAAAAGGTGGCAAATGGCTCATAAAAGCACAATAAACATTTAGGGGGAAATAAACATAAAGTGAGGCACACTTTTTGATGGGAGCACTTTCCAGTTTCAGACCAAAAACCCATTTACAGGGAACACAATCAAAGAGAATTCAGAATTAGGGACAGGAGATAACAAGATAATCACACAGATTTTAACAGACAAATACATATGGCAGGAGGAATATATAAATGCCGATTCTATTTAACAAAGAAATTCATAAGAGACATTAATCTCAACAAACTCTTTACTGTTCTTTTCTATTATCAAAAACAAAACTTTTTCATACACCATCAGCCTCTAACAGACGGCCTACTATGTGCAGATAAACCAAAAAGCTTCCTAACTACACTCCAATCCTTCTCACGATCTGTCCTCGCCCTGTCTTCTTCCCGTCCTCCTTCTACCCATTCGTCCTCCTATGCAACCGTCGGCCAACTATTTATTCCCTCTTTTCTCAGCTGTGGTCGATTCGTCTTTCTCAGCCATCGAGAACTTTCCTTGTAACCGTCGCGTGCATGTATGGATTCTTTACTGTCATGCTTCGACTATCATGATTCCTTCAACAGGTACAAACTTTACTGCAGCCGTTCCTTCCTTGTGATCATTCGACTTCCACCAACTCTTGTAACTGTCTTCAGCAGAAATGACACATGACATTGCTGGAAAAAAAAAAAAGAATAACTGACGACAGAGAAAGATCCTCCCCTGAAACAAAATCCTGCCGCATGGTGACAGGAAGTACAAAGATGCAGAGTGACAGAAGCAACAACGAACACCAAAAACACCACAAAAACCCCAAACTGCAGAAATAGAAACAAAAACGCAAACCAAAAGTTGAGGGCGAGCGATGCCACTGCATCACTTTTGGAGTGGCAAAGCCACTAAAAAATTCCACCTATGATCAAAAAGTGGTAGTAAGTTAAGTGATCTCCACCAAGGATTAAAAGGACAAAACAGTCGCACTTTCCAACTAGCTTTGCCATGACAAAACTCCTCCAAGTGCAAGAAAATCCAAATTCGAGTGTTGGGCATAATCTCATGGTCAAGGTTTCAATGTTCAGTAGAAAATCCATCCAATTTTGGAAGAATTCTATTTTATAAAACTGCTACTTTTAGGATGTATGTTTTTTCACGGAATGGTGAGAGGAGCTCAAAAATACTTTCTATTTTTAGAAAGTTGCTTTTTCTGATTTCAAAAAGTTGCTCTTTCAAAAAATCATTTTTCAGAGGCAGTCATCAATTTCATATCCATGGATAGGATTTCAACAATTTTCATAGGCTCTAAAAATAGTTCGCCATATTTCAGAGACTACAAAAGATTTCACAAAGTTTGCAAGTCAATTATTTTAGATTTTTGAAAATCATTTAAGTGACAAAAGTGGCTATTTTGAGGAGATAGATATGAGCTTTCATTAAGTTTTTATTTTATTTATTTGTTTTAGAATTAGTTGTTTTAAAATTGTTGTATTTCCTCTTTTCAGTAGATAGGGATAGGATTGTGTAATGTCCCCTTTTGGGATTGCCCTAAATCTCACCATAGTATCACAAATTTAATATAGTTAGAGCTATAACTTACCAATTGAATGCTTGAAGCAAGATAAACCTGATTTAGATCCTGCAATCATGTTAGTTATCAACTTATAAATACACATATAATCCAATGATGTTACAAATAGGATTATGATCACTATTATAATATTCAGAATGTACACATGGGATTCCTTTTAAGGTTCTATCCCAACAGCCCATCGTCATTACGGAGCACCACTTGGTAGTTCATACAAGGTGCCTTGAGCCGTTCCATCCAGCCCAGGAGCACGGAATGACACCCGCCATTCGGCCTTCCAGCCCCACTCGGGGTGTCCTTACTGGAATGGACTCTGTAGCTACTTGCATTCCTTATATGCACTATCTCTGCTCCAAAATGGACTGACCAATTGGATGAGAATCTTAAGGAAGTCATTATATTGATTGTATTGTGCATAGGCAAAATTATAGCAAGAATAGCAGTATTAGGAGAATAACAATATCTGCTGTTATTAATTACTGCATTTATATCTCTGCTGATATATATATATATATATATATATATATATATATCACTGCTGAAGTCTGCAGATTTATCTCTGCTCTAGTTCGTATTCCATGTCTTTTCTTCCCCCATTCCATGTATTTCCTGAAATCTATTTATATCTTCATATTCTCATGAAGAGAGATATCTCTTGCCAAAGGTGATGTCCTTACAAATGGACATGTCTCTTAATTATCAATTGCTGGCTCTTCCAGATTAATACAACTTAGTTTACTTAATGCAAATTGTATCCTCTTTACCATATTTAATTGTACCATTCTAATAAGACAGTCGCACTTCCTAACAACTTTTGTCTTCTTCCAAAAATCGCATTACCTTATTATAATTGATCGGACTTCTTAAGTGCTCAACATCTTAGCAAATAAATAAGATGTTTTACTCATTTACATAGAGTGCTCCATCATTAATAAATTAAACAAATCGAATGCTTCTTAGTATGAATCGCATCCTTCATATATTTAATGCCGCCCTTTTATTTTCATAACTGCTGCACCTGTCGTTTATAAACTCCAAGAGTAGCATTAATAAAGGAGTAGGTCTTTTAAATCAATATTGTTTATTTCACTTTAAATGCTGCCTTAGAATATAATATTTGCTCCTCATATATTCACAGTCTTAGAAAGTAATCTGCTCTTCATAACGTCTTAATCGTGCATCATTTTTAATTGCTGCTTAGTCAGCCCATAGGGGAGGGGATATTACAGATTGCTTTAAAGCAGCATTTCTTTGCAAATATTTTATTATTATTTTATCCCTAAAAGCTGCCTCTTGAGAGATTATAAATAAGTGCCTAGAGCACATAATTTGTAATATAAATCGATGTGAGGCTTATGCTGCAGAAACTAATGTTTAGCTAAAGTTATTGTCTCATTGTGTTTGTAATTTCTTCAAGTTTATTGAATTGAATAACTTTGTCAAACTTTGTAACGATGTTCGTTTTTCATTAAATAATAACTTTGTGTATCACTTGGCAATTTATTTGTTGGGATTGTGTGATGTTTATTTGTTTAATCATCTCCTATTGGTGTAAATTTGTTGGCCTCTGTTTTGGCCAATAGTAAGCATACATTTGTGTTTTTCCTTCAAATATTTGTTTGCAACTGAATACTAGTCCCTATTTAAGCCAATACGAAGTTATCTCCGTTTATGCTTGAATTAGTTTATCCTCCTTATATCTGAAAACCTCACTACATATCTTGACTATTGACAGTCTATTGCTTGCATCCAAGACAAAAACTTTACCTTTAATGCAAAACCTCGTTGAAATCTTGTACAATGTGCATACTTGTAAATTTTGTTTATAGTTTTAGGTTTTAGGTTTAGTTATGTCTCAATGAGCTTACCCTTACAATTTGAAAAATGGTTCGACCGTACACACTGTTCTATTTTACGTTGTCTTCAAAGAGAAAAATTAAAAATTCTAACATGCTATAACATCCAACTTGAACGAAACAAAAAGTTTTTCAAACAAGAAGCTATGATGACAAATGTTATATGTAAAATAATTTATTATAAAACAAAGTTCACTTGCCTAATCCATTGTTGTGCACGCTCAATCATTGTAACTAGCATGTTGGACTTACCACAACATCATTTTTTTGGAGCTTTTATGGCAATGTTAGCATCCAAGACTAACCTTATCCCCTAATGCTTCATGAAATCCACACCATGTCCATTCCTAAAGCACTTCGATGGAGTTAACCAACATAATCCAAGTATTGCAAGAAAAGGATGAATTATACTAGGCGATGAAGGAATTCCCTAAAAGCCCAACAAATGAAAAGTGGACAAGCTACAAACAATGTTGAAGATGAGTTAGTGTTGGTCCATGGTATACTTTTAGCTAGAAGGTTAAGCATCTCTTTACTAGTGCTTGATGAGGAATCAAAATAATAATAATAAATATCAATTGTGATTAAGAAAACCCAAAGCCCACCCAATTCTAAAAGCACCACACTCACTACTCCAAGCAAATTAAATCCTACAATCACTAATATCAACCAAGTGTTACATTCTTTTCACATGTACTTCCTCTCACATTTATAGAAAGATCTAAATCAAGTGCCATATTTCATAAGTAAAAGCATCAACTACAAATCACATTCGAGACTAACACTTATTTACTTGGAATCCATGCATAGTCAAACTTGACTAAAATGGTTCCTGGGGAAAAAGCATAGGAGGAGAAACAAAACCTTAACCATATGTTGTATATAGGCCCACGACCCGCTAAAAATACCTCGAGTTTTTCCATTGATTGACAAGGAAGATGCATGCCCCAACAAACCAAATGATATCACACTTAAGTGAACATTCAAGGAGAAAGAAAAAATCTTGTCCAACAACATTTGCATTTTGTTAAGAAATTAGAACTTCCACAATCAATTTTAATTTTTTTTTTATTTCTATGAATTGTTTACCTATGTATATTCAAGTGACCTCTACAATGACTCATTTCCTTGAGTAATCATTTCTTTAGTGGCCATTCTCAATTAATGTTGGTAATAATCACAAGGCAAGGCAAGAGGGGCAACAAAGCACATGAAAACCTCTCAGAGATGTTAGCATTAGATAGAAGATGTTTACACAATAACCCCGAGACTTTCATCCCAAATCCTATTATGGATCACAAACCCAATGTTTTCTATTTTGATAAGATTTATCTTTATAGCCACTAAAATCAAACAACATAATCTGTTTTGAAAGTTCAATCATGGCTAAACTCCTACATGTTCTAAGGCACAAGCAAACAAGAGGATGAAATCTAGGTGAAGAGGTAAGAAAGTGAGATTCAGGGAGATGAGAACCAAAGTAGAATGTGGCTTGTCTACAATCCATTCCTCATGAATGAACTCAACAACAAATGATTTGCATTGTGATGCCAAGTGTTGGGTTTGTGATCCAAATATAGTGTAGTTTTTATGTTTAGATAAAAGATTTTCGTAAAGTCACCCATACATAAGTGACTTAGAATTAAGGTAATTAGATGTTAATTGAGTTTAAATATCAAGGAGGTTAGGTGGGTAGCCTAATGGGTGGTTGGAGAAGTTACTGTTTTAAGCAATATGCATTTATCAACCTACTTTTGATGGTGTCGTGCATAAGGGTTTTGTCCTCACCTTCCTTTGTTAATCAATACATAAATTCTGTTTGCCTCTCATTTGTCAATCTTTTTGGATCTGATAACCAACAAGTGGTATCAAAACATACAAAATAGTCTATGTGATCATTGGTATGGTGTTTGCGCATGATATATAAATGGTAGCTTTTGTTCTTCTCTCATTGCAACAAATTGTTTATCAATCTATTCTTGTCAAATGTGACATTGCACTGTATAAAACGTAACATTGCATTGTTTGGTATTATTAAGTTGTTTTATTAGAGAGAAAGGGAAGAGTGTGTTCAATTTCATCCCTTGACACAAATCTGATTGAAGTATACTCTTATAGAGGCACCAAAAGTCTTGACCATGTTGAAGGTGTAAACGAGGTGCAAGGAACTGCCCCACAATCGTGATCATAATGATCTGACTTCATGTTTTGCAACAAACATTTCAAAATTTGAGCAAATTTAGGCATGTCAGATGAAAATGATATACACAAATCTTAGCAGCCTTATATGGGCAATGGTGTCCTTTTATTCTACTCCAATCACTGGCACTACTATTGTTGTATACGAAAATACAAAGCAAGAGGTGGGCACAGTAAATAATATAAAAGAAAGATATGTTGTAAAAGACATGCAAAAGGGAGGTCACAAGTTCAAGATGTGTGACTACAACAAACCAGTAATATTGTTTGATTAAATTGTAGGCTGGCAATATTGCAGATTCATTTTTGGCTGATCTTGAAGACTTGCTCAACAAAGTTGTGCCACTCAATGACCATGAGAATGATGGTGCAAAGGATGAGGCAAAGATGTCGATGATAAGATGGCTGATAAAACTATTAATCATGATGATTTGGGCAGTATTTTTGTAGTCAGCATACAATACCTTTGTTATGTTTTGTTAATATGGTTGTATCCGACTTTGTATTAATTGCTTGTCAGCTTTTGGGTAGTTATTAGGAGTCAATTCGTAAACGGTTTTTGTTCTAGTTGGCAACCATCAAGTTCTTTAAATTGACTTTGTGTAATCAGGTAAAGCAGTCTGATCCTTTGCTGATCATCTCTGATCTACTTCTGTAAGAACTTCATATGAATAAAAATATATTTCTATTACTCTATCTGGTATGCATTGTTATTTATGTTCTTTAATTCAAGTATTACCTTTATCAGATGGAAGAGTAAACAATTTCAAACTTACAAAAGAACCTGTGTTATATGGACATTATGTAAAAGTCGAAGCAACACCTAGACCTCAATCCATTTTCCAGAAATTGTAGACACTGTAGCATCTAGGACGTTGAAACACAAATTAGTAATCCAATCACCAACAAAAGTTCCTGACCCCTGTTATAGCAAATATATATGCCACCCTAAAATTTTGGTATGCCCTTCTTCTTAAAAACAACGAGTGATTTTGGATTTATTCTTAATTCCCACAAAGTAACATAACCAAAACATTTGTTTCTCTCCAATCAACCATAAAATTTGTCATAGCTGAGTTGGTAAAAGTGTTTTTCTCAAACCTAGAGGTTCTGGTTTCAAACCCTACCAAGACCAGGTTGCATATCAAAAATAAGTTTGTTCACCTACATTGTTAGAAATACTTGTAGATGACTTGGTGTTGCGTATATTGTTAAAACATTCCATCAAGACCCACGAGTCTCAAAAAGGTCAAAATTGCACATACAAAGTTTGTTGTCAACTTATTTTCTGCTGTAAATCAGGAAAACAGCTACCTATAGTCACCTGCTTTAGTCTAACCTTTTCATACAACCACATTTTCCTGTAAAATTGATATTTTTGGTAAGTACATTCAGCCAACTTTCCGGCAAGTACCTGCAAGATGGGCTTCAGATTGTCAAAGAGCTAAATTTGAAAATTTGAAAATCAGAACAAAATTTTGATTTTGCATTGATGAGGGTGAAATCAGCCTAGTTCAAGCGCAAAACTTCAAAACATCATAACTTTCTAATACAGTAGTCAAATTTGTCATAACTCATTTTGGACGTATAGGGGGTGTCTAAAACCCACTGTTTCTGTCTGTTTTTCAATTTAAAATGCCCTCTTATTATTTTCAATACTTTTTAGTGAATCATTATAAACAGGCCTTGGTTTTCGTGTGCATCATTGGTGGTACCAGACACCCATTCTTTTGTTCATCATGGGTAAAGGCCTATCCTCTATCAAGATCTTTTGTTGTTCAGATAACTTTATTATTCTTATAGAGGCAGATATGTGTAAGGAGAAGCAAGGAATTTAAGCTTTTGTCTTTCTATATCTGAGCATTATCGGTGGTACCCAACTTGTTTCCTGTGATGCATATGTCAACCCTTTTTTGTGTTTCGGGAACGGTGTCGATAGTGCTCTGGTGACAATCTTCACCATTCAAAGATAATTCAATTCATTATAGAGATGGTGGACTTCCCAGCTCTCATTTGATAGAGGAAAAGGTGTTGATCAACTTTTGAGGTGTTATTGTAACATTTTGTGTTATAAGTGTTGCAGTTTACTGATGATCCTTTACAAGTTGGATCAATTAGAGATGTGTGTAATGGCTCTTCACGTAGCTAAGTCAATCAGAAAATTTTTTGGTCTCTTGAGAGACAATGCATGCACTGATTCGGGATTATTGATGGTCCTTCATGAAATGGATCAATCAGAGGTGTTTGTTGATGATTCTTCACAATTTGGATCAATCAGAGGTTTTGGTCTCAAGGAGACAGATTTTGGTGTCAACTAGCATAGTTGAATCATAGGGTAGATGTTTTATGCTACAATTTCTGTTCAATAAGAGACAATAATTGGTGTGGTTGGATCATCCAATAGTCTCATATCAAATGACCAGATTCAGGTACATGAATCACAAGCCAATGTTGAGTGAGGTACACTCCAACATCAGAAAGTTATGTCAAGAGGCTGCAAAGGAAACGGCAAACACAGGGCACAGGAGGACGGGATATGAGGAACACTGTAGGCATATCAACACAGGTTGACCAGGGTACTGGAATACAGAATCTCCCTTCTGATCAAGGGGGTTTGTTGGGTTTGTGATCTAAAATTAGTTTAGTTTGTAGGTTTAGTAAATCAAACCTTTTTCTAATGTCACTCATGCATAAGTGACTTAGAATTAAGGCAATCAGATGTGAATTGTGGTCATGTATTGAAGTGGTTAAGTGGTTAGGTTAATGGGTGATTGGACAAGTTACCATTATGAGCAATGCCTATTTATCAACCCCACCTTTGATGGTGTGGTGTATAGGGCCTATGCCATCTTCCCTTCTTTTGTAAAACCTTTCATGAAAAAAACTTCTTTTTTGTCAATCATTCCTTTATTTATTAGTTTATTTTTTGGGCTTTATTGCCAACAACAAGGGTGATGGTGCAAGGGATGCCACACCAAACTTGCTAGAAACTCCAATGTGTTATGTAAGATACAACCATGCAAAAAAAAATGCAAAGGACAGTAGTAAACTATTATATGTTTATATGAATTATAGATGTAGAAAAACAAGCTCTTATATTCACCATGAACAACATATTGATATGATACATAGAAATATCATGCTCAAAAAGGTTGGGACATGGTTAAATAGAGACTCATCTCTTAACCCCCAGCACTTGTCTCTCATGTTGGAGAAGCATCCCCATCACGAAGACACGTATGGGGAAGTCTCCAAACATCAAGAGACTTTAGATAAAGTTTAACTTTATTTGCATCTCCATATATCTTATATATGGAATCCTTAAATTTGGGAAACTTCCCACAAAAGTTTCTTAGATATATCACTTAAAATATATTGGTTTTTATCTTAAGTGTTGATATCCAGTTGAGAAGAGTTACCATTATACGCAATGCCTATTTATCAACCCCACCTTTGATGATGTGGTGTATAGGGCTTATGCCCTCTTCCCTTCTTTTGTAAAACCTTTCATGAATAAAACTTCTTTTTTTTCAATCATTCCTTTATTTATTAGTTTATTTTTTGGGCTTTATTGCCAACAAGGAGGGTGATGGTGCAAGGGATGCTACACCAAACTTGCTAGAAACTCCAATGTGTTATGTAAGATACAACCATGCCAAAAAAAAATGCAAAGGACAGTAGTAAACTATTATATGTTTATATGAATTATAGATGTAGAAAAACAAGCTTTTATATTCACCATGAACAACATATGATACATAGAAATATCATGCTCAAAAAGGTTGGGACATGGTTAAATAGAGACTCGTATCTTAACCCCCAGCACTTGTCTCCCATATTGGAGAAGCATCCCCATCACGAAGACACATATGGGGAAGTCTCCAAACGTCAGGAGACTTTAGATAAAGTTTCTTTGCATCTCCATATATCTTATAGATGGAATCCTTAAATTTGGGAAACTTCCCACAAAAGTTTCTTAGATATATCACTTAAAATACATTGGAAGTGTTGATATCCAGTTGAAAAGAGTTACGAGAACTATATAATACACTAAACAACTTGTAATTTTCTAGTTTTTGCATGAAAAATATATGAGGTTCTTTGTAGTAGAAATTTTTCTTCTCCAAACCAAAAGTCCTACTAACAACAGGAACAATAAAAAGGCTTAAGATGTCTACATGCACAAAAAAATAATCAATTCAAATGATAATATAATTGTATCAGAGTACCCACATACCATGTTTTTAAAATAAGGGCATTCCTGTTTGCATCCCCATCTACCATCTCCAAGTGACAATGGTTTAAAATCTAACTGTTGGTCATGATGATGATCCAGATTCTATATAATTAACCTTTGCTTTCATTGACATCTACTTCTATACTTTAAAATGGTAGTTTTTTTATTTTCAATAATTTTCAATTTTTCAAACTTGCATAGCCATTGTATAATGTTTTTCCTAAATTTATATATTTTTTAGTTTTGCTGCCTCAAAGTACTTCATCTCATATTTTTGACAAATAATATATCAGTACCCATCATTGTCTCCCATACTAGTTACCAGTCCTCGTCTCCTTGTAACTATGAGTTTAAATGCCAAGATTGAATCATGGGTGGGCCATCTGAATGACTTGTCCCCCTTCTTGGCATCAAATGCATGCACTTACGCAAAGACAAAAAAAAATAGTTATAAACAATTCACCTTGATTGATGAGCAACCATTAAAGCTCTAGGGTTATGTTTGTGACTGTGGAGAGTTCCTATAGATTGGAATCGTATTTACTATTTGCAGTATGTAAATCCTTAAACCAAATCAAATGGATTTTTGATAGCTTTGTTATGTATAGAATGTTCTGCACCAACTTCAATACATTTTCTTTTTCACTTCAAATAATGCGCAGTAGGAAACATAATATACAGATAATATGCAATGATGCATGGCGTCGTGTCTAAGTGACTATAGATTGGCATAACAAGAAGACAAGAAAGTACGGAAAAGAAGCAATTTTTGGTCCTATAACAGTTTAAACAGATGCATTTAATAAGTTTCCACTTCAAGACATGACCCCTTGGCCCCAAAAACGTAGAATTAACCCTATTTCCATGTCTAAACCTTAATTGCAGGTTAAATGGTTTTGAGTTGTTTATAGCATTGCCAAGCTCAAAGCAAGGTTGTAAATGAATTATCCAACTGGGAAATATGCATTGAAACACCAAATACTAGCTAACCTTAAAGACAGAAGGATTAGACATAATCACTGGAGAAGCCACCCCAGCCCTATGAATGGTAAAGTCCTAATAGTCTTTCTTACTTCCATGAACCCACTCCATATGGCACTAGCTCAAAGCCACATTTGGCTGTGCAATAAAATGTGCATGTATTGTATCATTGAGTAAAGCCAAGCAAGCTATGTGAATAGAACCCTAAATATCAGTACTAAATATAATAATTTAGTTGATCAACTTCTCAACCATGCAGGATTGGAAGAGTTTAATATTTATCTGAATATTTAGAAATAAATAGATAAACCATCCGGGGTTAGAATTCTTGTCTGAGTTCGCCAAATAGGGCTCAAAGAACGATAGCGAAGAAACAGATGAATGTGGGAAGACTACAACTCATCCATTTGAATTCTACTTCAAAAAAAAAAGTTCAACTCTTACTCATTTCCAAGCAATAAATTAAAAGGGCAATATCGTGACAACAAGTATATACTCAACTGATTTCCTCCAGTCACCCAATTCGCTCTAGTCCCAAGTCCCCCTCAGATCACTCTGCGGTATCAGAAACTTGATCAAGTTTGATAAAGCCGCGCTAAATAGAAGCCAAAATAGTCAAGAACTTTAAGTAACGGAGGGAAGTATCTGGACTGCAGGTTAAATGATCCAACGTTTTAAATTGCATTATTTTGTTTGGGGAATGCGCGTAAGTGTCTATATTTATGTAATTTAGTTGTTTTTATGTTTTTTTAAATTATAAATTTGTGTAATTAATTATTCTGTTTTAATTAAGGGATTTGTGTAAATAAAGGTTTTCATTTTTTGTCAAGATAAATGTTATTAAGGTTGATACCTCTTTAGTTGGGTATTGGCCAAAGTCACCCACAGTACGATCCTAACCTCATCCCTTATATTTCATACCTCCTCCGAGGGTTTGAACCTTAGTGGATGGCGTAATCAAAGAACATACCATCACCCTCACCAATTGTGCTCAACCAATTGAGCTAGAACCCTTTGGTAGTTGGGTTGTCTTTTATTTAAAACAAAGACAATAGTCTCAATTGCATATGCTTGTGGACATTAACTTTATAACAAGGTTAATTCTTGGTATTGCAAAATGTTTGAAAATTAGTTGGGTTGTCTTTGATTTATAACAAGGACAATAAGTGCATGTGTGTGGACATTAACTTTATAACAAGGTTAATTATTGTTATTGCAAAATGTTTGAAAATTAGTTGGGCTGTCTTTGATTTATAACAAGGACAATAGTCTCAATTACAAATGCTTGTGAACATTAACTTTATAACAATTTTAAAACATTTGGTTATAATAAATTATTGATGTATCAATTACTAGCAATTAAAAGATTAAAACACAATTTCAAAAAACAATTATAAAAACAAGGATTATCCATTATTAGTATTGTGTTGTGCCACTCTAATTCACAAAAGAAAGTAGTCTCACCAACAACATTTGTTCCATCATGTTTTAAATACTTTTATCAATACTATTATTAGTGATTATACCTGTTAATGTGTTTTTTACTCACATTAGACACAGATAGAAATTCTACACAATAGAACACCTATCTCTCTTGAAAGACTTCAAATTTACGAAGAATTTGCAATTCCAAGGCTCCAATAGTTAGGTCTTGACATGCATATTGTCACTCAGGGTTCTTTCTATTATGTTATTTTCTCAAGGGGCCTACTATAGCTTACTTTGATCTCACAAAGTTGAAAAATCTTCAAAGGATCTTCAAATATCTACAAATATTGTCAGGATTCCACTGGATCTGCACTACTTTGGTTAAAGCCTGCAAATATCTTGTTAAATTTCTCAAAGGATAAAGTAACTTTGATCAATTCTCTTGAAATTACTCTGATTAATGGAACTTTGATCAATTCTTCTGAAATCACTTAAAGATCTTTGTGCATTTAACATATTCAAAAGTATTTCAGTAAATTACTCATGGATTTAGCTTGAATTGCACTTATTTCTAACAATTTTGATAAAAGAATGAAAAGGATAAGGGAAGAGAGAGAAAAGGTTATAAGAAAGTTAAATTTTTAGTGATTACACACATATATTTTACCAAAATTATGAACTGAAGCAAATCAATTTATACTTCACCAGAATTCTTCACAGCTACATATAAATGATGTGAATCTTTAAAGGAAATTAACAACAGAATGAAGGCATTCAAATGCACTCCCAACAGGACGTAGCAATTTGACATTCCATTACTATTGATCAATGTATAGTCACTTGAGATTTACTAGACATGACTAGCAGTCACCCTCAAATTCAAAATTCTGAGCTAAAATATACAAATATTCACACTAAGTGGAAGAGAAAACCATGAAGCAAGCAAGAAGCACAAGTTATTCACTTCAAGCTCGACGGTTATCAACAATTTAATCCCCCCTAAAAATGCATGGCTTGGGTCCTTTTATAGCACAAGGATACCCAAAGTTAGTTACAAAATCAATAGTTCAGATTACATCAAAATAATCAATAGTACAAATTCATAGCATGTGAATGCTAGTTGGCATTCTTGACAATTGGCACCGTTGTCATTACATGGCACTGAATATCTAGTTGAACAAAATAATATCTCAAACTACATCTAGTTCCACTTTCCCTTAATTTGTTTGATCAAGCAATGCAAACTATGTCCAGTTCAAAAAAAAATGTGTAATACACAAAAGAATGAGACTTAGTCGGTCTTAGTACTTGTTCCAGATTCAATTGTACATGACCCTTCTTCTCAGGTCTTATAATCATTGTTTGATATCAACACTGCAACTGACTACTTAGCTGAGGCTCCTTCACCATTTTCTATTTCCAATCAAGAATCATTACCTGATGATCAAATCCTTTCCTTGGATGTTGATCGGTAGTGGGACCTATTTTTTTATGGTTCTAGATGTCGAACTGGCTTTGGTGCTGGTGTTATACTAGTATCTCCTTTAGGAAAGTCAATTCATCTATCTTATCATCTCTACTTTTTATGTACCAACAACATTGTAGAGTATGAAGCCCTTATTGTAGGCTTGTGTGCCGCCTTGTCACTTGATATTCAAAATCTTAGCATATTCAGGAATTCTCAGTTGATCATAAGACAAGTCATAGGATCTTATCAGGCAAAGCAAGATAAGTTATCTTAGTATCGTGACTTAGCCTTATCACTATTAAAATGTTTCTCCTCTTTCATAATTGACACAATCCCATGAAAAGACAATCGACATGCAGATGCAATGGCAAGCGTTGCTTCCCTTATATCCCTTGATGATTCATCCACGGATTACCAATTCATCCTTCATAATATTACATCACCTTCTATATATGGAAATCCCTCTGATATAGTCTTTTGTTGTAACATTGATTTAGATGAATGGTACTCACATATATTCCAATATTTGTGTGATGGTACTTTTCCTAATCTGACATCTCAAAATGCTCAAGTTCACATCCACAAGATCGCAGTGCATTACATCATTTTATCCAATATCCTTTATCATAGAGGATACAACAGTCTCCTTCTCCATTGTCTTAACAAATCAGAGATCCTGATTGCCCTAAAGGAGGCACATTCAGGTGCCTACGGGGGGAATTTTATGGAAAATCTTTAGTTCAAAAGTTGCTTTGCATGGGCTATTATTGACAGAGCATGGAACAAGATTATTTTGCCTTTGTCAAAAAGTACCCGCAATATCAACAGCATAGCAATCTCATTCGAGCTCCTACCCAGGAACTTTGTGCCTAGGTATCTCCTTGGCCATTTTCCCTGTGGGGCTTGGATCTTATTGGAAAAATTTCTCCTCCTTCCCAACGACATAATTTCATTCTTACATCTACTGACTACTTCATGAAATGGATCGAAGCGGTTCCACTCTGATCCACGACTGCTAAAATAATCTGTCACTTCATCCTTGATAATATTATCTCTCAGTTTGGTCTTCCTTCCACTTTGTTTCTAATAATGGCTCATCATTTAAGAACAAAGATGTGAAGAAATTCATTGAAATATTTCACATCCAACATCGTTTCTCTATGCCATATTATCCACAATCAAATGGCCAAGCAGAAGCTTCTAATAAAATAATTGGACAAATCCTTCAAAAATTTGTTAATAAACACAAGGATTGGAATACTTAACTCTCTTATGCATTATGGGATTCTTGAACAAGTGTTTGTATGGCTATAGGTACTACCTGTACAACCTTGTGTATGGTGTCGATACGATCATGCCCTTGGAGTTAGAAATCCCTTCATTGCAGGTCTCTCTTAATGGCATTCTAGACAAAAATTCACATAGAGAACAAAGACTTCAACAACTTGAGACGCTTGATGAATAACGCATACACGCTCTTGAACATTTCCAAGCCTATCAAATGAACATCCAACGCTATTACAATGAATGTGTTATTCACTATTCATTCACAGTTGGAGATTTGATGCTTTACAAAAATCGACGCAATGTAAACACACCTCCAAGTGAGAAAGGGAAGTTCGGCCCGAATTGGTTAAGACCGTACATCATCAACGAAGTTTATGGATCAGGCACATATAGGTTATCCGACATGAACAATACGCCTCTTAAAGAACCTATTAATGCTATGCATTTGTGTTGATACTATGCTTAGACTTCTTCCCTTTAATTTCAATTTATCTTGCATCATTTAAATCTTGAATAATATGCTAGCACTTCTTTTAAAGCAAAATTATGTTAGATAGTTAACATTTTTATCTATTTAGTATAGCTTGCTTCGATCATGACAAAAAGTAGTTCTCTTGATTTGTTATAGTAGTTTTCTTAGTAATTGAGAATTACGTTTATTAGAATATATACATCTGTTAAGTAATTGTTGTCGTATTTAATTAAACAATGTTGTAACATTGTTTAGTTGGATCACAGTTGTATTAATTCAACATGTGAATAATAATTGAGTCTAATTAAACATATTAATTCATTCCCAGATATAGGTATCAATTAAATCACTGTAGCATTTATTAATTGAGTCTAATTAAACATATGTTTAATTAGATAACTTAGTTCATTCCTAGATACATGTATCAATTAAATCATTGTAGCATTTATTAAACAATCCCACAAGGTTGTTTAATGAAATCACGATAGCATTTAAGTATCGCATACACGTCAATTACCATATTTTGCACAAGTAAATCACATATGGTATCTACTTAAATCACCTCACAACACAATAACATCGATCAAAATCTCACATATACATACATAAATAAGAGTTTGAATACATGATAAGCAAACCCAACACTACATCAAAAAGTGGTGAGTTGTAATACAATATAACTTATCATGGCCCTGGACCATGATAGCTAGATCCCTTAGGACCTAGCAGTGTTTGAGCAATGGATGGATGTCTATGAGAGGCTATATACTGTGAGTGGCTCCTAGATGCACTCCGCACCTACCAACCCCTAAGTTCACCCCTTATCTCTGCCACCTTCGTCCTAGAATTTTCGTCCTAGAATTTGTACACAATAGTTGTATCTAGTCCTTCTCAATTTGCAACCAATCAACCTCTACTTGCAGATAACTCACAAGAGCATGACCTATCCTAGGTGTTGATGCCACTCTGGCCTGATCTAGCTATATCTAAAGAGCATATTGTGTCGCATTGGCATTAGAAGCTCTCTCGATCACCTGGTCTCTCTCGACAATTCTCTCTTCATAGGTCACTCTCATCTATACAACGGGCTCAAATATCTATGCGTGTCGTCCTGCACTATGTTGTGACCTATAACTGGTCCACACTGGCTACTCAATCTACATGATAGGAACTATCTCTGCTATGACCCGACCCACAAAGTCGAGCCATGTCTGTGTGTCAATTGCAAAATAGAAACAAATGTGGTATCAAAACTCTAATCATATGCATCAAATCAATCAAAACTCAACATATATATTAACAAAATCAATTAAATAACTGCATCACCTGGATCACCAGCTCGCCAGTAGGGATCTACTAGAGGGGTGAATGCACCAAAATCTGTAGTCATTTGCATTGTTGGGGGAACTGCAGTGGCATCCCCACTTGTCTCCCTATGCTCATGTCAACTCCGCACTCTGCTAGCAGTAGTAGTGGTCATAATGCACGAGATCAAGCCCTGGGCCTCTTCTCTATGGCATCCCCACTCACCTCTCCCTAGCATTGTCTCCCCCTCATTATTGGTGTTGGATGGTCCTCCTCATATCCCTCATTGTCACCATAATAATCATCTATCTCCTCCCCTCCTGACTCATCTCCCCAATCCCCCAAGGCCTAGGACCGCCCATGGGGTAATCTGCGGGAAACACAGGGGCAAGATGAGTGGTGCTCCACCATGTCAACTATGTTGGGTTCACACCTACATCATCGGCATTAGACATGGGAGCTACATCTCTTAGCCTCACTGCGTTGCAAGCCGAGTGCACATAGGTTAGACGGGGTGCAGGAACTCTCTACACGTGACCGAACTGCCTCGTCACTCGATCATAATAGAATGACATGATGATGTGATCAAGTCAACTAGCAAAAAATTAATCCCTCTGCATCCTCGCCAACTGCTGAGAAATAGTTGACCATGATCGATGACCCCTATACAGTCTCCACTAGATATCTGTAGGCTGTAGTCTGTCAAACCTCACTCTCCAATATAATAAATCATCACATTTGTCATGGCCTCCTCAATGCATAGGTGTGCATTCATGGATAGGACCTGGTAGGCTCTATCGGGAACCCCACTGGCCACGTGCATGTAATATGCTTGAAATCCCACACCTAAAGGAGCGTACAAGCCATCAAGCTACATGCCCTGTGATGCACATAGCACCCTAAATCACGGTATAGATGAGCAAGCATACTCTGTCCCCATGCATAGATAATCCTATACTCCTCCATCACACTAATGGTATGAACAAAGCCCCCATGAAGGTGCGTGACTCATCCATCCTATATAACAACGAGGGCAATGATAGTGATCGAGATGCGACATATAACTGATACGACTGTGGAACTCTGCTCTAACCATGCCACACTAATATGTCTAGATGTACTCAAGGGCACGGTATGGCCGAGACAAAATAGCTAGCCTACCTTAACATACTCATAGGATTGATGCTTGACAATCCTCACGGTCTTGCCTTGCACAGGTAGCCATAGAATTTGATGCACATCCTCCCATGTGACTGTCATCTCTCCCATCAGAAGATGAAAGAAGAGGTATCTGCATCCCATCGCTCCATGACCGCGATTAGCCCCGTATGATGATACCTAACAGTAGGCATCGTGTAAACTCACCATAGACCAACATCCCTGAGAAGTGCCATGTTCGCAATAGGCAATGTCTCGACGTGACTACGCATCAATGTGTACACATTCCCACCTGCATGCTCGCACATTCTTGGGGTTACCTAAAATAACATCAAATCAAATAATGTTACTACAACATCATCAAATAGTCAAAAGCGAATTTGAGCATTAAAAATCAGCAATATTCCCTTGAACACTAGTGCCTAGAAAGGACACTAGCACCTTGGTGGGACCTTAGTGCCCTAAGTGAACATTAACACTCCACGGGGCCTAGTTTGGCATGAAAAATGACATAAATCAACAAAAAAAATTAATACAAAGTCAAGGTTTTAAACTCACTTCGCTCTCATGCATACCTCGCGCTATGTGATCCTTTAGCTCATCCAACCTGGGTGGTCAATATGGTTGTCTACGTGGCATGACTACTCCTATAAGTTACTCGAGATTCTCCAAGTTTTCTCTGAAAGAGACATGATGGAAAGAATGGTAAATAAATGAATTCCTTTTACTATTTATGCTAAAATGATTGTAATCTCATAACTCAAAGTTCTCAACGTCTCTTAATTCAACCATTCATAAATCAGGCTAGTGAACTCATATTTTCATGTCGTTAGGTGCACTAGACTCCTGATTTCACCCTCTTTTCACTCATATGCTTTGCATCCTAGCGCTATTTCATTAAATGACCCTAGCAAAGGCATATTTGTCAAGCTTCCCTAGAAAATCAAAGTGGAAACATCGCCACCCTTTTTCTACATCCTAAGAAGCAAGCAGAAACAAGGGGCATATATCTACTTGCAAGTTTTCATTCTGATCACATCTCATCTCATTCCCCTTTAGAATTTTTGGACTAACATTTTCATTTGTTTGATTGCATGATGATTTCACTTTTCTAAAAAGGTGTTATTATAGGATGTGGTTTTTAACACTCTAGTTTTGCAGGATCATAGACGGGGGGCTTCATTCTCTCATTTGGTGATAATCTGTGTCCTCTAAGTTGTATCCTTTTTGGGTATCCTTTTCATGATTATAGTATTTACTTTTCTGTACTTTAGCTTGCATATGCACGTAGTGTCATTTTCCTGCTAAAGTGGGGTCTAAATGTAGTGTCATAAATTGTGCTCCTTGTTAGCACAAGCACAATTTCACACTTTGCTTAGCACCTTCTTTAGTATCTGCTCTATTAGTTCATTTTTCGGACTATTTCTAGCCTTGGCCTTACCCTCGACTCGAGAGAAGTGATTCACCTTCCTAAACCTTCTTAAACTTTCCTAAACCTTACTAAACTATTATCGTTAACCAAGTACCAGAACCTAGAGTTGTGTTTAGATCTTGGTAATGTCCCAAAGCAATTCTAACTTGTCGGGAGCATTTATCTAGGACACTATTGCCCAAGTGCTAGTGTCCTCCCATATCTTGCAAAGTTTCAAATCCCCCAAAGGTGTCGGCCTTGTCCTGTGACATGACCTCAATTTCAAAATTTTGGTCCCGTGCTTCGTCGACCTCTAATATTCAAATATTTTCCCTCCTAAGACCTCATATTTAAACACAAGACTTATGAAAATACTTTGAATCTAGAACTCTTGGCTATCTTTATTGTACACTTGTGAATTATTGTAGGAAATTGGCTATTGGAATACTAATTTGGATTTGTATAATCTTGGAAAGGGTTTTGGCAAATTTGGAAGCAAGATCTTGAGTCTATCTTGTTCTCCTAGATTGAAGCTCTATGCATGTTTAAGATAAGGGTTGGAACCACCAACTTGAGTTTGGCTTGAGCACTCACATCATCACAATTGGGTATGGTTGCAACACCTTCTTATTCTATAGACGTGAATCAGTCCACCTTCCTTGAGTTGAAGGTTTGTGTTTCCTTGAGTGAGACACTTCTCTTGAGTTGATCATTCTATATGCTTGAGTCATATAGGGTTAGGGTTTTGTGATAAATCCTTTTGATTTGCTACTCGTTGCAATCTTAGATGCACATAAGATTAGGAGCACACACTCTTTGATTATCTCTGGTTTGGCTATCTGTGAGATAGGAATACCAAAATGGGGGTTTGACTGAGGCAAACTCCTATATAGCCACAACTCTTCTTCCTCTTACTGTTTTACAGATTATCGACATATAGAAATAGGTATCACAATTCAGAGAGCAGACTAACAATCACAGATCCCAACCCTCAGAAACCACCTTCGGAGGACCCTAAACACCAAGACTATTGCGCCTAGGCACCATAGTCCTTGCCAGTTTGACCCAGATTTTGATGGCATGTTCCAATTTATTCTTTGTTTACTGTTCAACTTTTGTTTTCTGTTTACTGTAACTGCATTTTGTATTTTAGGTCATAATTCTTCATTATAGTATTTATTGCATAATATAGTTGAATCTTTAGAAATCAATCCTCATCCATACAACAAAGGGACAGAACCCCTGTAGTTTGGCTCTCCTTTCAGGACTATAGCCAAGCTCGGTTTGTGTTCTAATGTGATGTGGAGGAAGGTTGGCCTAGTTTGATGTATTAGACTATATCCCATTTTACACATTAACAAATACATGCACATATATTTAGTGCAATAGTTATCTACACGAAATGGGATTTGTAGAGCAAATATGAGTTAGCTACACATTTGTAGCAAAAGGGTTCTCCAACCAACAGACTGCAATCTCTAAGAAATTATGGATTTCTATTTTCAAGATTGTTGAAGGGTTGGCCAATGAATGGGAGATATAGAATTACTCTCCCCTACACTTTAGGCTCTGCAAAGCCAAGGCAGGTTTCCCTAGATGGCATATTGGCTTAAAATAAACAAGGTATTTATAGATTTCATGCTAGAAGATGTAAGAATTCATACGGTGTGATGAGGATTTTTTGGATAATACTCTTACAATTGCATTCCTTATGTCCTTTATAAATCGGAATGAATGGGAACAATAACTTACAAAATTAAGTTATCTGGTATTTTTGGGTTTTCTAAGTTTAATGTGAGTGGAATAAGGAAATTTATAATTAAAAGATCAGTGCCTTACGGGATTAATAAAGTTGTTCTCGTTTGTATATATTTATGCAACAACAACAATTCTTAATGGCTCTTCTACATATTACCACCTTACAGCAATAGAACCTATGTAAGTGACTTTACAATTCAACATTCGTCTTATCCACTTCATTTCTCAAGTTTCCTACAATTATCAATGGAATCTTTACGTTTATACTTGAACAACAACTAACATTGATAAATGTTTAACATAGCAAATGTATGCAACAAATAAAATAACCCTTAGCTATTTTATTTAAAGAAACAAAAGAACTTCCATTGGAGACAATGTGAATAGGAAAGATTTCACTCATATATTTCATTTCAAGAAAAGGTATTACAAAGTACACGCATGATACGAAACAATCAATGTTGTTTCCAATAAGAGACATTTCACACAGAGTTTTTCCTCGTATTATTCCCCCCTTTGAAAATGCAAAGATTGCATCCCTTTATAGAAGGTTACAAATCAAAGTTTTAATAGATGAGTGACATCTATCACTTTACAATAACTTTACAAACAACCTTTTATGTTTCACTTAAAATTGACACTTGGATTCACTTGGGAGAAGTTCACCCTTCCAAAGTTTGTCTGAATGAGTGGATAGAAGATGATAATCTTCTAAATGCACCTACTGAGGTGGATCGGGCCACCCAATTTCCCAATAGATGTTGATAATTTTACCTCTTGCTACCTCCAACACCCTGAATGGTGATTCCTTCATAGGATGAAAATGTGCAGTGGGCCCAGAGGAAGGTGAAGTGAATGGATGGGGAGAGGCCACCACTCATGATGTTGGCAAGAGACACTACTACACATGACAGGTGTTGTCATTGATGGCAACTAAGACTATTCCACACATCCACATAACATAATTTGTTCATACCGGAAGTCAAAATAAGAATTTGTCTAAGTTCAGGTAGCTAGAAACAGGGCATGTGACATGGTCCAATATCTTGGTCCGAATCTCTCCAGTGGGAAATTATAGTGTGTTACAGATTTGAGGGAGTCATAAGGATTGTCAAGATAATCTAAATCCAGAATTTTAGCCTCCGGTGACAAAAGGATTAAAAGTTATGAGCATCTGAGTACCAGGTCCTAATATGACAGAACAATTCAGTGAAGAAGAGGCCGACTTGTGCTAGATCCTTGTGCGGATCTAGTAGAAGTGTTTTGGTGAGTTGCGTATGGGATATAATGTTAGTGGCCGACATGTATGGTGACTTGCAAGTGTTATTTTTGGTATGCATCAATATTGGTGTATGGATTCAACCAACAGAACAGAGTACTTGTATTGTTTGTTAAGTTCTTCATAAGGCCGACAGAAAAGTGATTGAATTTCTTGAGGCAGATATATATAGCCGATGAATTTGAGTGTATTGAAGGGTGTGGATATGCGAATATGAAGTAAGTGTAAAAAAGGGCAGATAGAAGTGCGAAAGAGAAGAGATCTAAGGTCTGGATCATGGCAGAATACTAAAACAGGGTAAAGTGAATATGAAGTGTGTAAGATCAGTATTTATGCTTAACCAGAATTGAATTCTTGCATTGGTAGATGCTACTTATCAGTTCAAACAATCTGTAATCCTTGTGTAATCATTCTTGTAGGCAGTGAGCTCTGGGCAGTGAGCCCGAAGGCATGTGCCTTCCCCTTTTGTAATACTTTTAACAGAGTATAATCTTTGTGGGTTAACCCCCACCGTGGTTTTTCCCTTAACTAGGTTTCCACGTCAAAATCCTGGTGTCAAGTGTGTTATTTATGTTTCTGCTCATGTATTATTTATTCTTGCTTTTCATGATTATGACATTAATCTGTTAAGAAGTGGTAAAGAAGAATTAACTGCAGCAAGCCTTAAAAATTTTAAGACAACTAATTCACCCCCCCTCAGTTGTCAGCCCTACTTCCAACACATGATCTATTAGATAGATGTATGAGCATCTATCTTGTTGTCAGAGAGACCCAAGGTCATAACTAAGAGACCTACACTGAGAGTTGAGGCAATGCATCTTCAAGCTATAGTGAAAGAGAAATGATGTGAAATAGCACCATCTTCTTCCCTCTTTATGTCCCAAATAGAGGACATCATTGCCCCTCTAGGGATTGCCCTCCTACAAATGCACTTATAAATTCTCTTTCCAGTGTAAGAGAGAACTCTTGATCTAGAAAATGCAACTAGTAGTTGGTTGTTATCTTACGAGGTCCTCTTATGTCAAACATGGAGTTCGCAGTTACATGATTCATGATTTTTCATCTTACATAAACTAGATCTTTTGAGATATAGATAACAACCTAACTACCTATTCCTTGTAATGGCTCCCCTTCATGAATAAGACTAGATTCTAATTGAATAATTCCAAAAACAACTAACAATCAAAACTGATTGCCAAATGTAACTTTCTCCATCCCTTTATAGTTGAGACCATTGATGATTAATTCTTTGATTAAACCTTAATCCGACTTATCAAAATTGAAAAATCACTATCCATTCGCTAGACTATTTTATCAAACCTGCAAAAATCAAGGAGATAGATATGACATATTTCAATGTGTCCTTTAGATGTCAAAATGTCATTCACACCAAGCCCGAAGAATACCAGAGTATTTAATTCATGAAATCCTCATCAAATGGTCAGGGATGCTCTAGAATCTTCGCTAACTTATTCATATATGGGCTTGGTACCTTGCATCTAACAATATCTTGGCCCCTTTTACAAAACTGTCAATTCTGGATTCCAATTTTAGCAAGTTATCTAATTTGGCATTACATAAAATTGGATCTATTTTATCACCCTAAATGATTGATGTGACCAAAGTTGGGGTGATAACTTGGAACTCTAATTTCCCTAAATCCAATGATTTCATACCCCCTTTGGTTTCCAAAATTGACAGCAACTGACACTCCTCCAAAGCCTTGTAATTTTCAATTTTTTCTTTAATCATCAAATCATACTTTCCTTGGGAAGAAGAAACATTACCCAAGAAATTTGACACCTCATATGTACTTCCTATTTCATGTGAGGCATCAAGACTGAATCGTGCCACTCCTTGAAAAACACTCATTGAGGATAATCTTGGAACCCGTGTGATCAAAATTTTCCTTAAGGCCGACTCTTGCCTAATTTGGACATTTCTTGACTCTCTAAACTTGTCAAAATAAATCCATGCATCATAAACCTTCCCTAAGATCCGAGATATTCTATGGTCAAAAAGGCTTTTCATCAATTCAAAGGTGTCCTACGCCCCTTTAACCCTTGCGGCAGCTTCTAATTCTTTACTTTTTCTCAATTCTTCCTTGGGGCCTTAAATTCTAAGCATGACGATGTCACTATCCTATGATGATAATGAGCTCAAGGAAGTAGGAGGTGACACTTTCTTTGTCAAAGTGAGTTTGGGATGCTCTGCCATAGACTTGATCTTATTATACTCACACATCAACTTTGTATGTTTTGCCATCAATTAGTTATAATCTACATGTAACTTTTTGGCCATAGCTTCACTAAACAAGGCAGTAATAACTACCAAGGAGAGAGCTTGTAGAGCCATTGTGTCACTTAATCTCTTGACAATAAGGAGCGATACTGACATCCTTGACAACCTAGGGTTTGTCATGCTCAAGTGCTATCGCCCAAATGGCCAGTCTCATGCTTGGTGTTGAAACCAACCCAAAATAAATGTTCTTGACCTGTTCTTCATCTCCTGAAACATCTTGATCAATGTTCTATCTCTGAATGGTATCTAGGGCTATAGCAGAAGCTATATCCCATCTAGGTAATAGCAGACATCCACTTTCTCTGGCAATCCTTCACCCCTCCTCAGGTATCATTTTTGACATATCATACTCTATTTGCTTTTGGATGCTTTCTGTGGCTTCTCTCTCACTATCTTCTTGCACTTGCCGAGCCACATCCCTCTTCATCTACAAATTTGCATTCACCTTTCCTTTTACCATCAACACTTTGAATTATTCAGTCTTGATGAATGTATCATTAAAGAGTAATTGTTCATAGGCTAAAGCTCTAACATCTTGTACAGCCTTGTCCCCTTTAGCTAAATTTAGCAATGTCCTCTTAAAGAGATCATTCTTAGTGAGCCTTTGGGAGGAAGCAATGCTCTTCAATATCTCTTGATACTCAACTTGGTTCTCCCCAATTCATTTTGTCATATCATAACTTGCTAAGGGTCGATCCCTACCCTGTTGTTCAATTTTGATGGTGTCCTACCCTTTTGCTACTAGCATAGCACTTGCAACTGGAGCAAGGGGATATGTGGGCCTAACCTCCATTGCACTCTCCTCAGGCACCACAATTCTAGCAACATTAGGAGGCATGATCCCTAAGGTATCAACATGTTTTAGCATATTTTCCATTCTGATGATAGGGTCCCTTATGGTATTGAATGTCCCCTTGTAAGTAGAATCCAACTCCCTCCTCTAATCATCACAAGCACTCATCTGTGCCCAACTATCTCTCCTTGAAATAAATTCATCCCTAGTCCATCAGTTTTTCATCAAATCTTTTGCAATGACAAATTGGTGGTCATATCCTGATCTCCCCACTGACTTTCTAGTTTGATCAATGTAATGCTCAGGGTCTCACCTTCTCTTCTTGCCCGATGCCATCCTATAATCCATCAATTTAGTCTCTAGAATGTCAATACCTTCTTTGGCAGTAAGCATCAACCACGTGTAGTCTAAGTCATACATTAAAAACCCACGTTCGGATATTGCAGATCACAAACTTGAAAATTGGCCAACTTTCAAAATCGCGATGTGAAAGAACTACATACTGCAATGAGAGGATGCCACCTGGCTAGGACCGCTACTTAATAACCATTAGGACCAGTCAGAATCCACCTTTACATGCATCAGAAGTGTGCAAGTCCACAGGCTCAAATGACGCCGAGAAAACAAGTATGTGTTTCATTAAACATATGCGATCTAATAACATGCGAACACATGGAGGGCTAACTCGGAACCCGTTGAAAAGTTAAAATAAAAATCTGGTGTATTTTTAAAAATTATGGTGACGGGAAATGGTAGGTAACATAATAGATGGGGTCTGTAAACAAACGACAATAGGGACTCGAGTAATGACTTAAGTGAACCACAATTGCTCGAATCGGTCAACAAAAAAATAGAAACATTCTCAACTAAGGTAAAAGACTTCGTCATATTAAGGGTTTTGGACATAATCAAGGATAAACCCTAGCACAGTGCTAACATAAAAACCCTAAAGGATGAATCAGAGAAAATTTTAGGAACATTCCTAACATGTTGGTTACAAGTCTACAATAGGTCTTGTAGAGCAATTATGGGTTGGTTACATATATGAAGCAAGACCTGCCAAGACATCACAAGTTGGTTACAAGTCTTCATCCTTGGCCTCAGGACCTATATAGAAGTTCCAATTTGTGCCTACAAAGAAGTTACATGTTGGTTATAAGTCTTCAATTTTATTTCTAATGGTCATGAATTTTGGGTACCTAAGCTTTCTCTTACCTCAACAAGATTTTTATTCTTCAAGGCTTGTAGACCTTTCTTACCTACATGCCCCATACACTAGTGCCATAATATTGTCTTCTTGGCAGCTAACTTTCTCTCTAAGACATATAGACACTACTGTATGGGGCATATAGGTGAGAAAGGTCTACAAACATTGAAGAAAAAAATCTTGTAGAGGGACTTACACATTGTTCTCTTCAATTTGACTTTGTGAACATTTCATTTAAGAAAAGAAAAAACTGTGTTTAGTTTTATTCTAGTTCTCATAAATCTTCTAGGTTATTAGATCTGATTCATTTTGATCTGTTTAGTTCCATAAATGTTCCTTTGATATCTAAACCATTGTATTGTGTGTCATTCATTGACAATTATTCTAGAAGGTTGTGGGTGTATTTTCTTGAGAGAAAGTCTAAGGTTTTTAGCTAGTTTAGGGAGTTTAAGGCTCTCTTGGAAAATCAAATTGGGAGAAATATCAAGGTGTTAAGGATTGATAATGATGGTGAGTACTGTTCTATGGAGTTTTACAGATTTTGTAAGGATAATGGTATAGAAAGTCATAAGACAACTCCATACACCCTCCAACAGAATGGAGTTGCATAGTACATGAATGGGATGTTGATAGAGAGGGCTAGAAGTATACTCAGTGGGGCTAGCTTGGAATAAAAGTTCTCTATAGAAGTAATTGCTACTGCATATTACTTGATTAACATGTCTCCTACATCAATGCCTATTAAGAAAACCCCTATGGAAGTTTGGACAAGTTAAAATCCCTCACTTCAACATCTTCATGTATTTAGTTGCAAGGTATATGCACATGTGCCTAGGGAAAAGTCGTCAAATGTGGATAACAATGTAGTAAAATGTATCTTCATTGGCTATGGTGTTGGTGTAAAGGGGTACAAGCTTTTGGATCCTATGGTTGAGAGAGTCTTATGTATTTGGAATGTGATATTTAGAGAGATCAAGCCTTCTCCTATAGTTGAACAACTAAAGTAGGATGGGAAGTCATTTGTATAGCTAAATCCTAAGACCAAGAAGTTTGTACCAAATGTTAAACTAGAGTTTTAGGTTAGACTAGATGAGGAGAATAATTTAGAGAGCTTAGAGAGTTTGGAAGAAGAAGTAGAACCTCCACCTCAGCCTTTGAGGAGGTCCACTTGGCAAAGGAAGCAACTAGAAAGGTATAGCTTGCTTGATTTTAGATATATATTTTCTTTATTATCTAACACTAATGAGGCTAAAACAATTAAGGAGGCAATGGAAATGGATGATTGTAAGTCCTATAGATTATCCATGGATGATGAAATGGCTACACAGAAAAAAAATGATACGTAGGACTTGGTTCAATTGCTTGAAGGATGGAAACCTATTGGATGTAAATGGGTGTTTAAAAAGAAGTTGGGCTCATGTGGTAACATTGAGAATTAAAAGGCATGGTTGATTTCTAAAGGTTATTCCTAGGTTGATGGAATAGATTTTAGTGAGATCTTATCCCTTGTTGCAAAGTTGACATCTATTAAAGAATTCTTTTAGCTTGTGCTACTGCTTTAGATCTTGAGATTGAGAAGATGGATGTGAAGTCTTGAAAGGTGATTTGGAGGAGGAGCTATGTATGTCACATCCAAATCACTGCATTGAAAAGGGTCAGGAAAATTTGGTTTGTTTCTTGAAAAAACAAATCTATGCTTTGAAACAATCTCCTAGAATGTGGTATAATTTTTTTTGATTCGTAAGTTTTGGAGTTGGGGTTTATTAGGTCTAAGTTAGATAATTGTGTTTACTATAAATAGAGTGCTAATATTTTTATCATTATCAATTTCTATGTCAATGATATGTTGATATGTGGTAATGATAAGGCAACGATTAGGGGATTGAAGTCTCAACTTTCTTTATAGTTTGAAATGAAAGACTTAGGGGCTGCCAAGTACATCATATGCGTTGGGAGTTGGCATATTGGCCTTGGTCTATAGAGACCTTTAATGGATTTCACAACATGGAGCACTTTATTTCAGTCACCCTTCTCTAGTGATGTCATGGATCTTGGAGCATAGTATTCCATATTAGCAAGAGATGCCCCCATTTGAATTGACACTTATAAGAGCTACAAGATGGGGGCAACTTGGGCATTTTGATGCCTTAGTGCAAGCAATTACTTCTTTGATTGAAGAGGATTTCATTGCAGACCCCTCTACTGAGATGGAGGGGGTGTAGCCAAGAGATGGATTTGTGCAAGCCTACTGCTAAGGAGTTGCCTCCCTAATAGATAAGAATGTCCTAGTGGAGACTCACCCTATCACATGAGTGTTACAACAACTAGGAGATGAGCACTTTGAGGAATTGCCTCCAATTCCCCCATGCTATAGGTGAGTTTAGGAGTCAATTGATGCATAGCAAGGAGCACTTCCTTGGGTCCCACTTGTTCTAGGTGTTATGATTACAAAACCACTCTAAGGATCAGAATTGAGATAGTGACGAGTCCATCGATCCCAACAACTTGTTATCATAAAGGATGGTAATGAGCCTAACTACAAGTACGATGAGGGCTATGTTATTAAGTGGGGAGTAGACAGGGTAGCATTAGAGGGAGATGAGGCAGTGTCAAAAGAGGCATATGTATCCCCAAGAGAGGTCATACTTATGTCTCTGCTTGCTCCACTTATAGAGCTAACATAGGAGGAGATGAGGGCAGTTGATCCCTCATGGTAGCCTAGAGACCCTCATGAGTACCATACTTGCTCTCTTTTCTTCTTCTTACTATTTTAAGACTTTCAACTTATATTGTTTACACTCTTAACATTGGACTAACATTCCTCCTTTTTCTTTCTTATGACAGAAGCACTGTAGCTACTTGGTGAAAGCTAATTCACACTTTGTTAGTGGACACCCTTACTCCTATCATGGGATCATCTAGTGATGGGCTCTTAGTTGATGTACATAGACCCACCATGGCAGGTAGACATTCTAACATTTTTACCACCATCTATCATGTCAACCAACATGTGGCATCTTAGTAAGGTAGGATTCATCTATTCATTCTGCAAGAGATGGATAACCTTGGAGTTAGTCAATGGACATCATCTCACTCACGGACAAGGACACCTGGTTAGTCACACACTCAGATTTACACACCAGTCCCTTCTCAAGGACATTCACATAGGACTCCCAAACACTCCGACATGGAAGATAGCATGAGGAGACCATATAGCAAGAGTCCTAGAGGATCTATAGGCCAAAGATGACCTTGAGGTCTTTGAGAGACCTATCTTTATTACTTTAGCTTTTGTAGATTTGCCCCCTTGCATGGGGAGGTTCACACACTTGTGTGGATACTTTTTGCTCTTTTTAGGCTCCCACAATGGAGCACTTGTACCTAGACACTCTGACATTCTATAACACTTATTGTGATGACCAAGATTGGTATTGGTCTATACATTATTACAGTTGATGTTGTTTACTTCACTCTTGTGCACACGAATGGTCTTAGGATTTTATTTTAGAGATGTTTATGCTTATAGATGTATGGTATTATACTCAAACTTATTTTGTAGTTTTTTTGCATATATGTATGAGATGGATGCAAACTATAATGGAGGTTGATTGTCATTGATGTCAAAAAGGTGTTGCATAGATTGTCATTGATGTCAAGATTATGGTGAGTTTGGTGTTGCATCGATATAGTGAGTTATGGTGAGTTAGTGTGTTGGTAGGATGCTTTGATGTCAAGGGTGTGCCTTCATTCCTTCATCATGTTTCATGGATTATACCTATTACCTATTGTTTTTTGATGAGTTAACAAAAGATGTTGAGTGGAGAGTCTTTAGCATGTTCAGTGTTTACAAGAGTTATGTGCATTGCTTCCATTGTTCATATGTCTTTCACAGGATAATGCATGTTCATGGTGTTGTTACTCATGATGTGTTTTTTAGCATTGATAGGTTACAAAGTGGGCTTTCATGCTTCTACATCATCAAAGTATGGCAGATAGGTTACAAGGAGGGTTTCATGCTTCTACCTCAGTTGGCATTGATATGACAATTAGGGTTTCATACTTCATTATGTCATGCAATGCTTCATTTATCATCAAGATTGTACTTGTGATAAAGGGTCATCTATTAATCTCAGATCATCACTTTAAGGTAATACCATATCTGTATGTTGAGACCAGTGGCAGATTGAGATCAAAACAAGGATAATCAAAGGAGGTATTCTTCATATGTTTCATATCATCAAAAGATCTAAGGTATCAAATATATCATTCTTCACATGTTTCATATAAGGAGTTAGATCTTCATTATACTTTATAATTCCTGACTACAGTGGCAGAGATTAAAGCGACAGAGGTGTTCAATGATCATTCAAAGAAATGGTTATAAAATAAAGACTATGTCTTTCAAGGTTTAATGTGTTTTTAATGGTAATAAGACACATATTAAAATTTCTAATATAGTCTTTTAAGACTGTCATTTGATGTATGCACTTTTTGTTCTAAAAAGAGGTTGACCTACTATTGCAGGTAGTATGTCACTTAAGTGACATCTTTATGGGGTCACAGTCATGGCTTGACCGGCCCTTTCCTCCTTGTACAACCGCTTGCTTCGGTCTTTCCATAATGTGATGGGCGCTAAAACCAAATCAATGGTCTCTTTTAAACCTTTGTTAAGCGCACTTTGTAAGATGTGTGGTTGACATTTAAACCTTGTCTTTCCCTAAGTATACTCTTTGATGTGTGTCTGGCTATCATACATGTTGACTGCAATGAATTTGTTTTTTAAAGTCTATTATTAGACAAGGCAGATTTTGTGGGTTTTGAAGATTCTTTTTGGAAATCTTTTTCTAGTTTTAAAACCCATCTAGTGGATTTCCTTCGTAGCAATCAAAGACTATAAAGGAAGAGTATTTATTTCTAAATATGAGAAAATTTCCTTATAAAGCTTTTATTCTTTTGGTGACTAAGGATTTTTTTGGTCTTCATGCAGATGTATTGGTGTGGGGTTCGAAGATAGAAAGGTTTTATTTTTTTACAGGGGCAGATTGATTAAATCAATTGAAGATTTTATTTAATGGATATCATTTATGATCTTTTATTTTTTTAGAGAAGATGAAAGTTTTTTTTGGAGAAGGAAAATGAAGAGAAGCATAAAATGAAAGGACATTGCAAGTGTATTGTGATGGATGGTATTTGTTGTAGAAATAGAAAATTTGTTTTTGAAAAGTGGAAAATGAAAATACAGAGAAGAGATATATGATATTATTCTTTGTAGGTGAATTGATTTTTTATGCAGAGTTGTTAATTGAAATGGTGAAGATGAATATGCAGAGAGGAGAGGAATATGAAAGATCATTCTTTTTTTATAATGAATTTGCAGGTGCTTTATGTGATGAATTTTTGAAGGTCTGACATATGCAGAATTGAAGATATATTTTTGTGAGAATTTTTGAAGAGAAAATGATGTGAACCAATTGAATATTTTGTAAAATGTATGAGATAATATTGCAGGTAACTCAAGAACATTTTGTGAAGACATTATGAAGCACATATGCAGAGCAATTGATTCACAAACTAAGAAAGAATGATATGTGGTTGTGGTTTTAAATGGCTCAAATTGAGATGAGACTTTCAGTGTTTGAGAGGGCTTGAAGTATACATTTGGCACAGGTTCAGAGACTTCAACATAGAGGATAAAGTCCAGTCCTGATTTTGTATTTGAGAAGGTGGTATTTGACATATGTATTGGTTGTATACAAAAGGAGATATAAGGTTGAATGTGCTGTAGAGAATTAGGGTAACCCCCTGAATTATTTTCTTGTGTCCAAAATAATTTTTGTGCCAGTGAGGTTTGTATGGTCAGTGAGACCTCTTTGTAGCCAGTGAGGCTTGTATGGTCAAGTAGACTTGTTTGTAATCAATGAAGTTCTTAATTAAGCTAATGAAGCATTTCAGAGTGGGTTTTCTTCCCCTAGAGGGTTTTCCACTCATCAAATCAGGTGTCATGGTTCTTGTTTGTCTTCATGTGTTCATGTGCTCTAATGATTTGTTCTTAAGGTCCTGATTCATATTTCTATTATCATACTTTTGCATATGTGTTTAACAGATCATTGATGTCTTCCTTTCTCTTTGTCTAGAAAGTTAAAAAGTGCAAAAAGATTTTAGAAGTTTATACAACACTAATTCACCCCCCCTCTCAGTGTTGTCCTGGACTCCAACAAACTAAACTTTTGTATGGATATATGAGATGATGTAAATGCAATGCTATTTTTGATATTTTATGATAGATACAAATTTCTGACATGATTTATTGCTTATTTTCTGATTGATATGCATATGGAATTGATAATGTTGTTGCTCTTTAGTAGGATTTTTGACCTAGAGGATTGCAGGTTGAATAGCCTAGGGTAACTTGCTAAACTTTGATAGAATTCATTAGGGAATAAAATGCCAATGGGGAAGGTGATGAAACATTTTTTTTATTAAGTCACACAAAAGGCTAAAAATTTATCCTTATCTAGATTGACACTTTAGCCTAGCTTTCACGTGGACAAACAATAAATTTTATTGGTACCTTCTAGACTTAGATCAAAAAAGACAGCCAATAGGTCAAACCTGGGGTAAAGGATTTAGCTCTCAACAAGGATGGACCTAGAAAGCAAGATAGACTCTTGGCTTTGCCTAACTTGTGCATGTGTGTTCTTTGTTTATTTTCTCATTTTTTCTTTTCTTTTTAACTTTTCCATTAGATGTTGCCCTCATAGCTTTGAGCTTAGACTATTCTTCACTTGAGAGTATGGATATCAATAATTTCTCCATTTCTTTCTTTCTTCTCTCTTTTTTTTTTCTTTTGATTTTTTTTTCTCTTTTTCTTGTATTGCTTTTAGAGTTTTGACCCCCCTAACGCTTTTGGCTAGGTGAGTAAGAGACTAGGTGCAACCAAAAGATAACTAACTCGTAAGACTTCCCTCTGTTGAGGATAATTGGGAAGACCCGCTTGTTAGCTTCTATAGGGTACCATGGCTTTAAAAACTTGCTTTGTTTAGACTGGACTGATTAAGAGCTAAGATTGAGATCAATTTAAAGCTAGAAGATGCATTTATTTAAAACTGTTAGGAATGCGAAGGGGGAATAGGTATGATGATTTTAAGGAACATGTGGTGTAGTAAGGACAACCTGTACTAGAAACTTTAGACTCCTTACTAAGAGGAAAATTTGAATAAGAGCAAACCACTAACAATTGCAATGATGGAACAAAATGCAATGCAAAATATATGATTTTTGTGCTTTTTCATTTTTTTTGAATTTTTGAGCTATTGAGCTATTTTATGTTTTTTTATGTTTTTACATGGAATATTTCTTTAAATAAAAGGTGTTAACTATTTCACCAAATTCTTCACCTTCCATGGTGCACAAAAGATAGGCTCTATTACCAACATCTTCCTTAACCATGTATGGTCGTTTCAAATATTCATGAAACTTTCATTTATTCTTGTGTCATTTATTCTTTACACTTCCTTTTTTTAGTACTATTTCTTTTATTCTATATTGTCTTATTGTGGTTCATTCCTCCATGAGTATGCTCATACTTTCTTGCGAAGACTAGGTTGTCGTGAGATGAGCTAAAGATTGAAATGCATGTTCGTGGGATGGGGTCCAATACAAGGTTCCATCGCTAGCCAACAAATCGGTGAGAAGGTCAAACTTATCCTACATATAGATTTTAACTTCAACATGCTCTTGAATCATTTGTAAGAATTGGAACTCAAACGGAGTTTGTGGCTCCCTTAGTTCCTCCACGGGAACAAAAGTTATGTTCATTTTTTCATTTGGCTATAGTCATAAGTCCATAGAATACCCTATGTACTTTTCAAGAAACTATAGAATGGTAAAGTCCTCTATTTCAATGGTTATGCATTATCTCTTCTTTTCTAAACTCACCCTCACTCACATTATCCTCATTTGGGAACCTTTTAATCATTTCAATTTATACTTAAGGTGGTTCCCACATATCGTTAGATTGTATAGAGGTTGTATGCAAGAGTGGGTCATTTGAGTTGTGTGTTATAAAGGCTCTAGAAGAAGCTTCTAGGGCATTCATGGATTCGTCATCAATCGAGTTGGCATAAATGTGATCCTCATAGTTTCTTTGCCCTTGTTGTATCAATGGGGTCTAGGGAGTATACAATTCACTAGTGGGTATCAAAGGATGATAAGGATCACTCCATGGTGTTAGTGAAATATATGTCTTACTAGAGACTATGCATCTAGGTGAAGCTAGGGGATTGTAACCTTTAGATGACTCTTTCTCATCATCTGCAAAGATATTGGGATTCATCTTTCTTATAGTGTTAGCTATGTCAACAGTCCTTATATGGACTTGTCGAGAGGGGATAAACCATCCTAAGGGGTGAGGAATTTCATTTGGTGTCAGAGGCATTGGGTTTGACCAACTTGCTTCAGTCAATTCATCCTCTTCTGCATCTGCGAAAATGTTTATTTCTAGGTTTATATCAATCATGCAAACTTTGAAGGGGACTCAAAAGGGTTCATCAATAGTTCCAAGACTTTTTCTATTATTTTAGTCAATACTATCGACCCTTGTTTGGAGGATTCTCCTTTCTCAATTATTTTGATCTCAATCTCATTAATAGTTCTAGCACAGTCGTCAATCTTTCTTAAACCAAAATTTGAGGGGTAGGTACTAGCACTATGATTTTGTTTGTTAATAAATCATAATATATCAAGATGCCAACCTTCTTTTTAATTGCGTAAGTTTTTATCATGTTAAATGGATTAATATCTCCTTTCGCAACATAGACCTTTCCTAAGTGAAGGAAATGGATCTCCTAGAATAATATAGAGGGGATGGCCTTCATCTTGTGGATCCAAGGTCTTCCTAGTAATAAGTTGTACCATGTCTCCTTATCAATTACATAAAAGGTAGTGAACACCTAGGTCCTAAAGACACTAGGAGCATGACTTTTCTAGTGCTTGCTCCCTTGAAGTTGTCATAACCTCACAAGGTATCCCTACAAGTTGTTATATTCATGTGATCATACCTCGTTCTCTCTAAGAGGGAAAATGGAACTGTGTTCATTGTAGTCCCATTGTCAACGAGTGTTGTTTTATTCAAGTATTGTAAATCCACACTTGTAAGTATAAAGCAATATTGCCTCGTCTAATTAGTTCTACATCCGTGGGCATTTGTTTTAAATCAAATAAAAATCCTAAATCATGTAATTGTGCATTTGGTGGATTCATGTTAAGATCTACTTCGTCTATCTATTCCTCTGGAGGCAAGATTATATAATTTAGGTACTTGAGCCCTTTTGCCTCCAAGAGATTTGCCCAATGGGAAGGAGAGTTTCTTTAAAGATCAATGAATGGGATTTTAGTGAAGGTTTTTCTCAAGTCCTCAACCAAGTCATAAAGATCGATTGGTATTGGCATTGGATCTAATGCTAAAATTGTACGCACCGGGTTTTCTATTTGGGGGATCATGGGATCTTCTTGAATGTCCCTATTTTGAACTAACTCAATTAATCCCAACATTTTTGTTTTTGCCTTCATACCCAATTGACCTGGTCTTTAAATCTCATTTGAAGGGTCCATGTTGTTTGTTTTAGGTGCTAATTGCTTTGAGTTATTTCATTTTTGCTAAGTTGGTAAAGGATCTTGGTAGATCCTTAGGCTTGAGTTTTGAGGGGCTACTAGCCCTTGTCAGTTATGGTTTGGATTTTCCAACAGGAGGAGGAACATATCTACAAATAGATGTATTTGTTCCTTTAGGAGATATGATATGAAATTTTTGTACTCCTGACATGATTCAGTGTCATGCCCCCATCTTTTATGATTGTTGTTGTATCAGGATAGTACTCTCAAGGTCTCAGAGAGGGATCATAATGATTGTGTACAACCTCTCATTATGTCTGCCTCTTTGCTTGTAATTATTTCTCGAGGGAAAATCAACAACATTCACATTTTGGTTCTTTGGGTACAATAATCATTTCCACCATAGCTATTGTAATTGTGATTGTTGTTATTTTTTGTGGTGGGATATTTGTCACCCCTTCAGTAGTAGCACTATGGTTGTTTTTAGAATCTTTGGTGTCGAGGGATTATTATTCTCATTATCTTGTGTGGTCAATCTCCCATTAGCATTATACTCCTTCCTTCTGCTATCAATGATGGCTTGGTCTATCCTTAAAGCACTCTCAAGAGATTCTTTGTATGATTTATAAGAAAGATTTTGGACCTCTTGTGTGTTTTTATTAAGGGCATGTAAGAAAAATTACACAACTCCATGTGGTCCATGTTTGGCATGCTCATTGAAGAGTAGAGGACTTGCCTCCATCATGTTATGA
This sequence comes from Cunninghamia lanceolata, assembly GCA_027924645.1. Classification (NCBI taxonomy): domain Eukaryota; kingdom Viridiplantae; phylum Streptophyta; class Pinopsida; order Cupressales; family Cupressaceae; genus Cunninghamia; species Cunninghamia lanceolata. Next base: position 7,268,093 of record BSBN01000082.1, read on the forward strand.
AATGAGCTACCAACTAGTTTGTGTCTTACTTTACACTTAGGAATTCATGAATTCTTCTTCTACTAGTTTATTTGTATCAAATGCTGCAACAAACTCAACAATGAGCTATTAGAAAGAGTGAATCGATGCCTCATGAAGTCTATAATACCAATCCAAAGCAATTCCTTCCAAAGTTTTCAAAAAGTCTTAGTGACAATGCCATCTCAGGGGAGAAGTTCTTGTACTATAGTTGTATATGCCTTTATGTGTGAGTTAGGGTCTAATGTCTCCTTGAATTTAGGACTTTTAGGAAGAGTTCACAGTAAAATGATGTGAATTATGTGATCTAGAGGCTCCTTGAGATAATAGAAACATGAGCCCTACATGTGGGGCCTCTTGTGTTTGTTGTTCTTGAAAGACCATTCTTGGTTGTTGGTATCTAGGAAAATTTTGGATGACATTATGTTTAAAATTTGAAGACCAAATGGGATTGCCTAGTTTAAATTTTGAGTGGCGGGTATCCCACTTGACTGATTTGGATTTTGAAAGGAGTGTATTCCCCCTAGTTGTTTCAAGGTTACCATATTGCATAACAAGAGTAAGGGAGGCACAAAATCCTCATTGCTAGTAGTTTTGGAATAAAAATTGATGTAAGGGGAAAATTGAGTTGCCCCCTAGCTTTGGTCATTTTTGGCGATAGTGAATGGGTTTGTATGTGATCATCACCTTAAAGATCTAGGTATGTCTTTAAGTTTGTCATGAAGAGGTGGTTCAAAACCTCCGACTTTGAGCATCTTGATCTGTTGGACCAGGGTAGCTATGAGATCTTGAGGGGTCGTTCCCCCTATTCTTTGTTCTTGGGTTTCACCACCCTGAGTGGGTTCTCATGGAGTGGGGGTTGAGTAACCCATTTTGTCCTTTCTTCCAAAATGTTTTCTAGCACTATTTGGTGTCCTTAGATTATTCATCTTGATAGGCAACATGGAGGGCTTCAAAAGCTACTTGGGCCTCCTCTAAATGTCTTTCTAGGAAACTCACCTCATTGTCCATTTGGGTGGTTGTATCCCAATAACTAGTGATGGGTCAGTCTTGTTGATGAATTTTAGACCAAACAAGCACTCGATGTGCTCTACCTTAGTTGGGGTTGGGCTGGAATATAGTGTCTTGACTCTATGTTCGATTGTTGAAAGTTAGACATCTATTGGGTTCTTGATGACCACTATTTGAGTTGGACTCTTCAACCATAGTGATATGAAACTAGTGCTAGTGGATTTGGCAAAAGATATCTATTGAAGGTTAGAGTAAAAGGCTCATTAAAGGGTATTGATTGTTGAGCTTGTCCAATTTTGACATATTTTGTGGGTATCAAAGATACCACAGAATAATAGAATGGAGGTAAAAAGAGATAGATGAAGACGAAAAAAGTGTGGAAATGTTAATAAGCTCGCCCAAAAGAATTTGCAAGTTCACATGAATAATGGAATGGAGGTGAAAAGAGAGATAGATGATGGAAAAAGTGTGGAAATGCGAACAAGCTCACCCAAAAGAATTTGCAAGTTCACATTAGGTTCACCAAAATATCTATCACTTATAATCGACTCAAGCACAATGCGAATGAGTCAAACTCTTGAGAGCACACTCATTGCATCCTTGCTAAAAGGTGCCCACCTAGTCACTCATGCTCTTGTGGCAAGGGCCATTCGAGTGGGGGTGGAACCGGTGGGTTGTTCTGTTCAAAAGGAAGAAAAACATTGCAAGTGAGTTAAAATCTTGTTGTGGTCTATTTGTATGTGATGTCAATGGTTGGTTGTGTTTTCGGTTGTGTTATTATTGAGATTGATGTAGATGTGATGACGTAGTGGTTTTGTAGTTGTTATTCTTATATGACCTAGAGGTTTGCTTGCTCTAGTTCGATTCAATTCATTGGCAGGAAAAAGGTGAAACATGTTTAACCTGCACTCTTCAAGTTCAATTAATTCTTCAAAAATTATGAGCTCTCTTGCTTGAAATTCTTCTCTTTGTCTTCTCTGTTCATTTTGTTCTTCAATTAGCCTCAAAATTTCAATATGCTCATGGGCTACTTGTTCAGTGGGATTTTCCTAAACTAACAAATTTTCCCAGATCTCATCTAGGATTGCTTTGATCCAATCTTCTCTCACTCTAGGGCACATTGAGTGCAAAAGTTGAATGAGGAAGAGGGATTTTTTACATCTGTTTTACATGTTTGCAAGTTGTTTGAGTGTTAAATTGTTGATAGCCTTGTGATGAGATTGAAGGATTTCTCTGTGTATTTTGTTTTTTGAGTTTATGAAGTCTCTAAATGCATGTAAATCTAAATGAATGCAAAAATCAAACTAATCTATTTTTTTGTATTTTCTTGAAATTTACAAATTATGTAATTACTATTTGCTTGAAATGAACTTTTCAAATGGATGCAAATCCATATGGCTTTTCCTACACATGCAATTTTCCATGTTTCATGTTTTGATTTTTTGGGATAATCTAATCTAATGAAAATAAATGTAATTAATCTAAGATCTAGAAAAACTAGCAAAATGTAATCTACAATTTAAATCTAGTAAAATAGGAAATTCTAAACTAACCAAGAAGAAATAATAAGTTTACTTCCTCAAGGGCAAGAGAATTTTCTAATTACTAAATCTGCAATAACTTCTTAAAAGTAAAGAACCTATTAAAATCGATGGGCTGATGCAGGCTTGTGTCCTCAGGGATCCAACTTTTTCGGTATCCTCATCTGCAACAGTTGGAACATTTGTTTGATGATAGGGAAAGAACTAGGATCCTAAGGTAAACTGAGAGTTGCATGAAAGATTCAAGAAGCTTTGAAGCTTTAAAAGTAAATAAAAGAGGCACACGTAATCCTTTGTAAGCATAAGATGCTTGGGGAGAATTGTAGCAACGAAATGGCAGAGTTTCTAAGGGTGATTCTAGAGATTAAACATCTTTCATAGAAGAAAGCCAAGTTGCAGTAGTACACAACCTCCTCTAAAATCAAAGGGAGAGGAGGTATTTATAGGATGAAAGCAACACTAAAGGGGGGAAATGATTGGAAGTTAATCGAAGGACTAATTGGGACATCATAGGAGATTGATGGAGAGATAACAAAAGACTGATTAGAAGCTAATTGAGATTCAAGAGGAGAGGAGAATCAGTTAGGGGGAGTAGTGGTTTAGTTAGGACTTGAGAAGACTCTCAATCACAAGCAAAAAAGGAAGCAAACTAGCATAACTGAAAGAAATCACGTATGCCAAAAGATAACAGTGTCATCTCTTTTGAGCATAGGGTCACCCCTTTTGCTAGGGTAGGTCACTCGAGCAACCCTACGACTTAAGGGCAAGTCTCCCAAGTGACCCTCTAGTTGAGGATCTGCAAAAGGGTTTTGGTATGCACAAACACTTGGAACTCAATAAGGGGGTTGAACAAGGGGCTAAATAGGTTGAGGGAAAATGTCATCAAGCATGAATATTGTTGAGAGGATATAATTCACACATTTGTAGATCATGAGTAGGATTGCCAAATTATCATCAGACTACCATGTCGACTCGTGCACTTTTAGGCACTTATAGTGACAAGTGTTAAGTTTAAATCTACAAGGTTGTTAGGCATGGTCAAATAGTATGTTGTGTTTTCAACTACCATGACCCAATCTCAAAGCTTGATGAGCATGTTTGATCCATTAAGAGTGGGATGCTATGTTTCTAGCTCTCATCAACTAGATATACAAGGGTCTCATCCCACAAAAACTCTCCAAATTGCATACACATCATATTCAAAATATATAATGAAATTAGCATGCTTAGATTGAAAGAAACAAATGGAAGCACACAAATAGAGTTCACATGCCATGAAAATGAGACAAATAAGACACCTTATAGCTAGAGTAACCCTCAAGGAGAAGAAAAATCCATTAAGAGTGCATTTGCATGCCTCATGCCACTTTATCTAAGGTTGCACAAGTATTACATCATGCAAAGGGTACATTGGAACATACAAAACACGTCTATGTTGCTCCTTCATAATTGCTCTACCTCCAAAGTTGAAAACCTATCCATTCTCCAAGCAATCTCATTCCACAAGCAAACCTAGAAGTTTATAAAAAGAGCCAACCTTCAAATTTTCATGAAACATACTCATTAGACCCCTCTCAACCTCCCATGGTCGAATGGAAGGTTGAATGAGATCCATGTTAAGAATTCCAACTTTCAAAACCTTTCAAATTCTAGCTTTTATCTTAAACATAACAAGTTCATTACTTTACCACTAAATAGTTTGCTTCATGAGACGAGTTCATTGGTGGTGAATGTGAAATTTGTATAGTGCACATGTGTTCTCCAAGTGAATGATGAGTTCAACCCCTATGGAAGTGATGAATGTCACTCACTTTTGTAGGTACATTTGACATTAGCAACATGCATTGAAGCCTCCAGGGATGTTGTAGACCACCCCTTATACCTTCTCAATCATTTTGTCAACTATTTTGTTCACTACATTTCAAAAAAATTGGTGAAGATTTTGTTTCCCCAAGTCAAATCTCGACTTGTGACCTCCATATTGACCCTAATGGTCCAACATGCTTTGATTCAATTCACAAATCATACCTCCCTTACTAGGAGTCTTTGGGTCCCCAAAAGCTCGACGACTAATCAAATGTGGGAACTTCTTTCCCACTTCAACTCTAGAAAAGCGTTTGGCTTTGCTTGGCACTTGTCATTTCCTTCCAATCAGCCATACTTCATGCTCACCTCATCCGATCTATCACACCCTCTTGTCGAGGATAATGTCATGCTTTAGTTTATCTTGTTCTTCCAATGCAAAGTCCTCCATACTAGGCATCACAACATCATCCTCTTCATCAAGCAATGAAGGTTCAAAAACCCTCAACTTGTCGACATTTATTATGAAAAAGATCTTCATATTCTTAGGTAAATCCAATCTAAATGCATTTTTTCCCACATGTCCCATGATCTAAAATGAACCATACCTCAATGATTTGAGTTTCCATGACATGCCTTATAATCTCTCCTTGTCAAGATACACCCACTTTGTCACCCACTATAAATTTATGCCCAACTCTATGCTAATTGTGGTGATGTTTGTATCTTGCTTTCAACTCCTTGAGTTTTTCCTAAACTCATAGATGGATTTGTCTTACTTTGTCTATAAACTTTGCTACCATATCCACCTTTACATCCCATTTTTCTTACCCATCCTTTGACTATCTAAGGCAAACATCAAATGGGATAGGCAGGAAGTAGCCAAAATAAGCATCAAAGGGGAAAAATTAGTTGAGGAATGGATGACCTTGTTATAAGAATGTTGCATGCAAGACAAATGCTCATCCCAACCACTTAGAAACCTCTAACTATACCCTCTAAGTAACTAAACTCTTAACTATACCCTATAAGTAACTACACCAATGTCTAGTTAACAACTTTCATTTGCCCATCCATTGAGGATGAAATGTCGTCTCTAATCCAAATGACTTGTTGATGAACACATTATAAAACATACAAACTAGTTGTTTAGGATTTTTTACAATAGCCAGACTAGCATGTTCATTAGCAATTTCTTGGTTGTTCACATGATCATCACAATCATAATCCTCATTGTTCTCAATGCTAGCATCAAAATTATTTCAATTTTGTTGGACTCAACAACCATGGTATGGTTTAGACAAGCACTCCTCAGTGGAAGAGTAGGGTCACGAGTAGTTGTGGCATAAACAAAAGATAGAGGGATATAAAGCTCAAAAGTATACTTTGAAAATGAAAAAACAAAAATATTAGTGGTATATCAAATCTACATTTGAAACCGTAATGTGATCACTAATGGGGCAAGGTGCATGAAAGAGAATTCACAATAAAACTCAAAATCCTAATGGAAAATATGTAACAATGTGAATGCAATGAAACACAAGTAAAAGGAGAATCAAATCTAAAAATAAAATATGAGGAAAAATAACCTTCCCTAAGCTTAGTCTAAGCTAATCAAATAAGATGCTTACAACTCAACACAAATCAAACTAGACTAATAGGTAAGCATTGTGGGCATATGTACTCTAAAAATAGTAAATGCTAAAATATGGAAAGTAAAGGCAATGCATGAGGGTACTCTACTCTACGACCAAAGAATGAATGATTTTTGATGTCATATAATTCTAGACTACCTATGACCTAGAAATGCAACCTCTATGTCAATGAAATGCTTCAAATTCTACATTGGGCATGTGCTATATCCTACGTCAAGTCAACATCTATGGATCTTTTCCATGTTTGCAGATTTGCTCTCTATGCATAGATCTAATCCTACTCAATGTGTACCTCTACTTCCAACTTGCCTAATTTGTCTTTATCTACTCTACTCTCTATTTTGATCCAAAGATGGTGATAATTAGATATACCTTTAGAGGATTGTTTTTGTCACTTGGAGACATATTCTCCTAGGTCAACCCCAAAAAACTTGTTTGAATGATCGAGGCCAACAATCTTCAACCATGCAAGTGTTCCTAGAATGAATATGCAAAGACAAATTCCTTTTAGTGCACGGAATCCAAATGTTCTATGAATCACTCCCTAGAGTGGGAGAGGATGAGAGGATTGGATGTGAAATGCATGCAAATAAATGCCTTCAAATACAAGCACATAGCATCAAATCGTGCATAACATTTGTTTAGTCAATTCACAACAATTAGTGGAATAGGCAGGAGATGATCAAATTTTAATTTTAATTTTGACTTTTCAAGTTTCAAGGGTCAAATATGAAGGTGTGAGGTCAACCCCACATCTACAAGAATGACCTAAGACATGGAAATGGCCAAATACATCCATTGCTCATACATATTTGTAATGGTGAAATTTGCATACCCATGCCACTTCCCATTTAGTTTTGTGCCCATCTTGAAGAAATGGCTTGATACATGTACATATCGACAAATTACACAATCTTGTGCAAAGCTTAGCTCTTTCCCCTAGCCTTTACTAATTCATATACACAAACATTCCTACATATTTATCACCCACCATACCCATACACACACATTCTAAAATAATGATAAATCACATTTGAACTTTCACATTAGTTAGGTGAGAGGAACCAATAGTTGAGCATGGTCCTATTGTTGTTTTTGATAAAATAAGCGGCAAAACAAGGGTGTCGAGCCCATTACACAGTAGCCCCAAGGGCATGCGAGAGAGTCAACAAAAAGAGACCAACACACCAAAAAGAACCACCAACACCAAAAAACATAGAAACAACAGATCACTAGTAGACATACAGTAAACTAAACATAAAAACATAGAAAAGCCCCACGGGCTAATTGAAGAGTTGTTCCCAATCCTTAGTAAGAAATTGGTACATATCCTCATACTCCTTCAACTCCTTATCCTTCATAACATGCCTGGTGAGCTCAATGTCCTGCATGACAGCCAGAGTTGTCGCAGACCTATGCATCACTTTGGAGGTGAACCTAGCCAGGATCATGAATTTCTTCTCCAACTTCGTCATTCTGCTTTTGATGTCCTCTGTCTCTTTGCCTTTTATGGTAGTCTTCTTTCCCTTGTTGCTTTTATCAGTGTCCCGTTTCATTTTCTCAGAGCTATCCGTCTCTGACATCTGAACGTTCAGTTCAGGGAAATTACTCAGGCCTTCATCCACAATCTCCAGGACCACAGTATCCTCTTGGTTATTAGTCTTGACCTCCTCATGTGAGTTCTCCTCACCTTGCGGGTTCTCCTCGCAACCCTCCGACTTTGCAGAATTCACTTGCTCCTTACTCACAGGGTTAGGTTTTGCAGCCAATCTGGTCGACCTTCTAGTTGACGGAAACCTAGTCTTACTCTGAGGTATCACATACTCCTCATCTTTCTTATCTTCACTACCATCCCCACCTTCCACATAACCCTCGGCCTTAGTCTCCAGGTTATGCACTTCCATCTTGGGCTTATCCTCAGTATTCACAGAAAGGCTACCCCCATCCTTCCCCTCCTTAAACTTCTTTTGGGGAGTGTTACCCTTATAATCACACATTGCAAGATTCCTTTTGGTTGGTTTAGGGCTGGCCGCCTTAGGGTAAATCTAGTCAACATTTTGAGTCTCGGGGCTATTCAACACAAGGGGTTTCTTTTTAGCAGAAGAGGCCTTAGCAGTTTTGTGGGAGTGGGTGTATTTTTTAGGGGTAACTTCCGTGATAATCATAGGGCTGATCTGGATAGGTTTCAGCTTAGGCTTAGGCATTACAGAGGAGCTGTCGACGTGAGTAGCAGTGATAGCCTTGGGGGGACAGAGGCTAAATGGAACTCACATAGTCTATAAATAAGCCCCTAGTGGAGCAGAATGGGGGGCTTCTCAAGGTCAAGTTTGTGTTGTTCAATGGCCGCCTCCACAGAGACTTCCAGGGAAGAAAGCAGGTAAAATGGGAAGCTTATGAATTTGCTACGTCTAAAATGATTCAGCAAAACAAAATGGTAATGAAAGAAGTGACGAAACCTACCTTCAAGAGTAAAGTACTTGATGATCATATGGCAGACATCATCCCAAGGTTTAGGAAGCTGCTCTCTATCAAACCCACCTTGTAGGTTATGCAAAACTTTGCCTTTTTCAGGAACAGAGCCATTCCCTCTGGGTCTGAGACTTTGCTAGTCTTCTTATGCTTCACACCGTCAGTGAGCATACCCGTAGCCAGCCATATAACTTCTTCGGACACTTCAAATCCCACTCCGCCAACTTGAACATGTTTATCCACCCAAGACTGCGCAAATTGCATGGATAAATTCTTGTCATGCCCCTAAAGGCACTCCAAAAACGACTCCACCCCACCCTGCTGACAGATATGCCAAAGGATTTCATTCCTTCTAAATTCCTCGCAAGACTCTGGCTCAGTACGGGTCCTATCCCTCCCATTTTCAGTAAGCAACAATACTTCACAGAATTTTTAGCAATAAGAAATCTCTTTACAGCCGATGATCTTTACCACCACAAATATGAATAGGCGAGCAGCGCAAAGCATGAAAATTAATGAGCAACTTGTCACTTCGCCAGTTCAAAATGACATAATTCCTTAAATTTGCCTTATGCGAATTAGAGTGTCAACCCATATAATTATTACGAACCTTGAGAAAATCATGAATATAGGTTCTACGGAAACTTGAAGTGTTAACCCAACCATAGGTCACGTGAGTGGCCATGTGATTAACCCCTCAAAGCGTCCAAGTCATCATGGTACTTTGGTTACACATTATACGGTGACAGTTCATAATTCTCTTCAAGCTGATTTGGCGATAAGCCATCCCGCCACTCAATCTTCTAGAATCTTTAATAATATAACAATCAATATTACTAGTAGTCCCCATTCGGCACCTAAGGCTCACCTTAGGCAGTGTATTCCAACTGACCTGTTTTAAACTCATGGTGAACTAGGTATTGAATTCTGCTCCTTACACAAGAGGTTTTGGATCTGTTTAGGGAGGTTTTCCAACTTTTACCAGCATCTCCAATTGCTCAAGTTTTGACTTAGGTTGGCCATGCCATCGACCACTTTATTACCTTCTTGATAGGTATGTCCTATCTCCTTCTCTGTGAACCTAGTTAGTAAGCTTTTAATATCCTCAGTGATGTCCTCAAGTCTCCATCTGCTGTTAGTCCTGCCTAGAGCAGCATCAACAATAATTTTTGAGTCTCCCGCGATTTGTATCTTGTCCACTCCCAATGAGAGGGTAAATTTGAGCCCCCATAATAGGGCCATCCCCTTCGTCACATTGTTGGATTGGGTACCAATGCCCCCTGCATAAGAAGCCATAAGTTTCCCTTGATCACTCCTAATGACACCACCTCCACTGGTCAGACCAGTGGTTTTTTTCTCTGCTCAGTCAAAATTGAATTTGACCCAGTCCTTGGGGGGAGGTCTCCAAATGGTATTTTCCTTGGCAAGTTACTTAGAATTGTCAAAGGTGGTCATATCAATGGTAAGACCCCAATTCTTGGCTATCTGAATTTCAAGCTAAGTGGGGGGTTCCTTAGTAGCTTTCAATGTGCTGATGGATGTGTTTTCTGAGACCATCCTGCTATAGGAGAAGAAGACATCATTGGCACTCTTAGCCATTTCCTTGAAAATTTTGTTATTCCTTTCTTTCCAAACACTCCACCCTAGATGCGAGGGAATTTGCCTCCATAGCTCTCTGATTCTCGGGTGTGAAAAGGGAGGGAGCCAACCTTGAATGAAATCCTTGAGATTTTCATTGAGAACCCAGGCTAAGTTGAATTTATCCAAGGTCCTTGCCCACACCTCTTTGGTGAAATCGCAGTGGAAAAGAATGTACTGTATAGACTCTTCCTCTTTCTGGCATAAAATACATCTGTTAACCAGTTGGAATCCTCTCTTGTTGAGGTTATTAGTAGTAAGGATTTTGTGGTGGGTGGCAGACCACCAGAAAAAGTTAATCTTAGGAGTCAGGTTTTTGTTCTAGACTTTCTTCCACAAACTGTTGTCCTGACTGCTGTTGGTCAGCATATTGTAGGCTGATTTAACTGAGAAGGCCCCCTTCTTATCCTGGGCCCAAAGCATCTCATCCTCCCTAGGGAATAAGGGAATTCTGCATTTGCTCAATTCCAACTGCAGGGACAAGCACCCCTGATCCCCAGGCTGGCTATCATTCCAGCAATCGGTTATGTTCTTCCACTGTCTTTGACCTTGAGATTGAACTGTGATGTAATTGCTGACAAACCTCCCAAAATGAGTGATAACTCTAGCTTTAGTGTTGATAACCCCATGCAGCCAATTGTCTTCCCAGAATATAATTTTGTCTCCCTTGCCCAGCGTCCACTTAATGCCTTGAGTCAGAGTTCTTGTTTTGATCATTTTGTTCCAAATAACAGAGCCTTTAGGAAGGTTCTCCCTTTCAATTATCCTGATCTTTTCTCCATTATGGAGGTACTTGGCTCTCATTATCTGCACCCAGTCCTTTTCATCCTTAAGGAAGTTCCATCCAACCTTGGCCAGTAAAGCTTTGTTCATCATTTGGGTTTTTTTGATACCTAATCACCCTTGGAACTTGGGAAGACAAATTTTGTCCCATCCGATGAGAGAAATCCTCTTCTTTTCCTCAACCCCTATCCAAAGAAAGGTTTTCTGAATCTTTTTGAACTTGTTTGCAATGTATCTGGGCATTTTGAAAAGAGTAAGAAGGTAGGCGGGGATACCTTGCAGGGAAGCCTTTAGGAGTTAATGCTTATCAGCTTGGCTTAGGAGTTTACCTTTTCAGCCTTCCATCTTTTTTTGAATTGTCTCCAGGACAGAGTTCTAGAAAGCGGGGGTCACTTCCTTGACAGTGAGGGGAAGACCAAGATAAGTAGCCGGGAGGTTGGCCTTATTGCAATTCAAAATTTTTTTACCTTCTTCTGGAGCTCCAGATCAGCATTGAAGAACACATTGCTCTTTTCATAACTTATGCGCTATCCTGAGGCATCAGCATAGGAGTTCAGCAGGTCTTTCCATCTTCTAGCTTCCAACACTGAGGCCGCACCAAACAACATAGTGTCATCAACAAACTGTTGGACAACTGAGGGCCCCATCGTAGACGCAGCTTTGATCCCCTTCAGGTCCTGTCTATCCAGGCAGGATAGAATGTTCCTGCCCAGGAACTCAGCCATAATGATGAACAAATAGGGCAAAAGGGGATCCCCCTGCCTAATACCTCTACCCGCATTGAAGAATCCCTAGGGAGAATCATTGACCAACATCGAATACTTAACAGTTGTGACACATTCTCGTATCAAGGTTATCATTTTATCCTGAAATCTAAATTTTCTAAGAACCTTAAAGAGGAAGTCCCAAGAAATTATGTTGTAGGCCTTAGAATATCCAGTTTGAGAGCCATGCTGGGGTGTTACTTTTGTCCATCAAGTGGATAATCTCATGCGTGGATATGGACGCGTCCACAATCTGTCTATCAGGAACAAAACCTTTCTGGCAATTTGAAATAAGGCTGTCCAACAAGGGTTGGAGTCTGAGGACCAACGTCTTCATGAAAATCTTATATATAATGTTGCAGAGGCTGATAGGACGGAAATCAATCATATTCTCAGAGATGTTCTTGGGGATAAGAGCTATGAAGGTGGCGTTAATTTACTTGAGAATCTTGGTTGTCCTGAAGAAGTCTCTGACAGCAGGAGTGACATCAAAACCAACTATGTCCCAAAAGTCCTGGAAGAAGGCCGGAGGGAACCCATCCGTGCTTGGGGCTTTGAAAGCCCCTATAGAAAACACAACTACCCTGATTTCCTCCATGGTAATGGGATTCAACAGCCTACAGTTGTCTTCAACCAAGAGGATGGAGGGGATGTTGTCCAATAGCTCTTCCACAACAACATGGTCTGTTGTGCTCCTGTGTTTTGATAGCAAGTTCTTGAAGTAGTTGGAGGTTAGATGCCCCAGTTCAGCCTCAGCTGACTTCCCTGTTGTTTTCATCGAGAAGCTTGGAGATTTTGTTCCTTTTCCTGTGCTTCATGGCTGACTAGTGGAAGAAAGTAGTGTTTCCATCACCTGCAGTCAGCCATTGGACTCTAGACTTTTGTTTCCAGAAGATCTCTTGTTTTTTCATTATTTCCCTTAGCTCCTTAAGAAGGGCTTCTTCCTTATTGAAATTAGTCTCACTTTTGTCTCCCTTGGCCATATTTTCTTGAATTTCCGAAAGACTGTCAGAGATGTGTTTCTTTTGGTTCAAGATATTACCAAAAACAAAACTTGTTCCATCCTTTGACTTTCTGCTTAACATGAATAAGTTTTTGGGTGAGTTTGAACATCGGGGACCCATGAATCGAGATACTCCACCAATCAGCAATGCAATCTTTGAAATCCGGGTGGGAGGCCCACATGATTTCATATCTGAATGGTAAAGGACCTTTCGGGACTCCTCTCCAGGAGAATAGGAGTGCATTGTGGTCAGAGATGGTGCGGGGCAGGGCTGTCAGAGTAGAATGTTGCACTATGTCCCAATTGGACGAGATTGAGAACCTGTCCAGTTTTACCTGAATTAGCTAGTCTCCCCTTCTTCTATTGGCCCAAGAGAAAAGTTGATTGTTGACCTCAATATACATCAGCCCTGTCTAGCTGAGAAAGTTAGTTAGATCCACCATGTTGTTAGAGTAGTCAGTGATGCCCCTGAACTTTTCCAAAGGGAACAACGGGGTAGTAAAATCTCCAGCCAACATCCAATTAGTCCTTTTCTCAGCATTAAGTCTAGGAACAAGGCTTTCCTAGAGGTCCTTTCTAGCACTCCTAGTATTGGGGGCATATATATTTATAAGTTTCCAAGCTTTCTTATTGACCGTGAGTTTCACTTCCAGACTATTTTTGCTATGAGAGCAGTAGCAACCAAAGAAGATGTGCTTATTCCACATCGTGACTAGGCCCCCTAAAGCCCCTACAGAGGGGCTGATAAGGTAATCAGTCGAGGGCCAGATTTTGCTGGCAATAGTTTTGAAGTTCTCTTCATTCATCTTGACTTCCTGAAGAAGGATTATGTCGACCTTATATTCATAAATGCAGTTCTTCACCATGAACTGCTTTTGGGGATTGTTGAGCCCCCCTCACATTCCAGGGGAGGACTCTCATTTTTTACCCCGCTTGGAGAGAGCCTCCAGGGTGCTTTGTCTCCCAATGGCTATTTCCTTATTAGCTTCCCTATGTCTTGTTTCTCTCTGGGAAAGTCTCCCTGCCTTCCCCTCTATCCCCACGTCTATAGACTTTTTTCTAATTTCCTCTGCCCTTCTTTTTGGGTGTCACCCAGCCTTCTTGGTTGGACCATGTGGAGCTAGGGCCAACACCAGGCGACAACACCCTAGTAGGGGAGAGAACGGTCTTTTTCTTTGTGTTCTCTAGTTCAACAGATTGTCCTGGTTCGGTCACTTTGGCCCCAACATCCCCATTCTGGGATATGGGTTTATCCTTCTCTTTGGGAGTCTGGCATTTGATTTCCCCTTCTTCCGTCTCCTCTGAGTCGGCAGGCTCGAGCTGGCCGTGGTCCAACAACGACTGATCAACAACTGTGGAGCCCTCCTCCTAGGGTCTAATCGGTTGTTTAGGGTTCTTAGGGGATTTAATAATGTTGAGCAAGTCCTCTTTGAACAAGTAGTCTTCAGCACTAATCTCCTCCTCACTTGCTTCTTTAGGTTTCCGGTTCCTAAGGAATTTGCACTCATTTATCAAGTGGCCTTTCCTGGAGCAGTTCTGACAGAATGTGGTAGCATTCTCATACAACAGGGGTTGTTTCGAGCACCCATACTTGGACTTTATATTAATAGTGTTAGGTAGAGTTCTGTTTATGTCTATGCTAACACAAAAACAAACAAATACTAACCTTCTTTTGTGTTTGGTGGTACCATCCAATGCGATGAACCTTCCAAACGAATTCCTGATCCAGGTGAAAATCTCCTCGTCCCAATATTCCAAGGGGAGACTAGACAGCCTGACCCAAACCGGAGCCGACTTGTTCAGCTCCAAAGCCGCATCAAACCTAGGTTTCCAACTCACTAGACAGAGGTTATGTTTACCATATAGCCAGGGACCACTTGCCAAGATCGCCAACAAGTCCTCTTTGGCAGAGAACTTAAAGAGAAAAAGGCCCCCAACCATTGCGCTGGTAGTGACACTTTCTTTCAGCTTCCATCTTGAGGCAATCCATCTCCTCACCATGTCAATGTTAGGTTTTAGGGCCTAAAACTTGCCCACCAAAGAGAGTTCCATGGTTGAAACAATTTTCTCCATCATTTGGTCTAGAATTTGGAGGTTAGTTCCATTATCCGACTATGACAGCACAAGTTCTACTTGGTCTTCCTCGATATGATTCTCTTCTCCTAGAAGAGCGTTTTTCCAAGCCTTGGGATTCAGCCCCGAGACTAGGGAATCTCGCTCTACAATACTGCCCGAGATAGTACTAGCAGCAGCAGGTTCCACCAAAGGGCCCGACAGGGGAGCAAAGGGCCCCCTGGGCTGACAGCAACCATGACCTAAACAAGTTCAAAATGAGTTCGAGCGAGAAAGTTGCAGAGCAAAAAAACTAAAATCTATATTGTTGTGGGTACTTGTGGGTATAGGATTTTGTCTTGCAACATATTTATACTATATACTGGCAATAATTACTCATGTAAATAAAAAAATGACCAAATGTTTGTCAATATTGGACCCTTACATGATCACATGAGAACTTATGAATGTCACATAAAATATCATAAATACATTCATCAACAAGTGTAATAAATACTTTTTTACTTTATATAAAATATCATAACTACCAACTATAAGGGTATCATTTATAAAATAAGGTGTTCATCTAAACAAATGTTGTTGTTATGTAGACAAATAATGTTCTAATGTGTACAACTATTGGGGTGGCAATGTATATGCATTAGAATACTTCATATTATATGTTTGTCCTATGACAAATGTAACAGGTGAGTACAATAAATACTTTGTATTTCATCATGAAATGTTAAAGTTGAATAGAAGTTGCATTTTAAATAAGAATGTGTTGTTTTTATAAAAATAAATAGTATTTTGTGTTCAACTATTGGGTCATTTGTGTTGGATATAAAGGTTAGAGAGAACAAGATTCATGGTTACCAAGAGGTATTGTGATCATTTATGTTACATATAAGTTATATTTTAAATAAGAATATGATCTTGTTCTAACAACAAATGATATTATTTTGTTCAACTACTAGGGATTCCATGATGTGGTCGAGTCTTTAAAAATTCATTTTAAGGACATTTCTCATTAGACGTGTTAATGTGGCGAGTTGTGTGATGAGTCACACCTCCAAATCTTAGTTGTAGATTGATAAGAGTCTATATCACATTTCTAAAAAAAACAGAGGTCCTACAATATTCCATGTAACTGCTACATGGTCACAAAGTTAACCCTAACGACTATTGGCTCCTCTCCCCTACAATACCAACTTTTCATCCAAGGTTTTACGCCGAGAGACGTTCTACAATCACAACAGGGGTGGAGTTGAAGAGCTGAAAGATTCTAAGATTCCCTATAATATTATAAGATTCCAATCTAAAAAAAAGATTTATATGCATGAGATTATTAAGATAGAGGATCATAATCAAACGCCACAATAAATACACCTCTCAAAGATGCTTTTGCTATTTTTAACCAAAATGCTGCGAGTAATTTATAAATGTGAAGAATAAGAAATATATTTAATGGGAAATGAAACACATGCATTCTAGCTGCCACTAATTTATAAAATAAAAATAAAAATGGAAGATATCTCTCGGTGTAGTGTAGATATATATTTTTTGAATATAAATATACTAGTTTAATATTATTATTCACTTGTGGATCCATCCCACGAATGGACATTAATTTGTGAATTGAATGTCACTTGAATTTAGCAAAGATGGCTTCATTGCCAAATCTTCATGACTCCAACACCGATTCCCTTTTCTCCATTAATCCTTGTCACTACCGAAAAATAGTTTACCAACGAGAACATCATATAAAGTTGAGAACCTTAAGGGATCTCTATTTCTACCATACGCCAATCCAATGGCTTGCCCTTCTGATTTCCCTTCACCATGACCTAGGTGTCAACACAATATTTCTTAATTCTTTATGCGTTTGTCCCATTAGTTGTTAGTCTTTTGCAAACAAAACTGTCATAGTATTAGTCTTGTTGCATTTTGAGATAAGATAACTTGCTTTTCTGAGGATGCATCTTCAGTAATTAAAGGTCCTTAAGAACCTCTGTCCCTTTAAGCATGCATAATTCTTCTCCATATGCTATCGTTTTATTGATTAAATGATGTGCTAATTTTCTTACTATCATTAATCAAACACTTTTAACATGAGGGCAGCAAATGAAAATGAAGAGGTGCTGCCTTGGACTGTTGCATTCTTTGCATCCATTCTTGGTGGCATCATCTGTTCCCATCTGGCAATCTTGATTCTTAGCATAAACCAAAGGAAACAATTGCCAAAAATCATTGTTTTGGGCATAACAAGCCTCGTCACCTATGCCAGGTCTCCACCAGAAATTTCGAGGCTATATGACACTTTTCATGAGCAAAATTTAACTGAAGCACACATGTAACCAACATATTGCTGTACGGACAAGTTCAGGAATACAGAGGCCTGCCCAAGTTTGCAAATCTGTATTATTTAGCCCTGGCAGAGCATCATTAGAATTTAGAAACATACATTGTTTTTCCCAATGTTATCCTTAAGCATCAGTTTGACCTATAAATTTTCTTTTCTTCCTCTCGAGAATTCTAGCATTTCAAACACTGATTTGTGTAAATGGCTTCTCCCATGAACAAACCCCATTTGACACTGCAACATTTCATAAAAAATATGTTAGATGTAAAATTGTAACCATAGGAAAGCATGTTCTAATAACTGCATAATAACAAACTAAGTTGCAAAAACCCATTTTATAGGACATTTACCATGTCCAGAATAAGTGTTAAGATGCTCCATGGAACTGAATGTACCATGCATATGAAACGATTTCATCGTGCATATACTGTAGTCTCCAACACCCTTAAAAGGCATAGACATCCAATAGATGTAACTTGATACATACAAAAGTGTGTATGGCCTTGGCCTTGCCCTCTAGAAGCATTATATTAGAGGTCAGCCTCTGTGACTAGTCCTGCAGACATTTCCAGTTGCACCAGAGACATCAAGAATTGACCATAGATGGTTTCAACATACTTCCAGCAGAGCCAGCGACTGGATGGCAAGTGATAGGAAGTATAAAAGGCGTGCATACCTCTACATTGATATTTATTATTTGTGTTTCATAGTCTTTTTCATAACCATTAATTGCCAACTCTCCCATTTCTTTCTTTTCCAGAAGTTATTATTTACTCATATCAAGTTTCTTATTTTCTTAGTTCCAGCAAATTTCATATTGAATTATTTCTCAAAATAATAAATAAAACCAAGTTGATTATATCTTATAATACACACCAAAAAATCTATTTTCTACCTTCATCATCTGCACTTGCATCAACTGAACCAGCATACGGTATTTCCATTGTTATCAGTCATCAGTAGAAAACATTGGCTTTGACCATATCAAAAAGCAGATTTTTCATAACCATGGCACCCAGTGCAATACATGATAATCATTTGGTCACCCAAAAAATGCTGCAAAAACAAATAACAGATGAATTGTATTTGTAGAGGCCATAACAGCCCAAATACAATCCTTTTAACATAACTGAATTCCAGCGGGATAAAGCTAGCACGTCATTAGTATCACAAACTACAGAACGAAAAATTTTGTAAAAGAAATTTGACACGGACCTTTTACCGTTTTTATTTTTTATTTTGATGCAATACACAGGTAGAGGTTTAAAGGCCAACTATAATGGCCTTCATTTTTACAAAAATCAAGTTTCCTTTTCTGGCTGTGCTGCTCCAACTCCAAATATCTGAAATCACATGCCATTCTTGTACAGTAATTTTCATTTTTGAAGTTTTACAAGCCCGCATTTAACTTTTCTTCATCCTATATACCAGATACAGCTTCCATTTTCATGCTGCACCACTTGTTCATAAATTATCCATTATAGTCGCACCCTTTTTATACTGTTGATCTCCCAAGTTCTTTTATTTTCAGTTTCTGTGGGTATGAATGCAAATATTTCCCTTCAGGAGCTCCTTATAGTTAAGATCACGCCGTGCAGTTCTTCTACTTCTCCTTTGCTGCACATCATCAACCTGCTTGGACCTTTCACTATTATTTCCATTGATTACCATCTCTATATCAGCTAAAGCCTGAGAAATCGTGTCATTCTCCGTACTGTTTGAATTTGAAAGAATAAGCTTTCGATTTTTGTTCTGGTCATTTTCACAAATTTCAATGTTCTTTTGTTGGTTGTTAGAAATTACAAAATCTGATTGTAAGCCAGCTCCCACAAGCTTACTTGTACTGTCCTCTGTCTGTTCAGAAACACGGTCGTGATCCATTGTTTCCATATGTTTATTGCTGAAAACATTTTCTAAACCAATACTAGAAGGTAACGATGATAAAGTTCTTGCAGCCATAGCCACAATTTCATCTTGCCCTATATCAGCTTCTTCATTAAGTAGACCAGAGTTATCCTTTCCACTGAACGGCGTAAAAAACTTGTTCTTTCCCTGATCATCCTCTGCCTGTCCAGTCATTGGGCCATTTTCTCGGCAAGCTGATTCAATCTGATTCTCTTTCTCACAGATCACTTTATTTGAGTCCTTTGTAATTGGCTTGGCCCATTTTTCCTTTACCCCTTTTCTAGAATTCATTGAGTTTGAAGAAGTCTCCATACCATTGTCACCAATCATTAAATTAATTTGTTCTATAGCAGTAGGCATCATAACCTGCAATGCTCCTTGTTCATTCTTTTTATGTTTTGCATTTTTAGCACAGTAAGCAGATTTGGTTTTCCTCCGATTCCTATGCATCATTGTATCTGGTAATTTTTTAACTTGTTTACCCTGGTTTTGCTTTAATCTCTTGTTTGATTTGATAGAGTCTGAAGAAATCTTCTGACCTTGGTCGCTAATCATAGAAATGGTATCACCTTGCCCATGTTTTTCCAGAATTGTCCCACTGATATGACTGTTGGTAGTTGCTATTAAATGTTGAGGAGACCCACTATCACAAACAGATGTTGTGGAAAGCTGCATTGTTTTGTCACCATCCTCTTGCTGGTTAGAAGCCCCGTGCTTTCTAAATGATTGTGTTTGCTTTATTTTATCACTCTTATCTGATTTAACAAAGGAAGCATGCACCTCAGCATTTGCAACAAGCATACCCTCAGAATCTACAGGTATGGTCATTTTATCGTTTACTAATTCAGGACAGTCTGTTTTCTGATTTACAGACCTGGGTTTCCGACATGATCTAGTCCGCTTTCGTGTTACCCTCTTGGCTGCTGAATTAGAATGCCAAGAAATTTGCCCGACTCGATCATGAATAATCAATGACAATTCTTGAGTTTGGCCAGGGGCATCTAAAACTAACTGTAATCCACTGCTAACATCAAGAGAAGACGATGCTTGTGGCTTGTTTGTTCCTCCATCATCTATTTTCAAATTGGACGTTTCCTTTTGAAGTGCTGCTTGCCACTTTTTTCTTTTTATCCTCCTATCTGTTTTCGGGCATGGTTGGCAGCCCCCATCCTCCATAGTAGCGGTCATGCCTTCAGAATGACAATGGCCATGATCTCGACTGTTTTTGCCAGGAGAATCTTTACTGCAAAGGAAAATGCATAGAATGTTTCACATCTCTTTAAAAATCAATGAAACAGTGCATTCAATTCTACCAAAAAAATCACAAACACATCTACAATTCTGAAGATCTTTCTGCTGAGCTGTATGATGACTTTTCTTTCTTTTCTTAGCACTGAGAGACAGAAAAGGAGAATTACTGGAAGAAAGAAAATCAATAATTTTGAATAATACTTCTAAAAACAGATTTGAAGACAAACTATAGAAACAAATCTATTAATCTGTCATACCCAGGCTTTATATTGTTATCTTTTACATGTTGACGCCTTCTTCTCTTCTTAGCAAGTGGAGCACTGACCAACAAAGGGAACACTATACTGTGTAAATAGCATTAGACTAACATTATTAGAAATTTATCAATTCAGCTTTAACCAAAATTCTATAAAACTAAGGGAATACCAACGTACAAAAATTATGTATAGTCTAATTCAGAAAATGAAGACTACCACCACTCTACAGAGCTTATATTCTACTTATACATTCTATTTGAAAACCAGAGTTTGCCCATGCTAAACTATTGCCAATTATCTAAAAAAACATACCAGGGTTCTTCCTGCCCATTTCCCTCGGAACATGACCCTCCCTCAAATTCAGTGAAAAAATCATTAGGACCAATTGTTGGTCGTTCTTTCTTCCGTCCAACAAAATTTGAGATCAATGCCGCTTTTCGTATTTTCCTAGCCTTTTGAGCAGCAGCCAATTCTTGTGGATGTAAAACCTTCCACCTCCTGCAATTGTTATAGTTGAGAAATATAGATACAGGTGCCGGACATATAGATATAACAACAAAACATGGTCTTTAATGGTACCTACTACCTAATTTGGTAACACCTAGATACAACCACTGAATATGAATGTACTTTCCATTAAAAGCATAACTTCAAAGGTTCCTAAAGCCCTAATCAGGTAAAAATAAAAGTAGCATTCCAAAGAAAATGATAATGACACCAACCGCCTGCATTGATTGTCCGTGCGAGGAGGCACAGAGATTGCAACCTTGGACCAGCAATATCCATTAAGAGAAACTGCTGATTCCAGTTTGGCATCCTCCTCTTCTGTCCATCCTTCCAGCTTAATTGAAGGATCCAGAACATTACACCACCTGATCCAAAATGTTTGTTAAGAGTGAGTCTTTAGAACAGCAATTCTGAAGAGCACTTTTCCCCAAGCTGCATATAATTCTAGATAAGAAATCAAAATATGTTTTAGCTATCAAAAAGTAACCAGTAAATATTGCAGGAATACCTTTCTCGACATTGGACTTCAGTTCGGCCAGGTACAAATGCAGCAACCTTTTTCCACATTCTAGGCCCATAAACCAGGACAGCAACCTTTAGCCGCTTGTCCTCCTCTACCATCCATCTTCCAACTTTTTTCCTATCTGGGAGAATAGACTTGCACCATCTAAACAATTGTAGAAGCAGAATACAAATAAAATATGTCAAAAGAAGCAAACTGAAAACCTCAATAAAGAGAAAATGCAATTGTAGCCTTATCTCAATAGAACTGTTTGAAACTACAAAAAATATATGCCTGTTCTAATAGACAATATGCAAGAGGTTCCATATGGTTTTTAATCCAGTCAAGTCAATTGCCCTTAGTGCAGAAGATGACCTATACCTGTTTAAGCATTGAGCACCTGTCCGTCCTTCCATATTGGCAGCAACAATCTGCCAATCATTCTCCCCAAAAGTTTCAACAACTGCTCGAAGTTGGTCATCTTCTTCTTCAGTCCAATCTTTCCGCATGATGTGAGCATTGAGGCTACGTTGATATCTTGACAAGCACTGTGAACGTGTTCTGTTACTGCCCAACATGTTTGAAATTTGTACCCAGTTATGAAGTCCATTGTTTTGCACAATCATCAAAAGCTTTTTGTCTTCAACTTTTGTCCATGGACTGGAGTTGATTAAAGAGTCTTCGTTATTTAGCCATCTACAATAGAGAAGTTAGTTTTAAAATTATTACCAGAAAAAAGAACATATTAACAATAAACAACTTAATGGTATAGCAACCAACTATTAGGCACAAATATTTAGCCATGGTAGCATCTCAAATAGGTAACAAATAGCTTCACAACATTTGTAATAACCATCAGTTTTTAAAAATTGTCAGATTTTCAATCAACCTGTACACTACAACATCGTATAACATCCAAGATAAAATGGAAACAGAACAGCCTAGGATACTAAAGACTGGAAGGGTTGACATGCACACACCCATTTTTTAATTTTGGAATTAGAGAAAGGGGAAAGAATCTAAATATTTAGATCATAAGAATGGTTGTTTCAGTATTTCAAGCATAATGTAAGCAATTCTACTTATCAGATCTGTATTGACCATTGTAGTCCAAACAAAGTCAATATAATATTTGCACATGCTAAAACATGTTAAGGTGTTAAACATAATTGCATATTTAATTAATATCAAGCATACATTTACAATTCATGATTTCCTTATTTATCCCCAAGCAAACAATTACCTTGCTTCACAGTCTGCACCAGAGTGGCCTGCAACATATGTGGATGCCAAGCGTTCCCAATCAACATGAGGCAGAAAAGATCTTATATTTTCTGCCGAAACTTCTGTTTGGGAAATGGCTAAAATCTGCTCATCCAAATGGTTGGCATCCTCAAAGTTTTCCTGGGATCTGTAAAAATTGTTAAGAGTTAAATACTCATTAATCAAAAAAGGGCAATCTCAAGAAAAATATTAAGCCGGCGCTTCAGAAAATATCATTCCCATGAGAGATAGAACTCACTTCAAGAGTTCCATTGATTGTCGTACAAGGGTCTCCTGCATCTGTTGCTTCACACCTTTTCCAAGGTTATCTCTTTCTTTCTTTGACCACTTTTTCCTTTCAATCGTTGTAGGAAAACTCTTTTGTACCATGTTATACTTTCCAACATCTTCATTTTCAGGAGGCCCACAACATCTATAGGTGACCTTGGCATCTGCAGTCTGTTCAGCCAAATATGGTATAATCATGAGAAACAGATCCCACAACTTATATATAAGAAATAGGTTCAGAATAGACACTACTGAATATGCCTTATGGAGAAACATGATAATATTCAGCCGTGTATGTAAAGTTCAGTTCAGCCAATTCAGTTAATAAGCATGCATGCATATGGAAAAGTATAAAGAGCAATATACAATTCTCTATTCAGTTTATCATTAGTAAAAAAAGTGTGGAAACTATGAGAAAGCCACGATATTACACAGACTTGTGCAGATTTAGGCAAGGCATAAAAATGAATATATGAGAAAACGAGGAATTAAATACAGCTATGCAGAATAAAGTAAACCAAAGAATCTGAACAGATAAAAATGTAGAATTGCAGCAAAAACAATTTATTAAAGAACAAAAAGTTTGTACAACACAATAAAGCCACACAACTCCAAACAAGGTCCTCATCAGCAGAGTGGATGTGTACAGTGTATCAACAGCCTTTCAATTTTCAAATAGCAACTCTAACAAGAACAGGGTTTTAAAAAAACATGAACTTGATTAGATATATTATTAGAATAGGCAAATAGTTGTTTGGGGATTTTCTAAATAAGAGGCAGATTATTACGCTTACCAGAAGCTTGTAACAATCTTGTTCTACAGGAATTGTTTGTATTAGGAGCATCGCAAGTTATATATAGCAGCATCATACAATGTAATTTTACTACCTGAGGTCCAATTTCAATTTGTTTTATTGGTGGAAATTTGATGAAGTGATAGTTTGCTGGAAAAATTTCCCCATGAGCTAGGAGCAGTGTGTAGAAGTGGTGTTGTGAAGGAGTTGCAGCCAGAGCGGCACAGGTCGGTTTTAGATTTGGCAGTGGAAGCATCCAGGAGGTGTTCATGGAAGGACTCCCTTGTAGAGCACAAAGTTTGTGGAGAGTCTGCACACAGACATGAAACATGAAGACAGCAGGATCTCATTGGCATTTGTGAGCACATGGGTGGCTGCTGTTGCTGTGGGTATCTAAATACTCTTCTAGCAGGATCAGTGGCTGTGCCAGAATAGATTGTTTTTCACTGTAATAATTTGAGAATTTTTTGTATTGCTTTAAGTCCCCACAAAATCATAAATTTATTCAGCACCGAGGCTGCCACCACTATTTATAAAGTTTACAAAGTTTATAATATTTAATTAAAATTTTAAAATTTATAAACTTCTTGAATGGTGAAATTTGCATACCCATGCCATTTCCCATTTAGTGTTGTGCCCATTTTGAAGATGTGTCTTGATACATGTACCTAGTGACAAATTGTGATGTCCCAATATTAAGGCATTATTTAAATTAAAGATTTATTCATGATAAAAACCGCAAAGTGCTTTTGTGAAATGTATTATTAATATATATTATTTAATAAATAATATTGTTATTTTAATATAATTAAAATATAATATATTTATTTTAATTAACAAAGGTATATTATTACAAATAACAATTATAAATAATAAATATAAATATAATTATAAAATATGAATATCAATAATATAAATATAAATATTTATATATTTAATCTCATAGAAGAGTGAAGTCTTATACAGCAGCAAATATATTTTATGAAGGATATAGGGAAGTCTAACAAGAGGTGGTTGATACCATAAGAAATCAAATTTAAATTATAAACAGCACTCCTTATAATAACATATGGTGCAACCATTCCAAGGCAGCGATCTATTGTATGTAGATTTAATATATTGATATTAATGATTAAGAAGAGGGCAGCGATCATTATCAAAAGGTGCATCTCTTCATAGGGATATAATGATATAAATATATTTTATGGAAGAATGGGGAATCATACAGGGATTTTATATAGAAAATGAGAATAATATTTCTGAGATTAAAGATATATATTTCTGATATATATTTCAGTAAGGAATGATATATAATTTCATTGGGCAGAAATAAGAAATAATATCTGATGGAATATATAACTAGAAGACTCCTTGGATCTGCAGAGAAATTTAAAAGAGACTGAGTTCTAGCCTACAGCAACAATCATAAGGAACCAACGATCAGCTGCAATCTTGGTAATGATTTGGTAGTAATTTAATATATAATCTAATATGTTGTTTAATGTATAGTTTGTTAACAATTGTTTCTATTAGTAAGGATAGATACTAGTAAATTGATATAAATATTAATGAGATTTATGTGTTATAGTTTTATCATCTAATGTGCATATGATCTTTTCAAAAGGTAATAAATATGTGTGAACTAATATATCTGAATGTCATGATTTCTATGAAGGAGGGAATAGAATAAAAATGATCTGATTAAGAATATATTTTCTGAGTTTTATAAATATATTTCTAATATGATCTGATCAAGTCATGAGATGTGTTAAGGAATGCATTCAGGCAGAAATGGAAGAAAAGTATGCAGATTTGGAGTAAGATAAAGAGCCAGTGAGCAACCCATAGAATCTCTATTTGCATAAGCTATCTTGTGGTTGTAGATTTGTAAGTCAATATATGTGTGGTAGGATCTATGTGTGTTTAGGTATGATCATGCATATTGTGATATCATCTTCATAATTCATTTGTATGGCTGATAGAATTGTTTGCAACTATGAGTTGATGAGTTCATTATGCATTAATGTGGATTCTTGTATGAATGTCATGATGAGGAAATTAAGGGCCTATGAGGAGGGGAAACAACGTTGGGATCATCTTCTAAGTACGCCACCCCATGGTGGATGGCTGAGCCCTGCCACATGTGGGCCAAGAGGGCATGAGAAGCCACTCTTGGGCTTAGATGGAGTGATTTCCGGGACACCCTACTATAGTTGCACCCCAACCTACCATCATACAAATTAATCGAATCATAAGAGGAAACAAAATGGTTTTGATAAGGGGTACGGTGATAGGACACCTCACTAGGCACGCCACCCCATATGGATGGCAAGAGGCCACATGGGGCCAAGAGGGGTGAAGCACCCGCTCTTGGGCCTAGGGTAGAGGGTTTCTTGGGCACCCTATCAAACCATGTTGCTTCGGGGAGAATAAATTAATTGAAATTGATATATTAGGGCAAATTTAAGGGTCTTCCAAAATTGGGGACATTACACAAATGGCGCAATCTTGTGTGAAGTTAGGCTCGTTTCCCTAACCTTTTGCCTAGTCTCAAGTTGCTTCTAGGGTTTCTTATTCCTATTAGGTTTTTTCAGATCTGCATTTTTCCGATATTCACACTTCATTTTCAGATCTGAAACTCTTTCACATCTTGTTATTCATTGCTTTTACATCGTTATATGTTTTCTATTAGGGTTTTTTAATTTGATTATACAATCTTTTTTTAACCGACCCTACCCACCACCCTTGGCAACCACATTGGGCTTTCACTTTCAGATCTGATATATCATTGATATTTCTAATTTTACAATCTGGAAGTATACGTTTTGAGCTTTAGTTTTATATTTTCTGTTTATGCCTAGAAGGTATGCTAGACTAAACTCTAAAATGGCCCAAAACCTTGATTACGAGGTCTATTCAGATGCTCGTAATGAGAGCAATGAGGATTATGATCATTAGGCTCACATAAAGAAACAAGATTTTGCAACAGAGCTTGCTAGTTTGGCAGATGCCAAAAATCCTACACAACTAGCCGATATGATTCACAATGCTATCGAGTGGTTCTTTTCACTTCCTCAAGGATCTATACATTCATTCAATAATCTCACTAAAGCGTTCCTTAGGCAATTCATGGTTAATATGGGCCTTATTACTGTTGCTGACTTATTTGAATGTGCCTGAGGATCCAATGCACACATTATTGATTATGTCATCCAAATTCAGTCATTGTGCTCTAAATTGATCACTCCCTTGCATGATTTGAAAGTACTCAAGTGAAGTTATATTATAAAGTTTTTGAAGTCACTTTATATTCAATGGGGCCATGACCCATCATTAAAATCACTTAAAGTACATTTAATATTTCATGGATTAGGGCACCCATTTATGAGACTTATAATAAAGTTTTTTATTAAAAACCTAAAAAGTCGACTTCAAAGGCAAACTAAATACACTTCATTTGAAGAAGTTATAAAAGGTTTTAAAAAAGCAAATCAACCTCATTATTGAATGATCACTTGAATTTGCTTTGTGGTTTTCTGGAGAAGACAAGGGTTTCTGT
This sequence comes from Cunninghamia lanceolata, assembly GCA_027924645.1. Taxonomy (NCBI): domain Eukaryota; kingdom Viridiplantae; phylum Streptophyta; class Pinopsida; order Cupressales; family Cupressaceae; genus Cunninghamia; species Cunninghamia lanceolata. Next base: position 7,295,518 of record BSBN01000082.1, read on the forward strand.
ATATCAGCCATTGAAGAACGTTCAATCTTCAATGTATTTGCAATTTTGAGGCTGTGAAAGATCAGCTGAATTATTGCCTGTGATTTGGCTTCACTCAGAAGTCAAAATAGAGCTAAATCGGTGAAGAATATTTGAAGTATACATTTCAGAACAGTTTATTGTTGGAGACCATTTATTAATGCTGCTATGAGTCATTGCTGGGCCATTATTCATTGCTGCAAGTACCTGTACCAGGCCGTACAGTCCTCTTTGCTGCAGGCCGTATAGCTCTGTAGATTTGGCTTGAGGAAAGCTCATTCTAGATTGTAATTGGCTGCCACATCTTCATCAGGATAGGAGCTTCTCCCAACCAGGTTTTTATGTTATTTGCATGCTCTTATCAGCATTGTATTTGGCTTTAGAATTGAATGAAGGAGATGTAAGTTGCAAGACAACTGTTTCTCTAAATGACTCTAGCTGAAAGCCAACATAATAATTGCATATCGAGCTGTTGTGATCTTTATATCAGCATTATACTTGGAGTTGCACTTAGAAAAGGAGTTATAAGGTTGCATATCATATGTTTGTTAAAATGTCTATGGCTGTAGCTTACATTTCCATACGCTAGTATGCATGCCAAGTGTTTGTATTAATGTCCAGTGGCTGTAGGTGCACATTTTCCATGTATAGATCATATATATGCATTTGAAAAGACAAAAAGAATTGCATTTACATCTTAGCTCTTTACTTAGACATTCTAGTGTTCATTTGCAAGCATTTAAAACACATTTGTCATCATTGCAAGCAAGTATAATCAGACTGAAACACAGTACCAGCAAGCACAGACATTACATGCAAAGTGTTTGACAATATTCCTTGAGCTATAAATCAGCAAGTTAAGGACAGATCAGTCAAGGGATATTACGTAACTTACTTACAGTCCCTCTCACTCATCCATTAGATCCCAACAAGCCACTTCCTAAATCATTTAATGATCAAGCATTTTGCAACTACCATCGTGTTAAAGGTCATTTTACACAAGCATGCATAGGTCTTAAACACAAGGTTCAAGACCTCATTGACAACAATATGATCCACATTAGATGGGTTAATCATAATGGAAACCCATCCATGGCACCCACCAATAGTCATCTACAAATATACACCAGTCCATTCCTAATCATTTGAACAATGTAGAGGCACACAATGCAAATGACATTGAGGATACAATGGAACTGCAAGTGTCTAAAAATAAACAAGCATACAGGGCAGTCCAATGATGATCTAATAACCCGAGTCATCACCCTATGTGACATGAAAATTAATAAAACTCGACCTTCAACTTATTATAGTGAGTCAACTCAAAGATTTGTTGTTCCAGTTTCCTGCAATGTAGTGTCATCCTTTCAAAGTCTCCCATTTGTCGCATTTGATAATCCTAGGTCACCCGCAATGCGTCTGTAACCCCTTGACAATTGAAAATCTTCATTTTTTAAAACCAAAGTCACAAGTTTGCCCCTTAGGCTAGTGGTTTGCCCTGATGAACGTTGCCCCCACGAACAAATTCCTACTGAAAAGGGTGAATGGCTATTTTTATTCCCGTGTGTTAGTTATTGCATAAATGAACTTCTTTCCTAATTTTCGTCCATTCCAACATCAATTGACACCCATCCTAAGTTATCTTTAGATTTTCCTTGTTTCTATCTTGAGACCTAAACTTAAAGCTTGCTTTCCTCTACATACCTTTTTTTTATGCAATAGAAGGGTCCAGATTTTTATTGAAGAGCTCTAGCTTCAACTGAGATTTGAGACCATCACCACATGCAAGCTCCAAAGCTTCCAATTTGATCTTCTTGCATATAGCCCATACAAGCTTGTAAGTTAGTAGTTTCAACCTAGTGTATTTACCTTTTTTACCATTGGAGAGGATCCAAGAGTTGATGGAAGGGACAGTTGCATTCAAGCTAGGTTCCTAAGGACACATTTCATCAATCATCAAATTTGCTCCCAGCCTTGAATTTATCTAATCCTAGGTGTGGAAGTTTTAATTAGATATTTTTTGAGTAGTATAGGTTTATTTTGTTAAATTGTTTGCTGTAAGAGGTGCTAAGGATAGAGTAGATTTAAGTTAGGATCTTAGATTTTAGGGAACTTAGCTGTAGGATTTTAGGATTACTTTGCTGCTGTTTTAAATTAGTGAAAGATTTATTTTCTCCTTGCTTAAAAGCATATGTGTTTTCCTGTTAAAAACCTTTCTTTGTTTGCTTCAAAGTTCATCAAAATAGTGAATTAAAAAGCTTTGATTTTGCTGCACAAAGTTTCATTTCAGATTTTATGCAATCAAATTGTAGAGATTCAAAACACAAACCAAAGATACAAAGAGATTAAGAGAAAACCGTAGTTTGTATCTCATTGCATTATTGATTTAAAAAAGAAATAACTCAGATCTAAATTACTTTTTGTCTCTTCCCTCTTGCTTGCTGATTGTTAAAACTTAAAAGATTGATTGTGAAAGCTAAAAGGGAAAGGTTTTAGTTTGTTAATTTGTTTGCAAGAAGAAAGATTTCACTGTTGTTTTACATTGTCAAATCAAAAAGAGAAAAAAAGGATTTGTTTTTTGTTTAGTAAATTTAATTTTGCAAAAGGGGTTTAGATTTCAAAACTAGTTGCATTCATTTCATAAAAGAGGCAAGATAAAACACAAAAATGATTTCATTCAGGTTAATCAAATCTGCATTTATTGATTTTAATTGACTAGTTTTTAGTCACTCTCAATTAATTAGATTCATTAATTTAGTTCATTAAAAGCATCAAAACCCCAGAATCAAATTTACTTAGATTCATCCAAAGCATACAAAAGGCACAAAAATATTTGAAACAATCAAAATACCAAAAACATCCAAAACATAAAAAAAATTATATTTGAGAATTGCTTTAAACATTCACAAGCAAGCAACACTTTGCACCCGAGACAATCAAACAACAAATTCAAATCATTCAACTAGGATCAAACAAAGCAAATGATCAACACTCTGCTTCCAATTTAAACAACTGACAAAATCAAAACATGACGAATTAAACAAAGAAAGAAGGCTTTGAATTTTCCATGTCAACTTGGAAGGTCTCATTCAATGTTTTACACTTATGTGTCCTAGGTTGAGACTGGATTCAATAAAGGAAATCTTTGAAAAGTTGAGTGAAACCATACCTACTCCTACTACTATTGTCTAGGAACAAGCAGCTATTCTCGAAGCTATCCAATGCGAGAACACTCATTTGGAAGCTATTCAATAGGTCAACTTACTTGAAATCCTTCAACATGGAGACACTCATTTGGAAAGACATTTAAACACCAAACAACAATGTCTTGACACTTTATGCATAACCCTCTTGCCACAAAATGTGCCCATGTTAAACACTCAACAAGTCAATCCACCAAACACTCCATTGGACACTCAAGCAAACACTTTGTGCATTACACTGTCACCCTTCCACATGTTGCTAGGCCTCCTACAAGAGAGTCTCTTCCTCTTATTATTCACATGTTGCTTCCTCGTGAAGAGGTAACTTCAAAAAATGAGCCACCACTAGACCAACTCTTGCCACATATACATTAGTAAGTTGCCATTGCTGGCTCATATGTACAACGAGAATAATCTTGTGTGAGCTGATTTCAGATCATATAAGAAAATGATGATATACCACGTGGTCATGCTTTTTTGTGGTAAATGTTGAATCTAATGCTACATCATCTTCCTCCTCTCCTCCAACTTCTCCATTAATTACATTTTCTAATGAGGAGATCCCAACTCTTATGGGCCATTATATATATCAGGAAGTCTTCATTGCGCATCCCCTACTCAATTTCTTATTGATCATGCATGCCAATATAACAAATGCATGGAAGAAGAAATATTCAATAGTCATATTAAACACCAAGACTATGCACATTCCGGGGTTTCCTTGAAAATGACTAATGGAATGATGATCAAAACATTGGGGTGTATCATTTTGAAATTGAGTGGGACCTAAGAATTATAGGTGCTATGCCATGTCATATCATCCTCCAATACTTTTGGTGTCTTACTTGGTAGACCATCAATTGAACAATGTAAGGCCATTCCTTTCATTCTACATCAATGTGTCAACTTTGTACACAAAGGAAGCATGGTCAAGATCAATAGGGCTCATTACAAACCACTATTTGATGCAAGCCACTTTACACTAGATACATTTGTGAAAACACCACAGATGATGTGCCTTATGAAAGAAAGGATACTATACACAATGGATACAAATTTCACTTGGATGAAAACATCAACCAAAGACAAAAGAAATAAGCAAACACATCAAAAACAATACAAACACCAAATGCCATCATTTCTCCACAACCACAAGTTAAAAAGCAAGAATGGGTTAAAAAATAAATGCCTAATATTACACTGGTTGAACATGTGTTTTTGCCTAGTACAAGAGAATATCAAGAAGAAACATGTCATTGAAAAGGCAAGCAAAGAAGAACAAAAAGCAAAAGAATTTGAGAATAAATTGGATCGCTTCTTTCGGAATCAAGACATCAATGACATAATAGATGAGCCATAACCTAGGGTGTCAATGGGCGCACCTAAAAAAAAGTTATGTTAACTGATCAATGAGCATCCCTACAGCATATATATAGCCTAAACCTCACTTTTTCTCTTTGATTTTCCTATTTGCTTATGCCTTGTTTGTTATGCCTTCCGCATCCACTTTACCATTTTATATTTGCTTTTCCCCTACTTGGGGGGTATTGTTGGTTTTCATTAATTCTTCTCCACACTTTTGTACCTTTCCTACCTATGCTTTAGTTTTTCCTTCTTTCCCCCAATTGGGGATGCACTTTTAGTTTCCATTTATCCTTTGCATTTCACATAATTATACCTATCATTTGTTTTTACCTATGTCCTCTATTCCCCCACTTGGGGGGTATTTCGATTTCCATGTTCTTTTGGTTGACATATTTCCTACTTAGGATTGTTTGCATCCATTTTTGTATGTTCATTACACATTGGTTATACTTGTTTACACCCATCACATGACCATTAGTCTTGATCTTTGTTTAGATCATAATTATCACATATTAGTATATACTATATATTGTTGTTTACTATAGTATGCACATTGAGCTTATATTGACACATCATACTCCCTAGAGTTACACCGGATATAACCTTGCCATATCACATTACAAGAGTCACTTATTGAGCATACCTTGCCAAATCATGCTTCTAGAGCATTCACACCCTTTGTACCCCTCTTGTCATAATCTTAGCATCCACAATTATTTCAGGGGGGCATCATAGCTTCCCTCCTCTGTATAGTGCACTTACATTGTTATATTCTTACATTGGGAGGCATCATGCTTTCCCCCACCCATTGTGCTCATCTTGCCATATCTTTAGCATTATACATTCATTGGGAGCTCCATGTTTTCCCTTTATACATTGGGCCTTCATGGACATAAATTTCATAGTGGGAGCTTCATGCTTCACCTCCTACACATTGTGCCTTCATGGACACACTTTTCATTTTGGAAGCTTCATGCTTTTCTCCCTATGGACACACTCTTCACATTGGGGGGCCTAATGCCCTTCCTTCTTACACATCATTCCTTCATGGATATCCTTTTCACATTTGTGGCTTCATGCCTTCCTCTTTCATGGCCACACTTTTTTACATTGGGTGCATCATCTCTCCCCCACACTTTACCTTCTCCCTACCTATATTCACTAGGGACCTCTCACCTTACCTAGACCTTTGTGTGCCCATGCTCTAGGATGCCACATTTGGGGCATACCCCTATCCTAGTGCCTAATATACTTACACAAGTGTTTTTGGCCATTCAAGGCCACATCACCACTCTTATATTGCCCATGCTAGGGGCAACCTACCTACCTTGATGCTATCTCCAATCCATGTGTGCTTACATGCTATTCTCATTCTATCTAATAACATGTTTATTACACAATATACTCATTATTGCTATTACTTTACATGATTACATGCTTGCATGTTTATCTCTATATTACATTTACTTTCATGTATGACCCATTCAAGCCAATGGTGTTCTCAAAGACAAACCAAATGTAGCTAATGTGACCATTGTCGAAGATCCTCCAAATGCTAACAATGGTGATGACTTTATTGAAGAACAACCATTTTTCAAAATTTTAAGAAGCCCCTCTTTGAAGACAAGAAGGGATCTAGTGTATAGATGAAGTTCAATATGAATGGCTGTCCAGATAGTTCAGGGGTTTGTGGATCACGGGAATTATAACCCTACGAGGGTCATGAGACAACTTGATGGAGCCCTATGGATGTAGCTCAATGTGGATGATTTTCCACTAATTTGAAAGGTTCATAATTCAAGAGTTTGGGGAGGTGGAATCCTAGAACTCAGGAAGTCAGCTTAGAAGCTATACCTTTACAAGGGTTATGAGGCAGCTATACCTAGTCTGAAAACTACTTTCAAAGAGAAGCTTCTAAAGAATGTGTAATCTTCTTTAGTTCTATTGTTTTAATTTTCAGTTAGTGTATTTTGTCTTATGTTAGTTTGTTTTGCTTTCAATATTGTAAGACTTAAGAGGGGCTATTAGAATATAAAGCTTGCCTTTTGTAATAAAGTCACCTTAGTGACTTTAGTGGCGTGTAATAATGCTTTTGGTTAAGGGTTAAAGTAGGTTTTGAAAGGATCTAAAACCTTTTACAAAGGCAAGGTGGCGACTACCATACAAGCCACACAATGGCACTACTACAGCCAAACTGCTGTAAACAACAACCCACAAAACCAATGGGTCAACTTCCTACATAGCACTTGACCCTGTCCTAGCAATTCTCAAACCCTTGGCCTTGGTGTGGGATTTTGAAACAGATTTAGAAAGATCTTTTTTCCTTCTTTGAACAATCGTCCAAGTTACACCATTATCTAAATCCTCGGATTGAGGAGAAAGGAGAGGGAAATCCTCAACCTTCGCCTTAGCCAAAGTCACCTCTCGTGAATAAGGGGAGTGTCTAACCTAAGATGCCAGAAGCTACACAGAATCCACAAAGAGTAGGGGTGGGGATCTCACCACAACCCACTGTGTGGGGAATGGGATCCAATGAAGGAGTTGCCAAAACCTGGTCTGAAGAAGTCTCAGCAAGAATCCCCCAAGTCGTGCCAACCCCAAGGGGAGCCACCACAGGAGGAATTGTCGGGGCCACACCATTGCCCACCACTAGGGAAACGAGACGGGAAGAACCATCATCTTGAGAGTCAGAACCATCAAAAGCATCAACCACCAAGTGGTTGAAGAGGGCATTCTGCCACCACGAAGTCGATTCTGCATTCTTGCGATGAGATGGAGGGCAATCAAAAGCGAGGTGACCAATACCGAAGTAACACCTGCAACAGAAAGAGAGACCCTCATAATTGAGCAGTTAAGTCCAAGGCCGATCCTGCACCATCAGGACAACATCCCTAGGGAGACCAAAATACAAGCAAAGGTAGTGTGGCCAAGGTCAAAAGTAACTGAATCAACAATCAAAAAACGCCCAATAGTATTGCCAATAGCCTCATAACAAGAGTCAGCCCAGAAGTGGAAAGGGAGATTGGGTAGTTTGACCCAAATAGGCATGATATGGAGAGATTTTGTAAGAGGGTTGAAAGAAGGAAACCATAGCTTGAGTGAGAGGGAATGTTCACCCCACAACCCTAATCTACCATCGAACACCAGCTCTCTGTCATCATGAGAAAAAAAATGTCGTGATAAAAGACCCCTAGCACAAGGGAAAAGCTCAATCTTGCCCTCGGTGAGATGCCTCCAAGACTCCAAAACCCACTTATGCAAGTCAAGAAGAGAAGGCCACAAATGATTAAATCTACAAATCAAGGCATTTTGAGCGAGACAATTTTAGCTATTATGTTATTATTAGATTTTAGAGTTGTGAACTAGTGTCATGTTTTTAATTGTCAGTTACATCTCTCAAACTATATATAAGGAGATGAACCCTATTGTAATGGTTATTCCAATTTTTCATAATATCATATTGTGTTATTGTGTTTTGTACTCATTGCTCATTTCTTAATAAAAACAGTCTCATTTATGATGTTGTGCAAAACAATTACAAAAGGTATAATATCGGTTGAGGCACGTGTTAGGCACATATTTCCATAATGTGTCGTTCAGGGTCATGACAACTCCGAAAGAGCAAGTAACACCATCTTTTAAATGGCCATTTGTGTAAAAGATAAAATGCACAGCCATGCAAACAGGTAGCAGCAAAGGATCAAGCTCTTTCAATCCAAACTATAAAATCTACAAAATAAAATTTAGCAAACTTCTCAAAGTTTTTAATGTAAAACCTTTATAAAGTCTGTTGCAAATTGTGATTAAAAAATCTAGAGTCTGCCCAAGGCAATGAAAATATGTAAATAACCTTGAGCTTTGGTTGCAGAATATTAACTTCTATACATGTACAAAAGCCCCCATTAGAAGTATATAATATGCACGCAATTCACACCAAAGAGGCAAAATAAATATCCAAAATACTAACTTAAATGTTGAATGAGAAAAAAAATTCAATAAATGCATGTGAATTAGTACTTTGTTAATATAATTCATAAAAGAGGACGAGTACAATCATGGGTTATTAAACACTAGGTAAGGCAGAAAAATGCAACTCTATTACCACATAAAGAAATTCAAAGCTGCCAAATGACTTATGAAAAATGTTTTCATGTCAAAGACTCGAACGATAATAAGGTCTACAAAAGCGATTTCTGGATATGAAAAACTGCCTCGTAGAGCGTAAATCAAATAATGACATTCGTCAGACTAAAGAACACTTAAGGCAATTAAATGTTTACTCAGCAAAAAAAGTAAATGGAAGTAAAATGACACTAGCACTCAAACTACAGAATGCAAGTTGTGAAAGGTTCAAAACATCTAAGAGATGAAAATGCTTTAAGGATAAAATGATTATCAGTCACCTAGGACATTTTATCACAAAAACTAAGCATCATTAGTTTCCTTCTGCTATCTTGCATAATAGTCCCCCTCCTCAATTGTGTTTTAAAAAAAATGCAAGATAACAAGTTTGAACTGAAATGACAAACACTCAAAATTACGATAAATGTAGCAGAAAAATGTGCATAGTGGAGATACTCACTTCCTTTAGTTTACTGGAAGATAATCTAGCTTTTGGGCAACTGATAAGCTTGTATGTAGAATCAGTGTCTTGCATTAACAGTTGTCGCAAACGTCTTTTGCATGGATTTTGAAAATCAACAAGACATTTGACACGATTTCTCAATTCTTTGTTCTCTTCCATCTTTACTTCAATCTGTAATAATTTGCTTCGTAGATTCTTTTGACATAATCTGTTTTTTTTAAGTGCATTTAATAACACACGTGCATATCCTGGAATCCCAGCATGTTTGGGTCCTTGAACAACATTACATGATACAGGTCCAGTGGCATCTGTGTCAACAAATCCATTTGAAGATTTCCCAATAATTCTGTCATCAGAAATTTCTGAATTTTGTGATACAATGATGGCTCTAGAAGTTGCATAATCTTCATCAAATACCTGATCAAGTAGTGTGCTTCCTAATTCGTCATTGCATATTTCATGTTTTGCTGATATGGCAGTCCTGCTGTCATATGTTAATGCTTGTGTTCTAAAGACCTCACTTTCATCACCATGAGTGTCTATACCATAGAAAACAATTTTATAAGAAAAGAATTGCACAAAGGCCAGGAACATAACTAACAATGCACTCTTATGGTCGAAACATGAAAGACAATAGTAAAGCCCAGCAACTTGATTTTTCACTTCTATTGTGGACTTTGTGTAGATTAAACCTCAAATACAAAATCTTAATATTGATTTTTACCAGATCCATCAAAATAAAATTCTTTAATACACAGCCAACCAGGAACGAATGGACTTGTGAAAACACTATTACTTTTATTAGAAAGGACCTAGCATAAGAGTTTGGAGGCACTAAAACCTATGTTTACTCTTGGAAAAGAGAAACCGGGATATTAGACAAATATTAATAGAATAAAATTTATCATGAATATTTATCTATCTTATGTGAAAAAGATAAATGATGAAATGAAACCACAAGCTTGAAATAGACGTTTAAACCATGCAATAGGAAAAATGTTTTTTGGTGATTGGTTTGGCAGAGATAATTGTGAATATTAATCTTTGGCCAAATGCAGTCCCCATCCTGATCTTCAAATCTTCAAGGAGAATTTATTCTTGCCTTATGTATTATTTGGAAATGTTGTTTGAATTATAGTTTATTGGTGGTGTTCTCCCTTGCTGTCCCAAAGTTTATATCTCCATAGAAACTTAAATTTTTGTATCTCAATATAAATAAGAAAAAGCAAAAAACAGATTTAGTTTTGTCAAAGAAATTTCAGATTTTTAGTTTAAAACTTATATTCTATATTTTATGTGATCCTTTGAGAGAATTAATTGTGAATTTGATGTTCATACATAAACTAGTTTTTCGGTCGGACTGGCCCAATTAAATTTCACATTTTAAACAATGCATTGAGAAAATTAGTCATGGATGTAAAATTCATGTCATAAACCAATAAACGGCCTTCGCAGAGGGTATACTCATACTAAATAGACCAAACATATAAGCAGGATCCATCTACTTTTAATTATGCAAAGATAGACTAGTTTGTGATGCAAGAGCATTCGGGTTCACTAGCAATCCTGTGTCACCCAAAAATATATTTTATTTTCTAAGTTGGTTTTTTGGCTTTGTTTTTTTTGCAGTGTTAGTTTTGTGTTTCTAGAGCAAATTCATATTTATTTGGCCAAGTTAAGAGCATCATCATGTAGAAGAGCCAATTAGGTATCCTGTGTTTCAATTTGGTGAAATTTGGCTGAAAATTGGCTAAGTTATAGCCAGTTGGCAATTTCCCCGGTTCGCGAACTGCTCAATTCGCCGACTTGGCAGTTCACCGATTTGATAGTTTGCCGACAAGCGATTTCTCCGACCAAGCCTTCAAGGGAAGTTTGATTTTTTTAAGTCTTCTTCAATTAGTCCTTTGGAACTTTAGTGAATTTGAATGAAGTTTCTTCGTTGTTGGCGAAGTTGCAAGATTGCGAACTTAGTCGGCAAAATGACTAGTTCGCGAACCCATAGGTTCGCCGACGACTCACTTCGCTGATAAATCCTAAGGGTTGGAGTTCAAAGTTGTCGATCCTTCAGTTAGCAAGTTTTGAACAAAGTCTTTTGTTATTGGCAAAGTTTCAAGATTTCAAACCTAGTCAGCAAAGCTACTAGTTAGCGAACCCTTAGGTTCGCCGAGCGTTCATTTCGCCAATAAGGCTTTCATGGTAAAGACAAATTTCCTTAGTTCATGGAGAGAAGCAATCACCGATAGAATGAAAGTGTTTAGTCTCAACTAGTTTGGGATTTTTGGAGATTGCCAATAAGGGTTTAAACGAAGTTCATGCAGTTGGAGTTTTGTTGATAAAAGAGCTTAAAAGCTTATGACTTTATATCGGTAAACCTTTTGGTTTGCAAACATGATAATTCGCCAATAGCGTGAGTCGGCGAACCTTTAAGTTTCCAAAGTACAATTTTTGCCGACCATGTCTCTAAGCCTAAAGAAAATTTATGGCTTGAAATGTGGGGAAGGATTCTGAAGTTTGCAAAAAGCTATTTTTGCCGATAAGTCTTCCTAATGGTATGTCATGAACATCTAAGCTTCCAAACCCTAAAGAATGCCAATGAAGACATTTTGACTTAGTTCGAGGGCAGTATGTTTTGCCGATAAAGGGATCCTAATGAGATAAGCATTTATTTTCATAACCGAGAGGGATGCCCTGGACCCGACACATGTCAAGTTCTGTGGCTATTCCATTCTATAACTGATCAACTGTTTGGCGACTATTCAACTGCTTGGCGACGGTTCAACTACTTGGCGACTGTTATGCAACTGTCGACTTTATAGTTCCGTGTATAAATGGAAACCATTGCATATTCAAAGGGGGTTGGTGATTGGTTGTGGGTGATTGTAGTAGTTCGATTTCCTCACAGAATAGAGGTGGAATGATCGTAGATTGGGGGCGATCTCTATATCCATTGGAAAGCGATTTGGTGCTGTAAGCACATAGTTGATTGTATTGCAGTGTAATGCTGAAGCTTTGAAAGGCCAATAAATTTGTAAATGCTGATGTTTTTAAAGTTAATAAAATAGTTCCAAATTTGTGTTGAATTTATGCTTCTGTTGTGTTGTATGGGCTGCATGACTAGGTAGTTTGATAAAACCCCTTGGTCTTGACTGCATCAAGTGGTATCAGAGCAAGGCTTTCTTGCTGGAAGGAGATACGTTGCAGAGAATCTGAAATATTGTCTCAAAGGGCTCAAGAGGGTATTTGCAGGTGTGAAGAGGAGTCCCGTAATTACCGAGGGCTGAAGGAGACGTTGGAGTTGTGAGTAGAAGAGGATTTTGTTTCCACAGTGTGTGTGGAGAGCAAGCAGTAGTGGTTGTAATTTGAGAAGATGCCCTCGAGAAGAAAAGTTCCCAGAATGGAGGAAATGTTAGAACAATTTCATGTTGAAATGAGGAACAAGTTGAGAAATTTAGTTGTTGGATTGAGAAGAAACCCAGATTGTGCAGAAGATCATGTTGATGATGAGAATGAAATTGTGGAGGATGAACGAGAAAGAGAAAAAGAACAGCCAGTAGATGTTGGAGAAGAACGGTTCCTGAGAGCGCTTGCCACAGTTGGAGGAGGTAACAAAATAGAAATTTCTAATTTTTCTATAACATTGAATCTCGATAAATTAATAGATTGGATAGGAGAATTAGAAGAGTATTTTGAATATGAAAATATTCGTGACCCTCAAAGGATGAGATTGGCACAAACAAAACTCAAAGGACATGCTACTTTATGGTGGAGGGATTTGCAAAGAGAGAGAGTGGCTAATGGAGATGCGAGAATAACTCGGTGGAATCAAAGGGTTACTCAATTGAAAGCCAAATTTATTCCTGGAGATTATGAGTTGGAGATGTTCAGAAAACTTCAGAATTTGAAGCAGAAAGATATGAACGTAAAGGACTATACTAAAGAGTTTTATAAAATGGTAATTAGATCTGGGCATCATCAAATGGATAAGGAGAAAGTAGCCAGATATATCAATGGGTTCAGATTTAATATACAAGATGCGATGAGTATGTTGAAGATTTCTACACTAGAGGAGGCATATTAATATGCTTTGAAAGCAGAAGAAAAGATAGAAAGAAGACAGCAGAGTAATGCCAGGGGAAGAGGGAAATTCTCAGCTGGGAGAGGACAAGGAAGCAATAGCAAAGGCAAACAAGTTCAGAAAGAAATAAATTCAATATGGAATAAAGAGTCAAGTCAAAGAGTGAGAGGAAGATAATACTCTATAGGAGGACGTGCTAGCAGCAGCAAGGGGTTCCTTGGGAAATGTTTTCAGTGTGGTGAGGTAGGACATAGAGCTTATGAATGTCCACAATTACATCAGGAGAAGAATAAGAAAAGTATGGGCAGAAATAACATGGTACAAGAAGATGAAGAGAGTGTGGCATCACCGAAAGCGGAAGAGCCAGAAGGAGCGTCTCTTATGTTCAAGAGAGTGTTGATAACACCAGAAGTGAAGAAGGATGAAGCATCTCAAAGGAGAAGTCTTTTCAGAACTATATGCAACTCTGGAGGTAAGTGTTGCAAAGTAATTGTAGATAGTGGTAGTATTGATAACCTAGTTTCGGAGGAATGGTAGAAAAGCTAGGTTTGAAAAAGATGAAACATCCTAGTCCTTATAAAGTTACCTAGTTGCAAAAAGCAACATGAATTAGTGGTGAAAGAGCAATGCATGGTTAATTTTCAGATTGGGTCATATAAGGACGAAGTCTTGTGTGATGTTATGTCAATGAGTCTCTGTCATGTGTTGTTGGGTAGACCTTGGCAGTTTGATAGGGAAGCAATCTACGATGGTAAAAGGAATTTGTATACTATTGTGAAAGATGGGCAGAAGTATGTGCTAAGTTCAGTAAAAGAGAAGACACCACAGGTGAAAGAGAGCAGTTCAATAGTTTGTTGCAATTCTAACAAACAATTGCTTAAGGTGACAAGAGAGATTGGGAATGACTCAATGAAGGGTCCCATGAAGGGGACTGCAGTTGAAAATAAAGGCAGTGGTGCTGGTTTTGTACAACAACTGCATAAAGTCGTGGCCAACAGTGTGAAGATTGTGAGTATTGAACAAGGAAGTGGTGGTTTGGAGAGAAAACAACACAAATCACAGTTTGGACACTTGGAATTTTCTCAAGAGATGTGTAGCCCAGGAAGTGTAAGTGGAAGTGAAGTATTTCAGCAAGTGATGAAGAGGAGAGGTCAGGTAGACAAAGAGGAGGTTTGGATAAAGAACAAGCATGGGATCACCATCCCAAGCATTTTCAAATGTTCATGAGTTTTCCAACTCATGGAACATTTCACTTACCCAACATGTCTGATGCAGGAGCATCCGGGTTCATTGGCAATCCTGTGTCACCCAAAAATATATTTTAGTTTCGAAGTTGGTTTTTTGGCTTTGTTGTCTTTGCAGTGTTGGTTTTATGTTTCTGGAGCAAATTCAGATTTATTTGGCCAAGTTAAGAGTATCATCATGTAGAAGAGCCAATTGGGTATCCCCTGTTTCAATTTGGTGAAATTTGGCTTAATTATAGCCAGTCAGCAATTTCCCCGGTTTGCAAACTGCTTAGTTCGCGGATTTGATAGTTTGCCAACAGGCGATTTCTCCGACCAAGCCTTCAAGGAAAGTTTGATTTTTCTAAGTCTTCTTCAATTAGCCTTTTGGAACTTTAGTGAATTTGAATGAAGTTTCTTTGTTGTCGGCGAAGTTGCAAGATTGCAAACTTAGTCAGCAAAATGACTAGTTCGCGAACCCATATGTTCGCCAACTACTCACTTCACCGATAAATCCTAAGGGTTGGAGATCAAAGTTGCCGATCCTTCAGTTAGCAAGTTTTGAATGAAGTCTTTTGTTATCGACAAAGTTTCAAGATTTCAAACCTAGTCGGCAAAGCTACTAGTTCGCGAACCCTTAGGTTTGCCGAGGGTTCATTTGGCCGATAAGGCTTTCATGGTGAAGGCAAATTTCCTTAGTCCATGGAGAGAAGCAATCACCGATAGAAGGAAATTGTTTAGTCTCAGCCAATTTGGGATTTTTGGAGATTGCCGACAAGGGTTTAAACGAAGTTCGTGCAGTTGGAGTTTTGCTGAGAAAAGAGCTTAAAAGTTATGACTTTATATCGGCAAACCTTTTGGTTTGCAAACCCGATAATTTGCCGATAGCGTGAGTCGGCAAACCTTTAAGTTTCCAAAGTACAATTTTTGCCAACCACATCTCTAAGCCTAAAGAATGTTGATGGCTTGAAATGTGGGGAAGGACTCCGAAGTTCGCAGAAAGCTACTTTTGCCGATAAGTCTTCCTAATGGTATGTCATGAACGTCTAAGTTTCCAAACCCTAAAGAATGCCAATGAAGACATTTTGACTTAGTTCGAGGGCAGTATGTTTTGCCGATAAAGGGATCCTAATGAAATAAGCATTTATTTTCATAACCGAGAGGGTTGTTCTGGACCCGACACGTGTCAAGTTCTGTGGCTATTCCGTTCTATAACTGATCAACTGTTTGGCGACTGTTCAACTGCTTGGTGATGGTTCAACTACTTGGCGACTGTTGTGCAACTGTCGACTTTTCAATTTTGTGTATAAATGGAAACCATTGCATACTCAGAGGGGGTTGGTGATTGGTTGTGGATGATTGTAGTAGTTTGATTTCCTCGCTAAATAGAGGTGGAATGATCATAGATTGGGGGCAATCTCTGTATCCATTGGAAAGTTATTTGGTGTTGTAAGCACATAGTTGATTGTATTGCAATGTAATGCTGAAGCTTTGAAAGGCCAATAAATTTGTAAATGCTAATGTTTTTGAAGTTAATAAAATAGTTCCAAAATTGTGTTGAATTTATGCTTCTGTTGTGTTGTATGGGCTGCATGACTGGGTAGTTTGATAAAAACCCTTGGTCTTGACTGCATTAGTTTGTCCTTACAACAGGATGTCAACCAAACTTCACCAAGCAATTTGGTAAAAGGGAATATAGACAAGTCAACATATCAAAACAAAGAGCTTGAAGCACCAAGAGAACCACTCTAAAACCCATGTTAGACTGTAGAAAAGTACCTCTCCAACTTATGCTAAACTATAGGCACCCAATAAGTATTCAGTACATGTTTCAAGTTTCAGCTTATGCACTCATTAAATGGTGTTACAGCAGTAAGTGCACTTTCCTCCACCATGATCCAAGTTCAAAACATGATGGCATGGTCCACATAATTGTGAAGTTAAGTGCCCCTTTTAAGTTTTCAAAATAGGTTTACCTTTTTTGGAAACACATCCAATTTTACATTTCCATTTCCACTAAGGGATTTGAATTCATGACACTCCTAGGAGTGCATTGCTACATTGACTTGAACAAAATGACTTTTCCTTTTGAAAAAATAAATCAATCAATATTTCGAGAACATCCAATTACTTAATTGGGTCAATATAATAATATAATCTAGACAAAGGTTTCAAGGTGGTTGATTTTTATCCATTCTTTATATTTTTAGGTCCATAGTTGCAGAAACCTCTAAAAATTCATGATCTATTCAATTAATGTCCAATCAGCCTTGCTGTTGATTTTTTTCGATTAATCAATCAACCCAGTTTTTTGGTTAACAAAACATAATTAATTCCTAATTAAATTGTGATTTTTGGGAGAATCATGAGTTTTTCACAAATTTTGAAAGAATCACGTTTGTCTATAAAATCTGCATTTCAGACTTCAGTCAATCTGGCTCCGTTTTACACCTTTTTTTCAATTTTTTGGCAACAATTTTGGCACTTTTTTTAAAAATCTACACCCTACGCCTAACCCCATTTTATCCCAATTAACGGGAAAAATCTTTATATTTTGGTTTGCCAAGTTATTCCCAAGAAAAATTTTTGCTACTGTGGATCACTATTAACAAATGCAGATCTTGGGTAGCATACCTTAAATGGAAATAAGGGGCTACAGTGTGGGTAGGGCATTTCAAGATCTTGCTTCTGGGAAAAAAGATGTGTTCGTAGCAACAGAATGACCCAGCATAAACAGATCTCAGAACAGACCCCCTCACCCTAGAACATATAAACACAATGCACTTGCATTCAAAATATCACCAATGCATAGAAACAACATTGATCCACCCCAAAAAAGATAAATCTCACATCAGAACAAAGAGCTTTAAGCAGAAAGGGCACCTTTCATCAACCCATGCTAGACAATAGGAAAGCTCCACTCTCCAATCACGCTGGAAAAAGGGCACCTAATAAGTATGGGACACATGTTAAGTTTCAATCAATGAGGTTGTTGGGTCATGGTCTAGCAGTAAGTTGTGTTTTCCACCACCATGACCCAAGCTCAAAACCTAATGAACATGTGTAATGTCTCCTTTTTGGCGCATAGACCTTTTGTGCACATTATGCTTGTTCCTAGTTTTCTAGAGGCTATTCGTCATGTTTGGGAGAACTCCAATGTTCTTGGAGTGGCCGTGGCTCAGTCTTGCAGAGCAGTTGTTCGTGGTTTTAAGTTTGGCTAGTCATTTGGAGTTCTTAGATGCTTTCGGAATTCAGTTCCGACCTCTTGGGTGCTCTCCAACTTTCTTGGAGAAACATGTTTTTAGACAGTCACCCAATGGCCTCCGATTTTTGTCCCATGTCTTCTACTACATTTTCAAATGGTCAGAGTTGTTTGTTTAGTGCATTTCTATGTTTTCTGTAGCTTGGGACTATTATCTAACAGTTTAATTAATATTTCACTAAGGTTGCCTAAGGTTTGGAATAAGTATTAGCAACTTAGTGTAATATTAATTATAAGGTGGATATAAGTGTTTTATTGAGCGCCTGGAGATATAAGGTTTGAAGTTATAATGTCTATGCATCCCTTAATGTGGCACTCACTTAGGAGTTATAAGAGGTGAATTTAAAGTTATTTAATGTTTGATTAAAGGTGATCTTCAAGTGTGGCATTCCCTAGGAAGTTATAAGGTTGAGTTCATAAAGTGATTTTAATGTTTAATTTGAAGGTTAGTACTCGAGCGTCCCTTTCTAGCAGTCAAAGGAGTATTTTAAATGGAAAAAAAAAATATTTTATTCCCCACCATCTTGGTCGCTCACTTTGAAGAGATATTATAAATATGAGTTGAGACTTCATTGTGAGGGTTATGCATTTGGATATCAAATTTTCTGGAGAGAGCCTCTATGCTTGGTTTTGTGAGTTTGAAACATTCATATCTTCTCTAGTTTCGGTTGTGAGAGATCAACCCTAGCTAGATTACTGGGTGATTTTGCCTCTGAAATCACATAGAGCTTCAATGGAGTTTGTCTACAGCAGTTTACTGTGGGAGGGTTTTGATGTGTGCTAATTCCAAATCATTTTGGAGTGGATTGACTAAGATTTAATGCTGTTTTGTGGAAGTGTTTGAAGGATTATATCACAGCAGGGCCGTACCATTTCCCAGAGGGTTGCCGTACCAAATTGTTTGCAGAGTGTTTATCCCTAATCAGAATGGCTGGAAGTTGTAATGATAATTTTTGATGACTTAGCAAGAAGGAAAGGCAGTTACCAGCAGGCCATACATCTAGTACTGGCCGTACAGGTGCAAGTAAGGGACGTGAGGATAGAAAAGGTAAAGCATTCCTCTTTGGGAGTCTAATATGCTATGAAAGGGGGCGCCTAGGTGTTAGGAGAGGGTCAGAAGTGAATTGGGGATGGAGAAGTCATCATTTGGGGCTAGGTGAATGAATTAGGGGGGCTGGTTAAGTAATCTCAGAGCTGCAACAATGGGTGCAGGTTGTAACAGCAGAGTTTCAGTGAGTCAATTTCATTTCAGACCATGACCAACAGCATTGGGCAGCCTCTACAGTGTTCACAACATCAACCATCAGCTACAGAGCATTGGTATATGATTTCTCTTATGCAATTTGTTGTTTTCTGAGCATATATTGATCCGATTAAATTGTAACAACACCCTGAATTTTATATCAGAATTATATGATCATCTAGAATGATGGTTAGAAGTGATAATGATTTGTGTTTGTAACCCCTGGAAGGTCATACCACCAATGGGATTGCTTATTTCTTGATCGATTACTCACTCTCACTGAACAAGTGGTTCTATTGTAAAGGCTTCCTGCTGAATAAGTGAATGTGCCTATGCTTTCTTTCAGTATCCCCCACTGAACAAGTGGTGATTCCCATGATTAAGTGGATGTTTGTTGAATAAGTGGATGCCCACTAAATAAGTGGATGTTATTGATTGTTGCAATAGAATTTTAATTGTCTAGTCTGAAACACCCGTATGCTCTCACCTTGCCCATGTCGGGAACTGGGTGATCAGAAAGATGTGGAAGAGTCTATTTGTACATTTCAATTCAGCAGTGTTATTTCCAAAAAAAAACTAGGGTGACCATTTGAACATGCTGCATGTAATTATGGAGTTAGTGACTTTTTCAGCTTGTAAAATGGACCTTTGGAAAAATAAAAAATCAACCTGTCTTTCAATGAATCATAATTAAGGAAATGAACCTGTGTCACCTATCTTTCAAAGACTCAAACTTTAAGGAACTGGACAAACGTACTATTATAATCTCCATAAGGGTTCTGTTGTGACCAAATCACACATCGCCCCATTGCAAATGGAGACCCCCTTTTTTTTGAGTTCCGATGCTTTTCATTTAGTTTTGATGATGCCTTAGGTCCGTTTCCTTTGCCAATCCAATAATGAGTCTCTTCCCTAGAAGATTTTGCTCTATAACTGGAGGTCTCATCTGGTGCATAAACTTGTAGTAATGAAGAATCTTAATCAAATCACATCCAAATCATGAATCTTGAGACCCATCCTGATGTATGTTTGAGATCCTGAAAAGACTAAGTCTGGTAGCCTGAAATCCTGAAAAATTGACGAAGTCTGAAATCTGGTGAATCCTCCAAATTCTGTATTTTGCATGTTAAATCCGGTGGATTCGAGACCTATCTCAAACATCCTGAAAGTTATATTGAAAAATATTTAAAGTATAAGAAATTTATACTTAAATATATTTTTCAATATACTTTTACCCTCAAGGATCCTGAAAAAACAACTAAGTACTGAGAGGGCGCAAATTTCCCATCTAGTGCGACAAAAGCTAGAGGATCCTTCACCCTTGAACCGCCGCGCCAAAACAAGAAGAAATCAAATACCTCAACTAGCGCGCCAAAGGGATAAGGTAGAGGAATTTGAGATGCCCAACCGATGCGCCAAGGCAGATTTAAAGGGGAATCAAATGTGTCAACCAATGCGCCAAGGTGGAAGGGCAAGTTTTGAGTGTTAAAGTGCAAAATTTTATAATATTTCCAAAGGAAACCAAACCTTGAACTAATGCGCCAGGGTTTAGAGGCTTATAAAGGGGAATTCACTTTGTTTAACTATTGCGCCACAGCAAGAGGAAACAGAAATTCTTATCTAACGCGTCAATCTAGAGGACTTCCAATTCTTTAACCAAAGCGCAAATGCTAGAGGATTTTAACATAGGCAACCAAAGCACTTAATCTAGTGAGGAAGATCTCTTACCCCTCAACCAGCGCGCCAAAGGAGAAGGAGAGGATAAGGTTTTTAGGAAGATTTAAAGACCCTCATCTAATCCGCTCACTACAAGAAGATCTCAAACACCTCAACCGGTGCGCTAGCCTTTGAGGATGTGAAAATTTGATCTAAGGTATATACATTTCATTTTTAGGAAGATTTTGAAGTCTCTATCTAATGCGCTACTCAAGGAAGAATTCACTTTCTTGATCTAATGCGCCTAAGGCTATAACACCCTTCAAGTAAGTATTAAGGGTTTTAATTAGAGTAAGAGGTAGGGAATTGTATTTCATGGGGGAGGAGAACCTAAAAGTTTCAACTAATGCGACCACTTTGAATGGAATCAAATAATTTCCCATTTAATACACTTAGATTATAAGTGCATGAAATGATTCTTATGTATTGCAAAATTAAATGTTTATCAAGGAATTGATGTTGCTTCTTTGTTTGTTTGCAGGAACAAGGAACTTAGATGAAGCTAAAGAGTCATCATGTGGCTGCTCTAAAGGACTCTCTTCAAGATCATCTTTCAGGAAGCATCATTCCAAGAGATCTACATCACCTCAAGTATCAGCTAGTTTCTTCATCAATCTATTGGAACTCTTCATCAAGTGGCATTAGGTTCAAAGACAAGGCATTCACTCATCCAAGTTTCAAGTTCAGTTCTCCCAATCTTCATTCATCAAGTTTCAAGTATCCTCGAAGAGGTCATCTACTCCACATTCAAAGAAGGTGTTGTTATCTACATTCCGAAGGGTCATTTCGAAGATCATCGTGCAAGACTACTTCATCACCTTCTACATTGAAGACTTCATCTATTCAACTTCAAGTTCCTCTTGAAACTTCAAGTCCAAGAGAGATCTCCTACTCTTCATGAATGAAGCGAACATCATATCATCTACTTTACATCAAGAAGTATTCAGAGAAGATCAACATCAACCTAGCTGCAAGAAAGAACATCACAGTGTTAGTCAAATGAAGCAACATCTATTATTCATCCAGTTTACTAGTCAAGATCAAGGCAAGATCAACAAGATACATTTCCAGACATCTCAAGTATTCATCATCAAAAGCAATCACATTGAATCCATCACTACAAGATGATACAATTTTCAAAGTATGCTGAGGTGGCACTAATTTAGCGAGTATACATCATTTCAACTGCATTCAATGTATCATTTAATAAAAGAAGCCAAAGGGACACCTATGTGAAAGATGTTTTAAATGCTTTCGCCTTACCTTATCACATTGGAAAATGTGCCTTCATTGCCTCTCTCTTTTGTACTAAAAATAGAAAGTTGTTGTAACTACCTGTGAGGTGGCACAATCTGAGCCCTTGGCTATTGAATTGATCTAAGCCATTCATTGTATTCTGGACCACTATATAAAGGCCTTGTTGCCTCATTGTAATGGAATAGCTAGTAGATTGTAGAGAATAGTTTTGTAGGGGTAGATTAGAGGAGACTCTCAAAATTCTCCGAGAAGACTTGGAATTATTGTAAATATTTCTCAGAATTAATGCAAAGACATTGGAATTCATTTGGTGTTAAGTGTTATCTTGTGGAATCACATGGTTTCTTGTATCTTGAATTGAAATGGAGAGATATTTCAAAATAGATTAGAAGTAGATTAGAGTTCATCGATGTAATGCATGTATGTGTTGGATATTTGATCAACTCCTAGCTTATGCTTTTAACATTCATCGCTGATGAAGTGTTGTGTAAAGCTAGTCTGAGCCTTATCATTTGCTTGAGTTCGATTATGGATGCTTGTTTGAGCTGCGTCGTTTAATGGGTGCTTGTATGAGCCTTCATGATTTGAAAACCATTCGCGTAACCTTAGGAGATTGCACCAACTTCATGTAGTTGTA
This sequence comes from Cunninghamia lanceolata, assembly GCA_027924645.1. Classification (NCBI taxonomy): domain Eukaryota; kingdom Viridiplantae; phylum Streptophyta; class Pinopsida; order Cupressales; family Cupressaceae; genus Cunninghamia; species Cunninghamia lanceolata. The sequence goes on from BSBN01000082.1 coordinate 7,318,102, forward strand.
GGCATCCTTGGCGAAGTGGAGTTAGGTTAATCAAGGAGTTTGTCTATTCATACATCATCATTGCTTCATTGATCTTAGATTAGTTTCCTAAACCCTTGCCCTTTTACTTTTCTTTATCATTGCAACCTTGTACATATTTCATCCACACTCAGAGGAGAGATAAGTTAAATGAATGAAGAAGTCTGCGTAAGTCCCTTTGTGATTATCAGCAAGATCACATGTAATCACTGAGTTAACCCATCATAAATCATAAAAAGGAACCTTGGAGTTACTTCACTGGATCACATAGTTCAGCCTTTGAAGAGCTTTATTCAAGAGAGAGTGGGATACCCTAGTGTTTTACTCTATTGTTGACTTGTCTAAAAACAAACATCAACAGGTTCCAAGGTGGTTGACCTTTTTAGTTTGTTTCTATTTTTTATCAATGCAGAACATATGTCACAAGGGTTTGTGGTACCATGGCAACAAGGGGCACACGTAGAATGACCCAAGCTTAGATCCCCTCATTGCAATAAGGTGACTCAAAAATCCAACGGACATGCTTATGGGATACATTTTGGTGTGACCAATGTTTACAAATGTTAACTTTTATGGGGTAATGTAAATTACAGCGAAGCCCAACCCATGTTCACAAATGTTAAAAATCTGGTTCAAGCATACCCACCCATATTAAAAGATACCAATAAACTAAAACAAGGTTCACCAAACATAAAAACAACAAAAGCAGAATTTAGCCATAGACAAAAAAACTACAAATTCAGAAAATATCAAGCCAATGCACTGGCATTCAACACTTCACAAGAACATATAATCAACATCCATCCACAACATATAGAAATAAAAACGAAAAAATTAAAAGAAAAAAGTTACGATCATCAACAAAATTTAATTGATGCAAATGATAAGTGCATACCACAGATAATGGAGGCTCCAGGGTCCGCAAACCTGTTGCGAATTGCTTTAAGGATGTCCGCATCATCTTCTTCGGTGAACCAGTCCAACGGCCTCTCTTCAATCTCTGCCTTGATTAGTGGGATTTGAACCCGGGCCGGTCCCGACATCAATCTGTTCTGAATATTGTACAAGAACTTGCTATCGTCCGCATCATCCTCCTCCTCCTCCTCATCGTCACCATCAGTCTCTGCTTCTGAAGCATTCTCAACAACCCTAGGATCTTCGCCAGTTAATTGGCATGCCCGCTTAGGGGCATTCATGTCTTCATCAAACTCATTTCCCATTGCATCGTATTCCTCTTCTTCTTCCCCATCGTCGAAGTATGAAAGCGCCATCAAAACAGGAAACACAAATACAGATCGAAAACAAGTATAGGAGAGAATTATTGAGGGCAAATGAGTGAATACTCGCTGAATGTCATGACAAATAAACCGATCAACTCTACAAATTTTTTCCCCGGACACGAAATTTTCCTTTCATTAATGTCATCAAATTTTAATTAGATGAACCCGCTTGAGCGATTCAAATGATACACAGCAAACAAAATTTGTGTTTTTTTGTGAAGGATTGAAACATCATATAACCCTGCGTCCTTTATCGATTATTCGATCGCTTCTTTCGACCTATACTTCGATTTTTTTTCCATTCCTAAATGTGAAATCAAAATTTAGTTGAATGAAAGAATTAGGATCTTCCCACTGCGATTACAAAGTTAATTTATTGAACATAGATGTTGTTACGATAATCCAGACGCCGCAACTATACTGCGTGCGCTTTGCCAAATTTCTTTCCTTCCGCCCAGAAACGAAGAAATTGACAAGCAGTATTATTTTTCCACTGGTAAGATCAATAGAAAATGTGTAACGAACTCATGGCTGAAATTTATATTTCTCCTGTTTATTCCTCTCTTATCTTTTTATTTTTTGGTTTCGTTACTAAATTGTTTTTGTCATTTTTAGTTCCTGTCCGAGGAGGTATACTAATGCATCAGTTAGATTTTATTAATTTGCACCTAATCAATCAATGAGAGGGCAGAATTAAAATAGTTTGACTAAGTTCTCCACGTGGGGAGGCCATTGCAAGATTCTGCATAATTTTTAAATATAAATATACTTGTGTATATTATTTTCCAAACTTCTTTCAAAATAAAAAAATCATTTTATTTATCATTCTATTGGATAATAATTGTGAATAGTCTTATTGATTGACGTAAGTCTTTTTGGAGTGCCAATGTAATGAAGCAAAAAAGTTTTCCATTGATTGTTGTAGCAATAGTATAACTTTTTTGTCCACTCTTGCTAATAATGTTGTCCACTATTTTATTATTTGACAGCTAGTGAAGTGTCAATGTAATGGAGCAACAGAAATCTCCCATTAATAGTTAGCTGATAGGCTTTTATATGTGAGCATTATAGTGCTAGGAATTGTCTCTGATTGTTCCTATCGGCTTATTCCTTGAACCTCCTATGGGTGCAAGTGCTAGTTGTAGCAATAGTAGTGCTTTGTCTCCACTCCCTAACATTATGATGAGAATTTGCTAATAATGTTGACCACTATTTTATGTAAGGTTTACTCTATTTTTCTACACACTTAAAACAAAAAATTAAAAAAACTCCTATAATATAGTAAACTCAAACAAATTACAAAATTTTCAATGGTATCTATTTCAATTAGTTCAAACCCAATTTCAAAACTTACTTAAAACACTTGAATTACCCACACAACCACATTTATAATCATTTTTTTTTACAATTTTTACTACACAATAAATCCAATTACCAATTCAAATAATCACTCTTTAATAAAACCAAATTAAAATTTTAGTTGGATGGAGATCCTCTTCTATTATTATCTAATTTTCAATAAAAATATCACATATGAAAATTTATGTAAACTACTTTTAAATTTTTTAAATAACACAATCATAGTCCACATGCTCCAATTATCACTATCTTCACTTCCAACCATGTAATTTTAATGAACAAATTATCACAGGAATCAACCACAATGCGTCTCTTGTTCATTATGTGATAGGTATACATTTCAAACACTAAAAAATATTCATTATTCATCATGTGATAGGCATACATTTCAAACACTAAAAAAGATTGCAATCAATGTATGATGAAAATGGATGAGTTGTAATTTAATTGGTTGAGTTTAACTACGAGGATGATGGTATGTCATTTTGATAGGTTGGATCCCCTACTTGTAGTAGCTTAGATGTATGCAACCTCATAATGTTGTAATCTACCTTGTAAAGGTAGAGATGTTGATATCTATGTAATCTAGTCGTTTCCATTGTTTCCATTTTATATATATATGAAAAATATATTATTACAATAAATTGAAATACAATAAAATTGTTCATTTGGAACCTGTTAAAAGGGTAAGAGATAATCAATTAGAAAGGAACAAGGAATCCTTTGGTCTTGGAGTACGGGTTAATTGAGTTAAAAAGGATAATAAGGTTTGGCATAAACTATCTGCTAATTTTACTTTAGCTTAATTTTGATGGGGCTTTGAAGGGTAATACGTGGAGAGCAAGCATGGGAGTAATTTTGCAATTAGAGGATGGAGGTTTTATTTAGTATGGCTCTCTCTTCTTAGGTCACTACACTAAGAATGAAGTTGAATGGGAAGGGGTTTTTGTTGAGCTAGCTTTAGCTTCTTCTTTGGGAGTTCAATGGTTAAAAATAGGAGACTCCCTTGTAACGATTAATGGGCTCCTTAAAGGTCATTGTCCCAATTGGAAATTTAATAGATTTCTAGAATATGCTTGAAAACCTTATGTTAACCCTTTAAGGAAGTGGTTTTTTCCTCATTAGAAACAAAAAGTGGATTTAACAACAGACCTTTTGGCCAATTCTAGTGTGGATTGAGAACCTTTGTTGGCACTTTATAGGGTGCATGTTCTAATTCATGGGTGGGACTTAATTTTTTTAATCTTTAAACCCCCTTAACTTTGTTCATGTTAAGAGGGGAAGGGGGTTGGGGGGAGGCATGACTGGATACATGCCTCTCCTACCATGTTTGATCATGTGGAGTTAGTTATAAGCTACTCATGTTAAGGGATGGGAATAAATAGAATTAAAGTGGTTGATCCACACGATCTATGTGTCGAGGGCCAAGCCTTCTCAATGGCACATGAGCATTCATGTTATTTATGATGTCTTAGTAGTTTTTGTGGACACATTGGAATTTTTGCTCTCTGGTATATGGAAGTTGGTTCTTAGGTGTTTAATAGTGGTGGGTGCATTCATTTTATTACACTTCACTATAACATGTAGAATATAGGCCTCTCAGGCCAAGAGATCCTTAGCTTCACCTGGTTGAGTTTTAAACGGGTGTTTATGTTCCATTTTCAATTGCTAAGAACTAGCGACTCTAAGGTTTGTGAAAGGAATTCTTGGTTATTTTGGGATGAGTGGTGCATGGCCTCCCTATTCCAAGGTATCTATTAGGGAAGATTTTGTTTAGAAATTATTGATGGTTTGATCTACTGCTAAGCATGAGATATGATTGCTACAACTTTTGCTTTCCTTCCATTTCAAGGATTTTTAGTTGTTGAGTGAGGGATCAATAATTTCTATGGGTTTGGAGTAGGAGGCATCTTTGAAGGCTCCTCAAGTGGATGCATAAGTTATAGGTAAGGAGCCATCGACGGTTCTTCAAGAGTTGTGGGATTTGAAATCCTACTACATTGACTTGGGGAAGGTAATCAAATATTTTATGGTTACTCACACTAAGGGGCATTTGGAGGTTTCCAATGCCTTCACAATTTTGTTCTATAGTATGGGGAAGTATGTTAGGGAATAGAAATTCCATGAAATTTTCCATGACATAAAATTTCCCTCTCTAGATGTCTCAACTCCTAGCTCTTCTTCCTCGACAAGAAGAGTTGGCATGGTCTTTGATACAATGCAACATTTGGGAATATGGGGCATGGAAGCTAACTATGGGATAAGTAGTTGGGGAGTCCACTAGGACTCCTAGAAGTAGACTCCTTATTCGATGGTGCGAGTGGTTTTGTCTAGGGGGTGTTGGCTAGTACAAGACCCTTTTGTTGCTAGGTAGCTCTCAAGTGATGGGTGATGGTTTTTATAATTAAAAAGGAAAAAGATCAATTCCTAAGGTTTAGTCCAAGTTAATCCAATACAATGCATACATATAAGGACAAATCAACCTAGACTAAAGATAAATATAATTATATTTCAATACTTTAAACAATATGAGTTTACTATTTTTAGAAAGGAAATAAGAGGGATGAAGATGCTTAGCTCCATGACCAAATAATATGTGCAAGACTAATATGATGCAAAAATTGATGTGTCTCATTATCAAGAATAGATAGTGATAGGATGGTGTACATATCAAAATCTTTTACTTTTCTCTATGTAGGGACAACTTCACAAACTTGGTACAAGTTCACACCCATGAACTAGTCTTGTGTTGGCGAACTCATCTTATGATATGTCCTAACTTCTTTTCTTTGTACAATCTAATGTGTCTCAGTTTCTCTAATAGTTGGGAAGTAACGATATTTAAAATACCTTAAAGAATTGTAATTAAGTCACAAGGAGATTTCACCTAGATCATTCCCTAAAAAGAAGACAAAGATCAAAGACAACAAGCAAATGAAGAAGATGTAGATTCACTATTTATTTTAGTGCACCAAGATCCAAGTGTTTTTCTATTAATATCACTTTTAATACTCTAGATTGAGAGAAGGTATGCAATGTTTTGAATGATTACAATAAATGCAATAAATGTATTTAAATACTAGTACATGACATCAAATCACACAAATGTGTGCTTAGTTGTATCTTGCCAAGCAAGGTAAAAGGGGGGCTAGTCGACCAAATTTGGATTTTTAAATTTAAATTAGGGTGGGATGATTTTGCACCTAGGAGGATATCCTTGGGATAGGTTATAATAGCTAGACAAATATAGGTGTTGCATGGGTGTGATAATCAAGATGGATATCTAACGAATCTATAGGGATATATGAACATATGGATAAAAGTGGGTGCTAAGTGTATAGAGATGTGTTCATATGGAGGTGGATAAAGGCTAGGTAAATGAGCCCAACATTGCACAAGATAAACACCATTTGTCACCGTGTACATGTATCAAGACATTTTCTCAAAATGGACACAAGACTAAATGGGAAATGCCATGAGTATATAAATTTCACCATTACATTTTGCCCCCCCTTTGAAATGCATGTGAGTCATAAATGATCATTCATATTGAAGTATGTAGCACTCACAAACATGCATGTAAAGTAAAAATTTGAACACTCAAAGGATACGTCTAGGGAGGCCATCTAAAGTAATGAACCCTACAAGATGTGATCATGTGGATATATCCTTTGGAATGCATTCTTCATGAAGACCTATTGATGTAGGAGCATCCTAGGTTGCAGAGCAATCTTGCATCAACCAAACATATTTGCATTCTTTCTTTTCTTACATTTTTAGTTTAGTTTTGTCAATTGTAGTTTCAGCATTTTGTACCGCATCTTCCTATCAAAGCTCACGGAGTAGGACTTAGCATCTACATAGTGTCATCTGCATCATATTCAGATTTCAAGTGATTTGGAGTTGTTTCCTAGAAGTTATCGCTATCAGAAGATCATCAGTTTTCACAAAATAGAGCACCCAGACAGTCAGTTGAAGGAGAAGGTTTGTAGAGCACTTTTGTGACTTGTGGAGCCTAATGGAGCATCATACATGGCACATATGGATCAAATAGACCTTCCTTGAGGTTCACACCAAGTTTCATGCATTTGCGGAGCAATACCAGATGTTGTAGGCCGACCTACTTGTTTCTACACGTTACATCCTTCATTGGAGTTTGTAACCTCTTATGGCCGACGCGGAGGATCCTATGAGATTGAAGATGATATATATAGATCTCTTAGATGCATTAAGAAGTTAGTTAGCGATTTTCATAAGATAGATAGTAGATTCTTTTCGGGCAGACACTTCAATGCCGTATCTTGCTTATCTATAGTAACCCGGAAAGCAGGCCTATGAGCCCTTTGATTGTAGCTGTCATGTTGCTGGCATATGAGCATTGTAATTCTTTGATATTATGAATATATGAATCTTCCATTGCATTCTATGATTGAGTTGTTTCTGTTGTGTTTACTCTAACTACATGGTTTGGATAGTTCATTCTGTGAACCCTCCAGCCATGACTGCACCACCTATAAAACATAGGAGAAAACATTACATAAGAAGATTTTGGCTCACAAGTGAATTGAGTACAAAATAGGAACACAAGTGATCATATATGTGCCCCTTCAATTGATTTCCCCCAAAGGGCCCAAGAATTTGAAGGAAAGAATAAAATATATATCTAAGGATAAGCATATAATCATATAATATAAGATCAATAATGAATATATCATGAGCAGAGCATGTACATGTATAGTGAATGATAAATTATGATAAGCACATGTGGGCTTGATATGTCATCAAGGAAGGTAGGTTGCCCCCAACATGGGGTAATTTAAAGATAATAGTGATGTGTCCCTCAATTGCCAGAGACACCCATGTAAGTATAGTGGCATGATACCGTGATAAGGGTGATTAGCTAGATCAACGGGGGATGTCTCTAGTGTAATATATAGCAATGATAATGATAAGATAAGAGATGTGAAGCTTTGTATGCAAATGATATGTCTATAAGGCACAAATATGTAAGGAGGAATCACAATGCTACCAAATGGGAAGGCTTGATGCTTCAATGTAATAAAGGGAAAATATCGGTGCCCCCCTAATGCAACAAGTGATCATAATGATGTAAGATGTAAGCATGTTCAATATCATACCAAATAAGAGACCTCATATGGGCCAAATGATGTGTTAAGGTACAAAATGTATGAGAGGGGAGGCACGATGCCCTCCATGTGTAAAGTTATGGTAATGATGGCTCCAATGTAAAGGGGTGATGCATGATGTTGCCCACTGTAACTTGAAAGACGTATCAATATAACCTTATAGTGAAGGTGTGGTAATTAAGTAATATAGCCCTAGGTGGGCCAATAAACATCATGTGATAAGTGATAAAAATGGGAATCATGTTAGATAAATGAGCTTGAAATCATATGTAAAATAAAATATGACCATGAAGGTATGTGTTAAACCATATCTATGTCTATGAAGAATTTGTCTAATGGTCTAAGGAAGATGGAAGCAATAATTTTGTGCATGACATATGGCATGAATGATGAAATCAATGATAAATTGGCACATGTGTGGTCCTAGGATATGTCGATGTGTATAAATACGCATCATATATAAATGTGTAATAATGTCCATATAAAAGAATAAAGGTTCATAGAAGTGATATATGTAATGATATGATCATCAAAACACATGTATAAATCTAGTTGCCCCTAGATGAGCATAATAGTACAATGAAGCTTGTAAAGTGAAAGGGGGTACAAGGAAGATAATGATCAATGAACAACCATCCTTTGATATAGGTTCAAGTGAAAATATATGGCATGGAAAGTGCAAGTGATATGGGGGGAGGCATGATTCCCCTAGTGTAAAGAGATAGTAATAAAGACATAAAATGTGGAAAGAGGGGAATCATAATGCCCCCAATGTAAGGATGTGACAATAGGAGTGCACTATGTAAGGGGAAATACATGATGCCCCCAAATATAAGAAAGATCAATGGTTAATGAGAGAGAGTGTGATGCTTCCAAAGTAATGGAAACACTAGAAGTGTGATGTGTCAATGTAGGGTCAAAGTATAAATTCTAGATAAAATAAAGTAGGTTCAATAAGTGACACTAGGAGTGTGATAGCAATGCATGATCAATGTAAAGGATCAAATAAGCATGATTTGACAATTTGGGATCAATATCGAAACTCTAATAAGTATGATATAGCAATATCAAATCAATATGAAAACTCTATTCAATAAGATGTATCAATGTAAGATCAAAGTGTAAGTGCTACGAAGCATGTTATAACAATATGAGATTAGTAAGATATAGTCAATAGTCAAGGACTAAGGAACAGTCATGGGCATGAGCATAAAATGAAAGCAAGAAGGAACATGATAAAAGGGGAACGGCTATGGAAGCAAATGATAAGCAAAGGAAAGTGGGAAACCCAAATGGAAATAAAAGAAAAAAGCAATGATATTGAAGCATAGGCACGAAGAGGATGTAAATAGTAAATGGAAAATGGAAAATCAAACATAACTTCCCAAGTTGGGAAAAGAAGAATAAAAAGATAGAAAGTGAAAAACACAATAAACAAAGCATAATCAAGAAGGAAAAAATGTAAGGATACACAAGGTGAATGGAAGAATAGGTAAGGGGGATGGCATAAACAAAAAGGCCCAAATAGAAATGCCACAAAGCACAAGGAAGAGATAACATGAACAACATAACACATGTTTAAAGTCACTTGTGTTAACATACACCACTAAAGGCGTCTTTGTGTCATCTATTCATGCTAACTAGGAAAATGGAAACACAAAGCCAAGAAAATAAAGCAAAAACATAAAATATGGCAATTAATAATAAGGATATATCTGTAATGTATTCATCTCATATTAGGTGGCTTCTCTTTTATGTTGTGTGTAACCTCAATATAGGGTGTCTTATGATGAAAAGTAATTTTACTATACGTATAAGCCATGTGGATAGTGGGAGAACAAGGATTGAAAGATAAATCATGAGAGAACATCACTAAGTCCATATTATCCTTGTGTGAACTAGGGCTAAAGAAATAATCAATAAAAGAATGATTCAAATTTTTTAAGGCAATGTAAAGCAAACAAGATGCATCAAACCATTGTAGAGCTTTACCACTTGAGTATAATCTAAAATCGCTAATAAGTAAGATAATGTCATCTAAATGTTAATAATTAGTGAGTATAAATGTTTTTACATACAAAGAGGCATTAGTAGAACCATCATAATTATCATATACTAATTCGTCACTAAGGCTCATAATGTCATCATGTAATGTGGGAAAAGGAAATGAAGTGAATAAAATATCATCAAGGCATAAGCTATCAACATGTGAAGGAAAGTAATGTGAAGGACAAGTATCCATAGACTCAACATGGGATGTGAAAGAATGATCAATAATATTTTCAGCATCGTGTATGAAAGAAGGTAATTCATGTAAAGCACATGAATTTATAAACAAGGCCATCATGACATGTAACAGATGTATTGTCACTAGGTATACTAATGTAATACATAGGCAAAACCCATGATCTAGATCTTTTTTTAGTATATGCTCATCATTATTACAAGGCATAGGATCATCATGGAATGTGAAAAAATGAATTAAGCATCTATGATAACTTAGTATATACATGAATCAACTCAATGAAAGAGGGAAAAGGTAGACTATGATAGAACAACACCTCTATAGAAAACATGATCATATCCATAACATAAAATTCTGTAGGTATGTCAAAGATAGATTTATCATATGATATGAAAGATAGAAACATGTCATAATCTATCTTTAATGAGTGTAAATCAACCAATGAGTGAAACTTAATAGATGTCATAAGGATAGGAGAATCTAGGGTGGGAGGTTATGATAAAAGATAACTCATTATGTATACCCAAACCCTAATCACAAGATAAACGCATATAATGATCAAACCATAGGTAAATTCGAATATCACAATAATATCATGTCTGAAAATGTGAATTAAAAACCCTAAAGGCAAGATAAGGTTGTTTAGGATTGATCAAGTTCACCAAAATGAAAAGGGAAAAGAGCAAACCATAAGGTTTAGTCTAGGCTAATCTAATATAATGAATACACATAAGCACAAATCAACCTAACTAAAGATAAATATAGTTGGAGTCTAATACTTTAAACAATTTGAGTTTGCTATTTTTATAAAGGAAATAATAGGTATGAAGATGCTTGCTCTATGACTAAAGAATGTATGCAAGTATGATATGACACTAAAAATGATGCATCTCAAATCAAGAACAAGAATGACAGGCTGTTGTATATATCATAATTAGAATCTTTTACTTTTCTCTATGTATAGATAACTTTGTGGACCTGGTACAAGTTCACATAGGTACAAACTAGTCCTATGCTAGCAAACTCATCTTGTGATCTGTCTTGACTTCTATTTTTTGTGTAATTTCATGTGTCTTAGCTTCTCTATTCTTCTCTGATATCTGAGGACTAGAGATATTTTAAACTACTTGAAAGGATTGTAGTTAAGTTTTAAGGAGCTCTCACCTAGATTAATCCCTGAAAAGTAGACAAAGATTGAAGACAACAAGCAAACACCTAAGATGTAGATTCGTTACTGGTTTTAGTGCACCAAGATCCAAGAGTTTCGCTATTAATTTATCTTTCAATGCTCTAAAATGAGAGAAGACGTGTAATGTTTGAATGATTAGAATGGATGCAAAACATGTCTTTAAATACTAGCACATGACATCAAATCACACAAACATGTGTTTAGTCAGCTCTGGGTGAGAAAGATAAAAGGGGGCTAGTCAACCAAATTTAGATTTTTGAATTTGAATTAGGGTAGGAAGAGTTTGTGCTTGTGAGGATGTTCTTGTAACATTCAACTCTGATATCATTTAAAATAAATGACTTAAATAGGAATAATTTCAACAATAATTTTTTTTTATTCCAAAAAGGAAATTCATCAATTACATATTACATCAAAGTATTTAAATACAATATTCATTGGTCACATTTCTTGCGACTTACAAATTTTTCTATTGAATATACAATTGAAGTAATGTCTTCTATGTCACAAGTCTTCAGCAATTCCACTGCAAGAGGGAGAGCATCACTCTGGCACTTTTCCTCCAACCACAGATTGACAGTCCCCTGCTCACCTTCCTATTGGAAGTGGTCTTTCCCTTCATGAGGGTATAGATAACGAGAATCAAATTGATTCAATGTGCCATCTGAGAACCAGTGTAGTGTCCTAACATAAACAATTAGTTGAACAACTTCTAGTCTATCTCTAGCTATGAACAACCCATCTGACTGTTTGTGCAATTCAAGGACACGACGAATCGACAATGCAAGCAGGGATTTTGCATTAATTTGGTCAAAGTTTCATATAAATGAGTCATATGTTCACACACTTTTTTCTCGACTTGGAGACAAACATTCTTCCAACCACTTTGGATCAATGATTAATTCAAGGTATTTTATTAAATTATACACTATACTTGTCTAATTGGCATTAAGTATACCTCTACTATAGGTCAACTAGACAATTATAAGGTAAGAGCTTGGGTGACTATATAGTATTTGCATTGAGATCCTCTTTGCATCCTTGCAATCTCAAGTCCATGACAACCTGTCAATCTACTCAATGACTAGTAAAACCCGATTTCATGCTCGAGAGTAAATTAGGTATTCATTCTTTAAGATATGAAAGATTTTATCAATATCGACCAAGGTTTCTATGTCGTTGTAACCAAGGAGCAAACTACCTTGCCTGTCGTTCACACCCAACTTATAACTTGTCAGGATTTACATAACATAATTTATCTTGAATAACATGTTTGTATAACTCTTGTACTTTATAACACATAGTGTCGATTCAGTTTTAAATCTCTGAACATGCTATGCTTAGCCATAGAATCTTTTATTCATGTCTTTTCTTATAAGAGGAGTGTTTAATTTAAATGACACTTTTACAATCAATGACAACTTAATAATTTTCATCGAATGGCCATAATACTGCCATCGTAAGGTGACAGCCAAACTTAGCCACTATACCGGTTAGACTCATGGCTATTCATAGCCACGAATACAACTATGTAAACATATCATTATTGTCTTATTACAGACTATGACAAAGTTGTAATTACTTTAAACAAAATGGTCTCAAGGAAACATAAGTAAGTTCACCTACACATGGAATAATGATGAGTCCCTACTCATTGGTTAAACTGCCTTATTAGGCTACCAATACATCACTCCAACTTATAGCATAAAACATAATGTTATCAACCTTATTCAAGAGTCTGTGTTTTACTCAACTTTTGGCCTAAAACATAATTATCATTGTTTTTTTCCTTTCGGTACAACTGTTGCAATTCAAGTGCAAGGAAGTCGACCTTCTATTGACATTAGGAAGAAGGTAGAGTTCTTAGTCACACTCCAAGAAACATAAATGCATAAAGGTCTCATGCAACAGATATAAGAATGTATCAACCTTATAAAGGCTCTTATAACAATTAATCATAGTGATTCATTTAATCAACTCTTGTATCTCATCTTAATAACTAGTATGTTTATGTAGCCTGTTGGGTTTGATATATGTGAATTACCATAAATTAATCTCATGCAACATATATAAGAATGTATCAACCTTATATAGACTTTAACAACAACATGAGGGTATCGGCCTTATACAGGTTTTAATAACAACATGAGGATATCAGCCTCATACAGGCTTTAACAACAACATGAGGATATCAACCTTATACAGGCTTCAACAACAGCATGAGGCTATCAGCCTTATACAGAGATGCTTAGTGACTGTAACCTCGTCAGTTTTTACTTAAACTAGAAAACAATACACTTGCATACATCTGCATTCGTAAGTAGTAATTTATTAAATAAATATGGATGATAAATGACACTGATAACAAGGTAGAAAGAGAACCTGGTTCGAATCAAAAGCTTGAGATTCTATTGAAGATGTTGATGGTGTGGAGACTTCTACTCCTCCTATCACCACTCCTTCTCATGCAGAGATAATGCAAGTAAAGAACTACAACTTAACACTTTCTGGTATTGCAAAACTAAAAGGAAACGTTCTTCATATTGTTTTGTGTCCCTGAGCTCAGGCATACCCCATCCCATTTAAAGAGAGAGTTTATCTCTTTTCAAGAAGTGACCCCCCTCACTCGTAGATTCTTGGTATGCCTACTTTCAGGCATCATGGGCAAGTCGCGCCCCTCCTCCACTCTCCTAGAATCTAGGGAGGTGCGAAGGAGGTCTTTCTTTATTATCAAAGTGATTTAAAACATTATATTATATAGCTTATAATATTTAATGGCCGGAGATAGCTTATTATTATCTCAGTGTTAACTTATTTATAGATAAGGACAAGGCATTTTAAATGCTTTAATATGCATTCAATGGCACAATAACAACCATGGTGTCTTGTAAAATTGATTTGTCTGACTTAAGACATTATGGGCAGATAGACTTGATAGGTTGGCTTCTTGAGTCGACTTGGCAAATGGAGGCAAGCACAACCTTAGAGAGAGTTGACGTGGGAGACAAGGTCATCGACATGACAGGTAATGACTTCATACAAACTCTAAAATAACCACGACATCAAAGCATTACTATCATGACTGGAAATATGTAGACTAAGACTCTCACCAAAGCAACATAACTTCTACGTGAAAATGTGTGTGCATTCCTTGATGGCACATTAATTCTCACAATCTAATTCCCTCTCCATAGTGATGCTCTCCCTCCTCATCTGGAGGGGGAAACTCTGTCCCTGTATACACCTCATGTACACACTGAGTAGTTAATCCATTACCATAATCATAATAACATTTAAATCATCATTTCATTGCATGGAATAAACTCATTCTTCTAAGCTATTAGAACTTCATGATCATCATAATTATTTCACTTCTAACTAGTTGTCCTTGAAATAATAGATGAAATAAGTTTATTTATAGAAATGGAGTGTGACAGTTCTCATGACCATGGACCTATCTTGGAGTAGATAGAGGGGTAGATCAAAGTGTATAATGGCTAGATGAATATAGGTGTATGCATGGGTGTGATAACCAAGATGAATATGACGAATGTATAGGGATATGTAAACATATGGATAAAAGTAGGTGCTAAATGTATAGAGATGTGTGCATATGAAGGTGGATAAAGGATAGGTAAACAAGCCTAACTTTGTGCAAGATTATGCTTTTTGTCACCATGTACATGTATCAAGATATTTTCTTGAAATGGATACGATACTAAATGGAAAATGTCATGGATATGCAAAATTGACCATTATAATAATATTGGTAATTAGTTTGTTTAATATACTTTCCTTATCAAATCAATATAATCATTTTCATTGTAAAAACATATATTTTCTTAAACAAAGGCCCCTATAAAACTCTTACTATTTAATTTAAAAAAAAACACTTATTTTAAAAAAGGATGGAACAACCAATCAAAAATCTTTTAAATTAACTATTTATAATTAAAAAAAAACATTAGAGATATGAATAGAAATTGTTTAATTTAGCATCTAACGATGTGGATGGGAACTAATAAAGAAATCATTATTATTTTATCTTTACAATATCATAACCGCTGGCGGATCTCAAAATTATTAGCTATTTTTTTTATGTAGTTTCGGGTTGTCATTACTAGTAAAGAAGTTAATAAAAAGTTATATTATTATTTATAAAAGGGAAACACATTAATAGGCCAAGTAAAATATCATATAAGAATACTCTTGGATAGGCAGCAAAAATTGACTACAAGCTAGCACAACAAAGCCAAGAATATAAAATATCAAAATGACTTAAAGTTTGTCACCCTTAGTAGCTAGAAAACATTAAAAACTAAAGTCCACACACTAATCAAAATAAATTAAAGTTTGTGCCCCATAACATTGAAAAAATATTAAATTTTAATTCCAAAAGTATTTTAAATTATTAAAAACAATAAAGAAAATAGTTAACATAAAAGTTATATTGTGAAACTTTTACTTTTTGTATTAGAATAACAAGCTCTTTTTTAATTAATATCATTTATTAAAAAGACTCAAAAGCTCATTGCATACATTTAATAAATAGATTACATTTTCAATATTGAGTATTAATAATTAGGGTTTAAAATCATAATGTGACATAATAATAACACACCAAAGGGATCTTTAGGCCTCACTTTGACCTAATGGATGAAAAATTGGCATAAAAGTTTTTGATATATCTTTATTGAATGGAACAAAAGATTCAAGTCTATCCCTAGTAATCTTTGTGGTAAGAGGTTTCCTATTGATTTTTAAACATAAATTGTCTAGGGAAGGGTAAGAGACGACACTAGTAGAGGTGGAGGTCAAGGAAGCAGATGTGGATGAGGTAAGGCATGTTTCACTCAATGCAATAAATAAAAGCACATTGTGGTGGCAGTAGATGATGGATAATGAGGATGACATGGCATTTGGGTTTGGTAGGGGTTTGGATTAGGATATCAATTAATTTGGATGAAAACCCTTGGTTAGCTTAAGGACCTACTCTATTTTTAATAGTTTTATATATTTTTTGCCTAAACTTGTGTTTTTTATTCTTATAAAAAGAGTTTATTTAGTTTTCTAAATTTAATTTTTAATATTATATTTTTTACAATTATTTTACTTTCAAATTTTATAAAGATATATAAGGGAAGGATCCCAAATTAAAACTCACTTATCTATTAAAAATAAAAAATAAGATGGGACAATGTAATGTCCCAAAAGATATATTTTGCAACTTTATTTAAAATATAATAATTTACTGCAGATCTGAAGCAAAATAGTTAAATTAAAATCCTCTTTAAACTACTTTTGAAAATAACTTGAAATACCCACAAAGATTTAACAATTTCCTCACAATCTATGCACCTGAATTTAACAATTTTTGCAAAAACATTTCAGGGTCTTCTTCTATTAATGAAATTTGATTAAAACACATGTAGTATGTTGTTGCAATACCAAATTCACTAGCAACAATAGCTAAAGAAAAATAAATCAAACCCACAAAATCTACTATAAACATAATGCTTCCAATGTCTCGGATTTGATAATTTTGGCATCAAATTGTACACAACTGCAACAAAAATTGGAAGAGGTGTCTTGGGCACCCTCATGTATAGAAAATTACAATTTTATAGTACTTACAATAGAAATAACAATAGCAAACATGTTTTGAGACAAATTCAAAACATTCTCTGAAATTCCATCAGCACCTTCTCACTAAATTCAATAGTTTATGTATTAGAATGAAATATAACTTTTCCATCTGAAAGGGATGAACAAGAAGAATGGAAAAGTGTCGTTATAAAGTAAATCACATAGCAACAACACACAATAATAATTGAAGCCAAACTGTAGTGCCCCTCATTTTGGCTTTCTGACAGTTTGTTAGTGTTTCATTTATATTTAGACATTGTTGACACATGTGGATGATGGATTACTTATTATGCTCATTATGGATTTTGGATTTACTGATGTAGTTGTAATACTCATTTATGCACATTATGATGACATTGTTGATGTTATGAGTAGTATATGATGTTTTGATATGATCAGTTAATGGTTAATTGATTATGTAGATTAGTGTTATCATGCTTCATATGATCACTTGATGTCATGATATCTGATTGTTAGTTAGTGATGTACATACTTAATATGGATATATGTGATGTTTTTGGTGAAAGGGAAGTGTAGTATTACTCATTACGAGCACCCTACTACGTTGTGATTCCCTATCACAGTGTGTTTGATTATATATATGTATATGTTCGTATACAACACCTTGGTTTGATGCAGGTTGCAGGTACCAGGCATCGACTCCACCTCTGAGTGTGCCTTTATACTAATGGATGATGTGGATGGGAGATAACATGAGGTTCCCTCTGTCAGCCAATTCCCTCAGTTTGTCAACATTATATATTCTTAGTCATGGGTGTAGTTTATTTGTTGGAGCTTGCCTTCGAGATTTGGTCATCCTTTGGTATGTTGTTGTCATTATCTGATGGGTATGTAGTTTCAAGTGGTTATAATGGTCTAATGGTTTGTTTATTAGTAAATGATAATAATCTTTGTGAAAGGTAGATTAGTAATTTATTTTGTTGTTGTAATAAGTTAAGATATATCAATAATTATTTACCTTGATAGATATAATGTGATATCTATAGTATAATTAAATAATTGATTTTCTTTTTAGAAATGGTTTGATAATAGTAATAATAATAATAATAATATTATTATTAATTAAGTTATAAGTAATTAAAATATGTAAATAGATTTTCTTGGTGTAAACTTGTTTATGGTCATTATTTTATTTATCATTTAATCACGTTAATGGGCTGAGTTGTCGGGAATCTCCTGTAGATGGAGAATTAATGATTTTTTTCAAATTTTGGTGGTAGTGGATTCTGCAGTAACGGGAATTGGAGGAGTGGGAATTTATGAATTGATCTAATTTTAGTGTGGGAGGATTTTTGAAAAGGGGATTTTAAGGAAGTTTTGAGGGGGGGTCTTGAGAGGAGAATTTTTGGGGGAAATAAAAAAGGAAGAGGACTCAGAAGTTCAAAGTTTACTCCAGGTATGTCTAATCCCATATTCATGTGTGTGAATTCATTTTTCTCTCTGTAATCATTTAATTATCTAGAATTTCATATTATGTTGTTTGATATTTAAGTACTTCTACTGCAAATGGTTTGCTTCTTATATAAAATTTTCTGTCGACATAAAAATCCCCATTATTTCCATCATGGAATTTCTTCCTGCATCTCTGCTCCTTAAATGAGTTTCCTGCACAAACATTATTTCATTTTTTGTTTTCATGAGTATTTTCTTCATGAAGTTATAATCTCTTCGATCCTCACCTTCATCCACATCTTATAAACCTGCATAACTACAAGAGAAACTTATGTCAGTCATCACATTTCGAGAGCATCCAAAAGCCATTTTGTGCAAACTCGCTATCATTAAACTACATTTCTCTAAGGCTTAATATCAAATAATTCATGTGCTATGAGTGAAATCCCACATTTTTGCATACATGTCTATCAGGGCATTGGCTTCTACAAGATTCTACTCAAGTCACTTTCAACTATGCTTTGATGAATGTGCTCACTTTGTTCTACAACTCCCATTTTTGCTCAAGTGGACAGAACATTAATATGGGTTATGGGTTAACCTATCAATTGCATGCGCATAAATGTCTCTGAGGTATTCTTTTCTGCAAACCCATTTTGTACATATCTTAAAATCATTGCATTCCTAGCGACCACATTTCCATGAGGCATTATGTCATACGGAATCCGTACCTTACGTTTACTTCCACATTTTGCATACCTAACTACCGCAACTCTTGCAATAGCAACATCTGTTATCTTTTTGGACGTTGATCGTACGATGATCATTCTTCTACCTACCAACTCCTCTCAATTGAAATCTTTTTATTCCTTTGTTGCTGTCGATTGGATAATCATTAGCATACTTCAGAGATAAATAAAATATCATTGCATTACTTCTTATGGCCGATTTCATTTTGAATGCCATTCTTTTTATTGTTATCAATTTTAATTGTTGCTCTGTTCGCCGTTCGACCAGAACTATCTGGCATTACCGAATTAAAAGGAATCCTTGTTTGTCTTTTAACTATCAATTGAGTTTTCATTGACCAAATTTCTTAGAATGAACTAAACTATCATATCCTGCAATCATAAACCCTATTTTGTGCATATCCTGCAATCGTTGTATTTCAAGATAACCATGTCTGTATGCGACATTCGGTCAATAGTTCTGCACCTTGCATATGCTTCACATTTTTGCATACATGTCCACCATGGCACTTGTTAGCAGCAACACCTAATTTCTATTTGGGACGCCCATT
This sequence comes from Cunninghamia lanceolata, assembly GCA_027924645.1. Lineage (NCBI taxonomy): Eukaryota > Viridiplantae > Streptophyta > Pinopsida > Cupressales > Cupressaceae > Cunninghamia > Cunninghamia lanceolata. The sequence continues at coordinate 7,337,699 of BSBN01000082.1, forward strand.
TCCTCTTAGTCTATCATTTATATTTCTTACTCTGTTCGCCATTCATCCTGAACTATCTGGTGATACGAATCCAAATGAAATCTTTTTATTCTTTTGGCTATCGATTAGAATTATCATTGATCTATTCCTCAGAAAACAATAAACTCGCATTTCATTTACCTTATCATGGACGCCAATTCTGTAAGGAGCTTAATCTTCTGCAATACGCATGGGCGGTGCTTCTGAAATGAGATCTTTCTATTCTTTTAACTGTCGTTTAAATATTTAGGGAATAGTTATTTTAGAAACTTGCTTCTGTGTATTCCACTGATTTAAAATACCTAGTAATTTCTATTATTACATGTTTCCAAATCAATTAATATAGTTCGATTTGTTAATTTTCTTTTAGATATGTAGAAAAACAAATTTTCTATTCACCTCCTCGATAAGTGGCATTAAAGTTAGATCGTTAAGGGTTTTTAGATATAGAGTTTAGGATTAATGTATAAAATTAATATAGTAAGAAATTATGATAAATAGGTTGACATTATCCATAATTGAATTTCTTCCTTAGGTTTTCATACTTAAAATATTATATTGTTTAAGTAGGATATAGAATGTGTTAGTGAACTAATTAAGATATCAAATTATTAATTTTAGTTAGAATTATTGGATATGCGAGTTGTTTGATCTTATATTGTGGTATCATTGATTATTTTCTTTGTGACTTTTTTTTTTTACTCAAAGGGGTTAATATTTTCTCTCTAAGTGCTTTGTCGGTTTCTGTTGTTAAAGTCCTTGCTCCAGAGGCTCATGAATATGGTCTTGAGATTTTGAGATGTTGTTGTTGTATTAGTTAGCATGAAAGACTTTTGCCTTGAACCTTGGACTTTGTATAATGATTCTAAGTTGATATTGGTAAGCTAGATGAGTAGATGCCTTGCTTTATCAGTGTATGTATGTCAATGGGGGAAAATTCCTATCAGATGTAGGGTATCTAGTTGCATGTAGGAGGGTGGCTTTCATAGAGGGGCCGGTGCCCAAAGTTGCTGCTTGTATAACCCTATGGAAGTTGTAAGTAAGAGAAAACATAATAATTTATCTAGGAGGGTTTGGGTAGTTAAAATTCTTAATAAGATAATTTTAATGCCTTACCCATGCATGTAGTGCTCTCTTCGGCTAAGTATGGGATGAGAAGGCCTGGTTAGCATGATCGACCTCCTTGTCTTCATGAAAGGATGGTTGATTCTGCATGTGTCACCCTATGAGGCCGGTGCCTAGTGAGAGGTTGCCAGGATAACCATAGATGGGGGCCGACATCTAGTGAAAGATAGCCAGGATAACCCATGTTAGGACCATGCGATGACACTCTTCCTACTATAGCATAGTTATCCCTCTTATGTTATACTTGTTGGTCTTGTTGCCTTTGGGAGTAGTGTTGAGCCATTGCTCCTATTTTTGAGTCAGTGTGTTCATTGTTACATCTGTGCCATCTGGACCTTTGTCTTTGTGGGACCTCATTGTTATCTCCTAGCTCACGGGGTGGACCTCAGGGTTCCACATGGTCAAGTGGAAGAGCTTTAATCCATTGGTCTTTTGGCATCATGGTTCGTGTTTTGGGCAGGTGTGCTTCTTCAGTTTCCAGTATTGTATCTGCATCTGAAGACTTGCATTGTACCTTACGGATCTAGTTTTGTGTATCTATGATAATCATTTTGTAATTTTGATGTAATCCAACATGAAAGCCTTGCATCTATATGACTATGTATCATGATCTCCTCTTCACTTGTAAACATTATTGTAAAAGAATGATGTAAGCTTTCTATAATGTTACAAATGATGTTTGTGGATTCTAAGACCTTTCCAGATGAATTCTATATGTTATTGATCTATGTTTATTTTCCTTAATGCAGTTGTGTTTCCCTAGAGATGTTAGTTGTTAGATAGTTAATTTGATGGAGCTAGTTGATATTTTATCTGGTGATTATTACTTTTACTTGTTAATTTTTTTTTCTACATTCTATTGCATAGTTAGACCTAACTCTCTAGGGTTGCATGATGCGGTATTACACAAACTATGCTCAAATCCACAACCAAAAACCTACAAAACACACAAGCTTAAAACTGCATCTCTGGAAGCACAGTCACAACCTCTTAGTGAGATTACCCTATTGAACCAAAGGGGTTTTGTATTATAATCCAAGAAACCAATAGGTTTCTGTCCATTGATCTCAATCTCCAATGGGTTTTCGTCCACAAAAGATACTTGAATGAACATAACCTCAAACAATTTCATGAAAGAGAGATAAATTGGCAAAAGATATCAATTGTAGAAGCAACCTATCTTAAATAAAAGTTGAGGCACAAATCCCAATATCCCAAAAAAGCCAAAATAAATATTAATTAAAAATATTTTCAAATGTTCCCTCTCAAAATAGGCCCCATAAAGAGTTGTCATAACCTCCTCTGATTCTCTACTATTTTAAGGTAGTAAGGATGCTTCTCTTACACCCACTTACAACCTATTATAAACTGTCATACCACAATTCCCTCCTGTCATAGAATCTATCAATTTTAGCCTTGAGAGTTACAAAAGGCCTCTTATTGAATTGCATGCCCAAATTGGAGAAATAAATATTAAATACTTAATATTTAATTGACTATAATATCCAAAAAGTATTAATTCTTTTAGGTCCACAATTAAATATTAAATAAATTATTTCCTAACTTCTTCCTTAGCCCGTGAAAAATATTGGAATGGACATTTTTCCCACAAAATTAAATTAACTAAAAATGGGACATTACAAGTCCACCCTTCCCAAATTTGCTTGTCCTCTAGTAATGCAAGCTCAAAATGTACTAGGATCCCAAATCATCCTTAGAAATTTCTCAAGTGTCCTCTATCTTGCAATCTTTGACTTCCCTGGTGGTTGCCTCAAATGAAAAATGTATTTTTCATCATGCTTCCATTGCACTACTCTGATACAATGGAGAACTGTAAGACTTGCACCAAGTGATGCTTCTTTATTGCCCTTCACATGTCTTCCCTTACTACCTGGATCCCATACTCTTATGTATGGACATACTCTTTCATCCTCCTTATGATGTTTGCCATGATGACAAAAAATTTGCATATTATGGAATGGCTGCAATAATTTTGTTTTATCTTTTTCATGTCTTGAATTATTAGCATAAAAATAATCAACCTGTGCTTACCTTTATTTGTTGATTTCAAAATTTCTACAAGCTCAAATCCGTCGTTAAAATTTGTTAAAACATTATTATTGAAATATCATTTTGGAAATCAATTTGATATGTCTTTGATTCAATTTTATGAAGATTAATGGATGCTTCTTGAAAAGGAACATCTTTTTCAACTATGCTTTCAACAAGTGTTCCTCCTTAACTTCATCAAGATCAATCTTTTTCTGACATTCAAATTTGGAAATCAATAAGGTATAATTTTATAAACAAAGATCCATACCTTCCTTTTGCTTGGTGGATTCCTCCATAATATGCTTCCTCTCACTTTCTTGCAAGTTTGATTGTTCTTCTTTCTTTGGCTCATGCTCTATTGTCACAATTTTTTATTCTTCTTTCTTCCTTTCTATCTCTTTATCTAAATTTTCCTCTTTTTTATTCAACTCTCCTATGTAGTCACACAACCCTCTTTTATTTGCATACCTCATTTTGAGTACCTGCAAGTACATGTGAAATGGTAATAGAACTTTGAAAGCTTTAGATTTACCTTGATACTCCTCAAAGATTTTGGTAGCCTCAAGTTTGTTCTTACATTGTTCCAAAAACATGTTGTACTCTTTTCTTTCCTTATCCCATTTTATTAATTCCTCTTGAAGAATATCTATAATTTTCTCTTAGAGTTCCTTCCATGATATCAATTCTCTCTTTCACTGGGAAGAATCAACAATCAAATCTACCTTGTAGGCTGGCAAAATTAAAATTCTGATGCCATTATAATGTCCCAAAACAAATATTTTGTAAGTTTATTTAAAATATAATAATCCATTGCAGATATAAAGCAAAATAATAAAATTCAAATTCTCATCTAACTACTTTTGAAAATAACTTGAAATATCTGCAAAGATTTAACAATTTCCTCGCAATCTATGCACTTGAATTTAACAATTTTTGCATAGAAAATTTAAGATCCTCTTATATTAATGAAATTTGATTAAAAAACATGTAGTATGTCGTTACAATAGCAAATTCTCTAGAAACAACAATTACAATAAAAATTAAATCAAACCCACAAAATCTACTACAAACATAATGCTTCCAATGTCTTGAATTTGATAATTTTGGCACCAAATTACACACAACTGCAACACAAATTGGAAGAGGTATCTTGGGAACCATTATGTATATAAAATTACTATTTTACAGTACTTACAATAGCAATAAAAACAACAACCATGTTTTGTACGCTCGAAATCGTGACTTCGGTTGCCTGAGGGCTATCGGGTCAGATTTCGACACGCACACGGACCCTTCCCTCCTTGCCACGGGGCGATCCACCACGTCACTCTTTCTCACGTGGAAGTAGCCAGTCGAGAGGAGGCGAGACATGGTGGGGGTCTAGCTCATTGGAGAGCTAGACTTCGTGGAGAGGGGTTGGCAAGTACTGTGGCCTTTGTTGTTGTGTGCTTTGTTGTATGTTTCGTTCAATTGCTATTGTAGTTGAAATAACCCTATGACTTGAAGGGTCACTGGTTTCTCTTCTTCTATTTGGATTTCTTAAATTCCACCTTTGTGTGGGTAAGCTGTTGTTTTCGTTGATGTCCTCTTGTCTTTGTATGTGTTGTAAGAGGTCTTGTTGTATCTATTGTTGTCTGGTTTCTTCTAACAACAAGAGGACGAATGGGTCTCCTTATGGTAAGACAAATGTTTGTTGTTGAGGTTTTGGATGGATCTCCTCGATCTCATCACGGATAGCCTTCACCCACTCTCCTCTCACTCCCAAGCACATTCGTGAATCTAAAGAGAGGAAGTCGTCTGATTGCTAGCCTTAACCAAATGTAGGGTTTTGACCTAGGGTTATGTTGACCTAGGGTTTGACTCGTGTTTTGACTTTATTTTTACCTTGTGATGAAATCAAGGGTTTGTTTGAAATCGTTTGAACCGTGGTTACCTCGTGATGGAATTAAGGGTTTGCAATATTGTCTATTCTATTGTTTCTATATGAATGCAAGCTAAATGATATGCAAAACATCTTTTTTGGTATTTTTTTAGAGTATTTTGGAAATGGGAATGCTTCTAATCTATTAAATGGAAATATGCATGCAATCCTATATGATCTTCCAAATGCAAAGTGTATCTATGTTTTTTCAGTTTTTGGTGTTTTCAATGCAATCTAATCTAATGAAAAGGGAAAATGCTTCTTCTAACAATGTAGATCTAGAGATATGAAAGCATTTAATCTAACATGCAAGATCTAATCTATCAAGGAAAAAGCAATGTGTTACTATTCCCAAGAGCAAATGTGATTATCTAATTACTATGAAAGAAATGAAAACAATGAAGGAACCTAAGAGAAACGAAGATTTGTTGACTCCACTACCCTCAGCAATCCTTGTGTAGGCAACCTTGAATCCTTTTGTGGCAGCAGGTGATCCTCTTGACAACAAAATGACCCAGAGAAGCAAAAGAAGCTTTTGATGAAGCTTGTATGAGCTCGGTGAGAGCTTGGATTGAGCACAATGGCATGGATTGAAGCAACGTGACGCTACTTAGTTGAACAATAAAAGAAAAAGGCACCTTCGTTCTATAAGAGCATTCGAATGTTAAGTTGGAGAGAAAATTTTGGCAATAGCTATGTGCACAATGAATTTGTCTCCCTTTGTGCTTGGGGGAGGGGGGTATTTATAGGTTTAGAGGAAGGAATTGATTGGAGAGTTAACTCATATGATTGATGAGTTAACAAGAATAGATTGGGGAATTAACAAGGTTGATTGCCCAGTGAACTCAGCTGATTAGAGAGTGATGAAGCAATGATAGCTTATCACTGAAGAGAAAATAGAGGTGAGAGAATGCAAGAGATTGATTAGAGAGTTAATTTGAGATCAAATAGAGCTAATTATGCAAGTGTGGGTACACGAAATAGTTAACTCTATATCAAGGATCAAAAATCATGCAAATAGAAAGAAAAATGGGTGAAAACAGAGCAAAAATGAGAGAGAAACTCAAGTTTTTTCACGGGTCCAAAAACGACAGGGTCGCCCCTTTTACCAGTAGGGTCACCCGTGGAGATCCAGGTTGGACAGGGTTAGATGCAGAAAATCAAGTTGGGAGATGGTAAAAGAGAGGAAAAGGATGGGTTCTGCATCAAGAAATAGGTCAGTCATGTGGAAGAATCCAAATCTCCACTTGTGTCTGTAGGATCTCCAGGGGAGATCTGGAAATAATAGGGGGAGATTTGGATTGGTTGGTCAAAAATGAAAACTCTCAGTGGGAGATGGATCAGGAGACCTCTAGAAGGCTTCTATGAGGTGCACTAGAGGAAAAATAAAGGGGAGAAGTGAAAACTCACCTACAAGACTCTCACAAAGCCTAGGATCAAGGTCAAAATCTAGAAAATGCAAGTCAACAAGTGTCACAACAAGTGTCGAAAAGTGTCGCAAACGGGGAGGGAGAGAAATCAACAAGGAAGAAACAACACAAGACAAGAAAAGAGGACACATCATCAAGAGGCATGTTGCCCAAAGGATTTATTTTCACGCTTACATGTATGTGACAAGGATTTGAATCATCATAGGGGTCCTCATGGAGGTAGTGCGTAATTTTTGTGCTTACATATTGCCCCCTCGGGTACGGTAGTCTACATGAAAGGTAGGTACCGCTCTTGAACTAGGCCTTACTTGTCATTTTTTCCTGCAATTTGTACCTCCAATAACTAGTATTAGTCCAGCATTTAAATATATCAAAACAAATAATGAAAACTGCAATGATGAACTTACCATGGATTGTTCGAGTTCGACTAGTTGCTTGCTTTTGTTGGTTTAGACTTGCAGGCATGAGAGCACGCAAAACAATGCATGAAACGAATGCATAAAAGCAAAGAACTAATCTAAAATGCATGAATGAAACTAAGCTAAGGGCAAACAAAGAGAGCCAGATTGTGAGATTGGTGTGAAACAACAACAGAATTGTTCGTTTGAGTAGTCGATAGAGAGGTATCGTCGAGGAGATCACAAAGATGGTTGCCTCTTCTTTAACCACAGAGAATCAGGTATGTAATTAGTAAAAATCTCTTCTCTAAACGCTAGGTTGTATTTTACAAAAAATCTCTTAAAATTGTCTGTTTTCGGTGATTTTTCCTATTGCATTGTGTTCGTCTCATTGTTTAGAGTGAGATTGATCTTTCATTTTTTGAGATCGGTCAAGAAATGAAGGTTTTAGAGCAGTTTTTAGTCGAGGGGCTCGCTCTTACGGTCACCCCTTTTACCAGGCAGGGTCGCATAGGGAGATCCCGTTTTGACAACAGGGTCACCCAGGGAGATCCTATTTGACAATAGGGTCGCCCGGGGGGATCCTGGAAAACACCTAGGTCGCCCGGGGGGCGACCCTATTGGACTAATTTTTGACTTTGTTTGATGTTGTTTAATGCTTGTTTTACTCTGATCTAACATGATTTGGTTTCTAAATATACCTGTTTATTGCAATTTTGAAGGTTTATACAATTTTTTTTGTGTAAGGTTTTCTGCAGTTTTACAATTTTTAGGGATTTTTGCAAGTTTACGAGATCTAATCTAAAATTCTCTTTTAATTTTTGCAGGACATGCACATTCGATGGAAAGCCTGCCGAGAGCAAGGGTGGCTCTCAGGGATGTTTGCTTCACTGAGTATAGAGGATCATGCTATACTGAAGAGGACATGCCTTGCTAGAATTTGCCATGTTCCTATGATTCATCATGTATCCCGTATATGTTGTGATATCTTGACTTACTAGGATGCAAACAGGAACACATTCAAGTTCTCGTAGATTTTAGGACAGTGTACTATCACTCTTTATGATGTATACCGTATACTTGGGGTTCCTGTGAGGGGACAACCTCTATTTCTTCCTATTAGTGAGTCCTATGAGGAAAAGGCTTCCTGGGCTGCATTCATGGGGGTTAATCACCCTGGGGACCAGATAGGAGTTCAGCTTACTTCTGTGCCATGACTCCACATCCCACTTTTGAGGAGGTTTTTGATTGGCTTGATCACTTTGAGGCTGTCAGGAGACAAGGCCTCGACTCATATGAGATGGTGTTGGGCACCCATTATTTGAGGATTAGAGGAAGGCGCAGTTTATGCATGGGGACCTGATATCCTGGTGATGGTCTATAAAGATTTTTATTGGATCTCTAGGCAAGGGGCCCTAGCCTTTAGCCACTCCCCTTTGATTATGACATGGATTTTTTAGCACATGAAGCCTTATCATAAGCTCATTCCTCTTCCACATAGGTGACTATCGAGAGTAGCGAGGTGGGCACATATTGGTAATTTTGATGCTACTCTTCCCACTATTGTTGCCCTTACTGACGATGACACGATTTCTGATCCTTATCATGACATGGAGGGGGCTTGGGCCCGAGATGACCAGATGAAAGTGTACTGTCGTGAGGTTTCAGAGATCACATACTATAATGGTCAAGTTGAGGCTCATCGGGTGGACCGTGTTTTGCAACAGTTTGGTGAGGATGTCCCTGAGGACTTGACCCTAGTGTCTACTTGTTACAAAACTGTTCAGGAGATGGGGGAGATTAGACAGAGGAATTTGTTTGGAAACCTTTGACTCCCGGCATCTTTATTACTAGGGTTTCTAGAGGAGGATGGAGGGGAGGGAGAGGGACTCCTTCCTGATATTTGATTGTGACTGTTGATTCAAAGTCCACTGATGAGGACTATGTTCCTGATAGTGATGATTCGTCAGATGAGGCCCTCTCGAGTATGAGGATTTTGATGACATTGCTGTTTCATATGAGGCTTCTAACATCCCCGAGGGTCCTTCTGTTGTTCCTCGACCTCCTCATTTAGATGAGGTGATGTATCAACTTGACCTTGACTGGAAGTCTGGAGATCCACGTAAGTTTTACCTATTTGTTTTCGCTTAACTTTGTCCTTTTTTTTTCATGTGGCACTAACTTGGTCTTGTCTTGATTTGGCATTTCAAGCAATGTCAAATAGTGGAGGGACTTGGTTCGTGAGGTTAATGTTGGATTGACCTTTCCCTTTACTAGGATGACCCGTGATCATCTTTTGGATGATCCTGGTGTACCCCCAGCTGTAGGGCAACACACTGACATTTTTGCTCCTGTCTACCATGGGTGTCAGATGATTACATAATTGAAGACCCAGGTTGACATGCTTCAGGGTGAGAACAAAGTACTTCAGGAGATGACTCGCCTTAATTTTGGGTGTTCTAATACTAGTATGGTGGGGCCTTCATAGTGGCATGCCCGCAACAAAACACATCATTCTCACAAATCTCATGGAGCGACGAGTGGCACTCGTAGACGGAGAAGCCAAAGCATCGAGGGTTCTGTCGGAGGGAACCGCCCTTGACTTGCTTTTCTTGAAATTTGTGCCCCCTTGCATGGGGAGCCTCTACTTCTCTCGAGAGCGTTTTGTCTTAGCTCTTTGATACCATTGTACATGTAAACTTCGGATGTATCTATGAAAGTTTATCTTTTTCTATGGTTTTTCTCTTGTCGAATTCTATACTCATCTCTTGTGCATGGTTGGAAGTTTTTAGGAACTTTTTGATTAATGTTTGACCTCTTCAACTCTTTTTAACAAATGCAAGTATGACAATGATGATATGTTTTTGTAGTTTTGTGGGATATATATGATATGCAGTTTACGACATGATAATGCAAGAACACAAAAAATGTTGTAAATGAAACTATAGCACTTACAAAATGTCATGAGATATGACATTTGACTTTATTGCTTTGAGACTCTTTTTCTTGATTTTTGGTATGAATGCAATGTGGAACAAACACAGTGACTGCTCTTAAATACAATTTTTAATTTAGGGGATTACAGGTTGCCCTGATATAAGAGACCTATTCAAGGCTATGAGATAGGATTTAGGGAAACTTAAGTGGGGAGTAGGAGTGAATATGGAGTATTTCTAATTTCTAGACTTCGCTAAAGGCTAAACACTGATCCTTATCTAGATAAGACAAATTGGTAAGATTTCAACTTAGACAAGCAGCAAATTTTATTGGTGTTCGCTAGACTTAGATCATAAATGGCAAGCAAAGTAGACCCAGGCTAAAGGATATCTTGAAAAGAACAAGGGTCCTTAGATAGAAGATGATCCTAGAGACTAGACTCTTCAGTTTTGCTCAACTTAGTGCATGTGTGTGCTTAGTACCTTTCTTTCTCTATTAGAATGCCACTCTTGAGGCTTCGATCTTGGAGTGATCTCCACCCAAGAGTATAGACATTCAACAATCTTCACTCTTCCACTCTTTTTTTGTATCTCTCTTTTTTTTTGCTTTTTACCTTTTTTTTTGTATTTTCCTCACTTGACTTTTCTTATTTTTTTTTGGATTTTCTAACTTTTCAAGAAATGAATGCTTTTCGAAACTTGGATATGCAATGCTTTGATCTCTCAATTCTCACTTTTGACACTCTTATTTTGATCACTCATTTTTTTATTCACTCATATCTTAGATTGCTTCCTTCAGAGTTTTGATCTCCCTGACGTTTTTGGCCAAGAAAGATAAGGGGCTGAGTGCCACCTAAGTTTTTGTAATCTGGTTGGACTTCTCTACTACTAGGGAAGAATTGGGAAGGTCTACTTGCAAGCTTCCTTTGAACACTGTAGGTTTGAATACTGACTTTGTTTAGACCTAACATCTTGACTCATTAAGACTGGGATCAGTGTAAAGCTAAGAGCTAGGTTTTGATTAGAATCACTGGGAATGAAGGGGGATAATGGCAATTGTGAAAAATGGGGAATCTCTAAGTCCTGAAAGGATAACGCATATCTAGGCAACACTAGACTCCTTACTAAAGGGAAAATAGTACAAGAGCAAGTCACAAACTATGATACAAGATGAACAGAATGATGCAGAAATGCAAGAAACAAATTGTTTTTGACATTTTTGATTTTTTATAATTTTTTTGTATTTTTATGTTTTATGATTTTTTTTGGTTTTTTAGACATAATATTTCTTGAGGTGAAAGGCATTGACTGTTTCGCCAAATTCCTCTCCCTCCATCATGCACAAGAGATAAGCACCATTATCGACGTCTTCCTTAACCATGTAAGGACCTTTCCAATCTTCCGAGAAAGCTCTCTTTCGTCTTCTTTTCTTGTTTTTCGTGCTTCCCCTTCTTAGGACAAGTTCTCCTACTCAGTAAGGCTTGTCATTTGAATCAATTGCTACCAACTCGGTGGTTTCTCTTGGTATCGTGAGATGTAGTAAGTATCGAAAAGCATGTTGATGAGAGGGAGTCCAATATAGGATCCATCACAATTTAATAGCTCTGCTAATAGGTCAAACTGTTATTGCATGTAGATTTTTACATCAAGTCTCTCTTTGATTCTTTGCAAGAATTGGAATAATTCAAGAGGAGTTTGTGGCTCCCTTTGCTCATCGGGGGGGACAAAACTTATGTTGGTCCTTCCATTGGGTTCTAGTCTCAGATCCATGGCATACCCAATATAACTTTTTGGTAGTTAAAAAATGATAGGTTCATCGACACCGACTGTCACTCTCATCTACCACTCTATATGGAAGATACCTTTGCTCTCTTCATCCTCTTTGGGAAGTCTTTTCAACCATTTCTATTTGTACTCGAGGTGCTTCCCATTCACCGGGTTCATTTGACTGAACTGAGGAGGAGGTGGTTGGTTTTTCTTGTGGCTGTGACACTACAAACATCTTAGGAAGCATTCCTATAACATTCGTTGATTCATTGTCGATAGAATGTGCCTCCTCCATGGGCATTATTGGTTGATGTGGATCCTCCATTGGTGTGAGAGGTTCATATGATTATGTTTCTTCTGGTGTCTCAGGGACATGTGATTCGCTTAGTGGTGATAGCGGTGTGTAACCTTCCGTCATGTCTTTGTCGGCATCTGAGAAAGCATGTGGGTCTACATTTTTCAGATCTAATGTGATGGTTTGAAAGATTGGTCCTTCCTTTCTATGAGGCTTCTCCCCTATGCAAGGAAAGAGTTTGTAGGCCCCTTGGAAATCGATCATAAGTATTTCCAGGGGGAATTGGAGTGGTCCATCTCATTCGATCAACTCCATGATTTCAATTGTTTTGTCCTTCAAAACCACTTCCCTTTGCTTTGGTAGTGGCCCATTCTCTAAATTTTTGATTTCTGCGGTGTTTATGATCTTTTCTAGAGTTTCCATCTGTTTGATGCATATCAACTGAGGTGTAGGATTTGGGATGGTTAACTTGTTGGTAGGGAGGTCATAGTCTATGGGAATACCTATGTGTTTGTTTGACGTATTTGATTTTAACAAGATAAAAGTTTCTGGATCCCCTTGTGCGACATATATCTTCCCTAGGTGTAAAAATTAAAGTTCTTGAAACAACGTGGATGGCACAGCTTTCATCCTATGTATCCATGGCCTTCCAAGAATCAAGTTATATCTTGTTTCCTTATCTATAACATAGAAAGTGGTTGGAATAGTCTTGGGTCCCAAAGTCACTGGGAGGGTAATCTTTCCTATGGTGGCTGCTTTCAAATTATTGTACCCACTTAGAGTTTCTCTTGAAGCGGTAATGTTGGTGTGGCCATAGCCCATCCTCTCTAGAAGGAAGAAAGGAACTATATTCACTGCAGCTCCATCGTCAATTAATGTTTGTTTGATGCATGTGTCATAGATCCACACTTGAAGATATAGTGCAGGGTCTCCTTTCTTTGTTAACTCTGCCTCAGAGGGCATCTGTTGTAAGTCGAAGAAGAACCCAAGATCTTTTAGTTCTGAGTTTGGTGGGCTGAGATCGTAGTCCACAAGGTTGATTCGTTCACTAGGTGGTGGCATAATTCAGTCAAGATGTTTTAGGCCTATTGCTTGTAGCAACACGGAGCGATGTGAGGGGGAGTTCCTGAGAAAGTCAATGAACGAAATGTGCGCATACATTTTCTTTAAGTCTTCTATGAGCTCATAGGGTTTGATGGGGGTTGGTATTGGTTCTACTATTGAGATGGTACCCTCATATGGTTCTATTTGCTCATTTTCTTCCTCATGATATTCCTCTTGTTCTTCATTATGCATAATCTCAACCAATCCCATCAACCTAGTTTCTCCTTTTTGTCCTAGTTGTGGTGGGATTTCAGGGTTACTACTTTGAGTTGCCTTGTTTTGATTTGTCACTTCCGTATCTTGGTGCATAGGGAATAGGTCCTGATAAATTCTCATGTTTGCATTTTGTGGCGCTATTGGAGCTTGATTTTGTCTTATATCCTTGTTATCCAGTGTGACCTTTTGTGGGTTTAAGAACATTTCTATGAACAATCATTGTTGGTCTTCCAGAAGTCTTGCTATGAATATGTTGTATTCCCTACACGATTCTGTGCTATGCCCCCTTGTTCTATGAAAAGAACAAAATTGGTTGAATTCATATGGGGGTATTTCATATCTCCCATCATTCCTGTTCCCATTTTTGTTGCGGTTCCAGCTTTGGTATTTGTCCCGAGGATAGTACCCATTATTTCTAGGTCAATCTATGGCATTAATTATAGGAGGATAGTGATCTCTCCCATTGTAGTCATCTTTTATCCTTTTGATTGGGGGTTGATCTGTCACCCTGTCTATGGTTGCACTCCTATTGTTTTTGAGGATTTTAACGACAGAGGCATTGTTTCCTGTGTCTTCCTTTGTTAGCTTTCTGTTTGAACCATAGACTTTTCTACCACTGTTGATGGCAGCTTGATCAATTCTTAAAGCACTTTCCAATGCCTCTATGTAGGATTTGTATGATAGTTTCTGAACATCTTCTCTCATGTCTTTGTTAAGGGCATGCAAGAAGAGGTCGCATAGTTCTCGGTGGTCCATGTTCGGAGAACTGGTTGAAGAATAGAGTACTTGCCTCCATCGGGTGACAAAATGTGCTACAGATTCATTTGGTTCTTGTTTCATTGTAAGGAATTCTCTAATCCCTGTTTTCACGAGTTTGTTCATGTTGAATGCTATGACAAACTCTCTAATTAGCTGTCTGAATGAATGAATCAAAGCCTCTTGGAGATGATAATACCAATCCAAGGTGATGCCTTCAAGCGTTTTCAGGAAAAAAAAATTGACAACCCCATCCCAAGGGAGGAGCTCTCTTATGGCCGTGGTGTAGGCTTTAATGTGTGAATTTAGATCTCCTTCTCCTTTGAACTTCGAGAGATCTATTAATGGCTAAGGTATTTGCACACTTCTTATGTTTTGGTCTAGAGGCTCTTTCAAATATTTGAGATATGTCCCTAAAAAGGCACTCTAAGATTGCAGGGATGTTAGTAATAACCCTATGGGCGGGTTTTGATAACCTGTTGTCAAATTCGTTGGATTGTTCTGAATAGGAGGGTTCCCATTCAGACATGTGTCATTACTAGCATGTCACGAATAGTAATTAAGGTAGGGGGATTTTGAAATGCCCCCTGGTCCTGTTCGTGAGACTTGAGTCTTCTTTCTAGAATAGCTTGTTCTGCTTCCAGGATCTTGATTCTTTGCACTAGAGTTGTGATTAAATCTATAGGCATTGCAGCTCTAGGGGTTTCTTCATTTCTAAGATGTTCTCTTCAACTATTTTCATAGTGATGGGCTTCCTCTCGTGTGGCTTTTTCTTTTTGTTCTTCTTCTAAGGCAATCCTCAATGCTTCTTGAGCATCCTTGGTTTCTTGCAGATGCCTTTCCAACCTTCTAACCTCTTCGTCAAAGTGAGTATTCAATGTACTTGTGGAAGGTTGTTCTGGTCAATGTATTTCTGACCTTATCCTTCTAGCTTTGTGAGGCACATTTGGTATGGCCGAGTCATTTTCCCAAGCTAGGTTATTGAAGGATAGAGAATGCCTGGACTCTTTTGGACCATATTCATAGTTAGAGTCTTCATAGTCATAACAATTGGTAATAGGTGCATCTGGATGAGGCGGCACATACCTCTCAAAGGAAGGGGTTTCAGGTTTAGTTGAGGGAATATTTCCCTGGTTCAAGTCCAGTTCCGTCATATTCAGGGGTGCCATAGACATTGCAGAATAAATGGAATGGATGATGGCACAGACGATGGAAGTCGAAATGGCTATGAAAAGCAATGAAAGAATGTTTGTGAAGTGTTTAAATGTTTTTTTAATGGGAACGCAAACAACTTAACCAAGAGGCTCTGCTCTTCATGTCAGGTTCACCAAAATATGTACACTCAAAATCGTGACTCTGGTTGCCTGAGGGCTGTCGGGTCAGATTTCGGCATGCACACGGACCCTTCCCTCCTTGCCATGGGGCAATCTGCCATGTCACTCTCACTCACGTGGAAGTAGCCAGTTGAGAGGAGGTGAGACACGACGAGGGTCTGGCTCGTTGGAGAGCTGGACTTCATGGAGAGGGGTCGATAAGTACTACGGCCTTTGTTGTTGTATGCTTTGTTGTATGTTTCGTTCAATTGTTGTTTTAGTTGAAATAATCCTATGACCTGAACAGTCACTGGTTTGTCTTCTTCTATTTGGATTTCTTAAATTCCACCTTTGCGTGGGTAAGCGGTTGCTTTCGTTGATGTCCTCTTGTCTTTGTATGCGTTGTAAGAGGTCTTTTTTTATCTGTCGTTGTCTAGTTTCTTCTAACAATAAGAGGAGGAATGGGTCTCCTTGTGGTAAGACAAATGTTTGTTGTTGAGGTCTTGGATGGATCTCCTCGATCTCATCACAGATAGCCTTCACCCACTCTCCTCTTACTCCTAAGCACATTTGTGAATCTAAAGAGAGGAAGTCGTCTGATTGCTAGCCTTAACTAGATCTATGGTTTTGACCTAGGGTTTTGTTGACCTAGGGTTTGACTCGTGTTTTGACTTTGTTTTTACCTTGTGATGAAATCAAGGGTTTGTTTGAAATCGTTTGAATCGTGGTTACCTCGTGATGGAATCGAGGGTTTGCAATGTTGTCTATTCTAGTATTTCTATATGAATGCAAGCTAAATGATATATAAAACATCTTTTTTTGGTATTTTTTAGAGTATTTTGGAAATGGGAATGCTTCTAATCTATTAAATGGAAATATGCATGCAATCCTATATGATCTTTCAAATGCAAAGTTTATCTATGTTTTTTTGCGTTTTTGGTGTTTTCAATGCAATCTAATCTAATGAAAAGGGAAAATGCTTCTTCTAATAATGTAGATCTAGAGATATGAAAGCACTTAATCTAACATGCAAGATCTAATCTATCAAGGAAAAAGCAATGTGTTACTATTCCCAAGAGCAAATGTGATTATCTAATTACTATGAAAGCAATGAAAACAATCAAGGAACCTGAGAGAAATGAAGATTTGTTGACTCCACTACCCTTAGCAATCCTTGTGTAGGCAACCTCGAATCCTTTTGTGGCAACAGGTGATCCTCTTGACAACAAAATGACCCAAAGAAGCAAAATAAGCTTTTGATGAAGCTTGTATGAGCTCAGTGAGAGCTTGGATTGAGCACAATGACATAGATTGAAGTAGCGTGATGCTACTTAGTTAAACAATAAAAGCAAAAGGCACCTTCGTCATGTAAGAGCATTCGAATGCTAAGTTGGAGAGAAAAATTTGGCAAGAGTTGTGTGTACAATGAATTTGATTCCCTTTGTGCTTGGGGGAGGGGGGTATTTATAGGTTTAGAGGAAGGAATTGATTGGAGAGTTAACTCATATGATTGATGAGTTAACAAGAATAGATTGGGGAGTTAACAAGGTTGATTGCCCAGTGAACTCAGCTGATTAGAGAGTGATGAAGCAATGATAACTTATCACTGAACAGAAAAAGGAGGTGAGAGAATGCATGAGATTGATTAGAGAGTTGATTTAAGATCAAATAGAGCTAATTATGCATGTGTGGGTGCATGAAATAGTTAACTCTATATCAAGGATCAAAAATCATGCAAACAGAAAGAAAAATGGGTGAAAATGGAGCAAAAACGAGAGAGAAACTTGAGTTTTTCCGCGGGTCCAAAAATGATAGGGTCACCCCTTTTACTAGTAGGGTCGCCCCTGGGAGACCTTAGGTCGCCCGGGGAGATCCAGGTTGGACAGGGTCAGATGCAGAAAATCAGGTTGGGAGATGGTAGAAGAGAGGAAAAGGATGGGTTCTGCATCAAGAAATAGGTCAGTCATGTGGAAGAATCCAAATCTCCACTTGCATCTATAGGATCTCTAGGGGAGATCTATAAATAATAGGGGGAGATTTGGATTGGTTGGTCAAAAATAAAAACTGTTAGTGGGAGATGGATCGATAAACCTCTAGAAGGCTTCTATGAGGTACACTAGAGGAAAAACAAAGGGGAGAGGTGAAAACTCACCTACGAGACTCTCACAAAGCTTAGGATCAAGGTCAAAAGCTAGAAAATGCAAGTCGACAAGTGTCACAACAAGTGTTGAAAAGCGTCACAAATGGGGAGGGAGAGAAATCGACAAGGAAGAAACAACACAAGACAAGAAAAGAGGACATGTCATCTAGAGGCCTGCTGCCCAAAGGATTTATTTTCATTCTTACATGTACGTGACAAGGATTGGAATCATCATAGGGGTCCTCATGGAGGCAATGCATGATTTTTGTGCTTACATTTCTGAGATAAATTCAAAACATTATATGAAATCCCATCAACACCTTCTCATTGAATTCGATAATTTTTGTACTAGAATGAAATATAACTTTTGGAGCTAAAAGGAATGAAAAAGAAGAATGGAAAATAACTATTATAAATTAAATCACATATTAGAAACATGCAAAAATAACTAAAACTAAACTATGCTCAAATCCACACCCAAAATCCTATAAAAGACACAAAATGAACATAAGCTGAAAACTGCATCTCTGGAAGCATAGTCACAACCTCTTAGTGCGATTGTCCTATTGAACCAAAGGAATTTCATCCTCTAATCCAAGAAATCAATGAGTTTTCATTCACTAATCTCAATCTCCAATGGTTTCTGTCCATATAAGATACGTTAGAACAAAAGTTCAAACAATTTCATGAAAGATAAATTGGCAAAATATATCAAAGTTATAGAAGTTGTCTGTCTTAAATAAAAGTTGGGGCACAAATCCCAATGTCCCAAAAATCCAAAATAAATATTAATTAAAAATATTTACACCGAGAGGCGTTCTATAGTCACAATGGGGGTGGAAGAAAGGAGCCTCAATATTCTAGATTCGATGTAAAGAAAAACCTAAAAATAGATTGGAATATTCAAAAACTCAAAAATAATGTGAATGACTGTTCACATTCTTGGCAGTGGTAGGGGGTATGCATTGTAACAATTTGTAATGCCATCTTAATTATTTGTAACACCAAAGCAAAAAACACATTATTCACGAAGTGTTGACTGTATTTTGTCATACTAAGTAGCAACCCTAGCAGCCTATCGCCTATTTGGTATTTACTGGATCAATTTATATTGGTTTTCACTATAATAGTCTTGTGATTTGAATGATAATAATAGTCTTATGAATATTTATTGTTCCTCTTTTAAGAGTTTTTCATCTTTTGTTGTAACAATGTTCTAAATTGTATTCCAATATAGTGCATTAATTTAGTCTTCTCAGGGTTAGAGTGAGAGCTTTTATCACATTTTGCATATTGGTTGACCAGGGTAATCATAACTGCAAGATCTGTTAAAATTCATTTTAATTACGCTTTGATGGATGTCCATACTTGTTCATGTACTTTTCAAAACGTGATGCACGCACAATCATGGATGAGTCAGCTCTAATGTAGCACATGGACCCTCTCCTTTCTTCTAGTGATCTCCAAGTCACTCTCACTCTCGTGGCAGAAGCCAATCGAGCAAAGGTGAGACCCAAGGGTCACTCAGGAGAGAATTTCACGAAGAGCGGTCGACCTGATCAAGGACGTATTGTTGTTTTGGATTTGTCTTATTCTTTCTATGGCAATGGTTGTTGAGATGGTTATATGACTCGAAGGGTCACTTGTGGTTTGTCTCCTATTGGGGTTTTTGAGATTCCAATGCCTAGATGGATCTTGATTTGCTTCATTTGTGCTTCTAGTACATTGTAGTCTAGCTTCAAAATCTTGTATGTGTTGTTGAATTTGGAAGGGCAACCATTCTGGCGTGCCCATTCTAGCGTGCCCTTCCAAGGAAGGTGCGCCCTCCTCTCCTCGGCACGCCCTTCCCAGGAAGGCATGCCCTTCAAGGGAGGTGCATCCCCTCACCCTCGGTGCACCCTTCTATTTTGGGTGCGCCCTTCAAACCCTAGGCACGCCAATTCTAGCACGCCCTTTAACCCAAATGGGAGCCACTTTCCTAGCTGGGCGCTTCTAGTAACAGAAGTTATCGGTGTGAATTTTAATCTGAAGGGATGTGAGAAGGAAATGGATCAAAAACATTCTAGAGGTAATGGAAATGAGTTTTTCCATTTTTAGGGTATATTTTTTTCTCATGCATTCTTTAATAGTTCTGTTGATTTCTCATATAGGTTATGGGTTAATCCGATCTTCTAGTGTAGTAGAGAAATGAAACGTTATTGGTGCGAATTTTAATTTGAAGGGCTGTGAGAAGCAAATGGATCAAAAACATTCTGGAGGTAATGGAAATTAGTTTTTTTATTTTTAAGGTATGTTTTTTGTCCCGTGTTCTTTAAAATTTCTATTGATTTCTCATATAGGTTATAGGTTAATTCGATCTTCCAGTGTAGTGGAGAAACGAAGCAATGGGAGCAAAAGTTGTAGATGGAAGCCGACACCAGAATAAAAGAGAATATTAGAGTCTATTTGCATGAATGGAGCTAGAAGTCCTCCTTTAGAACAAATGAAGGAAATTATCACCCAGCTTCAGCGTTATGGCTAGGCAGAGGAAAAGAACGTGCTCTACTGGTATGAAAATGCCATTTAGCTAAGGAGAAAGGGAAGAAGGAAAAATTACAGACCGAGGGTATGAAGCCATGATATCTATGCCTTAATAATTTATTTATTTTTTAACTCTATGTTGAACTGCTTACATTAAAATTTTTATTTCAACCTTCCACTGGTGTTCAGTAAATGGCGTTCACTTTTTTGTTCAAAAAACCCATCATCTAAGAGCCTTGTAGAACTGGGTATCATGAATCCTATAGAAGTAGTATCTGAATCCAAGTTTTGTTGATTTTAAAGAGAATTATTGTGAAATTACTACTCATGAGGATATATATTGATATGCAGGAAAAAGTTCCTCACATGAATTCCTTCTGATTCTGATATGAGAAAAAGATTTTTTTTTAAATTTCCAAAGGGTTAGGGTTATGATCTTGTAGATTGAGAAACACTTACTATTATTAATGATTCAACAAATTTCTTTCGATTATAAGGTCATGTAAGTAGTGATAAAGTTTTATTACATTTTTGTGCTTATTGTATGTGTTATTGAATTTAGAAGGGCGCCCATTCTGGCACACCCTTCCAAGAAAGGCGCACCCTCCTCTCCTTAGTGCACCCATTTTGGCACACCCTTCCAAAGGAGGCGCGCCCTTTCATTTTGAGCACACCCTTCAACCCAAATGGGCGCCATTATTTAGTGGTAAAAAGGGGAGATTTGGTTTTAAGGGTTTATGCGGAAACCTCCTTTCACACCAAACATTCCAAGGGCATATCAACTAAGTTGAACCTCCAATTTGTGCAAGAGGATTCACCTAACAGGTTGGGCTGCCACTTGGGATGTTGCATAAACTCAAATGTTATCAAACAATATCTCTATCTAATGCTCAAATACTCTCAAAACCCTAATTAAGCAAAACAGTAAGCAAATTGATGAATTACGACAAATCCTTTCAAGACAAGGTGAAGGACAGAGAATATTCACTCACTATTTTTTGAAGTTCAGAAGGCAGAAAAGTCAGGGACACCTCCACTAGCACCCTAGTCCAAGGTACTATTTTCTCCACAAAATCTAGATATTCTCTCGACACTGATCTTCACTGTAACTTTTGTTTATGTGTGTGCAACTTCAGAGGACACTACCACTAGCACCTGTGTCCCAAAAAATCTCCTTTGTCTTGCTTTCTTTTGGATCCTGAATCCTTGTCATCTGCAATCCTCCTCTGTAACTCCACTCCATCCAGATGCGACACCTGTAACTTGCAATCATAAGGAGTGTGGGAGGGGGTTGTGGTGTTTAGAGGCTTGCCTCGATCAAGCCCCAGAGAGACATTCAAGTCTTCTGAACACCATTGTTAGATAAAGAGTGTGTATCCCTGCGGGATAGAGGCAAAATCCGAATGATAAATGATAGAAAACACAATAAATGTTACCTTGATGATATAGCTCTCATGGAAGGAAGAAGCTCTTGCATGCCATGAGGAGAAGATGTCAAATCTACAAACATAAACACAACAACAATGCTCTGCTCTGCAACACAATGAATATCATGAAAATCACAAGTATGCATAAAGTTTGCAATCATCTTCTAGTTTACAAATGAAATATTAAACATGCTTATATATGCAACCACAAAGATTCCTGCTAAGAATTTTGTAATTGAAACTTGAGGTGTCAGCATAGGACCTAAGTAACAGTCATAAAACCAACATTTAAATTTAGGGCAAACCTAAAATAGGGCAGAACTAGGGTGCTAGCACCCAAGTCTACCCTGCTATTTTTCTCAAGAGTCATCAAAATAACACCCCCTAGGTCCTATTTGCCACAAGACTCGGGGGTTTTCTCATCGGGAGTCAAAATTATCATGCAAGATGCTCTAAATGCATTCTAAGGACCCATGAACTAAACCTTAAGAGGAAAAGCCCCCAAGGGGACATTTTTCAACATAACATTTAGCCCCCACTTTAATGTATGTATAAATGCAGGGCCAATACATGCATTAAAGTATGGTCAACAAACACAACAAATACGCCAAGCACAGTGAAGACATGCCAAACACATTGAAGATAGTAACAATCACGCAAAACACAGAGAAGATAGTTACAATCATGCAAAACATAGAAAAGATCGCATTAAAGACACACAAAACACAGTGAATACAGTGAATGCAGTGATTATTTCTTTTTTTCATTTTCTCATATATGAAATGCAAATGCAAGTACAAGGAAAATAAACACACAACCCAAATGCAGGAGGAGCTCATCACCACCAGTCTTGCAACTGCATAAGGGGCAATAGACACGCCAAAAAAATCTCATAGTGTAGGAGGAGTTCATCACCACCAGTCTTGAAAATACACTTGAGAACAAACACGCCATACAATCCCAAAGCACAGGAGGAGCTCATCGCCACCGGTTTTGAAACTATTCTTGGGAACAAACACACCATACACACACACATGGAAGACACGGAGAAAACACGACAAACATGCGATGAAAGAAACCTATTGCTAGGTTCGCAACCATCTTAGGCACATTACAGGTGCACATCGATGATTGGGATTTGCCACAACAATTGTCGAAGACACGCTTAAGAGTTAGGATAGTCTCAGATCCGCTCCCCACCTACTTGGAGGACTTTTTGAAAGTGACAGGATGTGCAATCTCCTTGAGAAATACACCATCCTTGCCTTCCGCAGAAGGGCTTAAAAGAAAAGGATATGCACAATATCCCAGCTCTGCAGAGGGCTTAAATGATTGCAATAGATTTCAAGATTTTCAAACACACTTTACTAGCATCTAAATCAGATAACTTACCTTATATATGCCCCCACCTTAAGGTGGTTGATATCATGCACCGATATCAAGGATGTTAAGGTAGGAAGAAAACACACAAGGGAACATGAGCTCTCGCAAAGCCCATGCCCCCTAGAGGTGACATGTACTTTACGATCACCAAATGTTCCCACAAACACACAATTTCCTGCAAGAAAAGGTGTTAGCATCCATATAATCATGATAAACAACAATGCATATGATCATTCACATAAAGAGTCACACAAGGCGATATTCAAGATAAACAAAGTGCATGGAGCAGCAGTATTGTTATGGTTTGTAAGTGTGATAAGACAACATCAAGATACCACATGGAGTGATTCTACTAGCCAAGTGTCAGATAATATATATCAACCTCGTCGTCATGTATGGACTAGGTCCATTTTTTGATTTCTTGCCAAAGGGACACTTGGTCCATATCAGTATTATTTGTTTTTTCATCATCCGTCAGCTAGATAGAACCACTAGAAGAAGGTAAACAATAAATCAAGAGAGAAGAACAAGTGCCTTAGGGACAATCACATAGGAGGGTGCCCCCAAGTCACCAACCACAATGCTATGTCCATAAGACACAACACATAACAATGAAAATAGAGGAGAAGCAATATAGAAGAATGATGGTACAAATAGAAGAAGGGTCACAATAGAGGTAGTCTCTCGGTATCCTTGACCTTACAGGCGAATCAAGGGTCATCCTAGGAGGCCTAAACAACACATAGCACATCACGGGGGAAACACAACATGGAGGTAAAGGGTTAGAAATACTTACCTGCAGAGACAACCGAACTAGCGATCATCATCGAGGAGGTCATCGTCCTCCCAATCTCGAATGCTAGATGAAAGAGGCGTGTAAGGTACTATAGCCCAACTTTTGTTCTTGATTTCAAGTTGTTAATTCTTAAGCTCTTCTTGGTTTGTTTCAATGTTAGGTTGGACATTTTCTTGTTGAGTTACAATTCGTTGGGAAAAATCTTGTCTTCTCTTCCTCTTTTCTCTTGCATGTTTATTCCTTCTTGTCTTATTGCTTATCTCTTCATTATTATGGTTTTCCATGGAAGTTTGCACGTTAGAGGAAGCGCCATGTTCAAATCTCATTGGTCTAGATGGAATATTTTGTTGTCGATGAAAACCTCCCGGTCCTTGTAGGGATGACAGAGGAGGAACCTCAGCTTAAATACCATTTCTCCGTGGACGAGGTGAGTTATGAAACTTTCCCTTATCCACATCTATCATGCCAATTATTTCATCATAATAATAATAGTCATCTTCATCGTAGTCATAATAAGCTTATTGTTCTGTGAGATATCTTTTTGCATTCACCAATGCTTCATCTTGGCCAGGGAGAGCATTGGGATGAAAGAAAAGTAAAGTGTTGTTGAGAAGTTTAGGTGTTGTATCATTATCATCCTCATCATCATAAGTTTTAGCTAATGATTCCAATCCATTAAGAGAATTTTCATACTCATCATTCTCAATGTGGTGTGTTAAGTCTTCTACTACCCGAGGGTATGTGTTCATGAAAGATGTGTCATTGTCTAGATCATATAGTGGCATAACATTATGATAAACTATATGCATTAAGCCTCGGATTAAATTAACACCATCTTGTCCTTCTTTTATGAACTCTCTTATGTTATGAATAACAGGTATAGCTTGGTCCACTATCCTTTCATTTTCCATAAATGCTTGAAAATCAGCGAGGTCATTGTCAAGTTTGTTTAATTGCTCATCAGGTACACGTGTTATCACATCAATAGGTTCCTCAACATCATGAAATATTTTTTCTTCTATTGTAGTTGTAGGAGGCATGATGTCTTGCAAAAGTTGTCTCTTCTATTGTTGGGAAGGTATCAATAATTTCATTGTCTTGTATCAGTATATCCTCATGGGAAGAATCATTTTTGAAAGAATGACCAGAGGACAAGTTTATGTCATCGTCACATGTAGTAGATATTGAATGCATAGGAGAAGTGCTATCTTTTTCATTGCTACTCATGGAGGTGAACTCAGTTAAGCTTTCTAATATCGTAGGATGTTCACTCATGAGGGTTAAAAATTGGTCAAAATCAAGATCTTTGATAAATGTATGCAAAGATACCATATAAAACTAACATGAAGGTTCCATGTGCAAGGTTCCAAATGAGTGCCAAATCATATTTCAAAGATTTTCCACACTTATCCCAAAAGCAAGTGCAAAAGTATGTAAAAATGCTTGATTTTTCAACTTTTTTCAATGCAAAAGAATGAAAGAAAAGGTGTTGTGAAGAACTTAAAGAGGGGCAACAAATGATGTGCCTAATAATAGTCCAATGATGCAATAATATCTTTCACAACACGCATTTGATGCAACCCTAGGGTGATGACAAGCCAAAACCTAGTGAAAATACACCTAAAATATGTAAATTTTCATCGATTTTCAATGCAAATGCCTAGAAGAAAGGGTGTTGTAAGGAATTTGAGGAGGGGAAGCAGATAATAACCATGATATCAGTCAAATAATGCAGCAAAATCCCTCACAACACCCTTGTAGTGCAAATCTAGAGAGATGATAAGGCCAAATCTAGTGAAAATGCAAGTTTTTCAAACCCTAGACATGAAATTTTCCAAGAAGGCCACTATGATGCAACACTACAATTAGAAATAAGTCCCAATGAGTGTTTTAAAAGGGTAGTAAAATTGGAAAAAAGATTTTAACTACAAACCCTAGCTAATACAAAACTAGGTTTTCATGAAAAATGCACAATTTCAAGCAAGTTTTAACAATTTAAGCATGAAAATGCAATGCAAATGAAAACTAAATGATGAATTTATGTAATTTAAATCAAATATAATAAAAATAACAAAAATTAAATGAAATTAAATTTGAATTAATTCAAATTATGCCAAAATACAAGCCTAAGATGCCTTTTTTTCAAATTTTTGATTTTTTTTTTTTTTGTAATTTTTCAAATGCAATAAGATGAATGAATGCAAAGCTATCACACAACACTCAACAAGGTGCAAAAAAAATTAAAAAACACAGGTTCACCAAAATGTTTAGTGGTAAAAAGGGGAGATTTGGTTTTAAGGGTTTATGAAGAATCCTCCTTTCACACCAAACATTCCAAGGGCATATCAACTGAGTTGAACCTTCAATTTGTGCAAAAGGATTCATCTAACAAGTTAGGATGCCACTTGGGACACTGCAGAAACTTAGATGTTATCAAACAATATCTCTATCTAATGCTCAAATGCTCTCAAAACCCTAATTAAGCAAAACAGTAAGCAGATTGACGAATTACGACAAATCCTTTTAAGACAAGGTGAAGGACAAAGAATATTAAATCACTATTTTTTGAAGTTCGGAAGGCAAAAAAGTTTGGGACACCTCCACTAGCGCCCTAGTCCAAGGTACTGTTTTCTCTGCAGAATCTGGATCTTCTCTCGACACCGATCTATTGGAATACTCACTATCATCGAGAGGGGGATGAATCAGTGATATACAAAAACCTTATTCAATAATTTTACAAACTTATTACAAGAAAGAATATGAGTATATATCAAACAAAAGAATCCACACATAACACAAAGATTTACGTGGAAACCCAATGAGGGAAAAAACCACTGAGAGTTTCTTGAGCCTACTGCTCAAATCAAACCTCCAAAAGAAAAGAATACAATTAT
This sequence comes from Cunninghamia lanceolata, assembly GCA_027924645.1. Classification (NCBI taxonomy): domain Eukaryota; kingdom Viridiplantae; phylum Streptophyta; class Pinopsida; order Cupressales; family Cupressaceae; genus Cunninghamia; species Cunninghamia lanceolata. The sequence goes on from BSBN01000082.1 coordinate 7,364,190, forward strand.
TTTTGAAGCTCCAACTCCAAGTTACAAAAGACACCTATGCACTGTTTACAACACTCCAATCTCTTAGGTACAATGCACACATGATTAGAAATATATCACCTTAAAAAACTAACCACTATGAGGCACCAACCTCAATCACCTGAAACACCCATACACCATAAAACCCTTGGAAGAAACAAATGAATGTGCAAGAAATGATTCTTTTCAATCTGATTTGCACCCATAAGAACACACATACCCTTCTACAAGACATTCTTCAATATGCCTCTGTCCTCTCTTCATACACACATCTGATCAACAAATTACCATATCAAGAATGTATCTCTGTTTACTTCTATTCACTGTTCATAGCATAATAAGGTCATTCCATTTGTCTTCTATTCACCCTCTCTTTGTATCTCTGTAATTATTCTTTGTCAAACCTCTGCAACCATTGCAATACACTGTCTTCATAATATCCTGTAATCTTTTCACTGACAATAATATGGTCTTCATTCATTAAAATCCTCTGTATTTTTCTGTATATATACAGTGTATATTCCTGCATTTGTTCAATACATCATGCTATATCAAAGATGATAACCACTACACCCTAAATATCATTAGATCTTCCTCTACAAATAAGAACACTGAGAAAACTCTCATAGACTCACATTCACTCATTACTTCATTATAGATAGTCCCATCATAGACTTCCTGACATCAACATTGGCATTCAATGTATAAAACCTATAATTAGATTCACCATATTCTCTCAGAGATACAAATTCACTGTGTTTTCTACTTCTCTGTGTAATCGGTTTTCCTTACCACATTTAAAAAAAAAACTATACACATATACACCCACATTCCTGATAAACCACCTCTGTAAAAAACCTCTAACAACTAGCTATTAGGGTTTTTTCATTTTTAGAAATAGAGGACTAAAAATTAGTTATTCAAACTGTTGAAGCAACCACCTACACAAAATGACTTTCAAAAGCCCGTCAAATTCCATAATGTGAAAGTAGAACTTAGGGTTTTAAAAGACTTCAAATGTTGACGGTTGGTACAACTGTTCGTGCCCAATAGAGATTAAATATTATCCTTTGATCTAGACTTGGCGCCCACCAAAGGATTCTAACCGGAGAGGGCCAGTCTCCCTAGGAGAGGGGGGCCGGTCAAATGATGTTGGCAACCCCTACAATTGGTAATTTAAGTTACCATTCACCACCAATAGCAAGTCACTGCATGATTAGAACAAAAGGTAAACCTTTGGATGATGGGTATGATAAAGTTTAAGGACCTTGTATTAGGTTTTAGGACTTAGTTCTCAATTAGGGTTTTAGGGCTTATAAAGACTTTAGGCCATACAAAAACCCTAGAACATAACATGATGAGATTACAGGCATATCTTAAGGTACATTCAAAGATAGTAAAAGAATGGTAAAGGCATTTTAGGATCTTTAGAATCAGTCTTAGGGTTTTGAGACATGAAAAACTAGGTCTTCATTTTTAGACCACCTGTCATGGAAATAATACAAACCCTATGGCAAAGATTTTGAAGCTTTCAACCTGAATCAACTTTAAACAATATAACCATACCAATCAACAAGATAAGAACATCATATCAACTCCATCATCAAGGAGGATTAATATTGAAGCATGATCTCTCAACTCTGTGTCTCCTCATTGCAGAAGCATGATCCTGTCAACATGACCAACATCTGACCACATCTAACCACTCACATACAAGACTATAATAAACAATGCTCTTAGATATCTCCTGAAGATGAATGAACCAAGTATGAACCTCCAAGAACATCACTTTACATAAATCTATGAAGCACGACATCCTAATCTCATGCATGAATCGTAACAACACATATCATGAAGATGACCAGCTCTATGAAGCACAACTTGAGATACTAAAACATAGCACGATGATCAACTCCTCATCACTTGAACCAACATCAACATGATGTCAAGATCCTAAAGCATTGAAGGCATCCTGATTCTTTGACAAAAACACCAAATTCAAGGCATCTTGTGAAGACCACAACATCTTGTGAAGACCACACACATCCTAGACTACAGACAACTAAACACCTTTTGACATCAATGACAAACAACTCAACAATCTCCCCCTTTGTCATTGATGGCAAAACTTTGATAACTTTGATCTTCACTCTCTCTCTCTCTCTCCCCCTTTGACATCAAGGATTAAGAGTAATGTTCTCCTCCTGATGAATATACATCTACTCTGAGATCAATACCATGAGGCAACTTACTGAACACTTTTGCATCAAGCATCAATCAACTCCATCAGCTTGCACTATCAACCTTTCCTTGAACAAGTATCAACACTGATCATGATGTATCAAGAACATCAATATCATAAAATGAACCACAAGAAGTATGACTGACATACCAATGATCAAGAAGTGGGAATGAAGTATGAGTACAGATGGGAATGAAGAATGAGTACAGAGGATCAACAATACTATTGACAAACCTACACTTTGAATCAACCTTGGCACTTAATGACAAAACTGTTGCAAGTATGAGGTTAACCAGTGTTGTCATTGATGTCAACATACTCATATTGCAGTGACAAGAAGGATTAGATGAGTTGTATGCTGAGGATATTAAGAAAATTAGTCTCAATTAGGAATAGTGAAGAACAATGATGAGAAGAAGGCAAAAGTACTCAATAGGTTGCGATTCAGAGGATGCGGATTAAAGGGTTTGTAGATATGAGTCTTGAGATGATCCAGTTAAGATTTCAGAGGTCCGCATAAGATGTGAAGAAGTTGTGATTGATCAAGTAGAACCGGTTTCGGGAGATGCTCCGAAGTGACAGAGTGTTACAAAAAGGTCTGGTGCGATCCAGAAGTGCATTGTCCTATTCTGTGGATTGGACAGAGTGTTTGGGATGTCCTTGTGATGTGTCATCTCAATTTGTTCATGGTTTGAAGGTCCAGAAGTACCTTTTTTAGTATGATAGTGGCGATAGACTGTGTTCTTGAAGTTCCCGATGAGGAAGAGAAGAGATTCCAGTGAGTAGAGGAAGTGCGGATGTACCTGGTCATTCAGGCAAGCTTGTGCAGGTACTTGGATCATGTTGAGGTTGTGTTGTTGGTCTGCATTAGTGTTAGAGCCCAGAACTTCCGGATGGAGATGTTCTTGCTCAGACTGGCCAACCGGATGAGTTATTTATCTTACGAATGTTCTTGTGGTTGATTGCCGACTTAGATGATTGTTCCTAAGTCGATGCCTTGTATAAATAAAGGTTTGTGAGTTCATTTTGAAGTGTGGTGTGGAGGAGATGAGTATGGTATAGCGAAAGAGTGAAAAGCAGAGCAGGTGTGACTCGAGCTTAAATGGAACTAATCCAGACATGGTGAAGATGTCATTCTCCAGTTCAAGTTTGTGATACTTATGATCTTGTAGACAGTGTGTCTCTTGTAGGCAGTGTGCCTCCTTGTGAGCAGTGTGCTCAGGCAGTGAGCCCTAATTGGCATGTGCCATTCATTTTTCTTATTCTTCTAATAGAGAATAATCCTTGGGTTAATCACCCCGTGGTTTTTCCCTTAACCGGGTTTTCCACGTCAAAAATCTTGGTGTCTAATGTGTTGATGTTTATCTGCTCCGGTGTTTATGCTTTCTGCTTTCATGAATGGTTATTTGATATGCTGTTAACTAATAAAGAAGAATCAAGTGTTTGAAGTAGAAGCAAGTTTTTGTACAACTGATTCACCCCCCTCTCAGTTGTGTGCTCTAGATCTAACAATTGGTATCAGAGCCAGGTTCCTCTAAAAGGAGCTTAACCGCTTGAGGAGATCCAGGATGTCGTCATACAAGAAGGATAGTCTGAAGTTTGATGGAACCAATTTCTCGCTTTGGAAAGGTCGCATGAAATGTCACTTGGAGTGTATGGGAAAAGCATACTTGTCCTTGATCACAAAGGCTTATGTACCTCCACAGGGTGGTCCGACAACTCTGAATGAAATCACAGATGCTGAAAACAATTTGCGGACCAAAGAAGCTCTTCTAAGCACATTGAATGATTAAGAGCTCTCAAATGTTATTGACCTACCAACTGCATATGAGATCTGGGTTAAACTGGAACTTCTGCAAGAAGGAGATGAGTTTGTTAAGAGTGCAAGGTTGCAAAGTCTGAAAGGGAAATTTGAAAGATTGAAGATGAGAGATGATGAAAATATCACTACCTTTATGCCAAGAGTGAATGAGCTGGTGTGTGGAATCAGGAATGCTGGTGGAGTTCTGGATGAAAATGAAATTATTTGCAAAATTCTCAAATCCCTTCCTGCTGCCTACAAAATCAAGGTTGTTGCCATTGATGAATTCAGAGCCCATACAACTGTCACAAGAGAGCAATTGGCTGGTAAATTGGCTGCATTTGAAATGACTGAGTTTGGAGATGATCACCCCAAGACTGAATCTGCATTCAAAGCCAATGCCTATGTGAAAGGCAAACAAAGATTTGATCCGGGAGAGAACTCTTCAAGGAAGCTGTCATGGTATGATCAAGCAAGGAAAGACATGGAAGAGGAAGAAGCAGAAACAACTCATCTTGAAGCCCTCATTTCAAAGAGACTGCCAAGAGGATCCGGTAAGTATGAAGGAAAATTACCCTTTAAGTGCTTCAATTGCAATAAGATTGGTCATTTTGCTTCAAGATGTCCAGAAAGATCTGCAAGGTCAAATGCTAACAGACAAAGGTTCCAAAAGAACTATTATTATGTTCATGAAGAAGATGATAATGAAGGAGTAACAGATGATGAATCAGAAATAGGAAGCAAATCTAGAAATGAATGGGTGTTTATTGCCATCAAGGAAGAAGATTCAATATCCTCTGAATCTGTTAATCATAAGGTTGTGGAAAGAGCTTTGGCTGCCCAAGTTGAAGAAAGGATGATTGGGTTATTGACAGTGGATGTTCTCACCACATGATAGTTGACAAGAACAAGTTCTTAGATTTGGAAAGGTATGAAGGAGGAATGGTAAAGTTTGGTGATAATTCTGCTGGCAGAATCATAGGTAGGGGAACTATTTCTTTTGATGGAAAGAGCAAAACCGGTAATGTACTAAATGTTGAAGGATTGAAGCACAATCTTCTCAGTGTTGGTCAGTTGGTGGACAAAGGCTATGATCTCCAGTTCAAGAATGGAAGATACAGGATCTTTGAAAGCTCCGAAATTGAGATTGCATTCGGTACTCAAACAAGAGGTAATATCTTCCGTCTAGTTGGTTCTAATAAAAGTTGTCTGTTTGTTCAAGTTGATCAGAGTTAGTTATGGCATAGAAGAATGTGTCATGTGAATTTTGATAACATCATCAAGATAAGCAATGCTCAGGCTGTAAGAGATCTTCCAAAATTGGTCAAACCTACAAATAGTTTGTGCAAAGAATGTCAGCTCGGCAAACAGAGCAGAGTCTCTTTCAAAAGCAAGGATCAATCCTCTATTGGATTATTGGAATTAGTCCATACTGATCTATGTGGTCCAACAAGAATTAAGAGTATGCAAGGTGATAGATATTTCATGTTACTGATTGATGATCATTCCCAGATGATGTGGGTTACCTTCCTAAAAGAGAAATCAGAAGCCCTTGAGAAGTTCAAAATCTTCAAAGCTATGGTAGAGAATCAAACCGGATTAAAACTAAAATGTCTGAGGTTTGATAGAGGTGGTGAATTCACATCCGGTGAATTCATAGACTTTTGTGAGAAGCATGGCATAAGAAGATAGTTGTCTGCTCCTAAGACTCCACAGCAGAATGGAGTAGTTGAGAGAAAGAACCGGACCATCCAGGAAGCATCCAGGACAATGATGATGAAAGCAAATGTTCCTCAGATGTTTTGGAGAGAAGTTGTCAGCATTGCAGTCTACACTCTTAATCAAGTTCAAATAAGAAGCAATACCGGTAAGACTCCTTATGAACTTTGGTTTGGTGTAACTCCTACTGTGAAATATTTCAGAGTATTTGGTAGCAAGTGTTACATCAAAAGAGATGAAGATCTAGGAAAGTTTGATGCTTGAAATGATAAAGGAATTTTCTTGGGTTACTCCTCTCAAAGCAAAGCATACCGGTGTTACAATAAGAGATTGAGAAAGATGATAGAAAGTACAAATGTGAAGGTTGATGAAGGAATTGAGAAGCCCTCAAGATTCTATGAATATGATGAAGATGATCAGAATGATTCCTGGTACAAAGTGCTCAATCCTCCTCTGAAATTCAGATACAGACTAATCCGGTAAATCAGGAAGAAGAGGTTTGTCTGAATGAGCCTGATCAAGAAATAGTAGTGCAAGAAACACCCAAAGTTCCAAGGTATGTAACTCTAAATCATTCTGAAGATCAGATCATAGGTGACAAAAGCAAAGGGGTACAAACAAGGAGGAGATTTGCTCAAGATTCAAATGAATACTGTTTGATTTCAAAGATTGAACCTAAGACAATTAATGAATCTTGCAATGATGAAAACTGGACCAAAGCAATGGAAGAAGAGTTGATGCAAATTGAGAAAAATCACACTTGGGATCTTGTTCCCAGACCTAGAAATAAGAACGTGATTGGAACCAAATGGGTCTTCCGAAACAAACTAAATGAAGTTGGTGAAGTAATTAGAAACAAAGCTAGATTGGTCTGCAAAGGCTACTCTCAAATAGAAGGAATTGATTTTGAAGAAACCTTTGCTCCGGTGGCAAGAATTGAAGCAGTCAGATTATTTCTAGCATTTGCTGCCTTCAAAGACTTCAAGGTATATTAGATGGATGTCAAGTCTACCTTCCTAAATGGTGATTTGGAAGAAGAAGTATACATTGAACAACCAGATGGATTTCAATTGTCTGATCATGATGATATGGTCTGCAAGTTGAAGAAAGCACTGTATGGATTGAAGCAAGCCCCAAGAGTATGGTATGAAAGATTGGATAAGCATCTTGTGCAGATTGGTTTCAACAAAGGTACTGCTGATAGTAATCTATATTTCCAAGTAGATAATGAAAACATCTTGATTGTTGAAGTATCTGTTGATGATATCATTTTTGGAGGAAGAGACAGTATGTGCAAAACCTTTGCAAATCAAATGAAAAGTGAGTTTGAAATGTCAATGCTTGGTGAAATGAATTTCTTCTTGGGTCTACAAATTACTTGGACAAAGAAAGGCATCTTTATCTCTCAGACCAAATATCCAAAAGAATTGTTGAGGAAATTCGGAATGGAAGATTCAAAGCCAATGAACACTCCTATGGCAACCGGATGTAAGTTGAGCAAAGATGATGACTCTCCTAAGACAGATCAGACCAAGTACAGATCAATGATTAGAGGGCTATTGTATCTCACTCAGACTAGACCAGATATAATGCAGGTTGTTGGTCTTGTGGCAAGATTTTAGGCTGATCCTAGAGAATCTCATGTTATGGCTATCAAGAGGATTTTTAGATATCTAAAGGGGACAGTTGAGTATGGTCTATGGTATCCTAAAGATCATGATTTCTCTCTTCATGCATATACAGATGCAGATTGGGCAAGGGATGTGGATGACCAGAAGAGTACAAGTGGAGGAGCATTCTTTTTGGGAAAAAGGTTGGTTTCTTGGCTAAGCAAGAAACAAGAGGCAATATCTTTGTCTACAACTGAAGCAGAATACATTGCAGCAGCAAGTAGTTGCACTCAAATCTTATGGATGAAGCAGATGTTAAGAGACATCAAAGTAGAATATGAGGAGCCTATCACAATTTTCTGTGATAATTCAAGTGCAATAAATATTTCTAAGAATCCGGTGTTGCATTCTAAGACCAAACACATATCTATCAAGTTTCACTTTCTGAGAGAGCAAGTGAACAAGGATGAAGTTAGATTGGAGTATGTACCCTCCAAGGATCAGATTGCAGATATTTTTACCAAACCTCTTCCCAAGGACTCTTTTGAGTATCTTCGGGAGAAGTTAGGGGTCATGGCCCCTTCGGTGATGAATTAGGATGCACTGATGTGCATCAGTCCGGTGGATATCACAGTCATATCTTGTGATCTAGATTGATGATGGGGAGCTGCTACTAAGGGGGAGCAACTGGTATGATTCTGATGTGTTAGAATTACAAGTATGAGCCCTTTGCCATTAATGTCAAAGGGGGAGAGAAGACATGTGAAAAACAAGTGGTTGATGATCAAAGGGGGAGCAGTAAAGGAAGAGAAGACATGTGAAGAGTTGTTGCTGATAGGGGGAGCTGTGACAGAAAGGAGAAGATCTTGTCTTGATGGTTTTTCACATCATATGTTGCCATTAATGACAAAGGGGGAGATTGTTGCAAGTATGAGGTTAACCAGTGTTGTCATTGATGTCAACATACTCATATTACAGTGACAAGAAGGATTGGATGAGCTATGTGCTGAGGATATTGAGAAAATTAGTCTCAATCAGGAACAGTGAAGAACAATGATGAGAAGAAGGCAAAAGTACTCAATAGGTTGCGATTCAGAGGATGCAGATTAAAGGGTTTGTAGATATGAGTCTTGAGATGATCGAGTTAAGATTTTAGAGGTCCGCATAAGATGTGAAGAAGTTGTGATTGATCAAGTAGAACCTGTTCTGGGAGATGCTCTGGAGTGACAGAGTGTTACAAAAAGTTCCGGTGAGATCCGGAAGTGCATTGTCCTATTCTGCGGATTGGACAGAGTGTTTGGGATGTCCTTGTGATGTGTCATCTCGATTTGTTCATGGTTTGAAGGTCCGGAAGCACCTTTTTCAGTATGACAGTGGTGATAGACTATGTTCTTGAAGTTCTAGATGAGGAAGAGAAGAGATTCCAGTGAGTAGAGGAAGTGCGGATGTACCTGGTCATTCAGGCAAGCTTGTGAAGGTACTTGGATCATGTTGAGGTTGTGTTGTTGGTCCACATTAGTGTTAGAGCCCGGAATTAGAGATATTCTTCCGGATGGAGATGTTCTTGCTCAGACTGGTCGATCGGATGAGTTATTTATCTTACGAATGTTCTTGTGGTTGATTGCCGACTTAGATGATTGTTCCTAAGTCGATGCCTTGTATAAATAAAGGTTTGTGAGTTCATTTTGAAGTGTGGTGTGGAGGAGATGAGTATGGTATAGCGAAAGAGTGAAAAGCAGAGCAGGTGTGACTCAAGCTTAAATGGAACTGATCCAGACATGGTGAAGATGTCATTCTCCAGTTCAAGTTTGTGATACTTATGATCTTGTAGATAGTGTGTCTCTTGTAGGCAGTGTGCCTCCTTGTGAGCAGTGTGCTCGGGCAGTGAGCCCTAATTGGCATGTGCCATTCATTTTTCTTATTCTTCTAATAGAGAATAATCCTTTGGTTAATCACCCCATGGTTTTTCCCTTAACTGGGTTTTCCACGTCAAAAATCTTGGTGTCTAATGTGTTAATGTTTATCTGCTCCAGTGTTTATGCTTTCTGCTTTCATGAATGGTTATTTGATATGTTGTTAATGTTGGATCTAGGGCATACAACTGAGAGGGGGGGTGAATCAGTTGTATACAAACTTGCTTTCTATTTCAAACACTTGATTTGTCTTGTTAGTTAACAGCATATCAATTAATCATCCATGAAAGTAAAACGCACAAACACAAGAGTAGATAAACATCAACACAATGAACACCAAGATTTTGACGTGGAAAACCCGGTTAAGGGAAAAACCACGGGGTGATTAACCCAAGGATTATTCTTTGTTAAAAGAATAAGAAAAAGAATGGCACTTGCCAATTAGGGCTCACTACCCGAGCACACTGCTCACAAAGAGGCCCACTGCCTACAAGGAGACATACTGTCTACAAAGTGATAAGAATCACGGTCTTGAACTGGAGAATGACATCTTTACCATGTCCAGATCAGTTCCATTTAAGCCCAAAAACCTCTGCTCTGCTTTCTGCACTTCTCTTCGCTACACCACTCTCATCCACACAATCCACACTACAAAATGAACTCACAAACCTTTATTTATACAAGACATTGACTTAGGAACAATCATCTAAGTCGGCAATCAACCATAAGAATATCCGCAAGATGAATAACACATTTGGTCGGCCACCACAAGAACATTCGCAGGATGAACAACTCATCCGGTCGGCTAAACAGAGCAAGAACTTCATCCGGAAGATTATCTTCAATTCCGGGCTCTACCATCAATGCGGACCAACAACACAACCTAAACATGATCCACGGACATTTCCAAGCCTGCCTAAATGACCAGGTACATCCGCACTTCCTCTACTTACTGGAATCTCTTCTCTTCCTTATCCGAAACTTCAAGAACACAGTCTGTCGCCACTGTCACAATGCAAAAGGTACTTCCAGACCTCCAAATCATACACAACTTGAGATGACACATCATAAGGACATCCCAAACACTCCTTCCAATCTGTAGATTAGGATTATACAATTCCGGACCTCACCGGACCTTTCTGTGATCCTCTGTCACCTCTGAACACTTGCTGGAACCGGTTCCACACCGACAGCCACAACTCCTTCAGATCTTCATGCAAACCTCTGAAATCTTAACTGAAGCATCTCAAGACTCATATATACAAACCCTTTAATCCGCATCCTCCGGTTCGCATCCTATACAATACATTTGCCTTCTTCTCATCACTGTTCTTCATTGTTCCTGACTGAGGCTAATTTTCTCAATATCCTCAGCACACTGCTCATCGAATCCCTCTTGTCAATGCAATATGAGTATGTTGACATCAATGACAACACTGGTTCACCTCATACTTGCAACAGTTAACTAATAAAGAAGAATCAAGTGTTTGAAGTAGAAGCAAGTTTTTGTACAACTGATTCACCCCCCCTCTTAGTTGTGTGCCCTAGATCTAACAAAAACAAACACAGACTCTCCTGTGAAATATTAGTCCTAAAAAATCTAGGGAAGATGTCTTATCTTGTCATACACAACTGCAACCACTGTGATTAGAAACTGTCTTGTAAATATCATACAGAGATCACTTCACTGCCACTGCACCATCCTGCAACAAACAACTGTCAAGAAGACTATCAAGAAGACTTGACATGATAGCATCTCACACATATTATCATCAGCTTACATTACAACACTGACAACCTAACTGTCTGTACCATTAAGGCTACTCCCCTGTCAATAACAAGGCACTTGAACACTATCTCCATTAGATCATAATTCATTGAGGCACATAATTCATATGCCTATTCTATCAGGACACTTGCAATTACAACTTTTTGTTGCTGATGAAAACAAGATATCATGTAGAGACTAAGATTACCCTTGCACCAAACCACTGCAGCATTGTTTCTAATTGTCCTAGACCACTGCTCCTGTCAGCAGAACAATCACCTGTCCTTACACTGTTACTTTGATGAACACAATGCCTTGTTCCAAAGTTGCCAAGTTATACAAAAATGCTAGCAAAGGTTGCAGAATCTGTTTGATATCCACTAACTGCATCTACTGGAATATTCCTAAACCCTCTTCAAAGCCTAATCATAGTGACAACTGCTATCTACTGATATACAATTTCAATGCAGAGCATAAACAGATAACATGCAAACATACTGATACGAGAACACTATCATTGCTATAAACTCATCATTGTCACCTACTACCTGTCAAAGATAGGAATGACAGAAGAAAAGGTGCTATCATTGCTACACATAGATTATCACCAAAAGGTCACTGTCCTCAAATCAAAAACTGTCATGAATACTAGTCTACATACAAAAAGACCACTATACTGTCCTCATAGTTTTTCACTTCTTAATACAACACTTCTTATCCTTCACTGCATTTGTTTTAACACACATTTCTTTGAGACACTTTGGTAAGCGATTCAAATGCATTATCTATCTTTCTACACTATGCATACATGTTTGTCTGAGTGCATTCATGTCTATCAGGATTCTTTGTAACTGCAACATTTGATAACAACATTACACCTTGATAGATACCAAACCCTATTCCAAGGCATCAATAATGCTAATAAAAGTTGTGGAGTTTGGTGTTACACCTATCAATTAAATATTTGAACATTGTAGGGATTTTCAACAAAACTCTAACAATTGTCATAACACAATATGACTATCATGACTTTGTCAAAAATAGTTTGCTCTGTATCATTGCTCCTGACATAGACAGGTTCTAACTCTATAACAGGACTAAAACACACACTACTTTCATCTCCTAGCACTGTCAAAGACACCTCTGCCCATATCTCATTCTAGGTCTTTCTAATTCCTCTGATTTAGTCAACATTACATGCTTTAAAGAAAATAGATCAAAGTCATGAAAGAGCTTACTATCACACACACCTGTCTTCATGAATCTTGACTGATCTTGAATTGTGAAAAGAATCTCTAAACCACTGCAACTAACCATGCTATCATAACAACATTGAAGCATGACAAACAACAAGACTTGCTCCTTTCCTGTCATCACATTGGACCATATTTCTTTGAAGTGTTTTGACACAAGGTACACAATGCTGATCAAGATCATAATAATTGTACTAAGTTGCTTATGAAATGATTCTTCTAACTCCTTGGGGCAAAAAGATAAGACAATGATTATCTCCCCCTATCATCATGGATCTTTTTAAGCAATTAGTGATGTTTCTTGTGCATTATGCACAAGTTATTCCATATCTTGCACATGCTTTATCCTCCAATCCTTCTTAGGTTCTACCTTCTTTTGCTTAATCAGGCTATCTATCTTCTTGTTGCTTGTAGATGATTTCTTCATCTTACTCCTACAATGTTGTACCTTATGCCCAATGTTATGACACTTGAAACAAGTAATATTATTACCAAGTTGAAGCGCAAAGAACTCACGTCTTCTTGAAAACCTAGGAGCACCATTTCTTGCTTGAAAACTATAAAATTTTGCAGTATGACCTAGATGATTACATTTGTAGCATAAAACTTTGCTTGACAAACTATAAGAGTCCCTATTCCATCCATGTTTTCTTGCATGTATCCAACATTCACTTGCTTTATGACCAAACTCATAGCATGAATAACAGTAACCAGGAAAGGAGCAATTGTACCTTATTGATTGTTTTTACCTAGTAGGTGGAGATCCTGAGGATCTATTTATCCTTCTTCCATCTTCAACAGGAACAACAACATGATAATTTAAATCTATCTTCTTTCTTGGTGCATTTCTGACTTTAGAAGTCTTCCTTTCTTCATATCCTAGGCCTACATAGTATCCTTATGACCTTTTTGTTTGCCCAACATCTCATACAACTTGCTAGTGCTCTCTTCAAAGCCCTAATATCTCTTTGACTAAATCTTGAGACCTTCATGATCTTTTCTCAGATTGGCTATTTCTATCTCTAATTTCAGGCATTCCATTATTTTCCCTTCAAGGTCAGATTTTGTCACATCTACTATTCTTTTGACCTCTTTAATCTCAGTCTTTAGGATGATGGTTAGTTTGTGTGACTCTTCAACTTGTGCCCTTGAATCTACAACTAGATTTCTTACTTTGTCAAGATCTGAAAGCACTTTGTCCTTGGAGTCCTTTTCTTGTTGAAGTTGTACCTTGAATCTAGAATTTTCCAAGATCCACTCCTTCATCTTCTTCTGTATCAGATTGAACTTCACCTTCTTCAAACACCAAGTTGTCCTCTAATTTAGTACTTGATTCGACTTGAGAGCAACTTCTATCAACTGATTCTATATCATCATTTTCATTTGGTAAAGATAGTACCTTTTGATCAGTATGTGGCTTGACATTTCTTCTTTCCTTGTTCCTTCTACATTTTGCCATTGTATTCCACCTCTAAAATCTACCCTGGTCAGTTAGACTCCTGCAAGGAACCCTGCTCTGATACCAATTTTTGGAATACTCACTATCACTAAGAAGGGGGGTGACTCAGTGATATACAAAAACCTTATTCAATAATTTTACAAACTTATTACAAGAAATAATATGGGTACATATCAAACAAAAGCATCCACACATAACACCAAGATTTACGTGGAAACCCAATAAGGGAAAAAACCACTGAGAGTTGCTTGAGTCTACTGCTCAAATCTAACCTCAAAAAGAAAAGAATATAATTGTTTTTAAAGCTCCAACTCCAAGGTACAAAAGACACCTATGCACTATTTACAACACTCCAATCTCTCAGGTACAATGCATACCTGATCAGAACTATATCACCTTAAAACACCAACCACTATGAGGCACCAACCTCAATCACCTGAAACACCCATACACCACAAAACCTTTGGAAGAAACAAATGAATGTGCAAGAAATGATTCTTTTCAATTTGATTTGCACCTATAAGAACACACATACCCTTCTACAAGACATTCTTCAATATGCCTCTGTCCTCTCTTCATACACACATCTAATAAACAAATTACCATCTCAAGAATGTATCTCTGTTTACTTCTGTTCGCTGTTCACAGCATGATAAGGTCATTCCATTTGTCTTCTATTCACCCTCTCTTTGTATCTCTGTAATTATTCTTTGTCAAACCTTTGCAACCATTGCAATACATTGTTTTCATAATATCCTGCAATCTTTTCACTGGCAACATATGGTCTTCATTCATCAAAATCCTATGTATTTTTCTATATATATATAGTGTATATTCCTGCATTTGTTCAATACATTATGCTATATCAAAGATGATAACCACTACACCCTAAAGATCATCAGATCTTCCTCTACAAATAAGAACACTGAGAAAACTCTCACAAACTCACATTCACTCATTACTTCATTATAGCCAGTCCCATCACAGACTTCCTGACATCAAAACTAGCATTCAATGTATAAAACCTATAATCAAACTCCTCACCATATTCTCTTAGAGATACAAATTCACTGTGTTTTCTACTTCTTTGTGTGTAATCGGTATTCCTCACCACATTTCACAAAAACTATACACATATACACAAAATGACTTTCAAAAGCCTGTCAAATTCCATTATGTGAAAGTAGACGTTAGGGTTTAAAAAGACTTCAAATGTTGACTGTTGATACAACTGTTCGCGCCCAACAAAGATTAAATATTATCCTTTGATCTTGACTTGGCACCCACCAAAGGATTCTAACCGGAGAGGGTCGGTCTTCCTAGGAGAAGGGGGCCGGTCAAATGATGTTAGCGACCCCTACAGTTGGTAATTTAAGTTACCATTCACTGCTAATAGAAAGTCACTACATGATTAGAATAAAAGGTAAACCTTTGGATCTTTAGAATCAGTCTTAGGGTTTTGAGACATAAAAATCTAGGCCTTCATTTTTAGACCACCTGTCATGGAAATAATACAAATCCTATGGCAAAGAGTTTGAAGCTTTCAACCTGCATCAACTTCAAACAATATAGCCATACAAATCAACAAGATAAGAACATCATATCAACTCCATCATCAAGGAGGATTAATATTGAAGCATGATCTCTCAACTCTATGTCTCCTCATTGCAGAAGCATGATCCTGTCAACATGACCAACATCTGACCACATCTGACTACTCACATACAAGACTGTAATCAACAATGCTCTTAGATATCTCCTGAAGATGAATGAACCAAGTATGAACCTCCAAGAACACCACTTTACATAAATGTATGAAGCACAACATCCTAATCTCATGCATGAAGCATAACAACACATATCATGAAGATGACCAGCTCTATGAAGCACAACCTGAGATACTGAAACATAGCACGATGATCAAATCCTCATCACTTGAACCAACATCAACATGATGTCAAGATCCTAAAGCATTGAAGGTATCTTGATTCTTTGACAACAACTCCAAATTGAAGGCATCTTGTGAAGACCACAACATCTTGTGAAGACCACACACATCCTAGACTGCAGACAACTAAACACCTTTTGACATCAATGCCAAACAACTCAACAATAGCTTCACTGTAACTTTTATTTCTGTGTGTGCAACTTTGGAGGACACTACCACTAGCGCTAGTGTCCTAAAAAATCTCCTTTGTCCTGCTTTCTTTCGAGTCCCGAATCCTTATCATCTGCAATCCTCCTCTGCAACTCCACTCCATCCAGATGGGACACCTGTAACCTGCAATCACAAGGAGTGTGGGAGGGGGTTGTGGTGTTTAGAGGCTTCCCTCAGTCAATCCCCAAAGAAACATTCAAGTCTTCCGAACACTGTTGTTAGATAAAGAGTGCGTATCCTTGCGGGATAGAGGTAAAATTCAAATGATAAATGATAGAAAACACAATAAATGTTACCTTGATGATATAGCTCTCATGGAAGGAAGAATCTCTTACATGCCATGAGGAGAAAATGTCAAATCTGCAAACACAAACACAATAATGCTCTGCTATGCAACACAATGAATATCATGAAAATCACAAGTACGCATAAAGTTCACAATCATCTTCTAGTTTACAAATGAAACATTAAACATGCTTATATATGCAACTACAAAGATTCTCGCTAAGAATTTCGTAATTCAAACTTGAGGTGTTAGCATAGGACCTAAGTAACAGTCATAAAACTGACATTTAAATTTAGAGCAGACCCAAAATAGGGCAGGACTAGGGCGCTAGCGCCCAAGTCCACCCTACCATTTTGCTTCAAGAGTCATCAAAATAGCACCCCCTAGGTCCTATTTGCCACAAGACTCAGGGGTTTTCTCATCGGGAGTCAAAATTATCATGCAAGATGCTCTAAATGCATTATAAGGACCTGGGAGCTAAACCTTAAGAGGGAATAGCCCCCAAGGGGACATTTTCTGACATAACAACCACTTTCCCAGCTGGGCACTTCTAGTAACAGAATTTATCGGTGCAAATTTTAATGTGAAGGGTTGTGAGAAGGAAATGGATCAAAAATATTTTGGAGGTAACAGAAATGAGTTTTTCCATTTTTAGGGTATGTTTTTTCTCTTGCATTTTTTAATATTTATATTGATTTCTTGTATAGGTTATGGGTTAATCCGATCTTCTAGTGTAGTGGAAAAATGAAATATTATCGATGCAAATTTTAATTTGAAGGGCTGTGAGAAGGGAATGGATCAAAAACATTTTTGAGGCAACAGAAATAAATTTATCTATTTTTAGGGTATGCTTTTTCTCCTGTGTTCTTTAATATTTCTGTTGGAAGGGCGCCCATTCTGGCGTGCCCTTCCCAAGAAGGCGTGCCCATTCTGGTGTGCCCTTCCTAAGAAGACACACCCATTCTGGCACGCCCTTCCCATTTTGGGTGCGCCCTTCCCAGGAAGGCACGCCCATTCTAAGAAATATTAACTCTTCTTGATTTGGGATTGCTAAATAGTAAGAGTGCGCCATCTGATTGTAATAATTGGTAATAGGGAAATCTTTACTTACTGTGGCTTCCTTTTTCTGCATTCCAAATTAGGCATTGGGTTTCCTGGCCGGTAGCCTTAAACTGGATTTTCATCCTCCCAATGTAAAATAGTTGTTATAGCCGAGACATTGAAATCTCGGTTGAATAAATATACATCTCTTTTTATTGTTTAAATAATGAAAACTTGCATCTAAATTACATCGGGGGTAGGCTGCTTTAGAGGATTTGAAGAATATTTACTAAATTCTTAGCCTCGTCTGGTAGCTTAGAGAAGTTAACCTATAAATTTGCTTTGAGAATATGTAATATACTCCAAGGATTCACAAGTGACTTATTGTCTTTCAAAGACATTTGCATTCATAGATCCTAAAGAACTTCCATGACAACACAAGTTAGAAATGGTGGCTACCTATATGCTTCTCATAAAACGATTTCAAAATAAACACCCAAAATATGTTTCTTATAAAGCAAGACAAAAAGATAGATACCAAAAGATAGAAAAAAACCAAGAAGGAAAGTGAGAAAATCTTAAAAAAACTGCATGGCTTGAATCAATGATTAAGTAGTGGAAATAGTTGTAAGAGTATGTATTATTATCTTTTTAAAAATTAATTAAGATTTTATTCATTAAAAAAATAATAATTAAAGAGGTTTTTTGTGTGGAAATAATCATAAGAGTATGTATTATTATTTTTTTAGTTTTTTAAAAAATAATAAAGATTTTATTCATAAAAAAAAATTAATAATTAAAGAAGTTCTTGTGTGGGAAGAAATTATTCTTATCGATAAAATAGTTGTTTGTACTAACCTCTAATGGTTAGGAGGTCTTCTTCTCTCTAACCTGTGCTAGTAATGGTTATTTTTAAATATCATCTAGCTCAATAGTTAAAGGTTAATCTTGAACAACATCAAGGATAAGTTTTGAGTCTCCTTCAATCAAGAGATTTTTAACACCAATGGATAAGGCCACTTTAACCCCCCACAAGAGTGCCATAGCCTCGGCCACATTGTTAGATTTGTCTCTGTGAGACCCACCCTTGTGCGACTGGATTAGTTGCACTATTAGACCATGTTGTTTTGCTTCACCCAAGCTAAGGGTTCAGTTTATGGAATTGTGACCCTATCTTAGAGACAATGTAGTGTTGTTATGGATCTTTTGTATAAGGTGGTTGTGTTAATTTATGGGTGTGTAGGTGATGCACACCCTAGTTGGGATTGATTGGAATATTACTTGGTTGTGCTTAGACTGGATCCTTTATTATTTCTGATGAAGGGGGTAAATCACAAAACACACAACAACAGAAATTGAACACAAAAAATAGAACTTTCTTTTATTGATCTAGGCAACTCATTACATTACAGAAGCTCAATTACAATCAGAGGATGAATCCTCTACTGGCTGCAACACATTACAGCTTTCCCAACCACAGGACTCTAGAATCTTTAGCCTTCTGTAACCCCAAATCCACTAGGGTTTCTATTTTCCCTCCTATTCTTGACTCTACACTGGCCCCCCTTAACTCTACTACCCCAAGGGTTCCAAAAAGAATGGTTATATATAGCCCTTTTTGGCGACCACCAGCTTTATTTCAAAATTTGCATCTCCCTCCAAAAATAGGTCAACTTCGCGGGGCCATAACTTTCGATCCGACCGTTGGATTTTCAATTATAATACCTTTTCAGAAAGCTCTCGAAAAGACGATGGAGTAACAAGTAGTACCAATAGGTAGACTACTTGGGTTTCCCACCAAATTTCGGGCCCATCCGGAGCCTCTAAGTGTCTCAAATTTGACTTTGAATATTTTAATAAGATTTTTGGAATTTGAAATTTTAATATCTCATAGATGACAAATGATATTGAAGTGATTTCTTCACCATTAGCTTCAATTCACCATTCTAGAGGTCTGCGTATGATTTTGTATCCAACCGTGCACAAATGCAAACTTACTAAAAATAGTAACCCTACCAAATTTAGCCCTTATTGAAAAGAAACAACATTTTTTTTTTAGTTGATGCAAGATTGCTCTTACACCCTAGATGCTCCTGCATCAGTTTCAGTGCAAGGCCACTTTTGTTGCACTTCTATTTTGTGTATGAGACTTGTTGTATGGACTAAATATGTTTGGTTAATTTATGCACTTATCGTGTTGATTGAATGTATTCTTGCCAGTTCAAGTTTGGTTTAAAGGACTAATTAGTGTATGAGAGTATAATCCTAATGTTATTCATTGTGGTGTAGTTGTGCTTATGAAAATGAATGTTTCTAGAGAGAAAGTTGACGATTGAAAGAAAGATTCCCTTGATTATAGAAGATTAAATTGATTTGAAAAGAAAGTGACTAAAATGAGTGTATGATGTGTGTGCTTTCCATTTTGGGCGCACCCTTCAAACCTTAGGCACGCCAATTCTGGCGTGACCTTCAACCCAAATGGATGCCACTTTCCTAGCTGGGCGCTTTTAGTAATAGAAGTTATCGGTGCGAATTTTAATATGAAGGGCTATGCGAAGGAAATGGATCAAAAACATTCTCGAGGTAATGGAAATGAGCTTTTTTATTTTTAGGGTACGTTTTTTCTCCTGCGTTCTTTAATATTTCTATTGATTTCTCGTATAGGTTATGGGTTACTCTGATCTTCCAGTGTAGTTGAGAAATGAAACGTTATCGGTGCGAATTTTAATTTGAAGGGTTGTGAGAAGGAAATGGATCAAAAACATTCTCGAGGTAACAGAAATGAGTTTTTCTATTTTTAGGGTATGTTTTTTCTCTTGCGTTCTTTAATATTTCTGTTGATTTCTCATATAGGTTATGGGTTAATCCCATCTTCCAATGTAGTGGAGAAACAAAATGTTATTGGTGCAAATTTTAATTTGAAGGTTTGTGAGAAGGAAATGAATCAAAAACATTCTCGAGGTAACATAAATGAGTTTTTCCATTTTAAGGTATGTTTTTTCTCCTGCGTTCTTTAATATTTCTGTTGATTTCTCGTATAGGTTATGGGTTAATCTGATCTTCCAATGTAGTGGAGAAATGAAGCAGTGTGAGCAAACGCTACAGATGGAAGCTGACACTAGAATAAAAGAGAATATTAGAGTCTATTTACATGAGTGGAGCCATAAGTCCTCCTTTAGAACAAATAAAGGAAATTACCACCCAGCTTCAACGCTATAGCTGGGCAGAGGAAAATAACATGCTCTATTGGTTTGAAAATGCCAAAGCTAAGGAGAAAGGGAAGAAGGAAAAATTACAGACCAAGGGTATGAAGCCATGATATCTATGCCTTAATAAGTTATTCATTTTTGACTCTATGTTGAACTGCTTACATTAAAATTTTTATTTCAGCCTTCCACTATTGTTCAGGTAAATGGCGTTCACTTTTTCATTAAAAAACTCATCATCTAAGAGCCTTGTAGGAATGGGTATCATGAATCCTATAGAAGTAGGTATTTGAATCCAAGTTTTGTTTATTTTAAAGAGAATTATTGTGAAATTATTACTCATGATGATATATATTGATATGTAGGAATAAGTTCCTCACATGAATTCTTTCCGATTATGATATGAGAAAGAGAAAGTTTCTGAAATTTCTAAAGGGTTAGGGTTATGATCTTGTAGACTGAGCAAAACATACTATTATTAATGATTCAACAAATTTTTTTCAATTTTAAATCTGTGTAAGGAGTGATAAAGTTTTATTATATTTTGTGTTTATTGTATGTGTTTTTGAATTTGGAAGGGCATCCATTTTAGTGCGCCCTTCCAAGGAAGGCATGCCCTCCTCTCCTCGGCGCACCCTTCCTAGGAAGTCGTGTCCATTCTGGTACGCCCTTCCAAGTGAGGTGTGCCCCCTAACCCTTGGCATGCCCTTCCATTTTGGGAGCACCTTCAAACCTTAGATGTGCCAATTCTAGTGCGCCCTTCAACCCAAATGGGCACCACTTTCCCAACTAGGCGCTTTTAGTAACAAAAGTTATTGATGTGAATTGATTTGGGATTGCTGAATATTCAGAGTGCGCCATCTGAATGCAAAAACTAGTGATAGGGAAACCTTTACTTACTGTGGCTTCCCTTTTCTGCATTCCAAATTGGGCGCTAGGTTTCTTGGCCGGTAGGCTTAAATTATATTTTCGTCCTCCTAATGTAAAGAAGTTGTTATAGTCAAGACATTGAAATCTCGGTTGAATAAATCTGCACATCTTTTTATTGTTTAAATAACAAAAATTAGCATATGAATTGCATCGGGGGTAGGTTGCTTAGAGGATTTAAAGAGAGTATTTACTAAATTCTTGGCCTCGTCTGGTAGCTCAGAGAAGTTAACCTGTAAATTTGCTTTGAGAATATGTAATATACTCCAAGGATCCACAAATGACTTACTTTCTTTCAAAGACATTTGCATTTGTAGATCTTGAAGAACTTCCACGACAACACAAGTTAGAAATGGTGGCTACCTATATGCTTCTCATAAAGGGATTTCAGAATAAACACGCAAAAGCTGTTCCTTATAAAGCAAGACAAAAAAATAGATACCGAAAGATAGAAAAATGCCAAGAAGGAACATGAGAAAATCTTAAAAAAACTGTATGGCTTGAATAAATGATTAAGTAGTGAAATAGTTGTAAGAGTATGTATTATTATTTTTTTAGTTTTTTTAAAAATTAATAAAGATTTTATTCATTAAAAAAATAATAATTAAAGAAGTTTCTTGTGTGGAAATAATTATAAGAGTATGTATTATTATCTTTTTAGTTTTTTAAAAATTAATAAAGATTTTATTCATAAAAAAAATTAATAATTAAAGAAGTTCTTGTGTGGGAAGAAATTAATCCTCATATTATTCTTATCGATAAAATAGTTGTTTGTACTAACCTCTAATGGTTAGGAGGTCTTCATCTCTCTAACCTGTGCTACTAATGATTATTTTTAAATATCATCTAGCTCAATAGTTAAAGGTTAATCTTGAACAACATCAAGGATAAGTTTTGAGTCTCCTTCAATCAAGAGATTTTTAATACCAATGATAAGGCCACTTTAACCCCCCAGAAGAGTGCCATAGCCTTGGCCACATTATTAGAGTTGTCTCTGTGAGACCCACCCTTATGCGACTGGATTAGTTGCACTATTAGACCATGTTGTTTTGCTTCACCCAAACTAAGGGTTTAGTTTATGGAATTGTGACCCAATCTTAGAGACAATGTAGTGTTGTTGTGGATCTTTTGTATAAGGTAGTTGTGTTAATTTGTGGGTGCGTAGGCAATGTACACCCTAGCTGGGATTTATTGGAATATTACCTGATTGTGCTTGGACTGTATCCTTTAGTGTTTTAGTGCGAGGCCACTTTTGTTACACTTCTATTTTGTGTATGAGACTTGTTGTATGGACTAAATATGTTTGGTTAATTTATGCACTTATCATGTTGATTGAATGTATTCTTGCTGGTTCAAGTTTGGTTTAAAGGACTAATTAGAGTATGAGATAATTATCCTAATGTTATTGATTGTGGTGTAGTCATGCTTATGAAAATGAATGTTTCTAGAGAGAAAGTTGACGATTGAAAGAAAGATTGCCTTGATTATAGAAGACTAAATTGATTTGAAAAGAAAGCGACTAAAATGAATGTATGATGTGTGTGCTTTCCATTTTGGGCACGCCCTTCAAACCTTAGGTGCACCAATTCTGGCGTGCCCTTCAACCCAAATGGACGCCACTTTCCCAGCTAGGCGCTTCTAGTAATAGAAGTTATCAGTGTGAATTTTAATCTGAAGGGCTGTGAGAAGAAAATGGATCAAGAACATTCTTGAGCTAAGGTAAATGAGTTTTTCCATTTTTATGGTATGTTTTTTCTCCTGCGATCTTTAATATTTCTGTTGATTTCTTGTATAGGTTATGGATTAATTCGATCTTCCAGTGTAGTGGAGAAACAGAACATTATCGGTGCAAATTTTAATTTGAATGACTGTGAGAAGGAAATTGATCAAAAACATTCTTGAGGTAACATAAATGAGTTTTTCCATTTTTAAGGTATATTTTTTCTGCTGCGTTCTTTAATATTTTTGTTGATTTCTCGTATAGGTTATTGGTTAATCTGATCTTCCAGTGTAGTGGAGAAATGAAGTAGTGGGAGCAAAAACTGCAGATGGAAGCCGATAGTAGAGTAATAGAGAATATTAGAGTCTATTTACATGAGTGGAGCCAGAAGTCCTCCTTTAAAATTTATAAAGGAAATTACCACCCAGCTTCAGCGCTATAGCTGGGCAGAGGAAAAGAACGTGCTCTACTAGTTTGAAAATGCCAAAGCTAAGGAGAAAGGGAAGAAGGAAAAATTAGAGACCAAGGGTATGAAGCCATGATATCTATGCCTTAATAATTTATTCATTTTTTGACTCTATGTTGAACTGCTTACATTAAAATTTTTATTTCAGCCTTCCAATGTTGTTCAAATAAATGACGTTCATTTTTTCATTCAAAAAACTCATCATCTAAGAGCTTTGTAGAAATGGGTTTCATGAATCCTATAGAAGTAGGTATCTGAATCCAAGTTTTATTAATTTAAAAGAGAATTATTGTAAAATTATTACTCATGATGATATGTATTGATATGCAGGAAGAAATTCCTCACATGAATTCTTTCCAATTCTGATATGAGAAAAAAGAAAGTTTTTGAAATTTCCAAAGGGTTAGAGTTATGATCTTGTAGACAGAGCAACACTTACTATTATTAATGATTCAATAAATTTCTTTCTATTTTAAAGGTGTGTAAGGATTGATAAAGTTTTATTACATTTTTGTACTTATTGTATGTGTTGTTAAATTTGGAAGGGCACCCATTCTAACGCACTCTTCCAAGGAAGGCACGCTCATTTTAGCGCGCCCTCCTCTCCTCAGCACGCCCTTCCTGGGAAGTTGCGCCCATTCTGGCATGCCCTTCCAAGGGAGGCGCACCCCCTCACCCTCGACAAGCCCTTCAATTTTAGGTGTGCCCTTCAAACCCTAGACATGCCAATTCTAGTGCGCCCTTCAACTTAAATGGGTGCCACTTTCTCAGCTGGGTGCTTCTAGTAACAAAAGTTATCGATGCAAATTGATTTGGGATTGTTGAATATTTAGAGTGCACCATCTGATTGAAACAACTGGTAATAGGGAAATCTTTACTTACTGTGGCTTCCCTTTTCTACATTCTAAATTAGGTGCTGGGTTTCATGGCTGGTAGCCTTAAACTGGATTTTCGTCCTCCCAATGTAATGTAGTTGTTACAGTTGGAATATTGGAATCTCAGCTGAATAAATCTGCATCACTTTTTATTGTTTAAATAATGAAAACTGACATCTGAATTGCATGGGGGCATGCTGCTTTAGAGGATTTGAAGAGAGTATTTACTAAATTCTTGGCCTCATTTGGTAGCTCAGAGAAGTTAAATTATAAATTTGCTTTGAGAATATGTAATATACTCCAAGGATCCACAAGTGACTTACTGTCTTTCAAAAGCATTTGCATTCGCAGATCGTGAAGAACTTCCATGACAACACAAATTAGAAATGGTGGCTACCTATATGCTTCTCATAAAGAGATTTCAGAATAAACACACAAAAGATGTTCTTTATAAAGTAGGACAAAAAATTAGATACCGAAAGATAGAAAAAAGTGAAAAAAGAATGTGGGAAAATCTAAAAAAAATGCATGGCTTGAATCAATGATTAAGTAGTGGAAATAATTGTAAGAGTATATATTATTATCTTTTTAGATTTTTAAAAAATAATAAACATTTTATTTATTAAAAAAATAATAATTAAAAAAGTTTCTTGTGTGGAAATAGTTGTAAGAGTATGTATTATTATTTTTAGCTTTTCAGAATGCCTTTCCTATGAAAACGTGCCCATTCTGGTGTACCTTTTCAAAGGAGGCGTGCCCCCTCACCCTCAGCGTGCCCTTCCATTTTGGGCGCATACTTCAAATTCTAGGCACACCAATTTAGGCGTGTCCTTCAACCTAAATGGGCGTCACTTTCCCAGCTAGGCGCTTCTAGTAACATAAGTTATTAGTGCAAATTTTAATCTTAAGGGACGTGAGAAGGAAATGGATCAAAAACATACTAGAGGTAACAGAAATGAGTTTTTCTATTTTTAATGTAGGAAGAAGTTCCTCACACGAATTCTTTCCGATTATGAAATGAGAAAAATAAAGTTTTTAAAATTTCTAAAAGGTTAGGGTTATGATTTTGTAGACTGAGCAACACTTACTATTATTAATGATTCAACAAATTTCTTTCGATTTTAAAACTGTGTAAAGAATGATAAAATTTTATTACATTTTTGTACTTATTGTATGTGTTGTTGAATTTGGAAGGGCGCCCATTATAGCGCACCCTTCTAAGGAAGGCACGCTCATTCTGGGCACCCTCCTCTGCTCGGCGCGCCCTTCCTAGGAAGTCCCACCCATTCTAGCACTCCCTTCTAAGGGAAGCGCACCCCTCACCCTTGACAAGCCCTTCAATTTTGGGCACGCCCTTCAAACCCTAGACGTGCCAATTCTAGTGTGCCCTTCAACTTAAATGAGTGCCACTATTTAGCTAGGCGCTTCTAGTAACAAAAATAATCGGTGCGAATTGATTTGGGATTGCTGAATATTTAGAGTGCGCCATCTGATTGCACAACTGGTAATAGAGAAATCTTTACTTGTTGTGGCTTCCCTTTTCTACATTCCAAATTGTGCGTTGGGTTTCTTGGCCAGTAGCCTTAAACTGGATTTTTGTCCTCCCAATGTAAAGCAGTTGTTACAGCTGAGACATTGAAATCTTAGCTAAATAAATCTACATCTCTTTTTATTGTTTAAATAATAAAAACTGACATCTGAATTGCATCGGGGGCAGGCTGCTTTAGAGGATTTGAAGAGAGTATTTACTAAATACTTGGCCTCGTCTGGTAGCTCAGAGAAGTTATTTTGTAAATTTGCTTTGAGATTATGTTATATACTCCAAGGATCCACAAGTGACTTACTGTCTTTCAAAGACATTTGCATTCGCAGATCTTGAAGAACTTCCATGACAATACAAGTTGGAAATGGTGGCAACCTATAGGCTTCTCATGAAGGGATTTTAGAATAAACACCCAAAAGATGTTCCTTATAAAGCAGGACAAAAATATAGATACCAAAAAATAGAAAAAAGCTAAGAAGGAACATGAGAAAATCTTAAAAAAATTGCATGGCTTGAATCAATGATTAAGTAGTGGAAATAGTTGTAAGAGTATATATTATTATCTTTTTAACTTTTTAAAAATTAATAAAATTTTTATTTATTAAAAAAATAATAATTAAAGAAGTTTTTTGTGTGGAAATGGTTTTAAGAGTTTGTATTTTTTTTTTAGATTTTCGGAGTGCCTTTCTTAGGAAGACATGCTTATTCTGGTGTACCCTTCCAACGGAGGCGCGCCCCCTCACCCTCAGCGCACCCTTCCATTTTGGGCACGCACTTCCAATCGTAGGCACGCTAATTCAGGCGTGCTGTTTAATGCAAATGGGTGCCACTTTCCCAGCTAGGTGCTTCTAGTAACATAAGTTATTAGTGTGATTTTTAATCTAAAGGGCTGTGAGAAGGAAATAGATCAAAAATATTCTGGAGGTAACGTAAATGAGTTTTTCCATTTTTATGTAAGAAGAATTTCTTCGCACGAATTTTTTTTGAGTCTGATATGAGAAAAAAAAAGTTTTTAAATTTTTCAAAGGTTTAGGGTTATAATCTTGTAGACTGAGCAACACTTACTATTATTAATGATTCAACAAATATCTTTCGATTTTAAAACTATGTAAGGAGTGATAAAATTTTATTATATTTTTGTACTTATTTTATGTGTTGTTGAATTTGGAAGAGCGCCCATTCTAGCACACCCTTTTAAGGAAGCCACACTCATTCTGGTGCACCCTTCCAAGGAAGGCGCGCCCTCCTCTCCTTGATGCGCTCTTTCGAGGAAGTTGTACCTATTCTGGCACGCCCTTCCAAGGGAGG
The DNA here is from genome assembly GCA_027924645.1 of Cunninghamia lanceolata. Lineage (NCBI taxonomy): Eukaryota > Viridiplantae > Streptophyta > Pinopsida > Cupressales > Cupressaceae > Cunninghamia > Cunninghamia lanceolata. The sequence goes on from BSBN01000082.1 coordinate 7,391,503, forward strand.
GGTGCTCGCTCACCCTCGACAAACCCTTCCATTTTGGGTGCGCCCTTCAAACCTTAGACGTACCAATTCTAATGCACCCTTCAACCTAAATGGATGCCACTTTCCTTGCTAGACGCTTCTAGTAACAAAAGGTATCGGTGCGAATTGGTTTGGGATTGTTGAATATTCAGAGTGCGCCATCTGATTGCAATAACTGGTAATAGGGAAATCTTTATTTATTGTGGCTTCCCTTTTCTGCATTCCAAATTAGGCACTTGGTTTTTTGGCCGGTAGCCTTAAACTAGATTTTCATCCTACCAATGTAAAGCAGTTGTTAGAGCTGAGACATTGAAATCTTGGTTGAATAAATCTGCATCTCTTTTTATTGTTTAAATAACGAAAACTGACATCTGAATGGCATCGGAGGCAGGCTTCTTTAGAGGATTTGAAGAGAGTATTAGATAAATTCTTGTCCTTGTCTGATAGCTCAGAGAAGTTAACCTGTAAATTTGCTTTGAGAATATGTAATATACTCTAAGGATCCACAAGTGACTTACTATCTTTCAAAGGCATTTACATTTGCAAATCTTGAAGAACTTCCATGACAACACAAGTTAGAAATAGTGGCCACCTATATGCTTTTCAGAAAAAGATTTCAGAATAAACACCCAAAAGATGTTCCTTATAAAGTAGGACAAAAATATAGATACCGAAAGATAAAAAAAGCCACGAAGAAACTTAGGAAAAATCTTAAAAAAATTGTATGGTTTGAATCAATGATTAAGTAGTGGAAATAGTTGTAAGAGTATATATTATTATCTTTTTAGCTTTCTAAAAATTAATAAATTTTTTTAATTAAAAAAATAATAATTAAAGATGTTTCTTGTGTGGAAATAGTTGTAAGAGTATGTATTATTATTTTTTTAGCTTTTTAGAGCGCTTTTCCTAGGAAGACGTGCCCATTCTAGTGTACCCTTCTAAGGGAGGCGCGCCCCCTCACACTCAGCGAGCCCTTCCATTTTGGGCGCGCACTTAAAATCCTAGGCACGCCAATTTAGGCGTGCCCTTCAACCAAAAAGGGCGCCACTTTCCCAAGTAGGCACTTCTAGTAATATAATTTATTAGTGCGAATTTTAATCTGAAGGGCTGTGAGAAGGAAATGGATTAAAAATATTTTGGAGGTAACGGAAATGAGTTTTTTTATTTTTATGCAGGAAGAAGTTCCTCGCACAAATTCTTTCTGATTCTGATATGAGAAAAAGAAAGTTTTTTAAAATTTCCAAAGGGTTAGGGTTATGATTTTTTAGATTGAGCAACATTTACTATTATTAATGATTTATCAATTTTTTTTTGATTTTAAACATGTGTAAGGAGTTGTAAAATTTTATTACATTTTTGTACTTATTGTATGTATTGTTGAATTTGGAAGGGTGCCTATTCTAGCGCACCCTTCCAAGGAAGGCAAGCTCATTCTAGCGTGCCCTTCCAAGGAAGGCGCGACCTCCTCTCCTAGGGACGCCCTTCCCAGAAAGTCACGTATATTTTGACATGCCCTTCCAAGGGAGGTGCGTCCCCTCACCCTCAACGAGTCCTTCCATTTTAGGCGCACCCTTCAAACCCTAGACGTGCTAATTCTAGTGCGCCCTTCAACCTAAATGGGTGCCACTTTTCCAACTAAGTGTTTCTAGTTACAAAAGTTATCGGTGCGAATTGATTTGGAATTGTTGAATATTTAGAGTGCGCCATCTGATTGCAACAACTGGTAATAGGGAAATCTTTACTTATTGTGGATTTCCTTTTATGTATTCTAAATTGGGCACTGGCTTTCTTGGTCGGTAGCCTTAAACTAGATTTTTGTTCTCCTAATGTAAAACAGTTGTTACAACCGGTACATTGAAATCTCGACTGAATAAATCTGCATATCTTTTTATTGTTTAAATAACGAAAGCTGACATCCGAATTGCATCGGGGGCAGGCTGCTTTAGAGGATTTGAAGAGAGTATTTACTAAATTCTTGGCCTTGTCTGGTAGTTCAGAGAAGTTAACCTGTAAATTTTCTTTGAGAAATATGTAATATACTCTAAGGATCCATAAGTGACTTACTATCTTTCAAAGGCATTTGCATTCGTAGATCTTAAAGAACTTCCATTACAAAACAACTTAGAAATGGTGGGTACCTATATGCTTCTCATAAAGGGATTTCAGAATAAACACTCAAATGATGCTTCTTATAAAGCATGACAAAAAGATAAATACCGAAAGATAGAAAAAAACTAAGAAGGAACGTGAGAAATTCTTAAAAAAATTGCATAGCTTGAATCAATGATTAAGTAGTGGAAATAGTTGTAAGAGTATATATTATCTTTTTAGCTTTTTAAAAATTAATAAATATTTTATTTATTAAAAAATATTAATTAAAAAAGTTTCTCGTGTGGAAATAGTTGTAAGAGTATATATTCTTATGTTTTAGCTTTTCAGAGCACCTTTCCTAGGAAGATGTGCCCATTCTGGTGTACTCTTTGAAGAGTAGTGTGCCCCATCACCCTCAGCGCGCCCTTCAACTGAAATGGGAGCCACTTTCCTAGTTCGGCGCTTCTAGTAACAAACGTTTTAAAGTTTTATTACATTTTTGTACTTATTGTATGTGTTGTTGAATTTGGAACGACGCCAATTCTAGCGCACCCTTCTAAGGAAGGCACACTCATTCTGGCACGCCCTTCCCAGAAAGTCGTGCCCATTTTGGCATGTCCTTCCAAGGGAGGCGCCCCCCCTCACCCTCGACAAGCCCTTCCATTTTGGGTGCGCCTTCAAACCCTAGACATGCCAATTCTAGTGCACCCTTCAACCTAAATGGGCGAAACTTTCCCAGCTGGGCGCTTCTAGTAATAAAAGCTATTGGTGCGAATTGATTTGGGATTGCTGAATATTCAGAGTGCGCCATCTGATTGCAACAATTGGTAAGAGAAAAATCTTTACTCACTATGGCTTCCCTTTTCTGCATTCCAAATTAGGCGCTGGGTTTCTTGGCCAATAGTCTTAAACTAGATTTTCATCCTCCCAATGTAAAGTAGTTGTTACAGCTGGAACATTGAAATCTCGGCTGAATAAATCTGCATCTCTTTTTATTGTTTAAATAACAAAAATTGACATCTGAATTACATCAGGGGCAGACTGCTTTAAAGGATTTGAAGAGAGTATTTACTAAATTCTTGGCCTCGTTTGGTAGCTCAAAGAAGTAAACATGTAAATTTACTTTGAGAATATGTAATATACTCCAAGGATCCACGAGTAACTTACTATCTTTCAAAGGCATTTGTATTTGCAGATCATGAAGAACTTCCATGACAACACAAGTTAGAAATGGTGGCTACCTATATGCTTCTCATAAAGGGAATTTAGAATAAACACTCAAAAGATGTTCCTTGTAAAGAATGACAAAAAGATAGACACCGAAAGATAGAAAAAAAGTCAAGAAAGAACTTAGAAAAATCTTAAAAAAATTGCATGGCTTGAATCAATGATTAAGTAGTGGAAATAGTTGTAAGAGTATATATTATTATATTTTTAGCTTTTTAAAAATTAATAAAGATTTTATTTATTAAAAAAATAATAATTAAAAAAGTTTTCTTGTGTGGAAATAGTTGTAAAAGTGTATTTTTATTTTTTGGGTTTTTGGAGTGCCTTTCCTAGGAAGATGTGCCCATTCTGGTGTACCCTTCCAAAGGAGACACGACCCCTCGCCCTCAGCGCGCCCTTCCATTTTGGGCGTGCACTTTAAATCCTAGGCACGCCAATTCAGGCGCGCCTTTCAACCCAAATGGCCACCACTTTCCCAGTTGGGCATTTCTAGTAACATAAGTTATTATTGCGAATTTTAATCCGAAGGGCTGTGAGAAGGAAATTGATCAAAAACATTCTGGAGGTAACGGAAATAAGTTTTTCCATTTTTATGTAGGAAGAAGTTCCTCGCACAAATTATTTTTGATTCTGATATGAGAAAAAGAAAATTTTTAAAATTTCAAAAGGGTTAGGGTTATGATTTTGTAGACTGAGCAACACTTACTATTAATTAATGATTCAACAAATTTCTTTCGATTTTAAGGTTGTGTAAGGAGTGCTAAAGTTTTATTACATTTTTGTACTTATTGATGTGTTGTTGAATCTGGAAGGGCACGCATTCTAGCGTGCCCTTCCAAGGTAGGCACGCCCTCCTCTCATCGGTGCACCTTCCTAGGAAGTCATGCCCATTCTGGCACGCCCTTCCAAGTGAGGCGCGCCCCCTCACCCTCAACAAGCCCTTCCATTTTGGGCGCCCCTTCAAACCCTAGACTTCCCAATTCTAGTGCGCCAATCAACCTAAATTGGCGCCACTTTCCCAGTTGGGCGTTTGTAGTAACAAAAATTATCGGTGTGAATTGAATTGAGATTGTTGAATATTCAAAGTGCGCCATCTGATTGCAACGACTGGTAATAGAGAAATCTTTTCTTACTGTGGCTTCCCTTTTCTACATTCCAAATTAGGCGCTGGGTTTTTTAGTCGGTAGCCTTAAACTCGATTTTGTCCTCCCAATGTAAAACAGTTGTTGCAGCCGGGACATTGAAATCTCAGTTGGGACATTGAAATCTCAGTTGAATAAAACTGCATATCTTTTTATTGTTTAAATAATGAAAACTGACATCTGAATTGCATCGGGAGCATGCTGCTTTAGAGGATTTGAAGAGAGTATTTACTAAATTTTTGGCCTCGTCCGGCAGCTCAGAGAAGTTAACCTGTAAATTTGCTTTGAGAATATGTAATATACTCAAAGGATCCACAAGTGACTTGCTGTCTTTCAAAGGCATTTACATTCGTAGATCCTAAAGAACTTCCATGACAACACAAGTTAGAAATGGTGGCTACCTATAGGCTTTTCATAAAGGGATTTCAGAAAATACCCAATAGATGTTTTTTATAAAGCAGGACAAAAATATAGATACCAAAAGATAGAAAAAAACTAAGAAGGAACCTAGGAAAATCTTAAGAAAATTGTATGGCTTGAATCAATGATTAAGTAGTAGAAATAGTTGTAAAATTATATATTATTATACTTTTAACTTTTTAAATATTAATAAAAATTTTATTTATTAAAAAAATAATAATTTTTTTTTTGTGTGGAAATAATTGTAAGTATGTATTATTATTTTTTTAGATTTTTGGAGCGTCTTTCCTAGGAAGATGTGCCCATTCTGGTGTACCCTTCTAAGGGAGGCATGCCCTCTCATCCTTAGCGCGCCCTTCCATTTTGAGCGTGCACTTTAAATCTTAGGCACCAATTCAAGCGTGCCTTTCAACCCAAATGGACGCCACTTTCCTAGCTGGGTGCTTCTATTAACATAAGTTATTAGTGCAAATTTTAATCTGAAGGCCTGTGAGAAGAAAATGGATCAAAAATATTCTAGAGGTAACGAAAATGAGTTTTTCCATCATTTATGAAGGAATAAGTTATTCACAGGAATTTTTTTGATTCTGATATGAGAAAAAGAAAGTATTTGAAATTTCTAAAGGGTTAGGTTTATGATCTTGAAGACTGAGCAACACTTACTATTATTAATGATTCAACAATTTTTTTCGATTTTAAAGCTGTGTAAGGAGTGATCAATTTTTATTACATTTCTATATTTATTGTATGTGTTGTTGAATTTGGAAGGGCGCCCATTTTAGCGCACCCTTCCAAGGAAGGCACGCTCATTATGGCGCGCCCTTCCAAGGAAGGCACGTCCTCCTCTCCTTGGGGCACCCTTCCTAGGAAGTCACGCCCATTCTGGGACGTCCTTCCAAGGGAGGCGCCCCCCTCACCTTCGACAAGCCCTTCCATTTTGGGCGCGCCCTTCAAACCCTAGATGTGCCAATTCTAATGCCCCCTTCAACCTAAATGGGCGCCACTTTCCTAGATGGGTGCTTTTAGTAACAAAAGTTATCAGTGTGAATTGATTTAGGATTGCTGAATATTCAGAGTGCGCCATCTGATTGCAGCAACTGGTAATAGGAAAATCTTTACTTGTTGTGGCTTCCCTTTTCTGCACTCCAAATTAGGCACTGAGTTTTTTGACCGGTAACCTTAAACTAAATTTTTGTCCTCCTAATGTAAAGCAGTTGTTATAGCTGAGACATTGAAATCTTAGCTGAATAAATCTGTATTTCTTTTTATTGTTTAAATAACGAAAACTAACATCTGAATTGCATCGGAAGCAGGTTGCTTTATAGGATTTGAAGAGTATTTACCAAATTCTTGGCCTCATCTAGTAGCTCAGAGAGGTTAATCTGTAAATTTGCTTTGAGAATATGTAATATACTCTAAGGATCCATAAGTGACTTACTGTCTTTTAAAAGCATTTGCAGATCCTGAAGAACTTCTAAGACAATATAAATGGTGGCTACCTATAGGCTTCTCATAAAGGGATTTAAAAATAAACACCCAAAAGATGTTCTTTATAAAGTATGACAAAAAGATAGAAAAAAAACTAAGAAAGAACTTGGGAAAATCTTAAAAAAATTGCATGTCTGGAATAAATGATTAAGTAGTGGAAATAGTTGTAAGATTATATATTATTATTATCTTTTTAGCTTTTTAAAAATTAATAAAAATTTTATTTATTAAAAAAATAATAATTAAAATAGTTTCTTGTGGAAATAGTTTTAAGAGTATGTATTATTATTTTTTTAGCTTTTCAAAGTGCATTTCCTAGGAAGATGTGCCCATTCTTGTGTACCCTTCCAAGGGAGGCGCACCCCCTCATCCTCAGCGCACCCTTCCATTTTGGGCGCACACTTCAAATCTTAGGCATGCCAATTTAGGCACGTCCTTCAACCCAAATAGGCGCCACTTTCCCAGCTAAGTGCTTCTAGTAACATAAGTTATTAGTGCGAATTTTAATATGAAGGGATGTGAGAAGGAAATGAATCAAAAACATTCTGAAGGTAACATAAATGAGTTTTCTATTTTTGTGCAGGAAGACGTTCCTCACACAAATTCTTTCCAATTATGATATGAGAAAAAAAAGTTTTTTAAAATTTACAAAGGGTTAGGGTTATGATCTTATAGACTAAGCAACACTTACTATTATTAATGATTCAACAAATTTCTTTCGATTTTAAAGTTGTGTAAAGAGTGATAAAGTTTATTTACATTTTTGTACTTATTGTATGTGTTGTTAAATTTAAAAGTGCGCACATTCTAGCGCACCCTTCCAAGGAAAACACACTCTTTCTAGCGCGCCCTTGCAAGGAAGGCGTGCCTTCCTCTCCTCGACGTGCCCTTCTCAGGAATTCGCGCCCATTTTGGCACACCTTTCCAAGGGAGGAGCGCCCCTCACCCTCGACAAGCCCTTCCATTTTAGATGTGCCCCTCAAACCCTAGATGTGCCAATTCTAGTGCGCCCTTCAACTTAAATGGGTGCCACTTTTCCCAACTAGGTGCTTCTAGTAACAAAAGTTATCGATGCGAATTGATTTGAGATCGCTAAATATTCATAGTGCGCCATCTGATTACAACAACTGGTAATAGTGAAATTTTTCACTTACTGTGGCTTCCTTTTTCTACATTCTAAATTAGGTGTTGGGTTTTTTGGCCAGTAGCCTTAAACTAGATTTTTGTCCTGTCAATGTAAAGCAATTGTTACAGCTGAGACATTGAAATCTCGGCTGAATAAATCTACATCTCTTTTTGTTGTTTACATAATGAAAACTAACATTTGAATTGCATCGGGGGCAGGCTGCTTTAGAGGATTTGAAGAGAGTATTTACTAAATTCTTGACCTCGTTTGGTAGCTCAGAAAAGTTAACCTATAAATTTGTTTTGAGAATATGTAATATACTCCAAGGATCCACAAGTGACTTACTCTCTTTCAAAAACATTTGCATTCGTAGATTTTGAAAAACTTCCATGACAACACAAGTTAGAGATGGTGGCTACTTATATGCTTCTCACAAAGGGATTTCAGAATAAACACCCAAAAGATGTTCCTTATAAAGTAGGACAAAAAGATATATACCGAAAACAAAAAGTCAAGAAGGAACGTGGAATAATCTTTAAAAAATTGCATGACTTGAATCAATGATTAAGTAGTGGAAATAGTTGTAAGAGTATATATTATTATCTTTTTAACTTTTTAAAAATTAATAAAGATTTTATTTATTAAAAAAAAATTAAAGAAGTTTCTTGTGTGGAAATAGTTGTAAGAGTAAGTATTATTTTTTTTTTAGTTTTTTGAAGCGCCTTTCTTAGGAAGATGTGCCCATTTTGGTGTACCCTTCCAATGGAGGCGCCCCCCACCCTCAGTGCGTCCTTCCATTTTGTGCGCGCACTTCAAATCTTAGGCACGCCAATTCAAGCGCGCCCTTTAATCTAAATGGGTGCCACTTTCCTAGCTGGACGCTTCTAGTAATATAAGTTATTAGTGCGAATTTTAATCTAAAGGGCTGTGAGAAGGAAATGGATCAAAAACATTCTAGAGGTAACGAAAACGAGTTTTTCAATTTTTATGCAAGAAAGAGTTCCTCGCACGAAAATCTTTCCGATTCTAATATGAGAAAAATAAAATTTTTAAAATTTCTAAAGGGTTGGGATTATGATCTTGTAGACTGAGCAATACTTACTATTATTAATGATTCAACAAATTTCTTTCGATTTTAAAGCTGTGTAAGGAGTGATAAAGTTTTATTACATTTTTGTACTTATTGTATGTGTTATTGAATTTGGAAGGGCGCCTATTCTAGTGCACCCTTCCAAGGAAGACACGTTCATTCTAGCGTGCCTTTGTAAGGAAGGCGCGCCTTCCTCTCATTGACACTCCCTTCCCAAGAAGTTGCACCCATTCTGGCATGACCTTCTAAAGGAAGCGTGCCCCTTCACCCTTGACAACCCCTTCTATTTTGGGCGTGCCTTTCAAACCCTAGACGTGCTAATTCTAGTGTGCTCTTCAACCTAAATGAGCGCTACTTTCCCAGCTGGGAGATTCTTGTAACAAAAGTTCTCGGTGCGAATTGATTTGAGATTGCTGAATATTCAGAGTGTGCCATCTGATTGCAACAACTAGTAATAGAGAAATCTTTACTTATTGTAGCTTCCCTTTTATGCCTTCCAAATTGGGGGCTGAGTTTCTTGGCCGGTAGCCTTAAACTGTATTTTCGTCCTCCCAATGTAAAATAGTTGTTACAATCGGGACATTGAAATCTCAGTTGAATAAATCTGCATCTCTTTTTATTGTTTAAATAACGAAAATTGACATCTGAATTGCATCGGGGGCAGGTTGCTTTAGAGGATTTGAAGAGAGTATTTACTAAATTCTTGGCCTCGTCTAGTAGCTCAGAGAAGTCAACCTGTAAATTTACTTTGAAAATATGTAATATACCCCAAGGATCCACAAGTGACTTACTATCTTTCAAAGACGTTTGCATTCACAGATCCTAAAGAACTTCCATGATAACACAAGTTAGAAATGGTGGCTACCTATATGCTTCTCATAAAGGGATTTCAGAATAAACACCTAAAAGATGTTCCTTATAAAGCAGGACAAAAAGATAGATACCGAAAGATTAAAAAAAGTCAAAAAAGAATGTGGGAAAATCTTAAAACAATTGCATGGCTTGTATAAATGATTAAGTAGTGGAAATAGTTGTAAGAGTATATATTATTATCTTTTTAGTTTTTTAAAAATTAATAAAGATTTTATTTATTAAAAAAATTATAATTAAAAAAGTTTTTGGTGTGGAAATAGTTGTAAGATTATGTATTATTATTTTTTTAGTTTTTCAGAGCGCCTTTCCTAGGAAGACGTGCCCATTCTTGTGTACCCTTCTAAGGGAGGCGCACCCCTCAGCACCCTCCCTCACCCTTAGCGTGCCCTTCCATTTTGAGTGCACACTTCAAATTTTAGGCACGCTAATTCAGGTGCGCCCTTCAACCCAAATGGGTGCCACTTTTCTAGCTTGACACTTCTAGTAACAAAAGTTTTATTACATTTTCGTACTTATTGTATGTGTTGTTGAATTTGGAAGGGCCCTAATTCTAGCACACCCTTCCAAGGAAGGTGTGCCCTCCTCTCCTCGGCACGCCCTTCCCAGGAAGTCGCACCCATTCTGGCACGCCCTTCCAAGGGAGGCACCCCCTAACCCTCGACAAACCTTTCAATTTTGGGCGTGTCCTTCAAACCGTAGATGTGCCAATTCTAGTGCGCCCTTTAACTTAAATGGGTGCCACTTTCCCAGCTGGACGCTTTTAATAACAAAAATTATCAGTGCAAATTGATTTGGGATTGCTAAATATTCAGAGTGCGCCATCTGATTGCAACAACTAGTAATAGGGAAATCTTTATTTACTGTGGCTTCCCTTTTCTGCATTCCAAATTAGACGCTGGGTTTCTTGGCCGATAGCCTTAAACTAAATTTTCGTCCTCCCAATGTAAAGTAGTTACAGCCGGGACATTGAAATCTCGGCTGAATAAATTTACATCTTTTTTATTGTTTAAATAATGAGAATTGACATCTGAATTGCATTGGGGGCAGGCTGCTTTAAAAGATTTGAAGAGAGTATTTACTAAATTTTTGACCTCGTCTGGTAGCTCAGAGAAGTTAACTTGTAAATTTACTTTGAAAAAATGTAATATACTCCTAGGATCCACAAGTGACTTACTGTCTTTCATAAGTATTTGCATTCACAGATCCTGAAAAACTTCTAAAACAACACAAGTTAAAAATGGTGGTTACCTATATGCTTCTCATAAAAGGATTTCAGAATAAACACCCAAAATATGTTCCTTATAAAATAGGACAAAAAGATAGATACCCAAAGATAGAATAAAGCCAAGAAGGAACGTGGGAAAATCTTTAAAAAATTGCATGGCTTGAATCAATTGTTTAAGTAGTAGAAATAGTTATGAGTATATATTATTATATTTTTAGCTTTTTAAAAATTAATAAAGATTTTATTTATTAAAAAAATAATAATTAAAAAAGTTTCTTGTGTGGAAATAGTTGTAAGAGTGTATTATTATTTTTTTAGCTTTTTGGAGTGCCTTTCCTGGGAAGACGTGCCCATTCTGGTGTGCCTTCCAAAGGATGCGCGCCCCCTCACCCTCAGTGTGCCCTTCAAATCCTAGGCACCCTAATTCAGGTGTACCCTTCAACCCAAATAGGCGCCACTTTCCTAGTTGGGCGCTTCTAATAACATAAGTTATTAGTGCGAATTTTAATCTAAAGGGATATGAGAATGAAAATGGATCAAAAACATTCTAGAGGTAACGGAAATGAGTTTTTCCATTTTTATGCAGGAAGAAGTTCCTCACATGAATTCTTTTCAATTCAAATATAAGAAAAAGAAAGTTTTTGAAATTTCTAATGGGTTGGGGTTATGATCTTGTAGACTAAGCAACACTTACTATTATTAATGATTCAACAAATTTCTTTCGATTTTAAAGCTGTGTATGGAGTGATAAAGTTTTATTATATTTTTATACTTATTGTATGTGTTGAATTTGGAAGGACACCCATTCTAGCGCATCCTTCCAAAGATGGCATGCTCATTCTGTTGCGCCCTTGCAAGGAAGGCGCACCTTCCTCTCCTCAGTGCGCCCTTCCCAAGAAGTCGCGCCCATTCTGGCATGCCCTTCCAAGGGAGGCGCCCCCTCACCCTCGACAAGCCCTTCCATTTTGGGCGTGCCTTTCAAACCCTAGACGTACCAATTCTAGTGCGCCCTTCAACCTAAATGGGCGCCACTTTCCCAACTGGGCGCTTCTATTAACAAAACTTATCGGTGTGAATTGATTTGAGATTGCTGAATATTCAGAGTGTGCCATCTGATTGCAACAACTGGTAACAGAGAAATCTTTACTTACTGTGGCTTCCATTTTTTGCATTCCAAATTAGATGCTGGGTTTCTTGGCTGGTAGCCTTAAACTAGATTTTCGTCCTCCCAATGTCAAACACTTGTTACAGACGAGACATTGAAATCTTGGTTGAATAAATTTGCATCTCTTTATTGTTTAAATACTGAAAATTAACATTTGAATTGCATCGAGGGCAAGTTGCTTTAGAGGATTTGAAAAGAGTATTTACTAAATTCTTGGCCTCGTCTGGTAGCTTAGAGAAGTTAACATGTAAATTTGTTTTGAGAATATGTAATATACTCCAAAAATTCACAAGTGACTTACTATCTTTCAAATGCATTTGCATTCGCAAATCCTGAAGAACTTCTATGACAATACAAGTTAGAAATGGTGGCTACCTATATGCTTCTCATAAATGGATTTCAGAATAAACACACAAAATATGTTCTTTATAAAGCAGGACAAAAAGATATTAAAAAACCAAGAAATAACGTAGAAAAATCTTTAAAAAATTGCATGGCTTTGATCAATGATTAAGTAGTGGAAATAGTTGTAAGAGTATATATTATTATCTTTTTAGCTTTTTAAAAATTAATAAAGATTTTATTTATTAAAAAAAAAAATTTAAAAAGTTTCTTACGTGGAAATAGTTGCAAGAGTATGTATTATTATTTTTTTAGCATTTCAGAGTGCCTTTCTTTGAAAGACGTGCCCATTCTAGTGTACCGTTCCAAGGGAGGTGCACACCCTCACCTCAGCGCGCCCTTCTATTTTGAGGGCGCACTTCAAAACCTAGGCTCACCAATATAGTCGCACCCATTCAACTCAAATGGGCGCCACTTTCCCAGCTCGGCGCTTTTAGTAACAAAAGTTTTAATATTTTATTACATTTTCGTACTTATTGTATGTGTTGTTGAATTTGGAAGAGCTCCAATTCTCGCGCACCCTTCCAAGGAAGGCACGCTCATTCTGGCGCACCCTTCCAAGGAAGGCGTGCCCTCCTCTCCTCGGTGCACCCTTCCAATGAAATCGCGGCCATTCTAGCATGCCCTTCCAAGGGAGGCGCGCCCCCTCACCCTCGACAAGCCCTTCCATTTTGGGCGCGCCCTTCAAACCCTAGACGTACCAATTCTAGTGCGCCCTTCAGCCTAAATGGGTGCCACTTTCCCAGTTGGGCGCTTCTAGTAAAAAAAGTTATCAGTGTGAATTGATTTGGGATTGCTGAATATTTAGAGTGTGTCATCTGATTGCAACAATTGGTAATAGAGAAATCTTTACTTACTCTGGCGTTCATTTTTTGAATTTCAAATTAGGCGCTAAGTTTTTTGGCCGGTAGCCTTAAACTAGATTTTCGTCCTCCCAATGTAAAGCAGTTGTTACAGCTGGGATATTAAAATCTCGGCTGAATAAATCTACATCTCTTTTTATTGTTTAAATAACAAAAACTAACATTTGAATTGCATTGAGGGCAGGCTGCTTTAGAGGATTTGAAAATAGTATTTACTAAATTCCTGGCCTTGTCTGGTAGCTCAGAGAAGTTAACCTGTAAATTTGCTTTGAGAATATGTAATATACTTAAAAAATCTACAAGTGACTTACTGTCTTTCAAATGCATTTGCATTCGCAGTTCCTGAAGAACTTCCATGACAACACAAGTTAGAAATGGTGGCTACCTATATGCTTCTAATAAAAGATTTCAGAATAAACACCCAAAAGATGTTCCTTATAAAGAAAGACAAAAAGATAGATACCGAAAGATAGAAAAAAATCAAGAAAAAAAGTGAGAAAATCTTAAAAAAATTACATGGCTTGAATCAATGATTAAGTAGTGGAAATAGTTGTACGAGTATATATTATTATCTTTTTAGCTTTTTAAAAATTAATAAATATTTTATTTATTAAAATAATAATAATTAAAAAAGTTTCTTATGTGGAAATAGTTGTAAGAGTATGCATTATTATTTTTTTAGCTTTTTGAAGTGTTTTTCCTCGGAAGACGTGCCCATTTTGGTGTACCCTTCTAAAGGAGGCGCGCCCCCACCCTCAGCGCGCCCTTCCATTTTGAGCGCACACTTCAAATCCTAGGCACACCAATTTTGGCGCGCCTTTCAACCCAAATGGGTGCCACTTTCCCAGCTTGTCGTTTCTAGTAACAAAAGTTTTAAAGTTTTATTAGATTTTCGTATTTATTGTATGTGTTGTTGAATTTGGAAGGGCCCCAATTCTAGCGCACCCTTCCAAGGAAGACACGTTAATCCTAACGCGCCCTTCCAAGGAAGGCACGCTCTCCTCTTCTTGACGCACCCTTCCTAGGAAGTCGCGCCCATTCTAGCACACCCTTCCAAAGGAGGCGCGCCCCCTCACCCTCGACAAGCCCTTCCATTTTGGGCATGTCCTTTAAACCCTAGACGTGCCAATTCTAGTGCACCATTCAACTTAAATGGGCGCCACTTTCTTAGTTGGGTGCTTCTAATAACAAAAGTTATCGGTGCAAATTGATTTGCGATTACTGAATATTCATAGTGCACCATCTGATTGCAACAACTAGTAATAGAAAAATATTTACTTACTGTGGCTTGACTTTTCTGCATTCCAAATTAGGCACTAGGTTTCTTGGCCGATAGCCTTAAACTAGATTTTTGTCCTCCCAATGTAAAGCAGTTGTTACAGTCAGGACATTGAAATCTTGACTGAATAAATCTGCATTTCTTTTTATTATTTAAATAACAAAAACTGACATCTGAATTGCATCGGTGACATGCTGTTTTAGAGGATTTGAAGAGAGTATTTACTAAATTCTTGGCCTTGTCTGGTAGCTCAAAGAAGTTAACCTGTAAATTTGCTTAGAGAATATGTAATATACTCCAAGGATCCATAAGTAACTTACTGTCTTTCAAAGACATTTGTATTCACAAATCTTGAAGAACTTCCATGACAACACAAGTTATAAATGGTGGCTACCTATATGCTTCTCATAAAGAGGTTTCAGAATAAACACCCAAAAGATGTTCCTTATAAAGCAGGACAAAAAAATAGATACTGAAAAATAGAAAAAAGTCAAGAAAAAACGTGGAAAAATCTTAAAAAAATTACATGACTTGAATTAATGATTAAGTAGTGGAAATAGTTGTAAGAGTATATATTATTATCTTTTCAGCTTTTTAAAAATTAATAAAGATTTTATTTATTAAAAAAATAATAATTAAAATTTTTTTTCTTGTGTGGAAATAGTTGTAAGAGTATGTATTATTATTATTTTTTTAGCGTTTCATAGCACCTTTCCCAGGAAGACGTGCCCATTTTAGTGTACCTTTCCAAGGGAGGTGCGCTCCTCATCCTCAGCGTGCCCTTCCATTTTGAGCGCGCACTTCAAATTCTAGGCACGCCAATTCAAGCACGCCCTTCAAGCCAAATGGGCGCCAATTTCCCAGCTCAGCGCTTCTAGTATCAAAAGTTTTAAGGTTTTATTACATTTTTATACTTATTGTATGTCTTGTTGAATCTGGAAGGGCGTCCCTTCTAAGGAATGCACAATCATTTTGGCTCGCCCTTCCAAGGAAGGCGCATCCTCCTCTCCTCGGCGTGCCCTTCCCAAGAAGTCGCGCCCATTCTGGCACGCCCTTCCAAAGGAGGCGCGCCCCTTCACCCTCGACAAGCCCTTCCATTTTGGGCGCGCCGTTCAAACCCTAGACGTGCCAATTCTAATGCGTCCTTCAACCTAAATGCGTGCCACTTTCCTAGCTGGACGCTTCTCATAACAAAAATTATCGATACGAATTGATTTGGGATTGCTGAATATTCAGAGTGCACCATCTGATTGAAACAACTAGTAATAGTGAAATCTTTACTTACTGTGGCTTCCCTTTTCTGCATTCTAAATTGGGCACTAAGTTTCTTAGCCGGTAGCCTTAAACTAGATTTTCGTTCTCCCAATGTTAAGCAATTGTTACAGCTGAGACATTAAAATCTCAGCTGAATAAATATGTATCTATTTTTATTGTTTAAATAACGAAAATTGACATCTGAATTGCATCGGGAGCAGACTGCTTTAGAGGATTTGAAGAGAGTATTTACTAAATTCTTGGCCTCATCTGGTAGCTCAGAGAAGTTAACCTGTAAATTTACTTTGAGAATATGTAATATACCCCAAGGATCCACAAGTAACTTATTGTCTTTCAAAGGCATTTGCATTCGCAGATCCTAAAAACTTCCATGACAACACAAGTTAGAAATGGTGGCTACCTATAGGCTTCTCATAAAAAGATTTCAGAATAAACACCCAAAAGATGTTCCTTATAAAGCAGAACAAAAATATAAATACTAAAATATAGAAAAAAACTAAGAAAAAATGTGGGAAAATCTTAAAAAAATTGTATGGCTTGAATCAATGATTAAGTAGTGGAAGTAGGTATAAGAGTATATATTATTATCCTTTTTAGCTTTTTAAAAATTAGTAAATATTTTATTTATTAAAAAAATAATAATTAAAGATATCTCTTGTGTGGAAATAGTTGTAAGAGTATGTATTATTATTATTTTAACTTTTCGGAGCTCTTTTCTTAAGAAGACGTGCCCATTCTGGTGTATTCTTCCAAGGGAGGCGCGCCCCCTCACCCTCAGCGCACCCTTCCATTTTGGGCACACACTTCACATCCTAGGCATGTCAATTCAGGTGCGCCCTTTATCCCAAATGGGTGCCATTTTCCCAGCTGGGCGCTTCTATTAACATAAGTTATTAGTGTAAATTTTAATTTAAAGGTCTATGAGAAGGAAATGTATCAAAAATATTCTGGAGGTAATGTAAATGAGTTTTTCCATTTTTATGCAGGAAGAAGTTCCTCGTACGAATTTTTTCTAATTCTGATATGAGAAAAAAAAAGTTTTTAAAATTTCCAAAGGGTTAGGGTTATGATCTTGTAGATTGAGCAACACTTACTATTATTAATGATTCAACAATTTTTTTTTTAATTTTAAAGCTGTGTAAGGAGTGATAAAGTTTTATTACATTTTTGTACTTATTGTATGTGTTGTTGAATTTGGAAGGGCGCCCATTCTAGCGCACCGTTCCGAGGAAGACACGCTCATTTTGGCGTGCCCTTCCAAGGAACGCGCGCCCTCCTCTCCTCGACACGCCCTTCACAGGAAGTCGCACCCATTTTGGCACGCCCTTCCAAGGGAGGTGCGACCCCTCACCCTCGATAAGGCCTTCCATTTTGGGCACGTCCTTCAAACCCTAGATGTGCCAATTCTAGTGCGCCCTTCAACCTAAATGCGTGCCACTTTTCCCAGTTGGGCGCTTCTAGCAACAAAAGTTATCGGTGCAAATTGATTTGGGATTACTGAATATTCAGAGTGCACCATCTGATTGCAACAACTGGTAATAGGGAAATCTTTATTTATTGTGGCTTCCCTTTTCTGCATTCCAAATTGGGCGCTGGGTTTTTTGGCTGATAGTCTTAAATTATATTTTCGTCCTCCTAATGTAAAGTAGTTGTTATAGCCGGGACATTGAAATCTCGGCTGAATAAATCTGCATCTCTTTTTATTGTTTAAACAACGAAAATTGACATTTGAATTGCATCGAGGGCAGAATGCTTTATAAGATTTGAAAAAAATATTTACCAAATTCTTGGCCTTGTCTGGTAGCTCAGAGAATTTAACCTGTAAATTTGCTTTGAGAATATGTAATATATTTTAAGAATCCACAAGTGACTTACTCTCTTTCAAAGACATTTGCATTTGCAAATCCTGAATAACTTCTATGACAACACAAGTTAGAAATGGTGGCTTTTTATAGACTTCTCATGAAAAGATTTTAGAAAAAACACCTAAAAGATGTTCTTTATAAAGTAGAACAAAAATATAAATACCAAAAGATAGAAAAAAATCAACAAGGAACGTGGGAAAATCTTTAAAAAATTGCATGGCTTGAATCAATGATTAAATAGTGGAAGTAGTTGTAAGAGTATATATTATTATCTTTTTTAGCTTTTTAAAAATTAATAAAGATTTTATTTATTAAAAAAATAATAATTAAAGATGTCTCTTGTGTGGAAATAGTTGTAAGAGTATGTATTATTATTTTTTTAATTTTTTGGAGCATTTTTCTTAGGAAGACGTTACAACTGAGACATTGGAATCTCGACTGAATAAATCTGTATTTCTTTTATTGTTTAAATAACGAAAACTGACATCTGAATTGCATCGGGGGCAGGTTGCTTTAGAGGATTTGAAGAGAGTATTTAGAAATTTCTTGGCCTCGTTTGGTAGCTTAGAGAAGTTAACTTGTAAATTTGTTTTGAGAATATGTAATATACTCCAAGGATCCACAAGTGACTTATTGTCTTACAAAGGCATTTGCATTCGCAGATTTTAAAGAGCTTCCATGACAACACAAGTTAGAAATGGTGGCTACCTATATGCTTTTCAGAAAGGGATTTCAAAATAAACACCCAAAATATGTTCCTTATAAAGCAGGACAAAAAGATAGATACTGAAAGATAGAAAAAAACTAAGAAGGAACGTGGGAAAATCTTAAAAAAATTGCATGGCTTGAATCAATGATTAAGTAGTAGAAATAATTGTAAGAGTATATATTATTATCTTTTTAGCTTTTTAAAAATTAATAAAAATTTTTTTATTAAAAAAATAATAATTAAAGATATTTCTTGTGTGGAAATAGTTGTAAGAGTATGTATTATTATTTTTTAGCTTTTCGGAGCGTCTTTCCTAGGAAGACATGCCCATTCTGGTGCACCCTTTGAAAGGTGGCGTGCCCTGTCACCCTCAGCGCACCTTTCCGTTTTGAGCACGCACTTCAAATCCTAGGCACGCTAATTCAGGCATGCCTTCAACTGAAATATGCGCCACTTACCCAGCTCGGCGCTTTTAGTAACAAAACTTTTAAAGTTTTATTACATTTTTGTACATATTGTATGTGTTGTTGAATTTGGAACGACTCCAATTCTAGCGCACCTTTCCAAGGATGGTATGCTCATTCTGGTTTGCCTTTCGAAGTAAGGCATGCCCTTCCCAGAAAGTCGTGCCCATTCTGGCACGCCCTTCCAAGGGAGGCGCGCCCCTCACCCTCAACAAACCCTTCCATTTGAGCGCGCCTTCAAACCTTAGGCCAATTCTAGTGCGCCTTTCAACCTAAATGGGCACCACTTTCCCAATTGGGCGCTTCTAGTAACAAAAGTTATCGGTGCGAATTGATTTGGGATTGCTGAATATTCTGAGTGCGCTATCTGATTACAACAATTGGTAATAGGAAAATCTTTACTTACTGTAGCTTCCCTTTTCTGCATTTCAAATTAGGCGCTGGGTTTCTTGGCCAATAGTCTTAAACTAGATTTTCGTCCTCCCAATGTAAAGCAGTTGTTACAGTCGGGATATTGAAATCCCGGCTGAATAAATCTGCATCTCTTTTTATTATTTAAATAACAAAAACTGACATCTGAATTGCATCGGGGGTAGGCTGCTTTAAAGGATTTTAAGAGAGTATTTACCAAATTCTTGGCCTCATCTAGTAGCTCAGAGAAGCTAACCTGTAAATTTGCTTTGAGAAATATGTAATATACTCCAAGGATCCACAAGTGACTTACTGTCTTTCAAAGGCATTTGCATTCACAGATCCTGGAGAACTTCTATGACAACACAAGTTAGAAATGGTGGCTTCCTATATGCTTCTCATAAAGGGATTTTAGAATAAACACCCAAAAGATGTTCCTTATAAAACATGACAAAAAGATAGACACCAAAACATAGAAAAAAAACCAAGAAGGAACGTGGGAAAATCTTAAAAAAATTGCATGGCTTGAATCAATGATTAAGTAGTGGATATAGTTGTAAGAGTATATATTATATTTTTTTTAGCTTTTTAAAAATTAATAAAGATTTTTTTTATTAAAAAAATAATAATTAAAAAAGTTTTTTGTGTGGAACTAGTTGTAAAAGTGTATTATTATTTTTTAGCTTTTGGAGCGTCTTTCTTAGGAAGACGTGCCCATTTTTGTATACCCTTTCAAAGGAGGCGCGCCCCCTCACCCTCAGCATGACCTTCCATTTTAGGTGCGCACTTCAAATCCTAGGCACGCCAATTCAGGCCGCCTTTCAACCCAAATGGGCACCACTTTCCTAGTTGGGTGCTTCTAGTAACATAAGTTATTAGTGTAAATTTTAATCTGAAGGGCTGTGAGAAAGAAATTGATCAAAAACATTCTGGAGGTAACGTAAATGAGTTTTTCTATTTTTATGCAGAAAGAAGTTTCTTGCATGAATTATTTTTGATTCTATATGAGAAAAAAAAGTTTTTGAATTTTCAAAAAGGTTAGGGTTATGATTTTGTAGACTGAGCAACACTTACTATTATTAATGATTCAACAAATTTCTTTCAATTTTAAAGCTGTGTAAGGAGTGATAAAGTTTTATTACTTATTGATGTGTTGTTGAATTTGGAAGGGTGCCCATTATAGCGCACCCTTCCAAGGAAGCTACGCTCATTATAGTGCGCCCTTCCAAGGAAGGCGCACCATCCTCTCCTCGGCGTGCCCTTCCCAAGAAGTCGCGCCCATTCTGCACGCCCCCTCACCCTCGATAAGCCCTTCCATTTTGGGTGCCCCTTCAAACCCTAGACTTGCCAATTCTAGTGTGCCCTTCAACCTAAATTGGTGCCACTTTTTCAGCTGGGCGTTTGTAGTAACAAAAGTTATCGGTGCGAATTGATTTAGGATTGTTGAATATTCAGAGTGCGCCATCTGATTGCAACAACTAGTAATAGGGAAATCTTTACTTACTGTGGCTTCCCTTTTCTACATTCCAAATTAGGCGCTGGGTTTCTTAGCTTCTTTAGAGGATTTGAAGAGAGTATTTACTAAATTCTTGGCCTCGTCTGGTAGCTTAGAGAAGTTAACTTGTAAATTTGCTTTGAGAATATGTAATATACTCCAAGGATCCATAAGTGACTTGCTGTCTTTCAAAGGCATTTGCATTTGCAGAACCTAAATAACTTCCATGACAACACAAGTTAGAAATGGTGGCTACCTATAGGCTTCTCATAAAGGGATTTTAGAAAAAAACACCCAAAAGATGTTCCTTATAAAGCAGGATAAAGATATAGATACCAAAAGATAGAAAAAAGCTAAGAAGGAACGTGAAAAAATCTTAAGAAAATTGCATGGCTTGAATCACTGATTAAGTAGTGGAAATAGTTGTAAAAGTATATATTATTATATTTTTAGCTTTTTAAAAATTAATAAAAATTTTATTTATTAAAAAAATAATTAAAATTTTTTTTTGCGTGGAAATAATTGTAAGAGTATGTATTATATTTTTTTAGCTTTTCAGAGTGCCTTTCTTAGGAAGACATGCCCATTCTAGCGTACCTTCCAAGGGAGGTGCGCCCCCTCACCCTCAGCGTGCCCTTCTATTTTGGGTGCGCACTTTAAATCTAAGGCACGCCAATTCAGGCGTGCTCTTCAACTCAAATGGACGCCACTTTCCTAGCTGGGCGCTTCTAGTAACATAAGTTATTAGTGCGAATTTTAATCTGAAGGCCTGTGAGAAGGAAATGGATAAAAAATATTCTGAAGGTAACGGAAATGAGTTTTTCTATTTTTATGAAGGAACAAGTTCTTCGCAGGAATTTTTCCAATTCTGATATGAGAAAAATAAAGTTTTTGAAATTTTTAAAGGGTTAGTTTATGATCTTGTAGACTGAGCAACACTTAATATTATTAATGATTTATCAAATTTCTTTTGATTTTAAAGCTATGTAAGGAGTGATAAATTTTTATTACATTTCTATACTTATTCTATGTGTTGTTGAATTTGGAAAGGCGCCCATTCTAGCGCACCCTTCCAAGGAAGGCACCCTCATTATGGCGTGCCCTTCTAAGGAAGATGCGATCTCCTCTCCTCGGGGTGCCCTTCCTAGGAAGTCGCGCCCATTCTGGCACGTCCTTCCAAGGGAGGCGCGCCCCTCTCCTTTGACAAGCCCTTCCATTTTGGGCGCTCCCTTCAAACCCTAGATGTGCCAATTCTAGTGCCCCCTTCAACCTAAATGGGCACCACTTTCTCAGTTGAACACTTCTAGTAACAAAAATTATCAGTGTGAATTGATTTAGGATTGCTGAATATTTAGAGTGCGCCATCTGATTGCAATAACTGGTAATAGGGAAATCTTTACTTGTGGCTTTCCTTTTCTCCACTCTAAATTGGGCAATGGGTTTCTTGGCTGGTAACCTTAAATTGAATTTTCGTCCTCCCAATGTAAAACAGTTGTTATAGTTGGGACATTGAAATCTCAGTTGAATAAATTTGCATCTCTTTTTATTGTTTAAATAATGAAAACTGACATCTGAATTACATCGGGGGCAGGCTGCTTTAGAGGATTTGAAAAGAGTATTTACTAAATTCTTGGCCTTGTCTAGTAGCTCAGAGAAGTTAACTTGTAAATTTGCTTTGAGAATATGTAATATACTTCAAAGATCCACAAGTAACTTACTGTCTTTCAAAGGCATTTGCATTCGCAGATCCTAAAGAACTTCCATGACAACACAAGTTAAAAATAGTGGCTACCTATAGGCTTCTCATAAAAGGATTTCAGAATAAACACCTAAAAGATGTTCCTTATAAAGCAGAACAAAAATATAAATACCAAAAGATAGAAAAAAGTCAAAAAGGAACGTGGGAAAATCTTTAAAAACTTGCATGGCTTGAATCAATGATTAAGTAGTGGAAGTAGTTGTAAGAGTATATATTATTATATTTTTTAGCTTTTTAAAAATTAATAAAAAATTTATTTATTAAAAAATAAATAAATTTTTTTTTGTGTGGAAATAATTGTAAGAGTATGTATTATATTTTTTTAGCTTTTCAGAGCGCCTTTCTTAGGAAGACATGCCCATTCTGGTGTACCTTCCAAGGGAGGCGCGCCCCCTCATCCTCAACGTGCCCTTCCATTTTGGGCGCGGACTTTAAATCTTAGGCACACCAATTCAGGCGCGCTCTTCAACCCAAATGGGCGCCACTTTCCTAGCTGGGCGCTTCTAATAACATAAGTTATTAGTGCGAATTTTAATCTGAAGGCCTGTGAGAAGGAAATAGATAAAAAATATTCTGAAGGTAACGGAAATGAGTTTTTCTATTTTTATGCAGGAACAATTTCGTAGGAATTTTTCTAATTCTGATATGCGAAAAATAAAGTTTTTGAAATTTCCAAAGGGTTAGTTTATGATCTTGTAGACTGAGCAACACTTAATATTATTAATGATTTATCAAATTTCTTTCGATTTTAAAGCTGTGTAAGGAGTGATAAATTTTTATTACATTTCTATACTTATTCTATGTGTTGTTGAGTTTGGAAGGGCGCCCATTTTAGCGCACCCTTCTAAGGAAGGCACCCTCATTATGGCGCGCCCTTCTAAGGAAGATGCGACCTCCTCTCCTCGAGGTGCCCTTCCTAGGAAGTCGCGCCCATTCTGGCATGTCCTTCCAAGGGAGGCGCGCCCCTCTCCTTTGACAAGCCCTTCCATTTTGGTCGCTCCCTTCAAACCCTATATGTGCTGATTCTAGTGCCCCCTTCAACCTAAATGGGCACCACTTTCTCAGCTGAACACTTCTAGTAACAAAAATTATCAGTGCGAATTGATTTGGGATTGCTGAATATTTAGAGTACGCCATCTGATTGCAACAACCGGTAATAGGGAAATCTTTACTTGTTGTGGCTTTCCTTTTCTGCACTCTAAATTGGGCAATGAGTTTCTTGGCTGGTAACCTTAAACTAAATTTTCGTCCTCCCAATGTAAAACAGTTGTTATAGTTGGGACATTGAAATCTCAGTTGAATAAATTTGCATCTCTTTTTATTGTTTAAATAATGAAAACTGACATCTGAATTACATCGGGCGCAGGCTGCTTTAGAGGATTTGAAAAGAGTATTTACTAAATTCTTGGCCTCGTCTGGTAGCTCAGAGAAGTTAACTTGTAAATTTGCTTTGAGAATATGTAATATACTTCAAGGATCCACAAGTAACTTACTGTCTTTCAAAGGCATTTGCATTCGCAGATCCTAAAGAACTTCCATAACAACACAAGTTAAAAATAGTGGCTACCTATAGGCTTCTCATAAAAGGATTTCAGAATAAACACCTAAAAGATGTTCCTTATAAAGCAGAACAAAAATATAAATACCAAAAGATAGAAAAAAATCAAAAAAGAACGTGGGAAAATTTTTAAAAACTTGTATGGCTTGAATCAATGATTAAGTAGTGGAAGTAGTTGTAAGAGTATATATTATTATATTTTTTAGCTTTTTAAAAATTAATAAATATTTTATTTATTAAAAAAATAATAATTAAAGATGTCTCTTATGTGGAAATAGTTGTAAGAGTATGTATTATTATATTTTTTAGCTTTTTAAAAATTAATAAATATTTTATTTATTAAAAAAATAATAATTAAAAATGTCTCTTATGTGGAAATAGTTGTAAGAGTATGTATTATTATTTTTTTAGCTTTTCGGAGCACTTTTCTTAGGAAGACGTGCCCATTCTAATGTATCCTTCCAAGGGAGGCGCGCCCCCTCACCCTCAGCGCGGCCTTCCATTTTGGGCACGCACTTCAAATCCTAGGCATGCCAATTCAAGCACGCCCTTCATCCCAAATAGGCGCCACTTTCGCAGCTGGGCGCTTCTATTAACATAAGTTATTAGTGCAAATTTTAATCTGAAGGTCTGTGAAAAGGAAATGTATCAAAAATATTTTGGAGGTAACGCAAATTAGTTTTTCCATTTTTATGCAGGAAGAAGTTCCTCACACGAATTTTTTCTGATTCTGATATGAGAAAAAAAAAGTTTTTAAAATTTTCGAAGGGTTAGGGTTATGATCTTGTAGACTGAGCAACACTTACTATTATTAATGATTCAACAATTTGTTTTTCGATTTTAAATCTGTGTAAGGAGTGATAAAGTTTATTTTACATTTTTGTACTTATTGTATGTGTTGTTGAATTTCGAAGGACGCCCATTCTAGCGCACCGTTCTGAGGAAGACACGCTCATTTTGGCGTGCCCTTCCAAGGAAGACGCACCCTCCTCTCTGTTGTGACCAAATCACACATCACCCCATTAGGAATAGGAACCCCCCTTTTTTTTGGAGCTCTGTGCTTTGCATGAAGTTTTGATGATGTCCTGGGCTCTTTTCCTCTGTCAATCCAACAAGAAGTCTCTCTCCTGGAAGGTTTTTGCTTCATACTGGAGGTCTCATCTAGAAATGAAGAATCTTGATTAAATTCCATCCAAGTAATGAACAATGAGATCAATCCAGATGTATGTTTGAGATCCTGAAAAGACTTAGTCTGGTAGCCTGAAATCCTAAAAATCTTGAAAAATTGACTAAGTCTGAAATCTGGTGAATCCTCCAAATTCTAGATTTTGCATGTTAAATCCGGTGGATTCAAGACCTATCTCTCAACTTATACTTAAATATATTTTTTAATATACCTTTACCCTCAAGAACCTTGAAAAATGGCTAAGTGTTCTAGAAGATCTCAAAAGTGTGATCCAGTGTGCAAATCTCTAGAGGATTCAAAAAACTTCAACCAATGCGCTGGTTTGTAGAGGAAATCAAATCCTTGAACCATTGCACCACCTCTTAGAGGAAATCAAATGCATGAACTAGCGTGACAAACAAGAGGATCTCTTACTCCTCAACTATTGCGTCATCTACAAGAGGATCTTAAATCTTTTAACCAACGTGCTCCAATCAGGAGGATCCTTCACTCATTAACCAGCGCGCCAAGAGAAGATAAAATCAGGCGATTTTAAAAGCACTAACTAGTGTGAACATCTTAGAGGAATTCAAAACCTCTAACCATCGCGAACTTCCTACAGGATTTCGAAACCTCTAACTACTCCGTCAAGGTTGATAAGGGAGGCGAGGTGTAAAGAAACATCAAGGGGATTCTAAACACCCTATTTTATGTGCCACTAATGAAAGGGAGATGTAGTTCAAAGTTTTAGGGGCTAAATAAGAAGAAATCCATATCTCCAACCCGCCGCACCTTCAAGAGGAAATTAAAAGTGTTAACCGGTGCGCAAAAGGGAAATGTAGAGGATTTCGAGAGTGTAAACCAATGCGTGCCTTCAAGAGGATTCTAAATGTCTTATCTACTGCGCTAGGAGGAAAGCGATAACAAGAGGCTTTTAAATTGCTTAACCGATGCGCCACATATGAAAGGGAGGTCTAAATGTCTTAACTATTGAGGAATTCAAGGAGAGATTAAATACCTCATCCAACGCGCTAACACCAAAAGGAAGGAAAATCTAGAAGAAATTAAATTGCTAAACCAATGTGCTCAATGAAAGGGATCTCAAAACCTTGAACTAGCGCGACAAACAAGAAAATCAAGAGGATTTCAAATGCATGAACCGATCCGTCAAAAGGCAAAATTCAAGAAGAAATCAAATGTGTCAACCAGCGCACCGAGATAAAGAGGCAAGTTTGAGTGTTAAAGTGCAAAATTTTATGATATATCAAGAGGATTCTCGAACCCTCAACCGTCGCGCCAACCTCATAAGAGTTTTTAGAGGATTTCAAATCCTTATCTAAATGCAAAAATCAAGAGGAATTCACCTCCTTGATTCAATGCGCCACCTTTGGATGATGGCGAAATGTAAGTTTTGTGAAGAAAATCAATAAGATTTCAAAATCCTTAATCTAGTGAGGAAGATTTTGGAATACCCCATCCAATGCGCTAAGAAAGAGGCATGTTCTAAAGTGTTAAAGTTCAAATTTTGTAATAACTCTAGAGGAAATCAAACATCTCAACCAATGCGCCACATTTGAAAGAGGTGAAATTCCAGTTTTTTATCCTAGAGGACTTCAAACACATGATCTAATGCGCCAAAAGGGATTAGTTTCGGTTGAAAATTCAAGAAGTATTGGAGAAGATTCAAGTTCATCATCCACTATTAGCATAGGGTTCGAGTCAAATTCTGTAAGATTTGTGAGAGGAATAAAACTCCAAACTCCCATCCAAAGTGCCAATCCTAGAGGATTCTTGAATCTTCATCCAATGTGCTCGAAGGAGAAATTTAAGACATTCAACTACTCTGCCTTATGATTTTCTAGAAAAAAACAAGTCTTGCATTGAAATTTAGGCTACATTTAATAAAGAAGATGAAATTAAATGATTTTCACTGTATTTAATAGGGTCGGCCTAGGTAGTTGGGTAGTTTTTAAAGCAAAATTTGTATTTATAGCTAGTGTTGCTTTCATTTTTATCATTATTAAGGAGCAGATTCGCCTTCAAGGAGCAGAAATGAGGTGATTTTATAAAGTGCAGATCTGATTTTATCAATTTAATCTAGAATTTGATCAAATTTTGAAGGTATCAACCCAAGTCAACCTATCAAGTAAGTCTGATCTGAACATTTCTGATCTGATTTCTTCTTTTTATTTCATTTGATACATTGAAAATTGTCCAAGTATTGGTAAAAATTAAGAAGATAAGTGGATTTTTGATAAATTACTTAAGTCTAGATGATAATATTTTCTTGCAAAATTTCACATTACAAGGATGAAATTAGAAATTCAATGTATTAGGGAAGTTGAAGTAGATTGATAATCATTTATATTTGAGGTTGCTTATTCATGTCTAGTCTGTAGGAGCATGTCAATGACTTCGAAGGAGAGACAAGCAAGGATCCGGGTGGATGCCAAGGGTAAAATTCTAGAGTCAAATCTCATTTCAAGATGGACAAATGTAGGAGACACGAACATGGGCAACAGCAACCTAAAAGACATCAAGTCAGTCCTTGAGGAACCCACTAGAGGTAGTCTTGCTAGAGCCATCACAAGGAGTGGAGCTATTGAAGCAGCTTGTTTTCTGCCAGTTCTACCTTGTTCAGAGATGATCGTTGAATGTGTTAAAAGGTATGACATGGGTAATAGGCAGATTGTGGCCAAGGATGAGACTGTGTTAGCCTATTTGCAAAAAGAAGCAATCGGAGAGACTTTCAATATTCCAACCAAGGATAGGATGATCAGTATTTCTATACAGAAAGGTCAGCAAGAATACAATGTTGACTCAAAGACAAAGTTACAGGAGATGAGAAGAGACTGGATGGCCAATCCATCGATGAAGTTTAATATGAATAATCCTCCATAGTTTCACAAGTCAGATTTTCATCCTGAAATTGGATACCTGATTATGTTCCTCAACAGAATGACAGGAATGCCACAATCTGCTATCTTTCAACCTTGGATGTACTCTTTCATTAAATCGGTTCTTAAAGGGAAGATGATTGATTGGGCTGGGCTCATCAGTCAGAGTATACATGAATAGCTTATCAATTTTTCTAAGACCAAGTCATTTTATATGAGTTCTTATGTGGTGTACCTTCTAGCAGGAAATGAAGTCTATTCAGGTTTGACTAGGAGAGGAGAAGTTGGAATTGGTCCTAATAAGTACTTGTCCCATCAGTGTTACCCTTAGTTACATCTCAAGAATATCAATCATTATACAAGGTTCAATGATGCATTTGCTATGTTCATACTGAAGAAATTAAGAGGAGAGTTCCATAAAAGATTGTCAAATGCAGCAAGGGAGTTCATTACAGTATATGGACATTGGTATACTCAGCATGAAAGGTACACTTACATAAGGATCTAGGGTTTCACTTCTTATCCATATAGGTTACCAAGATATCCAACCAACAGGATGGTGATGTTAGAAGTTACAAGGCAATTCCTGGAACTCATTAGGCTCCAAAAGTTGAAAAGGAAAGCCAGGATTCAGTTTCCACTTTTTCTTGGCTGGAGTGTCCGTCATTAGCAGCAGCTGAGTATTCTAAGGTAGAGCTTCAGGCATATCATTTACAAACTCATGGTACAAAAGGCCTAATTTTGATCCTTTTCAAGTTTGCTGGAAATACAATAGAGAATATAAGCACGTCATGCAATTGGAAGATCATTGGGCTAGTGTAAAGGATGAAGACGACCTTCGAACACTGCAATGTTCAAGACTTACATGGGATTTAGTTAGAGCATCTAAAGTATTCAGAATTCCAGATTAGTTCATAGAGGATGATACTATGTTGATAGATGAGTTTGAAAAAATAAAGGATTTACCCTATACAGTTGATTGGTCAAGGAGGGATCTATCTGAAGAAGAATTGATGGAGCCAGTCCTAGCCATGACACAAGCCTGTATAACTCAACTGCTACAAGAGATGAATGAGAAAGGGCGAGTTCTTACCTACAACAAGATGGATGACGAAGAACCAGGACAACATAGTGCACATAGTGGACTCCAGCATAATGGAGATGATCAAGGTGATAATCTAGTTAGAAAAAGGAAAAGACCTAGTCAAGACCAAGGAGAATCTAATCGAAGACCTAAGAAGAGGAATAACCCATCTACTTCATCTAGTTTGCAGGAAGGAACTTCAGATATTCAGGATTCAATACAAGAGGTTGAAATAGTGGAAGAAACTGCTTTGATTCCATCGGAAGAAATTCATTCAAGTCCAACTGTT
The DNA here is from genome assembly GCA_027924645.1 of Cunninghamia lanceolata. Lineage (NCBI taxonomy): Eukaryota > Viridiplantae > Streptophyta > Pinopsida > Cupressales > Cupressaceae > Cunninghamia > Cunninghamia lanceolata. The sequence goes on from BSBN01000082.1 coordinate 7,420,883, forward strand.
GTAATAGAGGAAGATGATGTTGCTGACCAAGAAATAGAAGGTCAAGTAGATTCTGATGAAGAAGTAGCACATGTACAACATAATCAAGTACAAAGGCAATAGGATCTTTCTGCGTTTCCACCTTGGTTGAGGCAGAGAATTGAAGAGATTATAGTTGTAGAAACATATCAACTTGCTCCAGTTGAGGAATTGCTTGTAAATGCACAAAAGAATAATCAAAAGAAGAAAGCAACTGTCTTTTCAAAAATGACTCAAGATCCTTCTGGAAATAGAGAAGTACATGTAGCTGTTCCTAGAGTTGAAAAGGATCTAGAAGATATGGCACCCGAAGATTACAATGTGACCACTATTGGCATGGGTCCAATCACAGGGGAACAGATAGAGGAGGAACTTCAAGAATCAGTGAATAGTGTAAGAATCATGTTAAAGCAAGGAAGAGAAGCTAAGCTAAAGGTTGAACATGATTTCAATACACTGAAGCACTACATTCAGCAAGTCATGCAGCCTATCCAACAGAAGGAAGCCATTCCAATACCTCCGTCCATTCTTCCACAAGTTCAACAATGTCTCAAGTTGAAAATATGAGAACTTCATCTCAGATAATGAAAGGATGGATAGAAAAGATGGAAGAAAAAGCATATACTTATCTTGAAGAGATAGTGTGAGTTTATGACAGAGTCATTAACCTCAAGGATAGAGTTCAAGCTTTGCTAAAGATATGTGTTGAGTTCAAACCGATCAAGGAGCAATACATGCCACAGCTCAAGAATTTAATGGAAACTCCATTGGAAGATCTAGTTCATGATAAGGTGGTTGATTAGAATACTCCACATGACTTCACCACTTGGTATTTTTCCTTTCACAACAAAGGGCAATTGGTTGATAAAATTGAAGTGGATATGTCTAGAATAAGAAGTGTTCTTTTAAGGACAGAAAATCATGTATACACTGCATTGACAACAACAGGTAATCCATATGGGGAGATCACTGTTGAGAACATGAAGCAGCAAGTCAAGGCATTCTATTTTTAGGATGATGGGATTGATGAAGGACAGCTGGATAGCATATTCACACTTGCATTTCATCTTGGAGCAAACAAGTCTTGGATAACTGACTGGGAGAAGACACTTGGCGTCTATGAGTCAGATGTGGCTATAGCAGAAGGTTCCATTAATGCTGCGACAAGTGTACCAATGGAAGATGTTGCTCAAGTTGTGTCTAGGTTCATTGCATCTCATAGTACTATCATATAAAAAGAATATGATGTGGCATCCTTATCTTCTTGGAAAGTGTGCCTTCATTGCCTCCTTCATTTACTAAAGTTAGCCTCTTTCATTTAATAAAGACATGAGTTTGTTATAACTACTTGTGATGTGTCTCGATCTGGTCCATTGGCTTTGCCGACTGATCTTGACCCTTCGTTCATTTTGAGGTCTATAAAAGGGCTCTTGTTGCTCTCATTTATATGGTTGAAGACTCTGGAATTGTTGCAAAAGCTCTCTGAAATAATATAAGACTCATTGTTTTGGTGACTATATATATGTTTCTAAGTGTTGCATGGTTTGGATTTCTTCAAGCAAATATTAAGTTAGATTAAGTTTTCTTTAAGTTTATGTTAGTTGGTGGAAGGCTTCATTATTGTTTGTGGTGAAATTTATAAGTTTACATCATTTGTAGTTTGTGGATTGCAAATTGCAATTGGTTTGAACAAATTGAGCTTAACTTTGATCCCTGTGTTTGTTGAATCTTTCATGAGCATAAGTGATTTAAATATCTTGTACAACCTTAGAAGATTGCATCGATCTTGTGTAGTTGTTTGACTTGGCGAAGCAAGATTTGGTTTGATTTCACCTGAGCAATAATAATCCTTGCATCTAGGAGTAGATTAAGTATTGCTAAACCTTTTCACCTTTTGTCTTTTCTTTTATCCATTTGGTTAGAGTTAGGATCAAGAACATCATTGCAACATCATACGCCATAAATTGTAGTACCTAGGAATTCCAGTGTCCACTTCTTTCATTGAACCAACAACTTGTCGAACAATTGCGTAAGTCCCTTTGTGTTTAGCAGCATAATCATACTCAGTCACTGAACTATCTCTTACAAAATCATAAGAAAGGAACCTTGGAGTCATCTTGTTTGATCACTTCGTTCAGCATTCGAGAGGCTTTGCTCGAGAGAGAGTCAGATACTCTGTATTTCACTCTATTGTTGACTTGAAACAAACATCAACACTCTCCTCGACGTGCCCTTCATAGGAAGTCGCACCCATTTTGGCACGCCCTTCCAAGGGAGGTGCACTCCCTCACCTTCGATAAGCCCTTCCATTTTGGGCTCATCCTTCAAACCCTAGATGTGGTAATTCTAGTGCGCCCTTCAACCTAAATGTGCCCCACTTTTCCCAACTGGGCGCTTCTAGTAACAAAAGTTATTAGTGCGAATTGATTTGGGATTGCTAAATATTCAGAGTGCACCATCTGATTGCAACAACTGGTAATAGAGAAATCTTTATTTATTGTGGCTTCCCTTTTCTGCATTCCAAATTAGGCGCTGGGTTTCTTGGCCGATAGTCTTAAACTATATTTTCGTCCTCCTAATGTAAAGCAGTTGTTACAGCCGGGACATTGAAATATCGGTTGAATAAATCTGCATCTCTTTTTATTATTTAAACAACGAAAACTGACATCTGAATTGCATCGAGGGCAGACTGCATTAGAAGATTTGAAAAAAGTATTTACCAAATTCTTGGCCTCATCTGGTAGCTTAGAGAATTTAACCTATAAATTTGCTTTGAGAATATGTAATATACTCCAAGGATCCACAAGTGACTTACTCTCTTTCAAAGGCATTTGCATTCACAAATCCTGAATAACTTCCATGACAACACAAGTTAGAAATGGTGGCTACCTATATGCTTCTCACAAAGGGATTTCATAATAAACACCCAAAAGATGTTCCTTATAAAGCAGGACAAAAATATAGATACCGAAAGATAGGAAAAAACTAAGAAGAAACGTGGAAAAATCTTAAAAAAATTGCATGGCTTGAATCAATGATTAAGTAGAGGAAATAGTTGTAAGAGTATATATTATTATCTTTTTAACTTTTAAAAAATTATTAAAGATTTTATTTAGTAAACAATAATAATTAAAGAAGTTTCTTATGTGAAAATAGTTGTAAGAGTATGTATTATTATTTTTTTAGCTTTTTGGACTGCCTTTCCTAAGAAGACGTTCCCATTCTGGTGTACCCTTCCAAGGGAGGCACACCCTCCACCCTCAGCGCGTCCTTCCATTTGGGTGTGCACTCTAAATCGTAGGTACGCCAATTTAGGTGTGCCCTTCAACCCAAATGGGTGCCACTTTCCCAGCTGGGCACTTCTAGTAACATAAGTTATTAGTGTGAATTTTAATCTGAAGGGTTGTGAGAAGGAAATGAATCAAAAATATTCAGGAGGTAACATAAATGAGTTTTTTCTATTTTTATGTAGGAACAAGTTCTTCGCAGGAATTCTTTCTGATTCTGATATGAGAAAAAGAAAGTTTTTGAAATTTCTAAAGGGTTAGGGTTATGATATTGTAGACTGAGTAACACTTACTATTATTAATGATTCAAAAAATTTCTTTCGATTTTAAAGCTGTGTAAGGAGTGATAAAATTTTATTATATTTCTATAATTATTGTATGTATTATTAAATTTGGAAAGGTGCCCATTCTACCGAACCGTTCCAAGGAAGGCAGGCTCATTATGGTGCACCCTTCCAAGGACAAGCCCTTTTATTTTGGGCGCACCCTTCAAACCCTAGACGTGCCAATTCTAGAGCACCCTTCAAACTAAATGTGTGCCACTTTCCCAGCAGGGCACTTCTAGTAACAAAAGTTATTGGTGCGAATTGATTTGGGATTGTTGAATATTCAGAGTGTGCCATCTGATTGCAACAACTGGTAATAGAGAAATCTTTACTTACTGTGGCTTTCCTTTTCTGCAATCCAAATTGGGCACTGGGTCATTTGGCTGGTAGCCTTAAACTAGATTTTCGTCCTCCCAATGTAAAGGACTTGTTACAACCCGGACATTGAAATCTTGGTTGAATAAATTTGCATCTCTTTTTATTGTTTAAATAACAAAAAATGACATCTGAATTGCATCAGGGGTAGGCTGCTTCAGAGGATTTGAAAAGAGTATTTGCTAAATTGTTCGCTTCGTCTGGTAGCTCAGAGAAGTTAACCTATAAATTAGCTTTGAGAATATGTAATATACTCCAAGGATCCACAAGTGACTTATTGTCTTTTAAAAGCATTTGCATTCGCAGATCCTGAAGAACTTCTATGACAAAACATGTTAGAAATGGTGGCTACCTATAGGCTTCTCATAAAGGGATTTCAAAATAAACACCCAAAAGATGTTCCTTATAAAGAATGACAGAAAGATAGATATTGAAAGATAGAAAAAAATAAAGAAGGAACGTGGGAAAATCTTAAAAAAATTGCATGTCTTGAATCAATGATTAAGTAGTGGAAATAGTTGTAAGAGTATATATTATTGTATTTTTAGCTTTTTAAAAATTAATAAAAATTTTATTTATTAAAAAATAATAATTAAAATAGTTTCTTGTGTGGAAATAGTTTTAAGAGTATGTATTATTATTTTTTTAGCTTTTCGGAGCCCATTTCCTAGGAAGACGTGCCTATTTTGGTGTACCCTTCCAAGGAATGCGCGCCCCCTCACCCTTAGTGCGCCCTTCCATTTTGGGCGAGCACTTCAAATCCTAGGCACACTAATTCAGGGGCCCTTCAACCCAAATGGGCACCACTTTCCTAGCTAGACGCTTCTAGTAACATAAGTTATTAGTGTAAATTTTAATCTGACAGGTTGTGAGAAGAAAATGGATCAAAAACATTTTAGAGGTAACGAAAATGAGTTTTTCTATTTTTATGCAGGAAGAAGTCTTTGCACGAATTCTTTCTGATTCTGATATGAAAAAAAGAAAGTTTTTAAAATTTCCAAAGGATTAGGGTTGTGATCTTGTAGACTGAGCAACACTGACTATTATTAATGATTCAACAAATTTCTTTCAATTTTAAAGCTATGTAAGGAGTGATAAAGTTTTATTACTGTTATCACTATGAATTGCACCCGTTTGCAAGGCTGGTTAAAGCATTGTAATTCTGTGTAACATGGGACTAATCTCAAGTTGTGGGTGCTCTATGACGAGATTAGACCTCCAGATTGTGGGCTGGTTCCCTTCAAATGTTCTATTGAGATGTATATTTTTTACTTTTTGGGAAAAGAGAAAAAAAACTAAATGAATACTAAAGGTAAAATGGTGATGCACCTAATATGGATAAAAATAATGCAATCTGATTCACAATGTTTGCTCAGAAATCTAACTTCTACACAATCCAGACTTGGCATAAATATCACAAAAATGATTCTAAGGAAGGTTTGAAAACATGTTTTTATGAAGGAAATGGTTTTTTCACAACATAAAAAGACTATTTCTGTTTAACACAACCTAAGACCTGTGATGAATTTATGCTTTAATGCTGTAAACAATGAGGTGAGACAATAATTTTGAAAGTTTAATAATAAAACACAACAAAATTTCATCAAAATCACTTCAACATTCAACACTAAAAGGAAAGGTAATTCAACTGATCTGAAATAACAAAGGAAAGCTTTGCAAAAAGACAAAAGATAACCTGTAACATGCCGATCTCTCAATAAAACTGTAAAAGTGAGCTGCAAGAATTCTCCAATCTATCTGAATCAGAATGAGAATCAAGAACTAGCAAAAATAGACTTTTGCTTTACAATATATAGGCTTGCTCTCTCCAAGAGACATGCAAAAAAAATATAGACTTGTAGATAACTACCTCTAAAAATACTCATTCTCGAGCAACCTCAAAAATCTTAAAAATTAGTGTCTAAAACTGCCTCAAATTGAGCAAGAATAGCTTCAATTTGGGCTTTTCCATGTGTTTGACCAAAATTTTGACCAAGGATCCTAAAAACATTTCTAAAAGTCATGCAAAACCTCCTAGGTGGCCTAGTTAACTCAACTAATCAATTTGCGTGATTTTGCATGAGCAAATTTGATTGTGAGTAAATAATAAAGTAATAAAATATTACTCTATTATTGGTTACAATTTGCTTTATTTTTGATTTTACAACTTGTGAAAAATAATAAAGTAATTTATGAGTATTACTATATTATTTATTTACAATTAATAAATGTGTAAAATCGTGCATGATTAGAAGAAAAATATACTCCTTATCACTCCAATACATTTGCCTATTTTGCAAAATAGGACTTAGGAATAATTACAAAATTTCTTATCACTCTAATATATTTGAGAAAAAAAATATCTCCCTCTGCAAGGAAAATAAAAGAACTCAGTCACTCCTATAGCATTCCATGCACAAGACAAAATTGCATATATATCCTTATCACTCCCTCTTGTTGACATTGTGCACATACATCCATTTCTCAAATCTCCTTATATACCCATATGCAAAATTTGAGTTAAGGAAAGAAAACAACTCCACTATGCAATTTGATCCCATGCATAAAAATGTCCATCATATACTGTCACCATCAATACTGCTACCATGCAAATTGCCACATCACTACAAGACAAATACCTTATTAGCCATGAAGTCATATCTCCACCATGCATAATGAGCTTACCCTTGAACTCCATGTATTTCATATGCATATACCATGTTTAAAAATCATCCACCCTCTTGGCTGTTAGTCACCATGCATAAACTTGAAACCTATCCTTGGATGCTTGGAAATGGACAAGGGACCTAAGCATGTGATTTGTTATGCCTCCACCATTCAACCACCAAGGAATCTTCACCATGCATAAAATGTTATAAGGCTTGGAGCCTTCCGACATGTTATATTAGTCTCTTGACTTAAAAAGAGCCAACCTCCAAAGGGTTGTTGTCGGCCATTATGTGTTATGATTGCTAGGGAAAGTCTTGACCCTGATAGCAAATTTGGATAAGGTAATAATTGGTTTTTCTTAAGTCAAAAATTGCACTTGAGCAAAAAGAACCTTTGAACAAAATAGGGAAACAAACCTACCTTTGTTCATTCACTCTTCTTTTGATTTCTCTCTTTGACCTCTGCACAAATCATATCGGCTGAGGGTTTCAAGTAGCTCCATGGTGGCTCTGGTTTTCTCCTTTCAATGGCTCTTCGTTGTTGTTGCCATAAAACTCTATATGAGCCAGGAAGAAGGTAACTTTGCTCTCTAGAATTTATGAAACATTTGAGTATCTATAGCTTCCTTCATCTGTATGGTCACAAACTTCTTCACTATTATAAACTCCTCCATTGTTGTGCACTCTTCTCTTACCTTTGTTCTGTTTCTATGTTTCTTTGGTGACGGTCTTCATCTTCTCTTCTTCGAAGTTTGAGGCCACTGTGAGGCCGTGGAAGATCTTTCTTCCTGCTAGCAACAAGGTAAGCACTTGCTATCTAGTCTATGTAGTTTCATTCTTCTTTGGTCTCACTCCTTATAGCATGATAAACTGTAAATAGACGTGGGTATTGCATTTTATAGCAAAAAATGTTGTCTCTGTTAGCCATGGCTGCATATTTCTTCTTTTGCCTTAATCTGTTTCATATGCAGAAAACCTAAGGGTTTTGAAGTAGGGTTTCGACTTCTCCATTTCCAAAACCTCTACCTGCCATGACTATGCTTCTCTTGTTAATAGGCATAACAAACTGTAACTTAATAGAGGGTTTGTGAGCTTTGAAGTTTAGAGTTTCACTTCATCATACACAGAAAATTCTTGTAATGCCACGGCCATACTGTTTTACTTGATCTCTTTCTCTTTATACTGTAAGAAATGAAAGATTTGATGTATCTGTGAAGAAATCTTGTTTATTTCGTAGATGGGTATACCCTCTTTCTTGTTTCTTGTTCCTCCTTGTTGGTTATGAATGTATCATGGCATATGTTTGAAAGCTCCTAACTGTGTTTGCAAAAATCTCATTAGGGTTTGGTCCTTTGACATGGGTATACAACATTTTCAAAAAGAATGGCTTCTTTCTATGCAGCACCACATTGACTGTGATCTTGTCTCCATCTATTGGCAAAAGTTTAAGGGTTTTGAAGTATTAGAAATGGGTTTTCTTGCTTTATTTCTCATAATACTTCTCACCTCCTTGTGACTGTCTCGCATTTACTAATGACTCATTTACCTTATTATTCCACTATGGCTAATGGGTAGAAGCATATGTTAATATTCTGTTATGACAGTAACCTTTTGATATTCTATATAATGGCTTTGACATTTACCTCCATTTGCATCTGTAGCATAGATTTCACCATTTTGGAAGGTTCTTCTGTGGAATATCTCTTCAGGTTGCATGAATGTAATGTGATGAACTGTTTGGCTGTGTCATCATCATTTGACTATGGGACTGTCTTTCTACTATAATTGGATTCTACCATGGAATAGAGATTAAGGTGTCTTCTTCTTTACTATTTGTGGCATTCTTGAAATGCACCTGTAGCTTGGATAACATGCTTTTTTGTTTCTTGTTGTCTTTCAAGTCTTATCTGTAGCATAGCTACATGTCTTTATTCCATCTTGGCTGGTACACCTGTAGCATGCCTTCGTGCATCGTTAGATCTCTTTTGGTTGTTCATACCTTTATCATTATGCACCTTTGTATTATAAATATATGTCCTGTGTCCCTCCATTCATCTGTGATCATTCATGTGCATCTTCAGACTGCCTATCTTATCATTTCTCATGTTCCTCTGTAGGTGGGCAATGACCATTATGATGTATCATGAATGTCTCCTGCTTATTTAAACTACTTCACAGGTCACTGTCATGACTATTATGGTGATGGTGACTGTATTATGATAGAACAACTGGCATAGAGATTAAGCTGTCTTCTTCTTGACTGTTTGTCTTATCATTTTTCATGTTCCTCTGTAGGTGAGCAATGACCATTATGATGTATCATACTACTTCATGATCACTATCATGACTGTCTATAATGAAGATGACTGCATTTATTCTTGTTTCTTGCAATGTATCTTTCTTTATGGCATCATTACATCTTTTGACTACACTATATCTCTGACTGCATCTTGTATGGCATCCTCTTTACTGTGTGGCACTTCTTCTGTGTGAATCTTGCATGGCATCCTCTCCTTACTGTGTTGTATCTACTTTAGTCATAACTGTTTCTCATTTGATCTTGAAATTTGACTTGACTATCATGTTGGAGGTCCATTCACTATGTTGGGGTATTTGCTCATGCATTATATGCTTCATCCCTTGATGCTTGACTATTTGAACATCTTACTCCATTTAGAATGTAGCATTTGATCTTCATGTATCTTTTGATGGTTTGAAGTTCTAAGGCATTGGTGGTATCCTTTTATAAAGTTTATATCTTTTTTTTGGATGACTGCACACCTATCATACATATTGTGAAGTCTTATTTAATGGCAGTCAAGTTGGCATATTGTTTTACAATTGTCTTGCCTTCCACTGTTCTATTTGCTGTTCCATGTGGCATTTACTTGACTCCTTCTATGAGACACTTGTAACTTTGAATGTGATATAACTATTTAAACTTTGATCATCTTTAAATAGTATGAAAACAATATGAGAAATACCTGGTATGCAATGCTGTTTCATCTTACTCCTTTGTCATAATGAGATGACCTTTACAAGATTTATTCTACAACTTGTTCAAATGATACATAAGTTCTTGTATCTTCCTTGCTCTGTCTCTCTTCTCTTTATCAGGCACAATAATCTAAAACTTGTATCACTCTTGAGATGACTGTAATCTGATTTTCTGAATTTATCTTTTCGTCAATCTTGATTCAGTCATATAGCTCTGATTTGTTTCAATTAACTGTAATGATGTCATGATGACATCTTCTTTATGTAAGTTGATTAGATGATGCATGATATAGCTTAGAATGATGCATCCTGTCTTTTTTTGGTACTCTTTTCAAAAATATGAAAAGAAACATGCTGGACTCAAACCCTTGTGGGAGCCACATTTAATCCACATGTTTATTTATCTTCAAATCAGCAACAAAATTTGTCCTATACTTGCACAGTGAACAAACAAGTTAGCATAAAAAAGTACCTGATAGCATTGATTGATCCCCTTCATGATTTCTTCTTGATCTGTATCATTATCTGATCTGAATTCTTATCTGAATGCATGATATGATAAGTAGATGTCTCTGTTTGATAAAAGCATGTGATAACTGTAAACATCCATAGCACTAACGGGGTGGTCCCAAATTTTTTTGCAGGTTTCAACTGGATGGTGGCTTGGATTGAAGCATGAAGACTAAAGACTTGAAGACCAGCTTCAACAACAACCTCCATCATCAGGCAATGATGGATGTTTAGATTTATCATATGTTATTTTCTCTTTTCTTTTATCAAACAGATACATAGCTTGCAATTCTGTAATTGCTCAGTTTAGTTACTCCCACAGCTTGTGTGGGACACATTTGAATATTTCTTTAAAACATGATTAGTTAGTTTCTCTGATGCATATAATGTATATATTTTTTCCTTTTTAATCAATGCATGAGATAAAGTAACACATACTTGGATGTATGTTCAAAACATGACATGAAATAATAGTGTAATGCAACATCTTTATCTCTTTTATTCAAAACTGATTAATCTGAATAATCAATTTAACTTATAACTCCTGAAAGATCAAACTTTGTAGAACAATTGTATCTCCTTGAATGTTTGATCCTTTGATGATCAATTCTTTTGTCATGATAACTTATCAGTCCTGATTGGACTGATGGGTTATCCTGACAACTAGATCCTCTTTTCAACTTTGTCAAAGTGTCAACCATTCAAGAATGCATAACCTTGAAGTCTTCTATTATTCATTCTAAACAATTACACCTAGTTCCAACTAATTTTTAGTGTGAACAAAAAATTAGTAACATTTCTGGCGACCTCTCAGGGGCGTTTGCCTGCTAAATAGTTTAGAACTAGTAGCCTTGCCTTCTCATTGGGCATAGAGTCATTTCTACCCTGAACTTGGAGAAATTCTGCAACTCAAACTAACTGAAAACAACAGCAGCAACTAACTGAAAAAAACTGAAACTAAAACTGATTTGCTTAAAATAGAACCAGCTACATGTGCATAAGCACTTCTTGGAAAAAACAACAAAACTGAAACTAACTGTGCAAAAGCACTTATTTGCAGCATAAGGCTACCTTACTTAGTAACATATCTTGAGGTGAATCCCGTTAACTAGGATTGGCAACACCTCACCATCTAACTTAGCAAGCTGAAATGCATTATTTTGCTTACACTCTGTGATTATATATGGTCCATCCCATATTGCATCAAACTTTGTATGTTGTCCTGGTCTACTTTTCAATTCATTCCACTTGAAAACTAAATCTCCTTTATAAACCCTTGGTACTGCTCTTTTATCAAAAGTCCTTTTCATTTGGGCCTGGTGCACTTCCAATCTTTTCAAGGCCTCCTTTATGATCTCTTCAAGTTTAATCAGTTGTGCAAGCCTGATTTCCATTGGCTGTTCTTCAAGTAACTCTAGCTCTTTTATATAACTAAGTGTTGGCAACTCCACTATTATTGGTAACTTGGCTTCTTTTCCATATGTAAGCACATAAGGTGAATTACCTGTTGATCTTTTAGGTGTAATCCTATTAGCCCACACTGCTAACTTTAATCCATCATGCCAAGACCTCTAATTCTCATCAATTGTTTTCTTTATAATCTTAATCAGATTTTTGTTAGTTGATTTAGCCTGTCCATTACTTTGAGGGTAATAATTTGATGAAGTATTCAAGAATATGTTATTTTTGATAGACCAATCAGATATTCTTAATCTAATGAATGCTAAAGCATTATGTTAAATAATTGAGTCAGGAGTTCCAAACCTAAATACTAGATCTTGATAAAAATTCAGGATTGATGTTTCATTAGCATCTTTCAAAGCAACTGCTTCAGTCTACTTAGTGAAATAATCCGTAGCAGTCAAAATCCACTTGTGTCCCTGGCTTGAAGGTGGATTAATAGGACCAATGAAGTCCAATCCCCACTTGCCAAATGGCTGATCCACTTGAATTGGATGCAAGGGCATTGCTGCCAGCCTTTGTATACTTGAAAAAACTAAACATTTAAGACATTTCTTTACCCATTCATGAGCATCCTTGAACATGTCAGGCCAATAGTAACTAGCTCTCATTATTTTTAGAGCTGTTGTTCTAGCTGCAAAGTGACCTCCAGCAGGTCCATCATGAAATTCTTCTAGAATCTTCTGAGTCTGATCTGGCTGTACACATCTTAGTAAAACATTGTTAAAATCTCTCTTGTATAGAATTCCATTAATTATGGCATAATGGATTGCCTGTAATCTGTAATATCTTCTTTTAGATCTGTCCAGGCCCTGTGGACAATCACCAGTGTTTAGATAATGAATCATATCATGCATCCAACTTGCAAGGGGGTCTGGGACATTAGCTGTTTCATTGTTTTGAAGCACTGTCTCAGCCTCTTCTTCAAGTTCCTTGCCGTATCCTTCATTTCCTGCAAGCTGTTCACACAGTCCTTTGCCTCAGACCAGCTTGGTTACCTTAATTTGTATGTCATATTCCATGACCTTTGTTATCCACCCCGCTCTCTTATCATTTAAATCTTTACTGAGCAAAAATTCTCACTGTTGGTTGAGCAACCATTAATTGAATTCTATTATTTGAAAGCATGTGTTTGAATTTCTTTAAGCTCCTGATAACAGCTAATACATGCTTTTCAACAAAATAATATCTTACCTCGTAGTCATGCAGAACTTGGTTGAAAAATGCCACAGGTTGTTCCATTCCTTCACTGTTTTGCTGACATAGCATAGTTGATATAGTATCCACACTGCCAAATGCATATAAAATGAATTCTTTATCAAAATTTGGATTTATCAGAGTTGGAGCAGCAGCAAGTACTTCCTTTATTTCTTCAAAGCTCTGCTTTCCTTCTTTGGTGCAGCTGAAGGGAATATTCTTCTTTAGCATTGCTGTAAGAGGTTGTAAAAGTGCTGCTATGTTTGGAATAAACCTTTCTTATGTGCAGGAAGAGGTAATGCCAGTATTGCAGTAATTCTTTTAGGATCAATTGATATTCCATCCTTAGACACAATGTGTCCTAGCAGTTTGCCTTCATGAATAGAGAAAATACTCTTCTTTGGGTTCAATGATACCCCAAATTCTCTACATGTCTCAAAGATTAGTCTTAAATGATGAAAATGATCTTCGACTTTTTTAGAAAAAAATAATCACATCATCTAAGTATACAAGCACAATTTTATTAATCAGGCCTTGAAAAGCCATGTCCATTACCCTCTGAAATGTTGCACCTGCATTTCATAAGCCAAATGGCATCTTTCTGTATGCTAGTGTGCCCCATTTTGTGGTAAAAGCTGTCTTGTATTGATCTTCCTCTTTCACAAGAATTTGGTTATAACCTAAATAACCATCCAGTAAAAAAATCTTTTTGATCCAGAAACAATCTGCCATATCTGTTCCATAGATGGTAAAGGATAATGATCCTTTAAAGATGCTCTATTTAAATCACAGAAATCAACACATAATCTGATTTCTCCATTTTTCTTTCTAATAGGAACCAAGTTAGAAACCCATGAAGTATGTTTGATAGGAAAAATGATATTACCTCCAATGAGTTTACTGAGTTCTATTTTCATGAGCACTTCTAGTTTAGGATTCAATGGTCTTTCCTTCTGTCTGACAGGTTTAGCTTTAGGTTCCAACTCTATTGTGTGTTGAGCTAACTCAGGGTTGAAACCTTTCAGATTTCCATATTCCCATGCAAACATTTTACTGAACTCTTGACAAAGTTAGATTAATGCTTGTTGTTCTTGTTTTGTACATATCCTTCCCAGCTTGAGCAATTTTCCTTTAAAGATCTCAATAGGTTCATAATGTTCTTGCTTTATTGACAAGCTGGCCTTGTCCTTTCTTACTTGATCATCAGTATTAAAGATAGATTCCAAGGTCACTAAGCCCTTGGGTAGCTTATTTGATCTTAACTGAAGTATTTGACCATCATATTGTTGTACAAAATTTTGTTGATTACCTGCAGAAAATTCAGCTTCTTCCATTAAGAAATTTACAATCTGTTCATCACTATCAAACACTTGCCAACTGATATTATTATCTGGAACTGATGGTCTAACATCAATTTTTACATATAAAGGAGAGTGAATATTCTATTCAGCTCCTATAGTAGCTAGTTTGTCAGCTTGCTTGTTATCAGTTCTAGGTACAAATATGAGATTAAATGCATCAAACTCTTCTATCATGTCCCAAACTCTATGTTTGTATAATTTCAGCAAGTCATTTTTTGTAGCAGCAAGGTTTCTGACTTGTTTAATCACTAACTCACTATCTCCAAACAGTTTTAAACATCTAATTTTTCTCTTCCTTGCCCATTCTAATCCATGAACTAAAGCCTCAGATTCAATTGAGTTGTTAGAACAACTGAAAGCAAATATGAAAGATGAATAATATTTCTCACATGTGGGAGAAACTAAAATAGCTCCTCCTCCAGCTCCTACCTTGCTTCTAGAACCATCAAAAAATAGTTCCCAAACATCATTTTCAGATTCTACAGTTTGATATTTTTCTTCTTTAATCAGATTTGGAATAACTGTATTATTTTCTTGAATCATGTACACACCAAGACCAATCTCATCCATTTGCTCAAATGGATTTGTTTCATGATTTTTTGCTGCCCATTGGTCTAGAACCAAATATGGAATTCCTTCCAAAGGTGTATTTGGATCTTGGACAAGAATTAGATCCTCTTGATAAAAAATGAGAAGATTTGCATTTATAGAACTGGGTGTGTAAGGTTCCAAATGATATTTTGCTAGTGGTTCAGACTTGATTGTAACCTTGGTTCCATATCTAGTTTTGAAGAATAAATGTGTCAAATCAGATGATAAATACCCTCCTAACCTTGTTGTAAAATCTCTGGATAAGCAAATGGCAAAGGTAGGTGGTAAATCAATGACATAAATGTCCTGGTATATAACAAAGTTTGGACAAGCATGCAGAGTAAGGCCTAAATTTTTGAACATTTCAACTGTACTTACTTCAGTTCCATCCATTTGTACAACACCTCTAACAACAGATTCATATTTCAGACCTAACTTATTAGCTATCTGTTTTGGCATAACTGAACTGTTGGCTCCTGAATCTATCATGCAATTATGTACTAAATAATCACCCACAATCAAAGTGACATAAAACGGTGGAGGTTTACCTACTGGTTTAGACTGTTCTATTCTTTTTTCTATTTCATTTGCAATCATAATATGAGGTTGATGTGATTTTTGTACCTCATTTGACAAAGGCAACTAGGATAGAGCATTTTGTAACAAATCCTTTTGTCTTGGTATGTGTAAAGCATCTAAAATAGACATGCTTACTGTTGTCTTTTTCATATGATCCAAAATATTAAAAACAGGGCCACTAACCTTTTGCTGTACTTTTGGGACATCAACCTTTGGTTGGCCTTTTGTTGGCTGTTTATTTTCTGTAGTTGGCTGTCTTGACAAAATGTGCAAATTTTTTGATGTAGAGGCTTGATTTTGCTCATTCTGAGTTGTAGAAACTATATTTTTCCCTTTATCAGTTGGCTGTGATACATTTCCAACTTGCTGTTTTCCAATTTCAGCTTGCTGATTTGTATTTCCGGATTGTTGCTACAAGTCAACAACTCTCTTTTTCGATCTTGTGTTTGTTGCAATATTAGTAAAAGATTGCTTTTGACCTGGCAACTGATTTACACCACAAAATTCATTAGCCTGCCAATTCATTAAAGCTTCATCAGGATTAACATACTGAGGCTAAATGTCCAGCTAGTTGTTTACATCACTTGCTAAATTTTTTGCAGCAACATAGTTATCTGTACCATCAAAGCTTGACTTACTATTCCATTTGGACAAGTGGCCTGATTATGAGGATGATTACAAGGATAGCACCATGCATCGTCTTGAACCATGTTGTTCTGTATGGGCACTATTTCTTTTGATGTACTGACAACATTTGGATTGTATTGCTGATTTGGCCTATTGTTGTAATTTCTTCTTTGACCCTGATAATCTGCCTGATAACCAGGTCTATTTGCTTGGTAAGGGGCTGCTTGGTAAAGTCTGTTATTCTGATTTGTTTGAATTTTTAGACTCACTAAGTCATTACTCACAGTCTGCAGTATTTTTGCTTTGCTTTGTTGATTTTCTTTCAGCTCTCTAAATTTAGATTGAATGGGATCTGTATTATTTTGTGTGTTTGCTGAATAACCAAAAGATGGTATTACTGAAATATGTGGTGCTGAAATTGGTATTAAAGGCTGTATATCTGGAAAAATTGGCATTAGGGGCCTAGGTGCTATCTTACTAGCTTGTATTAAACTGGTTTTTGCTCTTATTGCAATATCAAAAGTAGTTGGTAAAGTTACCCCTCCCATGGATTGTATCATAGCAACAATATCAGAATTTAATGCCCTTAAATAATACAAAAATACATGCTCTGGTGATGGTTTCACTGTTTTAGGAATTCTATTCCATGTTTTCTAAAATTTGAAATTAAAATCTGTCATTTGCTCTTGTGGATCCCTCTTAATAGTAGTCATTTGTTCAACTAATGATAAATGATCAGACTTATCCTAAAATTGCCTATTCAAAGAAGCACCTAATTCATCCCAAGATCTAATTGAATTTACTCTTAAGCCTCTAAACTATTGAAGAGCTTTACCTTTTAATGATGCTGCCAACAACCTGATTGCAATGTTTTCTTCGGTGATGTGGTGAACAACACATAAAGATGCCACATTTCTGATATGTTTAATGGGTGTAGTCCCATCTTCTCCTATAAAACTTGGTAAACTTTTGAATGCAGCCATCAGTATGTCATCATGCTGATTCAGATTCAAAGGGCTGCCTCCATTAAAAGGCACAAAAGGCTGATTTCAAGGTGGTGTGGATTTCTTCCACCTCCTCCACCTCCTCCACCACCTTTGGGTGGTGGTAACACTTCTCCACCTCCTCCACCAGGAGGTGGTAATACTCCTCCTCCTAATAAAGACATTGGAGTGGGTAAAACTTGAGCTAGTGTTTGGACTGAAACTTCTTGAAATATTTCTCGTAATACAAGCTCTTCAGTAGTAAACTTGAGAAGAAGTGGTTCCTCTTGGAAAACATGAATTTGTTCTTCTGGGCTTGCAAGTGGAGAACTTAAAAATTTTGTTGATGAACTTGCAAACAATGGATTCTGATGTGAAGCAAAGTCAGGATGTGTACTTGGCAGATCTATAACAACTGATAAATATGTTGTATTAGCCTCTTTCTCTACTTTTATCCTCCTTTTTGGTGGAGATAACTGATTATGCTTCTTCTTAGAATTTTTACTTGACCTTGTTTGATATTTTTTCATAGGCTGCAAGATCTGATCTAAAAAAACTAAAGTATAAGAGTCACCAAGTACTGATAAGAAACCTCTAAAAGGATGGAATCCAAAAACAACAAAAATAAATAAGTCCTTTTGAACTGAAAATCAGTTCAAGGTCTCACCGGGCGTGCCAAAAACTGTTATCACTAGGAATTGCACCCGTATGCAAGGTTGGTTAAAGCACTAGAATTCTATGTAACATGGGACTAATCTTAGGTTGTTGGTGCCCTATGATGAGATTAGACCTCCAGATTGTGGGCTGGTTCCCTTCAAATGTTCTATTAAGATGTATGTTTTTTATTTTTTGGGAAAAGGGAAAAAAGAAACTAAATGAACACTAAAGGTAAAATGGTGATGCACCTAATATGGATAAAAATAATGCAATCCGATTCACAATGTTTGCTCAAAAATATGACTTCTACACAATCCAAACTTGGCATAAATATCACAAAAATGATTCTAAGGAAGGTTTGAGAACAAGTTTGTATGAAGGAAATAGTTTTTTCACAACATAAAAAGACTATTTCTATTTAACACAACCTAAGACCTGTGATGAATTTATGCTTTAATGCTGTGAACAATGAGGTGAGACAATAATTTTGAAGGTTTAATAATAAAACACAGCAAAATCCATCAAAATAACTTCAACATTCAACTCTAAAAGGAAAGGTAATTCAACTGATCTGAAATAACAAAGGAAAACTTTGCAAAAAGACAAAAGATAACCTGTAACCTGCCGATCTCTCAATAAAACTGTAAAAGTGAGCTAGAAGAATTCTCTAATCTGTCTGAATCAGAATGAGAATCAAGAACTAGCAAAAATAGACTTTTGCTTTACAATATATAGGCTTGCTCTCTCCAAGAGGCATGCAAAAAAAATATAGACTTGTAGATAACTGCCTCTAAAAATACTCATTCTCGAGCAACCTCAAAAATCCTAAAAATTAGGGTCTAAAACTGCCTCAAATTGAGCAAGAATAGCTTCAATTTGGGCTTTTCCATGTGTTTGGCCAAAATTTTGACCAAGGATCCTAAAAATACTCCTAAAAGTCATGCAAAGCCTCCTAGGTGGCCTAGTTAACTCAACTAATCAATTTGCGTGATTTTGCATGAGCAAATTTGATTGAGTAAATAATAAAGTAATAAAATATTACTCTATTATTGGTTACAATTTGCTTTATTTTCGATTTTACAACTTGTGGAAAATAATAAGTAATTTATGAGTATTACTTTATTATTTATTTACAATTAATAAATGTGTAAAATCGTGCATGATTAGAAGAAAAATATACTCCTTATCACTCCAATACATTTGCTTATTTTGCAAAATAGGGCTTAGGAATAATTACAAAATTCCTTATCACTCCAATATATTTGAGAAAAAAAATATCTCCCTTTGCAAGGAAAATAAAAAGAACTCAGTCACTCCTGTATCACTCCACACACAAGATAAAATTGCATAAATATCCTTATCACTCCCTCTTGTTGACATTGTGCACATAAATCCATTTCTCAAATC
This sequence comes from Cunninghamia lanceolata, assembly GCA_027924645.1. Taxonomy (NCBI): domain Eukaryota; kingdom Viridiplantae; phylum Streptophyta; class Pinopsida; order Cupressales; family Cupressaceae; genus Cunninghamia; species Cunninghamia lanceolata. Next base: position 7,439,928 of record BSBN01000082.1, read on the forward strand.
TCCTTATATTCCCATATGCAAAATTTGAGTTAAGGAAAGAAAACAACTCCACTATGCGATTTGATTCCATACATAAAAATGTCCAACATATGCTGTCACGATCAATACTACTACCATGCAATTGCCACATCACTACAAGACAAATACCTTATTAGCCATGAAGTCATATCTCCACCATGCATAATGAGCTTACCCTTGAACTCCATGTATTTCATATGCATATACCATGTCTAAAAATCATCCACCCTCTTGGCTGTTAGTCACCATGCATAAACTTGAAACCTATCCTTGGATGCTTGCAAATGGACAAGGGACCTAAGCATGTGATTTGTTATGCCTCCACCATTCGACCACCAAGGAATCTTCACCATGCATAAAATGTTATAAGGCTTGGAGCCTTCCCACATGTTATATTAGTCTCTTGACTTAAGAAGAGCCAACCTCTAGAGGGTTGCTGTCGGCCACTATGTGTTATGATTGCTAGGGAAAGTCTTGATCCTGACAACAAATTTGGATAAGGTAATAATTGGTTTTTCTTAAGTCAAAAATTGCACTTGAGAAAAAAGAACCTTTGAACAAAATAGGGAAACAAACCTACCTTTGCTCATTCACTCTTCTTTTGATTTCTCTCTTTGAGCTCTGCACAAATCATATTGGCTGAGGGTTTCAAGTAGCTCCCTGGTGGCTCTGGTTTTCACCTTTCAATGGCTCTTCGTTGTCATTTCCATAGAACTCTATATGAGCCAGGAAGAAGGTAACTTTGCTCTCTAGGATTTATGAAACATTTGAGTATCTGTAGCTTCCTTCATCTATATGGTCACAACCTTCTTCACTGTTATAAACTCCTCCATTGTTGTGCACTCTTCTCTTACCTTTGTTCTGTTTTTGTGTTTCTTTGGTGACGGTCTTCATCTACTCTTCTTCAAAGTTTGAGGCCATGGAAGATCTTTCTTCCTGCCAGCAACAAGGTAAGCACTTGCTATCTAGTCTCTGTAGTTTCATTCTTCTTTGGTCTCACTCCTTATAGCATGATAAACTGTAAATAGACGTGGGTATTGCATTTTATAGTAAAAAATGCTGTGTCTTTGTTAGCCATGGCTGCATATTTCTTCTTTTGTCTTAATCTGTTTCATATGTAGAAAACTTGAGGGTTTTGAAGTTTTGAAGTAGGGTTTTGACTTCTCCTCTATTTCCAAAACCTCTACCTGCCATGGTTATGCTTCTCTTGTTAATAGGCATCAAAAACTGTAACTTAATAGAGGGTTTGTGAGCTTTGAAGTTTAGGGTTTCACTTCATCATGCACAAAAAATTCTTGTAATGCCACGGCCATACTGTTTTACTTGATCTCTTTCTCTTTATACTGTAAGAAATGAAAGATTTGATGTATCTGTGAAGAAATCTTGTTTATTTCGTAGATGGGTATACCCTCTTTCTTGTTTCTTGTTCCTCCTTGTTGGCTATAAACGTACCATGACATCTATTTGAAAGCTCCTAACTGTGTTTGCAAAAAACTCATTAGGGTTTGGTCCTTTGACATGGGTATACAACCTTTTCAAAAAGAACGGTTTCTTTCTGTGCAGCACCATCTTGACTGTGATCTTGTCTCCATCTGTTGGCAAAAGTTTAAGGGTTTTGAAGTATTAGAAATGGGTTTTCTTGCTTTACTTCTCATAATACTTCTCACCTCCTTGTGACTGTCTCGCATTTGCTGATGACTCATTTACCTTATTATTCCACTGTGGCTAATGGGTAGAAGCATATGTTAATATTCTATTATGATAGTAACCTTTTGATATTCTATATAATGGCTTTGACATTTACCTGCATTTGTATCTTTAGCATAGATTGCACCATTCTGTAAGGTTCTTCTATAGAATATCTCTTTGGGTTGCATGAATGTAATGTGATGAACTTTTTGGCTGTGTCATCATCATTTGACTGTGGGACTATCTTTCTACTATAACTGGATTCTAGCATGGCATAGAGATTAAGCTGTCTTTTTCTTTACTGTTTGTGGCATTCCTGAAATGCACCTGTAGCTTGGATAACATGCTTTTTTGTTTCTTGTTGTCTTTCAAGTCTTATCTGTAGCATAGCTACATGTCTTTATTCCATCTTGGATGGTACACCTGTAGCATGCCTTTGTGCATCTTCAGATCTCTTCTGACTATTCAAACCTTTATCATTATGCACCTTTGTATTATAAATATATGCCCTGTGTCGTTCCATTCATCCGTGATCATTCATGTGCATCTTCAGACTGCCTATCTTATCATTTCTCATGTTCCTCTATAGGTGGGCAATGACCATTATGATGTATCATGAATGTCTCCTGCTTATTTAAAATACTTCACAGGTCACTGTCATGACTGTTATGGTGATGGTGACTGTATTATGATAGAACAACTGGCATAGAGATTAAGCTGTCTTCTTCTTGACTATTTGTCTTCTCATTTTTCATGTTCCTCTGTAGGTGAGCAATGACCATTATGATGTATCATACTACTTCATGATCACTGTCATGACTGTCTATAATGAAGATGACTACATTTATTCATGTTCTTTCAATGTATCCTTCTTTATGGCATCATTACATCTTTTGACTACACTGTATCTTTGAATACATCTTGCATGGCATCCTCTTTACTGTGTGGCACTTCTTCTTTGTGAATCTTGCATGGCATCCTCTCCTTACTGTGTTGTATCTACTTTAGTCATAACTGTTTCTCATTTGATCTTGAAAGTTGACTTGACTATTATGTTGGAGGTCCATTCACTGTGTTGGGGTATTTGCTCATGCATTATATGCTTCATCCCTCGATGCTTGACTATTTGAACATCTTCCTCCATTTAGAATGTAGCATTTGATCTTCATGTATCTTTTGATGGTTTGAAGTTCTGAGGCATTGGTGGCAGCCTTTTGCAAAGTTTATATCTTCTTTTTGGATGACTGCACACCTATCTCATACATATTGTAAAGTCTTATTTAATGGTAGTCAAGTTGGCATATTGTTTTACAATTGTCTTGCCTTCCACTGTTCTATCTGCTATTCCAAGTGGCATTTACTTGACTACTTCTATGAGACACTTGTAACTTTGAATGTGATATAGCTATTTAAACTTTGATCATCTTTAAACAGTATGAAAACAATATGAGAAATCCCTAGTATGCAATGCTGTTTTATCTTACTCCTTTGTCATAAAGAGATGACCTTTACAAGATTTATTCTGCAACTTGTTCAAATGATACATAGGTTCTTATATCTTCCTTGTTCTGTCTCTCTTCTCTTTATCAGGCACAATAATCTGAAACTTGTATCACTCTTGAGATGACTGTAATCTGATTTTCTGAATTTATCTTTTTATCAATCTTGATTCAGTCATATAACTCTGATTTATTTCAATCAATTGTAATGATGTCATGATGACATCTTCTTTATGTAAGTTGATTAGATGATGCATGATATAGCTTAGAATGATGCATCTTATCTTTTTTTGGTACTCTTTTCAGAAAAATGAAAAGAAACATGGTGGGCTCAAACCCTTGTGGGAGCCACATTTAATCCACATGTTTATTTGTCTTCAAATCGGCAACAAAATTTGTCCTATACCTGCACAGTGAACAAACAAGTTAGCATAAAATAGTACCTGATAGCATTGATTGATCTCCTTCATGATTTCTTCTTGATCTGTATTATTATCTGATTTGAATTCTTATTTGAATGCATGATATGATAAGTAGATGTCTCTGTTTGATAAAAGCATGTGATAACTGTAAACATCCGGAGCACTAATGGGGCTATCCCAAAATTTTTTGCAAGTTTCAACTGGATGGTGGCTTGGATTGTGAAGATTGAAGACTTGAAGACCAGCTTCAACAGAAACCTCCATCATCAGGCAATGATGGATGTTTAGATCTATCATATGTTCTTTTCTCTTTTCTTTTATCAAATAGATACATAGCTTGCAATTTTGTAATTGCTCAGTTTAGTTACTCCCACGGCTTGTGTGGGACACATTTGAACATTTCTTTAAAACATGATCAGTTAGTTTCTTTGATGCAAATGATGTATATGTTTTTCCTTTTTAATCAATGCATGAGATAAAGTAACAGATACTTGGATGTATGTTCAAAACATGACATGAAATAACATTGTAATGCAACATCTTTCTCTCTTTTATTCAAAACTGATTAATCTAAATAATCAATTTAAATTATAACTCCTGAAAGATCAAACTTTGTAGAACAACTGTATCTCCTTGAATGTTTGATCCTTTGATGATCAATTCTTTTGTCATGATAACTTATCAGTCCTGATTGGGCTGATGGGTTATCTTGACAACTGGATCCTCTTTTCAACTTTGTCAAAGTGTCAACCATTCAAGAATGCATAACTTTGAAGTTTTCTATTATTCATTCTAAACAATTACACCTAGGTCCAACTAATTTTGAGTGTGAACAAAAAATTAGTAACAATTACATTTTTGTACTTATTTTATGTGTTGTTGAATTTGTAAGGGTGCCCATTCTAGCGCACCCTTCCAAGGAAGGCACGCTCATTCTGGCACGCCCTCCCAAGGAAGGCACGCCCTCTCAAGGAAGGTGGGCCCTCGTCTCCTCGACGCGCCCTTCCCAAGAAGTTGCGCCCATTCTAGTACGCCCTTCCAAGGGAGGCGCGCCCCCTCACCCTCGACAAGCCCTTCCATTTTGGGCTTGATCTTCAAACCCTATACGTGCCAATTCTAGTGCATCCTTTAACCTAAATAGGTGAGACTTTCCCAGCTAGGTGATTCTATTAACAAAAGTTATCAGTGCGAATTGATTTGGGATTACTAAATATTCAGAGCGCACCATCTGATTGCAACAACTGGTAATAGAGGAATCTTTACTTATTGTGGCTTCTATTTTTTGCATTTCAAATTGGGCGCTGGGTTTCTTGGCCGGTAGTCTTAAACTAGATTTTCATCCTCCCAATGTAAAACAATTGTTATAGCCGGGACATTGAAATCTCGGCTGAATAAATGTACATCTCTTTTTATTGTTTAAATAACGAAAACTGACATCTAAATTGCATCGGAGGCAGGCTGGTTTAGAGGATTTGAAGAGAGTTTTAGTAAATTCTTGGCCTCGTCTGGTAGGTCAGAGAAATTAACCTGTAAATTTGCTTTGATAATATGTAATATACTCTAAGGATCCACAAGTGACTTACTATCTTTCAGAGACATTTGCATTCATAGATCCTGAAGAACTTCCATGACAACACAAGTTAGAAATGGTGGCTACTTATATGCTTCTCATAAAGAGATTTTAGAATAAATACTCAAAAGATGTTCCATATAAAGCATGACAAAAAAATAGATACCAAAAAATAGAAAAAAACTAAGAAAGAACGTGGCAAATCTTTAAAAAATTGTATGGCTTCAATCAATGATTAAGTAGTGGAAATAGTTGTAAGAGTATATATTATTATCTTTTTAGCTTTTTAAAAATTAATAAAGATTTTATTTATTAAAAAAATAATAATTAAAGAAGTTTTCTTGTGTGGAAATAGTTGTAAGAGTATGTATTATTATTTTTTTAGTTTTGCAGAGCGCCTTCCTAAGAGGACGTGCCTATTCTGGTGTACCCTTCCAAGGGAGGTCCACCCCCTCACCCTTAGCGTGCCCTTCCATTTTGGGTGCGCACTTCAAATCCTAGGCACGCCAATTGAGGTGTGCCCTTTAACCTAAATGGGTGCCACTTTTCCAGCTGGGCGCTTCTAGTAACATAAGTTTTCCTTTAACCTAAATGGGTGCCACTTTTCTAGCTGGGCGCTTCTAGTAACATAAGTTATTAATGTAAATTTTAATCTAAAGGGCTGTGAGAAGGAAATGGATCAAAAACATTCTAGAGGTAACGGAAATGAGTTTTTCCATTTTAATGAAGGAAGAAGTTCACACATGAATTCTTTTTGATTCTGATATGAGAAAAAGAAATTTTTTTGAAATTTCCAAAGGGTTAGGGTTATGATTTTGTAGACTGAGCAACACTTACTATTATTAATGATTCAACAAATTTCTTTTGATTTTAAAACTGTGTAAGGACTGATAAAGTTTTTACATTTTTGTACTTATTGTATGTGTTGTTGAATTTGGAAGAGCGCCCATTCTAGCGTACCCTTCCAAGGAAGGCACGCTCATTCTGGTGTGCCCTTCCAAGGAAGACACACCCTCCTCTCCTCAGTGCGCCCTTCCTAGGAAGTTACGCCCATTGTGGCACTCCCTTCCAAGGGAGCCGTGCCCCCTCACCCTCGACAAGCCCTTCCATTTTGGGTATGCCCTTCAAACCCTAGATGTGCCAATTCTAGTGCGCTCTTCAACTTAAATGGGCACCACTTTCTCAACTGGGCGCTTCTAGTAACAAAAGTTATCGGTGTGAATTGATTTTGGATTGCTAAATATTTAGAGTGTGCAATCTGATTGCAACAATTGGTAATAGGGAAATCTTTACTTAATGTGGCTTCCCTTTTCTACATTCCAAATTAGGCGTTGAGTTTTTTGGCTGGTAGCCTTAGACTAAATTTTCGTCCTGCCAATGTAAAGCAATTGTTACAGCCGGGACATTGAAATCTCAGCTGAATAAATTTGCATCTCTTTTTATTGTTTAAATAATAAAATTTGACATCTGAATTGCATTGGGAGTAGACTGCTTTAAAGGATTTAAAGAGAGTATTTACTAAATTCTTGGCCTTGTCTAGTAGCTTAGAGAAGTTACCCTGTAAATTTGCTTAGAGAATATGTAATATATTCCAAGGATCCACAAGTGACTTACTATTTTTCAAAGGCATTTGCATTCGCAGATCCTGAAGAACTTCCATGACAACACAAGTTAGAAATGATGGCTACCTATATGCTTCTCATAAAGAGATTTTAGAATAAACACCCAAAATATGTTCCTTATAAATTATGACAAAAAGATAGATATGAAAAGATAGAAAAAAACCAAAAAGGAGCGTGGGAAAATCTTAAAAAAATTGCATTGCTTGAATCAATGATTAAGTAGTGGAAATAGTTGTAAGAGTATATATTATTATCTTTTTAGCTTTTTAAAAAATAATAAAGATTTTATTTATTAAAAAAAATAATTAAAGAAATTTCTTGTGTGGAAATAGTTGTAAGAGTATGTATTATTATTTTTTTAGCTTTTCAGAGTGCCTTTCTTAGGAAGACGTGCCCATTCTGGTGTACCCTTCCAAGGAAGGTCCGCCCCCTCACCCTCAGTGCGCCCTTCTATTTTGGGCGCACACTTTGAATCTTAGGCACACCAATTCAGGCGCGCTATTCAACCCAAATGGGTGCCACTTTTCCAACTGGGCGCTTCTAGTAACAGAAGTTATTAGTGTGAATTTTAATCTGAAGGGCCATGAGAAGGAAATTGATCAAAAATATTTTAGAGGTAACATAAACGAGATTTTCCATTTTTATGCAAGAAGAAGTTCCTCGCACGAATTATTTCCTTTTCTGGTATGAGAAAAAAAGTTTTTAAAATTTCCAAAGGTTTAGGGTTATGATCTTATAGATTGAGCAACATTTACCATTATTAATGATTCAACAAATTTCTTTCGACTTGAAGACTGTGTAAAGAGTGGTAAAATTTTATTACATTTTTGTGTTTATTGTATGTGTTTTTGAATTTGGAAGGGCGCCCATTTTGGCACACCCTTCCAAGGAAGGCACACCCTCATCTTCTTGGCGTGCCCTTTCCAGGAAGGTGCGCCCATTTTGGCGCGCTCTTCCAAGGGAAGCACGCCTCCTCACCCTCAACGTGCCCTTCCATTTTGGGTGCGCCCCTTCAAACCCCAGGTACCCTTCAACCTAAATGGGCGCCACTTTCCTAGCTGAGCGCTTCCAGTAATAGAAGTTATTGGTGCAAATTTTAATTTAAAGGGCTGTGCAAAGGAAATTGATCAAAAACATTCTGTAGGTAACAGAAATGAGTTTTCTATTTTTAGGGTATGTTTTAATCCTACGTTTTTAAATATTTTTGTTAATTTTTGGTATAAGTTATGTGTTAATCCGATCTTCTAGTGTAATGGAGAAATGAAATGTTATCGGTGCCAATTTTAATTTGAAGGTCTGTGAGAAGAAAATGGATCAAAAATATTCTCAAGGTAGCGGAAATAAGTTTTTCTATTTTAAGGTATGTTTTTTCTTCTGTGTTCTTTAATATTTCCACAGGAAGGGCGCGCCCTCTTCACCTCGGCGCGCCCTTCCAAGGAAGACACCCTCCTCTCCTTGGTGCACCCTTCCCAGGAAGGCACGCCCATTCTGGCGCGCCCTTCCATTTTGGGCGTGTCTTTCAAACCCTAAGAACGCCAACGCCCTTCAACCTAAATGGGCGCCACTTTCTCAGTTGGGCACTTCTACTAATAGAAGTTATTGGTGCAAATTTTAATCTGAAGGGTTGTGAGAAGAAAATAGATCAAAAATATTTTGGAGGTAACGGAAATGAGTTTTTTCATTTTTAGAGTATGTTTTTTTTCCCGCGTTCTTTAATATTTCTGTTGATTTCTTGTATAGGTTATGGGTTAATCCGATCTTTTAGTGTAGTGGAGAAATGAAATGTTATTAGTGCAAATTTTAATTTGAAGGGCTGTGAGAAGGAAATGAATCAAAAATATTATCGAGGTAACGGAAATCAATTTTTTAATTTTTGGGGTATGTTTTTTCTCTTGCATTCTTTAATATTTCTGTTGATTTCTTCTATAGGTTATGGGTTAATTCGATCATTCAGTGTAGTGGAGAAATGAAGCAGTGGGATTAAAAGCTGCAGATGGAAGCCGACATTAGAATAAATGAGAATATTAGAGTCTATTTACACGAGTGGAGCTAGAAGTCCACCTTTAGAACAAATGAAAGAAATTACCACCCAGATTCAGTGCTATGGCTGGACAGAGGAAAAGAACACGCTCTACTGGTTTGAAAATGCCAAAGCTAAGGAGAAATGGAAGAATAAAAAATTACAGACCAAGGGATGAAACCATGATATCTATGCTTTAATAATTTATTTATTTTTTGACTCTATGTTGAACTACTTACATTAAATTTTTTTTATTTCAGCCTTCCACTGGTGTTCAAGCAAATGGCGTTCACTTTTTCGTTTAAAAAACTCACCATCTAAGAGTCCTGTAGAACTGAGTATCATGAATCCTATAGAAGTAGGTATCTAAATCCAAGTTTTGTTGATTTTAAAGAGAATTATTGTGAAATTATTATTTATGATGATATGTATTAATATGCAGGAAGAAGTTCTTTGCACGAATTCTTTCTGATTCTGATATGAGAAAAATAAAGTTTTTGAAATTTCTAAAGGGTTGGGGTTATGATCTTGTAAGACTAACCAACACTTATTATTATTATTAATGATTCAACAATTTTTTTTAATTTTAAGGCTGTGTAAAGAGTGATAAAGTTTTATTACATTTTTGTGCTTATTGTATGTGTTGTTGAATTTAGAAGGGTGCACATTCTAGCACACCTTTCCAAGGAAGCCACACCCATTTTAGCGCATCCTTCCAAGGAAGGTGTGCCCTCCTCTCTTTAGTGTGTCCTTCTTGGCACGCCCCTCACCTTCGATGTGACCTTCCATTTTGGGTGCGTCTTTTAAACTGAATTGACGCGCCTTTCAACCTAAATGCACCACTTTTCCAACTGGACGCCACTTTCACAGTTGGGCACTTCTAGTAACAAAAGTTATTGGTGCAAATTTTAATCTAAAGGGCCGTGAGAAGAAAATGGATCAAAAACATTCTGGAGATAACGAAAATAAGTTTTTTCCATTTTTAGTGTATGTTTTTCTCCTACATTATTTAATATTTCTGTTGATTTTCTCGTATAGGTTACGGGTTAATCCGATCTTCTAGTGTAGTGGAGAAACAAAATGTTAGCGGTGCGAATTTTAATTTGAAGGGCTGTGAGAAGAAAATGGATCAAAAATATTCTTGAGGTAGCGGAAATGAGTTTTTCCATTTTTAAGGTATGTTTTTTCTCCTGCGTTCTTTAATATTTCTATTAGAAGGGCGCCCATTCTGGTATTCCCTTCTAAGAAAGGAGTGCCCATTTTGGTATGCCCTTCCAAAGAAGGCACCTAGAAGAATTTTTAGATGTTGTAATTGCAAGTGCCACTTCCAATCACCAAAGCCTTCACAAAAACTTAAGCACAAATTCTCTCTTGAATGATTTCAAATCGAAATTATTTCTTTCTTGACTGAAATTAATTCTTTCTTGAATGATTTCAAATTTTAATTAATTATTTATAGCCTATAATGTATGAATGAAATTTATAGATTCATTTTAGAGAGCTTGGAAATATGTTTGATAAGAAGTTTGGGCAACTTTAGAATATATATATATATATATATATATATATATATATAATTGTAAGGAATACAATTCTTTTTTACATAAATTTAGGCTAGTTAAACTATGAAATCAACAAGCATATTCGTTAAACTGCCTTAGATCAAGATAACTGTGTCAATATGAACCAAATTTAACACAATAATAATTCAAGAAATTCTATAAAAATGAGCTTAAAACTAAATAGAAATGTAAAATTCATGAATGCATAAAATCATCTTGAAAATGAACTATGGACAATATTTTCAAAAGGAAAGAAACAAAATTAAGGAGGGTTGTTCTTACAGATTGCTCCAGCAATCCAGCCCAAAAACTCTTCAAGTGTGTCTTCCCTTCACATTTCTATGGCTATTTATAGAAAAAAAATCAGTCTTTATCTAGAACAATCTTTTTCCAAGCACATGGTGGAAAGTTTAAGTTTTTGGAGTTAAGTCTAACTAATTTAATGCCTTCCTCCATTTAAAAATTTGAAATAAATTTTTGTAATTTTTTTTATTTAATCAATAAATGTTATATTTGAAAATTGACTTCGAAATGAGGGGAGTTGAATCCTCATTTATTTCTATTTTATTTTTAGTTTATTTATTTAAAACTTTGAATCATTATTATTATTTTGTTTTAAAACTTTAAGATAAATAATTTAATTATTATTGTTATTTCCACTATATTTTTAATGTAACTAGATAATTACATATCATTTAATATTTTAATTTAAATAGGTTATTAATAGCAGGAAGAAGTTCTTCGCATGAATTCTTTCCGATTCTGATATGAGAATTTTTTTTAAATTTTTTTAAAGGATTAGGGTTATGATCTTATAGACTGAGTAACACTTACTATTATTAATGATTCAACAAATTTTCTTTCGATTTTAAGGTTGTGTAAGGAGTGGTAAAGTTTTATTATATTTTTGTGCTTATTGTATGTGTTGTTGAATTTGGAAAGGCGCGCCCTTCTAGGAAAGGCGCACCCTCCTCTTCATAGCGTGCCCTTCCGAGGAAGGCGCGTCCATTCTAGCGTGCTCTACCAAAGGAGGCACACCCCCTCACTCTCAGTGCGCCCTTCTATTTTGGGCGTGCCCCTTCAAACCCTAGGCGCGCCAACTTGGCGCGCCCTTCACCCTAAATGGGCACCACCTTGCCAGTTGGGCACTTTTAGTAACAGAATTTATCGATGCGAATTTTAATCTAAAGGGTTATGAGAAGGAAATTGATTAAAAACATTCTGGAGGTAACGAAAATGAGTTTTTCCATTTTTAGGGTATGTTTTTCTCCTACGTTTTTTAATGTTTCTGTTGATTTTTCATATAGGTTATGAGTTAATATGATTTTCTAGTGTAGTGGAGAAACGAACCGTTATCGGTGCAAATTTTAATTTGAAGGACTGTGAGAAGGAAATGGATCAAAAATATTTTTGAGGTTGTAGAAATGAGTTTTTTCATTTTTAAGGTATGTTTTTTCTACTCGTTCTTTAATATTTCTGTTGAAAGGGCACCCATTCTGGTATGCCCTTCCAAGGAAGGCATGCCCATAGGAATTTTCAGATGTTGTAATTGCAAGTGCCACTTCCAATCACCAAAGCCTTCACAAAAACTTAAGCACAAATCCTCTCTTGAATGATTCCAAATTAATTTTTTTTTTTTTGACTGAAATGAATTCTTTCTTGATTGATTTCAAATTTTAATTAATTATTTATAGCCTATAATGTATGAATGAAATTCACAGATTCATTTCAGAGAGCTTGGAAATATGTTACATAAATCTAGGCTAGTTAAACAATGAAATCAACAAGTATATTCATTAAACTGCCTTAGATCAGAATAATTGTGTCAATATGAACCAAACTTAGCACAATAATAATTCAAGAAATTCTATCAAAATGAGCTCAAAACTAAATAGAAATGTAAAATTCATGAATGCTTAAAATCATCTTGAAAATGAACTATGGACAATATTTCCAAAAGGAAAGAAACAAAATTAAAGAGGATTATTCTTATAGATTGCTCTAGTAATCCAACCCAAAAACTCTCCAAGTGTGTCTTCCCTTCACATTTCTATGACTATTTATAGAAAAAAAATCAGTCCTTACTTAGAACAATATTTTTTCAAGCACATGGTGGAAAGTTTGAGTCTTTGGAGTCAAGTCTACCCAATTTAATGCCTTCCTCTATTTAAAAATTTGAAATAAATTGTTGTAGAAATTTTTTATTTAATCAATAAATGTTATCTTTGAAAATTGACTTAGAAATGAGGGGAGTTGAATCCTCATTTATTTTTAGTTTATTTATTTAAAACTTTGAATCATTATTATTATTTTGTTTTAAAACTTTAAAATAAATAATTTAATTATTATTGTTATTTCCACTATATTTTTAATGTAACTAGATAATTACATATTATTTAATATTTTAATTTAAATAGGTCATTAATAGAAAGAAGAAGTTCCTCGTACAAATTCTTTCCAATTCTCATATGAGAAAACGATTTTTTTTTAAATTTTCAAAGGGTTAGGGTTATGATCTTATAGACTGAGCAACACTTACTATTATTAATGATTCAACAATTTTTCTTTCGATTTTAAGGCTGTATAAGGAGTGGTAAAATTTTATTACATTTTCGTGTTTATTGTATGTGTTGTTGAATTTGGAAGGGCACCCATTCTAGCATGCCCTTCTAAGAAAGGCACACCCTCCTATTCATGACGTGCCCTTCCGAGGAAGGCGCGCCCATTTTATCACACTTTTTCAAAGGAGGCGCGTCCCCTCACCCTTGGCGCGCCCTTCCATTTTAGGTGCGCCCCTTCAAACCCTAAGCGTGCCAACTTTGGCGTGCCCTTCAGCCCAAATGGGCACCACTTTTCTAGCTGGCCATTTCTAGTAACAGAATTTATCTGAAGGGCTGTGAGAAGGAAATTGATCAAAAACATTCTGGAGGTAACGAAAATGAGTTTTTCTATTTTTAGGGTATATTTTTCTCTTGCATTTTTTAATATTTTTGTTAATTTTTCGTATAGGTTATGGGTTAATCCAATTTTCTAGTGTAGTGGAGAAATGAAACGTTATCGATGTGAATTTTAATTTGAAGGGCTATGAGAAGAAAATGGATCAACAACATTCTCAAAGTAGCAGAAATGAGTTTTTCCATTTTTAAGGTATGTTTTTCTTTGTGTTCTTTAATATTTCTGTAGGAAGGGTGCGCCCTCCTCACCTCGGTGCACCCTTTCAAGGAAGACACACCCTCCTCTCCTTGGCACACCCTTCCCAGGAAGGCACCCCCTGACCCTCGGTGTGCCCTTCCATTTTGGGCGCACCCTTCAAACCCTAACCACACCAATTATGACACGCCCTTCAACCCAAATGGGTGCTACTTTCCCAACTGGGCGCTTCTAACATAAGTTATCAGTGCGAATTTTAATCTAAATGACTATGAGAAATAAATAAATCAAAAACATTCTAGAGGTAACGGAAATGAATTTTTTCATTTTTAGGGTATGTTTTTTCTCCCGCGTTATTTAATATTTTTATTAATTTCTCGTATAGGTTATGGGTTAATCCGATCTTCTAGTGTAGTGGAGAAACGAAATGTTTTCGGTGCGAATTTTAATTTGAAGGACTATGAGAAGGAAATAGATCAAAAATATTCTCGAGGTAACGGAAATCAATTTTTTAAATTTTAGGGTATGTTTTTTCTCTTGCGTTTTTTAATATCTCTGTTGATTTCTCTTATAGGTTATGGGTTAATTCGATCTTTCAATGTAGTGGAGAAACGAAGCAGTGGGAACAAAAACTGTAGATGGAAGCCGACACCAGAATAAAAGAGAATATTAGAGTCTATTTACATGAGTGAAGCCAAAAGTCCTCCTTTAGAACAAATGAAAGAAATTACCACCTAGATTTAGCGCTATAGCTGGACAGAGGAAAAGAATGTGCTGTACTAGTTTGAAAATGCCAAAGCTAAGGAGAAAGGGAAGAAGGAAAAATTATAGACCAAGAGTATGAAACCATGATATCTATGCTTTAATAATTTATTCATTTTTTGACTCTATGTTGAACTGCTTACATTAAAATTTTTATTTCAGCCTTCCACTGGTGTTCAAATAAATTGCGTTCACTTTTTTGTTCAAAAAACTCATCATCTTAGAGCCCTATAGAACTGGGTATCATGAATCCTATAGAAGTAGGTATGTAAATCCAAGTTTTGTTGATTTTAAAGAGAATTATTGTGAAATTATTACTCATGATGATATATATTATTATGCAGGAAGAAGTTCTTTGCACAAATTCTTTCTGATTCTAATATGAGAAAAATAAAGTTTTGAAATTTTTAAAGGGTTAGGGTTATGATCTTGTAGACTGAGCAACACTTACTATTATTAATGATTCAACAATTTTTTTTGTGATTTTAAGGCTATGTAAGTAGCGATAAAATTTTATTACATTTTTGTGCTTATTGTATGTGTTGTTGAATTTGGAAGGATGCATATTCTAGCACGCCTTTCCAAGGAAGGCGTGCCCATTATGGCACACCCTTCCAAAAAAAGCGTGCCCTCCTCTCCTCAGAGCGCCCTTCTAAGGAGGCCCGCCCCTCACCCTCGACACGCCCTTCCATTTTGGGCACGCCCTTCAAACCCTAGGCACGCCAATTCTAGCGTACCCTTTAACCCAAATGCACCACTTTTCTAACTGGGCATCTCTTTATTTGTTAGGCGCTTCTAGTAACATATGTTATCGGTGCAAATTTTTATTTGAAGGGTCGTGTGAAGGAAATGGATCAAAAACATCATAGAGGTAACGGAAATGAGTTTTTCCATTTTTAAGGTATGTTTTTCTCCTGCATTCTTTAATATTTTTGTTGATTTTCTCGTATAGGTTATGGGTTAATCCATTCTTCTATTGTAGTGGAGAAACGAAACGTTATTGGTGCAAATTTTAATTTGAAGGGCAGTGAGAAGGAAATAGATCAAAAACATTCTCGAGGTAGCGAAAATGAGTTTTTCCATTTTTAAGGTATATTTTTTCTTTTGTGTTCTTTAATATTTCTGTTGGAAGGGCGTCTATTCTGGTACGCCCTTCCAAATAAGGCGTGCCCACATGAATTTTCAAATGTTGTAATTGCAAGTGCCATTTCCAATCACCGAAGACTTCACAAAAACTTAAGCATAAATCCTCTCTTAAATGATTCCAAATTGAAATTATTTGTTTCTTGATTGAAATTAATTCTTTTCTTGACTGATTTCAAATTTTAATTAATTATTTATAACCTATAATGTATGAATGAAATTCACAGATTCATTTTAGAGAGCTTGGAAATGTGTTTGACAAGAAATTTGAGCAACTTTAGACTATATTTATCTGACACTAGCTCTTTTGCCTTCTTTGTGGTAGCAGGGACCTCAGTTATTTGTTTGGTCTGGTCTGCTACTGCTACTAATCTAGCCATAGAAGCAATCTTGAAGCTTATGATCTCCCGGAGGTGGCCCATTTTGTGCTTGATGACCTCCTTCTGGGTTTGCAACTTGTGTATGAAAAAATGAGTGTCTTCCACTTCAACTCTTTGAGTCCCAATTGCATCTTTTACTAGGTCATATCTCTTGAATATCTCCATGATTTTGTCTTCTAGTATATATCTATATATATAATTGTAAGGGAATATAATTCTCTTTTACATAAATCTAGGCTAGTTAAACAATGAAATCAACAAGCATATTCGTTAAATTGCTTTAGATTAGGATAGCTGCGTCAATATGAACCAAACTTAGCACAATAATAATTCAAAAAATTCCATCAAAATGAGCTCAAAACTAAATAGAAATGTAAAATTTATGAATGCATAAAATCATCTTGAAAATGAACTATGGACAATATTTCCAAAAGGACAGAAACAAAATTAAGGGGGATTGTTCTTACAGATTGGGATTGTTCTTACAGATTGCTCCAGCAATCCAACCCAAAAACTCTCCAAGTGTGTCTCCCCTTCATATTTCTATGACTATTTATAGAAAAAAATCAGTCCTTATCTAGAACAATATTTTTTTCGAACACATGGTGGAAAGTTTGAGTTTTTGGAGTCAAGTCTAACCAATTTAATGTATTTCTCCATTTTTAATTTGAAATAAATTGTTGTAGAAATTTTTTATTTAATCAATAAATGTTATTTTTGAAAATTGACTTGAAAATGAGGAGAGTTGAATCTTCATTTATTTTCTCATTTTTTTTAGTTTATTTAAAACTCTGAATCATTATTATTATTTTATTTTAAAACTTTAAAGTAAATAATTTAATTATTATTGTTATTTCCACTATATTTTTAATGTAACTAGATAATTTCATATTATTTAATCTTTTAATTTAAATAGGTCATTAATAGCAGGAAGAAGTTCCTCGCACGAATTCTTTCTGATTCTGATATGAGAAAAATAAAGTTTTTAAAATTTCTAAAGGGTTAGGGTTATGATCTTGTAGACTCAGCAACACTTACTATTATTAATGATTCAACAAATTTTGTTTCAATTTTAATGATGTGTAAGAGTGGTAAAGTTTTATTACATTTTTGTGCTTATTGTATGTGTTGTTGAATTTGGGAGGGTGCCCATTCTGGAGCGCCCTTCCAAGGAAGGCACGCCTTCCTCTTCATGGCGTGCCCTTTCGAGGAAGGGCGTGCCCATTGTGGCACATTCATCCAAGGGAGGTGCGCCCCCTCACCCTCGGCACGTCCTTCCATTTTGGGCGTGCCCCTTCAAACCCTAGGCACGCCCTTCAACCCAAATGGGCGCCACTTTTCCAGCTAGGCGCTTCCAGTAACAGAAGTTATCAGTATGAATTTTAATTTGAAGGGCTATGAGAAGGAAATTGATCAAAAACATTCTGGAGGTAACATAAATAAGTTTTTTCATTTTTAGGGTATGTTTTTCTCCTACATTTTTTAATATTTTTGTTGATTTTTCGTATAGGTTATGGGTTAATCTGATCTTCTAGTGTAGTGGAGAAACAAAACGTTATCGGTGCGAATTTTAATTTGAAGGGTTGTGAGAAGGAAATGGATCAAAAATATTCTTGAGGTAGCAGAAATAAGTTTTTCTATTTTTAAGGTATGTTTTCTCTCCTGTGTTTTTTAATATTTCTACAGGAAGGGAGCACCCTCATCGCCTTGGCATGCCCTTCTAAGGAAGACACACCCTCTTCTACTTGACGCGCCCTTCCTAGGAAGGCATGCCCATTTTGGCGTTCCCTTCCATTTTAGGTGCGCCCCCTGACCCTTAGTGTGCTCTTCCATTTTGGGCACGCCCTTCAAACCCTAGACACGCTAATTCTGGCGTGCCCTTCAACCTAAATGGGTGCTACTTTCCTAGCTGGACGATTCTACTAACAAAAGTTATCGATGCAAAATTTTAATCTGAAGAGCTGTGAGAAGGAAATGGATCAAAAACATTCTAGAGGTAACAGAAATGAGTTTTTCATTTTTAGGGTATATTTTTCTCTCACGTTCTTTAATATTTCTGTTGATTTCTCGTATAGGTTATGGGTTAATCTGTGTTTCTAGTGTAGTGGAGAAACGAAACGTTATCAGTGCGAATTTTAATTTAAAGGGCTGTGAGAATGAAATGGATCAAAAACATTCTCGAGGTAACGGAAATCAATTTTTTAATTTTTAGGGTATGTTTTTTTATCTTGCGTTATTTAATATTTCTGTTGATTTCTCCTATAGGTTATGAGTTAATCTAATATTTCAGTGTAGTGGAGAAATGAAACAGTTGAAGCAAAAGTTGTAGATGAAAGTTGACACTAGAATAAAAGACAATATTAGAGTCTATTTATATGAGTGGAGCCAAAAATCCTCCTTTAGAAGAAATGAAAGAAATTACCACGTAGATTTAGCACTATGGTTGGACACAGGAAAAGAACGTGCTCTACTGGTTTGAAAATGCCAAAGCTAAGGAGAAAGGGAAGAAGAAGAAATTACAGACCAAGAGTATGAAAGCATGATATCTATGCTTTAATAATTTATTCATTTTTTGACTCTATATTGAATTACTTACATTAAGATTTTTATTTCAGCTTTCCACTAGTGTTCAAGTAATGGCATTCACTTTTCTGTTAAAAAAACTCATCATCTAAGAGCCCTGTAGAACTGGGTATCATGAATCCTATAGAAGTAGGTATCTACATCCAAGTTTTGTTGATTTTAAAGAGAATTATTATGAAATTATTACTCATGATAATATACATTGATATGCAGGAAGAAGTTCCTCGCACAAATTATTTCTGATTCTGATATGAGAAAAAGAAAGTTTTTGAAATTTCCAAAGGGTTAGAGTTATGATCTTGTAAACTGGGCAAAACTTACTATTATTAATGATTCAACAATTTTTTTTGATTTTAAAGTTGTGTAAGGAGTGATAAAGTTTTATTACATTTTTGTTCTTATTGTATGAGTTGTTGAATTTGAAAGGGTGCACATTCTAGTGTGCCTTTCCAAGGAAGGCATGCCTATTCTAACGCACCCTTCCAGGGAAGGTGTGCCTTCCTCTTCTCAGTGCGCCCTTCCTAAGAAGGCGCACCCATTCTAGCGTGCCCTTCCAAGGGAGGCACACACTCTCACACTCGGTGCACCCTTTCATTTTGGGTGCGCCCTTCAAACTCTAGGCACGCCAATTCTGGCGCGCCCTTCAACCCAAATGCGTTACTTTTCAAGTTGGGCGCCACTTTCCCAGTTGGGCGCTTTTAGTAACATAAGTTATTGGTGCGAATTTTAATCTAAAGGGCCGTGAGAAGGAAATGGATCAAAAACATTCTGGAGGTAACCAAAATAAGTTTTTCTATTTTTAGGGTATGTTTTTTTTCTTCTGCGTTCTTTAATATTTATGTTGATTTTCTCATATAGGTTATGGGTTAATCCAATCTTCTAGTGTAGTGGAGAAATGAAACGTTATCGGTGCAAATTTTAATTTGAAGGGCTATGAGAAGGAAATGGATCAAAAATATTCTTGAGGTAGCGGAAATGAGTTTTTTCATTTTTAAGGTATGTTTTTTCTTTTGCGTTCTTTAATATTTCTATTGGAAGGGCACCCATTCTGGTATGCCCTTCCAAGGAAGGTGCACGCACATGAATTTTCAGATGTTGTAATTGCAAGTGCCACTTCCAATCACCAAAGCCTTCACAAAAACTTAAGAACAAAGCCTCTCTTGAATGATTCCAAATTGAAATTATTTGTTTCTTGACTGAAATTAATTTTTTTTACTAATTTCAAATTTTAATTAATTATTTATAGCCTATAATAAATGAATGAAATTCACAGATCTATTTAAGAGAGCTTGGAAATATGTTTGACAAGAAATTTGAGCAACTTTAGAATATATATATGATTGTAACGGAATACAATTCTCTTTTACATAAATCTAGGCTAGTTAAACAATGAAATCAACAACCATATTCATTAAACTGCCTTAGATTAGGATATCTATGTCAATATGAACCAAACTTAGCATAATAATAATTCAAGAATTCCATCAAAATGAGCTCAAAACTAAATAGAAATGTAAAATTAATGAATGCATAAAATCATCTTGAAAATGAACTATGGACAATACTTCCAAAAGGAAAGAAACAAAATTAAGGAGGATTGTTCTTATAGATTACTCCGTCAATCAAGCCCAAAAACTCTCCAAGTGTGTCTTCCCTTCACATTTCTATGATTATTTATAGAAAAAAATCAGTCCTTATCTAGAACAATTTTTTTTCAAGCACATGGTGGAAAGTTTGAGTCTTTGGAGTTAAGTCTAACCAATTTAATGCCTTCTTCCATTTAAAAATTTAAAATAAATTCTTGTAGAAAAATATCATTTAATTAATAAATGTTATCTTTGAAAATTGACTTGGAAATGAGGGGAGTTGAATCCTCATTTATTTCTCCTTTATTTTTAGTTTATTTATTTTAAAACTCTGAATCATTATTATTGTTATTATTATTATTTTGTTTTAATACTTTAAAATAAATAATTTAATTATTATTGTTATTTCCAATATATTTTTAATGTAACTAGATAATTACATATTATTTAATATTTTAATTTAAATAGGTTATTAATAGCAGAAAGAAGTTCCTCGCACGAATTCTTTCTGATTCTGATACGAGAAAAATAAAGTTTTTAAAATTTTCAAAGGGTTAGGGTTATGATATTATAGACTAAACAACACTTACTATTATTAATGATTCAACAAATTTTTCTTTCAATTTTAAGGTTGTATAAGGAGTGGTAAAGTTTTATTACATTTTTGTGCTTATTATATGTGTTGTTGAATTTGGAAGGGCGCCCATTCTAGCGCGCCCTTCCAAGGAAGGCACGCCCTCCTCTTCTTGGCGTACCCATTTTGGGGCGCTCTTCAAAGGGAGGCGCCCCCCTCACCCTCGGTGCACTCTTCCATTTTGGGTGCACCCTTCAAACCCTAGGCACACCAACTCTGGCTCGCCCTTTAACCTAAATGGGCGCCACTTTCCCAACTAGGCGCTTTTAGTAATAGAAGTTATCAGTGTAAATTTTAATCTGAAGGGCTATGAGAAGGAAATTGATAAAAAAATATTGTGGAGGTAACATAAATGAGTTTTTCCATTTTTAGGGTATGTTTTTCTCCTACATTTTTTAATATTTCTGTTGATTTTTCGTATAGGTTATGGGTTAATCTGATTTTTTAGTGTAGTGGAGAAACGAAACATTATCGGTGCGAATTTTAATTTAAAGGGCTATAAGAAGAAAATGGATCAAAAATATTCTCGAGGTAGCAGAAATGAGCTTTTTTATTTTTAAGGTTTTTTTTTTCTCCTGCGTTCTTTAATCTATAGGAAGGGCGCGCCCTCCTCGCCTCGACGTGCCCCTCTTAAGGAAGACACGCCCTCCTCTCATTGGTGCGCCCTTCCCAGGAAGGCACGTCCATTCTGGCGTGCCCTTCCATTTTGGGCACGTCCTCTGACCCTCGGCACGCCCTTCCATTTTGGGTGCGCCCTTCAAACCCTAGGCATGCCAATTCTAGCGCGGCCTTCAACCCAAATGGGTGCCACTTTCCCAACTAGGTGCTTCTACTAACAAAAGTTATCGGTGCAAATTTTAATCTGAAGGGCTGTGAGAAGGAAATAGATCAAAAACATTCTGGAGGTAATGAAAATGAGTTTTTTCATTTTAGGGTATGTTTTTTCTCCCACGTTCTTTAATATTTCTGTTGATTTATCGTATAGGCTATGGGTTAATCCAATCTTCTAGTGTAGTGGAGAACCGAAACATTATCGGTGCAAATTTTAATTTGAAGTGCTATGAGAAGGAAATTGATCAAAAATATTTTTGAGGTAACGGAAATCAATTTTTTAATTTTAAGGGTATGTTTTTTCTATTGTGTTCTTTAATACTTTTGTTGATTTCTCCTATAGGTTATGGGTTAGTCCGATCTTCCAGTGTAGTGAGGAAACCAAGCAGTGGGAGCAAAAGCTGCAAATGTAAGCTGACACCAGAATAAAAGAGAATATTAGAGTCTATTTACATGAGTGAAGCCGGAAATCCTCCTTTAGAACAAATGAAAGAAATTACCACCCAGATTCAGCGCTATGGTTGGACAGAGGAAAAGAATGTGCTCTATGGTTTGAAAATGCCAAAGTTAAGGAGAAAGGGAAGAAGGAACAATTATAGACCAAGGGTATGAAACCATAATATCTATGCTTTAATAATTTATTCATTTTTTGACTCTATGTTGAACTACTTACATTAAAATTTTTATTTCAGCCTTCCACTGGTGTTCAAGTAAATGGCATTCACTTTTTTGTTCAAAAAACTCATCATCTAAGAGCCTTGTAGAACTGGATATCATGAATCCTATAAAAGTAGGTATCTAATTCTAAGTTTTGTTGATTTTAAAGAGAATTATTGTGAAATTATTACTCATGATGATATATATTGATATGTAGGAAGAAGTTCCTCGCACAAATTCTTTCTGATTCTGATACGAGAAAAATAAAGTTTTTGAAATTTTCTAAGGGTTAGGGTTATGATCTTGTAGACTGAGCAACACTTACTATTATTAATGATTCAACAATTTTTTTTCAATTTTAAGGCTGTGTAAGTAGTGATAAAATTTTATTACATTTTTGTGCTTATTGTATGTGTTGTTGAATTTGGAAGGGTGAACATTCTAGTGCACCTTTTGTTGGAAGGGCGCCCATTCTGGTATGCCCTTCTAAGGAGGGCATGCCCACAGGAATTTTTAGATGTTGTAATTGCAAGTGCCACTTCCAATCACCAAAGCCTTCATAAAAACTTAAGTGCAAATCCTCTTTTGAATGATTCCAAATTGAAATTATTTCTTTCTTGACTAAAATTAATTCTTTCTTGACTGATTTCAAATTTTAATTAATTATTTATAGCCTATAATGTATGAATAAAATTTACAGCAATTCAGAGAGCTTGAAAATATGTTTGACAAGAAATTTGAGCAACTTTAGACTATATATATATGATTGTAATTTGAATTTGAATTAGGGTAGGAAGAGTTTGTGCTTGTGTCCATGTTCTTGTAACATTCAACTCTAATATCATTTAAAATAAATAAATTAAATAGGAATAATTTCAACAATAAAAAATTTTGTTCCAAAAGGGAAATTCATTAATTACATATTACATCAGAGTATTTAAATACAATATTAATTGGTCACATTTCTTGCGACTTACAAATTTTTCTATTGAATATACAATTAAAGTAATGTCTTCTATGTCACAAGTCTTCGGCAATTCAACTGCAAGAGGGAGAGCATCACTCTGGCATTTTTCCTCCAACCATAGATAGATAGTCCCCTGCTCACCTTCTTATTGGAAGTGGCCTTTCCCTTCATGAGAGTATAGATAATGAGAATCAAATTGATTCAATGTGCCATTTGAGAACTAGTGTAGTGTCCTAGTAGAAACAATTAGTTCAACAAATTCTAGTCTAGCTCTAGCTATGAACAACCCATCTAACTATTTGTGCAATTTAAGGACATAGTGAACCGACAATGCAAGCAGGGATTTTGCATTACTTTGGCCAAAGTTTCATATAAATGAGTCGTATGTTCACACACTTTTTTCTTGACTTGGAGACAAACATTCTTCTGACCACTTTGGATCAATGATTAATTCAAGGTATTTTATTAAATTATACACTCTACTTGTCTAATTGGCATTAAGTATACCTCTACTATAGGTCAACTAGATAATTATAAGGTAAGAGCTTGGGTGACTTAAGTATTTGCATTGATCCCCTCCTTGCATCCTTGCAATCTCAGGTTTATGACAACCTGTCAATCTACTCAATGACATGTCATGTTTGAATGATTAGAATGGATGCAAAACATGTCTTTAAATACTAGCACATGACATCAAATCACACAAACATGTGTTTAATCAGCTCTGGGTGAGAAAGATAAAAGGGGGCTAGTCAACCAAATTTAGATTTTTGAAGTTGAATTAGGGTAGGAAGAATTTGTGCTTGTGAGGATGTTCTTGTAACATTCAACTCTAATATCATTTAAAATAAATGACATAAATGGGAATAATTTCAACAATAAAAATTTTTGTTCCAAAAAGGAAATTCATCAATTACATATTACATCAGAGTATTTAAATACAATATTCATTGGTCACATTTCTTGCGACTTACAAATTTTTCTATTGAATATATAATTGAAGTAATGTCTTCTATGTCACAAGTCTTTAGCAATTCCACTGCAAGAGGGAGAACATCACTCTGGTGCTTTTCCTCCAACCACAGATTGACGGTCCCCCGCTCACCTTCCCATTAGAAGTGGCCTTTCACTTCATGAGGGTATAGATAATGAGAATCAAACTGATTCAATGTGCCATCTGAGAACTAGTGTAGTGTCCTAGCATAAACAATCAGTTGAACAACTTCTAGTCTAACTCTAGCTATGAACAACCCATCTGACTATTTGTACAATTCAAGGACACAGTGAACTGACAATGCAAGCAGGGATTTTGCATTACTTTGGCCAAAGTTTCATATAAATGAGTCATATGTTCACACACATTTTTCTCGACTTGGAGACATTCTTTCGACCACTTTGGATCAATGATTAATTCAAGGTATTTTATTAAATTATACACTATACTTGTCTAATTGGCATTAAGTATACCTCTACTATAGGTCAACTAGACAATTATAAGGTAAGAGCTTGGGTGACTTTAGTATTTGCATTGAGCTCCTCTTTGCATCCTTGCAATCTTGGGTCTATGACAACCTGTCAATCTACTTAATGACTAGTCAAACTTGATTTCATGCTTGAGAGTAAAATAGGTATTCATTATTTAAGATATGCAAGATTTTATCAATATCGACCAAGATTTCTATGTCTCTGTAACCAAGGAGCAAACTACCTTGCCTGTCATTCACACCCAACTTATAACTTGTCAGGATTTACATAACATAATTTATCTTGAATAACATGTTTGTATAACTCTTGTACTTTCTGACACAGTGTTGATTCAGTTTTAAATCTTTGTTTCTATGCTTAGCCATAGAACCTTTTATTCGTGTCTTTTCTCACAAAAGGAGTGTTTAATTTAAATGGCATTTTTACCATCATTGACAACTTAATAATTTCATCGAATGGTCATAATACTGCCATCGTAAGGTGACAAGCAAGCTTAGCCACTATACCAGTTAGACTTATGGCTATTCATAGCCACAAATACAACTATGTAAAAATGGAATAATGATGAGTCCCTACTCATTGGTTAAACTACCTTATTAGGCTATCAATACATCACTCCAACTTATACCATAAAACATAATGTTATCGACCTTATTCAAGAGTCTGTGTTTTACCCAGCTTTCAACCTAAAACATAATTATCATTGTTTTTTTCCTTTTGGTACAACTGTTGCAATTCAAGTGCAAGGACGTCGACCTTCTACTGGAATTAGGAAGAAGGTAGAGTTCTTAGTCACACTCCAAGAAACATAAGTGCATAAAGGTCTCATGCAATAGATATAAGAATGTATCAACCTTATAAAGGCTCTTATAACAATTAATCATAGTGATCCATTTAATCAACTCTGGTATCTCATCTTAATAACGAGTATGTTTATGTAGCATGTCGGTTTTGATATATGTGACTTACCATAAATTAATCTCATGCAACAGATATAAGAATGTATCAACCTTATACAAACTTTAACAACATGAGGGTATCGACCTTATACAGGCTTTAATAACATCATGAGGATATCAGCCTTATACAGGCTTTAACACCAACATGAGGATATCAACCTTATATAGGCTTTAACAATAGCATGAGGATATTGGCCTTATACAGAGATTCTTAGTGACTATAACCTCGTCCATTTTCACTTAAACTAGAAAACAATACACTTGCATACCTCTGCATTCATAAATAGTAATTCATTAAATAAATATGGATGATAAATGATACTTATAATAGGGTAGAAAGAGAACCTGGTTTGAATCAAAAGCTTGAGATTCTACTAAAGATGTTGATGGCATGGAGACTTCTACTCCTCCTATCACCACTCCTTCTCATGTAGAGATAATGCAAGTAAAGAACTACAGCTTAACACTTTCTGGTATTGCAAAACTAAAAGGAAACATTCTTCATATTGTTTTGTGTCCCCGAGCTCAGGCATACCCCATCCCATTTAAAGAGTGTTTATATCTTTTCAAGAAGAGATTCCCCTCACCCGCGGCTTCTTGGCATGCCTACTTTCAGGCATCATGGGCAGGCCATGCCCCTCCTCCACTCTCCTGGAATCTTATCAAAGTGATTTATAATATTTAATGGCCAGAGATAGCTTATTATTATCTTGGTGTTAACTTATTTATAGATTAGGACAAGGCATTTTAAATTCTTTAATATGCATTCAACGACACAATAACAACCATGGTGTCTTGTAAAATTGATTTGTCTGACTTAAGACATTATGAGCAGATAGACTTGATAGGTTGGCTTCTTGAGTCGACTTGGAAAATTAAGAAAATCACAACCTTAGAGAATGTTGACGTGGGAGACAAGGTCATCGACATGATGGGTAACAACTTCATACAAACTCAAAAATAACCACATCAAAGTATTACTATCATGACTGGAAATTCACTTCTACATGAAAATGTGTGCGCATTCCTTGACGACATATTTATTGCTCATTTCTTGCGATCTAATTCCCTCTCCATAGTGATGCTCTCCCTCCTCATCTGGAGGTGGAAACTCTATCCCTGCATACACCTCATGTACACAATGAGTAGTTAGTCCATTAACTTAATAATAATAACATTTAAATCATTGAAAGAACTTAGAGAAAGCTCATGGGCTGGAAAGGCAAACTTCTCAGCAATGCTGGGAAACTTCAACTCTTACGAGCTTCCCTTCAAGGCATCCCCACGTACTTCCTATCTCTTTTTAAGATGCCTAGATACCTAGCTGAAAAACTGGAACAGATACAAAGGACTTTTTTATGGACTGGAATGGAGGAAAAGAAAAGGATTTCTTTGGTCAAGTGGGAGCAGGTCTGCTGTCCTATATCTCATGGGGGTCTTAACATCAGGACTATCCACCGCATGAACAAAGCCTTGCTGTCCAAGGTAATGTGGAACTTCATCAGCAAAAATAAAGGTTGGGGAGATATTATGAAGGCTAAATATCTCAAAGATTTTGATAGTTACTCGGTACTTGTTCAAGAAGGTATTCTGCCAGGTTCTGCCATTTGGAACAAAATGCTTAAAACTAGGAGCATCATTAGAAAAGGTATGAGATGGAAATTAGGGGGTGGTTCTCTCATCAACTTCTAGGAAGACCCCTGGTTAACTAATTAGGATCTCTCAGCCCAAATTGACAATAAAGATATTGTTGCCTTGGCCAAGCAATTTTTTGGTTCTAAAGTTAGTAATTACCTTACCCATAACCATGGGTTTAAAAGGCGGAAGAATCTGTCTCAATGCACCATGAACAACCCTGAGTTCCATCAGAAACTGAATATGGTTCAACAATTAATGATGGATATCAGACTTCCTTTATTCCCTCGGAAGGATGAACTCCTATGGTATGCTGACAAAAAAGGGAGGTTCTCGGTAAAATCTGCTTACCTTCTGCTGGTGGAGGATGTCAACAAAGATGAGATATGGGAGAAAGTCTGGAATTGTAAAAGTCTCCCTAAAATCAATTTCTTTTGGTGGACTGCCACCCATAATAAAATTTTGACACAGGATAACCTCCAATGTAGAGGGTTGCAGCTTGTCAACAGATGTGTTCTTTGCTGCAATCAAGAAGAAACTGTGGCACATCTCCTCATTCATTATGTTTATGCCTATGAAGTCTAGAGCAGAATTCTGGAAAAAATTGGTATTCATTGGGCTTTTAACAGAGAGATTCGTGATTGTATCACCAGTTGGAATGTTCCCCTTAAACACCCTTGGTTGCGGGAATTGTGGAAGTAGACCCTTCCTTCCCTTGGGTGGGCCCTGTGGAAAGAAAGAAACAATAGGATTTTTCGGGACACTCATAGGTCCCCGATGCAGGTTTGGATCTCTTTATTTAAGGCTATTGTTGAAAATATTTCTAACATTAACATTAAACCTACAGATCAACCTTTGACCAAATAGGAATCTTGGGTGGCTTCTAACTGGGGTTTGTTTAACCAAATCCTAGCTTTTGATGATACGAAACTTTAGAAAAGACTTAATACTATTTGGGCACAACTTGAGCTGGGTGGTTGAAACTTAATTTTGATGGTGCGGCCAAAGCTGATGGTTGCGCCAGCGAAGGAGGTATAATAAGGGATGAACATGGTGATCTTGTTGTTGCTTATGTCAGAGGAATTGGAAAGCACTCTAACAACATTGCAGAGGCAAAGGCCCTCCTCTGGGGTCTCAAAGTGGCGATCTCTTTGGGGATTAGCCACCTTCACATACAAGGTGATTCTAAAATCATTCTGGATGCGGTTACTGGTCTCTCTACTTGTGGGTGGAAGTTGAGTGACATTATTTCTGACATTCAAGCCATTCTCCATGGCATCTCAAATGTTTCTTTCTCCCATACTTATAGGGAAGGCAACTCGGTTGCTGATGGTCTTGCCAACATTGGTTAGAATTTTCAAGGCTGGCGAGTTTGGCGCCAAAGTAGCAGCATTCCTGGTCACATTGGAAGGCTTATTCATAAGGAGAAGAACTCTATCTTACATGATGCCTACTCAAGTGTCGAGTGATGAGGTGGCATGTCTTACCACCCTATCTAGGCTTATGCACGAACCCCGTGCGAATTAGCAGTGATGCCTGTACTCCTTTCATGCGAATTTAATACTCTTTATTTGGGTTGCGCTTGGGAACTTAAAGTGTCATCATTGGTGTCGGCTGGGTTTTGTTCACATGAATACCGCTTGGTTTCCTCAGAAGGGTACTCTGTATTTCATTTGTCTTCTCCTGCTAGGTATTGCGGTGTGGGCTATCACTATGGGTGGTGAAATAATTCGCACTGAACCGAACTCCTGCAGTGAATTCAAAGATAATGCCATCATCTGGCATTACTGCAAGGAGGGGGGCATTATTCTGTTCCTGGAATGCCTTAACGGGCATGATGAGTCGCTATCCATCCAGTGTGCTTCTTCGTGGGTTGACAGACGGGTCACCATTGGCAGTGTCAGCTTTGAGTTCTCGGAGCAAAGTATTGCTGAGGTGACGGGCTTATCCCTTAAAGGCATTAAGTTGCTGAGGAAGTCGAGGGTTTCTGACGCGTAGAACCAGAAGCTCTTCTTGGGTGACAGTGAAGAGCTGGTACCCTACCAAGGAGGGTTCGAAAGGGCGAAGCTTCCTCAGCCATGGGTAGACATGTGCTTCTTGATTATGAAGTACTTCACCTTGGAAGGCCATTATGCCAGGTTCTATTACTACCATCTTCCCCTGCTTAATCATTTTCACAGAAACATGGCTGTTTGTTTCCCTTACTACCTGCTTTCTTCCTTAGAACACTCGGTTAAAAGGGTTCATAAGAATTTAACCACTAGGCCTTTGGAGAAGCCTGTGCCCCTTCACCAAGGCCTCATTCACAGACTCTACCAGTTTCACTTGGCCTTGAAGCCCCCTGCCACTCCCCTAGCTGTGGAACCCTCCCCCAATTCTCCGTCGGCTTCTATCAATTGTGATTCCCTTCACACCCCTATGAATAATAGTCATGATGGCCCGAGTTCGGCGACTATGAAAACTAATACCCCCACCCCTGGGCCTACCTCTACCCCTAAGTGGAAGGACTCTGTTAAGTCTAGGAAGCGGCTTCATCGCCTCTCTGAGCTGGCTGAGGAAGCGGCTATTCTGAGCTCCCTTAGAGATAGTCCTGTGACCCCTAAAGGCAATAACATGTCCGCCGCAAACCTTGCTAAAAAGGCTAGAAAGGGCAAAGGGAAAAGCACAACCCTTGCTGTCAGACGCTCTACCAGAATTGCTGGGAAGCCAGCCCCCAAGGTTAAACTTATAGACTACTCTGAAAGCAACACTGAGGCTTCTTCCCATGGTGAGGAGGCTGAGAGTGATGATGATTTGAAGGTTATCTGCATGGATAATCCTATTTTTGGGGAGAAGGTTGATGGTCATGACTCTCTGCAGAATGATTATAGGGACAGTCCCGTGATTGGTACTGGTAGTGATAAAAATGAGTTTGACAGTCAGAGCTTGGTAGAGGCACAGTATGATATTGGTGAAGGAGAGGGGAACATGAATGAGCAAAATCCTACCGGCGCTGAAGAGGTGGAAGCGAACAGTCAGTCTGTTCCCGAAGAAACACATGATGATTGGTGCAGGAGCACCTACCTGACAGCTGGCCTTCATGAGGCAGTTAGTTAGTTTGAGTCTTGTTTATGTTTCCAAGAAGGTCTGATAAGACCAAATGCATGTAATAAGGTCAAGTTGATCATACTAAGATCATGCTGACCAGGCTTTGCTATTTTTAGTTAGTTTGTTAGGACAGTTGTCATGATGTATGTTCGGTTGGATCTCCCAGCCGCCTGGAGAGTTCCCAGCCGCTTGGAGTCGGGTCAGTAGTACTCGCAGGAAAATCTATTTAAGCATGAGGATCAGTTGACTGTAGATCATTGATCGGTAGTATAGTATTGCATTGAGCAGAGGAGTTAGAGTGTGCTGTGTGAGAAACAGTATATTGTATTACATCTTTGAAATCAATTAAGATCCTGTTTTCATCTTTTGTTTGATCTCCTTTGTGTAATCGATCTGCGGTTTTGGTGGTTTCATGGATTCACTGATCCATTCCACCAGTTGATTCGTCTGATCGGTGGAATGGTTATGTACAGTAGGTTAGGAGTTAGTTTGTTTGTTCGCATGCAGGTATGCAGGATCGCGGTTGAAAGGTGTTGAAGACCCTAGCATGGGCATGTGCTAGGTCGAGTTGATAAAGTGTGGTAGATCACCCTGGAAGTGGATCGAGTCATCCCAGGAGGTTCGGTGGATCAGAACAGTGAAAATCCGCTAAGGTTGGAAGTTTGCCAAAATGGCATCATCAGGATATTTCTGCGTATATCCTGCAGTCGCTTCGGGCATCATCATCCGAGTAAGAGGAGACCGGCATGATGCGGTTGGTTGCATAAACTGAAAGTGCGTCGGGGTGATCATCATCTGGAGTTGCCGAGAAGGAGTGCATCGGCATCAGGAAGAAGATCAGGCTGATCACGGGCTGAAAAAAAGCTAAGTTTGGCCAACAGCAGGATATGACGTCATCATCATCAGGATATACGTCATCAGGATATTTCGGAGCGGCAGGATATTGAGGATCTGCGGGTGATGTCATCGTCATCAGGATATACATCATCAGGATATCAGGTGACATAAGCATCGGAAGGGACGGTGCGAGGAGTTAAGGTTTGTCATCATCAGGATAAATGGAAGGAACCAGATGTTCTTTATCCTGTTGATTATCATGATGTTGAATATCATGATGCTGAAGATAGTGAAGGTCAAAGTTGCCGGTGAGATGAACAGTGGACGTCAGGAGGATGTTCGCGCTGGTCGAACATGATGATGCTGTCGATAATCGAATAAGGTGATGCTGTTGACATGCAAACGGGCGAGGGCTTGTCATCAGGAGGATATAGGTCGGCACAGTAAATATGATGATGCTGACAGTGTTAAGTCAAATATGATGATGATGATGATGATGATGATGATGATGATGATGGGCTGCAGACATCCATGCTGTATGTTAAGGTTATAGTGTGGATCCCTCTGCATCAATGATGAGGACAGGGTTACTGTTGAGGATGGCAATGTGAATGAGGGCAGGGACAGCAACTCTCTTTTTGCTGAAGTGACTCAATTAAAGGACAAGATGGTGGCTCTCCAGCTCAAGATGTCTACTCTGTACAAGTTCATTACCCGCATGCTATGTAGGTCTTCCATGCTCAACTTAACCCTTTTGAAAGATATTCAACTCTTCTCCCAAGGAGCCGACAATGACAGAACTCAGGAGCTGGAAAACGTTTTTGAAGTTCTTGCTAAAGATTTGGAGGACTCTATGTCCTAGTTTGTCTTCAGCTATCTAGTTGCTGGTTTTTTGCTGTTGCTTCCTTTTTGCCATTTGTTGGCTGGTGTTTCCTGGTTTTTGGTTCCAGGCTCTTTTTGTTTCCTAAGCCTGTGTTTTTTTAGTTTGTTTGAGAAGAATTTTTGAGTTTTTCAATGTTTGATTAGTTTTTAATATTGCATTTACAATTAATGAGGTAAGAGAAAACACAATTCCAGCTGAGGAGGTTCAAAATAACCCCCAAAACCTTCCAAACCCTCAAAACCCACCTTCACGTCCTCACAATGTAAGGGATACTCAAGAAAACTACCTAGGGCAAATAGAAGAAAACAAAAGACATCTTTAAACTCTTATTTAAATGCTAAACAATCCAAGTGCAAGCACCAATCATAAGAGAGCGCTTGCAAATTCATTAGAGGAGATTGTTTCCCACACGAAATCGGTGACAAAACAAATCACTGAATTTCAAGACTATAGGGAGAGGTGTTGATAATACTATGCCGACAAATTATCATATGAACAAGTGAAGAATGAAAAAATTACAAAATCTCAATTTTATGCATACTTTATTAATCCTAAAACTGGCCAAAGATTAGAAGAAACTTGCAAATGGTTCCCTATTCATTGGTGTAGGAATCAAGATATATCCCAAAACTTTTGGGATAGATGGTACATGGTCTTTGATGAGCGCCCATGCAAAAAAAATGAGGTGCCACAATATTTCTTGAGGAAACTCCATTGCGAGTTCATCCTCAAGAAGATTCCCAATTATTTTAACATTCGAGAGTTCTAGGGCAGAGGTGGTGGCTCTGCCCAAGATAGAGAGGGGGCTCAGTGAGATGAAAACTGTGTACCTAGACCCCTATTGAGGCCCGAACATGTGTCACTCCCTTTGACTTTGAAGGAGAGTGTTGAGGTGGAGACATTACATTCATTGACTAGTCTCATGCAGTCTCTAGCATAGCATGCCAATGATCTTACCCAAGCCGATGAGGGTGAGAGTAGTAGGTGTCATTTGTCCCCACATTTGTGCAGCTCATGTGGGAACCTAAGTGATTATGGGATGCATGAATCATGATAGGACTCTCAGCAGGATGCTGTGATGCAGGGGTAGCATCTAATGATGGAGAAATCCATATTGGATGAGATTGTTCTCACCAATGATCTCTTATAGAGTACATTTGGTATTGACTCTCAGGTGATTTTTTACAAGTTTTATCTTGATTTAATATATTCTTATTTGAAATTTGTAATTGATTTTATGACTATCTATATTATAAGTCAAAAATAATGTGTGTAATTGTCTGCGCAATGAAATTCTAGGGTCAGAGTCTTCATCTTGCCTTTGTTAGCCGTCCATTGGCGGGTTATGAGAGGAGGTCAAGTTAGCAGGTATGTAATTTATCACATGATTGTAATTATTGTACATATATAAATGGTAATATTATTTTGTGACAATTTGATTATTTCAACAGGGAGCTTCACCGACACCTCTATTAGGACTAGAAAAATCTCACATAGCCACCACCCACTTATCCTCCACATACCATATAAATTTTCCACACTTTGATTTTATGATCAATACAAATTGACAAAATTTGTGTGACAAGATCCATTTATAACCCATGATAACTGATGATTCCATGAATATGGCTTTTGACATCTAAGCATCTCCCTGATCATAGTTGAGAAAGAACTTTAAAGAGCAATTGATCTTTATCAGGAAGATCATGTGCATGTCTTTCTGATCAACAAGCTATAGTTCTCTATTGAACATTTTATACATATCGGGGAGAAATGACTAAAGTTACAAAGATCAAAAGTTCCAAATATAACAAATGTGCACAGTCAGGAAGACTTTGCATAATATTTTGCCGATGAAAAATTCATTGGCAAAAGAAAGAAAGTCGGAATGAAATTTTTAAATCATACCGATGGATATATTTTTGGCAAGAGACATATATACTCTCACCGATAAGTCAAGACAATAGTTGTGTCGGAGTGACATGTATGATCGGAGTGGGTTTTCCATATCTTGCCGACTATATAGGTCACTCCGATAACAAAGAACTGAAAAGTTTTTGGGGAAAGTCCCACCGATGTATCCTAATGAACAAAGCTATAGAAGAAACATATCAGGGAGACTAGATATATCAGGAAGGCATCCTATTTTCTTAGCGATGATACATGTTAGCCCAATGATGATATAAGTAACGATTATTTGTCGATAAGACATTGGGCAACGCCTAAAGGGATTTCTAACAGTCCAGATCACCTTGATATCAGGTAGACTTCATGATGTTCTCCCCAAAACACTGAATTGAAACGTGCGATAAAAGGAAGTCATATCAGTAAGAAAATTAAGATATCTTCCAGATTAAATAAGAGAATTAAAAAGACACTTAGTATCAGAAAGACATTTAGTTGGTCTTGGCGATTAGTTATGAATGTATAAACAAAAGATGGCGCTAAATGAAACACACAGATCGGCTTGAGACTAGAAGAGTTTCACCGATACAAAAGCATTGTATCGCTCTGACACTTCGAAATTCAAAAAACTCACTGCATTCAATTCAAGTGGTAGACATTAATGGCCGCATGAACAAACCTTATATGAACATTTCTAATCGAAAAAAGATTGAACCAAAAGGAATGTTCAAGAGTTGCAGCGAAGAAAATAAGGTATTGAGCAAAAGTTGAGGAATTCAATGCACCTGAAACATACAAGTAAGCATACAAGATTCCTTGCTACTGATAAATTATAATTCAATTCTGTTATCTGGTAGAGACATAGAATGGAAGGTCCTGTGAAAACAAAAAATAAGAAAAAACAAGGTGAAACTAGTCAATCCAAAAGTAAGAAGCAAAAAACTGAAATAGGGTGGGATGTCAAAGCAAAAGAACAAAAATTGAATCAAGACCTCATTGATCAATTGCCTAGTTCGAGGACAAAAGCTAGGAGGATTGTACAATTGAGGGCAGATGTGGAGAGATTAGAATACAAATACAAACATATAGGAAATGTGTGGACTCCCATTAGGGGGTATGAATTGTTCATGTTTCATTACTGTCAGAGAAATAGATTTGAACCAGTTTGTAACCCCTAGAATTTCAATTTGGGGAAGCTAGCTGTTATTGATGTCTTCGTAAATCTAGATCTTATAAAACTTTTGGCCAATCATTAAAACCCAAACCTTAAAGCCATTTGCAACCTGCAAGGAGAACCTTTCATACATTTATCTAAAAATGCACTGTGTGAAGTTTTTGGCCTAAATGACATGTGATGAACCTATTGTCCATGAGGATTTAGAAAAAGAGTACTCGAGAATGGACAACACCTACAAAGGGTGGAGATTACCATTACACAAGCCTACAGAAAATGGAAACTTAGTAACACTTGAGGATGATAATGGACCTCCCTTCCATGTTGATTTATTTGAGCCCTATTTGAAATATACCTACTATTCCGTAGGTCAAGTACTGGGAGCAGAGGTTCCTGAATTCATGTCTCTAGGGCCAATGGTAATTGCTACAGACATACAATGTCACAATGCAAGAGCTTTTGATTATGCTTCACACATTTCCAGAGGGATTGACTTAGGGTTGATGGCTATCAAGAATGGTTCTCCCACAATGTGCTTCAAACATTATTCCTCTCTTATGCACATGATACTGTACTATGGACAAGAGATAGGAATGTGGTTAGAAGAATTAAGAATTACACAGTTGGATATAGATGGTCAGCCACTACCAATACAATTGTGGACCTCCATTTGGGACAATAGATTTGTCAATTCTAATTATGTGCATTTTGAAGAATACTTTGTCAAAATGTTGTACAGATTTTATGGTCATCCTTGTGATTATTCGTTATCCAATGAGATCAAAATATTTTTAAGGCCCAAGGATTTTGATGGACCACCAACTCTAAATCATAATTGGGGTGATTGGTACTACTTCCTTGATTCCACTATGATCAGAGTTTATGGTTTTGAAGATACACCTTTTCTATTGCCAAATACTGTGCTAGATAGAATTACATATCTGGAGATTGTCAAGCAACTAGATTATTCTAATGTTATGAATCTAAGTGCTTATGACAAATAGTCAATCATGCCTAACACATTGTGTTTTTGAGATTATAATGTAGTTTCAAAAGAAAGATATGATCTTATTTTGGATAAATTGTCACACTTGAATATGAAGAGAGCAGCACCTAGGAAATGATTTGATCTTGAAGGTTTTATTGACTTTGTAAGAAAGAAATATAATTTGAGTGGATATGTTCATACACCATATCCTCATGATGATATCATCAGGAACCTGGAAGAAACAGAGGCTGACTTGGCAATTGATGAGTATAATCGAGAAGTTGAACATAAAATGAGGGAAATAAAAGAAGTAGAGGTGTTATCCTCTGATAGTGAAGGATCTTCTAATGAAAGTAAACCCCAAGGCCAACCTAATAAAGTCCCCAAATTGAGGATTGAGGAATACCGGCCTCCAACCAGAGAACAAGAGGTTGGGGAATCCTCTGATACAAATGCTAGGCAATTGGCTTATAAATCTTTTGTTTCAGATGACCATTTCATTAAGTCTCCTGAATTTAAATCTTTCTTGTATAAACACAAAGGAAAAGAATTAAGAGAATCAGTTGCAGATATCACACCAAGCAATGAAAGGCATTTGTTGAACACATTGAAAATGGATGTAGAAAATAAAATGAAGAACATGACTCTAGAGAGGGGAAGAAAATTATTAGAGGAGTCTGGTGTGACGATCTTTCCTAGTTTGGATTTAAATTCTGCTTTAGTTTTTGATAGTTTTTTACACAATAATGATGCCACACACAAGCTCAGTCCAGAAGGGGTATCAAAGGTATACACTAGGTCAAGGTATAATCCCGATGAGAATTCTCTCATGATCTGGGCCTTATACCCCCCACATAAGAAGCTTGTAGTTATTGATATAGAAAGAGCATTCGGTCATGTGATGACATTAAAATTGGGTGAAACTGATCCTGTGGTCACAGCAGATATTGGCATTAATGTAGCCAAACTGAATAAGGCATAGATCTAGATGTTGATTAAGGAACGAGATATGTACAAATTGAATACTGAAAGGATGCGTAAGGAAAATGATTTTCTGAAAGATACAGGTAAGGATGCCTTCAAAGAACCCACCAAAATGTTGACTCAAGGAGAAGTCTCCCAAATAAAGGACAAGAGCAAGATATCACAGATGAACGCTCAAATAATCCAAGCTAGGTTTGATGCATTTTCTATAGTATTCAAAAAGAGATACACTAATATGATGATCTGGATGGACAAGTTCTGGGTTACTCATTCTAAGACTCACATTGCTATCCAAGAACATAAAAGGATAAACGACAGGCTCTGTGAAAAGCTTCAAGAAATACAAAACATGAACACTTCTGATATTGAGGCCATTAACACTGCTGAAGATCTGATCAAGAAACATAAATATTATTATGAAGAACTTCATGCAGATGCCAAAGTATTTATCGATGCTTCAAAGGAAGGTGTGCCTGCATTATTTAGTGACAATAAAGATCTGAAGAGTTAGAATGAGTAGACAAAAGAATGTCAATTGATACTGTAGGTAGCTTTGGAGGTAGCCAAGGATGAAGATCCAGCATTAGGAATAGCTTGTGATCACTTAGAAAATATGATTGCTATGGAGATTGTGACAAGGAATGCTATGGAGTATGCTGATACATACTTGAGTCAAGGGTACTTAGATCAATGTACCCAAGTTCATCTATGGCTCATTAGAGATTAATGAGCTTAATGTTAATATCTTGTATATTGTTGTTAAAGTTTCAAAAGACACTTACGAAGAGGTACACCCTCTTCAAGATATTGCTATATAAGTCAGAGAAGTAGGAGTAAGATCATCATCATTATCATTTCATATTTTAGGTGAGACATTCATAAGAAGATAGATTGCACCCATTTTGCCCATCCATTGCCATATTTCAGAAACATATGCAATTATTATATATATTTTGAAGCAATATGATGGAGCAGACTGTTCTTGAATGGTGATCTATGTTCAGTGTTCAACTGTTGAGCTGATTTTCATGTTTATATGCTACTGTGCTATCTCTAGAGTGATTTTCTTAAGTTATTCAAATTTATATAATTTGTCACAACACATTTGCTGTTGGTGTGTGGTTATCTTGATTGGTTTCTGGTTGAAGTGAATTAAATACCCTATCAGACAATCTATTTTGACTGGTTCCTGCCAAGGATTAAAATCCTTTTAAAATAATTATTATGATTGGTTTCCCTCAGGCTAAGAATTAAAAGTCCTTTCATGAAATCACAGTAATTTAGGGGAATATCACTAGGATTAGTAAAGAAGAGTACAGTAACTTATAGACCTGTATGTTTGTACAAAGTGCAAATATTTCAAGTGCCCAACAAGTTAGAGTTAAGCTGCATAATAGATCCACCTATCCTACACACTTGTCTCCATAATCATCATCCATCCATTTGACTCCATCCACCTAATAGATTAGGCACTGATCAAATTTAGAGCATTTTATCCAAATCCAATTTACACTCTTGATACTTCAAGCATTCTTATTAGGAACTAGTTACTAAGCTCTGCATCTACCTCACATCTATGTACCATAGTGAGTAGATTGCCCAAATTAGAATCCATTAACCTTTCAAATCTACTTTATCATTCAGGTACACCTGCCTAGGCCTGAAAGAACCTAAAGAGCAGGGGGTTTTCAATTATATAAACCCTGTTCAGTTGGCCAAAATGTATCAAGGGACTGGCACCGTCTTGTGGTCTAAAAACCTACATTTTTGAGACCCAACAACCTCCATGGTTTCCTTGGTCCCCTGGACGTAAAACCACCACTTATACGGAGGTAAATTTAACCATTTCTAATCATTATGCATTTAAATAATGTTATGTATTTATTTTGGTTGACTAATCTTGAACTCTATTTTTAGATGCTGAATATGGAGTCTCCTCCTCATCTTCATGAGTCAGCACAGGTAGGCATTGCTGCAACCATGATGTCTTCAAATCCTTTGACTGAGGTATGAGCCAATAACATGAAAATGCCATAATTTTGTATTTCTTGTTTTATCTCATGTCATTTGATGTACATAAATGATATTTATGTTTACTCAATTTTGCTTCTTGATGCTTCTGACAGGAGGTCACAACTCTAGCCTATCCAACTACGGATGAAGAGAGAGAAAAGATGATGGAGAGTGATCATCGGATAGCGGTAAGTGATTGACTACATATGTGATGTTATATATTTCATGTTTTCTATATTAATGTGGATATTGTTTGATTGTATTAACAGGTGGAGCTGTATGAACGTTTGTCGAGGAGGTCTACTTGATGGTAGAGAGAGGATGAGTCACTGATTGGCTCTCCATCTTCACGGTCAAGCAAGGGCCACCAATTATTTGATAAAAGTCCATAGGAAACTTGCTTTTGGGACATCTTTTGTATGCCTAGATGGCTTTGTATACATACTTTTGTATGTTACCGATGTATATTTTTGTATATGCCTGTATGGCTTTGTTTGGACATGCCTATATGGCTTTGTATATAAACTATCTATGTTATGTTCATGACATTATGTATATGATAGTTTATATTAAATATTTAATATGATGATCAATTATCATTATAGGAATTTGGTTTTACTTGTGCCAATTGCATTTGCTTGAAAGTTTATAAATCATTTTCAAATAATCCATTTTGTGCATATCTTGCAATCATTGCATTCCATGAGATTGTGCATTTCTTTGAGGCATCATGTCCAACAGTTCATGCACCTTGTCTATGCTTCCACACTTTCCATACATGTCTACAAGGGTAGCTGCAAATACAATATGTGACAAAATTCCTATATCCTTTATGCTTTGATGGTTGTCCACACCATGTTCCTCAAATCCCATTTTGGCATAGGAAAGGAGGATGTTGGATAAGGTTGTGCAATTTGGTTTTAGACTTACCAATTCCATTTGGTCACAATTTTCTTTCGTGCATTTGTGAAAGTTTTTAAAGCCTTATGAAAACTCCATTTTGTGCATATCTTGCAATCATTGCATTCCATGAGACAACATTTATTTAAGGCATCATGTCAAACAGTTCACGTTCCTTGTATATGCTTCCAGACTTTGCATACATGTCTCGCATGGTAGTTGCAACTACAACATTTGACAAAATTCCTATATCCTTTATGCTTTG
Source organism: Cunninghamia lanceolata (assembly GCA_027924645.1). Lineage (NCBI taxonomy): Eukaryota > Viridiplantae > Streptophyta > Pinopsida > Cupressales > Cupressaceae > Cunninghamia > Cunninghamia lanceolata. The sequence continues at coordinate 7,480,138 of BSBN01000082.1, forward strand.
ATGGATGTCTATACTGTGTTCCAAAGATACCATTTCTAAGGTTTTGGAATTTGTCTTTACACACACCAATTGCATTTGCTTGAAAGTTTCTAAAGCCCGATCAAAAAATCCATTTTGTTCATATCTTGCAATCATTGCATTCCATGAGGCGACATTTCTTTGAGGCATCATACCAAACTATTCACGTGCCTTGTCTATGCTTCCACACTTTGCATACATGTCTTCGAGGGTAGTTGCAACTACAACATCTAACAAAATTCCCATATCTTTTATCTTTGATGGATGTCCATTTTGGCATAGGCAAGGAGGATACTGGCTAAGGTTGTGGAATTTGGCTTTACACTTGCCAATTGTATTTTCTTGAAAGTTTATAAAGCCTTATCAAAAAAATCCATTTTTTGTATATCTTGCAATCATTGCAATCCATGAAATGACATTTTTTTCAAGGCATAATGTCAAATAGTTCATGTACCTTGTCTATGCTTCCACACTTTGCATACATGTCTATAAGGGAAGCTACATTTTGGTAGAGATAGGGAGGATGCTGGCAAAGGTCGTGGAATTTGGCTTTACACGTGCCAATTGTATTTGCTTGAAAGTTTCTAAAGTCTTTTTAAGAAATCCATTTTTTGCATATCTTGCAATCATTGCATTCCATGAGAGGACATCTCTTTGTGGTGTTGTATCAAACAGTCCACGTGCCTTGTCTATGCTTCCACACTTTCCATACATGTCTACAAGGGCAGCTACAATTACAACATGTGACAAAATTCCTATATCCTTTATGCTTTGATGGCTGTCCATACCATGTTCCAAAGATCCTATTTTGGTAGAGATAGGGAGGATGCTGGCAAAGGTTGTGGAATTTGGCTTTACATGTGCCAATGCATTTACTTGAAAGTTTCTAAAGTCTTTTCAACAAATCCATTTTTTGCATATCTTGCAATCATTGCATCCCATGAGAGGACATCTCTTTGTGGTGTTGTATCAAACAGTCCATGTGCCTTGTCTATGCTTCCACACTTTGCATACATGTCTACAAGGGCAACTACAATTACAATATGTGACAAAAATCCTATATCCTTTATACTTTGATGGTTGTCCATATGCTATTCCAAAGATCCTATTTTGGTACAGACAGGGAGGATGCTGACAAAGGTTGTGGAATTTGGTTTTACATGTGCCAATTGCATTTGCTTGGAAGTTTCTAAAGTCTTTTCAACAAATCCATTTTTTTCATATCTTACAATCATTGCATCCCATGAGAGGACATCTCTTTGTGGTGTTCTATCAAACAGTCCACGTGCCTTGTCTATGCTTCCACACTTTGCATACATGTCTATAAGGGAAGCTGCAATTACAACATGTGACAAAAATCCTATATCCTTTATGCTTTGATGGTTGTCCATACGCTGTTCCAAAGATCCTATTTTGGTATATATAGGGAGGATGCTGGCAAAGGTTGTGGAATTTGGCTTTACACGTGCCAATTGCATTTTCTTGAAAGTTTCTACATCCTTTTCAATAATCAACATGCCTTGTCTATGCTTCCAATTTTCATGGTTGAGTGTTAGGTCGAACAATCCACGTGCATTGTCTATGCTTCCACACTTTGCATACATCTCTACAAGGGCAGCTACAATTACAACATCTGACAAAATTCCTATATCCTTTATGCTTTGATGGTTGTCCATACCCTGTTCCAAAGATCCTAATTTGGTAGAGATATGGAGGATGCTGGCAAAGTTTGTGGAATTTGGCTTTACATGTGCCAATTGCATTTGCTTGAAAGTTTCTAAAGCCTTTTCAACAAATCCATTTTTTGCATATCTTGCAATCATTGCATTCCATGATAGGACATCTCTTTGAGGTGTTAGGTCAAACAATTGACATGCCTTGTCTATGCTTCCACACTTTGCATAATGTTTACAAGGGTAGCTACAAATATAATATCTGACAAAATTCTAGTATTCGTTATGCTTTGAGGTGTTAAGTCAAACATTCCATGTGCCTTGTCTATGCTTCCACACTTTGCATACATGTCTACAAGGGCAATTGTAATTACAATATCTAGCAAAATTCCTATATCCTTTATGATTCGATGGTTGTCCATACCATGTTCCAAAGATCCTAATTTGGAGGATGCTGGCAAAGGTTGTGGAATTTAGCTTTACACATGCCAATTGCATTTGCTTGAAAGTTTCTAAAGCCTTTTCAACAAATCCATTTTTTGCATATCTTGCAATCATTGCATTCCATGACATAACATCTCTTTGAGGTGTTAGGTCAAACAATTGACATTCCTTGTCTATGCTTCCACACTTTACATACATGTCTACAAGGGCAGCTGCAAATACAATATCTGACAAAATTCTGGTATCCTTTAGGCTTTGAGGTGTTAGGTCAAACAGTCCACGTGCCTTGTCTATGCTTCCACATTTTGCATACATGCCTACAAGGGCAAGTGCAAATACAACATCTAACAAAATTCTAATATCCTTTATGCTTCCACAATTTGCATACATGTCTACTGTTGGCAAGAGACACTATATGGATTCATGGTTGTTGTCATTGATGGCAACAAAGGTCATCCCACATATCCGCAAGTCATAATGTGTCTCTACCGGAAGTTAGAATAAAGAATGTTGTGGTCCGGTGAAGAAGAACAGAGCATGTGGCAAGGTCCGACAGATTGGTCCGGATCTCTCAGAGGAAGTGTCTTGGTGCAGTGCGGATTTGGGGAAGTCAAGAGGACTACCTTGAGTGGTATATTCCAAGGATTTAGCCTCCGGTGATGGACAAGGAAAAAGATATGATTGGTTGAGTACCGGATTCTTGAGAGACAATGATAACAGAGGAAGAACTGACTGGCAGAGTATCAGACTGCTTTCCGGATGGGTTACTGTTGATGACAGAGGTTGTGAAGGCATGAATCATGTTTGGCCGACATGATTAATGATATCTACAAGTACATGCTTGATCCGCATTGCTTGGTGAGGAAGGATTCAGCCGACAGAATGAGAGTTTGTAAGAAACTAGACTGTTCCGGATGCCGACTAGAAAGGTGATGAAATTACTTGTGCGGATATATATAGAGGATGGATTTAGTTGTGAAGAGCGTGTGGATATGGAGATATATGCGAATAAGTCCAGATAAAGAGCAGAGGTAGCAAAAAGGATCCGGTATGTGAAAGATAGCAGAATAAAGAACAGAGGAAAGATGAAGTGCAGCAGATCAGTGTACTGAGCCTAACCGGAACTGAACTCCAGCATATGCAGATGCTTCCAATCAGTTCAAGACTGTGATTCTCATCACTTTGTAGACAGTGTGTCTTCTTGTAGGCAGTGGGCCTCTTTGTGAGCAGTGTGCTCGGGCAGTGAGCCCTAATTGGCAAGTGCCATTTTTGTAATTTCCTATTCTTCTAACAGAGAATAATTTTGGGTTAATCACCCCGTGGTTTTCTCCCTTAACAGGGTTTCCACGTCAAAAATACTGTGTCATGTGTTTCTTATTTCATGGTTAATGTTTTGTGTTTGATTTTATGCTGCATCAATTAAAAGGAAAGTTCAATAAGGGAAATAATTAGGATAACTGATTCACCCCCCCCTCTCAGTTATCAACAGTCTACATGGGTAACTGTAATTACAACACATGACAGAAAATCCTATATCCTTTATGCTTTGAGGTGTTCTATCAAATAGTTCACATGCCTTGTCTATGCTTCCATAGTTTGCATACATGTCTATAAGGGCAGCTGTAGTTACAACATATGACAAAAATCCTATATCCTTTATGCTTTGAGGTGTTGTATCAAATAGTCCACGTGTCTTGTCTATGCTTCCACACTTTGCATACATGTCTACAAGGGCAGTTGCAATTATAACATCTGACAAAATTCCTATATCCTTTATGCTTTGATGGCTGTCCAGACCCTGTTTGCAATAATAGTAGTCAACTTTAGGTCTAGATGTGATCCAAGACTAGTGATGAAGTCCTTTTGAAAACTTGAGTTCATGCTAGAGGTTTTGATCAATAGTTTAAGCCTTAAGATGTATGACATCAAAACTATCTCTTACATCATTGATGAGGGTTTCAAACAAGAAATGAATCCATAACTGCGCCTAAAACTATGGAAGTCCTTGACTAGCCTCCTATGACTGTCCGTTTACTTTCTTTTTCATTATTTCTTATAAATGCTTTTATGACTTGCTTCCAGTTTTTAGTTGGTTTCACATCTTCCACTCCATGTTGACAATTTTACATCTAATAGAATCTTGTACATACTATTCTTGACCTCTTATAATTTTTTATACCTATAGAAACTCTCTAGACTAGGTTGCTCCCTAGTGGACTAGGCTACTAGCATAGGTGTTAGATAAGGACTAGGTTGCCCCTTTGTCCAAAATCAAACAAATCAACTTACATGACCTTGTAAATTCCTAGAAAACTTTATCTTCTAATTCTAAGCAATTCAATATTTTAAAACTTTTAATTTTACTATTGGAACTTTGGTGCATTATTAACCTACATAAAGTTCCTAGTAAGGTTTCTCATGAAAGAAGTTGATGGACTTTGTTCTAGGTTTATGTTGATAGTTATCTGGTAGAATAGAAAATAATTGTAGTGAGCTATAAAAGGTAGCAATGAGTTTTAGGTGTTGCATTTTAGCATAGAAACTTACATAAATTTAATGCCGGTATTTTCCAACCTCAAGCCATTTTGAAGGAGAACTCACAACTGCTTAATTGTAGGTATGTCATTCTAAGTATTTATTATAGTGTAGGTACACTTGTATTATTGTTGGACACATGGTAATGACCATGAACATGGTGATATTATAGGAGATGCTTAGAGGTACTATAAGTGTGAGGCCTACTCTTATCATACCTTCTATTTTTCTTATGAGACTTGTCGTACGGACTATATGTTTGACATGTGGTCATTTTGGGAACTGTTGATCCTGCTATCTAGACATTCATTGACTATATTTTATGCTTTGATTAGATAGATGGATTATATTATGATGATGACATATCTTTACATGTTAGATTACATTTTGAGTTTATGATGTTTAATGCAATATTATAATTGATGCAATGGAAATGGTTTAGTTAGATGATTGAATTAATGAAATACTATGTGATGATGAACTTGATGGTATTATATGAAATGCGAATGAATTGAGAATCAAGTGAAGTTTTATCTTGTGTTATATCTGAGATTGTATGTACTTATGTGACCTTGTGTGTGTGCATAATTCAATTTTCTTAAGCTATGATATACCTTGTGCTATTTATGTGTTTGTGTAGTGTGCATGTATTTTTCCATGGACCATGGAAACTAGAGGTCAAACAAATAACCTTGAGTATGAGCCATGTAAAACCAACCTAGTCCCTAAGGTGGACTAAGGTTATTTGTGTTTGAGCATGATGTATTGTGTTACCCTTGATTTTGATTTTAATTTTTGAGTCACCTAAGTTTGACTTAGGTTAAGTGGTTGGTGAGTTGTCTTCTTTTGTCATTTTCATTCATAAAGTTTATGGGTATTTTAATTGATGATTTTTGAGTCTTTTATGGTTAATTTCATGCGTTTTAAGGGCCTAGGTCAAGTACCTATGGGTTAGGTACCTTTTAGGCCTTAAATCATGAGTTCTAACTCACTTTTGACCCCTCTTTTTAACCCTAGGAGTTAGGTGGCGAAATTTGAATCTTGGGTTAAGGATTGAGTGACTTGTCACATCTATATCCCACAACCTAAGGTTCATGCATGGACTTTGGGGAAATCCCAAGGGTCTCCCATGTGGGAGCACTGAATGTAAGAGCACTTGCGAAGATAACCCCAACTACTTCCTTCTTACCCATGCCTCACCATTTATGAGGTGAAGTGTGGGGACTTGTGTTTGTGGGTGTGAATAGAAAGGTGACAAGTGTCACCTCCTCATTCATGAGAATGTTTTTTGGAAACCCTACTTATATCCCTCTTTTTAAGAAGGGAAGGGTTGTTGTTCTTTCCTTTGGTTTTTGTTTTTTGATTCTTGATTTTGATCTTGGAGAGGAGATATTCTTGGAAGGAACTTGGAGATAGGCTCTTGGAGCTCTTCACCAACTTCTTGCAACACTTAGAGCTTGAAAGGTAAGCTCTCAAGGCTTCAAGCCTTCTTTATTCTTGTTTTTTGCTTATGAATGCATGTGTTATGATATGTTGTGTTCTTGAGTTTTCCTTTGGTGTTGTAAGGGTTTTGGGGTTGTTTTTGTGAGCTCTCCATATGAGAGAGATAACCTTGTAATGGGTGAGAGAGGTGAGAACCTCCTCAGGGATAACCCTCTTCATGTAGAGGTATTTTGATGGCCTTGGGCCTTATTTATGGAGTTTATATGGTATGGTTATGGCAAGAGTGCCTTGGAGTTATTTTGGGTGAAATAAGAGTATGATAGCAAGAGGCTATGAGATAGAGTATATTTGAGTATGAGTTTTCTTGGGTGGTTGTCCCCTTGAGTAGAGTGATGTCCACTCTCTCACCCCTAAAATCCATGTTGAATGGATTAGTTTGTGAGTCTCCATGGGTGGGTGTTGTTGTGCTTTCTATGTGTGTGTGTGTGTGTGTGTGTGTGTGTTTGAAATCCCTTGTTTGAGTATGCAACTGGTTATTTGGTTGGCCTCCTAGCTTGGGGGTGGCTTGCTTGCAAGCCTATGGTTGGGAGGTGATCTCCTCATGGCCTTGGAAAGGCTTTTTGTGTTTGGTAGGTTTTTAGCTCTTGGAGGAGTACTTGAGGTTGGGAGTCATGAAGAGAAAAGTGTGGTTAAGATTTGAGTTGTTAATATGAAGGCAATATGGTTGCCTTGGCCTTGAGCCTTGTAATAGGCTTGTACTTGTCATGAGAGTAAATCTCCCTTTGTAAGCCCTTGTTGCAAAAATTCTCCATGTAATAATATTTGTTCTTTTCATTAATATGAATGGCTTTGGGTTTCATTATTTTGCACCTATGGAAAAATAAGTATGTTGTGAAAGAAAATCTCTCTCTCCCTCTCCCTATTTTGTTTTTATAGTAAATGCATGAATAAGTATACTTGGAAGAAAAATATTTTTACCTTGGTTGAATACTTAAGTGACTTAGAAAAATAAATAAGCCCTTTGATTAAATGAAAGATACGTATATTTTGCATAAAGTAGAAAGCCTATGTTTCTTAATTCATTACAAGAAAGAAATTTATTCATATATCTTAAAATGTATTGTGTGGTATATATATATATAATTAAATGGTTTTTGTAAACTTGCTGATTTTAATTAAATAGTTCTCTATTTTATTAAAAAAAAACTGTAGAGATAGTTTTAGCAGATATATATATATATTAATATTTTATTGTTATAGTGTATTGTTAGAGTGAGAAAGTGAAATCATGTTTCTCTTTTTTCTTTTTGCATTAGGTTAGATTTTTGTTGGAGGTTTTGTTGAGCACCAACGCAGGCGCTCGGCTCACCTGTGCAGGGTTGAAGCCCTGTGCAGGGGTCGAGGCCGCCTGTGGCGGGCCGGGCTATGGGACCTCCATCCCACCCTAGGGCCGTGGCCCTATGGGTGGGGCGGGAGCCCTACCCCCAACCCGTCTGCGGTGCCGCCCCTTGGCCCAGGCCATTGCGCCCCTGTATAGGGTTTAAACCCTCGGCCATAAATTTGTTTATATTCACTATTGTATATTTAAAAATTTAATTTACCCTATTTATTACTTTAAACCCTACTTTGTGTAAAACATAGTCAACTCTTCTCTATTAGGCCCTTGGAACCTTTTTAATAATATTTTATTACTGTATTTTGGTTTTAATGTTATATTATATATATATATATATATATATATTCATAAATAAAGTTCTCTGTGTAAAACCAGAGAGCAACATTTTTGCAAAACAAAAGTAAAGTTAGCTTTTGGGGAAAAAATAGATTATTTCTTTTGAGAATTATTTTACCCTAATGTCAAACTCAAACCATTAGCTTATTTGCAAACTTAGAGAACTTAGAAAATAGCGAAAATTGCTTTACGCTTGTGCAAACAAATGAAATGTTAGAAAAGAAGAAAAATATACCCTGTAGAAAACATAAAGTTAGAAAACATAAAATATTGTTGAAACCTTCTTGGGGAAAATACCTTCCCACTTGGGGAAGGGATTTTCCCATCCTCCTTGCAACTTGAGCCTGCTCCAATCAAAACAAACAAAAATAAGCTTGTGAGCAAATAAGGATTTAGTTTGCTTTTATAAGTATTTTTGTAGGGCTTTGTGTTGCCCTAATCATTAGGGAGATGTTTGAAACTATAAACCTTATTTATTTCTTCTTAATCCCACTTAGTGAGTGGATGTGATTTATTGTTTGAACTTTTGAGTGGGATTTATTTAATTCCTTGATTTAAATTATTTAAACTCTATAATTGAAGTGAATGATTTAATTGTTTTAGTTGAAGGGTTGGAACCTTTGAGTTACTCTAATTTATTTAATTTTGTTTTAAATTTTTGGAAAGGTTATATAGTGAAATTATATTATTATTTTAATTTATTTTTACTTCTCTCATAGTTAGCACGGTTACGTTATGCTGCCAAAATTTTTAGGGAAAATGTACCCTTTGTCCCGTTATGTTGTCAAAATTTTCAAGATTATAGATGGGATTATTTAATTAATTTATTTCTAGTATTTACTTTTCCCATTTTAATTATTTGGATAAATGCTTTAATTTAAGGTTTGTAATCTTGATTAGTTCAATATTTTAATGTCATTTTAGTTGATAGTATACATCTAGGGTTAGGTTTTGATTTAGATCAAAACCGTATCACCTCATTTAGGAAACCCTAGGGTTGGTTCTGGAATGGAAACCACCCCTCTGAGCGATGCTTCTCGTGACACACACCCCTTAGTTGTTGTCATTCTCATAGGGATTGCAAAAGGAGTTTCACATCATCTCGCAATGTGATTGACTTCATCACCTTTGTGCAATGTGCCTAATGTGTGTTGCGAATAAAACCATGTTACGTGCATATGTCACTGAGTGTGCATGTTACGCGTGAGGGGGTTTTAGAGTCAGGTGGGAAATTTTTTTGATATTTTGTGTCATGACCACATGACAAATGTGGACATGACATGTGTTTATCATGTCATGACCACATGGAAAATGTGGGCATGACATTATCAGAGCCAGGTTTAAACACTGGGCATTGAGGGCACATTATTTATTCCACAATTTTGTTTTAATTTAGGCACCTTGTTCTTGCAGGATGCCGCCTAAAGCCAAGAGAGGACACTCTTGCGTTAGTGCTTGTGGCAGGGTTGAGCCTTGATCTACGTGATCTGCATCACCATCTAACACTCAAAACCAAGAGACACCTCTTGATATTGGGCCTCAGATACTATGGGCTATATTAGTGAGACTTCCACCTGTTGCGGATGGACTGCGAGTAGAGGTACCTACAATGTCAAATGGGGGTCATGCATTAGCTCAGAGGGAGAGCAATAGGAGTCCATTGCTAAATTGAGAGGATCATGAGGAGGAGGTCATGGTGGAGTTAGTTCATTTTGAACCCTTGGGTTTTGATCAGTAGATTGAGGCAGAGGTTCCAGTTCGGGGTCATCGTGACCATGGAGATCTAATTATGGATTTGCTTCGGCTAAATCCACCTACTTTTGTGGGGACCACCGAGGGAACTGAGGCCGAGGCTTGGCTTATTATCTTGGATCGATGCTTTGTATTATGTCATTATGGGAGCAACACTAAGGCATGAGTCACAATTCACTTACTACGCAATGCAATAGCTACATGGTGGCGCTCTGAGGAGCACAAGCATCACCTCTCATTGGATACTCTTTCTTAGAGTATGTTTCTTGAGCGCTATAAGGTGCGGTACCTATCAAAGCATTACTAACAGTGCTGCATCGATGAGTTTCATGACTTGCAACAACGAGGTTCCATAGTGGCTCAGTACGAGAGCAAATTTGTAGAGTTGTCATAATATGGTGAGCATCTTCGGGATGAGAAGATTTTAGTTAACAAGTTTGTTAGAGGCTTGAATCTTAGTATAGTAGGACCAGTACACATGGCAGATCCCCAGACTATGAGTGAGGCCGCTGAGGTGTACATTGCTGAGGAGATTCATGGTCAGAACCATGATTCATGTTCACAGTATTAGAATCACAACTAGTAGTAGGATCAGAGTTTTCATAGACCCCCACACCCTCAAAAGGGTGGGTAGAGAGCTGCTTCATTGCCTCCTAGGCCTCCACAGCAGCAACAGAGGTCTAGACCTCAGCAGAGAGCGCAGGGTGGCCACAATCGAGGATGACACTCTTAATGACCGTGTAGAGACTAGAGACATCAGGCACATGCTGCAGGACTAGCATGTTCACAATAATCTTATAGAGGCTCCTAGAGTACCATAGGAAGATTAGTAGCTCAACAGTCTAGTAGGACACAGTCAGCACACTTTCAGATGAGAGGACCTTGCTATGTATGTGGTGACACTAGACACTTGGCTAGAGAGTATCCCTAGGGGTTTACATCATGAGGGAAATGCATTGGAGGTTTTGAGTAGATAGTAGGAGATGTGGGTAGATCCCACCATGTGTTTGTAGTAGTTGATAACCGCTAGGCTAAGTATCAGGCTTTTGTCATTGAAACACCGGGTATGATTGGAGATGTTCCTATTATTGTATTGTTTGATTTCAGAGCTTCAGACTCCTTTATTTCTCCATTGTTAGTGGAGCGTTTCAGGCTGGTGGCCTCTAGGAAGGATGTTAGGTGGGAGGTCAAGTTAGCCATGGGGGCTAGGATGGCCATAGATTTAGTGGTTCAGGATTATGAGCTAGCTCTTGGAGCCTTAACTATAGTTGGAGAACTTAGGGTCATACCCTTAGGGTCTTATGGAGTGGTGCTAGGCATGGATTGGCTTGTGGCTCATAGAGCCAAGCTTGATTGTCACCAGAAGGTGATAGGTTTCCTCAATGACCATGCCACAACAACATAGATTGTGGGCATTCAGAGGCCCATAGCCCTACATATGATTTCTACTAAACAACTTAAGCATTGTATGTGAAAGGGATGTCAGATGTTTGTGATCACGATTAGTGATAGATCAGAGGATGAGCCAGAAACTTCACTTGATGACCATCCTATCCTTAGGGAGTTCACAGATGTTTTTCCACTTGAGCTTCTAGGGATGCCACCTCGTAGAGAGGTAGATTTTCACATTGATCTTGTATTAGGTGTTGAGCTAGTGTCTCATGCACCATATAGGATGACTACTCATGAGCTTACAGAACTCAAACTTTAGCTAGAGGAGTTTCTAGCAAAGGGGCACATTCAACCTAGTGTCTCACCTTGGGGTACACCAGTCATCTTCGTTAAGAAGAAGGATGGGTCTCTTCATCTATGCATGGATTATAGGTAGTTGAATAAGGTGACGGTGAAGAACCGTTATCCTTTGCCTAGGATCGATGATTTGTTTGATCAGATGCAGGAAGCCAGAGTGTTCTCTAAGATAGACCTGAAGTCTAGTTACCATTAGCTACGTATTACAGAGGTAGCTATTCATAAGACCACCTTTCAGAATCGTTATGGTCACTATGAGTTCATAGTGGTACCCTTCGGTTTGACGAATGCCCCTATAGTTTTCATGAGTCTCATGAATGGGGTGTTTCACACTTACCTAGATCAGTTCATGTTGGTTTTCCTTGATGACATATTGGTATATTCACGGACTGAGGAGGAGCATGAGGAGTACTTATGTCAGGTTTTATAGTGTTTGGGAGATCAACAACTTTATGGCAACTTGGCGAAGTGTGCCTTCTTTTGTACAGAGGTTCAATATTTGAGGCGCATTCTATCTGGTGATGGTATCTCAGTAGATCCATCAAAGATTAGAGATATCATGGATTGGCCAGTACCTACGAGTGTGACAGAGGTTAGGAGCTTCATGGGATTAGCAGGTTATTATCACCGATTTGTTGAGGGCTTTTCTAGGATAGCTCATCCTATCACTTCTCTTTAGCAGAAAGAGAAGAACTTCTTGTGGATAGAGAAGTGTGAGATGGCCTTTAGGGTCCTAAAGGAGCATCTCACTAGCATTCCTATTCTAGCAGTACTCAACCCAACAATAGATTTCATGGTATGCACTGATGCATCTTTAGAGGGATTAGGCGCAGTTCTTATGTAGGAAGGTCGAGCGATCTCATATGAGTCATGAAAGCTTAAGATCCACAAGTTGAACTACCCTACTCATGATTTGGAGCTTGCATCTATAGTTCACACTCTTGTTAGATGGAGACACTTCCTTTTGGGATGTCATTTTGAGTTGCACTTAGACCATCATAGTCTTTAGTACATCTTCATGCAGCTTAATCTGAATGCCCGCCAACAACGTTGGATGGAGTTCTTGTGCGAGTATGACTTTGATGTGCATTACATCAAGGGGAAGGAGAATGTGGTTTCTGGTGCCTTGAGTCAGAGGTGAAATGAGATCTTGACCCTGACCTTGAGTGTGGACTTGAGAGGGCGCATCTTGTAGCATCTACTAGAGGACAAGTGGTTCCTTGAGGTTCAACGGGAGATTCAGTCATGGAGAGCCCTTAAGGGCAAGTTTGTAGGATATTCCCTTGAGGCAGATGAACTTCTACAACATCGACTTCGCATCTATGTTCCCCTTGCAGTAGATCTTCTCACAGTGGTTTTATCAGAGGCTCATAGAGCACCTTATGTAGCACATCCTGGGGTGAAGAAGATGCATGTTGATCTTAGATAGTTATATCATTAGGCAGGGATGATACATGACATAACAGAATTTGTAGCTTGTTGCCTTGAGTGCCAGAGGGTCAAGGCTGAGCATCAGCATCCAGTAGGACTTCTTTATCCCCATGAGATACCTGAGTGGGAATGGAACACCATTTCCATGGACTTCATTATTGGTCTACCTTTGTCATCTTGCCGCCATGATGCCATCATGGTGATGGTTGACAAGTTGACCAAGGTGGCACATTTTTCACCAGTATGCTCAACGTACAATGCACCTGCAGTGGCAAGGGTCTTTTTGAATGATATAGTGAGACTTCATGGAGTTCCTTGTCGTATCATTTTAGATAGAGATTCGGTGTTTACATTAGCTTTTTGGAGAACACTACAACAGGCATTGGGAACTCAGCTCAACTTCAATTTGGCATATCACCCTAAGACAGATGGGCAGACTGAGAGGGTGAATCAAGTACTCGAGGACATGCTTCACATGTATGTTATGGATCACTAGTCTAGATGGGAGGACTATTTGTATCTAGTTGAGTTTGCCTACAATAATGGGCATCACAACTCATTAGGTATGCCTCCCTATCAGGCCTTGTATGGTTGGCCTTGCAAGACTCCTTTGAGTTGGGACCGCATTGTGGACATAGTAGCGATTGGTCTAGAGATGGTATAGAACATGGAGCAGCAGGTCACTTTGATTAGGTAGTGTTTGCAGGAGGCACATGATCATCAAAAGAAGATGCCAATGCCAAGAGATTGGATCAGAGCTTCTCAGATGGTGACAAGGTGTTCTTGAGAGTGCGGCTGCATATGAGTCCAATCTGTTATGGAAAGGGCTCTAACCTTGCACTGAGATTTGTTGGACCTTTTGAGATTTTAGAGCAGATAGGACACATAGCTTATCATCTAGCCTTGCCACCTAGCCTTTCACATATCCATGATGTGTTTCATATATCTGTGTTGAGGCATTATGTATATGATGTGGCTCATGTGTTGGATTGGGGTGCTTTATAGGTAGAGTTGGATGAACAGTTAGTGTTGGAGCCCATTTTCATTCTGGCTTGTCATATGCTGGCCCTTCGAGGATGAGAGATGGACCAGGTTAGGGTTCAGTGGGACTGCTATGATGAGGTTTCAACTACTTGGGAGGATGCTACACATTTGAGGGCACTCTACCCTCACCTCTTTGCTGACTTCCAGGAGGAAGTTTAGTCATAGGGGGGAGGATGTGAGGCCTACTCTTATCACACCTTCTATTTTGCTTATGCCACTTGTTGTACAAACTATATGTTTGACATGTGAACATTTTGGGGACTATTTATCCCGCTATCTAGACATTCATTGACTATATCTTATGCTTTGATTAGATAGATGGATTATATTATGATGATGACATATCTTTACATGTTAAATTACATTTTGAGTTTATGATGTTTAATGCGATATTATAATTGATGCAATGAAAATGGTTTAGTTAGATGATTGAATTAATGAAATACTATGTGATGAAGAACCTGATGGTATTATGTGAAATGCGAATGAATTGAAAATCAAGTGAAGTTTTATCTTGTGATATACCTGAGATTGTATGTACTTATGTGACCTTATGTGTGTATTCAATTCAATTTTCTTCGGCTATGATATACCTTGTGCTATTGATGTGTTTGTGTAGTGTGTAGGTATTTTTCCATGGCCCATGGAAATTGGAGGTCAAACAAATAAACCTGAGTATGAGCCATGTAACACCAACCTAGTCCCTAAGGTGGACTAATGTTATTTGTGTTTAAGCATGATGTATTGTGTTTCCCTTGATTTTGATTTTAATTTTTGAGTCACCTAAGTTTGACTTAGGTTAAGTGGTTGGTGAGTTGTCTTCTTGTGTCATTTTCATTCATAAAGTTTATGGGTATTTTAATTGATGATTTTTGAGTCTTTTATGGTTAATTTCATGTGTTTTAAGGGCCTAGGTCAAGTACCTATGGGTTATGTACCTTTTAGGCCTTAAATAATGAGTTCTAACTCACTTTTGTCCCCTCTTTTTAACCCTAGGAGTTAGGTGGCGAAATTTGAATCTTGGGTTAAGGATTGAGTGACTTGTCACATCTATATCCAACAACCCAAGGTTCATGCATGGACTTTGGGGAAATCCCAAGGGTCTCCCATGTGAGAGCACTAAATGCAAGAGCACTTGGGAAGATAAACCCAACTACTTCCTTCTTACCCATGCCTCACCATTTATGAGGTGAAGTGTGGGGACTTGTGTTTGTGGGTATGAATGAGAAGGTGACAAGTGTTACCTCCTCATTCATGAGAATGTTTTTTGGAAACCCTACTTATATCCCTCTTTTTGAGAAGGGAAGGGTTTTTATTCTTTCTTTTGGTTTTTTTTAATTCTTGACTTTGGGCTTGGAGAGGAGATATTCTTGGAAGGAACTTGGAGATAGGCTCTTGGAGCTCTTCACCAACTTCTTGTAACACTTGGAGCTTGAGAGGTAAGCTCTCAAGGCTTCAAGACTTCTTTATTCTTGTTTTTTGCTTATGAATGCATGTGTTATGATATGTTGTGTTCTTGAGTTTTCCTTTGGTGTTGTAAGGGTTTTGGGGTTGTTTTTGTGAGCTCTCCATATGAGAGAGCTCACCTTGTAATGGGTGAGAGAGGTGAGAACCTCCTCAGGGATAACCCTCTTCATGTAGAGGTATTTTGATGGCCTTGGGCCTTATTTATGGAGTTTATATGGTATGGTTATGACAAAAATGCCTTGGAGTTATTTTGGGTGAAATAAGAGTATGATAGCAAGAGGCTATGAGATAGAGTATATTTGAGTATGAGTTTTCTTGGGTGGTTGTCCCCTTGAGTAGAGTGATGTTCACTCTCTCACCCCTAAAATCCATGTTGAATGGATTAGTTTATGAGTCTCCATGGGTGGGTGTTGTTGTGCTTTCTATGAGTGTGTGTGTGTGTGTTTGAAATCCCTTTTTTGAGTATGCAACCGGTTATTTGGTTGGCCTCCTAGCTTGGGGGTGGATTGCTTGCAAGCTTATGGTTAGGAGGTGAGCTCCCCATGGCCTTGGAAAGACTTTTTGTGTTTGGTAGGTTTTTATCTCTTGTTGGAGTACTTGAGGTTGGGAGTCATGAAGAGAAAAGTGTGGTTAAGATTTGAGTTGTTAATATGAAGGCAATATGGTTGCCTTGGCCTTGAGCCTTGTAATAGTCTTGTAGTTGTCATGAGAGTAAATCTCTCTTTGTAAGCCCTTGTTGGAAAAATTCTCTATGTAATAATATTTGTTCTTTTCATTAATATGAATGGATTTGGGTTTCATTATTTTGCTCCTATGGAAAAATAAGTATGTTGTGAAAGAAAATCTCTCCCCCTCTCCCTAGTTTATTTTTATAGTAAATGCATGAATAAGTTTGCTTGGAAGAAAAAGATTTTTACCTTGGTTGAATACTTAAGTGACTTAGAAAAATAAATAAGCCCTTTGATTAAATGAAAGATATGTATATTTTGCATAAAGTAGAAAGCCTATGTTTGTGAATTCATTAGAAGAAATAAATTTATTCATATCTCTTAAAATGTATTGTGTGGAATACATACATACATACATATATATTATGAATTGGTTTTTGTAAACTTGCTGATTTTAATTAAATAGTTCTCTATTTTATTAAAAAAAAATATGCAGAGATAGTTTTAACAGATATATATATATATATATATATATATATATTTATTGTTATAGTGTATTGTTAAAGTGAGAAAGTGAAATCACGTTTCTCTTTTTTATTTTTGCATTAGGTTAGATTTTCATTGGAGGTTTTGTTGAGCGCCAAGGCATGCACTCGACCCATTTGTGCAGGGTTGAAGCCCTGCACAGGGACCAAGGCTACTTGTGGCAGGTGGGGCTACGGGATCCCCGTCCCACCCCAGGGTCATGGCCCTCTGGGTGGGGTGGGAGCCTTATCCCTGACTTGTCCGCGGCACCCCCCCTCGACCTGGGCCACTGCGCCCCTGTATAAGGTTTAAACCCTTGGCCATAAATTTGTTTATAGTCATTGTTGTATCTTTAAAAAATTAATTCGCCCTATTTATTACTTCAAACCCTACTCTATGTAAAACACAGTCGGCCCTTCTCTATTCAGCCCTTGGAACCTTTTTAATAATATTTTATTACTGTATTTTGGTTTTAATGTTATATATATACATGCTATGTTTATTATATATGTGATAATATAATACACACACACACACACACACACACACACATATATATATATTATATTTTCATAAATAAAATTCTCTGTGTAAAACCAGAGAACAACATTTTTGCAAAACAGAAACAAAGTTAGCTTTTTGGGGAACAAATAGATTATTTCTTTTGAGAATTATTTTACCCTAATGACAAACTCAAAATAATAGCTTAGTTGCAAACTTAGAGAACTTAGAAAATAGGGAAAATTGCTTTATGCTTGTGCAAACAAATGAAATGTTAGAAAAGAATAAAAATATACCCTATAGAAAACATAAAGTTGTTGCAAGTATGAGGTTAATCAGTGTTGTCATTGATGTCAACATACTCATATTGCATTGACAAGAAGGATTGGATGAATTGTGAGCTGGGGATATTGAGAAAATTAGTCTCAAATAGGAACAGTGAAGAACAGTGATGAGAAGAAGGCAAAAGTACTCATAAGTTGATGACTAAAGGATGTAGATTAAAGGGTTTGTAGATATGAGTCTTGAGATGATCCAGTTAAGTTTTTAGAGGTTCGCATGCAGATTTGAAGAAGTTGTGATTGATCAAGTAGAACCGGTTCCGGGAAGTGCTTCGGAGTGACAGAGTGCTACAAAGAGGTCCGGTGAGATCTGGAAGTGCATTATCCTATCTTGCAGATTGGATGGAGTATTTGGGATGTCCTTGTGATGTCTCATCTCAATTTGTTCATGATTTGGAGGTCTAGAAGCACATGTTTCAGTATGACAGTGGCGGTAGACTGTGTTCTTGAAGTTTTAGATGAGGAAGAGAAGAGATTCCTGTGAGTAGAGGAAGTGCGGATGTACCTGGTCATTCAGGCAAGCGTGTGAAGGTTCTTGGATCATGTTGAGGTTGTGTTGTTGGTCCACATTGATGGTAGAGCCCAAAATTGAAGACATTCTTCCGGATGAAGTTCTTGTTCAAACTAGCCCCCCGGATGAGTTGTTCATCTTGCGAATGTTCTTGTGGTGGCCGACCGGATGTGTTATTCATCCTACGAATGTTCTTATGGTTGATTGCCAACTTAGATGATTGTTCCTAAGTTGATGTCCTGTATAAATAAAGGTTTATGAGTTCATTTCAAAGTGTGTGTTGAAGCGAATGAGTGTGATATAGCGAAAGAGCGAAAGGGAAGAGCAGGTGTGTTTCAAGCTTAAATGGAACTGATCCAGACATGGTGAAGATGTCATTCTCCAGTTCAAGGTTGTGATACTTATGATCTTGTAGATAGTGTGTCTCTTTTGTAGGCAGTGTGCCTCTTTGTGAGCAGTGTACTCGGGTAGTGAGCCCTGACTGGCATGTGCCATTTGTTTTTCTTATTCTTCTAACAGAGAATAATCCTTGGGTTAATCACCCCATGGTTTTTCCCTTAACCGGGTTTTCCACGTCAAAAATCTTGGTGTCTAATGTGTTGATGTTTATCTACTCCAGTGTTTATGCTTTCTGCTTTCATGAATGGTTAATTTATATGTTGTTAACTAACAAAGAAGAATCAAGTGTTTGAAGTAGAAGCAAGTTTTTGCACAACTGATTCACCCCCCCTCTCAGTTGTGTGCCCTAAATCCAACAATTGGTATTAGAGCCAAGTTCCTTTGAAAGGAGCTTAATCGCTTGAGGAGATCTAGGATGTCGTCATACAAGAAGGATAGTCCTAAGTTCGATGGAACCAACTTTACTCTCTGGAAAGGTCGCATGAAATGTCACTTGGAGTGTATTGGAAAAGCATACTTGACCATGGTCACAAAATCATATGTACCTCCACAAGGTGGTCCGACAACTCTGAATGAAATCACAGATGCTGAAAACAATCTGTGGACCAAAGAAGCTCTTCTAAGTGCATTGAATGACTCAGATCTCTCAAATGTTATTGACATACCAACTACATATGAGATCTGGACTAAACTGGAACTTCTGTATGAAGGAGATGAGTTTGTCAAGAGTGCAAGGTTGCAAAGTCTAAAAGGGAAGTTTGAAATATTGAAGATGAGAGATGATGAAAATATCACTACCTTTATGCCAAGAGTGAACGAGCTGGTGTGTGGAATCAGGAATGCTCGTGGAGTTCTAGATGAAAATGAAATTGTTTCCAAAATTCTCAGATCCCTTCCTGCTGCCTACAAAATCAAGGTTGCTGCCATTGATGAATTCAGAGCCCATACAACTGTCACAAGAGAGCAATTGGCGGGCAAACTGGCTGCATTTGAAATGACTGAGTTTGGAGATGATCAACCCAAGACTGAATCTGCATTCAAAGCCAGTGCCTATGTGAAAGGCAAACAAAGATTTGATCCGGGAGGGAACTCTTCAAGAAAGCTGTCATGGTATGATCAAGCAAGGAAAGACATGGAAGAGGAAGAAGCAGAAACAGCTCAACTTGAAGCCCTCATTGCAAAGAGACTACTAAGAGGATCCGGTAAGTATGAAGGAAAACTACCCTTTAAGTGCTTCAACTGCAATAAGATTGGTCATTTTGCTTCAAGATGCCCAGAAAGATCTGCAAGGTCAAATGCTAATAGATCAAGGTTTCAAAAGAACTGCTATTATGTTCATGAAGAAGATGATAATGAAGGAGTAACAGATGATGAATCAGAAATAGGAAGCAAATCTGGAAATGAATGGGTGTTTATTGCCATCAAGGAAGAAGACTCAATATCCTCTGAATTTGTCAATCATAAGGTTGTTGAAAGAGCTTTAGCTGCCCAAGTTGAAGAAAAGGATGATTGGGTTATTGACAGTGGATGTTCTCACCATATGACAGGTGACAAGAACAAGTTCTTAGATTTGGAAAGGTATGAAGGAGGAATGGTAAAGTTTGGTGATAATTCTGCTGGCAGAATCAGAGGTAGGGGAACTATTTCTTTTGATGGAAAGAGCAAAACCGGTAATGTTCTATATGTTGAAGGATTGAAGCACAATCTTCTCAGTGTTGGTCAGTTGGTGGACAAAGGCTATGATCTCCGGTTCAAGAATGGAAGGTGCAGGATCTTTGGAAGCTTCAGAACTGAGATTGCATTCGGTACTCAAACAAAAGGTAATACCTTCCATCTAGTTGGTTCTAATAAAAGTTGTCTGTTTGTTCAAGTTGATCAGAGTTGGTTATGGCATAGAAGGATGCGTCATGTGAATTTTGATAACATCATCAAGATAAGCAATACTCAGGCTGTAAGAGATCTTCCTAAATTGGTGAAACCTACAAATAGCTTGTGCAAAGAGTGTCAGCTAGGTAAATAGAGTAGAGTCTCTTTCAAAAGAAAAGATCAGTCCACTACCGGATTACTGGAATTAGTCCATATTGATCTATGTGGTCCGACAGGAATCAAGAGTATGCAAGGTGATAGAAATTTCATGTTACTGATTGATGATCATTCCCGGATGATGTGGCTTACCTTCCTAAAAGAGAAATTAGAAGCCCTTGAGAAGTTCAAAATCTTCAAAGCTATGGTAGAGAATCAAACCAGATTGAAGCTGAAATGTCTGAGGTCTGATAGAGGTGGTGAATTCACATTCGGTGAATTCATAGAATTTTGTGAGAAGCATGGTATAAAGAGATAGTTGTCTGCTCCTAGGACTCCACAGCAGAATGGAGTAGTTGAGAGAAAGAACTGGACCATCCAAGAAGCAGCCAGGACAATGATGATGGAAGCAAGTGTTCCTCATATGTTTTAGAGAGAAGTTGTCAGCACTGCAGTCTATACCCTTAATTGAGTTCAAATCAGAAGCAATACCGGTAAGACTCCTTATGAACTTTGGTTTGGCATAACTCCCACTGTGAGATATTTTAGAGTATTTGGTAGCAAGTGTTACATCAAAAGAGATGAAGATTTAGGAAAGTTTGATGCTAGAAGTGATGAAGGAATTTTCTTGGGTTACTCTACTCAAAGCAAAGCATACCGGTGTTACAATAAGAGATCGAGAAAGATGATAGAAAGTACAAATGTGAAGGTTGATGAAGGAATTGAGAAGCCTTCAAGATTCTATGAATGTGATGAAGATGATCAGAATGATTCTCTGGTGCAAGGAGCTCCATCCTCCTCTGAAATTCAGATCCAGACTGATCTGGTAAATCAGGAAGAAGAAGTTTGTCTGAATGAGCCTAATCAAGAATTAGTAGTGCAAGAAACTCCCAAAGTTCCAAGGCATGTAACTCTAAATCATTCTAAAGATTAGATCATAGGTGACAAAAATAAAGGGGTACAAACAAGGAGAAGAATTGCTCAAGATTCAAATGAATATTGTCTGATTTCAAAGATTAAACCTAAGACAGTTAATGAAGCTTGCAATGATGAAAACTGGACCAAAGCAATGGAGGAAGAATTGATGCAAATTGAGAAAAATCATACTTGGGATCTTGTTCCCAGACCTAGAAACAAGAATGTGATTGGAACCAAATGGGTCTTCCGAAACAAACTAAATGAAGTTGGTGAAGTAATCAAAAACAAAGCTAGATTGGTTTGCAAAGGCTACTCTCAAATAGAAGGAATTGATTTTGAAGAAACCTTTGCTCCGGTGGCAAGAATTGAAGCAGTCAGATTATTTCTTACATTTACTACCTTCAAAGACTTCAAGGTATATCAAATGGATGTCAAGTCTGCCTTCCTAAATGGTGATCTGGAAGAAGAAGTTTACATTGAACAACCAGATGGATTTCAATTGTCTGATAATGATGATATGGTCTGCAAGTTGAAGAAAGCATTGTATGGATTAAAGCAAGCCCCAAGAGCATGGTATGAAAGGTTGGATAAGCATCTTGTGCAGATTGGCTTCAACAAAGGTACTGTTGACAGTAATCTAAATTTCCAAATAGATAAGGAAAAGATCTTGATTGTTGAAGTATTTGTTGATGATATCATCTTTGGAGGAAAATACAGTATGTGTAAAACTTTTGCAAATCAAATGAAAAGTGAGTTTGAAATGTCAATGCTTGGTGAAATGAATTTCTTCTTGGGTCTACAAATTACTCAGACAAAGAAAGGCATCTTTATCTCTCAGACCAAATATGCAAAAGAATTGTTGAGGAAATTCAGAATGGAAGATTCAAAGCCAATGAACACTCCTATGGCAACCGGATGTAAGTTGAGCAAAGATGATGACTCTCCCAAGACAAATTAGACCAAGTTCAGATCAATGATTAGAGGACTATTGTATCTCACTCAGACTAGACCAGATATAATGCAGGCTGTTGGTCTTGTGGCAAGATTTCAGGCTGATCCTAGAGAATCTCATGTTATGGCAATCAAGAGGATTTTTAGATATCTAAAGGGGACAGTTGAGTATGGTCTATGGTATCCCAGAGATCATGATTTCTCTCTTCATGCATATACAGATGCAGATTGGGCAGGAGATGTGGATGACTGGAAGAGTACAAGTGGAGGAGCATTCTTTTTGGGAAAAAGATTGGTTTCTTGGCTAAGCAAGAAACAAGAGGCAATATCTCTGTCTACAACTGAAGCAGAATACATTGCAGCAACAGGTAGTTGCACTCAAATCTTATGGATGAAGCAGATGTTAAGAGACATTAAAGTAGAATATGAGGAGCCTATCACCATTTTCTGTGATAATTCAAGTGCAATAAATATTTCTAAGAATCTGGTGTTGCATTCTAAGACCAAGCACATATCTATCAAGTTTCACTTTTTGAGAGAGCAAGTGAACAAGGATGAAGTTAGATTGGAGTATGTACCCTCCAAGGATCAGATTGCAGATATTTTTACTAAACCTCTTCCCAAGGACTCTTTTGAGTATCTTCAGGAGAAGTTAGGGGTCATGGCCCCTCCGATGATGAACTAGGATGCACTGATGTGCATCAGTCTAGTGGATATCACAGTCATATCTTATGATCCGGATTGATGATGGGGAGCTGCTACTAAGGGGGAGTAGCTGGTATGATTCTGATGTGTTAGAATTGCAAGTATGAGCCCTTTTGCCATTTATGTCAAAGGGGGAGAGAAGACATGTGAAAAACAAGTGGTTGATGATCAAAGAGGGAGCAGTAAAGGAAGAAAAGACATGTGAAGAGTTGTTGCTGATAGGGGGAGCTGTGACAGAAAGGAGAATATCTTGTCTTGATGGTTTTTCACATCATATTTTGCCATCAATGACAAAGGGGGAGATTGTTGCAAGTATGAGGTTAATCAGTGTTGTCATTGATGTCAACATACTCATATTGCATTGACAAGAAGGATTGGATGAACTGTGAGCTGAGGATATTGAGAAAATTAGTCTCAAATAGGAACAGTGAAGAACAGTGATGAGAAGAAGGCAAAAGTACTCATAAGTTGATGACCAAAGGATGCGGATTAAAGGGTTTGTAGATATGAGTCTTGAGATGATCCAGTTAGGTTTTCAGAGGTCCACATGCAGATTTGAAGAAGTTGTGATTGATCAAGTAGAACCGGTTTCGGGAAGTGCTCCGAAGTGATAGAGTGCTACAAAGAGGTCCGGTGAGATCCGGAAGTGCATTATCCTATCTTGCAAATTGGATGGAGTATTTGGGATGTCCTTGTGATGTGTCATCTCAATTTGTTCATGATTTGGAGGTCCGAAAGCACATGTTTCAGTATGACAGTGGCGGTAGACTGTGTTCTTGAAGTTCTGGATGAGGAAGAGAAGAGATTCCTGTGAGTAGAGGAAGTGTGAATGTACCTAGTCATTCAGGCAAGCGTGTGAAGGTTCTTGGATCATGTTGAGGTTGTGTTGTTGGTCCACATTGATGGTAGAGCCCAGAATTGAAGACATTCTTCCGGATGAAGTTCTTGTTCAAACTAGCCGACCGGATGAGTTGTTCATCTTGCGAATGTTCTTGTGGAGGCCGACCGGATGTGTTATTCATCCTGCGAATGTTCTTATGGTTGATTGCCGACTTAGATGATTGTTCCTAAGTTGATGTCTTGTATAAATAAAGGTTTATGAGTTCATTTCAAAGTGTGTGTTGAAGCGGATGAGTGTGATATAGCAAAAGAGCGAAAGGGAAGAGCAGGTGTGTTTCGAGCTTAAATGGAACTGATCCAGACATGGTGAAGATGTCATTCTCCAGTTCAAGGTTGTGATACTTATGATCTTGTAGATAGTGTGTCTCTTTTGTAGGCAGTGTGCCTCTTTGTGAGCAGTGTGCTCAGGTAGTGAGCCCTGACTGGCATGTGCCATTTGTTTTTCTTATTCTTCTAACAGAGGATAATCCTTGGGTTAATCACCCCATGGTTTTTCCCTTAACTAGGTTTTCCACGTCAAAAATCTTGGTATCTAATGTGTTGATGTTTATCTGCTCCGGTGTTTATGCTTTCTGCTTTCATGAATGGTTAATTTATATGCTGTTAACTAACAAAGAAGAATCAAGTGTTTGAAGTAGAAGCAAGTTTTTGCACAACTGATTCACCCCCCTCTCAGTTGTGTGCCCTAAATCCAATAAAAGTTACAAAACATAAACTTGAACCTGCACCAATTAAAACAAACAAAAATAAGCTTGCGAGTAAATAAGGATTTAGTTTTCTTTTATAAGTATTTTTCTAGGGCTTTGTGTTGCCCTAATCATTAAGGAGATGTTTGAAACTATAAACCTTGTTTATTTCTTCTTAATCCCACTTAGTGAGTGGATGTGATTTATTGTTTAAACTTTTGAGTGGCATTTATTTAATTCCTTGTATTTAAATTAATCAAACTCTATAGTTGAAGTGAATGATTTAATTGTTTTAGTTAAAGGGTTGGAACCCTTGAGTTACTTTAATTTATTTAATTTTGTTTTGAATTTTTGGAAAGGTTATATAGTGAAATTATATTATTATTTTAATTTATTTTTACTTCTCTTGTAGTTAGCATGGTGGCGTTATGCTGCCAAATTTTTTAGGGAAAATGTACCCTTTGTCCCGTTATGCTGTTGAAATTTTCAAGATTATAGATGGGATTATTTAATTAATTTATTTCTAGTATTTACTTTTCCTGTTTTAATTATTTGGATAAATACTTTAATTTAAGGCTTGTAATCTCAATTAGTTCAATATTTTAATGTCATTTTAGTTGATAGTATACATCTAGGGTTAGGTTTCAACTTAGATCAAAACTATATCACCTCACTTAGGAAGCCCTAGGGTTGTTTCCAGAATGGAAACCACCCCTCTTAGCGACACTTCTCGCGATGCACACCCCCTTAGTTGTTGTCATTCTCGTATGGATTATGAAAGGAGTTTCACATCATCCCACACTGTGATTGACTTCATTGACTTTGTGTGATGCACCTAATGTGTGTTGCGAATACAACCACATTACACATGTATGTCACCGAGCACGCATGTTGCACGTGAGGGGGTTTTAGAGTTGGGTGGGAAAAGTTTTTGATATTTCATGTCATGACCACATGACAAATGTGGACATGACATGTGTTTATCATGTCATGACCACATGGCAAACGTGGGCATGACAAAAGTAGCTAGAATTAATTAGGTGTTTGTCATACAAAGATCATAGACAACCCTATGTTGACTATCATGTATCAAAGGCATTAAAGAATTTAGTACAGTTAGAGTTCAAATCTTTTGATGATGCATGGTACGATGTGTCTCTAGAATTAAAGAATGCATGGTTGACTGTGCATTACCTTGAATTTCCAAAAGAAGAGGACCATGAGCTAGTTGTGGAACAATTTAAAAGCATACAAGGTTTGAGGTTAAAGTTTCAATTCTCATCGAAGCAGCTTCAAGATCACTATTGTGCAATGGGTCTGTTATATTTCTTAATCAATTAGTGTTAGTTTTTAATTTCATGTGACAAGCGTCCCAGTCGTTCTAGGTAGCAGGCTACCAACAAAGTCCCTTAAGATCCCTAAGACCAAAAAATTGGCAAACTTTGATGGAGCAGTTCTCAGAATTCATGGCAGCTGGAAATGTTATGTTTAGACCTACAGGTGCATGTGGGGTATGTCCACAATAACCTCTCTCCATTTTGGTCAACTTGAATCCATTTGACCATGCTGAAATCAAATGCATTCTTGCAAAATGCTTCAATTTCATGCAGTGAAAAGGTGCTAGGAGTGACATTTTGCATTCCATAGCTTGTGGGGCTGAATAGACTTTTCCAACACATTGGGGTGGGTGGGTAAATGCTAGAGGACATCTCATTTCATGTGCCAAGGGTCCCAATTGTTCGAGGCAGTAGGCTACCGGCAAAGTCACTTAAGATTCGAAGAGGAAAAACTACCAAACTTTGATGGAGCAGTTCTTGGAATTCGTGATAGCTAGTAACATTTTTTTTGGACCTACAGGTGCACATGGGGTCTATCTAGAATAACCTCTCTTAGTTTTGGTCAACTCCAGTCCCTTTGACCATGCCGAAATCAAATACATTCTTGCAAAATGCTTTAGTTTCATGTAGTGGAAAGGTGCTAGGAGTGACATTTTGCATTCCATAGGTTGTGGGGCCGGACGAACTTTGTCAATGTGTTGGGATGGGCAAGTAAATACTAGAGGAGGTCTCGTTTCATGTGCCAAGTAACCCAGTCATTCGAGGTAGTAGGCTATCGACAAAGTCCCTTAAGATCCCTAAGATAAATAAACTGCCAAACTTTGACAGAATAGTTCTCAAAATTCATGGTAGATGGGAATGTTTCATTTGGGCCTATAGGTGCACATGGGATCCATCCACAATAACCTCTCTTGGTTTTGGTCAACTCTAGTTTGTTTGACCGTGCCAAAATCAATTGCATTCTTGCAAAATGCTTCAGTATCATGCAGTGGAAAGGTGCTAGGAGTGACATTTTGCATTCTATAGGTCATGGGGCTGGACGGACTTCACCAACGCATTGGAGTGGGTGGGTAAATGCTAGGGGAGATCTCGTTTCATGTGCCAAGCACCCCAATCATTCGGGGCAGTAGGCTACCGACAAAGTCACTTAAGATCCTAAGAGTAAAAACTGCCAAACTTTGACGGAGCAGTTCTTAGAATTCATGACCGCTGGGAATGTTTTGTTTGGACCTATATGTGCACATGGGGTCGGTCCACAATAACCTTTCTCAGTTTTGGTCAACTCCAGTCTGTTTGACCATGCTAAAATCAAATGCTTTCTTGCAAAATGCTTCAGTTTCATGCAACACAACATTGCTAGGTGCCATATTTTTTGTTCTTCTCATCGTGGGGCTGAATTGACTGCACCAACATGTCAGGGTGGGTGGGTAAATATTAGGGAAGGTCTCGTTTCATGTGCCAAGCATCCCAGTTGTTCTAGACTATAAGCTACCGACAAACTAGAAAGTTGCTAAGACTAAAATTTTGGATTCCATAGGTTGTGGGGTCAAATCGACTGTGCCAACACATCCAGGTGGGTGGGTAAATGCTAGGGGAGGTATCATTTTGTGTGCCAAGTGTCTCAGTCACTCTGGGATGCAAGCTATTGGCAAACTCGAAAGGTACTAGGAGTAACATTTTTCATTCCATAGCTCATAGGGCTGAACGAACTTTGCCAACACATCAGGGTGGGTGGGTAAATGCTAGGGGAGGTCTCATTTTGTGTGCCAAGGGACCTAGTCATTCTGGCTGTAAGCTATTGATAAAGTCACTTTGCTGGTAGCTTGCAAGCCAGGATGACTGGGATGCTTGGCACACGAAACAAGACCTTCCCTAACATTTACCTACCCACCTGATGTGTTGGCACAGTTGGTTCAGCCTCATGACAAGAATATCAAAAAATATAGCACCTAGCAAGGCTGTGCTGCATGAAACTAATGCATTTGATTTTGACAAGGTCAAATGGACTTGAGTTGACCAAAATTGAGAGAGGTTATTGTGGACAAACCCCATGTGCACCTATAGGTCCAAACAAAATGTTCCCAGCTGCCACGAATTCTGAGAACTGCTTTGTCAAAGTTTGGCAATTTTTACTCTTTGAATCTTAAGTGACTTTGTCGGTAGCCTACTGCCTCGAATGACTGGGGTGCTTGGCACACAAAACAAGACCTCCCATGGTATTTACCCTCCCACCCTGACGTGTTGGCAAAGTCTGTTTGGCCCCACAACCTATGGAATGCAAAATGTCACTCCTAGCACCTTTCCACTGCATGAAATTGAAGCATTTTGCAAGAATGCATTTGATTTCGGCACCGTCAAACAGATTGGAGTTGACCAAAAATAAGAGAGGTTATTGTGGATGGACCCCATGTGCACATGTAGGTCTAAATAGAACATTCACAGCTCCTACAAATTCTAAGAACTGTTTCGTCAAAGTTTGGTAGTTTTTTCGTCCTAGGGATCTTAAGGGACTTTGTCATAGCCCGCTACCCCGAATGACTAGGGCACTTGGCACATAAAATGAGACCTCTCCTAGCATTTATCTGCCTACTCTGATGTGTTGGCATAGTCAGTTCAACCTCACAATGAGCATATCAAAAAACATAGCACCTAGCAAGGTTGTGCTGCATGAAACTAAAGCATTTTGCAAGAATGCATTTGATTTCGACATGGTCAAAAGGATTTGAGTTGATTAAAACTAAGAGAGGTTATTTTGGAAGGACCCCATGTGCACTTGTAAGTCCAAATGGAATGTTCCCAACTACCATGAATTTGGATAACTGCTTCGTCAAAGTTTGGCAATTTTTTGGTCTTAGGGATTGTTACTAAATTATGTTCACACCTAATTTAGTTGGACCTAATTTGTAGATTGTTTCAAAAGGAGTAAAAGAAAATTTTTAAGTTAATGCAATCAGTAAATGTATGATTTCTTGACAAGAGAAAGACAAGGATTAGTTGTCATGATAATATGACAGTCCAATCAGGACTGTCAAATCATCATGACAAGTGAATGTCCAATGGCAAGATATTAGAAGTCAATGAAAGACAGTTAATCTAACTAGTTTTATCTTTCAAGTTATAAGACAATTGGATTATTCAAGTGATCATAATTTAGTGAGAAAGAAAGCTCCAGATCATACCAAGTGTACCTGCAAAAATGGGGGAAAAGCCCTGTTAGAAGCTTCAGATATTTAAGATTATCACATGCTTTTATCAACAGACATATCAGCTTGCAGATATTATGCATTTCATATGAATGGATCAAATCAGACATGTGCAATAAATAAGATCATCATGAAAAATATCAATCAACTTTAAGAGGTATGTTTTTATGCTAACTTGTTTGTTCACTGTTCAGGTATAGGAAAAGTAATGTTGCCGATTTGAAGACATTTAAGCATGTGGAGAAAATGTGGCTCCCACAAGGGTTGAGCCCAACATGCTCAAACACTATTATTAACGACAGTTGTTGACCAAGAAATATGTTTCTTTTAGCCATAATGAATGATCAAATCATATGAAACAGCTATGAAGAACCCATCATGTCATTAAGAGGTATTTCTTTCATCCTTTATCATGAAAAAGTAGTTTAGAATCAGATGAATAAGTCATGTATAGTACTAAAACCAGATAAACAGTTTTATGCCAGCAAGTGTCAAATAAAGTATAGCCAAAGCATATAGGACAGCAATAGCAAGTTGAGATCAAAATACATATGCCATTTAAATGCATAAAAGAAGATATCCTCATTCCATCTTCAGCTATCCATAAGCATGTTCAAAGTACATTTAAATAAAAAAGACATCATGTGTTGCAGCCATGAAAAGAATATATGGAGACATCATAGATAGTATGAAAAGATGATCATCAATGGATAGAACACAATCATCATGATTAGAAGGGACAATTCTAATAATACAGTAAAGAGACAATGAACTTCCTTAGAACAGAGCATAAAAACAAAGGTAGAGGAACAACAAAAGGGTTCAGTCCATTCATTCCAATAGACAAAACAGTAACAAGAGGACTAATATTTACCACTTTTATTGTGAATGAGGTAGGGAGTTGCTATAAGTTCTGTAGTTATCTTATCTTTGGAAGGTAGAAGCAATGACTCATCTTAATATGGGACAGCATAAGGAAAAGCTTGTTTGAATATTTTAAAGCCTAGTACAAATTTCTAGATGAATGTTTCAATATGAGAAAGGGGATCTTGTTAGATTCCAAAATATCAATAAACCAACAAAGGAGAAATCATATCACTGCTATAGAAATTCATCGAACAAGTAGTCTTAACAGTCATATGCAGTCAAACATGACTGCCTTGCAAAGATAGAACAATCAAAGACTGTCAGAAGAAGAACAATCCTACAAGGAACTAACAGATGCCAAAGAAATGCTCAAGAAAGATCATGCAAAGATCTATAAAACAAGACAATGCATTATATATTCATTTTCTCGACTCAGAGATAAGGGTTTCATATTCCTTATGAGCACATGCAGAGGATAGAGTTTATGAAGCAGAGACATTTTTGGACAGAAATTCAAAGAAAAGTCAGTAGATTCAAGAAGCTCTAAGATAGCCAAAGTTGTTCTAAAGGGATAATGGAATGCTTCTAAGCTTAGTGTTGATCATAAATCTCACTATAATTATTTAAAACACTTGTCAACTTGAAAGAGGTTGCATGCATGAGGGTTTTGAGGTCATTCCTGCAGTCATGAAAAAAGTCAAATAGAGATGTTGGAACAATCTATAAGAGCATGCAATATCTAGTTATGGGCAAGTGTAAATTCAAGGTTTCAAATCTAGGGCTACCTCATTGCATAAAGGTACTCAATCTTCTCAACAATGGCCAAAATTATTTGGAGTTCTTGGATGATCTAGTTTGCCTTGTCATCAAGGGTTTAGGTGAGTACTTCACAGAATGTTTCTGCTATTACATTTTGCAAACCTTATATCAAGTTCAAGGTTAGTTTGTGTTTTAAAAGACTTATTAGACCTTTACACTTGCACTGTTGTTTCAAAGAATCCACACGATGATGATAAATAGAAATAATCTTAAAACTTGCAACATCACCACAAAGGTATTAGAATGTTAGATCAACATCAATAAAAGGGATGATTAGGGAATGTCAAGTAAGGCAGTCAATAAGGAGTAGTCACCTGTGAAAGGGGGTCTAGTAATCATTAACTTGACAGTCAAGACATGGATGAGCATTGTCATGAGATGAAAGAAGTAGACTGACAGTCATGAGAAAGATAATAAAACAGAGGTAAAAGGAGCAGTCTAACATCAAGATGTGGCAATCCAAATATGCATGCAGACCTCTATATGGTCTTATATACTATCATTCCTATACTACAAAGAGCATAATTATTAGGGGACAATCATAAATAAGGGACCTTGATAAGCATAAGCCACAATGGAAACAATTGTATGTTGAACTTGAAGCATGGCAATCATTGTAGCATGCCTTGAACATCACAAGGGGTTGTAGACAGTGAATTAAGTTGTGGCAGTTGTAGACACCCTAAAGTGACCAAGTTGTCATGCTACTTGCATTTCATCAAATTCTTCTAAATCTCCTAAATTCAACATTAATTGAATAAATTCTCTTTATTTAATTAATTAAATCAAATTCCTCTATTATTCTTCCAACATTAAATAATTTAATTATTTAATTTGATCATTATCCTCTTTTCAAAAATCAAGTACACATTAATTAAATAAATCCCATTATTTAATTAATTCATCACAATTCTATCTTATCTACAATTAAATAATTCTTAAATTATTTAATTAAATCAAAATTTATTCTTCCAAAATCATGCACAACAATTAAATAAATTTATTTATTTAATTTGCTTTCAAATCTTCTAAATTAAATAATTCTAATTATTTAATTATTTCTTCCAAAATATCTTCTCTAAATTTAAATAAATCAATTATTTATTTAAATTGCTTTTTCTTCTAAATTGAGTTATCTCTAAAATAACTCAAGCTTTCTATATTTAATAAAGCAAAATATCTTCTTTTCTCATGCAAATCCCTTCTTCTTGTTTTAAATCACTTAATTGATTGCTTTATTCTTTTAATTGATTTATCTCTTCAGTTAACTCATTCTTCTATTCTTGATAACTCCTCTCATGCAAAAGAAAGCAAGACACATGTCTTCTTCTCATTCGTTGCACGTTCCTCAACTGTTCTCCTCCATTGATTCTTCTGAATTATCTGGACCGTTGATCGATCTTCATTGAAACCTATATAAAGCCCCCTCATCTCCTTCATTGAGCCCTCTCTCTTCGATCGTATTCTCAGGCATACTTAACAGAGCTTTGAGCATACAAAACGCATTGATTGAGCACTCTCATGATCTTTTGACATTGATCTCTTGAGCACACTACTTGCTTGTTGCGGCTATGGCTTCGTAGCTTCATTGAGCAATCTACATTCAATCCAAAAGAAACAATACAGATTTTGGTAAAAGTCTTTATTTCCTTGATTATTTGTCATGGCTCTTATTTGAATTCGTTTTCTTTATGTTATTGGGTTTTTGGTTTTATTAGTTTAGATTTAATCAATTTTTCCTCATACACATTCTGGCACGCCCGGTGGGACCCACTAATCCCTTTGTTTCTTTGAGAAATTGTTTTTTTGAAGTCACAATACGGCACAACGCAAACGACACTGCACAGTGCTTCTGGCAGGATCTTTGAGCGCTCTTGGAGGCACATTTAAGCGCTCTTGGGGGCACTGCGGCGCTTCTGGTAGCACAGAGCGGTGCTTTTGGAATAACAGAACGGCGCTTCCGGCAGTATTGTGTAGCGCTTTTGGCTAAATTAGGTTTTTGACTTTGCTCAGTGTCTTGCAGGATTTTCACGCTATCTATCTTATTAATTTGTCTGACAAGCTGTTGTATTTGTCTGACAAACCTGCTTTTTGGACATCCTAAGCTAACTTATTTAGGAGTGTCTTTGATTTTTTGGGTTAATCTTTTGTGTTGTTACAGCTTCTAAGTTTTTTGGATTTCTGGACACAGATCTCTCAGATACTACTTGTCAGAATAGTCAATCAATCATGGAATTTTATTTTAGATCTAGTTATTTGGACAAAAGTTAACCTTTTTAGGATCTGAGACAGCACAACGCTTTTTGGCCATATTGTATCACGCTTTAGGTAACACAGATCCACGCTTTCGGTTATTTTTCAGCGTGCCTGGTATTATTGTATTACGCTTCTGGTCTGCATCACAGTGCCTTAGAAAACACAGTGCAGCGCTTCTGGTTACTTTGCAGGGCTTCTGGTAATATTCTGCATCGCTTCTGATCTGTATTACAGCACTTTTGGAACACAGTATGTCGCTTCTGGTAAGATTGTGCAACGCTTTTGGTCAAAGTTGATTTGTTTTTTGCTAACTTGTAAATTTTTGGTGGAACTAACTCACTTGTTGCAGCTTCTTATTACTCACACAGAGCCAATAGGTGTTTTCTGAACATGTTCATGTAGGA
The DNA here is from genome assembly GCA_027924645.1 of Cunninghamia lanceolata. Classification (NCBI taxonomy): domain Eukaryota; kingdom Viridiplantae; phylum Streptophyta; class Pinopsida; order Cupressales; family Cupressaceae; genus Cunninghamia; species Cunninghamia lanceolata. Next base: position 7,513,439 of record BSBN01000082.1, read on the forward strand.
CAAGCATTGAAGACCTCTTGATTTATCTCACTAAGTCTTAGAAACACATTGCATGCTTAAAAGGATAATTGAACAAATCTTTTCTTGCAATCTAAGTCTTAGGAACATACTGCTTTTCTTAAGGGACAATGGACATGCATGAACAAACACCTCAATTTTCTAAAGGACAATGGACATGAATGCCAAACACTTCATTTCATAAGGGATAATTTACAACTACAAATGTGTGTGTGCCTAGTTTAGTTGCACCTTATTTTTCTTATAACGGGACAATTGAACCTTTGTTTGACGTGCTTGCTCTTACTTTTTCTGTACTTCCTTTAGAAGGGCCTGCTTTTGGATTGCGCTTCATCCAAAAGAGATGACCCTAAGCGGAGTTTTCCTTTGAACCGCTATATAAGAGGGATAAGGCGAAAGCCAAGTCCTAACCGACGTCAGCCTTACCTTGTGGTGCCAAACTGAAAAGAGGTGTACTAGCTCTTTGTGGAAATGATTTTCACATTGAGCGAAGTGTTTGAAACTCTTAGTAGGATTGGTTAAAGCTTTTAGTAGCTTGTCGCATTGCTCGTAAGGCATTGGTCCCTCAAAGTCACTAAGAACCATTTTAGATAGAGACTACCCGACCTACCTCCGAACATTGCGATAATCATCAGTGCAAGGGAAATCGATTTAAACTCTTAAGATACTCACCATTAGCTCCCTTGAGAAGAGATAGTATTCCCTTGGACCTAAAGCTCTTGTGACCTACTTGAGCTTTCCAAGGGGAGGGTGAGATATCCCTACCTATCGTCTCTTGCAAAGATACTAAATATCCAACACCTTTATGAAATGATATTTTTATCGACGGAGTATTAAGTTGTGAGCTGATCTACTGCAATGAAACCTTGTCTCTAGGGATAAAAAGTGCTTGTTATTGATTGCAATTGTCTTATACCTGTGGAAACATTGGGCTTGTTTGGAGCCTTGAACATACACTATCTGTTGTGTCAGTCCCTTGTTTTTTAACCACTTGTTTGTTGTGTTTTCTCTTGCCAAACCAATCCAATCAGAAACATAAATAATCTACCAAAATTTTGCCTTTTTGAAACATTAGACACTACTTTAGCGCCTCTGGTATTACAGTAGCTCACCTTTGGTAGTACAGTAGATCGCCTTTGGTACAGCAGTAACCCGCCTCTGGCAAAACTCTACTTCAGCACCCCTGGTATAACAGTAGCTCACTTTTGGTCACTGTGGCTCGCCTTTGGCATAGCAGTAACTCGCTATTGGTAGCTCAGTCCGTCGCCTCTGGTCCACAGTAGCACACTCTTGGTGGCAAAGTCCTGTGCCTCTGGTCAAACAGTATAGCGCCTTTGGTCCAGTACTTTGTGCATCAGAAGTTTGTCCATTTCTTAAAGCATCTCACAGATTCCTAGCATTACATTTTGTCCTAGTGTATCCCATGGTAACCACTAGGCTACATCAAACTATGAAATCCAAGCAAGTTGTCCCTAAGAAGCGCAAGTCGCCTCCTCGCACACCACAATCAGGTCATCTCAACATTACTCCCAAGGTGACTCCTAGTACACTTGCGGCAAAACCAATCACCTCTCTGAACATGCCACACATTGATGAACCAAGAAATCCTCATGAGGATAGGATCCCTTTGATAAATGCGCCTCAGTATACCACAGGCTTGCCTCTGAATTTTGTCCCACAAGGTTATATCGTAGATCAAACCCCATCTCAAGAAGAGCGACACTTTGAAATAGGTCAATCCTCTCAAGAAGATGGGCAAGATCTTGATGAATTCATACAAGATCCTAGAGCTATAGCTGCCTTTGATAAAATCCTTAGTGAGAACCAGGATCATTTCTTTCACTTGCTTGCAAAGCAAAGCGCCAAGTTACCTCAAGATTTTGATTTATCCACTCTCAAGGAGGACAACGACACTCAAGATACCATACAAGCAGTGCAAACCATGTCAACGGTGACTACGCCCTTACTTACACAAGGCTCGCAGTATAGGAATCCCCTTTTTCAAAACCCAATGGGGGAGAGGCCCATATCACTACTTTTGACTCCTATGGAGATCTATCAAAACCAACAAGAAACTCTCCAACGTCAAGCAGAGTTAGCTAAGCAAGCCACCTTAGCTCGATCGAATGTGCAACCACCTCCTAAAGTGTCCACCCCAATCGCAAGTGGAATCTTGGTTACCCCATCACAGATAGGTTTCCCACCCAATTACAATCCAGGGAACAATTATGTAGCCATGCAACAAGGGTCTCAACAAGTGCCACCTCCTACATCATCACACCTTCATGTCTCTCAACCAATTAGAGTCATGCAACCCCAACCACAACATTCTTCTACTCTCGTCCTTAAGCAACCCCAACCACAACATTCTTCTACTCTCATCCTCAATCAACCCCAACCATCGCAAATCACTTCTACCTATGTCCCTCCTCCACAACGTTCATCCTCGCTCAACTTCTTTCACACATTGCCTAGCCACTCTCAATATGCCCAACATCAAGTTTCCCAAAGCTATGTACCGCCATCACAATCTAATCAAATGCACTTTAGCTTTCCTCCACCTAATTCTTTTCTTCAACCATCACAAAGCCAACATTCTTACCTAGCGCCACCTCCACCTTTGCCAAATCAAAACCTCCAATTCCAACCCAATCTCAACCAATCATACAACCCGTATGTTCCCAATCAATCTTACGACCCTTATAACACCAGTGTGCATGGCTCACATTATAATCTTCCATATGGGCAACACCAACCACTTTTTGGACAACAGGAGATGTTACCAACCCCTCCCACGACTATGGAGCTAAAGATTGTGGAGGTGCAACAACAGCTATCTGATCTTACGTTTGGCCACACCAAAAAGACCTTCTCTTTAGAGGAAGTGTGTCCTTATCCTTTTGATCGGTCACTACCAATGATCCCTTTTCCTCAAAATTTCACTATTCCCAAGTTCAATAAATACAAAGGAAAAGGTGACCCAAAAGACCATCTTAGGGAATTCTATCTTGCTTGCTTTGAGGTCTCTCATAATGACACATATCTTATGCGTCTCTTTCCTCGCAGTCCGGGAGGTCAAGCAATAGAATGGTTCTCACACTTACCCACGGGTATCAAGTCTTTCAACGAGCTAGCAGAGAAGTTTGCCACCCATTTTTCTTACAACGCAGAGCATGAGATTTCCATGACGGATCTATGCAACAACAAACAGAAAAATGGGGAAACTTTCATTTCTTTCCTCCAACGATGGAGACAAATGGCTAGCAAATTCCCTTTCAAGATTCCAGAGAAACAACTTATTAGCATATTTGTGTAGAACCTCAACCAAGAGTTAGGTTTCCATTTGCAAATTCTTAGTGCTACAACCTTCGATGAAATCACATATAAGGGAATCAATATTGAGAAAGCCCTCATTGCTAAGGGTGTGGTCAAAATCTTTAAGGAAATGAAAGATAGCACTTCTCATCAACAATCGAACGACAAACCCAAATATTGGAACAAGAACAAAAATGTGATCAATGATGGGGTGGTCGATACTAAGCATGTCCAAACGTTGCAAACACCGTTGCAGCTCTCCAAGCCAAGTCAAGCTCCACCTCAACAACAACAGCAATGACAACAAGAGCGGCCTCAACAAGATTACCCTCCGTGACGTCAATTCACTCCCTTGGGAGTGCCCATTGAATCGGTCTTATAGCAAGCTTTGCAAAAAGGGCTCATCACCTTACTTGATGCTCCCCCATATGGAGAACCTGTCTTCAAAACGGCACGTTACAGAGACAATGAATATTGTGAGTTCCATAGGAGCAAAGGTCATAGAACTGCGTCGTGCATGAAGCTCAAGCACCTAATCCAAAACCTCATCGACGGTAATCAAATCACTTTTGAGGATGAATCACCAGCGCAACACACGAACAAGGATCTCGATATGTACAAGGAACCTTTTCCTCATCACGGTCCACCTCCTCCTCAGGATAGAGGTAAAGGTATCAATCATGCATCCACGTCCTTCGATTCCATTATAGGTCGTTTTGAAGAGAGTCGAGTGTCTACCCTCACAATCAAAGGAAAATCTACGGATTGTGCTGTTACTACTCGTCGAGGTCATGTCACCATCCGTGCACCTACACCTAGGCTTCCGGTTCAGTCTGATTATAATCTTGTCGAACATCTAGGGAGAACAGCAGCACAGATCTCTATTTTGGACCTTCTATGGTCATCACCTGCACATAGAGTGGTGCTAGAGAAAGCCCTCCAAGAGTCTTCCGTTCCTAACAACATAGCGGTCACGGATTTCCAAGCTATAGTAGGTAACATTGCTTCACCCTACAAGGTGGTCTTCTCTGAGAAAGATCTCCCCTCCCATGATCCATGTCACAATGATGCCTTGCATATTGAGGTTCTCATCCATAAGCGCAAAATCAAACGTATACTCATAGATGGTGGTGTTGGTCTCAACATCTGTTCTTTAAAGTTACTAAAGCAATTGGGATACTCTGAGGATCACGTCAACACTAATCATAGTATCACAATCAAGGGGTATGATGATGCAGAATGCCGTTCAGAAGGTGTTATTCAATTGCCTATACAACTGGGCCCTGTCATGCTTGAAACTAGGTGTCAAGTCCTTGATATTGAGCTGCCTTACAACATTATCCTAGGCCGCCCATGGATCCATGCAATGAAAGCTATTCCCTGCACGTACCATCAGTCCCTAAAGTTCCCATACAATGGTACGGAGATCACCATCCCAGGAGATCCTAATCCTTTTGAATTTTGCCGTGTCTTGCAGGGAAGCTATAAGAATCACAACCAAGTGCCTAAAAATGACAAAGCCCTTGAATCCCCTCTTTATGTTGATCCTGAAACTCTCACGTAAGCCTCTACAAGTGAATCTACACCCCTCCCCAAAATCACAGCTCGCATCCAAGATATAGGCTTTGGCACTTACAATATCTCAGAATCTTGTTGTGTAGGGCGGATGCCTTTATCTCCAAAATCTTACGGCCAACCACCCATTGCCAAAGTTACCAAAAAAGTAGCTATTCCTCCCCCAACATTCCTAACCCAATTCCAACATGGACGGTTATTGGAAGAGAAAACTATTGAGGACATCACAAGGGGTTGTAGACAGTGAATTAAGTTGTGGCAGTCATCAGTGAAGACCAATACATAGCAATGCATTTTCATTCGAAACTATCACAAGTTTGTGTCCTTTTCAAACCCTAAGCTCATGAAATATGTAGCAGGAGGATAAAACTTTAAACATTCTGACTTACAAAGCCAATCAATAGCTACAACCAGCAAAGGAGAAGTTCTTTCTGCAGTATTAAAAAACCCTCAGTCTTGCCTTGAAACTCTAGGTGCTTTTTCAGGTTACACACACAAGAGGCTTGAAAATAATCAATGTGTAGGAAAGGCCATAATATGAGAATCTCATTTCTTCAAAAGGACAAATAACCATTTCAACATTTCTTTGAAACCTTGTCACTTTCTCATATACAGTCAAAATAATGCCACATAAGGAAAGTACATGAATCAAGAAAATGAAATGGCCGTAACCCAGAAGGCCTTTTTTTTTGAAGGAAATGAAAACCCATTTCATGTTTTGAAGCCTTGGTTTTATTTTCCTTATATACAGTCAAGAAGCCATAGCCTAGTCACGACCAGATCAAGATTTATTTCTTCAAGAAATATCAAACCCTCACTGTCATTTTGAAAGCCTTATATCTGTAGAGTCAAAAGAATGAGATACACAGAAAGAAAAGCACTCACCTCATTTATTTTTGTTTGAAGAAACCTAGGCCATGACCTCTTTTTTGAAAGCTTCCCAAAGAAATGGAGTCATAGTGAAATGAAAAACACAGAGAAGGTGTTAGGTTAGAAAATTATAAATACAGATGCTTAGAAGGAAAGCACAAGCCTCGGCCAAAATGAGAAAACAAATCACAGAAGAAATCAAAGAGGGATTCATTATCATGCACAGATCAATACACACCTTCCACCTTTTACCAGGAATATAGAGTATATTGACCGGAAAGGCTCAAGAGTTGCATAAAATCATGATTTTGTCATCAAGCCCTAGCAGAACTCTCGGTGGCCAGCATGAAGAAGCAATAGAGAATGATAGGAATGAGAATAGTTTAGGGTTTGGTCTTCCTTTTTGATTGATGGGATCTTTCTTTTCATCCTTGCTTTTTGACTTCAAAACAAAAATTTAAAATCATTACCTTATGAATGACCGAGGTCAAAGACTTGCAGTTTGTGAAGACCTAGTGCCAAAGAGGGGCCCGTGGGCCAATGGAATCATGTCTTTTTTTGCATTTGAAGTCTTTATTAAGTCAAACACCAAAATCATTGAAAGGCAAGGCTTTAGTGCCTTTTTTATTTCCTTTATCATGATGATCGACAACATGGTCAAAATATGCCTTATGCCATATGCAAATTATGGTCGAGATCCCAAGGTACCTCATTATGCATGATGACCGAGTGTGGTCAAAAAACTTTTTTTATGCCTTATGCATTTTTGAATGCATTTAAAGTGAAAACAAAGGATCTTTCAAAGGTAAGATTATTTGCAAGGTGTATGAAGACAAAAGGTGACAGGTTATTGTTATATGGATAATGCAATGAATATGGTAAAGTCAAAGGCAAGGTGGCAGAAATGCATTATGATATGCAATATGAAGATGGATATGCATATGTAAGGTGCAACTAGATTTTGTTCTCTTTTGCAAATGTAATAAAGACAAGGAGATATTCTTACCATGTTACAGTTAAGAGGCAAATATAGAGTTTTTATCTTGCATGGAGTGATAAGGGTTTTTTTTTAATGCTTTGATAGACATGTAATGCAAAACATTTTTCCCTTTGCAAAGTAATGGAGTGATAAGGGATATTATTACCTTGAGTGATAAAGTAATGCAACTAGAAGGTTATTTTTGCATGGAGTGACAATGGAGTATATTTTATGCCTTATATGCATATAGATGCATGATCATGCAAATGTATCTGGAGAGATAAGGTGTTTATTTTCTTTTCATCCAATTTTACAACTGATAATCAATGTAAACAAATAATAAAGTAATATTTTATAAATTATTTTATTATTTTGTCACAAGTTGTAAAATCATAGAGTTAGTACAAAGTGTAACTAATAGTAAAGTAATTAGCACTTAATTACTTTATTCTTTGCTTACATTAATTTTGCAATGCAAAATCATGCAAAATAGATGAGTTGAGTTAACTGAGGCTATTTGGAGACTTTTGCATGATTTGGAGGTCAATTTGGAGAGTTTTGGTTAAACTTCTTGGTCAAACACATGGATAGGATCAATTTGGAGCTATTTTTGCTCAAATTGGGGTAGTTTTGACCCTTATTCTTAGGGATTTCTTGGTTTGCTCATGGATCAATTTTGAGGGCTTACTTTTAGAGGTAGTTAGCTGCAGTTATATTTTTCATGCCTCTTGGAGAGAGAAAACTATATATTGTAAAGCAAAACTTAGGTTTTGCTAGTTCTTGCCTTTTTGTTCTTTACACTTTGAGAGAGAAAGAGGTTTTGTAACTCATTGATTACAGATTTTATAGAGATTACAACAGGTTACAGGTTCCATTTTCTTGTCTTTTATGCAATATTTTCCTTTATTTTTTATTGGAATCAAGTGTTTTCCTTTCCATTAATGCTAATTGTATGTGTGATTTGATGAAATTTTATTGTGTTTAAAATATCAAAACCTTTAAAATTATTGTCTCATTCTTACTTGCAAGTGTTAAGCATAGTGATATCACAGGTCTTAGGTTGTGCTACTTAAGTCTGTTTTCCTTCATGTTGTGAAAAATCCTTTTTCCTTCATAAAGAAGATAATTTTTAGCCTTTCTTGGAAACACTTTTGTGATTATTTTGCTAAAACTAGATTGTGTGGATAGATTTCTGAGATCTATTGTGAGTCAAATTTGCAAGTTTTCCATCAAAATTAGGTGCATCACCGCATTTACAGTTTTAGTTTTAGTGATCTCCATTAGACCTTTCTTACCATTTTCCTACAAAATTTATTATTTTATCAAGGGAACCAACCCATCCGGAGGTTCAAGTTCACCATAGGTCACCCACAACTTGAACTTGATCCCATGTTTCGAAGGATTGTAGAGTTTTCACAGCTTTGCATAAGGGTGCAATCTTAATCGACAACAGGGATCTTAAAGGACTTTGTCGGTAGCCTACTACCCTAAATGATTGGGACCCTTGGCACATGAAATGAGACATCTCCTAGAATTTACCTACCTACCCCAACGTGTTGACGAAGTTCGTTCAGCCCCACGACCTATGGAATGCAAAATGTCACTCCTAGCAGCTTTTGACTTTGCAGGTAGCTTGCAACCTAGAATGAGTGAGACACTTGGTGCACAAAATGAGACCTCTCCTAGAATTTACCCACCCACACAGACATGTTGGCATAGTCATTTCACCCCTATGACTTGTGGAATGCAAAATTTTAGTGTTAGCAACTTTTTACTTTGTCGGTAGCTTACAACCCGTAACGACTGGGACGCTTGGCACATGAAATGAGACCTCCCCTAACATTTACCCACCCACCCCAATGCGTTGGTGATGTTTGTTCAACCCCATGACCTATGGAATGCAACATATCACTCCTAGAACTTTTCCACTACATGAAACTGAAGCATTTTGCAAGAATGCATTTGATTTCGGCACGATCAAACGGATTGGAGTTAACCAAAACTGAGAGAGGTTATTGTGGATGAATTCAATGTACACCTATAGGTCCAAATGAAGCATTTCTAGCTACCATGAATTTTGATAACTACTCCATCAAAGTTTGGCAGTTTATTCATCTTGATGCAGGAGCATCTGGAAGCATTCAGAACAATTGAGGCAATTAGCAGTGAAGTTGAGGAGTATTGAGAGAGTGACCTTGGAGAATATCGTATTTTACCACATTTGAATATTAGAGGTTGTGGAGATGGACTCAGTATCTAGACATAGTCATCTACAACATATCCAAAATTCAGATCATTTGGGTTCAGTTTTGGAGAGATATCGCTATAAGAAGATTACCTATTTTTACTTGTTTTCATAGAGCAGAGCCAACTGTGTTCAGTGAAGTCTAATCAGCTTGCGGAGAAAATCCATGACTTGCGGAGCCTAAAGGAACATTATTCAATGAAGTATAGGACCTGTTTGACCTTCATGGAGATCTGCGTGAAGTTTTATGTACCAGTGGAGCAATGTCTTATGTTTAGGTCTGACCTATCAGTGTACACATGTTACTTGACTAGTCGTTGCAATTAGGTTGACTTGATAATGATTTGAAGGCTTGTGGAGGATATAAATTAAGGATAATGATTTGTTACAAGGCATCAATGATGAAGAGATTGATAGCATGAAGACATGAAGCAAGATCCTAAGTTGTTTTGATCTGATTGAGTAGCAGAAAAGAGTAGAGAGCAGTGCAGAAAGTAGAATGAGTTGCAGAGCAGAGAATTGAGATGTAGAAGAAAGAAATCATGAAAGAATATTGTTGTACAAATCTTTTGTAATCTCTGGCCTACGGCCTAGCATCTATAAAGCCCTTGAGGCATGTGTAATTCAATTTGAAGTTATAATATATGAGGAATGAGCTTTGAAGGCCAGGTTTTTCCCTGTTAGGGTTTTCCCAAGATACATATTTTGTTATGTGTTCATGAATACTTTTATCTTTTTGTTAGCTTCTGTTGGATATCCATTATGATCATGGTGTTGGTTGATTAGACTGCAAGGCTGGACAGTCCTTCATTGGACCTTCCTACCTTGACTACATCAAGTGGTATTAGAGATGGTTTTGAATTTGTTGGGCTGGTTGCAAATCTGTTAGAAGGTGGTGAATTTGATAAAGGTGTTAAAAGAAGTGCAAAACCCTAGAAGTAACAAGCATCACTACTGAAGAAGATTGAGGCAAGGAAGATTCGGGTAAGCTTTTTGAATTAAGTTGTTTATCTGATTTGTTTCAATGGGGAAAATTGGAAAAAGAATGAAGAAAGAAAATGAAACTCTAATATGCGAAAATGATATTCTGGAAGAAGAATTGTGTGAAATCAAAAGGTGTAATTCATAATTACAGGAAAGGATAAGAGAATTAAGAGAAGACATATATGATGTCCTTGAAGAAGAACTGAATGATGCAAGAAGGAGAAATGAAGAACTAGAAGTAGAGCTGAAGTTGTTTGAGGATATTGAAGAGAGATTTGCAGAATTGGAAGGAGGTTTCAAGCTATTTGGGAAGGTGGAAAAGAGGAAAAGAGATCTTGAAGAAAGTTTGGAAGAATTAAAAAAGGAGAACTATCTATAGAAGAAGGAGATATCTGAATTGAAGGAGTAGATGGATCAGTTGGAGCAGTCACTTGTAGCATGCAAGAAGGAGAATGAAAATCTAAGATCTAAGCCTAAATTTTGTTATATTTCTTGTGATACTAATGATTTGTGTGATGATGCAGAAGCTTCTTTAGACAGTGGGACTAAAGATGACAGTGTAATTGAAGCTACAGTTGTTGGTGATGGTATTGGTTTCAAAATCATGCAGAAATGGGATATGAAGGACAAGGATTGGGAAAGAATCAGCAAGGGATTACAAAACCTATTGAACTAGTAATAAGATCAAGAAGTGAAGGCCTTGGATATGACATAGGTAAGGATGTTATTGCAAATTCCAACAAATCAAATCAGGGAAAAAGAGGTATGTATTGTTGACATTGTAATAGACATGGACATGAAAAGGAACTTGTTGGGATCTATACCCTTGTAAGTTCTGTGGATTAAGGAATCATTATGAAAAGATGTGTTGGAATAGATTGAGAAGAAGAAAGCCTCTAACAGATTGTATGCAGATGAACTATGGATGGATTGATGGAACAAAATTGAAACATGTTACTTGTATGTTCAGAAGGTTGTATAGATGGAAGTATTCATGTGTTGGAGGAAAAGAAGGATTAGGATGCAGAGAAAGAAGACCTTATGTGAAGCAAAACAAGGACAATAATTCAAACTACAGAGGGAGAAATGACATGAGTCACAATTCTTATCACAGTGAAGGATACAAAAGAAATGAAAGAAGATTTGATAGAAGACCATTCATAAGAGCCTGTTTTCAAGTTTGGAAGAGAAAAGAATCAAGCAGTGAATGTCATCAAGAACCTGTTACTAGAAAAGCTAATGAAGGAGAAGCAATACATAATTCATAGACAGTTTGTGCAGAGGATGAAGAGCCTGTTGATAAAAAGATAGTTTATGCAGAAGAAGAAGAGCCTGTTGATACAAAGATAGTTTATACAAAGGAAAAGGAACCTTTTGAGACATTGGATTTGATAGAGAAACTAGAAGAAGGTGAAGCATTGATCTTATGAAGAGTTATGTTATAAACTAATCATCAGAGAAAGAAGTGCAAGAGAAAGTTTGTGTGAACAAGTGTGAAGCATGACAGGAAAAGGAAGTTCATGTTGTAGAGCAAAGAGAAATGAATAGATATTATACCAGAGGAGAAAGTTTATGTACCGGAGTAAAGGAAACATGGATAAAGAAATAGAGAAAAGTATTGAAGTAGTATATGCAAAGAAGAAACTGTGAGATCTTGATGAGTGCAGAGGAAATTGTATCTGAAATCAAAGATTAGAAAGTGTTGTAGAGAATTCAGAAAGTAGTGACTGATGTTGATTGATGGAAGGAAGTAATTGATTGTTCCAGAGGAGGCATGTATGCATTTATTGAATCTTAATTGATTGAAGTGGACATGGATCCTGAGGCAACCTACATGTGTTTGACAATAGACTGCCAAACTTTGAGGTAGTTGCAACATTGTAGCCAGACCACCAAACCTATACCATTGCAAATATGAACTTGAGGCAACTTGCGAAGAAGACTTGCTCAGACCACCAATCACTGAGACAGTGCAAGGCTTGCAAGAAGAATGTTGAGCTTAGAGGAACTTGAAGTAATTTTGCAGGGTGGACTTGGACAGACCGCTGACCTTGAGGTAGTTGCAAGTACCTGAAGATAGACCACTGAATCTATCCTAAGGGATCACATTAAATTTGACACAATGCAAACCAAAGTGAAGAGGCTCACTTTTCAAATAACCCTAAGAGTCTGATGCAGTAGCATCCGGAAGCATTCTAAACAATTGAGATAGTTAGCAGTGAAGTTGCAGAGTATTGAGAGAGCGACCTTGGAGAATACTACATTTTACCACATTTAAATATCAGAGGTTATGGAGCTAGACTTAGAATCTAGACATAGTCATCTACAACATATCCAAAATTTAGATCATTTGGGTTCGGTTCTGGAGAGATATTGCTATCAGAAGATTACCTATTTTTACTTGTTTTCACAGAGCAAAGCTCATAGTGTTCAGTGAAGTCTAATTGGCTTGCAGAGAAAATCTGTGACTTGCGGAGCCTAAAGGAACATTATTCAATGAAGTATAGGACCTAGCCAACCTTCATGGAGATCCATGTGAAGTTTTGTGTACCAGTGGAGCAATGCCTTATGTTTAGGTCTGACTTATCTATGTACACATGTTACCTGACTAGCCGTTGCAATTAGGTCGACTTGATAATGATTTGAAGGCTTGTGGAGGATATAAATGAAGGATAATGATTTTTTACAAGGCATTAGTGATGAAGAGATTGATAGTACGAAGACATGAAGCAAGATCCTAAGTTGTTTTGATCCGATTGAGTAGCAAAACAGAGTAGAGAGAAGAGCAAGAAGCAGAATGAGTTGAGCAGAGAATTGGGATGTAGAAGAAAGAAATCATGAAAGAATATTGTTGTACAAATATTTTGTAATCCTTGGGCTATGGCCTAGCATATTTAAAGCCCTTGAGACATGTGTAATTCGATTTGTAGTTATAATATATGAGGAATGAGATTTGAAGGCTGGGTTTTTCCCTGTTAGGGTTTTCCCAAGATACATCTTGTGTTATGTGTTCATGAATATCTTTTATCTTTCTGTTGATTAGCTGTTAGCTTCTGTTGCATATCCATTATGATCATGGTGTTGGTTGATTAGGCTGCAAGGCTAGACAATCCTTCATTCCCTCCTACCTTGATTGCACCACATCTTAAGGATCTTAAGGGACTTTGTTGGTAGCTTGCTGCCCCAAATGATTGGGGTACTTGGCACATGAAGTGAGACCTCCCCTGGTATTTACCCACCCACCCTGACATGTTGGAGAAGTCCATTCGACCCCACAACCTATGGAATGCAAAATGTCACTCCTAGCACCCTTCTACTGCATGAAACTGAAGCATTTTGGAACAATGCGTTCCTTGCCACCATAGGCAAACGAAATTGATTTAGCAAAAATTAAGGTAGGTGTTTGTAGGTGGACCTAACATCCACCTATACATGCAAAGAACATATTCCTAGGTGTAACAGTTTGATAGAATAGTCGATCCAAAGTTTGTCACTTTTTTCTTAGGGCTCTTGAGAGATTGTCTGCGTTCGATATAGCCAAGAATGACCATGAGGCTTTGCCACTAAAAAGACATCCCCTCTAGCATTTACCCATCCACCCAAATGCATTGGCACCATCCGTTTGGCCCCAGGAGATGTCAAATATAAAAATGCAGTCATAATACCTTTTTGGTAGATGAAAATTTAGTACTATAAAGGTGTTCTCACTTGATCCAATGTCTTGTAGGGCATCAATTGAGGCTACCCTTACCACTTCTATCAATTGTTTTCCATTAAAACTCATTAACACTCATTATGAAATAGTAACATCATTACAATGAATTAGAACTCATAGTAACATCGTTAAAACTCATTATGAAATAGAAAGTAAAGGACATATCATCGTGAAATAATCATGAAAACCTACCTTACTTTACTTCCAAAGGCAACTTCATAAGGATTATTCCTACCTCCATTACACTAAAATCCTGCATGCAAATGTAATTGCACTATTTAGCTAAAATGAATAGCTAAAATATACAAGGTGAAATCAAGATAGCAAAGAAAAATAACATAGCTTTTTGTCATTCCACTAATTCAATCCAATGAACCATTAGGGTCTGCTCTACTCTTTATTGTGTTGAGTATTGCCTCGTGATCAGACTCATGAACCTTCCACAAGGTCCTGTTCAATGGTCTACCCCCATATTTGATGAAATGAACGTTTGAAGCCACAACAATGTTAGAATAATGCAGAATCTTCCTATGTGAGTCAAAGTCCTCGAACACCCACACATTAGACTTCTTCAGTGGGTCCCTTCTAAGCCATGTTCCAGTAAAAACCACTGATCTTGTAGGGTACTTGATGTTTTCTCCATCTATAATAGGGGAATCTAATTTCTTTTTTGCCTCAACACAATGACATAAATAATAATCCGTTCCTTCTTCATTGTCTTCAACTACAATAACTACATAAACATGCCCTGCATTGATACATGTATTTAGTTTGATGAATATAGTCAATAATACAAGAAAAAATACAAAATAAGATGGCATATTTAATTTTATTAAATTTGAATGCTGATAATACCTGGTTCAACTAGATCTGAAATATGGTCAAAATTAACCATTGATTCAATCTCTATCATTTGTAGTGCTGTCGGTAGTCGATAAATGTCAATCGGGCTTAGGCCTCTTGTACACCAATCATCAACCCACTCCTTTTACTCATAATCATACCAAGCTTCATATGTACATGAAAAATAAAAGCATGCCATATGTCATGTATGGTACTCCATGAACCTGCATTAGAGCTTCTAAAAGAGTGTAGCTCACTTGATCCTGTCAATGTACAACAATCCTCATATTTTGCAATGTTAGTATCATCAACCAACCAAAAATATCTATGAACTATAGACTTACCTTCATTACCTGGACCCATTGTAGTGTTACACCATTCCATAATAGATCTCGCATCTGTCAACTTTGCATTGTCTTTGTACTTCAACTCTTCTTGTGCCAATGCCCTTTTGATACATGCTCCTACACCATCATGCTCCCCCTTTCCATGCCTGGCCTCACAAAAATTCCACATATGTTGAACACCATTCATCATATGCATCCTTCTCAACCAATAAAACATTCATGCGTTCTTGAATTGTGATGCACAATTATCTGACCATATGATATGCTGACGAAATGATATGTTCCTACTGGCCAAATCATGGTAGAACATCTAAAAGCAACCTTGCACAAACTCCGTAGAATGTGTGCAATCAGCACTAATATAAAAATGATATTCCCTCAAGATCTTCCTGTCATCCTCTGTACTATCTTCTGCATGAATGAATGCTATTTGCACAAATATAGCAACCTGCTAAGAGTTGTTATATTATGATTATACCTCATTCTATGGCTGTAGCATGTAGTTCTCTGCAAAGTCAACAATAGAAACAATGGTACCAAGTGGAAACGTGTCCTTGCATAACTTGAATTGCAAGTCCAACCATCAAGCTATGGGTATGCCTTGCATACTCGTACACTATACTATCACGAAATGTAGACATAAACTAATACACTCAAATCTTTTGAATAACCAAATCACACCTCTTTACTTATTTACCATCTTTTGTATTGTAGGCCACTGTTTTATACTTGCCAAACTCTACTAGTTCGTTTCCAACCTCATGTGTGCTTTCCATATGTTCACATATTGGCATACGTTGCAAGCCACCACAATGCTAACATGTGCCATCCAAGCATAATTTCTATAGAATATTTGACCTTCCTCTCTTCCACATAAAATTGTTGATATGAAGTCTCTTGAAGTAGTTGGTGTGGCATGTATGCCACAATCTTGCAAAACATTGTTAGTATGCAAATCTAAACATATAGACCGATAAACATCAAAATGGTTAGAAAATTCAATATGTAATCTACAAAAACAAGTAGTACGTGTGTGATTTATTTTGACATAGAAAGGTTTTAGCATTTCAAAATGTTATGTCAGAAATGCTGATAACTGAGAGGGGGGGTGAATTAGTTATCTTAATTAATTTAACTTTCTGTTCTTCTTTAACAACTAGTGCAGCATCAAAGCAAATAAGCATCCATAATCATGAAAGTAGAAACAAAGTCAATACACATAACACAATGATTTTGACGTGGAAAACCCTGTTAAGTGAAAAACCACGGGGTGATTAACCCAAGAATGTATTCTCTGTTAGAAGAATAGAAATACAAAATGGCACTTGCCAATTAGGGCTCACTGCCCGAGCACACTGCTCAAAAGAGGCTCACTGCCTACAAGAGACTCATTTTCTACAAGTTATAAAGAGAGTAACAAGATACTTGAACTAATGAGAAGCATCCACATATGTTGAAGTTCAGTTCCAGTTAGGCTTAGTCTACTGATCTACTACACTTCATTCTTCCTCTTCTTTGGTGCTGCTATCCTGTCACATACCAGAACTGTCTTACTACCTTCACACTACTCTTCTACTTTTCTTCACACTTTTCCACACACAACACACACCTTCTCATCGAAATCCCTCTGGTATATATATCTGCACAAAGGATTTTAACATCTTTCTAGTCGGCATCTAGAATACACAATATTTTCCCAAACTCTAATATGTCGGCTGAATCCTTGCTTACCAAGTGATGCGTATCAAAGAGATGCTTATAGAGGTCATCAATCATGTTGGCCAATCATGAATGATCTCTTAAGAAACTTGATTACCGTCAATACCTCATCTGGATTGAGGTCTGATACTCTGCCGGTCAGGTCTTCCTCAGTCTACTCTGCCAAATAGGAACTCAATACTCAGATGCTCATATCTCTTCACTCTTTCATCACCGGAGGTTCAATCCCTAGAATCTATCAGTCAAGGTACTCTTGATTTCCCCAAGTCCATACTTTACTGAGATACTTCCTCTAAGAGATCCGGACCTGATTGTCAGACCTTACTGCATGCTTTGTTCTTGCTTACCAAACCACAACACTCTTCAATCTGACTTCTGGTAGAGACACACCATGTCCTTCAGATGTGTGGGATGGACTTTGTTTCCATCAATGACAACCCTCATGAAGCTACATAATGTCTCTAGCCAACAATCTCCCCCTTTGGCATTGATGGAAACACTTAGTGAAAAATGACTAAGTGTCACACTGTACTCCCCCTTGGCTAATGTTCTATTCTAATATACACTTTTCTGGAGCTCCCCCTTAGCTAGATTCCACATTTTTCACTGCTCCTCACTCCCCCTTTGACATCAATGGCAAAGGGTAGAATCCACATACAAAAATTTTAAAACAATCTATACATATCTGCATAAGTATATATACAAGTTGTACTTACATATACTTAAGTATATCTACAAAAGTATTCTTCAACTGTACAACTTCTGTCACCCAACTTTGCTTCATCCTGTTCAAAATTGAGATGTGACCACTCAACAGGAATGGAAAAGCTTTTGCCTTCTTGAGATCTGTCGGATCACTGGTCTGGGCTGTGGCTTGAGCATCAGTTAGGGCTTCATGCATAGCCTCTAACTTAGGGATAATGATCCCTCTAAGTTCACTTAACCTGTTTATTCTATTTTTCTTCTCCTTCTCAAGCTTCTTTATTTCATTTGTGACTGCAATAGTCTGACACTCTTGATTGATTATGGAAGAGGAGAGAGGATCAAAACTTTGAGATAAACTTAATAGTTTATCCTCTTGCTCTTTTACTTTCTTCTCAATATCCTTGGTCACTTTAGGCTAGGATAAACAAAATTTATATATATCTCTGCCATCTTTAAGAGCATTTTCTAAGCTCTTTATTCCAATATCCATGACTCTCCTATCATTTGTTATTAGACCCTGCACTTCGGAGAATCTTTTTCCCAAAAACTCCTTCTTGACCTTTTCTTCTGCTGACTTTTCTAAGGAATCAAAATGTGTATGAACATAATTTACAAGAGACTTTAGATTACCAAATGTGGAGGCCAAAGGATCCTTTTGGAAGGATGGCATGATCTTCTCCAATACACCAGATGCAATTTCTATTAGCTCACAGTCCTCTATGTGAGACTTCAAAAGTTTTTCTTTTGCCTTTGCATGGGCAAAGGATGCTATCTTCATAGTCTGAATTAGGGAGAGGGAATCAAAATTGAATGGTCCTTGAAGCAGTTCGATTCATCAATTTCCATCATCTCTTTGGTTAAGAATTCTTTGACAGTTTCTGTAGTGTCTCTTGCCAGAGACAGAGTGTTCTTCCCTTCTGCAGTCTTAGAACTGTCTCCTGAAGTCTTCTCTGTTTGGTCTTTTTCCTTTTCCTTTACTTCTTCTTCTTGACTGGTTTTCTCCTCTATTCTTTCATCTCCTTTAGATCTGGAGTCTGCAGGGGAAACTGGAGGAGAGATGTTTGCTTCTTCATGGACTTCCTCTTTCGGAGCAGAGGAATCTAAGTCCTTAGCTTTCTCTTCACTTGTCTCCTTTGCCCCTTCTGTCATTGTCTCAGTAGATTCTCCTTTGTCATCCATGACAGAGGGTTCATCACCTAAATCCTCTATGATAGGAATATTTAATCTTTTATAGGCGTTTCGGAAGATTTCTTGTGTTTCTTTTTCCACTTTGTTAGTTTCTCCAAGCATAAGCTGATTCATTCTAGCTTTTCTCCAGAACTCATCCTTGCAATCTTTGAAGATCATATTCATTTGTTTCGGAGTGATTGAAGGATAGAGTTGAATAGCTATTTGTTCCCAGATCTCAAGGTCCTTTGCCTTAGCATTATTCTTCCTTATTTCTAGTTCCTTCTCTAGGCTCTTAGGAATTAGAGATATGATTTCAATAAATGCCTTATTATAGATATTCAGATACTTGACTGTAGATTCTTGCAAGATCTTCTGGTCAGCTTCATTATAATCATCATAGAATTCAGTCATTGGTTTTAGGTTCCCATCCACAGCGACTGATTTGACTACATCATCAATAGATAGAGTGGGACTTTCAACAAACTCTTCTGCCTTTGCTTTCTTTTTATGACCAGTAGAGGGTTCACCGGATTTCTTCTTCTTCTTCATTTTCTTGATCTCCTCATCTGTCTCTGTCTCTTCATCATCCTTGAGGCTTGTGTATGAGCTTGTAGCCTTTGTCTTTGTTCTCTTTTCTCCTTTACCAGATGATTTTGCTTCCAGTTTTAATGCCTTTGAGCTCTTAGCAGTGGCAGGTGCATAGCTCTTAGAGGATCTGGTCTCGGAGGGGGCTTCTACCGGAGCACTTTCTTTTTTAGCTTCTTCCCTTTCTTTCTCTACCCTTTCCATCTTCTCTCTGTTTGCATCGAGTGCATCTTTTGAAATGCCATACCTTTTGGCAACATTCTCTACTTCTTTTCTCACTTTTCTTTTCATCTCCAGTTGTCTAAGCTCCACATGAATCGTTATACTCAACTCTTCAAAGCTTCCAAACCTTTCTGCCTTAGGGTCCTTGGGCTGAATTAGCATGTGTTTAACATGTAGCTCAACAATTTTCTCATCTACTTCATACCCCATTGGCATGATCCAGACTGTCCTTGGCTCCACTACCTCCATTAGGCATTGATCATTGTCTACCATGAAGCACACTGTATCCTTGTATTTCTCAACCAATGATTGGGGGATTCTTTCTCTGGCTTGCATAAAGCTTTGGAAGCTTTTGAAGTAACCCCACAATGCTGTGTTTTGTGCCTTGGCATCACTAAGCCCATGTAGATAATCCCTGATTTGTATGGCAACAGGTCTGTCATTTTGCCATATCCAGCCACTAGATCCGGGTAGCTCATTCATATAATAGAAGAAAAGATAGAGTATCAAGCCACTGTATTTGAAGGAATTCTTCTTATCCTTCTTTATCTTATGTAGATTCTCCAAAAGCTGGTTCAGTAAGAGTTCACAAAGGTCATAGTCAACATTCTTTCTTAACATTTCATAAGCAATGTAAATTGCTGTTTTGGATACACAATTCTCTCTGCTGGAGTGATATATCTTTTAGCCAATTATCATGGCTGCAAACTTGATATCTGGATTTGTGATATCCTTAATTGTCATTGCTCTTTTATCAAATTTAGATCTGGCAGCCTCACTCACAGTTTGGTTTTTAACTGATTTGAGAGTGGGTAACTCACCGGATGAGTGCAATCCAGTCACCGCCCTAATGGCATCCTTTGTGATCTTAAATGGCCTTATCAACCATAAGAAGTTATCATGCATTCTGGTCAGAATATATCAGACCCATTCATCTTCTGTAAAATAGGGGAAATGAATGCACTGACCAAAATGCTTGTCCTAGATGGCTTTTTACTAAGGTTTGAGTTCAAATGATTCATCTATTAGCTACTTATGATATATATATCCATCATCTTGGATTCCCCAAATTCCTCAATATTCGCATGGATGTATGCCCTAACGTCTTCAACATGCAAAACCCCATGCGGAATGCTAGAGAATGCACCTAATGGATCTACTTCTAGAGATTTATAAGGGTGTTTCTTGAATTTGGGGCACGGCCTATCAGAGATTTTGACAACATTCAGAGTAGCCATCTTTCAGAAGATTTACAGAGAGATATTCAAGAACGGAAAATACCTTTTATGCTTCTAGGTTCACGAAATGAGCCGGATCAATTTGCTAGATGAATCGACTTCAATGGTTGATCTTTGAGAAATTTGAGATAATTTGTTGCAGAGCTCCTTTTCTCTTTTTCTCGAATGCAAATGTACAAATGATGAACAAAAGAACCCCTTTATTTTTGCACAAACCCTAATTCTGTTTGCAATAAATGCACAACTTAAGTTATTCCAATTGCTTTGTTCTCCTTGTCCTGAGAGATCTTTCCGGATCACTGAGATGCACTTAGAGTTATTCTCGGTGAATATTGGCAATCTATCTACTTTTCTCTAATTGTTCCATTTATATGCAGATCAAGGTACCTCAAATTTGAATCATATTGGATCTAACTGTGAAAATCCTGTTCTTACTAGATGACTATTAAACCGGATCAATCTTGGAAGATTAACCTCTTCTAAATTTCTTGCGGATCTCTGATATCTTTGTCAAGGCTTATTTAGATGTTTCTCTAAAAACCCCTTCAATCCACAACTTTCCATGTGCCAATTTTAGGCACAAATTGACTAGCTAGGGGAACTAGTTTTCTTTTGTGACTCCCCCTGAGCCAGAGCTCATCTATTTTAGTTTCTGGAAGGAATATCAACACCAGATTCTGGTGCAGATACATCCTCAGCATTTTCTGTGCTCCTCTTCACCCAAATCTTGTTCATCTCCCTTTGAATTTGATCTGCATTCACTTTTCCTTTTCCTTTGTCTTGGTTTTGATTATGATGCACCGGACCCTTTTTGTCCTGATTCTTACTTCTGTAGAATTTGGCAATATGACCAGATCTATTTTACTTGTAGCAAACAACACTTCTTTGCATATTTGACTGATATCCTCTTGATCTACACTAGTTAGCCATATGTCCCATTCTATTGCATGCAAAGCATCTACCATTGAATGAATTATTCATTTGCATATTTCTACACTCATGAGATTTGTGACCATACCTTTTGCTATTGAAACACTATCTGGAGAAGGATGAGTTAGTCTGATTCATTCTTCTTCTGCACTGATTTGCTTTATGACCAAAGTTATTGCAGTTGTGGCAGTATCCATTGAAAGATGGATATCTTTGAGCATTTGGTTGCCTTACCGGAGGTCTTCTAGGCTTGTTTCTTGGATTTTCTGATCTGGAGTTCTTCTGATCGGATCTGGAGCTTTCACCTTTTTCATATCCCAAGCCTTGCTTGTCATCTACCCTCTTTTGGCTTTGAAGAAGAACTTCAAGTTGAGCAGAGCTTATCTTGAATTTCTCTTTGTATTCATTTGTTGTTTGAAGATCCCTTTTAAGAGTGTCAATTTGATTCTCTGAAAGTTGTTCTTCATTATCTCTAGCTTCTTCAAGATCGGATTCTAGATGCCTGATTATTCTATCCATTTTGTGGCAGTCTTTTGATTTCTCCTTGAGAGATTGTCTTAGATCATCTTTAGTTTTTCTTTTCTCTTCAATTTTTTGGGTGAATTTCATAACTCTTGATTCCATTTCATGTCTTACCATAGTGACATCTTTTGATAACTTTTCACATAACTTGGTTTTGTCCTTCAGATATTCATTTGTATCATTGGCTTCACCTTGACTTGCCAATTGCTGAAGTAGATCCTTTCTCTTTTTCATAGAGATACTCAGTTTCTCTTTTAGTTCATTTATGAAATCATCAGCCTGTTTGAGTCTTTCCTTCAATTCATTGACTTCAGAGTTAGATTGCTCAAGATCATCTAGGGCAGACTGAAGTTATTCCCACATACCATACATATCCATTGAGATTCCCAGATCTTCCTCAAGCTGTTAGGCTCTGTTTGGAGGAACTTAGCTCTGATACCAATTGTTGATAACTGAGAGGGGGGTGAATCAATTATCTTAATTAATTTAACTTTCTGTTCTTCTTTAACAACTAGTGCAGCATCAAAGCAAATAAGCATCCATAATCATGAAAGCAGAAACAAAGTCAATACACATAACACAATGATTTTGATGTGGAAAACTCTGTTAAGGGAAAAACCATGGGGTGACTAACCCAAGAATGTATTCTCTATTAGAAGAATAGAAATACAAAATGACACTTGCCAATTAGGGCTCACTGCTCGAGCACACTACTCACAAGAGGCTCACTGCCTACAAGAGACTCACTGTCTACAAGTTATAAAGAGAGTAACAAGATACTTGAACTAATGAGAAGCATCCACATATGCTAAAGTTTAGTTCTAGTTAGGCTCAGTATACTGATCTACTATACTTCATTCTTCCTCTTCTTTGGTGTTGTCCTGTCACATACCGGACCTGTCTTACTACCTTCACACTACTCTTCTACTTTTCTTCACACTTTTCCACACACAACACACACCTTCTCATCGAAATCCATCTGGTATATATATCCGCACAAAGGATTTTAACATCTTTCTAGTCGGCATCTGAAATACACAATATTTTCCCAAACTCTGATCTGTCGGCTAAATACTTGCTTACCAAGTGATGCATATCAAAGAGATGCTTATAGAGGTTATCAATCATGTTAGCCAATCATGAATGATCTCTTCAAAAACTTGATTACCATCAATACCTCATTTGAATTGAGGTCTGATGCTCTGTCGGTCAGGTCTTCCTTAGTCTACTCTACCAAATAGGAACTCAATACTCAGATGCTCATATCTCTTCACTCTTTCATCACCAGAGGCTCAATCCCTAGAATCTATCAGTCAAGATACTCCTCTTAACTTCCCCAAGTCTACACTTTACTGAGATACTTCTTCTGAGAGATCTGGACCTGATTGTCGAACCTTGCTGCATGCTCTGTTCTTGCTTACCGGACCACAACACTCTTCAATATGACTTCCGGTAGAGACACACCATGTCCTGTGGATGTGTGGGATGGACTTTGTTGCCATCAATGATAACCCTTATGAAGCTACATAGTGTCTCTTGCCAACAGGAAAATGTCTCCCCAGACTTTTTCCTCTTAGGTTTAGCTCTCAGGTCCCTTATTTTGCATCTTACATGTTAATTCTAACTCCTGAAAGAAGATGGCCTAAAACTCATGTCACATGGGGCATGAAGGACACTGTGGCATCTGATCCTACCCTGAAAAAGGACCTATGGACACAGGCACTAGTGCCCTTGTCTTGCCCTATTTTAGACAGGTCCCAAATTTGAATGTCAGTTTGGTGATTGTTAATTAGGTCCTGTGCTGACATCTTAAGTTTGAATTACGAAATTCTTAGTGGGAATGTGTTTAGTTGCATTTATAAGCATGTTTGGGGTTTCATTTGCAAACTAGAAGATGATTGTAAACTTTTGGCTAACTTATGATTTTAGAGCATTTAAGATATTCATTGTTACATAGCAAAACATTGTTATTGTGTTTGTGATTGCAGATTTAACTTCATCTTCTCATGTGTTGAAGAGCCTTCATCTATGTGAGATTTTAACCTCCAAGGTGATATCTATTTATGTTTGAATCATTTATCAAATTGTTTTGCCTCTATCCCGCAGGGATACACACTCTTTATCTGACAACAGTGTTTGGAAGACTTGAATCTCTCTTTGATGCTTGACTAAGGAAGGCCTCTAAACACCACAACCCCTAAGCACTCTCCTTGTGATTGTAGGTTACAAGTGTTGCATCTTGATGGAGTGGAGTTATAGGGAACAGTAAGATAGTGTGTAGATTCCATATCCCTAAAGAAAAGGACTGCTTGGACTTGGACACCAATACCAGTGTCCTTTGAAGTTGAAAACAGAGAAACAATTTAGACAGTGATAATCAACATCTGAAGAGCTTCTGGCATCCTGAAAATCACCCTACCTTGGGCTCAGACACTAGTGCGAGTGTTCTCCGCATCTCACAGGACAAAAACAAAAATTTTAGTGAATATCAAGATTCTACAAAGAAAACACTAGCTTGGACAGGGGCGTTAGTGCTAGTGTCCCCTAGTATTCCACATTCTGAACTTCAAAAAATGGTCAGTTATTAATCTCTGCCTACTACCTTAATCTGAAAGTATTTGTCATAATTCATTGTTTTACTCACTGTTTTGCATAATTAGGATTTTAAGGATATTTGAGCATTATTTAATTGATACATTAATTGACAAACTCTGAATTTCTACATCATTCCAAGTGACCCACCAACATGTAGGTGAATCCTCTTGCAAGAGTTGTGATTCGACTTGGTTGGATGTCCTTGAATGTTTGTAGTGAAAGGAGGATCTAACCATCAACCCCGTTGTACCTCTTTTCCTATTAAAAATTTTGGTGATGTGAGGTCTACCTTTTCATTCCCATATATTTGACTACTTTATTTTACTACTAGTGATACATATTAGACTTATGGGACTGTTGATCCCGATTTGCAGGACTATTAGATTTTATGCGTTATGTGGATTTATTATGTTTAGCATGATTACGATGTGATTGGACATTGATAATGATTCATTGATGAGGTTAGACATGTGATTTACATTATGATGTTATTTGGATACTATGCATGTGATTTTAGTTAGAAATTTGTTACGAAATTATATCGGCGATGGATGTTTAAAATGCAAAATTTAGAATTTAATTATAATGTGATTCCTTGATGCTTATATGAACATGTGATGTTGTATGTGCATGTTCACTTTGCTTCGGCTATTATATACATGTGGGATTAACATTTCATTTGAGTGCGCAGGTGTTTCTAACGAAGCCATAGATACTTGGAGATCATCCCACACACTGTGTTATTTTCCAATGTGAAGCCGATCTAGTTCCAAGAGGAACCAAGATCAACTATGTTTACATGATGAATTTTTGTAATGTTGTTGAATGGTGTTAGTTGGGTTAGGTCTACCCTTCTTTTATTTGATTTCTAATTGGTGTTGTAAGTTGTAGTGTCATTTGAATTTCAACTTTGAGTTATAATTTTTGTGACCCCTTTTAGGTGTTTTTACTCAACCTTTGGTGCTCAAAATGGGTTAAACTGGACCCTGGGTTGTACCCCTAGGGTCTAGGGGTCGTTTGGGCTTGTGTAACCATAGGTAAACTCCCATTTGGTCACTTTAACTTCACCCTAAAGTAAAGTGACGAAAATGGAAGCTTGGGAGGGAGAGGATGAGTGGGTCAAACACTCAACCTCTTCCTTTCCTCTTCCCTAGGTTGGGGGAGTATTCAAGACCCCTTAATTGTGGAGGACTCAACTCCAAGCCTCTCCCACAATTGGTGAGGGTACCTTGGGGTTGAGTGGGCCTTTTTAGGAGGAGAGGATTGAGGCACATGTGACACCCACTCCTTCTTTGGCTCCACCTTTCTCTCCCACATGTTTAAGAGAGGACAAGTGGATGGGAGAAAGACTTGGTGGATTGGGTGAATGACATGTGTCACCACCCCATTCCAAGACTCTTGCAAGTAGTTGGGTAGAGGAGTGAGGAGGTGACATGTGTCACCTCCCCATTCCTCAAGGCTCATGAGAAGAGCCTATTTTAATCCCTCTTGAATGGTAGGGAGGTTGTTGTTAAATTTTTGGCAATTTTTGATTTTAATTATTTTTGGGGAAAAAGTTAGAGGGAAATTGGTGGCTCAACTTGGAGAAGGAGTTAGAGGAGCTCTTCTCAACTATCTTCCATTTGGGCTTTATAAGGTAGGATTCAAGGCAAATGCCTTTCCTTATGCATTTTCTTTACTTGCATGTTGTGTGTGTGTGAGTTCTTTTTGTTGTTTTTACTTTGTTGTTGTGGGAAAATTGGGAATGGGAGTTGTGAGAGCCTCTCCTACTTGGGAGAAAATGCTCATCATGTGTGGGGTGGGGGAGGAGTGAACCTCCTCGGGGTCACATCCTTGGTTTCATGGAGTTTTAGCCTTGAGGGTAGAATTGTGAATTTGAGCAATATGTGTATAAGAGAAAATTGTGATATGGCTTGAGAGCCAAGAGAAAATTGCGAAATCATGTTTATATGTGTGGGCTTGAGGCCTTGAGGGATTTATGTTTTGGGAAGTTTTTGGAGTGACACTATTGAGTTGAGTGATGTCCACTCCCCTACCCCATTAATCTCATCTTGAGTGAGTTTTTGTCATATAGAAGCCATGGGAGTATTCTTATTTTGTGTTGTATGAAGTTGTTGTTAAGTGGTGTGTGCTTACCTTGTGTGAGGATGACCTCCTAGCTCGGGGGTGACTCATGAGTGAGTCAATGGCAGGGAGGAGAGAAGTTTGAGTGGCTTCTTTTCCCTTCTATGTGTTTATGTAGGTTATTTGGAGCTATGGTTGTGGAGGAAAATATTATTGTCCTTAAGAGTGTTTTTTTTTAAGCTCTTGAGAGAGCATGGCCAAGAGAGGCCTTGTGTATCATCTTTTAAATTTCAAAAAAGGAGACCCCTGTTCTCTCTCTCAAGTTGTATGAGTTTATATTTTTACTTGTGTTGTATGAAACTAATTATATTTGGAAATAAAAGTTTTGGTTTGCTGATTTTATATGCCATATGAATTTAAGAAAAATAGAGTGTTGAATGAAGAGTAAGTTTCTAGGTTGATGTTTCACTTGTATTCTTAATTTCAAAAATAGGATAGTTGTTGTTTTGTTGTGTGAAACAAAATGATACTTACCTATCTCTTAGGAGAGGAAAATTAGATGTTGTTGTCATTTGAAGGAATAAACTAAATGCTTTGTTTAAAAGAAAAATAAATAAATCTTTTGTAGGGTTGTTTTATATGGGCTATGTTATGTCGAAATCAACATTTTAGTGGAAGCAATGTTCATTTCATATTTACTCACATATATGTTTTTTTAATTTTAAAATTGTGATCTTTTGTTCAATATATTAACATTTTGGATAAATGTTTCCTTTACCCATATGCTTTAAAAAAAAAACCGTGGGATTAAAAATGACATATACATATGTAAATTTATATATATATATATATATATATATATTTGATATTTGATTAAATAAATTTATACATGTTTAAATAGAAGACATTTTTTTAATACTATTAAAAGAGAGACTACAATTGTGTATACTGCAGTGGATATATATATACATATATATATTTCCTTATTACTGCTGTCATTTTTTTTTAATCAAATAATAAATTGTGGTTTTGGAGTGAAACTGTGGTTGCCAGAAATTATATATATATACATACATATATGTAAATATATATATGTAAATATATATATATATATGTAAATATATATATATATGTAAATATATATATATGTATATATATATGTAAATATAAATATAAATATATATATATACATATATATATATACATATATATATATACATATATATATATACATATATATATATACATATATATATACATATATGTATACATATATGTATATACATATATGTATACATATACATATACATATATGTATACATATACATATACATATATATGTATATATATACATATACATGTATATATATACATATATATGTATATATATATATACATATATATCTACATATATATATGTATATATATATATATACATATATATATGTATATACATATATATATACATGTATATATGTATATACATATATATATATATATATAGATCATTGAGTATGCTGTGAGTGGACTGTGTGTTGTTTGAGACACAGTTTTTAAGCAAAAAAAAAGAATGGTTTGGGGGGGGTTCGAACCCCCCCACCGTTACCGCCTTTGAAACAAATGGAGTGTGGGGAGGGGTCAAAACCCCACCCACACTCCACTGAAGTGGAGTGTGGGTGGGGTTTCGGCCCCTCCCCACACTCTCGTCCCCCTCTTGCTTCCCACACTCCCCTAAGCCCGCTTCCCACTTCAGACACCACACTCGCCACTCCCCCACTTACCTCTGCTGCTCCACTCCCTGTGTTTCCCTTTCCCCGCGAACCTCCTAACCTCGCTGCTGTGGTTCCTCCACAGTCTGCTGCCGTGGTCCCTCTACATTCTGCCGCCAGACCTCCACACAATCCACCATGATGGATTTGGCCATTCGGCCTTTTGGATCTGTATACCTCAATTTCATCATTGCAATATATAAAATAGTGCATACAGGTATACAAATGGGTATACCTCTTTTTTTGGAACTTCATTCATGGCTTCCCATCACCACAACCTGCAACACCAAATGAGAGAAGAGAAGAAGTAGGGAGAAGAAGAAAGAGGGATGGAGAGAAATGGGAGCTAGGGTTTCTCCTTTCCTCTTATAAGGAAATTGTTTTTCTATTGAGGGGATTTTTAGGGCTTGCTATTTAATATTGTTTCTTTTATTTAGTTCCCTCTCCTTTTTAATATTTTTCTTGTTGCAAGTATGGGCCTAACTAGTGTTGTCATTGATGTCAACATACTCCTGTTACATTAATGATAAGAATTGGATGAGCTGTGTGCTGAGGATATTTAGAACATTAGTCTCAATCAGGAACAGTGAAGAATAGTAAATACAATAAGGTAAAAGTCCAAGCTACGATGAGGATCAGTGGATACGGTTTAAAGGGTTTGTAGATATGTGTCTTAAGGTGGTCCAGTAGAGATTTTAGAGGTCCGCATGAAGATCTGAAGAAGTTATGGTTGTTCAAGTTAAACTGGTTCTGGCAGGTGTTCAGTGGTGACAGAGTGATACAGACAGGTCCGGTGTGATCTGGAATAGCATTATCCTATTCTGTAGATTTGAGGGAGTGTTGAGGAAGGCCTTATGAAGTGTTAACTAGTTTTGTTCATAGGTTGAAGGTTTAGAAGCATCCATCCCTTTGTGACAGTGGTGACAGACTGTGTTCTTGAGGTTCTGGATGAAGGAGAGAAGAATTTTAGTATGTAGATGAAGTGCAGATGTTCTTGGTGATTCAGGAAATCTTGTGAAGGTCCTTGGATCGTGTCCAATTCATATTGGTGGTCTGTATTGGAGTTGGAGCTCGCAATTGAAGAATAACTTTTGGATGATGGTGTTCTTCCTGAGACTGGCCGACCGGATGAGTTATACATCTTGCGAATGTTCTTGTAGATGTTTGCCGACTTAGATGATTATTCCTAAGTTGATGTCTTGTATAAATAAGGGGTTACGAAGTCATTTCAAAAGTGTCCTTGTAGAGATGAGTATGTGGTAGCAAGGAGGAGAGCGAAAGGTAGGGCAGAAGCATTGGGCTTAAATGGAACTGACTCAAGCATGGTGAAGATGCTATTTTCCAGTTCAAGTATGTGATACTTATTCTTTTGTAGATAGTGTGTCTCTTGTAGGTAGTGAGCCTCTTGTGAGTAGTGTGCTCGGGCAGTGAGCCCTAATTGGCATGTGCCATTTTGTTCTTTCTATTCTTCTAACAGAGAATACAATCTTGGGTTAATCACCCCATGGTTTTTTCCCTTAACTGGGTTTTCCACGTCAAAATCTTGGTGTCTTATGTGTTGACGTGTTTCTGGTTTTGATTTAAATGCATTATGTTTCATGATTGATATACTGCTAATCACTAAGAGGATTTAAGGGTGTAATTGGGAGAAAGTTTTGGACAACTGATTCACCCCCCCTCAGTTGTCTGCCCTAAGAATAATAATTGGTATCAGAGCTAAGTTCCTCTAAAGAGCTTAACCACTTGAGGAGATCCAGGATGTCGTCCTACAAGAAGGATAGTCCGACATTTGACGGAACCAATTTCAATCTTTGGAAAAGTCATATGACATGTCACTTGAAATGTATGGGAATGCAGTACTAGAACATGGCTTTGACAAAGTATACTCCTCCATAGGGTGGTCTGAAATCCCCAACTGAGATCACAGATGTTGAAAACAATCTGCAGACTATAGAAGCTCTTCTAAGCGCACTATCCGATTTAGAGCTTTCAAATGTTGTTGACCTACCAACTGCTTTTGAGATTTGGGAAAAACTGGAACTTCTACATGAAGGAGACAAGTTTGTCAAATGTGTAAGGTTACAAAGTCTGAAAGGAAAATTCAAAAATCTGAAGATGAGAGAAGATGAAAATATCACTACTTTTATGCCAAGAGTAAATGAGCTTGTTTGTGGAATTAGAAATGCGGGTGGAGTCTTGGATGAAAATGAGATTGTTGGCAAAATTCTCAGATCCCTTCCTACCTCTTATAAGATCAAGGTTGCTGCCATTGAAGAATTCAGAGCTCATACAACTATCACAAGAGATCAATTGGTTGGCAAATTGGCTGCATTTGAAATGACTGAGTTTGGAGATGATCCCCCCAAGACTAAATCTGCATTCAAAGCCAGTGCCTCTGTAAAAGGTAAACAAAGGTTTGATCTGGGAGAGAACTCATCAAGGAAACTGTCATGGTATGAAAAAGCAAGAAAAGACCTGGAAGAAGAAGAAGTAGAAATTGTTCAACTTGAAGCCCTTATTGCAAAAAGGATGCCAAGAGGATCCAGTAAGTATAAAGGAAAATTGTCTTTTAAGTGTTTTAACTGCCATAAGATTAGTCATTTTGCCTCAAGATGTCCAGAAAGATTTTCAAGACCAAATCGTAACAGATCAAGGTTCCAAAAGAATTGTTACTATGTTTATGAAGAATATGATAATGAAGGAGTAACAGATGATGAATCAGAGACAAGAAACAAATCCGAAAGTGAATGGGTATTTATTTCCATCAAGGAAGAAGAACCAATATCCTCTGTATCTATCAATCATAAAGTTGTAGAAAGAACTCTGGCTGCCCAAGTTGGAGAAAATGATGACTGGGTCATTGACAGTGGATGCTTTCACCATATGATAGGTGACAAAAACAAATTCATAGATTTGGAAAGGTATGAAGGAGGAGTGGTAAAGTTTGGTGATAATTTTGCTGGTAGAATCAGAGGAAGAGGAACTATTTCTTTTGATGGAAGGAACAAAACCGGTAATGTACTATATGTTGAAGGTTTGAAGCACAATCTTCTCAGTGTTGGACAGTTGGTGGACAAAGGCTATGATCTCCAGTTCAAAAATGGAAAATGCAAGATCTTTGAAAGTTCTGAAACAAAGATTGCATCTGGTACCCAAACTAAAGGTAATATCTTCCACTTGGTTGGAACTAGTAAAAGTTGCTTATTTGTTCAAGTTGATCAGAGTTGGTTATGGCATAGGAGAATGTGTCATGTGAATTTTGATAATATCATCAAGATAAGCAATACTCAAGCTATAAGAGATCTTCCAAAATTGGTGAAACCTACAAATAGCTTGTGTAAAGAATGTCAGCTGGGTAAGATGAGCAGAGTCACATTCAAGAGTAAGGAGCTGTCTTCTACCAGATTATTGGACTTAGTTCATACTGATCTTTGTGGCCTGGCAAGAACCAGGAGTGTGCAAGGTGATAGATACTTCATGTTACTAATTGATGACTATTCCTGAATGATGTGGGTAACCTTTCTGAAAGAAAAATTAGAAGCTCTTGAGAAATTCAAAATATTCAAGGCTATGGTAGAGAATTAAACCAGATTAAAACTGAAATGTCTGAAGTCTGATAAAGGTGGGGAATTCACATCCGGTGAGTTCTTAGAGTTCTGTGAGAAACATGGAATAAAGAGACAGTTGTCTACTCCTAGGACTCCATAGTAGAATGGAGTAGTGGAAAGAAAGAACCAGACCATCCAGGAAGCGTCTAGGACCATGATGATGGAAGCAAATGTTCCTCAGATCTATTGGAGAGAAGATGTCAGTACTACAGTCTATACTCTCAATCAAGTTCAAATCAGAAGCAATACCGGTAAGACTCCTTATGAACTTTGGTTTGGCATCACTCCTATTATGAGGTATTTCAGAGTTTTTGGTAGCAAATGTTACATTAAAAGAGATGAATATATAGGAAAGTTTGATGCTAGAAGTGATGAAGGAATATTCTTGGGTTACTCTACTCAAAGCAAAGCATACCGGTGTTATAACAAGAGACTGAGAAAGATAATAGAAAGTACAAATGTAAAGGTTGATGAGGGAATTGAGAAACCCTCAAGGTTTTTTGAGTATGATGAAGATGAGTAGAATGGTGTTCTGATTCAAGGAGCCCAAACCTCTTCTGAAAGTCAGATTCAAATTGATCCAGTAAATCAGGAAGAAGAGATGAGTTTTAATGAGCCTGATCAAGAATCAGAAGTGTAAGAAACTCTCAAAGTTCCAAGGTATGTAAGACTGAACCACTCTGAGGATCAGATCATAGGTGACAAAAGCAAAGGTGTGAAAACTAGAAGGAGAATTGCTCAAAATTTAGATGAGTATGTTCTGATTTCAAAGATTAAACCTAAGACAATAAATGAAGCCTGTAATGATGAAAACTAGACCAAAGCAATGGAGGAAGAGCTGATGCAAATTGAGAAAAATCACACTTGGGATCTTGTTCCCAGATCTAGAAACAAGAATGTGATTGGAACCAAATGGGTCTTCCGGAACAAACTAAATGAAGTTGGTGAAGTAATCATAAATAAAGCTAGATTGGTCTGCAAGGGTTACTCTCAAATAGAAGGAGTTGATTTTGAAGAAACTTTTGCTCCGGTGGCAAGAATTGAAGCAGTCAGATTATTTCTTGCTTTTGCTGCTTTTAAGGATTTCAAGGTATATTAGATGGATGTCAAGTCTGCTTTCCTGAATGGTGACTTGGAAGAAGAAGTGTACATAGAGCAAATGGATGGATTTCAATTGTCTGATCATGATGATATAGTCTGCAAGTTGAAGAAAGCACTGTATAGACTGAAGCAAACCCCAAGAGCCTGGTATGAAAGATTGGATAAGCATCTTTTGAAGATTGGTTTTAACAAAGGTACTGCTGACAGTAACTTGTATTTCAAAATTGATTATGAAAATATCTTGATTGTTGAAGTGTTTGTTGATGATATCATTTTTGGAGGAAGAGATAGTATGTGTAAAACTTTTACAAATCAAATGAAAAGTGAATTTGAGATGTCCATGCTTGGTGAAATGAATTTCTTCTTGGGTCTGCAAATCACTCAAACAAAGAAAGGAATCTTCATTTCTTAGACCAAATATGTGAAAGAATTGTTGAAGAAATTTGGGATGGAAGACTCAAAACCAATGAATACTCCCATGGCAACCGGATGTAAGTTGAGCAAGGATGATGACTCTCTCAAGGCTGATTAGAAAAAGTATAGGTCAATGATAGGAGGACTGTTGTATCTTACTCAAACTAGACCAGACATTATGCAAGTTGTTGGTCTTGTTGCTAGATTTCAGGTTGATCCTAGAGAATCTCATGTCATGGCAATCAAGAGGATTTTTAGATATCTAAAAGGGACAGTTGAGTATGGTCTGTGGTATCTTAGAGATCATGATTTCTCTCTTCATGCATCTACAGATGCTGATTGGGAAGGAGATATGGATGACTAGAAGAGTACCAGTCGTGGAGCATTCTTTTTGGGAAAGAGATTGGTTTCTTGTCTAAGCAAGAAACAAGAGGCAATATCTCTGTCCACAACTGAAGTAGAATATATTGCAGCAACAGGTAGTTGCACTCAAGTTTTGTGGATGAAGCAGATGCTAAGAGACATCAGAGTGGAATATGAGGAGCCCATCACAATTTTCTGTGATAACCCAAGTGCAATAAATATATCCAAGAATCTGATGTTGCATTCAAAAACTAAGCATATATCTATCAAGTTTCACTTTTTGAGAGAGCAAGTGAACAAGAATGAAGTTAGATTGGAGTTTGTGCCTTCCAAGGATCCAATTGCAAACATCTTTACTAAACCTCTACCTAAGGACTCTTTTGAGTATCTTAGGGAGAAGTTAGGGGTTATTGGTCCTCCGGTGATGAACTAAGGTGCACTAATGTGCATCAGTTCGGTAGATATCACAGTCATATCTTGTGGTCCAGATTGATGATGGGGAGCTGCTACTCAGGGCGAGCAGCAGGTATGATTATGGAGTGGTGAAATTGCAAGTATGTGCCATTTGCCATTGATGTCAAAGGGGGAGAGAAGACATGTGAAAAATAAGTGGTTGCTGATCAAAGGGGGAGCAGTAAAGGGAGAGAAGACATGTGAATGGTTGTTGCTTATAGGGGGAGTTGTGACAGTAAGGAGAAGTTCTTGTCTTGATGATCAAAACAAATTTTCACATCATATATTGCCATCAATAACAAAGGGGGAGATTGTTGCAAGTATGGGCCTAACCGGTGTTGTCATTGATGTCAAAATACTCCTATTGCATTAATGATAAGAATTGGATGAGCTGTGTGCTGAGGATATTGAGAAAATTAGTCTCAATCAGGAATAGTGAAGAATAGTAAAGACAGTAAGGTAAAAGTCCAAGCTAGGATGAGGATCAACGGATGCGGTTTAAAGGGTTTGTAGATATGTGTCTTAAGGTGGTCCAGTAGAGATTTCAGAGGTCCGCATGAAGATGTAAAGAAGTTATGGCTATTCAAGTTAAACTGGTTTCGGCAGGTGTTTAGTGGTGACAGAGTGATATAGACAGGTCCGGTGTGATTCGGAATAGCATTATCCTATTATGCAGATTTGAGGGAGTGTTGAGGAAGGCCTTATGAAGTGTTAACTAGTTTTTTTCATAGGTTGAAGGTCCAGAAGCATCCATCCCTTTGTGACAGTGGTGACAGACTGTGTTCTTGAGGTTCTGGATGAAGGAGAGAGGAATTTTAGTATATAGATGAAGTGCGGATGTTCTTGGTGATTCAGGAAATCTTGTGAAGGTCCTTGGATCAGTTCGTATTGGTGGTCCACATTGGAGTTGGAGCTCACAATTAAAGAATAACTTTTGGATGATGGTGTTCTTCCTGAGACTGGCCGACCGGATGAGTTACACATCTTGCGGATGTTCTTGTCGATGTTTGCCGACTTAGATGATTATTCCTAAGTTGATGTCTTGTATAAATAAGGGGTTGCGAAGTCATTTCAAAAGTGTCCTTGTAGAGATGAGTATGTGGTAGCAAGGAGGAGAGCAAAAGGCAGGGTAGAAGCATGGGGCTTAAATGGAACTGACTCAAGCATGGTGAAGATGCTATTTCCAGTTCACTTATGTGATACTTATTCTTTTGTAGATAGTGTGTCTCTTGTAGGCAGTGAGCCTCTTGTGAGCAGTGTGCTTGGGCAGTGAGCCCTAATTGGCATGTGCCATTTTGTTCTTTCTATTCTTCTAACATAGAGTACAATCTTGGGTTAATCACCCCGTGGTTTTTTCCCTTAACCGGGTTTTCCACGTCAAAATCTTGGTGTCTTATGTGTTGATGTGTTTCTGGTTTTGATTTAAATGCATTATGTTTCATGATTGATATACTTCTAATCACTAAGAGGATTTAAGTGTGTAATTGGGAGAAAGTTTTGGACAACTGATTCACCCCCCCCTCAGTTGTCTGCCCTAAGACTAACATTTCTTCCATAGTTTTAAATTTATTTTTAAAATGGGGTTTTGAGATAAATATTGAATGGGTAATTTTTATTTCTTTTGGGAATGTTCTATTTAATTGTAGTGGTATGGTAATATAGAGAATAGTTTATGACTAGAGGGAATTTATAGTTTATTAATTTTAATTTGATTATTGAAGAGGGATTTTTATTGTTTTATTTAATGATTACACCAATTTAATTATTGAGATGTATTTAATTTAAACAATTGGGTTAAACCTTTACTTTCAAACGAAATCTGACGGGGTTAATATAAAACTAGTTTGTTATTAATTTTATTATTTATTTTTAATTATTTTAGAGCAAATTAATTAGCGAATTAAATTAGCCATTTTTTAATCCCAATTGGAAACCTAGTAAACTATCTAAATGAAGTTAGTATAACACGCTTCCGTGATCTAGTCTAACAAGAAATTAGGAATAATGTAAAGGATGCAGTGATAGCTCTGATTGATAGAGAACATGAAGGAGAACAAATTGATCGAGCTTTGTTGAAAAATGTTCTGGGCATCTTTTTAGAGATTTCATTAACGAGTTTAGGGTTTTTAATTAATCTGATTAACCTTTCTACCAGTTTAACTAGTGTAACGTAGGTAATTTAAAACCAACCTAGTAAACTTTCGATCAAAATCAGGTTTATTATAATAAACCCTAATCACAATCATGAGGCATTATGCTGCCAGATTTTTTTAGAATTTAGAGTTTATGCTAGGTTAGTAAAATTTAACCTTGCTTAGGATTAAATTATTGTTTTTGCCAGTTATCAACATTAGGTTTTGGTATTAAATTATATTTTCTCATGCACTAGAATTTGGGTTTTGATTTTGACTTATGTCAAAATCCCATCATTCACTTAGGTTAACCTAGGGTTTTGATGGTTGATCCTAACCCTATTGGCAACGTTAACCTTGTCACATCGACCCCCTAGTTGACCTTCATTGCAAATGGTATGTGCAAGTGAACGTATTACCCCACCTTCAACTATCATGTTTACGCCTTATGCGCAACGCCACTGAGGATGCTTATGCATGCGATGGGGTTTCTAAGGAAGCGTGGTAAATTTTTTTTGATATTTCGTGTCATGACCACATGAAAAATGTGGACATGACACGTGTGATGCATGTTGTGACAGCATGGAAAATGTGGGCATGAAATTTGGTATCAGAGCCTAAATTTAAACACTGGGCTTATTTGGGCACGTTACTTATTCCGCAAAGTCGATTAATTAGTGAATACCTTATTTTGTAGGATGCCTCCTCGATGAGTTCAGTGAGCGTGTTCACACCACACTATGTCCTTTGAGGTGCACAATGATTCTTCAGTTGAGGGTCAGGCATCATAGGCACCACCAACACCACAGGTCCTACCTATACCAGACATTGGACCATAGATACTTCAGACACTACAGACAGTGTTAGATAGGTTACCATTAGCCGAAGATGTGCGGCACATAGAGCCACGTGCTGAGCCCCACGTTGATCCATGAGAGGAGCCACGCGTGGAGCCATGAGCAGAGTCATGTGTGGAGCCCCATGTCGAGCTGCGAGAGGCACCATGTGTGGAGCCATTTTTGGAGATACCAGATATGATGGTAGAAGATTTTGGATTAGCCTACAAGGTCTATAGTAGGAGCCCTCCACGTCATGATAGACGTGAGGAGATAGTATGAGTGGAGCAAATCATTCATATACTATATGATTATTATGCAGATGAGCCCATTAGAGGGCACAGAGACCGAGGAGACCCCATCAGGGACGTGTTGAGGTTGAATCCTCCTACTTTTGTCGGGATTACAGAGGGAGCCAAAGCTAAGGCTTGGCTAATCAGTCTAGAAAGATGCTTCATGTTGCGTCCTTATGGGGGCAACACGAAGGCACGTGTGGTAGTCCACCTATTGCGAGATGCAACAACTACTTGGTGGCATACTGAGGAGTGCAAGCACCATTTTTCATTAGACAGACTCACTTGGGAGACCTTCATTAATCACTTCAATGCGTGGTATTTATCAGATCACTACAGGCAGCGTTGCATAGACAAGTTTCACAACCTTCAGCAGAGAGGGATTACTGTTGCTCAGTATGAGGGTAGATTCACTGAGTTGTCTTGATATGCAGAGTACCTCCATGATGAGAAACTCCTAGTTCATAAGTTCATTAGAGGATTGAACCATAGCATAGTAGGGCCTGTACACATGGCAAACTACCAAACATTGAGTGATGCTGCCAAGAAGGCATACATAGCTGAGGAGATATAGGGACGAGGGTAGGGATCATGCCCCCAGTTTCAGGATCGTGGGCAGCAATAACAGTTGCAGCAGAGTTATCGTAGACCACCACTACCACCACAGAGAGGAGGATTTAGTTCTCTGTCATTACCTCCTAGGCCTCCATAGTAGCAGCAGTAGAATCAGCAAAGGTTAGACCCCAGTAGAGGGCACAGGGAGGATAGAATTGAGGCTGGCAGCAACAGGGCCTGCATAGAGACTAGAGGTAGCAGAGACCACCTGCAGGGCCTATGAGGTCTCAATAGTCATACAAGGGTTCACAAGGCTCCACAGGTAGATCTGGACAACAACAGTTAGGTAGGACTCAGACGAGACATATACAGACTCGGGGCCCATGCTATGTGTGTGGTGGAGTAGGACATCTAGCCAGAGAGTGTCCACAGGGCTTTATGGCAGGGGGATAGCTCCGTTCAAGAGGGTTAGAGCAGATGGTAGGAGATGTGGGCAAGTCCCACCGCATGTTCACAGTGGTTGATAACCGCCAAGCTGACTATCAGGCATCCATGATTGAGACATCAAGTATGATCAGGGGTGCCCCCATCTCTTTTTTTTTTGACTCTAGAGCTACTGATTCTTTTCTATCTACATCATTAGTGGAATGTTGCAGGCTGGTGGCTTCTAGGCAGGGCATTAGGTGGGAGGTTGAGTTGGCCACTGGGGCTAGGATGTCAGTAGATGCCTTGGTTTGGGATTGTGAGATCTCTTTGGGGTCCTTCACTACATCTTGTGACCTTAGAGTTATGCCATTAGGTTCCTACGATGTGGTTTTGGGTATGGACTGGCTTACTGCTCATAGAGCCAAGCTAGATTGTCGCCGGAAGGTGATTAGTTGCTTAGATGATCATGGTACACCAGTTGAGATAGTGGGCATTCAGAAGCCCATGATAGTTTGTATGATTTCCACTCAGCAACTTAAGTGCTACATGTGGAAGGGATGTCAGATGTTTGCTATCACAGTTAGTGACAGATCAAAGGACGAGCCTGAGGCATCATTGGATGACCATCCCATCTTGAGAGAGTTTGCCGATGTGTTTCCATCAGAGTTACTAGGGATGCCACCTCGCTGTGAGGTAGACTTTCATATCAATTTAGTGCCGGTTGTCGAGCTAGTGTCTCGTGCACCCTATAGGATGACCACTCATGAGCTTACAGAGCTCAAATTGCATCTTGAGGACTTGCTTGAGAAGGGGCACATCTAACTGAGCGTTTCACCTTGGGGCTCTCTAGTTATCTTCATGAAGAAGGATGGGTCACTTCGGTTATGCATGGATTATAGGCGTTGGATAAGGTGACGGTGAAGAACCGTTACCCACTACCTAGGATTGATGATCTCTTCAACCAGATGCAGGGAGCCAGGGTGTTCTCTAAGATTGACCTAAAGTTTGGTTACCATTAGTTGTGTATCATAGAGGCAGATATTCATAAGACCACTTTCTGGACTAGATACGGCCACTATGAGCTCACTATGGTCCCCTTTGGTTTGACGAACGCCCCTACAATGTTCATGAGTCTCATGAACAGGGTGTTCTATACCTACTTGGATCAGTTCGTGATTATTTTTCTTGATGACATATTGATCTATTCACAGACTGAGGAGGAACATGAGGAGCACCTACATCAGGTTTTGTAGTGCTTGAGAGAGCAGCAGCTTTATGGCAACTTGGCAAAGTGTGCCTTTTTCAAGATAGAGGTATAGTACTTGGGGCACATCCTATTAGGTGATGGCATCTCCATAGATCCATCGAAGATCAGAGCTATCAAAGATTGGCCAGCACCCACTAGTGTGACAGAGGTCAGGAGTTTCATGGGATTAGCTAGTTACTATCACAGATTCGTAGAGGGCTTTACCAGGATAGCACACCCCATTACTTCCCTTCAATGGAAAGGGAAGAGTTTCACTTGGACTGAGTAGTACGAGAGGGCCTTTGGGGTCCTCAAAGAGCGTCTTATCAGTGGTCCTTTCTTAGTAATTCCTAATCCTACAGAGGGTTTTGTAGTTTGTACAAACACTTCACTTGAGGGTTTGGGAGCCGTGCTTATGCAGGGTGGTAGAGTGATTGCATATGAGTCGTGTAAGCTTAAGACACATGAGCTGAACTACCCTACTCATGATTTAGAGCTCGCAACAGTGGTTCATGCTCTTGTTCGTTGGTGACACTTTCTTTTGGGTCGTCGCTTTGAGCTTCATTCAGATCACCATAGTTTGTAGTACATATTCACACAACTAAATTTGAATGCCCGCCAGCGGTGTTGGATGGAGTTTCTATGTGAGTACGACTTTGATGTCCACTACATCAAAGGGAAGGAGAATGTGGTCGCTAATGCTTTGAGTCAGAGGCACCACGAGATCTTCACCTTGACCTTGAGTGTGAACTTGAGAGAGCGCATCATTCAGCATCTGTCTGAGGATGAGTGGTTCCTTAAGGTGCAACAGGAGATCTAGTCACAGAGGGCCCTTAAGGGCAGATTTGTAGGATATTCCCTTGAGTCAGATGGTTAGCTTAGACATCGACAGCGCATCTATGTACCCCGTGCGGGTGATCTTCATGCAATAGTTCTTTCAAAGGCTCATAGAGCACCTTATGCAGCACACCCAGGGGTGAAGAAGATGCATGCTGACTTGTGACAGTTATACCATTGGGTAGGTATGAGACGGGATATTATAGAATATGTTGCTCGTTGCCTTGAGTGCCAGAGGGTCAAGGCTAATCATCAGCATCTCGTGGGTCTTTTATACCCTCACAAGATACCTAAGTGGAAATGGGACACCATTTCCATGGACTTCATTGTTGGTCTTCCTATGTCATCACGCTGCCATGATGCCATCATGGTGACGATTGACAAGTTGACCAAGGTGGTGCATTTCTCACCTGTACACACACCTTACAATGCACCATCTATGGCGAGAGTATTCTTGGATCAGATTGTTAGATTACATGGGGTACCTCACCGTATCATTTGTGACAGGGATTCAGTGTTCACTTCAGCCTTTTGGAGAACCTTGCAGCAGGCATTGGGCACACATCTCAACTTCAGTTCTGCTTATCATCCTAAGACCGATGGATAGATAGACAGAGTTAATCAGGTTCTTGAGGATATGCTCCATATGTATGTCATGGATCACCAGAGTAGATGGGAGGAGTACCTATATCTAGTTGAGTTTGCCTACAATAATGGGTATCACAGCTCGTTGGGTATGCCTCCTTTTTAGGCCTTGTACGACAGACCTTGCAGGACACTTTTGAGTTGGGACCGTATTGAGGACAGAGTTGCGATAGGGCCAGAGTTGGTTCAGGACATGGAGCAGTAGGTGACCTTGATTAGGCAGAGACTTCAGGAGGCACATGATTGACAGAAGAAGTATGCCGATGCTAAGAGGGTAGATCGAAGCTTCTCAGTTGGGGACAGAGTGTTCTTGAGAGTGCGACCGCACAAGAGTCCAATCCATTACGGAAAGGGCTCTAAGCTCGTACCTCATTTTGTTGGACCTTTTGAGATCTTGGAGTTGATAGGACTCATAACCTATCATCTAGCCTTGCCACCTAGCCTGTCGTGTATCCATGATGTTTTTCATGTTTCTATTTTACGGCGTTACATATTTGATTTATCTCATGTATTGGATTGGAGTGCTCTTCAAGTAGAGGCAGATGGTTAGTTGGCTTTGGAGCTAATTCACATATTGGCTTGTCAGACACTAGGACTTTGAGGTCAAGAGTTGGACCAGGTTAGGGTCTAGTGGGATATGTACGATGAGGTCACGACAACATGGGAGGATGCAACAAGATTGAGGGCCCTTTATCATCACCTCTTTGATGACTTCTAGGAGGAAGTACAGTCTTAGGGGGGAGGATGTGAAGCCTACCTTTTCATTCCCATATATTTGACTACTTTATTTTACTACTAGTGATACATATTAGACTTATGGGACTGTTGATCCCGATTTGCAGGACTATTAGATTTTATGTGTTATGTGGATTTATTATGTTTAGCATGATTACAATGTGATTGGACATTGATATTGATTCACTGATGAGGTTAGACATGTGATTTACATTATGATGTTGTTTGGATACTATGCATGTGATTTTAGTTAGAAATTTGTTATGAAATTATAGCTGCGATGGATGTTTGAAATGCAAAAATTAGAATTTAATTATAATGTGATTCCTTGATGCTTATATGAACATGTGATGTTGTATGTGCATGTTTCACTTTGCTTCAGCTATTATATACATGTGGGATTAACATTTCATTTGAGTGCGCAGGTGTTTCTAACGAAGCCACGGATACTCAGAGATCATCCCACACACTATGTTGTTTTCCCATGTGAAGCCGATCTAGTTCCAAGAGGAACCAAGATCAACTATGTTTACATGATGAATTTTTGTAATGTTTCATGGTGTTAGTTGGGTTAGGTCTACCCTTCTTTTATTTGATTTCTAATTGGTGTTGTAAGTTGTAGTGTCATCTGAATTTCATCTTTGAGTTATAGTTTTTGTGACCCCTTTTAGGTGTTTTTACTCAACCTTTGGTGCTCAAAATGGGTTAAACTTGACCCTGGGTTGTACCCCTAGGGTCTAGGGGTCATTTGGGCTTGTGTAACTGTAGGTAAACTCCCATTTGGTCACTTTAACTTCACCCTAAAGTAAAGTGACGAAAATGGAAGCTTGGGAGGGAGAGGATGAGTGGGTCAAACACTCAACCTCTTCCTTTCCTCTTCCCTAAGTTGGGGGAGTATTCAAGACCCCTTAATTGTGGAGGACTCAACTCCAAGCCTCTCCCACAATTGGTGAGGGTACCTTGGGGTTGCGTGGGCCTTCTTAGGAGGAGAGGATTGGGGCACATGCGGCACCCACTCCTTCTTTGGCTCCACCTTTCTCTCCCACATGTTTAAGAGAGGACAAGTGGATGGGAGAAAGACTTGGTGGATTGGGTGAATGACATGTGTCACCACCCCATTCCAAGACTCTTGCAAGTAGTTGGGTGGAGGAGTGAGGAGGTTGTTGAATTTTTGGCAATTTTTGATTTTAATTATTTTTGGGGAAAAAGTTAGAGGGAAATTGGTGGCTCAACTTGGAGAAGGAGTTAGAGGAGCTCTTCTCAACTATCTTCCATTTGGGCTTTATAAGGTAGGATTCAAGGCAAATGCCTTTCCTTATGCATTTTCTTTACTTGCATGTTGTGTGTGTGAGAGTTCTTTTTGTTGTTTTTACTTTGTTGTTGTGGGAAAATTGAGAATGGGAGTTGTGAGAGCCTCTCCTACTTGGGATAAAATGCTCAACATGTGTGGGGTGGAGGAGGAGTGAACCTCCTCGGGGTCACATCCTTGGTTTCATAGAGTTTTAGCCTTGAGGGTAGAATTATGAATTTGAGCAATATGTGTATAAGAGAAAATTGTGATATGGCTTGAGAGCCAAAAGAAAATTGTGAAATCATGTTTATATGTGTGGGCTTGAGGCCTTGAGGGATTTATGTTTTGGGAAGTTTTTGGAGTGACACTATTGAGTTGAGTGATGTCCACTCCCCTACCCCATTAAACTCATCTTGAGTGAGTTTTTGTCATATGGAAGCCATGGGAGTATTCTTGTTTTGTGTTGTATGAAGCTGTTGTTAAGTGGTGTGTACTTACCTTGTGTGAGGATGACCTCCTAGCTCAGGGGTGACTCATGAGTGAGTCAATGGTAGGGAGGAGAGCAGTTTGAGTGGCTTCTTTTCCCTTCTATATGTTTATGCTGGTTATTTGGAGCTATGGTTGTGGAGGAAAATATTATTGTCCTTAAGAGTTGTTATTTTTTTTTAGCTCTTGAGAGAGCATGGCCAAGAGAGGCCTTGTGTATCATCTTTTAAATTTCAAAAGAGGAGACCCTTGTTCTCTCTCTCAAGTTGTATGAGTTTATATTTTTACTTGTGTTGTATGAAACTAGTTATATTTGGAAATAAAATTTTTAGTTTGCTAATTTTATATGCCATATGAATTTAAGAAAAATAGAGTGTTGAATGAAGAGTAAGTTTCTAGGTTGATGTTCATTTGTATGCTTAATTTTAAAAATAGGATAGTTTTTGTTTTGTTGTGTGAAACAAAATGATACTTACCTATATCTTAGGAGAGGAAAATTAGATGTTGTTGTCATTTGAAGGAATGAACTAAATGCTTTGTTTAAAAGAAAAATAAATAAATCTTTTGCAGGGTTGTTTTATATGGGCTGTGTTATGTCAAAATCAGGATTTTAGTGGAAGCAATGTTCATTTCATATTTACTCATATATATGTGTTTTTTTAAAAAAAAAATTGTGATCTTTTGTTCAATATATTAACATTTTGGATAAATGTTTCCTTTGCCCATATGCTTTCAAAAAAAAAATTGTGGGATTAAAAATGACATATATATGTATATATATATATATATATACATACATATATATACATACATACATACATATATATACATACATACATACATATCTACATACATACATATATATATATATTTCCTTATTACTGCTGTCATTTTTTTTAATCAAATAATAAACTGTGGTTTTGGAGTGAAACTGTGGTTGCCAGAGATTATATATATATATTCAGATCATTGAGCATGCTGTGAGTGGACTGTGTGTTGTTTGAGACACAATTTTTAAGC
Source organism: Cunninghamia lanceolata (assembly GCA_027924645.1). Classification (NCBI taxonomy): domain Eukaryota; kingdom Viridiplantae; phylum Streptophyta; class Pinopsida; order Cupressales; family Cupressaceae; genus Cunninghamia; species Cunninghamia lanceolata. Next base: position 7,558,290 of record BSBN01000082.1, read on the forward strand.
AAAAAAAAAAAGAATGGTTTGGGGGGGTGTTCGAACCCCCCCCACCATCGCCGCCTATGAAACTAATGGAGTGTGGGGATGGGTCGAAACCCCACCCACATTCCACCAAAGTGGAGTGTGGGTGGGGTTTCGGCCCCTTCCCACACTCCCGTCCCCCTCTTGCTTCCCGCACTTCCCTCAACCTGCGTCCCACTTCAGACACCACACTCCCCACTCCCCCACTGACCTCCGCCACTCCACTCCCCGTGTTCCCCTTTCCCCGCGAACCTCCTAAACCCGCTGCTGTGGTTCCTCCACAGTCTGCCGCCGTGGTCCCTCTACATTCCGCCGTCAGATCTCCACACAGTTCACTGCCATGGATTTGGCCATTCGGCCTTTTGGATCTGTATACCTCAATTTCATCATTGCAATATATATATATATATAGTGGTGATGGGAAGCCATGAATGAAGTTCCAAAACAAGAGGTATACCCATTTGTATACCCGTATGCACTATATATAGTGCATACGGGTATACAAATGGGTATACCTCTTGTTTTGGAACTTCATTCATGGCTTCCCATCACCACAACCTACAACACTACATGAGAGAAGAGAAAAAGTAGAGAGAAGAAGAAAGAGGGATGGAGAGAAATGGGGGCTAGGGTTTCTCCTTCCCTCTCAGAAGGAAATTGTTTTTCTATTGAGGGGATTTTTAGGGCTTGCTATTTAATATTGTTTCTTTTATTTAGTTCCTTCTCCTTTTTAATATTTTTCTTCCATAGTTTTAAATTTATTTTTAAAATGGGGTTTTGAGATAAATATTGAATGGGTAATTTTTATTTCTTTTGAGAATGTTCTATTTAATTGTAGTGGTATGGTAATATATAGAATAGTTTATGACTAGAGGGAATTTATAGTTTATTAATTTTAATTTGATTATTTAAGAGGGATTTTTATTGTTTTATTTAATGATTACACCAATTTAATTATTGAGATGTATTTAATTTAAACAATTGGGTTAAACCTTTGCTTTCAAACCAAATTCGACGGGGTTAATATAAAACTAGTTTGTTATTAATTTTATTATTTATTTTTAATTATTTTAGAGTGAATTAATTAGCGAATTAAATTAACCATTTTTTAATTCCAATTGGAAACCTAGTAAACTATCTAAATGAAGTTAGTATAACATGCTTTCGTGATCTGGTCTACCAAAAAATTAGGAATAACATAAAGGATGCAGTGATAGCTCTGATTGATAGAGAACGTGAAGGAGAACAAATTGATCGAGCTTTGTTGAAAAATGTTCTAGGCATCTTTGTAGAGATTTCATTAACGAGTTTAGGGTTTTTAATTAATCTAATTAACCTTTCTACCAATTTAACTAGTGTAACGTAGGTAATTTAAAACCAACCTAGTAAACTTTCAATCAAAATCAGGTTTATTATAATAAATCCTAATCACGACTGTGAGGCGTTATGTTGCCAGATTTTTTGGAATTTAGAGTTTATGCTAGGTTAGTAAAATTTAACCTTGCTTAGGATTAAATTATTGTTTTTGCCGGTTATCGACATTAGGTTTTGGTATTAAATTATATTTTCTCATGCACTAGAATTTAGCTTTTGATTTTGACTTATGTCAAAATCCCATCATTCACTTAGGTTAACCTAGGGTTTTGATCGTTGATCCTAACCCTATTGGCGATGTTAACCGGGTTGCATTGACTGCCTAGTTAGCCTTCATTACGAATGGTATACGCAAGTGAACGCATTACCCCACCTTCAACTGTCATGTTTACACCTTATGCATAACGCCATCGAGCACGCTTACGCGTGTGAGGGGGTTTCTAGGGAAGCGTGGTAATTTTTTTTATATTTCATGTCATGACCACATGACAAATGTGGACATGACACGTGTGATGTGTGTTGTGACCGCATGGGAAATGTGGGCATGATAGGTGAACCCATGTTTATTTGACTTTTGCACATTGTTGAGTGTTATACTCTAGATTTTCATTCATTCATTTTGTTGCATTTGAAAATTTACAAAAAAATTAAAAAAAATGAAAATTTTAAAAAAATTAGCATCTTAGGCTTTCATTTTAGCATAATTTGCATTAATTTATTTTAATTTATGTTATTTTAATTAGATCTGATTTAAATTTTAGAAATTCATCATTAGTTAATTATTTGCATTGCATTTTCATGCTTAATTTGTTAAAAGTTGCTTGAAATTATGCATTTTTCATTAAAAAACCTAGTTTTGCATTAGTTAGGGTTTGTAGTTAAACTCTTGTTTCAAATTTTACTACCCTTTTCAAACACTCATTTAGGACTGATTTCTAATTGTAGTGTTTCATCATAGTGTCTTTTTTGCAAAAAAATCATGTCTAGGGTTTGAAAACCTTGCATTTTCACTAGATTTGGCCTTATCGTCTCTCTAGAATTGCATTATAAGCATGTTGTGAAGGATATTCTTGCATTATTGGGTTGATATTGAGCTTAATATTCACTTCCCCTCTTGACATTCTTCACAACACCTCTTCCTTTAGTGATTTGCATTAAAAAATTGAGAAAAAGGTAAAAAATCAAGCATTTTAGATCTTAAACATATCTTGTTCCTTGGGATTGTTTTATTATTTTGTGCATTAAGTGTTGTATTCTTTTGCATGATTTGTATAACCTATCACCATAATAGAAATATCCCTTTGAGGAGAAGTATTAGACTAATGGGATCTAGTGCTCCTGAAAGCGATAACATTCCTGCCTCTGAAAACCCATTGAACACTTTCTTTACAAAAGGAGACACAAATTTTGCAAGACATTATACCTCCTACAACTACAATAGAAGATCAAATATTTCATGATGTAGAGGACACTATTGTGGTGGTAACACATGTACCTAATGAGCAAATAAACAAACTTGAAAAAGAGCTAGCCAATTTTCAAGCATTTATGGAAAATGAAAGGATAGCTGAAGAAGCTATACCTGTGATTCACAACATAAGAGAATTGATAAAATAAGGACAAGATGGTGTTAATGTAATTTGAGTTTTAACACATATAGTACATAATAATGTTATGCCGGTGACTGAGTGTGCAAATGTTATTAGTAACATGACATCACCGATTCATACACAAGTATCAACACCTATACCGACTACTGGAATGACTACATTCACATCAACAATTTTAACTACTAATGCAAATGCTTGTAGTAATGGTACCACTAGTATTGGAGTATCTAATGGCACTAATTCACAAAATTACAAAGTTGTGGGATTCAACTATCAAAACTTGGCACATAAGGTGACCTCTTTTATGAATACTTACTCTCAACCACCTCTCCATCCCACTTATTCTCAACCACCTTTTACATACAACTATTCACAACCACCTTCCACCTACAATTGCTCTCAACTACCTTTTATTTCTACTCACAACCAATCCCCTCAAAATGTCATGCACACGGCTTCTAATTCTCAAACTGCATCCCCTAATGATGCCCTCTTAAACCAACTTTTGCAAGGCATGACTTCTTTACAACAAAAAGTGATAAGCTTGATGAATTCTTTACAACCTAATATACCAACTTATCATGCCCGTAACCCTTTATCATATGCAATCTTGAGAACCCCTATGCTTGAGAGGTTTGAAACTCCTCGCTTTGAAAAATATGGTGGAAAAGGTGATCCTAATACTCATGTGGCAGCATTCATGGCTATGTGTAGTGATTTCGACTTTGAAGAGGACTTGTTAGCAAAAATTTTTCCGTGATCTCTCAAAGATACTACTTTAGAATGGTTTCTCTCTTTACCTCCGAATTCAATACACTCTTTTTTATAGCTAGCTGATCAATTTTTAGAACATTTTCAAGTAAACATTGGACCTCAAGTCTCTTTGATCAATTTAGTTTATTGCAAGCAAGGTCTGAAAGAGAACTTATCTAAGTTTATTAGTTGATATGAAGCTCGTTATGCACAAATTCAATATTAGATGAAGGATGAGGATGTTCAGAAGGTGTTTATTACAAATCTACAACCTAACATTTGTGATAAGATTCTCTTGATGAAGTATAACTCTTTTCAACATTTATGCACCACCCTTCGTGATTATCAGCTTTTGTCTAGTCAGTATGAAAACCAAAACTCATCAGCTCAATTTGGTCAATCCACGAGTGGACCTTTGCAAAACAACTTTAAGAGGAATAATAAAACTTTCATCAAGGTTAATGGATAGAATTTAAGAGGACTTGTTAGCAAAAAATTTCTGTGATATTTTGAGACAACAACAAAGACAATTCACTTCGATATCTAAATCCTATCATTCTATCATGAATCAAGCTGTGAGTAATAATCTCTTGAAGCTTCCTTTGATTAAACCATTGGATCCTAGTAGAATGCAAGGACCTTATTTCGATGCTAATGCTTTTTTTCATTTTCATCGGCAACAAGGACATGATACCTAATGATGTATGCGTCTTAAACATGAAATACAAGACATCATCGACTCAAATGTTATACAGGTATCTAGTGTGAATGATAATCGAAATAAGTTGGTTGCTCCTCTGAATCAGAATTTACAGATCTTTACTAATCCCTTTCCTAAGCATACCGATAATAACATGATGGAACAAAATACAATAGAAGTAGAAAATGACCATCTGAACTACGATGAGATAATTGCTACAATAGAAGTGGATAGGGAAAATATTGAAGTATTACCTTGTCCACGAAGAAATGGTATTTATGATGAGGTGCCTCCTCTGTTATCCCTTCAAGGATTGAGAGATAACCAAAATGCATTGGAAAGACAAATGGAACAACCGAGGCAAGAGATTACGACAAAAGAAACACTGATATCGTACAAGGTAGTTCTTCTCCCTACGATAGATGGAATCAATAAAATAAGAGAGCTAAAGATAGGAAAAGAATAAGATGGTTATCATCAGTAGGAAATAATAGTGGTTTCCCTCCTCATAAGCAACAAAAGATCTCACATACACAAGGACTTGAGAAACAAGTACCGCATGAACTTTCTGACAACAAAGAACACTCTAATAACAACCACTCAAGCTTTGCATAAAACTTGATGGAGCATCTCTCCATGATGCTGGCAAGTTCCAAATTTTAGTACAATTGTACTGGTAGGTAAGTATTTCTAAACCTTTACCTTTGTGTTGTGTTTCCCCTGTGATTTGTTATGTGTTGTTTAGGTCTCATTGTATGACCCTTGATACTCTTGTAAGGTCAAGGATATTAGGAGACTGCCTCTATTGTGACCCTTCTTCTATTTGTATCATCATTCTTCTATATTGCCTCTCCTCTATTTTCATTATTGTGTGTTGTGTCCTAGGGGCATAGCATTGGGGTACCTTCCTACGTGACGAACCTAAGGCACTTGTTTCTCCTCTCTTGATTTATTGTTTACCTTCCTCTAGTGGTTCTATCTAGCTAGTAGATGACGAAAAACAAATAAGATTGATACAGACCACGTGTCCCTTCAGCGAGTAAGCAAAAATGGATCTAGTCCATAGATGATGATGGGGTTGATATATATTATCTTATGCTTGGCTAGTAGAATCACTCTGTGTGATATTTTGATGTCTTATTGCACTAACGAACCATAACAATACATCTGCTCCATGCACTTTGTCTATCTTTGAATCTCACCTTGGTTACACTTGGTTTTGAGATTCTACAGTATAGCCCCATGGTTATACTCAAATCTTGGACCCATAGTATAGCCTTGGCTCTTTATGTGAATGATGTACATGCATTATTGTTTATCATGATGATGCGGGTTTTAACACCATTTCTTGTAGGAAATTATGTGTTTGTGGGAACATTTGGTGATCTTAAAGTACATGTCTCCTCTGGGGGCATGGGCTTTTCAAGAGCTCGTGTTCCCTTGGGTGTTTTCTTCCTACCTTAACGTGCTTGATATCGGTACACGATATCAACCACCTTAAGGTGGGGGCATATATAAGGTAAGCTATTTGATGATTTTGGTACTAATGAAGCGTGTTTGTGAGCCCTCTGCAGAGGTGGGATATCATACATATCCTCTTATTTTAAGCTCTCTATGGAGGTGGGGATGGTGTATCTCTTGAGCTAGTGCACATCCTTTTTATTCTAAAAGTCCTCTAAGCAGGCGGGGTTGGTGTATCCTCCCTTAAGCGTGTCTTTGGTGGTTGTTGTGGTAAAGCCCAACTGTCAGGTGTGCCTATAATGTGCCTGAGATGGTGGTGAACCTAGCAATAGGCTCCTTCTATTGCTTGTTTTCTATGTTTTCTTTGTGTATTCCATGTGTGTGTGTATGGCGTATTTGTTCCCAAACATAGTCTAAAGACGTGTGGTGATAAGTCCCTTTGCTTTGGGATTTGTATGGCATGTTTGTTCTCAAGTGTAGTCCCTTCTACACTCTGAGATTTGTATTGCATGTCTGTTGCCCCATATGCAATCTAAAGACATGTGGCGATGAGTCCCTCCTACATTTTGGGTGGTGTGCTTACTTTCCAAGTACTTGCATTTGCATTCATATATAAGAAAATAAAAAAGAAATAATCACTGCATTCACTGTATTCATTATGTTTTGCATGTCTTCAATACTGTCTTCTCCATGTTTTGCATGACTGTAACTATCTTCTCCATGTTTTGTGTACATGTTACTGTCTTCACTGTGATTGGTGTGTCTATAATGTGTTTTCTCTAATGTGTACCTGAGATTGGGGGCTAGAGATAGTTCTTCAATCTTTGTGTATGCATTAGCTTCAAATGCTTGGCATGTTTGCTATGTTTTGACCATACTTTAATGCATGTATGGACCTTGCATTTATACATACATTAAAGTGGGGGCTAAATGTTATGTCAGAAAATGTCTCCATGGACTTTTCCCTCCTAGGTTTAGCTCTCGGGTCCCTTGTTTTGCATCTTACATGTTAATTCTGACTCCCGAAAGAAGACGGCTTGAAACCCATGTCACATGGGGCATGAAGGACACTGTGGCATTTGATCCTGCCCTAAAAAAGGACCTATGGACATGGGCGCTAGTGCCCTTGTCCTGCCCTATTTCAGGCAGGTCCCAAATTTGAATGTCGGTTTGGTGACCGTTAATTAGGTCCCTTGCTGACATCTTAAGTTTGAATTACAAAATTCTTAGTGGGAATGTGTTTAGTTGCATATATAATCATGTTTGGGGTTTTCATTTGCAAACTAGAAGATGATTGTGAACTTTTGGCTAACTTATGATTTTAGAGCATTCAAGATATTCATTGTTGTAGAGCAGAGCTTGTTATTGTATTTGTGATTGCAGATTTAGCTTCATATTCTCATGTGTTGAAGAGCCTCCATCTATGTGAGATATACACCTTTGAGGTGATATCTATTTATGTTTGAATCATTTATCAATTTGTTTTGCCTCTATCCAGTAGGGATATGCACCTTTATCTGACAATGGTGTTTAGAAGACTTGAATGTCTCTCCGAGGCTTGACTAAGGCAATCCTCTAAACACCACAACCCCTAACCACTCTCCTTGTGATTGCAGGTTATAGGTGTCACATCTTGATGGAGTGGAGTTGTAGGGAACAGTAAGATAGTGTGTGGATTCCAGATCCCTGAAGAAAAGGACTGTTTGGACTCAGGCACCAATACTAGTGTCCTTTAAGGTTGAAAGCATAGAAATAATTTGGACAGTGATAATCGGCATCTGAAGAGCTTCCGACATCCTGAAAATCACCCTGCCTTAGACTTAGGCACTAGTGCCAGTGCCCTTCGCATCTCATGGGATAGAAATGGAAAGTATAATGAATATTAGTGTCGGAAGGAGATCAAGATTCCGTAAAGAAAACACTACCTTGGACAGGGGCATTAGTGCCAGTGTCCCCAAGTATTCCGCATTCCAAACTTTGAAAAATGATCAGTTATTAATCTCTACCTACTACCTTAGTCTGAAAGCATTTGCTGTAATTCACTATTTTACTCACTGTTTTGCATAATTAGGGTTTTAAGGGTATTTGAGCATTAAATTGATACATTAATTGACAAACTCTGAATTTCCACATCGTTCCAAGTGACCCACCAACCTGTAGGTGAATCCTCTTGTAAGAGTTGTGATTCAAATTGGTTGGATGTCCTTGAATGTTTGTAGTGAAAGGAGGATCTAACCATCAACCTCATTGTACCTCTTCTTGTATGGTTGACAATTTCCTACTTTCATGAATTCACCTCATTCTTTCTCTTTTCCTCTCATTCTCAGCTTCATGCTCTTCTAGTGTTAGTCTTTGCTCGTTTCCTTAGAATGATGATGATTTCTACAAGCATGATGAATAAGACAATGATAATTAGAACTTTTATAATGATAATGAATAACAACTGATAATGAATAATAGCTGATTCCTAACAACAGAGCCTATCCTTTATCAACAACTAATAATGACAATGAATAACAGATAATTCATGATAGCAGAGTCTATCCTTTATCAACAACTGATAATGACAATGAATAACCACTGATTCATGATAGCAGAGCCTATCCTTTATCAACAACGGATAATGGCAATGAATAACAACTGATTCATGATAGCAGAGCCTATCCTTTATCAATTGTCTTGGTATGGTTCTACAAGTCTAATTTTTAACAGAGTTAGGGTTAGGGTAGAATAACAAGGTGTAGAAATTCAGGGCAGAGTTTTGTTTCATGATGACCTTCTTGTAAAGGATGATATTTTGTGAGTTTTAGAACTATCCTATCAACCATGACTACCATGAAGTTGTTTATAATGCCTTGTCCAAATATCTTTGATATTTTTCCATAGGTATCAATAAGGTGAAGGTAGATCATTAGTGCAAGGTTTCCAAGATAAATTATCACAAGTAATACATAACCATCACCCTAAGATGCAGAGGTATTGTCCCATGATGATAACTGCCACTATCATAAAACTTATTTGAGGTATTTAGGATTATCATGATATACTTGAGTGGAGATCATCATTTCATGTAAAACAAGTTGTCCTAAACTATATTTTGAGTATATCCCATATGTAAACATTATCATATACAATGATAGAAAAATTGCTTATGGAGGTGATGTTGAGGGAAAAGTCTATCAAATTGTGCTATGACTATTACAAACAACCACATAGACTGTCACATCATAAACATAGAAGACTATCATGAAACTCTAGATCACTATTAAGGTCAGATATTCAAAATATACAATAGGCTCTCACTACCCTATTCACATGAAATATTACTATATCAAATGAAAGATTACGAGGATATCAATGTGTTGTATGGTACTCCTTAGGATTACAAGATAAGAGATGACAATGATGAAAATGACTGATAGTTAGCATGCATAGAACTAGCAAAATTTGGAGGAGAAAGAGCACTTGCAGCTACTATAGGTATTTTTACATACAACCATTGGCAAGGGAGTCACCATAGTGAAAATACACTTGTAGGAAAGGTGGCTACTTGCTGGTGCAGGGCACCTAGCAAGGTTCATGGTGTTTAGTCTTTTGAGTCAAATTTACATATTCTCCTAGTTATGTTAGTATGTTCTAAAGTCAAATTTTGATATAATGGTCTCATTACTAAGAGACATAGTGGATTTTGGTTTTAAAATATTGTAATAAATCCCACTAAGGGCATGACCATGTAGCGGTGGTCTTAGAAAAGGAAAATTTCTAATAATAGGTCTGCAGATTTTTCCTAGATTTTAGGACAGTCTTGTTGTTTCCTTTATGGAAGGCTTTATTACCTTCTTTTTTTGGCTTTCCATGAGGTAGAGGAGAGGAAATCATGGATTTTTATTGTAACATGCTTATGATAGCTTGGAGATGTTGAATAAATTTATGTGGTAAAGTTTTCATGAAGAAATAGGAGAGAAAGATACAGTTTTCCTACAATTTTTGATTGTTTTCTTAGTTTTTCAGCACTAGTACGGATATGTACGACATTTTCATGGAGGGAACCAAATGAAATTGGGAAGAGGGCTATGTTATCTCTATTTTGCATTTGATTTGGTAGATTATTATTATTGTTTAAGAATCTTATTTGCATTCTTTTAATTTTTGGTTCAAAAACCTAGTTTTTGGGGTTTCTTAAGAAATCGATGGCTTTGGAGCCATTTCCATCCACACCCTAACCCAATAATGGATGCGATGGAGCTATTTTGTTTTTGTTTCTCTAATTTTTGTGTTGTAGATGTAGGGAATTGGTGGAGGAGATCTGTTAGAGCAAAAACAACCTAATATCATCATGTATTAGGCATCTTGAGCATTGGTAGAATAGTGGGTTGAAGAGTATTGGATGTGGGTTGACCCAAGAGCCCTAAAAAAAGTTTATATAGACCATTTTCAACATGTTTGTTGTCTTGGAATAGGTTTTAGAAAACTAGAATAAGTTTCATGGTCATTTGCTATGTGGAGGAGGCCTAATTGGGCCGAGTATAGTTAGGACAGTCATCTTTTGAAGCATATGTCACAAAACAACCATATTTGCATGTCTAATATGTTATGCAAGTCCATAACAGGTATCCAAAAATCTATTTTTTTATTGGGTTTGCCTTGAATCCTTCAAGTTTTTCTCTAACAACCTTATTGACAAGGCTATTGGCTAGTGGGTTAGCTTGTGAAGAAACCATAGGAACAGTAAAAAATTGAGTATTTTGAATGGGTTGTAAGGTGTCTTCAGGGTAATTTAATGCTATCCAAGGTGGGTAGGAAGCTTGACACTCTACATTTGCATTCTAACCTCAAAAATTGGCACTTTTAGCCTATCCTAAGACCATGAATTTGTCAGTATGCTGTCCTAGTTTGTATGGTCAACCAAACTACATTTTGGAAGTTGTTGTGTGAGTATGTACCTCCTCTACATCAATTGGTATTAGAGCCTAGGGAAGATCCTATTTGGGAGGAAAGAAGGAAGTTGAATTGTGAAGAAAAGATAGTGCAAGATGCCTCCAAGGGGCAGTCCAGTCCTCACTAGAGAAGTGAGAATAATGAAGGAATCTCAAGAGGGAGTCCTAGCTAGACTTGCAACTATTGAAGCAAACCTGAGAAGAGGTGGGGTCATTGAGGAAGAAAGTGACCAAGAGAATGAGGGCAAGAATGCAGGCCCTCAAGAGGGATCCAATGTGGAAGAGATGGCTATAAGGTTTATGAAGATGTTGCAAACTATCAAAGGAGAGGGCACTGATGTCAAAATGGAGTTGCCCATGTATGAAGGAAAAATGAACAGTGAGGAAGTATTAGATTGGATTGATGCCTTGGACAATTACTTTGAGTACAAGGAGATGCCAGAAGTACAGAAGGTCAAATTGGCTAAGACCAAGTTGAAGGGGCTAGCATTGACGTGGTGGAACTATGTTCAATCAGAGAGATTGAGGCAAGGAAAAGCAAAGATTAGTTCATGGGATTGGATGGTGTCCAAAGTAAATAATCAATTTCTTCCTAAGGATTATGCAATCCAAACTTTCAAAAAGTTGCAGAATTTAAAACAAAAAGACATGGATGTTATAGCCTATACTGAAGAATTCCACAAGTTGACCATGAGGATAGGACACATTGAAGTTGAAGTTGAGAAGATTGCTAGGTACATCAATGGGCTTAGGCTCAATATTCAAGATGAAATTAGTCTAGCCACCCCTAGAAATGTGGAAGAATGCTTCCAATTGGCAGTGAGGGCAGAAGAAAAGATAAAAAGGAGACGAAAGAAACAGAATAGGGGCAGAGGAAGAAGTTTCAGAGGAAGAGGGAACTTTGGTGCAAGAGGACAGTCTCAGAAACAACAAGGAGAATCAAGTGGCAGAAATAAAGAGAACCAATAACCAAGAGGTGAATCAAAGAAAGAGGTAACTTTAGAGGAAGAAGATCAAATAGTAGAGGAAGGTTTGGTGGCCAAGGTAGAGGATCAAACACTTTCTCAGGCAAATGTTACAACTCTCATCAGTTTGGACACCCTACATTCAAATGTCTAGAGAAGCAAGCATCAAGTTCTCAAGGAGGTGAACGAAGGACTCAAATAGTACATGAAGAAGACAATGAAAGTGTCTATTCACCATTGCAACCTACTACTCTTGAGAGGGGTGATGCATTAATGTTCAAGAGGACACTCCTCAAGGTGCCAGCAGCCAAGGAGCCTTCACAGAGGAAGTCATTATTTAGAACAACATGTAAATCACATGGCAAAGTGTGCAAGGTAGTTATTGACTCAGGATCCACTGATAATCTAGTTTCTTTGGAAATAGTAGAGAAGCTGCATTTGAAGAAGATTCCTCACTCCACACCTTACAAGGTGTCATGGTTGAATAAGGGGCAACAAGTATTAGTAAATGCACAGGCATGGGTGGAGTTCAACATTTGTGGTTACAAGGATAAGATCCTTTGTGACATCATCCCCATGGATGTTTGTCACATATTGCTAGGAAGACCCTAGCAACATGATAGAAAGAGAAAACATGATGGTAAGAAGAACACTTATGTGATAGAAAAGGATGGAGTCTCATTTGAATTAACACCTCTTCCTGAAGAAGAGTCTGATAAGCAGATTGGGTCTAGCATCATGATGGTAGGAGAGAAGGAGTTTTACAAACAATGAAAGAGGAAGGACAAGGATTTGCAGTAGTGATTAGACCTAAGACTAAGTCTGATGCAACAACAAATACGGTAGAAGAGATACCCAGTGATGTTCAGTCTCTATTGGACAAGTATAAGGACCTAGTGGTAGATGAGCTACCAAGTTCACTACCTCCCATGAGAGACATTAGCCATCATATAGACCTGATACCTAGTGCTAGTTTGCCTAACAAGGCTACATACAAGCTTACTCCACAACAGAATGAAGAGATCAAAGCACAAGTCCAAGAATTGTTGGATAAAGGACTCATCAGAGAGAGCTTACGTCCCTGTCCTGTTCCTATAGTCTTAGCACCCAAGAAAGGTGGAGAGTGGAGAATGTGTATTGACTCAAGGGCCATAAACAAGATCACCATGAGATACAAGTTCCTAATCCACAGAATGAAGGACCATATGGATTACTTAGGAGGTGCATGCTACTTCTCCAAGATTGATCTCAAGAGTGGATATCACCAAATCAGGATAAGGGAAGGAGATGAATGTAAGACTACCTTCAAAACCAATGAGGGACTCTATGAATGGATGGTAATGCCTTTTGGACTCTCAAATGCTCCTAGTACATTCATGAGGTTAATGAATGAGGTCCTCAAACCTTTTAATGGGAAGTTTGTAGTTGTCTATCTAGATGATATTCTTGTGTTCAGCAAAACAAAAGAGGAGCACTTGCAACACCTTGACATGGTTTTATAGAGGTTGAATGAGGAGAAGATAATGATAAACCTCAAGAAGTGTGAGTTTATGAAAGAAGAGCTAGTTTACCTAGGTTTTGTCATCTCTAAAGGCACATTGAAGTTGGATCCATCCAAAGTTGAATCTATTCTTAGCTGGCCAACTCCAAAATCAGTAGGAGAGGTAAGAAGTTTTCATGGTTTGGCTACATTTTATAGGAAGTTTATCAAAAATTTCAGTCATATTTGTTCTCCTATTCTTGACACCATTAAGGGAGATAAGAAAAGGAAGTTTCAATGGACTAAAGAGGCAACAAAAAGCTTTGAATACCTAAAGAAGAGAGTGGAACAATAGCCCATACTTGCTTTTCCTGACTTTGACAAAGTCTTTACAGTAGAATGTGATGCCAATGGAGCAAACATAGGTGCAGTCCTGAGCCAAGAAGGCAGGCTAGTAGTTTTCTTTAGTGAAAAGCTCAATGAGGCCAAGAGGAGGTACTCTTCATATGATTTGGAGCTTTATGCATTAGTACAGTCTCTAAGGAAGTGGAGACATTACCTCTTACCCAAAGAGTTTGTAGTCTACACAGACAATCATGCACTAAGTTTCTTGAACAACCAAGACAAGTTAATTCATAGGCACATCAAGTGGGTGGAGTATTTACAGAGTTATACTTTCACAATCAAGCATATGAAGGGCCAAGCAAATAAGGTAGCTAATGCACTGAGTAGAAGATTAGTCCTAGTGCATGAAATAAAATTTCAGAGTGTTGGTTTGGAAGCACTAAAGGACATGTATGCTGCTGATCTAGATTTCAAGGATGCCTACTCCATTTGCCACCAATTCTAGTGTACTTTTCATGAAGAATTTCTATTTATCTACTACAAGAAGGATTTCTATTCGAGGGAGCTCAGTTATGCATCCCTAGATGCTCTATGAGGACAAATCTTATAAGGGAGAAGCACTGTGGAAGTCTTGGAGGACACTTTGGCATAGACAAAACACTTGATTAGGTAAGAAGGTTTTACTTTTGGCCTAAGATGCATACTGATATCAAAAAATTTGTTGAGTCTTGTGGAGTTTGCCAGAGAGCCAAGGGCTCTAGTTCTAATGCAGGCTTATATCAACCTCTTACAATTCCTAGCAGACCTTGGGAACATCTTATTATGGATTTTATGTTAGGCCTACCTAGGACACAGAGAGGAGTAGATAGTGTTTTTGTAGTTGTGGACAGTTTTAGCAAGATGGCACATTTCATTCCATGCAAATGCACTAATGATGCATCAAACATTACAAGTTTGTTCTTCAAGGAGATTGTTAGAATTAATGGGCTACCCCTCACCATTGTCTCAGATAGAGATTCCAAGTTTTTAGGTCATTTTTGGAGGACCTTATGGAAGAAACTAGGCACAAATCTAACTTTTAGTTCTGCCTATCATCCACAAATAGATGGGTAGACTGAAGTAGTGAATAGATCATTGGGGAATCTACTTAGATGTCTTATAAAGGAACATGGACAGCAATGAGATCTTGTCATCCCATAGGCAGAGTATGCTTACAATGACTCCATTAACAGGAGCATAGGTAAGAGCCCTTTTGAAGCAGTATACGAATTTAATCCAAGAGGTATCTTTGAGTTAAGAGATTTAAGAGGAGTAGAGAAGAGAAGTGCTGAAGGAGAGGAGTTTTCTATGGCCATGAAAGACATTCATGATCAAGTTAGAGAACAACTCAAGAAGAGTGTTGAAAACTACAAGAAGCATGCAAATTTGAAGAGGAGAAATGTTCAACTGAAAGTGGGAGATTTGGTACTTGCACATCTCAAGAAAGAGAGGTTACCTAAGGGAAAATACACTAAGTTGCTGATGAAGAAGATTGGGCCATGCAAGGTGGTCCACAAGTTTGGTGAAAATGCATATGAGATAGAACTCCCTCCTGGAGTTGCTATCTCACCAATCTTTAACATTACTGATTTATATCCTTTTAAGGAATCTTTGGATGCAGGTACAGGTGTTCATGAAGGTGATGATGCTGATTGGATTAAGGATCTTCCTCCTACTGCACTAGTCAAACTTGAAGCCATTCTAGATACCAAAGAAGTCAAGAGGACAAGACATAAGGTCTATAATGAGTACTTGGTGAAGTGGCAAGGTCTTCCTCATGAAGATGCCACTTGG
This sequence comes from Cunninghamia lanceolata, assembly GCA_027924645.1. Lineage (NCBI taxonomy): Eukaryota > Viridiplantae > Streptophyta > Pinopsida > Cupressales > Cupressaceae > Cunninghamia > Cunninghamia lanceolata. Next base: position 7,573,763 of record BSBN01000082.1, read on the forward strand.
ATGATAGATGAGGACATTGAAAAGCATGGCACTACTATCACAAATCTGATTTCAGGAGATGCTTGAAATCCTTTCTCCTGGGGTGTATGGTGCAGGGCACCTAGCAAGGTTCATGGTGTTTAGTCTTTTGAGTCAAATTTACATATTCTCTTAGTTATGTTAGTATGTTCTAGAGTCAAATTTTGATATAATGGTCTCATTAATAAAAGATATAGTGGATTTTGGTTTTAAAATATTGTAATAAATCCCACTAAGGGCATGACCATGTAGTGGTGGTCTTAGAAAAGGCAAATTTCTAATAATAGGTTTGTAGATTTTTGCTAGATTTTAGGACAGTCTTGTTGTTTCCTTTATGGAAGGCTTTATTACCTTCGTTTTTTGGCTTTCCACGAGGTAGAGGAGAGGAAATCATGGATTTTTATTGTAACATGCTTATGATAGCTTGGAGATATCGAATAAGCTTATGTGGTAAAGTTTTCGTGAAGAAATAGGAGAGAAAGATACAATTTTCCTGTAATTTTTGATTGTTTTCTTAGTTTTTCAGCATTAGTACGGATATGTACAACATTTTCATGGAGGGAACCAAATGAAATTGGGAAGAGGGCTGTTTTATCTCTGTTTTGCATTTGATTTGGTAGATTATTATTATTGTTTAAGAATCTTATTTGCATTCATCTAATTTTTGGTCCAAAAACCTAGTTTTTGGGGTTTCTTAAGAAATCGATGGCTTTGGAGCCATTTCCATCCACACCCTAACCCAATAATGGATGGGATGGAGATATTTTGTTTCTTTTTCTTTGATTTTTGTATTGCAGATGCAGGGAATTAGTGGAGGAGATCTGTTAGAGCAAAAACAACCTAATATCATCATGTATTAGGCATCTTGAGCATTGGTAGAATAGTGGGTTGAAGAGTATTGCATGTGGGTTCACCCAAGAGCCCTGAAAATAGTTTATATAGACCATTTTCAACATGTTTTCTATCTTGGAATAGGTTTTTGAAAACTATAATAAGTTTCATGGTCATTTGCTATGTGGAGGAGGTCTAATTGGGCCTAGTACAGTTAGGACAGTCATCTTTTGAAGCATATGTCACAAGAAAACCATATTTTCATGTCTGATATGTTATGCAAATCCATAATGGGTATCCAAAAATATATTTTTTTGTTGGGTTTGCCTTGAATCCTTCAAGTTTTGCTCTAAAAACCTTATTGACAGGGCTACTAACGAGTGGGTCAGCTTGTGAAGAAACCATAGGAACAGTTAAGAATTGAGTATTTTGAATGGGTTGTAAGGTGTCTTCAGGGTAATTTAATTATGTCCAAGGTGGGTAGGAAGCTTGACACTCTACATTTGCATTCTAACCTCAAAAATTGGCACTTTTGGCCTATCCAAAGACCATGAATTTGTCAGTACGCTATCCTAGTTTGTATGGTCAACCAAACCACATTTTGGAAGTTGTTGTGTGAGTATGTACCTCCTCTGTATCACTTGCAGCCATAGGAATTGCAACAAAAGGAGAGTGTGAGCATTACTTTACTTGCAACAATTCAGAGATAAAGTAGAAGGTGGCTACTTGTACCCATATGACTTGTAGTAGAAGAGAGAGTGAGCAATGCCTCACTTGCAACAACAAGAATCTATAGTAAAGTAGAGGCTACTTGCAACAAATTGAGGTGTACCCATGGAGTGATGGGAACTTGCAACAAAAGAAGTGAGGTGCTTGGGGTAGGCACACTTGCTAAAATAGGGAGATTGCTAAGGTTTGAGGGTAGCATAAGAGACAATGTTGCAAGGTGGCCAAGGGGTCATGAAGAGGAGTGATGGCGTTGCATACACACATGCAACAAAGGTATCATAATACAAGTTCTCATGTAGAGAACGAGAGGTTGCAAGATCAACAATGAGGAGTTTGGTATTTTATGCTTGAAGAGTACATGGTTGCTAGTAGAGTAGAAGCAACCAAATAAGAACGGGTCATGAAGATGAAGAGGTGGTAGTGGAAGTGTTGTTTGCTGATGTGGATGTAGGAGGAATATGTAGGTGTTTCATTAGTTGTGTAATGAAGGTGCAAGTTGGTTTCATGGTTGTGAGGTGCACATAAGATCTAAGAAGGAGATCAAGAAGTTACATGAAGGCAACAAAATAGTAGAAAGGGTGGCAATAAGGAGCCATGATTATGAAAGGACATTGCAAGTAGTGTGATTTATGACAAAGAGATTTGAAGGTCTATTTGGAGGCCATGATTGGGTGGCAAAGGAAGTTGCAACAACGTTGAAGGAATCCATTTAAGGAATGATGGATAAAAAGGATAGTTGAGTAGATGTTGGTGGCAAAATAATCAGTTGCAAAGGATGAAGGTAGGAATTTAATGCTTATTATGAGTGGTAGGTAGTGGTGTCTTGAAAGAGGTTATAGAATGCATATACTATATCAAATGTAAAGGTATTCCAACACTTTGGGAGAAGACAATCATAGTTTGTAAGTTGAACAAATGCACACTATCAATAATAGTCATGTTTCAAGTTCTGCTCATTTCATATTATTTGTTATGTATCATGAAAAGATAACCCTAAGAATAAATCCATCATAGATTATATCAAATCCTAAGAACATTACCCATTATATGCAAAATAACTAGTGACCTAAGAACACCTAGAAACAAACTACTTGCTAGTCTATCATGCCTAGGTTTATGGATAGTTATTTTTCTACTAATTTTGGATGATTATGAGGATATCAATGCATGGTCACCTATATTGTATGGTACTCCTTAGGATTACAAGGTAAGAGATGACAATGATGAAAGGGACTGATTATATATAGATTATAATTGTCAAGCACCTTAAATGGACTATCAACACAACTAGGACTATCATGATAGTCAATAGGAACATCAAATCCGATGAAGATAATTTCATATCTTGTCAAGGTGTAAAAGGAGGGGTTTTCTAGGAATCATAAATATATAGGATAGTTGTTGTAACCTTCGGAATATCACATGACATTGTTTGAATAGTATCCCAAAATAAGAATGATCAAACCCTAGGGCTTTCATAAGTAAACTGGTGCATTACAAGGGCAATCACAAGATCATTGAAGGATAAATGGTGAGATAGGTTATTAAAGAAGAATATAATGATGAGAAGATGAGAAGGAAGAAGTTCTCATGACAATGTAAATAGAATGTTTCTATCAAGCAAATGTGTTTATTAAAAATAGATCTGCTCTAAAAGCAATTCTTAAGGATACAAATCAGCTATGTCATGTGGTTAGTATGGTCAATTGAACTTTAAGGACTTGAACTTGTTACATACTAAGAAATTTGTGGTTTGTTCAAGATCTTGTTGAAGAGTTTGATCATAAATTGATAAGATAGTGATAGAAGCCTATGTGGTAACCATGCGTTGAGAGTCAAATTGCGCTATGACTATTACAAATAACCACATAGACTGTCACATCATAAACATAGAAGACTATCATGAAACTCTATATCATTATTAAGGTCACATATTCAAAATATGCAATAGGCTCTCACTACCCTATTCACATGAAAGATTACTACATCAAATGCAAAGGTATTGGCACTTTGGGAGAAGACAATCACAGTTTAATGATTCTAATTCTATTAATACACATAATGATGAATTTTTTAACTTAGATAGTTCCACATTTAGTGATTGTGAGTGTTCTAAAGAACATAAAGTGAATTAAATTAGACATAAAGAACATACCTTAGAATTCAATATTCGAGTTGACCAATCCTCTAAAATTTGGCTTCACCATCCTCAAATTGTTCTTTTTCGCAAGTTTGATTATGAATTCTATATAACTCTAGAATAGGATTAGTGAAATTTATGGAAAAAAGAAACATATATCATCAAATTCAATCTATATCAATGGTAATTAGCTTTGAAACAATATGAAACATGAAACTTTCAGTTTAAATAATCAAATTTTGTCCAAAAACATGCAAAATCAGTTCTTCTACGTTGAAAAAACAAAAAGGTGGTGGATTGATCAAAAAATGAGTCTTAATATGTCAAACAACATGAAAAAGTGTTTTCTTGTCCGATAGCACGCATGAAAAGCAGAGAATAACAAACATGTGGGGTCTAAATCATGGATCCCACATGGTTTTTTCTCTTTTTTTTACTTCCCATAACGTGAGCGCATTCTAGGTAGCATGAAAACATTAAGCTTTCATGCATGCAAACCAGCCAAATTTAGTGTTTTCTCTCTATGTATAAGTATATATTATAAGTATATATATATATAAATATATATCTGTAAGACATATGGGTAAGTACACAAAGATGAGGGACCAAAATGGGGTCTTAAGATGTTACTTTTTTTTTCTTGAAATCAGGAAACATTGATGTTGGATGAGAAATTGAAGATAGCTACACTCAAAATTTGAAGATGGAACAAAAACAAGAGTTGTAGTGCTCTGAATCTAGTTTCTAAACTACTAAGTTTTACCAAAAATGGTTGAGATTAAGGGGTTCAAAAAGGGGGAGCACACAAATTGGTCCTATTTTTCTCAAAAAAACATAACATAGCGTCTGGTGTGCTCTCCCTAAAATGTTAACTTTTTTTAGTATTTCAATAATCACTTTGGTGAGAAATTAGCTAACACCATGTAGTTTATCCCTAATTTTTTTGATAATTTTTTCATGAATAATTGATTTTTTAGTATTTTTTAAAGTGGACACATCCTAAAAAATAGAAATTTGAGTGGGCTGCCCCCTAAAATGTTTGAAAACTAATTGAAAATCTTTTTTTTTTAATATGTGTAGAATGGAGTCTAGTTTCTAAAAATGTAACTTATTTCAAATTTTGATGAACGGTTAAAAAACAAAGTAAAAAATACTAGACACTGGTTTTTGACAAAAAATGGACACACTAACAAAAGAAATTCAAGATGAAACCCTTAACATACTCAAAATGTGAAAAAAATTATATGGTTAGATAGCTAACAGAGAGATTAAGATTATGGTGGTATTTTTTTTGAGTTTTCATCGAAATAAGTACAAACTTGATGGGGAGCACACTCTAGATTATGTGGTTGTTGATACAATCTAGAAAAACACGTCTTTGGACGTCCTAAACACAGTCCAAGACTTTGGGTTGGAAGCCCAAGACAAATCCAAGCCTTAGGATTGGAAATAACCAAGGCAATGCATAACGCAAGTGCGTTATAACATGCTTGCATTTTGTGCATTCACATAACACGATCGCATTATAACGTGACTCACGTTATAACACGAGAATGTTATGTGAATGCACAAAACACAAGCACGTTATAACGCAAGCGCATTTTGCAAAAGAAAAACTCTCTCTCTCTATTCCTCTCACTCCCTCTCCCTCTCCCTCTCCCTCGCTCTCGCTCTCCCTCTCTCTCTTTGAGAGGCAGAGAGAGATAGGGAAAAAGTGATATACAGGGACACTCTCTCTCTCTCTCTCTGAGAGGCAGAGAGAGATAGGGAGAAAGTGATATACACGGACACTCTCTCTCTCTCTATCTCCCTCTCCTCTCCTCTCCTCTCCTCTCCTTCTCCCTCTCCCTCTCCCTCTCCCTCTCTCTGAGAGGCAGAGAGAGATAGGGAGATAGGGAGAAAGTGATATGCAGGAACTATCCCTCTCTCCTTCCCTTGCTCTTGCTCTCCCTCTCTCTTTGAGAGGAAGAGAGAGATAGGGAGATAGGGAGAAAGTGATATATAGGGAGAGAGAGGTAGAAAGAGAGTCATAGTTTTCTTTTTTCCATTTCCTTCGTTGATAAGGGAGAGGCAGAGATAGGAAAAAGAGGAATGATAGGGGAGAAGGAGGTAAGAGATATGGAGATAGTAAGAGATAGATAGGTAGAGAGAGAGGAGACAGATAGGGAGAGGTAAAGGGGAAAGAGGGGAGAGATAGGGTGATAGAGAGTGAGTGAGATGTCTAGAGAGATAGGGAGATATAGGGATATAGAGGTTTGGGGTTGCTCAGGTTTAGGGTTTAGGGGTTAGTGGTTATGATTTAGGGGCATTATTTAGGGTTTAGGGGTTTAGAGAGAGAGAGACTACTTTTGACATGTAACCCTTAACCCAAGCAACCCTAAACTCCTAAACCCTAAATAATGCCCCTAAACCCTAAACCTGAGAAACCTTAAGCCCCTAAACCCTAAATAACTCCTCTAAACCCTAACCCCTAAACCCTAAATAATTCCTCTAAACCCTAAACCCAAGAAACCCTGAATCTCTATCTCTCTATCTTTATCATCCCTCTACCTCTCAATCTCTCTCCCTAAACTTGAGCAACCCTAAACTTATAAACCCTAAATAATGCCCCAAAACCATAAACCTAAGAAACCCTAAACACCTCTCTCTCTCTCTCCAGATAGAGAGTGAGGGACATGTCCAAAGACATAGGGAGAAAGACTGAGAGGTAGAGGGATGATAGATATAGTGAGATAGGGGAGAGATAGGGAGATAGAGGTTTAGGGTTTCTTAGGTTTAGGGTCTAGGTGTTTGGGGTTTTGTGTTTGGGGGTTTAGGGTTGCTCAAGTTTAGGGCTTAGTGTTTAGAGCTTAGGGGAATTATTTAGGTGTTGAGTTTTGGAGGTTTAGGGTTTAGGGAGAGAGGACTGATAGGGAGATATAGAGGACATTGAGAGGAGAGATATGGAGATAGAGAGTGATGGACATGGCTGGAGACATAGGTAGAGAGATTGAGAGGTAGCGGGATGATAGAGATAGGGAGATCAGGGAGAGATAGGGAGATAAAGGTTTAGGGTTACTTGAGTTTAGGTGTTGAGAGAGAGACCTGTGTTTAGGGTTTCTCAGGTTTAGGGTTTAGGGGCATTATTGAGAGATTGAGAGGTAGAGGGATGATAAAGATAGAAAGATAGAGATTTAGGGTTTCTTGGGTTAGGGGTTAGGGTTTAGGGGAATTATTTAGGGTTTAGAGGCTTAGGGTTGCTTGGGTTTAGGGTTTAGGGGCATTATTTAGGATTTAGGGGTTTAGGGTTGCTTGGGTTTAGGGTTTAGGGTTGCATGTCAAAAGTAGTTTCTCTCTCTCTCTCTAAACCCCTAAACCCTAAATAATGCACCTAAATCATAACCCCTAACCCCTAAACCTTAAACCTAAGAAACCCCAAACCTCTATCTCCATATCTCTCCCTTATCTCCCTATCTCTCTGGACATCTCACTCACTCTCTATCACCCTATCTCTCCCCTCTTTCTCCTGTATCTCTTCCTATCTGTCTCCTCTCTCTTTCTACCTATCTATCTCTCACTATCTCCATATCTCTTACCTCCTCCCCTATCATTCCTCTATTTCCCTATCTCTCCCTCTCCCTTATCGATGAAGGAAATGGAAAAAAGAAAAGTATGAATCTCTTTCTATCTCTCTCTCTCTCTCTCCCTATATATCACTTTCTCCCTATCTCACTATCTCTCTCTGACTCAGAGAGAGAGAGAGAGAGAGAGTTTTACTTTTACAAAATGCACTCACGTTATAGGTTCAGTAACACCAAGCCATAACGCGCGCTCGCGTTATGACTTGTATGGGACCAAAAAGTCATGTGGCAACTTTTTGGTCCCTCATCTTTGTGCATATACCCATATATCATCCCTCTACCTCTAAATCTCTCTGCCTATGTCTCTGGCCATGTCCCTCACCCTCTATCTCCCTATCTCTCCCACTCTAAAATCCTAACCCCTACACCCTAAACCTGATCAACCCTAAACCAGATCAACCCTAAACCCATATCTCCTTGTCTCTATCATCCCTCTACCTCTCAATCTCTTTTCCTGTCTCTGGCCATGTCCCTCACCCTCTATCTCTCTATCTCTCCCTCTCTAAACTCATAATCCCTAAACCCTAAACCTGATCAACCCTAAACCCCTATCTCCTTGTCTCTTTCATCCGTCTACATCTCAATCTATCTGCCTATGTCTCTGGCCATGTCCCTCACCCTCTATCTCCCTCTCTAAACTTCTAACCCCTAAACCCAATCAACCCTAAACTCCTATCTCCTTGTCTCTATCATCCCTCTACCTCTCAATCTCTCTACCTATGTCTCTGGCCATGTCCCTCACCCTCTATCTCCCTATCTCTCCCTCTCTAAACTCCTAACCTCTAAACCCTAAACCTGATCAACCGTAAACTTGATCAACCCTAAACCCCTATCTCCTTGTCTCTATCATCCCTCTACCTCTTAATCTCTCTACCTACATCTCTGGCCATGTCCCTAACCCTCTATCTCCCTATCTCTCCCTCTCTAAACTCCTAACCCGTAAACCCTAAACCTGATCAACCCTAAACCCCTATCTCCTTATCTCTATCATCCCTCTACCTCTCAATCTCTTTACCTATGTCTCTGGCCATGTCCCTCACCCTCTATCTCCCTATCTCTCCCTCTCTAAACTCCTAACCCCTAAACCCTAAACTGATCAACCCTAAACCCCTATCTCCTTGTCTCTATCATCCCTCTACCTCTCAATCTCTCTACCTATGTCTTTGGCCATGTCCCTCACCCTCTATCTCCCTATCTCTCCCTCTCTAAACTCCTAACCCCTAAACCATAAACCTGATCAACCCTAAACCTGATCAACCATAAACCCCTATATCCTTGTCTCTATCATCCCTCTACCTCTCAATATGTCTGCCTATGTCTTTGGCCATGTCCCTCACCCTCTATCTCCCTATCTCTCCCTCTCTAAACTCCTAACCCCTAAACCCTAAACCTGATCAACCCTAAACCCTATCTCCTTGTCTCTATCATGCCTCTACCTCTCAATCTCTCTACCTGTCTTTGGCCATGTCCCTCACCCTCTATCTCCCTATATCTCCCCTCGGTCTCCTCTATATCTCCCTATCGGTCCTCTCTCTCTAAACCCTAACTTAAACCTCTAAACCTTAACCCCTAACCCCTAAACCATAAACCCTAAGTTACCCTAAATAATGCCCCTAAACCCTAACCCCTAACCCCTAAACCCTAAAACCAAGCAACCCTAAACTCCTAAACCCAAAACCCTTAAACCATAAACCTTGGAAGCAACCCTAAACCTCTATCTCCCTATCTCTCCCAATATCTATCGGTTCCCTCACTCTATCTCTCTCTAAACCCTAAATCGTAAACCTGAGAAACCCTAAACCCCTAACCCCTAAACCTTGACCCCTAAACTCTAATCCATAAGCCAAAGAAACCCTAAACCCCTAAAACCTAAATAGTTGCCCTAAATCTTAACCCCTAAACCCTAAACTTGAGCAACCCTAAACTCATAAACCTCAAATAATGCCCCTGACCCCTAAACCCTAAACTCAAGTAACCATGCTAAACCTCTAAACTATAAATAATTCCCCTTTAACTCTAACCCCTAAACCCTAAACTCATAAACCCTAAATAATGCCCCTAAAGGTCTGAGCAACCCTAAACTCATAAACCCTAAAGAATGCCCCTAAACCTGAGAAACCCTAAACCTCTCTCTCTCCCTCTCTCCCAAAACCCATAAACCCTAAATAATGCCCCTAAATCCTAACCCCTAAACCATAAACCTGAGCAACCTAAATAATTCCCCTATACCCTAAACTCATAAACCCAACCAACCCTCTCTCTCTCTCGAGCTCCAAAACAAGAAAACTAGGACTCTCTCTCTCTCTCTCTCTCTCCCCCTATCACCCTATCTCTCCACTCTCTCTTTCTTCCTCCCTCTCCCTCTCCCTTGTTGACAAAGAACATGGAAATAAGAAAACTAGGACATACAAAGAGGGATGAGGATATAAATTGGGATGATGAAATGGAAACAAGATAATTTATGAAATTTCATTGGATGGGAAGAATGATGAGAGGTAGAGAGGGGAGGGAAGTAGAGTGAGAGAGGTGGATATGGGAGGGAAGTAGAGAGCGAGAGAGGGTAGGAGGTAGACATGGGAAGGAAGAAGAGAGTGAGAGAGAGGGTAGGATGTAGAGAGGGGAGGGAAGTAGAGAGTGGGAGAGAGGGTAGGACGTAGAGAGGGGAAGGAAGTAGAGAGTGGGAGAGAGGGTAGGAGGTAGAGAGGGGAGGGAAGAAGAGAGTGTGAGAGAGGGTAGGAGTTAGATAGGGGAGGGAAGTATAGAGTGGGAGAGAGGGTAGGAGGTAAAGAGGGGAGGGAAGTAGAGAGTAAGAGAGGGTGGGAGGTAGAGAGGGGATGGAAGAAGAGAGTGAGAGAGAGGGAAGGAGGTAGAGAGGGGAGGGAAGTAGAGAGTGAGAGAGGGGAGGAGGTAGAGAGGAGATAGAAGTAGAGAGTGAGAGAGAGGGTAGGAGGTAGAGAGGGGAGGGGAGAAGAGAGTGATCCAAGAGAGAAGGTATGCGGTAGAGACAAGAGGGAAGTAGAGAATCAGAGAGAGGGTAGGAGGTAGAGAGGGGAGGGAAGAAGAGAGTGAGAGAGAGGGTAGGAGGTAGAGAGGGGAGGGAAGTAGAGAGTGAGAGAGAGGGTAGGAGTTAGAGAGTGGAGGGAAGAAAAGAGTAAGAGATAGGGGTAGAGAGGGGAGGGAAGAAGAGAGTGCGAGAAAGCATAGGAGGTAGAGAGGGGAGGGAAGAAGATAGTGAGAGAGGGTAGGAGGTAGAGAGGGGAGGGAAGTAAAGAGTGAGAGAGGGTAGGAGGTATAGAGGGGAGGGAAGTAGAGAGTGAGAGAGAGGGTAGGAGGTAGAGAGGGGGGAGAAGAGAGTGAGAGAGAAGGTAGGCGGTAGAGAGGAGAGGGAAGAAGAGACTCAGAAAGAGGGTAGGAGGTAGAGAGGGGAGGGAAGTAGAGAGTGAGAGAGAGGGTAGGAGGTAGAGAGGGGAGGGAAGAAGAGAGTGAGAGAGAAGGTAGGAGGTAGAGAGGGGAGGGAAGCAAAGACTCAGAGAGAGGGTAGGAGGTAGAGAGGGGAGGGAAGTAGAGAGTGAGAGATGGTAGGAAGTGTAGTTGCCCTTGTAGACATGTATGTAAAGTGTGTAAACATAGACAAGGCATGTTAATTGTTTGACCTAACACCTAAAAGAGATGTTCTATAATGGAATGTAGTGATTGCAAGATATGCAAAAAGTGGATTTGTTGAAAAGGCTTTAGAAACTTTCAAGCAAATGCAATTGGCATGTGTAAAGCCAAATTAGCTCAGCCTAAGGTGAGTGCGTTATAATGCGCTCACATTATGTTGAGCTAATTTGGACATGTTTTTCCAGTTTCTAACCAAATTTTTAGATAATATGGAGCATACTCCCCATAGGATTGCACTTTTTTCAATGAGAAGTCAAAAAAATGCCACCATAATCTTAAGCTCTCTGTTAGCTATCTAACCATTTTTTTTTTCACATTTTGAGTCAAAGACCAATGTCTAGTATTTTTTACTTTTTTTTAACTGCTCATTGAAATTTGAAATAAGTTACATTTTTAGAAACTAGACTCCATTCTACACGTATTCAATTTATTTTTTTTAAATTTTTTGATTAGTTTTCAAAAATTTTAGGGGGGAGCACACTCAATTTCCTATTTTTCAGGATGTGTCCACTTTGAAAACTACTAAAAAATCAATTATTCAAGAAAAAATTATCAGAAAAATCAGGGATAAACTACATGGTGCTAGCTAATTTCTCACTAAAGCGATTTTTGAAATACTAAAAAAAAGTTAACATTTTAGGGGGAGCACACTAAACGCTATGTTATGTTTTTTTAGAAAAACAGGACCAATTTGTGTGCTCCCCCTTTTTGAACCCCTTAATCTCAACCATTTTGAAACAAATTAGTAGTTTAGAAACTAGATTCGGAGCACTACGACTCTTGTTTTTGTTGCATCTTCAAATTTTGAGTGTAACTATCTTCAATTTCTCATCCAACATCAATGTTTCCTAAATTCAGGAAAAAAGTGGCATCTTAAGACCCCCTTTTGGTCCCTCATATTTGTGCACATACCTGAATATGTGAACATATGGATAAAAGTAGGTGCTAAATGTATAGAGATGTGTGTATATGAAGGTGGATAAAGGCTAGGTAAGCAAGTCTAATTTTGTGCAAGATTATGCTTTTTGTCACCATGTACATGTATCAAGAGATTTTCTTGAAATGGATATGATACTAAATGGGAAATGTCATGGATATGCAAAATTGACCATTACAATAATATTGTTAATTAGTTTGTTTAATATACTTTCCTTATCAAATCAGTATAATCATTTTCATTGTAAAAACATATATTTTCTTAAATAGAGGCTCCTATAAAACTCTTACTATTTAATTTAAAAAAAAACTTATTTAAAAAAAGGATGGAACAACCAATCAAAAATATTTTAAATTAACTATTTATATTTAAAAAAAAAATCCAAAACATTAGAAATATGATTAGAAATTATTTAATTTTTAGCATCTAATGATGCAGATGGAAACTAATAAAGAAATCATTATTATTTTATCTTTACAATATCATAACTACTGGTGGATCTCAAAATTTTTGGCTATTTTTTTATGTAGTTTCAGGTTGTCATTACCAGCAAAGAAGTTAATAAAAAGTTATATTATTAATTATAAAAGGGAAACAAATTAATAGGCCAGCTAAAATATCATAAAAGAATATTCTTGGAAAGGTAGCAAAATTTGACTACAAGCTAGCACAACAAAGCCAAGAATATAAAATATCAAAATGACTTAAAGTTTGTCACCCTTAGTAGCTAGAAAACATTAAAAACTAAAGTACACACACTAATCAAAATAAATTAAAGTTTGTGCCCCATAACATTGAAAAAATATTAGATTTTAATTCCAAAAGTATTTTAAATTATTAAAAACTATAAAGAAAAGAGTTAACATAAAAGTTATATTGTGAGACTTTTACTTTTTGTATTAGAATAATGAGCCCTTTTTTAAAATTAATATCATTTATTAAAAAGACTCAAAAGATCATTGCATACATTTAATACATAGACTACAATTTCAATATTGAGTATTAATAATTAGGGTTTAAAATCATAATGTGACATAATAATAACACACGAAAGGGATCTTTAGGCCTCCCTTCGACCTAATGGAGGAAAAACTGGCATAAAAGTTTTTGATAGATCTTTATTGAATGGAACAAAAGAATCAAGTCTATCCTTGGTAATCTTTGTGGTAAGAGGTTTCCTATTGATTTTTAAACATAAATTGTCTAGGGAAGGGTAAGAGACGACACTAGTAGAAGTGGAGGTCAAGGAAGCAGATGTGGATGAGGTAATGCATGTTTCACTCAGTGCAATAAAGAAAAGCACATTGTGGTGGTAGTAGATGATGGATAATGAGGATGACATGGCATTTGGGTTTGGTAGGGGTTTGGATTAGGATATCAGTTAATTTGGATGAAAACCCTTGGTTAGCTTAAGGGCCTCCTCTGTTTTTAATAGTTTTATATATTCTTTGCTTAAATTTGTGTTTTTTATTCTTATAAAAAAAGTTTATTTAGTTTTCTAAATTAAATTTTTAATATTAAATTTTTTACAATTATTTTTCTTTCAAATTTTATAAAGATATATAAGGGAAGGATCCCAAATTAAAACTCACTTATCTATTAAAAATAAAAAATAAGATGGGACAATGTAATGTCCCAAAAGATATATTTTGCAAGTTTATTTAAAATATAATAATTTACTACAGATCTGAAGCAAAATAGTTAAATTAAAATCCTCTTCAAACTACTTTTGAAAATAATTTGAAATACCCACAAAGATTTAACAATTTCCTCACAATCTATGGACCTGAATTTAACAATGTTTGCACAAAAACTTCAGGGTCTTCTTCTATTAATGAAATTTGCTTAAAACACATGTAGAATGTTGTTGCAATAGCAAATTCTCTAGCAACAATAGCTACAAAAAAATAAATCAAACCCACAAAATCTACTATAAACATAATGCTTCCAATGTCTCAGATTTGATAATTTTGGCATCAAATTGTATACAACTGCAACACAAATTGGAAGAGGTGTCTTAGGCACCCTCATGTATAGAAAATTACTATTTTATAGTACTTACAATAGCAATAACAATAGCAAACATGTTCTGAGACAAATTCAAAACATTCTCTCAAATTCCATCAGCACCTTAGATCACTAAATTCAATAGTTTTTGTATTAGAATGAAATATACATTTTCCATCTGAAAGGGATGAACAAGAAGAATGGAAAAGTGTTTTTATAAAGTAAATCACACAACAACAACACACAATAATAACTGAAGCCAAACTATGCTCAAATCCACAAACAAACACTTGCAAAACACACAAACTAAACACAAGCTTAAAACTGTATCTCTAGAAGCACAGTCACAACCTCTTAGTGAGATTGTCCTATTGAACCAAAGGGGTTTCATCTTCTAATCCAAGAAACAAATAGGTTTTTGTCCATTGATCTCAATATCCAATGGGTTTTCGTCCACAAAAGATACTTCGATGAACATAAGTTCAAACAATTTCATGAAAGAGAGATAAATTGGCAAATGATATCAATTATAGAAGCTACCTATCTTAAATAAAAGTTGAGGCACAAATCCCAATGTCCCAAAAATCCAAAATAAATATTAATTGAAAATATTATCAAATGTTCCCTCTCAAAATAGGTCCCATAAAGAGTTGTCATAACCTCCTTTGATTCTCTACTATTTTAAGGCAGTAAAGATGCTTCTCTTACACCCACATACTATTGCAAGTATGGGCCTAACCAGTGTTGTCATTGATGTCAACATACTCCTGTTGCATTGATGTCAAGGATTGGATGAGTTGTGTGCTGAGGATATTGAGAAAATTAGCCCTATCAGAAATAGAGAAGAACAATAAAGATGTTGAAGTTCTATGAAGTAAAGATTCTAGTCAGTTGAAGATCTGAGTATGCGCATCAAAGGGTTTGTAGATATGTGTCTGAAGGTGCTCCTGTAAAGATTCCAGAGATCCGCATGAAGATTTGGAGAAGTTATGGCCATATGAGTAAAACTAGTTCTGGCAGTTGTTTAGAGGTGTCAAAGTGACACAAATAGGTCTGGTGAGATCCAGAAATGCAATATCTTGTTCTGCGGATCTGGTGGCATGTTTGGGAAGCCAATGTGAGTTGACAACTAAATTGGTTCGTGGTCTGGAAGTCTGCAAGAAATCATATTAATATGACAGTGATGACTGACTGTGTTCTTGAGGTTTTGAATGAAGATACAAATGATTACAGTAAGCAGAAGTGGTGCGGATGTTCTTGGTGATTCAAGCAAGCTTGTGGGGGTCTCTAGATTGTGTCCAATTCGTGTTGGTGGTCTGCATTGAAGATTGAGCTCATAATTGAAGATTTACCTTCAGGTGATGGTGTTCTTCCTAATCTGTTGACCAGATGTTCTACACATGTTGCAGATGATCTTGAAGATGTTTTACAAAGCATGGCATGTTCCTCAAAGAAGATTGAAGTCCCAGATATGCGTGGCTGACAGGGTAGTGACATGCATGAAGTTTTTGTAACAAGTCAAGTTGTATTTTTGTAATTGCTCTGTAATAAAATAAAGTATGTGTTGTGCCAACTTTGATGATCATCCCAAAGTCAATGTCATGTATAAATAAGATTTGTGAAGTCATTTCAAATGTATCTGTGGTCATGATGAGAAAGTGATAGAGAGGAGAGGAGCGAAAAGTAGAGCAGAAGTGTTGAGCTTAAATGGAACTATCTCAAGCATGGTGAAGATGCTAATCTCTAGTTCAAGTATGTAATATTTATATTATTATGTAGCCAGTGTGTCTCCTATAGATAGTGGGCCTCTTATGAGTAGTGTGCTTGGGTAGTGACCCCTAATTGGCAAGTGCCATTTTTGTTCTTCTTATTTTTTTAATAGAGAATACAATCTTGGGTTAGTCACCTTGTGGTTTTTCCCTTAACTGGATTTTCCATGTTAAAATCTTGGTGTCATATGTGTTGAATGTGTTTCTACTCTTGAGTTATTGCATTTTACTTCCATGATTGAATAATTATTATGCTGTTGAAATATAAGAAGGATTCAAGGATTTAAAGAACAGAAGGTTTGGTGACAACTGATTCACCCCCCCTCTCAGTTGTCTGTCCTAAAACCAACAATTGGTATCAAAGCTACGTTCCTCTCAAAGAGCTTAACCACTTGAGGAGATCTAGGATGTCTTCCTACAAGAAGGATAGTCTGAGGTTTGATGGAACAAACTACACTCTTTGGAAAAGCCGCATGGAATGTCACTTGCAATGTATGGGAATTCAATATTGGAACATGACTATAAAAGAGTATATTCCTCCAAAGAATGGTCTGACAACTCTAGATGAAATCAAAAATGCTGAAGATAATCTTCAATCTAAAGAAGCCTTACTAAGTGCCTTATCTAATACAGAGTTGACAAATGTTATGGATTTAAAAACTACATATGAAACTTGGTCAAAGCTGGAAATTCTGCATGAAGGAGACAAATATGTTAAATGTGCCAAGCTACAAAGTTTGAAAGGAAAATTTGAAAACCTGAAGATGAATGAAGATGAAAACATCACTACATTTATGCCAAAAGTAGCTAAGCTTGTTTGTGGCATTAGATGTGCTAGTGGAACTTTGGATGAAGATGATATTATTGCCAAAGATATCAGATCCTTACCTCCTACTTACAAACACAAGGTTGCTGCTATTGAGGAATTGAGATCTTTATCAAATATTACAAGGGATCAATTGGTTGGGAAGTTAGCTGCATTTGAGTTGGCTGAGTTTGGAGATAATCCTCCCAAGACTGAATCTGCATTCAAAGCTAGTGCCTCTACAAAAGGTAAACAAAGGTATGATCCAGGAGAGAGTTGCTCAAAGAAATTATCATGGTATGAAAAAGGAAGAAAAGATCTAGAAGAAGATGAGGCAAAAGCTGTTCAACTTGAAGCCTTTATTGCTAAAAGACTTCCAAGAGGATCTGGTAAGTATGAAGGAAAATTGCCCTTCAAATGTTTCAACTGCAACAAGATTGGTCATTTTGCCTCAAGATGTCTAGAAAGATTTTCAAGGCCAAATCCTAATAGATCAAGATCCCAAAAGAAATGCTACTATGTTCAAGAAGATGATGATGATGAAGGAGTAATAGATGATGAATCTGAGATAGGAAACAAATTTGGAAATGACTAGGTGTTTATTGCCATCAAGGAAGAAGATCCAATGCCCATTGAATCTATCAATCATAAAATGGTAGAAAGGGCTCTGGCTGCTCAAGTTGAAGAAAAGGATGAATGGGTCATTGATAGTGGATGCTCCCACCATATCACTGGTGATAAGAATAAGTTCATAAATCTGGAAATATGAAGGAGTTGTAAAATTTGGTGATAATTTTGCTGGCAGAATCAGAGGCAGAGGAACTATTTCTTTTGATGGAAAGAGAAAAACTAGTGATGTTCTGTATGTTGAAGGTCTAAAGCATAATCTTCTTAGTGTTGGATAGTTGGTGGATAAAGGCTATGATCTCTGATTCAAAAATGGAAAATGTAAGATCTTTGATAGCTCTAGAACTAAGATTGCATCTGGTACTTAGACAAAAGGTAACATCTTCCACTTGGTAGGTACTGGCAAAAGTTGCTTTTTTGTCCAAATTGATCAGAGTTGGTTGTGGCATAGGAGAATGTGTCATGTAAATTTTGATAATATCATCAAGATAAGCAACACTTAGGCTATAAGAGATCTCCCAAGACTGGTGAAAGATACTAACAGTATGTGCAAAGAATGTTAGTTGGGTAAGCAGAACAGAGTCACATTTAAAAGTAAGGAACAATCTTCTACCGGATTGTTGGACTTGGTACACACTAATCTATGTGGACCAGTAAGAATCAGGAGTCTACAAGGTGATAGATATTTCATGTTACTGATTGATGACCACTCCCAGATGATGTGGGTGACTTTCTTGAAAGAGAAATCTGAAGCACTTGAGAAGTTCAAAATATTCAAGGCTATGGTAGAAAATGAAACTGGGTTAAACCTAAAATGTCTCAGGTCTGATAGAGGTGGTGAATTCACATCCAGAGAGTTCATAGAATTCTGTGAGAAACATGGGATAAAGAGACAGTTATCTACTCCAAGGACTCCACAGCAGAATGGAGTAGAGGAGAGAAAGAACCAGACCATCCAGGAAGCATCTAGAACCATGATTATGGAAGCAAATATTTCTCAGATCTACTGGAGAGAACCTGTAAGCACTGTTGTCTATACTCTTAATCAAGTACAAATTAGAAGCAATACTGGTAAGACTCCTTATGAACTTTGGTTTGGCATCACTCCTACTGTGAAGTATTTCAGAGTCTTTGGTAGTAAATGTTATATCAAAAGAGATGAAGACCTTAGCAAATTTGATGCTAGAAGTGATGAAGGAATATTCTTAGGTTATTCTACTCAAAGCAAAGCATACTGGTGTTATAACAAGAGATTGAGAAAGATTGTAGAAAGTACAAATGTGAAGGTTGATGAAGGCATTGAAAATCCCTCAAGGTTTTATGAGTACGAAGTAGATGATCAGAATGATGTTTCGGTCCAAGAAGAACAAGCCCCAACTGCAGTTTAGATTCAGACTGACCTAGCGAATCCTAAAATACAGGAAGAAGAGATAAGTTTGAATGAACCTGTTCAAGAAATAGAAGTGCAAGAAATTCCCAAAACTCCCAGGGATGTAAGACTGAATCATTCTGAAGACCGAATCATAGGAGATAGAAGCAAATGTGTTCAAACAAGAAGAAAGATTGCTCAAGATTCAGTGAAGTATTGTCTGATTTCAAAGGTTGAACCAAAAATAGTAAGTGAAGCATGCAATGATGAAAGCTGGGCTAAAGCAATGGAGGAAGAGTTGATGCAGATTGAAAAAAATCACACTTAGGATCTTGTTCCCAGACCTAAAGACAAAAATGTGATTGGGACTAAGTGGGTCTTCTGGAATAAACTGAATGAAGATGGTGAAGTAGTCAGAAACAAAGCCAGATTGGTCTGTAAGGGTTATTCTCAAGTAGAAGGAGTTGACTTTGAAGAAACTTTTGCTCTGGTGGCAAGAATTGAAGCAGTCAGATTATTTCTTACTTTTACTGTCTTCAAGGATTTCAAAGTATATCAGATGGATGTCAAGTATGCCTTCCTGAATGATGATTTGGAAGAAGAGGTATACATTGAGCAACCGGATGGATTTCACTTGTCTGATCATGGTGATATGGTCTGCAAGTTGAAGAAAGCATTGTATGGACTCAAACAAACCCCAAGAGCCTGGTATGAAAGATTGGATAAACATATTTTGAAGATTGGTTTCAACAAAGGTACTGCTGATAGTAACTTGTACTTCAAGATTGATCATGAAAATATCTTGATTGTTGAAGTATTTGTTGATGATATCATTTTTGGAGGAAAAGATAGTATGTGCAAGACTTTTGCAAATCAAATGAAAAGTGAATTTGAGATGTCTATGTTTGGGGAAATGAATTTCTTCTTGGGTCTGCAAATCACTCAAACAAAGAAAAGAATCTTCATATCATAGACCAAATATGTGAAAGAATTATTGAAGAAATTTGGGATGGAAGATTCAAAGCCAATGAATACTCCCATGGCAACCTGGTGTAAACTAAGCAAAGATGATGAATCTCCTAAGGCTATTAGAAAAAGTATAGGTCAATGATTGGTGGACTACTCTACCTTACTCAAACTAGACCTAACATTATGAATGCTATTGGTCTTATTGCCAAATTCCAGGCTGATCCTAGAGAGTCTCATGTCATGGCAATCAATAGAATTCTTAGATATCTGAAGGGAATAGTTGAGTATGGTTTATGGTATCCTAGGGATCATGATTTCTCTCTTCATGCATATACAGATATTGATTGGGCAGGAGATGTGGATGACTGGAAGAGTACAAGTGGTGGTGCATTCTTTTTGGGGAAAAGATTAGTTTCTTGGCTGAGCAAGAAACTAGAGGCAATATCTTTATCCACTGCAGAAGTAGAGTATATTGCAGCAACAGGTAGTTGCACTCAAGTATTATGGATGGAGCAAATACTAAGAGACATCAGAGTGGAGTATGAAGAACCTATCACAATCTTCTATGATAACTCAAGTTAATAAATATATCAAAAAATCTGGTGTTGCATTCAAAGACAAAACATATATCCATCAAGTTTCACTTTTTGAGAGAGTAGGTGAACAAGAATGAAGTCAGATTGGAGTTTGTGCCCTCAAAGGATCAGATTGTAGACATTTTTACTAAACCTCTACCTAAGGACTCTTTTGAGTATCTCAGGGAGAAGTTAGGGGTTATTACCCCTCCGGTTCTGAATTAATGTGCACTGATGTGCATCAGTCCGGTGGATCTCACAGTCATATCTTGTGGTCCAGATTGATGATACGAGGCTGCTACTCAGGGGGAGCAGTTTGTATGATTCTGAAGTATTGATGCAAGTATGTGCCCTTTGCCATTGATGTCAAAGGTGGAGAGAAGACATGTGAAAAACAAAAGAGATTGCTGATCAAAGGGGGAGAAATGAAGAAAGAAAAGATATGTGAATGATTGATGTTGTTAGGGGGAGCCAGTGAGGAGAAGTTCTTGTCTTGATGGTCAAAACAGTTTTTCACATCATATGTTGCCATCAATGAAAAAGGGGGAGATTGTTGCAAGTATGGGCCTAACTGGTGTTATCATTGATGTCAAGGATTGGATGAGTTGTGTGCTGAGGATATTGAGAAAATTAGCCCTATCAGAAACAAAGAAGAATAGTAAAGACAGTGAGGTTCTATGAAGTAAAGATTCTAGTCAGTTGAAGATCTAAGTATGCACATCAAAGGGTTTATAGATATGTGTTTGAAGGTGCTCCTGTAAAGATTTTAGAGATCCACATGAAGATTTGGAGAAGTTATGGCCATATGAGTAAAACTAGTTCTGGCAGTTGTTCAGATGTGACATAGTGACACAAATAGGTTTGGTGAGATTCGAAAAGGCAATATCTTGTTCTGCAGATCTGGTGGCATGTTTGGGAAGCCAATGTGAGTTGACAACTAAATTGGTTTGTGGTCTAGAAGTCTGCAAGCAATCATTCTAATATGACAGTGATGACCAACTATGTTCTTGAGGTTTCGAATGAAGATGCGAATGATTACAGTAAGCAGACGTGGTGCAGATGTTCTTGGTGATTCAAGCAAGCTTGTGGGGGTCTCTAGATTGTGTCCAGTTCGTGTTGGTGGTCCGCATTGAAGATTGAGCTCGTAATTGAAGATTTACCTTCAGATGATGGTGTTCTTCCTAATCTTGGCTGACCGGATGTTCTACATATGTTGCAGATGATCTTGAAGATGTTTTACGAAGCATGGCGTGTTCCTTGAAGAAGATTGAAGTCCCAGATATGCATGGCTGATAGGGTAGTGACACACATGAAGTTTTTTTAATAAGTCAAGTTGTATTTTTGTAATTGCTCTGTAATAAAATAAAGTATGTGTTGTGCTGACTTTGATGATCATCCCAAAGTTGATGTCATGTATAAATAAGATTTGTGAAGTCATTTCAAATGTATCTGTAGTCATGATGAGAAAGTGATAGAGAAGAGAGGAGCAAAAAGTAGAGTAGAAGTGTTGAGCTTAAATGGAACTGTCTCAAGCATGATGAAGATGCTAATCTCTAGTTCAAGTATGTAATATTTATATTATTCTGTAGACAGTGTGTCTCCTATAGGTAGTGGGCCTCTTGTGAGCATTGTGCTCAGGTAGTGAGCCCTAATTGGCAAGTGCCATTTTTGTTCTTCTTATTCTTTTAACAGAGAATACAATCTTGGGTTAGTCACCCCGTGGTTTTTCCCTTAACTGGGTTTTCCATGTTAAAATCTTGGTGTCATATGTGTTGAATGTGTTTCTACTCTTGAGTTATTGCATTTTTCTTCCATGATTGAATAATTATTATGTTGTTGAAATATAAGAAGGATTCAAGGATTTAAAGAACAAAAGGTTTGGTGACAACTGATTCACCCCCCTCTTAGTTGTCTGTTCTAAAACCAACACTTACAACCTGTTATAAACTGTCATACCACAATTCCCTCCTATCATAGAATCTATTAATTTTTTCCTTGAGAGTTAAAAAATGCCTCTTATCAAATCTCATGCCCAAATTGGAGAAATAAAATATTAAATACTTAATATTTTTTTTAAAGATAATGCACCTGGTAAACTTTTTAACGTGACTGACAATGCTCGTATGACACGCCCTCCGGGTCCACGTGAATGCTTTTGCCTAGAGCAATGAACCGATGAGGCCACAACATGGGGGACCTCACCCCCTAGCAAGAACACTTCAAACCCACGAGCTCGTTGGCCCAGTGAAGGCATAAAGTCTGCGAGCTCATTGGCCCAGCGGAGGTTTGAACTCTGGTGGCCGCCACTACAAGTGAGCGACTTAACCACCCAACCACGCCCTTATCGGCCAATACTTAATATTTAATTGACTATAATATCCAAAAAGTATTAATTCTTTTAGGTCCATAATTAAATATTAAATA
Source organism: Cunninghamia lanceolata (assembly GCA_027924645.1). Lineage (NCBI taxonomy): Eukaryota > Viridiplantae > Streptophyta > Pinopsida > Cupressales > Cupressaceae > Cunninghamia > Cunninghamia lanceolata. Next base: position 7,596,246 of record BSBN01000082.1, read on the forward strand.
AATTATTTCCTAACTTCTTCCTTAGCCCATGAAAAATATTGGAATGGAAAATTTTCCCACAAAATTAAATTAACTAAAAATGGGACATTACAAGTCCACGCTTCCCAAATTTGCTTATCCTCCAGTAATGCAAGCTCAAAATGTACTAAGATCCCAAATCATCCTTAGAAATTTCTCAAGTGTCCTCTAGCTTGCATTTTTTGACTTCCCTAGTGGTTGCCTCAAATGAAAAATGTATTTTTCATCATGCTTCCATTGTACTACTTTGATACAATGGAGAATTGTAAGACTTGCACCAAGTGATGCTTCTTTATTACCCTTCACATGTCTTCCCTTACTACCTGGATCCCATACTCTTATGTATGGACATACTCTTTCATCCTCCTTATGATGTTTTCCATGATGATAAAAAATTTACATATTATGGAATGACTGCAATAATTTTTTTTTAATATTTTTCATGCCTTGAATTATTATTATAAAAATAATCAACCTGTACTTACCTTTATTTGTTGATTTCAAAGTTTCTACAAGCTCAACTCCATCATTAAAATTTTCTAAAACATTATTATTGAAAATATCATTTTGGAAATCAATTTGATATGTCTTTGACTCTATCTTATGAAGATTGATGGATGCTTCTTGAAAAGGAACATCTTTTTCAACTATGCTTTCAACAAGTGTTCCTCCTTAACTTCATCAAGATCAATCTTTTTCTGACATTCAAATTTGGAAATCAATAAGGTATCACTTTCTAAACAAAGATTCATACCTTCCTTTTTCTTGGTGGATTCCTCCATAATATGCTTCCTCTCACTTTCATGCAAGTTTGATTGTTCTTCTTTCTTTGGCTCATGCTCTACTGTCACAATTTTTTATTCTTCTTTCTTCCTTTCTAGCTCTTTATCTAAATTTTCCTCTTTTTTATTCAACTCTCCTATGTATTCACACAACCCTCTTTTATTTGGATACCTTATTTCAAGTACCTTTGAAATCTTTAGATTTATCTTGATACTCCTCGAAGATTTTGGTAGCCTCAAGTTTGTTCTTCCATTGTTCCAAAAACATGTTGTACTCTTTTCTTTCCTTATCCAATTTAATTAACACCTCTTGAAGAAGATCTATAATTTTCTCTTAGATTTCCTTCCATGATACCAATTCTCTCTTTCACTGGGAAGCATCAACAATCAAATCTACCTTATAGGCTAGCAAAATTAAAACTCTGATTCCATTGTAATGTCCCAAAAGAAATATTTTGTAAGTTTATTTAAAATATAATAATCCATTTCAGATATAAAGAAAAATAATTAAATTCAAATTCTCTTCAAACTACTTTTGAAAATAACTTGAAATATCTGCAAAGATTTAACAATTTCCTCGCAATCTATGCACTTGAATTTAACAAATTTTGCATAGAAAATTTAGGATCCTCTTATATTAATGAAATTTGATTAAAAAAATGTAGTATGTTGTTACAATATCAAATTCTCTAGCAACAACAATTACAATAAAAAATAAATCAAACCCACAAAATCTACTACAAACATAATGCTTCCAATGTCTTGAATTTGATAATTTTGGCACCAAATTACACACAACTGCAACACAAATTGGAAGAGGGTAAGTGCAAGAAGATGGGGGGCCAAAAAGGGGTCTTAAGTAGCCACTTTTTTTCTAAAATCAGGAAATACTGGCCTTGGATGAGAAATTGAGCATGGTTACACTCAAAATTTGGAGATGCAACCAAAACAATGTTCATAGTGCTCTGAGTCTACTTTCTAAACTACTATTTTTTTTTGAAAATGGCATAGATTAAGGGGTTCAAAAGAGGGAGCCACAGAAATTGGTGTTGTTTCTATCAAAAAAACATAACATAGCATGTTTTGTGGCTCCCTCAAAAGGTCACCTTTTTTTTGGTATTTTAAAATCGCTTCAGTGAGAAATTAGCTAATAGCATGTAGTTTATGCCTGATTTTTCTGATAATTTTTTGATGAATATTTCATTTTTTACTAATGTTCAAAGTGGACACATCCTAAAAGATAGAATTTTGGCCGTGCTACCCCTATAAATTTTGAAAACTAATTGAAAATCATTTTTTTCTTTTTTTACTATTTGTAGAATGGAGTCTAGTTTCTAAATATGTAATTTTTTTGAAATTTCAATGAATAGTTAATTTACAATGAAAAAAAGACCAAACAGTGGTTTTTGCCCAAAAATAGACACACAAACAAAAGAAATTAAAGATGAAAGGCTTAACATTGTTAAAATGTGAAAAAAATCACATCGTCAAATAGCTAAGAGAAAGCCTAACATTACCCAGGTGTTTGATTTGTTTGACCTTGAAACACATGCAAATCTGAGGGTAAGCACAAACAAAATTATGTGAAATCTTGAAGAATATGGAAAAACATGTTTGTGACTATTCAAAAGGCACTCCAAGCCTTTGGGTTGGAAATCCAAAGAAAATCCCAAGCCCAAGGCTTGGGATTCCCAAAGCAAGACATAACGCGAGCGCGTTATAACGTGCTCGCGTTATGTTTTGCTTTGCATTTTTCCTTTTCCACAAAAGTCTGTGTTGTTTGTCATGTTTGACATAACGCGAGCATGTTATAACACGCTCACGTTATGTTCCCCTTAAATTTTTTTATGTTCAAGGCTATTAATCATGTATGTATGTATGCCTATATGTATGCATGTATCTATGTATGCCTATATGTATGTATGTATCTATGTATGCCTATATGTATGTATGTATAATGTTGAGGGCAGAGGAGGGTAGAGATGGGAGTGAGCCAGATAGGGGAGGAGAGGGGTGGATAAGGATTGAGTGATTAAGGTTTAAGGTTGAGGGTTGAGCATTTAGGGATAGGATTTAGAGTTTAGGGATAAGGGATTAGAGTTTAGGACCTTGAGGGATTAGGGTTTAGGGTTGAGGCTTTAGGGATAGTGTTTAGGGTTAAGGGTCGAGGGATTAGGTTTAAGGTAGAGTGTTGAGGGTAGAGGGATTAGGGATAGGGTTTAGGGTTGAAAGTTTAGGGTTGAGGGATTAGGGTTTAAGGTATAGTTTAGTAGTTCTTGTGGATAGAGCCAGTAAACAATGGGAGATTATTTGCCTATTTCATAACAATATACCTTCCCTAAGTGCGGGGTGGACATCAAGAAACATAGATGTACCCCAATGCAAATCTTTTCTCATAATGATCATCCTTCTGATTTCAACTGTTAATTACTCACTATGGATGTACCATACACAAAGCTTTTCTCATAGGGTTTAAGGTATAGTGTCTGTTGGATCTAGGGCATACAACTGAGGGGGGGGTGAATCAGTTGTATAAGAACTTTCTTTTTACTTCAAACACTTGATTCTTCTTTGTTAGTTAATAGCATATCAATTAATCATCCATGAAAGCATAAAGCATAAACACAAGAGCAGATAAACATCAACACATTGAACACCAAGATTTTGACGTGGAAAACCCAGTTAAGGGAAAAACCACGGGGTGATTAACCCAAGGATTATTCTTTGTTAGAAGAATAAGAAAAAGAATGGCACTTGCCAATTAGGGCTCACTGCTCATAAAGAGGCCCACTACCTACAAGGAGACACACTGTCTACAAAGTGATAAGAATCACAATCTTGAACTGGAGAATGACATCTCTACCATGTCTAGATCATTCCATTTAAGCCCAAAAACCCCTGCTCTACCTTTCGCACTTCTCTTCACTATGCCACACTCATCACACAATCCACACTACAAAATGAACTCACAAACCTTTATTTATACAAGACATCAACTTAGGAACAATCATCTAAGTCGGTAATCAACCATAAGAATATCTGCAAGATGAATAACACATCCGGTCGGCCACCACAAGAACATTCGCAGGATGAACAACTCATCCAGTCGGCTAGTCGGAACAAGAACTTCATCCAGAAGAATATCTTCAATTCCAAGCTCTACTATCAATGCGGACCAACAACACAACCTCAACACGATCCAAGAACCTTCACGAGTCTGCCTGAATGACTAGGTACATCCGCACTTTCTTTACTTACTGGAATCTCTTCTCTTCCTCATCTGAAACTTCAAGAACACAGTCTGTCGCCACTGTCACAATGCAAAAGGTACTTCCAGACCTCAAAATCATACACAACTCGAGATGACACATCACAAGGACATCCCAAACACTCCTTCCAATCTGCAGATTAGGATTATACAATTCCGGACCTCACCGGACCTTTCTGTGATCCTCTGTCACCTCTGAACACTTACCGGAACCGGTTCCACACAGACATCCATAACTTCTACAGATCTTCATGCGGACCTCTGAAATCTTAACTGAAACATCTCAAGACTCATATCTACAAACCCTTTAATCCGCATCCTCTGGTTCTCAACCTATACAATACATTTGCCTTCTTCTCATCACTATTCTTCATTGTTCCTGACTGAGGCTAATTTTCTCAATATCCTCAGCACACAGCTCATCCAATCCTTCTTATCAATGCAATATGAGTATGTTGACATCAATGACAACACTAGTTCACCTCATACTTGCAACAATCTCCCCCTTTGTCATTGATGGCAACATATGATGTGAAAAACCATCAAGACAAGAACTTCTCCTTTCTGTCACAACTCCCCCTATGATCATCAGCCACTTGTTTTTCACGTCTTCTCTCCCCCTTTGACATCAATGGCAAAGGGCTCATACTTGCAATTCTAACACATCAGAATCATACCAACTGCTCCCCCTTAGTAGCAGCTCCTCATCATCAATCCGGATCACAAGATATGACTGCGATATCCACCAGACTGATGCACATCAGTGCATCCTAGTTCATTACCAGAGGGGCCATGACCCCTAACTTCTCCTGGAGATATTCAAAAGAGTCCTTGGGAAGAGGTTTAGTAAAGATATCTGCAATCTGATCCTTGGAGGGAACATACTCCAATCTGACTTCTTCCTTGTTCACTTGTTCTCTCAAAAAGTGAAACTTGATAGATATGTGCTTAGTCTTAGAATGCAATACCAGATTCTTAGAAATATTAATTGCACTTGAATTATCACAGAAAATTGTGATAGGCTCCTCATATTCAACTTTAATGTCTCTTAACATCTACTTCATCCATATGATTTGAGTGCAACTACCTGCCGCTGCAATGTATTCTGCTTTAGTTGTAGACAGAGATATTGCATCTTGTTTCTTGCTTAGCCAAGAAACCAATCTCTTCCCCAAAAAGAATGCTCCACCACTGGTGCTCTTCTGGTCATCCACATCTCCTGCCCAATCTGCATCTGTGTAAGCATGAAGAGAGAAATCCAGATCTCTAGGGTACCATAGACCATACTCAGCTGTTCCTTTCAAGTACCTGAAAATTCTTTTGATTGCCATAACATGAGATTCTTTAGGATCAGCCTGGAATCTTGCTACAAGACCAACATCCTGCATTATATCTGGTCTAGTTTGAGTGAGATACAACAATCCACCAATCATTGATCTATACTTTGTCTGATCTACCTTTGGGGAGTCATCATCTTTGCTCAACTTACATCCGGTTGCCATGGGAGTGTTCATTGGCTTTGAATCTTCCATACCAAATTTCCTCAACAATTCTTTCACATATTTGGTCTGAGAAATGAAGATCCCTTTCTTTGTTTGAGTAATTTGCAGACCCAAGAAGAAATTCATTTCACCAAGCATAGACATTTCGAACTCACTTTTCATCTGATTTGCAAAAGTTTTGCACATACTATCTCTACCTCCAAAAATGATATCATCCACAAACACTTCAACAATCAAAATGTTTTCATGATCAATTTTGCAATATAAGTTACTGTCAGCAGTACCTTTGTTGAATCCAATCTGCACAAGATGCTTATCCAACCTTTCATACCATGCTCTTGGGGCTTGCTTTAATCCATACAATGCTTTCTTCAACTTGCAGACCATACCATCATTATCAGACAATTGAAATCCATCTGGTTGTTCAATGTAAACTTCTTCTTCCAGATCACCATTTAGGAAGGCAGACTTGACATCCATCTAATATACCTTGAAGTCTTTAAAGGCAGCAAATGCAAGAAATAATCTGATTGCTTCAATTCTTGCCACCGGAGCAAAGGTCTCTTCAAAATCAATTTCTTCTATTTAAGAGTAGCCTTTGCAGACCAATCTAGCTTTATTTCTGATTACTTCACCAGCTTCATTCAGTTTGTTCTGGAAGACCCATTTGGTTCCAATCACATTCCTGTCTCTAGGTTTGGGAACAAGATCCCAAGTATGATTTTTCTCAATTTGCATCAATTCATCTTCCATTGCTTTGGTCCAGTTTTCATCATTGTAGGCTTCATTTATTGTTTTAGGTTCAATCTTTGATATCAGACAACATTCATCCTGATTTTGAGTAACATTCCTTCTAGTTTGCACACCTTTGTTTCTGTCACCTATGATCTGATCTTCAGAGTGGTTCTATCTTACATACCTTGGAATTTTGGGAGTATCCTGCATTGCTGCTTCTTGATCAGGCTCATTCAGACCTATCTCTTCTTCCTGATTTACCGGATCAGGCTGACTCTGACTTACCGGAGAGGATTGAGTTCCTTGAACCTGAACACCATCTTGGTCATCTTCATCAAACTCATAAAATCTTGAGGGCTTCTCAATTCCTTCATCAACTTTCACATTAGTACTTTCTATCATCTTCCTCAGTCTCTTATTGTAACACCAGTATGCTTTGCTTTGAGTGGAGTAACCCAAGAAAATTCCTTCATCACTTCTAGCATCAAACTTTCCTAGATCTTCATCTCTTTTAATATAACACTTGCTGCCAAATACTCTGAAATATTTCACAGTAGGAGTGATGCCAAACCAGAGTTCATAGGGGGTCTTACCAGTGTTGTTTCTGATTTGAACTCGATTGAGAGTGTAGACTGCAGTGCTGATAGCTTCTTTCCAAAACATTTGAGGAACATTTGCTTCCAACATCATTGTCCTGGCAGCTTCCTGGATGGTCTGGTTCTTTCTCTCAACTACTCCATTCTGCTGTGGAGTCCTAGGAGCAGACAATTGTCTCCTTATACCCTGCTTCTCATAGAAGTCAATGAACTCACCAGATGTAAATTCACCACCTCTATCAGACCTTAGACATTTCATTTTCAATCCGGTTTGATTCTCTACCATAGCTTTGAAGATTTTGAACTTCTTAAGGGCTTCTGATTTCTCCTTTAGGAAAGTAACCCACATCATCCGGGAATGGTCATCAATTAGCAACATGAAATATCTATCACCTTGCAAACTCTTGATTCTTGTCGGACCACAGAGATCAGTATGTACTAATTCCAACAATCCAGTAGAGGATTGATCTTTGCTTTTGAAGGAGACTCTGCTCTGTTTACCTAGCTGACATTCTTTGCACAAACTATTTGTAGGTTTCATCAATTTTGGAAGATCTCTTACAGCCTGAATATTGCTTATCTTGATGATGTTATCAAAATTTACATGACACATTCTTCTATGCCATAACCAACTCTGATCAACTTGAACAAACAGACAACTTTTATTTGAACCAACCAGATGAAAGATATTACCTTTTGTTTAAGTACTGGATGCAATTTCAGTTCTGGAGCTTGTAAAGATTCTGCATTTTCCATTCTTGAACCGGAGATCATGACCAACACTGAGAAGATTGTGCTTCAATCCTTCAACATATAGTACATTACCTATTTTGCTCTTTCCATCAAAGGAAATAGTTCCCCTACCTCTAATTCTGCCAGCAGAATTGTCACCAAACTTTACCATTCCTCCTTCATACCTTTCCAAATCCAAAAACTTATTCTTGTCACCAGTCATATGGTGAGAACATCCACTGTCAATAACCCAATCATCCTTTTCTTCCACTTGAGCAGCCAAAACTCTTTCCACAACCTTGTGATTGACAGATTCAGAGGATATTGAATCTTCTTCCTTGATGGCAATAAACACCCATTCATTTCTGGCTTTGCTTCCTAGCTCTGATTCATCATCTGTTACTCCTTCATTGTCATCTTCTTCATGAACATAATAGCAGTTCTTTTGAAACCTTTGTCTGTTAGTATTAGACCTTGCAGATCTTTCCAGACATCTTGAAGCAAAATGACCAATCTTATTGCAGTTGAAGCACTTAAAGGGTAGTTTTCTTTCATACTTACTAGATCCTCTTGGCAGTCTCTTTGCAATGAGGGCTTCAAGTTGAGCTGTTTTTGCTTCTTCTTCTTCCATGTCTCTTCTTGCTTGATCATACCATGACATCTTCCTTGAAGAGTTTTCTCCTGGATCAAATCTCTGTTTGCCTTTCACATAGGCACTGGCTTTGAATGCAGATTCAGTCTTGGGAGGATCATCACCAAACGTGGTCATTTCAAATGCAACTAGTTTGCCAGCCAATTGTTCTCTTGTGACAGTTGTGTGGGCTCTGAATTCATCAATGGCAGCAACCTTGATTTTGTAGGTAGCAGGAAGGGATCTAAGGATTTTGCAAACAATCTCATTTTCATCCAGAGTTCCACCAGCATTTCTAATTCCACATACCAGCTCATTCACTCTTGGCATAAAGGTAGTGATGTTTTCATCATCTCTCATCTTCAATCTTTCAAATTTCCCTTTCAGACTTTGCAACCTTGCACTCTTGACAAACTCATCTCCTTCATACAGAAGTTCCAGTTTAGTCAGGATCTCATATGCAGTTGGTAGGTCAATAACATTTGAGAGATCTGAGTCATTCAATGCGCTTAGCAGAGCTTCCTTGGTCCGCAGATTGTTTTTAGCATCTGTGATTTCATTCAGAGTTGTCGGACCACCTTGTGGAGGTACATATGGTTTTGAGACCATGGCCAAGTATGCTTTTCCCATACATTGCAAGTGACATTTCATGTGACCTTTCCAGAGAGTGAAGTTGGTTCCATTGAACTTTGGACTATCCTTCTTGTATGATGACATCCTGTATCTCCTCAAGTGGCTAAGCTCCTTTTAGAGGAACTTGGCTCTGATACCAATTGTTGGATTTAGGGCATACAACTGAGAGGGGGGGGTGAATCAGTTGTATAAGAACTTTCTTTTTACTTCAAACACTTGATTCTTCTTTGTTAGTTAACAACATATCAATTAATCATCCATGAAAGCATAAAGCATAAACACAAGAGCAGATAAACATCAACACATTGAACACCAAGATTTTGACGTGGAAAACCTAGTTAAGGGAAAAACCACGGGGTGATTAACCCAAGGATTATTCTCTGTTAGAAGAATAAGAAAAAGAATGGCACTTGCCAATTAGGGCTCACTGCCCGAGCACACTGCTCACAAAGAGGCCCACTGCCTACAAGGAGACACACTATCTACAAAGTGATAAGAATCACAATCTTGAACTAGAGAATGACTCCTCTACCATGTCTGAATTAGTTCCATTTAAGCCCAAAAACCCCTGCTCTGCCTTTCGCACTTCTCTTCGCTATGCCACACTCATCACACAATCCACACTACGAAATTAACTCACAAACCTTTATTTATACAAGACATCGACTTAGGAATAATCATCTAAGTCGGCAATCAACCATAAGAATATCCGCAAGATGAATAACACATCCGGTCGGCCACCACAAGAACATTCGTAGGATGAACAACTCATCTGGTCGGCTAGTCGGAACAAGAACTTCATCTGGAAGAATATCTTCAATTCTGGGCTCTACTATCAATGCGGACCAACAACAAAACCTCAACACGATCCAAGAACCTTCACGAGTCTGCCTGAATGACCAGGTACATCCACACTTTCTTTACTTACTGGAATCTCTTCTCTTCCTCATCCGAAACTTCAAGAACATAGTCTGTCGCCACTGTCACAATGCAAAAGGTACTTCCGGACCTCAAAATCATACACAACTTGAGATGACACATCACAAGGACATCCCAAACACTCCTTCCAATCTGTAGATTAGGATTATACAATTCCGGACCTCACCGGACCTTTCTGTGATCCTCTATCACCTCTGAACACTTGCCGGAACCGGTTCCACATAGACAGCCATAACTTCTACAGATCTTCATGCGGACCTCTGAAATCTTAACTAAAACATCTCAAGACTCATATCTACAAACCCTTTAATCCGCATCCTCCAGTTCTCAACCTATACAATACATTTGCCTTCTTCTCATCACTGTTCTTCACTGTTCCTGACTGAGGCTAATTTTCTCAATATCCTCAGCACACAGCTCATCCAATCCTTCTTGTCAATGCAATATGAGTATGTTGACATCAATGACAACACTGGTTCACCTCATACTTGCAACAGTGTTGAGGGTTGAGGGTTGAGGGATTAGGTTTTAGGGTTGATGGATTAGGGTTTAAGGTATAGTGTTGAGGGTTGAGGGTTTAGGGTTGACGGATTAGCATTTAATGTCAAGGTTAGGGTTAGAGTGTCGAGGATAGAGGGATTAAGGATAGGGTTTAGGGTTGAAGGTTTAAGAATTGAGGGTTGAGGCTTTAGGGATGAGGGTTTAAGGCTTAAGATATAGTGTCAAGTGTTGAGGGTGTAGGCATAGGGTTTAAGTTTTAAGGGTTAAGGGTTGAGGGATAGGGATTAGGGTTTAAGGTATAGTGTTGAGGGTTGATGGTTTAGGGATAGGGTTTAGGTTTGAGGGATTAGGGTTTAGGGTTGATGAATTAGGGTTTAATGTTGAGAGTTGAGTTTTGAGGGTTGAGGGTTGAGGTTTGAGGTTGAGGGATAGGGTTAATGGTCAACAGATTAGGGTTAAATAAGAGTGTCGAGGGTAGAGGGATTAGGGATAGGGTTTAGGGTTGAAGGTTTAATGATTTAGGGTTGAGGCTTTAGGGATGAGGGTTAAGGGATTAGGGTTTAAGATATAGTGTCGAGTGTCGAGCATGTAGGGACAGGTTTTAGGGTTCAAGTTTTAAGGGTTAAGGGTCGAGGGATCAGAGTTAAGGGTTAAGGGATTAGGGTTTGACGTTGAGGGTTGAGTACATTGAGGTTAGAGGGTTAAGGGTTTCGGGATAGGGTTGAGGGTTGAGGGATTAGGGTTAAGGGATAGGGTTGGAGGGTTTAGGGATAAGAGATTAGGGTTTAAGGTATAGCATCGAGCTTGTTGAAGGTCTAGGAATAGGGATAGCATTTAGGGTTTAAGGATGAGGGATGACAGATTAGGGTTGAGGGTTGAGGGATTAGGTTTTAGGGATAAGGTTTAGGATTGAGGGTTGAGGGATTAGGGTTTAAGGTATAGTGTTGAGGGTTTAGGGATAGGGTTTAGGGTTGAGGGATTAGAGTGAAGGGTTGAGGAATTAGGATTTGACGTTGAGGGTTGAGGCTTTAGAGTTTAGGGTTTAGGGATAGGGTTGAGGGATCAAGGTTAAGGGTTGAGGGATTAGGGTTTGACGTTGAGGGTTGAGGGTTGAGGTTCGAGGGTCAAGGGTTTAGGGATAGGGTTGAGGGTCGAGGGATTATGGTTAAAGTAGAGTGTGGAGGGTATAAGGATTAGGGATAGGGTTGGAGGGTTTAGGGATAAGAGATTAGGGTTTAAGGTATAGTATTGAGTCTATTGAGGGTTTAAGAATAGGGATAGAATTTAGGGTTTAGGGATGAGAGATTAGAGTTGAGGGATGACATATTAGGTTTGAGGGTTGAGGGATTAGGGTTTAGGGATAAAGTTTAGGGTTGAGGGTTGAGGGATTAGGGTTTAAGGTATAGTGTTGAGGGTTTAGGGATAGGGTTTAGGGTTGAGGGATTAGAGTGAAGGGTCGAGGGATTAGGATTTGACGTTGATGGTTGAGGGTTGAGGCTTTAGGGTTTAGGGTTTAGGGATAGGGTTGAGGGTCGAGGGATCAGAGTTAAGGGTTGAGGGATTAGGGTTTGACGTTGAGGTTTGAGGGTTGAGGTTTGAGGGTCAAGGGTTTAGGGATAGGGTTGAGGGTCAAGGGATTAGGGTTAAAGTAGAGTGTGGAGGGTATAAGGATTAGGGATAGGGTTGGAGGGTTTAGGGATAAGGGATTAGGGTTTAAGGTATAGTATTGAGTCTGTTGAGGGTTTAGGAATAGGTATAGCATTTAGGATTTAGGGATGAGGGATTAAAATTGAGGGATGATGGATTAGGGTTGAGGGTTGAGGGATTAGGGCTTAGGGATAAGGTTTAGGGTTGAGGGTTAAGGGATTAGGGTTTAAGGTATAGTGTTGAGGGTTTAGGGATAGGGTTTATGGTTGAGGGATTAGAGTGAAGGGTTGAGGGATTAGGATTTGATGTTGAGGGTTGAGGGTTGAGGCTTTAGGCTTTAGGCTTTAGGGATAGGGTTGAGGGTCAAGGGATCATAGTTAAGGGTTAAGGGATTAGGGTTTGACATTGAGGGTTGAGGTTCAAGGGTCGAGGGTTTAGGGATAGGGTTGAGGGTCAATGGATCATAGTTAAGGGTTGAGGGATTAGGGTTTGACGTTGAGGGTTGAGGGTTGAGGTTTGAGGGTTAAGGGTTTAGGGATAGGGTTGAGGGTTGAGGGATTAGGGTTAAAGTAGAGTGTTGAGGGTATAAGGATTAGGGATAGGGTTGGAGGGTTTAGGGATAAGGGATTAGGGTTTAAGGTATAGTATCGAGCCTGTTGAGGGTCTAGGAATAGGGATAACATTTAGGGTTTAGGGATGAGGGATTAGAGTTGAGGGATGACAGATTAGGGTTGAGGGTTGAGGGATTAGGGTTTAGGGATAAGGTTTAGGGTTGAGGGTTGAGGGATTAGGGTTTAAGGTATAGTGTTGAGGGTTTAGGGATAGGGTTTAGGGTTGAGGGATTAGAGTGAAGGGTTGAGGGATTAGGATTTGACATTGAGGGTTGAGGCTTTAGGGTTTAGGGTTTAGGGATAGGGTTGAGGGTCAAGGGATCTGAGTTAAGGGTTGAGGGATTAGGGTTTGATGTTGAGGGTTGAGGTTTGAGGGTCAAGGGTTTAGGGATAGGGTTGAGGGTCGAGGGATTAGGGTTAAAGTAGAGTGTGGAGGGTATAAGGATTAGGGATAGGGTTGGAGAGTTTAGGGATAAGGGATTAGGGTTTAAGGTATAGTATCGAGTCTATTGAGGGTTTAGGAATAGGGATAGCATTTAGGGTTTAGGGATGAGGGATTAGAGTTGAGGGATGACAGATTAGGGTTGAGTGTTGAGGGATTAGGGTTTAGGGATAAGGTTTAGGGTTGAGGGTTGAGGGATTAGGGTTTAAGGTATAGTGTTGAGGGTTTAGGGATAGGGTTTAGGGTTGAGGGATTAGAGTGAAGGGTTGAGGTATTAGGATTTGACGTTGATGGTTGAGGGTTGAGTCTTTAGGGTTTAGGGATAGGGTTGAGGGTCAAGGGATCATAGTTAAGGGTTGAGGGATTAGGGTTTGACGTTGAGGTTTAAGGGTTGAGGTTTGAGGGTCAAGGGTTTAGGGATAGGGTTGAGGGTCGAGGGAATAGGGTTAAATTAGAGTGTGGAGGGTATAAGGATTAGGGATAGGGTTGGAGGGTTTAGGGATAAGGGATTAGGGTTGAAGTTATAGTATCGAGTCTGTTGAGGGTTTATGAATAGGGATAGCATTTAAGGTTTAGGGATGAGGGATTAGAATTGAGGGATGACAGATTAGGGTTGAGGTTTGAGGGATTAGGGCTTAGGGATATGGTTTAGGGTTGAGGGTTAAGGGATTAGGGTTTAAGGTATAGTGTTGAGGGTTTAGGGATAGGGTTTAGGGTTGAGGGATTAGAGTGAAGGGTCGAGGGATTAGGATTTGACGTTGAGGGTTGAGGGTTGAGGCTTTAAGGTTTAGGGTTTAGGGATAGGGTTGAGGGTCGAGAGATCATAGTTAAGGGTTGAGGGATTAGGGTTTGACATTGAGGGTTGAGGGTTGAGGTTCGAGGGTCAAGGGTTTAGGGATAGGGTTGAGGGTCAAGGGATTAGGTTTAAGTAGAGTGTGGAGGGTATAAGGATTAGGAATAGGGTTGGAGGGTTTAGGGATAACGGATTAGGGTTTAAGGTATAGTATCGAGTCTGTTGAGTGTTTAGGAATAGGGATAGCATTTAGGGTTTAGGGATGAGGGATTAGAGTTGAGGGATGACAGATTAGGGTTGAGGGTTGAGGGATTAGGGTTGAGGGATAAGGTTTAGGGTTGAGGGTTGATGGATTAGGGCTTAAGGTATAGTGTTGAGGGTTTAGAGATAGGGTTTAGGGTTGAGGGATTAGAGTGAAGGGTCGAGGGATTAGGATTTGACGTTGAGGGTTGAGGGTTGAGGCTTTAGGGTTTAGGGTTTAGGGATAGGGTCGAGGGTCGAGGGATCATAGTTAAGGGTTGAGGGATTAGGGTTTGACAATGAGAGTTGAGGGTTGAGGTTCGAGGGTCAAGGGTTTAGGGATAGGGTTGAGGGTCGAGGGATTAGGGTTAAAGTAGAGTGTGGAGGGTATAAGGATTAGGGACAGGGTTGGAGGGTTTAGGGATAAGGGATTAGGGTTTAAAGTATAGTATCAAGTCTGTTGAGGGTTTTGGAATAGGGATAGCATTTAGGGTTTAGGGATGAGGGATTAGAGTTGAGGGATGACAGATTAGGGTTGAAGGTTAAGGGATTAGGGTTTATGGATAAGGTTTAGGGTTGAGGGTTGAGGGATTAGGGTTTAAGGTATAGTGTTGAGGGTTTAGGGATAGGGTTTAGGGTTGAGGGATTAGAGTGAAGGGTCGAGGGATTAGGATTTGACGTTGAGGGTTGAGGGTTGAGGCTTTAGGCTTTAGGGTTTAGGGATAGGGTTGAGGGTCAAGGGATCATAGTTAAGGGTTGAGGGATTAGGGTTTGACGTTGAGGGTTGAGGGTTGAGGTTCGAGGGTCAAGGGTTTAGGGATAGGGTTGAGGGTCGAGGGATTAGGGTTAAAGTAGAGTGTGGAGGGTATAAGGATTAGGGATAGGGTTGGAGGGTTTAGGGATAAGGGATTAGGGTTTAAGGTATAGTATCGAGTCTGTTGAGGGTTTAGGAATAGGGATAGCATTTAGGGTTTAGGGATGAGGGATGACAGATTAGGGTTGAGGGTTGAGGGATTAGGGTTTATGGATAAGGTTTAGGGTTGGGGGTTGAGGGATTAGGGTTTAAGGTATAGTGTTGAGGGTTTAGGGATAGGGTTTAAGGTTGAGGGATTAGAGTGAAGGGTCGAGGGATTAGGATTTGACATTGAGGGTTGAGGGTTGAGGCTTTAGGATTTAGGGTTTAGGGATAGGGTTGAGGGTCGAGGGATCATAGTTAAGGGTTGAGGGATTAGGGTTTGACGTTGAGGGTTGAGGGTTGAGGTTCGAGGGTCAAGGGTTTAGGGATGTGGTTGAGGGTTGAGGGATTAGGGTTAAAGTAGAGTGTGGAGGGTATAAGGATTAGGGATAGGGTTGGAGGGTTTAGGGATAAGGGATTAGGGTTTAAAGTATAGTATCGAGTCTGTTGAGGGTTTAGGAATAGGGATAGCATTTAGGGTTTAGGGATGAGGGATTAGAGTTGAGGGATGACAGATTAGGGTTGAGGGATTAGGGTTTAGGGATAAGGTTTAGGGTTTAAGGTATAGTGTTGAGGGTTTCTGTCATCAAATGTAGATTTATGGGTTTGATTATATTGATTGCCTCTCCAGTTTTGGGGTGTGGATGTTTTGGAATCAATCAGGAAGTCTTCAGGAGACTTTATGGAAGTGGATTGGCAATCGCTTGATAGAACCCCTGCTATTTATGCTTGGATAAGTATTTGTCACAAACTAGAACTTCTACTTCCAAAGAAGATATGTCTTTCTTCCTTGATGGGCATTTTCTATCAAGAACTTGATTATGAGGGCTTGCCCCTTCATTGTTATGCCTATCATATGGCGGAGCATCTGGCAAGCTCTTGCAAGAAATAGGAAAAGTTCTCCCTCAAAAACCTTGTGGTCATTGAAGTTTGAAGGGGAAGGTTTGGAAAGAGAAATGGATCACCAAAGAGATGAAGAATTTCTTATTTCTCAGACACCATCAGTGGTTTTTATTTGATGTAGAGGACCTACCAAGATGGAAAGTATTTAAAGATTATATGATCTCCAAAGGAAAATCTCCTAAATCTCCCAGAATGTCATCCTTCAGCAAGGCATGACGAAGTGGCTTGGCTCTTCCAGTCATGGATCCTCTCATATTTAAGAGGAATTGTAAGGATTGGAAGTGTCAGTTGATGAAGCAGAGGATGTGGTCATCCCTGCTTGTGTTAAGGAAGATAATGAACAAGATGTGATCAATCTATAGCATGACAAAATGTGAGTGCGTTATAATGTGCTCGCGTTTTGTCTTGCTATAGAAATGGTAAAAAAGTGTTGACCCCCGTGATCCAGGCCCACATGCTCTATTTTCATACTGATTCTGTGCATGCTCTAATAAAAAAGAAGTGCTTTCATGCTATTAGGAAGTTCACATGCACATTTGACACATTGTACCACCTTTGCATGATCTTTCCACCACCTTTTCTACTTTGCCAACTTGAGAAGGAGGAAATAACATAGTTTTCACACCAAGTTTGATATATATCTATTCAAGTTTCAATTTTTGTAGTGTTGCAATGTTAATTGTGATTCAATTTTAGGAATTTAACATTATAGATTGGTTAATAGTATTGTTGTTAGTAATTATATTTGAGTGTTATTCAATTTAACATTGAAAAGGAAGCAAGTGGTGAAAAACTCAAATTGTTGAGGAGTTTGATGCAAGAAGAAAAAACACTACATAATTGGGTACTCTCTCCATTTGAATCTTCATTTTTTAGTTATGTCAAGTCTTTACATGCATGTTCTTTACATTTTCCTTAATTCAGATTGAATTACTTTATCATGCTTTATCATACGTGTTTAAAATAGACACATTCCCAATCAAGAAAGCAACTTACAATCTCACATGATGCCATGTATATTTTCTACACTTGGGCTCTTTAATAATTATGTGTAATAAATAGACCTTAACATACCATGATGTCAAACTATACAATACTAAACCCTTACAACATAATAAAAATACAATCCCACTATTATCTTGTATTCATTTCTTAGGAAGTAATATTGGTCTCTTTATCATGCTACAGACAAATTCTCTGTCATGCCAAGGAAACGATCAAGAATTAAACCAACACAGGAAGAGATAGAAGCTAAGAATGCAAAGAAAGCAATGGCTATGAGGGAACTTCATGATAAGAGGAAATTGGACATGATAAATGAAGACATACCAATTGAAGAGGAACCACAACCATCACAAAGAGATATGGTATTAGCGGCACAAAGAGAACGAATGCAAAAACTTCGTGGTACGAGAGATTTGAATACCATAGTTGGAGACATGTCCTCTACTGCAAGTCAACATGTAGGGACACCATCTACCACATCTCAAGTTGAGAGTACATCATCACTCACATGTGATGAAGGAGGTACGCCATTGTTCCCACCTCAACCTCAAGGTATGTCATATATTCCATCTTTGATCGAAGGTATGCCATCTAGCCCATCTCATTTAAATATTGATGAAACTCCTAATGTTGAGATGAATTTACCTAACTTAACACCACCTAGAATTTTGCATAGAAAACCAAAGTATTTGATTAATATTGATGAGAATATTTTGCAACCAATGGAAGGTAAGATTCCAAAATGCACTTGTAGAAGATATGCTCATAAGATTTAGATATTGTTCTTTGAAAAGTTAAATGAGACTGCAAGATGTCAACTATTCATTGAAATGATGCGAAGTATAAAGTATAGGTCCATCATGAAGATTCTTGGGTTGAGAACATTAGAGGCTTCAAGTGAAAAATCTATATTCAATAATCTAATGAGTGCATATGAGAGTGTGGGTAACACCTCACGCACAAAAGATAGTAATGCAACATGGCGTGTGATTACATCGACTATAGTAAGTAGTCAAACGAGGAAAGCTCGTCTCATTAGAAAGACGAGTCAAGAATTGAGAATTAATAGGAAAACTTTATCAAGAGCCGTTGGAAGATGCCAAAGAATTGAGGACACTAATGCCAATGAATTATGGGCATTCTCGGGGAGACTACCGTGAAAAGATAAACCAATTGTTGAAGCATTGAGATCACTAATTGAAGACTTTGGGAAGAATTACACAAGGGTATCTCCAAATCAAAGGGATGTGGTAAGAAGGAGAATTGGTAGTCAGAACCATGAGCCACATCCAAAGCATTTTTTGGATGAGACTCAAACATAGTTTTATGGTAAATTTCTAGAGAAGTATCCTCAAATTAAAATTTGTCAAAGATATTTTGAAATGCTAAAACCTTTCTATGTCAAGATAAATCACACACGCACTACTTGTTGTAGATTACATATTGAATTTTCTAACCATTTTGATGCTTATAGGTCTATATGTTTAGATATGCATACTAACAATGATTTGCAGGGTTGTGCCATATGTGCCCCACCAACATCTTCAAGAGACTTCATATCAAGAATTTTATGTGAAAGAGAGGAAGGTCAAATTTTCTACAAGAAATTATGCTTGGATGGCACATGTCATCTTTGCGGTGGCTTGCAACATTTGCTAATATGTGAACATATGGAAAGAACACATGTAGTTGGAAACGAACTAGTAGAGTTTGGCAAGTATTAAATAGTGGCATACAGTACAAAAGATGGTAAAGAAGCAAAGAGGTGTGAATTGGTTATTGAAAAGATTCTAGTGTATCAGTTTATGCCTATATTTCGTGACATCATAGTGTATGAGTATGCAAGACATGCCCATAGAGCTTGATGGTTGGACTTGCAATTCAAGTTATGCAAGGACACATTTCTGGTTGGTAGCATTGTTTCAGTCATCAACTTTGCAGAGAACTACAGTCTACAGCCACAGCGTGAGGTGTAATCACAATATTACAACTCCACACAGGTTTCTATATTTGTGCACATCGCATTCATTCATGCGAATGATAGTATAGAGGATGACAGAAAGATCATAAGGGAGTATAATTTCTATATTAGTGATGATCGTACACATTCTACGGAGTTCGTGCAAGGTTACTTTCATGTGTTCTACAATGATTTGGCTAGAAGGGGCATATTGTTCAGTCAGCATATCATATGGTCGGATAACTGTGCGTCACAATTCAAGAACTCACGAAATTTCTATTGGCTGAGTAAGAGGCATAAATTTACAGGTATTTAGCATATGTGGAACTTTTGTGAGGTCGGGCATGGAAAGGGGGAGCATGATGGAGCAGGAGCATGTATCAAAAGAGCCATAGCACGAGAAGAGTTAAAGTATAAAGACAATGTAATGTTGATAGATGCAAAATCAATTGTCGAGTGGTGTAATGCTTCCATGGGTCTAGGTAATGAAGGTAAGTCTTCAGTTCGTAGATTTTTTTGGTTGATAGATGATACTAACATTGCACCATGTGAGGACTGTTGTACATTGACAGGATCAAATGAGATGCACTCTTTCAGAAGCTCAATTGCAGGTTCATGGAGTATCCATACGTGAAAGATGTCATGCTTTTGTTCTTCCTGTACAATTCAAGTCTGGGATGAGTGCGAGTCAAAGGAGTGGGTTGACGAATGGCAGTTAAGTTATCTTAGCCCACTTGACACGTATTGACCCTCGATGGCACTGGAACTAACACAGATGGAATCATCAGTTGACTTTGACCACATATCAAATTTAGTTCAACCAGGTAATATAGGGCATGTATATGCATCTAATTTCATCTAGTTCAACCAGGTAATGTCATCTTTGTAGTGTTTTTGTAATGTTGACTAATTTCATCTAATTTGCTACACATATCAATGTAGGGCACGTATATGCAGTTATTGCAGATGAAGATAATGAAGAGGGAATAGATTATTACTTATGTCGTTGTGTTGAGGCCAAAAAGAAATTGGAGGCCCCTGTTATAGATGGAGAAAACATCGAATACCCTACAGGCTCAGTGGTTATTACTGGAACATGGCTTAGAAGGTACCCACATAAGAGTGTTAATATTTGGCTATTTCAGGACTTTGACACGCATCGGAAGATTCTTCATTACTCGAACCTTGTCATGGCATCCAATGTTCATTTGATAAAGTATCAGGGTAGACCTTTGAACAAAATCTTGTGGAAGGTGCGTGAGTCTGACCATGAAGCAATACTTGACACAATAAAGAGTAGAGCAGACCTAGATGGTTCATTGGATTAATTTGTAAGTATTCACATTGATTTTGTAAAGTCATGTTGCATTGAGTTGTAGTATGCACATTAATTTGTAAGGTTTGTCTTTTTTTTATTTCCTCCTGCATTTTTACACATATACACATTTTTACATCATCATGTTATGCATTTTTGGTGTCCTGCTCCTAATGCGACCAAACTCATAACTCACCCTACTTCCTCTAGACACCATTTGATGATCTCTCCAACACTCTGGATCCAGGGCACCCAATCATGATGATGACCTATATACCATTCTCCCAAGGCTCTCATAATGAATGAAAAGAAGACCAAGGGCGCCCAAGCTTAATAGACTTATTTCTTTCAATTTTGATGATCCAAACTCTTGCAAAACGACATCCACTTTCATGCCTTTAGATCTTCCTTCACATACAGGGTGCCAAATCAAGTTGAAAAATCTACATAAGGGCGCCAAAATGGATGAAAGGAGACATGAAATGCGCCTTAGGACTCTATGCTAAGGTTTGAGCCATTAAAGTCTCTTGATATTAGGCGCTCATGATGATGAAACTTAGAGTTTTTTCCTTTCCTAGGTGCTCATCTAAGATGTTTGAATGATAAGGAGCACCTAGACCTCTATAATGTACATTGGGCACCAAAATCAAGGTGATTTTAAGTCACTTTGAGTCATTTGGGGTTAGTTTGAGTCTTTGAGTTATGTTGCAAAAAAGTGTCAATGTTGTCAAGTTGTACAAAGCAACTTTTGTATTTTTGGTGTCCTTCTCCTAATGCAACCAAACTGACAGTTCCAACACATCCAGATGGGTATGTTTAGGCTAGGCATGGTTCTGGTTTTCATCCAAACATGTCGAAACAGTCCAAGCTACATTGTGCCGACGATATCCTTGAAGAGTCCAAAGTGCAAAAAGGTAGCAATCTTTGACGAGATGTTACTCAAAAATCGTGTCACTTAGAAACATTCCATCTGAGGCAATGCTATCATGTAGAGTGCCTCTACAATAACCTCTCTCAGTTTTTTATATCTCTGAGGTATTTGCCTGTGGTGAAAGATTTTCTGCTGCCCCAAAAATCGTTAGGAGGCAGTGTAAAGTTGCAAAGGGGTGTAGCTTTCGTCCTGCTCCTGATGTGACCAAATTGATTATTCCAACACATTTGGATGGGTACATTTACACTAGGCATGGTCCTTTTTTTCACCCAAACATCTCGAAACAGTCTGAGCTACATTGTATCGACAATATTCCTGAAGAGTCCAAAGTGTAAAAAGGCAGCAATCTTTGACGAGATGTTACTTGAAAATCGTGTCACTTAGAAACGTTCTGTCTGAGGAAACATGATCACATAGAGTGCCTCTACAATAACCTCTCTCATTTTTTATATCTCTGAGACATTCACCTGTGGTCAAAGGTTTTCTGCTGCCCCAAAAATCATCAAAAGGAGGCAGTGTAAAGTTGCAAAGGGGTGTAAATTTCATCCTGCTCCTAATGCGACCAAACTGACTATTCCAATGCATCTGGATGGGTACATTTATGCTAGGTATGGTCCTTTTTTTCACCCAAACATGTCGAAACAGTCCGAGCTACATTGTACCGACGATATCCCTGAAGAGTCCAAAGTGTAAAAAGGTAGCAATCTTTGACGAGATGTTACTCAAAAATCGTATCACTTAGAAACATTCTGTCTAAGGCAATACGATCATGTAGAGTGCCTCTACAATAACCTCTCTCAGTTTTTTATATCTCTAAGACATTTACCCGTGGTCAAAGGTTTCCGGCTGCCCCGAAAATTGTTAGAAGGAGGTAGTGTAAAGTTGCAAAGGGGTGTAACTTTCATCTTGCTCCTGATGCGACCAAACTGACTATTTCGATGCGTCTGGATGGGTACATTTACACTAGGCATGTCCTTTTTTTCACCCAAACATGTCGAAACAGTTCGAGCTACATTGTATCGACGATATCCCTGAAGAGTCTAAAGTGTAAAAAGGTGGCAATCTTTGACAAGATGTTACTCAAAAATCGTGTCACTTAGAAATATTCTGTCTGAGGCAACGCGATCACATAGAGTGCCTCTACAATAACCTCTCTCAGTTTTTTATATCTCTAAGGTGTTTGCCCGTGGTGAAAGGTTTTTTGCTGCCCCAAAATCGTCAGAAGGAGGCAGTGTAAAGTTGCAAAGCATTGCTAAGAAATCCTCAATACTCAAACACTCCAATGAACTGAAGCAAATTCTTCTTAGGCGCAGATGTAAGGGTACACAAGGGGAAAATGACGCCTAGATGACTTAGTGCATTTCTATGACTTCATTCACATGTTTAAATGTTTGAGAAACTCTCCTTTACTAAGCACTTGTCCTCATGTCAATGTTAAGCTTTATACCTCCTAGGCGCTTAATTAGGTGATTTCATTAGATACAACTTACCCTCAGGTGCCAATGTAGCTTCTTCAATCCATCACACTTCTAGGTACTCAAATTTGAGGTCTTGGACTTGTATCTTATTCCTAGGCGCAATTGGATGATCTTCCTAGATCTAGGCGCTCATGATGGTGGGAAATTACATGAAGGGGCGCCTAAGTCCAATTTGACTTTGTATTTGATATTTTATGACTCCAATTGACTAGGAATGGCTCACTTTCTAAAGTGTTGACTCAATAATGTAAGTTTAAGGTCTTTTCCTCCTAGGCGCCAATTAATGAGTTCACTAGATGCAATTTCTCCTGGACTTGAAGATTGTGAAAGAACTTGAAGCTTGGATGGATGTCTTCGAATGTTCGATGAAGAAGTGTTCCAACTTGAAAGGCCCTTTGAAGTGTAGATATTGATGATAACACTTTCCCTTATATGTGAAGTAGATGACTTCTCAAGGAGGCTTGAATGTATCAGAGGGACTTGAAACTGAATGGATGTCTTTGGAATGCTTGATGGTGATGAGAAGTTCCTTTGGAGCGGCTACATGCTGATCTTGAAGTGATGATTGATGAAGAATCTAGTTGATACTTGAAGATGAATGGAACTTGAAGTGATAGATGGAAGTCTTTGAACATGATGCAACTGGTGATGTTGTTGATGAAGAAGACTTGAAATATATCTTGTTGTGACCTCTTGGAGCAGCTACCTCTTGAAGTGGTGTTTCCTTGGCAGTGATTACTTCCATCTTAACTCTCTGGCATGAATGAATGTGAAGGGCTCCTTTGGAGCAGCTACATGATGACTCTAGGCGACTCCAAGTTCTTTCTCCTACCTTTTCCTTCAATCTTCCTACAATACAAACCAAGAAACACACCAATCCTCATGATAAACATTTTATAACACAAAGGACTCCTATTTAAACATGGAATAATCTTACTACAAATCTAGGCACATATATAGGTAAAAAGATGAGCAAAGGGCGCCTAACACAAGTTGGTCCATATTTATCACTTTAAATGATTTCAAACAATTGTAATTACTTAAAGAGGTCAATCTCCCTTAAGACATTCATTCAAAAGGTGTCTTTTAATACAATTTCTCCCTTAGGCTCCAGAATGGGTTTGTACTGATGGAGAGTGCGCCTAGATTTAAATGTCTTTATACTTGCAATTTTGCAATTCTAAATGATGAGACATGTCTTAGAATGAATTCTATCTTTCAAGCACTCACTCCAAAAGGCCATCTCATGTAATTTCACCCAAGGCGCTCATTGAGGTGTCCTTAGAGGCTAAAGTGCGCCTAACTCAATTGCCTTTATCTTTATCATTTTTGTACTTTCAACAATTGAAAATGACCTAGAGTGATCCTTTCTCTCAAGGAACTCACCTATTGATATGAAATCAAGCTATTTCCCTTAGGCGCAATTTTAGGCTTGTATGGGTGAAAAGTGCGCCTTACATCCTTAGGTGGTTCTTTCTAATTCTCAATGATTTCAATCAAATGCCAAGTGTCTAAGGAAGCTTTTGTCTTGAGATGATTAAATTTTGAGGTTCAAATTCCTTCCTCAATCAAGGCACAATCTGAGGGTTGTATAGATGAAAGTTGACTTCAACTTGGGCGCTCATTTGAGTTGGGAGGAGCTAGAATTTACACCTAGATTGGAGATAGATATTTTGGCTTATTTGATAATGGTCTCAAGTCTCTCTACCAAGGCGCATTTTGATGATGTTCTTATTTAAACTCTTATGAAGACTATCTCATCCCTAAGCGCTCATCCTCATGATTCTCATGCACTTAGACTTCAAGGCACCAAAACTAGTAGGAAAATTCACAATGAGTGCCTTTACTTTGGAAGAATTTCTTATTGATCATTAGGCACACTTTGGAGTTGATATGTACTTCCTTTACTTCCATGTACTCAATTCATCATAATTATTGTCAAAGACTTCTCCAAGTTGATTGATAACATGCTTCTTGATGTTAAGATCCTTCATTCACTCCTTCTTAGATCTAGGCACTCATGATGGTGGGAAATTACATGAAGGGTGCCTAAGGTTCAAGATAGGTTCTTTCCAGTCATCTTAACTTTCAATCATTGTAGTTAATCTCAAAAGACATCATCCAAAATGAGAAAACTCCAAGACTTGTCATTGTAAGTTGATTTCCTCCAAGGCGCCAATACAAGGTTCTTTTGAAGGCAAAGGGCGCCTAGGCTTATGGGCCTCAATTTGATGTATTTATTGAAAGCTCAAGGTGAATTGATGCTTATTGGAAATGCCACTTAGTCCTTCATTTGCATTATAGGCACCATTTCCGATTGACTTATATACTCCTCCTCATGCTAGGGTGCCATAATGAAGTGGTTTAGACAATAGGTGCGCTTCACTTACTAGAGGCTTGTTCTCCTTCCACCTTAGGTGCACTTTCATGGTGGAACAGGTGTCAATGGGTGCCTTGTCTTAAATGAATGCTCTCTCCAAGTTGGGCACCCTTTTGAGGCTTTATGAGTTTCAAATTGTGCCTTAACCCTTCATGCTTGTTGCTCAATGTTTGAATGTTTAAGAAAGTCTCCTTTAGGTGCTCATCTTAATGACTTTTTCTCAAGGCGCAATCATCCTAATGACTTGGATATTCATCCTAGTGTTTCAGGATATCAGGCTACCAGACTTAGTCATTTTCAGGATCTCAAACATAAAGAATAATATGATGATTCATTTTTTTGTATTGCATATATTTGACATTTATGCTACTCGTAAAGAATATTAATATTTTCTATTCAACATGATGATTCATTTTTTTTAAATACAAATTTTATCTTTTAGTTCCAAAATGAGGTTTAGGTGATACTTGAATAACAATAGCTATCTTATTGGATCAACAAACATCCTATGTAATACAATTGGACTTTAAATATTTGAAGTAGCCATCTACAAATATCCATTCAAATGTGGATTTATAATGCAAGTATGGACGCCATCAATAAAAAAGATTTGTATTAACCAAATATCCATATAGGCATACATCAATATCTGTCGATATAAGTATAACATATATACAAAATAGCCATATAGGCTTACAAGAATGCCATATATGCATACAATGTCAACTATATACAATACAAAATATATGTCCACAAATGCCATATAGGCATACAACAAAGGAACACAATAAAAAGTCATTCCCCTCTGGATGGTGAAGAGAATAGATCACGGGTAGCCTTTGATCTTCTAGGGGATGGAGACGTGCATGTGGGTGGTCTACTATGAACCTGAGGACTGCTCCTCCTATTTAGTTCTTCTTGCATCTTTAGCTGTTACAATAAAAAGTATAGACATTAATATATAGAAATTACATGTTATAAAAAATGAAACATTTAACAAAATAATCACTTACCGCTACCATATAATCTGTCTCCTTACTTGCCTCAGTAGCAAGAATAGGCTGTGGTGATGTCATGTCCTATAGAAACCATCTAGATAGAAATTAAACTTCAAATCAATAATCTTTTGATTTTTCAAAAATAGACAACTATAACAATGAATGTAAATTAAAATTTACTAATCTGCCTCATACCCCTGTCAATGCCATGGAGCTATGAATTACAGAGGCCACACCCTGCTCCATTGCCCTATGAACATGGGGAGGTGTCTCCACAGCCTGCATCATCTAGAAATAAAACATTATTCAATTACGAAAACTATAATAGTGATGCAAATCATGGCTCCTAACATACACACACGTTCATCTAAACATGGAAGTACACACAATAAAGCACACAAGTCGCATACAAAAATCTAGTAAGTACAATTCATTCATTAAACTATTTATTTTATTACCTCTGTAAAGCTTTGAAGTCCACCACCGCTGGCAAGTGTTGCCATGAAATCTACAATATTAACCTATTCAACATCCAAAATTAGATATTAGAAAACCATTCATATAATGATGCTATTCACATGTAATATTTATAATTGTTTACTAGTTACATACCCCGACAGTAGATGATCTAGTGTAAAATGCAGGTGGAGAACCACTGAAAATAGCATCGACACTATGACCCTGAAATTTCATTAAAATCATCAATTTAAATTAGTTAATCTTTACCTGAGTATCAAGGCCGAAAGTCTCACTCAGGAGGGTATCTGTCATCACCATCTGCTTAGCTACAGATGTAGCCTATGCACCTGCATCCTGACTATCCATGGGGTCATAACCACAGGCTGACCCGCAAGCCTAGCAAGCATGGGGTGGGATACTCCTCGCACTATCTCCCAACCCACTCTATGCTGTAGGACCGGCATGCTCTATGATGCTCTGGGTCAAGGCACTAATGGACTGAAGTGTATCAACCTCAACACTCTCCTTCACAATGGAAGGGATAGAAACATGCTCATGGGCTGATTTGCTGATTACTCATCTCACTACCTGCTGTGGGTCAAGACGTGCCCCTGGTCTATCTTGTGCTGACCCCCCACCTCTACCTTGGAAGTCCTGCATATCAAAATAGTTTAGCACTTTATTGAGGACAAAATCGTAGTAGAGTTTCCTCAAAAAGTATTGTGGGCCTCATTATTATTGCATGGTGGATGGTCAAAAACCATCCACCACCTCTACCCAAAATTGTCCCTTATCACTTGGTTGTTGCACCAATGGATAGGGAACCTCTTGCATGTAATGGGTGGAGGTTGATTTGTTTGTGAGTTTGTGAAAATCAAACAGAAGTCTAATTTTGTGATTTGTAATTTTTTCACATCTTGGTATGACAGCTTGTCTGCATAATAATCTCTAAACTCTCTCCTCTTATTCATCCAACTAGTTATTTACTTGCTAATTGAATCTACATTTGATAACATAGATTCAATAGATTCAGCAAGCGTGGACCTATGCAAGGTTGAAGTGGAAGGATCTTTCAACCTTGCAATTATATCTTTAATTTCTTGTTTGTTGTTTTTAATTTGCCCCATTATATTTTCTTGTGTTCTAGGGGCATGTCGAGGAATGGATGGAGGAGGTTGTTGTTCTGCAGGATTTTGTGGAGGAGGAGGAGGAGATGCATTTACATTTCATGACAATTAACAAAATTTACATCAAAAATTAACTCAAACCTACCTATTTAGAAACAAATTCAAACAAAAAAACAAATAAAACTCACACCTTTGGCATGCTTGACATCATGGAGGCATTTTGGCGATGAATTGCAAAGATTTTTGTGTTGAATTGAGATCTCCAAAATGCGAGCGTGCTTCCTAGGGTTTGCAGGCCGTGGGTATATAGGAGGAAAAAGAAATGAAATGAAGTGAAGTGCTTTTTTTTTTATTTATAAAAAGTAATAACGTGCTCGCGTTATAACGTGAGCATGTTATGGTTTGGTTTTGATGAGCCTTAGGCTCATCATTACCAAACCATAACGTGAGCACATTATAACGCGCTCGCGTTATGTATTATTTTTTTTTCAAAACAATGTGGTCACTTTTTGGCCCCCCATCTTTTTGCACTTACCCAAGAGGTATATTGGGAATCCTTATGTATATAAAAGTACTATTTTACAGTACTTACAATAGCAATAAAAACAACAACCATGTTCTGAGATAAATTCAAAAAATTATATGAAATCCCATCATCGCCTTCTCACCGAATTCGATAATTTTTGTACTAGAATGAAATATAACTTTTCAAGATGCAAGGGATGAAAAAGAAGAATGGAAAATCACTATTATAAATTAAATCACATATTAGAAACATTTAAAAATAACTAAAACTAACTATGCTAAAATCCACACCCAAAATCCTATAAAACACACAAACTGAACACAAGTAGCTGAAAACTGCATCTTTGAAATCATAGTCACAACCTCTTAGTGAGATTGTCCTATTGAACCAAAGGGATTTCATAATCTAGTATAAGAAATAAATGAGTTTTCATCCACTAATCTCAATCTCCAATGGTTTCCTTCCATATAGGATACTTAAGAACAGAAGTTCAAATAATTTCATGAAAGATAAATTGGCAAAATATATCAACTATAGAAGTTGTCTGTCTTCAATAAAAGTTGGGGCACAAATCCCAATGTCCCAAAAAGACAAAATAAATATTAATTAAAAATATTTACACTGAGAGGCATTCTACAGTCACAATTGGGGTGGAAGAAAGGAGCCTCAAGATTCTAGATTCCATGTAAAGAAAAACCTAAAAAATAGATTGGAATATTCAAAAACTCAAAAATAGTGCAAATGATTGTTCACATTCTTGGCAGTGGTAGGGTGTATGCATTGTAACAATTTGTAATTCCATCTTAATTATTTGTAACACCAAATCAAAAAACACATTATTCATGAAGTGTTGATTGTATTCTGTCGTACTAAGTTGTAACCCTAGTAGCCTATCACCTATTTGGTATTTACTAGATCAATTTATATTAGTTTTCACTATAACAATCTTGTGATTTGAATGATAATAATAGTTCCTCTTTTAAGATTTTTCTCATCTTTTGTTATAACAATGTTCTAAATTGTGCATTAATTTAGTCTCCTCAGGGTTAGAGTGAGAGCTCTTATCACATTTTGCATGTTGGTTGACTAGGGTAATCATAACTACAAGATTTGTTAAAATTCATTTTAATTACGCTTTGATGGATGTCCATACTTTTTCATGTATTCTTCAAAACATGACGCAGACACAATCGTGGATGAGTCAGCTCCGATGTAGCACATGGACCCTCTCCTTTCTTCTAGTGATCTCCAAGTCACTCTCACTCTCATGGCAGAAGCCAATCGAGCAAAGGTGATACCTGAGGGTCACTTGGCAGAGGACTTCATGAAGAGCAGTCAGCCTAATTAGGGGCCTGTTGTTGTTTTGGATTTGTCTTATTCTTCTATGGCAGTGGTTGTTGAGATGACTATATGACTTGAAGGGTCACTTGTGGTTTGTCTCCTATTGGGGTTTTTGAGATTCTAATGCCTGGATGGATCTTGATTTGCTTCGTTTGTGCTTCTAGTACGTTGTAGTCTAGTTTTAAAATCTTGTATGTGTGTTGAATTTGTCATTCTTGTTGTATAATCCTAATGAAGTGTTGTTGTTCCTGTGTGAGTTGTGGTCTTGGGTTTAACTCTCCAATCTCCTTGAGGACTGCCCTCACCCAATCACCTCTAATTCCAAGGCACATTCAAATTCTTGAATAGAGAGAGTGAATTTGAGTTGGCCTAGAGTTGACTCTTTGACTTAGTGATGTGAACTAAGGTTTTTCTAGGTGTTTTGTTGAGTTTGTTGACCTTATGATGAAATCAAGGAGTTTTGACTTATGTTGACTTTATGTTGACCTCATGATGAAATCGAGGGTTTGTATGAACTTGTTTTTATTTTTCTGATGTTTTCTAATGTTTATGGTATTTTGTGGGTGTTGGTATGAAATGCAAGCTATGATGTATGCAAACAACTTTTTGTTCTTTTCTCCAACTTTTGAAATAAAGTGAATTAAATTAATCCAAGAATTGAAATATGTATACAAAATAGAATGAAATTACCTAATTCAATTACTCTATGTTTTTGTATTTTCAAGATTAATTTTGGACTATGCTAGGAATTGAAAAGTACATGAAATGACACTAATCTAAAATTACAATTTAACTACTTAAAACAAGCTAATCTAACAACACAAATTAACCTGTCAAGGAAATCACAATGACAAGATTACTATTCCAAGAGCAAGATTGGTGATCTAATTACTACTAAAAACATGAAAAACCTATAATATGGAGATGCATACCCTCAGAAATCCCTATGTATGGAAACCTCCTTGTCCTCTTGCAGTAGCAGGGTTGTCCTCTTGGCGGCAAGTGGGATGTGGAAGCAATTGAAAGAGCTTTGGAAAGATTTGAATGAGCTCAGTGTGAGCTAAGAGAACTATGACTTGAGAATTTGCGAGCATAACAATGCTATGAAGCCTTTGAAGGCTTTGGCAAAATAATAACAATAAGCAAAAGACACCTAAGTCCTGCAATGAGCATAAGCATGCTAATTGGAGAGAAAAAGCTAAGCAAAAGATGGATTGCAATAATGAAATTGCCTCCCCTATTGCTTGGAGGAGGGGGGTATTTATAGTTTGGTAGAGCAAAAGAGGGGTGGGTTGATTGAGGAGTTAACTCCATTGATTGGAGAGTTAACTTGCTTGATTGATTAGATGACTAAATAGACTAGAGAGTGAACTAACCTTGAAAGCTTATCACAAAAGAAGAAATGGAGTGAGCATGATATGGAGAAGAGTTAACTAGAATAAATTGGGCTAAATTTGCATGATTGGGAGTGTTGATTAAGTTAATTATGGACTCCTCTATGTTTATCTTGAAATTGCATGCAAACTAGGCGAAAACAAAGTCTTTTTGGGCTCAAATCGAAGGAGAAACTTGCGTTCAAAATCTGCAAGGGTCACCCCTTTCACTAGGGCATGTCATCCTGGGTGACCCTGGGGTGACCCATAAAGGGTGACACCTAGGAAAAAACTAAAAGCTGTGTATGCTTAGTTAGGGTATGAAAAGGGGGTCTGGCATCTGAAACAGGGTGCAGGACAACTTCAAGCAGGATCTCCTGGGGAGTTTTGGTCATTAATAGGGGAGACCCATAGAGGAGGAAATATCGACATAAACTAAATGATGGGTTCGGTATGTTAGGCTATCTAGAGGCCTCCTAGGGTCATAGACCTTTAGAATGGGATGTGGAAAGGTGGAATTAGAAAGAAAAAGTGAAAAATAGACATGTAGGAAAGGAAAAAATGTGACAAAAAGAAGAATCAACAAGGGGGAAAAGGAGAAAGGTTAGGAAACTAAAGAATCAACAAGGAAAATCTAATCAACACGTGTCTCCAAGAGGAGTGATTATGAGTGGATGTTATTATCCACGCTTTCGTGTACATGATTGGGATTTCCTATCATCATGGGGTCCTCGTGGAAGCTCATGCATCATTTTAGTGCTTACATATTTTCCCCCTCGAGGATGGTAGTCTACATGAAAGGTAGGTATCGTTCCCAAAATAGGCCTTTCTTGTCATTGATTTGTCTCAATTGTACCTACAAATAGTAGCATTAGTTTGACATTTGAAATATTAAGATAAACTGAACAAACATACCATGAGTTGCGTCACAAGTTTGACTCTATTTCACCATTGGTGACCTGTAAGGATGAAAGAACACAAAATGAAGTGCAAAAACACTAAAAAAGCAAGAAACTACTTCTAAATGCATAATTGGAAGTTAAACTAAGACAAGAGGAGTGAAGAAATTTGTGAAAAGGGGTTGATTGTTGATGAATTCGTGCATGCAAGCAGTCATTGGAAAGCTTTCATCTAGGTGATTGCAATGAAGGAGACAAATCATTCTTCTACTAAGAATCAGGTACGAACAATGTGATTTTCTACCTTCAAAACCCTAGTTTGCATTTTGTCAATTTTCCTGTGAATGATTTCATTTTTGCAATTTTTTTTCTGTCGCATTGTGTTTGTTTCATCATTTAGTGTGTAAATGTGCTTTCATTTGTTGAAATCAGGTAGAATTTTGCTATTTTTATGAATTTTTAGCATGATGGGGGGGGGGGGGTTGATAGGGTTGCTCCTTTCACCATGGCAGGTTGTCCTGGGTGACCCAGTTATTTCACTCAGGTCACCTAGGGAGTTTTTCCCTCCTAAAAGGGTTGACTTTGCCTATTTGATTATGCCTATAATTTGATGCATGACCATGTTTCTATGTTTCCATTTTTCACTAAATTTGACACCAATCTCATCATTTTATTGCAATTTTGTGAAGAATATATGTTTTTTGTGATTTTCTGAGTTTTGATGAGATTTAACACATGACCTTCTTTGTTCTTAATAGGATGGACACATTCAATGGAATGTAGGCCGTGAGTAGAAATGGATTTCAGATGCTTACATGGCCCTCTCTTTAGGAGATCATGCTATCTTGAAGAAAGCAAGACTTGATCAAATATGTCATGTTCTAGTCGTCCATGCTACTTCTCACATTTGCTGTGACATTTTGAGCTACTGGGATGCTAACAAGAACACTTTCATATTTTTGTCTAGGTTTCAAGGGAGTGGACTATCACTCTTTACAATGTTTATCGCATCTTAGAGGTTCCTGTGAGGGGACAATGACTTATTCTTCCTGAGAGCAATTCACTTTCTGAGAGGCAATCATGGGCATCCATCATGGGAGTATCTTACTTTGAGATGCAGATGATGGTCCAACTTACTTCGGTTCCTTGACTTCCTATTTCTCCTTTGAGGAAGTACCTTATTGGTCTAATTTCTTTAAAGTTGTCAGGAGATAAGGGAGCATCCAACCTTTCTTGGGCACCAAACATTCAGTGCATAGAGTGTGGCACCGTGTTTGCATGGGGTGTTGACATTTTAGCCATGGTCTACAACGACTTCTACCACATTTTGCATCGAGGAGCTCTTGCATTTAGTCATTCTTCTTTGATCATTACATGGATTTATGAGCATATGACCATTTCAGAGGGAGATTCCACTTCCTATCCCTAGACTTCTAAGGGCTACACGATGGGGTCGACTTGGTCACTTCGACACTAGCTTACCTACAATGACTACCTTAATTGATGTTGACATGATTCTTGGTCCCTATATTGATATGGAGGGTGCATGGCTTGGTGACACTCAAATCAAATCATTTTGTAGGGGCATGGTTCAACTTTCTGATTGAAATGGTTTTGTGGAGCTTCACCACATTGAGAGAGTCTTACAATAGTTGAGTGATGACTTTCTAGAGGACTTGCCTCTAGTTCCCACTTATTACAAGACCATTCAGGAGATGGGAGACTCTGAATAGGGGACGAGCATATGGAATCCCTTGACCCCTGGTGTCCCAATCACTAGGCTAGTTTTTACACCTCATGGCTCTAATTCTACTCATAGGGGAGGAGAGGGTCTACTCCTCACAATTTGATTGTTCATGATGATTCTGACTCTACCGATGAGGACTACGATCCAAAGGGAGAGGATCTTGATGAGATCAATGAGGGAGAGGATAGAGAGATTCCTCTTGATGAAGAAGCTATCACACCTCCTGCTTGTGATCATGTCTTAGATGGCCCCTCTTGGGAAGAGGGTGATCCTTGTGAGTACCCTTTCTTTACTCCTTGTTTTTTTCATTTTTGCATACTTGGATCATTTGACTAACTCTCTCTTCTAGCTTTCTTCTCTTTAGGAACTGCTATAGGATGGAGGTGTTGATGGGTGTTTTTGCATGCAACAATGTAGATGAAATATAGAGTATCCCACTATTACTCTTGAGTCTATACACATCCTCCATTCTCCATCTTTCTTTGGTGCTAATAGTGAAAGTACTACACATCATCTTAAACTTTCTCTGATCAACCCTTTTCTCAATAGCTCTTGTATCTGTCTATTTAGCTCCACATTTTCTATTGGTGTCACCCTATGTTGCACTTTGTTTGGTAAATTGGCTCTAGGGATGAGATCCATATGATGATTGATACTTCAGACTAGTGGTAATCCTTCTGGCACATTTTTTGATACAATATCTTGGTATTCTATTAACAATTCTACTATTTCCTTCTGCGGTGGTTCTTCTCATTTTGTAGTGATATTTTATGCACCTTGGGTACTGTACTTCTTTGGAATCAATGCAAAACGCATGTTTTAATATCTCAATCCATCCAAAAATTTCCTTCGATCTACTAAACAAACTTCACTCTTGTTCTCTTCTTCCAAAGGTATCAAGATATGCATTTTGCCATGGGTATGTGCATGGAAATGGGGGACCAAAAGGGGGTCAAAAGTGGCCACTTTTTTTAAATCAATAAAAACTGATTTTGGATGAGAAATTAAAGATAACCACACTCATTTAATTAGAAGATGTGATAAGAACAAGATTGGTAGTGCTCTGAATCTAGTTTATAAAATACTATTTTTTTCTAAAAATGGTGGAGATTAAGAGTTTTAAATAGGGGGAGCACACAAAGTGCTCCTATTTTTGTCAGAAAAATATAACATAGTGTATGGTGTGCTCCTCTTAAAATTTCAATTTTTTTTAAGTATTTGATAAAGCACTTCCGTGGAAAATTAGCTAACATCATGTAGCTTATGCCTAATTTTTATGTTAATTTTTTAATGAATATATGATATTTTATGAATCTTCAAAGTGGAAACATCCTGAAAAATGAAAATTTGAGCGTGCTCCCCCCTAATTTTTTGAAAACTAATAAAAAATAAAAAAATTCAATGTGTATAGAATTGAGTCTAGAATCTAAAAATGTAATTTGTTTCAAATTTTGATAAATGCTTAAAAAATGACACCAGAAATACTAGACATAGGTTTTCTGAAAAAAAAAAACATTAGTAAAAGAAGTTCAAGATGGAAAACTTAATGCTATCAAACTTTTGAAAATAGTACATGGTTAGAAAGCTAATAAAAACTTCAAGTTGTCCTGGCATTTTTTCATATTGGCATTGAAAAATGTGTAAACCTAATGGAGAGCATGCATGAGATTTGGTTGAATTTTCTAACTTTTGTTGAAAACACATCAAAGGCATCCAAAAGGTACCTCCAACCCTTTGGGTTGGATACCCAAGGCAAATCCAACCCTTAGGGTTGTTATTTCCCAAAGGAGGCAAAAATGAATCCTTGAACTTCCTTCACTCTAGAGTATGTTCATGTCTAGGAAGAGACTAGGGGTATATACATAAACTAAAAATTTAAGTATAAGAAGGTTTTATCATTTACCTCTTATAATTTACTAGAAGGATGTTTGAGAGTGGTTTCAGATCTATAGGAATTAAATTACAGATTCTAGAATTTGGAGGATCCCTTAGATTTCAGACTTAGTCAGATTTTCAAGGTTTCAAGGTTTTAGACTTAACCAAATTTAGGGGTTTAACATGTATCAGGTAAAGGCATAGGGACTCCTTAGGACATTTACATATGTACATTTACCTTCTTATACTTTAAGTTATATTTCATGTATATACTTTCAGGATGTTTGACATTGGTTTTAGATCTCTAGGAGTTATAATGCAGATTCTAGCTTTTGGAGGATCCTATCATTTTTTAGACTTAGTCAAATTTTAGTAATTAATAGGCTCCTATTATCTTGTAGTTGTTTAAGAGTAGTTGTAACTATTCAAAAGAATCATCAAGCCTCTCCTTAGAAATAGGAGGACCTATTATTATGCAAGACACTTGACAAGGAATCCAAGGAAAATACTAAGTCAAGTTCAAGAAAGTGGTAGTTGTCTAAGCATTTTCTTAGGAGATTTTCAAGCTTGAAGACTAGGTCTCTCTCTCTCTCTCCAACTCTCTCGTTGCCCCACTTTCTATATTCCCCCCCCCCCACCCCCCCCCTCTCTCTCTCTCTCTCATTATCTCTATATGTCTCTCTCCCCCCATCTCTTTCTTTCTCTCTCACTATCTCTTTATATATCTCCCTCTTCCTCTCTATCTCTCTCTCTAACCCTATCTTTATATCTCTCCCTCCCTCTATATATCTCTCCCCCCTCTCTATCTCTCTATCTCTTTATATTTCTCTTTCGTTCTATGTCTCTCTCTAACTCTATATCTTTCCCTCTCTAATGCTATCTCTCTAGATCGATATTTTACAATTGTTTCTTTAAAATTACTTAATATTTTAATTCTCTTAAACTTAATTCAATTTATGTGACTCCAAAATATAATTTCATTCCATCTATTTTTAATAATATTTTAAATATTTATTTAATAACATATAAATAAAAAAATCAACTAACATCTACCAAATAATGTCCATCCCTTTAATCAAAATGATTATTAATTTATTAAATACAATATAGAGTACTTTTAGTTTTTTTAATAAATATCTACTATTAAACTTTTAAATTTTAATTAATGATTGTTTTGATAAAAAGTGCATCTAAAATGCTTGATAGACATTGCCCGATTACCATATGCATTTCTTCATATTAAATAAAATTAATAATAAGAATAAGGCAATAAAATAACATAGGGGATGGTAAAACAACATATGGTAAATTGTAATATTCTCTGTGGGGTGTTTCTTCAAATATTTATTTTCCCATGAGATAAATTTAGATTAAAAAATATTTATTTATAATAATTATTGGCTTTGACAAAGCTCCTATTTTATTTTCCTTTCGTAAATGGTGCATCAAAATAAATAAAATTAACAAGTATAAGATGACAAAACAACATAGGGGACTCAAAATTATGTCTCCTATTTCAAGATAAAACACATTAGTGTATCATTTAGAATGTTCTCAAAGCTGTATAGAATCATACACTAGAAATCTAAATTGAACACCTAATAAAAAGTGGTAAAAAGATAATATGCATAAGCACAAAAATGTAATAAAACTTTATCACTCCTTACACAACATTAAAATTGAAAGAAATTTGTTGAATCATTAATAATAGTAAGTGTTGCTTAGTCTACAAGATCATAACCCTAACCCTTTGGAAATTTCAAAAACTTTCTTTTTCTCATATCAGACTCGAAAATAATTCGTGTGAGGAACTTCTTCCTGCATAACAATATAATCATCATGAATAATAATTTCACGATAATTCTCCTTAAAATCAACAAAACTAGGATTTAGATACCTACTTCTATAGGATTCATGATACCCAATTCTACAAGGCTCTTAGATGATGAGCTTTTTGAACAAAAAAGTGAATGTTGTTTACTTGAACACTAGTGGAAGGTTGAAATAAAATTTTTAATGTAAGCAATTCAACATAGAGTCAAAAAATAAATAAATTATTAAGGCACAAATATCATGGCTTGAGCTTCATACCCTTGGTCTGTAATTTTTCCTTCTTCCATGTATCCTTAGCCTTGGCATTTTCAAACCATTAGAGCACGTTCTTTTCTGCTCCCCAGCCATAGCGCTGAAGCTGGGTGGTAATTTCTTTCATTTGTTCTAAAGGAGGACTTCTGGCTCCACTCATGTAAATAGACTCTAATATTCTCTTTTATTCTGGTGTCAGCTTCCATCTGCAGCTTTTGCTCCCACTACTTCATTTCTTGTAAAATCCCTCAAAACCATGTCAAAGCACAAAATCAACTCAAAAGTAAATGAAGTAAATAATCCACTTAAATACAACTTCCAAAAGATAAAAAGGAGTTTAATTAATCCACTTAATTACAATATTAAAATAAATAATAATTTCATAAATAAGATTCAATAGAGTCAATAAATCTTCACAAAGAAAATATCATTGATATAAATCAAATAAGTCATTAAATCTTACATCTTGCATGCTCATTCGATGTAAAAGCACTATAAAATCATATACATAAATCCATTGGCAAGCATGCCATAATACATCCAACAATAACGAACAACATGAATAAATAAATAATTACACTCTCCAGCTGCACAAACCAAGTAGCCCACCACTTGCAAGTTGAGAGACGGGAACATGGCTTAGGTGCTTTTCCACCCAACCATGAAGTATTTACACTTCCTTGGATCCCTTCCTGAAATGAAGGAAACCTAGCCCTGCACGAAATGTCTAGCTGCCTAGAAACAACTGGTAGGAGGGAACACCCAATGCAACCCTGATGTCTGAATGTACAACTCTAAATAATGAAATGCAGACTGTCTCACAATAGGATGTGGCAGAGATATATATAAATAAGTTTTCTAGACAATAAACATCTATTTCAATGTTATTCCGATTAGATCTAATCATTTAAATAAATTGGTCCAATCCTGAAAAGAGGAAAAGCCATCTCTGAATATCCACATTCAGCATCGCCATCCCAAAAGTAATCCAATACATTCCTAGATAAAAATCTACCTTCTTTTCCCAAGAATAAAATAAGCAAGTAATTAAATAATCCAAGGAATAAAGATCCAAAATCACCTATGACCACTTCTGATCCCCTTCCCATGCATTAATGAAGAAAGCACACTTTTCAATCAAGCAGTAATGAAGAATCATCATAAAGCAACATAGATTTTGTAATCTGATTATATTCTCAATTTGTATTCACATGGTTAAATAGATTGTAGAAACTAATGATTTTACTTCATATCCAATACTATTTCATAATCCAAGAAATAAAATCAAATGATGATGTTTGACTACTCCACTCTCATACAAGCGGTTTCATGCCTACTTATGTCAAACATTATTTCTATCTTTCCTCAAGATCAAGTAAATAGAATAAAACAAATCAATGTTCTCCTATAAATCATTTCAAAAATCCTAAAACACCAAAACTCTAATCAAGGAAACACACCTTCCAAGCAAATAATCCATCTTTTGTTCATACAATTCATCCATAAGTTTATCAAATTCATATAATTTCTAATCCATTTTTTAGTCATAATTCACCATCTAATTATCATTCTAAGTTATTAAACCATCTTACTATCATATCTGTGATAGGAGCTATCTCAGTCTATTTCCATAAGTTTTATAAGATAATCAAAAACCTTACTATCATTTTTGTGATAGGAAGTTCAGAATCAAGAAAACAGTCTTCCTATCGCAGTTATGATAGGAACTACAACAGAAAATAATAAAATAAGGAACATAGCTTTGCAATCTTCTAATATCGTTCAAGGATTGATCAACAAATAGTAAACGAATAGTCGGCTATAGGAATTCCCTATTTTCTTCTAAGTTTAAGAGTGTTATATTCACATTGGTTGTTCAATAAAATAAGTCGATTCTTTAACAAGAACTAATTCCAAATAGCATACAGAAGATAATAGCTACATTATATTTGACAGAGAATAATTAAACAACACCCGGGGATTCAGTTATCTATTGTTTCAACAGTTTCAACCAGATCAAGAAAAGAGGCGATTTACTTATCATAAAACCAGAATATCAAGAAAATAAGGATAAGAACAATAGGTCAATCCCAAAAGTCACGCTGAAGTTTATGTAGATTGGTGACAGATGGTATAAGGTAGGTCAATTTACTTAGTAGTAATAAAACAAAGGCAAAAAGGAACAGAAGGCCACCCAGCTCCTCAAGCGATGGTAGGGTTGAAATAGTTCATGAACCGATTGGGACATAAAACTTAGACAAGCGCAGTAAGAGTGTATTTTCAGCGGTCAACATGCATCTTGTTCTATGGTTAAGGAGAATAATAGGTTGGTTAGAACAAAGGAACCCAATGCCCATTTTAAAGGTCAATTAGCAATCAAAACAGAGGCAAAACGTAAGCCTGAAATACTATGTTTTAAACAGGCATAAACAACCATTAATTATTGCTATTAAAACCAAGAAAAGTACCTGGTAACTTTCTTGCAAACAGGTCAATTACTTGCTGTGGTCTCTTCTCTTCTTTTTATCCTGTCGCTGCTCCAAAATGATTAAACTTCTTCTCTGTTGTTGAAAGATAGTGGTGCCAACCTTCTGTTGTTTTTCTCACGCCAATAAAAGGAACATGCTTATCTTTTGTTAAACTGCTCACTAACTATTATAGATATCTTTAAATCCCTTTTGGATTTTGTTCTACTCTTCCCCATCTTTCCGAAATAATTTACAGTTTTGAATTTTGTTGAGATATGACTAGGATATCATCATTTTTCTAGGACTATTTTTAACTGTTTCTGAAAATGCCTTTCTCTTTTTTTTTTCTAGTTCTTATGTACCTTCCATGCTCAAAAAAAAAATAATCTCCCTCCAATTTCATGCATATAGAATCCTCTAACTCCTTCCTCTTTTATTCATAATTAAAAACCTCTTCTTAATTTTAGCATTAGAAAGATTTAGGTTTTGAAAAGTGAAGTTAAATTTCAGTTTGCATGCGAAAACTCCCAATTTTCTTTAAAGAACTAAAGGTTAAAATAGCTTTATTATTATTACTATCATTTGCATGATAGCAAGTTGTTTTTAATTCTCTTTTATTTAAATTTCTAAATATAATAGCATTATTAATATACTTAACTATTTTTAATAAAACACAATTACTTTAACTCAATCAAGAAGCATATATATATATATATATCTTGCAAATTGAATATAATCTAATTTAGATATTGTCTTCTAAACATCTATAATCATGAAATAGAAAAGCATTTATCTATTTTATTATTTAAATAATTTTAGTTACACTAATTTAAATACACCATTAAAATTTAATCATCACAACAATTTAATAAAATAATGTATTTAAAGTAAACTATTGTAGCGATTGAATACACAGTATTTTCTAAATATTAAACTATCAATCACACTTATTTACCACACATTGATGCAAAAAAAATAGTCCATTCAAAAATGCATATGAAACTATGTGAGTGTGTGATTGCATCAGAATTAACCATCCCGAATAGTTCTTGCCAAGTGGCTAGAACATCTCTACCTCAACCATGTTCTCATCTTTGACGAGTACTTGTATTCATTTGCATTCAACTCAACTTCAATAGGTTAGTTCCCAAAAAACATAGCCGAAGAAAAATATCATAATCACATTGATATTATCTTATGGTTAAATCAATTTTCTAATCTTTCACCAATATAACTTCGTGATAATTACCTTAAAATTACTTAAAGTAAAACAATCATGGTAATTGTTCACTAATCTACAATAATTAATATAGTCCATAAAACGAGATGTGACATCCTTCCCCACTTGGAAGAGACATCGTCCCAATGTCTTATTACACATCAAAATAGTAATGAATCAATCTACCATCAACAAAGTATCAAAGTATCATTAAGGTATCATCAATTCTAACAAGCATATTAATGTCCTTTTACATCCTCCCATGTGGCACCATCCACCAAAGTATTGGTCCTACTTGACCCTATACAAAACAGTATCTCAATTTCACATTTAACATTGTGTCCATCGAATAAATATAAGTATAATCAATCAATCAATTCACATGGCACAAATGCCAATTCAAAGTATATAATCCATCACATGGTACAACTACCACTCAATTACATTTATTCTAGCATAAGAGTAAAATTCATATCTTTAATGCACACCAAGAAGGCATAAATCAATTCATCACAATGCACATGCAATTGCATGGTAACATAATATAATATTAAAAGCTCAGTCCTCCCAAATAAACATTGGTCGAGACCACCAACAGCAAGACAAAAACCCAAAGGTGCACCAACTAGGTCATATCCACTTAGTGTGCAAACAACTCCTCTGAAACTATACCTTTCATATCATTCCTACCAATGGAATTCATTTCCTCTTTCATTACTTGTAACCAACTTTATCTTCAATATGATCTACAATTCAAAATTCTTGGAAAACTCTTCCTTGTCTTCCTCGTGCTTTTGCACAATGCTAAAATAATTTAACTTCTTCAATTTCTTTCTATTCTATGCACTTGGCTATTCACTATATTCAGTTGTTTTGTTTCTATTGTTCAATTCCTTTCCTTTTTCTTTTACCAATCAAATACATTTATCTAACCACAACTCATTTTTTTTTAAACAACTTGTCCTAGATTCATTTTTCCAACTCTCTATTCCAACATATCTTTTTACTATGATTTTTCAAACCACAAATTTTTTCAACGATGTAATTTCCAACAATTTTCTCTTCTATGTCCTTCTCTATCACAATGTGAACAATGTAAAATCTCCTTTTCTTGAAATGACTTCTTAGTACTTGCAAAAACCTATGTCTTTTCTTTTCATTTACCTTGATACATGAGACTTTCATACTTAGTCCCCACAATTGACTCAATGGGCTCTTTGATTCCTTGCCCATGCTTACTCAAATCTTCTCCTATATATTCAATTTCTTTCAAGATTTTTCAAACCAACATTATCATCCAAACAACTAGCTATTAGTAGATTCATCATTATTTTCATCCTTACATTCTTCAACAACCACCAAGTGATTGATAAAAGAACACAAATCATCTATGTCATAGGAGACTTCACAATTTAACAACTTAATTTCCAATTTTCTGTTTAGCGTGCTACAAACAATTGTTTTAACTTATCCTTTTGATCTTTCTATTGCATTTACTTCTTCTAGGTTCTTCAACTTTTCTTGCAATTAATCATTCCTTAAACAACTTCAACTCTTCTTTCACCAATTCTTTTCTCGAAAGGTCATTTTCACAAAACTTTTCATACTTTTCCTTTCCTAACTCTTTTATTCATTACAAATAATCTATATTACTCCTTTTAACATTCATCAATTCTCTATTTACCCTTTTCAATTCTTCTATCAAAAATTCCTTCAAAATTTCAACTAACTTCAAGTGATCCAAGGTGACACCCAAAATCCAATTCAAGACTTCCTCAACACTGCAATAATATTAACACATCTAACAACAAGTAATGAACTCAATCTACACTCACTACA
The DNA here is from genome assembly GCA_027924645.1 of Cunninghamia lanceolata. Lineage (NCBI taxonomy): Eukaryota > Viridiplantae > Streptophyta > Pinopsida > Cupressales > Cupressaceae > Cunninghamia > Cunninghamia lanceolata. The sequence goes on from BSBN01000082.1 coordinate 7,639,199, forward strand.
AAACAACACATTCTCTGCATCCTACTCCCTTACACAACCTATCAGAGGCCCATCATGGACATGATAGAAAACATAACATGATACATGACCAACAATTTTAAAAACATTCAAGCATAGCCACCACCAATAAATAAATAAATAAATTTTGAAGAAAAGAAAATTTCAATTCCAACAATAAAGTATAAAAATACGTACAATTTCAATAATAAATCCAGCATGACCATCAAGGTTGTAAAATAAGTAATTATCAAGTTTTGATGGCTATACTTTTCATAAATAAGAATTAAAATTTTCAATGTTGGTCATCACAACATTTAGAGAAATGATCAAAGTCAAAAAGATAAATATCAAATTCAAAAGTTTTCACATTACATGAACTATGTGACTAATTCTAGCCACTAGAGAGGGAGTACGATGCTACACTATGCCTAGATCTAAATCAGGGTGAGTTAAGAGAACACACTCAATTGCACAAGCAACCTAGTCCTCTAAGATTCCAAACACCTCTATATCATAAGATCATTTCCACACAACATCACTCAAGATACCTAGCAACAAAGATTGCATTGCGACCTAGGAAATCACAATCAAACTGAAGAATGCCCAATCCAAACTTGGTGCATCCCTGTTAACCTACATGCATCCCCAACTTGAATGCAACATCTCATTAATAGGATATGGGAGGGATTTAGATAAATAAAACTAATTAACAGTGGGTAAGTTTTTGAAAAGGAAACCTACGTCCCTGTTTTCCCCATATTCAACACCCATCCTGGAAGGCAACTTCCCAAAGCATAGAAAGCAAAAATAGCCATTCTACAATATATAATAAAATAAATCATTCATATAGTCATATACTTGCAACATTCCACAACCAAGATTTAGGACAAAATTAGGTTCACGAATCAAGATATCACAACTCACCTTTCTTTCTTGTAGGCAATGGTTATCATTTCTTTCTTAAAACTTCAATCAGGTAATGTAATACTATCTTTCTTATAATCACATAGTGAATTCACATTCATGATCATGCTCTCAATAAAATAATGCAACATACATTTCAAGCAAACATTCACCAGAAGGCAAAACAAAATAATTCAAACATATGATCCAACATCCTCTTTCACATACTCATGCATAACTCTAAAAGAAAAAAAGGACCTAGTTCATTCATACTCAAGAATAATCTTCAGGGTCTATCTAACCCCATAAAAAGAAAAGAAGGCACATGCTATCCACAACAGGCTAATACTTAAGGACCCACACATGCTCGATCAACTAAGCAACACACACATACATACCCAGAGCTCCCAAAGTTGGAACCGCGCTCTGATACCAAATGTAAAAGCCCTCAAAACCATGTAAAAGCACAAAATCAACTCAAAAGTAAATGAAGTAAATAATCCACTTAAATACAACATCACATATCCAAGGTAAAAAAAGATGTAAATAATCTACTTAAATACAACTTCCAAAAGATAAAAAGGAGTGTAATTAATCCACTTAATTATAATATTAAAATAAACAATAATTTCATCAATAAGATTCAATAGAGTCAATAAATATTCACAAAGAAAATCTCATCGATATAAATCAAATAAGTCATTAAATCTTACATCTCGCATGCTCATTCCAAGTAAAATCACTATAAAATCATATGCATAAATCCATTGGCAAGCATGCCATAATACATCTAACAATCATGAACAACATGAATAAATAAATCAATACACTCTCTAGCTGCATGAACCAAGTGGCCCACCACCTGCAAGCTGAGAGATGGGAACATGGCTCAGGTGCTTTTCCACCCAACCATGAAGTATTTACACTTCCCTGGATCCCTTCCTGAAATGAAGGAAACCCGGCCCTACATGAAATGTCTAGCTACCTAGAAACAACTGGCAGGAGGGAACACCCGATGCAACCCTGATGTTTGAATGTGCAACTCTAAATAATGAAATGCAGATTGTCTCACAACAGGATGTGGTAGAGATATATATAAATAAGTTTGCTAGACAATAAACATCTATTTCAATGTTATTCCGATTAGATCTAATTATTTAAGTAAATTGGTCAAATCCTGAAAAGAGGAAAAGCCATCTTTGAATATCCACATTCGGCATTGCCATCCCAAAAGTAACCCAATACATTCCTAGATAAAAATCTACCTTCTTTCCCCAAGAAGAAAATAAGCAAGTAATTAAATAATCCAAGGAATAAAGATCCAAAATCACCTATGATCACTTCTGATCCCCTTCCCATGCATTAATGAAGAAAGCACACTTTTCAATCAAGCAGTAATGAAGAATCATCATAAAGAAACATAGATTTTGTAATCTGATTATATTCTCAATTCGTATTCACATGGTTAAATAGATTGTAGAAACTAATGATTTTACTTCACATCCAAATACTATTTCATAATCCAAGCAATAAAATCAAATGATGATGTTTGACTACTCCACTCTCATACAAGCGGTTTCATGCCTACTTATGTCAAACATTATTTCTATCTTCCCTCAAGATCAAGTAAATAGAATAAAACAAATCAATGTTCTCCTATCATTTCAAAAATCCTAAAACACCAAAACTCTAATCAAGGAAACACACCTTCCAAGAAAATAATCCAGCTTTTGTTCATACAATTCATCCATAAGTTTATCAAATTCATATAATTTCTAATCTATTTATCAGTCATAATTCACCATCTAATAATCATTCTAAGTTATTGAACCATCTTACTATCATATCTATGACATGAGCTATCTTAGTCTATTTCCATAAGTTTTATAAGACAATCAAACACCTTACTGTCATTTCTGTGACAGGAAGTTTAGGATCAAGAAAATAATCTTCCTGTAGCAGTTATGACAAGAACTATAGCAGAAAATAATAAAATAAGGAACAGAGCTTTGCAATCTTCTAATATCGTTCAAGGATAAGTTGTCAAATAACGTTTTGATCAGCAAATAGTAAAGGAATAGTCAGCTATAGAAATTCCCTATTTTCTTCTAAGTTTACGAGTGTTATATTCACATTGGTTGTTCAATAAAATAAGTCAATTTTTTAACAAGAACTAATTCCAAACAACATACAGAAGGTAACAGCTGCATTATATCTGACAGAGAATAATTAAACAACACCTAGGGATTCAGTTAACTATTGTTTCAACAGTTTCAACCAAATCAAGAAAAGAGGTGATTTACTTATCATAAAACTAGAATATTAAGAAAACAAGGATAAGAACAATAGGTCAATCCCAAAAGTCATGCTAAAGTTTATGCAGATTGGTGACAGATGGTATAAGGTAGGTTAATTTACTCAGCAGTAATAAAATAAAGGCAAAAAGGAACAACAGGCCACCCAGCTTGTAACGCCCCGCCATGGAACTCCAGAGAACAACACAATTACACTATACAAACAAGACAATTTTTTTTTATGGAAGAGATAACAAAGTAACATTTAACATATCAATACTAAGTAATGTTCTCTAGGGTTCCATGGCTGCATCACTGACAAAACTATTATCATGTTCTCTCATACATCATGTATTATCTGACAACAATAATTCATTCTGTATCTATTGTATTAAATGGATAACTATATACATTTCCATGACGTTAAATAAATAATCATCAAGATCAAGTACAACTACAATTTTTTTCCTTACACATGTGGATACAACATTACATTGTTTACATCATCACCTTTTTGATTACATTGGATTACATACATTATGATTAATATGATACACATGATAGTACATGAGCATAAATAAATGTCTCTATAGACTAGTACAAGATCTGAATCTACTACAAGAGATACAACCTTCTTGCACATGAATAATGGCAAGGAAAAACCAATGGAGATAAAGCACATCCACCCAACCATGTGGAACCCTGAGGTCCACCCCCCATGCTAGGAGATAACATAAGGTCCCAAAACATCAAACAATCAGGTAGACAATTGACTAATAGGAACAAGGACTAAACATGACTCCATGACAGTATCACAAGCAACTCAACACCACTTCCATAAGTAGGACACGACGAATGGGAAAGGACCAAACAGGGAATGCTAGGCTGCAGTAGGGAGAGTGTCATCGTACAGTCCTAACATGGGTTATCTTGACAGCCTCTCACTATGTGTTGGCCCCCATCTATGGTATCTTGACAGCCTCTCATTAGGTGCCTGCCCCATAGGGTGACACATGCAGAATCAACCTTCCTTTTGTGAGGATAAGGAAGTTAATTATTCCGACTAGGCCTTCTCAACCCATCCTTAGTCTAAACGAGCACTATAGGCATGTGAGAGGAAATCCATTTATTTTGTTTAATGTGTAATCTGCCCTTTTCCCCCTAGTTCATTTTTAGGTTTTCACTTAGTTAACAACTTTCAATGGGTTATTCTGACAGCCACTTTGGGTGCTGGCCCCACATTGAAAGCCAGTCCCCTACCTGCATCTAGAAACCCTAACCATCAAGCAAGGGCATTTATACATGATCCACTGCAAGGCATTAACCCTCTTGCATACCAAACATAATAATAAGGAACAACTTCTAATCCATTTCCCGTAGCAACACATATTCATTACCACTTTACGATTTCCATGTCTCCTCATTCCACAACTCAACACAATACTCAAAACAAGATTAATAAAAACAAACAATACATCCTCCAAGGGAATCATTACCTCCTCATGATACTTTCACAACTTAGGTTATACACCATTCACTTTATCTTATATCAAACCTTCATACATAACGTGGGGCAACTTACTCATAAAACATCATAATCACAATTCAACTATCCACATAATACATGGAAACAAAACACAGTATCCTATGCCTCTGGATACATACCCCTGGACTACTTATGCATAGACAAACTCACATACTTTTTTAGTCACAATAAACCAATCAACTCATTGATCACCAAATAGTTCATGAAACATTAATTATGACCATTACGTGAATGTAATTAATCTTAAATCTCTTCACTATTCATGTAACTCCTATTCGCTATATGAAACCAAGATTCATTTAATAAGAAAAGTTCAACTATCAAGGATGTACCTATAAGGGAGACACCACAATAAAAAAACAACATCCAACGACATGTTCTCATTACCAAAATTTATACCGATGCAAGAAGACATACTTCATGTAATATCAACTATTTGTTATTCTAAATGCCTATAATAGATCATTTAGTGAGGCATACAATTTCGCAAGAAAAGTAAATTCTCCTTTAACTAAATTATTTCGAGCACAATCATTCAAATAACAAGCAACTAGATAGTCCTTCAAACGTTATGATACAAGATTTTAATAAGGATAAGAAAAAGCCTAGTTTTCATTGACATATCTCCTTCCAAATTTCTCAATATGAGATTTAAACAAATTCTTAATGTTTAATCTAAGATAAAATAATGTAACTTTCAAATCAAGTATTCATTCTTTAATTTAGTCAACAATAATGATCAATTGCTACCTATGATCATTTCTGTGAGGCCTACATTTTTCATTTCCGTTCATGTGACTTTTTACCTTACTATTGCTGATACTTGTTTATTTGTGGGACTGTTGATCCCAAATTTTTGAACTATTAAACCTTATTATGTTAAAGGAAAACTAATTGTGTGATGTTAGATAGATGTTGCATTAAGAGAAAACAAATTGGGTGATGTTAGATAGATGTTTATTTTATAGGAAAACTAATTGGGTGATGTCTGATTAATGTTTACATTACAGGAAAACTAATTGGGTGATGTTAGAGGGAAAATTGTAATGTGATTTTATTTATGCTTATGAGAACTGTGGTATGTTATGGTAATGCATGTTTTAAGTTGCTTTGGCTATGATATTTATATGTGAAATTAACTTTGTAATTGAGTGCGCAGGTTTTGCTAACAAACCACATATACTGGAGATCATTTCGCACCTTATGTTGTAATCCCTTGTGAAGCCGATCTGGTTCCACGAGGAACCAAGATCAACTCTGTGTTAGATGTAATGTTGTAATGTTGTAATGTTGTCTTGCTTGAATGGGTTAGGTCTACCCTTTTGTAAATTTGAATTATGATATGTGTTGTAAGAATTGTTTTTGAATTTTATTTTTTTGAATTTTAAATTTTTGAGACCCTTTCCTTGTGTTTTAACTTGACCCTGGGTGTCCTAACTAGGTTAAAATTGACCCTGGGTTATACCCCATGGGTCTAGGGTCCCTTTTGACTTGGGTAACCCTTGGTTAACCTCCGTATGATCACCTTAACTTCATAGTGAAGTTAAGTGACGAATTTGGAGGCATGGGAGGGATAGGATGAGTGGTACCAACACTCAAGCCCATTCCTCTTCAATTCCCAAGGCTAGAAGATGACTCCAAAATCCACCAATTGTGGAGGACTTGACTTCTAGTCTCCCTCACAATTGATGAGAGTCCCCATGGAGTTGTGTGGTCCTTCATGAGAGGGAAGGAGGGGAAGACATGTGTCACCCTTTCCCTCTTCAACTCCCCTTTTCTCTCCCATGTGTTGGAGAGAGGACATGTGGTATGGGTAAGGAAGACTTTGGGGATGGGTGAGTGACATGTGTCAACACCCATCCCTTGGGACACAATAGTAGTTTGGAGGAAGAGTGAGGAGGTGACAAGTGTCACCTCCCCATTCCTCTAAACTCATGGATTGGGTTATTTTAATCCCACTTGGGATAGGGAGAAAGGTTGTTAAATTTTGGAGATTTTGATTATTGGAAATTGTTTTTGGGAGAAAAAGGATAGAGGGAGTTTGGTGGCTAAGGTTGGAGGAGACTTTAGAGGAGCTCTACATCAACTTCATCCATTAAAAGGGCTTTTTAAGGTTGGATTTCAAGGCCTTTCCTTTGCATTTTCTATTTGTTGCATGATGGATGTGTGAAATTGCATTTTTTGCTTGTGTTGTAATTTTGTTATTGTGGGGAATTGTTATTGGGGTGTTGACAGAGCTTCTTCCACTTGGGAGAAATGCTCATCAAGTGTGGGGTAGGGGAGGAGTGATCCTCCTCGAGTTCATTCCTTGTTTCGGGATGTTGAAAGCCTTGAGGGCATTTGTGTGACTTTGAGAAATTTTGTTATATGGCTTGAGAGTCAAAATATGATCTCCTTTGGAATTTTGGTTCACTTGTTTGGCTTGAGGCCATAAGAAATTTATGTTGAAATATTTTGAAGGGTGGCACTCTAGAGTTGAGTGTGTCCACTCTCCTACCCCTCTTTTGACTCACTTTAGTTGAGTTTGTGTTGTGTAATTGTCCATGGGTGTTTTGTGTTTTGGGGTGTTGTTTTACATTGTTGTGAAGTGGATTTTGGAATACCCTAGGTGTGTGGATGATCTCCCTAGCTCGGGAGTGACCCTCTTGCGGGTCTACGGTAGGGAGGAGAGCAAGTTGACTGGTGTTTTCTTCCCTTGTGTGTTATGCAGGTTTCCATGGAGCTTAGAGTGAAGTTGAAGAGTTTTCTTGTTTGGGAAAATATTTTATTTTCCTTTACTCTTAAGGAGAGCTTGGTCTTTTAATAGATTCATCCTTGTTGATTTCCAAGAGGAGAAAATTCTCTCTCTATTGTTGTAAAAAAAAATTGGTATTTTGGAGTTGTGAGAAAATCCTCCCTTATTGTGTTGATAGTTGTAATTTTATTATTTATTAAGTTTCACCATTTAAAATGAGAAAGGGAAGAGAAATTTGTTTTTAAAAGGATATTAGAATTATCTATTTCCTTATAATCCTATTAGTAAAGTTGAAAGTTAGTTGTTGTGGAAAATACCAAGTTTGTCTAAAATTTATTTCATTATATGACTTGTGAAAATATTAATTTTAATGAGTTATATGAAGTTGTAGTTTTGTTATTATGAAAAGAAATGAAATTTTGTATATAGTCATGCATTGAATTTTGTTGTGAATAAATGCAATTACAATTATTTCTTCTCCATTTTAAATTAAATGCTGACTATAGTTAAATTAAATAATTTGGCTTGAAATTGAAATTTGATCATGAGCAAAAAAAATAGATTTTTATTATCCTTGTATAATAATATTTTTTTTATCATGTAAATTTTAGAGATGTATATGAAAATAGAACTGTAAGAAAGTTCATTTTAAATTAATTCATTTTTTTGCCTTACAATATTTAATTGACAGAAATGTTATATATATATATATATATATATTATATATATATATTCCGTGTTTATACAGTTATTGGTCTAAATAGTAAAACTATGAATCTGAATAAATTGTGATTCTGTGAAATTCCTGTGTATATGTATATATATATATTTAAACTGTAATAGACAAAATTTTAAAATGAAAAACAAAATTATATTAATTCTCGTAGTTTTCATAGACTGTAAATACAGTCACAAAAAAAATAAATACAGAGTGGTGGTGGGGGGGTTCGAACCCCCCACCACCGTCACTTTACATAATGAGTGTGGGAAGGGGCGGAGCCCCCACCCACACCCCACGTGGTGGGATGTGGGTGGGGGCTCTGCCCCTCCCCACACCCCCACCATCTATGCTCCCCCGCGGCCACATCTAAACCATGACCTCCGTCACTGCCTCCTCTCCGCAGTTCCCCCTTACACCCCCTTCGCGGCCTGTCTCTACTCCCCGTGCTCCCCTGCCACCGCGAGCACCACCTCCTCTACGACCTTCGCCCTTCGCCGCTCCCTGTGACCTCTAACCTCTCTCTGCCGTGGTACCCTCACACAACCATTGCCACCACCATTGTGGCCTCTGCCCTAAGCGCTGCTGCCGCTGCCATCCATTGGACCCTGCCACAGCCAATGCAACAAAAGATTTAGGTTAGGGTTTCTCTAATGAAATCCAAAGGAAATAAAATATGAACTTTCACAATATCACTTGTTATATAAAGTAAAATATGTTATAATATAATAAAATAAATCATTAATATATATATATATTTTTCGTTAATAATTTTGTAACTTCATTTAAATAATAATATATATATATATATTATTTATTTATTGTTAAATTTGTAAAAAAAATAAAAATAAAATAAAGGATAAATAAAATAGGGCTTATATTTCGACAATAATATATATATTATATTAATTCAAATTGTAGGGAAATTGCTTTTTCAAAGTTTAATAATTTTCATTTAAAAATACCAAGAAAATGATAAGAAAAATATACCTATAATTATAAATGCAAATAAGCATATATATATATATATTATATATACTTATTTGCATTTATATAGATATGCGTATCTTTATAAATGCAATTAAGCCATCATATGCATTTCATATGAGGCCATTGAAACTAAACCTGAAGATAGAGAAAACGTCAGTTTGAGTAAATGTCCAATTGAGAAAAAGAGAGACAAAGAGAAAGAAAAGATAACAATGAAAACAAAGAGGAGAAAATGCGTGACATTTCTGAAATGGGCTAAGAGAACTAAGTAAGACTGACCTTCTGTTAAACTTGATTAGGGACAACTTAATTATCAAATTAACTCAAACGTTGAAAGTAAACCAGAGTGGAAACCTAAGGGACTTCATCAAGCGAAGTTAGTAAACCTTGTTTAAGTGATCTGCTTTACCAAGAAATTAGGAATAATATAAAGGATGTAGTGATAACTCTGATTGATAGAAAGCGTGAAGAAAAGTAGGATAAACATAAAGAAACCTTACAAAACAGGAAAGAGAATATGATAGAAATACAATCAAAATTAAATTTCAGAGAAATGGAAGAGAGGGTAAATGAACAGGCTTTGTTGAAAATGCTAAGATCAGAAGGAGGAGAAATTAATCTTAAATTTTAGAAAAAGTGAAAGAGAATAGATGATCGGGCTTTGTTGAAAAATGTTCCATTAAAGAGATCAACTATAAATTCATTATGATTAGGAAGTTGTAGGAAATTTGTTAACTCAATCAGGAAACCTCGTTTCAAGATTAGTGTTAGTGTAATAAATCCCACTCACGCCCATGAGGCGTTATGCTGCCAGATTTCCCTGGAATCTAGGGTTTAGCAATTTGATAAGTCTCACCCTTGTAGCGTCGCTAACCGCGTCGTGATGACCCCCTTGTTGGCCTTCTTGTGTTTGGGTATGTGCACGTGTACGTAGTTCCCCACTAACAATTGTATTGTTTACGCCTTAAGCGTTTGCCACCGAGCACGCTCACGCGTACGAGGGGGTTTCTAGGGAAGTGTAGGAAATTTTTTGATATTTCATGTCATGACCACATGACACATGTGGACATGACATGTGTGATGCGTGTTGTGACTGCATGGGAAATGTGGGCATGACAATTTCTTATTAAGAAGATAATTACATATAAACTTGACTTACAAACATAAATAGCAAAATTCATCATTAGATAGATACATAATCTAGAAATTTTCTTTTCAACTATATCATACTTAACTCAACCATTTCTATTACACCATAGAATTCTTCTATACATTACAAGATAATCTCTATATTAAAGTTTAAATATTTCTTCAAGAATGCAAATAAAATGACATAATTTAATATAATAAAGATTATTATAATTATTTTCTACCTTTCCAAAATAATTTCTATTTATTTACACTACCATTATTTATTTGTTTATTTACAAAAAGAGAAAACAATTTTCTTTTCCTTCGATCTAATTTTCCAATTTAATTAACAAACTAAATGTTACATAGACATATATAATTATACATATCTATAAACATTATTTACACGTTAAACTTCACAATTTCCAAGAATAAAACTTTATTACTATTTACCACACCATAATATTTCATAGCTTTATAATAAAGTTTATTCCAATACCCAGATATATTTCCACCAGCAATTCATAACCTAGAACTAATTTAAATGAGTTCTAACAAAAAACATGGATTATATAAACTTAACTAATTTCATGTTTAAATATCTTCTATTATTCTCTTTAAACTATTCCCACCTAACAGAAACATGTTCCTGAACATATAAAAGGTTCAAAGAGTACACAGATAGAAAATGAAAGGTGATGTTTGTTTGAATAATAACCCATATAACAATACATTTTATATGTGCTTTTGAAAATAGAAAATAATTCAAATAAAAGAGATATTTACTAAAATACAAACCCTAGATTTTTATGATATATCAAATTAATAGTTTCTTATACTAAAGTATGTCATAATACTTAAAGACTCTATCACATAGATAATTGTCATAAGAAAATAATTTGTATAAAAGGAGTGACATAGGAATATGAACCTATTAACAACACAAACATTTGAAAAGATATATGTATGAATATATTTTATAGATTAAATGCAATCTAACCTAATCAATCAAAAGAATACAACTCAGCATAAATTAACCTAGATTAAATATTCAGTTTTTCTATGAAGACTTCTAAACCAGGAAAATTGCTAGAGAATTTTCTAAACTCATCGGCTGTTCTAATCAGCGTATTCTTTGAAATGCATTGATTGCATGATATATATGGATTTGTAGAAAAAGGCTTTAGAACCTTTTTAAACAATGTAACTTGTTTGTTTTCTGGTTGCATTTCCCCTCAACTCACCATAAATCTTGCAATTTGATATATTCGCCTGAGTTATTTGCTTTTTAGCCCTTTTTTTCCTATGTCAAATAAAATATCCTATCATGGAATGTAATGGATACAGGATGTACACAGTATGGAATTGTTTGAAAGGCTTTAGAAACTTTTAAGCAAATACAATCGGGCTTTGCCAAACTTTTAATTAACTGGCATATCGAAGATGCAGATGCAAAATCAAGAAAACTCTAAATTTTAATAGCAACAAGCGACCGAAAGAGAGATTTGAGAAGTACATTATAGTTAAGCACACAAGAAGTTAAGATTGTCCCCAAAAGAAGAGTTAAAACAAAGAACACAATTTCTCTCCTTAGGGAATTCCAACGAACTTACAAACTTTTCAGAATCTTGGTTCAACAAAAAACTGTGCTACCATTTAAGAAATTAGTTCAGAAAGCTTTTCAAATTTGTAGGAAGTCAAAGATGGGCGTAAGAATATACTACGAAACCTTTGTCAGAATCCCATCAAATCATGCCAGAATGAGAGCTTTGGAACATGAATGAACATCCATAAAAGTATGCGATGATTGAAGGATATTCACAAATAGATCTGTTGAGGAGGATTTAGAAAACTTTCCAACAAGGCGATTCTTTTCTGATCATGTACCATTCAGCTCACCTCAAATCCTGCAATCGGTTATAGTTGCCTAAGATATTGCTTTCAGCCATTTTGCCTTTCCTTTTCCTTTAAAAAAAATATAATATAATAAAATAGAAATCCTAGTGTGACATGAGGCTTTTCCTAACATGGTTTCTATTTTCCAGTGTGAGAACAATAGACAAGTTTGGACAGTTGCCGAGAATACACAAAGATAGATTTGTTGAAAAGGCTTTAAAATTTTTTAAGCAAATGTAATGGGTAGGTTTACAACAATCCAACGACCCTTGCCAATTTGCTCTTGCTGCGCTGGCCTGGGTGGAAGAGAAGCTTGAATCAAGCATGCAACCCTAACATATGTTCCCTGAGACATCTGTCAGTGCACAATACTACTTAACTATTGGAAGGCCATCTAATTATTGCAAATTGGATATGTTTCCATGATACCATCAAAGAATTATATCACAGTAAATCAACCTCATCTATGAGCTTTTGCCTATGGACGATATGATTCCTATCTGATCGTGATCTCAGGATCAAACCCCCTAACAAATCCAAACCCTAAAAAAAATATTAACTAGTCTTGAAATGTTGCTGCATATAGACTAAGACGATCTCACTTCAAGATCATAGATAAATATATATATGCTTAAGGTATTTAAATTGATGCTACACTACTTTTGTTCCTCTCAAACATCCATGCATAATGGGTAAGTGTAATGCCTTGTCATGCAACCCTAGAGTGCTAGACTAAAAAGGTGCAAAATTACAAAAATATATTTTTTAAAAAGTAAGACATTGCAATATTAGTAACCAAAGCTATCATAATACACAACATAAGGAAAAGAGCACTTCTAACTCCTCTAGGGAAACATAACTACATCAGTGAATATAAAGTTAAACCCACACAAGAGCAATACATTATACCGATACTATAGAAAGAACAACTTTTACATTTGCATGATAGTTAATATACAAAGTTACAATACAAGATTACAAGACCGATCACGTCGGTTTACAAATGAATACATAAGAAAGTATACAACAATACTCAAGGTGGGGAGCAATCTGGAACTGGAACTCCTCAGCATAGGACTCGAACTGAATCTCCAAGAAGACCAATGGATAGCTCTGCCACCCAACCATGTGGAACCCTGAGGTCCACCCCTCCGAGCTAGTAGATAACAATGAGGATTCCACTAAGCCAAAGTAAAAACATCCAATATAACCAAATGAAATAGACTTGACACAACCGAACATATCCACAAAACTGCACAAGACAAGACATCACTCCATAGGTAACAATGAAACAAAAGAGGGAAGTAGCTAAGCTACAACGAGGAGAGTGTCATCACATGGTTCTAATCATGGGTTATCCAGGTTATCTCTCACTAGAAGCTAGCCCCCATCTATGGTTATCCTGGTGACCCTTTGGCACCGGCCCCATAGGGTGACACATGCGGAGTTGACACATCCTTTCATGTGGACAAGGAGGTCGACCTTGCCAACCATGCCTTCTCATCCCATCTTTAGCCTTTGAGAGCACTCAAGGCATGGATGAGGCAACATGCTTATCTTGTTATGTGAAAGACTACCCAACCCACCTAGGTATATTTTAAAGTTATCACTTGATTACAACTTCCATGGGGTTATCTTGGCAGCCACTTTGGGCACCGGCCCCACCATGGAAGCCACTCTCCATCCTACACTAGCTTCCCTTATCCAACATCTAAAACAAAAATCATGCATGAGCGAGGAATTTTAAGACATCACAACCCATCATGATACAAAATAGATACCAAGTACTGTATCCAAGAGACCATTTCCCCATTCATTACAAGACACGAAAATCTAGTTATCCCATTACATTGACATGCCACTATCTGAACTAAAGACCAAGACCCCACACCTCTGGAGTTAGGTACAAAACCAATGAAAAAGTAACCATCATCTGATAAGGACAATGCTTCTCATTTTGACACCAAGTAGCCATGACATCTCTCAAGATTCCCGCTTCACAATTAACCATAACTTAGACATAAACTCCACCCCAAAATAAACACAAAGATCCAATACAAGCATATAGATATGACCAGGAGGGAAAACGAGAAAATGAGATTCAATAATTCATAACTTAAAACATGAAAATACATATGAGGTTATAACTTCTTTCGAAGAAATTTAAGCTTACAAAAGCAACAACTCTATACAACTCCAAATATAATCTTTTCCTAACTAAACTTTAATGACTACCATTAAAACAAGCTATAAATATAATCATATGTTTACCAAGAGCATAAAACTCTGTTAATTTTAACCAACTATAATTTCCAAAGACAACTATAAATATATAACATAACTTTTCATCAACATGTCTACTACCTACAAATTTAATAAAGAAAACAACTAAATAATATAAATTGTTACCTATAAGCATAAATATCTTACCAACTATGAATTCCTTATGAAACAACTACACATAAACATTTAATTCCTATTAACCACAACCATAAGAAAATACATTTTCCTATTTCAATTTCTAATAACCACCAATTGTAAAAACAACATCTATAACTATAATTTCCTTTAAGTATAACCTACTAACTAACATATTACAATTTCAAATCATTATAAACCTAAATAGTTTAACTTACTATCTAAGATTTATCTCTTACCATTTCTAATAAAACATCTATAAGTAATTATTTACAATAAGCATAATCTTTCATCAACATTATACCAACTACAACTTAATCAAACAACTATAAATATATTCCTATGTGCATGACTTACTATTGTCATAAAAACACCTACAAAACAAATATATTTTCTTATGAACATAAATTACCATCTTCCATTAGACAATTACAATTTCAAAACAAAATGACTATAAGCATCTATGATTCAAACTATAAACATGAGTCACTAGAAAACATTTACTATTTCCAAAAACTTCTAATACAAACATTATAACCCTTATTAGTCTTCTATAACCTTAACTTACTATCTAACATTATCCATTTAACAACAAAAATGCGTAAATTTTCTAACCAACATCTATAAGTAAATACATTTTTCCTATTTGCATATATTACTATCAACATGTTACTAACTACCTGTTGGTAAACAGATTTGTTGCTTTAAAATAATCTTCTTGAGTAACTCTATTCGCCCTTGGATTAGCAACAACCTGCTCACAATAGTTGAAGAATCACAGGTCTATGTCGATTCCTCTCTGCGTTTAAGAGGGGCAGCTCCCTCGTATGATAGGGGTATTTGGATTTTCTAGAATTATAAGAACAAAAACAAAGAAATAACAAATAGTAATGATGAAATAAGAGTTAAACTCATGAATTTAAGTTCCATGCATCCAAGTAGAGATACGAAAACTTGATGCAAAATATCTTTCTCACAATGCAACTTCAAAAGGAAAGCACATGATTATTATTGCTGAAACATACGAATACCAATAACAGCACATGGAATCGAGTTGAACACACATTCAAAACCATTTCTTTATTGCTTTCAATCTTGAATAACACTATTCGAGTCTTTCATACACTGTCATGTGAAAAAATGGAACCTCTTTGATTGAATTACAATGTTGTATTTATAGGTGAGGTTAGTAACCATTTAAGGTAACTAACATAACCACTTTTTTGTAACTACTTGGAGTAACCAATTCCCTCTTTAAGTGCATTGATTTTGAATAACTAACTTTCTTTTACAAAGCTAGTTGCTTAGAATAACTACCTCACTTAGGCACTTAAAATATTTATCATGTGAGAAATAGTTAGGATGAACCTAACTTTACAATCAAAAGAGAGAAGATCAAACTCGAAGGACAAGACTCAATCATGATCATTATTTACAAAACAAGCCAAAAATCATGACTTGAGCTACACAAAAACACAACAAAAATGAAAACTATACAATATCCAAACTCGCATTTATTCTCTTCTTGTCGATGGCGTCGTTGACGGAGTGGCGAACTTTGGAAACTAATTTTGTAGACTAGATTCTCTTTCTCTAAACATTCTGAAAAGTCGAATGGTCGGGGTGATAGATTTGCCCTTAGGAATGAGAGTGTTTGCTATCCTCATCTTCCAAGTTTTCAGGCACTTGTGGACATTACTCAATTCTGCCAACATGCTTGGTATTTGGGAGATGGAAATCTTCAATGAAGTATAGAGATTGACCAACTTGTCCATTGTGTCCTCGTTGAAAACTTCTCTGTTGAAAAGTTGTCGATCAATCATATTTTGAAAATCATCTTGAATTACCTATGATTCTCCCATCAATGATGCATTCAAGAGGATGGCACTGAGCTGATACTGAAGCTTTGCAGATACTCATTCACAAGCAAGCATTAGCTTTTCCTGTTCTATTGAAACTTGGTCAATAATTACTAATTTCCAACTTATGCTCTCTATCCAAATTTCCAAGTAATTTTCTTCTGTACCAGGTAGGATCTTTTCTTCTATGAGAATATTAACATCAATCTCCATCATTTTCACAAAATCTTTCAGGATATCCTTCCAAACAACTTCTTCTTTCCTGACATTTTTCAACTCTTTTTCAGTGACCTCCTTTTTGATTAAGGCTTCATCATGCACTGTCTTTGCCTTAATAATGAAATCAAATGCAATGGATTTGATTTTATTCACCCAATTTTTAGTGGCTTTTCCATAAACTTGATATTTTTGCAGACTGTCAATAGTACCTTTTTCAATTTCTCCTTCTTGGCCCCAAACGGTTGACTGATGATTAATGCTAAGTGGCATGGTAGAAGTGTCGACTATGGTCTTCAAGTAAGAAGACAGACTCTGTACTTGCTGTTTTAACTGATCTTTCGACTGCTTCTCCCTTTCAGTCCTTTCTACTAGCCTTGTGGCTATGACATTAAAGTTTTGTATGTCGGCCTCATGAGTGGATGGGCCCATATCAATCCTTGACACAACAAAATCCGCCGGAGTGGCTTTATTCACATTTCTTTCAGAAGTGGGCTGAGCTATCTCAAGGCACATGTTTCCTGAATTAGAATCAATTTTTATTCTTGAAGTCACCTTAATCTTCTTCGGCTTCTCAGATCTCCTAAAGAGATCAGAAACTGTATTGAATTCAGGAATCATTAGTTCTTCTACCTTCCTTTTCTTCAATAGGCTTTGTTCTAACCATGGTAGTGAAAGATCTTCTAATAGCTCAATTGCATTGCCTAATTGGAGATCTTGTTTTTTAGGTATTGGTGAGGCTGCTTTCTCTTCAGCTTTTTCTGTTTGATACACTGGATCCTTCGAGGAAGGAGGCTCCATAACTAAAGTAGAATGTGGTACTTCAAGGAGAGGGGATTCAATGAGTATGGAAGAAGATGTGGTCGGCATGGCTTCATCAAACTCTGGATCAAATAAGACTTCTTCTTGTTCCTTTTCTTCTCTTGAAGTAGAGCCTATCTCTTTTTCCTTTGACCTTGGTTTCTTCTTCTTCTGCCTGGGTTCATCTCCACATATGTTTTGAAGATTGCTTCTCCTCGGAGGGTCTTCATCTCCACCACTTCCCTGGATTCTCTGGTGAGAAAGAACGTCAATAACTGGTGTGTGGGAAGGAACTGATGAAGTGGAACTATCCTGGTCACTTCTTCCTCATGGTGTCTCTTTCCTATTTACTGGTCTCGTTGCAGTCATCTGGGATATCTTCTTCTTGATCTAGGATTCTGACTTCTTGATCACGAAAATGGTTCTTTCTCTAACATCTCTAACCTTTGGATCTGCCCAATTAATAGCAGGAAGAGGTTGAGCCTAGATTTCTTCAAAATAGAAGGGATCAATCAGATCTGATTCATCATCTTCAATGCCTTCAACGACCCAATCCATCTTGAAATCTTGAATTTGCTTCAAGGTAAACCTTGTCCAGTCTCTTTTTCTGACCTCAAACTCATCTTCACAATCCTCCCAAAAGTCTTCGAGATTGGGGAAATGAAGGTATCCAGGACCAAGCTTCAAATTATTTTTGACATATCCCTTACTGTCAAAGGGAAATCTCATCTGGTATGTATACAAGTTGATCATGGCTAGGGCCTTCTCCATATTTTCAGCCCTCGAGCTGGATTCACGCTTGTAGTGATTGAGACAACTAGGGAATGCCACCCCCTTGTTCTTCCTATCTCGACATTTCTTTTGAACTAATACCAGCTGTCTGTAAAGCTCGACCAAAACAAGCTTGTCATCCACATACCTTGGCAATTTAGAAGGGTAACCATAAAATCCTCCAACTCGAAGGTAGGTGAACCTTGGAAACTGAATGAAGTAGCTACCATACTTCTTTATCAACAATGATGCTTCCTTTGAAATTCTGAGAGTTGTATTTCCTTGAAGTAACCTTACTACAAGCATTGTGAAAGCATCATTCACTCGTCTAAAACATACAAAGCTTTGTTCTAACTGCAACTGCCTGTAGTAGTCTAAAACTTGTGTTTCCTAATTTAGAACACCTGTGGTAGTCAAACCAGGCCATGATCTCAAATTGGCAATTGCATATACCAAGTAGGATGACATGTGGAATCGTTGACTGGTCTTGAAGTGAGTTAGCTGGTCATGTATGCAGTCACTGATAAGGCGGCCCCAATCAATAAATTATTTTCCTACCGATATGACAATGATGAAGAGATACATCCACATTTCAAACTCAGTTGAGTCTGGGCTGCCTATCAACCTGTGAAGAAGGGCAATCAGATAGAATATCTCTTTGATAAAAAGAGAATGATGTAGTGTCTTAGGAAGTTGGGACTATCCACCTCTCAGTTTTACTATCCATTCCTTAGCCAAATTGTTCAAGCATTTGCTCCTGTTGTCACTAAAGTATTTGCAGGCCTTCTGTTTATCAACACAGATGAATTTTTCTTTATAAGGCAATCGAAGAATGATGGCAACAGAAATCCCATTGAGTTTGGCCATCAGGTGTCCATCAATGGATCTGATCTCTCTGGCTTCAGGATTGTACCTTTTTGCACATTCAATTACTAGCTCCGAACATTAGACAGCGGTGGGAAAACAAGCTGCATTGACTAGGTCACTCTCTGCAATCCTTCGGGAGAATTTTGATCATTCTCCTTTTGTCAATGACTTCCTGATTTCCTGTAGATCAATATGGCCCATTTTAGTATCAAATACCTCCTGAAGTGTGGTGTCGATCATAAGAGCATACTCGTAATTTTGAGGCTTATACTGCATGATGGTGTTTTCACAAGTTTAATAATATAAACTGTTTAACCATCTTTGCACCTGCAACTGCTTTGAAAATTCTTGGGAACTTTGTGAGTAACGTGTTTGCTTTGAGGCTGTAGGTATCCTTCTCTCAGAATATACTCTATAATGATCAAAATGAAGACTTCATCCTATATCTCTTATAAGAAACCCCTTCCCACTGACTTTCCATCTATTTCATGATAGATTTTAGGCCTTCAAAAACATCTTTTACCGTGCAGGACAGTAATCATATGCAATCAATTTATAAAGGAAAAAAAAGATTTTCTTTAAAGGGGTCTCTCTGGTTATTTGGAATAGTTTGTCAGTATTTTCTTGCAATATGGAGTAATATGTTCATGCGAGAATCTTTTATCATTTACAGTACTTGCAGACACCTTATTCAGAGACTCACACTTGTTAGCAGTTTCCTAAAGTGTTTTCAATGAATGCATTTTGTGCACTCACTGTAAGAATTGCATTCTGTTAGACCACCTTTCTGCATTTTAGAGGCCATTCGGTGCCCAATAGGTAGGTATTGTTATGTGGAAGCAGCATCTGGTTTAAGAGTTATTCATTTAATCACCTATCTGCCATAAGGACTATTGGATCTCCTCTTGGACTGGCATAACCTATGGGAGCCGTCGATGCTGGGAGAGTTGACGACTGCTCAGTGGAGAGGTTTACCACTATTGATTGGAAACTTTCACAAACCAGCTCTTTTTGAATAGACCTAACGGCCTAGCATATTGAACAACCTTCAAGAGAAAGAATGGAAATCTGCTATAGAATACATTTTGAGCTCCAAAGATTCAAGATTCAATGTATTTTTCACCAGCCGTCAGAGATGATTATGGCAAAGTTTGCATTTCATCCATTGCTGAGTGCCTTTAATCAACTCCATGCCACAACAGTTTTCCTTTACAGCATTCAGGGGTGCAACTAGGCAATGCTACCAGCACTCGTGCTCATGAAAGGTTTGATAAATGATGATATTTGTGATTACATAGTCTGCTAATGATAAATTTGATGAAAATGAAGTTGTAGGAGTTCTTAATAGATTCAGCGTCTTATTTTGAAATAGTTCTTGTGTTTCTCTGCCACCTTCGCAACATGCTGACTCTTGGGCATCGTGCAGTTTGAACAACATTCAAGTTTATTTAAGTCATTTTGAGGCAGTCCTTGAAACTTTGCAAGAATTGATAACAGTTCTGAAATGAATCATGATGCCCGATGATTAAGAGAATAGCTTGTTTGATCGGTGGTGAATGTTAGTTTAATAACAGATTAGACATGCTGATTGATAGATAAGTATGGTCGTGGCAATATTTGGTAATGAGTGTGGCCCTCATACTATTTACTTCTCCGTGGAAAAATTCTCCAACTTAGTGAGTTTATGGTTCATGACCGAGGATGATTCCCGAGATAGTTATTTATGCCTCCAACCATTTGCATACATATCATTATTCAAAGTCATTTTACAACTGGATCTAACACCTTCGGCATTCTTGATATATTCCACAAAAGATTGGAATTTGGAACCTTTACTTGGATTAGTGAAAGAAATATGCATAACGCATGATGATAATTTATCAAAAAAAGTTCAAATTTTGCGTGGGACAACACTACCATTCTAATGAGATCTTCTAAAATTACAAAAATATATTCCTTTTCCCAACATAATTTACCATCTAACATATTAAAATTCCAAAACAAAACATTATAACCTACATAATCTCCTATAATCATAAGTTACCAACTAACATCTAACCAAATATCATTTCAATTCAAAGCACTACAAACATAAATATATTTCCCTAACATTTTACCCCACTCAAATCTCAAATCAAACCAAAAGTATTCCCTAAGGTTGAGAATCCCCATTTACGGTGCTATAACTTAAGATTTCTAATAACAAATCTAAGATATATTTTATCCTATTCACAAGAGTTTCCAACCGAACCTACTAACTAAGACTCCCTAACAAAGCCACTCGATTTAAATTTACAAAGCTATGAATGCTGACTACCTTCTGTACCATATCGACGGTAGAGTCAAAATGCAAGCAACTAAGTCATAAGGTATACCATTTACTAAATACACTACTTCCCTCATAGCCCGCGGGTCTTCAAAATTAACACAGAAAAAGGTTTAAATGTTTTACTGCCAATAAACATTCTAGGTTAACAACACAAGCAAGCCGCTAAGAGCCACCACATTCAAATGACAATCCAAACCCATAGTTTTCTAAGCATTCACTTATGTTTAAACAAAACCTATCTAACAGTGACAACGAAATGAAAAGAGAGTCTGCAAGTTGTCTGACAGATAGAAATGGAAATTTCTATAAGAGTTCAAACTTTCCTAGCCTTTTACCATGCAAATTACTATGTACAAGACTCACTTATTTCCTATTTGCTTCAAGCAGAGTTTAAATTCTAATGCACATGAAGAAATAAATGGTGTCTTACAGCCATCAAGAAATTTTTTAAAACAAATATGAAGGAATTGTGAAGAAACTTCTCAAGATGTGGTCGAAATCCTAGACATAAATGTAGGGTACATTCTTGTGGAGGTAGTGTTGGAGGCATAAGATCTTGATCAGGGTTACAAAGATAAAAACAAGGAATCCAAGGTAAGAAGAAATATGAATAAAATGAGGACAAAAAAAAACATGGTTGCAAGCACTAATAGGTTGCCATGGAAAATATATGTAAAGGCCAATTCACTTCTTACTGGGCATTTCACCTCTATCAGAGAGATACAAATGTGAGATAAATTGCAAGAATGAATGGGATAAGAGATTGATAAAAGCTTAAAATTGAGTCATCTATTTCACAGGATTGAGATCACAATGCAGGGTTACTGAGCTAATGATTTCAAGAGGAATTAAGACAAAGGCTAAACCAGAAGAATAACATCTTGAAAGAATCTATAGAGGTTGGAGCAACATTCGACTACCCAGGCACAAGATGATACAAGCCACAGAGATATTTATATTCCAAATTACAGAACATGCAAGTTTCACACATAGGACATGCTAGTCTCACACACAGAACATGCTGCAATAAAATTTAACTTACAAGCTACAACAATTGTAAATTTCGCAGAGAGAGACAAATCACATACCTAAAATTTAGTCCCACCTCAAAATTTCTCAAACCCCTGCAACCAAATTCTCTATTCTTCTCCCCAATATCTCTGTGCTCTTTCCAACTCCCTTCCAAACAAAATTTTCCCCATATAAAAATGGTTCAACTCATAAAATTAATGCATACATGCATCCGTTACCCAACATCCCACTCCTCTAAGAAATTCAACAATTTGCTATAAAAAGAGATCCCAAATCTTCCAATTTCAAAATTGACAACTCAAGGCATTAATTTCACATATCAAAAATTATTCTTTAACCAAATATATACTAATTACCCGTAGCTACAACTTATAACATAAATACTCTAGAATAGAAGATAATTAATTCTAGTCTATTTTAAAATTTAACTAAGGTGTCATTCCAAGTTTACAGCTAAACCAAATATTATCCAAAATCATAATAGAAGCATGATTATTTTAATAAGAAATCAATAAAGTATTATCCAACTACACATGAGCATCATTAACACAACTTGATGATACTCCACAACATAAGATTACCAAACATAAAAGGCAAGGACCAAGCGTCACAATACGACTCGAGACCACAACAGAAGACAAGGATTGACCTAGTGGAATAGACCTCACGTTATCTCCCATCACTGATACCCATTGGTGCAAGAACCTGCTCAAACCTGCTATATCAAGTGGAGTCAAGGTTTGGTACCTGCACCCTGCATCCGAACAATTGGTTGAATACATTTATGTCAACACACACAGAGTCAAAGAATCACAGCGTAGTAGGGTGCTCAAAGTGAGTAGTACTACACCATCTCTGCTCTTTGAAACAAGATTAAAACCACTGCATTTGAATTCTGGTATCGATAGATCTAACATACTTTGAATGTTTCGAGTATTTCCATTCATTTTCCTGCCCCTTGCTGCACATCCAAGGTGAAACTGGAGGGGCACTACAGCAAGAGACTTATGGTTAATTAATTTAGGAGATTGGTGAAGGATATAGGGATTCGTAAGATATGAAATTGCAATTGATGTGCTAGACATGACTGCAAAATATAAAAGAATTGAATTGGCATAGATGTTTCCCTTAAAACTAATGAAGCTTGTAGGAGCACATCCTAACATTGCAAGATTTGCTTGATTAAATGCCAAAATGCCACAGGCTTCAGTCAAGAGGAAAACACAACACACAAGGCCACATTAAACTATATGAAACAATTTACATCCACAGCCAGAGAGAGATCAAATGAGTCATGGAACTTGGTTTCCATTCACTTGGTTGGCTATGAATTGAATATTGCTCCAAACTTCAATCCTCCAGCTCCCGCCTCCTCCTTCCCCCTAATCCAAGCTTGCCGCCTCCAATCTCCTTCCCCCCTTTTAGAGAGAACAAATCCCCCTTTCTTCTAGATCCTTCCTCCACCTTTCTAGGAGGATGACACATGATCCCATGCCAACCATATAACAACTATTTATTAAATTTATCACTTACAACTCATGATTTAATTTACAACGTAACATTATAATGTTTTATTTTATTTATTTTAAGATTTTTCTATAGATATATTTTATTATATATATATTATAATTATTTATACCATAATACATATTAGTTTATGTATTTTATTTTCATATTTTAATTTTATCAATATACAAGCCAATTAAGTTGTTTATAATTAATAAACCACTCATAATTCCACTTTCAATGTCATTTATTTAACTTTATATTATTATTTGGCTTGCAATTAAATTTATTTTATTGTAGCAATAACTCAAATGCCTGACAATACATGACCCAAAATGCATAATAAGAAACAAGACCACAACACAACAGACTAATCCTCATGACACCTGACAAGATGATAGGTAATCCAGGGAACCTTATGCTATCTCCATCCAACAATTCCATTGGTTTAAGGCACACTCAAACCTGTTAATTTAGGTGGAGTCGATGCCTAATACCTGCATCCTGCAGCAAACATAGATGAATGTAAGCCAACACTAGGTGAAAAGGAATCACAACATCACAGGGCACTCACAAGTGAGAGATGTGACATCATCCCTTCCACATCATATCAATCTAGATTAGATCAACACTTACTCATAGTCAAATCAAATCTACCTCATTATCCAGGAACAGAACCATACACTGATCATACAGGTGCATGAAATCATAAGTGTTAGAAGTACCAAATAAATCTATTAGGATCAGTCACATGAGATCAATTCTAACATATAACAATTGTAGTAAGATTGACATCTTAATCATTTGTATGCAAAATAATGCCAGAGCATGCATTATCAGTGTTGCAATAGAGATTATCAATAAAACACACTAACTATCATATGAAACCACACATGGATGAAGCAACTATCATATAATGTACAACATCAATTGTTTACCTTACCTTAAATATTCTTGTTATTTTACCTTCATCTTCATGCTCCTTGGCTAGACCACCTGTACATCCAAGGTGAGAACAGAGGGGCACTACACAGCTCCTTAAGCGATGGCAGGGTTGAAATAGTTCATGAACTGATTGGGACAGAAAACTTAGACAGGCATAGTAAGAGTGTATTTTTCAGCAGTCAACATGCAGATTGTTCTATGGTTAAGGAGAATAACAGGTTGGTCAGAACAAAGGAACCCAATGCCCATTTTAAAGGTCAATTAGTAGTCAAAATAGAGGCAAAACGCAAGCCTAAAATACTATGTTTTAAATAGGCATAAACAACCATTAATTATTGTTATTAAAACCAAGAAAATTACCCGGTAACTTGCTTGCAAAAAGGTCGATTACTTTTTGTGGTCTCTACTCTTCTCTTTATCATGTCGCTACTCTAGAATGATTAAATTTCTTCTCTGCTATTGAAAGATAGTGGTGCCAACCTTCTGCTATTTTTCTCACACCAATAAAAGAAACACGTTTATCTTTTGTTAAACTACTCACCAACTACTATATATATCTTTAAATCCCTTCTGGGTTTTGTTCTACTCTTCCCTAGCTTTCCAAAACAATTTACAGTTTTGAATTTTGTTGAGATATGACCAAGATATCACCATTTTTCTATGACTATTTTTTACTATTTCTGAAAATGCCTTTCTCTTTTTTTTTTTCCAGTTCTTCTCTACCTTCCATGCTCAGAAAAAAAATTAATCTCCCTCCAATTTCATGCATATAGAATCCTCTAACTCCTTCCTCTTTTATTCATAATTAAAAACCTCTTCTTAATTTTAGCATTGGAAAGATTTAGGTTTTGAAAGTGAAGTTAAATTTCAGTTTGCATGCGAAAACTCCCAATTTTCTTTGAAGAACTAAATGATAAAATAACTTTATTATTATTTTTATTATTATTACTATCATTTGCATGATAGTAAGTTGTTTTTAATTCTCTTTTATTTAAATTTCTACATATAATAGCATTATTAATATACTTTAACTATTTTTAATAAAACACAATTACTTTAACTCAATCAAGAAGTGTATATATATATATATTGCAAATTGAATATAATCTAATTTAGATATTATCTTCCAAACATCTATAATCATGAAATAGAAAAGCATTTATCTATTTTATTATTTAAATAATTTTAGCTACATAATTTAAATACACCATTAAAATTTAATCATCACAACAATTTAATAAAATAATGTATTTAAAGTAAACTATTGTAGTGATTGAAAACACAATATTTTCTAAATATTAAACCATCAATCACACTTATTAACCACACATTGATGCACTCGAACAGTTCTTGCCAAGTGGCTAGAACATCTCTACCTCAACCATGTTCTCGTCTTTGATGAGTACTTGTATTCATTTGCACTCAACTCGACGTTAATAGGTTAGTTCCCAAAAAACATAGCCGAAGAAAAATATCATAATCACATTGATAATATCTTATGGTTAAATCAATTTTCCAAATTTTCACCAATATAACTTCGTGATAATTACCTTAAAATTACTTAAAGTAAAACAATCATGGTAATTGTTCACTAATCTACAATAATTAATATAGTCCATAAAATGAGACATGACATTTCTCCACAACATTGGAAGATCGAATTAACCCATAACTTATATTAGAAATCAACAGAAATATTAAAGAACGTAGGAGAAAAAACATACCCTAAAAATGGAAAAACTCATTTCCGTTACCTCGAGAATGTTTTTGATCCATTTCCTTCTCATAGCCCTTTAGATTAAAATTCACACTGATAACGTTTCGTTTCTCCACTACACTGGAAGATCAGATTAACCCATAACCTATACAAGAAATCAACAGAAATATTAAAGAATGTAGGAGAAAAAACATACCTTAAAAATGGAAAAACTCATTTTTGTTACCTCTAGAATGTTTTTGATCCATTTCCTTCTCACAACCCTTCAACTTAAAATTCACACCGATAAATTTAGATTAAAAAAATTTCAAACTATTTATTGACATATTCTTTTCCATAATCCATCCTTAATTCTTTAACCTAAGGTTAGATTAATTTTCAAATAGGGATTTAAATTCTTTAAATTTAAAAATGAATTCGTTTTATCCTTAAAATAATATGGCCATATCAAATTGATGCTGTTATCAACATGAAATTTAAAGCCTAGTGGGTCTCACTAAGGAATGGAACTTGTAGTTCTCCAATTCTAGGTCACTATAGACTAATTCCAATAGGTAAGAGAAACTATTGATAAGGTTCCTATTAAAAGATAAGGTGTTTTGTTTACCTACTAAGCATATTTCACATGTTTCTAATTTATTTGTATCCTACGTAAACCAACCACAAAGTCATGACAAGCAATATCATTAATCCTTGTGATACTTAGATGACCAAGTCTTTCATACCAAATTTGAGTGCCATCTTTGGTTTGACTTAAAAAATAAGATTCATTTGAGAGCTCATTGAAGATATAAAGACCATTATTTTAGATTCGTTGTGCAACAATAGAACTATTTTGGTCTTTGATAAACTAGCTATCTTTAAAAGAAGGGTAATCTTGACATTTTCATGAGTAAGTTGTATACATTAAAGCATTTTTTAAATTAAGAACAAATAAGATATATCCAATGATTTTTTCTTTTCCCTAAATGTATGAGTTGTCTCCTACATAGACATTTCCATTACACAATTTAATATGTGTTAGGATATCATACATATAGGTCATGTGCCATGAAGCACCACTATTTAAAATCCACTCGCTATCCTTTGAAGTAAAAAGTTAAATGTAAAGAGTAATGTCTTATTTCTATTTTTATTTTTATTTGAATTCTAATTTGATTTTCATTTTGGTAATTTTCTAATTTTATTGTTTTTGAAATTTTTGTTATTGAAGGACCTTTTGTTGTTCCTTTTGTTTTGATAGCAATATGTTTTTTTTTGTGACCAAATTTGTCACATTTATTGCAACTTTTAAAGAATTTAACTCTATAATTTTTAGAGATTTTTTTAAAATTCTAAATAGTGGACCTAAATTTATTATTTTGGTTGCCACCTTTGTTCTTAGAAAAAATAATATTTTTCTATTGAATAAATAATGTTTGATTAGCATTTCTTTAGAATCAAATTTTGACATCACTTGCTCTTCTTAGATGAGAAGGGCAAAGATAGTAGACAGATCAAGAATGTCTTGTTTATTTTGGTACTTTGAGTTTAGAATAGAAATAAAATTCATAAATTTTTCATTTATATTGATTTGAATAATGAAATAGAGAAGCTTTTCTTGAATAAGGTTGCAATTGCAACCATCCAATTGAAATTTTATGTTTTTCACCTTAGCTAAATAGTTTACATTTTTTTGTCTCTTTTCATAAGAATGGTGAAAATTTCAACTATTAGTTTAATTAATTTTTAGAGTATAGTGCCTTCACACATGGACTCCAAGAGTTTCCATGCTTCACTAGATGATTCATGACTCTAATGTGAAAAAAAAATCATCTC
Source organism: Cunninghamia lanceolata (assembly GCA_027924645.1). Lineage (NCBI taxonomy): Eukaryota > Viridiplantae > Streptophyta > Pinopsida > Cupressales > Cupressaceae > Cunninghamia > Cunninghamia lanceolata. The sequence goes on from BSBN01000082.1 coordinate 7,667,690, forward strand.
CCACATTTTTAAGAATAATTGAAATCAATTCTTGAGTTCTATGATGCAAATATTTACAAGTTAGTTTTCCTTTTCAAGAATCTCATAACACAATTGAAATGAAAGAATTTTAACTTGTAAAGTAAAACATAACATAAGTTAGTTTTTCTTTTAAAAAATAAATAAATAATAGCATTTAAATTTAAATTATATAAATTGTGAAAAAAATATTGCATGTTGTTTTACCAAAAAAAATGATTAAAATAAATTCTCCTTTACACAAATTTTAAAAAATGATCTACATGCTATTTTCCTTTATAATTTTAAACAATTTTTTATAATAGTTATATTTTTCAATAATTGCAAAAACTAATATTTTTAATTTTACAATTATAATATATAAACCAATAACTTTTTTATAAAAATAATATATATAAATTTTAAATTAATATAATAAAATATTATTAATCTATTTAAATTGATTTCTTTACACACACATACATATATATGTATGTATATTTGATACTACATTAAAAAACTAAGATCTAGATAGATGTGATAATTAAATGTATACAAAAGTTAAATTTATATAATACATAGATAATCTACAAAAGAAAATATATAAAACACAAATAATATAGTACACAAAATTTATAGTGAAAAAAATTATAAAGATCAGCATAGCCTAAAGCATCATTCTTATGAGAAAACTTGCACCAAATAGATATATAAGAACCTAGATTTTACAAACCCAGTCCTCTTTTCTCTTCCAAGCAATGGCCTCATAATACAAAACCTCTTCTCTACAATTATTGTGAACTGCAATAATATATTTACAAAACAATTCTTTCACTCTCTATTTACTTCAATAAAACTTCTCTAAAATATAAAACGAAAGGATGCATTATACATCTATTGAAGAGGTTATAATAACTTTCAAAAAAAAAATTACATTAATAAATTATTTAAAATAAAGATAAATCTTTAATTATTAAATAAATTAATTGTTTAATAATATACCTAAACATATTTAATATCTTATAAAGTTAAACCTTATATATATTATTTAAAATTATTAATATTATGTATCTAACAAAAGTTTAAAAGGAAAAAAAATTGAAATGGGAGCGGTGATGGACGGGTAGGAAAAACTTGGTGTAGGGTTTAGGCAGAGCGGTCTAGTTCCATAGGCAAGGTGACGTCTGAGGTTTGTACTTCCCCTAGTACTATTTATTTGTTTAATCCTAATAATAAGAATAATCTTTCGCGTGGGGGCTCTGCCTATAAAAGTAAGTCCAATGGGGATAAAGTTGTCAACTCGAGAGACTCCCAGGCCTGGAAGGCCCTTTTTTTGAGCCCTGCTAAGCAGAAAGAGGATGGTGTGGATATTGTTCAGTCTGAGGTTGGGGTGCGCCTCAAGATAAAAAATTCCACGCTGGATAGGGCAATGGCCAAAACGAAGAATGTTCTAGTTGGGAAGGTGTTTGGAAGGAGACCTAACATTGAAATGCTGAGAAAATGGGCCACCAGTAAGTGGGCTATCAAGGGCAACGAGTCTATTTCAGCTCTCCTGAAAGGCATTTTCTATTTTTCCTTCAACAAATCTATTGATTGCCTGGGTGTTTTAACCGGTGGGCCTTGGTTCTTTGGTCAACAGAACTTGTCCCTCTATAAGTGGCATTTGGGTCTCAACCCTGAGGATGCGCTTGCAGAGTTGGTGCCGACTTGGATAAGACTGTCAGTTTTGCCTCTCAAGTTCTAGGATGACAAAGTCTTCTCGGCTATAGCTAAATCCTTTGGTCACTTTCTGTCCTTGGATAGTGTCACCAAGAATAGGAGAAGATATGTTTTCTCTAGAATCTATGTTAGTGTTCTAACTCACAAGGCACTCCCCACGTCCATTGTTTTAGACTCTAAGTTTGGTGAGTTGACTTAGAGGATCATTTTTTGAAAACTCTGCTTTGTTCTATTAGAGATGCGAGAACACTGGTCACCTTATCAACGCTTGTAGAAAACCAAGCCAAGAACCAGCTTGGGAGAGTAAAGGAAAGGAAGCCAGTAAGGAGAGCTCTTGTTTGCATGTGTCTGAGATGAGCACCAAGGGGCAGGTAGAGGCTACTTTGGAGGCTCATGTGGGTCAAGTCCTACTGGAAGGAGATGCCCTAGAGGGTGTCTTGGTGGAACCCTTCTTTTTGGAAGAGGCAGTGGTCCCAGTCCCAGACAGCCAGTCTAAATTGGTCTGCCCAGATAGCCTGCTCTCTTCTCTAGTGGAAAAGGTCACTGGACTTGAGGTCTCAAAGGCTTGTGAGGCATTGGGGGATCTACTGAAGTAGAAAGAGGAGTTGTTATTGACTCTAAGAAATAGCCCAGAAGTGGACAAGTCCGTGGCTAGCTCCGGTATGGGGAAAAGCCCAACCACCCCTTTCTCCTTGGTTATGTCACCTATCTCAATGGCTAAGTCCCCTCTCTCCCCTTCCTCAGAGAAGGGAATTATACGTACAATGGATGTGGGCAATTCCAAGCATGGTGGGAAAGCTTTGAGAGAGACAAGAAGAAAGGAAATAGTTAAGGATTTGGTTGATGGTAAGAAGAAAACTTTGGAGCTTATGAGCTCTAGGAGAAATAAGAAATGATAGTCATTTCATGGAATATTAGGGAACTCAATAGCCCCTAAAAGAAGCTAATGTTGAAGAACTTCATTAAGGAAATGATATCAAACATACTTCTCATTCAAGAAACTGAAATGGAAGAGGAAGATTTTAGGAAAATTTGTAACTATATTTGGCCGTTTTCATGTGCCAAAGCTATCAGTGCAGAAGGGGCATCAGGGGGTTTGGCCATGATGTGGAAGGCTTGCTCTCTCTAGGGCAGAGTTATAAGCTCTAATAGAAATACCATTAACATCAAATTCAATATTAGAAGTAGCATTTTGAATTGGACCTTAACCAACATCTATGCTCCCAACAGTGTAGTGCAAAGGAGAAAATATTGGACTGACTTGAAAGAGACCAAAGAAAAGTTGGAGGATTCCAAATGGATGGTCCCTGGAGATTTTACCTCCCCTCTCTACCCCTAAGACAAACTTGGGGGAATCATGGATTTCAGCGAAAGCATGATGGACTTGGATAATTTCCTACATTTTGGTGGTTTGGTTGACCTGGAACTTGAAGACTTCAATTTCACCTGGTCCAATAGGAGGGTGGGTGGCAAGCTGATCTAGGTCAAACTAGACTGGGTCCTAGTCTCATCATATTTGGACATAGTTGAAAGAAGTAAGCTTAAAAATCTTATGAGGTTTGGGTTTGACCATACTCCCCTTGTCCTTTTTTGGAGCCCGGACCTGGAGAGAACTAACTGTCCTTTTAGATTTGAAGCCATGTGGGCTAAGAATCCAGATTTGTACCAATTGATCTCTAGTTAGTGGAATAAGCTGGTGGACAGCTCAAGTATGTTTATAGCAATGTAGAAGCTTAAAGAAATCAAATATCAACTGAAGGGTTGGAACAAGAACTCATTTGGAAACATTTTCAAGAGAAAACTTGAGGTCAGAGCCAATCTCTAGAGGATCCAAGGTGACATGGACAAGGGTATCCTCAATCAAGAAGACGGAGAGAGGGAAAAGAAATTTCTCTCTGAACTTCACAATTTAGTGGAAGCGAAGTGATATATTGGAAATAAAGATCAAGAATTTGGTGGCTAAAGGAGGGAGACAGGAACACGAAATTCTTCCATTAGTTGACCATGAAACATATGAAAAGAAACAAAATCTTAGAAATTATCCTTGAAGATGGAACGAATGAGAATTAGATCAAGATTGAAGGAGTCAAGTACTTTGAAAAAATCCTGAATGGGGTAGGGCCTCAACTTGAGGAAGGTGATTCTGTGCTTAACAATCTACTGGAAGTTATTCCAAACTCTTCATCTATTGAAGATAATCTTGGTCTGATTAAGGAGGTTTCTAAAGAGGAGGTGAAGGTGTGGTGTTCTCTCTAGACCCCTATAAGGCCCCAGGACCTGATGGTTTCCCCCCAATCTTCTTCCAGACCTACTGGGAGATCATTGGGAAAGACATCACAATAGCTGCGAAAGAATTCATCAAAAGAGGGAGAGTGCTGAAGGAGTTCAACAACACTTTCATAGTTCTCATACCTAAAAGGGAAGGAGCTAATAAAATGGTGGAATTTAGACCCATCAGTTTGTGTAACACCCTCTACAAGATATTCACCAAACTACTAGTGCTAAGAATTCAACCTCTTCTGGACAAGATCATCCACCCTAATCAAAAGAGATTCATCTTGGGGAGGCAAATCATAGACACCATTATTTTTGTCCATGAGAATATCCACTCCATGGTGAAAAGAAAAAAGGAAAGCATGATATTAAAACTAGATATATCCAAAGCCTATGATATGGTATCTTGGCAGTTCCTGGAGAAAGTCCTCTATAGGTTTGGTTTTTCAGGAGAGAATCATTAATATGATGAAGCACTACTTCTCCAATCCCACCTACTCTGTGCTAATCAATGGATCCCCCAAAGGACACTTTAGAGCCAATAGATGGCTAAGATAGGGTGACCCTCTCCCCCCCTACTTGTTCATAATAATGGATGATGTTTTGGGTAGAACGATAAATAACAAAATAAGATCTGGTAAGCTCAAAGGAGTTACCCTTGCCTCTGAGATACATCCCTCTTCTCATCAACAATTTGTTGATGATACTATTCTCTTATGGGAAGATACTATTAGGGAAGCTGGTGAGTGGAAGCTTATCCTTAACAACTTTGCTTTAGGATCAGGGTAGTAGATCAACTTTGAAAAAAGTGCCATTTTGTTCTTCAATACTGACAAGAGACTCTAGAACCAAATAGTGGAAATCCTCAGGTGCAAAACAAAGGAGATGCCTGATACTTATCTAGGAATGCCCCTCATTGCTGGGAAGCTCCCCAAACTCTATTGGAATTCATTGATAAAAAAAATGCAGAGAAAATTGGCTACTTGGAAAGGCTCTCTTCTAAGCAATGTTGGCAAGTTGCTTCTCCTTTAGGCCTCGCTTTAGAGCACCCCTGTTTATATTCTTTCCCTATTCAAACTTCCCAAAGTCATAGCTAACAAAATTGAGCAAATTCAAAGAAGGTTTCTTTGGAGCAGCTCAAAGAAGGATAGACTCTCTTTGGTCTTCTAGGATGTGGTCTATTCTCCCAAGATTATGGGAGGTTTAGGGGTTAGAAGGATTTCTAGGCTCAATAAAGCCTTATTGGCTAAGGTTGGTTGGAGGCTTATGTCAGATGTTAATGATTGGACTAGCATCATGAGGGCTAAATATCTTAACAATGGGGGTGGTGTCACCCTTAAGCAATCCCAATCCCTCCCTTAGGGGTCTTTGATTTGGAATAACATTATTAAGGCTAAATGCATTCTCAATGTAGGGCTTCAGTGGAATGTGGGCAAAGGCAACAAAGTGAGATTCTGGGAGGATCCATGGGTTTCTTTCCCCCTTTGTATTATCACCTTGTTTGCTTAGCTATTAAAAACTACCTTCAGTCAAAGCTGGGAGAAAGAATATGCAATTATTGGAGTTTAATGAATGGCACGGAGAAGTGGAACTTTAGTAGGGAAGAATTTCAGCACTCTATGGACTCTGTGGTGGACACTCTACTTGGAATCCAAAGAAACCATAATTTCCATAGGAAATTCTTGGAGGATCAACTAGTGTGGAAGGATGATAAAACTGACAAATATATAGTGAAGACTGGTTATGATAACATAGACAAGATAAACTAGGAAGGATTTAACTGGAAGCAAATTTGGGACAACAATGCTATCCCCAAGGTTAAGCTCTTCAGCTAGACTGCCAATCATTAGAGGATTCTCACTATTGACAATCTCCATAAGCGTGGATTCCAAATGGTGAATAGGTGTGTACTCTGCAAAAGGGCTGAAGAGAGCATTGACCATATATTATTCCATTGTGACTATGCCTGGAATATTAGATAGGAAATCATGAGTAATTTCCACCTGAATTGGTTATGGCAGAATAATATAAAGAAGAACTGTGAGAGCTGGTTCTCCCCTTATAAACACTCCTTAATCAAGGAACTGTGGTGACAATCCTTACTATATATAAATTGGGAGATATGGGGAGAAAGAAACAATAGGATTTTCAGGGAGGAAAAGAAGAAATGGCAAACTACAGCTGAAATCATTAAATAGAAAATAATTGAAAACATAAAGGTCTCTAACCTCAAAGGTCCTAATCAGAATCCCACTTAACTGGAAAACAAGATTGCTTTGACATGGGGGCTGATTGAGAAAATTTATCTACCTGATTTTAGTAATATTACCAAAATAATGAACACCAAATGGCCCCCCTGATTTCGAATGGTCTAAACTTAATTTCGACGGGGCTTCTAAGGGGAGCCTAGGTTAGGTGGGAGGGGGTGCTATTGTGAGAGATGGCAAGGGAAGAGTCTTGGGAACTTATGCTAGGAATTTGGGAATTCAAACCAATAACTTTGTCGAGGCTTATGAAACTTACCAAGGGATTTGTTTGGCCAAAGACCTTGGGATCAGGAATTTGATTATTGAAGGGGACTCCAAAAATGTCCTAGATATGATAAAGAATAAGGCTACTCCTAGTTGGATAATTAAGGGTATCATCAATTTATGTAAAACTAAATTAAGGGACATGGACAAAGTGGAGGTTCATCACATATTTAGGGAAGGCAACACTAAAGCAGATGCCTTAGTTAATATCAGATGCACCATTAATGATGATTAAAGTGGAAAATTGGAGATGATGTCCCAGAGAACCTATCCAATATCATTCATAATGATCAAGTCATTCTGATTAAATGAATTGTATGCCTCGGCTAAGTGGGGGACTACTCACATGAACCATTTCACAGACTTGACAAGAAGTAATCATATGATGATAGGCTTCAAACCCGTCATTTTCCAGTTAAGACACATATCGTTCTAGATTATTCTTCACATTATCTACTTCAGAGTGTGTAGGAGTGACTATAATTGTGAGAAGAGCAAGATGGGAGGCGACCTTACATAGATTGAACCTACTCAGCATGCCAAGCTTAAGGAAAATGAGGAATTGTGAGGAATTTTATAGAGAGATAATTTCACTAGGTACATTGAATCCATGAATGGCCATGACACTTTTCTCTCTAGAGAATTTGCAAACACTTGGAAAGCTGGAGTTGTTTACATCAGGGGTATTTCATTTAGAGTCACCGAGGAGTTAATTGCAGAAGTCACCGGTCTCAAAATGGAAGGGGAAAGAATTCCCAAGAGGGTTAAAGGAAATTACAACAAGGACATGAAGAAATTTTTATAGCAGGGGGAAAGCATGAGCAGACTTCAAAATGGATTCAATAGAGAGGAGCTCCCTAGGGTTTAGAAGAATGTCATAGAGGTTCTCATGAGGTATGTCACTTCGGATGGGAGATACAAGAGGTTTCATGCCTTTCTTTTCCCTTTACTGAATCATTTCCTTCATGATATTAAAATTAATTTCCCTTACTAGATTTTTACATCCCTGGAAGATTCTGTCCAAAAAGTTCTTCTTGGTGACAAGGTCCTTCCCCTACATCAGAGTCTCATCTATGCCCTGCACAAGTTTGAATTTTCTTTAACCCCTGCCCTTGCTTTTAGGCCTAGAATTTAGAATTCACAACTAGTTGAAAATATCCATGATATCTTTGGAAAGTCTTCAAGAGGGCGCAAGCCTTCTATTCATGGTCAAACCCTTAGGAGAGGTGAGGGTTTCTCTGAGGGGAAAAGCAATGTGGATACGGCCTCTAAGACTAAAAAGAATTCTGGGTTGGGTAGAGGGCCTTTTTCTTCTAAACATGACTCTGACAAGTCTCCCTAGACCACTACTAACATCAAGGGTAAGAAAGTGGTCAAGGACTCTATAGAAAAACCCTCGACACCCTCATTCAAGAAGTGGTGAATATGAAGCTGAGAAGCAGGGATATTGTGTCCCAAGACCCTGCTCCTTCCATTAAGACTATTCATCGATTCGAGCCCCCTAGTAGGCCTAAACTGAGAAGTATGAAAGAGCCATTTGGTACAAGGGTTTCCAAGCCTATGAAGGCTACTCATACCTAGCCTAGTAATAGTAAAGGTAAGGGAAACAAGGATGGCCAGTTAGAGAGGGATATCATTGTTCTTGATAATACTGATAGGGAGGAAGATAGTTCTTTTGCCAAGAAGAACAATAGTGTCAGTAACCATACTGAACCTCCCAACAACAAGAAGAAGGGTTTTGCAGAGCATATTTAGGGGGGTATAAACAAATATTGTACTTCTTGCAATTTTCTTATGGATAAGGTTTCCACCCTTTATCAGGCACTTGATCTTCAGAACTAGGTGTTGAAGTGGCAGCTAGCCCAGTCACACCATGCTAAGAGGAAGATTCAACATTTGAAGTTCATCACTCAGTTGGAAACTACTGAATGGCCCAATGAGAGCAGTGATGACCTATGGAAACAAGTGGAGAGGTTGGCTAATAAATTTGAGAAGTGGGATAAGATGGAGGATGAGATTGTTTTGATAAAGGAAAATTAGGAAAAGCTCAACAAGAAAGTAGCAGAGCTGGTGGACTTTAGTCAGGAGACCGTTAAGAATTCTGTTACCACTCTTTATGTGCTCAAGGAAGAGCTTGAGAAAAGGAAAGCCATGAGGGAAGGTAGTATTGGCAAGTCTAGTCAAGAGGTACAGAAACAGGGGAAGGTTGGCTAGTCTAACAGACCCAAGGCTAAGGACAAGAATAGCAAAGGGAAACATGTGAGTTTCCAGATTGAGGAGGTGTAGGACGAGGAGAAAGAGTCTCAAGGTTTGCAGGACTTGCAGGGATGCAACAAGGAGGAGAGCATGTTTGAGGAGAAGCTAGAGTTCCTGAACAAAGAATGGCAGTCTATTAGTAGCCTAAAGTCTATGGCCAAGTAGTAGCCTGGCCCATTGCTGGTCTTTTTGGGTTTTGCTGGCTCTGCTGGCCTGTTCCTCTTTCTTTTCTATTTATGTTTGTAGTTTGGTTGTTTTACCTCTTGTGAAACTCGTTTGACTCACCTTTTTTGGCTTTTATATATGGGTTTGGGCCCTTCCTGGTTACTTTTATCAAAACACAAGTTTATTTTATTAAACAAAATTAGAAAATATATATGATTAGAAACAACTTTTTACATAATATTTATTTTAAAAATTCAAATATTATTAATACACAAGTCATCCACAAAAAATAATATGAAGCCTACCAATATTATTTTGTAGTCCCAATAAAACTATGGTTAAAATTTAACCATATAACAATGCAACACTAGAACTAACAAAACAACAAAAACAAATGTTTATGTAATTGGGAAGACAAAAGTTGGTGCATAAAGAAAGACAAAAGTTAAACTTATATAATACATAGATAATTTATAAAAGAAAATATATAAAACACCAATAATATAGTACACAAAATTTATAGTGAAAAAATTATAAAGATCAGCATAGCCTAAAGCATCATTCTTATGAGAAAACTTGCACCAAGTAGATATATAAGAACCTAGATTTTACAAACCCAGTCCTCTTTTCTCTTCCAAGCAATGGCCTCATAATACAAAACCTCTTCTCTACAATTATTGTGAACTACAATAATATATTCACAAAATAATTCGTTCACTCTCTATTTCCTTCAATAAAACATCTCTAAAATATAAAGCAAAAGGATGAATTATACATCTATTGATGAGGTTATAATAACTTTCATTAAAAACATTACATGAATAAATTATTTAAAATAAAGATAAATCTTTAATTATTAAATAAATTAATTGTTTAATAATATAGCTAAACATATTTAATATCTTATTAAGTTAAACCTTATATATATATTATTTAAAATTATTAATATTATGTATCTAACAAAAGTTTATTTTATTTTAAAAAAATAGAAAATATATATAATTAGAAACAACTTTTTACATAATATTTATTTTAAAAATTCAAATATTATTAATACACAAGTCATTCCACAAAAAATAATATGAAGCTTGCCAATGTTATTTTGTAGTCCCAATAAAACTATGGTTAAAATTAACCATATAACAACGCATTTCTAGAACTAACAAAACAACAAAAACAAACGTTTATGTAATTGGGAAGACAAAAACTAGTGCATAAAGAAAAGATTTTCATAGATCATATTGATAGGGCCTAAATTTGATGGCCTTATGGCCATATTTAGTCATTTTAGTCGTTAAAAACAATTAAAATTTTAAAATTTCTATATATATATATATATATTTAAATAGGTAGACTTTAATATTTGAAAGGCAACTTCAAATAGATGACCATCACAAAAACTTTCTCTGACAGGAGGGTCGACTGTCAAATTTAAGCCTTGGGCGTACGCTTGGTGGGGTGATGTTGAAAACTGTTTCCACACTACTCAATGGAAGCTTCAATATCACGTTGCTGCTTCTCTGCCATGTTCAATAGAAGGATTATCATACACCTAAAAATGGGGTATAAATAGATTGACACATAAATATATGTATTGATCTTACCAAAACACCAAGATTTTTACTATCGAGGACAGAGATATAGTTAGCTTCTTCACTTTCAATATTAAACTCAAAATGCAACACTCCCTTGGAAATATGGTTAGACTATCTCCAGGATACAAGAATATTGATGAAAGCTTGCCCTATTTTAGTATGACAATCTTTAATGATTTTGTAATAACAAAATTGGGTAATGAATGAAGCAAAGTAGAAGTAGGTTTTATAAATATTTGTCCTACTTTTATTGGCCAAAATTGACTTTAACTATTGAAGTGGATGATATTTGAGAATAGCCCATCATCTTTGAACTAATTAAACATCATCCACTTCAATGGTCAAATAGTCAATAGCAATTTTACACCTCATTCATAACAAAAAGTGGTAAATATTTGTCCTACTTTTATTGGCCAAAATTGACCTTTGACTGTTGAAGATGATGATATTTAAGAATAGCCATCCTTGTGCAGCTTGATCAAGCCACAAAAGAAACACTCTATTTAAACATCATCTAGTTCAATGGTCAAACAGTCAATAGCAATTTTATGCCTCATTCATACTAAAAGATGCTAAACATTTATCCTATTTTTATTGGCCAAAATTTACCTTTGATTGTTAAAGTGGATTATGTTTAAGAATAAGCCAAAATAAATTGGTTAGGGGTTAATAATAGGCATCTACAAATTTATAAAATATCATTACAAGTAAACAGTTCTTAGCAAATTTTCAATGAAGGTGTATATAGTAGTGACAATTTAATTATATTCCTATGTGAATGAGATAATGCCAATAATCTTAACAAACTAATGGGATTAAATGAGAAGTATTTTAAATGTATAAGCTTTAAAGAATACAAATGAAAAAGTAAGAATGTTAAATATTTTGCTATAGTTTATCATTAATAAGATATTTTATATAGTTAATTGAAAGAAAAGTTATTGACTCACTATCTTTTTGGGGTTTGACACAAGGAGATCCATCCTTATCAAATGAAAATTTTAGCCATATCCAAACATTTTTATGTAGGTTTAGAAATGAAGGTGAATAGTTTTCAAGGTTGAAGACTATTAGATATGGAATTCATGTAGAAGGGTCAAATTCGTAATTGCAAAATTGATGTTATAGTCGTGTAGGGAAAATCCACATTTGTGAAAGTGATCCAAATAGACAAACAAAATATTACTAATTTTGATATGATCAAATAACATCGTAGGAACAAATTGGTTTCAAATACCTGACAAAGTCAAATTCTACATCAATTTAAAAGTTGGATACCTTGTTTAATTTATTTAAATTTTGAACATTTAATTTGAAATCTCTATCAATCTCATCTCTTATTGTTAAAATGTATATTCATTAATACTCATTTATTAATGTATACCAAAATTTATTTACAAAAAAAGAAAATTATTTCTTTACATGATTATAAAAACAAAAAAATACAATCAGCAAAAAAATGTTTCAAGAATATCTATTTTAAAAATTGATGATTATAATTTATTTTTTAAATTCACAAATTTTCTAATATTATAAAGTATTTTCACATTAAATAGTCAATAGCAATTTACACCTCATCCATACAAAAAGATGGTAAATATTTGTCCTATTTTTATTGACCTTTGATTGTTAAACTAAATTATGTTCATATATATATATATATAAGTAATATTACTTACACATATATACATTATAAGTAAGATTACTCTCATATATAAGAATAATATTACTTATATATTATGATATATAAAAGTATTATTATTTACATATATACATTATATATGAGTATTACTTTGATAAAAGTAACCGGGAAGGGCCTGAACCCATATACAAAAGCCAAAAAAGGCAAGTTAGACGAGTTTCACAATAGGTAAAACAACCAAACTACAAACATAAACAACAAAGAAAGAGGAATGGGCCAGCAGAGCCAGCCAAACCCAAAAAGACCAGCAATGGGAAAGGCTACTGCTTGGCCATACACTTGAGGCTGCGAATAGCCTACCGTTCTCTGTTTAGGAACTCTAGCTTCTCCTCAAACATACTCTCCTCCTTGTCACATCCTTACAAGTCTTGAAAACCTTGAGACTCTTTCTCCTCATCCTATGCCTCCTCAATTTGGAAACTCACCTATTTCCCTTTGTTGTTCTTGTCCTTAGCCTTGGGTCTGTTAGACTGGCCAACCTTCCCCTATTTCTGTACCTCCTGACTAGACTTGCCAATACTCCCTTCCCTCATGGATTTCCTTTTCTCAAGCTCTTCCTTGAGCACATAAAGAGTGGTAGTAGAATTCTTAATGGTCTCCTGATTGAAGTCCACTAGCTCTGCCACTTTCTTGTTGATCTTTTCCTGATTTTCCTTTATCAAAACAATCTCATCCTCCATCTTATCCCACTTCTCAATTTTATTAGCCAACCTCTCCACTTGTTCCCACAGGTCATCCCTGCTCTCCTTGGGCCATTCAGTAGTTTCCAATTGAGTGATGACCTCCAAATGTTGAATCTTCCTTTTAGCATTGTGTAACCGGGCTAGCTGCCACTTCAGCACCTAGTTCTGAAGATCAAGTGCCTAATAAAGGGTGGCAACCTTGTCCACAAGAAGATTACAAGAAGTACAGTCTTTGTTTATATCCCCTTGAATATGTTCTGTAGAACCCTTCTTCTTTCTAGGAGGTTTAGTAGGGTTACTAACACTGTTGTTCTTCTTATCAGTCAAATTTCTTTTGCCTTTGGTAGGGCTATCTTCCTCCCTGTCAGTATTATCAAGAACAATGATATCCCTCACTAATTGGCCATCCTTGTTTCCCTTACCTTTACTGTAGCTAAGCTACGTATGAGTAGCCTTCATAGGCTAGGAAACCCCTGTAGCAACTGACTCTTTCATACTTCTTAGTTGAGGCCTACTAGGGGGGTTGGATCCATGAATAGTCTTAATGGAAGGAGTAGGGTCTTGGGACATATTATCCCTACTTCTAAGCTTCATCTTCCCCACTTTCTTAGTGGGGATGTTGAGGGTTTTTTCTATAGTCCTTGACCACTCTCTTACCCTTGATGTTAGTAGTGGTCTGGGGAGACTTGTTAGAGTCATGTTTAGAAGAAAAGTCCCCTCTACCCAACCCAGAATTCTGTTTAGTCCTAGAGGCCATATCCACATTTCTTTTGCTCTCAGAGGAACACTCACCTCTCCCAAGGGTTTGACCATGAGAAGAAGGCTTGAGCCCTCCCGAAGACTTACCAGCGATATCATGGATGTTTTCAACCAGTTGTGGATTATAAATTCTAGGCCTAAAAGCAAGAGCAAGGGTTAAAGAGAGTTCAAACTTGTATAGGGCATAGACGAGACTCTGATGTAGGGGAAGGACCTTGTCACCAAGTAGAACTTGTTGGATAGAATCTTCCAGGGAAGTAAAAATCTAGTAAGGGAAACTAATTTTAATATCATGATGGAAATGATTCAGTAAAGGGAAAAGAAAGGTGTGGAACCTCTTGTATCTCCCATCTAGAGTGACATACCTCATGAGAACCTCTATGACATCCTTCCAGACCTTGGGGAGCTCCTTTATTGAAGCCATTTTGAATCCTGCTCACGCTTTCCCCCTCCTGTAGAAATTTATTCATGTCCTCGCTATAATTTCCTTTAACCCTCTTGGGAATTCTTGCCCCTTCCATTCTGAGACCGGTGACTTCTGCAATTAACTCCTCAGTGACTCTAAACGAAATACCCCTGATGTAAACAACCCTAGCTTTTCAAGTGTCTGCAAATTCTCTAGAAAGAATAGTGTCATGGCCATTCATGGATTCAATGTAGCTAGTGAAATTATCTCTCTATAAAATTCCCCACAATTCATCATTTTCCTTAAGCCTGTCATGCTAAGTAGGTTTAGTCTGCGTAAGGTCACCTCCCATCTTTCTCTTCTCACAATTGTAGTCACTCCTACACACTTTGAAGTAGACAATGTGAAGAATAATCTAGAATGATATGTGTCTTAAATGGAAAATGACAGGTTTGAAGCCTATCGTCATATGATTACTTCTTGTCAAATCTATGAAATGGTTCGTGTGAGTAGTCCCCCACTCAACTAGAGCATACAATTCATTTATTCGAAATGACTTGATCATTATGAATGATATCAGATAGGTTCTTTGGGACGTCATCTCCAATTTTCCACTTTAAATCATCATTAATGGTGCATCTGATATTGGCTAAGGCATTTTCTTTAGTGTTTCCTTCCCTAAATATGTGATGAACCTCCACTTTGTCCATGTCCCTTAATTTAGTTTTGCATAAATTGATGATATCCTTAATTATCCAACTAGGAGTAGCCTTATTCCTTATCATATCTAGGACATTTTTGGAGTCCCCTTCAATAATCAAATTCCTGATCCAAAGGTCTTTGGCCAAACAGATCCCTTGGTAAGCCACATAAGCCTGGGTAAAGTTATTGGTTTGAATTCCCAAATTCCCAGCGTAAGTGCCCAAGACTCTTCCCTTGCTATCTCTCACAACTGCACCCTCTCCCTCCCGACCTGGGTTCCCCTTAGAAGCCTTGCTAAAAATGAGTTTAGACCATCTAGAATCAGGGGGGTCCATTTGGTGTTCATTCTTTTGATAATCTTGCTAAAATTAGGTAGAGAAACTTTCTCAATCAGCCCCCAAGTCAAAGCAATCTTGTTTTCCAGTTGAGTAGGATTCTGATTAGGACCTTTGAGGTTAGAGACCTTTATGTTTTTAGTTATTTTCTATTTAGCGATTTCAGCTATAGTTTACCATTTCCTCTTTTCCTCCCTGAAAATCCTATTGTTTCTTTCTCCCCATATCCCCCAATTGATATATAGTAAGGATTGCCACCACTGTTCCTTGATATATATGAGTATTGTTACTTACATATATATACATTATATAAGTAATGTATAGATAGATGAATTTATTTAAGAGTTATTTTATTTTATTTTAAAACCATTTAGAAAATATGAAAATATTTTATTTTATTTACATTGTTGACTTTATCTTTATTTGAAGAACCATTTTTAATTCATTTAAGAGTTTTTTATTTACTTACGAATTGTTTTATTATATATAAGCAATATATACTTACATATATATACATTATATAAGTAATGTGTAAATAGGCTTAAGAGTTATTTTATTTTATTTTATTACTTTTTTATATATTATATGTAAGTAATACTACTCTTATTTAGACTTAGTAATGTCAAATCTAGACTTAGTAGTATTAATTAGTAAGTAACACTATTCTTATATACATGATTTAGCATTACTGTTATCTAGACTTCATAGTAAATCTCTTGGTGACATGTCTTATGTTTTTATTATCAAGGGAAATTTATGGATTTTACCATTGATACAATTAATATAACTTTTATTCATATTTAATTGTGAATTTTGAACATGAAGTCTAATCTCATTTTTTTGGGTGATCCTCTAGATGAAATTGATACTTGTTATTTTCTAATCATAACATAACTTCTTATCTAGGAAAATTGGTAGTGTTAAATTTTAACTAAATATTTAACTTTATATATTTTTTTTTAAAAATATCTTTAGATTTAGAAAATTAGTAATTATTTTATTAAGAAGTGCATCCAACATGCTGATACACATATTAACTATATATATATTGATATGTAAATGAGGTTAAAGGAACCGCTCCTAGTATAGAAGATCAAAGAAAAGAGATATTTTGCATGCCCTGTATGTATAGGGGTGCAAAGAGATGAACAACTCAATAGGTTAGACCATCTTGACTTTCCTTTAGATTGTGCTTATGCGGGAGGTCCATCACTGGTGTCTCCCTATTCACAACAGTCTCATCTTTGGAGTGTACAGGTGGCAATTAATGCCCCAAATCCAAAGTTCCCCAAATTTTCTTGTTAGTACCAAACACTTCACTTGCGCTCTGTGTGCATGCATAGTTTGCCAACAGGTCTGCAATCTTGTTGGCTTCTCTATAGCAGTGTACAATGTGGAAATCATCAATTTCTTCCAATCAACTCCATATATCTTCTGCTATGTTGTTGATTTTCCAGTTTGGTGCCTTGTGTGTTGAGATGGCATTGACACAGATTTGGGAATCACCTTCAATGTCTAGTTGTGCTATATGTTGTTCCCTACACTTTTGAAGGCCAGCTAAGAGGACCTAAAATTCTGTTTCATTATTTTTTCCTAGTGTCAATCTTCTTGACAAAGCCCATATAAGTTTGCCCTGATTGTCACTACAGATGCATGCATCTTGCACCTAAAATTCTAGGATTACCTTTGGTAGCCCCGCCAAAATTCATTTTTAATCTTTTGCTTGGGGGGATTCCGCTTAACTTTCACTCATTTTCTCTTCTTAACTATCCGAATCACTTTTTCATAGACTTCATTCATTTATACAAGACATCTATCAATAAATTCTTTTTTGAATCTATTTTTTTCCCATATTGGTGGTGAGTTAATAGTTTACTGATCTAAAATATTTTCCTTGATTAGTAATGTTGGATCTATTTTTTAGAAAATATCTACCCTAGGGAGGTTTTGGGAATGAGTTCCTATCTTGTTTTTATGCTTATTTATCAATTTACAAATCTTTTTCCTCAAGCCAGTGAATTGGGAGGATTCTTCTACTACTTATTTAATGGATTTGCAACCATGCTCATACAAATCCTCCATCCAATCTTTTGTAGACTTTTTCATACGTTTCATCTTCTAAAGATTGGAGGCTCCCTTCTATGACAAAATGATTGGAGGAGGGATGGTTCTATCAATGGCTTGCAGAGGGGTAGATAATTTATTGATGTAAGCATTCAACTCAACAATTTGTTATTTTTATCTCCCTCTTTATTTTCTAGTCCTTATACATTCTTGATACAACACTTGAGACAACAAATTAAACTTCTTGTATTTATTTTTCTCCTATGGGCTATCCTAGATTGACAATTTTTATTTGATAGTCTCTTGGATTGAGATCTCTATCATCCTTATCAACAATAGGAGTTTCTATTTCAACTATCCTAGCTCCTAAAGAACCTTTGGTTATATTAGATAATGTCCTAGGTTTCTTTCTTTCCCTAGGTGCTTCAATCATAGCCATTATATTTAATAGATCCTAGGAAGTAGGATTTGCAATATGTTATCTTTATTTGATAATCATATCCAACCACACTAGAACCAAAAGTGTTAAAGTGTCTAACACTTGCTGTTGTGAAGGAGTAGGATAGATTTGTTGCTATTGTTGGGAGTATTTATCTTGTTTCAATCTTTGGTTGGTGATTTTTTCAACTCATATTATTTCATCCTATTCTTAGAAGTATCAACCTCATCCTTTCTTGGTTCATTTTGTGCATCCTAGGAAATGAATGGGATATTTTTTACTATCTCTTGTTGTTGCACTAGAATAAGAGCTAGGAAATTCTCATTCTTATTAGTTAGCTTCTTCTTTTGCTTGTCATTTACAAGTTTGTACACCATTCTCTTTATTGGAAACCAATTTTTTTCTTTCTTATCCATTTGGTTTGGCCAATTATTTTGTGGAGGGGGTGATGGCATTTCTTGCTTCTCTTTATCCTTGTGCACCTCTTCCTAAACAACCTCTTTATTGACTTCAATTTGTTTATCATGTTCCTCTTAACCTCCTTCTGTTGGAGATCTTCTTGATTCTCCATCTCTTTAATAACCCTAATAATATTGGCTAGGGAGGGAGGGGAGTGTGGAGGTGAAGACCATATTGGATAATTCTAGGGAATGACCCATGTGATTTCATTCTCTTTATTTAGGGCTTTAAATAATGAGGGAGGAGAGGTAGAAAAGGTCAATACTAGAGGTGGGATGGAAGGAATAGATGCAATTGGCACATTGGATGGAATGGATGATGGGATAATTATCCTAAAAGAATGAGAAATAGGAGGAGAAGGAATGAAAAAAGTAGTAGATAAGGGAATAATATCTTGTACTGCTGGCATGGTTACTTGAGTTGGAAGGGGAATTAAAGTGGGTAACTACTATTGTATTGGAGTTGGCTAAGTGGGAAGGGAAGGAATAGTCTCAATAGATAGAGCAGGTTGTGAGGAAGCATCACCACCTAATGAAACTTGTGGTGCATATTTGGAAGTGTTTTTAGTTTTCTTCTTATTATTTTGTGGAGTATCCTCTTCTTCTTCCTCTTGTTCTTCTTGAATTACTTTTGTTGGCTTTCTCTTGTAAAGGATCTTAGGCTCCTTGACAATGGAAATATTCTTTCCCTATTTTGTAGTAGTAGACTTCTTGCCTTTAGATTTTTATTTGGGAGGTTGATGTTGTTCTTCAAGATCTTCACCTTTGTCTACTTCTACCTCTTCTTGATTTCAAGATTCTTCATCTTGATTATTTTTCTTCCTTGTCCTCTTGGGCTCTTCCTTGGTGTAGGTCAATTGGAGAACTTTCTTCTTAAGTTGTAGTGCCCCTCTAGTTTCATCTGGATTTGTAGGTGGTCAGGCTAAGGAGCATGAAGAAGGTAAAATACTCAAAATATTTAGGGTATGATAGACATGTTGATGGTAAGCTTACTGTTATTATATAGTTCATGACATTATTATTATTACAATTTATGATGTATTTTGACATGTTAAGTTGATGGTTAGTTAAATTATGCAGAATAATAGTACTATGCTTTATGAATTGAATGTTATCTATTTTCCAGTTAGAGATGTTTGTGTTTATTGTTATGCTTGTGAGCTAGGACGGTGTAGTATTACTCATTCGAGTACCCTACTACACTACAATTCCCTGACTCTGTGTGCTTGATGTATTTGCATATACTCGTATACAATCTATTGTCCTAATGCAGGTTGCAGGTACCAGGCATCGACTCCACCTGACTTAGCAGGTCTGAGTGTGCCCTTACACCAATGGATAATGTTGATGGGAGATAACATGAGGTTTTCCCTAGGTTAGTTCCCATTTTTAGTTTGTGGCATGGGTCTTGTTGTTGCTTTGGGATTCTTGCCTCGGATTTGGTCGTCATGTGGTATGTAAAGTGATTGTCGAGTTTTGCTCATAAGCCAATGTGTGTCTTGGAAATGCATTAATGAGTTTATTATTATTATAATAATGTATTAATAAGTTAGATATAATAGTATTTTGCTTAGTCATATATTATTAAGGAAATTTGAAATATTATTTTAATGCTTTTATTAGAATATGTGTCATAAGTATTTATTATGGTTAAAATAGTAAATGGCAATTAGTAAAATTATTTTAGTCAGTGAATTATTTCTTGTGAGTTGTTGAATAAGATTTCAGTCATGGAGAATCTCTCGGGGGAAGTGAAATTAATTGCTTTTAGTTTTGGAGGGTAATGGGATTTTCTGTAACAAATTTTGGTAGTGGGAATTTATTGAGATTTATCTATTTTTGTTTCTTGGGAGTTATTTTTGGGGAGAATTTTGGGGAGAAGGGGAGAGAGAAAGGTGGAAAAAGGTATACGGGAAGTAGATCAGGGGATTCTAGAGAAAAAGAAAAAAAAGGAATGGGGAACAAGATAAAGGAAGTATTGGGATATAGCTTAAACCTGGTATGTATTTCATTGCTTTGTGGAAGTGAATGATTTTACTGTGTTTTGTAAGGATTGTTTAAAGAATTCATTTTGTGTGTTTCTTTTAACCATTGTTTACCTCGAGATCACATCTCTTGGGGCCTTCTCTTAGTCAATTCCCGTGGCATGACTATGCTTATTCCAAGATTGAGCAACAAATCCAAGTTGTGCGTACCTTTCGGCCATTGCTTTTCATCTGATGAGCATTGTTTCTTTTGGTGTTTATCCTGTAAATGAAGATTTATGTTTGAGCCCTTTCCTTTGAGGAAACCCAATGCTCCTTCGTGAGGATGCTGGCATGATCACCGATCCAACTCCTAATCATCATTCGCTTTGCATGAAAGTCTCTTAAGCCTTATTAACTTTAGGATGTATCTTGTTATGATTTCAACCCATGGGTATCATTTTCTGAGGCCTTCTATCGTCAGGTCGTGCGCCCTATGCTTGAGTCCACATGTTCTTGTTTGATGAATTCCTTTAGCTATTCCAAAACACTATTTTAGGTGTAGGTTGTAGAATTTGTTTGCACCTGAAATTGCATGGAGTATGAAAGGTTTCTCAACAAACCATTCTGTGCTTGTCCTGTGATCCTCGCACAGGCTACATCTTTGTCAAACCTTTGTTGTGTCTTTCCTTTGCATCACCAATATGTCGGCATGCCTAACAGAGTTTTTTTTAATGAGTTTATCTAAAAACATTCCTATTTATCCTTGCTTGCATTCCTTGATTTTTTTTTTAATTCTGTAGCCCTTTTTAACGAACCTATTTTGTGGGACTCTGCAAACATTTTTATTAAGCAAAACATTATCTCTGTGGGACACCTACCGAGCTAACCCATCAATCACATGTGCTTGAATGTCCTTGAACCTTTTAATCGAAACCGTGTTGTGCATATTCTGCTACCCTCGTATTCCGTATAGGCCTCTTTCCTTGAGTTTAGTTTGTTGTAGACGGTAGCGTGCTAGTAATACTTTCCCATATCGCTACCTGTTAGCTAGTTTCTAGCAAATGCAATATCTATTATAGATTTCCAAACCTTTAAACTCATTGTAAACCATACCTTATTCCAAGTCTTTCGTCTTCATAGACTAGAATGATGCCATTAATGATATGAAGTTTGATTTCTGCCTTGGTCAATCACATATGCATTCTGAGCTTGATCTGCCAAAATCACTTATACATCTTGCATTGAACTGCAATCATTGCATTCCATGAGATGCCATTTTCCTGTCTCCTTCACTCTGGTTGTTGTTTGACCTCTCTGGGGCAGTGTGTTTTAGGTGTAAATTCTTTTTCAAGAAACTCCTTATCATTTACATCAAACTCTATTATCACTATGTTTATAATGTGGATCGATTTCATAGGTATATTCTATTTTGTAGAAACAATCTGTATTTTAGGAAGTTTAAGGGAATTGGTTTGATCTTGGAAAGTTGCTAATTGTAATCGAGGATTCTATTAGATCATATGCTATCATTTTTAGACATACCTCTTAGAATTTGAATAAATCAAAGTAGTAGATTATGTTATCCCAATGTTATGATTTTATTTTAGTACCAGTTTATGTTAGGAAACTCATACTATCTCTATTGATTTTATTATATATATTTCATTAATTTCAATATCACTGCATAAATGACCTTTTTACTTAGTATGATGTTCTTAGCTATGTGGGAATCCAACTATATATATATATATATATATATATAGATTATGATATTCTTGTAGATAGCATGAGAACAAGCTTAAATAAAGATAGTCCAAGTTGTTTTGATAGTACTTATTTAACGATTGAATAGAGAATTCTTCTCATTTATTGTTATTATGTTAGAAAGTAGTGATGGACTAAATTTGCCTTAGAATATTGTTTTATATATTGAATGGATAGGTAAGAGCAAACATTTGATTTATGCTATTGTTCTTGGAGAATAGTAACTTGGTAGGTACCTAGCCTCACTTCTTTTTCTAATTTATGACTTCTATTATTTCAAACTATGGAAACTTTAGGCTATCTTTTGGTAATTATTTATTATGCTACTTTCATACTTTTTGAGCTTTAGGATTAAATATAGAAAATGTAATAAATCTAGTTATAATTGATAGGGTTTAATGTTTTTTTTTGTTAAAATCTCCCTCAGTAATATTTTGGTAAAGTTTACTAAATGATGGATTAATATCTTCATTAGTTTTATAGATCTTATTTTTACGCATGGCTTAGAGTATAGCGTTAGTGTTAATGTATAGTATGAAGAATTAGGGTAGACTCAAGAATAGGATATTCTTACTTAAGCTTTTCACTTTGGAATTGTGTTAATTAACATCTTAGAATTAGGTTATCTCTATTACTAAAATGTGTGGATTCCTTCCACTATTGTAAGTATGTTGTCCGATTAGATTCAAATCAGTGATATAGAACAAAATTAATGAATGGCTTACCATGGAGATAGTCCAATAGAAAACCTTTCTCATGGATTATAGAGTGTGTAGTGTTGAAAAGTAAGTATAGACTCTTTTAATCTATTTAGTTAATAATAAAAACATTGTTAAATCTTTTGCAAACTGTTTATGATATGCCCTAAGGGATTTAATTATTCATGGTTTGGAATTTAAGGGAGTAATTTATTCGATTGATGTGTGTAACATAGTTGATTATAATAATATGGCATTAAACCAATGTCTATCAGCAATGCGATTGGTTCATTGCATTTATTTTGGTTTTGAGTCTTGCTATTATAATTGGTGACCAGGTTAGTTTCATGGGAGTTTAAGGCTGTTAAGCGTCATGCTTTGGAAAGTTGCCTTTTGATATTTGTGTTGAAATCTTTTAGCTCTAGAGGCTTGTTACCTTGAAATTTAGTATGATTTTTGTGGCAAGGTTGTATTGGTGATGTGTATTGGGAAAGATTGTTACTTTGAATTTGCAAATTGTTGATTAAATGTTTTATCTGATTGGGTTTTTGAAATGGACAAGGGTAGTTTCATGGTTGAGATTTTGGATTTAAAATGGTTTATGCAATGTATTGGTTGGTGAAAAGATAGAATCCTTTTAGTCCCTTGTCCATGCATGTTATTGGTTCTGGACTTTGGTTAGGGGTACTAGTTGTATGTAGGAGAGTGGATTTCATGGTGGGGCCAGTGCCTAAGGTGGCTGCCTGGGTAACCCTATGGAAGTTGTAATTAAGTGATAACTTAATAATTGTTTTAGGTGGGTTGGGTAGAAATTCACATAACAAGATAAGTATGATGCCTCACCCATGCCTTGAGTGCTCTCATAGGCTAAGGATGGGATGAGAAGGCCTGCTTGGCAAGGTCGACCTCCTTGTCTTCATGGGAGGATGTGTTGACTCCGCATGTGTCACCCTATGGGGCTGGTGCCTAGAGAGAGGCTACTAGGGTAACCATAGATGGGGGTCAGCTTCTAGAGAGAGATAGCCTGGCTAACCCATACTAGGACCATGTGATGATAGTCTCCCTATTGCAATCTAGTTACTTCTTATTATCTTTTGTTGATGCCTCTAGATTACTGTCTTGTCTGTGCAGTCTAGTTAATCTATTTTGTCTGTATTGAGTCTATATCTATTTGTTGTTTTTGTTGTTGTATCTTTGACCTTGTGGAACCTCATTGTTATCTCCTAGCTTGGAGGGGTGGACCTCAGGGTTCCATGTGGTTGGGTGGCAGAGCTATTCATTAGTCATTTTGGATGTTATGGTTCGAGATCAATGCAGAAGTGTTCTAGTTCCAGATTTGTTCTTCATCTTCAGAGTTGTAGTATACCTTAATAATTGTATTATATTGTTGTATATTGTAAAACGATATAATCGGTCATCAAGTTTCTAATCTTGTAATCATGTATCTGAACCTTTGTAACTGTTCGTCTCTGCAAATGAATGATGTTAATTCTCTTCTGTTGTATTATTATGTATATCAGTTGTATTGTTATAATTTGGTGTTTATCTGATGCAGTTATGTTCCCTAAAGGTGTTAGCTGTTCTTTTTATTTAATGTTGTTAATAGTGTAATTGTATTTAATGATTAATGCATTTACTTGCTTTAAAAAATATATATATATTTCTGTAAATTTTGCACTTGTTAGTCTAACACTCTAGTGTTGCATGACGGGGCATCACATCAGTTGTTCTATTTTCAACTCCAACCAAGCCTTGTTTACTTCTAAAACATCTTTTGTAATTTCCTTTAATGAGGTTATCTCTTCCTTAGACCAAGGAAGAGGTGGAATTGAGTCTTGGTACACTTTTTCTACTTCATAGGATTCTTGTAGAACTTTTCCTTCATCTGATACCCAATTTAGAACTTCAATTATTTTAAATGCCTTCATTTGAAATGTATTCAGCCTAGAGTACCTCCTCTTCCTCACATCACGATCATCATTGCAATCTTTCCAAAAGTCATCTAGGTGAGGGATGAGCTTCATGTGAGATCCTACTAGTTACTCTATTTTTCCATATGGATCAAATGAATCTCTTGTGGTATGGAAGTGTAGATTGTATCTTTGTACCTCTACATCTGAATCCTTGGCACCTGGGAAGGAAGTGAATGCATACACACCAATCATTATGGTGAAATAGATGTCTGCCCTATGCTTTTGTCTAAAGTCTTTTTTTGTTTCATAAAGTTGCCTTGTTAACTCTAATAGTATAATCCTATTAGTATGATACTTGGGCAATTTATAAGGACCTGTGAATCCGTCCACTCTTATGTAAGTGAACTTTGGGAGCTATATAAACTAGTTTCCATATTATTTGATTATTTGTGCAGCATCTAGTAATAACCTGTGGGTCAATTCACCCTCAATAGTACTAACTATATATATGGTAAATGCATCAATTTACCCTCATATAATGGATTAGTGAATTTTTGAATTGGAGTTGAGGGTAACAATCATAAACTTTGAATTATCCTAGATTTTCCCCTATTACTCCTCTCTTTGTCAACGTAAGGTAAATGACCATTACTTCCAATAGATACATTGAGTAGGAAGTCATATAGAAACTCCTTGTGTCATCCACTTTTGTCAATTGTGTATGTAAGTTGTTTCTAATCAATTGAGAGCAATGAATCACCTCCTTATTCTCTAGTATGTTGTGAATGAATTTGAATATCAAGCACATGAATTTGGAGGTAGTATGTAATCCCATTATTCTACTTAGTAGGGTCACCATGTCACTTATTTCAATTTGAAAAACACTCCTAAGGAGTTCCTTTGGAATCTTGAAAATAGTCTTCCTTTGGGTGATCATCTACCTCTTATTAATTGATCATAGATAACTATCAGGATCTTGATTGTAGTAGGATAACCCTTGAACCTCAAAAAATTGCACTACTTGTCCATAATAAGGAATGTGAAATGATTCTATAATATAATTTGGAGTGAGGCTTGATAGTACCCTTCCATCAATAGTTCTAATCTTTCTTTGACCTACATCATAGTTCTTGGTACATGCCATCACTATTTATAGACATTGAGTTGAAAGAAGGAATCCTATAGTCTTAGCAATTTCATTATTCACCATTCAAGTTTGGACCTATTAGTTGTAGAATCCCCATACATTCTTGTTCTAAATTATTCTAAGTCCACATGACCTAAGTTAATGTTTGATGTTGTATCCCAACAAGAATTAATCTTAGATGGTGTGGCCACTCCTTGAAACTCACACTTCATTTTCTTGGATCTTGACTTAACCCTATAAAAATATAGAAAAGAAGTCATTAGATTCATTATAGACTTGAAATCTTAATAAATTAAGGTCTTAAGAAACTTATAGAAATTTGTGGGATTTGAGTGGACATCTAGACATCAGAGTTTCACCTTAGAAATCTCTTTGTCCAAGGAAGTTTTGCATAAATCAATTTCTAAGTTAAATGAAGTTATAGACTTGAATTTGCAAAAAAATGATAAGGTACTAGATATGAAAGTTTAGTATTTAGAAGCCTAGTAGTAAACATAAATTCTATTGAAAATGAATTGCTTCAAACAAAATGTGGGATTGAGAAAGACTACTTGTTTTAAGTTTTTAATTGAAATGTCTAGAAGTAGGGTTAAAGTCTGAAATTCAAATTTCTTTCCTTTTGTAGTTTTCTTATGTAAGTTCAAAGGTTATGTGGAAAATAAGCGAATGTGAAGAGGTATAGATATCATTTTTAGATGTTCTCCTATCTATTTGAACCATGCAATTGAATCCACTTGGAAGATCTTCACTAAGTGTTTTAACCCTTTTCCCTCGAGGCAGGATAAATACAAAAAACTTTCAGACTTCCAAATATCAACCAAAAGGATATAACTTTGGTTCTAAACCAAAATCCTACATTTTACTGTACTTTGAAAGTGAGTCTTTTGTAGAAAATTTATGGAGTTCTGGACATGGGTAAAAAGTATTGATGCTCATTCCTTCATCATAATCCCACAAGTAACATTTTCTTAGAATATTTCTAGGTCTTCCTTTTGGAATTTGTCGCTAAGTGACATGAATGTAGAGATCTTCAAGACTTTTGGAGGTGAACGAAAAAATGATAAAAAATCTAGTCCTCTATCCAAGATCTACAATTTACAGCCTCTCAAGGATTTTTAAGGTATTTTAAATTAACTCTTTTCCAGAATGAATGCATGAAACAATAAGAGGTTAGGAGATGAAATTGTGTTTTAGAGATCTATTCCATGAATGAAATCCCACACTTTGAACCTTTAAGATAAAAGAATAATTTCAAGTTACAATGATTTGTGGGGATTCAACCTAAGTCGAGATTTTAATACTTAACAATTTTTAACTAGGGCATCATGAAATTTTAAATTTTGAAAACCTAGCTGTTTGCACTAATTTCAAATTTGCATCTTGTAGTCACTTAACAAACTAGGGTTAGGTTAAGTTTTTAGTGTTGGTGTGCCTAGGATTTATTTGGATGGACGTGATTTATTCCCAATAACATGTTCTCAAATCAATGGTTTAGATTAAATTTTGAAGTGAATTTGTAGTGAAGAACATATAAACATGCATCATTTAAACACAAATTTGAAAGAGATCCACCTACTAGTTTCAAAACCCTATCTCACTAAAAGACTCAAATGGGTGAAAATAGATTTTAGAAATTTTAATGGTCGATTTGAATGCACATTGGTATGAGAAAATCTTGTCTTAACTTGATGAAATTTGCAATGCAGATCGCTTTGATGTCTCAAGGAGGTTTCTAAATTTCTAGAGCTCAAGATAATTTGAATGTGACGTTGATGAAATGATTGTTTGGATACATTTTATAGTTTTAAAATACCTAGTACATGCCTTCCATTAATGTCCACTAAGGTAGGTGCAAGAATGATGTAGGAGAAACACTTTTTTGTAGAAATCGTAAGGAGTGATGGACATTTAATTTGTGTGTCAAAGTGGAAGAAAGACCTCCAAATTACTAAAAATTTAGTAATTTAACCTTCACACATAATGGGAATTTACAGAAAACATAAATACATTAGGGAAATATGATGTAACATGATATGTCTAGTACTAAGTTGAGACTTTGCAAACACATTCCTTAGGGATTTCAGTTACATTCAGACATGTTTGGACAATTTTACAAAAAAGGTTGGGATGTTAGGAGATATAAGAAAAGTAATATATGTTTGATAGTATGATAGGATCCTACAAACTTTTGTCACAAACAATTTCAAACAATTAGAACAACCAAAGGAGCCTTGTAGAAAAAATTAACATGTCAAGAAATCTAGACAAAGTGCTCAAAAGTCTGGTAGTCCCTCAAAAGTTTGCAAATTGACTGGAAAGACTTGAAACTTGAGATTTTTCAAAGGGAACAAACTCGAACATTTTCCCAATGACTCTAGCATTTAACACAATAACTTTCTATCTATCTCAAAGATTTATAAACACATGTCTCTATGACCAAAAGGGAGAAGAAAGAAAACATGAATAAATAAACCTAAACTAAGAAAAAGTAAAAGAAGGGGGTCCATATTTTTCCAAAATTAAAATGGGGTGTGTGTACAAGGAACAACAAATGGTGATTTGACTAGAGAAATACTTTTGAGCATTTCAAAGATAAAAGCAAGTTAAGAACCTAGAATCTTTGGTTACACCCACACATTAGGCTAAAAGCATGAACACAAGGAAAAGGAAAATGAATTATCCTAAATGGAATATTTTGAAAACTTAATTAAAAAAATGAACCATAGAAAATTTGTAGAAAAATATGATGATCAAACTGTCATGAAATTACTTTCCAACATATCTAGTAATACCCACAAAAATCCAACATTTTCTTCATGATATTGTACCTATTTTGACACAGCTTTGCACATAAAATACTAAAACTTCTCTTATTGATATAAACTGATATAAACACATAAAATATGATGTTACAATATAAAATTAAACATAAAAAATAGAAAAAAACAACAACAAAATATGAAACTATGTCTCTAGAAAACCACACAAAACTAGAAACTACACAATATTGACATCAAATCTTTTGCCCCAAATTGAAATATGATACCACCAACACATGGAGCTGATCTGGATTAAACAAAATGAACATAAATAAGTTTCTATAAAATAGAAAAACAATATATATCACACAACACCAAAACAACAACTTCACACACAATCTTCACCTACAACCTACAACAACACAACGCACAAGAAACTCAAACAATCTACAAATCCTTAAGCTGCAAAGCAATTCCTAAGTGAAATTACCTCCAAGAAACCAATGTATTTTTGTCCATAGTGTCCATCCTCCAATTGGTTTTATCCAAAGAAGGTAATGTAAAAGCATAAGCTCATACAAAAATTTTGAGATGTAAAATGAATCGAAGAAACTCCAAATGAAAACAACCTACACATTAATATTGTTTCTTGGCCAATTTGAGCACCCAAATTTCCAACACCTCTTGGAGGGAAATTTAAAATAACATTAAATGTTTCCTTTTCCACTTCCATAGTTATTAGCCAAAAATAACCAAAAACTCCACTATGTCAACTTGTCATAAAATTTGCCATACCCGTCATAGAATCTTTCCAATTTAATTTTTTGGGAGTTATTTTGGCATATTCCAAAACCCAATGCCTTATTTTGGGCCAATTTAATTTAATTTTAATATTTAAATGTTCCAATAATAATTTGAAATTATCAAATTCCATCGAGGACATAAATAAATATTAAAATTATTATTTCCCTATTTATTTAACTTAGCTCAAGAAATACTGGAATTACCTGAATTAAATTATTTTGAAAGAGGACATGGCAAGTTCACCCACCCAAAATTGCTTGTCCCCAAGAAATACAGATTTGGATTCTCTAAAATATCAGGCCCTTCCCATGTAGCATCTACTGTAGGCAAATTCTTTCGACATATAAGATATTATGTTATGCTCCTTTTTCTCAAGTTCCTTATCCTGGTATCAATCACAACTTCAGGAACCAAAATTATTATTCCTTCATCATTTAAAGGAGGAAAATCAATTCAGGGAACAACATGAAAATCAAGTTCCTTTTTCAAACATGAAACATGGAAGAAATTATGAATTTTACTATCTTTAGGGAGTTCTAGCTCATATGTCACTTCTCCCACTTTCCTCAAAATCTTGTAAGGCCTATAAAAATTGGGCTTGAGATTTTCTACACCCTCTTCTTGATGGATGATTTTCTATATGGCTAAAAAATTAAAAAACCATGTCACCCACCTCAAAAGATCTCTCTATGCACTTCTTTTTAGCATAACTTGTTTGTTGATTTTGTTCTTGTTGCAAATGATCCTTAAGTGACCTCAATATCTCTTGACTATGTCCAATCAAATCACTTGCTATAGGCACTCTACTATCTGACAATAACAAATCATAAAAATAAAGAGCATCATATCCATATTGTTATGTATGAAAAGTGGGAAGATGGAAGGTAGTGTTAAAGGTGTCCAATCAAACCCTCCTTTCACAATAACATTCAAGGACAACAACCAAGCCAAGTCACTATAGATGGAGAGGACTCAGCTATGGGTTGATGTCACTTAGGAATGATATGGAAAGATTGATTAGATTGAGATATTTCTCAAACCATAGATTCTATAAGCCTCAAACCCTAATTATAATGAAATCAGGTACAGATGAATAAACTGCTACAGATAACTACACAGGAAGACACTAAATACATATTAGAAACATACCAAGATTCGAAGTTTCAAGGGAAGAAACTTTGGGGACAATGGGGCAGGTGCTCAAGTCTAATAGGGCAATTTTTCAATAGATCTGGAATAGTGAGGTGTGTAAGACTGAAACCTACTTCAACATTTCTAGAAATGCCAGTCAGGAGGACTACGGGGTAGGTGCCCTAGTCCAGTAGGGTTGATTCTCTACATTTCCCTCTCAGATCTTGAATCTCTATCTTCTGCTTTGCTTCCCTATAACTCCACTTCACCAAATCCAACACCTGTAACTTGCAATCACAAAGAGAGGGGTTTGGGGGTTGTGGTGTTTAGGAGCTTGCCTCGGTCAAGCCCTGGAATGACTTTCAAGTCTTCCAACACTATTTTTAGATAGAGTGTGTGTCCTTGGAGGATAGAGGCCAAATCAAATGATGAAATAGATTGATTGAAACACAAATAGATGTCACCTTAGAGGTGAAGTCCTCATGGAGATCAAGATCTTTCACACCATGAGGAGATGGATTGATGAAGCCAAATCTGCAACAAACAAACACAACAACACAATTCTACTCTTCAACCAATGAATGCTTTGAAATCCCTTAGCTCAATATCACAGGTTCACATTATCCATCTAGGTGTAAAATGAAGACATAAAATCACTTATATATGCATTCCTGCTAACTTTCGTAATTCAAATTGAAAAGGCTGACAAAGGGAAACATTTTTAAAGGTCCTATACTAACATCCTAAAATTTAGGTCCCAACAAATCAGCCTGGACTAGGGCGTGGGCACCCAAGTCCCAAGGTATGATTTAGGTCTTGATTAAGCTTTAAAATGAACCCCTAGACCCCATTTGACATGCGTTTTGGGGGAAATTGCTCCAAGATAAGAGTTAAACATGCATAATGAAATTAAGGGGACCTAGAAGGTAAAAAGTCATAGGGAAACTTTTTATTGCATAAAAGTTAGCCCCCACTTTAATGTATGTATGATCTTATGATCATACATGCATTAAAGTATGGTCGAAAACACATCAAACACACTAGGCACATAAGCTAAGGCATACCCAAAGTTTGGAGGACTATTTCTAGCCCCCAATCTTAGGTTAGCACTAGAAAATGATGGAGGTTGATTGTCATTGATGTCAAAAAGGTGTTGAGTAGTTGATGCAAAGTTAGTTGTCATTGTTGATCAGAGACATATTCATATGATCACTCATACTTGAGTTGTTATGATGCTTCAGGATGATTATTATCAAGTGTTGAGAGTTGCTTGTCAGATTTCTTTATCATTAGAGGATCTTCATCTTCAGGATCTTGCTTGTTGAGCTTACATGGTTGTTCATCATGGGTGTTGAAGTGGTTATGGTGTGTTGCTTCATTCATATGAAAATCCTCATGTACTTCATATTGATAGGTTGCTTAATGGTTGAGTCAGGAGATGCAAATGGTCTAAGAAATGTAGGATGCAATTTTATTGTCTTGGCTCACAAAGTTCATGTTTTTCAAGGTTGATCTCACAGGTTGATTCATGACTAAATTTTATTTTGTTAGTGATTGGATGTTGTATACTCTTCATGGGTGTTCATGGTGTTCATCTTCATCTTATGTTGGTCATGACAAGATATGCAGAAATTTGATCTTCATGGTTGATGAGTGTTCATAGCATCACAAGGCAAGAAGGTTCTTCATGATGTTCCTATTTTTCATAATATTACAAGATCATGGTTAGAGTTGTTGAGAGTTGATCATCTGATGTTGCTTCAAGTTGAGTAATAATGATACTTTGTGTAATTCATGTGCTTCACAATGTTGACAAGTTTTACATGACTTAGATGCTATGTTGATGTTGGCCTCATGTTTGCTTTATTGATTCATATGGTGTTAATAGCTTGTATGTTTCATATCTTGTTGTTGGTGGTTCATTGGAATTAGGACTTCAACATATGATAGGTTTTTGGAGTGGTTGATCAATATGACATGATGTTCATGTTATGTTGTTTGATGATTGGTTTCCATGCTTCACAGGAGGTTTCACACCACATGCAGTATGAGATTATTATAAGTTCTCTTAGTGTTAGTACTTCATGATGATGGTGGGATAAACACATCATCAAGCGTCATGACTCAAATGTTATATTGGTTAAGTTTGAAGGACTTCATACTGGATTGATTTGGTATAGTCATGTTCCTCATAGTTTCTTTCAAGACTTCATAGATATAAACTATCATACTTTGAAGTCTGTATGGTCTCTATAGAGTCATATTTATTCTCTTTTGACGGGTCCAAGATTCATATCTCCTAATTCTTTTATTAGGGTTTATGACGATAAGGGAACAAAATAACTCTAAGGTTAAGTTCTTAAAGAAACCTTTATAATCCCATGTTGCCCGTCATCTATTAAAGGTACTTTTTATTTTATTTTCAAAGTGACCTGCTGTTGTAGGTCAGTCACTTAAAAGTGACTCATTGAAGGGTTTGTTACACGTTCATTGACTGGCCCCATAAACTTTTCTTACCACTTACTGTGGTCTTCCTCTTATGTGATGGGTGAAAAAAATTAATCGACAGCTTATATTTAAATTTTGATGAGCGCTCAGTCCAAAATCGATGGTCTAAATTCAAACTTGATCTCCCTCGCCCAAGCTTGCACATTGACATGCAAGTGGCCATCAAAAGCTTTATAACTACAGTGAATGTGCTTTATGAAGACTATTTTTAGATTTTTTCTTAAAGGCAGATTGTGAGGGATTTAAAAGTATTATTTTAAGAATTTTTTTTTTCTTAATATAGATTTCTTCATGCAGAGATGGCGATTAAATTCTTTTTCTATATTAAGAGTTTTTATGCAATATTAATTGCATTATTTAAAGGGAACATTTCTATAGAAGTGTCTTTTCTTTTTGAAAAGAAATATTCGTTGCAGGGAATATGAATAGGTGATATTTTATTTTGACTAAGGAGATTTTGTGCAGGATATAGTGTCTTTTTGAAGACATTATTTTTTATTATGGGAGCTATTTGTTTTGTACAGATTAAAAGTTATTGAAGAGTTGGGAAAAGGAATATGAATGGTTATGCAGATAAGAGATATATATGATCTTATTTTTGCAGAAGGTTTTTGAGAAGGGGATTCGAAGATGAAATGATATTATTTTCATGTCAAGGCAATCTGATTTAATGATTTATTTTATTCTTGAAGATTATTTTTTTGCAGATTGAAGATTGAGAAAGGGAAAATAAGAGGAATATGAAAAGTCTTTCTTATTGTAGGTGAATGGATTTCTAAAAATGATTTATGTAGAGAAAATGAAAATGAAGAGAGGCTCTGAAGATGGAAGATTAAGGGCTTAATGTTCATTGAGAACTGATATATATAGGTTGTGAAAATGAGTGGAATAGTGTGTGAGTTTAAATGGCTCAAATTGAAATGAGCTTTTCAATATATGAGAGGATTTGAAATATACATTTGGCACAAGTTTCAAGAATAATTTCTCAGTGTAAACAAAAATGTAAAATATTCTTTGTATGTAGAAAAAGAGGTTATAAGAAGGCAGATTGTTTGTGTATACACCTAAAAATGACATGACTCTATCTAAATAAATATTCTTAATATTTATTTTATCTAAATTCCTCTATCAATAAATAAATAAATCAATTTATTTATTTGGTTCATATTCCTCCCATTAATTGAATAAATTACCTTTATTTGATTAATTTCATCGAAGTCAACTTTATTCTTCCAAGCAATTAAATAATTTTCATTATTTAATTAAATCACTTAATCCTCCAAATTTAAATAAATAAATCAAATTTATTTAAATTATCTCAATCTCTAAAAATAAAATATAATCAAATATTTTATTTATTCTTCCAAAGCATGCACAAATAATTAAATATATTTATTTATTTAATTTGCTTTCTTCTCTTCAAATTCCTCAAAAATCTTCCAAATCTTCTAAAAATAAATCTTCTTCTTCATGCACACAAAATTAAATAATTTATTATTTAATTTCTCTCAAATCATGCAAAAAGCAAATCACAAGTTGGGTTAACTGATTTAATTAATCTTGTTTTTATCAACTCTTAAATTAGAAAAAGGTTTCTAATTTATGAAATCAAATCTTATTTTTATAAAAGAAAGTAGTTAACTCAAACAAAATAGCTTTTTGTGTGACACTTGTCTTCTTTCTATTCATGCACATCCTCTCAAGGTTTCTCAACTGTTGATCTTCTTATTCTTTCTATACTGTTGATCTTCTCTCTCGTGAGTCTATAAATTGAACCCAATTCCTCCATTTCTATCATCCAAGCTTTTAGTACCCTTACTCTACAGCGTGCCTTTGGCACCAAATTCCTCCATTACTTGTGATCAACTTGTTATCTTGTTACCATTACCATTGTTGTGAAGCTCATCTTCATTACAAGAATTATTATAGCCATTCTCCATTGACATCTTGAAGAAAAAGCAAGGAAGTGCACTTTCTGAGGGCTTCATTCTTTATGCAAGATCGATTGAGATAGGTGACCAATGGAAGCTATGAAGTATTGAGGTTTGCAAGGTTTATCTTTGTTGTTTTGAATCTTGATTATTTATTTTTCCATTGAGTTTATTGGATTGTTTTGATACTATTGATAATCATTCCAATTTTCTGATAACATCCGTGGGGCCCTACCCCAATTTAACCTCAAAATTGAGTTTTTTGTGCATTAGGTTCCATACATAGGAGGATTTTGTGCATCTGTTCATTTCTAACATGCATCTGAGCTCTGTTTCCATGTATCTGATAGATCAACACATTCATGCTCTATTTCAATGCATTTAACCTCTGATTCAGCGCATCTGATCTACCTGCGCATGTGTACTCTAAAATTGCACTTTTATCATCTATAACTACACATATATCATAACTACACATCTATTATCTCTGACAACGCATTTATTATCTATAACAACGCGTATACCAGATTTGTGCATCTATGTTTTGTTTCTGTGCATATGTACTCTGTAGCTGTCAATTTGTTCTGATAGGGATTTTGAGAGTTATTGCTTGTGATTTTGCTAACGCTAACATTTCTCTTAGGAATATTCTCAGATCTACTTGTAGGTTAGGGGCTGGTTTAGTCATATAGCTACATTTGTTAACTCATCTTTAGATTTAATTAGCTAAAGGAAAGTAAATGGATTGTTCATACAAAATCTCATTTAGCTCTAACTAGGAGGATTGTAATTTGATCTTGTTACATCAACAACTCAAATGTAGTCCCTACTAGAAAGATATAAAATTGAACCATTACTATCTTATTTCTTTCAAAGTTAACAAATCGTGTGTGTGCTCAAGTAGCTTAACTCATTTAGTCTTTTTCATTTTAAATAGGGGAAAAGAACCATTGTCTTTCGTGTTTTCAGAATGATAGTAGGCCTATGCTCTCCCCTTTCTTGGGTGACCAAAATGCCAAACCTATCATTTTGCATGTATAACCTTTAGAGAGGCCTACCCTTGGATATCCTTATGTCCAAGTGGGAACGACCTTAAGTGGTAACAATCTAAAGTCAAGCTCTACCTAGCCACTATAAATAAATTATGTTTGGAGCAAAAGCTTCAAACAACGAGTGTTGTTAAGTTATACCGATAGCCAACCTCCCCCAAAACCCTCCAAGGCGTAACCCTTGAAGGTTGGGAGACTCCATAATAGAGAATAGCGTTGCCACATGTATAACCACTTGAATGGTTGCACTTACTAATCATCCTTTGTTTTAGAAGCTAAAATCCCCTATAAACTGGTGCCGGAAAGGGCGATTATCACCTTCCAAAGATGCCTCACATAACAGTGAGAATTCAGTTTATATTGTCCCTGCCAGCCTAGGATTTGTACTTGTTTTTAGTCAAAAAGAGTCCAAAAATTAAAAAAAAGATCAAAAATCATGAAAATATGCTTTGTGTTTGTTGTGTCTTACTTGCCATAATCAAGAAATTAGATCAAAAAGACCAACTTTGCCAGAAACCAAAAACATTGAAAAATGTGCCAAAAACATTACAAAATCAATCAAAAAACCTAGAGCTGTGCATTTGTATTGTAGAGCTGCGCATTTATTTCGACCTGCTATGCATATATTTCAACCTACTATGCATTTATTTGCTATTCCTGCGCTTTTGTTATTTACCAGAGTTATGCATATATTCTGACTTCTTGCACATTTACCTTCTGTTCCGGTGCATTTGTAGCTATGCATCCACAACAGTGAGCTTTTCCTGGTCTTTTGAGAGAAAATTTTCAACCTTTCTGAGTACCCATTTCAACCTTGTTCCAGTTTCAGAGATCAGATTTACCGTGCAGTCATTTCTCCTATTCGTTTTCCATAGCATACCCTCTTTTTTAGTTGGTCATCTCATCCACCTCGTCCAAATCTTCCCAAAACTAAGTCAAAAGGTATCAAACTAGGTTACAACAAGATAATTCTAGATCCTATCAAACCCAAATAGTCGTTGGTAAAGTCTCCACTATCAAGATACATCATCCTTCTCTATCGAAACTTTTCACTAGTTGTGTTGGTGCAAGACTAGTCCCTATCAAGTAAACAGATTACTAACATCCTTACTTGTGGCTATTGTTTTGTATCAACTGATTCATTTAAAATCATAGATCACAAAAACCCTTGTCAAAATCTTTTCACCACAAGTATCACCCTCACCACAACCTTCAAACTCACCTTGTCAAAGCATCCCATATCATAACATCCCATCCCAAACCATACCGCATGGTACTAACTAGATCCTAGAAACAAAAGCAACTTGAAATGGCTGGAACATCAGACAGGATTGTGTCCCCTCATGACATTGATTAGGAAATCTCTCAAGATGACATATAACAAGCACTCCAAGATAGGAAATTCCAACGCATGATGGACAAGGTTATCAACCGAGACCCTTCAAAATTCTTCCTCTACCTAGCAAACTAAGGGCTTAAACTCCCCACTAACTTTAACATCAATGCATTAAAAGAACTAGGAGAGGAAAGAACTCATGAAAAGAGCACAAACGAGGAAAGCACCCTTGACAAAGACAAAGGAAAGAAAACAACAGACCCCAACATACCTATAGACATGCTAACAGAACAAATTCAAACTTTACAATAGTAATTTGAGGACCTCCAAATAGGGACGTCCACTAAAACTTATTCATTGGAGGATATCTCACCATATCCCTTTAAAAAAAACTTGAACATGGTACCCTTCCCCTTTTGGTTTGAAGTTCCTAAGTTTTACAAATACAGAGGAAAGGGTAACCCCAGGGATCACATCCGAGAATTTAGTGCTGCATGTCTAGAGGTAGCCCACAACGAAACTTTTCTCATGAGACTTTTTCCTCGATCACTAGGAGGATAGGCCATGGAATGGTTCTATCGACTATGTCCAGGTATTAAAACTTTTGATGAGTTAGTAAACAAGTTCGTCACACATTTCTCATACAACATTGAACATGAGGTATCTATGCTAGACCTATGCAACACGAAATAGAAAAGTGGTGAATATTTCACCACTTTCCTACAAAGGTGGAGATAACTAGAAATCAAATGCCCTCATCATATACCAGAGAAACAAGTGATGGAAATGTTTGTCTACAACCTCAACCTTGATCTTAGCTACCAAATACAAATCTAAGGTCCTACCACATTCATGAAAGTGATTGAGATGGGATTATTTATCAAAAAAGCTATGATCACAAAGGGCCAAATAAAGTTATTCAAAGATAATCCTAACTCTAACTACACCATGGACAAGTCAAAATTTTGGACCAAGAACAAAAACATAGTCAACGATGGAGTGGTTGACGCCAAAGCAGCGGCTCCTACAACCGATTCTCAATCTCAAAGGAGTTTCAAGCAACACAACACCCAACAAACCTCCATCTATTATCATGGAATTTTTGTTCTAGACGAAAGTTTACACCATTGGGAGAATCACTTAAGTCTGCCTTGAGAAAGTCGTTAGCAAACAATGAGATCACCCTTCCTTCCATAAGCGATTATGAACCACTTGTCAAACCTCCCTGGTGGAATGATACCCACTATTGTGAATGCCATAGGGGAAGAGGACGCAAAAATAATGACTGCATTCATCTAAACAATGTCATTCAAGACTTGTTAGACCAAAACTGGGTTGGCACAAGAGATCATCCAAATAACGAATCACATGTGGTGTACAAGGATCCGCTCCCTAACCACAACAGACAACATAACAACAACCACAACAACAACAATAACAACAACAACAATCAACAGAACTGCAATAATGGAAACAATGATGTAAATTACACAAACGTACCATTCAAGTACATCGTTGATACCATAA
Source organism: Cunninghamia lanceolata (assembly GCA_027924645.1). NCBI lineage: Eukaryota > Viridiplantae > Streptophyta > Pinopsida > Cupressales > Cupressaceae > Cunninghamia > Cunninghamia lanceolata. The sequence goes on from BSBN01000082.1 coordinate 7,706,309, forward strand.
TAGAGCATATCCCGCAGATCAATGTGATCACATTCAACTAACAATCAGATCCCAACGCCAAATCTGATTGTACCATCATTACCCACAGTGGAAAAACTACCTTGCACACTCTTCCTCCAAGGTTGCCAACCTCATCGTCTACCCCCCACCAATACAATGTCATAGACCAACTATGGAAAACTCCTGCCAACATTTCCATACTAGAGTTGTTGCGTCTATCACCAGCACACAAGGAAATTCTTGAAAAAGCCTTAGTGGAAACCACCGTCCCCACCAATTTGGCCCAAGAGAAGTTTCAAGCCATGGTAGGTCACCTTACCTCATCTAACATCCTCTCATTCATTGAGTAGGATGATCTATCCATGTTGCAACCCCATAACGTATCCCTACATATCAAAGATTTCATCCACAAACACCACATCAAAAGGGTTCTCATTGATGGAGGGGTAGGTTTGAAAATTTGCACTTTGAAACTAGTCCTTACATTAGGGTTCTCATAAAATATAGTGGATCCAAGGAAAAAGATTACAATCACAGTATATGATAAGGAAGAATGGACTACCAAGGGAACTATGGTGTTACCACTAAGAGTTGGACTAGTAGTGAAACAAGTTGTATGTCAAGTCCTTGACAGGGACCTCACCTATAACATTCTCCTAGGAAGACCTTGGATCCACACCATGAAAGATGTGCGTTCCACCTACCACCAATGCATCAAATTCCCTTACAACGACAAAGAGATTACCATCCAAGGTGACCCCAATCCCTTCCAACATTGCAACACCATCCAATCAAGACCTAAAACCATCATCCCTAACAATAGAGCTTCCACTTCCCCCATTTCCGAACAAGACCATAGCTCCCAAGCTTCCACATCCAAGGTCAACGAGTAAAAAGTCAAGATCAAATAAACTGGGGAAGGAGAATACTCTATCGAACACAACCTTTGTCTATCCAAAATGCCTTTATCTCCAAAATCCTTTGGATGACCTTCACCCTGCCCAAAGCCATCTGCAACACCTAACTCTCCTACTACTCCTTTTGTCAAATGGGGTACCTTGTCTGATGAAGGTGATGAAAGAGATGTGTTACAATGGCTCTAAATTGATGAAAATGACACACAACAAGACCAACAACCTAAGCTCCCAACAAAAATCTATGGGCATGGACAATCTATTTTACACATAACGGGTTATGAAGGACAAGGCCACATCGGCTTAATAAAGGAAGGAATCATCGAACCCATTCAACCCTCTTCATCCTCATCAGCTTGAAACACAACAGGGCTAGGATACCAAGACAAAGCTAAAGGCAAAGGCAAAGCTAAGGCTACCACTTGTTTTGTAGAAATGATCCATAACCTTCAAGAGGATAGTGACATAGATTCCAATGAATATGAATGGGATGAACTCTCAAAACATTCCTATGAAGACAAAGGAATTGATATTGTTCAAACCTATAGCCCCTACCATGAGGGACTAATGCCTAAGCATAGACCGATAGAGTGTGATTCGCCTATTCCTAAGAGCACAACTTACGAGGAAGGTCAGAATTCACATGAGATAAACAATCTTGAGCAAAGTACCATACCAGACCTCGTTCCTATAACTCCCCATCCTAAAAACATATCCATCCTTACCATAACACCCACTGAATCAGATCAATATATTGACCCCCCTAGTACATCCTGAGCTTATCGATTAGGATCTACGAGGAATCCCTCAACTTGACATATTCCAAAATGACAATGCCTATATTGACTTCATGGAACTAAGAGACCACTTATTAAGAAAAGAAGCTCTCACAGGTCACCTAGCTAAGTGGGTAATGCTCCTAAGCGAATATGACATTGTATATGAAGGACAGAAAGCTATCAAAGGTCAAGTCATTGCCGACTAGTTGATTGAGGCACCATTACAGGATACCGCTCCAATGAAGTTTGAGTTTCCAGATGAATCAATCTTCACTATCACAACACAATCATGGACACTCTATTTGATGGCCCCTATACAAACCATGGATTGGGGGCAGGCATCTTGTTGGTCACTCCTTAGGGCACTATAATACCTAAGTCTTATCATCTACTTTTTCCATGCACAAACAACATAGCAGAATATGAGGCTTTGGTCATTGGTCTTAAACTAGCAACATAATGGAAAGTAAAAGAACTTCATGTCTACGATGATTCACAACTCGTCATAAATCAGGTAAACGATGACTACCAAACCAAGGATGACAAGCTCATTCCCTACAAGAGTATGGTGGATGACTTCAAAGAGTACTTTATGACCATCTCTTTTGAGAAAATACCAAGGATTGAAAACAAAGAAGCAAATGCCATGGCAACCATTGCCTTACTCCTCGACATACAAGAGAATGATTCATGTTTTGAGTTCTTGGTGGAAACAGTCACACAGCTAGCTTATGACATCCTTGAAACCCAATCCATTTGCCTTCTCATTGGATCTGATTCACCCTTGTATGGTAAGATTTACACTTACCTCAAGGACAATGCCTTACCACCCAACCTATCAAATAACCAATGCCGAACCTTCATTCGACAAACATCTTGTTACACTATTATCACCGATACCCTATACTGCTGAGGTCTAGATGGTACTTTACTCCAATGTCTTGAAAGTGAGGAATCTCAACTACCTTGCGAGAAGTGCATGGAGGAATATGCAGATCACACTCTAATGGTCCTACTTTAGCAAAGAAACTCATGCGCTTGGGATACTATTGGCTGAATAGGGAGATGGACTCCTATCACTTTGTCAAGAAGTGCAAGTAATGTCAGATACATGGAAACCTTGAGCATGCACCAGCTCAAGAATTGTGACCTTTAACGACACCTTGGCCCTTTTGTTAGTGGGGACTCGACCTTGTGGCTAAAATCCACCCTCCCTCATCCAACAACCACAAGTTCATCATAACCGCCACTGAGTATTTCACCAAGTGGATTGAAGTCGTTCCACTCACAAATGTCATAGGCAAACAAATTGCCTCCATCCTCAATTACATCATTTGTCGATACGGAATTCCCTCATCCATAGTCACAGATAACGGAAGACATTTCAAAAACCAGGATGTCCAAGAGCTTTGTGAAAAATTCAAAATCCAACACCGCTTCTCCACCCCCTATTATCTAACAAAACAATCTTGAAAATCCTCAAGAAAACTGTCAACGACGCCAGCCGTGATTGGTACATACAACTCAATCCCTCTCTATGGGCCTATTGAACCAGTATACATACTCCCATAGGTGCTACCCCATATGCCCTTGTCTATGGATCAGAAGCCATTTTTCCCATCGAGGTCGAGTTACCATCTCTAAGGGTGTCGTTAAAAGGTCTTATTACTGATGAAGACTATAGAGTTTCTAGATTACAAGAGTTAGAACTGTTGGAAGAGAAACGACAGAATACCTTCAACCATCTCAAGGCATACCAGCAAAGGATGTCACAAAGCTACAACCATAGAGTCCATCCTAGGGTATTCAATGTTGGTGATCTAGTACTTAAGGAAAATCCCCACAATCAGTAGGATCAGGAAAAGAAAGGAAAGTGTGAACCCAATTGGCTTGGTCCTTATGTAATCGTTGCTGCTTATGAATCAGAAGCATATCAGTTGGCTACTTCAGAAGGTGAGCTATTCGATGACCCAATCAATAGTATAATCTTCATCAGTTCTATACCTAGAGAACCCTAATGTAAGGGGGGCATAAAAACATAAAAAACCAAAACCAATAGAAAAATATAAAAAAATGGAAGAATAACAAAAAAATCATCCTCTGGTGAGAACCTAGTAAATAGGTGTCTTGGATAGATACCATGATGAAAAGTTGGCAAACAGGCGTCATGTGTATTTTGGCTCCTGTACAATAAAAGCAAAGTAACCTAGCAAACATGCGCTCTCTGCGATGTGAACCGCTTTCTCCATCTTTGGGAAACCAGTCATCTTGTGTCCATTCTTCCCACCGTTATCCAGTATCCAATCGTATCAGTTTCACAATAAATACTTGTATAACCTAAATGATAACCTATCATGGCTTGATACTTTATAACCATAGTCACATTAATACCTAATGTTGTCAAAGTACCATATCTATAGTGTCAGCATATCTTAGCATCCATCGTCAGTATCAGGGTTCTTCCCGAACTACGTTGCCTCTGTGTCAAAAAGCAACACCACTAGTACTTTTCTTGTCATCCACATCTCCTACCCAATCAGCATCTGTATATGCTTGAAGAGTGAAGTCATTATCCTTCAGATACCACAACCCATAATCAAGTATTCCTTTGAGATATCTGAAAATTCTTTTGACTACTACAACATGGGATTCTCTAGGATCAGCTTGAAATCTAGCAACAAGTCCAACTGCATTCATGATGTCAGGTCTGGTCTAAGTCAGATAGAGTAGTCCTCCAATCATTGATCTATACCTTTTCTGATTTGCCTTAGAGGAGTCATCATCTTTACTCAACTTGCATCCGGTTACTATAGGAGTACTAACTAGTTTTGAATCCTCCATCCCAAACTTTTTCAACAATTCTCTCACATATTTAGATTGAGATATGAAGATACCTTTATCTAACTGAGTGATTTGTAGAACTAAGAAGAAATTCATCTCACCAAACATGGACATCTCAAATTCACTTTGCATCCGATCAACAAATTTCTTACACATGTTTCCATTTCCACCAAAAATGATATCATCAACAAATACCTCAACAATCAGGATGTGCTCATGATCAATCTTGAAGTAAAGATTGTTGTCAGTAGTACCTTTCCTAAATCCTAGTTTTAGTAGATACTTATCTAATCTTGCATACCAGGCTCTTGGGGCATGTTTGAGTCCATACAGTGCTTTTCTCAATTTGTAGACCATATCTCCTTGATTGGACAATTGAAATCCTTTCGGTTGCTCAATGTAGACTTCTTCCTCTAACTCTCCATTCAAGAATGCTGACTTGACATCCATCTAGTAAACTTTAAAATCTTTGAAAGTAGCAAATGTAAGAAATAGTCTAACTGCTTCTATTCTTGCCACTGGAGCAAAAGTTTCTTCAAAATCAATTCCTTCCACTTGAGAATGTCCTTTGCATACCAACCTTGCTTTGTTTCTTACAACTTCACCATCTTCATTTAGCTTATTCCAGAAGACCCATTTAGTTCCAATCACATTTTTGTCCTCAGGTCTAGGAACAAGATCCCAAGTATGATTCTTTTTTATTTGATTCTTCTTCCATTGCTTTTACCCAATTTTCATCATTGCAAGATTCACTTACTAATTTTGGTTCAATCTTAGAAATCAGATAGATCTCCTCTTGTTCTTCAACAATTCTTCTCCTAGTTTGAATACCTCTATTTCTATCTCCTATAATTTGATCTTTAGGATGATTCATCCTTACATACCTGGGAGTTTTGGGAATTGCTTGAACTTCTATTTCTTGAGTTTGTTCCTCTACATCTATACAAACTTCTTGAGTTTCTAGATTTTCTAGATCAGTCTGGATCTGAGTCTGGGTTTGAACTTGCCTTCCTTGACTTTGACTTTCATCTTGATCATCTGAATCATATCCGTAAGAGTTGGATTGTCCTTCTTTGGTCTCATCAACTCTGACATTAGCACTTTCAATAATCTTTTTCAACCTCTTGTTAAAGCACCGGTATGCCTTGCTTTGAGTAGAGTAACCCAAAAATATTCCTTCATCACTTCTTCTATCAAACTTTCCTAGATCCTCATCTCTGTTGATATAGCATTTACTACCAAAAAACTTTGAAATATCTCATGGTAGGAGGATGACCAAACCATAGTTCATAAGGTGTCTTACCAAAATTACCTTTGATATACACCCGGTTAAGAGTGTAGACAACAGTACTCACAACTTCTCTCCAATAAACTTATGGAACATTTGCTTCCATCATCATGGTCCTAGAAGCTTCTTGAATGGTCCAGTTCTTTCTTTCCACAACTCCATTTTGCTGAGGAGTCCTAGGGGTAGATAACTATCTTTTTATTCCTTGCTTCTCACAAAATGTATCAAACTCATTAGAGGTAAACTCTCCACCTCTGTCGGATCTCAGACACTTTATCTTCACACCAATCTCATTCTCCACCATGACCTTGAACACTTTGAATTTGTCGAGAGCTTCTGATTTTTCTTTCAAGAAGGTTACCCACATCATCCGGGAGTAATCATCAATTAGTAACATAAAATATCTGTCTCCTTGTACACTCCTAATTCTCGCAGGTGCACAAAGATCAGTATGTACAAGTTCCAATTGTCCACTTGAAGATTGTTCTTTACTCTTGAATGAGGTTTTGCTCTATTTACCCAATTGACATTCTCTACACATGCTATCAGGTTTCACAAGTTTTGTAAGATCTCTTACAACCTAAGTAGAACTTATTTTGACAATGTTATCAAAATTCACATGACACATTCTCCTATGCCATAACCAACTCTGATAAATCTGAGCAATCAAGCAAATCTTACCAGAACTACTTAAATGAAAGATGTTACCTCTAGTTTGAGTACCAGATGCAACTTTAGTTCTAGAACTTTCAAAGATTCTACATTTTCCATCCTTGAATCGGAGATCATAGCCCTTGTCAACCAACTATCCAACACTGAGAAGATTATGCTTCAGACCTTCCACATACAGAACATAATTTCTGTTATTCTTACCATCAAATGAGATGGATCCTCTTCCATGGATTCTACCAGCTAAGTTGTCTCCAAATTTCACAATTCCACCTTCATATTTTTCAAAGCTTACAAACTTACTTTTATCACTAGTCATATGATGAGAGCATCCACTATCAATCACCCATTCATCTTTTTCAACAATCTGAGCAGCCAAGGCACTTTCCAAATTTGCACAGCTAACAGATTCAGTAGACACCGGATCTTCTTCTTTGATAGCAATGAACACCCAATCATCTCCAGTGGAGTCTCTATGATCAAATTCATCATCTGTGACTCCTTCTTCTCTAGCTTCTTAGACATAGTAACATTTCTTCTGACCTTTATATTTGTTAGGGTGTGGTTTTGAAAACCTCTCCGAACATCTTGAGGCAAAATGACCAATCTTATTACAAGAAAAACATTTGAATGGCAACTTTCCTTCATACTTATCAGATCCTCTTGGCATCCTTTTGGCAATAAGAGCTTCAAGTTCTGTAGTTTCAATTTCATCATCTTCAAGATCCTTCCTTGCCTTTGTAAACCTATTTGATCTTCCTGAAGAACTTTCACCTAGATCATATCTTTGTTTTCCATATACACTGGCCTTAAATATAGATTTAGACTTAGGAAGAGAATCACCAAACTCACTCATTTAGAATGCTGAAATCTTACCAACTAACTGATCCCTTGTAACAGTTGTCAAAGTCCTGATTTCTTCAATGGCAGCAGCTTTATGCTTATATGGTGCAGGTAAAGATCTGAGTACTTTGGTAACAATCTCTGAATCTTCCAATACTCCACCAACATTCCTGATACTAGTCACAAGTTCATTCACTTTCTACATGTAGGATGTAATGTTTTCATCTTCACTCATTACCAACCTTTCATATTTACCCTTCAGGCTTTGTAGCTTGGCACATTTGACATATTTGTCACCTTCATATAGATTTTCCAACTTCTTCTAGATTTCATGGGCAGTTTTCAAATCTAGGACATTTGCCAATTCTATATCAGTTAGGGCACTCAACAAAGCTTCTTTGGCTCAAATATTGTGTTCAGCATCTCTGATTTTGTCTAAAGTTGTAGGGCCATTGTTTGGAATCTTATACATATTCTTAGTTATCGACCAAAAGACATCACCCATACATTCCAAATGACACTGCATGTGCACCTTCCAAAGGGAGTAATTTATTCCATCAAACCTCAGACTTTCTTTCTTTTAAGTTGACATCTTGGATCTCCTCAAGTGGTCAAGCTTCTTTTAAAGGAACCGACTCTGATACCAATTGTTGGAATTAGTCCAGACAACTGAGAGGGGGTGAATCAGTTGTCACACAAATTTAATCTTTTCTGCCTTTAATCTTCTTTCACAACTTATAATCAGATTAATGATATAAACATTAAAGCATGAATCAACAATACATGAGTAGAAATGAATTGAACACACATAACACCAAAATTTTTACGTGGAAACCCGGTTAAGGGAAAACCATGGTGGGGATTAACCCACAAGATTTGTACCTTGTTAAAAGTACTTAAAAGAAAATGGGAAGGCACTTGCCTTCGGGCTCACTGCTCAAAGAGGCTCATTGCCTATAGAATTTATGTTTAACACAAAAGGAATTTAACTAATAAATAACATCTTCTTCATGCCTAGTTCAGTCTCATTGAATGCTCACAAAACTTCTGCTCTACCCCTAAAATTTTCTTTACTAACTCTTCATTCTATACTACTCTTGTTCTTCTAGTCCTCTTCTCTACTCTACTTCTGATCCTTTCTTTGGATTTTATTGCTTTCGTACAAGGATAATTTTCCATGACTTAACTACACTCCTTTATATGCTTCATCAACCTTGGAATAAACATCAAGGTCAGCACTCCAAACATCTGACTTAATGCGAATCACAAAGTTGTTGGCCAAATATGACTGGGACTTAAATCTTCCTCGATCAACACACCACGCTCCATAGAATTGTTCTTAGATCATCTGCAACACGCTTGAATCATCCAGTCGGCCAGGACTAGGAAGAACAACAACATCATAATAACCTCAATCTTCAATGCGGACCTCCAATACAGTAGGCACATGATCCAGAGACTTCCACAAGCACATTAAATTCAACAATAACATCCACACTACTCCAAATCATCAGAATCACTTGCATCTTCATCCGGTACCTCAAGAACACTATATGTCATGACTGTCACACTAGAAAGATTGCTTGCAGACCTCCAAACCATGAACCACTGGAGTTGAGAATACACACTAACTTCCAAAACATGCCTCTAAATCCACAGATCATCATTTTACATTTCTAGAATAATTCAAACCACTTTCTTGTCACTCTGTCTCTTCTGAATACTACAAAACTGGTTCTACTCAGATGGCCATACCTTTTTCAAATTTTCATGCAAACCTCTCAAAACTTAACTAGAGCTTCTTCAGACAATCCTCTAAATAGCCATATGGTCTGCATCCATTGATCTTCATTAATTTTCTCAATATTCCAGTCTCCTCAATCAGACAACAAAATAGGATACAGTTGACACCAATGACAACAAGGATATGTTGACATCAATGACAACACATCATAGGCACATATTTGCAACACCTTGCTTCATCTAGATTTCACATAAAGCTCATCACATGTCCATACACTACTCATATCAAGCCATTGTGCTCATCAAAGCTCTCATTGAGCTCTCTTCAAAAAGCTTCTTTTGCTTCCATTGTCATCTTGTCGCCAAGAGGATTCCCCATTGCTACAAGAGGATACGAGGTTGCCATGACAAGGATTTTTGAGGGTAGTGGAGGCTCATGCATCTCCAGATTCCTTTATGCTTTCTTTCAATTCATAGTAATTAGATAACTAAAATTGCTTTTGGGATCAGTAATCTTGTTGCTTTCTCCTTGATAGGATAGATAGATCTTGCATTCTTAGAGTAATTTGCTTTCAAAGTTCATAGATTAATTCTTTTAAAAGCAATTTCCCTTTTCTTAGATTAATTTGTTCCAAATATTCAGAAAACCCCAAAAACATAGTTTACATTACATTAGGTAAATTTATTAAAGCTTGCATACATCTTTCAATTCCTAGATTAGAAAAAAGCATCTTCAATTCTTAAAAAAATTAAAAAAGCACAAAAAGAAGTTTTGCATTTCATTTAGGCTTGCATTCATAAAAACCCAAAAAAGAACAAAAATATTAGACACTTAGAAAGTTCGCAAACCCTTGATTGTGTCACAAGGTCAACTATAGTCAAACATTGGTCAAAACCCTTGATTCTATCGCAAGGTCAAATAAAGTCAACGCACAATCAAACTTTAGGTCAAATCAAACCCTAAGTCAAACCCTAGGTCAAGTTAAGGTTAGCTCACAAACACTTATCTCTTGTCTCGGTTCACAAATGTGCCCAAGATTAAGAGGTGAGTGGATGAGGGCGATCCTCGATGAGATAGAGAAAATCCATCCGAGACCACAACAAGACCCACTTTTCTTACAATAGCAAGAAGAACATAGGCAATTCTTATTACAACAAGCATTCATCTAGTACTTTGAAAGACAATGAGAAATCAACGAGAACAATAGCTTACCCACACAAAGGTGGAATATCAGAAACCCTAATAGGAGAAGAGTGACTAGTGACCCTTCGGGTCGTATGGTTATCTTTACGACCATGATCATTGAATGACACATCTACACTAGCACACAACAACATAGGCCTCAGGACATACCAACCCCTCTCCATGAAGTCTAGCTCTCCAATGAGCCAGACCACCCCCATGTATCACCTCCTCTTGATTGGCTAATTCCTCGAGAGTGAGAGTGATGTGGTGGTTCACCTTGTGGCAAGGAGGGAAGGGTCCATGTGCATGCCAAAATCTGACTCGATAGCCCTAGGCAACTGTCATCGCGATTTTGAGCATATAGGTCCTTGCATCTTGCTACTATCAAGTGGATGATTAGGAGGAATCTTCAAAAGATTGTTGTTTAGTGCTTGAGTCATTATCAAATGGAGAGAATATGATAATGGAGTGAATTGCCTCTATTGTTGCTTGAATTGAAATGGTGTCCGACTAGGTTTGGTAATGGTAGACACTTGTGATTGAAAATTATTCAAATGTTGTCCATTGATCTTGATGAAATTCTTGTTATGATTTTTAAATGAGTGTTGAGATGTTCTAGCTATAGATTGACCAATAGGAGTCAATGAGTTATGATTCTCATACTAACTAGCCGAAAGTTGGTAATCTCGGAGAGCTATGCATAGATGTTGAAAAGAACTATACTTCATCAAAAGTATTTTATCATGTATGTTCAGTTGTAAATTCATAATGAATACTTTTTGAATATCTTCTTTTGTAATCATATATTGCATTTTTGCAAAGAGATCTTGATATTGACTAATGAATTCTATTACTTTCTCTTTCAGGCCTTGTTTACAATGGACCAAATCAATCAATGAGATAGAAGGTCCAATGTTTGCTTGGAAGTATTGCAAGATTTGGTCAACTAGCTGTGAGAAGGAATGCATTGAATGAGGAGGTAGAGAGCAAAACCATTCCAAAGTGGTATCTTTGAGAAAGCATGGAAAGAGTTATGCTAACAATGCCTTGTGAAAGAAAAAATCATTGCACATTGCTTTGAATGCTACCACATGAGTATTAGGATCACCTTTATCACTGTACTTTTCAAAGCAGGGGGTCTCAATTTTTTCAAGCATTTGAGCTCATAGGATTGTATAAGATAAAGGAGTACGAGATTGATATGTTGGTATATTAGGTTAAGAGGAACCATTAGTCAAGTTTGTCACTTTTTACTGCAAGATTGACATTCTCAGCAAAAGTTGGTTTAGGAGTGTATCATTGGGTGATGTAGCTTGCAGATTTGAGACAAGAGTATTTGATGTTGCAGTCATGAAATTGAGAGGTGGTTGGTAATAAGTGGAGGTGATGGGTGGTTAAGAATAATTATTCATGGGTATGGATACACGAGGTGTCAAGTTTTGATAATTAAATGCCACAACTTTGTAGTTGTTTCCATTAGATGTTCCCATGGTAGTGGTAGCATTACTACAAGCTTGTGCATTAGTAGTGAGAATTGATGATGTAAAAGTGGATATTCCAGTAGTCGGTATGGGTGTCGATACTTGTGAGCTTATATACTTCGGTGGTGATATATTTTCTATAACATTCAAGCAGCTAGCTACTAACATAATGTTGTGATCCACTATGTGGGATATTCCACAGAGCATGTCAACACCTTCTTGTCCTTCTTCTAATAATCCTCTTATACCATCAACAAGAGGTATCACTTCTTGAGCTAGATTTGCACCTCCTACAATTTGTTGGAAATTAGCTAGTTGTTTGTCTAGTTTCTTGAGTTGATCTTCAGGCACATGTGTAGCTATGTCAATAACATCTTTAGAATCATGAAATTTTTGTTCTTCCGACATGTTGATATTGGTGATATTTTCCAAAGATGTCGATTCACCTTTATTAAAGTAATTGAGTAATGGATTTTCTAATGTTTACACACCATGGCTATTTAGAGCACTAAGACCTATCAATCTACAAATTCTTCTTACCAAGGTGTTGGTGTTAGGGCAGCAGATTATACAACTCATGCAAATTTTTATAACACTCAATGCACTAACCAAGGAGATTATCAAGAAGATTATTAATATTAAAGTAACTAACCAAGGAGATTATCAAGAAGATTATTAATATTAAAGTAGTTATACTTGTTGAAATACACAATGTGTTATTGAAAAACTATGAATTTTCAAACCAAGAATATAAAATAATGCAAGATTTTCAAATGAACAATGAAAAATATGCTATAAATCAATGAAAGATTTGATTTGAACTATCAACAAGATGCAAATACTTAGAGCTACGGGTTCATTAAAATGTTAAGTGTGAAAATGATGAATGATGACAACTAGTATGCACACTAGATCAAACCCTCTTTCACAATAACATTCAAGGACAAGACCGAGCCAAATCACTACCAAATGGAGGTGGACTTAGCTATAGATCTTGTACTCAAGAGTGCTATAGAAAGATCAAATTTAATCAAGCATTTTTATCAAACCCTAGGTTAATGATGCACAAAACCTTAGTTCTATGATGATATGATTATAACAAAAGATGTACAACAAATCTATAGAAACCAATTGTATAGAGAGGATCAGCAAGATGATAGAACCTATGTCCAAGAAGTAGAGATGTTAGAGGACTATTTAGAGACCACCCAAGTCCTGAAAGGCTGAATTTGTAAAAAATATAAACTGGAGAAATGTTGTAGAGACTTCCTTGATGCCATATCTAAAGTCTACTAGGTAAGAAAGACTAGGGTGTCACCACCCAAGTCCTGCATAGAGGAATATTCCCAAACTACTATTGGATCCTGAAACCCTAATCCTTGCTTAGTCTTCCTGTATCTTCATATTTGCTGGATCTTGCACCTGTAACCTGCACACAAGAAGAGGAGGGGCTTGGGGATTATGGTGCTTAGGGACTTTGCTCAGTCAAATCCTGGGATAGCATTCAACCTTCCCAACACCACTGATAGATAAAGAGAGTGTGCCCTTGCATGGTAGAGGCTAAAACACAATAACAATTTGATGAATCAAATGATGACAAACAACAATGATATCACCTATGTGATGAAAACCTTAGGAGGATGAAATTGTTGCAAATATGTGCCTAAGCGGTGTTGTCATTGATGTCAACATATCCTTGTTGACATTGGTGTCAACTATATCTTATTTTGCTACCTGTATAGAAGACTAGATTGTTGAGGATGTTTAGGGGAAAATTGGATTTGTTAATGTTCTAGTGTTTAGATGTTTAAATCCTCCTTTCCACCTTACATTCAAGGATCTAGGGTCGAGTGGTGAGCACTATCATACCCTAGGCCACTTGCAGATGTAGGGAAACTTGGATTAGGGAATTTAATTATTATTTTTCCTTCTCTTATGTCCAATTAACCATTAAAACCCTAATTATGCAAATACGACAACAAATTGATGAATGACAGAAAAAGCTCTTGCAGACAGGAGTAAAATATCAAATTATAGAATACCTATTTTCAGGGTTCCGAAGTGGAATAGTCGGGGACACTGGAGCGGGTGCCCAAGTCCAAGGTACCCACTTTTTTACAGAATCTAGACCTCCTTTAGACACTTATCAGCCCTGTAACTTCTATTTTCAGAGATCTATCTGCGGAGGACACTGGAGCGAGTGCCCAAGTCCTGGAAGTGCTCCTATGTCCAGCTTTTCTTCAAATCTTGAATCCTTGATGCCTACCAATCCTTCCTGCAACTCTACTTTTCCCAAATGTGACACCTGTAACCTACAATCACAAGACTTGGTTTGGGGGTTGTGGTGTTTAGAGGCTTGCCTTAGTCAAGCCCTGGAGGACACTTAAGTTTTTGAACACCGTTGTCAGACAGAGAGTGCGTGCCCTTGTAAGGTAGAGGCAAAAACCAAAGGAATCAATGATGAAAACACAATATTATGTCAACTTGTAGTGAAGCTCTCATGGGAGGAAGATGCTCTTCATTCCATGAGAAAATTGATGCTCAAATCTGTAAACAAACACATAAACCACACAAGTCTGCTCTTGCAACACAATGAAAGCCTTGAATCACCTTGAGAACACTTGAACATCACAATTGCCATCTAGTTTACAAATGAATGCCTAAACATGCTTATATATGCAACTACAAGCAATCTCGCCAAGATTTTAAAAATTAAAACTTATCATGTCAGCAAAAGGACCAAATAACGGTCATAAACCGACAGCTAGAAATTAGGGCTGCCCCAAAATAGGGCAGGACTAGGGCGTCGGTGCCCAAGTCCTCCCCCTATTTTGGGTAGGGTACAGCTCAAGGGGTCCACCTAGGTCCAATTTTCCATGGAACCTAGGTCTCATTCCATCAGGATGGCAAAATATGAACTAAGATGTCCTAAATGCATGCTAAAGACCTAGGAGCTAAACCTTATGAGGGAAAAGCCCCCAAGGGGACATTTTCCAATGTTATAGAGGATATTGAGAAAATTAATAAGGATCAATGTATGCGGGCCGTATGGATGAGTAGAGGATTGTCTGAACAAGCTCTAGTTAAGCTTTGAAAGGTTCACATGAAGATTTGAAGAAGCTATGGCCATTTGAGTAGAACTAGTTTTTCCATGTTCAGAAGAGACAGAGTGACAGGAAAGAGGTCTGGATTGTTTCGGATATGTCAAATGATGATCTACGGATCTGGAGGTATGTTTGGGAAGTTAGTGTGTATCATCCATTCAATTGGTTCATGGTTTGGAGGTCCGCAAGTGATCTTTCTAGTGTGACAATCATGACAGACAGTGTTCTTGAGGTACCAGATGAAGATGCAAGTGATTTTGACAATTTGGAGTAGTGTGGATGTTATTTTTGAACTTAATGTGCTTGTGGAAGTCTCTGGATCATGTCACTACTATGTTGGAGGTCCGCATTGAAGTTTGAGCCTGTCAATGAAGATTTCCTTCTTGGTGTTGTTGTTCTTCCTAGTCTTGGCCGATCAGATGTTTCAAGCATGTTGCAAATGATCTAAGAGCATTTCTATGAAGCATGGCATGTTGATTAAGGAAGATTTGAGTCCTAGTTATGTTTGGTCGGTAGCTTAGTGATTTGCATTAAGTCAAATGTTTTTAGTGCTGACCTTGATGTTCATTCCAAGGTTGATGAAGCATATAAATACGTGTTGACGAGTTGTGGAAAATTATCCTTGTGTGACAATAATATAATTTGAAGAAAGGATCAAAGGCAGAACAGAGTAGAGGAGAAGCAAAAGAACAAGAGCTATTTTGATGAAGAGTTAGAAAAGAAGTATTTGGGGCAGAGCAGAAGTTTTGTGAGCACTCAATGAAACTAAACCAGGAATGAAGGAGATGCTATTTATTAGTTAATTCTTTCTATATTAAACATAAATTTTGTAGGCAGTGAGCCTCTCTTGAGTAGAGAACTCTGGGCAGTGAGCTTGAAGGCATGTGCCTTCTCTTTTCTTCTAAGTACTTTTAACAGGGTACAAATCTTGTGGGTTAACCCCCATCATGGTTTTCCCTTAACCGAGTTTCCACTTAAAAATCTTGGTGTTATGTGTGTTAAGTTTATTTCTACTCATGTGTTGTTGATTCATGCTTTAATGTTTACATTATTAATCTGATTGTAAGTTGATAAAGAAGATTAAAAGAAGAGAAGGTTAAATTTGCGGGACAA
Source organism: Cunninghamia lanceolata (assembly GCA_027924645.1). Lineage (NCBI taxonomy): Eukaryota > Viridiplantae > Streptophyta > Pinopsida > Cupressales > Cupressaceae > Cunninghamia > Cunninghamia lanceolata. Next base: position 7,722,270 of record BSBN01000082.1, read on the forward strand.
CTGATTCACCCCCCCTTTCAGTTGTCTAGACTATTTCCAACAATTGGTATCAAAGCCAGATCCTCTAAAAGAAGCTTGACCACTTTAGGAGATCCAGTATGTCGACCAACAAGAAGGATAGTCCAAGATTTGATAGAACAAATTATTCTATTTGGAAGAGTCGCATGGAGTGCCATTTGCAATGGATGGGTGATGCTTATTGGGTGATAATCAATGATGAGTATAAACCTCTAGAGATAGTTCTATCAACTCCAAATCAACTCAAAGATGTTGAAAATAACCTTTGAGCTAAAGAAACCTTGTTGAGTGCCCTAACTGATTCAGAAATGATAAATGTCTTTGGACTAAAAACCACTCGTGAAATTTGGAAGAAGTTGGAGAATCTATATGAAGGTGATGAATTTGTCAAATGTGCCAAGCTACAAAGTCTGAGAGGAAAATTTGAAAATTTGAGGATGAGTGAAGATGAAAATATCACAATCTACATGCAAAAGATAAATTAACTTGTGTGTGGTATCAGGTGTGCTGGTGGAACTTTGGAAGAATTAGAAATTGTGACAAAAGTGCTCAGATCTTTACCTAATTCATACAAACATAAGGTTGCTACTATAGAGGAGATCAAGACTATCACTGAAGTTACAAGAGATCAACTGGTTGGAAAAATTTCAGCTTTTGAATTTAGCAAGCTTGGTGATTCTCTTCCTAAGTTTGAATATGCATTTAAGGCCAGTGTATATGGAAAACAAAGATATGATCCGGGTGAAAGCTCTTCAGCATGATCAAACAAATTTGTCAAGGTAAGGAAGGATCTTGAAGATGATGAAATTGAGACTATAGATCTTGAAGCTCTTATTGCCAAAAGAATGCCAAGAGGATCCGGTAAGTATGAATGAAAGTTTCCACTCAAATGTTTTGCTTGTAATAAGATTGGTCATTTTGCCTCAAGATGTCCAGAGCGGTTTTCAAAACTAAACCCTAATAGATATAAAGGTCAGAAGAAATGTTACTAAGTCCAAGAAGCTGGAGAAGGAGTCACAGATGATGAATCTAACCATGGAGATTCCACTGAAAATGATTGGGTGTTCATTGCTATCAAGGAAGAAGATTCGGTGTCTACTAAATCTACTAGCTGTGAAAATGTGGAAAGTGCCTTGGCTGCTTAGGTTGTTGAAAAGGATGAATGGGTGATTGATAGTGGATGTTCTCATCATATGACTAGTGATAAAAGTAAGTTTGTAAGCCTTGAAAAATATGAAGGTGGGCTTGTAAAATTTGGAGATAACTCAACTGGTAGAATCCATGGTAGAGGATCCATCTCTTTTGATGGTAAGAATAACACCAATGATGTTCTGTATGTGGAAGGGATGAAGCATAATCTTCTTAGTGTTGGACAATTGGTTGACAAGGGTTATGATCTCTGATTCAAGGATGGAAAATGCAAAATCTTGGAAAGCTCAGGAACTAAAATTGCATCTGGTACACAAACTAGAGGTAACATCTTTCAATTAAGTAGTTCTCATAAAAGTTGTTTGATTGCTCAGACAGATCAAAGTTGGTTGTGGCATAGGAGAATGTGTCATGTGAATTTTGATAACATTGTCAAGATAAGTTCTACTTAGGCTATGAGAGATCTTCCAAGACTTGTGAAACCTGATAGCATGTGTAGAGAATGTCAATTGGGTAAACAGAAGAAAACATCATTCAAAAGTAAAGAACAATTTTCAAGTGGGCGATTGGGACTTGTGCATACTAATCTATGTGGTCCTACTAGAATTAGGAGTGTGCAAGGAGATAGATATTTTATGTTGGTGATTGATGGTTACTCCTAGATGATGTGGGTAACTTTCTTAAAATAAAAATTAGAAGCTCTTGACAAATTCAAAGTGTTCAAAGTTATGGTTGAAAATGAGATTGGTGTGAAGATAAAGTGTCTGAGATCCGACAGAGGTGGAGAGTTTACCTCCGATGAGTTTGATACATTCTGTGAAAAGCATGGAATAAAAATATAGTTATCTCCTCCTAGGACTCCTCAGCAAAATGGAGTTGTAGAAAGAAAGAACCATACCATTCAAGAGCTACCAGGACCATGATGATGGAAACAATTGTTCCACAAGTTTATTGAAGAGAACCTCCGAGTACTGTTGTCTACACTCTTAACTGGGTGCAGATCAAAGGCAATTTTGGTAAAACTCCTTATGAACTTTGGTTTGGTCATCCTCCTACTATGAGATATTTTAGAGTTTTTGGTAGTAAATGCTATATCAAGATAGATGAGGATCCAAGAAAGTTTGAAGCAAGAAGTGATGAAGAAATTTTTTTGGGTTATTCTACTTGAAGCAAAGCATACCGGTGCTTCAACAAGAGGTTGAAAAAGATTGTTGAAAGTGCTAATGTCAGAGTTGATGAGAGAAAGGAAGGACATTCTAGGTCTTACGGATATGATTCATATGATCAAGATGAAAATCTAAGTCAAGAAAGGCAAGTGTAAACTCAGATTCAGATCCAGATTGATCTAGAAAATCCTACAATTCAAGAGGATAGTGCAGAAGTTAAGGAACAAGCTCAAGAAATAGAAGTTCAAGCAAATCCCAAAACTCCCAGGTATGTAAGGATGAATCATCCTAAAGATCAAATCATAGGAGATAGAAATAAAGGTGTTAGAACTAGGAGAAGAATTGCTAAAGATCAAGAAGAGATTTGTCTAATTTCAAAGATTGAACCAAAAATAGTAAGTGAAGCCTATGAAGATGAAAGCTGGGTAAAGGCAATGGAAGAAGAATTAATGCAAATTGAAAAGAATCACACTTGGGATCTTGTTTCTAGACCTAAGGACAAAAATGTGATTGGAACTAAATGGGTTTTTCAGAACAAACTAAATGAAGATTGTGAAGTTGTAAGAAACAAAGCAAGGCTGGTATGCAAAGGATATTCTCAAGTGGAAGGAATTGATTTTGAAGAAACTTTTTCTCCAGTGGCAAGAATAGAAGCAGTCAGGTTATTTCTTGCATTTGCTACTTATAAAGATTTCAAAGTCTATCAAATGGATGTCAAATCAGCATTCTTAAACAGAGAGTTAGAAGAAGTTTACATTGAGCAACCAGAAGGATTTCAATTGTCTGATTAGAAAGACATGGTCTGCAGATTGAGGAAAGCATTATATGGACTCAAACAAGCTCCAAGAGCCTTGTGTATAAGAAAAATTGAGAGGTTGAATGATAAGATCATAAAAGCAATGTTAATAAAAACTCAATTACCCATAACATAAAGAGATCGATATAAGTAAAAAGCCAATATCAATGAATAAATCAATTTAAAACAAGAAAGACTTCACCTAGATTGTATTGTTCTCTTTGTAGATATGTAGATTGCTCAATAACATTGTGAAACCATGTTTGCAACAAGTGGATGTGTTTGTGCTTAAAGTGCTCAATGATGCGATGTATGCTCAATGCGCTGTAAAAGGATGCCTGAGAATAAGTGATCGAAGAGGATTTGTGAAGGAGATGAGGGGGGTTTATATAGGGTTCAAACATGATCAATCAACGGATGAAATAAATCCATAGAATGAATGGTTGAGATAAATCAAATAACTCATGCTGAATGTGCACACGACATGTGTCACTCCAAAAAGGTAATTTTTATTAAGATAATTGCTTTTTGATAAAGATAGATTTGACTTCATCTATTAGAATGCTTTTTCTCCTAATTCATGAGTTGATGAAAACAAGATAAATTAAAGCCAATTAACTTAACTTTAGATTTGTCTTTTTTAGAATTCTAAAAATAAGTCTGATTGTGCACGAGTTAACATGATATTTTTAGAGGAATTGGAAGATAATTGAAATTAAATAAATAAATTTATTTAATTGATTGTGCATGATTTTGAAGAATAGATAAGATATGAAGATTTAAATAAATTAAACAAATAAATTGATTTAATTTATTTTTGCATGATGAAGGATAAGTAAAATATGTGATTATATTTTATTTTTAGAGGAAAAAGCAAATTAAATAAATAAATTTATTTAATTGTTTGTGCAAGATTAGAGGAATATGAAGATTATAAATAAAATACTTGATTTTTTTTTTTTAGAGGATTGAGATGATTTAAATAAATTTGCATGATTTATTTAAATTTAGAAGAATAATTGATTTAATTAAATAATAAAAATTATTTAATAGTAGATAAGAGAGAATTTGTGATGAATTAATTAAATAATTAGATTTATTTAATTAATGTAGACTTGAAATTTGAAAAGGATAATGATTTAATTAAATAATTAAAATTATTTAATTTTGGAAGAATAAGGTTGATTTTGCTAAAATTAATTAAATAAATATAATTTATTCAATTAATGTTGAATTTTGGAGTTTTGGAAGAATTTGATGAAATTAATTAAATAATTAGATTATTTAATTAACGCTAAAATGCAGGTGATTAGATAGAAATGCAAGTGATGTGACGACTTGGTCATTTTAAGGTGTCTACATTTTGCCCCTTTGATGCAATGCAGTTTATAGTGTTGTTTCAAACAAAATGATTATTGAAGACATGATACAATTTTGATACCCCAATGTAGCTAGCTGCCCCTGTGTGGCTGGCATAGGATGGCCCCTCGAGAGGAAAGATAGGGAAGCAACAGAAGAATTGGGTTGACGCTCGAGTAGAAGATTGTTGGAAGGTATACGAGGTTGGATAGAAGAAAGTGGAGATAGAAGAGAACATGAGAGAAAGATTGTTGATAGATCTGTGCTTGAAAACCATATAAGGTCATAGATAAATGGATGGGTAAATGGATGAGCTTGTTGCAACAGTTTCACAAATGTTTATAAAGAGCAATCCTTATTTTTGATATAGCACATGGATAGTTTGCCACCAAGGTATAAATGACTAAGGTTTTATGATATCTGAATGCGTGGACATTGACTCTGCAAGCAAGTGGATTGAACTTAGATCCCTTTAGACATAATATAACCTTGTTGGATATGTGAATGAGCCATAGTCTTGAAATAAAATAAACTTCAATACATAAATGCAAGAAGAATATTAATATGTAAGATGCTAGGTTGTAACACTCACACAAGATAAATATGCTGCTAAGAAAGATATTAAAGATCAATCCTCAAACATGGCTCACAAAAGTAATGACTATACCCCCAATCCATACTGCATCGCAAAATACCAAGATTATAGATAAATCAAGGTAGTCTTGAATAGAGATTGGAAAAAGGAACAAAAGATAAACCAAAAAGCAAATTGACTGACTTACAAAGTATACAAACAACCAACATATTCTCTTGCCAAAGAGGTTGCTCAAGATAGATCGGAATGAAAAGATAATAGCCTTATCGTAGAAGCGATGTGTCCGTTAAAGGGTGTTATCTGTTGAAAAGATAATGCCTGGTTTTAGGAAATGCTACATGTTGTATAAGATGCATGTGTTGCTCTCGATCATGGAACATTCTTGTAAAAGACAAGTTTTGTTGATCTATTGTGTGTTTTGAGATTGATTTAGCTGATGTTGGCAATCGATACGTAGGACAGTATATGACTCTATAAATAAGTTTCTTTGCCTCAGGTTTGTTAAGGAATTTTGCTTTGAAAGGATGCACTTGTTTGTTGTATTTCTACTTGAGTCGGTCAAGTCAAGGTGAATGGATTGTGATAAACGGAAGACTAGAAAGATATCATGTCAATGGATTGAAATGGGTCAAGAATGATGAATCGTATGTGCCTGAGTACTGGATACTTCCTTCGTATTCTAGACTACCTACATACCCTATATCCATGGGATCAAGGCGCATTACAATGAAAGATGAAAATGATAAATATGTAGTTCTAGGTAGAGTGATGAATGGGTTGTTGGCAAGAGACACTATGTAGCTTCATGATTGTTGTCATTGATGGCAAGAAAGTCCATCCCACACATCCGCAGGACATGGTGTGTCTTTACCGGAGTCAGATTGAAGAAGTATTGTGGTCTGGTAAGCAAGAACAGAGCATGCAGAAAGGTCTGACAGTGAGGTCCAGATCTCTCAGAGGAAGTATCTTAGTAAAGTGCAGACTTGGGGAAGTCAAGAGGAGTACCTTGACTGATAGATTCCAAGGATTGAGCCTCCGGTGATGAAAAAGTGAAGAGATATGAGTACCTAAGCATTGGGTTCCTGTTTGGCAGAGTTGACAGAGGAAGAACTGACCGGCAGAGCATTAGACCTTAATTCGGATCAGTTATTGATGGTGATCAAGTTTCTTAAGGTATCATTCATGATTGGCCAACATGATTGATCACTTCTATAAGCATCTCTTTGATACGCATCACTTGATAAGTAAGGATTCAACCGACAAGATCAGAGTTTGGGAAAATATTGACTATTCTGGATGCCGACTAGAAAGGTGTTGAAATCATTGGTGCGGATATATATACCAAATGGATTTGGATATGAAGTGGTGTGTTTTGTGTTGTGTGATGTGAAGAAAAGTAGAAGAGCTATGTGAAGGCAGTAAGATAGGTCCAGAATGTGACAGGATAGCAGCACCAAAGAAGAGAAAGAATGAAGTGCAGCAAATCAGTATACTAAGCTTAACCGGAACTAAACTCCAGCATATGTGGATGCTTCTCATCAGTTCAAGTACCTTGTTACTCTCTTTATAACTTGTAGATAGTGAGTGTCATGTAGGTGTGAGCCTCTTGTGAGTAGTGTGCTCGGGCAGTGAGCCCTAATTGGCAAGTGCCATTTTGTATTTCTATTCTTCTAATAGAGAATACATTCTTGGGTTAGTCACCCCGTGGTTTTTTCCTTAATAGGGTTTTCTACGTCAAAATCATTATGTTATGTGTGTTCACTTTGTTTCTGCTTTCAGGGATGCTTATTTGCTTTAATGCTGCACTAGTTGTTAAAGAAGAACAGAAAGTTAAATTAATTAAGATAATTGATTCACCCCCCCTCTCAGTTATCAACAATTGGTATCAGAGCCATGTTCCTCCAAACAGAGCCTAACAACTTGAGGAAGATCTGGGAATTCAAATGGATGTGTATGGTATGAGGGAACAACTTCAATCTGCCCTAGATGATCTTGAGCAATCTAACTCTGAAGTCAATGAATTGAAGGAAAGACTCAAATAGGCTGATGATTTCATAAATGAACTAAAAGGGAAACTGAGTATCTCTATGAAAAAGAGAAAGGATCTACTTTAGCAATTGGTAAGTCAAGGTGAAGCCAATGATACAAAATAAGACCTGAAGGAGAAAACCAAGCTATGTGAAAAGTTGTCAAAAGAGGTCAAGAAAATGAAGAAGAAGAAGAAAACATCTGGTGAACCCTCTATCGGTCAAGGCAAAGAAGAGAAGGCAGAGGAATTTGTTGAAAAGCCCACTCTTCGCATTGATGATATCATCAAAACAGTTACTGTGGATGGGAACCTAAAACCAATGACTAAGTTCTATGATGAGTATAATGAAGCTGACCAGAAGATCTTGCAAGAAGCTATAGTCAGGTATTTGAATATCTATAATAAGGCTTTTATTGAAATCATATCTCTCATTCCCAAAAGCCTAGAGAAGGAATTAGAAATAAGGAAGAATAATGCTAAGGCAAAGGATCTTTAGATTCAAGAACAGATAGCTATTCAGCTATATCCTTCAATCACTCCGAAGAAAATGAATATGATCTTCAAAGATTGCAAGGATTAGTTCTGGAGCAAAGCTAGAATGAATCAGCTTATGCTCAGAGAAACTGACAAAGTAGAAAAAGAGACAGAAGAGATCCTCCAGAATGCATACAAAAGATTCAACATTCCCATTATAGAGGATGTAAGTGATAAACCTTTTGATGTTGAAAGGCAAAGTACATCAAAGAAAGATCCTACTGAAAAGATTGCAGAAGAAACAAAGGAGATAGGTGAGGAGAAGTCCAAGGACAAGGATTCCTCTATTCTGGAAGAAGAAGTCCAAGAAGAAGAAAATATCTCTCATTCGGATTCCCCAGCAGTCTCTAGATCTAAAGGAGGAGAACGATTAGAGGAAAAAGAAGAAGGTCAAACTAAGAAGACCACAAGTGACAGTGCTAAAGTTGCACAAGGAAAGAAAACTCTATCTCCAGCAAGAGACACTGTAGAAATTGTCAAATATTTCTTGACCAAAGAAATGATGGAGATTGATGAACCGGAGCTACTTCAAGGACCATTCAACTTTGATTCTCTTTCCCTGGTTCAAACAATGAAGATAGCATCCTTTGCCCAAGCAAAGGCAAAAGAGAAACTTCTAAAGTCTCACATGGAAGACTGTGAGCTGCTAGAGATAGCATCCGATGTGTTGGAAAAGATCATGCCATCCTTTCAGAAGGATTCCTCAGCCTCTTCATCTGGTAATCTCAAGTCTCTTGTTAGTTCTGTCAGCACTCATTTTGAGTCTTTGGAGAAATCAGCTGAAGAGAAGGTCTTATAACCAATGATAGGAGAGTTATCGATATTGAGATAAAGAGCTTAGAAAATGCTCTCAAAGATGGCAGAGATATATATAAATTTTGTTTATCCTTGCATAAAGTGACCAAGGATATTGAGAAGAAAGCAAAAGAGCAAGAGGATAGTTTATCCCAAAGTTTTGATCCTCTCTCCTCTTCCATAGTAAATCAAGAGTGTCAGACTATTGTAGTCACAAATGAAATAAAGAAGCTTGAGAAGGAGAAGAAAAATAGAATAAACAGGTTGAGTGAACTTAGAGGGATCATTATCCTTAAGTTAGAGGCCATGCATGAGGCCCTAACTGATGCACAGGTCATAGCCCGGACCAATGATTCACCAGATCTTAAGAAGGCAGAAGCTTTTGCATTCCTGTTGAGTGGTCACATCTCAATTTTGGATAGGATAAAGCAGAGTTGGGCAACTGAAGTTGTACAATTGAAGAATACTTTTGCAGATGTACTTCAATATATGTAAGTATAACATGTATATTCACTTATGCAGATAAGTATAGTTGGATTTTTGGGATTTTTGGTGTGCAGATCCTACCCTTTGCCATTGATGTCAAAGGGGGAGTGAGGAGTAGTGAAAAATGTGGATTCTAGCTAAGGGGGAGCTCTAGTAGAGTGTACATTAGAATAGAGCATCAGCCAAGGGGGAGTACAGTGTGAGCTATCTTTCAAAGATTCACAGATAGTGGAAAATCCTGTTAAGGGATGTTGACTCTACACATAGCGCCTATTTTCTAGGTTTTCACTATGGTACTTATCCAAGGTGCCTATTTTCTAGGTTTTCACCATAGAATGGATTTTTTTTTAATACTTTGAGGATCAAGTGTAAAACTTCTTGAGATGAACATTGTTGAGTGGCTCATCTAGAGGAATGCTGTCAGGTGTAGCTAAAGTAAAAGCTCCTGATCCATATGCTATTGTGGCAATACCATCTTTCTTTGATCTTTTTGTTGTAATTATGTCAGAGGTAGTTTTGATAGATATGGAGATGATTAAGTGTGGCAAGGCACCTCTCATATAGTAATTATAGCTCAGCTAATCTGGAAGTGAGATACTCCTCTCCATCAATCAGGTTCTGCATGGATACTCTAAGGGATGGGATCTCGACCTCTATAGGTAGGATGGCTTCAGAGCCATAGACCAAGGCATAGGGTGTTTCGCCAGTTGGTGTTCTGATACTAGTGCGATAGGCCCATAGGGTGGGATTGAGTTATAGGTGCCAATCACGACCAGCTTTATTGACCGTTTTCTTGAGGATTTTGAGATTGGTTTTGTTGGAAGCCTCAGCTTGGCCGTTACTCTGCGGATAGTAGGGAGTTGAAAAGCGATGTTGGATATTGTATTATGTGCACAAGGCATAGATATCTTGATTTTTGAATGGTCTCCCATTATCAGTGACAATGGCTTAGGGAATACCATATGGGCAAATGAGGTAGTTTAGGATAAACTTGGCTATTTGCTTGCCGGTGATATAAGTCATGGGAATGGCTTCAACCCACTTCATGAAGTACTCAGTGGCAGTAATGATGAATTTGTGGCCATTGGATGAGGATGGATGGATTTTTCCTACGAGGTTGAGACCCCATTGAGAAAAAGGCCATGGAGTAGTCACAGGTTGTAGTTCATGAGCTGGTGCATGAATTAAATCTCCATGCTGCTGGTATTGTAGACACTTCTTAGCAAATTGTAAAGCATCTTGCTCTATTGTAGGCCAGTAATACCCTGTGCAGAGTATCTTCTTAGAAAGATTAGGACTAGTAGAATGTGCGCCATAGACACCTTCGTGTATGTCTCGTAAGGTAGTTTCAGCTTCTTCCACGTTAAGACATCGTAAGAGGATACCATCAGACTCTGACGATAAAGTGTATCACCCATAATAGTGTAATGAGAGGATCGACAGATAAAGGTTTTGTGTTGGGTTGATGATAGTTCAAAGGGAAAGGTACCGTGTTTAAGGTATTCATAGATATCTCCGGACCATGGGGAATTGGGACCAACAAGTTCGCAGATGATTTCAGTAGTTGGAACATTGACGGCTGGTATCAACAATTGCACGATCAAGAATTCACATTTCTGTGTGTTTGCGGGCATGTCTATAAGTAACCCTACAGAAGCCATATAATCTACAGCTTTGTTATGCTCTCTTGGAATCTTCTCAAATGTGATGCTAGAGAAGTGAGGTTTGTAGGCATCCACTAGTTGCTTGTAGGGGACCAACTTTTCATCTTTTGTTTGGTACTCATCTATGACCTATCGAATGACTAGTTGTGAGTCTCCATATACCTATAATTCTGTGATGTCCCATTGAACTGCTGTATTGAGACCTATGAGGAGTGCTTCATACTCAGCTATGTTGTTGGTGCAAGGAAATGCAAGCTGATATGACTTTGGAATATAGTCATTTTGAGGTGTGATGAATAAGATGTCGGCCCCTGATCCATGCTGTGTGTAGGAACCATCAAAGTACAATTTCCACATTATTGAGGTAGAAAGAGTGAAGAGATTCTCTTCTGAAAATTTAGATACCATAGGATGTATATCTATCATGGGTGCTTCTGCTAGTTGATCTGCTAGGGCTTGTCCCTTGATTGCTTTACGATCTACATACTCAATGTCAAACTCACTAAGGATCATGACCCATTTATCTAGTCTACCTGTAAGAGCTGCTTTTGCTAGTAGATACTTCAACAGATCAATTTTGGCTATGAGATTTGTATGTTGGTTTAGCATGTAATGCTGCAACTTTTGGGAAGTGAACACTACTACTAAACAAGCTCTTTCCATAGGAGAGTAATTAAGTTCATAACCCACCAAGGTTTGACTAATGTAATAGATTGCATGCTCTTTTCCTAACTCATCATGCTGTACTAGAAGAGCCCTTAGGGTTGCAGTTGTAGTTGAGATGTACAAGATCAAAGGCCTACTGGCAACTGGTGGTACCAAGACAGGAGGTGTAGCTAGATATTCCTTTAGTTGATCAAATGCTGCTTGACACTTATCATCCCATCGAAATGAGACATCCTTTCGAAGCAAGTGTTGAAATGGTTGGCATTTATCTGCTAGTTGTGAGATAAAATGCCTAATAGATTGTAACCTTCCTTGCAGGCTCCTTAATACTTTTAGGTTCTTTGGTGGAGGCATCTCTACTATAGCCTTGACTTTTACAGGATCTACTTCGATGCCTCTGCGAGATACAATGTATCCCAACAGTTTTCCTGATGTTACCTCGAAGATACACTTCTTTGGATTGAGTCTCACTTAATACTTTTCTAGTCTGTCAAAGATTTATCCTAGAACTTGTATGTGATCTGCCCTAGAAGACTTTTCTAATATGTCATCAACATAGTCCTCCATGATATGATGAAAGAGATCGTGAAATATCACTGTCATTGCTCTTTAATAAGTAGCCCCTACATTCTTTAGACCAAATGGCATGACGCACCAACAATAGGTACCCCATGGAAAAGTGAAAGCTATTTTATGTTGATCTTCTTTTGCTAGCATTTTCTAATTGTATCTAGAGAATCTATCCATGAGAGAAAGCATTTCATGACCAGCGGTCAAATCTACTATGAGATCAATGTTCGGTAATGGGAAGTCATCTTTGGGACATTCCTTGTTAAGATCTATAAAGTCAGAACACATGCGGATGCCCCCATTAGGTTTAGCCATAGGTACAATGTTTGAGACCCATTCCAGATAATCAATAGGCTTGATGAATTTGGCATCTAGCAACTTCTATATTTCCACTTTCACCAAGAGAGCATTCTGTGGATGCATCTTCCTTAGCTTTTTCTTGAATGGTTTAACTGTTGGATCAACTGTGAGATAGTGAACTACTAGCTTAGGGTCTAGCCTTGACATATCAGCATAGGTCCATGCAAAGTTGATGGTTCTTTGTAAGAAGAAGTTGGTGAGATTCTTGTGCTCTGTTTCTGATAGTGATGCTAATAGGAATGTTGTTCTAGGATTTTGCTTTGTACCAAGATTTATCTCTGTAGAATCTTCCACTAGGAGAGATGATTTCTCTTGATACTTAGATGGTAGGGGAAGGTCAAATCCTACATCCTCAGGTGCCATAGTTGGGTTTTCACCTTTTAATATGTCCTTTGTTTTTACTATTTTGTGATCGGGATGTGCCACAGTGTGGTTTTCACCTAGAGATCTTTCTTTATTTTTACTTTTGCGACTAGAGGATTTGGCATTCTCACCAAAATAAGTCATTGGCTCTAGTTCCATTACAAAACTAGCTTTGTGATCACCAAGAGGGATACTATCCTAGAGACCCATGAACTCAGCAACAGCTTCATCATTCTAAAATCCATCTAGAATGGGGGACCCTTATTGGTCCCAATCAATAAGTTTAGGGTAGACAAGTGCTACTTTCTGGGTGTTTGTGGTGGATGTTAAGGATACAGATGATAGCATGAATATGAAGGATTCTATAAATAGGTCAATCATATGGAGGGAAGAGTCATCGATGATATCCTCATTAGACGTCGAATCTGTGAGAGAAGTTTCTGCCACCTTGTCGAGAATACCCTCGATGTCCAAGGCATGTGGTACCTTCCTACCAAATCCTAACCCCTTTTTGTCTAGTTTCTTTGTCACAATAATGGGTTCCATTGTTCCTTGATTCTGTTTCCCAAGGCCACCTTTGCCTTTATAGCCCATGTTTTTGACTATCCTTAAGCCATTGCCATATTGATTGACTGGTATTGTGATTGGTTCTTTCTCCTTATAGAACCAAGAAGAGATGTCTTCAATAGTTTCCTCTGCCAATAATTTTCCATCTTGAAATTGGGTTAGAGATGTTGGGGGAGAAATTGCTACTTTTTTAGTTGCTTTGGCAATGGGTGGTTGGCTGTAGGATTTAGGAGATAGGGGCATCCGCCCTACACAACAAGATTTTGAGATATCATATTCTCCAAAGCCTATATCATGGATGTGAGATTTGATTTCAGGAATAGGATGAGGATTGGGTTCAGTTGCAGAGGCTTTTGTTAGATTTTTAGGGTTGACATACAGTGGGGATTCATGGATTTGTCATTATTAGGAGCTTGGTTGTAATTCTTATAACTGCCTTGCAAGACACGACAGAATTCAAAAGGATTAGGGTCACCTAAGATAGTAATCTCCGTACCATTAAATGGGAATATGAGAGATTGATGGTACGTTGAGGGAACAACTTTCATGGCATCGATCCATGGGCATCCTAGGATAATGTTGTAAGGTAGCTCAATGTCAAGGACTTGGCATCTAGTTTCAAGCATGACGGGGCCTACTTGTATAGGCAAGTGGATAACACCTTCTAACCGGTGTTCAGCGTCATCATACCCCTTGATTGTAATACTTTGATCAATGTTGACTTGATCCTCAGAGTATCCCAATTGTTTGTGTAACTTTAGAGAACAGATATTGAGACCAGCACCACCATCTATAAGTATGTGTTTGATTTTGCGTTTATGGATGAGAACCTTAATGTGAAGGGCATTATTGTGACATGGATCATGGGATGGGAGATCTTTTCTAGAGAAGACCACATTGTAGGGTGAAGCAATGTTACCTATTATAGCTTGGAAATCTATGACCGCTATGTTGTTAGGAGCCAAAGACTCTTGTAAGGCTTTTTCGAGCACAGCTTTATGTGCGGGTGATGACCGTAGAAGATCTAAAATAGATATATGTGCAGGGGTTTTTCCTAGATGTTCGACCAGATTGTAATCAGATGGAGTTGGGGGACTTGGTGTTGGACCACAAATGGTGACACGACCATGACGAGTTGTAACCACACAATCTGTAAATTTGCCTTTGATAGTGAGGGTAGATACACGACTCTCTTCAAAATGACCCACAATGGAGTCATAGGAAGTGGAAGCTTTATGAACACCTTTACCTTTATCCAGAGGAGGACCTTGACCATGGTTAGGGAATGGTTCCTTGTACATGTTGAGATCCTTGTTGGTGTGTTGAATTGGTTGTTCTTCCTCAAAAGTGATTTTGTTTCCCTCGATAAGTTTTTGGATTATGTGCTTGAGTTTCATGCATGAGGAGGTCTTGTATCCTTTGCTCCTATGGTATTCACAATATTCATTTTCTCTGTACCATGTGACTTTGTAAACAAGTTCGCCATATGGGGGAGCATCTAGTAAGGTGATGAGTCTATTGTTTATAAGTTTTTGTAAAATAGTCTCAATAGGCTCTCCTAAGAGAGTGAATTGACATTGCGGAGGGTAGTAGTATTGAGGCCACTCTTGTTATCGCTAGTTTTCGTATGGTTTTCTTTGTTGTTGTTGGTTTTGTTGAGGCCGAGGTTGACTTGGTTTGGAAAGATGAAGGGGTGTTTGCAATGTTTGGACATGTTTAGAATCAACCACACCATCATTGACCACATTTTTATTTTTGTTCCAAAATTTTGGTTTGTCATTTGATTGTTGTTGGGGAGCATTGTCTTTGTTGTCTTTAAAGATTTTGACCACGCCTTTAGCAATGAGGGCTTTTTCAATGTTGATTCCCTTGTAGGTAATTTCGTCGAAGGTTGTTGCACTAAGAATTTGTAAATGGAAACCTAATTCTTGGTTAAGGTTTTGCACAAATATGCTAACAAGCTACTTTTCAAGTATCTTGAATGGGAATTTGCTAGCCATTTGTCTCCATCTTTGAAAGAAGGAAATGAAAGTTTCCCCATTTTTCTGTTTATTGTTGCATAGCTTGGTCATGGAGATCTCATGTTCTGTGTTGTAAGAGAAATGGTGGAAAATTTCTCCACAAGCTCATTAAAAGATTTGATACCCATGGGTAGGTGCGATAACCATTCTATAGCTTGACCTCCAAGACTATGAGGAAAGAGACGCATAAGATATGTGTCGTTATGTGAGACCTCGAAGCAAGCAAGATAGAATTCTCTAAGATGGTCTTTTGGGTCCCCTTTTCCTTTGTATTTATCAAATTTGGGAATAGTGAAATTGTGAGGAAAAGGGATCATGGGTAATGACCGATCAAATGGATAAGGACAAACTTCTTCCAAAGAGAAGGTCTTCTTTGTGTGGCCAAACGTAAGATCAGATAGTTGTTGTTGCACCTCAGAAAGTTTTAGCTCCATAGTTGTGGGAGGGGTTGGAAACATCTCCTGTTGTCCTAGAAGTGGTTGTCATTGCCCATATGGAAGATTATAGTGGAAGCCATGGGCATTGATGTTGTAAGGGTTGTATGATTGATTGGGGTTGTATGTGTTGTATGTAGATTTTAATAGCTTCATCCTTGTTGATTTTACAAGAGGGGAACATTCTCTCTCTTTCGTTGTATAATTTGGTATTTTGGAGTTGTGAGAAAATCCTCCCTTAATGTGTTGTTAGTTGTGGTTTTACAGTTCATTAAGTTTTACCATTTAGAAATGAGAAGAGAAAAAGAAAATTTGTTTTTAATAGGATATTAAAATTGTCTAGTTCCTTCTTCTCCTACTTGCAAAGTTGAGAGTTAGTTGATGTCTTAATTAAATTTGTAAAAGTATTATTTCTGTGCAAGCTTAGTAGAAATATTAGTTTTAAATTTTGTTATAAGTCAAGTTGTAATTTTGTTACCATGAAAGAAATAAAATTTGGGTTGCAGTATTGCTTTTGAAATTACCGCCACCTTGAGGGTCTCTTCCTAGGATGGGGACCATTTCACTATTCACTATTCACTTTCACTATTCACTTTTACTATTCACTATTCACTATTTACTATTCACTTTCCACTAATCACTATTTATTTTTTACTATTCACTATTTACTTTTACTATTCACTTTTCACTATTCATTTGAAGGCAAACTATATGTAGTTTAAAATATTTGACTTGAAATAGAAATTTTAATCGAGGAAAGTGGGATTTATTTATGCATAATGTATAATACGAATTGAATAGATGTTTAAACTCAGAGTTACAATTCAGAAATACATTGTTTATACAGTTACAATCTAAAAAGAACATAGGTAAATATATTTTAATTTTAAGGAAGAGTTTCTCAGAAGTTTTAACAATTATCCCAAATTAAATGACAGGAAAATAAAGAGGAAAGTATGATCCCTTCATTTACAAAGGACACTAAAAATAAATGCAAACAAGCCATCACAAGCATTCCATGAGTGGCCATTTTAAACTCAACTGTAGATTTAGAGAATAAACATCCAATTAAAAAAAAAGATAGAGAAAGAGAAAGTACAGCTAACCTTGGACAACAAAGAGGAGAAAATGTGCAGCATTTCTGAACAAGGCTAAGAGAAATAAGTAAGTTTATAGATTGGGTTGGAATTGGGTGTTGTGATTTTGGGGAGGTGGGGGTGGTGCTAGATAAGAATGTAGGCTGTGATGGTTGTTGATAAGAGTTTGGTGGAGGAAAGCTAAAGTTTGTTGGGTTTGGTTGCGGTGGTGGAACATAGCTTTGGGAAGTTTAGTTTTGCGAATGTTGAGGGTGGTTAGGAAATGTGTTGAAAAAGGTTAGTGTCAATGATCCTTGTGGTAGTGGGACATAGGTTGATGTGTTTTGTGATGGTGGAGGTTGATTAAGATTGAGTGTAGAAGAATGTTGTGGGAGATGGACAAAGGTTGCGTTGATGTTCTATGATGGTTGGGTTTGTATGACTTTGTTTGGTTGAAGGATACGAAGGGTTGATGATGGTGGGGGTGGTATTTGTTGAGACCCTTGTTGCATGGCTACATAAGTGTTTCCCAGGTTGTAATTTGGTGGGAAACCTTCTCATGATGGGGTAGCCAATGTTCCACTTGTGATTGGTGTGGGCATTTTAGGAGTTTGGTGTATGATTGATTGAGCTATAGAAGTTTGTTTGGCTAGTTTTGCTTGACGTTGGAGAGTCTCTTGTTGGTGTTTGTAGGTCTCCATAGTAGTCATAAGCAGTGGTATGGGTTTCTCTACTATTGGATTTTGATAAAGGAGATTCTCATATTGTGCAATTGTTCTCCCTTGTGAGCTGTGTTCGAGTATAGCAGTGGTCACAATTGACATGGTTTGGACTGCAGTTATGGTGTCATGGGTTTTGTTTTGCTCTTGAAGCTTGGATATATCAAAATCTTGAGGTAATTTGGCTCCTTGCTCTACTAGCAAGTGAAAGAAATGATCTTGGTTCTCGCTAAGGATTTTGTCAAAGGCGGCCATGGCTCTAGGATCTTGTATAATTTCATCAAGGTCTTGTCTATTTTCTTGAGATGATTGACCTATTTCAAAGTGTCGCTCTTCTTGAGATGGGACTTGAACCATGGTATAACCGGGTGTAGCAAAATCATGAGGCATGCCGGTAGTGAATTGAGTTACATCTATCAAAGGGATATTACCTTCTTAAAGATTGTTTGGTTGGTCATGTTGTGGCATGTTTTGACAGTTGGTTGATCTTTCCATTGGTGTCTTTAGAGTTATGCTTGGTTGAGGTGTATGAGGAGGTGATTTGCGCTTCCTTGGAGCAACTTGCTTTGTCTTCATAGTTTGTTGGAGTCTAGTGGTTACCATGGGATACACTAAGATAATATGATTTTTTTGAGATGTTTGTTGGGGTTTTGTTGTATTTTTTGGAAATGATAGTTTTGATGAATAGTTTACTAGACCAAAGGCGCTGTACTGTTTGACCAAAGGCGTAGGACTGTGTTACCAAAAGTGAGCTACTGTGTTACCAAAGGCATTGGACTGAGCTGCCAAAGGTGAAGTACTGTTATACCAAAGGCAAGCTATTGTTATACCAAGGGCACTGAAGTAGGTTTTACTAGAGGCGAGGTACTGTTATGCCAAAGGCAAGCTACTGTAATGCCAAAAGCGAGCTGTTATTATACCAAAGGCGCTGTAGTGTCAGTGATGTTTATAAGGCAAATTTTGATAGATTTGGATTTGATTTTGATTGGATTTGCTTTGGCAAGAGAAAAACACATCAAACAAAGTGGCAAAAAGGACTGACACAACAGATAGTGTATGTTCGAGGCTCATAAAAAAGACCAATATTTCCATGGGTATAAGACAATTGCAAATAATATCAAGCACTTTTTATCCCTAGAGACAAAGTTTTCTTGCAGTAGATCAGCTCACAACTTAATTCTCCATCGACCAAATGTCATTCCATAAAGGTGTTGGACATTTGTATCTTTGCGAGAGACGATAGGTAGGGATATCTAACCCTCCCCTTAGAAAGTTCAAGTACATCACAAGAGCTTTATGTCTGAGGGCATACTATCTCTTCTCAAGAGAACCAATGGTGAGTATCTTGAGGGCTTAAATTGATTCCCCTTGCACTGATGATTACCACAACATTCAGAGGTGGATCAGGTAGTCACTATCTAGATTGGTTCTTAGTAACTTTGAGGGACCAACACCTTACAAGCAATGTGACAAGCTACTGAAAGCTTTAACCAATCCTACTAAGAATATGAAACACTTCGCACATTGTGAAAATCATTTCCACAAAGTTCTAGTACACCTCTTTTCGATTTGGCACCACAAGGTAAGGCTGACGCTGGTTAGGACTTGGCTTTCACCTTATCTCTCTTATATAGCGGTTAAAAGGAAAACTCCGCTTAGGTTCATCCCTTTTGGATGAAGCGCAATCAAAAAGTAGGCCCTTCTAAAGGAATAACTAAAATGTAAGATCAAGCATGTCAAACAAAGGGTCAATTGTCCCATTATAAGAAAAATAAGGTGCAACTAGATTAGGCACACACATATTTGTAGTTGTCAATTGTTCCTTATGAAATTGAAGTGTTTTACACTCATGTCCATTGTTCCTTAGAAAATTGAAGTGTTTTTGCATTCATGTCAATTTCCCCTTAAGAAATTGAAGTGTTTTGCATTCATGTTAATTGTCCCTTAAGAAATTGAAGTGTTTTGCATTCATGTCCCTTGTCCCTTAAGAAATCAATATGTTCCTAAAACTTAGATTGCAAAAAAGATGTTTTGTCCCTTAAGAAAGCAATATGTTCCAAAGACTTAGATTACAAATATGATTTGTTCAATTGTCCCTTTAGAAAGCAATTTGTTCCTGATATTTTGTAAAAGATGATTGTTCAATTGTCCCTTAAGAAAGTAATTTGTTCCTAAGATTTTACAAAAGATGATTGTTCAATTGTCCCTTAAGAAAATAATATGTTTCTAAGACTTAGTGTGGTAGGTTTTCAATTCTTTAATGCTCATCCTACATAAGCATGTTAGGAAAACCCATTTACTCTGTTTGAGTAATAAGAGGCTGCAAAAAGTTGATTAGTTCCACCAAAAACTCAATAGTTAGCATAAAATCAATTGAACCAAAAGTGCTTAACTTGTTAGGTAAAAAAAAAGAGAAATATAGAAAAAAATATGATAATAATGATTAAGTACAATAGATTGGATATTATTATCAGATTCTATGTGAAGTTCTATGCAATTTCAAAAAAACATTCATGAAAATTGAATAAATTTTGCACAAGTTATGACCGTTTAAAGTTTTGTAAAGAAGAGTTGACTTTGACTGAGTGTACCTGATAAATCTGATAAAATTACCTCAAAATTATTTCACCATATAAAAGATGGGAGAACCAGATTGTCAACGCCGCTGGTTTTGCAAAAATCTGACTCTGTATACAAAGATATGCCTGATTTCATGAAATTATAAAAAATAAAAAAAAAACAAGCATGGGCTAAAAATAGGGACACATATTAGGATATGTTTTTCTCAAAATCTGTGCACTTCCTACAAAAAATAAGAGATACCCAGATGGGATTTCGATATTTTTGACAAAACCTAGAAATCTTTTAAGCTAAAGTTACATAGATATGCCTGATTTCATGAAATTGCTAAAAATAGGCCCAAAAAAGCAAGCATAGGCTAAAAATAGGGACATGGATTTGTGATCTATTTTTCTTAAAATCCATGCACTTTCTACAAAAAGTAAGAGATACCAAGATAGGATTTTGATGTTTTTGACAAAACCTAGAAATCTGTTGAGCTAAGGTTAAACCGTTTGAATGCTCAACGCCTATTCTCTCAAACTAGTGACACATATTGGGATATGTTTTTCTCAAAATCCGTGCACTTCCTACAAAAAATAAGAGATACCCAGATGGGATTTTGATATTTTTGACAAAACCTAGAAATCTTTTAAGCTAAAGTTACATAGATATGCCTGATTTCATGAAATTGCTAAAAATAGGCCCAAAAAAGCAAGCATAGGCTAAAAATAGGGACATGGATTTGTGATCTATTTTTCTTAAAATCCATGCACTTTCTACAAAAAGTAAGAGATACCAAGATAGGATTTTGATGTTTTTGACAAAACCTAGAAATCTGTTGAGCTAAGGTTAAACCGTTTGAATGTTCAATGCCTATTCTCTCAAACTAGTGAACAAAGATCTTCAAATTTTCTGCATTGTGATTGCGTTTTTCTATACCTAGCTTCCAAAAAATCAATTTTTTTCTAGAAAAAAAAAAGTAAGGTTAGTGGGTCCCATCGGGCGTGCCAAAAATGTGTATAGGAAAAATTAAGAGGCCAAATGATAAGATCATAAAAGCAATGATAATAACAACTCAATTACCCATAACATAAAGAGATCGATCTAAGTAAAAAGCCAATATCAATGAATAAATCAATTTAAAACAAGAAAGACTTCACCTAGATTGTATTGTTCTCTTTGCAGATATGTAGATTGCTCAATAACGTTGTGAAACCATGTTTGCAACAAGTGGATGTGTTTGTGCTCAAAGTGCTCAAGGGTGCTCAAAGTGCTCAAGGTTGCTCAATGATGCGATGTATGCTCAATGCGCTGTAAAAGGATGCCTGAGAATAAGTGATCAAAGAGGATTTGTGAAGGAGATTAGGGGGTTTATATAGGTCTCAAACATGATCAATCAACGGATGAAATAAATCCATAGAATGAATGGTTGAGATAAATCAAATAACTCATGCTGAATGTGCACACGACATGTGTCACTCCAAAAAAATATTTTTATTAAGATAATTGCTTTTTTGATAAAGATAGATTTGACTTCGTAAATTAGAATGTTTTTTCTTCTAATTCATGAGTTGATGAAAACAAGATAAATTAAAGCCAATTAACTTAACTTTAGATTTGTCTTTTTTAGAGTTCTAAAAATAAGTTTGATTGTGCACATGAGTTAACATGATATTTTTAGAGGAATTGGAAGATAATTGAAATTAAATAAATAAATTTATTTAATTGATTGTGCATGATTTTAAAGAATATATAAGATATGAATATTTAAATAAATTAAACAAATAAATTGATTTAATTTATTTTTGCATGATGAAGGATAAATAAAATATGTGATTATATTTTATTTTTCAGGGAAAAAGCAAATTAAATAAATAAGTTTATTTAATTGTTTGTGCAAGATTAGAGGAATATGAAGATTATAAATAAAATACTTGATTTTATTTATTTTTAGAGGATTGAGATGATTTAAATAAATTTGTATGATTTATTTAAATTTAGAAGAATAATTGATTTAATTAAATAACGAAAATGATTTAATTGTAGATAAGAGAGAATTTCTAATGAATTAATTAAATAATTGGATTTATTTAATTAATGTAGACTTGAAATTTGAAAAGGATAATGATTTAATTAAATAATTAAAATTATTTAATTTTGGAAGAATAAGGTTGATTTTGCTGAAATTAATTAAATAAATATAATCTATTCAATTAATGTTGAATTTTGGAGTTTTGGAAGAATTTGATGAAATTAATTAAATAATTAGATTATTTAATTAAAAATGTAGGTGATTAGACATAAATGCAAGTGATGTGATGACTAGTTATTTTAGGGTGTCTACAAGCCTAGTATGCAAGATTAGATAAGTATCTGCTAAAGATAGGATATAACAAAGGCACTGGTGACAATAATCTTTACTTTAAGATTGATCATGAGAATATTCTAATTATTGAGGTATTTGTTGATGATATCATTTTTGGTGGAAATGAGAGCATGTACAAAACATTTGTTGATCAGATGAAAAGTGAATTTGAGATGTCTATGTTTGGTGAGATGAATTTCTTCTTAGGTTTGCAAATCACTTAGTCAGATATATGGATCTTTATATCTCAGTTTAAGTATGTGAAAGAATTATTGAAGAAGTTTGGAATGGAAGATTCAAAGCCAGTAGGTACACCCATGGTAACTGGATGTAAGTTGAGTAAAGATGATGACTCCCCTAAGGCAAATCAGAAAAGGTATAGATCAATGATTGGAGGACTACTCTATCTGACTCAAACTAGACCCAATATCATGAATGTAGTTGGGCTTGTTGCTAGATTCCAAGCTGATCCTAAAGAATCCCATGTTGTAGCAGTCAAAAGAATCTTTAGATATCTCAAAGGAACACTTGATTATGGCTTGTGGTATCCAAAAGACAATGACTTTACTCTTCATGCCTATACAGATGTTGATTAGGCAGGAGATGTGGATGACATGAAAAGTACTAGTGGTGGTGCATTCTTCTTGGGAAGTAGATTGGTTTCTTGGCTCAACAAAAAGTGGGAGGCAATATCCTTATCTATAGCAGAAGCAAAGTATATAGCAGTAGCAAACAATTGCACTCAATTTTTATAAATGAAGCAAATGTTGAAGAACATCAGAATTATGTTTGAGGAGCTGGTCACAATCTTCTGTGATAATTTGAGTGTAATAAGCATCTCAAAGAATCCAGTGTTGCATTCAAAGACAAATCATGTATCCATCAAGTTTCATTTCTTGAGAGAGAAGGTAAATGAGAATGAAGTCAAATTGGATTTTGTATCTTTAAAGGATCAGATTGCAGATATTTTCACTAAGCCTCTTCCCAAGGATACTTTTGAGTATCTTAGAGAGAAGTTGGTGGTTATTACCCCTCTTTATCAGAATTAAGATGCACTGGAGTACATCAGTCTAGTAGAATTCACAGTCACATCTTGTGATCCAGATTGATGTCAAGGAGGCACTATTCAGGGGGAGTAGTCTACATGTAATTTTTGAGTTTGGTCTGAAACAAAAACAAGGAGAAAAGACTACAAATATGTGCCCTTTGCCATTGATGTCAAAGGGTGAGAGAAGTTCATGTGAAAAACTAGTTGTTGAGGAAAGGAGCAATGAAGAAAGTGACTGCAGAAGTGATAAGAGAAAGGGGGAGAAGGTCTTGTCTTGATGGTCAAATCAGTTTTTCACATCATATGTTGCCATCAATGATAAAGGGGGAGATTGTTGCAAATATGTGCCTAAGCAGTGTTGTCATTGATGTCAACATATCCTTGTTGCCATTGGTGTCAATGGTATCCTATTTTGTTGCCTGTATAGGAGACTGAATTGTTGAGGATATTGAGAAAATTAATAAGGATCAATGTATGCTAACCATATGGCTGAGTAGAGGATTGTCTAAAGAAGCTCTAGTTAAGCTTTGAAAGGTTCGCATGAAGATATGAAGAAGATATGGTCATCTGAGTAGAACTAGTTTTGCAGTGTTTAGAAGAGATAGAGTGATAGGAAAGAGGTCTGGATTGTTCCGAATATGTCAAATGATGATCTGTGGATCTGGAGGCATGTTTGAGAAGTCAGTGTGTATCATCCAATCAATTGGATCATGGCTTGGAGGTCCACAAGCAGTCTTTCTAGTATGACAATCATGAAAAATAATGTTCTTGAGGTACCAGATGAGGACGCAAGTGATTCTAACAATTTAGAGTAGTGTGGATGTTATTGCTGAACTCAATGTGCTTGTGGAAGTCTCTAGATGATGTGACTACTATGTTAGAGGTCTACATTGAAGTTTGAGCTTGTCAATGAAGATTTCCTTCTTGGTGTTGTTGTTCTTCCCAGTCTTGGCCGATCAGATGTTTCAAGTGTGTTGCAGATGATCTAAGAGCATTTCTATGAAGCATGGTGTGTTGATTAAGGAAGATTTGAGTCCTAGTTATGTTTGGCCAACAACTTAGTGATTCATATTAAGTCAGATGTTTGTAGTGCCGACCTTGATGTTCATTCCAAGGTTGATGAAGCATATAAATACTTGTTGATGAGTAGTGAAAAATTATCCTTGTGTGACAATATAATCTGAAGAAAGGATCAAAGGCAGAGTAGAGCAGAGGAGAAGCAAAAGAATAAGAGTTGTTTTGATGAAGAGTTAGAAAAGAAGTATTTGGGGCAGAGCATAAGTTTTGTGAGCACTTAATGAAACTAAACCAGGCATGAAGGAGATGCTATTTATCAGTTAATTCTTTCTATATTAAACATAAATTTTGTAGGCAATGAGCCTCTCTTGAGCAGTGAGCTCTGGGTAGTGAGCCCGAAGGCATGTGCCTTCTCTTTTCTTTTAAGTACTTTTAATAGGGTACAAATCTTATGGGTTAACCCCCACCGTGGTTTTCCCTTAACCAAGTTTCCACGTAAAAATCTTGGTGTTATGTGTGTTAAGTTTATTTTTGCTCATGTGTTGTTGATTCATGCTTTAATGTTTACATTATTAATCTGATTGTAAGTTGACAAAGAAGATTAAAAGTAGAAAAGGTTAAATTTGTGGAGCAACTGATTCACCCCCCCTCTCAGTTGTCTAGACTACTTCCAACAAAAATCTCTTCAACTCATAAGGAGAGATAGATGATAACCTCAAACCTACAACAACACACACAATGACAACACCAATGTTTTGGTGCTCTTTACTCCAATGCTTCAAGTTGGATATCTCTATCTAGGTTCATAATGAATTCAAAAACACATTATATATGCTTTCCCACTAACATTCATCAAATTAAACCAAACGAGATGACAAGGAGAAATCTTTTTAAAGGTCCTAAGCTGACAAACATTTAAATTTACCCCGACCAATGAGGGAAGATTTGGGCGGTGGCACCCAAGTCTTGAGGCTCCTTTTTGGTCCAGTGTAAGGTAAAATATGGGCCCCTTTTCCCAATTTACATAGGTTTTGAGAAATTTTGCATCGGATGAATATTTAGAATCTATAATGTACTCACAGGGACCTAGGAGCTAAATAAGGAGGTAAAAAGACATGTGTCCACTTTTTACTCCATAATAACTCCAAAGATGCATTTCTTTGGATTCAATGATATTCCATGTTCTTTGCACCTTCAAAGTACCTTATTCTAGTCATCAATATGGTCAACTCTATTTTTTGAAAATAATGTTAGATCATCCATGTATATAAATTATGAATTTTCCAACTGTATATTTAAAATAAATATCCATAGCTCACTGGAAAGTACCACCAACATTGATCAATCCAGATGAAATTATTCTATAAGAAAATATACCCCGTTTAATGGCGAGAGTTATCTTCAATATGTCTTCATAATTCACCATATTTTTTTGTTATATCTAGAGTATCCATTTGAAAATGGCATCACTTGAGAACCACATTGACAATTTGTAGTACTTCATCTAAAAAATGTAGAGGATAATTGTCTTTCTCTAAAGCTCTATTAAAATTAAAAAAATCTATGCATAGTCTAATCTCTCCATTATTTTTCCTAATTAGAACAAGATTTTCCATGCATGTGGAATATCTAACTAGAAAGACAATTTTAGTTGATAGCAACTTATGCACTTCTTGAAGAATTAGAGGCTCTTATAATACATTCACTAGTCACTATTTTTTCCTAAAAGGCTTGACTCCTAGTTTCAACAAAATAGTATGAGTGATAATAGATATATCAAAAGTTTTTAGATCTTCAAAGGTCCATTCAACCATGTCATGATAATCTTTCAAATCTTAAATTATACCAACCTTTTCTTTTGTAGTGCAAACTTTACCAAGAAATATATTCTTCACATTTTCTTCATTTCTAATGTTGTGTGGAAGATATTCACCTCCTTTAGAATCAACACTATTTTTCTACTTACCAAGTTGGTCTGAATCAAATAGTCATTCCAACTATACCATCCCTTTCAAAATTGTGTTGGTGTTTAAATTTAAAATCCCTCCTTGATCAATCTCTACATCTTCCCTTTTAGACTCATCAATAATTTGTGCTTCAAAGACACTAGAATTGGTGATGAACTCTAAAATATTCTGGTTATACTCAAAAAATTATAAATTCATGATATTATTAGGTACTAAAGGAATAGACACTAATTCAATAGTGAATCTTTTCAATTCTATCAAGGTTATAGGCTCTAGTGTACTAGCTACTATGGCTAAAACATCTAAAAATTGGTTCTTTTTGTGAGGAATGCCCACTGTATGTTGAAGGCATCAAATCCTTCTATCAAATTCAAAATTCTATTCATGTAATTATCTAATCTCTTATCATGGCATACATACTATTTTTTGATTTTCTTTACCATTAATTCAATGTCTCCAAATACTTGCAACTATTTTACTTTCTTTCTATGGGCTAAGAGGAGTCCATGAACAAGTGCAACATATTCAACTACATTATTTGTGCAATAGAATTTAACTTATGAGTAGCCAAAAGGGACTTACCTTATGGATGCACTAATTTAATATTAATACCACATCCTTGTCTTGAACTTGAACCATGAAACTTAGTGTAGTCACGGTTAGGTGGGTCCTCAAGAGAATAATCTAGATCATGCAACAAGAGTAAACACAATGGAAACAACCCAAAGATATGAAACAAATGCAAGTTCAATTAGGGCTCACAAGCCTGATTTTGCAATTACAAAATATGCACAAGATATGACTTTGAAGCTCCTTAAAAAAGAATTCGAACTATATTCTATCTCTATGTAATTAACTTGCTTTCCTAGGCATCTATTACACCATTATATATCATATCTGGATCATAAGATTCCTCCACGTCGGCCAAGGAAGATCACAAACTCCAATGAAGAGTTATAATGTGTGTACATGGATAGGTTAGACCTATTTGATTAGAAATCCTTCACGAATGAATGGAATTGCATGCAGATCCCCAAAGAAGGTTGGCCACAAACCATAAAACATTGAATGATGTGTCTTTTAGCTTCACAAGTTGTGAAATCCTCCGTAGGTTTCTCCTTCAATTGATTATTTGAGATTGCAAGGATGCTCTATTCTAGGAAAACAGTCGATCTTATGATAGCGATAACTTTCTGGTACTTGATCCAAATGCTTTGAATTATGAATATGTTGTGCATGAATGAATCTAGATGCTAATTCTAGCTCTGCAAGGTCTAAAATGAAACTGCGGTAGAATGCAGACCAAAACATAGAAATTGCTACTGACTGAACTGACTGAATTGAACTAGAAACTAAAAAGAAACAAATTGAAATGCAAACAAACTAAAAGGCAAATGTTTTTGGGTGATGCAAGATTTCTCTTGAACTAGGGATGCTCCTGCATTAGACATCCAAGTTTATTGGAAAAGTGAGTCCCTCACTTTGTTGGGGCTAGAGGAAAACCAAGATGGTCCACCTCAGCTTGAGAAATCCATGATGAATCTTCTTTCGATCTGCTTTCCACTTCACAAGGTATTCTTTGTATTGTCTTCCTCTAGTGTTGCGTCCAACTCTATTGTTCAAAATGTTTTCAATCTGCTCCGGTGCTTGTTGTGGTAACTGCAGCTTCAAGTCTTCTTCAATGCTATCACTAAACTCTGCTTCATGATACTGATATAAGTCTACAATGTTGAAAATAGGTGATATACCCAATGTCTTTGGTAACTCCACTTCATATGCATTTCCTGAATCAAATTTTTTGAGTATCTTACAAGGTCCAAACTTCTTCATCTTCAACTTGTTATATGTCCCAACTAGAAATCTTTCTTTTCTCAGATATACCATCACTTCATCTCCAACTGCAAATTCCTTATGTCTTCTCTTCTCATCTTCTTTCTCCTTATATTTACTATTCATCTCTTCCAAATGTTTCTTCACTTGATTATGCACCATCTTCATGTGATCTACAAATTCTTATGCTTCTGTACTTCTCTTTTCTTCCATGCTGATATCTCTTAATTCTACAACTCCTCTAGGGTTTACTGTGGTAACAATCTCAAAAGGTGTTCTTCTAGTACTCTTGTTCACTAAATTATTGTATGCAAACTTTGCTTGTGAAAGAATCAAATCCCAACTTCCTGCCTTCTCTCTAGCCAAACATCTCAACAAGTTTCCCAAACTCCTATTCACAACTTCTGTCTGTCCATTAGTCTATGGATGAAATGCTGAACTAAACTTCAAATCTATCTTCATCTTCTTCCGAAGTGTCTTCCAAAAGTACCCAACAAACTTTGTATCTCTGTCTGAAACTATGCTCTTAGGTAATCCATGCAATCTTACAATCTCCTTGAAAAATAGGTCAACCACATGTACTACATCAGTTGTCTTCTTACAAGGTGTGAATTGTGCCATCTTTGAAAATCTGTCCACCACTACAAATATTGAATCATGTCCTCTCTATGTCTTCGACAATCCCATTACAAAATCCATGCTTATGTCTTCCCAAGGTCTCTCTGGTATTGTCAAAGGTTTATACAATCTAGTATTCTGACTACTCCCTTTTGCAATTTGACAAACTCTACAACTCTGCACAAATTTCCTAACATCCTTATGTATCTAAGGCCAAAAGTCATTTTCACTCACCAAAGCCACCATCTTATCAATTCCAAAATGTCCTACCTATTCACCACTGTGTTTCTCCTTGATCAAATTGTCTCTCATTGAACTTCTAGGTATGGATAACTAACTTCCTTTGAACAACATATCTTCCTGAATGAAATAATCCAACCACGTACTCCTTTCTGTCACAACAGGTTCCTTACATGCTTTCCAAGGTTTTGCAAAATCAAGATCTTCCTCATACATGTTCTTCAATTCATCAAATCCCAACACTTTAACTCTCATCTCTGTCAATAGGTTTCTTCTCCTACTTAAGGCATCTGCAACTTTGTTTGATTTTCCACTCCTATGCTTCAATACAAAAGTGTAACTTTGCAAGAACTCTACCCACCTCATATGTCTCTGATTCAACTTTCCTTGACTGTTAAGATATTGTAAAGCTTGATGATCTATATATAACACAAACTCCTTAGGAAATAAGTAATGTCTCCACTTCTTCAAGGCTTGAATTATGGCATAGAACTCTTGATCATAAACTGAATAGCTTCTCCTTGCATCATTCAACTTCTCACTTAAATATGCTATAGGTCTACCTTCTTGACTTAACACTACTCCAATTGCATTTCCACTTGCATCACAATCTATTTGAAATACCTTATTGAAATCTGGTAATGCCAACATAGGTTGCTCTGTCACTTTCTGCTTCAATAATTCAAAACTTTTATCTGCTCTTGATGTCCACTTGAAATCTTTTCTGTCACCTCTCATTGTCTCTATCATATGGTTACAAACTGAACTGAAATTTATGATGAACTTCTGGTAGAAATTAGCTAATCCATGAAATGATCTGACTTCTCCAATGCTCTCCAGTGTAGGCCATTCAACAATTGCTCTTACTTTCTAAGGGTCCATCTTCAATCCTTCCACATAAATCACAAATCCAAAGTTTACCAATTCTTCCTTCTTGAAACTACATTTCTTGATGTTTATCACCAATTTCTCTTCTCTCAGTCTCTACAATACTTGTCTAAGGTGCTACAAATGTTCTTCCTTTGTCTTACTAAAAATTAGAATATCATCCGAATATACAATAATAAACTTACCCAATAATTTCTCCAAAACTTCATTCATCAATTTGATAAAAGTACTAGGTGTATTTGTCAATCCAAAAGGCATCACTAACCACTCATACAATCCTTCATTTGTCCTAAAGCAGTCTTCCATTCATTTCCTTCTCTGATTCTGATATGATGGTATCCACTCTTCAAATCTATCTTTGTGAAATATTTTGCTCCACTCAAACAATCCATAATATCATCCATCCTGGGTAAAGGAAATCTATACTTAACTGTGATCTTGTTTATTGCTCTAGAGTCTATACACATTCTCCATTCTCCATCTTTCTTAGGTGCTAACACTGCAAGTGCTACACAAGGACTCAAACTTTCTCTAATCAAACCTTTCCTCAACAACTCCTGTATCTACCTATTCAATTCCTCATTCTCTGCTGGTGTCATTCTGTGTGCTGCTTTGTTAGGAAAACTAGCTCCCGATATAAGATCCATGTGATGACTGATACTCCTGATTGGTGGAAAACCTTTAGGTCCATTGTTTGATATGATGTCTTCATACTCTATCAACAACTCTTTTATCTCTTCCGGTTGTGATTCTTAAGTCTCCTTCTTCAATATTTCAGGCTTCTTAGGAATCAAAGCATAACACATATTCTCATGTCTTAAACTATCTAGAAATTTCCTTCCATCTACCAAACAGATTCTAGCATTCCCACATACCTCACTCTTAGGATCATCTTCCAAAAGAATCAAAGTAATTCTCTTTCCATTTGCTATTATAGTGTATGTACTATTTCTCCCATCATGTATAGCTTTCCTATCATACTGCCAAGGTCTACCCAACAAGATATGACAAGCATCCATAGGCATAATATCACACAATATCTCATCATGATAAGATCCAATATGAAATTTCACCAAACATTGTTCACTCACCAGTACCTTATGATCATCCTAAATCCATGTTGTTTGATAGGGTTTAGGGTGTTTCAATATTTCCAACTTTATCTTAGTCACGAGCTCCTCTGAAACTAGATTATTAGAACTACCACTATCAATTACAACTTTACAACATTTACCCCCTGAATTGCATCTAGTTCTAATAAAACTTTTCCTCTGCGGTGGTTCTTCATTTGTCTCTTCTTGAAATAGTGCTCTCCTCATCACAAGTGATTCTCCTTTCTTAGGTTTTCCAACTAAACTAGGTGATCGAACAGGTTCTTGTTCAACATTGGTTGTTCTTCCACTGTTCTCTATTTTCTTCCTTGTACTCCTCTGATTACATTCAAATGCTCTATGTCCTTCACCTCCACACTTAAAATAGGTTCCTCTAAATGTTCTCTTATTAGGTCCTCTTCCTTCTCTCCTATATCCTTCACTCTAGTACGAACCAAGGTTTCCTCTGCCGTAGAAAGTTCTATCATCTCTCCGGTATGCATTGTTATCTCTATCATCCTTGAATGTATTCTCTTGTCTTCTCTGCTCCGCATAAGATCTCTCTCCTCTTGAAAATGTTCTACCTCTCTTAAATTTACCTCCTCTACCTCTCTGTTTCTGATCATGCTTTTTGTTCAACTTTTCTTCAACCTTCAGGGCAAATTGATATGCTTCTTCCAATGTTGTCATCTTCACCAAACTTAATTATTCTTGAATGTTCAATCTCAGTCCATTGATGTATCTAGCCACTTTCTCCTTGCTTGCTTCACTATGTCCTATTCTCATGATCATCTTATGAAATTCTTTAGTATACTCCTTCACAGATTTCTCCTTTTGTCTCAGGTTTTGCAATCTCTTCAATAGTTCCAACTCATAGTCAGCAGGTATAAATTGATTCTTCAATTTTTTCACCATCCTATCCCACTTTGTAATCTTTTCTTTTCCTCTTCTATTTCTATCTAACTGAACTTCTTTCCACCATATAGTAGCATGTCCTATCAACTTCTTCAGATATTCAACTTCTTCATATTCAAAGTATTCTGCCATGTCATTTATCCAATTAACCAACTCTTCAGGATTCAAATTACCAGTGTAATTAGGTACATCAACTCTAGGTCTTTTTCCAATCTTTGAAATAGCTCTCAACATCTTGACTTGGTCTGGTTCTTCTTCTTCTTTGCCTCCTAGGATTTCTTCAGTTTGACTCGCAGATTGAAATTCTTCATCATCGCTTTCAATATAAATTATAAGGCTTAGTCCTTTTCTTCTATCTTCTTCAACAACATCCAATCTAATTTATATTATTTTCATCATCTCCATCATCTCATCTATCCTAGTAGCCATTGTTCCAACAACAGGGATTCTCCTTGGTGGCATATTCCTAGGATCAAGTGTAAACTGCCTCAAATTCAGCGATTGGGGTACAAGGTGACAACTGCCTCACAATCGGTGATCAGTTGCAACACAAATAGCCTACCTCAGATTTGGTGATCTATCCACAACATGATCTTACATAATTCCTTCACCAACTTCACTCAATTCACTCCCAAAGATTCAAACTTTCGCTTTGATACCACTTGGTGCAGTCACGGTTAGGAGGGTCCTCAAGAGAACAATCCAAACCATGCAGCAAGAGTAAACACAGTGGAAACAACCCAAAGATATGAAACAAATGCACATTTGGTCATTCACTATATCATAAAATTCAAATACAAATTTGTTGGCAACATGCGAGCTTACAATTAGGGTTCACATGCCTGATTTTGCAGTTACAGAATATGCACAAGATATGACTTTGAAGCTCCATCACAAAGAATTCAAACTATATTCTATCTCTATGTAATTCACTTGATTTCCTAAGCATCTATTACATCATTATATATCATATCTAGATCATAAGATTCCTTTGTGTCAGCCAAGGAAGACCACAAACTCTGATGAAGAGCTGTAACATGTGTACACAGATAGGTCAGACCTATTTGATTAGAACTCCTTCATGAATGAATGGAATTGCATGTGGATCCCCAAGGAAAGTCAACCACGAACCATAAAACATTAAATGATGTGTCTTTTAGCTTCACAAGTTGTGAAATGTAGGTTTCTCCTTCAGCTGATTATCTAAGACTGCCAGGATGCTCTGTTCTGAAAAAATAGTCAATCTTCTAATAGCGATAACTTTTCAGTACTTGATCTAAATGATTTGAATTTTGGATATGTTGTGCATGAATGAATCTAGATGCTAAGTCTAGCTCTGTAAGGTTTGAAATGAAACTACGGCAAAATGTAGACCAAAACACAAAAAATTCTATTGGCTAAACTAGAAACTGAAAAGAAACAAACTGAAATGCAAACAAAGTGAAAGGCAAATGTTTTTGGGTGATGCAAGATTGCTCTTGAACCAAGGATGCTCCTACATCAAAACTGCAAGGTCTAGAGCTAGTTCCTCATTTTCTCTTTTGATTGACCTATTGTTAAAGAATCTAAATTTATTTTTTTGGCACTTCCTTTTCCTAAGAGTACAATATTAAATTTTGCCTTAACTATTCACTTCATCAAACTAAGGGATGTTGATTTGAGGATTTATCTCTCTTTTACCTAAGTGATTTTTTACACAAATAACATGTTAATTCTAAATGAGTTGTGTTGTGGATCCTACACCAATTAGAAAGCAATAAATCTTCCAATAATACTTTCATCCCTACATTGGCTTGATCTCTTGCAAACTTGTGAATGAATTCTTGAAATCTCTCCACAAACCCATCTTCATCATTTAAAGAAGACCCTTTATTTGATTCTACTAACATCTTAGTGCTTGATGATTTCTTTGTAAGGTCCCACTCTTGAAATTTTATACAAGACATAATAGTATCGTTCCTTGATATTAATCTTTCATGATTAACAAAAGCTATTAAAACCTCTTCTTCATCTTCAATACTAGAAGGGATATAGCCACCTAACTCTATTTTATCATAGAGGATTTCATTATTCCTTTTGCACTCTATGATGAGATGCTTCATCCTTTTTCACTTTCTATTCTAATCAGATTTGAAATTCTTTTCCAATGGAGCCACATATAAGAAAATTTAGTTGTCATATATCCATTTAATGTTTTGGACTAATCTCTACTTAACAACATACCATATACATCTAGGATATCAACCACTTGAATATCAATGTATTGCTGAATGTGAGGATTAAAATCTAACTACATGTGTATGTGATTGAGCTCTCCCATTACATCAACTTTTTTTTGTCTAATCGAGTGACTTTTTAGTTGACTTTTCTAGAGTGAGTCAAAGTGTTATACAAATCTGATAAAGGAATGACATTAGTTGACACACTTGAATTCGCTAGACAATTATGAAGATTCTTAACAAATATTTGAAGAGTAAAAAAGAATGGAGGTGACCCCTTTTCCTTGTAGATGGCTACATGAGCATATAAAGTTTGGATAGGAAATTTATCTTTTTCTTTGCTCTTCTTAGCTAGAGGATCTTGTAAAGATTAAAAAAATCTTGTTTAACACCTAGAATCTTTATCAATTCAATAGTGGGAATATTCACCTTTATTTTCTTCATTTATTCTACAATGTAATGCCCAAGCTTGTTGGCTTCAAGATTCTTTCATGAACTTATTGTTGTACCTAGAGAATTTAAAGATGAAGGTACCCTTGTCTTAGGATGTTCTAGATTATTACTATCTTTTAGATCAGGAGGAGTGTAAAAATATTTAGAGGAGATGATGTGGTAAAAGGATCTTTAGGCTTATTTCTCCACAAGAAATAGTTATTTTCTCTTTAATATTTTTGGTAGGCCTAAAATGCATCTATAGTATCATTCAATTCATTATCTCCTTCAAAAAGGAATCCATAACTCTCAATTACCAATGCTAATTCATAACCTGTCATAGAGCTAGGATCTTGAACCATGTTTAGATTTTAAACCTCTTTCTAAAAATATTTGAAGCTACCCTAAATTGAGGACACTACTCCAGAATGAGCACTTATGTTGTGAAGTATACACCAATTAGAAAGAGTCATTTCTACTAAATTAACCTTTCAAGGTGGTTGTATGTCTCTTTGATTTTGACCATCCAAAGGGGAAGGAACCCCAACATTATTAGGCATAGTATTCTAGGTCCAATTCTATCTTGGGTAATTCTAATTTTTGGCCTGAGAATTCTATAGAATTAAATTCTAATTTTTGAGTTGTACAACTTCATTGGTCAACTTGTTTACAATTTATGCCAAGTCTCTTATTTATGTCTTTTCTTCCTTCAATGCTTTAGAAATTACTAAATATTGAGAAGGTATGGAATAAATTTGACTTCTAGAAAGGATATCATAGGTAATAGATCCTAGATGTAAGACCATTGCCTAAGTAGCTCCTAAAATATTTAGAGCTTGACTAGTAATAGGAAATATATTTTGAATGGGTGTGTGGTGAATTTTTTTTTATCCTATACATATTATTAGGCATTCCTAGTGGACCCAAGGATACCAAAGGTCCATATACCCAAATTCAATCATTTCAACATTAACTTTAACTACTTCAACATATGTGGTAGCTAGGGTAGTTATAGATGGAGTTGTCCTTTTGACAAACATTGAAGTTAGTGGGTCTAGGCTCATAAATAGACCAAAATAATTGCATCCTCAACAATTCTATATGGATTCTTGTGAAAAGAGAAGGAGTTTTGAAATATATCATTGAATGTATTGATTAATTGATTTTCTTCCTTTTTGATATTTGAAAATTGATGATACAAGAAAATAATGTCCATTAGCACCCTAAATCTGGAAAGAAAAGTCTCTTTTAGCTAGGTCCATGATGTGGAGTTTGGGGGAAGGTTGATATACCAATTGCATGCTTCATCCCCTAAGGTGTATAGAAACAATATATAGACCATATCTTCATTCTCAATCCAAGCTCTTGCACATGCATCCTTAAAGATCTTGATGTGTTCATAAGTAGTTCTACTACATTAATTAACATAATATTTCAAAACACAATTTATCTAGATTCTTGGGTAGGTCATGATAATTAGGAAAGTTCATTGGAGAGTCATTCTAACCAAACCATGCAATAGGTGCTACCAAAGGATTTCTGTGAGGGACAATGGGAGTGTTTCTTCTAGGAACCAAACTACAAAACTAGTGCGACTAGCTCTTAGTTGTCTCTTATCCTTTTTGGTTCTCTGGTGCTAATCTAGAAGTAATAATTCCAAACCTTTCTCAATAGATCTAGACTTGGTAATATTATTCTAGATTCCATCTTAAAGGTCCTCCTTATAGTTCCATAGAGTTCCATCTTAAGGGTGTTTTGACACAATTCTCAACTTAGAAGGATTAAATATTTGGAGAAAAGAAATCTCCATTATCAATACACTTAGTACAAAAATGAATGGCTAGGATTAAATTCCCATCAATGGTTCAAATTTAAAAGGCATTAAATATTTAGAGAAAATAAATCTCCATTTTCCATTCACAATAACTTTTGAATCTAATGCTTAAAATAAGAACACAATTTTCAAGGAAAGGTCAGCCTTAAAAGATATTTTTTATAAAATAGTAAAATAAAGTCTTACCACAATTTCCTAGGTGGTAGTGCCCAAATTTGAAAATTCATTTTTTTAAACGTGATCTAAAATAGTAGCATGAACCAACAAGATGAGCATGGAAGTCACTTCTCCTCCTATCCATCTAAGATTCCTTCTATGGTTAATATATCCTTTTCAACTTCTCTCTTATGATAATCCATAAGTGCAATGAGAGTAGGATTCAACACCTCTACATCAAGTCCACCAACAAATCTATACCTAAACCTTTAAGTTTCATCAGTAGTTAGGAATTGTATTTCACCTTCCTCCTAGGATTTTCCTTCTCAAAAGTTCTAACCATTTATTTTATCTTTATTAGTCTATCCATGGTAGGAGCACTAAAGGTGTAGGGAGACTATTATAAGCTAGATGTAATGATTTTATTCATTTAACACTTTATATTATTAATATTTAATTTTGTATCTAAATCTATATAGTGTCTTGTTAAGTCATGTAAAATTTTCTAAATGTCACACTACACAAGAATCACTTTTTCTTTGACTTCATCATTTCTATAATTCATCTATCAAAAAATTATTTTTTGAATCTAAACATTTTTTACCATATTGATGGTGGGTTGATAGTTTGTTGATCCAAAATATTTTCCTTGATTAGTAATGTTTGGGTTCATGTTGCACATAATATCTCCCTTGGGAAGGTTCTAGGAATGAATTTCCAACTCTTCTTTACACTCATTTATCAATTTACGAATATTTTCCCTCAAGTCACTAAACTCAGAGGTTGCTTGTACTGCTTCAATGGATTTCTAACCATTCTCATACAAATCCTTGATCCAATCTTTTGTAGCTCTTGCCATATGCTTCATCTTCTCAAGCATGGAGGCTTCCTTCTATGTCAAAATGATTGGAAGAGGGATGGTTACATCAA
The DNA here is from genome assembly GCA_027924645.1 of Cunninghamia lanceolata. Taxonomy (NCBI): domain Eukaryota; kingdom Viridiplantae; phylum Streptophyta; class Pinopsida; order Cupressales; family Cupressaceae; genus Cunninghamia; species Cunninghamia lanceolata. The sequence continues at coordinate 7,759,749 of BSBN01000082.1, forward strand.
TGGATTGTAGACAGGCAACTAATTTATTGATGTAAGCATTAAACTCAATGATTTCTACTTTTAGATCCCTCTTTGTTTTTGGTCCTTCTAGATTCTTGACACAACTTGAGACAACATATTGAACTTCTTGTATTTATTGCTCTCTTGTGGGTTGTCCTATATTTATAGTTGTTATTTGATAGTCTCTTAGACTGAGATCTCTATCATCCTTATAAAAAATGAGAGTAGTTATTACAACTATCCTATCTCCTAAAGCATCTTTGGTTATAGTAGATAATGTCCTAGGTTTATTTACTTCCCTAGGTGCTTCAATCATAAGCATTATACTTGATAAGTCTTGGGAAGTAGGCTTCACAATAGATTATCTTTGTTTGATATTCAGATCTAGCCACACTAGAACCAAAAGTGTTTAAGTGTCTAGCACTTACTATTGTGAATAAGTAAAATAGATTTATTGTTGTTGTTGTTGGGGGTCTTTAGATTGTTGCTAATTGGTTGATGATTTTATCAACTCATCTTCTTTCATCCTATCTTTGGAAGTATCAACCTCATCCTTTCCTTATTCAATGTGTGCTTCCTAAGAAGTAGATGGGATATCTTTGATTATCTCTTGTTGTTATTTCTCTAGAGTAGGAGCTAAGACATTATAATCCTTATTACCTTGCTCCTTTTGTTTCTTTTCACTTGTTTGGAGATCTTACTCCATATTGGCACCTAAATTTTACACTTGCTTATCTATTTAGGTTGGCTAGTTATTTTGTGGAGGGGGTGATGGGATATTGTGTTGCTCCTTATCCTTATTCAGCTCTTCTTGAACAACCTCTTGATTGAATTCAACTTGTTTATCCCATTATTGAGGTTATCTTTTCACTTCCTCCTTTTGTAGACCTTCTTAAATTTCCATCTCTTTTATAACCATAATAATATTGGTCAAGGAGGGAGGAGAGCACTAAGGTGAAGAACTCATTAGAAAATTCTAGGGAGTAACCCATGTGATTTCAACATCTTTATTTAGGGATTCAAAGAATGAGGTAGGAGGGGTATTAAAGGTGACTACAATTAGTGGAATGGAAGGAATGAATTCAGTTGGCCAATTGGATGGAATAAATGGTGGTATAATTATTCCAAAAGAATGAAAAGTAGGAGGAGAAGGAATGATAGTAGTAATAGGTAAGGGAATAGTAGCTTGTGCTACTAGGATGGTTACTTGAGTTGGAATGGGAATGAAAGTGGGTAACTATTGTAGTATTTGAGTTGACTAAGTGGTTGGATAAGGAATATTTTAGTAGATAGAGTAGGTTGCAAGAAAGCATCACCACCTAAAGAAACTTTTGGTGTAGATGTGGAAGTGTTTTTAGTTTTCTTCTTCTTTTTTAGTGGAACAACCTCTTCTTCTTCCTCTTATTAAACTTGAATTACTTTTACTACATTTCTCTTGTAAAGGATCTTAGGCTACTTGAGAGTGTAGCCTTCTTACCCACTTTTGTAGCAGTAGACTTCTTGCCATTAGATATTTTTAGGAGGCTAACATGTTTCTTCAAGATCTTTACCTTTGTGTACTTCTAAATCTACTTTCTTTAAATACTCTTCACCTTTATTCTTTTTCTTTCTTGTCCTCTTAGAGACCTTGCTTCTTCAACTATTCTATTTTCAACTCCAACCAAGCCTTCCTTGCTTCTAAAACATCTTTTGTAATTTCCTCCAATGAGGTGATCTCTTCCTCAAACCAATCAAGAGGTGGAGTTGGGTCTTGGTACACCTTTTCATCTTCTTAGTATTCTTGTAGAACCTTTTTATCATCTAATACCTAGTCTAGAGCTTCAATTATTTTAAGGCCTTCCTTTCAAATGTAGTTAGCCTAGAGTGCCCCCTCTTCCACACATCATGGTCATCATTACAGTCTTTACAAAAGTCCTCCAAGTGAGGGATGTGCTTCATGTGAGATCCTACTAGCAGCTCTATCTTTCCATATGGATCAAAGGAATCTCTTGTGGTATTGAAGTGTATATTGTATGTTTGTAACTTTGCATCTAAATATTTGGTACTTGGGAAGGAAGGGCATGCATATATACCAAGCATTTTGGGGAATTAGACCCCTACCCTATGCCTCTCTCCCAAGTCTTTGTGTGTTTCAAAAAGTTGTCTTGTTAACTCTAGTAGTATCATCTTATTAGTAGGATACTTGGGCAATTTATAAAGACTAGTGAATCCCTCTACTCTTATGTAAGTGAATTTTGCGAACTAGATAAACTAGTTTCCATATTGTCTAATTATTTGTGCAACATCTAGTGATAATGTTTGAGTCAAATCACCCTATAGAGTCTTAACTATATACATGGTAAATGCATCAGTTATCCTCTTATAATGGATTGGTGAATTTTTTAATTGTAGTTAATGGGAACAATCATAACCGTTTCAAATTGTCTTAGATTTTCCCCTATTTCTCCTCTCTTAGTTAGACTAGGGTAAATGACCATTATTTCTAATGAATACACTAAGTAGGAAGTAATATAGAACCTCTTGGTGTCATCCACTTTTGTCAATTATGTATGTAAGTTGTAACTAATCAACTAAGACCAATGAATCATCTCCTTATTCTCTAGTATGTTGTCAATGAATTTGAACATTAGGGCATGAATGTGAAGGTAGTAGGAAATCCCATTACTCTGCTTAGTAGGGTCACCATGTTGCTTATTTTAGTTTGAAAATTATTCCCAAGGAGTGTCTTTAGAATCTTGGAAATATTTTCCCTTGGGATGACCATCCACCTCTTATTAATTGACCATAAAGAACTATTAGGATCTTGATTGTAGTAGGCTAACCATCGAGCCTTAAACAATTGCACTACTTGTCCATGATAAGGAATGTGAAAGGATTATGTAATAGCATTTGGAGTTAGGTTTTCTAGTACCCTACCATCAATGGTACTAATCATTCTTTGGCTTGCATCACAGTGCTTGGCACATGCCATTGCTAGTTCTAGACATTGGGCTAACACAGGGAAGCTTGCATCCAAAGAAATTCCATTATTCACCATTTTTTTGGCCCTATTAGTTGCAAGGTCCCCATACATTCTTGTTCTAAATTATTCCAAGTCCACATGACCTAAGTTAGTGCCTAATATTGTATCCTAAGAAGAATGAATCTTAGAGGATGGGACCACTCCCTTAAACTCATGCTTCATTTTCTTAGCTCTTGACATAACCCTATAAAACATAGAGAAGAAGTCATTAGATTCAGTACAAACCTTAAAATATTAATAAATTAAGGTCTTAAGAAATTTATAGCAACTTGGGAGATTTTAGTGGACACCTAGACATCAGAGTTTTACCTTAGAAATCCCTTTGTCCAAGGAAGTTTTGTATAAATCAATTTCTAAGTTAAATGCCATTATAAACTTGAATTTATGGAAAATTGAAAAGGTATTGGATATGACTATTTAGTATTTAGAAGTCTAGTGATAAGAAGAAATTCCATAACTAGAATTATTCCTAAACATTTTAACCTTTTGAAAATGTATTGCTATAAACAAAATGCAGGATTGAGAAAGACTATCAGTTTTAAGTTTTTAATTAAAATTTTTGGAAGTTAGGTTAAAGTATGCAATTACACAATTTGGTTGTCCTCCTGTCTATTCAAATCCTACAATTAAATCCATTCAAAAGAATATCATGAATTTTTTTAATCCTTTTCCCTCAAGATAGGATAAATATAGAAAAATTTAGGACTTATAGAGATCAACCTGAAAGGAAAAGAAATCTAGTTCTATACAAAATATTGCATTTTACTCCACTTTGAAAATAACAATTCAACAAAAAATTTATGGAGGTCTGGACATGGGTAAAAATTATTGATGCTCATTCCTTCATCATAATCTTGCAACTAGAATTTTCTTAGAATCTTTCTAAGTCTTTGTTTTAAAATTTGTTGTTAAGTGACATGAATGTGAAGATCTTCAAAAATTTTGGAGGTGAACTAAAAAGGATCAAAATTCTATTCCTCTATCCAAAATTTATAACTTACTACCTCTTAAGGATTTTCAAGGTATTTTGAATCAACGCTTTTTCAAAATAAATGCAGGAAACAATAAGAGGTTGGGAGATGAAATTTTGTTTAGAGATCCATTCCATGAATGAAATCCCACACGTTGAACCTTTAATATAAAAGACCAATGTCAAGTTAAAATGATTTGTTGGGATTCAACCTAAGTTAGGAGATTTTAACACTTCAAAATTTTTAACTAGGTCATCATGAAGTTTCAAAAATTGAAAACCTAGTCATTTTGCCCTAATTTCAAATTCACATCTTGCAGTCACTTAACAAACTAGGGTTAGGCTAATTTTTTAGTGTTGGGGTGCCCTAGATTTATTTGGACGAACAAAATTTATTCCCAACACCATGTCCTCAAATAGATAGTTTAGATTAATTTCAAAGTGAATTTGTAGTGAAGAACATCTAAACATGCATCATTTAAGCATAAATTAGAACGAGATCTAGCTACTAGTTTTAGAAGTTTAGTGAAAATGTTGAGTTAGTTGAAATCAAAACCCTAGCTCACTGTATGACTCAAAGGGGTTAAAATAGATTTCAAAATCTTCAATGGTTGATTTAAATGAACATTGGTATGAGAAAATCTTGTCTTAACTTGTTAAAATTTGCAATGCAGGTCACTTTGATATAGGATATCTCTAAATTGCCAAAGCTCAAGATAATTTGAATGTGAAGTGAAAAAATGGTAATTTGGATGCATTTTTTAGTTTTATAATCTTTGGTGTGTGCTTTACATTAATGTGCATTAAGGTAGGTGCAAGATTGACGTAGAAGAAAACACTTTTGTAGAAATCATAAGGAGTGATGGACATTTAATTTGTGTCACAAAGTGGAAGTAAGACCTCAAGATCTTGTGACTAATAAAATTTATGCAATTTAACCTTCACACATAATGGGAATTTGTGAAAAATATAAAAACATTAGGGAAATATGATGTAATATGAGATGTCTAGTAGTAAGTTGAGACTCCACAAACAATTTACTTAGATATTTCAATGTTTAAACATGTTTGGACAATTTTGTAGACAAGTTTGAGACATCAAGAGATATAAGGAAAGTAATATATTTATAGTAGTATGATAGGATCCTACAAACTTTTGTTATAAATAATTTCAAGCACTTAGTCCAACCATAGGAGACTTGTAGAGAAAATCAAGATGTTGGGACATCCAAACAAAGTGCCTAAAGTTCAATAGTCCCTCAAAAGTCTAAAAATTGATACAATACTTGAAACTTGATATTTTTCAAAGGAAACTAACTCGAGCCTTTTAACTCCAACATTTAAAACATTAATCTCCTAGCCATCTCAAATAATTAAGAACACATTTCTCTATGACCAAAAGGGAGAAGGGTGAAAATTAGAACAATCAAACCTAAACTAAGAAAAAGAAAAACAAGGGGGTCCATACTTTTCCAAAAGAAAAAAGGGGTGTGTGTGAAAGGCACAATAAATGGAAACTCTGCTCAAAAAATTCTCTTGATCATTTCAAAAATAATAGTAAGTTAAGAACCCAGAATCTTTGGTTACACCCACACATTAGACTAGAAGTATGAACACAACAACAAGGAAAGTGAAACCAGTGCTAGTACAACATTATTTTTTTAGAGGACCCATGTGTGTGCAAATAAATTCATTCCCTTCCTTTGGGTAACTAAGGTAGTCCAAGATTTCTAACATTAAGCTATATAGATGAATCCCACCTACTAAACTACCTAGACATTACCTCACTACGAGTCAAGCATTTATATCCTTGATAAGGATGTCTTTGTGATCCCACTCAAGGTGTATCTCTAATGGTAGCTAGGTACCTATAGCCTTGGTAGAGGTATCTAAATCACCTAGCTAGTTAAGTTCTCCTCTCATTCTTTATTTTTTCTTTTCTTTTGATTTTATTTTCATGTATATTTGGAAAGCTATCTCAACTCATAAGCAATTACTCTTGTTGTTGGGTTGGTTGTCACAATGGTGGGAAAGGTGGAGACCTTTAGATTTTTCATTTAATGCCTAATTAAAAGGACAAACCTAAGCTACTTTGTCATGTCCCCTTTTATTTAATTCATGTTGGAGGAGATATTATCCCATTTCAAATACTTTCCTTGTGCTAAGGTATGGAAATTAGGAAATAATTATATTTAAAATTGATTATTTGGACCTCGATCACTTATTATTTCTTATTTTTGATAAAAGGGGTCAAATAATTATTTGAATTATATAATTTTGGAGCATTTTCCCAAGGAAGGTCATGGGATTTATTATGAGGAAGTTTGCAACCTCCAAGTTTAGGTTGCAATATATTATGAACATATTCTTTGGTAGTTTTTATGACATCTTGCATGTTGGGAGTTATTATTTAATTCTGGTTAAGAATCTTGCAGTGGACATAATGGTGAGTCTATTTGGAGGGAAATTGATTAAAATAACATTATTTTATTTAATTTTCAAGAGGTCCTTTCATTTGGGTTTTCTCCTCTATATATTTGCATGCAAATACACATTTCAGGCATCATATTTTACCATACAGAAACTCTGCTAAAATTTGTATTAAGCACTTATGTTCAAGCAATCAAATCTAAGGATGAAAACCCTTGGGTTTGATGGAGATAAGAGGATTAAAACCCTTTTATTTAAGTATTCAAAGGATAAAAACCCTTTGACTATAGGAGATCAATCTCATCTAGAGGTTGTATTGGAGCTTATTGGAATAGCTTACAGTTTTTGGTGTGATTATTTGTACGTTTTCAAGTGTTATTTGTGAAGAAAGAATTTCCAAATTTTTATTTTGTTTATATTTATGTTGTAAGTGTTGTACAATAGTAATTTTTAATACTTTATGGTTTCCCATATGTTCATTTTCATATGTGTGGGGGAGTCTAATGCAATTTGGTGCCAAAATTACCAAATCTAGGACATTGGCTAGGACTGTAGACACACAAATTTATCCATCACCTAGTCAACACGACCTTGTAATGTTTTGCCCTAGGTCCTAGGTCTTCCCACTCATAATTCCAACTTAATCACATTCCTAATTAATTAAATAAACACACTTTATTTAATTAATTCCCTAACCACATGTCTCACATAATTCAAATTAAATATTTGAATTAATCCCTCACATTTTGTCTCATTCAAACAAGTGTCACATGCTACATCCTTCACTTAATCACTTCACATGTCAAACTAATTTAAATAATCTTTTATTTAAATTAGATTCCTTTTATCACAATTGAACACTTGTCCACTTTCCTTTTGTCTCATGTGGGGTAGTACATCTTACATTTAATACAATTAACATGTGCAAGCTAATTCAAATAAAATATTTGAATTAGAATCCTTTTATTCTCCTTCACACACTTGTCACCTGACTACAATTTCTTGAGCTGCAAGGAAACCCTAATCAACCCTAATCTATCTCAACTGTCTATATCATTCAAAATAACTCTCAATCACAACGATCCATTCAAATTTGCCTTTTCTATAAAGGTAGCCTCTCTTGAGCCATTTGTAACAAATCTTCTTCTAGTATCCTCATGCTGTCGAATTTTTCTCTCAATCATCCATCATCTATCTATCATCTATTCCTTTGTATCATTCAATCTTCCATGTATCAATCATCTATCTTACCATTATGCTGCAGAATCAAGCAATCAACATTCATCTCTTTGGGTAAAGCTAGAGTGCTTTAGGTGCGGCACTCTCCACCTTATCGATGGATTGTGGATCAATGTGAAGGTATTACATTGTTTGTTTTACATTTTGTTATTGTTTTCCTTCATGTTAGATTTCTAATCATATGCCAACACATAAGCCAACTAGTCCTATCCCAATACCTTTATCAATCCCTTCATTGCCTTCATCCCCTTCATCCCCATGTTCCACTAATCCTTCATTAAGAGATTCTATGGAGATACTTTTAGAGAAATTGGTCCAAGCAAATTTGATTGAGCTATAACCATTCAGAGCATATTCTCCATCTATGTTTAAACCTAGTTGGTATAAATATGATGTATATTTTGCATACCATAGGTATAGGGGCCATACCATATCCACTTGTGTATGATTTCAAAGATTAGTCAAGAACCTAGAAGATTATGGTAAGATTGTCTTGGATAAAACCAATCCCTCTAATTCCATTATCTTTCCATCTAGCCCAAATCCTAATCCCATTATCCATCCAACAAATCCTAATCCTAAGCCTTCAACTTCCACTATTATCATCCATCAACTATATTGCCCATTCACCCATACCCTTGCAAAGGATGTGATGCATTGGCTACTAGCAAGGAATAAAACATTGCCATGTCATCAAACACCTATTCTTGAGCCTCCCCATGAGTCCTTAAACAATTTGTCTAGTCTTCTAACCCCATCATGTGATCTACAACCTATCAATCTTATTAAAGAGCCTTCCACTTCCATTCAAGAAAACCAAGAGTTATGTTAAGAGCACAATCCTAAGCATGAAGAAACAATAGCCCCTAAATCTAATCAAGATCAAATCATTCCCATCCAATCTATCCATAACATGTACCTTCTTTATGATCAAGATGATACCTATGAAGAAGCTATCCATGAGCACCTTGATCCTATCCATAATCCTATATCCATCCATAAGCAAGATATCCACATTGCTCCTAGTTATTCGCCATCTATCCCTATCCATAATGAACAAACATCCACTTGGCATGATGAGACAATTGCCTCCCAAGAACACATAAGCCTAGAAGATCAAACAAATAACTTGGATCTACATGAACATAATAAAGATCCTAATGACCCTCCACATCCACATCCACATCCACTACCAATCCCACCTCAAGTCCACCATCATATCCCCTTGGTCTTACCACCTTAAGCCATGAATGTTCTTCCCTAGGACAACAAAAACCATTATCCACTTTACCTTCTCCATCTAATAATAAACTTAAGTCTAGTGTCCAAACTACACCGAGTCTTATAGTCAATCGCATGCTCCAAAACATGAACTACCAAGGCAAAGGTTTAGGCCTACATGAACAAGGCATTTTGGAGCCAATCCATGTCAAGGTGCCTCCTTGCTCATTTGGCCTTGGATACACACCCCAAGGTCAACAATCTAACAATGTTGGTACTTCCTCCACACTTCCTAAATCCTTCCATCTTAAACCCCGTCATATTCCTAAAACATATGTTGCCATTCCACCTCCCTCATCCTACAAATGTCAAAAGCATGTGACCATTCACCTTCCACCATCCACTTTACCTCCACTCCTTCTAACTCCTAATATCCCTCCATCTACTTTGCCACCATTTCTACCAACACCCCCTTACCCAATCATTCATAAATACCCTAAATATCCTTATCATGAACAACAAATGCACACATGTTATAAACAAGGAGCTTCCACTCATTTCATCCACCACATTGGATTCAAAAATAAACATTTGGATGCCTCCATTCAAAAACCCACAAATCCTAAGGGTCCTAATGCCTTAGGAAATCAATCCAAAAATTCAAAGCAAGGTATATTAACAAATCCATCCAAGCCCATACCTCTAAAAGTAAAGTCAAAAACTAAAATGATATGGGTCCCTAAAAAAAAATCAATCAAGTCAAATGAGGCATCCACCTCTCAAAAATCCCAACCATCCCCCTCCATTCAAAAATGCCATTCCATTCAAACATTCCACATGAAAAGCAAAAATTAGAAAAATACTAAGTCCATGTGGGTTCTAAAAGTCCTAAATCATCCATCTCCTAAGCAAACATCACCATTGCTTTCTACAACACCATCCAATCAAAAGCTTCCATGTTTAACATGGTGTGTGCAGCCGTTGGTCATGATTCCTTTCCATACCTCCATCACTCCATCATTCACTCATTATCCTACATATCTCCCCCATCACCTTCCTATGGTCCACGCTTTTGCATAAGTCCATTATAATCCACAACATAATCCACTTTTGTTCCCTCCATAATCCACATCATAATCCACTATCTACCTTATCCATCTCACTTTCACGCAATCACCCTACCAACATCTTGAGCGTAATGAATTGACATGGTCCATTTGTGATGACATCCTTCTCTAATGGGACTATAACATTACATGGAACTAGACACTTGACACTTGAGTCCCACCCATCCATATCCTCCCTCTTTTTTTCCATTCAAAAGTCAAAATAATCACAAAAAATAAAATAAAATAAAATAAAAAGTAAAGAGAAATCCTTTCATCCAACGGTGAAAACCTGGTAAACAAGCACATTGGATAAATACCATGATGAAAACCTAGTAAACAAATGTCATGTGTAGGTTGATCTTCTATGTCACTTACACTTGGGGCACCTTGTCTCATCCTTTTCCAAACTATCATACCATTTCCATAAACATACCTATCCCATTGCATCCATTCATCCTCCCTTCCTCTTTTGATCTTGACAAAGATTGGGGGCAACTATTGACAATTGTTTTGGATATCCCTTGACATACCTCATCCTTTCCAGATGAACCCTATCATCCAAGTCATAAGATTTGTCATGTCAAATCCTATCATCCTATTGCCTTAAGCATTGTCCTGAAAAATCCTAAGTCTACTACCTAGACTGGGGCATGTTATTCCTATGCAACATAGTCCTTGGAGATCACGTCCTTGCTCTCTTACACATACATCCATTCCATTCCATAGCCTATCCTTTTATCCTATCCATTTATCATGATTCTTTCATCCATCCACTATCATCCATCATTTTGTCCAATCCCATTCTTTCAATTGCACATAGACTTGGTTCCCCTTGTCATTGGTATCTAACATACAGGCTACTCAAATTGTAAATCCATTGACGTTCAAAAATACAAAACACAAAAAAATCAAAATATGTCAAAAAATCCAAAAAAATTAAAAATCCAACAAAATCCAAACAATAAAACCATTCCACATCAAATCATCAAAGTCACATTCTTCCAATCAAATCAATCCCAATAATCAACTTACACATACATCCATTCCATTCCATAGCCTATCCTTTTATCCTATCCATTTATCATGATTCTTTCATCCATCCTTTTGTCCAATCCCATTCATTCCCTTGCACATAGACTTGGTTCCCCTTGTCATTGGTATCTAGTATACAGGCTACTGAAATTGTAAATCCATTGATGTTCAAAAATACAAAACACAAAAAAATCAAAATATGTCAAAAAATCCAAAAAAATAAAAAATCCAACAAAATCCAAACAATAAAACCATTCCACATCAAACCATCAAAGTCACATTCTTCCAATCAAATCAATCCCAATAATCAACTTCATCACATCATCAAAATCTAAATAAGACCAATCACATCATCAAATCAAGCCAATCTATTAATCATCCAATCTATCAAACAATCAAAAGCAAATCAAATAACATCATTCAATCAATCCCAATCAATCCATAACTTGATCAATCCAATCCATATCATCCCATCAATAAAACACAAATCAGAACTACATCTCATCTCTATTGTTAAGTGCCTTGATCCCGTGGATACAGGGTATGTAGGCAATCTAGGATACAAAGGAAGTACCTAGATTCAGGCATAGGCGATAGACCCCTTCTTCTATCTTTCATCCTTCATCCAATCATTATATCCTTACATCATCATCTTCATCCATCTCACATTTCTTTTATCATCTATCTCCCACATCACCAATAAACACCTAAAATCCAATCAATCCATCAAACTCAAATTCATCACTCTAATCAAATCAATTCTTCAATCATTCAAATCAATCTTTATTTCATTCAAACCAATTCTTCTTTAATCACTTCATCTATTCATCCTCCAATCAAACCAAATCCAAGCAATGATCCAAAGGTAATCCATTATCAATCCATACCAATCAAATCAATCAAGCTAGTCAAATTATCCAATCACATTCAATGGTCTTGATCCTAATCTTGTCTTAAACAAAATCAATCAATCATCATCAATCATCAATGGGATATATCGTTCCCACATCCTTGTGTTGATCTAGGGATATATCATTCCCCGCAATGACAACACTACCATAATCAAATCAATTAATCAATCAATCATTAGTTTACAGCTTGACAGGGGCAATACCTTGTTTGTTTTGAATCATTTGTGCATGCTTGCTTGCTTGCTTGTGTGTGTTATTATTTTCAACTTGCATTTGTATCTAAATCCAACCCAGCTAATATTCATATCTTATATCTAGACAAGGTTGTATTATGTTGGGGCACGAGACACATCATCACCTTGGTCCTTATACCTTGGTGCATAATGTCTCATGCTATATCAAACATCATGGTTGACGCATCCTTCTCTTTCTTCTATTCATTCCCTTACCTTTCTTCCTTGACCAATTCCATTTCATTTCGAGAGCCTACTCATGTTTGTCCAACCCACCTATCCTCTCAAGGGGGCATCCTCATCCCATTTTATTATCATCCTATCATCCCATCATCATCCTTTTCTTCTATCCATACCTTAACTTCTTTGAAATGATGTTACTCGACACAAATCTCATCATCTCGAACATCATCTCAAAGAGGGGCAAAATGTAGACACATAAATTTGTCCATCACCTAGTCGACACGACCTTGTAATGTTTTGCCCTAGGTCCTAGGTCTTCCCACTCATAATTCCAACTTACAACTTAATCACATTCCTAATTAAATAAATAAACACACTTTATTTAATTAATTCCCTAATCACATGTCTCACATAATTCAAATTAAATATTTGAATTAATCCCTCACCTTTTGTCTCATTCAAACAAGTGTCAAATGCGACATCCTCCACTTAATCACTTCACATGTCAAACTAATTTAAATAAACTTTTATTTAAATTAGATTCCTTTTATCACAATCAAACACTTGTCCACTTTCCTTTTGTCTCATGTGGGGTAGTACATCTTGCATTTAATACAAGTCACATGTGCAAGCTAATTCAATAAAATATTTGAATTAGATTCCTTTTATTCTCCTTCGCACACTTGTCACATGACTACGATTTCTTGAGGTGCAAGGAAACCCTAATCAACCCAAATCAATCTCAACCATCCATATCATTCAAAATAACTCTCAATCACAACCATCCATTCAAATTTGCCTTTTATATAAAGGTAGCCTCTCTTGAGCCATTTGTAACGAATCTTCTTCTAGTATCCTCATGCTGTCAAATTTTCCTCTCAATCATCCATCATCTATCTATCATCTATTCCTCTTGCATCAATCAATATTCCATCTATCAATCATCTATCTTACCGTTATGCTACAGAATCAAGCAATCAACATTCATCTCTTTGGGTAAAGCTAGAATGCTTCGGGTGCGGCACTCTCCACCTTATCAAGGGATTGTGGATCAATGTGAAGGTATTGCATTGTTTGTTTTGGATTTTGTTATTGTTTTCCTTCATGTTAGATTTCCATGATCTCAAGGACATTGGGAGCATCCCATTTGTAGTAGATTTTGTGGATTTGATTAAATTTAGTTGGTGTTGTTATTTTTGTACATTTTGTTGGAGTATGAGAGACACTGAGAGGGAGGGGGGTGAATCAGTGTCTCATAAAACAGACTTGTTTTTAGCAACAATTAATAAACTTTTACTAGCCATAAACTTCAACCCTTGTATGATGAAAACAAAACATTCATTTATGAACTATAGTGCATTATAAGATCAACTTGTGAATAGGAAGGAACATGACAACTGAACTATGATGAACAGTTTATCATCACAAACAATAGAGGCAGATTTATTACTTCATTGGACAGAGATGAGTATCAAAATTATTATGCATTTGTACTAACTCAAGATGAGCATCATGTCAATAATATGCAATAGTTAAATCATGAAACAATGAACATAAACTCATGACAGAACAAGTAACCATAACATAGAAATTTGATGAGTGGAAAACCCTCTAGGGATGAAAAACCACTCCACAAAATGCCTCACTAGCTTAATCAAAATGTGCTTCACTAGCAAATATAGATGCTTCACTGGGTATTTATGCCTCACTGGCTATTTGTGCCTCATTGGCTATTTGTGCCTCACTGGCTAATTGTGCCTCACTGGTATATTTGAATCAATACAATGAATAATACAATTTAATACAAAGGGTTACTCTGTTTCACTACAATCCAATCCTCAACATTCTGGAATAATCTTAATGATAGTGTAATAAACACAGATCATTAACCTCATCATAAATGTTTTTCATCTTATGCCCTTTTATACTTTGTCACTGCCCTTTTGTTTCTTTCAATAACCAACTTGTATGAGAAGATGAACCATTTGAAGTAGATTCGAACTGAATCAATAATTTTCAAGAAAGAGTGGTCAAATTGACCCACTTTGAAAATAAAAAGACCTTTCATAATGTCTTTCCAAACTGTGGTTACAAAAAAACTTTAACCACAATAGTTTAACAAACTTTTAGAGTTAATCAACAAATGTCAAAACTTATATTACATTCAAACCTTTTAATAACCTAAAGAGTACTTTGACAACTGTGTCACCATGCCAAGAATTGTCTCATGCAAGAAACCTTGTTTCCTTCAAACCCTAACCGAGTTTGCAAACCCTCTTTTTAGTTTCTGCTGTCTATAACTAAATAAGATAGTTTTTATAATAAAATCTACATTGCATATCAATAGAAAAACCCTCGAATGTTTATGTCATACCACAAAGAAGGTAACTATAACAGTTGGCATTTGGTCATTTAATAAACTTTCAACAAATGACTATAGCATTGTAACCACCAACCAAATGGATAAAAAAATATGACAAAATAAGCCTTCTCAGACCATTCACACCAGAAGGAAACGTCTACATCCATTTAAAAAAGAAATTATCACCTGATAAGACTTATGCCATAGGAAGAAGGAGCTTGTCAAGAATTACCTTGTATAGTTGTCTAGCTGCATGGTTGACCCAAGCCTGAGCATTGTCACTTTACAAGATCTCTAAAACTTGGTGTATGTTCCATGATTTACCATCATTGCCACTGAAATGTCAAACCCTAGCTTGGAGAGAGCTCATAGCCTAAGTTTCACTTTGCAAAATGATTCATTCTCTAAGCATTTTGGCAGATGATAATATTATAACATGTGATCCTAGTGTGCCCTAAGTGGCCCAATGAAAAACTTTAACATCATTTAAATCTTTTTACGTGCTGTGAAATGCCGAGACTTGCCCATCAGGTAAAACTCATTAAAGCCCCGACAATAATAACCTTTGTCACATGCTCATAAAGCCAACCATAAAAACCTTTATAAATATTCAAAATCATAATGCCCTGTTGGTCCATTCAACAAGTTTCCAAATAAATGTCAATCAAGACACCAAAAGATATTGCCATCAAATGTCCCCTTGCACATAAAATGATATTGCCATCAAATGTCAACATAATCATCAAATGCTGAGCACCAAATACTATGACTTGTATAATGACCATCTTTAAGCATAGACCAACCACTTATCAGAAGATTAATCAAAAATACAAATCAAAACATGCTATACTTACATGCCATCACCAAACCCATATACCATGATCAAAACTAAGGACCAATATATGGTCTAACTTCCCTTTTTAAACTACCATCAATGAAACATGATTAAGCTCTCTTTCCATGCCTTAAGTTTTTGAATGCATAATGCTATCACAAATCTGAATGAATGTCAAACATGTAAATGTATATACCAAAGAAAATGTGTCAAGATGAACACACAACTCAAATACATACCAATACTGTAAATGCCAATATGTCATCATGAAATAAATCATCAGAGCAAGATAAATCATTGGGAGATTATGAGCACATCAAATATGAACAACTGTGAACAAAAAATCATCAACTCTCATAGAATAGAGCCTGTAGAGCATGTCAACTATATAGAGCATGTTCATATCAATTGTATAGAGAAATTAGAAGATCATGAGAACATCATGAGAACCGCCATGACAACTTGTGTCAAGCATGTGTTAACCGATGTGCCAAGCATGTGGCAACTATATGAGAGAACCATGAGAGTATGAACTATGTCCTAACTATTATATTGAGAGTATGAACCTATTGCAAGTATGAGGTGAACCAGTGTTGTCATTGATGTCAACATACTCATATTGCATTGACAAGAAGGATTGGATGAGCTGTGTGCTGAGGATATTGAGAAAATTAGTCTCAGTCAGGAACAGTAAAGAACAGTGATGAGAAGAAGGCAAATGTACTGTATAGGATGCGAACCGGAGGATGCAGATTAAAGGGTTTGTATATATGAGTCTTGAGATGCTTTAGTTAAGATTTCAGAGGTCTGCATGAAGATCTGAAGGAGTTGTGGCTGTCGGTGTAGAACCAGTTCCGGCAAGTATTCAGAGGTGACAGAGGATCACAAAAAGGTCCAGTGAGGTCTGGAACTGTATAATCCTAATCTACGGATTGGAAGGAGTCTTTGAGATGTCCTTGTGATGTGCCATCTCAAGTTGTGTATAATTTGGAGGTCCGGAAGTTCCTCCTGCATTATGATAGTGGCGACAGACAGTGTTCTTGAAGTTCCGGATAAGGAGGATAAGAGATTTCAGTAAGTAAAGGAAATGCAGATGTACCTAGTCATTCAGGCAGGCTTGTGAAGGTTCTTGGATCATGTTGAGGTTGTGTTGTTGGTCCGCATTGATAGTAGAGCCCAGAATTGAAGATATTCTTCTGGATGAAGTTCTTGCTCTGTTTAGCCGACCGGATGAGTTGTTCATCCTGCGAATGTTCTTGTGGTGGCCGACTGGATGTGTTATTCATCTTGCGGATACTCTTATGGTTGTTTGCCGACTTAGATGTTTGTTCCTAAGTCGATGTCATGTATAAATAACGGTTTGTGAGTTCATTTCAAAGTGTGGATTGTGTGGATGAGTGTGGCATAGCGAAGAGAAGTGCAAAAGGCAGAGCAGAGGTTTTGGGCTTAAATGGAACTGATCCGGACATGGTAGAGATGTCATTCTCCAGTTCAAGATTGTGATTCTTATCACTTTGTAGACAGTGTGTCTCCTTGTAGGTAGTGGGCCTCTTTGTGAGCAGTGTGCTCGGGCAGTGAGCCCTAATTGGCAAGTGCCATTCTTTTTCTTATTCTTCTAACAGAGAATAATCCTTGGGTTAATCACCCCGTGGTTTTTCCCTTAACCGGGTTTTCCACGTCAAAATCTTGGTGTTCAATGTGTTGATGTTTATCTGCTCTTGTGTTTATGTATTATGCTTTCATGGATGATTAATTGATATGCTGTTAACTAACAACGAAGAATCAAGTGTTTGAAAGAACAAGAAGTTTTATACAACTGATTCACCCCCCCTCTCAGTTGTATGCCTTAAATCCAACAATTGGTATCAGAGCCAAGTTCCTCTGAAAGGAGCTTAACCGCTTGAGGAGATCCAGGATGTCGTCATACAAGAAGGATAGTCCGAAGTTCGATGGAACCAACTTCACTCTCTGGAAAGGTCGCATGAAGTGTCACTTGGAATGTATGGGAAAAGCATACTTGGCTATGGTCTCAAAACCATATGTACCTCCACAAGGTGGTCCGACAACTCTAAATGAAATCACAGATGCTGAAAATAATCTGCGGACCAAGGAAGCCCTACTAAGTGCATTGAATGATTTAGATCTCTCAAATGTTATTGACCTACCAACTGCATATGAGATCCTGACTAAACTGGAACTTCTGTATGAAGGAGATGAGTTTGTCAAAAGTGCAAGGTTGCAAAGTCTGAAAGGGAAATTTGAAAGATTGAAGATGAGAGATGATGAAAACATCACTACCTTTATGCCAAGAGTGAATGAGCTGGTATGTGGAATTAGAAATGCTGGTGGAACTCTAGATGAAAATGAGATTGTCTGCAAAATCCTAAGATCCCTTCCTACTGCCTACAAAATGAAGGTTGCTGCCATTGATGAATTCAGAGCCCACACAACTGTCACAAGAGAACAACTGGCTGGCAAACTAGCTGCATTTGAAATGACCGAGTTTGGAGATGATCCTCCCAAGACTGAATCTACTTTCAAAGCCAGTACCTATGTGAAAGGCAAACAGAGATTTGATCCAGGAGAAAACTCATCAAGGAAGATGTCATGGTATGATCAAGCAAGAAGAGACATGGAAGAAGAAGAAGCAGAAATAGCTCAACTTGAAGCCCTCATTGCAAAGAGACTGCCCAGAGGATCCGGTAAGTATGAAGGAAAACTACCCTTTAAGTGTTTCAACTGCAATAAGATTGGTCATTTTGCTTCAAGATGTCCGGAAAGATCTGCAAGGTCTAATACTAACAGACAAAGGTTTCAAAGGAACTGCTATTATGTTCATGAAGAAGATGACAATGAAGGAGTAACAGATGATGAATCTGAACTAGGAAGCAAATCCAGAAATGAATGGGTGTTTATTGCCATCAAGGAAGAAGATTCAATATCCTCTGAATCTGTCAATCACAAGGTTGTGGAAAGAGCTTTGGCTACTCAAGTGGAAGAAAAGGATGATTGGGTTATTGATAGTGGGTGTTCTCACCATATGATTGGTGACAAGAATAAGTTCTTAGATTTGGGAAGGTATGAAGGAGGAATGGTAAAGTTTGGTGACAATTCTGCTGGCAGAATCAGAGGTAGGGGAACTATTTCCTTTGATGGAAAGAGCAAAACAGGTAATGTACTATATGTTGAAGGATTGAAGCACAATCTTCTCAGTGTTGGTCAGTTAGTGGACAAAGGCTATGATCTCCGGTTCAAGAATAGAAAATGCAGAATCTTTACAAGCTCCGGAACTAAAATTGCATCCGGTGCTCAAACAAAAGGTAATATCTTTCATTTGGTTGGTTCAAACAAAAGTTGTCTATTTGCTCAAGTTATCAGAGTTGGTTATGGCATAGAAGAATGTGTCATGTGAATTTTGATAACATCATCAAGATAAGCAATATTCAGGCTGTAAGAGACCTTCCAAAATTGGTGAAACCTACAAATAGTTTGTGCAAAGAATGTCAGCTAGGTAAACAGAGCAGTCTCTTTCAAAAGCAAAGATCAGTCCTCTACCAGATTGTTGGAATTAGTACATACTGATCTCTGTGGTCCGACAAGAATCAAGAGTCTGCAAGGTGATAGATATTTTATGTTGTTAATTGATGACCATTCCCGGATGATGTGGGTTACCTTCCTAAAAGAGAAATCAGAAGCCCTTGAAAAGTTCAAAATCTTCAAAGCTATGGTAGAGAATCAAACCGGATTGAAACTTAAATGTCTAAGGTCTGATAGAGGTGGTGAATTTACATCTGGTGAGTTCATTGACTTTTGTGAGAAGCAGGGTATAAGGAGACAATTGTCTGCTCCTAGGACTCCACAGCAGAATGGAGTAGTTGAAAGAAAGAACCGGACCATCCAGGAAGCTGCCAGGACAATGATGTTGGAAGCAAATGTTCCTCAGATGTTCTGGAAAGAAGCTATCAGCACTGCAGTCTACACTCTAAATCAAGTTCAAATCAGAAACAATACCGGTAAGACCCCCTACGAACTCTGGTTTGGCATCACTCCTACTGTGAAATATTTCAGAGTATTTGGTAGCAAGTGTTATATCAAAAGAGATGAAGATCTAGGAAAGTTTGATGCTAGAAGTGATGAAGGAATTTTCTTGGGTTACTCCACTCAAAGCAAAGCATACCGGTGTTACAATAAGAGATTGAGGAAGATGATAGAAAGCACTAATGTGAAAGTTGATGAAGGAATTGAGAAGCCGTCAAGATTTTATGAATTTGATGAAGATGACCAAGACGGTGTTCAGATTCAAGGAACTCAATCCTCTCCGGTAAGACAGAGTCAGCCTGATCCGGTAAATCAGGAAGAAGAGATAGGTTTGAATGAGCCTAATCAAGAAGCAGCAGTGCAGGATACTCCCAAAATTCCTAGGTATGTAACACTAAACCACTCTCAAGATCAGATCATAGGTGACAGAAGCAAAGGTGTGCAAACTAGAAGGAATGTTGCTCAAAATCAGGATGAATGTTGTTTGATTTCAAAGATTGAACCTAAAACAGTAAATGAAGCCTGCAATGATGAAAACTGGACTAAAGCAATGAAAGATGAATTAATGCAAATTGAGAAAAATCATACTTGGGATCTTGTTCCCAGACCTAGAGACAGGAATGTGATTGGAACCAAATGGGTCTTCCGGAACAAACTGAATGAAGCTGGTGAAGTTATCAGAAACAAAGCTAGATTGGTCTGCAAAGGCTACTCTCAAATAGAAGGAATTGATTTTGAAGAGACCTTTGCTCCGGTGGCAAGAATTGAAGCAGTCAGATTATTTCTTGCATTTGCTGCCTTCAAAGACTTCAAGGTATATCAGATGGATGTCAAGTCTGCTTTCCTAAATGGTGATCTAGAAGAAGAAGTTTACATTGAACAATCGGATGGATTTCAATTGTCTGATAATAATGATATGGTCTGCAAGTTGAAGAAAGCATTGTATGGACTAAAGCAAGCCCCAAGAGCATGGTATGAAAGGTTGGATAAGCATCTTGTGCAGATTGGATTCAGCAAAGGTACTGCTGACAGTAACTTATATTTCAAAATTGATCATGAAAACATTTTGATTGTTGAAGTGTTTGTAGATGATATCATTTTTGGAGGAAGAGATAGTATGTGCAAAACTTTTGCAAATCAGATGAAATGTGAGTTTGAAATGTCTATGCTTGGTGAAATGAATTTCTTCTTGGGTCTACAAATTACTCAAACAAAGAAAGGAATCTTCATTTCTCAGACCAAATATGTGAAAGAATTGTTAAGGAAATATGGTATGGAAGATTCAAAACCAATGAACACTCCCATGGCAACCGGATGTAAGTTGAGCAAAGATGATGACTCCCTAAAGGCAGATCAAACAAAGTATAGATCAATGATTGGTGGATTGTTGTATCTCACTCAGACTAGACCAGATATAATGCAGGCTGTTGGTCTTGTGGCAAGATTCCAGGCTGATCCTAGAGAATCTCATGTTATGGCAATCAAAAGAATTTTTAGGTACCTGAAAGGAACAATTGAGTATGGTCTATGGTACCCTAGAGATCCAGATTTTTCTCTTCATGCTTACACAGATGCAGATTGGGCAGGAGATGTGGATGACCGGAAGAGCACTAGTGGTGGAGCATTCTTTTTGGGGAAGAGATTGGTTTCTTGGCTAAGCAAGAAACAAGATGCAATATCTCTATCTACAACTGAAGTAGAATACATTGCAGCAGTAGGTAGTTGCACTCAAATCTTATGGATGAAGTAGATGCTAAGAGACATTAAAGTTGAATATGAGAAGCCTATCACAATTTTCTGTGATAATTCAAGTGCAATTAATATTTCTAAGAATCCGGTATTGCATTCTAAGACTAAGCACATATCTATCAAGTTTCACTTTTTGAGAGAACAAGTGAACAAGGAAGAAGTCAGATTGGAGTATGTTCCCTCAAAGGATCAGATTGTAGATATCTTTACTAAACCTCTTCCCAAGGACTCTTTTGAATATCTCCGGGAGAAGTTAGGGGTCATGGCCCCTCTGGTGATGAACTAGGATGCACTGATGTGCATCAGTCCGGTGGATATCACAGTCATATCTTGTGATCTGGATTGATGATGGGGAGCTGCTACTAAGGGGGAGCAGCTGGTATGATTCTGATGTATTAGAATTGCAAGTATGAGCCCTTTGCCATTGATGTCAAAGGGGGAGAGAAGACATGTGAAAAACAAGTGGTTGATGATCAAAGGAGGAGCAGTAAAGGAAGAGAAGACATGTGAAAAGTTGTTGTTGATAGGGGGAGCTGTGACAGAAAGGAGAAGTTCTTGTCTTGATGGTTTTTCACATCATATGTTGCCATCAATGACAAAGGGGGAGATTGTTGCAAGTATGAGGTGAACTAGTGTTGTCATTGATGTCAACATACTCATATTGCATTGACAAGAAGGATTGGATGAGCTGTGTGCTGAGGATATTGAGAAAATTAGTCTCAGTCAGGAACAGTAAAGAACAGTGATGAGAAGAAGGCAAATGTACTGTATAGGATGCGAACCGGAGGATACGGATTAAAGGGTTTGTATATATGAGTCTTGAGATGCTTCAGTTAAGATTTCAGAGGTCCGCATGAAGATCTGAAGGAGTTGTGGCTGTCGGTGTAGAACCGGTTCCGACAAGTATTCAGAGGTGACAGAGGATCACAAAAAGGTCTGGTGAGCTCCGGAACTGTATAATCCTAATCTACGGATTGGAAGGAGTCTTTGAGATGTCCTTGTGATGTGCCATCTTGAGTTGTGTATAATTTGGAGGTCTGGAAGTTCCTCCTGCATTATGACAGTGGCGACAGACAGTGTTCTTGAAGTTCCGGATAAGGAGGATAAGAGATTTCAGTAAGTAAAGGAAATGCGGACGTACCTGGTCATTCAGGTAGGCTTGTGAAGGTTCTTGGATCATGTTGAGGTTGTGTTGTTGGTCCGCATTGATAGTAGAGCCTGGAATTGAAGATATTCTTCCGAATGAAGTTCTTGCTCTGTTTAGCCGACCGGATGAGTTGTTCATCCTGCGAATGTTCTTGTGGTGGCCGACCGGATGTGTTATTCATCTTGCGGATACTCTTATGGTTGTTTTCTGACTTAGATGTTTGTTCCTAAGTCGATGTCATGTATAAATAACGGTTTGTGAGTTCATTTCAAATGTGGATTGTGTGGATGAGTGTGGCATAGCGAAGAGAAGTGTGAAAGGCAGAGCAGAGGTTTTGGGCTTAAATGGAACTGATCCAGACATGGTAGAGATGTCATTCTCCAGTTCAAGATTGTGATTCTTATCACTTTGTAGACAGTGTGTCTCCTTGTAGGCAGTGGGCCTCTTTGTGAGTAGTGTGCTCAGGCAGTGAGCCCTAATTGGCAAGTGCCATTCTTTTTCTTATTCTTCTAACAGAGAATAATCCTTGGGTTAATCACCCCGTGGTTTTTCCCTTAACCAGGTTTTCCACGTCAAAATCTTGGTGTTCAATGTGTTGATGTTTATCTGCTCTCGTGTTTATGTATTATGCTTTCATGGATGATTAATTGATATGCTGTTAACTAACAACGAAGAATCAAGTGTTTGAAAGAACAAGAAGTTTTATACAACTGATTCACCCCCCCTCTCAGTTGTATGCCTTAAATCCAACAGAACCATGTGTCAACTGTTATATAATATGAATGCCAACTATTAACATAGTATCATATCAACTATCCTGTCATCATAGAACGAAAAACATAGCATGTATAGCATGTGCCATACCATTACCATTACCATTACAATTAATGCTATTGTTGGCAAGAGACACTACTAGGCATGTCAGATGTTATCATTGATGGAAAATAAATCCATCTTACACATCTACATTGTATCATCTATTCATACCGGAAGTTAGATTGCAGATTTGTCCAAGTTCGGATAGATAGGAACATGGCATATGATAGGGTTCAGCATTTTGTTCCGCATTTCTCCACAGGTAATCATATTGAGCTGCAGATCTGAGGGAATGTTAGGGGATGTCAGGTCTACCTAAATCCTAGATTTTAGCCTCCGGTGATGAAGGGATTGTAAGTTACAAGCTTCTGAGTATCAGGTTTTGGTTAGACAGTTCAGTCCGGTGAAGAATAGGCTGACTATGTGTTTGATCCTTGTGCGGATGAAGAGAAGTGGTTGGTCAAGTAATTTATGAGATCCAGTAATATTGGCTGACTTGTGAGGTAACTTGGATACATAAGTCTTGGTTCGCATTGATGTTTGTGCATGAATTCGGCTGACAGAATAGTGTTCTTGAAGTAGTTTCCAAGTTTTCTAAGGCTGACTGCAGTTGATGTAATTTCATGTAGTGGATATATATAATTGATGGATGCAAGCATTTTGGGATATGGTTGTGCGAATATGAGATGAGAGATGTGAAGTTTGGTAGTATCAAGGGTGAAGTAGAGATCTAAAGCTCGGATTATGGCAGAACAATAAAACAGGGTAGTAAGAGATGAAGTGTGTGAAGTCAGTATATTGATGCTAACCAGAACTGTAATCTTCCATTGTTAGATGCTATTCTTCAATTCAAGTATTCCTATAAACTCTTTGTAATCAATCTTGTAGGTAGTGAGCCTCTTTTGAGCAGTGAGCTCTGGGGCAGTCTGCCCGAAGGCATGTGCCTTCCCATTTGTAATACTTTTAACAAAGTATAAATTATTATGGGTTAACTTCCACCGTGGTTTTTCCCTTAACCGGGTTTCCACGTAAAAATCTTGGTGTTCATGTGTAATGATTTTGTTTCTGATGTTCTTGAGTTCATGTTTCTCTCTTTTGAATGTATGTGGTAAATTGATAAAGGAATAAAATAATAAGTTTTGCAGAACACTGATTCACCCCCCTCTCAGTGTTCCTTAATTTCAATAGTTGGTATCAGAGCGAGGTTCCTTTGAAAAAGTCTAACAACTTGAAGAAGATCTAGGAAGGTGTCTCAATGGGTTCATCAAGGTATTTTGATGGCATCAATGAACAACTTCAAGTTGTTTTAGAAGATCTTGATCAGTCCAGAGTAGAAGTCAAAGAACTACAAGAGAACATTAAAGATGCTGAGGATTTCATTGAGACTTTAAAAGGGCAACTGAGTAAATCCATGGAAAAGAGGAAGGACCTACTTCAGTAGTTTAAAAATTAGTAGGAACACAATGGCATGAATGGGGCTTTGAAGGAGAAGAAAAAGGAATGTAAGAAGCTGAAAAAAGAAGTTGTCCTAAAACATGAGATGGAATCTGGAGTGATGAGGTTAACCAAGGAAATTGAGGAAAAGAAGAAGACTAAAGAAAACTTGAATAAATATTTGAAAGAAAGAATAGAAGAGTGCTTCAGATTGGATAGAATAATTGGCCATCTAGAGTCTAATCTTCAAGAAACCAGGGATAATGAGAAACTTGAAAGGAAAATTGTTATTCTCAAACATGACCTAGAAGTTGTAAATGAATACAAAGAGAAGTTCAAGATAAGCTTGGCTAAACTTGAAGTGCTACTTGATAGTTAGAAGATGGTAGATGATAAGCATGGTCTGGGATATGAGAAAGGTGAAATCTCTAGATCCGGTCAAAGAAATCCTAAATCAAGGAATCATAGAAACAAACCTAGAAGACATTTGGTAAGACAACTTAATGCTCAAAGGTATCCATCTTTCAATGGAAATTGTTTCAATTGCAATTAATTTGGTCATAGAGCTACTTAATGCAGAAGTAGAGTGAATCAAAATGGTCCATCTTTCTCTAGTCAATGCTCAATTGTAAAAGGTATGGTCATAGATCCAATGAATGCAAAAGTATGACAATGAGCTACTCTAACAATAAAAGAAATGTCAATTCTATTGATGTTAACTGTTTTACATGCAATAGATTTGGACACATGGCTAATTAGTGTAGATTAAGAGGAAATCAAGTAAATGAGAAAAGAAATATTGTGTGCTTCAATTGCAATAGATCAGGTCATATTGCAAGATTCTGTAGAAGCAGGAATGATGATAGAAAAGGTTCGGTAAATAGAAACCAAAATATGCAAGGACAAGATAAAGGCAAGGGTAAAGTAAATATGAATGACATCTAGAATGAAATGAAGAAAACATGGGTGAAGAAAGGTGAAGTGAATGATGGTGATGGGTCCGCATCAGAATCTGGTGTTGTTAATTCCTCTGGGAATTGAAACAGGAGCTCTGGCTCAGGGGAAGCTACATTGAAAATCTAATTCTCCCTGCCAGTAAGTGGGTGCCTGAATCTAGCATGATAAATGAAGATAAAAAAGCTTATTGCAGATCTGTTGAAACAAATTCTGAAAGAAAAGAAGTTAATGCGAGTGATTGCGAAGCAATTGAAGATTGATTGTATGCAGAAATAGTGTAACTAGATGTATTAGGGCAAAGCATTTATTATAATGGAAAATTAGGTTTTGTGGAGCATAAAAGGTCATTTACTCAACATTTGAATCACTTCGCATTTGAAGAGAACAAGGAGAAGAGTGCCTGAGCTAAGATTTCAAAGATTTGAAGTGCAAAATGTGAATTTGACAGCCAACCCTAACCGGTGAAATAAGGTATTCTATGTGAAACTCTCTAAATTTGCAATCTTTAGATATGGCTACTCCATTGGTTATTGACATCATCGAAAGGCCCTAACCTAAATTCAAAAAGCATCCACACAAATCTGTAGAGGTCGATCCCTTAGGTGCCTTTTTAAATGTTCCGTATGGTGTGTTGCACGTTGAAGATATTAGGGCTTATATTCATGCTAGCATAGATGAGTTTGGGGATTCAAAGTTAGTATATTTGTTCAAGAATCATCTAAGGGATGAGATTCATGGTCTTAAACCTAAGTATAAAGTGCTGCAAGTCAAACATCTCATTCAGGTTATTGGGTTCCCATCCTTCGGTGAAGATGAATGGGTCTGGTATGTACTGAGTTGGATGCACGCTGAATTCATGTGGTTGATGAAACCCTTCAAGATCACCAAGGATGCTATCAAGGCTGTAAGTGGATTGAACTCATCTGATGGACTACCAATGTTAAAATCAGTAAAGAATTAGACTATGACTGAAGCTACCAAATCAAAGTTTGATAGGAGGGCAATGACAATAAATGATATAACTGATCCAGATGTCAAATTTGCCTCTATGGTGATTGGGTATAAGATATACCACTCTAGTAGGGAAAAATCTGTATCTAGTATAGCTATTTATGCTGCCTATCAGATGTTAAGAGAAAATACTAACTATGACCTATGTGAGTTGCTGCAAAACCAATTAATGGAGAATTTGAACAAGATCAAAAAGGACAAGAAGAATACATTCAAGTATGGTACGTTGGTATTGTGTTTGTTCTTCTATTTCATGAATGAGTTACCTGGTAAGAAAAGCATTTGTTGGACCAGTGATAAGCCTATTGTCATAAAAATCAAAGAACACTTGCACAGTATTGGTGACTCCAATGTCCAAAGGACTACTCTTTGGGAATATTTCAAGAACTTCTAGAACATGATGCAATCAATAGAAAGAATCCCTACTTCTATGGTAGAAAAATACAAGGCTACAATTTGTTTCATGGTGAAAATAGATCAATGCTTGATGGAAGTAGTTGAACCAAGGACTGTATGGATCATGCCCATGGGGTATGAAGTTAATAAACAAATACTGGAAATGTATGCTCAACACCTTCTGAACAAACCAAAAGATACCTCAGTTGAAAGATTCGACACATATAGAGAGCTTAGTTTGAAACTTTATGTTGAGCTCCAGAAACTAGAAATCAAGAGAAATGTCTAAAGGCAAGTTGAAAGGTATGCTAAAAGTATTGGAATAACAAAGGAAGTTGTGAAACAAACAAGGAAAGGAGAAAGTTGAGAAGGAGAAGCTGGACAGAGAATAGGGAAGTGTTTCGGTGGAATCCACTTCTAAAGCAAGGACTACTAGGAGTTTTGGTACAACCTCTGGTGCATCACCTTCTCCTATTGCAGAGAAATTCAAAGAAAAACCTACCGGTAAGGAAGGAAAAAGAATAAAAGCAATGGCCAAAAGGTCATATGTCAGTGTAGAGAAGGAGGATGAGGAAGAGATTGATTCAGATGATGAGATTAAAGAGTTGAAGGCCTTAGGCACTAAGGCAACTAAAGTATCTAAGGAGAAGCCCTCTAGAAGCACAAAGTCAAAGAAAGTAGAAGAATCAAGGGTTGCCCAAGACAAGCCCTCCAGAAGTGTAAGGGTAAGCAAAAGACTAAAAAATGAAAAATCTGCCCTGTCAGTTGAAGACATTGTGAATGCAATAATTGTTCATGGGAATTTAAAGCCCATAACAAAATTTTATGATAGCTTTGACAAAGTCAACAAGAGAATTTTGGAGGATGCCACTATTAAATACTTAAATATATTTAATAGGGCACTTGTGGAAATTTTATCTGAACTCCCTAATAGTCTAAGTGACATTTTGGATATGAGAAAATAGGTTGCCAAAGCAAAGGATTTGGAGCTAAGAGAACATGTGTTGACCAGTTTGTGTTTGGTAATCTCTAAGAAGGAAGCAAATAAAATTTTCAAAGAAGTTAAAAATGAGTTCAGAAGAAAAATTAGGATGAACAAGCTAATAATTGGAGACATTGATGAAGTTGTCAAAGAAATAGAACAAATTCTGAGGAAAGCCCTGGACAAGAACAAGTTCTATGTTATCACTAAAGAACCTGTTGATGACACATCAATTCTGAATGATGAAGAGTTGCAGAAAAATGAGCAACAAACTAAAGTAGATGATGTCTCCATTCTGAAAGAAGAAATATTGAATAAAGAAGATGAAGAGATGATAAAGGAAGATCAAGAAAAGGAAACTGATGATGGAATTAATTCTTCCATTCCGAATGTTGAGGAATTTGATAATACTACTACTAAGGATACACAAAATCCTCTAGAGAATAATGCGAAAGACATTTTTGAGATAGATAAAAGCAAAGATGCCTCTAATGATGATACAGAGAAGGCATAAGTAGAGAAAAAGAATGAAAATGATGTGCAAGACAATGTGGTTGACTCCGAAAAGGGAGAAGATGGAGGTCCTGAAGAGTATAAATCTAAAACATCATTCTGGACAAGAGACACTGCAGAAGCAGTGAAAGAAATTTTGGAGAGAGATAAACAAGTGGTAGAAGATTAGGATATAATACAAGGACCAATCAATTTTGATACTCTATCATTGGTACAGAAGATGAAGTTGGCCTCTATTGCACAAGCTAAGGCCAGAGAGGAAATCTTGAAATCCCATATAGAAGATAGTGAATTGCTTGGTCTTGCATGTGGGATTTTGGAGAAAATCATTCTTACACCTTAGAAGGACTCATTAGCATCCCCCTTCGGTTAGTTAAAGAGTTTGATAAACTCTGTAAGTACCCATTTTGAAACTTTTGAGAATTCAACAAAAGTTAAAGTCAGAAATGAATACAATGAGAAGAGATTTACTAAAATAAAGAAAATAATTAGTTATGATAGATCAGTGCTTGACACTAGTGTAAAGAGTATTTAAAATACTCTCTCTGAAGGTGCAAAGATTTATAAGTTTTGTCTAAATTGGTCTAAAGTTGTTGAAGATATTGAGAAGAAGATTAAGGAATTAGAGCTCAAATTGTCTAACATTTCTTAGTCCTATAGTCCTTTAACTGAGTTTGTAGCAACCAAAGAATGCCAAGTAGTGAGTTTACAAAATGAATTAAGTAACTTGGAGAAGGAAAATGTCAAAGTTTTGGGTAGATTGGATGAGCTCCGAGGACTAATTTCCCCCAAGTTAGAAACTATGTATGTTCTATTGGCAGAATCCCAAGTTGCTGCTGCTACTAGTGATCCTACTGATCTGCAAAAGGCAAAATCATAGGCATTTTTATTCAGTGGGTATATATCCATTTTGGGCAGCATAAAGAAGAACTGGGATAGTGAATTGTCATGGTTGAAAAACATCTTTGGTGATATCTTTTTGCTGATGAACAAGGCTTAAGGACTGTGTGTTCATATATGTAAGTATATACTTAGAGTTTTGACCCATGAACATAAAATTTTTGCATGAATTTTGATATGGGGATCCTAGCCTTTGCCATTGATGTCAAAGGGAGGAATTCATCAAAGGGGGAGCATTGGAAATCACAAGTACACATAGTAAGGGTGAGCTATTCTAACACTTAGTCATTTTTCACTAAGTGTTGTCATCAATGCCAAAGAGGGAGATTGTTGGCATGAGACACTACTAGGCATGTCAGATGTTGTCATTGATGGCAACTAAATCCATCTTACACATTTGCATTGTATCATCTATTCATACCAGAAGTCAGATTGTAGATTTGTCTAAGTTCGGATAGACAGGAACATGGCATATGACAAGGTTCAACATTTTGGTCCGCATTTCTCCATAGGTAATCATATTGAGCTACGGATCTAACGAAATGTTAGGGGATGTTAGGGCTACCTAAATCCAAGATTTTAGCCTCTGGTGATGAATAGATTGTAAGTTACAAGCATCTAAGTATCAAGTTTTGGTTAGACAGTTCAGTCCAGTGAAGAATAGGTTGACTAGGTGTTTGATCCTTGTGCAGATGAAGAGAAGTGGTTGGTCAAGTAATTTATGAGATCCAGTAATATTGGCTGACTTGTGAGGTAACTTGGATACATAAGTCTTGGTCTGAATTGATGTTTGTGCATGAATTCAGCTGACATAATAGTGTTCTTGAAATAGTTTTGAAGTTTTCTAAGGCCGACTGTAGTTGATGTAATTTCATGTAGTGGATATATATAATCAATGGATGCGAGCATTTTGGGATATGGTTGTATGAATATGAGATGAGAGGTGTGAAGTGTGGTAGTATCAAGGGCGAAGTAGAGATCTGAAGCTTGGATTATGGTAGAATAGTAAAACAAGGCAGTAAGAGATGAAGTGTGTGAAGTCAGTATATTGATCCTAACTAGAACTGTAATCTTGCATTGTTAGATGCTATTCTTTAGTTCAAGTATTCTTGTAAACTCTTTGTAATCAATCTTGTAGGCAGTGAGCCTCTTTTGAGTAGTGAGCTCTAGGCAATGTGCCTGAAGGCATGTGCCTTCCCATTTGTAATACTTTTAACAAAGTATAAATTCTTGTGGGTTAACCCCCACCTTGTTTTTTCCCTTAACCAAGTTTCCACATAAAAATCCTAGTGTTCATGTGTAATGATTTTGTTGTTGTTGTTCTTGAGTTCATGTTTCTCTCTTTTGAATGTATGTGGTAAATTGATAAAGGAACAAAATAATAAGTTTTGCAGAACACTAATTCACCCCCCTCTCATTGTTCCTTAATTTCAACAGCTATAACCAAGAACCATGAAAGCAAGAACCATGAAATGCAAGTCAGCAAGGTCACCATGAGCCAAATGACTGTTACCTCAACATTGTATCATCTTACCAAACCAATGATGGTTAAGGATTTGTAAGAACAACTCCACAAGATCTGAATATTGATCATCAATACAGCCATATTACCACTGTCATACCAAGTATGCAAAACCAAATGCCAACTATCACGATGTAACTATCAATGTACCACAAACCTAAGAGTTTGTGTATTTGACATCAAGGACAACAACTGAGATCGAAATAAATAAATAAAAAACAAACTGATCCACAAGAAAGTGAGAATAATCAAACCATGGAGAAATTCACAATGCAAGTCAAAGGTAAAGAGATCTTATTTGAAGAAAATATTTTAGTGATTTCTAATGAGTTTACATGGAAGGACAATGTATGTCTCAATGAAGTCAATGACAAATCAGATTTTCATGTTGAATGTGAAGATTTAATAATTGAATAAAATGTTCCAATTATTTCTAATGAGATCCAAGAGACACCACTAAGACTCTAAGGATTGAAAAGAAGGACCCAATGCCAGATGAGAATAGTTGGCAAGATAGATGTATTGATGAGAATGATTTTATGAAGGATGCCCTAGTTGATACATATTCTATTGATGATATTCTTCATGAGAAGGGTGGTACTACTACAAATCCCTCAGAGAGTTTCAAATCAGCTAAAAAAGGTAAACATTTTGATTGCTTCTTTGATTACAACTTGAGTAATAATGATGTGGGTAGAAGCAAGGATTTATTGCATCACATTGATATGGTGTCATTAAAATATTTTTGTCATGGTGAGAAGCATTCTAAAAATGATGAAAAGATGAAGGGTGCAATGTATAAGGGAGATCCTTTCTCTTAACATCAAAATGTTTCATACATGATGATGTGGGATAGAGGTGTTTTAGCCAAATCCAACATATAGATTAAAGGTAAAAAATATTTGGTAATAAAAGAGGTTTTATTGACTTCTAATGATTGCATGTGTTAGAAAAATATTGATGAAGTCAAGGAAGAAAGTGTTGGAATACAATGGATCACTAAGAGGGGGTGGGGGGGTGAATAAGTGATCTAATAAAATTAATTCATTCATCAGCCCAATAATTGTAAAAACAATTAATACTAACATGCCAAAGATATAGAGAGCAATAGAATCTTCAAACATGAAACCATGACACAAGTGTTTAAAGTGGAAAACCCTAAATAGGGAAAAACCACTATCCAACCTCACCAAATTTTTTATTAGGTCTCTATGACCAAAATCTCACTGATTACATTCATGCCTTACTAGGAAGGATCTCATTGATCACCTCCTGATAGGAACACCAATCCCTACATCAAGAACACCAACTCTACATAAACCAGGAGCACCAACTCCAAATACAAAACATGAAGATATACAGAGTACTACTCTATTTACAATAATAATAAAGGTTATAGATGAGTTTTATAACTCTTATTCAATCAAATCCACTCTCTCAGATCTGCATGAATATCTCAACAAAAACCTCTTTCTTTTACATAACAAGACTCTTTAAACAATCCATCATACATCTAATACAAAAGAACATTACTTTGACATCATAGGACTATACAAGAACTCCAGAAACCAACAAATACTCAAACTTATATCAAGAATCCCTTCTTTACAGAATGCATCATTTTTCTTGTCACATAATCTATCTAGCATGCATACATCCATTTTGCATCAACATAAATCCTTGTATCATCATAACATTGCACTCAATACAAAGTAAACATTAAAGAGGACATATCATACTATGAGAAACCATTCCTTTACCTCTGTAATGAACACACTCTACCATTATATCTCAATCTGCCATCATTATACTCTACAAGAACACATCTCATTGCATACCTTGTCTTTGTCTTTCTTGTACATCCTATTTTGATTCTCTAACTCTGCAATATGACATTCACCTCTAATCATTTATGTTTACTTCTGACATCTCTGTATTATTAAGAACAGTGTCTTCTTTTTGCTTTACTGCAGTCATAGTAATACCCTCTCACCTAACATCTTTATTCACATAGAAGCCTTCAACTCACATCATAACTACTTCACTCTCTTTGTCATACTACTTTTGATATATCTATATAAGAGATTAAATTTTTTATCAGAAATACATGTATCAAGATATGTCTTGAATCACACCCTTGACTCCACACTCTATTAACAACAAAAAACATCTCCACTTTTGTTTGAGAACTAATCATCCACAGGTACAAGGAAGCAATTATAAAACCTAACCAAAATAACTATTTTGCATAATGTACATCCACAAGCCCATCAAAGATTGATCATTAAGACTGACCATTTCCATTTGAAAACAAATTAAATCTGCATCATTGATTCTCCATTTCGTGCAACGGGGAGATCAAATAGACACCGCAAATGTGATATTGGCACCCACTTTAAAAACATAAACTTGTCAGTCTGGTCACCCTTAGAATATGGGGCCAGTCATTTCATGACATAAGAACCCTCCAACTAGTCACTTAAGTTATGAGGACTTCCTATTGTAAGTCACTGAAGAGTTATAAGAAAAATAACCCGTCAAGAACATAAAATAATTGAACTTTATTTCTAGGGTTTAAACCTAGCTTTTAGGGTTTGGGAAGACTATTTAGATCATTAGACTTTAGCATTTTAGTCTTCAAAAACATCTTATTTCAAACTCAAGGAGACCTTGATCACCTGTATATAGACTTTGATGTGAGTAGCTTCAGTGACATGAAATACAGAACAACATTAATCAGATAACTTCAAGTATGCTTGCTTCCCTCTTTCAAGAAATCCATAAATTTGATGAGTTCATAATTGCACCTTAGGAAATTGTTAAGATTTGATGGATTGCCTTAGGGAAATCAAATCTTTACCCACCTCTTGATCTTCTTGACACATGATCTCCTTTAAAGACTACTGAGAAAAATTGATAACACATGGAGCAAGTTGGAGCAAGAACATGCAAGTATGTGCTACTTGCCACTTGGAAGAACATGTACAAGTATATATACCACTTGCCCCTTGAGCATTGCCAATTCTTGTGTGTGCCAATGAAGAACATGTGAATCTCATAACAAACATCATGCTATTGCCACTAACACTAAGAAGCCAATCAGTTCCTGCAATTATTCAAGGTTTGTTCTTTTGTTCTTCAGGAACATGAATGAATTCCTTCTGATGCAGATATACCTTTTGATGCAGATTTAAATATACCTCCTGAGACATGTTCACAAATCCTACCAACCAACTCACTTTTGATTACCTTACTTTGATCACATTACAACAATGCACTTTGCATGTTGCATCAACACCACACTTCATGTCCTTTGTTTCCTTTGACATGACATAAATGACAAACATCATTCCCTTTGTTTCCTTTGACATCAATGACAATCATCAACTCAGACAACACAATAATATTCAACTTTTGACATCAATGACAAACATCAATAGAAAGGGCTTTACTTGTGGGATTTGAAGAATTCAAGATGGAGGAACATGCACTATCCTCCAAAATTTTAAAGGGCGAGTCAATGATTGATTTTTAGAGTAGCATGGTGGATGGATATGCATTTGAAGGAGGTATTTTGAGTTGCAAGGATATAAGTGTTGAGGGTATCTCCACAGTTCATGTTAGGGTAAAATTGGATCAACAATGAATATGCAATATAATCAATATCAAATACCCAAAACTTCAATGAAATAGTGAACTAAGAAGATTCAACAAAATAAAGTAATGAACAACAAAGCAAACCTTCCTTAGATCGAAACTTCCATTGATTGCCTATCACAATCGATCTTGCATGTATGAAATAGGGCCCTCAGAGAGTGCACTTCCTTGCTATGCTTCAAGAATGTTAATTGAGAATGGCAGTGATAATCTCGCAATGAAGAGGAGCTTCAGAACGATGGTCATAGAGCGTAGTGCGTAGTAGCAAATGTGATCACAAGCAATGAAGGAATTGGTGCCAAAGGCGCGTTGTCATTCCTGTAGAGTAACAATACTTAAAGCTTGGATGATTGAAATGGAAGAAGGAGGTTGCTTTTATAGACTCGAGAAAGAAGAGATCAACAGTATAGAGAGAATGAGAGGATCAACGATTGAGAACAATTGAGGAATGTGCAACGAATAAGAAGAAGACATGTGTCTTGCTTTCTTTTGCATGAGAATATTTGCTAAGAATAGAAGAATGAGTTAAAGCAATTAAAAGAATATAATAATCAGTTAACTGATTTAAAACAAGAAGAAGGGATTTGCATGAGAATAAGAAGATATTTTGCTTTATTAAATATTAGGAATATTTAATTGCATGTGCAAAAAGCTTGAATTATATTTAGAGATAACTCAATTTAGAAGAAAAAGACAACTTAAATAAATATTTGATTTATTTAAATTTAGAGAAGATATTATTGGAAGAAAGCAATTAAATAATTGGAATTATTTAATTTAGAAGAGAAGAAAGCAAATTAAATAAATAAATTTATTTAATTACTTGTGCATGATTTTGGAAGAATAAATAAAATATTTGATTGTATTTTATTTTTAGAGATTGAAAGGATTTAAATAAATTTGATTTGATTTATTCAAATTTAGAAGAATGATTTTGACTTAATTAAATAACTAAGAATTATTTAATTGTTTGGAAGAATTAAATTAAATAAAGGATTTTATTTAATTGTTGGAAGAATATGAATCAAATAAATAAATTTGTTTATTTATTTATTGATAGAGGAATAAAGATGGAATAAATATTAAGAATATTTATTTAGACTAAATCGTGTCATTTTTAGGCGTATACATTTTGCCCCTCTTTGATGCAATGCAGTTTATGACGTTGCTTCAAAGAATAGATAGTTTGACAATGATACATGGCCCAGTTTGCCCCTGGTATAGGTTATGACGATAGGATACCCCCTCAGGAGATTGGATGAGAAAAAGGTAGAAGGATGTGAGACGGACAATCTCATGAAGACGAAGGGAAAAATTGGTTAGGTTTGAAGAAAAACTAAATGATATGCTATGCAAGATAGAATGATAACACACACAAGAAAGTAATCAAGTATGCACAAATGATACAAGGACAATCAAGGTATTGCCCCTGTCGAGCAGTAAACTAACGATATACTGATAATGATATACGACAATGTTGTCATGGTGGGGAATGATATATCCCTAGACCAACACGGTAGGCGTGTTGTCATGGCGGGGAATGATAGATCCCTAGAGAAACACGAAGGATAGTGTTTGGTTTCAGGAAATGAAGCATGTCATGTAAGACACATGTGTTGGTCTGATTTCAACAATGCCACATCCTGTATAAGACAATTGATTGATCAACTGATCGAGTTGGTTTACGACTACACAAGGATCAAGACCACTAATTGTGATTGGATAATTTGACAAGATTGACTTGACTTGATTGGTATGGATTAAGGATGGACCTGCATTTGGATCATTGCTCAGACTAACCGGATTGAGAATAATGGACCACAATGATAGATAGAATACTGATTGATAGAAGAATGACTCGATAGAAGGAATCACAAGCCTTTATTTTGTTTTGTTACTCTGCCTTGTTTGGAATTTTTTATTTGCATGGGACATGGATGCTTTGGAAATTTTTATTGCATGGGATATGGATGCTTGTGGATGCTTTGCTTTTGACATCTTGATAGTGCAAGTATTTTGAAGTGCTTATTTCATCATTGAGCTATTTTTTTGAAATGTTGTAAGAAAATACAAGCATCGAAGTATAATTGAACTGAGATGACCTGAGTATTACTTACATGGATTTTGATTTAGAAAGTTAAAACAAGCATCGAGGTATAATTGAACTGAGATGACCTGAGTATTTCTTACATATCAACAGTCAAAGATTGCCCCCATTCATTTTAGACCTTTTGATGTCCTCGATGATCTTTTGCCGATCATGTCCTTAGACAAGGCTTCACATTACTAAAGTTTAATCCACAAACAAGAAACAAAGAAAATAACCATGCCCCCATCATAGCATCTCTAGCTTTTGGCATCCTCGAGTAGCATAGAAAGACATGATAGTAGAAAATCAAGACTCCGTATTTTAACCATATTTCCAATCCACAAAACATTTTTGCATTTAGATGTGTTTGTTTCTTGCCATAATTTGAGTAAAATCATTTAGAATGCTTAGGAGTTTGTTTGCTTTGCTTTGGATAGGTTAATGTCTTGCGTCAGGATTTCTGCTTGAAAGCGGGTTTTGCTTGTGCTTGCTTTCCTGGTGAGAAGATTTCACAATCCTTATTGGTGAGACGGACCCTAAGGGACTGACCTAGTGCCTCAAGGGCTCCTTGTTAAATGGCCTTTCCTATGTGATGACGCAGAGGCAACATAGTTCGGGGTAAATCCTAATGGACCATGGATGGACTAGAAGAAAGACGACAAGAAATGGGACGAATGGGACCGTGGGAGCCTTGGGGGCGCATTTGAGAAATGGCCTTGCCTATGTGACAACGCAAAGGCAACGTAGTTCATGGCTTGGACCATGGACCTAAGACACAATATGGAACATACATGGATGAGATATGGAACAGATAAGACATGATATGGAACAGATATGGTTCAGACAAGACATGATATGGAACAGATATGGATCAGACAAGACACAATATGGAACATATATGGATCAGACAAGACACGATATGGAATAGATATGTATTAGACAAGACACAATATGGAACAAATATGGATCAGACAAGACACGATATGGAACAGATATGGATCAGACAAGACACGATATGGAACAGATATGGATCAGATAAGACACAATATGGAACATATATGGATCAGATAAGACACAATATGGAACAAATATGGATCAAATGATACTGATGACAAGGAAACACCATGGATAGGTAGATGCATGGGCGATAGTAGATACGGATGGTTAGGTAGAAGGAAACAAGGATGTGATCTCCAAGGACTATGTCATATAAGCATAACATGCCCCATTGTAGGTAGAATAGTTAGGATTTTTCATGACAATGCTTATGACAATAGGAGGATGAGAGGATACTGAAGGATTTGCATGGTTTAGAGGGATAACGTATGTCAAGAGACGTCTAAAACATTTGTCAACATTATGCCCCCAATCTTTATCAAGACCAAAGAAATGGAGGAAAGGAAGATTAGGATAGATAGATTGGACAGTTTAGGTAGGTAACGGTACGGAAGGAAAATGATAGGAGAAGAGTGATAGGCTGATGAGACAAGGTGCCCCCAAGTGTAGGTGATGTAGAAGATCAACTTACACATGACGCTTGTTTGCCAGGTTTTCATCATGGTACTTATCCAAGGCGCCTGTTTGTCAGATTTTCACCATTGGATGAAGGGATTTTTCTTTACTTTTTTTCTTTTTTTTTTGGATAGGAGAGGTGGAATACGGAAGAGAAGGACCCGAGTGCTTGGTTCCATGAAAGGTGATAGTCCCACTAGAAAGATGTTGTCGTATGGACCATGTCGAGTGCTCTCATAGATGTTGGTAGGAGATTGCATGACAGTGAGATGGAGAAGGTAGATAGCGGATTGCGGAAGGTGCTATAGTGGATGATGATGCAGAATATGGAGGGAAGGCTTATGCAAAAGCATGGACCATAGGAATAGGATGAGGAAGACATGTAGGATAATAGTGGAAGGAAGGGGAGATGGAGGTATATGGAAATGTTATGGGATGGAAGGGAATCATGACCAATGGTTGTACATACCATAATAAACATTGAAGCTGGTGATGGGAAAGTAGTGTAGGAAGCAATGAAGACTTTTGCTTGTGGATGAAAGATTTAGGCATGTAGGGATCCACATAGATTGAGTATTTTTTTGATCTTTGCTTGCCATATGGGATGGAAGAATCTGAGACTTTTGGATGGAATGGGAAAAAGTGGATGGTTGGTTGGGATTCTTGAGAGGTAGATGCCTCATGTAACTTGAGGGATTTTTGCTTAGGTACCCAAACCATTTTGTTTTTAGATAGTACGTGTGAAGGTATGGGTTTGGGTGTATGCAGCTTTTGTGCAGCTTTTGGAGTAATCATTTGTTGGATGCGGACCCACACCTTTTTCAATTTGGCATATAGGTGTGTGGGTGTATACAGCTCTCGAGAAGGTTGTTTCTTTGATTCTTGGATTTTGTATCCTAGGTCATGAGGACTCTTAGGATTTTTGACTTTATAGGTAGAGGCATCCAAATTTTTATGGTTGAATTCTCTTGAGATGGTGGAAGTGGAGTTTGAGGAAGTTCTTTGTTTAGACAACACGTGCATTGGTTGGTCATGATTGGGATTGTTAGAAGATTCATAGATGGATGGATAAGGTGTTGGGAGAAGTGGTGGTAAAGTGCATGGAGGGATATTATGATTTGGAAGTAGCGGAGGTAGATTGGATGGTGGAAGGTGTATGGTCACATGCTTTTGACAATTGTAAGATGATGGAGGTGGAATGGCGACATATGTTTTGGGGATATGATAGGGTTTGTGATGAAAAGTGGGGGATTTAGGAAGAGTGGAGGAAGTACCAACATCTCGAGATTGTTCACCTTGGGGTATGTATCCAAGACCACATGAAGGAGGAGGGACATTGACATGGACGGGCTCCAAAATACCTTGTTCATGAAGGCCTAAGCCTTTACCTTGATAGTTCATATGTTGGAGTATGTAGTAGATAGAGGGATTATGTGTAGGTGGAACACTAGACACGAGTTATTTATTGGGTGGATAAGGTAAGATAGAGGATAATGGTGGTTGGTGTTCTAAGGAGGAACACTCATGAATGAAGGCGGTAAGACCAAGGATACACGGTGGGGGATTTGTAGCATGGTCAATAATGGATGGTAGAGGAGTATTACTAGTTTGATCTTCTACGATACTTGGGAGGCAAGTGTCTCATCAAGGGAAGTGCAAGTTGCTGGATCTTGGATAGGACTAGATGGGGTTATAGGCTTAGGACCATGGGACACATAAAGTGGGCTAAGGGGATCATCATGGTCTGCTTGATCATAGATAGGCTCTTCATCATAGATGGGATTTTGATCATAGATAGGATTTAGCGTGATGGAATTAAGGTGCTCTTGTATAGGTTCATCATCAACGATAATATATTGATCATGGAAAGGATATAGGCCATGGAGAGGTTGGAATTTGATCTCTTGTTTATGTATAGGATCAAGTTGCTCATGGATACCTTCTTCATCAAAGGTAGTATCTTGATCATAAAAGAGATATAGGTTATGAATGATTTGAAATTGGATTACTTGCTCATGTATAGGTATAGGATCATTGAAAAGATAAAGGTTATGTAAGGGTCAGATGGGAGTGCTTTGATCTTGATTTAGACAAGGGTTTGATGTTTCCACATGTTCTAAAGTGTGCTCTTAACATAACTCTTAGGTTGTTTGAATTGAAGTTGAGCTAGAACTCTTGGATAGGCTCTTGGTCAACAACATGAAGGTGCGATGGACCTTGACTTTCGTGCATGGTAGGAGGTTCTTCAATATGCTCAAGGGGTTACAGGTTACATGAAGGGGTTGTAGGATTTGACATGTTTGAAGACTCTTTGATAAGGTCAAGGACTGAAATTTGGGCACATGGTTGACTCTCTACTAGTAGCCCTTGGATCACATCATTGGTAGGTGCATAGGTAGAGGAGTGAGGTAATGGATGAGTGGATTTGGAGTTCTCCATAGCTTTTCTTTTGTTGTGTGAATCTGAAAAATGTCTTTCCCAAAAATTATCTGAGCCTTTTTTGGTTGTCCATTTAGAGTTCAGGGAACTCGATGGTGCTGTTGGTGTAGGATTGGTATGCTTTGGGGTATGTGTCTTAGAAGACGGTGAAGGAGGACTAGTAGATAGAGTGGTATACAATTTCCAACTTGAGGTGGTGCTTGCCTTGTCATGAGCATCATTAAGATGGGAAACAGATGTATGAGCTTGGGGCGAGGTGTAGCTAGTACCGACACGTTTAGCTTGTAAGATTTCTATTTCTTGTTTGACTTGGAATTCTTGAGTAATTGCTATATGATCTTGGGGCAAGGAATCGAAGTCTAATTGCTCTTGTAGGTATTGGAGTTCTTTAGCAATTACTTCTGATTAGTTTGTCATTTCAATAGAAACTAACACAAGACTGAAATGGGTACCTAGAAACCTAAAAATTTTCTCTGAAAAGATGTGGAAATGCTCACTGTCACGCATATGTTGGAATAGATGCGCTGCAGAAACTGGTAAATGCGCAGGAAGTCAGGATAGAAGCGCTACACTGGTAAAATGTAAATGCGCTATAATAGGCAGTAAAAGCGTTGCGGGTCGATACAGATGCACCGCAGGTTGGCACAAATGCGCTGCAACAGAGGATGAATGCGCCGCTCTGGCTTTTCTCAGTGTTTTTGCAATTTTTTTGGAAAATTTTTGATGTTTTTGGTACTTTGGTTGCAAGAAGGCCTTTTCTTGTTCTGATTTTCTAAAATTATGGCAAGAAGATAGCAAACACAAAAAAATTTTATAGTTTTTTTTATGATTTTTTGACTCTTTTTGGACTAGAAAAATAAGTACAAACCCTAGGCTTCAAATGGATAACAAGGGTTTTTGGCCACTAGAACAAAGATGTTTAATGAAGGCAACCGTTCGAGTGGTTATACATGCGGCAGCACTACTCTCTGTTATGGAGTCTCCCAGCCTGCAAGGGTTGCGCCTTGGAGGGTTTTGGGGGAGGTTGGCTGTCGGTATAACACAACTTCATTCGTTGTTTGAAGCTTTCACTCCAAACACAATTTATTTATAGTGGCTTGGAAGGGCTTGGCGTCTAGCCTATTACCACTTAGGGTCGTTCCTACTTGTATGATCGGTATCCAAGAGTAAGCCCCTCTAAAAGAAAAACACATGCGAAAATGATATGTATGGCATTTTGATCACCCAAGAAAGGGGAGAGCATAGGCCTGGTATCATTCCCAAAACATAGTATACAGTGGTTCTTTTCCCCTAGTTAAAATAAAAAAAACTAGATGAGCTATCTACTTGGGCAAGCATAGAACTTTGAAGTGATTAGCAAGATAGAAATGGTTCAGTTTTAACCAAGATAGCAATGACGAGTTCAATTTTATCCATGATAGCATGAGTTGTTTAACTTTGAAATGATGGTCAATCGAGATAGCAATGGTTCAGTTTTACCTAGATAGCAATGATGAGTTCAATTTTATCCAGATAACAATAACTTTGAAAAGATAGCAATAGCAATGATCTAATGATATGCAAGATAGCAATGATTCAATTACCAACCCTCCTAGTTAAGACTACGTGAGATTTGCATGAGCATCGATTTACTTTCCCATTAGAAATTGAAGTGTTTGGCATTCATGTCCATTGTCCCTTAAAAAAGTAATATGTTCCTAAGACTTAGTGTGATACAGTTTTTAATTCTTTAATACTCGTCTTGCATGAACATGTTAGGAAAACTCATTTGCTCTGTTTGAGTAATAAGAGGCTGCAAAAAGTTGATTAGTTCCACCAAAAACTCAATACTTAGCATAAAATCAATTTGAACCAAAGGAGCTTAACTTGTTAGGTGAAAAATGAGTAATCTAGAAAAAATTTGATAATAATGATTAAGTACACTAGATTTGATATTATGATCAGATTCTACATGAAATTCTATGCAATTTCAAAAAAAAATTCGTGAAAATTGAATAAATTTTGCACAAGTTATGACCATTTGAAGTTTTGCAAAGAAGGGTTGACTTTGATTGAGTGTATCTGACAAATCTAATAAAATTACCTCAAAAAAAAAATTCACCATAGAAAAGTTGGGAGAACCGGTTTTCCAACACCGCTGGTTTCATGAAAATCTGACTCCTAATGCAAAAGATATGTCCGATTTCGTGAAATTGGTAAAAATAGGCCAAAAAAAAAGCAAGCATGGGCTAAAAATAGGGACACATATTGAGATCTATTTTTCTCAAAATCTGTGCACTTTCTGCAAAAAATAAGAGATACCTAGATAGGATTTTAATGTTTTCAACAAAACCCAGAAATATTTTAAGCTAAAGTTACACAAATATGCCTAATTTCATAAAATTGCTAAAAATAGGCCAAAAAAAAAAAAAAGGCTAAAAATAGGGACACAGATTTGTGATCTATTTTTCTTGAAATCCATACACTTTCTGCAAAAAATAAGAGATACCCAAATAAGATTTTGATGTTTTCGACAAAACCCAGAAACCTTTTGAGCTAAGGTTACATCATTTAAATGCTCAATGCCTATTCTTTCAATCCTCCTGTGTAGGAAACCTCAGCACAAAAAACTTAGTTTTTGGATTAAATCGGGGCAATGCCCCATGGTGGGCACCAAAAATGTTAGGGTAAAATTAGATCAACAATGAATATGCAATATAATCAATATCAAATACCCAAAACTTCAATGAAATAGTGAACTAAGAAGATTCAACAAAATAAAGCAATGAACAACAAAGCAAACCTTCCTTAGATCGAAACTTCCATTGATTGCCTATCACAATCGATCTTGCATGTATGAAATAGGGCCCTCAGAGAGTGCACTTCCCTTCTATGCTTTAAGAATGTCAATTGAGAATGGCAGTGATAATCTCGCAATGAAGAGGAGCTTCACAACGATGGTCATAGAGCGTTGTGCGTAGTAGCGAATGTGATCACAAGCAATGAAGGAATTGGTGCCAAAGGCGTGTTGTAATTCCTGCAAAGTAACAATACTTAAAGCTTGGATGATTGAAATAGAAGAATGAGGTTGTTTTTATAGACTCGAGAAAGAAGAGATCAACGGTATAGAGGGAATGAGAAGATCAACAATTGAGAACAGTTGAGGAATATACAACGAATAAGAAGAAGACATGTGTCTTGCTTTCTTTTGCATGAGAAGATTTTCTAAGAATAGAAGAATGAGTTAAAGTAATTAAAAGAATATAATAATTAGTTAACTGATTTAAAACAAGAAGGGATTTGCATGAAAATAAGAATATATTTTTCTTTATTAAATATTAGGAATATTTAATTATATGTGCAAAAAGCTTGAATTATATTTAGAGATAACTCAATTTAGAAGAAAAAGACAACTTAAATAAATATTTGATTTATTTAAATTTAGAGAAGATATTATTGGAAGAAAGCAATTAAATAATTGGAATTATTTAATTTAGAAGATAAGAAAGTAAATTAAATAAATAAATTTATTTAATTACTTGTGCATGATTTTGGAAGAATAAATAAAATATTTGATTGTATTTTATTTTTAGAGATTGAAAGGATTTAAATAAATTTGATTTGATTTATTCAAATTTGGAAGAATTATTTTGACTTAATTAAATAATTAAGAATTATTTAATTGTTTGGAAGAATTAAATTAAATAAAGGATTTTATTTAATTGTTGGAAGAATATGAATCAAATAAATAAATTTGTTTATTTATTTATTGATAGAGGAATAAAGATGGAATAAATATTAAGAATATTTATTTAGACCTCGTGTCATTTTTAGGCATATACAGTTCCTATATCATAAAAGGAGGATAATCTCATTTTTTGTAGCCTAAGCATAAGGGTGTGCACCATCTATGGAGCTTTGAACAAGATTCCTTGGGTTGCAGAACTTGTTGATGAATTATAGGAGGTAGTTTATTCCTTAGAGATTAATTTGAGATCAGGATACCATTGATTTCAGGTGAGGTAAGTGGATATACATAGGATGACATTCAAGATCCACTTCAAGAATTTTGAGTTCATGATCATGCTATGTGGTTTATCTAATGCACTAGCCATCTTCCAATCCAGGGTGAATCAAGTATTTAGTAATCAATTGAAACAATTTGTTTTGACACCTATTGATGATATGTTGATGTGTAGCAAAGCAT
This sequence comes from Cunninghamia lanceolata, assembly GCA_027924645.1. Lineage (NCBI taxonomy): Eukaryota > Viridiplantae > Streptophyta > Pinopsida > Cupressales > Cupressaceae > Cunninghamia > Cunninghamia lanceolata. The sequence goes on from BSBN01000082.1 coordinate 7,804,643, forward strand.
GGAAGAACCATTTGAGGCACCAAAATATTATCATTGGGATTCTAGAGCAATGGGCTCTATTTATGAGAGAATCTAAGTATGAGTTTGGTATCACAAAGATTTTATACTTGGCCTATGCCTTTATTGATCGAGACATGCAAATGGGTATTCAAATTTTTCTTGTTTGGACATTCCCACCCACACCGGCTCTTTTGAGAAGATTCTTTAGTTTTTGCAGACATAATAGGAGGTTTACTAAGGGATCATCTTATGTGGTAGCTCCCTTAATCAACATGACAAAGAAAGAAGCTTCTACATGAATTCAGAGAACACAAGAAGATTCGATTAAGCTTAAGAAGGTAATCATCTCATGCTATGCACTTTTTGTAAGACCCCCCTCCCCGAACCTTATTTAGTAGATGTAACATTAGACTAATTCAAAAGGTAAGGACAGAATAATATTATGAATGTTTCAAAGTTAGATTTGGTAACTATTTAGATGATACATATATTACTGACTTTAGATTGTAACATATTATTGTTAAAGTGTCTGATTTGATGTCTTGACATATTTACATTATGATTCTTGGATAAGCTATTGTTATCCATTTCGATTATTATGAAAACATTGCATTTTTTTGTCAAGATCATTTTATTTACAATAGTAAAATAAATTAGTCATAAATAGATATCTCTACCTAGGAATGGAGTAATATTCTCATATAATGTCTTGACTTTAGAATATCTAGATAAGGATATCTAATTCTAAAGTCAAGACATTATATGAGAATATCACTCCATTGACTTTTATAATGTTTTAAAGCATATCTTGATAAGGATATCCTTCATTTTTGTTTTAACTAGAATAGATAATATATATATATAAATAGTAATAAATAAATAATTTCTATTGTTCTTGTGTTTTAAGTCGGCTTTTGTCCTTGCCTTATGGATTTTTTTTTATATACGGAGGTGAGTTTTTTTATATGGGGAATTACGCATTTTGGAAGAGGAGAGGGGTTCTTGGGCTTTGGAATATTATCAAATATTTTATGATATCCAATTTTCTAGTTTGTAATGGAGATAGGAGATAGGTGTTTTATTTTTACAGCGATGGATGCAATTGTATATGGATGGCGAGTTCCTCAATTGTATATGGATGGCAAGTTCTTTGGTGGGTGTGGCATTACTATTGGTAAGTAATGCTATACTCTTCCTCTATTTTTTTCTTTGTTTTAAATTTGGATGAGTTGCCTCCATTTGGGGGTTCATATGGTCTGCCTGTTACAATGTTATTCCTATATTTATACTGCTGTCCCATTTCCCCACTTTGTTTGTGTAAAGTAACATAATTTTAATTCTAATCTTCAGTTTCAGGGATTGTAGATATGTTTTAGCTGAACTCTCTATTTTCCACTTCTCTAATATTGTGTCAGATAATGACTTGCTTCTTGTTAATGTTTCATCAAGGCTTTTTCTAGATGATTATGATGCATATTCACTGGATGCAAATCAAGGCATACAGTAAAATTGTTGTTTGCTTGGCAAGAAATGTGATGTTTTTCGGCATCTTAGATCATTTTTTTGTATTAAGTCTTAACATTGATAAGAATAATTAGTAATAATATTTACTAGCAATCGCACCTTAGTGTGCAATGGGTACGCCGAATTGAAAGAGTATTGGAAAGGTTGACCATAACCTCAAGTCTATCATGTAATGAAACATTTTTTGTCACTATGTTTATGTAGTTAATCTTAGTTTTGTAATCCCATGATGGGTAATGATTTTGATTTTTAGGAAATATCTCTTCAATTGTGATAGGTGGTAAAGGTAAAATTTTGAAATAATTATTCATAGGAAGGTTATGCATGTAGCCATGTTCTCTACTTGAAATTAAAAGTCTCTCTCTCTCTCTCTAGGTCTCTATATATATTATTGTCTCCCTCTCTATCTCTCTATTTATTTTTATCTCTCCATCTCTATTTCCCTATCATACATTCTCTCTCTCTCTCTCTCTCTCTCTCTCTCTCTCTCTCTCTCTCTCTCTCTCTCTCTCTCTCTCTCTCTCTCTCTCTCTCTCTCTCTCTCTCTCTTTATATCTATATATTTCTACCCCCTTTCTATCCCCCCTTCTCTCTCGATCCCCCCTCTCTCTATCTCATATCTCTATCTTTCTCCCACTCTATTTTTCTCTCCATTCCTCTCTCTATATTGCTTTCCCTCTATATCCCTTATCTCTATCTCTATCTCCTCTATCTCTCTTTGTATATTCTTCTCTATTGATCTCTCTATGTCTATATCTCCATCTCTCCCTCTCTCTCTCCCCCTCTTTATCTCTCTATCTCTTTTCCTCTCTCTATACATCTCTTTGTCTTCATCTCTATCTATCTATTTCTCTTTATATTTCTACCTCTATATATCTCTGTCTCCTTTATCTATCTTGTTCTCTTTATCTCTTTCTCTCTTGTTGAACTCTCAAAATAGCTCATATCATCTTTGGATCATTGGCATGAAATGACCGATTGGATAAATGGCATGAAAAGTACTATTTCATGAGGCTCTAGTGGAGCCAAATGATCTGGACCAACCCATACCAAGCTCCATGATCTTTAATGTAGTACTAACCTCCAATTTGGAATGCTCATTATATGTGCCATATTTTGATTGTCAACATGAAATGACTGATCAAAAGGTAGTCTATATCTCTACTTCTTTCTCTATCAATCTCCCTCTCTATATATATCTTCAAGTGTGTCTCTCTATTTCTCTCTCCATCTACATGTTTCTCTCTTTTTTTTCTTCTCTCTCTTTCTCCCTACCTCTCTATCTCATTGTCATTGTCTCTCACTTTCTCTCTATTATATTGTCTCTATCTATCTCTAGATCTAGCTCTTTATTTATTTATATCACCATCTCTCTCTAGATCTTTATTTCTTTATATATCTCTCTCTATCTTTGTGTCCTCTATTTCTATCATTTTGTCCCTCTTTGTCAAATTCTTTCTTTATTCAACCCTCTTTTTCTCTCTCTTATCTCTTCCTCTCTCTCCCTCTCCCATGCACCTTTTCTCTGTTTGTTTGTCTTCCTCTAACTCTCTCTTTGTCTCTTTTCTATCTTTCTCTATCTCTCCCCCTCTCTATGTAATTTTGTGTCTATTTTAAATCTCTCTCTCTCTCTCTCTCTCTCTCTCTCTATATATATATATATATATATATACCTCATTATCTATTTTTCCTCTCTTTGTCACTTGTTTCCTCTCTCTCTCTCTCTCTATCTATATATATTTCCCTCATTATCTATTTTCCCTCTCTTTGTCACTTGTTTCTTCTCTCTCTAGATCTCTTTCTCTTTCTCTTTCTCTTTCTCTTTCTCTCTCTCATTACATCTCTTTGTCCCTCTCTATCACTTTACCTCTCTCTATCTACCGATCTCTACCTCTCTCTCTATCTTCCTTTCTCTATCAATCTCTCTATCTATTCTTCTCTCTTCCTTCATCTCTCTCTCTCAAATTCTCTATGTATATCTTTATTTTTCCCTATATCTCTTTGTTGCTTGTAACTTATATCTTTCCACGTCTCTAATCCTCCATCTCTCTCTAGCTCTTTTTCCCTGTCACACACTTCATCTCTGTAAGATTTCTCTCTCCCTATCTCTCTCTCTCTCTCCACATAACATCTTAAGGGTAAATTGTTTAAGGTGGAAGATATGTAGAGTTTGACAAAAAAAGACTTGATGAAATGATTAATCTAGTTGGAGGTTTTGATATGATAATAGTGGAAGCCCCTATAATAATTTAATAGGAAACAACAATATCTCTCTACATATCTCTCTCTCTCTCTACCTCTCTCCTTTTCTATTTCTCTTTATCTCTGTCTCCCTCCCTCCTTCTCTCTCGCACACTTCCTCTCTATGAGATCTCTAATCCTATCTTAGTATATATGTGGTTTCATGATTGCATGCATTCCATATCATCTCAATCTTACATGGTCTCATGATTGTTTTAGTAATGGGTGTCAACTTGGTCACAACTTTATTATTGGATTATATGTATCATGATTCCATTTTACACTAAACTTTTACAATGATTCATTCCTACATGTGTTGTGGGAGATGTCTTAGTCAAAACTCCATAATTTCCTCATTCATTGTGATTCCTTTTCATACCTCATGCCATGTATGCAATTGCATAGAGGTTTCACTCATTTGCTTTACATTTTTGTGAAGCCAAATTCTCCAAACCCTTCCAAAAAAATTTCCCTAGGGTTTGACCTTCTTCCCATCTCTAATTTTTGTAAGCTTTCATATCTCTAGATTAGATCTAAAATTTGTAGGTCATCTTTCTTGTATCCATAGTGATTTGACCTAGCTATTGATTTTTTTACTATGGATTTCCACCAACCATTGTCCTTAGCTTATATTGAAACATGCCTTAAAGGTTTTAATGTATTTTACAATTTTTTACCTCAAATCCATTGATCCTTGGTGACATAATATTCATTTACCACAAAGGATGAAAATACATGGATGCAATATTTCATTTTATATATGACTTTTCATCTTTCATGAAGCTTGTTATTGCCTTCTCTTCTATTTGAGATGGATTTACTTCACTTGCCCATCAAATTCATATTGATTATCCTTCTATTTGATATGGATTTACTTCACTTGCCCATCAACTTCATATTGATTATCCCTCTCATGTCTCACTAATATTAGTGATGATGGTGTTCTTAATGTTGGCTATAATCTATTAGCGATAAGCCTAATGTTGATGATTCTTCTTTTATATCTACTAATAACAATTATCTCTTATCTCTTAAGTACTTTCATTTCTTTTCATGCTATATTTATCAAGGAAAACTAAGATGCTCTTTCAAAAGGAAACAACTAATTTTTATAATAATAATAAGTATAATAAACAATAAATATAAAATTTGTCTCTTATAATATCTAAACATTGATAGATTACAATTATAATAATATACAACTTAAAATTATAATAAAACTTTCTTAATAGTCATCCCTCTCATGTATCACTAATATAAGTGATGATGGTGTTCTTAATGTTGGCTATGATCTGGTTAGCGATAAGCCTAATGTTGATGATTCTTCTTTTATATCTACTAATAACAATTATCTCTTAAAACTAAGACACTCTTTCAAAAGGAAACAACTAATTTTTATAATAATAATAAGTATAATAAACAATAAATATAAAATTTGTCTCTTATAATATCTAAACATTGATAGATTACAATTATAATAATATACAACATAAAATTATAATAAAACTTTCTTAATAGTCAGAAGAGTAACATTAAAGATTTCATAAAAAGAAAGAGTCGCCAATTGAGCTAGGCCCCTGCCCTGCCCATTCCATTAAATAATAAATGTGTTTTTAATTAAAATATACAACTTTAGAATATAATATTATATTGATTTACATTATTAAAAAGCAAAAACATAATAATAAATATAGTTTTAATATTAATTTTTTATATATAAAATATATAACATAATATATTATAAAATAATATACCTTATTTTGTATTATTTCATATATATTTTCTGTGTGATTCCTTTTTATACAAGATTATAAAATAATATTATATATCATATAGAATATATTTTAATATTGTACATTTAAATTATTTAATATTATATATTTATTTTAATATTATTTGTTATTTCTGAGGATGATATAGAGAGGACCATGTAGAAAAAAATATCCTAAGTATGTCCATATATACAAACAAAAACTACTAGGCATATTGAACCCATCTAATGATAACAAACTTATATATACAAACTAATATCTAATATAGGAAAATATTAGAAATTAATTATATAATGTGCATTATATTTTATATAATATATGTATTGTATATGTAATTGAAATATTTAATATGTATATATATTTTTAATACTTATATTCATTTTAGTATACAATTTATATTTAATTTTAATAATTTATAGATTTAGAATAAGATGTTATTTAAGGGAATAGTAAAAATCAATTATATAACATACATTATATTTTATATATAATGTGTGTTATATTTAATTTAAATATTTAATATGTATATACTTTTTTTAATATTTATATCATTTTAATATAATAATATATTAGAAATTTATTTATATTTTATTGATTAAATGAAATATATTTAATTAGGAAAATAAATATTAAAAATTTCTTAAAACTTTGATAGATATAAAGTCTACCATAAAAAAACCTAGCGTTGGAAGTCATAGGAAATAAAATGAATTTTTTTAATATCATGTTATAAAATTCAAGGTATTTATGTACAATCTTGTGTTCACATCTATTGTCCTTGTGTTCCTAGTTGTTTTCTAGGGTTTTGTGTTTAATAAGGAAGATTTTTTTATTTTATTTTAATAGTTAATAATTGTAGAAATATATAAGTTTTAAAAATTAAAAAAGTATAAGATATTTTCTTGACAACAAGTAAATGTTATTTTTAGGGTAAGTCATATTTTAAAGATTACTAATATTTTTTAATTTTAAGAAATTACAAACATATTTAACTTGATAAATTCTTTTGTTAATTTTATTTCTATGAATTTTTTTAATATTATTGTATGGTGAAATTTGCATATCTATGGTATTTCTTATTTAGCTTAGTGTTTATTTTGAGAGTGGTTTGATTAGGACCCTCCCTTGGTTACTTAGTTTAATTTTATTGTATAATATTTTGATGGGTTGTTTCTTTTTTGAAACCATATGATATACTTTCCTACTGTTTTTTTTTAACCACATAAACTTAATGTTTTAATAACTATACATTATCAAATTATGAAACGTAAAACATAATTCCATTATATCAAACTAATTTTAATAAACTATAATTATTTTTCTTAAAACAATAAATAAATTTATTTCATTACAAAGAAAAAATCAAATTTGGAGATTTTAAAACATATAAATTGTGGTCAAAATATTATCTAAAGTAATAAACTTGTATGATTATTAATAAAACTTATCCTCCTTTGTCAGTTGGCCGTAAAGAAAAACTAAGATGGTGACAAATATTTATTAACTCAATTTAAAATAATTGACGATTTTAAAACATACATATAAAACATATAGTTTATTTTAATTTTTTTTATACATAAAAAATACATTCAATACCTTTCTGTTAAAATATTATAATATATCTTTTATTTAAATCACTTATATAATATTATAATTCATATATAATATATACATTATTTTATGATATTCATATTATTAATAATATATTATAAATCACTACTAAACAATAGCAACCAACAAATAAGCTGCTAAAAACAATTTGACGTGGGATTAGGTACATAGTTAGCAAAATATAAATGACCAATAAATACATCTGTAAAGTGACAACATATACATTTAAACTTAAAGTGTAAAATGTAGAGAGATCAGTAGTAAATATACACAATTAAATATAATAGAATTGTAAATTGTAGAAAAATCAGTAGTAAATATAATAGATCAGTAGAAAATTGACATTGTTCACACGGCAAATAATACAGTTACAACTTTTTGTTTATGCCAGCATTGCCAGGATAATAAGGACGAAAGAAGTGACCGACCAGGAAAAAACGGCAACAGAAACAGGAAAAATTTCAGAGTTAGATCTCCCTGCGATATTTTATTTTGTCTGCATACACCCGTGAATGGATTCGAAAAACAAGCCCAAACACTGCTGACAAACCATGGAAAACGAGGATAGGCGAGCCAAAAAACTGGGATGAATGACGGAAAACGGTGATCAGAAATCAATGGTCCACGACGTTGCAATCGTCTTGCATGTCTCTCCACCAATAGAGACCGTTGATTCTCCAAGTCAGCTCACTTGCTCACAAAGCTAATTAGGTTTGCTGGGATTATGCACTAGTTGGTTTGGTACTAATGTAGATTATAGAAAGCATGATTGCCAGTAGAAACATATGTGGGTCATGGCATTTAAGCCATTTGTTAAGTACTGTACTATGTACATTTATAATGATTGATGTTTTTTTTTTTTTTTTTTTTTTTCCACTTTCTCATGCTAAATGAGAATCTCTATCTGCTTGTATTTTTTTTTTAATCTTTAGCACCAATTCTAAATGACAAATTTCATCTGTTGGGAGTGTTTGAGGTTGCTCAAATTTGGCAACTCTTACCTCCTTCGGGAAGTTATTCCTTTAGTACGTATTCTCTTAGAAGCTGAATAGCTGGATATGGTTTAGGACTATATAAATCTTGTTTTATGATTTTCAAAACAAATAGTTTTTGAATGTTATATGTCATTCTTATCTCATTTTGTTAATAGTGTTGATAATCGTTAGTTTTTTTTTTCCCACTTTCTCATGCTAAATGAGAATCCCTATCTGCTTGTATTTTTTTTTTAATCTTTAGCACCAATTCTAAATGACAAATTTCATCTGTTGGGAGTGTTTGAGGTTGCTCAAATTTGGCAACTCTTACCTCCTTCGGGAAGTTATTCCTTTAGTACGTATTCTCTTAGAAGCTGAATAGCTGGATATGGTTTAGGACTATAGAAATCTTGTTTTATGATTTTCAAAAAAAATAGTTTTTGAATCTTATATGTCATTCTTATCTCATTTTGTTAATAGTGTTGATAATTGTTAGTCATTAATTTCAGACAAATCACTTATTAAGAGTTATAGATTAAATAAGGTTGTTATGACTTACATTCTCTTAATACTCTAGCGTATTTCACCTAGTAAATTGGAAGAAGAGATTATATTGTTGGGATATGTTAGATTTGGTTGTGCCTATTAGAAACAAATAATATGTAATCTTTTCATGATCTCCATATAGATGCATTTGATAATTTCTCATTAATGTATGCAAACATAGACAATGAATATGGGGCTCTTGGCTTTTGAATTGAATAATTCTTACGCTATGATTTTAATAGAGAACTCTTTTATATACTCAAATACATGTTTCATAGTATAAATTACCCTAATTTGAGTTAATATCATTATGGATTAGAATATTCTTGCGAATGCATTATTATCGAGGGTTTAGGATATCAAGCGAGATACCCTTGAGCTATTTAGACTTGGATTCCATCGATAATCATGAAAATTCCTTAGATCAATTTTGCTTGTTGGAGCTTATCTTATGTGTACTTTAGACCCCATATTATTGCTAAAAAAATATGTATTTAAGCCAACCTTGTGGTTGCAAGTTTAAGTTATCGAACTACGAAGCCTCTACACTGCACGTATGTAGGCAAGGCCATCACGGATGAGCCCTCGAGGCATTATGTCTAACCCTTAGGTCCTCTTTTCTATTCTTTTCATGCACTGATATCTAATATGTATATTTATTGATCTTGGGAGAGTAACATTATTTGTAGATGTGTAGGTGATATGTTCATACATGGTATCAATCCTATTTGGAAGGTCATTTAATGGTTTCATTTTATACCTCTCTTGACAAAACAAATTTGAATTGTTATATATACGCATGGATAGCTTAACTGTTCTTCTATGATGATGTATATGTTATGATTGATCTTTACTACAGTTCTATGCTTCATTTAAAAATTGAGCCATGATGTATTAAATTATTTATCCTACATGATTGAAGTTTCCTATTTCTCCAATAGGCTATTGTATCATGGTTATTGAAGTTGTGTATGGCTTTGTAAGGAAAGGTAATACATCTGGTAAACATTTATGACAATTGACACAAAAGTATGGTAAGATACACAAATTTGTTCATTGTATGTGATATGTTTTATGTCAAAAAAAAATTTGTACTTATGATATTATTACTTTTACATTAAAATAAAATCATTTGACAATATTTTAGGAATTAATCATTAGATCTCAGTTCATGCTCAGGTGTAACAGCCTGAGCATGACACTTTCTATTTCAAATTTCTCACAATGATTTTCTATAGAATGTGCTACTTCAAGAAAATGAGATGGGTTGGTTACAATGCAAGAAAGGAATTCCATAAAAATTAAGGGCATGAAGTCCAAATAAATGGAAAAGAGTTTCTCTATGTATGATGAGGAGGTAACTTCCACCATCTATGCTTTTGGAAAATTCATTGATCATTCGGCTTGTGGTATATGTGTGGTAGAGAGGAATCACAAGGGATTGAAGTTCTTCTTGGATCAACATGATGTGAATGATGAGCATAAATAAGGGCTAAGGAAAATATAATTCTATGATTTTGATAGAATGCATGAAGGGTAGAAAGAATGTAGTTTTTGATGATTCTACCAAAATGCCTATTTCTTGTTTTGTCATTTATGGTAATTTCCTAACATGGTAGAATATGTCATAAATGTATTTTCCACTATCATTTTTGAAATTTTGTTGGGTGATCAATATGTGCTAGTGGATGGACTCAGAAAGTGCATAGTCTTCCATTAGATTGAACTGTTGTATACAGATTCAATATCTAGAGTTTGGTGGTGTATTTGTTGCTGCTATATGATGTTAATTGTTGTTCCTCAATTGTACTCTTGCTGTTATAGATCAGATCATGAAGCTACATTTAACATATTTCAAGTTGAGGCAAAGTTTGAAACAATTAGTGTAGTTTTCAGCAGGGTGTATCTCCACAATTCAAAGGTAAAAGAAGTAATTATTTCCAAGTTGCGTATTTTTCATTGTGGAGGATGCATTGACTGTTATAATAGTCCTATAAGTTGTAAAAATTAGATTTATGACACAATAAGAATTTTCAAGTGTTTTTGGTACAAATTGTCTAGTGCTAGTGCATATACACAGTTGGGAAGAAAGGTTGTGAAAGGAATAATATTGATGGAAAAGCAATGGAGACATACTACATACCAACTAATAGCATGGGTAAGTTGGTTATACCTTGGATATTGTTACATAAATATCACTAAACTTAGGTACACTTCTATGAGATTTGCCAAAATGCTAAAGAGGGAGTTGGATAAAACTGCATTTAGAGAGTCTACATAAGCTCTTTGTAAGGATGTAGATTAGTTTGAGAATTCAAGAGAAGGCAACAATCATCTACATATCCAAGGGCCCAGATTACATGGATATTTTTATTTGATTCATGAAATTGGTACAAAGGAATTTGAGTATTTAGGTTTGCATGGTGTGCCTTGGTAGGAGTTACATCATCTAAAGATCTAGGCTCTATGGACATTACACTATGATTCATCATTTGAGTTTTCAATTTCTTGTGGGCAAGAAATTTTTGGAAGGGTGGAGTTGTCATGTCCCCTTTTTATTTAATTCATGCTAGAGGAGATATTATCCCATTTCAAATATTTTCCTTGGGCTAAGGTATGGAAATTGGGAAATAATATTTAAAATTGATTATTTGGACCCAAATCATTTATTATTTCTTATTTTTGATAAAAGGGGTCAAATAATTATTTTAATGATATCATTTGGATAATTTTCTCAAGGAAGGTCATGGGATTTATTATGAGGAGGTTTGTAAGCTCTAGGTTTAGGTGGCAATCTATTATTACCAGATTCTTTGGTAGTTTTTATGACAGCTTGCATGTTGGGAGTTATTATTTAATTCTGGTCAAGAATCTTGCAACAAACATAATAGTGAGTGTATTTGGAGGGAAATTGATCAAAATAATATTATTTTATTTAATTTTCCAAGAGGGGTTCATTTGGGTTTTCTCCATTATAAATTTTAAGGTAAATACACATTTCAAGCATCATATTTTACCATACAGAAACTCAGCCAAAATTTGTATTGAGCACTTGTGTTTAAGCAATCAAACCTAAGGATGAAAACCCTTGGGTTTGCTAGAGATCAGAGGATAAAAAACCTTTGATTTTAGTATTTAGAAGACAAAAACCCTTTAACTACAAGAGAGAAATATCATCCAGAGGTTGTATTGGAGTTTATTAGAATAGTTTGTAGTTTTGGGTGTGATTATTTGTAGGTTTTCAAGTATCATTTGTGAAGAAAGAATTTCCAAATTTTTGTGTTTCTTATATTGCTATTGTAAATGATTTAAAACATTACTTTTATATTCTTGAGGGTTTCCCATATGCTTCTTTCATATTTTTGGGGGAGTCTAATGCAATTTGGTGCAAAAATTGTGAAATCTAGGACATTGGGAGCATCCCGTTTGTAGTAGGTTTTGTGGGTTTGATTAAATTTAGTTTCTTATGTCATTTTTGTATATTTTTCTACTTTATTAGCATAATTTGTGAGTTTATATCAGTTTATATCAATATGAGAAGTCCCAATAATTTATGTGCAAAACTATGTCAAATCGGGTGGCCGAACAATGAAGAAATCGATGGATTTTTGTGGGTATTTCATTTAATGAATAGAAATAATTTCATGAGGGTTTGAGCTACATATTTTACTACAAAATTTGCTATGGTTTATTTTATTTTAATTAATTTGGCAAAATAATCCATTTGGGTCATTACACACTTAAGGAATCTTAAGGTGTGTATGTATGTAAGGTCTCAAAAGCATTTTTAGGTGATACTAAACAATTGAATAATTCTCAAAGGAAAAGTAACATGAAAGTCAACACTAATGATGTAGTTCACAAGAAACCAAAGGTCATAACTAGTTCTTCTCAAAGAAATATTAGAATACATTATCCAAAGAAATCTCATTGCATGCACTTGCAAACCACCTTTTATTCAAGAATTTTAGCAAAGGAGGACCATATTGAGACTCATATTTTCCATACCTCAAAATTGCTAAGTCTTGTCAAAATTCCTCAAATTTTCCTAAGGTAAGGATGTTAAAAAATCTAATAGTTCCAGTTGGTTGGAATTATGCCAAAGTAAGATATGCATAATGTTAAGAAGCCAAATAGGTATATGCAGTTCAAATTTGGCCAAAATATGATGATTTTTGGCTAAGTTATAATCATCACTCCATCTGGATGTTCAGACATCTGGTTTCATGTCTTTGTATTCTTATTGGGTTGTTTTCAATATCTAGACCCAGTTGTATTCCTTTGTATTTATAACCAGATATTGGGTCATGTCTCATGTCCAGATCCAATTGGCTTTCTTTATTTTTTCCATCAGGATATTCAGTTGCACTAATATGTTTGGTTTGGCCAAGTGAGGTTTGACTAGGATAGATATATTAGGCAAGATATGTTGAACACATCCAGAGACTGAGAGGGAGGGTGAATCAGTCTATACAAAAATTTAACTACTTCATTCATAGATTAAATCAAATTACTTAGATAATTGAAAGTAAAGCATGCACCACATTAATCAACACAATAACACCAAGATTTTTATGTGGAAAACCCAAAATGGGAAAAACCACGATGAGTGTTAGCTCACAATATATAATGCCCACTTCTATAAATATTTACAAATTTATTTTAGGGCTACAACCCAAGGAAGCTGCTACTCCCCACTAACTTGCAAACTAAGGCTACAACCTTAGGCAAGATACAAAGACCTGCTGAAGAGACTCACTATTTGATACTAGGATACATGAAAATTACAATGAAAGCATAAACATGAACTGCTGTGAGAGAAGCATCTGACTTATGTTGATGTTGCAGTCCCATTTTTATGATCAATTACTCCATCATATTGAATTTGCACACTTCATGCTTGATATTCATCTCTCATTCACACACACTTCACAAAATACTTTGTTCTTCTATATATATCCTCCACAACAACTCAAATCCTTAATTAGGTTAGCACCAAAAAGACGTTTATATGAAACGTGTGATCAACAAGCCATGTCATCCACCAAAGAGCTATGCGGTAGAGAAGGAATACAAAATATCAACATGCGGAGTAGGATATAATCATTACAATCCTTGAAATCATTATCAAAACTCCCATGCAACAACCACTGATAGAATATTGAAAAATTGTTCCTTTACAATGGGTCGGACACACTGTTGTACCTTCCAATAGTGCAAAAACATTTTGTGGAGATCCAAAACACTTGATACTCAAATATAACATATAAGACACCTGTATACACCTTCTATCCAAATTGCAAAGTTGTATCTATAACTGCGAAGAAATGAGGAGCAAGATATGTTCTCCTTTATGACTATTTAAACACTGAAGCCCTGTTTTCCAAACTGCTAAATCAAAAACACTCTTCCGCAAGTCCAAACGACATGAAATTTGAAGCATACATTCATCATACCATTATCTACCTGTCCTCAAATCCACAAAGTCATATCTTCAATAGCGGTAAAGTGCAAAGAAAAATATGGATTTAGAGTAACCAAAACTCTTACAAAAATAATATAAGTATATATTCTGAAGTATACTGGATCATATCCCAACAACTTGAAAATGCAAGAGAGAGCATATATAATAGTCTTCTTCTGCAACATTTGTGCAATACTTTTGTCTAAGGACTATTGCAAGTATGTGCCTAAGTGGTGTTGTCATTGATGTCAACATATCCTTGTTGCCATTGGTGTCAACTGTATCCTATCTTGTTGTTTGTATAGAAGACCAAACTGTTGAGGATATTAAGAAAATTAATGGAGATTAATATATGTGGACCATATGGCTATGCAGAGGTTTATCTGAAGAAGCTTCATTTAAGATTTGAGAGGTTTGCATTAAGATCTGAAGAAGTTATAGCCATTTGAGTAAAATTGGTTCCTACATTATTCAGGAGAGACAAAGTGATAGGAAAGAGGTCCAGGTTGCTCTGATAATATATAAAATGATGATCTATGGATCTAGAGGCATGTCTGGGAAATTAGTATGTATCATCAACTCTAGTGGTTCATGGTTTGGAGGTCTACAATCTATCTTTCTAGTTTGACAGTCATGGCAGATAGTGTTCTTGAGGTTCCGAAGGAAGATACAAATGATTCTAGCAATTTGATTTAAAGTGAATGTTATTGGTAATTTAAATGGGCTTGTGGAGGTCTTTGGATCATGTGGCTACTATGTTGGAGGTCTGTACTGAAGTTTGAGCTTGTTGATTGAAGATTTCTTCTTTGAGGTTGATGTTCTTCCCAGTCTTGGCCGACCGGATGTTTCTTGCATGTTGCAGATGATCTAAGAGCATTTTTATGAAGCATGGCATGATTGTAGAAAAAGATTCAAGTCTCAGTTATGTTTGTCCGATAGTGTGATGATCCATGTCAAGTTTAGCTAACCTTGTTGATCATTCCAAGGTTAATGAAGCATATAAATACTTGTTGAAAAGCATCCTTGTACACAATGAATTAAATCCGAAGAAGGGATCAAAAGTAGAGTAGAGAAGAAGAGGAGCAAAGGGAATACAGAGTGAAGAGTCAGAAGAGAAGAATTTGAAGATAAGAGTAGAAGTTTTGAGCCTTCAAAGGGACTGATTCAGGCATGAATGTAGATGTTATTTCTCAGTTCATTATCTCTGTATAAATCATAATTTCTTATAGACAGTGACCCTTTTCTTGAGTAGTGAGCTCTAGGCAGTGCGCCCGAAGGCATGTGCCTTCTATTTTCTTAAGTACTTTTAACAGGGTATGCATTTTTGTGGGTTAACCCCCATCGTGGTTTTTCCCTTAACCGGGTTTTCCACGTTAAATTTCTGGTGTTGTGTGTTAATGTTGTTTCTGCTCATATGTTGATTTATGCTTAAATGTTTTCATCATTAATCTGATTATAAAGAAGATTTAAAAGGTTCAGAAAAGGTTAAAGTTTAAGGACAACTAATTCACCCCCCCCTCTCTCAGTTATCTGGACTATTTCCAACAATTGGTATCAGAGCCAAGTTCCTCTAAAAGAAGCTTGACCGCTTGAGGAGATCCAAGATGTTGATCTACAAAAAGGAAAGTCTGAGATTTGATGGAACAAATTACTCCCTCTAGAAGGTACGCATGCAGTGTCATCTAGAATGTATGGGTGATGTCTTTTGGACAATAACCAAGAATGTGTATAAGATTCCAAAGAATGGACCTTCAAATATAGATGAACTCAGAGATGCTGAACGCAACACTTGAGCCAAAGAAGCATTATTGAGTGCCCTGTCTGATACCAAATTGGCAAACGTCCTGGATTTGCAAACTACTCATGAGATCTAGAGTAAATTGGAAAATCTGTATGAAGGTGACAAATATGTTAAATGTGCCAAGCTACAAATCCTGAAGGGTAAATATGAAAGATTAGTAATGAGTGAAGATGAAAACATTACTTCCTACATACAAAAAGTAAATGAACTTGTGACCAGTATCAGAAATGCAGGTGGAGTATTGGATGAATCAGAAATTGTTGCCAAGGTGCTTAGATCCTCACCTGCAACTTACAAGCACAAGGCTGCAGCCATTGAAGAAATCAGGACAGTAACATCAGTCACAAGAGATCAGTTTGTTGGCAAGCTTTCAGCATTTGAAATGAGTGAGTTTGGAGATTCTCTTCCTAAGTCTGAATCTACATTCAAGGCCAGTGTGTATGGAAATCAAAAATATGATCCAGGTGAAAGCTCTTCTACAAGATCAAATAGATTTGTGAAGATAAGAAAGGATCTTGAAGATATTGAAATAGAAACTATAGATCTTGAAGCTCTCATTTCCAAACAAATGCCAAGAGGATCCGGTAAGTATGAAGGAAAGTTGCCACTCAAATGTTTTACTTGTAATAAGATTGGTCATTTTGCTTCAAGGTGTCAGGAGAAGTTTTCAAAACCAAACCCTAACAGGTACAAGGGTTAGAAGAATTGTTACTATGTCCAAGAAGCTGGAGAAGAAGGAGTCATAGATGATGAATCTGATCATGGAGAAGGTGATTGGGTGTTCATTTCTATTAAAGAAGAAGATCTAATGTCTACTGAATCTGCTAGCTGTGTAAATATAGAAAGTGCCTTGGCTGCTCAGGTTGTTGAAAAGGATGAATGGGTGATTGATAGTGGATGTTCTCATCGTATGACTATAGACAAGAGTAAGTTTTTGAGTTTTGAAAATTATGAAGGAGGACTTGTGAAATTTGGAGACAACTCAGCTGGTAGAATATGTGATAGAGGATCCATCTCTTTTGATGGTAAGAACATGACCAATAATGTTCTGTATGTGGAAGGACTGAAGCATAATCTTCTCAGTGTTGGACAATTGGTTGACAAGGGTTATGATCTTCATTTCAAGGATGGAAAATGCAAAATCTTGGAAAGCTCCAGAACTGAAATTGCATCCGGTACTCAGACTAAAGGTAACATCTTTCACTTAAGTAGTTCAGGCAAAAGTTGTTTGATTTCTCAAACAAATCAAAGTTGGTTATGGCATAGGAGGATGTGTCATGTAAATTTGTATAACATTGTCAAAATAAGTTCCACTCAAGCTGTAAGAGATCTTCCAAGACTTGTGAAACCTGATAGTATATATAGAGATTCTCAATTGGGAAAACAGAACAAAATTTCATTCAAAAGTAAGGAACAAGGTTCAAGTGGGAGATTGGAACTGGTGTATATTGATCTCTGTGGTCCTGCTAGAATTAGTAGTGTGCAAGGAGACATATATTTCATGCTGCTAATTGATGACTACTCCCAGATGATGTGGGTAACCTTCCTAAAAGAAAAATTAGAAGCTCTTGATAAGTTTAAGGTGTTCAAGATGATGGTTGAAAATGAAATTGGTGGGAAATTAAAATGTCTGAGATCTGATAGGGGTGGAGAATTCACTTTCAGTGAGTTTGATGCTTTTTGTGAAAAGCATGGGATAAAAAGACAATTATCTGCTCCTAGGACTCCTTAGCAAAATGGAGTTGTGGAAAGGAAGAATCGGACCATTCAAGAAGCTGCCAGGACCATGATGATGGAAACAAATGTTCCTCATGTTTATTAGAG
The DNA here is from genome assembly GCA_027924645.1 of Cunninghamia lanceolata. Classification (NCBI taxonomy): domain Eukaryota; kingdom Viridiplantae; phylum Streptophyta; class Pinopsida; order Cupressales; family Cupressaceae; genus Cunninghamia; species Cunninghamia lanceolata. The sequence continues at coordinate 7,822,400 of BSBN01000082.1, forward strand.
GGAAGTTGTGAGTACTATTGTCTACACTCTTAACTGGGTGCAGATCAAAGGAAATTCTGGTAAAACTCCTTATGAACTATGGTTTGGTCATCCTCCTACTGTGAGATATTTTAGAGTTTTTGGTAGTAAGTGCTATATCAAAAGAGGTGAGGATTTAGGCAAGTTTGATGCAAGAAGTGATGAAGGAATATTCTTGGGATACTTTACTCAAAGTAAGGCTTACTGGTGCTTCAAAAGAGGTTGAAAAAGATTGTTGAAAGTGCTAATGTTAAAGTTGATGAAAGCAAAGAAGGTCATTCCAAGTATTGCGGATATGATTCAAATGATCAAGATGAAAGTTAAAATCAAGGAAGGCAAGATCAAATTCAGACTCAGATCCAGATTGATTTGGTGACTCCAGTAACTCAAGAGATTAGTGTAGAAGATGAGAATCCAGTTCAAGAAACAGAAGTTCAAATAATTCCCAAAACCCCCAGGTATGTAAGAATGAATCATCCTGAAGATCAAATCATAGGAGATAAAAATAAAGGTATTCGAACTAGAAGAAGAGTTGTTGAAGATCAAGAAGAGATTTGTTTGATTTCAAAGATTGAAGCTACATCAGTAAGTGAAGCTTGCAATGATGAAAACTAGGTTAAGGCAATGGAAGAAGAATTGGTGCAAATTGAAAAGAATCACACTTGGGATCTTGTTCCCAGACCTAAGGACAAAAATGTGATTGGAACCAAATGGGTCTTCCGGAATAAATTGAATGAAGATGGTGAGGTTGTAAGAAACAAGGCAAGGTTGGTATGTAAAGGTTATTCTCAAGTGGAAGGAATTGACTTTGAAGAAAATTTTGCTCCGGTGGCAAGGATAGAGGCAGTCAGATTATTTCTTGCCTTTCCTGCCTTCAAAGATTTTAAAGCTTATCAGATGGATGTTAAATCAGTATTTCTAAATAGAGATTTGGAGGAAGAAGTCTACATTGAACAACTGGAAGGATTTCAGTTGTCTGATCAAGGAGATATGGTATGTAGACTAAGAAAAGCCTTGTATGGACTCAAGCAAGCTCCAAGAGCCTAGTATGCTAGATTGGATAAGCATTTGTTTAAGCTAGGATTTAGCAAAGGTGCCGCTGATAGTAATCTATACTTCAAGATAAATCATGAGGGCATTCTAATTGTTGAGGTCTTTGTTGATGCTATCATTTTGGTGGAAATGAATGCATGTGCAAAGCATTTGCTGATCAGATGAAAAGTGAGTTTGAGATGTCAATGTTTGGTGAGATGAACTTCTTCCTAGGTCTACAAATTGTTCAGTCAGATAAAGGTATTTTCATATCTTAGTCCAAGTATGTGAAAGAATTGTTGAAGAAATTTGGAATGGAAGATTCAAAGCTAGTAGGTACTCCTATGGTAACTGGATGCAAGCTAAGCAAAGATGATGACTCCCCAAAGGAAAACTAGAAAAGGTATAGATTAATGATTGGAGGATTGCTCTATCTAATTTAGACCAAACTTGACATCATGAATGCAGTTGGACTTGTTTCCAGATTTCAATCTAATCCAAAATAATCCCATGTTGTGGCAGTCAAAAGAATTTTTTGATATCTCAAGGGGACAATTGATTATGAACTGTGGTATCCAAAGGATAATGATTTCACTCTTCATGCATATACAGATGTTGATTGGGCAGGAGATGTGGATGACAGAAAAAGTACTAGTGGTGGCGCATTCTTCTTGGGAAGAAGATTGGTCTCTTGGATGAGCAAAAAGCAAGAGGCAATTTCTCTGTCTACTGCAGAGGCAGCGTATATAGCAGCAACAAATAATTGTTCTCAAGTTCTATTGATGAAGCAAATGCTAAAGGACATCAGAATTGTGTTTGAGGAGCCAGTCACAATTTTCTATGATAATTCAAGTGCTATAAGCATTTCCAAGAATCCGGTATTGCACTCTAAGACAAAGCATATATCTATCAAGTTTCACTTCTTGAGAGAGAAAGTTAATGAGAATGAAGTCAAGTTGGAGTTTGTGTCTTCCAAAGATCAGATTGTGGATATCTTCACTAAGCCTCTTCCCAAAGATACTTTTGAGTATCTCAGAGAAAAGTTAGGGGTTATCACCCCTCCTGATTAGATCTAAGATGCACTAAGGTGCATCAGTCCGGTGGAATTCACATTCATATCTTATGATCCGAATTGATGTTAAGGACGTACTACTCAAAGGGGGAGTAGTCAATATGAAAATTTTGGGATCAGTCTGAAGCAAAAAGGGAGAACAGATAGCAAATATGTGCCCTTTGCCATTGATGTCAAAGGGGGAGAGAAGCCATGTGAAAAACTAGTTGTTGATGTAAGGGGGAGCAGTAAAGAAAGTAGTTGTAGAAGTGAGAAGAGAAAGGGGGAGAAGTTCTTGTCTTGATTGTTAAATTTAGTTTTTCACATCATATGTTGCCATCAATGACAAAGGGGGAGATTGTTGCAAATATGTGCCTAAGTGGTGCTGTCATTGATGTCAACATATCCTTGTTGCCATTGGTGTCAACTGTATCCTATCTTGTTGTTTGTATAGAAGACTGGACTGTTGAGGATATTTAGAAAATTAATGGAGATTAATATATGCAAACCATATGGCTATGCAGAGGTTGGTCTGAAGAAGCTTCATTTAAGATTTGAGAGGTTCACATTAAGATCTGAAGAAGTTATAGCCATCTGAGTAAAATTGGTTCCTACATTATTCAGGAGAGACAGAGTGATAGAAAAGAGGTCTAGATTGCTCCGGTAATATAAAATGATGATCTACGGATCTAGAGGCATGTTTGGGAAATCAATATGTATCATCAACTCCAGTGGTTCATGGTTTGGAGGTCCACAAGCTATATTTCTAGTTTGACAGTCATGGTAGATAGTGTTCTTGAGGTTCCAGAGGAAGATACAAATGATTTTGGCAATTTGATTTAAAGTGAATGTTATTGGTAATTTAAATGCACTTGTGGAGGTCTTTGGATCATGTGGCTACTATATTGGAGGTCTGCACTAAAATTTGAGCTTGTTGATTGAAGATTTCTTCTTTAAGGTCGATGTTCTTCCCAGTCTTGGCTGACCGGAAGTTCCTTGCATGTTGCGGATGATCTAAGAGCATTTTTATGAAGCATGGCATGATTGTAGAAAAAGATTCAAGTCTCAATTGTGTTTAGCCAACAGTGTGATGATCCACGTCAAGTTTAGCCAACCTTGTTGATCATTCCAAGGTTGATGAAGCATATAAATACTTGTTGAAAAGTTGTTGAAAAGCATCCTTGTACACAATAAATTAAATCCGAAGAATGAATCAAAAGCAAAGTAGAGAAGAAAAGGAGCGAAGGGAGTATAGAGTGAAGAGTTAGAAGAGAAGAATTTGAAGATAAGAGCAGAAGTTTTGAGCCTTCAAAGGGACTGATTCAGGCATGAATGTAGATGTTATTTCTCAGTTCATTATCTCTATATAAATCATAATTTCTTATAGGCAGTGAGCCTCTTCTTGAGCAGTGGGCCCGAAGGCATGTGCCTTCTATTTTCTTAAGTACTTTTAACAGGGTACACATTTTTGTGGGTTAACTCCCACCATGGTTTTTCCCTTAACCAAGTTTTCCACGTCAAAATTATGGTGTTGTGTGTTCATGTTGTTTCTGCTCATATGTTGATTTATGCTTAAATGTTTTCATCATTAATCTGATTATAAAGAAGATTTAAAAGGTTCAAAAAAGGTTAAAGTTTAGGGATAACTAATTCACCCCCCTCTTAGTTGTCTGGACTATTTCCAACAAGGACAACACTTCTTCTTGTTCATTGCATTAATACAACATATACCATCAATCTTCAAACATAGTTGCCATCAATGACAACCTGTGTAGACAATCTCTAATGCACTCTCCAGATGTTGTTGACATCAATGACAATCAATGCCAACAATCTCTCCCTTTGTCATTGATGGCAACACACGCCAAAAATACCAAAACTTCTCCCCCTTTGACATCAAGGGTAAAGGGTGCACTATATACACCAATCATAACAAAACTTCTCCCCCTATCTCAAAATTGATCTTATCATTTATATTTACATACCCCCCCCTAAGAAGTATCTTATATCATTCCAGAATTGGATCTATGTACACAAAATTGATATCTTCTATTCTTCCGCTTATGTACATTGAATCAAGAAATAAACAAAAAGGAGTAAACTTTACTTGCTGAAAGGAAGAATGTTCTTGTAGATGGCCTTCAGGTACAATAGCGTGGAGCCCCAATATTTCTTAGCAGATGTAAGTATTTGTGCCTGCCCAAAGATCTGCGGATATAACATTTTTGCTTCTTCTACTGAAGATAGTGTAACTGCCATCTGGAATACCTTATCAGCTTCTGTTAGCATTCCTGTCAGTGCTACCATTCTCAAACTGACAATCTCTCTTAGTTGACTTATTTGATCTTTGATTTGCTCTTTTTGACTCTGAAGCTACTTAATGAGTGCATGAGATTTTTCAATTTGATCCCTTAATGATCCTTTTTTATCTTTAATGGTTCATATGTTACATAAATATTGGATATATGCAACTCAAGGCCATAAATTTGGTCTTTTAGATCCTTTGTTGTCATAGGCCATGTTAGGAAGAATTGATATAATACATTTGCTTCTTCTAAAGATTTTTGAATGCTCTTTACACTATTTGCAAACATTTTATGTGCATTGGAACATTTGTCTGATAAATCTATCAATCTATTATTATTTATTTGTTCCAATACATTTTTCTCAGCTTCTTTCTCCAGAAACACAGATTGATTGTTGAATGACTCTAGTAGTTTTTTCATCTATTGAACATGAGTTAGGGAAACATCCCTCTTAGATTTCGGTACCACTTTCTTAATGGCTCTCATTGATTCTTCTAGAAGCTCATTTCCTTCCACCTGAGACTGCAAAGTTTCCTATTAAGCAGTGGCTTGGAATATATTTCCCAATTGAAGCTTCCGTAGAGGAGAAATATTGGACAAATTAATTTGTCCGTCCAAAATAGGTAGCTAAAATAATTGTGGAGAAGCAACTGACTAAATCTATCTTTGTTGTTCCAAGAATTGTTTAATGGAATCAATTGGGGAGGCTATTGGATCATGAGTAGAGCTCCCTACATCTGTATTCACTTGCTCCTCTTCTAAATCAATGACATTATGTGATTTTGGGTTCTCTAGAGAGGAATTGTCCTTATCATTACTAGTCTGTACATTATCATCATGTTCCCCTTCATCTTCTTTGTCTGAGTTTGAGATTCTCATCTAGCGCAATAGCTCCTTCTTTGTCCCTTTTTAGAGCTTTCTACAAACTCTCTGGTACTTTAGGCAAAATTTCATCAAGGGACTTGTACCTCATCATATACATAGAAGTTTCCTTCTTAATAGTGGCTTAATCCTTAGGAGGAGCTCCTAGATGAAGTTTCATAGTTTCATCAAACAAATTGAAATAAATAATTACATTATAAATTGCATCTAGATATATAGGTTCTCTAGGAGGAAGTGATGGTACCTGAGTGGCACTCTTCATGCTCTTTTTAAACAGGGGAGCTGGCTCCTCCTCCTCCTCTTCTTCTTCTTCACTATCAATCTCCTCTACATCAGTTTCTTTCTTCTTCTCTTGCTATACACCCTTGGATGGCTTCTTCTCACTAAATTTTATCTATGTCTGAGTCTCTAAAGGATGTGTATGTCTAATAGAGGTTGTCCTTGCATAAGTGGTAGGTTGTGGACCACTGACAACAGATTGTGAAGTAGATCTTCCTATCCTTCTTGGTGTAGAATGCTCAGAGGCAAGTGGCACTACATATTTCACAGCATTCTATGTAGTGAAACCTCTAGGTGGAATACTAAACTTTTTGAATAACTTTTCTTTGTTCTTCTCTAAATCTTCTTTAGCCTTTTTGTTGCATAATTTGTCCAGAATCTCTTCATATGTTCTAAATCTCTCACATTTAGGGTCTTTGGGCTGACTTAGTAAGACCCCTACATAAGCCTTAACTTCTTCATTTGGTACTTCATATGGAAGCTAAGGAATCCATGAAGTCCTAGGCTCAACGGCTACCATGTGGAAAAAATCCTTATCCACAAGAAATTTTATTTCATCTTTATATTTTCTAACCAAATTAGAAGAAATTCTATCTCTATTGTGCATTTTAGTTTGAAAGGTTTTGAAAAACCCCAGAAGATAGTTTTACAGCTTTGTGAATCAAAGATTCTTATATACTCTTTAATCTGTGCTACTATAGGCCTATGTTGTTACCATATTTTTCCTTTATATCTAGGTAGCTCATTCATGAAATAAAATTCTAGGCAAATGATCAAGGAACCATACTTAAAATTGTAGCATGCCTCCTTTATTATTCTCAGGTTCTCTAAAAATTGATCCTTCATGACTTCACATAAGTCAAGATCCTTACCCTCCTTAGCCATCTAATAGGTAGTATGTATGGATGTAGCAGTTGTAGATCCCTCTCTGTTGGAGTAATACACCTTGTATGCAATGCCCATTGCTGCATATTTCACACTAGGGTCAATAATGTCATCTATAGTTAAAGTCCTCTTGTCAAACTTGGCACCTGTCAATTTAGTGACTTTTTCATTCTTGATTGATTTGAGCTATGGTACGGGTCCAGTGGAACATAACCCTGTTCTTCCCTAATAACTTCTTTTATTTGGTAGGGTTTGTCAAGGTATATGAGTTCATCATGAATTCTACTAAGGATATACCTAACCCAGTCGTGCTCATTACAGAAATTTAGAAAATCTTTCCACACATCCAAACATTTTGCTCCAATGTTGACATACTCAGGTTTGTAATGAATATCATCATCATCCAATAGTTTATACCTTAGGGTTTCAAACTTGACATGGTCTATCTCATCCAATTTTGCATGAATATATATCCTAACATCTTCTGTATATACCAGAGATGCAAGAACAGTAGATAATGCTCTATTTTCATCGATTTTTGTTACCTTATATGGATGCTTCTTAAATTTTTGTCGGGGTTCATCAACAATGTTGATAATTGAGGGGTAAAAGGGGTATCCATTATAAACAATCATGATAACATGAATTAGGGTTAAGCAGTATGAAGAATACCTCTAAAATTTGCTGCTAGGGTTTCACTTTTACACTTTGATGCTCTAAGATACCAAACACTTTCAAGTGCTCCTTTTCTCATTAGAAAAGATCTTCAAAAGCTTCAAATGCAAAATGAGATCAAATCATATGACAATCACATAAATAGATCTAACTTTTGTCGTAAATGCTCTTCCTTTTTGATAGATTCTCTACCACTGAAACCCTAAATCATTCTGTAATCTGCTGCATTGAAATATTTTTCTCTAGAGTTTTGGGGATATGAAACTTCATTGTCTTACCTATATCCTCCTTTGAGGATTCCATGTTGTTGTGATGTTCACAACACGCCCCATTTTGCCCCTTAGCAAAACGAGGACCCCTGCTGTCGCTTTGCTTTTTGCTTCTGCTTGTGTTTTTTCTGCTTTCTAGCGGTTTGGTAAAAATGAGTCAGGTGCATCATCATCATGAAGGTCAGGATGAGGTTGATCATCATCATGAGGTTAGTTTGTCAAAGTTCATATTTTGCTTCTGTGACCTCATATTTAGAAAGAGCTTGAAATTCCATGCAGGTTTCCCTTTTACATCACTTGAAAATTCGTCCATATGTGGAAGTTATGCACAGTCAAAGTTTTGGTCAAACCTGATATTCGATGAGGAGGATCATCATATTTTTATATATCCTCAGTCATGTTGTCAAGGTCATCATGATCTTGATCTATCACTTGATAAAATCATGCAGTCGAAATATCCGGACGTCAATCTTAGGTGATAGTGTGTTTTACCCGTCAAATGACCTTATGCGCATCGTGAGCATCATGTTTTGAGTGTAACCCAATATTTCATAACAACGAGCATCATGATATTTTAACATCACCTGATATTATAATATCATGCTGATGTTATAATATCACCCTGCTTAGAAAATCCACCATCTGCATATTTGCATGCGCATGTCAATATCCTGATGATCATCATCATCCTGATCTTTCAAGGGAGGATCATATTTACTGATATTCGCCAATATGATGATGACATTATCATATCCTCCTGATCTCCTTTTGCATGATCATGATGATCACCCTATCTTTTAAGGGAGGGTGATATTCCATTCCTCAACAGCATGATCATATTTTAAATATCACCTTAGCGCTAACCTGATGATGACCTCAACTCATCCTCATGCTCCGAAGATGAAATATGATGATTACGTCATCATGATATTCGATGAGGAGGATCATCATTTTTTTATCCTGTCATGTTGTCATGATCATCATGATCCTGTTTGTCTACCCGATATTTCGTAATGTCCTCCTGCCGAGAAATATGACCTTTTGCAAATATCCTGATGACGTCATCCGAAACTTCTCACGCTGATGGGCGGGAATGTACATAGCGGTGGAGTTTTAAAGCGTTTTTTGGCGCCCGTGGCATTCTTTCGGTTAGCGATAGTTGACCCGATGGGTTTTGAGCAGTCTGTATGCGTTTTGAACGCGTTTTAAGAGTATTTTGGACCCGATTCCCACGATTTTGCACAGTCACCTGGATTTAAACAATTATTTTAATTTCCTGCTGTTTATGTGATAAATGTAATACTTATTGCTTGTCATGTCTTGCAGGCTTGCAGTTAAGGAAGCAGCTGGAACTTGATCACAGTGACATCATGGAGGAAGGAAATCCGATCTCAGGAGTAGGAAGATAAAGATGAAGTGCGAAGAAGTCAAGGCCATTCAAATAAAGGACAAAGTTGCAGCTGAGGGTATTACTACAATAGACAAACAAAAGTTATTGCCAAGCTACCGGAACTTCTCAGAAGGGGCAATATTTTGCCCAGATTTGACACTGCTCAGAGATATTTTGAAGAGCTGGTTCACCTGTATTTATTGTTGTAACCAGGGGTTTGAACCAGGGGTTCAGTTAGGTTTTTTTGCTGTAGTGAGGACAACCAGAAAGTCTATATATTGTGCCTCTCTACACTGTAAATACTTTACAATAGGGGCTACAACAGGGATTTTTTCTTTTAGAAGCACACAGTGAGTTAGCTTAGCATAGTTTAGAGGTAGAAGAAGGAGGTCACCTGTTTGTCTGCAGTAAGGTGCGCGTGGAATGTCTGGCTGCCTTACTGTATCTGTAAAGCTTGTAAGTTCTCTGTAGTATGATCAATGAAACTAAGAGTCATTCCTACATTGTAAATCATGTATGACTTCGTTTCTAATACAATAGAATCTGGAGTTCTGCATCTATCTTCTGAGTGTTCTCTTGCTCTTCTTTGTGTTTTGAAATATTTTCTTTGAGAGCTTGCAATTTTAAATGTATGTTTGTGAAAATGCTCAGAACTTGCATTTAAGGTTTTTACTGTGGATTTGATCAAATTACTGTGGTATTTACATAGTGCATAACAGAAACAATTAGATCCTTCGGTAGATTAAATGAGGTATAGATTAGATCTTTCTAACTTTTCCCAACCCATCTGAAATATTTAGCTGAAAACGTAGAAATCTAAAGGAAATTGTCTCAAATTTGAAGAAGCATGCAGAACAGAGCTATAAGTAGACAGTTTTCATAAATAGATAAAGAAGAAAGCTGCAAAAATTCAAGAAAACCATCTAAAACTTGCAGCACAGTAACACTTTTATGCAAAGGAATGAAAAGTATTGACGTATCTCATGATCTTTTTGCATATTCTTAGTCCAGTAAGCCACCAAATAAACATAAATTACGTAAGGCCCCTTGAACATTACAGCTTCACATCGACCAACTGAACTTGACCAACCGAACCATTGTAGACTTGGGATTACTTGAATCTCAAATGATTCCTTCTTATCTTTCAAGTATAGTTTCAGTTCATTATATGTGAATTTTAACTTACTGTTATGATTGCATCAAAACAATCACCAACAGTTTTCTGGCGCTAGAAGGAGGGCCTTCTTGAGTTAGGTTTCATTTCAAACTGGCTAACGACAGTAATAGAGTGACTAGGTCTAGATCCAGTTTAGGAGATATATTTGTCCAACTACCTGATACAAGGCGAAGCAGAAACCCTTTAATTTGGAATCCAAAGATATCGCAAGCAGGAAGTTCATCTGGAACACCTCCTGGGTCACCTTTTAACATCCGTAGTATTGTGAGTCCTGACAGATCACTGTTCAGATCTTTAAATCTTGGTTCAGGCACTCCTGGAGGTCTCAATCCTCCTGTAAATCCTAATCCACCAATCAATCTAGGTATTCCTGCAAGTTCAAGTCAAGCTCAAACACCTGCAATGGCTTATTTCGATGTCAATTCTCCCATACTCTTCAATGACTATCATGAGATGCCAAAAAATCCAGAGAAGATATGTCCCAAATACCAGTTGCATCAGGACCCAGAAGATCATATTAGAATATTTAAGGAAGCATGTTTTAGGGCTATGTTAGAGCACGAGGATGTTGTGTGTAGATTGTTTCCTGACACCTTTAATGAGCAGGCCTCTAGCTGGTACGTAAACTTACCCAATGGTTACATTTCTTCCTGGGCACTTATGGAAGAAGCATTTCTGTCAAGATTTAGAGGACCCATTGACCCTTGCGCTTTGTATCATAAATTGGCTGCTATAAAACGAGGTGAGGGAGAGCTAATTGATAATTTCAATGACAGATTTCAAAAGGCCTATTCTAGGCTGGTAGCCCCTTATACCATAGATGATGCTCCCTTGTTGGCTATGTACTACGCTGCCTTGGATCCTTTAACCGCCATGTTTGTCAAAAGAAAACCTGACATAGATTCAATATCCAAAGCCTATAAAGAGGCAGCCTCAGTGAACCAAGAAATGAGGCATACAACTTATAGTCCATTTGTCAATGGAGGAAATTTTGGGGTGCAGAATCAGGCACACCCATGGAATGGAGTCCCTGTGCAGCATGCTCCACTAGTAAATCTGGTTCCTTCTTACACACCTATGTATAATCCTACTCCAATCCAAGCTATAACTCCTTACACGGCTAGTACTTCCAATAACAGTCAAAATAATGGTCAGCCTTTCTTCCAACTTCCTAGGGATGTAACTGTGGCAAAAGCACAGGAGGATAGGGAAGAAATCAAAGAAATTACTGCACATTTGAAAAGATTAACGACCGAAGTGACACAGTTAAGAAATGAGAACCTCTATGGAAGAAGCAACCAAAACTACAATCCACATCAAAATCACAACCAAGGCCAAAATCAGAATTATAGTCTCAATCAAAATCAACAGTACAATCAGAACCAAAACTACAATCAGCATCAAGGCCCCAGTCAGGGGCAACTAATGCAAAATAGGGGGCCAGTGATAGATAATAGGACCTGGGGCAATAATAACAAAAATCAGAATCAACCTAGGCCACCCAAGACATGGAACACTGGGCCCAACAACGGTACTCTGGCTTCTCCTTTTGAGAATACGGATAATCATGGTGCAAAACAAACGACTAGCATACAAATGGCCAGTACAGCACCCAAAAATTGGTGCAGATTTCACAATACCAATGCCCATGCTGAGCACGACTGTCCACAGTTCCACTTGGCAGCTAGTATTTTCAACATAGATGTACAGCCTCCTACCTCTGAATTTCTCATTCCTAAGGGTAATGAGGTAGTACCCTCAGAATACGACACAACATTAGTCTTAGAAACGTTTACCTTTGCAACTGCAGAAGAGAAAGAGGATGAATTGCTAGAGGATGAACCATGCTGTTGTGAAAGTCTTTATCCTGAATCAGCCTTTGTGTTAAATGCTTTTCAGTTTCCTTTTGAATCTGAAAATGAGATATTAAATGAAACAGAAGAGGTGCAGGCCTTTCAACAGACAAATAAAAGCCACACCTACAATTTGAGGAACAACCCTAGGCCGGGAGGACCTTTCACCACTTCCACTCCTCCGAATAACATCAATACACCCCCAAATCAGAATGCTAGCAACAATCCTGCCATACTTAAAGCTAGTCAGCACACAAATAATGGAACAACAGTGCAAAAGGACCAAACAAGTAAGACAGAAGCAATAGAGACAACAAGATTAATGAATTACTTATCAGAGGAAATAAAGAAAATTAAGGTCAGTATACCTCTAAATGAATTATTGAAGACCCCAGGGATCAGAAATGCTTTTTTAAAATCCCTGGATACATCCATAACAAACAAGGTGTCTGCTGATATAACTGTTCCTAATAGTGATTCACCACCTAAGGAGAAGGGTAAGAAAGTTGAGCAGCCTTCCAATACAAATGTGGTAATACATGCAGATAAGAGGGATACTCACCCTTTCTTGTTAACTGTTAGGTTGGGTGGGAAGAATATACACAATTGCATGGTAGATTCTGGTGCTTCAGCCAATGTAATGCCCTTAGGAATATGTAAAACTCTCGGGCTGACTCCCACCAAATCTGCCAAGGTTGTCACGCAATTAGATAAGACCGAGGTTAGCGTGATAGGAGAACTCATGAACATACAAGTGCAATTAGCTTCAGACCCTAGGGTAAGCCAAATCATTGACATTCAAGTAGTGGATATACCTGTAAACTATGGAATGTTGCTAAGTAGGGATTGGTCCAAGACATTAAACGGATATATGGCTACTGACTTTTCACACATGTGGTTACCTTGGAGAGGCATCCCAAACCAGATTAGAATAGAGGCAGAGCCTAGAATGAAACATATGATAACAGAGTATAATCGAACTAATGAAATATTATATGCTGTTGTTGAACCAGGTGTCTATAGAATTACCAACAATGGGATGCAGATTGAAGAGATTATGATGTTAAACATTAGAAGGAAGTGTGTCAACAATAGAACGGCACTATTCATTGAGTCTGACGGGAATTCTTCAGATGAAGAAAACAATGCAATAGACAAATTTGGTCATTCCATTAGACGAGAGGTGGAAGAGTGCGTTACACACAATCTCCCAGTCCAATGTAAGTTATATAAAAATAGGTGTAGAGTCCATGATAGGCAACATTCTGAGGAGAATTGTGAAATATGCAAAGACATCATTGAATATGAATACAAAAAGTGCATAGGGAGGGTAGAGTCACAAGAGGAAAATGAGAATCCTGATCCAACAAAGAGATATGTTCAGGATAATATAGATGCCTTGATTCCAGATTTAGGAAAAGAAATAGAGGACAAGGGTAGTTATCTTTCTGAGTTGCAAACTAAAAACACACATATGCAAGATAACCAAATGGAAAAACCCATGAATAAACAAGACAACACCCCACAGGCAATAAAAGGGACAAAGTATGCCAAGGTAAAAGATGAGAAAAGTAAAGATGGCATGTGGACGTTAAATTGTGATGGGTCCAAATCAAAACAGGGCGCAGGTGCGGGTATTGAACTTATAGATCCTCAAGGTAAATCACATTTGGCAGCATATAGATTACAATTTTCCTGCACTAACAATATTGCTGAATATGAGGCCCTAATTTTAGGACTTGTCATGGCCATCAAGAAAGGGGTAAAAACCATCAGAGTATTTTCAGGCTCTGAATTAGTAGTCAGACAAGTGAGGAAACTATATGCCTGCAATTATAAGAAAATAATTAGTTACAGACATAGAGTATGGAGTTTAATGGATTCGTTTGATGCTTTTAACATAGAGCACATTCCTAGAGAGCTGAACCACAGGCCAGATGCGTTAGCAGTTGCTGCTAGTACATTAGAACCATTGACACTGACAGGATTAAGATGATTTGCTGTTGAGCTAGTTAACGTGCCCAGTATACCAGACAATGTTACACACATTCAGGTATTTGGAGGGGATCAGCAAATTATTAATTTTCTGACTTGTAATGAGGCATTCGAGGCCCAAATCATTGATGAACAAGAAAGGCCTGAAGTAACATGGGACGAAGAAGATATGATCAACTTAAAGAGCAACTTCTTACCAAAAGGAGTAATTGAATCAGAACACATCTTTGACTTCGACGGAGTAATAAGACAGAAGGACTTACCCAAAACAGAAGGGGGTAGGTGTGATTTACATAACTTAGGGACTGAGCTAAATCCACAAAGTGTACTAATTGGGAAAGCTTGCTCTGAGAAAATTAGAAAAGAGGTTCTGGACGTTCTGAAAGAATATAAACATGTCATAGCATGGACTTATGAAGACTTGAAAAGATTTGATGAGTCCATCATAACTCACGTAATACCTTTAAGAAAAGAAGTCAAACCATTTAGGCAGAAACAGAGGCCTGTAAATGCCATTCTAGAGCCTTTAATCTTTGAGGAAGTTAAAAAATTACTGTCCGCTGGAATAATTTTCCCAGTCAGACATTCTGTCTGGGTAGCTAACTTGGTACCAGTGAGGAAGAAAAACGGAGACATCAGGTTGTGCGTAGACTTTAGAAATTTAAACAAGGCATCTGAAAAGGATAATTATCCTTTGCCCCCAATAGACGAAGTACTGCAAGCAGTAAATGGCGCAAAGATGATGTCTTTTTTAGATGGTTTTTCGGGTTATAATCAGGTCTTAATTGATAGAGAAGATAGACTAAAAACCACCTTCACTTGCAAATGGGAAAATTATGCGTATAGAAGAATGCCTTTTGGTCTAATCAATGCAGGTGCCACTTTTCAGAGGGCCATGGACGTTGCATTCCGTGGATTATCAGGTAAATGCATTGTTGTGTATATGGATGATTTAACTGTGTATTCCAAGGATGCATCCACCCACGCTGAAGACCTCAGAAAAGTACTCAGGCGATGTGAAAGGTATGGGATTTCCCTTAATCCTAAGAAATGTATATTTGGCGTAACTGAAGGTAAATTATTAGGCCATGTCATTTCTGAAAATAGAATTTCAATTGATCCGGATAGAATAGAATCTATAAAAAATTTACAAATACAAACAGTAGGAAAGAATTGAAATCATTTTTTGGTAAAATTAACTTTGTTCGGAAGTTTATAACAGGTTTTGCAGAGATCGTGCAGCCGTTGAACGCCATGTTGAAGAAAGATGCACAGATGGAATGGACACCAGTGGCCAAAGCCGTGTTTGAAGATATCAAGGAGGCAATTTCTAATGCTCCTGTATTGGCAAGTCCAGACTACACAAGCCCGTTTTACATCTACTCCTTTGCATCTTCTCATTCTGTCGCGGCCGCCTTGACACAGAAAGGTGAAAATAATGGAGAGAGGCCCATAGCATTTATGAGTGCGCCTCTGAAGGATGCATAGCTGAGATATCTAGATATCGAAAGACAGGCATTCGCATTAGTGAAGGCTGTGAAAAAATTTAGACACTACATTCTGCGCAGCCAGATTAAAGCCATAGTACCAGACGCAGCAGTAAAAATGTTGCTGATGCAAAACGAGCCTGGAGAAAAAAGAGCCAAATGGATCACCACACTGCAAGAATTCGACATGGAGATCATTCCCACAAAGCTGGTCAGAGGGCAGGTGTTGGTGCAGACAATAGCAAACATGGATCCAAATCTGATAAAACAACAATATGTATTGAATTCCCAAGACGCATCAGGCTGGTACGATGATTTAAGCACCTTCCTGATAGCCGGAAAGTACCCAAGCAAGATGAGGGCTTCTCAGAGGAGAGCCTTGAAGATTAAGGCACAAAATTATATGGTGCAAGGAGGTCTTCTATTCAGGAAGAACCATGATGGAATTTATCTGAGATGCATAAACAAAACTAAAGCTACTAGAGTGTTGACATAACTACATGACAAGTACGGAACCGGCCATGGTTCCCATTTAGCTACAACACACAAAATACTGAGGGCGGGCTATTACTGGCCCACTATGTTCAAAGATACTAAGAGTCACATCAGAAGTTGCCACACCTGTCAAACTGCAGCAGACAAAGGGAAAAATCCAGCCAATCCACTGCAACCTATGATTGAGTCCAGACCGTTTGCACAGTGGGGCTTGGATTTTATCGGAGTCATCAATCCCCCATCTTCTGCAGGACACAAATTTATATTGACGGTAACAGACTATTGTACAAGGTGGACTGAGGCCACCTGCTGCAAATTTTTCACAACTGAGGTAGTTATCAAGTTCCTTGAAGAAAACATTATCACCAGGTTTGGAACGCCCTATTCATTGGTATGTGATAACGGCCCTGCTTTCTCTTCTTTAAAATTTACTAAATGGGCATTTGAATATGGGATTATTCTAAGGTTTTCTTCAAATTATTACCCTCAAGGTAATGGACTGGCTGAATCAACAAACAAAATTTTATTAGACATAATCAAGAGGTTAATTGCCAAAAGTCCTAGAGAGTGGAATACTCTGTTAAGATATGCATTATGGGTAGATAGGACCAAGTTTAAAATAGCTTTAGGTAGCACACCTTATCACTTAGTTTATGTGACTAATCCCATACTTCCGGTTAATCTGAGAATACCAACCTGGAAGTTTGCCAATGAATATCTAGGCTTTGATAACCATAGGGAAGCCAGAATGGTGCAAATGTTACAACTAGAGGAGAAAAGAGGTCAAGCCCTTGAGAAGTTTGCCAAACACCAAGCGGTTGTTAAGAGGTGGTTTGACAAAAGGGCAAGAGTCAAGACATTTAGGATATCAGACTTAGTGTTATGCTGGGACAAAGCACATGAAAAGAAAGGAAGCCATGGAAAATTTGATAAATTATGGCTGGGTCCATTACAAATCTCAGAAATAATAGGAGATAACACCTTTAGACTTAAGACCTTTACTGGAGAAGATATGCCATTACCAGTTAATGGCCAACATTTGAAACACTACTTCCAGGCTTGAGGTAAAAAGGGGGGCAGTCCTTTTTTCTTAATGTAAAATGCTGTGGGTAATGTACAGTTCTTCTTTTGCTGTTTTCTTTTGGGTTGGCTGTTTGTATAGTTTGTCTTCTGTTTGTTTTTTGCTTTTGTTTCTTTCTGTTTGTATAGTTTTTTCTTTTGTTGTGTTGTTTGTACAGCTTGTTTGTTTGGTTTGTTTCTTGTCTCCTCAGCAGGGATCTTTATTTTACTTTAGAGTATTAAGGAGCAAAACTAGCAACCATTCAAAACAGTATAAAATTTAGGGTATTCAAGTTAACCATTTGCAATTTACACATAACTTGTTACTGTCATGAATGTAGAGAGTTGTTCATCTTCTGAAGTTTTGTATTCAATAAATGTGATTGAGAATTCGAAGCAAGTTTCTCACGATGACACACCTAAAATCCTTGGGTTTGTTGAACTTACCAGTGTAGATATTAGGTGAAAAATTAGAGGTTACCCTTGCTACCATTACAATTCTCAGCTTAATTTCAGCAAGTGTCCACTCCTTGCATCATGAAATTACAAATTGCTATATCTTATGAAATCTTTCAAAATTAGAAAACAAAAAATAAATAAATAAATAAATAAATAAAGCGGATTATACTAAAAATCTAGATTAAGCCACCTAAGTAACTCTACCGGGGCTATGGACGCTCGCTGGCAGTGGGGCTCTACTTAGGAGAATTGTAACGATAACCTTGTCGGGGCTATGGACGCTCGCTGGCAGCAAGGCTCTATCCGGTCGGCTATGAGGGAATATCCTCACCTGCGTAGGCTAATGTCAGTCACTGGTTTGTTCAACCGATCTTCAAGATGAGGATAATTAATCAAGTGCACACAACTAAACTGAAAATGGAAATTCATGCATCTTTATTGAATACCTTAAGTCTCAAGCTGAATAGTAATTTGCAGGAAAGATAGTCAGAAGTTATGGATTCATTTCATCTAGTTTTCTTGAACACTTTGAATTTAATTGTTTTGTTTTGGTTGCTAGTTGTTGTGATGTTCACAACACGCCCCATTTTGCCCCTTAGCAAAACGAGGACCCCTGCTGTCGCTTTGCTTTTTGCTTCTACTTGTGTTTTTTCTACTTTCTGGCGGTTTGGTAAAAATGAGTCAGGTGCATCATCATCATGAAGGTCAGGATGAGGTTGATCATCATCATGAGGTTAGTTTGTCAAAGTTCATATTTTGCTTCTGTGACCTCATATTTAGAAAGAGCTTGAAATTCCATGCAGGTTTCCCTTTTACATCACTTGAAAATTCGTCCATATGTGGAAGTTATGCACAGTCAAAGTTTTGGTCAAACCTGATATTCGATGAGGAGGATCATCATATTTTTATATATCCTCAGTCATGTTGTCAAGGTCATCATGATCTTGATCTATCACTTGATAAAATCATGCAGTCGAAATATCCGGACGTCAATCTTAGGTGATAGTGTGTTTTACCTGTCAAATGACCTTATGCGCATCGTGAGCATCATGTTTTGAGTGTAACCCGATATTTCATAACAACGAGCATCATGATATTTTAACATCACCCGATATTATAATATCATGCTGATGTTATAATATCACCCTGCTTAGAAAATCCACCATCTGCATATTTGCATGCGCATGTCAATATCCTGATGATCATCATCATCCTGATCTTTCAAGGGAGGATCATATTTACTGATATTCGCCAATATGATGATGACGTTATCATATCCTCCTGATCTCCTTTTGCATGATCATGATGATCACCCTATCTTTTAAGGGAGGGTGATATTCCATTCCTCAACAGCATGATCATATTTTAAATATCACCCTAGCGCTAACCTGATGATGACCTCAACTCATCCTCATGCTCCGAAGACGAAATATGATGATTACGTCATCATGATATTCGATGAGGAGGATCATCATTTTTTTATCCTTTCATGTTGTCATGATCATCATGATCCTGTTTGTCTACCCGATATTTCGTAATGTCCTCCTGCCGAGAAATATGACCTTTTGCAAATATCCTGATGACGTCATCCGGAACTTCTCACGCCGATGGGCGGGAATGTACATAGCGGTGGAGTTTTAAAGCATTTTTTGGCGCCCGTGGCATTTTTTCGGTCAGCGATAGTTGACCCGATGGGTTTTGAGCAGTCTGTATGCGTTTTGAACGCGTTTTAAGAGTATTTTGGACCTGATTCCCACGATTTTGCACAGTCACCTGGATTTAAACGATTATTTTAATTTCCTGCTGTTTATGTGATAAATGTAATACTTATTGCTTGTCTTGTCTTGCAGGCTTGCAGTTAAGGAAGCAGCTGGAACTTGATCACAGTGACATCATGGAGGAAGGAAATCCGATCTCAGGAGTAGGAAGATAAAGATGAAGTGCGAAGAAGTCAGGGCCATTCAAATAAAGGACAAAGTTGCAGCTGAGGGTATTACTACAACAGACAAACAAAAGTTATTGCCAAGCTGCCGGAACTTCTTAGAAGGGGCAATATTTCGCCCAGATTTGACACTGCTCAGAGATATTTTGAAGAGCTGGTTCACCTGTATTTATTGCTGTAACCAGGGGTTTGAACCAGGGGTTCAATTAGGTTTTTTTGCTGTAGTGAGGACAACTAGAAAGTCTATATATTGTGCCTCTCTACACTGTAAATACTTTACAACAGGGGCTACAACAGGGATTTTTTCTTTCAGAAGCACACAGTGAGTTAGCTTAGCATAGTTTAGAGGTAGAAGAAGGAGGTCGCCTGTTTGTCTGCAGTAAGGTGCACGTGGAATGTCTGGCTGCCTTACTGTATCTGTAAAGCTTGTAAGTTCTCTGTAGTATGATCAATGAAACTAAGAGTCATTCCTACATTATAAATCATGTATGACTATTCGTTTCTAATACAATAGAATCTGGAGTTCTGCATCTATCTTCTGAGTGTTCTCCTGCTCTTCTTTGTGTTTTGAAATATTTTCTTTGAGAGCTTGCAATTTTAAATGTATGTTTGTGAAAATGCTCAGAACTTGCATTTAAGGTTTTTACTGTGGATTTGATCAAATTACTGTGGTATTTACATAGTGCATAACAGAAACAATTAGATCCTTCGGTAGATTAAATGAGGTATAGATTAGATCTTTCTAACTTTTCCCAACCCATCTGAAATATTTAGTTGAAAACGTAGAAATCTAAAGGAAATTGTCTCAAATTTGAAGAAGCATGCATAACAGAGCTATAAGTAGACAGTTTTCATAAATAGATAAAGAAGAAAGCTGCAAAAATTTAGGAAAACCATCTAAAACTTGTAGCACAGTAACACTTTTATGCAAAGGAATGAAAAGTATTGACGTATCTCATGATCTTTTTGCATATTCTTAGTCCAGTAAGCCACCAAATAAACCTAAATTACGTAAGGCCCCTTGAACATTACAGCTTCACATTGACCAACTGAACTTGACCAACCGAACCATTGTAGACTTGGGATTAGTTGAATCTCAAATGATTCCTTCTTATCTTTCAAGTATAGTTTCAGTTCATTATATGTGAATTTTAACTTACTATTATGATTGCATCAAAACAATTACCAACATTTTTCTGGCGCTAGAAGGAGGGCCTTCTTGAGTTAGGTTTCATTTCAAACTGGCTAACGACAGTAATAGAGTGACTAGGTCTAGATCCAGTTCAGGAGATATATTTGTGCAACTACCTGATACAAGGCGAAGCAGAAACCCTTTAATTTGGAATCCAAAGATATCGCAAGCAGGAAGTTCATCTGGAACACCTCCTGGGTCAGCTTTTAACATCCGTAGTATTGTGAGTCCTGACAGATCACTGTTCAGATCTTTAAATCTTGGTTCAGGCACTCCTGGAGGTCTCAATCGTCCTGTAAATCCTAATCCACCAATCAATCTAGGTATTCCTGCAAGTTCAAGTCAAGCTCAAACACTTGCAATGGCTTATTTCAATGTCAATTCTCCCATACTCTTCAATGATTATCATGAGATGCCAAAAAATCCGGAGAAGATATGTCCCAAATACCAGTTGCATCAGGACCCAGAAGATCATATTAGAATATTTAAGGAAGCATGTTTTAGGGCTATGTTAGAGCACGAGGATGTTGTGTGTAGATTGTTTCCTTACACCTTTAATGAGCAAGCCTCTAGCTGGTACGTAAACTTACCCAATGGTTACATTTCTTCCTGGGCACTTATGGAAGAAGCATTTCTATCAAGATTTAGAGGACCCATTGACCCTTGCGCTTTGTATCATAAATTGGCTGCTATAAAACGAGGTGAGGGAGAGCTAATTGATAATTTCAATGACAGATTTCAAAAGGCCTATTCTAGGCTGGTAGCCCCTTATACCATAGATGATGCTCCCTTGTTGGCTATGTACTATGCTACCTTGGATCCTTTAACCGCCATGTTTGTCAAAAGAAAACCTGACATAGATTCAATATCCAAAGCCTATAAAGAGGCAGCCTCAGTGAACCAAGAAATGAGGCATACAACTTATAGTCCATTTGTCAATGGAGGAAATTTTGGGGTGCAGAATCAGGCACACCCATGGAATGGAGTCCCTGTGCAGCATGCTCCACTAGTAAATCCGGTTCCTTCTTACACACCTGTGTATAATCCTACTCCAATCCAAGCTATAACTCCTTACACGGCTAGTACTTCCAATAACAGTCAAAATAATGGTTAGCCTTTCTTCCAACTTCCTAGGGATGTAACTGTGGCAAAAGCACAGGAGGATAGGGAAGAAATCAAAGAAATTACTGCACATTTGAAAAGATTAACGACCGAAGTGACACAGCTAAGAAATGAGAACCTATATGGAAGAAGCAACCAAAACTACAATCCACATCAAAATCACAACCAAGGCCAAAATCAGAATTATAGTCTCAATCAAAATCAGCAGTACAATCAGAACCAAAACTACAATCAGCATCAAGGCCCCAGTCAGGGGCAACCAATGCAAAATAGGGGGCCAGAGATAGATAATAGGACCTGGGGCAATAATAACAAAAATCAGAATCAACCTAGGCCACCCAAGACATGGAACACTGGGCCCAACAACGGTACTCTGGCTTCTCCTTTTGAGAATACAGATAATCATGGTGCAAAACAAACGACTAGCATACAAATGGCCAGTACAGCACCCAAAAATTGGTGCAGATTTCACAATACCAATGCCCATGCTGAGCACGACTGTCCACATTCCACTTGGCAGCTAGTATTTTCAACATAGATGTACAGCCTCCTACCTCTGAATTTCTCATTCCTAAGGGTAATGAGGTAGTACCCTCAGAATACGACACAGCATTAGTCTTAGAAACGTTTACCTTTGCAACTGCAGAAGAGAAAGAGGATGAATTGCTAGAGGATGAACCATGCTGTTGTGAAAGTCTTTATCCTGAATCAGCCTTTGTGTTAAATGCTTTTCAGTTTCCTTTTGAATCTGAAAATGAGATATTAAATGAAACAGAAGAGGTGCAGGCCTTTCAACAGACAAATAAAAGCCACACCTACAATTTGAGGAACAACCCTAGGCCGGGAGGACCTTTCACCACTTCCACTCCTCCGAATAACATCAATACACCCCCAAATCAGAATGCTAGCAACAATCTTGCCATACTTAAAGCTAGTCAGCACACAAATAATGGAACAACAGTGCAAAAGGACCAAACAAGTAAGACAGAAGCAATAGAGACAACAAGATTAATGAATTACTTATCAGAGGAAATAAAGAAAATTAAGGTCAGTATACCTCTAAATGAATTATTGAAGACCCCAGGGATCAGAAATGCTTTTTTAAAATCCCTGGATACATCCATAACAAACAAGGTGTCTGCTGATATAACTGTTCCTAATAGTGATTCACCACCTAAGGAGAAGGGTAAGAAAGTTGAGCAGCCTTCCAATACAAATGTGGTAATACATGCAGATAAGAGGGATACTCACCCTTTCTTGTTAACTGTTAGGTTGGGTGGGAAGAATATACACAATTGCATGGTAGATTCTGGTGCTTCAGCCAACGTAATGCCCTTAGGAATATGTAAAACTCTCGGGCTGACTCCCACCAAATCTGCCAAGGTTGTCACGCAATTAGATAAGACCGAGGTTAGGGTGATAGGAGAACTCATGAACATACAAGTGCAATTAGCTTCAGACCCTAGGGTAAGCCAAATCATTGACATTCAAGTAGTGGATATACCCGTAAACTATGGAATGTTGCTAAGTAGGGATTGGTCCAAGACATTAAACGGATATATGGCTACTGACTTTTCACACATGTGGTTACCTTGGAGAGGCATCCCAAACCAGATCAGAATAGAGGCAGAGCCTAGAATGAAACATATGATAACAGAGTATAATCGAACTAATGAAATATTATATGCTGCTGTTGAACCAGGTGTCTATAGAATTACCAACAATGGGATGCAGATTGAAGAGATTATGATGTTAAACATTAGAAGGAAGTGTGTCAACAATAGAACGGCACTATTCATTGAGTCTGACGGGAATTCTTCAGATGAAGAAAATAATGCAATAGACAAATTTGGTCATTCCATTAGACGAGAGGTGGAAGAGTGCGTTACACACAATCTCCCAGTCCAATGTAAGTTATATAAAAATAGGTGTAGAGTCCATGATAGGCAACATTCTGAGGAGAATTGTGAAATATGCAAAGACATCATTGAATATGAATACAAAAAGTGCATAGGGAGGGTAGAGTCACAAGAGGAAAATGAGAATCCTGATCCAACACAGAGATATGTTCAGGATAATATAGATGCCTTGATTCCAGATTTAGGAAAAGAAATAGAGGACAAGGGTAGTTATCTTTCTGAGTTGCAAACTAAAAACACACATATGCAAGATAACCAAATGGAAAAACCCATGAATAAACAAGACAACACCCCACAGGCAATAAAAGGGACAAAGTATGCCAAGGTAAAAGATCAGAAAAGTAAAGATGGCATGTGGACGTTAAAATGTGATGGGTCCAAATCAAAACAGGGCGTAGGTGCGGGTATTGAACTCATAGATCCTCAAGGTAAATCACATTTGGCAGCATATAGATTACAATTTTCCTGCACTAACAATATTGCTGAATATGAGGCCCTAATTTTAGGACTTGTCATGGCCATCAAGAAAGGGGTAAAAACCATCAGAGTATTTTCAGACTCTGAATTAGTAGTCAGACAAGTGAGGAAACTATATGCCTGCAATTATAAGAAAGTAATTAGTTACAGACATAGAGTATGGAGTTTAATGGATTCGTTTGATGCTTTTAACATAGAGCACATTCCTAGAGAGCTGAACCACAGGCCAGATGCGTTAGCAGTTGCTGCTAGTACATTAGAACCATTGACACTGACAGGATTAAGACAATTTGCTGTTGAGCTAGTTAACGTGCCCAGTATACCAGACAACGTTACACACTTTGAGGTATTTGGAGGGGATCAGCAAATTATTAATTTTCTGACTTGTAATGAGGCATTCGAGGCCCAAATCATTGATGAACAAGAAAGGCCTGAAGTAACATGGGACAAAGAAGATATGATCGACTTAAAGAGCAACTTCTTACCAAAAGGAGTAATTGAATTAGAACACATCTTTGACTTCGACGAAGTAATAAGACAGAAGGACTTACCCAAAACAGAAGGGGGTAGGTGTGATTTACATAACTTAGGGACTGAGCTAAATCCACAAAGTGTACTAATTGGGAAAGCTTGCTCTGAGAAAATTAGAAAAGAGGTTCTGGACGTTCTGAAAGAATATAAACATGTCATAGCATGGACTTATGAAGACTTGAAAACATTTGATGAGTCCATCATAACTCACGTAATACCTTTAAGAAAAGAAGTCAAACCATTTAGGTAGAAACAGAGGCCTGTAAATGCCATTCTAGAGCCTTTAATCTTTGAGGAAGTTAAAAAATTACTGTCCGCTGGAATAATTTTCCCAGTCAGACATTCTGTCTGGGTAGCTAACTTGGTACCAGTGAGGAAGAAAAACGGAGACATCAGGTTGTGCGTAGACTTTAGAAATTTAAACAAGGCATCTGAAAAGGATAATTATCCTTTGCCCCCAATAGACGAAGTACTGCAAGCAGTAAATGGCGCAAAGATGATGTCTTTTTTAGATGGTTTTTCGGGTTATAATCAGGTCTTAATTGATAGAGAAGATAGACTAAAAACCACCTTCACTTGCAAATGGGGAAATTATACGTATAGAAGAATGCCTTTTGGTATAATCAATGCAGGTGCCACTTTTCAGAGGGCCATGGACGTTGCATTCCGTGGATTATCAGGTAAATGCATTGTTGTGTATATGGATGATTTAACTGTGTATTCCAAGGATGCATCCACCCACGCTGAAGACCTCAGAAAAGTACTCAGGCGATGTGAAAGGTATGGGATTTCCCTTAATCCTAAGAAATGTATATTTGGCGTAACTGAAGGTAAATTATTAGGCCATGTCATTTTTGAAAATGGAATTTCAATTGATCTGGATAGAATAGAATCTATAAAAAATTTGCAAATACCAAACAGTAGGAAAGAATTGAAATCATTTTTTGGTAAAATTAACTTTGTTCGGAAGTTTATAACAGGTTTTGCAGAGATCGTGCAGCCGTTGAATGCCATGTTGAAGAAAGATGCACAGATGGAATGGACACCAGTGGCCAAAGCCGTGTTTGAAGATATCAAGGAGGCAATTTCTAATGCTCCTGTATTGGCAAGTCCAGACTACACAAGCCCATTTTACATCTACTCCTTTGCATCTTCTCATTCTGTCGCGGCCGCCTTGACACAGAAAGGTGAAAATAATGGAGAGAGGCCCATAGCATTTATGAGTGTGCCTCTGAAGGATGCACAGCTGAGATATCTAGATATCGAAAGACAGGAATTCGCATTAGTGAAGGCTGTGAAAAAATTTAGACACTACATTCTGCGCAGCTAGATTAAAGCCATAGTACCAGACGCAGCAGTAAAAATGTTGCTGATGCAAAACGAGCCTGGAGAAAAAAGAGCCAAATGGATCACCACACTGCAAGAATTTGACATGGAGATCATTCCCACAAAGCTGGTCAGAGGGCAGGCGTTGGTGCAGACAATAGCAAACATGGATCCAAATCTGATAAAACAACAATATGTATTGAATTCCCAAGACGCATCAGGCTGGTACGATGATTTAAGCACCTTCCTGATAGCTGGAAAGTACCCAAGCAAGATGAGGGCTTCTCAGAGGAGAGCCTTGAAGATTAAGGCACAAAATTATATGGTGCAAGGAGGTCTTCTATTCAGGAAGAACCATGATGGAATTTATCTGAGATGCATAAACAGAACTGAAGCTGATAGAGTGTTGACAGAACTACATGACAAGTACGGAACTGGCCATGGTTCCCATTTAGCTACAACACACAAAATACTGAGGGCGGGCTATTACTGGCCCACTATGTTCAAAGATACTAAGAGTCACATCAGAAGTTGCCACACCTGTCAGATTGCAGCAGACAAAGGGAAAAATCCAGCCAATCCACTGCAACCTGTGATTGAGTCCAGACCGTTTGCACAGTGGGGCTTGGATTTTATCGGAGTCATCAATCCCCCATCTTCTGCAGGACACAAATTTATATTGACGGTAACAGACTATTGTACAAGGTGGACTGAGGCCACCTGCTGCAAATTTTCCACAACTAAGGTAGTTATCAAGTTCCTTGAAGAAAACATTATCACCAGGTTTGGAACACCCTATTCATTGGTATGTGATAACGGCCCTGCTTTCTCTTCTTTAAAATTTTCTAAATGGGCATTTGAATATGGGATTATTCTAAGGTTTTCTTCAAATTATTACCCTCAAGGTAATGGACTGGCTGAATCAACAAACAAAATTTTATTAGACATAATCAAGAGGTTAATTGCCAAAAGTCCTAGAGAGTGGAATACTCTGCTAAGATATGCATTATGGGTAGATAGGACCAAGTTTAAAATAGCTTTAGGTAGCACACCTTATCACTTAGTTTATGGGACTGATCCCATACTTCTGGTTAATCTAAGAATACCAACCTAGAAGTTTGCCAATGAATATCTAGGCTTTGATAACCATAGGGAAGCCAGAATGGTGCAAATGTTACAACTAGAGGAGAAAAGAGGTCAAGCCCTCGAGAAGTTTGCCAAACACCAAGCGGTTGTTAAGAGGTGGTTTGACAAAAGGGCAAGAGTCAAGACATTTAGGATATCAGACTTAGTGTTATGCTGGGACAAAGCACATGAAAAGAAAGGAAGCCATGGAAAATTCGATAAATTATGGCTGGGTCCATTACAAATCTCAGAAATAATAGGAGATAACACCTTTAGACTTAAGACCTTGACTGGAGAAGATATGCCATTACCAGTTAATGGCCAGCATTTGAAACACTACTTCCAGGCTTGAGGTAAAAAGGGGGGCAGTCCTTTTTTCTTAATGTAAAATGCTGTGGGTAATGTACAGTTCTTCTTTTGCTGTTTTCTTTTGGGTTGGCTGTTTGTATAGTTTGTCTTCTGTTTGTTTTTTGCTTTTGTTTCTTTCTGTTTGTACAGTTTTTTATTTTGTTGTGTTGTTTGTACAGCTTGTTTGTTTGGTTTGTTTGTTGTCTCCTTAGCAGGGATCTTTATTTTACTTTAGAGTATTAAGGAGCAAAACTAGCAACCATTCAAAACAGTATAAAATTTAGGGTATTCAAGTTAACCATTTGCAATTTACACATAACTTGTTACTGTCATGAATGTAGAGAGTTGTTCATCTTCTGAAGTTTTGTATTCAATAAATGTGATTGAGAATTCGAAGCAAGTTTCTCACGATGACACACCTAAAATCCTTGGGTTTGTTGAACTTACCAGTGTAGATATTAGGTGAAAAATCAGAGGTTACCCTTGCTACCATTACAATTCTCAGCTTAATTTCAGCAAGTGTCCACTCCTTGCATCATGAAATTACAAATTGCTATATCTTATGAAATCTTTCAAAATTAGAAAACAAAAAATAAATAAATAAATAAATAAATAAAGCGGATTATACTGAAAATCCAGGTTAAGCCACCTAAGTAACTCTACCGGGGCTATAGACGCTCGCTGGCAGTGGGGCTCTACTTAGGAGAATTGTAACGATAACCTTGCCGGGGCTATGGACGCTCGCTGGCAGCAAGGCTCTATCCAGTCGGCTATGAGGGAATATCCTCACCTACGTAGGCTAATGTCAGTCACTAGTTTGTTCAACCGATCTTCAAGATGAGGATAATTAATCAAGTGCACACAACTAAACTAAAAATGGAAATTCATGCATCTTTATTGAATACCTTAAGTCTCAAGCTGAATAGTAATTTGCAGGAAAGATAGTCAGAAGTTATGGATTCATTTCATCTAGTTTTCTTGAACACTTTGAATTTAATTGTTTTGTTTTGGTTGCTAGTTGTTGTGATGTTCACAACACGCCCCATTTTACCCCTTAGCAAAACGAGGACCCCTGCTGTCGCTTTGCTTTTTGCTTCTGCTTGTGTTTTTTCTGCTTTCTGGCGGTTTGGTAAAAACGAGTCACGTGCATCATCATCATGAAGGTCAGGATGAGGTTGATCATCATCATGAGGTCAGTTTGTCAAAGTTCATATTTTGCTTCTGTGACCTCATATTTAGAAAGAGCTTGAAATTCCATGTAGGTTTCCCTTTTACATCACTTGAAAATTCGTCCATATGTGGAAGTTATGCACAGTCAAAGTTTTGGTCAAACCTGATATTCGATGAGGAGGATCATCATATTTTTATATATCCTCAGTCATGTTGTCAAGGTCATCATGATCTTGATCTATCACTTGATAAAATCATGCAGTCGAAATATCCGGACGTCAATCTTAGGTGATAGTGTGTTTTACCCGTCAAATGACCTTATGCGCATCGTGAGCATCATGTTTTGAGTGTAACCCGATATTTCATAACAACGAGCATCATGATATTTTAACATCACCCGATATTATAATATCATGCTGATGTTATAATATCACCCTGCTTAGAAAATCCACCATCTGCATATTTGCATGCGCATGTCAATATCCTGATGATCATCATCATCCTGATCTTTCAAGGGAGGATCATATTTACTGATATTCGCCAATATGATGATGACGTTATCATATCCTCCTGATCTCCTTTTGCATGATCATGATGATCACCCTATCTTTTAAGGGAGGGTGATATTCCATTCCTCAACAGCATGATCATATTTTAAATATCACCCTAACGCTAACCTGATGATGACCTCAACTCATCCTCATGCTCCGAAGACGAAATATGATGATTACGTCATCATGATATTCGATGAGGAGGATCATCATTTTTTTATCCTTTCATGTTGTCATGATCATCATGATCCTGTTTGTCTACCCGATATTTCGTAATGTCCTCCTGCCGAGAAATATGACCTTTTGCAAATATCCTGATGACGTCATCCGGAACTTCTCACGCCGATGGGCGGGAATGTACATAGCGGTGGAGTTTTAAAGCGTTTTTTGGCGCCCGTGGCATTTTTTCGGTCAGCGATAGTTGACCCGATGGGTTTTGAGCAGTCTGTATGCATTTTGAACGCGTTTTAAGAGTATTTTGGACCCGATTCCCACGATTTTGCACAGTCACCTGGATTTAAACGATTATTTTAATTTCCTGCTGTTTATGTGATAAATGTAATACTTATTGCTTGTCTTGTCTTGCAGGCTTGCAGTTAAGGAAGCAGCTGGAACTTGATCACAGTGACATCATGGAGGAAGGAAATCCGATCTCAGGAGTAGGAAGATAAAGATGAAGTGCGAAGAAGTCAAGGCCATTCAAATAAAGGACAAAGTTGCAGCTAAGGGTATTACTACAACAGACAAACAAAAGTTATTGCCAAGCTGCCAGAACTTCTCAGAAGGGGCAATATTTCACCCAGATTTGACATTGCTCAGAGATATTTTGAAGAGCTGATTCACCTGTATTTATTGCTGTAACCAGGGGTTTGAACCAGGGGTTCAGTTAGGTTTTTTTGCTGTAGTGAGGACAACCAGAAAGTCTATATATTGTGCCTCTCTACACTGTAAATACTTTACAACAGGGGCTACAACAGGGATTTTTTCTTTCAGAAGCACACAGTGATTTAGCTTAGCATAGTTTAGAGGTAGAAGAAGGAGGTCACCTGTTTGTCTGCAGTAAGGTGCGCGTGGAATGTCTGGCTGCCTTACTGTATCTGTAAAGCTTGTAAGTTCTCTTTAGTATGATCAATGAAACTAAGAGTCATTCCTACATTGTAAATCATGTATGACTATTCGTTTCTAATACAATAGAATCTGGAGTTCTGCATCTATCTTCTGAGTGTTCTCCTGCTCTTCTTTGTGTTTTGAAATATTTTCTTTGAGAGCTTGCAATTTTAAATGTATGTTTGTGAAAATGCTCAGAACTTGCATTTAAGGTTTTTACTGTGGATTTGATCAAATTACTGTGGTATTTACATAGTGCATAACAGAAACAATTAGATCCTTCGGTAGATTAAATGAGGTATAGATTAGATCTTTCTAACTTTTCCCAACCCATCTGAAATATTTAGCTGAAAACGTAGAAATCTAAAGGAAATTGTCTCAAATTTGAAGAAGCATGCATAACAGAGCTATAAGTAGACAGTTTTCATAAATAGATAAAGAAGAAAGCTGCAAAAATTCAAGAAAACCATCTAAAACTTGCAGCACAGTAACACTTTCATGCAAATGAATGAAAAGTATTGACGTATCTCATGATCTTTTTGCATATTCTTAGTCCAGTAAGCCACCAAATAAACCTAAATTACGTAAGGCCCCTTGAACATTACAGCTTCACATTGACCAACTGAACTTGACCAACCGAACCATTGTAGACTTGGGATTAGTTGAATCTCAAATGATTCCTTCTTATCTTTCAAGTATAGTTTCAGTTCATTATATGTGAATTTTAACTTACTGTTATGATTGCATCAAAACAATCACCAACACATGTCAGTCGTTCTGTATGACCTACTTCTATTAAAAGAAGCCTTAGCTAATCAGGGGATTAAGCTAATATACACTAAATTTCTCGCCTGACCCATGTCATTTCTTTTAATCAACAATAAAATCTTCTACCCTAGGCAGAAGCAATATGTCTTCCAACCTCATGTCATGAGTCTTCTCTAGTTTCTTTCTCCACACCTATTTCACTTTCTTTTCTTCTACCACCTCCTGATGCTGACCTGATGGTTTCTTGAAGCCATTTTTGCATAATTTTTCTTTGTGTCCAAAACCATTACACTTGTACCACAGCTCATTGTATTTTTGTGATGCACTAGTATTTTTCTTTCCATAATCATTGTACTTTGCCTTGGATTGGCAATCAATAGCCTTGTGACCAAACTTGTTGCATACAAAGTAGTATCCATAAAAAACATGAGAGAATCTATCACTATACTTGGGAGACATGAAAGAATTATTTCTCATGTTGTTGTTTCTTCTTTCCTTAGATATACAGTTAGTAGCTTTATGTCCATATTTATTGTAGGAAAAACAATGATCATGAAATGAATGAGAGTTCACAACATTGTATCTTGGAGGCCTAAATGAATTCTGGTTCATCTTGCTTCTACATTCAACAACTTTGTGACCAATCTTATTACAAGCATAACAATTACCATTGAAAGCTTGAGGATGTCTGGTAGGAGCAGTTTGTTTAGAAGCAGGCTTTCTGAAGTTCTTCTTGTTCTTTATTTGTCTCCAGACAAGAATGAATCTATCTTCTTTTGTATCTCCCGAGGTATTCTTCTTAGGATCTTCAGTGTAGGCTTTTTTCTCCTTTATTTCAGACTTTCCTTCTGCTTTGAAGTTATCATACAAGTTTGCAGATGCACTGGTTATAGGAGTTTTCCCTTTTTCAAAGCCAAGACTAGATTTTAATCAACTCATCAAGAATTTCAGAACCTCCTTTTAGTTTTAAGCCTTTGTCAATTTGTTCTTTTGATTTTTCCAATTCTTTTCTCAGAGTGACAACTTCTTCCTCAAGTTTTGAACATTTAGTTGTTTTCTCACTGAGCTTCATATTTAAGTAGCCTTCAATCCTCTTGCCTTCTTCAACCTTGACTTTCAAACTAGAGATCATATCTTCTACCTCCTTGAGTTTAATATCACATCCTTTATCTTCTTCTACTTGAGCTTTTAGTTTGCCAATTTCTTCTTTTGATTCTTTAGCTTGTGTCTTCCATTTTATAATTATCTCCTTTGATTTTTCAATCATGGCCTCATATTCTTGGTTTAGTTCTCTTGTGACATCTAGATCCTCAAGGGCAGACCAGAGTTCTCCTTCAAGGTCTACTTCATCTAAATTGAGGTCCCAACCTTTAGGTTCCATTGCTTCTAGATCTGGTTCTAGAGAAAACACATCATTAGATATAGCTTTAGATTCCATGTGTTCAAATGTAGGATATACCTTAGCTCTTAGGCTTCTAGAAGGTACTTGGCTTTGATACCAATTGTTGAACACAACCAGAGACTGAGAGGGGGCGTGAATTAGTCTATACAAAAATTTAACTACTTCATTCATAGATTAAATCAAATTACTTAGATAACTGAAAGTAAAGCATGCACCACATTAATCAACACAATAACACCAAGATTTTTATGTGGAAAACCCAAAATGGGAAAAACCATGATGAGTGTTAGCTCACAATATATAATGGCCACTGCTATAAAGATTTACAACTTTATTTTAGGGCTACAACCCAAGGAAGATGCTACTCCCTATTGACTTGCAAACTAAGGCTACAACCTTAGGGAAAGATATAAAGACCTACTGAAGAGACTCACTGTCTGATAGCAAGATACATGAAAATTACAATGAAAGCATAAACATGAACTACTGTGAGAGAAGCATCTGACTTATGCTGATGTTGCAGTCCCCTTTTTCTACTCAATTACTCCACATACTAACTTTGTACACTTCATACTTGATATTCATCTCTCATTCACACACACTTCACAAAAGACTTTGTTCTTCTATATATATTGTCTGCAACAACTCAAGTCCTCAATTAGGTCAGCACCAAAAAGACCTTTAGATGAAACATGTGATCAACAAGCCCTGTCAGCCACCAAAGAGCTATGCGGTAGAGAAGGAGTACAAAATATCAACATGCAGAGCAGGATATAATCATTACAATCCTTGAAAGCATTATCAAAACTTCCATGCAACAACCACTAATAGAATATTAAAAAATTGTTCCTTTACAATGGGCTGGACACACTGTTCTACCTTCCAATACTGCAAAACATTTTGCAGAGATCCAAAACACTTGATACTTAGATATAACATATAAGACACTTGTATACACCTTCTAGCCAAACTGTAAAGCTATATCTATAACTGTGAAGAAATCCAGAGCAGAATACATTCTCCTTTATGACTGTTTAAACACTGAAGCCTTGTTTTCCAAACTGCTAAACCAAAAACACTCTTCTGCAAGTCCAAATGACATGAAATTTAAAACATACATTCATCATACCATTATCTACATGTCCTCAAATCTGTAAAGCCAAATCTTCAATAGCCATAAACTACAGAGCAAAATATGGATTCAGAGTAACCAAAACTCTTACAAAATACACTAAGTATATATTCTGAAGTATACAGGATCATATCCCAACAACTTGAAAATGCAAGAGAGAGCATATTTAATAGTCTTCTTTTGCAGCATCTGTGCAATACTTGTGTCTAAGGACAACAATTCTTCTCATTCATGACATCAATATAACATATACCATCAATCTTCAAACATAGTTGACATCAATGACAACTTGTGTAGACAATCTCCAATGCACTCTCTAGACATTGTTGACATCAATGACAATCAATGCCAACAAGATATGTTAGGCTGGAATGTGACGTCATGATGATTCATCTGCTTGCTATCATGTATGGAAGTCCAATCGGATGTGGATCTTCAAAGCGAGCCAAGTGTCTATTGTGCAAGATTAGGTTTGGGTTAGTATATAATTTCATTGAGAAAATTTCCAAATGCAAATTTATTAATAAGCTAATTGGATGTGGATCTTCCAAGTGAACCGATGTTACATTTGCAAGTATCATGTCTAGTTTGAAGACCATGTTAGAAACTACTTTGCTTCATGGAATTAAACCACGTTTTAAAATTTGGTCAGGTTTGAAGCTTTTTCTAAGTTATTTTAGATGTTTAAAGGACCGTTTCCAACTAGAACCTTTTCAACATGTTATGTTGTGGTATCATCATCTGGATGTGGATCTAGATATGGATTGTTATGTTTGCCAATGGATATCCAATTAGGATGTCTAGTTAGGATTTTTGGTTGAAATATCTTGCTCATTTCAATGAATTTTTAAAAATTTCCAAAGGTGACCCCAACTAAAATTTGATGCCCTTTCTATCTATGCCTTCACTTTGAACTTTTGGGTTTCAAAATTGCTACTCTTGGTATCTTCAAAACAAGGAATGGCTAACAGATGGCATGATAGGTCCACTTGTTCAAGATTTTAGTGCAGACATGAATGTTTTCTTCCATTTGAGCATGGCATATAATCGGTATCAATTAAATTTCTCATTTGCATGAAAAGGTATTGAGAAGGAGGAAATAACCAGAGTTGTTGAAGGAATTTCAAGGAGGCATGACTTGCAAAGATTACTCGCCACCAATTCATAGTCATGATGGGACTAAAAGGACATTGTTAGAATGGAAAAGAGAATAGGGGAATGTTTTCTCTAATTCTATCAAATCAATCATGGCTGATAGTAGGATTGAGTAGGTCAGATGTAATGTTGAAATGGATAAGTTACTAGATTTGGACTCTGGCCTAAGAAAATTTATGAGGGAAATAAAGGTATTATTAGACATTGGATATGTTTCTCATGTTAGCTGAGTTGAAAGTGTTCTAAGCCATAGTTGGCCATTGAAAGAAGGATTCAACAAGTGGGTACAGAAAGATGTGATTTGATAGCATGTCTGAAACATAATGAGATTTTGATATCCCTTTCAAGGATTTATAAGTTGATTAGGTGGTCTGGTGTTGGCATTTTTGGGTGGCATGCTTCTTAGGATAAGGATCATTTATGGAAATACATGTGAATTGGTTTCTGTGCATTCAGTGATGGTTCACACCTTTTGGTTATAAAAGGAACAATGTATCTTGTGTCATGGCAATTATCATTTTCAGTATGTTGGCTATGGTTTTTCTTAGCATTCCTAAGGTGTTGCCTCTGTTTAGAAGAATGATGTCAAAATACTCTTGGATACAATTGGGTGCTTTCAAGAACAAGAAAATAGAGACTATCTCCTTTTGGAATGTGGGTTTACGTAAATGAAGGGATTATCTCTATGTCGACCATTTTTCTTCATCAATTTGACCTTCCGCTGGTTGGAACTTGATGGGAAATGGACACTGCTACTTAACCACTCTAACTGCATGCAACTTCTCATTGGATGGTATAGAGGAATCCTAAGTTCTAGTATCTAAATTTGATTGGCAAAATCAGATGTGTGGGCAGGGCCACTCCTTTCCATCTTTTCCTTCCCTCCACATTGATGCATCATAGATGGAGAATATCACATTTGGGTCATCTAGAAGTAGGTAACTACTTGGGATTCTATTCGCAAGGTTAATGGAATGAGTGACAGACACCTGGTGTCTTCTTCATCCCCAACTTCACAATGAGTAGGTGCTGCCAGCTTAGCTTTTGTGGGTGAAGATTAATTCATGATCTTTCCCCACGACTACCTAACTGCCCACATTTAGTCATCATGCCATTTCAAACAAAATATGATTGTTTCAACAGTTTAAGAGGACAAATATAACCGATCATGTGCTTTGCCCCTTACTAATGAATTATGGTTTAGTGTATGTGTCATTCATCTAAGGAATTGTAAGAGGCTCCCTTATTCTATAAAAGTGATGCACTCATTGTTGCAAAGTGTTGGTTGGTGAAAATACATGGGATGTAACTTCTGTTGCCTATAGTCTGTGTCTAGGAGATAGGAGATTTGGGTTAGTAAATGTCTTTGTGATGTACTCTCATCAGTTGATAAAAAATGATCGAATGCAAACTGTTATTCATTTAATCTCCCTTTGTGTTCTGTAAGTGACAATTGAGAATTAATAAAATCAAGGATTTATTTTTTCTCCCATAATACATTTTCTATTATGAATTATTATGTGTGTTAGTTTCTTTTTCAAGCAAGCAGAGAAATTCTTTCATGCTAAATAATATTGTCCTTTGTAGTGCAAAAGGATATTCAAGAATGTTCTGGATAGTGTTTTCCATCATTGAAAAATCAATATCAATCTTGAGGTGTTGGTATCTTTAACTAGATAAATTGATTTTCAATTTGTGAGTCTCATTCAAAAGCCCCACAAATCACATTGACTTTGTTTTCCCTGAAAAGGCACCGATCTTGAATCTGTCAATTTCCCAACCACCCACACACATTTAAAATGATAAATCAAGCACGCCATGTAATTTATTTCTAATTATTTACTGCTTTCACAGTATTTTTAAAGGTTAGAAGAGAGTTTTATTCATGAGTCTAGATATCTTAATCTCTTCATATTCCCTATGAAATAAATCTGCTATCCAACATTATGATTATTAACTAAGTCATATTTCTATAACCAATGTTTAAAAAGGGAAACCCACCTAAGTTTTGTAGAGCCTAAAGTGTAGAGGAGATTGTCTTTAGACAATATATCTTGTTCATTGGCCATTTTCCAT
Source organism: Cunninghamia lanceolata (assembly GCA_027924645.1). NCBI lineage: Eukaryota > Viridiplantae > Streptophyta > Pinopsida > Cupressales > Cupressaceae > Cunninghamia > Cunninghamia lanceolata. Next base: position 7,859,055 of record BSBN01000082.1, read on the forward strand.
TGATTTGTCTAAACTTGAAATAGTTTAAGAATTGGTGGGGTGCAATTTGAAACACCAACAGAATGGCAACTTTGCTGGGGACTTAACTAGAATCATGTTTTATCCTGAGTCATACACCAGTTATAGTTACCAAAACCCCCTAGTCAGCATAAAGATCTATTGATCTTTTATATTTTAAATTCCTTGTTGAGTCTGTGAGTGATTGTGATTCTCCTTGTTCAAATCCCCGAGGTGGGTGGCATCTTTGCAAAATCAAGAACTGAGAATATTTCATCATATAGAAGAAGATGGATAGGAGAAGATCACTGCATCAAAATAACTTGAACAAGATGCTCGAAGACACAAAGGGAAAAAATCATATAGCCTAGAAGCCTAAAGACATTGGTAAGTCATCTAATCCTCCTATTAACACTGAACATCCAAGTAGTAAAGAGAAGTTGGTAGGATATGAAAGTGACATTTCAACAAGTAGAATAATTATGTCTAATCTAAGGATGAGGAAAGGTGGCACACTGTAAAGCATCATGAATTGGATGAAAATGAGAAACAAGAAACCTTGAGTAGGTTTGGTGAGGATGTCAGAGCTAGAGCTTCTCCTTCAAGCTCTAATGTAGTGAATATGGGTTCTCATGAAGAATATGAGAATCAGCCCTAGGGTAGCAATAATGCTACAAACTAGTACAATAATTGGGTGAATGGACATTATGATGAAGATCATAACACTGGATTTGATGAAGAAGATGAAGTATTTGATGAGCTAAGACCTAGAAGAGGAAATGCTCCAAGAAATCAAGATCCATTAAGTGAAATTGATTTCTTTAGGTTAGAAATAGCTAGGTTGGAAGCTGGGAGGGAATTAAGTAAATTAAGGAGGAGAATAGATCTGGTGTAGTCACGGTAGAAGGGTTCACAGAATGAACTATCCGAACCATGCAGCAAGAGTAAACACAATAGAAACAACTCAAAGAAATGGAACAAATGTAGATTCAGACATTTAGTATATCAAAGAATTCAAATCCAATCTGGCTGACAACATGTGGGCTTAGAATTGGGCTCAAAGGCCTGATTACATACATGCACAAGATAAGCTTTGAAGTCCTCTTGCAAAAGGAGCCAACTATCTATCATCTAAATCATGAGAACTTGATGACTACTTTCCTAATGATCTATTACATATTTATATATTGTTTCTAGACCAATAGATTCCTCTACGTTAGCCAAGGAAGGTCACAAACTCCAATGAAGAGTTGTAATGTGTTCACAGATAGGTCAGACCTAAATGCACAGAACACTTCCTCAAATGAATGAAACCACGTGCGGACCCTTGGGGAAGGTCAGCCATGAACCAAAGGACATTGAATGATGTGTCATTGAGATTCACAAGTCAAGGAATGATCTGCAAGCCTTCTCCTTCAGCTGATTATCAGGAACTGTTAGAATGCTCTGCTGTGAGAAAATAGTTGATCTTCTAATAGCGATATCTTTCTGGTAACTGATCCAAATGCTCTAAATTCTTGATATGATGTAGAAGAATGAATGTAGATGCTAAGTCTAGATTTGCAAGATGTGAATTGCCAAAACTAGACCACAAGATGAAACTACTTCTGACTGAACTGCCTAAACTAAACTGGAAAATGAAAGAACTAAAATGCAAACAAACTGAAATGCAAATGTTTTTGGTTTATGCAAAATTACTCTTGAACCAAGGATGCTCTTGCATCAATAGACCTTGCTAACAATGCTGGCCAAATGAATCACCCTATTGGATGTATGAATGCAAATGCAGGGACCCAGAATAATCTTGGTAGGAGACTTGCTTGACAGAGTAATGTAAGACCACCTCTAAACCTAGCTAGATATAGACAACTAAACTTTGTAGGGATCCCTGGATTCCCTAACCCAGTCCTTAATGAGGTTAGGTCCAAACTTATCAAATTCCTAGGAAACAATGTTGTATCAGGAGAGGACCATCTTAGGTACTTTGACAACCTGACCCATGACTTTGAGATTGAAGATGAGGATGTCCTCATGAAATTGTTTGTACAATCTTTGGATGAATTTTCTAGAGAATGGTACAAAGGCCTGCTAGTGGCTAGCATTAATTCCTACGATGAATTCCAAACCACTTTTAATGAGCACTATGGGGATAAAACTGATGCTAGGTTCACAATTAATGAGTTCACAAGTATTGTGAAGGGACAGAATGAATTAGTATCAGAATTCAATAATAGGTTTGCCAAGGTAATGGCCAAGATCCCACCTCATATGAGACCAAATGAATCAATGTGTTTGGTTTTATATTGTAATGCATATGACATTAAGATGGGGTTCCTATTAAGAGATAAGGATCCTTTGACATTGGGAGATACGTACAAGGTGGCTTCTAATTTAGAAAGCAACCATAGAGCATCTGGGAAGGTCCCTAAAAGGGGTGATCAGAGGATGATGCCTCAAGACATAGGACATGCTAGAAAAGCTTTTACTAATGATGATAAGTATGAGAAGTTACTTCAGTCCTTCAAGGAAATTAAACTTTCTGCAACAAGGAATGATAAAGGGTTTGTAAATGATAGGCCTACTTTTTCCAAGTAGGAAAGAATGCCTAGGCTTTCTGATCAAGCCTACAATACCAACTAGCATAATGGTAAGCCAGTGCAGTTGGATAATAGAGAAATTCCTAGTAGAGAAACTCCTAACCCTCTTTAGAGAGGTGTTCATATGGCAGATCACAACCTTTGGTGTTTAGTGTGCCAGGCACCTCATTCACCATCTCAATGTGCAGTAGCTTTGATAGTTACTAGTTTAGAAAGACTATATGATGAATGCTCTGACATGGATGACCAAGAAGATCAATGTATAAACATGGTTTTCTATCACAATTTTATTAGCAATGACTATTGTTCTTATGAAGAAGAAGGTATACTGAATGAGGATATAGAAGATAGAAGATAGAAGATACTTGGCAGTGTCTCAGCACTAACAAATTTTTTTTAATGATGAGGAATATGACCAACATGTTTTCCAGTTGGAATCTAGAGCCCATAAATTTAGATTGAGAAGGCCAACTGATGAATAAATTAGAGCCCTCACTGCTACCAAGATCACTCAAGTCAGAAGAGATTACAACTTGAGTTATAAAAGGGATCAGGGTGATGGCAGTATTGTAGGGAACATGGGTAGCAATTTCATCAAAGAAAAACAAGAAACCCAAAGTCTAGAGAAAATGCTATTATCAGGGCCAAATCAAAAGATGAAGTGATAAGACCTGATTCACACCAAAAGACTAAGGATACAAAGGGAAAAGGTGTTGATAAAATCAATGCTAAAATACCTAAAGGTAAATTGGACAAAGAAAAGGGAGGTGTCACCCAGAACCCTGTCATCCAAACAAATCAACCCCCAAATAATTCTTTGCTGAAATATGTTCCATTGGATATGGATCATATCCTTATCTAGATCAAGATAACTATTGATTTACTAGAAATGATGAGAATACCTGAGCATAAGAATAGAACATTGGTTGTCATTGATGACGCTATACTAAATCAATTAGAGGCCAAGGTTGAGGACAATGCACAATTTGATAAAAAAGAAATAGTACCAACAAGTGGTAAAAGGTGGAGTTCTAAGATACCTGAAGTATATTTAGGGACTACTCTGCATAAATGTCCCTCTAAGGTAGATCCTTTTTATGTCACCTTTTTCATAAATGAGATATTTGTAAAGAACTATATGATTGATTCTAGAGCATCTACAAACATAATGTCATTGAAGGTGATGAATGAATTAGGGATCAAAGTACAAAAGCATATGGAAAATGCTTTTCCATGGACTCCAGGGAGATTCCCATAATTGGGGTGATCAAGGACATTAGTTATAAGCTGACATCCTATCAACAAAATGAGTTTATGATGAATATTATAGTGGTAGGCATTCCCCCTTAGTATGGAATGTTTCTTTCTAGAAAGTGGGCCTCCATAGTCGAGGGAAGTACTCAGATGGATTCATCATATGCAATGATCCCAATGGATGGGAAGGAGGTCAGGTTAGAAAGAGAAAAGAGAGCCCCATCCATCATTGACAGCCTTGAAGAAGGAAAGGATCAAGTCTGGTTTTTAGATATTGACATGGACAATTTCAGAGTAGAGGCAACAAAAGGTAATCAGAGAGAACAAGTAACTGTCAGTGAGGAAATTCAGATTGCTACTGAAGGTGATGGCTTATGGTCAATGAAATTTGATGGGGCCTACTTGAAAGAAGGATCTAGAGTAGGGGTTGTACTTATTTCTCCAAATTAAAAGATATTTAGATCATCTTTTAAATTGGGCTATGAGTGCACCAACAACATTGTTGAGTATGAAGCAATGTTCTTGGGATTAAATTTTACAATTAAGGATGGGATTAAGAAGGTCAAAGTTCTGGGGGACTCAAAACTTGATGTCTCATAGATAAGATCCAAATATGCTTCTAAAAACCAAAGGATTAAGTAGTATAGGAATGCAGTTTGGGATACCATTGAAGTTTTTGATACATTCTCCATTAACTAGGTAGAAAGAAGTAAAAATATTATCGCTGATTTCTTGGATAACATAGCAATCAGATCTAAAGATTTAACCCTTGTTGGAATTTCAAAGGTAGAAGTGCTAACCAGGCCATCTATCCTTGATAACATATGCCATTGGCAAGTTTTTAATGATGATCAAGATTTGTATAAGTTTATAAATTGTGTTGATGAATACCACAACCAAGAAATTGATTTCCAGAACTTTGTTGAAACCATTGATGGAAAGGATATTGTTTTTAGGATTGAGGTTATTCAACCAAAGACAAATAAAATTCCAAGGGGATTGGTTTCTCTAGAATCTTGAGTATTTGATGGAACTGATGGCCATGCTACCAAGCCTACGTCTATTAATGAGAACGACTTGGAGGAGGTTAATCTGGGAGTTGAAGTGTAGCCAAGGAAAGTCTATATAGGTAAGAATCTAAATCCCAAGATCAGAATTATGCTCATCTCCTTGCTAAGAAGATATAGGAAAGTTTTTACCTAGTCTTATTGTGATCTTAAGGCTTATAGAGAAGATTTGTTTCAGCATGAGATTCATTTGAAACTTGACACTAAACCATTCAGGAAAAAGCAAAGGCCTATAAATCCTACTTTGGCACCAAAAATGTAGCAGGAATTAGCTAGGCTCAGTGAAGGAGGAATTATCAAACCAATTCGGCATTCCACATAGGTGTCCAACCTGGTGCCTGTCAGAAAGAAAAATAGTGATATAAGGCTATGTGTTGATTTTAGAAACCTTAACATTTCATCACTAAAGGATAATTATCCCCTACCAAACATGGAAGCTATGTTGCAGAAGGTAAAATGTTGTGAGTTACAATCTATGATGGATGGTTTCTTAAGATATAATCAGGTAATGGTAAAAGGAGTCTAAGCAGTACAAGAGTTCTTTCACTACTCTTTGGGGTACCTATGTTTACATCAGGATGCCATTCAGATTAACTAATGTAGGGGATACTTTTCAAAGGGCCATGGAGGTTGCTTTCTTTGATCTAGTCAATGTCATTATGGTCATGTATCAGGATGATCTGACAACTTTGTCCAAGAAGGAAGAAGATCATTGTAATAACTTAGAGTAGATATTCAAAAGAGGTCTAGAGTATGGAATCTCACTTAACCCAAAGAAATGCATGTTTGGGGTGACTAAAGGAAAGTTGTTGGGGCATATAGTGTCTAAAGATGGGATTAAAATGGATCCAAAAAGAGTAGAAATAATAGACATGATACCTCAGCCAAAGATAATCAAAGGGATTCAATCTTTCTTTGGTTAGATAAATTTTGTGAGAAGGTTTGTGGCAAATTTCGCTGAAAAAACTAAAGCCATCTCTAAAATGCTAAAGAAAGGGGAGAATATAAAGTGGGATGATGAGCCTACAAATTCATTCATGGATATAAAAGAAGTAATCAAATAAGCCCTAGTGCTTACATCATCAAACTTCTCCCAACCATTCTAGTTGTTCTCTTTTGATTCATTCCATACAATTGTTGTTGTCTTATTGCAGAAAAATAAAGATCGATATGAACAACCTATCTCCTTCTTTAAAAAATCTCTCCAAGTAACGAAGTTTAAGTATGATTCCATGGAGAAGAAAGCCTATACACTTGTGAAGGCATTAAAAAATTTCAGACCATACTTGGTCGAAGCCAAAATTGTGGCCTATGTCCCACATGCTACAATAAAGGATATTTTTGTACAGTAGGAGGTCATTGGCAGAAGATGTAGATAGATAAACAAAATCTAGGAATTCAATATCGATATCCAGATTAATAAGCTAGTTAGAAGATGTGGCCTCTGAGAACTCATAAGTTTGACCCTAGTTTTTATTACATGTGTTGTCATTGATGTCAACAGTGTTGCAAGTATGTGCTAATCAGTGTTGTCATTGATGTCAACATGCCTGTGTTGTCATTGGTGTTAACTGTATCTTCTAATGTTACTATTGTTGGTTGATTAAGTTATTGTGTTAAGGTGATTTGAATGACTTACAGAAGTGCTGATGATAGTATATTATTCTTGTTGCTGGGTTTCCAAGTGCTTTTGAGAAAATTTGATAAATACTAAAGACAATGTTGTGAAGATGTATTCTAGCTTACAGAATACTGTTCAAGTTTTTTGCTCTGCATTTCTTTTGTGTTGAAGATTGGAGTGTGAGGTTTCGGTATGTTCTAGATAAGTTGTTAAAGATGTTAAATCCATAATTTGGAGCTCCAGAACACCGTGTATTGATAGTTATGTTCACCAGTTTAAAGACTATGCTTGGCAGCATTTGCAGTGTGACTGGGAGAAAGTATTTTTCTCTGCATTCATCCGTAGTTTGGTTTTTGGTCTTATGGTTCTACATGGGTGTTCCTAAGATCCATATCTATGTTCCATCCAAAGGAATTGTGATTTGGTGCTCCAGAATGTAGTTTTCATGAGTGGTAGAGCTTGGCAGTGTTGGTTGTGAGCTATTTGTGATATGTCTTCAAGTGAGATTTGTTGTAGATGAATTTGTTGACTCCTAGGTGATTTCATGTTGTTTGTGGATGTTTCCAAACTCTGTTAAAGGCTTGCACTTGATCTACAAGTCATGGTTGTGTTCTTGGAAGTGTGCGCCTAAGTGTTCTTGGTGTTTGCACAAGTTTGGCCAACTTGGCTGCTAACAATCCTTGTGGATGTGCTTCATGGATTGTGGAAGCGTGTTGAAGTGTGTGAAGATGTTTTTAGTTCCAAGCTAAGTTGTGAAGTGTTCTACCTTCATTCCTTTTCTCCGCGGGAATGTTTAGGTCTAGACCTAATTTGAATTATGTATGTTTCCTGACCTTGGAGATGGTGCCAAAGGTTGTAAAGTGTGTTTCCAACCTTGGTGAAAGTTTCAAGGTTGATGATTGATATAAATAAGTGTTAAGGATTCATGTGAATGCATATGAGTGTGCAAAGATGAGGATGTTTGTGTTGTGAATTTGAATCAGAGGTAGCAAGGACTTTCATGTGGTAGAAGACCTAATGTAGTGAGCAGAAGTCATCTACAATTTTTAGAGAGGCTACAAAGGAGATGATTATTGTGCTTCAATGGAACTGAACTCAGGCATGTGGTAGATGTTATCATATCAGTTCATGGTAGTGAGCCTTTTCTTTTGGCAGCGAACCTATTGTAGCGAGCATTTCTTTAGACAGTGAGTCCTTGGGCAGTGGTCCCTTTGGCAGTGAGCCTCTTTGTAATTTGGTATTGATACTACTTTATATTGTGAGCTAATCCTCACCGTGGTTTTTCTCTTTTAGGGTTTGCTACGTAAAAATTTGGTTTTCTCTTGTGCATGGTGTTGATGTGTTTAAGTTTCTGTTACATGCATTTCATGTTTAATCTTCATAATAGATTAAGGGTTTAAGTGAACTGATGTGGATGTGATTATGTTAATGAGGGTTTGAAGTTTTTGATACAACTAATTCACCCCCCTCTTAGTTGTCTTATGCATTCAATAATTGGTATCAGAGCAAGGTTCCTTTGAAGAAAGCTTAACAACTTGAGGTAGATCTGGGATGATGCATAGGAATGATGTTTCTCTATTTGCTTTCTAAAAATGAGAATAGTAAGCTATCTAATCTCTCTTGGATGTGTTGTCTGGAACTTAGTTGTAACTACACTCAGGACTGGAAAATCTAAGAAGATTGTGGAAATAGATCAGAAGATTGCTGATAATATGGAAGTTGACTTTGGGAGAAGAATAAAATTAAATACTAATAAACACAGGGATAAGTTGTCTCTCAAGTGTTTCAGTTGTGGCAAGATTGGTCATTATGTATCAAGATGTCCAAAAGGAATTTTGAGAAGTAAGAAAAAGGAAAATGAAAGCAGAGTGCCTAAGAAAATCTACTATGTGGAAATGGATGCAAGTATATTTTAATCTGATGTTGAAGACAATGAAGATAATGACTGCTTGTTCACTAATTCAAAGGATGACATTTGTGGTGATAAGCCTGAAGGATGTATGAAAGAAAATGATTCAGAGGTAAGTTTTAATAGTGAAGATACTTTTCAAGAAAAGAACTATTGGTTTATTGACAATAGTTCTCAAATCATATGACCGGTGATAGAAGCAAGGTTGTTAATTTTGAGAAATGTGATGGAGGATTAATTATATTTGGAGATAATTGTATTATTGAGATATGTGGAAGAGGCTCAACTAGTTTCAATGGAAAAGACAATACTAATGATGTTCTTTATGTCAAAAGTTTAAGGAAAAATCTCTTGAGTGTTGGATAGTTGTGTAGAAAAGGATACAGTCTTGTATTTCAGGATGATGGTTTTGAGATCAGAAAGAAGTTTGGAACTGTGATAGCTACTGGAAAGAAGACAGAAGGAAACCTTTATCATCTAAGAGAAGATGACAGTTATTGCTCTATAACTCAGACCAGTGAGAGTTGGCTCTGGCATAGGAGATTGTGTTACATTAATCTTGATAATTTGGTAAGGATAAGTTTAGTTCAAGATGTGAAAGATCTGCCAGATATTACAAAACTTATCCGTATCATCTACAAGGAGTGTCAAGGTGGAAATAAAGCAAGAGGAAGTTTATAGGATGAAGAAAAATCTTCTACCAGATTGTTGGAATTGGTTCATACAAACCTTTGTGGTCCCACAAGAATAAGAAGTCTACAAGGTGACAAGTATTTCATGTTAATTATTGATGATTATTCAAGAATGACTTGGGTTACTTTTCTTAGAGAAAAATTAGAAGCCCTAGATAAGTTCAAGGCATTTAAAGCAATGGTTGAGAATGAAATGAACTTGAGAATCAAATGTTTGAAGTCTAAGAAAGGAGGAGAATTTACTTCTAATGAGTTTAATGTGTTTTGTGAGAATCATGGGATAAAGAGGTAGTTATCTGCTCGTAGAACTCCACATCAAAATGGAGTGGTTGAAATGAAGAACATGACTATTCAAGAAGCTGCAAGGACAATGATAAAGGAAGCAAATCTACCGGAAGTATATTGGAGAGAAGTAATTCATACTATTGTCTACATACAAAATAGAGTACAGGTGAAAGAAAATGATACAAAGACTCCCTATGAGCTATGGTATGGAAGGACTCGCACTGCTAAATATTTCAAATTTTTGGAAGCAAATGTTTTATCAGAGGAAAGGAAGAAATAGGAAAGGATGATGCAAAGTATGATGAAGGTATTTTCCTTAGGTATTCTACTAAGAGAAAAGCTTATCAATGCTATAATAGAAGGCTAAGAAGATTGTTGAAAGTACTAATGTTAAGATTGATGAAGACATACAGAAGTATTCAGAAGTTAATGAATATGTATCAGACTCAGATGGGTTCTCTTGGAGAGAAAAAGAAAATGCCACAAAAGGGGAAGTACAGACTGGAGAAAAAGAAGAAACTAAAGAAAAAGAAATGCAGGTTGAAGAACAAGAAGCTCTAGAAAGAATCTTTGAAATGCCCAAGTACATGCAAGAGCATCACACTGAAGACTAGATCATTAGAGATAAAAGCAAAGGCGCATTGACAGGATGCAGACCTACTAAAGAACAAATAAATCTATGTTTGATTTCTAAAGTTGAACCTAAAACAATGACTGAGGCTTTCAATGATAAGCATTAGATTAGGTCTATAGAAGAAAAGATTCTAGTAGTCAAATTTTTAGAAGAAAAATGTATGCCTGCTAACATTGAAGAACTTAAAATTGCTCTTGAAGACCTAGATAGATCTGAGGAAGAAAACGTGGATTTGAAGGAGAATATTAAAGAAGCAAATGAATGCATCAAAAATTTAAGAGAGCAAATCAAGAAGCTTAAACAAAGACATAAAGAGGACAATGAAAAATTGAGGTTAACAAATGAATCCATGATTGATCTAAAAGTTAAAGTTGAAGAAAAAGCAAGAATTGAGGAATGTCTAAAAGATAAAACTGAAGACTATACAAAGCTTGAACAAGAAGTTGTGAACCTGAAGTTAGACTTGGAGAAGGCAAAGAGCTATGAAGAAAAGTTCAAGATAAGTTTTGTAAAACTTGATGAGATGATTGCTAGTTAGAAGAGCCCTGATGATAAAGAAGGCTTGGGATTTGAGAAAGGTGAAAGTTCCAAATCTGGTCAAGCAGTGAATGTTGATAACAAGAAGGACAAAGGCAAGAAAATCTAGAATCAAAGGAATGGACCTAGAAGACCACCGATTAGGTAACCAAATGCTCAAAGGTACCCACCTTTCAATGGTCATTGTCACTCCTACAATAAGTTTGGACACAAGGCTACACAATGTAGGAGTAGAATGAATCAAAATGTTCCATCTTTTTCTGGTCAATGTTGTGTATAGGTAAAATTGAGATTGAATAATAATCAAAACAATGATAACAACTCAATCCTATAACTCAAAAAATTGATCTAAGAGATAACCAAATCAATGAATAATGTAATTAATAATAGAAAGCTATCATGTAGATTGTATTGATCTCTTAGACTTATGTGGATTGCTTAATACGGTGCGTACCCATGGTTGCAACAAGTGGATGTAGATAAGTGCTCAAAGTGCTCAAAGATACGATATGTGCTCAACGATGTGATATAATGCACAAAGTGCTTAAGAATACCAAAGCTTAAATGATTGAAGAGGATTTGTGAAGGAGATGAAGGGGTATATATACATTTTAGGGAAAGATCGATCAACAGTGAATATTGTTGGAAATAAGGCAGATAACTGAGAGGGGGGTGAATCAGTTATCTCAAAATTTTATTAACTTTATTTTCTTTTTGTTATTTTAATAATTAGTGTTGCATCAAAACATGAAAGCATATATAATCATAAGAACAGAAATAAAATCAACACACATAACACAAGGATTTTTATGTGGAAACCCTGTTAAGAGAAAAACCACGGGATGACTAACCCAAGATTGTATTCTCTGTTAAAAGAATAAAGGAGTACAAAATGGCACTTGCCAATTAGGGCTCACTACCCAAGCACACTGCTCACAAGAGGCTTACTACCTATAGGAGACACACTATCTACAAAACTTATAGAAGATAATCAAGTGTTTGAATTGATGAGAAGCATCTACAAATGCAAGAGTTCAATTCTGGTTAGGCACAATACACTGATCTGATGCACTTCATTCTTCCTCTGTTTTAATGTTGTTGCTCTCTCACATACTGGACTTGAATTGCTGCTCTCACACTTATCCCTAATTTTCTTCACACTTTATTTCATCACTTGTTCACCACACACACTTACATGCTCAAATCTATCTGGTATATATATCCACATCAAGGATTTTTATCAACTTCCTAGTCGGCAACAAAAACATTGCAAGTCATTAATTTGTCCGTTGAATCCATGCTTGATTTGTAATGCATATCAAAAACATAGGTATAGAAGTCATTAATCATGTCGACCAACAATATATAATCCCACAAATTGCTTGATCAACACCATTTACTCATCCGGATTGAAGTCTGATATTATGTCGGTCAGTTCTTCCTCTGTCTGCTCTGCCTGACTGGAACCCAACACTCAGATGCTCATATCTTTTCCTTGATTTATCACCGGAGGCTAAATCTCTGGAGTACAGTAGTCATGATACCCCTCTTGACTTGTCCAAGTCTACAACTTGCTAAGTTACACCAACTAAGAGATCCAGACCTGATTGTTGGACCTTGTTACATACTCTGTTCTTGTTCACTGGACCAAAACAATTTTCAATCTGACTTCCGGTATAGGCATACTATGTACTGCGGATGTGTGGGATAGACTTTGTTGCCATCAATGACAACACTTATGAAGCCACATAGTGTCTCTTTCCAACAATCTCCCCCTTTGGCATTGATGGCAACACTTAGTGAAAAATGGCTAAGTGTCGCAGTAACTCCCCCTTGGTTGATGCTCTATCTTTTGTATTGTTTTACCGAAGCTCCCCCTTAGCTGGATTCCACATTTTTCACTACTTCTGACTCCCCCTTTGACATCAATGGCAAAGGGCGTAATCTGCATACAAAAATTTTGCAAAAATTGTCCTATACATGGCCACATAAGTATAAATCATATGTTATACTTACATATACTTAAGTATATCCACAAAAGTAGTCTTCAGCTGTACAAACTTTGTGGCCTAGCTCTACTTCATCCTATCCAAAATGGAGATGTGACCACTCAAAAAAAATGCATATGCTTCTGCCCTTCTTAAATCTGTTGGATCATTGGTTCGGGATGTGGTCTAAGCATCTGTCAATGCTTCATGCATTGCCTTTAGCTTAGGGATAATTATCCCTCTGAGTTCACCCATTCTGTTCATTATGTTCTTTTCTTTGTCCACCCTCTTTATTTCATTTATGATAACAATAGCCTAGCATTCTTGATTCATTAGAGGGGTAGTAAGGGGATCAAAATTCTGAGATAAACTTGACAGTTTTCCTTCTTGTTCCTTTACTTTCTTCTCAATGTCCTCTGTCACTTTGGGCCAAGATAAATAGAATTTGTATATGTCCCCACCATCTTTAAGAGCATTTTCAAGGCTCTTTATTCCAATATCTAGGGTCCTCCTATCATTTACAATTAGTCCTTGCACTTCAGTGAATCTTTTTCCTAGAAACTCCTTCCAGACCTTTGCTTCTGCTAATTTCTCTAGAGATTCAAAATGAGTGTTAATATAATTTATTAAGTTTTTCAAGTTACTAGATGGTGAGGCTGAAGGATCCTTTTGGTAGGATGGCATGAGCTTCTCCAGCATCCCGGATGCAATCTCCAATAGTTCATAGTCTTCCATGTGAGATTTCAAGAGTTTTTCTTTTGCTTTGGCTTGAGCAAAATATGCTATTTTCATTGTCTGAACCGGGGAGAGAGAGTCAAAATTTAGTGGCCCTTGAAATAGCTCAGGTTCATCTATCTCCATCATTTCTCTGTTTAAGAAGTTCTTCACTGCCTCTGCAGTGTCTCTTGCCAGTGGTTGAGTCTTCTTTTCTTTTGGGATATTAGAATAGTCATCATTAGTCTTTTCTGCTTGTTCTTCTTCTTTTCCCTTAACCTCCTCTTCTTGACTCACTTTCTCCTCTTTTCTACCTTCTCCTTCAGCTTCAGAATCTGGAATGTCTACAATGGGATCCAGAGGGGAGATGTCACCTGTGTTTACTACTTCATGAACTTCCTCTTCCAGAACAGAGGAATCTAAGTCCTTAGACTTCTCTTCATCTATTTCCTTTGATCCTTCTACATCCTTGTCAGAGGATTCTTCATTGATTACATTTAATCCTTCAACATCCATGGTAGAAGGTTCTTCATATGTTTCCTCTATAATAGGAAGATTGAATCTTTTGAAAGCATTTCGGAGGATATCTTTTGTTTCTCTTGCTACTTGGTCAGTTTCTCCAAGCATAAGTTTATTCATTCTTGCTTTACTTCGGAACTCATCCTTACAGTCCTTGAAAATCATGTCCATTTGTTTTGGAGTGATTGAAGGATAAAGCTGAATCATTATTTTCTCCCGGATCTCTAGGTCTTTTTCCATAACATTCTCTTTTCTCAGCTCAAGTACCTTTTCTAGGCTCTTAGGATTCAATGATATAATTTCAATGAAGGCTTTATTGTAAATGTTCAAGTACCTGACAGTAGCCTCTTCTAGAATTCTCTTGTCAGCATCACTATATGCATCATAGAACTATGTCACTGGCTATAGGTTCCCATCCACAGTAACTACGTTGATGATGTCATCAATGGAAAGAGTGGGCTTTTCAACAAATTCCTCTGCCTTATCTTCCTCATTTTTACTAGCAGAGAATTTCCTGGATGTTTTCTTCTTCATTTTCTTGATTTCCTCATCAGATTCTGTTCTTCATCATCTTTAAGGCTTGTATATGTCCTTGTGGCTTTGGTCTTCATCCTCTTTTCTCCTTTTCTGGATGTCGTGACTTCCAGTTTGGTAGCCCTTGAGCTTTTAGGAGTGGCAGGTGTAGAGCTCTTGGAAGATCTAGTCCAGGAGGAGGCTTGTACTAGAGCATCTCCTTCTTTGCTTCTTGTTTCTCTTTCTCAGCCTTCCCCATCTTCTCTCTATTTGCATCCACAGCCTCCTTTGCTAGGCCAAATCTTTTGGCAATTTCTTCAACTTCCCTTCTTACTTTCCTCTTTATTTCTGGCTATCTTAACTCAACATGTATTTTTACACTTAGCTCTTGAAAGGTTCCAAACCTTTCTGCCTCAGTATCCTTGGGCTGGCTCGGCAGATGTTGAATATGAAGCTCCAAGATTTTTTCATCTTCATATCCCATAGGCATTATCCACATAGTCCTTGGCTCAACTGCCTCCATTAGGCATTGATCAATGTCAACCATAAAGCAAACTGTGTCCTTATATTTCTCAACTATGGACTGTGGAATTCTCTCTCTAGCTTGCATCATGCTCTGGAAGTTCTTGAAATAACCCCAAAGTGCTATGTTTTGGGCTTGAGCATCACCAATTCCATACATATAATCTCTAATCTAAATTGCAAGCGGTTTATCATTTTGCCAGACCCAACCATGTGATCCAGGTAGCTCATTCATATAATAGAAGAATAGACATAGTATTAGGCTACCATATTTAAAGGAATTCTTCTTATCCTTTTTTATCTTCTATAGGTTTTCTAACAGTTGATTTAGGAGAAGTTCACACAGGTCATAATTTGCATCTTCCCTCAACATCTAATATGCTGCATAGATTGCAGTGCCAGATACAAAATTTTCCCTTCTCGAATGATAGATTTTGTAGCCGATTAGCATTGAGGTGAACTTGACATTCGGATCTGTGATGTCATCTATGGTCATTGCTCTTTTATCAAATTTAGATCCAGTGGCTTCAGTTACTTTTTGTTCTTTACATATTTAAGTGTAGGTAACCCACCGGATGAATGCAGTCCGGTTACTGCCCTGATGGCATCTTTAGTTATCTTGAAGGGCCTCATTAGCCACATGAAATTGTCATACATCCTACTTAGAACATACCGGACCCAATCATCTTCTGCAAAACATGGAAAATGTATGCAATGTCTGAAGTGTTTATCTCGAAGGGCCTTGAATTCAGGTTTGAATTCAAAATTTTCATCTAATAGCTTTTTGTGATAAATATCCATCAATTTTGAGTCTCCAAATTCTTCAATGTTGGCATGGATATAAACCCTAACATCTTCTACATGCAATACTCCGTGCGGAATGCTAGAAAATGCGCCCAAAGGATCAACTTCTAGAGATTTATAAGGGTGTTTCTTGAATTTAGGTTGCAGCCTATCATAGATCTTAACAACCATTGGAGTAGTCATTTTGCAAGAGATTCAGAGAGAGATTTTCAGAATGGAAATACCTTTTCACGCTTTAGGGTTTGAAACAGGAGCTGGAACAAATCGCTGGTTGAATTCATTTTTCAGTTGATCTTGTAGAATCTTTGTTGCAGATCTCTTCTTTTCTTCTTCATGAGTGCAAGTGTGCAAATAATGAGTGAAAGAACCCTTCTATCCTTGCGCAAACCCTAATTTCCTTTTGTAATAAATGCACAACTTGAGTTATCCGGTTGCCCTATTTTGAGAGAGATCTTCTCAAATCACTGTGCTGAACTTAGAACCATTGTCAGTGAGGATTGACAATGTATCTTCTTTTCTTCAATCATGCCATGGGTCCATAGATTAGAGCATTTTAATTCTGAATCATACCATATCTGTCTATTAAATTTTGCTTTATCGGATAGCTGTCAGAACCAGATTAACTTGAGCAGTTATAAGTCTTACAAAACTCCATGCGGATCTTTCACATTTTGACTGAAGATTATTTGGAGGTTTTTCTAAAGGCCCTTTAATTCGCAGCGTCAGATGTTTACTCAATGTGCCGAATTTAGGCACTAGTTGACTGGCTGGGGGAAATTATTTTTCTCTGTGACTCCCCCTGAGCTAGAGCTCACCTTTTTAGTTTCCGGAAGGAATATCAGCACCGGATTTTGGTGCGGATCCATCCCCAATATTTTCTGTACTCTTCTTTGCCCAAATCTTGTTCATCTCCTTTTGAACTTCATCTGCATTCACTTTACCTTTGCCCTTATCTTGTTTCTAATTATATTGCACCAGACCTTTTCTATCCTGATTTCTACTTCTGCAGAATTTGGCAATATGACAAGATCTATTGCAATTGTAACAAACAACATTTCTTTGCTTATTTGATTGATATCCTCTTAATCTGCATTGATTAGCCATCTGTCCCATTCTATTTCATGCAAAGCATCTACCATTAATGAATTATTTATTTGCATATTTTTGCATTCATGAGATTTGTGACCATACCTTTTGCAGTTGAAACATTGTCTAGAGAAGAATGGATTAGTCTGATTCATTCTCCTCCTGCATTGAGTTGCTTTATGACTGAAATTGTTGCAATTGAAGTAGTATCTATTGAAGGATGGATATCTTTAAGCATTTGGTTACCTTCCTGGAGGTTTTCTAGGCCTATTTCTTTGATTTCTTGATCCAAAATTCTTTTGACCAGATCTAGAGCTTTCACCTTTCTCATATTCCAAGCCATGCTTATCATCTACCCTCTTTTGTGTTTCAAGAAGAACTTCAAGTTGGGCTGAGCTTATCTTGAATTTTTCTTTGTATTCATTTGTAGTTTGAAGATCTTGTTTAAGAGTGTCTATCTAATTCTCAAGTTGTTCTTCATTGTCTCTAGCTTCTTCAAAATTAGATTCAAGATGCCTGATTATTCTATCCATTTTGTGGCAGTCCTCTGTTTTCTCCTTGAGGGATTGTTTTAGATTATCTTCAATTTTCCTTTTTTTCTTCAATTTCTTGGGTGAATCTCATAACCCTTGATTCCATTTCATGCCTTACCATAATGACTTCTTTTGACAGCTTCTCACATAGCTTATTTTTCTCATTCAGATCTTCATTAGTATCATTGACTTCACTTTGATTGGTTAATTTTTGAAGTAGTTCCTTTCTCTATTTCACAGAGATACTAAGTTTTTCTTTTAGCTCATTTATGAAATCATCATCTTGTTTGAGTCTTTCTCTTAAATTATTGACTTCAGAGTGGGATTGTTCAAGATCATCTAGGGAAGACTAAAGTTGTTCCTTCATACCATATGCATCCATTGAGATTCCCAAATCTTCTCAAGTTGTTAGGCTTTGTTCAGAGGAACTTGGCTCTGATACCAATTGTTGGAAACAAGGTAGATAACTAAGAGGGGGGTGAATCAGTTATCTCAAAATCTCCTTAACTTTCTTTTCTTTTTGTTATTTTAATAATTAGTGTTGCATCAAAACATCAAAGCATCTGTAATCATAAGAATAGAAATAAAATAAACACACATAGAACAAAGATTTTTACGTTGAAACCCTCTTAAGGGAAAAACCACGGGGTGACTAACCCAAGATTGTATTCTTTGTTAAAAGAATAAAGGAGTACAAAATGGCACTTGCTAATTAGGGCTCACTGCCCAAGCACACTGCTCACAAGAGGCTTACTGCCTATAGGAGACACACTATCTACAAAACTTATAGAAGATAATCAAGTGTTTGAACTGATGAGAAGCATCTACAAATGCAAGAGTTCAGTTTTGGTTGGGCACAATACACTAATCTGATGCACTTTATTCTTCCTCTATTTTAATGTTGTTGCTTTATCACATACCGGACTTGAATTGCTACTCTCACACTTATCCCTACTTTTCTTTGCATTTTATTTCATCACTTGTTCACCACACACACTTACATGCTAAAATCTATCTGGTATATATATCCGCATCAAGGATTTTTATCAACTTCCTAGTCGGCAACAAAAACATTGCAAGTCATTAATCTGTTGGCTGAATCCATGCTTGATTTGTAATGCATATCAAAAACATAGATATAGAAGTCATTAATCATGTTGGCCAACAATGTATAATCCCACAAATTGCTTGATCAACACCATTTACTCATCCGGATTGAAGTCTGATATTATGTCGGTCAGTTCTTCCTCTGTCTGCTCTACCTAACTGGAACCCAACACTCAGATGCTCATATCTTTTCCTTGATTTATCACCGGAGGCTAAATCTCTGGAGTACAGTAGTCATGATACCCCTCTTGACTTGTCCAATTTCGCAACTTGTTGAGTTACACCATCTGAGAGATCCAGACTTGATTGTTGGACCTTGTTACATACTCTGTTCTTATTCACCGAACCAAAACAATCTTCAATCTGACTTTCGGTAGGCATACTATGTACTGCGGATGTGTGGGATAGACTTTGTTGCCATCAATGACAACACTTATGAAGCTACATAGTGTCTCTTGCCAACAAATATAAATCAATGAAATGGATGGTCAAGATAAATTAAGATCTCATGATGAACATGCACACAACATGTGTCATGCTTTAAAGCTATTTTTATTGAATTAATTGCTTTTTGGCTAAAGATAGGAGTTGATTTCATAATTTAGAATGCTTTTTCTAATTTATGAGTTGATAAAAATAATAAGAATAAAGCCATGTAACTCAACTTTAGATTTGCTTTTTGAAGTTCTAAAAATAAGACTAATTGTGCACATAGAAGAAAATGATATTTTTAAAAGAATTGAAAGATAAAACAAATTAAATAAATAAATTTATTTAATTGATTGTGCATGGAAGAAGAATAGATAAGATATAAATAAAATATTGCTTTTATTTATTTTTAGAAGATAATGTCAACTTAAATAAATTTAAATAATTTATTTAAATTTGGAGGAATAATTGATTAATTAAATAATTAAAATTATTTAATTGTGGATAAAAGGAATATAAATGATGAATTAATTAAATAATTTATTTATTTAATTAATGTGGATTGGAAAGAAGATAATGATTTAATTGAATAATTAAAATTATTTAATTTATAAGAATAAAGTAGATTTTATTGAAATTAATTAACTAAATAGAATTTATTCAATTAATGTTGGAAATAAGGAAAATAGAGGAAATATATGAATTTGAAGAAATAGATGAAATTAATAAAATAATTAGATTATTTAATTAACGTTGAACGTAGGTAATTTAGGAAGAAATGATGTATGCAAGTGATGTGATGCGAAGGGTCATTTTTAGGTGTCTACATTTTTCCCCTCTTTGATACAATGTGATTTAGCATTGTTTTAAAGAAAATAGTGATAAAAAATATATGATACAATCATGCCCTAGTGTAGCTAGCGTAGGATGCCCCCTCGAGAGGAAAGATAGGGAAGTGATAGAAGGACTGGGTTGACTCGCGACTAGAAGAAAATAGGCTGAGAAAGGTGAGATTGGAAATATGAAGGCTAACATGATGAAGAAAATAGGCTGACATGAGGAAAAATAGGATAAGGGGTGGGAAGAATAAGGGTTGGGATGCTATAATGGGGCAAAAAGGGGTCAAATACAACTCATTTACACACCTAGAGTTCATAGAGATTAGAGCCATTTAGCCTTCTTGCTTAGTTTGAGAGCTCCTTGCTTAGAGAGGTTCATTGACTTGCAGACATGCCGATTCCAGTGTAGAGGCATCGTGGTGAGTAGGTGTGGACCTATGGGAGACCAACATGAGCTCTGGTAGTGGTAAGTAGTTGAAAATTGGCTTTTAGATGCATTTAATAGGTCTTTTACAATAGGTTTTTGGCCAAAAGCACACCGTTAGGAATTAGGTGCATATGGTTTGTTTTGAAGAGCCTTTAGTGTAGCGATGTGCCTATGAGGTGCACTAACACACCTTTGGCAATAGAAAAGCGCCTTTGGCCACTAGGTTAATGCGAAGTGCACTTGGTTAGTGCCACAGTGCATATGGTCCATAGTGAAGCATAGATGGTCAAAACTAATGCGCCTTTGGTATGCTTGAAGCGCATTTGCAAAATAACAAGGTGCCCTAGTTTTAGGATCAAAGCACTTTTGCACAATAGTAAAGCGTATTTGGAGGACAATGAGGTACATTTGGTAAAAATGAAGCACACTTGGTTTAGGTTTGAAAGAACATTTGCAATACAACAAAGCACTTGTGAAGAGAAGTCAAGCACACTTAGTTGAAGTGCAGTGCTTTTGGTTTTGAATTGGTTCTTGCCCTAGTTTGACTTAGAAAAATAAGTTAATTAGGTTTGACTAAGGTTAACCTAGGGATTTTGCAATGTTTGACCTAGTAGTTAACTATGTTTGCCTTTGGATTAGATTTAGGATTAGAATGTTTTCTGACAAGAGATAACAAGTGATTCTCATGGATGTAGGTTGTCTTACCACCCTTGCAGTCTAGAGAGAGACATTTCATCGACGTAGCTAAGGTGATCCAAATAGGGTGGGAGGAGGGCATATTTCTCAAGGTCATGGGATTATGGCATGTATCCCATCTTACACTGATTAGGGATAACCTCTCATTGTTTACATCTTTAGTTGAGAGGTGGTACAGTGAGACATCCTCTTTCCACTTTCCTATAGACGAGGCTACCATGACTCTAGAGGATGTATGGCACATCTTGAGGATTCCTACACATGGAGCCAGAGTAGATTATGACACAGAGTAGGGGAGGATGGCATGAGAGAGGTGTTTTCTACTGATGACCTTGGTGTGAAAGAGGATGAGATCCGGTGGGCTCAAGTACCTTGACTTTGTGATAGATTTGATGGATCGTGGTAGCTTTGATTGGAGGATTCTTATGTCTAGACAGATGCTCTAGAGGGTTATCAGTTGGATGGGGCACTGTTTTATCTAGGATGTTCACGCATGGCATCAGATATGCCTAGGGACCTTGTGTTTTGGGTCAGCTCTACCATGATGTACATAATTGTGCCTATAGATTGGGAGGGAGCTTAGCAGCAAGTGTGACTTTGTTATAGGTATGGACCCCAGAGAATATCCCAGTGATTAGACCTATTTCCTAACATCACCGAGAGAGTCGAGCCTTTTGTATACTTATATGATGGTGTACTGACTCATAAGTGACTTGGAACTATGAGCAATTGGAGGAGACAGATAGATGAGATGGACATATTTGTATGGTGTCCAAGGAGAGATTGTGAGTTGTGGGAGGACGATGTAGAGAAACTTGTCTACTGTAGATAGGCAGGATACCTCTTTGGTCACGGAGTAGACACCATAGAGAGGTACCTACTAGAGAGGGTACTTCAAAAGTTTGGACTGCCATAGGGGGAGCTAGTGGGTGATGCTATACATGCATGGACTCGAAGGGAGATTGGAGTCTGGGGGCCTGAGATTGTGGGGGCCATAACATTGGAAGACTTATAGGGACTTGCCCTAGTGATGTGGGACTAGATCCTTGGAGAGGTAGATCCTGGGACACTACCAGCATATGATACATACTGGTGGACTCACATGCCAATGAGATTTACAGTTCCTGGGGTAGAGGGAGTAGTGAGAGAGGTGGCAGCACCCATCCATGAGGCAAGGGCTTGTCGAGAGGTCTGATAGAGGGTCGTAGTAGAGAGATAAGCAGGAGGAGATGATGGAGGAGGTTAGGATGATGCACTGATGGTAGATGTGGGGGCACCACATCAGGTGGTGCAGCTGGTAGAGACCAAGCTACAACAGTCTTAGAGATTATTACAGGAGGAGACAATGAGGAGGACTCACATAGATCTACGAATGGTGAGGATGAGGAGAGAGTGAGACACTGTATGGATTGAGGCCTAGACATAGATATAGGCATAGGTGGAAGCAACAATGCCACCACCACCACCAGTAGATGACACCGAGGTTGCCTGAGTGATGGCAGAGAGAGATGCACCTGTATAGTTGAGATTAGTAGCAGAGGCCACCCTTCAGAGGGTGAGGTGAGAGAGAGATGTAGCATGCCAAGCCTTAGGTGTTGATCAGATGACTTTGGTGGGGCAGCTTACCTAGGTATAGGGTGAGCTAGCCGCAATAGGTAGAGAGGTAGAATACTACAAAGGCCTCTACTTTGGAGCAGTGTTGGCGAATTAGAGGGAACCAAGCTTCTGGGAGTAGAGCAGATCAGGGGCCTCAACTTCACGAAGGATGGGGAGATCAGGTTCATCTCTCATGGGTCACCCCCATCATTCACATGAAGGGGGATCAGCGGGAGGACCTACACTGAGTGCAGATGGAGCATAGGGGTCGCAGCAGGTAGGGAGTTTGATGCATGGCTCACACTAGAGCATGATGTATATATGTTTGTATAGATGTATATTGTATCATATGTATCATCTATGAATTTTGATTATGATGCCTCTATGCATCTGATGGACATTTTTGAGGGCTCATGACAGCCATACTGTACTATAGCACCATTTTTTATGTACATGATGTATATACAGACATTTGTATTCTTTTGATGACCTTGATGATGATATATGATATATACGATGATCTTTATGATGTATGATGATGTTTATGAATGTTTATGCTTATGATGATGTATTTCTATATGCTATGGATGTGATGATGTTGTACTTATGATTATGGATTCATGTGATGATATTAATGCTTATAGATGTATGTATTGTGATAACATTATGATATGATTATGGGTTTACATGATGATGTATATGCTTATAGATGTATGGATGAGATGTCTAACACATGGTTTTTTAGGTATGCATAACACCTTAATGATAGAAGAAAATGAGATAGAATAGAACATGATAGATAGAAAATAATAGATTATTGATCGATCTTTGTATGAAAACTATATGATGATTTTGGATGAATGGATGGTTAAATGGATAACTTGTTGCAACGGTTACACAAATATAAAGAACAATCCTAGATTTTAATATAGCACATGGATAGTTATGCAACCAAGGTATATAAGACCAATGCGCTGAGATATCCGGTGTAGGGATATTGACTCTGCAAGCAAATGGTTTGAATTTATATCTACTAGACATAATATTACCTTGTTGGATGTGTGAATGACCCATAGTCTTGAACATAAAATAATCTTAATACATAAATGCAAAAGACTATTAATATGTAAGATGCTAGGTTGTAACACACATGTGAATGAGCCATAGTCTTGAAAATAAAATAAACTTAATGCATAAATGCAAAAAGTATATTAATATGTAAGATGATAGGTTGTAACACATGCACAAGATAAATATTAGCCATAGTAAGAAGATAAGAACATCCCACAAACATAGCATACGAAAGCAATGACTATGCTCCAATCCATACTGCATCGCAACATACCAACATATAGATAAATCAAGGCAGTCTTGAATAGGTAATTTGAAAGTGAAAAAATATGAACCAAAAAGAAAATTGACTGACTTACAAAGTAAACACACAACCATCATATTCTCTTGCCAAAGAGGTTGCTCTAGGTGGATAGATAGATGAAGCCTTATTGTAGGAAAGATATATCCGTTAAAGGCTGTTGATCTGATCTAGGATAGATGAATTAATGTAGTAGATGTGACAAGCAGATACGAGGGACATATGGCTTTATGAGTAGTCTTTTTGCTTCAGGTTTGGGATAAGTACTTTAGCTTTTAGAAGGATGCATAGTTTGTTTTCTGCTTGAGTTGGTCAAGTCTAGGTGGATAAATGGATTGTGATAAATGGAAGACACAAAAGGTAGAAGTGTTAATGGATTGGGATGAAGAATGATGAATCGTATGTGCCCGAGTACTAGATACTTCATATTCTAAATTGCCTACATACCCTGTATCCACGGGATCAAGGCACATTATGATGAAATATGACTATGATAATATGTAGTTCTAGGTAGAGTGATGAGATGGGTGAAGTGTGATGAGAATGGTTAGGGAAAATGATGATGTCTTATGTACCTGAGTACTGGATACTTCCTTCGTATTCGAGACTACCTACATACCTGTATCCATGGGATCAAGGTACTTGAAGACTGAGATGACATGATGATATGTAGTTCTAGAAGATTTGATGATATAGGATAAGAGGAAGTGATGGTGGAGGATGTGAGATAGTGATGAAGTGTGATGATTAATGATGTGGTCATACCTCAAATAAGGACCCATTCTTAGACCTAGGTTAAGGAAAAAGTTGCCCCCATTCTGGTAGAGGTTTTATTGTGGATAACGATGGATGAACTTACATGGGATGAACTGACCTTAGATAACTAACATGGGATGAACTAACTTATGACTAACTAATATAGAGATGAACTAACTTATGGATAACTGACATAGGATGAACTAACCTATGGATAACTGACATAGGATGAACTGGCTTATGGATAACTGACATAGGATGAACTGACCTATGGATAACTAATATAGGATGAACTGGCTTATGGATAACTGACATAGGATGAACTGACCTATGGATAACTGACATAAGATGAACTGACTTATGGATAACTAACATAGGATGAACTAACATAAGATGAACTGACACCGACAATTTCCAAGCCATGATAAATGGGAAAGTGGAAATGTTGGATCAGTATGGATGGATGGATGAAGGATTTATTATGGAATCATATGGAATGAGATGGATACATGAATTAATAGATGGTAGGTGCTAGCTCTACACATAGTACATGTTTGCCAGGTTTTCACTATGGTACTTATCCAAGGCACCTGTTTACCAGGTTTTCACCAGAGGACGTATTATTTTTGGATTTTTCTATTTTTTTGATTTTTTTTGTATTTTTTTTTTATTATTTTGGATTTTCTAAGGATACTCTGAGGATCAAGCAAAGAACTTCTTGAGATGAACACTATTGAGTGGATCATCTAGAGGGATACCTTCAGGTGTGGATAAAGCAAAGGCTCCTAATCCATAGACTGTAGTGATAACAAATGGTCCTAACCAATTAGGATCAAACTTACCTTTCTTGTCTCTATCTAATTGGTTCCTTTGATTTTCTTTAAGGACAAGATCACCTATCTGAAATCTTCTCTCCTTGATCTTCTTGTTATAGTTACAATGGAGGCAATTTTGATAGACATGAAGATGGTTTAGTGTTGTTTGATGCCTCTCGTCAAGTAACTCAAGCTCAACTAATCTAAAAATTTGGTACTCCTCTCCATCAATCAGGTGCTGCATAGATACTCTAAGAGATGGGATCTCGACCTCGATGGGTAAAATGGATTCAGTGCCATAGACTAAGGCAAAGTGTGTAGCACCAGTTGGTGTTTTGATACTAGTGTGATAGGCCCATAAGGTGGGGTTAAGTTGCAGATGTCAATCATGACCAGCTTCATTGAATGTTTTCTTTAGGATTATGAGTATGGTTTTGTTTGAAGCCTCAACTTAGCCATTTGATTGAGGATAATATGGAGTAGAAAAGTGATGTTGGATATTGTATTGTGTGCATAAGGTACTGACATCTTGATTCTTAAATGGTCTACCATTATCAGTGACAATGTATTGGGGAATCACATACTGGCAAATGGCATAATTGAGGATAAACTTGGCTACTTTCTTACTGGTGATATAGGTCATTGGGATAGATTCTATCCACTTAGTAAAACACTCAGTGGTGGTAATGATAAACTTATGGCCATTAGATGAGGATGGATGGATTTTATCCACAAGGTCGAGTCTCCATTATGAAAAAGGCCATGGAGTTGTAATAGGTTGTAGCTCATGTGCTGGTGCATGTATCAGGTCCCCATGTTGTTGGCATTGTACACATTTTTTAACAAACTGAACCGCATCTTGGTCTATGGTTGGCCAATAATAACCTATTCAGAGTACCTTCTTAGCTAGAGTTAGACTGGTGGAATGTGATCCACAAACACCTTCGTGTATATCTCTTAAGGTAGTGTTAGCTTCTTCCAAGTTGAGACATCTAAGAAGTATACCATCAAGACTTCGACGGTAAAGGGTGTCACCTAGAATAGTGAAATGAGAGGATCGACAGATGAAGGTTTTGCATTGGGTTTTGGATAGGTCAAAGGGAAAGGTACCATTTTAGAGGTATTCATATATGTATTCATACCAAGGGGAATTTGGACCAACAAGTTTACAGATCAATTTAGTTGTAGGAACATCAACGATAGGTATCAACAGTTGCTCAATGAAGAATTCACATTTCTAAGTGTTGGCAGGCATGTCCACAACTGACCCAATGGTAGCCATAGAATTAGTAGCTTATTATGTACCCTTGGAATTTGCTCAAAAGAGATACGAGAGAAGTGAGGCTTGTAGGTATCAACCAGATGTTTATACGGTATCAACTTGTCATCCTTAGTTTAGTACTCATCAGTGACTTGTCTGATAACTAATTAAGAGTCCCCATAGACTTGAAGTTCCTTGATATTCCATTCTACTACTATATGGAGACCTCTAAGAAGTGATTCATATTCGATAATATTGTTGGTACATGGAAATGCTATATAATATGATTTTGGAATGTAGTCATTCTATGGTGTGATAAACAAGATGCTTGCCCCCAAACCATGCTGTGTGTAGGAGCCATCAATGTATAACTTCCACTCCACTAAGGTAGCTAAAGTGAATAGACCTTCATTTGGAAAGTTAGAGATCATAGGATTTACACCTGTTATTAGAGCTTCAGCTAGTTGGTCTGCGAGAATATGTCCCTTTATAGATTTTTGATCAATATACTCTATAGTAAATTCACTCAAGATCATGACCCATTTAGCTAGTCAGCCGGTGACGGCTGCCTTGGATAACAGATACTTCAATGGATCACTCTTAGAGATAAGAATGGTTGTTTGGTTTAACATGTAATGTCACAACTTTTGGGAAGCAAACACTACTGCTAAACATGCCCTTTCCATAGGAGTATAGTTGAGTTCATACCCAACCAAGGTGCAACTAATACAATAGATAGCATGTTCTTTACCTAACTCATCATGTTGTGCAAGAAGAGCACCTAATGTTGCAGATGTAGTGGAGATATATAGGATCAAAGGTCTATCAGGTACTGGTGGTACCAAAATTAGAGGATTAGCTAGATATTCCTTAAGTTGATCAAATGCTTGTTGACACTTGTTATCCCACCGAAATGAGACATTCTTGCAGAGCAAGTGTTGGAATTGTAGACACCCTAAAATGATCGTGTCGTCAAATCACTTGCATTTCAACGTTAATTAAATAATCTAATTATTTAATTAATTTCATCAAATTCTTCCAAACCTTCTAAAAATCTACATTAATTGAATAAATTGTATTTATTTAATTAATTTCATTAAATACTTCTAAATCACATAATTGCGACATTAATTGAATAAATTCTCTTTATTTAATTAATTAAATTAAATTCCTCTATTATTCTTCCACAATTAAATAATTTTAATTATTTAATTTGATCATTATCCTCTTTCCAAATCCCAAGTCTCCATTAATTAAATACATCCCATTATTTAATTAATTCATCACAAATTCCCTCTTATCTAAACAATTAAATAATTCCCAATTATTTAATTAAATCAAATCATTTTTTCCAAATTTGAATAAATCAAATCAAATTTATTTAAATCTTCTCAATCTCCAAAAATAAAATACAATCAAATATTTTATTTATTCTTCAAAATCATGCACAACAATTAAATAAATTTATTTATTTAATTTGCTTTCTTATCTTCAAATTCTTCAAATATCTTTTAAATCTTCTAAAAATAAGTCTTCTTCTCCATGCACACAAAATTAAATAATTTATTATTTAATTTCCTTCAAATCATGAAAAAGCAAATCTTAAGTTGAGTTATCTATTCACTCAACCTTGTTTTTATCAATTTCTTTTAAATTAGATAAAAGTTTTCTAATTTATGAAAAGCATGTCTTATCTTTAGAAAAGAGAGTGATTAACTTAAATAAAACAACTTTTGTGTGACACTTGTCTTCTTCTTATTCGTTGCATATTCCTCAACTGTTCTCCTCTATTGATTCTTCTGAATTATCTGGACCGTTGATCGATCTCTATTGAAACCTATATAAACCCCCGTCATCTTCTTCACAAATCCTCTTCGATCACTTATTCTCAGGCATACTTAACAGCGCTTTGAGCATACATCACATCAATTGAGCAACTTTACGATCTCTTAACATTGATCTTTGAGCACTTTACTTGCTTGTTGCAACCATGGTTTCGCAGCACTATTGAGCAATCTACATTCATCCAAAGGGAACAATACAAGTCTCGGTAAAAGCTTTCATATTTCATTGATTTATTTGCAATGGCTTTTATTTAGATCGGTTCTCTTTATGTTATTGGTTTTTGATTTAATTAGTTTGATTTAGTTGATTTTCCTCATACACATTCTGGCACACCCGGTGGGACCCACTAATCCCTCTTTTTCTTTGAGAAATTGATTTTTTTTAAGTATAGTATGGAACAGCGCACAAACACACAGAAATGCGCTATTGGCAGTATAGTGAAGCGCTTCTGGAGGCACAGTACAACGCCCTCGGGCGATACTGTGGCACCTTTGGTATCATACTAGTGTGCTTTTGGACACACAGTACAGCACTACTGGTAGTAGTAGAACACTTTTGGCAAAACAGGGTTTTTTGACCTTGTTTGGTGATTTTTTTTAGGGTTTACTCACATTTTTTTTCCATTGATCTGACTGACAAGCTGGTTTATTTATCTTTCAAACTATTTTGTTGTACTTCCTAAGCTAACGTATTTAGGAGTATTTTTCATATTGGAGTCAACCCATCTATTTGCAGCATCCTTTAGGTTTTCTTGATTCCAGGGTGCAGACCTATCAGATATCACATCTCAGAACATTAAATCAATCATGAAATCCTATCTGAACCTAGTTATTTTGACAAAGTATAACTTTTTTTGGATCTAAGACAGTACAACGCTTTTGGGTATACAGTGCTATGCTTTCAGTAGCTCGGTACGTCGCTTTTGGTTCTTCTTTAGCGCATCTGGTAGCACAGTGCAGCGCTTTCGGTTCGTATTAAGTTGCTTTCGGTAAGATAGTACAACGCTTTTGGTCAATTGATTTGTTTTTGCTAACTGGTGAGTTTTTGTGGAACTAAATGACCTGTTGCAGCTTCTTATCACTCACACAGAACAAATAGGGTTTTTCTAACATGTTCATGTAGGATGAGCATTGAAGAAATCTTGATTTATTGCACTAAGTCTTAGAAACATATTGCCTTCTTAGGGGATAATTGAACAAATCATTTCGGCAATCTAAGTCTTAGGAACATACTATTTTTCTTAAGGGACAATGGACATGTATGCGAAAACACCTCAATTTTCTAAGGGACAATGGACATGAATGCCAAAACACTTCAATTTCATAAGGGACAATTGACAACTACAAACGTGTGTGCGCCTAATTTAGTTGCACCTTATTTTTCTTATAACAGGACAATTGAACCTTTGTTTGACATGCTTGCTCTTACATTTCAGTACTTCCTTTAGAAGGGCCTGCTTTTGGATTGCGCTTCATCCAAAAGGGACGACCCTAAGCAGAGTTTTCCTTTGAACTGCTATATAAGAGGGATAAGGTGAAAGCCAAGTCCTAACCGACGTCAGCCTTACCTTGTGGTGCCAAATTGAAAAGAGGTGTACTAGCTCTTTGTGAAAATGATTTTCACATTGAGCGAAGTGTTTGATACTCTTAGTAGGATTGGTTAAAGCTTTTATTAGCTTGTTGCATTGCTCGTAAGGCATTGGTCCCTCAAAGTTACTAAGAACCATTCTAGATAGTGACTACCCGATCTACCTCTGAACATTGTGGTAATCATCAGTGCAAGGGGAATCGATTTAAGCCCTTAATATACTCACCATTGGCTCCCTTGAGAAGTTATAGTATTCCCTTGGCCATAAAGCTCTTGTGATCTACTTGAGCTTTCCAAGGGGAGGGTGAGATATCCCTACCTATTGTCTCTTGCAAAGATACAAAATATCTAACACCTTTATGGAATGATTTTTTTATTGACGGAGTATTAAGCTGTGAGCTGATCTACTGCAATGAAACCTTGTCTCTAGGGATAAAAAGTGCTTGATATTGTTTGCAATCATCTTATACCTGTGGAAACATTGGGCTTTTTGTGAGCCTCGAACATACACTATCTGTTGTGTCAGTCCCTTTTTTTGGCCACATTGTTTGTGTTTTCTCTTGCCAAAGCAAAATCATATCCAAATCTATCAAAATTGGCCTTTTAAAAACATCAGACACTACTTCGGTGCCTCTAGTATTACATCAGCTCACCTTTGGTAGTACAGTAGATCGCCTTTGGTATAGTAGTACCTCGCCTCTGGCATCCCTACTTCAGTGCCCTTGGTATAACAGTAGCTCACTTTTGGTCACAGTAGCTCGCCTTTGGTATAGCAGTAACTCACCTTTGGTAGCTTAGTCCATCACCTCTAGTATTATAGTAGCATGCTTTTGGTTGCACAGCCCTACGCCTCTGGTCAAATAGTATAGTGCCTTTGGTCCAGTAAATTGTGCATTAGAGTTTGTCTTTCCCAAAGCACAAGCAAAATCTCAGCATTACCTTTTTGTCCTAGTGTATTCCATGGTAACCACTAGGTTCCAGCAAACTATGAAGTCTAAGCAAGTTGTCCCTAGGAAGCGCAAATTGCCTCCTCATACACCGCAATCTGGTTGTCTCAACATTACTCCCAAGGTTACTCCTAGGACACCGGCAGAAAAATCTACCAACTCTCCAAACATGCCACAAATTGACCAACCAAATAATCCTCAAGAAGGTAGGGTCCCTTTGGTAAGTACACCTCAATACACCACCGGAATGCCTCTAGATTTTATACCACAAGGATATACCATTGATCAAGTCCCATCTCAAGAAGAGCGACACTTTGAAATAGGTCAATCCTCTCAAGAAGACAGACAAGATCTTGATGAATTCATACAAGATCTGAGAGCAATAGTTGCCTTTGATAAAATCCTTAGTGAGAACCAAGATCACTTCTTTCACTTGCTTATAGAGCAAGGAGCCAAATTACCTCAAGATTTTGATTTATCCAATCTCAAAGACACAAACAACACCCAAGATACCATAACAGTGGTCCAAACCATGTTGACAGTGACCATGCCCTTACAAGAACAAGGCTTACAGGGGAGAATAATTGCACAATATAAAAATCCCCTTTATCAAAACCCAACAAGAGAGAGGCCCATATCACCACTGCTAACTCCTATGGAGATCTACAAAAAACAACTAGAGACCCTCCAACATCAAGCAGAATTAGCCAAACAGGCCACTCTAGCTCAATCAAACATACAACAACCTCCTAAAGTGTCCACACCAATCGCAAGTGGAATATTGGTTACCCCATCAGGAATAGGTTTCCCACCAAATTACAATCTAGGGAACAACTATGTAGCCATGCAACAAGGGTCTTAACAAATGCCACCTCCTATATCATCACACCTTCATGTCTCTCAACCAACTAGAGTCATGCAATCCCAACCACAACATTCTTTTACGCTCATCATCAATCAACCTCAACCATCGCAAAACACATCTACCTATGTCCCTCTGCCACTACGTTCATCAGCGCTAAACTTCTTCAACACCTTGCCCATCCACCCTCAATAGTCCCAACATCAATTTTCCCAAAGCTATGTTCTGTAATCGCAACCTAACCCAACGAACTTTAGCTTTCCTCCACAAAACTCTTTTCTTCAACCATCGCAAATCCAACATTCTTACCTAGCGCCGCCCCCACCTCCTCTGAATCAAAACATCCAATTCCAACCCAATCTGAACTCAACATACAATGCATATGACCCCAACCAATCTTACGACCCTTATAACACCAATGCCCATGGATTGCACTATAATATTCCATATGGGCAACAACAACCACTTCTTGGACAACAGGAGATGTTACCAACCCCTCCCATGACTATGGACCTAAAAATTGTGGAGGTTCAACAACTATCTGATCTTACATTTGGCCACACTAAGAAGACCTTCTCTTTAGAGGAAGTGTGTCCCTATCCTTTTGATCAGTCATTACCCATGATCCCTTTTCATCAAAATTTCACTATTCCCAAGTTTGATAAATACAAAGGAAAAGGTGACCCAAAAGACCATCTTAGGGAATTCTATCTTGCTTGCTTTGAGGTCTCACATAACGACACATATCTTATGCATCTCTTTCCTTGCAGTCTTAGAGGTCAAGCTATAGAATGGTTCTCACACTTACCTATGGGTATCAAGTCTTTTAACAAGCTAGCAGAGAAATTTGCCACCCATTTTTCCTACAACGTAGAGCATGAGATTTCCATGACTGATCTATGCAACAACAAATTTAAAAATGGAGAAACTTTCATTTCATTCCTTTAGCGATGGAGGCAAATGGCTAGCAAATTCCCATTCAAAATACCCAAAAAACACCTTATTAGCATATTCGTGCAGAATCTCAACCAAGAATTGGGTTTTCACTTGCAAATTCTTAGTGCTACAACCTTCGATGAAATCACGCACAAGGGAATCAACATTGAAAAGACCCTCATTGCTAAGGGTGTGCTCAAAATCTTCAAAGAAATGAAAGACAATGCTCCTCATCAATAGAAAAATGATAAACCAAAGTTTTGGAACAAAAACAAAAATGTGGTCAACGATGGGGTGGTCGATTCTAAACATGTCCAGACATTGCAAATGCCGCTGCAGCTTTCCAAACCAAGTCAAGCTCAACCTCAACAACAACAACAACAAAGACAACCTTATCAAAACCAACAACAATGACAGCAAGAGCGACCTCAACAAGATTACCCTCTGCGGCGTCAATTCACTCCCTTGGGAGTGCCTATAGAGTCGGTCCTACAACATCTTTTACACAAAGTGCTCATCACCTTACCAGATGCTCCCCCATATGGAGAACCTGTTTACAAAACTGCGTGTTACAGAGATAATGAATAGTAAATTCCATAGAGCAAGGGGCACAGAACTGCATCATGCATGAAACTCAAGCACCTAATTCAAAATCTCATCGAAGGCAACCAAATCACTTTTGAAGATGAACCACTAGCTCAACCCACGAACAAGGACATCAACATGTACAAGGAACCATTCCCTCACCATGGTCCACCTCCTCTATAGGATAAAGGTAAAGGTGTCAATCATGCTTCCACTTCCTTTGACTCCATCGTGGGTTGTTTTGAAGAGAGTCGAGTGTCTACCCTCACAATCAAAGGCAACTCTACGGATTACGCTGTTACAACGCGTCGTGGTCGTGTCACCATTCGTGGTCCTACACCTAGCCTCCCAACCCAATCTGATTATAATCTTGTCGAACATCTAGGGAAAATGCCAGCACATATCTCTATCTTGGACCTCCTCCGGTCATCACCTGCACATAGAGTGGTGTTAGAAAAATCCCTCCAAGATTCGTCGGTTCCTAAAAACATAGCGGTCGTAGATTTCCAAGCTATAGTAGGTAACATTGCCTCACCCTACAATGTGGTATTCTCTGAGAAAGACCTCCCTTCCCATGATCCATGTCACAGTGATGCCCTTCATATTGAGGTTCTCATCCATAAGCGCAAAATCAAACATATACTCATAGATGGTGGTGCTGGTCTCAACATCTGTTCTTTAAAGTTACTTAAGCAATTGGGGTACTCTAAGGATCATGTCAACATTGATCAAAGTATTACAATCAAGGGATATGATGATGCTGAATGCCGCTCAGAAGGTGTTATCCACTTGCCTATACAATTGGGCCCCGTTATGCTTGAAACCAGGTGCCAAGTCCTTGATATTGAGCTGCCTTACAACATTATCCTTGGCCGCCCATGAATCCATGCAATGAAAGCTATTCCCTCAATGTACCATCAGTCTCTAAAGTTCCCATTCAATGGTACAGAGATAACTATCACAGGAGACCCCAATCCTTTTGAATTTTGCCATGTCTTGCAAGGTAGTTATAAGAATTGCAACCAAGTGCCTAAAAATGAAAAAGCCCTTGAATCCCCAATATATGTCAATCTTTAAAATCTGACAGAAGCCTCTGCAAGTGAACCTAAACCTCTTCCTACAATCAAAGCTCACATCCATGATATAGGCTTTGGAACGTATGATATCTCAAAATCTTGTTGTGTAGGGCGGATGCCTTTATCCCCTAAATCGTACGGCCAACCGCCCATTGCCAAAGTAACTAAAAAAGTAGCTATTCCTCCCCCAGCATTTCTAACCCAATGCCAATAGGGAAAATTATTGGAAGAGGAAACTATTGAGGACATTTCTTCTTGGCTCTATAAAGAGAAAAAACTAGTTACAATACCAGTCAAGCAATATGGCAATGGCTTAAGGATAGTCAAAAACATGGGCTATAAAGGCAAAGGTGGCCTTGGAAAATAGAATCAAGGAACTATGGAACCCATTATTGTGACAAAGAAACTAGACAAGAAGGGATTAGGATTTGGTAGAATGGTACCGCGCGCCTTGGACTTCGAGAATATTCTCGACGAGGTGGCTAAAACTTTTCCCGTCGATTCGACGTCTACTGAGGATATCATCGATGACTCTTCCCTCCATATGACCAACCTATTTGTAGAATCCTCCATTTTTATGCTCTCCTCCGTATCCTTAACCTCCATCACAAACACCTAGAATGTCACACTTGTCTACCCTAAACTTATCGATTGGGAGCAACAAGGGTCCCCCGTTATAGATGTATTTCAGAATGATGAAGCTCTAGCTGAGTTCATGGGACTCCGGGATGGTATCCCTCTTAGCGATCATAAAGCAGGTTTTGTAATGGAACTAGAGCCAACAACTTATTTTGGTGAGAATGCCAAATCCTCTAGTCGCAAAAGTAAAAATAAAGAAAGATGTCTAGGTGAAACCACACTGTGGCACCTCCCGATCACAAAATAGTAAAAACAAAGGACGTATCCAAAGGTGAAAACCCAACTGTGGCACCTATGGATGGAGGATTTGACCTTCCCCTACCATCTAAGTATGAAGAGAAGTCAGCTCTCCTAGTGGAAGATTCTACAGAGATAAACCTTGGCACAGAGCAAAATCCAAAGACCACATTCCTCACAGCATCATTATCAGAAACAAAGCACAAGAATCTTAACACATTCTTCTTATAGAGAACCATCAACTTTACATGGACCTATGCTGATATACGAGGGTTGGACCCTAAGCTAGTTGTTCACTATCTCATAGTTGATCCAAAAGTTAAACCAGTCAAGCAAAAGTTGAGGAAGATGCACCCACAGATAGTTCTCTTGGTAAAAGTGGAAATACAGAAGTTGTTAGATGCAAAGTTCATATGACCTATTGACTATTCAGATTGGGTCTCAAACATTGTACCTGTGTCTAAACCCAATGGGCGCATCCGCATGTGTAATGATTTTAGAGATCTCAACAAAGCATGTCCCAAATATGACTTTCCTTTACCAAACATTGATATTATATAAGACTCGACAACAGGTCACGAAATGCTTTCTCTCATGGATGGATTCTCAGGCTACAATCAGATAAGGATAGCAGAAGAAGATCAACATAAAACAAATTTTACTTGTCCTTGGGGTAATTATTGTTGGTGTGTCATGCCGTTTGGTCTAAAGAATGTGGGGGCAACCTATCAGTGAGCAATGATAGTGATATTCCACGACCTCTTTCATCACATCATGGAGGACTATGTGGATGACATACTAGCTAAATCTTCTAGGGAAGATCACATACAGGTTCTAGGATAGATCTTTGACAAGCTCAAGAAATACCAAGTAAGACTCAATCCAAAGAAGTGCATCTTCAGTGTAACATCAAGGAAGCTATTGGGATACATTGTATCTCGTAGAGGCATCGAAGTGGACCCTCTAAAAGTAAAAGCTATAGTGGAGATGCCTCCACCAAAGAACCTCAAAACATTAAGGAGCCTTCAGGGAAGGTTGCAGTCCATTCGGTGCTTCATCTCACAGCTAGCAGATAAATGTCAACCATTTCAACACTTGCTCTGAAAGGATGTCTCATTTCGATGGGATTATAAGTGTCAAGCAGCATTTGATCACCTCAAAGAGTATCTGGCCACACCTCCTATAATGGTTCCACCAGTGGCTGATAAACCTTTGTTATTATACATCTCAACTACAACTTTAGCCCTAGGGGCCCTTCTAGCACAAAATGATGAATCAGGAAAAGAGCATGTAATTTATTATATCAACAGAAGCTTGGTGGGATATGAACTCAATTATTCATGAAGATCCAATGGTAGGGGAGAAAGTTATGACTCTTTTCCCAAAACTACAAACCCTAGGCAGCATTCAGACCTGCCCTCACCAAAAATGCCATAACTTATTCAAATCTTAATAAAATTTGATGTAACAAAAAGAAATGGAAAGTAGACTCAATACTCTTTCCAACCATATATGGATTGCTCCTGTATATGTCCATACAAAACCGTACCAAATACTGCAATGGGACTGTTTCAAGAAAAATTAGAAAATTACAGTCCATAAAACACTCATATCTTTCCCAAAATTAAATAAAAATGCATGGGACAAGAAGCAAATGGAAGGTGGTTGAAGGATATAACATTTTAAATCCATTAGACATCCATTCAATTCCATATAGGGCTGTACAATAGCAAAAGACAGCAAATTTATGAAGGAAAATACAGGAAAACATTGTTTTTTTTCTCATTCCATGCTCAAATCTTCAACCACCCACCAATTCTTCATGGTTACAAGGCCTTTTAAAGGCATTAAAACATGTCTCTTCAGTTCATAACTGATTTGGAGCAAACCAAGAGCCAAATGACTCTTCACCTTCCAACTTTGCATCTTTTTTCCAATTTTACATTGACAACCTTTACATGGTTTGCAATATTTTGCATTTTTGAAACTCCTAATGACCTAAACACATAAAAATGACTTGATGAACCTCATTACAAAATGGAAGCATATAAATTTAATCAAACTCAAAGATTTGTCCAGGGCAATATTAATTTGCCAAGGTGCTCCTGCACCATGGGGTCTCAACCTCATAGGACAAATCCACCCATCCTCATCCAATGGCCATAAATTCATCATTACTACCACTAAGTATTTCACGAAGTGGGTTGAATCCATTCCCATGACCTATATCACCGGTAAGCAAATAGCCAAGTTTATCCTAAACTACCTCATTTGCCGGTATGGTATTCCCCAAGCCATTGTCACTGATAATGGGATACCATTCAAGGATCAAGATGTCCATGCCTTGTGCACACAATACAATATCCAACATCATTTTTCAACTCCCTACTATCGGCAGAGTAACGGCCAAGCTGAGGCTTCCAATAAAACCATTCTCAAAATCCTCAAGAAAATAGTCAATGAAGCTGGTCATGATTGGCACTTGCAACTCAATCCCGCCCTATGGGCCTACCGCACTAGTATCAGAACACCAACTGGTGCCACACCATATGCCTTGGTCTTTGGCTCTGAAGCCATCCTACCTATAGAGGTCGAGATCCCATCCCTCAAAATATCCATGCAAGACCTAATTTTTGTAAAGGAGTATCGCACTTCCAGATTAGCTGAGCTAGAACTACTAGATGAAAGGAACCTTGCCATGCTTAATCATCTCCATGTCTATCAAAACCACCGCCGGCATAATTACAACAAAAAGATCAAAGAAAAATGGTTTCAAGTTGGTGATCTTGTACTCAAGGAGAATTAGAGAAATCAAGCAGACCGAGAAAAGAAGGGCAAGTTTGAGCCTAACTGGTTAGGTCCCTTTATTGTCACAACAACATATGGATCAGGAGCTTATACTTTAGCTACACCTGATGGCATTCCTCTAGATGAGCCACTTAACAATGTTCATCTTAAGAAGTTCTATGCCTGATCCTCAGAGTATTCCCAAAAAAAAAAAAATCTAAAAAAAATATGTCCTCTGGTGAAAACCTGGTAAACAGGCACCTTAGATAAGTACCATAGTGAAAACTTGGCAAACAGGCGCTATGTGTAGAGTCAGCACCCATCGTCTATCAAGTCTTGTTCATTCTATTTCACAAACTTCATCCATCCATCCATAATAAAACTATTGACCTTGTTTGCATTTCCATCTCTCTATCTAGTATAGCTTGGAAATTTATCAATGTCCACCGTCGTCATCCCACATCTTGATCTGTGTCAATAGTTAACACTATCTTGTCCTAGGTCATGCTTTCTATGTCAGTCATCCATGCAAATTCCTCTACCAGAATAGGGGCAACTTTTTCATTAACCTAGGTCTAGGATTGGCTCCTTGTTCGTGGTTCACAACACGCTCTTCCATCTTTTCTCCTTTCCGCAGATAACATGCTTTAATGGACACATCGCTCCTATGATAAGGCTGTTATCTTCCCAACTCTTTTCCTACATCATCACAGCCAACCAAAACTACATATTATCATCTTATCAGTCTTAAGGTACCTTGATCCCATGGATATGGGTATGTAGGCAGTCTGGAATACGAAGGAAGTATCCGGTACTTAGGTACATAAGATCTCCCCCTCACCACCTTGACCCATCTCATCACTCTATCCAGAACTACATATTATCATTTTCATTTTCCTCATAGTGTGCCTTGATCCCATGGATACAGGGTATGTAGGTAGTCTAGAATATGAAGGAAGTATCTAGTACTCAGGCACACACGATCCATCATTCTCCACCTATTTCAACCCATTGCACTTCATCCTTCTAGTCTCCCGTTTATCAAAATCCATCCGCCTTGACTTGACTAACTCAAGCAGTGAGCTAGCACATCCTTTCAAAGCAAAAGTTCTTAGCAAACCTGAAGCAAACCAGCTTACTTCTAGAGTCAACTACTGTCCTACTATTCTGATTGCCAACATCAGCTAAATCCTGCTTAACCACAGCACCAGATCCACAAGCTTGTCTTCTGCAAAGTGTTCCATTGTTGAGACCAACACATGTGTCTCCTGCGACATGTGGCACTTCTTGCAGCAAGACATTGTCTTTTTAGGTAGATATCACCCTTTAGCGGACATAGATTTCCTACGATAAGGTTGTTATCTTTCCTACCCAATCTATCCTGAGCAACCTCTTTGGAAAGAGAATGTGTTGGCTGTATGTTTACTTTGTAAGTCAATCAATTTGCTTTTTGGTTTATCTTTTGTTCCTTTTCCATTACCTATTCAAGACTACCTTGATTTATCTATAATCTTGGTATGTTGCGATGCAGTATGGATTGGGGGAATAGTCATTGCTTTTGTGTGCGTGTTTGAGGAATGATCTTTAGCATCTTTCTTAGCATGATATTTATCTTGTGTGTGTTACGACCTAGAATTTTACATATTTCATATTCTTCTTGCATTTATGTATTGAAGTTTATTTTATGTTCAAGACTATGGCTCATTCACATATTCCAACAAGGTTATATTATGTCTAAGGGATCCAAGTTCAAACTGCTTGCTTGCAGAGTCAACATCCATGCACTTGGATATCACAGCACCTTGGTCTTTTATACCTTGGTGGCAAACTATCCACGTGCTATATCAAAAATAAGGATTGCTTTTTATAAATATTTGTGAAACCAATGCAACAAGCTCATTCATTTACCCATCCATTTACCCATGGCCTTATATAGTTTTCTAGCAATGATCGATCAACCATCTTTCTCTCATGTTCTCTCTTATCTCCTTTCTTCTATCTATCATCAACCCAACTTCGTTTGTCTTCAACAAAATCTTATAGTCGAGCATCAACATAGTTCTTCTATCACTTCCCTGTCTTTCCTCTCGAGGGGGCACCCTATGCCAGCTACACTAGGGCAAGCTACCTACACTAGGGCATCAAAAATTGTATCATGTCTTCAACAATCGATTTCTTTGATGCAACATCGTAAACTGCATTGCATCACAGAGGGGCAAAATGTAGACACCCTAAAATGACCATGTCGTCAAATCACTTGCATTTCATCATCTGTCGAATCACCTGCATTTCAACGTTAATTAAATAATCTAATTATTTAATTAATTTCATCAAATTCTTCCAAACCTTCTAAAAATCTACATTAATTGAATAAATTGTATTTATTTAATTAATTTCATTAAATTCTTCTAAATCACATAATTGCGACATTAATTGAATAAATTCTCTTTATTTAATTAATTAAATTAAATTCCTCTATTATTCTTCCATAATTAAATAATTTTAATTATTTAATTTGATCATTATCCTCTTTCCAAATCCCAAGTCTCCATTAATTAAATACATCCCATTATTTAATTAATTCATCACAAATTCCCTCTTATCCAAACAATTAAACAATTCCCAATTATTTAATTAAATCAAATCATTTTTTCCAAATTTGAATAAATCAAATCAAATTTATTTAAATCCTCTCAATCTCCAAAAATAAAATACAATCAAATATTTTATTTATTCTTCAAAATATGCACAACAATTAAATAAATTTATTTATTTAATTTGCTTTCTTATCTTCAAATTCTTCAAATATCTTTTAAATCTTCTAAAAATAAGTCTTCTTCTCCATGCACACAAAATTAAATAATTTATTATTTAATTTCCCTCAAATCATGCAAAAGCAAATCTTAAGTTGAGTTATCTATTCACTCAACCTTGTTTTTATCAATTTCTCTTAAATTAGAAAAAAACTTTCTAATTTATGAAAAGCATGTCTTATCTTTAGAAAAGAGAGTGATTAACTCAAATAAAATAGCTTTTGTGTGACACTTGTCTTCTTCTTATTCGTTGCACATTCCTCAACTGTTCTTCTCTATTGATTCTTCTGAATTATCTGGACTGTTGATCGATCTTTGTTGAAACCTATATAAACCCCCCTCATCTTCTTCACAAATCCTCTTCGATCACTTATTCTCAGGCATACTTAATAGCACTTTGAGCATACATCGCATCGATTGACCAACTTTATGATCTCTTAACATTGATCTTTGAGCACTTTACTTGCTTGTTGCAACCATGGTCTCGTAGCACTATTGAGCAATCCATATTCATCCAAAGGGAATAATACAAATCTCGATAAAAGCTTTCATATTTCATTGATTTATTTGCAATGGCTTTTATTTAGATCGGTTCTCTTTATGTTATTGGTTTTTGATTTAATTAGTTTGATTTAGTCGATTTTCCTCATACACAGGAATGGCTGACACTTATCTGCTAGCTGTGAAATAAAGCATCTGATAGATTTTAGTTGCCCTTGAAGGCTCCTTAGTGCTTTGAGATTCTTTGGTGGAGGAATCTCTATAATAGTCTTAACTTTTGCTAGATCCATTTCAATTCTCCTATGAGATATAATGTACCCCAATAGTTTCCCTGAAGTGTCACCGAAGACACATTTATTTAGATTTAGCCGTACTTGATACTTTTCTAGTTAATCAAAGATCTACCCTAGAACCTGAATATGATCTATCCTAGAAGATTTTGCCAGTATGTTATCGACATAGTCCTCCATTATAGTGTGAAACAAGTCATGGAATATTACTGTCATAGCTCTTTGGTAAGTATCTTCTACATTCTTGAGACCAAAATGCATAACTACCCAACAATAAGTACCCCAATGACACGTGAAGGCTATTTTATGCTGATCTTCTTCTGCTATCCTAATTTGATTGTAACCTGAGAATCCATCCATAAGAGAAAGCATCTCATGACCTGTTGTCAAATCCATTATGATATCTATGTTTGGAAATGGAAAATTGTCTTCAAGACATGCTTTATTTAGGTCTCGGAAGTCTGTGCATATGTGTATGCCCCCATTTGGTTTAGCAATAGGTAGAAGATTGGAGACCAACTCTGTGTAATCAATAGGTCATATGAACTTAGCATCTAGCAATTTCTCAAGCTCTACTTTGACCAATAGGGCTATTTGAGGGTGCATCTTGCGAAGCTTCAGTTTGACAGGCTTGGCATTTGGAGAGATAGCTAGGTGATGAACCACTAGTGAAGGGTCCAACCTAGGCATGTCAGCATATGTCTACGCAAAGTTAATTATCCTTTGTAAGAAGAATTTAATCAAATCATTTGCCTCTTGTTCTAATAAGGAAGCTACTAGAAATGTGACTTTTGGATTCTGAACTATTCCTAGATTCATCTCTATTGAGTCCTCTACTAAGAGAGTTAATTTTTCTTGATACTTAGATGGTAGGGGAAGGTCAAATCCTCCATCCTCGGGTGCCTTAGAAAGGTTTTCACCTTTGGATACATCCTTTATTTTTACTATTTTACATCAAGAGGTGCCACATTGTGGTTTTCACCTAAGGATCTATTTTCATTTTCTATTTTGCGACTAGAGGATTTGGCATTCTCACCAAAATAAGCAGCTTGATTTAATTCCATGATAAAACTAGCTTTGTGATCACCAAGTGGAATACCATCCTAGAGTCCCATAAATTTTTCTATAGATTCATCATTCTAAAAGATGTCTAGAGCGAGGGCCTCTTATTCGTCCCAATCAATGAGTTCAGGGTAAATGAGGGATAGATTCTAGGTTTTCGTGGTTGAAGTAAGGGAGATGGATGATATCATAAATATCAAAGTTTCTTGGAATAAGTCTATGATGTATAGGGAAGAGTCCTCGATGATATCCTCTTTAGAGATCAAATCCGCAAGCCAAGCCTTCGCTACCTCGTCGAGAATAAACTTGATGTCTAAGGCTCCTGGTACCTCCTTACCATATCCTAACCCTTGTTGGTTGTATTTCTTAGTCAGAGTGATTGGTTCCATTTGACCTTGACCATGCTTTCCTAGGCCACCTTTGCATTTATAGCTCATGTTTTTGACAATTCTAAGACCATTGCCATACTTTTTGATAGGTAGTGTGACCGTTTCTTTTTCTTTATAGACCCAAGAAGATATGTCTTCAATAGTTTCTTCTTCTAACAAATGCCCATCAATAAATTTGGTGAGAAGAGATGGTATCTTTAATTTTTTGGAAACTTTAGCAATGGGAGGTTTTCCATAAGATTTTGGGGAAAGAGGCATCCTCCCTACACAACAAGATTTTGAGATATCATACTCACCAAATCCTATGTCTCTGATATGGACTTTGATTTCTAGGAGAGGATTGGATGTATCTACAGAGGGGTAAATGCACAAAGATGAGTCCACTTAAGGTGGAAGTTTCAGACTTAGAAAAAAACCCAAAATCAGGTAAACCAAAACGGGATCCCATTTTTTATGAAATGAGATCCCATTATGCTTTGGGATCCCGATCCAAAAGAGGGATCACGTTTTTTAGAAACGGGATCCTGTTTTGAAACGGGATCCTATTTTATAAAGGTTAAAATATTAACCTTTTATGAAACGGGATCCCGTTTCATAAAATTTGAATTTCTGACCCCATTTTTGCTATGCATTTTGGGTCGAAAAAAACGCTTGGGAACCCGACCCTCAGCTTTGGACCTGGTTTGACCTGCAAGTTGAAGGTCCTGTCAATGTCAGAACAAAATAGTGACTTTGGGCATATGTCTTAAGGCCTTTTTTGTAGAATTTTTTGACAAAATTGAAACCCATTATAGATGAGATAGTGTAGATTCCAAATATGTAATTTTTTTTACAATTGGATTATTTTTCTATTTTTCAATTAATTTTTGATGAAACGGGTCCATAAACTTGAATTATTAGGGTTTTTTAATATTTTAATAACTTTTTATAAAAATAATTTTTTGT
This sequence comes from Cunninghamia lanceolata, assembly GCA_027924645.1. Taxonomy (NCBI): domain Eukaryota; kingdom Viridiplantae; phylum Streptophyta; class Pinopsida; order Cupressales; family Cupressaceae; genus Cunninghamia; species Cunninghamia lanceolata. Next base: position 7,903,126 of record BSBN01000082.1, read on the forward strand.
AAAAAAAATTGTACGAAAATGTACTTCAGACAATTTTTTTCAATTTGAAAAAAAAAAATTCAAAAAATGATAAGTTTAGGTCATCTTATGCGTGACGTACATGACAATTTTTTAGAACACCAAAAATGGCCAATAAAAAAATTAACAAAAAAAAATATATTCAATAAAAAATTACAAAAAAATATGGAAAACGTGCTTTAGTCAGTTATGAATCTTTACCCAAAAGGATTTAGAAAAATATGATTATTTAGGTCAAAATATGGATGACGTACACATGCATGGTATAGTAAAAAAAAAAGTGACTTTTAAATAGTGGTTTTTAGAAACGCCTATTAAAAATCAATTTGTATCATCTGGGTATTAAAAAAAATTACATATTTAGAAACTAGACTCTAAGTACTACATTTCATATTTACTGACTTTTTCCAAGATTCCACCTTTAAGTGCTTCAAATTTTTAGGTCAAATGTGACAAATTCTGAAAATCGAGGAAACACATCTACTTTTTGGCCAAAAAGTGGACTCAACTTCTTGCACACACCTAGAGGCTTTATGTAAACTATCCGGGTCAATATATAGTGGGGATGGTTGGGTTGTATCATTGTTGGTTATTTGGTTACTATTCTTGTAATGCCCTTGCATGGCATGACAAAATTCAAATGTATTAGGATCTCCTAGGATAGTGATTTGAGTACCATTGAATGGGAACTTTAGGGATTGATGGTACGTTAAGGGCATAGCTTTCATGGCATGAATCCATGGGCTTCCTAGGATAATATTATATGGTAGCTCAGTATCTAGGACTTGGCATCTGGTTTCCAACATAACAGGGCCCACTTGAATAGGCAAATGTATCACACCATCTATCTTGCATTCAACATCATCATATGCTTTGACAAGAATAGACTGATCTGATCTATGCGATCCTCAGAGTATCCTAACTATTTCAATAGTTTGAGGGAACAAATGTTAAGACCAACACCACCATCTATAAGTATGTGTTTGATTTTACATTGGTGTATGAAGACTTCAATGTGGAGGGCGTCATTGTGACATGGATTATGAGATGGGAGATCTTTTTCAAAAAAGACCAAATTGTAAGGTGAAGAAATATTACCTATAATGGCTCAAAAATCCATGACAACTATATTGTTAGGAACGATAGACTCTTGTAAGGATTTTTCAAGCACTACTTTATGAGCGGGAGATGAATTTAGAAGGTCTAATATAGATATCTGTGTGGGGGTCTTCCCTAGATGTTCAACAAGATTATAATAAGAAGTGACTATAGGATTTGGTATTGGTCCACGAAGGGTAACACAACCACGATGAGTTGTGACAACACATTTGCGATTCTTGCTCTTAATGGTAAGGGTAGATATTTTACTTTCTTCAAAACGACCAACAATGGAGTCATAAGAAGAAGAGGCTTTGTTAACGCTCTTACCTTTATTGGGATTTTGACCTTTACCATGTTGAGAGAATGGATCCTTGTATACATTGAGGTCTTTGTTTGATGTATGTTGAGGAGGTTCGTCAAAGGCGACTTCACCTCTGTCTATGAGGTTTTGAATCAAGTGTTTCAGTTTCATGCACTATGAGGTTCTGTGTCCTTTTGTTTGATGAAACTCACAATATTCATTATCTTTGTACCATGTTGGTTTGAAAATGGGTTCATCATATTGGCGTGCTTCAGGACACTTGATGAGTCTATTTTGTATGAGTTTCTTGAGGACAAATTCAATAGATTCGCCCAAAGGAGTGAAACAACGTCTTGGAGGATAGTCTTGTTGTTATTGTTGGGTTTGTTATTGTTGTTGTTGTTCTCTAGGCGTAGATGGGGTTGCCTTTGATAAATTAAGTGGTAGTTGGAGAGTTTGGACATGTTTAGAATCCACAATTTGATCATTGACAACATTTTTGTTTTTGGACCAAAATTTAGGCTTGTCATTTGATTGTTGTTGAGGAGGGTTATCTTTGGTCTCCTTAAAGATTTTGACTACACCTTTTGCAATGAGGGTTTTTTCAATATTTGTTACTTTGTGAATGATCTCCTCAAATGAGGTAGCACTTTGGATTTGGAGATGAAACCCAAGATCTAGATTAATATTTTGTACAAAGATGCTAACGAGTTGCTTTTCAGGTATTTGAAACGGGAATTTGCTAGCCATATTTCACCATCTTTATATGAAGGAGGTAAAGGTTTCACCATTTTTATGTTTATTGTTACATAAATCTGTCATGGAAATCTCATGTTCATTATTGTAAGAGAAATGGGTAGCAAGTTTTTCTGCAAGTTTGTTGAAAGTCTTAATACCCATGGGTAGGTGTGAGAACCATTCTATTGCTTGTTCTCCAAGACTACAAGGAAAGAGGCACATAAGATATGTGTCATTATGAGCAACCTCAAGACAAGAAATGTAGAACTCTCTAAGATGATCTTTAGGATCGCCTTTTCCTTTGTACTTATCAAATTTAGGTATGTCAAAGTTAGGTGGAAAAGGGATCATTGATAAAGATCGATCAAATGAGTATGGACAAACCTCCTCCAATGAGAAGGTTTTATTGATGTGACCAAATGAAAGATCATCTAGTTATTTTTGTATATCGGCAAACTTATGCTCAAAAGCTGATGGGGTTGTTGGTAAATCCAAATTTTGTTGAGTTTGGGGTGGTTGTTGTGGCTCATAAGATGTATTGAAATTCAATCCATAAGCATTAAGATAGTATGGGTCATATGAGGTGTAGACACCCTAAAATGACCGTGTCGTCGAATCACTTGCATTTCATCATTTCTTTCTAATCACTTGCATTGCATACATTAATTAAATAATCTAATTATTTAATTAATTTCATCAAATTCTTCTAAATCACATACTTTCAACATTAATTAAATAAATTCCCTTTATTTAATTAATTAAATTAAATTCTTCTATATTCTTCCATAATTAAATAATTTTAATTATTTAATTAGTTCATTATCTTCTTTCCAAATTTCAAATCCACATTAATTAAATAAACCCAATTATTTAATTAATTCAACAAATTCCCTCTTATCTAAAATTAAATAATTCTTAAATTATTTAATTAAATCAAAAATTTGTTCTTCCAAAATCATGCACAACAATTAAATAAATTTATTTATTTAATTTGCTTTCAAATCTTCTAAATTAAATAATTCCAATTATTTAATTACTTCTTCCAAAATATCTGCTCTAAATTTAAATAAATCAATTATTTATTTAAATTGTTTTTTCTTCTAATTTGAGTTATCTCTAATATAACTCAAGCTTTCTTTCTTATCAATTAAATACTTCTATATTTAATAAAGCAAAATATCTTCTTTTCTCATGCAAAGCCCTTCTTCTTGTTTTAAATCACTTAACTGATGGCTTTATTCTTTTAATTGATTTATCTCTTCAGTTAACTCATTCTTCTATTCTTGATAACTCCTCTCATGCAAAAGCAAGAAAGACACATGTCTTCTTCTCATTCGTTGCACATTCCTCAACTTATCTCTTCCGTTGATTCTTCTGAATTATCTGGACCGTTGATCGATTTTCATTGAAATCTATATAAACCCCCCTCATCTCCTTCATTGGGTCTCTCTCTTCGATCGTATTCGCAGGCATACTTAACAGCGCTTTGAGCATATAAAATGCATCGATTGAGCACTCTCACGATCTATTGACATTGATCTTTGAGCACATTGAGCACACTACTTGCTTGTTACAGCTATGGCTTCACAACTTCATTGAGCAATCCACATTCAATCCAAAGGAAACAATACAGATTTCGGTAAAAGTCTTTATTTCATTGATTATTTGTCATGGCTTTTATTTAAATTCATTTTCTTTATGTTATTGTGTTCTTTGATTTTATTAGTTTAGATTTAATCAATTTTTCCTCATACACATTCTGGCACGCATGGTGGGACCCACTAATCCCTTTGTTTCTTTTAGAAATTATTTTTTTTTAAAGTCACAGTACGGCATAGCGCAAATGATATTGCACAGCGCTTTTGGCAGCATCTTTCAGCGCTACTAGAGGCACAGTTCAGCGCCCTTGGGGGCACTGCAACACTTCTAGTTACACAGAGCAGCGCTATCGGTAACACAGAAAAGCGCGACCGGTAGTCTTCTACAACACTTTTAGCTAAATTAGGTTTTGACCGCATTCAATATTTTTTTGCAGGGTTCTTCTCATTTCATATCAATAGATTGGTTTGACAAGCTGTTGTATTTGTCTTTCCAAACCTGCTTTTGATACCTCCTAAGCTGATTTATTTAGGGGTATTTTTCGGTAGTTGTGTTAATCTATTGTATTGCTACACTTTTTTGGGCTTTCTAGAATTCACTATTTAGATCTATCAGATATTATTGCTTAAAACAGCAGATTAAACATGAAATCCTATTTTGATCTAGTCCTTTTGACAAAAGTTAATCTTTTCATGATCTGAGACCGTGCGGCGCTTCTGACATAATAGTACAGCGCTGATGCAGAGGTAGGAGGACCAAAACTATCCTCAATAACATTAACAAATAGAAAGAAATAATCTAATTGCTTTGGTCAGGTTGAAGAGAACATTAATACATATTTTTCCTCCAATTTTCATGAAGATCCAATGGTAGGGGAGAAAGTTATGACTCTTTTCCCAAAACTACAAACCCTAGGCAGCATTCAGACCTGCCCTCACCAAAAATGCCATAACTTATTCAAATCTTAATAAAATTTGATGTAACAAAAAGAAATGGAAATTAGACTCAATACTCTTTCCATCCATATATGGATTGCTCCTGTATATGTCCGTACAAAACCGTACCAAATACTGCAATGGGACTGTTGCAGGAAAAATCAGAAAATTACAGTCCATAAAACACTCATATCTTTCCCAAAATTAAATAAAAATGCATGGGACAAGAAGCAAATGGAAGGTGGTTGAAGGATATAACATTTTCAATCCATTAGACATCCATTCAATTCCATATAGGGCTGTACAATAGCAAAAGACAGCAAATTTATGAAGGAAAATACAGGAAAACATTATTTTTTTTCTCATTCCATGCTCAAATCTTCAACCACCCACCAATTCTTCATGGTTACAAGGCCTTTTAAAGGCATTAAAACATGTCTCTTTAGTTCATAACTGATTTGGAGCAAACCAAGAGCCAAATGACTCTTCACCTTCCAACTTTGCATCTTTTTTCCAATTTTACATTGACAACCTTTACATGGTTTGCAATATTTTGCATTTTTGAAACTCCTAATGACCTAAACACATAAAAATGACTTGATGAACCTCATTACAAAATGGAAGCATACAAATTTAATCAAACTCAAAGATTTGTCTAGGGCAATATTAATTTGCCAAGGTGCTCCTGCACCATACAACCAACCAACAAAATTTCCAAGTCCCTTGGAAATGTATCTGCAACAAAAGTCTCTTTCCTCTGTCTTTATCTTCAATCTTCTCAGCTACAATCTTCCAATCTATAGAAATGGTGACCAACCAACCAAAAAAATAAACTACCATCTTCACAAAGCATCCTCAGGCTCCTTCTACTCCCATTAGTGGAGTACTCTTCGGGCTGCAACATCAAGTGCTTCTTCAGGTATCCATCTCTCTCACTGCTTCACAACAAACCAACTCACCAAACCATCCATCTCACCCAATAGCAGATCTTGGTGATGCACCTACCACTCTCTCCTTAGTGGTTTCTCTATGCATCCTTCTCCAGCCAAATCTCTATTGGAGAATGGTCATGACAGACCTCATCTTGTCTGCCAACACACACAACCTCAGAAAACATCTTTTTGCAGCTAGATGGATAAGCACCTGCAACCAAACAACTGAGCAACACAAAATCCAAAAGGTGTAGATTGCCTCCCTCAGTGATCTATCTACACAATCAAGATCTTCTCGCTGTTCACCTGCCTTCTTAATGACAGAAAAAAAAAATACACACCACCTAAATCTTTCGCCAGCTCTGATACCAAAATGATGCAGAGGTAGGAGGACCAATACTATCCTCAATAACATTAACAAATAAAAAGAAATAATCCAATTGCTTTGGTCAGGTTGAAGAGAACATTAATACATATTTTTCCTCCAATTTTCATGAAGATCCAATGGTAGGGGAGAAAGTTATGACTCTTTTCCCAAAACTACAAACCCTAGGCAGCATTCAGACCTGCCCTCACCAAAAATGCCATAACTTATTCAAATCTTTATAAAATTTGATGCAACAAAAAGAAATGGAAAGTAGACTCAATACTATTTCCAACCATATATGGATTGCTCTTGTATATGTCCGTACAAAATCGTACCAAATGCTGCAATGGGACTGTTGCACGAAAAATCAGAAAATTACAGTCCATAAAACACTCATATCTTTCCCAAAATTAAATAAAAATGCATGGGACAAGAAGAAAATGGAAGGTGGTTGAAGGATATAACATTTTCAATCCATTAGACATCCATTCAATTCCATATAGGGCTGTACAATAGCAAAAGACAACAAATTTATGAAGGAAAATACAGGAAAACATTGTTTTTTTTCTCATTCCATGCTCAAATCTTCAACCACCCACCAATTCTTCATGGTTACAAGGCCTTTTAAAGGCATTAAAACATGTCTCTTCAGTTCATAACTGATTTGGAGCAAACCAAGAGCCAAATGACTCTTCACCTTCCAACTTTGCATCTTTTTTCCAATTTTACATTGACAACCTTTACATGGTTTGCAATATTTTGCATTTTTGAAACTCCTAATGACCTAAACACATAAAAATGACTTGATGAACCTCATTACAAAATGGAAGCATACAAATTTAATCAAACTCAAAGATTTGTCCAGGGCAATATTAATTTGCCAAGGTGCTTCTGCACCAAGCGCTTCTGGTTATTTTTCAGCGTGTCTGGTGGTATCTTACAACGCTCCCTTTATACACATCACTTTAGGCAGAATAGTGTCACGCTCCTGGATACACAGTGCAGCGCTTCTGGATATTCTGCAGTGCCTCTGGTGATATTCTGCAACACTTTTGGTCTCTGTTACAGTGCCCTTGGAATACAGTAAGTCACTTCTGGTAAGATTGTGCAGCGCTTTTTGTCAAAGTTGATTTTTGGCTAACTTGTGAATTTTTGGTGGAACAAACTCACTTGTTGCAGCTTCTTATTACTTACATAGAGCCAATAGGTGTTTTCTTAACATGTTCATGCAGGACGAGCGTTGAAGACCTCTTTTTTGATTTATCTCACTAAGTCTTAGAAACACATTTGCATGCTTAAAAGGATAATTAAACAAATCTTTTCTTGCAATCTAAGTCTTAGGAACATACTACTTTTTTTAAAGGGACAATGGACATGTATGAGCAAACACCTCAATTTTCTAAGGGACAATGGACATGAATGCCAAACACTTCATTTCATAAGGGACAATTTACAACTACAATCGTGTGTGTGCATAGCTTAGTTGCACCTTATTTTTCTTATAACGGGACAATTGAACCTTTGTTTGACGTGCTTGCTCTTACTTTTTTTGTACTTCCTTTAGAAGGGCCTACTTTTGGATTGCAATTCATCCAAAAGGGATGACCCTAAGCGGAGTTTTCCTTTGAACTGCTATATAAGAGGGATAAGGCGAAAGCCAAGTCCTAACCAACATCAACCTTACCTTGTGGTGCCAAACTGAAAAGAGGTGTACTAGCTCTTTGTGGAAACGATTTTCACATTGAGCGAAGTGTTTGAAACTCTTAGTAGGATTGGTTAAAGCTTTTAGTAGCTTGTCGGATTGCTCGTAAGGCGTTGGTCCCTCAAAGTCACTAAGAACCATTTTAGATAGAGACTACCCGACCTACCTCCGAACAGTGCGGTAATCATCAGTGCAAGGGAAATCGATTTAAACCCTTAAGATACTCACCATTTGCTCCCTTGAGAAGAGATAGTATTCCCTTGGACATAAAGCTCTTGTGACCTACTTGAGCTTTCCAAGGGGAGGGTGAGATATCCCTACCTATCGTCTCTCGCAAAGATACTAAATATCTAACACCTTTATGGAATGATATTTTTATCGACAGAGTATTAAGCTGTGAGCTGATCTACTGCAATGAAACCTTGTCTCTAGGGATAAAAAGTGCTTGTTATTGATTGCAACTGTCTTAGACCTGTGGAAACATTGGGCTTGTTTGGAGGCTTGAACATACACTATCTATTGTGTCAGTCCTTGTGCCTTTTTTTTTGACCACTTGGTTGCTGCGTTTTCTCTTGCCAAACCAATCCAATCAGAAACAGAAAAATCTTGCCTTTGAAAAACATCAGACACTACTTTAGCGCCCCTGGTATTACAGCAGCTCACCTTTGGTAGTACAGTAGATCACCTTTGGTACAACAGTAACCCGCCTCTGGCAAAACTCTACTTCAGTGCCCTTGGTATAACAGTAGCTCACTTTTGGTCACTGTAGCTCACCTTTGGCATAGCAGTAACTCGCTATTGGTAGCTCAGTCCGTCGCCTCTAGTCCACAGTAGCACACTTTTGGTAGCACAGTCCTGCGCCTCTGGTCAAATAGTATAGCGCTTTTGGTCCAGTACTTTGTGCATCAGAAGTTTGTCCGTTTCTTAAAGCATCTCACAGATTCCCAGCATTACATTGTGTCCTAGTGTATCCCATGGTCACCACTAGGCTACAGCAAACTATGAAATCTAGGCAAGTTGTCCCTAAGAAACGCAAGTCGCCTCCTCACACACCACAATCAGGTCGTCTCAACATTACTCCCAAGGTGACTCCTAGTACACCCGCGGCAAAACCAAACAGCTCTCCGAACATGCCACACATAGATGAACCAAGCAATCCTCATGAGGATAGAACCCCTTTGATAAATGCGCCTCAGTATACCATAGGCTTGCCTCCAGATTTTGTCCCACAAGGTTATATCGTAGATCAAACCCCATCTCAAGAAGAGTGACACTTTGAAATAGGTCAATCCTCTCAAGAAGATAGGCAAGATCTTGATGAATTCATACAAGATCCTAGAGCTATAGCTGCCTTTGATAAAATCCTTAGTGAGAACCAGGATCATTTCTTTCACTTGCTTGCAAAGCAAGGTGCCAAGTTACCTCAAGATTTTGATGTGTCCACTCTCAAGGAGAGCACCAACACCCAAGAAGCCATACAAGCGGTGCAAACCATGTCCACGGTAACTACGCCCTTACCTACTCAAGGTTCGCAGTATAGGAATCCCCTTTTTCAAAATCCAACAGAGGAGAGGCCCATATCACCGCTTTTGACTCCCATGGAGATCTATCAAAACCAACAAGAAACTCTCCAACGTCAAGCAGAGTTAGCTAAGCAAGCCACCTTAGCTCGATCAAATGTGCAACCACCTCCTAAAGTGTCCACCCCAATCGCAAGTGGAATCTTGGTTACCCCATCACGCGTAGGTTTCCCACCCAATTACAAACCGGGGAACACTTATGTAGCCATGCAACAAGGGTCTCAACAAATGCCACCTCCTATATCATCACACCTGCATGTCTCTCAACCAATTAGAGTCACGCAGCCCCAACCACAACATTCTTCTACCCTCATCCTCAAGCAGCCCCAACCACAACATTCTTCTACTCTCATCCTCAATCAACTCCAACCGTCGCAAATTACTTCTACCTATGTTCCTCCTCCACAACGTTCATCCTCGCTCAACTTCTTTCACACATTGCCTAGCCACTCTCAACATTCCCAACATCAGGTTTCCCAAAGCTATGTGCCACTATCACAACCTAATCAAACGCACTTTAGCTTTCCTCTCCCCAATACTTTTCTTCAACCATCGCAAAGCCAGCATTCTTACCTAGCGCCACCTCCACCTCCGCCTAATCAAGGCCTCCAATTCCAAACCAATCTGAACCAATCGTACAATCCATTTGATCCCAATCAATCTTACGACCCTTATAATACCAATGCACATGGCTTACATTATAATCTTCCATATGGGCAATACCAACCACTTTTTGGACAACAGGAAATGTTACCAACCCCTCCCATGACTATGGAGCTAAAGATCGCAGAAGTTCAATAGCAGCTATCTGATCTTACATTTGGCCACACCAAAAAGACCTTCTCTTTGGAGAAAGTGTGTCCTTATCCTTTTGATCGGTCATTACCAATGATCCCTTTTCCTCAAAATTTCACTATTCCCAAGTTCAATAAGTACAAAGGAAAAGGTGACCCAAAAGACCATCTTAGGAAATTCTATCTTGCTTTCTTCGAGGTCTCTCACAACGACACATATCTTATGCGTCTCTTTCCTCGCAGTCTTGGAGGTCAAGCAATAGAATGGTTCTCACACTTACCTACCGGTATCAAGTCTTTCAACGAACTAGCAGAGAAGTTTGCCACCCATTTTTCTTACAACGCAGAGCATGAGATTTCCATGATGGACCTATGCAACAATAAACAGAAAAATGGGGAAACTTTCATTTCTTTCCTTCAACGATGGAGACAAATGGCTAGTAAATTCCCTTTCAAGATTCCAGAGAAACAACTTGTTAGCATATTTGTACAGAACCTCAACCAAGAGTTAGGTTTCCATTTGCAAATTCTTAGTGCTACAACCTTCGATGAAATCACATACAAGGGTATCAACATTGAGAAGGCCCTCATTGCTAAGGGTGTGGTCAAAATCTTTAAAGAGATGAAAGATAGTACTTCTCATCAATAGTCGAACGATAAACCCAAATATTGGAACAAGAACAAAAACATGGTCAACGATGGGGTGGTCGATACTAAGCATGTCCAAACGTTGCAAACACCGCTGCAGCTCTCCAAACCAAGTCACGCTCCACCTCAACAACAGCAGCAACAAAAGCAGCCTTATCCCAACCAACAACAACGACAACAAGAGCGGCCCCAACAAGATTACCCTCCGCGACGTCAATTCACTCCCTTGGGAGTACCCATTGAATCAGTCTTACAGCAAGCTTTGCAGAAAGGGCTCATCACCTTACCTGATGCTCCCCCATATGGAGAACCTATCTACAAAACGGCACATTACAGAGACAATGAGTATTGTGAGTTCCATAGGAGCAAAGGTCATCGAACTGCGTCTTGCATGAAGCTTAAGCACCTCATCCAAAACCTCATCGACGGTAATCAAATCACTTTTGAGGATGAATCACCAGTGCAACACACAAACAAGGATCTCGATATGTACAAGGAACCATTCCCTCATCACGGTCCACCTCCTCCTCAGGATAGAGGTAAAGGCATCAATCACGCTTCCACGTCTTTCGATTCCATTGTAGGTCGTTTGGAAGAAAGTCGAGTGTCTACCCTCACCATCAAAGGCAAATCTACGGATTGTGCTGTTACTACTCGTCGAGGTCATGTCACCATCCGTGCACCTACACCTAGGCTTCCGATTCAGTCTGATTATAATCTTGTCGAACATCTAGGGAGAACACCAGCACAGATCTCTATTTTGGACCTTCTACGGTCATCACCTGCACATAGAGTGGTGCTAGAAAAAGCCCTCCAAGAGTCTTCCATTCCTAACAACATAGCAGTCACAGATTTCCAAGCTATAGTGGGTAATATTGCTTCGCCTTACAACGTGGTCTTCTCTGAGAAAGACCTCCCCTCCCACGATCCTTGTCACAATGATGCCCTTCATATTGAAGTTCTCATCCATAAGCGCAAAATCAAACATATACTCATAGATGGTGGTGCTGGTCTCAACATCTATTCTTTAAAGTTACTAAAACAATTGGGATACTCTGAGGATCACGTCAACACTGATCATAGTATTACAATCAAGGGGTATGATGATGCAGAACGCCGTTCAGAGGGTGTTATTCACTTGCCTATACAACTGGGCCCAGTCATGCTTGAAACTAGGTGCCAAGTTCTTGATATTGAGCTACCTTACAACATTATCCTAGGCCGCCCATGGATCCATGCAATGAAAGCTGTGCCCTCCACGTACCATCAGTCCCTCAAGTTCCCATACAATGGTACAGAGATCACCATCCCAGGAGACCCTAATCCTTTTGAATTTTGCCGTGTCTTGCAAGGAAGCTATAAGAATTGTAACCAAGTGCCTAAAAATGACAAAGCCCTTGAATCCCCTCTCTATGTTGACCCTGAAACTCTCACGCAAGCCTCCACAAGTGAACCTACACCCCTCCCCAAAATCACAGCTCGCGTCCGAGATATAGGCTTTGGCACTTATGATATCTCTGAATCTTGTTGTGTAGGGCAGATGCCTTTATCTCCAAAATATTACGGCAAACCACCCATTGCCAAGGTAACCAAAAATGTAGCTATTCCTCCCCCAACATTCCTAACCCAATTCCAACATGGACGGTTACTGGAAGAGGAAACTATTGAGGACATCTCTTCTTGGCTCTACAAGGAGAAAGAACTAGTCACGATACCAGTCAAGCAATATGGTAATGGCTTAAGGATAGTGAAAAACATGGGCTATAAAGGCAAAGGTGGCCTTGGGAAACAGAATCAAGGCACTATGGAGCCCATTGTGGTAACAAAGAAGCTAGACAAGAAAGGATTAGGATTCGGTAAGAAGGTACCACGCGCCTCGGACATCGAGTATATCCTCGACGAGGTAGCTGACACTTTTCCCGCTGATACGACGTCTACAGAGGATATCACCGATGACTCTTCCCTCCACATGACCAATCTATTCGCTAAATCCTCCATTTTTACACTATCCTCCGTATCCTTAACTTCCACCACCAGCACCTAGAATGTCACACTTGTCTACCCTGAACTTATCGATTGGGACCAACAAGGGACCCCCTTTATAGATGTGTTTCAGAATGATGAGGCTTTAGCTGAGTTCATGGGACTTCGGGAAGGTATCCCTCTTGGTGATCACAAAGCAGGTTTTGTAATGGAACTAGAGCCCACGGCTTATTTTGGTGAGAATGCCAAATCCTCCAGTTGCAAAAGTGGAAATAAAGAAAGGTCTCTAGGTGAAAACCACACTGTGGCACCTCCTGATCACAAAAAAGTAAAAATAAAGGATGTATCCAAAGGTGAAAACCCAACTGTGGCACCTGAGGATGGAGGATTTGACCTTCCCTTACCATCTAAGTATCAAGAGAAATCATCTCTCCTAGTGGAAGATTCTACAGAAATAAACCTGGGTACAGAACAGAATCCAAAGACAACATTCCTAGCAGCATCATTATCTGACACAGAGCACAGAAATCTTAACAACTTCTTCTTGCAACGAACCATCAACTTTGCATGGACCTATGCAGATATGCCAGGGCTAGACCCTAAGCTGGTAGTTCATTATCTCACAGTTGATCCCAAGGTGAAACCAGTCAAACAGAAGTTGAGAAAGATGCACCCACAGATAGCTCTCTTGGTGAAGGTGGAAATACAAAAGCTGTTAGACGCAAAGTTCATACGACCTATTGACTATTCAGATTGGGTCTCAAACATTGTACCTGTGTCTAAACCTAATGGGCGCATCCGCATGTGTAATGATTTCAGAGATCTCAATAAGGCATGTCCTAAAGATGATTTTCCACTACCAAACATTGACATTATAGTGGACTTGACAGCAGGTCATGAGATGCTTTCTCGCATGGACGGATTCTCGGGTTATAATCAGATAAGGATAGCTGAAGAAGACCAACATAAAACAACCTTTACTTGTCCTTGGGGCAATTATTGTTGGTGTGTCATGCCGTTTGGTCTGAAGAATGCAGGAGCAACCTATCAGAGAGCAATGACAGTGATCTTCCACGATCTGTTTCATCACATCATGGAAGACTATGTTGATGATATACTGGCTAAATCTTCTAGAGTGGATCACATACAGGTCCTAGGACAGATCTTTGATAGGCTTGAAAAATACCAAGTAAGACTCAATCCAAAGAAGTGTGTATTTGGTGCAACATCAGGGAAGCTATTGGGATACATTGTATCTCGTAGAGGCATTGAAGTAGATCCAGCGAAAGTAAAGGCTATAGTGGAGATGCCTCCACCAAAGAACCTAAAAGCATTAAGGAGCCTCCAAGGAAGGTTGCAGTCCATCAGGCGTTTCATCTCACAGCTAGCAGATAAATGTCAACCCTTTCAACACTTGCTCTGAAAGGATGTCTCATTTCGATGGGACAATAAGTGTCAAGCAGCATTTGATCAACTTAAAGAGTATCTAGCTACACCTCCTGTATTGGTTCCACCAGTTGCGGACAAACCTTTGATCTTATACATCGCCACTACAAACTCAGCCCTAGGGGCCCTGCTAGCACAGAATGATGACACAGGAAAGGAGCATGCAATTTATTACATCAGTAGAACCTTGGTGGGATATGAGCTCAATTACTCACCAATGGAAAGGGCTTGTTTAGCAATAGTGTTCGCCTCCCAAAAGTTGCGACATTACATGCTGAACCAACACACAAATCTGATAGCCAAGATTGATCCCTTGAAGTATCTACTAGCAAAAGCAGCTCTCACAGGCAGACTAGCTAAATGGGTTATGATCCTTAGTGAGTTCGATATTGAGTACATGGATCATAAGGCAATCAAAGGACAAGCCCTCACGAATCAACTAGCAGATGCACCTATGAAAGATACACATCCTATGGCAGCAGACTTTCCTGACGAGAATCTCTTCACTCTTGCTACCTCCATAATGTGGAAGTTGTACTTTGATGGTTCTTACACATAACATGGATCAGGAGCTGGCATCTTATTTGTTACACCTCAGAATGACTATATTCCAAAATCATATCGGCTTGCATTCCCTTGCACCAACAACATAGCCGAGTATGAAGCACTCCTTATAGGTCTCAATACAGCAGTTCAATGGGACATCACAGAATTACAAGTATATGGAGACTCACAGCTAGTCATTTGCCAAGTCACGGATGAATACCAAACAAAGGATGAAAAGTTGGTCCCCTACAAACAACTAGTGGATGCCTACAAACCACACTTTTCTAGCATCACATTTGAGCAAATTCCAAGAGAGCATAACAAAGCTGCAGATTCTATGGCTTTTGTAGGGTCACTGATTGACATGCCTGCTAATACACAGAAGTGTGAATTCTTGATCGAGCAATTGTTGATACCAGTCGTCGACGTTCCAGTTACAGAAATCATCTGCAAACTTGTTGGTCCCAATTCCCCATGGTACAAAGATATCTATGAATACCTCAAGAATAATACCTTTCCCCCTGACCTATCATCCACCCAACGCAAAACCTTTATCCGTCGATTCTCTCGTTACATCATTCTGGGTGATACACTATATCGCCGGAGTCTCGATGGTATCCTCTTACGATGTCTTAATGCGGAAGAAGCTGAAGCTACCTTACGAGACATACACGAAGGTGTCTGTGGCGCACATTCTACCGATCCTAATCTTGCTGAGAAGATACTCAGAACAGGTTATTACTGGCCTACAATAGAGCAAGATGCTGCACAGTTTGCTAAGAAGTGTCTACAATGTCAGCAGCATGGAGATTTGATTCACGCACCAGCTCATGAATTACAACCTGTGACAACTCCATGGCCTTTTTCTCAATGGGGTCTCGACCTCGTAGGACAAATCCACCCTTCCTCCTCCAATGGCCACAAGTTTATCATTACCGCCACTGAGTATTTCACGAAGTGGGTGGAAGCCATTCCTATGACCTATATCACTGGTAAGCAAATAGCCAAGTTTATTCTAAACTACCTCATCTGCCAGTATGGTATTCCCCAAGCCATTGTCACTGATAATGGGAGACCATTCAAGAACTAAGATGTCCGTGCCTTATGCATACAATACAATATCCAACATCGCTTTTCAACTCCCTACTATCCGCAGAGTAACGACCAAGCTGAGGCTTCCAATAAAACCATTCTCAAGATCCTCAAGAAAATGGTCAATGAAGCTGGTCGTGATTGGCACTTACAACTCAATCCCGCCCTATGGGCCTACCGCACTAGTATCAGAACACCAACTGGTGCCACACCATATGCCTTGGTCTTTGGCTCTGAAGCCATCCTACCTATAGAGGTCGAGATCCCATCCCTCAGAGTATCCATGCAGGACCTGATCGGCGGAGATGAGTATCGCACTTCAAGATTAGTTGAGCTTGAACTACTAGATGAGAGGTGCCTTGCCACACTTAATCATCTCCATGTCTATCAAAACTGCCTCCGGCGTAATTACAACAAAAGGATCAAATAAAGATAGTTTCAAGTTGGTGATCTTGTACTTAAGGAGAATTAGAGAAATCAAGCAGATCGAGAGAAGAAGGGTAAGTTTGAGCCTAACTGGTTAGGTCCCTTCATTGTGACAGTAGCATATGGATCAGGAGCTTATACTTTAGCTACACCTGACGGCATTCCTCTAGATGAGCCACTTAACAGTGTCCATCTCAAGAGGTTCTATGCCTGATCCTCAGAGTATTCCCAAAATAAAATAAAAAAAATCCAAAAAAAAAAAATCCGTCCTCTGGTGAAAACCTAGCAAATAGGCGCCTTGGATAAGTACCATAGTGAAAACCTGGCAAACAGGCGCTATGCGTAGAGTCAGCATCCATCGTCTATCAAGTCCTGTCCACTCCTTGTCCAGTTTACAACGTGTCTCATCCATCCACCCATAATAAAACCATTGACTTTGTTTGCATTTCCATCTCCCCATCTAGTATAGCTTGGAAATTTGTCAATGTCCCTCGTCATCTTCCCATGTCTTGATCTGTGTCTACAGTTAACATTGTCTTGTCCTAGGTCATGTCTTTCTGTGTCTTCTTCGGCAGTCACCCCTACAGTTTCCTCTACCAAAATGGGGGCAACTCTTTCCTTAGCTTCGGTCTAGGATTGGTTCCTTGTTTGTGGCTCGTAGCGCATACTTCAATCTTGTCTCATTTCCACAGGTAACACCCTTTAACGGACACATCGCTCCTATGATAAGGATGTTATCTTCTCAACACTCTTCCCACATCATTTACATCTACCAGAACTACATATCATCTCTTCTCAATCTTAAGGTACCTTGATCCCATGGATATGGGTATGTAGGTAGTCTAGAATACGAAGGATGTTTCCAGTACTCAGGTACATAAGATCTCCCCCTTTCCACCTTGACCCATTTCATCACTCTATCTAGAACTACATATTTATCACGTTCCTCTTCCATCGTAAGTGTGCCTTGATCCCGTGGATACAGGGTATGTAGGCAGTCTGGAATACGAAGGATGTATCCAATACTCAGGCACACATGATCCATCATTCTCCACTCGTTTCAATCCATTAACACTGTCACCCCTTTAGTCTTCCATTTTTTTCAAAATCCATTCGCCTCGACTTGACTAACTCAAGCAACCAGCTAGCGCATCCTTTCAAAGCAAAAGTCCTTAACAAGCCTGAAGCAAAGTGGCTTTCTTCCAAAGTCATCTACTGTCCTGCATACCGATTGCCAACATCAGCTAAGTACTGCTTAACCAAGCCCTAGATCCACAAGCTTGTCTTCTGCGAAGTGTTCCATTGTCGAGACCAACACACGCGTCTCCTACGACATGTGGCATTTCCCGCAGCTAGACATTGTCTTTTTAGGTAGATAGCACCCTTTAACGGACACAGAGTTCCTACGATAAGGCTGTTATCTTTCCTATCCAATCTATCCTAAGCAACCTCTTTGGCAAGAGAATATGTTGGCTGTATGTTTACTTTGTAAGTCAGTCAATTTGTGTTATGGTTTATCTTTTGTTCCCTATTCCAATACCTATTCAAAGCTACCTTGATTTATCTATAATCTTGGTATGTTGTGATGCAGTACGGATTGGGGGCATAGTCATTGCTTTCTGTGTGCCGTGTTTGAGGAATGATCTTTAGCCTCTTTCTTGGCATTCTATTTATCTTGTGTGTGTTACGACCTAGCATCTTACATATTAATATTCTTCTTGCATTTGCATGTATGGAAGTTTATTTTATGTTCAAGACTACGGCTCATTCACACGTTCCAACAAGGTTATATTATGTCTAAAGGATCTAAGTTCAAACCATTTGTTTGCAGAGTCAACGTCCACGTACTCGGATATTACTGCACCTTGGTCTTTTATACCTTGGTGGCGAACTATCCACGTGCTATATCAAAATAAGGATTGCTCTTTATATACAAATGCGAAGCCATTGCAACAAGCTCACCTTTCATCCATTTCCACAAACCATTATATCGCTTTCATTGCAGTAATCGATCAACAGTCTCTATCTCCATCTCCTCCTGTTCTTCTCTCTGGTGCATATCTGCAAAACCCACATGTCAGATATCACTAGTCATCACATCTATATCATCATATATCTCTATCATCATACATCTATAAGCATCATATAAGCTACATATGTCATCACATGAATCCATAATCATACATACACATCATCACATCCATGACATCAAAGAATGCATACACAAAAGCATGAACAACTGTGAGTCGAACAGATCATCATATATATATCATGTAATGGCCATCATAATACAAAGTGTCTGTGTCTACATCAATAATACAAAGATGTGTATACATCCAAGTCTACACCAATATAGTACATCAAGGCTATCAAGAGCCCTCAAAATATACATCAGAATGCACGTAGGCATCTGTCCAAAATGATACAATATGATACAATACAAATGTATGTGCCCTAGTGGGTAGAGCTTCCCTCCTGCTGTGGCCCTTGTTCTCCCCCTGTGCTCGGTGGGGGTCCCCCTGATGGTCCTCCTCCTCCCCCTAGTGGCAAAAGTGGCCCTCTAACTGAGGATGCTGACTGCCTTGTCCTCCGGGATCCTGATGCCCCCGACCTGATCCTGTCTCTATAACTCGGTGCCTGCTGAGCTGCCGGCACTGCACCCACATACAAGCCCCTGTAATACTCTGCCTCCTTACTGGCGGATACTAGCTCGCCCTATACTCGGATGAGCTCACTGTACAAGGTCCTCTGGTTTGCACCCAGCGCACGGCGTGCCTCCTCTCTCTCCTACCTCACTCTAAATAGTGTGGCCTCTGCTGTCAACCGCAGCTGCACCTCTGTGTGTCTCTCTCTCCTAGCCTGTGCTAGCTCATCTGCATCTGCTGCTGGTGCAGCTGGCGGCTGCACCTACACCTGTGCCTGTGCCTGTATCTTGGCTTGCAGCTGTCTGTATGCCTGCACCTATGCCTGTAGCTGCGCCTGTACCTGTGCTAGGGCTGTCTGTGCTGTTGAGGCTGCCTGTGTTTGTGCCTGGGCTGTGGCCTCTGCCTGCCTCGCATCTACCTGCGCTGCATCCCTGTCTCTCCTCAGTCGTGCCATCCGGAGCTCTAAGCAAGTCCTCCGGGCTATCTCCTCCTGCAGTAGTTGCTCTGCTCTCTGTAAGTCGGTCTCTACGACCGAGCCCACTGCCTCTGCCATCTCCACATCGGCCTGCTAGCCACTACCCTCTCCACCTGCCTACTGGCCCGCTGCCTGCTGCCTGGCTGCCCTGGCTTGCCGCCTCATCCTGGCCTCTCCTCCAAGAACTAGCACCTCTCCCACTGCCCCTGCTACACCCGGTGTAGTCAATCTCATCGGCCTGTGTGTCTGCCAGTACTGATCGCACTCTGGCAGTGTCCCTGGGTCTGCTAGCCCAGAGTCCCAATCCCATCTCACGGGAATAAGTCCCCACACCTTTGTCAATGCTGTCGCCAATGGGATCTTGACATCCCAGTCTCCAACCTCCCTCCGTGTCCTGGCATGAGTGGCCTCCCCCACTGGTAACCCCTGCGGCAATCCAAACTACCTGAGTACTCGCTCGGGTAGGTACCTCTCTATCATATCTGTCCGTCTACCGAACAGATAGCGAGCCTGTCTACAGTACATGAGCTGCTCATGCTCATCAGCCCACTCCTCGCATAGTAACCAGGGCCTCCATATAAATATGTCCATCTCGTCTATCTACCGCCTCCAGTAGCTAACAGACCCCATCCTCCGGTGTGTCATCACCCCATCATATAAAAATGCATATGGCTCACCTCTGTCTCGGTGGCACTGCACCATGGGTTAGATGACTGGAATGTGCTCCCACGCCCATACCTGTAACAAAGTCACACCTGCTGAGAGGCTCCTACCTCTCCTGTACACACAATGGTGCATATCATGGTATAGCTGTCCTAGCACGCAGGGTCCCCACGCATACTGTCTGCCATGGGTGAACATCCCTGATAGTACGGTCCCCCAGCCCACTGATAATCCTCTAGATCTCCTGTCCGGGCACAGGAAGCCGCCAATCAACGATGTAACGATCCATCTGATCCTATCGCAGAGTCTCGGAACGTCTGCCCATCGGATCTCCCCGTCCTCTATCCACAGGTCATCTGTGCAAAAGACCTCCTCCAAGCCTACCTCGCCCCGTGCTGGGTCAAAGTCAACTATCTCACCATCTATCCAGATCCTCAAGATGCGGTATACATCCTCCAGTGTCACTGTTGCCTCCCCTGTCGGAAAGTGGAATGACGAGGTCTCGCTGTGATACCTCTCCATGACTGCTGTCACTAGGGTGAGATTCACCCTAATGTCTGTCAAATGTGCCACATGCCACAGTCCCGCATGCTCCAAAAATGCATCCTCCTCCCATGTCAGCTGTACAACCTCGTGTGCGATTGTGTGATGTCGCTCTCACGACATCAGTGGTGGCAAAATCCTCTGCACCCATAGCAAATCCCTTGTCAGTTTCTTTCCCAAATCCCTCAAAACCTATCTACCATCAGTCCCTAAAACCCCCAACTTGCCCTTTCCTCTTTGGCAGCCTAACTTTTCTATTGCCCCCTAACTTTTCTTCTATTCAAACCAAAAGCGCTTTGTTTTATACAAATGCGCTGTCCCTTTCTACCAACAGCGCCATACTGTTCCTCCAGACGCGCTGTGTTTTTTTAAACCACATGCGCCTTGTTTTTCCAACCACGCCATTCTGTCCTACCAACCGTGCCACTTTGTCCTACCAGACGCGACACGCTTTTTTCACCTTCCCACCACTTGCGCTAACCTGCTTTGCCAAGTGCGCTGCACTGCTTAGCCAAGTGCGTTGCGGAATTTCCCAAATGCACTGCGGCGCGAGCACCTAATACCAAAAGCAACGTGATTTTACCATTAGCGCTGCAAGTGACTACCAGCCGCGCTACAGCGCGCCAAAAGCGCTACAACCCTACACCATACGCGCTGCAGCTTCCTAAAGCGCTTTTGCTTGACTTGGCTAACCCTACCTACACCTAGCCCTGAACGACCCTAAACGACAAATGAAAAGGGGGTTTTTGATCACTTACCGCTACCAGAGCTCCTGCTGGCCGCCGGTAGATCCGCACCATCTCCGCCCGATGACTGTGCACTGGAATCAGCATCTCTCCTCGTTGGCTGCTCCACTCTCTCCACCTAGCTTTGAATTCTCTCCTCTCTAAATTTAGAATCTCCAAGGGTGCAAATGAGGATTGTGGTCCCCATGGGACCTATTCTTCTTGGTCGCGTCCTCTTCTGGTCGAGCGTCAACACCATTCTTCTCCCGCTTCCCCATCTTCCCGCTCGAGGGGGCATACACTAGGGCAGCTACCTACACTGGGGAATAAAAATAAAAAAATAAAAAAATTGTATCATGTATTCAACTATCGATTTCTTTGATCTTACACTACATGCTGCATTGCATCAAAGAGGGGCAAAATGTAGACACCCTAAAATGACCGTGTCATCGAATCACTTGCATTTCGTCATTTCTTTCTAATCACTTGCATTGCAAACATTAATTAAATAATCTAATTATTTAATTAATTTCATCAAATTCTTCTAAATCACATACTTTCAACATTAATTAAATAAATTCCCTTTATTTAATTAATTAAATTAAATTCTTCTATATTCTTCCATAATTAAATAATTTTAATTATTTAGTTAGTTCATTATCTTCTTTCCAAATTTCAAATCCACATTAATTAAATAAACTCAATTATTTAATTAATTCAACAAATTCCCTCTTATCTAAAATTAAATAATTCTTAAATTATTTAATTAAATCAAAAATTTGTTCTTCCAAAATCATGCACAACAATTAAATAAATTTATTTATTTAATTTGCTTTCAAATCTTCTAAATTAAATAATTCCAATTATTTAATTACTTCTTCCAAAATATCTGCTCTAAATTTAAATAAATCAATTATTTATTTAAATTGTTTTTTCTTCTAATTTGAGTTATCTCTAATATAACTCAAGCTTTCTTGCTTATCAATTAAATACTTCTATATTTAATAAAGCAAAATATCTTCTTTTCTCATGCAAAGCCCTTCTTCTTATTTTAAATCACTTAACTGATAGCTTTATTCTTTTAATTGATTTATCTCTTCAGTTAACTCATTCTTCTATTCTTGATAACTCCTCTCATGAAAAAGCAAGCAATACACATGTCTTCTTCTCATTCGTTGCACATTCCTCAACTTATCTCCTCCATTGATTCTTCTGAATTATCTGGACCGTTGATCGATCTTCATTGAAATCTATATAAACCCCCCTCATCTCCTTCATTGGGTCTCTCTCTTCGATCGTATTCTCAGGCATACTTAACAGCGCTTTGAGCATACAAAACGCGTCGATTGAGCACTCTCACGATCTCTTGACATTGATCTTTGAGCACATTGAGCACACTACTTGCTTGTTGCAGCTATGGCTTCGCAACTTCATTGAGCAATCCACATTCAATTCAAAGGAAACAATACAGATTTCGGTAAAAGTCTTTATTTCATTGATTATTTGTCATGGCTTTTATTTAAATTCGTTTTCTTTATGTTATTGGGTTCTTTGATTTTATTAGTTTAGATTTAATCAATTTTTCCTCATACACACGAGGTTTGCGGTTGTTTTGGGTAGGATCAATGAAGAAAGTTGGAGATTGTTGATTTTGTGGAGGTGCTAGATATGAATATTGAGGGAGATTTTGATATTTTTTTGGAGGGATGATGTATGTGTTTTTATTTTAAGGTGGTTGATGTTGATTGACATAAGTGATGTTAGGATTCGAAGAATGTTGAATTGGATTAGTGTGAGCAGTATTGGTATTTGAAAAATGTTGGGGTGGAGTGATATGAGTAGCATTGATGTTTGGAGAATGTTGGGGTGGAGTGATATGAGTAGTATTGATGTTTGAAGAATGTTGGGGTGGATTGACATGAGTAGTATTGTTGTGATTTTGATTAGGTGATGGTTGGTGCGTTTGAACTTGTGACATTTGTGGTGGAGTAACATAGGCACCCATAGGTGTATAGTTGGGAGGCAAAGATGTCCGTGGTGGGGTAGCAAATGCAAGATTAGATATGGTCATATGAATTTGTGATGTGTGTGGAAGATTATGAGGATTGGTAGGTATGGATGCATCTAAGAAGGGGTTCATTTGTTGAGCTTGTTTCGCTAATTTGGCTTGTCTTACTAGTTCGGCTTGATTAGCTACTTGATGTAGGGCCTTTTCTTGGGCATTGTACATTTCCATGTGAGTGAGGAGAGGTTCCATTGATGTTTCTCCCATGAGATTTTGATAAAGAGGATTTACATATTTTGATGTGAAAGGATTAGATACTTCCTCTTGTGAAGTTGATTCAGGAATTGGTGTAGATATGGTAGACATGGTTTGGATGAGGTTTACTTGCGGTCTACCCATAGAATTAATGACATCTTGAAAAGGATCCTTCTCTTTAATATTAGATGTATCAAAGTCACAAGGCAATTTGGCTCCTTTTTGAGCAAGCAAATGGAAGTAGTGATCTTGATTAGAGCTAATGCATTTATCAATAGCTGCCATGGTTTTTGGATCTTTCATGATTTTGTCTAGATCTTGATACCCTTCTTCTTGAGAGGATTGACCTCCTATAACGTTTCGCTCTTATTGAGAGGGGTTTTATTAATGGCATAGCCTATTGGAAGGAGATGATGAGGATGTAGTCTTGTGGTGTACTATCTAGTAGCCATCTCTATGATATTATCTTCTTGAGGATAGATTGGGATAGTGTTGTGAGGACTAGTTTGAGTGTTTGATGATGGGTTGTTTGGGATCTATTGATAGTGTTGTTTAGGGGAGCTTTGCTTAGCCTCCATGGCTTGACGATACTGTTGTCTAGTGGTGACCATGAGATGATTCAAATGCACAAAAAAAAGGAGATTGGGGGATTGTTTTTTGGACTGATTTGACTGAGTTGAGATTACTATGTTGGTGGATTTGATATGGGTTGCTTGTGGAAGTTTATAGAACTAGATCAATAGCTGATTTGGATAATTGATTACCTATCACAGAAGTTGACTAATGACCTCAAATAAAGATGGATAGGGTTAATGGCATTAGATCAACTCAAGAGAAGTTTATTCTCTAAGATAATGCACAACCAATAATGGATACTAATTCCTCTTCAAAGACCTAAGAGATGTAATCACTCTCAAATCAAAGATGAACTAGGGGAATGATGTGATCTAGAATCTATGGTGGAGACCAAATTACACAGCTAGAAAAAGCGTGAGCAAGGATTTAGGCCTCTTTGGCGAAGATGGAGTTGATAGATAGTAATCTCAAGAGGATGAATGGTTTGAAAAGTCCAAGTTTAGGGTATGATAATGGATGAAATGATCTGATGGTTAATGGAATAGGTTTGTCAATATTGTAGGATACTAGCTTAGAGGTAGATATGAGCAAAATTTTGAGTTTGTTGTTTTCTAGGCTAAATGGATGATAGACAGTTTGAGAGAGACCAAAGGCACTGGACTGTGTTTCAAATGCACTCTACTGCATGCCCAAGGCATTGGACTATGTTTCAAAAGCACTTTACTATAGTGCAAAGGCACTGGACTATGTTGTAAAAGCACTAGACTGTGGTGCATAGGTGCTTCAAGATTGTGCAAAAGCATTGTTTTGGTGACAGTGATGTTGTAAGGCAAATTTTGATAGATTTTTTATTAGATTTTGATAGGATTTGCTTTGAAAAGAGAACAAACACAGTAAACAAAGTGGTCAAGGACTGACGCAACAAATAGTGTATGTTCGAGGCTCACAAAAAATCCCAAGTTTTTATGAGTATACCACAATTGACAAATAAATCAAGCACTTTTTATTCCTAAGGACAAGTTTCACTGCAGTACATCAACCCACAACTTGGAATCTCCGTCGACTCAAGCGTCATCACACCTAATGTGGGTGTGTACACTTTTTCATCTTTGCGAGAGAGGATAGATAGGGACCTATAAGATTGGAAGGATGACCCAATCACCCTTTCCTGAGAAAGCTACAAGTAGTTTATCCTAAGCTGAGGATTTATGTCTCATCTCAAGGGAGCCTTATGGTGACTAATCTTGGGGGTAAAACCTTCTATGCCCTTACACTAAAAATTACCGCAATGTTCAGAGGTAGATCGGGTAGTCACTAGCTATGTGGTTTTTAGTTACTTTGGGAGACCAACGCCTTGCGAGCATCTGGCAAGCTACTAAAAGCTTTTACTAACTTTACTAGGAATGCAATATACCCTACACAAATGAAAAATTTCTTTTGCAAGAGTGTTACGTACAATTCCTTTCAAGTTGGCACCATATGGAAAAGGCTAATGCCAACCCTTCTAAAGGATAAACTGAAAGTAAAAATATAGATGAGTCTAGTTTTTTGATCACCTAAGTTTTCACAAGGGGAGAGCATATACCTACCACCTTACAAGTACATCACACACATGTTCATTTATCCAATTATAAGAAAAATAAGTATAACTAACTAATCACACAAGATTGCAAATAATAGATGTAGATTTCCTTTAAGAAATTTAGGTGTTTCTAAGACTTAGTGAAAAAGATTGCAAATCTTCAACATTCATCCTACAAAGATATGTTAGGAAACCTATTTTCTCTATGATGAGTGATAAGATGCTGGAACAGGTTTGATTATCTCCACAAAAACCAAGTATTTAGCAAAAAATAAATCAATGGACCAAAAGCGCTTCACTGTGGTTCAAAGGCACTTCAGAAATTACTAGAAGTGTTTGATTGTGATGTAGATGCGCACTATTTCAGACCAAAAGTGCTTAGATGTTGTGCAGATGCATGTTGTTTCGACCAAAAGCACTTGATTGTCATGCAAAGGTGCTTTGTAATAAAAGACCTACAAAAAACAAGATTTCATCAAAAAAGCTAGATCGAAAGATGATTGAATGATTGAGTGATGATCCAGGATGTTGATGAGTGATGAGATTTGCAGTTTGCAATCAAGAACAGACAACAAGAAACCATGAAATGATGGATTAGCTCAAAAATGATAATACCCCTAAATAAATCAGCTTAGGGAATACGTAAGGTGGTTGTAAGGCAAATAAATTAGTTTGTCTAACAATGTGAGATTAGTATGATGGGAAAAAAACCCTGTAAATCAGAAAAACAAGTTAGAAATCTCTAATAACTAGAAGCACTTCACTGTTGTGCAAAAGTGTTGGACTGTTGACCAGGTGCACCTTACTGTGCACAAAAGGCACTTCACTGTTGCTCGAAGGCATTTTACTGAAGGCCAAAAGTGCTTTTCTATTGCTCAATTGCACTTTTCTGGGCTGTTTGCACTTTTCCATACTATACTTCAAAAAATCAAATTTTCTAAAGAAAAATAAAGGTTAATGGGTCCCACCGGACATGCTAGAATGTGTATAGGTAAAATTAAGATCAAATAATAATCAAAACAATGATAACAACTCAATCCTATAACATCAAAAGATCGATCTAAGAGATAACCAAGTCAATGAATAATGCAATTAATAATTGAAAGCTATCACCTAGATTGTATTGATCTCTTGGATTTATGTGGATTTCTTAATCCATCATGTACCCATGGTTGCAACAAGCGGATGTAGATAAGTGCTCAAAGTGCTCAAAGATATGATATGTGCTCAACGATGCGATATAATTCTCAAAGCGCTTAAGAATGCCAAAGCTTAAAGGATTGAAGAGGATTTGTGAAGGAGATGAAGGGGTATATATACGTTTCAGGGAAAGATCTATCAACGGTGAATATAAATCAATGAAATGGATGGTCAAGATAAATTAAGAGCTCATGATGAACATGCACACAACATGTGTCATGCTTTAAAGCTATTTTTATTGAATTAATTGCCTTTTGGCTAAAGATAGGATTTGATTTCATAATTTAGAATGTTTTTTTCTAATTATGAGTTGATGATAAAAATGATAAGAATAAAACCAAGTAACTCAACTTTCGATTTGCTTTTTGAAGTTCTAAAAATAAGACTGATTGTGCACATAGAAGAAAATGATATTTTTAGAAGAATTGAAAGATAAAACAAATTAAATAAATAAATTTATTTAATTGATTGTGCATGAAAGAAGAATAGATAAGATATAAATAAAATATTGCTTTTATTTATTTTTAGAAGATAATGTCAACTTAAATAAATTTAAATAATTTATTTAAATTTGGAGAAATAACTGATTAATTAAATAATGAAAATTATTTAATTGTGGATAAGAGGAATATAAGTGATGAATTAATTAAATAATTTATTTATTTAATTAATGTGGATTTGAAAGAAGATAATGATTTAATTAAATAATTAAAATTATTTAATTTATAAGAATAAAGTGGATTTTACTGAAATTAATTAAATAAATAGAATTTATTCAATTAATGTTGGAAATTAAGGAAAATAGAGGAAATAGATGAACTTGAAGAAATAGATGAAATTAATTAAATAATTAGATTATTTAATTAACATTGAATGTAGGTGATTTAGGAAGAAATGATGTATGCAAGTGATGCGATGTGAAGGGTCATTTTTAGGTGTCTATAGTTTGCCCCTCTTTGATACAATGTGATTTAGTATGTTTTCAAAGAAAATAGTGATAAAACATATGATACAGTCATGCCCTAGTGTAGCTGGCATAGGATGCCCCCTCAAGAGGAAAGACAGGGAAGCGACAGAAGGACTGGGTTGAGTCGCAACTAGAAGAAAATAGGCCGAGAAAGGCGAGATTGGAAATATGAAGGCTGACACAATGAAGAAAATAGGCTGACATGAGGACAAATGAGATAAGGGGTGGGAAGAATTAGGGTTGGGATGCTATAAATAGGACAAAAGGGGGTCAAACACAACTCATTTACACACCTAGAGTTCATAGAGGTTAGAGCCATTTAGCCTTCTTGCTTAGTTTGAGAGCTCCTTACTTAGAGAGGTTCACTAATTTGCAGACATGCCAAATCTAGTGCAGAGGCATCGTGGTGAGCAAGTACAGACCTACGAGAGACTAGAAGGAGCTCCGATAGTGGTAAGTAGTTGAAAACTGGCTTTTTAATGCATTTAATAGGTCTTTTACTATAGGTTTTTGGCCAAAAGCACGCAGTTAGGAATTAGGCACATATGGTTTGTATTGAAGTGCCTTTGGTGTAGCAATGCACATATGAGGCACGCTAACACACCTTTGGTGATAGTGAAGCACCTTTGGCTGCTAGGTTAATGCAAAGCATACTTGGTCAGTGCCACATCACATATGGTCCACAGTGAAGCGTAGATGGTCAAAACTAATGCTCCTTTGGTATACTTGAAGCACATTTGCAAAATAATAAGGTGCCCTAGGTTTAGGATCAAAGCGCTTTTGTACAACAATAAAGCACATTTGGAGGACAACGAGGTGTATTTGGTAAAAATGAAGCACACTTGGTTTAGGTTTGAAAGAGCATTTGCAATACAACAAAGCACTTGTGAAGAGAAGTCAAGCACACTTGGTTGAAATGCAGAGATTTTGGTTTTGAATTGGTTCTTGTCCTAGTTTGACTTAGGAAAATAGGTTAATTAGGTTTGACTAAGGTTAACCTAGGCATTTTGCAATGTTTTACCTAGTAGTTAACTATGTTTTCCTTTGGAATAGATTTAGGATTAGAATGTTTTCTGACAAGAGATGACAAGTGATTCTCATGGATGCATGTTGTCTTACCACCCTTGCATTCTAGAGAGAGACATTTCATTGATGTAGCTGAGGTGATCCAAATAGGGTTGGAGGAGGGCATATTTCTCAAGGTCATGGGATTATGGCATGTATCCCATCTTACACTGATTAGGGCTAACCTCTCATTGTTGACATCTTTGGTTGAGAGGTGGCACAACAAGACATCCTCTTTCCACTTTCCTATAGGCGAGGCTACCGTGACTCTAGAGAATGTATGGTGCATCCTCAGGATTCCTATACATGGAGCCAGAGTAGATTATGACACAGAGTAGGGGAGGATGGCATGAGAGAGGTGTTTGCTACTAATGACCTTGGTGTACAAGAGCATGAGATCCCATGGGCTCAAATGCCTTGACTTTGTGACAAGATCTAATGGATCGTGGTAGCTTTGATTGGAGGATTCTTATGTCTAGACAGATGTTATCAATTGGATGGGGCACTGTGTTATCTAGGATGTTCACGCATGGAATCAGATATGCCTAAGAACCTTGTGTTTTGGGTAAGCTCTACCATGATTTACATAACTATGCCTATAGATCGGGAGGGAGCTTAGCAGCAGGTGTGACTCTATTATAGGTATGGACCCCAGAGCATATCCCAGTGATTAGACCTATTTCCCAATGTCGCCGAGAGAGAGGCGAGCCTTTTGTTGATTGTATGATAGTGTACTGACTCACAAGTGACTTGGAGCTATGAGCTATTGGAGGAGACAGATAGATGAGATGGACATCTTTGTATGGCGTTCATGGAGAGATTGTGAGTCATGGGAGGATGATGTAGAGCAACTTGTCTACTGTAGATAGGCAAGATACCTCTTTGGTTGCTGAGTAGACACCATAGAGAGGTACCTACTAGAGAGGGTACTTTGGAAGTTTGGACTACCATAGGGGGAGCCAATGGGTGATGCTATACATGCAGGGACTCGAAGGGAGATCAGAGACTGGGGGCCCGAGATTGTGGGGGCCACAACATTGGCAGACTTACAGGGACTTGCCCCAGTGATGAGGGACTAGATCTTTGGAGAGGTAGATCCCAGGACACTACTGGCATATGATACATACTGGTAGACTCACAGGCCAGTGAGATTTATAGTTCCTGGGGTAGAGGGAGTAGTGAGAGAGGTGGCAACACCCGACCATGAGGCAAGGGCTTATCAAGAGGCCTGATAGAGGGTCCCAGTAGAGAGACAGGTAGGAGGAGATGATGGAGGAGGTCGGGATGATGCACTGATGGCAGATGTGGGGGTAGGACATCAGGTGGTGCACTTGGAAGAGACCAAGCTATAGTAGGCTCAGAGATTATTACAGGAGGAGACAACAAGGAGGACTTGCATAGAGCTACGGATGGTGAGGATGAGGAGAGAGTGAGACACTACATGGACTGAGGCCAGGTAGGCTAAGGCCTAGGCCCAAATATAGGCATAGGTGGTAGCAGTAGTGCCACCACCACCACCACCAGTAGATGACAGGGAGGTTGCATGAGTGATGGCAGAGAGAGATGCACTTGTACAGTTGAAATTGCTAGTAGAGGCCACCCTTCAGAGGGTGAGGCGAGAGAGAGATGCAACATGCTAAGCCTTAAGTGCTGATTAGATGACTTTGGTGGGGTAGCTTACCTGGGTACAGGGTGAGCTAGCCGTAGTAGGTAGAGAGGAAGAGTACTACAAAGGCCTCTACTTTGGAGCAGTCCTAGCAAATTAGAGGGAGCCAAGCTTCTGGGAGCATAGAATATCAGGGGCCTTGACTTCATGGAGGATGGAGAGATCAGGTTCATCTATCATGGGTCCCCCCCATCATTCACATGGAGGGGGACCAGCTAGAGGACCTAGACCGAGTGCAGGTGGAGCACAGGGGTTGCAGCAGGTAGGGAGTTCGATGCATGGCTTGCACTAGAGCATGATGTATATATGTTTGTATAGATGTATATTATATCATATGTATTAGCTATGTATTATGATTATGATGCCTGTGTGCATCTGATGGACATTTTTGAGGGCTCATGATAGCCATGTACTATAGCACCATTTTTATGTACATGATATATACACAAACATTTGTATTCTTTTGATGACCTTGATGATGATATATGATATATGCGATGATCTTTATGATGTATGATGATGTTTATGAATGTTTATGCTTATGATGATGTCTTTCTATATGCTATGGATGTGATGATGTTGTACTTATTATTATGGATTCATGTGATGATATTAATGCTTATAGATGTATGTATTGTGATAATATTATGATATGATTATGGGTTTACATGATGATGTATATGCTTATAGATGTATGGATGAGATGTCTAACACATGGTTTTGTAGGTATGCATAAGACCTTGATGATAGATAGAAGAAAATGAGATAGAATAGAACATGATAGAAAATAATAGATTATTGATCGATCTTTGTATGAAAACTATATGATGATTTTGGATGAATGGATGGGTAAATGGATAACTTGTTGCAATGGTTACACAAATATAAAGAACAATCCTAGATTTTAATATAGCACATGGATAGTTATGGAACCAAGGTATATAACACCAAGGTGCCGAGATATCTAGTGCAAGGACATTGACTCTGCAAGCAAACGGTTTGAATTTATATCTACTAGACATAATATAACCTTGTTGGATATGTGAATGAGCCATAGTCTTGAACATAAAATAATCTTAATACATAAATGCAAAAGACTATTAATATGTAAGATGCTAGGTTGTAACACACACATGTGAATGAGCCATAGTCTTGAACATATAATAAACTTAATAGATAAATGCAAAAAGTATATTAATATGTAAGATGCCAAGTTGTAACACATGCACAAGATAAATATTAGCCATAGTAAGAAGATAAGAACACCCCACAAACACAGCATATGAAAGTAATGACTATGCCCCAATCCATAGTGCATCGTAACATACCAAGATATAGATAAATCAAGGCAGTCTTGAATAGGTAATTTGAAAGTGAAAAAATATAAACCAAAAAGAAAATTGACTGACTTAGAAAGTAAACACACAACCATCATATTCTCTTGCCAAAGAGGTTGCTCTAGGTGGATAGATAGATGAAGCCTTATTGTAGGAAAGATATATCCGTTAAAGGCTGTTAGTCTAATCTAGGATAGATGAATTAATGTAGCAGATATGGCAAGTGGATATGAGGGACAACATATGGCTTTATGAGTAGTCTTTTTGCTTCGGGTTTGGGATAAGTACTTTAGCTTTTAGAAGGATGTATAGTTTGTTTTTTTCTTGAGTTGGTCAAGTCTAGGTGGATAAATGGATTGTGATAAATGGAAGACACGAAAGGTAGAAGTGTTAATGGATTGGGACGAAGAATGATGAATCATATGTGCCTGAGTACTAGATACTTCCTTCATATTCTAGATTGCTTGCATACCCTGTATGCACGGGATCAAAGCACATTATGATGAAAGATGACTATGATAATATGTAGTTCTAGGTAGAGTGATGAGATGGGTGAAATGTGATGATAATGGTTAGGGAAAATGATGATGTCTTATGTACCTGAGTACTGGATACTTCCTTCGTATTCGAGACTACCTACATACCTGTATCCATGGGATCTGGGTACATTAAGACTGAGATGAGATGATGATATGTAGTTCTAGAATATTATATGATATAGGATAAGAGGAAGTGATGGTGGAGGATGTGAGATAGTGATGAAGTGTGATGATTGATGATGTGGTCATACCTTGAATAAGGACCCATTCTTAGACCTAGGTAAAGGAAAAAGTTACCCCCATTCTGGTAGAGGTTTTATTGTGGATGACGATGGATGAACTAACATGGGATGAATTGACCTTGGATAACTAACATAGGATGAAATGACTTATGAATAACTGACATAGAGATGAACTAACTTATGGATAACTGCCATAGGATTAACTAACCTATGGATAACTGACATAGGATGAACTAACATATGGATAACTGACATAGGATGAACTGACCTATGGATAACTGACATAGGATGAACTAACTTATGGATAATTGACATGGGATGAACTAACATAAGATGAACTGACACCGACGATTTCCAAGCCATGATAGATGGGAAAGTGGAAATGCTAAATCAGTATGGATGGATAGATGAAGGACTTATTATGGAATGAGATGGATGCATGAATTAATAGATGGTAGGTGTTGGCTCTACACATAGTGCATGTTTTCTAGGTTTTCATTATGGTACTTATCCAAGGTGTGTGTTTACCAGGATTTCACCAGAGGATGTATTATTTTTGGATTTTTTTATTTTTTTGTTTTTTTTAAATTTTTTTGTATTTTTCTATTTTTTTTATTATTTTGGATTTTCTTAGGATACTCTAAGGATCAAGCAAAGAAATTCTTGAGATGAACACTATTGAGTGGTTCATCTAGAGGGATGCCTTCAGGCATGGATAAAGCAAAGGCTCCTAATCCATAGATTGCAGTGATAACAAATGGTCCTAACTAATTAGGCTCAAACTTACCTTTCTTGTCTCTATCGGATTGGTTCCTTTGATTTTCTTTAAGGACAAGATCACCTATTTGAAATCTTCTCTCCTTGATCTTCTTATTATAGTTACAACAGAGGCAATTTTGATAGACATGAAGATGGTTTAGTGTTGTTTGACGCCTCTCATCAAGTAACTCAAGCTCAGCGAATCTAAAAATTTAGTACTCCTCTCCATCAATCAGGTGTTGCATAGATACTCTAAGAGATGGGATCTCGACCTTGGTAGGTAAAATGGCTTTAGTGCCATAGACTAAGGAAAAGAGTGTAGCACCAGTTAGTGTTCTGATACTAGTGTGATAGGCCCATAAGGTGGGGTTGAGTTGTAGATGCCAATCATGACCAGCTTCATTGACTATTTTCTTTAGGATTTTGAGTATGGTTTTGTTCAAAGCCTCAGCTTGGCAGTTTGATTGAGGATAATATGGAGTAGAAAAGTGATGTTGGATATTGTATTGTGTGCATAAGGCACTGACATCTTGATTCTTAGATGTTCTACCATTATTAGTGACAATGGATTGGGGAATCCCATACTGGCAAATGAGATAATTGAGGATAAACTTGGCTATTTTCTTACTGGTGATATAGGTCATTGGGATAGATTCTACCCACTTAGTAAAATACTCAATGGCGGTAATGATAAACTTATGGCCATTAGATGAGGACAGATGGATTTTATCCAAAAGGTCGAGTCCCCATTGTGAAAAATGCCATGGAGTTGTAATAGGTTGTAGCTCATGTGTTGGTGCATGTATCAGGTCCCCATGCTATTGGCATTGTAGACATTTTTTAGCAAATTGAACTGCATCTTGCTCTATGGTTGGCCAATAATAACCTGTTCGGAGTACCTTCTTAGCTAGAGTTGGACCGGTGGAATTTGATCCATAGATACCTTCGTGTATATCTCTTAAGGTAGTGTTAGCTTCTTCCATGTTAAAACATCTAAGAAGGATACCATCAAGACTCTGATGGTAAAGGGTGTCACCTAGAATAGTGAAATGAGAGGCTCGACAAATGAAGGTTTTGCATTGGGTTTTGGATAGGTCAAAGGGAAAGGTACCATTTCAGAGGTATTCATATATGTCTTTATACCAAGGGGAATTAGGACCAACAAGTTTGCAGATGAATTCAGTTTTAGGAACATCAACGACAGGTATCAACAGTTGCTCAGTTAAGAATTCACATTTCTAAGTGTTGGCAGGCATGTCGACAAGTGACCCAATGGTAGCCATAGAATCAGTAGCTTTATTTTGTACCCTTGGAATTTGCTCAAAAGAGATACGAGAGAAGGGAGGCTTGTAGGTATCAACTAGATGTTTATATGGTATCAACTTGTCATCCTTAGTTTAGTACTCATCAATGACTTGTCTGATAACTAATTGAGAGTCCCCATAGACTTGAAGTTCCTTGATATTCCATTCTACTGCTATACAGAGACTTGTAAGAAGTGCTTCATATTCGGTAATATTGTTGGTACATGAAAATGATAGCTGATATGATTTTGGAATGTAGTCATTCTATGGTGTGATAAACAAGATTCCTACCCTTGAACCATGCTGTGTGTAGGAGCCATCAAAGTATAACTTCCACTCCATTGAGGTAGCTAGAGTGAATAGACCTTCATCTGGAAAGTCAAAGATCATAGGATTTACATCTGTTATTAGAGCTTCAACTAGTTAGTCTACGAGAATATGTCCCTTGATAGCTTTTTGATCAACATACTCTATGGTAAATTCACTCAAGATCATGACCTATTTAGCTAGTCGGCCGGTGAGGGCTGCCTTGGATAATAGATACTTCAATGGATCAATATTAGAGATAAGTGTTGGGAATTAAGGTGTCTCAACCTTGGTAATACCTTGTATTATTTCATTGTATTTATTTATTTATTGCCTATTGTATAATTAGGATGCAAATCCTATGTTGTCATCTTGTGGGAGTTGGCACGGTTATGTGTCATCCTACATGGCATATGACCACATGTAAATTTGTCCTCACATGAGGAGATAGGCATTGGACTTAGTGGTAGGAATATTTTTCCATGTGTCAGCATCTTGGAATGTGTGTAAGGTAATATTGACTAAAACGGTCATGACAGACTCCTATGACAAAGTTATGACATGTAAGAGTCAGAAATAGAAGATCCTATGATATGGACATGCGTCAAAAAGCATCATTGAAAAAGGCATATTTGGACACCCCAAGGTGGACTATGACATGTAAGAGAATATGCTATTTATAGCCTGTGTATGACAGATTCTCTTATAGCTATAAGTTATGATAGCTATGACAAATTCTATGATGGTTATAAGAGTCGTAAGAGCATCTATCATAGCCCATTTCAGAAATAGGTGACCTCCTTCGGATGGGGTGACTTGACAAGTGTTAGGAGCATCCTACAGTGTTGGACAAGTGTCCATAGGCATGGGTTTTGGGCCATGAGGCCATGTTGGACGCCCATCTCAATGTGGAGCCATTTTTGCCTTGTATTCTCTTTATAAATAGGTGCTTTGGAGAGGAAAAGTACTACAGGTTTGATAGGTACTATTATGCTATTGGAACATCTCCAGATAGGAGTGTCAAAGACTCCTGCAAGAGCATTAGCTCTATGATTGTATTGTAACCTTCTTTGTTTACGGAATACATTTGAGCTATGTTTTGGAGTGTGGGGTTTTTCACCCGTAAGGGTTTTCCCCATGTATATCTTGTGTCTCTTCTTTTGTCTTACATTCTTGTGTATGTGTTTGCTGCAATATCTCTGTTAGTGGGTTAACATAGCTGTAATTGTAAAGATAAAATTGAATTTGTAAAGATAAACATGATGCCTGCCCCCGAACCATGCTGTGTCTAGGAGACATCAAAGTATAACTTCCACTCCATTGAGGTAGCTAGAGTGAATAGACCTTCATCTGGAAAGTTAGAGATCATAGGATTTACATCTGTTATTGGAGCTTTAGCTAGTTAGTCTACGAGAATATATCCCTTGATAGCTTTTCGATCAACATACTCTATGTTAAATTCACTCAAGATCATGACTTATTTAGCTAGTCAGCCGGTGAGGGCTGCCTTGGATAATAGATACCTCAATGGATCTATATTATAGATAAGTGTTGGGAATTAAGGTGTCTCAACCTTGGTAATTCCTTGTATTATTTCATTGTATTTATTTATTTATTTCCTATTGTATAATTAAGATGCAAATCCTATGTTGTCATCTTGTGGGAATTGACACGGTGATGTGTCATCCTACATGGCATATGACCACATGTAAATTTGTCCTCACATGAGGAGATAGGTGTCGGACTTAGTGGTAGGAATATTTTGCCATGTGTCAGCATCTTGGAATGTCTGTAAGGTAATATTGACTAAAACAGTCATGACAGATTCCTATGACAAAGTTATGACATGTAAGAGTCAGAAATAGAAGATCCTATGATATGGACATGTGTCGAGAAGCATCTTTGAAAAAGGCATCTTTGGACGCCCCAAGGTGGACTATGACATGTAAGAGAATATGTTATTTATAGCCTGTGTATGACAGATTCTCTTACAGCTGTAAGTTATGATAGCTATGACAAATTCTATGATGGTTATAAGAGTTGTAATAGCATCTATCATAGCCCATTTTAGAAATAGGTGACCTCTTTGGGATGGGGTGACTTCACAAGTGTTAGAAACATCCTACAGTGTTGGACAAGTATCTATAGGCATGGGTTTTGGGCCATGAGGCCATGTTGGACGCCCATCTCAATGTGGAGCATTTTTGCCTTATATTCTCTTTATAAACAGGTGCTTTGGAGAGGAGAAGTACTACAGATTTGATAGGTACTATTATGCTGCTAGTACATTTCCAGATATGAGTGTTGAAGACTCCTGCAAGAGCATTAGCTTTATGATTGTATTGTAACCTTCTTTGTTTACGGAATACATTTGATCTATGTTTTGGAGTGTGGGGTTTTTCACCCGTAAGGGTTTTCCCCATGTATATCTTGTGTCTCTCTTCTTTTGTTTTACATTCTTGTGTATGTGTTTACTACAATATCTCTATTAGTGGGTTAACATAGCTGTAATTGTAAAGATAAAATTGAATTTGTAAAGATAAACAAGATGTCTGCCCTCGAACCATGCTGTGTGTAGGAGCCATCAAAGTATAACTTCCACTCCATTGAGGTAGCTAGAGTGAATAGACCTTCATCTAGAAAGTCAGAGATCATAGGATTTACATCTGTTATTGGAGCTTCAGCTAGTTAGTCTATGAGAATATGTCCCTTGATAGCTTTTCGATCAACATACTCTATGGTAAATTCACTCAAGATCATGACCTATTTAGCTAGTCTGCCGGTGAGGGATGCCTTAGATAATAGATACTTCAATGGATCAATATTAGAGATAAGTGTTGGGAATTAAGGTGTCTCAACCTTGGTAATTCCTTGTATTATTTCATTGTATTTATTTATTTATTGCCTATTGTATAATTAGGATGCAAATCCTATGTTGTCATCTTGTGGGAGTTGGCACGGTGATGTGTCATCCTACATGGCATATGACCACATGTAAATTTGTCCTCACATGAGGAGATAGGCGTTGGACTTAGTGGTAGGAATATTTTGCCATGTGTCGGCATCTTGGAATGTGTGTAAGGTAATATTGACTAAAACGGTCATGACATATTCCTATGACAAATTTATGACATGTAAGAGTCAGAAATAGAAGATCCTATGATATGGACATGTGTCGAGAAGCATCTTTGAAAAAGGCATCTTTGGATGCCCCAAGGTGGACTATGACATGTAAGAGAATATGCTATTTATAGCCTGTGTATGACAGATTCTCTTACAACTGTAAGTTATGATAGTTATGACAAATTCTATGATGGTTATAAGAGTCATAAGAGCATCCATCATAGCCCATTTTGGAAATAGGTGACCTCCTTGGGATGGGGTGACTTGACAAGTGTTAGGAGCATCCTACAGTGTTGGACAAGTGTCCATAGGCATGGGTTTTGGGCCATGAGGCCATGTTGGACGCCCATCTCAATGTGGAGCCATTTTTGCCTTGTATTCTCTTTATCAACAGGTGCTTTGGAGAGGAGAAGTACTACAAGTTTGATAGGTACTATTATGCTGCTAGAACATCTCCAGATACGAGTGTTGAAGACTCATGCAAGAGCATTAGCTCTAAGATTGTATTGTAACCTTCTTTGTTTATGGAATACATTTGAGCTATGTTTTGGAGTGTGGGGTTTTTCACCTGTAAGGGTTTTCCCCATGTATATCTTGTGTCTCTCTTCTTTTGTTTTATATTCTTGTGTATGTGTTTGCTGCAGTATCTCTGTTAGTGGGTTAACATAGCTATAATTGTAAAGATAAAATTGAATTTGTAAAAATAAACAAGATGCCTGCCCCCGAACCATGTTGTGTGTAGGAGCCATCAAAGTATAACTTCCACTCCATTGAGGTAGCTAGAGTG
This sequence comes from Cunninghamia lanceolata, assembly GCA_027924645.1. Lineage (NCBI taxonomy): Eukaryota > Viridiplantae > Streptophyta > Pinopsida > Cupressales > Cupressaceae > Cunninghamia > Cunninghamia lanceolata. The sequence goes on from BSBN01000082.1 coordinate 7,942,098, forward strand.
AATAGACCTTCATCTGGAAAGTCAGAGATCATAGGATTTACATCTATTATTGGAGATTCAGTTAGTTAGTCTACAAGAATATGTCCCTTGATATCTTTTCGATCAAAATACTCTATGGTAAATTCACTCAAGATCATGACCTATTTAGCTAGTCAGCCAGTGAGGGCTGCCTTGGATAATAGATACTTCAATGGATCAATATTAGAGATAAGTGTTGGGAATTAAGGTGTCTCAACCTTGGTAATTCCTTGTATTATTTCATTATATTTATTTATTTATTGCCTATTGTATAATTAGGATGCAAATCCTATGTTGTCATCTTGTGGGAGTTGGCACGGTGATGTGTCATCCTACATGGCATATGACCACATGTAAATTTGTCCTCACATGAGGAGATAGGCATCGCACTTAGTGGTAGGAATATTTTGCCATGTGTCAGCATCTTGGAATGTGTGTAAGGTAATATTGACTAAAACGGTCATGACAGATTCCTATGACAAAGTTATGACATGTAAGAGTCAGAAATAGAAGATCCTATGATATGGACATGTGTCAAGAAGCATCTTTGAAAATGGCATCTTTGGACGCCCCAAGGTGGACTATGACATGTAAGAGAATATGCTATTTATAGCCTATGTATGATAGATTCTCTTACAGTTATAAGTTATGATAGCTATGACAAATTCTATGATGGTTATAAGAGTCATAAGAGCATCTATCATAGCCCATTTTGGAAATAGGTGACTGCCTTGGGATGGGGTGACTCGACAAGTGTTAGAAGCATCCTACAATGTTGGACAAGTGTCCATAGGCATGGGTTTTTGGCCATGAGGCCATGTTGGATGCCCATCTCAATGTGGAGCCATTTTTGCCTTGTATTCTCTTTCTAAATAGGTGCTTTGGAGAGGAGAAGTACTACAGGTTTGACAGGTACTATTATGCTGCTGGAACATCTCTAGATATGAGTGTCGAAGACTCCTACAAGAGCATTAGCTCTATGATTGTATTGTAACCTTCTTTGTTTACGGAATACATTTGAGCTATGTTTTGGAGTGTGGGGTTTTTCACCCGTAAGGGTTTTCCCCATGTATATCTTGTGTCTCTCTTCTTTTGTTTTACATTCTTGTATATGTGTTTGCTGCAATATCTCTGTTAGCATGTTAACATAGCTGTAATTGTAAAGATAAAATTGAATTTGTAAAGATAAACAAGATGTCTGCCCTTTAACCATGCTATGTGTAGGAGCCATCAAAGTATAACTTCCACTCCATTGAGGTAGCTAGAGTGAATAGACCTTCATCTGGAAAGTGAGAGATCATAGGATTTACATCTATTATTGGAGCTTTAGCTAGTTAGTCTACGAGAATATGTCCCTTGATAGCTTTTCGATCAACATACTCTATGGTAAATTCACTCAAGATCATGACCTATTTAGCTAGTCAGCCGTTGAGGGCTGCCTTGGATAATAGATACTTCAATGGATCAATATTAGAGATAAGTGTTGGGAATTAAGGTGTCTCAACCTTGGTAATTCCTTGTATTATTTCATTGTATTTATTTATTTATTGCCTATTGTATTATTAGGATGCAAATCCTATGTTTTCATCTTGTGGGAGTTGGCACGGTGATGTGTCATCCTACATGGCATATGACCACATGTAAATTTGTCCTCACATGAGGAGATAGGCATCGAACTTAGTGATAGGAATATTTTTCCATGTGTTGGTATCTTGGAATGTGTGTAAGGTAATATTGACTAAAACGGTCATGACAGATTCCTATGAAAAAGTTATGACATGTAAGAGTTAGAAATAGAAGATCCTATGATATGGACATGTGTCAAGAAGCATCTTTGAAAAAGGCATCTTTGGATGCCCCAAGGTGGACTATGACATGTAAGAGAATATGCTATTTATAGCCTATGTATGACAGATTCTCTTACAGCTGTAAGTTATGATAGCTATGACAAATTCTATGATGGTTATAAGAGTCGTAAGAGCATCTGTCATAGCCCATTTTGGAAATAGGTGACCTCCTTGGGATGAGCTGAATTGACAAGTGTTAGGAGCATCCTACAATGTTGGACAAGTGTCCATAGGCATGGGTTTTTGGCCATGAGGGCATGTTGGACGCCCATCTCAATTTGGAGCCATTTTTGCCTTGTATTCTCTTTATAAATAGGTGCTTTGGAGAGGAGAAGTACTACAGGTTTGATAGGTACTGTTATGTTGCTGGAATATCTCCAGATACGAGTGTTGAAGACTCCTGCAAGAGCATTAGCTCTATGATTGTATTGTAACCTTCTTTGTTTACGGAATACATTTAAGCTATGTTTTTGAGTGTGGGGTTTTTCACCTATAAGGGTTTTCCCCATGTATATCTTGTGTCTCTCTTCTTTTGTTTTGCATTCTTGTGTATGTGTTTTCTGTAATATCTCTATTAGTGGGTTAACATAGCTATAATCGTAAAGATAAAATTAAATTTGCACTCTCCTCCCCTTATTAGATTAGTGTAGGAAGCGATTTCCGCACACGTAGCTTCCTTTCAGTTGGTATCAGAGCCGAGCCAGTTTTGGTTCTAGCTACTAGGTAGGGGTTTTTTGAGCTAATCTTAGGTTGAGTGGGAGTGTTGTGTAGAGCATATGTATCTTGTTGCAGCAAGGAGATGGCAACCACATCCAGAAGGTTAGAGGTGGAAAAATTTAATGGCACTAATTTTGAGTTGTGGAAACTCAAGATGGAGGACCTACTTATTGATCGTGACCTATGGGAAACTATATCCGGTGTAAAACCTACAATAATGTCACAAGTTGATTGGGACCTCAAAGATTAGAAGGCTAAGGGTCTCATAAGACTTTGTTTAGCTAACTCTGTTCTGTTGAATGTCCATGAGGAGAAGAGCATGAAGGATCTTTGGAAGAAGCTGGGTGATGTTTATCAGACCAAGTCCTTGGTGAACAAAATTTTTCTAAAAATGAAGTTGTTTTCTCTGAAGATGGAAGACAGAGGATCTATTGCGGACCACATGAATGTTTTAACATGGTTGTTGCACAATTGACATCTTTGGGTGTGAAAATGGAGGAGGAGGATTGATGTATGACCCTGCTTTGTTCTTCATCAGATTTGTGGGATCATCTTGTCATGGCTATCAGAAGCACCACTATCACTTTCAAGATGGAAGATGTGGTGTCTTCACTGTTATCTGAAGAGATGCGGAGGAAGTCTTCTGAGGCAGCCAAAGAGGCTCTTGCAGTTCATGGAAGACCCAAAGAGAAAGGGAAGAAGAAGGACAATAAAGGTGAAAAGGGCAGATCCAAATCCTGTGGGAGATCCAAATCTCCTAGAAAGTCCAAGGCTCTCTATTGGAACTATGGGAAAATGGGGCATTTTCGAAAGGAATGCAAAGAAGAAAAGAAAAAGAAAAAGAAGACTGCCCCTGATTTAGATTCTGAGAAGTCACAAGATGATAGTGATGCCTTCATCATAGCCCTGGCCACCCATACACCTAATGATGTGTGGTTGATTGATTCTGGTACATCATTCCACATGACCTCGCATCGAAGTTGGTTCACGAAGTATGAAGAGTTTGATGGTGGAAGAGTGTACCTGGGTGACGACTCTCATCTGAAGATTGTTGGTCATGGAAGAGTCTCAATCTAATTCCCTGATGGATGAGTGAAGGGGAACACTAAGGTTATACACATCCCAGGCCTAGCACAAAACCAGCTTTTTTAAAGTATGTTGAATGATGCAGGTGTGTAGGTTGTCTTTTCAAAGGATGGATGGAAGATGACTAGAGGATCTATGGTGCTTGGGAAGGGTACTCAGAGAGGTACTCTATTTTAGATGGAGGCATGCACTTCATAGTGCAATAGTTCTTCTAACTCAAAGAAAAGAGCTACAATCACTTCATCCCCACCATCTGAACAAGTAGTGAATAAATTTGTTGTAACTAGTTCTGATGGTAGTGTACATGCTATGGAAGCTAAGCTTCCTACTGAAAAGACTATGTTATGGCATTTTAGATATGGCCACATTGGTGAGAAGGGTCTTAGAACCTTGAAAAATAAAAACCTCATTTTGAGGGTTTAAATGATTGCAATTTCGAGTTTGACTTTTGCGAACATTGTGTATATGGAAAACAAAACCATGTTTAGTTTTACTCTAGTTCTCACAAGTCTTCTGGTGTGTTGGATCTTATTCATTCTAATGTGTTTGGTCTAGTTTATGTTCCTTCAATTTCCAAATCTATATATTTTGTATCTTTCATAGATGATTATAGTAGAAGGACATGGGTTTATTTTATCAGAAGCAAGACTGAAGTTTTTAGTTGGTTTAAGGAGTTTAAAGCCTTTGCTGAAAATTAGACTAGTAAAAAGATTAAGTGTTTGAGAACTAACAACGGTGGTGAGTTTTGTTCGGCAGAGTTTGATAAGTTATGTAAAGAGCAAGGGATTAAAAGACATAAGACAACTCCATACACCCCACAGCAAAATGGAGTTGTAGAGAGGATGGACAAGATACTAATGGAGAAGGCTAAGAGTATGCTTAGTGGAGCAAGCCTTGAACAAAAGTGTTGGGCTGAAGTTGTAGCCACTGCTTGCTACCTGGTAAACAGGTCTCCTACATCAGCTCTTGTTGGTAAGACACCTATGGAGGTGTGGTCTAGTAAGAATCCTTCAGTTAGACATCTTTGTGTTTTTGGTTGTGAGGCATATGTACATGTGCCTAGGGAGAAATGGTCTAAATTGGAGAACAAGGCTGTTAAGTGTATTTTCATTTACTATGGTGTCGGTGTGAAAGGATACAAGCTTTGGGATCTTGTGGTTGAAAAAGTGTTGTATAGCAGAAGTGTTATCTTTAGAGAGCTAACACCTTCTTCCATTGTTCTATAGCCAGAATAGATAGAAAAGATAGAAGATGTGGTTCAGTTTCCTTCTACCCATGAGATGATTGAACAGATAGACCTTGTGAGACTTGATGATGAGGAGAGCTCTAGCAGCTCTGAAAGCTTAGAAGAAGAAGCAGAACCTCAACCTCAACCATTGAGGAGGTCTACACAAAGGAGAAAGCAACCTAATAGGTTTGGTTATTCATTACTTGATTCTAGTTGTGCTTTTGCTTTACTTACTAACACTGATGAGCCTAGAACTATGAAAGAGGCTATGGGCATGAAAGATGTAGGTTCCTGGAAGGAGGCCATGGAAGATGAGATGGCTTCTTTGGAGAAGAATAAAACATGGGACTTGGTGCCTTTGCCTGAAGGACAAAAACCCATTGGATGCAAATGGGTGTTCAAGAAGAAATTCTTTGCAGATGGCAGTGTTGAAAAGTACAAGGCTAGATTAGTTGCGAACGAGTATTCACAAGTGGAGGGAATTGATTATGGTGAAATTTTCTCTCTCGTTGCAAAGTTGACATCCATTCAATTTATGTTATCTCTTGCAGCTTCTTATGACTTAGAGGTAGAATAGATGGATGTGAAGACAACTTTCCTTCATGGTGATTTGGAGGAAGAGATTTACATGTCACAGCCAGAGCATTACATAGAGAAAGGTAAAGAAAATTTGGTTTGCAAGTTAAAGAAGTCTTTGTATGGTTTGAAGTAGTCACCTGGGATGTGGTACTTGAAGTTTGATGCCTTTGTGATTTTAATTGGATATCTAATATTGAAATCAGATCATTGTGTGTATTACAAATTTGACAATGGTCGCATTCTCTTTATTGTATTGTATGTTGATGATATGTTGTTAATAGAGAATGGTAAGAATATGATTTCTAATTTAAACTCTCAGTTGTCAGCATAGTTTGAGATGAAAAATCTTGTGGTAGCCAGGTACATTCTAGGAATGGAAATTAGAAGAGGCAGAGATAACATAAAACTTTGGTTAAGCCAAAGTAAGTATGTGAAGACTGTGTTGGACAGGTTCAGCATGGCAGATTGTAGACCATTGTGTGTTCCTATTTCATTGGGGACAAAGTTGTCTATTAATGATTGTCCAAAATCTCCTAGTGAGGTGGAGGACATGAGCAGAGTACCTTGTGCTAGTGTTGTTGGTAGTTTGATGTATGCTATGGTCTACATAAGACCAGACATTGCCCAAGCAGTGGGAGTCCTTAGTCGATTTATGGCTAATCCTGGATGGGTACATTGGGATGCAGTTAAGCAAGTGTTCATATATTTGAGGGGTACTTCTGAGTATTCCATATGCTATCATGGTAATGCTACAAAACCTCTGCATTCAATTTATATTTGTGGATTTGTGGATTCTGATTGGGCAGGTGACATTGACAGCAAGAAATCCACTAGTGCCTATGTGTTCACTATGTTTGGTGGTGCAATTAGTTGGATGAGTAAGCAACAAGCTGTGGTTCCTTTGTCCACTATAGAAGCTGAGTATATGGCAGCAACTCATGCTTGCAAGGAAGCCATTTGGCTTAAGAGATTGTGTTCAGATATTGGTGTTGATGTAGGACAGATTACGATTTGTTGTGATAGTTAGAGTGTGATTTGCCTTGCAAAGAATCCAACTTTCCATGCCATAATAAAGCATATTGATGTACAGTTTCACTTTGTGTGAGACATGGTAGAGGATGGGAAGGTAAATTTGGATGAGGTAGATACTTTGAAGAATGTTGCAGATGCATTGACGAAACCAGTGGGCACAGAGAAGTTTAGATGGTGTTCGGAGTCTATGGGCCTCTCGGCCTATAGCAGTTAAATCCTGCTAATTATATTGGCTCTTACAAGGTGTTCGACAGGTGGGAGAATGTTGGGAATTAAGGTGTCTCAACCTTGGTAATTCCTTGTATTATTTCATTGTATTTATTTATTTATTGCCTATTGTATAATTAAGATGCAAATCCTGTGTTGTCATCTTGTGGGAGTTGGCACGGTGATGTGTCATCCTACATGGCATATGACCACATGTAAATTTGTCCTCACATGAGGAGATAGGCATCCCAATTAGTGGTAGGGATATTTTTCCATGTGTTAGCATCTTGGAATGTGTGTAAGGGAATATTGATCGAAACGGTCATGACAGATTCCTATGACAAAGTTATGACATGTAAGAGTCAGAAATAGAAGATCCTATGACAGGTATAGACATGTGTTGAGAAGCAACTTTGAAAAAGGTATCTTTGGGTGCCCCAAGGTGGACTATGACATGTTGTAAGAGAATTTGCTATTTATAGCCTGTGTATGATAGATTCTCTTACAGCTGTAAGTTATGACATCTATGATAGATTCTATGATGGTTGTAAGAGTCGTAAGACCATCTGTCATAGCCCATTTTTGAATAGGTGACCTCCTTGGGATGGGGTGACTTGACAATTATTAGGAGCATCCTACAGTGTTGGACAAGTGTCCATAGGTGTGGGTGTTGGCAAATGAGGCCATGTTGGACACCCATCTCAATGTGGAGCCATTTTTGCCTTATATTCTCTTTATAAATAGGTGCTTTGGAGAGAAGTGCTACAGGTTTCACAGGTACTGTTATGCTACTAGAACATCTCCAGATATGAGTGTTAAAGACTCCTACAAGAGCATTGGCTCTGTGATTGTATTGTAACCTTCTTTGTTTAGGGAATACATTTGAGCTGTGTTTTGGAGTGTGGGGTTTTTCACCCGTAAGGGTTTTCCCCACATATATCTTGTGTCTCTCTTCTTCTGTCTTACATTCTTGTGTATGTGTTTGCTATAATATCTCTATTAGTGGGTTAACATAGCTATAATTGTACAGATAAAATTGAATTTGCACTCTCCTCCCCTAATTAGATTAGTGTAGGAAGTGATTTCCGCACACCTAGATTCCTTTCAATAAGAATGGTTGTTTGGTTTAACATGTAATGTCACAACTTTTGGGAAGCAAACACTACCACTAAACATGCCCTTTCCATAGGAGTATAGTTGAATTCATACCCAAACAAGGTGCGGCTAATATAATAGATAGCATGTTCTTTACCTAACTCATCTTGTTGTGCAATAAGAGCACCTAATGCTACAGATGTAGTGGAAATATATAGGATCAAAGGTCTATCAGGTACTAGTGGTACCAAAATTGGAGGATTAGCTAGATATTCCTTAAGTTGATCAAATGCCTGTTAACACTTGTTATCCCACCGAAATGAGACATCCTTGTGGAGCAAGTGTTGGAATGGTTGACACTTATCTATTAGCTGTGAAATAAAGCATCTGATAGATTGTAGTCACCCTTGAAGGCTCCTTAGTGCTTTGAGATTCTTTGGTGGAGGCATCTCTATAATAGCTTTAACTTTTGATGGATCCACTTCAATTCCCCTATGAGATACAATGTACCCCAATAGTTTCCCTGAAGTGACACTGAAGACACATTTATTTGGATATAGCCATACTTGATACTTCTCTAGTCAATCAAAGATCTTCCCTAGAACTTGAATATGATCTATCCTAGAAGATTTTTCCAGTATGTCATTGACATAGTCCTCCATTATAGTGTGAAACAAGTCATGGAATATTACTGTCATAGCTCTTTGGTAAGTAGCTCCTACATTCTTGAGACCGAAAGGAATAACTATGCAACAATAAGTACCCCAATGACATGTGAAGGTTGTTTTATGTTGATTTTCTTCTGCTATCCTGATTTGATTATAACCTAAGAATCCATCCATAAGAGAAAGCATCTCATGACCTGTTGTCAAATCCATTATGATATCTATTTTTGGAAATGGAAAATTGTCTTCAAGACATGCTTTATTTAGGTCTCGAAAGTCTGTACACATGCGTATGCCCCCTTTTGGTTTAGAAATAGGTACAAGATTGGAGACCCACTCTATGTAATCAATAGGTCGTATGAACTTGGCATCTAGCAATTTATCAAGCTCTACTTTGACCAATAGGGCTATCTGAGGGTGCATCTTGTGAAGCTTCTATTTGACAGGCTTGGCATTTGGAGAGATAGCTAGGTGATGAAATACTAGTGAAGGATCCAACCTAGGCATGTTAGCATATGTCTAAGAAAAGTTAATTATCCTTTGTAAGAAGAATTTAATGAAATCCTTTGCCTCTTGTTTTGATAAGGAAGCTACTAGAAATGTGTCCTTTGGATTCTAAACTATTCCTAGATTCATCTCTATTGAGTCCTCTACTAAGAGAGCTGATTTTTCTTGATACTTAGATGGTAGGGGAAGGTCAAATCCTCCATCCTCAGGCATCTCAGAGAAGTTTTCACCTTTGGATACATCCTTTATTTTTACTATTTTATGTCAAGAGGTGCCACATTGTGGTTTTCACCTAAGGATCTATTTTTATTTTCTATTTTGCGACTAGAGGATTTGGCATTCTCACCAAAATAAGAAGCTTGATTTAATTCCATGATAAAACCAGCTTTGTGATAACCAAGCGGAATACCATCCTAGAGTCCCATAAATTTTTCTATAGCTTCATCATTCTAAAAGATGTCTAGAGTGGGGGCCTCTTGTTCATCCCAATCAATGAGTTCAGGGTAAATGCAGGATAGATTCTAGGTTTTTGTGGTTGAAGTAAGGGAGATGGATGATATCATAAATATCAAGGTTTCTTGGAATAAGTCTGTGATGTATAGGCAAGATTCCTCAATGGTATCCCCTTTAGAGATCAAATCTGTAGGCCAAGCCTTTGCTACCTTGTCAAGAATAAACTCGATGTATGAGGCTCATGGTACCTCCTTACCGTATCCTAACCCTTGTTGATTGTATTTCTTAGTCATAGTGATTGGTTCCATTTGACCTTGACCATGCTTTCCTAGGCCACCTTTTCCTTTATAGCCCATGTTTTTGATAATTCTAAGACCATTGCCATACTTTTTGATAGGTAGTGTCACCGGTTCTTTCTCTTTGTAGACCCAAGAAGATATGTCTTCAATAGTTTCTTCTTCTAACAAATGCCCATCGGTAAATTTGGTGAGAAGAGATGGTATCTTTAATTTTTTGGAAACTTTAGCAATGGGAGGTTTGCCGTAAGATTTTGAGGAAAGAGGCATCCTCCCTACACAACAAGATTTTGAGATATCATACTCGCCAAATCTTATGTCTCTGATATGGGCTTTGATTTTTGGGAGAGGATTGGATGTATCTGCAAAGGCTTTATGTAAAGTATCTGGATCAATATATAGTGGGGATGGTTGGTCTGCATAATTGTTGGGTATTTGGTTACTATTCTTGTAATGCCCTTGCATGGCATGACAAAATTCAAATGTATTGGGATCTCCTGCGATAGTGATTTCAGTACCATTGAATGGGAACTTTAGGGATTGATGGTATGTTAAAGGCATATCTTTCATGGCATGAATCCATGGGCATCCTAGGATAATATTATATGGTAGCTCAATATCTAGGACTTGGCATCTAGTTTCCAGCATAACAGGGCCCACTTGAATAGGCAAATGTATCACACCATCTGTCTTGCGTTCAACATCATCATATGCTTTGACAATAATAGACTGATCTGCATCTATGTGATCCTCAGAGTATCCTAACTATTTCAACAGTTTTAGGGAATAAATGTTAAGACCAGCACCACCATCTATAAGTATGCGTTTGATTTTACGTTGGTGTATGAAGACTTCAATGTGGAAGGCCTCGTTGTGACATTGATTATGAGATGAGAGTTCTTTTTCAGAAAGACCACATTGTAAGGTGAAGCAATATTACCTATAATGGCTCAAAAATCCATGACAACTATAGTGTTTGGAATGAACGACTCTTGTAAGGCTTTTTCAAGCACTACTTTATGAGCAGGAGATGAATTTAGAAGGTCTAATATAGATATTTGTGTAGGGGTCTTCCCTAGATGATCAACAAGATTATAATCAGAAGTGACTATAGGATTTGGTGTTGGCCCACGAAGGGTAACACAACAACAACGAGTTGTGACAACACATTCAGGATTCTTTCTCTTAATGGTAAGGGTAGATATTTGACTTTCTTCAAAATGACCAATAATAGAGTCATAAGAAGAAGAGGCTTTGTTAATGCTCTTACCTTTATCAGGATTTTGACCTTTACCATGTTGAGGGAATGGATCCTTGTATACATTGAGGTCTTTGTTTGATGTATGTTGTGGAGGTTCATCAAAGGTGACTTCACCTCTATCTATGAGGTTTTGAATCAAGTGTTTTAGTTTCATGCAAGATGAGGTTCTGTGTCCTTTTGTTCGATGGAAATCACAATATTCGTTATCTTTGTACCATGTTGGTTTGAAAATGGGTTCATCATATTGACGTGCTTCGGGTAGCGTGATGAGTCCATTTTGTATGAGTTTCTTGAGGAAAAATTAAATAGGTTCACCCAAAGGAGTGAAACAATGTCTTGGAGGATAGTCTTGTTGTTGTTGTTCTCTAAGAGTAGATGGGGTTGCCTTTGATGAATTAAGTGGTAGTTAGAGAGTTTGGACATGTTTGGAATCCACAATTCCATCATTGATAACATTTTTGTTTTTGGACCAAAATTTAGGCTTGTCATTTGATTGTTGTTGAGGAGGGTTATCTTTGGTCTCCTTAAAGATTTTGACTACACCTTTTGCAATGAGGGCTTTTTCAATATTTGTTCCTTTGTGAATGATCTCCTCAAATGAGGTAGCACTTTGGATTTGGAGATGAAACCCAAGATCTAGATTAAGATTCTGTACAAAGATGCTAACAAGTTGCTTTTTAAGTATTTGAAACAGGAATTTGCTAGCCATATTTCACCATCTTTATATGAAGGAGGTAAAGGTTTCCATTTTGCTATTTATTGTTACATAAATCCATCATGGAAATCTCATGTTCATTATTGTAAGAGAAATGGGTAGCAATTTTTTCTGCTAGTTTGTTGAAAGTCTTAATACCCGTGGGTAGGTGTGAGAACCATTCTATTGCTTTTCCTCCAAGACTATGAGGAAAGAAGCGCATAAGATATGTGATGTTATGAGCAACCTCAAGACAAGCAATGTAGAACTCTCTAAGATGATCTTTAGAATCACCTTTTCCTTTGTACTTATCAAATTTAGGTATGTCAAAGTTAGGTGGAAAAGGGACCATTGATAAAGAATGATCAAATGAGTATGGACAAACCTCCTCCAATGAGAAGGTTTTATTGATGTGACCAAATGAAAGATCATTTAGTTATTTTTGTATATCAGCAAACTTATGATCAAAAGCCAATGGGGTTGTTGGTAAAGCCAAATTTTGTTGAGTTTGGGGTGGTTGTTGTGGCCCATAAGATGTATTGATATTCAATCCATAAGCATTAAGATTGTATGGGTCATACAAGGTTTGGGGGTTGTTTTTGGTAGGATCAATGAAGAAAGTTGGAGATTGTTGATTTTGTGGAGGTGCTAGATATGAATGTTGAGGGGGATTTTGATATTTTTTTTGGAGAGATGATGTATGTGTTTTGATTTTGAGGCGGTTGATGTTGATTGTGTTTAGGGTAAAATTTAGATTGTTTAATGTTTAGTGTCTTAGATATTTGAATCCTCCTTTCACCCTATACATTCAAGGATCTAGGGTTGAGTGGCAATTCACTATCATACCCTAGATCGCTGTGAGATGTAGGGAAACTTGGATTAGGGAATTTAATTATCAATTTCTCTTCTCTTTTGCTCAATTGACTGTTAAAACCCTAATTATGCAAATACAGTAATAAACTGACGAATAATGGAAAAAGCTCTTGCAGACGGGAGTAAAATATTAAATCACAGATTACCTATTTTCAGGGCTCTAAGGCAGAAAAGTTGGGGACACTCGAGTAGGCACCCAAGTCCAAGGTGCCAGTTTCTTTGCGAGATACTGACCTCCTTTTGACACTGATCAACACTGTAACTCCTATTTCCAAAAATTTAGTTGCAGAGGACACTAGAGTGAGCACCCAAGTCTTGGAAATGCTCTAGTGTCCTGCTTCTCTTTAGATCCTGAATCTTTGATGTCTGTTGATCCTTCCTGCAACTTCACTTTTCCCAAATGTGACACCTGTAACCTACAATCACAATACTTTGGGAGGGGGTTGTGGTGTTTAGAGGTTTGCCTCAGTCAAGCCCAGAGGACACTTAAGTCTCTGATCACTGTTGTCAGATAGAGAGTGCATGCCCTTGTGAGGCAGAGGTAGAAACCAAAGGAAATGATGATAAAAACACAATATAATGTCACCTTGTAGTGAAGCTCTCATGGGAGGAAGATGCTCTTCATTCCATGAGGAAACTGATGCTCAAATCTACAAATACAAACACACAAACCACCTAAGTCTGCTCTTGCAACACAATGAAAGCCTTGAATCACCTTGAGAACACAATAGCTTTCTAGTAATCATCTAATTGAAATCTAGTTTACAAATGAATTCCTAAACATGCTTCTATATGCAACTACAAACACTCCCGCCAAGATTTTCATAATTCAAACTTACCTAGTCGGTAAAGGACCCAAATAACGGTCATAAATCGACACCCAAAAATTGGGGCTGCCCCAAAATAAGGCAGGACTAGGGCGTGGTTGCCCAAGTCCTCCCCCCTATTTTGGATAGGGTACAGCTCAAGGGGTCCTCCTAGGTCCCATTTGTCATGTTACATAGGGCTCATTCCATCAAGATGCCAAATTATGAACTAAGATGTCCTAAATGCATGCAAAAGACCCGGGAGCTAAACCTTATGAGGGAAAAGCCCTCAAGGGGACATTTTTCGACATTACATTTAGCCCCCATTTTAATGTATGTATAAACGTGAGGCCAATACATCCATTAAAGTAAGGTCACAAACACAACAAACACATCAATCATGGAGAAAACATGCCAATCACACAAAAAATAGTAACAGGTACGCAAACATGGAGAAGATAGTCAATGCATAGAAACATTAATGCATTGAAGACAGACATGATTTCTTTTCTTTTCTTTTTCTCATATATATGAAATGCAGATGCAAGTACTGGAAAAGTAAACAAACCTCCCATAATACATGATGCACTCATCTCGCAGGTCTTTGTATATATGGGGCAACACACACACAAGACATGTAAAACCTCCCAAAATGCAGGAAGCACAACCCTAAGGCACTGGTCTTTATTCTACATATGGGGCAACAAACATGCCAAACAAAACAAGCACGCCAAAACACACACACTTGAAGACACGGAGAAAACACGGTAGACAAGTGATGGTCTGTACCTGTTTCTAGGTCCAACACCATCTCAGGCACATTACAAGCACACACCAATGATTGGGCTTCACCACAATAATCACTGAAAACACACTTAAGGGTTTAGTTAGTTACAGAACCACTCCCCGCCTTCATAGAGGACTTTTGAAAATGACAGGATGATACAATCTGTTCTAAGAAATACACCATCCCCGCCTCCATAGAGGGCTTAAGAAAAAGGATATACATGATATCCCGCCTCTGCAGAGTGCTTACATGATTGATTGATTGATTGCAAACAAACTCAGGATGCATGATGCACTCATCGCGTAGGTCTTTGCATCTGAGGACAAACACATTGCTAACATCTATAATAGACATCTTACCTTATATATACCCCCACCTTAAGGTGGTTGATATCAGGTATCGATATCAAGCATGTTAAGGTAGGAAGAAAACACACAAGGGAACACCGACTTTCACAAATCCCATGCCCCCTGGAGGTGACATGTATTTTACGATCACCAAATGTTCCCACAAACACATCCTTGCAAGAAATATGTTAGTGTCTACAACATCATGATAAACAACATTGATGCATATGATTAACCACACAAAGAGCCAAGGTTATACAATAAATTCAGAGTTCAAGGATAATCATGGAGCTATATCACGAAGCTCTCTGAATCAAGTACCACCAAGGCCAGATTCAAAGACAAACAAAGATACACAGAGCAACAATATTGTTAAGGTTTGTAAATGCAATAGAAACATCATTAAATTCACTACGTGGAAAGCACGAGTGCTTCCACTAGCCAAGCATCGAATAAGGTATACAACCCCATCGTCATATTAGGAACTAAGTCCATTTTTTGATTGCTCTCGAAAGGGACACTAGGTCCGCATTAGTATAAATGTTTTTCATCATCCGCCAGCTAGATGGAAACACTAGAGGAAGGGAAACAATAAATTAGAATGGAGAAACAAGTGTCTTGTTGTGTGGTTACACAACACGCCCTATTTTAACTTATCAAAACAAGGACCCAACTTTTGGCTTGGCTTGTGTTGTCTGCTTTCTGGCGGTTTGGTAAAAATGAGTCAGGTGCATCATCATCATGATATTCGATGAGGTTGGTCATCATCATGAGGTCAGTTTGTCAAAGTTCATATTTTGTTTCTATGACCTCATATTTAGAAAGAGCTTGAAATTCCATGCAGGTTTGCCTTTTACATCACTTGAAAATTCGTCCATATGTGGAAGTTATGCACAGTCAAAGTTTTGGTCAAACCTAATAATCGCAAGTGATCATCATATTTTTATATCCTCAGTCATGTTGTCAAGGTCATCCTGATCTTGATCTATCACCCGATAAAAATCATGCAGTCCCAATATCCCGACGTCAATCTTAGGTGATAGTGTGTTTTACCCGTCAAATGACCTTAGGCGCATCGTGGACATCATGTTTCAAGTGTAACCTGATATTTCAAATTATACGAGCATCATGATATTATAACATCACCTGATATTATAATATCATGCTGATATTACAATATCACCCTGCTTAGAAAATCCACCATCTGCATAATTTGCATGCGCATGTCAAAGTCCTATCGGAGGGTCATCATCCTGATCTTTCAAGAGAGGGTCATATTTGCTGATATTCGCTAATATGATGATCACGTCATCATATCCTCCTGATCTCCTTTTGCATGATCATGATGATCACCCTATCTTTTAAGGGAGGGTGATATTCCATTCCTTAGCAAGATCATATTTTAAATATCACCCTAGCGCTAACCTGATGATGACCTCAACTCATCCTCATGCTTCGAAGATGAAAATGATGGTTACGTCATCATGATATTCGATGAGGAGGGTCATCATTTTTTTTATCCTGTCATGTTGCCAAGATCATCATGATCTTGTTTGTCTACCCGATATTTCGTAATGTCCTCCTGCCGAGAAATATGACCTTTTGCTAATATCCTGATGACGTCATCCTAACCTGATAAACGAAGAAGCAAATATTAGGAGGACATCATCATCACATTTCCCTTCGGCAGGATATTTTCCAAAACATGATCCGGTTCGCGAATATGACGATAACGTCATGTTCTAAGTTAAACAAAAGCCCCGGATATCCTGATCATCATCATCATCCTGATCTTTCGAGAGGGTTACCTTGGCCGCAAAGGGGTCATATTACATTCACCACCTGATCATCTTCCTTAGGTGACCCGATATTACATTGATCCCCTGATCTTAACTAAACATGACGGTGACGTCATCTTTTGCATTTTAATGAAGCCCGGATATGACGATGACGTCACCATCATATTCATTTCCTCGGCAGTAGGATCATATTTCATATCCTCCTATTTTCTTTCGACATGATGATGATGATGATGTCTTTCTTTTCCCCAATATACAGAAGCGAAACATGACGGTAACGTCATTAGGACATTTGGAAGGGGGAGCATCATATTTCCAAAATATCATGCAGACGAAAGTTTTAAGTCTTGCTGTCGGCCTTATCTTGAGTTATCATGCTGATAGAACATGTCTTCCCGATGGATGGACATCATCATGATTTTTGGCGTCGGTATAAGTTTAACCGTCGGCCTAATGTAAAATTGTCATTCCGACAGTGTGTAGTCACGCCGATACATACATGATCATATTTGGAGCCCGATATACAAGAAAATGGGCGGGAAAACAGAGCGATAGAAATTTGGAGCCCGATTGCCTGTAGCTGCACATTTTGAGGCCTGTTTAATAAAACGTTTAAATTCCTGTTGTTTATCCACATGATGATGAACTTAATGTTTGTCTGTTTATTTGCAGGAAGTCATGATGTTGTTAGAGCTGAAGCTGATAATTACAAAGTTGCACATGGAGGCAACATGAACCAGAAATGAGGAGGATATTGTCAAATATGCTGTTTGCCAGCTGGAGACCGAATCAAATCAAAGATGCTGGAATATTCTGTGCCAGCTGTACATTTGCCAACTGGCGAAGCATGTGCTTTTCATCTAGACCGTTGATTGTTATGAGAGGATCATGATCCTTGGATCATTGTAACTGTTTTCTGGCATTTGCTCTATATAAGAGCCAGAGCTTGTCAAAAATAGGGGGAACATTAGATATACAATATATTTGGGGGAGATAGATAGATATATCTGGCATTAAGGCCGATTACTGTAGAATCAATTAGGAGATCGGATTACTGAGACTAATGAGGATAGAATTGTTGAAATGTCAAGGTTCTTTCTTTAGATCACTGTAAATGTACCTGTTCTTGAGCATACTGAATGGATATGAAGTTTCAGATTACATCATGATTGTAAATTTTACGTAATCTTCCTGTTGATTTCTGGATATGTACTGGTGAATGCTGTGTTCAACTAGAAGCGCTTTCATTTCATTACATGTTGTTATCGACTTTTCCTTTGAAGATTTGCACTAGATCATGCAGATTTGTGGAATGTCCTGGTGAAGTATGATTCTAGTTTCCTTCTTTTCATTGCATGTATGGGAGCTTGTATGTGGATCAGTGATCTAAGTCAAGTAGTTTTGGGAATCTCATTCTTTAACCCTTTTCCTTTTTTTAATTTCATAAATTCATCATCATAACTGCAAATCATGATAAATAACAAGCAGAATAGAGAAATATGCTGAAATCCCGTAGGTAACTGAAAATCATTAGCATATTTGAGTTAAATGCATGTAGTATTGAAAATATCATGCAAAGAATTGCAAATAATGGTAGAAATCATGCAAATATCAGCCTGTAGGCACATTATTTGACTAAATTCACAGTGCAGAGGTAGAATTATTAGAGATTTATGCAGAGCAGACATACAGAGCAGGATATTTGGAGGAATAATGATGAACTTTGCAGAAATACGTAAGGCCCTTGAATGGAAAATAGCAACACACATCAACCACTGAGTAACGTCAGTAGATTAAGACCTAATCAACGGAGACTTGGGATCATGAATTCTCTGAATTCATCGTATCTTTCAAGATGAGTAAAGGTTGTTGTGTAACTTTTATTCTATGTTTGTGAATGACTAACATCATGATCAACATAAATTGGCGCTAGAAGGAGGGAAGGATCAACATAAATTAGCACTAGAAGGAGGGCAGGATCAACATAAATTGGCGCTAGAAGGAGGGCAGGCCCCTCGCTCCGTCATCAACATAAATTGGCGCTAGAAGGAGGGCACGTCCGGAAGATCACGCCATTGCTTTAGTCATCATTCATTTTTATGCAGGCCCCTCGCTCCTAACGCAACATAAATTGGCGCTAGAAGGAGGGCCTGAGCTGTGAATTTCTGGATTTCTGCAAATATTACATAAATATTTCGGCATTTGAGTTAAATGTCTGCAAATATCTCTTATCTGAGATGTTTTGGTTGCACCTTTGCAAAGATCTAGCTCGAAACATCAAAGATTTGTTTGATTTTCTGGACTTTCAAGTTTTATTCTGAGATATGATAGATCTCATTAACATTTTAAAATACTAAAAAATTGAAAAATAGAGTCTCATTTTGATGGATGTAGATGAAGGCAATTGTCAAGTTAACATTCCTTTATTTCAGGAAACTTTGAGTAGGCAGCTTTACCCTCACAGTTTGTCTAACTTTGGTTTATCTACCTGTTGCAGGATACACCAGACTGTGGAACACAGCGAAATAAATTGTTTAACTTTCCTTACAAGGTTGGATTTATATTTGAAAGGACTAATATTCTTCCCGGATGTGTTCAGGGCCGAAACTTGCCAAGAAAATGAAGAAGTCTGGCAGGAAAATGAGGAAATTCTGGAACAACAAGCAGATGCAGCACCAGAAGTTATTAGTTGTCCAGGCACTGAAGTGGATCGATCTGAGGATTTTGAATTATACTTGTCCAGAAATATACAGTGTAGTCAATTATTAGGTTTACCCATTGATGATGTCTTGATTGAAAGCTGGTGCAGATTACATGATGAAGAGCATTCAGAAAGGGATTGTTACACCTGCTTGGTCATGTTGAAAAAGACTCTAGAAAATACAATAGCTGAATCAGTTCCAGAAGGTAATGAAGAGGAAACATCTTTCCTTGATTCATTCTATGGTGGGATTGATAGGAGTTCTCTACTTCCTAATACAAGTAAGGATCAGTCAGTATGCAGGTATGAATCTTGTGAAAATTTTAGAGAAGAAACCACTCATCAGGATAATATTTTTGATTTTGATCCTAATACTTTTGATAAAGAAGATGAAACATCTTTCCTGGAGTCATTCTATGGTAAAGAGAAGTGTAAACAGATAGTAGAGCAATTTAAATTCACTGCTGATGATGAAGTTCCTATGATAGTAACTCAGGAAGTCATAGAAAATAAAATAAATGCTGATTTATTACCTAACTGCGTTGAATTGAATGATCAAATGCAAGAATGTTGCAGGTTAATGGAACCAGATCCTTTACTAGATAGAAGATGTGAATTATTTAATGAATAATTCCTGAAAGATGAAGATGTAGAAGACTTTGGAGTTGTTATGCGTAATCAGATGTCACTCCAGAAATATTTTGAGAATGAAACAGGGGAGTGTCCTTATCAGTTGAATGCCAATTCTCTTTTATAGTCAAATGATTTAGAAATGATAAATTTCTGTATATCAGGTTGTGATAATAAAGATACTTATTTAGATGCTGATGTGCAGGAAATTGAAGAAAATATTGAGAAGTTTCCTGAACTGGAGGATAAACTGAACTTCCGGAATGAAGGGATAAATTTGGATAAAGATGAAGAATTAATACATCAAGAGTCATACATCCTTCAATTTGAAGAGAGACCAGACACTGAGCCAAGCAGTGAAAATATAATGACAAATGGAAGATCAGCTGGCAATGAAGAAGCATGTCCAACAAAATCAGAAATACACCAGGTTGTATTTCTCCTTTCCACAGTAAATGATGTTGAATACTATTTTGATTATGGAAATTCAGGAGATAAGACATGCATATGGATTAATCATGAACATGATGAGCTGCCTCAGTTGCTGATCATCAAGAGTCATTCTGTTGAATACAGTGAATTCAGAATATCAGAATATTTTTCAGAATATAAAGATAAATTTGCTAGGTTGAGAACCATAACTAATACCCTAATGCTCCTGCACAATCAAAAGAAGTATGCAAATACAGGTGTATTTGGGTCATTTGCTAGTTTTTGTTTGCCTAGTAGTGGTTTGTATATAATTTTGTAGGTTAGTTGTTTGTACAGTTTGCTTGTTTTGCTTTCTGTTGTTTCCTTTTGTAGGTTAGCCGTTTGTACAGGTTGCTTTTTGCTTTGCGTTGTTGAGTCTTTATTTTGGTTGGGCAAACTGGTGCACCTTATTACTTAAGAACACTGCATAAATTGTTAGAATTCAAAAGTTGAATATAAGTTTTTACATAGGTTGTAATTCATATCAGTGTAGGTATTCTTGATCAGGTCTGTGGTATCATATTCATCAGTACTACTTCTCTTGAGTCAAGGTGATCCTCACAATGACACACCTAACAGCCTTGGGTTTATTGAACATATCAGTGTAGGGGTTAAGTGAAAAATCTAAAGGTTGCCCTTGCTACCATTGCAATTCTCAACTTAATTCCAACAAGTGACCATTCCTTGTATCATGGGGCTACAACTGTTATATCTTAAGAATTAAATTCAAAATATAAAATAAATAAAATACTAAAATGGATTTTCTAAAATCCAGATTAAGTCATCTAAGTAACTCTACCGGAGCTATAGACGCTTGCTGGAAGTGGGGCTCTACTTAGGAGAATTGCAACGATAACCTTGCCGGGGCTATGGACGCCTGCTGGCAGCAAGGCTCTATCCGGTTGGGTATGAGGGATGAACCAAACTACGTAGCTTAACACTAGTCACTGACTTATTCAACTCACTTTCAATATGAGTATATGAATCACATGCACACAATTGATCCCTTATCAATTCACTGTTACATTGATGAACATGATACCAGTTAGAAAGGATTAGGATGCTCATGCTTAATAGGAGTTGGAAATTTATGTTTTAACTTATCCTCACCTTTTGAACTATTTGAATTTTGTTGTTTTCTTTGGTGGCAAGTTGTTGTGTGGTTACACAACACGCCCCATTTTAACTTATCAAAACAGGGACCCAACTTTTGGCTTGGCTTGTGTTGTCTGCTTTCTGGCGGTTTGGTAAAAATGAGTCAGGTGCATCATCATCATGATATTCGATGAGGTTGGTCATCATCATGAGGTTAGTTTGTCAAAGTTCATATTTTGTTTCTATGACCTCATATTTAGAAAGAGCTTGAAATTCCATGCAGGTTTGCCTTTTACATCACTAGAAAATTCGTCCATATGTGGAAGTTATGCACAGTCAAAGTTTTGGTCAAACCTGATAATCGCAAGTGATCATCATATTTTTATATCCTCAGTCATGTTGTCAAGGTCATCCTGATCTTGATCTATCACCCGATAAAAATCATGCAGTCCCAATATCCGGACGTCAATCTTAGGTGATAGTGTGTTTTACCTGTCAAATGACCTTAGGCGCATTGTGGACATCATGTTTCGAGTGTAACCCGATATTTCAAATTATACGAGCATCATGATATTATAACATCACCTAATATTATAATATCATGCTGATATTACAATATCACCCTGCTTAGAAAATCCACCATCTGCATAATTTGCATGCGCATGTCAAAGTCCTATCGGAGGGTCATCATCCTGATCTTTCAAGAGAGGGTCATATTTGCTGATATTCGCTAATATGATGATCACGTCATCATATCCTCCTGATCTCCTTTTGCATGATCATGATGATCACCCTATCTTTTAAGGGAGGGTGATATTCCATTCCTTAGCATGATCATATTTTAAATATCACCCTAGCGCTAACCTGATGATGACCTCAACTCATCCTCATGCTTCGAAGATGAAAATGATGGTTACGTCATCATGATATTCGATGAGGAGGGTCATCATTTCTTTTATCCTGTCATGTTGCCAAGATCATCATGATCTTGTTTGTCTACCCGATATTTCATAATGTCCTCCTGCCGAGAAATATGACCTTTTGCTAATATCCTGATGACGTCATCCTAACCTGATAAACGAAGAAGCAAATATTAGGAGGACATCATCATCACATTTCCCTTCGGCAGGATATTTTCCAAAACATGATCCGGTTCGCGAATATGACGATGACGTCATGTTCTAAGTTAAACAAAAGCCCCGGATATCCTGATCATCATCATCATCCTGATCTTTCGAGAGGGTTACCTTGGCCGCAAAGGGGTCATATTACATTCACCACCTGATCATCATCCTTAGGTGACCCGATATTACATTGATCCCCTGATCTTAACTAAACATGACGATGACGTCATCTTTTGCATTTTAATGAAGCCTGGATATGATGATGATGTCACCATCATATTCCTTTCCTCAGCAGCAGGATCATATTTCATATCCTCCTATTTTCCTTCGACATGATGATGATGATGATGTCTTTCTTTTCCCCAATATACAGAAGCGAAACATGACGGTAACGTCATCAGGACATTCGGAAGGGGGAGCATCATATTTCCAAAATATGATGCAGATGAAAGTTTTAAGTCTTGCTGTCAGCCTTATCTTGAGTTATCATGCCGATAGAACATGTCTTCTCGATGGATGGACATCATCATGATTTTTGGCGTCGGTATAAGTTTAACCGTCGGCCTAATGTAAAATTGTCATTCCGACAGTGTGTAGTCACGCTGATACATACATGATCATATTTGGAGCCCGATATACAAGAAAATGGGCGGGAAAACAGAGCGATAGAAATTTGGAGCCCGATTGCCTGTAGCTGCACATTTTGAGGCCTGTTTAATAAAACGTTTAAATTCCTGTTGTTTATCCACATGATGATGAACTTAATGTTTGTCTGTTTATTTGCAGGAAGTCATGATGCTGTTAGAGTTGAAGCTGATAATTACAAAGTTGCACATGGAGGCAACATGAACCAGAAATGAGGAGGATATTGTCAAATATGCTGTTTGCCAGCTGGAGACCGAATCAAATCAAAGATGCTGGAATATTCTGTGCCAGCTGTACATTTGCCAACTGGCGAAGCATGTGCTTTTCATCTAGACCGTTGATTGTTATGAGAGGATCATGATCCTTGGATCATTGTAACTATTTTCTGGCATTTGCTCTATATAAGAGCCAGAGCTTGTCAAAAATAGGGGGAACATTAGATATACAATATATTTGGGGGAGATAGATAGATATATCTGGCATTAAGGCCGATTACTGTAGAATCAATTAGGAGATCGGATTACTGAGACTAATGAGGATAGAATTGTTGAAATGTCAAGGTTCTTTCTTCAGATCACTGTAAATGTACCTGTTCTTGAGCATACTGAATGGATATGAAGTTTCAGATTACATCCTGATTGTAAATTTTACGTAATCTTCCTGTTGATTTCTGGATATGTACTGGTGAATGCGGTGTTCAACTGGAAGCGCTTTCATTTCATTACATGTTGTTATCGACTTTTCCTTTGAAGATTTGCACTAGATCATGCGGATTTGTGGAATGTCCTGGTGAAGTATGATTCTAGTTTCCTTCTTTTCATTGCATGTATGGGAGCTTGTATGTGGATCAGTGATCTAAGTCAAGTAGTTTTGGGAATCTCATTCTTTAACCCTTTTCCTTTTTTTAATTTCATAAATTCATCATCATAACTGCAAATCATGATAAATAACAAGCAGAACAGAGAAATATGCTGAAATCCCATAGGTAACTGAAAATCATTAGCATATTTGAGTTAAATGCATGTAGTATTGAAAATATCATGCAAAGAATTGCAAATAATGGTAGAAATCATGCAAATATCAGCCTATAGGCACATTATTTGACTAAATTCACAGTGTAGAGGTAGAATTATTGGAGATTTATGCACAGCAGACATACAGAGCAGGATATTTGGAGGAATAATGATGAACTTTGCAGAAATACGTAAGGCCCCTGAATGGAAAACAACAACACACATCAACCACTGAGTAACGTCAGTAGATTAAGACCTAATCAACGGAGACTTGGGATCATGAATTCTCTGAATTCATCGTATCTTTCAAGATGAGTAAAGGTTGTTGTGTAACTTTTATTCTATGTTTGTGAATGACTAACATCATGATCAACATGTCTCAGGTATAGTCACATAGGAGGGTGCCCCCAGTATCACCGACTATGATGCTATGTCTGTAAGACACAACACACAAAAATAAAATCAGAGAGAGAGCAAATTAGAAGAATGATGATACAAATAGAAGAAGGTCACAACAGAGGCAGTCTCCTAGTATCCCGGACCTTACGAGAGAGTCAAGGTCATCCCAAGAGGCCTAAACAACACATAACACATCACGGGGGAAGCACATCATGAGAGAGATAAAGTGTTAGAGATACTTACCTATAGGGTCTTCATATTATATCTTGGAGCTTGCGAACCTTCTAGAGAGGTACTCGATCATATTTAATACAAAATTTGAGTGGCTCTTATGAAAGTCTTGTTTGTTATCATATGATGCTTGTTCCTTAAATCCTTGTTTAAATGAGACTTGTTGCTTATGAGAGGGAGAACCACTATTATTTATGACTATTGATTGTCATTTTACTCTTTTCTAATTTTTAGCGAGTTTCCATTGTTGAATCTTTCTAGCATGGTAATGGGAATCATCTTGTACCATCTTACTCATCTATGTCGGTTGTTGTTCTTGCTTTTCTGATGCATTTCGATTATCTCCTGATCCATATAAGGATAATAGAGGAGGAACCTTAGCATAAATTCTATTTCTTCATGGATGAGGTGGATTATCCCCTTGTTTCTTATCGACTTTAATCATTCCTATGATAGCCAAGTAATCATCCTTGTCTACTTCCACTAAACCTTGTTCCACCATATTGTTTTCAGTATGCTTAGGGAAAGAATATGTGAAGATTTGTAAGTTTTGATTCAGCAAAGCAACTGACTAGTTTCCATTATCATTCACACCCAATACCTGAATGACATTTGAATCAATAAGGTCTTGTATCTCATGTTAAGACACATACATCGTTCAGTGTCATGTCCTTGCATTCAATGATAATGACAAAATGCATTAGCATCGAAGTAAGGTACTTGTTTACTAGGATCAACAAGCTTGATCGAGGGAAGCTTCAGAATGTTATTACTTATAGCTTGATTCATGATAGAATGATAAGACTCAGATATCAGAGTAAACTTTCTTGGTTGATATGATGCTTTCTTTGGATTATTTATAGCGGACACATTCATATTTGGTCCATTGATCTTGATGAATCCCCTATTATTGTTATTCCTCTTAAAGTTGTTTTGTAATGTTCCACCTATGGATTGACCAACTTGAGCCGATGAGTTTTGGTTCTCATATTGACTAGACGAAAGTTGATAATCACGGAGGGCAGTGCATAAATGTTGAAAGGAGTTATATTTCATCAAGAGAATCTTATCATGAATATTAGGTTGTAGGTTTGTAATAAATATTTTCTAAACATCCTCATCTTTCATCTGATATTGAATCTATGCATAAAGTCCTTAATACCGAC
Organism: Cunninghamia lanceolata; assembly: GCA_027924645.1. Classification (NCBI taxonomy): domain Eukaryota; kingdom Viridiplantae; phylum Streptophyta; class Pinopsida; order Cupressales; family Cupressaceae; genus Cunninghamia; species Cunninghamia lanceolata. Next base: position 7,967,870 of record BSBN01000082.1, read on the forward strand.
TAATGAATTTGGTCAACTTTTTGTAGATTAGATAATGCAATGAAGGCAAAACAATAAATCAAATGCAATAAAACACAAGATTATACCTCATAAGCACAACCTAATCCCATCAAGGGAAAAAAGGAGCCTTTGCACCCAAAAGAAGCTCCCAAGACCAAGATGATCCCTAGACTATGGATTCCAAATGTGAAATGCTCTTCAATTGTGCAACTCACTATTTAACTCAAAGGTGATTTTGGCATGGTAACTTTGCATGAGATTGGATGATGAAAATGACTTGTGAGAGGTTGTATTTATAGACTTTTGGAAGGGATTTTGATCCAAGGGTGGAGATTGATTGGAGAGATCAATGGTGGAGGATGAAAGTGATGTGAAGGGCCTAGATTTGATCTTGGAAGATGGAGGGCTAGGAATAAAAGTAAATCTTTTATTCATTTTTGGGAAAGGGGTGAATAAATGAGGTTGGGTGAGATGGATTATTTGTGAATTAAAAATTCACATGGGGAAGGGTAAAATGAATTAAAAATTCATTTGGGGAAGTGTGGATATTTATGAGGTATGACATGTGTAAGGGATGTGTAAGAGAAGTAAATGTGATGTGTGATTTATTTGAATTTTAAATTTGGGGGATGTGGGAAGAAGTGTTAATGAGGGTTTGACTCACTTAATCAAGGTGATTAACCTAATTAATGTGGCTGGAATAAATTAGTAGAGGGATTAGAGGGAGGATAAGATTAATTAATTAATGATTTAATTAATTAATCCTAAGGCTAGGATGAGGTAGGCTAGAGTAGGCAATTAAATAATAGCTATTTAATTGTCTAGGGTAGGGATAGGCTAATTAGTAGGCTGGATTAATTAGTTAACATGGTTTTAACTAATTAATTGGATTTAGGAAAAATGGGGGAATTGATTTAATAAATTTTGCATATTTATTAAATCAATTGGCTAAAGTTTGGACTATTGAATCAACAAAATTAATTCAATTTTAGGGATGAAATGGTGTGGATTTAGGAAATGAAAGGGGTAATTAATTAAATAAAAATTTAATTAATTGGTTGGAAAGGAAATTGGTATGTTTAGGGATGTCGGGAGTCAATTTGGTGGTCGAGACATTTTTAGGTGTCTACATTTGCCCCTCTTTGACGTGGCGTCAGGACCTAGGAGGAAAGTGGCGTCAAGTCGAAGAAAAATATGCCCCAGCTACCAGGAAGGAATGAGATGGATAGGGGATGCCCCCTTGAGAGGTTGGCGGGAAAATGAAAATTTTACAGGTAAGCTCTCGAAAGGATGTGACGGAGGAAAAAAAAAAGGCTGAGATCTGTACCCTAGAGGAAAAAGAAGGGGTGGGGGATGGCATGGCCCACTATATTAGGCAAAGTGGGCCCAAAGAGTGCCACTTTGGCACACTTTTGACTTTGTAGAAGAAAAGATAAAGGAGAGATGGCTGAGCACAACCCACAATTCCTGCGACTTCATCACATCTCAGAGCGATTCTGAGAGGTCGGGCGGTCACCCGAGGCTGGACCCCAGGTAGGGCCTAACCTGAACTTTGTGATTTTTTATTTTACGCACATTTTTTTGGGTTTTGGGATATGGGTTTGGAGTACGTGGTGCCAAAGATAAGGCGAATTAGCGCAATCCTGCGGATTAGCACTATCCGCCAGGGTAGTGTCAGGCAGTTTTGTCGCCATTTAGGGGTAATATTAGCGCCATCGTCTAGAGTGGCGCCAAAACCTAGGGAAGAGAAAATATGGCATTTTAACGCCATGGTGGGGATAAAATGGCGCGATCATCTGGAATAGCGCCATACTAAGAAATAACGCTATTATATGTTTTAGCGCTAAAAGGGAAATTCGCGCAAAAATTTATTACGTCGCCATCATCTGGAGTGGCGCAATTTGGGTCACGCAGTGGCGCCATTATTTGTATTGGCGCAATGGGTAGGGAAAAGTAGCGCCATTTTAAAAATCGCACTAGGGACTGTCCGTGTGGGGCAACATGATTTGGGCCTATGAGACAGTTAGAAGAAAAAGTGTGTGGGGGGAAATAAGTTAGTATCTAACGAAGAAGTGGTGGATGCAGGATACACAGCGGTTTATACTGCAGTCACGGGAGCGACGAGTGCGATCCGTGATGCCGCTATTTGATGAGGCATGGCAGCCTCGACTGGTGAGGCTAGGGCTTTGGACGGTGGCATCGATGCCAGTGCTGTGAGCTCATAGAGCTCTGATGACTGCCATGGTGGAGCGGTACCGTACCGAGACGTGTAGCTTTCTGCTGCCGATAGGAGAGATGACCATCACACTTGAGGATGTTTATCACATCCTCAAGCTGCCGATTCATGGTCGACGTGTGAGGTATGACACGAAGAGGGGGAAGACTGCATTGATTAGAGTGTTCGGAGTAGAGCACGTGGTTTTTTCAGCAGATGGGAGGGAGTTGGATTACGACAGGACGCTGGCGGTGGGTGCAAATCCCTTTGCCTTATTTTTGTGTGCACTGATTGGAGGTGTGGTGATGCCAGATAGGCGAGGCAGAGGTTTTCCTGTGGGCTGGAGCGGGATGATAGAGGGGATGGTGAGCCATGATATTGTCAATGCATGGGGGCCGGTGATGCTAGCACAGCTGTTGCACGAGATGCACACAGTCGCTTATCTTCATGACAGGGCCTTATCTGCTAGGGTGACGCTGCTACATGTATGGATTTGGGAGCATATCCTTGTGACTCGGCTGACATACGGTTATTATCGGCGGCCGTTTGAGGCATTTGTGTTCTTGTATCAGGATGCAGAGTATACATACACTGGACAGGTCCGCCACTGGCGGCGGATATTGGATGATGTGATTAGCATGGTATGGCATGCATATATTGGTTGTGAGGAGTGGCCCGATGATGTGACGCATCTCCCGTACACATTTCAGCAGAGATTTCTTATGGGTTGTGTAGACCGTACCATAGAGATGTACCTACCCTCACGGGTTATGCGTCAGTTTGGATTAGTACAAGATATGCCTTAGTAGATGGCGATATATGCGCGGACACCGCGGGATACAGCCCATTGGCCTGCACTATTACAGCCACAGGTTGCGCTGAATGATTTTGCAGCACTTCAGCCAGTTCAGTGGGATTGGAGGAGCACAGTGAGGGATGCAGGTACTACACCTGCATATGAGGTATGGTGGCAGATGCATCGGCCCACCCAATTGACAGATCCGACAGTGGAGGTATCAGGGGATGACTCAGATGGGAGTAGAGATGATCCTGATGGGGATGGAGATGATGTTATTACAGATTACATTATGGAGGTGATGGATGATGGGGAGGAGAGGGTGATTGCGAGAGATGGTTAGCGTGTAGATGAGGTGACAGTAGCGGTAGCGGGACAGGGACAAGTGGGGCAGGAGGTTCTAGCACAGCAGGTTTCAGCACAATAGGTTTCAGCACAGTAGGCCCAGGTTAGGGGCAGATGGTAGGGTAGAGCATCGCGATGGAGCGGTGGACAGCTAAGGACAGAGTAGGGTGATCTATCTCCATCACAGGTGGAGCAGCAGCGAGTCGGTAGACATGATACCAGGGCAGGGAGTTCAGGGGCAGGGGTGGCGGCAGAGGTTGAGAGGCTAACACCTCGGCAATGGCCATGAGAGGAGACGGAGGAGGTGGAGACATGATGTGCTCAGGTGGCCAGTTTAGAGGAGGTGTTAGGGCACCGAGAGGCTGAGTTGGGACAGCTGCGGGGAGTAGATGGGCAGGTGGCAGTGCTAGAGGCTTAGTTGGCTCAAGCTCGAGAGGACATGGAGGATTTGAGGATAGAGCGGGATGCAGCGCTCGTGAGAGCACATCAAGTAGAGACTGCATTGAGCAGTGTACAGGCTGCGGGTGGGGGACTTGCCCTGATTTTCGCAGGGATGCAGGCCCAGCTGGCTTGGGCGTAGACACATGCACATCAGATATAGGGAGAGCTAGCAGAGGCTAGAGCATAGATGGAGTATTATCGGGGGTTGTACTATGCAGCCGTGCCTGTGGCGCAGCGAGCACCGAGTTATAGCTAGGTCAGCAGATCGGGGGCGTCGAGATCACATAGATCGAGATCTGTGCAGTCAGTACAGCAGATGATGCCTCCTCCCTCACATGTGCCCCAGCAGGGTCCTCAGGTACCCGTAGTGTCACAGCCATAGCCGCCGTCAGGATCACAGGCTCGACCAGGGTCAGCATCTCCTACTCCCTCAGAGAGAGGATCCTCGATGTGAGAGTTATATCATGATAACCCTTGGAGGCATTTTGTATCAAGACACTATATGTATTTTTTGATGATGAGCGATGTACAATTTTTTGTGGTGATTATATATGATGCGATGCTTTTGATGGTTTATAATGTTCTATATGATGGATGCACATGTTATGTTTTATATGTTGTGGATGTGTGAGTTGTTTCAAATGATGTGTGTGATTTGGTGGATGCATGGATGTTTTTGTGATATATGCATGGTGTTGTGATTTTATGGACTATATGATGTAACTGAATATGCAGACTAATGAACATTTATTATGTATGAAAATGTATGGGATTACGTATATGCCACTAGATGTACATGTTTCAATGGTGATGCTGATGATGTTGTAATGCAACTAATTGTTTATGAGATGTTTATATGTATGGAATGCAATGTGATGTTGCTATTTTTAATATGCACCTATGGGATAAATGAACATGATATGATGTGTAATGATATGCAGCTAAAATGAACCTACTTGCGTTTTTAAATGGATGAACCTAGAATGCAATGCCACTTAAATGGATTAAAATGAAGCCTAAAATGTGATGCAACTTAAATGGATTAAAATGAAGCCTAAAATGTGATGCAACTTAAATGGATTAGAATGAATCCTAAAATGTAAAATTAAATGGATTAAAATGAACCTAAGATGTAAAATTAAATGGATTAAAATGAACCTACGATGTTATGTAAATGAATTAAAATGAATCTAAAATGTTATGCAAAGGGATTAAAATGAATGTAAAATGAGATGCAAAGGGATTAAAATGAACGTAAAGTGAGATGCAAAATGCAGTTTAGGTGATAGGTGGTATGCACACTAGGTGATAGGTGAGATGGCCTAGTCCTGATACACATGATGTTCCTTGTGTTGACCCTGAGTGGTGAGACTATGGGAGAGCGTGTTAGGTGGTGGGGGATGATAGGGGTGGGAGTGTCTAGGGGATGGCGGTGGGGAAATTGGAGGATTGCTAGGTCATAAGACACCACGTCATTGAGGGGGGGTTTGGGTTGGTTCAAGATGTGTTAGGTGGAGAGATGGTGGGAAGATGGGGTTAGTTAGATTGGGGGGGTTGAAAAGTGTTTATCAAATCTAGGCCGATATGGGATAGTTGATTGAGTGATTAGGATGATGATTTTTTTTTGAGCTAGTAACAGTAGTTGCACAAAATTAATTGAGAGCATTTCTTAGTTTAATGTAGCAATGTAGGATACAGTTCACAAAGGTATGAAATGACCTAGGTGATGATGTATATCCGACGATTGCATGGACTAGACCCATAAACAATAGGTTGATTTCATGCATGCCCAAGGTAGTATAATCTTGTCTAGTGAAGGAAGGGGATTCATAGCAGTGAGTGTGAATAATGCATCTAAGGTGTTGATGCCTGTAGATGCAAATAGGACACTTCATGCGAGAACCAACCTGGACTTCAAGATATGAATACTATTCTTGGAGTAAAGAAACCAACCCACAAGCACAGCATACAGAAACAATGACTGCGTCCACTCCAAGGGTTATCCGCTATGTACCATGATATAATGAGATCAAGGTAGCTTTGGAGATTACTTGGAGCAAGACAAAAAGATAAAAATCAATAAGCAAAAAGACCCATGAAAGATACAAATAGCCTTTGTGTGCTCTTGCCAAGAGACGTGATGATAGAATGATAGATTTTTGACCATTGTAGGAAAGACATATCCTAGGACACAGATCTATTTTGATTGGAGAGTTTTGGAAGATGGGCAAAAGAACATTCGGGCCAAATGTAAGATTATAGTTGGTATATTGCTTGATGATTTTTACGCGAGGGACCATGTTTCAATGGTATACGTAGCATGCGTATTGTTTCGTAGATCTAGAAAGCTCAGTAAGTGGGAACCATCCCAACGGGTGGGATGGGTGCATCTTAGATACCTGAGTACTGGAAACATCCTTCATATTCCAGACTACCTACATACCCTGTGTCCACGGGATCAAGGTACTTTTAAGATGTAGGCGAAATGAATATGTAGTTCTAGCAAGACTTGATGATGTGGGAATGGTTTGTGATGGGATGTGATGAGGATTGATGTGTGTGTAGATGATCGTGATGGGATGTGAGATTGATGCATGGGGGGACTATTTTTAGGTTTTCTATTTTTTATGATGTTTTTGGATTTTCTGATTTTATGATGTTTTTGGATTTTCTGATTTTATGATGTTTTTAGATTTTCTGATTTTATGAACTGTACAAAGGAGAGCTTACAAGGATCCTTGTTCCATGGATGGGGTTGTGGGTGGGTGAGGCAGTGCGGAATGGGCGAACAAACTGGATGTTTCAGAATTTCAAGCCATGGGATACGTAGGTATGGAGTGTTATGATGGAAAGAAGACTTATTAGATGGTAGAACCGGCCACTACACATGGTGCCTGAAATAGGTTTTCACCATGGTACTTATCCAAGGCGTCACCGAGGTGATTTTCACCTATTGGAAGTTTTTATTGCACTCTGATTTTTCTTGATTTTTTGATTTTTTTTTTGGTGTTTGATTGATTTTTTGTATTTTTTTGATTTTTTGACTTGTGGTACTAGATGGGTTATGCATAGAATCGCTTGAGATGCAAGATGTTCATCGGCTCATCTAGAGGCTGCCCTTCGGGTGTTGCAAGCTGATAAGCTCCTGATCCATAGTCGGTAGTGACAACATAAGGTCCGAGCCAATTAGGTTCGAACTTTCCTTGCTTCAGACGCTCTTGCAGGTTCTTTTGATTTTCCATTAGGACCAGGTCACCGACCTCAAACTTTCTGGTTCTGATCTTTTTGTTGTAGCTTCTCCTGAGGTAGTTTTGGTATGCCTGTAAGTGATTTAATGCAGTCAAGCATTTCTCATCCAATAGTTCAAGTTGATGCAGCCTTGCGACGCGATAGTCTTCATCAGAGATAATGTTTTGCAATGATACTCGGAGGGATGGGAGCTCGACCTCTATAGGTAAAATGGCTTCAGATCCAAATACTAGTTAGTATGGGGTGGCTCCGGTAGGAGTGCGGATGTTGGTGCGGTAAGCCCATAGGGCGGGGTTGAGTTGGAGGTGCCAGTCGCAACCAGCTTCATTGACTATCTTTTTTAAGATGTGGAGGATGGTTTTATTAGAAGCCTCTACTTGACCGTTTCCTTGGGGGTAATATGGTGTGGAGAATCGGTGTTTGATGTCAAACTTTTCACACAAAGTGCAAACTTCTTGGTTTTTGAATGGCTTCCCATTATCAGTGATAATGGAATGAGGGATACTGTAGTAGCAGATGATGTAGTGGAGAATGAACTTGGAGATTTGGATGCCTGTGGTGAAGGTGAGTGGTATCTTCCACCCACTTTGTGAAGTATTCGGTAGCAGTGATTATGAATTTATGGCCGTTGGAAGATGGAGGATGGATTTTCCCTACGAGGTCGAGTCCCCACTGTGAGAAAGGCCATGGTGTTGTGACTGGTTGCAGCTCCTGTGTTGGGGCGTGGATGAGATCACCATGCTATTGACATGGGAGGCATTTTTTGATAAACTGATGTGCATCTTTGTCCATGGTGGGCCAATAATAGCCAGTCCTCAGGATCTTTTTAGAAAGAGCTAGTCCACTTGAATGTACTCCGCAAATACCTATGTGTACCTCTTCCAAAGCTGCCTCAGCTTCCCTAGAATCTAAACATCGTAGAAGCATGCCATCAAGACTCCTTTTGTAGAGGGTGTCACGTACAAGGATGAAACAGGAGGCTCGACGGATGAAGGATTTTTTCTGTGATGGGGATAGGTTGTTGGGGAGGATATTATCGTGAAGGTAGAGGTAGGTTTCTTGATACTCGAGGGATAAAGGACCAATGATTTCGCACACTAGTTCAGATTGGGGAACGTCATATGCTGGGATGGGGAGCTCTTCGATCAGGAATTCACATTTCTTGCTGCCTTGCTTCATGTCGACCAGAGATCTGATGGTGGCCATGGCATCTACCGCTTTGTTGTTTAACCTTGGGATCTAGTCAAAGTGGATGTCACCGAAATAATCTTTAAAGTCATCAACCATCTTCTTATAGGGAAGGAGCTTATCGTCCTTGGTTTTGTATTCATTATTGACTTGCCTGATGATGAGTTGAGAGTCGCCATACACAGTTAGTTTTTTTATTTTCCATTGGATGGCCATTCGGAGACCTATGATGAGGGCCTTATACTCTACTACATTATTGGTGCATGGAAATGTGATTTTGAATGATTTAGGGATTGTGTCACCTTGAGGGGTAACAAACAAGATGCCTGCCCCCGAGCCTTTGTGAGTGTAGGATCCATCAAAATACATCTTCCATGTATCGATGGTTGGTGTGATTGTCAAGATGGCCTCGTCTGGAAATTCTGCTATGGTAGGGTGTTCTGCCTAAATGGGTGCCTCTGCCAACTGATCTGCTATGACTTGTCCTTTGATTGCCTTTCTTTCTGTGTATTCTATGTCAAATTCAGAGAGAATCATGACCCATTTTGCCATTCTTCCAGTGAGAGCGGCTCTGTTTAGCAAATATTTGAGTGGGTCGATCTTAGCAATGAGTTTAGTCTTGTGATTGAGCATATAATGTCTAAACTTTTGTGATGTGAAGACCAGGGCAAGACATGCTCGTTCAATTTGTGTGTAGTTAAGCTCATAGGAAATCAAGGTGCGGCTGATGTAGTAGATGGCTCTTTCCTTCCCCTGCTCATCATGTTGTGCTAACAAAGCCCCAATTGCTGTGTCGGTCGTGGAGATATACAAGAGGAGGGGCTCTCCTTGTCTTGGTGGAGATAGAATAGGGGGATTAGCCAGATATGCTTTTAGTTGGTCGAAGGCATCCTGACACTGAGTAGTCCAGGCGAAAACTGTATCTTTCCTGAGGAGATGCTGGAATGGTTGGCATTTGTCAGCAAGTTGAGCAATGAATCGGCGAATAGACTGTAGTTTACCCTGCAGGCTTCTCAGTTGTTTCAAGGTTTTAGGAGGTGGCATTTTAGTAATAGCTTTGACTTTCGCCAGGTCCACCTCGATTCCTCATCTGGAGACTATGTATCCCAACAATTTACCTAAAGTGACACCAAAGACACACTTTTTTGGATTTAGACGAACATTATATTGCTCTAGCCTGTCAAAGATCTTGGCTAGCACGTCTAAGTGTTCTTCTCTGGTCTTTGATTTGCCGAGTAAGTCATCAACGTAGTCCTCCATGATGTGGTGAAAGAGGTCGTAGAAGATGATGGTCATTGCTCTTTGATAAGTAGCTCCTGCATTCTTTAGGCCGAACGACATTACTACCCAATAGTATGTCCCCCATGGGCATATAAAGGATGTTTTGTGCTGATCTTCTTCAGCAATTTTGATTTGATTGTATCCTGAAAAGCCATCCATGAGAGATAGCATCTCATGCCCTGCAGTAAGATCCACGTTCATGTCAATGTTGGGAAGGGGGAAGTCATCTTTCGGGCAGGCCTTGTTGAGGTCTCTGAAGTCAGTGCAACAGCGGATTCTGCCATCTGGTTTAGCAACAGGTACTAGATTCGAAACCCATTCAGGATAATCAATTGGCCGTATGAACCCCACATCTAGTAACTTTTTGAGCTCTGCTTTGACAAGAAGGGCCACTTGAGGATTCATCTTTTGGAGCTTCTGTTTGACTGGTTTGGCATCAGGACACACTGTAAGATGATGAACAACCAAGGCAGGATCTAGCCCTGGCATGTCTGCATAGGTCCATGCAAAGTTGCAATTTTTGCATGTGAAGAATGCCAAGAAGTCTTCTTGTTCGAACAGGCTGAGAGATTCTGCTCGGTATGTGATTTTTGGCTCTTCCTCTGTCCCTAGATTCATTTCCTGCGTTGGTTCAACCAAGATGGGTGATCTGTCAGGATATACTTTATCTATTTCCGGGAGGCCCATGCTTCCATCCCCTGGTGCCTCATAGAGGTTTTCACCAGGAGATACATTGTTTATTTTTACTTTTTTAGGATCTGATACTGCCGTGGAATGGTTTTCACCATCAGATCTATTATTTCTTTTTATGTTTTTGTGACTGGAAGTAGGGGTTGTCTCTCCGAAATAGGCAGCCAGATTGAGTTCCATGATGTATCCAACTCTGTGATCTCCCAAGGGGAAGTTGTCTCTTACTCCCATCATTTCAGTAATGGCTTCGTCATTAGGTGCGATATCAAAAATAGGAGGTCCTCGTTGGTCCCAGTCGATGAGGTCGGGATATACTAATGGTAGGTCATTGGATGATGAGGTGAGAGTGGTGACGGAGTAAATGGTGCAAATGGAGGAGGCGAAGAAATCGGCAAAGTCGCTAAAGGAGTCTTGTAGGTCTGTTTCATTAACATTGTCAACGTCTAGAGAAACTGGAGCAAACTTGGCTAAGATACATTCGCCAGTATTAAGGATGCGTTGTGGTTGACCATACCCTAACCCTTGAGTATAGGGGTTTCTTGTTGCTTGCAGTGGTTCTATAATCCCCTGTTCATGAAGGCCAATGCCACCTTGTCCTTTGTAACCCATGCTTTTGACTATCTCAGAACCGTTGCCGTAACTGTTTGTTGGGATGGTGGGGATGTCTTGATCTGTTTCCTCGTCCTTGTAAAGCCAGGATGAAATATCTTCAAGTATGTCCTAATCCAGAAGGTGTTTTTTCTCAAAGATGGGTGAGGGTTTGCATTTGATGATGACTGTGTCAGCTGCCTCTGTGTTCAGAGTGCCAAATGTCTTAGGAGTGGGTAATAAGCCCACGCAAAAGGTACCATGAAGGTTGTATTCCCCACAGCCTTGGTCGCTGAGCTTGATCTTGACCTTAGGTGGTGAAGGTGTTTGGGATGAAGTGGTGGCGATGTTGGTGGGGTCCATGTATGAGGTGGAAGTTGTTGGGGTGATTTGGGTAGTGGCTTTATTATATGGATAGAAGGTTTGGTTGTGTCCTTCCAGAAAACTGCAGTATTGGAAGGGACGAGGATCGGCATAAATAGTGACTTCGGTGCCGTTGTGGGGGAATTTGAGACATTGATGGAAAGTGGAGGGGACGGCTTGCATGGCATGGATCCATGGGCGGCCGAGAAGAATGTTATAGGGGAGGTCAAGATCCAGAACCTGACATTTGGTTTCAAGGATTTTCTGTCCCACTTGAATAGGGAACTTTATGGTGCCCTTGGATAGCCTCTCGGTGTCATCATATCCTTTGATTGTTATGCACTCGCTAGCATCCACCACCACATCTGAGTACCCCAAGTGTTTTAACAATTTTAGAGTGCATATATTTAGGCCAGAACCACCATCTATTAGGACCCTTTTAATGGTGTGTTTGTGAATGCGGACCTCGATGTGTAGTGCATCATTATGTAGGTGTTTGGAAGCAGGGAGATCTTTTTCAGAAAATGTGATATGGTGTGGTGTAGCAATATGGCTGACCATGGCTTGAAATTGATTGACATCCAAGTTTGTAGGGACTTGTGTTTCCAAAAGGGCCTTGTCGAGAATGTCCTTGTGGTGGGGTGATGTGCGAAGCAGCTCAAGGATGGAGATTTGCGCGGGTGTCTTTCCTAGATGGTCTAGGAGGTTATATCGAGTGTTGGGTGATGGAAGGGTGTTTGGACGAGGGGGGAGGGGATCCGATGTGGATGGGGGTGTTGATTCAGTGGGAGGGGCAGTACGGATTGAGACACGGCCTCGACGGGTTGTTACGGCGCAATCGGGTGCTTGTGCCCAAATGGTGATTGTGTTGACATAGTGGGATGAGGGTTCGATGCGGCCGACAATGGAGTCGTAGTGTGCGGGTGGTGGAGTGACATTGTACGCTTGGTTGGATGATGAAGCTTTGTTATGGTTGGGCAAAGGATCCTTGTAAGCTCCAAGGTTAGCGTTTGGTGATGGCTGTGCACTATGCTCGAGGTTGACAAGATTTTGATCTATTAGGTCTTAGATGCAATGTTTTAATTGCATACAGTCAGCTGTTTTATGGCCTGCCACGCGGTGGTATTCGCAATAGTCATTTTCATTATACCATGCTGCCTTGAGGTCATTGTCTTGGTGTGGTCTAACAGGCGGGAGTGTGATTTCTCCTTGCTTGAGACATCTATCGAGGATGTCCTCAATAGGTTCTGTGAACGGTGTGAAATTTTGGCGAGGTTTGCGGGGTTTATTTGGTCCTTTTTGGTTATTGGCGTTTGTTGCATACGTGTGTGCAGGTGTGTGGTTTTGGATGTGTTGGATGGCCTTCACATCGGTGACGCCGTCATTCAGATTATTCTTGTTCTTCCCCCAATAACGTGATTTATCATTAGATTGCGTGTTGGTATTGTTGTTGGTATTGGGGGTGTTGTGATTGGACTTGTTGTTGCTGTTATTGTTGTGGGATTTGGGGTCATAAAGTTTGATGGAACCCTTGGCAATGAGGGCTCATTCGACAGTAGTGCCTTTGTCAATAACCTCTTCAAAGGTAGATGTGCAAAGAATTTGTAAGTGAAATCCTAGTTCCTGATTGAGATTGGCCACGAACATGGTGACAAGTTGTTTTTCAGGAATAGGGCATGGGAGCTTGCTTGCTAGGCCCCTCCACCTTTGTAAGAAAGAAGCAAAAGCTTCTCCATTCTTTTGTTTGGTGTTACAGAGGTCAGTCATAGACACCTCATGCTCAAAGTTGTAGGAGAAGTGGTTGACAAACTTCTCCGCAAGCTCGGGAAATGTTTGAATTCCAGGTGGAAGATGGGCAAACCATTCAGCATCTTGGCCGCCAAGGCTTTGTGGGAAGAGTCTCATAAGATATGTGTCATTTTTAGAGACTTCAAGGCAAGCAATGTAGAACTCCCGAAGGTGGTCCCTAGTATCGCCCTTTCCCTTGTATTTGTCAAATTTTGGCGTTTCAAAGTTTTTAGGGAAAGGGGGCATGTATAAGGTGCAGTCAAATGGGTAGGGGCAAATATCCTCAAAAGAATAGTATTTGTGTTTGCCCCCAGTTTGTAGATCATCCAACTTTTGGATTAAGCCTTGTAGGATGGTGTTGAAATCCTGTGGTTGTTGTGGTGGTAACGGGTAGGGTTGTTGGTTGGTGAGATATTGGAGGTGGGGCGGGATTTGATGTTGGGAATTGGTTTGGTTGAGATGTTGGTGTTGCAGGTTGGGGTTTGGATTGATTGGTGGCTGCTGTTGTTGGTGTGCGTAGAGTTGTTGGAGAACATGTGGTGGTATTTGGGGATTGGGATTATGTTGATTTATGGGATTATGGGGGTATGTGACATAAGATGGATTGACGTTGGGTATGTGGACGTTGGATTGGTTGGTTGTGTTGTGGGATTGTTGTGAGAATAGTTGTCATAGGTATGCAAGGGTGTGCGGGTTTAGTGGGGGCACACTTGTGGAGGTACTTGCTTGCGTTATGTTGCCTTGTATACCCATGGTGATGTGTGAAATGGAAGGATTGACGGTTGTTGTGGTAGTAGAAGTGATGATGGGTTGGGAGATGTTAGGCATAGCAGTGGATGTGGAAATTGTAGATGTGGTAGCGGTTGAGGTTGTGGAGGTGGTAGATACGTTAGATGTTGATGTTTGAGAGGTGGCGGGTTGGATATGTGATGTAGATGCTTGGGTATTTGATGTGGTAGGGAGGATTGTAGAAGTGGATGGTTGTGATGATGTTGTGATGGGGGGAAGTTGAGCACCAAGCTTGAGAAGATGGTTAAGATATCTATTTGGGTCCGATCTTAGGACTTTATCAAGTAGGTCCATATTATCGGCATCTTGCGTGAAGCTCAAGACATCTAGGTCATCTTGGGATATGGTGGGGACATTTTGTGGTGGTGGTGGTGGTAGTGTTTGTGTTTGTGGTAAGAAGTGAAAAGGGTCGTTGGCGCCAAATGGGGGGATGAAGGAATATGTAGGTGGATTGTATGTTTGATAAGTAGGTATGTTGTTATTGTTGGTGTTAGGCATGCCAAAGGTCCATTGTTCCGCCATTTCTTGATTCTTTTTGTGTTGTGATCTCGTGGTGGGCATACGCGTATGATTTTGATGGGGAGTAGAGTGGAATGGAGATGGAGACCTTAGAGAATCGGATTGATTTTGTTGGACCCAAAAAGGGATGTGGTAGTGAGATGGAGTATGAGGGTATGGTGAAGATCGATATGTTTTTCCAAAGGTTTTATCCTAAGGGTGATATGAATGGGTGATATTGATTTTTACACAAATTTTGGACCAAAGATGGATGATGAGAAAGGGATTTGGAATTGTGATGTTTTTGATTTTTTGATTGATTTAGGATGGTGAGGATGATTTCTTGATGTTTTTTGAATTGAGATTTTGGATAAGATCTAGATTTTGATTTGGCACAAAAAGGATGACGATTTTCTTTGTTTGGGGTAGACTAATGACCTTACGCAAAGAGAGGTGATTTGTTTTTCTTGAAATGTAGACTAATGACTTTTCAAGGAAAATGTGATGTTAATGATAAGATCTAGATCTAACTTTGGCTCAAAAAGGATGACAAGCTTTGGTTGGTGATGGTGTTTTGATTTGGGTGTGGATTTTTTGAAATGGTTTGTCTTGGTCCAAGGAGATGTGCAAAGATATTGAAAGGGGATGGATAGATATGTATTTGGGCTGATAATGGGGTCCAACAATGGTGGTGATTGATTCTCTAAGGTCAAAGAGAAAGTGCAATTTGGAAATTTTTTGAAGAAAATGGCTGGAGTGTTGATGGATTTTTTGCGAGATGGATATGGATTATGGCGGAGCAGAGGGTGTAGATCACAACTAAATGGGTCTTTGTTTCAGGCAAGTCAATCTAAAGATAGTGCCAATCCACGGGTGAAATAGCACCACAATCAGACAGATATAGCGCTGAAATAGGTTAGACAGATTTTTGATGGCAAATTTTTGGATCTGGTTGTTTGGAATGTGACAAACTGATTTGCTTCGTTTCAGACAAGTCAATCTCAAAATAGCACCAATCCACAGATGAAAAGGTGCTACAATAAGATAGATATGGCACTGAAACAGGCTAAACAGATTTCGGATGGCAAATTTTTGGATCTAGTTGTTTGGAATGTGACAAACTGATTTGCTTTGTTTCCGGCAAGTCAATCTCAAAATAGTGCCAATCCACAGATGAAAAGGTGCTACAATAAGATAGATATGGCGCTGAAAAAGGATAGACAGATTTCTGATGGCAAAATTTTGGATCTGGTTGTTTGGAATGTGACTGACTGATTTACTTTGTCTCTTGGCAGTTTGTTTGTGAAAAATCAAAGCACTTTAACACACATTTGAACGTAAAACAAGCAATGATTTTTTTGTTTGTGAAATGACATATGACTTTGTTTAAAACAAGCACTTTTTTACAACCTAAGGCGAGGATGTGACAATATTTGTTGAATCCCCTAGCTGCGCCTATTCGAAGCGGGCAGCTCCAGGATCTTGGTAGCACCGGCTCCTCCTTACAATTGCACACACTTCTCACGCATACCAAGATCTGGGTTTCTTATAAGGCTTGTGCCTCACCAAACCTTTAGATTGTCCCTGCTACCTCAGCTAAGAACTGCATGAATTGGGGCCACTTCAAGGGTTTTGCCCTCTACGTCAACAAATAGAAGGATTTTGGCTTGCTAAAACAATGGCTCTTAGTAAGGGCATCTGTTCAGGTGGTTATACGTGCGGCAACGCTACTCTCTGTTATGGAGTCTCCCAGCCTCCAAGGGTTGCGACTTGGAGGGTTTATGGGGAGGTTGGCTATCAGTATAACAAAACAACACCTGTCACTTAAGACTTTCGTCTCAAACACCTTATTTTATATAGCGGCTTGGAAGAGCTTGGCTTTAGCTTGATGTCGCTTGGGTCGTTCCCACCTTTCGAAGTGGGGTGGTAGGCCCTCTAAGGATTACAAAAGCAATATAATCATGAAAACACTTTTGATCCCCAAGTTCATACGAAGATGCGAGGGGAGAGCATACGTTTTCTCTATGATTACATCACACTCAACATGGTTCAATTTTAGATCTTTGGATTAGATGGGGGGTGATTAATGCAAAGTGTTGTGAGAAGTTTTTGATTCCCAAGATCACCAAAGGGTGCGAGGGAAGAGCATACACTTCTCACCCTACTTGACACAACCACGAAGACAATTCACACAAGTATTTTAGATTGTCTTGATTAGATGCATGAGAAATGCAAGTTTGTTGTTCTTTTTATCCAATGATGTATGCAATTTGTGGTTCTTTTTATAGCCCAAATTGAAGTGTTTGATTGTTTGTTTGTTGGCACACAAAGGAGTATATTTTAGAGCACCAAAATAAATGTTAGGAGCACACACACACTTCACACAAGGAGTTGTTTGGATTGATTTTTTAAAACACCAAATTGAAATGTTGTCTAAGACCTATCATGCAAAAAGGGTTCATTTTAGTTTTCAAAATCAAAGTGTTATCTAACTAATCAACAAACCATCCTGCAAAAAGACTTGTGTTAGTATCTGCAGTACCTGCAACAGACAGAAAAGCAAATTACCTAAATAGCGCTAAAATAAACATGTACAGGCACCACTGCGGGCAGAACAACCTGACTTACGAAAGAAGGCTCTAAAATAATCTATGGCGCTAATTAAACACTACTATAGCAATAATACATAGAATGGCGTAGATACATATTTTAGCGCTAATATGCCCTACTTAAGGCATCAATACATAAGATAGCGATGATTTAGGATTGTGGAGGTGCCACTGTGAAATGATTTCAGAGTCTTGGAGAAGCGCAGATGGTGCTAATCTGAAGGATGGCGTCAAAATGGGAAATGGATGCTGGTTTTTCATTTCTTTCAAAAATATGCCATAACCTCCCCCTGTAATTCCTATCTTTCCTGCAAAATAGAGAGCAAGCACCACAAAAAACAATAGGAAAAGCAAAGAAACAAGACGTGAGTAGGGTTAGTATAAAAAAAATTCACGCAGAAATAGTGCTAAAACAGGAATAGCGCTAAAAAAAGGTTGAGATGGTGCCACTGCGACGGTTGGATAGCACTGAACCTACAAAAATCACATACTAACACAAAAACTCACAAACAAAGATTAGATTCAGACCTTGTGGGTCCCACCGGGCATGCCAATGTAGATTAGATAATGCAATGAAGGCAAAACAATAAATCAAATGCAATAAAACACAAGATTATACCTCATAAGCACAACCTAATCCCATCAAGGGAAAAAAGGAGCCTTTGCACCCAAAAGAAGCTCCCAAGACCAAGATGATCCCTAGACTATGGATTCCAAATGTGAAATGCTCTTCAATTGTGCAACTCACTATTTAACTCAAAGGTGATTTTGGCATGGTAACTTTGCATGAGATTGGATGATGAAAATGACTTGTGAGAGGTTGTATTTATAGACTTTTGGAAGGGATTCTGATCCAAGGGTGGAGATTGATTGGAGAGATCAATGGTGGAGGATGAAAGTGATGTGGAGGGCCTAGATTTGATCTTGGAAGATGGAGGGCTAGGAATAAAAGTAAATCTTTTATTCATTTTTGGGAAAGGGGTGAATAAATGAGGTTGGGTGAGATGGATTATTTGTGAATTAAAAATTCACATGGGGAAGGGTAAAATGAATTAAAAATTCATTTGGGGAAGAGTGGATATTTATGAGGTATGACATGTGTAAGGGATGTGTAAGAGAAGTAAATGTGATGTGTGATTTATTTGAATTTTAAATTTGGGGGATGTGGGAAGAAGTGTTAATGAGGGTTTGACTCACTTAATCAAGGTGATTAACCTAATTAATGTGGCTGGAATAAATTAGTAAAGGGATTAGAAGGAGGATAAGATTAATTAATTAATGATTTAATTAATTAATCCTAAGGCTAGGATGAGGTAGGCTAGAGTAGGCAATTAAATAATAGCTATTTAATTGTCTAGGGTAGGGATAGGCTAATTAGTAGGCTGGATTAATTAGTTAACATGGTTTTAACTAATTAATTGGATTTAGGAAAAATGGGGGAATTGATTTAATAAATTTTGCATATTTATTAAATCAATTGGCTAAGGTTTGGACTATTGAATCAACAAAATTAATTCAATTTTGGGGATGAAATGGTGTGGATTTAGGAAATGAAAGGGGTAATTAATTAAATAAAAATTTAATTAATTGGTTGGAAAGGAAATTGGTATGTTTAGGGATGTCAAGAGTCAGTTTGGTGGTCAAGACATTTTTAGGTGTCTACACTTTTCTTTCAGACTTTGCTTACATTGAACCAAGTCAATAAGCGTGACTTGGGGTCTGATATTTTCTTGAAAATGTTGTAAAAATTGATCAATCACTGCAAAAATGAGTGTATTGAATTCGGAGGAAAAAATCAAAACCATTCTAAAGAAGTATCTTTGAGAGATTGCGGTAAACATTTTGCTAGCAAATCCTCTTCAAAATAAAAAATCACTACACATAGCTGTAAATGCTGCCACATGGATATTAGGATAACCTTTTCCACCATATTTTTCAAAGTGGGGAGTCTCAAACCTCTCAGGCATAGGAGTTCTCAAGATTGCATAGGACAAGGTATTACATGCATGATATGTTGGTAGACTAGGTTGTGAAGAATTTGTCAGGTTTTTTACCTTCTGTTGTAAAGTAGTCATGCCCTGTAAAAGTTGGTTTAGGATGGCATCATTGGGAGATGTGGTTTGTTGTGAGGAATTAGAACCAAAGTGAA
The DNA here is from genome assembly GCA_027924645.1 of Cunninghamia lanceolata. Classification (NCBI taxonomy): domain Eukaryota; kingdom Viridiplantae; phylum Streptophyta; class Pinopsida; order Cupressales; family Cupressaceae; genus Cunninghamia; species Cunninghamia lanceolata. The sequence goes on from BSBN01000082.1 coordinate 7,986,859, forward strand.
GAGGTGAAAGAGCTTGAGATACAATAGGTGGAGGCTGAGAATATGTTAATAGTGGTTGGACATAGTGGTAGGTGGAAGATGGTTGTGAGTAGGTAATAGGTGGTTGGAAATGAGTGGTATAGATAGGTGGTTGAGAACAATTATGCATAGAGGAGGTCCCTTTAGGAACCAAATTTTGATAATCAAATCCCATAGCTTTGTAATTAGTGCCATTAGATACTCCAATACTAGTGGTAGCATTACTACAGGCATTTGCATCAGTTGTTAAGATTGTTGATGTAAAAGTTGATATTCTCATAGGTTGTATAGGTATGGATACTTGAGTATGAGATGGTGATAAAGTGTTATTTATTTCTTGTGCGAATTTGGTCACCGACATGATATTGGTTTGTACAATATGTGCTAGACCATGAATTGCATTTACACCATCTTGTCCCTCTTTTATCAATTCTCTTATATTATGAATTGTAGGGACAACTTCTTCAGCTATTCTCTCATTTTCCATAAATGATTGAAATTCAACTAGCTCTTTATCCAATTTTTCTATTTGCTCATCAGATACATATCCTGTCACCTCAATAGTATTATCAACATCATGAAAAGTTTTTTCTTCCATTGTGGTTGGAGGATGTATAATATCTTGCACAATTTGAGTTTCTCCCTTTGTAAAGAAGGTGCTCAAAGGATTATTAGAGGTAGGAATGTCGTTTTCAAGAGCACTATATCCCATTTACCTTTTACTTCTTCTCAAAGGGATATTGTTTTTAGGAAAGCATGTCATAAATCTTATACAAAAGCATACAACACACAACACACAAACGGAGAGAACAAATCCTAAGAGAAGGATATGTTTGAAGGCAAAAAATGCTTGGTTTGTTGTACTTTTTCAATGCAAACGAATGGCACGAAGGTGTTGTAAGGATTTGGATGTAGGGAAATAAATTATATACCTAATATCAGCCCAAAAAGCAATATAATCACTCCCAAAACACTCTTGATGCAAATCCAAGATAATGCCAAGTCAACTATAGTGAAAATGTGTCAAAATAGGCACTTTTTTAACCAAAACTCAATGCAAAAGAGCATAACAAAGGGTGTTGTGAGGAAAATGATGATGAAAAACAAATAATATCAGTAATAAAAGCCACTTGGTGCCAAAATACCCAACACAACACACTTTTAGTGCTACTTAAGGTAAAACCCTAGTGAAATATAGCAAAAATAGGCTATTTTTCACGGTTTTTCAATTCCAAGACCTAGCAAAAAGGGGGTGTTGTAATGAATTTTAGGATGTGAAGAAAGTAATACTGATGATATCATTCAACTCAATCCATAAAATTGATCACAACACACATGGAGCGCAAACTAGGTCAAACCCTAGGGCAAAGATAGTCAAAATGTGTAGTTTTTCACCGAATTTTCAATACAAGAGCCCGTTAAAAGGGTGTTGTGAAGATTTTTATGAGGGGAAGAAAATTATTACTCTAATAAAAATGAATTAGTTCCAAAATACTCTTCACAACATGCCTATGGTGCAAGTTTATAGAGTCGATAAGGCCAATTTTAGTAAAAATCGTTGTTTTTGAAGCCCTAGGTTTGAGATCTTGGCACAAAATGCTATGTGAATGTTGTGAAGTCTGATTTATGATGAAAATTAAATGTTCTTAGATCTGAAAATGAATTCCAAAATTTAATATGCAAAATGCCAATGCAAATCTAATGAAAATGCATGAAAATTGCTAGTTTTTGTTGAAATTTTCTATGCAAAAATGCAAATATTTTGAATCTAAATGAAAATTTGCAACAAAATTCAAGACCAAAGATAAATTATAATTTTAATGAGCCTCTAAAATTATTAGAAAAATCTTAAAGAAGATTTTGCCTAGTAACCCTAGATTTTGGAATTACTAGGTTATATGAAAATTGTCAAATTTTCTACAAAAGCCTAGCAAATTAATGATGAAAATGCAATGCAAATTTCTGAATTTTTGTGTTTTTATGTAGTTTATATCAGATCTGATGTAAAAATCATAAATTAGGAAAATTTAGAAAGAATTGATGCAATTTAGTAAGCCAAACAATGAAATTTTTTTGAATTTTTCAAATATTTCAATTTTTTTGAAGTTTTCTCAATGCAATAAAATGAATGACTATATGAATGAATGAAATCAATCCAAATCTAAAGACACAAACTTAGCAAGTTGAAATTTAAGTCTAAAAACATGGGTTCACCAAAATGTTTAGGGTAAAATTTGATTCGTTTAATGTTTAGTGTCTTAGATGTTTGAATCCTCTTTTCACCCTATACATTCAAGGATCTAGGGTCGAGTGGTAATTCACTATCATACCCTAGATCACTATGAGATGTAGGGAAACTTGGATTAGGGAATTTAATTATCAATTTCTCTTCTCTTATGCTCAATTGACCATTAAAACCCTAATTATACAAATATAGTAATAAACTGACGAATAATAGAAAAAGCTCTTGCAGACGAGAGTAAAATATTAAATCATAGAGTACCTATTTTTGGGGCTCTGAGGTGAAATAGTCAGGGACATTGGAGCAAGTGCCCAAGTCTAAGGTGCCAATTTCTTTGTGAGATCCTGACCTCATTCTGACACTGATCAACACTGTAACTTTTGTTCCTAGAAATTTAGTTGCAGAGGACACTAGAGTGAGTGCCCAAGTCCTAGAAATGCTCTAGTGTCCTGCTTCTCTTCAAATCCTAAATCTTTGATGTCTGCTAATCCTTCTTGAAACTTCACTTTTCCCAAATGCAACACTTGTATCCTGCAATCACAATACTTTGGGAATGGGTTGGTGTTTAGAGGCTTGCCTCAGTCAAGCCCTGAAGGACACTTAAGTCTCCAAGCACCATTGTCAGATAGAGAGTGCATGCCCTTGTGAGGTAGAGGCAAAAACCAAAGGAAATGATGATAAAAACACAATATAATGTCACCTTGTAGTGAATCTCTCATGGGAGGAAGATGCTCTTCATTCCATGAGGAAATTGATGCTCAAATCTACAAATACAAACACACAAACCACACAAGTCTTCTCTTGCAACACAATGAAAGCCTTGAATCACCTTAATAACACAATAGAATGTTAGTAATCATCTAATTGAAATCTAGTTTACAAATGAATACCTAAACATGCTTTTATATGCAACTACAAACACTCCCGCCAAGATTTTTGTAATTCAAACTTACTGTGTTGGAAAAGGACCCAAATAACGGTCATAAACTGACACCCAAAAATTGGGGCTGCCCCAAAATAGGGAAGGACTAGGGCACATGCATCCAAGTCCTCCCCCCTATTTGGGGTAGGGTACAACTCAAGGGGTTCTCCTAGGTCCCATTTGCCATGTTACCTAGGGCTAATTCCATCGGGATGCGAAATTATGAACTAAGATGTCCTAAATGCATGCAAAAGACCCAAGAGCTAAACCTTATGAGGGAAAAGCCCCCAAGGGGATATTTTTCGATGTTACAAATTGACATAATTAATGTTAGGATTCGAAGAATGTTGAGGTGGATTAGTGTGAGTAGTATTGGTATTTGAAAAATGTTGGGGTGGAGTGATATGAGTAGTATTAATATTTGAAGAATGTTGGGGTGGAGTGATATGAGTAGTATTGATATTTGAAGAATGTTGGGGTGGATTGACATGAGTAGTATTGTTGTGATTTTGATTAGGTGATGGTTGGTGTGTTTGACCTTGTGACATTTGTGGTGGAGTGACATAGGCATCCATAGGTGTATAGTTGGGAGGCAAAGATGTCTGTGGTGGGGTAGCAAATGCAAGATTAGATATGGTCGTATGAATTTGTGATGTGTGTGGAAGATTTTGAGGATTGGTAGGTATGGATGTGTCTAAGAAGGGGTTCATTTGTTGAGTTTGTTTCACTAATTTAGCTTGTCTTGCTAGTTCTGCTTGATTAGCTACTTGATGTGGGCCTTTTGTTGGGCATTGTAAATTTCCATGTGAGTGAGGAGAGGTTCCATTGTTGTTTCTCCCATGAGATTTTGATAAAGAGGATTTACATATTTTGATATGGAAGGATTAGATACTTCCTCTTGTGAAGATGATTTGGGAAATGGTGTAGATATGGTAGACATGGTTTGGATGAGGTTTACTTGCTATCTACCCATAGAATTAATGACATCTTGAAAAGGATCCTTCTCTTTAATATTACATGTATCAAAGGCACAAGGCACTTTGACTCATTTTTGAGCAAGCAAATGGAAGTAGTGATCTTAATTAGAGCTAATGAGTTTATCAATAGCTGCCATGGTTTTGGGATCTTGCATGATTTCGTCTAGATCTTGATACCCTTCTTCTTGAGAGGATTGACCTCCTAGAAAGTTTTGCTCTTATTGAGAGGGGTTTTGATTAATGGCATAGCCTATTGGAAGGAGATCATGAGGATGTAGTCCTACGGTGTACTGTCTAGTAGCCATCTCTATGATATTATCTTCTTTAGGATAGATTGGGATAGTGTTGTGAGGACTAGTTTGAGTGTTCAATGATGGGTTGTTTGGGATCTATTGATGGTGTTGTTTAGGGGTGTTTTTCTTAGCCTCCATGGCTTGACGATACTGTTGTCTAGTGGTGACCATGAGATGATTCAAATGCACAAAAAAAAGAGATTGGGGGATTAATTTTTGGACTGAGTTGAGATTATTATGTTGGTGGATTTGATATGGGAATATCTGATTTGGATAATTGATTACCTATCATAGAATTAGACTAATGACCTCAAATAAAGGTGGATAGGGTTAATTGTGTTAGATCAACTCAAGAGAAGTTTATTCTCTAAGCTAATGCAAAACCAATAATGGATACTAATTCCTCTTCAAAGACCTAAGAGATGTAATCACTCTCAAATCAAAGATGAACTAGGGGAACGATGTGATCTAGAATCTATGGTGGAGACCAAATTACACATCTAGAAAAAGCATGAGCAAGGATTTAGGCCTATTTGGCGAAGATGGAGTTGATAGATAGTAATCTCAAAAGGATGAATGGTTTGAAAAGTCCACATTTATTGTCTGATAATGGATGAAATGACCTGATGGTTGATGGAATAGGTTTGTCAGTATTGTAGGATGCTAGCTCAAAGGTAGATATGATCAAAATTTTGAGTTTGTTGTGTTCTAGGCTAAATAGATGATAGACAGTTTGAGAGAGACCAAAGGCACTAGACTATGTTTCAAATGCACTCTACTACATGTCCAAGGTATTGTTCTGTGTTTCAAAAGTGCTTTACTGCAGTGCAAAGGCACTGGACTATGTTGCAAAAGCGCTGGACATTGGTGCAAAGGTGCTTCAAGATTTTGCAAAAGCATTATTTTGGTGACAGTGATGTTGTAAGGCAAATTTTGATAGATTTTTGATTGGATTTTGATAGGATTTTCTTTGAAAAGAGAACAAACATAGTAAACAAAGTGGTCAAGGACTGACACAACAAATAGTGTATGTTCAAGACTCATGAAAAATCCCATGTTTTCACGAGTATACCACACTAGACAAATAAATCAAGCATGTTTTATTCCTAAGGACAAGCTTCACTGTGATACATCAACCCACAACTTGGAATCTCTGTCAACTCAAGCATCATCACACCTAATGTGGGTGTGTACACTTTTTCATCTTTGTGATAGAGGATAGATAAGGACCTTCAAGACTGGAAGGATGACCCAATCACCCTTTCCCCAGAAAGCTACAAGTAGCTTATGCTAAGCTAGGGATTTCTGTCTCATCTCAAGGGAGCCTTATGGTGAGTAATCTTGGGGGAAAAACCTTCTATGCCCTTGCACTAAAAATTACTGCAATGTTTGGAGGTAGATCAGTTAGTCACTAGCTATGTGGTTTTTAGTTACTTTGGGAGACCAACGCCTTGCGAGCATTTGGCAAGCTACTAAAAGCTTTTACCAACTTTACTAGGAATGCAATATTCCCTACACAAATGAAAAATTTCTTTTGCAAGAGTGTTACAATTCCTTTCGAGTTGGCACCATATGGAAAAGGCTAACACCAACCCTTCTAAAGGATAAACTGAAAGTAAAAAGATAGATGAGTCTGGTTTTTTGGTCACCCAAGTTTTCACAAGGGGAGAGCATATACCTATCACATTATAAGTACATCACACACATGTTCATTTATCTAATTATAAGAAAAATAAGTGTAACTAACTAATCACACAAGATTGCAAATGATAGATGTAGATTTCCTTTAAGAAATTTAGGTGTTTCTAAGCCTTAGTGAAAAAGATTGCAAATCTTCAATGTTCATCCTACAAAGATATGTTAGGAAACCTATTTTCTTTGTGATGAGTGACAAGATGCTGGAACAAGTTTGATTAGCTCCACAAAAACCAAGTAGTTAGTGAAAAATAAATCAATGGACCAAAAGTGCTTCACTATGGTTCAAAGGTGCTTCAGAAATTACCAGAAGTGCTTGATTGTGAGGTAGATGTGCACTGCTTCAGACCAAAAGTGCTTAGATGTTGTGTAGATGCATGTTGTTTCAACCAAAAGTGCTTGACTATCATACAAAGGTGCTTTGTAATAACAGACATGAAAAAACAAGATTTCGTCAAAAAAGCTAGATTGAAAGATGATTGAATGATTGAGTGATGATCCAGGATGTTGATGATTGATAAGATTTGTAGTCTGCAATCAAGAATGAACCACAAGAAACCATGAAATGATGGATTAGCTCAAAAATGATAATACCCCTAAATAAATCAGCTTAGGGAATATGTAAGGTGATTGTAAGACAAATAAATCAGCTTGTCTAACAATGTGAGATTAGTATGATGTGAAAAGAACCCTGTAAATCAGAAAAACAAGTCAGAAATCTCTAACAACTAGAAGCACTTCACTATTGTGCAAAAGTGTTGGACTGTTGACCAGGTGTGCCTTACCGTGTGCCAAAGGTGCTTCACTTTCACTCGAAGGCACTTTACTGCAGGCCAAAAGTGCTTTTTTGTTGCTCAATTGTGTTTTTCTGGGTTGTTTGCACCTTTCCATACTGTACTTCAAAAAATCAAATTTTCTAAAGAAAAATAGAGGTTAGTGGGTCCCACCAGGCATGCCAGAATGTGTATAGGTAAAATTGAGGTTGAATAATAATCAAAACAATGATAACAACTCAATCCTATAACCTCAAAAGATTGATCTAAGAGATAACCAAATCAATGAATAATGCAATTAATAATCGAAAGCTATCACCTAGATTGTACTGATCTCTTGGAATTATGTGGATTTCTCAATACATCATGTACCCATGGTTGCAACAAGCAGATGTAGATAAGTGTTCAATGTGCTCAAACATATTATATGTGCTCAACGATGCAATATAATGCTCAAAGCGCTTAAGAATGCCAAAGCTTAAATGATCGAAGAGGATTTGTCAAGAAGATGAAGGGGGTATATATAGGTTTTAGGGAAAGATCGATCAACGGTGCAGATAAATCAATGAAATGGATGGTCAAGATAAATTAAGAGCTCATGATGAATGTGCACATGACATGTGTCATGCTTTAAAGCTATTTTTATGGAATTAATTATTTTTTGGCTAAAGATAGGATTTGATTTCATAATTTAGAATGCTTTTTCTAATTTATGAGTTGATGATAAAAATAATAGGAATAAAACCAATTAACTCAACTTTAGATTTGCCTTTTGAAGTTCTAAAAATAAGATTGATTGTGCACATATAAGAAAATGATATTTTTAGAAGAATTGAAAGATAAAAAAAATTAAATAAATAAATTTATTTAATTGATTGTGCAAGGAAGAAGAATAGATAAGATATAAATAAAACATTGGTTTTATTTATTTTTAGAAGATAATGTCAACTTAAATAAATTTAAATAATTTATTTAAATTTGGAGGAATAATTGATTAATTAAATAATTAAAATTATTTAATTTATAAGAATAAAGTGGATTTTAATGAAATTAATTAAATAAATAGAATTTATTCAATTAATGTTAGAAATTAGGGAAAATAGAGGAAATAGATGAATTTGAAGAAATAGATGAAATTAATTAAATAATTAGATTATTTAATTCTCCCCTCTTGCTTTCCTCTCTTTTCTTCTGATGATAGATCATGGAGTGTGATCTGAAATATTGAGGGAAAAACTTACACAGTATAATCCTGAAGCACTCATTTACAATATTATGGACTGTGGAAATCTAATGTCTATTATTTAATTAATGTTGAATGTAGGTGATTTAGGATGAAACAATGTATGCAAGTGATGCGACGCAAAGGGTCATTTTTAGGTATCTACAAATGTTCCACATGCAAGAAATTTGGTCATGAAGCTAATGAATGCAGAAGTCAAAGAATGAATGGCTATAACAATGATAGAATGATTCAACCCTTCAATGACAACTATTATATATGCAATAGATTTGGGCACAAAGCAAATCAATGCAGATCTAGAATAAATGAAAGGAACAATGGTCAGACGAATGTTGTATGCTATAATTGCAGTAGGCCAGGACACATTTCAAAGTTCTGTAGAAGTAGAAATATGAAGAAGGATATTATGATAGAGAAGAGAAAACTAGTACAAAGAATTAATCTGATAGAGACTAAGAGGGAGATAAGTAAGATTTGGATTAAGAAGGATGTAACAGAGTTTGAGAATGTATCTGTACCAGCCTCCGATACATATGTTTCCTTCAGGAACTGAGTTGGAGGCTACCTCTCAGGGGGAGCAGGCAGTGGTATTGAAGAGTGTTGCAGTCAGGGGGAGTAAGAGATGGTATAAGATGGTGTGTACTCCTAAGGGGGAGGTATTCAGAGTAGTTGAGGTTAGTGTAAGTATGTGCAATATCAGACTTAGGGGGAGAAATCTTGAAGATGGTGTGTCACCCTTTGCCATTGATGTCAAAGGGGGAGAGAGTTCATGTGAAAAAAAAAGGAGAGTAAGATGTATAAAAGAAAGGGGGAGTATAAAATTGTGTCATGATGGTTTTTCACATAATATGTTGCATCAATGACAAAGGGGGAGATTGTTGCAAGTATATGCTAATCAGTGTTGTCATTGGTGTCAACTGTATCTTCTAATGTTGTTATTGTTGGTTGATTAAGTTATTGTGTTAAGGTGATTTGAATGACTTAAAAAAGTGCTGATGATGTTAGTATATTGTTCTTTTTGCTAGCTTTCCAAGTGCTTTTGAGAAAATTTGATAAATACTGAAGACAGTGTTGTGAAGATGTATTCTGGCTTACAGAATACTGTTGGAGTTTTTTGCTCCTCATTTCTTCTGTGTTGAAGATCAGAGTGTGAGGTTTTGATATATTCTAGAGAAGTTGTTAAAAATTTTAAATCCATAATTTGGTGCTCGTGAACATCGTGGATTGATAGTTATGTTCACCAATTTAAAGACTATGCCTGGTAGCATTTGCAGTGTGACTGGGAGAAAGTATTTTGCTCCGCATTCCTTTGCACTTTGGTTTTTGGTCTTGCAGTTCTGGATGAGTGTTCCTAAGATCCATATCTATGTCCCATCTAAAGGAATTGTGATTTGGTGCTCCAGAATGTAGTTTTCATGAGTAGCAGAGATTGGTAGTGTTGGTTGTGAGAAGTTTGTGGTATGTCTTCAAGTGAGATTTGTTGTAGATGAATCTGTTGACTCCTAGGTGATTTCATGTTGTTCATGGATGTTTCAAAACTATGTTAAAGAATTGTACTTGATCTGTAAGTCATGGTTGTGTTCTTGGAAGTGTATGCCTAAGTGTTCTTGGTGTTTGCACAAGTTTGGCTGACTTAGGTGCTAACACTCTTTGTGAATGTGCTTCATGGATTGTGGAAGCATGTTGAAGTGTGTGAAGATGTTTTTAGGTCCAAGCTAAGCTATGAAGTATTCTACCTTCATTTCTTTGCTCTGTTGGAATGTTTAGGTCTAGACCTAATTTGAATTTTGTATGTTTTCCGACCTTGGAGATGGTGTCAAAGGTTGTAAAGTGTGTTGCCGACCTTGGTGAAAGTTTCAAGGTTGATGATTGATATAAATAAGTGTAAAGGATTTGTGTGAATGCATGAGTGTGTGAAGATGAGGATGTTTGTGTTGTGAATTTGAATTAGAGGTAGCAAGGACTTTCATGTGGTAGAAGACCTAATGTAGTGAGTAGAAGTCATCTACAATTTTCAGAGGTTGTGAAGAAGATTGTTGAGCTTCAATGGAACTAAACTCAGGCATGTGGTAGATGCTATCATATCAATTCATGGTAGTGAGACTTTTCTTTCAATAGTAAGCCTATTGCAGTGAGCATTTCTTTGGATGGTGAGTCCTTGGGGAGTGAGCCCTTAGGTAGTGAGCCTCTTTGTAATTTGGTATTGATACTACTTTAGATTGTGAGCTAATCCTCACCGTGGTTTTTCCTTTCTAGGGTTTTCCATGTAAAAATCTGGTGTTCTCTTGTGTATGGTGTTGATGTGTTTAAGTTTCTATTACATGCATTTCATGTTTAATCTTCATAAAAGATCAAGGGTTTGAGTGAATTGATGTGTATGTGATTATGTTAATGAGGCTTTGAAGTTTTTGATACAACTAATTCACCCCCCCTCTCAGTTGTCTTATGCATTCAACAAATAGAGTAGTGATTAGTGATGTCAAAAGAGTGAGTAGACAAAGGAGTAGTTCAGAAGAGTAGACAAAGGAGTGTTGATCAGAAGAGTTGTGAGGTGAAGGAGATGGTGATGAAAGTCATGAGCATGTTGTTGAATTAGTATCATCTGTACACAGTTGTATCTTATGTTCTGAAGTTCATGAATAAGTGAAGGTTGTCAGGTTGAAGGTTTTGTTGGCATGAAGTTATAGTTTCTTATTTTGAGGAATGAATGTTGTCTATGGTGTTGTGAATGTTGCATTCATTGCCTCTTGTTGAAAATATTTGTATAAGTTTTGAAGGAAAGTGTAGAAGGTTTTAAACTATCAAAGGCACAGGAAGTTGCACTAAAGAAGCTCAGGAGACTACTTCGCATTCCTCCACATTTGAATACTTAGCCTTGTGGTTTCAAGGTTAGCCAAAGAAATATGTGAAGTATGTATGATCCAATTTTTAGAGCATAAGATTTACTGTTGTGCCTTCCAGAGCTAGTAGAGTGAAGACAATGGTATAATGTTGTTGCAGTTGCAAAGAGAGTATAATGGTCCACATTGCTCCACAGTTGAAGACATGATCTTGTAGCTTGGAAGATAGTATGATACAGGTGAAAGGTATGCATGATTCAAATTTCAAATGATAAGATATACCACAAAGGTTCTCCAGAGTCAACAGAGTAAAGACAAATCATTTTGTTGATTAGGGTTGATAGGGGGAGAATGTAAAAGCAACCGCATTTCATTGCATTACAATATTTACCTTTGTTATTTGAAGGATAAGTTCAGATGGTCTGTATGGTTTCTCTTTTCAAGTTTCAAGTGTTGTGGAATACTATAAGTATGATTTTCAATGTTCTATATCAAGACTGTGTAATCAGAGTATGCAAAGGATACCGGCTTCAGTGTTTGAGCATTTGCGCTAGCATGAAGTAGCATGAAATGATAAAAAGAGTGTATGGAAATGTTTTGCAAGTCATATAATGTTTGTAAAATGATCTGCATTATGTAATCTTGTTTCTCTAGTACCGCTTTAGGTCTGGAGCTAATGCATGAGAGGTTAATTGTTTGCTGAGCTGACTTGGTGTGCTTGGGTGATTGCATCATGTGTTTTGGAAGTGTGCGTCAGCATGGAAATGTGTGCTAAGGTAAAATAGGATCTAGTGATCAATTGGTATGAACCGCTTAATGGGATTTAATTCCTACATTACTGCAAATGATTTGGGATCTGACTTGATAGGTCATTGCACATTTCATGCTACTATTAGGATTAAGGTGCCATCAACCTTTTAAATCCTATGTAATTAATTATTCCTAATATTGTTTGTAAATCACCCATAAGGGATGAAGGGTTTCACCAGCAGCGGTTTTGTTTCAGCTACATGTTTATATCTAGTCCTCGACGCTAATTCATCCATGATAGGGGGTCGTAGGGTGGTTTCCCCCTTGTGAGGGGTCTAAGGGGAACATCCACTCAGCGAGGGGTCTGGGGGCCACGGTCCTTGGTGGGGGTTCGAGGGTAGCACCCTCGAAACCACATCTTATTTATATTTTATCATTGTAAATCTAGACCGTCCATCATTAGGTCACAGATCTGATGGTTGATATTATGTCATTTTTCTTGACCTAGAAGGCAACCCCCTTTTATAAGGATATTTGTATTACATTTTTAGTAGAGTTGAGAGTAATAGGAGGCGCTGGATTAAAGACTGAAGAAGGAGAGGAAGTGCATGTATTATAATCTCATATTTGAAGATAATACAACTTGGAGCCTCTTTTCTTGGTGGATTTTTTTACCTGAAAGGGTTTTCTCCATGTTACATACTGTGTTATGTGTTCAGTTCTTAATGCATGTTATTTCTGTGTAGTGGGTTTTATTTCTATTGCAATCTCCATTGATTCTACATTATTTAGAGGACATTAATAAGGTTTGAATCAAATTTTTGTTGTGTGGTTTGCACCTTCATTTCTAACATTTGGTATCAAAGCTTGGCCAGTTTTGATCTTGGGTGGTAATGTGAAAGTTTTTTAGCTGCAGTGGAAGATTTGGTTATTGTTTGTTTGTAGATCTTGTATAGATATCATGGCTTCATCCACTATTGCTTCTACATCTTAGTTGGACATTGAAAAGTTCAATGGCATGGGGTACAAATTGTGGAAGATGAAAATGGAGGATTTTCTAGAAGAAAGAAACCAGTGGTTGGTTGTTACGAAAGAGAAGAAACCTGATGATGTTGCTCCTAATGAGTGGGAAAGACTAGATAAAAAGGCACAAGGTATAATCCAGCTGTGTCTTGCAGATTTTGTTCTATTGAATGTTGTGAGTGAGAAGTCCACATATAGCTTGTGGAAGATTTGGGTGAGATCTACCAAGCCAAGAGTATGGTAAATAAGCTTTATTTAAAGTGTAAATTATTTTCCATGAAAATGAAAGAGTGTGAATCAGTTACAGAGCATTTGAATTCATTTATTTTGTTATTGAGTCAACTAGCATTTGTAGATGTTGAGGCGAATGAGGAAGATAAATGTATATTTCTTCTCTATTCTTTGCCTAAGTCATGGGAGGATGTTATTTTGGCTATCACTACTAACCTCACAGATCTGAAGTTGGATGCTTTTGTTTCAGTTTTGCTGTCACATGAATTGTGGAAGAAAAGTTTGGATAGTTCAGGGGATGCTCTTAGTGTCAGGGGAAGGTCTATAGAAAGAGGACCAGAAGGAGATAAGAAGGGGTCTAAAGACAAGTCTAAGGGTAATTCTAAGACTCCTAGAAAGAAGAACAGAGTCAACTATTGGAACTGTGGAAAGAGAAGACACGTGAAAAAGGAATGTAGAAACCTGAAGAAACAATGGCATTCCGCTATTGATAAATCTTCAAATGCAGGTGATGAGGTTTTACTTTTTTCATGTAATGTTTTTTCTCATGATCATTGGTTGGCTAACTCAGGATGCTCATATGACATGACCCCACATAAAGAATGGTTTTCCACATACGAAGAGTATGATGGAGGAAATGTGTACCTTGGGGGTAACTCTACATATCCTATTGTTGGACGAGGGAAGGTAATGTTGTGTTTCAGTGATGGGAGAATTAAAACCCTCCCTGGTGTTTTGCATGTTCCTGGATTGGCTAGAAATTTTATTTCTGTTTCAAAGTTGAATGATTTGGGAATGCATGTGACATTTGATAAGCATGGTTGTAGATTGGTGAGAGGAAACTTGGTGGTAGCGAAGGGGAAAAGATTGGGAACTCTATTTAAGCTAGAAGCCACTACTATTTGTAATGCCTCTTATGCATCTGAGGCTAATACTAAAAATACATGTATGTTGTGGCACCATAGATTGGGCCACATAAGTTAGTCTGGTTTAAAGACTATTTTAAATAAAAAATTGTTAGACGATTTATCCTATTTTGATGGCAGTTTCAAATTTTGTGAACATTGTGTGTTTGGAAAACATAGTAGATGTCCATTTCCTTTAGGCAGTAATAAATCTACTGATAAATTGGAACTTATTCATTCAGATGTTTTTGGTCCAGTGGATGTTGAATCAATTGGAAAATCTAGATATCTTGTTTCCTTCATTGATGATGTCTCAAGGTTTACCTGGATTTATTTTATGCATCACAAATCTAAAGTTTTCACTAAGTTTAAGGAATTTAAAGCCTTAGTTGAAAAGCAATCAGATTATAAGATAAAGGTTTTGAGATCTGACAATGGAGGGGAATATTGTTCTAAGGAATTTTATGAATTCTGTAAGCATGCAGATATTGTTATATAGAGAACTACTCTATATACTCCACAATAGAATGGAGTGGCAGAAAGAATGAATTAGACAATAATGGAAAGAGCCAGAAGTATATTGAGTGAATCACAGTTGAATAAATGCTTTTGGACAGAAGCTGTATGTACTACAAACTATTTGATTAACATATTTCTGTGTAAGGCTCTTGTTTCAACTCGTTATGAAATGTGGATAGGTAAGAAACCTTCTATTTCATATTTAAGGTTATTTGGCTATGAGGCTTATGTTCATGTGCCTAAAGAAAAATGAACTAAGTTGGATCCAAAAGATGAAAAGTGTACTTTCATTAGATATGGTGATAATGTAAAAGGTTATAAGCTTTGGAATCCACTAACCCGAAAGATTATCTATTCCAGAGATGTTATTTTTAGGGAACTTAGTGTTATTTCAGAACTTGAATAGCCAAAGGAAAAAGAAGAAAAGGTGAAGAGAGTGCATTTTGAATTAGAGCATGAAGATGCACCTCAAGAAGAACATAATGATGGATTGGAGGGTGAAGAAGTAGAAGAAGACTCAAGTGAAAGTTCTGATGAGGAAGAATCTATTGTGACAGAAGAAGTTGGTATAGATGAGCATGTAGAAGAACCTAAAGAGTCTATATTACTCCACCTCTAAGAAGATCCACAAGACAATGTAACCCAGTTGATAGGTATAGCCCACCAGATTTCTGTTGTGTAACCTAGATCCTATAGGGAAGCTATTCATGCAGATGATAGTGAGTCTTGGTAGTTAGCCATGTAGGAGGAGATGATGGCTTTAGACTCTTGTAACACCCGGGATCTTGTTCATTTTCCCAAAGGAAGAAAAACCATAAGTTGCAAGTGGGTCTTTAGGAAGAAGTTTGGAGCAGATGGTTCATTGGAGAAGTAAAAGGCTAGATTAGTAGCCAAGGGCTACTCCCATAGAGAAGGAGTTAATTTCGGTGAAATATTCTCTCCTATTGCTAAATTAGCTTCTATTAGATTTCTCTAATCCATTTCTGCAACTCTTGATTAGGAAATAGAGCAAATGGATGTTAAGACTGCGTTCTTGCATGGAGATCTTGAGGAAGAAATTTACATGCAACAGCCTACAGGTTTTGAGGTAAAAGGGAAAGAACATTGGATTTGTAGATTAAAGAGGTCTCTTTATGGTCTGAAATTGTCACCCAAAATGTGGTACCAAAAGTTTGACTCATTTGTGTTGAAATTGGGTTTTGTTAGTGTTATGTCGTAAAATGTCCCCTCGGACTTTTATCTCCTAAGTTTAGCTCCTAGGTCCCTTGGATTTAATCATGCATTTTAAAATGAATCCCAGAAAAAAATCCCCTGAAACCCATGACAAATGGGACCTAGGGGAGACTCTTGAGCTTCATAAAGTCCCAAAATAGGACCCTGGACTTGGATGCTTGTGCCCTAGTCTAGACCTATTTTGTCAAGGCCTAAATTTTAAATGTCCACAAAGTGACTGTTAAATGGTTTCCCTTTGTCAGCCTATTCAATTTAAATTATGAAAGTTTAGTGGGAATGCATAAAAAAACATGTTTAGGACTTCATTTTACACCTAGATGGATAATACAAACTTGTGATCTTGTGCTAAGGATATTCAAGGCTTTCATTGTGTTGAAGAGAAGTATTACGTTGTCTTTGTACTTGTTTGTTGCAGATTTGTCTTCATCAATCCATCTCCTCATGGCATGAAAGATCTTCATCTCCCCGTGAGAGCTTGACCTCCGAGGTGACATTTATTTTGTGTTTCAATCAATTTATCATATCATTTGATTTTGCCTTTGTCCACCAAGGATCTAACAATGGTGTTGGAAGGCTTGAATGTCATTCTAGGGCTTGACCGAGGCAAACTCCTAAACACCACAACCCCCAACCCCTCTCTTGTGATTGTAGGTTACAGGTGTTGGATCTTATGGAGAGGAGTTGCAGGAGATTAGAGCAGAGTATAAAGATTCCATATCTAAAGAAAATGATAGAAAATATCCCTGATTGGACATAGGCACCCACTCTTTTGTCCTCTAGTTTGGCAATGCCAGAAATCTCTGAGCAGGTTACAGTCAGAAGCATATTTTTATCCAAAGCCCTCAGAAAAAGTACTACATTGGACACTAGAGCCTATTGTTTCATCCTTGAAGTTTCCACTTTCTAAAATTCAAATCCTCGTATGTTTCTAATCTGCATTTAGTGCCTTACTATGCGAGCATTTGTTGAGTTTCACCTGTTTGTTTATGATTTTGCATAATTAGGGTTTTAGGCCTAATCGGACTAGGGTTTAACAAATTAATAAACAAATTCTAAATTTCCTTAAAATTCCAAGTGACACCAAACTTGTAGTTTAGTCCTTTTGCAAAAGTTGCAATTCAACTCGGTATAATGTCCTTGAATGTATGTAGTGAAAGGAGGATCTAATCAAACTATCAACCTCATCAACATTCCCTCTTTTCCTACATAACATTTTGGTGAACCCATGTTTTTTTCTTAATTTTGCACCATGTTGAGTGTTGTAAATCAGATTTGCATTCATACATTTCATATTCATCATCATACACTTGAAAATCTTGCATAAAAATTGATTTTTTTAAAAAACATTAGATATTTTTTGCTTACATTTAGACATAATTTACACTATTTTCCTTGCATATTATTGAAAACATTTAATTTTCTGATACTTACATTAGATCTGAAATAAATTACAACATTTCATCTTTTTATCATCATTTACCTTGCATTTTCATATCTCATTTCTAGGGTTTTGCTTGAAACTTTGCATTTTTCATATAACCTAGTAATTTCAAAAGCTAGGGTTTGTAACTAAAATCTTGTTTCAAATTTTATTACTCATTTTAACACTATTTCAAATCTGATTTTTGAATGTAGTGTGGCTGCATTGTGTATCTTGTCATTTACATTGAAAAAAGTGAAAAAATTAAGCATTTTAGGTGCATAAGCAAGCATAGTTTTTCTTTGTTTAATTGCATTTGTCATAAATATCATTCATTTAAGATCTTGCATTCATTTCCAAGAATATATTCATCTATCATTTGAAAATTTGGCATCATTCAATCCTCTAGATTGAAAACTGACATATTGCTAAATTACACATTGTGTATTTCAACAAGTATATTTTGCTCCTTAGGCTTGTTTTATTAGTTTGTGCATTGAGTGTTGTATACTTTTTCATGAGTTGTATAACCCGCTGCCCTAATAGAAACATCCCTCTAAGGAGAAGTCTTAGATTAATGGGTTCTAGTGCTCCTGATAGCAACGGTGTTCCTACATTGGAAAATCCATTGAACACCTACTTTACAAAAGGAGAAACACAAACATTGCAAGATATCATACCTTGTACAACTACAATGGAAGAACAAACATTTCATGATTTTGAGGATCCTATTGATATAATAACACATGTACCGGAGGAACAAATAAGCAAACTTGATAAAGAACTAGCAGATTTTCAAGCATTTGTGGAAAAAGAAAGGATAGTGGAAGAAGCTGCGCCTGTTATTCATAATTTAAGAGAGTTATTAAAAGAAGGACAAGATGGTGTAAACATGCTCCATGGCATAGTACATATAGTGAATCATAATGTTATGCCTGTGACTGAATGTGTGAACGTTATCAACAATATGTCATCACCAACTCATACACAAGTATCGGCACCTATACCTACTACCAGAATGTTTACTTTTACATCATCAATTCTCACCACTAATGCACATGCTTTTAGTAATGCTACCACTAGTATTGGAGTATCTAATGGCATTAATTCACAGAATTACAAGGTTGTGGGATTCAATTATCAAAACCTAGCACCTAGGGTGACTTCTTATATGAATAATCACTCTCAACCACCTCTCCATTCCACTTATTCTCAACCACCTTTCACTTACATTTATTCTCAACCACCTTCCACTTACAATCATTCTCAACCTCCTTTTGTTACCACTCACAACCAATCACCTCAAAATTTCATGACCATAGCTTCTAATTCTTCTCCACAACAAATCACATCTCCTAATGATGCCCTTTTAAATCAACTCTTGCAAAGCATGACTTCTTTACAATAGAAGATGACAAGCTTGACTAATCCTTCCCAACCTACTTTACCAACATAGCATGATCGTAATCCTCTATCTTATGCAATCCTGAGAACTCCTATGCCTAAAAAATTTGAGACTCCCTGCTTTGAAAAATATGGCGGTAAAGGTGATCCTAATACTCTTGTGGCAGCATTCACAGTGATGTGTAGTGATTTCTTCTTTGAAGAGGACTTGTTAGCAAAACTTTTCCCACGATCTCTCAAAGATACTACTTTTGAATGGTTTTGCTCTTTACCTCCAAATTCAATACATTCTTTCTCACAACTCATTGATCAATTATTACAACATTTCCAAGCAAACATTGGACATCAGGTCTTATTGATTGATTTAATTCATTGCAAGTAAGGTCTGAAAGAGAAGTTAACTGAATTTATTAGTCAATATCAAGCTCTCTATACATAGATTCAATACCAGATGAATGATGAGGATGTTTAGAAGGTGTTTATTATAAATCTACAACCTAACATCTATGATAAGATCCTTTTAATGAAGTATAGTTCTTTTTCAACATTTACGCACAACTCTTTGTGATGACCAACTTTCATCTAGTCAGTATGAGAACCAAAACTCATTAGCTCAAGGTGATCAAGCTTAAACCAGAACATCTCAAAAAAAAATTAAGAGGAACAACAAGAATTTTATTAAAATAAATGGGAAAAATTCAAACAATTTTTCACAAGTGTCCACTATCAATAATCCAAAGAGAGCATCGTTTCAGTTTTGACAACAACAAAGATAGTGTAGACACCCTAAAATGACCAAGTGGTCGCACTACTTGCATTTCGTCATTTCTTCCTATTCACCTACATTCAACGTTAATTAAATAATCGAATTATTTAATTAATTTCATCAAATTCTTCTAAATCTCCTAAAATCGACATTAATTGAATAAATTCTCTTTATTTAATTAATTAAATTAAATTCCTCTGTTATTCTTCCACAATTAAATAATTTAAATTATTTTATTTGATCATTATCCTCTTTCAAATCCCAAGTCTCCATTAATTAAATACATCCCATTATTTAATTAATTGATCACAAATTCCCTCTTATCCAAACAATTAAATAATTCCCAATTATTTAATTAAATCAAATCATTTTTTCTAAATTTGAATAAATCAAATCAAATTTATTTAAATCCTCTCAATCTCCAAAAATAAAATACAATCAAATATTTTATTTATAATCTTTTATTCTTCCAAATCATGCACAACAATTAAATAAATTTATTTATTTAATTTGCTTTCTTCTCTTCAAATTCTTCAAATATCTTTCAAATCTTCTAAAAATAAGTCTTCTTGTCCATGCACACAAAATTAAATAATTTATTATTTAATTTTCCCTCAAATCATGCAAAAGCAAATCTCAAGTTGAGTTATCTATTCACTCAACCTTGTTTTTATCAATTTCTCTTAAATTAGAAAAAAACTTTCTAATTTATGAAAAGCATGTCTTATCTTTAGAAAAGAAAGTGATTAACTCAAATAAAATAGCTTTTGATGTGACACATGTCGTGTGCACATTCATCATGGTTATTTGTTTTATCTCCTCCGTTGATTCTTTTGAATTATCTGGACCGTTGATCGATCTTTGTTGAAACCTATATAAACCCCCCTCATCTCCTTCACAATTCCTCTTCGATCACTTATTCTCAGGCATATTTAATAGGCTTTGAGCATACATCGCATCGATTGATCAACTTCACGATCTTTTGACATTGATCTTTAAGCACTTTACTTGCTTGTTGCAAACATGGTTTCGCAGCACTATTAAGCAATCCACATTCATCCAAAGGGAACAATACAAATCTCGGTAAAAGCTTTTATATTTCATTGATTTATTAGTATTGGCTTTTATTTAGATCGGTTCTCTTTATGTTGTTGGTTTTTGATTTAATTAGTTTGATTTAGTCAATTTTTCTCATACACATTTTGGCATGCCTGGTGGGACCCATTAATCCCTCTTTTTCTTTGAGAAATTAATTTTTTTTGAAGTACAGTACGGAACAGTGCACAAACATATAGAAACACGCTATTGGCAGTATAGTGAAGTGCTTTTGGAGGCATAGTACAATGCCCTCAGGCGATATTGCGGCGCCTTTGGTAGCACACTAGTGTGCTTTTAGACACACAGTACAATGCTATTGGTAGTAGTAGAGTGCTTTTGGCAAAACAGGGTTTTTTGACCTTGTTTGGTGATTTTTTTAGGGTTTACTCACATTTTTTCCATTGATCTGACTGACAAGCTAGTTTATTTGTCTTTCAAACTGTTTGTTATACTTCCTAAGCTGATGTATTTAGGAGTATTTTTCATATTGGAGTCAACCCATCTATTTGCGGCATCCTTTAGGTTTTTTTGATTCCAGGGTGTAGACCTATCAGATATTACTTGGCAGAACTTCAAATCAACCATAAAACCATGTCTAGATGTAATTATTTTGATAAAGTTTAACTTTTTCTGGATCTCAGACAGTACAGCGCTTTTGGGTATACAGTACTGTGCTTTCGGTAGAATAGTACTTCGCTTTCGGATCTAGGGTAGTGCTTTTGGTAGCATACTGGGTCACCTTTGGGCTGCATCAGATCACTTTTAGCAACACAGTGTAGCGCTTCCAGTTGATAGTAAGTCGCTTTCGGTAAGACAGTACACAACTTTTTGGTCAATTTGTTTTGTTTTTACTAACTTGTGAGTTTTGGTGGAACTAATTGACCTGTTGCAGCTTCTTATCACTCACACAGAGCAAATAGGTTTTTCTTAACATGTTCATGTAGGATGAGCATTGAAGAAATCTTGATTTATCTCACTAAGTCTTAGAAACATATTTCCTTCTTAAAGGGATAATTAAACAAATCATTTCAGCAATCTAAGTCTTAGGAACATATTGCTTTTCTTAAGGGACAATGGACATGTATGCGAAAACACCTGATTTTTTTAAGGGACAATGGACATGAATGCCAAACACTTCAATTTCATAAGGGACAATTGACAACTACAAACGTGTGTGTGCCTAATTTAGTTGCACCTTATTTTTCTTATAACGGGACAATTGAACCTTTGTTTGATGTGCTTGCTCTTACATTTCAGTGCTTCCTTTAGAAGGGCCTGCCTTTGGATTGTGCTTCATCCAAAAGGGATGACCCTAAGTGGAGTTTTCCTTTGAACTGTTATATAAAAGGGATAAGGTGAAAGCCAAGTCCTAACCGACATCAGCCTTACCTTGTGGTGCCAAACTGAAAAGAGGTGTACTAGCTCTTTGTGGAAACAATTTTCACATTGAGCAAAGTGTTTGATACTCTTAGTAGGATTGCTTAAAGCTTTTAGTAGCTTGTCATATTGCTCATAAGGCGTTGGTCCCTAAAAGTTACTAAGAACCATTCTAGATAGAGACTACCCGATCTACCTCCGAACATTGCGGTAATCATCAGTGCAAGGGGAATCAATTTAAGCCCTTAAGATACTCACCATTGGCTCCCTTAAGAAGAGATAGTATTCCCTTGGCCATAAAGCTCTTGTGACCTACTTGAGCTTTCCAAGGGGAGGGTGAGATACCCCTACCTATCATCTCTCGCAAAGATACAAAATATTTGACACCTTTATGGAATGATATTTTTATCGACGGAGTATTAAGCTGTGAGCTGATCTACTGCAATGAAACCTTGTCTCTAGGGATAAAAAGTGCTTGTTATTGATTGCAATTGTCTTATACCTATGGAAACATTGGGCTTTTTTGTGAGCCTTGAACATACAGTATCTATTGTGTCAGTCCTTTTTTGCCACATTATTTTCTGTGTTTTCTCTTGCCAAAGCAACTCCAATCAGAACCATATCCAAATCTATCAAAATTTGCCTTTTACAAACATCAGACACTACTTCAGCGCCTCTGGTATTACAGCAGCTCACCTTTGGTAGTACAGTAGATCACCTTTGGTATAGCAGTACCTCACCTCTGGCATCCCTACTTCAGCACCCTTGGTATAACAGTAGCTCGCTTTTGGCCATAGTAGCTCACCTTTGGCATAGCAGTAACTCGCCTTTGGTATTACAGTAGCATGCTTTTGGTTGCACAGTCCTGCACCTCTAGTCAAACAGTATAGCGCCTTTGGTCCAAAAAATTGTACATCAAAGTTTGTCTTTCCCAAGGCACAAGCAGATTCTCAGCATTACTTTTTGTCCTAGTGTATTCCATGGTAACCACTAGGCTCCAGCAAACTATGAAGTCCAAGCAAGTTGTCCCTAGGAAGTGCAAATCGCCTCCTCATACACCGCAATTAGGCTGTCTCAACATTACTCCCAAGGTTACTCCTAGGACACCTGCAAAAAAATCTACCAACTCTGCAAACATGCTGCAAATTGACCAACCAAGCAATCCTCAAGAAGGTAGGGTCCCTTTGGTAACTACACCTCAATACACCATTGGAATGCCTCCAGATTTTATACCACAAGGATATACCATCGATCAAGTCCCATCTCAAGAAGTGCGACACTTTGAAATAGGTCAATCCTCTCAAGAAGACGAACAAGATCTTGATGAATTCATACAAGATCCTAGAGCCATAGCCACCTTCGATAAAATCCTTAGTGAGAACCAAGATCACTTCTTTTGCTTGCTTGTAGAGAAAGGAGCCAAATTACCTCAAGATTTTGATTTATCCAATCTCAAAGACACAAACAACACCCAAGACACCATAACGGCGGTCCAAACCATGTCGACAGTGACCATGCCCTTACAAGAACAAGGCTCACAGGGGAGAACAATTGCACAATATAAAAATCCCCTTTATCAAAACCCAACAATAGAGAGGCCCATATCACCACTGCTGACCCCTATGGAGATCTACAAAAGACAACAAGAGACCCTCCAACATCAAGCAAAACTAGCCAAACAAGCCGCTATAGCTCAATCAAACATACCACAAGCTCCTAAAGTGTCCACACCAATTGCAAGTGGAATTTTGGTTACCCCATCATGAATAGGTTTCCCACCAAATTACAATCTAGGGAACAACTATGTAGCCATGCAACAAGGGTCTCAAAAAATGCCACCTCCTATATCATCACACCTTCATGTCTCTCAACCAACTAGAGTCATGCAATCCCAACCACAACATTCTTCTACACTCATCATCAATCAACCTCAACCATTGCAAAACACATCTACCTATGTCCCTCCACCACTATGATCATCAGCGTTAAACTTCTTCAACACCTTGCCTATCCACCCTCAACATTCCCAACATCAAGTTTCCCAAAGCTATGTTCCGCAATCATAACCTAACCCAACGAACTTTAGATTTCTGCCACCAAACTCTTTTCTTCAACCATCGCAAAGCCAACATTATTATCTAGTGCCACCCCCACCTCCTCTAAATTAAAGCATGCAATTCCAACCCAATCTAAACCCAATACACAATGCATATGACCCCAACCAATCTTATGACCCTTATAACACCAACGCCCATGGCTTACATTACAATCTTCCATATGGGCAACAACAACCACTTCTAGGACAACAGGAGATGTTTTTAAACCCTCCCACAATGATGGAGCTAAAAATTGCGGAAGTTCAACAGCAGCTATCAGATCTTACGTTTGGCCACACCAAGAAGACCTTCTCTTTGGAAGAAGTGTGTCCATATCCTTTTTATCGGTCATTATCCATGATTCCTTTTCCTCAAAATTTCACTATTCCCAAATTTGATAAATACAAAGGAAAAGGTGACCCAAAAGACCATCTTAGGGAATTCTATCTTGCTTGCTTCGAGGTCTCACATAATGACACATATCTTATGCGTCTCTTTCCTCGTAGTCTTGGAGGTCAAGCTATAGAATGGTTCTCACATTTATCCATGGGAATCAAATCTTTTAACGAGCTAGTAGAGAAATTTGCCACCCATTTCTCCTACAATGTAGAGCATGAAATCTCCATGACTGATCTATGCAACAACAAATAGAAAAATGGAGAAACCTTCATTTCTTTCCTTCAACAATGGAGACAAATGGCTAGCAAATTTTCATTCAAGATACTCAAAAAGTATCTTGTTAGCATATTCGTGCAAAACCTCAACCAGGAATTGGGTTTTCACTTGCAAATTCTTAGTGTTACAACCTTTGATGAAATTACGTACAAGGGAATCAACATTGAAAAGGCCCTCATTGCTAAGGGTGTGGTCAAAATCTTCAAAGAAATGAAAGACAATGCTCCTCATCAATAGACAAATGATAAACCAAAGTTTTGGAACAAAAACAAAAATGTGGTCAACAATGGGGTGGTCGATTCTAAACATGTCCAGACATTGCAAACGTCGCTGCAGCTTTCCAAACCAAGTCAAGCTCCACCTCAACAACAACAATAGTAAAGACAACCTTATCAAAACCAACAACAATGACAACAAGAGCGACCTCAATAGGATTACCCTCCACGGTGTCAATTCACTCCCTTGGGAGTGCCTATAGAGTCAGTCCTACAACAACTTTTACACAAAGGGCTCATCACCCTACCAGATGCTCCCCCATATGGAGACCCTGTTTACAAAAATGCACGTTACAGAGACAATAAATATTGTGAATTCCATATGAGAAAAGGGCACAAAACTGCATCATGCATGAAACTCAAGTACCTAATTCAAAATCTCATCAAAGGCAACCAAATCACTTTTGAAGATGAACCACTAGCTCAACATATGAATAAAGACCTCAACATGTACAAGGAACCATTCCCTCACCATGGTCCACCTCCTCCTCAGGATAAAGGTAAAGGTGTCAATCATGCTTCCACTTCCTTTGACTCCATTGTGGGTCATTTTGAAGAGAGTCGAGTGTCTACCCTCACAATCAAAGGCAACTCTACGGATTGCGCTGTTACAACGTGTCGTAGTTGTGTCACCATTCGTGGTCCTACACCTAGTCTCCCAACTCAATCTGATTATAATCTTGTTGAACATCTAGGGAAAACACCAGCACAGATGTCTATCTTAGACCTCCTATGGTCATCACCTGCACATAGAGTAGTGCTAGAAAAAGCCCTCCAAGAGTCAAAGGTTCCTACCAACATCGCTGTCGTGGATTTCCAAGCTATAGTAGGTAACATTGCTTCACCCTACAATGTGGTATTCTCTGAGAAAGACCTCCCTTCCCATGATCCGTGTCACAATGATGCCCTTCATATTGAGGTTCTCATCCATAAGTGCAAAATCAAACGTATACTCATAGATGGTGGTGCTGGTGTCAACATCTATTCTTTAAAGTTACTTAAGCAATTGGGATACTCTGAGGATCATGTCAACATGGATAAAAGTATTACAATCAAGGGATATGATGATGTTGAGTGCCACTCAGAGGGTGTTATCCAGTTACCTATACAACTGGGCCCCGTTATGCTAGGAACCAGGTGCCAAGTCCTTGATATTGAACTGCCTTACAACATTATCCTAGGCCACCCATGGATCCATGTAATGAAAGCTATTCCCTCCACGTACCATCAGTCCCTCAAGTTCCCATTTAATGGTACGGAGATCACTATCCTAGGAGACCCCAATCCTTTCAAATTTTGTCATGTCTTGCAAGGTAGCTATAAGAATTGCAACCAAGTGCCTAAAAATGACAAAGCCCTTGAATCCCCACTTTATGTTGATCTTGAAAATCTGACACAAGCCTCTACAAGTGAACCTAAACCTCTTCCTAAAATCAAAGCTCACATTCGTGATATAGGCTTTGGAACGTATGATATCTCAAAATCTTGTTGTGTAGAGCGGATGCCTTTATCCCCTAAATCTTACGGCCAACTGCCCATTGCCAAAGTAACCAAAAAAGTAGCTATTCCTCCCCCAACATTTCTAATCCAATTCCAATAGTGAAAATTATTGGAAGAGGAAACTATTGAGGACATTTATTCTTGGCTCTATAAAGAGAAAGAAACAGTTACAATACCAGTCAAGCAATATGGCAATGGCTTAAGGATAGTCAAAAACATGGGCTATAAAGGTAAAGGTGGCCTTGGGAAACAAAATCAAGGCACAATGGAACCCATTATTGTGACAAAGAAACTAGAGAAAAAGGGTTTAGGATTTGGTAGAACGGTACCGCACGCCTTGGACATCAAGTATATCCTCGATGAGGTGGCTGAAACTTTTCCTGCTGATTTGCCATCTACTGTGGATATCATCAATGACTCTTCCCTCCACATGACCAACCTATTTGCAAAATCCTCCATTTTTATGCTATCCCCCATATCCTTAACCTCCACCACAAACACCCAGAATGTCACGCTTGTCTACCCTGAAATTATTGATTGGGACCAACAAGGGTCCCCCGTTATAGATGTATTTCAGAATGACGAAGCTCTAGTTGAGTTCATGGGACTTTGGGAAGGTATCCCTCTTGGCAATCATAAAGCAAGTTTTGTAATGGAACTAGAGCCAACAACTTATTTTGGTGAGAATGCCAAATCCTTCAGTCATAAAAGTGAAAATAAAGAAAGATCTCTAGGTGAAAACCACACTGTGGCACCTCCTGATCACAAAATAGTAAAAACAAAGGACGTATCCAAAGGTGAAAACCCAACTGTGGCACCTAAGGATGGAGGATTTGACCTTCCCCTACCATCTAAGTATCAAGAGAAGTCAGCTCTCCTAGTGGAAGATTCTACAGAGATAAACCTTGGCATAGAGCAAAATCCAAAGACCACATTCCTAGTAGCATCATTATCAGAAACAGAGCACAGGAATCTTAACACATTCTTCTTATAGAGAACCATCAACTTTGCATGGACCTATGCTAATATGCTAGGGTTAGACACTAAGCTAGTTGTTCACTATCTCACAGTGGATCCAAAAGTTAAACTGGTCAAGCAAAAATTGAGAAAGATGCACCCACAGATAGCTCTCTTAGTAAAAGTGGAAATACAGAAGTTGTTAGATGCAAAGTTCATATGACCTATTGATTATTCAGACTGGGTATCAAACATTGTACTTATGTCTAAACCCAATGGGCGCATCTACATGTGTAATGATTTTAGAGATCTTAACAAAGCATGTCCCAAAGATGACTTTCCTTTACCAAACATTGATATTATAGTGGACTCGACAGCAGGACATGAAATGCTTTCTCTCATGGATGGATTCTCAGGCTATAATCAGATAAGGATAGTAGAAGAAGATCAACATAAAACAACTTTTACTTGTCCTTGGGGTAATTATTGTTGGTGTGTCATGTTGTTTGGTCTAAAGAATGTGGGGGCAACCTATCAGAGCAATGACAGTGATATTCCACGATCTCTTTCATCACATCATGGAGGACTATGTGGATGACATACTAGCTAAATCTTCTAGGGTAGATCACATACAAGTTCTAGGATAGATCTGTGATAGGCTCAAGAAATACCAAGTAAGACTCAATCCAAAGAAGTGTGTCTTCGGTGTAACATCAGGGAAGCTGTTGGGATACATTTTATCTCATAGAGGCATCGAAGTAGACCCCCAAAAAGTAAAATCTATAGTGGAGATGCCTCCACCAAAGAACCTCAAAGCATTAAGGAGCCTTCATGGAAGGTTACAGTCCATTAGGCATTTCATCTCATAGCTAGCAGATAAATGTCAACCATTTCAACACTTGCTCCGAAAGGATGTCTCATTCCGATGGGATTATAAGTGTCAAGCAACATTTGATCAACTCAAAGAGTATTTGGCTACACCTCCTGTACTGGTTCCACCAGTTACTGATAAACCTTTGATATTATACATCTCAACTACAACTTTGGCCTTAGGGGCCCTTCTAGCACAAAATGATGAAATGGGAAAAAAGCATGCAATTTATTATATCAGTAGAACCTTGGTGGGATATGAACTCAATTATTCACCGATGGAAAGATCTTATTTAGCAGTAGTGTTCGCTTCCCAAAGACTATGGCATTACATGTTGCACCAACACACAAATCTTATAGCCAAAATTGATCCCTTGAAGTATCTACTAGCAAAAGTAGCTCTTACAGGTAGACTAGCTAAATGGGTCATGATACTTAGTGAGTTTGACATTGAGTATATGGATCATAAAGCAATCAAAGGACAAGCCCTAGTAGATCAACTAGCAGAAGCACCCATGACTGATACACACCCTATGGTAGCAGACTTTCCAGATGAGAATCTATTTACTCTTTCCAACTCAATAATGTGGAAGTTGTACTTTGATGGTTCCTACACACAGCATGGATCAAGGGCCGGCATCTTGTTTGTCACACCCCAAAATGACTATATTCCAAAGTCATATTGGCTAGCATTTCCTTGTACCAACAACATTGCCGAATATGAAGCACTCCTCATAGGTCTCAATACAGTAGTTCAATGGGACATCATAGAATTACAAGTATATGGAGACTCACAACTAGTCATTCGGCAAGTCATAGATGAATACCAAATAAAAGATGAAAAGTTGGTCCCCTACAAGCAACTAGTGGATGCCTACAAACCATACTTTTCTAGCATCACATTTGAGCAAATTCCAAGAGAGCATAACAAGGCTGCAGATTCTATGGCTTCTGTAGGGTCACTTATAGACATGCCTACAAATACACAGAAATGCAAATTCTTGATCGAGCAATTGTTGATACCAGCCGTCGATGTTCCCATTACTGAAATCATCTGTGAACTTGTTGGTCCCAATTCCCCATGGTATGAAGATATCTATGAATACCTTAAACACAATACCTTCCCCCCTGACCTATCATCCACCCAACGCAAAACCTTTATCCATCAATCCTCCCATTACATCATTCTGGGTGATACACTATATCGTTGGAGTCTCGATGGTATCCTCTTACGATGTCTTAACATGGAAGAAGCCGAAGCTACCTTACGAGACATACATGAAGGTGTCTATGGTGCACATTCTACCAGTCCTAATCTCACTAAGAAGATACTCATAACATTTTATTACTGGCCTACAATAGAGCAAGATGCTGTACATTTTGCTAAGAAGTGTCTACAATGCCAGTAGCATGGGGATTTAATTCACGCACCAGCTCATGAACTACAGCCTGTGACTACTCTGTGGCCTTTTTCTCAATGGGGTCTCAACCTCGTAGGACAAATCCACCCATCCTCATCCAATGGCCATAAGTTTATCATTACTGCCACTGAGTATTTCATGAAGTGGGTTGAAGCCATTCCCATGACCTATATCACCGGTAAGCAAATAGCCAAGTTTATCCTAAACTACCTCATATGCCAGTATGGTATTCCCCAAGCCATTGTCACTGATAATAGGAGATCATTCAAGAATCAAGATGTCTGTGCCTTATGCACATAATACAATATCCAACATTGCTTTTCAACTCCTTACTATCCACAAAGTAATGGCCAAGCTGAGGCTTCCAATAAAACCATTCTCAAAATCCTCAAGAAGACATTCAATGAAGCTGGTCGTGATTGGTACTTGCAATTCAATCCCGCCCTATGGGCCTACCGCACTAGTATCAGAACACCAACTGGTACCACACCATATGCCTTGGTCTATGGCTCTGAAGCCATCCTACCTATAGAGGTCGAGATCCCATCCCTCATAGTATCCATGCAAGACCTGATTTCTAGAGAGGAGTATCGCACTTCCAGATTAGCTAAGCTAGAACTACTAGATGAAAGACACCTTGCTGCGCTTAATCATCTTCATGTCTACCAAAACTGCCTCTGACGTAATTACAACAAAAAGATCAAAGAAAGATAGTTTCAAGTTGGTGATCTTGTACTCAAGGAGAATTAGAGAAATCAAGCAAACTGAGAAAAGAAGGGCAAGTTTGAGCCTAACTGGTTAGGTCCCTTTATTGTCATAGCAGCATATGGATCGGAAGCTTATACTTTAGCTACACCTGACGGCATTCCTCTAGGTGAGCCACTTAACAGTGTCCATCTTAAGAAGTTCTATGCCTGATCCTCAGAGTATTCCAAAAAAAAAAATCCAAAAAAAAAATTCGTCCTCTGGTGAAAACCTGGTAAACAGGTGCCTTGGATAAGTACCATAGTGAAAACCTGGTAAACATGTGCTATGTGTAGAGTCAGCACCCATCATCTATCGAGTCTTGTTCATCACAATGTAGCTTCATCCATCCATCCATAATAAAACCATTGACCTTGTTTGCATTTCCATCTCCCTATCTAGTATAGCTTGGAAATTTGTCAATGTCCATCATCGTCATCCCATGTCTTGATCTGTGTCAACAGTTAACACTGTCTTGTCCTAGGTCATGCTTTCTATGTCAATCATCCATGCGAATTCCTCTACTAGAATGGTGGCAATTCCTTCCTTAACCTCAGTCTAGGAGTGGTTCCTTGTTCGTGGTTCACAATACACACTTCAATCTTTTCTCCCTTCTGCAGATAAAACCCTTTAACGGACACATCGCTCCTACGATAAGGCTATTATCTCCCCAACACTTTTCCTACATCATCACAACCAACCAGAACTACATATTATCATCTTCTCAGTCTTAAGGTACCTTGATCCCATGGATATGGGTATGTAGGCAGTCTAGAATATGAAGGAAGTATCCAATACTCAGGTATATAAGATCTCCCCCTCACCACCTTGACCCATCTCATCACTCTATCTAGAACTACATATTATCATTTTCATTTTCTTCATAGTGTGCCTTGATCCCGTGGATACAGGGTATGTAGGCAGTCTGAATACGAAGGATGTATCTAGTACTCAGGCACACATGATCCATCATTCTCCACCCGTCTCAATCTAGTTGCACTTCATCCTTCTAGTCTTCTGTTTATCAAAATCCATTTGCCTCAACTTGACTAACTCAAGCAACAAGCTAGCGCATCCTTTCAAAGCAAAAGTCCTTAACAAGCTTGAAGCAAAGTAGCTTTCTTCTAGAGTCAACTACTGTCCTACTATTCTGATTGCCAATATCAGCTAAATCCTGCTTAACCATAGCACCAGATCCACAAGCTTGTCTTTTGAAGAGTGTTCCATTGTCGAGACCAACACACGCATCTCCTACGACATGCGGCATTTCCTGCAGCAAGACATTATCTTTTTAGGTAGATAGCACCCTTTAACAGACACAGAATTCCTATGATAAGGATGTTATCTTTCCTATCCAATCTACCCTGAGCAACCTCTTTGGCAAGAGAATATGTCAGCTGTATGTTTACTTTGTAAGTCAGTCACTTTGCTTTTTGGTTTATCGTTTGTTCCTTTCCCATTACCTATTTAAGACTACCTTGATTTATCTATAATCTTGGTATGTTGCGATGCAGTATGGATTGGGGGCATAGTCATTGCTTTTGTGTGCCATGTTTGAGGAATGATCTTTAGTATCTTTCTTAACATAATATTTATCTTGTGTGTGTTATGACCTAGCATCTTACATATTAATATTCTTCTTGCATTTACATGTATTGAAGTTTATTTTATGTTCAAGACTATGGCTCATTCACATGTACCAACAAGGTCATATTATGTCTAATGGATCTAAGTTCAAACTGCTTGCTTGCAGAGTTGACGTCTACGCACTCAGATATTACAGCACCTTGGTCTTTTATACCTTGGTGGCGAACTATCCACGTGCTATATCAAAAATAAGGATTGCTCTTTATATACAATTGTGAAACCAATGCAATAAGCTCATCATTCATCCATTCACACAACCTTTATATCATTTTCATTGCAAAGATTGATCAACAGTCTCTGTCTGCCATGTCCTCTTTTTTATTCTCTCTGGTGCATTTCTGCAAAACCCACATGTTAGATATCACAGGTCTGCCATCTCCTCTTTTTCTTCTCTTTGGTGCATATCTGCAAAACCCACATGTTAGATATCACAAGTCTACCATCTCCTCTTTTTCTTCTCTCTAGTGCATATCTGCAAAACCCACATGTTAGATATCAGTAGTCATAGCATCTGCATCATGTCATGACATGTCATAGCATCTATATCATCATACATCTATGTCATCATGCATCTAGAAGCATCATACAAGTAATATATGTCATCACATCCATGTCATCAAGAAGTGCATACACAAAAAAATAGGAACATCAGTGAGCATAATAAGGTCATCATATATACAAAATGTCTATGTCTACATCAATAGTCCATATGTATACATCCAAATATACATCAATATAGTACATCAAGGCTCTCAAGAGCCCACAAAATATACATTAGGATGCACACAGACATCAGTCCAAAATGATACAAAAAGATACAATATACAAATGTGCATGCTCTAGTGGGTAGAGATGCCCTCCTACTGTGGCCCTTGTCCTCCACCTGTGCTCAGTGCAGGTCCCTCAGATGGTCCTCCTCTCCCGGCTCCTCCTCCTCCCCCTGGTGGCACAAATGGTCCTCTCACTGAGGATAGTGACTACCCTGTCCTGTGAGACCCTGATGCTCCAGACCTGCTCCTCTCTATAGCTCAGCTCTCGCTGCGCTGCTAGCACCGCACCTGCGTAAAGTGCCCTATAGTACTCTGCCTCCCTCCCGGTTGACACTAGCTCTCCTTGCACACGGATGAGCTCACTATAGAAAGTCCTCTAGTCGACACCCAGTGCATGATGTGCCTCATCTCTCTCCCGTCTAACCCTCTGTAGTGTGGCCTCTGCTGTCAACCGTAGCTCGGCCTCTGCATCTCTCTCTTGAGTCACTTGGGCTAACTACCTGTCATCCACTGCTGGTGCAGGTGCGATCTGCACCTGCACCTGTGCCTGGATCTATAGTTGTGCCTATGCGTGTGCTAGGGCTATCTGTGCTACTGTGGCTACCTGTGTCTGTACCTGTACTAAGGCCTCAGCCTATCTTGCCTCGGCCCTCGTTGCATCCCTGTCTCTCCGTAGCCTCACCATACGAAGCTCTAACCATGTCCTCCAGGATATCTCCTCCTATAGTAGCCTCTCAGCCCTCTGTAAATCAGTCTCTACGACCGGGTCCTCAGCCCCCACCATCTTTGCATCTGCTTGTGAGCCTCTAGCCTCCCCCACTGCCTGTTGTCTTGCTGCTCTGGCCTCTCACCTCATCCTGGCCCTTGCACCTGGGACTAGTACCTCCTCTACTGCACCTGCCACCCCTAGTGTCGTCAGTCACACTGGCCTATGTGTTTGCCAGTACCTATCATACTCTGGCAGTGTTCTTGGGTTTGCCAGTCCTGAATCCCAATCCCATCTCACTGGGACAAGTCCCCGTAACTCTGCCAATGTTGTAGCCACTGGAATCTCTGCATCCCAGTCCCCTACCTCTTGCCATGTCCTCACATGTGCCACCTCTCTTGCTGGCAACCCTTGTGGCACCCCAAACTGCCTAAGTACCCGCTCTGGCAGGTATCTCTCTATAGTATCTGTCCGCCTCCCAAATAAGTACCAAGCCTATCTACAGTACATCAATTGCTCGTGCTCGTCCTCCCACTCCTCATAGAGTAACCATGGACTCCAAAAAAATAGGTCCATCTCATTGATCTACTGCATCCAGTGGCTAACAAACCCAAGCCTCCTATGTGTAATGAATCCCTCGTACAAAAATGCGTACGGCTCTTCCCTCTCCCGATGGCGCTGTGTCATAGGTCTGATCACGGAGATATGCTCCCATGCCCATACCTGTAGTAAAGTCACTCATGCTAAGAGACTGCGGCCCCTCCTGTAGACGTAGTAATGCATGTCGTGGTACAACTGTCCAAGCACACAGGGGCCCCATGCATACTATGTCCCATGTGTGAACATCCCTAATAGTACGGTGTCCCATCCAACAGATAGTCCTTTGGATCACCTGTCTGGACACAGGAAGCCACCAATCAGTGATGCCACTATCCATCTGATCCTGTCACAGAGCCGTGGGACGTCTGCCCACCGAATCTCACCATCATCTATCCATAGGTCATCCATGCAGAACACCTCTACTAAGCCCACCTCGC
Organism: Cunninghamia lanceolata; assembly: GCA_027924645.1. Lineage (NCBI taxonomy): Eukaryota > Viridiplantae > Streptophyta > Pinopsida > Cupressales > Cupressaceae > Cunninghamia > Cunninghamia lanceolata. Next base: position 8,021,286 of record BSBN01000082.1, read on the forward strand.
CTCGCCTCGTGCTGGGTCGAAGTCCACTCTCTCCTCGTCAATCTGAATCCTTAGGATATGATACACATCCTCCAGCGTCACTGTCGCCTCCCCCGTCAGAAAGTGAAATGAGCCTGTCTCACTGTGAAACCTCTCCACCACTGCTGTCACTAGGGCGAGATTCACCTTAATGTGTGTCAAGTGCGCAACATGCCACAATCCCGCGTGCTCTAGGAATGTGTCCTCCTCCCATGTCAGATGTACTACCTCATGTGCTATAGGGTGGTGTCTCTCTCTCGACATTAACGGTGGCATAATCCTCTACATCCAAGAAACCACTTGTCAGTTAGTTTAACCATTTCTTCATAGTCCTACTGACATCTATTCAATGCCATGACCCTAAGACCAACTCTCCCCTTCTCTAAACTCAGGTAGTCAACCCTTCGATCACCCCTAACTATTGCATTCTTCTAGCCTAAACCAAAAGCGACTTGTTATGCACAAGAGCGCTACCCTGTCTTAGCAAAAGTGCCATACTGCATATGTAGGAGCACTGCACTATCTCACCCCAAAGGTGACTTGTTTTACAATTGCACTTTTCTATCCCGCCAACCGTGCCTCATTGCATTACCAGAGGTGACCTATTTTTCTTCCTACCCCACCATCCACGCATTGCTACCTAGCCAACCACGCTGTACTGCTCTACCAAGAGCGCTGGAGATTCATACCAATTGTGCTACAACGCGACGCCCAAAAGCCAATAGCGCTGTGTTTTTACCACTAGCGCTATACTTCCCTACCAACGTCACTGCAGCGTGCCAAAAGTGCCTAACCTGACTACCAGGTGCGCTAAACTATCCTAAAGTGCTTTTGGCTGACCTAAACTCCCTCCCTAAACCTAGCCCTAAACTACCCTAAAATCTCAAAATAAAATGAGGTTTTTAGACACTTACCGCTACCGGAGCTCCTGCTGGCATCCCGTACATCTGTACTAACTCCGCCTGATGTCTGTGCGCTAGAATCAGCATCTCTTCCCACTGTCTACTTCTTCTCCACTCTTCTCTACACTCTAAATTTAGAAACTCTTAGTGTGCAAATGAGGAGTGTGGTCCCCATGGGCCCTATTTATAGTCTCCTGCCCTCATTTTTTTCTTCCCAACCCATCCTGCTTTTCCTACTCACTTCTTGCGCAATCGTCTCGTCGAGCGTCAACCCAGTTCTTCTGTTGCTTCCCTGTCTTCCTGCTCAAGGGGGCATACACTGGGGCAACTACCTACACTGGGGCATAAAAAATTGTATCATGTCTTCAACAATCATTTTCTTTAACGCAACGCTGTAAACTGCATCGCATCAAAGAGGGGCAAAATGTAGACACCCTAAAATGACCAAGTGGTCGCACTACTTGCATTTCGTCATTTCTTCCTAATCACCTGCATTCAACATTAATTAAATAATCTAATTATTTAATTAATTTCATCAAATTCTTCTAAATCTCCTAAAATCGACATTAATTGAATAAATTCTCTTTATTTAATTAATTAAATTAAATTCCTTTGTTATTCTTCCACAATTAAATAATTTAAATTATTTAATTTGATCATTATCCTCTTTCAAATCCCAAGTCTCCATTAATTAAATACATCCCATTATTTAATTAATTGATCACAAATTCCCTCTTATCCAAACAATTAAATAATTCCCAATTATTTAATTAAATCAAATCATTTTTTCCAAATTTGAATAAATCAAATCAAAGTTATTTAAATCCTCTCAATGTCCAAAAATAAAATACAATCAAATATTTTATTTATAATATTTTATTCTTCCAAATCATGCACAACAATTAAATAAATTTATTTATTTAATTTGCTTTCTTGTCTTCAAATTCTTCAAATATCTTTCAAATCTTCTAAAAATAAGTCTTCTTGTCCATGCACACAAAATTAAATAATTTATTATTTAATTTTCCCTCAAATCATGTAAAAGCAAATCTCAAGTTGAGTTATCTATTTACTCAACCTTGTTTTTATCAATTTCTCTTAAATTAGAAATTTTTTTTCTAATTTATGAAAAGCATGTCTTATCTTTAGAAAAGAAAGTGATTAACTCAAATAAAACAGCTTTTGATGTGACACATGTCGTGTGCACATTCATCATGGTTATTTGTTTTATCTCCTCCGTTGATTCTTCTGAATTATCTGGACCGTTGATTGATCTTTGTTGAAACCTATATAAACCCCCCTCATCTCCTTCACAATTCCTCTTTGATCACTTATTCTCAGGCATACTTAACAGCACTTTGAGAATACCTCACATCGATTGAGCAACTTCACGATGTTTTGACATTGATCTTTGAGCACTTTACTTGCTTGTTGCAAGCATGGTTTCGCAGCACTATTGAGCAATCCACATTCATCCAAAGGGAACAATACAAATCTTGGTAAAAGCTTTTATATTTCATTGATTTATTAGTAATGGCTTTTATTTAGATCAGTTCTCTTTATGTTATTGGTTTTTGATTTAATTAGTTTGATTTAGTTGATTTTCCTCATACACAGATAGTTTACTCAATTATCTGATTCACTACATTTTATTATGAATCAAGTGATGAAAAATAATCTCTTGAAGCTTCCTCCCATCAAACCATTGGATAGTAATAGAATGCAAGGACCTCACTTTGATGCTAATGATTTTTGTCCTTATCATCGACAACAAGGGCATGCTACTGAATGATGTATGTATCTTAGACATGAAATTCAAGACCTCATTAACTCAAATGTAATATAGGTAACTGGTGTGAATGACAATGGAAATAAGTTAGTTGCCCCTCCGAATCAGAATTTATAGATCTTTACTAATCCATTTCCTAAGCATAATGACAATAATATGGTAGAACAAAACACAATTGAGCAAGAAGATGACTATCTAGATTATGATGAAATAGTTGGTATGATATAAGTGGATAAGGAGAAGATTGAAGACTCACCTCGTCCACGAGGAAAAGGTATCTATGCTAAGGTTCCTCCATTGTTATCCCTTCAAGGATCATGAGTTAATCAAGATGTACCAGATTTACAAATTGAACAACCATGACAAGATATTATGATACAAGGAAAGGTTGCCACGATAGAGAATACCTCATTCTTCCATGAAAAGCTTAACACGAAATCAAAGGATCAAAAAAGAACAAGGCATTTATCATCAGTGGGAAATAGCAATAATTCCCCTCCTCACAAGCAACAAAAAATTTCAAATATACAGGGATTTGAGAAACAAGTACCGCATGACCATCCTAGAAATATGAATCAATCAGGTACAAACTACTCACACTTTTTACAAAACTTGATGGATCACCTTTCTAAGATGCTCACAAGTTTGGACTCCTCTTAAATAAAATACAAATATATATCTATATATATGTGTTGTGTTCCCCCGTGATGTGTTATGTGTTGTTTAGGCCTCCTTGGATGACCTTTGATACTTTTGTAAGGTCAAGGATACTGAGAGACCACCTCTATTGTGACCATTCTTCTATTTGTTTCATCATTCTTCTATCTTTCCTCTCCTTCATTTTATTGTTGTGTGTCATGCCTTAGGGGCATAACGTTGCGATTGATGACTTGGGGGCATCCTCTTACATGGTGTTCCTAAGGCACTTATTCTCCTCTCTCATTTTTATTGTTTACCTTCTTCAATGATTCTACTTAGTTGGTGGATGATGAAAACAAACAAATATTGATATGGACCATGCATCCCTTCAGCAAGAAAGCAAAAATGGACCTAGTCCATACATGAAGATGGGGTTGATCTATATATACATCTAATGCTTGACTAGTAGAATCACTCCATGTGATGTATCATTTTGTTGCATTTCTTGTGACTAACATTTTACAATCCACTCAATCTACTCTTGTACACTTTGAATGGTATCTCACCTTGTTGCTACACTCAGTTCTGAGGTACCAGTAATATAGCCCAATGGTTATACTTAGCTCTGAACCCAGGAGTATAACCTTGGTCCTTGATGTGAATGTTTTCATGCATAACTTTCATGATGTAATATGGTTATCTTAGAGTAAGATTTTTTAACCATCTTGTTGTTTATCTTATCATATTATATCAATGTGTTTGTGGGAACATTTGGTGATCGTAAGCACATGTCACCTTGGGGGCATGGTCTTTTTGAGAGATTTTGTTCCCTTGCATTTCTTCTCTCTACCTTAATGTGCTTGATATTGGTACACGACATCAACCACCTTAAGGTGGGGGCATATATAATGATATATGTTTGATGATTTTGATACTAACGAAGTGTGTTTGTAAGCCCTCTCCATGAGGCAGGATGTTGTATCTCTGACGCGAGTGCACATCCTTATATCAATTGCAATAAAAAATCCCTCTCTGTGAGGTGGGAGAATGTATCTCTTGAGATAGTGCATATCCTTTTATACAAAAGCCCTCATTGCAAGGCCGGATGGTGTATCTCTTGAGCTAGTTCACATCCTTTTATTGCAAAAGTCCTCCGCAGAGGTGGGATTGGATCTTGAGACTATCCTCCCTTAAGCATGTCTTTAGCGGTTGTTGTGGCATAAGCCCAACCATCAAGTGTGTCTGTAGTGTGTTTGAGATGGTGGGACTTAGCAATAAGCTCCTTCCATCACTCATGCATGTCGTGTTTAAGATATATAGTAAGTCTATGGCATGCTATATGATGCTCATGTATTTCATGTGTCTTCCATGTGTTTTTCATTGTGTGTGGTGTAAAGGGTGTGGTGATGAGTTCCCCCACACTCAGGTTTTGTTTGGCATGTCTTCCCTCGTGTGTAGTGTAAACGGTGTGGCGATAAGCCCCCCCTACACTCAGGTTTTTTATGGCATGTTTTCCCCCTAGTGTAGTGTAAAGGGTGTGACGATGAGGACCCCCTAAACTTGGGTTTTGTATGGCATGTTTTCCCCCTGGTGTAGTGTAAAGAGTGTGGCGATGAGTCCCCCCTACACTTTAGGTTTTGTATTATGTGCTTTTTAGGATTTCATTTTATATATGAAAATGTTATGAAAATGCCATATCAATGTATTCATCATGTTTTGCATGTCTTCAATATTGTCTTCTCCATGTCTTGCATGCTTCCTACTGTCTTCATTGTATTTTGTGTGTCTGTGATGTGTCTTCTAGTGCTTACCTAAGATTAGGGGCTAGAAATAGTCCTCTAATCTTTGTGTATGCCTTAGCTTCAAGTGCCTGACATGTTTGATGTGTTTTCAACCATACTTTAATGCATGTATGAGTCATAAGAGCATACATACATTAAAGTGGGGGCTAAATGTTATGTTGTAAAATGTCCCCCTAGGACTTTTACCTCCTAAGTTTAGCTCCCAGGTCCCTTAAATTTAATCATGCATGTTAAAAATGAATCCCAAAGCAAAATCCACTGAAATCCATGACAAATGGGACTTAGGGTACACTCTTGAGCTTAATCAAGTCCCAAAATAGGACCCTAGACTTGGGCACCCATGCCCTAGTCCAGACTTATTTTGTCGGGGCCTAAATTTTAAATGTCCGCAAAGTGACTGTTAAAAGGTTTCCCTTTGTTGGCCTATTCAATTCAAATTATGAAAGTTTAGTAGGAATGCATATATAAACATGTTTAGGACTTCATTTTACACCTAGATGGATAATGTGAACTTGTGATCTTGTGCTAAGGATATTCAAGGCTTTCATTGCGTTGTAGAGTAGTATTGTGTTATGTTTGTACTTGTTTGTTGCAAATTTGTCTTCATCAATCCATCTCCTCATAGCATGAAAGATCTTCATCTCCCCATGAGAGCTTCACCTCTGAGGTGACATCTATTTTATGTTTCAATCAATTTATCATATCATTTTCTTTTTCCTCTATCTTCCAAGGACACACACTCTATCTAACAACGGTGTTGGAAGGATTGAATGCCATTCTGAGGCTTGACTGAGGCAAGCTCCTAAACACCACAACCCCCAACCCCTCTCTTATGATTGTAGGTTATAGGTGTTGGATCTTGCAGAGAGGAGTTGCAGGAGATCTGAGAAAGTATAAAGATTTCAGTTCTAAAGAAAATGATAGGAAATATCCCTGATTGGACACAAGTGCCCACTCTTTTGTCCTCTAATTTGGCAGTGCCGTAAATATTTGAGAAGGTTACAGTCGGAAACATATTTTGATCCAAAGCCCTCAGAAAAAGTACTACATTGGACACTAGAGCCCGGTCTTTCATACCCAAAGTTTCCACTTTCTAAAATTCAGATCTTGGTATGTTTCTAATCTACATTTAGTGCCTTACTATGTGAACATTTGTCGAGTTTCGTCTGTTTGTTTATGATTTTTCATAATTAGAGTTTTAGGCCTAATTGGACTAGGGTTTAACAAATTATTCAACAAATTCCAAATTTCCTTATCATTCCAAGTGACACCAAACCTATAGTTGATTCCTCTTGCAAAAGTTGTGATTCAACTTGGTTTAATGTCCTTGAATGTATATAGTGAAAGCAGGATCTAATCAAACTATCAACCTCATCAACATTCCCTCTTTTCCTACATAACAGTTAGAAGTGAGGAGGATCACTGTGTGTACATTCATTATATTGATGATTCTATTCTAATCATTGCATTGTATGTTGATGACATGCTATTTTTCAACAATACTAAGAGTATGATCAGTGAATTAAAAGCCCAACTTTTAGGTGCATTTGATATGAATGATCTTGGAGCAACAGGTATATTTTGGATATGGAGATTAGGAGGGACAGAGGTAACAGAAAGCTTTGGCTATCTCAGAGTAAGTATGTGAACACCATTTTCTAGAGATTTAGTATGCAAGACTGTAACCTAGTTAGAGTTCCTTTACCCATTGGTACTAAGCTTTCATTAGATATGTATCCAAATAATGAGGATGATTTAGAGGATATTTCTATTGTGCCATATGCTAGTGTTGTAGGGAGTTTGATGTAGCAATGGTTTGCACTAGACTAGATATTGCCCAAGCAATGGGAGTTTTTAGCAGATTTATGTCTAACCCTAGTAGATAACATTGGAATTATGCAAAGACGGTGTTTACATATCTAGTAGGTACTCCTGATTACTATTTGGTTTATTCTGGTACTGACAGTGTAGACAAAACTTCAGACATATAGGGATTTGTTGATGCAGATTGGGTAGGTGACTTGGATAGTCGAAGGTCCACTAGTGGCTATGTGTTTACGGAGCAGTGAGTTGGATGAGCAAAAGGCAACCTACGGTTTCTTTATCCACCACCAAAGTAGAGTATATGGCTACTACCCATGTCTCTAAGGAGGTAGTTTGGTTGATGAGATTGTGTACAAGTACTAGTTTTGATTGTAGGATCATTCAAATTGGTTGTGATAGTCAGAGTGCTATTTATTTGGCCAAGAATCCTATGTATCATGCTCAGACTAAGCATGTTGATGTACAATATCATTTTATTCAAGAAATGTTTGCAAGTGGACAGATTGAGCTGAAGAAGGTAGACACTCAAGAGAATGTTGCAGATGCTTTGACCAAGCCTATGAGAACAGAGAAATTTGTTTGGTGTAGAGAGGCCATTGGCCTTGCTTCTAGTGCTTGATTATTTTATGGTTTTCCTATGTGTATTTACAATGTATGATGTCAAGTGGGAGAATGTTAGGATTAAGGTGCCATAAACCTTGTAAATCCTATGTAATTAATTATTCCTAATATTATTTGTAAATCACCCATAAGGGATGAAGGGTTTCACCAGCAATAGTCTTGTTTCAGCTACATGTTTATATCTAGTCCTTGACACTAATTCATTCATGACAGGGAGTCGCAAGGGGGTTTTCCCCCTTGGGAGGGGTCCGGGGGTAGCGCTTCCTAGCGGGGATTCAGGGGTAGTGCCCTCAAAACCATATTTTATTTATATTTTATCATTGTAAATTTGGACCGTTCATGATTAGGTCATAGATCTGATGGATGATATTATGTTAGTTTTCTTTCCCTAGAAGGTAACCCCTTTTATAAGGATATTTGTACTACATTTTTAGTAGAGTCAAGAGTAACAAGCGGAACTGGATTGAAGACTAAAGGAGAGGAAGTGTATGTATCGTAATCTCATATTTGAAGATAATATAACTTGGAACCTCTTTTCTTGGTGGAGTTTTTTACCCGAAAGGGTTTTCTCCACATTACATACAATGTTATATGTTCAGTTCTTAATGCATGTTATTTCTGTGTAGGGGGTTTTATTTCTTTTGCAATCTCCATTGATTCGACATTATTTAGAGGACATTAATAAGGATTGAATCAGATTTCCATTGTGTGGTTTGCACCTTCATTTCTAACATTTCATCTTGGCCAACAAAGGTAGTGTTTTGAAAGACTTGCGAAGCATATAAGTGAAAGATCAAGTTTGTTACAAAGGTATGAGAGAATGAGAGTGTGCGAGGATGTATGTGCAAGTGTGAAGGAGTATGTGTGTTGTGGAAGTAGCAGAGTGGTCTAAGCACAAGTGTTGAAGTCAGTGTGAAAGGAGTTGATGCTATGGAGGTGATTGAACCAGTGAAATTTGTCAAGTGTTTTGTACAGAGGTTGTAGCCTCTTTTTGTGTGTTGTAGCACTATAGGGGGTTGTATCTTCCTTTGGTTGAAGCCATAAAACTATGTTTTAGGGAGTTGTAGCTTCCTTTGGGTTGTATCCCATAATACTTGTTGTAAATCTATTTTATTTGTGAGGCTAGATTTGGACAGTAGATCCAAGCAACTTGCTCACCATAGTTTTTCCCTTCTAGGGTTTTCCATGTAAATTTGGTGTTATGGTTGTGTGATTGTGCTTTGAATTGCTTAGTTTGATTCTTTATCTATTTAAGGTAGTAGCATGTTTTGGTTGATAAAGTTGAATTGGATTAATTTTGTGGTATATACTCATTCACCCCCCTCTTAGTATATTAGAGTGTTCTAACAATTGGTATAAGAGCTGAGTTCCTTGGTGCAGCCTAACAGCTGAAGGTAGATCTTGAAGTAGAACACATGTCTCAGAAAGAGTCCTCTTCTAACAAAGCACCAACATTTGATGGAAGTAACTATGCCTTCTAGAGTGTAAGGATGGAAGCCTATCTCACCTCGCTAGGGTATGATGTTTCAGAGAGTTGCAAAGGATGCTTATATTGAACTTGCTCATCCTATTACAGATTCAAATGTGAATAAGGCCCATGAAAACAATGCTAAAGCAAAGAATACCATCTTAAGTGGTCTAACAAATTTAGATTTTGTCAAGGTAGTGCAATGCAAGATAGCCAAGGAGATATGGGATAAACTCAAATATCTCTATGAAGGAAACAATAGTGTAAAACAAGCCAGATTAAAATCTTATAGAGCTATGTTTGAGAATCTAAGAATGAAAGGGGAAGAAAACATTGCTAGCTATTTTATCCAAGTGGATGAAGTAGTCAATGGAATCAGAGGACTAGGTGAAGAAATAACTGATTCAGTGGTTGTGAAGAAAGTCATGAGAACTCTTACTCATAGGTTTGATTCAAAAGTTTTTGCTATTGAAGAAGCCAAATATCTAAAAAAACTTACCATGGAAGAGTTGTTTAGGTCCCTCATTGTCTATGATATGAGAAATGAAGTCCAAGGTACATTCAAAAGAGAAGTTGCTTTCAAAGTTGTGAAGAGAGAAAGAACATCTGGTCAGCACAATGAGTCTGAGGAAGAAGCAAATTTTGGGAGAAAGTTGAAGAAGGGTTCAGGTAAGTACAAAGGTAAGTTACCTTTCAAATGTTTTAAATGTGGAAGAGTTGGTCATTATGCTTATAAATTTCTTTTAAGAGAAAATGAAAATAGTAGCAAGGGTTTCAAAAGGAACAACTTCAATAGGAACCTCCTTTCCAAGGAAGACTACAGCTCCTCAGAAGAAGTAGATCACTACTCATCAAATGATGATAGAGGAGAATCCCTATTCATGGCCATGGTAATATCTGACAAGACCATAGATGAAGAAGAATGTGAAGTTTATTTTGAAGGTGAACTTATTTCTACACTTGAAGACTTGGAATGTGCAAGGAAAGAGAACAAAGAACAAAAAGCCCTAATTGAAGCTAAGACAAATGAATGCACAAAACTTGAGAAAGAAATCCTATCACTCAAAAGAATTTGAGAAAGTAAAGGCTAGAAATTCAGATGATTCTGAAGGAGTAGATCTGATTCCAGTCATGTCTCAAAGAAAAAGGTATGAAAGACCTTTCCATGCAAGACAGAGCTTCATAAACAGGTTCAATTATGCATTCTTTGGTTATTATTTCATTTGCAATAAATATGGTCATAAGGCTATGGAGTGCAAGTCTAGTATGAATAGAAGGAATTTTGTAAGTAGGAATTCTCTTGCTTCACTAGTGGATGTCAATGTGATATGTCATATTTGTAACAATGTTGGACATATAGCAAGATATTGCAGAAGTGGATTAGCAAAATTAGCAACTTAGATGGCAAACATTACTGAGAAAGACAAGGAGAGTGACACTTCCAAAAGACAAGAGACAAACAATGATGTTGAAAATTCAATGATTGTCTAAACATCATTTCATGTTCAAGGGCAAACAAATCTCTGGGTAATATAAGACAGTGGTTGTTCAAGTCACATGACAGGTGATAAGAGCAAATCCATCAAGCTTGCTAAGTGGAATGGTGGATTAATCAAGTTTGGAGATAATTCATTTGCAGAGATTTGTGGAAAAGGTACCATAAGTATTGATGGAAAATCTAAAACAGAAGATGTTCTATATGTAGAATGTCTCAAACACAATCTTCTCAGTGTAAGTCAGATGTGCAACAAAGGATACAACCTCATATTTCATGAACAAGGATGTGAAATTAGAAGAGAAAATTCTGGTAAATCAATGGCAGAAGGTTCTAGGACAGAAAATAACTTGTATAACCTAAAGTGTGTTAATCGAAGAAGTTGTCTTTTAGGATAGACAAATGAATGTTAGATGTGGCACAAAAGGATGGGACACATAAACTTTGACAATCTTGTGAAGATCAGCTCCATGCAAGCAATAAGAGACATGCCAAAGATCACCAAGCCTATAAGCATCTTATGCAAAGAATATCGGATTGGTAAATAGACAAGAATAAGATTCAAGACCAAGGAGTATTCTTCTACAAGGCCATTGGAATTGATCCATACTAACTTGTGCAGGCCTACCAGGACAAAGAGTCTCCAAGGTGAGAGGTATTCTATGTTGGTCATTGATGATTAGTCTAGGATGACATGGGTTACATTTTTGAAAGAGAAATCAGAAGATTTCAGTAGGTTTAAGATTTTCAAGTCCATGGTTGAAAATGAAATGAATTCTAGAATCAAGTGCTTAAGGTCTGATAGAGGTGGAGAGTTCACATCAAATGAGTTTGAGGAATATTGTGAAGAACATGGAATAAAAGGCAGCTATCTATTGTAAGAACTCCTCAACAAAATGGAGTAGTGGAAAGGAAGAATAGAAATGTCTAGAAGATGGCAACAAAAATGTTGAATGAAGCCAAGTTGCCTGATGTATATTGGAAAGAAGCAATTCATACTGATATCTATATTCTGTACAGAGGACAACTAAGAGTGAACAACACCAAGACACCATATGAGCTATGGAATGGAAGACCAACTTCTGTCAAGTATTTCAAAGTTTTTGGAAGTAAATGCTACATCAAAAGAGATGAAGAAGGTTTGGGAAAGTTTGACTCAAGATCTGATGAAGGAATTTTTTTTGGATACTCAACTAGAAGCAAAGCCTACAAGTGCTACAATAAAAGACTGAGGAAGATAGTTGAGAGTGAAAATGTTAGGGTTGATAAAGAGTCACATCCAATCACATATGAGCAAGAAAACTGTTGTTTAGATGAATATGCTTGCATAGAAGAAGAAAAAGAAATTGAAGAAAAGGAAGAAACACAAGAGAAGGTCACCAAGACTCCTACCAAGTATATTCAGAAGAATCACTTAGAAGATTAGATAATTGGAGATAACAATGAAGGAGTGCAGACGAGAAGAAGATTTGTAATGGCAAATGAATAGGTAAACTTCTCTTTGCTGTCTAAGATAGAACCTAAAACTTTTTCTGACGCTAGCAGGGATGAATGATGGATCCAAGAAATGGAAGAAGAACTAAATCAGATATAGAAAAATCAGACTTGGGAATTGGTGCCAAGACCTACAGACAAAAATGTGATAGGGACAAAATGGGTGTTTAGAAATAAATTGAATGGAGATGGAAAATTGGTTAGAAACAAAGCAAGATTGGTTTGCAAAGCCTATTCACAAGTGGAAGGAATTGAATTTGAGGAGACATTTTCTCTAGTGGCAAGAATGGAGGCAATCAGGATGTTTCTTGCATTTGTGATTCACAAGGACTTCAAGGAATATCAAATGGATGTCAAATCTGCTTTCTTGAATGGTGACTTAGAAGAGGAAGTTTACATAGAGAAGCCTGATGGATTTCAGCTATCAGAAGACCCAAACTTGGTATGCAGACTTAAGAAGGCTTTGTATGCAAGGTTGGACAAGTACTTACTCCAGCAAGGATTCAAGAAAGGTATCGCAGATAGCAATCTTTATATCAAAATTGAGAATGAGAAAATACTAATAGTGGTAGTATATGTTGATGATATAATCTTTGGTGACAATGATGAAAAATGTAAGAAGTTTGCTGAAGAGATGTAGAAAGAATTTGAAATGTCTATGATAAGTTAGCTATAATTCTTTGTTGGACTCCAAATTACCCAATTAGATGATGGTATATTTATCTCTCAAGCAAAGTATGTCAAGGAGATGTTGAAAAAGTTTGGTATGGAAGATTGCAAACTAGTGAGTACTCCTATGGTAACAGGTTGTCATTTGAGTAAAGATGATGAGTCACCTCAGGTTGATTAGACTTTGTATAGGTCTATGATTCGGGGCCTACTATACTTAATAGAATCAAGGCCTGACATTATGGAAGTAGTTTGCATGGTTTCAAGATTTCAAATTGATCCAAAAGAAACACATATGAAGGCAATCAAAAGGATTTTTAGATATTTGAAGAGCACTCTCAATTATGTATTATGGTATCAAAAAGGTGATGAATTTTCCCTAAGTGCATATACTAATGCAGATTGGGTTGGTAGTGTTGATGATAGGAGAGGTACCAAAGGTGGAGCTTTCTTTTTGGGAGATAGATTGGTCTCATGGTTTAGTAAAAAGTAGGATTTAGTTTCCTTATCAATAGCAGAAGAAAAGTATATAGTTGCAACATCCTATTGCACTCAAGTTTTGTGGATGAAGCAAACATTGAAGGATATCAAGGTATTGTATGATGAGCCCATTCCTATCCTATGTGACAATACAAGTGCCATCAATATTTCTAAGGATCCAGTGATGGATTCTAGAACCAAGTACATATCTATCAAGTATCACTTTTTGAGAGAAAAGGTTGCAAATCAAGAGGTAAAATTAGAATATGTACCTACAAAGGAGCAGGTGGCAGACATTTTTACAAAGGCACTTTCTAAGGACACATTTGAATTTCTCAAATAGAAGTTAGGGGTTGTTACCCCTCCTTCTTATAACTAGATGCATAGATGATGCATCTATCTAGGAGGAGTAGTTCAAGATACATTTTTATCCCTGGATTGATGGAGGCTACCTCTCAGTGAGAGAAAGTAGAAAGAGACTAAGGAGGATGACAAGGATTACATAGACAAGGTGAGCTTGTATGTTGTTGTAGGTACAGAGGAAGACCACTAGCACTTTGTCCTTCATGTCAAAGGGGGAGAAAATTTGCATATCAGGTTTGTGTTGCCATCAATGCCAAAGGGGGAGATTGTTGCATGTGTTGTCATTGATGTCAACAGAGTAGTAATTAGTGATATCAAAAGAGCAAGCAGACAAAGGAGTAGTTCAAAGGAGTAGACAAAGGAGTGTTGATCAGAAGAGTTGTGAGGTGAAGGAGAAGGTGATGAAAGTCATGAGCATGTTGGATCAGTATCATCTATACACAGTTGTATCTTATCTTCTGAAGTTCATGAATAGGAGAAATTTGTCAGGTTGAAGGTTTTGTTTGCATGAAGAAGTTGTATCTTCTTGTTTTGATGAATGAATGTTGTCTATGGTGTTGTGAATGTTGAATTCATTACCTCTTGTTGAAAATCTTTGTATAAGTTTTGAAGGAAAGTGTAGAAGGTTTCAAACTGTCAAAGGCACATGAAGTTGCATTAAAGAAGCTTAGGAGAATGCTCCACATTCCTCCACATTTGAATACTTAGCCCTGTGGTTTGGAGATTATCCAGAGACAAATGTGAAGTATGTATGATCCAATTTTTAGAGCATAAGATTACTGCCATGCCTTCCAGAGCTAGTAGAGTGAAGACAATGGTACAATGTTGTTGTAGTTACAAAGAGATAGTATAATGGTCCACATTGCTCTGCACTTGAAGACATGATCTTGTGGCTTAGCAGATAGTAGGATACAGGTGAAAGGTATGCATGATTCAAGTTTCAAATGATAGATATACCATAGAGGTTCTCCGGAGTCAGCAAAGTAAAGACAAATCATGTTGCTGACTAGGGTTGTCAGAGGGAGAATGTAAAAGACACCACATTACAATATTTGGCTTTGCTATTTAAAGGATAAGTTCAAATGGTCTGTATGGTTGCTCTTTTCAAGTTTCAGGTGTTGTGGAATACCGTAAGTATGATTTGCAATGTTCTATATCAAGACTATGTAATCAGAGTATGCAATGGATTCCGGCTTCAATGTTTGAGTGTTTGTGTTAGCATGAAGTAGCATGAAATGATAAAAGGAGTGTATGGAAATGTTTTGCAAGTCATATAATGTTCATAAAATGACCTGCATGATGTAATTGTTTCTTTGGTACCGCTTTAGGTCTAGAGATAATGCATGAGAGGTTAAGTGTTTGTTGAGATGAATTGGTGTGTTTGGGTGATTGTTTCGTGTGTTTTGGAAGTGTGTGCTAGTATGGAAATGTGTGCTAAGGTAAAATAAGATCTAGTGATCATTTGGTATGAACCACTTAATAGGATTTAATTCCTACATTGTTACAAATGATTTGGGAGCCAACTTGACAGGTTGTTGCACGTTTCATTCTACACATTTCATCTTGGCCGACAAAGGTAGTGTTTTGAAGACTTGCAGAGCATATAAGTGAAAGATCAAGTTTGTTGCAAAGGTATGAGAGAATGAGAGTGTGCGAGGATGTATGTGTGAGTGTGAAGAAGCAGTATGTGTGTTGTAGAAGTAGCAGAGTGGTCTGAGTAGAAGTGTTGAAGTCAGTGTGAAAGGAGTTGATGCTGTAGAGATGACTGAACCAATGGAATTTGTCAAGTGTTTTGTACAAAGGTTATATCCTATTTTTGTAAGTGTTGTAGCACTATAGGGGGTTGTAGCTTCCTTTGGTTGAAGCCATAAAAATGTGTTTCAGGGATTTGTAGCTTCCTTTGGGTTGTAGTCCATAAAACTTGTTGTAAATCTATTTTATTTGTGAGGCTGGATTTGGATAGTAGATCCAAGTAGCTTGCTCACCATGGTTTTTCTCTTATAGGGTTTTCCATGCAAATCTAGTGTTATGGTTGTGTGATTGTGTGATTGTGTTTTGAATTGATTAGTTTAATTCTTTATCTATTTAAGGCATTAGCAAGTTTTGGTTGATAAAGTTGAATTGGATTAATTTTGTGGTATATACTGATTCACCCCCCCTCTTAGTATATCAAAGTGTTCTAACAATTTTGTGATGTGGAGCTAGAGTGTTAGAGAAACCCTCTCTTTTTAGGAGTCGAACATGAGGAAGGACCTCATGGAGAGAAAACATGACTAAAAGTAAGGCATTCTATTGGTGAGCATGAAGGTGAGGTAGTGGTGCCTTTAGCCTTTAAGAGTTGGTTTTCCCTGACCTTTGAGTTTTAGTGTTGTGGGTGGAGTCCTTGGTCTTAGGAAGGACCATAGGGAGTGTAACCTTGCACTAAAAAATCTCCTTGAGAGTAGAATTTTTAGTGTCATGAGGTTTTTCTTTGGCTTAGTAAAAAGATTGGAAAGTTATGCAGCATAGTAATAGTCCTAGGTTATAGATCTCTGTGTTGCTTATGGTTATTTGATCCTTTTGGCAAGATCTTGTCCTCATTATAGTTGCAGTTGGAGGATAGAGTGATGCAGTCTTAGAGGAGTTTGTCATCACTGTGGTTGGTATTGACATAACTAGTGCACCTTTAGAGACTTATTTCTTTCGTTTGAGACCTACACTTGGTGAGGGTCTAGAGGATTGATCTTTTGAGATCCATTGTGTTTGCAAAGGATTGTGTACCATGGATACCTTCTCGTTATCTTTTTCTAGTCTTCTAGGAGTAAGCCTAATTCTAGTGGGAGAGGATATAATGCCTTCCTTGTGTTTTCCTATTATTCTTTTTGAGTCATATGATATATGCTATATTGAGTACTTATTAGTGTATTATGTGTTTCTCATGTTATGATCCATTGTATTAAACTTGTTGGTGAAGTATGGTGTGCCATAAAGGGGTTATGATGGTGTATTTGAGATACTTTCTAGAGATGTTTTATATGACCATCGATGTGTTTCCAGTGAGGTTTTGTATTGGTATTAGATTCTGACTATATAATATGGGATGCATATGTTGTGCCTATGTCTGTTAGATCATTGCAATGTTTTAGCTTCATTGTTTCCACTATATTTATTATAGTTTGTTATAGAGTAAAATCTGTACACTAGTATTTTACACCTAGTTTAGCACCTGGGTGGACCTAAAACAATTAATTCTTGATCCTAATGAATAAACCTGATAAAATAAACTTTGGACAGGTCTAAGCCCACCTTAATGGGCATTTGTGGGGCTAAAGGACTAGGGCACCTAGCACCTTAGTCCCATATGTTAGCCCTGACCCTATTTTTGTGGTGTCAGCTTAGAACACCTCCTTGGCTTATACATGTCAGCCCCATTTGGTTTTATTCATTGTTGATGAGCAGGAATGCATATATAAGAAATTTTATTCATTTGAATATCTAAGCAATCTAGACACACTTGCACTCTCTCTCTCATGCTCTTTATTCTTCTCTAAAGCTCTCTATGGTGGATTATCATTGTTGCACTAACTTCTTGCAGGTCTTGTGAAGATCTCTCTACTTCTTTGAGGCTACACTAACTTATTGAGTCAAGTTGTGATGCCACATCAAGCAATCTAGGGTTTCCATGCTCATGGTGACTTCTTTCCTTCATGCTTTATTACAACATTCCATTCTACTTTAGATTTGTCTCTGCCCTCCTAGGGTACACACTATTTGATCTCTCATAATTTCTATTGTGGAGGTGGAAACACCATTCACAAAGATTGAATTAGGAAAGATCCTAAATAGAACCAACCCTTTTCCCTTCTTTTTATGTGCAGATTACATCTGAAGGAATATGAAGATAACAAGTGACAAGAGATAGGACAACAAGCAAGCGAAGGCACCCAGATCCAAAGATCTTGCAAAACCCTAATTTGGGTCTAGGACACCTAGCACCCTAGTACCTCTCTATTCCCAAAGTTAGATCCTAGTTTTCCTCTATTCCATGATCTCTATTGTGGCATTAGATTTCATGTATCTATTTCCATTCGTCTACTATTTACCGATCTTTCTCAATTAGGAATTCATGCTTTGCCCTAGTTTGGTTGGTTGAATTTGGTTGACACTCATTTATACAAAAAGGGGAAAAAATTCCTGTATTTTGGCTCTCCTTCAAGGGTATAATCCAAGCTTGGTTTGTGTTCCAATGTTTGTTGAAGAGGGTTAGACCTAGTTTAGGGTTTTAAGCTAAGTCTCCCTTTTCCATCTAACATTTTGGTGAACCCAACGTATCTTGCACTTTTACATCCTTCTTGCTTTAGATATGAGGTATTTGATGCCCTAGATCTGATTAGGTTAAATTCATTCTATAAAGTAGTGAAATTTGGATGTTTGGCTTTTGGTAGTTTTGGTGTATATCCTCCTTTCACCCTTTCATTCAAGGACCTAGGATCGAGTTGCAATGTACTATCCTACCCTAGGTCACTGTGAGATGTAGGGAAACTTGGATTTTTATGATTTCATTGTCAATTTCCTTCTCTTATGATCAATAATACCTTAAAACCCTAATTATGCAAATACGACAACAAACAGACGAATAATGGAAAATGCTTCTACAAGAAGATGCAAAATAACAAATCATTGTGTACCTATTTTCAGGGTTCAGAGACGAAAAAATCAGGGACTAAAGAGTAGGTGCCCAAGTCTAAGGTACCAGTTTCTTTGTGGGATTCTGACCTCCTTTTGACACTGATCTATACTATAACTTTTGTTTCTAGAAATTTAGTTGCAGAGGACACAGAGACTAGCACCCAAGTCTCGAAAAGGCTCCAAAGTCCTATTTCTCTCTAGATCCCAAATCCTTGATGTCTGCTGACCTTTCTTGCAACTCCACTTTTTCCAGATGCGACACCTGAAACCTGCAATCACAAAACTTTGGGAGGGGGTTGTGGTGTTAAAGGCTTGCCTTAGTCAAGCCCCAGAGAGACATTCAAGTCTTCTAAACAGCGTTGTCAGATAGAGAGTGTGTGCCCTTGGGAGGCAGAGGCAAAAACCAAATGATAAATGCTTACAAACATAAATGAATGTCACCTTATAGTGAAGATCTCATGGAGGAAGAAGATCTTCATACCATGAGGAGATGATTTCTCAAATCTGCAAACACAAACACATATACAACACCAATCTACCGTTGCAACACAATGAAAGCCTTGAATCACCTTTAGAACACAATAGCTTACTAGTAATCATCTAGTTTACAAATGAATGCCTAAACATGCTTTTATATGCAACTACAAACAATCTCACCAAGAATTTTGTAATTCAAACTTACCGTGTCGGCATAGGGCCCAAATAACGGTCACAAGTTGATACCCAAAAATTAGGACTGCCCCAAAATAGGGCAAAACTAGGGTACAGGGGCCCAAGTCCTCCCCCTATTTTGGGCAAAGGTTATCTCAAGTGGTTCCCCTAGGTCCCATTTGTCAAGACACTAAGGGGTTTTCTCATTAAAATGTTGAAATATGATGTAATATGTCCTAAATGCACACTAAAGACTTGGGAGCAAACCTTATGAGGGAAAAGCCCCCAAGGGGACATTTTTTGACATTACATTTAGCCCCCACTTTAATGTATGTATAAACATGATGCCAATACATGCATTAAAGTACGGTCAACAAACACAACAAACACACCAAGCACGGAGAAGACACGCCAGACACATTGAAGACAATGATAGGCACACAAAACATGAAGAAGATAGTTACAATCACACAAAACACGGAGAATACATTGAATGCAAAGAAGACACATTAATGCATAGAATACTGGAATGATTTCTTTTTTTTCTTTTTCTCATATATATAAAATGCAGATGCAAGTATAGGAAAGTAAACAAACCTCCCATAATGCAAGATGTACTCATTGCATAGGTCTTTAAACTACATATATGGGGCAACACACATAAGACACGTAAAACCTCCCAAAATGTAGGATGTACTCATCACACATGTCTTTAAACTACATATGGGGTAATAGACATGCCAAACAAAGCAAGCATGCCAACACACACACTTTGAAGATAGAGAAAACACGGTAGACAAGCAATGGAGTGTTCATATTTCTAGGTCCAACACCAACTCAGGCACATTATAGGCACACACCGACGATTGGGCTTTGCTGCAACAATCACCGAAGACATGCTTAAGGGTTGAGTTAGTCACAGAACTACTCCCCGCCTCCGTAGAGGACTTTTGACAATGATAGGATGATGCAATCTGCTCCAAGAAATACACCATACCCGCCTCTATAGAGGGCTTAAGATAGAAAAGAATATACGTGATATCCCACCTCCGCAAAGGGCTTAAATGATTGATTGATTGATTGCAAACAAGCTCAGAGTGTAGGATGTACTCATTGCACAAGTCTTTAAATTGCACCTGAGGACAAGCACATTACAAACATCTACAACAGACAGCTTACCTTATATATACCCCCACCTTAAGGTGGTTGCTAACAGGTATCGATATCAAGCACGTTAATGTAGGAAGAAAACACACAAGGGGACATGCATACTTTTGCAAAGCCCATGCCCCCCGGAGGTGACATGTACTTTATGATAACCAAATGTTCCCACAAACACATCCCTGCAAGAAACATGTTAGTGTCTACATAATCATGATAAACATCAACATCAATGTATGTGATTAACCACACAAAGAGCCAAGGTTATACTACAAATTTAGAGTTTGAGGATAACCGTGGGGCTATATCATGAAGATCTCTGAATCGAATACCACCAAGGCTAGATTCAAAGACAAACAAGTACGCAGAGCATTAGTATTGTTATGATTTATAAATGAGATAAAAGCATCATCAAAATCACTACGCAGAAAGCACGAGTGCCTCCACTAGCCAAGCATTGGATAAGATTTACAACCCCATCATCATATTAGGAACTAAGTCCATTTTTTTATTTCTCGTGAAAGGGATGCTAGGTCCGCATCAGCATAAATGTTTTTCATCATCCACCTGCTAGATAGAAACACTAGAGGAAGGGAAACAATAAATAAGAGAGGAGAAACAAGTGTCTTAGGGACAGTCACATAGGAGGGTGCCCCCAAGTCACCAACCACAACGCTATGTCCGTAAGACACAACACACAATAATGAAATTAGAGAGAGAGGCAATATAGAAGAATGATGATACAAATAGAAGAAGGTCACAACAGAGGTGGTCTCCTAGTATCCCGGACCTTACAAGAGAATCGAGGGTCATCCCAAGAGGTCTAAACAACACATAACACATCATGGGGGAAGCACATCATGAGAGAGAGATAAAGGGTGAGAGATACTTACCTGTATGATCGTTGTATTAGATTTTTTAATTTGTGAACCTCTTGGAGAGGTACTCAATCATGTTTAGTGTAAAGTTTGAGTGGTTCTTATGAAAGTCTTGTTTGTTATCATATGATGGTTGTTCCTTAAATCCTTGTTTAAATGAGACTTTTTGTTGCTTATGAGGGGGAGAACCACTAGTATTTTAGCTGCTGACAATTGTCTTATTCTTTTCTGATTTTTAGCGAGTTTTTGTTGTTGATGTTGTCTATTGCAGTAACAAGAGTCATCTTGTACCATCTCACTTGTTTGTATTGGTTGTTTCATTTGTTGTTATGATATGTTTTGGTTACCTCTTGATCCATATAAGGATAATAGAGGAGGAACCTCAGCATAAATTCCATGTCTTTATGGACGAGGTGGATTATCCACTTGCTTCTTATCCACTTCAATCATACCATGATATTATCATAGTCTAAATAATCATCATCATCTACTTTCACTAAAACTTGTTCCAACATATTAGTATCAGTATATTTAGGAAAAGGATTAGTGAAGATTTGTAAATTCTAATTCAGCGGAGCAACCAATTTATTTCTGTTATCATTCACACCCGA
Source organism: Cunninghamia lanceolata (assembly GCA_027924645.1). Classification (NCBI taxonomy): domain Eukaryota; kingdom Viridiplantae; phylum Streptophyta; class Pinopsida; order Cupressales; family Cupressaceae; genus Cunninghamia; species Cunninghamia lanceolata. The sequence continues at coordinate 8,042,819 of BSBN01000082.1, forward strand.
TACCTAGATGATATTTGAATCAAGAAGGTCTTGTATCTCATGTTTAAGATGCATACATCATTTAGTATCATGTCCTTGTGTCTGATGAAAATGACAAAAGGCATTAGCATCAAAGTAAGGTCCTTGTGCTTTGCTAGGATTGATAGGCTTAATTGGGGGAAGCTTTAGAATGTTATTACTCACAGCTTGATTCATGTTAGAATGATAAGACTTAGATATCAGAGTAAACTTTCTTGGTTGATATGATGTCTTCTTTGGATTTGTGATAGCAGACACATTAGAAAATTTGTTCGTATTCAGTCCATTAATCTTGATGAAACTCTTATTATTATTTCTCTTAAAGTTGTTTTGTGATGATCTACCCATGGATTGACTAACTTGAGCCAATGAGTTTTGGTTTTCATACTGACTATACGAAAGTTAGTACTCACGAAGGGTAGTGCATAAATGTTGAAAAGAGTTATACTTCATCAAGAGGATCTTATCATAGATGTTAGGTTGTAGATTTGTAATAAACACCTTTTGAACATCCTCATCTTTCATCTAATATTGAATTTGTGTATATAAAGCTTGATATCAACTAATGAATTCAGTTAGCTTCTCTTTCAGACCTTGCTTGCAATGAACTAAATCAATCAAAGAGACTTGAGGTCCAATGTTTGCTTGAAAATGTTGTAAAAATTGATCAATCAACTATGAAAAGGAGTGTATTTAATTCAGAGGCAAAGAGCAAAACTATTCTAAAGCAGTATCTTTGAGAGATCACAGGAAAAGTTTTGCCAACAAGTCCTCTTCAAAATATAAATCACTACACATAGCTGTGAATGCTGCCACATGAGTATTGGGATCACCTTTTCCACCATATTTTTCAAAGTGAGGAGTCTCAAACCTCTTAGGCATAGGAGTTCTTAGAATTGCATAGGAAAGGGGATTACAAGCATGATATGTTGGTATATTAGGCTGCGAAGAATTTGTCAAGTTTGTTACCTTTTGTTGTAAAGCAGTCATGCCCTGAAAAGTTGATTTAGGATGGCATTATTGGGAGATGCAGTTTTCTTTGAAGAATTGGAACCAAAGTGAGGAGGTGATTGAGCTTGAGATATGATAGGCGTAGGCTGTGAATAGGTCAGTGGTGGTTGGACATAATGGTAGGTGGTTGGGAATAACTATATGTGATGGGAGGTTGAGAATAAGTGGGATGAAGAGGTGGTTGAGAGCAATCATTCATAAAAGATGTCCCCTTAGGTACCAAATTCTAATAATTAAATCCCACAGCTTTGTAATTAATGCCATTAGATACTCCAATACTAGTGGTAACATTATTACAAGCATTCACATCTGTTGTTAGGATCGTTGATGTAAAGGTAGATATTCCCATAGTCGGTATAGGTACCGATACTTGAGTATGAGATGGTGATAAAGTGTTATTTATCACTTTTACACATTTGTTGACTTGCACAATGTTGGTTTGTACAATATGTGCTAGACCATGAATTGCATTAACACCATCTTGTCCCTCTTTTATTAATTCTCTTATGTTATGAATTATAGGAATAACTTCTTCAGCTATTCTCTCATTTTCCATAAAGGATGAAATTGGGCTAGCTCTTTATCCAATTTTTCTATTTTCTCATCAGATACATATCCTGTCATCTCAATAGTATCATCAACATCATGAAAGGTTTGTTCTTCCATTGTACTTGTAATGGGTGTAATATCTTGTAACATTTGAGTCTCTCCTTTTGTAAAGAAGGTGTTCAATGTGCCAACTTATTCAAGAGCACTAGAACCCATGTGTATTATGCTTCTTCTTAAAGGAATATTTCTCTTAGGGCAATGAGTTATTAGACTCATGCAGCAATATGCACAAATTTTAGGTGCAAGATATGTTGTAAATGCTTGATTTTTTATACTTTTTGAGTGAAAATAAGTGAAAGCAAAGGTGTTGTAAGGATTTTGATCAGGGGAAGAAAATTATATGTCTGATATCAGTCCACTATAGCAATAAGATACTTCACAACACACTCTTGATGCAAATCTAAGATTATGATAGACCAAAACCTAGTGAAAACACACTAAAATAAGCGGTTTTTCACCAAATCTCAATGCAAAAGAGCATGCCAAAGGGTGTTGTGAGGAAAATGATGATGAAAAAAAATTATATCAGTAATAACAGCCACTTAGTTCCAAAATATCCATCACAACACACTTATAGTACCATTCTAGGTCAAACCCTAGTGAAAATATAGCAAAAATAGGCAATTTTTCACGATTTTTCAATTCCAAGACCTAGCTAGAGGGGTGTTGTAAAGAATTTAAGGAGGTGCAGCAAGTAATATCAGGGATATTAGTCACCTAAGAGAATAAAATCTGTTACAACACGCTTAAGGTGCAAACTAGGCCAAACCCTAGGCCAAAAATAGCAAAAATATGTAGTTTTTCACCAAATTTTCAATATAAGAGGCCAATAACAAGGTGTTGTAAAGAAATTTAGGAGGGTAATAAGATAATACCCCTGATATTATTCAATTAGTGCAAAACTATTCTTTACAACATGCCTATAGTGCAAGTTTAGAGAGTCGATAAGGGCAAATCTATAGAAAATCAATGTTTTTCAAGCCCTAGGTTTGAGATCTTGATGTAAAATGTTATATGAATGTTTTGAAAGCTGATATATGATGAAAATTAAATGTTATCAGATCTGAAAATGATTTCCAAACTCTAACATGCAAAATGCAAGTGGAAATCTATTGAAAAATCAAAGAAAATGCTAGTTTTTGTTGAATTTTTCTATGCAAAAATGCAAATTTTTGAAATATAAATGCAAATTTGTACTAAAATGCAAGACTACAGCCAAATAATTTTTTTAATGAGTCTCTAAAATCAGTAGAAAAATCCGAAACAAGATTTTACCTACAAACCCTAGATTTTGGAATTACTAGGTTATATGCAAAATTCACAATTTTAAACAAAACCCTAGCAATTTTATCATGAAAATGCAATGCAAACTAATGAATTTTTATAATTTTCTGTAATTTAAATCATATATAATGCAAAAATAAAAAATTTGATGAAATTCAAATTAATTGATGCAAAATAGAAACCTATACAAACTAGGGTTTCCAATTTTTTTCAAATTTTTCAAATTTTTCATTTTTTTGTAAGGTTTCCAATGCAATAAGATGAATGACTATATGAATGAATGAAATTATTGTAAATCTGAAGTAACACACTTAGAAAGGTGCAAATAAGTCCAATAACACGGGTTCACCAAAATGTAAAGTAGTGAAATTTGGATGTTTGACTTTTGGTAGTTTTGGTGTATATCCTCCCTTCACCCTTTCATTCAAGGACCTAGGGTTGAGTTGCAATGTACTATCCTACACTAGGTCACTGTGATATGTAGGGAAACTTAAATTTTTATGATTTGATTGTCAATTTCCTTCTCTTATGCTCAATGATACCTTAAAACCCTAATTATGCAAATACGACAACAAACATACGAATAACAAAAAATGCTACTACAGGAAGATGCAAAATAATGAATCAGTGCATACCTATTTTTAGGGTTTGAAGACAAAAAAGTTGGGGATTAAAGAGTAGGTGCCCAAGTCCAAGGTACCAGTTTCTTTGCGAGATCCTAACCTCCTTCCGACATTGATCTGCACTGTAACTTCTATTTCTAGAAATTCAGCTACAGAGGACACAGGGACTAGTGCCCAAGTCCCGAAAAGGCTCTAAAGTCTTGCTTCTCTCTAGATGCCAAATCCTTGATGTCTGCTGACCTTTCCTGCAACTCCACTTTTTCTAGATGCGACACCTGTAACCTGCAATCACAATACTTTGGGAGGGGGTTGTGGTGTTTAGAGGCTTGACTCAGTCAAGCCCCAGAGAGACATTCAAGTCTTCCAAACATCGTTGTCAGATAGAGAGTGCATGTCCTTGGGAGGCAAAGGCAAAAACCAAATGATAAATGCTTACAAACACAAATGAATGTCACCTTGTAGTGAAGATCTCATGGAGGAAGAAGCTCTTCATGCCATGAGGAGATGATTGCTCAAATCTACAAACACAAACACATATACAACACCAATCTGCTCTTGCAACATAATGAAAGACTTGAATCACCTTTAGAACACATTAGGTTGTTAGTAATTATCTAGTTGCAATCTTGTAATCATCTAGTTTACAAATGAATGCCTAAACATGCTTTGCTATGCAACTACAAACACTCCCACCAAGAATTTTGTAATTCAAACTTACTGTGTCAGCATAGGACCCAAAAATTGGGACTGCCCCAAAATAGTGCAGGACTAGGGCGCAGGCACTCATGTCCTCCCCCTATTTTAGGCAAGGGTTATCTCAAGTGGTTCCCCTAGGTCCCATTTGTCAAGACACTTAGGGGTTTTCTCATCGGGATGTTGAAATATCATGTAATATGTCCTAAATGTACACTAAAGACCCAGGAGCTAAATCTTATGAGGGAAAATCCCCCAAGGTGACATTTTCTGACGTTACACATTCATCATTTTACATAGTTATATAGCTTAATTTTGCATTACTTCATTATTAGGGTTTACTAGAACCTTGCATTCATAGAAGGCCTAGCTAGTATTGAGCCTAGGTTTGTAGATCTGTGTGTTGTGGTAGTATTTGGGTGATTAAATTGATTTCATTTACTATAGTATATCATTTTTGTGTTTAAGAAAAGAACATCCTTGCATCTTTGCATTAGAAACTAGAAAATCAAGCATTTGATTTGGGATTAGAAAAAAACATATTTGTCACATTGTCTATGTAGACGCCCAAAAATGACCATTGAATCATTCACCTTGCCTACATCATTCTTCTAATATCAATTCACCTAATTCACCTTAATCCAACATTAATTAAATAATTCTTAATTATTTAATTAATTTCATGTCACCACCTTATTCTTCTATTTTCCACATTAATTAAATAAATTAATTATATAATTAATTCAACATATCTTAATTCTTCCCATCCACACAATTAAATAATTTTAATTATTTAGTTGGCTAATTATTCCTCCAAAATTAAATAAATTATTCAAATATATTTAATGTTGACTTTTCTAATCTTCTCAATAAATAAAATTATTATCTTATTTATTTTCTTCCATCATGCACCACAAATTAAATAAATTTATTTATTTAATTTCTAATTATTTTCTCAATATTCTAAAAATGTCTTTTTTTCTCTATGCACACAAATTAAATAATTTATTATTTAATTTTATCCTTTGCATGTCAAAAATAAATCAAAAGTTGAGTTTAATTAGCTTTAAATATTTATTTTTATCAATCAATTCATAAAATAGAAAAAACATTCTATTTTTATGAAAATCAATCCTATCTTTAGTTAACAAAGTAATTAACTCAATAAATCATCTTTTTGCATGTACACTTGTCATGTGCACATTCATTCATGATTCCTCAATTTATCTCATCTGGCAATTTCATCAAATTTCCTCCACCGTTGATCGATCTTCTCTGAAAGCTATAAATATGCCCATTCACCTCTTCACAAACCTTCATGAACTTTGAGCTTTCAACATACATATTTTCCATTCAAGCTTTGAGCATTCATTACAACACCTCGCATCCCTTTAAGCTTATCATCTATCCATTTTGCAATCATGTTTATGCTATGTTTAGAGCAATCCACATATCAATACACCAAGGAATAAATATTGTAGTGTGGTAGCTTGCATTGTTATTTGCTTTGGATTTCATTATTGTGCATTGCGATTATTTCTTGAGTTATGTAGACATTGGAATATGATCTTTATGTGTCTTGTTTGTATTTCTATTTATAGCATACACATTTTGGCGTGCTCGGTGGGACCCACTCCTTAAATTTAACACATATTTTCTTGAGAAATTTTGTTTTTTAGGCTACAGGTATGGAGTTGCGGTTTCGACTGACAGAGTTGCACTTTTAGTCAGTAGTACATATGCTTTTGGTCCACAGAGTTACACTTTTGGTTAGTAGTGTATACACTTTTGGTCAATTATGCTACACTTGTGGTATAAATGTTTTGCTTTTGGTCAATTCTATTGTGCTTTTGGCTAATTCTATTTTGCTTTTGGTCACTGTATTGATGCTTTTGGTTCTAACAGTCTTGATTTATGTTTTTCATCTAACAAGTGGCTTTCTTGGAACCTAACATCACTTGTGCAGCCTCTTATCACTTTTCAAAGAAGAAAAATGTGAAACTACTAATGAGTTTGGTGCAGGACGCTTGGCAAAGATTCATTCTTTTATCACTAATCTAGTAGCACACTTCATTTTTATCAAGGGAATTTACAAATTTGTTTGCTATGTCTTTAATATCTATGTAAGTATGCTCTCTCCTCACACCAAAAGGTGATCTTGGAGATCTGAAATACTAGATTATTCACTTTATCACTTTATTTGCTTTATTCCTAGGGACTCGAGAGTCGTACATATGCTCTTCTCTCATGTCGTAAGACGATCTTGAGAATCAAAAGTACTCGGTATCCTTATAGAAGGCCTATTAAGGGATTTCATCACACTTAAGGATGACCTTATCCACATGTCTTGGTGCAGGATATAAATGTTATGAGAATTGAAAGACTTATTTCAAAGGAAGGACCCCTTCTTGCTTAGCAAAAACCTCAAGATCCTTGGCCTGCCAAGACTTGGTTTGGTTGGTGCTCGGTTGGAAGCTTGGGACACCCTTGTTCATAGATTTGAAGCCCACTATACTTCACATATAATTAGGGGCACCCTAGACACCTTGTTAACTTAGGTAAGACCTTCGGTCGTCATATCCTACAGTGCATCACTGCAGTAGGGGGAGAAGAGCTCACACTATTACCTCCATTATTTGAGTTGGAATACACTTTGGGCAAGACTTTAATCTCCAAAGTAAAGGTTGTAAGGTGGTACATGACCTTGCATTCCTTACCCATCCAAGCAATGGTAGATGGTATCAAGGGGATGGAAGTCGCCACTATCTAATAGTGGGGGTTGAAGTCGCACGTGAGTGAGTCCATGAGATATGACACTCCTTGATTGAATAAAGCTAGGAATGTACAAGAGTGTTTGGCATGTTTTCATGTGATCTGCCTATAAAAGCCACTTACTATTTGCGAGGATTAGCAACCTTTCACATCATTATATACCTAGAAAACCATTAACTATTGTGTTTTTTTGATCTATTGCCAAAAACAAGCTGTAAACTAGCCATTTTCACCTTTTTTGTCAGCCTTACGCTTTTGGTCAGTCATGTGGTGCTTTTGATTACCTGTGAGCATCTGGTCAATATCTTGGCACATTTGGTCAGTATCTTGGTGCTTTTGGTCAGAACTATTAAGCTTTTAGTTAGGTCCTAATTTTTTGACTTTCCTATTGTCATCTTCATCCCAATTCATCCAACTTGATACCCCCATCCTCTATCTATCCATATCACATCCATTTAATCCCAATTATGTCAGAAACAACTTCAATTCATCCTAAAACAACTTCAATCCACATCCATCAAACATCATCCCTAATCAAACCCTAACCATTTCACATCATTCCTAAATCACTTGAGATCAAACCCTAACCATTGCACATAATCAAACCCTAAACCACTTCAAAACATTAAACCAAACATCCCTAAACCATTTCACATCATTCCTAAACCACTTGACATTAAACCCTAACCACTTCCAATCATCCTCCAAACACTTAACATCACCCCTAATCATTTCAAACCACTTCTAATCATCCCTCAACCATTTGACATCATTTCTAAACCACTTGACATCAAAGTCTAAACAACTTCCAATCATCCCCCAATCACTTTACATCATCCCTAAATCATTCCAAATCATATCTAAACTATCACAAAACATCCCTAAATCATCCTAAACCATCCCTAAACCATTCTAAACCACCCGAAACTATCAAAAAATACATCCTTAAACTATCCTAAACTATCCCTAAATAATTCTAAACCATCCTTAAACCATCCTAAAGCATCCCTAAACTATCCTAAAACATTCCAAACCATCCCTAAACAAATTCATTCCATTCCAAATCCAATCCACTTGAACTCCTTCTCTCATCATCTGGAGCAATCAATAGAAACCCACATAACCACAACCCCAACCATTTCACCTAGGACTCCAAAAGCACCACTACATCAACCATTTGCACCACTTTACTTACCAAAAGTGCCACTTTGCAATTAGGCCTTCAGGAGTGAAAATTTGCCCCCTGACAACACAAAAACCTTGAAAACACCAAAAGCACCACTTTATTGACCAAAAGCACCACTTTATTGACCCAAAGTGCCACTATATTGACCAAAAGTGGAACTTTATCAACCAAAAGCACCATTCTACTTACCATTTGCACCATTCTATATTTTGGCCTCCAAAAGCACCATTCTAGGCCTTAGAAGTACCCATCCACCTCGAAAGCACCATTCTACATCCTAGAAGCACCCAAACACTACCAAAAGCACCACTCTAACTTCCAAAAGTGCCTATCTATCCTAAAATCACCATTTTGTGCATTAAAAGCACCTAGCCACTCCAGAAGTGCCATTCTATGCAGTTTGTCATCATTGACCCTCTAATCAATCACAAAACTATCTTTGAGCATCAAAAGAATCAACCCTAAGTCATAGCAAATAGAAACATCATCAAGATGGTCCTGATAATGAATAGACCAAGGTTTAACCCCTCACCATCATGCCCAAAAGATATAGACATAAAGAAACTTAAACACCTATATGGATCTCATCCCTAAGCTATATCTTCAATCCAACACACATCACTATCATACCAACCTCCATCATACACATCTCTTATTCCACTTGAAGCACAAATACAACAACTTAAGCATGACTATGAGAGCTTGGATCCTATCACTAAGGAAAAATCTAAAAATATCATCCATGATAACCCCTATACACATCTCATCATTGGAGATCTACCTAATGCTATCACATCAACAACACCATCTTACATGTCCATGCAAACTCCAAATCATAAAATCATGAATCCATATTTGGACATACAAACTTCTTACAATCCAACATTGGCTAGCATAAGTTACAACCCTATACCTAATTGTATATCCTATGACAAGGGACATTAAGTTCATCCATATCATCCTCCATCTACATATTCACCTCCATCCATTTCCCAAGAACAATTTTCCTATGAAATTACTCCATCCCCTAATCCTAATCCCTTCATTAATCTACCACATGATCCTTCTCCCAATATACCATATCATCCTTCACCCAATCCACCACCTAGTCCACTAGCTAATCCACCATAAAATCCTCTTATCTATCCACCACCTAATCCACCATCAAATTCTCTTATCTATCCACCACCTAGTCCACTACTTAATCCACCATTAAATCCTAACCCACTGCCTTATCCTAATCCTAACCCCACAACATCGACCACCATGAAGGATGTGACCCAATATACATATAAATATCTTACTCCAGAATTCATGAAGGATTTGACCCAAGAACTCCTAGCAAGGAAGAAAAAACTATCATGCACTCAAATGTCTATCCTTGAGCCTAACAAAGACCATCCTAATAGCATGTCTACCTCTCCAACACCATAATCCACTCATATGCATATCTGTCCTATTGAAGAGCCTTTTGCCATGAATACAAATCAAGACCCATCATGTAGCCATGTGGTCAACCATCTCAAGCCTCTTAAGTCCATCCAAAAACCTTACACTTCCATCCAAACCCAAGAGCTATGTCAAGAGTCAAATCCAAAGCATGATCCACATTCCTCCTTACCAAGTCAAGATCAAACTATTCAAACTCATCCAGCTCCTATCCATGATCAAGATCCCATTTATGATCAAGCTCCCATCTATGATCATGAGAGCCATGACAATCTTCCTAGCCCACTTTATGCATTACATGATCTAGAGAGTGTCACTTCACCTATCCATAATCCTATAACCATCCATGAGAAAGATATCCAAATTATTTCTATCCAACCATCCAAAACACCCTCTTCCCAAGATGAGACACTTGATCCCCAAGAAAGCATTGACAATCAAACAAGTAACTTGGATCCTATTGCTTCACTTCCCACTAAGTATAATATTAGTCAAGATCCAAACATCCCAAGTCATCCATTGCATGATCCTACATTATCTCATGTTGATCCTCCATCAACCTTTATTGATCCTCCACCATCCTCTATTGATACTATTCCAAATCCATTATCCTATCCAACTGGTCTAGCTACTTTTATCCGTGGTGGTTCTCTTGTCAAAGAGAAACAAACTTCTTCAACTACCCCACCTTCTACATCTAATAATGGACTCATGTCTTGTTTCCAAAACAACAAACATCCAATTGCATATCATATGTTCCAAAACATGAAATATCAAGGCAAAGGTTTAGGCCTTCATGGACAAGGTATCTTAGAGCCCATCCATGTTGCAATCCATCCCAAGAAAAACAATCTAAAGATGGTGGTATCACCTCCACACCTCCTCCAGCTACTTCTTCCACTCCATAACCCAATGCTCCTTATCACACCTCCAACTCATATGTCATCATCCCTTCTCCATCATCATACTATTCACAAAAGCATGTGACCATACATCTCCCTCCATCCACTCTTCCTCCACTCCTTCCAACTCCTAATATCTCCATCCTTCCATCCCCTAATCCCTTCATCCATCAGTACATTCATCCCTCCATCCACACATCCCGCTCCCTTATACCCCCTATCATTCCTAATCATGGCCAATGAATGCACACATCAAGCACATATGAAGTTGTTCCCAATCCCATATTCAAAAATAAAAATTTGGATGCTCCCACACATATAGCAGAATATCTGATAAAGCCTCAATAATATCATGTCGTAGGGCATCAATACGCAAATTCAAAGCCAAATCCATCTCACAAGCTGCATATGCCTACACACCTAAAAGAAAAAAATAAAAATGGTGTGGGTCCCCAAGCAACAAGCAATTAATCCAAATGAAGCATCCACATCTCAATCCATCCCTAAATCCCAAAAATCCTACTCCCCATTAAAAAATACTGCAAATCCTAAGTCCATTTGGGTTCCTAAATCCCTAAATCAGTGATTCCCAAATACCCTATCCTGATTCCCATTACTCTCCACTCCCCATCCTCGTCAAAGGCTTGAAAATCTATCACGATGTGTGCAACTATGGGTCTTGATTCCCCACAATTCCATGACATTTCCACATACCTCCATTCCCCCATCTTATATCCCTTATCTGACATATTTTCCCCATCATACCTCTATGGTCCATGCTTTTGCTCCACCACTCATTTATCCCTCCATCTCCATCCATCATTCACCTCATCATCTGCCATCCATTCCATTTCCATATTCCCACATCTACCAACATCCATGCGCATAATGCTACCTGATATAGTCCATGTGCAAACATGCATCAAAATACTAACATCATACCTTGTTATTGGACACAGACACTTGAGTCCTCATCCTCCATCCCATCCAAATAGTAATAAAAAACTAAATTGAAAAAATTGAAAAACAACATAAGTAAAGAGAAATCCTTTGTCCAATGGTGAAAACTTGGCAAACATGCACCTTAGATAAGTACCATGATGAAAACTTGGAAAACAAGCATCATGTGTAGATTGATTGTCTATGTACCTTACACTTGGGGCATGTTGTCTCATCTCATCCTATCATTTCCCATCATATCTTCCTTATCCATTATATCTGCATACTTATCCCATTGATCCACTTCATCTTCCTTTCCTCCTGTTGATCTTATTAAAGATAGGGGCAAAATGTTGAATCAAGCTTTAAACACCTCTTGTTGTATCTCATACTTCCCATCATATTCCACCATCCTACCATCACAAGCATTTCCATGCCATATCTTAAGTCTCATACCTTGACTACAACATGTTATTCCTATGTTGCATAGTCCTTGGAGATCACATCCTTCTATCTATCCATACATTATCCATTATCACCCATCCTTCTACCTATCTATCCATTTTACACTACCTATCCATCCATTATCCACTATAACCCACCCATCTACCTATCCATGATGTTCCCTTGTCATCGATATCTAGCACTAAGGCTATCCAACTGCAATCCAATGTCATCCAACAAAAAATTCTAGAAAAATTAAAATATTCCAAAACTTCTAAAAAAAATTAAAATATCCAAAATATTCTAAAAAAATCAAAACATTACAAAATCCAAAAAAAGTCAAAACATTCCCAAAAAATCCAAGCAATCAATCCAAATGTAAGTCATCCAATCACATCCTTGGTTTTGTTCCAACCTTGCTATCAAACCAATCAATAGATCATTTATCCAATCATCATCAATGGGATATATCATTCCTGCATCCATGTGTTGTTCTAGGGATATATCGTTCCCCACAATGACAACACTATCCTCAATCAATCAATCAATCCTTGATCACTTTATCCTTGGTTTTTAGCTTGGCAGGGGCAATAACCTTGTTTGTTTTTGAATCATTTGTGCATGCTTGCTTTCTTTCTTGTGTGTGTTATATTTTATCTTGTATCGTTTACTAGGATTACCTTTTTATCAGCATTATCTTTGTTGGAAGCTTACTGGTATTATCGTTGTTGTCAACCTCCAACAGATGGTTCACTTGGTTTTTGAGAAAATTTGAAGAAAAAGGTGTGTAGTGCATGACAGAGGTATGTTTAGTGTTGTGCTCCACATTTCTTCATAGTTGAAGATATGCTTGTGTGGTTTGGAAGTGTTGGTCAAAGGTGTTCAGAGGTGTTCTATCCAAAGTTTCAAGTTCTAGATCGTGCGATAGTGGAAGATGTGTTTGACAGAGTGTTTACCTATGTAGAAGGTTGTCTGGGAGAAATGAGATTGCTCTGTGTTTCTTTGCATTGAACTTTCTTATCTTGTGGATCTAGGAGTGTACTTATTGTCTATATCTACCTTCTTTTGAAGTTTCTAGTATTGGGTTACTCTGCAAGTTTAGTTCTTGTGTTGGTGTTCAGTGGTAGTGCATCCTGATGTGTAGAATGAAGACATTATTTGGTTCAGGTGGTTGCGGTAGTATTGAAGAAGATTATGGTTATGCTGGATTACTTTGGGAAGATGTGTGGATGCTGTGGAATACTTCTTTGTGTTCCGCATGAAGTTTTTGGACTTTTAGAGGCATGTATGTGGTCGCTTGCAGCTTTTGTTTAGGTTTGGCCAACCTGGCTTGCTAGTGCTATTTGCGGAGGCACTTCATGGATTGTGGATGTGATGAGCAACATGGTGATATAGATTTTAGTCCTAGTTAACCCTTGGCATGGTCCACTTTCACTTCTTTCCACTGCAGAAGTGTTTGGTGCCGACCTATTTGGTGTTGTACGTTTGAGGTGCACACATTTCATTAAGGCCAACCTAATTGAGAATGGCTTAGGTCATGGATGATATAAATTCAAGATGAAGTTTGAAGTGGAGAAAGTAGAGAAGATGATGCAAATGTGAATCAAGGGTGGTGAATTGAGTGAGATATTAAATGCTTATGACTTCTGGATGCAGTGAGCATAAGGTGTCTACATTTTTAGTTTCCTTGAAGTTGCTAGAGGCAGTGAGCCAAATGTCACGGATGGCAAGAAGTTGTAGTGGTGGACTTCTCCTCTTGTTTTGAGATAGTGAATCTCTCTGTAATAGTCTTATATTCTTCTCCCTTCTAAATAGTGAGTCCTTCTAGCAGTGAACCTTTCTTTTGGGTAGTGAGCCCTTGGCAATAAGCCTATTTGTTTTTGATGTTACTATTCATAGATATGTGAGTTAATCCTCACTGTGGTTTTTCCCTTCTTGGGTTTTCCACATAAATCTAGTGTTCTTATGTGTTTGGATGTTTTTGCATTGATGCTTCATATGTATATATTTTGCTAATGCATAATAAGGGTTTGAAGATTGGAATAGCTTGAAGGTTTAATGTTTTAATGTACAACTGATTCACCCCCCTCTTAGTTGTCCTGTGCATCTAACAATATTTTTATTAGCATTATCTTTTATCCTGCATATTTTATCTTGTATCTTTTATGTTTTATCTTTTTCTTTTGTCTTGCATCAACATCAGTCCTTGTAACCTACCTACCACAATGATATCATGGTCTTCAATATCATGGTGCTCCATGGTATAGGGTTTCTTGTGTCCTTTATCTTTTTGTGTGTATCTTATGCATTGGATACATCATCACCTTGGTCTTTTATACCCTAGTACATATAATATCCTTGCTATATCAAAATAAGGATCACTCTTTAGATTTTATAAATCATAACCAAAGCAACATCACCCCATCCATCCCACCCATCCATCTCACCCATACATCCACATAAATATCTATAGCTTCCATAGTTTGATCCATTCTTCTATCCTTCTACATCTTATAGAGCTTCCTCTTCCATCTTTCATCTAACTTTTCCTCTTCATCTCCATCTCTCTACCTACTAACAATTTTCTCTCCTTTCATTTTGAGAGCACACCTATGTTCTTTGAACCCACCTGTCCTCTCGAGGGGGCATCATCACCATTCATCTTATTCATTAACTTACCATTATCTTTCCTTGTCACCCTCAATTTGAGTGACTGGGGCATCACCATCTCTAATCCAATCATTTTTCTTCCAACCATGATCTTCTAAATCAATTTTGTTCCATCCAAATCAAACAATATGTTTTAAATGTCTTTGAAATGTTGTTACTTCACAACACCATATCAAAGAGGGGCAAAATGTAAACACCCAAAAATGACCATTGCATCATTCACCTTGCATACATCATTCTTCTAACATCAATTCACCTGATTCATCTTAGTCCAACATTAATTAAATTATTCTTAATTATTTAATTAATTTAATGTCACCACCTTATTGTTCTATTTTCCACATTAATTAAATAAATCAATTATTTAATTAATTCAACATATCTTAATTCTTCCTATCCACACAAGTAAATAATTTTAATTATTTAGTTGGCTAATTATTCCTCCAAAATTAAATAAATTATTTAAATTTATTTAATGTTGACATTTCTAATATTCTCAGTAATAAAATTATTATCTTATTTATTTTCTTCCATCATGCACCACAAATTAAATAAATTTATTTATTTAATTTTTAATTATCTTCTCAATATTATAAAAATATCTTTTTTTCTCCATGCACACATATTAAATAATTTATTATTTAATTTTATCCTTTGCATGTCAAAAAGCAAATCAAAAGTTGAGTTTAATTGGCTTTAAATATTTGTTTTTATCAGTCAACTCATAAAATAGAAAAAGCATTCTAGTTTTATGAAAATCAATCCTATCTTTAGTCAACAAAGCAATTAACTTAATAAATCAACTTTTTGCATGTACACTTGTCATGTCCACATTTATTCATGATTCCTCAATTTATCTCATCCGTTGATTTCATCAAATTTCCTCCACCGTTGATTGATCTTCTCTCAAAGCTATAAATATGCCCATTCACCTCTTCACAAACCCTTCATGAACTTTCAGATTTCGACATACAAATTGTCCATTCGAGCTTTGAGAATTTATTGAAGCACCTCACATCCCTTTGAGCTTATCATCCATCCATTTTGCAATCATGGTTATGCTACATTTAGAGCAATCCACATATCAATACACCAAGTAATGAATATCGTAGTGTGGTAGCTTGCATTATTATTGCTTTGGATTTCATTATTGTGCATTGTGATTATTTCTTGAGTTATGTAGACATTGGAATATGATCTTTATGTGTTTTGTTTGCATTCTGATTTCTGGCATAAATAGTCTATATTTCATAAGATTAGATCATTATAGCATGATATACATTTCTGATTTTTGCATCAGATTTGATTGGTATTGCATTATTTAATCATTTCCTAGCGATATATTTGGCATTTTTACTTAATTAGGGTTTTAAAAAATATTGCATTTTTTGAAAACCTATCTAGTCTTGCACCTAGGGTGTGTTGATAAAACTCTTGTTTCAAAATTTTCTAATGATAATTAGTGGTCAAATATGATTTTTCATTGATGTAGAATTTCATATATCATTTGTGTTCAAATTACGAAAGAAAAAGGTTTCTTGCATTAAAGAATTTTGGTTTAGGGAATAAGCATTTAATATCTAAGGTTTGATGGTGAAACCCTAGCTAGTCTTGCATCTAGTTGCTATCTTATTTTCAGATCTTTGCTATGTTGAAAGATTGCTAAATCTGATTTTAGGTTTTTTGTAACATATCATACTTATTGAATTTAGAAAGCAAGAACATTCATGCATCCATCTTATCTTTAAAATTTGAAAGCAATAGAATAAACAAAACTATCTAACTGCATATCTCATTTGACACTTATGCATCTTAATTGAAAGAAATGTTTTCTAAATCCCTCTTGTGTTTACTTAGGAAAATCATTTTCACATGCTACAAATCTTACATTTGCAAGACTTAGTTGTTGTGGTTACTAAGAACATCACATTTTTTTAGAAAGCCCCGCTGATCTTGCAATTTTAGGTCATTGATTGCAATCTTATTTTAGATCTTGGTGATACCCAAGTCATGTCTAAATTCAATTGTACATTACTAGTGCTATCACGGTTAGGAGGGTCCTCAAAGAGAACTATCCAGGCCATGCAGCTAGAGCAAACACAATGGAAACAAATCAAAGATATGAAACAAATGTAGATTCAATCATTTAGTATATCATAGAATTCAAATATAGATTGACCGACAACATGCGGGCTTACAATTAGGGCTCACAAGCTTGCTTATAGAATATCAGGATATGCACAAGATATGGCTTTGAAGCTCCTTCGCACAAATTCAAACTATCAACTTGTAAACTATCAATTGACTCTTTCTAGGCATCTATTACATCAATATATATCATCTCTGGTACAAAAGATTCCTCTGCATCGGCCAAGGAAGGTTACAAACTTCAATGAGGAGGTGTAACATGTGTACATGGATAGGTCGGGCCTAATTGAATAGAGTTCCTCCGCAAATGAATGGAATGGTGTACAGATCTCGAGGAAGGTTGGCCATGAACCAATAAACATTAAATGATGTGCCTTTTAGCTTTGCAATTCATGAAATTCTCCATAGGTCTTCTCCTTTAGTTGGTTGTCTGAGCCTACCAGGATGCTCTATTATGAGAAAATAGTTGATCTTCAGATGGCGAGAACTTTCTGGTACTTGATCCAAATGCCTTGAATTCTAGATATGATGTGCCTGAATGAATCTAGATGTTAAGTCTAGCTCCACAAGATCTGAAATGAAACTGCAGTAGAATGTAGACCAAAATATAGAAACTACTATTGACTGAACTGGAAAATGAAAAGAAACAAATTGAAATGCAAATGTTTTTTGGTTGATGCAAGATTGCTCTTGAACCAGGGATGCTCCTGCATCAGACATCTAGGGTTATTGAAAAAAAGTGAGTCCCTCACTTTACTGGGGCTAGAGAAAAACCAAGATGGTCCACCTTAGCCTAGGAAATCCATGATGAATCTTTTATCGGTCTACCTTTCCACTTCACAAGGTATTCTCTGTATTGTCTTCCTCTGGTGCTGCATCCAACTCTACTGTCCAAAATGTCTTCAATATGCTCCAGTGCTTGTTGTAGTAACTACTTCTTGAAGTCTTCTTCCATGCTATCACTGAACTCTGCTTCATGATACTAATATAGGTATGTAATGTTGAAAATTGGTGATATACCCAATGTCTCTAGTAACTCCACTTCATATGCATTTTCTGAATTAAATTTTTTGAGTATCCTACATGGTCCAAACTTCTTCATCTTCAACTTGTTATATGTCCCAACTAGAAATCTTTCTTTTCTCAAGTATACCACCACTTCATCTCCAACTACAAATTATTTGTGTCTCTTTTTCTCATCTACCTTCTCTTTATACTTTCTATTCATCTCCTCCAAATTTTTCTTCACCTGATTATGCACTGTTTCCATGTGTCCTACAAATTCTTTTGCTTCTGCACTTCTCTTTTCTTCCATACTGATATCTCTCAACTCTGCAACTCCTCTAGGGTTTACTCTAGTAACAATCTCAAAAGGTGTTCTTCTAGTCTCCTATTTACTAAATTATTATATGCAAACTCTAATTGTGAAAGAATCAAGTTCCAACTTCCTGCCTTCTCTCCAACCAAACATCTCAATAAGTTTCCCAAACTCCTATTCACTACCTCTATTTGTCCATCAGTCTATGGATAAAATGTTGAACTAAACTTCAAATCTGTCTTCATCTTTTTCCAAAGCATCTTCCAAAAGTATCAAAGAAATCTTGTGTCTCTATTTGAAATTATGCTCTTAGGTAATCCATGCAATCTCACAATCTCCTTGAAAAATAGGTCAGCTACATGCACTACATCAGTTGTCTTCTTACAAGGTATGAAATGTGCCATCTTTGAAAATTTGTCCACTACTACAAATATTGAATCATATCCTCTCCGTGTCTTTGGCAATCCCATTACAAAATCCATACTTATGTCTTCCCAAGGTCTCTCTGGTACTGTCAATGGTTTATACAATCCAGTATTCTGATTACTCCCTTTTGCATCTTGACAAACTCTACAACTTTGCAAAAATTTATTAACATCCTTATGTATCTAAGGCCAAAAGTAATTTTCACTTACCAAAGCCACTATTTTATCAATGCCAAAATGTCCTGCTAATCCACCACTATGTTTCTCTTTGATCAAATTATCTCTCATGGAGCTCCTAGGTATGCATAACTAATTTCCTCTAAACAACATATCTTTTTGAATGAAATAGTCCAACCACTTACTCCTATCTGCCTCAACAGGTTCCTTACATGCTTTCCAAGGTTATGCAAAATAAAGATCCTCCTCATACAAGTTCTTCAATTCATCAAATCCTAATACTTCAACTTTCATCTCTGTCAGCAAGTTCCTTCTCCTACTCAATGCATCTACAACTTTGTTTGATTTTCCACTCCTATGCTTTAGCACAAATGTATAACTCTGCATGAACTCTACCCATCTCATATGTCTCTAATTCAACTTTCCTTAACTGTTCAAATACTACAAAGCTTGGTGATCTGCATACAACACAAACTCCTTAGGCAACAAGCAATGTCTCCATTTCTTCAAGGCTTGAATTATGGCATAGAACTCCTAATCATAAACTGAATATCGTTTCCTTGCATCATTCAACTTCTCATTGAAATAAGCTACATGTCTACCTTCTTGACTTAATATTGCTCCTATTGCATTCCCACTTGCATCACAATCTACTTCAAATACCTTATTGAAATCTGGTAATGCCAAAACAGGTTTCTCTGTCACTTTTTGCTTCAGCAATTCAAAACTTTTGTCTACTCCTGATGTCCACTTAAAGTCTTTTCTTTCACCTCTCATTGTCTCTATCATAGGGTTACAAACTGAACTAAAATTTTTGATGAACTTCTGGTAGAAACTAGCCAATCCATGAAATGATCTGACTTCTCCAATGCTCTTTGGTGTAGGCCAATCAATAATTGCTCTTACTTTCTTAGGGTCCATCTTCAATCCTTTCACAGAAATCACAATACTAACTCTTCCTTCATGAAACTACACTTCTTGATGTTTATCAACAACTTCTCTTCTCTCAGTCTTTGCAATACTTGTATAAGGTGTTGTAAATGTTTTTCTTTTGTCTTACTGAAAATCAGAATGTCATCCAAGTATACAATAAAAAACTTACCCAAGAATTTCTTCAAGACGTCATTCATCAATCTCATGAAAGTGCTTGGTGCATTTGTCAAGCCAAAAAGACATCACTAACCATTCATACAACCCTTTATTTGTCTTGAAAGTAGTCTTCCATTCATCTCCCTCTCTGATTTTGATTTGATGGTATCCACTCTTCAAATCTATCTTTGTGAAATACTTTGCTCCACTCAAACAATCCATGATATCATCTATCCTAGGTAAAGGAAATCTATACTTAACTGTGATCTTTTTTATTGCTCTAGAGTCTGTACACATTCTCCATTCTCCATCTTTCTTTGGTGCTAATAGTGTAGGTACTGCACAAGGACTCAAACTTTCTTTGATCAAACCTTTCCTCAACAACTCTTGTATCTGCCTATTCAATTATTCATTCTCTACCGATGTCATTCTATGTGCTACTTTGTTAGGCAAACTAGCTCTGGGTATAAGGTCCATGTCATGAGTGATACTGTGAGGCCTACCTTTTTCATTTCTGTTCATATGACTATTTACCTTACTATTGCTGATACTTTTATACTTGTGGGACTGTTCATCCCAGATTCCTGAACTATTAGACTTTATTAGGTTAAAGGAAAACTAATTGGGTGATGTTAGATAGAGGCTTGTATTAAGAGAAAACAAATTAGGTGATGTTAGATAGATGTTTGTATTATAGGAAAACTAATTGGGTGATGTTAGATAGATGTTTATATTATAGGAAAACAAATTGGGTGATGTTAGATAGATTCTTGTATTAAGAGAAAACAAATTGGGTGATGTTAGATAGATGTTTATATTATAGGAAAACTAATTGGGTGATGTTAGATAGATGCTTGTATTAAGAGAAAACAAATTGGGCAATGTTAGATAGATGCTTGTATTAAGAGAAGACAAATTGGGTGATGTTAGATAGATGTTTATATTATAGGAAAACTAATTGGGTGATGTTAGATAGATGCTCTTTATTAAAGGAAAACTAATTGGGTGATGTTAGTTAGAAAATTGTAATGTGAATTCCTTTATGCTTAAGAGAACTTGTGATATCTTATGCGAGTACAAGTTTTAATTTGCTTCGGCTATGTTATTGATATGTGGAATTAACTTTGCAACCGAGTGCGCAGGTATTTCTAACCAACCATAGATACTGGAGATCATCCCACACTTGTTGTAATCCCTTGTGAAGCCGATCTAGTTCCACGAGGAACCAAGATCAACTCTATGTATGATGAAATGTTGTAATGTTAATTTGCATGAAGTTAATTGGGTTAGTCTACCCTCTTTTAATTTGAATTATGATATGTGTTGTAAGAATTGTCTTTGAATTACATTTTTTAAATTTTAAATTTTTGGAGACCCTTTTCATGTGTTTTAACTTGACCTTGGGTGCTCTAACTAGGCTAAATTTGACCCTGGGTTATACCCCATGGGTCTAGGGTCCCTTTTGACTTGGGTAATCCTTGGTAAACCTCCATATGGTCACCTTAAATTCACATTGAAGTTAAGTGACGAATTTGGAGGCATAGGAGGGATAGGATGAGTGGTACCAACACTCAAACCCATCCCTTTTCACTTCCCAAGGTTAGAGATGACTCCAAGACCCACCAATTGTGGAGGACTTGACTTCAAGTCTCTCTCACAATTGGTGAGAGTACCCATGGAGTTGTGTGGTCCTTCTTGAGAGGAAAGGAAGGGGACACATGTGTCACCCTTTCCCTCTTTAACTCCCCTTTTCTCTCCCATGTGTTGGAGAGAGGACATGTGGTAAGGGGTGAGGGAGACTTTGGGGATGGGTGAGTGACATGTGTCAACACCCATCCATTGGGACATGCTTGTAGTGGGGAGGAAGAGTAAGGAGGTGACAAGTGTCACCTCCCCATTCCTCTAATCTCATGGATTGGGCTTATTTTAATCCCACTTGGGATAAGGTGAGGGGTTGTTGAATTTTTGAGAATTTTAATTGTTTGAAATTGTTTTTGGGAGAAAAGATAGAGGGAGTTTGGTGGCTTATGTTGGAGGAGATTTTGGAGGATCTCTACATCAACTTCTTCCATAATAGGGCTTTTAAAGGTTGGTTTTCAAGGCTAAGGCCTCCCCTTTATAATTAGTTGCTTGCATGATGCATATGTGTGTGAGGTATTTTCTTGTGTTGTGTTTTGTTATTGTGGGGAAATTTTGTAGGGTGTTGTAAGAGCCTCTCCCACTTGGGAGAAAAGGCTCAACAAGTGTGGGGTAGGGGAGGAGTGATCCTCCTTAGGGTCATTACCTTATTTTGGGATGTTGAGAGCCTTGAGGGCAATTTATGTGATTTTGAGCAATTTGATACATGGCTTGAGAGCCAAAATATAAACACCTTTGGAAATTTTGTTAAACATGTTGGCTTGAGGCCATAAAGGAAATTGTGTTGAGATACTTTGAAAGAGTGGCACTCTTGAGTTGAGTGTGTCCACTCTCCTACCCCTTTGAACTCACCTTGGTTGAGTTCGTCTGTTGTGTTTTCCTTTGGGTGTAATATTGTGTCTTTGGGATGTTTGTATGTCTTGTTGTGAAGTGGATTTGAGCTCCCTAGGTGTGTGGATGACCTCCATAGCTCGGGAGTGACCCTCTTGCAGGTCTATGGTAGGGAGGAGAGAAAGATGTGTGGTTTTCTTTTCCCATTTTGTGTTATATGCAGGTTCCTTGGAGCTTAGTGTGAAGTTGAAGAAATTTCTTGTCTTGGAAAATATTTTATTTTCCTTTACTCTTAAAGCTCATAAGAGAGAGATTGGCCTTCTTGGAGATCTTACCATTGTTAGTTGTCAAAGATGAGAACTTGGTTCTCTCTTTTGGTTGTAAAATTATATTCTTGAAGTTGTGTGTGTTGGACATTTCTCATTGAATTGAATGTTAGAAATTGTTAGTTTAAATGTATATTATTCAAAGGTTGATTGAAGAAAAATTTGATTTATAAGTTATTTCATTGTATGTAATAATGAATTGTCAATTGTTAAGTTGTGAATTTGTTGCCATGACAAATAAGAAAGTTATAAATTGTTATTTTGAAAGAGAGAAAATTAGTTGTGTTGGTGTAAAAGAAGTATTTATTTAAATGCAATGTTCTTTTCCTTAGAAATACAAATGATAATAAAATTCCAATGAATTTATGTTAAAATAAGTTATTTGCCAAGTAAAAATTTGATAAGAAAATAGTGGATAAATATAACTTAGTTATTTGTCTAAAAAGAGAGTTTGTAAGTGATTAGAACAAAAGAAAATCTTAATTTATATATAAAGTAGTGAATTGACTATGTGCATGATCTATGTTTAATAATAAACTAATTTTATTATTTTGTTAAATGAATTTGAGATTTCAACTATATATATATATATTGTTAAATTCATTATTTTTCTTTTTTAATAAAACTAAGCTTTAAATGGACTGTGAAAATGTTCTGTGAGTATATATATATCTTATCAATATATAAAACGAACAAAAAGAAAAAAAATGAAATGTTGACTATGTAAAGGAAACATAGTAATGTAAACTGTGTCAAAAATAAAAGAATGACAGTTTGTAGTTTATTTACAAAGGAATTTAAATGAAGTGGTGGGCGGGGGATTCGAACCCCCCACACCGTTGCTGCTAATACAGTGGGTGTGGGGAGGAGGCGGAGCCCCACCCACACCCCACACTGTGGGATGTGGGTGGGGCTTCGCCCCCTTCCCATACCCCTGAACTTCAAAACCCCCGCGGCCTCCTTAGTGCAGCATCCACTGCCCTCTCGGAACCACTTCCACCGCGCTACTGATAGTCTCCACCCCCTGCCGCTGTGAGCTTCACACTTCCCACGTAGTTCTCTCCCCACCACCCGCGACCCCTCTGTGGATCTCACACCTCCACTTCGGCCCTTGCTCCACCAAAACTTCCGCTCACCGCCTTACGGCCTCCTCTCAGCGCCACCGTCGCCACCCTCCATGAACCCTGTCCTCAAATCAAAAACAACAAAGAAGAATTTTTTTTGTTAGGGCTCAACCAATGGAGCCATACAAATAGATTTTAGGGCTTCACTTTATTACCAATATAAAATATCAAAGAAAAATAAACTTGCTCATGAGTAAAATATATATATATAAATATATATTTAAATGAAAAATAAATTCATTAGATTTATTAAAAGAAAACCTAGTGTTGTAAATACAAATAGCATATATATATGTGTGTGTGTGTCTGCGTATTTATAACTTCACATTTATTTGAAGCCATCATATGCATTTCATATGTGTCCATTTAAACTCAACCTGTAATTTGAGAAAACGACAAATTGAGAAAATGAGAGAAGAATGAGAGAAAAAGTGAAAGAAAGATAAAAGTGAAAACAAAGAGGAGAAAATGCACGACTTTTCTAGAATAGGGCTAAGAGTACTAATTAAGATTTAATAATCCAATTAATCCTAATTGGGGGCAATTTAATTAACAAAATTAATTCAAACATGGAATTAAACCTAGAGCGGAAACCTAGTGGACTTCATCAAACGAAGTTAATAAGTCCTATTTTTGAGGTCTGATCTACCAAGAAATTAGGAATAATGTAAATGATGCAGAGATAACTCTGATTGATAGAGAACTGATCTACCAAGAAATTAGGAATAATGTAATTGATGCAGAGATAACTCTGATTGATAGAGAATGTGAAGGAGAACAGATGTTCAGGCTTTATTGAAAAATGTTTAAAATTAGAAAACATGAAGGAGAACAAATTAATATTAAATTTTAGAAAACGTGAAGGAGAACAAATTAATATTAAATTTCAGAAAACGTGAAGGAGAGAAAATGGTTGGACTTTGTTGAAAAATGTTCAATTAACTTAATCAACTGTATTACCAATGCAACTAGTGAGATGTAAGAAATTTATTAACCCAAATCAAGAAACCTCTTGAATGAAATTAGTGTTAGTACAGTAAACCCTACTCATGCCCGTGAGGTGTTATGCTGCTGAAATTTCTTAGAATTTAGGGTTTGGTTAGTTTAGTAAAGTTGAACCCTATTAGCGACGTTAACCGCATCGCGATGACCCCCTTGATGGCCTTCTTGCGATTTGTATACGCACATGTGCGTATTACCCCACTTTCAACTATTTTGTTTGTACTTTAAGTGTACACCACTAAGCATGCTTACGCGTGCGAGGGGGTTTCTAGGGAAGCATGGAATTTTTTTTTGATATTTTGTTTCATGACCACATGACAAATGTGGACATGACATGTGTGATGCATGTCATGACCGCATGGGAAATGTGGGCATGACAGATACTCCTAATTGGTGGCAATCCTTTAGGTACATTGTCTGATATGATGTCTTCATACTTAGTTATCTCCTCTGGTTTTGATTCTTCAGTCCCCTTCATTGTTTTAGGCTTCTTAGGAATCAAGGCATAACACATATTCTCATGTTTCAAACTATCTAGAAATTTTCTTCCATCTACCAAATAGATTCTAGCATTCCCACATACTTCACTCTTAGGATCATCCTCCAAAAGGATCAAGGTAATTCTCTTTCCATTTTATGTTAGTGTATGTATTCTTTTTCCCATAATGTATAGCTTTTCTATCAAAATAAGCCAAGGTCTACCCAACAAAATATGACATACATCCATAGGCATAATATCACACAATACTTCATCATGATAAGATCCAATATGAAATTTAACCAAACATTGTTCACTTACTAGTACCTTATGATCTTCCTAAATCCATGCTATCTGATAGGGCTTAGGGTGTTTCAACCTTTCCAAGTTTAGCTTAGTCACCATCTCCTCTGAAACTAAGTTATTAGAACTACCACTATCAATAACAACTTTACAACATTTACCTCCTGATTTGCATCTAGTTCTGAACAAACTTTTCCTTTGTAGTGGTTCTTCATTTGTCTCTACTTGAAATAGGGCTCTCCTCATGACAAGTGATTCTCCTTTCTTGGGTTTACCAACTAAACTAGGTGATCCAACAGGTTCTTCTTCCACATAGGCTGCTCTTCCACTATTCTCTGTTCTCTTGCTTATACTCCCTTAATTACATTCAAATGCTCTATGTCCTTCATCTCCACACTTAAAAGAAGTTTCTCTAAATGTTCTATTAGGTCCTCTTCATTCTCTTCTCTATCCTTCACTCTGGTAGGGACTAGGGTTTCCTCTGCGGTAGAAATTTCTATCATCTCTTCGATATGCATTTTTATCTCTATCCTCCTTCTTGAATGTGTTCTCTTGTCTATTCTTCTCTACATATGATCTCTCGCCTCTAGAAAATGTTCTACCTCTCTAAAAGTTACCTCCTCTGCCTCTCTATTTTTTATCATGCCTCTTGTTCAACTTTTCCTCAACTTTCAGGGCAAATTGATATGCTTCTTCCAAGGTTGTCATCCTCACCAAACTCAACTCTTCTTGAATGTTCAATCTTAGTCCATTGATATATCTAGCCACTTTCTCCTTTCTTGCTTCAATATGTCCTATCCTTATGATCATCTTATGAAATTCTTTAGTATACTCCTTCACAGATTTCTCTTTTTGTCTTAGGTTTTGCAATCTCTTCAACAATTCCAACTCGTAGTCAGCAGATATAAACTAAGTTTTCAATTTTGTCACCATCCTATCCCATTTTGTAATCTTTTATTTTCCTCTTCTATTTCTATCCAACTAAGCTTCTTTCCACCATATAGCAGCATGTCCTTTCAGCTTTGTGTTTGCAAATTTCACCTTCTCTGGATCTTCAACTTCTTCATACTCAAAGTATTCTTCTATGTCATTTATCCAATCAATCAACTCCTCAGAATTCAAATTGCCAGTATAATTTAGTACATCAACTCTAGGTCTTTTCCCAATCTTTGAAATAGCTTACAACATCTAGACTTGATCTGATTCCTCTTCTTCACCTCCTAGGGTTTCTCCATTTTGATCTGCGGATTAAAATTCGTCATCATCATCACTCTCAATATCAATTCTAGGGCTTAGTCCTTTTCTTCTATCTTCTTTGAAAACATCTAGTCTAATTCACATTTTTGATGGGTTCAAATGTTGACTTATTTTATGCTATTTCTTATGCTTCCAGACTTCATACCTATGTTATTTCAGATACTTTTCTAAGACATTACCACTATAATATGTGTAGTTAGGGTAAAATTGCAAATCAGGGCAAATGAATAAACAGCAATGATAAAAACCCTAGCAATGCACAATGAAGCACAAGACAACATGAAAATCAAAATAACAAATGTAAATGCAAACTGATCTCCACGCTATGCTTGATTTATCTCCATTGCTCTTCTCCACCTCGCATGAGCATGCAAGATTTTGAAGATTATTGTTGGAAGAATGTTGGGTGTTCACTTCTGCAGCATAACATTAAGATGAAGATGCTCAAATGAATGATAGATGAAGGATACAAAGGCTCTAATGATATTTCGATAGCATGTGGATACTTGAGGATCAATGCATGCTAGAAGATTTGGCAGAATAATAGTGCTTAAGGCTCAATGCATGCTAATGGCTTATGAGGGGGTTGATTTATAGGAAAGGCTTGGTTCCAATGGACGGCTGAGATTAAAAAGCTAATTGATTGATGTGGACAGCTAGGATTGATTCGGTTATCCCACTCTTCAAGGGAGTTGTAGTCATTTGACAAGTGGAGGGAGGATAGGGCTCATGTGTGCTTGTGTACATAAAAAGTACTACATATAAAAGATATTAAATAAGAGGCTGTAGTACCACTTATCTTTTTTAAATGAAAGAGGCACACATGTCAGCTAAATGATAAGATAAATTAATTAAATAAATAAAATTTATTTAATTAATTAGAAAGTCGGCTTATGATGAGAATTTAATTCAAATAAAATATTTGAATTAGTTGGGATATGAGTTGGATATTAATTAAATAAATAAAATTTATTTAATTAATTGGATAGTCGGCTTAGGATATGATGTGGAAATTAATTAAATAAATAAAATTTATTTAATTAATTGGCTTAATGGATTAGGGAAATTAGGACAAAATGCTACAAGATGTCTAGGATAATGTTTTAACAAGGTGTTGCTAGACATGGACAAAGTTGGGACAATTTTGGGTGTCTACATTTTGCCTCTCTTTGAGATGATGTTCGAGATGATAAGATTTATGTCGAGTAACATCATTTCAAAGAAGTTAAGGTGTGGATAATTGATAGGGATGCTAATAATGATGATGATGATGATGATGATGATGATAGAAAGGATAGGTTGGTGATGCCCCCTCGAGAGGATAGGTGGGTTGGACAAACACGGGTAGGCTCTCGAAAAGAAATGGCTTAGACTATGAAAGATAAGGGGATAGATAGAAGAAATGAAGGATGCGTTATGCTGCAATGGAAGGTGAGCAACCATGATGTTTGATATAGCACTAGACGTTATGCACCAAGGTATAAGGACCAGGGTGACAATGTGTCTTATGCCCCAGCGTAATACAACCTTGTCAAGATACAAGATATGAATATTAGCTAGATTGATACCAATATGATGCAAATGCAAGATAAAATGATAACACACACAAGCAAGCAAGCAAGCATGCACAAATGAGTCAAAAACAAACAAGGTATTGCCCCTGTCAAGCTGTAAACCAATGATTAATTGCTGATTGATGATGGTTGAAAGTGTTGTCATTGTGGGGAAAGCTATATCCCTAGATCAACACAAGGTTGTTTGCTAAGTTGGTTGGCTAGTTGACTGATTGTTTTGGCTGACAACAAGGCTAGGATCAAGACCATGGATTGCGTTTGGATAACTTGGCTTGATTGATTAACTTGATTGGTATGGATTAAGGATGGGCTTGCACTTGGATCATTGTTTGGAATGATTCTTTAGATCAATTTGATTTGATGAATGAATGTTATTGATATGAAGATTTGATGATGATGATGATGAGTTTGATTTTGATTTGATGAAGTGATTGGATTTGTTTTGATGGTTGGCTTGATGTGCTTTGGTTTTGATGATTGCTATTGTTGGGTTGATTGTTTTGATGATTGGATTGTTTTGAATGATGATAATGATGATAAAGTGGATTGGTTTGGATGATGTGATTGGTTTTATTGCTTGGATTTGTCGTTAGATAGTTGATTTTTTGGATTTTTTGACATATTTTGATTTTTTTTTTTTAGATTTTTTTTTGTTTTGGGATATTTTGATTTTTTTTGTGTTTTTGAATATTTTTGGGATGTCAATGGATTTACAATTTGGGTAGCCTGTGTGCTAGATACCAATGACAAGGGAGAAAACCAAGTCTAGGTGCAAGGGATGGATAAAAGAATGAGCTCATAGTAAATGGGATGGAAGGCTCATGATATATGGATGGATAAAGAGATAGGCCATATAAGGGATGGATGCATGCCTCATGATAAACGGATAGGTAGGCTATAGTGGAAATCTCATGATAAATAGATGGGGATAAGCTGTAAGATAGAAAGCTGATGACAAGAATATGCTATAGTGGATGGATCGTAAGGGAGCTAGGATGTGATCTCCAAAGGCTATGTTGCATAGGAAGAACTTGCCCCATTCTAGGTGGTAATGCTTAGGATTTTTACATGATTGGATTTTACATGGCACTTATGACAATAGGATGACATGATGGATTGGTTTAAATGGGATGGATAAATTGTCAATGGATAGGACTTGGTTTGGAAAGAAGGTATGGCAAGAAATATCCAAACATGTTTCAACATTTTGCCCCTATGTCTTCTTCAAAATCAAAAGGTAGAAGGATGGATAAATGGGTTCAATAGGATAGGCATGTTTATGTAATGGATAAGGATGGTAGGATGTAACATGATAGGAATGATATAATGGGATAGGTAGTTTGGAAATGGATAGGTTGGATGAGACAATGTGCCCCCAAGTGTAAGGGACATAGAAGATCAACCTACACATGACGCTTGTTTGCCAGGTTTTCATCATGGTACTTATCCAAGGTGCCTGTTTACCAGGTTTTCACCGTTGGACGAAAGGATTTCTCTGTACTATTTTTTTGATTGATTTTTTTTTTTTTTTTTTGCTTTTAGATGTGTTGACAATTACACATGGCACCTGTTTGCTAGGTTTTCACCATGGTAATGGATAGGAGGGACTCAAGTGGCTAGTGCTATGAAGGTTGATAGTGTCCCTTTAGAGATGGATGATGTCTTCACATAGACCATGTCATTATGCTCATCGATGTTGATAAGGGATTGCGTGGATGGGAGATGGATTAGGTAGATAGTAGATTATGATGTGGAATTATGAAAGGTTCATGCAAGGATGAATGGATAAAAGGCTTATGCAAAAGCATGGACCATAGGGATGGGATTGAGGAGATATGTAGGATAATGGATGAAGGATGGGGAGATGGAGGCATGTGGGAATGTTTTGGAATGGAAGGGAACCATGACCAATGGTTGCACACACCGTGTTAAACATTGAAGCTTTTGATGAGATGGTGGTGTAGGAAGCAATGGAGATATTTGCTTAGGAGATGGTTGATGAAGTGATTTAGGAACCCACATAGATTTAGTATTTTTAGTGCTTTTGCTTTGCTTGCGGGTTTTTTGAAGGGAATGAAAGTTTTGGATGGAAGTAGGCTTTTGGATGGAGATAGGTGATTGGGATTCTTGAGATGTGGATGAGGATGCCTCATTTGATTTGCTAGCTATTTGCTTAGGAACCCAAACCATTTTGATTTTGGGCTTTGCTTTTGGAGGTATGGGTTTAGATGTCTGTTTAGATGAACTTTGCTTTGAGTTGGATTCTTTACGTCCTAAGGTATGAAGACCTTTAGGATATTTGTTGATAGGATTTTTAGCTTGATAAGTAGAGGCATCAAAATTTTTGCTTTTGAATACCATGGGGTGGGTGGAGTGGATGGATTGATTGGAAGCTTTATGCTTAGGCGATGTGTGCTTTTGTTGGTCATGATTAGGGATGTAAGGATACTTATGAATGATAGGTATGTTAGGTGTTGGAACCAATGGTGGCAAGGTGGATGGAGGGATATTAGGAGTTGGTAAAAGTGGAGGTAAAGTGGATGGCGGAAGGTGTATGGTCACATGCTTTTGACATTTATAGGATGATGGATGTGGAATGGCTACATATGTTTTGGGTAGATGATGGGGGGTGCGATGGAAAGTGGACATAGGATGGATGGAGGGATTACCAACATCTTTGCCTTGTTTACCTTGGGGTGTGTATCCAAGGCCATATGAGCATGGAGGAATCTTGGCATGGTTCAACTCCAAAATACCTTGTTTATAAAGGCCTAGACCTTTATCTTTGTAGTTCATGTTTTAGAGGATGTGATGGACAATAGGACTAGGTGTGGTTTGAACACTAGACTTGAGTTCATTATTGGATGAAGGTGAAGTGGATAAAGGTCATTGTTGTCCTAAGTAAGAACACTCATGTATAAGGGTGGTAAGACCAATAGGACATGATGGTGAACTTGAAGTGGAATCAATGGTGGATATGGAAGGAGGATCATTAGGATCTTGATTAGCATTGTGTTCACTAAGATCCAAGTTATTTGTTTGATCTTTTATGCTTACTTGAGGGACAAGTGTCTCATCATGACAAGTTGATGTTTGCTCATTATGGATAGGGCTAGATAGTGGATGACTAGGAGCAATGTGGATATCTTGCTCATGGATAGATATAGGATTATGGATAGGATCAAGGTGCTCACGGATAGCTTCTTCATAGGTATCATCTTGATCATAAAGAAGGTAAATGTTATGGATGGGTTGCATGAAAGTGTTTTGATCTTGAGTTGACTAGGGCTTAATGTTTCCACATGCTTAGGATTAAACCTTTCACATATCTCTTGGATAGGCTCTTGGTCAACAACATGAGAACATGATGACTCTTGAATAGGCTTGATGGCTTGTAGGTCACATGATGGGCTTGAAGGGCTAAGAATGTTAATTGAGGACTCTTGAATAGGCTCAAGGATAGGTGGACCACATGATGGGATTATAGGATTGGACATGACCTTTGGAAGTTCTTTGGTAGGCTCATGAATGGGTGTTTGACATGGAGGTAGTTTATTCCTTGCTAGTAGCCAATGGATCACATCCTTTGCAAGGGTATGAGTGGATGGGAAATATAATGGATGAGCAATAATAGAGGATGATGTTGTAAGCGCAGGACTAGGATTTTGATTGGATGGAAGGATAATGGAGTTTGATGGATTAGGATGCGGACTAGATGGGTGTGACACATGGGATTGGGATAATGTGGCATGATTTCTTATTGTATGTTGATACACCTTGTAAACAATTGGGAAAAATATGGGGCATGTATTTGTATCATGGCCTTTGGTCCTATGGTATGCACAATAATCATGTTCATCATATGGACTTTCTTCACATGGTTTGACTTCGGGAAGTTCAATGAGTTTTGCTTCAAGCATCCTTTGTAAAACTATCTCAGCCGCATCCTTTGGTGAAGGATTAGAATGACATGGTGATGAAGGTAATGGAGGGCTTAGTGGTTTGGAAGGTAAAGGGATCAATGGACTATGATTGGGAACACATGGTGGTGTTGGGATAGGACTTGTTGGTTCATGTGATGGCATGTGATTGGATGGTGGTGGCCACTCTAGATTGGTATCTCCCTTGTCAAAGGTTATTAGATCTTGCATAGGATAACTTGAGCTTGTTTGATTTATGTACAAGGGACCATTGGGACTTGGATGTGCTTCTTGTTGTAAAGGTGGACTTAGATCTATCAATGGTGCTTGGTGGTCTTGTTGAAAAGGTGTACTTGAACTTACTTGATTTATGTACAAAGAGCCATTGGGACTTGGATGTTGTTCTTGTAATATCACTTGATTGCTTTGTGGATGGGCTTGGTAGTGCATTGGCACGGTGGCATGAGGGATTGGATAAGCTTGAGGTGGATATTTATAGGTTGATGTGGCATTAATTTGGTGGATAGGTGGATTAAGTTGATAGGAAGTGGATGGATATGACATGTGGCTATGAGGTGGATTAGGTTGGTATGAAGTGGATGGATATGACATGTGGCTATGAGGTGGATTAGGTTGGTATGGAGTGGCTAAGGATTGCTGTACTTGTTGAGCTTGACTAGTGGCTAAAATGTGTTGGACTTGGGTTATAAAGTGTTGCAGTTGAGGTGATTGGCTTGTGTGGGGTTGAGCTCTTTGGATGAAGAATTGTAATATTTCAATGGCATCTTGGTTGAGGGGTTGTGATCCTTGATAAAGATTTTGGAGGAATCTTTGGAATTTGATTTCTAGGTCCTCTAGTGTAGACATGTTGTCACCAAGTGTTTGTCTTAAGTCCTTTTAGCAAGTGCTTGTTTAGGGATTTGGACGATGATGTGGATTGTTTGGATGACTTGGCTATGTTTGGGATGAAAGTGATTGGGTTTGGATGTTGTTGGAAGAATGTGTAGGATGACTTGTCTTTATGTGTTTGGGTGTTTAGAGCTTGATGTGGCAATATTCAAACAAATGATTATGCATATACACACATGAATCACTCACACAAGACACATAAGCAAGTTTTAGTTTGGAAGAATGTGATGATGGTTAAGCAAGCACATGAAGACACTTCAACAAGTCCTAGTTAAGGCAAAGCCACTATCACAAGAAGGTTCTAATGAAAATCTGGGGGACCGGCACCCAACGAGCATCCAGCAAGCCACTTAAGACTTTAACTAACCCTACTAGGAGTTTTAATATACACAAAGGTACACCTCCTTTCGAGTTAGCACTGTATGGTGAGGGCTAACACCGGTTAGACTTGGCTTTCGCCTTATCCTCTGATTTTTATAGCTGACCAGATGAAAGTACCGCTTGAGGTCGTTCCCTTGGGGTGGATACCAAGGCAAGCCTCTCTAAGGCTAAACAAAAGCAACACAAGTAAATGTTTTTGATCTCCAAGTTCATGTTAGGACGTGAGGAGAGAGCATACACATTTACTTGCTCGCATGGGGTTCATTAACCTTAGAAGTTCAATGTGTGGAAGACAATGCAAGCACTTGTTCATTTTAGACCCAAATCCAAATGTGATGGAAGACAATGTTTCATTTTAGCCCAATTTTTTTTTGATGTGAATTTGTAAACAATTGTTCGTTTGGTCCCAAAGTCCAAATGTGTGATCAAACAAGATTAAGAGATGAAAGATTAGAATGAGTGCACCTGATACAATCACTTTCCAATTTTCTATAGATGTTGATGCCAATGCTGCTCCAGCTCCTTTGATATGCCTACAAGTCACCAATTCCAAAAAGAAACAAGTAAACTTGCAAAGAAGATGATTACATGAAAAAGATAAAATCTGAAAAGTCTAATGAAAATGATCAGATATAGAAAAATAGATTGCATATATAGAAAGTTCAGGAGATTCTAAGCAATTTGAAAAAAAGTTTCACTGAAAAACGATCAAAATTGCTCAAGTTATGCTCAAATGAAGTTTTCAATGAACCTAAATTTTGACTGATAAAAAAGATGCTAAAATAATATAGTCACCTAATAAAACCTATTTAGATGCAAATTTCATCTTCCCAGCTTTCCAACAAGTGCTTGTTTGTGCGATTTGGCCTCCGTATGTGAAAGTTATGCAAGTTTGAAAAAAACAGCTTCCTTTGAAAAGTGCAGAGGTGATTTACTGTTAATCATAAGCGATCTCTTTTTAGCTATATGTGAACCCCTGCAGATTAAATGCAATTCAGAAAAGCACCAGATGCGAGCAGTGTAGGCTTATAAGCGATGCGAAAGATGGCAGAGGCGATCACTGCGTGTCCAGCAGCGATCTCATATTTTAACACAGGCTAACTCTTGTAGATCAAATACGATCGAAAGAACACCAGACGCAAACTTTGTACGCTTATAAGCGATGCAAAAAAATCTGAAAGCAACCAATTTTGGCCTACAAGCGACCTGTATCTTCAAAATGAAAGATGCAACAGAAACCCTAGTTCTGCAAAAGGCGATTAGGTTAAAGACAAAAGTGATTACTGTTTAGATAAAAGTGATCAAAATATGAGCAAAAGTGATTAGTATCGGACTAAAAGTGATCAAAATATGTGAAAAAGTGATTACTGTTAGCCCAAAAATGATCTAGAAAGTTTCTAGAGATGAAATGCAAATATTAACCATATGTGACCAAGTTTACCATATGCGGTCTCTTTTTGTTCAAAAGCGAGCACTGTTTGTTTAAAAGCGAGCTAGATTTGACCATAAGTGATTGCTGTTTGCTCAAAGGTGAACTGATTTAGCCCAGGCGACTGCTGTTTGATCAGAGGCGACTTAAATTACCAGAGGCAGATTTCTACAGACCGGTTGTTGTTTTCTTCACCAAATGCTCCATTTTTCATCAAATTTACGCAAATTTATACTCAAAATTTATGAAAACGGCCTCCCGGACACAATGGTGAGGTTAGATTTGGGCTAAGAGATCATCTACATACATTTTTAGCCAAATCTTTACAAACTAGGGTTAGAAAAATGCAAATTTTTGCTACAAAAGCTTGCAAAAATGAAAGATTGGCACTCTAAGAGATCTAAACTTCATAAAAATAACTCAAACAAGAGAGGTTAATCAAGAACGTGAGTCCCACCGGGCGTGCCAAATGTAGTTAGGGTAAAATTGCAAATCAGGGCAAATGAATAAACAGTAATGATAAAAACCCTAGCAATGCACAATGAAGCACAAGACAACATGAAAATCAAAATAACAAATGTAAATGCAAACCGATCTCCACGCTATGCTCGATTTATCTCTATTGCTCTTCTCCACCTCGCATGAGCATGCAAGATTTTGAAGGATTATTGTTGGAAGAATGTTGGGTGTTCACTTCTGCAGCATAACATTAAGATGAAGATGCTCAAATGAATGATAGATGAAGGATGCAAAGGCTCTAATGATATTTCGACAACATGTGGATACTTGAGGATCAATGCATGCTAGAAGATTTAGCAGAATAATAGTGCTTAAGGCTCAATGCATGCTAATGGCTTATGAGGGGGTTGATTTATAGGAAAGGCTTGGTTCCAATGGACGGCTGAGATTAAAAAGCTAATTGATTGATGTGGACGGCTAGGATTGATTCGGTTATCCCACTCTTCAAGGGAGTTGTAGTTATTTGACAAGTGGAGGGAGGATAGGGCTCATGTGTGCTTGTGTACATAAAAATTACTACATATAAAAGATATTAAATAAAAGGCTGTAGTACCACTTATCTTTTTTAAATGAAAGAGGCACACATGTCGGCTAAATGATAAGATAAATTAATTAAATAAATAAAATTTATTTAATTAATTAGAAAGTTGGCTTATGATGAGAATTTAATTCAAATAAAATATTTGAATTAGTTGGGATATGAGTTGGATATTAATTAAATAAATAAAATTTATTTAATTAATTGGCTAAGTAGGATAAGGATGGGATTGAATGGGATTTTAATTAAATAAATAAAATTTATTTAATTAATTGGCTTAATGGATTAGGGAAATTAAGACAAAATGCTACAAGATGTCTAGGATAATGTATTAACAAGGTGTTGCTAGACATGGACAAAGTTGGGACAATTTTGGGTGTCTACAATATGATGTCTTTTATATATATATATTCTGCAAACCTTGAACCTAATCTACCAATGAAACATGGTGATAATATTTATCAATTACATGAGTTAGATATAAGTATGTTTGTATATAAATGGGATTCTGTAGATTAATTATGAAGTCTATTTTGTATGCATATGTTTTATGGATTAATCCTCTGCAGCAACAAGTTCGTAGCATTAAGGAGAGAAGAATTTGCAACACATTGCAAGACAGAGCATTGAAGGAAGTCACAGTTAAGCACCAACTGAAGCTAAATGTGATCATCATGGAAGAATAAATACAAGAGAAGAAGAAGACTTGTTCTAGGATTCTAATCACAGCTTATGTGTTTTCACTCATGAGTCATTGAATATGAATTTTTTGTTTGAGCAGGACTCTGCTTCCTTTGTTTCAGTTAGAATAATAAAATGATCTCAAACCTATACCCTGATATCTAGGGATGAATTGATGATCAAGGTAGTTGGTAGTTACATCATACTCTCTCATTTATGTATAAGTTAGGAGGGATGAGTTTGATGGGAAATTAAGATTTTCTTTCCAAGTTACTTTATTTTTATAGTTGCTCAATAGTTACTCTATTTTTATGTTGGAAGATCCAGACATGCTTTATTGAATACAATCTGAAAAGATTTTGTTTCTGATATGAAGTGAGTACAACTATGTATTATAAAAGTCTGAAGTAGATTTAGTTTCTAGATTAAGTGAGATAGTTCCCTAAGCTGGCCACTCAAGGTACTAACCCTCACTTTGTATCTTTCCTTATTTATTCATGCATTTCTATTTAAAACTGTTTCATGTTATTTTCTAAAGTTGCATTGTGGAATGAGTAAGATATCTTGATTGCTATTTCTAGTAGTTGTGATTCATAAATAGAGTACATATTTGAAGTCCTTCAGAGGTTGGTGTCAATTCTTTTATCATTCTATGTATTTTGAGTTAATTCCGTAATTCTCTGTTGAATATAGTTATCTTCAGCTTATACTGAAGGTACCCATAGAAATTGGATTTTAAACTATTTTTATTGTTCTTACATTTCTGTGAACTTCAGTAAATTAAGTTAATTAGAATAAGTCTGTATGAGCTAGTTTAGGATAGAAATGAGTCTTGAAGGCATATATCATCATAAGCTTACACTCCTTGGTCGATAATTCAATCTAGGAATGCAATGATAGAGTGGACTATTCAGATAGGTTTACCCCTAAATTTTGTTTAAGTCTACAATGCATTAGTTTTCCTCTACATTTTTGGCACCATTGCCGGGGATGGTGCTACCTTCATAGTCTCATTAGTTTTATGTGCTTTCATAGATTAAATTTTGATTCCAGTATTAGAATTAATAAATTCATTTTTCTTCAAGAAACACCAGACATTATACTAACATTGTGCAGGACCATGAAAATATCAAGCTAAAACTACTATATGCGGAGGCAGAGAGATCACTAAGGTAGATTCCTCCCTTCAACTTCCTAGGATAACAAGGACACAGCTGACTTTATCAACTACACAGTAGAAAGTACTGAAGAAGAGTTTCCTCTTACATTTTCATCAACACCTCCTACATCTCCATCAGCTTCCTCCATAGCCAAAGAAGGGACTTTTAGAACCATGGCAGATGCTGCAATAGAGGATCCTCCAGGACAAGCAATGTTTGAATTCCCTATCCCAGACCAAGCACGGGCTGCTACTCTAAAAAATATACCACCTTCTGCATTGCCTGTTTTCTATGGCTTGGTGACCAAAGATCCTGACACTTTCCTGTTCAAGTTTGATGCCTTGTGTAGGAGTTATGACTACACCACTGATCCTTACAGACTCAAGTTGTTCCCTACCACACTAAAAGATGCTACTTTAAGGTGGTTTATGGGGTTAGGGAAAGATGTCATTCCAGACAGGGATACCATGAAGACAAAATTCTTCGAAAAATATAAAGACTACTATAGAGGCTATGATAGGAGGAGAGATGACATCTTTTGGATGCCACAAAAAGAGGATGAACCACTAGAAGACTATGTTGAATGATTCCAATTTGCCTTGAAGAAAAACCCTCAAAATAGATTGTCTGAAGAATCACTGAAGCTAGTTTTTTTGAGGGGAGTTAACAATGACTACATGGATGCCCTCAATCTCATTGGAATAGGGGATATATCTCAACTCCCCTTTGAAGATGTCTGTAGAGCTTGCATAAATTATTCTCAAACCTTTTCTAGAAAACCAAGGGGAGAACAAGAAGCCATCATAGGCAAGGCAACTAATGGAGTTTCAAGAGTGGAAATTAGTAACTTGCTGACCAACATGAAGAAGGACATTATTAGCCATATGGCTACATAGCTGGACACTCTTCATATTAAGAAAAAACAAGAAGAGGCAGATGTAATGCTCACTAAGTACTGCCCCATCTATAGATAGAGGAAGGCCAATTGTAAATGCAAACGGGTGGCCAATATCCAGCAAGAAAAGATTGAAAGGCCAGAATTACAACCATTTGAAGGAGAAGATGGGAAACTATTCTTCAAAGATCAAAGGAGACCTTGGCAGCAAAGGCAAGGTATGCCCTTTGATCCACTTAATTTTAATTCTTCCTTTCCTACTGCAAACCAAAATTTCTCTGCATGGAATACTCAACAATGGCCTGGTAACCCAAATGCATGGCAAAACCCATAATGTCCTACCTCCCAATGGCCTTCTCCACAAGCTGGTTGGAACCAACAATAGCCAAATCCATGGCCTCAATAGAATTTCCAAGGTCCCAACTATAACCCCCAGTGGCCTACTCAGTAGCAACAATGGTAGCCTCGGTGGAACAAGGGCCAACAATGGTAGCAAAATACACAATTTCAGCAACCTATGATTCCATCTCAGCCACAATAGCTAGCCATAATGCCGCCATCAACACCTCAAAATCCACCTCCTAGACCTACCCAAATCCTTGCCCAACCTACACCTAACCCTAACAATAAGCCTGTTCAACAGGCTTATACTAACAAGGTAATGCAATATCCCACCTATGGGGTGGATGTTAGTAATGATCATCTTAGATCAGGGAAGCAACTTGCAGGGCCTTCATCTCCCCAAATTATAGAGCTTGAAGATGAAGAACCCACTAAAGAAGCCTTAGATAAACCACCTTTGGAACCTGAATCAACCCAAGATGCCCAAACTACCTTACACCAGAAGCCTCATCCTTTCCCCGAGCCCTTGGCCACGTAAAAGCAAACAGCCCAACCTGATACTGTCCTTCTCAGCTAGCTAAAAGATATAAGCATCAAGATTCCCTTAATCCAAGCCATCAAGATTATTCCTATCTACACCAAAGCTATTAGGGATCTTTGCATAAAGAATCTAGGAAGGAAGAAGATAGAACCTCAGACAGTGCATGTTTTAGGTAATCTTGCTAATATCATGTTGGGCAATATAACTGTTCTCAAATACACAGATCCAGGTAGTCCAGTGGTGGATGTAAAGATCAATGGGATTCTGATTAAGAATACTTTGTGATAGATTTAGGTGCTACAAATAATGTCATGACCAAGGAGACAATGCAAACATTCCAATTGAGCAACCTTAGGCCTACTCAGACAGTCTTGCAATTAGTTGATAGTTTTATAGTCAAACTTGAAGGAGTCATAGAAGATTTGGTCATTGCATTAGATTCTTGGGAATACCCTGCTAATTTCATAGTTTTGCAGCTAAAGGCTAATCTTGCCAGTTATACCATGGCTTGCCACTGCTGATGCAT
Source organism: Cunninghamia lanceolata (assembly GCA_027924645.1). Classification (NCBI taxonomy): domain Eukaryota; kingdom Viridiplantae; phylum Streptophyta; class Pinopsida; order Cupressales; family Cupressaceae; genus Cunninghamia; species Cunninghamia lanceolata. The sequence continues at coordinate 8,082,950 of BSBN01000082.1, forward strand.
TTATAGGTTGCAGGTCTAGCAACATGATCATATCCAATGGGACAGTGACCAAGAAATTGGTTCTATATCCACCAGCCCAGCCATATCACGAGCTTGAGCAGACCATTTGGCCTAGCCTAGAGGATGAGGACACCTATTCCCTATAAACCTTGATGACTATTGAATGCAACCCTTTATTGAATATTCCAAACGAAGATGAATTATTGCTCACATTATACAAAATAATTGTGGGAAGCACCCACAATAGCAAGACTGTCTATCTTGCTTACAAGACCCTTTGAGTAGCATAATACTTAGTAGTTCATCAGAAGAAGTCTCCCAAATCTTCCATGTGTTATTACCTTAGCAATGCTTACCTATATTACCCAACCTTGATTTGTCTTCCATCCAAGAACTATCCAAACAAGTAGAAATCAAGCCAGGTAAGATGTTGAATATTAATAATACATTGACTGATGAACAACAACAATCCCTGCATGAAATATTGCATACACACTCAGCAACATTCACCTAGGATAATAGTGATATGAAAGGCATTGATCCTACCTTATGCATGCACAAAATATATATTGATGATGGCTATAGACCCATTAGGCAGCAGTAGAGGTGCATGAACCCCGCCCTTAGAGAGATTGTGAAAGTTGAGCTTCAAAAGCTTCTAGATGCAGGCTTTATATACCCCATTTTAGACAGTGAATGCGTTTCACCATTAGTCATAGTGCCCAAGAAAGGTGGCAAATGGAGAGTTTGTGTTGATCGTAGGGAATTGAATATTACTACCAGGAAGGATCACTTTCCCTTGCCATTTATTGACCAAGTTCTTGACTCTTTAGTAGGCAAGAAATATTTTTCCTTTCTTGATGGTTTTAGTGGCTATAACCAGATTAAGATTGCTCTAGAGGATTAGGATAAGACCACATTTATTTTCCCTTGGGGGACATATGCATATTATGTCTTACCCTTTAGTTTGTGCAATGCTCCAGCGACATTTCAACGAGTAGTCCTTAGTATTTTCTCTGATTTTGCCCATGACAACATGGAGATTTATATGGATGACTTCACCACATATGGTGGCACATATGATGAAGCCTTACACAATTTGGAGAAAGTGCTGAAAAGATGTACAAAAGACAATTTCTCTGAGTAATGAAAAGTGTTTTTTGATGATTGCACAGGGAATAGTCTTGGGACATTTCATCTCAAGTGCAGGCATCCAAGTTGACCCAAAGAAGATTGAGATCATATCTACCCTGCCTATTCCACAAAGATAGAAGGATGTAAGGAGCTTTTTGGGTCATGCAGGATATTACAGGAGGTTCATTCAGGATTTTAGCAAGATTGTTGCACCTCTATTTACTCTAGTTAGCAAAGACAGTGAATTTGAATGGACATCAGATTGTCAGATTTCTTTTGAAAAGCTAAAAACATAATTAACACAAGCCCCTATTCTCAGAGGTCTGAATTGGTCACTACCTTTTCACATCCATACAGATGCATCAGATTTTTCCATTGAGGTAGTCTTAGGCCAACAGGAAGGAACCAATGAATATGCCATATACTATGTAAGTAAGAATCTGCAAGGAGCTGAGTTAAACTACACTGTGACAGAGAAAGAAATGTTGGCAGTTGTTTATGCAATTAACAAATTTAGGTACTACATAACTAGTTACAAGGTATTCATACATACAGATCATGTAGCCATCAGATATTTGATGAACAAGCCAATAGTGGGTGGTAGACTTGTAATATGGTTATTGTTGTTACAGGAGTTTGACATTACAATTGTTGACAAACTAGGCAAGACCAATGTAGTTGCTGATTTTCTGTCTAGACTACCTACAAAATCTTCAGAAGGAGTGGTTGATGATTCTTTTCCTAATGAACATCTATTTGCTCTCACTATACACACTCCATGGTATGTAGATATAGCCAATTATTTGGTTATAGGGTAGATTCCAGGATACTTCTCTCCAAGGGAGAAGAGGCAGCTAGTTCACAAATGTTTCTCTTACTCTTGGATTTCTAGATTCCTATTTTACACTAGCCCAGACAATATTATGAGAAGATGTATTAGAGAGGATGAAGTATTTTATATAATGAAGGCCTACCATGATGAACCTTGTGGGGGACATTTTGCAGCCAAGAGGACAACCTTCAAGATACTAACAATAGGGTATTACTGGCCAACACTTCATAAAGATGTTGTCAAGTACACTAGGAGCTATGATAGATGTTAGAGAATGGGGTAGCCTACAAGAAGTGATGAGATGCCCTTGAAGACACATATCTCATTGGCTCCTTTTGAAAAGTAGGGATTGGATTTTGTGGGTCCTATATCTCCTACATCCAACAACAAGGAATACATCCTAGTATGTACTGATTACTTAACTAAATGGGTTAAAATGAAGGCATTACAATTTGCCAAAGATGGCAATGTGGCAAAATTCCTATATGAAGACATCTTCACTAGGTATGGTGTTCCAAGGGAGATAGTAACTGACTAAGGACCACAATTTACATCTAATTTAATCACCAAATTGGTTAAGGAATATCAGATCAGACATAAGAAATCCACTCCCTACCATCCTCAGGCCAATGGTCAGGTGGAAGTCACAAATAGGGAGATTGAGAACATCTTGACAAAGATAGTGCAACTTCATAGAAGAGATTAGGTTCCTAGGCTCCCTGAAGCAGTTTGGGCATACAAAACAACCTAGAAGACAACTACAGGGCTTACACCTTATGAGTTGGTCTATGGAAAGACAACAATCCTACCTATAGAATTTGAACACAAAACCCTGAGGACAACAGTGGAACTAGGAATGGATTTGACCACATCACAACAAGATAGGATACAATATTTGAATGTTTTGGATGAAATCTGATTGGAGGCCATTCATCACATAGAGGTAACAAAGAGCAAAATGGTATGACAAGTACATCAAGATAAAGGAATTCACTATAGGTGACTGGGCACTCCTTTATGATTCAAGATACAAGGGCTTCAAGTACAAGCTTCAGTCACATTGGTTAGGCCCATATGAGATCAAGCAAGTCTTCCCTAATGGTGCAGTTCAATTGCAGACTATTGATGCAATTCAGTTTTCACTGCTAGTAAATGGGCATAGGCTAAAACTATATAAAAAGCCACTTCAGAAGGATGATTTTCTTGTTTCCCTAGCTACTCAATATGGTCCTCCTAACACTCTTGACACTCCTGATGATGATGATGTGACACCAAATGATACAACTTCAGATACTGATCCACCAACACTGTCCAGTGATGTGGAGCTTGAGTTGCAATACTCAACCCCTATTGCTGAAACATAATTTTCTTTTCTTTAAAATCACACACACACACACAACACATTGTACATGATGACCAATTCAATTTTAGAGGGACCTGTATTTCACATACCATAGGGACCTTTTGCAATTGGGCCCTGGTTTCCTATTTCTGTACATATTCAATCGGGACCTGTGCTGTGGGTTCTTGTAGCAATGCGTGTCTGCGGAGATTTTCAACCATTTGGCACACATTTCATTCTTCTTCACGTGCATTTCCTTACTATTCCATGTGCTTCAATCCCCTTCCATCATCCAACTGTTGCGGTATGTTTGTTCAAATTGTATTAACTGGCTGTTACATCAACTTTTATGGTCTGTCAACTCAAATAAATTTTGACATACCTACCACCCTCCCATCTACTCTATGCATATCACTCCACTTGTGCCAATGTACTAATCTCTTTTTCCAAGGTGATCTACTCCATGTTCTTCATAATCAATGCACATAAGGTAATGTTTTAATAATTATCTTCAAAGTTTCTATTATATTCATTATTACTAGGTGTTTATCTCATGCATGCAGCAATATATCACCCTTTTCATGTAATCATTACTCTTTCATCCCTACACATTCATTCGTGAAGTATGGTCACTTCACCTTTCAGCTGGGGGGTGATGTAATCAGAATTGAGAAATGATAAGAGTGCAGAATACAGGTGCAATGGGTGGGTGATGTAATCAGAAGAGAACCATCAGTGCATAAGGAGATATTGGAAGATGTATTGGTTCTCCCACTCTTTACTAGAGTGGGGTGGTTAGACTATTTTTTGAAGTTAATAGAGTATGACAATGATATGGCAAGGGATTTTACAGCAACTCTGTAGTATGATGAATTGATAGTGAGGAGATTAGTTATGGATGCCTCTGAAACATCTATTGCCCAAGTCACCAAGTTACCATGAAAAGGGTCTGAGTATCTAGCCCGTGCTGATGTAGCAATGGCTAGGGAGGAATTTTGTGAGCATGGTGAGAACCTGGATTCAAGCACACAAGGTACAAAAAGATTATCCCTTCCTTTCTTCTGGGGGAAATGTGCTTTTTATATTATCAAATATATCACTTGTGATGGTAGACATAACCTGTTGTATACTGCACACTTTAAACTATTGAATCACTTGTGCCATGACAAACTGGTTAATGTTCACAATTATATGTACAATATGTTGAAGAGAATGAAATTTGAGTATTAGAAAAGACAAACAAAGACTACATTGTCTCATTATTGTTTGGTAGCTCTACTGGTTAATTGAAGTTTGAGAATCCAACACCTACAAGTTAGCTGGGATGCTTTTAAACAATGAAGGATATTTCTGAATTACTGGAAGTAGATGAACCTCAATAGGAGCTAGAACTAGAAGTTGAACCTAATGTTGAACTGGAGGTTGAACCTAAAGTTGAGCCTAAATGGGAAGAGCCATAGGAGGAAATTCCTCTAGAAACTAGGCTAGTGACAATAGAAGAAACCTCAATTCCTAACCCTAAACCCATGAGGGGAACTATGAGAAGGCATGCTTCTACTTCTTCTAAGAAGAAGAAGAGTAAGAAGAATGTGGAGAAGCATAAGAGCATTGAGAAAGAGAAGGGTGCAGGGGAAAGGAAGAAGAGGAGAAGTCAGAAAAAGAGAAAAAGTGAGGATAAGCTAGAAACTGTCACACCTAGGCATTCAAGACGATTGAGGAGGCAGAATGTAGGAAAAAGAGTTTATGAGGGACAAGGGGAAATAGAAAAGGAGAAGGCACAACAGCAGCAAGATCCAACATTGTTGGACACAACTTCAAAGAAGGAAGGAAATGTCCCTGGGAATACTCGTACTGATGCTAGTATACCTGCTAAACACAAAAGGTATGTTTCTTCATCCTATAGTTCTGATTCAGAGGATATTTTCATTGCAAGAAAAATGGGAAAAATAGTTCCTCGCAGCCTTGTTAGAGAAATTTTTAATGTTACTGAAAGTAAGGATGGAGATTTTGATGTTGAACAAGAAAAAGAGTTGTTAGAAGATAGAAATATGAGGCAAGACCTTTAGGAAGCCCTTAATAGAATTAAACAATTAGAAGAACAAGTAAAACAGTATGAGGAGAAGGATAGGGAGAAAGAGATAAGAATAAAAGAATTGGAAGAGAAAATTCAAACATATGGTCATAGCTCTAACATGGATCTCTTAGCACAAGTGATTGAGAGTAAGATGGAAAATGAGAAAAAAGAAGCTCTAATCCTGCAGCCTCCTATAATAAGACCTCCAACATGCCTCACTGTTCTATCTATGGGTTTTGAATTGATGAAGTTCAATGATGAATTTAAGCAAGAAAAAGAAAAATGGGAAAAGGAGAAACAAATTCTTAATACATCATTAGACAGTAAAAATGTTGAGTTAAAAAGGTTGGAAGGGAAGCTAATAGAGGTAGTTGATAGGGCAATTCAAATCATAGAATGCAGACCTCCACCAAAAGTTTATGCCTTATTTCTCAAAGAAAAGTTTCTTAGTTTTCAATTCAATAGATTCATCAATGATCAGTCCATTTCCATCTATCCAAGGCATGATTTTTTCCAGTTATTTCAAGGAGTCAGTTTGGAAGAACAAGATCAATTGTGTGAATACTATTTGCACAATTATTTGATGGAAGAAGATATAGAGTGGAACCCCTTGATCTATGCTGGTGATATTCAAGTCATAGCACTAATGTCTTATCTCATAAATGAGTAGCTTAGAGGGGAGCTGATGGATAAATATGAGGAATAGGAAAAGAAAGTGCCACTGCAGATTAGGAAAGAAGCATTAGATCCTGAAGTAATCCTAACCTAATTGCTAACACTACTTTCTCATAAGAGTCCAGGTAAGGTAATTATGGATTTAAGACTCAGGGATTATAGAAGAATATAGTGGTTGGTAGTATCTATCATTCATAATTGCAAGAGGTATGTGCAAAATAGGTGGGATAGTTTAACCCCAGAATTGTAGAAGAAAGAGCTTCATTCTCTTCACAACTTTATGAATATGTTTGAGAGGTTGTGCAGGTACATCCAAATCTCAGAGCAAAAAGGAGTGGAATGGCTACCTGTTACTTATCATCCTCCTATTCTTCTTTATCCATGCCATACTGGGAAGGAGGAAGAGGTGATGAGTGCAGGCGTGTTGAATTAATCAAGTTGGAGAAACTTGCATGCTACAATGGATTCTATCTCAAACAGGGAAAGGGGATTAGAGAAGATATGGATCTAAGGTAGATAGCTTTGCATTATAACCTTTTCCCCTAGGTGTTTTATTGAATATTTTGCTTAGGGACAAGCAAAAGTCTAAGTTGGGGGGAAATGATGGGTTCAAATGTTGACTTATTTTATGCTATTTCTTATTCTTCTAGAGTTTATACCTATGTCATTTCAAATACTTTTCTAAGACATTACCACTATAATATGATGTCTTATATATATATTCTGCAAACCTTGAACCTAATCTACCAATGAAACATGGTGATAATATTTATCAATTACATGAGTTAGGCATAAGTATGTATGTATATAAATGGGATTTTGTAGATTAATTATGAAGGCTATTTTGTATCCATATGTTTTATGGATTAACCCGGTGCAACAACAAGTTGGTAGCATTAAGGAGAGAAGAATTCACAACACATTGCAAGACAGAGCATTGAAGGAAGTCATAGTTAAGCACCAACTAAAGATGAATGTGATCATCATGGAAGAATAAATGCAAGAGAAGAAGAAGACTTGTTCTATGATTCTAATTGCAGATTATGTGTTTTCATTCATGAGTCATTGAATAGGAATTTCTATTTGAGCAGGACTCTGCTTCCTTTGTTTCAGTTAGAATAATAAATTGATGTCAAACCTATACCCTAATATCTAGGGATGAATTGATGATCAAGGTAGTTGGTAGTTACATAGTACTCTCCCATTTCTATATAAGTTAGGAGGGATGAGTTCGATGGGAAGTTAAGATTTTCTTTCCAAGTTACTTTATTTTTATAGTTGCTCAACAATTACTCTATTTTTTTGTTGGAAGATCCATACATGTTTTATTGAATACAATCTAAAAAGATTATGTTTCTGATATGAAGTGAATACAACTATGTGTTATAAGAATCTAAAGTAGATTTAGTTCTAGATTAAGTGAGATAGTTCCCTGAGTTGGCCACTCAAGGTACTAACCCTCACTTCGTATCTTTCTGTTGAAATTAGGGCAGACAACTAAGAGGGGGGGTGAATCAATTGTCACAAAAATTTAAATTTTCTACATTTAATCTTCTTTACCACTTATTAACAGATTAATGATATAACCATGAAAGCATGAAACAACAACACATGAGTAGAAAGCACAATCAACATACATAACACCAAGTTTTTTACATGGAAACCCAGTTAAGGGAAAAAACACAGTGTGGGTTAACCCACAAGATTTATTCTCTGTTAAAAGAATATAAAAATGGGAAGGCACTTGTCTTTGAGTGTACTACCTAGAGCTCACTGCAAAAAGGAGGCTTACTGCCTACAGAAACATTCACTTGGTTAACACCAAAAGGTTGAACTAGAAACAACATCTTCTCCATGCCAAAGTTCAGTTCTATTGAAGCTCATAACACCTCTACTCTTCCCCTGAACACTTCCTCTCTATCTCTACATCTTTGCTCACATTCACACATTTCCATGACTTCATAACACTTATTTATACATGACATCGACTTTGGAATGAATATCAAAGTCAGCCTTACAATCATCTATCTGGAACATTCTCCAAGATAGGTATTACAAACAATTACAATCACAAGTCTTAAAATGCTACATATGAACCATTACACTGTCAGCCAAACATAGTTGGGACTAAAATCTTCCTTGAACAACATGCCATGCTCCATAGAACTTCTCTTAGATCATCTGTAACATGCACCAAGCATCCGGTCGACCAAGACTAGAAAGAACAACAACACCCAAGGAGAAATCTTCAACTATGAGATCAATCCTCAATGTAGACCACCAATACAATAGGCACATGATCCAAAGACCTCCATAGGTATAATGAAATCAATAGGAACAACCACACCACCTCAAATCACCAGAATCACTTGCATCTTCATACGGGAACTCAAGAACACCAAATGTCATGACTGTCACACTAGAAAGATTGCTTGTAGACCTCCAAACCATGAACCACTTGAGTTGAGGATACACACCAACATCCCAAACATACCTCTAGATCCGTAGACCATAATATTCCAATGTGTAGCAATCTGAACCAAATCCTTGTCACTCTGTCACCTCTGAACAACTACAAAACCTGGTTCTACTCAAATGGCCATAACTTCACCAATCCTTCATGCGGACCTCTCAAATCTTAACTGGAGCAACTTCAAACAATCCTTTACAAAACCCTTAAGTCTGCAGACTGTGATCTTTGTCTCACTGGGAATGCGGATCAATCTACTTTACTGAGCTGCACTATCTTCATTGTCTCTAACAAAGAGATATGTTGACATCAATGACAACACATCATAGGCACATATTTGCAACAATCTCCCCATTTGTCATTGATGGAAACATGTGATGTCAAAAATTGATTTAACCATCAAGACAAGGACTTCTCCCCCTTTCTCTTATCACACCTGCAACCACTTTTTTCATTGCTCCCCCTTTCACCAGTAACTACTTACTTCCAAGTTTTTCACATGACTTCTGTCCCCCTTTGACATCAATGGCAAAGGGCACAGATTTACAATCATCTCTCCTCCTTTTTGTTCCAAACTGAACTCCAGAATTAACATACTGACTACTCCTCCTGAGTAGAATCCCCTTAACACCAATCTGGATCTCAAGATATGTCTGTGAGTTCCACCAGACTGATGCACACTAGTATACCTTAGTTCTGGATAGGAGGGGTAATAACCCCTAGCTTCACTCTAAGATACTCAAAAGTATCCTTATGTAGAGGCTTAATGAAGATATCCATAATCTGATCCTTAGAAGAAACAAACTTGAACCTAACTTCATTATCATTTACCTTCTCTCTCAAAAAGTGAAACTTGATGGATATGTGCTTTGTTTTTTAATGCAACACCGGATTCTTTGAGATGTTTATTGCACTTGAATTATCACAGAAGATTGTAACATGCTCTTCAAACACAACTACGATATCCTTCAACATTTGCTTCATCCACAAAAATTGAGTATAATTACTTGCTACTGCTATATACTCTGCCTCTGTAGTAGACAGAGATATTGCCTCCTACTTTTTGCTCAACCAAGAAACTAATCTCTTTCCCAAGAAAAATGAACCACCACTAGTACTCTTCTTGTCATCCACATCTCCTGCCCAATCAGCATCTGTATATGCATGAAGAGTGAAATCATCATCCTTAGGATACCATAAGCCATAATCAGATATTCCCTTCAGATATCTAAAAATTCTTTTGACTACTACAACATGAGATTCTCTAGGATGAGATTGAAATCTAGCAACAAGGCCAACTACATTCATAATATCAGGTTTGGTATGAGTTAGATAAAGCAGTCCTCCAATCATTGATCTATACCTTTTCTAATCTACCTTAGGGGAATCATCATCTTTATTCAACTTATATCTGGTTATCATAGGAGTGTTCACTACTTTTGAATCCTCCATTCCAAACTTTTTCAACAACTCTTTTATATACTTGGACAGAGATATGAAGATGCCCTTATCTGATTGAATGATTTGTAGACCCAAGAAGAAATTCATTTCACCAAGCACGGACATCTCAAATTCACTTTGCATCTGATTAGCAAATTTTTTACACATGCTCTCATTTCCACCAAAGATGATATCATCAACAAATACCTCAACAATCAAGATGTGTTCATGATCAATTTTGAAATAAAGATTACTGTCAATTGTGCCTTTCCTAAAACCTAACTTTAGCAAATACTTATCTAATCTTGCATACCAGACTCTTGGGGCTTGTTTAAGTCCATACAATGCTTTCCTCAACCTGTAGATCATATCTCCTTGATCAGATAACTAGAATCCTTCTAGTTGCTTAATGTAGACTTCTTCTTCCAAATATCCATTTAGGAATGTTGACTTGACATCCATCTAGTAAAATTTGAAATCTTTGTAAGTAGCAAAGGAAAGAAATAGTCTGACTACTTCGATTCTTGCCACCAGAGAAAAAGTTTCTTCAAAATCAATTCCCTCTACCTAAGAATATCCTTTGCACACCAATCTTGCTTTGTTTCTCACAACTTCACCATTTTCATTCAATTTATTCTAGAAGACCCATTTAGTTCCAATTACATTTTTGGTTTTAGGTCTAGGAACAAATCCCAAGTATGATTCTTTTCAATCTACATTAATTCTTCTTCCATTGCTTTTACCCAACTTTCATCATTATAAGCTTCATTCACTAATTTTGGTTCAATCCTTGAAATCAAAAAATACTCTTCTTGTTCTTTAGCAAATTCTCTTCTAGTTTGAGCACATTTATTTCTATCTCCTATAATCTGATCTTCAAAATGATTCAACCTTACATACCTTGGAGTTTTGGGGTTTTCTTAAACTTCTGATTCTTGAACTTGTTCCTCAACATTTGCACTAGCTTCTTGAGTCACTGGCTTCTTCAGAGCAATTTGAATCTGAGTTTGAGTTTGAACTTGTTTTCCTTTAATTGGACTTTAATTTTGATCATCTAATTCATATCCACAAGATTTGGAAGGCCTCTCCTTGCTTTCATCAACCTTGACATTAACACTTTCAACAATCCTTTCAAACCTCTTGTTAAAGCACTGATATGCCTTGCTTTGGTTAGAATAACCCAAAAATATTCCTTCATCACATCTTGCATCAAACTTGCCTAGATATTCATCTCTTTTGATATACAATTTACTACCAAAAACTCTGAAGTATTTCATGGTAGGAGTATTACCAAACCACAATTCATAAGGTGTTTTACCAGTATTACCTTTGATCTACACCCAGTTAAGAGTGTAGATAGCAGTACTTACAGCCTCTCTCCAATAGACATGTGGAACATTTTCTTCCATCATCATGGTTCTAGCAACCTCTTGAATAGTCTGGTTCTTCCTTTCCACAACTCCATTTTGTTGAGGAGTCCTAGGAGCAGATAACTGTCTTCTTATTCCATGCTTTTCACAAAATGCATTAAACTCACCAAAGGTAAACTCTCCACCTCTGTTAGATCTCAGACACTTTATCTTCACACCAATCTCATTCTCCACCCTAGCCTTGAACACCTTGAATCTATCAAGAGCCTTTGATTTCTTTCTCAATAAAGTGACCCACATCATCTGGGAGTAATCATCAATCAGCAACATAAAGTATCTATCTCCTTGCAAACTCTTAACTCTAGCAGGACCACATAATCAGTGTGCACAAGTTCCAACAATCCACTTGAAAAGTGTTCTTTACTTTTGAATGTAGTTCTGCTCTGTTTGCCCAACTAATATTCCTTACACATGCTATTAACAGGTTTTACAAGCTTTGGAATATCTCTCACAGCATGAGTAGTACCTATCTTGACAATATTATCAAAGTTTACATGACACATTCTCCTATGCCATAACCAACTCTGATCAATCTGAGAAATCAAACATCTTTTACCAGTACCACTTAAATGAAAGATATTACCTCTAGTCTGTGTACCAGATGTAATCTCAGTTTTGGAGCTTTCCAAAATTTTGCATCTTCCATCCTTGAATCAAAGATCATACCCTTTGTCAACCAACTATCTAACACTGAGAAGATTATGCTTCAACCCTTCTACATACAAAACATCATTAGTGTTATTCTTACCATCAAGAGAGATGGATCCTTTGCCATGAATTCTACTAGCTGAATTGTCTCCAAACTTCACAATTCCACCATCATATCTTTCCAAACTTACAAAGTTACTTTTATCACTAGTCATATGATGAGAACATCCATTGTCAATTACCCATTGATCCTTTTCTTCAACTTGAGCAGCCAAGGCACTTTCCACATTCACACAACTAGTAGATTCAGTAGTCACCAGATCTTCTTCTTTGATAGCAATGAACACCCATTCATTTTCAAAGGTACTTACCATATCAGATTCATCATTTGTGACTCCTTCATCAGCAACTTCTTGGACATAGTAACACTTCTTCTGAACCCTAGGTATATTAGGGTTTGGCTTTGAAACCCTCTCTGGACATCTTGAAGAAAAATGACAAATCTTATTGCAAGCAAAACATTTGAAAGGAAACTTTCCTTCATACTTACCAAATCCTCTTGGTAATCTTTTGGAAATAAGGGCTTCAAGTTCTTCAAGCTCATATTAATCTTCTTCAAGTTCCTTCCTTGCCTTCTCATATATGGTTAGTCTTCTTGAAGAGCTTTCACCTAGATCAAATCTTTGCTTTCTGGAAACACTAGCCTTAAATGCATATTCTGATTTAGGAAGAGAATCACCAAACTCACTCATTTCAAATGCTGAAAGCTTGCCAACCAACTGATCCCTTGTAACATTTGTCACAGTCCTAATCTCCTCAATAGCAACAACTCTATGCTTGTATGAAGCAGGTAAGGATCTAAGCACCTTGCCAACAATCTTTGATTCTTCTAGTTTTCCACCAGCACACCTGATACTGCACACAAATTCATTCACCTTTTGTATATAGGAAGTGGTGTTTTCATCTTCATTCATCCTCAAACTTTTGTATCTACCCTTCAGGCTTTGTAACTTAGCACATTTGACATATGCATCCCCTTCATATAGAGTTTCCAACTTCTTCTAGATTTCATGAGCAGTTTTCAATTCCAAGACATTTGTCATTTCTGTATCCGTCAAGATGCTCAACAATGCTTCTTTAGCCAAAATTTTGTTTTCAGCATCTTTGATTTCATCTGGAGTTGTAGGACCATTCTGCGGAGGAGTATACTCATTCTTAGTTATCAACCAATAAGGATCACCCATGCATTATAAATGACGCTCCATGTGATTCTTCCAAAGAGAGTAATTTGTTCCATCAAATCTTGGACTGTCCTTCTTGTATGTCGACATCCTAGATCTCCTCAATCGGTCAATCTTCTTTTAGAGGAACTGGCTCTGATACCAATTGTTGAAATTAGGGTAGACAACTAAGAGGGGGGGTGAATCAGTTGTCACAAAACTTTAACTTTTCTACATTTAATCTTCTTTACCACTTATTAACAGATTAATGATATAACCATGAAAGCATGAAACAACAACACATGAGCAGAAAACACAATCAACATACATAACACCAGGATTTTTACATGGAAACCCAGTTAAGGGAAAAACCACAGTGGGGGTTAACCCACAAGATTTATTCTCTGTTAAAAGAATATAAAAATGGGAAGGCACTTGCCTTCAGGTGCACTGCCCAGAGCTCACTACTCAAAGGAGGCTCACTGCCTATAGAAACATTCACTTGGTTAGCACCAAAAGGTTGAACTAAGAAACAACATCTTCTCCATGCCTAAGTTTAGTTCCATTGAAGCTCACAATAGCCCTACTCTGCCCCCAAACACTTCCTCGCTATCTCCTTATCTTTGCTCACATCCACACATTTCCATGACTTCATAACACTTATTTATACATGACATCAACTTTGGAATGAACATCAAAGTCAACCTTACAATCATCTATCTGGAACATTCTCCAAGATAGGCATTACAAGCAATTACAATCACAAGACTTAAAATGCTACATGAGAACCATTACACTATTGGCCAAACATGGATGGGACTCAAATCTTCCTCAAACAACACGCCATGCTCCATAGAACTTATCTTAGATCATCTGCAACACCCACCAAGCATCTGGTCGGCCAAGACTGGAAAGAACAACAACACCCAAAGAGAAATCTTCAACTATGAGCATAATCCTCAATGCGGACCACCAACAGAATAGGCACATGATCCAAAGACCTCTAGAAGCACAATGAAATCAATAGGAACAACCGCACCACCTCAAATCACTAGAATCACTTGCATCTTCATACGGGAACTCAAGAACACCAACTGTCATGACTGTCACACTAGAAAGATTGCTTGTGGACCTCCAAACCACAAACCACTTGAGTTGAGGATACACACCAACATCCCAAACATACCTCTAGATCCATAGACCATAATATTCCAATGCAAAGCAATCCAGACCAAATCCCTGTCACTCTGTTACATCTGAACAACTGCAAAACCTGATTCTACTAAGATGGCCATAACTTCACCAATCCTTCATGCAGACCTCTCAAATCTTAATTGGAGCAACTTTAGATAATCCTTTACAAAACCCTTAAGTCTACAGATTGTGATCTTCATCTCACTAGGAATGCGGATCAATCTACTTTATTGAACTGCACTGTCTTCACTGTCTCTGACAAAGAGATATGTTGACATCAATGACAACACATCATAGGCACATATTTGCAACACTTTCCTTATTTATTCATGCATTTCTAGTTAAAATTGTTTCATGTTATTTTATAAAGTTACATTGTGGAATGAGTAAGATATCTTGATTGTTATTTCTAGTAGTTGTGATTCATCAATAGAGTACATATTTGAAGTCCTCCGGAGGTTAGTGTCAATTCTTTTATCATTTTGTGTATTTTGAGTTAATTCTATAATTCTCTGTTGAATATAGTTATCTTCAGCTTATGCTGAAGGTACCCGTAGCAACTGGATTTAAACTATTTTTGTTGTTCTTACATTTCTATGAACTTCAATAAATTAAGTTAATTAGAATAAGTCTGTATGAGTTAGTTTAGGATAGAAATGAGCCTTGAAGGCATATATAGTGTAGGCATCATCATAAGCTTATGCTGCTTGGTCAATAATTCAATGTAGCAATGCAATGATAGAGTCGACTGTTTAGATAGGTTTACCCCTGAATTTTGTTTAAGTCTAAAATGTATTAGTTTTCCTCTACATTTTTCATCATCTCCATCATCTCATCCATCCTTCCAGCCATTATTTCAATAGCAGGAATTCTCCTTGGCAGCATCTTTCTAGGATCAAGTGCAAACTGCCTCAATTCAGCGACCGGGCTACAAGGTGACAACTGCCTCACAATTGGTGATCAATTGTGACACAAGTAACCTACCTCAGATTTGGTGATCTATCCACAAAAATATCTTACATAATTCCTTCACAAACTTTGCTCAATTCACTCCCAAAGGTTCAAACTTTTGCTCTGATACCACTTGGTGCAGTCACAATTAGGAGGGTCCTCAAAGAGAACTATCCAGGCCATGTAGCTAGAGTAAACACAATAGAAATAACTCAAAGATATGAAATAAATGTAGATTCAATCATTTAGTATATCATAGAATTCAAATATAGACTGGCAGGCAACATGCGGAATTACAATTAGCCGTCACAGGCCTGATTACATAATATCAGGATATGCACAAGATATGGCTTTAAAGCTCCTTCACACAAATTCAAAGTATCAACTTGTAAACTATCGATTGACTCTTTCCTAAGCATCTATTACATCAATATATATCATCTTGGGTACAAAAGATTCCTCCGTGTCGGCCAAGGAAGGTTACAAAATTCAATGAGGTGTAACGTGTGTACATGGATAGGTTGGCCCTAATTGAATAGAGTTCCTCCGCAAATGAATGGAATTGTGTGTAGATCTCGGGGAAGGTCAGCCATGAACCAATGAACATTGAATGATGTGCCTTTTAGCTTTGCAAGTCATGAAATGCTCCATAGGTCTTCTCCTTTAGCTAGTTGTTTGAGACTACTAGGATGCTCTCTTTTGAGAAAACAGTTGATCTTCTAATGGCGATAACTTTTCGGTACTTGATCCAAATGCTCTAAATTCTAGATATGATGTGCCTGAATGAATCTAGATGCTATGTCTAGATTCCCAAGATCTAAAATGCAACTACGATAGAATGTGGAACAAAATACAAAAACTACTACTGACTGAACTGACTGTACTAAACTGGAAAATGAATAGAAACAAACTAAAATGCAAATGTTTTTTGGTTGATGGAAGATTGCTCTTGAACCAAGGATGCTCTTGCATCAATTACTATTCAAAATTACACTTACATGCATTATTGGCTTCTTCTTAGTATTTCTATTAATATTAAGACTTTACTAAATTCATCTCCATGAACATGGTCATGAGAAAGATGATGGTGATAGTTCTTCTTCTACTAAAACCCATGATAATACCATTGATATCACCTCTAAAGCATATGATGGTGACTTAGCTTCACCTACATCACCCTATGCTTTGGATCCCTCTCCCAAAATCATTCCCACTTGTGAGGATATTTTGGTGGAAGAGGATGAGATCATTACTACATTTCTTAACATCACTCTACCATCTCTTCATTCCAATGCTCTCCCTTCAAAAGATGAAGCATTAGTGGATGAAGAGCCTTCTCCTAGAATAGATCCCCCATAGGTAGAGGTTGAGTACACTTTTTCCATGTTTTCTCCTAAATCTTCTATTTCTCAGAAAGATAACAATGTCAATTCCATCATCATTAATAAACTTATTCCACCCTCTAAGGAGATAGTGAAAAAGTGTATTAATGTTAAAATATTCCTAAGATCATTATCCATGAGGCACCTAATCTGCCTCCTTTATCTAAACCTATGGTTATAGTTTGAGGTGTTCCAAAACCATCTTGACCTCCTGGTTAAATTTTCAACTTTGCAAAGAAAATTACTCAAAGGAATCAAGGTATTAAAAATGTGTTGGAATAACTTCATTATCATGCAGTGCTCATGCACACAACACCTATAATAACAAGCAAAGTAAGAAAGCACTGAGTATGCCCACTTCTCTTCCACCTTCTCAACCTTTTCTTCCCCTACCTCCTTGTCTTCCTCAACATATTGGTAGAGAGTATGATCTTTTAGAGAAAGTCCATGCTACTTAGGCTAAGATCTCTCTATGGGATTTAATACAAACATCGCCTACATACCATAGAATGCTCCAAGAGGCTCTACAAAAGGTAGTTGTTCCATCTTCTGCTAGACAGAATTATGTAGCATCTCTATTTAGTTGTATGCATGTGACATCATTAGATACCATTTTTCAACAACATGAATTACCTCCCATAGAAGTTCAAAACCAATATGAGCCTCTTATGATATTTGTCATTATTAATAGAATGAGGGTAAGATGCACTATGATTGATGGTGGATCAAATCTTAATGTTTGTGGGATAGAATTGTTTCATAAACTCAATGTTGATACATCTCTCATCAAACTGGATAAACTCAACATTCATGGCTTTGATAATGTTGGTAGAAAAACACTAGGTACAATCACCTTAAATGTTAAGGCTAGACATGTGACATTGTCTACACTTATCCATGTCATGCCTAATTCTCTTACATACAATATTCTTCTTGATAAACCATGGATTCATGCCATGAGGGCAGTTCCATCCACCCTTCATCAATCAATCAAGTTTGTTTATGGTAATAAGATCCAAACAATTGAAGTTGATCCGGTTCTAGAAAGTTGTTGCAAATGGAAGAAAGACAACAAATTCCTCTAACTAATTTGATCCCTTCTTTAACAAAAGCCAAACCACTACCCTTTGCTTCTAACAATAGTGTTGGTCCTTCAAATGCATTTTTTGGTGATGATTGGGGTTCATTAGATTTTACACCCACCTTTGTGGTTGAATCTAAAATCTCACCCTCACCCAAAAATCTCGAAGGTAAATGAAATCTCTTCAACACAATCTTCTTCTCCTAAAAACCTTAAACTCAAAAGTATTGACGATGGAACTTTTGATATTAATTTTACCACTAATGATGATCTACCTTCTTCTACAAAGATGGTGGCTAATTGTGATATATCATCTCAATCTAGAAAGCTCAAATATAATGGATCATCTTCTTCTAGTGCATGTCTTGTTAATGACAAGGTCCCTTTAGATTTCAACCTCCATGGGTTTGTTGAAACAAAGATTGACTCTCCTCACCATGATAAAAAGTATGATCCTTCTACTTCTTCTTCAACATATGATCACACTTCTCATTTCAACAAAGCTAATAATGTAGTCTCTCCTCTTCCTAAAAATTTGGAGAAGTGTTATGGGTGTGGATTCAAAATTCTTTCTAAACTTAGATACAATGGAAATGGGTTAGGATGCAAAGAACAAGGAATTAAAGAGCCTGTGGAACCAACACCACACTTGTCTAAACTAGGTTTATGTTTTTGACCTTCTCCTATGTTCTCTCCACCATGTTCACAAAAAAAAGGGTTGCTTCTTACTCCACCTATATCTTCTCTTCTATCTCAACAAGAGTGTATGTTGCCAAGTTTACTCAAAGATCACTTAATCACTCTTCCTCCTCCAACACATAAAAAGATTCAACAAAATAATCATTCAACACTTAATTACTATGCATATCATCAAGCTCTTGGCCATTCCACTAAGGAATGCCAAGCCTTGGGTGATAAAATTCAACAACTTTAAACATGGTATGAATCTAGCACTTTTAACCATGCTTGATGTAGTCCCTATAGCACCTTTTCCTCCATCCATTTTATAATAAGCAAGTTGGGGGAGGATGATTTGTTATAGGTGAACTCGCAAGTATGGTTCCTCCTTCTCATTTGTGTTATGTTTGTACGTATTGTTATCCCCATATTGTGATGGTTTGTTGATGGTTAGTTCTCCCTTGGCATCCTTGTTAGCGCAAAGGTTCAAGGAGAATGAAGCCATTGTGACATTCCTCTATGTGTACCTTCATTCTTCTTCTATATTTCATAATTTGCAATTTCCTTATTTTTCTTTTAGATGATTTAGCATCCTTTCATGTTGATTTAATTTATGTTAACTCTACTTCATGTGATCTTTCTTTCATCATCTTCATATTTATGTGACAGCTTGTTGCAATGTTCAGCGTCATGCCATGAATACACAAGCCATTGTGTATCATGTATGTAATCATTGCCTTGGTTTTCTCATTCTGGGGGCAACCCCTTGTGGTGATGTATCTTTTAAGAACACATATCATTTGGGCATGTGCTTCTAGAAAACTATCATGTTTTTTTTATATGTCTTCCTTATTCTACCTTAAAGGAAATTGCTCCCTAATGGAGTTAGCAATCACTTTAATTGGGGCCATATGTCATGCTATGAGCCTTACTTTCATCTTTCTATCAAAACACTTGTTGATTATCTTTGTTACTGATTTTTCTTAGAAAGTATTGCAGCAAGCTTGGAAGCAAGATATTGAGTCTACCTTGTTCTCCTAAGTTGAAGCTCCCTACATGATTGGGAAAAGGGTTGGAACCACCAACTTGAGTTTAGATAGAGTACCTTTGTGTATGGTTGTAATGCCTTCTTATTCTACAAGGCTTCATTTAAATCCTCTTACAGGAGGTAGTTTGTGCATTCCCTTGAGTGGAAAAACTTTTATTGACATGGATTATGTGTATGATGTGTTTGTACCCTTTTGTTCTTCTCATTTCTAACTAACTCCTTTTTAGCATTCTTCTTATTTTATCTTGAGGAATGATGCATGGCGATTGAGACAACCCTTTAGATTGAGGTCTCCTTTTCTATGATAACTCAAGGTCTAGCTATAGCATAATTTAATTTAACTAATTTAATTTCTTGGCTATTGGGAAATATCAATTAAATTAAATTATCTCTTATATTTTATTGTTGCAAGTATGTGCCAATCGGGGTTGTCATTCATGTCAACATGTTTGTGTTGTCATTAGTGTCAACTGTGCTCTTGTTTTTTTACTTGATTGTGATGAGTTACTTGCTTTGTATTGCATTGTATAAGTGCTGAAGATGATAAGAATATGTTCTTGATATTGAGTTTCCAAGTGCTTTTGAGAAAATTTGGTTCATACTGAAGACAGAGTTGTGAAGATGTATTCTGGCTTACATGATGCTGTCTGAGTATTTTCTCTGCATTTATTCTATGTTGAAGAATAGAGTGTGATATTTGGATATGTTATAGAGAAGTGTTTAAAGATGATAAATCCAGAATTTGGTGGTCTGGATCATTGTGTAGTAGAAGTTCTATTCACCAGTATGAAGACTGGCCTGGCAGCATTTGTAGTGTGACAGGGAGAACATATTTTTCTCTGCATTTCTCTGCAATTTGGTTTTTGGTCTTGTAGTTTTGAACATATGTTTATAAGGTCCTTAGCTATCTTCATTCCAAAGGATTTGTGATTTGGTGTTCTGAAAAGCAAATTATTGATTAGTAGAGTTTGATAGTGTTTGTTGTGAGTAGTCTGTGTTCCATCTTCAAGTGAGATCTATTGCATCTGGATTTGTCATCTCCTAGGTGATTTTATGTTGTTCATGGGTATCTCCAAATCATGTTAGACGCTTGTGCTTGGTCTGCAAGCTATGATTGACTTATTGGAAGCGTATGCCTAAGTATTCTTGGTGTTTGCAGTAGTTTGGCTGACTTGGGTGCTAACACTCTTTGCAGATGTGTTTCATAGATTGTACAAGCATGTTGAAGTGTATGAAGATGTATTTGGGTCTGAGCTAAGCCATGAAGTGTTCTTCTTTCATTCATTTGATTCACAAGTTTGTTTAGGTCTAGACCTAATTTGAATTATGTATGTTTACTAACCATGGAGATTGTTCCAAAAGTTGTAGATTGTATTGCCGAACTTGATGTATGTTCCAAGTTTGATGATAGGTATAGATAAATGTAATGAATTCATGTGTTAAGTGAGGGATGCGAAGATGAGAGTGTTTGTGTTGTAAGGGCAGCAAAGGTGATATATATTGTGCTTCAATGGAATTGAACTTAGGCATGTTGTAGATGCTATTATATCAGTTCATGGTAGTGAACCACCCCTCCTGGTAGTGAGCCAACCCTCGGTAGTGAGCCACCCTTCGACAGTGAGCCACCCTAATGGGAGTGATCCCTATTTGTAGTGAGCATTTCTTTGGATAGTGAGTCCTTGGGTAGTGAGCCTCTTTTGTAATTCAGTACTGTTACTACATTATATTGTGAGCTAACACTCATCGTGGTTTTTCCCTTTTAGGGTTATCCATGTAAAAATTTGGTGTTCATGTGTGTATGGTGTTGATGTGTTTAAGTTTTGTTTCTACACTTCATGTTTACTCTTCATAACAGATAAAAGGGTTAAAGTAAGTGAATGTGAATGTGATATTGTTTAAGAAAAGTTAAATTTTTTGATATAAATGATTCACCCCCCCCTCTCGGTTGTCTTGTGCCTTCAACAATTGGCATCAGAGTAGGATTCCTTGGAAGAAATCCCAACAACTTAAGGTAGATCTAGGATGGCGCGTAAAGACATTCCTCAGTTTGATGGATTTGACTATGCCTTCTAGAAGGTACAAATGCAAAGTTATCTTGTCTCCATTAGTTTTAATGTCTGGAGAATAGTTGAAGATGAATACAAAATACCTAATGGTGGTATGAGGATTTCAAGTGAGATTATGGCCTATGCGATTAATGGCAAAGCTAAAAATTCTCTACTAAATGCTTTATCTAACATTGAAATGGTGAAAGTTGTGGATCTGGAAACTGCCCATGAGATTTGGGAAAATTTGAAAAGTATCTATGAAGGTGATGCATCTGTCAAGAAGGACAAGTTACAAAACTTGAAGACCAAATATGAAACTATGTGGATGTCTAAAGATGACAACATAACAAGTTACATACAGAAGATTGATAAGGTTGTTAGAAGCATCAAGGTTCTTGGTGGAAAGATAAATGATATGGATGTTGTAGATAAGGTACTCAAAACTCTTCCCAAATCTTATAGTCATAAGGTATCTACCATTGAAGAATTTTTTGATATGAATAATCTTTCAAAAGATCAATTGCTTGGTAAACTGACTGCTTTTGAAATGAGAGAATTTGGTACTATTGATGGCCCTATGAAAACTGAGACTGCTTTTAAGGCCAAGGAAGAAAAGACTGCTAGATCAAATAAATATGACATGGAATCAGATGAAGAAAGCCTTGATGAGCTTGAGGAAAAATTTGCAAGTAGAATGAAAAGAGGCAGTGGAAAGTTCAAAGGTAAGTTACCTTTCAAATGTTTCAATTGTGGTAAAATTGGTCACTATGCTTCAAGATGTCCTGATAGAACTTTGAAGATCAAAAACCATGAAAGTAAAGGTAAGATGGTAAGAAAGAGTTACTATGTTGGAGATGATGATGGTGTAACTGATGATAAACCTGATTCTGAAGATAATGGTAGTGAATTCTTGTTTATTGCCCTAAGAGAAGAACCTGTTTCTACTAATCTTGCAAGTTGTGTGAAGGAAGGAAGTCCTGAAGAAGAAAAGGAAATATCTGCCTTTCATGTTAAAGAGGAAAAGGATGAATGGGTCATTGATTGCAGATGTTCAAATCACATGACTATAGATAAAAGTAAGTTTGTCAAATTGGAAAGGTATGATGGAGGACTAGTTAGATCTAGTGATGATGCAGCTAGAAAGATCTATGGAAAAGGGTGAATTACTTTTGATGGCAAGCATTATACAGATGATGTTCTTTATGTCAAAGGCCTAAAGAATAATCTTCTAAGTTTTAGATAGAAGTGTGGAAAAGGATATAATCTAATATTTAAAGACAATGGGTGTGAGATAAGGAAAATCTCTGAAACATTAATTGTTGCTGGTAAGAAGACCCATGGTAATGTTTACCATTTTAAAGGTACTGACAATTGCTGTTTGTTGGCTCAGACAAATGACTACTAGATATGGCATAGGAGAATGTGTCACATTAACTTTGATAATATGGTGAGAATAAGCTCAGCTCAATTTGTAAGAGACCTACCTAAGATTGTGAAGCCTTGCTAATGCCATATGCAAAGAATGTCAGTTTGGGAAGCAAAAAAAGATAAGTTTCAAGAGCAAGGAACAATCATCTACTAATTTGTTGGAGCTGGTGCATACAAAAGTCTATAAGGTGACAGGTATTTCTTGTTTCTTATTAATGATTATTCACGAATGACTTGGGTTACTTTCCTTAAAGAAAAATTAGAAGCCCTGGACAAGTTCAAGGAATTTAAAGCAATGGTTGAAAATGAAATGGATTTGAGAATCAAATGTTTGAGATCTAACAGAGGTGATGAGTTTACTTCAAATGAATTCAATACTTTTTGTGAAGAAAATGGGATAAAGAGACAATTATCTGCCCCTAGAATTCCTCAACAAAATGGAGTAGTTGAAAGAAAGAATGACATTTTAGGAAGCTGCTAGAACAATGATCAAAGAAGCTGACTTGCCGAAAGTATATTGGAAAGAAGCTATTCATACTACTGTGTATATTTAAAATAGAGTGCGAGTCAAAGAAAATGGAACAAAGACACCTTATGAACTATGGTATGGAAGAACTCCTACTGTCAAGTATTTCAAAGTGTTTGGAAGTAAATGATATATCAGAACAGATGAAGAGTTGGGAAAATTTGATGCTAGATGTGATGAAGGCATATTTTCTGGGTACTCTACTAAAAACAAAGCTTACTGGTGCTATAACAAAAGACTGAGGAAGATTATTGAAAGTGTAAATGTGAAGGTAGATGAAGATGTTCAAAAAGTCTCAAAGATGAATGGATACAAGTCAGATGGATCTGTTGATTTAGAGAAAGTTGGAGAAAAAGACAAGGAAGTTTAAATTGAAGTGCAAGTTGTTCTAGAAGAAGAATATTGAATTGAAGAACAAGAAGCTTCGGAAAGAGTTCTTAAAACCCCCAGGTATGTGCAAAGAAATCATTCTGAAGATCAAATCATTGGTGACAAGAGGAAAGGAGTATTGACAAGAAAAGGAGTTGCAAAAGAATAGGCAAATCTCTGCTTGATTTCAAAGGTTGAACCTAAGATAGTCTCTGAAGCATGTAGAGATGAACACTAGGTCAAGGCAATGGAAGAAGAATTGATGCAAATTGAAAAGAACAAGACTTGGGAACTTGTCCCCAGGCCTATAGATAAGAATGTGATTGGAACAAAGTGGGTTTTCATGAATAAGTTGAATGAGATTGGAGAAGTGGTAAGAAACAAAGCTAGACTTGTATGCAAAGGCTACTCACAAGTAGAAGGAATAGATTATGAAGAAAAAATTTTCTCCAGTGGCAAGACTGGAAGCTATTAGATTATTTATGGCCTATGCAGCACATAAAGATTTCAAATTATATCAGATGGATGTGAAGTTTGCCTTTCTAAATGGAGAGTTGGAAGAGGGAGTATATAGAGAGCAACTAGATAGATTTTAGTTATTAGACAAACCAGACATGGTATGCAGATTGAAGAAGGCATTATATGGTCTAAAGTAAGCTCCTAGAGCCTAGTATGCAAGATTGGATAGGTATTTGTTGCAGCAGGGATTTAGTAAAGGATTTGTATACAGTAACTTGTATATTAAGGTAAGCAGAGATCAAATCTTAATTATTGAAGTCTATGTAGATGATATAATCTTTGGTGGAAATGAAGGTATGTGTAAGAACTTTGTAGATGAGATGTAAAAAGAATTTGAGATGTCAATGTGTGGTGAGATGAACTTCTTTCTTGGACTACAAATTAATTAGACAGATAAGGGCATTCTCATTTCACAATCTAAGTATGTCAAGGAGTTGTTGAAGAAGTTTGGAATGGAAGAATCTAAATCAGTTTGTACTCTCATGATTATAGACACCCTAAAATGACCATGTCTTCGAATCGCTTGCATTTCATCAAATTTGTTGAATCACCTACATTTCAACGTTAATTGAATAATCTAATTATTTAATTAATTTTATCAAATTCTTCCAAAACTCTAAAATTCAACATTAATTAAATAAATCCCCTTTATTTAATTAATTTCAACAAAATCAACCTTATTCTTCCAAAATTAAATAATTTTTATTATTTAATTAGCTCATTATCCTTTTTTGAAATTCAAATCCACTTTAATTAAATAAATCCAATTATTTAATTAATTCATCCAATTCTATCTTATCTACAATTAACTAATTTACATTATTTAATTAAAATCACTTGTTCTTCTAAATTTAAATAAATCATGCAAATTTATTTAAATTGTCTCAATACTCTAAAAATAAATAAAATCAAGTATTTTATTTATAATTTTCATATTCCTCTAATCTTGCACAAACAATTAAATAAATTTATTTATTTAATTTATTTTTTCCTCTAAAAAATAAATCTTCTAAAAATAAAATATAATCACATATTTTATTTATCTTTCATCATGCAAAATAAATTAAATCAATTTATTTGTTGAATTTATTTAAATCTTCATATCTTATCTATTCTTCAAAATCATGCACAATTAATTAAATAAATTTATTTATTTAATTTTAGTTATCTTCCAATTCCTCTTAAAATATCTTGTTAACTCATGTGCACAATCAGTCTTACTTTTAGAACTCTAAAAAAGGCAAAATCACAAGTTGAGTTATCTATTCAATCAATCTTGTTTTCATCATATCTTAATAAAAATATCCTTATGGATTGACACATGTCGTGTGCACATTCATCATGTTATTTGTTTTATCTCCTCCATTGATTCTTCTAAATTATCTGGACCGTTGATCGATCATGTTTGAAACCTATATAAACCCCCCTCATCTCCTTCATAAATCCTCTTCAATGACTTATTCTCAGGCATCCTTTACAGTGCTTTGAGCATACATCGCATTGATTAAGCACTTTACGATCTTTTGACATTGATCTTTGAGCACCTACACTTGCTTGTTGCAAACATGGTTTCGCAGCATTATTGAGCAATCCACATTCAAACAAATAGAACAACACAATCTGGGTAAAAGCTTTCTTATTTCATTTGATTTATTGATAATGGCTTTTTATTTAGATAGTTCTCTTTATGTTATGGGTTTTTTTATTTGATTATTATCATAGTTTGATTTTATCATTTAAACATAATTGATTTTATCAAAATTTGCCTTATAAAACATTAGACACTACTTCAACGCCTCTGGTATAACAGCAGCCCACCTTTGGTATTACAGTAGCTCGCCTTTGCTATAATAGTACCTTGCCTCTGGTAAACCTACTTCAGCGCCCTTGGTATAATAGTAGCTCACTTTTGGTCTAACAGTAGCTCGCCTTTGGTATAGCAGTACCTCGCCTTTGGTAGCTTAGTCCATCACCTTTGGTATTACAGTAGCTCTCTTTTGGTGGCACAGTCCTGCACCTTTGGTCAAAAAGTAGAACACCTTTTGTCTAGTAAACTATGCATCAAAATTTGTCTTTTCCAAAGCACAAGAAGAATCCTAGCATATTGTCCTAGTGTATTCCATGGTAACCACTAGACTCCAACAAACTATGAAGTCCAAGCAAGTTGTCCCAAGGAAGCACAAATCACCTCCTCACACACCTCAATCAGGCCGATCCAACATTACTCCCAAGGTTACTCCCAAGACACCAGTGGAAAGATCAACCAACTCTCCAAACATGCCGCAGCTTGACCAACCAAACAATCCTCAAGAAGGTAGGGCCCCTTTGGTAAGTACACCTCACTATACCACTGGCATGCCTCCAAATTTTGTTCCACAAGGTTATACTATCGATCAAGTCCCATCTCAAGAAGGTAGGGTCCCTTTGGTAAGTACACCTCACTATACCACCGGCATGCCTCCAGATTTTGTTCCACAAGGTTATACCATAGGTCAAGTCCCATCTCAAGAAGAGCGACACCTTGAAATAGGTCAATCCTCTCAAGAAGATGGACAAGATCTTGATGAATTCATACAAGATCCTAGAGCCATAACTGCCTTTGACAAAATCCTTAGCGAGAACCAAGATCATTTCTTTTGCTTGCTAGTAGAGCAAGGAGCCAAATTACCCAAAGGCTTTGATCTATCCAATCTTAGTGAGCCTAACAAGACCCAAGACACTATAACGGTGGTCCAAACCATGTCAACTTTGACCACGCCGTTACATGGACAAGGCTCACAAGGGAAACGATTGCCCAATATGAGAATCCCCTTTATCAAAAACCAATGGTAGAGAGACCATTATCACCACTAATAATGCCTATGGAGATCTACAAAAACCAAAAAGAGACTCTACATCGTCAAGTAGAATTAGCAAGACAAGCCGCTTTAGCAAAATCAAACATGCAAAACACTCCTAAAATGTCCACACCAATCGCAAGTGGAATATTGGTTACCACATCATGGGAAGGCTTCCCACCAAATTACAATCTGGGGAACAACTATGTAGCCATGCAACAAGGGTCTCAACAAACACCACCCCCAACATCATCAAACTTTTGTATCCCTCAACCAACCAGGGTCATACAACCCCAACCACAACATTCTTCTATGCTCATCCTCAATCAACCTCAACCATCACAAAACACATCTACCTATGTCCCCCCACCACAATGATCATCAACACTAAACTTTTTCAACACATTTCCTAACCACCCTCAGCATTCCCAAAACCAAACTTCCCAAAGCTATGTTCTGCAACTACAACCTAACCCAACAAACTTTAGCTTTCCACCACCAAACTCTTTTCTTCAACCATCACAAAGCCTACATTCTTACCTAGAGCCGCCCCCACCTCCTCCAAATCAAAGCACCCTATTCCAACCCAATCTAAACCCAACATACAACACATACGACCCCAACCAATCATACGACCCTTATAACACCAATACCCATGGTACAATCTTCCGTATGGGCAACAACAACCACTTCTAGGACAATAGGAGATGTTTCCAACCCCTCCCACAATGATGGGGCTAAAAATCACAGAAGTTCAACAACAACTAGCCTATTTAACATTTGGCCACACCAAGAAGACCTTCTCTTTAGAAGAAGTGTGTCCTTATCCTTTTGATCGGTCATTACCCATGATCGCTTTTCCTCACAATTTCACTATTCCCAAGTTTGATAAATACAAAGGAAAAGGGGACCCAAAAGACCATCTTAGGGAATTCTATCTTGCTTGCTTTGAGGTCTCACATAACGACACATATCTTATGCGTCTCTTTCCTCGCAGTCTTGGAGGTCAAGCTATAGAATGGTTCTCACACCTCCATGGGTATCAAGTATTTTAACGAACTTGTAGAGAAATTTGTCACCCATTTCTCCTATACTGCAGAGCATGAGATCTCCATGACCGATCTATGCAACAACAAACAAAAAAATGGAGAAAATTTCATTTCTTTTCTTCAACGATGGAGACAAATGGCTAGCAAATTCCCATTCAAGATACCCAAAAAGCATCTTGTTAGCATATTTGTGCAGAACCTCAACCAATAATTAGGTTTTCATTTGCAAATTCTTAGTGCTACAACCTTTGATGAAATTACGTACAAGGGAATCAACATTGAAAAGGCCCTCATTGCTAAAGGCATGATCAAAATCTTCAAAGAAACTAAAGACAATGCTCCTCAACAACAAACAAATGATAAACCAAAGTTTTGGAACAAAAATAAAAACATGGTCAATGATGGGGTGGTCGATTCTAAACATGTCCAAACATTGTAAACACTGCTTCAGGTTTCCAAACCGAATCAAACTCCGCCTCAATAGCAGCAACAACAAAGACAACCATATCAAAACCAACAACAACGACAACAAGAGTGGCCTCAACAAGATTATCCTCCGCAGCGTCAATTTACTCCCTTGGGAGAGCCCATAGAGTCGGTCCTATAGAAGATTTTACACAAGGGACTCATCACATTACTAGATGCTCCCCCATATGGCGAACCTGTGTACAAAACTGCACGGTACAGAGAAAATGAATATTGTGAATTCCATAGGAGCAAAGGGCACAAAACCGCATCATGCATGAAACTAAAGTACCTAATCTAAAATCTCATCGAGGGCAACCAAATCTCTTTTGAGGATGAACCACCAACTCACCACACCAATAAAGACCTCAACATGTACAAGGAACCATTCTCGAACCATGGTCCACCTCCTCCTCAGGATAAAGGTAAAGGTGTCAATAATGCTTCCACTTCCTTTGAATCCATTGTGGGTCATTTTGAAGAGAGTCAAGTGTCTAACCTCACAATCAAAGGCAAATCTATGGATTGTGCTATTACAATTCATCATGGTCGTGTCACCATTTGTGGTCCTCCACCTAGTCTCCCACCTCAATCCGATTATAATCTTGTCGAACATCTAGGGAAAATCCTAGCACAGATCTCTATCTTGGACCTTCTATGGTCATCACCCGCACATAAAGTAGTGCTAGAAAAAGCCCTCCAAGAGTCTTTGGTTCCTAACAACATAGCGGTCAAGGATTTCCAAGCTATAGTAGGTAACATTGCTTTGCCCTACAATGTGGTCTTCTTTGAGAAAGACCTCCCATCCGATGATCCGTGTCACAATGATGCCCTTCATATTGAGGTTCTCATTTATAAATGCAAAATCAAATGCATACTCATAGATGGTGGTGTTGGTCTCAACATCTATTCACTAAAGTTACTTAAGCAATTGGGATACTCTAAGGATCATGTCAACATTGATCAAAGTATTACAATCAAGGGATATGATGATGTTGAATGCCGCTCAGAAGGTATTATCCACTTGCCTATACAACTGGGCCCCGTCATGCTTGAAACCAGGTTCCAAGTCCTTGACATTAATTTGCCTTACAACATTATCCTAGGTTGCCCATGGATCCATGCAATGAAAGTTGTTCCCTCAACATAACATCAATCTCTAAAGTTCTCATTCAATGGTACAAAGATAATTATCCTAGGCAACCCTAATCCTTTTGAATTCTGTCGTGTCTTGCAAGGCAGTTATAAGAATTGCAACCAAGTGCCTCAAAATGACAAAGCCATTACATCCCCACTATATGTCGATCCTAAAAATCTAACGCAGCCTCTACAAGTGAACCTAATCCTCTTCCTGAAATCAAAGCTCACATCCGTGATATAGGCTTTGGAACATATGATATCTCTAAATCTTGTTGTGTAGGGAGGATGCCTTTATCCCCTAAATCTTACGGCCAACCGTCCATTGCCAAAGTAACTAAAAAAATATCTATTCCTCCCCTAGCATCTTTAATCCAATTCCAATAGGGAAAATTATTGGAAGAGGAAACTATTGAAGACATTTCTTCTTGGCTCTACAAGGAGAAAGAACCGGTCACAATACTAGTTAAACAATATGGCAATGGCTTAAGGATAGTCAAAACATGGGCTATAAAGGGAAAGGTGGCCTTGGGAAACAAAATCAAGGAATAATGGAACCCATTATTGTGACAAAGAAAATAGACAAGAAAGGGTTAGGATTTGGTAGAAAGGTATCGCACGCCTTGGACATCGAGAGTATCCTCAACAAGGTGGCTGAAACTTCTCTCATAGATTCGATGTCTAATGAGGATACCATCGATGACTCTTCCCTCCATATGATCAACCTATTTACAAAATCCTCCATATTTATGCTATCATCCATCTCCCTAACATCCACCACAAACACCCAGAAAGTAACACTTGTCTACCCTAAACTTATCAATTGGGACCAACAAGGTCCCCCATTATAGATGTATTTCAGAATGACGAAGCTATAGCTGAGTTCATGGGACTTCGAGATGGTATCCCTCTTGGTGATCATAAAGCAGGTTTTGTAATGGAACTAGAGCCAACAACTTATGTTGGTGAGAATGCCAAATCCTCCAATCACAAAAGTAAAAATAAAGAAAGATCTCTAGGTGAAAACCACACTATGGCACCTCCCGATCACAAAATAGTAAAAACAAAGGATGTATCCAATGGTGAAAACCCAACTGTGGCACCTGAGGATGGAGGATTTGACCTTCCCCTACCATCTAAGTATCAAGAAAAGTCCGCTCTCCTAGTGGAAGATTCTATAGAGATAAACCTTGGCACAGAGCAAAATCCAAAGACCACATTCCTAGCAGCATCATTATCAGAAACAGAGCACAAGAATCTTAACACATTCTTCTTATAGAGAACCATCAACTTTGTGTGGACCTATGTTGATATGCCAGGGTTAGACCCTAAGCTAGTGGTTCACTATCTCACAGTTGATCCAATAGTTAAACTAGTCAAGCAAAAGCTGAGGAAAATGCACCCACAGATAGCTCTCTTGGTAAAAGTGGAAATACAAAAGTTGTTAGATGCAAATTTCATCTGACCCATTGATTATTTAGACTGGGTCTTAAACATTGTACCTATGTCTAAACCCAATGGGTGCATCCGCATGTGTAATGATTTTAGAGATCTTAACAAAGCATGTCCCAAAGATGACTTTCCATTACCAAACATCGACCTCATAGTAGACTTGACTGCAGGTCATGAAATTCTTTCTCTCATGGATGGATTCTTTGGCTACAATCAGATAAGGATAGCAGAAGAAGATCAACATAAAACAACTTTTACTTGTCTGTGGGGTAATTCTTGTTGGTGTGTCATGCCGTTTGGTCTAAAGAATGCAGGGGCAACTTATCGAAGAGCAATGATAGTGATATTCGATGATCTCTTTCATCATATCATGGAGGACTATGTGGATGACATACTAGCTAAATCTTCTAGGGTAGATCACATACAAGTTTTAGGGCAGATCTTTGATAGGCTTGAGAAATATCAAGTATGCCTCAACCCAAAAAAGTGTGTCTTTGGTGTAACATCAGGGAAGCTGTTGGGGTACATTGTATCTCACAGAGGTATCGAGGTACACCCCACAAAAGTCAAGGCTATAGTGGAGATGCCTCCACCAAAGAACCTCAAAGCATTAAGGAGCCTTCAAGGAAGGTTGCAATCCATTAGGCATTTCATCTCATAGCTAGCAAATAAATGCCAACCATTTCAACACTTGCTCCAAAAGGATGTCTCATTCCAATGGGATGATAAGTGTCAAGCAGCATTTGATCAGCTCAAAGAGTATCTAGCTACACCTTTTGTATTGGTTCCACCAGTTGCTGATAAACCTTTGATATTATACATCTCAACTACAACTTCAGCCCTAGGGGCCCTGCTAGCACAACATGATGAGTTTGGAAAGGAGCATGCAATCTATTATATCAGTCGAACCTTGGTGGGATATGAACTCAATTATTCACCGATGGAAAGAGCTTGTTTAGCAGTAGTGTTCACTTCCCAAAAGCTGTGGCATTACATGCTAAACCAACACACAAATCTTATAGCCAAAATTGATCCATTAAAGTATCTACTAGCAAAAGTAACTCTCACAGGTAGACTAGCTAAATGGGTCATGATACTCAGTGAGTTTGACATTGAGTATATGGACCGTAAAGCAATCAAGGGACAAGCCCTAGCAGATCAACTAGTAGAAGCACCCATGATAGATACACACCCTATGGTAGTAGACTTTTCGAACAAGAATCTCTTCACTCTTTCCAACTCAATAATGTGGAAGTTGTACTTTGATGGTTCCTACACAGCATGGATCAGAGGCTGGGATCTTATTCATCACACCTTAAAATGACTATATTCCAAAGTCATATCGACTTGCATTCCTTGCACCAACAACATTGCTGAGTATGAGGCACTCCTCATAGGTCTCAATACAAGAGTTCAATGGTACATCATAGAACTACAGGTATATGGAGACTCACAACTAGTCATTTGAAAAGTCACAGATGAGTACCCAACAAAAGATGAAAAGTTGGTCCTCTACAAGCAACTAGTGGATGCCTACAAACCACACTTCTCTAGCATCACATTTGAGGAAATTCCAAGAGAGCATAATAAGGCTGCAGATTCTATAGCTTATGTAGGGTCACTTATTAACATGCCTGCAAATACACAGAAATGTGAATTCTTGATCAAGCAGTTGTTGATACCAGTCGTCAATGTTCCAGTTACTGAAATCATCTGTGAACTTGTTGGTCCCAAT
Organism: Cunninghamia lanceolata; assembly: GCA_027924645.1. Lineage (NCBI taxonomy): Eukaryota > Viridiplantae > Streptophyta > Pinopsida > Cupressales > Cupressaceae > Cunninghamia > Cunninghamia lanceolata. The sequence continues at coordinate 8,116,114 of BSBN01000082.1, forward strand.
TCCCCATGGTATGAAGATATCTATGAATACCTTAAAAACAGTACCTTTCCTGTTGAACTCTCATCCACCCAACACAAAACCTTTATCCATCAATCCTCCTATTACACCATTCTGGATGATACACTATATCGCCGGAGTCTCGATGGTATCCTCTTACAATGTCTTAATGCGGAAGAAGCCGAAGCTACCTTACAAGACATACACGAAGGTGTCTGTGGCATACATTCTACCGGTCCTAATCTCACTAAGAAGATACTCAGAACAGGGTATTACTGGCCTACAATAGAACAGGATGCTGTACAGTTCACTAAGAAATGTCTACAATTCCAGCAGCATGGAGATTTGATTCACGCACCATCTCATGAATTACAACCTGTGACAATTCCATGGCCTTTTTCTCAATGGGGTCTTGACCTCGTAGGACAAATCCACCCATCCTCATCCAATGGCCACAAATTTATCATTACCACCACTGAGTATTTCACGAAGTGGGTTGAAGCCATTCTCATGACCTAAATCACTAGGAAGCAAATAGCCAAGTTTATCCTTAACTACCTCATTTGCCGGTATGGTATTCCCCAAGCCATTGTCACTGATAATGGGAGACCATTCAAGAACCAAGATGTCAGTACCTTATGCACACAATACAATATCCAACATCACTTTTCAATTCCCTACTATCCATAGAGTAACGGCCAAGTTGAGGCTTCCAATAAAACCATTCTCAAAATCCTCAAGAAAATAGTCAATGAAGCTGGTCATGATTGGCACTTGCAACTCAATCCCGACCTATGGGCCTACCACACTAGTATTAGAACACCAAATGGTGCCACACCATATGCCTTGGTCTATGGCTCTGAAGCCATCCTTCCCATAGAGGTTGAGATCCCATCCCTTAGAGTATCCATGCAAAACCTAATCGACAGAGAGGAGTATCACACTTCCAGATTAGTTGAGCTAGAGCTACTAGATGAAAGGCACCTTGCCGCACTTAATCATCTCCATGTCTATCAAAACCGCCTCTGGCGTAATTACAACAAAAAGATCAAAGAAAGATGGTTTCAAGTTGGTGATCTTGTACTCAAAGAGAATCAGAGAAATCAAGCAGACTGAGAAAAGAAAGGCAAGTTTGAGCCTAACTGGTTAGGTCCCTTTATTGTCACAACAACATATGGATCAGGAGCTTATACTTTAGCTACACCTGACGGCATTCCTCTAGATGAGCCACTTAACAGTGTTCATCTCAAGAAGTTCTATGCCTGATCCTCAGAGTATATAATAAAAAAAATGAAAAACACAAAAAAACAAAATAATTTGTCCTTTGGTGAAAACCTAGCAAACAGGTGCCTTGGATAAGTACCATAGTGAAAACCTGGCAAATAGGCACTATGTGTAGAGTCAGCATCCATCATCTATCGAGTCCTATTCATTTTATGTCCATTTCACAAGTTTCATCCATCCATCCATAATAAAACCATTGACCTTGTTTGCATTTCCATCTCCCTATCTAGTATAGCTTGGGAATTTGTCAGTGTCCATCATCGTCATCCCACGTCTTGATCTGTGTCAACAGTTAGCAATGTCTTGTCCTAGGTCAAACTTTCTATGTCTTCTTCATTAGTCATCCATATGAATTCCTCTACCAGAATGGGGGAAATTCCTTCCTTAACCTAGGTCTAGGAGTGGTTCCTTGTTCATGGTTCATAAAGCACTTTAATCATTCTCCTTTCCATAGATAACACCCTTTAACAGACACATCACTCCTACAATAAGTTTGTTATCTTCCCAACACTTTTTCGACATCATCACACCAACCAAAACTACATATTATCTCATCTCAATCTTAAGGTACCTTGATCCCATGGATATGGGTATGTAGGCAGTCTGGAATATGAAGGAAGTTTCCAGTACAGGTACATAAGATCTCCTCCTTTCACCTTGACCCATCTCATCACTCTACCCAGAGCTACATATTATCATCATTTTCATCTTTCATCATAGTGTGCCTTGATCCCGTGGATACATGGTATATAGGCAGTTTGGAATACGAAGGATGTATCCAGTACTCAGGCACATATGATTCATCATTCTTCACCCATCTCAATCCATTGACATGTCATCTTTCTAGTCTTCTGTTTATCAAATTCCATTCACCTCGACTTGACTAACTCAAGAAGCAAAATAACAAACAAACGCATCCTTTCAAAGAAAAAGTCCTTAACAAACCTGAAGCAAAGGAAACTTACTTACAGAGTCATATGCTATCCTACATATCGATTGCCAGCATAAGCTAAATCCAGCTTAACCAAAGCACTAGATCAACAAGCTTGTCTTCTACAGAATGTTCCATGATCGAGACCAACACACACGTCTTATACAACATGTGGCATTTTTTGAAACCAGACATTATCCTTTCAACAGATAACAACCTTTAATAGACACATCGCTCCTACGATCAGGCTGTTATCTTTTCTTTCCAATGTGAGGCCTACTTTTTACACTTCTATTCATGAGACTATTTGCAGTGCTATTTCTATTATGTTTATGTTGAGAAACTATTGATCCTGGAATCTTGTTATTAAACCTAATTGATTTTCAAGGAAATAATTGTGCAAGGGTAATTAGATGTTTTTGAGAAAATGATGAATGGATGATATTAGAAATGGAACTTTAATATGACTTTAGTATGATTATATGGTAGAATGTTTAGGTTTGCATGTATTTATTTTCTTTGGCTATGATATCTTTATGTGTTATTGACTTCAAGTTTGAGCATGCAGGTATTGCTAACGAAACCACATTTACAGGAGATCATTCCATACCCTATGTTGTACCCCTTGTGAGCCGATCTAGTTCCACGAGGAAATAAGATCAACCTTGTGTTTGGAGGAATGTTGTAATGTTGTAATGTGTTGATGTTGCATGAGGTCAAGGGAATTAGGGCTACCTTCTGATTTACTTATATTGTGATAAGTGTTGTAAGAAATGTTGTTTTGAATCTTGTCTAAACTTTATTTCTTTTAGACCCTTTTCTTGTGTTTTTATTTGACTTTGGGAGTCCAAACTAGGTAAAAATCAACCCTGGGTTATACCCCATGGGTCTAGGGACCTTTTTGACTAGGATAACCTTGGGTTAACCTCCATATGGTCACTTAAACTTCACAGTGAAGTTAAGTGACGAATTTGGAAGCATGGGGACAATGGGATGAGTGGAATCCACACTCAGGCCCACTTCCAAGTCATGGAACAACTCCATGATCCCCTAATAATAGAGTGCTTGTCTCTTTGTGCCTCTCTTTTGGTGGGGTTCCCCTTAATAAGGGTAGTGTGTCATCCATTCCCTTTGTATTTTTAATTCTCCATGTGTTGTAAAAAGGACTATAGTGGGGGACCTTTTGAGTGGGGTTAATTGTTTTAAGTCCACTAGGATAATGGATGAGTTGTGGATTAGTTGTTTAATGCCACTTGGGAAATTAGGAAAATAGAGGGAATTAGTTTTAAAAGAGAGAGGAGGAGGAGAGTAAGGGGGTTGGATTATTGTGGAAAGAAGGAGAACTTGGAGTAGGAGGCAAGAGGGGAGCTCTTCATCAAATTTCATCCATAATTGGGCTTGTGAAGGTTGGTGAACAAGACTTCTCACTTGTATGATCTATTGCTTGTTATGTATGTTTGTTCTTGCTTGATGAATGAGATTTTAAATGTTTTCTATGTGTTTTCTATTATTTTGGGGTATGTGTGGGTGTTGAAAGAGCTCCTTCCGGTTGGAAGGTAATGTTCATCATGTATAGGGAAGGGAAGGTGTGAACCTCCTCGGGTGTCCTTCTTGTTTTCTTGATATATGAAATGCCTTGAGGGCATGTTGGTACTTTTGAGCCAAGAGGGATTTAAGGCTTTGAGAGCCTATTTGGGATATCCCTGGAAGTTTGATTTATTGGATGGCTTGAGGCCATGAGAAAGAGTAATTTTTGTTAGCTTGAGGCCATGTGATAAGTTATGACAAATGTGTAAAGAATGACACCTTGAGTGAGAGAGTCTACTTCCCTACTCTCCTTGAACTCACCTAAGCTGAGTCTTTGTATTGTGAGTAAAACCATGGGAGTGTGTGTGTTAATTGCTTTGTTTGTTGATATTTAATGTTGTGAAGTATTTGGGTCTATTCTACCCTGGGTATGTGGATGGTCTCCCTAGCTCGGGGGTGACCCTCTTGTGGGTCTATGGTAGGGAAGAGAGCTAGATGGTTGTTGTTTTCTCTTTTGTTGTCATGTAGGTGACTGTTGGGACATGTTAAGAGGATTGAAGAAATTTTGCCTAGTTAAAAGAAATTGTTCTATCTACCTATTTGTATTGAGAGCTTGGTCTCTTGAATTTCTTCCTGGGTAATTTCTTTTTGAAAAGGAGAGTTTGCTCCCTATGAGAATTGTAGAAAAATTGTATTGGGAGAAGAAATTATTTCCTCCCTTAGAATGTTTTGTGAGTTGTGGGATCTTATAGTTGTAATTTTTGTTTATCAAAATTGTAAAATTGTGGGATTAGTTGTTGATTTGGACCAGTTGTTACAATGTATCTCTTATATTATTTAGTGTGAAAATTACCTTTACAGTGTTAGGAAAGATGTAAATTTACCTTTGGAAGAAAAAATAAAACTTGATTAAAGTATGCAATGGGAGATAAACTAGATCAATTTACTTTCCTGATTACTAGTTATTGAAGTGAAAAGATCTATTAGTTTCCTGTATTTCATTCATTAAATTTATTCAAAAAAAAAATGTATACTTACTAGATTGAATTGATAAATACAGATTAAAATGGATAGTGTTTCTGTTCCACTTGAGTAACTGTTATATTGAAATTAAAAGAAACTAGAGATAAAGTGAAATGAATTAGTTTAATTATGAGAGCTGAAGGGTTGTATGAAATGTGAAATTTGTTATGAAATAATTATATTTTTTATTAGTAAATGTAGTTGTGAAAATTTGTTACACTTGCAAATACACACACACACACACACACATATAAATATGTATATATATTTTTATTAATAAATGAAGTTGTAAAAAAAAAAATTGGATTCTTGTATATATATATATATATATATATATATATATATATATATATATATATATATATATATATATATATATATATATATATATATATATATATATATATATATATATATTTACATATATATATAACATTTTCTCAATTTTATTTAATTTAAATCTATTTAAATATATATATATATATAAGAATCCAAATTTTTTTTTACAACTTCATTTATTAATAAAAATATATATACATATTTATATATATATATGTGTGTGTGTGTGTATTTGCAAGTGTAACAAATTTTCACTACATTTACTAATAAAATATATATATATATATATATATATATATATTTAAATAGATTTAAATTAAATAAAATTGAGAAAATGATATATAAATATATGTAAATATATATATATATATATATTAAATAGTATTAATTAAAATTACAAAAAAATTTGCAGAGAGAGAGGTCGCTATTTTTTATTGTTAATAGCTGAACATTTTACAAGCAATGTGGTGGGGGTTTAAACCCCCACCGAATATCTTATACAACAAGGAGGGTGTGGGGAGGGGCGGAACCCCACCCACACCCCATGGCATGGGATGTGGGTGGGGCTCCGCCCCTCCCCACATCCCCCCCCACCACCATGACTGTGACTTAAGCCTTGCGCTGCCCGCGGGATCTCTGTTGTGCCGCCTTCCTTGCGGCCTCCTCCAACGCCTAGCCCCCCGCCGTCCACTATGTACTGTCGACGCTACCCCGTTCGTAGCTCCCTGCGACCCACACCATGGCCGCTGTCGTAGCCATCCTTCCCCTGCAACAAACAATCACACAAGAAAAAAAAAGAGGTTAGGGTATTTCTATTGTTTGAAATGAGTTGGAATACTTAATAATGTGGTTTTAAAAAAAGAAGAGTGGAGTTCCCACTAGCATGGGTTAAATTGTTTTTAGATAATCTAAATAAAATAAATGTATATATATGTGTGTGTGTGTGTGTGTGTGTGTGTGTGTGTGTGAGTGCATATATATATATATATATATATATATGATAATTGCTATTTTTATGTGAGGCTTCAATTTAAAAAGAAAACTTTTACCTTAGTGATGCTTAAATGAATGATTATATATATATATATATATATATATATAAATGAAATATATTTAAAAAAAAAAAAAACATTTATATGTATCTATATTATAAAGGCAAACGAAATATTTATATATATATATATATATATATATATATATATATATATATATATATATATATATATATATATATATATATATAACTATTTATTTAAAGAAATATTGAGACGATTATTTTGGAATAAATAATTGTATTGCAAGTAAAAATGTAAATATATGATTATTCATTTAATCATTGTGGAAGGGGGTCTTTTTAAAATAAAATTTAATTGTTAAAAAGGGAAAAGAAAATATTTAAATAAATATATATATGTGTGTGTGTGTGTGTGTGTGTAAATAAATGAGACAATTTATTGAAATAAATAGTTAATTAAATAACTAGACGATGGAATGTTAAAAGTAGATAAGCGAACTAGTATTTGACAATAATCGAGAAAACCAATTAAAGGCCAACCATCTACCAAGGAATCCCAATGTTGCAACTAAACCGACACATACATCGAGATTGATATCAACATGCACATGTGTGTAGAATATTCTGTAGCAATAATCACTTGTCAACTTAAACATACGCAACCGAGCACACTTACGCGAGAGAGGAGGAGATACAGAGTAATAAGGGAAAAATTTTGATAGTTCGTATCATGACTACATGTCATATGTGGACATAACACACGTATTTGTGTGTTGTGAACGCATGTGAAATGTGGGCATGACATTTGGTATCAGAGCCCAGTCGTTTTAAAACACTGGGCTTGTTTAGGCACATTATCACTTCCGCGACCAAACTAACTAGAGGTTACCTAGTTTTGTAGGATGCCTCCCAGATGAGTTCGGCGAGTACTGCCCTGCCGCACTCCACCCACTGAGGTGCATACTGATTCTTCAGCTGTGGGACCAGATCAGCCAGTTCCACCAGAACAGCCAATACCACAGGTTCAGCCAGTTCTACAGGCACAACCAGTTCCCCAGGAACCGCAAGCTCCACCAGCCCCACCAGATATGGGACCACAGATATTACAGGCCTTACAGGCTATCTTGGATAGGCTTCTACTGGCTATAGTTGAGCTACGCGTAGAGCCACATGACGAGCCCCATGATGTTCCGTGAGAGGAGCCATGCGTGGAGCCACGAGCTGAATCTCATGCTGAGCCATGTATGGAACCCCGCGTAGAGCCGCAGGGGGTAACACGTGTGGAGCCTTATGTTGAGTTGCCGGATACAGAGGAGGTTGGTTCGGCTGACAGGGCCCGTAGTAGGAGCCCCACACATCATGCCAAGCATGACGAGACAGTGAGAGTAGAGCAATTTGGTCCCAGGCCTTATGAGTATCATACAGATGAGCCTTACAGGGGGTGGAGTGACAGAGGAGATCCCATTAGGGATATACTGAGGTTGAACCCTCCTACTTTCATTGCAACCACAAAGGGAGCTGAGGCAGAGGCCTGGCTTATCAGTTTGGATAGGTGCTTCGCGTTGCGTCCATACGCAGGCAACACGAAGGCCCGTGTGGCAGTACACTTATTACGAGATGCAGCAGCTACCTGGTGGCGCACTGAGGAGTACAAGTGCTGCCTTTCCTTAGATACCCTCTCATAGGAGACTTTTATTGAGTGCTTCAATGCGCGATATCTATCAGACCATTACAGACAGCATCATATAGACAAGTTTCATGACCTACAGCAGAGGGGACTCTTAGTGGCACAGTATGAGAGTAAGTTTATAGAGTTATCAAGCTATGCAGAGTATCTCCATGACGAGAAAATCCTGGTGCATAAGTTTATCAAAGGTCTAAACCATAGTATAGCAAGACCTGTTCGGATGGTAGATCCCCAGACTTTGAGTGATGCTGCTGAGAAGGCTTATATTGCTGAGGAGATTCAGGGACGGGGGTAGAGTTCTCGCCCTCAGTTCCAGGATCAGGGATAGCAGCAGCATCAATAGAATTTCTGTAGGCCCACACAGCCACCCCCTAGAGGAGGATATAGTTCAGCACCATTACCTCCTAGGCCCCCACAACAATAGCAGTCACAGCAGCAACAGAAAGCTAAAACACAACAGAAGTCATATGGGGGAAATAATAGAGGTTGGCAGCAGCAGGGCCCGCGCAGAGATCAGATACAACAGGGACCACCTACGGGACCCGCGAGACCGCAGCAGTCGTATAGGGGTTCACAAGGGTCTACTGGTAGAACAGGACAACATTAGTTGAGTAGGACTCAGACTGTACAGGTACAGGTTAGAGGCCCTTTTTATGTTTGTGGTGAAGCTGGACACCTAGCTAGAGAGTGTCCATAGGGTTTTATAGCAGGGGGACAGCATCATGCTGGAGGTTTCGAGCAGACTATGGGTGATGTGGGTAAATCCCACTGTATGTTTACAGCGGTTGACAACCGCTAGGCTAATTTTTAGGCTTCAGTTATTGAGACAGTAGGTATGATTGCAGAATCTCCCATCTCTATCCTTTTTGACTCCAGAGCTACTGACTCCTTTATATCTACATCGTTAGTGGAATGTTGCAGGCTGGTGGCTTCTAGGCAGGACATTAGGTGGGAGGTCGAGTTGGCCTCTGGGGCCAGGATGTCAGTTGATACCGTTGTTAGAAATTACGAAGTTTCCTTGGGTTCATTCATTACAACATGGGATCTTAGGGTGATGCCATTAGGAACCTATGGCATAGTCCTTGGCATGGACTAGCTTGCGGCTCACAGAGCCAAGCTAGATTGCCGCCAGAGGATGATTAGTTGCACAGATGATCATGGCATGCCGGTCGAGATAGTGGGCATACAGAAGCCCACGACTGCTCAAACGATATCCACTCAGCAACTTAAGCGTTGCATGCGAAAGGGTTATCAGATGTTTTCTATCACAGTCAATGATAGATCAGAAGATGAACCTGAGACTACATTAGATGATCACCCCATCCTGAGAGAATTTGCAAATGTTTTTCCACCAGAGTTACTTGGTATGCCTCCACGCAGAGAAGTTGACTTCCACATCGATTTGGTACCAGAGGTAGAACCAGTGTCTCGTGCACCTTATAGAATGACTACACATGAGCTTACAGAGCTTAAACTGTAGTTAGAAGAATTATTAGAGAAGGGACACATCTGACCTAGTGTTTCACCATGGGGCGCACCAGTTATCTTCGTAAAGAAGAAGGATGGATCTCTTCGGCTATGCATGGACTACAGACAGTTGAACAAAGTGACGGTGAGGAACCGATATCCTCTGCCAAGGATTGACGTTCTCTTTGACCAAATGCATGGAGCTAGAGTGTTTTCAAAGATTGATCTAAAATCTAGGTATCACCAATTGAGAATTACAGAGCCAGATATTCACAAAACTACTTTCTGAACCAGATATGGCCATTATGAATTTATAGTGGTACCTTTCGGTTTGACGAATGCCCCTGCAGTGTTCATGAGTCTCATGAACGGGGTGTTCCGCACTTACCTGGATTGGTTTGTGATCATTTTCCTAGATGACATTTTGATCTATTCACGAACCGAGGAGGAACATGTGGACCATTTGTGTCAGGTATTGTAGTGTTTACGTGAGCATCAGCTGTATGGCAACCTGGTGAAATGTGCCTTCTTCAGGATAGAGGTGTAGTGTTTGGGACATATATTATCAGGCGATGGTATCTCCATAGATCCATCGAAGATCAGAGCAATTCAGGATTGGCCAACACCCACTAGTGTTACAGAAGTAAGGAGCTTTATGGGACTAGCCGGCTACTACCATAGGTTTGTTGAAGGTTTCTCTAAGATAGCTCATCCTATCACTTCCCTTCAGCGAAAAGGGAAAGGATTCACTTGGACTGAGCAGTGTGACAAGGCCTTTGGAATTCTTAAGGAATGGCTTACCAGTGCTCCTATATTAGCTGTTCTTGATTCGGCAGAAGACTTTGTTGTTTGCATGGATGCATCATTAGAGGGATTTGGAGCTGTGCTTATGCAGGGTGGTAGAGCGATTGCTTATGAATCATGAAAACTTAAAACACATGAGCTAAACTACCCTACTCACGATCTAGAGCTCGCAGCCATTATTCATGCTCTTGTTCGTTGGAGACACTTTCTCTTAGGCTGATGTTTCAAGCTCCATTCGGATCATCATAGCTTGCAGTACATTTTCACTCAGCCTAATTTGAATGCCCACCAGCGGTGTTGGATGGAGTTCTTGTGTGAGTATGACTTTGATGTCCACTACATCAAAGGAAAGGAGAACGTGGTCGCCGACACGTTGAGTTGAAGGCACCACGAGATCCTGACTCTAACTTTGAAAGTGGATTTGAGAGAACATATTTTGTAGCACCTACCAGAAGACGAGTGGTTTCTTGAGATGCAACAAGAAATCTAGAATCAGAGGGTCCTGAAGGGGAAATTCGTAGGATATTCCCTGGAGTCAGATGGATTACTTAGACATAAGCAGCGCATCTATGTACCCCGTGCGGGTGATCTACCTACAGTGATACTATCTGAGGCTCATAAAACACCCTATGCAGCCCATCTAGGGGTGAAGAAGATGCATGCAGATTTACGACAGTTATACCATTGGGTTGGGATGAGATGTGATATTGTAGAGTTTGTTGCTCGATGCCTTGAGTGTCAGAGGATCAAGGCCGAGCATCAGCATCCAGCAGGACTTTTGTACCCTCATGAAATACCTGAGTGGAAATGGGACACCATTTCCATGGACGTCATTGTTGGTCTACCTATGTCATCATGATGCCATGATGCCATCATGGTGACAGTTGACAAGTTGACCAAGGTGGCGCATTTCTCACCAGTACGCACAACGTATAATTCACCATCGGTGGCGAGAGTGTTTCTAGATCAGATCATCAGACTGCATGGAGTACCTCGCCACATTATATCTGATAGAGACTCTATTTTCACATCATCTTTTTGGAGAGCCTTACACCAGGCGTTGGGCACACAGCTCAACTTCAGTTCTGCTTACCATCCTGAGACCGACGGCCAGACAGAAAGAGTTAATTAGGCGTTAGAGGATATGCTGCGCATGTATGTTATGGATCATCAGTCTAAATGGGAGGAGTACCTATATCTGGTTGAGTTCGCCTACAATAATGGGCATCATAGCTCATTGGGTATGCCTCCTTACCAGGCTTTATACGGTAGACCTTGCAGGATGCCTTTGAGTTGGGATCGGTTAGAGGACCGAGTTACCATTGGTCCCGAAATGATCCAGGATATGGAACAGTAGGTCACTTTGATCAAACAAAGACTGCAGGAAGCTGAAGATAGACAAAAGAAGTATGCAGATGCGAAGAGGATGGATCAGAGCTTTTCTGTAGGTGACAGGGTATTCTTGAGAGTGCGACCGCATAAGAGTCCAATCTGTTACGGAAAAGGCTCTAAGCTTGCACCCCAGTTTGTAGGACCTTTTGAGATTCTAGAGAGGATAGGACCTATAGCATATCGTTTAGCCTTGCCACCTAGCCTGTCTCGAATCCACGATGTCTTTCATGTTTCAGTTTACGTCGTTATATTTCTAACTTGTCTCATGTATTAGATTGGAGTGCTCTTCAAGTAGAGGCGACGGATAGCTGGCTTTGGAGCCAATAAGCATATTGGCTTGTCAGACGCTGGGCCTTCGAGGTCGAGAGCTGGACCAGGTTAGGGTCCAATGGGATATGTACTATGAGGTCACTGTAACATGGGAAGATGCAACGAGATTGAAGACCCTTTACCCTCACCTCTTTGATGACTTCCAAGAGGAAGTACAATCTTAGGGTGAAAGGATGTGAGGCCTATTTTTTACACTTCTATTCATGAGACTATTTGCAGTGCTATTTCTATTATGTTCATCTTGAGAAACTATTGATCCTGGAATCTTGTTATTAAACCTAATTGATGTTCAAGGAAATAATTGTGCAAGGGTAATTAGATGTTGTTTTTGAGAAAATGATGAATGGATGATTTTAGAAATGGAACTTTAATATGACTTCAGTATGATTATATGGTAGAATGTTTAGGTTTGCATGTATTTATTTGCTTTGGCTATGATATCTTTATGTGTTATTGACTTTGAGTTTGAGTGTGCAGGTATTGCTAACGAAACCACATTTATAGGAGATCATTCCATACCCTATGTTGTACTCCTTGTGAGCTGATCTAGTTCCACGAGGAACTAAGATCAACCTCGTGTTTGGAGGAATGTTGTAATGTTGTAATGTGTTAATGTTGCATGAGGTCAAGGGAATTAGGGCTACCTTTTGATTTATTTATATTGTGATAAGTGTTGTAAGAAATGTTGTTTTGAATCTTGTCTAAACTTTATTTCTGTTAGACCCTTTTCTTGTGTTTTTATTTGACTCTGGGAGTCCAAACTAGGTAAAAATCAACCCTGGGTTATACCCCATGGGTCTAGGGACCTTTTTGAATAGGATAACCTTGGGTTAACCTCCATATGGTCACTTAAACTTCATAGTGAAGTTAAGTGACGAATTTGGAAGCATGGGGATAATAGGATGAGTGGAATCCACACTCAGGCCCACTTCCAAGTCATGGAACAACTCCATGATCCCCTAATAATGGAGTGCTTGTCTCTTTGTGCCTCTCTTTTGGTGGGGTTCCCCTTAATAAGGGTAGTGTGTCATCCACTCCCTTTGTATTTTTATTTTACTTATTGTATTTTTAATTCTCCATGTGTTGTAAAAAGGACTATAGTGGGGGACCTCTTGAGTGGGGTTAATTGTTTTAAGTCCACTAGGATAATGGATGAGTTGTGGATTAGTTGTTTAATGCCACTTGGGAAATTAGGAAAATAGAGGGAATTAGTTTTAAAAGAGAGAGGAGGAGGAGAGTAAGGGGGTTGGATTATTGTGGAAAGAAGGAAAACTTGGAGTAGGAGGCAAGAGGGGAGCTCTTCATCAAATTTCATCCATAATTGGGCTTGTGAAGGTTGGTGAACAAGACTTCTCATTTGTATGATCTTTTGCTTGTTATGTATGTTTGTTCTTGCTTGATGAATGAGATTTCAAATATTTTCTATGTGTTTTTTGTTATTTTGGGGTATGTGTGGGTGTTGAAAGAGCTCCTTCCAGTTGGAAGGCAATGTTCATCATGTATAGGGAAGGGAAGGTGTGAACCTCCTCGGGTGTCCTTCTTGTTTTCTTGATATATGAAATGCCTTGAGGGCATGTTGGTACTTTTGAGCCAAGAGGGCTTTAAGGCTTTGAGAGCCTATTTGGGATATCCCTGGAAGTTTGATTTATTGGATGGCTTGAGGCCATGAGAAAGAGTAATTTTTGTTGGCTTGAGGCTATGTGATAAGTTGTGACAAATGTGTAAAGAATGACACCTTGAGTAAGAGAGTCTACTTCCCTACCCTCCTTGAACTCACCTAAACTGAGTCTTTGTATTGTGAGTAAAACCATGGGAGTGTGTGTGTTAATTGCTTTGTTTGTTGATATTCAATGTTGTGAAGTGTTTGAGTCTATTCTACCCTAGGTATGTGGATGGTCTCCCTAGCTCGGGGGTGACCCTCTTGCGGGTCTATGGTAGGGAGGAGAGCTAGATGGTTGTTGTTTTCTCCTTTGTTGTCATGTAGGTGACTGTTGGGACATGTTAAGAGGATTGAAAAAATTTTGCCTGGTTAAAAGAAATTGTTCTATCTACCTATTTGTATTGAGAGCTTGGTCTCTTGAATTTCTTCCTGGGTAATTTCTTTTTGAAAAGGAGTGTTTTCTCCCTATGAGAATTGTAGAAAAATTGTATTGGGAGAAGAAAGTATTTCCTCCCTTAGAATGTTTTGTGAGTTGTGGGATTTTATAGTTGTAATTTTTGTTTATCAAAATTGTAAAATTGTGGGATTAGTTGTTCATTTGGACCAGTTGTTATAATGTATCTCTTATATTATTTAGTGTGAAAATTACCTTTACAGTGTTAGGAAAGATGTAAATTTACCTTTGGAAACAAAATTAAAACTTGATTAAAGTATGCAATGGGAGATAAACTAGATCCATTTACTTTCCTGTTTACTAGTTATTGAAGTGAAAAGATCTATTAGTTTCCTATGTTTCATTCATTAAATTTATTCCAAAAAAAAAAATGTATACTTGCTAGATTGAATTGATAAATACAGATTAAAATGGACAGTGTTTATGTTCCACTTGAGTAACTGTTATATTGAAATTAAAAGAAACTAGAGAAATTTTTGAAATGAATTAGTTTAATTATGAGAGCTAAAGGGTTGTATGAAATGTGAAATTTGTTATGAAATAATTATATTTTTTATTAGTAAATGTGGTTGTGAAAATTTGTTACACTTGCAAATATATACACACACACATATATATATAAATATGTATATATATTTTTATTAATAAATGAAGTTGTAAAAATTTTTTTGGATTCTTGTTATTATATATATTTATTTAAATAGATTTAAATTAAATAAAATTGAGAAGATGATATATATATATATATATATATATATATATATATATATAATAGTATTGATTAAAATTACAAAAAAATTTGCAGAGAGAGAGGTCTCTATTTTTTATTGTTAACAGCCGAACATTTTACAAGCAATGTGGTGGGGGTTTAAACCCCCACTGAATATCTTATACAACAAGGAGGGTGTGGGGAGGGGTGGAGCCCCTCCCCACATCCCCCCCCACCACCGTGACTGTGACTTAAGCCCCGCGCTGCCCGCGGGATCTTTGCTGTGCTGCCTTCCCTGCAACCTCCTCCAACGCCTAGCCCCCGCCGTCCACTGTTTATTACCGACGCTACCCCATCCGCAGCCCTTGCATCCCCTCCACTCTGCCATCACCACGCCGCCTCACCTCCCTGTCTGCAACTCCCTGCAACCCATGCCATGGCCGCTGCCGTAGCCATCCTTCCCCTGCAACAAACAATCACACAAGAAAAAAAAAGAGGTTAGGGTATTTCTATTGTTTGAAATGAGTTGGAATACTTAATAATGTGGTTTTAAAAAAAAAGAGTGGAGTTCCCACTAGCATGGGTTAAATTGTTTTTAGATAATATAAATAAAATAAATGTATATATATATATATATATAATTATATGTGTGAGTGCATATATATATATATATATATATGTATATATATATATATATGTATATATGATAATTGCTATTTTTATGTGGGGATTCAATTTAAAAAGAAAACTTTTACCTTAGTGATGCTTAAATGAATGATTATATATATATATATATATATATATATATAAATGAAATATATTTTTTTTTAAAAAAAAAAAAAAAACATATATATGTATCTATATTATAAAGGCAAAGGAAATATTTAAATATATATATTTAACTATTTATTTAAAGAAATATTGAGATGATTATTTTGGAATAAATAATTGTATTGCAAGTAAAAATGTAAATATATGATTATTCATTTAATCATTGTGGA
This sequence comes from Cunninghamia lanceolata, assembly GCA_027924645.1. Taxonomy (NCBI): domain Eukaryota; kingdom Viridiplantae; phylum Streptophyta; class Pinopsida; order Cupressales; family Cupressaceae; genus Cunninghamia; species Cunninghamia lanceolata. The sequence continues at coordinate 8,131,734 of BSBN01000082.1, forward strand.
AGGGGGTCTTTTTAAAATAAAATTTAATTGTTAAAAAGGGAAAAGAAAATATTTATATATATATATATATATATATATTTAAATAAATGAGATGAAATATTTTGAATATTAATTATTTGAAATGCAACAGATCGACTTGTAATAGAAAACGTGATCTCTAGTTAACTATTACCAAAAGGTAGACTAAGTAAATGAGACAATTTATTGAAATAAATAGTTAATTAAATAACTAGACGATGGAATGTTAAAAGTAGATAAGCGAACCAGTATTTGACAATAATCGAGAAAACCAATTAAAGGCTAACCATCTACCAAGGAATCCCAACGTTGCAACTAAACCGACACATACATCGAGATCAATATCAACATGCACATGTGTGTAGAATATTCCGTAGCAACAATCACTTGTCAACTTAAACATACACAACCGAGCACACTTATGCGAGCGAGGAGGAGATACAGAGTAATAAAGGAAAATTTTTGATAGTTCGTATCGTGACTACATGTCATATGTGGACATAACACGTGTATTTGCGTGTTGTGAATGCATGTGAAATGTGGGCATGACATCCAATCTATCTTGAGCAACCTCTTTGGCAAGAGAATATGTTGGTTGTATGTTTACTTTGTAAGTCAGTCAATTTGCTTTATGGTTTATCTTTTGTTCCTTTGTCCATTACCTATTCAAGGCTGCCTTGGTTTATCTATAATCTTGGTATGTTGCGATATAGTATGGATTGGGGGCATAGTCATTGCTTTTGTATGCTGTGTTTGAGGAATGATCTTTAGCATCTTTTTGGCATCATATTTATCTTGTGTGTTACGACCTAGCATCTTACATATTTAATACTTTTCTTGCATTAACATGTATGGAAGTTTATTTTTATGTTCAAGACTATGGCTCATTCACATATCCAACAAGGTCATATTATGTCTAAGGGATCTAAGTTCAAACTATTTGCTTGCAGAGTCAATGTCGACACACTCGGATATCACAGCACCTTGGTCTTTTATACCTTGGTGGCAAACTATCCATGTGCTATATCAAAAATAAGGATTGCTCTTTATAAACATTGTGAAACCATTGCAACAAGATCATTCATTTAGCCATCCATTTACCTATGGCCTTATATAGTTTTCTAGAAAGATCGATCAACCGTCTTTCTCTCATGTTCTCTCCTATCTCCTTTCTTCTATCTATCATCAACCCAACCTCATCTATCTCTAAGAAAATCTTCTAGTCGAGCGTCAACATAGTTCTTCTGTCACTTCCCTGTCTTTCCTCTCGAGGGGGCACCCTACACCAGCTACACAGGGGCAATCAGCTACACTGGGGCATCAAAAATTGTATCATGTCTTCAACAATCATTTTCTTTTACGCAACACTGTAAACTGCATTGCATCAAAGAGGGGCAAAATGTAGACACCCTAAAATGACCATGTCTTTGAATCACTTGCATTTCATCAAATCTGTCAAATCACCTGCATTTCAATGTTAATTGAATAATCTAATTATTTAATTAATTTCATCAAATTCTTCCAAAACTCCAAAATTCAAAATTAATTAAATAAATCTCCTTTATTTAATTAATTTCAGTAAAATCAACCTTATTCTTCCAAAATTAAATAATTTTTATTATTTAATTAGCTCATTATCCTTTTTCGAAATTCAAATCCACATTAATTAAATAAATACGATTATTTAATTAATTCATCCAATTCTATCTTATCTACAATTAAATAATTTACATCACTTGTTCTTCTAAATTTAAATAAATCATGCAAATTTATTTAAATTGTCTCAATACTCTAAAAATAAATAAAATCAAGTATTTTATTTATAATCTTCATATTCCTCTAATCTTGCACAAACAATTAAATAAATTTATTTATTTAATTTGCTTTTTCCTCTAAAAAATAAATCTTCTAAAAATAAAATATAATCACATATTTTATTTATCCTTCATCATGCAAAATAAATTAAATCAATTTATTTGTTTAATTTATTTAAATCTTCATATCTCATCTATTCTTTAAAATCATGCACAATTAATTATATAAATTTATTTATTTATTTTCAGTTATCTTCCAATTCCTCTTAAAATATCTTGTTGACTCATATGCACAATCAGTCTCATTTTTAGAACTCTAAAAAAGGCAAAATCACAAGTTGAGTTATCTATTCAATCAATCTTGTTTTCATCATATCTTAATAAAAATATCCTTATGGATTGACACATGTCGTGTGCACATTCATCATGTTATTTGTTTTATCTCCTCCATTCATTCTTCTAAATTATCTGGACCATTGATCGATCATATTTGAAACCTATATACACCCCCCTCATCTCCTTCATAAATCCTCTTCGATCACTTATTCTCAGGGATCCTTTACAACGCTTTGAGCATACATTGCATTGATTAAGCAACTTATGATCTTTTGACATTGATCTTTGAGCACCTACACTTGCTTGTTGCAAACATGGTTTCACAGCATTATTGAGCAATCCAGATTCGAACAAAGAGAACAACACAATCTGGGTAAAAGATTTCTTATTTCATTTGATTTATTGATAATGGCTTTTTATTTAGATAGTTCTCTTTATGTTATGGTTTTTTTTATTTGATTATTATCATAGTTTGATTTTATCATTTAAACATAATCAATTTTCCTCATACACAATGACAATTGGTTGCAAGCTCAGCAAAGACGATGAATCCCCTAAGGCTGATCAGAGCAAGTATAGGTCTATGATTGGAGGATTGCTATACCTAACTACTACCAAACCTGATATCATGCATGTAGTTTGTCTTGTGGCTAGATTTCAAGCAGATCCTAAAGAGTCACATGTTATGGTAGTTAAGACTCAGATATTCAGGTACTTGAAAGGCACTTCTGATTATGATTTGTGGTATCCCAAGAACAATGACTTCAACCTAAGTGCATACACAGATGTATATTGGGCCAGATGTATAGATAATAGAAAAAGTACAGGTAGTGGTTTGTTCTTTTTTGGAGATGGAGATGTGTCTTGGAAAAGAAAGAAGTAGGATTTAGTATCCTTATCTACTGCTAAGGCAGAATACATTGCAGTAGCATCATGTTGCACACAAGTGTTATGGATGAGACAAACTCTAAAGGATATCAAAGTTGAGTATGAGGATCCAATTTCTATTTTATTGTTGCAAGTATGGGCCTAACCGGTGTTGTCATTGATGTCAACATACTCCTGTTGCATTAATGATAAGAATTGAATGAGCTATGTGCTGAGGATATTGAGAAAATTAGTCTCAATCAGGAACAGTGAAGAACAATGATTACAGTAAGGAAATAGTCTAAGATAGGAAGAGGATCAGAGGATGCGGATTAAAGAGTTTGTAGATATGTGTCTTAGTGTGGTCTAGTAAAGATTTCAGAAGTTTGCATGAAGATTTGAAGAAGTTATGGCTGATCAAGTTAAACCAGTTCTGGTAGGCATTCAGAGGTGACAGAGTGTTACAGAAAGGTTCGGTGAGATCCAGAAATGCATTGTCCTGTTCTGTAGATTTGAGAGAGTGTTCAAGAAATCTGTTTGAAGTATCAAATTGATTGGTTTATGGTCTGGAGGTCCGGAAGCATCTATTCCTTTGTGACAGTAGTGACAGACTGTGTTCTTGAGTTTCCAGATGAAGGAGAGAAGGATTTTAGTATGCAGATGAAGTGCAAATGTTTTTGGCGATTCAAGAAATCTTGTGGAAGTCTTTGAATCATGTTTGGATTGTGTGGATGGTTCACATCAAAGTTGGAGCTCGCAATTGAAAGATAACCTCTGGGTGAAGGAGTTCTTCCTAAGACTGGCTGACTGGATGAGTTACATGTCTTGTGGATGTTCTTGTAGATGTTTGCCGACTTAGATGATTATTCCTAAGTTGATGTCTTGTATAAATAAGTGATTGCAAAGTCATTTCCAAGGTGTCCTTGTGGAGAAGAGAGTGTGGTGGCAAGGAGGAGAGCGAAAGGCAGAGCAGAAGTATTGGGCTTAAGTGGAACTAATTCAAGCATGGTGAAGATGCTATTTTTCTAGTTCAAGTATGTGATACTTGTTTCTTTGTAGGCAGTGTGTCTCTTGTAGGTAGTGAGCCTCTTGTGAGAAGTGTGCCCGAGCAGTGAGCCCTAATTGGCATGTGCCATTTGTTCTTTCTATTCTTCTAACAGAGAATACAATTTTGGGTTAATCACCCTATGGTTTTTCCCTTAAACAGGTTTTCCACGTCAAAATCTTGGTGTCTTATGTGTTGATATGTTTTTGCTCTTAATTTGTTGCATTATGCTTCCATGATTGATTTATTATTAGACTACTAATTGCAAAATGGAATTAAGTATTTAATTGAGAGAAAGTTTTGCACAACTAATTCACCCCACTCTTAGTTGTGTGCACTAAGTCTAACAATTGGTATCAGAACCAAGTTCCTCTAATAAGAGCTTAACCACTTGAGGAGATCCAGGATGTCATCTTACAAGAAGGATAGTCCGAAGTTTGATGGAACCAATTTTAATCTCTAGAAAGGTCGCATGAAATGTCACTTGAGATGTATGGGAGTGGCGTACTGGACCATGGTTATAACACAGTATGTACCTCCACAGGGTGGTCTGAAAACCCAAAATAAAATCACAGACGCTGAAAACAATCTGTGGACTATAGAGGCTCTTCTAAGTGCATTATCTGATTCAGAGCTCTCAAATGTTATTGACCTACCAACTGCTTTTGACATTTGGCAAAAACTGGAACTTCTGCATGAAGGAGACAAGTATGTCAAAAGTGCAAGGTTACAAAGTTTGAAAGGAAAATCTGAAAATCTGAAGATGAGAGAAGATGAAAACATCACTACTTTTATGCCAAGAGTAAATGAGCTTGTTTGTGAAATTAGAAATGCTGCTAGAATCTTGGATGAAGATGAGATTATTGGCAAAATTCTCAGATCCCTTCCTGCTTCTTACAAAATCAAGGTTGCTGCCATTGAAGAATTCAGAGCCCATACAACTATCACAAGAGATCAATTGGCTGGAAAGTTAGCTACATTTAAAATGACAGAGTTTGTAGATGACCCCCCCAAGACTGAATCTGCATTCAAAGCTAGCACCTCTGTTAAAGGTAAACAAAGGTTTGATCTGGGAGAGAATTCATCAAGGAAGCAGTCATGGTATGAAAAAGAAAAAAAAGATCTGGAGGAAGAAGAAGTAGAAGCTGCTCAATTTGAAGCCCTTATTGCTAAGAGGCTGCCAAGAGGATCCGATAAGTATGAAGGAAAATTACCTTTCAAATGTTTTAACTACAATAAGATTGGTCATTTTGCCTCAAGGTGTTCAGAAAGGTTCTCAAGGCAAAATCCTAACAAGCCAAGGTTCCAAAAGAATTGTTATTATGTACATGAATATGATGATAATGAAGGAGTAACAGATGATGAATCAGAGATAGGAAACAAATCTGGAAATGAATGGGTGTTCATTGCCATCAAGGAAGAAGATCCAATGTCCTTTGTATCTGTCAATCATAAGACTGTGGAAAGAGCTCTAGCTACCCAAGTTGAAGAAAAGGATGATTGGGTCATTGACAGTGGTTGTTCTCACCATATGACAGGTGACAAAAATAAGTTCATTGACTTGGAAAGGTATGAAGGAGGAGTAGTAAAGTTTGGTGATAATTCTATTGGTAGAATCAGAGGAAGAGGAACTATTTCTTTTGATGGAAGGAACAAAACCAGTAATGTTCTATATGTTGAAGGCTTGAAGCACAATCTTCTCAATGTTGGACAGTTGGTGGACAAAGGCTATGATCTCCGGTTCAAGAATGGAAAATGCAAAATTTTTGAAAGCTCCGGAATAGAGATTACATCCGGTACCCAAACTAAAGGTAATATCTTCCACTTGGTTGGTACTGGTAAAAGTTGCTTATTTGTTCAAGTTGATCAGAGTTGGTTATGGCATAGGAGAATGTGTCATGTAAATTTTGATAATATCATCAAGATAAGCAATACTCAGGCTGTAAGAGACCTTCCAAAATTGGTGAAACCTACTAATAGCTTGTGCAAAGAATGTCAGTTGGGTAAGTTGAGCAGAGTCACATTCAAGAGTAAGGAACTATCTTCTACCGAATTATTGGACTTAGTTCATACTGATCTTTATGGTCCAGCAAGAATCAAAAGTACGCAAGGTGATAGATACTTCATGTTACTAATTGATGACTATTCCTAGATGATGTGGGTAACTTTTCTAAAAGAGAAATCAGAAGCTTTTGAGAAATTCAAAATATTCAAGGCTATGGTAGAGAATGAAACTGGATTAAAATTGAAATGTCTGAGGTCTGATAGAGGTGGAGAATTCACATCCGGTGAATTCTTAGAGTTCTGTGAGAAACATGGGATAAAGAGACAGTTGTCTGCTCCTAGGACTCCACAACAGAATGGAGTAGTGGAGAGAAAGAACCGGACCATCCAGGAAGCTTCTAGGACCATGATGATGGAAGTAAATGTTCCTCACATCTATTGGAGAGAAGCTGTAAGCACTACAGTCTATACTCTCAATCAAGTTCAAATTAGAAGCAATACCGGTAAGACTCCTTATGAACTTTGGTTTGGCATCACTCCTACTGTAACGTATTTTAGAGTTTTTGGTAGCAAATGTTAAATTAAAAGAGATGAAGATCTAGGAAAGTTTGATGCTAGAAGTGATGAAGGAATATTCTTGGGTTCCTCCACTCAAAGAAAAGCATACCGGTGTTATAACAAGAGACTGAGAAAGATAATAGAAAGTACAAATGTGAAGGTTGATGAGGGAATTGAAAAACCCTCAAGGTTTTATGAATATGATGAAGATGATCAGAATGGTGTTCTGATTCAAGGAGCCCAAACCTCTTCTAAAAGTTAGATTCAAACTGATCCAGTAAGTCAGGAAGAAGAGATGAGTTCTAATGAGCCTAATCAATAATCAGAAGTGCAAGAAACTCTCAAAGTTCCAAGATATGTAACACTGAATCACTCTAAAGATCAGATCATAGGTGACAAAAGTAAAGGTGTGCAAACCAAAAGGAGGATTGCTCAAGATTCAGATAAGTATTGCTTGTTCTCAAAGATTGAACCTAAGACTATGAATGAAGCTTGCAATGATGAAAACTGGACTAAAGCAATGGAGGAAGAGTTGATGCAAATTGAGAAAAATCACACTTGGGATCTTGTTCCCAGACCTAGAAACAAGAATGTGATTGGAACCAAATGGGTCTTCCAGAACAAACTGAATGAAGCTGGTGAGGTAATCAGGAATAAAGCCAGATTGGTCTACAAGGGCTATTCTCAAATAGAAGGAGTTGATTTTGAAGAAACTTTTGCTCCGGTGGCAAGAATTGAAGTAGTCAGATTATTTCTTGCTTTTGCTGCTTTCAAGGATTTCAAGGTATATCAAATGGATGTCAAGTCTGCCTTTCTGAATGGTGACTTGGAAGAAGAAGTGTACATTGAGCAACCGGATGGATTCCAATTGTCTGATCATGGTGATATGGTCTGCAAGCTGAAGAAGGCTTTGTATGGACTGAAGCAAGCCCCAAGAGCCTAGTATGAAAGATTGGATAAACATCTCTTGAAGATTGGTTTCAACAAAGGTACTACTGACAGTAACTTGTATTTCAAAATTGAACATGAAAACATCTTGATTGTTGAAGTGTTTGTTGATGATATCATTTTTGGAGGAAGAGATAGTATGTGTAAAACTTTTGCAAATCAAATGAAAAGTGAATTCGAGATGTCCATGCTTGGTGAAATGAATTTCTTCTTGGGTGTACAAATCACTCAAACAAGGAAAGGAATCTTCATTTCTTAGACTAAATATGTGAAAGAATTGTTGAAGAAATTTGGGATGGAAGACTCTAAACCAATGAACACTCCCATGGCAACTAGATGTAAGTTGAGCAAAGATGATGACTCTCCTAAGGCTGATCAGACAAAGTACAGGTCAATGATTAGAGGATTGTTGTATCTCACTCAAACTAGACCAGACATTATGCAGGTTGTTGGTCTTATTGCTAGATTCCAAGCTGATCCTAGAGAATCTCATGTCATAGAAATTAAGAGGATTTTTAGATATCTAAAATGGACAGTTGAGTATGGTCTATGGTATCCTAGAGATCATGATTTCTCTCTTCATGCATATACAGATGCTGATTGGGCAGGAGATGTGGATGACCGGAAGAGTACCAGTGGTGGAGCATTCTTTTTGGGAAAGAGATTGGTTTCTTGGCTAAGCAAGAAACAAGAGGCAATATCTCTGTCTACAACTGAAGCAGAATATATTGCAACAGCAGGTAGTTGCACTCAAGTTTTGTGGATGAAGCAGATGCTAAGAGATATCAAACTGGAATATGAGGAGCCTATCACTATTTTCTGTGATAATTCAAGTGCAATAAACATATCTAAGAATCTGGTGTTGCATTCAAAGACTAAACACATATCCATTAAGTTTCACTTTTTAAGAGAGCAAGTGAACAAGAATGAAGTCAGATTGGAGTTTGTGCCTTCCAAGGATCAGATTGCAGACATATTTACTAAACCTCTACCTAAGGACTCTTTTGAGTATCTCAGGGAGAAGTTAGGGGTTATTACCCCTCCAGTGATGAACTAAGGTGCACTGATGTGCATCAGTCCAGTGGATATCACAGTCACATCTTGTGGTCTGGATTGATGATGGGGAGCTGCTACTCAGGGGGAGCAGCAGATATAATTCTGAAGTGGTGGAATTGCAAGTATGTGCCCTTTGCCATTGATGTCAAAGGGGGAGAGAAGACATGTGAAAAACAAGTGGTTGCTAAGCAAAGGGGGAGCAGTAAAGGGAGAGAAGACATATGAATGGTTGTTGTTGATAGGGGGAGTTGTGACAGTAAGGAGCAGTTCTTGTCTTGATGGTCAAAATAATTTTTTTTTCACATCATATGTTGCCATCAATGACAAAGGGGGAGATTGTTGCAAGTATGGGCCTAACTGGTGTTGTCATTAATGTCAACATACTCCTATTGCATTAATGATAAGAATTGAATGAGATGTGTGCTGAGGATATTGAGAAAATTAGTCTCAATCAGGAACAGTGAAGAACAGTGATGACAGTAAGGAAATAGTCTAAGATAGGAAGAGGATCAAAGGATGCGGATTAAAGGGTTTGTAGATATGTATCTTAGTGTGGTCCAGTAAATATTTCAGAGGTCGGCATGAAGATCTGAAGAAGTTATGGCTGATCAAGTTAAACTGGTTCCAGTAGGCATTCAGAGGTGATAGAGTGTTATAGAAAGGTCCGGTGAGATCTAGAAATGCATTGTCCTATTCTGCAGATTTGAGAGAGTGTTCAGGAAGTCTATTTGAAGTATCAACTCAATTGGTTTGTGGTCTAGAGGTTTGAAAGAAACTATTCCTTTGTGATAGTAGTGACAGACTGTGTTCTTGAGGTTCTGGATGAAGGAGAGAAGGATTTCAGTATGCAGATGAAGTACAGATGTTTTAAGTGATTCAGGAAATCTTGTGGAAGTCTTTGAATCATGTTTGGATTATATGGATGGTCCACATCAAAGTTAAAACTCATAATTGAAGGATAACCTCCAGGTGAAGGAGCTCTTCCTAAGACTGGCTGACTGGATGAGTTACATGTCTTGTGGATGTTCTTGTAGATGTTTGCTAACTTAGATGATTATTCCTAAGTTGATGTCTTGTATAAATAAGTGATTACAAAGTCATTTCAAGGGTGTCCTTGTGGAGAAGAGAGTGTGGTAGCAAGGAGGAGAGCGAAAGACAGAGCAGAAGTGTTAGACTTAAATGGAACTGATTCAAGCATGGTGAAGATGCTATTTTTCCAGTTCAAGAATGTGATACTTGTTTCTTTGTAGACAGTGTGTCTCTTGTAGGCAGTGAGCCTCTTGTGAGTAGTGTGCTTAAGCAGTGAGCCTTAATTGGCATGTGCCATTTGTTCTTTCTATTCTTCTAACAGAGAATACAATTTTGGGTTAATCACCCTGTGGTTTTTCCTTTAAACAGGTTTTCCACGTCAAAATCTTGGTGTCTTATGTGTTGATATGTTTCTGCTCTTAATTCGTTGCATTATGCTTCCATGATTGATTTATTACTAGACTGCTAATTGCAAAATGGAATTAAGTATTTAATTGAGAGAAAGTTTTGCACAACTGATTCACCTCCCCTCTCAGTTGTGTGCCCTAAGTCTAACATTTCTATGATAACACTAGTAGCATTAACATTTCAAAGAACCCAGTTATGCATTCAAGGACAAATCATATTTCTAACAGATATCACTTTCTGAGAGAGAAGGTTGCAGATAAAGAAGTGAAGCTTGTGTATGTTCCTACAAAATATTAGGTTGCTGACATATTCACCAAAGCTCTTCCTAAGGACACATTTGAATATCTTTGGGAAAAGTTAGGGGTTATTGCCCCTCCTTTGTTGAACTAGATGCATAAAGAAGTGCATTAGTCTAGTATGGTTCAGGAGTCATTTTTTTTGGACTAATGATGAAGGCTACCTCTTAGGGGGAGCAGGTAGCGATACTGGAGAATGTTGTACTCTGAAGGAAGCATTCATGATAGTTAAGAACAAGTGCAAGTATGTGCAGTGGAAAGAAATGTGTTTCCTTTTTCCATTGATGTCAAAGGGGGAGAGAGTTTGTGTGAAAAAATTAGAGAAAAAGAAAGCATTAAGTAAACAGAGAGAGTTCAGATGTGTAAAAAGAAAGGGAGCTTTATGATGTAGAGTTGTGTCTTGATGGTGGAACATGTTGTTTAGTTTTTCACATCATATGTTGCCATCAATGACAAAGGGGGAGATTGTTGCAAGTATGTGCCAATTGGTGTTGTCATTGATGTCAACATGTTTGTGTTGTCATTAGTGTCAATTGTGCTCTTGTTTTGTTACTTAATTGTGATGAGTTTTTTGTTTTGTATTGCATTGTATAAGTGTTGAAGATGATAAGAATATGTTCTTGATATTGAGTTTCCAAGTGCTTTTGAGAAAATTTGGTTCATACTGAAGACATAGTTGTGAAGATGTATTCTGGCTTACATGATGTTGTAGATAAGGTATAAATAAATGTAATGAATTTGTGTGTTGAGTAGGGGATGCGAAGATGTAAAGATGAGAGTGTTTGTGTTGTAAGGGTAGTGAAGGTGATATATATTGTGCTTCAATGGAACTGAACTCAGGCATGTTGTAAATACTATTATATTAGTTCATGGTAGTGAACCACCCCTCTTGGCAGTGAGCCAATCCTCAGTAGTGAGCCACCATAATGGTAGTGAGCCCTATTTTCAGTGAGCATTTCTTTAGACAGTGAGTCCTTGGGCAGTGAGCCTCTTTTGTAATTCAGTATTGTTACTACATTATATTATGAGCTAACACTCACCATGGTTTTTTCCTTTTAAGGTTTTCCACGTAAAAATCTAGTGTTCATGTGTGTATGGTGTTGATGTGTTTAAGTTTTGTTTCTGCACTTCATGTTTAATCTTCGTAACAGATAAATGGGTTAAAGTAAGTGAATGTGAATGTGATATTGTTTAAGAAAAGTTAAAGATTTTGATACAACTGATCCACCCCCCCCCCCTCTCAGTTGTCTTGTGCCTTCAACATTTATTAAATGAATTTGATTGATTGTTATTGAATGTTATTTTAAAAATAGAAATGCAAATTATATGGAAAAATAAAAAATAAATATTAGAAATATAAATAAAAAGGAGAAAGGGCTTTTAGAAAGTATAAAGCCAAAATAAACTTATTATTTCATTTTCACTTTTACATTTTTACTCCAAACCCTCTTCTTGCTCCATGAAAAAAATGAATTTTGGAAAGAATTGAAGAGAAGGAAGAATGGAACTCGTAGATGGGAGATTTCTTGGGTGTGGCAAGGAAGTGTGTGTGATATGTTTGCTTCAACAAAGATTCTACTCCATTGTGTATGCTTGTATTGGGAGGTAATTTCCACATCGTTATTTATTTTTTAATTTAATTTTTAAATAGTTTTCTCCATTGCCTTACCAAACTTCATGATTTTCTTATTACCTCCTTGTTAAATGATTTAATTTGATTTAATTTAGATGCTTTAATTATGTGTTTTAAATTTTCAAAATGTGCCAAAGAGAGCAATTACTATGGAAATATTTTATTGGAAACATATATTTTTCAAATATTATTGGAAAACATGGTTATTGTGCATTTTTTGGAATAAGAGGGTATGTTTAGATTTTTGGAATTTATTTTATTTTAGAAAATTAAAAATTCCAAGCTTGTGTAATGTCATAAATTATTGACATCGGCTATTTATACTAGGTTTAACACCCTTGTGGACTGATATGTAGACCTATGATGAAAGAAGACTATATTCTAAAGCAGATGCTAGCTCTAGGTGTTATCCTCTAGCTACAGGCCCTGAAAGGACTCCAAACATCTAGACACTAGTGCCTAAGTGCTAGTGTCCTTGATATTTGCAAAAACAAAAGTTTGTGTGGCCTTGGATGTTAGCCTTGTTGCTTCAGGTGATACACTTTATCAATTTTTCTTGAAAGGTTTTCCTGGAAGTGAATTGAAATGCATATATAAACAAGTTTATTCCTCTCATTTGAACTAGATGAAAAATGTTAAGCAACATTAGGACTTCAAGTGATATTCAAATGATAAAAGCTCTATTATGAATGTTATGTAGATTTATGTAATGCTCTCTATTGCAGATTTATAACATTATTGCAGGTTCTAAGGGAAGCTTCTTCCTTCATCTTCATCCTTGTGGTGATCTTGAGTTATCCCACTAGGGTTTGTGTTGTGGTAAAGGTACTTTATTACAGCATTCATTTATATTGATTTTGCCTCTATCTTGTAAGGGCACGCACTCTCTTATCATCATCTTGGTTGTTGTGGAGGTGGGAACACCATTGATGGGGTTTAACTAAGGCAAGACCCTAAAATGGCCCAACCCATTTTCCCTCTTGTGTTTGTTCAGATTATGGAAGATCAGAAGAAGGTACAATAGATCAGAAAGTAGATTGATGAATATAGATCCTGACTCTCAAAAACCATCTTTGGAGGGCCTAAAACCCTAGGACACCTATGCCTGGGTGAATTAGTCCTCGTAGATTTTCCCTAATTTCTGGCAGAGATCTCTGATATCCCTGCAATACTCACTTTAGGTCCTATTTTTTGGGTTTTAAACCCTATCTCGTAAGTAATCTCTATTTTGGCATATTTCATTGTAGAAACCCTCGATCTAGCATGCTTCATCTAAATTTTTTTTATTACAAGGGAACATAACCCATACAACTTGGCTCTCCTTTAGGACTATAGTCAAGGTTGGTTTGTGTTCCAATGTTTGATCAAAAGGATTGACTTAATTAAAACATGATTGACTAGGCCTCTTCTTTCCCATCAAACATTTTAGTGAAACTGATGAGTTTTGAACTTTTGTAACCTTCTTTGTTTAGATCTGATCTATTTTTTGTTTTAGATCTAATTATTAATTATTTAATTAGATAGCAAGCATTTATACATCTTCATTGTCATGATTGGTTTTTGAATTGATTAGATATTTATTTCATATATTTGTTGCATATTATTAATCATTTAGAAATATCGATTCTTCTACAAAACTAAAGAAAAGCCCTTTCTTCTATCACATCATTTTCATATTCCATCTTATCAATACTTTCCTCTATAAGTACATTTCACGTGTCATAAATCTTGTGAAGTCTTTGATGTGTTTTGTGACCCAGTGTCCTAAATCTAACATCCTTGTGAGGAGAAGTTATAGAATCATGGGTTCTAGTGCTTTTAATAGCTCTAATGTTTCTAACTTACTTGCACATGGAATTTCATCATCTTTAGATTGTATGTCTACTTTAGCCATGATATCTAAAGTATAAAATTCTCATGACTCTATAGACATAGACAACCTCATGGCTCATGTCCCTGATACACAAATTCAGAAACTAGACACTGAGTTGGCTCATTTCAGAAATTTGTGGGAATGAAACATTTAGCCGAGGAAGCTATGCCTCTTGTTGAAGGTCTAAGAAATTTTTTACTCAAAGTTCAAGAAGGTATAGAAATTTTACGTGTCTTAGCTCACATAGTGGATAAAAATATTATGTCATCAACTAGTTGTGTGGAAATGATCACTAATGTGTCCTCTTAAAAACAAATAGGGACATAGATGCCATTACCCATACTAACATCCTCTGTATCAACATTTACTTCTTCTATTCTCACCACCACTACACATACCGATAGTAGTGCTAACACAAGTCTTGGAGTATCAAATGGGAATCCTATACACAACTATAGTGTTGTCCCCTTTACATATCACAATTCTATCTCAAATGTGTCATCACCTATTTTTAGTCAACCTCAAATAAGTCTCACTTACCCAAAGTCTAATCACACAATGTCATCACCTCTTCCTAGACTTGACTATTTGAATCTTATCCAATCTCAATCTACTCCACAACCTGATCCTGTAATTAATTAGGTTTTGCAGAATGTCAATTCCTTACAACAATAATTAGCAAGTATGAGTCAAGTTCAATCTCAACCTTCTATTCTATCTTACTACACTTGTAGCCTAATTTCCTTTACCATTCTAAAAACACCAATACCTGAGAAATTTGAAATCCCTTATTTTGAAAAGTATAATGGGAAGGGGGATCCTAATAGTCATGTGTCAGCCTTTATATCTTTGTATAGTGACTTTCTCTTTCATGATATTATTCTAGCTAAACTCTTTCCTCAGTCACTTAAAGATATGGCCTTGGATTGGTTTTTTTCTTTACCTGTGAATTCAATCAATTCTTTTCAATAACTTATCAATTGATTTTTACAACATTTTCAAGCAAACATTGGACCTCAAGTCTCCTTGATTGATTTGGTTCATTGCAATATGGGAGTGAAGGAGAAATTGACTAATTTCATTAGAAGTCACCAAGCCCTCTTTTTGCAAATACCATATTCTCTTCCAGATGCCGATGTACAAAGAGTTTTCATTGGAAACTTACAACCTCACATCCACGATAAGATATTGTTGATGTGTTATAGCTCTTGTACACATCTTTGCACGACTCTTCACGATTATCAATTGTTAGTTAGTCAGTATGAGGGTACTACCTCATTGGATCCCATTGGTCAATCAAAAGTCACTTCCCCGCATTATCATTCATTCAAAAAGCATAACAAAAACTTCATCAAAATCAATTCATCATCTTCAAACAACATTCAAACACAAGTTGTGTCTGCAACACCTTCTGCTCTAACCCCTTACAAGTTAAAACCAAAAATGTGACATTTTTTACAACTTTTGGAGTTTCTTCATTCAGTAATGTTGTAGCCTTCTAAATAATAATCTCATCAAGCTTCCTCTAGTTCGACAGATTGATGCTATTAAGATGCAATCACCTTCTTTTGATTCGAAGGCATTTTGCCAATTTCATTGTACTCCTGGACATGACACTGAGTGATGTAAGTTCAAGACCTCATTGACTCTAATGTTATCTAGGTAGCAAGTGAAAATGACAAAGGGAATGAGTCAGTTGCTCCTCCAAATTAGAATTTACAAATCTATACAAATCCACTACCTCATCATGAAGTAAACATTATAGAAACATTTATTGATTCACTACCTACATCTACATCATTTGATCATAAAGATAAAGGTTTTGATAATGTGGTTTCTATGGTAGATGCTCACCCTCATTGAGAGCTAGCAGAGCCTACACCTACTATCTCTTTCTCACCTCATGATGCTTCCATTCAAGCACCTGAGGGACCTCTCTACATTACTTCCAGGAATAATGACAAACCCATAAGGGGAGTACTCATCAATCCTATATGGATGGTAAATGTGGTTACTGAAAAGTTCCTCTTTATGCATGATATACATCAAGACAAGTATGACATATCCAAAATCTTGATTATAGAACATGATGGATCTATCCATCCAACTCTTGGTGCCTTGATTCTTCCTGTCAAGGTTGGGCCAAGAATAATAGATGTATCTCTTGTTATTATTCCTACTTTGGACTTATTTCATGTGACGTTCAGTCATCCATGGCTAAAATACATGAAAGTGGTCCCTTCTATGGTTCATAAATGCTCAAAATCAATTCATCATCTTCAAACAACATTCAAACACAAGTTGCATTTGCAACACCTTATACTCTTACCCCTTACAAGTTAAAACCAAAAATGTGACATTTTTTACAACTTTTGGAGTCTCTTCATTCAGTAATGTTGTAGATTCTAAATAATAATCTCATCAAGCTTCCTCTGGTTCGACAGATTGATGCTATTAAGATGCAATCACCTTCTTTTGATTCAAAGGCATTTTACCAATTTCATCATACTCCTGGACATGACACTGAGTGATGTATGCATCTTAAACATGAATTTCAAGACCTCATTGACTCTAATGTTATCTAGGTAGAAAGTGAAAATGACAAAGGGAATGAGTCGGTTGCTCCTCCAAATCAGAATTTACAAATCCACTACCTCATCATGAAGTAAACATTATAGAAACATTTATCGATTCACTACCTACATATACATCATTTGATCATCAAGATAAAGGTTTTGACAATGTGGTTTCTATGGTAGATGCTCACCCTCATTGAGAGCTAGTAGAGCCTACACCTACTATCTCTTTCTTACCTCATGATGCTTCCATTCAAGCACCTGAGGGACCTCTCTACATTACTTTCAGGAATAATGACAAACCCATAAGGGGGGTACTCATTGATCCTATATGCATGGTAAATGTGGTTACTGAAGAGTTCCTCTTTATGGATGATATACATCGAGACAAGTACAACGTATCCAAAATCTTGATTATAGAACATGATGGATCTATCCATCCAACTCTTGGTGCCTTGATTCTTCCCATCAAGGTTGGGCCAAGAACATTGGACATATCTCTTGTTATTATTCCTACTTTGGACTTATTTCATGTGAAGTTCAGTCATCCATGGTTAAAATCCATGAAATTGGTCCCTTCTATGGTTCATAAATGCTTAAATTTTCCATTCCAATGATAGGTACATGTTTTACATCACAGTGGGTTCCGATCCTTGGCCATCATGGACAGTTTTTACTTGCTTATTTATGGCCACAACTAGTGGGTTCTATTCAGCCTTGTGATGATCTATTCTTTCTATCTTATCAAAAGTTTAAAGCAAATAAAATCATTGAATTATCTCTTAGTACACTTGGAGACTCTCAATTTTTTGTGATTGTGACAGTAGTTCCCCCGCCTTGCAGGAGTTGAATGAACCAAAGCCTAAATCAAAGGATCCTCCCCGTTCTTGAGTGTCTGGCATCTATGATGTGGTTCTACCTCTGCCATCCTATCTAGGACCAAGAGACAAACACCCAACACAACCTAGATTACCTCGTAATTCAAGGATTATTTTTGTTCCTCCTACCTCTTCAAAGACTAGTGGAAAGCAATCAATTGTGCAAAATCTCTTTCTCGTAGTTTCTCAATAGCCTGAGGATGCTATAGTACCTCCACCTATTCCACAAGTTGAGAGAGAAGAGAATCCCACTTTGAGAGACCCTTCTCCCATGGTCTCCCAACCTTCAGAAGTTCCTTTCATTCCTCCTCACGCTCCTCTAGCAAAGGAAGAAAATGAACCCATGTTGGAAGACATTATGGTTCCCCTAGAAAATGTTACAAATAAGACAAAGTGAAATCAAAATACAAGAGAATGTAAGAAGCAACATCATGCTTTGGCTTGCCAACTTGCTGAAGGAGAAGAGAACCTTCCTCCTCACAAGTGTCAGCCACTGATGGATTCAAAGTATATATATTGATGCTTCATCTACTCATGAGAATGATACTAATGTACAACCCACAGTGGGCCCTGTTAATTCACATATTGTGCTTTATTCTAATAGTGATACAAAAAACAATGGTGAACCAGGCATGACTCTAGCACCTTACACCACACTTGCTAAAGTCCCTGTTACATCTTGTCCTCCCCCTCTTTATGATGAACAAGATTGGGGGGAAGATGATTTTCTTTAGGCCAACTTGCAAGTGTGGCCCCTTCTTCTTTCTCTGTTGTGTTATGATTGCAATATTGTTATCCCCATATTTTGTTGCTTGATGTGTATCTTGTTTATTAAGCTCTCTTTGGATGACCCTTGACACTTGTTGGTGCAATGATACAAAGGGACTGAACCTGTCATGAGATTCCTCTTTATGTATCTTCATTATTCTATATGTTGTAATGTCCAATTTGTTAATATTTATTTTCATTGGATGATTTGGCATCCTCCTTTGTTATCTTTTTTATTCTTATGTGATATTTCTTCCTTTGTCTTCATAGTTCTAATGAATGGTGGATGATGATAGTTCTAAAAATGATTGTCCCTTTTACATATAACCATTCATATATTGACACCAATCAAGTAGAGTGTTATTTCATTTTCATATTTTTTGATTTATGTGGCACTTTGTAGTTTTCTTGCACCAGGGGAAACCCCTTGTTATGATGTAGCTTTTGAGAACACACATCATTTAAGCATGTGATTCCATAAAGCTCTTGTGTTGGTTTTACATTGATTATTTATTCTACCTTAAAGCAATTGCTCCCTAATGGATTTAGAAATCACTTTATGGTGGGGGCATACATCATGCTATGCACTTTACTTTAGTAATGCACCATGTGGCTAGTTTTACCATTGAAATATTTGTTGATCATATTTGTAGCACCTTACTAGAGTTACCCAACAAATATCACACTTTTCTTGGCCTGTAATCTCTAATATGGTTGACATAGAGCTCACCTAGTGATTCGACGGTCCTCACTAGCCTGTGATGTCTTCACTTAACATGAAACTCACCTAGTAATTTAGTGGTCCTTACTACCCTATGATGTTTCCTTTGGTTTCTTGTCCATGAGTCACCTAGTATAACACAAGTTGCTAGCTCATGCACTTCATGTGACTTTACATTTATGATCACCTAGTAATTTAGCGATCCTTACTAGCTCATGATCCATGATAACATATTTGCATGATCCCTAGTGACAAAGCAAGGTAGTGTTTGTGCCATGTTTTTCTTAGTGATTTTTTACCTTTCCTTTCTTATATGTATGATGAAATTTATTTACTTGCATGCTCTTGTTTTTAAATCCATGTGTTTCTTCGCATGTTTACTTTGTGTATACTCTATGTCTACTTTATGTATTTGCATGTATGCTTCATGTTTTATATGTATTCATTATTGTATGCTTTATAAATACTCTGTGTATGTCTAAATTATGTAGGATATTTAGGGTGCATGTAATTTCTTCTTTCTATGCTTTGTAGACCTTTAGAATCCTAAGCTCAGGAGATTTCATAGTTCTCAACTTAGCATTATTCTAATGGCTTTGACATTCTAGCAAAGGAGTTTTTTATCCATACTTTAGTGTGTGAATGAGAATAAGATCATACCCACTCTAAAGTGGGGGCTAAATGTAATGTTGTAAATTGTCGACACTACTAATTTACACTAGGTTTACCACCATTGTGGATTGATATGCAAACCTCTAATGAAAGAAGACTGGATTTTGAAGTAGACGCTAGCTCTAGGTTATATTCTCTAGCTATAAACCTTGAAAGGACCCCAAACACCTAGACACTAGTGCCCAAGGGCTAGTGTCCTTGATATTTAAAAAATAAAAGTTTGTGTGGCCTTAGATGTCAGCCTTGTTGCTTTAGGTGATGCAATTTGTCAGCTTTTCTTGAAAGGTTTTCCCAGAAGAGAGTTGATATGCATATATAAACAAGTTTATTCGTCTCATTTGAACTAGATGAAAAAGGTTAAGCAACATTAGGAATTCAAGTGATATTCAAATGATAAAAGTTCTATTATGAATGTTATGTAGATTTATGTAATGCTCTATATTATAGATTTATAACATTATTGCAGGTTCTAAGGGAAGCTTCTTCCTTCATCTTCATCCTTGTGGAAATCTTGAGTCATCCCACTAGGGTTTGTGTTGTGGTAAAGGTACTTTATTACAACATTCATTTATATTGATTTTGCCTCTGTTCTGTAAGGGTATGCATTCTCTTATCATCATTTTGGCTATTGTGGTGGTGGGAACACCATTCATAGGGTTTGACTAAGGCAAGCCCCTAAAGTAGCCCAAACCATTTTCCCTCTTGTGTTTGTGTAGATTACTAAAGATCGAAAGCAGGTATAGTAGATTAGAAAGTAGATTGATGAATAAAGATCTCGACTCTCAAAAACCACCTTTGGAGGGCCAAAAACCCTAGGACACTTGCGCTTGGGGGAATTAGTCCTCCTAGATTTGCCTTGATTTCTGGCAGAGATCTCTGACAACCCTACACTACTCACTTCAGGTTATGTTTTTTGGGTTTTTAACCCTATCTGATAAGTAATATCTATTTTGCATATTTCATTGTAGAAACCCTAGATCTAGCATACTTCATCTCAATATTTCTGATTACAACAAAGGAATAGAACCCCTTTAGCTTGGCTCTCCTTTAGGAGTGTAGTCAAGCCCAGTTTGTGTTCCAATGCTTGATAAAAAAAGATTGACTTAGTTAACACATGATTAACTAGGCCTCTTCTTTTCCATCAAACAACTTGCATCCAAATTCCATTAATGGTTGAATTGCGGGATTTTATGGTTTCTTTTTATTTGTAAATGAAAGAAAAATTGCATTTTAGACCATAATTAAATGATTTATTCTGCATGATGATTAGTCTCCCTATATTTTAAGATTCTACATATTATATATGTATAATGCTTTAAAATTTTTGCATTAATTTTCTTTCCACACCCAAATTATCAATTTGGTGTATTAGACTTATAGGATTGAGGTATATAATAGGGAAGGAGTGGGATCTCACAAATTTTCATGATACAAAGGGATTTGTGGAAATAGAGGGTGGAGAGTTTATAATCAAGTGATAATGTAATACATACCAGGATAATAAAATGTATGATTAATCAAGATATCTATGCCATTATTTAAATACTTAGATAGATTTAGTGTTTGGTGTAAAGGGAATGTCACAACTTGGGGAGTTGGTGAATGTTAAGCGTATTCCTCATATCCTCCCTTCATGACCATCATGCTACTGAAATGGCATTCCTTGGCCTACTTTTAGGATCCTTTTCCTATCATTTCTTCAAATTTGGCATATGAAATGTGTTTAGACCACCTACATGTATGTTGATGGATTGTGTTTTATCATATATGTGTGTTGGTATTGAATTATACATTATTTTATGTGCATTAAATGTGTGAGAACCCTTATAAATGCACGTGTGGGAATTACTCTATTCTTTGTATGCATTTGATTGGCATGATTTTCCACATGTTATTTGTGAGTTATTCATACTTGGTGTGCACTTGATTTGGCATGAGTTGCCACATGTGATTGTATGCTTCTAATTAGCATGATTGTTTCCATGTACTCCTTGATTGTGTGAGTTTGATTGTGTTAGGAAAAGTGTCTCAACCTTGTAACTTTAAAAGATTACTATTCTTCCCAGTTTTGGTCTTTTTGAATACCCTTTATCTTGGAGAATGGTTTAGAACCTTCAAAGTTTCCAAAAGTTTCCAAACGAGCTTAAAATAGCGAGACTTACTATTTTTAGTAAGTCATTCAATTAACCTCAAGTTGACCTAAAATTTTTCTAGAAGGTGTGAAACAACTAAGTAAACATCTCGGGTGAGTTTTGAGTCAAAATCATATCTGGGTTGTGAGATATTACAGTTTTTGTTTTTTGAAACTACCAGAAAAGTTTCAAACTCAATTTTTGGGTATCAAAACTTCTCTAAATGTCCCAAAAATTGTTGTAACCATTTTCCAATTACAGGGTGATAGAGCACTTCACGAGCTTTCCGACACATAAAATGGTTTGTCAATCAGACACCCGAATCAAAAGTTATGGCCTTCGAAAGTTGGACCTTCAGTTTTGGGAAATGTAAAAATGCGTTGGACACATAAAAGAGCTGTACAGGGGAGAGTTACACATGTTGGTGTGTGGTTTGGCATATCACAAGGCATCTTTGATTGGAGATAATTTGGGTTCCACTTTTTTGTGTGGTTTTAGCTCATGGTTTTGTAATTACCGTTGGTGGTGTATTGTATTGTATCTCCTATTTATCAGGAACTTGAGATGGAGGTTCCATGTAAGAATCTTATAGATGTTGAGTTACCTCCTGGATCTCTGGCTGGATATACTCTTGTAAAATCTTACTCTACAAGTATATTGTAATCTTTCTGATTTCTGAATAATATATTGGGCGGCTTTGGAGTGTGGGGTTTTTTAACTGAAAGGGTTTTCCCCACGATATCTTGTGCTATGAGTTTTGTGATTGCATTTGGAAGTTGTTATTATCTTTCTATTAATGTGCATCTTAATCTGTAACTGTAAGAGTAAAAAATTTGCATAAGTCTTTCCTCATTAGATCAGTGTAGGAAGCATTTTCCGCATACCTTGCTTCCTTTCAGTTGGTATCAAAGCCTAATCACCTTTGGTTCTAGTTGTTGGATAGAGGGTTTTTTGAATTAATCTTCATTTGAGTGGGAGCTTGTGCAAAGGATTTTGAAATCTTTGTTGCAGGTAAGAGATGGAAAGCACATCTGGGAGGTTTGAGATAGAGAAGTTTAATGGAAGTAATTTTGAGTTGTGG
Organism: Cunninghamia lanceolata; assembly: GCA_027924645.1. Classification (NCBI taxonomy): domain Eukaryota; kingdom Viridiplantae; phylum Streptophyta; class Pinopsida; order Cupressales; family Cupressaceae; genus Cunninghamia; species Cunninghamia lanceolata. The sequence continues at coordinate 8,154,447 of BSBN01000082.1, forward strand.
AAACTCAAAATGGAGGAAATGCTTGTAGATTAGGATTTATGGGAAGCCGTATTTGGTACAAAACCAATGACAATGTCTCAAGACGACTGGGATGTCAAAGATCAAAAAGTTAAGGGTTTGATAAGACTTTGTTTGGCTAATTCAGTGCTCCTGAATATCCATGAAGAGAAGATTGCAAAGGATCTTTGGAAGAAGCTTGGAGATGTTTATCAGGCTAAATCCTTGGTGAACAAGTTATTCCTATGAAAGAAATTGTATTCTCTGAGGATGGAAGATGGAGGATCTATCACTAATCACCTGAACACATTCAATATGCTTGTTGCCTAGTTGACTTCCGTTGGTGTGAAGATGGAGGAGGAGGATCAATGTATGACATTACTATGTTCCTTACCAAATTCATGGGACCACCTTGTTATGGCCATTGGGAGTACCACTACCACCTTCAAGATGGATGAAGTGGTTTCTTCACTATTGTCTGAAGAGATGTGGAGAAAATCTTCCAAATCAGATAAGGACATTCTTGCGATTTGTGCTAGGTCTAAAGAGAAGGGAAAGAAAAAGGATAAGAAGAAGGAAGAAAAAGGGAGATCCAAATACTGTGGGAGATCTAAGTCTCCCAGAAATTCCAAGGCCCTTTGTTGGAATTGCGGTAAACCTGGTCACGTCCGCAAGGAGTGCAAGGAGGAGAAAAAGAAGAATCATGATTTGGATTCTGACAAGTCCTCTTAGGATGAAGGAAAAGCATTTGTCATTGCCTTGGCAATGTATGTATCTAAGGATGTGTGGCTTATTAACTCTGGTGCATCTTTTCACATGACCTCGCATCGAGGCTAGTTTTCAAAGTATGAAGAATATGATGGTGGAAAGGTGTACTTGGGTGACGATTCTCACCTAGATATTGTTGGCCGTGAAAGAGGCTTGATTCGATTCCTTGATGGACAAGTAAAGGGAATCATTAGTGTTCTGCATATCCCTGGTTTGACATAGAACCTTCTTTCTGTAAGTAAATTGAATGATGTGGGTGTGTAGGTTGTTTTCTCGAATGGAGGATGCAAGATGACTAGAGGATCTATGGTGTTGGCTAATGGTGTTTAAATTGGCACTCTGTTTCATCTTGATGCATGTGCAATTCAGTGCAATAGTGCCTTTGTTTCGAAGAATAGAGCTTCAGAGTCTTCATCCTCACCATTGGAACTAGTAGCGAAAAAGACTATTACATCTACTTCTGATGGTCGTGCTTTTTGGGTACCTAAGGGTGCTCATTCTATGGAGATGAAACTTCTAGCTGAGAAGATAATGTTATGGCACCAAAGGCTTGGTCAAATTGGTGAAAAGGGTTTGAGGACCCTGAAGAATAAAAATCTTGTTGAGGGTATGAATGATTGTAACCTTAAGTTTGATTTCTATGAACATTGCATTTTTGGAAAACAAAACCATGTTTAGTTTTATTCCAATTCTCACAAATCTTCTAAGGTGTTGGACTTGATTCATTCTAATGTGTTTGGTCTTGTTAATGTTCCTTCGATTTCAAAATCTATTTACTTTATTTCATTCATTAATGATTACAATATAAGGACATGGGTGTATTTCCTTAGAAGTAAATCTGAATTCTTTAATAGATTCAAAGAGTTCAAAGCTCTTGTAGAGAATTAGAAGGATAGAAAGATTAAGTCTTTTAGGACTATCAACGGTGGTGAATTCTGTTCAATAGATTTCGACAAGTTATGTAAAGAATAGGGGATTGAGAGGCACAAGAAAACTCCGTATACCCCTCAACAGAATGGAGTTGTAGAGAGGATGAATAGAATGTTGATGGAGAGGGCAAGGAGTATGCTAAGTGGAGATGGTCTTGAACAAAAGTTCTAGGCTGAAGCTGTTGCTACCACTTGTTACTTGGTTAATGGGTCTCCTACATCAGTGCTAGTTGATAAAACACCTATGGAGGTATGGTCTACTAAAAATCCTTCATTAAGACACATCCAAGTATTTGGTTGTGAGGCATATGCACATGTGCCTAAGGAGAAGAGGTCTAAGTTGGAGAACAAGGCTGTAAAGTGTATCTTCATCAGTTATGGCACTAGTGTGAAAGGGTACAAGATTTGGGATCTAGTAACTGAGAATGTTCTATATAGCAGAAGCATGATCTTCAGAGAGCTCAATCCTTCTTTTGTTGTCTTACAGCTAGAGAAAGAAGAGAAGAAAGATGATGTGGTTCAGCTTCCTTCCACCCTTGAGAAAGTTGAACCAAAAATATATATTGGAGCTAATAATGAGGAGAGCTCTAGTAGCTCTAAAAGTTCAGAAGAAGATGAAGAACTTCAACCTCAACCTTTGAGGTTGTCCACGTGGATAAGGCAACAACCTGATAGGTTTGGTTATTCATTGCATGATTCCAGTTATATTTTTTCTTTGATTTCTAACACTGATGAGCCTAGAACTATGAAAGAGGCTATGGGTATGAAAGATGCAGGTTCCTGGAAGGAGGCCATGGAAGAGGAGATGACTTCTTTGGAAAAGAATAATACTTGGGACTTGGTGCCTTTGCCTGAAGGATGAAAACCTGTTGGATGCATATGGGTGTTCAAAAAGAAATTCGGTGTAGATGGCAGTGTTGAGAAATATAAGGCTAGATTGGTTACTAAGGGGTATTCTCAAGTGGAGGGAATTGACTATGGTGAGATTTTCTCTCCCGTTGCAAAGTTGACATCTATTCAGTTCCTATTATATCTTGTAGTAGTGTATGATCTAGAAGTGGAACAGATGGATGTGAAGACAACATTCCTTCATGGTGACTTGGAGGAGGAAATCTATGTCACAACCAGAGCAATACGTGGTGAAAGGTAAAGAAAATATGGTTTGGAAGTTGAAAAAGTCTTTGTATGGTTTGAAACAGTCTCCTAGGATGTGTTACCAGAAGTTGGATACTTTTGTGTTGAGTATTGGATTTTAGAGATCAAAATCAGATCATTGTGTTTACTACAAGTTTGACAATGATCACATTCTCATTATTGCATTATATGTCGATGATATGTTACTCATTCCAAATGGTAAAAGTTTGATTTCTAATTTGAAGTCTTAGTTGTCAGCACAATTTGAGATGAAAAATCTAGGGGCAACTCGGTACATTCTGGGAATGGAAATAAGAAGAGACAGAGCAAATAGAAAACTTTGGTTAGGCCAGAGTAAGTATGTTAACAATGTGTTGGAGAGATTCAACATGATGGATTGCAGACCTTTGACTATTCTTGTTGTTAACATTCACCTGGCTACCACTACACCAAAAGCTCAAACTGTTAGTGAGAGGCGCCCCAGTTAGTGTTACCTAGAGACTACACGAGCCCAAAGGGAGGGGTTGAGGGTCCCGCTTACCTAAGTACCAACATACCCCCACCTATCGTAGCCTACCATGTGTTAACCACAGAGGTAGGTGGGGCAACTTGGCGCGCCTTGCACACATGAGAGGTAGTGGACATCAGGCAGGATTCGAACCCCTCCCTAGCAGAGTCGCCAATTTGTTAACATTCACCTGGCTACCACTACACCAAAGCTTGAACTGTTAGTGAGAGGCACCCCAGTTAGTGTTACCTAGAGACCGCGCGGCCTGAAGGGAGGGGTTGAGGGTCCTGCTTACCTAAGTACCAATTTGTTAACATTCACCTGGCTACCACTACACCAAAAGCTTGAACTATTAGTGAGAAACGCCCCGGTTAGTGTTACCCAGAGACCGCGCGGGCTCGAAGGGAGGGGTTGAGGGTCTCGCTTACCTAAGTACCAACACCTGTTACAATGGGGACAAAGTTATCTATTGAAGATTGTCCAAAGTCTCCTTCTAAGATAGAGGATATGAGCAGAGCTCCTTATGCTAGTGTGGTTGGCAGTTTGATGTATGCGATGGTCTGCACAAGACCAGACATTGCCCAAGTAGTGGGAGTCCTTAGTCAATTTATGGCTAATCCTAGATGGGTACATTGGGATGCAGTGAAGAGAGTGTTCAGATATTTGTGGGGTACTTCTGATTATTCCTTATGTTATCATAGTTATCCTACAGGACCTCATAATTCACTTTGTATTCATGGATTTGTGGATTCAGATTGGGCAGGTGACATTGACAGCAGGAGATCCACCAGTGCTTATGTGTTCACTATGTTTGGTGGTGCTATTAGTTGGATGAGTAAGCAGCAACCTGTGGTCACTTTGTCCACAATTGAATATGAGTACATGGCAGCAACTAATGCTTGTAAAGAAGCCATTTGGCTTAAGAGATTGTGTTCTAATGTTGGGTTTGATGTAGGGAAGATTACTATTTGTTGTGACAGTTAGAGTGCCATATGTTCGGCGAAGAATCCTACTTTCCATGCAAGGACTAAGCATATTGATGTCTAGTACCCATAGAGTGGAGAAGTATACTAGCATAAAGCTACAGCACATCCCTCACATAGAATAATTTTGGGCTGACTGTATAGATGAGGAGGATGTAAGGAAAAGATGATATCAAAGATTGACTCTTAACTAGATTAGGACTTTGGGATACTTTGAAGTGCCACCTCAAGTAAAACCTGATGATGGTCAAGTCTTTGATGTAGAGCAGGGTGGATGATCACAAATTAACTCAACAACTCAAACTTTTCAAACTTAGTACCCTAATTTCATGGGTTTCTCTCACAATTCCCCAATTCCCCTAATAGGACATCAAACAAGGTTTTTCCCACATAATTCTTGGAGTTGACCTCATACCTATAAACTCATTGCACATTTGGATACCCATTTGGACATTTAACAACATATTAAAAACTCAAGGGTGGTCCCTTTGTACGGAACCCTTCAAAAATGGACTATCCTACTTCTTGACTAGACTTAAGGTGGTGCAACAATTCATGTTTTTCTGTCATAACTTTCAAATCAGAACTAACCTCCAAGAAAGAAGACTTGATTCAAATACCCATTTGGCTCTTATCTAATATATCTCAAAACCAGGGTAGGTTATTTTGTATGGAGATGCTCACTCAAATTATGCTTACTAGGGTTTCATGCATGTTGTAGTAAAATGGACATAAATCCCTCAAAACACAATGAAATTGAGTGCAACAAAAAGAAAATGAAAGTAGATTTTTGTGCCAACACACTCCAATTGGTTTCAGGTCAATATATGGTCTATACAATTCATACCAAATGAAAGAACAGGTCTAAAAGTGAGAAAAATACACAGAAACTGTTTATTTTCATTTACCAAATCTTCAACCACAATGCCTTCCACACCCAATTCAAGTTTGGAGGGTGTATTTATACATTTTACATCCATCCCAACTATTCACAACTAATTTTCAACTTACAACTGTTCAAATTCCCACTTTGTGCAACATTGACCCTTCACATTCCACATTGTGCAATTTGACAACATTTACAATTTTTACAATTTCTCAATATTCTAACTGTTATGACCCTACCAAGACACCTACCACATGAAAATGGTCTAAGATACCTTATTACATGAATACAACTCAAAAATAAATCAAAAGTGCTATTTGACCACCTTTAAATATGAAGACTTGGGTGCCCCTGTACCAGTCTTGGATCTAAAGTATGATAAAAAGCATGTATACAAGGAGGCTTTATCCCCTCCAGATTGGACACAACCAGAAGAGACCTCCATTGACACCATAACCAAGAAGGTCATGACTACCACCCAAAGGTGGGTTGAGAAGAAGTTCAATGAGCTAAAGGAAAAGGGTGTAGCCAACCTATGATAAAAAGAGAAAGATCAAGGATAGAGGAGACCTAGAGAATGATAATTTTATCATCCATAAGAGAAGAATCATGGAGGCAAAGTTGGTTGAGCCAAGAATGTCTACAGTAGGAGAGGCTTTGACAATAGAAGGGATCATCGTTGCCACAAGGCCATCACCTCCAAGGGACCAACCTTTAAGGGTAATTCCCATTTCTCCCATAACTACTGAAGAGTGTCACCCAACATACATACTAGGACATATGATCATACCTAAACAGAAAAGGGGACCTCTTATGCCTATCAGAGGTGCTATAAATAAGTTAGTGGATACCCAAGATAAAGTAGAGGGGCCTACAAGAATGGAGCTGATGTTTGGCTCTGATCAGTCTCAAGGAACTCCACCATCTCTACATCCTTCGCTTTAGACACATCTAGCACAACAGGTTGAGGCATATCATGTTCCTACTGAAGGTGAGGTGAGGCAATTGCATCATGGCATACCTACTCCCCAAATCATTCAGGTAAAATAGGAGCTAGCTAAAGAAGTGAAAGCACAAGAGCAAGCTTGGGTTGAGGAGTTGTAGTTACCACTGAGTCAAGTGGTAGACTGACAAATGATGAATTCACTCACTCCGTGACTAATGACCCAATCTCTTTGTTGTTGGCACACCAACTACCATAGGATGAGCCTCAATGGGAGGAAGATGATATAGAAATAATAAGAAATCCAAAGCCAACAAGGGATCCTGAAGTGCAAAATATATCAGATATAGAGAGGTCAGGATTGCGTCAAGAGCCATTGGGCCAAGGTCAATTGGATGACTTAGTAAACAAAATAATGATGGATAAAGAAGGGATGGATGCATCCCAGCTTGAGGCAATAGATAAATCCATTAAGGATGTCTCACTCTTGGATTTTCATGAAGTAGCTGGTCAAGATATTCTTACTAAAGGAGAAATTAGGCAAATTGAAGAGCAAGTAGAAGAAGAATCTAATGAGCATGAGAAACAAGAGGAGCAGGTCCCATAGGATAAAGGGGATGAAGAAATGGTTGATGTAGGGGAAAATCCTAAGATTCCTCAATAGGAGGTCCATCAAAAAGAGATTCCCCAAAAGGAGATTCATCAGGAGGACATGCCCAAATAAGAAGAGGTTCTTGATAAGGACATTGACAAGATAGTCAAGGATGCTCAAATTGAGCAATCAGGTCAGGAAGGACCAATATAGGATGTGCCAAAATGTTTAGCATCTAAGGTAGTAGAGCCTTCCACTAATCTCATTCCTTTTGACTTCAAATCATTGTTTTCTAAGGGATAAAGCCCAAACACAAGGCGAGGGTTGTGTTAGCTATTAAAAGGAACACCATAGGGCGAAGGACAACACATTTAGCTATACCTATAGTGGACAAGGCAAAGGGAGAAATTTTAGCTAGTGAGTATCAAATAACCACCTTGGACCTTGGACATGTAACTGCCAATCAAAATATTGAAGAGATTAGGGGAAGTACAGATACAATAGCACCCCGCATCTATAAGACCAAGTTGAAGGAAAGAGAGTTGTAAGGGTGCATTGCCCAACTTCAAGCATTTGTCAAGGGGTTAGTAGCTCCAGGGACACAAATAACAGAAGTGCTAGCCACTCTAATTTTGGTAATTCAAGATGAAATAAGTGATCTTGATGTAAAGAAGCATCAAGCATAGGTGGTGCAAAGTTGGTTCTCCAAGTCCATGAAGGAAGGAGAGGAAATGATTCAGATTACATTATCCAACTAGGACACATTGACATATCTCAAGACAAAGGTGAACATCCTGAAGAAAGAATGTGCTACAAGGCTTGATCAAAATGATCAGGACCTTGTAAAATTAAAGAGTGCTTGTAAGATGGATGATCAAGTGCTACTGAAACATAACATAATGATAGTTCAAACCATGCCCAAAATGTCAACATAAATAAAAGACTTGAAGTTTGAAACAGATATCCTAAAGGGATCTAGGCTTAAGGTAGTGGATATAAGAATAAAAGCATATGACCTCCTAACTGATGAAATGGAGATCTTAGAGGATTTACTTGGTGCTCTAATGGATGAGAAGGAAACATATGACAAATACGTGTCCATTATGACAAATACGTGTCCATAGGAGTGTTTAAAGCCAAATCATATTTTGAGGAATCCTATGCAACATTTCTTAGAGGCAACCATAGATCAAGTAATGGACTTATTTGTGAAGATGAAAACATATAGAAAGAAGCTGGATAATAGGACTAGTAAGTGGATATCAATAGATGATTAACTTAAAATGCAAGATTATGCTAAGATTAGAGCACAACAATTTAATAAAGTGGATATAGACAAAACTATTAGGGCATATGATGTGTATAAGAATCTGGATTCCAGAGGGATGATAGTTGGGGAGGATGAGTCTTCAGATATAGAATAGGATATTCAGGAACATGTGAAGGTAGAGATGCAAGGGAATATTCTATTACCAGTTGTCATCCATCTCAAATTGTCAGTTAGCAATCACGTGCCAAATTTTTTGATCATTGATATTTTGAAAGTGATCATGACCATTGGTCTATTGTAATCGATCACAGGTCCTTATTCTATAAAAGGACCTAGATCATTTGTAATTAGAGATACTAAATTGATGAATTCTATTGAGCACTATTGATGGTGGGTTTAGCACACAGCAACACAGGTGTGATTGCTGGTTTCACACCTCTCTTGAAAAAGTATCTTACCCTAGGTAAAACTACTCCAAAGATAATACAACTAGGTCTTAGCTTGCTTGGAATCTCTCAATTGGTATGTTCTAGCTGTACCTACAAGGGATCTTACATGCAATCTGCAAATCTTGAGGTTTGGAGGCAACAAATACACATAAACCCTTTTATGATCTTCAACTGATAAGCAAGATAAAGTGTTGCTGAAATTCCTAATCTAACAACTGACAATGGTTTTAAAGAAAATACAAAAGGTTAGGGTTTTAGAAGGATCCTAAGTGAAATTCACAATGCAAGGGTTATCTTTAGTAGACAAATACTCCAAAACTTTAAACCAGTTTTTTGAGTTACCAAACTGAAATGGGTGTTACAGTGCTGCAGAAAATGGTGCTATCTTCAATGGAAGTCAATAAATTTCAGATTACATTCATTTGCTAAATACCCAATAAGCGGTGCAACTTAACTTGTGAAATGCAATTAAACTTTAGCATAAACAATCAGCTTAGGCTAACTTTACACAGTTGTTTACCATCAGCAAACAACTAAAAGTATGGACTTAGAGTATTCATCAAATACTTCAGCAAACCATGAACATTACAAAAGCACAACTAATCTAACTATGGGAGAGCAAGAAGCGAACCATGAAAACCAAAATGAGTCAACACAAGATACAAATTCTGAGAATTACTGTAGAAACTTTCTTTGTATTACTTCAAATGGCATAGAGTCAATAATTCAGCACCAAATCTCCCTTCCAAACAAAGGAAATGGCAGCCCTTTATATAGAAAAGCAACATACCAAGTTTTCAAATGAACGATGGAGATTAACTCGACATTGACGGTCTAGATTACATGGCATTTAATGAGATACATCAGTTTGTTACATTTTTGGATTTACCTTTGTCTTGTAGGAAAAAGACAAAATACAGCTTGCAAATACATTGAATCTAGACAAAATGGATACCCATTTGGTTATACATGATGAAAAAACAACTTTCAAGGCCTAATAAAGCCAAAATAGAGTCACATGACACTTGAAAACTTGAGCTTATGTGGATTCATGAGATTCCAGGTGCTGACTGGATCAAAAGGAGTATTTTGGTGAAGGTACATGCAACTAGATGCTTACTAGACTAATTCTTGATGACTGGACTGATGGGACAGATGTACGCATGTATTGGTGATCCAATCCAAGGTCATTTTGTGAGGCCAATTATTTTACCTCCCATATTTTAATCATTATGCTATTCAGTAGATGAAACTATCAAACCTCAGTGACTATGTTTCATTATGCGGACTTGATGTTTTATCTCACTGATTTGATACATGTGATTTGATTCGGTCATATTGGATGATATGTTGTGGTTCGATATATGGGATTTATATTAGATGTTATTTTGTTATGAGATTCTAGTTATTTATGTGATGTGAACTATTTGACATGTGATGGAAAATGCAGTTTAATTTGTAGTATGTATTGATGTTTATTTCTATTGCGTGAAGTTAATTTCAATTGCTTCGGCTATGACTTTTCATGATAGGATTGACACTTGATCGAGATGTGCAGGTTTTACATTCCCTAGCCACGGGAAATTAGAGGTAGGATTCACACCATGTTATTCCCTGTAAAGCCGATCCATTCCCAAGAGGGATAAGGATCACGTGTGTAATTGAATGATGATTTATTGTGCTTGGTTTAATTTTAATTATTTTTAGCCTTAGTACCCTTTCTTTTTCTTATTTTTGATTAATATAAAGTGTTGTTAAATTTTATTTGATTTATGCCACTTGGTATTTTTTTTTTTTGGGCCATTTAAATGTGGATTTCTAACCCTTTTCATGAATCCTAGGGTCCCAAAAGTTACCCTAGGTGGTCAACCATGAGTCTAGGGTCAACTTGGACTACCTAACCCTAGTTTTGACTCACCTTAGGTCACCCTAAACCATGGTTGAGTAAAAGTGACGAATTTGGAAAGAGGGTAGATGGGGGATGGGCCTTACCTTGGGAAGAACTCATCTCCTATCCCTAAGTTTTGGGAATCAATCCCAAGGAAGACATGGGAGGTCTCCAAGATTCCTCCCAAACTCCCAAGTGAGTGGGAGCACCACTTAAGACCCTTGTCTTCTTGAGGTGTGAGTGGGAATCCAACTCACCATTTGTCCCCCTCCCACTTGTGTGGGAGCACAAGTGGATGAGGTGGAGTGAGAGGAGGACATTTGTCATCCTCTTACCTTCTCACTCTTACAAGTGGCTTTGGAGGAGGGAGGAGATGGTGACAAAAGTCACTTTCTCATTCCCTTAAGGCCAAGTTGATGGCCTATAATAGCTCCTCTTGTAGAGGAAAGGGGGTTCTTTTCTTCTAGTCTTTTTCCTTGCAATGTGAGACTTCTTGCAAAATTTTAATTTCCTTTCTTGTTTGGAGGAGTTGGGAGAAAATTCTGGAAGTTGGAAGGCTTGGGAATGCTTGGAGCTCTTCACCAACTTGCTTCCATTACAAAGGCTTGAAGGTAGGCCTCTTAACTTGCTTCTTACTTTGCTTATATGTTGTTCCATGTTTGGACTTTGGTTGTAAGTTGATTGCATTGTGATGTTTGCATTTGATGTTGGGTTGGGTGTAATGGTGAGAGCACCTCCAATGGAGGTAATGCTCAACTTGTATGGGTAGGGGAAAGGAACCTCCTTGAGGTCTCTCCCACAATTTGTGTTTATGCCTTGAGGGCTTATTATTATTTGAGAAGGAGATATCTAAATGGCAAGAGTGCCATGTAATTTGTTGTGATTCTTGTGGATTGTGGTGTTATGGGATTTTGGCTGGAGGCCAGGAGTTGAGGTTTTCTTTTCATTTGGGAGCCCTTTTAAGTTGAGGGGTCCATTCCCTACCCTCACCAAACTCATTTTTATGAGTAAAGTTATGTGTTAAACCTATGGGGTTGTTCTGATTTTGTGTTAATGTGATTGATTTGTTGTGAAATGATATCCTATGTGAAATCCCTACCTCCCTAGCTCAGGGGTGACCCACTTGCGGGTCTACGATAGGGAGGAGAGCTTTTCCTTTTGTAGTGGCTAGTCTTGTTGTTTTGGTTGTTGTGGATAATTGTAGGATTAGAGTGGAAAGAAAATGAAGTGGTTGAAGAGCTTCTCTTGTTTGGTGTTGTAGTGTTTTAATGGCTGTTGGAGCCATGGCCATTGTGGCCTTAATGTGTTGTATTTTAGTGAAAGTTTATTATGAAACTTGCCATAGAGTGGCTATGATTTTAGTGTAATATAAACTCCTGCTTTATTTCACTTAAAACTATTTACTTATTTGTTGAGAAGATGGCAATGTATTGAGGAAGAGGTGTGAATATAGATGTAAACAAAATTTTCTGTCATTTTCCTTTCAAGGAAATATGCATGAGTTGTTCTAAATTTTCAGTCACATTCCTTCCAAAGAGATTTTTTTTAAGTATGTGGATGTTGTTGATTAGAGTTCATTATATTCTATGAAAGAAAGAGAAATTGTGTTACATTTATGCCACTATACTCTTTAGGTGTGAAATACATATTAGATGTAGGATATTTTTTTTATTTATTGCAAAAAAAAAAAAGAAAAAAAAAAATTTCTGGTTATTTGAACTGTCTAGAATAAATACATATTTCTATTTGGTTAATGCTTAAGAAAAAAAATATAGAGAAAGAAGAGTTATTGGTTTAGTTATGTTATAAGCTGCAATTTAGTATTCTATTTAAATCATTGTAGAGGAAATGAGTGTAAAGAGTCTATACATTTATACAAGAAAAATAATATATATTGTGACATCATTTCACTTTAGGAAACCAGTTTGTTGTTCCCTATTTTATACTCTTGCTATGTAAATGTTTCAAGTAGAAAAGGAGATTCAGGAGTTTTATGTTTGCTAAATAAATCATGTTATATATATATATATATATATATATATATATATATATATATATACACTTATTTCTATATAAATTTATACATTTAAATATGTATACTCATAAGTGTATACTTATACATTTAGAAACTACATTATGAGGAAAAGACATAATCTGGATTATTTCTTTTGTATACTAAAAAAAAAGGGGGAAATGTATGTGTGATGTAAATATACATTTCATTATATAAATAAATCTAAATTGTTAAATATATAAATGTGCTTGTGTGTATATATATATGTTAAATATATATATACCATATGATAGAAAAGCTAAGTTTCATATATTTCATTTATATATAAAAAAAAAAAATAAACAAAAAAATAAAATAAACAAAACATAGTGTTGTGGGTGGTGGCGCCGCCCATAGCAACTGTGAACACAAGGGTGTGGGGGAGGAGGCTTAGCCTCTGCCCACACCCGTGGGTGTGGGTGGAGGCTAAGCCTCCTCCCCCACACCCCCTCCCCAATACTCTCGTAGGCTGCGCCTGCATCCCTTTCCCCGCTGCTACCCTGAACTCCCTGCTCACCGCCTCTACGACCGCCGCCCTCTGTGGCCATCACCCTCCTCCTCCCTGCACATGGTGCCATCCCCTGCCACTCATGCGACCACCGCCGCCTGCGGACCTCAACCCTTCGCCCAGTCCTTTCCGTGGACACTGCCTCTCACTCCCTCAACTCCGTCCTTGACCAAATGGTCCACCGCCACCGTTTGGCCCCTGCAACCTGCAAAATCCATAGTGTATTCTTGCCTTCAAACAATATTCATTGTTGTATAGAATATACACATGGTTTTAAACTTAAAAAAAAAAAGAATTATAATATGGTAACAATGTTACTATATATACCTCCGTGGGAGGATATGGGAGCTTCTTCCATGGCTTCCCCTCCTTGTCAAACCCTAACCTGGAAACAACACACACAAAAAAATTAGGAGACAAAACAAACAAAACAAAAATAAGAGATTAGGGCGCAAAGAGAGAAAGAAGAGAAAACAAGAAAAGAGATTAGGTTTAGGGTTTTCTTAATTAGGAAAACAATTCTTTTTTTTATTGTGAGGAATGTGAGAGGATATTTTTTTTAATGTCATTTTAAATTCTCTAATCGCCTTGGACTTATTCCTTCTTGCCATAATTTAATTTTACTTAGTTTTTTTTTTTTGTTTACTTGGGGTCCTTGCATTTTGTTTACTTTACCTTGTGAAATAATTGATCTTGGAGGGAATTAATTTTAGTTAAATTGGGGAAACTATTCCTTTTGTATTTATTTCATTTCAGTCAAGTCGTTTATTCTATTTCCTCCATTAGCTTGTTTAATTTAACTTAAATCATTTTCGATTTTACGATTATTATCGGGGAATGAGTATTTTAATCTCCCTCCTCCTTCTTAATTCGAGTTTGTTAATAAATGTAATATTGTAATTATTGTGTATATAGAAAAATGGATTAAATCAAAACTAAATAAAACCAAAGAACCCAATAACATAAAGAAAACGCATTTAAATAAAAGCCATGACAAATAATCAATGCAATAAAGACTTTTACCGAAATTTGTGTTGTTTCCTTTGGATTGAATGTAGAATTGCTCAATGAAATTGCAAAGCCATAGCTGCAACAAGCAAGTGTAGTGCTCAAGAGATCAATGTCAAAAGATCGTGAAGTTGTGCCAAGATCAATGTTAAAAGATCATAAAGTGGCTCAAGAAGATCAATGTCAAAAGATCGTGAAGTTGCTCAATCGATGCGATGTATGCTCAAAGCACTGTTAAGTATGCTTGAGAATAAGATCAAAGAGAGAGGCTCAATGAAGGAGATGAGGGGGGTTTATATAGGTTTCAAGGAAGATCGATCAACGGTCCAGATAATTCAGAAGAATCAACGGAGGAGATAAGTTGAGGAATGTGCAACGAATGAGAAGAAGACATGTGTCTTGCTTTCTTTTGCATGAGAGGAGTTATCAAAAATAGAAGAATGAGTTAACTGAAGAGATAAATCAATTAAAAGAATAAAGCAATCAGTTAAGTGATTTAAAACAAGAAGAAGAGATTTGCATGAGAAAAGAAGATATTTTGCTTTATTAAATATAGAAATATTTAATTGATGAGCAAGAAAGCTTGAGTTATTTTAGAGATAACTCAAATTAGAAGAAAAAGCAATTTAAATAAATAATTGATTTATTTAAATTTAGAGAAGATATTTTGGAAGAAATAATTAAATAATTAGAATTATTTAATTTAGAAGATTTTAAAAGAAAATTAAATAAATAAATTTATTTAATTGTTGTGCATGATTTTGGGAGAATGATTTTTGATTTAATTAAATAATTTAAGAATTATTTAATTTTAGATAAGAGGGAATTTGTTGAATTAATTAAATAATTGGATATATTTAATTAATGTGGATTTGATTTTTGGAAAGAGGATAATGATCTAATTAAATAATTAAAATTATTTAATTGTAGAAGAATATAGAGGAATTTAATTTAATTAATTAAATAACGAGGATTTATTTAATTAATGTTGAATTTAAGAGATTTAGAAGAATTTGATGATAATTAATTAAATAATTAGATTATTTAATTAACGTTTGCAACGCAGGTGATTAGACAGATTATGAAATGCAAGTAGCATGACAAGTTGGTCATTTTAGGGTGTCTACATTTTGCCCCTCTTTGATGCAATGCAGCATGTAGCGTTGCGTCAAAGAAAATCGATTGTTGAAGATGTGATACAATGTGTTTTTTTTTGTTTTTATGCCCCAGTGTAGGTAATTGCCCCAGCGTAGCTGGCGTAGGGTGCCCCCTCGAGAGGAAAGATAGGGAAGCGACAGAAGAACTGTGTTGATGCTCGACTAGAAGATTTGTTGGAGACAGATGAGGTTGGGTTGATGATAGATAGAAGAAAGTGGAGATAGAAGAGAACATGATAGAAAAGATTGTTGATTGATCTTTGCTGAAAAACTATATAAGGCCATGGAAAAATGGATGGTGTAAATGGATGAGCTTGTTGCAATGGTTTCACATTTGTTTATAAAGAGCAATCCTTAGTTTGATGTAGCACGTGGATAGTTTGCCACCAAGGTATAAAAGACCAAGGTGCTGTAATATCTAAGTGCGTGGACGTTGACTCTACAAGCAAGTGGTTTGAACTTAGATCCCCTTAGACATAATATAACCTTATTGGAACATGTGAATAAGACATAGTCTTGAACATAAAATAAACTTCAATACATGTAAATGCAAGAAGAAATATTAATATGTAAGATGCTAGGTCGTAACACACACAAGATAGATATGATGCTAAGAAAGGTACTAAAGGTCATTCCTCAAACACGGCACACAGAAAGCAATGACTATGCCCCCAATCCATACTACATCGCAACATACCAAGATTATAGATAAATCAAGGTAGTCTTGAATAGGTATTGGAAAAGGAACAAAAGATAAACCATAACACAAATTGACTGACTGACAAAGTAAACATACAGCCAACATATTCTCTTGCCAAAGAGGTTGCTCAGAATAGATTGGATAGGAAAGATAACAGCCTTATCGTAGGAACTCTGTGTCCGTTAAAGGGGGCTATCTACCTAAAAAGACAATGTCTCACTTGCAGGAAATGCCACATGTTGCAGGAGACGCGTGTGTTGGTCTCGACAATGGAACACTTCGTAGAAGACAAGCTTGTTGATCTAGGGCTTGGTTAAGTGGTACTTAGCTGATGTTGGCAATCGGTATGCAGGACAGTAGATGACTCTGGAAGAAAGCCTCTTTGCTTCAAGTTTGTTAAGGACTTTTGCTTTGAAAGGATGCGCTAGCTTGCTGCTTGAGTTAGTCAAGTCGAGGCGAATGGATTTTGACAAACGGAAGACTAGAAGGATGGAATGCAAATGGGTTGAAACGGGTGGAGAATGGTGGATCGTGTGTGCCTGAGTACTGGATACATCCTTCGTATTCCAGACTGCCTACATACCCTGTGTCCACGGGATCAAGGCACACGACGATGGAAGATGAACGTGATAAATATGTAGTTCTGGATAGAGTGATGAATGGGTCAAGGTGAAAGGAGGGGGTCTTATGTACCTGAGTACTGGATACTTCCTTCGTATTCCAGACTACCTACATACCCATATCCATGGGATCAAGGTACCTTAAGATTGAGAAGAGATGATATGTAGTTCTGGTGGAGGTGATGATGTGGGAAAAGAGCGGAGAAGAGGTGATCTTATGTACCTGAGTACTGGAAACGTCCTTCGTATTCCAGACTGCCTACATACCCATATCCATGGGATCAAGGTACCTTAAGATTGAAAAGATAATATGTAGTTCTGGGGGAGGTGATGATGTAGAAGAAGTGTTGAGAAGATAACAGCCTTATCGTAGGAGCGAAGTGTCCGTTAAAGGGTGTTACCTGTGGAAATGAGATAAGGTTGAAGTATGCGCTGCGAACCGCGAACAAGGAACCAATCCTAGACTAAAGCTAAGGAAAGAGTTGCCCCCATTCTGGTAGAGGAAACTGTAGGGGTGACCGCCGAAGAAGACACAGAAAGACTTGACCTAGGACAGACAGTGTTAACTGTAGACACAGATCAAGCCGTGGGATGACGATGATGGACATTGACAAATTTCCAAGCTATACTAGATAGGGAGATGGAAATGCAAACAAAGTTAATGGTTTTATTATGGATGGATGAAGCAGGTTGCGAACTGGACAAGGAGTGGACAGGACTCGATAGATGATGGATGCTGACTCTACGCATAGCGCCTGTTTGCCAGGTTTTCACTATGGTACTTATCCAAGGCGCCTGTTTGCCAGGTTTTCACCAGAGGATGGATGTTTTTTTGTATTTTTGTATTTTTGATTTTTTTGATTTTTGATTTTTTTTTTTGATTTTTTGTGGGAATACTCTGAGGATCAGGCATAGAACTTCTTGAGATGGACACTGTTAAGTGGCTCATCTAGAGGAATGCCGTCAGGTGTAGCTAAAGTATAAGCTCCCGATCCATATGCTGCTATGACAATGAAGGGACCTAACCAGTTAGGCTCAAACTTGCCCTTCTTCTCTCGATCTGCTTGATTTCTCTGATTCTCCTTAAGTACAAGATCACCAACTTGAAACCGTCTTTCTTTGATCTTTTTGTTGTAATTACGCCGGAGGCGGTTCTGATAGACATGGAGATGATTAAGTGCGGCAAGGCGCCTCTCATCTAGTAGTTCAAGCTCAGCTAATCTGGAAGTGCGATACTCATCTCCCCCGATCAGGTCCTGCATGGATACTCTGAGGGATGGGATCTCGACCTCTATAGGTAGGATGGCTTCAGAGCCAAAGACCAAGGCATATGGTGTGGCACCAGTTGGTGTTCTGATACTAGTGCGGTAGGCCCATAAGGCGGGATTGAGTTGCAAGTGCCAATCACGACCAGCTTCATTGACCGTTTTCTTGAGGATTTTGAGAATGGTTTTTTTGGAAGCCTCAGCTTGGCCGTTACTCTGCGGATAGTAGGGAGTTGAAAAGCGATGTTGGATATTGTACTATATGCATAAGGCACGAACATCTTGGTTCTTGAATGGTCTCCCATTATCAGTGACAATGGCTTGGGGAATACCATACCGGCATATGAGGTAGTTTAGGATAAACTTGGCTATTTGCTTACCGGTGATATAGGTCATAGGAATGGCTTCCACCCACTTCGTGAAATACTCAGTGGCAGTAATGATAAACTTGTGGCCATTTAACGAGGAAGGGTGAATTTGTCCTACGAGGTCGAGACCCCATTGAGAAAAAGGCCATGGAGTTGTCACAGGTTGTAACTCATGAGCGGGTGCGTGAATCAAATCTCCATGCTGCTGACATTGTAGACACTTCTTAGCAAACTGTGCGGCATCTTGCTCTATTGTAGGCCAATAATAACCTGTTCTGAGTATCTTCTTAGCAAGATTAGGACCGGTAGAATGTGCGCCACAGACACCTTCGTGTATGTCTCGTAAGGTAGCTTCGGCTTCTTCCGCGTTAAGACATCGTAAGAGGATACCATCGAGACTCCGGTGATATAGTGTATCACCCAGAATGATGTAACGAGAGGATCGACGGATAAAGGTTTTGCGTTGAGTGGATGATAGGTCAGGGGGAAAGGTTTTGTTTTTGAGGTATTCATAGATTTCTTCGTACCATGGGGAATTGGGACCAACAAGTTCGCAGATGATTTCAGTAACAGGAACATCGACGGCCGGTATCAACAATTGCTCGATCAAGAATTCACACTTCTGTGTATTAGCAGGCATGTCAATCAGTGACCCTACAGAAGCCATAGAATCTGCAGCTTTATTATGTTCTCTTGGAATTTGCTCAAATGTGATGGTAGAAAAATGTGGTTTGTAGGCATCCACTAGTTGCTTGTAGGGGACCAACTTTTCATCCTTTGTTTGGTATTCATCTGTGACTTGGCGAATGACTAGCTGTGAGTCTCCATATACTTGTAATTCTGTGATGTCCCATTGAACTGCTGTATTGAGACCTATGAGTAGTGCTTCATACTCGGCTATGTTGTTGGTGCAAGGGAATGCTAGCCGATATGACTTTGGAATGTAGTCATTCTGAGGTGTAACAAATAAGATGCCAGCTCCTGAGCCATGCTGTGTGTAAGAACCATCAAAGTACAACTTCCACATTATGGAGGTGGAAAGAGTGAATAGATTTTCATCAGGAAAGTCTGCTACCATAGGATGTGTATCTTTCATAGGTGCTTCTGCTAGTTGATCTGCGAGGGCTTGTCCTTTGATTGCTTTGCGATCTGTGTACTCAATGTCGAACTCACTAAGGATCATAACCCATTTAGCCAGTCTGCCTGTGAGAGCTGCTTTTGCTAATAGATATTTCAAGGGATCAATCTTGGCTATCAGATTTGTGTGTTGGTTCAACATGTAATGCCGTAACTTTTGGGAGGCGAACACTACTGCTAAACAAGCCCTTTCCATTGGTGAATAATTGAGCTCGTATCCCACCAAGGTTCTACTGATGTAATATATTGCATGCTCCTTTCCTGTGTCATCATTCTATGCTAGCAGAGCCCCTAGGGCTGAGTTTGTAGTGGAGATGTACAATATCAAGGGTTTGTCCGCCACTGGTGGAACCAATACAGGAGGTGTAGCTAGATACTCTTTAAGTTGATCAAACGCTGCTTGACACTTGTTGTCCCATCGAAATGAAACATCCTTTCGGAGCAAGTGTTGAAAGGGGTGACATTTATCTGCTAGCTGTGAGATGAAACGTCGAATGGACTGCAACCTTCCTTGGAGGCTCCTTAATGCTTTTAGGTTCTTTGGTGGAGGCATCTCCACTATAGCCTTTACTTTTGCTGGATCTACTTCGATGCCTCTACGAGATACAATGTATCCCAATAGCTTCCCTGATGTGACACCGAAGACACACTTCTTAGGATTAAGTCTTACTTGGTATTTTTCAAGCCTGTCGAAGATCTGTCCTAGGACCTGTATATGTTCTGCTCTAGAAGATTTAGCCAATATATCATCCACATAGTCTTCCATGATGTGATGAAAGAGATCGTGGAAGATCACTGTCATTGCTCTTTGATAGGTTGCTCCCGCATTCTTCAGACCAAACGGCATGACACACCAACAATAATTGCCCCAAGGACAAGTAAAGGTTGTTTTATGTTGGTCTTCTTCAGCTATCCTTATCTGATTGTAACCCGAGAATCCGTCCATGAGAGAAAGCATCTCATGACCTGCTGTCAAGTCCACTATAATGTCAATGTTTGGTAGTGGAAAGTCATCTTTAGGACATGCCTTATTGAGATCTCTGAAATCATTACACATGCGGATGCGCCCATTAGGTTTAGATACAGGTACGATGTTTGAGACCCAATCTGAATAGTCAATAGGTCGTATGAATTTTGCGTCTAATAGCTTTTGTATCTCCACCTTCACCAAGAGAGCTATCTGTGGGTGCATTTTTCTCAACTTCTGTTTCACTGGTTTCACCTTGGGATCAACTGTTAGATAATGAACTACCAGCTTAGGGTCTAGCCCTGGCATATCTGCATAGGTCCATGCAAAGTTGATGGTTCGTTGTAAGAAGAAGCCATTAAGATTTCTGTGCTCTGTGTCAGATAATGATGCCGCTAGGAATGTTGTCTTTGGATTCTGTTCTGTACCTAGGTTGATCTCTGTAGAATCTTCCACTAGTAGAGCTGATTTCTCTTGATACTTAGAAGGTAAGGGAAGGTCAAATCCTCCATCCTCATGTGCCACAGTTGGGTTTTCACCTTTGGATACGTCCTTTATTTTTACTATTTTATGATCAGGAGGTGCCACAGTGTGGTTTTCACCTAGAGATCTTTCTTTATTTGCACTTTTGCGACTAGAGGATTTGGCATTCTCACCAAAGTAAGCCATGGGCTCTAGTTCCATTACAAAACCTGCCTTGTGATCGCCAAGAGGGATACCTTCCTGAAGTCCCATGAACTCAACTAAAGCTTCGTCATTCTGAAATACATCTATAACGGGGGCCCCTTGTTGGTCCCAATCGATAAGTTCAGGGTAGACAAGCGTGACATTCTGGGTGCTGGTGGTGGAGGTTAAGGATACGGAGGATAGTGTAAAAATGGAGGATTCTGCGAATAGATTGGTCATGTGGAGGGAAGAGTCATCGGTGATATCCTCTGTAGATGTCGAATCGGCGGGAAACTTGTCAGCTACCTCGTCGAGGATATACTCGATGTCCGAGACGCGTGGTACCTTCTTACCAAATCCTAATCCTTTCTTGTCTAGCTTCTTTGTTACCACAATGGGCTCCATAGTGCCTTGATTCTGTTTCCCAAGGCCACCTTTGCCTTTATAGCCCATGTTTTTCACTATCCTTAAGCCATTGCCATATTGCTTGACTGGTATCGTGACTGGTTCTTTCTCCTTGTAGAGCCAAGAAGAGATGTCCTCAATAGTTTCCTCTTCCAATAACCGTCCATGTTGGAATTGGGTTAGGAATGTTGGGGGAGGAATAGCTGCTTTTTTAGTAACTTTAGCAATGGGTGGTTTGTCGTAAGATTTTGGAGATAAAGGCATCCGCCCTACACAACAAGATTCAGAGATATCATAAGAGCCAAAGCCTATATCCCGAAAGCGAGCTGTGATTTTGGGGAGGGGTGTAGGTTCACTTGTAGAGGCTTGTGTGAGAGTTTCAGGGTCAACATAGAGAGGGGACTCAAGGGCTTTGTCATTTTTAGGCACTTGGTTGCAATTCTTATAGCTTCCTTGCAAGACACGGCAAAATTCAAAAGGATTAGGGTCTCCTGGGATGGTGATCTCCGTACCATTGTATGGGAACTTGAGGGACTGATGGTACGTGGAGGGGACAGCTTTCATTGCATGGATCCATGGGCGGCCAAGAATAATGTTGTAAGGCAGCTCAATATCAAGAACTTGACACCTGGTTTCAAGCATGACCGGGCCCAGTTGTATAGGCAAGTGAATAACACCTTCTGAACAGCGTTCTGCATCATCATACCCCTTGATTGTAGTACTATGCTCAGTGTTGACGTGATCCTCAGAGTATCCCAATTGCTTTAGTAACTTTAAAGAACAGATGTTGAGACCAGCACCACCATCTATGAGGATGCATTTGATTTTGCGCTTATGTATGAGCACTTCAATATGGAGGGCATCGTTGTGACAAGGATCATGGGAGGGAAGGTCTTTCTCAGAGAAGACCGCATTGTAAGGTGAAGCAATATTACCCACTATAGCTTGGAAATCTGCAACTGCTATGTTGTTAGGAACGGAAGACTCTTGGAGGGCTTTTTCTAGCACCACTCTATGTGCAGGTGATGACCGTAGAAGGTCCAAAATAGAGATCTGTGTTGGTGTTCTCCCTAGATGTTCGACAAGATTATAATCAGACTAAACTGGAAGCCTAGGTGTAGGTGTACGAATGGTGACATGACCTCGACGAGTAGTAACAGCACAATCCGTAGATTTGCCTTTAATGGTGAGGGTAGACACTCGACTCTCTTCAAAACGACCTACAATGGAATCGAAGGACGTGGAAGCGTGATTGATACCTTTACCTCTATCCTGAGGAGGAGGTGGACCATGATGAGGGAATGGTTCCTTGTACATATCAAGATCCTTGTTTGTGTGTTGCGCTGGTGATTCATTCTCAAAGGTGATTTGATTACCGTCGATGAGGTTTTGGATGAGGTGCTTAAGCTTCATGCAAGATGCGGTTCGATGACCTTTGCTCCTATGGAACTCACAATACTCATTGTCTCTGTAACGTGCAGTTTTGTAGATAGGTTCTCCATAAGGAGGAGCATCAGGTAAGGTTATGAGCCTTTTCTGCAAAGCTTGCTGTAAGACCGATTCGATGGGCACTCCCAAAGGAGTAAATTGACGTCGCGGAGGGTAATCTTGTTGAGGCTGCTCTTGTTGTCTTTGCTGTTGGTTGGGATAAGGCTGCCTTTGTTACTGCTGTTGTTGAGGTGGAGCTTGACTTGGTTTGGAGAGTTGCAGCAGTGTTTGCAACGTTTGGACATGCTTAGTATCGACCACTCCATCATTGACCACGTTTTTGTTCTTGTTCCAATATTTGGGTTTATCGTTCGATTGTTGATGAGAAGTACTATCTTTCGTCTCCTTAAAGATTTTGGCCACACCCTTAGCAATGAGGGCCTTCTCAATGTTGATACCCTTGTATGTGATTTCATCGAAGGTTGTAGCACTAAGGATTTGCAAATGGAAACCTAACTCTTGGTTGAGGTTCTGCACAAAGATGCTAACAAGCTGTTTCTCGGGAATCTTGAAAGGGAATTTACTAGCCATTTGTCTCCATCGTTGGAGGAAAGAAATGAAAGTTTCGCCATTTTTCTGTTTATTGTTGCATAGATCCGTCATGGAAATCTCATGCTCTGCGTTGTAAGAAAAATGGGTGGCAAACTTTTCTGCTAGCTCGTTGAAAGACTTGATACCCGTAGGTAAGTGTGAGAACCATTCTATTGCTTGACCTCCAAGACTGCGAGGAAAAAGACGCATAAGATATGTGTCGTTGTGAGAGACCTCGAAGCAAGCAAGATAGAATTCCCTAAGATGGTCTTTTGGGTCACCTTTTCCTTTGTACTTATCGAACTTTGGAATAGTGAAATTTTGAGGAAAAGGGATCATTGGTAATGACCGATCAAAAGGATAAGGGCACACTTCCTCCAAAGAGAAGGTCTTTTTGGTGTGGCCAAATGTAAGATCAGATAGCTGTTGTTGCACCTCCGCAATCTTTAGTTCCATAGTCATGGGAGGGGTTGGTAACGTCTCCTGTTGTCCAAAACGCGGTTGGTGTTGCCCGTATGGAAGATTATAGTGTGAGCCATGCGTACTAGTATTGTAAGGGTTGTAAGATTGATTGGGATTGTATGGATTGTATGATTGGTTCAGATTGGATTGGAATTGGGGGCCTTGATTAGGCAGAGGTGGAGGTGGTGCTAGGTAAGAATGTTGGCTCTGTGATGGTTGAAGAAACGTATTGGGGGGAGGAAAGCTAAAATGCGTTTGATTAGGTTGTGAAGGTGGCACATAGCTTTGGGAAACCTGATGTTGGGAATGTTGAGAGTGGCTAGGCAATGTATGAAAGAAGTTGAGCGTGGATGAATGTTGTGGAGGAGGAACATGGGTAGAAGTGATTTGCGATGGTGGGGGTTGATTGAAGATGAGAGTAGAAGAATGTTGTGGTTGGGGCTGCGTGACTCCAATTGGTTGAGAGACATGCAGGTGTGATGATATAGGAGGTGGCATATGTTGAGACCCTTGTTGCATGGCTACATACGTGTTCCCCGGATTGTAATTGGGTGGGAAACCTACGCGTGATGGGGTAACCAAGATTCTGCTTGCGCTTGGGATGGACACTTTGGGAGGTGGTTGCACATTGGATCGAGCTAAGGTGGCTTGCGTAGCTAACTCTGCTTGACGTTGGAGAGTTTCTTGTTGGTTTTGATAGATCTCCATAGGAGTCAACAGTGGTGATACGGGCCTCTCCTCTGTTGGATTTTGAAAGAGGGGATTCCTATACTGTGAGCTTTGAGTAGGTAAGGGCGTAGTCACCGTGGACATGGTTTGCACCGCTTGTATGGTTTCTCGGGTGTTGTTGCTCTCCTTGAGAGTGGACACGTCAAAATCTTGAGGTAACTTGGCACCTTGCTTTGCAAGCAAGCGAAAGAAATGATCCTGGTTCTCACTAAGGATTTTATCAAAGGCAGCTATAGCTCTAGGATCTTGTATAAATTCGTCAAGATCTTGCCCATCTTCTTGAGAGGATTGACCTATTTCAAAGTGTCGCTCTTCTTGAGATGGGGGTTGATCTATGACATAACCTTGTGGGACAAAATCCAGAGGCAAGCCTGTGGTATACTGCGGTGTATTTAGCAAAGGGGTTCTATCCTCATGAGGATTGCTTGGTTCATCTATGTGCGGCATGTTTGGAGAGCTAATTGGTCTTGCCGCGGGTGTACTAGGAGTCACTTTGGGAGTAACGTTGAGACGACCTGATTGTGGTGTGCGAGGGGGTGACTTGTGTTTCTTAGGGACAACTTGTCTAGACTTCATGGTTTGCTGTAGCCTAGTGGTGACCATGGGAAATACTGAGGACACAATGTAATGCTGGGAATTTGTAAGATGCTTTGAAGAAACGGACAAACTCTGATGCACAAAGTACTGGACCAAAGGCACTATACTGTTTGACCAGAGGCGCAGGACTATGCTACCAAAAGCGTGCTACTGTGGGCCAGAGGTGACGGACTGAGCTGCCAATAGCGAGTTACTGCTATGCCAAAGGCGAGCTACAGTGACCAAAAGCGAGCTACTGTTATACCAAGGGCGCTAAAGTAGAGTTTTGCCAGAGGTGGGTTACTGCTAACCAAAGGCGATCTACTGTATTACCAAAGGCGAGCTGCTGTAGTACCAGGGGCGCTGAAGTAGTGACTGATGTTTTTCAAAGGCAAAGATGTTTCTGTTTCTGATTGGATTGGTTTGGCAAGAGAAAACACAGCAAACAAGTGGTGAAAAAAAAGGCACAAGGACTGACACAACATATAGTGTATGTTCAAGGCTCCAAACAAGCCCAAAGTTACCACAGGTCTAATACAGTTGCAATCAATAACAAGCACTTTTTATCCCTAGAGACAAGGTTTCATTGCAGTAGATCAGCTCACAGCTTAATACTCCGTCGATAAAAATATCATTCCATAAAGGTGTCGGATATTTAGTATCTTTGCGAGAGACGATAGGTAGGGATATCTCACCCTCCCCTTGGAAAGCTCAAGTAGGTCACAAGAGCTTTATGTCTGAGGGAATACTATCTCTTCTCAAGGGAGCCAATGGTGAGTATCTTAAGGGTTTAAATCGATTTCCCTTGCACTGATGATTACTGCAATGTTCAGAGGTAGGTCGGGTAGTCTCTATCTAAATTGGTTCTTAGTGACTTTGAGGGACCAACGCCTTACAAGCAATGCGACAAGCTACTAAAAGCTTTAACCAATCCTACTAAGAGTTTCAAACACTTCGCTCAATGTGAAAAATCGTTTCCACAAAGGGCTAGTACACCTCTTTTCAGTTTGGCATCACAAGGTAAGGCTGACGTCGGTTAGGACTTGGCTTTCGCCTTATCCCTTTTATATAGCGGTTCAAAGGAAAACTCCGCTTAGGGTCGTCCCTTTTGGATGAATCGCAATCCAAAAGCAGGCCCTTCTAAAGGAAGTACAAAAAAAGTAAAAACAAGCACGTCACACAAAGGTTCAATTGTCCCGTTATAAGAAAAATAAGGTGCAACTAAGCTATGCACACACATGATTGTAGTTGTAAATTGTCCCTTATGAAATGAAGTGTTCGGCATTCATGTCCATTGTCCCTTAGAAAATTGAGGTGTTTGTTCATACATGTCCATTGTCCCTTAAGAAAATCAGTATGTTCCTAAGACTTAGATTTGCAAACAAGATTTGTTCAATTACTCCTTTTAAGCATGCAATGTGTTTCTAAGACTTAGTAAGGTAAAACAAAAGGGTCTTCAACGCTCGTCCTACATAAATATGTCAAAAAACACCTATTGGCTCTGTGTGAGTAATAAGAAGCTGCAGCAATTCCGTTAGTTCCACCAAAAATTCACAAGTTAGCAAAAATAAATCAACTTTGACCGAAAGCGCTGAACAACATTACCAGAAGCGACCTACTGTGTACCAGGAGCGCTGTAATGCAGACCAGACGCGTCAAAGAATATAGCCAACAGCGTTGAACAATAACCAGAAACGCTTCACTGTCGTTCCAAAAGCGCTGCGATAAATACCAAAAAGCGTGTAACGATAATAGCAAAAGCGTTGTAAAATATCCAGGTGCGCTTCACTGTGTAGCCGAGAGCGCGATACTATGTTGCAAAAAGCGCTGTTCTGTCTCAGATACAGAAAATATTAGTTTTCTTAACAATAACCAGGTCAAAATAACTTTTCATGGTGGACCTATTATCTGAAGGATGATATCTGATAGATCTGGGTTGGAAAACTCAGAAAATGGATCAGCCCAATAGATTAGCACAAAAACAAAGATATTCCTAAATAAATCAGCTTAGGAGATATCAAAAAAGCAGGTTCTGAAAGACAAATATAACAGCTTGTCCGACAAAATGACAGATCTGCAATGAGAAATCACTGCAAAAACCTCGAATGAAGTCAAAAAACCTAATTTCAATCAAAAGCGCCTAATAACACGCCAGTAGCGCTTCTCTGTGCTACCGATAGCGCTTTTCTGTGTTACCAGAAGCGCGGCCGTGCTGCCGAAGGCGCTGAACTGTTCCTGCAAAAGCGCTGTAATATACTGCCAGAAGCGCTGTGAAGTGCCGTAAGCGCCGTGCCGTACTGTGTCTTCAAAAAAAATAAATTTCTCAAAGAAACCAAGGGATTAGTGGGTCCCACCGGGTGTGCCAGAATGTGTATATGGAAAAATGGATTAAATCAAAACTAAATAAAACCAAAGAACCCAATAACATAAAGAAAATGCATTTAAATAAAAGCCATGACAAATAATCAATGCAATAAAGACTTTTACCGAAATTTGTGTTGTTTCCTTTGGATTGAATGTAGAATTGCTCAATGAAATTGCAAAGCCATAGCTGCAACAAGCAGGTGTAGTGCTCAAGAGATCAATGTCAAAAGATCGTGAAGTTGTGCCAAGATCAATGTTAAAAGATCGTAAAGTGGCTCAAGAAGATCAATGTCAAAAGATCGTGAAGTTGCTCAATCGATGTGATGTATGCTCAAAGCACTGTTAAGTATGCTTGAGAATAAGATCAAAGAGAGAGGCTCAATGAAGGAGATGAGGGGGGTTTATATAGGTTTCAAGGAAGATCGATCAACGGTCCAGATAATTCAAAAGAATCAACGGAGGAGATAAGTTGAGGAATGTGCAACGAATGAGAAGAAGACATGTGTCTTGCTTTCTTTTGCATGAGAGGAGTTATCAAAAATAGAAGAATGAGTTAACTGAAGAGATAAATCAATTAAAAGAATAAAGCAATCAGTTAAGTGATTTAAAACAAGAAGAAGAGATTTGCATGAGAAAAGAAGATATTTTGCTTTATTAAATATAGAAATATTTAATTGATGAGCAAGAAAGCTTGAGTTATTTTAGAGATAACTCAAATTAGAAGAAAAAGCAATTTAAATAAATAATTGATTTATTTAAATTTAGAGAAGATATTTTGGAAGAAATAATTAAATAATTAGAATTATTTAATTTAGAAGATTTTAAAAGCAAATTAAATAAATAAATTTATTTAATTGTTGTGCATGATTTTGGGAGAATGATTTTTGATTTAATTAAATAATTTAAGAATTATTTAATTTTAGATAAGAGGGAATTTGTTGAATTAATTAAATAATTGGATATATTTAATTAATGTGGATTTGATTTTTGGAAAGAGGATAATGATCTAATTAAATAATTAAAATTATTTAATTGTAGAAGAATATAGAGGAATTTAATTTAATTAATTAAATAACGAGGATTTATTTAATTAATGTTGAATTTAGGAGATTTAGAAGAATTTGATGATAATTAATTAAATAATTAGATTATTTAATTAACGTTTGCAACGCAGGTGATTAGACAGATTATGAAATGCAAGTAGCATGACAAGTTGGTCATTTTAGGGTGTCTACAATTATATTTATTAACGGATTCCATTCTTGAGATCCAATTTGGCAGTTATTATTATTATTATTATTAATTAATTATTCAAGTTTTTAACCTTTTTGTATAAGATCGATTAATTTGACCTTGGAGGATATTTATTTTAATTTTTGTAAATCGTTTTAAGTTAATTTTATTATCTTTCTTATTTCATTGATTGTGTATCTAAGTTAATTTAATATCTAATCATTATTTTTTTTCTATAGATGGTTATTTAAAATCTATTTTTTTATTGCGTTTCTCGATAATGCGTTATGCTACCAGAATTTCGCTAGATTTTTAGGGTTTATTCATGCGTTGTGTTATTTAATTTTAATCTACCATCCCAACTTAATCATGCGCCATCTTGTCATCATAATTAATCATTTATCGATCTGAGACAAGCTAGGGTTGAATTTTGAAATCATTTCACCTAGGAAACTAGGGTTCAGATTTAAACAGTCTAACCTTAAGAGCGACACACTTCATGTCACATACCCCCTAGATGGCCTTCACCATCACGATTACGTTGAGATGTCTATGCCTTTGTGTATTGCCACCGAGCACACAGATGTGTATGAGGGGGTTCATAGGGATAGGTAGAAAAGTTTTTCGTAGTTCATGTCATGACCACATGGCAAATGTGGGCATGACAAGTGTGTTTGTGTGTCGTGACCACATGGGAAATGCGGGCATGACATTTGGTATCAGAGCCTAGGTTTTTAAAACACTAGGCTTGTTTTAGGCACATTATTGTTTCCGCAACTATGATTGACTTGTGGCTACCTCGTTTTATAGGATGCCTCCTAGACAAGTTCGACGAGCGCAGACCTGCCACATTCCACCCATAGAGGTACACACTGATTCATCAGCTGTGGGACCAGGTCAACCAGTTCCACCGGTATAGCCAGTTCCACTGGTTTAGCCAGTTCCATAGGCACCACTAGTTCCTCAGGTACCGTAGGCACCACCGGATATGGGACCAAAGATATTACAAGCCTTATAGGCTATCTTAGATAGGCTTCCACCGGCTGTAGTAGAGCCACGTGTAGAGCCCCGCATAGAGCTGTGAGAGGCACCATGTGTGGAGCCTTACGTCGAGCTGCCAGAGATAGAGGAGGTTGGTTCGGCCAACAGGGCCCATAGCAAGAGCCCCACACATCATGCTAGGCATGACGAGACAGTGCGAGTAGAGCACCCTTGTCACAGGCCTTATGAGTATCATGCAGATGAGCCTATTAGGGGGCACAGAGATAGAGGGGATCCCATTAGGGACATATTAAGGTTAAACCCTCCTACATTCATCGAGACCATATAGGGAGCTGAGGCAGAGGCCTGGCTTATCAGGTTAGATAGGTGCTTCACGTTGTGTCCTTACAAGGGCAACATGAAGGCCCGGGTGGCAGTACACTTATTACGAGATGCAACAACTACCTAGTGGCGCACTGAGTGTAAGTGCCACCTTTCTTTGGACACCCTCACATGGGAGACCTTCATTGAGCGCTTCAATGCGCGCTACTTATCAGACCATTATAGACAATATCATATAGATGAGTTCCATGAAATTCAGCAGAGGGGACTTTCAGTGGCTCAGTATGAGGTTAGGTTTATAGAGCTATCTAGATATGTAAAGTATCTCCATGACAAGAAACTCCTGGTGCATAAGTTTATCAGAGGACTTAACCATAGTATAGTAGGGCCTGTTCGGATGGCAGATCCCCAGACCTTGAGTGATGCTGCCAAGAAGGCATATATCACTAAGGAGATTCAGGGACGAGGGTAGAGTTCTCACCCTTAGTTTTAGGATTGGGGACAGCAGCAGCAACAACAAAGTTTTCGTAGACCATCGCAGCCACCTCACAGAGGAGGATTCAGTTCAGCATCATTACCTCCTAGACCCTCACAGCAGCAGTAGCCACAACAGCAGTAGAGAGTTAGGACACAGTAGAGGACACAGGGGGACATAATAGAGGTTGGCAGCAGCAGGGCCCATGCAGAGATCAGAGGTAGCAGGGACCACCTGCGGGACCCACGAGGTCACAGCAGTCTTCTAGGGGCTCGAAGGGGTCTACTGGTAGATTAGGACAATAACAGTCGAGTAGGACTCAGATTGTATAGGTACAGGTTAGGGGCCCTTGTTATGTTTGTGGTGGAGCAGGACACCTAGCTAGAGAGTGTCCACAGGGTTATACAGCAGGGGGACAGCCTCGTGCAGGAGGATCTAAGTAGACTGTGGGTGATGTGGGTAGATCCCACCGTATGTTTGCAGCGGTTGATAACCGCCAGGCAGATTTTCAGGCATCAGTGATTAAGACATTAGGTATGATTGGGGGTAACCCCATTTCTATTCTTTTTGATTCTGGTGCTACTGATTCATTCATATCTCCATCGTCAGTGGAGTGTTGTAGGCTAGTGGCCTCTAGGCAAGGTGATAAATGGGTAGTTGAGTTGGCTTCAGGAGCCAAACTGACAGTAGATGCCTTAGTTCAGGATTGTGAGATTTCTTTGGGACCCTTCACTATAGTATGCAACCTTAGAGTCATGACATTAGGATCCTACGATGTGGTTTTGGGTATGGATTGGCTTGTGGCTCATCGAGCCAAGCTAGATTGTCACCAAAAGGTGATCAGCTGTTTAGACGATCACGGCACATCAGTTGAGATTGTGGGCATGTAGAAGCCCACCGCAGTGCATATGATATCTGCTTAGTAGCTTAAGCACTGCATGCAGAAGGGATGTCAGATGTTCACCATCACAGTGAGTGACAGATCAGATGACGAGCCAGAGGCATCTTTGGATGATCATCCCATCCTTAGAGAGTTTGCTGATGTATACCCAGCAGAGTTACTGGGGATGCCTCCCAGATGTGAGGTAGACTTTCACATAGACTTAGTGCCAGGTGTTGAGCCAGTGTCTCATGCACCCTATAGGATGACCACACATGAGCTCACTGAGCTCAATTTACAGTTGGAGGACTTGCTCGAGAAGGGGCACATCTGACCGAGCGTTTCACCTCGGGGCGCTCCTATCATCTTCATGAAGAAGAAGGACGGGTCTCTTCATTTATGTATGGACTACAGGTAGTTGAATAAGGTGACGGTGAAGAACCGTTACCCTCTACCCAGGATTGACGATCTTTTCGACCAGATGCAAGGAGCTAGGTTGTTCTCTAAGATAGACCTGAAGTCCAGGTATCATCAGTTGCATATCACAGAGGCATATATCCATAAGACTGCCTTCTGAACTCGTTATGGACACTATGAGTTCACAGTGGTTCCCTTTGGCTTGACAAACACCCCTACAATGTTCATGAGTCTCATGAACGGGGTGTTCCGTGCCTATTTAGATCAGTTCGTGATCATTTTTCTCGATGACATTTTGATCTACTCACGGACCAAGGAGGAGCATGAGGAGCACCTTCGTCAGGTCCTATAGTGTTTGCGAGAGCAGAAGCTTTATGGGAATTTGGTGAAGTGTGCATTTTTTAGGACAGAGGTTCAGTATCTGGGGCATATCCTTTTCAGCGATGGAATCTTAGTAGATCCATCGAAGATCAGGGCTATCAGGGATTGGCCAGCACCCACTAGTGTGACAAAGGTCAGGAGTTTTATGGGGTTAGCTAGATATTACCATCTTTTTGTCGAGGGCTTTTCTCGGATAGTGCACCCCATCACTTCCCTTCAGTGGAAAGGGAAGAGCTTTTCTTGGACTGAGCAGTGTGAGAGGGCCTTTGGGATCCTCAAGGAGCATCTTACCAGCACTCCTATTTTAGTAGTTCCTAATCCTGTAGCAGATTTCATGGTTTGCATAGATGCATCACTCGAGGGATTGGGAGCTGTACTTATGCAGGGTGGTAGAGTGATCACGTATGAGTCACGAAAGCTCAAGACTCATGAGCTGAACTACCCCATGCATGACTTGGAGTTAGCAGCAGTGGTTCATGCTCTAGTCCGTTGGAGACATTTCTTGTTGGGTCATTGCTTTAAGCTCCATTCCGATCATCATATCCTTCAGTATATCTTCACACAGCTAAATTTGAACACCCGTCAGCAGCGTTGGATGGAGTTCCTATGCGAGTATGACTTTGATGTCCACTACATCAAAGGGAAGGAGAACGTGGTTGCTGACGCATTGATTCAGAGGCGCCACGAGCTCTTGACCTTGACTTTGAGTGTGGACTTGAGGGATCGCATTATACAGCATCTGCCAGAGGATGGATGGTTTCTTGAGGTGCAACAGGAGATTGGTTCACAGAGGGCCCTTGTGGACAAGTTTGCAGGGTATACACTTGACACAGATGGTTTACTTCATCATCGACAGTGCATCTATGTACCCCGCGCAGGTGACCTACATACTATAGTGCTATCAGAGGCTCATAGAGCACCATATGCGACACATCCAGGGGTGAAGAAGATGCATGCTGATCTTTGACAGCTGTACTATTGGGTAGGTATGAGACGAGATATAGCAGAGTTTGTTGCTCGATGCCTTGAGTGCCAGAGGGTCAAGGCCGAGCATCAGCATCCAGCGGGTCTTCTATACCCACATGACATACCTGAGTGGAAATGGGACACCATTTCCATGGATTTTATTGTCAGTCTACCTATGTCTTTGGGCCGCCATGATGCCATCATGGTGACAGTCAATAAGTTGACCAAAGTAGCGCATTTCTCACCTATATGCACAACGTACAATGCATCCGCTATGGTGAAGGTATTCTTGGATGATATTGTGAGACTACATGGGGTGCCCCATTGCATCATCTCAAACAAAGATCCAGTGATCACTTCAGCATTCTGGAGAGCCTTATAGTAGGCATTGGGCACACAGCTCAATTTTAGCTCTGCTTATCATCCCGAGACAGATGAACAGACAGAGCGGGTGAATCAGGTATTGGAGGACATGCTTTGGATGTATGTTATGGACCGTCAGTCTAGATGGGAGGAGTATCTATATCTAGTTGAGTTTGCCTACAATAATAGGCATCATAGCTCGTTAGGTATGCCTCCCTTTCAGGCTTTGTATGGCAGACCATGCAGGACACCATTGAGTTGGGATTAGATTGAGGACAGAGTCGCCATTGGTCCAGAGCTAGTTTAGGATATGGAGCAGCAGGTCACACTGATTAGACAGAGGTTGCAAGAGGCATAGGATAGGCAGAAGAAGTATGCTGATGCTAAGAGGATTGATCGGAGCTTCTCAGTGGGTGACAGGGTATTCCTTAGAGTGCGGCCACACAAGAGTCCAATCCATTATGGAAAGGGCTCTAAGCTTGCACCACAGTTTGTAGGACCCTTTGAGATTTTGGAGCAAATAGGACCAGTTGCCTATCGTCTAGCATTGCCATCTAGCCTGTCACGTATCCATGATGTCTTTCATGTTTCTATTTTGAGACGATATATATCTGATGTATCTCATGTACTAGACTGGAGTGCTTTACATGTAGAGGCAAATGGGCAATTGGCCTTGGAGCCAATTCGCATATTGGCTCATCGGATGCTGGGCCTTCGAGGTTGAGAGCTGGACTAGGTTAGGGTCTAGTGGGATCGTTATGACGAGGTCATGGTGACTTGGGAGGATGCAGCTAGTTTGAGGGCACTCTATCCCCACCTTTTTCATGACTTCCAGGAGGAAGTTCAGTCTTAAGGGGGGAGGATGTGAGGCCAATTATTTTACCTCCCATATTTTGATCATTATGCTATTTAGTAGATGACACTATCAGACCTTAGTGACTATGTTTCATTATGCGGACTTGATGTTTTATCTCACTGATTTGATACATGTGATTTGATTCGGTCATATTGGATGATATGTTGTGGTTCGATATATGGGATTTATATTAGATGTTATTTTGTTATGAGATTCTAGTTATTTATGTGATGTGAACTATTTGACATGTGATGGAAAATGCAGTTTAATTTGTAGTATGTATTGATGTTTATTTCTATTGGGTGAAGTTAATTTCAGTTGCCTTGGCTATGACTTTTCATGATAGGACTGACACTTGATCGAGATGTGCAGGTTTTATGTTCCCTAGCCACAGGAAATTGGAAGTAGGATTCACACCATGTTATTCCCTGTAAAGCTAATCCATTCCCAAGAGGGATAAGGATCACGTGTGTAATTGAATGATGATTTATTGTGCTTGGTTTAATTTTAATTATTTTTAGACTTAGTACCCTTTCTTTTTCTTATTTTTGATTAATATTAAGTGTTGTAAAATTTTATTTGATTTATGCCACTTGGTATTTTTATTATTTTTTTTGGCCATTTAAATGTGGATTTTTAACCCTTTTCATGAACCCTAGGGTCCCAAAAGTTACCCTAGGTGGTCAACCATGAGTCTAGGGTCAACTTGGACTACCTAACCCTAGTTTTGACTCACCTTAGGTCACCCTAAACCATGTTGAGTAAAAGTGACGAATTTGGAAAGAGGGTAGATGGGGGATGGGCCTTGCCTTGGGAAGAACTCATCTCCCATCCCTAAGTTTTGGGAATCATTCCCAAGGAAGACTTGGGAGGTCTCCAAGAGTCCTCCCAAACTCCCAAGTGAGTGGGAGCACCACTCAAGACCCTTGTCTTCTTGAGGTGTGAGTGGGAATCCAACTCACCATTTGTCCCCCTCCCACTTGTGTGGAAGCACAAGTGGATGAGGTGGAGTGAGAGGAGGACATTTGTCATCCTCTTACCTTCTCACTCTTACAAGTGGCTTTGGAGGATGGGGGAGATGGTGACAAATGTCACCTTCTCATTCCCTCAAGGCCAAGTTGATGGCCTATAATAGCTCCTCTTGTAGAGGAAAGGGGGTTCTTCTCTTCTAGTCTTTTTCCTTGCAATTTGAGATTTCTTGCAAAATTTTAATTTCCTTTCTTGTTTGGAGGAGTTGGGAGAAAATTCTGGAAGTTGGAAGGCTTGGGAAGGCTTGGAGCTATTCACCAACTTGCTTCCATTACAAAGGCTTGAAGGTAGGCCTCTTAACTTGCTTCTTACTTTTCTTATATGTTGTTCCATGTTTGGACTTTGGTTGTAAGTTGATTGCATTGTGATGTTTGCATTTGATGTTGGGTTGGGTGTAATGGTGAGAGCACCTCCAATGGAGGTAATGCTCAACTTGTATGGGTAGGGGAAAGGAACCTCCTTGAGGTCTCTCCCACAATTTGTGTTTATGCCTTGAGGGCTTATTATTATTTGAGGAGGAGATATCTGAATGGCAAGAGTGCCATGTAATTTGTTGTGATTCATGTGGATTGTGGTGTTATGGGATTTTGGCTTGAGGCCAGGAGTTGAGGTTTTCTTTTCATTTGGGAGCCCTTTTAAGTTGAGGGGTCCATTCCCTACCCTCACCAAACTTGTTTTTATGAGTAAAGTTATGTGTTAAACCTATGGGGTTGTTCTAATTTTGTGTTAATGTGATTGATTTTGTTGTGGAATGATATCCTGTGTGAAATCCCTACCTCCCTAGCTCGGGGGTGACCCACTTGTGGGTCTACGGTAGGGAGGAGAGCTTTTCCTTTCATAGTGGCTAGTCTTGTTGTTCTAGTTATTGTGGATAATTGTAGGATTAGAGTGGAAAGAAAATGAAGTGGTTGAAGAGCTTCTCTTGTTTGGTGTTGTAGTGTTTTAATGGCTGTTGGAGCCATGGCCATTGTGGCCTTAATGTGTTGTATTTTAGTGAAAGTTTATTATGAAACTTGCCATAGAGTGGCTGTGATTTTAGTGTAATATAAACACCTGCTTTATTTCACTTAAAACTATTTACTTCTTTGTTGAGAAGATAGCAATGTATTGAGGAAGAGGTGTGAATATAGATGTAAACAAAATTTTCTGTCATTTTCCTTTCAAGGAAATATGCATGAGTTGTTCTAAATTTTAGGTCACATTCCTTCCAAAGAGATTTTTTTTAATTATGTGGATGTTGCTGATTAAAGTTCATTATATTCTATGAAAGAAAGAGAAATTGTGTTACATTTATGCCACTATACTCTTTAGGTGTGAAATACATATTAGATGTAGGATATTTTTTTTATTTATTGCATAAAAAAAAGAAAAAAAAATATTTCTGGTTATCTAAACTGTCTGGAATAAATACATATTTCTGTTTGGTTAATGCTTAAGAAAAAAAATATAGAGAAAGAAGAGTTATTGGTTTAGTTATGTTATAAGCTGCAATTTAGTATTCTGTTTAAATCATTATAGAGGAAATGAGTGTAAAGAGTCTATAAATTTATACAAGAAAAAGAATATATATTGTGACATCATTTCACTTTAGGAAACCAGTTTGCTGTTCCCTATTTTATACTCTTGCTATGTAAATGTTTCAAGTAGAAAAGGAGATTCAGGAGTTTTATGTTTGCTGAATAAATCATGTTATGTATATATACTTATTTCTATATAAATTTATACATTTAAGTATGTATATTCATAAGTGTATAGTTATACATTTAGAAACTACATTATGAGGAAAAGACATATAATCTGGATTATTTCTTTTGTATACTAAAAAAAAAGGGGAAATGTATGTGTGATGTAAATATACATTTCATTATATAAATAAATCTAAATTGTTAAATATATAAATGTGCTTGTGTGTATATATATATATGAGATATATATATATATATGAGATATATATATGTTAAATATATATATATCATATGATAGAAAAGCTAAGTTTCATATATTTCATTTATATATAAATAAATAAATAAACAAAAAAAAATAAACAACACACAATACTGTGGGCGGCGGCGCCCACAGCAACTGTGAACACAAGGGTGTGGGGGAGGAGGCTTAGCCTCCTCCCCCACACCCCCTCCCCAATACTCCCGCAGGCCGCGCCTGCATCCCTTTCCCCACTACTACCCCGAACTCCCCGCTCACCGCCTCTGCGACCACCGCCCTCTGCTGTCATCACCCTCCTCCTCCCTGCATGCAGCGCTATCCCCTGCCACTCACGTGACCACCACCACCCGCAGACCTCAACCCTCCGCCCAATCTTCTCCATGGACACTGCCTCTCACTCCCTCAACTCCGCCGCTGTCGTTCGCCCCCTGCAACCTACAAAATCCATAAAGTGTATTCTTGCCTTCAAACAATATTCATTGTTGTATAGAATATACACATGGTTTTAAATAAATAAAAAAAAAATTATAATATGGTAACAATGTTACTGTATATACCTCCGTGGGAGGATATGGGAGCTTCTTCCATGGCTTCCCCTCCTTGTCAAACCCTAACCTGGAAACAACACACACAAAAAAATTAGGAGACAAAATAAACAAAACAAAAATAAGAGATTAGGGCACAAGGAGAGAAATAAGAGAAAACAAGAAAAGTGACTAGGTTTAGGGTTTTCTTAATTAGGAAAACAATTCTTTTTTTTAATTGTGAGGAATGTGAGAGGATATTTGTTTTAATGTCATTTTAAATTCTCTAATTGCCTTGGACTTATTCCTTCTTGCCATAATTTAATTTTACTTAGGTTTTTTTTTGGTTTACTTGGGGTCCTTGCATTTTGTTTACTTTACCTTGTGAAATAATTGATCTTGGAGGGAATTAATTTTAGTTAAATTGGGGAAACTATTCCTTTTGTATTTATTTCATTTCAATCGAGTCATTTATTCTATTTCCTCCATTAGCTTGTTTAATTTAGCTTAAATCATTTTCAATTTTACGATTATTATCAGGGAAGGAGTATTTTAATCTCCCTCCTCCTTAATTTGAGTTTGTTAATAAATGTAATATTGCAATTATATTTATTAACAGATTCCATTCTTGAGATCCAATTTGGCGGTTATTATTATTGTTATTATTATTATTTCTATTTAATTATTCGAGTTTTAAACCTTTTTGTATAAGATCAATTAATTTGACCTTGGAGGATATTTATTTTAATTTTTGTAAATCATTTTAAATTAATTTTATTATCTTTCTTATTTCATTGATTGTGTATCTAAGTTAATTCAATATTTAATCATTATTTTTTTTTCCTATAGATGGTTATTTAAAATCTTTTTTTAATTGCGTTTCTCGATAACGCGTTATGCTGTTAGAATTTCGCTAGATTTTTAGGGTTTATTCATGCATTGTGTTATTTAATTTTAATCTACCATCCCAACTTAATCACGCACCATCTTGTCATCATAATTAATCATTTATCGATCTGAGACAAGCTAGGGTTGAATTTTGAAATTGTTTCACCTAGGAAACTAGGGTTCATATTTAAACAGTCTAACCCTAAGAGTGACACATTTTGTGTTGCATACCCCCCTAGACGGCCTTCACCATCACGATTACGTTGACATGTCTACGCCTTGCGTATTTCCACCGAGCACGCAGATGCATGCGAGGGGGTTCGTAGGGATAGGTAGAAAAGTTTTTCGTAGTTCGAGTCATGACCACATGGCAAATGTGGGCATGACAAGTGTGTTTGTGTGTCGTGACCGCATGGGAAATGTGGGCATGACACATTTGAGTGGTATTTTTGAGAAAATATCAAAAATATAATTTTTGGTATTTTCTACATCATAGTAAATTGCATTTTCAGAGGCCTTCGAAGCGAAATGGGGGCTTGAAACTTCTCAATTGCTTGGCATCAAGCCTTAGCAGCTAGGTAGCTCAAACTAGATAATCAGTTTATCTTTCCAGTGAGTCCAAGAAGTTTAAATTTTAATAAAATAGCTAGGAGTTATGACCCCCAGACTGGATCACTAGGACATTAGACTGGATCTGTAGGTATAATAGTGATATAGGCATGATCTTTAGTGTCTTCAACCTCTAGGGACTTATTTCCATCATCTCGGACATCATACTAACTTCCTTTTGCATGTGCAGTAGCAATTTGGTTGATAGAATGTCGATTCTGCATCTCTGGATCAACTGGGTACCTCTGTATGTTCATCCTTCCAAGACAGCTCCAGTTGGCTCCTTTGTGCTCTCAGACCTACAATAAACAAGACCAAGCATCAATTTCATCATAAACAAGTCATTTTCCATCAATTTGGATCAAAACATGTCCATTTGCAGTCATGGATCAGTAAAAAATAGGTCATTGTCAATGCCACCTTCTTATAAACAACCCCTTAAATCTAGTGATTTTCACATGATTTTCTACATTTTTAACCATTTTCAAGCACCCATTTGGCCAATATGATGATTAGGGAAGTTTTTGTGGTCATTTGAATCCATTTGGGGACTTTCATTTCATGTTTTCTAGCCTTTTCTGCAAAAAGTAGGATTTTTGGGGGTCACACTTTTCATGTGCAGTGGCATTAATTATCATAAAACGTACCAAAAATCCACACAAACTTGATAAAATGTTCATCATGATGTGACAAATAGATATGCAATTCAAATCCATCAAGAAAATCTAATTTACTCCTTGAAAAACTCAATTTCAGGCCAAAATACCAAAAAGCGCAGATTTTGGGTTCATCCGACCTTAGCGCAGATTTTGGGTCCATCTGACCTTAGCGCAGATTTTGGGTTCATCCGACCTTAACACGAATTTTAGGTCTGTTCGACCTTAATGCGGATTTTGGGTCCATCTGACCTTAGTGCAGATTTTGGGTCCGTCCGACCTTAGCGCAGATTTTGGGTCCGTCCAACCTTAGCGCGGATTTTGGGTCCGATCGACTAAAATGATGCTTCATGAGGTCAGTCGATTCCATTTTTAGCACAGGTCTATTGGGTCTATTTTTAGCGCTAAGGTCGTTAGAGGCTTTTTTTAGCGCTTTTTGCAGTTGAGGTCATTTTTAGCACCAGATTTTGAATTGGCCAAGGTGAAAGTATATTTAAAAATATTACTTTAAATATTTTTAAATATACTTTCAGGGTGTTTGAGATAGGTTCCAGATCTATAGGATTTCATATGCAAATTCTAGAATTTTGAGGTTCCACCAGATTTTAGACTTAGCCATTTTTTCAGGATTTTCAGGATTTTCAGGATTTCAAACTTAGCCAACAAATCAGGGCTTCAGGACCATGTATCAGGGTGAAAGCATATGGACCCCTTAGTGGAATTTGACATGATTTTGCAACTTTAAGACTTGAAAACTAAGAATTTCAACATGAAACATCCTGTAGAAGCACTTTCACAGGCAATATCCAGTGACACAAGATTTTAGAGCAAAGTGTAGTAACACCCAATTTTAGCACAAAAAGCAACAAATGACTATCTTTTAAGCACAAGACCACCCAAGACACCTCCAAATCAACCATGCACAACATCAAATGCCTCCCAAACATGCAAAATACTCAAATCTAGAACAAATCCTGCACTCTAAGCACAAATTCACTTTCTCATCATCATAAGGCAAAAAGGTTGAGACTCCAAGCCAAAGCAAAAGAAGGGGTCTCCATTTGGCAAAATGGGGCGTGTGTACAAGGCACAACAAGCACTAAGTTTGTTGATTTGGCAACTTTGTGGCTTATTCTCATGGTTCTTTCTCATATCAGTGTACATTTTCATATCTTTTGAACATGTTGTAAAGGGTAAAATTTGGATAGTTGAGTTTTGGTAGTTTTGTGTATGTATCCTCCTTTCACCCTTTCATTCAAGGACCTAGGGTCAAGTTGCAATGCACTATCATACCCTAGGTCACTGTGAGATGTAGGGAAACTTGGATTTGTATGATTTGATTGTCAATCATGTTCACTTATGCTTAATTATACATTAAAACCTTAATTATGCAAATACAATAGCAAACAGACAAATACCAAAAAATGTTGCTACAAAAAGATGTAAAATAACAAAAAATTATGCACTTGTTTTCAGGGTTTGAAAGCAGAACAGTCGGGGACTAATGAGTGGGCATCCAAGTCCAAGGCCTAGGTTTTTTTAGGATCTGGAAAAATAGCTTGCAACTTGTTCCTGCTGTCACAGAATCCAGAGGACTAAAGAGCAGGTGCCCAAGTCCAGGGCGTTGTTTTCAACTCTAATCTACAAATCTGACACTCTATAATGCCCTCCTACAACTCCACTTTTCTTGTATATTCAACCTGTAACCTACAATCATGAAAACTTTGGGAGGGGGTTGTGGTGTTTAGAGGCTTGCCTTGATCAAGCCCTGGAGAGACATTCAAGTCTTCTGAATGCTGTTGTTAGATAGATAGTGCGTGCCCTTGGAGGCAGAAGCAAAAACCAAATGATAAAGGCTCAAAAACACAAATGATGTCACCTTGTAGTGAATATCTCATGGGAGGAAGAAGCTCTTCATGCCATGAGGAGATGGATGCTCAAATCTGCAAATACAAACACATAGACAACACAAATATGCTCTTGCTACACAATTAATGCCTTGAATCACTTTCAAAATGCCAATGCTCATGAAATTTCCATCTAATGTCCCTCTAGTTTCAAATGAATGTCTAAACATGCTTATATATGCAACTACAAACACTCCTGCTAAGAATTTCGTAATTCAAACTTACCATGTCGACATAGGACCTAAATAATGGTCACAAGCTGACACCCAAAACTTGGGACTGACCCAAAATAGGGCAAGACTAGGGCGCAGGTGCCCAAGTCCTCCCTCCCTATTTTGGTTAGGGTTAGGTTCAAGGGATCCCCCTAGGTCCCATTTATCATGAAAGTTAGGGCTCATCCCATCGGGATGTCAAAATATGATGCAAGATGTCCTAAATGCAAATTAAAGACTTGGGAGCTAAACCTTATGAGGGAAAAGTCTCCAAGGGGACATTTTCTGACATTACATTTAGCCCCCACTTTAATGTATGTATAAATGTGAGGCTAATAAATGCATTAAAGTACGGTCAACAAACATAGCAAACATGCCAAGCATGGAGAAGACATGCTAGACATATCGAAGACAATGACAGGCATGCAAACCATGGAGAAGACAGTTACAGTCACACAAAACACTGAGAAGACAATAGATGCATAGAAGACAGTTAATGCATAGAAGATAGGAATGATTTCTTTTCTTTTTCTCATATATATGAAATGCAAATGCAAGTATAGGAAAGTAAACACACCTCCCATAATGTAGGAAGCAATCATCATGTTACATATATGGGGCAACACACACGCAAGACACACCAAACCTCCCAAAATGTAGGAAGTGCTCATCGCACTAGTCTTTAGATTGCATATGGGGCAATAAACACACACACTTTGAAGACACAGAGAAAACACATCAGACAAGCAATGGAGTGTTCCTATTTCTAGGTTCATCACCATTTGAGGCACATTACAGGCACACACTGATGATTAGGCTTCACCGCAACAATCATCGAAGACATGCTTAAGGGTTGAGTTAGTCACAGAACCTCTCCCTA
Source organism: Cunninghamia lanceolata (assembly GCA_027924645.1). NCBI lineage: Eukaryota > Viridiplantae > Streptophyta > Pinopsida > Cupressales > Cupressaceae > Cunninghamia > Cunninghamia lanceolata. Next base: position 8,197,341 of record BSBN01000082.1, read on the forward strand.
CCTCCCAATGAGGACTTTTGAAAATGATAGGATTGGAACTCTTTGCAATAGATACACCACCCTCGCCTCCGCAGAGGGCTTAAGATGATTGATTGATTACAAACAAACTTAGAGTGCAGGAAGTACTCATTGCACTAGTCTTTAAACTACACCTGAGGACAAGCACATTGCTAACATCTACAACATATAGTTTACCTTATATATGCCCCCACCTTAAGGTGGTTGATATCATGCATCAATATCAAGCACATTAAGGTAGGAAGAAAACACATAAGGGAACACATACTTTCACAAAGCCCATGCCCCTAGAGGTGACATGTACTTTACGATCACCAAATGTTTCCACAAACACATCCCTGCAAGAAACATGTTAGTGTCCAAATAATCATGATAAACAACATCAATGCATATGATCAACCACATAAAGAGCCAAGGTTATACTACGAATTTGGAGATTGAGGATAACCGTGGGGCTATATCATGAAAATCTCAGAACCGAGTGTCACCAAGGCTAGATTCAAAGACAAACAAAGTGCACGGAGCAACAGTATTGTTAAGGTTTGTAAGTGAGATAAAAGATCATCAAAATCACTATGTAGAAAGAACAGAGTGCTTCTACTAGACAAGCATCGGATAAGATATACAACCCCATCGTCATATTAGGAACTAAGCCCAATTTTTTATTTCTTGCTAAAGGGACGCTAGGTTAGCATTAGTATAAATGTTTTTCATCATTCGCCTGCTAGATAGAAACACTAGATGAAGGGAAACAATAAATAAGAGAGCAGAAACAAGTGTCTTCGGGACAGTCATGTAGGAGGGTGCCCCCAAGTCACCAACCGTAATGCTATGTCTATAGGACACAACACACAACAACGAAATTAGAGAGAGAGGCAATATAGAAGAATGATGATACAAATAGAAGAAGATCACAATAGAGGTGGTCTCCTAGTATCGCAGACCTTATAAGAGAATCAGGGGTCATCCCAGGAGGCCTAAACAACACATAACACATCATAGGGGAAACACATCACGAAATATAAAGGGTTTGAAATACTTACCTATAGGATCTTTGAACTAAGTCTTGTCATCAAGAAACTCATTATCATCCTCCCACTCCTAAATGTTAGAGGGAAGTGGGACATAAGGTATCATAGCCCAATTTTTGTCATTATTCTTTTGTTCATTCTTAAATTCTTCTTGGTTTGACTCAATGTTAGGTGGAATGCTTTCTTGTTGAAGTTCTCTAATATAGTTATTCACTATCCTCTTGGGTGGTGGGAGAAGCAAATTATTTTGAGTGATCTCAACATCCATCCTTGAGGGATTTAAAGTGAGAGACTTCTCCTCATCCACTAGTACTACATCCTTAGTGATGTCCAAATGATTTGAATATTCAATCAAAGGAGGGACATTAAAGGTCTTCTCTTCCTTAGTGATATCCAAGGTGTGTGAACAATCAACTAAAGGAAGGAGGTTGGTGGGATGATCCATAGAGGTTTTGTGCATTATAATAGATTTTTTATTTTTGTTAGATGAAAGCTCATCATCCACCCATGGAATGTTCTTTGTTGAATGGAGTTCTTTATTCACTAATACTTCCTCTTGGCCAGGAAGAGCATTGGAATGGCAAAGTGGTGATGGCTCTTCATTTGCTAATGCTTCATCTTGGCCAGAGTGAGCATTAAATCAAAGATTTGGTGGTATGATGTTAAGAGATGTGTCAATGAAATTATCCTCTTGCATCAAAGTGTCCTCATGAGAAGGAATAACCTTGGGAGAGGGATCATAAGGTAAACCGAAGTTATCACCACATGTTTTAGAAATAGGTGCCATAGTGGAATTTTCCATAAAGTCATCTAAGTCTTAATCTAACATTTTGAGATCATCACTAGTATATATACTATTGTAGATGAAAAATTGGTACAAAGGCAATATGAAGATAATGCAAACAACCCAATTACCTTTACCTTTGAACCAAGTCCTCCACACATGATAGAACGGAGTAGATGCACCCAAATCTACTAGCTTTTGTTCTCTTTGATGGATGTTTGATTGGTTGGAATGTTGATTGATCACTTCTACAACATAAAAACGATATGAGGATGATGGATGGAAAATCATGGATGGAAATGGATGAGAAGATTCAAGAGTGATTTTGACAATGAGGATATTTTAAGAATAGATGCCTCATGGCTTGGGAGAGGGTTGATTTACAGGCTTGGGATGATTTGGATGGATTGTTGAGATTAAAAGGATAATTAAACGATGTGGATGGATAGGATTGATTCAGTTATCCCAATCCTTAAGGGAATTGTAGTCATGTGACAAGTGTCAAAGAAGAGGATAAGACTCATGTGTGACCATGTACACAAAAAGTACTACATGTGTGATTGTGTATATAAAAAGTAGTACATGTGAAAGATATTAAATGAAAGATGTAGTACCACACATGATTCAATTAAGAGGTGGACAAGTGTCAAAATGTGATGAAAGGTGAGGACTTAATTCAAATATTGTATTTGAATTAGTTGGGATATGAGTTAGAATTTTTTTTTTGAAGATAATGCGCCTGGTAAACTTTTTAACGTGACCGGTGACGCTAGTGCGACACGCCCTCTAGCTCCATGCGAATGCTTTTGCCCAGAGTAATGAACCGGTGAGGCCACAACATGGGGGACCTCATCCCCTAGTAAGAACACTTCAAACCCGCGAGCTCGTTGGCCCAGCGAAGGCGTAAAGCTTGCGAGCTCATTGGCCCAGTAAGGGTTTGAACTTTGGTGGCCGCCACTATAATGGAGTGACTTAACCACTGAACCATGCCCTTATCGGCAGGATATGAGTTGGAAATTAATTAAATAAATAAAATTTATTTAATTAATTGGGAAGATGATTAGTACAGGATTGGGATATGAATGAGAAATTAATTAAATAAATAAAATTTATTTAATTAATTGGAAAGTGGGATTATGAATGTGAAATTAATTAAATAAATAAATTTTATTTAAGTAATTGGCTATGTGGGATAAGGATGGGATTAAGATGGGATTTTAATTAAATAAATAAAATTTATTTAATTAATTAGCTAATGGATAAGTCGAATTAGGAGTGGGATTAGGATAAAATGCTACATGATGTCTCTAATGATGTTTTGACTAGGTGATGCAAGACATGGACAAATTTGGGGACAATTTTGAGTGTCTACATTTTGCCCCTCTTTGAGATGATGTTCGAGATGATAAGATTTGTGTCGAGTAACATCATTTCAAAGAAGTTAAGGTATGGATAGAGGAAAAGATAGAATGATGATGAAAGGATAGGATGAGGATGGAAATATAGGATGAGGATGCCCCCTCGAGAGGATAGGCAGGTTGGATAAACACAGTTAGGCTCGCGAAAGAAAATGAATTGGTCAAGAATATAAGGGGATGGATAGAAGAAATGAAGGATGCGTTATGCTGCAATGAAGGTGATCAACCATGATGTTTGATTTAACACTAGATGTTATGCACCAAGGTATAAGGACCAGGGTGACGATGTGTCTTGTGCCCCAGCATAATACAACCTTGTCTAAATGTGAGGAAGTAAACTTAGAGTATTGAAGTCCTAATGCACAAAAGGTATAATATGACCTTAGATGCAAAGGATAGTACAAAAAGATATTCCAACATACACAAGATATGAATATTAGCTGGAATGATAAGGATGTGATACAAATGCAAGATAAAATGATAACACACACAAGCAAGCAAGTAAGCATGCACAAATGATACAAAAATAAACAAGGTATTGCCCCTGTCAAGTTGTAAACCAATGATTAATTGATTGATGATGATAATAGTGTTGTCATTGCGGGGAATGCTATATCCCTAGATCAGCACAAGGATGTGGGAATGATATATCCCATTGATGATGATGATTGATTGATTGATTTGGTTTACGACAAGGCTAGGATCAAGACCATTGGTTGCGATTGGATAATTTGACTTGATTGATTAGCTTGATTGGTATGGATTAAGGATTGACTTACATTTGGATCGGTGTTTGGATTGATTTGATTGGATGAAAGGATTGATTTGAATGATGATTTAATTGGAATGGTTTGATGAATTTTGATTGATGAACTTGATGGATTGATATGAATGTGATTGATGTTATTGATGGGATGATATGGATTGGATTAATGTGATTTTGATTGTTTGATAGATTGTCTTGATTTGATGATTTGATTGGATATTTGATTTTCTTTGATGGATTTGAGATTTGATGATTTTGATTGATCGTTGATGAATTTAATTTGATTTGATAATTTGATTGGATTTGTTTTGATGGATATTAATTTTTTTGTGTTTTTGGGAATATTTGATTTTTTTGTGTTTTTTGAATATTTTATTTTTTTGGATTTTTGGGATATTTGAGTGTTTTGGAATTTTTTGAAATGTTTTGGAAAATGCCAATGGATTTACAATTTATGTATCCTTTGTGCTAGATACCAATGACAAGGGAAGACCAAGTCTAGATGCAAGGATGGGGGGTAGGATGGATGGACAAAACGATGGGTGATGGTGTATGGAAGGCTCATGATATAGGGATGGATAAGATGATAGGCCATAGTGGAATGGAAAGCTCATGATAAATGGATGGATATAAGGATAAGCTATAGTGGATGGATGTATACCTCATAATGGAGCTAGGATGTGATCTCCAAAGACTATGTCACATAGGAATAACATGCCCCATTCTAGGTAGTAGACTTAGGATTTTACATTAAAAAGCTTATGATGAAAGGATGACATGATGGATTTTGCATGACAAGGCTTATGATAAGTGGATAATGATAGGATTGTTTGGAAAAGGAGGTATATCAAGAGATATCCAAAGTATATTTCAACATTTTTCCCCCATGTCTTCATCAAGATCAAAGGGAGGGAAGGGAGGATGAATGTATTCAATAAGATAGGTATGTGGGCTAATGGAGAAGGATGGTAGGATAAGATGGTATGGAAATGGTATGATGGGATAGATAGTTTCGATGAGACAACATGCCCCCAAGTGTAAGTGACATAGAAGATCAACCTACACATGATGCCTATTTGCCAGGTTTTCATCATGGTACTTATCCAAGGCGCCTGTTTACCAAGTTTTTACCATTGGACGAAGGGCTTTCTCTTTACTATTTTTGATTTTTTTTTCTTCTTTTTTTTTCAATTTTTTCATGGGATGACAATTACACATGGCACCTGTTTATCAGGTTTTTACCATGGTAATGGATAAGAGGGACTCAAGTGTTTAGTGCTATGAATGTTGGTAGTCCCATTATAGATGAATGTCATCGCATGGACCATGTCATTATGCTCATCGATGTTGGTAGGGGACTTCATGAAAGGGAGATGGAGTAGGTAGATAGTGGATTAGGATGAAAGGTTTGTGTAAGGATGGGGGATAGTGGATTATGATGTGGAATTATGGGAGGGTAGGCTAGTGGCTTATGGTGTGAATTTATGTAGGACTTATGCAAAATCATGGACCATAGGAAGGTGATGGGGAAGATATGTGGGATAGTAGATGAAGGATGGGGAGATGGAGGTATGTGGGAATGTTGCAGAATGGAAGGGAATCATGACCAACGGTTGCACACACCATGATAAACATTGAAGCTTTTGATGGGAAGGTGGTGTAGGAAGCAATGGGGATGTTTGCTTAGGGGATGGGTGATGGAGTGATTTAGGGACCCACATAGACTTAGTATTTTTATTGTTTTTTCTTTGCTTATGGGATGAAGGAATTTGAAATTTTTTAATGGAATGGCAATTTTGGATGGAAGGGGATGGTTGGGATTTTTGAGAGGTGGATGCCTCATTTGATTTGCTTGGTTTTTGCTTAGGGACCAAAACCATTTTAGTTTTGGCCTTTTCTTTTGGAGGTATGGGATTGAATTGCTTTTTTAATGTACTTTGCTTTGAAGATGGATGATTTAGTGACTTTTCACATTGATGCCCTAAGGCATGAGGGTCCTTAGGATTTTTGGTAGGACTTTCGGCTTTATAGGTAGAGGCATCCAAATGTTTGCTTTTGAATCCCAAGGGCATGATGGAAGTGGGGTTAGTGGAATGATTGGAAGCTTTATGTTTAGAAAATATGTGCATTTGTTGGTCATGATTAGGATTGTAAGGGTGCTCATGGATAAATGGATTAAAAATGGGTTTATGGATAAATGGATAAGTGGATTGGAGGATAGGGATATTAGGTGTTGGAAGTAATGGTGGTAAAGTGGATGGAGGGATATTAAGAGTTGGAAGGAGTGGAGGTAAAGTGGATGGTGGAAGGTTAGGTGTTGGAAGTAATGGAGGTAATGTGGAGGGTGGAAGATGTATGGTCACATGCTTTTGACAATTGTAGGATGGTGAAGGTGGAATGGCAACATATGTTTTGGGAATATGATGTGGTGTATGATGGAAAGTGGTGAACTTAAAATGAATGGACTAAGTACCAACATCTTTAGAGTGTTTACCTTGGGGTGTGTATCTAAGGCCATATGAGCTTGGAGGGACCTTGACATGGATGGGCTCCAAAATACCTTGTTCATGAAGGCCTAAGCCTTTACCTTGGTAGCTCATGTTTTGGAGTATACGATTGACAATGGGACTTGGTGTAGTTTGAACACTAGATTTGAGCATTTTATTGGATGGAGACGGTGAAGTGGAGGACAAAGGTTGTTGTTGTCCTAAGGAAGAACACTCATGGACGAAGGTGGTAAGACCAATAGGACATGATAGTGGATTTGAAATGGAGTTGATAGTGGATATGGAAGGATCATTAGGATCTTGATTATATTCATTAGGATCCAAGCTATTGGTGTGATCTTCTATGTTTTCTTGAGGGTCATGTGTCTCATCATGACAAGTAGATGCTTGCTCATTATGGATAGGGCTAGATGGAGGATGACTAGGAGAAATTTGGATATCTTGCTCATGGATAGATATAGGATTATGGATAGGATCAAGGTGCTCATGGATAGCTTCTTCATAGGTATCATCTTGATCATAAAGAAGGTAAATGTTATGGATAGGTTGAATTTGGATGGCTTGCTCATGGATGGTTGTTGGGAGATGGATAGGATCAAGTGGCTCATGGATAGATTCATCATTATGGATATCATCTTGATCATGGAAAAGATATATATTATGGATGGGGTGGATGGAAGGGATTTGATATTGACTTGGACTAGGGCTTAATGTTTCCACATGCTTAGGATTAAACTCTTGACATACCTCTTGACTTTGAATAGAAGTGGAAGGATCTTGGATAGGCTTGACATGCTCTTGAGGGTTATCGACATGAAGGCATCATGCCTCTTGGCTTGGGCTAATAGTGTTAGGCTCTTGATTAGGCTTGATGGATTGTGGATCACATGATGAGATAAAAGGAATAAGTAAAGTGTTTGAAGGTTCTTTAATAAGCTCATGAATGGGTGTTTGGCATAGTCGATTCCTAGCTAGTAGCCATTGGATCACATCCTATGCAAGTGTATGAGTGAATGGACAATATAGTGGATGGATGATAAGGGTAGATGGTGTTGTAGCCTTAGGATCATGATTAGGTTGAGGGCTAATTGGTTAGATGGATTAGGATTAGGATTAGATGAGGGTGACACATGGGATTTGGATGATGTGGCATGATTTCTTATTGTATGTCGATACACCTTGTAAATAATTGGGACAAATATTGGGAATTTATTTGTATTATGGCCTTTGGTCCTATGGTATGCATAATAATCATGTTCATCATATGAACTTTCTTCACATGGTTTAACTTCAGGAAGTTTAATGAGTTTTTCATCAAGCATCCTTTGTAAAACTATCTCAGCCACATCCTTTGGTGAAGGATTAGAATGACATGGTGATGAAGGTAATGTATGGATTGGTGGTTTGGAAAGTAGAGGGATTAATGGACTAGGAATGGGACAACATGGTGGTGTTGGGATAGGACTTGTTGTCTCATGTGTTGGCATGGGATTGGATGGTGGAGGCCACTCATATGATGCATGATCTAGATTGGTATCTCCCTTGTCAAAGGTAATTAAATCTTGCATAGGATAACTTGGGCTTTGATTTATGTACAAGGGGCCACTTGGATTTGGATATGCTTCTTGTTGCAAAGGTGAACATAGGTCTATCAATGGTACTTGGTGGTCTTGTTGAAAAGGTGTACTTAGACTTGCTTGATTTATGTACAAAGGGCTATTTGGACTTGCATGTTGTTCTTGTGAGGACACTTGGTTGCCTTGTGGATGGTTTTGGTGGTGTGTTGGAATGTTAGAATGAGGAATTGGACAATGTTGAGGTGGAGGTTGATAGTTTGATGTGGATGACACATAGGATTGAGTTGGAATTTGTTGAGGTTGGGATAGTGTTTGGACTTGTCATTGTGATATGATTTGTTGTTGTTGGAATTGTTGAATGGTTTGTTGTGATGGTTGGATTTGTTGAATTGGTTGATGTTGTTGTGGTTGGAATTGTTGATGTGATGATGATGGAGGGGTTACATAGGATAATGGTTGTTGTGATATGGGTTGATATGGATAAGGATTGTGATAGGTTGATGAAGGGTTGATATGACATGTGGAAGGTGATGACATGTAAGGTTGATGTGATGATTGGATTTGATAAGTGGCCAAGAGGTGTTGTGCATGTGCTAAGAGTTGTCACAGTTGAAGTGATTGGCTTGCTTGAGATTGAAGTTGTTGAATCATGTCATTGGCCTCTTGAATGATTTGTTGTTCTAGAGGTGATTGGCTTGCTCAAGCTTTGTGAAGTTGGAGAATGAGTTTAAATGCTAAGTCTACTAATTTTGGCATGGTGTCACACAAGTGTTTAAGTCTTAAGACATTTTTGGCAAGTGCTTGATTATGATTCAATGATGATTTGGATTGTTTGGATGAAGTTGATTTGATGATTAGGATGAAGGTGACTAGGATGAAATTTATTTGGATATGATAACTTGTTTATGTGTTTGGTGTTTATAGCTTGATTTGGCAATGTTCAAACAAATGATTATGTATATACACACACGAATCACTCACGCAAGACACATAAGCAATTTTTGACATTGAAAATGAAATGTGATGATTATTAAGCAAGCACTTGAAGAAGACACATCAACAAGCCTAATGTCTAGTCAAGTGGGTATGGCCAATTAGGTCTTAGGCTATCTATTGCACAAGGTTGACTAAGGAATTGAAAGTGAAATTCTGCCACACAGCCGGGAGAAAGGAGTAACCCACCCTTCACCTTCACTTCCCAAAGGTATAAAGTGTTGGCAAGAGACACCGTGTGGCTTCATAAGTGTTGTCATTGATGGAAACAAAGTCTATTCTACACATCTACAGTACATAATATGCCTATACCGGAAGTTAGAGTGAAGATTATTTTGGTCCGGTGGATAAAAATAGAGTATGCAACATGGTCCAACAATCAGGTCCGGATCTCTTAGATGGTGTAACTCAGTAAGTTGCAGACTTGGACAAGTCAAGAAGGGTAGCATGACTATTGTATTCCAGAGATTTAGCCTCCGTTGATAAAGCATGGAAAAGATATGAGCTTCTATGTGTTGGGTTCTAGTCAGACAGAGTAGACAGAGGAAGAACTGACAGACAGAGTACCAAACTTCAATCTGGATGTATAAAAGGTTTTGATCAAGAAATTTGTGGCATTATACACTATTGGCCAACATGAGTAATGACTTATATGTCTAATTTTTTTATGTACATCATCAACCAAGCAAGGATTCAGCCGACATAACAGAAACTTACAAATATCTCAAGTGTTCTTGTTGCCGACTATGAAGTTGTTGGAAATCCTTGATGCGGATATATATATACTCGATGGATTCAAGCTTGTGGGATATATATGTGCATGGGAAGTGGAAGAAAATATAGGAAGAAGTGTGAAAACAAAGATCTAAATCTAGAATATGATTGAAGAGTGATATTGAGTAGAGAAAGAATGAAATGTATCAGATCAGTATATAGTGCCTAATCGGAACTAAATTTTTGCATGTATAGATGTTGTTCATCAGTTTAAACATCTTGGTTTCATTTGTAAGCATTTGTAGATAGTGAGTCTCTTGTAGGCAGTGGGCCTCTTGTGAGCAGTGTGCTCGGGCAGTGAGCCCTAATTGGCAAGTGCCATTTTGTACTCTTTTATTCTTTTAACAGAGAATACAATCTTGGATTAGTCACCCTGTGGTTTTTTCCCTTAACAAGGTTTCCACGTACAAATCCTTGTGTTGTGTGTGTTAATTTCACTTCTGTTCTTATGGTTTCTTATGCCTTCATGTTTTGATATATCATTGAATATTGAGATAATAAAAGAAAGTAAAAATTAAGGATAACTAATTCACCCTCCCCCCTCTTAGTTATCTGCCTTGTTTCCAACAATTGGTATCAGAGATAAGTTCCTCTGAACAAGCCTAATAGCTCGAGGAAGATTTGGGAATCTCAATGGATGCATATGGTATGATAGAACAAATTCAGTCAACCTTAGATGATCTTGAACAATCCCACTCTGAGGTCAATAATTTGAGAGAAAAACTCAAGGAAGCTGATGATTTCATCAATGAGCTGAAAGAAAAACTTAGTAATTCTATGAAAAAGAGAAAGAACTACTCCAGAAATTAGCAAATTAGAATGAAGCCAATAATACTGATGAGGATCTAAATGAGAAAACTAAGCTATGTGAGAAGCTATCAAAAGAAGTCATTATGATAAGACATGAAATGGAATCAGGGGTTATGAAATTCACCCAAGAAATTGAAGAGAAGAGAAAGACTGAAGATAACCTAAAACAATCCCTCAAGGAGAAAATAGAGGACTGCCACAAAATAGACAGAATAATTAGGCATCTTGAATCTGATCTTGAAGAAGCCAGAGACAATGAAGAACAACTTGAGAGCCAAATAGACACTCTTAAACAAAATCTTGAATCTGCAAATGAATACAAAGAAAAATTCAAGATAAGCTCAGCCCAACTAGAAGTTCTTCTTGAAAGTCAAAAGAGGGTAGATGATAAGCATGGCTTGGGATATGAGAAAGGTGAAAGCTCTGAATCTGGTCAAAGGAACTTTGGATCAAGAAGTCAAAGAAACAGGCTTAGAAGACCTCCAATAAGGAAACCAAATGCCCAAAGATATCCATCTCTCAATGGAAATTGCTTCAATTGAAACAAATTCACTCATAAAGCAACTCAGTATATGAACAAAATGAATTAGAACAATTCATCCTTCTCCGGTCAATGTTTTAGTTGCAAAAGGTATGGTCACAAATCTCACGAATGCAGAAATATGCAAATGAACAATTCTTTCAATGGTAGATGATTTACATGTAATAGAATGGGCCATATGGCTAACCGGTGCAGATCAAAAGGATATCAACCAAATAGGCAGAAAAATGTTGTGTGTTACAATTGCAATAAATCTGGTCATATAGCCAGATTCTGCAGAAGCAGAAATCATGATGAAAGAGGTCTGGTAAAATATGATCAAAAACCAGATAAAGGCAAAGGTAAAGTAAATGAAGATGAAGTTCAAAAGGAGATGAGCAATATTTGGGTAAAGAAGAGTACAATGAATATTGGAGATGGATCTACACCGGAATCCAGTGCTGATAATCCTTCTAGAAACTAACAAGTGAGCTCTAGCTTAGGGGGAGCTATAGAGAAAATCTTATTCCCCCAGCCAGTTGGTAAGTGCCTGAATTCAACACATTGAGTAAACATCTAATGTTGCAGATTAAAGGGTTCCTATAAAATCCCCCAAAGAACTTTTAGTCAGAATGTGAAAGGTCCGCATGAAGTTTTACAAGGTTTATGACCACTTGAGTAGATCCAGTTTTGACAACCATCCAGTATTGACAGAACAATACAAATTGATCCAGTATGATCTGCAAATACTGTTGACCTATTTTTCCTCCAGCAGGAGTCAAATATTTCAAGCAGCATTAGTCAGTGTGCTTATCCCCAATGTAAGCTATATTTGTGGGTCTGAACCCAAATCTCAGGGTCTAAAGCTAGACTGAAGAAGCTTACCATGTGAAAGAGCTTAAAAAAATAGGCAAGTTTACTTTTTACATCACCCCAAAATTTGCTAAAATAAGGAGGTTATGTATGGTCAATGTTCTGGTCAAACTTGATTTTCCAAGGGGGGGTGATATTCCTAACATCAGGTGATATTTTGAACATCAGGTGATATTTGAAATATCACCTAATCTTTGAAATATCACCCGATATCTGAAATATCACCTGATATCCGAAATATCACCCGATGTTTTCCATATCACCCCGATCTCTGAAATATCACATGATGTTTTCCATATCACCCCGATCTCTGAAATATCACCCGATGTTTTCCATATCACCCCAATCTCTGAAATATCACCCAATATTTTTCAAGATCACCCCGATCTCTAAAATATCACCTGATGTTTTCCATATCACCCTGATCTCTGAAATATCACCTGATGTTTTCCATATCACCCCGATCTCTGAAATATCACCCGATCTTTGAATTGACCGAAGCTTTGACCACCTGTGTCTCCTCCATCCTAGTGAATTTTGACATGATGTAAGAGGCAAAAATGCATGTTTTTGCCTCCTCTTTCATTTGGTGGGCTTTTCAGAGGAATATTCTCACTTTTCAATTTCGGGTCTGGATTTGCATATTTGGATGAAGTGACATTTCAACGACCATTTTGGGACAGATGCAGATATTTCTTGCATTCATTGCTGCACAAAGAGGAAGCAACTCGCATTCATGATCAGAAAGTATCTCTCCACCACCTTGTTTCAAACGCTGCATATAGTCATGGTTGAGGATAAACACGCAAGCTGCTCGCATTCAATACCAAAATATCTTCCATTGTTTTAGGGGAGCAGAAAGATGATGCAGTAGCTTGCATTGATGACTCCAAAATATCTTCTACCTGCCCTGTTCCAAATCTTTTGTGCCATTACTCCTAGCAGCTGGGACGTCCCTTTAGAGTTTTTTTATTGGCAGCTCTCTGACCAAATTGTGTAACCGACTTAGGTTAGAGTGAAATGCTATATAAGCTGAGACTTATGTGGTAAATAGGGTTGGAAATTGTTTTAACATTCTGGTCTTTCTATTTCCAAACAAAGTTTTCATATACTGTAATCTTGCCTTTCCGTTGGATATATGCAAGTTATTTTACCTCCTTTGTTGATTTTCTAGTTCTGTGTGAATCTGCATGAGGTTCTGTATGAACGTTCTGTTCCTCTCAACCCTATTGCACCTTGCCTCTGCTAGAATCATCTAATTTGTGTATGTTTACTTGATGTATCTGATTATATTGTGCATTTTCTCAGTGTTGTGGAAGTCTCTTTTAATCTGTCTGGTGCATCACCCTTTGTTTTCAAGTTTTCTATTTCATCTTCATTTTAAAGCTTTCCCTCTCCCTTTTCCCCTCAAAGTTCAATAGTTTTAGGTGATATCCAGTCAAGGAAGCCAGCCTTCTCTGGAGGTTTGATCTCATTTAGCAAAGTCCCACACTTAGAAATCATTCCCATGTTACTCTAGATTGTTGAAGTTTCACAACTGCAAGCAATGGTGCAAATTTGGGTGATAACAACTTTGGCATGCCCGGTGGGACTCTTCACAAGTTTTATTGCTGGTTTTGATGTGTAACCAGTGATTGTCAGACCTGTATGAGGTTAAAACTTGCATATCTAGTGACTCACACTGAGGAAGGACAAGCAGATCAGTTCTGCTGATACATTTTTATGAGAAAGATTCAAACCAGGAGTTCAAGCTCATTTGATTATTTGTAGCTGTCTCCACCTAGAAGGCAGAGTAGAACTACAGTAAGGACTTTTGTTTCTAAAAGAGTATAGTCAACTCCACCAAATTTTAGGCCAAGTGCATCTGTAGTTCCCACACCAGCTCAAGTAAACCTACCTCTAGCCATTCCAATGGCAAGAAATCATCCATTTGTGGCTTTTGATGGGGGTAGCCGACTGAATTTGACAGTGCACGATGCCATACCTATGGTAGCTTTGAAGAGTCTGCCCTATTTTACAGGGGAGAATCAAACTACCCCTATTGAGCATATTAGAGACGTAGCATCTCTATGTGGAGTACATTATGTCACCCAGGAAAATGTTGCCATCAGGCTGCTAGCTGCCTGATTCAAAGGGAAAGCCTTGCAATGGTTTAGGAGTTTACTAGTTCAGACCATAGCAACTTGGGATGATCTAGGTGACAAATTGAACAAGTAGTTTCAAGATAAATCAGACAACTTGTCATTGGTTGAACAAATGACAACTATAAAGAGAGCCCCCCAGGAGCAAATGATGGATTTCAACTTCAGATTTCAGAAGACATGGGACAAAATTCCTACCATGGTAATACCTCTAGCTAAATATGCTTTTCTATATTTTTTGAAAGCCCTAAATAGTGATATTTTAGTGATGATACAATCATTAGGAGGTACTAGCTTACCTGATGCATATGAAATTGCCATTAGAGTAGAGAATAGCCTGATTCAGGATGGAAAAATAGCACCTAGACCACCAGTGCTTATTTTTCCTGAGATTCAGGCTTCAATGCCTTTGCTAATCCCATATTTTGCCCCTTTACCCACTACTGCAGCATTACCAAGCACTGCCAATTTTGAACCAGCTGCCTCTAGTTCATCTCAAGAGTTGAAAGAGATAAAAAATAGTCAACAAAAGATAGAGAGCATCCTTCAAACTTTTGGCAATGAGCTGGTGAACATAAAGAAGTAGCAATCCCAGAGCAGGCAGCCTTATCAGCAACCTAGTCAAGGGTAGAATCAACCATATCAAGGGCAAAATCAGCCTTACCAAGCTAACAGGCCTCCATATCAAGGCAACTACCAAGGTGCCAGGCAAAATGTGAATCAAAGGCCTTTTCAGCCTTATAATTCAGCACCTATTAATGCAGTAAGGGACATTGTCCCTACTCAGAACAACCTTGCAGCTGAGTATGAATGGTGCTATCTGTGCAATCAGCCACACAGTCAAGCAGCCTGCTCGAATGGGGTTATAAATCAGGCTTTAATGGTGCAAAATGTGGCAGTCTCATAGCCAAACACACCAAATGATGGAGTTGCACAACAATAGGAGCAACCTCAGAATGATTCTACCTTTATGAATTGGCAAGAAGGTGAATTCTATGGCGTTAATAGTGATAACACCTCAGTTATAGCTAATACAAGAGCCAAGAAGAGGGGTTATGAGATAGACCAAATAGCAAATAAAGAGAAAGGACATGGTGCTTCTACATCACACATTCCCCATATTCTACAAAGAAATAACCCAGCAGCAGCAAGGGAGATGCCTCACTTGTAAGCAGAGATTGCTACTACAAAATCAAATTAGAAGGTAAGTGCCATTCCACCTTTCAATATTATTGAAAATATGAAAAAGATGAATGTGACAATGTCCATGTGGGATTCCCTAGCCATCCCTGGCCAAAAGAAGATGTTACAATCTGCCTTATCTGATTTGAAAGTATCCAATGATACAACTGTTGACCCAAATAGGGTTGTCCTTACCAATTCATTTGAGGATAACAACAAACAGCTTAACAAAAGTGCCAAACCACTCCCATTTTATGTATCATTGATAGTTGGAGACAAATTAGTACATAATTGCATGGTGGATAGCCGAGCAAGTAGTTCTGTGATGCCTAAACAAATTACAGACCAATTAGGGCTCAAGTACCAACCCCTTGAGAAGGGTGTACTCCAATTAGATGGCATAGTTGTTAATACTGTGGGTGTAAGAAAAGACCTAAGTCTCACTCTACATACTTGTCCTAATGTTTCCATTTCCCAGGAGGTGTTCATCATAGATTTGCCTCCTTATTTTGCCATGTGCTTATCAAGAGAATTTATCGCCAAGATAGGAGGATATTTATCCTTAGACTGGTCCCATATATTTTCCAGGTCCAGATATGGCACCAAAGTAATCTTAAAGTCTGAGTTTCTTTCCAATCATCACATAGAACCTTACACACCAAGTGTTGTTAATGCAAATTACATTATTTCTGATGACCCTGAATTAGTTGCTGCTCAAGAAGTACAAGCTGAAAGCATACCAGAGGTACTCTTAAGGGAGTGGGCCTTAGAAAATAATGTCGATGATCCTGAAGGACACATCCAAGAAACTGGTATGGGGGTTTACATACTGCATGAGCATGAAACAACAATACCAAATCTTGTAAAAGATGTTGAACGACAGACAGAACAACAAAATGAGGTGTGGAAAATGTACTTTGATGGCTCAAGGAGCAGGAATGGATCTGGTGGTGGTGCAATGCTAGTGTCACCACAAGGTGAAAAATATTTTTCTTCTTTCCGTTTTGCCTTTGCATGTACAAACAACACTGTTGAATATGAAGGATTAATTCAAGGTTTGCAGTGGGCAAGAAAGAGGAAAATAGGCTGTTTGCAGGTCTATGGTGACAGTGAACTCATTGTGAATCAGGTAAGAGGACTGCATCTTACAAAAAGTGATGTTCTGAAATGCTACAGACATAGGGTGTGGGACCTGATTGAAGAGTTTGAAGCTTTCAACCTGATCTCTATTCTAAGAAATCAGAACTATCATGCTAATAGATTAGCTACAATTGGGGCTCAATTTGACATCCCCAGTGATATTCAAAGGGAGAAGGTACAACCTCATGTAAAAATAGTTGATAGGCCCTCTATCCCTAATAATAACATTCATTGGCAAGTTTTTGAAAGTGATGAGCAGATCCTACATTTCTTGTTAGAAGAAGATGAATTTTCTATGATAAATCAGGATAAGCTCAAACAACAATATGGCAATGATCAAATTGTTCAGTTGAGAACAAACAAACTGCCCAAGGGATTGGTAACCTTGGAATCACTTTTTAGTATAGATGATTAGCTGAAGAAAAGAAAAACTAGCATGCAGGTTAAAGGAGAGCACTATGAGGAGCTAGAAATTTTCAAAGGTAAGCTCCTTAAAATCGGTAAAATCTGCTCATCTGAGGACAGAAGAGCTTTTATTGCTCTTTGTCAAGAATTTGAAGATGTGTTTGCTTGGGATTATTCAGACCTAAAAGGGTTCGACCCTCATATTGCCCAGCACACCATAAAGTTAGAACCAAGTACTAAACCTGTGAGGCAGAAGCAAAGACCTTTAAATCCAAAGCTTGAGCCTCTAATGATTAAAGAGCTGACCAAGCTGATTGAGGGGAAAATCATTTTTCCAATCAAACATACTTCTTGGGTCTCCAACCTTGTCCCTATGAGAAAGAAGAATGGAGAGATTAGGTTGTGTGTTGACTTCAGAGACCTCAATAGAGCCTCCTTAAAAGATCACTACCCATTGCCTTTAATGGAGTAAATTCTATAGGTTGTGGCTGGCTCAGAAAGGTTTTATTTGCTTGATGGATTTTCTGGTTACAATCAGGTGTTAGTCAAGGAGGAGGATCAGTTCAAGACTGCTTTCACCACCAAATGGGGCACCATGGCCTACAAAAGGATGCCTTTTGGTCTCTCAAATGCTGGCTCAACTTTTTAGAGAGCCATGGATATGGCCTTTAAGGGTTTACTCTATAAATTGGTGCTGGTATACCTTTATGACATAACAGTCTTTTCTGAGAATGCATCTGAGCATTTATCCCACTTGAGGCAAGTTTTTGAGAGATGCAAAGAATTTGAGATATCCCTTAATCCAAGCAAATGCATTTTCATTATGCATGAAGGCAAATTGTTAGGGCACATTGTGTCAAAAGAAGGCATTACCATTGACGCCGAAAGGGTAAGAGTTATTCTGGAGCTGCCTTTACCTAGTCACAAGAAGGGGCTACAAAGTTTTATTGGTAGAATTAATTTTCTGCAAAGATTCATCCCTGAAATTGCAAATCTTTTGAAGCCTTTGACGTCTATGTTGAAGAAGAATACAGTTTTTAGTTGGACAAAAGAGGCCAAACTCAGCTTCGAGTCCATAAAGGAGGTGTTAGCGGCCACACCAACTCTGGTGAATCTTGACTTTTCTAAAGATTTTATTTTGTATGCTTATGGTGGTCTGGATACAATCTCTACAATCCTGGTACAATAGCAGAGTAAGGGTTTTGAGCAACCAATCATTTTCTTCAGTCAGGGGCTGGAAGAGTATGAGAAGAGGTATAGCTTTATTTAGAAGCACATCCTTGCAGTGATAAGGAGCCTCAAGAAGTTTCGGCATCTTATTTCTAATAATAAGATACATTTGATGGTGGTTAACCCTAGTGTGAAGGAGTTCCTGTTAAGCAAAGATGTTAATGAGAAAAGGGCTGGTTGGATCACCAAAGTCATGGAATATGACGTGGAGATCAAGATAACCAAGCTGGTTAGAGGTAGGGGACTCAGCAAACAACTTGCTACCAGTTCTGAGAATGAAAAAGAGAAGCAGGATGAGGTGCTCCTGACCATTGAAGATACACCTCAAGATAATGCAACAGTAGTTGGCACAAGTTGGGTTAATAACATGACTCAATTTTTGCAAACTGGTAAATGGCCAACAGGTCTAGATAGAACCAAAAGAAGATATTTCAGACTGCAATCCATTCCATATGTTTTAATAAATGACATCCTTTTCAGAAAGGACTTTAATGGTGTATTGTTAAGGTGCATTGATAAAGGTTAGACTGACAAGGTGCTACATGAATTTCATGATGGAACAACAAGGGGTCATTTTGCCCCAAAGACTACTGCTTGGAAAATAATGAGAGCTAGATATTACTGGCCCAGCTTATTTAAGGATGCCCATGCATGGGCTAGAAAATGTGTAAAATGTGTCGTTTTTGTAGGGAAAGAAAGGCTGCCAGCCTTACCTCTTTGGCCAATTCAAGTAGAGCAGCCCTTCATGAGATGGGGTATTGACTTCATAGGTCCCATTAACCCACCATCAAGTGCAAGCCACAGGTGGATACTTACAGCTACAGACTATTTCACAAGGTGGACTGAAGCAGTGGCTCTAAAGGAATCAAATGAGAATGCTATTTTAAATTTTTATCAAGATTTGATATCAAGATTTGATATCTAGATTTGGAGTGCCTGAGTCTATCATCTTAGACAATGCTTTGGCCTTTGTAGGATTGAAAATAACTAACTGGGCTATTAGGAATGGGATCTATTTGAATACTTCATCAAATTATTACCCATAGGGTAATGGTTTGGCTAAATCTACAAATAAGAATCTCATAGGGATCATTAAAAGATCAATGGAGGATAACCAGAAGAACTGGCACACCAATCTGAAATTTGCTCTATGTGCAGATAGAATAAATCCTAAAAGGTCTATTGGGAACTCCCCATATCTACTAGTGTATGGAAAAGAGGCAAGATTGGTTGTCTCTGTGGAACTACCAACACTAGACATTATGAATCAGCTGGAGATGTTTGAAGAGGAAGACCCCATGGCCATCAGATATGCTCAGCTTATAGAGCTTGAAGAAATTAGAGACAAGGCTATGAAAACTATGGAGTATCATCAGCTTCAGACCAAAAGAAATTTTTATCAGAAGGCCACTCCCAGAATCTTGAAGGAGGGTGATATGGTGCTCAAATGGGATGAATTGAAGAGCAGGCTAGGAAAACACTCCAAGTTTGACAACATGTGGAGTGGCCCATTTCTCATTACTGAATGCAAGGAGCGCAATGCATTTCAGTTATCAAATATGGATGGACAAAATTTGCCTATCCCAGTTAATGGGTTACACCTGAAGATGTGTTTTGAGGTATGACTGCTTTGTAAATCAGTAGATTAGGTCTCTGTGCTTTTAATAAGTGCTGCTGCACATTAGTTTAGATTCCTTTTGCTTTCCCTAAGTGTTGTCTAGCACAGTTGGGGGGTTGCTTTCAACATTTCTGTCTTGGGTTGGTCTTCCAATGTTCTTCACTGATGTGCTGAGTTGCTAAAGTCAGAAAATATCTGTATATTTTAGTCTATGTATGACTCCATGCCCAATGGATGCTCAAGGCCACTAATCTAATTGTTTAGCAGGCAAACATCCCATAGAAGTCACCAAATTGTTGACCTATTTTTCCTCCAGCAAGAGTCAAATATTTCAAGCAGCATCAGTTAGTGTGCTTATCCCCAATGTAAGCTATATTTGTGATCTTGAGGTCTGAACCCAAATCTCAGGGTCTGAAGCTTGTCTAAAGAAGCTTACCATGTGAAAGAGCTTGAAAAAATAGGCAAGTTTGCTTTTTACATCACCCTAAAATTTGCTAAAATAAGGAGGTTATGTATGGTCAATGTTCTGGTCAAACTTGATTTTCCAAGGGGGTGATATTCTGAACATCGGGTGATATTCGAAATATCACCCGATCTTTGAAATATCACCCAATATCCAAAAATTCACCTGATCTTTTCCATAGCACCCGATATCTGAAATATCACCCGATGTTTTCCATATCACCCCGATTTCCAAAATATCACCCGATGTTTTCCATATCACCCTGATCTTCAAAATATCACCCGATGTTTTCCATATCACCCCGATCCTCGAAATATCACCTGATGTTTTTCAAGATCACCCTGATCTCCGAAATATCACCCGATGTTTTCCATATCACCCCAATCTCTAAAATATCACACAATGTTTTCCATGTCACCCCAATCTCTGAAATATCACCTAATCTTTTAGTTGACCAAAGCTTTGACCACCTGTGTCTCCTCTGTCTTGGCAAATTTTGACGTGATGTAAGAGGCAAAAATGCATGTTTTTGCCTCCTCTTTCATTTGGCGGGCTTTTCAAAGGAATATTCTCACTTTTCAATTTTAGATCCGGATTTGCATATTTAGACGAAGTGACGTTTTAGCAACCATTTTTGGGCAGATGCAAATATTTCTTACATTCATTGCTGCACAAAGAGGAAGCAGCTCGCATTCTTGATCAAAAAGTATCTCTCCACTGCCTTGTTTTAGATGCTACATACAGTCGTGGTTGAGGATAGACACGCAAGCTGCTCACATTCAATACCAAAATATCTTCCACCGTTTCAGGGGAGTAGAAAGATGATGCAACAACTTGCATTGATGACTCCAAAATATCTTCTACCTTCCCTATTCCAAATCTTTTGTGCCATTACTCCTAGCAGCTGGGACGTCCCTTCAGAGTTTTTTTGATGGCAGCTCTCTAACTGAATTGTGTAACTGACTTAGGTTAGAGTGAAATACTATATAAGTTGAGGCTTATGTGGTAAATAAGGTTGGAAATTTTTTTGGCATTCTGGTCTTTCTATTTCCAAACAGAGTTTTCATATACTGTAATCTTGCCTTTCCGTTGGATATATGCAAGTTATTTTACCTCCTTTGCTGATTTTCCAGTTCTGTGTGAATCTGCATGAGGTTGTCTATGAACGTTCTGTTCCTCTCAACCCTATTGCACCTTGCCTCTGCTAGAATCATCTAATCTGTGTATGTTTACTTGTTGTATCTGTTTATATTGTGTATTTTCTCAGTGTTGTGGAAGTCTCTTTTAATCTGTCTGGTGCATCACCCTTTGTTTTCAAGTTTTTTGTTTCATCTTCATTTTAAAGCTTTCCCTCTCCCTTTCCCCTCAAAGTTTAGTAGTTTTAGGTGATATCCAGTCAAGGAAGCTAGCCTTCTCTAGAGGTCTAATCTCATTTAGCAAAGTCCCACACTTAGAGATCATTCCCATGTTACTCCAGATTGCTAAAGTTTCACAACTGCAAGCAAGGGTGCAAATCTAGGTGATAACAAATACAATACTCTGATCTGCGGATCTAGAAGAAAGTCTTTGAGGCACTTGGATGTTATTAACACACTAAGGTACTAGTTTGAAGATCCATGAAAAGCTCACTTGAGAAGCAAGGTAACCTGATGACTTAAAAGTTTGTGCATTTATTACAAAAGGGAATTAGGTTTTTGTGCAAGGATAAAAAGTTTTTTTTCACTCATTATTTACACACTTGCACTCACGAAGAAGAAAGAAGAGCTCTGAGAAGAGATCCTATAGTTTACTCAAGTTCAAGCTGAAGATCAAATTCAAATAGAAAATTGCTCCAACATCTGCTTCAAACCCTAAGGCATGAAAAGATGCTTCCCTTCTACAAATTCTCTCCAGATTTCTTTGCTAAAATGGCTACTCCAATGGTTGTTAATATCTCTAAAAGGCCGAGACCAAAATTCAAAAAACACCCTTACAAGTCACTAGAAGTTGATCCCTTGGGTGTATGCATTTTCCAGTATTCTGCACGGTGTCTTGCATGTAGATGATATTAGGGTTTATATCCATGCAAACATCAAAGATTTTGGAGACTCAAAATTGATCAACATCTATCAAAAATAGTTAATAGATGAGAATTTTGAACTCAAACCTGAATTCAAGACCCTAAGGGACAAACACTTCAAACTTTGCATACATTTTCTATCTTTTGCAGAAGACGAATGGGTCTAGTATGTTCTAAGTAGGATGCATGCTAATTTTATGTGGCTAATGAGGCCATTCAAGATAACAAAATATGCCATCATGGCTATGACCGGACTGCATTCAACTGGTGGGTTACCCACACTCAAATTTGTAAAGAACCAAATGGTAACTGAAGCCACTGGATCAAAATTTGACAAAAGAGTAATGACTATAGATGACATCACGGATGTCAAATTTGCTTCAATGATAATTGGCTACAAAATCTACCACTCAAGTAGGAAAAATTCTGTGTCTGGTACAACAATCTATTATGCATATCAGATGCTAAAGGAAGATGCAGATTATGATCTGTGTGAGCTTCTACTGAGTCAACTAATGGAAAAATTGCAGAAGATCAAGAAAGATAAGAAAAACTCTTTCAAATATGGCAATCTAATATTGTGTCTATTTTTCTACTATATGAATGAGCTACCTAGATCAAAGGGTTGGGTCTGGCAAAATGATAAACCCGTTGCAATTCAAATTAGAGATTACATGTAAGGACTTGATAAAGCTCAAGCGCAAGACTCAACTCTCTGGAGTTACTTCAAGAATTTCCAAAGCATGATGCATGCTAGAGAGAGAATACCACAATCAATAGTTGAGAAATACAAAGACACAGTATGCTTCATGGTTGACACTGATCAATAACTAATGGAGGCAGTTGAGCCAAGAACTGTGCGGATAATGCCCATGGGATATGAGGTTGATAAAAACATTTTGGAGGTACATGTTCAACACGTGTTGAGCCAACCTAAAGACACTGAAGTAGAAAGGTTTGGCACCTTTGAAGAGATAAGCATAAAAATACATGTTGAATTAAGGCAGCCTGAGATAAAGAGAAAAGTAAGAAAGGAAGTTGAAGAATTTGCCAAAGATTTGGCATATCAAAGGAGGCAGTAGATGCCAATAGAGATAAAATAGAGAAGATAGAAAAAAAAAGACAAGAAGCAAAGAAAGAAAGCATTTCAGTGCAAGCCTCTTCCCGGACTAGATCTTCCAAGAGTTCTACTCCTATCACTCCTAAAAGATCAAAGACTACCAAACTAAAAGTCAAGCCATCCGGGAAAGGAGAAAAGAGAATGAAGACCAAAGCCACAAGGTCATACATGAGCCAAAAGGATGATGAAGAGACAGAATCAGATGAGGAAATTAAGAAAATGAAGAAGAAAAGAACGTCTGGGAAGTCCTTTGATAGTAGAAATGAGGAAGAGAAAAAATAGGAATTTGTTGAGAAACCCACTCTTTCAATTGAAGACATCATTAAGGCAGTCACTGTGGATAGAAATCTATAGCCAATAATAGAATTTTATGATGAATACAATGATGCAGACAAGAGAATACTTGAGGAGGCAACTGTTAGGTATTTGAATATCTATAACAAAGAATTCATTGAAATAATTTCATTAATTCCTAAGAGCCTAGAAGAAGTATTGGAGCAAAGACTGATGGTAAGAGTTTCCATTGATGTCAAAAGTGTGTTCAGTTGATGATGTAAGTTGTTGCAGGACATCAAGAGGAGATAGTTATTCATTGCTTAGTCAGTTCACAAAGATGTGGAGTTGGTTTGGTTCTAGTATGTTTTGCTTTGAAGGAGCTTAGTTGATTAAGTCATAACTTGTAGGAAGTTTTAGGTGTTCATAATGTTCTTCATGGTTAAAGTGACATGTGATGTCAATCGTTAGGTAATGTTGTCAGTTCATATGAAGTTGTTGTTTCATGATGCTTTCATTTGATCAGGATATCTTCATGACACTCACATTGGTGCTTTGGATTAAGAGGATTAGATTAGAGATACTCGGGAGTATCAAAGATGTCAAGAAAGCTTCATTTATGTCTTCATCATCAGGACTATCTATATGATGTTGTCTTTGATGTTTATAAGATCATTACTGAGAGAGTTGAGTTGTTGTGCATCTTCACAAGTTGTTCACTTATGGAAAGAATCAATCAGGAGTTTTTTATTCAATCAGGATAAATGTGTTTCATGTTTGATGATCATGTTTCAAATCAGAAGTGGCAGGTTGAGGTTCAAAGTTAGCTCTGAGTATCTTTTGGTTTCTTACAAGATTAAGGTTTATATTACAAGGAGGCAAAGGAGGCAAAATTCTTTAAAACCCTAGTTTCAAAATATATATTGAGTCTATTCAAAAGCTCTTTTGAACAAACATCATACGTTTTGTTTCATTTGAATGTTGACCAGTTCTAAAGGTAAAACATAACTTAAGTTAAGCATTTGAGGGTCTATTTTCATTTTGTCACCAGCCCCATCCACTTCCTTACCAGTTGCACTAGTTCTATTCTTTATGTGAATGGGTGGTAAATGTGATCAAAGGTCTCTTTTTAAAGTTCATCGGGCGTGTGTTTATCAATCAACGGTCTAAGTTTAAATTTAAGCCCCGATCTATTACCAACTACTTTGATGGTCTTTTAAATGTCATAACTTTGTGATATATTTAGAAACCTATTATCAAGGCAGCTTTTGTGTGCTTAAAGCTATTTTCATAAAGGATTATTTCTATTTTCTTCTCACATGACTTGGAAACAAATAGGAGGCAAATTCTATTCTTTTTTCTAAAAGCAAGGAAATGAAAGTTTTTTTTAAAGGAAACAATTTTTTTTTAAAGAGAGATTTTTTATTGGCCTCCTTATGAGAAGACTAAATGTTTTTGGAGAGTCTTTTTACTTTTCTTGCAGATGAATGAGAGAGATTTTTTAAGATATTATTGAGAAGATAAAGATTTTGATTGCAGGAATATGCAGAGAAGAATTTGAGGAGATTTTATAAGGCAAATATTTTGGCACAAAAAGATTTTTTTTTTGGTGAGAAGATTATGTTTTTGATGAAGATTTTTAGCAGAGAAGGTGAAAGGTTTTCATTGACAAAATTGAATGGAGAAGATTTGTCTTGTGAGAAAATAAAGGATTTTATTTTATGAGAAAATATGAATCAGGGAGAAGAAGAAAATAAATAACATATTGAAGATTTATTTATTGTTTTTGTTTGCAATCAGAGAATGTGTTTTTGCAGGAATATGAATCAAAATTGAAGAGATTGAAGGGAAGATGAAAGATTGAAAAGTATTTTTTTTGCAGGTGAATTAATTTTTCTTATGAAGATGAATGTGAAAGGTGAAAAGACATTCAATTTACATATAATGGTTTTTCAGGTGCATTGAAATTGAGAGTTTTGGGTAAGGACCAAATATGCAGTGTTGAAAGCATTTTTATACAGGTGATTGTGTGGTTCATCATGCAAGGTTGCAGATTAATGATGAAGACAATTTTATGAAAATCCTGTTAAAAAGAAATATGAGATACATTTCCTTGATTAGGTGAATTAGATGATTCAATGATAAAATATCAAAGGATTGGAATGATGGAATATATGTTGCAGATGAGTTGATTTGAATGGTGCAAATCAAATTGAGCAGCAATCACTTCTTGCACATGAGATTTTTAGTCCAGATTGATTGAGAAATGCCAATGAGGCACAACAGTATGCCAGTGAGGCTTGTAGGTTGGTAAGACCATTTGTTAGTGAGACACTTACATTAGCCAGTGAGGCTTGTAAAGATATTTTCAAGGTTAAGCCAGTGAGGCAGTTTTTGGAGTGGTTTTTCTACCCCAGGAGGGTTTTCCACTCGTGCAAATTTGTGTCATGTCTCATATTGTTTTCATCTGTATTTGTGTATGTTAATACTTTGCTTATAAGGTTTTGTTCTCTTTCTTCATTCTTAGTCTTGTGCAGATGTGTTTGAAAAATCAATGATATCTTTCTCTCCTTGTGCTTTGAAAGTTAAAGTTTGCAAAAAGATTTGAAAATGTACACAACACTAATTCACCCCCCCTTTCAGTGTTGTCTTGGACTCCTACAATTGGTATCATAGCCATTTTCCCTTTTTTGAAGTCTAATAGGCTTGGGTAGGTCCTGTGTGTGGAGTTCAATGGGTAAGTGCAGAAGAAATAAGAACATGAGAAATGTCAAGCTTCATTCTAGTAAAATGACATCTTCCATATCAAATCTAGATGTTGATGTAAAGTTAGTTGATAAAGATGTTCTCCAAGTTGAATCTGATATTGTCTTAGAAGAAAAAGTTTCAGAAGTTCCTCAGTTTTATGGTTTAAATTTTTCAGTTTGGTGTATGAGAATGCAAATCTATTTATCCTCTTTAGGATATGATGTATGGATGTCTGTTGAGAATGGATATTCTAACTCTACAAATAAGAAAGAGGCTCTTGAATGCAGTCATATAGCCAAGAAGGTTATTTTATTTGGTTTATCTAATGATATTTCTTATAAGGTTGTGCAGTGTGAAACCGTTCAAGATATCTGGAAAGAACTAATAAGAATTTATCAAGGTAATGATAAAGAAGAGAACAATTTGGTGTCTAATGAAAGTGACCATGAAAGAAGACAATCACAATCAGATTCAGAAAAAGTTAACATCACAAGTGATGATGATCAAGAATATGATGAACAAGACTATGAGATTGATTTGGAAGGAGAGCTCATATATGTTCTAACTGAACTCAAGAATTATAAGGAGAATAAGAAATTAATGTTGCAGTTGCAGCAAGAAAGAGATTTAAAAGACAAAGCACTATCTGACCTTGAAGATACTAGAAGTCTGATTATGGATTTGAGGAATCAAGTTAGTGAATCAGATAATTAATTATTAGTCTGAAGATGGAGATTCAGGAAGCTAAGAGGATTATTGATATAACAAAGGTTGAATTGGAAGCTAAATTAGTTGAATGACAAAAACTTGAAGGAGAAATAGTTTCTTTAAGAAAAGATCTTGAGAATGTTAGAAAGCAGTTGGAAAAGAATTTGAAGTTTGAAGAAAGTTCAAATAAGTTGCATGAGATGTTTGGTAAACAAAAAATTTATGGAGACACTACTGGACTTGGCTATGAAAAAGGAGAATGTTCAAAAGCCAGAGAAATTCCCAGAAGGAAAATTGATTTAAGTCATCATGTTGCTGCCACAGAAGGTAAAAGGAAGAGTGAAGCTGAATAGAAAACCAGAGATAAATTTGTGCACAATCAAAGAAGGAATTTTAGAAAACCTGTTGCTATAAGACAAGAATACATGTACAGGTATAACTATTCATTTAATGGTTATTGTTATACTTGTAATCAATTTGGTCACAAATCAGTTAATTGTAGAAGGAATACTGATATTGTTTGTTACAAGTGCAATAATGTTGGACACATTCAAAGAAACTAAAAAATGAATAGAAGGTATGATTCTACATGGAAGCATAACATAATTGCTTAGGGGATGTCAAAAAGGTATTATCAGCCATTTGATTATGATTACAACATAATTTGTTATAATTGGAACACTCTTGGACACAAAGCACAGAGTTGCAGAATATATGCTTCACCTGATTTGAAAAAGTTGAAATGGAAAGAGGAAGAAAAGGTTTGGAGGAAGAAAGCACTGGTGAAAATTTGGAAGCAGAAAGAAAGTAAAGAGAAGTTAGAATCTAAGCTTGTGCATCTTGCACAAGTCATTTCATCTATTGCATAACATAGCATGAAGTAAGGGGGAAGGTATCAAATGTTCTATCAGTTAACCCCAAGGAGTTTCAGGAAGGAGATCATTTGATATGATGATCTTATTCATCTATCATTCTTGCCATGCTTTGAAATAGTTGATGATGATGTTGCTAACAATGTTGATGTTTATTATGTGATAGTGTTTCAAGTGTTCTTTGGCTCATTATGATTTCAAGATATTGAAAAGGTGTTTTAGAACTACAAATGGACAAATTGTTCTTGATCATGTTAATGATTACAAAGGTTGTATTGACATGATATTGCAATTCAAAATGTTGTTACAAGAAAAACTTGGTGTTTAGTCTTGATGGGCTAATTTGAATGATAAAGTCAAGAGGCAGGAGTTCTTGTTGATTACAGTATGTTTCAGATGTGGTTTTGTATATATCAGATTTGACAGTGTGTTGTAAAAAGATGTGCAAGAACAACAGGATGGTCTTCATTCTTTTCATGTCAAAAGGATTGGTTGTAGGATGATAAATCATGTTGGATGCCTGTGGCAAGGACATTTCTTTGTGATATATATATTTTTCATGTTGATCTTTATTTGTGAAAAGTGTAGTCTTTGCATGAAATTCAAGTTCATATAATTCATATCAAGGAGTTAGTTTGATGATCATATCTATTACTTTGTTGAGTTATGACATGTGTCTTGGAGCTTTCAGGTGGTTTGAAGATAATGTCAAAAGAAGATGATAAACTAGATATATTAAAGAGTTTCTGATGTTTCATTGATGATCTTCCTCTCTAATTTGTTTTAGATAGTGTTCTTCAAGCTATGACATTGATGGTGATATCTTGTATTTCTTTAGAGGAAGTTAAAGGTATGTCTTGAATCAGCAGTAGCAGATGATAATGTTCAGCAAGGTTGGTCATATGTTGGTTTCAGGATTGTTATCATCATAAATCATTCTTGTTCAAAGGTTAACAGGAGTTTATGTCTTCAAAGTGTTCATAATTCAATGTGATTATAATTGTTATGATCATGCTATAACATTTTTTTTTGTGGAGTTGGAATTGTTCAAAGGGGGAGTTAATCAGAGGATTAAGTTGTCACTATAATGGGAGATTTGAAAAGGTCTTATCAAAAGTGGTCATCATGTCATCTTGAGTTGGGAATTGTGTGTTAAGGAATCTTCATGATTTTTGCTTGCAATATGGTTCATCAAGTGTATTGATATGTTTATGAAGTTGGTATTTGTTTGCAGAGATATGTTTTCTTCATCCTCATATTGATATTGTGTCAAGAAGTGATGATTAATCTTGTCAAGATAGTTGCCAGTGACATTTATGAGTAGTGATTTGTTTGTGTAATTCGACACAGGGGGAGTAAATAGATTTGTGTCTTTGTCATCAGATGTCAAAAAGGGGGAGAAAGATAAATTGCATCATAAAGTTTTTGCCATCAATGACAAAGGGGGAGATTGATGGTAAGAGTTGTCACTGATGTCAAAAGTTTGTTCATTTGATGATGTAAGTTATTGCAAGACATCAGGAGGAGATAGTTGTTCATTGCTTAGTCAATCCACAAAGATGTGGAGTTGGTTTGGTTCTAGTATGTTTTGCTTTGAAGGAGCTTAGCTGATTAAGTCATAACTTGCAAGAAGTTTCAGGTGTTCATAATGTTCTTCATGGTTAAAGTGACATGTGATGTCAATCGTCAGGTAATGTTGTCAGTTCATATGAAGTTGTTGTTTCATGATGCTTTCATTTGATCAGGATATCTTCATGATACTCACATTGGTGCTTTGGAATAAGAGGATCAGATTAGAGATACTCAGGGGTATTAAAGATGTCAAGAAAGCTTCATTTATGTCTTCATCATCAGGACTATCTATATGATGTTGTCTTTGATGTTTATAAGATCATTATTGAGAGAGTTGAGTTGTTGTGCATCTTCACAAGTTGTTCACTTATGGCAAGAATCAATCAGGAGTTTTTCATTCAATCAGGATAAATGTGTTTCATGTTTGATGATCATGTTTCAAATCAAAAGTGGCAGGTTGAGGTTCAAAGTTAGCTCTGAGTATCTTTTGGTTTCTTACAAGATTAAGGTTTATATTACAAGGAGGCAAAGGAGGCAAAATTATTTAAAACCCTAGTTTCAAAATATATATTGAGTCTATTCAAAAGCTCTTTTGAACAAACGTCATACTTTTTGTTTTATTTGAATGTTGACCGGTTCTAAAGGTAAAACATAACTTAAGTTATGCATTTGACGGTCTGTCTTCATTTTGTCACCGGCCCCATCCACCTCCTTACCAGTTTCACCAGTTCTATTCTTTATGCTAATGGGCGGTAAATGTGATCAAAGGTCTCTTTTTAAAGTTCATCAAGTGTGTGTTTATCAATCAATGGTTTGAGTTTAAATTTAAGCCCCGATCTATTACCAACTACTTTGACGGTCTTTTAAATATCATAACTTTGTGATATATTTAGAAACCTATTATCAAGGCAGCTTTTGTGTGCTTAAAGCTATTTTCATAAAGGTTTATTTCTATTTTCTTCTCATGTGACTTGGAAACAAATAGGAGGCAGATTCTATTCTTTTTTCTAAAAGCAAGGATATGAAAGTTTTTTTTTAAAGGAAACAATTTTTTTTTAAAGAGAGATTTTTTATTGGCCTCCTTATGAGAAGACTAAATGTTTTTGGAGAGTCTTTTTACTTTTCTTGCAGATGAATGAGAGAGATTTTTTTAAGATATTATTGAGAAGATAAAGAGTTTGATTGCAGGAATATGCAGAGAAGAATTTGAGGAGATTTTATAAGGCAAATATTTTGGCACAAAAAGATGTTTTTTTTTTGTGAGAAGATTATGTTTTTGATGAAGATTTTTAGCAGAGAAGGTGAAAGGTTTTCATTAACAAAATTGAATGGAGATGATTTGTCTTGTGAGGAAATAAAGGATTTTATTTTATGAGAAAATATGAATCAGGGAGAAGAAGAAAATAAATAACATATTGAAGATTTATTTATTGTTTTTGTTTGCAATTAGAGAATGTGTTTTTGCAGGAATATGAATCAAAATTGAAGAGATTGAAGGGAAGATGAAAGATTGAAAAGTATTTTTTTTGCAGGTGAATTAATTTTTCTTATGAAGATGAATGTGAAAGGTGAAAAGACATTCAATTTACATATAATGGTTTTTCAAGTGCATTGAAATTGAGAGTTTTGGGTAAGGACCAAATATGCAGTGTTGAAAGCATTTTTATACAGGTGATTGTGTGGTTCATCATGCAAGGTTGCAGATTAATGATGAAGACAATTTTATGAAAATCCTGTTAAAAAGGAATATGAGATATATTTCCCTGATTAGGTGAATTAGATGATTCAATGATAAACTATCAGAGGATTGGAATGATGGAATATATGTTGCAGATGAGTTGATTTGAATGGTGCAAATCAAATTGAGCAGCAATCACTTCTTGCACATGAGATTTTTAGTTCTGATTGATTGAGAAATGCCAGTGAGGCACAACAGTATGCCAGTGAGGCTTGTAGGTTGGTAAGACCATTTGTTAGTGAGACACTTACATTACCCAGTGAGGCTTGTAAAGATATTTTCAAGGGTAAGCCAGTGAGGCAATTTTTGGAGTGGTTTTTCTACCCTAGGAGGGTTTTCCACTCATGCAAATTTGTGTTGTCTCATATTGTTTTCATCTGTGTGTGTATGTTAATACTTTGCTTATAAGGTTTTGTTCTCTTTCTTCATTCTCAGTCTTGTGCAGATGTGTTTGAAAAATCAATGATATCTTTCTCTCCTTGTGCTTTGAAAGTTAAAGTTTACAAAAATATTTGAAAATTTACACAACACTGATTCACCCCCCCTCTCAGTGTTGTCCTGGACTCCTACAAAGACTTGGAGATCTAGGAGCAAATAGTGATATAGCTATGTCCTTCTATCACTTCAAAACAAATGGACATGGTTTTCAAGGATTGTAAAGAGGATTTCTGAAGCAAGTCTTGAATGAATAAACTCATGCTTGGAGAAACTGATGAAATAGCTGATGAAACAAAAGAAATTCTCTAGAAAGCCTTGAAGAGATTTGATCTTCCCATTGTAGAGGAAATAGATGAAGAGCCTTCTACCATGGATGTTGAAGGATTAAAATTCTCTGACAAGGATGTCGAAGGATTAAAGAAAATAGATGAAGAGAAATCTGAGGAATTAGACTCCTCTGTTCTGGAAGAGGAAGTTCACAAAGCACTAAAGTCTGGTAATGTCACTCCTCCGGACCCCACAGTTGCCAAGACAAATCTTTCGGGCACTAAAGAAGAAGGAGAAGGAAGAAGAGAAGGAGAAGGAAGGAAAGAAGAGAAGAAGAATCAAGAGAGAGAGGATAAGGTAAAAGAAGAACAAGAAGAAAAGGTTAGTGATGACTTATTCAAATCAGTCAGTCCTAATATCTCTAAAGGAAAGAAGTCTGAATCACCAGCAAGAGACACTGCAGAGACAGTACAGAATTTCTTGGACAAAGAAATGATGGAGCTAGATGAACCTGAGATGATTCAAGGGCCACTAAATTTTGACTCTCTCTCTCTCCGGTTCAGATAATGAAAGTAGCATCTTTTGCTTAGGCCAAAATAAAAGAGAAACTTCTAAAATCACACATGGAGGATAGTGAACTGTTGAATATTACATCCGGTGTACTAGAGAAGATCATGCCTACATATCAAAAGGATGCATCTACCTCTCCATCTGGTAACTTGAAAAACTTGGTTAATTCTGTCAATTCTCACTTTGAATCTCTTGAAAAATTGGCAGAAACTAAGGTCCAGAAAGAGTTCTCTAAAAAAGGTTCAGTGAGGTACAAGGACTAATTAACAATGACAGAAGAACCTTAGACATTGGAATAAAGAGCATTGAAAATGCTCTTAAGGATGGAGGAGATATATACAAATTTTGTTTATCTTGGCCTGAAGTTTCAAAGGACATCGAAAAGAAGATGAAAGAACAAGAAGAAAAGTTGCTAAGTCTATCTCAAAATTTTGATCCTCTTACCATCTCTAGTAAATCAAGAATGTCAAGAAGTTGTTATCATAAATGAGATAAAGAAACTGGCTAAGGAGAAGAGTCATCTGATGGATAGAATGGGTGAACTCAGGGGAATAATCATTCCTAAGTTAGAAGTATTGCATGATGCTTTAACATATGCTCAAAGTACAGCCCGGACCAGTAATCTGGCAGATTTGAAGAGGACAGAAGCATATGCATTTTTGTTAAGTGGACACATCTCCATTTTTGATAGAATGAAGAGGAGTTGGGCCACATAAATTGCATAGTTGAAGACAACCTTTGCGGATATATTTAAGTATATGTAAGTATAATGTATGATTTGTATATAGATATGTGGCCATGTATATAATAATTTTTGCACAATTTTGGTATGCAAATTCCACCCTTTTCCATTGATGTCAAAGGGGGAGTGAAGAGTAGTGAAAAATGAGGAATTCAACAAAGGGGGAGCTCCGGTAAAGCAGTGCAAAGAAATAGAGCACAAGCAAAGGGGGAGTTACTGCGACACTTAGCCATTTTTCACTAAGTGTTGCCATCAATGCCAAAGGGGGAGATTGTTGGAAAGAGACACTTTGTGGCTTCATAAGTGATCATTGATGGCAACAAAATCTATTCTACACATCGGCAATACATAATATGCCTATACCGGAAGTCAGAGTGAATATTGTTTTGGTCCGGTGGATAAAAATAGAGTATGCAACATGGTCTGACAATCAGGTCTGGATCTCTCAGATGGTGTAACTCAGTAAGTTGCGGACTTAGACAAGTCAAGAAGGGTATCATGACTATTGTATTCTAGAGATTTAGCCTTGGGTGATAAAGCATGAAAAATATATGAGCTTCTATGTGTTGGGTTCCAGTCAGACAAAGCAGACAGAGGAAGAACTGACAGATAGAGTGCCAGACTTCAATCTAGATGTATAAAAGGTGTTGATCAAGCAATTTGTGGCATTATACACTATTGGCTGACATGAGTATTGACTTCTATGTCTAATTTTTTGATGCGCATCATCAACCAAGAAAGGATTCAACTGACAGAACAGAAACTTACAAATATCTCAAGTGTTCTTGTTGTTGACTATGAAGTTATTGGAAATCCTTGATGCGAATATATATACTCGATGGATTCAAGCCTGTGGGATATATATGTACATGGGAAGTGGAAGAATATATAGGAAGAAGTGCGAAAACAAAGATCTGAATCCAGAATATGACTAAAGAGTGATATTGAGCAGAGAAAAAATGAAATGTGTCAGATCAGTATACAGTGCCTAACCGGAACTAAATTCTTGCATGTATAGATGTTGTTCATCAGTTCAAACATCTTGGTATCATCTATAAGCATTTGTAGATAGCGAGTCTCTTGTAGGCAGTGGGCCTCTTGTGAGCAGTGTGCTTGGGTAGTGAGCCCTAATTGGCAAGTGTCATTTTGTACTCTTTTATTCTTTTAACAGAGAATACAATCTTGAGTTAGTCACCCCGTGGTTTTTTCCCTTAACAGGGTTTCCACATAAAAATCCTTGTGTTGTGTGTGTTAATTTCACTTCTATTCTTATGGTTGCTAATGCCTTCATGTTTTGATATATCATTGAATATTAAGATAAGAAAAGAAAGTAAAAATTAAGGATAACTGATTCACCCCCCCTCAATTATCTGCATTGTTTCCAACATAAATTTCTTTAGGGCTTAGCTAAGAGTGGTAAGATTCCAACTCCCAATGAGGGTGTCTTTCGATTTAGTCTCGATTGAGGTCATCCCTTCAAGTGGTGTGTCTCTAAGCAGGCCTCCTAGATAGGGTAAATAAAAGCAAACCAAGTGAGTTGTCACTTGATTCACACTCACACTTGTTAATTGACCCTTTAGAAAATGACGTGTAGAAGACAATTCAAGCACTTGTTCATTTTAGATCTCAAAATCCAAATGTGTAAGAAGACACTTGTTCATTTTATGCCCAATTTCAATGATGTATGATTGCAAACAAGATTGATTTTAATAGCCCAAAGTCCAAATGTGTGATCAAACAAGTTCTTTTTAAGCCCCAAATTGAAGCGTGTTGACAAGTAATGATTAGAGATGAAAGATTAGAATGAGTCCACCTAGTTATTTTCACTTTCCACTTGCTATTGTGACTGATCCAAATGTTTCTCCAGCTCCTTTGATTCACCTACAAGTCACCAATTCCAAAAAGAAACAAGTAAACTTGCATAGAAGAAAGCTATATGAAAAAGATGAAATATAAAATATTCTGATTAAGATGACCTAATATAGTAGAATAGATTGTATAAACAGAAAATTTAGAAAATTTCATGCACTTTTAAAAAAAAAATTCATTGAAAAAGGATCAAAAATGCAAAAGTTATGTTTGTTTGAAGTTTGCAATGAAAGACTGTTAAGATTGAAAAATAAACCTTGCAAAAAATCAACAAATAATGTCATCCAACAGTAAAATAGATATGGCCATGAGATCCTTTATGATTTTCTAATCAATATCAAAAAAAAATTTGCTCAAATTGGACTCCATATGCAAAAGTGATGTCATAAAATAGGGTTTGAAAACAAATATATTTTTTTGAAAAAAAATCCATTTGTGCCATAGATCTGAAAAATAATGATATAGAAAAATAGATTTAAATATTTCTAACCACCTACAAAAAATAGAATGTGATTTGGTTAGCTAGATTGGAAGATATGATTTTTTTCTAAAAGTTGCGCGTCAAAAATTTCTAAAAAATCAGAATCGCAGGGTCAACTTCAAATCGTCATAACTCCTTGAATACTGAGCTAAATCTTTAATGTAACCATTTTTTAGAAAACTCTCAAAGTCCTCTTTCCAACAAATTGAAGATCTCCTTTTTCCAGGACCTGTGTAAAATAGAAAACCCTCTGCAACAGATATGGTCCTAAATAAAGAAAATTAGCAATATAAAATATATTTTCAACCTACAAATCAAAGTGCATAAACCTGCAAAGCAAGGGTTAGTCCCATCAGGCGTACCAAAAAATGTAGATGAAAAACTGGTACAAAGGCAATATGAAAATAATGCAAACAACCCAATTACCTTTACCTTTGAACCAAGTCCTCCACACGTGATAGAATGGAGTAGATGCACCCAAATCTACTAGCTTTTGTTCTCTTTGATGGATGTTT
This sequence comes from Cunninghamia lanceolata, assembly GCA_027924645.1. Lineage (NCBI taxonomy): Eukaryota > Viridiplantae > Streptophyta > Pinopsida > Cupressales > Cupressaceae > Cunninghamia > Cunninghamia lanceolata. Next base: position 8,233,563 of record BSBN01000082.1, read on the forward strand.
AATTGGTTGGAATGTTGATTGATCACTTCTACAGCATAAAAATGATATGAGGATGATGGATGGAAATCGATGAGAAGATTCAAGAGTGATTTTGACAGAATGAGGAAACTTTAAGAATAGATGTCTCATGGCTTGGGAGAGGGTTGATTTATAGGCTTGGGATGATTTGGATGGATGGTTGAGATTAAAATGCTAATTCAACGATGTGGACGGCTAGGATTGTGATGCAGAGGTAAAGGTAAGGTTGTAGTAGAAGTTCACTCAATGAACTTAGATCACTTCCCTCAAGAGGATAACAATGGTGTTTGTGAAGACAAAGCCTACACAAGGCTATTACAGAGATTGACCTAGCCTAGGATCACTATCTAGTGTCCTCCTCTTAGGCTACCCACTTCTCAATTTGGAGAGTCATTGCTCCATCCAACCTACTTGCACAATACACCCTTTTAAGGACTCACAACCTGTTACCACACCTCTACCAATAGTGTCCTCATATAACTATTAACAAATACTTATTAAGGAATCATAACAATCATGAGGTCTCTGACCAAAAGACTAGTTTCTACACTTTTTAAGGCAATGGACAGCAACAACAAAAGGACTGTCCTAGAACAGTGTTTGAGGAAGACTTAGAACTTGTAGGGATGACTCACTCAACCTTTTAAGGCCTCATTAGACCCTCAACACCCAATGTATACTAAATACTCCGTATAAACAACCATTTATTCTTATGCACTGATCATACTGTGTTATGCAGGGTAGGGACAGCAACTTGAGGCTTGACTGTCCTATGACAGTCTCAAAGAGACAGCCCCTTCCTTTGTGACAGCTAACCTGCATCAACTCCTCTTATACAAGGATCTAAACACCTCAACCACCACATGCATTCATTTGAGGACAGGATCTATTGACACAGTAAGTACTGTTGTTCTGACAGAGACAAGACTACTTATGACAACATTTACAATTAGTTGTCTTAAAAATAGTGCCAAAAATATAAACTATTCACTTGTAGTATTAAGAATAACTACACCAAGGAGTTTCCTCAGACCTTCAAAAGGCATACTACATACTTTGCCCTGCCCAAACTGCACCATGAACTTTCAACTATCCTTTTTAGCTGCAGAACCGTACTGTCATGGGTTAAAGTAACAACAGATTGTTCTTCTCCATAAAGGAAAACCTATTCTAGAAGGTTGTGAGAAAGAAATGTAGCACACTTGTAAATGCCAAGCCAACCAAGCAATCACACAGTCTTGTTCTCTCCACAAGACAGCAAATTCACCATTTAATGACTGTTATTCATGGCTGTCAACAACATTCCCAACGCTGCCATTGGTTTCTACTAACTAGTCATTGGTTTTGACTAGCTAGATACATGCCTCATACCCTGCAGAGAAGGAGTTAGACTGCCAATCACAAGAAAACATTAAATCTACCTTATCTTCCTCCATCTCACCTAGAAATGGGCGTCCATCATTAGAGGGCAGAGGAAGAATTAAGCATTTTATCAACAAACCCTAGCAATGGAGGGTTAGAAACCAATCTACAGATAATGGAATCAAACAACACGATGAAAATGTTTCAAAAGCTCTAAACCAATGCAAATGAAAGATAACTCGATCCACTCCAATGATTCTCAGACCATGATCCCTCTACAGTCCGTACCACTCGTACAAGGTGGCTGTTTTCACAAAAAAACATTAAAAAAATAGTTTTCTTAACAAACTCCTCTTTTTATTCATCTTCAGGCATGCTAAAAATAGAACCAAGTTTATAGGAAGTTTCCAAAACTCTTGCACTTCCTATTTGTCTATACAACTGCCCATGAAGGCAGAAAATTGAAGGAAAAAATAGTTTTCTTGAAAAAAAACAAGTTTCTAAAAAAACAGTCCTAGAAAATAGGTCTAAGATAACTCTGAATTAAACTAGTCAAACAAATGACTAAGTCTTTTATTTCAACACAACAAAATGGCTTTCAAAGCCTTAGAGGTATGAAAATTAACTAGGAAAATCAACACAAAACTATGGAGCTCCTACACCATACTCCCCCTGTAGGAAGAACTCAAGTCCCTTGAGTTGCCAACTGTTGAAGTGTTATGCCATGCTTCAAGATATCTACTTCAGTCATCTAGGTGGCCTCTGAATCAGGAAGATCCTTCCATTTCACCAAGTAGTCCTTATAGACACCTCTCTGAGTCTTCTTGGTAACCTTGGAATCCAGAATGCACTCCAACTGTAAAGGTTTGCTTCCAGAGGCAAATCCTTGATCCAATCAGCATCTTTAGCCACCACATCTAATCCACTTTCATCAGGCAATGGAGGTCTGAAAGGAAAAAGATCACAAACATTGAAAATTGGAGAGATACCCAGGCCATCTGGTAGGTCAATCTCATATGCATTTGGACCGAATTTGTGCACTATCCTGCATGGTCCAATCTTCTTCATCAGGAGTTTAGTTGGCTGACCTTTTGGCAACCTCTCTTTCCTCAGATATGCCATGACTAAGTCACCAACTTTGAACTGTACTTCTCTTTTCTTCAAATCTACCTTTTCTTTGTACTTTGTGATTGATTTTTCTAGTTGCAACTTGACTTGATCATGAACTATTTTCATGGAGGCAGCAAAATCTTCACCAAGTGCACTCCTTCTATCCCAACCTTGGAGATCCTTCAGCTCAAGTGGCCCTCTTGGATGAAAACCATAAACTATCTCAAAAGGACTTTTACCAGTGCTCCTATTCCTTGAATCATAGTAGGCATATTCAGCCTGACTGATAACCAAGTCCCATGCCAAACCATGCTGCTTTGTAAGGCACCTTAGAAGGTTTCCAAGAGACCTGTTAACCACCTCAGTCTGACCATCAGTTTGTGGATGGTAGGCTGATGAAAAGGACAACTGTGTGCCCAGCTTCTTCCACAAGGTCCTCCAGAAGTGACCTACAAACTTAGAATCTCTGTCAGTTACAATGGACAATGGTAAACCATGTATCCTTACTACCTCTCTAAAAAATAGACCTGCAACATGAGATGCATCATTTGTGCATTTACATGGCACAAAATGAGCCATCTTGCTGAACCTATCAACAATGACAAACACACTATCCACCCCTCTGGCTGTCCTGGGTAACCCAAGCACAAAATCCATGCTGATACTTTCCCAAGGTCTGTTGGGAATGGGAAGGGGCTGGTATAGACCTGTATTTGAAGACACACCTTTGGCTCTTTGACAGATTGCACAGCTAGCTACATATTTTCTCACATCTGATTGCACCTTTTGCCAAAAATAGAACCTTGTGACTTGTTCTAGTGTCTTGTCCAAGCCAAAATGTCCTCCTAAAGAACCATTATGCTTCTCCTTGATGATGTTGTCCCGCATAGAGCACTTAGGGACACATAGCAAATTGCCCTTAAACAAAAGGCCTTCCTGCAAAACAAAATCTGCATACTCTCCATGGAATGTGTTAGCCAAGTTCACACAAACATCATAAGCCTCTTTGAAATTAGAATCTTCTTTATACAACTCTTTTAAGCAGTCAATACCCATGCTTTCTAATTGAATTTCCTGAACAAGAAGCAACCTCCTACTCAATGCATCAGCCACCTTATTAGAGACACCTCTTTTGTGCTTAACTGTGAAAGTATAAACTTGTAGCTGTTCCATCCATTTAATATGTCTATGGTTCAATTTTTCTTGACTATTTAGAAAGCTTAAAGCATGATTGTCAGTACATACAATAAATTCCTTGGGCAGCAAATAATGTCTCCATTTCTTAAGAGCTTGCACCATTGCATAGAATTCTAAGTCATAGGTAGAATACCTTTGCTTGGCTTCATTCAACTTTTCAGAAAAGAATGCTACTAGATGTCCTTCTTGGCTAAGAACAGCACTAATAGCTTGCTGACTTGCATCACACTCAACAACAAATACCTTATCAAAATCAGGGAGTACTAAGGTAGGTAACTCAGCCACCTTTGTTTTCAACAACTCAAAACTATCATCAGCTTGCTTTATCCACTGGAATCTACATTTGACTCCATCCTTGATGGTGTTGAGGATGGGAGCACTAATGTGACTGAAACCTCTAATAAACTTCCTATAGAAAGTCGCCAATCCATGGAAACTTCTCACATCTCCCACTGTTTTTGGGGTAGGCCAACTGAGAATAGCCTCAACCTTAGAGGGATCCATCTTCAAACAACCATTAGAAATGACAAATCCCAAGTATACAAGTTCAATTTTCATGAACTCACATTTGTCTAAGTTGATCATCAACTTGTGCTCATGCAGCTTCTCCAACACCTGACCAACATGCTTCACATGGTCTTCCCTTGTCCTACTGAAGATTAGTATGTCATCAAGATAAACAATAACAAATTTACCAATGAATTCAACTAATACCTCATTCATCAGGCGCATAAATGTACTTGGCGCATTGCTAAGACCAAATGGCATAACAAGCCATTCATAAAGACCTTCATTGGTCTTGAAAGAAGTCTTCCGATCATCTCCCTGTCTGATCCAGATTTGATGATATCCAGATTTCAAATCAATCTTTGAGTAATAACAAGATCCTCCTAGGTAATCCAATAGATCTTCAATCCTTGGCATTGGAAATCTGTATCTTATGGTGATCTTGTTTATGGCCCTGGAATCTGTGCATAGCCTCCACTTTCCATCCTTCTTAGGAGCCAGTACACTTGGAACTGCACAGGGACTTAGACTCTTCCTAATCAACCCTTTCTCCAGGAGATCTTGAATTTGCCTTGCCACCTCTTCATTTTGCTGTGGTGTCAGTTTATATGCAGCCTTGTTAGGAAATGTAGCACTAGGTATTAAGTCAATTTGATGACTAATATCCCTCATGGGTGGTAAGGAGTTGGGAACTTCCTTTACCACAAGGTCTTGATACTTATCCAGAAGTTGCTGTACTTCCAATGGAATCTCCTTCTGTTTTTGTTCTTGCTGGTCTGATCCACTCTTGGGCTTCATGACCAAGGCATACCCCTGGTTGTCATTCTCCTTCAAGATATTTAGGAACTCATTTCCACTCACCAACATGACACTGCTGTTATTTTCCTTTCCCCTGGGCTGCTCCAACAAAGGATCCATTTTGAATGGCCTTCCATTCTTGGTGATGACATAAGTGTTCTTCTCACCATCATGCTGAGCTTTAACATCATACTGCCATGGACGGCCAAGAAGCAAGTGACATGCATCCATAGGGATGATTTCACATAGTACTTTGTCCTTGTAGTCACCAATTGCAAATTCAACCCAAGCTTGTTCCTCCACCATGAAACTTTGGTTCTTGTTCAACCAAGAGATCTTGTGAGGACTGATATGAGGCAGCCTCTTCAACTTGCACTTCTCAACCATCTCAGTGGATACCACATTCTCAGTAGACCCTGAATCCACTATGATTTTGCAAAGTTTCCCATAGGCTAGGCCTTGGGTTCTAAAAAGATTCTTTCTCTGAGGGGGTTCTGGCTTCAATGGCATTTTCAACATAGACCTTTTTATCATCATACTTTCTCCATCTAGAATAGGTGTAGCACTTCCCATTGGTGAATTCACACTTTCACAGTCATCATCTTTCACTAACTGATTTCTCTTCCCACTGTCATGAGAGCTGCTGGCTTTCCTTGGACATTTGTTCATTGTATGGCCAACTTGGTTGCAGCCATAACATCTTCTAATGAAGACTCCTGGTCCTCTACCACCTCCACCATTTCTGCCTCTACCATTATGATTTCTACCACCTCTGAAACCTCCTCTATTCTCTGTTACTGATTGAGTTTCTTGCTGGCTGTTATTTTCAGTTTTTTTGAACTGTCCACGGCCAAAATTGCCTCTACCTCTTTGATTTCTACCACCTCTACCTCTGGCACTTTGATCACCCTTCCTTCTCAGCTTTTCCTCAGCTCTGGAGGCCAATAGGAAACATTCATCCACTGTCTTTGGTAACACCAAACTTATCTCATCTTGCAGATTGTATTTCAGTCCATTCAGGTACCTAGCCACCATCCCTTTTTCATCTTCATTATGATTGGCCCTCATACTGAGTCTATGAAATTCTTCTGTGTAGGCAGCCACATCCATATCTTTTTATCTCAAATTCTAAAATCTCCTTATGATTTGAATCTCATAGTCAGGTGGCATAAACTTGCTTCTAAGCATAGCCACCATTCTGCTCCATTTAGTGATGGGACTCTTCCCAATCTTCTCCCTCTCATTCTGCATATAGTTCCACCATACAAGTGCAGAACCTCTTAGTCTTGTCTTGGCAAATTTGACCTTTTTGCTGTCATTGAACTCCTTGTAATCAAAGAAGTTGCACATAGCTTCTATCCAGTCGGTGAGAACATCTCCATCCAACTTGCCATGGAAGGTAGGCACCTCCATCTTGGGATCACCACTATCTCCATGAGCACCCTTAAGTGCATTCAAGAAGGCTTTCTGATCTGCAGACATATCCTGCTCCTGAGGATCCTCTTCTGCCTCTATTTCTTCATTTGTGTCTGAAGAACTTCCTTCTTCTTTAGTCTTGCCCTTAGACTTCTTCTCTTCCTACAATTTTGCTTCTTGAAGACGTGCTTCAACCATTTCTTCCACCAACTTTTTGATGGCATCTTGACTCATTGTCTTGGGAGGCATTGTACTAGCCTCTATTTCAATTTCCTCTTCTGACATACACTTGCTTCCAATCAGAATATTGCCTCTGATACCAATATGATGCAGAGGTAAAGGTAAGGTTGTAGTAGAAGTTCACTCAATGAACTTAGATCACTTCCCTGAAGAGGTTAACAATAGTGTTTGTGAAGACAAAGCCTACACAAGGCTATTACAGAGATTGACCTAGCCTAGGATCACTATCTAGTGTCCTCCTCTCAGGCTACCCACTTCTCAATTTGGAGAGTCATTGCTTCATCCAACCTACTTGCACAATACACCCTTTTAAGGACTCACAACCTATTACCACACCTCTACCAATAGTGTCCTCATATAACTATTAACAAATACTTATTAAGGAATCATAACAATCATGAGGTCTCTGACCAAAAGACTAGCTTCTACACTTTCTAAGGCAATGGACAGCAACAATAAAGGGACTATCCTAGAGTAGTGTTTGAGGAAGACTTAGAACTTGTAGGGATGACTCACTCAACCTTTTAAGGCCTCATTGGACCCTCAACAACCAATGTATACTAAATACTCCATATAAACAACCATTTATTCCTATGCACTGATCATACTATGTTATGCAGGGTAGGGACAACAACTTGAGGCTTGACTGTCTTATGATAGTCTCAAAGAGACAGCTCCTTCCTTTGTGACAGCTAACCTGCATCAACTCCTCTTATACAAGGATCTAAACACCTCAACCACCACATGCATTCATTTGAGGACAGGATCTATTGACATAGTAAGTACTGCTGTTCTGACAGAGACAAGACTGCTTATGACAACATTTACAGTTAGTTGTCTTAAAAATAGTGCCAAAAATATAAACTATTCACTTGTAGTATTAAGAATAACTACACCAAGGAGTTTCCTTAGACCTTCAAAAGGCATACTACATACTTTACCTTGCCCAAACTGCACCATGAACTTTCAACTGTCCTTTTTAGCTGCAGAACCGTACTGTCATGGGTTAAAGTAACAACAAATTGTTCTTCTCCATAAAGGAAAACCTATTCTAGAAGGTTGTGAGAAAGAAATGTAGTACACTTGTAAATGCCAAGCCAACCAAGCAATCACACAGTCTTGTTCTTTCCACAAGACAGCAAATTCACCATTTAATGACTGTTATTCATGGATGTCAACAACATTCCCAACGCTGCCATTGGTTTCTACCAACTAGTCATTGGTTTTGACTAGCTAGATACATGCCTCATACCCTGCAGAGAAGGAGTTAGACTGCCAATCACAAGAAAACATTAAATCTACCTTATCTTCCTCCATCCCACCTAGAAATGGGCGTCCATCATCAGAGGGCAGAGGAAGAATTAAGCATTTTATCAACAAACCCTAGCAATGGAGGGTTAGAAACCAATCTGCAGATAATGGAATCAAACAACACGATGAAAATGTTTCGAAAGCTCTAAACCAATGCAAATGAAAGGTAACTCGATCCACTCCAATGATTCTCAGACCATGATCCCTCTATAGTCTGTACCAGTCGTACAAGGTGGCTGTTTTCACAAAAAATCATAAAAAAAATAGTTTTCTTAACAAACTCCTTCTCTTTTTATTCATCTTCAGGCATGCTAAAAATAGAACCAAGTTTATAGGAAGTTTCCAAAAATCTTGCACTTCCTATTTGTCCATACAACTACCCATGAAGGCAGAAAATTGAAGGAAAAAATAGTTTTCTTGAAAAAAAATAAGTTTCTAAAAAAATAGTCCTAGAAAATAGGTCTAAGATAACTCCAAATTAGACTAGTCAAACAAATTACTAAGTATTTTATTTCAACACAACAAAATGGCTTTCAAAGCCTTAGAGGTATAAAAATTAACTAGGAAAATCAACACAAAACTATGGAGCTCTTGCACCAGATTGATTTAGTTATCCCACTCCTTAAGGGAATTGTAGTCATGTGACAAGTGTCAAAGAAGAGGATAAGACTCATGTCTGACCATGTACACAAAAAGTACTACATGTGTGATTGTGTATATAAAAAGTAGTACATGTGAAAGATATTAAATGAAAGATGTAGTACCACACATGATTCAATTAAGAGGTGGACAAGTGTCGAAATGTGATGAAAGGTGAGGACTTAATTCAAATATTTTATTTGAATTAGTTGGGATATGAGTTGGAAATTAATTAAATAAATAAAATTTATTTAATTAATTATGAAGATGATTAGGATAGGATTGGGATATGAATAGGAAATTAATTAAATAAATAAAATTTATTTAATTAATTGGAAAGTGGGATTATGAATGTGAAATTAATTAAATAAATAAAATTTATTTAATTAATTGGCTAAGTGGGATAAGGATGGGATTAAAATGGGATTTTAATTAAATAAATAATTTTTTTTAATTAATTAGCCAATGGATAAGTGGAATTAGGAGTGGGATTAAGACAAAATGCTACATGATGTCTCTAATGATGTTTTGACTAGGTGATGCAAGACATGGACAAATTTGGGGACAATTTTGGGTGTCTATAACTATTGGTCATGAATTTAGTGAGATCATCCAATATAAAAGGATATATTCCCATGAGATTTGTGAAGCTATCAAAATCAGATATATAACAAAGGATTTTATATGTGGAGCACATAGAGAGATCAACATGATGTAGGTATGCTATTTGTTCCAGAACTTGAGGATGTTTATCAGTGAATTTAGAGAAATGATCAATGTCTATGATGTATGCAAATAAAGATTCCAAAGAAATAGCCATGATATATGATTTCAAATCAATGTGAGATCATATTTTTTAGAGCTTTTTAGAATAAGTGCAAAACTATATGCAAAAATGACCTAAAATGCTTATTTTTTATACTTTTTCAATGAAAATATATGAAAGAAAATGTGTTGTAAAGATTTTGATTAGGGGTAGAAAATAATATGTTTGATATCATTCCAATACAATGATAAGATCCTTCACAACACACTCTTGATGCAAATTTAAGATGATGATAGGTTAAAATTTAGTGTAAATACACTAAAATATGCTATTTTTTCACCAAATCTCAATGCAAAAGAGCATGAAAAAGGGTGTTGTGAGGAAAATGATGATGGATAGAAAATTATATCAGTAATAACAGCCACCTAATGTCAAAATATCCGTCACAACACGCTTATAGTGCCACTCAAGGTCAAACCCTAGTGAAAATATAGTAAAAATAGACAATTTTTCACAAACTTTCAATTCTAAGACCTAGCAAAAGGGGTGTTGTAAATAATTTTAGGAGGTGCATAAAATAATAGAAATGATATCAGTCACTTCAATCCATAAAATTTGTCACAACACACTTGGAGTGCAATCTAGGTCAAACCCTAGGGCAAATATAGCAAAAATGTGTAATTTCTGCCAAATTTTTAATACAAGAGCCTAGTAAAAAGGTGTTGTGAAGATTTTTAGGAGGGGTAGAAAATAATTACCCTAATAACAACCAATTAGTGTAAAAATACTCTTCACAACATGCCTATGGTACAAAATTAGAGAGTTGATAAGGCCAAATTTAGTGAAAATCAAAGTTTTTCAAGCCCTAGGTTTGAGATCTTGATACAAAATGCTATATGAATGTCTTGTAATCTATTTTATGATGAAAATTAAGTCCACTCAGATTTGAAAATGATTTTCACACCCTACCATGCAAAATGCAAGTGCAAATCTAAGGAAAAATCTATGAAAATGCTAGTTTTGTTGAAATTTTCTATGTAAAAATGTAAATTTTTGAAATCTAAATTCAAATTTACACTAAAATGAAACACTACATCCAAATGCAAATTTGAATGAGTATCTAAGATCATTAGAAAAATCTGAAACAATATTTTACCTACAAACCCTAGTTTTTGAAATTACTAGGTTATATGAAAAATGAAAAATTTCCAACAAAACCCTAGCAATTTTATGATTAAAATGCAATGCAAGCTATTGATTTTTTGTAATTTTCTACAATTTAGTTCAGACCTAATGCAATTTAGCCCTAGAATGTAATTTTTTTCCAATTTTTCTAAATTTTCAATTTTTTTGTATGTTTTCCAATGCAATAAGATGAATGACTATATGAATGAATGAAATCACTGCAATTCTAAAGAAAAACACTCATCAAAGTGCAAACAAGTCCAACAAGATGGGTTCACCAAAATGTAAAGGGTAAAATTTAGATAGTTGAGTTTTGGTAGTTTTGTGTATGTATCCTCCTTTCACCCTTTCATTCAAGGATCTAGGGTCGAGTTGCAATGTACTATCATACCCTAGGTCACTATGAGATGTAGGGAAACTTGGATTTGTATGATTGGATTTTCAATTATGTTCACTTATACTCAATTATACATTAAAACCCTAATTATGCAAATATGATAGCAAACAGACGAATATTAGAAAATGCTACTACAAAAAGATGTAAAATAACAAATAATTGTGCACCTATTTTAGGGGTTCGGAAGTGAAATAGTCAGGGACTAATGAGCGGGCACCCAAGTCCAAGGCCTAGGTTTTTGTCAGGATCTGGAAGCTTAGCTTGCAACTTGTTCCTGCTATCACAGAGATTTTCCCGTCACATAATCCAAAGGACTAAAGAGCGGGCGCCCAAGTCTAGGGTGTTGTTTTCAACTCTGATCACAAATCAAACACTCTGTAATGCCCTCCTACAACTCCACTTTTCTTGTATCTTCAACCTGTAACCTACAATCATGAAAAATTTTGGAGGGGGTTGTGGTGATTAGAGGCTTGCCTCAGTCAAGCCCTAGAGAGACATTCAAGTCTTTTGAACACCATTGTCAGATAGAGAGTGCATTCCGCTAGAGGTAGAGGCAAAAACTAAATGATAAATGCTCAAAAACACAAATGATGTCACCTTGTAGTGAAGATCTCATGAGAGGAAGAAGCTCTTCATGCCATGAGGAGATGGATGCTCAAATCTGCAACAAACACATAGACAACACAAATCTGCTCTTGCTACACAATGAATGCCTTAAATCACTTTCAAAATGCCAATGCTCATGATATTTCCATCTAATGTCCCTCTAGTTTCAAATGAATTCCTAAACATGCTTATATATGCAACTACAAACACTCCTGCCAAGAATTTCGTAATTCAAACTTACCGTGTTGGCATAGGACCTAAATAATAGTCACAAGCTGACATCTAAATTTGGGACTGACCCAAAATAGGGCAGGACTAGGGTGCGGGTGCCCAATTCCTCCCTCCCTATTTTAGTTAGGGTTAGGTTCAAGGGATCCCCCTAGGTCCCATTTGTCATGAAACTTAGGGCTCATCTCATCGGGATGTCAAAATATGATGCAAGATGTCCTAAATGCATATTAAAGACCCATGAGCTAAACCTTATGAGGGAAAAGCCCCAAGGGGACATTTTCTGATGTTACACATGTTATGCATGTAAAAGATGAATGATGAAGACTAGCATGCACACTAGATCAAACCCTCTTCCACAATAACATTCAAGGACAAGACTAAGCCAAATCGCTACCAAATGGAGGTGGACTCAGCTACAGGTCTTGTACTCAAGAGCGCTATGGAAAGATCTGATTTAATTAAGCCTTTTATCAAACCCTAGGTCAAATATGCATTATACCCTAGTTCTATGATGATCAGAGAATAACTCATAAATGGTGATAGATATAGACAATCTGAAAGAAGCACTAAGATTAATTAACAGAGGAGAACCTGATTCCATAAGTAGAGGTGTCAAAGAACTAATTTGTGGGCACCCAAGTCCTTGAATTAAGAATCTGCCAAAAGTTAGAACTCAGAAAATGTTCCAAAGACTACTCAGAGGTGAGGTCTGAAGTTGGTTCAGATAGGAGGACTATTTTGTGGGTGCTTAAGTCTTTTACAGAGGAATATCCATGAAATGTTGTCAGATATCGAAAACATTTCCCTCACTCAATCTTCTTGTACCTTCACCTTTTCAGATCCCACACATGTAACTTGTACACAAGAATAAAAGGGGTTTGGGAGTTATGGTGTTTAGGGACTTGCCTCAATAAAATCCTAGGATAGCATTCAAGCTTCCCAACACCATTGTTAGATAGAGAGTGCATAGCCTAGCAGGGTAGAGGCTAAACATAAATCAAAGATGATAGAGTGATTCAAATAACAATGATATCACCTTGGAGGTGAAGCCCTTAGGAGAACGAAGATCCTTCAACTCATAAGGAGTTGGATGATGATTCCAAATCTGCAACAACACACACAATACAAACACAAATCTCTCTAGAAACACAATAAATTTTTTGAATGCTCTTTGCTCCAAGATCATAAGTTCGCGATATCCATCTAGGTTACAAATGAATTAAAAAACACACTTATATATACTTTCCCACTAACATTCGTGAAATTATTCAAAAGAGCAGACAAGGAGAGATCCTTTTAAAGGGCTTATGCCAATATGTATTTCAATTTGCCCTGACCAATTAGGGAGGACTTGGGCATGGGTGCCCAAGTCCCAAGGCACCTTTTTGGTCTGGGATAAGGCATAATATGGGCCCCTATTTCCCAATTTACATTAGTTTTAGGGGAATTTGTATCGAGATGAATATTTTGCATGTATAATGTATTCACGAGGACCTATGAGCTAAACAAAGAGGTAAAAAGGCAAGTGTCCACTTTTTACTCCATAACATTTAGCCCTCACTTTAATGTGTGTATGATCTTATGATTAGTATATGCATTAATGTACAGTCAAAGCATATAAAACACATCAAACACTAGAACAAATACACACCCTATGTTTGAAGGACTATTTCTAGCCCCCAAGCTTAGGCAAATATAAGAAAACACTTGATAATCACACAAAACACAATGAATACAATATTAAGGAAGCATGCAATACATGGAGTAGACATTGATACAGTCATGCAAGACACAGAGAAGACATGATTAAACAATTATATATATAATCCTAACACAAAACACACAGCATGGAGGAAACTCATCACTACGTGCCTTTAGACCCTCAAAAACATACAAGACACATAAGGAAGACACATAAAATAGATGGAAGACACACGGAATACACGAGTGCCATATAATATGTCGTCAACACATTATACATCTTATACATAGCAGACATGGGTGATAGGGAAGAGCTCATCACTACACTCCACTATCTAAGGCATGCCAAACACACCTAATGGTTGAGCTACACTACCACAACCTCCAAAGACATGCTTAAGGGTGAATAACTCAAGATCCAACCCCACCTCCGTAGAGAACTTCTTAAAAAAGGATGTGCAATCGCTCAAGGGAAGACACAATCCTACCTTCCATAGAAGGGATTTTAAAATGTCACCCCACATACATCAACAAATACCTTATGATGAAAAGGAGGCATGCTCAAAGTATACAACCCCGCCTACATCACGAAGACTCATTACAATGAAAAGGAGGTATACGTAAACAAAACAAAGTACACAACCCCACCTACATCACAAAGATGCCTTATAGTGGAAAGGAATCATACGCAAACATGATTTATCAATATCTAAGCATAATACCACAATATATGCCCCCATAAAGTGGTTGATCCCGCTTGTCGGTATTAAGAACATTTAAGGTAAAATGAAAACACACAAGGGAACAAGAGCTTTCGCAAAGCCCATGCCCCAAAGTGACATGCACTTGAGTTGGTGCATTTATTTATTTGCTTTATTGCATTTATTTATTTATGTTGGTGCAACTAATTACTTATGCAATTAGTTTATTAGTTAAATACTTTAATTAATATCATGCACTAGATAGGATAAGCTTACTTAGCTATTAGTCAACATGTGCATGATTGTAGCACATGATTGACACCTATCTTGTTATCATGGAGTTCCACTCCACTCTTCATGCATGCAGACTTTAGTCAAACTCCATGTGTTGTGTGAGTTCTTGGTTTATCTCATTCTTGGCCTTGCTCTATATAAGTAATGGTTTCTTGTTCATTTGATATACTTTTATTATGCAATTGATACGAATAGAGTTTATTCCATCATATCTGAGTTTCTTCTATTTAATGTTTTCTTTCATATTCAATAGATCTTGCTTGATTATTCTAACATGGAATCTGAGCTTATTTGAGTCTTTAGTTAGCTTATATATTCCAAAAGATTGAATCTCAATTTTATTTTCATAATCGAAGAGTATGCTCTTCTCTTTCATGCATGCATGATCTGGAGAATCAGAAATTCAAGAAATAAAATACCATATTTGAAGGGGGTTTCTATTTGATTTTTTATGCAGGTACAATACGGAGCTCCATGGAGAAATTTTGACCTCACCAGTGAGTCCAGAGTGCGCGAGATATTAAAAAATGCCTAATCTGTCCAAATTGGACAAAGGAGGCAAGATTGGTAAAGGGTTTGATCTAGCAATTTGACACCAGATCTAGGTGAGTACCTAAAAATTAGAGCATTTTTCTATCAAACGAACATCACCGTTGTGCTTAGAAGACGTGAAAACCCCCATTTTCATATAAAATTTGTCCAATTTGGACAAATTTGGGAAAAAAAGGCAAATGTTTTTTGCTTGGTACGGCCGTACAAACCGTATAGCAAGCCAAGGCAAAAAAAATTGAAAAAATAAAATAAAATAAAATATTTGCCCACAGGCCCTTTTACAGGCCCACGAACACATAAGACAGGCACCGGATAGGGTTCCAGCCCCGCCAACCCTTAAAAGGACTTGGAAAATCCCAATCCAGCCTCGCCCGGATGGCCCAAGCATCCCAGTAGGCTACCACCAATAGTGGTGGCACCGCTACCTTCAACGATGCCCTCCATCAGAATCATACCTCCCGCAGCACCTAACATCTACTTTGCCACCTAGAGCAGCCACCACCAGTCGCCACCCTCCAAACCACCTAGTCACCACCAAGTTCTCACCTAGCCACCAGATCACCACTCATCCACCATCGAAGCACCACCCTGACTCTCTGCCTTCACCATTAAGCAGTCTACATTTATTGGGCAACTTTGAGAGCTCGCCATTTTGTCATATAGAGGTATTTTTTGATGAATTTTTTTTATATACGCTAAAATTTCATGCTCTTTGATGTTGTGTAATCAATTTTTATAAATTCCTCTAGGTTTTTCTATAATTTAGTGTTTTTCATAGATAGCTCTTGCCAGTTCTTGATTTTTGCACCTTTGCAGCTCCATAACTTTCACATACAACCTCAGATTGAGGTGTCATTTTTTTAAAATTGATATTTTTTTTTAGCACAACACATTGGTGTAGGAATTTTTGTACCAAACTGCATCTTTTGTGTACTTTCAGACTAAGGGCTTATTTGAGCTTCTATGTACACTAGAAAACTATAATCCAGTCTTGTAATCACACTCAATTATAAAGTGCCCTATCATTACTTGTTGGGGGATCACATTCAATAGTTTTGGGGGGATCTTGTGGTGGTGTATCTATATTTTTTCATTTCTACTGTGAGTTAGTTTCTTTCTTGCATCATGGGGAATACAAAGTTTCCCCTCTTAATGCCATACAACTATAATATATGGAAACAAAATGCATGGAATGCATTAATGATGCTTGGCTATAAGCCATACATAACAACTCTTACTACTGAACCCACTGATGTAAAGGATAAGCAACATTGGATATTTGAAACCACAAAGGTTCTAGGATGTATTAGATCTTTTATGTCACTAGATCTCAATTTTCACATTGAAGCATGTAAAACTCCAAAAGAAGCTTGGGAAAAATTACAATCATTGTATGGTAAGATAGATGAAGTTCGAGGTTATCAAATTGATAATGAACTCATAAGTTTAGATCCTAAAAACTTTTATAATATACAAGACTATATCACTAAAGTCATTGATCTTAGAGCTCAACTCTTAGAATGTAAGATTGATAAGAAGGACATACAATTAGTATTCAATGCCTTACACAAATTAGGTCCTAAATATGCTTCCTTTGTCTCTAGTTTTCAAACTCATAGGCTCACAATGGGAAAGGCATACACTATGCCCTCTTTTGAAACCTTTGCTGAGATATTAATAGCTAAACATGAAAAGTTAATAGCAATGGGTCTAATCAAGTCTTCTAAATCACAAGCTCTAGTTTCTAGTCAACCTCAGGAGAAGCAAACTTCAGGTTCAAGTTCAGGTTTAGGTACAAGTAAAAAGAAGCAAAAATTTAAGAATAAGTCACAAAAAGATACAAAAAAAGGGCAATCATCTAACTCACAAGGAGATTAGAAATCCTCTAACAAGAAAGGGGATTCAAATAAAAAGGAGTACCCTCCTTGTGCATATTGCAAAAGGAAGGGTCATGGTGAGCATTCATGTTATTTCAAAGAGATTGATGAACTCAAGAATCTTTTGAAAAAGAACAACATCAATCTCCTTAAACCTATAGAGTCACCAACTCCTTCATCTTCAGGGAAAGGGAAAGCTATGGCACTAGTTGCACTGGCAAATTCTAGAAATTCATGGGTACTTCACTCAAGTGCTTCGTACCATATGGGTTCTGATCAAGAATAATTTTCAGTATTAGAATCATGTTTTGTGCCCCATATTCTTATAGGTGATGACACTCCAGTAGATTTAATAGGGAAAGGCATAGTTGATGTTGACAGTGGTGTATTCGAGGATGTTCTCTATGTACCTGATTTGTCAACCAACCTTCTCTTAGTCTACCAAATCATTCACTTTGAGAAAGGCAAGAAAGTTGAGTTCACCCCAGATTCAGTCACAATCAGAAATTTGGAGGATAATGCCCTAGTTGTAGTGGGACAATTTAATAATCAATCTCAACTTATACATTCTCCCATTTTGTGCCTCAATCTTCCTCAAAATCTTTGCTTAGTCACATCGATTCAATAAGAAAGCTATGGCATGAGCAGTTTGGTCACCTGAACTACCACTATCTACAATAACTTAGTCAATAAGATATGGTTATAGGACTTCCACAGATACAGTTTTTTGAGGGTGTATGTCAAGGTTATGTCTTAGGCAAGCATCCAGAAGATAAGTTTGATAAAGGGAAGGATTGGAGGGCTACTCAAGTCCTCAAACTTGTCTATAGTGACTTAGCAGGTCCATTTCCATCTTTGTCATTTAGCAAAGCCCGATATGTTCTCACATTCATTGATGACTTCTCTAGATATACTTGGGTTTATTTTTTGAAATAAAAAAGTGAAGTGTATGATAGATTTCTAGACTTCAAGGCTCTTGTAGAGAAATAATCTAGAAAGTACATCAAGATCCTTCGCATAGATAATGGAAGGAAATATGTGAACAACAAGTTTGAACAATTCTATACACTTGAAGGGATTAATCTTCAACACTCAGCTGCATACACACCTCAACAGAATAGTGTTGTAGAAAGGAAGAACAGATTCTTGAAAGAAATGGCAAGTTGTATGATACATGCAAAATCATTAGTACTTGAGTACTGGGAGGAAGCTATTAATTGTGCTACATATATACATAATGGAGTTCCTCACAAAGCTTTAAAGGGTATAACACCTTATGAAGCTTGGTAAGTAGGAAGCTAGCAGTATGACATTTCAAAGTTTTCGATAGTACAGTGTGGGCTCACATACCTTCAAAGAAGTGTCATGCTTTGGAACCACAAATCCAACCTTGCATATTTGTTGGATATCCTGATAGTGTTAAGGGATATCAGCTCATTGATCTAGCTTCCCATGAGCTAATTATATCAAGAAGTGTTTACTTTGAAGAAAGTTCTTTGAACTTGTCTTCTAACATTTCTCAATCTTCTTCCTTGGAAGATTTAGATAATAGTGATGATGACCCTCTTGCTCCATATACTCGTAGGGATGTTGAGGTTTTACCTCCCCCTCCATCAGGTTTGGCAGTTGAGATTCTAGTTCCTCCTCGTCCTCCTCCACTTCCTCACCCAGTGATGCCTCATTGGGCTAGGCAAACTTTGGAGCATGCAAGACCTCTTGCTGGGGTTCCATTAGATAGAAGGAGAACACAGTAACAACATGAAGATCTTCCACATTCCTACATTGCCATAGCTTCTGATCCATAGACCTTTAGGGAAGCAATAGGTACAGTTGAGTGGGATTTAGCAATGGAAGAACAATATTACTCATTACTAAGAAACAAAACTTGGGAACTTGTTCCTCTTCCTAAGGGAAGAAATTTAGTTCAATGTAAGTGGATATATCAGACTAAGTTTGTAGTGAATGGAACTATTGATAAATACAAGGCAAGATTAGTAGCTAAAGGTTTTTCCCAAGTAGAAGGCATTGACTATACATAAATCTTTGCACCAATTGCTAAGATGAACTCCATTCGCTTGATACTTACTATTGTTGTAGCTCATGGTTGGGTTGTACATCAGATGGATGTGAAGAGTGCATTTCTTTATGGGGATCTTCATGAGGGGATATATATGGAGCAACTGCAGGGGGTTCATTCAAGATTCTTCATTGGTATGTTGCTTGTAGAAGTCTCTCAATGGTCTAAAACAAGCCCCTAGGATTGGTATGCCAAGATGGACACTTTTATTCTCTCAGCTGGGTTCTTAAGATGTCACTCAGATCCAAATGTCTATACTATAAGGCATAAGGATTCACTATTGTTCTTGGTTCTCTATGTTGATGATCTCATTATTATAGGGAGCATTGCATCCATCATAGCCAGTGTTAAGACTGCATTACATGATAGATTTGCTATGACTGACTTGGGTCTACTGCATTATTTTCTCAGGATTGAGATATCACAATCTTCTTCTAGGATTACACTTTCACAGCCCAAGTATGCCATTGACTTGTTAGTTCAGTTTCACATGGATGATTGTAAACCTGCCCTGACTCCCTTCCTATCTGGATTCAAACTTGAGGTTCATTGTTCCACTTCATTGGTTGATGCCACTTTGTATCGCCAACTTGTAGGCAACCTCATCTACTTGACTCATACTCAGCTCGACATTTCATTTGCAGTTGGCATGGTTTCACACTTTTTGCAAGAACCTCATGAGCTTCATTGGAAAGCTACCAAATGTATCTTGAACTACATAAGGGGCACTCACAAATATGGGATTCACTACACAACAAGTATAGGTTTAGCTTTGGTTGGATATATAGATTCTAATTGGGCTAATGATTATGATGATCGTAAGTCCACTTCTAGTTATAGCTTTCACTTCAAATCCGGTCCCATTTGTTGGTAGAGAAAAAAGTAACAAGCTATTGCTCTTTCATCAATAGAGGGTAAGTATCGTGGAGCTATTAATGCCACTACTGAAGCTCTTTGGCTTCAGAATATCCTCACTAAGCTTGGTGTTCCATTTCAGAAACAATCAGTCATCTATTGTGACAATTAGAGTGCTATTCAGATCTCAAAGAATCCAGTTCATCATCAAAGGAACAAACACATAGAGATCCATATGCACTTCATCAAGGAGCTAATTCAGATTGAGATCATTGATCTTTAGTATTGTCCTATAGAGGAGCAGGTTGCAGACATATTCACCAAATCCTTCATTGAGTGAAAGTATCATCACCTGTGTACTCTTTTGGAGGTGCAGGACAGTAGTTCTTCAGGCTGGTCTCTTAGACCTTACTCTTAAGGAGGAGTTTTTCCTATGAGTTTTCTCCTTCCTTCATATGTGTAACAGGGTACCTAACGTGGCTAATCATTGTCGAGACCCTTATCTACATAACCCTACCTAAGTTTCACTTATGGGGGTGTGTTGGTGCATTTATTTATTTATGTCGGTACAACTAATTACTTTTATAATTATTTTATTAGTTAAATACTTTAATTAATATCATGCACCAAATAGGATAAGCTTACTTAGCTATTAGTCAACATGTGCATGATTGTAGCACATGATTGACACCTATCTTGTTATTCTGGAGTTCCACTCCACTCTTCATGCATGTAGACTTCAATCAAACTCCACGTGTTGTGTGAGTTCTTGGTTTATCTCATGCTTTGCCTTGCTCTATATAAGCAATGGCTTCTTGTTCATTTGATATACTTTTAATATGCAATTGATATGAATAGAGTTTATTCGATCATATCTGAGTTTCTTCTATTTAATGCTTTCTTTTAGATTCAATAGAACTTGCTTGATTATTCTAACAACTTGCAATCACCAAATGTTCCCACAAACACATCAATATCATTTACTAACATAAATAACAATATATAAGCTTTGGTTAGAAAATCTAAGCTAAGATAACAACCAAATCAATTCATAAACTTACACAAAAATCATTTATCATATCACATAATAGACCAAGGCTACACTTATGGGTTCGGAATTGAGTATAGCCATGAGGTTATACTTCAATTATCTCATAATCGAGTGTAGATACAAGGTGAGATACAAAACAATCCAAAGTGCATAGAAACAGATTTAGAGTATTGCAAAGGTTTGTTACAAGAGATATTCACAACATGACACATGATCACAACATGAGGTGATTTTACAAGTCAAACGTCAGTAATATATCAACCCCATATTCATATATGGACTTAGATCATTTTTTCTTGCTTGCTATAGGGACACACAGTCCTTATCAATATTTGTTTGTTTTCATCATCTGTCGGCTAGTAGAGCCACTGAAGAATGAAAACACTAAAAATGAGAGAGGAGACAAAGGTGACTTAGGATTACAACATGGGATGATGCCCCCAAGGTACCACACAACAATTTTCATAAGAGAAAGGAGAATAGAAGAATAGAGAAACAAATAGAAGAAGTAACACAATGGATGTGGTCTCCTTGTATCCTTGACCTTACAAGAGTATCAAGGGTCATCCAAGGAGGCCTAAACAACACTTAACACAAAATGAGGGAACACAACACAACTCTAGCAACACACACACACACACACACACACACACACACACACACACACACACACACACACACACACACACACACATATATAGGAGGAGGCCACCCTTGAGAGCAATTGGAATAGGTGCTACATCGAGTGTTGCAAAATGTGGGAGAAATACTTACCTGTTTCAACAAGATATTTCCTAGTGGACAATCCATGTCTATCATCTCACGATATGTTATATTTAGTCTTGAACTTGTTGATATTGTATTAACATTAAGATTAGGATGACTGTAGGCTTTGGTGGTCTTCAAAGAATGGTATCTAATACCAGTAGAAGAGTTATGTGCAACATCTTCTAAGGTGACCTTGATTCCTTGTTGGTTTACACCACAACCATTGCCTACGTAGTTGCAATTTCTGTAAAGGATTTGAAATCTAAGACCATAGAGAACAAGTCTCATAGTCTGTAGTGTAAGTGAAAGTATTGTCTTTGTTTTCTACTAAAGAAACTTTAGGTTTCATAGGTAGTTCTAAAGATTGCTTGGATGAGATCGATGCAACTTTTGATGTTTCGACGTTATTGAGTTTATATTCCCCTATAAAGGTAGGAGTAAAGTCTAATGAACCCCAATCATCACCAAAAAGTATATTTGATGTTGAATCTTGCACAACATTAGCTGCAACAAGAGGTATTGATTAATCAACTTTTAAGTTATTCAAAGTCTTATGATTTATAACTTTTTTTTGTGTTTCAATTTGTAAACAACTTCCGGCTCTAGATTGGCTTCAATGGTGTGAAGTTTCCCTTTATAAATAAACTTTACTAATCGATGAAGGTTAGATGGAACTACCCCCATGGCATGAATCCATGGTCTACCGAGAATCATATTATAGGAAAGTGTACTAGGCATGACATGGAAAAGGTTAGATAATGTCACGGGTCTAACCCTTACATGTAAAGTTATGGTACCCATTGTTTGCCTACCAACATTATCAAAGTCATGAATGTTAAGTTTATTTGGTTTGATTAAAGATGTGTTGACCTTGATTTTGTGTAGAAAATCATACCACAAACATTAAGAGTTTATCCATTATCAATCATAACTTGCTTTATTAACTCTTTGTTAATTGTGACAAAGATTAGAAGAGGATCATGTTGATTTTGAACTTCCATTGACGGTAATTCGTGTTGTTGAAACAAAATATCTATTTTTGTTGCATGCATACAATCTAACAGAGCTTCTACATCATTAGGATTAACAGTAGGTGGTACGATCACCTTTTGTAAAGATTCTTGGAGCATTCCTTGGTATGTAGATGATGTTTGTATGAGTTCTCAAAGATAGATCTTAGCTACAATAGGATGAAGTTTCTCAACAAGATCATAATCTTGACCATCTTTTTGAGTAAGACAAGGTGGTTGAGGAAGCATAGGTTGAGAAGTTGGTAAAGTGATTGGAATGTTCAACTATTGTTTACTTTGTTTATTATTTCACATATGGTATGTGTGAGAAACCACATTGTGATAGGGTTGTTGTGACACATTTTGATACATTTGATTTCCTTAAGTAATTTGTTTTGCAAGATTGAGAATGTAACCTGGGGGTCTAGGTGGTGTTGGAGCACCTTGAACCATAATCACTAGTTTGAAGTGAGGAGGTACATTAGGTGCCCCATGTACAATGAGTTTAGGAACATTAATAAACTTATCCACTATCCCCTTAGCGGGTGGGATGAGTCTATTAGTAATGATTGAATTAACGTTGTTTTTACTTTGATTAAGCCCGACATCCATCCCTAAAGGATTTAATGTGAGAGACCTTTACTCATCCACCAATGCTTCATATTTTGGAAGGAGAGAATTGGAATGAAGGGAAGGTAAGCTATTATTATAATATTTTTTTATGATTTTATCTTTAGTGATGTCTAAGGGGTTTGAACATGCAACTAAAGGAGAACTATTCATGGTTTTCACATCCCTAGTGATGTCCAAAATACTTGAACATTCAACCAAAGGAGGAAGATTGAGGGTCTTCACTTCATTAGTGATATCCAAGGTGCTTGAACATTTAACTAAAGGAGGAATAGGATGACTCATAGAATCATCATCATCATATACTTTAGATAGTATATCCAAGGCATTTTCATGATTTATAGTAGTAATAGAAGAACCTTCACAATCATCTTTCTCATTAGTATTCATGGAGATGAATTCGGTTAAATATTTTAATATAAAAGGATATGTATCCATGATTATTGTGAAGATATCAAAATCATGTATATAACAAAGTAATTGGAGTTCATATGTAGAACATTTAGAAACATCAATATCATTTACAAATGCTATGTGTTCTAGAACATGAGGGTTCACATTAGTGAATTTTGAGAAATTTTCAAAATCAAGGATATACTCATGCAAAGATTTGAAAGAGGAATAACATGAAGATTCCAACATGAAATTTCTTGGAACAACAATGTACAATAAGATCCATTCATTTATCAAATACCACCAATTTGAGAGACTTCTGTACACCACAACACTAGTTTGAGGAAACTGAATTTTTGTAGCTTTTTGCAAAGAACAAAAACACACTAGTGTCACTACAAACCAAGTGAATCTAATGTTAAAATTTCTACACAAAAGGTAGTATAGAAAATTTGCAAACAAATGTTAAAGAGATGTCAAATTTCTTATGTTGAAATACACAATGTGTAATTACAAACATGTGAATTTTTTTAAACCAAGGTATGAAATGATGAAATTTTTTCAAATGAACAATGAAAAAATGTTATAAATCTATGTTATATCTGAATTTAAATTCTTATGATGGTAGAAAAATCTAAAATAAGATTTTGACTACAAACCCTAGTTTTTGAAATTGACTAGGTTTCAGGAAAAATGCAACTTTTTCAACAAAACCCTAGCAAATGAGATCATAAAATGCAAGGTAAAATATCATGAAATGATTGTATACTGTAATATGGATTAGATATGATGTAAATATAAAAAATTCAAATATTTCTATCATATGAAGTGAAACCTATGCCTTTTTCTAGCCTAGAATGCTCACTTTTTTCACTTTTTCCAAGATCATGCGAGATTTTCAATTGGATATTGATAAATATGCAATGAAATCAATGCAAGATCTAATTTCAACACACAACAAGATGCAAATATTCAAAGCTACAGGTTGACCAAAATGTTATGCATGGAAAAGATGAATTATGAAGACTATCATGCACACTAGATCAAACCCTCTTCCACAATAACATTCAAGGACAAGACGAAGCCAAATCACTACCAAATGGAGGTGGACTCAGCTACAGATCTTGTACTCAAGAGCACTATGGAAAGATCTGATTTAATCAAGCCTTTTATCAAACCCTAGGTCAAATATGCATTAAACCCTAGTTCTATTTTGATCAGAGCATAACTCACAAATAATGGTAGATATAGACAATCTGAAAGAAGCACTGAGATCAGTGAATAGAGGAGATCCTGATTCTGGAAGTAGAGGTGTCAAAGGAATAATTTGTAGGCACCCAAGTTCTTGAAGTGAGAATCTACCAAAAGTTAGAACTGAGAAAATGTTCCAGACACTGCTCAGAAGCCAAGTCTGAAGTTGGTTCAGACATGAGGACTATTTCACGGGTGCCCAAGTATTTTGCAGAGAAATATCCCTGAAATGATCCCAAGACACTTTCCATCACTCAATCTTCCTATACCTTCACCTTACCAGATCTTGCACCTGTAACTTGCACACAAGAAGAAAAGGGGTTTGGTGGTTATGGTGTTTAGGGACTTGCCTCAATCAAATCCTGAGATATCATTCAAGCTTCCCAACATCATTGTTAGATAGAGAGTGCATTCCCTAGTAGGGCAGAGGCTAAACATAAATCAAAGATGATAGAGTGATTCAAATAACAATGATATCACCTCAGAGGTGAATCCCTTAGGACAATGAAGATCCTTCAACTCATAAGGAGATGGATGATGATTCAAAATTTGCAACAACATACACAATACAAACACAAATCCACTCTAGAAACACAATGAATGTTTTAAATGCTCTTTTCTCCAAGATCATAAGTTTGAAATATCCATCTAGGTTACAAATGAATTCAAAAACACACTTATATATTATTTCCCACTAACATTCGTGAAATTAATCAAAAGAGTTGATAAGGAGAGACCCTTTTAAAGGTCTTATGCTGACATGTATTTGAATTTTCCCTGACCAATCAAGGAGGACTTGGGTATGGGCACCCAAGTTCTGAGGCATGTTTTTGGTCTGAGGTAAGGCATAAAATGGGCCCCTAGTTCCCAATTTACATCAGTTTTGGGAGATTTTGCATCAGGGTGAATATTTTACATGTATAATGTATTCACAATGACCTAGGAGCTAAACAAGGAGGTAAAAAGGCAAGTGTCCACTTTTTACTATATAATAGAACATATAATGAATATGAAGCTACAGGTTACAGATGCATCATAAAGTTCAAGTCATCTTTGTTGATTTCTAGTATGTAATTTTGAATTGTTGCATTCTTTAGAAGTGCATTCAACTTATTTCTTGTTATTATCAAGTTCCCTTGAAGATTTGCATATCTTATACGCAACTGTGAATGTTTCTGGTGAAGTATAAGTGGATTTGCTTCATTTCATGACTCTTTCCTTCTAACCTGATCTTTTGACTTTTATTTCATAAATTGTAGTGAAGAATTGCAAACAATGATAAACCATATGCAAATAATTGTAAATACTGATGAATTACATGTTTAAAGAGGATCTTTATGTAAATTCATAGTTTGTATGTAAAGATTATTTCAAATAGAGATAATTCAGAAGAATTTATCAAAGTTAAGATCATTTCAGAATAACTAATCAAAGTTAGGGTCATTTCAGAAGAACTAATCAAAGTTAATCATATAATTTCATAAGAATTGATCAAAGTTATGTTAAATTTACAATAATATGCATGAAATTTGTAGACACCCTAAAATGACCATGTCGTCGCACCACTTGCATTTTATCAAATCTGTTGAATTGCCTGCATTTAACATTAATTGAATAATCTAATTATTTAATTAATTTCATTAAATTCTTCCAAACCACATAATTTCGACATCAATTGAATAAATTCTCTTTATTTAATTAATTTCAACAAAATCAACCTTATTCTTCCAAAATTAAATAATTTTTATTATTTAATTAAATCATTATCCTCTTTCATATTTCAAGTCTACATTAATTAAATAAATCCAATTATTTAATTAATTCATCCAATTCTATCTTATCTACAATTAAATAATTTGCATTATTTAATTAAAATCACTTGTTCTTCTAAATTTAAATAAATCATGCAAATTTATTTAAATTGTCTCAATCCCCTAAAAATAAATAAAATCAAATATTTTATTTATAATCTTCCATTCCTCTATCATGCACAATCAATTAAATAAATTTATTTATTTAATTTCAATTATCTTCCAATTCCTCTTAAAATATCTTGTTAACTTATGTGCCCAATCAGTCTTATTTTTAGAACTCTAAAAAAGGCAAAATTACAAGTTGAGTTATCTATTCAATCAATCTTGTTTTCATCATATCTTAATAAAAATATCCTTGTGGATTGACACATGTCGTGTGCACATTCATCATGGTTATTTGTTTTATCTCCTCCGTTGATTCTTCTGAATTATCTGAACTATTGATCGATCTCTGTTGAAACCTGTATAAACCCCCCTCATCTCCTTCACAAATCCTCTTCGATCACTTATTCTCAAGCATCATTTACAGTGCTTTGAGCATACATCACATCGTTTGAGCAACTTACGATCTTTTGACATTGATCTTTGAGCACCTACACTTGCTTGTTGCAAACATGGTTTCGCAGCGTTATTGTGCAATCCACATTCGAACAAAGAGAACAACACAATCTGGGTAAAATCTTTCTTATTTCATTTGATTTATTGATAATGGATTTTATTTAGATAGATCTTCTTATGTCATGGGTTTTTGATTTGATTATTATCATAGTTTGATTTTATCATTTAAACATAATCAATTTTCTTCATACACAGTCTGGCACGCCCGGTGGGACCCACTAATCCCTCTTTTTCTTTGAGAAATTGATTTTTTAAAGTACAGTACGGAACAATACAAAAGACACAGAAAAGTGCTATTGGCAGTATAGTAAAGCACTTTTGGCAGCACAGTATAGCACCCTCAGGCGATACTATAGTGCCTCTGGTAGCACAATAGCGCACTATTGGTAAAACAATCCAACACGTTTGTCAGATCAGTAAGGCGCTTATGGCATATTAGAGTTTTTGAGATCTTTGTGATTGGAAGGATTTTAACTCACATAACTATCATTGATTGATTGACAAGTTGATTTATTTGTCTTTCAATTATCTTTTATACTTCCTAAGCTAACGTATTTAGGAGTATTTTCAATTTTTGAGTTAACCTATCTATTTGCGATATTCTTTGAGTTGTTCTTGATCCCAGGTTACAGATCTATCAGCTATCACATCTCAGATCTTCAAGTCAACCATGAAATCATATTTTTGACCTGGCCTTTTTTGATAAAATATAACATTTTCTAGATCTGAAATAGTAAGGCGCTTTTGGTAGCACTGTACCGCACTTTTGGTAGCACAGTATAGTGCTTCTAGCAGCACAATACATCACTTCTGGATCTGCAACAACTCACTTCTGGTAGCACAGTGCATCACCTCTGGTCTGTAGTAACTCACTTTCAGCAACATAGTGTAGCACTTTTAGCATAACAGTAAGTCGCCTTTGGTAACACAGTGCAGCGCTTTTGGTCAAATTGATTTATTTTGCTAACTTGTGAGTTTTTGTAGAACTAATCAATCTATTGCAGCTTCTTATCACTCACATAGAGCAAATGGGTTTTCCTAACATGTTCATGCAGGACAATCATTAAATAAATCTCAATCTATCACACTAAGTCTTAGAAACATATTGTCATTCTTAAGGGAGAATTGAACAAATCACTTTGGCAATCTAAGTCTTAGGAACACTTTTGCTTTCTTAAGGGACAATGGACATGAATGCAAAAACACTTCAATTTTCTAAGGGACAATGGACATGAATGCCAAACACTTCAATTTCATAAGGGACAACTGACAACTACAAACATGTGTGTGCCTAATCTAGTTGCACCTTATTTTTCTTATAACGGGGCAATTGAACCTTTGTTTGACGTGCTTGCTCTTACATTTTAGTTATTCCTTTAGAAGGGCCTACTTTTGGATTGCACTTCATCCAAAAGGGACGACCCTAAGCAGAGTTTTCCTTTGAACCGCTATATAAGAGGGATAAAGCGAAAGCCAAGTCCTAACCAACATTAGCCTTACCTTGTGGTGCCAAACTGAAAAGAGGTGTACTAGCTCTTTGTGGAAACAATTTTCACATCGAGTGAAGTGTTTGATACTCTTAGTAGGATTGTTTAAAGCTTTTAGTAGCTTGTCACATTGCTCGTAAGGCATTGGTCCCTCAAAGTTACTAAGAACCACCTAGATAGTGACTACCTGATCCACCTCTGAACGTTGCGGTAATCATCAGTGCAAAGGGAATCGATTTAAGCCCTCAAGATACTCACCATTGGCTCCCTTGAGAAGAGATAGTATTCCCTCGGCCATAAAGCTCTTGTGACCTAATTGAGATTTTCGAGGGCAGGGTGAGATATCCCTACCTATCATCTCTCGCAAAGATACAAATGTCTGACACCTTTATAGAATGACATTTGATCGACGAAGTATTAAGTTGTGAGCTAATCTACTGCAATGAAACCTTGTCTCTAAGGATAAAAAGTGCTTGATTTTGTTTGCAATTGTCTTATACCTGTGGAAACATTGGCTTTTTTTATGAGCCTCGAACATACCCTATCTGTTGTGTCAGTCCTTTTTTACAACTTTATTTGATGTGTTTTCTCTTGCCAAAGCAAATCCAATCAGAACCAAAACCAAATCTATCAAAATTTGCCTTATAAAACATCACAGACACTACTTTAGTGCCTCTGGTATAATAGTAGCTTGCCTTTGGTATTATAGTATCTCACCTTTGGTATAATAATACCTCACCTCTGGCAAACCTAATTCAGCGCCCCTGGTATAACAGTAGCTCACTTTTGGTCTAACAGTAGCTTGCCTTTGGTATAGTAGTACCTCACCTTTGGTAGCTCAGTCCATCGCCTTTGGTATTATAGTAGCTCACTTTTGGTGGCACAGTCCTGTGCCTTTGGACAAATAGTACAGTGCCTTTTGTCTAGTAAACTGTACATCAACATTTGTCTTTTCCAAAACATAAGTAGAATCCCAGCATATTGTCCTAGTGTATTCCATGGTAACCACTAGAATCCAGCAAACTATGAAGACCAAGCAAGTTGTCCTAAGGAAGCGTAAATCACCTCCTCACACACCTCAATCAGGCTAATCCACCATTACTCCCAAGACACCAGCAGAAAGATCGACCAACTCTCCAAACATGCCGCAGCTTGACCAACCAAACAATCCTCAAGAAGGTAGGGGCCTTTGGTAAGGAAACCTCACTATACCACCAGCATGCCTTTGGATTTTGTACCACAAGGTTATACTATCAATCAAGTCCCATCTCAGGAAGGTAGGGTCCCTTTGGTAAGTACACCTCACTATACCACCGGCATGCCTCCAGATTTTGTTCCACCTAGTTATACTATAGATCAAGTGCCATCTCAAGAAGAGAGACACCTTGAAATAGGTCAATCCTCTCAAGAAGATGGACAAGATCTTGATGAATTCATACAAGATCCTAGAGCCATAGCTGCCTTTGACAAAATCCTTAGTGAGAACCAAGATCATTTCTTTCACTTGCTAGTAGAGCAAAGAGCTAAATTACCCAAAGGTTTTGATCTATCAAATCTTAGTGAGCCTAACAACACCCAAGACACTATAATGGCGGTCCAAACCATGTCAACTGTGACCACCCCATTACATGGACAAGGCTCACAAGGGAAAATGATTGCCCAATATGAGAATCCCCTTTATCAAAAACCAATGGCAGAGAGACCCTTATCACCGCTTGTAGACACCCTAAAATGACCAAGTCGCCGCACCACTTGCTTTTCGTAATCTGTCAAATCACCTGCATTTCCAACATTAATTAAATAATCCAATTATTTAATTAATTTCACCAAATTCTTCTAAATCACATACTTGCGACATTAATTGAATAAATCCTCGTTATTTAATTAATTAAATTAAATTCCTCTATTATTCTTCCACAATTAAATAATTTTAATTATTTAATTTGATCATTATCCTCTTTCCAAAAATCAAGTCCACATTAATTAAATAAACCCAATTATTTAATTAATTCAACAAATTCCCTCTTATCTATAATTAAATAATTTAAATTATTTAATTAAATCAAAATCATTCCTCCAAAAATCATGCACAACAATTAAATAAATTTATTTATTTAATTTGCTTTCAAATCTTCTAGATTAAATAATTCCAATTATTTAATTATTTCTTCCAATAATATCTTCTCTAAATTTAAATAAATCAATTATTTATTTAAGTTGCTTTTTCTTCTAAATTTGAGTTATCTCTAAAATAACTCAAGCTTTCTTGCTCATGCAATTGAATATTTCTAATATTTAATAAAGCAAAATATCTTCTTATTCTCATGCAAATCTCTTCTTCTTGTTTTAAATCACTTAACTGACTATTACACTCTGTTAATTGCTTTAACTCATTCTTCTAATCTTGATAACTCCTCTCATGCAAAAGAAAGCAAGACACTTGTCTTCTTCTTATTTGTTGCACATTCCTCAACTATTCTCCTTCGTTGATTCTTTTGAATTATCTGGACCATTGATCGATCTTCCTTGAAACCTATATAAACCCCCCTCATCTCCTTCATTGAGCCTCTCTCTTTGATTGTATTCTCAGGCATACTTAACAGAGCTTTGAGCATACAAAACGTGTCGATTGAGCAACCTTATGATCTCTTAACATTGATCTTTGAGCACATTGAGCACACTACTTGCTTGTTGCAACTATGGTTTTCACAACTTGATTGAGCAATCCACACTTCTCCAAAAGGGAACAATACAGGTTTTGGTAAGAGCTTTCATTTTGTCTTTGATTTTATGATAATGGCTTTTACTTAGATTGGTTCACTTTATGTGATTGGTTTTTGGTTTTATTAGTTTAATTTAAATCAATTTTTCCTCATACACACCGCTAATAACGCCTATGGAGATCTACAAAAACCAACAAGAGACTCTCCAATGTCAAGCAGAGCTAGCCAAACAAGCCACCATAGCTCGATCAAACATACAACAAACTCCTAGAATACCCACACCAATCGTAAGTGGAACATTGGCTACCCCATCACGAGAAGGTTTCCCACCAAATTACAATTTGGGAAACACTTATGTAGCCATGCAACAAGGGTCTCAACAAACACCTCCCCCAATGTCATCAACCCTTTGTATCATTCAACCAACTAGGGTCATGTAACCCCAACCACAACATTCTTCTACACTAATCTGTAATCAACCTCAACCATCGCAAAACACATCTACCTATGTCCCCCCACCACAACGATCATTAGCGCTAAACTTTTTCAACACATTTCCTAACCACCCTCAACATTCCCAAAACCAAACTTCCCAAAGCTATGTTCCGTAACTGTAACCTAACCCAACAAACTTTAGCTTTCCACCACCAAACTCATTTCTTCAAACAACACAAAGCCTACATTCTTACCTATCACTGCCCCCACCTCCTCCAAATCAAAGCACCCAATTCCAAACCAATCTAAACCGAACATACAACACATACGACCCCAACCAATCGTATGACCCTTATAACACCAATGCCCATGGCTTACACTACTATCTTTCGTATGGGCATCAACAACCACTTCTAGGACACCAAGGGATGTTTCCAGCCCCTCCCACAATGATAGAGCTAAAAATCGTGGAAGTTCAACAGCAACTATCTGATCTTATGTTTGGCCACACCAAGAAGACCTTCTCTTTAGAAGAGGTGTGTCCTTATCCTTTTGATCGGTCATTACCCATGATCCCTTTTCCTCACAATTTCACTATTCCCAAATTTGATAAATACAAAGGAAAAGGGGACCCTCTTGCTTGCTTTGAGGTCTCACATAATGACACATATCGTATGCGTCTCTTTCTTCGTAGTCTTGGAGGTCAAGCTATAGAATGGTTCTCACACCTCCCCATGGGTATCAAATCTTTTAACGAACTTGAGGAGAAATTTGCCACCCATTTCTCCTACAACACAGAGCATGAGATCTCCATGATTGATCTATGCAACAACAAACAAAAAAATGGAGAAACTTTCATTTCTTTCCTTCAATGATGGAGACAAATGGCTAGCAAATTCCCATTCAAGATACCCGAAAATTAGCTTGTTAGCATATTTGTGCAGAACCTCAACCAAGAATTGGGTTTTCATTTGCAAATTCTTAGTGCTATAAACTTCGACAAAATTACATACAAGGGAATCAACATTGAAAAGGCCCTCATTTCTAAAGGAGTGGCCAAAATTTTCAAAGAAACTAAAGATAATGCTCCTCAATAACAAACAAACGATAAACCAAAGTTTTGGAACAAAAATAAAAACGTGGTCAACAATGGGGTGGTTGATTCTAAACATGTCCAAACATTGCATATACCGCTTCAGCTTTCCAAACTGAGTCAAACTCCACCTCAACAACAGCAACAACAAAGACAACCATACCAAAACCAACAACAACGACAACAAGAGCAACCTCAACAAGATTACCCTTCGCGGTGACAATTCACTCCCTTGGGAGAGCCCATAGAGTTGGTCCTATAGAAGCTTTTACACAAAGGGCTCCTCACCTTACCAGATGCTCCCCCATATGACGAACCTATTTACAAAATTATACGGTACAAAGAAAATGAATACTGTGAATTCCATAGGAGCAAAGGGCACAGAACCACATCGTGCATGAAACTTAAGCACCTAATCCAAAATCTTATTGAAGGCAAGCAAATCTCTTTTGAGGATAAACCACTAGCTCACCACACCAATAAAGACCTCAACATGTACAAAGAACCATTCCCTAACCATGGCCAAGGTCCTCCTCTGGATAAAGGTAAAGGTGTCAATCATGCTTCCACTTCCTATGACTCCATTGTGGGTCATTTTGAAGAGAGTCATGTATCTACCCTCACAATCAAAGGAAATCTACGGATTGCGATGTTACAACTCATCATGGTTGTGTCACCATTCATGGTCCTACACCCAGTCTCCCAAACTCAATCTGATTATAATCTTGTCAAATATCTAGGGAAAATGCCAGCACAGATCTCTATCTTGGACCTTCTACGGTCATCACCCGCACATAAAGTGGTGCTAGAAAAAACCCTACAAGAGTCTTTGGTTCCTAACAACATAGTGGTCATGGATTTCCAAGCTATAGTAGGTAACATTGCTTTTCCCTACAATATGGTCTTCTCTGAGAAAGACCTCCCATCCCATGATCTGTGTCACAATGATACCCTTCATATTCAGGTTCTCATTCATAAACGCAAAATCAAACACATACTCATAGATGGTGGTGCTGGTCTCAACATCTGTTCTCTAAAGTTATTTAAGTAATTGGGATAATCTGAGGATCATGTCAACATTGATCAAAGTATTACAATCAAGGGATATAATGATGCTAAACGTCGCTCAGAAGGTGTTATCCACTTGCCTATACAACTAGGCCTCATCATGCTTGAAACTAAGTGCCAGGTCCTTGACATTGAGCTACCTTACAACATTATCCTAGGCCACCCATGGATCCATGCAATGAAAGCTATTCCCTCAACATACCATTAGTCTCTAAAGTTCCCATTCAATGGTACAGAGATAACTATCCCAGGCAACCCTAATCCTTTTGAATTCTATCATGTCTTGCAAGGTAGTTATAAGAATTGCAACCAAGTGCCCAATAATGACAAAGCGATTACATCCCCACTCTATGTTGATCCTAAAAATCTAACAAAAGCCTCTGCAAGTGAACCTAATCCTCTTCCTGAAATCAAAGCTCAAATCCGTGATATAGGCTTTGGAACATATGATATCTCAAAATCTTGTTGTGTAGGGCGGATGCCTTTATCCCCTAAATCTTATGGCCAACCACCCATTGCCAAAGTAACTAAAAAAGTAGCTATTCATCCCCCAACATCTTTAACCCAATTCCAACAGGGAAAATTATTAGAAGAGGAAACTATTGAAGACATTTCTTCTTGGCTCTACAAGGAGAAAGAACCGGTCACAATACCAGTCAAGCATTATGGAAATGGCTTAAGGATAGTCAAAAATAAGGGCTATAAAGGCAAAGGTGGCCTAGGAAAATAGAATCAAGGAATAATGGAGCCCATTAGTGTGACAAAGAAACTAGACAAGAAGGGGTTAGGATTTGGTAGAAAGGTACCGCACGCCTTGGACATCGAGGGTATCCTCGACAAGGTGGCTGAAACTTCTCTCACAGATTCAACGTTTAATGAGGATACCATCGATTCCATATGACTGACCTATTTACAGAATCCTCTGTATTTATGCTATCATCCGTATCTCTAACATCCACCACAAACACCTAGAAAGTAACACTTGTCTACCCTGAACTTATCGATTGGGACCAACAAGGGGGCCCCTTTATAGATGTATTTCAGAATGATGAAGCTATAGCTGAGTTCATGGGACTACGGGATAGTATCTCTCTTTTTGATCATAAAGTAGGTTTTTTAATGGAACTAGAGCCAACAACTTATTTTGGTGAGAATGCCAAATCCTCCAGTTACAAAAGTAAAAATAAAGAAAGATCTCTAGGTGAAAACCACACTATGGCACCTCTCGATCACAAAATAGTGAAAACAAATGACATATCCAATGGTGAAAACCCAACTATGGCACCTGAGGATGGAGGATTTGACCTTCCCCTACCATCTAAGTATCAAGAGAAGTCAGCTCTCCAAGTGGAAGATTCTACAGAGATAAACCTTGGCACAGAGCAAAATCCAAAGACCACATTCTTGGTGGCATCATTATCAGAAACAGAGCACAAGAATCTTAACAAATTCTTCTTACAAAGAACCATCAACTTTGCGTGGACCTATGTTGATATGCCAAGGTTAGACCCTAAGCTAGTGGTTCACTATCTCAAAGTGGATCCAACAGTTAAACCAATGAAGAAAAAGCTGAGGAAGATGTACCCACAGATAACTCTCCTAGTAAAAGTGGAAATACAGAAGTTGTTAGATGCAAAGTTCATCTGACCTATTGACTATTTAGATTGGGTCTCAAACATTGTACCTGTGTCTAAACTCAATGGGCACATCCACATGTCTAATGATTTTAGAGATCTTAACAAAGCATGTCCCAAGGATGACTTTCCATTACCGAACATTGACCTCATAGTAGATTTGATTGTAGGTCATGAAATGCTTTCTCTCATGGATGGATTCTCTGGCTACAATCAGATAAAGATAGCAGAGGAAGATCAATATAAAACAACTTTTACTTGTCTGT
The DNA here is from genome assembly GCA_027924645.1 of Cunninghamia lanceolata. Lineage (NCBI taxonomy): Eukaryota > Viridiplantae > Streptophyta > Pinopsida > Cupressales > Cupressaceae > Cunninghamia > Cunninghamia lanceolata. Next base: position 8,269,644 of record BSBN01000082.1, read on the forward strand.
GGGGTAATTATTGTTGGTGTATCATGTTGTTTGGTCTAAAGAATGTAGGGGCAACTTATCAAAGAGCAATGACAGTGATATTCTACGATCTCTTTCATCATATCATGGAGGACTATGTGGATGACATACTAGCTAAATCTTCTAGGGTAGATCACATACAAGTTCTAGGACAGATCTTTGACAGGCTCGAGAAATACCAAGTACGCCTCAATCCAAAGAACCGTGTCTTTGGTGTAACATCAAGGAAGCTATTGGGATACATTGTATATTGTAGAGGCATCGAAGACCCTGCAAAAGTAAAGGCTATAGTTGAGATGCCTCCACCAAAGAACCTCAGAGCATTAAGGAGCCTTTAGGGAAGGTTACAGTCTATTAGGCATTTCATCTCATAGCTAGCAGATAAATGCCAACCTTTCTTGTTGAACTCTCATCCATCCAACAAAAAACCTTTATCCGTCGATCTTCCCGTTACACCATTCTAGGTGATACACTATATCACCAGAGTCTCGATGGTATCCTCTTACGATGTCTTAACGCGAAAGAAGCTGAAGCTACCTTACGAGACATACACGAAGGTGTCTATGGCGCACATTCTACTGGTCCTAATCTCACTAAAAAGATACTTAGAATAGGGTATTACTGGCCTACAATAGAACAGGATGCTGCACAGTTTGCTAAGAAATGTCTACAATGCTAGTAGCATGGAGATTTGATTCATGCACCAGCTCACGAATTACAACCTGTGACAACTCCATTGCCTTTTTCTCAATGGGGTCTTGACCTCATAGGATAAATCCACCCATCCTCATCCAATGGCCACAAATTCATCATTACTGCCACTGAGTACTTCATGAAGTGGGTCGAAGCCATTCCCATGACCTATATCACCGGTAAGCAAATAGCCAAGTTTATCCTAAACTACCTCATTTGCTGGTATGGTATCCCCCAAGCCATTGTCACTGATAATGGGAGACCATTCAAGAATCAAGATGTCTATGCCTTATGTACACAATACAATATCCAGCATCACTTTTCAACTCCCTACTATCCACAGAGTAACGGCCAAGCCAAGGCTTCCAATAGAACCATTCTCAAAATCCTCAAGAAAATGGTCAATGAAGCTGGTCATGATTGGCACTTGCAACTCAATCCCGCCCTATGGGCCTACCGCACTAGTATCAGAACACTAACTGGTGCCACACCATATGCCTTGGTCTATGGCTTTGAAGCCATGCTACCTATAGAGGTCGAGATCCCATCCCTCAGAGCATCCATGTAGAACCTGATCAGCAGAGAGGAGTATTGCACTTCCATATTAGCTGAGCTAGAACTACTAGATGAAAGGCACCTTGCCGCACTTAATCATCTCCATGTCTATAAAAACTACCTCCAACATAATTACAACAAAAAGATCAAAGAAATATGGTTTCAAGTTGGTGATCTTGTACTCAAAGAGAATCAGAGAAATCAAGCAGACCGAGAAAAGAAGGGCAAGTTTGAGCCTAACTGGTTAGGTCCCTTTATTGTCACAGCACTATATGGATTAGGAGCTTATACTTTAGCTACACCTGACAACATTCCTCTAGATGAGCCACTTAACAGTGTTCATCTCAAGAAGTTCTATGCCTGATCCTCAAAGTATACCAAAAAAAAAAAACTGTCCTATGGTGAAAACCTGGTAAACAGGCGCCTTGGATAAGTACCATAGTGAAAACCTGGCAAACAGGCGCTATGTGTAGAGTCAACATCCATCATCTATTGAGTCTTGTTCATTCCTTTTTTTCACAACACACTTCATCCATCCATCCATAATAAAACCATTGACCTTGTTTGCATTTCCATTTCCCTATCTATTATAGCTTGGAAATTTGTCAGTGTCCATCATCGTCATCCCACGTCTTGATCTATGTCAACAGTTATCACTGTCTTGTCCTAGGTCAAGCTTTGTATATCAGTTACCTATGCAAATTCCTCTACCAGAATGGCGGCAACTCTTTCCTTAACCTAGGTCTAGGAGTGGATCCTTGTTCATGGTTCTCAAACACTTCAATCGTTCTCCTTTCAACAGATAACACCCTTTAATAGACACATCGTTCCTACCGTAAGCCTATTATCTTCCCAACACTTTTCCTACATCATCACCACCAACCAAAACTACATATTATCTCATCTCAATCTTAAGGTACCTTGATCCCATGGATATGGGTATGTAGGTAGTCTGGAATACGAAGGAAGTTTCCAGTACTCAGGAACATAAGATCTCCTCCTTTCACCTTGACCCATCTCATCACTCTACCCAGAACTACATATTATCATTTTTCATCTTTCATCATAATGTGCCTTGATCTTGTGGATACAGGGTATGTAGGTAGTCTGGAATACGAAGGATGTATCTAGTACTCAGGCACATACGATTCATCATTCTTCACCCATCTCAATCCATTGACATGTCATCTTTCTAGTCTTCCATTTATTAGAATCCATTCACCTTGTCTTGACTAACTCAAGTAGCAAAACAACAAGAAAACACATCCTTTCAAAGAAAAGGTTCTTAACAAACCTAAAGCAAAAAAACTTACTTATAGAGCCATATGTTGTCCTGCATATCGATTGCCCACATCAGTTAAATGTAGCTTAACCAAAGCACTAGATCAACAAACTTGTCTTCTACAAAGTGTTCCATTGTCGAGATCAATACACGCGTCTCATACGACATGTAGCATTTCCTGTAGCAAGACATTGTCTTTTTAGGTAGATAGCACCCTTTAACAGACACAGAGTTCCTACGATAAGGCTATTATCTTTCCTATCCAATCTATCCTGAGAAACCTCTTTGGCAAGTGAATATGTTGGTTGTATGTTTACTTTGTAAGTCAGTCAATTTGCTTTATGGTTTATCTTTTGTTCCTTTGTCCATTACCTATTCAAGGCTACCTTGATTTATCTATAATCTTGGTATGTTGCGATGCAGTACGGATTGGAGGCATAGTCATTGCTTTTGTGTGCCATGTTTGAGGAATGATCTTTAGCATCTTTCTTGGCAGCATATTTATCTTGTGTGTGTTACGACCTAGCATCTTACATATTAGTATTCTTCTTGTATTTACATGTATTGAAGTTTATTTTATGTTCAATACTATGGCTCATTCACATGTACAACAAGGTTATATTATGTCTAAGGGATCTAAGTTCAAATCGCTTGCTTGGATAGTCAACGTTCACACACTCGGATATCACAGCACCTTGGTCTTTTATACCTCCGTGGCAAACTATCCATGTGCTATATTAAAAATAAGGATTGCTCTTTATATACAATGGTGAAACCAATGCAACAAGCTCATCATTTACCCATCCATTTGCCCATGGCCTTATATCATTTTCAAAGAAATGATCGATCAACAGTCTCTCTCTTCCATCTCCACTTTTCTTCTCTCTAGAGTGTATCTGCAAAACCCACATGTTAGATATCGCAAGTCATAGCATCTATATCATCATACATCTATAAGCATCATTTTATCATATGTCATACATCTATAAGCATCATATAAGCAATATACGTCATCACATAGATCCATAATCATACATACATATCATCACATCCATGTCATTAAGAAGTGCATACACAAAAGCATGAACATCAGTGAGTGTAATATGTCATGTGATAGTCATCCAAATACAAACTGTATGTGTCTACATCAATAGTCCATATGTATACATAAATAAAGTACATCAAGGCTATCAAGAGCTCGCAAAATATACATCAGGATGCACATAGGCATCAATCAAAATATACAATGTCCATAACGATACAATAAATACAAAGTACATGCTCTAGTGGGTAGAGCTACCCTCCTGCTATGGTCCCTGTCCTCCGCCTGTACTCAGTGAAGGTCCCCTTGCTGGTCCTCCTCCCCCTGGTGGCACAAAGGGTCCTCTGACTGAGGATGCTGACTGCCCTATCTTGCATGACCCAAATGCTCCAGACCTACTCCTCTCTCTATAACTGGGTGCCTACTGAGCTGTTGGCACCGCACCAACGTAGAGTCCACTGTAGTACTCGGCCTCTACCTGCTGACACTGGCTCTCCCTGCACATGGACAAGCTCACTGTATAGTGTCCTCTGATCGGCACCCAATGCATGTCATGCCTCATCTCTCTCCCACCTCACTCTCTGTAGTGTTGCCTCTGTTGTCAACTGTAGTTGTACTGCTGCATCCCTCTCTAATGTCATCTGGGCAAGCTGGACATCATCTGCTGTCTCCACTGGTGCAATCTATTCCTATGCCAGTGCTACCCATGCCTCTGCCAAGGATGTCTGTGCCTCTGCCAATGCAACATGGGTCGCTGCTAGAGCTACCTGTGCCGGTGCTGCCATATGTGTCCGCACCTGTGCTAAGGCCTCAGCCTATCTCACCTCTGCCCTCGCTGCATCCCTATCTCTCCTCACCCTCACCATCCAAAGCTCTAGACATGTCCTCTGTGCCATCTCCTCCTGTAACAGTCACTCTTCCCACTGTAAATCAGTCTCTACGACCGGATCTACCTTCGCAGCCATCTCTACATCTGCCTGCTGGCCTCCGACCTCTCCACCTACCTACTGTCTCACCTCTCTGGTCTGTCATCTCATCCTAGCCTTCGCACTTGGCACTAGTACCTACCCCACTGCCCCTGCCACACTTGGTGTAGTCAGTTTCACTAGCCTGTGTGTCTACCAGTGCCTGTCGTACTTAGGTAAAGTACATGGGTCTGCTAGCCCTGAATCCCAGTCCCATGTAACTGGGACAAGTCCTCATACCTCTGCTAAGGCTATGGCCATTGGAATCTCGGCATCCCAGTCCCCAACCTCCCTCCGTGTCCTCGTGTGGGTAGCCTCCCCAACTGGAAATCCCTGTGGCAATCCAAATTGTCTGAGTACCCGCTCTGGCAGGTATCTCTCAATGGTATCTATTCATCTCCCAAATAGGAATCGAGCCTATCAACAGTATATCAGCTACTCATGCTCATCCTCCCACTCCTCACATAGTAGCCATGGACTCCAAATAAATAGGTCCATCTTGTCGATCTATGACCTCCAGTGGCTAACAGATCCAAGCCATCTATGTGTAATAACTCCCTCATACAGAAATGCATAAGGCTCCCCCCTCTCACGGTGGTGCTGTGTAATAGGTGTGATCACTATGATGTGCTCCCATGCCCACACCTATAATAGAGTCACCCCTGCTAAGAGACTCTGGCCTCTCATGTATACACAGTTGTGCATATCTCGATACAGCTGCCTAAGCACACATAGGCCCTGTGCATACTGGATGCCATGTGTAAACTTCCCAGATAGTACAGTGCCCCATCCTACAGATAATCCTCTGGATCACCTGTCTGGGCACATGAAGCCGCCAATAAGTGAAGATACTATCCATCTGATCTTGTCGCAGAGTCTTAGAACATCTGCCCACCGAATCTGGTCGTCCTCATTCTGTAGATCATCTGTGCATAACACCTCTACTAGGCCTGCCTCACCCCACGCTGGGTCAAAATCAACTCACTCTCCATCAATCTGGATCTTGAGGATACGATACACATCCTCAAGTGTCACTGTAGCCTCCCCTGTCGAAAAGTGAAACGAACATGTCTCACTGTGGTATCTCTCCATGACCGCTATCACTAGGGTGAGATTCACCCTAATGTGTGTGAGGTGTGCCACATGCCACAATCCCATGTACTCTAGGAATGCATCCTCCTCCCATGTCATCTATACCACCTTGTCTACTATAATGTGGTGTCGCTCTCTCGACATCAGCGACAGCATCATCCTTTGCATCCACAGAACCACTTGTCAGACCTTTTACACACTTCTCCAAATCCCTATCGACATTTACCCTATGAGCGAACCCTATACCCAACTTAGCATATCCCTAGCTACTTCCTTGTTTACCCTAACCACTTTACTATTCTACCTTAACCAAAAGTGCCTTACTGTTGTAACGCAAGCACTTTGTTATCCCTACCAAACATGCCTTGTTTTACACAAGTGTGCTTCACTGCACATCCAGCTATGCCTTACTGCACTCGCATAGGCGACTTATTTTTCATTCTCCCCTACCAACTACGTCTAACTACCCGACCAACTGCACTCTCCTACTCTACCAAGAACGCTGCAGATTTCTACCAGTTGCACTATGGCACGGCGCCCAAAATCCAATAGCGCTTTGTGTTTACCAATAGTGCTTTCCCAACCTACCAAAGGCTCTTTAGCACGCCAAAAGCGCCTAGACTGACTACCAGACATGCCCTAGCATGCTGTAGCTCTTTTGGCTGACCTAATGACCCACCTAGACCAAACCCTAAAACTAACCTAAAACATCAAGTACAAGGCAATTTTCAGACACTTACCATTGTCGGAGCTCCTGCTGGTCTCTCGTACGTCTGCACCAACTCTGCCCAATGTTTGTGCGTTGGGATCGACATCTCTCCTCGCTGCAAGCTCCTTCTCCACTCAAATCTCACACACTAAGCTGGGAGGCTCTAAGCTCTATTTTTAGCAACCCTTAGTGTGCAAATGAGGAATGTGGTCCCCTTGGGACCTATTTATAGTGTCCCTCCCACATTTTTTTTCTTCCCATCCCATTCTTTTTTCTGCTACCTTGTCGCACAATCTTCTAGTCGAGCATCAACCCAGTTCTTCTGTCACTTCCCTGTCTTTCCACTCGAGGGGGCATATGCTGGGGCAACTAGGTACACTGGGGCACCAAAATTGTATCATGTCTTCAACAATCATTCTATGAAGCAATGCTGTAAATTGCATTGCATCAAAGAGGAGAAAAATGTAGACACCCTAAAATGACCATGTCGTCGCACCACTTGCATTTCATCAAATCTATTGAATCGCCTGCATTTAACATTATTGGATAATCTAATTATTTAATTAATTTCATTAAATTCTTTCAAACCACATAATTTTGACATTAATTGAATAAATTCTCTTTATTTAATTAATTTCAGCAAAATCAACCTTATTCTTCCAAAATTAAATAATTTTTATTATTTAATTAAATCATTATCCTCTTTCAAATTTCAAGTCTACATTAATTAAATAAATCCAATTATTTAATTAATTCATCCAATTCTATCTTATCTACAATTAAATAATTTGCATTATTTAATTAAAATCACTTGTTCTTCTAAATTTAAATAAATCATGCAAATTTATTTAAATTGTCTCAATCCCCTAAAAATAAATAAAATAAAATATTTTATTTATAATCTTCCATTCCTCTATCATGCACAATCAATTAAATAAATTTATTTATTTAATTTCAATTATCTTCCAATTCCTCTTAAAATATCTTGTTAACTCATGTGCCCAATCAGTCTTATTTTTAGAACTCTAAAAAAGACAAAATTACAAGTTGAGTTATCTATTCAATCAATCTCATTTTCATCATATCTTAATAAAAATATCATTGTGGATTGACACATGTCGTGTGCACATTCATCATGGTTATTTGTTTTATCTCCTCCATTGATTCTTCTGAATTATTTAGACCGTTGATCGATCTATTTTAAAACCTATATAAACCCCCCTCATCTCCTTCACAAATCCTCTTCGATCACTTATTCTCAGGCATCCTTTACAGCACTTTGAGCATACATCGCATCGTTTGAGCAACTTACGATCTTTTGACATTGATCTTTGAGCACCTACACTTGCTTGTTGCAAACATGGTTTCGCAGCATTATTGAGCAATCCACATTCGAACAAAGAGAACAACACAATCTGGGTAAAATCTTTCTTATTTCATTTGATTTATTGATAATGGCTTTTATTTAGATAGATGTCCTTATGTTATGGGTTTTTGATTTGATTATTATCATAGTTTGATTTTATCATTTAAACATAATCGATTTTTCTCATACACAAAATCTATTCATTCCCTTGAGAATTTGACATAAACTGAGAAGGTATGTGCAGACTGAGTTAAATATACAAGATATTAGTGAACAATGATAAGATCTGGATGAACATGACTTGGAAGTGTGTAAGTCCCCAAAATGGAAACCAACATATCACAACAAACCCTGAGTGATAATCAGACAGTCAAGACCTGACAATCAGAGACTTGGGACTTCATATATTTAAGGATTATGTTGTCTTTCAAAATAATAAAGGTTCGTTGTGATAAATTTTATTCATGTGCATGTGACTAAACACCACATCAAGAGAAATTGGTGCTAGAAGGAGGGCATGATAACTTAAGTCAATGTTCTCTCAAAGATCCTATGAATACTCCATGTTCTTAGCCAGTTTGTCGTAAATACCTCTAGTATTTGAGCATTTGACAGTCTTTGCAAAGACCCAGTCCAAAGCTTCAAAGTTCATCTTGGATTTTTGAGCTAGCTCATCGACCTGCTCCAAGATCCTGATCTAGTGGCCCATTGCATGAATTACCTAGTGTGAGGCTAAGATCACATTCAGTAAGTGTACAATTGAGACCTCCATTCCCTGCAACACTAGTAATTTTAGTTCAAGTCCCGATGGCCTTCTTTAATGTTGAATCAACTATTGGCTTCATAGCATATAATGATATGCCAAAGAATCTGAACAAATTATGTCCAAAATGTCATTTCCATCAAGATGCAGAGGATCATCTTAGAACTTTCAAAGAAGATATCTTTCAAGAAAGAATTCATCATGAAGATCTAGTTTGTAGATTGTTTCCTTACACTTTAGGGGAGGAAGCATATTGTTGGTATGTCAATTTACCTCAAAATTCCATTACTACTTGGGAATTAATGGAACATGCCTTTAAAGCCAAATTTAGAGTTTCAGTCAATGCAACAACAATGTATCATTGGTTTACTAGAATCAAAAGAGGAGAAGGCAAATTTATCGCAACTTTCAATGATAAGTTCTAGAAGGCATATTCTAGATCGATAGCTCTGTTAGTGTACTACTCTGCTTTGGATCCATCAATAACAATGTTTGTAAAGAGAGAAAACCCCAGCATTATGTCTCAATTTGGTGCTTATACTGAGGCAATAAAGGTTAATACCAAAATGAAACAAGTAGGACATGGTCCTCTGTCGAGCATAGGACCTCCAATGGTACATAATCAAATGCAGTAGATTAATGGAGCTCTGGTGAACCATGTTCCTTCGATGAATACCGTATCGGTTCCTCCTATTAACACTTTGCTACCTCAAGGGAACAATCAAATGGTCCTACATCCTGGACCTGCATTTGCTGAAGTCCAACCAAACGGGAATGGTAATTCTTTATTTCCCATCTCAAGACAATGTGGTAGAGAAAGTTCAGGAGGAGAATAAACAACAATAATCTTGTTCCTCCAAAGGTGAATAAACAACATTTTGCTTCATCTTTGACTCTAACCAAAGGTATGACTGAACTCTCTAAATCAGATAAATTGGTTACTTACTTAGCATAAGAGATTAAAAGGATGAAAATAAGCCTTTCCTTGTCTGAGTTGCTTAAAACCTTGGTTATTAGGAAAGCCTTCCTTAAGTCCTTAGAATAACCTTTTCCAAGGGAAAATATCCCTAGTAATGTCTAGACTAGATAGCCTCCTCATAAAGATGTTCTACCCAAGCCTAGGGATAAAGGGCAAGTTCATGCCGCAAATGCACAATTGGCAATTTATAAAGAAAAGACTGAGTCACCTCCATTTCTCTTGACCTTAAGGATATTTGGTAAGAATTTGCACAATTGTCTAGTGGATTTTGGAGCTTCTACTAATGTCATGCTATTGTCAGTTTGCCAAATCCTAGGTCTATCATCCACCAAGTCCATGAAGAAAGTTACTCAACTGGACAAATCTGAAGTAAATGTTATAGGAGAACTGACTTACATCCATATGCAATAGCTTCTGACCCTAGAGTTCAACACTTTATTGATATATAGGTGGTGAATATCCTAGATACCTATGGTATGTCACTGAGTAGAGATTGGTCCAAGACACTGAATGGATATATGGCGACTAATTTTTCACACATGTGGTAACCATGGAGAGGTATCCTAAATCAGATACACATAGAGGTTGAACCAAGAATGAGACATATGACCACAGAATATCATCGGTATAATGAAGTATTGTATGCAGACATAGAGCAAGGGTTGTATCACATCATGCTCCTAGACATCAGAGTTGAAGAAGTGCTGATGGTTACTCGGACACAAGAAAGTGATAGGATAAATTAGATTACACCAAGAACTGATGTCCTGATAGAATCTGATCATGAATATTTAGATGAAGATGGAGAAAGTGGCCTGAGTGAGTTTGAAAGACATTTGTCCAAGGAAGCTGAAAGATACAAACTACAAGGAATTCCACTTAGGGAAATTTTACTAGAAGGATGGCATAGTTTGCATAGGGATTTGCATTCCAACACTATGTGTGCCTTTTGCATAGACATATGTGTATGAGGAAAATCGACTATGGTTAAATGATAAGATCAAAACAAACAAATCAAAAGCCCATAACATAAAGAGAACTAATCTAAATAAAAGCCATTATCAATAAATCCAATGAAATAAGAAAGATTTTACCCAAATTTGTGTTGTTCGCTTTGTTGAATGTGGATTGCTCAATAACGTTGTGAAACCATGTTTGCAACAAGCAAGTGTAGGTGCTCAAAGTGCTCAAAAGATCAATGTCAAAAGATCATAAAGTTGCTCAATTGATGCAATGTATGCTCAAAGCACTATAAAGGATGCCTGAGAATAAGTGATCGAAGAGGTTTTGTGAAGGAGATGAGGGGGGTTTATATAGGTTTCAATGAAGATCGATCAACGGTCCAGATAATTCAAAAAAATCAACGGAAGAGATAAAATAAATAACCATGATGAATGTGCACACGACATGTGTCAATCCATAAGGACATTTTTAGTAAAATATGATGAAAACAAAATTGATTGAATAGATAACTCCACTTGTAATTTTACCTTTTTTAGAGTTCTAAAAATAAGATTGATTGTGCACATGAGTTAACAAGATATTTTAAGAGGAATTGGAAGATAACTGAAATTAAATAAATAAATTTATTTATTTAATTGTGCACACATGGGGCACTGTACTATCTGGGATGTTCACACATGGCATTAAGTATGCATGGGGCCCATGTGTATTAGGGCAGCTATATCGAGACATGCACAACTGCATCTTCAGGAGAGGCTGGAGTCTCTTAGCAGGGGTGACTCTTCTATAGGTGTGGGCATGGGAGCATATCCTAGTGATTAGACCTATCACATAGCATTGCTAGGAGAGGGGAGAGCCCTATGCATTTCTATATGAGGGAGTGATTACACACAGGCATCTTGGATCCATCAGCCATTAGAGGTGGCAGATCGATGAGATAGACGCATTTGTTTGGAGGTTGTGGTTATTATGCAAGGAGTGGGAGGATGAGCATGAGCAGTTGATGTATTGTCGCCAGGCTCGATACCTATTCGGGAGGCGGACCAACACCATAGAGAGATACCTGCCAGAGTGGGTACTCAGACAGTTTGGACTACCACAGGGATTGCCAGCTGGAGAGGCGACACATGTCAGGACACGGCAGGAGGTTGGGGACTGGGATGCAGAGATTCCAATGGCTACAACTTTGGCTGAGGTATGGGGACTTGTCCCAATGAGATGGTATTGGGATTCAAGATTGGCAGATCCAGGGACACAACCAGAGTATGATAGGTACTGGCAGACACACAGGCCAGTGAGACTGACTACACCAGGTGTGGCAGGGGCAGTGGGGGAGGTACTGGTCCCAGGTGTGGAGGTGAGGTTGAGGCAACATGCCAGAGAGGCCCGACAACAAGCAGGTGGGGAGGCAGGAGGCTAGCAGGCAGATGTGGAGATGGCTGAGGAGGATCTGGTCATAGAGACTGATTTACAACAAGTCGTTCTATAGGAGGAGATAGCCCAGAGGACACAATTAGAGCTTTGGATGGTGAGGTTGAGGAGAGATAGGGATGCAGCGAGGGTAGAGGTGAGACACGACAAGGCCCTAGCACAGGTGCAAACATAGATAGCTGTAGCAGCACAGACAACCCTGGTACATGCACAGGCATAGGCACAGATCTAGGCACAGGCATAGGTACAGGCACAAACTGCACCTGCACCAGTAGGGGATGACAGGCAGTTAGCCCAGGCAATTAGGGAGAGAGATGTAGAGGCACAACAATGGCTAACAGTAGAGGCCACACTACAGAGAGTGAGGCGAGAGAGAGATGAGGCATGCCGCGCACTGGGTGCCCATCAGAGGACATTATACAGTGAGCTTGTCCGGGTGCAGGGAGAGCTAGTGTCGGCAAGAAAAGAGGCTAAGTACTACAGGAGTCTCTACATTGGAGTGGTAACAGCAGCTCAGTAGGCACCCAGTTACAGAGAGAGGAGTAGGTCTGGAGCATTCGGGTCATGCAGGACAGGGCAGTCATTGTCCTCAGTCAGAGGACCCATCGTGCCACCAGGGGGAGGAGGACCAGTAGGAGGAGGAGGACCATCAGGGAGACCTGCCCCGAGCATAAGCGGGGGATAGGGGCCATAGTAGAGGGCAGCTCTACCCACTAGGGCATGCACATTTGTACATTGTATCATTTTTGTGTCATTATGGACACTTGTATATTTTGACTGATGCCTGCGTGCATCCTAATGTATATTTTGAGGGCTCTTGATAGCCTTGATGTATTTTATTGATGTATACATATGGACTATGGATGTAGACACGTATTTTGATGACCTTCACATGATATACATGATGACATATTCTGCTCACTGATCTTCATGCTTTTGTGTATGCACTTCTTGATGACAAGAATGTGATGATATGTATGTATGATTATGGATTTATGTGATGATGTATATTGCTTGTATGATGCTTATAGATGTATGACATATGATGATGTGATGCTTATAGATGTAAGATGATATGATGACATGATGCTAATAGACATATGATGATATGATGACATGACTTGTGATATCTAACATGTGGGTTTTGTAGATATTCACCAGAGAGAAGACAAGAGGAGATGGAAGAGAGAAGCTATTGATCGATCATTGCTTTGAAACTGATATAAGGCCAAGGGTAAATAGATGGGAAAACGATGAGCTTATTGCATTGGTTTCACATTTGTATATAAAGAGCAATCCTTATTTTTGATATGGCACGTGGATAGTTCACCACCAAGGTATAAAAGACCAAGGTGTTGTAATATCCGAGTACATGGACGTTAACTCTGCAAGCAAGTGGTTTGAACTTAGATCCCTTAGACATAATATAACCTTGTTGTACATGTGAATGAGCCATAGTCTTTAACATAAAATAAACTTCAATACATGTAAATGCAAGAAGAATATTAATATGTAAGATGCTAGGTCATAACACACACAAGATAAATATGCTGCCAAGCAAGATTCTAAAGATCACCCCTCAAACACGGTATACAAAAGCAATGACTATGCCCCCAATCCATACTGCATCGTAACATACCAAGATTATAGATAAATCAAGGTAGCCTTGAATAGGTAATGGATAAAGGAACAAAAGATAAACCAAAAAGAAAAATGACTGACTTACAAAGTAAACATATAGCCAACATATTCTCTTGCCAAAGAGGTTGCTCATGAAAGATTGGAATAGGAAAGATAACAGCCTTATTGTAGGAGCGATGTGTCCGTTATAGGGGGCTATCTACCTAAAAAGACAATGCCTTCCTACAGGAGATGCTATATGTTGCGGGAGACACGTGTTTTGGCCTCGACAATGGAACATTCTATAAAAGACAAGCTTGTGGATTTGGTGCTTTGGTTAAGTTGGACTTAGTTGATGTTGGCAATCAGAATAGTTGGACAGTAGATGACTCCAAAAGAAATCCACTTTTGCTTCAGGTTTGCGAAGGACTTTTGCTTTGAAAGGATGTGCTAGTTTGTTGCTTGAGTTAGTCAAGTCGAGGCGAATGGATTTTGATAAATGGAAGACCAGAAAGGTGACACGCTAATGGGTTGAAATGGGTGAAGAATGATGAATTGTATGCGCCTGAGTACTGGATACATCCTTCGTATTCTAGACTACCTACATACCCTATATCCATGGGATCAAGGCACATTACGATGAAAGATGAAAATGATAATATGTAGTTATGGATAGAGTGATGAGTGGGTCAAGGAGTTTGAGCATGGGTAGAGGAAGTGATGAGATCTTATGTACCTGAGTACTGGATACTTCCTTCGTATTCTAGACTACCTACATACCCATATCCATGGGATCAAGGTACCTTAAGATTGAGAAGAGATAATATGTAGTTTTGGTTGGTGTGATGATGTAGGAAAAGTGTTGGGAAGATAACAGGCCTATGGTAGGAACGATGTGTTCATTAAAGGGTGTTATCCACGGAAAGGAGAAAAGATTGAAGTGTTTGCAAACCACGAACAAGGATCCATTCCTAGACCTAGGTTAAGGAAAGAGATGCCCCCATTCCGGTAGAGGAATTCACATGGATGACTGACAAAGAAGACATAGAAAGCTTGACCTAGGACAAAATAGTGATAATTGTTGACACAGAACAAGATGTGGGATGACGATGATGGACACTGACAAATTTCCAAGCTATACTAGATAGGGAGATGGAAATGCAAATAAGGTCAATGGTTTTATTATGGATGGATGTAGGGTGCTGTGAAAATAAGAAATGAACAAGACTCGATAGACGATGGATGCTGACTCTACACATAGCACCTGTTTTCCAGGTTTTCACTATGGTACTTATCCAAGGCACCTGTTTGCCAGGTTTTCACCATAGGACAGATTATTTTGTTTTTGTTGTTGTTGTTGTTGTTGTTTTTTTACTCTGAGGATCAAGCATAGAACTTCTTGAGATGAACACTATTAAGTGGCTCATCTAGAGGAATGCCATCAGGTGTAGCTAAAGTATAAGCTCCTGATCCATATGCTGCTGTGACAATAAAGGGACCTAACCAGTTAGGCTCAAACTTGCCCTTCTTTTCTCGATCTGCTTGATTTCTCTGATTCTCTTTGAGTACAAGATCACCAACTTGAAACCGTCTTTATTTGATCTTTTTGTTGTAATTACGCCGGAGGTGGTTTTGATAGACATGGAGATGATTAAGCACGGCCAGGCACCTTTCATCTAGTAGTTCTAGCTAAGCTAATTTGGAAGTACGATATTCTTCTCTGCCGATCAGGTTCTGCATGGATACTCTGAGGGATGGGATTTTGACCTCTATAGGTAGGATGGCTTCAGAGCCATAGACCAAGGCATATGGTGTGGCACCAGTTGGTGTTCTGATACTATTGCGGTAGGCCCATAGGGCGGGATTGAGTTGCAAGTGCCAATCGCGACCAGCTTCATTGACCGTTTTCTTGAGGATCTTGAGAATGGTTTTATTGGAAGCCTTAGCTTGGCCATTACTCTATGGATAGTAGGGAGTTGAAAAGCGATGTTGGATATTGTATTGTGTGCACAAGGCACGGACATCTTGATTCTTAAATGGTCTCCCATTATTAGTGACAATGGCTTGGGGGATACCATACTGGCAAATGAGGTAGTTAAGGATAAACTTGGCTATTTGCTTATTGGTGATATAGGTCATGGGAATGGTTTCAACCCACTTTGTGAAGTACTCAATAGAGGTAATGATAAATTTGTGGCCATTGGATGAGGATGGGTGGATTTGTCCTACGAGGTTGAGACCCCATTAAGAAAAATGCCTTGGAGTTGTCACATGTTGTAATTCATGTGCTGGTGCATGAATTAAATCTCCATGCTGCTGGCATTGTAGACATTTCTTAGTGAACTGTGCAACATCTTGTTCTATTGTAGGCTAGTAATACCCTATTCTGAGTATCTTCTTAGCGAGATTAGGACTAGTAGAATGTGTGCCACAGACACCTTCATGTATATCTCATAAGGTAGCTTTGGCTTCTTCCGCATTAAGACATCATAAGAGGATACCATTGAGACTCCGACGATATAGTGTATCACCCAAAATGGTGTAACAAGAGGATCAACGGATAAAGGTTTTGCATTGGGTGGATGAGAGTTCAACAGGAAATGTACTATTTTTCAGGTATTCATAGATATCTTCGTACCATGGGGAATTGGGACCAACAAGTTCCCAGATGATTTCAGTAACTGGAACATCAAAGGCTGGTATCAATAACTACTTGATCAAGAACTCACATTTCTGTGTGTTTTGCAGGCATGTCTATAAGTGACCCGACAGAAGCCATAGAATCTGTAGCCTTATTATGCCCTCTTGGAATTTTCTCAAATGTGATGCTATAAAAGTGTGGTTTGTAGGCATCCACTAGTTGCTTGTAGGGGACCAACTTTTCGTCCTTTGTTTGGTACTCATTTGTGACTTGCCAAATGACTAGTTGTGAGTCTCCATATACCTGTAATTCTGTGATGTCCCATTGAACTACTATATTAAGGCCTATGAGGAGTGCTTCATACTCAGCTATGTTGTTGGTGCAAGGGAATGCAAGCTGATATGACTTTGGAATATAGTCATTTTGAGGTGTGATGAATAAGATGCCAGCCCCTGATCCATGTTGTGTGTAGGAACCATCAAAGTACAACTTCCACATTATTGAGTTGGAAAGAGTGAAGAGATTCTCGTCTGGAAAGTCTGCTACCATAGGGTGTGTATCTGTCATGGGTGCTTCTACTAGTTGATCTACTAGGGCTTGTCCTTTGATTGCTTTACAATCCATATACTCAATGTCAAACTCACTAAGGATCATGACCCATTTAGCTAGTCTGCCTGTAAGAGCTGCTTTTGCTAGTAGATACTTCAATGGATCAATTTTGGCTATAAGATTTGTGTGTTGGTTTAGCATGTAATGCCATAGCTTTTGGGAAGCAAAAACTACTGCTAAACAAGCCCTTTCCATCGATGAATAATTGAGTTCATATCCCACCAAGGTTTGACTAATATAGTAGATTGCATGCTCTTTTCCTGACTCATCATATTGTGCTAGCAAGGACCCTAGGGCCGAAGTTGTAGTTGAGATGTATAATATCAAAGGTTTATCAGCAACTAGTGGAACCAATATAGGAGGTGTAGCTAGATACTCTTTGAGCTAATCAAATGTTGCTTGACACTTATCATCCCATCAGAATGAGACATTCTTTCGGAGCAAGTGTTGAAATGGTTGACATTTATCTGCTAGCTATGAGATGAAATGCCTAATGGATTGCAACCTTCCCTAAAGGCTCCTTAATGCTTTAAGGTTCTTTGGTGGGGGCATCTCCACTATAGATTTGACTTTTGTAGGGTCTACTTCGATACCTCTATGAGATACAATGTATCCCAACAGCTTCCCTGATGTTACACCAAAGACACACTTCTTTGGATTGAGGCACACTTGGTATTTCTCGATCCTGTCAAAGATCTGTCCTAGAACTTGTATGTGATCTACCCTAGAAGATTTAGCTAGTATGTCATCCACATAGTCCTCCATGATATGATGAAAGAGGTTGTGGAATATCACTATCATTGCTCTTTGATAGGTTGCTCCTGCATTCTTTAAACCAAACAACACGACACACCAACAATAATTACCCCACGGACAAGTAAAGGTTGTTTTATGTTGATCTTCTTCTGCTATCTTTATCTGATTGTAGCCTGAGAATCCATCCATGAGAGAAAGCATTTCATGACCTATTGTCAAGTCTACTATAATATCAATGTTCGATAGTGGAAAGTCATCTTTGGGACATGCTTTGTTAAGATCTCGAAAATCATTACACATGTAGATGCGCCCATTGGGTTTAGACACAGGTACAATGTTTGATACCCAGTCTGAATAGTCAATAGGTCAGATGAATTTTGCATCTAACAACTTCTGTATTTCCACTTTTACCAAGAGAGCTATCTGTGGGTACATTTTCCTCAGCTTTTGCTTGACTGGTTTAATGGATGGATCGACTGTGAGATAGTGAACCACTAGCTTAGGGTCTAACCCTGGCATAGCAGCATAGATCCACGCAAAGTTGATGGTTCTATGTAAGAATAATTTTTTAAGATTCTTGTGCTTTGTTTCTGATAATGATGCTACCAGGAATGTGGTCTTTGGATTTTTCTCTGTGCCAAGGTTTATCTCTGTTGAATCTTCCACTAAGAGAACTAACTTCTCTTGATACTTAGATGGTAGGGGAAGGTCAAATCCTCCATCCTCAGGTGCCACAGTTGGGTTTTCACCTTTGGATACATCCTTTGTTTTTACTATTTTTTGATTGGGAGGTGCCACAGTGTGGTTTTCACCTAGAGATCTTTCTTTATTTTGACTTTTGCGACTGGAGGATTTGGCATTCTCACCAAAATAAGTTGTTGGCTTTAGTTCCATTACAAAACCTACTTTATGATTGCCAAGAGGGTTACCTTCCCAAAGTCCCATGAACTCAGCTATAGCTTCGTCATTCTAAAATACATCTATAACGGGGGACCCTTGTTGGTCCCAATCAATAAGTTCAGGGTAGACAAGTGTTATTTTTTGGGTGTTTGTGGTGGATGTTAGGGATACAGATGATAGCATAAATATGGAGGATTCTATAAATAGGTTAGTCATATGGAGGGAAGAGTCATTGGTGATATCCTCATTAGATGTCAAATCTATGAGAGAAGTTTCATCCACCTTGTCGAGGATACCCTCGATGTCCAAGGTGTGCGGTACCTTTCTACCAAATCCTAACCCCTTCTTGTCTAATTTCTTTATCACACTAATGGGCTCCATTATTCCTTGATTCTATTTCCCAAGGCCACCTTTGCCTTTATAGCCCATGTTTTTGACTATCCTTAAGCCATTGCCATATTACTTGACTAGTATTGTGACTGGTTCTTTCTCTTTGTAGAGCCAAGAAGAAATGTCCTCAATACTTTCCTCTTCCAATAATTTTCCTTGTTGGAATTGGGTTAAAGATGCTGGGGGAGGAATAACTACATTTTTAGTTTCTTTGGCAATGGGTGGTTGACTGTAAGATTTAGGGGATAAAGGCATCTACCCTACACAACAAGATTTTGAGATATCATATGTTCCAAAGCCTATATCACAGATGTGAGCTTTGATTTCAGGAAGAGGATTAGGTTCACTTGTAGAGGCTTGTGTCAGATGTTCAGGATCAACATATTGTGTGGATTCAAGGGCTTTGTCATTTTGAGGCACTTGGTTGCAATTCTTATAATTGTCTTGCAAGACACGACAGAATTCAAAAGGATTGGGGTCTCTTGGGATAGTGATCTCCATACCATTGAATGGGAACTTTAGAGACTGATGGTACGTGGAGGGAATAGCTTTCATTGCATGGATCCATGCGCATCCTAAGATAATGTTGTATGGAACCTCAATATAAAGGACTTGGCACCTAGTTTCAAGCATGACGGGGCCCAGTTGTATAGGCAAGTGGATAACACCTTCTGAGCAGTGTTCAACATCATCATATGCCTTGATTGTAATACTTTGATCAGTGTTTACATGATCCTCAGAGTATCCCAATTGCTTAACTAACTTTAAAGAACAAATGTTGAGACCAGCACCACCATCTATGAGTATGTGTTTGATTTTGCGCTTATGGATGAGAACCTCAATATGAAGGGCATCATTATGACATGGATCATGGGATGGGAGGTCTTTCTCAGAGAAGACCACATTGTAGGGCAAAGCAATGTTACCTACTGTATACACCTAAAATTGGCTCAGGTTGAATTAAGTAAATATTTTGATATTTATCTTAATTCTTATTTTCTTCTGTCAATTAAATAAATATTATAAGTTTATTTGATTGGTTCATTATCCTACAATTAAATAAAATCATTTTATTTAATTAAAATCCCTAAATTCTTCTAATGTCTCAAATCCTAAATCCACCTCACAAAATCCACCTCATCTTTCCACCTCATCTCTTCCACTTCACCATGTTGCACATATAATTAAATATTCTTAATATTTAATTAGCTAATATCCTCTATTATCCAAAATTGAATTCTTAATTCAATTGTCCCCCACTATTCTCCACTCATTGAATTCTTAATTTAATTGTTCCCCACTATTCTCCACTCATTGAATTCTTAGTTCAATTGTTCCCCACTATCCTCCACCATGAATTCTTAATTTAATTGTCATAACTCACTATCCTCCACCATGAATTCTTAATTCAATTGTCATAACTCACTATCCTCCACCATGAATTCTTAATTCAATTATCATAACTCACTATCCTCCACCATGAATTCTTAATTCAATTGTCATAACTTACTATCCTCCACTCTAAATTTTTAATTCATCCATTATGAATTAAAGATTCACAAAAAATGAGAGCCATTGATCTCATCTGTTGATCCTCACCCTCCATTTCCTTTTCAGAAAATCTATAAATGAGACCCTTCTCTAAGCAATTAGAGGGACTTCTTTTGGCATCCTTACTATGCCAAAATTCCTCTAGGGAATCTTCTTCTTCTCGATTATCTTCTTCATACCATCGTAATGCCAAAATTATCCTAGCTGTCCCATATCCTCCTTCATTGTCCCTGTGTTTGAAGCTCATCTTCAACCACACAAAGTATCATAGCCATTTCTCCTTGTCATCTTGAGGAATCGAAGCAAGGAAGCAAGCTCCCTGAGGGCCAACCTTCATCATTCAAGATCAAGAAAGAATAGGCGAGCAATGGAAGCCGTAGGGTAACAGGTTTTGTAAGTTTGTACTTCATTCATCTATTCTTGTTATTCGCATATTTCATTGATGTTTGGGTAATATAATCTTAATTGATTCAATCCATTTTGCCATTCACATTTTGGCACCCACCGTGATCTAATCCACTTTGTTTGTGAGGTTTCGTCTTAGAAGTTTTGTTGCAAGATACAGGTGTTTTCCAGAGCACATTTGGGCATCAACTTCCACAAACGGCCTCCTACGCACAAACCGAGCTCCCCGTTGAGTCCGAGAGGCCTCAGAGGTAAGAAATCACCTATCATTTCCCTCATTTTGTTATTTGAAATTTTTTTACTTTTCAAAGTTTTTTTTGCAAAAAATTAAAAAAAAAAACAAAAACAAAAACAATTTTTTTTAATTTTTAGGTGTTATTTGTTTTTTTACTTTTAACATTTAAATTTAGCAAATACAAAAAAAAAAATTTAACACAAAAATTAAAAAAAAAACAAAATCACAAAAAAAAATTAAAAAAAAAAAAAATTAAAAACAAAAAAAAACAAGGCCAGTAGGGGCCGCAGCCCCTGCCGCCCCCCCAAAACCCCTCGATACCCCTTCCCCCCCCCCCCCCCCCCCGAGCCACCAACCCACCCCCCCTTCCCTTCCCCCCCCCACCCTACGCGGCCACCTCGCCACCCATCTCCCTCTACACTCGCAGCCTCCCCCAAACCCTACCCCCCATATCCCCCGTCTCCACCCTTGACCCCCCCACCCTCCCACGCCCTGCATAACCCCCCTGCCCCGTCCAGTACTTCCTCCTCTCGCAGCACCAGCCCCGCCTCTGTGCCACTGCCACCCCCCGATCCCACCACCCCTTCCCTTTGCACGCCATCCAAGTGCCCTCCACCCACGTGCCACACTCTGCCCACCGCTCCCTACCGCCCTGCAACCTCCGCGCCGCTCCTCTCGAATCCCGTGCCCAGCTCTACCACCGCCACCTTCCCTCCCTCCTGTGCCCTCTTCTATCCCCCCTACTTCCTCCTCCTGTGCCGTCTCCTGACCCCCGCGTGCCACCACTGCTGTCGCCTCTTCCACCCACCACTACCACCTCCACAGCTCCTCCCAACCACCTCTCCACCGCCGCCCAGCCACCTTTCTGTACACACACACTCAAATAACTAAAAGTAAAAATTAAAAAAAAATAAAAACATAAATATATATATTTCTTTTTTCTAAGGCACTCAGCCCCTGGTCACATGGAGGACCAGGGGTTTGTTTATAACCATTACATATAACCTTAACCACCTAGGTTAACACTTCCCATGTGACCAAAATTTTCAAATAGCCAGCGGTTAAGTCTCAAAGCGGTCAACTAGCCTTGTGCTCTCTATGCCCTAGGAGGGGCATTTTTTTTTCTTTTTGCTATAAATCGGTCATACGACGTCAAAATTTCACAAATAAGGACTCAGCGAAATTTGTAGTTGTGAAGAAATTTTTAGGTGACTGTACCATTTTGACCTTTTTTTGCAGTCAAAGTCAAACCTACTTGCAACCTTCAAATGCACATAACGGGAGCAAATTTGATCATTTTTCAGTGCAATTTTTTTTCAAAGTGTATGAAATTTCGTCTAGAATCTGATTATGCACTTAATTTTCCTGTATCAATTCATTTTTCATTAGATTTTATTAGATTATCAATTTTCACATAACAATCTCCTATGCTAGTCTACTTGCTCTGTTTTCATTCTAGTGACTTGCAGGCGATCATGCAGGGCTTGAACAACATCAAGATCAGAAAACATGGCAATTTGGATAGAGAAAACAATCTGGGTGCACTCATTCTATCTCTCATTTCTTCATAATCTTGTTTGCATACACACTTCAATTTGGGCTTCTCAAATGAACATTTGTCTTCATCACATATCAAATTGGGCATAAAATCAATCAGTGTCTTTCAATCACATCTTGAAATTGTAATTTAAAAAGAACCATTGCTTGACGTGCCTTCCTCACATTTCAATTCTTAAGGGTTAATTTACAAGTGTGAGTGTGAATCAAGTGTGTGTGTGTATGCTCTCTCCTCGCACCGCAAGGTAATCTTGGAGATCAAAAATACTTCACTTGATTTGCTTTTGTTTACCTTTCCTAGGAGGCCTGCTAGGGGATTTCATCACCCCTAGGGATGGCCTCATCTGAGGCTAAATCAAAAGACACCCTCATTGAAATTAGAATCTTGTCACTCTTGGCTAAGCCCCAAAGAACTTTCTACCTTTGGGAAGTGAAGGTGAAGGGTGGGTTACCCCCTTCTCCCAGCTATGTGATAGGATTTCACTTTCAATCCCTAGTCAACCTCATGTAAACATTGCCTGAACCTCATTGGCCATACCCTACATCAAACTAGACATTAGAGCTTGTTGATGTCTCTTCCACATGTGCTTGTTTACTAATCAGCATATTGTTCAATTTCAACAATTCAAAATTGCTTATTGTGTCTTGTGTGAGTGACTCATGCTTGTACATGTGTGATCATTTCAGTGAACATTATCAAACCAAACAAAAACTGGAATTGCACATTTGAAATGACTTACAGTGCATTTGCTACGACTTTTAACGCATTCAAAACATTACCAATTTGGTGCATTTGTCTCGACTTGTGACGCATTTGCACTATGTTACAACACACTTACTGCTACGCATTCCACACTAGTAAGCTTTTCCAGTCTTGTGTCCATGGCAAACCACCTAGAATATATTGATCAAGAAATCCAATATCTGGAATTGCAAATAAACTTAGATCCCTCGCCCCAAGACTGTATAGCAATTTGTCAACATATCCAAGTCTTAAAACAAGAATTAACACTCTTGCACGCTGAACGTGCCAGCACTAGCTATGCCTCACCCCAAACTCCTATATCTTTTTCCCATACTCATGACAAGGCAACCACCACCTCAAGAGGGAAATCGTATACCACTTTGGCTCCTAGTCCTCCTTCACTATCTTCTAAGACACACATCTCAAAGCATATCAGTTCTACACCAACACCGCCATCTACTTCCTCAAACTTTAAATGGCACACCAAAAAAGAATTAGATGAGTGGTGGGAAAAATGTTTTCCAGATTTATACAACGCAAGAAAAGCTAGGGAGAACGCAAAATCCATTCATCCATCACCTCATTCATCTACCCATACACCTACGAAGGATGTGCTCCAAGGGCTATTAGCAGAGAGTCAACCATGTCCCCAAACTCTGGTCCTTGACCTTACCAAAGGTTCTTCCAATACCATGTCAAATCCTACAACCCATTCATGTCATCCACAACCCCTTGAGCTTCTCAAAGAGCCTTCTACCATGCACCAGAGTCAAGGTCCGTCACACCCTCATGTTGTTGACCAAGAGCCTATCCAAGAGCCCTCAATTAACATTCTTAGCCCTTCAAGCCCATCATGTGACCAACAAGCCATCAAGCCTATTCAAGAGTCTCCTATTATGAATCCAAGTCAAGAGTCATCATGTTCTCATGTTGTTGACCAAGAGCCTTCCACTTCCATTCAAGCAACCCAAGAGGTATGTCAAAGGTTTAATCCTAAGCATGTGGAAACATTAAGCCCTCATCTAAACCAAGCTCAAAACATTCCCATCCGACCCCTGCATAACCTTTATCTCTTCAATAATCTTGTACCTATACATGAGCAAGAGATCCAATTTCCCACTAGGCATAACCTATATCTTTTCCATGATCAAGATACTACCATTGATGAAGAAGCTATCCATGAGCAACTTGATCCTATACAGGAGCAAGACCATATACATAACCTATATCTCTCCTATGATTAAGATATTATCACTGATGCAGAATCTATACAAGAGAACATTAATCCCATCATGCTAAATCCTATCTATGATCAAGATCCCATCTATGATGATGCGCCTATCTATGATCAAGCAGACCATGATGATCCTCTAAGAACACTTTATGTGTCCCATGGTCTTGAGCCTATCACCCCATCTAGTCCTACCCAAAATCCAACAACTTCCACTTCTGTTGATGAGACACTTGCCTCCCAAGCAAGCATAGAAGATCAAACCAGTAATACTCCTCTGCCATCTGTTATGGACCAAGCGGCAAATCCTCCACCATATATCCTTGGTCTTACCACCTTCATGCATGAATGTTCTCTCTTAGAACACCAACCACCATTATCCGCTATCTCACCTTCTCCATCCAATAAAGAACTTGTGTCTAATGTTCCACCTACACATAATCCTATTGTCCACTGTATACTCCAGAATATGAACTATCAAGGTAAAGGCTTAGGCCTTCATGAACAAGCTATTTTGGAGCCTATCTATGTCAATGTTCCCCCACCTTCATACGGCCTTGGATACATACCCCAAGGTGAGCAAACTCAAGATGTTGGTACTTCCTCCACTCCTCCTAAGTCTACCACTTTCCATCGCAAACCCTATCATATCTCCAAAACATATGTCGCCATTCCACCTCCATCATCCTACAATTGTCAAAAGCATGGGACCATACACATTCCACCATCCAAACTCCCTCTGCTACTTCAAACTCCTAACATCCCACCTCCCTTATCATACACATCCCAAAAGCATGTGACCATACACCTTCCACCAGCCAAACTCCCTCCACTACTTCCAACTCCTAATATCCCACCATCCAATCTACCTCTGCTACTTCCAACTCCTAACACCCCTCCATGCTTTTTACCACCACTTCTTCCAACACCTTATCCATCCATCTATAAATCCTCTACATATCCCAATCATGGCTGACAAATGCACATATTGTCTCAACAAGGAGCTTTCACCAACCTCACTTCTACCATCCCACGGGGATTCAACGACAAATATGTGGATGCCTCTACCTATAAAGTAAAAAATCCTAAGAGTCCTCATGACCTAGGACATAAAATCCAAGAATCAAAGCATTATCCATATCAAAAGCTGCATACACCCATACACCTCAATGCCAAACTGAAATAGGTGTGGATCCCCAAGCAACAAATGATTACTCCAAAAGCTGCACAAAAGTTGCATACACCCAAACCCATACCTTCATAGGTACTACCTAAAAACAAAAGGGTTTGGGTACCCAAGCAAAAAGCCCTAAAGTTACATGAGGCATCCACCTCTCAAAAATTCCAACCATCTACTTTCTCCCATTCCATCCAAGAGTCTCAAATTCTTCCATCTTACATGATGAACAAAAATCAGGACAATACTCAGCCTATGTGGAACCCTGCCTACATCATTCATCCACAAGCAAAAGTCTTTGTTGCCTCCTACACTACTTTCCCATCACCAGCTTCAATGTTTACCATGGTATGTGCAATCGTTGGTCATGATTCCCTTCCATTCCACAACATTTTCATATACCTCCATCTCCCCTTCCTTCTACTATTCTCTTACACATCTTCTTCATCCTATTCCTATGGTCCATGCTTTTGCATAAGCCTTCCCTCCATCTTCTAAATCACAATCCACTATCTACCTATGCCATATCACTTTCATACGTTCCCCTACCAACATCTATGAGAACACTTGGCACTATCCATGCAACAGTATCTATCTAGCAGGACTATCACCTTTCAAGGAACTCTATACTTGAGTCCTTCCATACCTGCATTTTCCTACCCAAATGTTTCAAAAAAAAAAGGAAAAAAAGAAAAAGTAAAGAAAAATCCCTTCATCCAATGGTGAAAACCAGGCAAACAGGTGCCTTGGATAAGTACCATGATGAAAACTTGGCAAGCAGGTGTCATGTGTAAAGTTGATCTTTTATGACACTCACACTTGGGGGCACCTTGTCTCATAAGCATATCACTCTTCCATTACATTTCCTATCCTATCCTCTATCCATTGCATACCTATCCTGTCCTGTCCATCCATCCAAACTTCCTTTCCTCTATTCTTTGGTCTTGATAAAGATTGGGGGCACAATGTTGACAAATGTTTTGAATGGCTTTTGACATACCTTATCCCTCCAAACCATGCAAATCCTTCATTATCCTCCTATCCTCCTATCGTCATAAACATTGCCATGAAAAATCTTAAGTACTCTACCTACAACGGGGCACGTTATTCTTATGCGACATAGTCCTTGGAGATCACATCCTTGGTTGCTTCTACCTCCGTATCTACTATCACCCATACAACTACATATCCGTGGTGTTTCCTTGTCATCAGTATTGTTTGTTCCATATCTGATCCATATCGGTTCCATATCGTGTCTTATCTGATCCATATCTGATTCATATCGTGTCTTATCTGATCCATATCAGTTCCATATCGCATCTCATCCGATCCATATCTTAGGTCCATTAGGGTTTACCCTGAACTACGTTGCCTCTGCGTCGTCACATAGGCAAGGCCATTTAGCAATGAGCCCCCGAGGCACTAGGTCAGTCCCTTAGGGTCTGTCTCACCAATAAGGATTGTGTAATCTTCTCACCAGATAAACAAGAGCAGCAAAGCAAGCCACCAAAAAAACAAATATCTTGACGCAAAACATCAACCTATCCAAGACAAACCAAGAGTACCATATCAAAACACTCAAGCTAATTCTATCTCAAATTATGGCAAGAAACAAACACATCTAAATGTAAGAATGTTTTGTGATTGGTTAGATTAACTTACAAAGTCATGATTTATGCTATCATGCCTTTCTATGCTACTCGAGGATACCAAAAGCTAGAGATGCTATGATGGGGGCATGATTATTTTCTTTGTTTGCTGCTTGTAGATTAAACTTTAGTAATATGATGATTTTTGTCTAACGACATGATCGGTAAAAGATCATCAAGGACTTTGAGATCTAAACATGAAAAGGGGCAATCCCTGTCTGTTGAAAAATGCAAGAAGTACTCAGGTCATCTCGATTCAATTTTGGCTAGATGCTTGTATTAACTTGCTAAATCAAAATCTATGTAAGTAATACTAAGGTCATCTCAGTTTAATTATACCTAGATGCTTGTATTTTCTTACAACATAATAAAGCCCAATGATGAAAGTGCTTCAAAATACTTGCTATATCAAGGTGACAAATACCCCTATTCATACCATATCTAATTGTAGATCATATCCATTTCCATATCTATGTCATATCAAATTGCGTCTCATATCCGTATCCATATCCATATCCATACCGTATCCAATTGCAAGTCTATCCTTAATCCATGCCAATCAAGTCAAGTCAATCTTGTCAAATGATCCAATCACAATCCATGGTCTTGATCCTTGTCCGGTCATAAACCAACTCAATCAATCAATCAATCAATCAATTGTCTTAGACAGGATGTTGCATTGTCGAAACCAGACCAACACACGAGTCTTATACGACATGCTTCATTTCTTGAAACCAGACACTATCCTTCATGTTGCTCTAGGGATCCATCATTCCTCACCATGACAACATGCCTGCCATGTTGGTCTAGGGATATATTGTTCCCCGCCATGAGAACACTATTGTATTAAATGTCTTAGACATGATGTTATATTGTCGAAACCAGACCCGGAGTCTTATACAACATATTTCATTCCTGAAACCAGACATCATCGATCCATATCATTGGTTTACTACTCGACAGGGGCAATACCTTGTTTGTGCTTGTGTCATTTGTGCATACTTGTTTGCTTGTGTGTGTTATCATTTTTATCTTGCATTCCATATCATTCATCCCTTTCTTCTGCATCCAACCATTTCATTCCTGTCAACATATCTTATCATAAGATTGTCCATCTCATGCCTACCGCCTTCTCCCCGTCCAATCTCCTAAGGGGGCATCCTATTGTCATAACCTGTACCAGGGCCAAACTGGGGCATGTATCATTATCAAACTTCTTATTCTTTGAAACAACGTGATAAAACACATTGCTTCAAAGAGGGGCAAAATGTATACACCTAAAATTGGCTCAGGTTGAATTAAGTAAATATTTTGATATTTATCTTAATTCTTATTTTCTTCTGTCAATTAAATAAATATTATAAGTTTATTTGATTGGTTCATTATCCTACAATTAAATAAAATTATTTTATTTAATTAAAATCCCTAAATTCTTCTAATGTCTCAAATCCTAAATCCACCTCACAAAATCCACCTCATCAATCCACCTCATCTTTCTACCTCATCTCTTCCACCTCACCATGTTGCACATATAATTAAATATTCTTAATATTTAATTAGCTAATATCCTCTATTACCCAAAATTGAATTCTTAATTCAATTGTCCCCCACTATTCTCCACTCATTGAATTCTTAATTCAATTGTT
The DNA here is from genome assembly GCA_027924645.1 of Cunninghamia lanceolata. Taxonomy (NCBI): domain Eukaryota; kingdom Viridiplantae; phylum Streptophyta; class Pinopsida; order Cupressales; family Cupressaceae; genus Cunninghamia; species Cunninghamia lanceolata. Next base: position 8,298,614 of record BSBN01000082.1, read on the forward strand.
CCCCACTATTCTCCACCCATTGAATTCTTAATTCAATTGTTCCGCACTATCCTCCACCATGAATTCTTAATTCAATTGTCATAACTCACTATCCTCCACCATGAATTCTTAATTCAATTATCATAACTCACTATCCTCCACCATGAATTCTTAATTCAATTGTCATAACTCACTATCCTCCACTCTGAATTTTTAATTCATCTATTATGAATTAAAGATTCACAAAAAATGAGAGCCATTGATCTCATCTGTTGATCCTCACCCTCCATTTCCTTTTCAGAAAATATATAAATGAGACCCTTCTCTAAGCAATTAGAGGGACTTCTTCTGGCATCCTTACTATGCCCAAATTCCTCTAGGGAATCTTCTTCTTCTCGATTATCTTCTTCATACCATCGTAATGCCAAAATTATCCTAGTTGTCTGATATCCTCCTTCATTGTCCCTATGTTTGAAGCTCATCTTCAACCACACAAAGTATCATAGCCATTTCTCCTTGTCATCTTGAGGAATCGAAGCAAGGAAGCAAGCTCCCTGAGGGCCAACCTTCATCATTCAAGATCAAGAAAGAATAGGCGAGCAATGGAAGCCGTAGGGTAACAGGTTTTGTAAGTTTGTATTTCATTCATCTATTCTTGTTATTCACATATTTCATTGATGTTTGGGTAATATTATCTTAATTGATTCAATCCATTTTCCCATTCACACCTACTATAGCTCAGAAATCTGCGACCACTATGTTGTTAGGAACCAAAGACTCTTGGAGGGCTTTTTCTAGCACCACTTTATGTGCGGGTGATGACCGTAGAAGGTCCAAGATAGAGATCTATGATGGTGTTTTCCCTAGATGTTCAACAAGATTATAATTGGATTGAGCTAGGAGACTGGGTGTAGCACGAATGGTGACATGACCACGACGAGTTGTAACAACACAATCTGTAGATTTGCCTTTGATTGTGAGGGTAGATACACGACTCTCTTTGAAATGAACCACAATGGAGTCAAAGGAAGTGGAAGAATTATTGACACCTTTACCTTTATCCTAAGGAGGAGGCGGACCATGGTGCGGGAAGGGTTCCTTGTACATGTTGAGGTCTTTGTTCGTGTGTTGGGCTAGTGGTTCATCTTCAAAAGAGATTTGGTTGCCTTCGACGAGATTTTGGATTAGGTGCTTGAGTTTCATGCATGATGCGGTTCTATGCCCTTTGCTCCTATGGAATTCACAGTATTCATTTTCTTTGTATCGTGCAGTTTTGTAAGCCGGTTCGCCATATGGGGGAGCATCAGGTAGAGTGAAGAGGCCTTTGTGTAGAAGCTTCTATAAGACAGACTCTATGGGCTCTCCCAAGGGAGTGAATTGATGCCTCAGAGGGTAATCTTTTTGAGGTCGCTCTTGTTACCATTGTTGTTGGTTTTGATACAGTTGCCTCTATTGTTGCTGTTGTTGAGGTAGAGCTTGACTTGGTTTGGCAAGCTAAAGTGGTGTTTGCAATGTTTGGACATGCTTAGAATCGACCACCCCATCATTGACCACATTTTTATTTTTGTTCCAATACTTAGGTTTATCGTTTGTTTGTTGTTGAGGAGCACTATCTTTAGTTTCTTTGAAGATTTTGACCACACCCTTAGCAATGAGGGCCTTTTCAATGTTGATTCCCTTGTAGGTAATTTCTTTGAAGGTTGTAGCACTAAGAATTTGCAAATGGAAACCTAACTCTTGGTTGAGGTTCTGCACAAATATGCTAACAAGCTATTTTTCAGGTATCTTGAATGGGAATTTGCTAGCAATTTATCTCCATCGTTGAAGGAATGAAATGAAGGTTTCTCCATTTTTCTATTTTTTGTTGCATAGATCAGTCATGGAGATCAAATGCTCTACGTTGTAGGAGAGGTGGCAAATTTCTCCGCAAGTTCATTAAAAGATTTGATACCTGTGGGTAAGTGTGAGAACCATTCTATAGCTTGACCTCCAAGACTGCAAGGAAAAAGATGCATAAGATATGTGTCGTTATGTGAGACCTCGAAGCAGGCAAGATAGAATTCCTTGAGATGGTCTTTTGGGTCTCCTTTTCCTTTGTATTTATCAAATTTGGGAATATTGAAATTTTGAGGAAAAGGGATCATGGGTAATGACCGATCAAAAGGATAAGGACACACTTCTTCTAAAGAGAAGGTTTTCTTGGTGTGGCCAAACGTAAGATCGGATAGTTGTTGTTGAACTTCTGCAATTTTTAGCTCCATCATTGTGGGAGGGGTTGGAAACATCTCCTATTGTCCTAGAAGTGGTTGTTGTTGCCCATATGGAAGATTGTAATGTAAGCCAAGGGCATTGGTGTTATAAGGGTCGTATGATTGGTTGGGGTCGTATGTGTTGTACGTTGGGTTTAGATTGGGTTGGAATTGGATGCTTTGATTTGGAGGAGGTGGGAGTGGTGCTAGATAAGAAGTAGGCTTTGCGATGGTTGAAGAAAAGAGTTTGGGGGTGGAAAGATAAAGTTTGTTGGATTAGGTTGTGGTTGCGAAACATATCTTTGGAAGGTTTGGTTTTGGGAATGTTGAGGGTGGATAGGCAAGGTGTTGAAAAAGTTTAGCACTGATGATTGTAGTGGTGGAGGGACATAGGTAGATGTGTTTTGTGATGGTTGGGGTTGATTGAGGATGAGCATAGAAGAATGTTGTGGTTGGGGTTGCATGACCCTAGTTGGTTGAGGGATACGAAGGTTTGATAACGTTGGGGATGGTGTTTGTTGAGACCCTTGTTGCATGGCTACAAAAGTGTGTCCCAAATTATAATTAGGTGGGAAACCTTCTTGTGATGGGGTAGCCAAGTTTCTACTTACGATTGGTGTGGACACTTTAAGAGTTTGTTGTATGTTTGATCGAGCTATGGTGGCTTGTTTAGCTAGCTTCGCTTGACGATGTAGAGTTTCTTGTTAGTTTTTGTAGATCTCCATAGGAGTCAGAAGCGGTGATATGGCCCTCTTTCCTGTTGGGTTTTGATAAAGGGGATTCTCATATTGTGCAATCGTTCTCCCCTATGAGCTTTGTTTGTGTAAGGGCGTGGTCACTGTTGACATAGTTTGGACCGCATGTATGGCGGTTTGGGTGTTGTTTGTGTCCTTGAGATTGGATAAATCAAAATCCTGAGGTAATTTGGCTCCTTACTCTGCAAGCAAGCGAAAGAAATGATCTTGGTTCTCACTAAGGATTTTGTCAAAGGTGGCTATGGCTCTAGGATCTTGTATGAATTCATCTAGGTCTTGTCCATCTTCTTGAGAGTATTGACCTATTTCAAAGTGTCTCTCTTCTTGTTATGGGGCTTGATCTACAATATAACCTTGTGGAACAAAATCTTGAGGCATGCCGATGGTATAGTGATGTGTACTTACCAAAGGGACCCTACCTTCTTGAGATGGGACTTGATCCATAGTATAACCTTGTGGAACAAAATCCAGAGGCATGCTGGTGGTATAGTGAGGTGTACTTACCAAAGGGGCCCTACCTTCTTGAGGATTGTTGGGTTGGTCAAGTTGCGACATGTTTGGAGAGTTGGTTGATCTTTCTACAAGTGTCTAGGAGTAACCTTGGGAGTAATGTTGGGTCGGCCTAATTAAGGTGTGTGAGGAAGTGATTTGCGCTTCCTAGGGATGACTTGCTTGGACTTCATAGTTTGCTGGAGTCTAGTGGTTACCATGGGATACACTAGGACAAAAATGTTGGGATACCTGCTGGTGTTTTTGGAAAAGACAAACTCTAATGCACAATTTACTGGACAAAAGGTGTTGTACTGTTTGACCAAAGGCGTAGGATTGTGCAACCAAATGCGAGCTACTATAATACCAAAGGCGATGGACTGAGCTACCAAAGGCAAGGTACTACTATACCAAAGGTGAGCTACTGTGACCAAAAGTGAGCTACTTTTATACCAAGGGCACTGAAGTAGGGTTGCCAGAGGCAAGCTACTATTATACCAAAGGTGAGCTACTGTACCACCAAAGGCGAGCTACTGTAATACAAGAGGTGCTGAAATAGTATCTGATGCTTTTAAAAAAGGCAAATTTTTGATAGATTTAGTTTTAGTTCTAATTGGATTTGCTTTGGCATGAGAAAACACAGCAAACAAAGTGACAAAAAAGGACTGACACAACAAATAGTGTATGTTTGAGGCTTACAAAAAAGCCCAATGTTTCTACAAGTATAAGACAATTGCAATCAATATCAAGCACTTTTTATCCCTAGAGACAAGGTTTCATTGTAGTAGATCAGCTCACAACTTAATACTCCGTCGATAAAAATGTCATTCCATAAAGGTGTTGGACATTTTGTATCTTTGCGAGAGATGATGGATAGGGATACCTCACCCTCCCCTCGGAAAGCTCAAGTAGGTCACAAGAGCTTTATGGCCAAGGGAATACTATCTCTTCTCAAGGGAGCCAATGGTGAGTATCTTGAGGGCTTAAATCGATTCCCCTTGCACTGATGATTACTACAACATTTAGAGGTAGATTGGGTAGTCACTATCTAGAATAGTTCTTAGTAGCTTTGAGGGACCAACGCCTTATGAGCAATGCGACAAGCTACTAAAATCTTTAACTAATCCTACTAAGAGTATCAAACACTTCATTTGATGTAAAAATCATTTCCACAAAGAGCTAGTACACCTCTTTTCAGTTTGGCACCACAAGGCAAGGCTGACGTCAGTTAGGACTTGGCTTTCGCCTTATCCCTCTTATATAGCAGTTCAAAGGAAAACTCCACTTAGGATCATCCCTTTTGGATGAAACGCAATCCAAAAGCAGGCCCTTCTAAAGGAATAACTGAAATGTAAGAGCAAGCACATCAAACAAAGGTTCAATTGTCCCGTTATAAGAAAAATAAGGTGCAACTAAATCAGGCACACACACGATTATAGTTGTTAATTGTCCTGTATGAAATTAAAGTGTTTGGAATTCATGTCCAGTGTCCCTTAGAAAATTGAGGTGTTTTTGTATACATGTCCATTGTCTCTTAAGAAAGCAATATGTTCCTAAGACTTAGATTGCAAAAACAATGTTTGTTCAATTGTCCCTTAAGAAGGCAATATGTTTCTAAGACTTATTGCAATGAATCAAGATTTCTTCAATGCTCATTCTGCATGAACATGTTAGGAAAACCTATTTGCTCTGTGTGAGTGATAAGAAGCTGCAATAGGTCAATTAGTTCCACCAAAACTCACAAGTTAGCAAAAATAAATCAAATTGATCAAAAGCGAGCTACTGTCTTACCGAAAGTGACCTACTGTGATACCGATAGCATTGCACTATGTTATCGAAAGCACGGAGATCCTGACCAGAGGTGATGCATTGTATTACCAGAAGAGATGTTGTAGATCCAGAAGTGACGTATTGTGCTGCCAGAAGCACCATCCTATGCTACCAAAAGTGCTCTACTATCACAGATCTAAAAAAAAGTTGTATTTTGTCAAAAAAGTTAGGTCAAAAAATAATTTCATGTTTGCTTTGTAGATCTGGGATGTAATAGCTGGTAGATCTATAACCTCGGATCAATAACAATTCAAAGAATGCCACCAATAGATAGGTTAACTCAAAAAATGCAAATACTCCTAAATACGTCAACTTAGAATGTATAAAAGAAAATTGAATGACAAATAAATCAGCTTGTCAATCAAATCAATGACAGTTATGAGAGTTAAAATCCTACAAAAGACAAAACAAGATCTAAAAAACCCTAATATGCCAGAAGCGCCTTACTGTGCTGCCAAAAGCACTGGATTGTGTTACCAATAGCTCTCTATTTTACTACCAAAAGCACTACAGTATTGCCCGAGGGCACTATACTGTGCTACCAGGAGCGCTTTACTATATTGCCAAAAGCGTGTTTCTGTGTCTTTTGCGTTGTTCTGTATTGTACTTAAAAAAAACTAATCTAAGATAAAAACAAACAAATCAAAAGCCCATAACATAAAGAGAACTAATCTAAATAAAAGCCATTATCAATAAATCCAATGAAATAAGAAAGATTTTACCCAAATTTGTGTTGTTCGCTTTGTTGAATGTGGATTGTTTAATAATGGTGCGAAACCATGTTTGCAACAAGCAAGTGTAGGTGCTCAAAGTGCTCAAAAGATCAATGTCAAAAGATCGTAAAGTTCCTCAATCGATGCGATGTATGCTCAAAGCACTGTAAAAGATGCCTGAGAATAAGTGATTGAAGAGGATTTGTGAAGGAGATGAGGGGGGTTTATATAGGTTTCAATGAAGATCGATCAATGGTCCAAATAATTCAAAAGAATCAACAGAGGAGATAAAAAATAACCATGATGAATGTGCACATGACATGTGTCAATCCATAAGGATATTTTTAGTAAAATATGATGAAAACAAGATTGATTGAATAGATAACTCCACTTGTAATTTTGTCTTTTTTAGAGTTCTAAAAATAAGACAGATTGTGCACGAGTTAACAAGATATTTTAAGAGGAATTGGAAGATAACTGAAATTAAATAAATAAATTTATTTATTTAATTGTGCATGATTGAGAAGTAGAGGATTATAAAAAAAATATTTTATTTTATTTATTTTTAGGGGAAAAAGCAAATTAAATAAATAAATTTATTTAATTGTTTGTGCAAGATTAGATGAATATGAAGATTATAAATAAAATACTTGACTTTATTTATTTTTAGAGGATTGAGATAAGATAGAATTGGATGAATTAAGTAAATAATTGGATTTATTTAATTAATGTGGATTTGAATTTTGGAAAGAAGATAATGATTTGATTAAATAATAAAAAATATTTAATTATGGAAGAATATAGTTGAATTCAATTAAATTAATTAAATAAAGAGAGTTTATTCAATTAATGTCGAAATTATGTGATTTGGAAGAATTTGATGAAATTAATTAAATAACCAGATTATTTAATTAACGTTGAATGCAGGTGATTAGATGAATTGATGAAATGCAAGTGGTGTGATGACATGGTCATTTTAGGGTGTCTACAACATAATCTATAGGAAGAAACATGCATACTCAAGGAACAAACCAGTTTCACAGAGTAAAATCTTGGACAAAGTAGAATCAAAGGTCGACAAGGAAAGTTGTATGCAACCAGATCAAGGCTTAGAGGTACTTAGGAATGAATTAGGAACATCCAAACATTGTGCAAATATCCAATCTAATGGCACTCAAGCGAGTAAATGTCCTGATACTCTTCCTCCCTCAAAACAAAGGATGCCAAAGCAATGTGAACTACAGAAGTTAAAGTGGATTGCAGAGGTAAGTTTCTCAAGGGCCAAGAGAAAGAAAGGCCCTGACAAAAACCTTCCCAATGATGAGCCATGGATACTAAAGCTTGACGGATCCAAGTCCAAGCAAGGTGTCGAGGTGGGAACTGATCTCATAAATCCACAAGGAAAGTCATTCCTGGCAGCTTACAAGATACAATTTCATTGTACCAATAAATATTGTGGAATATGAAGCACTGATTCATGGTTTGTTGTTTGCACTGGATCATCCCACAATAATGGAACACTTTTTAGCCAAACTTGACATTGAAATCAACATTTTGAACTATATCTTCACTTTCTAACACCTATAGCCGCTAAACCGTTAGGAATTTGAAGATGATGTGAACTAGTGATTTGTGAGATTTTGTTTATAGATTCTAAATATATATTTTTAAAAAAATTGGAGTTAAATTGTAAAATTTTTTGTGTCTCCTTTGATAACTAGTTTTTAATAGTAAACAACATTTTTTTAAAGTGATGTGTATTCTATAGCACATAACTTTTTTTCTACAAAGGATAAAATTATGATTCTTTTGAATTTAGATTGGTAACACCGATATATAGGGCATGCATTTAGTTTTATAATGTTTTGTTGAATATTTTTTTAATTAAGTTTTGAAGTCAAACCAATTATAATTTAGACATAAATGTATTCTGTAAAGCATAACTTTTTCTAGTATGTATAGAAATTCATTTTTTTTGTTGAAACAAGGACATCAATACGTAGGGCATAGATATTTTAAAAAAAAAAATTTCACTAATTTACTAATTTTCCATGTGTGTATAATAGAGAACTTGATGTTTGGTAAAAACCCTACATTCACAAGAAATAAAAAATAAATATAATAATAAAATTAAATATATTTAAAATTATACTTTTTGGGAAGCTTATAATAAGGACTACATACTTACAAAACATAAATTTTAAATGAATTGATGAAATGCAAGTGGTGCGATGACATGGTCATTTTAGGGTGTCTACAACATAATCTATAGGAAGAAACATGCATACTCAAGGAACAAACCGGTTTCATAGAGTAAAATCTTGGACAAAGTAGAATCAAAGGTTGACAAGGAAAGTTGTATGCAACTAGACCAAGGCTTAGAGGTACTTAGGAATGAATTAGGAACATCTGAACATTGTGCAGATATCCAATCTAATGGCACTCAAGCGAGTAAATGTCCTGATACTCTTCCTCCCTCAAAACAAAGGATGCCAAAGCAATGTGAATTACAGAAGTTAAAGTGGATTGCGGAGGTAAGTTTCTCAAGGGCCAAGAGAAAGAAAGGCCCTGACAAAAACCTTCCCAATGATGAGCCATGGATACTAAAGTTTGACGGATCCAAGTCCAAGCAAGGTGTCGAGGTGGGAACTGATCTCATAAATCCACAAGGAAAGTTATTCCTGGCAGCTTACAAGCTACAATTTCATTGTACCAATAAATATTGTGGAATATGAAGCACTAATTCATGGTTTGTTGTTTGCACTAGGTCATCCCACAATAATGGGACACTTTTTGGCCAAACTTGACATTGAAATCAACATTTTGAACTAAATCTTCACTTTCTGACACCTATAGCCGCTAAACCGTTAGGAATTTGAAGATGATGTGAACTAGTGATTTGTGAGATTTTGTTTATAGATTTTAAATATATATTTTTAAAAAAAATGGAGTTAAATTGTAAAATTTTTTGTCTCCTTTGATAACTAGTTTTTAATAGTAAACAACATTTTTTTAAAGTGATGTGTATTCTGTAGCACATAACTTTTTTCTACAAAGGATAAAATTATGATTCTTTTGAATTTAGATTGGTAACACCGATATATAGGGCATGCATTTAGTTTTATAATGTTTTGTTGAATATTTTTCTAATTAAGTTTTGAAGTCAAACCAATTCCAATTTAGACATAAGTGTATTCTGTAAAGCATAACTTTTTCTAGTATGTATAGAAATTCATTTTTTTTGTTGAAACAAGGACATCAATACCTAGGGCATAGATATTTTTCAGAATTTTTTTTCACTAATTTACTAATTTTCCATGTGTGTATAACAGAGAACTTGATGTTTGGTGAAAACCCTACATTCACAAGAAATAAAAAATAAATATAATAATCAAATTAAATATATTTAAAATTATACTTTTTGGGAAGCTTATAATAAGGACTACATACTTACAAAACATAAATTTTAAATGAATTCATTTGATCTCCCCAAAAGATAAATCAAAAGTGGTTTTTTATCAGCATTTTGATAAGTGTAGAGGAGACTCCATTATAGGTATGGTTTAAAACTAGCAGGGTTCTATCCAAGGGGGTTTGATCAAACCCTCTTCAATTAAAATCATTTAAATGGAACCTTTCAAGGCTTAAATCATTATATTTTCTAAAAATATGTGATTTCAGCAAAAATCAGGATGTCCCATAAAGTGTAACCCATTATTGTGGTATCACCCCACTAAAGAAAATGGTTAAGGTACTCCATGTGTTTGGAGATTCCAAATTAGTGGTTAAATAGGTCTAGAAGTAATATTCGTGTAACTATAAATGACTATCTAGTTATAGACATCGAGCGTGGGATTTAATTGAAGATTTTGATGCTTTCAACATCACCCATGTGTCTAGAAAACTTAATCACCGAGATGACACATTAGATATAGTTGCAAGTACATTAGAACCATTGACATTGTCAGGGATGAAGAAATTCTCAGTCGAGTTGGTGTCCATCCCCTCAATACCAGACAATGATACTAATTTTTAGGTCTTAGAACATATTACATCATATTTCAACATCTTGATGGAATGAACATTGGGTATCATGTCAAATGGGACCTAGGGGGACCCCTTGAACCTAACCCTACCCAAAATTGGGGGGAGGACTTGGGCACCTACACCCTAGTCCTTCCCTATTTTGGGTCAGTCCCAAATTTTGGGTGTCGTCTTGTGATCGTTATTTGGGTCCTGCACAGACACGGTAAGTTTGAATTATCAAATTCTTGGCGGGAGTGTTTGTAGTTACATATAAAAGCATGTTTAGGCATTCATTTGTAAACTAGATGGACATTTTGATTCTTGATTTTGTGTAGAAGTGATTCAAGGCTTTCATTGTGTTGCAAGAGTAGATTTGTGTTGTCTATGTGTTTGTATTTGTAGATTTGAGTAATCATCTCCTCATGGCATGAATAGCTTCTTCCTCCCATGAGATCTTCAATACAAGGTGATATCATTTGTGTTTTTGAGCATTTATCATTTGGTTTTTGCCTCTACTTCTCAAAGGCATGCACTCCCTATCTGACAATGGTGTTTAGAAGACTTGAATGTCTCTCCTGGGCTTGACTGAGGCAAGCCTCTAAACACCACAACCCCCTCCCAAAGTTTTCATGATTGTAGGTTATAGGTCAAGGATACAGGAAAAGTGAAGTTGTAGGAGGGTATCTCAGAGTGTCAAAATTGTAGATCAGAGAAGAAAATAGCTCATTGGACTAGGGCGCCCGCTCATTAGTCCTCAAAGTTTCATGACGGGAAAACCTTTGGTATAGCAGGAACAGGTTGCAGATCTTGTTTGCAGATATCGACAAAAAGTAGGGCATTGGACTTGGGTGCCCACTCTTTAGTCCCTGACTATTCCGCTTTGGAACCTGTTGATCATGATGTTACTCATAAGCAAACATGAAATAAAAGTTACACAACAACCTTTATTTATCTTGAAAGATATGACGAATTCAAAGAATTCATGATCCTAAGTCTCCATTGATTAGTTCATAATCTATTGACATTACTCATTGGTTGATGTGTGTTGTTGTTTTCCATTTCAAGGGGCCTTACGTTGATCAGTAAATTATGTTTCTTGTAAATATGCTACACAGAGAGGTTACTACTACTCTATTTACTCAAATAATGTGCCTGTAGGTAGATCTTTGCATGATATTTATCAATTTAACATGCTTTAACTCTAAATATGCTATATATTTCCAATTATCTATGAGATGTCAGCATATTTCATGTTATTTTCTTTTAATTCTCTATTGTATGCAATTATGATGATGAATTGTTATGAAATTGAAAGAAATTTAAAAGAAATGTTTCTAACTTTGGTGAATCTTTATCTATTGAACCACATACATACAAGATACGTTCATGAGGAGAAGAAATCAAACCATATTTTCACCAGAATGTTCCACAACTAGATATAGATGATGCTACCTTCAAGGGATAAGGAATGAAAACAACACATGCAAACTGACAAGCACTCCAAGGGACGTAGCTGATCAAACCATGTATCAAGATTTCAAACACAGATTACTCAAGATGTATGATAGTTTGTAATCAAATTGTCTTCTCTTTCATTAAGTATGCAAAACATGTATGTTTACAACAACTTTGAAATTAGTCCTGATATTTCAGCAATCAAATTTCAATTAAGCTTCTGAATAATCAAAATATGTCACCCCTATACCTTTTATAGAATAAGGTGAGGGAGCGGTTAGAAATGACCGATGGTCAGGATTTGTCAATTAAGTTCAACGGTAGATATTCCTTCTTTGACTTAGTCAACTATCCTTCGTGGCACAGGTTGCCAGCTGGAAACCATCTGGATGACTCATTATCGTATGAGTTCATGATGCATATATCTTCTTTCTGCTGCATCTTCATTCATTCCTCGGGTTCTTCTTCTTTATCTTCATCATGATCATCATCTTTGTTTCTTTCTGTATTTCTATCACCCTAATGAACATCATCTTGTATATGGACCTTCATTGCCATCCTGATATTTTCATAGGCTTGTACTATTTTGTCTACTTCCCTGCCATCTTGAGTTTTGGCTTTAGTGATAGCATGCTTGTGAGCCTGAAATTTATCTTTGGCTGCATCCAGCTTAGCTCTTCTACTGTTCATTGTCTCTTTATAACTTTCCACCTTAACCTTTGATCCTCATGATCTTATTCATCACCTCCTTTGTCAGGTGGGTGAGGGGTTCATCAACCACCAGCTGGAAATTATCATGTAGTACCTTGATGGCAAAATTGGCATCTTGGTTTTCTATTTTCCCCTCTACTTTTCCTTCCAATTCTTCCAATATCTCTGCTTCATACGCCATCATACTGTACAGCTTTATACTGATATCTCTAAGCTTGCCACTGCACATCTTTAGGATATCACCCTCGAATCTGATATCTTCGAACCATACATCTACTAGCAGGGTTGTGTTATTATTTAATACCTGATTATTTATCAGGACCTGAGGATCAATCCTCTTTATTTCACTTAGAGCATTTAAGGCTTTTTCTAGTTGGAATGATCTCCTTCTCATTTCATTCTACATTTTATCCACTTTTCTCTTCAAAGTGCTCAAGGAAATCCACCTCTATAGAGAGGTTCTCAATACATCTTCCACCCCTGTAAGGGCTGTCAACAACCATTTATCCATGATCATGGCCTGATGCTTCATGAGGTCCAGCTTATTAACTTCCTCCTATGATATAATAGTCAATGGGACTGTAGGATCTGCTAGTGTACTATCAGGGTTAATTAACCCCTTTATATGTGCATGCAGCTGAGCAAAGTGCACTTTGTGCTGTTTAGTTTTCTCCTTCTCTTTCTTTACCCTTTGGGTTAAAGAATCAATGATATCCTTCCCTTCTTGACCCTTCTAGTCCTCATTAGCAAAACCCAAATCAACTGTGGTGATTTGGAATTCATCCAGGGTGATTTTGCCCTTCTCCTTTTCTACTGTGGGAAGTGCTACTTGGGTAGTCCTTCTACCTGTAGCAGGATCTCTTCTAATAGCCAAGGTCAACCTGGCTTTCCTCTTAGGTTTCATGATGGTCTCTGCAAAAAAGGTAGAAACATCAAATTCTTGAATTTCAAACCCTTGTTCCATACCTATTTCTTTTTCAAGCCACTGAGGCACTTCATCTCCAGATCCTTGTTGTCCTTTGTCATCATCATGTTCACCTTGATCTCCAATATTTGTCTCTACTCTAGGTGGAGAAGGTGACTTCCTGATTTCTTCCTCATGTTGTTCCTCATGAGGGGGATCTTGTTGCATCTCTTCTTCTTGAGGGGCTTCTTCCTATAGGGGAGGATCATGTGGTGTATCCACATGGTGATCCTGAGCTTGATCCTGATCTCCCTCTTTATGTGTTTCATCCACCTTATTATGTTCCTCACCTTGAGGCATATTTGTATCTGTGGTTGTTTGTGTGTTTGAGTCTGATACACCACCCTAATCTTGAGTCACACTCTTTTCCACACCTGATGTACTGACCTCTTGTGTCTTAAGGTCCTCATGACCTAATGTATCTTTATCTCTTGTGGCTTGTTGAGTCTGGACGGCATCATCACCTGATGTGTCCTTATCTCCTCCACCCTTTTGTTGGACTTCAACTATCTTCGGCTCAGCTAGTATATCATGCTGTTGCTGGCCGATATCTAGAGCATGGCTCTCTATTTTTGCTTGCTTGGCTCCTTCAATATTTTCCATTCTATCAGGTGGACCTACTTTGTCTTTGGGGGTCATATCCTCCCTGTATGTCAAATCTATCACTATAGGGCTAGTTACCTAATCTACCAACTTGTCAAGCCTGATTTGTTGGGCTGCCCTTTCTGGGCTACCTTCTTTCTCTTCTTGAGCTGCTTGCTTCAAGTCTTCTAATACCACCATCTGTGTTGATAGGGTCCCATGTGGGGTCATGTGGGTACTAGAAGCAAGGGTTTCCATTTGCTGAGAGGCCACATTTTGCACTACCTCATCATCTGATAGGTCCACAGTGTCCTCTAAGGAGAAATGACCACCTTGACCTGCATTGGAGGCTTCTTTTGTTTGCTCCTCTGGTTTCTCTATCTTGAATTGATAATAGTGGGAAGTGGCACATCATGGTACATTTCTTTTCTAAACACTTCACAAGCAGCTCCCCTTAATACTATGGGATCAGTCTTGATCTCACCCCACATAGATGTTCTTTTCTTCTTGGGTGGTGACATTAGGGGCACCACCATCCTCTTCTGGCTGACCATCATCAGGTCATCACCCACAGGCTCTTTACTGATCAGCGCTTCCTCAAAAGGAATATCCTCCTCCACATTCTGTTGTGAAGCTTGGCCCTCATCCTGTTCTTCTGCAGTCTCTACAGCTAGCCTCATAATTCTTTTGGTCTTTGGTTTATCCATTAGAGGTGGTATAGATGAGGCTGATGCCTATCCTGATGTCGATGCACCTCTAGCTGGTATGGCAATTCTCTCGATTATCACCCCCTTAGATTCATCATCAATTTTCTTTCCTCTACGAGGTCCCTTCCTTTGTTTCTGGGTAGGTAGTCTTTCTCCATTAGATTTTCTTTTCTCACCAAGGAAATCATCATATTCCTCATCAATGATCTCCTATCTTTTCTTCTTGGTGTCTACTATGATGGCCATACCTCTCTTCTTCAGTCTGTTTATTTGTTCATCTACCCATGCCTGGGTTAACTGTAACACCCCACCTGTAAATTGATCCAAGGAGATATCCTTCTGATGTGTTAGATTAGGGGCTGAGATGGTGTCATTATACACCTTTTTATCTTCATATTCATTTGACATGGTTCTACCATCATCCTTCTTCAGTTGTGCTGGCACTGGGATGTAGTCAAATGTCCTTATCTGATTTAAGGTGAGCCTTTGATATTTTCTTCTTCTTACCTCTACTTCATCCTCACAATAATGACACCTTTTTATCTTCATATTCATTTGACATGGTTCTACCATCATCCTTCTTCAGTTGTGCTGGCACTGGGATGTAGTCAAATGTCCTTATCTGATTTAAGGTGAGCCTTTGATATTTTCTTCTTCTTACCTCTGCTTCATCCTCACAATCAGTCCAGAAATCTTCTAGGTGTTTCTGATGTATAGGGTTCCCCATTATTTTCTGCATTCTACCATAGGGGTCATATGATCTAGCCAATGGAAATGGCTGTAGGTACATGAGATTCAGACTACCTGTGACATCCTTTATGCTTTGTGAATCAGGGCACATATACCAACCCATAGATACTGGAAATAATACTAGGGGTAACTTCTTCTGTGCTTTGTATGCATCTAGTATGGTAGATATTTGTCTCAAGAATTCCATCAGGACTACCCCATCAATAGGGTATTTGGGTAGCATAAAGGGTTTCTCTTCAAATCCTTCTATTTTGATATATGAGAAAGTGGCATACTATATGAACCAGGCACCATGTTTGTATACAACTTCTTGAGCCTCCATGCTCAATCTCTTGGTTCTATCCTCTTCCATAGTTTTAACCAGATGCATAGAAAATGCATCATTCACCAACTTGTAATCAAAGAGGTAGTTCCTTCTCTGTAATTGAGGATAATGATCCCATATGTGGGCATCATCTACACCACCACCAATCTTGCCTACTGTAGTTAGTGCATCAAATGTTCCTTTGTAGGCACATGAATACACAACATATGAGGTCATATGGAATGAGCATTCCAGACCTCCCAGGTTCCTCATCTTCTCATCTAATGCATCACTGATGACCTTGGCCCATAATGGCTTCTTATCTATATAGAGGGCCATCTGGATGATTCCAAACATCTAATTCTTGAAATTCCCAGCATGAGGCTGGCATGTCATCCTGCTGAGCAAGGTAATCATGTATTTATATTCATCATCAAAATCAAATTTGTATATGTGCACTGGCAACTTAGCAAAGGCAGTGTAGGTGCTGCTCTTAGACCTCCACTAGTATATCCTCTTCCTGGCATTCTTCTTATTGTTTTCATACTCTGTCTCTAGTTTGTATAGATCCACACTGACTACCTTTCTTCCAACTGGGAGATTGAAAGTAGATGTGATCCCCTTAATTGAAAGGTCTGCATAAACTCTTCCATGTTTCTCCACCCACCTTGTTTGAGGGTTATAGTTTCTGGCACATTCTACTACCAGTTCTGGGGTTTCCATGGCATAGGGAAATCTGGCTGCATGCCACATTCCTGACACATATATTGCATCTAGTCGGGTATTGTCTTTATCATTATATATCCTGGATGACAATGCTGCTAAATCTATTTCTCCTTGGTGAGTGTCACCAATGACACCATATTTGAATTGTATTCCTTCGGGTTGAACATACATGGGCTTAAGAAATTCTGCCCTAGACCTGTTCTTCCTGATGTCTGCCATGGATTCCTGCAATAAACATGGCTAGTCTTACCATAATATTCATATTCATTCATACACACTATATATCTACAGCATCATGCATACTATATTTATTAATCTCTACTTCATCAGGATATGCACATTTACAGATTCAAACCACTGGAAAAGTCATACTACCTGGACATGCAGAAAATGACAACAGGAGGGTTTTTTAATTACTTACTTGATAACACTTTTCTCCTGGGTTAGGTTGATGATTACGAAAAATGGTAGGAAATACTAATGATCACCTGTTCCATTATGCTGCAAGATGTAGTCCGTTCACAGGTAGCTCGTATGAGGGTTTGACTCTCTTCTCTGTAAATTCTTGTTTTTTTGCAAGGTAAATGAGAATAACCTTGGAAACTTACCTTTAAACTTATCCGTAGAACAGATTAGGGTAAAACTAGGTTAAATCATTTAAATCCATTGATCTTCTGCTACGAATCCATGGATGTTGCCAAGTGTTCATATCGTATTCACAGTTGGCAGGAATCCATCTACTTCATTTATGTTCATTTAATGTTAGGAAATAGGGAGGAGGGGGTGATCTTCAGAAGATCAGGTGATATTCAAAATATGACCCCCTCTATATGAAATGACCTTTCTCCTTTGAGCAAAAAAACTATTGCAAGAGACTCGGGTGATGTGGTCAAAGGTTTACCATATGTATATCGGGTCATGAAACTAAGATTAGCGGATGATTAAAATATGAACCTCGCGAAAAAAATGACCTTGGAAAAGATCGAGGTGACGTCACTGTGTCAATGACTTTGTTTAAGCGTTGTGTTGTAATGACGTCACTGTCATGTTTATCAAATATGGTGGGCATTGGATATATACCTCCACAAGGCAAAAAGAATGATGATGTCATCACCAGAATGATATTCTTTATTCGCTAGGTTTAAATGATGTCATCGTCATATTTCCATTGGGTGATATTCTGTGACAAGGGTGATATTTGCAAGATCAGGTGATATTGAAAATATGATCCCCGCAAAAATATATGAATTCGTTCGACGGGCCAATAATAGCCATCACATAAAATTAACATCCAGAGTTTACAGACCAAGTGATTATCGGGTGATAAACTGATATCGGGGTGATCTTACACAAGGTGACTGATGTTTGAAATATGACCCCCCCTCGGAATATCAGGTTTGACCAAAACTTTGACTTGTCATAACTTTCTCCCCTTAAGGAATTTCGGGGTGATCCAAAAAGGCAAACCTACATGGAATTTTATCCTCTTTCCAACTATGAGGTTAATGATATGAAATACTGACTTTGACAACTGACCTCATCATGGTGACCTATCAACACCCTTATAGGGCTATCTGCATGACTTACTTTTACCAGACCACCAAAAGTAGAAAAACAATAAGCCAAAGTAGTAAAAAAGTTGGGTCCCTGTTTTGTCAAGTCAAAATGGGGCGTGTTGTGTAACCACACAACAACTTGCTACGAAAGAAAACAACTAAATTCTAAGGATTCAAGTGATGTGATCACATTCTAACATTGCATTCTAACTCTTTCTAAGTATAAGCATCATAATCTTTCTAAATGATAAGGTTTTCATCATGGAAACAATGCTAACAAAGGATCAGGTGTGTGCAAATGATTAATTATCTTCATCTTGAAAGTAAGTTGAAAACATGAGTAACTAATTTTAAGCTACATAGTTTGGGATCATCCCTCATAGCCAACCTGGATAGAGCCTTTCTGCCAGCAGGCGTCCATAGCCCCGGCAAGGTTATATATACAATCTCCCTAAGTAGAGCCCCACTGCCAGTAGGTGTCCATAGCCCCTATTAGAACTGGATATGTTAAATCAAATTTTTCAAAAAATCCTCACCTTGTATGCACTTCAAGATTAGTTTGTGAAATCCTTGCCCTTGTTTTATCCTCATTATTTTCCCTTCGGTAGGCATCGTCATTCCATTCCTTTCTATTAATTAACTATATGTCCATTTAAGTCTTTTGCTTTTACCTTCATGTATTAAGAAATTGTCATTATTGAACCTTCGAGCTTGACCTTTCATTGGTTCAATCGGTTCATGAGTTCAATCGGTTCACCAGTTCAATCGGTTCACTGATTCAAAAAGTTCATGGGTTCAATCGGTTCACTGGTTCAATTAGTTCATTAGTTCAATCGGTTCACTGGTTCAATCGGTTCATTAGTTCAATCGGTTCATTTGTTCAATCGGTTCATTGGCTCAAAGAGTTCACGAGTTCAAGTGGTTCATAGGTTCAAGTGGTTCATTGAGTTCATAATGCTTGTTAATATCGGTGAGAGTAATTTAGTCAAGACACAATCTTCACATCATGCTGATCTTATACTGTCACCGACAAATTTATATTGGACTGATACATTCAATCGAAATAAGTTTTAAAGATCACCCTGACAGTATAAGCTATACTAATCAACGAAGTTGTTAAAAGAGCCTCGCCAAGAGGATAAAGAACTATTGGTGAAAGAGGTGAATCAGGATAAAGCCTGCTAGTTTCACCGACATGATAGTCACAATGATGTCAGGGACATGTTGTGAAAGGTCTTGCCAATGCAAAACTTAGAAACCCTAAAATGACACTAAAATCCAAATGATTAAGATATCCTTCTGATAATTAAAATATTTGTTTTTTGCAGGATATACACAGCAAGGATCAAACTATAAAACACCCACGAAAGGATCTTGAGGAACTGAATAAAATATCGATAAGGGAAGTAATTACTTAAGTAAATACATTTGTTTAAATAAATTTGTTTGGATTGTTTGATTTGACATTAATTTGTGTTTTATCTGGATTTTTTTAGGAGTCTAAAGAAGCCCTCGAAAGATATTAAGCAGAATTGCAGTTGAAGATCCTTGTTTGATCCTGAAATGGTTATCCATCTGATGATTTAGACGAGTATTAATTTTCCTAAATTTGTTTATTAAGACAAATATTGTCGTTCGATTATCAACCGTCACAACTGTTGTAACTGGTCTGAAGCTTGTACACCACTCTTTATAAGAGATGACTAAGACCAAAGAAAGGGAGGCGAGATTAGAATGTAGATAGAATAGGAAGAAACATTATAGATTAGATTTGAACAGCACTGTTAGTTCATTTTTTAATATATTTTATTTCTGGTAGACCATGTGCAAGCATTCTCTGATGAAGTCAAGTTTGTAAGCATGAAGCAGTGACTGCAAATTTTGGTATCAACTATCTGTTAAATTTATTCAATTATATGACTGTCTCCTTTCAAAGTTTTCTCTGTTATTCAATTTGAGTTATCAAGTATATCTTCAAGTTGTCTATACACATTTGCTGTTATAGTGTGATAAGATTAATTGGTTTCTGCTTTCAAAATTAAATCCTTTAAATCTATCATAGTAACTGTGAAGGCATTGTCATGGATCTGTAAGAAGAGTCATATAGTTAGGGTTTGTAATCTATCTCCAATTTTTGATAAATCTGTTACAATCGTAGTATCATTCTGATAGGTTCCTTCAAAGAGGGATTAAAATCCTTTTAGATGAATGCAGGTAATTTGATTTTGTCAATTGGATATATGTAAGTATGGAATACTAACTATTTCCTTGCAGGGTTGTACAAGTTACATACCTATTCTTTCATGCCAGGTAGTTTAAGTTTTTTAACAAATAAATAGTCATTTATTCCATGATCATATTGACTCTATATTCAATAAGGCACTGGTCTAATGTTTTCATTATTACTTATCCAATTTCATTTTAGATTTACTTAGTTAGATTACATTATTGTTTTAGCATTACAATTTAGATCATTTAGAATTAACTTGTTATCGTTTTATCTATTTTATAACTTGTACCATTATCAATAGTTAGATTAATTTTGATCTTTATCTGCTTTATTAATTAGAGGTTTACCCGCGTAGGTCTGGTAGAGCCTGAAGTGAAGGGGGTTTAGCCATATCTACCTTGTGTCAGTTAGCCAAAAATGTCAAGAGAGCCTGGCACCCTCTTAGGGTTAATGACCTACATTTTTGAGACCTAACAGAATTGGCGACTCTACTAGGGAGAAACACACAAAGAACCTGGTGCTAGACCATGTTATTAGAGTCATAGAATTAAAAGGAATAACTCTGCTGGTGGAAGGAGAAACCCAGAAGATTGATTAGTCCTCTAAATAGAGGTGCCGACTCTACACTAAACTTAAATTTCTTTTCTGATAAAAGTGTCATAATGGATGGTAGGAGATCTAAAGCTGAGGGTAAAAAATTGCAATCATCCCCACCTTTAAGGGCTCCTACTAAGAAGACTGGGATATCAAGTCAGTCTCATAGTAATAATAACCAAATCCCTCCAGAGAATACAAGTCCTCTTGGCCAAAATTATATAATATATACTTCCCCATTCCATGCTGAAGGTGATAATCCCAAGACACCAACAGATAGTCATAATGGTGTTTTCAATCAGGAAGCACAGCCACAAAGGACATATGAGATAGAAAATTAGGGTGAGGAAAATCATGAATATACAGATGATCAAGCTATCATATCATAGATTATGACTTTATGACTGATTAAGAACTTGCTATACATTTAGAATATCAAGAGAAAAGACTCAAAAATAGACAACAAATGATACAAAGAGCTAAAGAAATCAATAGACAAATGGCCCGTTTAGATCTTCAAGCACGAAATTCAACTAAGTATGTGCCCCCACATAGAAATAATAACAATATTAATCAACATGGAATGCCTTAGAATGCTATAGCTGTTGGAAACACTAGGGTACCCCATAATACATGCAATAATTTTTCTCAGCAAAATAGGCAAATACCTAGACCTCCACCTGTAAATACTGGGAATGTTCACCAATAGCATCCACCACCAGGGCATAGACTTAACAATCAATAACCATGACCTCCTCCACAACAAAATGTGTATCATCAACATCATGTCCAACCCAATATGTATCCACAACCTCCATTTGGATACCAGTATTATCCACCATACCCTAACATGCCACCTCCAAATCCTATGAGTATGGCTAGACAATTTGACTTGACTAGATATCAACTATATCCTTACCCCATGGATAAAAGTTGGAGGAACAATGTGCCTAAGTTTATAGGAAGTAGTGAGTTGACTGCTGAAGATCATATCAAACGATTCAATGCTTTTATATAGGACATTGGTAACGAATATGAAGATATAAAAATGAAACTGTTTATGATTTCTCTTACTAATGAAGCAAGAGATTGGGTAAATAGATTTTCCAGATGCTTCAATATATTCCTTAAGAGACTTCCACAATCAATTTTTAGAACAATTCAGAAATCAATGTGCTCCAGAATTTGCTCTTCATGAACTAATAACTATTCAAAAGTATCAAAATGAATAGGTGTATGATTTTAATTTGAGATTCACTAAACTATATAATAAGGTCCCACAAGAATCCAAATTGAACAGCCAAGCAGCCCTTAGCATATACTTGAAAGCATTTGACCTGAAAATAGGTTATGAACTCAGGGGCAAAAGTCCTAGAACTTTGGCAGAAGCACAAAAAATGGCTCTCACCATTGAAAACAATAAAAAGGCTGCTGGGATGATCGAAAAAAGAGATAATATAAGAGTCCCTCAAAATCCTAATCCTCCTACAAACAAGCAAGAATACTCACATAAGAGTGAAAGACCAAGACTCCATGATATGCCATATCATACGAATTGGATAGATGGAAAGCCCATGGTTACTAACAGGAGATATAACTATGGAAAAGACACTCCCGACCCTTTGAAGAAAAGTGGAGTCCATGTGACAGAAAATAGTCCATGGTGTATGCCCTATAATTTGCCACACTCTCCTGATTATTGTGTTGTAGCACAATCAATACAAAAAGATCAAGTATCTTATAACCCTGAGATGGATGATCATACTATAAATATGTTGGGTTTCACACCTTTCACTATTGAAGAGGACTATTTGTCCAGCGAGGAAGCAGGGTATGAATATGATGTAGGAGCACAAAAATATAATGTGAACATAGGAGAACAAGAAATATTTTCCGAACATGAAGGAGACCTAGGAAATTGTGGATATGACCTCAACGCATTACAAAGTTACAATTGGTGAAAACCTTTTGAGGAAGAGAGAAAATATTTAACAATGGCTGCGGTAGCACAAGCCAAGGGTAGTTACAACCTGAGAAACAGAACAATCAATGCTGAACAAGGAACTCCCCAAAGTATATTTATAAAAATTAGACTGTTGGTAAAAATGATAAAAGTAAAGCTAAGAAAACACCTCATGATACACCTCCTGTTGACACACCAAACAAAAAGAAGGACAACACAAAAACTGAGGAAAAGGGGCAAACAAAAGTTGAGAGGTCAGAACTAAACATAAATCCCTCATTTGATATTGCTCAAGCTGTTTCTCAAATGAGAGTATCTGTGCCACTTCTAGAAATGATGAAGGTGGAAAAATATAAAAATATAGTGGTGAAGATGATATCAAATGTATCAGACAAAAGAACTGAACAACATAGTTCTAAAATAAATATGCAATAGGAATCTATCAAAATACCTAAGGTATACCTACGTGAAACATTAATGAAAAATCCATCTCAAATAGATCCATTCTATATTACCTTGCTGATAAACAACAAATTAGTCAGAAATTGTATGATTGATTCAGGAGCAGCAATAAACATAATGCCCATGGCTATTATGAGAGAGTTAGGAATGTGGGTGGATACTACAGTCGGTAAATGTTATGCAATGGATAACAGATATGTCCCTGTTGTTGGAATCATGAAAGATGTTGAGATAAAATTAGCATCTCATCCTGAAGCCTCTTATAAAATTGACATCACTGTGGTAGATATCCCACCTAACTATGGAATGTTGTTATCTAGACAATGTACTCCCATGGTAGGGGGAAGTGTGCAATTAGATTTATCTTATGCTACTATCCCGTTGGGAACACAGGCAGTTAAACTCTATAGGGAGCCAAGGTATGAAGACATTCTAGAGAAAATTAATCCAACTCAAATGATTTGTTTCTGTGATATAGATTTCAGTACATTCAGGGTGGAAGAACAGTCTAAATTGCATAATACAGAGCTAATTTACTACGAAGCCAAAATTGATGAAATGAAGTATGGACCATGTATTTTGATGGCGCATGTAGTAAGGCAGGAAATGGAGCCAGGATGTTGTTTATATCACTGTCAGGAAAAACATTCAAATATTCCTTTTCTTTGAATTTTGAATGCACAAATAACATAGCTGAATATGAAGTACTTTTAATTGGGCTAAACATTGCTAGAAAACACAAAATCAAATTGTTGGCAGTGTATGGAGATTCTGAATTGATTATTTCACAAGTCCAAGGTAAATATTCCTCAAAAAAAAAACTGAAACAATACAGAAATGCAGTTCTAGATGATATAGAATTATTTGATGCTTTTTCAATAAGCTGGATAGATATGTCAAAAAATATAATGGCTGACTTCCTTGCAAACATAGCTGTGAAAAAGGATGATATTACCTTGACAGGTATTTCAGAAGTTGAGTGCAAAACTAGACCAACTATCCCAGACAACATATATAACTGGCAGGTTTTTGATAGTGATGCTGATTTACACAAATTTTTGCATTGTATAGATCGGTATGAGGATCAAGAGATTGATCTTAATGCTTTTGTTGAAGAGATTAATGGCAAAGAGACTTTATTTGGCAAAGAAGTTGTCCAACTTAAAACCAATAAAATTCCAAAGGGTTTAGTAGCATTAGAGAGAGTTTTTGATGCAAATGATCGATCTATTTCCAAAGAAGTAATAGTAAAGGAGGATGATGTGGAAGAAATAAATTTGGGAACTGAATTGTCACCTAAAAAGGTCCACATTGGAAAGAAAATAACCCCTGCAATTAGAAGCATGTTAATTACATTATTGAGAAAATATAAACATGTATTTACCTGGTCTTATGATGATCTTAAAGCTTATAGGGAAGATTTGTTCCAACATGAAATCCCACTGAAGCTAGATGCTAAGCCTTACAGATAAAAGCAGAGACCCATCAACCCGGTGTTAGAACCTAAGATGTATGAAGAACTCATGAAGCTCAGGGAAGCTGGCATAATAAAACCAATTAGGCATTCATCCTGGGTCTCAAATCTAGTGCCTATTAGGAAGAAGAATGAGGATATTAGACTTTGTGTTGACTTTAGAAACTTAAACATATCCTCCCTCAAAGATAATTATCCATTACCCAATATGGAAACTCTACTGTAGAGAGTTACTGGTTGTGAGTTATTATCCATGATGGATGGGTTCTCCAGATACAACCAAGTAAAGGTTAAAGAATCTGAACAATACAAAATAGCCTTTACCACCCCATGGGGAACTTATGTATACATGAGAATGCCATTTGGCCTTACAAATGCTGGAGCCACATTCCAGAGGGCAATGGACGTTGCTTTTGCAGGTTTAATAAATGAAATCATGGGTGTATACCAGGATGACCTCACTGCATATTCAACAAAGGCCGAAGATCATGTAAATCACCTTGAGAAGATATTTATCAGAGCATTAGAATATGGTGTCACCTTGAACCCCAAGAAATGTAAATTTTTAGTCACAGAAGGGAAACTATTTGGGCACATAGTATCCAAAGATGGAGTTAGGATTGATCCCGAGAGAACAGAGGCAATAGACAAAGTTCCTATTCCAAAAATAGTCAAGGCTATACAATCATTCTTTGGACAAATAAACTTTGTGAGAAGGTTTATACCAAACTTTGCAAAAATAATTAACCCTATATCTAGGATGTTGAAGAAAAATGCAAAGCTTAATTGGACAGATGAATGCATAGAAGCCTTTGCATCCATAAAAAGGGCAATTAACGAAGCTCCAGTACTAAAGTCTCCCAATTTTAGTAAACTTTTCTAGATCTTTTCCTTTGATCTTTTCATACAGTAGCAGCAGTTATGTTACAAAAGAATAATGAGGGTTATGAGCAACCTGTTTCCTTTTTCAGTAAATCACTCCAACATGCAGAACTTAATTATGATATCACAGAAAAACAAGCTTATGCATTGGTGAAAGTTGTCAAGGCATTTAGACCTTACCTGGTTGGGGCTAAAGTGATAGCTTATGTACCAAATGCAGTAGTCAAAGATGTGTTCATGCAGAGTGAAGTAATTGGGAAGAGATGTAGGTGGATAAATCAACTTCAGGAATTTGATATGGAAATTCAAATCACAAAACTAGTAAGGGGACAAGGGTTAGCCAAACTGATGACTGAAACAAACCTTGAGGCTGCCCAAGTATGTAATATTAAAGATGAAGAGGAAATGATAACAAGTATTGAGAAAACTCCTTGGTATACTGACATAGTGTATTACCTCAAGCACATGAAATGCCCTAATGGATTTGATGATAATAAGAAAAGGACTCTAAAATTACATGCTTCTAAATATGTGCTTATCGAAGGAGATCTTTTTTGGAAAAATAATGATGGTATCTTTTTGTTTTGTCTAGATGAAGAACAAGCAAAATCTGCCTTACAAGAGATGCATCAGGGAGTCTGTGGTGGTCATTTCTCAGTTAAAACCATAGCACACAAGATATTAAGGGTTGGATACTATTGGCCCAAAGTTTTCAATGATGCCTACAGTTTTACTAGGAAGTGTGAGGCATGTCAGAGATTCTCAAGAAAGCTAAAGTACCAAGGGGCATTACCCTTGAGACATATGCAAGTTGATGCCCCATTTCACCAATGGGGAATTGACTTTATAGGAGAGATTATGGAGAAATCAAGTGGTGGTCATAAATGGATATTAGTAGCCACTGACTATTTCATGAAATGGGTAGAAGCAATGCCCACTAAACAAGCAACCAGCAAGGTTGTGATCAACTTCCTATTGGAAAACATTTTAACTAGATTTGGGGTACCTTTGAGGCTCATAACTGATAATGGAATGTGTTTTAGATCGGATGAGTTTAAAAAATTTTGTAAATCTTATGGCATTACGATCTCATATTCTTCTCCCTACCACCCACAAGATAATGGGCAAGCTGAGTCCAGCAATAAAAGTATCCTGAAGATTATAAAAAGAATGCTAGATAATAACAAAAAAGCCTAGGACTCTAAGTTGAGACTGGCATTATGGGCTGATAGGATCACAGTAAAGAAAGCAATTGGCAAATCACCATTTGAATTAGTATATGGAGCTCATGCCAGTCTCCCAATACACAACTTGCTACCAGTGTGTAAGTTTATCCTCCAAGAGGATTGTGATGTCCCAGAACCAATGGAGGAAAGGCTAGAATAGCTAGTGGAATTAAATGAAATGAGGGAACAGGCAATTCAACAAAATAAAAAAATGCAAATGCAAATGAAATACCTATATGATAAAAGGCTAAAGTCAGAAAATTTGAGGTAGGTGACATAGTGCTTATTTGGAATGCCAGAAATCAAGAAAAAGGGAAGCATGGAAAATTCAATGTCCTATGGATTGGACCTTTTGTCATCAATGGTAAGGTAGGGGAGGATTCATATCATGTACAAAACATGTCTGGTGAGGAGCAAGAACTACCAGTACATGGGCAATTTTTGAAACATTTTTTCTCTTAAAAAGAACCCGAGAGAAAAGAATTGCCAGTGCATGGACAATTCTGGTTAAACTCTCTAAATGGTCTTTTCCATGCATGGTAGGTTGGAAGAGTTAAATAACTTGCTTAAAGAGCTCTCTTATCAGGAAATAAAAGTTTTTCATAAAGCAATAACCTAGGATCTTCACCCTTCATAGTTCACCCATCGTCAAATGAAGAAGGTATTGGTCTGCTCCTCTAGAAATCTGGGATCTTGCTATACCCACAAGGGGCATGCATCCTCAGACAGAGCCTATGTTGGAACTGGATATGTTAAATTAAATTTTTCAAAAAATCCTCACCTTGTATGCACTTCAAGATCAGTTTGCAAAATCCCTGCCCTTGTTTTATCCTCATTATTTTCCCTTGGGTAGGCATCGTCATTCCATTCCTTTCTATTAATTAGTACGTCCATTTAAGTCTTTTGCTTTTTCCTTCATGTATTAAGAAATTGTTATTATTGAACCTCTGAGCTTGACCTTTCACATTAGTTTAGTCTGTTCATTAGTTCAATTGGTTCATTAGTTCAATCGATTCACTGGTTCAATCAGTTCATTAGTTCAATCGGTTCATTAGTTCAATCGGTTCATTAGTTCAATCGGTTCAATGGTTCAATCGGTTCATTAGTTCAATCAGTTCATTAGTTCAATTGGTTCACTGGTTCAATCAGTTCATGAGTTCAATTGGTTCACCAGTTCAATTGGTTCATTGGTTCAATCAGTTCATGAGTTCAATCGGTTCATGAGTTCAATCAGTTCACTGATTCAAAAAGTTCACGGGTTCAATCGGTTCACTGGTTCAATTGGTTCATTAGTTCGATTGGTTCACTGGTTCAATCGGTTCATTAGTTCAATTGGTTCATTAGTTCAATCGATTCATTTGTTCAATCGGTTCATTGGCTCAAAGAGTTCACGAGTTCAAGTGGTTCACAGTTTCAAGTGGTTCACGGGTTCAAGTGGTTCATAGGTTCAAGTGGTTCATTGAGTTCATAATGCTTGTTAATATCAGTGAGAGTAAGTTAGTCAGGACAGAATCTCCACATCATGCCGATCTTATACTATCACTGACAAATTTATATTGGACTGATACATGCGATCGGAATAAGTTTTAAAGATCACCCCGATGGTATAAGCTATACCGATCAATGAAGTTGTTAAAAGAGCCTTGCCAAGTGGATAAAGAACTATTAGTGAAAGAGGTGAATCAAGATAAAGCCTGCCAGTTTCACCGACACGATAGTCATAATGATGTCGGGGACATGTGAAAGGTCTTGCTGATGCAAAACTTAGAAACCCTAAAATGACACTAAAATCCAAATGATTAAGATATCCTTCTGACAATTAAAATATTTGTTTTTTGCAGGATATACACAGCAGGGATCAAACTATAAAACACCCATGAAAGGATCTTGAGGAACTAAATAAAATATCAATAAGGGAAGTAATTACTTAAGTAAATACATTTGTCTAAATAAATTTGGATTGTTTGATCTGACATTAATTTGTGTTTTATCTGGATTTTTTTAGGAGTATAAAGAAGCCCTCGAAAGATATTAAGCAGAATTGCAGTTGAAGATCCTTGTTTGATCCTGAAATGGTTATCCATCTGATGATTAAGACGAGTATTAATTTTCCTGAATTTGTTTATTAAGACAAATATTGTTGTTCGGTTATCAACCGTCACAACTGTTGTAACTGGTTTGAAGCTTGTATGCCACTCTTTATAAGAGATGACCAAGACCAGAGAAAGGGAGGCGAGATTAGAATATAGATAGAATAGGAAGAAACATTATAGATTAGATTTGAACACACTGTTAGTTCATTTTTTAATATATTTTATTTCTAGTAGACCATGTGCAAGCATTCTCTGATGAAGTCAAGTCTATAAGCATGAAGCAGTGACTGCAAATTTTGGTATCAACTATCTGTTAAATTTATTCAATTATATGACCGTCTCCTTTCAAAGTTTTCTCTGTTATTCAATTTGAGTTATCAAGTATATCTTCAAGTTGTCTATACACATTTGCTATTATAGTGTGATAAGATTAATTGGTTTCTACTTTCAGAATTAAATCCTTTAAATCTATCATAGTAACTATGAAGGCATTGTCATGGATCTGTAAGAAGAGTCATATAGTTAGGGTTTGTATTCTGTCTCCAATTTTTGATAAATTTGTTACAATCGTAGTATCATTCTAATAGGTCCCTTCAAAGAGGGATTAAAATCCTTTTAGATGAATGTAGGTAATTTGATTTTGTCAATTGGATATATGTAAGTATGGAATACTAACTATTTCCTTGTAGGGTTGTACAAGTTACATACCTATTCTTTCATGCCAAGTAGTTCAAGTTTTTTACCAAATAAACAGTCATTTATTCCATGATCATACTGACTTTATATTCAATAAGGTACTGGTCTAATGTTTTCATTATTACTTATCCAATTTTATTTTTGGTTTACTTAGTTAGATTGCATTATTGTTTTAGCATTACAATTTAGATCATTTAGAATTAACTTGATATCTTTTTATCTGTTTTATAGCTTGTGCCATTATCAATAGTTAGATTAATTTTGATCTTTATCTGCTTTATTAATTAGAGGTTTACCCTCCTAGGTCTAGTAGAGCCTGAAGTGAAGGGGGTTTAGCCATATCTACCCCGTGTCAGTTAGCCAAAAATGTCAAGAGAGCCTGGCACCCTCTTAGGGTTAACGACCTATGTTTTTTAGACCTAACAGCCCCGGTAGAGTTACTTAGATGGCCTAATTTTTTTTTTTTTGGACTTTTCAATATTAATCTCTATATTCATATGATGTCATCATGTAAGCGTAGTGTGCAAGGTATGGTTACTTGCTGATTTAGGTTGGAGATTGCACTGGTAGCAAAGGGGTCCCTTTAGATTTTTCACTTAACATCTATACTTGTGTACTCCACAAACCCAAGGCTGTTAGGTGAGTCATTGTGAATGAATCACTTTGGTCAAGAAAAGGCACCCTGATGAAAAGATATCACAGACCTAATCACCAACACTTCTCAAAATGAGTCATAACCTATATATGAATTTGTTCTCATCACTTGAATCTTAACAATTTAGTTTTTTTCTTAGGGTGATGAGCTGCATCATCTTGACTAACCAAAACAGAACTCAACAAACAAACAAACAACACAAAACCAAAACTATACAAACAACTATACAAATATGCACACTATGATACACATGCCTTGCATGACACTGTTTCAAGCTTGAAAATAGTGTTTGAGAAACTGTCCATTAATTGGTAATGGAACATCCTCACCAGTTAAGGTCTTTAGCCTGTAGGTACTGTCTCCTAAAATTTCTAAAACTTGGAAGGGACCTATATAAAGTTTATCAAACTTACCATGATCTCCTTTCCTTTCATGTGCTTTGTCCCACATCAGGACTAAATCTAAGATTCTGAAGGCCTTAACTCTAGCTCTTTTGTCAAAGCAGTGTTTGACAATAGCCTGATGTTTAGCAAATTGGTCAATTGCCTTACTTCTTTTTTCTTCTAGGTGCATCAACTGAAGCAACCTGACTTCTTGTTTGTTATCTATGCCTAGGTATTCTTGTGCAAACTACAGTGTGGGGATCTTTAGGTTAACAAGGAGGATAGGATCCACCCCATATACTAGGTGAAAAGGAGAATTTCCTAATGCAGCCTTCATCCTGGTTCTATCTACCCACAAGGCATATTTCAATAGGGTGTTCCACTCCCTTGGGTTCTTTTCTATCAACTTCTTTATGATGTTCAATAAATTTTTATTTGTGGATTCTGCGAACCCATTCCCTTGGGGATAGTAATTTGAAGAGAATTTCAAGATGATTCCATACTCAAAAGCCCAACTTGATAATCTTATTGAAGCAAAGGCAGACCCATTATCACATACCAACGCATAAGGAACTCCATACCTGGTCACTATATTGCTTTCCAAAAACCTAATGACATCCTCAGCATTACATGTCTTATTACTGATAGCTTCAGTCCACCTGGTACAGTAATCAGTAATAGTCAAAACATACCTGTGGCCTGAAGATGATAGAGGATTGATAAGCCATATGAAGTCCATTCCCCATTGAGCAAATGGGCACATCTCCATCACTGGCTACAAAGGTTGAGCAACATATCTTTCTCTGTTTGTAGCAACCTGACATATATGACAATATTTGGCGTGTTTAGCAGTATCTTTAAAAATAGTGGGCCAGTAATATCCTGCCCTGAGGATAGCATGAGTGGTAGCTAAGGATTATCCATGTGTGGTTCCAAACTTGACATGTAATTCTGCTAGCACCTTGTCTGCTTCTTGCCTTTCCAGGCATCTAAGGTATATTCCCTCATAATTCTTCTTAAAAAGGACTCCTCCTTTTATCATGTATTTCTGTGCTCTTATCTTTAAGGCTCTTCTCTGTGAAGCCTGCAATCTTGAAGGACATCTTCCAGTAATTAAGATATGCCTGATGTCTGAATACCATTCTCCATCTTATCTTGCATTTATGACATACTGCTGGCTTATGATATTAGGATCAATTTCTAATATCATCTAACTCAAGGCCTATCCTCTTACTAATTTCATGGGTGTTATGTCCATATCATATTCTTGGAGGATAGTGATCCATTTAGCTCTCTTCTCACTTGGTTCACTTTGCATTAAAAGCATCTTTACTGCTGCATTAGGTACTACAACTATCACCTTACTTCTCAGGATGTAGTGCCTGAACTTCTTAACTGCTCAAACCAGAGCAAGTGCTTGTCTTTCAACATCCATGTATCTAAGTTTTGCATCTCTGAAAGGGTAACTCATGAAGGCTATAGGCTTTTCATCTTTGGCCTCATTTCTCTATGTTAGTACTACTGTAGACATATGCTCTGAAGCAAATGAGTATATGTAAAAATCTTTGGTATAATATGGACTGATCAGAACTGGAGCATTAGATATGGCTTTCTTGATATCTTCAAAAGTTGCTCTAGCTTCAAGTGTCCACTCAATTTTAGTGTCCTTTTTGAGCATGGCATTCAAGGGTCTGACAATCTCTGCAAAGTCTGTGATAAATTTTCTAACAAAATTAATCTTACCAAAGTATGATTTGAGCTCCTTCTTACTTCCAGGAAGCTGTATCTTCATGATTGATTCCACCCTGTCAGGATTGATGATGATCCCATTTTCTGTTATCAGGTGGCCTAATAACTTCCCTGTTGTTACCCCAAATATGCACTTCTTAGGGTTTAGGGATATCCCGTATTGTTCACATTTCTTTAGCATCTTCCTGAGGTCTTCTACATGATTTCCCCTTTTTTTGGAGAAAACTATCAAGTCGTCCATGTATATGACTATGCATTTACCAATCAAGCCTCTAAAGGCTATGTCCATTGCTCGCTGAAATGTGGCTCTAGCATTTGTTAACCCAAAAGGCATGTGCCTATAGGTGAATATCCCCCACTTTGTGATGAATACAGTTTTCAATCTGTCTATTTTGTCCACCATCACCTAGTTGTAACCAGAGAAACCATCCAGAAATGACATCATCTTAGCACCATTCACAATCTGCAAAACCTTATCCAGAGAAGGTAAAGGATAGTTATCCTTTTCAGAAGCTCTATTTAAGTTCCTAAAAGCTACGCACAATCTGATGTCACCATTCTTCTTCCTTACTGGGACTAGGTTTGCAACCCATGTGGAATGTCTCACAGGAAATATGATCCTGGCATTGAGTGGCTTCTTAACTTCCTCAAAAATGATGGGCTCCAGCAGAGCATTGATAGGTCTATGTTTCTGTCTAAAAGGCTTGACATCTAGCTTCAAAGGTATGGTATGAGTAATGATTGATGTGTCATAAGTCTTCAACTCATCATATGCCCAGGCGATGACATGGATATAGTATTTGAGAGCTTGGGTTATTCCTTCCAACTCTTCTTTTGTATAGACTTTTCCAATCAGGACATTTCTTTTTTCATCATTTGATCCTATGTTGACCTATGAGTATTCTCCTCCATCTTCTTTGGGGAGATCCCTTTGTTTTAGCATGTTGTCCAAATCAAATGCTCTTTCTAGCTCTATCATTCCCTTAGGAATCTTGTTACTAGGCAACTCTAGGATTTCTTCTTCCTCTCAAACATGATCCTCTACATTACTTTCATCTATGATCTGTGCATAAAAAACATCCTTGTTGGAAATGAAATCCAATATATGTTGATCATCATCAAATACTTGAAGGTCAGTTACATTATCTGGCACAGAAGGCACTGATACTAATTTGACTAAAAATCTTTTCAGACTAGATATGGACAGTGGTTCTAAAGTGCTGGCAGCTTGAACTAAGGCATCTGCCCTGTGATTTTGTTCTCTAGATACATGGGTGATGTTGAATGCATCAAAATCTTCTATCAAGTCCCATACCCTATGTCTGTAATTGGATAACTTCTTGTAATTGCAAGAGTATATACCTCTTACCTATCTCAACCAATTATGAGTCTCCATAGACATGCAGAATCTTCACTTTCTTTCTTAGTGCAAACAATTTCCCATGAATTAGAGCTTCATACTCTATCACGTTGTTGGTGCATGGGAATTGTAGTCTGTATGCTGCTAAGTAGGATTTTCCAGATGGATCAATAAGATCTATCCCTACTTCAGCCCCTTGTTTTGACTTGGATCCATCAAACCTGAGGATCCATGGCATATCTTCAGTTAAAGGGTTATCTAATCCTTCCTTTTTCTTTTTAGCTCTGGCAGTTGCACCATTTGATATCTATTTCAATTTTGGTGTTTCAACTTTCTCAAACTTCACCTTATCTACCTTATGTGAAGGTGATATTTCTTCTTTCCTTTTATTATCAGAAGGAAAATCCTCCGGACTAGGCAACATCTGCCTTTTTAGAATATGCAGACACAATGAACAAGCAGTTTCTGAATGAGGTGCTTCATGTAACCTGCACCATCCCTCAATCAGGACATCTTATGGAAATCTCTACTGCTGTGTCATCTTTTGAATCTCTTTTGACAGAAACTCTTCAAACTTGGACAAATTACTGCCCCTATCTTCATCAAATAACTCATAATCTGATTTCACTAAACAATCACTCCCTTGGGTGATTTTCCTATTTATTTTAACATTACTCTTGTTACATACCAATATTTCCTCCTTCTGAATGGAAATTTCATCTTGATATGTACATTCTCTATTCCTGCAGATGACAAACAACAATCAGTGTCACTATCACTATATACAAAACTTACTGTGGATGATGATGATGATGCCTCACTGCATGTTTGTTTGAGCTCCATCATGTCTAAGCAGGCATCACAAGTCTTTTCAGAATGCGCCTCATCATGTAACCTGCACCATCCTTCAATTAAAATATCATGAACAGGCATTTTTAACAATTGACATCGCTGCACCTCTTTGGACAAGTGCATCTCTAAATTCTTAAAATGATCTACCTCATTTTTAGGATTACAATCAAATTCTAAAATTATTTTATCATCCTGAATGTTATCATCATGATGATGAATGTCATACATCAGGATCTCCTCTATCCTGATAGTCTGGGGTCTGATGGAGTAAACTTTGGGTTCTACATCCACATACATGATCTCATTGGTTTTGTTATATTCAGTGATCATGTGTTTCATGCGAGGTTTACCATCTATCCTTATTTGATTTGGTATTCCTTTCCAAGGCAACCACATATGACTGAAATCAGTGGCCATGTATCCATTAAGGGTTTTCGACTAGTCTCTGCTGAGTAGCATCCCATATGTATCAAGTATATCAACCGCCTGAATATCAATGTAATACTGGATTCTAGGATTTGATGCTAGCTGCATATGAATGTGAGTTAGTTCTCCTACCACGCTCACCTCTATTTTGTCTAATTGTGTTACTTTCTTTAGTGACTTAGCAGGATGCAACCCTAAAGCATTGCATATGGACAAGGGCATTACATTGGTAGATGCTCCTGAATCTACTAAGAAGTTGTGCAAGTTTTTACTAAACATCCTTATGGTAAGGAGAAAAAGAGGTGACTCACTCTTGTCTCTATACAGGGTCATGTGGGAAGTCTCTAAGTTTGAACGGTAGCTGACACTTTCTATTTAACATTAACGTCTCTAGCAGCATGATCTTTATTTCCAGACTAACCTGAGGTATGACTATCCTCTTTTGGAGTAGGATCCTCTAATGATTTCATGAATGCTTTCTTGATAGCAGGGGTTTTAAGCAACTCTGATAACGACAGGCTAATTTTAATCTTTTTCATTTCATCTACCAGATATG
This sequence comes from Cunninghamia lanceolata, assembly GCA_027924645.1. Taxonomy (NCBI): domain Eukaryota; kingdom Viridiplantae; phylum Streptophyta; class Pinopsida; order Cupressales; family Cupressaceae; genus Cunninghamia; species Cunninghamia lanceolata. The sequence continues at coordinate 8,334,011 of BSBN01000082.1, forward strand.
TGACCAATTTATCAGACTCAAGAGGCAGATTACCAACTTTTGGTGTTGTATTTGGTGATGCTAAGTATTGAGCATTAACCTTGGGAAATCTGGGGTTATTACTTGCCTTGGGATCAAGAGGAGTGTTGAAATTATTTGGAGGCAAGGATGTGGTCAAAGGACCAGTAGGTCTGTTCAAGTTATTCCTCAAGTTATATTATGCCTACCCTGATATTGTTGTTGATAAGCATGTACCTCTTCATGTTCAATTGATGGCTCATTTTCATCCTCAAAGGGAAAAACATAGTTAGACTCAAAAGCCATGGATGATTCTTCACATGCCAGGGTGTAATCTTAGTGAGAAGACACTATTTGCTGATGAGGATGATTAATGTAACTTTCTAACACTAAGGTAGAATCATATCCACAGGGGACAATTTCATTTTCTTCTATTCTACATGAGGTGGATTTCCTGAAGTATTGGACACTTCAGTCTGGAATATACTGGCAGCAATCTGAAATTGAGGATAGTCTAGCTCTGCATGAGCATTTGTGTTATGTATCCTGCACTAGTTTGTAAGCGCTACCTCTGCAAGGTTGACTCTAGTGGTCTGCTTAGGTTCACTAGGAGGCTAATTATCTAGGGGTGATGGCAAAGAACCATTATTTGGCCTAGTGTTCCACACTCTAAGCTGTCTAGAAGGATTATTATTGCCATTGTTATTGTAGTTGTTATTGTATCCCCTATTAGGATAATTAGGTCTGTCATTAGCATATCCTCTATTCTGATTAGGCTGGGAATAGAAGTTCTGACTCCTCAAGTGAGTGATCTCAGTAGTGAGTTTTCTTAACTATGCTGATATTTCCTTAATTTCTTCTTTCTCTTCCTGAACCTTGGCCACTACATTCTCAGTCTGAGGCTTGAAAAAGGAAGATCCATTGTTATTATTATTGGACTATTCTACACCCTGAGGTATCTGTGTTTGTCCTGGATATTGTAACATCTGACCATTTCCATTCGGAGGTGGCATGATACTGAGTGGAGGTATTTGTAAAGAACTTGGCATCACAGCTGGAGGCATCATGGCTCCATTGGTCTGTTGTTGAGCAGGATATGTAGGATAACCAGGAAGTGTTGGGAATGCAATATTAGGTGTTGGAGCAGGAATCAGCTGCTGACTAAATTTGACAGCTTCTTCAAAAGCTCCTGTCAAAGTTGTTACACCAGGATGTGCTCTCCTGATAAACATGGAAGTCAAAGGATCTAAAGCTAAGTAATATATGCTCCTAGTAGCTTCATCTGCTACAACATAAGGTGCAACTAACTTAGATAGCATCTTCTGGAATCTTGCGTTGAAGTTCGCAATAGGTTCTCCTTCAAATCTCTTGATTGTGGCAAACAAATGATAATTCATTGAAGGATCTATTGGTATTTTGAACCTATACTTAAAGGCTTTCTCCAAGGCAGCCCATGAACCAACTAAACCTTGACCAAGACTAATATACTAGTTATAAGGCTCTTCCCCTAAGGAAAATGGAAATAACCTGCATACAACATCCTGATGCTCAATTCTAGCCCTACAATAGGCTTCCTTGAATGTTTTGATGTGATCATCAGCATCCTGATATGGATGATACTTAGGACAAATTTTATCAGGATTCTTAGGCAAAGCATGATATGTTGTGAAAGTCAGAAGTGATTTTACAATGAAAAATTACATTGCAACTGGTGGAGGTTGAACCTGAGGTGTAACAAGCGGAGGTTGGACCTTGGGTGTGACGGGTGGTCCTGGAGGTGTTTGTAACCCGATAGGAGTTACAGGAGGATGTTCTGGTGAAGCTCCTGACACACTAGGATCAAGAGAGTGATGAATGTCTACAGTTCTAGGTCTAAATCCTCTGATAGGTAGTTCTTCGAAGAGTCCACTAGATCTAGACCTAGTATTTGGCCTGAGAGCCAGGATTTCTTAAGTTTAAGGAAAATTGGCTTGGTTATAGCAAAGATCAATTGAAACTTTCCAGCAAAGGCTGTATTTATGGTTAGAATTTGAGACTGACTAAATATTTATGGAATATTTGCATAAATGATGCAAATATGAGGTGATACGAGACTTGGTGACACAAGCAACCAGATACTAGGTTTCTTAAGTAGGTTACTTCAAAGCTTTGGCAAATTTACCTAAAATAGAGCTTATCTTTTAAAATTTTAGGATGATCAACCACAAAGCTCACAATATTTATTCTCAATTTTGAAATCTTCACAAAGGACTAGAGTGCACAAACTTAAAACAGCAAATCTTTGCATATGACTTGAAATATAAAGGTATATGAGTGTTACCTTTCTGTCTGCATCATCAAATCAGACAAAACTTCACTGATGATGAGGAGACCCTCCTTCTAGCACCAATTTATGTTGATCATGATGTTACTCATAAGCAAACATGAAATACAAGTTACACAACAACCTTTATTTATCTTGAAAGATACGATGAATTCAAAGAATTCTTGATCCCAAGTCTCCGTTGATTAGTTCATAATCTATTGATGTTACTCATTGGTTGATGTGTGTTGTTGTTTTCCATTTCAAGGGGCCTTACGTTGATCAGTAAATTTTGTTTCCTATAAATATGCTACATAGAGAGGTTACTGCTACTCTATTTACTCAAAAAATGTGCCTGTAGGTAGATCTTTGCATGATATTTATCAATTTAACATGCTTTAACTCTAAATATGCTATATATTTCTAATTATCTATGAGATGTCAGCATATTTCATGTTATTTGCTTTTAATTCTCTATTGTATGCAATTATGATGATGAATTGTTATGAAATTGAAAGAAATTTAAAAGAAATATTTCTAACTTTGGTGAATCTTTAGCTATTGAACCACATACATACAAGATACGTTCATGAGGAGAAGAAATCAAACCATATTTTCACTAAGATGTTCCACAGCTAGATACAGATGATGCTAACTTCAAGGGATAAGGAATGAAAACAACACATGCAGACTGATAAGCACTCCAAGGGATGCAGCTGATTAAAGCATGTATCAAGATTTCAAACACAGATTACTCAAGATGTATGATAGTTTGTAATCAAATTGTCTTCTCTTTCATTAAGTATGCAAAACATGTATGTTTACAACAACTTTGAAATCAGTCTTGATATTTGAGCAATCAAATTTCAATTAAGCTTCTGAATAATCAAAATATGGCACCCCTGCACCTTTTATAAAATAAGGTGAGGGAGCGGTTAGAAATGACCAACGGTCAGGATTTGTCAATTAAGTTCAACAGTAGATATTCCTTCTTTGACTTAGTCAACTATCCTTCATGGCACAGGTTGCCAGCTGGCAACCATCTAGATGACTCATTATCTTATGAGTTCATGATGCATATATCTTCTTTGCACTGCATCTTCATTCATTCCTCGGGTTCTTCTTCTTTATCTTCATCATGATCATCATCTTCGTTGCTTTCTGTATTGCTATCACCCTGATGAACATCATCTTGTATATGGACCTTCATTGCCGTCCTGATATTTTCATAGGCTTGTACTATTTTGTCTACTTCCCCGCCATCTTGAGTTTTTGCTTTAGTGATAGCATGCTTGTGAGCCTGAAATTTATCTTTGGCTGCATCCAGCTTAACTCTTATGCTGTTTAGTGTCTCTTTTAACTTTCCAGCTTAACCTTAATCCTCGTGATCTTATTCATCACCTCCTCTGTCAGGTGGGTGAGGGGGTCATCAACCACTGCCTAGAAATTATCATGCAATGCCTTGATGGCAAAATTGACATCTTGGTTTTCTATTTTCCCCTCTACTTTTCCTTCCAATGCTTCCAGTATCTCTGCTTCATACACCATCATACTGTGCAGCTTTATACTGATATCTCTAATCTTGCCACTGTACTTCTTTAGGATATCACCCTCGAATCTGATATCTTCATACCATACATCTACTAGCAAGGCTGTGTTATTATTTAATACCTGATTATTTATCAGGACCTGAGGATCAATCCTCTTTATTTCACTTAGAGTATTTAAGGCTTTTTCCAACCAGAATGATCTCCTTCCTGTTTCATTCTGCATTTTATCCACTTTCCTCTTTAAAGTGCTCAAGGAATTCCACCTCTATAGAGAGGTTCTCAATACATCTTCTACCCCTATAAGGGCTGTCAGCATCTATTTATCCATGATCATGGCCTGATGCTTCATGAGGTCCAGCTTATTAACTTCCTCCTGTGATATAACAATCAATGGGACTGGAGGATCTGCTAGTATACTATCAGGGTTAATTAACCCCTTTATATATGCATGCAGCTGAGCAATGTGCTCTTTGTGCTGTTTATTTTTCTCCTTCTTTCTTTACCCTTTGGGTTAAAGAATCAATGATATCCTTCCCTTCTTGACCCTCCTGGTCCTCATTAGCAAAACCCAAATCAATTGTGGTGATTTGGAATTCATCCAGGGTGATTTTGCCCTTCTACTTTTCTATTGTGGGAAGTGCTACTTGGATAGTCCTTCTACCTATAGCAGGATCTCTTTTGATAGCTGAGGTCAACCTGGCTTTCCTCTTAGGTTTCATGATGGTCTCTGCAAACAAAGTAGAAACATCAAATTCTTGAATTTCAAACCCTTGTTCCGTACCTATTTCTTTTTCAAGCCACCGAGGCACTTCATCTCCAGATCCTTGTTGTCCTTTGTCATCATCATGTTCACCTTGATCTCCAATATTTGTCTCTACTCTGGGTGGAGAAGGTGACTTCCTGATTTCTTCCTCATGTTGTTCCTCATGAGGGGGATCTTGTTGCATCTCTTCTTCTTGAGGGGCTTCTTCCTGCAGGGGAGGATCATGTGGTGTATCCACATGGTGATCCTGAGCTTGATCCTGATCTCCCTCTTTCTGTGTTTCATCCACCTTATTATGTTCCTCACCTTGAGGCATATTTGTATCCATGGATGTTTGTGTGTTTGAGTCTAGTACACCACCTTGATCTTGAGTCACACTCTTTTCCACACCTGATGTATTGACCTCTTGTGTCTTAAGGTCCTCATGACCTGATGTATCTTCATCTCCTGTGGCTTGTTGAGTCCAGACAGCATCATCACCTGATGTGTCCTTATCTCCTCCACCCTTTTATTGGACTTCAACTATCTTCAGCTTAGCTAGTATATCATGTTGCTGGCCGATATCTAGAGCATGGCTCTCTATTTCTACCTGCTTGGCTCCTTCAATATTTTATGTTCTATCAGGTTGACCTTCTTTGTCTTCCAAGGTCATATCCTCCCTATATGTCAAATCTATCACTGCAGGCCTAGTTACCTGATCTACCAACTTGTCAAGCCTGATTTGTTGGGCTGCCCTTTCTGGGCTACCTTCTTTCTCTTCTTGAGCTGCTTGCTTCAACTCTTCTAATACCGCCATCTATGTTGATGGGGTCCCATGTGGGGTCATGTGGGTACTAGAAGCAAGGGTTTCCATCTACTGAGAGGCCACATTTTGCACTACCTCATCATCTGATAGGTCCATAGTATCCTCCAAGGAGAAATGACCACCTTGACCTGCTTTGGAGGCTTCTTTTGTTTGCTCCTCTGCTTTCTCTATCTTGAATTTGATAATAGTGGGAAGTGGCACATCATGCTGCATTTCTTTTCTGAACACTTCACCACCAGCTCCCCTTAATACTATGGGATCGGCCTTGATCTCACCCCGCATAGATGTTCTTTGCTTCTTGGGTGGTGACATCTAGGGCGCCGCCATCCTCTTCTGGCTGACCATCATCGAGTCATCACCCACAGGCTCTTTACTGATTAGCTCAAAAGGAATATCCTCCTCCACATTATGTTGTGAAGCCTGGCCCTCATCCTATTCTTCTACAGTCTCTACAGCTGGCCTCAGGATTCTTTTGGTCTTTGGTTTATCCATTAGAGGTGGTGTAGATGAGGCTGATGCCTATCCTAATGTCGATGTACCTCTAGCTGGTATGGCAATTCTCTTGATTATCACCCCCTTAGGTTCATCATTAGTTTTATTTCCTCTAGGGGTCCCTTCCTTTGTTTCTAGGTAGGCAGTCTTTCTCCATTAGATTTTCTTTTCTCACCAAGGAAATCATCATATTCCTCATCAGGGATCTCTTGTCTTTTCTTCTTGGTGTCTACTATGATGGCCATACCTCTCTTCTTTAGTCTGTTTATTTGTTCATCTACCCATGCCTGGGTTAACTGCAGCACCCCACCTGTAAACTGATCCAAGGAGATATCCTCTTGCTGTGTTAGATCAGGGGCTGAGATGGTGTCATTATACACCTTTTTATCTTCATATTCATTTGACATGGCTCTACCATCATCCTTCTTCAGCTGTGCTAGTACTAGGATGCAGTCAAATGTCCTTATCTAATTTAAGGTGAGCCTTTGATATTTTCTTCTTCTTACCTCTGCTTCATCCTCACAATCAGTCCATAAATCTTCTAGGTGTTTCTGATGTATAGGCTTCCCCATTATTTTCTGCATTCTACCATAGGGGTCATATGATCTAGCCAATGGAAATGGCTATAGGTACATCAGGTTGAGACTGCCTATGACATCCTTTATGCTCTATGAATCAGGGCACATATACCAACCCATAGATACTAGAAATAATATTGGGGGTATCTTCTTCTATGCTTTGTATGCATCCAGTATGGTAGATATTTGTCTCAAGTTCCATCAGGACTACCCCATCAGTAGGGTACCTAGATAGCATAAAGGGTTGCTCTTCAAATCCTTCTATTCTGATATATGAGAAAGTGGCATACTAGATGAACTAGGTGCCATGTTTGTATACAGCTTCTTGAGCCTCCATGCTCAATCTCTTGGTTCTATCCTCTTCCATAGTTCTAACCAGATGCATAGAAAATGCATCATTCCCCAACTTGTAATCAAAGAGGTAGTTCCTTCTCTGTAATTGAGGATAATGATCCCATATGTGGGCATCATCTACACCACCACCAATCTTGCCCACTGTAGTCAGTGCATCAAATCTTCCTTTGTAGGCACATGAATACACAACATATGAGGTCATATGGAATGAGCATTCCAGACCTCCCAGATTCCTCATGTGCTCATCTAATGCATCACTGATGACCTTGGCCCATAATGGCTTGTTATTTGTATAGAGGGCCATCTAGATGATTCCAAACATCCAATTTTTGAAATTCCTAGCATAAGGCTGGCCTGTCATCCTACTGAGCAGGGCAATCATATATTGATATTCATCATCAAAATTAAATTTGTATAGGTACACTGGCAACTTAGCAGAGGCAGTGTAGGTGCTGCTCTTAGACCTCCACTGGTATATCCTCTTCCTGGCATTCTTCTTATTGTTTTCATACTCTGTCTCCAATTTGTACAGATCCACACTGACTACCTTCCTTCCAACTGGGAGATTGAAAGTAGATGTGATCCCCTTAATTGAAAGGTCTGCATAAACTCTTCCATGTTTATCCACCCGCCTTGTTTGAGGGTTATAGTTTCTGGGGCATTCTACTACCAGTTCTGGGGTTTCCATGGCATAGGGAAATCTGGCTGCATGCCACATTCCTGACACATATATTGCATCCAGTAGGGTATTGTCTTTATCATTATATATCCTGGATGACCATGCTGCTAAATCTGTTTCTCCTTGGTGAGTGTCACCAATGACACCATATTTGAATTATATTCCTTTAGTTTGAATGTACGTGGGCTTAAGAAATTCTGCCCTAGACCTGTTATTCCTAACATCTACCATGGATTCCTGCAATAAACATGGCTAGTCTTACCATAATATTCATATTCATTCATACACACTATATATCTACAACATCATGCATACTATATTTATTAATCTCTACTTCATTAGGATATGCACATTTACAGATTCAAACCACTGGAAAAGTTATACTACCTGGACATGCAGAAAATGACAACAAGAGGGTTTTTTAATTACTTACCTGATAATGCTTTTCTCCTAGGTTATGTTGATGATTACGAAAAAGGGTAGGAAATACTGATGATCACCCATTCTGTTATGCCACAAGCTGTAGTTCGTTCATAGGTAGCTCGTATGAGGGTTTGACTCTCTGTTGTGTAATCTCATGGTTTTCACAAGGTCAATGAGAATAACCTTGGAAACTTACCTTTAACCTTATCCATAGAACAGATTAGGGTAAAACTAGGTTAAATCATTTAAATCCATTGATCTTCTGCTACGAATCCATGGATGTTGCCAAGTGTTCGTATTGTATTCGCAGTTGGCGGGAATCCATCTACCACATTTATGTTCATTTAATGTTAGGAAATAGGGAGGAGGGGGGTGATCTTCAGAAGATTAGGTGATATTCAAAATATGACCCCCTCTGTATGAAATGACCTTCCACCTTTGAGCGGCAAAACTATTGCAAGAGACTCAAGTGATGTGGTCAAAGGTTGACCATATGTATATTGGGTTATGAAACTAAGATCAGGGGATGCTTAAAATATGACCCCCGTGAATAAAATGACCTTCTTGGAAAAGATCAGGGTGATGTCACCATGTCAATGACTTCGTTTAAGCATTGTGTTGTAATGACATCACCGTCATGTTTGTCGATATTCGTGGGCATCGGATATATACCTCCGCGAGGCAAAAAGAATGATGATGTCATCACCAGGATGATATTCTTTGTTCACTGGGTTTAAATGACATCATCATCATATTGGCATTGGGTGATATTCTGTGACAAGGGTGATATTCGTAAGATCGAGTGATATTGAAAATATGACCCCCGCAAAAATATATGAAGTTGTTCGATGGGCCAATAATAGCCATCACATAAAATTAACATCCAAAGTTTACGGGCCAAGTGATTATCAAGTGATAAACTGATATCGAGGTGATCTTACACAAGGTGACTGATATTTGAAATATGACCCCCCCTCGGAATATCAGGTTTGACCAAAACTTTGACTTGTCATAACTTTCTCCCCTTAAAGAATTTCAGGGTGATCCAAAAAGGCAAACCTGCATGGAATTTTATCATCTTTCCAACTATGAGGTTAATGATATGAAATACTAACTTTGACAACTGACCTCATCATGGTGACCTATTAGCACCCTTATAGGGCTATCTGCATGGCTTACTTTTACCAGACTACCAAAAGTAGAAAAACAACAAGCCAAAGCAACAAAAAAGTTGGGTCCCTATTTTGTCAAGTCAAAATGGGGTGTGTTGTGTAACCACACAATAGAAATCTAAAAATAGGTGCACATTTATTTGTCATTTTACATCTTTCTGTAGCATCATTTTCTGATATTTGTTTGTTTACTGTCGTATTTGCATAATTAGGGTTTTAAGGTATAATTAAGCATAAGAGAAGATAATTAGCAATCAAATCATAAAAATCCAAGTTTCCCTACATCTCAAAATGACCTAGGGTAGGATAGTACATTGCAACTCGACCCTAGGTCCTTAAATGAAAGGGTGAAAGGAGGATACATACACAAAACTACCAAAAACTCCACTATCCAAATTCCACCCTTTACATTTTGGTGAACCCATGTTGTTGGACTTGTTTGCACCTTGCTGAGTGTTGTGCTTCATATTTGCATTGATTTTCATTCATTCATCTAATTGCATTGGAAAACTTACAAAAAAATTGCAAAATTTGAAAATTTTGAAAAAAAATTGCATTCTAGGGTTTGCATGTTGTATCAGTTAATTTGAATTTCATCAAATTTCTGATTTTTTAATTAGATCTAAGTTAAATTTTAGAAAATTACAAAAATTCAATAGCTTGCATTGCATTTTCATCATAAAATTGCTAGGGTTTTGTTGAAAATTGTGAATTTTGCATATAACCTAGTAATTCCAAAATCTAGGGCTGGTATGTAAAATCTTGTTTCATATTTTTCTACTGATTTTAGAGGCTCATTGAAATTTGTATTTGGCTGTAGTCTTACATTTTAGAACAAATTTGGATTTAAATTTCAAAAATTTGTATTTTTGCATAGAAAATTTCAACAAAAACTAGCATTTTCATTGATTTTTCCTAGATTTGCACTTGCATTTTACATGTTAGGGCTTGGAAATCATTTTTAGATCTGAGAGAATTTAATTTTCATCGTAAATCAGACTACAAGACATCCATATAGCATTTTACATCAAGATCTCAAACCTAGGACTTGAAAAACATTGATTTTCACTAAATTTGGCCTTATCAACTCTCTAATTTTGCACCATAGGCATGTCGTGAATAGTATTTTTGTACCAATTGGTTGTTATCAAGGTAATAATTTGATTCCCCTCCTAAAAATATTCACAACACCTTTTTATTTGGCTCTTGTATTGAAAATTTGGTGAAAAATTGTACATTTTGGCTATATTTGCCCTTGGGTTTGACCTAGCTTGCACTCTAAGTGTGTTGTAAAAGATTTTATGGGTTGAGGTGACTGATATTATTTGTTGCACCTCCTAAAATTCTTTACAACACCCTTTCTGCTAGGTTTTGGAATTGAAAAATCGTGAAAATTTGCCTATTTTTTTATATTTTCACTAGAGTTTGACCTTGAGTGGCACTATAAGCATATTGTGACAAATATTTTGGAATTAGGTGGCTGTTATTACTGATATTATTTTATCTCCATCATCACTTGCCTCACAACACCCTTTGTCATGTTCTTTTGCATTGAGATTTGGTGATAAATCGCATATTTTAGTGTATTTTCACTATATTTTGACTTGTCATCATCTTAGATTTGCATCAAGAGTGTGTTGTGATGGATCTTATTTCTGTATTGGACTAATATTAGACATTTTATTTTCTTCCCCTAATCAATTTCCTTACAACACCTTTTCTTTCATATATTTTCATTGAAAAAGTACAAAAAATCAAGCATTTTAGATCATTTTCATACATAGTTTTGCACTTGTCTTTTGCATACCTTTTGAAAATCTTTTAAAATCTGATTCGGCATTGATTTGAAAATATATATCATGGCTACTTCTTTAGAATCTTTATTTTCATACATCGTAGACATTGATCATTTCTCTAAATTCACTGATAAACTGTAGACACCCAAATTTGTCCCAAAAATGTCCATGTCTTGCAACACCTAGTCAAAGACCCTATTAGAGACATCATGTAGCATTTTGTCCTAAATCCCACTCATAAATCCCACCTATCCCATTAGCTAATTAATTAAATAAATTCTATTTATTTAATTAATTTCCCATCATAATCCCATTTATCCCTCCATAGTTAATTAATTAAATAAATTATATTTATTTAATTAATTTCCACTTTTCCCTTATCTAAATTAATTAAATAAATTAAATATTTATTTAATTAATGTATTTCACATCATTCCTTTCCAAAAATGGAAAATTCCATATTTGTCTCTATCTCCACTTGTCTCTATCTCCACATTTGCCTCCTTGTAAAGTGGAAGACCATTTGACACTTGTCACATGACTACAATTCCTTTAAGAAGTGGGATAACTGAATCAATCCTAGCTGTGCACATCATTCAATTAGCCTTTTAATCTCAACCATCCATTCAAACTAAGCCAAGCTTATAAACAAACCCTCTCTTAAGCCATTAGAAGGACATCTATTCTTCAAGTATCCTCATTCTATCAAAATCACTCTTTAATCTATCACATTCATCTCCATCCATCATCATTCATCTACCATCCTCATATCATTGCTATGCTGTAGAAACTGAGTAATCAACATTCCAACCAATCAATCATTTATCAAAGAGAACAAATCTGGTAGATTTGGGTGCATCTATTGCATTCTATCATGTGTGGAGGACTTGGTTCAAAGGTAAAGGTATTGGTTTGTTTACATTATCTTCATATTATCTTTGTACCAATTTTTCATCTACATAAACATCCTCAAGTTCTGGAACAAATAGCATACATACATGATGTTGATCTCTCTATGTGCTCCACATATGAAATACTTTGTTATATATCTGATTTTGATAGCTTCACAAATCTCATGGGAATATATCCTTTGATATTAGATGATCTCACTAAATTCATGATCAATAGTATATATACTAGTGATGACCTCAAAATATTAGATGAAGCCTTAGATGACTTTATGGAAAATTCCACTACGACACCTATCGCTAAAACATGTGATGATAACTTCAGTTTACCTTATGATCCCTCTCCCAAGGTTATTCCTCCTCATGAGGACACTTTGATGAAAGAGAATGATTTCATTGACACATCTCTTAACATCATACCACCGAATCTTCATTCTAATGCTCACTCTGGCCAAGATGAAGCATTAGCAAATGAAGAGCCATCACCACTTTGCCATTCCAATGCTCTCCCTGGCCAAGAGGAAGCATTAGTAAATGAAGAACTCCCTTCAACAAAGAACATTCCATGGGTAGATGATGAGATTTCATCTAACAACAATAAAAACTATATCATAATGCATGAAACCTCTATGGATCATCCTAACAACCTTGTTCCTTTAGTTGATTGTTCACACACCTTGGATATCACTAAGGAAGTGAAGACCCTTAATCTCCCTCCTTTGATTGAATATTCAAGTCATTTGGACATCACTAAGGATGTGGCACTAGTGGATGAGAAGTCTCTCACATTAAATTCCTCAAGGATGGATCTTGAGATCACTCAAAATAATTTGCTTCTGCCACCACCTAAGAGGATAGTGAATAAGTATACTAATAAACTCCAACAAGAAAACATTCCACCTAACATTGAGTCAAACCAAGAAGAATTATTAATGAACAAAAGAATAATGACAAAGACTTGGAAATTGTACCTTATGTTTTGGATTGGGAAGAGAATGATTTGATTGTTGATAACCTCTAACATGAATTTCTCTACTGGTAAGTATCTCTAACCCTTTATCCCTCTCGTGATGTGTTTCCCCTGTGATGTGTTATGTGTTGTTTAGGCCTCCTGGGATGACCCCTGACTCTCTTGTAAGGTCTGGGATACCAGGAGACCACCTCCATTGTGACCTTCTTCTATTTGTATCATCATTCTTCTATATTGCCTCTCTCTGATTTCATTGTTGTGTTGTGTCTTGCGGACATAGCGTTGCAGTTGGTGACTTGGGGGCACCCTCGTACGTGACTATCCCTAAGGCACTTGTTTCTCCTCTCTTATTTATTGTTTACCTCCCTCTAGTGTTTCTATCTAGCAGGTGGATGACGGGTGTGTGCAAGAAGTTGTGTCCACTTTTTGGCCAAAAAGTGGAAGTGTTTTCCCTGATTTTCAGAATTTGTCACATTTGACCTAAAAATTTTAAGCACTTAAAGGTGGAATCTTGGAAAAAGTCACTAAATATGAAATGTAGTACTCGGAGTCTAATTTCCAAATATGTAATTTTTTTCAATACCCAGATGATAGAAATTGATTTTGAATAGGCGTTTCTAAAAAACACTGTTTAAAAGTCACTTTTTTTTTACTATACCATGTACGTGTACATCATCCATATTTTGACCTAAATAATCATATTTTTCAAAATCCTATTGGGAAGAGATTTGTAACTCACTGAAGCACATTTTCTATTTTTTTTGTAATTTTTTATTGGCTATTTTTGGTCTTTTAAAAAATCGTGTACGTCATGCATAAGATGACCTAAACTTAACATTTTTTGAATTTTTTTTAAATTGAAAAGAATTGTCTAAAGTACGTTTTCGTACAATTTTTTTTACAAAAAAATATTTTAATAAAAAGTTATTAAAATACTAAAAAACCTTGATAATTCAAGTTTATGGACCTATTTCATCAGAAATTGATTAAAAAATAGAAAAATTAATTAAATTGTAAAAAAAATTACATATTTGGAATCTACACGATCTCATCTATAATGAGTTTTAATTTTGTCAAAATATTCTGCAAAATAGACCGTCAAAATAGTGTTGATAGAAGATTTAAAACAAGCTGGATATAACAATGTTGAGATTGATAATATTCGTAGAGATCAAAATTTGAAACAAATTGTTGTTGAAAATGAAAATGAAAATCCTTTTGTTGAAAATGAAAATAAAAATTGTTTTGTTGTTGAAAATGAAAATGAAAACCGTTTTGTTGTTGAAAATGAAAACAAAAATCCTTTTGTTGAAAATGAAAATGAAAACCGTTTTGCTGTTGAAAATGAAAACTGTTTTGCTATTGAAAATGAAAATGAAAATCCTTTTGTTGAAAATGAAAATGAAAACTATTTTGTTGTTGAAAATGAAAATCGTTTTGAAGTTGAAAATGAAAATGAAAATTCAGGATGTGATGTTGAAAATGAGATTTTTTTTTTCAAAATTGAAAGAGATGTTTTGGATAATCTTCCTGGTAAAATTTCTTGGAGACAAATAAGAACACATGCCAATAGATTATACAAGGAATTTTTTTATCATAAAAAACCATCATTTCAATGTCAACTAATGATGCAATTAATGAGAATGTGGAAAATGAGAAAAGTAATGAAAATGTTAGGCATTTTTGTTAAACTAAGAAGAAAAGATCAATCACTAAAACATGCTATGTCTACTGTTGCTAGTGCCATTGAGTCTATTGGAAGTAATAGTCGATCCAAAGATAAGAATGCAGCAAGACAAGCTATAACAACTGCTATAGTGAATAAAACAACTTTGAATAGAAGAATGGTAAGCAATATTAGTGGAATTCTAAAAATACATCCTAAAACATTAGTAAGAGCGGCAAAAAGAAGAGAAAGTATAGAAAATAATCCAATTAACCAATGTTGGAGTTTAGTGGTCGACTCCCGAGATCTGACATGAAACTGAATGTTAAAATTAGATTTTTGATCGAAAAATATTGGCATGATAATACTAGGGTATCATCTAATGCTAAAAATGTTTTAAAATTAAGAGTGGGGTCCAAAGTTCGCAATCCTCATCCAAAACACCTATTAGATACAACGCAAACTGAATTTTATAAAATATTTTGTGATGAATTAGTGTTACCTGGTAATATTAAAATAAGTCAAAGATCTTTTAAAAAATGCAAACCATAGTATGCAAAGATTAATAAGCAACGAATATCTTGTTGTTGTAAAATGCATGTTCAATTTCGTTATTATTATGATGTGTTTCAATATATGCGTTGTACTTTACATAGTAACATGATTATATAGGAATGTGCTATTAATATGTCAACTGAAGCAATAAAAGAGTTTATATCAAGTTTGTTCTGTGAAAGATCTAATGAAAAATTATTTTATTTAAATTCATGTATTTCTGGACAATGCACTAGTTGTGGCAATCTTTCTTTGTTAAGAGTTTGTATGCATGAAAGTGTTGAAAATAATTTTGGACAACAATTAGTGGATGTTAAAAGATTTAAGAATGTTGAATATTCTTTAAAAGATGGAAAATTTAGAAAGTGTTGTGATTTAATTATAGAAAAGGTTAGTGTGCATGCATTCATATCAAAATATACAAGTAAAATTATACCAAAATATGTCAAGCACTCTCAACAAGCTCGATGGCTTGATGGACAATTTCGTGAATGTAGAAACACATTTCTAGTTGGTATTATACTATCAGTGGTTGATTTTGCGGAAAACTATACTTTAGCTCCACAAGAGGAAATTCAATCACAATATTACAATTCAGTGTAGGTTGCTATGTTTGTTCATATTGTTTATAGACATGCAGATGATAGCATAGAGAATGATAGAAAAGTTTTGAGGGAGTATCATTTCTATTTGAGTGACAACCAGTTACACTCATCAGAGTTTGTTCAATATTGTTTCAATATATTTTATACAAATTTAAGAGAAAGAGGAATCCAAATGATTGAACATCTTATATGGTCAGATAATTGTACGGGGCAGTTCAAGAATACTCAAATGTTCTGTTGGTTAAGTAGGGTTCACAAGGAGAATAATGTCCAACATATGTGGAATTTTTTTGAAGCTGGACATGGTAAAGGAGAACATGATGGAGCTAGTGCGTGTGTTAAAAGAATTCTTGCTAGACAACAATTGAAATTTGAGGATGCAGTAAAATTTAAAGATGCACATGGGATTGTAGATTGGTGTAATACAATATTATGTACACCTGGATCAAGCGAGTACTCTACAGTTCATCGATTCTTTTGGTTGGTTGAAGAAGAAAACATTCTACCTAGACTTGATTGCCAGACAATTAGTGGATCTACTAAATGACATTCATTTAGGAGTTCAAATGCAAGTACATGGACTATCTAGACAAGGGAGCTTGCATGTTTTGGTCAGTTTTGTATTTCAGGAGATTGGGAAACATGTGAGAATACAGAATGGGTTGAAGAGTGTAAGCAAAGACCATTGACACTTGCACAAGCACATGATCAAAGTGAAACAACAATTGAAGATAATGATCAACTGTTTGCATCAGACCATTATGACCGTGTTTCAGACCTTGTACAAGAAGGTAATTTAATTCAAATTATTTCATTTTATTTCACTTCATTACTAATTTGTAGTGATTTTATTTGTTTATATGTGTACATATGAATGCATGTATGTTGATTGGTCAAATTTTATGGACATGTGCAAGTTATTGAATCAAAATTTGTTTGTAGGACATGTGTATGATGTTGTTGCACCAAAGAAGAATGAAGAGGAAATAGAATATTGGTTGGCTCGTTGTGTGGAGACTAAACATAAGTTAACAACACCTCGAGAAGATGATGATGGCTTTCCTTATCCAATAGGTTTGGTGATCCCCTTAAGACATCCCCTTAAGCAAACTTTGATAACAAGTCTTTGATCCCCTTAAGCAAATTTTAAGAATTTCTTTGATGATGGCTATCATTATCCAATAGGTTCGGTGGTGGTTGTTGGCACTTGGCTATGAAAATACCTAATAAGGAAGAATGGTTTGCCTGCATTCGAAGATTATGAAACACATAAGAAGATTATACACTACTCACATTTGGTGTTGGCAACAAATATAAAATTGGAGAGGTATCATGCAAAACCTACAAATAAAGAGCTATGGATAATTTCTATGGAAAACCATGAGACAATCATCGATGCATTGGAAAAAAGAGAGGATGAAGATGGTACAATGGAATAAGTAAATACAGGTAAATATAGTTAAATAGATTTATATTGTTCTTTTAAATACATTAAATACATGTTTTGATATTTCTTGTGCGTTATTAGTTGAAATTGATTTAAATTGTCCTTTTATATCCTTAGGCCATCATCACAAATTCATAACATACTTTGAAACAAAAACTTGAGAGGATGCAGATTAAACCTATATCTACACGTGTGAGGCACTTGTAAATACAGGCACAAATTGTGTATATCTAGATAGTTTTATATAAATTAAAATACATGTTTTGATGATATATTGATAAATTGCTTGTATTATTTTTATATCAGGTGGCGTGAAGACCTGCTACATTTCCCACAAGTTTTGGATTTTCTTGAGATGGCATAACCACATTTTGTAAATATTATTTTGAGTTGGCATATATGTACATACACAATTACATTATTACACATTTTGTACACAAATTTGTATACATGTGTATGTACACAATTTTATACTCTACACTTTTATATATCAAAATTATTATTCTATATATTTTATTTGTTAAATGCGCATGTTTTTCTACTTTGAATTTACTTTAAATTTGATTTTATTATATTGTTAAATTTGGTTGCCTTGGGCAACTTCACCAAATTTTGAGAACTTAAGACGTCCCCTTAAGACATCGTAAATTAGGACCCCTTAAGACATCCAAAAAGTTAGCATCCTTGTAGGTTAATTAACATGGCCAATTTGAAGTTGTTAATGGACCACAATACATCCTACGTGCAGTTATGTTACTTCTATGTTTCAATAACCATATATCTCTCAATCCAACCATTACACTATCATCTTTATTCTATCCTTAAAATTTCTTCTTTATTTGACATGCTCAATAATGAAGATGAACTATTATATGTCCATGATGTGAATCATGCATGTATATGTCCTCTCTATGTTAGTAATGATATGAAATTAACATATGTCACTACATCTAAGAGAGGGACTCAAAACTACATGGATACCACCTAAAATTCCTTCATCAAATCTAATAATATACAACATATCTAGAATGATGTAATTGATTAGTATTGGTCCTCAATTGCTTTCAATTGCTAAGGAAGAGTGGCTTTGATTAGATTTGTCTACTCAAATATTCAAATTGAAGGACAATATAAAACAAGATCATTCTCACCCTTCTCCTTCTCACCTTTATTTTTCAATTTTCTTATAAAATCTATTAGATTGGGATTAAACTTAGTATTCTAGATTAGTATCTAGTCTAAGATGTTAAATTTTTACCATGTTTGAAATTGTTAAAATTCCTTGGTAGGACTTGTATGTATTCATGTATGAAATTATTAATGAATGTCTAAAACTGAACATGTACATGTTTGCTTTATCTTTCTTGCTAAGTAACAAGAATAACTACAAGCAATGCCTTGTGTTTAATTCCTTTGATTTCATTGGAGCCCCTCATATGGGACAATCGACATCTACCACTATGTTAGACACACAAACCAAATTTTTTGATAAAGAACCTTGGGGGAAGAAGTTCCCTTTCAAGTAGGGAACAACTCATTTCATATATTATTGTGTCAAAATATGCATCAACAAGTGGTGAATCAATTTTGCACATCATCAACATTATTCTTCTATTGTTGATATTAGAACTAAGTAATTAATTCCTCATTTAATTATCATATTATTACTATCAATTTATCAACCTGACTCTAGATTTTATCTAGTTTAATAATGCTTAATTATTTGCATTACATTAATTAGCCTAGATAATTTATGTAAATCATTTATTTATTTACATTTATTAGTGAACCCAACATTGCTTACATGACTTAAGGTTCCCCCTTAGGGTTTCTCTTTCATTAGGGTTTTTTAGATCAATAATTTCTAATTAGTTTATCATATTTGGATATCTTGTTAGGGTTTATATGCTCTTTTCTATTGTACTTTATAGTTATATCTTTATTTAGGTTTTCACGGATCATTGATATATCTAGTCTTTTATCCACTCTAACCACCATTACTTTGGCCTTCAACGTTTGAAACCTCTTACACTCATGTCTACTTGTGAATCACACGTATATGCATAACATATGTTAGCATATTCTTGAAGGCCTAGCTAGACAATCACTTGTATAAATACATGTGCTATATAATGTATAGATAGAGAAGTTCATACCATTAAATTGTGTCATGTATAACACTATACAATTCTTCTTTCATCCAATACAATTATATTACAAAAGTCTTATGCTCATCTTGAATGTGTATTTGCATACTAATCTAGAGTTTTTTATGGATATTCTACAAATTCTATAACATAACACACTAAATTACAAGTTTTGACATCCTCTAATCCTCCTAGGATTCAAATCAAATAAGACCTTCAAAACATGTTTTTTCAAGTGGTTTTTTTTGCATATACAAGTTTTGGAAAGAACTACTCATAAATTTTTTAAATGAAATACTTTTCAACCAAACAAAAGAGTACAGAGGAAACTACCAGACCCCCAAAGGGTTCTAGAAAAGTCAACATGAGGATCCTACCATAGGGGAGTAGATGCCACCACAAAACCCATGAATCTAACACAAAACCCAAGATACCACTATAATTCTACAATTTATCCTAAACTATAAAGAAAGATGAGACTTTTGCATATGTTTTCTACCATTACATACTAACCCTCCATATCTAAATTTTACCTTTACAACCTCTCTGCATTGTTAAAGAACCACTATTAATACAGAGGAACCCACAATTGGTCCTACCACCTAATGAAAGGATTTTTTGCAATGATACTACTAAAACTAAAACTTAGAGACCATACCTTTTGGCTAGGAATGATTATAAACCTATGCTACAGTCCATTGGAACACAGATTAACCCAACAATAAGATTCAATTTTCAAAATTTGAAAATAATGTTTTTGAAAATAACATGCTAATTTCACCATTGCTTAAAATGTACATAAATTATTCATTTACAACTTCCTTTATATAAAGTCACAAGGGGAAGATTACAAATATATAACCTTACAAAATTCCCAACCTCAAGATTGCTCCTTCTAACACAAGGAATCTCTTCAATCTATGCTTTTAGTTGAACAACATAAGTGTGGTAGTCATTGTAGGGTTTAATATTTTAAGTTTGTTTGTCTTGCATACTATGAGAGAACCACCCTAGAAAACACACATGTACAAATCACAAATAGAAAGTATGTATAGTTTAAGTTAGGGCTTATGTTAGTTTTTTTGTATGGAGCTTCCCCTTCTAATTTAAAGAATAATTTTATCATACACACTATTTTATTGTGTTGCATTAAAAAGGTGCGAATTAAAATACTAACAATTTTGGTGACTACTCAAAAATGGCAATTGATGACCAATTATAGGGAAATCTACACTCGATGGCAAGTAAAGCAGATATTGATCATTTTCATTCAAAAAATGTTCTTCGGTAATTGTATCAAAACTTGTTGAATTTCTTTCAACTTTAAACTTGAATAACCACTACAAGCACTAGTTGATGTCACGTGTTTGTGCATAATACATTGAATGATGTCATGTGTTCACATAATTATAAACTATAAATAAAACAACAATATCCACAAGAAGAAAACAATGCCTACTATTACAGAAGTATGTCATATGTTCTTTAAAGGAGACGAGGTCACACAAGTATCCAAGAAGAAAAGTTGCATTATAATTCTTATCAAAAAGCAAGAAGATGCCATAGATGATGATCAATAAGGTTTCTTATTTTTGTATTCAATTGCTTATCCAAATAACCCACACAAGAACAAATAGAGGAAGGTCAGGTTGTATAAACTCTAGGTCCATGTTCAAAAAATATACAAAGTCCCATACATTCAAAATATAAAGTCCATGTTCAACAATATATATATAAAGTCCATGACAAACAGTATATAACATAGTCCATGAAATAGTCAAATTATGTAGCCCATGAAATAACCTATCACATACTGTCTCTGTAATCAAGAGTCCTCTTCATACCATGCGAACTACTCAGATGACCTGAATCACTCTGTAGAAGAGAAAGATTTAGATGAAATCAGATGTAAGATGATTAAAAATGATTTAATGACAATTTTTAAATTTATAATTTATCATAAAATTAAATTACCATGTGAGGCTGAGAGGCATGCTCTGGTGCACCTAGACCTATCTCTACATGCTTTGAATCAATCTATTTAATACAAGAGAAAGTTCAAGTTGAAATTAGATGTAAGACGATTTTAAAAATGATTTAATTCAATTTAATTTATAATTTATCATATTTAAATTATTATACCATAAGAGGAACTTGTTGTGCATCCTCTATTCCAGGACCTATCTCTACAGGCTTAGCTACATGACATGTCTCAAGCTATAAAAGAAAAAGAATTTTGAACACATGTCAACATATATATCTATCAAGAAATTTACTTTAAGTTCACAATGTACATTTTAATTGACTTTAAATATAATCTAAATTTTAAATTAAACCGTATCAAGCTACCCATCTCCTTTGTCCTCCTGCTCTACATGTGTTGTGTGTTCATGAAACGTGTCACTGACAAGCTCCTACAAGGTCATTTATAACTTAGCACGTGTGTACAAATTAGGTTTTAAAACATATATATAATTGACTTGTGTACATGTTATAGGTACTCAATTTTTGTTTTAATCTATTTAAAAGACTTGTTCATATATTACACGTAGACATAGATATACGTTTTTGAACAACCTGAAATGCAGTCGACTCCTGATATAAACTTGGATTATCCAAGTGTGCTGCAATGCCCATCCTCATTGTTGTGTCAACCTGCATAGACATATATTTTTAATATATATTAAATAGTACATGCACATTTTCAGATATAGTGATATCCAAATAGAAAAATCTAAATATATATAGATTTTTAAAACAATATACATACTGTAAAAGTGTTATGTGAGATGTCCAATGATGGAGGAGCGCTCGAAACACCCTCAAATGGAGGATTCAATGTGGAAGAACCCTGAACTAGTTCAAAAATATTTAATGTACATACATTCAAGACTAAATTACAAATTAAAATCAAGTAAATAAAATTAATATTTAAAATATAAATAATTCAAAATATACCCCAAATGGGTGCCTGAGATGAACAAGTGTCGATGAAAAATTAATTCGATCAATGGTCCCTGTTGCCATCATCTACACCAAACAATTCAAATGTTAAAATATTACAATTTAATTGATCTATATGTTGATTAAAAACATGTGCTTAAAAAATTGTTATAAATTCAACATGTGTACATAACCTATATATACCTATGTTGAATGATCAGTGGGATGATCCTCAGCAAATAGATAATCAACAAATGATTCACCCACATTATCAGATGATGAATGTGTAGCTGAAGTGGGTGCAGCTGCCTGATAAGGTCCATAACACAACTGATTGCAACTCTTACATGTATGAGGCATCGACACATGTGGAGTGGTGGCAATGTCTGAGTCAATAGACCTCACAGAATCTACAATGTTTTGCATCAAAGCTGCAAAATGTACCACGTGAGGTGGCATGAATTGTTCATTGCGAATGGAATTCAATTTTGCTTGTATGGAATCCACATTTTCATTAATTATGGCTCGCAAGCGAGCCTGGTCAGTTCCAGATGGGGGTGGAGGTGGGGTATCTAGAGCTGGGGCATCTGGAAGTGGGGCATCTAGAGCTGGGGGTGGTTGTGGGGGTGGGGCCGGATCATCTTGTGCATTGAGGAAGTCCTCAACATCAAAGTGAATATCATCCAGATTCATGATATATATATAAATAGATATGAACCTGCATATATACATATAAACATACAAACTTGAGTAAAAATTTAAAATTAAATCAAGAATATATATATATATATATATATATATATATATATAAACATATAATGTACATGTTCAAAAATTATAAATTATATGTATGTTTCAAGAAATTACACTTGAAATAAATTTAAATTAAACATACAAATACATACATGCATGTACAAATTTCAAAATGTAAGAGAGCTATTATATAGTGAACTAGATCTAATTTTCAAATTGAAATCAAGGGATTTTCATTCGAGAGCTAGATTTTGATTCTTATAGTAAGGGAGACAAGAAAGATCAATTTAATGCTATATAGATCAATTTAATAGTAGGGCTATTAGGACTACCATAATGAATTTGTTCTCAAGGTTTGTTATCATATGTTAGGTCCAAGGTTTCAATTTTGTTAATTTTTCTATGGAGTTGGCTATTGGTTTGATGTTAAGTACTCATTCTAGGAGATCCAACATTTCCTATGGAAAAGCTACAAATAGTTTTAATGGTTTTGGATGAATTTCTCTAACTAAATATGACTAATAAGCTTGGTCAACAAACAACAGTCATGCTTGCATTGGTTTGAGCATTGGATCAATCATGAATTCATAAATTGGATATGTGTTCAAGAGTATGTGAAAATTTGAGTGAATCCTTACCATTTGATAGGAAAGAGGAAATCATTGAATATGAACTTTAGTATCTTGTATAATGTTGTCATGACCATTAAGGACTGAACTTTAATTGTTATTAAATTCCTAGATTGTTATATGGACCTTTAAGATAGCCTTAAACCAATAACAGACTTGTCATGAGGGACAATAAACTACAAAGGGACAATGAAATTGTTGTTAAGATGTAAGACTCCTCTAGAGATTCAATTGCATTATCTAGATAATCAAAGAGACATAACCATGTGGTAATGATTAAATCTTCCACTTTTAAGATGGATGATGAGGTAAGAGGTTAGGATGCTTTGTTTAACTTGTGATTGTAGGGATGATCTAGCTAGAAAAAAGATATTAGTTGATGGTGAACTAGCTTGATTTTGTTTCCTATTTCCTATTTGCAATTGTTGTTTTCTATTTAGTTGTTAGTCACTTGACTCTTATGTGTGTTATTTAGCTTCAGACTAAGCCCATTTAATTAGTCTAAATAGTCTTAATTTGCACTAGATCTTAACACTAGATGATTGTCCCAAACCTTAAGAACAATTTAAAACTCTATTTTACTATCAATATATATCAATGAAGGGTGAATGTCTAGGATTAGGTGGATGGATAATAGGAGGAAATGGATTAGGATTGGGAGTGATCAAACTTACTAGAGAGGGATGGCATATAGGTTTGTCTTTGTAATATAGTTCATAGTATCTATAGAGGTCATTTAAGAGAGGTGATTTAAATTTAGGATGTGAAGTTAGAGGATTAGATGGTGGTGAGGGTAATGAAGGGATTGATGGATTAGAAGGTGGATGGACCAATGAATTAGGATTGGGATTACATGGTGGTGTTGGGATAGGACTAGTAGGCTCTTGGATAGGCATTCGATTGGATGATGATGAAGGATACCAATAGGATGCATAATCTAGAGTGGTGTTCCCCTTGTCAAAGGTAACATAAGGACTTAAGGACAATTGATCTTGGTGAAAAGGGTAACTTGGACTTGCATGTTCTTGTTGCGAAGGAACTTGATAGTCTTGTAAATGGATTTGATGATGAGCTGAAATGTTGGAATAAGTAGTTGGATGATCTTTGGGTATGGATTGATATGGATATTGGTTGATATTGAAATAAGTGGGATAGGTTGATGTAGAATTGACATGTGATATGTGGATGGACTAGGTTGGTATGATGATGGAGGTGACACATAGGATTGAGGTGGAATTTGTTGATGTTGTGGTTGTGTTTGTTGGGTTTGGGATTGGTGGGTGTCTAGGAGTTGTTGAATGAGGGCTTGTTGTTGTGCTCAAAATTGTTGTTGGGCTAGGATCTTTTTCTCTTGTGTTGGGATGGATTTCCACATATGTTGAAGTCTTTGTATTTCATCTTGTTGTTCAAAATATGCATCATGATCTACAAGGTTCTCATGATCATTGGGAGGAAATTGGGGACCTCTTAGGATTGTGACTTTGGGTTTGGCATGGTCAACTTGGAGAGGTTGTGTGGAATATCCCTATAAGAGGATGAAGGGTGATAGGAGGTTGTAGGATGGCTAAAAGCATTCACATGATGATAATGTTCAAGTTTATCAAGATATGCATCATGGTCTACAAGGTTCTCTTGTTCAAAAGGTTCATCATATTCTACAAGGACCTCACAATCATTGGTACCAAATTCAAGACCTCCTATTATGACCGGGGGTTTCCTATTGATTATGAGTTCAATAATCTTCTTTTTTATTGTCACAACCATTTTGGACAAAAGAAATGAATTAGAATAGATGCATCTATGCTATTGAATGATGTCATAGAAACCAGTGGACTATCATACCACCTAGGTAGAATCATAATGAACATATGCTTGAGACTATAACTAGACTTGGAAAACTACCTTGAGGTGGATATATTGTGCATGCCACATGATCTGAAAACCTAAATTTGGTGAAGTTGCCTATGGCAACCAAATTTGATAATGGAGATCTAGGATTGACTACTAGTTGCCTAGGACTAATCTGAGTATGAAGATGAATATATTATGATGATTTGTGATTTAAATTTAATGAAGAATTTGATGCTTTGATTAACTTTTGATTGTAGGGATTCAATCTAGCTAGAAAAAGATATTAGTTGATGGTTCTAGCTTGATTTTGTTTCCTATTCGTACATATTTGCAAAATTATTGTTTTATATTTAGTTGTTAGTCCCAACTCTTATGTGTGTTATTTAGCTTGAGACTAAGCCCATTTAATTAGTCTAAATAGTCTTAAAATTTGCACTATCTTTACACTATGATTGTCCCAAACCTTAAGAACAATTTAAAACTCTATTTTACTATCAATATATATCAATGAAGGGTGAATGTTCAGATGCATCTATGCTCTTGAATGATGTCATCTAGAAACCAATGGACTATCATACCACCTTGGTAGAATCATAATGAACATCTGCAAGACTGTAACTAGACTTGGAAAACTACCTTGAGATGGATATCTTGTGCATGCCACATGATCTGAAAACCTAAATTTGGTGAAGTTGCCTATGGCAACCAAATTTGATAATGGAGATAGGATTGACTACTAGTTGCCTATCTGACTAATCTGAGTATGAAGATGAATATATTTTGATGATTTGTGATTTAAATTTAATGAAGAATTTGATGCTTTGCTTTTAACTTGTGATTGTAGGGATTCAATCTAGCTAGAAAAAGATAAATTAGTCAAGATGGTTATAGCTCAATTTTGTTTCCTATTTCCTATTTTCAAAATTATTGTTTTCTATTTAGTTGTTAGTCCCAACTCTTTCCTTTTAATAAGTATATCAAATCTAATTAAATATGCACAAAATTTTGAAGTTAATTCAATGCATTTTCATCAAGAGGACCAAGTATCAACAAATTCAAGAGTACATATGGATCATAGTGTTGGAGATCACAACATCCTAGAGGATCTTATGTAGTAGTCTACTTCTACATATACAAGTTTCTATTAGGAGAAAATATATTTTGCCAAATTTGTATAGAGTTGTCTATAGTGTGTTCCAGGGTAATCAAATGATGTAAATCACAATTTAGAGGGTTGAGGGATAAGTTTGTGTTGAGTCTACAGGAGGTGTTTTCTTACATAGACCTCTCCATAATCTAGGTGTCTCCATGTCTAACTCAAATGTTTCAAGGGATATTATATCCATATTAATCATAACATTTTATATATGTGGCTATGAGATCCACGATCATATCAATGTTTGGTAGAGAAAAGTTATCTTTAGGGTATCCTTTTTTTATGTCTCAAAATTTAGTGCAAACATGAATTCCCTTAGTTTTCTTGCCAACTAAGACCACATTCGAGACCCACTTAGGATAAGTAATAATCTAAATGAACCCCACATCCAAGAGTTTATACAATTCTTCTTTGACCAAGAGGGCTACTTAGGGGTACATTTTGCGTAGCTTTTATTGAATAGGTTTGGCATTAAGGTGAACCACAAGATGATGCATGACTAAAGATGGAATCTCAAGGCATATCACCATAAGACCACATGAAGAAATCAGCGTAATCTTTAAGGGTGATGGTTATGCCTTCTTTGATGTCAAGGTCTAGTGGAGCTACAATCTTAGAGAGTTTAGGGTCCTCTTCTATTCACAGGTTGATGTCTATAGCATCCTCAACAAAGAGAGGGGAGTCATCTTGTATCTGAGTGGTATCTAATGGAAGGTGAAGTTTGTCATTGAGGAAATCTTGGGAAGTGTCCATTTTTATTGTATCATTTTAATCGATCACAAGTTTCTTCTTATATCTTGTTGCTATTCTGCCTACTAGGGTGCCTTAGGACTAAAGGGTTCTTCTTTCTCTCCAAAATAAGCATAGGTGTTAAGTATGGTGGAAAAGTCTTTCTTATGATTACCATGGGGATGTGGTCTTGACACTTCATAAGTTTCATGATGGCTTCATCATTTTGGAAAATATCAAATCATAAAGGGTCGTGTTAGTCCCAATCGATAAGCTCAAGGTATTATAGGTCTAAGGAGATGGTGAGGATAGTGACCTATCATGAAAGAGGTTAGTGGTGGCAAGATCTTCGTAAGGATCATGAGTGGGGCGTACATCAATGTCTTTAAGATTAGGGGAAGCATTACCAATGAGGTTAGGCTCATATCACAATTAACATCACGATGTTCATCCCAGGGGCATAACCTAGCTAGTGAGGACAGCTACAAGTGTCTCTAAAGTTACATTTGTTGGCTTGATTTCATTCTTGATTAGTTGGCTATCACAAAAACTGTAAAATCTTCTCAATTCTTGATTAGTTGGTTGTCTCTAAAGGTTTGATTATGAAGGAAGTGATAAAGGTTTTATTATGGTTTGTTGTAATTTTTTTACATGACAGTTACCTATTCAATAATGCCTTTAAAATATAATGGCATACATTGATCTAAGTAAATTTTATAAAAACCAAATATATATATCATCCCAATGCTATATAAATTTTGACAGTTTGTTCAAAATCTCTCCTTTCATATGATACAGTCATTTCAAAATTTCAATTGTATTTTACAGCTAAAATGTCTAAATACAGCTATTCAACACTCAAATTGAAATCAAATTTTGACAGTTTGTTCAAAATCTCTCCTTTCATATGATACAGTATTTTCAAAATTTCAATTGTATTTTACAGCTAAAATATCTAAATACAGCTATTCAATTCTCAAATTGAAACAAAATTTTGACAGTTTGTTCAAATTCTATCCTTTTATATGATATAGTCTTTCAAAATTTCAATTGTATTTTACAACTAAAATGTCAAAAAATAGCTATTGATTTCATAAACAGAAACCCTAAATAATAGTCTACAATTTAAATTTTGATTGTATTTTACACCCAAAAAAAGGCAAACTTCAAAAGATTCATTGCCAAATTGTAGAAGTGGAAAAATCCACTTACCTGTTGTTTTGATGGCAAAAATCGTCTTCCTCAACTCAGGATCCCGTTCTCAGCTATCGCCTGTCGCTAGGAAAAATGGGGTCGCAGTCATTTTTTTTAAAATTTAATACTTTTTAAAAACGGGATCTCGTTTATAAACAGGATCCCGTTTCATAAAACGTGATCCTATTCTAAATGGGATCCTAGTTTTTGGTTCTAGGTTCGGGATCCTGCTAAGGAACAGGATCCCATTTTGGATTTTAGACTCAGGATCCCGATCTAAAACAAGATCCTGTTTTATAGAAACGGGATCCCGTTTTTAGTTACCCAATTTTGGATTTTTTTCTAACTCTGAAACTTCCACCTTAAGTGGACACAACTTCTTGCATTTACCCTGATGAAAAAATATTTATACTGATGCAGACCTAGTGTCCCTTTAGTGAGAAATCAAAAATTAGACTTAGTTCCTAATATGACGATGGGGTTGTATATCTTATCCGATGCTTGGCTAATAGAAGCACTCGTGCTTTCTGCGTAGTGATTTTGATGATCTTTATCTCATTTACAAACCTTAACAATACTGTTGCACTGTGCACTTTGTTTGTCTTTGAATCTAGCCTTGGTGGTACTCGATTTGGAGATCTTCGTGATATAGCCACACGGTTATCCTCGAACTCTGAATTCATAGTATAACCTTAGCTCTTTGTGTGGTTAATCATATGCATTTATGTTGTTGTTTATCATTATTATGGACACTAACATGTTTCTTGTAGGGATATGTTTGTGGGAACATTGTGCGATTGTAAAGTACATGTCACCTTCGGGGGGCATGGGCTTTGTGAAAGTGTGTGTTCCCTTGTGTGTTTTCTTCCTAACTTAACATGCTTGATATCAATACATGATATCAACCACTTAAGGTGGGGGCATTTATAAGGTAAGTTGTCTGTTGTAGATGTTAGGAATATGCTTGTCCTCAGGTGCAGTTTAAAGACTAGTGCGATGAGTACTTCCTGCACTTTGAGTTTGTTTGCAATAAATCAATCAATCATTTAAGCCCTCTGCGGAGGTTAGATATCACATATATCCTTTTTATCTTAAGCCCTTTGCGGAGGTGGGGGTGGTGTATTTATCAGAGCAAATTGCACCATCCTGTCATTTTCAAAAAGTCCTCATCAAGAGGCGGGGAGCAGTTCTGTGACTAACTCAACCCTTAAGTGTGTCTTTGGTGATTGTTGTGGCGAAGCCCAATTGTCAATGTGTGCCTGTAATGTGCCTAAGATGGTGTTGAACCTATAAATAGGAACACTCCATCACTTGTCTACCATTTTTTCTCCATGTCTTCAAAGTGTGTGTTTTTGGCATGCTTGCTTTGTTTGGTGTGTATGTTGCCCCATATGCAGTCTAAAGACCTGCGCGATGAGTGCATCCTACATTATGGGAGGTTTGGTGTGTCTTGCATATGTGTTTCCCCATATATGCAGTTTAAAGACATAGTGCATCCTCCATTATGGGAGGTGTGTTTACGTTCCTTGTACTTGCATCTACATTTCATATATATGAGAAAAAGAAAAAAAAGAAATCATTCCTATCTCCTATGCATTAATGTGTCTTCTATGCATTCAGTGTATTCATTGTGTTCTGCATGATTGTAACTATCTTCTCCGTGTTTTGCGTGCCTGTCATTGTCTTCAATGTGTTTGGTGTGTCTTCTCCATGCTTGGTGTGTTAGCTGTGTTTGTTAACCGTACTTTAATGCATATATTGGCCTCATGTTTATACATACATTAAAGTGGGGGCTAAATGTAACATCAAAAAATGTCCCCTTGGGGGCTTTTCCCTCATAAGGTTTAGCTCCCGGGTCTTTTATCTACATTTAGGACATATTACATCATATTTCAACAACCCGATGGAATGAACCCTGGGTATCATGTCAAATGGGACCTAGGGGGACACCTTGAACCTAACCCTACCCAAAATAGGGGGAGGACTTGGGCACCCATGCCCTAGTCTTGCCCTATTTTAGGTCAGTGCCAAATTTTGGGTGTCGGCTTGTGATCATTATTTGGGTCCTATGCTGACACGGTAAGTTTGAATAACGAAATTCTTGGCTGGAGTGTTTGTAGTTGCATATTAAAACATGTTTAGGCATTCATTGTAAACTAGATGGACATTTTGATTCATGATCTTGTGTAGAAGTGATTCAAGGCTTTCATTGTGTTGCAAGAGTAGATTTGTGTTGTCTATGTGTTTGTATTTGTAGATTTAAGCAATCATCTCCTCATTGCATGAAGAGATTCTTCCTTCCCATGAGATCTTCACTACAAGGTGACATCATTTGTGTTTTTGAGCATTTATCATTTAGTTTTTACTTTTGCCTCTCAAGGGCATGCACTGCCTATTTGACAACAGTGTTTGAAGACTTGAATGTCTCTCTGGGGCTTGACTGAGGCAAGCCTATAAACACCACAACCCCCTCCCAAATTTTCATGATTACAGGTTACAAGTTGAGGATATAGGAAAAGTGAAGTTGCAGGAGGGTATCTTAGAGTGTCAAAATTGTAGATCAGAGAAGAAAATAGCTCCCTAGACTAGGGTGCCCGCTCATTAGTCCTCGAAGTTTCATGACGAGAAAACATTTGGTACAACAAGAATAGGTTGCAGATCTTATTTACAGATCCCAATTAAAAGTAGGGCATTGGACTTGGGCACCCGCTCTTTAGTCCCCAACTGTTTCACTTCGAAACCCCAAAAAAAGGTGACACAGTTATTTGTCATTTTACATCTTTCTGTAGTAGCATTTTCAGATATTCGTTTGTTTACTATCGTATTTGGATAATTAGGGTTTTAAGGTATAATTGAGCATAAGAGAAGATAATTGGCAATCAAATCATAAAAATCTAAGTTTCCCTACATCTCACAATGACCTAGGGTAGGATAGTACATTGCATCTTGACCCTAGGTCCTTGAATGAAAGGGTGAAAGGAGGATACATACGCAAAACTACCAAAAACTCCACTATCCAAATTCCACCCTTTACAACTAGATTATACTTTTTTGCTTCTATGATGTTGAATGTGTTATTTTAGTCGATGCAATTGAAATGGTTTATTGAGATAATTGATTTGATGAAATACTATGTGATTTATGATTTCATGATCCTGATTGTGTTATTGAAAGTATAATTGATTTGAGGATCAAGTAAATTTTATCATGTAATATATTTGAGAATCTATGAACTTGTGTGATCATGTGTGTGCATAATTTAATTACTTTAGCTATGATATACTTTGGGCTATTGATGTGTTTTGTGTAGTGTGCAGGTATATTCCACGGCTAATGGAAACTGGAAGTCATAAAAATAACCTTGAGTAATTATCCTTGTGAAACCAACCTAGTCCCTAAGGTGGACTAAGGTTAATTGTGTTTGAGCATGAATGTAATGTGCTTATTCTTGATTTTGATTTTTAATTTGAGTCTCCTAAGGTTGACTTAGGTTGAGTGGATGGTGAGTCTCATCCATGTATCATTTTCGTTCATAATTTTTATGGCCTTTCTAAATTATGTTTTTTTAGCTTCTTAAGGATAATTTCATATGTTTAATGGGCCTAGGTCAAGTACCTATGGGTTAGGTATCTTGTAGACCTCAAATCATGAGTTTTAACTCATATTTGACCCATCTTCTTAACCCTAGGAGTTAGGTGGCGAGATTATGGTTTTGGGTTAAAGATTGGGTGACTTGTCTCATTCAATCCCACAACCCAAGGTTCTTGAGTGGGCTTGGGGGATTCCAAAAGATCTCACATGTGTGAGCACACCATGTAAGAACCCTTCGGAAGTGAACCCCAACTACTTCCCTCTTCCCTATGCCTCACACATGTGTGAGGAGAAATATGAGGATATGTGCCTTGGAGATGGAATGGGAGGTTGACAAGTGTCATCTCCCTAATCCTCCATATCTCACACATGTGTGAGAGCACTTGTGGGAATTTGTGCTTGTGAGAATGAATGAGAAGGTGAAACGTGTCACCTCCTCATTCATTGGGAAGGGTTTTGAAACCATATTTATCTCCCTCTTGTTGAGGTGAGAAGTGGTTCTTTCTTTTTGGGTTTTCATCTTTGATTTTGGGGAAGGAGCTTAGTCTTGGAGAGAAAGAATTGTGCAAGGATTTTGGAGTTAGGCTCTTCGAGGTCTTCACCAACATCCTTCATCACTTGAGACTTGAGAGGTAGGCTCTCAAGGCTTCAAGTCCTTCATCTTCTTGTTCATTTTTATATCTATGCATGTAGTATGACATGCTTTTGTTTCTTGTGTTCTTTCTTAATGTTTTAATGGGTTTTTGGGTTGTAATAATGAGCTCTCCATGTGAGAGAGCTCACCATGTGTTGGGTAAGAGAGGAGAGAACCTCCTCGGGGAAAACCTCATCTTGTAGAGAATTTTGATGGCTATTTCCTTGTTTATGGGAAGATTTGATGGTTTTGTGAATGGCAAGAGTGCCTTGAATTTATTTGATGTTATAAATGGTTGGATAGAAAGAGGCTATGATATTTGGGTATTTTGAGTTGAGTACTTTTGTTGGTTTTCCTCTTGAGTTGAGTGATTCCACTCTCTCTCCATTAAAATCCATTTTGGATGGATGTAGTTTGTTGAGTCTCCTTGGGTGGGTGTTCTTGTCCATTATTTGAGTGTGTGTGTGTGTTTGATATTCCTTTGTGTGAGTATGAACCTGGTTATATTGTGGGCCTCCTAGATTGAGGGTGGCTTACCTGCAAGCCAATGGTTGGGAGGTGAGCTTCCCTTAGCCTTGGGAAGATTTTCTTTGTATTGCAGGTTTGACTCTTGGAGAAGAGCTTGGAAGAAGCTTCCATGAAGTGAGCATGAGTTATGTTGTGTTGTAAAATTAACAAAAAATATATTGATTTAATAAAGAAATAATGGAAGATATACGACTAAAGGAGAAAATTTCACGTAAATTGAAATTTAATAAAATTTAATTTTATATGTATATATATTTGAGAATTAATAATTTCCATAGATACAATATCCCTCATCTATTTACAATTGTGGACCATTTGATCATCCTTTAGCACAGTGGAAAAATATATTCTTTGCTTCAGTATCCTGTAATTGCACAACTAAATGCAGACATTAGTACAACAAAGTACATCAAGTACATCAATAAACAAATCAGTTAGCAAAATACTAGTCTAAGGCCCTAAGGACCGACCTAATGTCTCAGGGGCTCATCCATGATGGCCTTGCCTACGTATGCATAGCGTAGAGACTTCGTAGTTCGGGACATGAACTTTCAATCACATGATGGTCCAAATTAGAAATATTTACAATATTAGAAGATACGTTCTCAAAACCAAATTATATTGACATAAGAATCAGTACAGACCATTATAAAAAGTACTTCACTTTGGGATACAAGTCCAATCACTCAATATAATAACTATTTATCCTCATTCCTTGATACTATATATAGTCAGAAAACTTATAAGGGTATATTAGAACATAACATCATATGTTGATTTCAAGAATATTGTTTTCTTTTAAATATCAACTTAACATTTCTACAACTATCAAATTTTGAGTAAACAAAACCCTAAAACTCTTTTGACTGGGCAAAACACTTATTTCATACCAAACTATTTTTCAAAATTCATATATTTGCACTTAACCATAACTAAATGAAATAATTTCACCAGATTGATGACTTACTTCTATTCTTTATTTTCTTACACAAAGTTAGACGTACAATCATTAAATGTAATACCCTACTCAAGGCATGTTACATCCAAAACTAACAACTTTACAATCAAGAATAACATGAGGGGTCTCTTACCTTTTTCATACTTAATTTTATCATTAAAGAATATAAGAATATACTTATTTAGTAGACAATTATTAACAGATTAAAAGGAAGTCTAATATATTACAAAGACTCACAAATTCACTCTATATTAGTTTGTGGCAAAATACTAAGTTTAGCTACCTCAAGAACAATTCACATAGAATCTCACAAGATCTTTAAAGAGCTACTCAAGAGAATCAAACTCATACTAGCAAAATCCAAGTAACTTAGATCTGGTTATCAAATACATTTTCATAACTTAGATATAGAGCATTTACCTACCCCTTGCTAATTCATATCAACAATATAATAAAGACAACCATCGTATTACTACAGACTTAATATCGGTTCTTTTGATTACTTCAACTTGATCAAACATATAAAATAGACAATATTTATTATTTACAAGGGAATATTTCCAACTATATATATATTTTTTAAAAAATTAAACACTGATATTAATATAGTAATTTGTTGCAAAGATTCATGAAATACAAATGAATAATAGTTCAAACTAATTAATGTTATGTTTCAAATAAACTAATTATTTAGTGTCTACAAAAGAACTATAGATTCTGGAAATACCCAGGTATAATTTTGGAATGAAATCAGAGAACAATATAATTGATTTCAAATTGCTTGTCAATGATATGCATAAGGAAACTTTGTATTTCATAACAGGAAACCATAGCTCATATAATTTCTCTCTATTCAAATTCATAGATTTACATATAAATGATAAAATGAGTAGCATTTTTTTGGGAACCAAATAAAAAAGAAGCATCACTATAAATACTCCTAAGCCTAAAGTCATGTGCAATCTACAGGATGTCCACACAATACCACACATTTAATGAGCATCAAAATGACATAGTTTAGGATGTCCTCACGATAACCAGCATGCAAAGATAATTAATTTCCATAGAAATTTTGCAAAAGGAAGTACTTAATTGCATCACAGTGAAAGATAAAATCTAGAGTCAACTTTTTAGTGGAAAACGTTTAATATTCCTATATATATAATATCATACCTCTAACTCACAAAGAGAGCTACACAAAACTTGGATGGGATAATGAAAGGATTGATATTAAATTTTGATATGCCAAGTCTATAATCTTAAAACTAACTACGAATTCACTAACTGAGAGCTAGCATGTAGTCTAATATCTCTATAACCTACTTCATCCATTTCCAACTGAAATTCAATTCAATAATGATGATAGAAAACAAGTAAAAGATCGCTGTGAAGAATCACATGATTAGAAAGTATCCAAAGAGTTCCTCCCTGTTATCTAAATGCAAAGAAGGAAAGAAGAACAAATTTCTTTTTCATAAACTAAAGAAGTTTTGATACTCATAGCATGGCAAATTTAACATAATTAGGAAGAAGGTTAAACACCATCTCATGGCCTACCTAACAAAGATGAGAGAGCAAAAAAACTTGGCTTGGTTGTCTTTCTAAAGTTTACCTCTCAACAAACTATGAGTCTTTAAAATAAAGAAAAGCAAGTTCCCAAATTTATCTCCTAACATTAATCTTCAAACCAAAGCAAATCTCAAAATGCATCTTCTAACAGTGACGAAAACGAAGGAAGCGATCTATGAGGGAGAAAGGAGATTGTTTTTACCAATATTCTTAAAACCCATTCTAGCTAGGTAGCACTGCGAAAGGATAGAGCAATACATGCCCATATAATTAAATGTACGTTGACTCAGTTATCCCTCTCAGTTCGCTCCTAGACAACATGTTTGCCAATTGCAAAAGTTTGGTTAAAGCGTGGAAACTGTTTGACAAAATGCCTCAAAGAGATGTCATCTCATGGAATGTAATGATTACTGGATAGGCACAAAATGAAAGGGTCATGCAGGTTAAAAATGTCTAGATTCCACTTCTCTGACCACGACTTCAAATAAATAATGGCTCATGAATTAAAAATTACTTGTAGGAAAAACACACAATGGATCAGTTCGAACGACCTTAGAAACTTCTACAAAAGCCTAAGCATAGATAAGGTGCACAAACTGTTTGATAGAATGCCGCACCGAAGCAATGATCACAGTATATGCGCAAATTGGATTGTTGAACATGATTTAGAAACTTCAAACAAATGCATCCTTACACGCACATAAAGATAAGCACAAAATGTATTTTATGAACTATTTATAGAGTATGATATTAATAGCTGTGATGGAGAATTTAGGTGATGCTAAGTAAAGTAATCTGAAAACAATAGGCTTGCATTAAACAATATGCGTAACGTTACATTACTAGTAGAATTGAATGGACATCCATCAAATCATAATGGAAGAGGGATTTTTATATACTTGGCACCTACATAATATAATATTCTTGTTATCTGAAGATTATATTTGGCATCAAAAGAATATGTGCACAGGAGCGTTTAGACTTGTCACAGATTTGTGCATCATGGTGCGAACTAGGCGCATGTAGATTGTTAATAAAAATGGGCATAAGAGACAATTTTCCAAGCACTATAATACTCTCAATTAAAACTTGGAGGCATTTAGGTACAGGAAAATAATATAGCATGACAACTGTTAGACAGAATTTCTTATACAGTCATGATTGCAGGATAAACACAAAATGAATCTGTTGAAAAAGCTCTTAGTAACTATCCATCAATGAAAGTATTTGATGGAATGTCTCAAAGAGATATCACCTGATGGAACTTAATGATTACAGGATATGCACTTAATGGATTTGTTGGAAAGAATTAAGAGTCTAATGCAGATCAACAATCATAAAACCAATTTCCCAACCATTCATATTTCAAGAGGTAAAACTAAATTGATATAACATTAAGATGGGTACTTACAAGGAGGTGCGACAAACAGATTTGATCGATAGTAATCAATTGCTAAGTCATATTTTTGAGGGAGAAGACCCTCGTAAGGGATCTCAACTAGAAAAGATTGAGAAATGTTACAGGTTTAATCATGTAAAACCTTTTTGCGGTACAGCTTCTTTGGAATCCTCCAAAATACCTTTCTGGCAAAATCCATTTTCACACATATTTAAAATTCCATCAATTCCCTTGCCTTGTGTCCCTTCAGTGGGACTAATGGTGAAGGCCTCTATACTCCACGGAAGAGTTATTTAAGAGATTCTAGATGGCTGTAGCCTTCTCTCCCTTTCATTCTAGAAGCTTATTGTACATAAATAGATGGAATAAAACAAATAAATTACATTTACTTCCACTTCTCCCACCTTCCCATTTTTTTCTAAAATTTGCCTTTATAATTCAAGATTCCCACTTTGTAGAATAATTGCATGATTTTCATTTCTTCACATTATTAAATTATCTAAATTATTTTGACACAATATAACTAATTAAATATTATAACTAATAAATAAATTTTTAGATATGCCTTACACTTTGTAAGGGTTGGGTGAATGAGAAAGGGAAAACCTCTCTCTTGAAATACTCCTATCATTGTAATGTTCTCTTGAGAATGTATTTAAATCATTTGTTATGGCATTAAGTATTTTGTTATCTTGTTCTATTGGAAAATAAAACTCTCTCTCTCTCTCTCTCTCTCTCTCTCTCTCTCTCTCTCTCTCGTGATATTGAAAAATTTTCCTATGAAAGAAAGGAAAAATAAATTATGCTTTTATTGTTGTATAAAAAAAGGCTATTATTTTTTTAAAACAATAAAATAGGGTTCCTTGTTATTTACCATTATTTGGATGAAATATTAAATGATTTATTTATATTGTAGAAAAAAATAATATGCCTTCTACCCTCTTTTGATTGTTTTTAAATGACACACACACACACACACACACACACACACACACACACACACATTTATATATATAATACATGTTTTATTTTAATTAACTATGTTCTCTTTTTTTTTTTTTTAAATACAGAGACTAAGATAATATATATATATATATACACACATAAAATTATACTATTATTAAACTATAGAAAAAAGTTTATACAAAATGAAATGCATTTGTATCAATTTATTTTTAGGGTTTAATGTTTATGTGAGTAAAAAAAGGATCGTGTCTTGAGTGCAGGGCTCAGCCCTTGCTAGTCGGTGAGGTGGATGGGCAAGGCCACAACCTCCTATAGACACTTAAATTTGTACATGTCTTGCGACATTACCTAGTGAGACACCTTGTAATTTTTTGCCCTAGGTCATTGCATTATCCCACTCATCTCACTTTCCAATTAGTTAAATAAATTCCCATTTATTTAATTAATCCCCTTTTCAAATGTCTCAAATAATTCAAATTAAAAATTTGAATTATCCCCTCACCTCTCACCTCATGCAAACAAGTGTCACATGACTACAACCCTTCACATGCACAACTAATTTAAATAAAACATTATTTAAACTTGACCTATCCTACACATGTCACATGACTACAACCCCTCTTGAAGTGGGAAAACCTAATCAATCTGGACCATCCACATAGCATAAAACAACTTTCGATCTCAATTGTTCACTCAAATTAGCCTTTTCTATAAATCAAGCCCTTCACAAGCCATTTGGGGGATCTAGCTTTTGAGTGCTGTTATGTTGTAGGAATGAGTAGCCAACATTCCTCCATAATCAACCTTCAAAATCTTGCATGCCTATGTGAGGTTGAGAAGAACAATTGAGATTAGTCGAGTTGTAGCTTAGATAATAGTTTATTTTCATGTTTGTTTGATGGTTTTCTAGGCTTGTTTGCACTTCATTGCAGTTAGAGTTTAGTTAGTTTGTTGTTTTTGGCATTAAACCTAATTTTTCCTAACACAAAATGGTGAACCCGACGTGAATCGATGTAAAATTTAACATTTTTTGGTGATTTTTAAAAATCAAATTTCGCAGGTGGCTTCCTGGTCTCAAATGGACTTCATTGTTGAGTCCAGGAGGCCTCGCAGGCAAAGATTAACATAAAATTTGCTATATTTTAGTTACTGTAAAAAAATTTTAAAAATTTTTAGTTGTAGTCCGTACGAATCCGTACTGTATGGACCCATCATTCGGACTGCATCGTGGGTCTGTGTTTTTGGATTAGCTTTTGCATGATGGCAGGTTTAATGGGTTTTTTGGCTGTTTGTTTAAAATTTGTAGGTTTCAGCCTCCTAAAATGTCTGATTGTTGGTGCCATTTCACT
This sequence comes from Cunninghamia lanceolata, assembly GCA_027924645.1. Classification (NCBI taxonomy): domain Eukaryota; kingdom Viridiplantae; phylum Streptophyta; class Pinopsida; order Cupressales; family Cupressaceae; genus Cunninghamia; species Cunninghamia lanceolata. The sequence goes on from BSBN01000082.1 coordinate 8,373,469, forward strand.
GTCGACTTCAGGACCCTAGTCAACCTCTACACAGGGACCTCACCGCTAACCCCCTATCAAGATTTTAGTTGCCATTTTCAAATTCCCCACTCCACCAACTTAAACCCTAATTGCCTCCCGCTATTATCATTTCCCCTCTCATTTTCTTTACCTCCGCCTTGGTTGTCATCGACACAACACCCCGTCAACACCCCCGAGACTCCCATCTGCCACTAGCATAAACTTCCATCGTCATCCTTAAGCCTTAGTCGCCATCGTCTAGACGTTTGTCACTACCATTCACTTGGTCCTCGTCTCTACTCGACTGATGCTACACTCTCCATCCACCACTCCGCATAAACCCTAGCCCTAGCGCCACCTGTATCTTCCACCTCCATCGACTAATGTCCTCTGCCTACCTTAGAACCTCTGACCTGCTTCCCGTCACTATTTTTTGAAACCTCCTCCACCCTTGACTCTACTAAACTCTCGTGGTCACCGCCACTTTAAACTAGCTCCACCACCACCATTTCTACAGTCACCTCTCCTGATTGGGGTGGCTCTGCCAGCATTTCTGCCACCAACTACCTCCGCCCCTACAAAAAAAACTTATGTCGCCACTCACAAACTACCACTGTCTACTCTTCATTTGCCTGTTGCTAGCTGCTTGGTCGTGGCTTATAGTTGACCGCCACTTTCAACTATCCTTTCGCCATGGTTAGCTACTTATAGCTATCGCTCAGTCAGAGCTCTATGGTCATTAAAAAAAAAACCCTAGCCATAGGACTAAACCTGCCATATACAACCAAAATCTATGAGGTTTATCGTTAGCATTTTAGTTGTTGACTATTAGCTTATGTTGTGCACTTAGTGCATGGTCATATCGGTGACCAGCTAGGGAAGGGGGGGCCATCGAGCCCCTTTTTCTATCATTTTTTTAAATCAATTTAGCCCTTGGTCACATGGGTAACCAAGGGCCAATTTAAATAGTAACTGTCAGAGTCTTCCTTAACCATGCCATGTGATCAGTTTTTCTTAACTGTTAGCGGTCAATTCAAACAGCCAGATTGACCCTCTTTGCCTCCACATGTCAAAATAGGTAGTTTTTTTCAAACACACGTAACTTTCACATACAATCTCAAAATTTTTCAAATGAGGACTCATCGGAAAGTTAACACAATGAACTTTGTAAGGATATAGGTTTCATTAGGTAACAATACTATTTTATCAAATATTTTTCTGGTCAAAGTCAAACTTAATTTCAAACTTCAAATGCGAATATCTTAAGCATTTTTTATCAAATTTTGGTGAATTTTTTTTGAAATTGCTTAAAATCTCCTAAACAATCAGATTCTACTAATTATTTTGCTATGACTGATTAGTTTTCTTAAATATTTTTTAGATTTGTCTTTTTGAACTTTTCGTCACGGTGGCTCGCAAAAGAAGGCATCTACTTGATATTTCATGTTTTTTACATTATCATAGGAGATTTTCTGCTACTAATATCTAATTTTCTTCTTGTGGCAATTGTTGGGAGAAGACTCTTGACTGAAACTACTAACACATTTGATGTGGGGTTTCCTCCTTTCATGTGCATGTGCTTTCTGGGTAAGTGCAAGAAGATGGGGGGCCAAAAAAGGGTCTTAAGTGACCACTTTTTTTCTAAAATCAGGAAATGCTGGCCTTGGATGAGAAATTGAGCATAGTTACACTCAAAATTTGGAGATGCAACCAAAACAATGTTTGTAGTGCTCCGAGTCTACTTTCTAAACTACTAATTTTTTTTTAAAATGGTATAGATTAAGGGGTTCAAAAGAGGGAGCCGTAGAAATTGGTGTTGTTTCTGTCAAAAAAACATAACATAGCATGTTTTGTGGCTCCCTCAAAAGTTAACTTTTTTTTGGTATTTTTAAAATTGCTTTGGTGAGAAATTAGCTAACGGCATGTAGTTTATGCCCAATTTTTTTGATAATTTTTTGATAAATATTTGATTTTTTACTAATTTTCAAAGTGGACACATCCTAAAAAATGGAATTTTTGCCGTGCTACCCCTATAAATTTTGAAAACTAATTCAAAATTCTTTTTTCTTTTTTTAAATATGTGTAGAACGGAGTCTAGTTTCTAAATATGTAATTTTTTTGAAATTTCAATGAATGGTTAATTTACAATGAAAAAAAGACCAAATAGTGGTTTTTGCCCAAAACTGAACACAAACAAAAGAAATTAAAGATGAAAGGCTTAACATTGTCAAAATGTGAAAAAAATTATATCATTGAATAGCTAAGAGAAAGCCTAACATTACCCAGGTGTTTGAAAACTACTTTCTAAACTAGTAATTTTTTTTGAAAATGGTATAGATTAAGGGGTTCAAAAGAGGGAGCCACAGAAATTGGTGTTGTTTCTGTCCAAAAAAAATAACATAGCATGTTTTGTGGCTCCCTCAAAAGGTTAACTTTTTTTTGGTATTTTTAAAATCGCTTTAGTGATAAATTAGCTAACAACATGTAGTTTATGCGCATTTTTTTTTATAATTGTTTGATGAATATTTGATTTTTTACTAATTTTCAAAGTGGACACATCCTAAAAAATAGAATTTTGGCCATGCTACCCCTATAAATTTTGAAAACTAATTAAAAATTATTTTTTCTTTTTTTTTAAATATGTGTAGAATAGAGTCTAGTTTCTAAATATGTAATTTTTTTGAAATTTCAATGAATGGTTAATTTACAATGAAAAAAAGACCAAATAGTGGTTTTTTCCCAAAACTAGACACACAAACAAAAGAAATTAAAGATGAAAGTCTTAACATTGTCAAAATGTGAAAAAAATTACATCGTTAAATAGCTAAGAGAAAGCCTAATATTACCCAGGTCTTTGGTTTGTTTGACCTTGAAACACGTGCAAATCTGAGGGTTAGCACGAACAAAATTATGTGAAATCTTGAAGAATCTGCAAAAACATGTCTGTGGATGTTGAAAAGGCACTCCAAGCTTTTGGGTTGGAAATCCAAAGTAAATCCCAAGCCCAAGGCTTGGGATTCCCAAAGCACAACATAACGCGAGCGCATTATAACGTAAGCGCGTTATGTTGTGTTTTTTGCTTTTTTGCATGTTTGCCAGTGTTTTCCTAGTTCAACATAACGCGAGTGCATTATAACGCGCTCACGTTATGTCTTCCTTTGAATGAGATATGTTCAAATTTCATAAGTATGTTTCATGGATGTTTATATCTATTCTTGTAGGTATGTATGCATGCTTGTATGTATGCATCTTTGTATGTATGTATGTATGTTTGTATGTATGCAAGTGTTTTGTGTTTAGTGTATATAAAGACCTGAGCCTGTATAGTTTTGAGGGTTGAGGGTTGAGCGATTAGGGCTTAAGTAATAGGTAGAAGGTAGAGGGTTGAGGGTTAATATTCAGGTTGTTGAGTGTATAAAATTAAGTGTGTAAGGCGCGGGGATTAGGGTTTAGGGTTTACAATATGGATTGAAGGTATATAAGGCATAAGGTGACTTGGGTTGAGAGCACGTATGGTTTAGGTTTAATTTAAGTATAGGGTTGATGCACAATATTCGAGGTTTAGGATATAAGGGTGAGGTTATATGGTCTAGGGATGAGGGTTTGAGGGTGTAGGCTTCAGGTTTAAGGTATAGGGTTGATGATTGAGGTATTAGGGCTTAAGTATATTGTCGAGGGTATAGGGTTGAGGGTTTAGGGATAGGTTTTAGGGTTTAAAGTTTAAGGGTTAAGGATTGAGGGATAGGGTTTAAGGTTTAGGGGTAAGGGATTAGGGTTTAAGGTATAGTGTCTTGGGTTGAGGGTTTAGGAATAGGGATAACATTTAGGGTTTAGGGATGAGGGATTAGGGTTGAGGGTTGAGGGATTAAGGTTTAAGGTATAACTTGCTGAGGGTTGAGTGTTTAAGGATAGGGTTTAGAGTTTAGGGTTGAGGGATTAGGGTTTAAGGAATAGTGTTGAGGGTTGAGGGTTTAGGGTTGAAGGATTATGGTTTAGGGTTGATGGATTAGGGTTTAAGGAATATTGTTGAGGGTTAAGGGTTTAGGATTAAGGTTTAGGGTTGATGGATTAGGGTTTAGGGTTGACAGATTAGGGTTTAATGTTGAGAGTTGAGGGTTGAGGGTTTAGGGATAGGGTTGATGGTCAAGGGATTAGAGTAAAAGTAGAGTGTTGAGGGTAGAGGGATTAGGGATAGGGTTTAGGGTTGAAGGTTTAATGATTAAGGGTTGAGGCTTTAGGGCTGAGGGTTAAGGGATTAGGGTTTAAAATATAGTGTTGAGCATTGAGGGTTTATGGATAGGTTTTAGGGTTTAAGTTTTAAGGGTTAAGGGTTGAGGGATAGGGTTTAGGGTTTAGGGATAAGGGATTAGGATTTAAGGTATAGTGTCAAAGGTTGAGGATTTAGGAATAGGGATAGCGTTTAGGGTTTAGCGATGAGGGATTAGGGTTGAGGGTTGAGGGATTAGGGTTTAAGGTATAGTGTCGAGGGTTGAGGGTTTATTGATAGTGTTTATGGTTGAGGGTTGAGGGATTAGGTTTTAGGGTCGATGGATTAGGGTTTAAGGTATAGTGTTGAGGGTTGACAGTTTAGGGTTGACGAATTAGGGTTTAGGGTTGACAGATTAGCATTTAATGTCGAGGTTATGGTTAGAGTGTCAAGGGTAGAGGGATTAGGGATAGGGTTTAGGGTTGAAGGTTTAAGGATTGAGGGTTGAGGCTTTAGGGATGAGGGTTTAAGGCTTAAGATATAGTGTCGAATGTTGAGGGTGTAGGGATAGGGTTTAAGTTTTAAGGGTTAAGGGTTGAGGGATAGGGATTAGGGTTTAAGGTATAGTGTTGAGTGTTGATGGTTTAGGGATAGGGTTTAGGTTTGAGGGATTAGGGTATAAGGTTGATGAATTAGGGTTTAATGTTGAGAGTTGAGGGTTGAGGGTTGAGGGATAGGGTTGATGGTCAAGGGATTAGGGTTAAAGTAGAGTATCGAGGGTAGAGGGATTAGGGATAGGGTTTAGGTTTGAAGGTTTAAGGATTTAGGGTTGAGGCTTTAGGGATGAGGGTTAAGGGATTAGGGTTTAAGAAATTGTGTCGAGTGTCGAGGGTGTAGGAATAGGTTTTAGGGTTCAAGTTTTAAGGATTAAGGGTTGAGGGATAGTATCGATCCCGTTGAGGGTTTAGGAATAGGGATAGTGTTTAGGGTTTAGGGATGAGGGATTAGGGTTGAGGGTTTATGGATTAGGGTTGAGGGTTGACGGATTAGGTCTTAGGGATAGGGTTTAGGGTTGAGGGATTAGGGTTTAAGGTATAGTGTTGAGGGTTTAGGGATAGGGTTTAGGGTTGAGGGATTAGAGTTAAGGGTTGAGGGATTAGGGTTTGACGTTGAGTGTTGAGGATTAAGGTTTTAGGGTTAAGGGTTTAGGGATAGGGTTGAGGGTCAAGGGATCAGATTTAAGGGTTGGGGGATTATGGTTTGACATTGAGGGTTGAGTACATTGAGGTTCGAGGGTTGAGGGTTTCAGGATAGGGTTGAGGGTCTAGGGTATAAGGATTAGGGATAGGGTTGGAGGGTTTAGGGATAAGGGATTAGGGTTTAAGGTATAGTATCAAGCCCGTTGAGGGTTTAGGAATAGGGATAGCATTTAGGGTTTAGGGATGAGGGATTAGAGTTGAGGATTGAGGGATTAGGATTGAGGGTTGAGGGATTAGGGTTTAGGGATAAGGTTTAGGGTTTAGGGATAGGGTTTAGGGTTGATGGATTAGAGTTAAGGGTTGAGGGATTAGCGTTTAGGGTTAAGGGATTAGGGATAGTGTTTAGGGTTTAGGGATAGGGTTGAGGGTCGAGGGATCAGAGTTAAGGGTTGGGGGATTAGGTTTTTACATTGAGGGTTGAGTGCATTGAGGTTTGAGGGTTGAGGGTTTAGGGATAGGGTTGAGGGTCAAGGGATCAGAGTTAAGGGTTGGGGGATTAGGTTTTTACATTGAGGGTTGAGTACATTGAGGTTTGAGGGTTGAGGGTTTAGGGATATGGCTGAGGGTCGAAGGATTAGGGTTAAAGTAGAGTGTCAAGGGTATAAGGATTAGGGATAGGGTTGGAGGGTTTAGGGATAAGGGATTAGGGTTTAAGGTATAGTATCAAGCCCGTTAATGGTTTAGGAATAGGGATAGTGTTTAGGGTTTAGGGATGAGGGATTAGAGTTGAGGGTTGAGGGATTAGGGTTGAGGGATTAGGGTTTAGGGATAAGGTTTAGGGTTGAGGGTTGAGGGATTAGGGTTTAAGGTATAGTGTTGAGGCTTTAGGGATAGGGTTTAGGGTTGAGGGATTAGAGTGAAGGGTTGAGGGATTAAGATCTGACGTTGAGGATTGAGGGTTGAGGCTTTAGGGTTTAGGGTTTAGGGATAGGGTTCAATGTTGAGGGATTAGAGTTAAGGGTTAAGGGATTAGGGTTTGACGTTGAGGGTTGAGGTTCGAGGGTCAAGGTTTTAGGGATAGGGTTGAGGGTCGAGGGATTAGGGTTAAAGTAGAGTGTCGAGGGCATAAGGATTAGGGATAGCGTTGGAGGGTTTAGGGATAAGGGATTAGGGTTTAAGGTATAGTATCGAGTCCGTTGAGGGTTTAGGAATAGGGATAGTGTTTAGGGTTTAGGGTTTAGGGATTAGAGTTAAGGGTTGAGGGATTAGGGTTTGACGTTGAGTGTTAAGGGTTAAGGTTTTAGGGTTGAGGGTTTAGGGATAGGGTTGAGGGTCGAGGGATCAGAGTTAAGGGTTGGGGGATTAGGGTTTGATGTTGAGGGTTGAGGGTTGAGGGATAGGGTTGAGGGTTGAGGGATTAGGGTTAAAGTAGAGTATCGAGGGTATAAGCATTAGGGATAATGTGGGAGGGTTTAGGGATAAGGGATTAGGGTTTAAGGTATAGTATCGAGCCCATTGAGGGTTTAGGAATAGGGATAGCATTTAGGGTTTAGGGATCAGGGATTAGAGTTGAGGGTTGAGGGATTAGGGTTGAGGGTTGAGGGATTAGGGTTTAGGGATAAGGTTTAGGGTTTAGGGATAGGGTTTAGGGTTGAGGGATTAGAGTTAAGGGTTAAGGGATTAGGGTTTAGGGTTAAGGGATTAGGGATAGTGTTTAGGGTTTAAGGATAGGGTTTAGGGTTGAGCGATTAGAGTTAAGGGTTGAGGGATTAGGGTTTGATGTTGAGTGTTGAGGGTTGAGGTTTTAGGGTTGAGGGTTTAGGGATAGGGTTGAGGGTCAAGGGATCAGAGTTAAGGGTTGGGGGATTAGGGTTTGACGTTGAGGGTTGAGTACATTGAGGTTTGAGGGTTGAGGGTTTTAGGATAGGGTTGAGGGTCGAGGGATTAGGGTTAAAGTAGAGTGTCAAGGGTATAAGGATTAGGGATAGGGTTGGAGGGTTTAGGGATAAGGGATTAGGGTTTAAGGTATAGTATCAAGCCTGTTGAGGGTTTAGGAATAGGGATAGCATTTAGGGTTTAGGGATGATGGATTAGAGTTAAGGGTTGAGGGATTAGGGTTTAGGGATAAGGTTTAGGGTTTAGGGATAGAGTTTAGAGTTGAGGGATTAGAGTTAAGGGTTAAGGGATTAGGGATAGTGTTTAGGGTTTAGGGATTGGGTTTAGGGTTGAGGGATTAGAGTTAAGGGTTGAGGGATTAGGGTTTGACGTTGAGTGTTGAGGGTTGAGGTATTAGGGTTGAGGGTTTAGGGATAGGGTTGAGGGTCAAGGGATCAGAGTTAAGGGTTGGAGGATTAGGGTTTGACGTTGAGGGTTGAGAGCATTGAGGTTCAAGGGTTGAGGGTTTAGGGATAGGGTTGAGGGTCGAGGGATTAGGGTTAAAGTAGAGTGTCGAGGGTATAAGAATCAGGGATAGGGTTGGAGGGTTTAGGGATAAGGGATTAGGGTTTAAGGTATATTATCGAGCCCGTTGAGGGTTTAGGAATAGGGATAGTGTTTAGGGTTTAGGGATGAGGGATTAGAGTTGAGGGTTGAGGGATTAGGGTTGAGCGTTGAGGGATTAGGGTTTAGGGATAAGGTTTAGGGTTGAGGGTTGAGGGATTAGGGTTTAAGGTATAGTGTTGAGGGTTTAGGGATAGGGTTTAGGGTTGAGGGATTAGAGTGAAGGGATGAGGGGTTAGGATTTGACGTTGAGGGTTGAGGGTTGAGGCTTTAGGGTTTAGGGTTTAGGGATAGGGTTGAGGGATTAGGGTTTAGGGATAAGGTTTGGGGGTTATGGTAGAGGTAGACAAGGAGCGACTGAGAGACATAGAGAGGGGAGAGGTAGAGAGGTGAGGAGGAGAGATAAGTGAGATATAGAACATGAGCTAATGGAACTAGAGGTGAGATATTGTAAAGGTGCTATTGAAGGTGAGATAGGCACAAATATTTATGGATCAATCTATAGCAGGACAAAACATGAGTGCATTTTGTCCTGCTATAGAAACGGTAAAAAAGTGTTCACCCCCATGATCCAAGCCCACATGCTCTATTTTCATGCTGATTATGCACATGCTCTGACAAAAAAGAAGTGCTTTCATGCTGTTAGGAAGTTCACATGCACATTTTACACATTCTACCACCTTTGTATGATCTTTCTGCCACCTTTTCTGCTTTGCCAACTTGAGGAGGAAATAACGTAGTTTTCACACCAAGTTTGATATATATCTATTCAAGTTTCAATTTTTGTAGTGTTGCAATGTTAATTGTGATTCAATTTTAGGAATTTAACATTATAGATTGGTTAATAGTATTGTTGTTAGTAATTATATTTGAGTGTTATTCAATTTAACATTGAAAAGGAAGCAAGTGGTGAAAAACTCAAATTATTGAGGAGTTTGATGCAAGAAGAAAAAAACACTACATAATTGGGTACTCTCTCCATTTGAATCTTCATTTTTTAGGTATGTTAAGTCTTTACATGCATGTTATTTACATTTTCCTTAATTCTATTTGAGTTACTTTATCATGATTTATCATACATGTTTAAAATAGACACATTCCCAATCAAGAAAGTAGCCTACAATCTCACCTGATGCCATATATATTTTCTACACTTGGGCTCTTTAATAATTATGTGTAATAAACAAACCTTAACATACCATGATGTCAAACTATACAAGAATAAATCCTTACAACATAATAAAAATACAATCCCACTATTATCTTGTCATATTAACAAGTTAAAATACAAATGAATAGCTGCCAAGATCATACAAGTATGCACATGGCATGATGATTTGTATGCATATATCTTGGGCTAGGACATTCCTTATGCACCTATTCATGATGACTTGTACATGCACATGACACAACAATTATTGTCTATTCCTTCACAAGCCACCCAAATCCTAGTATCCCTAGTACCAACAAAACCCCTTCTCAATTCCAAATCCTAGTAGCCCTTGTAACAACAAACATGTCAAATTAGGTCTACCTCAACCTTTTCAAGCAGGAAGTCCCATGTACTCTTTTCTTGGCTGCAATAATTTTCTGTGTATTCTTTGTACCTATTTTGGTTGAGTGACATTTACTCTTTTACATGATGATTGTATGTACATTTACTATGAAGGGTTGAATGAAATATATTTTAGTTATTTGTATGGATTCATTTCTTAGGAACTAATATAGGTCTCTTTTTCATGCTACAAACAAATTCTCTGTCATGTCAAGGAAACGATCAAGAATTAAACCAACATAGGAAGAGATAGAAGATAAGAATGCAAAGAAAGTAGTGGCTATGAGGGAACTTCATGAGAAGAGGAAATTGGACACGATAAATGAAGACATGCCAATTGAAGAGGAACCACAACCATCACAAAGAGATATGGTATTGGCGGCACAAAGAGAATGAATGCAAAAACTTTGTGCAAGTCAACATGTAGGGACACCATCTACCACATCTCAAGTTGAGAGTACATCATCACTCACATGTGATGAAGGAGGTATGCCATCATTCCCACCTTAACCTCAAGGTATGTCATCTATTCCATCTTTGATCGAAGGTATGCCATCTAGCCCATCTCATTTAAATATTGAAAAAATTCCTAATGTTGAGATGAATTTACCTAACTTAACACCACCTAGAATTTTGCATAGAAAGACAAAGTATTTGATTGATAATGATGAGAATATTTTGCAGCCAATGGAAGGTAAGATTCCAAAATGTACTTGTAGAAGATATGCTCATAAGATTTGGAGATTGTTCTTTGAAAAGTTAAATGGGACTGCAAGATGTCAACTATTCATTGAAATGATGCGAAGTATAAAGTATAGGTCCATCATGAAGATTCTTGGGTTGAGAACATCATAGGCTTCAAGTGAAAAATCTATTGTCAAGAATCTAATGAGTGCATATGAGAGTGTGGGTAACACCTCACATACAAAAGATAGTAATGCAACACGGCGTGTGATTACATCAACTATAGTAAGTAGTCAAATGAGGATGTAGGAATACACAACACTGAGAGGGGGGGTGAATCAGTGTTGTTAATAATTTTAACACTTTTTACTCCTTTTGATTAATTTAACTTCACAGTTATAGAATTCTTCAGATAGAACAAAAACTATGCAGAGTACCAACACAAAAATTTGACACAAGAAATTTCTCGAGTGGAAAACCCTCCTGGGGTATAAAAACCACTCAACTGCCTCACTGGCTTAACAAAAATTTAGATTACAACTGTCTCACTGACATTACAATTTTGCCTCACTGGCATATTGTACTTCTCTGCATGTCTCACTGACATTACAACATCAACAATTTCAATGAAGAATATAACTCAGGGGATTTCCCTGTTTCAATAAGAACAAAACCTTATTTCTCCCTTTTAAAACAAACAAAAATATTCTTTACAATTAAACTTCAACTGTCATCATCATCTACAATCAATCAATTTTGATCTTCAAAATACTTCATACCTCTGCAAAACAATCTCAAAATTTAATTCACCACTTCATGAGCTTTCTCACTGTGCAATTCTGAACAATTGATCCTCTCTGAGAAATATTTGTCTTTTAACACTTCCACCTTCTCTATGCAAATATTGATCCATCTTGATCATTGAATAAACTCCATCCATTTATTGCATCAACATTCTTTCAAAACCTCAACATAATTCTCTGTCAATAAGATGTTTCTTCACACCTGCAAAAATACATTTCATAATAAAACTTCTCACAACCTTCAAGATCATCTCTTATCTGCAACAACACCATCTGTCATTTAAAATCTCTCTTTATACAAGATGAAATTCCATCATACAATATCTTCAAAATCGGTTCAACTTCCAACATCAATATCTTATCTCAATCATATCATGTTCTCTTCAAAAATCAAACAACAAAACAAGAAAAAATAAAACACCTTCGAAGAAGTTAGCCTTTTCATATTCTTCTCAATTAGAAACATTCTAAATGACACTCTTTCTTTCACCAAAAATTCCAATTTGAGTGCCTCTTCATCTTTGGTGAGAGATGTAAGGAATAACATGCTTTATTGCCTTTTTGAACAATAGTGGACGTCAAGTTTAAAGGAATGAACTAACCGTTTGAAGATACTTTCTATTTAAAACACAACCCTCCGATCTGCGGTGCCCGCTAATTTCAAATTAAACTGGAGTCATTGGATGCGATGACTTTAAACACAACTTATGTCCACCATTTGTGCTAGGGGATCGGGGTCCATATGACTTACCCCATCATGACTAAAGCAACCTTCGACCAGTCACCATTCAAATGGAACCTGATATCAACGGTCAATTCAAAATTATAACATAAAGTGCAAACAAAGGTGACGGGCAGACTATGATTACTTGAAATGAGTGGTGAGCACATTGTTTAAAGCTTGTTAGGTATTAAGAACTAACCACAATTGCCACTCCAAGGAATCTAGACATCATCATACCTTTAACACAGCAAAATGAACCATATTGTATTAGATTTATAAAATGTGATGCCACTGTCATGATGTCAATTAGGTGGAGTTAGAATGATGCATATTAACCTTTATCATGTGGTACAACTCCAAGAACCTTGCTCTCATTCAACACTGATAATATGTAGTGAATGCCATCTAATTAATATGACAAACCAACCTATGAGATGCCACTAATTAAGCAATTTTAATCCACTGAAATAACCAAGTCACAACAACTTCACTCAAGATCAAAACTGAGAGATCACTACCACACTAAACCACTGAAAGATCAAAACTGAGAGATAACCATGTCACTGATGTAGATCAAAACTGAGAGATCTGAAAACCATGTCACTGATGTCACTATCATTTTGGCATCAATGAAAAGACAATATGTTCAATTGTACTACAAAACTCCCCCTTTGTCTTTGACATTGATGGCAAAATCATTGCTTATTTCTCCCCCTTTTTGACATAGAATGTCAAAGGCAATCCTGTTCTTAAAAAAAATAATCCTCTGTCATAAAATTCTGTCAATAACACACTTCACCATTCACTGATCAAAATAAAAAAATACATAAAAATATGTACAAAACTATACACAAACTATATACAAATGTAATGAGATTTAGGACATCATAATGATATAGAAAACAACCCCCCCTGAATCCAATATCTCTGTTACTTATTGAAGAGAGACAAGAGACAGAACTCCTAATCTCTATCTCAGAGTTTCAAATGTCTCCTTTGGCAAAGGCTTTGTGAAGATATCAGCCAATTGATCACTTGTATGCACATATTCCAAAGCAACTTCATTTTCAATCACCTTTTCCCTTAGAAAATGATATCTGATAGCAATGTGCTTAGTTCTTGAATGCATTATAGGATTCTTTGACATATTGATAGAACTTGTGTTATCACAAAGAATAGACACAGGCTTTTTAACCTCAACCTTAATATCAAGAAGTGATTGTACCATCCAAAGTACCTGTGTACAACATGAAGAAGCAGCAATGTACTCAGCTTCAGCTGTGGATAGAGAAACACAATCTTGTTTCTTACTATGCCATGCAACCAATCTGCCTCCCAGAAAGAAAGCTGCCCCACTTGTACTTTTTCTGTCATCAAGACACCTAGCCCAATCTGCATCTGTATAGGCAAGAAGTGTAAAATCATTGTGTCTAGGATACCATAAACCAAAATCAAGTGTACCCTTAATATATCTAAAGATTCTCTTAACAACATTCAAATGTGATTGTTTAGGACAAGCTTGAAATCTTGCAACCAAACAAACAGCCTGCATAATATCAGGCCTAGAAGCAGTGAGATATAAAAGACTCCCAATCATAAATCTATACAGAGACTGTTCTACTTCAGGTGATTCATCATTTTTACTTAGCTTATGCCCTGTCTCCATAGGAGTACCCAAAGGTTTACAATCATCCATTTAAAATCTCTTTAACATCTCTTTGGCATATTTATTTTGTGATATAAATATTCCCTTTTCAAGCTGAGATACGTGAAGACCAAGAAAGAAAGATAATTCTCCCAACATAGACATTTCAAATTCTAACTTCATAATGTTAGGAAATGAATGACTCATATCATCATTGTTACTACCAAAAATGATATCATCAACATAAATTTCAACAACCAGAATATCCTCACCTTTGATTAAATAGTACAAATTACTGTCCACACCTCCTTTTGTGAACACCTATTCTTGCAAAAACTTATCCAGTCTATAATACCAAGCCCTTGGAGCTTGCTTTAAACCATATAAGGCCTTTTTCAACCTATAAACATAATCTGAATTATCTTTATTCATAAAACCTTCTGGTTGTTCCATGTAAACTTCTTCTTCAAGATCTCCATTTAGAAATGCTGATTTTACATCCATTTGGTAAACTTTGAAATTTTTATAAACTGAAAAAGCTAAAAACATTCTTATAGCTTCTAATCTAGCAACAGGAGAAAATGTTTCTTCAAAGTCAATACCTTCAATTTGTGAATACCCTTTGCAAACCAATCTAGCTTTGTTTCTAACAACTTTACCTTTATCATCAAGCTTATTCCTAAAAACCCATTTTGATCCAATGACATTCTTACCTTCTGGTCTTGGAACAAGTTCCCCAGTTTTGTTCTTTTCTATTTGGCTTAACTCCTCTTCCATGGCTTTAATCTAGGCTTCATCTTTGCTGGCCTCAACATAACTTTTAGGTTCCATTTCAGATATCAAGCACACATGTGCTTGATTATGTGCAGTAGCAAGCTTTCTTCTAGTTACCACACCACTATCCTTGTCCCCAATGATCAACTCATGAGGATGATCTCTTTGATATGCCTTTGAAGGAGTCTTTATCTTAACATCAACAGATTTTTTAGGATCTTCTTCCTCTACCTGAATTTCTTCTTCCTTTTGTGAATGATGCTCAACTTCCTTGTCAGGAATCAACTACATATAGGGCTGCAAATCCTCATCCACCTTAACATTAGTACTTTCAATTATTCTTTTGAGCCTATTATTAAAACACTTATATGCCTTGGTATGTGTAGAATAACCAAGAAATATGCCTTCATCACATCTAGACTCAAAACCACATAAGCTATCATTATCTTTCTTGATGTAACACTTACTTCCAAAGATTTTAAAATACCCAACATTAGCTGACTTACCATATCAAAGTTCATAAGGAGTATAATTTGACTTTACCCTTAATTGAACTTTGTTCAAAGTATATACAGTTGTATGAACAGCTTCTCTCCAATAGACATTAGGCAGATTTGCATCATGTAGTAAGGTTCTTGCCATTTCTTTTACAGTTCTGTTTTTCCTTTCAGCTACTCCATTTTGCTGTGGAGTTCTAGGAGTGGAGAATTGCCTTCTTATCCCATGTTTTTCACAATACTCCTCAAATTCCTTTGAAGTGTACTCTCCTCCATTGTCTGACCTTAAACATTTTAGCTTGAAATTAGATTCCTTTTCAACCATCTTTTTGAAGATTTTGAATCTATCAAATGCCTCTGATTTATGCCTTAAGAATGTTACCCATGTCATTCTTGAAAATCATCAATGAAAAGCATAAAATATTTTTCTCCTCCCAGAGCTTTAGTCCTTGTAGGACCACACAAATCTGAATGTACCAGCTGTAGAGGTTTTGAAGTAAAATACTCCTTAGGTTTGAAACTAACTTTGGTTTGCTTACCCAGCTGACACTCTTTGCATATAGTATTACTTGGTTTTGAAATATGAGGCATATTTATGACATTGTGATTCCTGTTGATTCTCACAAGATTGTCAAAATTCACATGACCAAGTCTTCTATGCCACAACCAGCTTTCCTCAATTTGACCCATGAAACAGATATGGCTATCAACACTTTTAGTTTCTGAGTTATGAAGATTGTAGATGTTACCACTAGTCCTTAGACCTGCTACAACAATTTTACCTGATTTCTTTTTTATCTCACATCCATGTGCATCAAAAACCACATTAAAACCATTGTCACATATTTGACTGACACTTAACAGGTTGTGCTTCAATCCTTCTACAAAATACACATCATGTAGTGGTGTTTCATCATCAAGAAGAATTGTACCTTTGCCTCTGATCATAATGCAATCATTATTTCCAAACATAACAGAACCTTCATTAATGTCTTCAAATTTAACAAACTTATCTTTGTCCCCTGTCATGTGGTTGGAGCAACCACTGTCAATCACCCACTGTTCCTTCTTTTTGGCATGAAAAGCAGCTTGTGCAATCATAACATCAAAGCTCTTATTGATTACCTTAGGTTTCCAAACAAGCAACTTCTTTTTAGAACTCAAAGAAGACAAACCTGAAATAATATTCCTTGTTGTTTGCTGCATTTGCAAAGAAGGTCTACAGAATTTGGCAATATGCCCAAAATTTTTACAATTGTGCACTTCAAACTTCTTAAAAACATGAATGGGTTCCTTGGAAATAAATGCATTTCTCTTCTGACTCCAAATCTGCATTCACTGGCTTTATGTCCAAACCTGTTGCAACAAAAACAATATCCAGTAAAGTGAGCATTATACCTGAAAGTATCACTCCTGTTGTAGTTTGTTGTCCTTATGATTGATTTGTCTTTTGTACTAGCCTTTTGAGAACATTGTCCCTCTTCAAATCCAAGACCTGATTTATCTTTGAATCCTTTTTGTCTATCAAGAAGATCATCAAGTTTATCACTACTTCTGCACATATCAAGTCTTCTTCTCAGATCAACAATTTCAGCTTCAAGTGTATGACATTCCTTGTCCTTGTTATTCAACTCTTTGTCTTTATCATCAATAATTTTCTTACTTTCTTCAAGAGAAAGAATTAGATCAGTAATCTGTTTCTCATAACAAGTTAACTTATTATTCATGATATCATTTTCTTTTTGAAACTGACTTCTTTGTGGAATGATTTCCTTTTTAAGTTTCTTGACTTGACTTAATGCACACATCAATTCTCCTTCAAAGTCAATAACAGCTTCACAACTGTTTGATTGTTCCTCACATTTTTCATTTTGAACTTCATTTAGAATAGTCATAAATAAAGTCTGTGCATTTTCATCAAGAAAATCATCTGAATCACTTTCAGTCATATCAACATTTTTGATGAACAAACTTCTTTTCTTTCTGAAATTATTTTTCCTTCTAGAAACAAACTGTTTCTTTTTAAACTGCTTCTTTTTTTCATCTTCATCACTGTCTAGGTCTTTGTAAGGACACTGAGCTGCATAGTGTCCAATCTTTCCACACTCAAAACATTTGAATGGAAGCTTACCTTTGTACTTACCAACAGATCCCTTCTTCAACTTGCTTGCAAGAGATATTTCTTGATCATCATCCAATTCTTCTAAATCAGAAATCTCCTTTTCTTTTCTGACTGATTTGAAAGCAGCTTCTTTGCTTGAAGGTATGTCATTACTAATTCTCATCTCATAAGCTGTGAAAGTGCCATGAAGTTCATCAAAGGTAACTTTGCTTAAGTCTCTTTCTTCAACTGCAGACACTTTGGATTCATATTTTGGATTTAAAGTCCTTAAGACTTTTGTAACAACTGTCTTCTCTTCCAGTGTATCACCAAGTCCTCTGATAGCATTTACAATTTCTTGGACCCTTAGAAGATATTTTTCCACTTTCTCATCATCACTCATTCTGAGACTTTCAAATTTAGCTCTGTAGGATTGCAGTTTTGCTTCTTTGATTTTATCATCTCCTTGATAAATATTAGACAGTTTGTCCCATATTTCCTTGGCTGTTTTACACTCCATGATTTTGACAAGTATGTCATTGGTATGACCACAACATAATGCATTTTTAGCCTTAGCATTATTTTCATATGCCCTTTTCTCATCAGCTGTGCTAGGAGGATTTGTAGCAGTATATGTAGTAACAATGGCAGCATACACATCATACCCCAGAGATGACAAATATGACTCCATCCTGAATTTCCAAAAAGCATAGTTAGAACCATCAAACACAGGTGCTTTATAATTTGAGTAACCTTCTTGACTTGCCATGATAAGTATTCCAGAAATATGGTCTACCCAAGCTGATTAAGCTTTGACAGGGTACCAGGCTCTGATACCAATTGTAGGAATACACAACACTGAGAGGGGGGTGAATCAGTGTTGTTAATAATTTTAACACTTTTTACTCCTTTTGATTAATTTAACTTCACAGTTATAGAATTCTTCAGATAGAACAAAAACTATGCAGAGTACCAACACAAAAATTTGACACAAGAAATTTCCTGAGTGGAAAACCCTCCTGGGGTATAAAAACCACTCAACTACCTCACTGGGTTAACAAAAATTTAGATTACAACTGTCTCACTGACATTACAACATCAACAATTTCAATGAAGAATATAACTCAGGGGATTTCCCTGTTTCAATAAGAACAAAACCTTATTTCTCCCTTTTAAAACAAACAAAAATATTCTTTACAATTAAACTTCAACTGTCATCATTGTCTACAATCAATCAATTTTGATCTTCAAAATACTTCATACCTCTGCAAAACAATCTCAAAATTTAATTCACCACTTCATGAGCTTTCTCACTGTGCAATTCTGAACAATTGATCCTCTCTGAGAAATATTTGTCTTTTAACACTTCCACCTTCTCTGTGCAAATATTGATCCATCTTGATCATTGAATAAACTCCATCCATTTATTGCATCAACATTCTTTCAAAACCTCAACATAATTCTCTGTCAATAAGATGTTTCTTCATACCTACAAAAATACATTTCATAACAAAACTTCTCACAACCTTCAAGATCATCTCTTATCTGCAACAACACCACCTGCCATTCAAAATCTCTCTTTATACAAGATGAAATTCCATCATACAATATCTTCAAAATCAGTTCAACTTCCAACATCAATATCTTATCTCAATCATATCATGTTCTCTTCAAAAATCAAACAACAAAAGAAGAAAAAATAAAACACCTTCGAAGAAGTCAACCTTTTCATATTCTTCTCAATTAGAAACATTCTAAATGACACTCTTTCTTTCACAAAAAATTCCAATTTGAGTGTCTCTTCATCTTCAGTGAGAGATGTAAGGAATAACATGCTTTATTGCCTTTTTGAACAATAGTGGATGTCAAGTTTAAAGGAATGAACTGACCGTTTGAAGATACTTTCTATTTAAAACACAACCCTCCGATCTGCGGTGCCCGCCAATTTCAAATTAAACTGGAGTCGTTGGATGCGATGGCTTTAAACACAACTTATATCCATCATTTGTGCTAGGGGATCGGGGTCCATATGACTTACCCCATCACGACTAAAGCAACCTTCGACCGGTCACCATTCAAATGGAACCTGCTATCAACGGTCAATTCAAAATTATAACATAAAGTGCAAACAAAGGTGACGGGCAGACTATGATTACTTGAAATGAGTGGTGAGCACATTGTTTAAAGCTTGTTAGGTATTAAGAACTAACCACAATTGCCACTCCAAGGAATCTAAACATCATCATACCTTCAACACAACAAAATGAACCATATTGTATCAGATTTATAAAATGTGATGCCACTGTCATGATGTCAATTAGGTGGAGTTAGAATGATGCATATTAACCTTTATCATGTGATACAACTCCAAGAACCTTGCTCTCATTCAACACTGATAATATGTAGTGAATGCCATCTAATTAATATGACAAACCAACATATGAGATGCCATTGATTAAGCAATTTTAATCCACTGAAATGATCAAGTCACAACAACTTCACTCAAGATCAAAACTGAGAGATCACTACCACACTAACCCACTGAAAGATCAAAACTGAGAGAAAACCATGTCACTGATGTAGATCAAAACTGAGAGATCTGAAAACCATGTCATTGATGTAGATCAAAACTGAGAGATCTGAAAACAATGTCACTGATGTCACTATCATTTTGGCATCAATGAAAAGACAATATGTTCAATTGTACTATAGAGGAAAGCTCGTCTCATTAGAAAGATGAATCAAGAATTGAGAATTAATAGGAAAACTTTATCAAGAACCGTTGGAAGATGCCAAAGAATTGCGGACACTAATGCCAATGAATTATGGGCATTCTTGGGGAGACTAGCACGAAAAGATAAACCAATTATTGAAGCATTGAGATCACTAATTGAAGACTTTTAGAAGAATTACACAAGGGTATCTCTGAATCAAAGGGATATGGTAAGAAGGAGAATCGGTAGTCGGAACCGTGAGCCACATCCAAAGCATTTTTTAGATGAGACTCAAACACAATTTTATGGTAAATTTCTAGAGAAGTATCCTCAAATTACAATTTGTCAAAGATATTTTGAAATGCTAAAACCTTTCTATGTTAAGATAAATCACACACGCACTACATGTTGTTGTAGATTACATATTGAATTTTCTAACCATTTTGATGTTTATAGGTCTATATGTTTAGATATGCATACTAACAATGTTTGGTAGGGTTGTGTCATACGTGCCCCACCAACATCTTCAAGAGACTTCATATCAAGAATTTTATGTGAAAGAGAGGAAGGTCAAATATTCTACAAGAAACTATGCTTGGATGGCACATGTGATCGTTGCGGTGGCTTGCAACATTTACCAATATGTGAACATATGGAAAGAACACATGTGGTTGGAAATGAACTAGTAGAGTTTGGAAAGTATAAAACAATGGCATACAATACAAAAGATGGTAAAGAAGCAAAGAGGTGTGAATTGGTTATTGAAAAGATTCTAGTGTATCAATTTATGCCTATATTTCATGATAGCATGGTGTATGAGTATGCAAGACATGCCCATAGAGCTTGATGGTTGGACTTGCAATTCAAGTTATGTAAGGACATATTTCCAGTTGGTAGCATTGTTTCAGTCATCAATTTTACAGAGAACTACAGTCTACAGCTATAGCGTGAGGTGCAATCACAATATTACAACTCCACACAGGTTTCTATATTTGTGCACATTGTATTCATTCATGCAAATGATAGTACAGAGGATGATAGAAAGATCATAAGGGAGTATAATTTCTATATTAGTGATGATCGTATGCATTCTACGGAGTTCGTGCAAGATTGCTTTTAGGTGTTCTACAATGATTTGACTAGAAGGGGCATATCGTTCTGTCAGCATATCATATGGTCGGATAACTGTGCGTCACAATTCAAGAACTCGCAGAATTTCTATTAGCTGAGTAGGAGGCATAATTTTACAAGTATTCAGCATATGTGGAACTTTTGTGAGGCCGGGCATGGAAAGGGGGAGCATGATGGTGCAGGAGTATTTATCAAAAGAGTCATAGCACAAGAAGAGTTAAAGTATAAATAGAATGCAAAGTTGACAGATGCAAAATTGATTGTCGAGTGGCGTAATGCTGCCATGGGTCCAGGTAATGAAGGTAAGTCTTCAGTTCGTAGATTTTTTTGGTTGATAGATGATACTAACATTACACCATATGAGGACTGCTCTATACTGATAGGATCAAGTGAGATGCACTCTTTCAGAAGCTTAATTACAGGTTCATGGAGTATCCATACATGAAATATGTCATGCTTTTATTCTTCCTATACAATTCAAGCCTGGAATGAGTGCGAGTCAAAGGAGCGGGTTAACGAATGGCAGTTAAGTTATCTTAGCCCACTTGACACGTATTGACCCCCGACGGCACTGGAACTAACACAGATAGAATCATTAGTTGACTTTGACCACATATCAGATCTAGTTCAACCAGGTAATATATCTATTTGCATAGTTTTTGAAATTCCTAATGTCATCTTACTTTGTAGTGTTTTTGTAATGTTGACTAATTTCATCTAATTTGCTACACATATCAATGTAGGGCATGTATATGCAGTTATTGCAGATGAAGATAATGAAGAGGGAATAGATTATTACTTATGTCATTGTGTTGAGGCAAAAAAGAAATTAGAGGCCCCAGTTACAGATGGAGAAAACATCGAATACCCTACAAGCTCAGTGGTTATTACTAGAACATGGCTTAGAAGGTACCCACATAAGAGTGTTAATGTTTGGTTGTTTCATGACTTTGACATGCATCAAAAGATTCTTCATTACTTGAACCTTGTCATGGCATCCAATGTTAATTTGATACAGTACCGGGGTAGACCTTTGAACAAAAGCTTGTGGAAGGTGTGTGAGTTTGACCATGAAGCAATACTTGACACAATAAAGAGTAGAGCAGACCCAGATGGTTCATTGGATTAATTTGTAAGTATTCACATTGATTTTGTAAAGTCATGTTACATTGAGTTGTAAGTATGCACATTAATTTGTAAGGTTTGTCTTTTTTTATTTCCTACTGCATTTTTACACATATACACATTTTTACATCATGTTATGCTTCATGGGGTTAGACCTAAGTGATGGATGAAGTTGATCCTGAGAATAATGTATAAAATCTAGGTAATGTATAAAATATAGGTGTCTCTAGGTGTCTTGGTTTCTAACTAGATAATAGGTGTCTCTAATTGTGTCTTAGGTATATACGATATGTCAATTAGGTAGATAGAGACTACAAAATAGGTGTCTTAGGTGTCCTACATCTGAGGAAAACTTTATCGACTTCAGTTGCACTAATGGTGCAGGGGCACCTAGGTTGTCATGCCTCCAAGAGGGGTCAAAAAATAAAATTTTGTTTTGATTGAGTCAATTGTATGCAATAAGGTCTTCTAAGACCATTTCATTTGTTTTTAAGTCACTTTGAGTCATTTGGGGTCAGTTTGAGTCTTTGAGTCCTGTTGCAAAAAAGTGTCAATGTTGTCAAGTTACACAAAACAACTTTTGCAGTTTTGGTGTCCTACTCCTGATGCGACCAAACTGACAGTTTCAATGCATCTAGATGGGTACGTTTAGGCTAGGCATGGTTTTTCACCTAAACATGTCAAAACAGTCCGAGCTACATTGTACCGATGATATCCCTAAAGAGTCCAAAGTGTAAAAAGGTAGCAATCTTTGATGAGATGTTACTTGAAAACCGTGTCACTTAGAAACATTATGTCTAAGGAAACACGATCACATAGAGTGCCTCTACAATAACCTCTCTTAGTTTTTTATATCTCTGAGGCATTTGCCCGTGGTGAAAGGTTTTCTGCTGCCCCAAAAATTGTTAGGAGGTAGTGTAAAGTTGCAAAGGGGTGTAACTTTTGTCCTGCTCCTGATGTGACCAAATTGACTATTCCAATGTGTCTGGATGGGTACATTAATGCTATGTATGGTCCTATTTTTCACCTAAACATGTCGAAACAGTTTGAGCTACATTGTACCGATGATATCCCTAGAGAGTCCAAAGTGCAAAAACATAGCAATCTTTGATGAGATGTTACTCAAAAACTGTGTCACTTAGAAACATTTTGTTTGAGGCAACGCAATCATGTAGAGTGCCTCTATAATAACCTCTCTCAGTTTTTTATATCTCTAAGGCATTTGCCCGTGGTGAAAGGTTTTCTGCTACCCCAAAAATCATCAGAAGGAGATAGTGTAAAGTTGCAAAGGGGTGTAACTTTCATCCTGCTCCTGATGGGACCAAAATGACTATTACAATGCATCCGGATAGGTACATTTATGCTAAGCATGGTCCTTTTTTTCACCCAAACATGTCGAAACAGTCTGAGCTACATTGCACCGACAATATCCTTAAGGAGTACAAAGTGCAAAAAGGCAGCAATCTTTGACGAGATGTTACTTGAAAACTGTGTCACTTAGAAACATTCTATTTGAGGCAACACAATCACATAGAGTGCTTCTACAATAACCTCTCTCAATTTTTTATATCCCTGAGGAATTTGCCCATGGTGAAAGGTTTTCTACTGCCCCAAAAATCATCAGAAGGAGGCAGTGAAATTTGCAAAGGGGTGTAACTTTCATCCTGCTCCTGATGTGACCAAACTGACTATTCCAACGCATCCGAATGGGTACATTTACGCTAGGTATGGTCCTATTTTTCACCCAAACATGTCGAAATAGTCTAAGCTACATTGTACCGATGATATCCCTGAAGAGTCCAAAGTGCAAAAAGGCAGCAATCTTTGATGAGATGTTACTTGAAAACTGTGTCAATTAGAAACATTCTATCTAAGGCAACATGATCATGTAGGGTTCCTCTACAATAACCTCTCTCAGTTTTTATATCTCTGAGGTGTTTGCCCATGGTGAAAGGTTTTCTACTGCCCTAAAAATTGTTAGGAGGTACTGTAAAGTTGCAAAGGGGTGTAACTTTCATCCTGCTCTTGATGCGACCAAACTGACTATTCCAACGTGTCTGGATGGGTACATTTATATTAGGCATGGTCCTATTTTTCACCCAAACATGCTGAAATAGTCTGAGCTACATTGTACCGACGATATCCCTAAAGAGTCCAAAGTGTAAAAAGATAGCAATCTTTGATGAGCTATTATTCGGAAACCATGTCACTTAGATACATTATTTCTAAGGCAAAGTGATCATGTAGGGTCCCTCTACAATAACCTCTCTTAGTTTTTTATATCTCTAAGGCATTTTCCCATGGTGAAAGGTTTTCTACTGCCCCAAAAATCGTTAGGAGGAGGCAGTGTAAAGTTGCAAAGGGGTGTAACTTTTGTTCTTCTCCTCGTGTGGCCAAATTGACAGTTCCAATGCATCTAGATGGGCACATTTAGGCTAGGGATGGTCCTATTTTGCACCCAAACATGCCGAAACAGTCTGAGCTACATTGTACCGGTGATATCCCTGAAGAGTCCAAAGTGTAAAAAGGTGGCAATCTTTGACGAGTTGGTACTCAGAAAATGTGTCACTTAGATACATTTCGTTTGAGGAAACGCGATCATGTAGGGTCCCTCTACAATAACCTCTCTCAATTTTTTATATCTCTAAGGTGTTTTCTCGTGGTGAAAGTTTTTCTACTGCCCCAAAAATCATGAAAAGGAGGTAGTGTAAAGTTGCAAAGGGGTGTAACTTTTGTTCTTCTCCTTGTGTAGTCAAACTGACAATTCCAATGCATCTAGATCAGTACGTTTAGGCTAGGCATGGTTCTGTTTCGCACCCAAACATGCCGAAACAGTCTGAGCTACAAACACTAACTAGTCTTCAATCTTCTAACGCTACAAATACCATGATATCCTGCATAAAGCTGTCTTTTAGCCTTTTATAAAGGCATGCCCATCAAATTCAACCACATAGAGATGATTGTTTGTATTCCAAATTCCTTTTAAATACTAACCTTCCAATCCTTTTTCCCATCCTCATATCAATTAAATATGACCTTTGATTATGATATGGCACTCAAGCTTATGAGTGTTTACAAGAGACATCGGTTGAGTTAGGTTGAAGGGCCGGTGAACTAATGACTTAAAGATCCTTTAGTAGGTTGATTTAAGTGATAGTAACTTCTGATTATAAGTCAATATTAAATTAAAACAAAAGTGCACTTTACACACGACAAGCAATTGAGGGTTTTAAAGTCTTAAGAAAACTAGATTCTTTTTAGGGTTTAATGCCCAATATGCAAACCCTAACTATCAATAAGATTATGATTATGAAAGCTTGTGTCTTCTCTAACTTCTTATTGCAAGAACAAAACCACATCCACCATGAATATAAACCTTGCATCATATCAACCTTTCAAGATAGACCTTATCATGAAAACCATATTCACAACAAAACCTTGCATGAACAAAACTACATCCATCATGAACATGAACCTTGCATCATATGAACCATGTTTGTCTTGTGCAGTATCAACATGAATTGAGAGACCTTATCATGAAAACCATATTCACAACATCATGTACCTCATGACCATCACCTACCTTGAATCACTGTATCACCTTATCAACATCATGGCATCAACCTTGACATCAATGACAAACAACCTTGACCCTTTGACTTTAATGACAACCTTGAACCTTGATTGTTGATGACTTATGGAAGCCTATAGCCCCAATGTTATGTTGCATACTAAAATTAGGTAAGACTCAATGTAATCTCATTACCTCACCTTATATGCAAGAGGAATTACATTTAATAACCACAATGGTCATTAGGTGCTCATAAGCATATGATTTTGACTATCTTATTCAAAACAACAAACATACTCTTTGCATCCCAATATGGTATAATAACAAGAAATTAAGAAATATTTTCAATTGACCAACTCATAAAAAGTATGGATCAACATACTCATTTGAATATTTTCAATTGAGCAACTCAAAGAATATGAATATTTTTTGTTCAACATGATGATTCATTTTTATTTTAAATACACCTTTTATCTTTTAGTTCCAAAATGAGGTTTAGGTGATACTTGAATAAAAATAGCTAGCTTATTGGATCAACAAACATCCCATGTAATACAATTAAACTTTAAATATTTGAAGTAGCCATCTACAAATATCCATTCAAACGTGGATTTATAATGCAAGTATGGATGCCCTTAATAAAAAAGATTTGTATTAACTAAATATCCATATAGGCATATATCAATATCTATCAATATAAGTATAACATATATACAAAATAGCCATATAGGCTTGTAAGAATGCCATATAGGCATACAATGTCAACTATATGCAATAAAAAATATATGTCCACAAATGCCATATAGGCATACAACAAAGGAACACAATAAAAAGTCATTCCCCTCTGGCTAGTGAAGAGAATAGATCACGGGCAGCCTTTGATCTTCTAGGGGATGGAGACGGATATGTGGGTGGTCTACTACGAACCTGAGGGCTACTCCTCCTATTTAGTTATTCCTGCATCTTTAGCTGTTACAATAAAAAGTATAGACACTAATATATAGAAATTACATGTTATAAAAAATGAAACATTTAACAAAATAATCACTTACCGCTACCATATAATCTATCTCCTCACTTGCCTTAGTAGCAGGAATAGGTGGTGGTGATGTCATATCCTATAGAAACCATCCAGATAGAAATTAAACTTCAAATCAATAATCTTTTGATTTTTAAAAAATAAACAACTATAACAATGAATGTAAATTAAAATTTACTAATCTACCTCATACCCTTGTCAATGGCATGGAGCTATGAATCGCAGAGGTCACACCATGTGTAGACACCCTAAAATGACCATGTTATTGCACTACTTGCATTTCATCATTTCTTCCTAATCACCTGCACTCAACGTTAATTAAATAATCTAATTATTTAATTAATTTCACCAAATTCTTCTAAATCACATACTTGCGACATTAATTAAATAAATTCTCTTTATTTAATTAATTAAATTAAATTCCTCTGTTATTCTTCCACAATTAAATAATTTTAATTATTTAATTAGATCATTATCCTCTTTCCAAAAATCAAGTCCACATTAATTAAATAAATCAATTATTTAATTAATTCATCACAAATTCTATCTTATCTACAATTAAATAATTATTACATTATTTAATTAAATCAAAACTGTTCTTCCACAATCATGCACAATAATTAAATAAATTTATTTATTTAATTTGCTTTCAAATCTTCTAAATTAAATAATTCTAATTATTTAATTATTTCTTCCAATAATATCTTCTCTAAATTTAAATAAATCAAATATTTATTTAAATTGCTTTTTCATCTAATTTGAGTTATCTCTAATATAACTCAAGCTTTCTATATTTAATAAAGTAAAGTATCTTCTAATTCTCATGTAAATCTCTTCTTCTTGTTTTAAATCACTTAACTGATCATTACATTCTGTTAGTTGCTTTAACTCATTCTTCTATTCTTGATAACTCCTCTCATGCAAAAGAAAGCAAGACACATGTCTTCTTCTCATTCGTTGCACGTTCCTCAACTTATCTCCTCCGTTGATTCTTTTGAATTATTTGGACCATTGATCGATCTTCATTAAAACCTATATAAAACCCCCTCATCTCCTTCATTATCTCTCTCTTCGATCGTATTCTCAGGCATACTTAACAAAGCTTTGAGCATACAAAATGCGTCGATTGAGCAACCTTACGATCTCTTAATATTGATCTTTGAGCACATTGAGCACACTACTTTCTTGTTGCAACTATGGTTTCGCAACTTCATTGAGCAATCCACACTTCTCCAAAAGGGAACAATACAGGTTTTGGTAAGAGCTTTCATTTTGTCTTTGATTTTATGATAATGGCTTTTACTTAGATTGGTTCACTTTATGTGATTGGTTTTTAGTTTTATTAGTTTAATTTAAATCAATTTTTCCTCATACACATTCTGGCACGCCCGGTGGGACCCACTAATCCCTTTGTTTCTTTGCGAAATTATTTTTTTGAAGTCACAGTACAGTACAATGCAAATGACATTGCAAAGCGCTTCTGGCAGATCATTAA
Organism: Cunninghamia lanceolata; assembly: GCA_027924645.1. Taxonomy (NCBI): domain Eukaryota; kingdom Viridiplantae; phylum Streptophyta; class Pinopsida; order Cupressales; family Cupressaceae; genus Cunninghamia; species Cunninghamia lanceolata. Next base: position 8,401,232 of record BSBN01000082.1, read on the forward strand.
GTGCTATTGGAGGCACAGCTCAGCGCCCTTGGGGGCACTACGGCACTTCTGGTAGCACAGAGCGGCACTTTCAGTATCACAAAATGGCGCTCCCGGTAGCATCGTTAAGCGCTTTTGGCTAAATTAGGTTTTTGACTTCGTTTTGTGTTTTTGCAGGGTTTTCTCGTTGCATATCTTATGGATTTGTCTGACAAGCTATTGTATTTGTCTTTCAAACCTACTTTTTGATACTTCCTAAGCTAATTTATTTAGGGGTATCTTCGGTATTTATGTTAATCTATTGTGTTGCTACACTTTCTAAGTTTTTTGGATTTCATGATTCAAATCTATCAGATATTATTTCTCAGAACAGTAGATCAATCATGAAATCCCATTTTGATCTAGTTATTTTGATAAGAACTAATCTTTTTGTGATTTGAGACTGTGTAGCGCATTTGGTATAAGGTAATTGCGCTTTCAAATACACAGTAAAGCACTTCTAGACTTTTTTCAGCGCTTTTGGTATTATCCTTCAACGCTTCTAGTAAAAATTGCAGCGCTTTTGGCATAACAGTATCGCGCTTCTGGATGCACAGTATAGTGCTTATGGATATTGTTCAGCACTTGTGGTAATATTCTCTGATGCTTCTGGTCTGTGTCACAGCGCTTTTTGAAAATACAGTAAGTCGCTTTCGGTAAGAGAGTGCAGCGCTTTTGGTCAAGTTGATTTGTCTTTTGCTAACTTGTGAATTTTTGGTGGAACTAAATAACTTGTTGCAGCTTCTTATTACTCACGCAGAGCAAATAGGTGTTTTTAACATGTTCATGCAGGACGAGCATTGAAGAACTTTTGATTTATCTCACTAAGTCTTAGAAACACATTGCATGCTTAAAAGGATAATTGAACAAATCATTTTCCTTGCAATCTAAGTCTTAGGAACATACTGCTTTTCTTAAGGGACAATGGACATGTATGCACAAACACCTCAATTTTCTAAGGGACAATGGACATGAATCCCAAACACTTCATTTTCATAAGGGACAATTAACAACTACAAATGTGTGTGTGCCTAAATTAGTTGCACCTTATTTTTCTTATAACGGGACAATTGAACCTTTGTTTGACGTGCTTGCTCTTACATTTCTGTACTTCCTTTAGAAGGGCCTACTTTTGGATTATGCTTCATCCAAAAGGGACAACCCTAAGTGGAGTTTTCCTTTAAACCGCTATATAAGAGGGATAAGGTGAAAGCCAAGTCCTAACCGACGTCAGCCTTACCTTGTGGTGCTAAACTGAAAAGAGGTGTACTAGCTCTTTGTGGAAACAATTTTCACATTGAGCGAAGTGTTTGATACTCTTAGTAGGATTGGTTAAAGCTTTTAGTAGCTTGTTGCATTGCTCGTAAGGTGTTGGTCCCTCAAAGTCACTAAGAACCATTTTAGATAGAGACTACCCGACCTACCTCCGAACATTGCGGTAATCATCAGTGCAAGGGGAATCGATTTAAGCCCTTAAGATACTCACCATTGGCTCCCTTGAGAAGAGATAGTATTCCCTTGGCCATAAAGCTCTTGTGACCTACTTGAGCTTTCCAAGGGGAGGGTGAGATATCCCTACTTATCGTCTCTCGCAAAGATACTAAATATCTGAAACCTTTATGGAATGATATTTTTTATCGATGGAGTATTAAGCCGTGAGCTGATCTACTGCAATGAAACCTTGTCTCTAGGGATAAAAAGTACTTGTTATTGATTGCAATTGTCTTATACCTGTGGAAACATTGGGCTTGTTTGGAGCCTCGAACGTACACTATCTATTGTGTCAGTCCCTTGTTTGTGCCAACAATTGTTTGCTGTGTTTTCTTTTGCCAACTAAATCCAATCAGAAACAGAAACAATCTATCAAAATTTTGCCTTTTAGAAACATCAGACACTACTTCAGCGCCCCTGGTATTACAGATCTCGCCTTTGGTAGTACAGTAGATCACCTTTGGCATAGCAGTATTTCACCTCTGGTAAAACTCTACTTCAACGCCCTTGGTATAACAGTAGCTCGCTTTTGGTCACTGTAGCTCACCTTTGGCATAGCAGTATCTCACTTCTGGTAGCTCAGTCCATCACCTTTGGTATCACAGTAGCATGCTTTTGGTTGCATAGTCCTGCGCCTCTAGTCAAACAGTATAGTGCTTTTGGTCCAGTACTTTGTGCATCAGAGTTTGTCTGTTTCTCAAAGCACATCACAGAAATCCCAGCATTACCTTTTGTCCTAGTGTATCCCATGGTAACCACTAGGCTCCAGCAAACTATGAAGTCCAAGCAAGTTGGCCCTAGGAAGCACAAATCACCTCCTTGCACACCACAATCAGGTCGTCTCAACATTACTCCCAAGGTTACTCCTAGTACACCTGCGGAAAAACCAATCAGCTCTCTGAACATGCCGCACATTGACCACTCTAGCACTCCTCAAGAAGGTAGGGTCCCTTTGGTAAGTAACCCCCAATGCACCACCGGCTTGCCTCCAGATTTTGTCCCACAAGGTTATACTGTAGATCTAGCCCCATCTCAAGAAGAGCAACACTTTGAAATAGGTCAATCCTCTCAAGCAGATGAGCAAGATCTTGACGAATTCATACAAGAGCCTAGAGTCGTGGCCGCCTTTGACAAAATCCTTAGTGAGAACCAGGATCGTTTCTTTCGCTTACTTGCAGAGCAAGGAGCCAAGTTATCTCAGGATTTTGATTTATCCTCTCTCAAGGAGACAAACAACACATTGAGTGCCATACAAGCGGTGCAAACCATGTCCACGATGACTATGCCCTTACCTGTACAAGGCTCGCAGTATCAGAATCCCCTTTTTCAAAACTCAACGAGAGAAAGGGCCGTATCACCGCTTCTGACTCCTATGGAGATCTATAACAACCAACAAGAAACTATCCAATGTCAAGCAGAGTTAGCTAAGCAAGCCACCTTAGCTCGATCAAATGTGCAACCACCTCCTAAAGTGTCCACCCCAATCACAAGTGGAATCTTGGTTATCCCATCACAGATAGGTTTCCCACCAAATTACAATCCGGGGAACAATTATGTAGCCATGCAACAAGGGTCTCAACAAATACCACCTCCTATATCATCAAACCTTCATGTCTCTCAACCAATTAGAGTCATGCAACCCCAACCACAACATTCCTCTCTCTCATCCTCAATCAACCCCAACCACAACATTCTTCTACTCTCATCCTCAATCAACCCCAACTGTCGCAAATCACTTCTACCTATGCCCCTCCTCCACAACGTTCATCCTCGCTCAACTTCTTTCACACATTGCCTAGCCACTCTCAACATTCCCAACATCAAGTTTCCCAAAGCTATGTGCCGCCATCACAACCTAATCAAACGCACTTTAGCTTTCCTCCACCCAACTCTTTTCTTCAACCATCACAAAGCCAACATTCTTACCTAGTGCCACCTCCACCTCTGCCAAATCAAAACCTCCAATTCCAACCCAATCTGAACCAAATGTACAACCCATATGATCCCAATCAATCTTACGACCCTTATAACACCAGTGTGCATGGCTTACATTATAATCTTCCGTATGGGCAACACCAACCACTTTTTGGACAACAGGAGATGTTACCAACCCCTCCCATGACTATGGAGCTAAAGATCACAGAAGTTCAACAGCAGCTATATGATCTTACGTTTGGCCACACCAAAAAGACCTTCTCTTTAGAGGAAGTGTGTCCTTATCCTTTTGATCGGTCATTACCAATGATCCCTTTTCCTCAAAATTTCACTATTCCCAAGTTCGATAAATACAAAGGAAAAGGTGACCCAAAAGACCATCTTAGGGAATTCTATCTTGCTTGCTTCAAGGTCTCACATAACGACACATATCTTATGCGTCTCTTTCCTCGCAGTCTTGGAGGTCAAGCAATAGAATGGTTCTCACACTTACCCATGGGTATCAAGTCTTTCAACGAGCTAGCAGAGAAGTTTGCCACCCACTTTTCTTACAATGCGGAGCATGAGATTTCCATGACCGATCTATGCAACAATAAATAGAAAAATGGTGAAACTTTCATTTCTTTCCTTCAATGATGGAGACAAATGGCTAGCAAATTCCCTTTCAAGATTCCAGAGAAACAGCTTGTTAGCATATTTGTGCAGAACCTCAACCAAGAGTTAGGTCTCCATTTTCAAATTCTTAGTGCTACAACCTTCGACGAAATCACATACAAGGGAATCAACATTGAAAAAGCCCTCATTGCTAAGGGTGTGGTCAAAATCTTCAAAGAAACGAAAGACAACGCTCCTCATCAACAATCGAATGATAAACCCAAATATTGGAACAAAAACAAAAATGTGGTTAACGACGATGTGGTTGATTCTAAACATGTCCAAACTTTGCAAACACCACTGCAGCTCTCCAAACCAAGTCAAGCTCCACCTCAACAACAGCAGCAATAAAGGCAACCTTATCAAAACCAACAACAATGACAACAAGAGTGGCCTCAACAAGATTACCCTCCGCGACGTCAATTCACTCCCTTGGGAGTGCCCATCGAATCAGTCTTACAACAAGCTTTGCAGAAAGGGCTCATCACCTTACCTGATGCTCCCCCATATGGCGAGCCTATTTATAAAATTGCACATTATAGAGACAATGAATATTGTGAGTTCCATAGGAGCAAAGGGCATCGAACCGCATCTTACATGAAACTCAAGCACCTCATCCAAAACCTCATCGATGGTAATCAAATCACTTTTGAGAATGAATCACCAGTTCAACACATGAACAAAGACCTCGATATGTACAAGGAACCATTCCCTCATCATGGTCCACCTCCTCCTCAGGATAGAGGTAAAGGTATCAATCATGCTTCCACATCCTTCGATTCCATTGTAGGTCGTTTTGAAGAGAGTCGCGTGTCTACCCTCACAATCAAAGGCAAATCTACGGATTGTGCTGTTACTACTCATCGTGGTCATGTCACCATTCGTGGTCCTACACCTAGTCTTCTGGTTCAATCTGATTATAATCTTGTCGAACATCTAGGGAGAACACCAGCACAGATCTCTATTTTGGACCTTCTATGGTCATCACCTGCACATAGAGTAGTGCTAGAAAAAGCCCTCCAAGAGTCTTCAGTTCCTAACAACATAGCGATCACAGATTTCCAAGCTATAGTAGGTAACATTGCTTTGCCCTACAATGTGGTCTTCTCTGAGAAAGATCTCCCATCCCATGATCCTTGTCACAATGATGCCCTTCATATTGAAGTCCTCATCCATAAGCACAAAATCAAACACATCCTCATAGATGGTGGTGCTGGTCTCAACATCTGTTCTTTAAAGTTACTAAAGCAATTGGGATATTCTGAGGATCACGTCAACACTGATCATAGTATTACAATCAAGGGGTATGATGATGCAGAACATCGTTCAGAAGGTGTTATTCGCTTGCCTATACAACTGGGCCCTATCATGCTTGAAACCAGGTGTCAAGTCCTTGATATTGAATTGCCTTACAACATTATCCTAGGCCGCCCATGGATCCATACAATGAAGGTTGTTCCCTACACATACCATCAGTCTCTCAAGTTCCCATTCAATGGTATGGAGATAACTATCCCAGGAGACCCTAATCCTTTTGAATTCTGTCGTGTCTTGCAAGGAAGCTATAAGAATTGCAACCAAGTGCCTAAAAATGACAAAGCCCTTGAATCCCCACTATATGTTGATCCTGAAACTCTGACGCAAGCCTCTACAAGTGAATCTACACCCCTCCCCAAAATCATAGCTCGCATCCAAGATTAGGCTTTGGCACTTACGATATCTCAAAATCTTGTTGTGTAGGGTAGATGCCTTTATCCCCAAAATCTTATGGCCAACCACCCATTGCCAAAGTAACCAAAAAAGTAGCTATTCCTCCCCCAACATTCCTAACCCAATTCCAACATAGACAGTTATTGGAAGAGGAAGCTATTGAGGATATTTCTTCTTGGCTCTGTAAGGAGAAAGAACCAGTCACAATACCAGTCAAGCAATACGGCAATGGCTTAAGAATAGTAAAAAACATGGGCTATAAAGGCAAGGGTGGCCTTGGGAAACAGAATCAAGGAACTATGGAACCCATTGTTGTGACAAAGAAGCTAGACAAGAAGGGATTAGGATTTGGTAAGAAGGTACCACATGCCTTGGACATCGAGTATATCCTCGACGAGGTAGCTGACACTTTTCCCGCCGATTCGACGTCTATAGAGGATATCATCGATGACTCGTCCCTCCATATGACCAACCTCTTCACAGAATCCTCCATTTTTACGCTATCCTCCGTATCCTTAACTTCCACCACCAGCACCTAGAATGTCACACTTGTCTACCTTGAACTTATCGATTGGGACCAACAAGGGTCCCCCGTGATAGATGTATTTCAGAATGAGGAAGCTTTAGCTGAGTTCATGGGACTTCAGGAAGGTATCCCTCTTGGCGATCATAAAGTAGGTTTTGTAATGGAACTAGAGCCAACAGCTTATTTTGGTGAGAATGCCAAATCCTCCAGTTGCAAAAGTGAAAATAAAGAAAGATCTCTAGGTGAAAACCACACTGTGGCACCTTCGGATCACAAAATAGTAAAAATAAAGGACATATCCAAAGGTGAAAACCCAACTATGGCACCTAAGGATGGAGGATTTGACCTTCCCCTACCATCTAAGTATCAAGAGAAGTCAGCTCTCCTGGTGGAAGATTCTACAGAGATAAACCTGGGCACAGAGCAAAATCCAAAGACTGCATTCCTAGCAGCATCATTATCAGAAACAGAGCACAAGAACCTTAACACATTCTTCTTACAGAGAACCATCAACTTTGCATGGACCTATGCTAATATGCTAGGGCTAGACCCTAAGCTAGTTGTTCACTATCTCGCAGTTGATCCAAAAGTGAAACCAGTCAAGTAAAAGCTGAGAAAGATGCACCCACAAATATCTCTCTTGGTAAAGGTGGAAATACAAAAGCTGTTAGATGCAAAGTTTATACGACCAATCGACTATTCAGATTGGGTCTCAAACATTGTACCTGTATCTAAACCCAATGGGCGCATCCGCATGTGTAATGATTTCAGAGACCTTAACAAAGCATGTCCTAAAGACTACTTTCCACTACCAAACATTGACATTATAGTAGACTTGATAGCAGGTCACGAGATGCTTTCTCTCATGGACGGATTCTCGGGTTACAATCAGATACAGATAGCAAAAGAAGATCAACATAAAACAACCTTTACTTGTCCTTGGGGCAATTATTGTTGGTGTGTCATGCCTTTTGGTCTAAAGAATGCAGGAGCAACCTATCAGAGAGCAATGACAATGATCTTCCATGATCTCTTTCATCACATCATGGAAGACTATGTTGATGATATACTGGCTAAATCTTCTAGGGTGGATCACATACAGGTTCTAGGACAGATCTTTGACAGGCTTGAAAAATACCAAGTAAGACTCAATCCAAAGAAGTGTGTATTCGGTGTAACATCAGGGAAGCTGTTGGGATACATTGTATCTCGTAGAGGCATCGAAGTCGATCCAGTGAAAGTAAAGGCTATAGTGGAGATGCCTCCACCCAAGAACCTTAAAGCACTAAGGAGCCTTTAGGGAAGGTTGCAGTCCATCAGGTGATTCATCTCACAGCTAGCAGATAAATGTCAACCATTTCGACACTTACTCCACAAGGATGTCTCATTCCGATGGGATTATAAGTGTCAAGCAGCGTTTGATCAACTTAAAGAGTATCTAGCTACACCTCCTGTATTGGTTCCACCAGTCGCAGACAAACCTTTGATATTATATATCTCTACCACAAACTCGGCCCTAGGGGCCCTGCTAGCACAAAATGATGAATCAGGAAAGGAGCATGCAATTTATTACATTAGTAGAAACTTGGTGGGATATGAGCTCAATTATTCACCAATGGAAAGGGCTTGTTTTGCAGTAGTGTTCACCTCCCAAAAGTTGCAGCATTACATGCTAAACCAACATACAAATCTGATAGCAAAGATTGATCCCTTGAAATATCTACTAGCAAACGTAGCTCTCACAGGTAGACTAGCTAAGTGGGTCATGATCCTTAGTGAGTTCGATAATGAGTACACGGATCGTAAAGCAATCAAAGGACAAGCCCTCGTAGATCAACTAGCAGAAGCACCTATGAAAGATGCACATCCTATGGTAGCAAACTTTCATGATGAAAATCTCTTCACTCTTGCTAAATCCATAATGTGGAAGTTGTATTTTGATGGTTCTTACACACAGCATGGATCAGGAGCCGGCATCTTATTTGTTACACCTCAGAATGACTACATTCCAAAGTCATATCGGCTTGCATTCCCTTGCACCAACAACATAGCCGAGTATGAAGCACTCCTTATAGGTCTCAATATAGCAGTTCAATGGGACATCACAGAATTACAGGTATATGGAGACTCACAGCTAGTCATTCACCAAGTCACAGATGAATACCAAACAAAGGATGAAAAGTTGGTCCCCTACAAGCAACTAGTGGATGCCTACAAACTACACTTTTCTAGCATCACATTTGAGCAAATTCCAAGAGAGCATAACAAAGCTACAGATTCTATGGCTTTTGTAGGGTCACTGATTGACATGCCTACAAATACACAGAAGTGTGAATTTTTGATTGAGCAATTGTTGATACCAGTCGTCGATGTTCCTATTACTAAAATCATCTGCGAACTTGTTGGTCCCAATTCCCCATGGTATGAAGATATCTATGAATACCTCAAGAACAAAACCTTTCCCCCTGACCTATCATCCACCCAACACAAAACCTTTATCCGTCAACCTCCTGTTACATCATTCTGGGTGATACACTATATCACCGGAGTCTCGATGGTATCCTCTTACGATGTCTTAACGCGGAAGAAGCCGAAGCTACCCTACGAGACATACACGAAGGTGTCTATGGCGCACATTCTACCGGTCCTGATCTTGCTAAGAAGATACTTAGAATAGGTTATTACTGGCCTAAAATAGAGCAAGACACTGCACAATTTGCTAAGAAGTGTCTACAATGCCAGCAGCATGGAGATTTGATTCACGCACCAGCTCATGAATTACAACCTGTGACAACTCCATGGTCTTTTTCCCAATGGGGTCTCGACCTCATAGGACAAATCCACCCTTCCTCCTCAAATGGCCACAAGTTTATCATTACCGCCACTGAGTATTTCACGAAGTGGGTGGAAGCCATTCCTATGACCTATATCACTGGTAAGCAAATAGCCAAGTTTATCCTAAACTACCTCATATGCCAATATGGTATTCCCCAAGCCATTGTCACTGATAATGGGAGACTATTCAAGAACCAAGATGTCCATGCCTTGTGCACACAATACAATATCCAACATCGCTTCTCAACTCCCTACTATCCGCAGAGTAACGGCCAAGCTGAGGCTTCCAATAAAACCATTCTCAAAATCCTCAAGAAAATAGTCAATGAAGCTGGTCGTGATTGGCACTTGCAACTCAATCCCACCCTATGGGCCTACCGTACTAGTATCAGAACACCAATTGGTGCCACACCTTATGCCTTGGTCTATGGCTCTGAAGCCATCCTACCTATAGAGGTCAAGATCCCATCCCTCAGAGTATCCATGCAGGACTTGATCGGCGGAGACGAGTATCGCACTTCCAGATTAGCTGAGCTTGAACTACTAGATGAGAGGCGCCTTGCCGCACTTAATCATCTCCATGTCTATCAAAACTGCCTCCGGCATAATTACAACAAAAAGATCAAAGAAAGACAGTTTCGAGTTGGTGATCTGGTACTCAGAGAATCAGAGAAATCAAGCAGATCGCGAAAAGAAGGGCAAGTTTGAGCCTAACTGGTTAGGTCCCTTCATTGTCACAGCAGTATATGGATCAGGAGCTTATACTTTAGCTACACTTGACGTCATTCCTCTAGATGAGCCACTTAACAGTGTCCATCTCAAGAAGTTCTATGCCTGATCCTCAGAATATTCTAAAAAAAAAAATCAAAAAAAAAATCTGTCCTCTAGTGAAAACTTGGCAAACAGGTGCTATGTGTAGAGTCAGTACCCATCGTCTATCGAGTCTTGTCCACTCCGTGTCCAGTGCACAAAGCACACCTTTCCATCCATCCATAATAAAACCATTGACTTTGTTTGCATTTCCATCTCCCTATCTAGTATAGCTTGGAAATTTGTCAATGTCCATCATCGTCACCCGACGTCTTGATCCTTGTCTACAGTTAACACTGTCCTGTCCTAGGTCAAGTCTTTCTGTGTCTTCTTCGGTAGTCACCCATACAGTTTCCTCTACCAGAATGGGGGCAACTCTTTCCTTAACTTAGGTCTAGGATTGGTTCCTTGTTCGTGGTTCGCAGCACACTCTTCAATCTTTCTCCTTTCTATAGATAACCCCCTTTAACAGACACATCGCTCCTACAATAAGGCTATTATCTTCTCAACCCTTTTTCTACATCATCACACCAACCAGAACTACATATCATCTCTTCTCAGTCTTAAAGTACCTTGATCCCATGGATATGGGTATGTAGGTAGTCTGGAATACGAAGGACGTTTCCAGTACTCAGGTACATAAGATCCCCTCCTCTTCATCTTGACCCATCTCATCACTCTGTCTAGAACTACGTATTTATCACTTTCATCGTTCATCGTCGTGTGCCTTGATCCCATGGATATAGGGTATGTAGGCAGTCTAGAATACAAAGGATGTATCTAGTACTCAGGCACACACGATCCATCATTCTCCACCCACCCCAATCCATTAGCACTGTCATCCTTCTAGGCTTCCATTTGTCAAAATCCATTCGCCTCAACTTGACTAACTCAATCAACCAGCTAGCACATCCTTTCAAAGCAAAAGTCCTTAACAAACTTGAAGCAAAGCAGCTTCCTTCCAGAGTCTTCTACTGTCCTGCATACCGATTGCCAACATTAGCTAAGTCCCACTTAACCAAAGCCCTAGATCAACAAGCTTGTCTTCTGCAAAGTGTTCCATGATCAAGACCAACACACGCGTCTCCTGCGACATGTGGCATTTCCTATAGCAAGATATTGTCTTTTTAGGTAGATAGCACCCTTTAATGGACACAGAGTTCCTACGATAAGGCTGTTATCTTCCCTATCCAATCTATCCTGAGCAACCTCTTTGGCAAGAGAATATGTTGGCTGTATATTTACTTTGTAAGTCAGTCAATTTACTTTTTGGTTTATCTTTTTGTTCCTTTTTCCATTACCTATTCAAAGCTAACTTGATTTATCTATAATCTTGGTATGTTGCGATGCAGTATGGATTGGGGGCATTGTCATTGCTTTCTATGTGCCGTGTTTGAGGAATGATCTTTAGTATCTTTCTTAGCATTCTAGTTATCTTGTGTGTGTTAAGACCTAGCATCTTACATATTTAATACTCTTCTTACATTTGCATGTATTGAAGTTTATTTTATGTTCAAGACTATGGCTTATTCACATGTTCCAACAAGGTTATATTATGTCTAAAGGATCTAAGTTCAAACCGCTTGCTTGCAGAGTCAACGTCCATGCACTTGGATATTACTGCACCTTGGTCTTTTATACCTTGGTGGCGAATTATCCACGTGCTATATCAAAATAAGGATTGCTCTTTATATACAACTGTGAAACCATTGCAACAAGCTCATCCATTTACACCATCCATTCATCCATGGCCTTATATAGTTTTCAAACAAAGATCGATCAACTGTCTTTCTCTCATGTTCTCTCCTATCTCCTTTCTTCTATTTATCATCAATCCAACCTCGTCTGTCTCCAACAAAATCTTCTAGTCGAGCGTCAACATAGTTCTTCTATCGCTTCCCTATCTTTCCTCTCGAGGGGGCACTCTACGCCAGCTACACTGGGGCAACTAGCTACACTGGGGCATCAAAAATTGTATCATGTCTTCAACTATCAATTTTTTTGAAGCAACACTGTAAACTGCATCGCATCAAAGAGGGGCAAAATGTAGACACCCTAAAATGACCACGTTATTGCACTACTTGCATTTCATCATTTCTTCCTAATCACCTGCACTCAACGTTAATTAAATAATCTAATTATTTAATTAATTTCACCAAATTCTTTTAAATCACATACTTGCAACATTAATTAAATAAATTCTCTTTATTTAATTAATTAAATTAAATTCCTCTGTTATTCTTCCACAATTAAATAATTTTAATTATTTAATTAGATCATTATCCTCTTTCCAAAAATCAAGTCCACATTAATTAAATAAATCAATTATTTAATTAATTCATCACAAATTCTTTCTTATCTACAATTAAATAATTATTACATTATTTAATTAAATCAAAACTGTTCTTCCACAATCATGCACAACAATTAAATAAATTTATTTATTTAATTTACTTTCAAATCTTCTAAATTAAATAATTTCAATTATTTAATTATTTCTTCCAATAATATCTTCTCTAAATTTAAATAAATCAAATATTTATTTAAATTGCTTTTTCATCTAATTTGAGTTATCTCTAATATAACTCAAGCTTTCTATATTTAATAAAGCAAAGTATCTTCTAATTCTCATGCAAATCTCTTCTTCTTGTTTTAAATCACTTAACTGATCATTACATTCTGTTAATTGCTTTAACTCATTCTTCTATTCGTGATAACTCCTCTCATGCAAAAGAAAGCAAGACACATGTCTTCTTCTCATTCGTTGCACGTTCCTCAACTTATCTCCTCCATTGATTCTTCTGAATTATTTGGACCGTTGATCGATCTTCATTGAAACCTATATAAACCCCCCTCATCTCCTTCATTATCTCTCTCTTCGATCATATTCTCAGGCATACTTAACAGAGCTTTGAGCATACAAAATGCGTCGATTGAGCAACCTTACGATCTCTTAACATTGATCTTTGAGCACATTGAGCACACTACTTACTTGTTGCAACTATGGTTTTGCAACTTCATTGAGCAATCCGCACTTCTCCAAAAGGGAACAATACAGGTTTTGGTAAGAGCTTTCATTTTGTCTTTGATTTTATGATAATGGCTTTTACTTAGATTGGTTCGCTTTATGTGATTAGTTTTTGGTTTTATTAGTTTAATTGAAATTGATTTTTCCTCATACACACCATGCTCCATTGCCCTATGAACATCGGGAGGTGTCTCTGCAGCCTACATAATCTAGAAATAAAACAACATTATTCAATTACAAAAACTATAATAGTGATGCAAATCATGGCTCCTAACATACACACACATTCATCTAAACATGGAAGTAGACACAATAAACCACACAAGTCACATACAAAAATCTAGTAAGTACAATTCATTCATTAAACTATTTATTTTATTACCTTCGTGAAGCTTTGAAGTCCACCACCGCTGGCAGGTATTGCCATGAAATCTCTAATATTAACCTATTCAACATACAAAATTAGATATTAGAATACCATTCATATAACGATGCTATTCACATGTAATATTTATAATTGTTTACTAATTACATACCCCGATAGTAAATGATGTAGTGTAATATGCAAGTGGAGAACCACTGAAAACTGCATCAATGCTATGACCCTAAAATTTTATTAAAATTATCAAACTAAATTAGTTAATCTTGCATTTCAAAAATAAAATTTAATAAATTAAATTCAATAAACTTGCTAATATTTACCTGAGTATCAAGGTTGAAAGTCTCACTCAAGAGGGTATCTATCATCACCATCTGCTCAGCTACAGATGTAGCCTATGCACCTGCGTCCTGACTATCCATGGGGTCATAACCACAGGCTGACCCGCAAGTCTGACAAGCATGGGGTGGGACCCTACTCCTCGCACTATCTCCCAACCCATGCTGTGCTTCAGGACTAGCATGCTCTATGATGCTCTCGGTCAAGGCACTAATGGACTGAAGTGTATAGACCTCAACACTCTCCTTCACAATGGAAGGGATAGAAACATGCTCATGGGCTAGTCTACTGATTACTCATCTCACTGGCCGCTATGGGTCAACACGTGCCCCTGGTCTATCTTGTGCTGACCCCCCACCTCTACCCTAGAAGTCCTGCATATCAAAATAGTTTAGCACTTTATTGAGGACAAACTCGTAGTAGAGTTTCCTTAAAAAGTATTGTGGGACCTCATTATTATTGCATGGAGGATGGTCAAAAACTATCCACCACCTCTGCCCAAAATTGTCCCTTATTGCTTGGTTGTTACACCAATGGATAGGGAACCTCTTGCATGTAATGGGTGGAGGTTGATTTGTTTGTGGGTTTGTGAAAATGGAACACAAGTCTAATTTTGTAATTTGTAATTCTTCCACATCTTCATCTGATAGCTTGTCTACATAATACTCTCTAAACTCTCTCCTCTTATCTGACCAACTAGATATTTGCTTGCTAATTGAATCTACATTTGATAACATAGATTCAAGAGATTGAGCAAGCATGGACCTATGCAAGGTTGAAGTTGAAGGATCTTTCAACCTTGCAATTATGTCTTCAATTTTTTTTTTTTTTTTCCCCATTAGATTTTCTTGTGTTCCAGGGGCATGTCGAGGAATGGATGGAGGAGTTTGTTGTTCGGCAAGTATTTCCTCTTCAAGATTTTGTGGATTTTAAGGAGGGGGAGGAGGAGGAGGAGGAGGTGCATTAACATTTCTTGACAATTAAGGAAATTTATATCAAAATCAACTCAAACCTACCTATTTAGAAATAAATTCAAACAAAAAAATAAATAAAACTCACTCATTTGGCCTGCTTGACGTCATGGCAGCATTTTGGTGATGAATCGGTAAGATTTTGGTGTTAAATCAAGTCTTCAAAAATGTGAGCGTGCTTCTTAGGGTTTGCAGGCCGCAGGTGTAGAGGAAGTTAAAAAAATGAAATGAGTACAAATACTCTTTTTTTATATATAATCAGTCATAACGCGCTCGCGTTATGTATTAATTTTTTTTAAAAAAATTTGGCCACTTTTTGGCCCCCCAACTT
The DNA here is from genome assembly GCA_027924645.1 of Cunninghamia lanceolata. NCBI lineage: Eukaryota > Viridiplantae > Streptophyta > Pinopsida > Cupressales > Cupressaceae > Cunninghamia > Cunninghamia lanceolata. The sequence continues at coordinate 8,416,259 of BSBN01000082.1, forward strand.
TTTACACTTACCCTTCTTATCATAGGAACTATGATTAGTGAAATCAAAATGAGATGAAAAACACAAAACAAGTGCATAAAAACAAATGTTATACCTCACTATGACTCACAAATCCAAGATAGGGTGGTAGAAGCATGCACCCAAGAGCTCCTAGATATACCCTAGATAATGTATTCAATGTGAAATGCTCAATCTAATGCAACTCACAAGCTAGCTCAAGAGAATTTTTGGAATGATAACTCTACTTAGAAATTGGATGATCAAATGGCTTGGAGGATGTTGTATTTATAGGCATTTTGGAGAGATTTTGATCCAATGGTTGAGATTGATTTGGGAGATCAAAGGTGGAAGGTGAAAGTGATGTGGAGGGCTAGGAATAAAGATGAATTTTTAATTCATCTTGGGAAAGGGTGAATTAAATGAGGTTGGGTGAGATGGATTTTATGTGAATTAAAAATTTACATGGGGAAGGGTAATATGAATTTAAAATTCATTTGGGGAAGAGTGGATATTAATGCTTATGACAAGTGTAATAGGTTTTAATGAGGGTTATGACACGTGTATAAAAAATAGATTTATATGAGATATATTTCAATTTTTTATTTGGAGGATGTGGGGAAGGGTGTTAATTGAGGTTTGACCATCTTAATTAGAGTGGGTAATTAAATAATAGATATTTAATTAACTAGGGTAGGGATAGGTTGATTAATAGGCTAAATTAATTAGATAAACATGATTTACCTAATTAATTTAGATTTAGTGAAAAGGCGGAATTAACCAAATAAATATTGCCTATTTATTTAATTAATTGGCTAAGGTTGAACTATTGAATTAATTAAATTAATCCAATTGTGGGGGATAAAATAATGAAAAATTAGGTGATGAAGGGATAATTAATTAAATAAAAATTTAATTAATTAATTAGAAGGGAAATTGGTATGTTTAGAGATGTCAAGAGTCGGTTTGATGGTGAAGACATTTTTAGGTGTCCACATTTGCTCCTCTTTGACATGGTGTCAGGTCAAAGAAAAATATGCCCCAATTGCCAGGAAGGAATGAAATGAGTGAGGGATGCCCCCTCGAGAGGTCGGTGAAAAAATAAAAATGTTTTCAAGCGAGCTCTTGAAAGGACAAGCCGGGGGTGAAACATGGATAGGGGAGAGAAAATCAAGTTGATAGGAAGAAAAATGGGGAAAAACGGTTGTGATCTGCACCTTGGGGAAGCAAAACTGTGTGGAGGGATGGCATGTCTTACTATAATTAGACGAGTGGGCCCTAAGAGTGCCACATTTGCACAATCAAGACACTTAGAAGAAGGAGAGAAGAGGAGATGGCTGAGTGCAACCCCATGTTCCCATGATATATGCACATTTCTAATCACTTCTAACTGTACGGGAGATCATTGGAGGCTGGACCACAGGTAGGCCCTAACCGTGGCTTTGTCATTTTCTACTTTTTTCACAATTTTTTCTTTAGGAAATAGGGTTTTTAGGTTTTAGCACTGTCAGGTTGTCGACTGGCGCAAAAAGGGGTGTGGATTAGCACCATCCTTTGGATTGGTGATATCTGATTGGGATAGGAAAGAGGTGAATTGGCACCAAAACATGACATTTTGGCACGATCATCTGTTTTAGTGCAATATCGCTCAGGGCTAGGGTTTGCTGGATTAGCACCAAAAGGGGATTAGGGTAGCACTATCATATGGATTGGCGCAAAGGTCTAAACTAGTGCTATGTTATAGATTAGCACTAAACTGGAAAGTAGTGCTATCCTCTGGATAGGCGCTATCAGTAAAAGCAATGCAATCCCTTGGATTGGTGCTAAAGGGTTAAGTGACGCAATATTCTAGAATGGTACAGAAACTCTACGCAGTGGCACTATACTTTGTTTTAGAGCCATATGGGGGTTAAGCAGTGCCATCTGTAAAGTTGGCACAAAAGGGAGGTATTTTGGCACCAAAATTGATTTGGCTTCCAATAGAAGAAAGGTGATGTGAGAAGTTTGGTTTTGGAAGAATAGGGAGGGTTCTGACAAGCATTTGTGGATGTAGGTGACGAGGTCTTTTATTGTATATTCTCAGGACTGATGAGTGCCTTTAGTGATGGATCTTTTTGATGCATTTGATGATGCTATGCGAGGTCGACTGGTGCGACTAGGGCTTTTGACACCTGCACAGATGCTGGTGCTATGAGCTCATAGAGCTCTGATGACAGCTCTCCTAGAGTGTTACCACCCTGAGACATGTTCTTTTCTGCTTCCTACGGGAGAGATCACTATCACATTTGAGGATGTCTATCGCATCCTCAAGATACCCATTCATGGGCAGTGAGTGATATATGATATGAGGAGGGAACGGAGGGCTCTACTTAGAGTTTTCACCCAGGGTTGGATAGTGGTGGTTTTAAATAGTCTAGAGATGAGCTATGAGGGGACACTTATTGCGGGTTCAGATCATTTCTTGTTGTTCATGTGTGCATTGATTGGTGGTGTAGTGATGCCAGATCAGTGGGGGAGAGGCTTTCTAGTTGGATGGGGGGAGGTTATTGAGGGGATGGTTTAACATGGGATGGTATATGCCTAGGGGCCCTACTTGCTAGCACATCTATACCATGAGATGTATACAGTCATTTATCATTGTGATTCACCACTATCAGCTGGAGTTACTTTGCTTCATGTGTGGACTTGGGAGCATATTATGGTGACTAGGTCGAGATGTGGATATTATCTCCGTCCTTTCGAGGCTTTTGTCTTTTTGTATCAGGATGCAGAGTACACATATATAGGATAGGTTCGATACTGTCGACAGGTTTTGGATGACATGATTCAGGTTACCTGGAGACCCTATATTAGTGTGGAGCCACGGCCAGATGAGGATGTTCATATGTCATACACATTTAGCAGCGGTATTTGATGGGTTGAGGTGACCGTACTAAAGATATGTATATGTTGTCGTAGGTCATGTGGCAGTTTAGACTACGATAGGATGTTCCGCAGCCTATGGTGATTTTTGTACAGACTCCTCAAGATGCACATTTATGGCCCCCAGCCATACAACCACAAGTAGCTATTGGAGACTTCATGGATTTATAGCCACTGGTATGGGATTGGGGGAGGGAGGTCAGAGATGCAGGTACTACTCCTGCATATGAGACATGGTGGCAGATGTGGCAGCCTACCTGGCTTATAGATCCGACGGAGGAGGTAGTCATGGCTGACGAGGCTGGAGCTGAGGGGGATGAGGAGAGTGGATCAGAGGGAGATGAGGAGGGTATATCAAAGGGGGATGAGATTATTAAGGATTACATTATGGAGGAGGAGGTAGAGGTTGGGGATGAGGATGATTTGATTGGTGTTTTGGTAGTAACAATAGTTGGGCAAGCAGGGGTTGGAGGAGAGGGACAGGGAGGTGGGGCTCAACACTTGCCCCAGTAGTAGGTACAATAGTAGGTACAACAATAGGTACCTATTCAATAGGTACAGATAGGGGAGGTGGCGAGGTAGAGGGTACTTCGGCAGTGGGGGTCTAGGCAACAGAGACAGAGAGCTAATAGGGAGCTTATGCCCCCACCACAGGTAGCACAACAGCAGCTGAGATAGATAGCTATTGCGGCACTACAGGCAGAGGTATTAGAGGTGAGGCAGAGGAATGTACAATAGTACATTTCAGAGACTACTATGGGTTTCATAGGATCAGGGTGAGTCGAGGCAGGGAGCTCAGGGGTAGGTGGGGGTTCAATGCTGAGAGAGCATTCATTGCATCGGCAGCCTCAGAGTGAGGAGGAGGATGAGATAGAGAGCCTGTGGGGTTAGGTGGCCAGTTTACAGGAGGCCTTGGAGAGCCGAGATGCTGAGTTAGTGTAGTTGCGAGGCATGGATGCATTATTGGAGGGATCAGATGGACAGATGAGTGTGCTACAGGCACAACTAGCCGAGGCATAGGGTGAGATAGTGACCCTGATAGGCGAGAGGGTTGGAGAGAGGGCTCAGCAGCAAGCTACAGAGGCTAGAGCCTAGTAGGCAGAGGGGTTGGTAGCTAGCCTGCAGGGGTTGCGACAGGGACAAGCATGGGCCCTATATTGACATTGATGCAGATGCAGATTACTTAGTTACAGGTGCAGGTTTTGGATCAGAGTTGACGAGCTGAGTATTATCATGCTGCTTATAGTTTAGCTATTCCAGAGGGTCAGAGGATCCTGAGTTATAGTCATCAGAGTGGGTCCCAGAGGTTTGGGTCCCACAAATCTTGATCTATCTAGTCAGTGCAGCAGCTGAGGGGCCCTCCATCATAGGTACCACAACAGTAGCATGTACAACCACAACCACAATGATGGCCATGATCCCCTACTGATTCAGGTAGAGGTTCATCAGTTTAGGACTGACATATATGTGTTGTACATTTTGAGGCTTTTGAGGCCTATTGTATTATGACTTTGTATTATTTTGAGTGATGTACATTATGATTATGATGATGTATTATGACACTTGATGATTTATGATGATGGTGACTTATGCATTTTTTATGTGTTATGTATGGATGTATGTATTGATGCTTATGTTTCATGCAGTTATGGATTATATGTATATGTGATGATGATGTGATGATTTTATGAGATGCTATGGATGTACTACTAATGTTATGTGATGGATATAATGTTGTGATTTGTGTATGATGGAGGTTCAATTAGATGGATACAAAATGTGAATTATTAGCTCTACAATTTGTGTGATCAATCATATCATATCAGGTACTAAATCAATACCTTCCATGTGTTATTAGTTAGATTTCCACATGCATGTAATAACAACAGGATTTGTGATAATGATAGATCATGGATGTTATGTGTTTTACCTATGTGATGTATGCATGTTTTGACTATGGATTATGATGTGAATGTGAAATGCAAATAAATGCTCAGATTAATAAACATTTATTATGGATGCAAAATGGAATGAAATGGAAATATATGCTTATCGTAATAAACACATATTATGTATGCAAATGGAAAAAATGGAAATGCAATGGTTTAAATGATTATGATAATGCAACTAATGGCCTAATGTAAATGATTTATGCAGTGATCAAGTCATGATACCCATGATATTTTTGTACAACCTTGGACGATGGGGCTTGGTGGCAAGGGGATAGGTTAGGAGGGGGAATGGTTTATGGACTAGGTAAGGGTAGGATTGGTTATGGTTAGATTGGGGTAGGGAGTGGGGGTCGATAAGGGAGTTGCTAAGTCATGAAACACCACGTCTTTGAGGGGGGATTTGTTTCGGTTTAGGATGTGTTAGGTTGGTTGGAATGAGTGGGAGAAGGGAGGCTAGTTAGAAGATTGGGGGGGGATAGATGGGGGGATTGGGTAAAAATCTAGGCCTAGATAGTATGGTTGGATGAGTGATAGGAAGATGATTTGAGCTAGAAATAGTAGTTGCATAAATTTAATTTAGAGCATTTCTTAGTTTGTTATAGCAATATAGGATACACTTCACAAAGGTATGAAATGACCTAGGTGATGATATATATCCCACAATTGCATGGACTAGACCCACAAACAATAGGTTGATTTCATGCATGCCCAAGGTAGTATAACCTAGCCTAACTGAGGAAGGAGACTCATGGCCATGAGTGCTCATAGCACATTTAAGGTATTAATGCCTGTATATGTGAATGAGGTGCATCATGCTAGAACCGACCCAAGATTCAAGATATGAATACTTTTCTTGGAGTAATGAAACCAACCCACAAGCACAACATACAGAAATAATGACCATGTCTACTCTAGGTGTTGTCCGCCACTTACCATGATATAATGAGATCAAGGTAGCTTTGGAAATGACCTAGAGTGAGACAAGAAGATAAAAATCAATAATCAAAAAGACCAACAAAAATATACAAATAGCTATTGTGTGCTCTTTCCAAGATACGTGTTGATAGGATGACAAATTCTTGTCCATTGTAGGAACGATATATCCTAGGACACAAATCGGTTGGATTTTGTTGGATAATTTTTGAAAGGTGGACAAAAGGATAGTCAGGCCATGTGTTGGATTATAGTTGGCATGTTGATTGATGATTTTTTTTGTGAGGCACGATGTTTCAAGATTATACTTAGCGTGTGTATCACTTGTTGGACTAGTAAGCTTAGTAAATAGGGACCATCCAAACAGGTTGTGTGCTAGGGAAAAACTACGTTTATAGTCAAAAACAAAAAACTATCAAACCCTAATTACAATAGAGAGCAATCTAACCTAGAAAATCATGAAACAAACATGAAAATAAACTAAAATCTAAGCTAGCTATTGACTAATCTCTATTGTCCTCCTGATCTTGCATTCTTTGTTCTCAGATTCCCAGGTTTATGCAGCATCTTGAGAAGCTCATGGATGTGTTAAGCAAGATTTTGGAGGGTTTTAGCTGAGAGAGGAATATTTGATTTATGAGAATATTTGATTTTTTTGGATTTTGAAGATATTTGGATTTTTTTGGATTTTTGACATGTTTTGATTTTTTGTGTTTTTGAAAATATTTGATTTTTTTGTATTTTTGAATGTTTTGATTTTTGGGAAATATTTGTTTTTTTGGATTTTTGAAAATATTTGATTTTTTTGGATTTTGAAGATATTTGGATTTTTGACATGTTTTGATTTTTTTGTGTTTTTGAAAATATTTGATTTTTTGTATTTTTGAATGTTTTGATTTTTTTGAATTTTTGGGAAATATTTGATTTTTTTGGATTTTTGGACTATTTTGGGGAATGACATTTGATCACAATTTTTGTAGCCTTTATGCTGGATACCAATGACAAGGGGAAACCAAGTCTAGGTGCAAGGATGAATGAATGGGATTGGATGAAAAGGTGGCTGATAAGGAATGAAATGGATACGTAAGAGGGCAAGGATGTAATTTTGAAGGACTATGTCGCATAGGAATAACATGCCCCATTCAAGTTAGGATTTGTCATGACAAAACTTATGACTTGAATGATGAGATGAATTGTTTTGATAGGATGAGGTATGTCAAGAGATACCCAAATCATTTTTCAACAGTTTGCCCCCAGTCTTTATCAAGATCAAAAGAGGAAGGGAAGATGAATGGATGCGATAGACTAGGTATATGTATGTGTAATGGATAAGGATGATAGGATGGAAATGGTAGGAGGATGAGACAATGTGCCCCCAAGTGTAAGTGGTATAGAAGATCAACATTTTTGATATTTTGAATTAGATAGGGAGATATGGACGAGAAGGACTTAGGTGTCTAGTGCCATAAAAGGTGATAGTCCAAAAGGTATGTCACATTGACCATGTCAAATGTCATTATGCTCATCGATGTTGGTAAATGATGGCATGAAAGTGAGATGGATAAGGTAGATAGTGGATTATGATGTGGATTATGTAGGGGATGGAAGTGGATTATGATGTGGATTATAATGGACTTATGCAAAAGCATGGACCATAGGAAGGTGATGGGGGAGATATGTAGGATAATGAGTGAATGATGGAGTGATGGAGGTATGGAAAGGAATCATGACCAGTTGCACACACCAAGATAAACATTGAAGCTTTTGAGTCGATGGTGGTGTGGGAAGCAATGGTAATATTTTCTTAGTGGATGGATATGTAGGATCTTTGGTACCCACATAGACTTAGTTTTTTTTTATGATTTTTGCTTGACTTGTGGGTTTGAGGAATTTGATATTTTTGGATAGAATGGTTGGAAGAGGATAGTTGGGATTTTCAAAATGTGGATGCCTCATTTGATTTGATCAATTTTTTGCTTAGGTACCCATACCATTTTGCTTTTGGACTTTTACTTTTGTAGGTATAGGCTTGGATGGATATTTGAATGTACCTTGCTTTGAATTTTTGGATTGATTTCCTAAGGTATTAGGAACCTTAGGATGTTTGGCTTTTTTAAAGGAGGCATCCAAATGTCTATTTTTGAATCCCATGTGGCGGGTGGAATGAGTGGAAGCTTTATGTCTACACAATGTATGCATTTGTTGGTCATGATTAGGAATGTAAGGGGTTTTGTGAGTGATTGGGATATTAGGTGTTGGAAGCAGCGGTGGCAAAGTGTATGGATGAAAATTAGGAATTGGAAGAAGTGGAGGCAAAGTTGATGGCAGAAGTTGTATGGTCACATGCTTTTGACATTTATAGGATGAGGGAGGCGGAATGACAACATATGTTTTGTGAATATGATAGGATGTGCGATGGAAAGACATGGATTTAGGATGTATGGAGGAAGTACCAACATTGTTAGATTGTTGACCTTGAGGTGTGGATTGAAGGCTATATGAGCATAGGGGGACTTTGACATGTATTGTCTCCATAATACCTTGTTTTGGAGCATGCAATATACAATGGGACTATGTGTAGTTTGAACACTAGACTTGAGTTGATTATTGGATGGAGAAGGTGATGTGGCGGATAATGGTTGCTGCTATCCTAAGGAAGAACATTCATGGATGAAGGTGGATAAACCGATAGGATATGATAGTGGATTTGAAATGGGATTGATAGTGGATGTGGAGGAATCAAGAGGATCTTTATTATGTTTATGTAGATCCAAGTTATTTGTTTGATCTTCTGTGCGTGCTTGGGAGGCACATGTCTCGTCATGGGGAATGGAAGTGGTGGGATCATGAATGGGTGGAGTGGCAAGCTCTTGACCATGGAATGCATAAAGTTGACTAAGAGGATCATCATGGCCTTCTTGATCATAGAGGGGATCTTGATCATAAATGGGAGCTTGATCATGGAAAGGATAAAGTGTGTAATGGGTGGGTGCAATGGAAGGGGTTTGATCTTGATGTGGATGAGGGGGTAATGTTTCCTCATGCTTAGGATTGTGTTCTTGACAAAGCTCGTGACTTTGAGTGGAAGCGGATGACTCTTGGATAGGTTTGATGGTTTGTGGACCACATGATGGGGTTGAAGGAATGGACACGACATTTGAAGGCTCTTTGGTAGGCTTAAGCATATGTGTTGGATGACATGGAGATAGTTTATTCTGTGCTAGTAACCCTTGGATCACATCCTTGGTAAGGGGTGGAAGGTGTTGGCTTAGGGTTTTTAGCTGCGGTCGATGGGACTACAAAGGGCGGTAGGGATGGCTAATGAGGCAGCAGAAATGCAGAAACTGGCAGGTTAAAACAGAGTGGTGATGGGAAATGTTAAGTGTAGGCAGCTAGGGATTTCACTAAGCCAACTAAGTAGTGGCGACTGAAGATCTGTGGAGGCGATGGAGTGGTCCTCTGGTGATGACGGGCATTCCAAAGGCAATGATGAGTATTCATGGTTTTTGGAGAGACCATGAATGGTAAGAGGATTGCGACAGGTAGGAGAGGCATACCAGTGGATTAGGGTTTCAACACATGTAACCTGCAATAGACAATATTTACCACCTACAACATAGACAAAAAGTTTTTTTTAACCTGCTACACAACAAAAATGAGAAACAGGCTATTGCCCATGACAAATAAAACAAGACCTATAATAGATATCAATGTTAAACCTGCAATCTAATATTAGCCTGCAACAAATAACTTTTTAACCAGAAATTTGAAACCTGCAACTCCAAACAAGCCAAAACCAACTACACAGAATCCGTATGGCTGGTCCGTACCATACGGATCCGTACAGTATGGACTGGCAAAATAAATAAAATTCAAAAAAATACAAAAATTTAGTCACCAAAACATATGAAATTTACTATCATTTTTTGCAGAAAGGGCCTCCGAGACTCAACGATGAGGTCCGTTTGAGCTCTGGAGGTCACCTGCAAAACTTTTCTTATCAGAAGTTAACAAAAATTGATCTATTCACATCAAGTTCACCATTTTGTGCTAGGGAAAAACTAGGTTTACAGTAAAAAATAACAAACTATCAAACCCTAACTACAATAGAATGCAAGCAAACTTAGAAAATCATCAAACAAACCTATTTAAGCTACCCTTGACTAACTTCTATTGTCCTCATCTTGCATTGTTTGTTCTCAAATTTGCAGGTTTATGCAACATCTTGAGAAGCTAATGGGTGTGTTAAGCAGGATTTTGGAGGGTTTCAGCTGAGAGAGGGAAAAATGGAACTAAGAGCATGAACATGAAAACTAGAGAGGAAAAAAGAGAACTAAGAGCCTCAAAATGAGCTAGAGAAAGTAGTTTTATAGAAGAGGAATTTGAATGGATGGCTAGGATTGAAAGTTGACTTGGGAGCCAAATCAATGTGAAGATTAGTTAGGGTTTTCTCCTCACTAAAAGACAAAAATTGAATTTAAAATTAGAAGAAATGGTGAGGTGGAGGATGTTTAAATTAAATAAACTTAATTAGTTTATTTAATTCATTTGAGGAAGGGGACATGTGAAAGGGGATTTTTGATGGGATTGATTTATTTATTTGAATAAATCGGGTGAAGGGGACATTAGGATATGATCGAATAATTAAATAATCAATTGAAATTAATTATTTAATTATGGAAGAATATGGTCAAGTGGACAAAAGGGATGAAATTGAACTAGTTGAATAATGGGATTCGAAGGGGAAATTGTCCTGTTGCATTTGTGACATGATGACTTTTTTCAGTATCTACATTTTGCCCCTCTTTGAGATGATGTTGCGACCAAGTAACATCATTTCAAAGAAGCCAAGGAAATGGATAGAGGAAAAGGATGATGATAAAAAGATAGGACGATGATGCCCCGAAAAGAGATGATGGTTAACTCTAACTGCCCAAACCTGACCTCTTTGCCTCTACATGCCTAAACAGGCAGTTTTTTTCAAATTTTCATAACTTTTGCAAAACATGTTGAAATCACACGAAAAGAGTTGCGTTGTAGAGAAGACTTGTCCAATTTTACTATGGCATAGTCAATTTCAGGTAACTATACCATTTTATCAGGTATATTTTTGTTCAAATTCAACCTTCATTTCAAACTTTGACTGCTCATAACTTGTGCAAAAATGCTCCATTTTTGACATTTTTTTTTCAAATTTCTCAGAATTTCCTATATTTTCTGAATCTACAATTTATTTTGCTGTGAATGATCAATATTTTCAGATTTTTACAGATTCCCATTTTTTACCATTTTGACTTTGAGGCTTGCAAAAAGGGGTTTTTACTTCAAATTTCATGTTTTTTGCAATGTCACAAAGATTTTTTTATGTTATTAATGTCTGATTTGTAGCATGTGGCATTCGTGGGCTGAAGACTATAAGTTGAAACTACTAACAGATTTGGTGCAGGGTTTCATCATTTCATGTACATGTGTTTTCTTATCATAGGTACATTTTGATTTGGTGCACTAAAATGAACATGTCTTACTATTTTCACACTTATCTTGGGGCTTAAAATGAACCAGTGTTTTCTTTGTTTGGTGATTGTGTTGGTGTTTTGAGATGTGTATGCTCTTCCCTCGCACATCATGTGATCTTAGGAATCAAAAGCATCTCTCAACACTTGCATAATCACACCGTACATCTATTTTTCTAAGGTCAATGAACCCCCTACAAGTGTGAGCAAGTTCACATGTGTATGCTCTCCCCTTGTGACTTAGTGCGAGCCTGGGGATCAAAAACATGTTAACTTGTCTTGCTTTTGTTAGCCTTAGAGTGGTTCTACTCTTGAGACACGTCCACAAGGAGAACTCATTTGTGACCCCAAGTGGGACTTTCATTCGACCCACTATATAAATTGAGGATAAGGCGAAAGCCAAGTCTAACCAATATGAGTGCTCACCATATAGTGCTAGCTCAAAAGGAGGCATACCTTTGTGTTAAACTCCTAGTAGGGTTAGTTAGAGCCTTAAGTGGCTTGCTAGATGCTTGTGGGGTGCCGGTCCCCCTGATATTCACTAAAACCCTTTCGTTTAGTGGCCAAAAACCCTCTATTTGTTGATGCAGAAGGATAACCTTTGAAGTTGCCCTGATTCATGCGGTTCTTAGCCAAGATAGCAAGGATGATCCTAAGGTTTGGTGGGGGGATGAGACTTGGGAAACCTGGAACTTGGTATGCATGAGAAGTGATTGCTGTGGAGGGGAGTTAGTGCTACCAAGATCCTAGAGCTATCTACTTTGAATAAGTGCAGCTAGGGGATTCAACAAATATAGTCCTTGCCTAGCCTAGGATTGTGCATGTCTACAAGTGTTTGTAAAACATCATGAGTCATAAAAAATAGCCAACTAATTGCCAAGTGTCTTCCTTGATTGATGTGTGTGCTTGCCTAATCATCACCCTTGACATTCTTTCCACACATTCATCCCAAGTCATCATCCTTATCACTTTTCCTAACCACATCCTCCTTGTCATTCCGCATCATATCCTAATCACATCCTACCATACCCTAATCATACCTAATCACATCATCCAACCAACCATCTTAATCATCCCACTTGTCCTATCCTAATCGCATCATATCTACATTATCATCGTTCCATGTCATCCCCTTTCTAATCCAATTAGCACCATTCCAAGTTAAACCATATCCTAATCATCATCCTTGTCATTCCACATACCCCAACCCATTTCATTCCTAATTGATCCAAGTCATCCAATCTTGTCATTCTCCCATCCTAGTCATCACACTAGCCAATCCAAGTCACCTGATATTGTCATTCCACATCATTCGACCTCATCTTAATCATCATCCTAATCATCCTTAATAATCAATTGAACTCATCATAACCACATCCTAACCATCATTTATAATCATTACACCTCACCCTAATCACTACGCGTCATCCTAATCGTCATCCTAGTCATACCTTAATCATTTCCTGATAATACCCTAATCATTTTCAACTCATACTAATCACCTTGTTCATCCAATTAACATCATCCTAATCATCCCTAATCATTCCCTATCATACCACATCATATCCTATTCATCATGTCTTCATCATTCAACCACATCCTAATCGCATCCTATTCACTAATCCAAATCATTACATATTAACATCTTCATCCAACTAACATCATCCTAATCATCCCTAATCATTCCCTATCATACCACATCACATCCTATTCATCATGTATTCATCATTCAACCATATCCTAATCACATCCTATTCACCAATCCTAATCATTACATATTGAATCTTCATCCAACCAACACCATCCTAGTCATTCCCCTAATCATACCCTAACCATTTCCAACTCATCATAATCACCTCTTTCATTCAACCAACATCATCATAATCATTCCATATCATTACCATAATCATACCCAAGTCATCATAATTCAAACCTAAATCATCCCTTGTCACCATCATCCTAATCAATCCAAATCATCCAAACTTGTCCTTCTCCAACATCATTAGCATCACCCTCCTAAGCCAACCCATTTCATCCTAATCACATATCCCAATCATCATCCTCATCACCTTGCATATCCTTATCACTATCATAATCATTATCTTAATCCATCCAAATCACCTAACAACATCATTACACTTTATCATCCTCATTCCAAGTTACTTCCTTAATTCATCCTAGTCATTATCCTTGTCCCTTCTCAAACATCGTAATCATCCCATTCTTCATAATTCTAACTCATCATATCCTAATCATCCTAGTCATCATCCCCTAGTCACATTATCCAACCATCCTCATTTTAATCATCCCACTTGTCCTATTCTAATCACCATGACACCTCATCTTAACCTTATCCTATTCATCATCCCTAATCATTCCATATCATACCCTAATCCATCCAAGACACCCAATCATGTCCTATTCATCATATCTAACCATTACACCACATCCTAATCATACCCTAATCATCATATCCTCATCATTACACTTCATCTTAACCTTATCCTATTCATCATATCCTAATCATCCTAGTCATCACCCTTTTAATCACCATCATATCCAAGTCATCCCTAGTCATCTCCTAATCACATCACCCAACCATTCACATCATCCTTGTCCTATCCTATTCATCATTCCTAGTCATTGCACATCGTCATTCTTATCCAATCAACATCATCCTAATCATTCTTCTAGTCATCATCCTAATCATCCTAGTCCAAACCCTAATCATCTTGCATTGTCATCGTCACCCAATCAACTTCTTCCTAATCCACCCACGTCATCCAATCTCATCATTACACAACACCATCTTCATCCTAAACGTTCCCTAATCCATCCAAATCATCCAATCTCGTCATTACGCATCATATTCCATATCCTAACCATTCATTCCAATTCAATCCAATCGATTCCATCCAAATAATTTCCTATCACAATACACCATAACCCTAGAGAAAACTTTGAGCATCTACTCTCCCTATCGAATCCAATTACAACTGTGTCAAAACTTTATAGACATACGGATTCAATTTCATCCCACTACATATCCAATTTCATTCCTTCATGATCAAATTTTATCATGACATTTCATTACCATTCAATCCTCGACATCTATAGAGGTTCCCAAACATAGTCTTCCTAAGGTTGAAACATAGGGAGAAATTGTTGAAGCTTGACTGTATCACAAGTACAAATTTAGACCAAGAGACCTTGACATCTTTTCACATCAATCAAAACTCGGGCTTAATACTCCATGGCTAGTTTAAGTCCATCCTTAAAAGTGAATTTTGAAACACATGGGTTCACTCTAATCAATCATCTCTTCCATTCCTCAAGGTTTCAATAAAACCAATTTGTGCTTTGAAAGGTCATTAGTAGACGAGAGTACCCTCTTGGAGCTAGACTTTTCGAAGACTAATATCATTAGCCTCTATCATGGCCTAGGCCTCATCATATTCAATTGTGATCTCCATAGCATCCCACAATTCATAAGTCTCATTTGGTATAGACATGGTTGCGAAAGGAAGAGAAAAGGGAGTCTATCCTCCTAGTTATCCCTATTCATCCTCGTCATTCCACATCATCCTTGTCATTCCAATCGACATCATCATAATCACATCCTACTCATATCTTCATAATTCAACCTTCACATCCTAATCACCCTTTCTAACCACATCATCCAATCAAATTCATCCTAATCACCTCACCCCTAATCATATCCTAATCATCTCATTCATCCCAATCATTCCATATCATATTTCATCCTAGTCAAGCACAACATGATCTTAATCCCACAAGATGATATACAACGATATGAAGACATGCATCATTCCATGCCAATCCTAAAGAACAAGGTTTTAGCACCCCAAGCCTATCCACAACATTATCCAAGTCCACCTCTGTAGCAAGACAAAGTACCTTCAAATTCCAATGCTACATTTGACAAGGGGAACATTAGTCTACCTCATCCACCCTATAAGTACCTTCTACCATTTAATCCTACATCAACCTCATGTCCTAGAATCAAACATTACAAAAGAAAGCCTAAGGGGTTGTCCATTTCCACTTCATCCAATTCATTTGCTCCTCCTTCCAATCAAAATCAAAACCCTAGCCTACATTGGTAATGTGCTAGGGGAAAACTAGGTTTATAGTAAAAAACAACAAACTATCAAACCCTAACTACAATAGAGAGCAATTTAACCTAGAAAATCATCAAACAAACATGAAAATAAATTAAAATCTAAGCTAGATATTGACTAATCTCTATTGTCCTCCTCATCTTGCATTCTTTGTTCTCAGATTTGTAGGTTTATGCAACATCTTGAGAAGCTCATGGGTGTGTTAAGCAAGATTTTGGAGGGTTTCAACTAAGAGAGGAAAAAATGGAACTAAGAGCATGAACATGAAAACCAGAGAGGAAAAATGAGAACTAAGAACCTCAAAATGAGCTGGAGAAAGTGGTTTTATAGAAGAGGAATTTGAATGGATGGCTAGGATTGAAAGTTGACTTGGGAGCCAAATCAAGGGCTAAGATTAGTTAGGGTTTTCTCCTCACTAAAACACAAAAAGTGAATTTAAAATTAGAAGAAATGGTGAGGTAGAGGATGTTTAAATTAAATAAACTTAATTAGTTTATTTAATTCATTTGAGGAAGGGGACATGTGAAAGGGAATTTTTGATGGGATTGATTTATTTATTTGAATAAATCAGTTGAAGGGGACATTAGGATATGATCAAATAATTAAATAATCAATTGAAATTAATTATTTAATTATGGAAGAATATGGTCAAGTGGACAAAAGGGATGAAATTAAACTAGTTGAATAATGGGATTCGAAGGGGAAATTGTCTTGTCGCATTTGCGACATGAGGACATTTTTTAGTGTCTACAGGTTGGATGGGTGCATAATATGTACCTAAGTATTGGATACTTCCTTCATATTCTAGACTGCCTACATACCATGTGTCCATGGGATCAAGGTACTTTCAAGGTGCGGGTGAGATGAATATGTAGTTCTGGCAAGACTTGATGATATGGGAATGGTTTAGGATGAATGTTTGAGGATTACGTGATGATGATTTTGGGTGATTGCAAGGATGTTAGAAATCATGATGATATCATGGGAGTGGATTTGGATTTTTGGATTTTTTTATGTTTTTGGGTTTTTGATTTTTTCTAATTTTTTTGGATTTTTCTGATTTTCTATTGTGTTTGGATTTTTGGAGTTTTCTGATGTTTTTGGAATTTTTTTATTTTTGATGTACAATAGGAATCTTACAAGGATCTTTGTACCACGAACTAGCCTTGGGTGGGATGATGCGGGGGTGGGTGCTTTGATGTTTCTAAATTCCAAGCCATAGAATGTGTTTTTGGTATGGAGTGTTGTGATGGAAAGAGGACTTATTAGATGGTAGATCTGACCACTACACATGGAGCCTGAAATAGGTTTTCACCATGGTACCAATCCAAGGCGTCACTGAAGTGATTTTCACCATTGGACATCTTTATTGCATTCGAGTTTTTCTTGATTTTTTGATTTTTTTGATTTTTTCTATTTTTTGATTTTTTGATTTTTTTGCTTGGGATACTCGATGGGTTATGCATAAAAATTTTTAGATGCAGAATGTTCATAGGATCATCTAGAGGCTATCCCTTAGGTGTTGCAACCTGATATGCTCCTGATCCATAGTTGGCTGTGATAACATAGGGCCCTAACCAATTGGGTTCAAATTTTCCTTTCTTAGGGCATTCCTGCAGATTCTTCTGGTTTTCCATGAGGACAAGGTCACCTATTTCAAATTTGTGGTTCTTGATTTTCTTATTATAGATCCTTCTTAAGTGGTTTTGGTAAGCCTATAGATGTTTAAGTGCATCCAATCTTTTCTCATCCAGTAATTCTGGCTCATGCAGCCTTGCAACTCAGTATTCCTCATCAGTGATTATGTTTTGTAGAGATACTCTTAAGGATGGGAGCTCAACCTCAATAGGTAGGATAGCTTTGGATTTGAATACAAGGGAATATGGAGTGGCTCCTATGGGTGTACGGATGCTTGTGTGATAGGCCCATAGGGCGGGATTGAGCTGAAGGTACCAGTCACGACTAGCTTCATTAACTGTCTTCTTCAGAATATGGAGAATGGTTTTGTTTGAAGCTTCAGCTTGACCATTACCTTGAGGGTAGTATGGAGTGGAGAAATGGTGTTGGATTTGGAATTTCTTACATAGGGTGCAGACTTCCTAGTTCTTGAACAATTTCCCATTATTTGTGATAATGGAATGGGGGATGTCGTAATGACATATGATATAATAGAGGATGAACTTGGATATTTGTGTTCCAGTAGTGAAAGTGAGTGGTATTTCTTCCACCCACTTAGTGAAGTATTTGATAGCAATGATGATGAATTTATGGCCATTGGATGATGGTGGATGGATTTTGCCTATGAGGTCGAGTCCCCACTGTGAGAAGGGCCACGGAGTTGTAATTGGTTGCAATTCTTGTGATGGTGCATGAATGAGATCTCCATGTTGTTGACATGGCAGACACTTCTTTACAATATGGTAGGTGTCTTGCTCCATGGTTGGCCAATAATACTCAGTTCTCAGGATCTTCTTTGCTAGAGTAGGCGCACTTAAATGCGCCCCACAAATGTCTTCATGTACCTCCTTCAAGGCCACTTTGGCTTCCCTACAGTCTAAACATCATAAAAGTGTTCCATCAAGACTCCTTTTATATAGGGTATCTCCTATGAGGGTGAAGTAGGAGGTTTGGAGGATGAAGCTTTTCCATTGTGAAGTGGATAAGTTGGTAGGAATGATGTTATCATGGAGGTATAGATAGGTTTCCTGATACCATAGAGATAAGGGACCAATGATTTCGCACACTAGCTCTAATTGGGGAACATCATATGCTGGAATAGGGAGCTCTTTGATTAGAAACTCACACTTCTTGCTATCTTTCTTCATATCAACCAGGGATCCGATTGTTGCCATGGCATCTATGGCTTTGTTGTTTAGCCTTGGGATTTGTTCAAAGTGAATATCATCAAAATAGTCTTTGAAGTCATCGACCATCTCTTTGTAAGGTAGGAGTTTATCATCTTTAGTTTTGTACTCATTATTTACTTGCCATATGACTAGTTGGGAGTCGCCATATACTGTCAGCTTCTTGATTTTCCACTTGATTGTCATTAGGAGTCCTATGATGAGGGCCTCATACTCTACCACATTGTTTGTGCATGGAAATGTAATTTTGAATGATTTAGGGATGGTGTCTCCTTGAGGGGTAACAAACAAGATCCCTGCCCCTGAGCCTCTATGTGTATATGACCCATCGAAGTACATTTTATGTGTTTCTGCTGCTAGTGCTACTATCAATATGGCTTCATCAAGGAACTCTACAAGTGTAGGATGTTCTGAGGGAATAGGTGCTTCAGCCAATTGATCGGCAATGACCTATCCTTTGATAGCCTCTCTCTCTATGTATTCAATATCAAATTCACTAAGGATCATGACACATTTGGCCATTCTTCTAGTAAGAGCAGCTCTGTTCAATAGATATTTCAGCGGGTCAATCTTGGCGATGAGCTTAGTTTTGTGATTGAGCATGCAGTGCCTTAATTTTTGTGAAGTAAAGACCATGGCTAAACATGCTCATTCAATGGGTGTGTAATTTAGCTCATAGGCTACCAGAGTGTGGCTGATATAATATATAGCTCTTTCCTTCCCCTATTCATCATGTCGTACCAACAAGGCTCCTATAGCAGTTTTAGTTGCTGAGATGTATAAAAGGAGGGACTCCCCTTGTCTTGGTGGGGTGAGAATAAGGGGATTAGCCAAGTACTCTTTTAACTGGTCGAAGGCAACCTGACACTGATTATCCCAAACAATAGCTGTTTTCTTTCTAAGTAGGTGCTGAAAAGGTTGACACTTATCGGCAAGCTGAGTAATAAACGGATGGATAGATTAGAGTTTCCCTTGTAGTCTTCATAGTTGTTTCAATGTCTTTGGAGGAGGCATTTCTATGATGGCTTTGACTTTAGTAGGATCTACCTTAATTCCCCTTCTAGAGACTATGTATCCTAAAAGCTTTCCTGAGGTAACCCCAAAAACACATTTCTTTGGATTTAGCCACACATTATATTGCTCTAGCCTGTCGAATATCTTTGCTAGCACATCCAAGTGTTCCTCTCTTGTCTTTGATTTCCCTAACAAGTCATCCACATAATCTTCCATCATGTGGTGGAAAAGGTCATGAAAGATGACAATCATGGCATGTTGATAAGTAGCTCCTGCATTTTTCAGGCCGAATGGCATCACGACCCAACAGTATGTCCCCCACGGGCAAATGAAGGAAGTCTTATCTGGTCTTCTTCTGCAATTTTGATTTGATTGTACCCTTAAAATATGTCCATTAGTGATAACATCTCATGTCCTGCGGTGAGGTCCACTATGATGTCAATGTTAGGTAGGGGGAAGTCATCCTTAGGGCATGCTTTGTTAAGGTCCCAGAAGTCAATACAACATTGGATGCAACCATCAGGTTTTGCCACTAACACTAGATTAGAGACACATTTTGGATAATCTATCGGTTAGATGAACCCCACATCCAAGATTTTCTTCAGCTCTACTTTAACCAAGAGTGCAACCTGAGGATTCATCTTTCTTAGTTTCTATTTTACAGGTTTTGCGTCAGGCTGCACTGTGAGATGATGAACAACCAAGGTGGGATCTAGCCCTGTCATATCTGCATAGGTCCATGCAAAATTGTGGCTCCTCTATTTGAAGAAGGATAATAAATTCTCCTATTCTATTTTAGTGAGGGATTCTGCTCTGAAGATTCATCTCTTGTGATGGCTCTACCAGGATTGTTGATATGTCAAGATATACTTTCTCTATTTCAAGAAGGCCCATGCTTCCATCTTCTAGCACCTCATGGAGGTTTTCACTAGAAGATGCATCCTTTATTTTTACTTTTTCTTCATCTGAAAGTGCCACGGAGTGATTTTCACTAGGGGATGTTGTTTTTATTCTTATGTTTTTGTGACTAGAAGCATGGGTGGTCTGGCTAAAATAGGCAGACGTGTTAAGTTCTATGATGTATCCAGCTTTGTGATCTCCCAGGGGAAAGTGATCTCTGACACCCATCATTTTTGCTATGGCTTCATCATTTTCTGCTACATCAAAGATAGGATATCCTTATTGGTCCCAATCTATGAGGTCTGAGTATACAAGGGGTAAGTCATTGGATGAGGATGCTAGGGTGGTTACGGTGTAGATAGTGCAAATGGAGGATTCGAAGAATTCGGTGAAGTCACTAAAGGAGTCTCGATGGTCTACTTCATTGATGTTATCAACTTCAGGGGAAACTGTGATGACCTCAGCTAAAATACACTCACCAATAGTGAGGATACATTGTCATTGACCATGCCCTAACCCTTGAGTGTAGGGATTCCTTGTTGCTTGAATTGGTTCTATGATCCCTTGTTCATGAAGGCCAATACCACCTTGTCCTTTGTAGCCCATGTTCTTGACGATTTCTAACCCTTTGCCATAGATTTTAGATGGTATGGTAGGGGCTTCTTATTCTATTTCTTCATCTTTATACAACCATGATAATATGCCTTCAAGCACGTCTTGATCAAGAATGTGCTTCTTTTCAAAGGTCAGGGATGGCTTGCATTTGATAACTACTGTAGAGACTTCTCCCTCTTTCAGGGCACCGAACGTCTTAGGATTGGGTAATGTCCCTACACAAAAGGTACTTGTAGGTCATATTCCCCACATCCCATGTCACTAATCTTGATCTTGACCTCGGGTGGTGGAGGTGTTTGGGATGAAGTGGTAGCAATGTTAAAGGGGTCGATATATGAGGTGGATGTTGTAGGGTCAGTTTGAGAGGTGGTTTTTGTGATGGCTTTGTTGTATGGACATAAGGTATGATCGTGTCTAACGAGGGTAGTTGCGGTCCTCATCATTTAATTTTAATAAATATCAATCCAAGGCGGTGTCCATGGTTGTATACAAAAGGGAGAACAAATAATTTACATGGCAATCCTTTCTACAAAAGGAAATTGATAACAATTGCATGAAACATACTAGGGTTTAAATCTGCTGAAAATGATAATTTAATCTAATTAAAGCAATAACTTGAGTAGCTAATCTAATTCTGGAATTAAAAAACTAGAATAGCTAAAGGAATATTGAATAAAGGAATTGCATAAAAGCAAAGCAACTAAACAAACTAAGAAATGTAGTCTCTACCCTTTAGTTGGAATGGGCCCTTACTCCTTCCTCCAGAGAGACTAATCAATTCCAGCAATCAACAAATGGGTAGAACAACTTTCTTTATTCAAAAACCTTCAAAATCAAGAGTACATGCTGCTGTAAAATAACAGAGTTCTTCTTTCCTTCAAAAATAATTCTTTTACAACTCCCTTCCTCTATTCTATGCCATGGTTCTCTATATATAACTATGGTTATTAAATTCTAATTGAGAGTCTCTTTAGAGTAGAGAACTTATTCATACAGCTAACTAAACTTACTTATCTAGTTAACTAAACTTATTCATTTAGTTAACTGATTATACAACTGCTGATTATAAGGAAGACATGCAATATCTTTTAGAAAGACATGCAACACTAAATGTGTATTCTTTGTATGGAATAATTATTCTTTAGTTAGATCCATTAATTTAGGAGTAATTATAGTCAATCTATCCTTCAGAAAATCTTAGAGTGTGTGTTGGTAGATTGGAAGAATCTGCAGCAACTTCATAAAGTATTTCTAGAACATCCCTGGAGCTTGTGGAACAGTCAACTTTTGTCATAAACTGATCATTTTTTTTACTAGATCTCCTCAAATAAATTCTAGGTTTTGTTACCCTAACTTTCAGCTTTCCAGATCATTTTGAATTTCTAAATTTTATTAATAAATGAGAGAGATATCGTAGTTTTACTGAAACTATTTTTGATTGACTTTTTCTATTTTGCATCTCCAAAATTTTATAATAGTCAACTTCTGTCACAAACTGTTGAAATGTTTTAATGATTTGTCTCAAACTCCTTCTGGGTTTTATGTATATTATTTATATCTTTCCAAATCATTTTTAAATTCTAAATTTCATTGAGAAATGAGGGAGATCTTGCTATTTTACTAAGACTAGGTTTTTGACTTTTTCCTCTTCTGCATCTCT
The DNA here is from genome assembly GCA_027924645.1 of Cunninghamia lanceolata. Classification (NCBI taxonomy): domain Eukaryota; kingdom Viridiplantae; phylum Streptophyta; class Pinopsida; order Cupressales; family Cupressaceae; genus Cunninghamia; species Cunninghamia lanceolata. The sequence goes on from BSBN01000082.1 coordinate 8,438,771, forward strand.
AGCGCTCTGTAACAGTCAACTTCTGTCATTAACCATTTATTCATTTTAATGAGTCTCTTCAAAATCTCTTCATGGATTTTTTTCTCTGTTTAAGCTTTCTAGATCATTTTGAAATTATGATTTTCATTAAGAAATGAGTGAGATATTGCAGTTTTACTAAAACTACAATTTTGACTTTTGTATCTTCGACGCTCTGTGCATCTCCGGAGCTCTATGCATCTTTGGCGCTCTATACATCTCTAGCGCTCTATGCATCTCTAGAGATCTGTACATCTCTGGCACTCTGTGCATCTCTGGCACTTTGTGCATCTCTGGAGCTCTGTACATCTCTGAAGCTCTATGCATCTCCGGTGCTCTGTGCATCTCCAGAGCTCTGTGCATCTCCAACGCTCTGTGCATCTCTGGAGCTCTGTGCATCTCCAGAGCTCTATAACTCTAAAACTCTGCAACTTGACATAAAATAGACTTTCTCTTCACTTTATTGATAAAATAATTACTGATCTCGAGGTGAACATGTAATATCAAGATAAACTCATGCATGGCATTGATCATTGCATTTAGACAAGTTTATTTGATATTTAGCTAAAAATCTTCAAACCTGTACTCAAGTCCACTTCAAAAACTGATTTAATGAAGAGAAATTATATACTTTTATTTGACTAAAGATGAGACACTTTATAGTCTCATCATCTCCCCCACACTCAAGAGGTTGCAGGTCCTCCTGCACTTCATAATCATCTTTTTGAGTTAACCTCTTTGCTTTTATTGCAGTTGCTCTGGAGATGCCTTATAGTTGTTGTTCTAGTGTTTTCTAGAGTAGTTCTAATGATCTTTGGATTTGCCATTCTGATAATCTCTGGAGCTTATACCCTATTGTGCATCTGTAAATCTGATACCCTGTTGATCCCTGGAGTTGGTGTTTTGCTAATCTTTAGAGCTAATACTCTACTAATCTCTAGAGCTATTGTTCTGCTGATCTCTAGAGCTGATACCTTGCTATCCATCTTAGTCTTCCATGTGACCATCATGCACTAGTTGGTTCTCCATCTTTTTAGCTGATGTTTTGTATGATGCATGCAAAGAGGTCTCAACTTCTTCAAATACCAAAATATCTGCAAGAGTTCTTGGAAGCAGCAAATTGTATAGAAAAAGCATGTGCAAAGCAATTATTTGTAGAAAATAAACCTACTCTAACCTACTCTACTTAGTGATTTAGAGATAGGTTACACAAAACCATTGACTAGTTGTGGAAAATAACTTCCTTTCCTTAAAATATGGATCCATGCATTCAACTTTTTGAAAGAAAAGGAAAACCATGAGAAGAAGATGACTAAAAATTTAAACTTTGATGCATCACCTTCCTCTGAAATAATAGCCTTCTCTATAATTTTTGATTCTAGTACATGCATGGGCTACTTGGAGAGATCTTGCAACCCTTCCTTACATTCTGGTACATGTATGATTAGAGGCAGCTCCTTGTTGTTCATGGGCTGATTGGAGAGATCTTGAAACCCATCCTCGTATTCTGGTACATGCATGATTAGAGGTAGCTCCTTGTTGTTCTTCAAATTTCTAATCGAGCAACCCTCCTTGGACTTTGAAGGCATCCAAATAATACTCTACCATACAAGCTCCTCTAGTGGAGACAAGATTTCTTCATTATACTCATTACCTATTGCAAGCAATAGGGCATCAATGTCTCCTTCTAAAATGCATTTTTCCTTGCTGGACATTGGAGTCATGGTCATCCAGTTGAAGAGGCTGCATAAGAGCTGAAATTACAAAACAACAAGATTTTTCACCTTCTTTGCATGCAAGAACCTTAATATTTGGATCTACTATTTGGGGGGTTTTGGGCATTCAGATCTCTCTTGACGAACTTCTTTTATCTACCTTGACTTTAAAATAATAAACCTAAAAAGACTACCAAACTAATTTTCCCCTCTTTTTGATCTGCTGTCACCAAATCAACAACTCCCTAATGACACCTATCCCCAACAACGGCACCAAAAATGATGAGGGTTGTTGTAGTCCTCATCATTTAATTTTAATAAATATTAATCCAAGGCAGTGTCCATGGCTGTATGTAAAAGGGAGAAGGAATAACTTGCATGGAAATCCTTTCTACAAAAGGAAATTGATAACAATTGCATGAAACAGACTAGGGTTTAACTCTACTAACAAAGACAATTTAATCTAAGAAAAGCAATAACTTGAGCAGCTGATCTAATTCTGGAATTAAAAAAAATGGAACAGCTAAAGGAATACTGAATAAAGGAATTGCATAATAGCAAAGCAACTAAACAAACTAAGAAATGTAGTCTCTGCCCTTCAGTTGGAGTGGGCCCTTACTCATTCCTCTGGAGAGACTAATCAATTCCAGTAATCAATAAATGGGTAGAACAACTTTTTTTATTCAAAAACCTTCAAAATCAAGAGTACATGCTGCTATAAAATAACAGAGTTCTTCTTTCCTTCAAAAATAATTCTTTTACAACCCCCTTCCTCTATTTTATGCCATAGTTCTCTATATATAACTATGGTTATTAAATTCTAATTGAGAGTCTCTCTAGAGTAGAGAACTTATTCATGCAACTAACTAAACTTACTTATCTAGTTAACTAAACTTATTCATTTAGTTAACTGATTATACAACTGCTGATTACAAGGAAGACATGCAATATCTTTTAGAAAGACATGCAACACTAAATGTGTATTCTTTGCATGGAATAACTACTCTTTAGTTAGATCCATTAATTTAGGAGGAATTATAGTCAATATATCCTTCAAAAAATCTCAAAGTGTGTGTTGGTAGTTTGGAAGAATCCGCAGCAACTTCATAAAGTATTTCTAGAACATCTCTGGAGCTTGTGGAACAGTCAACTTCTATCATAACCTACTCATTTGTTTTACTAGATCTCCTCAAATAATTTATGGGTTTTATTCCCCTCACTTTCATCTTTCCATATCATTTTGAATTTCTAAATTTCATTAAGAAATGAGAGGGATATCATAGTTTTACTGAAACTATTTTTTTCTTGACTTTTTCTCTTTTACATCTCCAAAATTTTATAATAGTCAACTTCCATCACAAACTGTTGAAATTTTTTGATGATTTGTCTCAAACTCCTTCTGGGTTTTGTGCATCTCATTTCCATCTTTCCAAATCATTTTTAAATTATAAATTTCATAGAGAAATAAGGGAGATCATTCTATTTTACTAAGATTGAGTTTTTGACTTTTTCCTCTTCTGCATCTCCAGTGCTCTGTAACAGTCAACTTCTGTCATTAACCGTTTATTCATTTTAATAAATCTCTTCAAAACATCTTCATGGGTTTTTTTCTCTTTTTAATATTTCTAGATCATTTTGAAATTCTTATTTTCATTAAGAAATGAGTGAGATATTACAGTTTTACTGAAACTGCATTTTTTACTTTTGCATCTCCGACGCTCTGTACATCTCCGGCGCTCTGTGTATCTCCAGCGCTCTGTGCATCTCTAGTGCTCTATGCATCTCTGAATATCTATGCATCTTTAGAACTCTGTGCATCTCTGGTGCTCTGTGTATCTCTGACACTCTATGCATCTCCAGCACTCTGTGCATCTCCGGTGCTCTGTGCATCTCCGAAGCTCTGTGCATCTCTGGAGCTCTATGCATCTCTGGAGTTCTATGCATCTCTAGAGCTCTGCAACTCTCAAACTCTACAACTTGACATAAAATAGACTTTCTCTTCACTTTATTGATAAAACAATTGCTGATCTCAAGGTAAACATATAATATCAAGATAAACTCATGCATGACATTGATCATTGCATTTAGACAAGTTTATTTGATATTTAGCTAAAAATCTTCAAACCCATGCTCAAGTCCACTTCAAAAACTGATTTAATGAAGAGAAAATATATGCTTTTATTTTACTAAAGATGAGACACTTTATGGTCTCATTAATGTCCTTCCAAGAAACTACAGTATTGGAAGGCACGGGGATCGACATAGATAGTTACTTTCATGATGTTATGAGGAAACTTTAGACATTGATGGAATGTGGAGGGGACAGCTTGCATAGCATGGATCCATGGTTGGCCGAGAAGAATGTTGTAGGGGAGGTCAAGATCAAGAACCTGACATTTTGTTTCGAATATCTTTTACCCTACTTGGATGGGGAGTTTGATAGTACCCTCGGATAGTCTCTCAGTGTCATCATATCCCTTGATGGTTATGCATTCACTAGTGTCCACAACCACATCCAAGTATCCCAAGTGTTTTAACAATTTTAGAGTGCACATGTTTAGGTTGGAGCCACTATCTATTAAGACTCTTTTGATGATATGCTTGTGGATGCAGACTTCAATATGTGGGCAATCATTATGCGGGTTGTCAGTGGCGGGGAGGTCCTTTTCTAAAAAAGTGAGATGATGGGGTGAGGCAATATGGCCCACCATGGCTTGGAATTGATCCACATTCAGGTTGGTGGGAACTTGGGTTTCCATTAGAGCCTTGTCAAGGACTTCTTTGTGGAGAGGTGACGTACGGAGCAACTCAAGGATGGAGATTTGTGTAGGGGTCTTTCCTAGATGTTCTAGGAGATTGTATTTATTAGTTGATGACGGGCAAACAGATGGAGGATTTGGTTGAGGATTTGATGTGGATGGAGGTGTTTGGTTGGTGATAGGGGCTGTGCAAATGGACACATGGCCTCGATGGGTTGTGATGGCACAATCAGGTACTTGGATCCAAATGGTGATTATGTTGATATAGTTGAATGATGGTTCTATCCGACCTATAATGGAATCATAGGTAGCGGGAGGTGGAGTGATGTTGTAGGCTTGATTAGAGGATGATGCTTTTCCTTTGTTGTGATTAGGTAGCAGATCCTTGTAAGCTCCCAAGTTGGTGTTGGGTGATGGTTGGGGTGCTTGCTTGAGGTTGACTTTGTTTTGATCTATGAGGTCTTGTATACAATGTTTTAACTTCATACAATCAGATGTCTTATGGCCCATAATGCGGTGGTAGTCACAATAGTCATTTTCATTGTACCACGCGGCTTTGAGTTGACTTTCTTGGTGGGGCTTAATGTGTGGGAGAGTCATTAAACCATCCTTTAGACATCTATCAAGGATATTCTCGAGTGGTTCCCCTAAGGGTGTAAATTGTCTCTGAGGTTTATTTTGTTTAGGTTGAACTTTGGGAATATTTACATTGGTGGTGTATGTACTTGGGGGTGCTTGATTCTGCACATGTTAGATGGCCTTCACATCGGTGATGCCATTGTTGAGTGTGTTCTTATTTTTACCCCAAAAGCGTGATTTCTCATTTAATTGCGTGTTGTTGTTGCTTGTGTTGGGGACATTTATGTTGACCTTGTTATTGTTGTTGTTGTTGTTATAGGGCTTGTTGTCGTATGGTTTAATCGAGCCCTTGGAAATAAGGGCTCTCTTGATGGTAGTACCCTTGTCGATGACTTCCTCAAAGATAGACGTGCATAGGATTTGTAAGTGAAAGCCTATTTCTTGGTTAAGATTAGCCACGAACATGGTGACTAATTGTTTCTCGGGAATCGACCAAGGGAGCTTGCTTGCTAAGCCTCTCCACCTTTGCAAGAATGAAGCGAAGGATTCTCCACTTTTTTGTTTGGTGTTGCAAAGGTCTATCATGGATATCTCATGTTCAAAATTGCAGGAGAAGTGGTTGACAAACTTTTCTATGAGCTCAGGAAAAAACCTAATGCCCATAAGAAGGTGTGCACACCATTTAGCAGCTTGACTGCCAAGGCTTCTAGGGAAGTCTCATTAGATATGTGTCATTGTTCGAGACTTCTAGGAAAGTGATGTAGAATTCCCTAAGATGATCCCTAGGGTCTCCCTTTCCCTTATATTTTTTGAATTTTGGTGTTTCAATTTTTTTGGGAAAAGGAGGCATGTATAGTGTCTGATCAAATGGGTAGTGATAAATATCCTCAAAAGAATAATGTTTACACTTGCCCCTAGTTTGCAAATCATCTACCTTTTGGATCAATGTGTGTACCACACTTGTTAGGTTTGGGGTTGGTGGTGGTTGTGGGATGTAGGTTTGTTGGTTGGTGAGATGTTGGAGGTTGGGCGGAATTTGGTATTGATTTGTTTGGTTTTAGTGGGTGAGGTTTTGATTTTGTGGGATGGTGTTTTGGTTAAGTTGCGCAAGATATTGTTGGTAAGCATGGATTTATTGGAGAACGTGAAGTGGCAATTGGGGATTGGGATTATGTTTTGTTGATGATACTATGGGATTTTGTACATAAGTGATATTGGATGGGTTGATCGTGTTGTGAGATGGTTTCAAGAATTGGCTCATGTAAGCTATGGTATGGGAGTTGAGTGGAGGCACACTTGTGGAGGAACTCATGTGTGTGGGGTTGCTTTAGATGCCCAAGGTGATTTGGGGAGTGGAAGTGGTTATGTTTGTTATGGTGGCGGAAGTGACAACGAGATGGGAGATGGTAGGATTGGAGACATTAGTGGGAGTTGTAGACGTGACAACATTAGAACTTGTGGGAGTGGCAGATGTGGCGGTAGTTGAGGTTTGAGAGATGGGTTGGGTGTTTGATGTAGATGGTTGGGAGGATGTTGTAGGATTGTTGTTAGATGTGGATGGTTGGGATGATGTATTGTTGATGGGTGGTTGGGCACCAATTTTGAGGAGGAAATCAAGATATCTATTTGGGTCCGACCTCAAGACTTTGTCAAGCATGTCCATGTTGTTAGGATCTTGTGTAAAGTTCAAGATATCTTGATCTATTTGGCTAATGGTGGGAGTGTTTTGGATGGGGGTTTGTGGTGGTTTTGGTTGCAAGAAGGTGAAGGGGTTGTCATTGGGACCACATGATGGTATTTGTAAGACTGAGGGTATGTTGAATGTTTGTTAGCCAATTGGTACAATGCTTTTTTTGGTTTGAGGCATCCCTATGCCCATGTTGTGTCCAAAGTTAGCCATTTCTTGGTTTTTCTTATGTTGAGATCTTGTTATGGGTATGCAAAAGGTATGGGTGTTGATTATGGGATGGATGAAGATGGAGATCTTAGAGAATTTGGTTTGATTTATTGGACCCAAAGAGGATATGGTAATGGGATGGAAGACAGATTCAGGTATAAGAGAAGACACTCCCTACAATCTAAATCTAAAGATGAAAGGAAATTGTGGTGTGATAATAGGTTTTGACTTTGGGAGGTAAATCTCAAAAGGTGTAAACCTAAGGGTAATGGGTGTCAAGAAGGTTACTTTTCACAAAAAAATTGGACCAAAAGGATGGAGAATAGATTGTATTGTTTGAGGATGATTTGATGGGATAGATTTGATGTTGATTTTGGAGGATGCTTCAACTAAGGAAAACCTTAGGTGACCTAGAGATTTGGATGATGTTTGTGAAGAGGGATTTTGAAATCAACAAATGAGCTCAAGTAAGATCTAGATTTTGAATGTTACACAACGGATGTTTTCTCTTTGTTTGGGGTAGACTTATGACCTTACACAAGGAGGAATGATTATTCTACTTGAAGGTAGACTAATGACCAATCAAGAAAAATAAGGATGTGGAAAATGAAACCTAGATTCAACTTTAGCTCAAGATTGATTTTTAGATTTGTTTTGTTTGGATGTAGGTTGATGTTTTTGATTGATGTTTGGATTAAGAGATTTTGGATGTGTTTTTGATGGAGGAAGCAAATGGATTTGTAGAAGGATGCTTATTTGGTCCAAAAGTATGCAAAAATCTAGGAGGATGAGAAGCTATAGAAATGAATGGATTATGATTGGGCTCAAAGGTGTGATAAATAGGTCCAATGGTGATAATGATTAATTCTCTAAGGTCAAAATGAAAGTATGATTGGGAAAATTTGGATCAAAATGGATGGGGTTTCAACAAGTTTTGGAAATGTGGTTATGGATTACAGATAGGCAGGCCCTAAAGATCCCAAAATGATTTTCTAAAGTTTTAGGCAAATCAATCTATAAATAGCACCAAAACTCAAGGAAATGGTGCCAAAAAAGACATAAATAGCGCTAAAATAGGCAGTGTTGGTCGATGCTTTGAAAAAAGGCTGATTTTGATGGTAAATATGGATTTTTTGGATGTAAAGATTGATCAAATGTTGAAATGAGGTCTCAAATGTTGTTGTTTCTTGGCAAGTTTTTTGCAAACACTTCAAGCACAATAGAACACAACAGCCAAAGATTTGTTTGTGAAAAGATGTAAATATTTTAACAAGCACTTGGCACAACCTAAGGTGAGGATAGGACAATACTTGTTGAGTTCCCACTTGGTTTCCTAGCCGTGCCTACTTGTGGTGTATAGATCTAGGAACTTGGGGCACGAGCTGCCCCTTACAGTTCACACACTTCTTAGGCACACCAAGTTCCAAGTCCCCAAGGCTCACAAACCTTGAGATACTTTGCTATCTTTGCCACAAGCCGTGAAAATGTGGGATGACTATCAGATTTCTCTCGCATCAACAAGTAGAGGGTTTTTGGCTTCTAAAACAATGGTTCGTAGTGGGGGTACATGCAGGGGATCGACACATTACAAGCATCTAATAAACAACTTAAGGTTTTGACTAGCTCTACTAGGAGTCTCAGATACGTAAAGGTACTACTTCCTTTCAAGCTAGCATCGTATGGTAAGCGCTAATACTGATTAGACTTGGCTTTCGCCTTATCCTTAATTTACATATAGCAGACCGGATGAAAGTACTACTTGGGGTCACCAATGAGTTCTCCATACATATGTGTCTCAAGGGCAGGCCCACTTTCTAAAAAATGAGGATAGAACCATTTCTCTTCACCCAAGATCCTTTTGAAGGTGAGGGGAGAGAATACTTTGATTCTAACTCGTGGGTAACAAAATGTGCAAGTGCACCAAGCACGACAAACACTCTCTAATGTTCTTTTTAATCCCAAATTGAAATGTGCCTAGGTTTTTCTGCAAGCACTTGTTTAATTTTAGAGCGCCAAAATCAAATGTTCTCTATGCTAAGGCACACAAAAGATTCTTTTTAGGTATACCAAATGAAATGTTTTGTTTGTTGTTTGTTTGACAAGTCAATGATTGATTTTAGTGCACCAATTGAAATGTTTGCTGCACTAACATACAAGGGTTCTTTTTATGATCACCAGTTGAAGTGTTTTGTCTAATCTAATAAAAACCCTACAAAAACTATTAGTGATTTTAGTATGATGGTCTTGGATAGACGATGATGACCTGCAAAACCGATAGAAGACCATGCACAAAACCCAATGTTAGCACAACAAATAGTGATAAAACATAAACAAATAGTGTCACATTAACCTAAAATGGCACCACAAACTACTAAAATGGTGCTACTAACAGAACCCCAGACAGAACCTAACTACCCTAGAAAATAGCACTAAAATTATTACAGATTGCGTCGATTACAGAGATTGCGCTACAAAAGTTACAGATGGCACTTAATACAAATATTGGTGTACGGGCACCTATAGGTCCAAGAGGCCTAGTATGAGTCTTTTCTTTCTATGTTTGGGTTTGAGGTGTAATAAGGTCTTGAGGACCATTTTGTTGGAATGTAATAAGGTCTTGTGACCACCTTGAAACATGTAATAAGGCCTTGGTGTCAATTGTTTGTATGTAGACAGTCAAGACCTAGTTGGTCAACTGTAGTCAAATCCTCCACAAGTGTAAAGATGAATTAAAGTTCATGTCATTCATGTTTGAAATCTATTCATGGCATGTAGGAACTATTTTAGGGAAGTTTGAAGTAGTCTTGTGAAGAGACTACCTAAATTGTAAACAAAATACAAATGTCCCAAGTGGTTTCCAAGTGGTTCCCAATGTCCAACTGATTCAAAAGGTAGCTAGGATTGGTTGGGAGAACTCTTAGATGCTATATAAGCCTCGTCATGGTCGAGGCAAGGCAGTTGTGAAGATTTTTCGAAGGAGAAGATACAGAAACTTAGTTTCCTTACAATTTCTAGTATTTCTTTGTTGTTACAGACCGTACTGTACTCTGGTATGGGATTGTCATAAGCCCATTGTATGTTGGATTGAAAGAGTAAAGAATAACCTTTGTTTTGAATTTGGTTTAAGGTCTTGACACTGAGTTTGGACGAAATTATAGTCATTCTTATGCAAATAGGTCGCTAAACACTGAACTAGGGTTCTGTAGTAAACGATGGGTTTCCTTCCATTCCACTGAGTCTTAACTTCATAGAACTAGTGGAATGGATCTAATTTTAGTAGTTTTTTTGTCTATTATATTTTCAGTGCAAGAGAATGGGGTTTTGTGGAATTTGTCTTGATAGAGCTTAACAAAACCATGTGTTAAGCTTCAAAGGAGGAACAACGACTATAAAATCCATATAGTCGGTTGTGGGGACCCAAAAACTATTTAATCCCTTGTTTTTACATACATTGCCCATGTCTAAATGGTTGTGACAGTCCTGTGAAGTCATTTGAGGGTGGTCACTTTGAAAACTAGTGCAAATTGAATCCAAACCAATTAGGTCTGTCATAGAGAAAGTTTTATATACTCTTAAGGAAACCCTGCCAAATTTTTGGTATGTTAACAAGGTCCCCAAAAGGTGTTCATGAATATACCTGCCCCTCCAAGGTACTATCCTGGTGAAGAGAAAACCTCTGACAGACCAAATTCAGGGCTATAAGGAAGTGAGTGGATCTGTGAAGTAACTTGTATACTCCCATGATCTAGACCTTAACCAATGACTTGGTGATGTTTTGTTGTGTATTGTAAGATAGGTTACATGACTACCCTCCAGAAAAGAGTCCATAGTGTATCATTTTCTTATAGTGAGTTTCTTGACTTAGGATTGGAAAGCCTCAAAGGATTGATTTTGGTAAGTTAGAACCCATCCATGTTTCATTAGTTGGAAGACCTATTGTTGAGTCATCCATCCAACTAGTGTCTCTGCATCAAAGTGGTATCAAAGCTAGTCTAATTGGGAAAGTTGTGAAGAGAAATTGTGAGTGAGGTGTGTGAGAATGCCTCCAAAAGGTGGGTCTACAGTTGTAAGAGAGTTGAAGGCCTTGAGAGAGAAGGTAGAGGCCTTAGGGAAGACGAGAATGGCCACTGAGGAAGAGAGTACCTCAGTAGAGGAGGAAGAGGATGGAGAGGAAGACCATCCTGAAGAAGAGATACCTCTTGAAGAGAGAAGGTTCATTGGAGCCTTGAAAACTATAAAAGTAGAAGCCACTGAAGTGAAGATAGACATCCCAATGTATGGGGGAAAAATGAATCCTGAGGCATTACTAGAGTGGGTGGATGCCATGAACAACTACTTTGAATACAAGAAGATGGCAAATAACAAAAAGGTTAAGTTTGCCAAGACCAAATTGAATGGGGCTGCTTTGACTTGGTGGAATTACTACCAAGGAGAGAGAGTGAAAGAGGGTAAGAACATGGTGACTTTATGGGAAAGAATGGTAAGAAAATTAAAGAATTTCTTCCTGTAGATCATGTGGTGCAAGTTGTGTATGAGGAAAAATTGATTAAATTAAACTAAAAAAAACCAAAAACCAATTACATAAAGTGAACCAATCTAAGTAAAGGCCATTATCATAATATTAAAGACAAATGAAAGCTCTTACCAAAACCTGTATTGTTCCCTTTTGGAGAAGTGTGGATTGCTCAATCAAGTTGCGAAACCATAGCTGCAACAAGCAAATAGTGTGCTCAATGTGCTCAAAGATCAATGTTAAGAGATCATAAAGTTGCTCAATCGACGCGTTTTGTATGCTCAAAGCTTTGTTAAGTATGCCTGAGAATACGATCGAAAAGAGAGGTAATGAAGGAGATGAGGGGGGTTTATATAGGTTTCAACAGAGATCGATCAACGGTCCAGATAATTCAAAAGAATCAACGGAGGAGAATAGTTGAGGAACGTGCAACGAATGAGAAGAAGACAAGTGTCTTTCTTTCTTTTGCATGAGAGGAGTTATCAAGAATAGAAGAATGAGTTAAAGCAATTAACAAAATGTAATGATCAGTTAAGTGATTTAAAACAAGAAGAAGGGATTTGCATGAGAAAAGAAGATATTTTGCTTTATTAAATATAGAAAGCTTGAGTTATATTAGAGATAACTCAAATTTAGAAGAAAAAGCAATTTAAATAAATAAATGATTTATTTAAATTTAGAGAAGATATTATTGGAAGAAATAATTAAATAATTGGAATTATTTAATTTAGAAGATTTGAAAGCAAATTAAATAAATAAATTTATTTAATTGTTTGTGCATGATTTTGGAAGAATGATTTTGATTTAATTAAATAATTAAGAATTATTTAATTTTAGATAAGAGGGAATTTGATTTATTTAATTAATGTGGATTTGATTTTTGGAAAGAGGATAATGATCTAATCAAATAATTAGAATTATTTAATTGTGGAAGAATAATAGAGGAATTTAATTTAATTAATTAAATAAAGAGGATTTATTTAATTAATGTCGCAATTTTGTGATTTAGAAGAATTTGGTGAAATTAATTAAATAATTAGATTATTTAATTAATGTGTGAAATGCAGGTGATTAAACAGATTATGAAATGCAAGTGATGCAGCAACTTGGTCATTTTAGGATGTCTACACAAGTGTTTAGGAGGCTATAGAACTTGAAGCAAAAGGACATGGACATAGCCACCTATACTGAGGAGTTTCATAAGCTTAGTATGAGGTGTAGCCATGTGGAGAATGAGAAGGAGAGAGTGACTAGGTATTTGAATGGCCTAAGGTTCACAATCCAAGATGAGATGAGCCTAGTGACCCCTAAGATAATAGAAGAGTGCTTCCAAGTGGCATGTAAGGCAAAAGAGAAGTTGAAGAGAAGGCAGGAGCAGCAAGGATGGGGTAGAGGTAGAAATTTCAAAGGAAGAGGCAGTTTTGGTGGCAGGAATTAGTCCCAGAGACAACAAGTGGAATCTAGTCCTAATGAGCAAAGTGGAGACTCAAGTAGTAGAGGAAGAAGACCAAATGGGAGAGGAAGATCTGGTGGTCTAGGAAGGGGTTCTAACACCTTCACAGGAAGATACTATAACTGCAACCAAGTGGGACATCCAACCTTCAAATGTCCAGAGAAGCAAGGCTCTAGTTCTCATGGAGGAGAAAGGAGAAGTCAACTAGTGCAAGAAGAGGATTGTCAAAGTGTAAACACACCACCTAAGCCTGTAGATCCAGAGTATGGAGAGAGCCTAATGATGCAGAGAACTCTCTTGAAGGTGCCAAGTACCAAGGCGCCACCACAAAGGAAGTCACTTTTTAGAACTTCTTGCAAATCTGATGGAAAGGTATGTAAAGTCATAGTTGATTCAGGATCTACAGATAATTTGGTATCATTTGAAATGGTTGAGAAGTTAGGATTAAAGAGACTCCCTCATTCTACCCCTTATAAGGTGTCTTGGTTAAATAAGGGTCAACAAGTACTTGTAAATGAGCAATCTTGGGTAGATTTTCAAATTGGGGGGTATAGGGATAGAGTACTATGTGATGTGATCCCCGTGGATGATTGCCATCTTCTCCAAGGACATCCATGGTAGTATGATCTCAATGCACAACATGATGGGCAAAAAAATACATATACTATCACAAAGAATGGTGAGTCTTTTACCTTGAATCCTTTACCGGATGAAGGCCTAGATAAACAAGTGGGTTCTCGTGTCATGGTGGTAGGAGAAAAAGAGTTTTTGCAGACTTTGAAAGAAGAAGGGGGTCTAGAATTTGCCTTGATTGTTAAACCAAAGTGCATGTCTGTTTTGTCCACAAACAAGAGAGAACCTATCCCTAGTGAAGTCCAAAACTTGTTGGAGAAGTAAAAGGACATTGCAGTGGATGTTTTGCCTAATTCTTTGCCTCCTATCAGAGATATCAGTCATCATATTGACCTGATACCAGGGGTTGCATTGCCTAATAAGGCTACCTACAAGATGACACCAGCCCAAAATGAGGAGATTGCAAAACAAGTGCAAGAGTTGATAAACAAAGGCCTAGTGAGAAAGAGCTTGAGCCCATGTGCTATACCTACTATCCTAGCACCCAAGAAGGATGGAAAATGGAGGTTTTGCACTGATTCTAGAGCCATCAATAGGATAACAATCAGGTATAGATTCCCTATGCCTAGGATAGAAGATCTCATGGACTGTTTGGGAGAAGCATGCTACTACTCAAAGATTGATTTGAAAAGTGGTTACCATCAGATAAGGATCAGAGAGGGAGATGAATGGAAGACAACTTTTAAGACCAATGAGCGTCTCTATGAATGGTTGGTGATGCCCTTTGGGTTGTCGAATGTACCTAGTACCTTCATGTGCCTAATGAATGAGGTATTGAAACCTTTCATGGAAAGTTTGTTGTGGTTTATTTAGATGGCATTCTTGTTTTTAGCAGGTCCAAAGAACATTTGAGGCACCTTGACATGGTACTAAAGAGGCTACATGAGGAAAAATTGATGATAAACTTGGATAAGTGTGATTTTATGAAGGAAGAGTTGGTGTACCTTGGCTTTGTCATTTCCAAGGGAAGTTTGAAAATGGATCCTTCAAAGGTAGATGCCATTCTCAATTAACCAACTCCAAGATCAGTGGGGGGTGTGGGGAGTTTCCATGGAATTGTAAGTTTTATAGGAAATTCATAAAGAATTTCAGCTACATATGTGCACCCATCCTTGACACCATCAAAGGAGGTAATAAGAGTAAGTTTTCTTGGACCAATGAAGCTGATAAAGGGTTTGAATATTTGAAGAAGAGAGTAGCCCGGCAACCTATACTTGTGCTCCCTAATTTTAATAAGGTTTTTACCATTGAGTGTGATGCTAATAACCAAGCAATAGGGGTTGTTTTAAGCCAAGAAGGTAGACTAGTAGCATTTTTTAGTGAAATGCTCAATGAAGCAAAGAAAAAGTATTCATCATATGATCTAGAATTGTATGCTATGGTTCAAGCACTTAAGAAATGGAGGCACTACTTGTTACCCAAGGAATTTGTTGTTTTTACTGACAATCATGCTATAAGTTTCTTGAATGGGTAGGATAAACTCAATCATAGACACATGAAGTGGGTTGAGTTTCTACAAGCATATACCTTCACAATAAAACATAAGAAAGGCCAAGCCAATAAAGTGGCAGATGCACTTAGTAGGAGGGCACTTGTGGTGTAGGAAATACAACTTCAAAGCATGGGGATAGATGCATTAAAAGGCATGTACCATGATGATGCAAACTTCAAGGAGATTTATAAGGTTTGCAATCAGTTTTTTAACACTTTCCATAGTGCACACTATGATTTTTTACTTCAGAATGGTTTGCTTTTCAAAGGGACTAAGTTATGTGTGCCTAGATGCTCAATGAAAGAGAATATTATAAAGGAGAAGCATACCAGGAGCCTTGGAGGTCATTTTGGACTTGACAAGACTTTGTATTATGTTAGGAGGTTCTATTATTGGCCAACAATGCAAGTGGATGTCAAAAAATATGTTGAGGGCTGCACTATATGTCAAAGAGCCAAAGGAACTTCATCAAATGCAGGGCTTTATCAACCACTTCCCATTCGCAATAGGCCTTGGGAGAGTGTAAGTATGGATTTTGTGATGGGGCTTCCTAGAACACAAAGGGGTTTTGATAGTGTTTTTGTAGTTGTTGACCAGTTTAGTAAGATGGCACTGTAGACACCCAAAATTGACTCATTATCACTAGCATTTAAACATCGCATTATCCATCATCTACATTTGTCTAACACATCTATTTCTTCTATTAATTAAATAAATTTATATTTATTTAATTAATTCATTATCTATTTCTTCTATTTCCTCTAAGCTATAATTAAACAATCTTTAATTATCTTCTTTCTATCTATTTTAATTAAATAAATTTTATTTATTTAATTAAAAATTCCATTCACAAGCCCACTTTCCAATTAATTAAATAAATAAAATTTATTTAATTAATTTCTCTTATTATTTATCTCATGAGCCGACATGTGTGCCTCTTTCATTTAAAAAAGATAAATGGTACTACATCTTTTATTTAATATCTTTCACATGTAGTACTTTTTATGTACACGGTCACACATAAGCCTTATCTTCTCTCCACTTGTCATCTACCAATTCACCTATGTCTATCATTCAATCTTAGCCATTCACATAGCCACTGAATCTCCACTGTTGATTGATTTTGGTTGAGTTCTATATAAACACCCTCTCATTCTAGACTACAGCTAATCCAGCATTTATATAGCATCTACATTATCATCCTGAGCATATTGAGCACTTTAGCATCCATCTAGCATATTAGCTTTATCATCCATCCATCATGGAAGCTTTTATCTTCATAATTGTTCATTATTGAAGAAGCAATCCACATCATTAACAAGGAATCATACAATCTAGGTGATATTGTTCTTGAATTGCATGTTTTTGATTTCATTTGGATTAGATTCTTTGATGATGGTAGGGTTAGGTTTTCATGGCTATGCTTGATCTTATTAACCTAATTTTTTACCTATCACATTTTCACACGTCCGGTGGGACCCACATCCTTGATTAACTTTGCTATTTGAAGTTGTTTTTGTGAAGATCAGATTTTTCAAGTGCTTACGACAAGTTCCAGTCATTTTTGAGCGAAAAACAGTCGCTATTTGAATATACGCATCACTTCTGAGCTGAAACTTGCCTCTTTTAGCATTCATGGATCACTTATGAGCAAACAATAGTCACTTACTGCTTGTTTCGCATTGCTTACAAGCTAACAGTGGTCACTTATGCCTTTATTTGAATCACTTTTAACCTAATAGTTGTAGACACCCTAAAATGACCAAGTCGTCGCACTACTTGTATTTTGTCTAATCTGTCACATCACCTACATTCAACGTTAATTAAATAATATAATTATTTAATTAATTTCACCAAATTCTTCTAAATCTCCTAAATTCGACATTAATTGAATAAATCCTTTTTATTTAATTAATCAAATCAAATTCCTCTATTATTCTTCCACAATTAAATAATTTTGATTATTTAATTAGATCATTATCCTCTTTCCAAATTTCAAGTCCACATTAATTAAATAAATCCCATTATTTAATTAATTCATCACAAATTCCCTCTTATCCAAACAATTAAATAATTCCCAATTATTTAATTAAATCAAATTATTCTTCCAAATTTGAATAAATCAAATCAAATTTATTTAAATTCTCTCATTCTCCAAAAATAAAATAAATCAAATATTTTATTTATTCTTCCAAATCATGTACAACAATCAAATAAATTTATTTATTTAATTTGCTTTCTTATCTAGAAGTATCTTTCAAATCTTCTAAAAATAAGTCTTCTTCTCCATGCACACAAAAATAAATAATTTATTATTTAATTTCTCTCAAATCATGCAAAAGCAAATCTTAAGTTGAGTTATCTATTATACCAGACTGCCTACATACCCTATATCCACGGGATCAAGGCACATTACGAGGAAAGATGAAAAATGATAATATGTAGTTCTGGATAGAGTGATGAGATGGGTCAAGGTGGAGAGGAGGGGATCTTATGTACCTGAGTACTGAATACTTCCTTCATATTCCAGACTGTCTACATACCCATATCCATGGGATCAAGGTACCTTAAGATTGAGAAGATGATAATAAGTAGTTCTGGTTGAAGTGATGATGTAGGAAAAGCATTGGAGAGATAACAGCCTTATCGTAGGAGCGATGTATCCGTTAAAGGATGCTATCTGCGGAAAGGAGAAAAGATTGAAGAGCATGCTGTGAACCACGAACAAGGAACCAATCCTAGACCTAAGTTAAGGAAAGAGTTGCCCCCATTCTGGTAGAGGAATTTGCATGGGTGACTGCCAAAGAAGACACAGAAAGATTTGACCTAGGACAAGACAGTGTTAACTGTAGACACAGATCAAGATGTGGGGTGATGATGATGGACATTGACAAATTTCCAGGCTATACTAGATAGGGAGATGGAAATGCAAACAAGGTCAATGGTTTTATTATGGATGGATAGATGAAGTGCATTGTGAACTGGACATGGAGTGGATAGGACTCAATAGACGATGGGTGCTGACTCTACACATAGCACCTATTTTCCAGGTTTTCACTATGGTACTTATCCAAGGTGCCTGTTTGCCAGGTTTTCACCAGAGGATGAATTTTTTTTTTTGGGAATACTCTGAGGATCAGGCATAAAACTTCTTGAGATAGACACTATTAAGTGGCTCATCTAGAGGAATGCCATTAGGAGTAGCTAAAGTATAAGCTCCTGATCCATATGATGTTGTGATAATAAAGGGACCTAATCAAATAGGCTCAAACTTGCCCTTCTTTTCTCGGTCTACTTGATTTCTTTGATTCTCTTTAAGTACAAGATCACCAACTTGAAACTGTCTTTCTTTGATCTTTTTGTTGTAATTACACCAGAGGTGGTCTTGATAGACATGGAGATGATTCAACATGGCTAGGTGCCTCTCATCTAGGAGTTCAAGCTCAGCTAATCTGGTAGTACGATACTCTTCTCCGCCGATCAGGTCCTGCGTGGATACTCTGAGGGATGGGATCTCGACCTCTATAGGTAGGATGGCTTCAGAGCCATAAACCAAGGCATATGGTGTGGCACCATTTGGTGTTCTAATACTAGTGTGGTAGGCCCATAGGGCGGGATTGAGTTGCAAGTGCCAATCACGACCAACTTCATTGACTGTTTTCTTGAGGATCTTGAGAATAGTTTTATTAGAAGCCTCAACTTGGTCGTTACTCTATGGATAATAGGGAGTTGAAAAGCGATGTTGGATAAACAGTCTTTCTCTCATGTTCTCTCCTATCTCCCTTCTTCTATCTATCATCAACCCAACCTTGTCTGTCTCTGACAAAATCGTCTAGTCGAGCGTCCACCCAGTCCTTCTGTCGCTTCACTATTTTTCCACTCGAGGGGGCATACGCTAGGGCAACTACCTACACTAAGGCATCAATAAATTGTATCATATCTTCAACTATCGATTTCTTTGAAGCAACACTGTAAACTGCATTGCACCAAAGAGGGGCAAAATGTAGACACCCTAAAATGACCAAGTCGTCGCACTACTTGTATTTCATCTAATCTGTCTAATCACCTGTATTTCAACAATAATTAAATAATCTAATTATTTAATTAAAATGATCAAATTCTTCTAAATCTCCTAAATTTGACATTAATTGAATAAATTCTATTTATTTAATTAATTAAATCAAATTCCTCTATTATTCTTCCACAATTAAATAATTTCAATTATTTAATTAAATCATTATCTTCTATCCAAATCTCAAGTCTACATTAATTAAATATATCCCATTATTTAATTAATTCATCACAAATTTCCCTCTTATCCAAACAATTAAATAATTTCTTAATTATTTAATTAAATCAAATTCATTCTTCCAAATTTAAATAAATCAAATCAAATTTATTTAAATCCTCTCAATCTCCAAAAATAAAATAAATAAAATATTTTATTTATTCTTCCAAATCATGCACAACAATTAAATAAATTTATTTATTTAATTTGCTTTCTTATCTACAAATATCTTTCAAATCTTCTAAAAATAAGTCTTCTTCTCCATGCACACAATTAAATAATTTATTATTTAATTTCTCTCAAATCATGCAAAGGCAAATCTTAAGTTGAGTTATCTATTCACTCAACCTTGTTTTTATCAATTTCTTTTAAACTAGAAAAAAGATTTCTAATTCATGAAAAGCATGTCTTATCTTTAGAAAAGAAAGTGTTTAACTCAAATAAAATAGCTTTTGTGTGACACTTGTCTTCTTCTTATTCGTTGCATGTTCCTCAACTGTTCTCCTCCGTTGATTCTTCTGAATTATCTGAACCGTTGATTGATCTTTGTTGAAACCTATATAAATCCCCCTCATCTCCTTCATTACCCCTCTCTTTGATCACTTATTCTCAAGCATACTTAACAGCGCTTTGAGCATAGATCACATCGATTGAGCAACTTTATAATCTTTTGACATTGATCTTTGAGCACACCACTTGCTTGTTGCAACTGTGGTTTCGCAGCAATATACAACAACTTGCCCTTGGTGGTACAGTAGCTCACTTTTGGTAATTGTAGCTCACCTTTGTTATAGCAGTACCTCACCTTTGGTAGCTCAGTCCATCACCTTTGGTATTACAATAGCACACTTTTGGTTGCATAGTACTACACCTCTGGTCAAACAGTATAGCGCCTTTGGTCCAGTCACTTGTACATAAGAGTTTGTCTTTCTCAAAACACAAGTAGAAATCCCAGCATTACCTTTTTGTCCTAGTGTATTCCATGGTAACCACTAGGCTTCAGCAAACTATGAAGTCCAAGCAAGTTGTCCCTAAGAAGCGCAAATCACCTCCTCACACACCACAATCGGGCCGTCTCAACATTTCTCCCAAGGTTACTCCTAGGACACCCGCGGCAAAATCAACCAGCTCTTCGAACATGCCATACATTGACCAACCAAGCAATTCTCAAAAAGGTAGAGCCCCTTTGGTAAGTACACCCCACTATACCACCGGCTTGCCTCTAGATTTTGTCCCACAAGGTTATATTGCCAATCCAGTCCCGTCTCAGGAGGGAAGAGTTCCTTTGGTAAGTACACCTCATTACACCATCGGCTTGCCTCCTGATTTTGTCCCACAAGGTTATACTGCCGAGCTAGCCCCATCTGAAGAAGAGTGACACTTTGAAATGGGTCAATCCTCTCAAGAAGATGGGCAAGATCTTGATGAATTCATACAAGATCCTAGAGTTGTAGCCACCTTTGACAAAATCCTTAGTGAGAACCAAGATCATTTCTTTCTCTTGCTAGCAGAGCAAGGAGCCAAACTACCTCAGGATTTTGATCTTTCCAATCTCAAGGAAACAAACAATACCCTAGGCACCATACAGGTGGTCCAAACCATGTCAACAGTGACCACGCCTTTATCTGAACAAGGCTCACAAGGGAAAACAATGGTACAATATAAAAATCCCCTTTTTCAAAACCCAACAGGAAAGAGGGTCATATCACCACTTCTGACTCCTATGGAAATGTACAAAAATCAACAAGAGACTCTACAATGTCAAGCGGAGCTAGCTAAGCAAGCCACCTTAGCTCAAGCAAATATACAACAAACTCCTAAAGTGTCCACACCAACCGCAAGTGGAATTTTGGTTACTCCTTCACGAATAGGTTTCCCACCCAATTACAATCTGGGGAACAACTATGTAGCCATGCAATAAGGTTCTCAACACATACCACCTCCCATATCATCAAACATCCATGTCTCTCAACCAATTAGAGTCATGCAGTCCCCCCCACAAAATTCTTCTATGCTCATCCCCAATCAACCATCGCAAATCACTTCTACCTATGTCCCTCCTCCGCTACGTTCATCCTCTCTAAATTTCTTTCACACATTGCCTAGCCACCCTCAACATTCCCAACATCAAGTTTCCCAAAGCTACGTGCCGCCATCGCAACCTAATCCAATGCACTTTAGCTTTCCTCCACCCAATTTTTTTCTTCAACCATCACAAAGCCAACATTCTTACCTAGCACCACCTCCACCTCTTCCTAATCAAAACATTCAATTCCAACCCAATCTGAACCCAACGTACAATGCATATGACCCCAACCAATCTTATGACCCTTATAATACCAACGCTCAGGGCTTACACTACAATCTTCCGTATGGGCAGCAACAACCACTTCTTGGACAACAGGAGATGTTTCCAACCCCTCCCACGGTGATGGAGCTAAAAATCATGGAAGTTCAACAACAACTATCTGATCTTACGTTTGGCCACACCAAGAAGACCTTCTCATTAAAAGAAGTGTGTCCTTATCCTTTTGATTGGTCATTACCTATGATCCCTTTTCCTCATAATTTTACTATTCCTAAGTTTGATAAATACAAAGGAAAAGGTGACCCAAAAGACCATCTTAGGGAATTCTATCTTTTGCTTCGAGGTCTCACATAATGACACATATCTTATGCATCTCCTTCCTCGCAGTCTTGGAGGTCAAGCTATAGAATGGTTCTCACACTTAACTATGGGCATCAAGTCTTTTAATGAGCTAGCAGAGAAATTTGCCACCCATTTTTCTTACAACGCAGAGCATGAGATTTCCATGACTGATCTATGCAACAATAAACATAAAAATGGTGACACTTTCATTTCTTTCCTTCAACGATGGAGACAAATGGCTAGCAAATTCCCTTTCACGATTTCAAAGAAACAGCTTGTTAGCATATTTGTGTAGAACCTTAAGCAGGAGTTAGGTTTTCATTTGCAAATTCTTAGTGCTACAACCTTCAATGAAATCACGTACAAGGGAATCAACATTGAAAAGGCCCTCATTGCTAAGGGTGTGGTCAAAATCTTCAAAGAAATGAAAGACAATGCTCCTCATCAACAATCGAGCGATAAACCCAAATATTGGAACAAAAACAAAAACGTGGTCAACGATCGTGTGGTTGATACTAAACATGTCCAAACGTTGCAAACACCGCTGCAACTTTCCAAACCAAATCAAGCGCCTCAACAACAACAACAATAGCGGCAACCTTATCAAAACCAACAACAATGACAACAAGAGCGTCCTCAACAAGATTACCCTCCGCGGCATCAATTCACTCCCTTGGGAGAGCCCATAGAGATAGTCTTACAAAAGATCTTATAGAAAGGACTCATCACCCTACCTGATGCTCCCCCGTATGGTGAGCCTATTTACAAAACTGCGTGGTATAGAGAAAATGAATACTATGAATTCCATAGAAGCAAAGGGCATAGAACCGCATCGTGCATGAAACTCAAGCACCTAATCCAAAATCTCATTAAAGGCAATCAAATATATCTACAAGAAGATCAACCAGCTCAGCACACAAACAAAGATCTCGACATGTACAGGGAACCATTCCCTCATCATGGTCCACCTCCTCCTCAGGATAGAGGTAAAGGTATCAATCATGCTTCCACTTTCTTTGATTCCATTGTAGGGCATTTTGAAGAGAGTCGAGTGTCTACCCTCACAATCAAAGGCAAATCTATGGATTGCACTGTTACAACTCGTCGTGGTCGTGTCACCATTCATGGTCCTACACCCAGTCTTCCAGCTCAATTTGATTATAATCTTGTCAAACATCTAGGGAAAATGCTAGCACAAATCTCTATCTTGGACCTTCTACGGTCATCACCTGAACATGGAGTAGTGCTAGAAAAAGCCCTCCAAGAGTCTTCAGTTCCTAACAACATAGCAGTCATGGATTTCCAAGCTATAGTAGGTAACATTGCTTCACCCTATAATGTGGTCTTCTCTGAGAAAGATCTCCCATCCCATGATCTATGTCACAATGATGCCCTTCATATCGAAGTTCTCATCCATAAGCACAAAATCAAATGTATACTCATAGATGGTGGTGCTGGTCTCAACATCTGTTCTTTAAAGTTACTTAAGGAATTGGGATACTCTGAGGATCATGTCAACATTGATCAAAGTATTACAATCAAGGGATATGATGATGTTGAACGCCGTTTAGAAGGTATTATCCACTTGCCTATACAACTGGGCCCTGTCATGCTTGAAACAAGATGTCAAGTCCTTGATATTGAGCTGCCTTACAACATTAGCCTAGGATACCCATGGATCCATGCAATGAAAGTTGTCCCCTCCACGTACCATCAGTCTCTAAAGTTCCCCTTCAATGGTAGGGAGATCATTATCCCAGGAGACCCCAATCCTTTTGAATTCTGCCATGTCTTGTAAGGCAATCATAAGAATTGCAACCAAGTGCCTAACAATGCAAAAGCCCTTGAATCCCCACTATATGTTGATCCTGAAACTCTAACACCAGCCTCTACAAGTGAACCTAATCCTATCCCTACAATCAAAGTGCACATCCATGACATAGGCTTTGGCACTTATGATATCTCCAAATCTTGTTGTGTAGGGCGGATGCCTTTATCTCCAAAATCTTACAGCCAACCACCCATTGCCAAAGTCACCAAAAAAGTAGCTTTTCCTCCCCCAACATTCCTAACCCAATTCCAACAGGGACGGTTATTGGAGGAAGAAACTATTGAGGACATTTCTTCTTGGCTCTATAAAGAGAAAGAACCGGTCACAATACCAGTCAAGCAATATGGCAATGGCTTAACGATAGTAAAAAACATGGGCTATAAAGGCAAAGGTGGCCTTGGGAAACAAAATCAAGGAACTATGGAACCCATTGTTGTGACAAAGAAACTAGACAAGAAGGGTTTAGGATTCGGTAAGAAGGTACCGCATGCCTTGGACATCGAGTATATCATCGACGAGATAGATGAAACTTTTCCTGTTGTTTCAACGTCTAATGAGGATATCATCGATGACTCTTCCCTCCATATGACCAACCTATTCGTAGAATCCTCCATTTTTATGCTATCCTCCATATCCTTAACCTCCACCACAAACACCCAGAATGTCACACTTGTCTACCCTGAACTTATTGATTGGGACCAACAAGGGTCCCCCGTTATAGATGTATTTAAGAATGACGAAGCTTTAGCTGAGTTCATGGGACTTCAGGAAGGTATCCCTCTTGGCAATCATAAAGCAGGTTTTGTAATAGAACTAGAGCCAATAGCTTATTTTGGTGAGAATGCCAAATCCTCCAGTCGCAAAAGTAAAAATAAAGAAAAATCTTGAGGTGAAAACCACATTGTGGCACCTCCTGGTCACAAAATAGTAAAAACAAAGGACGTATCCAAAGGTGAAAACCCAACTGTGGCACCTGAGGATGGAGGATTTGACCTTCCCCTACCATCTAAGTATCAAGAGAAGTCATCTCTCCTAGTGGAAGATTCTACAGAGATAAACCTTGGCACATAGCAAAATCCAAAGACCACATTCCTGGCAACATCATTATCACAAACAGAGCATAGAAATCTTAACACATTCTTCTTACAGAGAACCATCAATTTTGCATGGACCTATGCTGATATGCCAGGGCTAGACCCTAAGCTAGTTGTTTACTATCTCACAATTGATCCAAAAGTGAAACCAGTCAAGCAAAAGTTGAGAAAGATGTACCCACAAATAGCTCTCTTAGTAAAAGTGGAAATACAAAAGCTGTTAGATGCAAAGTTCATATGAGCTATTGACTATTCAGAATGGGTATCAAACATTGTACCTATGTCTAAACCCAATGGGTACATCCATATGTGTAATGATTTTAGAGATCTTAATAAAGCATGTCCCAAAGATAATTTTCCATTACCAAACATTGATATTATTGTAGACTTGATAGCAGGTCATGAAATGCTTTCTCTCATGGATGGATTCTCAAGATACAATTAGATAAGGATAGCAGAAGAAGATTAACATAAAACAACTTTTACTTGTCCTTGGGGTAATTATTGTTGGTGCATCATGCTGTTTGGTCTAAAGAATATAGGAGCAACCTATCAGAGAACAATGACAGTGATATTCCACGATCTATTTCATCATATCACGGAGGACTATGTTGATGACATACTAGATAAATCTTCTAGGGCAGATCACATACAAGTTCTAGGATAGATCTTTGACAGGCTCAAGAAATACCAAGTAAGACTCAATCCAAAGAAGTGTGTCTTTGGTGTAACATCAGGGAAGCTATTGGGATACATTGTATCTCGCAGAGATATCGAAGTAGACCCCACAAAAGTAAAGGCTATAGTAGAGATGCCTCCACCAAAGAACCTCAAAGCACTAAGGAGCCTTCAGGGAAGGTTGCAATCCATTAGGCATTTCATCTCATAGCTAGCAGATAAATGCCAACCATTTCAACACTTACTTCGAAAGGATGTCTCATTTCGATGGGACAATAAGTGTCAAGCAGCATTTGATCAACTTAAAGAGCATCTAGCTACACCTCATGTATTGGTACCACTAGTGGCTGATAAACCTCTGATATTATACATCTCAACTACAACTTCAGCCCTAGGGGCCCTGCTAGCACAAAATGATGAAACAGGAAAAGAGCATGCAATCTATTATATCAGTAGAACCTTGGTGGGATATGAACTTAATTATTCACCACTAGAAAGGGCTTGTTTAGCAGTAGTGTTCGCTTCCCAAAAGTTGCGGCATTACATGTTGAACCAACACACAAATCTTATAGCCAAAATTGATCCCTTGAAGTATCTACTAGCAAAAGCAGCTCTTACAGGCAGACTAGCTAAATGGGTCATGATCCTCAGTGAGTTTGACATTGAGTATACAGATCATAAAGAAATCAAAGGACAAGCCCTAGCAGATAAACTAGTAGAAGCACCAATGATAGATACACACCCTATGGTAGCAGACTTTCTGGATGAGAATCTCTTCACTCTTTCCAACTCAATAATGTGGAAGTTGTACTTTGATAGTTCCTACACACAGCATGGATCAAGGGCTAGCATCTTATTCATCACACCTCAAAATGACTATATTCCAAAGTCATATCAGCTTGCATTCCCTTGCACCAACAACATAGCCAAGTATGAAGAACTCCTCATAGGTCTCAATACAGTAGTTCAATGGGACATCATAGAACTACAAGTATATGGAGACTCATAGCTACTCATTCGCCAAGTCACAGATGAGTACCAAACAAAAGATGAAAAGTTGGTCCCCTACAAGCAACTAATGGATTCCTATAAACCACACTTTCCTAGCATTACATTTGAGCAAATTCCAAGAGAGCATAACAAAGCTACAGATTCTATGGCTTCTGTATGGTCACTGATTCACATGCCTACAAATACATAGAAATGTGAATTCTTGATCGAGCAATTGTTGATACCATCCGTTGATGTTCCCATTACTGAAATCATCTATGAACTTGTTGGTCTCAATTCCCCATGGTACGAAGATATCTATGAATACCTTTCCCCCTGACCTATCATCCACCCAACACAAAACCTTTATCCGTCGATCTTCCCGTTACACCATTCTAGGTGATACACTATATTGCCGGAGTCTTGATGGTATCCTCTTATGATGTCTTAACGCGGAAGAAGCCGAAGCTACCTTACGAGACATACATAAAGGTGTCTATGGCGCACATTCTACCGGTCCTAATCTCTCTAAGAAGATACTGAGAATAGGATACTACTGGCCTACAATAGAGCAAGATGATGCATAGTTTGCTAAGAAGTGTCTACAATGCCAGTAGCATGGAGATTTGATTCACACACCAACTCATGAATTACAACCTATGACAACTCCTTGGCCTTTTTCTCAATGGGGTCTCAACCTTGTAGGACAAATCCACCCATCCTCATCCAATGGCCACAAATTCATTATTACTACCACTGAGTATTTCACAAAGTGGGTTGAAGCCATTCCCATGACCTATATCACTAGTAAGCAAATATCCAAGTTTATCCTTAACTACCTCATATGTCGGTATGGTATTCCCCAAGCCATTGTCACTGATAATGGGAGACCATTCAAGAATCAATATGTCCATGCCTTGTGCACAAAATACAATATCCAACATCGCTTTTCAACTCCCTACTATCCACAGAGTAATGGCCAAGTTGAGGCTTCCAACAAAACCATTCTCAAGATCCTCAAGAAAATGATCAATGAAGCTGGTCATGATTGGCACTTGCAACTCAATCCCGCCCTATGGGCCTACCACATTTGTATCAAAACACCAACTAGTGCCACACCTTATGCCTTGGTTTATGGCTCTAAAGCCATCCTACCTATAGAGGTTGGGATCCCATCCCTCAGAGTATCTATGCAGGACCTGATCAGCAGAGACGAATATCACACTTCCAGATTCGCTGAGCTTGAACTACTAGATGAAAGGCACCTTACAGCGTTGAATCATCTCCATGTCTATCAAAACCACCTCCGGCATAATTACAACAAAAAGATCAAAGAAAAACAGTTTCAAGTTGGTGATCTTGTCCTCAAAGAGAATCAAAGAAATCAAGCAGACTGAGAAAAGAAGGGCAAGTTTGAGCCTAACTGGTTAGGTCCCTTTATTGTCACAGCAGCATATGGATCAGGAGCTAATACTTTAGCTACACCTGACGGCATTCCTCTAGATGAGCCACTTAACATTGTCCATCTCAAGAAATTCTATGCTTGATCCTCAGAGTATTCCAAAAAAAAAAAATCTAAAAAAATCTGTCCTCTGGTGAAAACCTGGCAAACGGGCACCTTAGATAAGTACCATAGTGAAAACCTGGCAAATAGGCACTATGTGTAGAGTTAGCACCCATCGTCTATCGAGTCTTGTTCATTTCTTGTCATCACAATGCATTTCATCCATTCATCCATAATAAAACCATTGACTTTGTTTGCATTTCCATCTCCCTATCTAGTATAGCTTGGAAATTTGTCAATGTCCATCATCGTCATCCCACGTCTTGGTCCGTGTCTACAGTTAACACTATCTTGTCCTAGGTCAAAGCTTTCTATGTCTTCTTCGTCAGTCATCCATGCAAATTCCTCTACCAGAATGAGGGAAACTCTTTCCTTAACCTAGGTCTAGGAGGGGTTCCGTCTTCGTGGTTTGCAAAACACTTCAATCTTTCTCCTTTCCGCAGATAACATCCTTTAATGGACACATCACTCCTACGATAAGGTTGTTATCTTCCTAATGCTTTTTCTACATCATCACATCAACCAGAACTACATATTATCATCTTCTCAGTCTTAAAGTACCTTGATCCCATGGATATGGATATGTAGGTAGTCTAGAATATGAAGGAAGTATCCAGTACTCAGGTACATAAGATCTCCCCCTTCCACCTTGACCCATCTCATCACTCTATCCAGAACTACATATTATCACTTTCATCTTTCCTCGTAATGTGCCTTGATCCCGTGGATACAGGGTATGTAGGCAGTCTGGCATATGAAGGATGTATCCAGTACTCAGGCACATACAATTCATCATTCTCCACCTACTCAATCCATTAGCATTGTCACCTTTCTGGTCTTCCATTTTTCAAAATCCATTCGCCTCGATTTGACTAACTCAAGTAGCAAGCTAGCACATCCTTTCAAAGCAAAAGTCCTTAACAAACCTGAAGCAAAGCAGCTTCCTTCTAGAGTCATCTACTGTCCTGCATACTGATTGCTAGTATCAGCTAAATCCTGCTTAACCAAAGCCCTAGATCAACAAGCTTGTCTTCTGTGAAGTGTTCCATTGTTGAGACCAACACACGCGTCTCCTGTGACATGTGGCATTTCCTACAATGAGACATTGTCTTTTTAGGTAGATGGTACCCTTTAACGGACACAGATTTCCTATGATAAGGCTATTATCTTTCCTATACAATCTACCCTGAGCAACCTCTTTGGCAAGAGAATATGTTGGTTGTATGTTTACTTTGTAAGTCAGTCAATTTGTGTTATAGTTTATCTTTTGTTCCTTATCCTTTACCTATTCAAGGCTACCTTGATTTATCTATAATCTTGGTATGTTGTGATGCAATACGGATTGGGGGCATAGTCATTGCTTTTGTATGCCGTGTTTGAGGAATAATCTTTAGCATCTTTCTTAGCATTCTATTTATCTTGTGTGTGTAATGACCTAGCATCTTACATATTAATACTCTTCTTACATTCACATGTATTGAAGTTTATTTTATGTTCAAGACTATGGTTCATTCACATGTTCCAACAAGGTTATATTATGTCTAAAGGATCTAAGTTCAAACCGCTTGCTTGCAGAGTCAACGTCCACGCACTCGAATATTATGGCACCTTGGTCTTTTATACCTTGGTAGCAAACTATCCACGTGCTACATCAAAAATAAGGATTGCTCTTTATAAACATTTGTGAAACTATTGCAACAAACTCATCCATTTACACCATCCATTTTTCCATGGCCTTATATAGTTTTTCAAGCAAAGATCGATCAACAGTCTTTCTCTCATGTTCTCTCCTATCTCCACTTTCTTTTATCTATCATCAACCCAACCTCGTCTGTCTCCAACAATATCTTCTAGTCGAGCATCAACATAGTTCTTCTATCACTTCCCTGTCTTTCCTCTGGAGGGGACACCCTACGCCAGCTATGCTGGGGCAACTACCTACACTGGGGCATCAAAAATTATATCATGTCTTCAACAATCATTTTCTTTGACGCAACGCTGTAAACTACATTGCATCAAAGAGGGGCAAAATGTAGACACCCTAAAATGACCAAGTCATCGCACTACTTGTATTTCGTCTAATCTGTCACATCACCTGCATTCAGCGTTAATTAAATAATCTAATTATTTAATTAATTTCACCAAATTCTTCTAAATCTCCTAAATTTGACATTAATTGAATAAATCCTTTTTATTTAATTAATTAAATCAAATTCCTCTATTATTCTTCCACAATTAAATAATTTTGATTATTTAATTAGATCATTATCCTCTTTCCAAATTTTAAGTCCACATTAATTAAATAAATCCCATTATTTAATTAATTCATCACAAATTCCCTCTTATCCAAACAATTAAATAATTCCCAATTATTTAATTAAATCAACTTATTCTTCCAAATTTGAATAAATCAAATCAAATTTATTTAAATTCTCTCATTCTCCAAAAATAAAATAAATCAAATATTTTATTTATTCTTCCAAATCATGCACAACAATTAAATAAATTTATTTATTTAATTTGCTTTCTTATCTACAAATATCTTTCAAATCTTCTAAAAATAAGTCTTCTTCTCCATGCACACAAAATTAAATAATTTATTATTTAATTTCTCTCAAATCATGCAAAAGCAAATCTTGAGTTGAGTTATCTATTCTCTCAACCTTTTTATCAATTTCTCTTAAATTAGAAAAAAGCTTTCTAATTTATGAAAAGCATGTCTTATCTTTAGAAAAGAAAGTGTTTAACTCAAATAAAACAGCTTTTGTGTGACACTTGTCTTCTTCTTATTCGTTGCACGTTCCTCAACTGTTCTCCTCCATTGATCCTTCTGAATTATCTGGACCGTTGATCGAACTTCCTTGAAACCTATATAAACCCCCCTCATCTCCTTCATTACCCCTCTCTTCGATCACTTATTCTCAAGCATACTTAACAGTGCTTTGAGCATACATCGCATCAATTGAGCAACTTTACGATCTCTTGACATTGATCTTTAAGCACTACACTTGCTTGTTGCAACTATGGTTTCACAGCAATATTAAGCAATCCACATTCAATCCAAAGGGAACAATACAAATCTCGGTAAAATCTTTCATGTTTCAGTGATTATTATTAAATGGCTTTTATTTAGATTAGTTCTCTTTATGTTATTGGGTTTTTGATTTGTTTAGTTTAATTTAGTCAATTTTCCTCATACACAATACTGATCACCTTTAGCTATCTGAATCACTTATTGTGAAACTAGGGTTTTTGTTACATTCTATTTTTCTTGCAGATCTGAGTCACTTATGATCTGCAACCAGTCACCTATTACTTTTTTGCATCACTTATGAGCTTTATCAATCCGTATCTAGATTTATTGGCATCATTTCTGATCTATAACATTTCACCTATGGTAGAATATAGTTCTCTTTTGATCAATAGTTGATCGCCTCTGGTAAACTGTCATTTTCAGTCCTTATCATTTGCTCTTTGGATTTCTGGGCTACTAATTGGGTATTTGTGCAGCATCTTATTGATTGTCCAAGAGGTTATCAAACTACTAACATATCTATTGCAGCTTCGATCGGTCCAAGACTTGTGGTTTTTCACTAAATTAGGAACATTTGGGCTTGGTGCTTAAAAAGAATCATTGCTTGCTCCGTGCTTGATTTATCTTTTTTTTATTGCTTGCATGTGCTTGATTGTAACCTAAATTTAATAACAAAAGTATCCTCTCCCCTTGCCTATCAAATGGATCTTGGGTGTATGAGAACTTGTTATTATCTTTAGAGGGCCTGCCTTCCCAGTGTGAGAAGGGATATGACCCAAGCGGTAATGGGCTAAAGCCAAGTCCTTTCAAACCGCTATATAAGAAAAGTGTTTGTGTCGAAAGCCACAAACAATGGGTGTTGTTGTGTTATACTGACATCTAACCTCCCCCAAAACCCTCCAAGGCATAACCCTTGAAGGTTGGGAGACTCCATAACAGAGAGTAGTGATGTCGCACATATAGCCACCCAAAATGATTCCCTTATTAGCAACTTTGTGTAGTAGCCAAAAACCTTCTATTTGTTGATGCAAAAGGTGGGACCTTTGAAGCCGCCCTAATTCACGTGGTTCATAGAAGAGATAGTAGGGACAATCCTAAGGTTTGGTGGGGGGACAAGCCTTGGGAAACCTAGATCTTGGCATGCGTGAGAATTGTGTGCTATGGAGAGGAGCTAGTGCTACCAAGATCCTGAAGCTATTTGCTTTGAATAAGCATGGCCAGGGGACTCAACAAATATAGCCCTTTCCTAGCCTAGGTTGTATAAGTTTGTGATTGTTGTGAGTGTGAGTGACTGTAATTACTATTTTCTTGTCAAAAAACATAAATCAGACATATTTCCTGATAGACACAGTCGCTTTTGAGCTTAAACTGCCCGCATATAAACAACTAGATCACCTTTAAACAACAGTCAATCACCTTTTGCCTAAATTGGATTACCTTTAAACAATAGTCAGTCACCTTTTGCCTAAATCAAATCACTTTTAAACAATAGTCAGTCACCTCTGGTCTAAACTGCATCGCCTTTGATCAACAGTAAATCGCTTTTGAGTCAATACTGGTCACCTGTAGCAAATTGGCTCAACCCTGGTTAACACTGTAGCCTGTTATCTGAACCAAAACAAGATGACATTTAAGCTATTACCAGTCACTTTTGGCCTTTTCTGAGTCACATATTAGCTATTACCTGTCACCTATGGTCAATTACCAGCAAATCTTAGTGACTCAGCTGAATCTGCTACACTTCTATCTTGTTTAGCCTTAGCATCAGCTTTCAGACCTATCTCTAATCATTAGCAGATACCTGGACTTTATCTCCTACTTTGAGTTTACCAACCAATTAAACTTTGTAAGCTTTTCATCTTTTTGAGATCTCAAACTGATAAACCAAACATCAAATCAATCAACCTGATCAATCAGCAAAACATCATCTCTTGGCTTTAGCTTTAGCAACATTAGAAAAATAGCAACCTTAGCAAACAACTTTTCCCTTGAGTGTGTGAGCTATTCTCTAGGGAAGTCCAACCAACAGCCAACCAAGCAACCCAACAATAAAGAAAACAGTAAACCAACAACCAACAACCAAACAATCAGCAAACCATCATCTTTATAGGTCTCAAAACCTTGACAAGCTAAAGTTCAGTTTTCAACATCATTCATCATGCCTCAAACTAGGAGTCAATATAGAGCTAAAGTGGAAGCCAAATTGCAAGCTAAGATGCAACAATCTAGATCAACACCTCTTAGAGACGCAACTCAATTTACGATCGGTATGCTTCCTCATATGTTTATGCCCCATGGGTATACCATTGGAGAGTCATCTTCACAACAACTGCAACCTCAAACAATTTTGGAGACCTATGAGGAGCAATCCCAAGAAGACTTATCAGAATTTTGAGATACACATGTATGGGATCAAGTTGAGAGACTCATTTTAT
This sequence comes from Cunninghamia lanceolata, assembly GCA_027924645.1. Taxonomy (NCBI): domain Eukaryota; kingdom Viridiplantae; phylum Streptophyta; class Pinopsida; order Cupressales; family Cupressaceae; genus Cunninghamia; species Cunninghamia lanceolata. Next base: position 8,472,394 of record BSBN01000082.1, read on the forward strand.
CTGAGCCTAATCGCCACTTCTTGCAACTTGTTCGCATGGGCGCTAAATTACCAAGAGATTTTGACATATCCGCATTAGAGAGCATGATCCAAACATTCCCACTATTGTTACAAAGGGACCATCCACTATAGTCACACCATCCCATACCATATCACAAACTCCATCTTCTAACACCTCTTTCACTGCCTATTGTTACTTCATTTGATCCACCATGCTCGGAGTACACTCTAGAACCTTTGATAACTCCAACCAATGTGCTTCCTTTCATTTCACAAAATCTAAATATTCCACCTTTGTATGTTCCCCAACATACTCCTACCATGACCGTTTCCATGCCTCAAGTAACACAAGTTGTTCATGTGGCCCAAGTACAAACTCCCCAAACATCACAAGCTATCCCCATATCCCATAGTCTGCAAGCTTCCCAAACCATCCAAACAACACCAATGGTCCAAGCTTCACAACCATCCCAATCAACTACATCACATGTGGATACCACATCTCATATTCCTACTGCTGCTAATATGATCTCCACTATCTCCACTAATCTGTCCAATATATCATACAATCCCAATATTAGTCTTATTGACATGAGTGACCCACCTATTGTTTCTCAAGCTAATTCTAGCACTATAGTCACTTATGTTGATCAACTTACATCCATTCCATCATCTTTTTACAATCCTTCACAAACCATCAATCCATCTTATGCTACCCAAGGTTTGCCTATTGTCACTCAACACATGACCTATACCAATCCTCATGTTGTCCAAAATACAAACCCAAGTGTCCATCCTTCTTTCGCATCTACCAATCCTTCCATCACTTGCCATGTCACAAACCCAACTCCAAATTCACAACCATTAACTAATGCCAATCCATCTTCCACTTCTCATGTGCTGCAAAATCTTGCTGCTAATTCATCACAATATACCCAACCACCGCTTGTGTCTCAAGGATAGCAATCTTCAACCACATATGGGTCACATACTAATCCTTTGACATACATTGTGACTCCGCAACCTCAACAAACGGTCATGGCTTCATATATCCCACAATAGCAACCTCAATATACATCATACCATGTTTCACCCCATTTACAACAATAGCAATTATCTCTAGCGGATGTTCAACAAATGATTGACCAAGCGGTAGGACAAAGCAAGAAGACATTTTCTTTAGAAAACATATGTGCTTATCCATTTGACAGGTCGCTTCATATGACACCTTTTCTGCCACACTTTGAAATTCCACAATTTGACAAGTACAAAGGAAAAGGAAATCCAGAAGACCATCTTAGAGCATTCTTTGTGGCATGTATCGATGTTGCTCATGACAATACATATCTTTTGAGACTATTTCCTAGAAGCTTAGCAGGACAAGCTCTTGAATGGCTCTCTCATTTACCTCTAGGAATTAAGTCTTTTGCGGAGTTAGCAAATAAGTTTCGATCACACTTTGCTTTTAACATTGAACATGAGGTAAACATGAATGACATTGTCAACAATAAATAGCGCAATGGTGAATCCTTTTCTTCATTTACTCAACGATGGCGTAATATGGCTAGCAAACTATCATGGGAAATACCTGAGAAGTAATAGCTTGATATCTTTGTTCAAAATTTTCATCCTGAGCTATCATTCCAACTACAATTGCAAAGTGCTAGCACCTTTGATGAACTTGTTTCCAAAGGAACCATTATTGAACGAGCTTTAATTGCTAAAGGCACTATCAAGATTTTTTGTGATAACAAGGACTATCCTCAAAATTCTAATGACAAGTCTCGCTTTTGGAACAAAAATAAGAATGTTGTTAACGATGGTGTTGTGGACACAAAGAACATACAAACTATGAAAGCTCCCATTAACATTCAAGCAGCTTCTACAACAACACAACCTTTTCAATGAACGCGACAACCACAAACTTCAAATCCTTGCCAACAATTTACATCATTAGCAGAACCTATGGAAGTTGTCTTTCAAAAACTTCTCCAAGCAGGCGATATTATGTTACTAGATGCGCCACCTAATAGTGAACCACTCTTCAAAGCTCCTTGGTATAAAGAAAATGAGTATTGCAATTACCATAGAGTTAAAGGACACAAAACAAACGGTTGTATGCGCTTAAAGCATGTTATCCAACATTGCATCGATCAAGGTTTAATCAAAATTACACCTTCAACAACTCAACTTGCATAGAAACCGACATCAAACTATGATCTAGATGATTTCAAGAATCCACTTCCATCTCATGACAAACCAAGTAACCCTCATGCTAGGAATGCCATTCAATACAACTATGAATCATCTACTATTGGCCGCATTGACCATGCTCACATTTCTACCATTACTATCCAAGGCAAAGCACCTGACTGCATTGTAACTACTCGAAGAGGTCATGTTACTATTCAAGGAGCACCTGTCCATCCTCCTCGACCATTCTCTAACTATAATATCCTTGATCACCTTGGAAAAACACCTGCGCATATTTCCATTCTTGAGTTGCTTCGCATATCCCCTGCTCACAAAGCTATCCTTGACAAAGCCTTACAAGAATCTTCGATGCCTAACGATATTGATATCACATAATTCCAATCTATGGTCGCTAGCATTTCCACCCCTTGTCATTTAACCTTTTCTGACAAAGATCTTTAGCCCTCCATTCACCCTTCACACAATAAAGCCCTTCACATTGAAGTGTTTGTCAAACAATGTCGTATCAAATGAATCTTGGTGGATGGTGGAGCTAGTCTTAATATATGTTCCTTGAAATTAATAAAACAATTGGGATATTCTGAGAAAGATGTTGACACCTCCAAGGTCATTACTATCAGAGCATATGATGATACTGAGAGAGATACTGAAGGGATTATTTACTTGCCTATCCAAGTTGGGCCGATCACTACTGAAACCCATTGTCAAGTTCTTGATATTGAGCTTCCTTATAACATCATCCTTGGTCATCCATGGATACTTGCCCTCAAGGAAGTTCCTTCTACACATCATCAATGTCTTAAATTTCCACATAACGGTGTTGAAATTACTATCCATGTTGATCCCAATCCATTTGAATTTTTTCATGCCTTTCAAGCTAAATACCAAAGTCTGAACTGCATTCCTATCAACACTGAGGCATATCCATCTTCATCATATGTAGATCCATCCAACCTACTAAGGCCATCATCTAGCAAAGCCGCTTCTGATCTCCATATCAAGTACTTCGAACATGGTCCTGGTGAATACACATTGCAAGAACTTTCATCCATATCCATTTCTGATACAGAAGCTAGATCTTCTTTGGTAAGAGAGACTTCTAAGTCTAATACCATCGACAACTCCCTTCATATCACTGACCTTTTTCTGGGATCCTCCATCTTCATGCTTTCTACAACCCCTTCATCTCCATCTAATGATGAACTCAAGTCTAGTTCTCCAAACACTCCTAGTCCTACTGTCAAATGCTAGCCTCCCCAAGCTAAAGATGTTGGTAATTCCTCCATCCATCCTAAGTCCACCATTTCCTATCAAAAACCCCATTCTAAACCCCATAAGCATGTGACTATCCATCTTCCACCATCTAATCTACCTCCACTTCTTCCAACTCCTAAACTCCCACCATCAACTTTATTTCCATATCCTCCACTTCCACCATCCTATAACTTGCAAAAGCATGTGACTGTACATCTTCCACCATCCAATTTACCTCCACTACTTCCAACCCCTAATATCCCTCCATTTTCCTCACCTCCATTACTACCAACACCTAATTATCCATTTATCCATCAGCACCATTACATTACTAATAATGACCAACAAATGCACATACTGTCTAAGCATAAAGCTTCCATTCATTCAGCCAACCCCTCTTCCATCAAATCCATGGGATTCAAAAATAAAAATTTGGATGCCTCTACCTCTAAAGCTAAAAATCCTACCAAGAATCCTAAAGATTCTCATGCCTTAGGGCATCAAAGCATAGAATCACAGCCTAATACATCTTAAAAGCTAGCTGAGCCTATAAATCCATAAGAAGAGCCTACGCCCAAAATGGTTTGGGTTCCTAAGCAAACAAACAAGCAAGCTGATTGAGGCATCCTTATCCATATCTCAAACAAAAGAATCTCGATTGTCTTCTTCCATCTCACATTCCAATTCCATCCAAACATCCCATTCCATCTAAAAATCCCACAAGCAAAGAAAAAATCATAAAAATACTAAAGTCTATGTGGGTACCTAAATCGCGCCATCATCCATCTCATAAGCTAACATCCCCGTTTCTTCCTACATCACCATCCAATCAAAAACTTTATTGTTTATCACGGTGTGTGCAACCATTGGTCCTAGTTTTATTCTCTTCTACAATATTTCCACATACCTCCATCTCCCCCATCCTTCGTCTACTATCCTTTATCCATTATCTTATATATATCTTCCCAATCACCTTCCTATGGTCCATGCTTTTGCATACTCTCCATAATCTACAACATAATCCATTAGAATTTTCATCATAATCCATCTATCCCCCATCCTTACATAAACCTTTAATCCTAATCCACTTTCTACCTAATCCATCTTCCATCCATGCAATCCCTTACCAACATCTTGAAGCATAACAACACAGTCCATGCAATGACATCCATCTCTAACGGGACTACCAACATCCACATAATTAGACACTTGAGTCCCTCCTATGCATTACCATGGTGAAAACCTGGCAAATAGGCACCATGTGTAATTGTCATCCCATCTAAAAAAAAATCCATCCAATAGTGAAAACCACTTTGTGGCGCATTGGATAACAAAAAAATAATAGTATAAGATAAATAATCCGTCCTCTGGTGAAAACTAGGTAAACAGGCACCTTGGATAAGTACCATAGTGAAAACCTGGCAAACAGGCCCTATGTGTAGTGACCAACCTCCATTATCTACTTAGTTTGTTTGATCACCACTCTTCCTAGCATACTTTGCCATCTTATCCTACATAATCCATATCATAATCCGCATTTCATCGCAATAAACAACTTTTCCATCTTCACCTTTGTCAATGCTAGCTATCATACTTGAGACATTGTTGCGATAATTATATCTTTCTGGCACCTTAGCATCTTGTCCACACACGTTATCCATTGTCGCTTCTCCATAATAAACCTCATCCCATACTGGGGGCACTTGTTGAGCCTTATTTGGAAGTGGATACCACCAACTCTAGCAAATAACACACCGAACACCTTAGCTCACAACATAGCAAACTTTCAACTTCAACCATAGCGTTCATCCAACGACAAACATGGAAAACATTTGCAAACAGGATTTGTATCTTTACAATCAATTCAAGCTCAACCAACATCCAAAAAACAACAAAAACATCTCTAACGCAAACATCCAAGCAATAAGTTGATTCTTTCAACATCACTCACTAGCGTAATAAGCAAGAACTACATCACCAGCTCTATTGTTAAAGCCTTGATCCCATGGATATAGGGTATGTAGGCAATCTGAGATGCGAAGGAAGCACTCTAATTCAGGAAAAGACGATAGCCCCTCTTTTAATTATCTATCTTCCATCTTTCTTCTAATCATCCTCCAATCTTTCATTTCATATTCTTCTATTTTTCATCACACACATCATCAATAAACCTAGAACTACATATTCATCATATCTCATCATCATCATAAATGTGCTTTAATCCTGTGGATACAGGGTATGTAGGAAGTATGGAATACAAAGGAAGTTTCCAGTACTCAAGCACAGATGATCCACCTCATCTTCTTCATCTTCTCTCATCTTCCATCTTCTTTTCTTTGATTAGCTCAAGCAGGAAGCAGGCTATGTGTATACTAAAAGCTCGAAGCACTTTAACCAATCAGGGATAAGCTAGAAGCTATTTGTCTGCATGCCTTAAGCCAACATTTGTTGTAGCATTTTATCAACATCTTTAGTTTTTAACAGGATGCAACTTTCCTCTTAACAAGACCCCAGCTTAAATCCATCCAAGAGCACCTAAATTTGGCAAGAGAACGTGATGACAGTATCTTTTGTTTTATCTTTTGTCCCTTTTCTATGCCTAATCAAGACTGCCTTGATTTATCTATATCTTGGTATGTTACAATGAAGTAAGGAATAGGGCATGGTCATATTATTTTCATATGCCATGTTTGCGGGATGATCTTCTTCTCTTCCTAAGCATATTGGTATCTTGTACGTGTTGGGATTAGCATCTTACATATCAATATCTCTAGCATCTAAGAAGCTAAATAGTCTCTTATGCACTTGAGACTATTCTATGTCAAGACTAGCTCCATACATATAACCAACAAGCTATCACTATGAGTAATGGAGATAAGCTCAAACCATTGCTTGTAGTGTCAAAGTCCATCTCAAAACACTAGCTGCTATTCATATCTTGTGTATGTTGGCTCAACATCTTGACCTCATGCATTCAAACAAGATTGTAGCATGTTAGTTTTGTATTGGATATCTTGACACCTTGGTCTTCTATACCCTGGTGCATAACATCCACATGCTATATCAAACATAAGGATTGAATTTCTTTTTATTTTGAGCAATTATTTTTAAAGCTGCCCATCATACCATCTATTCATCTCATTTTTTGCCTATATAGTCCTCAACCAAGATCAACCATTTCCATTGTCCTTCTTCCACATCTCTTATCCTGCAAAACAAGTGTGTTAGACATACATAGGTCCATCACATATCATATCATTACCATTTATCTATACGCATGAGTACATATCATATCATTACCCTTTACATATTTTTCCATTCATATCATTTGCATAAACATACATACATAATCCATGAAAACACAAATACAACAATGTATAACCATCATAATATCAACAGTGTATCCATTACAACATCATGTAGATAACCAATATGCCATCATATATATACATGTGTCAATATACAAGTGTCTACATATACAAGTTGAGCCATAAAGAATATATGTACAAGCGGCTCTAGGCCTCATCATGATACAACATAATATACATAAACAAGGTAGCCCTAATGACTACTAGCAGCACCCTCGCCTTGACCACCACCACTGGGTCCTGTACCTGTCCCCCTATCTCTCTATGGTCCCATCACTGATGCTACAGATCAAGATCCACTTGTCCTCCATGAACCTAAAGCTCCTGATCTACTTCTAAAGCTAGGTTGCCTCTGCTCTACTAGCTTAGCCCCATAGTATAAGCCTCTATAATACTCTGCCTCACCCTATACTCTCTACAGCTTTGCCTGTACCTGTGTCAACTGTGTGGCCAAATACATCGTAGCCCCATCTGTACCCAACACAGCCACTACTCTATCTCACTCGCTAGTCATCCCTTGTAGCTACTACACAGCTATATCCCTCTCTATCCGCAGATCATCTCACTCTGCCCTCATTGCCTGCATCTGTTGTATAGCCATGTCTCATTCAACTTTCATCATCTACTCACTCTACCTAGCTGCATCTCTCCCCTATCACTCTAGCAAGTGCACCATCATCCTGTCCATCCCTAACCTACACTCTAACCTGTAACTGAGCCTGGTATGTCTGAGCCTGAGCCCTAGCATGCCGTAAGCCAATCACTACCTGGTGTCTATCCAACTCCACTCTCGTCAATCTCATCTGAGCTCGCTGCCTCCATCTCCTCTCCTCTCTAATCCTCCTTGGCAGCTACTGAATCCCCACATCGTCACCTCCTAACATCTACCCCTGAGGTTGTGCAAGTATCTAAGGCTATCCCTACACCTGTCCCTGTATCTATATTCTTGCACTACCGGTACAATAGCCTGTGCTAGTGGAGCCCATCATCACCTCCTGTTGACTGGTCTCTCCATCCCTATCTCTCCTATCTATCCAACCAGCGTCAGCCGCGTTGGTCTCGCTATCACCCAGTATGCATCATAATCTGGTAGCGTACCTAGATCTATAGGACCCTGTCCCCACTGCCATACAACTGGCTATAGCCCCTCTCTCTCCACCAAAACTGTGTCAACCACTACCTCCCGCCCCAATCAAACACCTCCTATCGAGTCCTCCCAAAAATGACATCATCAACTGGCACTACCTGTGGTAACCTAAATTGTCTCAAAACCCTCTCAGGCAAATAGTACTCTATAATGTATATCCTGCATCCAAAAATATATCTCACCTGCCTAGCATAGACAAGCTCAGTATCCTCCTCATCCCATATCTCACATCCTAGCCATGGCCTCCATATAAATCTATCTACCTCATCTAACACCCTCTGCCAGTACACTAGCCCTCTGTGCTGCCAGTATGTCAAATCTCCTCTATACATCCTAGCATAAGGCTCTCCTGCTGCTCTAACCACCCATCCCTCTGGTCTCATCACTGGAATATGCTCATATGCCCACACATGCAAAACTATAACTCCTCTAGACATACTAGCCCTGAACATATATACACAATCATGCAAGAAATGATAGAGCTGTCCAAGTACACACTCCGCCCATGCATATCTCGTCCCATAGGAGAACATCCCCTCTATCACTATCCCCCATCCTACTAGAAACCCTCTCGCTCGTCTGTCTCCAACTAGCCATCTAATAAAAGCTACTACCACTCACTGCAGTCTATCACATAACTCCTCCATCCTCACCATGGGAATCTCTGAGCCCTCTGATCCAATGTTTGGTGTCCCAAACAATCTCCTGAATGCAACTATACCCATATCATGATCATAATCTACTCGGTCCCCATCAATAGGAATACGCAGAATCTAGAACACATCCTCTAGTGTGATCGTAGCCTCTCCTATTAGCAACAAGAAAGAACTATGCTCACTCATCCATCACTCCACCATCATCATCATCAATCCTTGATGTGCCTGCACCGGCTCCAATCTAGACACATGCTCTAATCTGAGGATCTCTAACACTAGCCTCTCGTCTGCATCCAGTAATCTCACCAACTGCAAATCCCTAGGATGTGGCTCTCGTGATAACAAAGGCGGTAGGATATCCTGCATCATTTCATTCATCATGTTAGTCCCTTATGCTATATACAACTGCTATAAAATTGGATCATTTACTGTTATACCAACTTTTATCTACTATAAGTGACTCATTTTTCCATATGCACCTATTTTTTTATTACATGCGACCTATTTTACTACATGCGCTTATTTCTCACCTAAATGCAACCTAATTTTACCTATGCAACTGCTTATTGACCAAGTGCGAGCTATACTTCTATATGCATATGCCTTTTGCCTATCAACAATCTCTATCCTATAAGCGATCATCTTTTCTTTACAAGCGAGCTGAATCTATATATGTGCCTACTTTTAGCCCATAAGTGACTTGATTTTATCTATATGTGAATTTTTCCTATATTTGTCTAGCCAACTGGGAGTGATTTGTTCTCCCATACATGACCAAGCCGTGCTTATAAGTGACCTTAACTACCTTACGCGACTTGTTTTCCTTCCTAAGTGACCTAAACTGTCTAACCTAAAACCTAGTCGCTTATGGTGACGTGTGTGCATTTATGACACTTCTAGCCTATCAAAATCACACTTTTAGAAACAGTTTAGATACATACCAGTACGCCTGCTCCCTCTAGTCATCCATGTGTCGTCACTCACTCGGCATGATGATCTCTGCATGGAATCACCATCCTGATAGCTCTCCAACTCTCGTCGCACACCAACTCTTAGGAGCTCTAGATCTCTATAAGAAAATGAACACAACTGAGCACAAATGAGCCTATTTGCCCTTGAAGGACCTACTTATAGCCCCTATCCAAACCCTAATTCTTCTATTCCAAAGCCTATTTTCTTCTGCATCATCCCATGTTTCCCACCCAACCTCCTCTTTTCGTTGTGTCACCCCTGTGTCCTAGCTTTTCCTTTTATCGCGAGCAAACCCAACCCTTCCTGGTTAGCTTGGCTTACCTCTCGAGGGGGCATCACCCGCTAGTTACACTAGGGCATAACCTTGTTTATCAAATAAATATCGTATCTTCTTTGACACAACACTCTATCGAACATTGTATCAAAGAGGGGCAAAATGTGGACACCCAAAATTGACTCATTATCACTAGCATTTAAACAACGCATTATCCATCATTTGCATTTGTCTAACACACTTGAGCAATATCTCTAACACATCTATTTCTTCTATTAATTAAATAAATTTATATTTATTTAATTAATTCATTAGCTATTTCTTCTATTTCCTCTAAGCTATAATTAAACAATCTTTAATTATTTAATTATCTTCTTTCTATCTATTTTAATTAATTAAAAATTCCATTCACAAGCCCACTTTTCAATTAATTAAATAAATTTTATTTATTTAATTAATTTCTCTTATTATTTATCTCATGAGCTGACGTGTGTGCCTCTTTCATTTAAAAAAGATAAATGGTACATCTTTTATTTAATATCTTTCACATGTATTACTTTTTATGTACATAGTCACACATAAGCCTTATCTTCCCTCCACTTGTCATCTACCAATTCATCTATGTCTATCATTCAATCTTAGCCATTCACATAGCCACCGAATCTCCATCGTTGATTGATTTTGGTTGAGTTCTATATAAACACCCTCTCATTCTAGACTACAACTAATCTAGCATTCATATAGCATCTACATTATCATCCTGAGCATATTGAGCACTTTAGCATCCATCTAGCATATTAGCTTTATCATCCATCCATCATGGCAGCTTTTATCTTCATAATTATTCATTGTTGAAGAAACAATCCACATCATAAACAAGGAATCATACAATCTAGGTGATATTGTTCTTGAATTGCATGCTTTTGATTTCATTTACATTAGATTCTTTGATGATGGTAGGGTTAGGTTTTCATGGCTATGCTTGATCTTATTAACCTGATTTTTTACCCATCATAGGCACATTTTCTTCCTTGCAAAATCACCAATGATGCATCTCATATAGTAGGTTTATTCTTTAAGGAGATAGTGAGAATACATGGTTTGCCTTTGAATATTGTCTCTGATAGGGATTCTAAGTTTATAGGTCATTTTTGGAGGACCTTGTGGAAGAAACTAGGCACAAAGGTGTCTTATAGCTCTGCATACCATCCTCAAATGGATGGACAAACTAAAGTAGTCAATAGGTCATTGGAAAACCTTTTGAGGTGTCTAACAAAGGAGCATGGACAGGCTTGGGATCTAATTTTACCCCAGCCAGAGTTTGCATATAATGACTCCATGAATAGGAGTATTGGAAAGAGTCTTTTTGAAGTGGTTTATGGAATGCATCCTAGAGGTGTGTATGAATTGAGAGATCTACAAGGAATGGATAGGAGAAGTGCTTAAGGGGAAGATTTTGTTGTTGAAATTAGGGACATACATCAGCAAGTAAGAGAGACTCTTCAAAAGAGTGTAGACAAGTATAAGGAAAGAGCAGATTTGAAGAAGAGAGACCTCCAATTCAAGGTTGGTGATTTGGTGTTAGCACATCTGAAAAAGGAAAGGCTTCCTAAAGGCAAGTATACCAAACTAATGATGAAGAAGATAGGACATTGCAGGGTGGTCCATAAATTTGGGTAGAATGCTTATGAGATTGAGTTACCCCCTAGGGTAGCCATCTCTCCAATTTTCAATGTATCTGATTTGTACCCATCCAAAGGCTCTGTGAATGCTAATTCTGATGCAGGTATAATAGAAAATGAGGATGATGATTGGGTAAAGGAGTTTCCACCTAGCCAACCCATGAAGCTTGAGTGTATCCTAGATACAAAGGAGGTGAAGAAGACTAGGACGAAGACCTACAAAGAGTATCTCATCAAATGGCAAGACCTACCTACAGACGATACCACCTAGATGTCTGAGAATGATATCAAACAGTATGGGGTATCTCTTAAAGACCTCATCTCAAAAGGGACTTGAGATTCTTCTCTCCCCAGGAGCATGGTACAGGGGCACCTGTAGGTCCAAGAGGCCTAGTATGAGTCTTTTCTTGCTATGTTTTGATTTGAGGTGTAATAAAGTCTTGAGGACCATTTTGTTGGAATGTAATAAGGTCTTGTGACCATGTTGAAACATGTAATAAGGCCTTGGTGTCAATTGTTTATATGTAGACAGTCAAGACCTAGTTGGTCAACTATAGTCAAATCCTCCACAAGTGTAAAGATGAAGTAAAGTTCATGGCATTCATGTTTGAAAGCCATTCATGGCATGTAGGATCTATTTTAGGGGAGTTTGAAGTAGTCTTGTGAAGAGACTACCTAAATTGTAAACAAAATACAAATGTCCCAAGTGCTTTTCAAGTGGTTCCCAACGTCCAACTGATTCAAAAGGCAGTTGGGATTGGTTGGGAGAACTGTTATATGCTATATAAGCCTCATCATGGTCGAGGCAAGGCAGTTGTGAAGATTTTTCAAAGGAGAAGATACAAAAACTTAGTTTTCCTACAATTTCTGGTATTTCTTTGTTGTTACAGACCATACTGTACTCTGGTACAGGATTATCATAAGCCCACTGTATGTTGGATTGAAAGAGTAAAGAATAACCTTTGTTTTGAATTTGGTTTGAGGTCTTAACACCAAGTTTGGATGAAGTTATAGTCATTCTTCTACAAACAGGTCGCTAAACCCTAAACTAGGGTTCTGTAATAAACGATGGGTTTTTTGCCATTCCATTGAGTCTTAACTTCATAGAACTAGTGGAATGGATCTAATTTTAGTAGTTTTGTTGTTTGTTTTAATTTTAGTACAGGAGAATGGGGTTTTGTGGAATTTGTCTTGATAGAGCTTAACAAAACCATGTGTTAAGCTTCAAAGGAGGAACATCGACTATTAAATCCATACAGTCAGTTGTGGGGACCCAAAAACTATTTAATCCCTTATTTTTCCATACATTGCACCTATTTGAATGGTTGTGACAGTCTTGTGAAGTCATTTGAGGGTGGTCACTTTGAAAAATAAGGCTAATTGAATCCAAACCAATTAGGTCTATCATAGAGAAAGTGTTATATACTCTTAAGGAAACCCTACCAACTCTTTGGTATGTTAACGAGGTCCCCAAAAGGTGTTCATGAATATACTTGCCCCTCCAAGGTACTATCCTGGTGAAGAGAAAACCTCTGACAGACCAAATTCAGGGCTACAAGGAAGTGAGTGGATCTGTGAAGGAACTTGTATATTCCCATGATCTAGACCTTAACCAATGACTTGGAGATGTTTTGTTGTGTATTATAAGACAGGTTACATGACTACCCTCTAGAAAAGAGTCCATAGTGTGTCATTTTCTTATAGTGAGTTCCTTGACTTAGGATTAGAAAGCCTCAAAGGATTGGTTTTGGTAAGTTAGAACCCATCCATATTTCATGAGTTGAAAGACCTATTGTTGATTCATCCATCCAACTAGTGTCTATACATCAAATATGGTGCTACAATGAATACAGATAGCGCTAAAACTAAAGATTGTGCTATTACAGACAACTATAGCGCTACGTTTTAGGATAGTGCTAAAATGGCCAAAAAAGGTGCTACTGTGCTGGAGTCTGAATTGTTTGACTGACTATGGATTATGGCATTGTCCTGGGCGTTGATGGTACTGATACGATGTAGAAGTGGTTGAAGCTGCAAAACACAAGTTTTCTTAACAAAAGGGTAGATTGTGTTGCATCAAAGGGGTCTTGTTAGTCTTCTTTGGTATCAAAAAGGTGAAATATAGAAATGAAACAACTTATTGAATAAGAACCAAAGAAAGATGAAAACAAGAGCAAGTAAATTTGATTTTAGGAAAATTTTGATAGAATCTCCCCTTGTTCCTACACAAAATCCTGCAAAACCCAGAACAAACAACACAAAAGATATTGAAAAGACCAAAAGGAAACAAAATGTGAGTTAAAATCCACAAATAATGTCATGTCAGAAAGGTGTCACTATAGCTAGAAATGGCACCAAAATATAGGTAAATGGTGCCACTGCGCAGGATGATAGTGCTAAAACCTACAAAACACATCTAAAGACAACAAAAACTCACACAAGATGTTAGATTGAGACTTTGTGGGTCCCACTGGGTGTGCCAATGTGATTAGTGAAACCAAAATGAGATTAAAAACACAAAACAAGTGCATAAAAACAAATGTTATACCTCACTATGACTCACAAATCCAAGATAGGGTGGTAGAAGCATGCACCCAAGAGCTCCTAGATATACCCTAAATAATGGATTCAATGTGAAATTCTCAATCTAATGCAACTCACAAGCTAGCTCAAGAGAATTTTTGGCATGATAACTCTGCTTAGAAATTGGATGATCAAATGGCTTGGAGGATATTGTATTTATAGGCATTTTAGAGAGATTTTGATCTAATGGTTGAGAATGATTTGGGAGATCAAGGGTGGAGGATGAAAGTGATCTGGATGGTCTATATTTCATCTTGGAGAATGAAGGGCTAGGAATAAAGATGAATTTTTAATTCATCTTGGGAAAGGGGTGAATTAAATGAGGTTGGGTGAGATGGATTTTATGTGAATTAAAAATTCACATGGGGAAGGGTAAAATAAATTTAAAATTTATTTGGGGAAGAGTGGATATTAATACTTATGACAAGTGTAAGAGGTCTTAATGAGGGTTATGACACATGTATAAAAAATTGATTTATATGAGATATATTTCAATTTTTTATTTGGAAGATGTGGGGAAGGGTGTTAATTGAGGTTTGACCATCTTAATTAGGGTGTTTAGCCTAATTAATATGGCTAAAAAAAATTAGGGAATGGATTAGTGAGGTGTTTTGATTAATTAAATAAGGTTTTATTTAATTAATCCTAGGTCTAGGGTCATGTAGGTTAGGCTAGGTAATTAAATAATAGATGTTTAATTAACTAGGTTAGGGATAGGTTGATTAATAGGCTAAATTAATTAGATAAACATGATTTACCTAATTAATTTGGATTTAGTGAAAAGGGGGAATTAACCAAATAAATATTGCCTATTTATTTAATTAATTGGATAAGGTTGAACTATTGAATTAATTAAATTAATCCAATTGTGGGGGATAAAATGATGAAAAATTAGGTGATGAAGGGATAATTAATTAAACAAAAATTTAATTAATTAATTAGAAGGGAAATTGGTATGTTTAGGGATGTTAGGAGTCGGTTTGATGGTGAAGACATTTTTAGGTGTCTATAGGACCACTTGGATTTTGGTGCACTAAAACGAACATCATTTTGTTGTTTTCACACTTGGTTTGGGCTTAAAATGAGTCACTGTCTACTTTTCTTGGTGATTGTGTTTAGGTTGTGAAGTGTGTATGCTCTTCCCTCACACTTTGAGTGACCTTGGGAATCAAAAACACTTCCCAACATTTACATAATCACACCACACATTCAAATTTCTAAGGGTGAATGAACATGTGCTAGTGTGACCAACTAAATGTGTATGCTCTCTCCTCACATCCTAGTATGAACTTGGAGATCAAAAACATTTACTTATGTTGCTTTTGTAAACCTTTAGAGGGCCTGCCTCCCAATTTATGAGAGGGAATGACCTAAGTGGTGCTTTCATTTCATCTTGCTATACAAATAATCATGATTGTGACGAAAGTCATCAATCACCTGGTGTTGTTGTTCTATAGCGACGGATGTCTCCCTCAATATCATTGTGATGCATGAAACCCCTCTCTAAGGGCTGGGAGGCCTCTTAATTGAGTGAACCACTGCATGTATAGACACCAGTATATCATAAAACATTGATTAAGAACCTTTGTTTAGTCACCAAAATCCTTCTATTTGCTGGCACAGGAGGTTGGACCTTTGAAGTCATCCCACATTCTTGTAGTTCAAAGTAGAGATAGAAAATTTCTTGAGACCTTCAGGCCTTTGGGAATTTAAATTTTGGTGCATTTGAGAAGTGTGTGCCACGTAAGGGGGAGCCAATGCCACCAAACTTCTAAGATATCTACTTTGAATAAGTGTAGCTTAGATTTATCCATAGTAGGAATCCAACAAATGTTGTCTTTGCCAACCTAGGATCATGCATGTTTATAAGTGTTTTCAAAACATCAAGAGTCACCAAAAATACCAATTTTATTGCCAAGTGTCTTCTATGATTGATGTGTTCTTGCTTAGTCATCATCCTAAACATTCAAATCCATCCATTCATTCCAAGTCATCATATCCTTATCACTCTTCCTAACCATATCCTCCTTGTCATTCCACATCATCCTTGTCCCATCCTAATCGCATCCTAATTACGTTATCATCATTCCACATCATCCTCTTTCTAAACCAACCAACAACATTCCAAGTCAGACCAATGTCTAACCATTATCCTTTTCATTCCACATATCTTAATCTATTTTCATCCTAATCATTCTACATAGTCATCCCCTTTCTAATCCAATTACCATCATTTGTATCATTGTCCTACTCATTATCCCAATCCATCCAAGTCACCATATCCTAGTCATCATTCCTAATCATTTCATCTCATCCTAATCATTCCAACTCATCATAATAATATCCTAGTCATCATGCCTAATCATTTCACATCATTCAACCTCATCCTAATCATATCATCGTCGTCACTTCTAATCATTACACCTCATCCTAATCATATCCTAATCATCATTCCTAATTATTACACATAATCCTAATTATTCTCCTAATCATATCCAAGTCATCCTTATCAAATCCTAATCACCTCTTTCATCTAATCGCCATCATCTTAATCATCCTAGTCAAAAACCATAATCATCTTCATTCATAATCCAATCAACTTCTTCCTAATCCATCCAAATCATCTAATCTCATCATTACACCTCATCATCTTCATTCTAATCCAATCAATCACATCCTAATCATATCCTAACCATTCATTCCAATCCAATCAATCACATCTTAATCATTCCCAATCACAATACACCACAAGTGTAGGGAAACCTTTGAGCCTCTACTCTACCTATCAAATCTGACTGCATCAGTGTCAAATTTCACCCACTACATATCCAATTTCAGTCCGCTAGGATCAAATTTCATCACAATATTTCATTATCATTCAACCCTTGACATCTATAGAGGTTCCCAAACATAGTCTTCCTAAGGTTGAAACACAGGGAGAAACTGTCGAAGCTTGACTGTATCACAAATACAAATCTAGACCAAGAGACCTTGACATCTTTTTCAAATCAATCACAACTTGGGCTTAATACTCCATAGCTAGTTTAATTCCATCCTTCCAAGTGAATTCTAAAACTCATGGGTTCACTTTAATCAATCATTTCTTCCACTTGGGATTAATACTCCAAGGCTAGTTTAAGTCCATCCTTCCAAGTGAATTCTGAAACTCATGGGTTCACTTTAATCAATCATTCCTTCAACACCTCAAGGTCTCGATAAATCCAATTTATACTTTGACAAGGTCATTAGTAGATGAGAGTACCCTCTTGGAGCTAGAATTTTCTAAGACTAATATCCATTAGGGCCTCTATCATAGTCTGGGCCTCATCACCTTGCATTGACATCCACATAGCATCCCACAATTCACAAGTTTCATTTGGTAGACATGGTTGCAAAAGGAAGAGAAAGGGAGTAGATTCTCCTAGTCATCCCTATAGCGAACGCATCATTCACAACATTCGTACTAACACATTCATTCTTGTCCCCTTCATTCTAATCGGCATCCTAATCATTATTCTTGTCATTCTACATCATCATAATCAAATCCTAAAAATATCTTCCTCATTCAACCTTCACATCCTAATCACCCTTTCTAATCACATTGTTCAATCAATTCACCATTATCACCTCACCCCTAATCATATCCTAATCATTTCCAAGTCATCCTAATCACAAACCTAACCATACCCCAATCATCCCTAATCACCCATATAATCATCCAATCAATCTCGTACTCTATCACATTCCTAGTCATTCCATCTCATCATTCATCCTAATCAAGGACTTGTCAACATGGTCCTAATCCCACAAGATGGCATACAATGATATGAAGACGTGTCATTCCATGACAATCCTAGAGAACAAGGTTCGAGCACCCCAAGCCTATTCACAAGTCTATCCAAGTCCACCTTGGCAACAAGACAAAGAGCCTTTAAATTCTCACGCTACCTTTGACAAGCGGAACATAAGTCTACCTCATCCATCCTTGTTGATGATGATTATTAGTCATAACAACATGCATAAAAATTTGCACAACAAACCTTTATTATCTTGTAAAGTACAATCAGCTTAGGATAAGTTGATGACTCCAAGTCTCTGTTGATCAGGTTATGATCGTCTGACATTACTCAGAGGTTGATGTGACATGCTATTTTCCATTTCAAGGGGTCTTACATTTTTCTAGATGATTAGTATTGAACTGTATCCTATAAATTCACTCCACAGAGAGGTTAATTCTACTTTATTTCCAAAGATAGATGAGATATTTGCAAGTTTGATCAATTCTTCTGATCATTGATCACTATGAACTTGTTCTTTCTTCTACACTACAAATCTATTTAAATGATGTGTCTGTAAATGGATATTTACATGTATTCCATGGATATTTGTCTAAATTTACATGCTATTTGTCAATTTCACATGCTTTTACTCTAAATATGATCTGTATTTTCAATTATCTATTGTATATCTGCATATTTCATGTTATTTGCTTTTGATTCTCTATTATTTGCAATTACTGAGATGATCTGTTATGAAATTCAAAGAAATTTAAAAGAATGCTTCTAATTTTAGTGAATCTTTAGTCATTGAATCACATACATACAAGATACATTCATGAAGAGAAGAAATCAAACCATAGGTCACCAGGATGTTCCACAGCTAGATATGGTTGATACTAACTTCAAAGGGATTAGGAATGAAAAAAACACATGCATACTGAAAAGCACTCCAAGGGACGCAGCTAATCAATGCATGTATCCAGATTTCAAACATAGATTACTCAAGATTTATGATGATTTGTAATAAAATATGCTTCTCTTTCATTCAGTATGCATAAAATGTACATTTACAACAACTTTGAAATAAGTCTTGATATTTTTAGCAATCAAATTTCAATTAAGTTTTAAATGTCTAAAATATTGCACCCCTGCACCTTTTATAGAATAAGGTGAGGAGGTAGTTACATTTGACCAATGGTCAAGATTTGTCAATTAAGATCAACGGTGGATAATTACCCTTTGACCTAGTCAACTCTTCCTCGTGGCACAGGTTGCCAACTGACAACCATCTGTTTGACTCATTATTTATGAGTACCTTATGCATATGTCTTCTTGGTGATGCATCTTCATTCATTCTTCAGGTTCCTCTTCATTTTCTTCTTCATCATTGTCATCATCTTCATTACTTTCAGTATCACTGTCACTTTGGTATACATCCTCCTATATGTGGACCTTCATTGCTGTCTTGATGTGCTCATATGCCTGTACTATCTTATCCACCTCTCCTCCATCTTGGATTCTGGCTTTTGTTATGGCATGCTTATGAGACTGGAATTTAGCTTTGAGTGCTTCCATCTTACCTTTTCTGCTTTTCAAAGTCTCATTATAAGTTTCCACCTTGACTTTTATCCTCGTGATTTTATTCATTACTTCTTCCCTCATGTGGGTGAAGGGGTCATCCGCTACTAGCTGGAAATTATCATGCAGAGCTTTGATAGCAAAGTCCACATCCTAATTTTCAAGTTTACCCTCTACTTTTACTTCTAAAGCCTCAAGGATCTCTACTTCATAAGCCATCATGTTGTGTAGCTTTACACTTATATCCCTAAGCTTGCC
Organism: Cunninghamia lanceolata; assembly: GCA_027924645.1. Classification (NCBI taxonomy): domain Eukaryota; kingdom Viridiplantae; phylum Streptophyta; class Pinopsida; order Cupressales; family Cupressaceae; genus Cunninghamia; species Cunninghamia lanceolata. The sequence continues at coordinate 8,492,158 of BSBN01000082.1, forward strand.
ACTACATTTCTTCAAGATATCACATTCAAACCTGATATCTTCATACCATATGCCTATCAGCAAGATAGTATTATTAACCAACACTTGGTTACCAATCAGGACCTAAGGATCAATCCTCTTCATTTCACTTAAAGTAGTTAGGTCCTTTTCCAATTAGAATGATCATTTCCCTGTTTCATTTTGCATTTTATCTACCTTTCTCTTCAAATTGCTCAAAAAAAATCATCTTTGTAGGGAGGTTCTCAAAGCATCCTCAGCTCTAGTGAGGGCTAACATCATCCATTTCTCCATGATCATTGCCTCATGTTTCATGAGGTCCAACTTGGTGACCTCCTCCTGGGTTATGACAGTCAATGGGACTATCGGATCAACTGGTGTATTATCAGGGTTAATCAACCCTTTTATATAAGAATGTAACTGAGCAATGTGCTCCTTATGCATTTTATTTTTCTCTTTCTCTTTCTTTACCCTTTGGGTCAAAGAATCAATAATGTCCTTCCCCTCTTGACCTTCTTAGTGCTCATTTGCAAAACCCAAATCAACAGTTGTGATTTTTAATTCCTCTAGGGTGATCTTGCCTTTTTCTTTTTCAACCATGGGAAGTGCTACCTGTGTAGTCCTTCTGCCTGTAGAAGGATCTCTCTTTATGGCTGATGTCAATCTGGCCTTCCTCTTTGGCTTCATCATTGTTTTAGCGAACAAGGTGGAAACATCAAATTCCTAAATTTTAGACCCTTGTTCCATACCTATTTCTCTTTCTAGCCATTGAGGCACATCATCTCCAAATCTTTGATGATCTTTGTCAACATCATGTCTACCCTGTTCTCCAGTATCTGCTTCTATTCTTGGTGGAGAAGGTGCTTTCTCAATTTCTTCCTCATGGAGTTCCTCATGAGGGGGATCTTGTTGCATTTCTTCTTGCTGAGGGGCTTCCTTCTGCAAAGGAGGATCCTGTGGAATGTCCACATTATGATCCTGTGCCTGATCCTATACTCCCTCCTTCTGACTTTCATCCACTTTACTATTTTCCTCATCCTGAGGCATATTGACATCTGTGGATGTCTGTGTATTTTGGCCTTGTGCATCACCCTGATCAAGGGTCATTTCTTGTTCTGCACCTGATGCACCAATAGCATGTGGCTTAACGTCCTCATGACCTAATTTATTTTTTCTCCTGAGGCATCCCCTAGATCTCCTTGAGTTTGAGTAGCAGTAGCACCTAATATATCTTTATCACCCAGGCCCTTCTGTTGAACTTCTACTATTTTTGGCTCTACGGGTATCTCATGATGTTGTTGACCCATATCAGAAGTAGTGCCTTCTTTTTCTACCTGCTTGGCCACTTTAATATTCTTTATTTCATCAGGTGTACCTACTTTATCCTTAGGGCTTACATTCACCCCTGTATGTTAAATCTATAACTGCAGGGCTAGTCACCTGATCAACCAACTTATCAAGCCCTATTTGTTGGGCTGCCCTCTCTAGTCTACTTTGTTTTACTTCCTCCTCTGTTTGCTTTATTTCTTCCAACACCGCCATCTGTGCTAATGGGGTCCCATGAGGGGTCATACAGGTGTTGGAAGCGAGAGTCTCCATCCGTTGAGAGGCCACACTCTAAACGACTTCATCATTAGATAAGTCTACGGTATCCTCTAAAGAGAAAGGACCACCCTGACTTGCTCTGAATACTTCTCTTGTTTGTTCCTCTGCCTTCTTAGTTTTGAACTTTATTATGGTTGGAAGTAGAACATCATGTTGCAATTCCTTCCTGAATGCTTCACCACCGGATCCTCTCAATACAATAGGGTCAGCCCTGATATCCCCCCGCATGGATGTTCTTTTCTTCTTAGGTGGTGACATCAGGGGCATCACCCTCCTCTTCTTACTAGCCATTATTAGGTCATCACCTGCAGGTTCCTTATTTACCTTCTCTTCTTCCAACGGGATGCCCTCTTCCACTTCCTACTACGAGGCTTGGCCCTCTACTTGTACTTCTGTAGTTTCAATAGCTAGCCTCAAAATCCTCTTAGTCTTTGGTTTATCAATCAGAGGCGGTGCAGATGATGTAGATGCTTGAGCTGATGTTGATGCACCTACAACCGGCATGGAAATCATTTCAACTATCACCCCCTTCAGTTCATCTTCACTTTTCTTACCTCTAGGGGGAACTTTCCTCTTTTTTTGTGTAGAACACCTCTCCCCATTGGATTTTCTCTTCTCACTGAGGAAATCATCATATTCCTCATCAGGTATTTCTTACCTCTTCTTTTTGGCATCAATTGTAAGGGCAACACCCCTTTTCTTCAATCTAGTTATTTCTTCATTAACCCAGGCTTGGGTTAACTATATCACCCCACCTGTCAGCTGATCTAGGGATATATCCTCCGGTTGTGTAAGATCAGGGGCTAATATGGTGTCATTGTACACCTTCTTGTCCTAATATTCATTGGACATAATCTTTCTATCATCTTTCCTCAGTTGTGCTGGCACCGAGATGCAGTCAAATGTCTTTATTTGGTTCAAGGTGAGTCTCTGGTACTTCCTTCTCCTCACCTCATCTTCATCCTCACAGTCGGTCCAAAAATCTTCTAGATGCTTCTGATACACCAGTTTTCCTAATATTTTGTGCATCCTGCCATAGGGATCATAAGATCTGGCCAAGGGAAATGGTTGTAGATACATCAGTTTCAGCCCTCCCATGACATGTTTTATGCTCTTTGAGTCTGAGCACATATACCAGCCCATAAACACTAGAAATAACACTAGAGATATCTTCTTTTGTGCCTTGTAGGCTTCAACTATGGTAGACACCTACCTGACAAATTCCATCAGGACAACCCCATCAGTAGGGTATCTTGGTAGCATAAGGGGGTGTCCTTCAAATCCCTCTATCCTTATGTATGAGAAGGTGGCAAACTGGACGAACTAGGCCCCATGCCTATAAACAACTTCCTGAGCCTTCATGCTTAGTCTTTTGGTCCTGTCCTCCTCCATGGTTCTGACTAGATGCATAGAGAATGCATCATTTACCAATTTGTAATCTAGGAGGTAATCTTTTCTTTGTAGCTGAGGATAGTGATCCCATATGTGGGCATCATCTATATCACCTCCAGCTTTACCCACTATCTTCAAGGCATCAAAAGTTCCCTTGTAAGCACATGAGTACACAACATATGAGATCATATAAAACAAACATGTCTAGCCTCCCAGGTTCCTCATTCCTTCATCTAGTGCATCACTGATGATCTTGGCCCATAATGGCCTGTTGTCTGCATATAGGACCATCTAGATGATTCCAAACATCTAATTCTCAAAATTTCCAGCATGAGGTTTACCTATCATCCTGTTCAATAGGGAAATCATATACTAGTACTCTTCATCAAAATCAAACTTATATAAGTGTACAGGCAATTTGGCTGATGCAATGTATGTGCTGCTCTTTGACCTCCATTGATACATCCTCTTCCTTGCATTCTTCTTATTATTATTGTACTCTATTTCTATCTTGCATAGATCTACACTCACCACCTTCTTCCCAACTGGAAGATTAAAAGTGGCGGTGATGCCATTAATTGAGAAGTCTGCATATATTCTTCCATGTTTTTCCACCCGTCTAGTTTTAGGGTTATAATTTCTGGCACATTCCACTACTAGCTCTGGGGTATCCATGGCATACAGAAAGCTAGCTGCATGCCACATTCTTGAAACATATATCCCATCCAGAATGGGATTATCCTTATCATGATCTACTCTCGTTGACCATGCTGCCAGGTCCGTATCTCCTTGGTGAGTATCACCAATGATGCCATACTTAAATTGTACCCCCTTAGGCTGAACAAACATAGCCTTGAGAAAATCTGAGTCAGACCTATTCCTTCTAAGATTCGCCATGGATTCCTACAATAAACATGATCTGTCTTACCTTACAATGTCCACATGTATTCATACAACATCATGCATTTCTATCTATTATCCTTTACTTCATCATGATATGCACACTCACAGAGCCAAACCATAAGAAAGAACATATATCCTACCTAAATACATAGAAAATGACCACAGGAGGGCTTTCAATTACTTACCTGACAGTGCTTTCCTCCTGAGTTAGATGGATGATTATGGAAAAGGGCTGCAAATGCTGAAGATCACCTGTTTCGTTACGTTGAAGGAGCTAATTCATTAACAGGTAGTTGTATGAGGGTTTAACTTCTCTGCTCTGTAATTTCTCATTTTTTCACAAGGTAAATGAAAATAACCTTCAAAATTTCCCTTTAAAGTAGATCAATAGGATGAATTGGGGTAAAACTACATTGGATCGATTAAGTCTGTTGATCTTCTGCAAGGAATCCATGGATGATGTCAAGTGTTCAATTTGTATTCATAATTGACGGGAATCCATCTACCGCATTTAAGTGCATTTAATGTCAGGAAACAAGGATGATCTTCAAAAGATTGGGTGATATTCAAAATATGACCCCCGCAAATAAAATGACCCCTGCCTTTGAGCGACAAAACTAAATGCAAAAGAATTAGGTGATGTGGTCAATGTTGACCACGTGTATATCGGGTCATGAAACTAAGATCAGGGGATGTTCAAAATATGACCCCTTATAAAATGACCCCCTTGGAAAAAGATTGGGGTGATGTCAGCATGTCGGCGACCTTGTTTAATCGTTATGTTTTAATGATGTCACCGTCGTGTTAACGAATATGATGGGCATCAGATATATACCTCCACGAGGTAGAAGGAATGATAACATCATCATCAGCGTGACTTCCTCTATTAGTTGGATTTAGATGATGTCACCATCATATTGACATAGGGTGATATTTTTTGAAGAGGGTGATATTCGTAAGATGACGGATATTAAAAATATGACCTCCCACAAATAAAATGAAGTTGTTTGACGGGATAAATATCAGCTCTTTATTTAAAGTTGATGTCATCACTTCGTGGATCAAGTGATTATCAGGTGATAAACTTACATCAGGGTGATCTTGTCTAAGATGACTGATGTTTTCAATATGACCCCCCCTCAGAATATCAGGTTTGACTAAACTTTGACTCAACATAAATTTCTTCCCCTAGACAATTTTGGGGTGATCCAAAAGGCAAGCCTACTTGGAATTCTATGTACTTTCCAACCATGAGGTTAATAATGTGAAATACTAACTTTGGCAACTGACCTCATCATGGTGACAAATCCACCCTCTTGTAGGGCTACATGCATGACTGATTTTACCAAACCACCCAAAGCAGAAAACAAGCCAAAGTAGCAAGAAAAAGTTGGGTCCCTGTTTTATTAAGGCTGGGGCATGTTGTGTAACCACACAACAACTTGCCACCAAAGAACATAACCAAATTCCAATGATTCAAGTGATGTAATCACATTCTAACATAGTATTTTAACTCTTTCTAAGTATAAGTATTATAATCTTTCTGAATGATAAGGTTTTTATCATGGCAACAATGCTAGCAAAGGATCAGGTGTGTGCAGATGATTAATTATCCTCATCTTGAAAGTAAGTTGAAAACATGAGTAATTCATGTTAAGCTACATAGTTTGGGAGCATCCCTCATAGCCAACCTAGATAGAGCCTTGCTGCCGGTAGGCATCTATATCCCTAGCAAGTTTATCTATACAATCCCCCTAAGTAGAGCCCTACTGCCAGCAGGCATCTATAGCCCTAGTAGAGTTACTTAGATGGCCTAATTTTATTCCTTTTGGATTTTCAATATTTATTCTTTTTGTTCGTATGATGTCATCATGTAAGCTTGGTGTACAAGGCATGGTCAATTGCTGATTTAGGTTGGAGATTGCATTGGTAGCAAGGGAGTCCCTTTAGATTTTTCACTTAACACCTATACTTATGTGTTCCACAAACCCAAGGCTGTTAGGTGAGTCATTGTGAAAAATCACTTCGGTTAAGAAAAGGCACCCTGATGAAAAGGATATTCCAGACCTAATCACCAATACTTCTCAAAATGAGTCATAACCTATATAGGAATTTGTTCTCATCACTTGAATCTTAACAATTTGGTTGTGTTCTTAGGGTGATGAGCTGCATCATCTTGCCTATCCAAAACAAAACTCAACAAGAAAACAAACAAACAAACCAAAACTATACAAACAATTATACAATATGCACACTATGATACACATGACTTACCTGACATTGTTTCAGGCTTGAAAATAATGCTTGAGGAACTGTACATTAACTGGTAATGGGACATCCTCACCGGTTAAAGTCTTAAGCCTGTAGGTTAGGTCTCGTAAGATTTCTGAAACTTGAAAAGGACCTATCCAAAGTTTATCAAATTTACCATGATCTCCTTTCCTTTCATGTGCTTTGTCCCACATAAGGACTAATTCTAAAATTTTGAAAGCCTTAACTCTGGCTCTTTTGTCAAACCAATGCTTGATAGTAGCCTAATGTTTAGCAAATTGATCAATTGCTTTATTCCTTTTTTCTTCTAGGTGCATCAACTAAAGCAACCTAACTTCTTGTTTGTTATCTATACCTAGATATTCTTGTGCAAGCTACAATGTGGGGATCTTTAGGTTAACAGGGAGGATGGGATCCACCCCATATAGAAGGTGAAAAGGAGAATTTCCTAATGCAACCTTCATTCTGGTTCTATCTACCCACAAGGCATACTTTAATAGGGTGTTCCACTCCATTAGGTTCTTTTCTATCAATTTCTTTATGATCAATAAATTCTTGCTTGTGGATTCTACTAATCCATTCCCTTGAGGATAGTAATTTGAAGAAAACTTCAAAATAATTCCATGGTCAAAAGCCCAACTTGATAACCTTATTGAAGCAAAGGCAGATCCATTGTCACATACTAAAGCATAAGGGACTCCATACCTAGTTACTATGTTGCTTTCCAAGAACTTGATCACATCCTCAGCATTGCATGTCTTACTACTAACAGCTTCAGTCCACCTGGTACAATAATCAGTAACAGTCAACACATACCTGTGGCCTGAAGATGATGGAGGGTTGATAGGTCCTATGAAATCCATCCCCCATTGAGCAAATGGGCGCATCTCCATCACTGGTTGCAAGGGCTAAGCAACATACCTTTCTCTATTTACAACAACCTGACACATATGACAACGTTTGATGTGTTCAGCAGTATCTTTAAAAATAGTGGGCCAGTAATACCCTGCTCTGAGGATAGCATGAGTGGTAGCTAAGTATGATCCATGTGTAGTTCCAAACTTGTCATGTAATTATGTTAACACTTTGTCTACTTCTTGCCTTTCTAGGCATCTAAGGTATATTCCCTCATAGTTCTTCTTGAAAATGACTCCTCCTTTTATCATGTATTTTTGTGATCTTATTTTCAAGGCTCTCCTTTATGAGGCCTGCAACCTTGAAGGACATCTTCCAGTAATCAAGATATGCCTGATGTATGAATACCATTCTCCAGTTTCCTTTGTATTTATGACATATTGCTGGCTCATGATGTTAGGATCGATTTCAGATATCATCTGACTCAACACTTGTCCTCTCACCAATTTCATGGGTGTTATGTCCATATCATACTCTTGGAGGATAGTTATCCATTTGGTTCTCTTTTCACCTGGTTCACTTTGCATTAAAAGCATCTTTACTGCTGCATCTGGTACTACAGTGATCACTTTACTTCTCAAGATGTAATGTCTAAACTTCTTGACTGCTCAACATCCATGTATCTGAGTTCTACATCTCTGAAAGGACAACCCATGAAGGCTATAGGCTTTTCTTCTTTAGCCTCATTTCTTTGTGTTAATACTACTGCAGACGTATGCTCTAAAGAAAATGAGTAAATGTAAAAATCTTTGGTATAATCTGGACTAATTAGAACAAGAGCATTGGGTATGGCTTTCTTGGTATCTTCAAAAGCTTCTCTAGTTTTAGGTGTCCACTCAATCTGGGCATCCTTCTTGAGCATGGCATTCAATGGTCAAACAATTTCTGCAAAACTAGTAATAAACTTTCTAACGAAATTAATCTTACCAAAATAAGATTTGAGCTCCTTCTTACTTCCAAGAAGCTGTATCTTCATGATTTATTCTACTCTCTCACAGTTGATGATGATCCCATTCTCTGTTATTAGGTGACCTAATAACTTCCTTGTGGTTACCCCAAATATGCAATTCTTAGGGTTTAGGTATATTCCATAATGTTCACATTTCTTTAGTACCTTCCTGAGGTCTTCCACATGATTTTCTCTCTCTTTAGAGAAAATTGTCAAGTCATCCATGTATATGATGATACATTTACCAATTAGCCCTCTAAAAACTATATCCATTGCTTGCTGAAAAGTGGATCCAGCATTTATCAACCCAAAAGGCATGCGCCTGTAGGCAAATATTCCCCACCTAGTGGTGAATGCAGTCTTCAATCTATCTATCTTGTCTACCATCACTTGGTCGTAACCTGAAAAACCATCCAAAAATGATATCATCTTTGCACCATTTACAATCTGCAAGACTTCATCTAGAGAAGGCAAAGGATTGTTATCCTTTTCAGAAGCTCTATTTAAATTTCTAAAGTCTACACACAACCTAATGTCACCATTCTTCTTCCTCACTAGGACCCAGTTAGCCACCCATGTGGAATGTCTCACAAGAAATATGATCCTGGCATTAAGCAATATCTTCACTTCTTCAAAAATGATGGGCTCTAGCAAAGCATTAACAGGTCTTTATTTCTATCTAAAGGGCTTGACATCTGGCTTTAACAATATAGTATGAGTGGTGATTGAGGTATCATAAGTTTTCAACTCATCATATGTCTAGGCAATAACATGGATATAATCTTTAAGTGCTTGGGTTATCCCTTCCATTTCTTCTTCTGTACACACTTTTCCAATCAAGACATTCCTTTTTTCATCATCATGTCCTATGTTAACTTGTGAATACTCTCCTCCATCTGCTTTAGGGAGATCTTTCTGTTTCAGCATGTTATCTAAATCAAATGCTCTTTCCAACTCTATCATTCCCTTAGGAATCTTGTTACTAGGCAACTCTAGGATCTCTTCTTCTTCCCATATATGATCTTCCACATTTATTTCATCTATGATCTGTGCATCAAAGAGATCTCTATTGGATGTGAAGTCTAAAATGTGTTGGTGATCATCAAACACTTGAAGGTTAACTACATTGTCTGGTACAAAGGGTATTGATACTAATTCAACTGAAAATCTCTTCAAACCAGATATAGACAATGGTTCTAAAGTACTTGCAGCTTGGGCCAAGGCATCTGCCCTATGATTTTGTTCTCTAGGCACATGGGTGATGTTAAATGCATCAAAATCTTCTATCAAATCCAATACCCTATGTCTATAGTTAGACAACTTCTTGTAATTACAAGAATATATGCCTCTTACTTGTCTTACTACCAATTCTGAGTCTCCATAGACATGTAGAATCTTTACTTTCTTTCTGAGTGCAAACAATATCCCATGAATCAAGGCTTCATATTCTATCACATTATTTGTGCATGGGAATTGCAACCAATATGCTGCTAAGTAGGATTTACCAGCTGGATCAATACGATCTATTCCTACTACAGCCCCTTGTTTTGATTTAGATCCATCAAACCTAAGGATCCATGGCTTATCTTTAGTTAAAGGCTTGTCTGGGCCTTCTCTTTTCCTTTTAGCCCTGGCAGCTACACCATTTGATATCCATTTCAATTTTGGTGTTTCAATTTTCTCAAACTTTACCTTATCTAGCTGATGTGAAGCTGATATTCCTTCTTCTTCTTTACCATCAAAAGGAAGATCCTTTGAACAAGGCAACATCTACTTCTTCAGAATATGTAAACATAATGAACAAGTAGTTTCTGAATGTGGTGCTTCATGTAACCTATACCATTCCTCAATTAGAACATCCTATGGGGATCTTTACTGTTGTATCATCTTTTGAATTTGTTTTGATAAAAATTCTTCAAACTTGGACAAATTACTGCCTCCATCTTGTTGATCATGATGTTACTCACAAGCAAACATGAAATAAAAGTTACACAACAACATTTATTTATCTTGAAAGATACGATGAATTCAAAGAATTCATGATCCCAAGTCTCCGTTGATTAGTTCATAATCTACTGACGTTACTCATTGGTTGATGTGTGTTGCTATTTTCCATTTCAAGGGGCCTTACGTTGATCAATAGATTCTATTTATTGTAGATTTGTTGCACAGAGAGGTTATTTCTACTCTATTTCAAAGATAATTGATGTATTTACAAGTTTGATCAATTCTTCTGATTATTGATCATCATGAACTTGTTCTTTCTTCTACACAATGTATTTACTCAAATGATGTGTCTGTAAGTAGATATATGCATGAATTTCATGGATTTATGTGTGGATTTGCATGATGTATGTCAATTTAACACGCTTTAACTCTAAATATGCTATGTATTTCCAATTATCTACGAGATGTCAGCATATTTCATGTTATTTGCTTTTAATTCTCTGTTGTATGCAATTATGGTAATGAATTGTTATGAAATTGAAAGAAATTTAAAGAAATGTTTCTAATTTTGGTGAATCTTTGGCTATTGAGCCACATACATACAAGATACGTTCATGAGGAGAAGAAATCAAACCATATTTTCACCAGGATGTTCCACAGCTAGATATAGATGATGCTACCTTCAAAGGATAAGGAATGAAAACAACACATGCAGATTGACAAGCACTCCAAGGGATGCAGTTGATCAAAGCATATATCAAGATTTCAAACATAGATTACTCAAGATTTATGATAGTTTGTAATCAAATTGTCTTCTCTTTCATTAAGTATGCAAAACATGTATGTTTACAACAACTTTGAAATTAGTCCTGATATTTCAGCAATCAAATTTCAATTAAGCTTCTGAATATTCAAAATATGGCACCCCTGCACCTTTTATAGAATAAGGTGAGGGAGCGGTTACAAATGACCTACGGTCAGGATTTGTCAATTAAGATCAACGGTAGATATTCCTTCTTTGACTTAGTCAACTATCCTTCATGGCACAGGTTGCCAGCTGGCAGCCATCTGGATGACTCATTATCTTATGAGTTCATGATGCATATATCTCCTTTGTACTGCATCTTCATTCATTCCTCAAGTTCTTCTTTATCTTCTTCTTCATTGTGATCATCATCTTCATTGCTTTCTGTATCACTATCACCTTGATGAACATCATCTTGTATATGGACCTTCATTGTCGTCTTGATATTTGCATAGGCTTGTACTATTTTGTCTACCTCCCCGCCATCTTGAGTTTTGGCTTTAGTGATAGCATGCTTGTGAGCCTGAAATTTATCTTTGACTACATCTAGCTTAGCTCTTCTGTTGTTCAGTGTCTCTTTATAAATTTTCACCTTAACCTTGATCCTCATGATCTTATTCATCACCTCCTCTGTCAGGTGGGTGAGGGGGTCATCAACCACCCGTTGGAAGTTATCATGCAATGCCTTGATGGCAAAATCTGCATCTTGGTTTTCTATTTTCCCCTCTACTTTTCCTTCTAATGCTTCAATATTTCTGCTTCATATGCCATCATACTGTGCAGCTTTATACTGATATCTCTAAGCTTACCACTGCACTTCTTTAGGATATCACATTCGAATTTGATATCTTCATACTATACATCTACTAGCAGGGTTGTGTTATTACTTAATATCTGATTATTTATCAGGACCTGAGGATCAATCCTCTTTATTTCACTTAGAGCATTTAAAGCTTTTTCCAACTGGAATGATCTCTTTCCTATTTCATTATGCATTTTATCCACTTTCCTCTTCAAAGTACTCAAGGAATTCCACCTCTATAGAGAGGTTCTCAATACTTCTTCTGCTCCCGTGAGGGCTGTCAGCATCCATTTATCCATGATCATGGCTTGATGCTTCATGAGGTCCATCTTATTAACTTCCTCCTCAATGGGACTACAGGATCTGCTGGTGTACTATCAGTGTTAATTAACCCCTTTATGTATGCATGCAACTAAGCAATGTGCTCTTTATGCTGTTTATTTTTCTCCTTCTCTTTCTTTATCCTTTGGGTTAAAGAATCAATGATATCCTTCCCTTCTTGACCTTCTTGATCTTCATTAGCAAAACCCAAGTCAACTATGGTGATCTGGAATTCCACCAGGGTGAATTTACCTTTTTCCTTTTCTACGTGGGAAGTGCTACTTGAGTTGTTCTTCTGCCTATAGCAGGATCTCTTCTGATAGCCGAGGTCAACCTAGCTTTCCTCTTAGGTTTCATGATGGTCTCTGCAAACAAGGTAGAAACATCAAATTCTTGAATTTCAAAACCTTGTTCCGTACATATTTCTTTTTCAAGCCACCGAGGCACTTCATCTCCGGATCCTTGTTGTCCTTTGTCATCATCCTATTCACCTTGATCTCAAATATTTGTCTCTACTCTGGGTGGAGAAGGTGACTTCCTGATTTCTTCCTCATGTTGTTCCTCATGAGGGGGATCTTGTTGTATCTCTTCTTCTTGAGGGGCTTCTTTCTGTAGGGGAGGATCTTGTGGAATATCCACCTAATGATCATGTGCTTGATCTTGTATTCCCTCTTTCTGTTTCTCTTCCACCTTGGTATTTTCCTCATCCTGAGGCATATTTACATCTATGGATGCATGGGTTTCTGGGCCTTGTGCATCACCCTTATCCTAAGCTACCTCCTATTCTGCACCTGAGGTATACACATCTTGTGTTTTGAGGTCTTCATGACCTGATGTATCTTTATCTCCTATGGCCTCTTAAGTCCTAGTGAAATCATCACCTAATGTATTCCTATCACCCTCGCCCTTTTGCTGGACTTCTACTATCTTAGGCTCAATAGGTATCTCATTCTATTGCTGGCCCATATCTGGAACATTGCTCTCTACCTCTACCTATTTGGCTACTTCAATATTTTCCATTCTATCAGGTGCACCTGCTTTGTCTTTAGGGCTCACATCTTCCCTATATGTCAAATCAATAACAGCAGGGCTAGTTACCTGATCTACCAACTTGTCAAGCCTGATTTGTTGGGCTGCCCTCTCTGGGCTACTTTCTTTCTCTTCTTGAGCCACCTGCTTCAATTCTTCCAATACCGCCATCTATGTTGATGGGGTCCCACGTGGGGTCATGCGACTACTGGAGGCAAGGGTCTCCATCTTCTCAGAGGCTACACTTTGCACAACTTCATCATCTGAGAGGTCCATGGTGTCTTTCAAGGAGAAAGGACCACCATGACCTACTTTAGAAGTCTCTTTTACTTGTTCCTCTGCTTTCTCTGTCTTAAATTTGATAATAATGGGAAGTGGCACATCATGCTACATTTCTTTTCTAAACACTTCACCACCAGTTCCCCTTAATACTATGGGATCGGTCCTAATCTCACCCCGCATAGATGTTCTTTGCTTCTTGGGTGGTGACATCAGGGGCACCACCCTCCTCTTCTGGCTGACCATCATCGAGTCATCACCTACAGGCTCTTTACTGATCGACTCTTCCTCAAAAGGGATATCCTCCTCCAAATTCTCTTGTGAAGATTGGCCCTCATCCTATACTTCTAAAGTCTCTACAGCTGGCCTCAAGATTCTTTTGGTCTTTGGTTTATCCATTAGAGGTGGTGTAGATGACGCTGATGCCTGTCCTGATGTCGATGCACCTCCAGCTGGTATGGTAATTCTCTTGATTATCACCCCCTTAGGTTCATCATCAATTTTCTTTCCTCTGGAGGGTCCTTTCCTTTGTTTCTGGGTAGGTAGTCTTTCTCCATTAGATTTTCTTTTCTCACCAAGGAAATCATCATATTCATCATCAGGGATCTCCTATCTTTTCTTCTTTGCATCTACTGTGATGGCCACACCTCTCTTCTTCAATCTGTTTATTTGTTCATCTACCCATGCTTAGGTTAACTGTAGCACCCCACCTATAAACTGATCCAAGGAGATATTCTCCTACTGTGTTAGATCAGGGGCTGAGAAGGTGTCATTATACACCTTCTTATCTTCATATTCATTTGACATGGTCCTTCCATCATCCTTCTTTAATTGTGCAGGTATTGGGATGCAATCAAATGTTCTTATCTAATTTAAGGTGAGCCTTTGATATTTTCTTCTTCTTACCTCTGCTTCATCCTCACAGTTAGTCCAGAAATCTTCTAGGTGTTTCTGATGTATATGCTTCCCCATTATTTTTTGCATTCTACCGTAGGGGTCATATGATCTAGCCAATGGAAATGGCTGTAGGTACATCAGGTTTAGACTGCCTATGACATCCTTTATGCTCTATGAATTAGGGCACATGTACCATCCCATAGATACTGGAAATAGTATTGGGGGTATCTTCTTCTGTGCTTTGTATGCCTCCAGTCTAGTAGACACCTGTCTCAAAAATTCCATCAGGACTACCCCATCAGTTGGGTACCAAGGTAGCATAAAGGGTTGTTCTTCAAGTCCTTCTATTCCGATATATGAGAAAGTGGCATACTGGATGAACTAGGCACCATATTTGTGTACAACTTCTTGAGCGTCCATGCTCAATCTCTTAGTTCTATCCTCTTCCATGGTTCTAACTAGATGCATAGAGAATGCATCATTCACCAGTTTATAATCAAAGAGGTAGTTCCTTCTCTGTAATTGAGGATAATAATCCCATATGTGGGCATCATCTACACCACCGCCAATCTTTCCAATTGTAGTCAGTGCATCAAATGTTCCTTTGTAGGCACATGAATATACAACATATGAGGTCATGTGGAATGAGCATTCTAGACCTCCCAGGTTCCTCATCTATTCATCTAATGCATCACTGATGACCTTGGCCCATAATGGCTTGTTATCTGTATAGAGGGCCATCTAGATGATTCTAAACATCCAATTCTTGAAATTCCCATCATGAGGCTAGCTTGTCATCCTATTGAGCAGGGCAATCATGTATTGATATTCATCATCAAAATCAAATTTGTATAGGTGCACTGGCAACTTAGCAGAGGCAGTGTAGGTTTTGTTCTTAGACCTCCACTGGTATATCCTCTTCTTGGCATTCTTCTTATTATTTTCATACTCTGTCTCTAGTTTGTGCAAATCCACACTGACTACCTTCCTTTCAACTGGGAGATTGAAAGTAGATGTGATCCCTTTTATTCAAAAGTCTGCATAAACTCTTCCATGTTTCTCCACCCGCCTTGTCTAAGGGTTATAATTCCTGGCGCATTCTACTACTAGTTCCAGGGTTTCCATGGCATAGGGAAATCCGGTTGCATGCCACATTCCTGACACATATATTGCATCCAGTAGGGTATTGTCTTTATCATTATATATCTTAGATGACCATGCTACTAAATTTGTTTCTCCTTGGTGAGTGTCACCAATGATACCATATTTGAATTGTATTCCTTTGGGTTGAACGTACATGGGTTTAAGAAATTTTGCCCCAGACCTATTCTTCCTGATGTCCACCATGGATTCCTGCAATAAACATGACTAGTCTTACCATAATATTCATATTCATTCATACATAGTATATATCTATAGCATCATGCATACTATATTTATTAATCTCTATTTCATAATGATATGTACATTTATAGATTCAAACCACTGGAAAAGTCATAATACCTGGACATGCAGAAAACAACAACAGGAGGGTTTTTTTTTAATTACTTACCTGATAACACTTTTCTCCTGGGTTAGGTTGATGATTACGAAAAAGGGTAGGAAATATTGATGATCACCCGTTCTGTTATGCTACAAGCTATAGTCCATTCACACGTAGCTTGTCTGAGGGTTTGACTCTCTGCTATGTAAATTCTTGTTTTTTCGCAAGGTAAATGAGAATAACCTTGGAAACCTACCTTTAAACTTATATGTAGAACAGATTAGGGTAAAACTGGGTTAAATCATTTAAATCCATTGATCTTCTGCAATGAATCCATGGATGTTGCCAAGTGTCCAGACCATATTCACAATCGGTGGGAATCCATCTACCGCATTTATATCCATTTAATGTTTGGAAACAGGGAGGAGGGGGGTGATCTTCAGAAGATTAGGTGATATTCAAAATATGACCCCCTCTATATGAAATGACCTTCCGCCTATGAGCGGCAAAACTAATGCAAGAGACTCGGGTAATGTGGTCAAAGGTTGACAATATGTATATCGGGTCATGAAACTAAGATTAGGGGATGCTTAAAATATGACCCCCACGAATAAAATGACCTTCTTGGAAAAGATCGGGGTGATGTCACCATGTCAATGACTTCGTTTAAGCGTTGTGTTGTAATGACGTCACCGTCATGTTTGTCAAATATGGTGGGCATCAGATATATACCTCAGTGAGGCAAAAAGAATGATGACATCATCACCAGGATGATATTCTGTGACAAGGGTGATATTCGTAAGATCGGGTGATATTGAAAATATGACCCCTGCAAAAATATATGAAGTCGTTTGATGGGCCAATAATAGCTATCACGTAAAATTAACGTCTGAAGTTTACGGACCAAGTGATTATTGGGTGATAAACTGATATCAGGGTGATCTTACACAGGGTGACTGATGTTTGAAATATGACCCCCCCTCGGAATATCATGTTTGACCTAGACTTTGACTTGTCATAACTTTCTCCCCTTAAGGAATTTCGAGGTGATCCAAAAGGCAAACCTGCATGGAATTTTATCCTCTTCCCAACCATGAGGTTAATGATATGAAATATTGAGCTTGACAACTAACCTCATCATGGTGACCCATCAGCACCCTTACAGGGCTATCTAAATTACTTACTTTTACCATACCACCAAAAGCAGAAAAAGTTAGGTCCCTGTTTTGTCAAGTCAAAATGGGGTGTGTTGTGTAACCACACAACTTGCCAACAAAGAAAACAACTAAATTCCAATTATTCAAGTGATGTGATCACATTCTAACATAGTATTCTAACTCTTTCTAAGTATAAACATCATAATCTTTTTGAATGATAAGGTTTTCATCATGGCAACAATGCTAACAAAGGATCAGGTGTGTGCAAATGATTAATTATCCTCATCTTGAAAGTAAGTTGAAAACATGAGTAACTGATGTTAAGCTACATAGTTTGGGATCATCCCTCATAGCCAACTTGGATAGAGCCTTACTGCCAGCAGGCGTCCATAGCCCTGGCAAGGTTATCTATACAATCTCCCTAAGTAGAGCTCCACTGCCAGCAGGTGTCTATAGCCCTGGTAGAGTTACTTAGATGGCCTAATTTTATTTTCTTTTGGATTTTTCAATATTGATCTGTATTCATATGATGTCATCATTTAAGATTAGTGTGCAAGGTATGGTCACTTGCTGATTTAGGTTGGAGATTGCATTGGTAGCAAGGGAGTCCCTTTAGATTTTACACTTAACATTTATACTTGTGTATTCAACAAACCCAAGGCTGTTAGGTGAGACATTGTGAAAGAATCACTTTGGTCAAGAAAAGGCACCCTAATGAAAAGGTATCACAGACTTGATCACCAATACTTCTCAAAATGAGTCATAACCTCTATATGAATTTGTTCCCATCACTTGAATCTTAACAATTTGGTTATTTTCTTAGGGTGATGAGCTACATCATCTTGACTAACCAAAATAGAACTCAACAAACAAACAAACAAAACAAAACCAAAACTGTACAAACAACTATACAAATACGCACACTATGATACACATGACTTGAATGACACTGTTTCAGGCTTGAAAATAGTGTTTGAGAAACTGTCCATTAACTGGTAATGGAACATCCTCACTGGTTAAGGTCTTCAGCTTGTAGGTACTGTCTCCTAAAATTTTTGAAACTTGGAAGGGACCTATCCAAAGTTTATAAAACTTACCATGATCTCCTTTCCTTTCATGTGCTTTGTCCCACATCAGGACTAAATCTGAGATTCTAAAAGCCTTAACTCTAGCTCTTTTGTCAAACCAACGCTTAACAATAGCCTAATGTTTAGCAAACTGGTCAATTGCCTTACTTCTTTTTTCTTCTAGGTGCATCAATTGAAGCAACTTGACTTCTTGTTTGTTATCTATGCCTAGGTATTCTTGTGCAAACTAAAGTGTGGGGATCTTTAGGTTAACAAGGAGGATAGGATCCACCCCATATACTAGGTGAAAAGGAGAATTTCCTAATGCAACCTTCATCCTGGTTCTATCTACCCACAAGGCATATTTCAATAGGGTGTTCCACTCCCTTGGGTTCTTTTCTATCAACTTCTTTATGATGTTGAGTAAATTCTTGTTTGTGGATTCTGCTAATCCATTCCCTTTGGGATAGTAATTTGAGGAGAATTTCAAGATGATTCCATAGTCAAAAGCACAACTTGATAATCTTATTGAAGCAAAGGCAGACCCATTATCACATACCAAAGCATAAGGAACTCCATACCTTGTCACTATATTGCTTTCCAAAAACCTAATGACATCCTCAGCATTACATGTCCTACTGCTGACAACTTCAGTCCACCTGGTACAGTAATTAGTAATTGTCAAAACATACCTGTGGCCTAAAGATGATGGAGGATTAATAGGCCCTATGAAGTCCATTCCCCATTGAGTAAATGGGCGCATCTCCATCACCGGCTGTAAAGGTTGAGCAAGATATCTTTCTCTATTTGCAGCAACCTGACACATATGACAACATTTGATGTGTTCAGCAGTATCTTTAAAAATAGTGGGCCAGTAATATCCTATCCTAAGGATAGCATGAGTGGTGGCTAAAGATGATCCATGTGCAGTTCCAAACTTGTCATGCAACTCTGATAGCACCTTGTCTGATTCTTGCCTTTCCAAGCATCTAAGGTATATTCCCTCATAATTCTTCTTATAAAGGACTCCTCCTTTTATCATGTATTTTTGTGCTCTTATCTTTAAGGCTCTTCTCTGTGAGGACAGTAATCCTGAAGGACATCTTCCATTAATTAAGATATGCCTGATGTCTGAATACCATTCTCCATCTTCTCTTGCATTTATAACATATTGTTGGCTCATGATATTAGGATCAATTTCTGATGTCATCTAGCTCAAGTCTTGTCCTCTTACTAATTTCATGGATATTATGTCCATATCATATTCTTGGAGTACAGTGATCCATTTAGCTCTCTTCTCACCTGGTTCACTTTGCATTAAAAACATCTTTACTGTTGCATCAGGTACTACAACTATCACCTTACTTCTCAGGATGTAGTGCCTGAACTTCTTAACTACTCAAACCAGAGCAAGTGCTTGTCTTTCAACCTCCATGTATCTGAGTTCTGCATCTCTGAAAGGGCAACTTATGAAGGCTATAGGCTTTTCTTCTTTAGCCTCATTTCTCTGTGTCAGTACTGTTGCAGACGTATTCTCTAAAGCAAATGAGTATATGTAAAAATCCTTGGTATAATTTGGACTAATTAGAATTGGAGCATTAGATATGGCTTTCTTGATATCTTCAAAAGTTGCTCTAGCTTCAGGTGTCCACTCAATTTTGACGTCCTTTTTGAGCATGGCATTCAAGGGTCTGACAATCTCTGCAAAGCCAGTAATAAACTTCCTAACAAAATTAATCTTACCAAAGTAAGATTTGAGCTCCTTCTTGCTTCCAGGAAGTTGTATCTTCATGATTGATTCCACCCTGTCAGGGTCAATGATGATCCCCTTTTCTGTTATCAAGTGGCCTAATAACTTCCCTGTGGTTACCCCAAATATGCACTTCTTAGGGTTTAGGGATATCCTGTATTGTTCACATTTCTTTAGCACCTTTCTGAGGTCTTCTACATGATTTCCTTTTTCTTTAGAGAAAACTGTCAAGTCATCCATATATATGACTATGCATTTACCAATCAAGCCTCTAAAGGCTATGTCCATCGCTTGCTGAAATGTGGCTCCAGCATTTATTGACCCAAAAGGCATGTGCCTATAGGTGAATATTCCCCACTTTGTGGTGAATGCAGTCTTCAATCTATCTATTTTATCTACCATCACCTGGTTGTAACTAGAGAAACCATCTAGAAATGACATCATCTTGGCACCATTCACAATCTGCAAGACCTCATCTAGAGAAGGCAAAGGATAATTATCCTTTTCAGAAGCTCTATTTAAGTTCCTGAAATCTACACACAATCTGATGTCGCCATTCTTCCTCCTTACTGGGACCAGGTTTGCAACCCATGTGGAATGTCTCATAGGAAATATGATCGTGGTATTGAGCAACTTCTTAACTTCCTCAAAAATGATGGGTTCCAGTAGAGCATTGACAGTTCTCTGTTTCTATCTAAAAGGCTTGACATCTGGCTTCAACGGTATGGTATGAGTAATGATTAATGTGTCATAAGTCTTCAACTCATCATATGTCCAGGCAATGACATGGATATAGTCTTTGAGAGCTTGGCTTATTCCTTCCAACTCCTCTTTTGTACAGACTTTTCCAATCAGGACATTTCTTTTTTCATCATTTGGTCCTATGTTGACCTGTGAGTATTCTCCTCCATCTGCTTTGGGGAGATCCTTTTGTTTCAACTTGTTGTCCAAATCAAATGCTCTTTCTAGCTCTATCATTCCCTTAGGAATCTTGTTACTAGGCAACTCTAGGATTTCTTCTTCCTCCCAGATAAGATCCTCCACATTCCTTTCATCTATGATCTGTGCATCAAAAACATCCCTGTTGGAAATGAAGTCCAATATATACTGATCATCATCAAAAACTTGAAGGTTAGTTACATTATCTGGCACAAAAGGCACTGGTACTAATTCAACTAAAAATCTTTTTAGACCAAATATGGACAGTGGTTCTAAAGTGCTGGCAGCTTGAGCTAAGGCATCTGCCCTGTGGTTTTGTTCTCTAGGTACATGGGTGATGTTGAATGCATCAAAATATTCTATCAAGTCCCATACCCTATGTCTATAATTGGACAGCTTCTTGTAATTCTGAGTCTCCATAGACATGCAGAATCTTCACTTTCTTTCTTAGTGCAAACAATATCCCATGAATTAGAGCTTCATACTCCATCACATTGTTCATGCATGGGAATTGCAGTCTGTATGCTACTAAGTAGGATTTTTCAGATGGATCGATAAGATCTATCCCTAATCTAGCCCCTTGTTTTGACTTGGATCCATCAAACCTGAGGACCCATGTCTTATCTTCAGTTAAAGGCTTATCTAGGCCTTCCCTTTTCTTTTTAGCTCTGGCAGCTACACCATTTGATAACCATTTCAATTTTGGTATTTCAACTTTCTCAAACTTCACCTTATCTGCCTTATGTGAAGCTGATATTTCTTCTTTTCTTTTACTATCATAAGGAAAATCCTCTGGACTAGGCAACATTTGCCACTTCAGAATATGCAGACATAATAAACAAGCAGTTTCTGAATGAGGTGCTTCATGTAACCTGCACCACCCCTCAATCAAGACATCCTATGGAGATCTTTGCTGCTGTGTCATCTTTTGAATCTCTTTTGATAACAACTCTTCAAACTTGGACAAATTACTGCCCCTATCTTCATCAGATGACTCATAATCTGATTCTACTAAACAATCACTCCCTGGGGTGATTCTCTTGTTTCTTTTAACATTATTCTTGTTACATACCAAAATCTCCTCTGTCATTTGAATATGACCTTCATCATGATATGTGGATTCTCTTGTTTCTGCAGATGACAAACAAAAATCAGTGTCATTATCACTATCTACAGAGCTCACTGTGGATGATGATGAAGATGCATCATTGCATGCTTGTTTGAGCTCCATCATGTCTAAGCAGGCATCACAAGTCTTTTCAGAATGCACCTCATCATGTAACCTGCACCATCCATCGATTAGAATATCATGAACAGGCATTTTTAACAATTGACATCGTTTCACTTGTTTGGACAAGTGCATCTCGAAATTCTTGAAGTGATCTATCTCATTTTCATTTTTAGGGTTACAATCAGATTCTACAATTATTTTATCATCCTGAGAGTCATCATCATGATGATGAACATCATACATCAGGATCTCCTCTATCCTAACAGTCTCGGGTCTGATGGAGTAAACTCTAGGTTCTACATCCACATACATGATCTTGTTGGTTTTGTTATATTCAGTGATCATGCGTTTCATGCGAGGTTCAGCATCTATCCTTATTTGATTTGGTATTCCTTTCCAAGGCAACCACATATGACTGAAATCGGTGGCCATGTATCCATTAAGGGTTTTTGACCTGTCTCTACTGAGTAGCATCCCATATGTATTACGTATATCCACCACCTGAATATCAATGTAGTACTGGATTCTGGGATCTGATGCTAGCTGCATATGAATGTGAGTTAGTTCTCCTACCACATTCACCTCTGTTTTGTCTAATTGTGTTACTTTCTTTAGTGACTTAGCAGGATACAACCCTAAAGCATTGCATATAGACAAAGGATTACATTGGTAGATGCTCCTAAATCTACTAAGCAGTTGTGTAATTTTTTACTAAACATCCTTATGGTAAGGAGAAAAGGAGGCGACTCACTCTTGTCTCTGTACAAGGTCATGTGGGAAGTCTTTGCAGCTTGAACAGTAGATGGCACTTTGTGTTTAACATTAACGTCTCTAGCAGCATGATCTTTACTTCCAGACTAACTTGAGGTATGACTATCCTCTTTTGGAGGAGGATCCTCTAATGATTTTATGAATGCTTTCTTGATAGCAGGGGTTTTAAGAAACTTTGATAATGACAGGCTAATTTTAATCTTTTTCATTTCATCTACCAGATATGTGACCAATTTATCAGATTCAGAAGGCAGATTAGCAGCTTCCAGTGTTGTATTTGGTGATGCTAAGTATTGAGCATTAACCTTGGGAAATCCAGGGTTATTACTTTCCTTGGGATCAGGTGGAGTATTGAAATTATTTGGAGGCAAGGAAGTGGTCAAAGGACCAGGAGGTCTGTTTGAGTTATTCCTCAAGTTATAATTATGCCTACCTTGATATTGCTGTTGATAAGCATGTACTTCTTCATGTTCAATTGATGGCTCATTTTCATCCTCAAAGGGAAAAACATAGTTAGACTCAAAAGCCATGGCTGATTCTTCACATGCCAGGGTGTAATCTTGGTGAGAAGACACTATATGCTGATGAGGATGATTAATGTAACTTTCTAACACTAAGGTAGAATTGTATCCACAAGGGATAATTTCATTTCCTTCTACATGAGGTGGATTTCCTGAAGTATTGGACACTTCAGTCTAGAATATACTAGCAGCAATCTAAAATTGAGGACAGTCTAGCTCTGCATGAGCATTGGTGTTATGTATCCTACACCAATTTGTAAGGGCTTCCTCTACAAGGTTGACTCTAGTGGTCTGCTTAGGTTCACTAGGAGGCGGATTATCTAGGGGTGATGGCAAAGAACCATTATTTGGCCTAGTGTTCCACACTCTAGGATGTCTAGGAGGATTATTATTGCCATTGTTATTGTAGTTGTTATTGTATCCCCTATCAAGATAATTAGGTCTGTCATTAGCATATCCTCTATTCTAATTAGGCTGGGAATAGAAGTTTTGACTCCTCAAGTGAGTGATCTCAGTAGTGAGTTTTCTTAACTATGCTGATATTTCCTTAATTTCTTCTTTCTCTTCCTGAACCTTGGCCACTACATTCTCAGTCTGAGGCCTAAAAAAGGAAGATCCATTGTTATTATTATTGGACTGTTCTACAACCTGAAGTACTTGTGTTTGTCCTGGGTATTGTAACATCTAGCCATTTCCATTCAGAGGTGGCATGATACTGAGTGGAGGTATCTGTAAAGGACTTGGCATCACAACTGGAGGCATCATGGCTCCATTGGTCTATTATTGAGAAGGATATGTAGGATAACCAGGAAGTGTAGGGAATGCAATGTTTGGTGTTGCAGCAGGAACCAATTGCTGACTAACTTTGATAGCTTCTTCAAAAGCTCCTGTCAAAGTTGTGACCCTAGGATGTGCTCTTCTAATAAACATGGAAGTCAGGATCTAAAGTTGAGTAATATATGCTCCTAGCAACTTCATCGGCTACAACATAAGGTAGAACTAGCTTAGATAGCATTTTCTGGAATCTTGCGTTGAAGTGAGCAATTGGTTCTCCTTCAAATCTCTTGATTGTGGCAAACAAATGATAATTCCTTGAAGGATCTATTGGTATTTTGAACCTATCCTTAAAGGCCTTCTCTAAGGCAACCCATGAACTGACTGAACCCTAACCAAGATTGATATACTAGTTATAAGCCTCTTCCCCTAAGGAAAATGGAAATAACCTGCATACAACATCCTGATGCTCAATTCTAGCCCTACAACAAGCTTCCTTGAAAGTTATGATGTGATCATCAGCATCCTGATATGGATGATACTTAGGACAAATTTTATTAGGATTTTTAGGCAAAGCATGATATGCTGTGAAAGTCAGAGGTGATTCTGTAGTGAAAAATGACATTGCAACTGGTGGAGGTTGAACCTAAGGTTTAACAAGTGGAGGTTAGACTTGAGGTGTGACAGCTGGTCCTGTAGGTGTTTGTAACCTGATAGGAGTTAGAGGAGCACGTTCTAGTGAAGCTCCTGATGCACTAGAACCAAGAGAATGATGAATGTCCACAGTTCTAGGTCTAAATCCTTTGACAGGTAATTCTTTAAAGAGTCCACTGGATCTAGACCTGGTAGTTGGCCTAAGAGCTAGAACTTCTTAAGTTTAAGGAAAATTGGCTTGGTTATAGCAAAGATTAGTTGAAACTTTCTAGCAAAGGCTGTATTTATGGTCAAATTTTGAAACTAACTAGATATTTATGGAATATTTGCATAAATGATGCAAATATGAGGTGATACGAGACTTGGTGACACAAGCAACTGGATACCAGGTTTCTTAAGCAAGTTACTTCAAAGATTTATCAAATTTACCTGAAATGGAGCTTATCTTTTAAAAATTTGAGGTGATCAACCACAAATCTTGCAATATTTATGCTCAATTTTGAAATCCTCACAAAGGATTAGTGTGTACAAACTTAAAACAACAAATCTTTGCATATGACTTGAAATACAAAGGTATATGAGTGTTACCTTTCTGTCTGCATCATCAAATCAGACAAAACTTTACTGATGATGAGGATGACCTCCTTCTAGCGCAAATTTATGTTGATCATGATGTTACTCACAAGCAAACATGAAATAAAAGTTACACAACAACCTTTATTTATCTTGAAAGATATGATGAATTCAAAGAATTCATGATCCCAAGTCTCCATTGATTGGTTCATAATCTACTGACGTTACTCAGTGGTTGATGTGTGTTGCTATTTTCCATTTTAAGGGGCCTTACATTGATCAATAGATTTTATTTCCTGTAGATTTGTTGCATAGAGAGGTTATTTCTACTCTATTTCAAAGATAACTGATGTACTTACAAGTTTGATCAATTCTTCTAATTATTGATCATCATGAACTTGTTCTTTCTTCTACATAATGTATTTACTCAAATGATGTGTTTGTAAGTAGATATTGTAGACACCTAAAAATTGGATTGCTCTACAAACCAATTTCCCATACCTCTACACTAATCCACTCTCCCCATCTGCATATCCCTGATGATCAATTAATTCACCTAATTAATCCATTTAATCTTACAACCCTATCCTATTAATTGAATGAATATTCCTAATATTTATTTAGTTGATTTATCCATTTCCATAATCCCTGTTAATTAGATAAATCATGCTTATCTGATTAACCTAGGCTTAAGTTAATTAAGATAATACTTAATTAACCTTGCTTACCTCATCATCCACTCACTGAATTTAAAATTTAGTTGTCCCCCACTATCCTCCACTCACTGAATTTAAAATTCAGTTGTCCCACACTATCCTCCACTCTTCCTAAAAATGAATTATTAATTCATCCACTATCCTCCACTCTTCCCAAAATGTGAATTATTAATTCATCCACTAGGAATAAAAGATTCACTTTTATTCCTAGCCCTTGATCTCATCAACTGAATCCTCACCCTCCATCCTCATCTCCAAAATTCTATAAATTGGACCCTTCTCTAGGCCATTGGAGAGAGACCTCTTCATGCATCAGACCTCTGCCAAAATCATTTCAAAAATCCCCTTATCATGCCACCATAATGTCCAAATCACTCTAAATCATCTCTCATTTCCATCTAGTCTCTCAAATCTATCATCTAATCCCTAATCATTCATCTACATTGTGTTGAGCACTTGAGTAATCCACATCTTGCATCATTTGGGAAACATTTGAGGAGCTACATAGGTGCAAACTCCTTCCCTCCTGGATCTGTGAGTCAGAAGGAAGGTATAATCATTTGTTTTATGCATTAGATTTACATTATAAGCTTCGTTTTGATTTCATTGATTACATTTGGCACGCCCGGTCTTCGATCCAATCGTCGGTTTGTGAAGTTTTCTTGTCAAAAGCTTCATTTTCTAACTCTTGTTTTGTGAAGTTTTGCAAAATTTGGTGATTAAGTGTTGCAAGTTGCAGCTTGAGCCAAAACTGACCTCACCATTGTCATCAGAACATTGTTTCTGAGCTTTTTGACAGTAAACTCAACTATGTTCGGTGACGAAAATTTTTTTAGGGTACAGTCCGTACCGTACAGATCCATACCGTACAGCACCATACCCCTGCCATACTAGTCTATGTACTATCTGTATTATGTGATCACTAGGTTTTTCTATGTTGCAGATAAGTTGTTTGTAGGGTAAACCTCAATTTTGTGTGCAGGTTTCACCACCAGGTCGCCACCTTTTACAACCACCCCCCACCAGGTCGAAACCCACCCTCCACCAGGTCGAAACCGCTGCCCATGCCATTGCCTGCAAACTCCACCGCTTCACCTCACCGTTTCCTCCCCGCGACCACTGCCTAACCACCAGTCACCGCCACCACATACTCGTCGCCACCGCATACACACCCCACTGCCGTCTCTGCAACCCTGTCACCGCCAGTCGCAACACTCCACCACCATCTCTGCAACCTCGTCGCCACCCCCTCATTCTTGTCACCGCCTGAACACCACTCAACCCCCGACACCCTGTGCTCCCCACCCTCTACTCCCGCCTCCCGCGCAGCTCCCCCACCACTCCCTACGGCTCCCCCAAACCCACTCCCTCACCGCCTCCCCCTACGCCCAAACCCCTGATCCCCCACCTCTCCTGTCACAGCTGCATCCCTCGGCTTCCCTCCTGTCCCTATTCCCTGCCCTTGGCCAACCCAACTCCGTCCCCCTGCACACAAACCACCACCGTAGCTTCTTTCCAACTTTACATTTTCGGTTAGGGTTTTTTCTTTTTACCCTTGCTGGACTCCTGGTCACATGGATGACCAGGGGCAGGACTAATCTAAGCCCCCAGCATCAAAACTAACCACCAAGGTAAGCATTAACCGCCAGAGGGGAAGAACCTTAACATGTGATCAGGTGAACAGTTAACCGCCAACAGTTAATGCTCAAACTTCACCTTTTGTGCCTCCTACATGCCATAATAGGCTATTTTTTTCAAATCTTCACAACTTTCGCATACGTAGGCGAAATCGAGCAAACAAATAGTCAACGGATAGAGGACTCCGAATACTTCACAGTTGTGGGATTTTATTAGGAAATTATACCTTTTTCCTACCTTTTTTATCAGTCAAAGTCAAACTTGCATTTAAACTTCAAATCATCATAACTTGTGCAAATTTGATCGTTTTTCAGCAAAAAAAATTTCAAATCGTATAGAATTTCCTAAATTTTCTGTTCATGCAATCTATTTTCCTGTATCAGTTCTTTTTTCATCAAATTTTATCAGATTATCAATTTTCGCATACCAATCTCTTTGGCTAGTCTACTTGCTCTGTTTTTGTTCTTGTGACTTGCAGGTGATCATTCGAGGCTAGAACAACATCAGGATTAGCATCTACATCAATTTGGATAGCAATTTAATCAGGTGTATCCATTTTTCATCCTTTATCTCTCAATCATTACTTGCAAACACACTTCAGTTTGGGCATAAAACGAACATTGTTTGATCATCACACATTGAAATTGGGCATAAAATCAACCAGTGTCTTCAATCACACCTTGAAATTGGGCTAAAAAGAACCATTGTTTGACATGTTTTTCATCACATTTCAATTTCTAAGGGTCAATTAATCAATTGGGAGTGTGAATCAAGTGGGTGTGTGTATGCACTCTCCTCGCACTGCAAGGTGATCTTGGAGATCAAAAACACCTCACTTGATTCACTTTTGTTTACCTTATCCTAGGAGGCCTGCTAGGGGATTTCATCACCCCTAGGGATGACCTCATCTGAGGCTGAATCGAAAGACACCCTCTTTGAAATCAGAATCCTGTCACTCTTGGCTAAGCCCCAAAGAACTTTCTACCTTTGGGAAGTGAAGGTGAAGGGTGGGTTACCCCCTTCTCCTGGCTGTGTGGCAAGATTTCGCTTTCAAATTCCTAGTCAACCTTGTGCAATCTAGTCTAAGACCTAATTGGCCATACCAACTTGACTAGACATTAGGCTTGTCATGTGTTTTCAAGTGCTTGCTTAATAATCATCACATTAGATTTTCAAAATTCAAAATTCAAATTTGCTTGTGTCTTGTGTGAGTGATTCTTGTTTGTACATGTGATCATTTGCTAAACATTGCCAAATCAAACTAAACATCAAACACATAAACAAATCAATCTAAACATTCATCCTAGTCACCTTCATCCTAATCAACTTCATCCAAACAATCCACATCATCATCGAATCATAACCAAGCACTTGCCAAATAGGACTTAAGACTTAAACACTTGTGTGACATCATATCAATCTTAGAGAACCTTCAAAAACTCCTTCATATGCTTCGCCACATGCATGCAAGCCAATCACCTTTAGAGCAGCAAACCTTTCAAAGCATTCAAGAACTGATTCAAATATGTCGAACAAACCAATCCTCACACATACAATACCTCTTGGAAGAAATCCAACACCTCTTGGCCGCTTGCAAAGTCCAACGACCATCCTATCTAGCACCTATCCCATCATATCCATCTACACATCAAACCATTTATGCATCAACTTATCCCACTTCATATCAACCAAATTCATCCACATGTCATATCAACCCTTTATCAACTTATCACAACCCTTATCTATATCAATCCATATCACAACAATCATTATCCTATGTAACCCCTCCATCATCATCACATCAACACATTTACCAACATCAACAACAAATCATATCACAACAAGAAGTCCAAACACCATCCCAACCTCAACAAATTCCACAACAACCTTACATGTCATCATCTTCAACTTCATACCAACCTAATTCATCCACCTATCATGTCAATGCCACATCAACAAATCACCCTTGACCCCAACATTATCCAATTTCTCATTCTAACATTCCAACATACCACCAAGCCCATCCACGAGGCAACCAAGTGTCATCACAACAAGAACATGTAAGCCCAAATCCACCGTGGAAACAAGATCAAATGCCCTCAACTTCATACCAACCCCAAAACCTTTTGTCTACATATCCTACCATTACACCTAGCTACCAAGACTATCAATGGCCTCCCCAACAAGCACTAGTGAGCCTAAATCCACCTTTGCAACAAGAAGCACATGCAAGTCCAAGTGGTCCCTTGTACATAAATCAAATGAGTCCAAGTTATCCTAGGTAAGATCTAATAACCTTTGACAAGGGAGATACCAATCTAGAGTGCCCTCCACCATCTAATCCCACACCTATCCTTGAACCCACCCAAGAACCATCATTACCTAATCCTGTCACCCACCTATCCAATCCCCATCCTAATCCTACACCAACCACCATCATTATCCATCCATTATATTGCTCTTCCACCCATACACTCATGAAGGATGCCATCCATTGGCTATTAGCAAGGAATCAAACACCCTCATGCAATCCAACATCCACCAAACCTCTTGAACAATCTCCTATCATAACTCAAGAACCATCATACAGCCATGTTCAAGAACCCATAAGTCAAGCACCTATCACGTCCATCCAAGCACCCCCCACATCTATCCAAGTCAATCCCACTTCTATCCAAACACACAAGCCATACCAAGAATCAAATCTAAAGCATGTTGAAACATCAACCTCTTCTCCTAATCAAGATCTAACCATCCCATCTAATCCTATCCATGACCCCCTCCCATCTATTGATCAACTTATTGATCTCACCCCATCTTCTACCACCTCTTCACCATCCCCCATGACTCCTTCACCTCCATCTACCAATCCCATCCAAAATCCATCCCCTTATCCACTTGGCACAAGCACTTTCATCTGTGGTGACTCCCTTGTAAGAGGTGAACAACTTCCATCCACCACCTATCTTTCTCCAACAAATAATGGACTCACGTCTTGTTTCCAAAGCACCAAACATCCCATTGCATGTCACATACTCCAACACATGAATTACCAAGGCAAAGGCTTAGGCCTTCATGAGCAAGGCATCTTGGAGCCCATCCACACCACATTTCATCCATCTTTGCATGGCCTTGGCTATACATCCCAAGACAAACAAAACGAACATGTTGGTACCACCCACACACCTTCCAAAATCTATTCATCCAATCCCACACATGGTGCATCTCATCGCACTTCCAAAACATATGTTGCCATCCCTCCTCCATCATCCTATCATTCGCAAAAGCATGTGACCATCCATCTTCCTCCATCAAATTTACCTCCACTACTTCCAACTCCAAAGATCCCTATCAAATCCACTCTACCTCCTATCCTACCAACACCAAACATCCCTATCCACAAATCCTCTTATCCTCCCATCCTCCCAACTCCTAATATCCCCATCCTCAAATCCCCTTATCCATTTATCCATAAATCCACTTTTTACCCCTCCACCCATAAATCACCTAAAATTCCCAATCAAGACCAACAAAAGCACACATCTTTCAAATATGAAGCTTCCCCCAAATCCATGGGATTCAAAAGAAATAATTTGAATGCCTCAATGCATAAAGCACAAAAGCCTAAAGATGTTATCCCTTCCAAGCAAAATCAAAAATCCAAATGGCTATCAAAGCCCACACCATCACAAGAAAAAGCAAAAACAAAAATGGTGTGGGTCCCTAAGCAAAGATCAATCAAAACAAATGAGGCATCTACATCCCAATCCACTCCAAACTCCCAAACATCTTGCTCCACATCTAAAAATCCCATAAATCCTAAGTCTATTTGGGTCTCTAAAACCCCAAATCGATCATACAAAAATCCCCCATCCCAATCCCCATTACTCCCAACTCCACATCCAAAGTACAAGCTTCCAAATACATCACAATGTGTGCGACCATTAGCCTTGGTTCCCCTCCACCACTTAACATTCCCACATACCCCCATCTCTCCATCTTTCGTTCACTATCCTACATATCTTCCCCATCACATTCCTATGGTCCATGCTTTTGCATAATCCACATCATAATCCATTATCCACCATCCATTCCTTCTTCTCCTATCTTCCAAAAATCCATGCAATCATAATCCATAATTCTATCCAACATGGGACCATCTTCTCCTTGCTATGGAAACATACGCTAGAGTCCCCATTCCATCAAAAAAGCAAAAAAGCAAAAAAATAAAAAAATCAAGAAAATAGTAAAGAGAAAAAATCCGTCCAATGGTGAAAACACTCCTCGTGGTGCCTTGGGCAAGTACCATGATGAAAACCCCTTGTGGGCATCATGCGTAACCCCTTCTCCATCCATTTTGTACCCCTACACTTAGGGGCAAAACTATATCCTTCATCCACATCCATAATATCCTTGCATATCTTATCCACTGTCTTGTCCTTATCCTATCATATTCTTATCCACTATATCTCCCACCTTAGATCTTGATAAAGACAAGGGGCAAAATATCAACAACATGCTTTGGAGACCTCTTGGCATACTTCCTTTCCAAGTATATCCTCCATTCATCTATTGCAAAGACCATCCATTCACACATGAGCCCATCATGCAAAATTCTTTAGACATTGGGGCATATGATTCCTTGCAACTTAGCCCTTAGAGAAAATCGTGCAATCCCCCATCCATATATCATGCATACCTATCCTACCCCTCATCCTTATCTTCCATCTATCTAACACGCATCCCTATCACTTGTCCATTCATCTATCATGAATCAGCTATCCAATCCCCCTATCCAACCCCATCACTTTCACCTCTAGACTTGGTGTTCCCTTGTCATTGGTATCTAGTGCAAAGGTTATCCACATGAAATCCAATGCAACCATCTCATAATAAACCATTCCTTTTCAAAAATCAAAAAAATTCAAAAACATCACAAAATCAACAAATACAAAAACATCACAAAATATCAAAAAATTTGAAAACAATAGAAAACACACAAAATTCCAAAAATAATCTATCCATCACACACAAAAAAAAAATTCCATCACACTCTCATCATCATCACATTTATCATCATCCCACATCATCATTACATCTATCCTCAATAAGCTTACACTAGATCCAAGCTTCGCATCACCTATCAGAGCATTGTCCCTTAATCAAAATCATCAACTATCAAATCAGAATCAACCATAACTTGTCGTCATCATATCTTGAGCCAATCTTACATCAACAAAACATGATCCAATCATCAATCGATTCTTGCCTTAGGATATGTCATTCTTGCGATAGGCAGAATCTATCCAATCATCACAACATCAACTAATCATGATCCAATCATCACTTGATTCCTGCCTTAGGATATATCGTTCCTACGATAGGTAGAATCTATCCAATCATCACAACATCAACTAATCATGATCCAATCATCACTCAATCCCTGCCTTAAGGATATATCTTTCCTACGATAGGTAGCATCTATCACATCATCATCCATTTTGGCAAAAGATACAATGGTTACTTGTTTGGTTTGTTGGTCTTTTGGTTTTTGATTTTTATCTTTTGTCCTATTCGAAGATCACATCAAAGCTACCTTGATCTTACTATATCATGGTATGTGGTGAAAACATCTAGAATGGGGCATAGTCTTGCTTCTGTATGTTGTGCTTGTGGGTTGGTCTCATTACTCCAAGCTAGTATTCATATCTTGTTGATCATAGGGTCGATTCTAGCATATTGATCTCCTTATGCATCTAAGGTTCATCATACCTTTTGTGTACTAAGGGCTTATGCTATGAGTCCCCTTCACTTGTCTAGACAAGGTTGTACTACCTTGGGCATGCATGGGATCATCCCTTTGTCTGCGTGTCTCATCCATGCAAACGTTGGATAAACATCATCACCCTGGTCTTCTATACCTTGGTGAACATATCCACTTTGCTATATCAAACCTAGGATTTCTCTAAATCAGTTTCAGCACAATGATCATCCACCAATCATCTCCGAACATCATCATCCTTTCATCCCACCACTTATCCTCTGACCAGTTCAACCAATATGTTCCATCCATTTCAAGAGCACAACCGTTTTCTCGCAACCCGCCTATCCTCTCGAGGGGGCATCACCCTTACCAATTATCCCCAAACCTTACCCTATTCTTCCAAACCAAAATCTTTTTTCTATCCAATCCATATCTATGTTCTAACTTCTTTGAAATGATGTTACTTAGCTGCAACACCATCTCAAAGAGGGGCAAATGTAGACACCAAAAATTGGATTGCTCTGCAAACCAATTTCCCGTACCTCTACACTAATCCACTCTCCCCATCTGCATATCCTTGATGATCAATTAATTCACCTAATTAATCCATTTAATCTTACAACCCTATCCTATTAATTGAATGAATATTCCTAATATTTATTTAGTTGATTTATCCATTTCCCTAATCCCTGTTAATTAGATAAATCATGCTTATCTGATTAACCTAGGCTTAAGTTAATTAAGATAATACTTAATTAACCTTGCTTACCTCATCATCCACTCACTGAATTTAAAATTCAGTTGTCCCCCACTATCCTCCACTCTTCCCAAAAATGAATTATTAATTCATCCACTATCCTCCACTCTTCCCAAAATGTGAATTATTAATTCATCCACTAGGAATAAAAGATTCACTTGTATTCCTAGCCCTTGATCTCATCAACTGAATCCTCACCCTCCATCCTCATCTCCAAAATTCTATAAATTGGACCCCTCTCTAGGCCATTGGAGAGAGACCTCTTCATGCATCAGACCTCTGCCAAAATCATTTCAAAAATCCCCTTATCATGCCACCATAATGTCCAAATCACTCTAAATCATCTCTCATTTCCATCTAGTCTCTCAAATCTATCATCTAATCCCTAATCATTCATCTACATTGTGTTGAGCACTTGAGCAATCCACATCTTGCATCATTTGGGAAACATCTGAGGAGCTACGTAGGCGCAAACTCCTTCCCTCCTAGATCCGTGAGTCAAAAGGAAGGTATAATCGTTTGTTTTATGCATTAGATTTACATTATAAGCTTTGTTTTGATTTCATTGATTACAGATATATGCATGAATTTCATGGATTTATGTGTGGATTTGCATGATGTATGTCAATTTAACATGCTTTAACTCTAAATATGCTATGTATTTCCAATTATCTATGAGATGTCAGCATATTTCATGTTATTTACTTTTAATTCTCTGTTGTATGCAATTATGGTGATGAATTGTTATGAAATTTAAAGAAATTTAAAGAAATGTTTCTAATTTTGGTGAATCTTTAGCTATTGAGCCACATACATACAAGATACGTTCATGAGGAGAAGAAATCAAACCATATTTTCACCAGGATGTTCCACAGCTAGATACAGATGATGCTAACTTCAAAGGATAAGGAATAAAAACAACACATGTAGATTGACAAGCACTCTAAGGGATGTAGCTGATCAAAGCATGTATCAAGATTTCAAACACAGATTAGTTAAGATTTATGATAGTTTGTAATCAACTTGTCTTCTCTTTCATTAAGTATGCAAAACATGTATGTTTACAACAACTTTGAAATCAGTCCTGATATTTCAGCAATCAAATTTCAATTAAGCTTCCGAATATTCAAAATATGGTACCCTTGCACCTTTTATAGAATAAGGTGAGGGAGCGGTTATAAATGACCTATGGTTAGGATTTGTCAATTAAGATCAACAATAGATATTCCTTCTTTGACTTAGTCAACTATCCTTCATGGCACAGGTTGCCAGCTGGCAACCATCTAGATGACTCATTATCTTATGAGTTCATGATGCATATATCTCCTTTGTGTTGTATCTTCATTCATTCCTCGAGTTCTTCTTCTTTATCTTCTTCTCCTTCATCATGATCATCATCTTCGTTGATTTCTGTATCGCTATCACCTTGATGAACATCATCTTGTATATGGACCTTCATTGCCATCGTGATATTTTCATAGGCTTGTACTATTTTGTCTACCTCCTCGCCATCTTGAGTTTTGGCTTTAGTGATAGCATGCTTGTGAGCCTAAAATTTATCTTTAACTACATCCAGCTTAGCTCTTCTGCTGTTCAATGTCTCTTTATAAATTTCCACCTTAATTTTGATCCTCATGATCTTATTCATCACCTCCTCTGTCAAGTGGGTGAGGGGGTCATCAGCCACCGGTTGGAAGTTATCATGCAATGCCTTGATGGCAAAATCTGCATCTTGGTTTTCTATTTTCCCCTCTACTTGTCCTTCTAATGCTTCCAGTATTTCTGCTTCATATGCCATCATACTATGCAGCTTTATACTAATATCTCTAAGCTTGCAACTGCACTTCTTTAGGATATCACATTTGAATCTGATATCTTCATACCATACATCTACTAGGAGGGTTGTGTTATTACTTAATATCTGATTATTTATCAAGACCTGAGGATCAATCCTCTTTATTTTACTTAGAGCATTTAAAGCTTTTTCTAGCTGGAATGATCTCTTTCCCGTTTCATTCTGCATTTTATCCACTTTCCTCTTCAAAGTGCTCAAGGAATTCCACCTCTGTAGAGAGCTTCTCAATACTTCTTATGCTCCTGTGAGGGCTGTCAGCATCCATTTATCCATGATCATGGCTTGATGCTTCATGAGGTCCAGCTTATTAACTTCCTCTTGTGATATAATAGTCAATGGGACTGCAGCATCTGTTGGTGTACTATCAGGGTTAATTAACCCCTTTATGTATGCATGCAACTAAGCAATGTGCTCTTTATGCTGTTTATTTTTCTCCTTCTCTTTCTTTACCCTTTGGGTTAAAGAATCAATGATATTCTTCCCTTCTTGACCTTCTTGATCTTCATTAGCAAAACCCAAGTCAACTGTGGTGATCTGGAATTCCTCCAGGATGATTTTAGCTTTTTCCATTTCTACTGTGGGAAGTGTTACTTGAGCTATTCTTCTGCCTGTAGTAGGATCTCTTTTGATAGCCAAGGTCAACCTAGCTTTCCTCTTAGGTTTCATGATGGTCTCTACAAACAAGGTAGAAACATCAAATTCTTGAATTTCAAAACCTTGTTCCGTACCTATTTCTTTTTCAAGCCACCGAGGCACTACATCTCCGGATCCTTATTGTCCTTTGTCATCATCCTGTTCACCTTGATCTCTAATATTTGTCTCTACTCTGGGTGGAGAAGGTGACTTCCTGATTTCTTCCTCAAGTTGTTCCTCATGAGGGGGATCTTGATGTATCTCCTCTTCTTGAGGGGCTTCTTTCTATAGGGGAGGATCTTGTGGAATATCCACCTGATGATCATGTGCTTGATCCTATATTCCCTCTTTCTGTTTCTCTTCCACCTTGGTATTTTCCTCATCCTGAGGCATATTTACTTATGTGGATGCATGGGTTTCTGGGCCTTGTGCATCACCTTGATCCTGAGCTACCTCCTGTTCTACACCTGAGGTATACACATCTTTTGTTTTGAGGTCTTCATGACTTGATGTGTCTTAATCTCCTATGGCCTCTTGAGTCCTGGCAGCATCATCACCTAATGTATTCTTATCACCCTCCCCCTTTTGCTAGACTTCTACTATCTTAGGCTCAGCAGGTATCTCACATGATTACTGGCCCATATTTGGAACATTGGTCTCTACCTCTGCTTGCTTGGCTACTTCAATATTTTCTGTTCCATCAGTTGCACCTGCTTTGTCTTTAGGGCTCACATCTTCCCTATATGTCAAATCAATAACAACAGGGTTAGTTACCTGATCTACCAACTTGTCAAGCCTGATTTGTTGGGTTGCCCTCTCTGGGCTACTTTCTTTCTCTTCTTGAGCTACCTTCTTTGATTCTTCCAATACCACCATCTATGCTGATGCGGTCCCATGTGGGGTCATGCGAGTACTGGAGGCAAGGGTCTCCATCTTCTCAAAGGATACACTTTGCAAAACTTCATCATCTGAGAGGTCCACAGTGTCTTCTAAGGAGAAAGGACCACCATGACCTACTTTAGAAGTCTCTTTTACTTGTTCCTTTGCTTTCTCTGTCTTGAATTTGATAATAGTGGGAAGTGGCACATCATGCTGCATTTCTTTTCTAAACACTTCACCACCAGCTCCCCTTAATACTATGGGATCAGTCCTAATCTCACCCCACATAGATGTTATTTGCTTCTTGGGTGGTGACATCAGGGGCGCCGCCCTCCTCTTCTGGCTGACCATCATCAGGTCATCACCTACAAGCTCTTTACTGGTCGGCTCTTCCTCAAAAGGGATATTGTGTATGAATGTGTATGAGGAAAATTGACTATGATAAACTAAACAAATAAAAAACCCAATAACATAAAGAGAACTAATCTAAATAAAAACTATTACTAATAAATCAATGAAATATGAAAGCTTTTATTGAGATTTGTATTGTTCCCTTTGGATGACAGTGGATTGCTCAAAAGTGTTGCGAAACCATGTTTGCAACAAGCAAGTAGTGTGCTCAAAGATCAATGTCAAAAGATCGTGAAGTTTCTCAATCGATGCGATGTATGCTCAAAGCGCTATTAAGTATCCCTGAGAATAAGTGATCGAAGAGGATTTGTGAAGGAGATGAGGGGGGTTTATATAGGTTTCAACAGAGATCGATCAACAGTCCAGATAATTCAGAAGAATCAATGGAGGAGATAAATCAAATAACCATGATGAATGTGCACACGACATGTGTCAATCCAACAAGATATTTTTATTAAAATATGATGAAAACGAGATTGATTGAATAGATAACTCAACTTGTAATTTTGCCTTTTTTAGAGTTCAAAAAATAAGACTGATTGTGTACATGAGTTAACAAGATATTTTAAGAGGAATTGGAAGATAACTAAAATTAAATAAATAAATATATTTATTTAATTGTGCATGATTGAGGAACAAAAGATTATAAATAAAATATTTGATTTTATTTATTTTTAGAGGATTGAGACAATTTAAATAAATTTGCATGATTTATTTAAATTTAGAAGAATAATTGATTTAATTAAATAATGTAAATTATTTAATTGTAGATAAGAGAGAATTTGATGAATAATTAATTTAATTAATGTAAGCTTGAATTTTGGAAAGAGGATAATGATTTAATTAAATAATTGAAATTATTTAATTGTGGAAGAATAATAGAGAAATTTAATTTAATTAATTAAATAAAGGGAATTTATTCAATTAATGTGGATTTTTAGAAGGTTTGGAAGAAATTGATCAAATTAATTAAATAATTAGATTATTCAATTAATGTTGGAATGTAGGTGATTCGACAGATGATGAAATGCAAGTGGTGCGATGACTTGGTCATTTTAGGGTGTCTACATTTTGCCCCTCTTTGATGCGATGCAGTTTATAGCGTTGCGTCAAAGAAAAATGATTGTTGAAGACATGATACAATTTTTGATTCCCCAGTGTAAATAGTTGCCCCAGCGTAGCTGGCGTAGGGTGCCCCCTTGAGAGGAAAGATAGGGAAGCGACAGAAAAACTGTGTTGACGCTCGACTAGAAGATTTTATTGGAGATAGATGAGGTTGGTTAAATGATAGATAGAAGAAAGGAGATAGGAGATAACATGAGAGAAAGACTGTTGATTGATCTTTGTTGGAAAACTATATAAGGCCATGGAAAAATAGATGGTGTAAATGGATGAGCTTGTTGCATTGGTTTCACAATTGTATATAAAGAGCAATCCTTATTTTTGATGTAGCACATGGATACTTTGCCACTAAGGTATAAAAGACCAAGGTGCTATAATATCCAAGTGCGTGGACATTGACTCTGCAAGCAAGCGGTTTGAACTTAGATCCCTTAGACATAATATGACCTTGTTGGTACATGTGAATGAGCCATAGTCTTGAACATAAAATAAACTTCAATACATGTAAATGCAAGAAGAATATTAATATGTATGATGCTAGGTTGTAACACACACAAGATAAATATGATGTTAAGAAAGATACTAAAGATCATTCCTCAAACACGGCATACAAAAGCAATGACTATGCCCCTAATCCATACTGTATCGCAACATACCAAGATTATAGATAAATCAAGGTAGTCTTGAATAGGTAATGGAAAAGGAACAAAAGATAAACCAAAAAACAAAGTGACTGACTTACAAAGTAAACATACAACCAACATATTCTCTTGCCAAAGAGGTTGCTCAGGATAGATTGGATAGGAAAGATAACAACCTTATCATAGGAGTGATGTGTCTGTTAAAGGGGGTTATCTACTAAAAAGACAATGTAGTACTGCAGGAAATGCTACATGTCGTAGCAGACACGTGTGTTGGTCTCGACAATGGAACATTCTACAGAAGACAAGCTTGTTGATCTAGGGCTTTGGCTAAGCGGGACTTAGCTGATGTTGGCAATCAGAACAATTAGGACAGTAGATGACTCTGGAAGGAAGTTGCCTTGCTTCAGGTTTGTTAAGGACTTTTGCTTTGAAAGGATGCGCTAGCCTGCTGCTTGAGTTAGTCAAGTCGAGGTGAATGGATTTTGAAAAATGGAAGACCAAAAAGGTGGAAGGCTAATGGATTGGAATGGGTAGAGAATGATGAATCATATGTGCCTAAGTACTGGATACATCCTTCGTATTCCAGACTGCCTACATACCCTGTATCCACGGGACCAAGGCACATTTATGATGAAAGATGCAAGTGATAAATATGTAGTTCTGGATAGACTGATGAGATGGGTCAAGGTGGAAGGAGCTTGGGAAGAGGAAATGATGAGATCCTATGTACCTGAGTACTGAATACTTCCTTCGTATTCCAGACTGCCTACATACCCATATCCATGGGATCAAGGTACCTTAAGATTGAGAAGAAATGATATGTAGTTCTAGTTGGTGTGATGATGTAGGAAAAGTGTGGAGAAGATAACAGCCTTATCGTAGGAGTGATGTGTCTGTTAAAGGGTGTTATCTGAGGAAAGGAGAAAAGATTGAAGAGCGCGGTTGAACCATGAACAAGGATCCATTCCTAGACCCAAGTTAAGGAAAGAGTTGCCCCCATTCCAGTAGAGGAATTTGCATGGATGACTGACAAAGAAGACATAGAAAGCTTGACCTAGGACAAGATAGTGTTAACTGCTAACACAGATCAAGACATGGGATGACAACGATGGACATTGACAAATTTCCAAGCTATACTAGATAGGGAGATGGAAATGCAAACAAGGTCAATGGTTTTATTATGGATGGATGGATGAAGTGCGTTGTGACAATGGAATGAACAAGACTCAATAGACGATGGATGCTGACTCTACACATAGCACCTGTTTGCTAGGTTTTCACTATGGTACTTATCCAAGGCGCTTGTTTACCAGGTTTTCACCAGAGGATGGGTTTTTTTTTTGGGGGATTTTTTTTTTTGGAATACTCTGAGGATCAGGCATAGAACTTCTTGAGATGGACACTATTAAGTGGCTCATCCAGAGGAATGCCGTCAGGTGTAGCTAAAGTATAAGCTCCTGATCCATATGTTGTTGTCACAATAAAGGGACCTAACCAATTAGGTTCAAACTTGCCCTTCTTTTCTCAATCTGCTTGATTTCTCTGATTCTCTTTAAGTACAAGATCACCAACTTAAAACCATCTTTCTTTGATCTTTTTGTTGTAATTACACTAGAGGCGGTTTTGATAGACATGGAGATGATTAAGTACGGCAAGGCGCCTTTCATCGAGTAGTTCTAGCTCAGCTAATCTGGAAGTGCGATACTCCTCTCCGCCAATCAAGTCCTTCATGGATACTCTGAGGGATGGGATCTCGACCTCTATAGGTAGGATGGCTTCAGAGCCATAGACCAAGGCATAAGGTGTGACACCAGTTGGTGTTCTAATACTAGTGCGGTAGGCCCATAGGGCAGGATTGATTTGCAAGTGCCAATCACGACCAGCTTCATTGACTATTTTCTTGAGGATCTTGAGAATGGTTTTGTTGGAAGCCTCAGCTTGGCCGTTACTCTGTGGATAATAGGGAGTTGAAAAGCAATGTCGGATATTGTATTGTGTGCACAAGGCACAGACATCTTGATTCTTGAATAGTCTCCCATTATTAGTGACAATGGCTTGGGGAATACCATACTGGCATATGATGTAGTTAAGGATAAACTTGGCTATTTGCTTACCGGTGATATAGGTCATGGGAATGGCTTCAACCCACTTCGTGAAATACTTAGTGGCTGTAATGATGAACTTGTGGCCATTGGATGAGGATGGGTGGATTTGTCCTACGAGGTCAAGACCCCATTGAGAAAAAGGCCATGGAGTAGTCATAGGTTGTAGTTCATGAGTTGGTGCGTGAATCAAATCTCCATGTTGCTAGCATTGTAGACACTTCTTAGCAAACTGTGTAGCATCTTGTTCTATTGTAGGCCAGTAGTACCCTATTCTGAGTATCTTCTTAGCGAGATTAGGACCGGTAGAATGTGCACCACAGACACCTTCGTGTATGTCTCGTAAGGTAGCTTCGACTTCTTCCGCATTAGGACATTGTAAGAGGATACCATCGAGACTCCAGCGGTATAGTGTATCACCCAGAATGGTGTAACGGGAGGATCGACGGATAAAGGTTTTGTGTTGGGTGGATGAAAGGTTAGAGGGAAAGGTATTGTGTTTAAGGTATTCATAGATGTCTTTGTACCATGGGGAATTGGGACCAACAAGTTCGCAGATGATTTCAGTAGCGGGAATATCGACGGCTGGTATCAACAACTGTTCGATCAAGAATTCACATTTTTGTGTATTAGCAGGCATGTCTATAAGTGACCCTACAAAAGCCATAGAATCTGCAGCCTTGTTATGCTCTCTTGGAATTTGCTCAAATGTGATGCTAGCAAAGTGTGGTTTGTAGGCATCCACTAGTTGTTTGTAGGGGACCAACTTATCATCTTTTGTTTGGTACTCATCTGTGACTTGTCGAATGACTAGTTGTGAGTCTCCATATACTTGTAATTTTGTGATGTCCCATTGAACTATTGTATTGAGACCTATGAGGAGTGCTTCATACTCAGCAATGTTGTTGGTGCAAGGGAAGGCAAGCTGATATGACTTTGGAATATAGTCATTTTGAGGTGTGATGAATAAGATGCTGGCCCCTGATCCATGCTGTGTGTAGGAACCATCAAAGTATAACTTCCACTTTATTGAGTTAGAAAGATTGAATAGATTCTCATCCAGAAAGTCTGCTACCATAGGGTGTGTATCTATCATGGCCGCTTCTGCTAGTTGATCTGCTAGGGCCTGTCCTTTGATTACTTTATGATCCATATACTCAATGTCAAACTCACTAAGGATCATAACCCATTTAGCTAGTCTGCCTGTAAGAGCTGCTTTTGCAAGTAGATACTTCAAGGGATCAATTTTGGCTATAAGATTTGTATGTTGGTTCAACATGTAATGCCGAAACTTTTGGGTAGTGAACACTACTACTAAACAATCCCTTTCCATTGGTGAATAATTGAGTTTGTATCCCACCAAGGTTCTACTGATATAATAAATTGCATGCTCTTTTCCTGTTTCATCATGTTGTGCTAGCAAGGCCCCTAGGGCCAAAATTGTAGTTGAGATGTATAATATCAAAGGTTTATTAGCAACTGGTGGTACCAATACAGGAGGTGTAGCT
This sequence comes from Cunninghamia lanceolata, assembly GCA_027924645.1. Lineage (NCBI taxonomy): Eukaryota > Viridiplantae > Streptophyta > Pinopsida > Cupressales > Cupressaceae > Cunninghamia > Cunninghamia lanceolata. The sequence continues at coordinate 8,535,219 of BSBN01000082.1, forward strand.
AGATACTCTTTAAGCTGTTCTTATGATGCTTGACACTTATCGTCCCATCGAAATGCGACATCGTTTCGGAGTAAGTGTTGAAATGGTTGACATTTATTTGCTAGCTGTGAGATGAAATGCCTAATGGATTGCAACCTTCCCTGAAGGCTCCTTAATGCTTTGAGGTTCTTTGGTGGAGGCATCTCCACTATAGCCTTTACTTTTGCGGGGTCTACTTTGATGCCTCTACGAGATACAATGTATCCCAATAGTTTCCCTGATGTTACACCGAAGACACACTTCTTTGGATTGAGTCTTACTTGGTATTTCTCGAGCCTGTCAAAGATCTATCCTAGAACTTGTTTGTGGCCTGCCCTAGAAGATTTAGCTAGTATGTCATCAACATAGTCCTCCATGATATGATGAAATAGATCGTGGAATATCACTATCATTGCTCTCTGATAGGTTGCTCCTGCAATCTTTAGACCAAACAGCATGACGCACTAACACTAATTGCCCCAAGGACAAGTAAAAGTTGTTTTATGTTGATCTTCTTTTGCTATCCTTATCTGATTGTAGCCTGAGAATCCATCCATGAGAGAAAGCATTTCATGACCTGCTGTCAAGTCTACTATAATATCCATGTTCGGTAGTGGAAAGTCATCTTTGGGACATGCTTTATTAAGATCTCTAAAATCATTGCACATGCAGATGCGCCCATTGGGTTTAGACATAGGTACAATGTTTGATACCTAATCTGAATAGTCAATAGGTCGTATGAACTTGGCATCTAACAACTTCTATATTTCCACTTTTACCAAGAGGGCTATCTGTGGGTGCATCTTTCTCAGCTTTTGGTTTAACTTTCGGATCAACTATGAGATAGTGAACTACTAGCTTAGGGTCTAGCCCTGGCATATCAACATAGGTCCATGCAAAGTTGATGGTTCTCTGTAAGAAGAATGTGTTAAGGTTCCTGTGCTCTGTTTCTAATAATGATGCTACTAGGAATGTGGTCTTTGGATTTTGCTCTGTGCCAAGGTTTATCTCTGTAGAATCTTCCACTAGGAGGGTTGACTTTTCTTGATACTTAGATGGTAGGGGAAGGTCAAATCCTCCATCCTCAGGTGCCATAGTTGGGTTTTCACCTTTGGATACATCCTTTTTTTTTACTATTTTATGATCGGGAGGTGCCACAGTGTGGTTTTCACCTAGAGATCTTTCTTTATTTTTACTTTTGCGACTAGAGGATTTGGCATTCTCACCAAAATAAGTTGTTGGCTCTAGTTCCATTACAAAACCTACTTTGTGATCGCTAAGGGGGATACCTTCCTGGAGTCCCATGAACTCAGCTAAAGCTTCGTCATTCTAAAATACATCTATAACGAGGGACCCTTGTTGGTCCCAATCGATAAGTTCAGGATAGACAAGTGTTACATTCTGGGTGTTTGTGGTGGATGTTAAGGATACGGAGGATAGTGTAAAAATGAAGGATTTTGTGAATGGGTTGGTCATATGGAGGGAAGAGTCATTGATGATATCCTCAGTAGACGTCGAATCGGCAGGAAAAGTTTCAGCCACCTCGTCGAGGATATACTCGATGTCCAAGGTGCGCGGTACCTTCTTACCAAATCCTAAACCCTTCTTGTATAGTTTCTTTGTCACAATAATGGGCTCCATAGTTCCTTGATTCTGTTTCCCAAGGCCACCTTTGCCTTTATAGCCCATGTGCTTGACTATCCTTAAGCCATTACCATATTGCTTGACTGGTATTGTGACTGGTTCTTTTTCTTTATAGAGCCAAGAAGAAATGTCCTCAATAGTTTCTTCCTCCAATAACCGTCCCTGTTGGAATTGGGTTAGAAATGCTAGGGGAGAAATAGCTACTTTTTTGGCTGCTTTGGCAATGGGTGGTTGGCCGTAAGATTTTGGAGATAAAGGCATCCGCCCTACACAATAAGATTTTGAGATATCATAAGTTCCAAAGCCTATATCACAGATGTGCGCCTTGATTTCAGGAATAGGATTAGGTTCACTTGCAGAGGCTTGTGTCAGAGTTTTAGGATCAACATATAGTGGGGATTCAAGGGCTTTTGTATTGTTAGGCACTTGGTTGCAATTCTTATAACTACCTTGCAAGACACAATAGAATTCAAAAGGATTGGGGTCTCCAGGGATAGTGATCTCCATACCATTGTATGGGAACTTTAGAGACTGATGGTACGTGGAGGGAATAGCTTTCATTGCATGGATCCATGGGCGGCCTAGGATAATGTTGTAAGGTAGCTCAATATCAAGGACTTGACATCTAGTTTCAAGAATGACAGAGCCCAGTTTTATAGGCAAGTGGATAATACCTTTGGAACGGCGTTCCGCATCATCATATCCTTTGATTGTAATACTTTGATCAATGTTGACATGATCCTCAGAGTATCCCAATTGCTTAAGTAACTTTAAAGAATAGATGTCGAGACCAGCACCACCATCTATGAGTATACGTTTGATTTTGCGCTTATGGATGAGAACCTCAATATGAAGGGCATCATTGTGACATGGATCATGGGATGGGAGGTCCTTTTCAGAAAAGACCACATTGTAGGGTGAAGCAATGTTACCTACTATAGCTTGGAAATCCGCGACCGCTATGTTGTTAGGAACTGAAGACTCTTGGAGGGCTTTTTCTAGCACTACTCTATGTGCAGGTGATGACCGTAGAAGGTCCAAAATAGAGATCTGTGCTAGCATTTTCCCTAGATGTTTGACAAGATTATAATTAGATTGAGCTGGAAGACTAGGTGTAGGACCACGAATGGTGACATGACCATGACGAGTTGTAACAGTGCAATCCGTAGATTTGCCTTTGATTGTGAGGGTAGACACTTGACTCTCTTCAAAATGACCTACAATGGAATCAAGGGAAGTGGAAGCATGATTGATACCTTTACCTCTATCCTGAGGAGGAGGTGGACCATGATGAGGGAATGGTTCCTTGTACATATCGAGATCTTTGTTCGTGTGCTGAGCTGGTGGATCTTCCTATAGAGATATTTGATTGCCTTCGATGAGATTTTGGATTAGGTGCTTGAGTTTCATGCACGATGCAGTTCTATGCCCTTTGCTCCTATGGAATTCACAGTATTCATTTTCTCTGTACCGCACAATTTTCTAAACAGGTTCCCCATACGGGGGAGCATCAGGTAAGGTGATGAGACCTTTGTGTAAAATCTTCTATAAGACTATCTCTATGGGCTCTCCCAAGGGAGTGAATTGATGCTGCGAAGGGTAATCTTGTTGAGGCTGCTCTTGTTGTCATTGTTGGTTTTGATAAGGTTGTCTTTGTTATTGGTATTGTTGAGGTGGAGCTTGATTTGGTTTGGAAAGCTGCAGCGGCGTTTGCAAAGTTTGGACATGTTTAGAATCGACCACCCCATCGTTGACCACGTTTTTGTTTTTGTTCCAATATTTGGGCTTATCACTCTATTGTTGATGAGGAGCATTGTCTTTTGTTTCTTTGAAGATTTTGACCATACCCTTAGCAATGAGGGCCTTTTCAATGTTGATTCCCTTGTATGTGATTTTGTCAAAGGTTGTAGCACTAAGAATTTGCAAATGGAAACCTAACTCTTGGTTGAGGTTCTGCACAAATATGCTAACCAGCTATTTCTTAGGAATCTTGAAAGGGAATTTGCTAGCCATTTGTCTCCATCATTCAAGGAAGGAAATGAAAGTTTCACCATTTTTCTATTTATTGTTGCATAGATCAGTCATGGAGATCTCATGCTCTGTGTTGTAAGAAAAATTGGTGGAAAATTTCTCTGCTATTTCGTTAAAAGACCTGATACCTATAGGTAAGTGTGAGAACCATTCTATTGCTTGACCTCCAAGACTACGAGGGAAGAGACGCATAAGATATGTGTCATTATGTGAGACCTCGAAGCAAGCAAGATAGAATTCCCTAAGATGGTCTTTTGGGTCACCGTTTCCTTTGTATTTATCAAACTTAGGAATAGTGAAATTTTGAGGAAAAGGGATCTGTTGTGTGGTTACACAACATGCCCCATTTTGACTTGACAAAATAGGGACATAACTTTTTGTTGCTTTGGCTTTTTTTGTTTTCCTGCTTTTCGGCAGTCTGGTAAAAGTAAGTCATGCAAATGACCCTGCATAAGGGAGCTGGGTAAGTCATCATGATGAGGTCAATTAGTCAAAATTAAAATTTCATATCAATAACCTCATGGTTGGAAAGAGTACAGAATTTCATGCAGGTTTGCCTTTTGGATCACCCTGATATTCCTTAGGGAATGAAAGTTATGACAAGTCAAAGTCCTGGTCAAACCTGATATTACTGGGGAGGTCATATTCCTTAACATCAGTCACCTTACGTTAGATCACCCTGAGGCTAGTTTATCACCTGATAATCATTTGGTCCATGAACTCCAGATGTCAATTTTAGGTAATAACTGTGTTTGCCCGTCAGACAGCTTCATATATTTTGCGGGGGTCATATTTTGAAATATCACCCGGTATTTCGAATATCACTCGATCTTGCGAATATCACCTGATATTTCAAATATCACCCTACCACAGAATATCACCCCAATGCCAATATGCTGATGATGTCATCCAATCCTGATGAACAAAGAAAATCACCCTAACGGTGACGTCATCATCCTTTTTACCTCGCGGAGGTACGTATCCAATGATCACCCTTTTAAATAACATGACGGTGACGTCATCCTAATCTTTCAAAAGGGGCTCACATTCGTTAATATGACTCATCTTCATTAACATGATGATGATGTCAGCTTATCCCATTTCACAAAGGACCTGATATGATGATGACATCATCAATTGGCTTCACATCTGAAGCTCATCTATTCTCTAACATCCGTCATCTTTTCTAATATGACTGATCTTTCCTAACATGACGGTGACATCATTCTGACCCAATATATAAAAAGCTCAACATGACCGTGACGTCATCCTATTCGGAGGGTGATATTCCTCAATATCAAGGTCATATTTCTTAACATCACCCGATTTCCTTCAATATGACCATGACATCAGCCTTTCACATTTTAACGAAGCCCATCCATGATGATGACATCATCATCATACCCCAATCTATGAAGACAGTCATATTAGTTAATATCCCTCATACTAACTAATGTGCATACCTGGACCCGATAGTTTCATTCAATGGAATTTAGTGAACAAAAGTGCATGTATTCCATATGCATGATCTTATGCATGCGATAACTAAAAATGTAAGGCTTGCATATCATATGAAGGGTCACATTACCCTTGGAATACAAAAAGAGCTACTGCAAGGTGAAACCGTTTGCAAAAATTCAGAGAAATTCAAAAAATTAGGAAATTTTTGATCTTCTCCTTGGCAAGGTCATAACTCCTAGCTATTTTATTAGAATTTAAACTTTTTGGACTCATTGGAAAGATAAACTAGTTATCTAGTTTGAGTTGCTTAGTTATTAAGGCTTAACGCCTAGTAACCGATGGAGTCTTGAGGCCCTAATTTCACTCCTAAGGCCTCCGAAAATGCAATTTACTAAGATGTAGAAAATACCAAAAATCATATTTTCGATATTCTTATCAAAAATCACTTGAATGACCCCGGACCTAATTAGATATTGAGCCATTTTAGGGCCTGATAGCATGTTTTCCAATCAACGATAGTCACCCGGACCCTCTTGACCAACAATGGACATTTAATTACGCAAATTTTCACAAATGCTCAATATTCATAACCCGATATGTATAGGTTTGCACATTCACAGCCTGATAAAATATAAATGTTTATTTTCCTGCTAGTTATTAAATGAAGCTGATGCTTGATTCTTGTCTTTTTATTGTAGGATGTTGAAGCTGTTTTGGCGTACGGCTAAAAACTGCGGAGTTGCTAACACGGAAGTAGCCTGAACTAGAGCTGAGGAGGATATTGTCAAATATGTTGTTTGCTAGATAGAGGATGGACTAGGTCAAAGATGCTAGAATATTATGTGCTAGCTGTGTAGTTGCCAACTGGCGGACACGTGCTATTCATCTGGATTGTTGATCTTAATAGATAAATCCTGACCGTAGGTCATATGTAACCATTCCCTCACCTTATTCTATAAAAGGTGCAGGGATGTGATAATTGGATTATTCAGAAGCTTAATTGAAATTTGACTGCTGAAATATCAGGGCCTATTTCAAAGTTATTATAAGCATACATATCATTGCATACTTAATGAAAGAGAAGACCATTTGATTACAAATCATCATAAATCTTGAGTAATCAGTGTTTGAATTCTTGATACATGCTTTGATTTGCTGCATCCCTTGGAGTGCTTATCAGTCTATATGTGTTGTCTTCATTCCTTTTCCTTCAAAGTTAGCATCATCTGTATCTAGTTGTGGAACATCCTGGTGAACATATGGTTTGATTTCTTCTCCTCATGACTGTATCTGGTATGTATGTGGTTCAATACCTAAGATTCACCAAATTTGAAGTATTCTTTTAATTTTCTTTGAATTTCAGAGTAATTCCCCATCATAATTGCAAATAACAGATAATCAAAAGCAAATAACATGAAATATGCTGACATCTTGTAGATAACTGAATATCATTAGCATATTTGAGCTAAATGCATGTAGTGTTGAAGATATCATGCAAAGAATTGCAAGTAATGGTAGAAATCATGCAAATATCAACCTGTAGGCACATTATTTGAGTGGATTCATAGTGCAGAGGTAAAATAATTTGGAGATTTATGCAGGGCAGATATAAAGAATAGGATATTTGGAGAAAAATTGATTGACTTTGTAGAAATTACTGAAGAACATAAGGCCCCTGAATGATTAATAGCAACACACATCAACCACTGAGTAACATCAGTAGGTTATGAACTAATCAACAGAGACTTGGGATCATGAATTCTCTGAATTCATCGTATCTTTCAAGATGAGTAAAGGTTGTGTAACTTTTATTCTATGTTTGTTTATGACTAACATCATCATCAACAGTAAGGTTGAGGTTCTGCTTCTTCTTCTTAGCTTTCAGAGCTGCTAGAGCTCTCCTCATCATCAGGTCTCACAGGGTCTATCGGTTTAGTCTTCTCACAGGTAGAGGGAAATTGAACCGTATCCTCTTTATTTTCTATCTGTTTTGGTTGCAGAACAATGGAAGAAGGTGTTAGCTCTCTAAAGATAACACTTCTGCTATACAACACTTTTTAAGCCATAGGATCCGAAAGCTTGTATCCTTTCACATCGACACCATAGCCAATGAAAATACATTTAATAGCCTTGTTCTCCAATATAGACTGTTTCTCCCTAGGCACATGTGCATATGCCTCAACCAAAAACACAAAGATGCCTAACTAAAGGCTTCTTACCAAACCACACCTCCATAGGTGTTTTACAAACAAGAGCTGATATAGGAGATCTGTTTAACATATAGCAAGCAGTAACAACAGCTTTAGTCCAAAACTTTTGTTTCAGGCTTGCTCCACTAAGCATACTCCTAGCCTTCTCCATCAGTGTCCTGTTCATCCTCTCTGCAACTCCATTTTGTTGCAGGGTGTTGTTGATCATAATGTTAGTCATAAACAAACATAGAATAAAAGTTACATATCAACCTTTACTCATCTTGAAAGATACCATGAATTCAAAGAATTCATGATCCCAAGTCTCCGTGGATTAGTTCTTAATCAACTAACGTTACTCTGTGGTTGATGTGTGTTGTTGTTTTCCATTCAGGGGCCTGCTTACGTTTGCTCATTAGCAGGATTCTATTTCTATAAAGATGCTACACAGAAGGTTATCTACATAGGATATTTCCACAAATAGTGTGTCTATACTCAAATCTTTGCATGATATTTGTCAATTGTACATGCTTTAACTTCAAATATGCTATAGATCTTTAAGTATCTATGAGATGTCTGCATATTTCATGTATATTTCTTCTGATTATCTATTATTTGCAATTGTGATGGTGAATTGTTCTAAAATTAAAAGAAATGTAAATGAATACTTCAAATTATGATGAATCTTCAGCTATTGAGCCACATACACACTTGATACAGTCATGAGAAAGAAGAAATCAAACCATATTTTCACCAGGATGTTCCACAACTAGATATAGATGATGCAAACTTCAAAGGATAATGAATGAAAATAATATATGCAGACTGATGAGCACTCTAACGGATGCAGCAAATCAAAGCATATATCAAGAATTCAGAAACAGATTACTCAGAATTTATGATGATTTGTAATCAAATAGGTCTTCTCTTTCATTAAGTATGCAAAAATATGTATGCTTACAATAACTTTGAAATAGGCCTTGAATATTTCAGCAAACAAATTTCAATTAAGCTTCGAATGTTTAAAACAAGGCATCCCTGCACCTTTTATAGAACAAGGTGAGGGAGCGGTTGCACATGATCTACGATCAAGATTTATCAATTAAGATCTATGGTGCATATTCCTTTTTGACTTGGTCAAATGTCTTATGTGGCACAGGTTGCCAGTTGGCAACCATCTAGGTGACTTATTTTCCTCTAAGTACCTGATGCAGATGTCTCCTTTGTAGCGCATCTTCATCTACCCTTTAGGCTCTTTTTCTTCATCATGATCATCACTTTCCATGCCTTCATCACCTTGATGAATATCCTCATGTATATGGACCTTTAATGATGTAGTTATATTCTCATATGCTTCCACTATCTTATTAACTTCTCCGCCATCCTAAATTTTAGCTTTGGCAATGGTGTGTTTGTGGGCCTGATATTTATCTCTAAGGACTTCCAACTTGCCCTTCCTGCTGCTCAATGATTCATTATAGCTTTCCACTCTAACCTTGATTCTCATGACCTTGTTCTTTGCTTCTTTTGTCAGGTGGGTGAGAGGATCATCAACCATCGGCTGGAAATTATTATGCAGAGCTTTTATGGCAAAGTCTATGTCTTGGTTTTCAATTTTACCCTCTACCTTTAATTCTAAGGCTTCAAGGACTTCTGCCTCATAAGACATCATGTCATGCAGCTTTACACTGATATCTCTCAATTTATTGCTGCATTTCTTCAGTACATCACATTCAAATCTGATGTCTTTATACCAAATATCTACCAGCATAGCAGTGTTATTATTCAGTACCTGATGAGTTATCAGGATCTAAGGATTAATCCTCTTTATTTCACTTAAAGCACTCAAGGATTTCTCCAACTGGAATGATCTTCCAGCCTCATTCAGTAATTTATTGACTTTCTTCCTAGAGATACCCAAAGAATTCCACCTGTGTAAAGAGTCGTCCACTACTTCTTCAGCTCTGTTAAGTGCTGATGACATCCATTTTCACATTATCACTGACTCATACTTCATGAGGTCCAATTTATTAACCTCTTCTTGAGAAATTGTAGTCAATGGGATTACCTAATCTAATGGTGTATGATCAGGGTTAATTAACCCTTTTATGTATGAATGCAGCTGGGCAATTTGCTCCTTATGCTACCTATTCTTCTCCTTTTCACTTTTCACCCTTTGGGCTAAAGAATCAATTATATATTTTCCTTCCTGACCCTCTTGGTCTTCATTGGCAAACCCCAAATCAACTGTGCTAATCTGGAATTCTTCCAGGGTGATCTTGCCTTTTTCCTTTTCAACAATAGGAAGGGCTACCTGGACGGTCCTTCTCCCCATAGAAGGATGTCTTCTGATTGCAGATGTTAATCTTTCTTTCCCCTTTGGCTTCCTGATGGTTTCTGAAAATAATGTCGAGACATCAAATTCTTGAACCTTGAAACCTGATTCTATACTTATCTCTTTCTCTAGCCACTGAGGTACTTGATCTCCGGATCCTTGGTGTCCATCATCGTCATGTCCACCCTGATCTCCTGTATCTGTCTCTATTCTCGATGGAGAGGGTGACTTCCTCATTTCTTCCTCATGATGATCTTCATGAGGGTGATCTTGTTCTACTTCCTCCTCCTGAGGAATCTCTTCTTGTGGTGGAGGTTCCTGCATTTGATCCTGTACTTCATCCTCTTTTGTTTCATCCACTTAGTAATTTCCTCATCTTGAGGCACATTTGTATCTGTGGATATCATTGTATATGTCGTAGGTGCATCTACCTGATCTTGGATCACATTATCATCTACACCTGTTGTATCTACTTCCTGAGTCTTCAGGTCATCATGACCTGATGTTTTTTTATTACCTGAGGTTTCTTGAGTCCTGGGGGTATCATCAGTTGATGTATCCTTATCCTCACTGCCCTTTTCTTGGACTTCTAAAATCTTGGGCTCATCAGATATATCTTGTTGTTGTTGTTGGCCCATATCTAGAGCATTACTCTCCACTTCTGCATGCTTGGCTACTTTGATATTTTATGTTCTCTCAGGTGCACCTGCTTGATGTTCAGGACTTGCATCCTTCCTGTATGTTAGGTCTATCACCGCAGGGCTAGTCACCTGATCAACTAACTTATCAAACCCGATTTGTTGGGCTGCCCTCTCTGGACTATCTTCTTTCTCTTGTTCTCTTTGCTTCAACTCTTCTAATATCACCCTTTGTGAGGATGGAGTTCCATGAGGTGTCAGGTGAGTATTTGAAACAAGGGTCTCCATTTGCTGAGAAGCTACATTTTCTACCACCTCATCATCTGATAAGTCCACGGTCTCCTCCAGTGAGATAGGACTGCTTTAACCTGCTACAGTGGTTTCTTTGGCTTGTTCTTCAGCCTTCTTAGTCTTAAACTAAATTATGGTAGGAAGTGGCACATCATGTTGCAATTCTTTTCTAAATACTTCACTACCAGCTCCCCTTAATATTACAGGGTCATGTCTTATTTCACCCCTCATATGTGTTCTTTGTTTCTTAGGGGTTGATGTTACCAGGGATACTGCTCTCCTCTTCCTAGTGACCACCAAGGGGTCATCCTCTGCGGGCTCCTCTTCAATAAGAATATCTTTCTCCACATACTGCTGTGAAGTTTGGCCTTGGTCTTGTATTTTTGCAGTATCCACAGCCGGCCTCAAGATCTTTTGTCTTTTGTTTATCCTCTAGAGGTGGTGCTGACGAGACTGATGCCTGTCTGGATGCAAATGCATCCTTAGCTGGTATATCAATTCTTTCAACTATTACCCCCTTAGGTGTATCATTAGTTTTCTTCTTCTTACTGGGAGTTCCTTTTCCTTGTTTCTAGGGTGGCAGCCTTTCTCCATTAGATTTTCTCTTCTCTCCAAGAAAGTCATCATATTCCTCATCGGGAATCTCCTACCTATTCCTCTTGTTATCTACTATGATGGCCATCCCCTTCTTCTTAAGTATACTAATTTGTTTATCTACCCATGCTTGGGTCAACTGCAGCACCCCACCTATAAACCTATCCAATGAAATGTCTTCAAGTTGCATTAGGTCAGGGGCTGAAATGGTGTCATTGTACACCTTCTTCTCTTCATATTCATTTGACAATAACCTGCCATCATCCTTTTTCAATTGTGCAGGCACTGGAATGCAATCAAATGTTCTGATCTGATTGAGTGTGAGTCTTTGATATTTTCTTCTTCTGACCTCAGCCTCATCCTCACAGTCTATCCAGAAATCCTCCAAGTGCTTCTGATGGATGGGCTTCCCTATGATCTTTTGTATTCTTCCATAGGGGTCATAAGATCTAGCCAGTGGGAATGGCTGTAGGTTCATCATGTTCAGACCCGCTATTGCTTTCTTTATATTTTCTGAATTAGGGCATATGTACCACCCTATAGTCACTGGAAACAAACTGGAGGAATCTTGTTGCTTGCTTTATATGCATCCAGTATTGTTGATATTTGTCTTAGAAACTCCATCAAGATTACCCCATCAGTAGGGTACCTAGGTAACATGAAGGGTTGTCCTTCAAAACCTTCTACTCTGATGTAGGAGAATGTGGTAAACTGGATAAACCGGGAACCATGTCTATATATTACTTCCTGAGCTTCCATGCTCAGTCTCTTGGTTCTATCTTCCTCCATTCTTCTGACCAAATGCATGGAGAATGCATCATTCACTAATTTGTAATCATGGAGGTAGTGTGCTTTCTGCAACTGAGGATAATGATCCCATATATGGGCATCATTCAAACTGCCACCAATCTTTCCAACTGTAGTGAGTGCATCAAATGTACCGTTATAAGCACATGAATACACAATATATGAAGTCATATAAAATGAATAGTCTAGGCCTCCTAGGTTCATTAGTTGTTCATCTAGGGCATCACTGATGATCTTAGCCCATAATAGCTTGTTATCTGTGTAAATGTACATCATGATAATCCCATACATCCAATCTTTGAAGCTTCCAGCTGTAGGCTGGCCTGTCATCCTGTTGAGCAGGGCAATCATATATTGATACTCATCATCAAAATCAAACTTGTACATGTGCACTGGTAATTTGGCAAAGGCAGTATAAGGGTTGTTCTTTGCTCTCCATGGGTACATCCTCTTTCTGGCAATCTTCTTGTTGTTTGTATACTCAACCTCCAGTTTCTTCAGATCCATACTAACTACCTTTTTCCCAACTGCAAGGTTGAAAGTAGAAGTAATTCCTTTTATAGACAGATCTACATATACCCTTCCATGTTTTTCTACTCGCCTCATCCTAGGGTTATAATTTCTAGCACACTCAACTACTAATTCTGGAGTTTCCATGGTGTAAGGAAATCCAGCTGCATACCACATTCCTGATACGAAAACCCTATGCAGTAGAGAACTTTCTTTGTCTTCACCCATCTTGGCTGACCATGCCGCCAAATCTGTGTTTCCTTGGTGGGTATCTCTAATGACACCAAATTTGAACTGTACTCCCTCAAGTTGGGCAAACATAGGTTTAAGGAATTCTACATCAGACTTATTCTTCCTGACGTCTGTCATAGGTTCCTGCAATGAACACAACTGGTCTTACAACAATATCCACATGCATGCATATACAACATCATACATTTATGGCATCATGCATAATATACTTATTAATCTTTATTTCATCATGATATGCTTAATTACAGAGAAAAATCATGAAAGGACTTACTACCTGGATATTACAAAAAATGACAATAGGAGGGTTTCTAATTACTTACCTAATTACGCTTTTCTCCTGGATTAAGCAGATGATTAATGAAAAGGGGCTCAAATATCGGTGATAATCACGTGTTTCATTTTGCTGTAAGTTGTTTGCATCCGTAGGTAGGTCGTATGAGGGTTTGAATGTTTTACATTCTGTAAATCTTGTTTCTTTGCAAAGTAAGTGTAAAATGACCCTGTCAATTCACTTTTAATCACATTCTTAGGGTAAATTAGGGAAAATCCATGCTAAATTGATTAAAACCATTGATCTTCTGCCATGGATCTACGAATGCTGCCAGGTGTTTGCATCGTGTTCGTGATCGGCTAGAATCCACCTACTGCATTTATGTGCATTTAATGTCATGGGGCAAGATGAGGAGGTGATCTTCGGAAGATCAGGTGATATTTGAATATCAGGTGATATTCAAAATATGACCCCCTATGTGTAATATGACCCTCCACTTTTGAGCGGGAAAACTGACGTCGAAGAGATCAGGTGATGTTTAAGATATCAGGTGATATTCAAATATCGGGTCATGTTCGGAAGATCAGGTGATGTTTAAGATATGACCCCTCAAGACTAAAGTGATCCCCTTTCGAAAGATCAGGATGACGTCACCGTCATGTTATGGAAAAAAGTGATCGTTGGAAATATACCTCCACGAGGTGAAAAGGATAATAAAGTCACCGTCGGGTGATTTTCTTTGTTCATCGAGATTGGATGACGTCACAGGCATATTGGTTCTAGGGTGATATTTTGCGACAGGGTGATATTCAAAAGATAGGGTGATATTCAGAATATGACCCCCACAAAATATATGACGTTGTTTGATGGGTAAATACCACTATCACGTAAAATTGACGTCTGAAACTTTGGACCAAAATGATTATCGGATGATAAAATTGGATCAGGGTGATCTTTCATAAGATGACTGATATTAAGAAATATGACCCCCCCTCAGAATATCAGGTTTGACCAGGACTTTGACTTGCAATAACTTTCGTTCCCTAAGGAATATTAGGATGATCCAAAAGGCAAACCTGCATGAAATTTTGTACTTTTTCCCACCATGAGGTTATTGACATGAAATATTAACTTTGACTAACTGACCTCATCATGATGACTTACCCAGCTCCCCTTATGTAGGATCACCTACATGACTTACTTTTACCAGACTGCCGAAAAGCAGGAAAAAACACAAGCCAAGCCAAGCAAAAAGTTGGGTCCCTATTTTGTCAAGTCAAAATGGGGCGTGTTGTGTAACCACACAACATATTGCCACCAAAGAAAACAACAAAATTCCAATGATTCAAGTGAGGTGATCACATTCATACATAGTATTCTAACTCTTTCTAAGTATAAGCATCATAATCTTTCTATATGACAAATGTTCATCATGGCAACAATGCTAACAAAGGATCAGGTGTGTACAAATGATTAATTATCCTCATCTTGAAAGCAAGTTGAAAACATGAGTAACTAGTGTTAAGCTACCTAGTTTGGGAGCATCCCTCATAGCCAACCAGATAGAGCCTTGCTGCCAGCAGGTGTCCATAGCCCCAACAAGGTTATCTCTACAATCTCCCTAAGTAGAGCCCCACTGCCAGCAGGCGTCTATAGCCCCGGTAGAGTTACTTAGATGGCCTAATTTATTATATTTTTTATTTTATTTTTTTATTATTTTATATTTTGATGTCATCATGTAAGTTCAATGTGCAAGGTATGGTCACTTGCTGATTTAGGTTGGAGATTGTATTGGTAGCAAGGGAGTCCCTTTAGATTTTTCACTTAACACCTATATTTGTGTGTTCAACAAACCCAAGGCTGTTAGGTGAGTCATTGTGAAAGAATCACTTTGGTCAAGAAAAGGCACCCTGATGAAAAGTGTCACAGACCTGATCACAAGTACTTCTCAGAATGAATCATAACCTATACATAAATTTGTTCTCATCACTTGAATCCTAACAATTTAGTTATTTTCTATGGTGATGAGTTGCATCATCTTGACTAACCAAAATAGAAACTCAACAAGCAAACAAAACAAAAACACAAAACAAAATTGTACAAACAACTATACAAATATACACTATGATACACATGACTGTCATGAAGCTAACTCAGGCTTGGAAATAATGTTTAAGGAACTATCCATTAACTGGTAATGGAACATTCTCACCGGTCAAGTTTTTAAGCCTGTAAGTGATGTCTCCTAATATTTTAGAAATTTGGAAGGGACCTATCCAGAGTTTATCAAACTTACCATGATCTTCTTTCCTCTCATGTGCTTTGTCCCACATCAGGACTAAATCTAAGATCCTAAAGGCTTTAACCCTAGCTCTTTTGTCAAACCAGCATTTGACAATAGCCTGATGTTTGGAAAACTGATCAATTGCCTAACTTCTTTTCTCTTCCAAGTGCATCAACTGAAGCAGCCTGACTTCTTTCTTATTGTCTATGCCTAGGTACTCTTAGGCAAACTGTAGTGTAGGAATTTTCAGGTTAACAAGGAGGATGGGATCCACCCCATATACTAAGTGATGAGGTGAGTTTCCTAATGCAGCCTTGTTCCTAGTTCTGTCTACCCATAAGGCATACTTCAGAAGGGTATTCCACTCCCTGGGGTTCTTTTCTATTAACTTTTTTATGATATTTAGCAAATTTTTATTGGTGGATTCTGCTACTTCGTTCCCTTGGGGATAGTAGTTGGAGGAAAACTTCAGAATGATCCCATAATCAAAAGCCCAGCTTAACAATTTGGTTGAAGCAAAAGCAGAGCCGTTATCACTTAACAGAGCATAGGGAACCCCATACCTGGTGACAATAGTACTTTCTAGAAATCTAATGACATCTTCAGCATTGCAGGTCTTGGTGTTGACAGCTTCAGTCCACCTGGTACAATAGTTAGTAATGGTTAAGACATACATGTGGCATGATGATGATGGAGGATTAATTGGTCCTATGAAGTCCATGCCCCATTATGTAAATGGGCGCATCTCCATCACTGGCTGCAAGGGTTGAACAACATATCTCTCTCTGTTAGCAGCAACCTGACATACATGACAACATTTAATATGTTCAACAGTGTCCTTGAAAATGGTGGGCCAATAGTATCCTGCCTTGAGAATAGCGTGAGTTGTGGCCAAGGATGACCCATGTGTTGTCCCAAATTTGTCATGTAGCTCTGATAACACTCTATCTGCTTTTGGCCTCTCTAGGCATCTTAAATATATTCCTTCATAATTTTTCTTGAAAAGGATTCACCCTTTCATCATATACTTCTGTGACCTTATTTTTAGGGCTCTCCTTTGTGAGCCTTGCAGTCTTGGAGGACATCTTCCAGTAATTAGGATGTGCTTGATGTCTGAGGACCACTCTCCATTGTCCTCTGCATTAATTACATACTGCTGACTCATGATATTGGGGTCAATCTCTGATATCATTTGGCTTAAAGCCTATCCTCTCACTAACTTCATGGGTGTAATTTCCATGTCATATTCTTGTAGGACTGTGATCCACTTAGCCCTTTTTTCACCTAGCTCGCTCTGCATTAACAGCATCTTCACTGCTGCATCAGGCACCACAACAATAACTTTACTTCTCAGAATATAGTGCCTGAACTTCTTTACTGCTCTAACCAAAGCAAGTGCTTGCCTTTCAACATCCATGTATCTTAGTTCAGCATCTTTGAAAGGGTAGCTCATGAAGGATATGGGCTTCTCTTCCTTTTCTTCATTTCTCTGAGTCAACACTGCTGCAGAGGTATGCTCTGAAGCAAATGAATAAATATAGAACTCCCTGGTGTAGTCTAGACTGATCAGGACTAGAGCATCAGATATAGCTTTTTTAATGTCTTCAAAAGCTACTCTAGCCTCTGGTGTCCACTCAATCTTAGCGTCCTTTTTGAGCATGGCATTTAAAGGTCTAACAATTTCTGCAAAGCCAATGATAAACTTCCTAACAAAATTAATCTTACCAAAGTAAGATTTGAGCTCCTTTTTGCTTCCAAGAAGTTGTATTTTCATAATAGACTCCACCCTGTCAGGATCAATGATAATCTCATTTTCAGTTATCAGGTGGCCTAGTAATTTTCCTATTGTTACCCCAAATATGCATTTCTTGGGGTTCAGGGATATACCATATTGTTCACATTTTTTAAGCACATTTCTGAGATCTTCTACATGGTTTCCTCTATCTTTAGAGAACACTGTTAAGTCAACCATGTATATGACTATGCATTTTCCTATTAAGCCTCTGAAAGCTATGTCCATTGCTCGTTGGAATGTTGCTCCAGCATTGATTAACCCAAATGACATGCGCCTGTAAGCGAATATCCCCCACTTTGTGGTGAAGGCAGTTTTCAATCTGTCAATTTTATCCACCATTACCTAGTTGTAGCCTGAGAAACCATCCAGAAATGACATCATTTTGGCACCGTTCACAATTTGCAAGACCTCATCTAGGGAAGGTAAAGGATAATTATCCTTCTCAGATGCTCTGTTCAAGTTCCTAAAGTCCACACATAGTCTGATGTCTCCATTTTTCTTCCTCACTAGGACCAGATTTGGTACCTAGGTGGAGTGTCTCACAAGAAATATGATCCTGGCATTTAACAGTTTCTTAACCTCCTAAAAAATAATAGGCTCCAGCAAGCATTTATAGGCCTTTGCTTCTGTTTGAAAGGCTTGGCATCTGGCTTGAGGGGTATGGTGTGAGTGATGACCGATGTGTCATACATTTTTAGTTCATCATAAGTCCAGGCAATGACATGGATGTAATCCTTGAGAGCCTAGATTATTCCTTCTAATTCTTCTTCTGTGCAAACTTTTCCTATCAGGACATTTTTCTTTTCATCATTCTGGCCAATATTCACCTGTGAATATTGTCCTCCATCAGCTTTTGGAAGATCCTTCTATTTCAGCATGTTGTCTAGATCAAATGCTCTCTCTAGCTCAATCATTCCTTTTGGAATCCTATTGTTGGGCAACTCTAAGATTTCTTCCTCTTCCCATACATGATCTTCTACATTGTTCTCATCTATGATCTGAGCATCAAATATATCTCTGTTGGAGATGAAATCTAGAATATACTGATCATCGTCAAATACCTGGAGGTTGGTCACATTGTCAGGCACAGAAGGTACTGATACCAGCTCTACTGAAAATCTTTTTAGTCCTAAAATAGACAGTGGCTCCAATGTACTGGCAGTCTGGGCTAAAGCATCTACCCTATGGTTTTTTTCTTTGGGTACGTGGGTGATACTGAATGCATCAAAAGATTCTATCAAGTCCCACACCCTATGTCTGTAATTAGACAGTTTTTTATAATTGCAGGAGTAGATTCCTCTTACCTATCTCACTACTAATTCTGAGTCTCCATAGACATGCAAAATTTTTGCTTTCTTCTTGAGGGTAAACAATATCCCGTGAATTAGAGCTTCATACTCTGTTACATTGTTGGTGCATGAGAACTGTAGTTTGTATGCTGCCAAGTAGGATTTTCCTCATGGATCAATGAGATCTATCCCTACTCCACCTCCTTGTTTGGACTTGGATCCATCAAATCTAAGGATCCATGGCTTATCTTCAACTAAAGGCTTACTTGAGCCTTCCTTTTTCTTTGCAACTCTAGCAGCTGCACCACTTAATATCCACTTTATTTTTGGTGTCTCAGCTTTCTCAGACTTCACCTTTTCTTTCTTTTGTGAAGCTGAGGTCTCTTCTTTCTTTCTATCACTAGAAGTTAAATCCTCTGGACTAGACAATGTCTATCTTTTTAGAAGATGCAAACACAAAGAACAAGCAGTCTCTGAGTGAGGTGCTTCATGTAACCTGCACCAGGTTTCAATCAAGGCATCTTGTGGAGGCATCTACTGCTGTGTCATCTTCTAGATCTCTTCTTTCAAAAACTCTTCAAATTTAGACAAATTGTTACCTCTATCCTCATCAGATAATTCATAATCTGATTCAACTAAACAATCACTCCCTTTGGTGATTTTCTTTTTTTTGTAACATTACTCTGGTTGCATACCAGCATCTCTTCTGTCATTCGAACATGATTTTCATCTTGTTGTATACCTTCTTCTGTTCTTGTAGGAAATAAACAACAATCAGCGTCACTATCATTATCACTGTCTGATGAACTTACCTTTGATGATGATGATGATGATGATGATGCTGATGCATCACTGTACGCTTGTTCTAGCTCCAGCATGTCTATGCATGCTTCACAAGTTTTCTCAGAATGTGACTCATTATGTAACCTGCACCAACCATCCACTAGAATATCATGAAGAGGTACTTTTAACAACTAACATCATTTTACCTCTCTGGACAAGTAATTTTTGAAATTCTTGTAATGGTCTACCTCATCTTCATTCTTAGGGTTACTATCAGATTCTACAACTATTTTGTCATCCTGAGGGTCATCATGATGATGATGAACATCATACATCAGGATTTCTTCTATCCTGACAGTCCGTGGCCTGATGGAGTAAACTCTAGGTTCTACATCCACATACATGATCTCGTTAGTTTTGTTATATTCAATGATCATGTGCTTCATTCTAGGCTCGGCATCAATTCTTATTTGGTTTGGTATCCCCTTCCAGGGTAACCACATGTGGCTGAAATCTGTGGACATATATCCATTGAGGGTTTTAGACTAGTCCCTGCTGAGTAGCATCCCATAGGTATCAGGTATGTCAGCTACCTGAATATCGATATAATATTGGATTCTGGGATCAGATGCTAGCTGCATGTGGATATGAGTTAGCTCCCCCACCACACTTACTTTTGTTTTGTCCAGTTGAGTCACCTTCTTTAAGGATTTAGCAGGATGTAGGCCTAATGCAATGCATATAGACAGGGGCATCACATTCGTAGATGCTCCTAAGTCTACTAGACAGTTGTGCAGGTTTTTGCTGAACATCCTTATAGTCAGGAGGAATGGAGGTGACTCACTCTTATCTCTATATAAGGTCATATGGGAGGTCTATGTAGCTTGAATGGTAGCTGGCACCTTGTGTTTGACATTAGGATCCCTAGTAGCATGATCTTTGCTACCAAATTGACATGAGGGGTGACTATCCTCTTTGGGAGCAGGATCATCCAGTGATTTCATAAATGCCTTCTTGATGGAAGAAGTTTTGAACAACTCTAACAAGGATAAGCTAATTTTAATCTTCTTCATCTCATCAGCCAGATATGTTACTAACTTGTCAGATTCATGAGGCAGATTTATAGTTTTTGGCACATTATTTGGTGATGTCAAGTATTGAGCATTCACCTTGGGAAAACCAGGGTTATTACTTGCCTTGGGATCTGGAGGTGTATTAAAATTGTTTAGAGGCAAGGAAGAGGTCAATGGACCAGTAGGTCTATTGGAATTACTTCTCAGATTGTAGTTATGCTTACCTTGATATTGTTGTTGGTAGGCATGCACCTCCTCATGTTCGTTTGAAGGCTCATTTTTGTCCTCAAAAGGGAAAACATAATTTGACTCAAAAGCCATGGCTGATTCCTCACATGCCAGGGTGTAATCTCGGTGAGCAGGCACTGTCTACTGATATGGATGATGAGTGTAACTCTCTAGCACTAAAGTAGAATCATATCCGCAAGGAACAAGTTCATTTCCCTCTACCTGAGGTTGATTTCCTGAAGTATTGGACACTTCAGTCTAGAAAATGCTAGTAGCAATTCTGAATTGAGGACAGTCTAACTCTGCATGTGCATTGGTGTTATGAATTCTGCACTAGTTAGTGAGGGCTACCTCTGCAAGGTTGACTCTGGTAGTCTATTTGGGTTCACTAGGAGGCAAATTGTCTAGGGGTGATGGCAAGGAACCAATATTTGGCCTAGTGTTCCACACTCTAGGCTGTCTGGGAGGATTACTATTGCCATTATTGTTATAATTATTGTTGTACCCCCTATCAGGATAATTTGGTCTATCATTGTTATAGCCTCTATTCTGATTAGGCTGAGAGTAGAAGTTTTGACTCCTTAAGTGAGTAATCTCAGTTGTAAGTTTCCTTAACTAAGCTGATATTTATTTGATCTCTTCTTTCTCTTCCTGAACCTTAGCCACTACATTTTCTGTCAAAGGTTTGAAAAAGGAAGATCCATTGTTTTGATTATTCTAGTCTACAATCTAAGGTGTTTGTATTTGTCCTGGATACTGCATCATTTGACCATTTCCATTTGGAGGTGGCATAATACTCAAGGGAAGTACTTGCAATGGTGCAGGCATCAAAGCTGGAGGCATCATAGCTCCATTATGCTATGGTTGGATAGGATATCCTGGATAACTAGGAAGTGTGGGAAATGCTATGTTTGGTGTAGGAGCAGGAACTAGATGTTGATTGACTTTGATAGCTTCTTGAAAAGCTCCTGTTAAAGTTGTGATTTCAGGATGTGCTATCCTAATGAACATGGAAGTTAAAGGATCCAGGACTGAATAATAAATGCTCCTAGCAGCTGCATCTGCTACAACATATGGGGCGACTAACTTAGATAGCATTTTCTGGAACCTAGCGTTGAAATTGGCAATAGGTTCTCCTTCAAACCATTTAATTGTGGCAAATAGGTGATAATTCATTGAAGGGTCTATTGGTACCTTGAACCTATCAGTGAAAGCTTTCTCCAGGACATCCCATGATCTAACTGAACCCTGACCAAGGCTAATATACCAATTATATGCTTCTTCCCCTAAGGAAAAAGGAAATAATCTGCATACAACGTCCTGATGCTCTATTTTGGCTCTACAGCAGGCCTCTTTGAAAGTTCTGATATGATCATCCGCATCCTGATATGGATGATATTTTGGACAAAGTTTATTTGGATTCTTTGGTAAAGCATGATATGCATTAAAAGCTAAAGGTGATTCTACTGCAAAGAACGACATTGCAACTGGTGGAGGTTGAACTTGAGGTATGACCGGCTGAGGTTGAACCTGAGGTGTAACAGGTGATCCTGTAGGTGATTGTAAACTAATAGGGGTTACAAGAGGACACTCTGGTGATGCTCTTGAAGCACTAGAACTGGGAGTATGATGGATATCTATAGTTCTAGGTCTGAATCCTCTGACAGGTAATTCTTCAAATATTCCACTGGACCTGGACCTGGTATTTGGCCTATGAGCCAGGATTTCTCAATTTTAACGGAAATTAGCTGGTTGACTATAAAGATAGGTTGGAATTTACCAACAAAGGTAGTATTTATAGTCAGAAAGTGAGACTGACTGGATATTTACTGAATATTTGCATAAACAATGCAAATATGAGGTGATACTAATGTCTGGTTTGCAACTGGATATCAGGTTTCTAAGGTTGATTAGCTCAAAGCTTTAATGAATTTACCTGAAATAGGACTGATCTTTGCAAATTCATGATGATTTACTATAAAGCTTGCAATATTTATGGTTAATCTTGAAAACTTCACAAATGATTAGCATGTACAAGCTTAAAACAACAAATATTTGCGTATTGATCGAAATAGGGAGGTATTTCAGTGTTACCTCACTGTCTGCATCATCAAATCTGACTTACTGATGATGAGCTTCTAGCTTCGGGCCCTCCTTCTAGTGCCAATTTATGTTGATCATGATATTAGTCATAAACAAACATAGAATAAAAGTTACATATCAACCTTTACTCATCTTGAAAGATACAATGAATTCAAAGAATTCATGATCCCAAGTCTCCGTGGATTAGTTCTTAATCAACTAACGTTACTATGTGGTTGATGTGTGTTGTTGTTTTCCATTCAGGGGCCTTACGTTTGCTCATCAGTAGGATTCTATTTCTGTAAAGATGCTACACAGAAGGTTATCTACACAAGATATTTCCACAAATAGTGTGTCTATACTCAAATCTTTGCATGATATTTGTCATTGTACATGTTTTAACTTCAAATATGCTATAGATCTTCAAATATCTATGAGATGTCTACATATTTCATGTATATTGCTTCTGATTATCTATTATTTACAATTGTGATGGTGAATTGTTCTGAAATTAAAAAAAATGTAAATGAATACTTCAAATTATGATGAATCTTCAGCTATTGAACCACATACACACTTGATACAGTCATGAGAAAGAAGAAATCAAACCATATTTTCACCAGGATGTTCCACATCTAGATATAGATGATGCAAACTTCAAAGGATGATGAATGAAAACAATGTATGCAGACTGATGAGCACTCCAAGGGAAGCAGCAAATCAAAGCATATATCAAGAATTTAGACATAGATTACTTAGAATTCACGATGATTTGTAATCAAATAGGTCTTCTCTTTCATTAAGTATGTGAAAATATGTATGCTTACAATAACTTTGAAATAGGCCCTGATAATTTCAGCAAACAAATTTCAATTAAGCTTCGAATGTTTAAAACAAGGCATCCCTGTACCTTTTATAGAACAAGGTGAGGGAGCGGTTACACATGATCTACGATCAAGATTTATCAATTAAGATCTATGGTGCATATTCCTTTTTGACTTGGTCAAATGTCTTACCTGGCACAAGTTGCCAGCTGGCAACCATCTAGGTGACTTATTTTCCTCTAAGTACCTGATGCAGATGTCTCCTTTGTAGCACATCTTCATCTACCCCTCAGGCTCTTCTTCTTCATCATGATCATCATGATCATCACTTTCCGTGCCTTCATCACCTTGATGAATATCCTCCTATATATGGACCTTTAATTTTGTCCTTATATTCTCATATGCTTCCACTATCTTATCAACTTCTCCGCCATCCTGAATTTTAGCTTTGGCAATGGCGTATTTGTGGGCCTGATATTTATCTCTAAGGGCTTCTAACTTGCCCTTCTTGCTGCTCAATGATTCATTATAGCTTTCCACTCTGACCTTGATTCTCATGACCTTGTTCATTGCTTCTTCTGTCAGGTGGGTGAGAGGATCATCAGCCATCGGCTAGAAATTATTATGCAGAGCTTTTATGGCAAAGTCTGCGTCTTGGTTTTCAATTTTACCCTCTACCTTTCCTTCTAAGGCTTCAAGGACTTCTGCCTCATAAGACATCATGTCATGCACCTTTACACTGATATCTCTCAATTTATTGTTGCATTTCTTCAATACATCACATTCAAATATGATGTCTTTATACCAAATATCTACCAACATGGCAGTGTCATTCTTCAGCACCTGATAAGTTATCAGGATCTGAGGATTAATCCTCTTTATTTCACTTAAAGCACTCAAGGCTTTCTCCAACTGGAATGATCTTTTTCCAGCCTCATTCTGTAATTTATTGACTTTCTTCTTGAAGATACCCAAAGAATTCCACCTCTGTAAAGAGGCGCCCACTACTTCTTCAGCTCCGTTAAGTGTTGCTGACATCCATTTTCTCATTATCACTGACTCATGCTTCATGAGGTCCAATTTATTAACCTCTTCTTAAGAAATTGCAGTCAATGGGACTGCCTAATCTGATGGTGTATAATCAGGGTTAATTAACCCTTTTATGTATGAATGCAGCTGGGCAATGTGCTCCTTATGCTGCCTATTCTTCTCCTTTTCTCTTTTCACCCTTTGGGTTAAAGAATCAATTATATCTTTTCCTTCCTGACCCTCTTGGCCTTCATTGGCAAACCCCAAATCAATTGTGCTAATCTGGAATTCTTCCAGGGTGATCTTGCCTTTTTCCTTTTCAACAATAGGAAGGGCTACCTGGGTGGTCCTTCTGTCCATAGCAGGATGTCTTCTGATTGTAGATGTGAATCTTTCTTTCCTCTTTGGCTTCTTGATGGTTTCTGAAAATAATGTCGAGACATCAAATTCTTGAATCTTGAAACCTGATTCTGTACTTATCTCTTTCTCTAGCCACTCAGGTACTTGATCTCCAGATCATTGATGTCCATCATTGTCATGTCCACCCTGATCTCCTATATCTATCTCTATTCTCGATGGAGAGGGTGACTTCCTCATTTCTTCCTCATGATGATCTTCATGAGGGTGATCTTGTTCTACTTCCTCCTCCTGAGGAATCTCTTCTTGTGGTGGAGGATCCTGTATTTGATCCTGTACTTCATCCTCTTTTGTTTCATCCACCTTAGTAATTTCCTCATCTTGAGGCACATTTGTATCTGTGGATATCATTGTATATGTCTTAGGTGCATCTACCTGATCTTGGATCACATTATGATCCACACCTGTTGTATCTACCTCCTGAGTCTTCAGGTCATCATGACCTGATGTTTCTTTATTACCTTAGGTTTCTTGATTCCTGGGGGTATCATCAGTTGATGTATTCTTATCATCGCCGCCCTTTCCTTGAACTTCTACAATCTTGGGCTCATCAGATATATCTTGTTGTTGTTGTTGGCCCATATCTGGAGCGTTACTCTCCACTTCTGCGTGCTTGGCTACTTTTATATTTTATGTTCTCTCAGGTGCACCTGCTTGATGTTCAGGACTTGCATCCTCCCTATATGTTAGGTCTATCACCGCAGGGCTAGTCACCTGATCAACTAACTTATCAAGCCTGATTTGTTGGGCTGCCCTCTCTGGACTATCTTCTTTCTCTTGTTCTCTTTGCTTCAACTCTTCTAATATCACCCTCTGTGAGGATGGAGTTCCATAAGGTGTCAAGCGAGTATTTGAAGCGAGGGTCTCCATTTGCTAAGAAGCTACATTTTCTACCACCTCATCATCTGATAAGTCCACAGTCTCCTCCAATGAGATAGGACCGCTTTGACTTGCTACAATGGTTTCTTTGGCTTGTTCTTTAGCCTTCTTAGTCTTAAACTAAATTATGGTAGGAAGTGGCACATCATGTTGCAATTCTTTTCTAAATACTTCACTACCAGCTCCCCTTAATATTATAGGGTCATCTCTTATTTCACCCCTCATATATGTTCTTTGTTTCTTAGGGGTTGATGTTACCAAGGATACTGCTCTCCTCTTCCTGGTGACTACCAAGGGGTCATCCTCTGCGGGCTCCTCTTCAATAAGAATATCTTTCTCCACATACTGCTGTGAAGTTTGGCCTTGGTCTTGTATTTCTGCAATATCCACAGTCGGCCTCAAGATCTTTTTAGTCTTTTGTTTATCCTCTAGAGGTGGTGCTGACGAGACTGATGCTTATCCGGATGTAGATGCATCCTCAGCTGGTATATCAATTCTTTCAACTATTACCCCCTTAGGTGTATCATTAGTTTTCTTCTTCTTACTGGGAGTTCCTTTTCCTTATTTTTGGGGTGGCAGCCTTTCTCCATTAGATTTTCTCCTCTCCAAGAAAGTCATCATATTCCTCGTCAAGAATCTCCTGCCTATTCATCTTGTTATCTATTGTGATGGCCATCCCCTTCTTCTTAAGTCTACTGATTTGTTCCCCTTCTTCTTAAGTCTACTGATTTGTTTATCTACCCATGCTTGGGTCAACTGCAATACCCCACCTATAAACCTATCCAATGAAATGTCTTCAAGCTGCATTAGGTCAAGGGCTAAAATAGTGTCATTGTACACCTTCTTCTCTTCATATTCATTTAACAATAACCTGCCATCATCCTTTTTTAATTGTACAGGCACTGGAATGCAATCAAATGTTCTAATTTGATTGAGTGTGAGTCTTTGATATTTTCTTCTTCTGACCTCAGCCTCATCCTCACAGTCTATCCAGAAATCCTCCAAGTGCTTCTGATGGATGGGCTTCCCTATGATCTTTTACATTCTTCCATAGGGGTCATAAGATCTAGCCAGTGGGAATGGCTGTAGATTCATCATGTTCAGCCCGCTATGGCTTTCTTTATATTTTCTGAATCAGGGCATATGTACCACCCTATAGTCACTGGAAACAAAACTGGAGGAATCTTGTTGCTTGCTTTATATGCATCCAGTATTGTTGATATTTGTCTTAGAAACTCCATCAGGATTACCCCATCAGTAGGGTACCTAGGTAACATGAAGGGCTATCCTTCAAAACCTTCTACTCTGATGTAGGAGAATGTGGCAAACTAGATAAACCAGGAACCATGTCTATATAATACTTCTTGAGCTTCCATGCTCAGTCTCTTGGTTCTATCTTCCTCCATTGTTCTGACCAGATGCATGGAGAATGCATCATTCACTAATTTGTAATCATGGAGGTAGTGTGCTTTTTGCAACTGAGGATAATCATCCCATATATGGGCATCATTCAAACTGCCACCAATCTTTCCAACTATAGTGAGTGCATCAAATGTACCTTTATAAGCACATGAATACATAATTTATGAAGTCATATAAAATGAACAGTCTAGGCCTCCTAGGTTCATTAGTTGTTCATCTAGGGCATCGTTGATGATCTTAGCCCATAATGGCTTGTTATCTGTGTAAATGCACATCATGATAATCCCATACATCCAATCTTTGAAGCTTCCAGCTGTAGGCTGGCCTATCATCCTGTTGAGCAGGGCAATCATATACTGATACTCATCATCAAAATCAAACTTTTACATGTGTATTGGTAATTTGGCAGAGGCAGTATAAGGGCTGTTCTTTGCTCTCCATTGGTACATCCTCTTTCTGGTAGTCTTGTTTTTGTTTTTACACTCAACCTCTAGTTTCTTCATATCCATACTAGCTACCTTTTTCCCAACTGGAAGGTTGAAAGTAGAAGTAATTCCTTTTATAGACAGATCTGCATATACCCTTCCATGTTTTTCTATTCACCTCATCCTAGGGTTATAATTTTTGGCACACTCAACTACTAATTCTGGAGTTTCCATGGTGTAAGGAAATCTAGCTGCATACCATATTCTTGATACGAAAACGCTATCCAGTAGGGAACTTTCTTTGTCTTCGCCCATCTTGGCTGACCATGCTGCCAAATCTGTGTTTCCTTGGTGGGTATCTCCGATGATACCAAGTTTGAACTATACTCCCTCAGGTTGGGCAAACATAGGTTTAAGGAATTCTGCATCGGACTTATTCTTCCTGACATCCGCCATAGGTTCCTACAATGAACACAACTGGTCTTACAACAATATCCACATGCATGCATATACAACATCATACATTCATGGCAACATGCATAATATACTTATTAATCTTTATTTCATCATGATATGCATAATTATAGAGAAAAATCATGAAAGGACTTACTACCTAGATATTACAGAAAATGACAACAGGAGGGTTTCTAATTACTTACCTGATTATGCTTTTCTCCTAGATTAAGCAGATGATTACCGAAAAGAGGCTCAGATACTAGTGATAATCACGTGCTTTGTTTTGCTGTAAGTTGTTCACATCCACAGGTAGGTCGTACAAGGGTTTGAATGTTTTGTGTTTTGTAAATCTCATTTCTTCGCAAGGTAAGTGTAAAATGACCCCGTCAATTTACTTTTAATCACATTCTTAGGGTAAATTAGGGAAAATCCATGCTAAATTTATTAAAACCATTGATCTTCTGCCATGGATCTATGGATGCTGCCAGGTGTTTGCATCATGTTCGTGATCGGCTGGGATCCACCTACTGCATTTCTGTGCATTTAATGTCATGGGGCAAGATGAGGGGGTGATCTTCGGAAGATCGGGTGATATTTGGAATATCAGGTGATATTCAAAATATGACCCCCTATGTGTACTATGACCCTCCACTTTTGAGCGGGAAAACTGACGTCGAAGAGATCGGGTGATGTTTAAGATATCAGGTGATATTCAAAAATCAGGGGATATTCAAATATCGGGTCATGTTCGGAAGATCGGGTGATGTTTAAGATATGATCCCTCAAGACTAAAGTGATCCCCTTTCGAAAGATCAGGATGACGTCACCGTCATGTTATGGAAAAAGGGTGATCGTTGGAAATATACCTCCACGAGGTAAAAGGATAATAAGGTCACCGTCGGGTGATTTTCTTTGTTCATCAGGATTGGATGACATCATCGGCATATTGGTTCTAGGGTGATATTTTGTGACAGGGTGATATTCAAAAGATAGGGTGATATTCGAAACATCGGGAGATATTCAGAACATCAGGTGATATTTGGAACATCGGGTGATATTCAGAATATGACCCCCGCAAAATATATGATGTTGTTTGACAGGTAAATACCACTATCACGTAAAATTGACATCTGAAACTTTGGACCAAAATGATTATCGGGTGATAAAATTGGATTGGGGTGATCTTTCATAAGATGACTGATATTAAGAAATATGACCCCCCCTCGGAATATCAGGTTTGACCAGGACTTTGACTTGCAATAACTTTCATTCCCTAAGGAATATCAGGGTGATCCAAAAGGAAAACCTGCATGAAATTTTATACTCTTTCCCACCATGAGGTTATTGACATGAAATATTAACTTTGACTAACTGACCTCAACATGATGACTTGCCCAGCTCCCCTTATGCAGGATCACCTGCATGACTTACTTTTACCAGACCACCGAAAAGCAGGAAAAAACACAAGCCAAACCAAGCAAAAAGTTGGGTCCCTATTTTGTCAAGTCAAAATGGGGCATGTTGTGTAACCACACAATAGGATTATGGAGTTGTCTTATGCCTTTCAATCCCTTTCTCTTTGTAGAACTTATCAAACTCTACCAAACAAAACTCACCACCATTGTCAATTCTCAATTTAAACTCCTTTAACCGACTAAAGACTTCAGTCTTGCTTCTGATAAAATAAACCCAAGTCCTTCTACTGTAGTCATCTATGAAAGATACAAAATATATAGATTTTGAAATTGAAGGAACATTAACAGGACCAAACACATCAGAATGAATAAGATCGAATACACTAGAAGACTTGTGAGAACTAGAGTAAAATTGAACATGGTTTTGCTTTCCATAAATGCAGTGTTCGCAAAAGTCAAACTCGAGTTACAATCATTTAGCCCCTCAACAAGGTTTTTATTTTTTAGGGTACATAGACCCTTCTCACCAATGTGGCCATATCTCAAATGCCATAACATAGTCTTTTCAGTAGGAAGCTTAGCTTCCATAGCATGTGCAATACCATCAAAACTAGTTACAACAGATTTCTTCACTACTAGTTCAGATGGTTGAGATGAAGTGACTACAACTCATTTCTTTAAATCAGAAGAACTATTACACTGTGAAGTGCATGCCTCCAGAAGAAAAAGAGTACCCCTCTGAGTACCCTTCGCAAGCACCATAGATCCTTTAGTTATCTTGCACCCATCCTTTGAAAAGACAACCTGTACACCTGCATCATTCAACATACTTATAGAAAGTAGGTTTCGTGCAAGGCCTAGAATGTGCATAACTCTAGTGATCCCCTTCACTCATCCATCAAGGAATTAGATTGAGACTCTTCCATGACCAATAATCTTCAGGTGAGAGTCGTCACCCAAGTACACTCTTCCACCATCAAACTCTTCACATTTCATGAACCAGCTTCAATGCGAGGTCATGTGGAATGATGCACTAGAATCAATCAACCACACATCATCAAATGCATGGGTGGCCAGGGCTGCGATGAAGGAATCACCATCATCTTGTGACTTGTCTGAATCTGAATCTGGGGCTGATTTCTTTTTCTTTTTCTTCTCTTCTTTGCATTCCTTTCGGAAATGCCCAAACTTGCCATAGTTCCAATAGAGAGCCTTGGACTTTTCAGGAGATTTGGATCTGCCCTTCTTATCTTTCTTGTATTTCTTCTTCCCTTTCTCTTTGGGTCTTCCACAAACCGCAAGAGCCTCTTTGGCTAATCCGGATGTCTTCCTCCACATTTCTTTAGATAATAGTGAGGACACCACATCTTCCATCTTGAAGGTGGTAGTGGTTCTTCTGATAGCCATGACAAGATGATCCCACGAATCTGGCAAAGAACAAAGCAAGGTCATACATCGATCCTCCTCCATTTTCACACCCACAGATGTCAACTGTGAAATGATCATGTTGAAAGCATTCATGTGGTCTGCAACAGATCCTCCATCTTCCATCTTCAAAGAGAACAACTTCTTTTCAGGAAAAGTTTGTTTACCAAGGACTTGGCCTGATAAACATCACCCAACTTCTTCCAAAGATCTTTCGTGCTCTTCTCCTCATGGACATTCAACAGGACAGAGTCAGCTAAATAGAGTCTTATGAGACCCTTAGCCTTTCGATCTTTGAGGTCCCAATTAGCTTGTGACATTGCTGTAGGTTTCACACCAGATACAATTTCCCATAGGTCACGATCAACAAGTAAGTCCTCCATCTTGATTTTCCACAACTTGAAATTAGTGCCATTGAATTTCTCAACCTCTAATCTTCCAGATGTGGTTGCCATCTCCTTTCTCTAACAAGATACATAATAATCTACACTACACTCCCACTCAACCTAAGATTAGCTCAAAAAACCCTACCCAGCAACTAGAACCAAAACTAGTCAGGCTCTAATACCAACTGAAAGGAAGCTAGGTGTGCGGAAAATACTTTCTACACTAATCTAATGAGGGGAGGAGAGTGCAAATTCAATTTTATCCTTACTATTAAAGCAATGTTAAACCCACTAATAGAGATATTGTAGAAAACACATGAACAAGAAAGTATGATAGAAGAAGAGAGACATAAGATATATGTGGGGAAAACTC
Source organism: Cunninghamia lanceolata (assembly GCA_027924645.1). Classification (NCBI taxonomy): domain Eukaryota; kingdom Viridiplantae; phylum Streptophyta; class Pinopsida; order Cupressales; family Cupressaceae; genus Cunninghamia; species Cunninghamia lanceolata. The sequence continues at coordinate 8,566,845 of BSBN01000082.1, forward strand.
TTATGGGTGAAAAACCCCAAACTCCAAAACACAGCTCAAATGTATTATGTAAACAATGAAGGTTACAATACAACACAGAGTCAATGTTCTTGTTGGAGTCTTCGACACTCATATCTAGAGATGATCTAGAAGCATAACAGTACTTGTAAAACCTCTAGTACACCACCTCCTCAAAGCACCTATTTATATAGAATATACAAGGCAAAATTAGCTCTATCTTGGAATGGGCATCCAACATGGCCTCATGGACCAAAACCCACGCCTATGGACACTTGTCCAACCTTGTAGAATGTTCCTGACACTTTTCAAGTCACCCCATCCCCAAGAGGTCACCTATTTCCAAAATGGGCTATGACAGATGCTCTTACAACTCTTACAACCGTCATAGAATATATCATAGCTGTCATAACTTACAGTTGTAAGAGAATCTGTCATACACAGGCTATAAATAGCATATTCTCTTACAACATGTCATAGTCCACCTTAGGATGCCCAAAGATGTCTTTTTCAAAGATTATCTTCGAAACATGTCTTCACCTATCATAGAATCTCCTATTTCTGACTCTTACATGTCATAACTTCGTCACAGGAATCTGTCATGACCATTAGTGTCAATATTCTGTTACACAACATCCAAGATACCAACACATGGCAAAATATTTCTACCACTAAGTGGGATGCCTATCTCCTCATGTGAAGACAAAAATACATGTGGTCATATGCCATGTAGGATGACACATCACCGTGCCAACTCCCACAATATGACAACATAGGATTTGCATCCAATTAATCCATTAGGCAAATAATAAATAAATACAATGTAAAAATACAAGGAATTACCAAGGTTGAGACACCTTAATTCCCAACACTTACCATATCTTCATAAGGTAGTCTCACATGATTGTTGTCATTCTCTAATACCTTAGTGAATTCTTGTTATCATAATATCATTGAAAAATATTCATGCCATAGGTTATTAGGATCTGACCACATAAACCACAATGTTCTATTACTTTCAAAAGCAAGGAATCAAATGGACAAAGTCAAGACAAGCTTCCAGTGCTAAGTGATATGATTCCTAGAGTATTACCTAGCATAAATTAGGCCATGAATCAATAGGATAGTCTAAAGACAAAGACTCATATATGCAAGACCATTAGTATGAGTATAGTAATTGTAGTAACTTAAGAGTAGTTTGCAAGAGAAGTCATCATGAAGAACAGAACAGTCTACATCATTTGAGAGTTTACATCAGAGATAGCCCAAAGAAGATAGTCACCACTATAACATCAGAAACAATTAGACAGTTGAAGAAGACTGCATTTGATAATGAAGTTGTAGGAGTAGTTCAAGGCAGGTAGAGAAGAAAAATGAAATCTAGGAACACCTTCATTAATATGTGTAAGAAACTTCAAGAGGTGTCTTGTTTCATGGAGAAAAATTACCAAATGCGGTAGTAGTCTATCAGAGATCTAAGGAATTTATGTGACAATCATCTACATAGTATCATATTCTTTGGCATTGTATGCATTGCTTTTTACGGCATGTGAAGATCTTCTCCAACCCTTCAAGCTAGTTCCAAAGTTTGCAATCATCAATTCTGTTGTTTTTCTTACGTATTGGCAGGGAGTGCTAGCTTTTCTAGCTGCTAAGTCAGGGATTATTAGAAGTGCAGAAGAGGCTGCTGATGTTCAGAACTTCATACTGTGTGTAGAAATGGCAATAGTAGTAGTCAGACATTTATATGCTTTCCCTTACAAACAATATGCAGAGGCCAATGAACATGCATTTAAAGGTCTTTCTGGTAGCCTAATCCATGCTTTAAGCTTCAATGATGTTCTACATGATATTGTGCACCAGTTTGCACCAACATACCATGATTATATCCTATATGACAATGAAGGTGAAGAAAAGACAAATAAGAATAAAGTACAGAGGATAAGAAATAAACAAAAGAGGATGATATAGAAGATGATAACACCATGGCCATTACAAGGAGTCTATTTCTTTGAAGAAATACAGAACCAATTTCAATTTTTGGAAAACTCTTATTCATTTTAAAGAAAATACAGTGAGTATCTACAAAAGAAAGGAATATAAGTTTGGCTATGGCCAAGAAATCTTCTTGTTCTTAAAAAATGGCAAAACCCTCATTTGTATTTTCAAACCCTCATTCTTTTTGCATCTGCAAAGAGGAAATTTTGAGAAGAATAGTGCATATTCAGCCACAACCATGACAAGAGAAAGTCGTTTCTTAAAGAATACAGAGGACCCATCTCAAAATATTATAAACCCTTGTCATTTTAATGACATTTTAGAGCAAGAAAATGAAAATGAGATACAAAGCCAAAGATAGTAAGATCACCTTATATTTATAGAGGAAAGAGACCATTACATAGCCGCGGCCTCCTTTTGTAAAAAACTTCTCAGAAATGTAAAGTTACAGTGGCAAATAAGAGACACAGAGACAATGAGAAGTTTGTTAAAAAAGATTTTAAAGAAGGTTTAACTCTCTGCCACATAGCTGCAGCCAGATGAAAGAAGAAAAGCCATAGAAATGACAGGAAATGCCAGTCAAAAACTAAAGTAGTATTCACCTTCCTCCTGTGCTACAAAATTCATGAAGATTCAACCAGAGAAACACCAGATGGAAAGTTAAAAACCAGAGGAGTATGCTTATTTCCTTCAAACCCTAAGTGGCCAGAACAAAGTTGCAGAGCCGATTAAGAGAAATCAAAATGAAGAATGAACTTTTTAGGTTTTCTTCATTCCTTTTGTTCGATGGCTCCTTGCCATTTTCCTCTTTTGTTTTGACTTATGAGCAAAAAACAAATCATTACCTTATCAAAACTGTGGTCCAAGACTTTAAGCATTGTAAAACCTAATAATTATGTAGGGGGTCCGTGTTCTTCATTACCTTTTTCTTTGATTTTGCTAAAGTCAAAGGAGGTAAATCATCATAAGGTAGGGCTTAAATGTTTTTTTGTTCTTTTTCCATGAGAGTCGACAAAAAGAAGGGTCGAAGACTACCTTATGCATATATTCCTTTTAAAATGCATGTCCAAGACAAAATCAACAAGATAAATCATGATGGTCGACAACATGGAGCAACATGGATGATGAATAAGCTAAAGTCAGCAAGGTAATGCATCATGAAGACAAGTGGTTACAAGGTGGCAGGAAATATGGGTAAGGTAAAAAATGGACAAAGCATGTGTAAGACAAGGTCACATATGAAATGATTATACATGGTAAAATCAAATGACAATGGTGATTTTTGCATAATGCATGGAGAGGTGATAAGTCATGGGAGGCAAAGATAGTATAGTATTGATGATATGTAATCATGGAGTGATAAGGAAATATTTGTATGCCTTGAATGCATGTAGTATGCAACTATGGAGTTTTTATCTTGCATGTAATGACTTAATTTTTGCATGGGAGGCAATGAGGGGTTTTGTTTTTCATTCTCTATGTATTAAGACCTATTTTTGGCATCAAATCATGCAATTTTGTGTGAATTAGGCAAGTGTAATTAGAGAGATAAGGTGATTGTTTTCTTTTCATCCATCATGCATGACTTTACAACTAAAATCAATGTAAGTAAATAATAAAGTAATATTTTACAAATTACTTTATTATTTTTCACAAGTTGTAAAATCATAGAATTAGTACAAGATGTAACTAATAGTAAAGTAATTAGCACCTAATTACTTTATTCTTTGCTTGCATCAATTTTGCAATGTAAAATCATGCAAAATAGATGAGTTGAGGTAACTGATGCTATTTGGAGGCTTTTGCATGATTTGGAGGATAGTTTGGGGAGTTTTGGTCAACTTCTTGATCAAACACATGGAGAGGATCAATTTGGAGCTATTTTTGCTCAATTTGAGGTAGTTTTGACCCTTATGTTTAGGGATTTCTTGGTTTGCTCATGGATCACTTTTGAGAGATTATTTTTAGAGGTAGTTAGCTGCAATTATATTTTTTATGCCTCTTGGAGAGAGCAAGCTATATGTTGTAAAGCAAAACTTAGTTTTTGCTAGTTCTTGTCTTTTACTCTTTACACTTTGAGAGAGAAAGAGGTTTTGTAACTCACTGATTATAGATTTTATAGAGATTACAATAGGTTATAGGTTCCATTTTCTTGTCTTTTATGAAATATTTTCCTTTGTTTTTCATTGGAATCAAGTGTTTTCCTTTCCATTAATGCTACTTGTATGGGTGATTTGATGAAGTTTTATTGTGTTTAAATATCAAAACCTTTAAAATTATTGTCTCATTCTTACTTGCAAGTGTTAAGCATAGTGATATCACAGGTCTTAGGTTGTGTTACTAAAATCTTCTTCTTTCATGTTGTGAAAGATCCCTTTTCCTTCATAAAGAAGATAATTTCCAGTCTTCCTTAGAAACATTTTTGTGATTACATTGCCAAAAGTGGATTGTGTAAATAGATTTCTGAGATCTATTGTGAAGTTAGTTTTGCAAGTTTTCCATCAAAATTAGGTGCATCACCACATTTACAGCTTCAGCTTTAGCAATCCATTAGATCTTTTTACCCTTTTCCTACAAATTTATTATTTTATCAAGGGAACCAGCCCATCTGGAGGTTCAAGTTCACTATAGGTCACCCAGAGCCTGAACTTGATCCCAAGTTTCGAAGGATTGCAGAGTTTTCACAGCTTTGCATAAGGGTACAATCCTAATCAACAACAGTTTTTGGCACGCCCAGTGGGACTTTGAACTGATTTTCAGTTCAAAAAGAACTTATTATTGCTGTTGTTTTGGTATGATTAGCAGTTATTATAGCCTTTCAAAGGTTTTTATTTCAAATACCTGGTGACTCTAACTTTTTGGTTTTAATAGATCTGATTTTACAGCCTATGAGAAGGATTCACAAGATCAGGTGTTGTTTATTTCAAGCAATTCTGATTTTAGCTTTTTCCATCTTTTGAATGAATAGGCATGTCTACTTTTCATGGAAACATGTCATATCATCCATCATATCATGAAAATACTACTAATCCTCCATTTTATCAACCATATCAAATCAGCCATGCTGCTGATTTAAACCAAAATTATATGGTTTCTCAAGGAAACCGCATGCACAGTACTCTTACCTCCCACCCACCCCTGCTTAGCCTTCATATCAGCATTTATATGTCTAGAATTAGCCCCAAGAGGTTAAGAATATGAAGTATAGCATGAGTGACATTAGTGACACATTGTTAGAAGTCACAATGCACCTAGAAGAGTTTAGGAGGCTCCAGGAGCTTGATTTACAGCAGGAGGAACTAGATTATCAAGCCTATCTTCATGAGTAGGAGTTGGAGGCACAAAGGATACAGTTTGAAGAAGGTGTCAGAAGGGAGATAGTAGCAAAAGAGGAGCAGATGAAATTTTTGCTTGCACAAGTACAAAGGCAAGCAATCCAAACAATTGCATTCATTTCAGATCAACCTGTTCAAAATGAGGTTAGTAGGTATCAAGTTTCAAGTTTCAGAAGTTGTGATTTTGATCAAGAACTTGTTTGGATTCAAAATCAGACCATTAGTCCTTAGTGTCAGTCACATCAACTGCTTGAACCAAGTCATCGCAGTCTTGAGCAACCATGGCAGCCTTCTTGGACCAAACATCCTAATTATAAAATGCCAAATCTTATAAAGGTTACCCCTTCCATACCAATTCAAAATTAGGAAGAGGAAAAGGTAGTAGTATCTGAACCAATCAAGATTCCAAGTTTCAACCCAGTAGCTAAAGTTTCTTACAGTCCTTCCTGTCCCACCAAATCAAAAAAATTAGATGTGGAGCAAGTGGTTGCTATTATTTTTTCTGTATTCCCAACTGAAAATGAGCATAATGCATATGATGTAGAGCAGGAGGTCACTATTACCCCAAATCCTTTGCATTTTGATTGATTTGAGAAGTTTTCTAATGTTGTTTACAAGATAAATGAAAGGACACATATATTAGAAGGGCAAAATATTCAATTGCAAAGACAAGTTGCCCACATTCCGATGGAGAAAGCCCTGTGTGAGGAGGAAGAACTAGTTTTTTTGTATGATCAGCTACCTAGTTTCATTGAACCAGATGAGGAAAGCATACCAATAGCAGTTTCAGAACAACAGGAAGACATCAAACAATATGAAGAGGTGCTAATTGAAGCTAAGCAGTCTAACAATCTGATCTTGGATCAATTAGAAGAGTGTGAAGGTAATCCTGTCATGCAACTTACATAGTTGGTTGAGAGCTGTTATGAGGTAATAAACAATCCTCCTTTACTAAAAATTCAAAAGGAATGTGATGGTTTTTCATTTTGGGATGATCTTGAGTCCTTTGTGTTAAATTTAGATGGCAAACAAGATCAAGTTGAACATATTTTTGTGAAAGAAACAGAGTTTGAGTCTCATGAGCTAACTGACTTATTGGATGAACTTCCTAAGTCTATGCCTAGTATTGAACAACTGGATGATATAACTCATTTGGATTCAATGCAAGATTGTGAGTTAAATGAGAACATGTTTTTAAGCATCATAGAAGTCTTTTGTTCTAACATTAATGATCAGCTAATGTCAAATCAATCTACAGTATGTGATCAACATGATCAGGTCAAAGAGGCAAGCTTTTCTTCATTTCATTCATCTGAGCTAATTTTTTCAAATCAGATTGAGGTTGCAAGCAAAAATAGGACAGTAGATCTAAATCAAAAAACCAAGAGTATAAGCCAAAGGTTCATCATTGCAAGAGGGTGTCCAATCAGAGATATAGCCAACAAAAAGTTAAATAAGGAGGTACATATTGTTATTGTACCCAAATGGGAAATTGCAGCCTCAGAACATAAGAATTAGATCATCTATTCACCCTATAACAATAGTGTCAATGATCATATTTAGATGGTGAGTGGTTTTTTTTCATTTTTCAGAGAGTTTTGCAACATTCTATAAGGTATGACCTTATGAATCATATCATGTCAGTGGCAAGTCAGCTTGCAGAACATCCTTTCTTAATTAGAAAGGGAAGTTATTTTACAAAGCCAGTTAATGGATTTGTTTGACCAGCTTCAATGGCTGGTTAGTGTAGGGTGGGTTAGAATTTCAGTTCGGTATTTTATTTTCCAAGAAGTGCACATGCACATTTTTGTTGGCTTTGTCTTAAGCGAGCCAGAATAGTTTCAGTTTCAATTTTTGTTGATGCTGTAGTTTTCTATTAGTTTGAGTTGCTGAAAGTTTTTTCAAAGTTCAAGGCAAACGAAGTCTCATATGCCCAAAGGAATTGCAAAGGCTACTGGTCCTAATTTGTTTAGCAGGAAAAAACCCCTGAGAGGTCACCAGAAATGTTACTAAATTTTGTCCACACCTAATTTAGTTGGACCAAATTTGCAGTTGTTTCAAAAGGAGTAAAAGAAAACTTTTAAGTTATTACAATTAGTGAATGTCTGATGTCTTGACAAGAGGAACGCAATGATCAGTTGTCATGATAATCCAACAGTCCAAATAGGACTGTCAAACCATTATGACAAGTGAATGTCCAATGTCAAGATATCAGACAGTCAAAGAAAGATAGTTGATCTAATTGATTTTATCTTTCAAGTTATAAGACAATTTGACTATTCAAGTGATCATACTTCAGTGTGAAAGAAAGGTATTTATTTGAATTGCCATTTCATATCATATTTTGATCATACATTCAGTTTCAGTTATTTTATCCTATGCATTGATTAAAAAAGAAACATACATAAATCAATTGCATAAGGTAAATTAACTGATCATGTTTAAATGTGTCCCACACAAGCTGTGGGAGTGACTAAATTGAGCAATGCAGACATATGCAAGCTATAGATTTGATGATAAAAGGAAATAGAAAAGAACATATGAGAATATTAAATATCCATCATTGCCTTTTGTTTGAAGGCTGATGCCCTTTGTTGGTGGCTGGTCTTCATGTCATATCTTCAAGCTCCAGTCGTGTCAGTGTACTTGCAAAAAATTAGGGAAGGCCCTGTTAGAAGCTCCGGATATTTAAAATTATCATATGCTTTATCAACAGATGTATAAACTTATAAACATTATGCATTTTAAGTGATTGGATCAAAATCAAACATGTGCAATAAATCATATCATCATGAGAAGGATCAATCAAACTCCAAGAGGTATGTTTTTATGCTAACTTGTTTTTCACTGTGCAGGTATAGGAAAAGTAATGTTGCTGATTTGAAGACATTTAAGCATGTGGAGAAAATGTGGCTCCCACAAGGGTTGAGCCCAGCATGCTCAAGCACTGTTATTAATGACAGTTTTGACAAAGAAACATGTTTCTTTTAGCCATAATGAATGATTAGATCATATGGAATAGCCATGAAGAACCCATCATGCCATCAGGAGTTCTATGCCAGCCAGTGAATTAGAAAGTACAGCCAGGGCATATGGGACAGCAATAACAAGTTAAGATCAAAGTACATCTGCCATCTAAATGCATAAAGGAATATATCCTTTTTTCCATCTTGATATCATAAGCATGTTCAAGTACCTTCAAAGACGTAGTGTCTGGCTACAAATGATTACATCATATAAGTGCATCATGAGGATGCCCATGTCTTTTGTATGTTTCATACATTGTAAACTTCATGTTCAAAGAGCATATCTATCACTGTATAGGTGCAACAAATTTATCGTGTGCCTTATGCATTAAAGCTAAACCAAATCAGTACAATTATGATCATATACAGAATAGCCATCCACAAGGAGCAGTAGTTGCATGAGAAGGTTACATCAATAAGGAACACCACACAAGACTAATGTTAGAAGATGCAAGGTGATGATAGAGTTTGTAAGTTAGTTAGCATGCAAAGAGGGTTTATAGAATAGCATTGTGTTTTCTACAAACAAGCATCAAATAAGAAAAATGAGAAACATTCAAGAGCATTCACCAGGCATGTAAGGAGTAGCATTCATGCCAGAGGCAAAGTTACAACAATGAAGATTTTAAAAGATAGGCTTACCATATCTTCATAAGGTAGTCTCACATGATTGTTGTCATTCTCTAATACCTCAGTGAATTCTTGTTATCATAATATCATTGAAAATATTCATGCCATAGGTTATTAGGATCTTACCACATACACCACAATGTTCTATTACTTTCAAAAGCAAGGAATCAAATGGACAAAATCAAGACAGAAGCTTCCAGTGCTAAGTGATATGATGCCTGGAGTTTTACCTAGCATAAATTAGGCCATGAATCAACAGGATAGTCTAAAGACAAAGACTCATATATGCAAGACCATTAGTATGAGTACAGTAATGGTAGTAACTTAAGAGCAGTTTGCAAGAGCAGTCATCATGAAGAACAGAACAATCTACATCATTTGAGAGTTTCCATCAGAGATAACCCAAAGAAGACAATCACCATTGTAACATTAGAAATAGTTAGATAGTTGAAGAAGACTACATTTGATAATGAAGTTGTAGGAGTAGTTCAAGGTGGATAGAGAAGAAAAATGAAATCTAGGAACACCTTCATTAATATGTGTAAGCAACTTCAAGAGGTGTCTTGTTTCATGGAGAAAACTTACCAAATGCAGTAGTAGTCTATCAGAGATCTAAGGAATTTATGTGACAATCATCTACACAGTATCATATTCTTTGACATTGTATGCATTATTTTTTGCGACATGTGAAGATCTTCTCCAACCCTTCAAGCCAGTTCCAAAGTTTGCAATCATCAATTATGTTGTTTTTCTTATGTATTGGCTAGGAGTGCTAGCTTTTCTAGCTACTAAGCTAGGGATTATTAGAAGTGCAGAAGAGGCTACTAATATTTAGAACTTCATATTGTGTGTAGAAATGGCAATAGTAATAGTTGGACATTTATATGCGTTCCCTTACAAACAATATGCAGAGGCCAATGAAAGTGCATGTAAAGGTCTTTTTGGCAGCCTAATCCATGTTTTAAGCTTCAATGATGTTCTACGTGATACTATGCACCAATTTACACCAACATGCCATGATTATATCCTATATGACAATGAAGGTGAAGAAAAGACAAATAAGAATCAAGTACAGAGGATAAAGAAATAAACAAACGAGGATGATACAGAAGATGATAACACCATGGCCATTACAAGGAGTCTATTTCTTTGAAGAAATACAAAACCAATTTCAATTTTTTGAAAACTCTTATTCATTTAAAAGAAAATATAGTGAGTATCTATAGAAGAAAGGAATATAAGTTTGGTCGTGGCCAATAAATCTTCTTGTTCTTAAAAAATGGCAAAACCCTCATTTGTATTTTCAAACCCTCATTCTTTTTTCATCTGCAAAGAGGAAATTTTGAGAAGAATAGTGCATATTCAGCCACAGCCATGACAAGAGAAAGTCGTTTCTTAAAGAATACAGAGGACCCATCTCAGAATATTATAAACCCTTGTCATTTTTATGACATTTCAGAGTAGGAAAATGAAAATGAGATACAAAGCCAAAGATAGTAATCTCACCTTATATTTATAGAGGAAAGAGACCATTACATAGCCGTGGCCTCCTTTTGTAAAAAACTTCTCAGAAATGTAAAGTTACAGTGGCAGATACAGAGACAATGAGAAGTTTGTTAAAAATAATTTTAAAGAAGGTTTAACTCTCTGCCACATAGCCATGGCCAGATGAAAGAAGAAAAGCCATAGAAATGACAGGAAATGCCAGTCAAAGCCCAAAGTAGTACTCACCTTCCTCTTGTGTTACAGAATTCATGAAGATTCGACCAAAGAAACACCAAATGGAAGGTTAAAAACTAGATGATTATGCTTGTTTCCTTCAAACCCTAAGCGGCCAGAACAAAGTTGCAGTAAGAGAAAGCAAAATGAAGAATAAAGTAATTTTTTAGGTTTTCTTCACTCCTTTTGTTCGATGGCTCCTTACCTTTTTCCTCTTTTGTTTTGACTTCTAAGCAAAAAACAAATCATTACCTTATCAAAACCATGGTCCAAGACTTTAAGCCTTGTAAAACCTAATAATTATGTAGGGGGTCCATGTTCTTCATTACCTTTTTCTTTGATTTTGCTAAAGTCAAAGGAGGTAAATCATCATAAGGTAGGGCTTAAATGCCTTTTTGTTCTTTTTCCATGAGAGTCGACAAAAAGAAGGGTCAAAGACTACTTTATGCATATATTTCTTTTAAAATGTATGTCCAAGACAAAATCAACAAGGTAAATCATGATGGTTGACAACATGGAGCAACATGGATGATGAATAAGCTAAAGTCAACAAGGTAATAAATCATGAAGACAAGTGGTTACAAGGTGGCAGGAAATATGGGTAAGGTAAAAAATGGACAAAGCCTGTGTAAGACAAGGTCACATACGAAAGGATTATACATGGTAAAATCAAATGACAATGGTGATATTTACATAATGCATGGAGAGGTTATAAGTCATGGGAGGCAGAGATAGTATAGTATTGATGATATGTAATCATGGAGTGATAAGGGAATATTCTTGTGCCTTGAATGCATGTAGTATGCAACTATGGAGTTTTTATCTTGCATCTAATGACTTAATTTTTGCATGGGAGGCATAAGGGGTTTTGTTTTTCATTCTCTATGTATTAAGACCTATTTTTGGCATCAATTCATGCAATTTTGTGCGAATTAGGCAAGTGTAATTGAAGAGATAAGGTGATTTGTTTCTTTTCATCCATCATGCATGACTTTACAACTAAAATCAATGTAAGTAAATAATAAAGTAATATTTTACAAATTTTATTATTTTTCACAAGTTGTAAAATCATAGAATTAGTACAAGATGTAACTAATAGTAAAGTAATTAGCACCTAATTACTTTATTCTTTGTTTACATCAATTTTGCAATGCAAAATAGATGAGTTGAGTTAACTGAGGCTATCTGGAGGCTTTTGCATGATTTGGAGGACATTTTGGGGAGTTTTGGTCAACTTCTTGGTCAAACACGTGGAGAGGATCAATTTGGAGCTATTTTTGCTCAATTTGAGGTAGTTTGACCCTTATTTTTAGGGATTTCTTGGTTTGCTCATGGATCACTTATTTTTAGAGGCAGTTAGCTGCAGTTATATTTTTTATACCTCTTGGAGAGAGCAAGCTATATATGGTAAAGAAAAACTTAGTTTTTGCTAGTTCTTGCCTTTTGCTCTTTACACTTTGAGAGAGAAAGAGGTTTTGTAACTCACTAATTACAAATTTTATAGAGATTACAATAGGTTACAGGTTCCATTTTCTTGTCTTTTATGCAATATTTTCCTTTATTTTTTATTGGAATCAATTATTTGCCTTTCCATTAATGCTACTTGTATGGGTGATTTGATAAAATTTTATTGTGTTTAAATATCAAAACCTTTAAAATTATTGTCTCATTCTTACTTGCAATTGTTAAGCATAGTGATATCACAAGTCTTAGGTTGTGTTACTGAAATCTTCTTCTTTCATGTTGTGAAAGATCCCTTTTCCTTCATAAAGAAGATAATTTCCAGCCTTCCTTAGAAACATTTTTGTGATTACATTGCCAAAAGTGGATTGTGTGAATAGATTTCTGAGATCTATTGTGAAGTTAGTTTTGCAAGTTTTCCATCAAAATTAGGTGCATCACCGCATTTACAGCTTCAGTTTTAGTAATTCCATTAGATCTTTTTACCCTTTTCCTACAAAAATTATTATTTTATCAAGGGAACTAGCCCATCTGGAGGTTCAAGTTCACTATAGGTCACCCATAGCCTAAACTTGATCCCATGTTTCGAAGGATTGCAGAGTTTTCACAGCTTTGCATAAGGGTGCAATCCTCATCGACAACATTCATAAATATATAAAAACCATAAATTTATGTATATATAAAATGATAATATGAGACTTAATTTAATATAAAAGTGTACATTAAAATATAAATTTTAGAGACATTTAGATAAATATTTTAAATTTATATTCAAATTATACTTTCTATATGTATTATACTTTCTATATGTATTGTAGAACAAAAAATTAAAAAAAAATAGAGAAAGAAAGAATTAAACATAAAGAGTTTGTTTTAAAATGTGTACCTTTTAAAATATAACTTTAAGATTTTTCAATGAACTTTAGTCTCTTAAAGAATTATAATAGAAATATAAAAAACTAATAAATACATATGAAAGGATTATACATAACTCGGAAGTGGAATTGATCTTGACATATCTCTATGGAAGTGCTCTTGGCACAACTCAGAAATTCTCTTGACACAACTCTATGAACTCCCCCATAATTCAATATTTTTATCCCAGATATTTATCGTACTTTATAAGTTAGTGCATGAATAACCCCCATAACTAAAAATGTAGAAAGAAAGGGTGGAATTCCTCTTGACATGACTCAATGGAAGTGCTCTAGACATGACTCTATGGAAGTGCTCTTTGGTAAAACTCTATACACCCCTCCTAATTCAGTATTAAGTGACCCCCCAAATTTGTGGCACTTTATCAATTAGTGCATTTTACAATAAGAATAGGACCAATGCATGGGAAATGAAAAACCATTAACTTTTGCAAAAAATGGTGCTCAATTTCGAGCTACTGGTTATAACATAACCAATTTCCCGTAAATAACCTATTTAAAAAAAAACTGCACTAAAATCAGAAAAAAATGCCTAGAGGTGATAATGGACCTAGCCTTCCAACCACTCATTGGAATCGGCAAAGAGAGCAGAATACAATGGTTTTGAGTGTGAGGGGGAATTGGCCTCCTGCCAACCCAGGCCTCACCCTTCGTCTTTGACAGGCAAAATAACAAGGGTTTTAATAACCATAATTCTTGCTCAAAGCAAATTTGCCCCAATTTTTAAATGCCCTCCTCTATTTTAACACTAAAAAATTGCCTATTTTGATAACATTTTGAAAAACATGCTTTAAAAAAAAATTAGTATAGAATTTGAGGGGTTAAGCCCAAATTTTAGAGTAGAAGGGCAGAATGGGGTGGTTACCATGCAAACAAGACAAATCCGAGGTGAACAGAGATTTTGAAGGTCAATTTTCCACTCTAGAGGTTGAATTTAGGCTGATTTGTGAATTTTCTCAATGCTGGATCATTTGTAATAGGGGCATTGGAGTTTTCTGGGTCAATTTAGGGCCTTTCTCTGCTGCTAATGGGTGCCAAATAGGCACACCTTCACCCAAAAATGCATTGGCCTCCTAGAAATTAGGCCTTTTGGCCTTTCTCTGTAATATTGGTTGCCTTGCAAGCATTCAATGGTTTTCATGCCCTCACACCCCACTAGGTAGAGATCTCAAGTAGGGAAGAGTTCACTCCATCCCCTTGGCCTTCTCACACCAATACAGGGACAATGGATCCTGCTTCAAGTCAGGGGTGAAATTATAGACCTTTTGTACAAGCCGAATCAAAGATTCAAATAGAGGATTTGAACAAACAAATAGAGGTGCCAGACCTTCGACAATAAAGCACCCTTCATAGAGTTTGATGCCTTGCTCTATAAAAAACAAAGGTGTAGGATAAACCTGTGGCTAATGCACCCTCTATATGCCTTCAATTGGCCTTAAAACTCGTCACAAACACCAAATCAAACTTGTTGATCAAACAAATTGTAGAAGAGATGGCTGGGAAGACTTGGCAGGTGAGCTTGACCTTGAATTTCAAAGATCAGTGACCTCAAACCTATCCAAACTTCAAATGACCACAAATGGCTTGAAAACCTTTGAGTAACAACCAAGCATAAACAAGATAAAACTCATGCCAGCACCATCCTCATCAAAAATTCACCAAATCAAACCATAATGAAATGACCAAAAATTTCCCTTGAACCAGGAATGGTCAGGAGCCTTAAATAGGCTGAATAGGCCAAAAATCGCCCAAATCTACTAACGAAAATTTACAAAATTGTCAAATTTTCAAAAAAAACTATCAAATAGGAGATTTATGCCTCCAAATGAACCAGCAAGCTAATTATCATAGCTCTAATACCATGTTAGAACAAAGGATCAACTAAACGCACGTTGATCACAAATTTTGAGTAAATTGATAAACAATGTGTGTACAATATATAGGAGTAGAGGTTGAGTTGACTCAAAATTCAACTTCAACACTCAACTAGAGGTGGAAGAAAGAGTGTTGACAAGTGTCTTGGAGAGTTGTGTTGGACTCTCCAAGTTGACACCTAACCACCTAAGGTGGCTTAAAGCCATGTGCAAATATATTACTTAGGCTTAGTAATATATATTAATATTTTGCACTAATAGTTTAGAGAAGGGTTATGACATCTTCCCACTTTAGATCCTACATCATCCTAATGCATAGTAGAAAATAAAAACATACCAAGTTTTTAAATCACATTAAGTTATAACATCATGTAGAAATAATGAATAAACCAAGTTTTCAAACTAGAAGATTTAAATCAACCAAATTTAGAACAAGTAGGGGTAAACATGTTGCATCTCCAAAGTATCTTCCCAAATGGCACTATCCACAATGTATTGGTCCAACTAGACCTTATACTAGTTTACTTCCCTATTGCATAACTAGTACCAATGCCTCTCTAAGACTTTGTATAGCTCTATTGTTATTATCCCCATGTCTTGTACTTATAATTCATGTCAATTTAAAATATGTTTAATGTTAGGTAAATACCTTTTAAGTAGTGACACATGGAAAACATCATGGATCTAAATCAACTCTAGAGGTAAGGCAATCTGATATGCCATAAGATTAACTTTCTCAAGCACCTTAAAAGGTCCCATTATCATAAACACCCAAAAATAGGGATATAAATTTTTTATGAAGAGATTATTATTTAGAGTAAATATATTGAATTAATTGAGTATTACATAAATGGCCTATTAGGTGTTCAATAAAATACTCTTTGTTCAACCATTCACCTTGCTAATTAAACAAAACTTGTATATGTAATCATTATATTACTTAGGTAGGTAATAAGTACCCCAACCATTAGGCATATCATTTTATTTTAATGAGTATGAAGACTACTTGTGCCCTATAACAGATTGCTAAATACTAATTTTCAATGGATGTAATTATCCCTTAACATTATATACTTATTAACCTTTAGTTACAAGATATCCTAGAATAGGTGTGATTAAGTTTAGTTTGATTAGATAGTTAAGGTGAACTATATTTGCTAGGTTAAAATATGCAAATTTGATTTTGAAAGGTTTTAAATGATAATTAATGATTAAGTTGTAAATTAAATAAATTCTAAATCCTAACATAACATAACATTTAAGATTCAATAGTAAATTATTCTAATAATTAATTAAATTAGAATTAACAATCTATAACTTTAACTAATACCAAGCTAAATGTTATTCCAGTTTCACCAATATACTATTAAATGCAACCTTAGAAATTATTTGTTATATTGGTATTTAATTAACATCATATTCACAAAATAAGGTCAGAAACTATTCTAACATCCATTAATTACATACCAATTCTTACACAAGATTCATCATCATGCTAATTACCTAAATTTGTTCCACATATTCATACAAGAAATATTAGCTTTTGCATATAATGCCCAATCTATTGAATCTTAAACTTTTTTAAAAGAATAATGGCCATAGGCCACTAATGAACACATCAATTTACATTTTATAGTCTTTAATACAACTATAAAAATCTTGAGATTCATACATAACATTTCTCTTTAAGTTTTGCAAGTATAAACTATGCAGTCTAGCATGAACATATACTATCTACAAGTTTCCTTTAGAAGATGCTCATAGAAAATGCTGACATAATTCTAGAAGTACAAATCAATGAAAATTCCTACATTATAACCTTGAATGCACATAAATATATTTTATCAAAAAACCCCTACCTTTTCCCACCCACCTGAGTTCTTGATTGATGGAAATGAGGAGTGGGCGCCTCGAGAAGGGATTCAAGTGGATCCATGGCCTAGCCCTAACCCCACTCCCAGGCATAGGGTAGGGTGAAAGTGATTGTAGGTAGATTCCTTCTTTTTAAAATAAAAGTAATAGTGACAAAAAAAGTCATAACAAAGAAGAATAAATCTTATAAACTAGGTTGGATAGGGTTATGACAAGAACTCATACAATGTCATATAATCACTATAACAATTCATTTGTAGCTATCATACTATTTTTTTGCAACAAGGTGTCAGATACTACTAACCAAAATCACAATATCATGTTACTAAGACCTCAACATTAACCCCATAACTATAAATGTAATTCATAGTTGACTGCTCCGAGAGTCTAACAATATACACAAATAAAACTATAAACCATAGCCAACTCATAATGGTTCTAACCACTTATTAATCTAGAATAAATATTTATTGGTAAATATCAATTGTAACAAGTGAATGGGGTTGTGCTTAAATTGCAAGGCCATAGGGTTCTCAATATGGAGATCTAAGTTTGAATCCCCCAAGTAACATATATGTGGCTTCTAAGTTGGTTGAGTTGACTAAGTGGATTATAAGTTGAGTATGTTGATGGGGAGGAGGTCCCCCTTGTGATCTCCAGCTTACGAAACAAAAAAAATCAATTGTAACAACAATTATGCCTCAATAATTATCTACAACATAAGAGTTGAGCTTCAAAGGAATAAAAATAACTGCCTAAAGATAGTCAACTCTACATAAGTCCATTATCACAAATACATAACAACTCATGGTGAATCTTGATACACAACCACAAATATCAAAACCTAGAATACTCAAGGTAAAATTACACAAAAACCGATTTCAAAAGAAAACCCTCTAAACAAATGTTTTGGTAATAGGGATTCAGCTCTATGAAGTTATTTTTAATAGAATGACATCACAGGTGTGTGTGTGTGTATACACACTACACATATGTATGTATATATATATATATGCATAAGTATGTATGTACATACATTCATATGTATATATACATATATGTATGTAAATTCAACTAGTCATAAAGACATAAACTCAACAATTTCATCAATATCAAAAGGATCTCAAGAATCATAAACCACATACTACCTTAATGGTAACAACTAGGTTCCAACAACTTTCTAAATGATTTTCATAGAGACCCACATCACAATACTATATTGATACTCAAAATAACTTCATAGAAATATTCAATAGCGATAAGGAAACAAGGTTCATCCCAAATAGTTTTCTTTATTAAATAATAGAACCATGCAATTTTAAAAACAAATAAACAACTATTCCAAGATTACAGTTACTAGGTACCACGTGAGACCAAGTATCAACTTTATTTTTCGTTGAGTTCTTCCACCAATTAGCAACACATTTTTTAACAAACTCCATGCTATAAATATAAAATGAATTTACTTGATGGGAGTGAAATAGAGAGTCCTAAAATTGCATTCAGGGTAGAGAAACATTACTTTTACAAAATGCAAAATGATAAGATTAACTGAGAACTTTCTTTCATCTCCAAGAATTTTGTCTTGGAAAAGTAAAACATTAAATGCATGTACCTTGAACTTATGGTTTAATATAGAAACTAATAGATAAAGCAATTCACTCTAGTCCTTTAAGAATGGTAAAAATTTAATGACAATTACCACCTTAAGACTTGAGTCTAGCTAGCCCACAACATGGAAACCAATTTAGAGGTGAGTTTAGTTTAGGACATAAGTAAATATAATTATTATTGATAATATTACTATAATATGGGGTTGGATTCCCAATAGAATTACTAATATAAATTTATTTAAGAAGCATTAAGCTTATTTGGACCATATATATACACATCAATCAATAGCATTTAACATTATATATATAATACAAATTACTCAATATTGGTAGACTTTAAATAAATCAACCAATTGGAACTTGAACCAGAGAAACAACATAAAAAATGTCCTCATAAACAATCACACATACTCACATGTTTATGTACAATAGGACTGAATCAAAGTAAGGTATGGACTAAAAATGACTACAAAGCAATTGCCACAATGACTTGAATACACTCAAACTCCAAGTAACAAACTACACAACATTAAGACAACTAAACAATCAACAATAGAAATTGAATAGACAAGATATCGTTCCAATTTTCAAAGCCTGTCAATCATTGACCCCCTACCAAGTGCTCCTTGGTAAAATATATTTATGATGGTATGGTTGTACTTGCCAAATTAAAGTGATTGTTAGAACAAGAAAACACATCAAATATAATACATAATTAGATGAATGAATGCATGCTAAATCCAAAACAACCAAACCTATCCTGCCATCGCTTATGGACAAATTCATGCATAGGGTGAGATTGATAACAATATAATCAATATCATCATAAATCATATCATTCAAAGTTCAATCAATACATAACCAATAATTAAACTAAATTCAAAATAGGGTAAAGCAAACCCATGACACCCTCCCCCCTTTAAAGATAGTATCATCCTTAGTACTAGTAAATAATAAATGAATTAGTTTAATAGTTTAACATGAATTTAGTTTTTAAATAAATTAGGAAATTATTTTTCCATAAAATCTTGCTCTTCGTAGGTGGCGCTACTGGGGCTCATTTGACCCCATCAGACCAATACTTACTTAATTATATAGTTGCACAAATTAATGTTGTGCTGACCTATAATTTAGACCATATTGAGCATTGTTCTCTTCCTCAACTTGAAGTTTTTGCCAATTTAACACATGAGATATATCAACAATATATTTTTGTAATAAAGAAATGTGAAAAATATCATTAGTCCTTGCCAAGGAAGGTGACAATGCCAAGTGATAAGCCACAAGGTTAACCACTCCAAGAACCTCAAATGGCCCAACAAACTATGGAGTTAATTTTATTAATTTTCTAAATTTGATAGAGCTTTTTTGTGGCCTAACTCGTAGAAAAAACCTTATCTCCCACTAAAAATTCTAGGAGGGTAATATTTTTAAATCTATAGGAATCTTTTCTACCTATCTGAAGCCTCTTTCAAATGCTACCTTATTATCTAGATTTGTCCATCATATTTTTAAAGTACTTGAAATGAAGAATTGATATGTTTGTTAAGGAAGAATTGATATGTTTGCTATATTCTCTTTATTGGAATGAGTCTTATAGGCCCAAAATTATTTACAAATATTGATAGGTACTTGAAATGAGTCTTTATAAAGGACATGAAAATAAATTTAATGATAGGCAAATTATCTTTGTTGGTGACGTCAACTAGTTACATCCTATTATGAACATGGCAATAAATGCAAGTAACATCAATTTTTAATGTTTTCTTTATAGAAATATATCAATGCATATACACAATAATATATACGTTGTGATGTACACATATTCAATTGTTGTGTTATAAATCCATAATAAAGATTAGGGATTACATTCAATACAATTGTCCTTAGGCATACTTTTCACAAATGAGGAGATGATCAGCTTTAGGATTTTGTTAACAAATATTAGGAACACAAGGAATGACAATGCAAGTTATGTTCATATTGACACTTCTAATGTAAAAGACAAACAATTTGAATTGGATATTACAAAGTAGACATTGTTTGATGCATTTGTGCATTCACAAGTTATGAATAATTTGGTTACACTTCATAATAAGAAAATGTTTGGAAGTCATTGTCAACCTTAGCTACATGTATTGTGGCTGCATATATGAGTCATGCATGAATACATGAAGCTAATGATGATAATTTGGACTACAAAATGCTATTGTGTGTTGGGAAACTAATAATGTTGTGTAATCTATGGGTGGAGACTCAATTGATTGAAAGGAAGCCAAATAAAAATTCCATAATTGACCTATGAGAGGAGTAATACTAGAATAGAAAAGATATAAAAATTTACAAAAAATAAAAGAACACAAAACACGTTACATAGTGTATATCTTGAGAAAATCCTTTTGGGAAAAAACCCAACTTCAAAACTTAGATAAACTAAATATATTCCAACAAAAATTATAGTTACAATACAATCACATGCTTGAGCCTTCATGATAGATCACACTAATCAATAATTCTATAGATAGTCTAGTACCATAACAGTACCTACAAATACATATGATAATACCTCCATGCCAAGCATTTAATAAATTGCCAAGACTAAAACAACAAACCATTAATGGTTTCTAAAACTATGTGTCAAAAATTATAGGCTAAATTAGGAAGCCAATCATGCACAAAATCTAACCAAAAGGAAGTAGAAGTGCACAATATGCTTCCTACACTAATCTATGAGAGGACGTATGTGCAAAAATTAAATTGATCATATAGTTACAAGGAAATAAACACAAAAGCAATATACCTTAACATAGTGGTGAATGTATTATTCAATAATACTCTTGCAGAGTCTAAGCCTTTATAGGAGTATCACCAACAAGAGATCTAGAGTAATTCTAGTAGAATTATTTTTATATCTTTTCTATTCTAGTATTACTCCTCTCATAGGTCAATTATGGAATTTTCATTTGGCTTCCTTTCAATCAATTGAGTCTCCACCCATAGATTACACAAAAAATAAAAGAACACAAAACATGTTACATAGTGTATATCTTGAGAAAATCCTTTTGGGAAAAAACCCAACCTCCAAAACTTAGATAAACTAAATATATTCCAACAAAAAATATAATTACAATACAATCACATGCTTGAGCCTTCATGATAGATCACTCAATAATTCTATAGATAGTCTAGTACCATAACGGTACCTACAAATACATATGATAATACCTCCATGCCAAGCATTTAATAAATAGCCAAGACTAAAACCACAAACCACTAATGGTTTCTAAAACTATGTGTCAAAAATTATAGGCTAAATTAGGAAGCCAATCATGCACAAAATCTAACCAAAAGGAAGTAGAAGTGCACAATATGCTTCCTACACTAATCTATGAGAGGACGTATGTGCAAAAATTAAATTGATCATATAGTTACAAGGAAATAAACACAAAAACAATATACCATAACATAGTGGTCAATGTATTATTCAATAATACTCTTGCAGAGTCTAAGCCTTTATAGGAGTATCACCAACAAGAGATCTAGAGTAATTCTCGTAGCATAGCATTACCTATAAAACTCAATATGAAACCTCTATCTCAAGCACCCAATAAATAGGAGAAGAAATATATATGAAACCATGAAATGGTAATTAGAAAACCATGAGATAAAGCCACCCAAAATGTGACACTCAAATCCCTAGTGTAACTTCCTCTTATAGATCTCTTATGTTTCATAGATGCTCTTGCATATTTGATGTGGGAGGCCCAACTTCCAAAGGTCATAACTTTTGATTTGGGAAGTTGATTGAGCCAATTTTTTTAAATTGTAGATCTCAAAGAGTTCCATGTCACCATAACTAGCTTGCTCTAGTTAAGATCCATTTTTACATTTTTGGGGGCCAAAATCAACCTCTAGAGCCCTGAAAATTACATTTTTGTGTTATATAGCCCAAAAATTACTTTTTTGTTCTTAACATTAGGATGCAAGTTTGAGACACCTTTCCTAAGGCCAACTCCCACAATCAAGACAAGTTAACTAATGATTAAATAAAAATTACCTCTTCAAACTTGAGTACTCCATTTCAGTCTTATCCTCTATTCTTGAAAGATGCTCCTTGATTTTCTCCTAGTTTACATTTAACTCCCTCTTCATGTTGTTTCTATAATGGAAAGTCTTACACACCTTACAAGTTACCATAGTTGCATTTAGTAACTTCCATGACACTAAGGGAGACTGGAAAATTGCCTAAAATAAACTATAAGTGACAAAATGCCACTCCAAGTGGGATGTCCCAATTATGTGGGTATAATAACAAATAAATATAAATTAATTAATAATTTTGAATATTAGTACTATAAGTTGTAGACACTTATCCCAATATTGGTTAGTGATGCACTTAGCGCTATACAAAATACAATGTACCCTCAATGTTCTAGACCATGTAACTTATCATGTGTGTGATTGTTGAATTCAAAAGTTATGCAAGCCCCAATAAAATGGAAAGAATCTAACATCACTTCCTATTCTATAAATACAAAAGGAAATAATAAACATATCCCAATAAAACAACATGGGATCTAGCCATACATATGTCATAGGGACTCACTTTAGATAGAGAAATAATAGATATTAGTGATGTGGATAGTGTAAGTTTGGCATTCATTGCCATCTCATGAGTAAAATTCTTCAAGTCATTGAGGATATCACATTCTTTCCCATTCAAACATTGATCAAAGATTGAGAATACAACTTATGTTACAAAAAAAATAAAGATCAGCATTTGATGTAATTTTCTTTAGCATGAGCTATAAACTTTGTCTTGGACATCTATTCTTGTGGTGGCTAATTGGGTATGTTGAATGTTTTTAGTATTTAAGGCATTAGTTTGTTTAAATAATTATTGCAATCTTGATTTTTTAATAGTAAGTGGCATTCAAATCCTCGTATATATTGAGAATTATTTGAATGTAGTACTAATTTGATGTTGATGACTATCTAATGTATTGTTACAACTTTTAAAATAGATTATTTTCCTATAATTTGTGGACATCTTTGTTGATCTACCATAACTTATACATTTATTTCCAAGTATTACTCAATGATGCCTTCAACAATCCTCATTTCCACTAACATAGAAATAAATTGCATATAAAATGCTCTTAGCAAGAGTTAACCACTTAATATTATAATTGTATTGAGAACATGTGTAATGTATTTATTTGCAAGGTTTAATGCATAGGTTATTTTATACTTGTCAATTCTATTGAATAATTGTATGTGCCATAAAATTCCATATAAATAACTCTATAATGTTGGACTTATTTTTTGTTTGTTGTCAAGTGGAATCCCACATGTCTTCATGCCAATAGGTTTACAAATATAGGTTTCTATCAGGTATTAAATAATTGCATGTACCATAGGAATTCCATATGATTAACTCTATAACATTGAGAATTCTTTTTTTTTTGTTGACATGTGGAATCTCACCTACTTCATGCCAATAGGTCTATGAAAATAGGTGTATTTTCATCATTGATTGAATTATAGTTGGTATATTTTCTAGTGCATGGTAAAAAAATCCCACCATTTTTCCAATCTAGAGTAAGATAAATTAAAAATATTATAGAAACATAAAAAATAATTTAAATAAAAAAATCTCTAATATTTTTGGTGTTAGACAAATTGTAATGCAAATTCAATATCATCCTTGCTATAAGAGACTAATAATTATAGTATGGTCTCACATACTTGGTTATTTATGATTTTTTAAGTTCTAAATGGTCTGTGTAAATTTTTAATTAGTACAATGGATAATGTGAAATATTCTCCTAATGGAGTGGAGCATCTATAATTTATGATTTAAAATTTTAGATGTAGGTGGAGAGAGGGTGCTCAAAACCATGGGCTAAATTAGGCACCCAAATCATACACAAAATCTAACTCCTAAAATCAAGGTGAGTTAACTAATGGACAAATAGAAATTGGCTCTTCCAACTTGAATGGTCCATTTTGGTCTTATCCTTTATTTTAGAAATATGCTCCTTGATTTTCTCCCAAATCACATTTAACTCCCTTTCTTCATGATATTTCTATAACGACAACTCTTACACATAGGAAGTTGTCATAATTGTATTTAACATCCATGACACTAAGTGAGACTTAACAAATTTCCTAAAACAAACTACAAGTGACACGTAGTTCCCCTCCAAGTGGGATGTCCCAATTATGTGGGTACAATAACAAATAAATATAAATTAATTAATAATTCTCAACATGAGGATTGCAAGGCATATGGCACTTATCCCAACATTGGTAAATGATGCACTTAGTGATATACAAAATATAGTGTACCCTCAAGATTCTAGACCATGTAATCTATTATTTTGTGTGATTGTTGAATCAAAAAATTATTCAAGCTCCAATGTGATGGAAAGGATATTCTACCAATTATAAGAGGCAATGATACACAAATCCCCACTGAAATGGCATGGGATCTAACGAGACATATGTCATAGGGACTCACTTTAGACAGAGCAATAATAGATATTGGTGATGTGGAAAGTGCAAGTTTGACATTTGTTGCCATCTCATGAGTAAAATCCTTCATGTCATCAAGGATATCACCTTCTCTCTCATTCAAACACTAATCAAAGATTAAGACTGTGACTAATATTACAAGCAAAAAAATAAAGATCAACATTTGATGTCATTGCTTTTAGCATGAGTTGTAAAGTTTGTCATGAATGTCCATTCTTGTGGTGGCTAATTGGATATGATGATTTTTTGTATTGTTTAAGGTATTAGTTTGCAACAATAATTATTGTGATCTTTGATTTTTTGATAGTAAGTGGCATCCACTCTAGCATACATTGAGAGTTCTTTGAATGTTGTACTAATTTAATGTTGATCGATATCTAACATGTTGCTACAATTTAAAATATATCGTGTTCCTATAATTTGCGGATATTTTTTTGATCTACTATAACTTATACATATTGTTTCCAGTTAATATCTAATTTTACAGTTTTGGGGGCCAAAATCAACCTCTAGAGCCTTGAAAATTACATTTTTGTGTTCTATAGCCCAAAAATTACTTTTTTTTGTTCTTAACATTAGGATGCAAGTTTGAGACACCTTTCCTAAGACCAACTCCCACAATCAAGACAAGTTAACTAATGATTAAATAAAAACTGCCTCTTCAAACTTGAGCACTCCATTTCAGTCTTAGATCCTCTATTTTTGAAAGATGCTCCTTGATTTTCTCCTAGTTCACATTTAACTCCCTCTTCATGTTGTTTCTATAATGGAAAGTCTTACACACCTTACAAGTTTCCATAGTTACATTTACCAACTTCCATGACACTAAGGGAAACTGACAAATTGCCTAAAATAAACTACAAGTGATGCAATGCCACTCCAAGTGGGATGTCCCAATTATGTGGGTACTGTAGACACCCTAAAATGACCAGGTCTACGAATCACTTGCATTTTAATCAAGTCTGTCTACTCACCTGCATTTCAACGTTAATTAAATAATCTAATTATTTAATTAATTTCATCAAATTCTTCCAAACTCTAAAATTCAACATTAATTAAATAAATCCTCTTTATTTAATTAATTTCATTAAATTCCTCTATATTCTTCCAAAATTAAATAATTTTTATTATTTAATTAAATCATTATCCTTTTCAAATTTCAAGTCTACATTAATTAAATAAATCCAATTATTTAATTAATTCATCAATTTCCTCTTATCTACAATTAAAGAATTTTAATTATTTAATTAAATCATATTGTTCTTCTAAATTTAAATAAATCATGCAAATTTATTTAAATTATCTCAATCCTCTAAAAATAAATAAAATCAAGTATTTTATTTATAATCTTCATATCTTATCTATTCTTCAAAATCATGCACAATCAAGTAAATAAATTTATTTATTTAATTTCAATTATCTTCCAATTCCTCTAAAAATATCATGTTAACTCATGTGCACAATCAGTCTTATTTTTAGAACTCCAAAAAAGGCAAATTACAAGTTAAGTTAATCGGCTTTAATTTATCTTATTTTCATCAACTCATGGATTAGAAGAAAAAACATTCTAATTTATGAATTCAAATCTATCTTTATCAAAAAAGAAATTATCTTAATAAAAATATCTTTTTGTGTGACACATGTCAGGTGCATATTCATCATGAATTCTTGATTTATCTCATCCGTTGATTCTATTGAATTTTCTGGACCATTGATCAATCATGTTTGAAACCTATATAAACCCCCCCTCATCTCCATAACAAATCCTCTTCGATCATTTAGCTATTGAGCACTCTTCGATCATTTATTCTTAGGCATTCCTTAACAGCGAATTGAGCATACATCGTATCATTGAGCACATTGATCTTTTGAGCATGAACACAACCTACATCTGCTTGTTGCAAACATGGTTTTGCAACGTTATTGAGCAATCTACATTCATACAAAGAGAAATATACAATCTAGGTGAAGTCTTTCTTGTTTTAAATTGATTTATTCATTGATATTAGATTTTTACTTAGATCGATCTCTTTATGTTATGGGTAATTGAGTTGTTATTATCATTGCTTTGTGATCTTATCATTCAAAACTCTCAATTTTCCTCATACACATTTTGGCACTCCCAGTAATATCATTTCAAGGATTTTATGAGTTTTATTTTTTAAGTCCACTCATTGGCCTATCCTCAATCTATGACTTCAAACACATGCTAACTACTTGGTTTGTGTGGAACTAATATCACTTTTTGCAGCTTCTTATCATTCAAATAGAGCAAATTGGTTTCTCTAACATGTTCATGCAGGACAAGCTTTGAAGAAATTGCCAAATCTATCAATTTTGGTCTTAAAAACATATTACTTTCTTAAGGGACAATTGAACAATTATTTTTGCAATCTTAGAAAACATATTGCTTTCTTAAGGGATAATTGAACAATTATCTTTGCAAATCTTAGAAAACATATTGCTTTCTTAAGGGAAAACATCTTTTTTACAAATCTAAGTCTTAGGAACATATTGATTTCTTAAGGGACAAAGGACATGAATGCAAAACACTTCAATTTCTTAAGGGACAATTGACAACTGCAATCGTGTGTGTGCCTAATCTAGTTGCACCTTATTTTTCTTATAACAGGACAATTGAACCTTTGATTGACATGCTTGATCTTACAATTTTAGTTATTCCTTTAGAAGGGCATGCTTTTGGATTGCGATTCATCCAAAAGGGATGACCCTAAGTGGAGTTTTCCTTTGAACCGCTATATAAGTGGGATAAGGTGAAAGCCAAGTCCTAACCGACATCAGCCTTACCTTGTGGTGCCAAATCGAAAAGAGGTGTACTAGCACTTTGTGGGAATGATTTTCACATTGTGTGAAGTGTTTGATACTCTTAGTAGGATTGGTTAAAACTTTTAGTAGGTTGTCACATTGCTCATAATGTGTTGGTCCCTCAAAGTTACTAACAACCAATCTAGATAGTGGCTACCTGATCCACCTCCGAACGTTGCAGTAATCATTAGTGCAAGGGGAATCGATTTCAGCGCTCTAGATACTCACCATTGCCTCCCTTGAGAAGAGATAGTATTCCCTTAGCCATAAAGCTTTTGTGACCTACTTGAGCATTCCAAGAGGAGGGTGAGATATCCCCACCTATCATCTCTCGCAAAGATACAAATGTCTGTCACCTATATGGAATGACATTTGGTCGATGGAGAATTAAGTTGTGAGCTGAACTACTGTAATGAACCTTTGTCTCTAGGGATAAAAAGTGTTTGATATTGTTTGAATTGTCTTATACCCATGGAAACATTGGGCTTTTTTGTGAGCCTTGAACATACACTATCTATAGTGTCAGTCCTTTTTGCCACTTTGTTTGATGTGTTTTCTCCTACCAAAGAAAATCTAATAAAAAATTAGATCTAAATCTATCAAAAATTTCCTTATAAACATCACTGACACTACTTCAGCTCCTTTGGTATAACAACAGCTCGCTTTTGGTATAACAGTAGCTTGCCTTTGGTATAACAGTACCTCGCCTCTGGCAGACTACTTCAGCACCTTTGGTATAATAGTAGCTTGCTTTTGGTATAACAGCAGCTCACCTTTGGTATAATAGTACCTCACCTCTGGCAGCTTAGCCCAACGCCTTTGGTAACATAGTAGCTCACTTTTGGTAACACAGTCTTGCACCTTTGGTCAAACAGTATAGCGCCTTTGGTCCAGTAAATTGTTCATCAAAATTATCTTTTCCAAAAACACAACAAAATCCCAGCAAGCATCTCAAACAAAGTATCCTAGTGCATCCCATGGTAACCACTAGACTCCAACAAACTATGAAGGCCAAGCAAGTTGCCCCAAGGAACCGCAAATCACCTCCTCATACACCTCAACCAAGACAATCCAACATGACTCCAAAGGGTACTCCAAAAACACCAATGGAAAGGCCAACCAACTCACAAAATAGACTACAACATGATCAACCAAACAATCCTCAAGAAGGTAATGTACCTTTGATTGATGTAACCCTTTTCACTATCGGCTTGCCTCATGATTTTGTTACACCCGATTATACCACGGTTCAAGTCCCATCTCAAGAAGAGAGACACTTTGAAGAAGGTCAATCCTCTCAAGTAGATAGACATGACCTTGATGAAATCATACAAGATCCTAGAGACATGGCCGCCTTTGACAAAATCCTTAGTGAAAACCAAGATCATTTCTTCTGTTGATGTATAAAATTGCGTAGGTTCTAACACCAACATAGGAAGTTTCAAGAATGTGAGACTTGCTACTTGAAATGACCTCTAGATTTTAAAGAAGCTGGCTCTTCTCTATTTCAATTGGGTTTTGAGCAAAGGGAAAGAAATTAATAGGATTACAGATATAATAAGAAAATCTAATTATGGCGATGCGCCTAAGTAAAAAGTATCCCTTCAATTCAAGCATAGTGAAGCTATTCTCAAGATGTAGTTATATTAAAGAGCAGATACTGCATGATCAATATAAACAAATAGAATGAATATTATCAAAGGCTTATAATCACACAACTTTGTAATGACACAAATGATATCAACCAAGGCACAAAATAGAGTTCTTCTTATTAATCTTCCAGCAACATAAAAGGCATAGATACATTAACTTTCTTATCAAGAACAACAAAATAAAGGCAAAATGACATAAACTGGTCACATCAAAGTCTCTGACTCCTCTTTTAGATTTCTGACTAAAACTTATCAAACATCAATGAATCTATATCTTCTCTATTACAAATTCTACATATTTATAATCATCAATTTGACCCAAGATTGCCTGCAACAACCCGAATCCTCAATGGCCCAACAGAACTGAAGATTACTGGAAGTTCATGGTGGTTATGATCTTCTAAATTTGCAACGGCCGTCCCTCCTACATGCTCATTAGCTGGGGCAAAGTATTATGTGGTACACCACCTGTATTGAGACTCAGACATATGGCGAGACCCATGCGCATAAAACTGAAAAGAAAAATGATAGATGGCAGCGTCCATATCTACTTAGAAACTCTTTTGTCTTCAAAGAAATCAATAGGAAAAGACACTTGTCACATTCTACAATCTCCCAAAAATGATGTGTCTTATCCCGTAGAGCCCTTTAAAACCTGTGTCTTTATACTCGGGTGCCTCCCGTTATGACATTTGTCGCAACCTACTTCATTTATAAATTGAGACACAATAATAATGGCACCCACAACCTTTAAAACTCACTACCCTCAAAGGGAATAAAACTGGGACAAATGGCGGGCCCCACGCTCATGCTAGCTAACATGCAGCAACTTTCGCAACACTGCTGAAACAAATAAAACTTTTGAAAGGTCCTGCAGAAGTTGACACTTGGCGCATTCTACACAAAACTGTGAATTAAAAAGCTTCTCGCTACAAGAGTTGTGAACAAAGCAACTCCTTCTCCACATACCACCACGTGGCATCCTCTGCAAGATTGAAACCAAATAAACTATGGCCCACCATGATTTATGTTGACATCAATATTAATTTGGAAAGAGACACACGGTATCATTCGCATAAAACTCAAAAGACACACGGTGCCCTCCACATACAATGTAGCAAGAAAGGAAGCTTTTTGAGACTGCCTCCACATACGACACATGGCACCACCCACAGTATTGAAACAAAATAAACTATTGATGCTACCTACTACGTGGCGCGCTCCGCATAATACTTGATACTAGAAACATTGTTGTGGCTTTGACACTTGGTGCAACCCACATAGAAACATTTTGAAGACCCGCACAGAAACATTTTAAGACTCGCACAGAAAAATTTGAAGACCCACACACTAAGCTGCAAATATTAAGCCAAAACTGAAACAAAATGTAGAGTTTGACACTCTACAATTCTTGGCAATCATTAGGACTTCTGAGCCTGCTCTGAAAGAACCCAAAATTGACAAAAAGATATGTATTGAAAATAAAACTTTTGAATTATAAATTTTGCAACGCTGTCTGATATACAAACCATTCTAAATCTGAGAGCCCCTGTCTACTCTGCAAATCTTGAAAAGCAAAGTCAAGATTAATTATATCTTTATGGGAAAATGTTTGCAAAATTTGTACCATAGCCTTTAATTGAAATTCTAGCTGGGCCATAGGTATCAACACGGTTTCAACTTCCTTTACTATTGATGAATCACTTAAACCCTAGAAAATTGTCTGATCATTTTGCTTAGTCAAAAGAAGGGCCTTGATGTCATCAATCATCAACACTGTGTTACTATCTAGGAATGGTGAAGGAAGCCCCAGTTGCACCAAATCCTCTATATGTTTCTTCATATTCTTTACTCCTTCCTTCACTATATCTAGGAGCTCCTGACAATTTGTGGCTGCAGAGTTACAACTCAAAACCTCATTGACCTTCTTAGTAGCAACCACTCTATCATTGATACCTACTGTTGATAATGTTTCATCTGTTGTGTCATACAACTTTTTCAACAAAAGTTGAGAGTCAGAAACCCTCAATGAAACATTAGACAAGGTGGCCTACATCGAAGTTTCTACTTTCTTGCACAGTCGCTGAGCATTTAACAGAAAAGTCAAAGATGGCTTTAGCTGGATAATCTCCTCAGAGATTCTCTCCCATACTGAAACATATAACTCTTTTACCAAATTTAGAACTCCAACATTTTGTGGCCTATTAGCCAGCTCAATTGTCAGTTGCTTCGTCCTTTGTTGCTCAGCCATGAGTTGTGCCTGAACTGTACTATTGGCATTTTGCTCATTCAATAATTTTTGTTGCAACTGTGTGGCCTCTTGCAATTTATCTTGATATCTCTTTTCTGAAGTGGCTTTTTCCTATCTTAAAATAGTTACTGCAGTCTTTTCTTGTGCCAGCTCAGTCTTAAGAGAAGCAATCTAGGCCTGTACAACCTGATGTATCTGCAAAGAAACAGTATTCTGCAATTGTTTGTTCAGATTATCAATCTCATTTTTCTTAGATTGAATCTCCCAGGAAAGATTGTTGATAATCACTTTCTCTTGAGCCAAATCATTTTCTACCTTTTGCAACTTCTTGGACACTTTCAAATAGTATGTTGCCATAGCAGTTGTAGTTTCATTTAGCAGCTCAACCCTATCCTATGGCCTAAAGAGAGACATATCCATGGCCACAGCATTCATAGCATAATCCTGGGGCTGCATTTGTTCATTTGGTTTTACCACATTTGGAGACAAATGTGTAACTGTCAATGATTGTTGAATAGGGTCATAAATTGTGTTGTCCTCCTTCATTCTAAAAATGAAAGCTATCATTGAAAGTACATCCTGAACATTTTGGTTAAATTGTGCCCACCCAGTGGGTAGTGTGGGCATCTGAGTATTATCCTCTCCCAGCTGCATCTCTAAATTCAAGAATTTCAGTTTGTTATGTAAATTTGCCCATGTGCCTTGTATTTTGGCAATAGTTGGAAATGTGGCCGTTCTATCATACTACAGGGCCATCATGTCCCTTATGGCCTTGGGCATAATATGCACTACGAAAGAGCCCTGTTGGATAGAATTTTATGGTGCATGAAATAAATTTGCACACAATTTGATTAGCTCAGGACAAGGGTGGACATTTGGGACCAGGAACTATGCCAATTGAGAGGTCCGTTTCCTCATACCAAAAGTCTCAAACTGCCCATTGTTCACCCGGATGAGGCACCTCTGATGTACCCCCTCCCAGAGATTCTTGGTGTTCTGTTGAAGGGGCGTGTCATATATGTCATCTACATAGTCCTTCACCTATTCTGGGTCAACAGATAACCCTACTTCAAGAACCCTAGTTCTTGGATAGGACTTCCTTGGTTGTGCAGGTGCTGAAGCATATGATTTGTTGTTCAACAGTTTATCCATTGACTCAAAAATTCCAAGTCCCTCCCATGGTGACTATGTCTCAGACATATCTGTATCTTTGTGAGAAGAATGCGGAAAGCTTTGACACAGAAAAAAATGAAACTATTTTATCAGAGTGATACTTAGCTAAAAGGCACTTGTTAGGGACAGAGTACGGATGCAATAGTGATTCATAGTAGAAAGATAGAAACAAATGACAGTTACACTTGGAAGGACTTAAAACTTAGCTCATTGGGGCTTATGGAAATAATAAATGACACATCCCATCTTATTAATGACATTAATGCCAAGAAACAGCTAGTGTATCTTTTTGAAATCCACATTGGACGGAGTGTCAGATATGTTATGAGAGTGGCTATCTTTCTAAAAAAATGTGTACTTCTATGAGATTTTAGGGATTGCCGAACAACCTTAACAAATGCAAGGCTAAAAGAGAAGGGGCTTTGCCTTGCTTGACAAGTGTTCACCAAACACTTATTTGAAAGGGAAAGTGGGAAAAGAAAGTGGGAAAACAG
This sequence comes from Cunninghamia lanceolata, assembly GCA_027924645.1. Classification (NCBI taxonomy): domain Eukaryota; kingdom Viridiplantae; phylum Streptophyta; class Pinopsida; order Cupressales; family Cupressaceae; genus Cunninghamia; species Cunninghamia lanceolata. The sequence continues at coordinate 8,600,238 of BSBN01000082.1, forward strand.
AAAAGTGAGAAAAGGAAACAAAACTAACTAACTATGATACATGATGAACCCCTTCTTAAGTGAAAAGTTTTAGAAAGATCCCATTTACCATAATCTCTTCAGGTTCTCCATTCATGGTCTCTAGCTCAAATGAATTTTGTTTCTTGCAAGAACAAACTCTATAAGGGCCCATCCATAATGATTTGAATTTGTTGTGTCGACCCAGCTTGGCAGCTCTTTCATCCCATTTCAATACAAGAGAGCCAACTTCAAAAATGGGATTAGAAGTCTTCTTAGCAAACCAGTCCTTAACCATTTCTCTGATGTTTCATTAGTGATTCATGTGCCTTTTCTCTCTTTTCTTGGAGTTCCAACAGTTCAGCAAGTCTGACTTGCATGGGGCCATTTTCTTCAATTTCTATCTGTTTTAACAATTGCAAAGCAGAAATCTCTAAACTTAGTGGCATTACTGCAGGTATACCATAAACCAACTCATAGGGAGACATTTTAGTCACTTGCTTTGGCACGATCTTGTCAGCCCACAGTGTTGTATTAAGTAACTTATTCCACTCTCTATGATAATTAGTCCCTATCCTCTTTATGAGTCTAATAAGGTTTTTGTTAGTGGACTCTGCCAAACCATTACCCTGTGGGTGATAATTTGAAGAAGTCTTCAAATATATCCCATTTCTTAAAGCAAACTCAGATAATTTAGTTCCCAAAAATGCTTTAGCATTATCTGATATGATGGTACGAGGAGGACCAAACCGAGAAGTTATTCCTTCTAAAAATTCTAGTGTGACTTTTTATGTTGCCTCTTTGAGTGGTACTGCTTCACTCCACCTGGTAAAGTAATCTGTTGCTGTGAGAATCCATTTGTGTCCCATATTTGACACTGGATTAATCATACCAATAAAATCCAAACCCCATTGAGCAAAGGGTTCATCCACAACTATGGGACTTAGAGGCATTGCTGCATTTCTCCTTTTGCCAGTATAAAACTGGCAAGCCTGGCATTCCTTAACCATCTGATGGCAATCTGTAAATAGAGTGGGCCAGAAATATCTTGCTTGTGTTACTTTGATTGCAGTGGTCCTTGCTAAAAAATGTCCACTCGAGGCTCCATGATGCAATTCATGTAATATTCTTTGAGCTTCATCCTTCTCTATATATCTTAAGAGTATACCATCAACATTCCTTCTAAATAAAATATAATCAATTAGTACAAAACAGGTTCCTTGCTGCCTATAGTATATTTTCTTATCATGGGAGAGCTCATTTGGGAATATCCCATACTTCATAAACTATATCCTATTTCTGACCCAAGAGTCTTGGTCAACCTCTTGGAGTTTCAATACATTTTCACTTCCTGTTTCTTTAGTCATTGTTCTTTCCATGTCTTGGGTCATGTATTGGCACGGTTCTTTGCCTCTGACTAACTTGGTGGGTCTTACTTCTACATCATATTCTAGAATCTTTGTTATCCAATTGGCTCTTTTCTTAATGATCTCACCCTCCATAATATAGTCTCTTACACTGGAGTGAGCCACTAATATCATAATCTTATTTCCTGTCACCAAATGTCTAAATTTTTTAAGGGCTTTTACCATGGTGTATGCTTGCTTCTCCACAAAATTATATCTAGACTCACATTCCCTAAGAGTTCTAGAGAAAAAAGCTATTGGATGCTCTCCTTCCTATTGATCATCTTTCTGAGTTAGAATAGCAGCAACACTAAATTCTCCCCCATACACATACATTATAAAAGCTTTAGAGAAATCTGGGTTTCTGAGTACTAGGGCTGTTGAAATAACTCTCTTGACTTCTTCAAAAGCCTATCTTCCTTCTATGGTCCATTCGAAAACTAGATCTTTGTTAAGCAACAGTGTCATTGGTCTAATTAGACCTACAAAATCATATATGAATCAGCTAACAAGGTTAATTTTTCCTAGAAAGGATTGAACTGCTTTCTTGTTGACTGGTAGAGATAGGTTCATTATGGTTGTGACCCTTTCTGGATCAATGGAGACCCCTTCCTTTGACACTATGTGTCCTAGAAGCTTACCCTGAGGTATAGCAAAGATACATTTCTTGGGATTCAGAGAGATTCTGAACTCTTGATATTTCTTAAAAACAACCTCTAAATGGTCAAAATGATCTCTGGCATTCTTAGAAAAAATAGTCAGGTCATCTAGATAGATCAGAATGATCTTATTTATAAGTTCCCTGAATGCTACATCCATTGCACGCTGAAAAGTAGCCCCAATATTTGAAAGGCCAAAGAGCATTTTAGCATATGCAAATGTTCCCCACTTTATAGTGAACGCAGTCTTATGTTGATCTTCATCTGTTAACCAAATCTGAGTGTATCCTGAGAAACCATCTAGCAAGGAAAACCTTTCTGACCCAGCCACAGTCTATAAAATCTATTCCATAGAAGGCAGGGGATAATGATCTTTCAAAGATGCTCTATTCAGATCCCTAAAATCTACACAAAGTCTTATGTCACCATTCTTCTTTCTTACATGCACTAGGTTGGATACCCAGGTTGAATAATTAATTAGGAAAATAATATTTGATTCCAAGAGCTTTTGCAGCTCATCCACCATTAGAGGTTCAATTCTAGGATTCACTGGCCTTTGCTTCTGTCAAACTGGTTTAGATCCTTCAGTAAGCTCTATGGTGTGTTGGATGATATCTCTATTATAACCATGGAGGTCCTCATAGGTCCAAGCAATCACCCTATCATATTTATCACATAAAGCAATCAGCTTTTCTTTTTCCTCTTGGGTTGTTGAATTACCTATTTTCAACTTTCTTCCTTCACTAACTTGGATCTCAGAATAATCTTCCCTATTTGCTTGAAACCTCCTCTTCTCTAGGCTTGCATCTTCTGGATCAAACAAATTTTCTAGAGTAATCAATCCTTTACGGAGTTTATTTGATTTTAGCTGGATAATTTGATCACCGTATGCTTCCTCAATTTTGGGATGTAATTGATCAACAAATTCACCTGATTGTTGTAAGAATGCAAGTACTTGAAGATCATTGTCAAAAACTTGCCAATTTTGATCATTGTCTAGAATTGTTGGTCTTACTATAACCTTAACTAACTCATTGTTAACTAATAGATCACTTGCTAGGTCAAACTGTGAACCAATTTGTGCCACTCTATCTGCTTCTAAATTTTGGGCTCTGGGAACTACCTCAATATTGAAATCCTCAAAGCCATCTATCAGGTTCCAAATCCTGTGTCGATAGGATCTCGTTCTTACATTTTTGGCTATTGCTTTCTCTCTAATTTGTTTTACCACCAGTTTTGAGTCTCCTTTTACTATCAAATTCTTTATTTCCTTTTTCTTTGCCAACATGAGTCCATGCACCAAAGATTCATATTCAGCGTCATTATTGGTACAGGTGAACTAAAAGCGAATGGCTCTTAAAATTTTCTCACCATTTGGGGTAGTAAGGCAAATACCTACTCCAGCACCATTTTTACTCCTAGCCCCATCAAAATTTAGGGTCCAGATCTCTGAGTCTCTTTCAGATTCTCCACTTTATGATATTTCTTTCCTTATAATATTAGGGATTTCTTGGTCTTCTTCAAAAATAACATAAGTGCCTAGACCAGTAGAGTCATAGTTTCCACAGGGATCACTCTACATCATGGTCAATAGCTGATTGTTCTCTTCTTGTTGTTGGTCATGTTCAGTCCAGTCACCTAATTCTTCAACAAAGACTCTCTCCTCTTTATTCATCATGGCATGGGATGCTTCTAATTTTGGGGTTGGTTCATTTGTGATATGGTCTTTGGATAATGGCTCAAAAAATACTTTCATCTTTGTCCCATATTTGGTTCTCAGGATGAGGTGTGACCAATCTAGTGACATGTAACCTCCTATTTTGGCTGTGAAATCTCTAGACAAGCATAAACCAAATATAGGGGGAATATCTATGACTACCACATCCTGATTGACAATTATATTGCGACACGTATATAGTTGTAATGGAAGTTGTTTGATTTTTCCTATAGTTTGAACATATTTCCCATCCAACTGCATGACGCCTCTTGTGAGTGGTTCATACTTTATCTTTAAAGCATCTGCTATCTGCTTTGGCATTACTGTAGTACTGGCCCCAAAATCTATCATTGCATTATGCAGTAGTTTTTTCCCAACTATTAGAGTCAAATAAAAGGGATCTGGTTTAGATTTACCTACCTTAGGTGCATTGTTCAACAGATATGTTGTTTGTAGAGGTACTGTATCTTTATGTTGGAGTTTCCCTTTATCAGTAGCTACTCCTTTAGCACTAGTGTATTTAGAGGCTTCTTGACCTTGCAGAGCTTCCTGTAACAGTGTCTTCTGCTTGGGAATAGCTAACATATCCTAGATTGATATGTGTACTGGAGTTCTTTTCAACTGGTCCACCACGTTTACAGGTCCTAATGCTTGTGTCTTTGAATAATAAGGGTACCTTGTCTTTTCTAGAACTTGTCCCAAGGCTACTTGATTTTGCATAGGCTAGGGCATCTCTGGCCTAGAGACTGGATTGTGATGATTTTGAAATGGAGGAGCTCTGATAATTTCATTATTAGTGACTTCCGGCTGCTCCATCATTCTCCTCTTTGATATGGTATAATAGTCTGACTACACCAATGGTTTCTTTGAAGTGGATGCCTCATTCAAGAACACTAAATCTTCCTCTTCAATCCATGAAAATAAGGCATGTTTGGGGGCTATTTCCTCTTCTTGTTGTATGGACATCCCTTGCATCTGGGCCACCATTACTGCATTTTGAACACCAAGGGACTGATATGGTGGAGTATTAGAGGTTGAGAATTGTCCTTCTAACCCTCTTTGTTCTGCTATCTTTTGCTGCAAATTACCTCTGGTACAGTCTCTAGGCATATGGGCATTGTTGTAGGGAAAGAACCAAGCATTTGTGTCATCTGCTAAGTTATTTTTCCTTGGAACTATTTCTCTATTGGGATTATGAGGAACAGTTTGTAGAGGTGTAGGGACTAAAACCAACTAGTTTGAAGGCTAAGGATTAGTTTGCCTTTGAGGGCCTTGATATTGATTTGGCTGAAAGGGGGGTCTATTTCCTTGGAAACCTTGATAAGGGGGCTTTGAATAGGGATTTTGTTGTCTCTTTAGGTTAATTATCTCATTTGAGAAGGTCCTTAGAATGTTCTTGACATCATCCATTTCAGACGGTTGAGCAGAGGTGGTTGCCTTAGTAGGTTGTTGAGGTACTGGAAATGAATACATGGACACAGGTGGAGCTGTTAGGTTAGGAGCTTCTTGTGGCAAAGGTAGGGTAATTTCTGGGAACATGGGTATAGGAGGCCTTGGGGGCAATTTTCTAGCATCTATCAAGTTATTTTCAGCCTTGACTGCCAACTCATAGGCTTTTGGTAGTGTTTGACCTCTTAGAGACTGAATCATTACTAATATATCAGAGTTAAAAGCTTTGATGTAGAACACAATAGCCATACCTGATAATGGTCTTGCTATAGCAAGAATTCTATCCCAGGTCTTTTAAAATCTTGAGTTGAAATCCGTCATAGCTTCTTGTGGTGCCCTTTTGATAGTGATTAATTGTTGCCACATGGAAGATTTATCACCTTTCTCTTAAAATCTTGCAAAGAAAGCATCACCAAGCTGATCCCATGTAGATAATGTATTTGGAGTGAGAGATCTATACTAGTCTAGAGCCTTTCCTTTGAAAGAAGCTGCTAGCAGTCTTATTGCCACATTCTATTTAGTAATAACATGTACTGCACACACATCAGATACATCTTGTAGATGATCCCCAGGTGTCTTGAAATCTTCTCCACTAAACTTAGGTAGAGCCTTCAAAGCATTAGCTGGAATAGGATCCCAAGTTGCTGGTGGTACTGGGAGAATGAGGAGACTACCAGTATTCCAATTTGCATAGTTCCTTGGAGGTATAGGTCCTCCCATATTTATTCTTTGTGCTACTACAACCTAATTCACTCTTCTCCTTAGAGTAGTTACTAATGGTGGTAAAAGAATGCCCAGATTAGTAGCAGACTGAGCTCTTGTTGTAGGTCCATAGCTCTGGCTCCTTATTACTCTCTAGCTCATACAATCTTGATAGAAACTTCAAGAAAGGTCTCACCAGGCATGCCAAAAACTGTTGATGTATAAAATTGCGCAGGTTCTAACACCAACATGGGAAGTTTCAAGAATGTGAGACTTGCTACTTGAAATGACCTCCAGATTTTAAAGAAGTTGTCTCTTCTCTATTTCAATTGGGTTTTGAGCAAAGGGGAAGAAATTAACAGGATTATAGATACAATAAGAAAATCTAATTATGGCATTGCGCCTAAGTAAAAAGTATCCCTTCAATTCAAGCACAGTGAAGCTATTCTTAAGATGTAGTTATATTAAAGAGCAGATATTGCATGATCAATATAAACAGATAGAATGAATATTATCAAAGGCTTATAACTAAACAACTTTGCAATGACACAAATGATATCAACCAAGGCACAGAACAGAGTTCTTTTTATTAATCTTCCAGCAATAGATAAGGCACAGATACATTAACTTTCTTATCAAGAACAACAAAATAAAGACAAAATGACATAAACTAGTAACAGCAAAGTCTCTGACTCCTCTTTTAGATTTCTGACTAAAACTTATAAAAGATCAATGAATCTATATCTTCTCTATTACAAATTTTGCATATTTATAATCATCGATTTGACCCAAGATTGCTTGCAACAACTTGAATCCTCAACAGCCCAACAGAACTGAAGATTATTGGAAGTTCGTGGCAGTTACGATCTTCTAAATCTACAACGGCCATCCCTCCTGCACACTCTATCATGCCCACATTTCCCATGTGGTCACGACACACAAGCACACGTGTCATGTCCACATTTGTCATGTGGTCATGACACGAACTGTGAAAAACTTTTCTACCTATCCCTAGGAACCCCCTCACACACGTCTGCGTGCTCAGTGGCAATACGCCTAAGGCCTAAACAGGTCAACAAAACCATAAAGGTGAAGGCCATCTAGGGGGTATGCGACACGTAGTGTGTCACGTCTAGGGTTAGACTGGTTTAATCTGAACCCTAAGCTTCCTAGGTGAAGATGAATACCCACATCAAAACCTAACTTAGCTTAGATCGAAAAGTGATAAGTAGAACAATGATAAGATGGTGTGTGATTCAGTGGAATGATGGAATGGAAAAATAAAAATAAAACATTGCATAAAATATACCCTAAGAAACTAGCAAAATTTTAGCAGCATAACGCATTTTCGATAAACGCAAAATAGATTTTTTAAAAATAAATCACCCTTAGGGAATTAAGTAAAAATTAATAATAAAATTAAATCAAACCGATGAGTAATTTCAGAAACGATTTAAAATAAATTAATAAAATAAAGTTAAATGACAAGACATCAATAAGTCCAAGGAGAAAATTGAGTTTGTCATTAAATATAATTTGGCAACTATATTTAATGACAAACTCGAAATCTAATAGAGGGAGGAAGAGAGTTTAAATAACTCTCCCCGTAAAATAATAATAAAACAGATGAAATTGAAAAGATAAAATTTCGTCAAAAGGACATTCATTAACCCTAATTAAAATAATTCAAAGGAATAGGGAAGAGGGAAAAATACTCTTAAACAAAATTTAAATTAAACAACACAAGGCAAAACCATAATGCCAAAAATCAACTAATTCCAACTTAATCTCAATAATTAAGGCAATTATGCCAAGAGTAAAAGAAAAATTAAACAATAAAAGAAAATGATGTTCAAAAATAAGAATAAAATTAAATCCCCTCAAAATAAAGTCCCCAAGAGACAAATAAAACAAATAATAAAAAAAGAAAATAGAGGTTTCAATAAATCATAAAATGAACCCCATAATAAAAGAAACTTCCCAAATTTAAATATCCTCTCAAAAAAAAGGAGAAAGCCCTATCTCAAATTAAATATTGTTTTCTATTTGCCCTAAACTCATGTATGTTATCCCTCATTCAAACTTGCCCTAACTCCCTTATCCTCATCCTTGTTTTCTTATCTCTTTTGCAAGTCTAGGGTTTGAGATGCCATTAGAGGCCATGGAATGAGCTTATTCTTCCTCCCATGGAGGTAAATGGATCTAAAGCTGTAAGTATACCCTACCTCCCTTTTTTTTGACATAAATAAATATGGAATGAGCTAAGGGTAATATTTACAATTACAGAGTGGGTTTCATAGAAATGTCCTCTTGCAGGATTAATGGGCATGGGTCTGATGGCAGCATTAAGGTGGAGCCATGACCGCGAATGGAGTTTAAGGTAAAGAGTGGGTGGCAAAGGGAACCCACAAAGGTGGTTGGGAGGAGAGTCGGTGGTGCTGTGCAGGGAAGGCCGCGGAGGGAGGTAGCACAGAGGAGGGTCGAGGCGCTGGTGAGGAGGCTGCTGGTAGTGGGGAAGCCGCAGAGTGTAGGGTTTTTGGGGGTGTGGGGAGGTAGGGTGGGGCTGTGGGTGTTGCCGCCCATAGTCCCACCATAGTATGTTTACTTAAATCTATAAAAAAATTTTGGTACAATTTTTTTTAAACTGTTCCAAAATAGTCTGCCACAGATCTAGATCTTTTTTTTTGTATTCTAGTTTCGAATAATGTTTACTCTAAATATTAATGCTTAATGACAGTTCTATTATATATATATATATATATATATATATATATATATATATGTTCAGATACATATTCACACAGTCTTTTCACTATAACACAGTTTGATACTATTTTCTACTATGCATATATGTTTATATATGCACTTATATATATATATATATATATATAAGTATATATATAAATGTTCAAAAGTATGCAGGAATTGTGTCACCTCAGGGTTCCCTACTATGTTCAGCACATACACATTAACAAGAACAATGAATAGTAAGCTAGGTTTCCCTTTTTTTTTTTAATTTTTTTATTTATACAGGGTATACATAGTATGTAAAAATAAATAAATAGCAACCTGATAACAAATCATTTCTAGCAACTTGACAGGGAATAACTCTTAGAACCTCTATGCAAGGAGAGAAACTTAAATTTAAACTTCTTTTTTTTTGCACTAAAAAATGTTCTACAACTATGATGTATTCCATACATTAAGAGTATAATAGTAGAAATGTATTTTAATATCTCCTTCTTTCATAGAGTGAAATGAACTTAACCCAGCAACATTCACACACCTAAATACCTCTCTGGGAAGAATATGACAGAAAATTACAACAGCTCATGCATATATATTTTTTTTAAGGAAAATGACAAAAATTTGTTTACACCTGTTTTCACATCCATTTCTCATTACATTACCAACTTCACATATAAGGAAATAGACAGCTACAAATAAATTAACAGAATATTCTCATTACACAAAAATCACAGCCAACTCTATGGCAAGTAACTCACAATTTCTTTTTACAACTATACAATGCACTAAGGCCACTATGGCCATGGCTTTTACATCCAACACAAGAGACTAAAAGAACACCAAAATGCACTTGTATCAACTCCAAGTCTCCACTTAGACCTGCAAGAATCTCAACCAAAGAAAACACTCCAGCCACTTCCAAAAAGCTCTCCTCCCTACCATAGACCCGCAAGTGGGTCACCCCCGAGTTGGGGAGGTAGAGATTCACATAGGTTGAGCACTCCACAACAAAATCAAGCACAATAACACAAAAACACCCATAAGATTAGCACAAAACTCAACTCATAAAAATGAGTTGTTGAGGGTAGGGAATGGACCCCTCAACTAAAAAAGGCTCCCAAATGATAAATGTCAAGCTCATGGCCTCAAGCCAAATAAAATCTCCAAAACACCACTCTCCACAATATCACAAAAATAACCTCCATGGCACTCCTGCCATTCAATAACCTTCTCAACAAAATAAAAGCCCTCAAGGCATAAATACATAGTGTGGGAGAGACCTCAAGGAGGTTCCTTTCCCCTACCCATACAAGTTGAGCATTACCTCCATTGGAGGTGCTCTCACCATAACTCCCATCCCAACAACACAATGCAAAACAGCAAAACAACCAAAACTTTAACATAATACATTAAGTAGCAAGGGTGAGAAAACAAGTTTAAAAGGCCTACCTTCAAAGCCCTTACAATGGAAGCAAGTTGGTGAAGAGCTCCAAGCCTTCCCAAGCCTTCCAATCCTTCAAGCTAAGCCTCTAACTCTCAAAACTCCTCCCAAAAATAGCAAAAAGAATGAAAATTGAGGAGCCCCACACTCCTCAACAAGAGGAGATAATATAGGCCATGAATTTGGCCTTGAGGAATGAGAAGGTGACACTTGTCACCTTCTCCTTCCTCCTCCCATTCCACTTGCAAGGGAGAGGAGGTGTGAGGATGACAAGTGTCATCCTCTCATTCCCTCTCAATCCTCACCTCATCCACTTGTGCTCTCACACGTGTGAGAGGACAAGTGGTCAGGTGGCAATCCCACTCATACCTACAAGAGGATAGGGGATGCCATATGGCATCCTCCTATTCTTTCAAGGAGCCATCTTCCTCCAAGATGCTCTCACACGTGTGTGAGAGTCTTGGGGGAAGCTCCCACACACTTGGGAGTCTTAGAGACCTCCCAAGTCTTCCTTGGGAAAGGATTCCCAAGCTTTGGGAAGGGAGATGAGTCTTTCCCAAGGCATGACTCATCTCCCACTTCCCTTAATTCAAATTTTCGTCACTCTTACTAAACCATGGTTTAGAGTGACCAAACTTGAGTCAAATCTAGGGTTAGATAGTCCAAGTTGACCCTAGACTCATGGGCAACCACCTAGGGTAGCTTTTGGGACTCTAGGGTTCACAAGGAGGGTTAAAAATCACATTAAAATGGCCTCAAAAATAAAATAAATACCAAGTGGTGTAAATCAAGTAAAATTATACAACACTTATTATTAAATAAATAGACAAGGGGTACTAAGGCCGAAATAGCAAAATTAAATCAAGTACTTAAATCATCATTCAAATTCAAACGTGATCCTTATCCCTCTTGGGAATGGATCAGTTTACAGGGGATAACAAAGTGTGAATTCTACCTCTGATTTTCCCGTGGCTAGGGAATGTGAAACCTGCACATCTCGATCAAGTGTCAATCATATCATGGAAATTCATAGCCGAAGCAACTGAAATTAAATTCACGCAATCAAATACAACAATATCTATAAATGCATAACTCCAAATTAAACTGCATTTTTCCATCACATGTCAAATAGTCCACAACACATAAATAACTAAAATCTCACAACAATATAACATCTACTATATCCATATGTCAAACTACAAAATATCATCCAATATGATCAAACCAAATCACATATGTCAAATCAGTGTCCTATCATAATCAGGAGGTAAAACATCAAGTCTGCATAATGAAGCATAGTCACTAAGGTCTGATAATGTCATCAACAAAATAGCATAATCGATCAAAATAAGGGAGGTAAAATAATTGGCCTCACACACTCATTGGCTGGGGCAAAGTATTATGTGGCACACCCCTGTATTGAGACTCAGACACATGGTGAGACCCGCACGCATAAAACTGAAAAGAAAAATGACAAATGGCAGCGTCCACATCTACTTAGAAACTCTTTTGTCTTCAAAGAAATCAATAGGAAAAAGACACTTGTCAAATTTCGCAGTCTCCAAAAAATGATGTGTCTTATCCCGCGGAGCCCTTTAAAACATGTGTCTTTATACTCAGGTGCCTCCCATTATGACATCTGTCACAACCTGCTTCACTTATAAATTGAGACACAATAATAATGGTACCCACAACCTTTAAAACTCACTACCCTCAAAGGGAATAAAACTGGGACATATGGCGGCCCCTGCGCTCATGCTAGCTAACACACACCAACTTCTGCAACACTGCCGAAACAAATAAAACTTTTGAAATGTCCTACGGAAGTTGACACTTGGTGCATTCTGCACAAAACTATGAATTAAAAAGCTTCTTGCTACAAGAGTTATGAACAAAGCTGTAGACACCCTAAAATGACCAAGTCATCGCACTACTTGTATTTCATCAAATCTATCTAATCACTTGCATTTCAAACATTAATTAAATAATCTAATTATTTAATTAATTTCATCAAAATCACCAAATTCTTCTAAATCACATAATTGCGACATTAATTGAATAAATTATCTTTAATTAATTAATTAAATTAAATTCCTCTATTATTCTTCCACAATTAAATAATTTCAATTATTTAATTAAATCATTATCCTCTTTCTAAAATTCAAGTCCACATTAATTAAATTAATTATTTAATTAATTCATCACAAATCTTCTCTTAGCTACAATTAAATAATTTACATTATTTAATTAAATCACTTGTTCTTCGAAATTTAAATAAATCATGCAAATTTATTTAAATTGTCTCAAACTCCTAAAAATAAATAAAATCAAATATTTTATTTATAATTGTCTGTTCCTCAATCATGCACAAACAATTAAATAAATTTATTTATTTAATTTTAGTTATCTTCCAATTCCTCTTAAAATATCTTGTTAACTCATGTGCACAATCAGTCTTATTTTTAGAACTCTAAAAAAGGCAAAATTACAAGTTGAGTTATCTATTCAATCAATCTTGTTTTCATCATATCTTAATAAAAATATCCTTATGGATTGACACATGTCGTGTGCACATTCATCATGGTTATTTGATTTATCTCCTCTGTTGATTCTTCTGAATTATCTGGACCGTTGATTGATCTCTATTGAAACCTATATAAACCCCCCTCATCTCCTTCACAAATCCTCTTCGATCACTTATTCTTAGGCATCCTTTATAGCGCTTTGAGCATACATCGCATCGATTGAGCAACTTTACGATCTTTTGACATTGATCTTTGAGCACTTTGAGCACTTTACTTGCTTGTTGCAAACATAGTTTCGTAGCACTATTGAGCAATCCACATTTACCCAAAGGGAACAATACAAATCTCGGTAAAAGATTTCATATTTCATTGATTTATTGGTAATGGATTTTGTTTAGATTAGTTCTCTTTATGTTATGGGCTTTTGATTTAATTTGTTTTGATTTAGTCAATTTTCCTAATACACAAAAGAAACTCCTTCTCCACATACCACCATGTGGCATCCTCTGCAAGCTTGAAACCAAATAAACTATGGCCCACCATGATTTATGTTGACATCAATATTAATTTGGAAAGAGACACGCGACATCATCCGTATAAAACTCAAAAGACACATAGTGCCCTCCGCATACAATGTAGCAAGAAAGGAAGCTTTTTGAGACTGCCTCTGCATACGACACATGGCACCACCCATAGTATTGAAACAAAATAAACTATTGATGCTACCTGCTACGTGGAGTGCTCTACATAATACTTGATGCTAGAAACATTGTTGTGGCTTTGACTGTGGCTTTGAAACTTGGTGCAACCCACATAGAAACATTTGAAGACCCACGCACTAAGCTGCAGATATTAAGATGAAATTGAAACAAAATGTAGAGTTTAACACTCTACATCTTCTGATTACTAGCCAAACAAGGAGCCAAATTATCTCAAGATTTTGATCTATCCAATCTTAAGGAGCCAAACAAAACCCATGATGCCATAACTACGGTCCAAACCATGTCAACTGTGACCACACCCATACCTGAACAAAGTACAAGGGAGAACAATTACACAATATGAGAATCCCCTTTATCAAAACCCAATGTCAAAGAGACCCATATCTCCACTTCTAACTCCTATGGAGATCTACAAACACTAATAAGAGACTCTACATCATTAAGAAGAACTAGCCAAACAAGTTGCTATAACTCAATCAAACACACAACACACTCATAAAATGCCCACACCAATCACATGTGGAACATTGGCTACCCCTTCACGAGAAGGTTTCCCACCAAATTACAACCCGAGAAACACTTATGTAGCCATGCAACAAGGGTCTCAACAAACACCACCACCAACATCATCAACCCTCTATATCATTAACCCAAACAATGTCATACAACCCCAACCATCACAAAACGTCAACACAACCTATGTCCCTCCACCACAACATTCTTCTACACTCCATCATACCTATCCCCATCTTAGTCAACCCCAACCATCACAAAACACATCTACCTATGTCCCTCTACCACAACAATCATCTACACTAACCTTTTTCAACACATATCTCAATCAACCTCCACCATCACAAAACACATCTACCTATGTCCCTCCACAACAATGATCTTCCACTCTCAACCTAACCCATATTTATCTCCATCCGCAACATTCCCAAAACAAAACTTCTTAAAGCTATGTTCCACCACTGCAACCAAACCCAACAAACTTTAGTTTTCCTCCACCAAATTATTTCTTCACACCACCTCCATAATACCAACAACAGAACTCTTATCTACAACCATCATAAATCCTACATTCTTAACTATTGTCACCCCCACCTCCCCAAAATCAAAGCACTCAAAACCAACCCAATCCAAACCCAACATACAACACATACGACCCTAACCAATCATACGACCCTTATAACAGCAATGCCCATGGCTTCCACTACAATCTTCCATATGGGCAACAACAACCACCTCTAGGACAACAGGAGATGTTTCCAAACCCTCCCACAACTATGGACCTAAAACTTGTAGAGGTTCAACAACAACTATCTGATCTTACGTTGGGCCACACAAAGAAAACCTTCTCTTTGGAAGAAGTTTGTCCTTATCCATTTGATTAGTCATTACCCATGATTCATTTTCCTCATAACTTCACTAATCCCAAATTTGATAAATACAAAGGAAAAGGAGACTCAAAAGACCATCTTGGAGAATTCTATCTCACTTGCTTCAAGGTCTCACATAACGACACATATCTTATGCGCCTCTTTCCTCACAGTCTTGGAGGTCAAGCTACAGAATGGTTCTCACACCTACCCATGGGTATAAAATCTTTTAATGAACTTGTGGAGAAATTTGCCACTCATTTCTCTTACAACACAAAACATGAGATCTCCATGACCGACCTAAGCAATAATAAATAGAAAAATGGGGAAACTTTCATCTCCTTCCTTCAAAGATGGAGACAAATGGCTACCAAATTCCCATTCAAAATACTTGAAATGTTAACATATTTGTGCAGAACCTTAACCAAGAATTAGGTTTTCATTTGCAAATTCTTAGTGCTACAACCTTCGACAAAATTACCTACAAGGGCATCAACATTGAAAAAGCCCTCATCGCTAAAGACATAGTCAAAATCTTCAAGGACAACAAAGACAATGCTCCCTAACAACAATCAAATGACAAACCAAAATTTTGGAATAAAAATAAAAACATGGTCAATGATGGTGTGGTAGATTCTAAACATGTCCAAACACTGCAAACACCCCTTCATCTTAAAAAACCAAGTCAACCTATGCCTTAACAAATCCAACAAAAACAAAGACAACTAAACCAAAACCAACAACGACAACAAGAGCACCCTCAACAAAATTACCTCCACAACGTCAATTCACTCCCTTGGGAGAGCCTATTGAGACCGTTTTACAGAAACTTATAAACAATGGACTCGTCACCTTACCAGATTATCCCCCATATGGCGAGCCTATTTACAAAATTGCATGATACAGAGAAAATGAATATTGTGAGTACCATAGAACCAAAGGACACAGGACCTCATCATGCATGAAACTCAAGCACGTGATCCAAAACCTTATCGACAGAAACCTAATCTCTTTTGAGGATGAACCACCAACTCAAAAAACCAATAAAGACCTCAACATGTACAAGGAGCCATTCCCTAACCATGGTCAAGGTCAAAATCCTGACAAAGGTAAAGGTGTTCACAAAGCTTCATCTTCCTATGACTCAATTGTGGGTTGTTTTGAAGAAAGTCGTGTATCTACCCTCACTATAAAAGGCAAATCTACGGATTTTGCAGTTACAACTCATCATGGTCATGTCACTCTTCATGGTCCTACACCAAGTCTCCCAACCCATTGATCTGATTACAATCTTGTTGAACATCTAGGGAAAACCCCTACACAGATCTCTATCTTGGACCTTCTACGATCATGTCTCGCACATAAAGCTGTGCTCAAAAAAGCCTTACAAGAGTCTTCAGTTCCTAACAACATAGTAGTCACAGATTTCCAAGCTATAATAGGTAACATTGCCTCACCTTATAATGTGGTATTTTCTGAAAAGGACCTCCCATCCCACGATCCATGTCACAACGATGCCCTTCACATTGAGGTTCTCATCCATAACCGCACTATCAAACGCATACTTATAGATGGTGGTGCTGGTCTCAATATCTATTCTTTAAAGTTACTCAAACAATTGGGATACTCTAAGGATCAAGTCAACATTGATCAAAGTATTACAATCAAGGGGTATGATGATGCTAAATGCCAGTTAGAAGGTGTTATCCACTTGCCTATACAAGTAGGCCCTGTTATGCTTGAAACTAGGTACCAAGTCCTTGGCATTGAGTTACCTTACAACATTATCTTAGGACACCCATGGATCCATGCCATGAAAGTTGTTCCCTCAATGTACCATCAGTCTCTCAAGTTTCCATTTAATGGTACGGAGATAACTATCCCTAGAGATCCTAATCCTTTTGAATTCTATCATGTCTTGCAAGGAAGTTATAAGAATTCCAAACAAGTGCCCAATAATGACAAAGCCCTTGAATCCCCATTATATGTCGATTCTAAAAATTTGACAAAAACCTTTGCAACTGAACCCAATCCTCATCCTATTCCTGAAATCAAAGCTCACATCCGTGATATAGGCTTTGGAGAATATGATATCTCAAAATCTTGTTGTGGAGGGCGGATGCCCTTATCCCCTAAAGCCTACGGCCAACCATCCATAGCCAAAGCAACTAAGAAAGAAACTATTCCTCCCCCAACATCTCTAACCCAATTCCAAGAGGGAAAATTATTGGCAGAGGAAATAATTGAAGACATCTCTTCTTGGCTCTACAAAGAGAAAGAACCAGTCACAATACCAGTCAAGCAATATGGCAATGGCTTAAGGATAGTCAAAAACATGGGCTATAAAGGCAAATGTGGCCTTGGAAAATAGAATCAAGGAACAATGGAGCCCATTATTATGATGAAGAAACTAGACAAGAAGGGGTTAGGATTTGGTAAGAAGGTACCACACACCTTAGACATCGAGGATATTCTCAACAAGGTGGCACAAAATTTTCCCACAGATTCAACATCTAATGAGGATATCATCGATGACTCTTCCCTCCATTTAACTAACCTATTCACTAAATCCTCTATATTCATGCTATCATATGTATCCTTAACATCCACCACAAACACCCAGAGTGTAACACTTGTCTACCTTGAACTTATCGATTGGGACCAACAAGGGTCCCCCGTACTAGCTATTTTTCAGAATGACGAAGCTATTGCAGAGTTCATGGGACTCTGGGATGGTATCCCTCTTGGTGGTCACAAAGCTAGTTTTGTAATGGAACTAGAGAAGAATGCTTATTTTGGTTAGAATGCCAAATCCTCCAGTCACAAAAATAGAAATAAAGAAAGATATCTACGTGAAAACCACACTATGGCACCTCTCGATCACAAAATAGTAAAAACAAAGGATGTATCCAAGGGTGAAAACCCAACTGTGGCACCTGAGGATGGAGGATTTGACCTTCCCCTACCATCTAAGTATCAAGAGAAATCAGCTCTCCTAGTGGAAGATTCTACAGAGATAAATCTTGGCATAGAGCAAAATCCTAGAACAACATTCCTAGAAGCATCACTATCAGAGAAAGAACACAAGGATCTTACCAATTTCTTCTTGCAGCACACCATCAATTTTGCGTGGACCTATGCTGATATGCCAGGGTTAGACCCTAAGCTAGTAGTTCACTATCTCGCAGTTGATCCAATAGTTAAACCCGTCAAGCAAAAGCTAAGGAAGATGCATCCACAAATCACTCTCTTGGTGAAAGTTGAAATACACAAATTGTTAGATGCAAATTTTATCAAGCCTATTGATTATCCAGAATGGGTCTCCAACATTGTACCTGTGGCTAAACCCAATGGGGGCATCCACATATGTTCTGACTTTAGAGATCTCAACAAAGCATGTCCCAAAGATAACTTTCCATTGCCAAACATTGATCTCATAGTAGACTTGACTGCTGGTCATGAAATGCTTTCTCTAATGGATGGATTTTTTGGCTACAATCAGATATGATAGTGGAAGAAGATCAGCATAAAATTGCTTTCACTTGTCTGTGGGGTACTTATTGTTGGTGTGTCATGCCATTTGGTCTTAAAAATGTAGGTGCAACCTATCAAAGAGCAATGACAGTAATATTCCATGATCTCTTTCATCACATCATGGAGGACTATGTTGGTTATATACTAGCAAAGTCTTCTAGGGAAGATCACATACATGTTCTAGGACAAATCTTTGACAAACTTGAAAAATATCAAGTAAGACTCAATCCAAAGAAGTGTGTCTTCAGGGTAACATTAGGAAAACTATTGGGATACATTGTATCTCATAGAGGCATCGAAGTAGATCCCACAAAAGTCAAAGCTATAGTGGAGATACCTCCACAAAAGAACCTAAAAGCATTAAGGAGCCTTCAAGGAAGGTTACAGTCTATTAGGTGGTTTATCTCATAGCTAGCACATAAATGTCAACCATTTCAACACTTGCTCCAAAAGGATGTCTCATTTCGATGGGATGATAAGTGTCAAGCAGCATTTGATCAGCTCAAAGAATATCTAGCTACACCTCCTGTCTTAGTGCCACTAGTAATCGATAGACCTTTGATCTTGCTGTTGGGAAAAGACACTATGTGGCTTTATGAGTGTTGTCATTGATGGCAACAAAATCTATCCCACACATCCGCAGCACATAGTATGTCTATACCGGAAGTTAGATTGAAGAGTGTTTTGGTCCGGTGAACAAGAACAGAGCATGCAGCAAGGTCCGACATTCAGGTCTGGATCTCTCAGATGGTGTAACTCAGCAAGTTGCAGACTTGGAAAAGTCAAGAGGAGTATCATGACTACTATATTCTAGAGATTGATCCTTCGGTGAGAAAACATGGAAAAGATATGAGCATCTAAGTGTTGGTTTCCTAACAGGCAGAGCAGACTGAGGAAGAACTGACCAGCAGAGTATCAGACTTCAATCCAGATGAGTAATTGATGTTGATCAAGCTATTTGAGGGATCATACAATATTGGCTGACATGATTGATGACTTCAATAGCTATGATTTTGATATGCATCACATATCAAGCATGGATTCAACCAACAGATCAATATTTTATAAATATATTGAGTATTACAGTTGCCGACTAGAAAGTTGTTGAAACCCTTGGTGCGGATATATATACTAGATGGATTTCAGTATGAAGGTGTGAGCGTGATGAAATAAGGTGCGAAGAAAGGCAGAGATAAGTGTGGAAACAAAAATACAAGTCCAGTATGTGATAGAGCAGCAACACTAGAGCAAAGGAAGAATGAAGTGCATTAGATCAGTATATTGAGCCTAACCAAAACTGAACTTCAGCAATTGTGGATGCCTCTCATTAGTTCAAACACCTGGTTACCTTCTATAAACTTTGTAGACAATGAGTCTCTTGTAGGCATTATGCCTCTTGTGAGCAGTGTGCTCGGGTAGTGAGCCCTAATTGGCAAGTGCCATTTTGTACTTCTTATTCTTTTAACAAAGAATACAATCTTGGGTTAGTCACCCCATGGTTTTTCCCTTAACAGGGCTTTCCACATAAAAATCCTTGTGTTATGTGTGTTGATTTTATTTTTTCTCTCATGATTATGTATGCTTATATGTTTTGATGATGTACTAATTATTAAAGAAGAAAAGAAAGATAAGATATCTGAGATAACTGATTCACCCCCCTCTCAGTTATCTGCCTTGTTTCCAACAATTGGTATTAGAGCCGAGTTCCTCTAAACAGAGCCTAACAGCTTGAGGAAGATCTAGGAAACTCAATGGATATGTATGGTATGAAGGAACAACTTCAGTCTGCCTTAGATGATCTTGAACAATCTCACTCTGAAGTCAATAACTTGAGAGCAAGACTCAAACAAGCTGATGATTTCATAAATGAGCTAAAAGAAAAATTGAGTATCTCTGTGAAAAAAAGAAAGGAACTACTTGAAAAATTAGCAAGTCAGAGTGAAGCCAGTGATACAAATGAAGATTTGAATGAGAAAATAAAGCTATGTGAGAAGATATCAAAAGAGGTTATTATGCTAAGGCATGACATGGAATCAGGGGTTATGAGATTCACCCAAGAAATTAAAGAGAAAAGGAAAACTGAAGATAATCTAAAACAATCCCTTTGTTGGGAATCAAGGTGTCTCAACCTTTGCAAATTCCTAATGTTGTATTTATTTATCCCATGTTGAGTTGGCATAGTCAGCACCTTGTGTATATGCAACAAGGTAAATTTTGGTGACTTTGGCAGCAGCAGTTTCCCCCTTGAATAATTAACAAGTGTCGGTGAGTATCTTTGCACGAGAGAAAGGCATCTTTGGGTGGTCAAGGGAGGTTATGACATGTAAGAGGAATATGATATTTTTAGTTAGTGTATGATGGATTCTATGATAGCTGTAAGGTGCGTAAGAGCATCTGTCATAACCTATCTTGGGACCAGGCGCCCACTTCGGGATGGGATGTTAGACAAGTGTCCTTAGGCGTGGGTTTTGGGGCATGAGTCCAAGATGGACAACCATCTCTAGAAGGTTCCATATTTGCCTTGTAAACTCTATATAAATAGGTGCTTGGATGGGAGATAGACAAATTTTGTACAAGTACTATTATACTACTGGAATATCTCCAGATTCGACATTTGAAGATTCTTGAAAGAGCATTGGCTCTGAAACTGTATTGTAATCTGTTATTGTTTACTGTAATACATTTGAGCTGTGTTTTGGAGTGTGGGGTTTTTCACCCGTAAGGGTTTTCCCCACGTACATCTTGTCTCTCTCTATTATGTCTTCTTTTTGGTTCTTGTGTTTTGTTGTAATATCTCATGTTAATGGTTTAACATTGCTGTAATAGTTAGGATAAAGTTGAATTTGCATAGCCCTCTCCTCATTAGATTAGTGTAGGAAGCATTTTCCACACACCTAACTTCCTTTCACCATTGAGGAGAAAATAGAGGACTGCCACAAAATAGATAGAATAATCAGGTATCTTGAATCGGATCTTGAAGAAGCTAGAGATAATGAAGAACAACATGAGAATCAGATAGACACTCTTAAACAAGATCTTCAAACAACAAATGAATACAAAGAAAAATTCAAGATAAGCTTAGCTCAACTTGAAGTTCTTCTTGAAAGCCAAAAGAGGGTAGATGACAAGTGTGGCTTGGGATATGAGAAAGGTGAAAGCTCTGAATCCGTTCAAAAGAATTTTGGATCAGGAAATCAAAGAAACATGCCTAGAAGACCTTCGGTAAGGTAACCAAATGCTCAAAGATATCCATCCTTCAATGGATATTGTTTCAATTGAAACAACTTCGGTCATAAAGCAACTCAGTGCAAAAGGAGAATGAATCAGACCAATCCATCCTTCTCTAGATAATGTTTCAACTGCAAAAGGTATGGTCACAAATCTCATGAATGTAGAAATATGCAAATAAACAATTCATTCAATGGTAGATGCTTTGCATGCAATAGAATGGGACATATGGCTAATCAATGCAGATCAAGAGGATATCAACCAAATATGCAAAGAAATGTTGTTTGTTACAATTGCAATAGATCTGGTCATATTGCCAAATTCTGCAGAAGTAAAAACCAGGATAAAAAGGGTTCGGTACATCATAATCAAAAACAAGATAAGGGAAAAGGCAAAGTGAATGTGGATGAAGTTCAAAGGGAAATGAGCAATATTTGGGTGAAGAAGAGTACAAAAAATGTTGGAGATGGATCTGCATCAGAATCTGGTGTTGATACTCCTTCCAGAAACTAAACAGATGAGCTCTGGCTCAGGGGGAGTCACAAAGAAAAATAAATTCCCCCAGCCAGTCAATTGGTGCCTAAATTTGGCACATGGAATGTTGTGGATTAAAGGGTTCTCATAAAAATATCCAAATAACCCTCGGCAAAGATATGAAAGATCCGCATGGGAGTTTTGCAAGAATTTAATCATCCGAGATTGATCTGGTTTGATAGCCATCCGGTAAAGTAGGATCTTCATAGACAGATCCGGTATGATTCAAAATTGAGATATCTTGATCTGTGGATCCATGGTATGATTGGAGGAAAGAAGATACATTGTCAATTATCACTGAACATGATTCTAAGTGCAACACAATGATTCAAAAAAATCTCTCTCAGAACAAGGCAACCAGATAACTTAAGTTGTGCATTTATTGCAAAAGGAAATTAGGGTTTGCGAAAGGATAAAAGGGTTCTTTCACTCATCATTTGTACATTTGCATTCAAGAAGAAGAAAAGAAGAGCTCTGCATGAAATTTCTACAACTCTCTCAAAGATCAACCGCAAAATCCATTTCAACTAGCGATTTGTTCTCACTCTTATTTTGAACCCTAAAAGTGTAAAAAGGTACTTCCATTCTAAATTTCTCTCTCTGAATCTTTTACAAAAATGGCTACTCCAATGGTTGTTAAGATCATTGATAGGCCGCGCCCAAAGTTCAAGAAACACCCCTACAAATCCTTAGAAGTTGATCTCTAGGTGTTTTTTCTAGCATTCTGAATGGGTACTGCACATAGAAGATGTTAGGGTTTACATCCACGCCAATATTGAGGAATTTGGAGAATCTAAGTTGATGGACATCTACCATAAACAATTAATAGATGAAAGCTTTGAACTCAAACCTCAATACAAGGCCCTTTGGGATAAGCACTTTGGACATTGCATCCACTTTCCATGTTTTGCAGAAGATGATTGGGTCTGATATGTTCTTAGTAGAATACATGATAATTTCATGTGGTTAATGAATCCCTTCAAGATAACAAAAGATGCCATTAGGGCAGTAACTAGACTACACTCATCCGGTGGGTTACCTACACTCAAATCTATTAAGAACCAGATAGTAAGTGAAGCTACCAGATCTAAGTTTGACAAAAGAGCAATGACAATTGATGACATCATAGATCCAGATGTCAAGTTTGCTTCAATGATAATTGGATATAAGGTCTATCATTCTAGCAGGGAGAACTCTGTGTCTGGGACTGCATTATATACAGCATATCAGATGTTAAGGGAAAATGTAGATTATGACCTATGTGATCTTCTTTTAAACCAACTGTTAGAAAACCTACAAAAGATAAAAAAGGACAAGAAGAACTCATTCAAGTATGGGTGTCTAATACTGTGTCTATTCTTCTACTACATGAATGAGCTGCCCGGATCAAGTGGTTGGGTATGGCAAAATGACAGACCGGTTGCCATACAGATCAGAGACTATATGTATGGACTTGGTGATGCTAAGGCTCAAAGCACAGCGCTCTGGGAGTACTTTAAAAACTTCTAAAATATGATGCAGGCCAGAGAAAGAATTCCTCAATCCATAGTTGAAAAATACAAAGATACAATGTGCTTCATGGTTGACACTAATCAATGCCTAATGGAGGTAGTTGAGCCCAGAATAATGTGGATAATGCCAATAGGTTACGAAGTAGATGAGAAAATCTTGGAGCTACACGTTCAACACCTGTTGAGCTAGCCAAAGGACCCTTAGGCAGAAAAGTTTGGAACCTTTCAAGAATTAAGTGTAAAGATACATGTTGAGCTGAGACAACTGGAGATAAAAAAAGAAAGTTAGAAGGGAAGTAGAGAAAATTGCCAAAAGATATGGCATATCAAAGGAGGCAGTTACTGCAAACAGAGAGAAAATAGAAAGAGCTGAGAAAGAGAAACAAGAAGCAGAAAAATGAAGTATTCTGGTACAAGCCTCTTCCCAGACTAGATCCTCCAAGAGCTCTGCACCTGCCACCCCTAAGAGCTCAAGAGCCTCAAAACTGGAGTCCAAGACATCTGGAAAGGGAGAAAAAAGAATGAAAACAAAAGCCACAAGGTCTTACATAAGCCAAAAGGATGATGAAGAAACAAAGTCTAATGAGGAAGTTAAGAAAATGAAGAAGAAGAAGAAAACATCCAGGGAATCCTCTACTGGTAAAAACAAAGAAGAAGAGGCAAAAGAATTTGTTGAAAAGCCCACTCTTTCTATTGATGATATCATCAAGGCAATCACTATGGATGGAAATCTGCAACCAATAATAGAATTTTATGATGATTATAGTGATACTGACAAAAGGATCTTGGAAGAAGCTACAGTCAGGTACCTGAATATTTATAATAAAGCATTTATTGAAATCATTTCATTAATTCCCAAAAGTCTAGAGAAGGTACTTGAACTTAGAAAAGAGAATGCTAAGGCAAAGGACTTAGAGATCCGAGAACAGATTGCAATTCAGCTCTATCCTTCCATTACTCCAAAGTAAATGAACATGATCTTTAAGGAATGCAAGGATGAATTCCGGAGCAAAGAAAGAATGAACAAACTAATGCTTGGAGAGACTGATCAGGTAGCAAGAGAAATAGAAGACATCCTCCAGAATGCCTTCAAAAGATTCAATCTTTCTATTATAGAGGAAATAGATGAAGAACCTTCTACCATGGATATCGAAGGATTAAATGCATCAAAAGAAGAATCTACTGAGAAAGATGTAGAAGGGTCAAAAGAGATAGATGAGGAGAAGTCTAAGGACTTGGATTCCTCTGTTCCAGAAGAGGAAGTTCATAAAGAAGTTAACATCTCTCCTCCAGATCCCACTGTAGACATTCTAGACTCAGGAACTAAAGGAGAAGAAGAAAAGAGGAGAAAGTGAGTCAAGAAGAGGAGGTAAAGGGAAGAGAAGAAGAACAAATAGAGAAGATCTATGATGATAGTTCAGAGATTCCAAAAGAAAAGAAGACTCAGTCTTTGACAAGAGACACTGCAGAGGCAGTGAAGAATTTCTTGAACAAAGAGTTGATGGAGATAGATGAACCGGAACGTTTCCAAGGACCACTAAATTTTGATTCCCTCTTTCCAGTCCAGACAATGAAAATAGCATCTTTTGCCCAAGCTAAAGCAAAAGAAAAACTTCTAAAATCCCATATGGAAGACTATGAGCTGTTAGAGATTGCATTTGGGATGCTGGAGATCATGCCATCCTTTCAAAAGGATCCTTCGGCCTCTCCATCTGTTAACTTGAAATCTCTAGTAAACTCTATTAGCACCCATTTTGATTCTTTGGAGAAATCAACAGAAGAGAAAGTCTGGAAAGAGTTTTTGGGAAAGAGATTCACTGAAGTACATGGACTCATAGCTAATGATAGGAGGACCTTGGATATTGGGATAAAGAGCCTTGAAAATGCTCTTAAAGATGGTGGGGACATGTACAAATTTTGTCTATCTTGGTCTAAAGTGACAGAGGATATTGAAAAGAAGGTGAAAGAACAAGAAGGTAAACTATCAAGTTTATCTCAGAATTTTGATCCCCTCACTACATCCATAATAAATCAAGAGTGCCAGGCTATTGCCATTATAAATGAAATAAAGAAGTTGGATAAAGAGAAGAAGAATATAATAAGCAAGATGAGTGAACTTAGAGGGATAATTATCCCTAAGTTAGAGGCAATGCATGAGGCCTTAACAGATGCTCAGACCACAACCCGGACCAGTGATCCGGAAGATCGAAGAAGGGCAGAAGCATATGCATTTTTGTTGAGTGGTCACATCTCCATTTTGGATAGGATGAAGCAAAGCTGGGCCATAGAGTATGTAAAGTTGAAGGCCACTTTTGCGGATATACTTAAGTATATGTAAGTATAACATGTATATATACTTATGTGGCTATGTATAGGTTAATTTTTGTAAATTTTGGTATGCAGATTTGGCCCTTTGCCATTGATATCAAAGGGGGAGTGAGGAGTAGTGAAAAATGTGGAATCCAGCTAAGGGGGAGCTTCAGTAAAACAATGCACAAGATAGAGCATCGACCAAGGGGGAGTCTGCTGCGACACTTAGTCATTTTTCACTAAGTGTTGCCATCAATGCCAAAGGGGGAGATTGTTGGCAAGAGACACTGTGTGGCTTCATGAGTGTTGTCATTGATGGAAACAAAGTCTATCCCACACATCCGCAACACATAGTATGCTTATACCGAAAGTCAGATTGGAGAGTGTTTTGGTCCAATGAACAAGAACAGAGCATGCAGCAAGGTCCGACATTCAGGTCCGAATCTCTCAAATGGTGTAACTCAGCAAGTTGTGGACTTGGAAAAGTCAAGAGGAGTATCATGACTACTATATTCCAGAGATTGAGCCTCCGGTGAGAAAACATGGAAAAGATATGAGCATCTGAGTGCTAGTTTCCTAACAGGCAGAGCAGACTGAGGAAGAACTGACCGACAGAGTAACAGACTTCA
This sequence comes from Cunninghamia lanceolata, assembly GCA_027924645.1. NCBI lineage: Eukaryota > Viridiplantae > Streptophyta > Pinopsida > Cupressales > Cupressaceae > Cunninghamia > Cunninghamia lanceolata. Next base: position 8,626,732 of record BSBN01000082.1, read on the forward strand.
ATCCGAATGAGTAATTGATGTTGATCAAGCTATTTGAGGGATCATATAATATTGGTTGACATGATTGATGACTTCAATATCTATGATTTTGATACACATCACATATCAAGCATGGATTCAGCCGACAGATTAGTATTTTGTAAATATCTTGAGTATTCCGGTTGCTGACTAGAAAGTTGTTGAAGCCCTTGATGCAGATATATATACCAGATGGATTTCAGTATGAAGGTGTGAGTGTGATGAAATAAGGTGTGAAGAAAGGAAGAGATAAGTGTGGAAACAATAATACAAGTCCGGTATGTGACAGAGTAGCAGCACTAGAGAAGAGGAAGAATGAAGTGCATTAGATCAGTATATTGAGCCTAACCAAAACTGAACTTCAACATTTGTGGATGCCTCTCATCAGTTCAAATACCTGGTTACCTTCTATAAACTTTGTAGACAGTGAGTCTCTTGTAGGAAGTGTGCCTCTTGTGAGCAGTGTGCTCGGGTAGTGAACCCTAATTGGCAAGTGCCATTTTGTACTTCTTATTCTTTTAACAGAGAATACAATCTTGGGTTAGTCACCCCGTGGTTTTTCCCTTAACATGGCTTTCCATTTAAAAATCCTTGTGTTATGTGTGTTGATTTTATTTCTGCTCTCATGATTATGTATGCTTATATGTTTTGATGATGCACTAATTATTAAAGAAGAAAAGAAAGATAAGATATTTGAGATAACTGATTCACCCCCCCTCTCAGTTATCTGCCTTGTTTCCAACACTTGTATATCTCAACTACAACTGTAGCCCTAGGGGCTCTTCTAGCACAATATGATGAGTCAGGAAAAGAGCATACAATCTATTATATCAGTCAAACCTTGGTGGGTTATGAACTAAATTATTCACCCATGGAAAGAGCTTGTTTAGTCTTAGTGTTTGCTTCCCAAAAGTTGTGGCATTACATTCTAAACCAACACACAAATCTCATAGCAAAAATTGATCCATTGAAGTATCTCCTAGCTAAAGCAACTCTCACAGGTAGACTAGACAAACAGGTCATGATCCTTAGTGAGTTTGACATTGAGTATGTGGATCATAAAGAAATCAAAGGGGAAAGCCCTAGCAGATCAACTAGCAGAAGCATCTATGACATATGTACATCCTCTGGTATCTGAATTTCTGAATGAGAATCTCTTCACTCTTTCTACCTCAGTAATGTGGAAGTTGTATTTTGATGGTTCCTACACATAGCATGGATCAGGGGTCGGCATCCTTTTTATCACACCTTAAAATGATTATATCCCAAAGTCATATCAGCTTGCATTTCCTTGTACAAAAAACATAGCTAAGTATGAAGCACTCCTCATAGGTCTCAACACAACAGTTCAATGGGACATCATAGAACTACAGGTATATAGAGACTCACAACTAGTCATTCGATAAGTTATTGATGAGTACCAAACAAAGGATGAAAAGTTGGTCCCTTAAAAGCAACCAGTGGATGCCTACAAACCATATTTTTCTAGCATCACATTTGAGCAAATTCCAAGAGAGCATAACAAAGCTATAGATTCTATGGCTTCTATAGGGTCACTTATAGAAATGCCTGCAAACACACAAAAATGTGAATTCTTGATCGAGCAATTGTTGATACCAGCCGTTGATGTTCCAACTACTAAAGTCATCTATGAACTTGTTGGTCCCAATTCCCCATGGTACGAAGATATCTACGAATACCTTAAAAATGATACCTTTCCCTTTGAACTATCTACAACCCAATGCAAAATCTTTATCCATCGATCCTCCCGTTACACCATTCTAGGTGATACACTTTATTGTCAAAGTCTTGATGGTATCCTAATATGATGTCTTAACACGGAAGAAGTCAATGCCACCTTACGAGACATACACGAAGGTGTCTGTGGTGCACACTCGACCAAGCCTAATCTAGCTAAGAAGATACTCCACATAGGGTATTACTGGCCTATAATAGAACAAGATGCTTTACAGTTTGCTAAGAAGTGTCTACACTGCCAACAACATGGAGATTTGATTCATGCACCAGCTCACGAACTACAACCTGTGACAACTCCATGGCCTTTTTCACAATGGGGTCTTGACCTCGTAGGACAAATCCATCCATCCTCATCCAATGGCCATAAATTCATCATTACTGCCATTGAGTACTTCACGAAGTGGGTTGAAACCATTCCCATGACTTATATCACCGGTAAACAAATAGCCAAGTTTATCCTTAACTACCTGATTTGTCGGTATGATATCCCTCAAGCCATTGTCACATATAATGGGAGATCATTCAAGAACCAAGATGTCCGTGCCTTGTGCACCCAATACAATATCCAACATTTTTCCACTCCCTACTATTTGTAGAGTAAAGGCCAAGCTGAGGCTTCCAACAAAACCATTCTCAAAATCTTCAAGAAAATAGTCAATGAAGCTGGTCGTGATTGGCACTTGCAACTCAATCTCGCCCTATGGGCTTACTGCACTAGTATCAGAACACCAACTGGTGCAACACCCTATGCCTTGGTCTATGGCTTTGAAGCCATCTTACCTATAGAGGTTGAGATCCCATCCCTCAGAGTATCCATGTAGCACTTGATTGATGGAGAGGAGTATCACACTTCCAGATTAGCTGAGCTAGAACTACTAGATGAGAGGCACCTTGTTGTGCTTAATCATCTCCATGTCTATCAAAACCGCCTTTGGCATAATTATAACAAAAAGATCAAAGATAGACGGTTTCAAGTGGGTGATCTTGTTTTAAAAGAAAATTAGAGAAATTAAGCAGATCAAGAAAAGAAGGGCAAGTTTGAGCCTAATTGGTTAGGACCCTTTGTTATCACAGCAGCATATGGATCAGGGGCTTATACTTTAGCTACACCTGATGACATTCCTTTAGATGAGCCACTTAACAGTGTTCATCTCAAGAAGTTCTATGCCTGATCCTTAGAGTATCTCAAAAAAAAAAAAATCTGTCCTATGGTGAAAACCTGGTAAACAGGTGCCTTAGATAAGTACCATAGTGAAAACCTAGCAAACAGACGCTATGTGTAGAGACAACATCCATCATCTATCGAGTCTTGTTCATTCCATCTCCATTTCAAAACAAACTGCATCCATCCATCCATAATAAAACCGTTGACCTTGTTTGCATTTCCATCTCCCTATCTAGAATAGCTTGGAAATTTGTCCATGTCCATCGTCGTCATCCCACGTCTTGATCTATGTCAATAGTGATCACTATCTTGTCCCATGTCATATTTTCTATGTCTCCCTATCATCCATGGTTATCCTATGTCAGTCAACCACAACAACACCTCTCCCAGAATGGGGGCAACTCTTTCCTTAACCTAGGTCTAGGAATGGATCCTTGTTCATGGTTCACAAAAATACAAACAAGAACCAAAACACCTCCAAACACAAACAAAAGAAAAAATGCATCAACAACCCAAACAAAGACACAAAGCACTTCAACCATCTCCCCACAACGACAACCACTTTTCCTACATCATCACACAAACCAGAACTACATATCATCTTCTCAATCTTAAGGTACCTTGATCCCATGGATATGGGTATGTAGGCAGTCTGGAATATGAAGGAAGTTTCTAGTACTCAGGTACATAAGATCTCATCATTTCACCTACCCAAGCTCAAACACCTTGACCCACTCATCACTCTACCTGAAACTACATATTATCATTTTTTTATTTTTCCTCATAATGTGCCTTGATCCCGTGCATACAGGGTATGTAGGCAGTCTGGAATACGAAGGACGTATCCAGTACTCAAGCACATACGATTTATCATTCTTCTCTCACCTCAATCCATTAACATGTCATCTTTCTAGTCTTTTGTTTATCAAAATCCATCTCACCTCGACTTGACTTACTCAAGAAGCAAAACAACAAACAAATGCATCCTTTCAAAGCAAAAGTCCTTAACAAACTTGAAGCAAAGCAATTTACTTACAGAGACATATACTGTCCTACATATCGATTTCCAACATCAACTAAATCAATCTCAACCAAGCAACAGATCAACACACTTGTCTTATATGACATGTTGCATTTCCTGAAACTAGACATTATCTTTTCAACAGATAACACCCTTTAACAAACACAGCTCCTATGATAAGGTTGTTATCTTTCTAATCCAATCTATCCTGAGCAACCTCTTTGGCAAGAGAATATGTTGGTTGTATGTTTAGTTTGTCAGTTAGTCAATTTGCTTTATGGTTTATCTTTTGTTCTTGTGTCCATTACCAATTCAAGACTACCTTGATTTATCTATATCTTGGTATGTTGCGATGCAGTACGGATTGGGGGCATAATCATTACTTTTTTGTGTCGTGTTTGAGGAATGATCTTTAGCATCTTTCTTAGCAACATATTTATCTTGTGTGTGTTATGACCTAGCATCTTACATATTAATATACTTCTAACATTTATGTATTGAAGTTTATTTAATGTTCAAGACTATGGCTCATTCACATGTCCAACAAGGTTATATTATGTCTAAAGGATCTAAGTTCAAACCGCTTGCTTGTAGAGTCAACGTCCACGCACTTAGATATCACAGTACCTTGGTCATTTATACCTTGGTGGCAAACTATCCATGTCCTATATCAAAAATAAGGATTGCCCTTTATAAACATTTGTGAAACCATTGCAACAAGCTCATCTATTTATCCATGTCATTATATAGTTTTTCAAGCAAAGATCGATCAACATTCTTTCTCTCATATTCTCTTCTATCTCCACTTTCTTCTATCTATCTAGCCTCGTCTTTCCCAATAGAATCTTCTAGTCAAGCATCAACCCAGTTCTTCTATCGCTTCCCTGTCTTTCCTCTCAAGGGGGCATACGCTGGGGCAGCTAGCTACACTAGGGCATAAAAAATTGTATCATGTCTTCAACAATCATTTTCTTTGATGCAATGCTATAAACTACATTACATCAAAGAGGAGCAAAATATAGACACCCTAAAATGATCAGGTCTTCGAATCACTTGTATTTTAATCAAGTCTGTCTAATCACCTGCATTTCAATGTTAATTAAATAATCTAATTATTTAATTAATTTCATCAAATTCTTCTAAACTTCAAAATTCAACATTAATTAAATAAATCCTCTTTATTTAATTAATTTCATTAAATTCCTCTATATTCTTCCAAAATCAAATAATTTTTATTATTTAATTAAATCATTATCCTTTTCAAATTTCAAGTCTACATTAATTAAATAAATCCAATTATTAATTAATTCATCAATTTTCTCTTATCTATAATTAAATAATTTTAATTATTTAATTAAATCAAATTGTTCTTCCAAATTTAAATAAATCATGCAAATTTATTTAAATTATCTCAATCCTCTAAAAATAAATAAAATCAAGTATTTTATTTATAATCTTCATATTTTATCTATTCTTCAAAATCATGCACAATCAATTAAATAAATTTATTTATTTAATTTCAATTATCTTCCAATTCCTCTAAAAATATCATGTTAACTCATGTGCACAATCAGTCTTATTTTTAGAACTCCAAAAATGACAAATTACAAGTTAAGTTAATTGGCTTTAATTTATCGTATTTTTATCAACTCATGGATTAGAAGAAAAACATTCTAATTTATGAATTCAAATCTATCTTTATCAAAAAACAATTATCTTAATAAAAATATATTTTTGTGTGACACATGTCAGGTGCACATTCATCCTGAATTCTTGATTTATCTCATCCGTTGATTCTATTGAATTTTCTGGACCATTGATCGATCATGTTTGAAACCTTGATGCAGAGTGGAACGCAACGGAGGCAACCTAACAGGAAGGAGCTGCCAACAAAACAAACAGCATGATAAACTTCTCTATCGGCTGAACCTCATCATCATATTTCCTAACAACACCAACTGCATCATCATATTTCTGATGATCGCAAATATCCTCCTGTCGACTACTATTTACCTTCTTCGACTGTCGCCTGTCATCATCATCATGATAATCAACGGGCGCAAACATCCTCCGGATGCACTGTTCATCGGGTGCCAAATACAAGCGGCATCATCATGATATTCAATATCACCTTCGTCAGCAGGATATCCAAATATCCGGTTGTCCAAATATCCTGATGACGTTCCACTTCAACAACTTGCCTTCGATGCTTCACTGCCCGACGATACAAGCAACAGCATCATGATATTGTTCATCCGGTTCTTCGAAACCTCCTGATGATGCTAATACAACTTCCTGCCTACGCCGATACCTTTCCACTTAGCGACAACAGGATAAACCCGCATAGAGGGATTTCTTAATATCCTGATGACGATGACGTCATATCCTGATGACGATGACGTCACACATCATCCTGATGAACTCTTCAACACTTAGCCAAAAACTCAACTTTCACACCCGCATCCGTTAGCGATATGCAGATGATGACCTTCCCCGAGAGATGATCCTGACTGCGATATATACACTGAGTATATATCCAACTCAAAACATCATGATGCACCTGCAACATGCAAAATTCAACAACTTCATGACCTGATCCTGATGGCGATGGATTCGCAGATGATGTTGCGGCTCGTTCCGACTGGAAACGCACATGCAGACTCCTGTGTATCCTTCCACTGCATGAAACACTCACAACCGCATAATTTCACAAAGATCATGTGACGACCGGGCCGGATCACCTCCAAACCAAAATCTAACAGTTTATCTTCTAGACCTAGCACATGAGGATGCTAGGCTGATTTACAGCATGCTTCTAACAGATCTCCTGAACAATGCAATGCATAAACAGAAAACACAAATGCAATCTAAGCTATGATACAGGACCATTCCACCGATTTGCAGGATCAACCGGTGGAAGGGTTGAAAGTGGTCATTAGCTTGCAAAACGGAAAGGAAATCAACCCAGATGCAAACAGATAATGCAAAAGACGAGATCTTATTCAATTGAAATTCAATGTCCTGAATACAGCTTCACAATGTCTGAACTGCTCTCCTGAATATCTACTCAACACCAGTACATCAATATCAAAACTATGTCTCAAACTATATCAAACTATATCAAACTATATCAAACTATATCTCTAAAACCCTACAGATCGAAGGTATATATAACAAATCCTTCGAGTACTACTAACATCACTTCCCAGCGGCTGGGAGCTTCCAAGCGGCTGGGAGAGAGGACAACTCAGACTCTCTTATCCCGATCTCTAACTGCCTCTAACTGCCTACACATACTCCTAGGTTGAACTATTACATAGCATCGGTCCAGTGGACCTTATTACATGATAAAATCAAACATACTAAAAATAGACTATCCTGTCATCATGATGATAACTATCCTACATCCTGATCATGTATGTCATCATGCGGACCTATATCCTGATCATGTTATCCTATATCCTGATCATGTACGTCATCATGCGGACCTATAACAAACTAACTGCCTCAAGGAGGCCAGTTGTTAGGTAGGTGCTTCGGCACCAAACCTATATAAACCCCCCCTCATCTCCATAACAAATCCTCTTTGATCATTTAGCTATTGAGCACTCTTCGATCATTTATTCTCAGGCATTCCTTAACAGCGAATTGAGCATACATCGTATCGTTGAGCACATCGATCTTTTGAGCATGAATACAACCTACATCCAGTTGTTGCAAACATGGTTTTGCAACGTTATTGAGCAATTTACATTCATACAAAGAGAATTATACAATCTAGGTGAAGTCTTTCTTGTTTTAAATTGATTTATTCATTGATATTAGATTTTTACTTAGATCGATCTCTTTATATTATGGGTAATTGAGTTGTTATTATCATTGCTTTGTGATCTTATCATTCAAAACTCTCAATTTTCCTCATACACAGGTACAATAATAAATAAATACAAATTAATTAATAATTTTGAATATTAATACTATAAGGTGTATGTCACTTATCCCAATATTGGTCAATGATGCACTTGGCGCTATACAAAATACAACATACCCTCAATGAACTCTAGACCATGTAATTTATCATGTGTGTGATTGTTGAATTCAAAAATTATGCAAGCCCCAATCAAATGGAAAGAATCCAACATCACTTTCTATTATACCAATACAAGAGGAATTAATACACATATCCCAATAAAACAACATGGGATCTAGCCATACATATGTCATAAGGACTCACTTTAGATAGAGAAATAATAGATATTAGTGATGTGGATAGTGTGAGTTTGGCATTCGTTGCCATCTCATGAGTAAAATTCTTCAAGTGATTGAGGATATCACCTTCTTTCCCATTCAAACACTGATTAGAGATTAAAAATATAACTTTTGTTACAAGAAAAAATAAAGATCAACATTTGCTATAATTTTCTTTAGCATGAGTTGTAAAATTTGATTTGGACATCTATTCTTGTGGTGGCTAATTGGGTATGCTGATTTTTTTGTAGTATTAAGGCATTAGTTTGTGTCAATAATTATTGCAATCTTGATTTTTTAATAGTAAGTGGCATGCAAGTGCTAGTATACATTGAGAATTATTTGAATGTAGTACTAATTTGATGTTGATGACTATCGGTAAAAGCCCTCAATTTATCACAAAAGTAAAACAAAGTAAAATGAAGTAGTAATTCACTTAAATACAACATCATAATAACCAAAATAAAAAAATGTAAATAATCCGCTTAGATACAATATTTAATCATAAACAATAACTTCATCAATAAGAATCAATAGAGTCAATAAATCTTCACAAAGAAAATCTCATTGATATAAAACAAATAAGTCTTTAAATCTTACATATTCACAAGCTAAATTCAGGTAATAAGCACTATGAATCAATAGACATAAATCCTTTGGTAACATGCCATAATACATCCAAATAGGTACAATAACAAGTACATCAATGAATAACAAATCAACACTCTCTAGCTGCACGAACCAAGTGGTCCACCACCTACAAACTGAGAGACGAGAACATGGCTCAGGTGCTTTTCCACCCAACCATGAAGTATTTACACTTCCCTGGATCCCTTCATAAAATGAAGGAAACCCAGCCCTGCACGAAATGTCTAGCTACCTGGTAACAACTACAGGAGGGAATACCCAATGCAAGTCTGATGTCTAAAAGTGCAACTCTAAAATGAAAAGCAAATTGATTCACAATAGAATGTCACAAAGATATATATAATAAGTTTTGTGAGACAAAATAAACATCTTTTTCAATGGCATTCCAATTAGATCTAATCATTTCAAGTAGCCTGGACAATTCCTGAAAAGAGGAAAAGCCATCTCTAATATATCCACATTGGGATCCAAGACCAGAAAGCAACCCAATACATTCCTATGAAAATCTACTTCTTTTCCCAAGAAGCAAGAAATGAAATAAATTAAGAATCACCAATTCAAGATTTATAATAAATCAAAACCCATCCCTTTTCCAAGGTATCAAATAAGGAAAAGACATTCACTTTCAACAACCAATAATCTAACTTTTACATACAATTGCATTCAAAAGTTTAAACAAAGTATATAGTTTCAAATCTTTTAATTCATTTAAAGAAGTTATTTAAATTATAGTTTCTATCTTACTGTCATTTTAGTGACATGAGCTATCTAGTTATTTTCTAAGTTTCAATTGGAAATATTTGTACTGTCTAATTTGCAACAGGAACTTCAACTTAAATATTATAGTCCTTCTATCGCAACTGCGACAGGAATTATTGCAAATTGGTAAAATGATTAATAACAGAGTTATGAAGATAGACATATATCATTCATGATAATGGCTCAAAACGGAACGAAAAACAAGTTATATTCAGTGTTTTAGTCATAATGATAATAGGTATAATCATTCAAAATAATTAAACGGCCGTCTAATATCTCCGATATTGTGTTTTCATCATACTTGCTACAATCATTATACGGTGCTTCAGGAAGAGAAACAATGAAAATGAGATAAAAAAATAACTTAATAACAATATTCTAAGTAAATAAGTCTTATTAAACTATGGCCTCAGACTTTGTCGATGTGCTGATTATCAGTTAAATAGTTTCATTACCGTTCTTTTTAGCTACAGCAAGACAAGGGTTTTCCAGTTTGAACTAAGGAAATTGACAACAATAATCATTTGCATAGAAACTACATGAAGTTTATATTTTGATCTAAAATTCAAAGATTTATTGTTCAATCAGAACAAAGGTTGATTTCCTACCTTTCTGTCACCGATTCAGCCAGCATATAGAGAAGGAAAGCAGATATATCATATTTACCAGTCATTTACTAACAGCAATATAGAGTTTTCATAAGTTTTTAACTAGATTAAAAGTCTAGATTTGGGGAAAACACATAAACTATGGTCATGTCTTTACACAGAGGATTGATTTATGTAAACTAATGTTCATTTCAGCTATCATGAAATCAAAATACAGTCATGATCTTTTACCAGCATGCAATAAAATACAGTCATAATGTAAGTTTACCAGAACAATATCAAGCTCTATTCTAGAGGTTTGATTTAACTAACACAAAGGAGGTTGATTTACTTAGTTTTTCTCTCATTCCGGCCAGCGTGATAATAAAATACAGTAATAAGATCATGCTACAGGAACCTACAGTTTTGTCTAAGTTTGATCTCAGCCATCATACAAAGAAGATATACGAGTTGAATCATTTTATTAGTTATTTAACAGTCTATTAAGCAATGTAAGCATAAGAAAATACCCAGAGTTTATTCCTGAAAGAAGATGGTGATTCTGCCTTGGTTGCTCACGTTTTGCTCCATTCGCTGCCACATCCGAACACGTCATATTCCTCTGTAAAAACGCTTAACCAAAACTATGAATTTATTGAAAATATTTCTGGGTTTTGTTCTTCTCTTCTCCAGCTTTCCGGAACATTTTTCAGTTTCAAATTTTGTTTTGATATGAGAAAGTTATCTCTATTTTTCGATCGCTGTTCCTGACTGGCTTTTAAAACGCCTTTTTTTTTTTCAAAAGAAAAACCCCCAATTTAATTTTTGGCGACCCTCTTTTAGGTTTTGGAACTAAAGTCTATATATTCAGCAATCCAAAATTTAGGTTTCTAACTGAAGTTCAATTTCCGTTTGTATGCTTCATTGCCCAATAGAATTTAACGAAATAATGTTATTTTATAATAAAATATTATCTTTTTCAAATTACTGACGCATGAATGACAAAAAGTTATATCTTAATTCCTTCATTCTTTTTCTAATTATAATATTGCTATTTATAATATTATTAAACTATTTTATTTTAAACACAACTATTTAAATAATCACTTACAATTTGCACAACTTATAAATAATTTAATCTATTTATTTATTTTAAAGACATATTGTTTTCCAAACATCCATAATAACAATATTTTATTATTTATTTAATTACACATAATACAAATATATTTCCAAAAAGATATTAAGTCAAAATAATCACATCATGCATTTGAAACAATTAGAAATCACTCATTAATGCAATCAAAGCCATTCAATAATGCATATGCAACTACATGGTGTGTGTGATTGCATCAGGGTAACTCTTCCATTAGTTCTTGCCAAGTGGCTAGAACATTTCTACCTCAGCCATGCTCTTGTCTTTGACGAGTATCTGCATCCAATTGCACTCAATCTAGAAGTCAATAGGTTAGTATCTCAAAAATATAGCGGAAACAAAACATCATAATCATACCAATAATATTTAATATTTAAATCAACTTTCTAATTTATGTAAATATATCTGAACATGATAAATACCTTTACACATGTGTAACTTAATTGAAATAAAACAATCATGGTAAATGTTCACTAATCTGGTATAATAATATTGTTTGTAAAAATGAGACGTGACACTATCTAATGTATTGCTACAACTTTCAAAATAGATTATTTTCCTATAATTTGTGGACATTTTTGTTGATCTACCATAACTTATATGTATTTATTTCCATGTATTACTCAATGATGCCTTCAACAATCCTCATGTCCACTAACATAGAAATAAATTGCATATAAAATGCTCTTAGCAAGAGTTAACCACGTAATGTTATATTATAATTATATTGAGAACATGTGTAATGTATTTATTTGCAAGGTTTAATGCATAGGTTATTTTTATACTTATCAATTCTATTGAATAATTGTATGTACCACAAAATTCCATATAAATAACTCTATAATGTCTCACTTATTTTATTTTTGTTGTCATGTAGAATCCCACATGTCTTCATGCCAATAGGTCTACAAATATAGGTGTCTATTCTATGAAATAATTGCATGTACCATAGGAATTCCATATGATTAACTCTATAATATTGATACTTCTTTTTTGTTTGTTGACATGTGGAATCTCACATACTTCATTCCAATAGGTCTATGAAAATAGGTGCATATTCATCATTGAATTGAATTATAGTTGGTATATTTTCTAGTCCATGGTAAAATAAATCCCACAATTTTTTCAATCTAGAGTAAGATAAATTAAAAATATTATAGAAACATAAAAAATAATTTAAATAAAGATGTTCTCTAATATTTTTGGTGTTAGACAAATAGTAATGCAAAGTCAATATTATCAATGTTATGAGAGACTAATAATTATAGTATGGTCTCACATACTTGCTTATTTATGACTTTTTTAGGTTCTAAATGGTCCCATGTAAATTTTTAATTAGTACAATGGATAATTTGAAATATTCTTCTAATGGAGTGGAGCAACTATAATTTATGATTTAAAATTTTAGATGTAGGTGGAGAGAGGGTGCTCAGGGCTAAATTAGGCACCCAAATCATACACAAAAGCTAACTCCAAAAATCAAGATGAGTTAATTAATGGACAAATAGAAACTGAATCTTCCAACTTGAATGCTCCATTTTGGTCTTATCCTATGTTTTAGAAATATGCTCCTTGATTTCTCCCAAATCACATTTAACTCCCTTTCTTCATGCTATTTTTATAACAACAACTCTTACACACCTTACAAGTTGTCATAATTGTATTTACCAACATCCATGACACTAAGTGAGACTTACAAATTGCCTAAAACCAACTACAAGTGACACATAGTTCCCCTCCAAGTGGGATGTCCCAATTATGTGGGTACAATAACAAATAAATATAAATTAATTCAATAATTTTGAACATTAGGATTGCAAGGCATATGACACTTATCCCAACATTGCTAAATGATGCACTTAGTGCTATACTTTGAAATATAGTGTACCCTCAAGATTCTAGACCATGTAATTTATTATTTTGTGTGATTGTTGAATAAAAAAGTTATTCAAGCTCCAATGGGATGGAAAGAATATTCTACCAATTATAAGAGGCAATGATACACAAATCCCCAATAAAATGGAATGGGATCTAACCAGACATATGTCATATGGACTCACTTAAGATAGAGCAATAATAGATATTGGTGATGTGGAAAGTTTAATTTGACATTTCTTGTCATCTCATGATTAAAATCCTCTCTCATTCAAACACTAATCAAAGATTGACAATGCAACTTATATCACAAGCAAAAAAAAAAGATCAACATTTGATGTCATTGCTTTTAGCATGAGTTGTAAAGTTTGTCATGAACATCCATTCTTTTGGTGGCTAATTGGATATAATAATTTTTTGTATTGTTTAAGGCATTAGTTTGCAACAATAGTTATTGTGATCTTGATTTTTTGATAGTAAGTGGCATCCACTCTAGCATACATTGAGAGTGCTTTGAATGGTGTACTAATTTAATGTTGATGGATATCTAACATGTTGCTACAATTTAAAATATAACATGTTCCTATAATTTGTGGATATTTTTTTGATCTACTATAACTTATACATATTATTTCCAAGTATTGCCCAATGATGCCTTCAACAATCCTCATCTCTACTTACATAGAAATAAATTTGCATATAAAATGCTCTTAGCAAGAGTTGACTAATCTTAATGTTATAACTATATTGAGAACATGTGTAGTGTATTTATTTATAAGGTTTATTGCACATATTATTTTTATAGTTGTCAATTCTATTGAATAATTACATGTGCCATAGCAATTCCATGTGATTAATTTTATATTGTTGGACTTCTTTTTTGTTTGTTGTCATGTGGAATTCCATGTCTTCATGCTAATAGGTTTGCAAACATAGATGCTTATCTCCCATTGAATTGTAATTGTTGGTGTATTTTCTAGTTCATAGTAAAAAAATATTTTTAAATCTAGAGCATGATAAGTTAATAAATTATTATGGACATATAAAAATAAATTTAAAGCTTAAAAATTCTCTAATATTTTTGGGGTTAGACAATAGAAATACAAAATTAACATCATCTTTATTATGAGAGACTAATAATTGATCATTCTTATTATGAGAGACTAATAATTCTAGTGTGTTTAAGACTTTTTTTTAAGGTTCAAGTGGTCCCATATAAATTATCAATTAACATAATGAATAGTTTGAAATATTCTCCTAAAAGAGTGGAAAAACTATAATTTATGATTTGAAAATTTAGTAGGTGGAGAAGAGTTGAAATTATGCAACCAATGTTCAACCACAAATTTGCCACATTACTATATATTGTCCTTCCTCCTTTTTATTATTTTTATATTTTATCTTCAAAATTTAATAATTCTGAAAAAGTTGTAATTTGATTTAAAAAATTATGGGACCACACCTTAGTTCAAAAATAAAACTTTTAATTTTTTTGAAAAGTACGTACTTAAAATGAACTAAGGGAGGGGCTATTATACCTTAAAATACAAATACAAATTCAATAAAGACATGCTATGATTAGCAGAAATTAAATAAATAAATTGGGTAACCTTGGGAAGGTTTAAGACCCCCATAAACTCAATTCTTTTGGAAGTAGAAGTATAGTTGTGTATAAAACTTTTAAATTTTTTGAAAAGTACATACTTAAAAAGAATTAAGTAACCACTGTTATACTTAAAATACAAATACAAATTCTATAAAGACATGCTATGATTAGCAGAAATTAAATAAATTGGGTAACCTTGGGAAGGTATAAGCTCAATTCTGTTGGAAGTAGAAGTATAATTGTGTGTATCCAGATAATGTGTAATTAATGGAAACAAACGGTATGTGGCCTCTTACATACTGGGAGTATGTTATAAGCAACATGTAGACCCAAAATCAGGGTGCCCAACATCCTAAACTATAAAAGGATCCATTTCCGTTTCCATTCGTGTTGGCTGCATCAGCATGCCTGTTTGATCTCTGGTTTTAATTTCAATTTTAATTATTATGCAAATCCTGTTGAGTTTCCCAAATCCGATTCTCTAAAATTATACTGAATATAATACTGTCCTCGAGCCCTGAGACAGTGTATGTACAATGCCAAACAAGACCCTGACAATCATTATTGTACAAAACTACTGTATAAGACATAATTTAAACTGCAGTTTCATACTGCACCAGTAGACCTGGAGTGAATCTAAACCACAATCTTCAGTTCTATTGGGTCAAGCTCAATTAACAATGCCAGGTAGCCACGTTTGAAAAACATGCAAACGAGTTTTTCTAGGCTGCCACGGCAATGAAAGCCGTTAATAAACTCAAATTAAAACAAGGTGGATTATAGAAATTGATAGAGGAAGAATTGAGATTAAGTCATTAATAATGCAGGCCCTCATATGGAGAGTATGATCCAACAAACATTCTCGATCTGTTAGAGGTTATGTAAAGGCCAATGAATGATCTTTAGAACTCTAGAACATGGTTTGTATAGAATTTTTTGGCATGGATTAGCACTTGAAGGTCAAGATCACAAGAAGAAATGTAAAACGACAAGGAATGTATTGGCTTATGCATGTTCCTCTAGATCTGGAAATCTCATTTCTGTAGTCCTGTGATGGGCAGTTACAGGTTCATGTACATGTACTCTCTACGCCCAATAGTAGGATGGCAACACCAATATACCCATTCGAGTTCCAGATAAAATTAGCGGGTCCTATAGTGAAAGCACAAAGGTCCAATGATTTTGTTTTTCGTCTCTATTTCTGGCAAATTCCAATCTTGTGGTCCAGCTTCTCAAGCTATCATTTTCATCTTCCAGGAGCTGATTTATTCATTCATTACCTGGCCAATCTCCTCTCTGTCTTTCAAATTTCTCCATCATGAATCTCGACGGTTGGAACAATTCCGTTTACAGTGCCTAATTGTTCCTCTTATCATGCTACATCTTAACCGAGTAGTTTTGCTTTATAGCAAATCCGGTGAGAGTGTTATGAATCGGGAAACCGAAATTAGGTTAGCCGCTTTCAGAAGACCTCGTTTGGGATTTGGTGGTCTATAAATATCAGTACTGAATCTGACGCGACTGGAAATTGATCAATCGGTGATACAGACATACGGAAAATGCACAGCTTTTCCGGGTCCCTGGGCACTTGAGGGTTGTGCAGGGTCGGAACTGTTCATCTCAGCCCCTTCACCTTTATGAATGCACAAATTAGGGTTTGAAGGTCAGTTTCCGTCAATAATAGGGGTTTTGATTGCGTCAATTGAGTTGGATAGGGGGTTTACTGTCAATCTTTACTGTTTAACCTGCCAATTTCGGGATTCAGCCGTCGAGGGAAGGAAGGAAGGAAGAAAGGTGCCTGAAATTGCTTTTCAAAACTGCAAATTTCGTAATTTCTAGACGAAAGGTGCCTGAAACTGCTTTTCAAGACTGCAAATTTCGTAATTTCTGGAGGAAAGGTCCCTGAAACTGCTTTTCAAGACTGCAAATTTCGTAATTTCTGAAGGAAAGGTGCTTGAAGCTGCTTTTCAAGACTGCAAATTTCGTAATTTCTGGACGAAAGGTGCCTGAAACTGCTTTCCAAGACTGCAAATTTCGTATTTTCTGGAGGAAAAGGTGCCTGAAACTGCTTCCAAGACTGCAAATTTCGTAATTTCTGAAGGAAAGGTGCCTGAAACTGCTTTTCAAGACTGCAAATTTCGTAATTTCTGGAGGAAAGGTGCGTATGATTAGTTAGTTTTCCCGGCCTTGCCTTTTGTTTTACCGATCGAATATGTTTTCGAGCTCATTTAGCACTAGGTTTTGAGATTGAATAAAATATGATTTGAGTTTTAGGTTTTCGAGCTCATTTAGCGGCTTGTCTGTTCCATGGCATCCGGCTCGTCAAACTCACCCTGCGCGGCGTGCAAATTTCTGAGGAGGAAATGCACATCTGAGTGCGTATTTGCACCTTATTTTCCACCGGAAGAGCCGCACAAATTCGCAAATGTTCACAAGATCTTTGGAGCGAGCAATGTGACGAAGCTTCTGAACGATTTGGCGCCGCAACAGCGGGAAGCAGCTGTAACTTCGTTGGCTTACGAAGCAGAGGCGCGGCTGAGAGATCCTGTGTATGGATGCGTAGGAGCCATTTCTGTTCTGCAAAGGCAGGTTCAATATCTTCAGAAAGAACTCGCTTCTGCTTATGCAGATCTCCTTCATTACACCTCTGCTTTCGACAGTGGAGCTTTTCAGCCTGAGCTTTTCATCCCTGCTCAGAGCTGCCTTTCGCCAGGCATTCCGCACTGTTCGAAAGTGCAGATGTTGGGCCGACAACAGGTACTGTTGCAGCAGCAGCCGCCTCTGCAGCAGCCAGAGTTAACAAAAGAGCAAATTTTGGAATTAGCCATGAGAATGGGAGGGTCTTTCGAAGCAGGTCTTTCTGTGACAAAGAGTTATGCGGCCCACAGCCTGCAACAAATGTACCCTTCTCCTTCTCCTCCTTCCAGACCTGGCAGTGGGAGTGGAAGCGCCAGTAGCGGGGGCAGCCTGGGACATTTGTCAAATCCTGAAGAATATTCTCACTGACATTTTATTCAATCTATGCTCCCTTGCTGTTAATATTTGTGGAATATTATATATGTAATATATATGTATGTTGATTCTCCCAACTATACTATTTAATAACTATGCTTTCATCGCAATCTCACCGGATCTGTTCTTGCACCATAGAAGCTTTAGTCTGCTGGTTTATTGGTCAAGATTTAGAGTAGAAGATCTGATATCCTAAGAAATTTGAAAATGTTTGAAGGATATAGTTCTTGATTGTTCCGTGGAAAGTCATTAAAAATCTTCTCTTCATTTCATTTATCTCACAGGATCTGTTGTTGCACCAAAGAAAGCTTTCTTCCAGTTTCATGGTAGTATGTTGGTTTATTGGTTAAGATTTATAATAGAATCTTATGTTGGTTTATTGGCTAAGATTCATAATAGAATCTTACTTGAAAATATCTCAAGGATATTGTTCTTGATCCCTTAAACTGTTTGGTTTTGCAGACAGTCATTAAAAAACTAGATTCATAGTAATATGCTGGTTTATTGGTTAAGATTAATAATTGAAGATCTCATATGATAAGAAACTTGAAAATGTCTTAAGGATACGGCACTAGATCCCTTAGACTGCTTGGTCTCATGAACAGTCATTAAAAAATCTTTCTTTTCATTTCATTTATCTCAAAACTGTGTTTAGTTGTACATGGATATGCATGCATAATGCTCTTACAGGCTCGCTGGGGTTGTTGGGCTCGAGATAAAGTACTGAAATGAAATTTAAGGTTTGTGGCTGAAGACAATGAAATCCCAAAACATAGACGAAGGAATATAATCAATTTTTACCTTTTTTTTAGAAGTTTGAAGATCTGAGCGCCGCTATCTCACCAGATTGTTGTTTTATTTTGAGAAGAGATCCGCAATTATCGCCGGAAATATGGAGTTTCTGAACTTGGTCTAAGCATTAAATCCTGGGACTTGTCTGGCATGCAATTGCAAAGATTAAGAAATATGATTTTTTTTTTATTAAAAGAAACTTCTGCAATTCCTTGTGTCTGTAGGCATGGGCAAATTATAACAGAAATTTCTACAACTCCTTGAGTTTGTAGGCATGGACAAGTGCAAAGATTCATGTATGGAGTGAAACTGTGTTTGGTGTTTGCTTTTTAATTTTCAGGTGAAGATTCAAAATGCCATCTTCCCTTGAAGCTCGGATCGTTTGTAGCGTTGTTCCAACTACATGGTACATTCATCTAGTAGCCTACTTGTGTGGGTTGTAGCTTACAGACGGAGAAAGGTCTTGGCTTGCAGCTTGTAACAGTCACCATTGCCAATATCAGATCTGAGGTTAAAAAAAATTTCATCCTTTGTTTCTTTTTGTTGGTTTTTATTTGACAAAAAAAAAGTCAATTAAGTACTATTGGTTGAAGATCAGATGTTCTATAAACTTGCACAAGTCTCACATATTTTCAAACATACACAGTAATCCAACATATTTTTTTGCCACCACCGGGCAAGTGTAGAAGAATCAGTTACAGGGACTTCCCACTCAACCAATTTCTGCGGTTGTACTCGACTTAAACGCAATCTACAGGGGATTAGCTTTTGAAACAGACTATAAGGCAGTCTCTCCCGTTTCTGAACCTAATTTTTTGGTATTCTTATCAAAGTGTGATTTGCTATTAAAATTTAAGAGTTTGTTTGGATCGCAGATCTACTTTTAGGGCGTCAAAACCAGTTCCTGATGTTTCTAATGCATATGCTAAATTGAAATTCTGCATGGACAAGTTTTAATGAAGTTGTCTCAGCTGTACTCGTTCAAATTTGGATTCTGTTTCCGAAATTGCTGAGTTATTCATTAGTTGTCACACCGTTTTAAAGCTGTAAACTATGGCATCCAATGCCATGAAAATTGTTTAATTCAGATGACCTAATTTTGAGGATTTAGCAGCACCCAATTCCTTTTCAAGTGTTGCAAACTGCAAATTTTCCGCGTTAATGGGTACTTTCGTTCAATCATATGCTTTGGTTTTTTCTCTAAAATTTGACGTACCCTGTTGTGAAATGTTATATCAGTGTAGCCCTTCATAACCACTGTTTTTTCACTTTTGTGATGAGTACCAGTGACTCTCGACTACTTTTTCTAGTCTGAAACTTAAAGACTATCCAGTTATACCATGTTTTACAGGTTAGGTATGGTGTTCGTCAGTTGTAGCCTGATTTCTTTTCCGATTAAACGGACTCTCTGTTGTATAAGAGTTTTTCATTTCTTTTTCTTGAAAATCTGTTTATTATTTTGCACCTGCTAATATTTATTGTAAATGAGTATTTTAGGAACTGGGTTGTTTCTGTGTACTGAAATGGAAGCATTTGCTTATGTTAATTGGCCTAAAGCTATGTTATGCAACCTGTTAATGTGCTGCTTGTATTGCTTCACACGTTTCTGGCTCAACTTTTATAGGAGGCTTAAAAACTCTTAGAATTTTTACAACCGTGCTGCTTATCCAGCTCGTTTTTTTTTTTGTTTTTTTTTTTGGGCAATGAGCCCAACTTAATCCAATTTGAAGGACAAACAAATTCGTTTGAAAGGAGGATTTGTTTATGAGCTATTCCAATCATTTCTTGACATTGATTACAATGTAATTTTCTTCCTTCAACGATTCACCTTGCCAAAAAACCTAAGTGCATGATACATAATAATGATATTAATATGAGAGTGCTTTTGGATTCAACTGTGGACAAAAATATATACAGCCAATAAACTAAATGCATGATACATAATAATGATATTAATATGAGAGTGCTTTTGGATTCAACTGTGGACAAAAATATATACAGTTGAATCTAGAAGCACTCTCAAATTTGTTGTCATGGACTTTGGAAAACTCATGCCTTAAGTATTAATATAGTCAAAATTAGTAGACTGAAAGTGGAGTTGCAATTAATATCTTATACTATTATTTTTATATTTTTAATTTAACAAAATTTTGAGTTGGAGTTATTTGATTATGATAAACTTTGTATACATATTTTGGTTATTTAGATTTTTGTTATCTTTTACTTACCTCATGTTCCCATGCGGCTGCTTAAGTTAATTTTCTGCCTAAATTTTTAATTTTCTGCTTAAATTTAAGCAGTTGGAGTGGCCCCATGCAAATTTATAATTGTGGGAAAAGGATAATATAGAATTTTTCCTATTTTTGTGGAGCAGCTACTGTTTAGGAATTTCAAATAAGCTTAGAAAAAAAAGGAGGGGCTGGAAAAGAGCAGCTACTGTATAATGAAAAATATGCCATGGACTGCATTATGAAAAATATGCCATGTAGCTGCATATAATTCCTTCCCTCTTTTTTTTAAAAAATTTTTTTCTATTAGTTTTTATTTTTTATATAATAAAAAATTTCAAATTAAGATAACTGTTTAAAATAAATAGAAAAATAAAGTTTTATGGGGTCACTGGCTCCACAAATATTTGCTAAAAAAAATAAAGCAGTGGCTACTAGCCAAAATAAGCTAAAAATAAGCTAAGCAGCATGGGGACATGCCCTTATTTAGGTTTTTGTTATATTTTGGTTAAAAAATGTATGGAACAATATTCTAGGTTTGATAGTGACTAGTGCCTTCAATGAGTGACACAAAAAAAACAACAATACATTTTGGCTTCCAAGACAAATGTTGTTAGTTAAACCTTCTCTTTGACATATTTCAAACCTCTTTTGGCCCTTTATTATCTTCCATTTTATTTTTATGTCTCTTTCTCTCATGTTTTACTCATCTAAGTGAAATTGTTAGGACCTTACATCCTAACCCCTTATTATTATTTATATTATTTGTTTTGTGTAGATTTATCCTACATGCATCATATAGAGTTGTAATAGTGCAATGAGTTCATATTAAGTGCATATTTATCTCACATGGGTTCTACCTCATACATCACTTTTTGTTACACTTATATGATAAAGAAATGATCATCCTAAATCATATTTTGTATTAGAGATTTCTCTTGGTGGTTGCCTCCTCAAAGAAGTCCACATTACTTTGTATTTGATTCATGAATATAAGCATATTTGTAGCTATTATTTGAGTTTATTGAGCATTTTTTTTTCATCTTGGTGCTTGTATTTTAATCATATTTTGGAGGTAAGATCTACCAAGTAGTGTCAAACCTCTTTCCAAGGTCATGTTTTATATCAACAACTACATTTTAGTGGCCTACTACAACTACACATTGTATGTTCTTACTTCACCTGACATGGGATCAATTTTATGAATACCTACTAACCCACTTTGACCAAAGTGAATACAAGGACTTCACACTGATTAACTTAAAATAAATACATTCTAGTTGTGACTACTAGATAGTTTAAAATTTTGGCAAACAAGACAAGTGTGTTAGATAATGCTTTTTTAAAGGTTGTTTTATCGATGGCTTGAAGGAAAATATCCACATTGAAGTCAAAATGTTTACCCACCACCTTCATGGAATCTATTGAATTGGTTAAATTAACTAAAAATAAATATTGCACCCAACACCATCCATATAAACCACTACAAGTTAACACCCCATAACCATTCTGGAGATCTCCAAATCAAGGCACCCAACCACCATCAATCAAGTGCCTAACTCTCAAGGAGATGGCATCTCATAGAGCAAAAGGGTTATGTTGTAATTGTGATGAGAAATATACACTCAATCATAATGTATAAAGCACAAACTATATGTCTACCAAATGTTGAGGCAACTTCTATGTCTAACACATTGGACACCTCAAAAGAAAGTCAAGTCGAGGAACAACTTATGGAGATAGGTTTGAGTAATAGCTCTACCACCAAAATTTTTGTGCACACATTAGCATGGATCTGTCAATTTCTAAATGCCCATTATTGGTTTCCATTAAGGCTATGTTTGGATTCCATAAATGTTAATATTGGATTCCATTTATGTTGTTTTTGTTTTTCCATATTACAAATATAGAGTTTTTTAATGCAATTATTAGCTTTTGTTAATGCTTTTTTTTAGAAATTTCCCATTCATTTTTTGCATTTTAACATTTAGAATATTATATTACACTATTGTTGTAACAACTTATAATTTTTTTGCATAAGAAATGTTTGGACATGTAAACCTTAATAGTCTTTCATTTAGTAATATAAATATCTTGACATTGATATATACACTATAGAGATGTATTACTTTGAATACATATATATTTTACATTATTTCAAATGTCTTCACCTCACATGGGATCAATTTTATGAATACCTACTCACCTACTTTGACCAAAGTGAATACAAGGACTTCATAGGGGCACTAACTTAAACAAATACATTCTAGTTGTGACTACTACATAGTTTAAAAATTAGGCAAACAAAACAAGTGTACTAGAAAATGCTTTTTTCAAAGGTTGTATCAATGGCTTGAGGAAAATATCCACATTGAAGTCAAAAAGTTTACCCACCACCTTGATGGAATCTATGAAATTGGTTAAATTAACTAAAAATAAATATGCCACCCAATACCATCCATATAAACCACTGAAAGTTAACATCACATAACCTATTTGGTGAACTCCAAATCAAGGCACCCAACCACCACCAATCAAGTGCCTAACTCTCAAGGAGATGGCATCTCATAGAGAAAAAGAGTTATGTTGTAATTGTGATGAGAAATATACACTCAATCATAATTGTAAAAAGCACAAACTATAGGTCTACTAGATGTTTAGGAAACTTCTATGTCTAACACATTGGACACCTTATAAGAAAGTTCAGTTGAGGAACAACTTGTCGAGATAGGTCTGAGTGATAGCTCAACCCCCAAAATTTATGTGCACGCATTAGCAAGGATCTATCAATTTCTAAATGCCCATTATTGGTTTCCATTAAGGTTGTTTTTGGATTCCATGAATGCTAATATTAGATTCCATTTAGTTGTGTTAGCTTTTCTATATTACAAATACAAAGTTTTTTTAATGTAATTATTAGATTTTTTTAATTTTTAGAAATTGCCCATTTCTTTTTTTGGATTTTAACATTTAGAATATTATATTATATTACAATATTGTTGCACCAACTTTTATTTTTTTGCATAAGAAATGTTTGCACATGTAAACCTTAATAGTCTTTTACTTAGTAATACAAATGTCTTAACATTGATAGATACATTGAGTTTTGTGCATAAAACAAGGTTTTGTAGAGTTGGAAAGGATAAAAATCACATAAACAAATAAATAAGGTTCAAATAGATTTAGTGGAAAAGTATCATAAACTTCTTGTAAAAATGTATTACTTTGAATGAATATATATTTTACATTATTTCAAATGTCTTGCATTTCTTTTATACATTACCTAACATTAATATAATCCTTGCTTAGGAATGCTAAGCTAGAGTATGATTTTGTTACAAGCTAGGTGTCTTTTTAAATGCTCTATTGAAGGTTTTTTAAGAAACAATAGAACTTTCAACTAGATTCCCTTTTGACTTTGAGTCAACTATTATGGTTACATTATAGCATCATGTCTATAATCTCTTATTCCCTAGATAGATTTTAGGCCCTTTGTATATTTTTCATCTTCCTTCACACAACATTCAAATCCCCAAGAAAATAATTCTATCTCTTGCAACTCATATTTTGTGTATTTTTTTTCCACCATTGATTGAACATAGTAACTTATTCTAAATTGGACCAAAAGGTAATGGCAAATTGAAGAATGCAAGCTTTCAAAATTGTGCCAAATTTTTCTTGGAAGAATTTGGTCACCTATGATCTGAAAGCTATCTTTTTATAGTTACTAACTTTAAAACACAATAAGCCTTCCAAATACAATATTAACAAAAACAAATTCTTGTTTCTACAAAAGATAATAAGTACCATTGCATTCTAACATGGTGATAGAATTTTGCAAGCCTTCTAATTTACAATATAATAGTACTTTTTTTCAAACTCTCATTTGTGTGTGAGGCTCTATTAAGTATATACCAAGCTCAAACTCACTAGCCACTCCTATTTTTGCCTTTTCCATTTATTCATATGCCATTATATGCACTTGTATCTTAGGCTCAACCATTCCATCATCCACTTCATTTTGTTCTTCATTTTATAGCATGGTTGCATTCTTTAACTCTAGAATGGAGTCTTCTTCTCACTAGGTTTGGTGAATGTCACTCTTTACAAAAGAAAAATTAAAATCAAGTACATAATTTAGTAGACTATTTCAAAAGTATTACAAGGAATACTATCAAAAACAAGCTACATTGTTAAATTTCTTCTTAGAATGGGAAGTTTCTTGTAATATGTTTTCATAAACACATCTTGCTCTTGGTTTTCCACAATACAAACCAGCAAATCTATGTTGCATGCTTGAGTTGCTCAAAGTATTGTACTATCACCATATATAGATAGAAAAACAAATGGAGGACCTATCACACATTACAAAATTATATAGACCTAGAAAGCCTTATTTTCTTTCAAATATGAAATGATGTCTTTAACCTAGTAAACCAATATCAATTAGATGATGCACTTTAATGGACTCATTATGATGACTAATATGGATAATGTAGAATATGTGGATTACTAAGAAACTTTGAAATGTACCACTCTCATCATGAACTCTATATACACCAACAAAAATTTATTTCATTGCATTATTCACCTTTCTTACATGTGTACTTACAACTAGGTGGAAGATTGGTGCTTCAAGCAAAGGAACTAAGAAAATACCCATAGTTTGTGCCTTACTAGGACTATGAAATGTTAGAAAATCAATTACATCATGGATGGACATAGTACTAGATAGAAATTTCAAAAATCACACAATATTAATTCTCCTTTGAAAGGTTTTAAGCATGGTATTGTTTCTAATGTCCATTGTAGTCAAATTTGGAAAGTTGTATAGACAAGTAGATTCATATCTATCTTTATCTTTTATAGATAAGTTATTTTCCAATGCATCAAAATACATTTTCTATAAGATCTTGGGTTGATTTCAGTATCAACATCTTATCATTTGCTTTGTGCTCTCTCTTTTTCTTTTCATCACAAGACAATAGCATAACTAGGGCACATGGGTCTTTTTCTATTTTTCAAAAACATTTAGCTCAATACAACCTAGGGTGAGTGTGAGATCATGATGGGCCAAATAGTGGCAATGGAAAAAAAATGTTGGATGAAAAAGTGCTAACATTTGAACTTATATTTAGATTTGGATGGAAAAAATGTTAATATTTATAGTTCAAATATGAATTCAATTCAAAAACTCCTTCAAACCACCTTAGATTTAGGCAAGTGGGAGTCCCAAAACTTGTCAAACAAACTTGCAAAACCACCCGTTTAGTGTTATCCTAAAATTTTCCATGACTTCATCCTTAAAGCTAATAGACTTTTTTGTAACTAAATTTAATAAAACTAAAATGATTTTTATAGGAAACTATCAAGGTTCTTAACAAATAATATATGTTTCGTTATAATTTTAATAGGTAATTATTATTAATTTTCTACATACATTATGTCTAATTTCTTGATAGATATACATATTGAAAAACATTCATAACTTAAAATATTTATTCTTTTTTAAATATTTATTTTAATTTTATATATTTTTTTACCATGTTAGGTTGGCCAGAAAATTATTTTTTAATATTTTTAAAAGTCATAGTAAAATTAAAATAAAAAAAATATGCCTCACATCCGTCCTTCACTTAAATTCAAATCTTAGAGGAAAAATATTTTATTTTTCTTATACTTAGGTTGGCCAAAATGACACCTACAAATTTTATGTTTTCCTAAAAATTTTAGTATTGTCTCATTGAAATATTCAATTTTCACCAACTAATTTTAATTTTTAAAAAAAAAAAAGTAACATGAATAAACTACATTCAATTTCCTACAACTTTTATTACTATCTTATTCTTGGATTATATAGATGACTCATTAGTTTTTGACGTGAAGTTACTTAAGTCTATTTTTAGTATTTTCATTTCCATTTAGGGATATTGTTTGGCTCATCATGATTCTACACTCACCTCCTAGTTGGTTGATGTTTTCTTCTTTTTTCCTTTCAAGTATTCAAATACCTTTTCCTAAGTGTTTCTCTTAGATTCGATGTGTTAATGAATTTCTTTGTGCACCAAAATTAATTGTATTGTTAAGCCATACACTACCATCTACAATTCTTTTGGCTAGATCAGATAGTTTAGCTTTAGCCATACCCCGTTTTCCTCTAAAAAAGCTTTCAATGAAATTAAAAATTGACTTCTCATGGAAATCTTCTTGATTCTCCTTTTTTAGAGAGTATGCTAGACCACTTGATTTATACAATTAAAAATTATTGTCCATTTATCCCAGATGTTGTCAAATAAAAGAATAATGATAATTTGTCATAGAGGCTTTCAACATCTATTTTATTAAAAATGTCTAAGACCTACTTCTCAAGACTTTGGCAAATTCATAAAACAATTAGAATGATAGTCACTAGTTTTTGATATCACATTTATTAGTTTTCGTTAAATAACAAATAAGTTTCATTGCTAGTGATGTGGAAAACAAATTCATACCTTCTTATTGTCAATTTTTCTAACCACGCTCACATCTTTTAGGTTTTTTTTAATATGCTTATCAAATACACTAGTAGCAACATATAGGTAGCCATCACTGCCTATAGAAACTTCATTACTATTCCTAGTTGCACATTTCTACCCCTCATAGCAACTCCCCAAAGGTGCCTATGACACCAAACCATCTAGATACTCAACTTTGATTGTAGATATAGATTACAAAACCATAAATGATGTTGTTATAGCTGTATAAGATGCCATATAATAAAGGTACAAGACCATAAACACATAGATGCTACTACATACCAAATAGTAAGAATATACACTTAATTAATGTAGTTGATAAATAACTTAAAAATAAAAAATAGAAATAAAATTTATCCTTATTTCCTCCTAATTCAAAATAGCCATCAAAATATTCACAAAACATTAAACACATACTTTCTAATACCTTCTCTCATTTACTTTTTGTTCATACAAACTTAATATAAAAATATTTAAATATTGATGCTTTTACATTTTCTTTGAATTAAAAATAAATAAATGAGTTGAAAAAGTATCTATCGAACCAAATTCTTTTTATCATTTTCACTTTCCAAAACATTATGTTAAGATATTCCAAAAACAAAAATTGTAAATGTGACATGACTATGGAAAGTGTTTCCTTCATTATTATAACACCTCGTACGTCATCACTTAAATGTTGACAAGGCTTATATGTGTACATGTGTACGTTTACATACATGCACATAAATTTTTTCTAGAGTTTTTTGGAAAGTTCCCAATAAGGATTATAAGCTCTATCAAGGGATCTATGGTTGTGCAAAGTTAATCTTGTGAATCTAATTTTGTTTTATTATTTTCAATTTAAATTTAAGGTAACAATTGTCTAACTTTAGAGGGTATATTTTTCTTATTTGATGTTTTTTATATTAACTAATCATGCACCATTACTTTTAAATATATTTTTATGAAAATTTTTAAATATGTCATAATTGAGAGAGTAAGGGCCATCCAAAATTGAACTTTTGAATTTTATATTTTATCATTTTTTAAGCATGTCTAGTAAGTTCTTGATATTTCACAATCAAGATAAGAAAATAGAATTATATCTTTTGTAATTCAAAGTAAGCGTATAGATCTACTACACTATGTATTTTTTTTCATATCTAATATAAAAAGGGTGATCCATTAAGCATATTTTTTCTTGAATTCCAAGATTTCACATATATACTTAGTTTGATGGGGATGATGATGCGAGTGCTATAAATGGTGATTCTTATTTAAAAACTTTATTGTCAACACACTTTTTGGAAACTTTTCTTTTAGAATAAGTTTGTCAGTAAAGCACATGAGTAATTTTTTATCTATATTATCTAGAGAAGAACTAAAACAAATTTTTTAATATGGATAGAAAATGAAGAAGAATAAAATAATAGTGATTATGGTAAAAATGATAAAAGAATAATAGTGACAGATGACGTTTGAAGCTGCTGTACCAGTGTGATCTCCCTGCTGCTAGTTTGGTGAACTGGCTTGGTTTTATCAGCTAGTCCCTTAGCTGATTTATGTTTTGTTTTGTTCAATTTTTACTGTAATTTCTTTGTTAACTGCTCTCTGTGGTGTGCAGTTGTTCTTGTTTTTTCAGTTGCTATTCTTTTTGACTGGTGTGTAACTATTTCTGTATTTGTTCTGCTTCATTCAATATAAAAAAAAAAATATAATAATCTAAAAAAAGATAGAATAATGATGATAATGATGGTAAGAAAAAGAGGATGATGATAGAGATGAAGAATATAACATGAAGAGATACACTCCCATATCACCTAAGAAGTATTGAAATCAACATCCAATATGAAGTTCATGGATGAGCCCCACTTACTGTTGATCCAAATCCAAATCCAACGGGGTTCTAGGAAGGTATTGTTAGGAATTGATCAAAGTTGCACCTACCATTGATGAAAAACCAATGTTGACATGTGGTCCCATGGATTTTAGATGCTTTCTCATCGAACAAATTCATAGAGATTTGCTAGTGATTGGTATGGCAGGCCTTCCAAGAAATAAATCTTAGTTGACTGTCGGGCCCACCCCCAATAAATCCTCGGATGGATTGAAGTTGTCATGGAGACAGAAAGCATTGGCAAAACAAAGATGCACCGAATTGTTCTAATGTTTGATTCAATGAATGAATAAAATGCAAGGCATGTCTCCGATATGGGTCCCTCACTCTTAAAATTAATGTTTTAAAGAACTTCCATACTTTTTGAACTTCATAGGATACGCTGTTAGAAAATGATTTGCTCACCATCGGATATAGATGAAGCATAATCCTAGACCGTATATTTTCTAAGGAGTGCTTACCATATCTGATAAAAGACAAAAAAGAGTTGTTGAGGATTTCAAGCTTGTGTGGGATATACATGAGGTGAGCCACTAAGAGAGGTGATTCTCTTGCACCATGATCTAGATGATCATAACGACAAAAGTTGGGTGGATGATTTCCAAACAAAGAAAAAAATTCTTTGTAGCCTTGCCAATTAAGGTAGCCAATAGATATTAGCTATTATGAGGAGGTAATTTGTATACAATTGTGATAGATATTAGCTATTTTGGGGCTTAATTAGGCCATTTGTATACACTTGTGTCAGAGAGAGTGAGAGAGAATTTTAAATAAAATTATATTAATATAAGAATCAAATAGTATAAGAGGTTGTCATGGTGGTATATAAAGAGTAGTAATTATATAAAAAAGTTGTTATGGTAGTAAATAACGAAGAGTGTTAAGTATAAATCAAAATAAGAGGTTGTTATAATAGTAAGTAATTAAATTATAGAAGTTAAGCATAAGTAACAACACACTACATTATACTAGTTGCAACCATCAAGGAGAAAAATTACAAAGGAGCCACTAAAGAATAGTAGCACAAAAATATCAGTTGAAGTCTTCAATGACTAGTCACTCAATGGACAGAGCTTCATGGCAAGCTTAAAGTTTCTTGAATGTTCTTGGTATATTGATGGTTTGCCCAATTGAGCAACCATTCATTGTGGAGAGTAGAACAAATGGACCATTGCAAGTACACAATTGGCAAGAGAATAAAATTGAGTATCACATTGATCCTATTTTGCCTAAAGGGATTGAAGCTAGTTCTTAATATTGGTGATCTATGTAGTAAGACCCTAGAGGACAGTGGTCTTCTATTTTACAAGACTAGAGAGATTAACCATTTGCAAGGAAAATGAGGCGAGAAATATATAAAATTCAAGTTAAATGGGGAAGGAGGCAACAAACATGGCTAGACAACAAAGTTTCCACAAGGAGAGGAAGAGATGATAACAAGATTCTTAAACAATATTAAATGGGAAATACTTAGGTTAAGGAGAGCATGGTTCTAGCTCCACCTATGAAGAAAGATGGCATAGAATGAGGAAGAGAACAAAAACTAGGGGTGGCAAGCATGCAAGCAAAGCCAAAACATGTACTTGATGACCTCATGCTTCTTACAAAATGGGCAAGGGTGTGAGGAAAGTAATAGAGGTAGTTGCCAATAGGTAGCTTAAAATGGAGGAGCTTTCATGTGGTAAGTTTTGACTAGGAAATAACTTCAAAATGACAAATATGTAAGTTAAACTAGAATCACATGGAGAGAGAGAGAGAGAGAGAGAGAGAGAGAGAGAGAGAGAGAGAGAGAGAGAGAGAGAGAGAGAGAGAGAGAGAGAGAGAGAGAGAGAGAGAGAGAGAGAGAGAGAGAGAGAGAGAGAGAGAGAGAGAGAGAGAGAGAGAGAGAGAGAGAGAGAGAGAGAGAGAGAGAGAGATTCCACAATGGGGAATAACAAAAAGAGGGCATGAAAACCTATTTAAGCAGGAATGATAAGAAACCATAAAGAGAGAGAAAAGGAGCACTCAACAAGATGAATCAAATGATTCCACTAGATGGAATATGAAGAGAAACTAAGGCCATGGTGGAGAGATAGATCATACCAAACTAACTCTTCAAAAATGGATTGCAAGGATTTCCAAATGTTGTTGAGGAGCATGAAAACTTTGGTCCTAAAGAAAGGTGTGAAAAGCAACTTGTCTTTCTAGGAAACAAATAGCGACCATTAGTAGCAACAATGGTGACTCGATGATAGCCAAGATGCTTCCAAGGACTATCACCAAGAGAAGCACAAATAATCGACTTGGCAATCAATCAATTGCCTTGGTTGAATAGATCTAAGATTCTTAAATTTCCCTTGTCATGGGGTTGAATATAATGGGACTAGGAAGTGGCTTTAACATGCCTTTCTTATTGTCCCATTTATCCCATAAGAAGCCATGAATCAACTGGATGAGTTGCTTTTAGAAAGACTTTGAGGGAAACGAACATGAAGATATATAAACATGGCTAGAAAGAACTTCATTAGAAACCTAAATTTAACCTACCATACAAAGAAATCAATAACTCCAATGTAGTAATCTACATTTGAGTTCTTACAAGAACCGTAACCACATATCATAGAGGGAGACCCTTAAGCAAAATGAGATCCCTAGGTAGTGAGTAACCACACCTTGTTGCACAAGTGGCCATTTAGTTAGGATTGATAGTAGAGCCTGATTTGGGTGGATCATGAAGTACTATGTTTTGTGTGGTCAATCAAAAGCCCAGAATGGAGCAATAGAGATTAAGCACATCTAAGATGCTAGCTAATTCATTAAGATTGTCTTGAAGGAAAACAATTCTATTGCTTTAATTCTATTGTGAGAAATGAGGTTGGGGTTTGAATGGGAGGGAAGGGGGTATGGAAAGATAGTTTGTGAATAAGATAGTCACAAATCTGAGTGGCCGTCTTGCCAATAATAAAATAGGAAATGGACATGTTTAAGTATTTAACTAGTTGATTAAACTCAAAGATAGAACCACTAAGTTGAATAAAATTAGACAAAGGTAAGGATGAATCAACCTTAATGCATACATGGGGGTGTACATATAGGATTACAAACTTATTGGAGCTAGGCTTGCACTATATGGCATTGTTGAGCTAACTTGTGATGTAGTGTAGAAAGGGCAAAAATTACTTGGTTAAGGCAAGGAAACTCAATCCACATAGGATATTTGGATCTAGAAGTGCTCTTAAGATGGAATTTAAAATCCCAAGCTTGCAAGAAATTGGATTGGACACAAATACTCCTAGAACCATACTAGAGTACAGCTTGAGTATGCTTAAGAGACACAAAGAGATAAGAGATGTTTCCATGGACCGAGCCATGAATAACATGTCTATTTGCCAACCTTTTCTATTCTAATGGATTTTAGTCCATTTACAAAAGTCATATTCAATGGGAACACCATGGAGAAAGACAATGATAAGAAGAGAGATTTATTTTCTAAGAATCAATTCAATAGCATCACTAGGGAAATAAAAAGAGATGATTTTACCTTTTTTAATGCCTCCTAGGTTAATTTGTCTATTATCAAGTGATCATGATCCCTTAGTAAGATGGATGATGTAGGATCCATGGTGGTTCACTTAAGGGTGTGAGTTGAAGGAATGTTTGTAGGAGCTATACTGTATTGTTATGATACTATGCATGTTCTAATTTACTTGTAATATGTATGAATAGAGCCTCTAGATCTATATTGAGGATCATTTCTTAGTCTAAAAATAAATTGTATTAGCTTCAACAATTTCTAGTGTATAAGTTGTTTAACCTTTGAAGATGGATGTAAATGAATATACTTTGAATTATTTAATAGATTATTTTGTGGTTGAATTCATCTCTTAATTTTGTATTGTATATTGTTTTTCATTCTAATATAGTTATGAAGAAATAAAAGTGTTCACATCTACAATTTAGGCTAATAAATAAATGTAAATAAGCAAAATTACCCTATATTAATTTTAGAGTTGGGTTGATAAATAAACAAATATAATTGTGATAATTAAATGAGAGGAATTTAGTATCAGTGATTTAAAAAAGTATTGATGATGTGAAAAATTGATTCACCACTATTTTAAAAATTATGCACTTTGTCTAATGAATGCCTCAAAATGTGAGCAACTATAGAGGTTCAATCCGATGCACTAAAGGTTTGATCCTAATCATCATAGACTTAAACTTTGACACATATTTGAATAGGAGAAAAGAGGCTTATGCAAATTATTTACTCTTACATCTAACATTTAGTAGGCTTGTAAGGACTTTTGTGTTTACAAATGTCTTAAGGGAATTTGTTGGATAATTTGGGTTAAGTATCGTGCCTATCTATATTAGCTCTTTCCCTGTCTTGTTTAATAAACAATTAAATCATGTATTATTTATATTATGATGATGTCATAATTAGATATTATTGAAATGTGAATTATGATGATTGGTTGATTTTACCTTTCACTTCAGCTATTGTTACATATTGGATAGGGGTGTGTAACATTTGATTGAAGTGTGTAGGTATAAGTAAAATCCCAATGGTGGTTAATCAAAGATAGAACACATGGTTTAATTGATATTGTAAACCCATCTTACTCTGTGTAAGTGTAATAGGACATGAGATATCAAAACCCATAAAACCATATCTAAATCAATTATGATTCTATATCCCTATTGTGCTAGCCCAACAACATGTTTTCCTTCTTACATGCTCTCATTATTTCCTTATGTGCATTTTGGTTTCTTTAAGTGAAATAAATTTAAATGGTTTAATGTTTGCATTCCCTTGTGTACTTTTATTGCATATTGGTTGCTATAGAGGAAACTAATTAAATAGCCTTGTGAAATGTAGGAATGCATTTCAAATTATAAGATGGACATTTGGAAATAAAATGAAAAAAATAAAGGTCTTCTAAAATGTTATTTTCATATTTTTATTGCAAAAATGAAGTGGGTTTCCTATATATATTCCCTAGGAAGGTTCTTAACATATCAAAAGTGCAAATTGACTTTCAAAACATGATAAAGGGTCTTATAGATATTTGTTAGAAATTTTATTTTATCTTGTATTTGAAAAAGTGTGAAAAGGATCAAAAGGGAAATGAATTTTAGGTATGTTTTATGAAAAAAGGTATTTTATTTGGTTGCTTATTTTCTTTATGAGTTTTTGGGAGACTAAAAAGAAAAAGAGTATTTTCTCGAAAACCCTTTCTTGTTACTTGCTTGAAAAGGAATGGAAGTTTATTGAAGAGGGATTTAAAACTTTCTTGTTGACTCTTTTTGGATTGGGAAATATCTACAACCTTATAACTTTGGATTCATTGCAAATAGAAAGGTATTCCTTGTGATTTTTCCATAGATTAAGGAAATATATGTATGATTTTATTTATGTTTATGTGAAGTAAATTTAAATTTGATAACATATGTGTATGACCATGCTCCCATCTTAATTGGTGATGCATATGGTTTTTTTTTGTTTTGTGTGTGTTTTAGTTAAGAAAAACGAATCTTTTTGCTTGGCAATTGTTAGATGTCATTTTCATTTTGTAGGAAATTTACTTTAAAAAAATACAAATTTTATACCCAAACCCTTGCAAATTTTCTTAAAAATTTTATGTGATTGTAAAAGTGTATTGTTGGGTCAATTTTGGAACAATAGAGTATTTTTAGAATTTAGAATTTGTTTGTATTTCAAATTTTGAAAAAAATTGAAGGTTCTCTAGTGGTGGAATGTAGATATTGGAAAATTTTTATATTATTTATTTTTAGAATTTGTAACTTGTGAATGGTTTTTATTTTTTGGAGTAATGAGTGTTTCTATAGGACTAGATTGATTATTCCTTGGGAAGCATGTTTGCATGTAAAATTCAATTTTCCACGATTGCTCAAACTCTGTTGGATTTTATCTAGGGTTAAGACATGAATGGTTAAGTCATTATGTTATGAATTGAGAAATAGGTTAAGGCTTGGAGTGGCCATGATTTCTAACTCTATTGTATTTTATTTAGGGTTAGATAACATGATTAGATTCATTAAATTAATAAAATCTGGGTTCAAACATTAACTATGAAAAAACTTAAAGACAACATTATTTTCCAACTTTATTGGATTTTATCTAGAGTTGATGCAAATGTTGTAGGTAACAGAACATTACTTTCCAAACTATTTAATTTTATCTAGTTTGATAAAATGTTGAAAAGAATACATCCATTGTGATGAGTTTTACTTGAGATACTCGTGTCTCTAAGGTCCACTTTATGTCTTAGAGGACCAAGGTGAAGACACTTCATGTATTATGTTTCCCTTTCTCTTCCTCTTACATGTAAATTGTGATACTTGTGTGGAACCAATTTGTGAAATGGAACCATGTTTGATTGTGTTGTGTGTTTGAGGCTACTCATGTATGTCATGCTTATGTTTGGAACCACATGTTCATCTCTTAGTATAGAGGGGTGGGCCTCAAGCTTACACATGGCTGGTTAGTGTTGATCACCATTGGGATGAATGATAGGATCATGGTGGCATGTTTTGGAAAGCATGCAAGGATCTCATCTCTCTTTAACTATTATATCTTGAATTATTGTAATTTGTTATGTTTGAGAAAGTTGTAATATAGTTATTGGTGAAATTTGGTTAAGGCATGGAAAAGTGGTGATTGTATATGTACCTCATCTTTGTATTAGACATGTGATCCATCCATGTTTGGGATGGGATCTCTCATTTGTAACCATGTAAGAATTATGATTTATGTGGAAATTAAATCTTGTTTTGGAATTAAATATCATGATTGTTTGTATATCCTAATGTGCACTTGTGAAGGAAAAATGATGGATTAATCATGTTATGTTTCATTTAGATGTTGCGAATGTATAGAAATCAATAATATATGTTTCTTTCCTCAATTCTTCAATTTGGAAGTTGTACATGATTGCATGTCCCATTATCACATTTTGAGTTGATGAATGCTTGCATATGGACAATGCATTTTTTGATAAAATAAATATTAGTGTTTTGTGAGTTTTAAGGATGTCATAATGTGGCTTAAGATATTTTAAGTTGGTTGTTCAACCATTCTTTATTACATCATAAATCAAGAAAGTTATGCCATGTCTTGTGTAGGTTGCTTTAGGCTTGCCTAGGCCTTGCCCTTCACTCATTTTGGGGATTTGTGCCTTGTTCATGGATTTGTTATGAGGATGTTTGAGTGTTTTAAATGCATCCTTGGGTTTTTTTGAGGTCTTGAAAATGTTTTGGATAAACTTTAGTATGGGATTTAGTTCTTTCCATTCTTTCTTGTCATTAGTGTAGATGATGTGAGTTGAGAACTTCATCATCGATTGTGAGGAGGTTATATCTCCTTTTCTCATTGTGTTGACATCATTCCATGATGTTTGTGTAAGTATTCTACTTGTGTTTCTATGCTGGTGTGCATTGACCTTGTGTCATCATGCACTTCATGGTGTTGTGTGCATTGGTCATGATGTTGTTCAATTTTAACATCATTGTGTGTGTGAGCTTGTGATTGTGACATGTGTTTGTTGCAATTGTAATGTGAAAAATTTATTTGTTCATGTTTTGTCTGCTATTGTCTTGGTGTAAAATTTGGGACATTACACCAAATTTTCCTATGTCAGACCCCTAGATCAATTGACTTTACAAATTTAAGAAAATATTCGATCATAATTCATACACAAACATGTAGCTGATGTATATGTAAACTATGTAGATTCAACTCTTTTGTCCTTGTAGAAATTGAAATTTCTCTAGATGTTCATTTTGTTACCAAACTTCACTATATGAATTAATGTCACATTGAATTTCATAAGAAATACCAAGACATAGCAACATGCTTGATAAATGTGTGTTAAGTTGGCTCATAACTAATAATAGGAAGAAGTGGGAAAATTAGAATTAGAATTTAAAAAATTAAAGTTGAGGCTCATTCCTACATGTCATGGGATCGATCCTAAGTGGTGTAGAAATGAACTTGGGAAGTGAATTAAAAATCTTTAGGTAGGGAACAAATACAGTGTGGTAAGTGCAAATGGAGCATAATAAATGAGGGGTAAGTGATGACTGTGTGGGAATAACCGTATGTAGGAGGAAATAGGGATGCAAAGGGATTGAGGCATGAGCCAAAAATAGAAAAGAGTGTACCACTATTTGAAATGTAATTGCATTTAATTCATTCCACTAAGGTGGACATAAAACTAAATAAGAAATGGAATGGGTACATATATTTCACTAGTACATCTATATTGAATCCCTACCTTTTACATTATAGAATAATTGTGTTATTGAAACAATTGTCAATGGTTTTTTTATTGTAAGTTGAGTGTTATGGAATAATTAATTGGGTGAGTGCAGGAACATCATGGGCCAAACAGTGGCAATAGGAAAAAGAATGTGTTTTTACTTAGCTAAAATCTTGAAATGGATATTTGACTTTTTAAATGGGTCAGCTAAAAAGTTTATTTTGGTTTGGTGATACCAAACCAAAATGGATATCCGTTAGTAGCAGATATCTGTTACTAAGAAACATATATCCTTTTTTCTTCCCCCAATATTGCCAAAAAGTATTACATATATTGTGACCCTCAGGTTTGGAACACACAAAGCTCCAGAGGAAAATGAATATTAGAGAGGGGATAACAGATATCAGAGAGGGGATAATGGATATCGCTTATTTGGAAGATAAAATTTCTCCTATATTTAAGAGCTACATATAGGTAAGTTTTTGGTTTCTTCTTTTTGAGTTTTTTCAACATTAAATCGACATGTTTGACAAGATTTAGGGTTTTCAATTGTTGATTGTAAGCATTAGTTTTGAATTCAATTTTGAATGTAATTTAGTAATTTTCATTGTGTTCTAAATGTTTAAATTGAATTGTATATAGTTTAAGAAGTTGTTTTAAATCCTAAATTTGTATGTTTTATATTTTAAATAGGTAATATGGATGAGCAAGTTCAAAACCTGAACCCTCCAATAATTCAAGAAAAAATTGAAAAAAATATTAATGAAATAATAGGATTGTAGAAATTTATTGCTGCCACCCTTGATTGAATTCAATGACATCCACCTTAGAGGGAATTATCACTCCTGTTCGAACCCTCACAAGCCAACATGAATCATTTCAGCAATGGCGAGAAGCCAAGAGAGTAGAATATTCTACTAGCTTATCATATGATGCCGTGAACATTTTAGACATTACCAAAATGATTCTTAAACCTACTCTTAAATTTCTCAAACTAAAAAATAAGCTCTCTTTAATATAGAAATCAATATGTAAAAAAATGATAGAAAATAAAATATTAAGAAAATGTGAACATAAAAATATTTTTCAACACAAATGCACACTCTAATTGTACCTGACATCTAGAATGCCATTGTAGATAACCTCATTCATAGTCTTGGACAATCAAAAGCATGCATTATAATTAAAGAAGTAAGATTTTCAATAAAACAATTCTGAAAATGGAAAAAACAAGAATCTCACTAAGATGAAAATTGTCATAGACTCATACCTATCCCATTTGGAAGTTTAGATGCTAGTCAAGCGTGCCTAAGGGATCATCTCTTACCTTCAGAGTATCCAATATTACTTCACGATTAGCATTACCAATTGTCCATAGTTATTTTGTTTTTAGTTTTGCATGATGTTTCAGTAACTTAAAATTTGTTGCTACAACTAGGTGCGAATACATGAGTATGGTTTTGTGCATCTCAAAGTCTTCAAATGCAGGTATGCCATTCTTTCTAATTATATATGTTTGCAACCAAGTCCTAGCAATAACAACTGATCCTATAGGATATGTGAACCCATCATATGTCATAGCTTGTGTTAGATTTTATTTTCCCTGTACACATTGTACCAACCAATAGTTTGATCTCTCTTCATTCCCATGTGGTGCAACAATTGCATAAACATGGCCTAGTTGTTCAAGGTCTAAAAGATGATCATATTCAAATGAACTCTCCATGTCATTGAGTAAAGATGAATAAAATTGAGATAGAGGGGTTAAATATCTTGGAATCCATGTATCTACCCACTCACTTGACTCACAATTATCCCAGTCACATTTAATACAACTCTGACAAAAATAAGCTAATTCTCATGTCCAAATAGTCCATGTAATTGCAATTGATCTTCGAAATGAATGCATCTTTGACCATCCATTGATTCTCTGAGAAGCCAATTGCTCTCTCGCTATCCCCTCATCAACCAACCAAAAGAACCTGCACACTTTTGAATCAAGTGCCACTCCTTGTGACAATGCATAGTTACACCACTTAACAATATAATTTGCATCATTGAATATAACACCACCTCTAATCTTTAGTTGTTATTTAACTAGA
This sequence comes from Cunninghamia lanceolata, assembly GCA_027924645.1. NCBI lineage: Eukaryota > Viridiplantae > Streptophyta > Pinopsida > Cupressales > Cupressaceae > Cunninghamia > Cunninghamia lanceolata. Next base: position 8,666,365 of record BSBN01000082.1, read on the forward strand.
TCTCTCTTCATCCATCATGTTCCCCTATTTCATGCCGAGCTTCAAAAAACTCTAAACATGAGGTATACCTTCTCTGCATGCATTCAACTCAACTAATAGAACATACAAGCATTCTTGAATTGACAGGTGCAGTTGTAGTGCCCCTCATTTTGGCTTTCCGATTTACTATTAGTTAGAGACTTATTGTTAGATATGATGGTATATTTGATGGATTTGTTTTGAGGACTGATGATGACATCCATTTATGCTTTCTATGACGTTTCTGATGTCTATGTTAGTGCAAGATGCTTATGTTATAATTAATTATGTGTTCAATTAATTTGATAGAACTATGTTTCATGAGATTATCTGACATTTGATTATTGCTCTGATGATGATGTTATATAAACCAATGTTTAATGCTTATGTCTTTTATGAATTTAAATGGCAATGTAGATAATGCGTTATGTTTTGTTTGTGAAGGGACGGTGTAGCATTACTCTTGAAGAGCACCCTGCTACACTATGATTCCCTGTCACAATGTGTTGTTTTGATGATGATATATGTATATGTGCTCTACATTTGGTTTGTGTAGGTTGCAGGTACCAGGGATCGACTCCACCTGAATTAACAGGTCTGAGCGTACCTTAACCAATGGAAATCATTGAGTGGAGATAACGAAAGGTCCCCATCCGATTTGTTAACATCCTTGAAAAGGATGTGTATCATGTCTAGAGTCCTGTCGTATTAGTTGGGTTGGATGATTGTATGTCTCTGTAGTATGGTCTTGTATGGATGTCAGTATGAGTTAGTATGTGGATTTTTTAATGTTAATGTGGTGTGACCATTGTTGGGATTAATTGTTTTATTTATAGTGAAATTGTTACTTCTCCTTGATTGACAAATAATAATGATAATAATGATTAAGGGCTGTTAATTGAGGGTATTAATGTATTAACTAATATCTTTGTGAATAAATAGATTTTCTGGAATAGGTATTATTTATGTCTTGTTAGTAATGAGTTGTCGGGAGCAATAAAGCTATTGATTTTGGTTCTATTATGGGAAAATCTCCTGTAAATGGAGATCTACTGCATTTATGTTTGGGGAAGTGGGAAATTATGACAATGATCTACTTCTGTCCGTAGGTGTTTTTAGGGGGGAAAATGGTCTTTTGGGAAGGGGTTTTTTTTTTATTCTTGGAAGTTTTTGGGAAAGAGATTTTATCAAGCAAGAAGGCAAAAAAACTAGGAAGAAGAAAGTTTAATCATAGGTATGTGTTTGTTACAATCCTTTGAGATTTACTGTTTCAGTTCTTGCTAGTGCTTAAATTCATGTTATGTTGCCTTGTTAAGAAAATTGTCTCGCTTTGTATTCAACATCATTGTAAATCTTCTGAGAAATTTCACTGAATTTGTTTGCATGTTATTGGAATTCTTTTTCTCTAGGATGTGATCCTCTTCACAACTTCTACCTTGAATCGTGTGTTTGAGTTATACCCTTATCAATTTCGTCATGTGTCAACACTTTAGACCCTCGTTATTCTGAGCCCCTTGTGAGCAATACTGGTGTCTGCATGCCTTATACTCTATCTCCTTGGACCCCTATCATACCCTGATGTGTTCCCTCAATTGACTCATTGTGTCCTTCGGTCGATGCTTGCCATGTGTTCTTTTAGTCTCTATACCTTCAACCTTGTGCCTTACATGGCCTTTGTTTCTATTGCAACTCTTTGCATGCCTTAGAATGATGAACCAACTCGAATGGTTTCTTTTTGTCTATATATTTAAACTATTTGTTGCAAATTTTTGTAGCCATCCAGCAAGGTAGCAGATTTGATATGTGGCTTCAATACTGCCATTGATAAAAATGTTGCCCCACAGCAATCTGTCTTCTACTTCCTTGACCGTCACCTTTCATATATGTGTGAGATTCGATGTTTGGGCTTCAACCACAAACTCACCATTCGCTCCCATTACTGTAAAAATTCTTTTAGATTGAAATATTATTGACCTTCGCCATATATCCCATTTAAACAAATTCTCTACCCGACGTTGATCATTAACTCTTCCTGGTAGCAGAGCACCCTTCTTTCTACATGTAGCTTTGAATCCATTTTCTTCTCTGGCCTCTAGAGTGTTTCAGTGAACACTCTAGTTAATCCTTGTAGCTGTTTCAACTTTCTCCAAGCTTGAACCCTTATGGGATCGCCTAATATCATATTTAGTTAGTTCTAGTTTTGTATTTTTTCTCTCCCGTGAAAGAGTTTCAGAAATATGAGTGCGAAATAGAAGGTTTCCTTAGAAAAATATAGCTCCGATCATTCTCTTCTAGTCAAATTTCAGTTATGACTTAAGCAAAAATAGTATTGTCACTTTTTTTATTTAATCTTGGTCAGTGTTAGATAGGGGAATGTAATGAATATTTAATGCTGCCTAAATTCATATGAATATGTTATTGAGTGCTAATTTAGCATTAGGAAGTTCAGCATTATTACTATTTGTTTATTTATAGTATTTAACATCAGATTGAATATTATTGCAATAGCCAAATTTTACATTGAATGTTAATAGGTGTTAGAACTTATTAGGTTGTTGTAATTTGTCTAAATTAAATTGTTATGTTTATTTCTTTATAGGATAAAGTGTTAGGTAGTACATGTTATCTTTAGTTGAGTATGATAATACTTTGATTCTTTTTTTTTTTCCTCCATACCCTCTTGTAACGCTAAACCTTAGTGTCTTAAGATTTTATTAGATTGCATGAAATCTAGTATTAATGGAAATTAGTGTTTATGGATATTGATATGGTTAACCCTTTATTTACGATCTTGTGTATTGTAGGAGTAGTTATAAATAGTAATTTTAGAATTTTCTTTTATGTTAGAATTTTAGTACTTGGGAGGTTAAGTTATCATGTCTAGAAAATTCGATCTTATGGGTTTTTACATAATTGGTTGAGGGTATGAGTTTTAGGTTGGAGCTAGACTAGGATAGAAACAATATAGTAATCTTACCCTTGTATTTTGTATTTAAGTGATTTGTTAATGGTTAAGAGAATCTCAGTTTAGATTAGATGCTAGATATTGAGTGTTTAAAGATATATGTTTACTTTTGTTTTATGATTAATAGGTTTAAAATCTAAACATGGGTAAATTTAAATCTAATTTTAGTACTTCTTAACACATTTGTAAGGAAATCATCATATATTATTGAGTTTGGTTTTAGTTGAATATGTTTACTTTTGATTACTTGTAAGGGTTGTTTAATTTAAACTCAGTTAGTATTACCATATAAAGAAACTATCCTTGTTGGGAATTAAACTATGTTTTAGGCTTTAGGAGCGAGTCTTGCATGCAAGTAATTTAATTGATCTCGTTTAAGGGTAGAGGTTATTTATTACGTTTTAGAATAGTATTTTAGTGTTGTTTAAAATAATGAGTAAATGGCATATTGAGTTGGGATGGGACATTGTGTTTTGATGTCAAAAAGAAGTTGAAGTTTGTTGCATTGCATTAAGTGGCTCTAAATTTATCATGTTTTAAAAACCCAATATAAATAGTTTTGTTTATAGAAGTTAGTAATTCCTTATAAGTAAAGGTTTTAAAATATTATATTTGGATCCTTATTGTGAGTAACTTGTGAAGTTGTGTCTTTTGCGGTATTAGGGACATGATGTTTAGTAGTTGTTCCAGGGGCACCAGTTTATGTTGTCATGTTGTTTCTGTTGTTATCATATTATAAAGGGTCGTATTGTGATTTCAAAGTCCTCCTTGACCCCTTTTGTTCTCATTCCTATTCTATGATGGTTATGTGATATGAGTTGGATTTCAGACCTTCTTGGATGCCTTGGGTCCTTTATGATATTGGTGAGGCAGCAAGTTAAGTCGTATTGGATATTGTAATAGTATTGTGATGGGGGCTATGGTTATGTTGTGTGGAAGTTGTCCTTGAGCAATTGGTAATGCAGGAGAGTCTAATGCTCTCGTGATTCTTGAATGTTATCTTTTCTATATGTTTTGAGTGGGGTTTCTATGATGCAGCTAGGAGAGTGGCTCTCATGGGGGCCGGTGCCCAAAGTGGTGTCTAGGACAACCCATGCGAGAGTGCCTTAAATAAGTGATAACCTAAATATAAAATCATGGGTTTTTGGGTAGTTAGTTCACACTAATTAAGATAAGTGAATGCCTCACTCATGGCTCAAGTGCTTGGTTAGGCTTGAGATGAGATGGGAAGGCCTGGAATGGCAAAATCAATGACCTTGTCCCCATGAAAGGTATGGTTGATTTCCGCATGAGTTTGCATGGTGGCCGGAAGGTGGGAGAGGCTGCCAGGACAACCCAAGATGGGGGCTAGGGCGTAGGAAGACTTTCCAGGACAACCCATGACAAGCTGTGTGATGACACTTCTCCCTTCTACAGTCTAACATCCCCAAGTTGTACTCCTTCCTTTCATTTTGTGGTTGCCTCTGGATGTTTTGTTAAGTTGCTTGTGGCGTTGTTGTTGTTCTGTGTTGTTGTAGTCGTGTGTAGTCCTCTTTTCTCCTAGTTTGTCCACCTGACTATTCAGGTTGTGGGATCTTATCGTTATCTCCTAGCACGGGGGTGGGCCTCAGGGTTCCACATGGTCAGGTGGATGTGCTTATTCCATTGGTCACTTTTCTGCTGTTCGTGTGCATGGAGAACATATCTTGTAGAAGAACACTAATCTTGTTTCGCTTGTGGAGGCAGACAGTTATGTTTCTATTTCAGTCTTGTATATCTGTTAATCCTTGCATTATTATATTGATGTATATCTTCAAATGTAATTAGGATGCAATAGTGTAAACATTGTATTGATGTATTTTATTGTAATGAAATTGTAACCTTATTGTAATCGCATATGCTAAATCTTGATGTTGTTATCTAATGTCTTATTGATGGAGGTAGTTATGTGTTGTCTCTCAAATGCTCTTCATCTCAAATCGATTCATGGATGTTAAATTGATTTTGTTAGTTAGTAGTGATGTAGTCTTGTGTACCCTAGAGAATAAAAGTTAACTTGCATGTTAAGTGATTATTATGATTGCATTGTATTATTATTTCCTCTTAAAAAGAAATTGCCTTTTTAAATGCATAGTTAGCTTTTCTCTAGGGTTCTGGGGCGGGGCATTACAACAGTTATCTAACCAAATGAGATGTTGAACCATTCTAATATCTTTTTCTTGCAATAACTCATAAAATTGTTGAAAACAATATTGTGGATACTCTGATGAAAGAGATCGATCATCACTCATGTAAAACTGGTACTCTCTATTTATCTTCTTATTGCCTTCTATACTCTCAAGGGCATGTCTATATGTGATGTGAACAAAATTAGCAATCTGAATTTGTAGTACTTGGATTGGACTTCATTTTGTCGCTGCAACGTGTTGTTTTTTGTAAAATCGACTATAGAGACAATAGTTTCAATTAGGAAAAAATATTTGCACATTATAAACTATTGTTCTAACCATTGAGACCTATGGCTATGTCTGACATACTTGTAAGAAAGATTTTTTCTTAAAATCAAAAATAAAATCAGCAACACTTACTTTTCTTGTAATCCACTCACATCTTGAACCTTCACCTCCACTCTTCATATTGTATTTCACTATTTTGTATATCTTTTTCTCAACCATTTTCTTTCCAAAATCATGTTTGTTGTCCTTATGAATGCATGATACAAACTTTGATAACCCACCACATTGTAAACCTTTTCATTTAAACAAGCATTCTTGTAGAAAATGCAACCATCATCTCTAACACATAAAAATAAATCCAATAATTACCTAGATGACTTTGGTTGTTGAATTGCACCACACTCTGATAAAATTTCATTAGTGTGCAAAGTAGAACGAATATTACATAATAGTTCATGATACATAGAAAACTCCACATAGTATTTGCAACATGTATTATAAATTTTAAGAGGCACACAATAAAAGGGCTTACAAGATTCAAATGCCCTTTGTGAGAATGCCAAACCTGGATGTGCTTCACAAAATTGTTTGTACTTGTATGTTGTTTGGCTATATTCCAAGTAATGTTTAGGATGTGGTGTGTGGTCTTGATCACCAATTCTTAACTTTCAAACATCTTTTACATTGGGTGATACTCTAGAGTTAAAGTGCCAAAATTGTTCAATTTCATCCTTTGTGTTATTGATTAGCTTCTTATCAACTCATGGAAACCTACCACTAAAAGACCAAGTATCATTTCCAAGAGGACTATCTAGTCTTGATCTTAATGCTAGTGCTTTTGACAATGTTTTATGATTTAGGCTTAAGTCAAGATAAGTTTGCCTCATTAATCGAGCCTTTCTTAATTGCTTTGTCACTATTGAGGTTGTTATTACTCTACGAGAAACTCTTTTATCTTTCTCCTTACTAGTCTTTCCAATAGAATTGAGTGCATTGAAAAGACTTCTAATGTTAATTTTATTCCGATTAGATACTTTGTTTACCCAAATCTTTAATTTCTTTAGTAAATGTCTCATTCTGTACATCTTTAGTAATTGCACAAAAAGTTGGCATTGTTCAGTTAATATTTTATTTCTAAAGTATTCATTCAAAAGTTTTGAAGCCCATAACCGAATAGTTTGTGAAGACCTCTTTCCTTCAAGTTTTTCCATTATTTTCTCATCAATTTCAAGTAACCATTTTGGGCTTCTTGGATTTTTTACAATTTCATCAAGCTCATTAGAAAATGATGGATACAAGATTTCATTTTCTTCTTGACAAAGGTCCTCTCTTCTTATGCAATTTGGAGATACATTAATTTTCATTGTTTTATCCATGTTATCAATCTCATCAATGTTATGAACAATTGGATTATGGAGTGCAATTTCAATATCATGCAGTTCATATCCACAATCTTCAAGCATATGTCTATGCTCTTCTTCTTCTTCTTTGTCCATGATATTACTCTTATCAATAGGTTTTTCATAACATTTTACAACATTTTCATTTGCAATATCATGGTCAATTTCATTCTTATCTTGAACATTTCATTATATTCAACATTACCTTCAATTTACATGTCATTAGAATGTAAAGAAGAACCTTCACCTTTACGAGTATCCATGAAACCTTGTCTTGCAATCCTCTTCCTTACTTTATCTTTTTCCCTAGTTGATTTGAAATTTCCTCCAATTGAAGTTTCCTCCTTTTTGCTTTATGATGACTATTGCTCCCCATTACAAGAACAAAAACTATCACCCTAATGATTGAAACAATCAAATCTTATGTCCAAGAGTGTAGAAAAGTATTCTTTTCCTTGTAATGCACAAATATCACAGGTTTCTTGAGAGGAGGGGTTTTGTGGGGGCCATTGTCGGGCCCAAAAATCTTCTTTCTTTTGGGGAGTTTTAGGTAACAGATATCCATTCCCATGAATGGATATCCATTACTAGAAACATATATCCATTCCTAAAGGCCGAAAGCCTTCAATGTTGGTAGCTAATTGATATCTGTTACTAACGGATATTTATTAGTTACATATATTAGTTACCTTCATATAAAATTGTTTAGGCTTGGATATGCCTTAGGTTTAGGCTTGGGAGTGTCAAGGTTGATTTTTCCTTTGCTCTAATGTGTTTAGAGGTTTCACCCTCTTTTCGCGACTTCACCCTTCATGCTGACAATTTTTTTTGTACAAATTTGATGAAACGAAAAGGGTTTATTCAATAAATTGTCAACATTCTAAAAATATAGGATATGCTTGACTATAATATTATTAAAAATAATTATTTATAATTTTCTACACAGAGTATGTCTGAAATCCTGATGGACACACTGATTGAAAAACATCAATAACTTTTAAACCATTTCACCTTTTTCAAATCCAAAAGATGCCTCACATTCTAGAGTTTTTTGGCTATAGGTTAAAAAATAATAATTTTGAATTTCATTTTTTTTTTTATCAAGTTATGTTGGCTGGACAATTACTTTTTAATTTTTTTAAAAAATTCATAGTAAAAAATTCATAACTAATTATTTTTTTGGAAAAAAAATTCAAAAAACTATGTGTCACATCTAGGCGTGTATCCTTTACTTATATTTAAAGATTCAATTTTTTTTTTCTCATACTTAGGTTGGTCGAATAGACACTCACTTTTTAATTTTTTTCAAAAATTTTAATAACACTCATTGAGATATTCATTTTTCACCAAATAAATTTAATTTTTTTCCAAAAAAAAAGTAGCCCATAAACTACATTCAATTCTCTACAACTTCGTTCTTACATATTTTTCATATCAATATGTAGAGAATCCATTCATTTTTTTACATGAAGTTACTTAAGTCTATTTTTTAGTATTTTTGTTTCCACTTAGAGGTATTGTTTGGCCCATGATGATCTTGCACTCACCCAATTGATGAAAATATCTCAATGGCACATCACCTTTTTCTTATTTTCTATTTGTTTATCTCTTATCTAATCCCAAGGTTTTTTTTAGTCTTAGAATAGGGGAGCCAACTAAAATCAAAAGGATTATCTAAACCTAGAAGCAATTTCCATTGTTGTGGTTTTACTATGGTTGTAGCCCTAAAACATTTGATAGAGAATAGTTTCTAGAATGCTTGGTGGGATGATTCTCCAAAGAATTAAAATAATCCAACAAAGAAGTCCTTAACCAATATTAGATGATACCTCAAGAATTTGAACACCTGGCAGCTCTAGTTTTATCTCCTAGTCAAGCATGACTAGTGTCTAATGAAGAGGATCTCAACAACATCCACCATAAGAAATAATTTGGATAGGGACAATATTTCAAATTCTTTCAACTATCACATGTAAGAAAGGGAGATTGAGAGCTATTGCTTAGATTTTAAGTTATATCACACCCTTCTCCTCTTGTATTAACTCATTTTACTTCTACCCATTGGATAAGTGCAATTGTTGCTAGGAGAGTTGAGGCATTGGTTTCTTGGGGTTCAAGAAGTACCTTATATTTATAGTAATGGAATGATACTTTTTATTGACACCTAAGTATTTATAATCTTTTAAAAGGGATGATTTCACTAATCCTATTGACCAAACACAATCTATGTGACTAATGTATGTGATGTGCAACATTATGACTTTTCAAGTGATGTTTCTCTTAACTTATTACTATCTCCTTTAAAGGAAAATCATTATAATGGTTTAGAATCCTACCATCAACATTACTTAGTAAATGATTTTTTTTTTTTTTTTTGTATATCTATTTTAAGGATGAGCGATGCAGTCTATCTCTTTTACAAAAACTATTACAATCAAGAGACCTCACATAGAATAAATTCTTAAGTTTGATATAAGATTCTAATAATCTTGGAAAGGATACCTCTATAAATTTGAGCCTTTCCTGTCCTAGCTTATATATTTGATTAAATCCTTCAATCGTAAAATATCTATATTACCCATTCAATCGATGCTACAACTCTATCAAATCCTTAAATAAAATTGCAATAGATGACAAATACAATAATATATCTAGGTTGGTAAGTGCTACAACTCTATCAAATTCTTCTAAAATTGCAATAGATGTCAAATACAATAATATCTAGGTTGGTAAGAATCCTCCTAAGCCAAAATGCCCCTCTTACCAAGATGTCCTTACCAATATAGTAATCCTACATCATCTCCCCATCTTGCTATCAAACATGTTTTGACACCCCCTACTATAGTGATATATCTCAACAATAACTATTTTGTGCTAGAAATATACATTCTAATAAACTTGATGAATCAAAGAACATGAGGAGATGTTTCTCCAATTATTTGGTATACCTAGAGAGACAAAGTGCAAAAAACTATAAAAATTAGTTATACATAACAACTATTGACATCAAAATTACTAGCCTAATAGATATTAGCATGGCCCTATGCTTCCACACACAAGTGCTCAACCTAGATATAAAGAATTCAATATATTCCTCTTACCAAAATCATCATCAAACACTTTGGAACCATCCAAATATTTTGTTTCTATTACACCTATGCAAAATAAAATGGCAAGACATGCAAAATAATGTTTAAGACATACAAATTTGGTTCTTAGTTTATAATGATTATCATGATTGGACATTAGTTGTGGAATATATCTAGAGCAAGTGCGCACAACTAGAACTACATTATGTTAGCCCAGGATAGAAATATTATCCCTCATGAAATGCATCCTAAAGAAAGAAATGAGGTCTTGATGTAATGAGAAGAGTCAAAATTTGTACAATACATGTGAAGTCCCTCCGTTGAATATACAACTACTAGAGTTAAGATAATAATGTTGGATTCCAAAATTATTGTTAGGAAGCCTCTCATAAAGCCTACTCAGTAGCACAACTCAAAGAGGCTAAAAGATACAAGGAACCTAAAAAGAAATATGTCCTTGCAATGGAACCAAACCCACCTCATCAACATCCAACTTGGGTAAGAAATTCAAGGATTCTTATTCCTCTAATTGAGAATCCCAAAAAAGAAACTCATTGTTTGGTGCACAATGTAATCGATTAAACTTGGGATATGCTCATGTGGTTGAGTTGATGGTCATTGAATGATTTAACTATGTGAGATGTTCTACTCATTCTTGGATAGCACAGCCTCTTAAAAGAAGTCTTGAAATGACAGAAAGAAAGAAAAAATAGAGAAAAAGAAGGTGGATGTTCAAAGTAAGCATCATAATAATAATAAGCCATCATCGGATATCTGTCAAGAGGATATGACTTCATTTGGTATGTCAAAGCCAATTCTATATCACTTTGATTGTTGTTAAATATCTGAGTCATAACTATATGATTGAATTTGGTGCAAGATATACTGTCATTTCTAAAAAGCTTGTTGATGCTTTATAGATTGATCATGAAACTTGAAAACAAAGGTTTTACCCAACTTGATGGTACTCCTGTAAAAGCCCAAGGCATCCATTAGGAGATTCCATTAACTGTACATACTTATCCAAGCTTCAGTGTCCCACAAAATATCTTGATGATTGACTTACCTGCCATATTTTACAGATAATATAAGAGGATACTTATGCTTAAATTGGTCTCACATGATATTCAATACCTAACAATCCTACGTCAAAACTGTTGTTGAGCTCCTATGTTAGCAGAAACGCCACGGCAAGACTCCGTTTCTTGTTTTAATGGGCGAAATGTCGTTTCTGTCATAAATGGCCATTTTTATGCTTGCATGACGTTTCTGCCCGTTGACAATGTTGCCAATGTTTTTTCTCTTGTTTAAGGTCATCTCTTTTTTTCATTTTGTTTTCATGAATTTTCTTTGATTTTTTAAATGACTGTTTTGCTACGTGTTTTTTAAATGATATTTTGTTAATTTTTTATATTAATATTTTTATTTTAATTTATAAAATATAATTTAGTTAAATAGTTTTAATTTTTATAAATTTAAAATATTTTTAAAATATATAATTATTTTTAATAATTTTTATTTTTCTTAAAATTATTTAAAAATTAATTTATATCTATATATATAGGACAAACTTAATTATAAGAAAGAGGAAGAGACAAAATTTATAAAAAGAGCTGATTGAAAGATTGAATTAAGAACTTTGGTTACAAGGTCACACTCTAAATATGTTTATTTTTTATCAATTAACTTATTAATCTTTGTTTTTGTTATTGTCAAAATAAAACAATAGAACACAAATTGATTCTCTATACATATGTCAGTTTGTTTTTACATTAAAATAGTTTGTTTTTAATATATTAGTTGTATCTATAATTTTTTATTTTACAAATTATATACTTTTAAACAACATTAGAGAAAAATAGATGGTGCTCTTTCAAACCCTTCCACCTTAGTAGCACAAAGAAGTTGATCCACAACTCCCCAGGTATAACAAAGCAAAGAAGGAATTTGAGCAAAGGTTGTGGAAAATTGTCATAGTAACTAGGAACTAACTATTCATTAAGAAACTATAGTAATTTTGGAAGTAGGCAATGGACTTGCGCATATTACAAAACAAACACATGTAGTTTAGTTGCATGAGTCCAATATCATTTGTAAGGGATTAGAAATAAAGAATAAATAGTGGTTTGTAATAAGATTCTAATGTGAAAAAAATGTGATTTAGTCAAGGAGCTTACTTTTGTAGTTTTTGAAATTCACTCAATCATTATATGCACAATCACAAGAGTCTCAATCTCATCTTAGAGTTGATTTAGGGAGACCGCCCTTTCCAACTAGTTCTCCTACCTCCACTTACAAATCTCAAATTGGTACAATGTTTGATGCTAGTGACAAAGAATATAGATGTTGCTATTGGGAAACATGTTTTTGGTTGTGGAATGCCATTCAAAATAACTAAATCCCCTTTGTGGGAAAATACTATAAGGATGGTAAACAATGGCCCTAGAGGATATGTGTCACCAAGTTTTGAAAAACTCTACATTGTTGTTCTAGATAACGATAAGAAACAAATTGAGGAAAGCTTACAAGACATTAGAGATAGTTGGTCATATATAAGTGTCTTTATAGTTTTAGATTGTTGGGCTAACATTTCACATGACTTTAATTAATATTCTTATTTCCTCATCTAAGAGCACAATATATATTAAATCACATGATACTTAAAGTCATGTGAAAGATGCATAGTATTTAGCAATCCTTTTTCAAAAAATAATTAAGCATGTGGGGAGAAACAATTTTGTACAAATCATAACTGACAATGCTTCAAGCAATATATTAGTAGGGGGAGGATTGAAGATGAATATCTAAACATATTTTGGACACAATGTGTAATTCACTACATGAACTTATATCTTAAATATTTGCACAATGCTCTTCCTTTCATTAGTGAGGAAGTTGCAAATGCCAAAAAAATACAATTAGCTACAAATTATTCTATATTACATGCCATCTACATGAAATATGTTTATTTGCAACTACTCAAATGTGTAGAGACACAATTTGCTTCGAATTTTATCAGAGTTGATCAAATTATGAAGGTAAAACAATCACTACGAAAAATGATGATGTCCACTAAGTGGGAGAGATGGAGGGATAGACCAAGTAGTAGCACCTTACAATGTGTGAAAGTATTGATCTCATTATTGGTAGTGGATCACTTTTATTTTGGCAATAGTTGCTTGACCTTATGATACTTTCTAGGCTTATGTCTGAAGTCCATCTTTTTGACAATGATAAACCATGCATGTGAGATGAATTTAAAAAGATAGATTGGATAAGGGAGAGGCTACAAAATATATTTACTATTAGGACACTATCATTTGATCAAGATACATGATATGTGTTGAAAGTAAGGAATACTGAGAGGGGGGGTGAATTAGTATTCCGCAAAACTACTTGTTAACTTGTTTATTAATCCAATTTCCAAAATTAATAACATGAAAGAAGAACAAGCATAAGAACAACAACCATAAAGACATAACACATAGACACCAAGATTTTTACGTGGAAAACCCAAAGAGGAAAAAACCACGATGAGTGTTAGGTCACAATATATTATGATAGCTCAATACCAAATTACAAGAAGGCTCACTACCCTATGAAGAAGTGCTCACTGCATAAAGGCTCACTGCCAAGAAAAAGAAGAAAGAAGAAGGATTGGCTCACTTCCAGAAGATGAACTGCTGTAAATGCATTTACCACATGCTAGATCATAGTTCCATTGAAGGTTCATTATACAAATTCAAAGGTCTTCATTTGTTCTGCCCTGCTTCTCAACTTAACTACATATACTCTATTTTTTTTCCTTGTTCAACATTTTTTGCTCTGCACTCTACTCATAATCCTTCACACTTTGAATTCACACAACACACACTTCTACATTGCAATCCATTGAGTATTTATATCCGCAACAAGATTCATTTCATAATTTGGTTAGCAAGCCAGACATGAAGCATGTATGCAATGTATTCTACCTTGTTGGCTTGATCATGTGTACAAACAGTAATGTAGATCCAAACAATCATTGTATAATCTTCATACAAGTCAGCACCACACATATAACTGCTAGATTTATTATTCAAGCAATATACCTTCTCCACATAAGGATCTAACTGCCTGTCAGCTCGTCTCTTCAAAACATGCTTGACCTAATCAACTGTCACACCAAAATTCTTACTGCGGACCAAATGAGACTCAAAGAATCACATCAACCATTCCACATACCTCATAGATCATAACTTACCAACTGTAGGTGATGATGTCCTTATGTGGTGAAATGCGAAACTCAGAACTGACTCTTCTACCATGGTGAAGTATTGGCAAACCAGCTGCCGAAACTTGTAGTTTTGTAGACAATCTTTCAGATCACTTTAGACTCTATAACTCATCAATTGTATGCTTTTGACACCTATCCATACTACCTCAAAATTGTATACTAATACAATCACTTGCGGAGAAATGCAGACCAAAATACTCGTGCACTCTGCACTGTTCCTGACTTAACTGTGTTCACCTAGACTTAAGCCAATCTCAACTTGTCTTCAAGAAGTCATCATGACTTGTAATCTTGAACATAGTATCTCCAAACAATCCTGAATAACATACCTGAACCACATACCTTGACCATCAACTACAGAGGAATACCACTTGAGCCTCTGCTACTAATTCTATGTTGTCGGTACTTAGCCATTCTGCCTTAGTCTTTTGTGTCCGGACCAAATCCTTGTATGCAAGCTATTCCAAGTTGAGTTACCAATCATCCTTAGCTCCATCAAGCTCTGTTTGCCTTGTTACCATCAATGATAACATTATCCAATCAATAGTGTCTCTTGAATATGTTGCCAACAATCTCCCCCTTTAGCATTGATGGCAACACTTAGTGGAAAATATGTATCTGCTCCCCCTTACTCTTTTAATTCTTCTCCCCATAAGGTGTTTGCCCATTTTTCACTGGTCTTCTTCTCCCACTTTGATATCAATGGCAAAGGGTATATGTACAAAAGTCAAAATTATGTCAAAACTGCGAAAATTTTCATACTCTGCCACATATGTACACATACAATCTTCAACTTAATTAGTTGTAGGTGAGAGGATATCCTTATACACAATCTTTAACTGTGTAATCTCTTCATCCCATCATTTCTTGGCTCTTTCCAAAATTTGGATGTGACCATTTATTAAAAAGACTAATCTTTCTACCTTTTGCACATCAGAATTTGTGTCAATTTGTGAAGCTACCTGTGCTTCTGCTGCAATACTGATCATTGAATCTAGCTTAGGACTAATTAGTCCTCTCAACTGACACCTTTTATTTTCATCTAATCCCTCTTATTTACAATATCACTTAACTCATTATGAATATTAATTACTTATATTTCTTTATTGCTCACTGACTCAGCTGCTGGATCAAATGATTTAGAAATATTTATTATCTGTTGTTTTAGATCCTTCACCTTTTCTTCTAGCTCTTTTGTGGCTAGCGGCCAAGATAGATAAAATTTGTATAGGTCACTTGCTTCTTTGATAGCACTCTATATGGCTTTCATTTTATTATCTAGTAGAGCTTTGTCATTCACTATCATAGTCTTCAACTCATTTAACTTTTTCTCATCAAATTCTTGTCTCACTTTTGTCTTAGCAGATTTCTCAAAAGATTCAAAATGCTCACTTACAGAATTTATGAGTCCTTTTAGTTGACTTATAGAAGACAAAGAGGTGTCCTTCTGATATGATGGCATCAACTTCTCCAAAATGCTGGATGCCTCACCAATTAGTTCACTATCCTGTATGCGAGACTTCAAAATTTCTCCATGTGCCTTTGCTTACACAATTGATACTAGTTTGAATTTCTGTACAGGGGACAGTGAGTCCAGATTTATTGGTCCTTGCAAGAATTCAGGCTCATCCAAGACTTGTTTCTCTTTCTCTAAAAAGTCTTTAACTGACTCCGTAGTGTCTCTTACTATACCAGAGACTTCTTCTTCTTGGTTTAGTTCCAGAGGATCTAAATCCATAGCTTCATTTGCATCATCCTTTTGTTTTGGTGCAGGGATTTCCTTATCCTGTTTCTCTTCTTGATCATCAGCCTTATCTATCTTCTCAGTTTTCTCCATTCCTGTCTTGTCACTTGTTGGATGTTTTGGAGGGAGACTATTCTCAATAACTATAGCAGGTGCTTCCTTCTCTTTAGCCACTTTGTCAGCTAACCCTTGGTCTAAATTCGCTTCTAGAAAAGATGAATCATCTCCAACATTTGTTTCATTATTGTCATAGATTATTGGGAGATGAAATTGTCTTAGCACTCTCAAGACAATTTCTTTAGTTTCCTTTACTACTTTCTCATTGTCACCTCCCATAAGAGTGTTCATTCTCCTTTTTGTCCTGAATTCATTATTAAGAGATTTGGAGATCATGGTCTTTTCATGTAGGGTGATCTCTGGACATAACCTAACAAGTGTGTGCTCTCTGATTTCAATATTCTTGGCCATGGCAGTTTATTTCCTTGCATACATAATGTTGTTCAAGTTGTCGAGAAGATCACTAATGATTTCAATAAGAGCCTTATTGTATATGTTTAGATATTCTATAGTGGCATCTTCCAAAACCCTTTTATCTACATCATTATAATCATCATAGAATTGGGCTATTGGTTTTATTTTTCCATCCACTGTGATAGCCTTAAGAACATCTCCTAGGCTTAATGTAGCTTCATCTGGTTGTGATACATTTTTCCTTGCCCTTTTCTTTGTTGTGTCCTTTCCAGAGGTTATCCCTTTACTACTTCCTGAGACTTTGGGAGCCTTAGTTTTCATTCTTTTTACTTCTTCATCTGATTCTGTCTCTTCCTCATCGACTGCAATGCTTACATGCATTCTTTTAGCCTTTGTTTTCTTCCTTTTGTGACTGGTGGCAGGAGTTTCCACACTTACAAATGGTGTGGGATTAGAGGGAATAGATGCAACTTTGTTAGAGGTAGATCCTTTGGTTCTCCTTCTTGACACCTCTAGTTTTTTTGGTTTTCTCTTGGGTTCTTCCAGAGCTTCAACTAGTTCACTTTCTCTCTTTTCTTTTGCTACCTTTTCAGCTTGTGATTTTTCCCTTGCCTCTTTCACTTGTTCTTTTGTGAAGCCTTGTCTCAAGGTGAAATCCTCTGCCACTAGATCCACATTTTCTTGGAGATTTCAGGTTTCCTTACTTCAACATGAATTTTAGCAGACAACTCTTCATATGTTCCAAATCTTTCCTCTTTGGGATCCCGGGGCTTGCTTAGCATGTGTTTTGCATAGTTATCTAGAATATCTCCCTCTACTTCATAGCCCATTGGCATAACCCAAATAGTTCTAGGCTCAACAACCTCCATCATGCATTGGTCTTTGGTTACAATAAAGCATATGTCATCCTTGCATTTTTCCACAATTACTTTTGGAATTCTTTCTCTTGATTGCTTCATTCTCTAGAAGTTCTTGAAATAGCCCCATAGGGCTATATTTTGTTCATCATAGTTTTTAATGCTATTTAAATAATCCCTAATTTGTATAGCAACTGGCTAACTATTTAACCAAAACAAATTCTTCATCTTTGGCAACTCATGCATGAAGTAGAAAAATAAACAGATGATTAACATACCAAATTTGAAGGGATATTTGTTTTCTTTTGTCTTTTTCAGGTTCTCCATCACTTGTTGTTGGAGAAATTCACATATATCATAGTCTGCATTTTTTTTTATCATCTAATAGGAAGTGTATATGGCTATGCCAAAGACAGAGCTCTCCCAATTGATGAAATAGACTTTGTATCCTAACACCATGGATGCAAATCTTACTGCATGATCTTTAATATCATTGATTGTTAAAGCCCTTTTATTAGATTTTACTCCGATGGCCACCATTATTGTATCATTCTTCACAGCTTTCAATAGGGAACACTACCGGTAGAGCTTAGTCCAGTCATAGCCCTAATTGTATCCTTGGTGATCTTGAAGGGCTATTCCAACCACATGAATTCATCGTGGATTCTGCTCAAGATGTACCGGACCCATTCATCTTCCACAAATGTATGGAAGTCTTTATATTGAATGAATTTGTTCTCCTCCAGAGCTTTGTATTCTTCTTTCAGCTCAAAATGATCACCACTTAGATGCTTCAGATATAGGTCTGTGAATCTGCTGTCACCATGCTCTTCTAGGGGAACATGGATGTAAACCCTAACATCCTCTGCATGCATAATTCCATATGGTATATCAGAAAATGCACCTATTGGATCTACTTTTGTTGATTTGAAAGGATGTTTCTTGAATTTTGGACTCAGCCTTTCAATTATATTAATTACATGTGGTGTTGCCATTTCCATGAATAATCGAACAAATTTGCGGTAAAGTTTCAAACAAAAAATACCTCTTTATCCAGATTGGGGTTTTCTTCCCCTGAGATCGCTTTGGCTTGAATTGCTTTGGAGATCTCTGAGTCGCTTGGAATTTTACTTCAATTTACCTTAGACACTTGATAGTTTGAATGCTGAATGAATTTTCTATTGAATGGGCCCCCCTTTTAATCCTTTATTTGTTTTATCCTAATCACCATAAATGCTCCTATTATAAAGCTGTTAAACACATTTCTCTAGAATGTAGTCTTATTAGGATTGCTCCACAATGTTCCATGTTTGATCCTATTCTTCTAGAATTTCCTTCAAAAGATCTGTCATATGAATCCTTTCAACATCTCTTCGTGTTGGATCTCAGCATTGACAGTCTGGCTGGGGATTAAGATTTTCATTGTAGCTCCCCTGAACTAGACCTCACAAATTCACTTCCCGAAGGAAGTGTCTACATCAGATGCTAGTGTGGATCCATCCTTGACTTCAATTACTTATTTCTTGGTCTAGATCTTGTCCATTTCTTTCTTAGTTTCAACCAAATCAACTTTTTCTTTTCCCTTATCATTCCTCTGCTCTGTTTTCCTTTCTTCAGCATAGCAGTTTCTTTTCACTGCATTCTTGCTTCTGCAAAATCTTGCAACATGTCCAAACTTGTTGGAATTGTAGCACACAATGTTTCCCTATCCTTGATTCCTTCCTCTGAATGAATTCATCCTTGATCTACATTGATTAGCCATGTGTCCAAATCTATTGCAAGGAAAACATCTTCCATTGAATGATTGAGTATTCCTTGAATTGAGAAAGCCATTTCTTACCAGACTTCTGTATTCATTTGATCTATGATCAATTTTCTTGCAATTGAAACATTGACTAGAGAATGATGGAACATTCTAATTTATTCTACTCCTACACTGAGTAGCTTTATGACCAAACTTTTTGCAATTAAAACAATGGCCATTGAAAGATGGGTACGTTTGAGCATTTGGTGACCGGAGGTCTATGTCTTCTTCTTTGATTCCTGAATTGGTTCCCTTTATTTTGGTTCATCTGAAAGTTTTCTTGACTTGATTTTGAACTTTCTCCTTTCTCAAATCCTAAGCCTTGCTTGTCATCTGAACTCTTTTGACTAGCAGTCATCTCATCAAGTTTTGTAGAACTTATCTTGAATTTTTCTTCATAGCTCTTAGCTTTTTCCAATTATGTTTTCAGGCTCAACTTCTTTTTCCAGTTTGACACATTCTTCTATCTTGCTTTTTCACCATCAGATTTAGATCTTCTTCTGATTTAGCTCTTTCTATAACTTCCACTTTCAAATCATCTAGGGTCTCATTTGCTGATATCAATTGTTCACTAAGATCTATGTATTTTTCTTTAAATTTCTTGACTTGTTCTTTCAGCTTTAGAATGCATTCATCGGCTTCTTGAATGTTATCCTTCAGATCCCTGATTTCTACTTTAGATTTTTCAGGATCAACAAGAGTTGCTTCCTGTTGTGTGGTTACACAACACGCCCCATTTTGCCTTAGCAAAACAGGGACCCAACCTCTTTGGCTTTCCCTTGCTTTTCTTGCTTTGGGCGGTATGGTAAAAGGTCAAGTATCAGATGTAGAAAGAGAGTATCACCCCGGGTATGCATAGATCTCATAGAAAAAGTTAAATGTCAAAGTCATTTTCTATCATCATGAACCTCATAATATGAAAGAGCACAAAATTCTAAGTAGGTTTGCCTTTTGGATCACCCTAAAATTCCTTCAGGGTAAGAAGTTATGCATGGTCAAAGTTTGGTCAAACCTATTATTCTCGAGAGGGTCATATTCATGAATATCCCTGATATATTTTTTAATGAAGAGAAACCCAATATCCGCATATTTGTCAATATGCAGACGTCAAATTTAAATGTTATATCATCTACCCATCAAATACTCATGCACATTCAAGGAGGGTCATATTTCCTAATATCCTTGATATTTGTTAATATGCGAATCACCTTCAAATATAATGTAAACACTTAGCATCAAGATATTTCTCAATATCTGTCATGTTGGTTAACATCCCTGATCTTCCTCAATATGATGATGACATCATTTTAACTTGATATAAAGAAGACCCGATATGATGATGACATCATCAATATGCCTGACTCTGAGAGGGTCATATTTCTCAATATCCATCATGTTGGTTCACATGCCTGATCTTCCTCAATATGACGATGACGTCATCTCCCAACCAGATTTGTAATATTAGTAATAACGATGATGTCATCCTAATCTTCAAATGAGAGTGAATGTTTTTCAAAGTTAATATCCCTGATATTTCTTAAGATCCCTCATTTTCCTCAATATCCTCATATCCACACTCGAGGCATGTAACACATGGATCCTCAAACACCAATAGAAAGCTGCCATGTGGCACTCTGACTCGATCATGTTAACATCTTATATTGTCACGATTGACAAGAGGGGGGTATGATGACCCAATATTAGCCATCAGTTAACGGTTGGTCATCTTCATGATGACATCATCATCATATTCCTGGATATGAGTCATATTTCCTAATATCCCTAACATCTATGAATATGCATTCCCCACATTAACTGCCAGTTTAACGGTGGTTGAACCTTTCAAATTTTCAAATAATCGCCCACCACCTATTAACATCTCCAACACTTAGGTATCGATCAACGAATGCTGATAGAATGACATTAATCATGCCCTAATTCACCAATTGCCTTTGATTAAAAGAAGGGATTAGGGTCATTTTTAAATTTACCAAGCGTGAAAACAAAATTACAGAGTCACTGTGTGAATTAAGCTGTATTACTATAAATTGCAAAAGTAACAGAACAGGTGTGGATTCGAACAACGAACGAAGGAAAGTGTCTGCAGGGTAAGCACGTGCATCCGGTTATAAATCAAATAGTAGAAAAGGGTAGCGAATATCAGGTATGTAATGGAAAAACCCTCTTTTGTCATTTATGGTTAAAATGAGCAGGTAGAAGTGTTTTACCACAATAAATCGATGTGATGATGCATGAAATGTATTGAATGAAAATTTAAACCATGTGAATATTCATATTATTGAAGAGTTGCATGATCATATGATATGTTAGGGTAAGAAATGCATGTGCTTTATTACAGGAGCCAATGGCACTCCGCAAGAACAGATCAAATACAAAATTTCTGAAACCCATGTGCATACAACCAGAGGGAGTTACATTCAGATATGGTCAGATAAATGATACTCATCCAAGAAATACTGATCTAGATGAATGGATGGCGAGGTTGGAGAAGGGAAGCGGAGATTCCCTGCTTATCAATATTTACAATTCAGGCATGTGGCATGCAGGTGGGTTTCCCTATGCAATGGAAGCTATAGAGTTAGTGGTTGAATGTGCACGTAACTACAATACCAACACCAGGAAAGTGGAGAAATATGGTCAGATATATGCAAATTTTTTAGTTGAAGGCATCACTGCAACCTTCAATTTACCCAAGGACCCTTAGGTTTGTAGAATAAACCTATAGAAAATGGATAAAAAGTACAGTAAAACTGAGAAGGAATGCAGGAAAGTTATGTATTCCTAGAGAGCCAATGACAATACATATAAGGCTACTGCAAAGTTGCCTATGCATATGTATAAGTTTGATTTTGCACCTAAGTTTCAATATATGATGGTGATGCTCTATCGCATGACAAGAAGGCCAAATGCTGGAACATTTGAGAACTGGATGTATGGGCTCATGAAAATGGTAGCTGATACAAATGACAAACCCCAGTGGGTCAAGATCATAAGTGATAGCCTTGATGAAGGAATGAGAAAGTTAGGAGGAAAGGCAAACATGTTCCACATGTCTTCTTATGTCGTTTATGCATGTTCATTCAGAGGCGCATTCTATGGATTGCAAACAGTGGGCAGGGTTGGAAGTAACCCTGGAGATGTCAACATATGGGACCACTATCCTTAGTTAAAATAGAGGGACTCTCTCCAACACTATCAGAGAGTAAATGATTCATTTTCCACGCATTTGGTAAGATCCATGGAAGAGGACAGAGCTAAGAGGTTGAGCATGGAACCTTAGGCCATGATATACAATCATGGGGCTTGGTTCATCCAATTCCCCACATTCACCTATATCAAGATATATGGTTTTACTAGACATCCTCTTATGTTGCCAAGGTATTTTACAGATAAGGTCATCTTGATGGAGCTGGCCAGGCAGATATTGCCTGCATTTGAGGCCTACATTGAAAGAGGGAAGATTCCTAATATTTTATTCGCAATCATGATTGGATGGTACATGTGACCCGATAAAGAAAGTGTCAAGGATGCAATAGGGGGATTGTAGTTGATGTCATTACAACCTTTCTCACTGGCTAGGCCATATGACCCATATGGTAGGATGCAAGCATTAAGCAAGAAGTCAATGCATCAGATACATCTGGAAGACTATTGGGCTAATTGTGATGATGAAGTGGAAGTAAGAAGGAGGAAATTTCAAAGGCTGACCTTAAACCAGATTCATACATTTGGCTGCATACTAGTACCTATGCAACTACATAAAGATGATGGGAATATCATGTCCCAGGATTATGAGACTAAGAAAATGTGAGGCCGATTATTTTACCTCCCATATTTTGATCATTATGCTATTCAGTAGATGACACTATCAGACCTTAGTGACTATGTTTCATTATGCAGACTTGATGTTTTATCTCCTGGTTTTGATATATGTGAGTTGATTCGGTCATATTGGATGATATGTTGTGGTTTGACAAATGGGATATATATTAGATGTTATTTTGTTATGAGATTCTAGTTATTTATGTGATGTGAACTATTTGACATGTGATGGAAAATGTAGTTTAATTTGGAGTTATGTATTGATGTTTATTTCGATTGCGTGAAGTTAATTTCAGTTGCTTCGGCTATGACTTTTCATGATAGGACTGACACTTGATTGAGATGTGCAGGTTTTACATTCCCTAGCCATGGGAAATCAGAGGTAGAATTCACACTATGTTATCCCCTATTAAGCCAATCCATTCCCAAGAGGGATAAGGATCACGTTTGAATTTGTGTGTGGATTTAGTGTGCTTGGTTTAATTTTAATTATTTTGGCCTTAGTACCCTTTTATTTAAATTGATTAATAATATGTGTTGTACAATTTTATTTGATTTATGCCACTTGGTATTTATATTATTATGTTTTTAGGCCATTTAAATGTGGATTTTTAACCCCTTCATGAACCCTAGGGTCCCAAAAGTTACCCTAGGTGGTCAACCATGAATCTAGGGTCAACTTGGACTATCTAACCCTAGTTTTGACTCACCTTAGGTCAACCTAAACCATGGTTGAGTAAAAGTGACGAATTTAGAAATGAGGGAAGATGGGGGATGGGCCTTGCCTTGGGAAGGACTCATCTCCCATCCCAAAGTTTTGGAATCATTCCCAAGGAAGACTTGGGAGGTCTCCAAGAGGCCTCCAAGGCTCCCAAGTGAGTGGGAGCACCATTCAAGACCCTTGTCTTCTTGGGGGTGTGAGTGGGAATCCAACTCACCCTTTGTCCCCCTCCCACTTGTGTGGAAGCACAAGTGGATGAGGTGGAGATGGAGGTGGAATGAGAGGATGACACTTGTCATCCTCATACTTCCTCTCCCTTGCAAGTGGCATTGGAGGGGGAAGGAGAAGGTGACAAGTGTCACCTTCTCATTCCTCAAGGCCAAAATTTTGGCCTATATTATCTCCTTTTGTTGAGGAGAGGGGGTTCTTTTTCTTAGAATTTTATGGTTCTTGCAATTTTTAGTTTTATTTTCTATCTTGGAGGAGTTGGGAGGAGGTTGGAGAAATTCTTGAAGAGTGGAAGGCTTGGGAAGGCTTGGAGCTCTTCACCAAACTTACTTCCAATATAAGGGCTTGAAGGTAGGCCTCTTAACTTGTTATCTCACCCTTGCTTGTATAATGTATTTGTGTTTAGTTGTCGCTGTTTTGCTGTTTGCATTGTGATGTTGGGATGGAAGTATGGTGAGAGCACCTCCAATGGAGGTAATGCTCAACTTGTATGGGTAGGGGAAAGGAACCTCCTTGAGGTCTCTCCCACAGTATGTTTTTATGCCTTGAGGGATTTTATTTGAGGAGGAGATTAATGAATGGCAAGAGTGCCATGGAGTTTGATTGTGATTTTTGTGGATAGTGGTGTTTTGGGGATTTTGGCTTGAGGCCATAAGTCAAGATATTTATCATTAGGGAGCCCTTTGAAGTTGAGGGGTCCATCCCCTACCCTCACCAAACTCATTTTTATGAGTTAAGTATTGTGTTAATCCTATGGGGTGTTTGTGTTTAGTGTGTGATTGTTGTTGTTGAATGAAACCTTGTGTGAAATCCCTACCTCCCTAGCTCGGGGGTGACCCACTGGTGGGTCTACGGTAGGGAGAAGAGCTTTTCGAAGTGGCTGGTTTTGTTATTCCTTTTGTGGTGTTATACTTGTAGGTGTATTAATGGAGAAATGGAGGTTGTTGTGAAGTCCATTTTCGTGTAGTTTGTTCCCTTGTTGTTGGCTATTTTGAGCCATGGCCATTGGGGCCCTAATGTATTTATTGTCAAATTTGTGCCTTGGAGTTGGCTGTAATAAGTGTTGTAATGCAAACACTCTTTATGTTTTTAATTTATAAGGCTATTTATTCTCTATGTTGTGGAGTTGTGGTTTGGAGTAATGCAAGAGAAATTATCTTGTTGCTATGTGAAGTGAATTAATTTTGTACATTTATGAATAGGAAAAAGTATGCATCTATGTTGTTGTGAGAAAGATTTGTAATGAAAAATATATATATGAGCATCTATTCTACATTTTGGGTGCTCAAAGGAAAGTATGTGTTGCTGTTGCTTTGTTTTGTTCTAAAAGCACTAGATATTGGGAAGCTAGCTGGTCATAGATACATCATATTATTTTAATGTGAAATACTCTTTATTGTGATTTCAAAGATGTTTATTAAGTTGTTGTTTGTGCCTATATGGTTATGGAAAGTTTGACAAATGAGATTTTATACTTGCTGTCATTTTATATTTTAAAAAAAAATGTGTTCAAACTATATGTTATGTTCACAGAAAATAGAATTAGGACTGTAAAAATACTTGCTAGGGAAAAGATAGTTGTAGAGGGAAAATCTGTTTCAAATTAAAAATATATTTTCTGCCTTGTTTATTTTGTAAAAAAAAAGAAGAAAAAAAAATGTATTTATGTATATTTATTTTTCAAGAAAAAGATATATACTACTGGGTTACTATGAGTTGCAAATCTGATTTTTATTATTTATTAAATGATTGTGTAAATATACATATATTTCTATATATTTATTTTTCAAGAAAAAGATATATACTACTGGGTTACTATGAGTTGCAAATCTGATTTTTATTATTTATTAAATGATTGTGTATATATATATATATATATATATATATATATATATATATATATATATATATATATATATATATATATATATATATATATAGACACACACACACATATACATATATATATTTCTGGTTTTATATTTAATCTAAACTCATTGGCATAAATGTGTTAAAATAGTGTATATATATACACACACATATATGTGTATACTTCACAATAGACAAACTAATTAAATAGAATATAAAAAAAAAAGAAACAAACCATATTTATTTATTTTTATGCTTTTATAAAATACAGTAAGAAAAAGGAAGATTGAAAGGGAATTTTTTTTGGCCCGAACCCCATTCTCTACCGGAGACGGTTCAGTTTCAAACTAAGGCAAAAAAATAATGGGTTGGGACGACCCAGTCTGCCGTCTCCCCATTCTGGTGATCCCTGTAACGTTGGCTGCGAGTTTTATTAGATGTAAAATATATATTACATATATATATTATTGTAATCTCTTTATTATTTCTGTAAAAAAAAAAGAATATATATGTATATATTGCTCATTGTAGTTTCAGAAACAAAAAAATATATATATAAATAAGAAACCATGTGTATACATACGCATATATACCTCTGAGAGAGGTATTTCCATGGCAACCATGGAAGAGAAAACCCAACCTGCAAGAGAGAAAACCAGAGAAACTAAAATGGAGGCAAGAAAATGAGAGAAAAACAATGAGAGAAGAAAATAGATAGGGTTAGGGCTTTTCAAAAAGAAACTAATAAAATATTGGAGAGATTTTAGAGTTGCAAGATGAGTGGGATTTTTAGTTAAGTTTATTTAATTTATTCATTTCTCATTTGCACGTGATTTTCCATCCCCTTCTCATTTTAAACTTTTATTATTATTTTTCCTTTGAGTTTTTTTTTTAAGTGGGCCATTTTCATGAGAGTGAAAATTTAATTTTATTAATAACTTTGTGTAACTTTTTATTTGGTAGTGTAATAGGAATGTTAATGGATTTATTTTTATCCCCTTGAGATATTTAAGTGGGTGGAATTTAATTAATTTTAATCCTAACCTTTGATATTTCTAGAGAGATTTAATTTAATTAGGTTGGGAAATCCCGTTTTATATTTTATTATTATTGACTAATTTTTTTGAGTTGGGTATAGTGTTTTAATTCTCTTTGGGAGGAGTTTACCTTGAAGTCTAATTAATTTTTAATTGTTGAAATTATTTTTATTAGTGGGCCTTATTCTTGGGATTTGTAATTTAATTTGATGGGTTTTAATTTATTTGTTCTATTAAAATTTTGGGATAATGTAGTTAGCATTTTATGTGAGCTTTTTCTATCCTTTTTATGCCTTTTAATTTTTAGGATTCTAAATTAATCTTTTTTTTGTGGGTTTTGATTTATTTAATTTGGAAATCTTTTTTTTTTGTCTTAATATTGTTTTTTTTAATTTTTATGGGTTGGAAAAAAAATTGATTTGTTTTCTTTTTGGAAATATTATATTTAATATTTTAGTGGGACCATATAATTGTATTATAATTTATTTAGTAGGGTGAGGTTATTACCCTTAAGTCCTCTAACTTTTGGGGAGATTACATTTGACTTATCAGAATAAATTTAATTGTTGGGCTATTTTTATTAGTTGGGTTATATTATTATATTTTATTTAGGGGTAATTAATTACTTGATTGTTCTATTTAATTTAATGAGTTATTAAATGGAGGGCAAATTTTATAACGTTATATATTGATTTAATTTTACCTTGGTTTAATTGAATAAATATAATTGTTAGAATTATATTTATTCGTAGACCTTTATTATTTTGGGATTTATTTATTTAATAATTTTATTTATTTTTGACTTTTAATTTATCAGGTGGAAAATTTTATAAGGTTATTTAGGTAAATTTAATTTAATCTTTTTATTAATTTTTCTCATAAATATTTTAGAGGGAGACATTTTTAAAATATTTATTTCAAATGTTAATAATGCGTTATGCTATCAAATTTTTCCTAGATTTTTGGGTTTTATTTTTATGACATTTTTACGACTTCCATTTAATCTTTCCACTTCAATCATGCGCCATCATGTCATCATAATTAATCACCTTTCGATCCGAGTTTAATTAGGGTTTGATGTTGGCGATTTCCTCTTCACCTAGGAAACTTAGGGTTCAGATTAAATCAGTCTAACCCTAGAAGCGATACCCTACATGTCGCATACCCCCTAGACGACCTTCACCATCACGGTCATGTTGTCGTGTCTCTGCCTATGCGTATTACCACCGAGCACGCAGATGCGTGCGAGGGGGTTCCTAGGGATAGGATAACAAGGAAAAAAAATTTGCAGTTCATGTCATGACCACATGGTAGATGTGGTCATGACACGCATGTTCTTGTGTTGTGCCCGCACGGGAGATGCGGGCATGACAGAAAATATATAATGAAACTATATCCTCCCCTAACTGGAGTCAGCCAGAAGAAACCTCAATGGAACAAATAACCCAAAGGGTTATATCATTAACCAAGGACTGGGTAGAGGCAGAGGTTACCAAGTTGAAGAAGAGGGGGATGGCTCCCACAATTGATAATAAGAGGAAAAGAAAAGAGTTGACAGATGAGGAGTATGATGACTTCTTCAAAGAAAAAGAGCATCAAAGGGAGAGAGGCAGCATAGTAAATCAAAGAAGAATAATCAAGTTGGTGGGGGTGACAATCCTATGTCATACCCAGCCCAAGGAGGATACAACCTCTACTTCTACTGCAGCCACTTCCCATGCACCTAAAAAGAAACAAGAGCCTACTCTAAAGCTTGTTCCAAAGCCTACTCTGACTATCATAGAGGAAGGAGAAAGCACTGATGATTATTATCTCCTGATACACAGGAAGAAGAAGAAAGTTCATGAGGCACCCCAAAAACAAGCATCTACAATGCGGGGAGCAATAGAAAGGAGTCGCACCATAATCTTGAAAGGAGTTGGTGGTGAGGGCATCAAAAGAACCCTGCAGCATGAGGTCCCCATTCTTTATATTATGCATTTCAAGACAGAGATGGATGAAGAACAAAGAAAAGAAAGGCAAAGTAGACAAGATAATGTGCCTTTTCCTTTGGATGATACAGTGGATTATCATATGACGATATTGTGAATGAAGTATCAACTAGTTCAATGGAGGTATTAGTGAAGAATACCAAGATGACTCCTCATGCTACTCCAATGGCACAATAGAGGGCTGATGAAGAAGAAATTATGGAGGGTAATCCTAAGACTGTAGCATAGCAGATTGGTTTGATAGAATTGGTAGATGAGGTCACCAGTCCTGCTACAGTAGACCTAGCATATTAGGGTGAGGATGACCCAAATAAAGATAAGGATACACCTCCAAAACAGAGAAAATTAGAAGTAAATGTACAAATGGAGGAAGAAGAGATAGCTAATCAGTAGGATGATCAGAATAATGAGCAGTTACTTAGAAAAGAGCCAGCCAAGGTGGAAGTAAAAAAACCCCAAGATCTTAATGAAGAAAGTATATCAAAGGATGGGGAACCAATCTCTCAGGTGGGTGATGACCAGGAAAAGGAAGAAAATATTAATGAAGAAGGTCATAAAGATCAAGAAGGGATGACATAATAGAGTTGTCTTGATGCCCATGCAGATCCATCACCTTCACAGGGAGAGCAGGATAAAGTTGAAGAAGATACACAAGATGTCCCTGCTGGTGAAGAAGAACATGAAAAGGAAGTGCCCGGTGAACAAGAACAACAACAATCACCACCAAAGGTGGATCAAAACATAGGAACACAGAATGTTCAAATTAAACATACCAGCCAGCCGGGGTCTACTAATGAAGTACAATATTGGTTACAACAAGAGGTACAGGCACTTGAATTTGACATTACTTCATTATTTACAACCAAAATAGTTAGACCTAGGAGAAGAGCCAGGGCCACTTCGACCATAAAGAGAGATTCAACCACAAGTAGGAGGACAGCTGAGATAGCTATACCTATGGTAGCCAAAGCAAAGGGATAAATAAATGTTAATGAATTTCAGATGACTACTGTTGATTTGGGCTTTGCTACTGAAAAACAAGAAGGCCAAGAGGCCAAGGATATTATTAACTCTTTATCGAAGAGTGTGGAAAGAGAAAAGAGCAAAAATAAGGTGCACAAAGGGTACATTACCCAATTGCATGCATTCATAAAGGGGTTGATAGACCCAAATAACATGCTAGTAAGCACTTCTGCCCCTCTAACTATTATATTACAGGATGAAGTCACTAGACTAGATATCATGAGGCATAAGGCACACATGATGGATAGTTGGTTCATCCAATTTATTGTAGAGGCAGAGAAAGTGATAAGGACCTCTCTCAATAAATGGAACTTGCTAAGCACAATGAAGAGCAAGGGAGACAAATTGCAAAAGGAGGTTGGGCAAAGGTCAATTAAGATTGAGAAACAATTGACTACCCTATTAGAAATGAAACACATAGATGTCAACGTCCTGATATCTAATAAGATACTGAATAATCAAACATCCAAACTACTAAGCATATGGTATGAGGATGCTAAATTTGAGAGTGAAATATTGAAGAAATGTAATTCAAGGTTGAGGGATATTAGTGTCAAATTGCATAAGCTCCTGTCTGATGAGGTAGAAATTTTGGAAGTGCTAGAAGAGAAGGTAGAAGGAAAGATTGAAAATCAGGATGAGGATTTTGCAGTTAAGGCTTTCCAAGATAATTTCAAGCGTGCTACAGATGACCCTCTCAACCATCTATTAGAGGACACCATCAATAAGGCCATGAGGATGAAGGCTAAAGTAGAAAATTACAATGAGATGCTGAACATCAGAAAGAATAACTGGTCTACATTACAAGCAAAGATTGATCGCAAGAGCATGCAGTGAAGAAGGCTAAAGTCCAAGATGGAGGAGAGATTGAAAGAATAGTGAAAGTATATGAACCCATCAGGGACAGATAAGTGTGCCTATAGAAGAAAGTGTATCCAATGATGAAGAGGATGAAGAATGAACATGATGCACATGATCAGGTGCATGAAGTAATACCAGATGGTTGCTAGCTGGCAACTTGTACCATGTGTCATGTTGACTTAGTCAAGGAGAAATGTGAACCATGGATCTTAATTGATAAATCCTGATCATAGGATCCTTGTAACCGCCTCCTCCCCTTATTCTATAAAAGGGAGATGGAGTGCACTTTTTACTCATTTGAAACTTAATTAAGATTAGATTGCTGAAACCTTAGGACTAATTCTTAAAGCTGATTGTAAATGTACATGTCTATTGCATACTTAAGGAAGAAGAAGATCTAGATTACATACAATTGTAAATTCTAAGTAATCAGTGGATGAATTCTTGACTTGTACAAGTTGATTTGCTGTGTCCCTTGGAGTGCAATTCATGTTGTGCATGTTGCTTTCATTCCTTTTCCATTGAAGTTAGCATCGACCATACCTAGCTATGGAACATCCTGGTGAACCTATGGTATGGTTTGATTTTCTTCTCTTCATGATAGTATCTGGAATGTATGTGGACCAATAGCTAAAGATTCAACCATTTTAGTAAAATTTAGCAAGCATTCATTACAATTTGTTTAAGTTAATTCAAAATCATCATCATAATTGCAAATTCATAGAAAATATAGAGCAAATACAGAGAAATATGCTGATATCCCGTAGGAAACTAAATATCCCTAGCATATTTGTGTTAAAAGCATGCACAATTGAAAATATCATGCAAATACATACAAATCTTAACAATAATCATGCAAATACCTGCCTATAAGCACATTATTTAGATAAATTAATAGTGTAGAGGTGAAAATTAATCAATAGCAGTTGATGATCAGAAGAATTGATCAAACTTAGAAAATATCTTTATCATCTATTAAATATAGTACGATTAACCTTGTATGTTAAAAGATTTACAGAAAGAAGATAAAAATTGGATGTTCAAGCACCAATTCTAGAATCAGAAATGTAAGGCCCCTTGAATGGAAAACATCAAGGCACATCAAACAAATGAGAAACATCAGTGGATTATGAACTAATCAATAGAGACTTGGGATCGTGAATTCTTTGGATTCATCATATCTTTCAAGATGATAAAGGTTTGATTTGCAATTCTTTATCTATGTGTGTTTGTGACTAACATCATAACCAACATAAATTGGCACTAGAAGGAGGGCTATTCACTCTTCTGCTTCTTGAATCGGTGGCTTACACTTTATGCCTGCATTTACATAAGGTGATCTTGTCAAAGTTCATAAAAGTTAGTCATACTTGTTGTGTGGTTGCACAACACGCCCCATTTTGCCTTAGCAAAACAGGGACCCAACTTTTATCTTTTGCTTGCTTGTTTTCTGCTTTGGGCAGTTTGGTAAAATCAGTCATGTATGTTGCCTTTGCTAAGGTAGATGCACCACCAGATAAGGTTAGTTTCCAAAGTCAACATTTTCTATCATAAACCTCATAGGTGAAAGGAGTACAACATTCCAAGCAGGTTTTCCTTTTGGATCACCCCAATATTGTTTAGGGGTAGAAAGTTATGTTGAGTCAAAGTTTGGTCAACCCTGATATTTCCCTTTGGGGGGTCATATTTCTAACATCAGTCATATTCGTTAAGATCACCCGAACTTAGAATTATCACCCGATGCCCGATATGCTAATGTCAAAGTTAAATGAGACCTGGTATCTACCCATCAAAGAACCTCATATATTTGCGAGGGATCATATTTCTAATATTAGTCATGTTACCAAATATCACCCCTGCATGAATATCACCCAGCGCAAATATCACAGTGACGTCATTTAGTTCTGGTAAACGAAGGAAACCATCCTGACGATGATGTCATCATCTCACTCGGCCCACAGAGAGTCATTTATCCAAACATCTGTCATATTTTTCAATATGACGATGAAGTCACATAAAACTGATAACTAAAGAACATCGATGACATGATGATGTCATCATGATCTATTCCTTGGGGGGGTCATATTTTGAAATACCCCTGATCTTAATTTCATGACCCGATATGCTTCATGGTCAAAGGTTGACCATATCATCCGATCTTTAGTAAACGATTATCCTGCACAAGATGGGGGGTCATATTATCCACAGGGGGGTCATATTTTAAAATGTCCTTGATCTTTCGAAGATCACCCCCTGACATTAAATGCAATTAAGGCGGTAGATGAAGCCCCGCTAATTTCAAATACAAATCAAACACTTGGTGGCATATATTAAACTCCATGAAAGTGATTGACGGATCAGATTAGAATAGCAC
This sequence comes from Cunninghamia lanceolata, assembly GCA_027924645.1. Taxonomy (NCBI): domain Eukaryota; kingdom Viridiplantae; phylum Streptophyta; class Pinopsida; order Cupressales; family Cupressaceae; genus Cunninghamia; species Cunninghamia lanceolata. The sequence goes on from BSBN01000082.1 coordinate 8,699,371, forward strand.
ACTATACCCTAATTTGTCATATTGATCCATTTAAAAGTAAAATCTGAAGGTTATTTTCATCTACCTTGTGATTAATTAAGAATTACAGAGCTCTAGAAGTCAAACCCTTATCAACCACCTATTAGCAGATTGTGATATTCAATGTAATGGAATGGAACGGGTGACCTCACAAGTTTACAGTGTTTCCTGTTATCAGTCATATAATCCAAAAGGGGGAAGCGTTATAAGGTAAGTAACTTCCAAACCCTCTTCGTTGCCATTTTCTGCAATATCTAGGTAAAATGTTTATCTTTACTAGGGTAAATCCGCATGATGATGCATGGAAAGTTTTAAAATGCTAAGTAATGAAGATTGGATGCATGATATTGGTGAAAGTGCATACGAGTACCATAGGATGAAATGTATCATGTCTATTGCAGGATCTAATGGCAGATGTCAGAAGGAATAGGTCTGAGACTGAGTTTTTGAAGCCTATGTTCGTGCAGCCCAAAGGGGTGTAGTTCATATATGGCGTCATTGGTGATACACACCAAGGAAGTATGGACTTAGATGTATGGTCGAGGAAGCTAGATGATGATATTCACAATCTGATACTTGACATGATATTTACAACAAGTATGTGGCACGCGGTTGGATTCCCGTATGCTATGGATGCCATTGAGTTGGTAGTTGAATGTGCCAGAAACTATAACCCTGTAACCAGGAGGGTAGAAAAGCATGGCAGGATATATGCTAACTTTTCAGTCAAGGGCATCACTGACACCTTCAATCTACCAATGGGAAACAAGGTAGTCAATGTAGACCTTAAGAAACTAGAGAAAGAATATAACAACAACAAGAAAGATGCCATGAAGAGAATGTATCAGTGGAGGGGGAAGAACAACACCTACATGGCCTCGGCCAAGTTGCCAGTGTACCTATACAAGTTTGATTTTGATGATGAGTATCAATATATAATTGCCCTATTGAGTAGGATGACCAACAAACCTCATGTTGGTAACTTTGAGAACTGGATGTTCGGTATCATCCAGATGGTATTGTATTAGGATAACAAACCCATATGGGCCAAGATCATCAGTGATTCGCTAGATGAGGGGATGAGGAAGCTAGGAGGTCAAGCATGCCTATTCTACATGACATCTTATGTTGTGTATTCATGTGCCTTCGAAGGAACTTTTGATGCCCTACAAATAGTAGGTAAAGTTGGGAGTGATACAGATGATGTGCATATATGGGATCATTATCCCCAATTATAGAGGAAGGATTACCTCTAGGACTACAAGATAGTAAATGATGCATTTTCAATGCACCTAGTCAGAATGATGGAGGAGGACCGGACCAAGAGGCTAAGCATGGAAGCTCAGAAATTTATTTACAAATATGGAGCTTGGTTCATCTAGTTTTCTACTTTCTCGTATATAAGGATTGAAGGATTCAAGGGACAGCCCCTCATGTTGCCAAGATACCCCACTGATAGGGTCATCTTGATGGAATTCATCAAACAGGTGTCCACTTTAGTTAAAGCCTATAAAGAGTAGAAGAAGATCCCTCCTGTTTTATTTCTAGTATACATAGGGTGGTATTTATGCCTAGATTCACAGAGCATCAAGCATGCTATTGGAGGGTTAAAACTCATGTACTTACAGCCATTTCCTATTGCTAGGTCATATGACCCTTATGGCAGGATACAAAAGTTGTTGGGAAAACAGATACATCAAAAGCATCTGGAAGACTTTTGGAGTGACTATGATGATGAGGCAGAGGTGAGAAGAAGAAAGTATCAAAGGCTCAACTTGAATCAAATCAGGACCTTTGATTGCATCCCAGTGCCTGCCCAGCTGCACAATGATGATGGAAAGATAATGTCCAATGAATATGAGGAAAAGAAGGTGTATAATGACACCATTTCAGCCCTTGATCTGACACAATAGGAGGATACCTCCTTGGACCAAATAATGCAAGGGGTAATTAAACTAACCCAAAGTTGGGTAAATGCAAAAATTACGAAATTGAAGAAAAAGGCCATAGCCCTTACTGTTAATAATAAGAAAAAGAGACAAGAGTTGTTAGATGAAGAATATGATGATTTCCTTATTGAGAAGAGGAAATCCAATGGGGAGAGATTACCCACTGAAGAAAAGAAGATACCCTCCAAGGGTAAGAAGGTGGGAGATGGACCAAAGGGAGTGATCATCAAAAGAATTGAATTTAAAAGTGATGGGGCATCTACATCAACCCAGGTGTCCACATCACAGTCCCCACCTGATAAACAAAAGACCAAAAGGACATTGAGGCTTGTTACTGAAACCAAAGAGAGGTAGGTAGAGGATCAACCTCTACAAGATGAATTAGAGGAAGGTGATCCCTTAGAGGAAGAACAAGTGAAAAAGGCACCTAGGGATGATGACTTGTTAATAAAAAGCAAGAAGATAAAGAACGTGCTACAAACAACACCACCCAAGAAGTAAAGAATAGCCATGAGGGGAGATGTTAGCACTAATCCCATCATGTTAATGGGTATGGGTAGTGTAGCCTTTAGGAGAGAGTTACAGCACAAAGTCCCCATTCCAGAGATAATTTAGTTTAAGACTGAGAGGGCTGAGGAACAGAAAGAAAAGGAAGTGCATATGGCTAGCAAAGAGTCTCCCTTTCCTTTGGATGATATTGTGGAACTATCAGATGATGAGGTAGTTTAGGATGTAACTGCCCAGTGCATGGAAACCTTGGTTGCTAATACCAAGATGACTCCTCATGGGACTCCATTGGCCTAGATGAGGACATTACAAGAAGAAGAGAAAATGGACGAAACAAAATAGGATAGTCTTGAGAGAGTAGCCCAACAGATAGGGATGGATAATTTGGTTGAGTGGGTTACAAGCCCTGCAGGAATAGACCTAACATATAGGGGTGATATAAGCCTAAGTAAAGACAATAATCCACCTTTGGAGCCTAAAAGGGCTAAAGATACAGGGCACACCGAGAGGGGTGATGCTCCACTTGATCAAGACCGAGACCAAGATAAGGTGCCCATAGGACCAAAACAATTAGAAACACAACAACAGAGTGGGGGTGATTAGGACATGCCAGATAAGAATGATGGTCAAGACCAAAGTGGTCTATCGCTATGTACTGCAGGGAGTGATCAGAGTAAAGGCCCAGCATTAGAGGAAAAATTAGTTGAGAAAGAAGCTAATACAGAAGAAGCTGATACATCTAAGGGTAAAGAACAAAGTTTTTCACAGGGTGACAGAACAGAGAAAGAGATAGAGAATGTGGCCAAGGGTGATCAAGATGATCTCCAAGGTCAAAATACACAAACCTCTCAAGAGGCCAATGTATCACAAGATGAACTAAATAAGAAAGCTAAAGAAGTTCCAGAGGAGAACTTATAGAAGGAAGCACAAGATCAAAATGTGAATACTTCACAAGAGCCTCCACAAAAGGAAGTCCCTCAATAGGAGGAACCTTAGCAAGATCCCCCTCATGATAAGGTACATGAGGAAGAAATCAGGAAAGAACCATCACTGCCAAGGGCAAAATTTAGCACAGGAACACAAGACACCCAAAATGTTGGGGGTGATCAACATGATCCAAGGGGTGATGTACCTCATTGGTTGCAACGAGAGATACATTTGCAACAAGTTGAGGAGGTACAGGATTTTGATGTATCTACATTGTTTGCTAGGAGCATGATGAAACCTAGAAGAAAGGCTAGGTTGACATCAACAATAAAAATGTACCCTACTACAGGTAGGAAAACTGCACAAGTAGCCCTGCCTACGGTAGAGAAGGAGAAAGGCAAAATAGGCCTCAAGGATTTCCAGATCACTAATGTTGATCTAGGTTTTGCAAATGAGGACTAGGAAGGTCAAGAGGGAAAGGACATCATTGACTCTCTAACATAAAGGGTAGAGAGAGAAAAGGAGAAGAATAACAAACATAAGCAACACATTGCTCAACTACATTCTTTTATTATAGGGTTAATTAACCCTGATCATGCACCTACTAATCCTGCCACGCCAGTATCCATTATATCACCAGATGAGGTTACCAGATTGGACCTGATGAGACATAAGGCACAGGTAATGGAGAAGTGGATGCTATCATCCATTTTTGAAGCAGAGGATGTAGTGAAAACCTCTTTGGAGAGGTGGAATTCTTTAAGTACCTTGAAGAGAAAGGTAGACAAATTGCAAAATGAAATAGACAGGAGGTCATTCAAGATAGATAAACATCTAGATGCACTAGGTGAAATGAAGAGGATAGACACACAGATCCTAATAAGCAAAAATGTATTGGATAATAACACCTCCCAGCTGCTAGGTATCTGGTATGAAGATACAAGGTTTGAATGTGATATATTGAAAAGGTGTAGTGGAAAGCTCTGAGATATAAGTGTCAAGCTGAATTACCTGATGGCACATGAGGCAGAAACCTTAGAAGCTTTGGAAGGAAGAGTAGAAGGAAAAATTGAAAATCGAGACGTGGATTTTGCTGTGAAAGCCTTCCATGATAATTTCAAGCAGACTGCAAAGGACCCCCTGAACCACCTGATAGAAGAAGTAATGGATAAGGTCATGAGAATCAAGGTTAGGGTAGAAACTTATAATGAGACACTAAATAGTTGGAAAGGCAAGATGAAAGCTCTCCAGGTCAAATTCTATTGCCACAGACATGCAGTAGCAAAGGCCAAGGTCCAAGATAGAGGATAAATAGACATAATTGTGCAACTATATGAGTCCATCAGAGCAACAATAAAGGTGCATATAAGGGATGATCTCCATCAAAGCGACAATGATAATGAAGATGAAGATAATGTAGAAAGTGAAGAAGAAGAAGAAAGTGAAGAAGATGGAGATAAAGAGTAAGCAGAGATGCATCATCAGGTAAACATATGTATAGGCTACTTATAAGTAGTAAGATTTGGTAGATAGTTGCCAACTGGCAACTTGTGCCATGGATGAAGATGTTGACTAAGTCAATGAAGAATTGTTGGCCATTGATCTGAATTGATGAATCCTGACCATTGGTCATTTGTAACTGCCTCCTCTCCTTATTCTATAAAAGGGGAGAGAGTGCACTCTTTTAGTCATTAGAAACTTAATTGAAATTTGATTGCTAAAGAATTCAAGACTAATTTCAAGGTTATTGTGAATGTACATGTTTTGCATACTTAATGAAAGAGAAGCTGTTTGATTACAAATCATTGTAAACCCTGAGTAATCTGTGAGTGGAATCTAGACATATGCATTGATTAGCTACATCCCTTGGAGTGCTTTTTAGTTTGCATATGTTGTTTTCATTCCCTATCTCTTTGAAGTTAGCATCAACCATACCTAGCTGTGGAAGAACCTGGTGAATTATGGTTTGATTTCTTCTCTTCATGACTATATCTTGAATGTATGTGACTCAATAGATAAAGGTTCACCAAATTTAGAAGTATTTCTTTAAATTTCTTTAAATTTCTTTGAATTTCATTACAAATCACCTCCATAATTGCAAATAACATACAATATAATGCAAATGAACATGAAATATGCCTATATGTTGTAAATAATTGAAAATACATAGCATATTTTGAGTGAAAGCATGTTAAATTGGTAAATATCATGTAGATACAAATAAATATCCATGATAAACATATGAATATCTACTTGCAGACACATTATTTGAATAAATACATAGTGTAGAAGCATGTGTAAGTTCATGACGATAAATGTTCAAAAGAATTGATCAAACTTATAAATATCACCGTGATCTATGGAACAGAGCAGAAATAACCTCGTTTGTGAAGTAAATTTACAGAATACAGTTGCATTATTGATCATCTAGACAAACGTTAGACCCCTTGAAATGGAAAACAACATGTCACATCAACCTCTTAGTAACGTCAGGCGATCATGACCTGATCAATGGAGCTTTGGAGTCATCAATTTATCTGAAATTAATCGTACTTTACAAGATAATAAAGGTTTGTTGTGAAATTTTTTATGCATGTTGTTATGACTAACAATCATCACCAACATAAATTGGCACTATAAGGAGGGCCTATCTTCACTACCTAGAAGGTGATTCAGTACCGCATGTATTTTCCTATGTTAGAAGTGAGATAACGTTGTCAAGGATCATTACTTTAAATGTTCTTACAAAGATTTGTTGTTTTGAGTTTTTTTATGACTGTTCATCCCAAATATTTCAGAATATTGCATAAATATCTTAAGCTTTGCAGTCAATCCTTGTAGTCTTTGGAGTTTGAATCTTTATTCAGGTCCTCTCTCTTAATCTTTGAGGTAATTTTCTTGTGATACCTGATATCCTGATATTTGCGTGTGAAAGTCTTATACCTATTAATATCTACATCATTTTTGCAAATATTGCATAAATATCTAGTCAGTTTTGGCCTCAGGTTGTAAATACATCCTTTGTAGGAGTAGTTTAGTTGATCTTTATAGTAAACCAAGCCAAATTTCTGTAAATTGTAGAAATCCTAGCTCTCAGGCCAAATACCAGGTCCAGATCCAGTGGACTCTTTGAGGAATTGCCTATCCATGGACTCAGACCTAGAACTATAGACATTCATCACACTCCTGGTTCTAGTACATCAGAGGCTTCACCAGGACATACTCCAATAACTCCTGTTGGATTGCAAACACCTATAGGACCATCGGTAACACCTCTAGTCCAACCTCCACTAGTCACAATGTCATTCTTTGTTGTAGAGTCACCTCTAACTTTCATGGCATATCATCCTTTACCTAAAAATCTAGACAAGATTTGTCCTAAGTATCATCAATATTAGGATGCTGATGATCACATCAGAACATTCAAGGAAGCTTGCTGTAGAGCAAGATATGAACATCAAGATGTGTAATGTAGATTATTTCCATTTTCTTTAGGAGAAGAGGCATATAATTGGTATATCAGTCTTGGTCAAGGTTCAGTGGGCTCATGGGCTGCCTTAGAGAAAGCTTTTAAAGATAGATTCAAGATACCTATAGATCCTTCAATGAATTACAACTTGTTTGCCGCAATCAAAAGATTTGAAGGAGAACCTATTGCTAACTTCAATGCTAGATTCCAAAAGATGCTTTCAAAGTTAGTAGCCCCTTATACTGTAGCAGATGAAGCTACTAGGAGTATATATTATTCAGCTCTAGATCCTTTGACTTCTATGTTTATCAGGAGAACACATCCTGGAGTCACAACTTTGGTAGGAGCTTTTAAAGAAGCCATAAAAGTTAATCAACAGTTAATCCCAGCTCCAACCCCTAACATATCGTTTCCTACATACCCTGCATATCCTGCTCAACAATAGACTAATGGAGCCATGATGCCTCCAGTTGTAATGTCAAGTCCTTTGCAAGTACCTCCACTTAGCATCATGCCACCTCCGAATGGAAATGGCCAGATGGTGCAATACCCAAGACATACACAAGTACCTCAGGATGTAAGACAGAATAGTAATAACAATGGTTCTTCCTTTTTCAAACCTCAAACAGAGAACGTAGTAGCCAAAGTTCAGGAAGAAAATGAAGAAATTAAAGAAATGTCAGCATAGTTGAGGAAACTGACAATTGAAATCACTCATTTGAGAAGTCAGAATTTCTATTCCCAACCAAATCAGAATAGAGGGTTTAATAATGAAAGATCTGGATATCCTGAGAGGGGATATAACAACAATAATAATAACAAGAGTGGTAACAATAATGCCCCTAGACAGCCTAGAGTGTGGAACACTAGGCCGAACAATGGTTCCTTGCCATCACCCTTAGATAATTAGCCTCCTAATGAACCTAAGAAGACCACTAGGGTGAACCTAGCAGAAGCAGTCCTTACAAACTGGTGTAGGATACATAACACCAATGCTCATGCAGAGCTGGATTGTCCTCAATTTAGGATAGCAACTAGTATATTTCAAGCTGAAGTATCAAATACAGTAGCTAATCCACCTTTTGGTGAAGGAAATGAAATTGTCCCTTGTGGATATGACTCTGCTCTTGTATTGGAAAATTTCACCAATCATCCTCATCAATAGATAACCTCATCCCATGAGAACTACACCTTAGCATGTGAAGAGTCAGCCATGGCTTTTAAAACAAATTATGTTTTCCCCTTTGAGGATGAGAATGAGCCATCAGTTGAACATAAAGAAGTGCATGCTTATCAACAGCAATATTAGGGTAGACACAACTATAACCTGAGGAATAACTCAAATAGACCTACTGGTCCCTTGACTACATCCTTGCCTCCAAATAATTTTAACACTCCCCCTGATCCTAAGGCAAGTAATAACCCTGGATTTCCTAAAGTTAATGCTCAATACTTAGCACCATAAAATACTGTGGAAAAAGCTAATAACCATTCTCCAGAGTCTGACAAGTTGGTCACATACCTAGCAGATGAAATGAAAAAGATCAAAATTAGTCTATCATTGTCAGAGTTACTTAAAACCCCAGCTATTAAGAAGGCATTCATGAAATCTTTAGATGACCCTACTCCAAAAGAAGATAGTCATCCCCAAAACCAGTCTCTGAATAAGGATCATGTAGCTAAGGATACTAATGTCAAGCATAGAACTTCAACCACTGTCCAGGCTGCTGAAACTTCACATATGACCCTTTATAGGGATAAGACTGAGTCACCTCCATTTCTCCTTACCATAAGGATGTTTAGTAAGAATTTGCATAACTTCTTAGTAGATTTAGGCACATCTACTAATGTAATGCCATTATCCATATGCAATGCCTTAGGGTTACATCCTGCCAAGTCACTAAAGAAGGTAACACAATTAGATAAAACTGAGGTGAGTTTTGTAGGAGAATTAACTCACATTCATATGCAATTAGCATCAGATCCAAGAATTCAATATTACATTGATATCCAGGTAGTAGATATCCCTGATACATATGGAATGTTGCTCAACAGGGATTGGTCAAAAACACTTAATGGATACATGTCCACTAACTTCAGTCGCATGTGGCTACCTTGGAAAGGGATTCCTAATCATATCAGGATAGATGCTAAATCACACATGAAACATATGATCACTGAATATAATAAAACCAATGAGATCATGTATGTAGATGTTGAACCAGGAGTCTATACCATCAGACCCCAAACTATCAAGATAGAAGAGATCCTCATGTATGATGTTCATGTTCATAATGATAAGCTTCAAGATGATAGAGTAATTATAGAATCTGATCACAGTTCAGATGATGATAAAGAAGTAGATCATTTTAAGAACTTTGAAATGCACTTATCTAGAGAGATGCAATGCTGCCGAATGCTAAACATGTCTAATGAAGATGTTTTGATTAAGGGATGGTGCAGGTTGCATGATGAAGCACATTCTGAAAAAACTTGTGATGCTTGTCTAGATATGATGGAGCTGGAACAGACATGTAGTGAGAAGGGATCATTATCACCAAAGGTAATTAGTACAGATAGTTATAGTGATACTAACTCTTGTTCTTCATCTACAAGTACAGAAGAATGCATATATCAAGATGAAAGTTACATTCACAATTTAGAAGACATCCTGGTGTGCACTGAGAATAATGATAAGAGTAAAAAGAATGTCACCCCAGGGACAGATTGTTTGATTGAATCAGATTATGAAGTATCTGATGAAGATAGAGATAGTAATTTGACCAAGTTTGAAGAATTGTTATCAAAACAAATTCAGAAGATGTTGCTAGAACATACTTCTCCACATGATGCTTTAATTGAAGGGCGGTGTAGGCTACATGAAGCACCACATTCAGAGACTACTTGTTCATTATGCTTGCATATCTTTAAGAAGCAGATGTTGCTTTGTTCAAAGGATCATTCTCCTGATAGTAAAGAAGAAAAACAAATATCAACTTCATATCATTCAAATAAGGTGAAGTTTGAGAAGGAGTCACCAAAATTGAAATGGCTATCAGGTGGTCCAGCTGCTAGAGTTAAAAAGAAAAGAGAAGGTCTAGATAAACTTTTAACTAAAGATAATCCATGGATCCTTAGGTTCGATGGATCTAAATCAAAACAAGGAGCTGGAGTAGGAATAGATCTCATTGTTCCAGCTGGAAAATCTTACTTAGTAGCATATAGAATACAATTCCTATGCACAAATAATGTGACAGAATATGAAGCTCTAATTCATGGGATATTGTTTGCACTCAAAAAGAAAGTGAATATTCTGCATGTCTATGGAGACACAAAATTGGTGGCAAGACAAGTAAGAGGCATATATTCTTGGAATTATAAAAGGTTGTCTAATTATAGACACAAGGTATGGGATTTGATAGAAGATTTTGACACATTCAACATCACCCATGTGCCTAGAGAACAAAATCACAGGGCAGATGCCTTGGCTCAAGCTACCAGTACATTGGAGCCATTATCCATATCTAGTTTGAAGAGGTTTTCAATTGAATTAATATCAGTGCCCTCTATACCAGATAATGTCATCAATCTCCAAGTGTTTGATGATGACTAGCATATTTTGGATTTCATATCAAACATAGATGTGTTTGATGCACATATCATAGATGAAAGAAATGTGGAAGATCATATTTGGGAAGAAGAGGAGATCATGGATCTATCTAGTATAAGATTCCCAAGGGAATGATAGAATTAGAAAGAGCATTTGATTTAGATAATATGTTGAAACAGAAAGATCTCCCTAAAACTAATGGAGGAGAATATTCACCAGTCAACATAGGACAAGATGAAGAAAAAAGGAATGTCCTAATTGGTAAGGTGCGTATAGAAGGAGAAATGACAGGGATAACCCAAGCACTTAAAGATTATATTCATGTTATTGCCTGGACTTATGATGATTTGAAGACTTATAATACCTCAATCATTACCTATACTATACCATTGAAGCCAGATGTTAAACCCTTTAGACAAAAATAGAGGCCTGTTAATGCCTTATTGGAGCCCATCATTTTTGAAGAAGTAAAGAAATTGCTCAATGCCAGGATCATATTCCCTGTGAGGCACTCCACCTGGATGGCCAACCTAGTCCCTATGAGAAAGAAAAATGGCGATATCAGGTTATGTGTAGACTTCAAAAATCTGAACAGAGCTTCTGAAAAGGATAATTATCCTTTACCTTCGCTGGATGAGGTCTTGCAAATAGTAAATGGTGCAAAGATGATGTCATTTTCAGATGGTTTCTCAGGTTATAACAAAGTGATGGTAGATAAAATAGATAGATTGAAAATTGCATTCACCACCAAGTGGGGTATATTTGCTTACAGGCGCATGCCTTTTGGATTGATAAATGCTGGGGCCACTTTTCAACATGCAATGGATATAGCCTTCAGGGGGTTGATTAGGAAGTGTATAGTCATATACATGGATGACTTGACAATTTTTTCCAAGCAAAGAGGTGATCATATAGAGGACCTCAGGAAAGTGCTTTAAAAATGTGAACAGTATGGAATATCCCTGAATCCCAAGAAATGCATATTTGGAGTAACCACAGGGAAATTACTAGGTCATCTGATAATAGAGAATGGGATCATCATTGACCCTGCAAGAGTAGAATCAATCATGAAGATACAGCTTCTTGGAAGCAAGAAAGAACTGAAATCCTACTTTAGTAAGATAAACTTTGTTAGAAAATTCATTACTAGTTTTGCAGAGATTGTTAGACCATTGAATGCAATGCTAAAAAAGGATGCCAAAATTGACTAGACACCTAAAGCCAGAGCAGTTTTTGAGGACATCAAGAAAGCTATATCTAATGCCCTTGTTCTGTTCAGTCCATATTATACAAGAGATTTTTACATATATTCATTTGCTTCAGAGCATACATCCACAACAGTATTAGCACAAAGGAATGAGGCTAAAGAAGAAAAGCCTATAGCTTTCATGAGTTGCCCATTCAAAGATGCAGAGCTTAGATACATGGATGTTGAAAGACAAGCCCTTGCTTTAGTTCATACAGTCAAGAAATTTAGACACTACATTTTAAGAAGTAAGATTATTACGGTAGTACTAGATGTAGTAGTAAAGATGCCCCTGATGCAAAGTGAGCCTAGTGAAAAGAGAGCTAAATGGATAATAGTTCTCCAAGAAAATGATATGGATATAACACCCATGAAGTTGGTACAAGGACAAGCCTTGAGACAATTGCTATTAGAAATTGATCCTAACATCATGAGCCAACAATATGTGATAAATGCTAAAGAAACTGAGGAGTGGTATTCAAATATCAGGCACATCCTGGTTATTGGTAGATGTCCATCAAGATTGCAGGCCTCACAGAGGAGAGCCTTGAAGATAAGATCACAAAAATATATGATAAAAGGATGAGTCCTTTTCAAAAGGAACTATGAAGGAATACATCTTAGATGCCTAGAGAGGCAAGAAGCAAAGTATTAGAAGAGTTACATGATAAATTTGGAACCGCACATGGATCACATCTGGCTACTGCCCATGCTATCCTGAGAGCAGGATACTACTGGCCCACTATCTTTAAGGACACTGTTGAACATATTAAATGTTGTCATATATGTCAGGTTGCAACTAACAAAGAAATATATGCCGCTCAACCCTTTCAACCAGTGATGGAGATGTGCCCATTTGCTCAATGGGGCATGGATTTCATAGGACCCATCAATCCTCCATCATCTTTAGGCCACAGGTATATATTGACTATCACTGATTATTGTACCAGGTGGACTAAAGATGTCAATAGTAAGACATGCAATGCAGAGGATGTGATCAAGTTTTTGGAAAGCAACATAGTAACCAGGTATGGAGTTCCTTATGCTTTAGTATGTGACAATGGACCTGCTTTTGCATCATTAAAACTATCAAGTTGGGCTTTTGATCATGGAGTTATTCTAAAGTTTTCTTTAAACTATTATCCTCAAGGGAATGGACTATCATAGTCTACAATGAAAGAATTTATTGAATATCATAAAGAAATTGATAGATAAAAACCCTAGGGAATGGAATACCCTACTAAAGTATGCCTTGTGGGTAGATAGAACTAGGATGAAGGCTGTATTAGGAAACTCTCCTTACTAGCTAGTTTATGGGGTGGATCCTATTCTCCCTATTAACTTAAAGATCCCCACATTGCAGCTTACACAAGAGTATCTAGGCATAGATAGCAAACAAGAAGTTAGGTTACTTTAGCTAATGCACCTAGAAGAAAAAAGAAACAGATCAATTGATTAGTTTGCTTAACATCAGGCTGTTGTCAAATGTTGGTTTGACAAAAGAGCCAGAATTAAAGCTTTTAGGATTTCAGATCTAGTCCTTATGTGGGATAAAGCACATGACAAGTAAGGTGATCATGGTAAATTTGACAAATTTTGGATAGGTCCTTTTCAAATTTTAGAGAATCTAGGAGACAATACCTACAGACTTAAGACTCTAACTAATGTAGATGTCCCATTACCAGTTAATGAATAGTTCCTCAAGCATTAATTCCAAGCCTGAAAAAGGGTCATATAAGCCAGATGTATCATAATGTGCATATTGTATAGTTGTTTGTACAATTTTGTTTTGTTCGTGTGTTTGTTTGTTTGTTTTGTTGAGTGTTTGTTTTGGATAGTCAAGATGATGTAGCTTATCACCCTAAGAAAATAATCAAATTGTTAGGATTCAAGTGATGAGAACAAATTCCTATATAGGTTATAACTCATTTTGAGGAGTACCTATGATCAGGTTTGTGATATCCTTTTCATCATGGTGCCTTTTCTTAACTAAGGAGATTTTCACAATGACTCACCTAACAGGTTTAGTTTTGTGGAACACATAAGCATAGGTGTTAAGTGAAAAATCTAAAGGGACTCCCTTGCTACCAATACAATCTCCAACCTAAATCAGCAAGTGACCACACCTTCCATATTGAGCTTACATGATGATATCATATGAACAAAAGAGATAACTATTAGAAATTCATAAGAATAAAATTAGGCCATCTAAGTAACTCTACTGGGGCTATAGACGCCTGCTGGTAGTGGGGCTCTACTTAGGGGGATTGTATAGATAACCTTGTCGGGGTTATGGATGCCTGCTGGCAGCAAGGCTCTATCCTGGCTGGCTGTGAGGGATGATCCCAAAATATGTAGCTTAAAACTAGTTACTCATGTTTTCAACTTGCATTCAAGATGGGGATAATTAATTATTTGCACACACTTGATCCCTTGCTAGCATTGTTGCAATGATGAACATTATATCATTCAGAAAGATCATAATACTTATGCTTAGAAAGAGTTAAAATGCTATGTTAGAATGTGATCACATCACTCAAATCATTTGAATTTGATTATTTTCTTTGGTGACAAGTTGTTGTGTGGTTGCACAACACGCCCCATTTTGCCTTAGCAAAATAGGGACCCAACTTTTTGCTTTTGCTTGCTTGTTTTCTGCTTTGGGAGGTTTGGTAAAATCAGTCATGTATGTCACCTTTGCTAAGGTAGATGCACCACCAGATAAGGTTAGTTGCCAAACTTAGCATTTGCTATCATAAACGTCATAGGTGAAAGGAGTACAAAATTCCAAGCAGGTTTGCCTTTTGGATCACCCTAATATTGTTTAAGGGTAGAAAATTATGTTGAGTCAAAGTTTGGTCAACCCTGATATTTCCCTTTGGGGGGTCATATTTCTAACATCAGTCATATTCACTAAGATCACCTAGACATAGAATTATCACCCGATGCCCGATACGCTAATGTCAAAGTTAAATGAGAGCTAGTATCTACCCATCAAAGAACCTCATATATTTACGAGGGGTCATATTTCTAATATCAGTCATCTTACAAAATATCACCCCTGTGCGAATATCACCCAATGCAAATATCACAGTGACATCATTTAGTTCTGGTAAACGAAGGAAACCATCTCAATGGTGACATCATCATCTCACTCTGCCCATGGAGAGTCATTTATCCAAACATCTATCATATTTTTCAATATGACGATGACATCAGATAAAATTGATAACTAAAGAACATCGATGACATGATGATGTCATCACAATCTATTCCCCTGGGGGGGTCATATTTTGAAATACCCCTGATCTTAATTTCGTGACCCGATATGCTTCATGGTCAAAGGTTAACCATATCACCTGATCTTTAGTAAACGATTATCCCACGCAAGATGGGGGGGTCAATTATACACAGGGTGGTCATATTTTCAAATATACCTAATCTTTAGAAGATCACCCCCTGACATTAAATGCAATTAAGGCAGTAGATGAAGCCCCGCCGATTTCAAATACAAATCAAACACTCGACGACATCTATTGAACTCCATAAAAGTGATCGATGGATTAGATCAGAACATCACACTATACCCTAATTTGTCATATTGATCCATTTAAAATTAAAATCTAAAGGTTATTTTCATCTACCTTGTGATTAATTAAGAATTACAGAGCTCCAGAAGTCAAACCCTTATCAGCCACCTATTAGCAGATCGTGATATTCAACGTAATGGAACAGAATGGGTGATCCCACAAGTTTATAGTGTTTCCTATTATCAGTCATATAATCGAAAAGGGGGAAGTGTTATTAGGTAAGTAACTTCCAAACCCTCTTCGTTGTCATTTTCTGTAATATCCAAGTAAAATGTTTATCTTTACTAGGGCAAATCCACATGATGATGCATGAAAAGTTTAAAAATGCTAAGTAATGAAGATTGAATGCATGATATTGGTGAAAGTGCATACGAGTACCATAGGGTGAAATGTATCATGTCTATTGCAAGATCTAATGGTAGATGTCAGAAGGAACAGGTCCGAGGCTGAGTTTTTGAAGCCTATGTTCATGCAGCCCAAAGGGGTATAGTTCAGATATGGCATCATTGGTGATACACACCAAGGAAGTACGGACTTAGATGTATGGTCGAGGAAGCTAGATGATGATACTGACAATCCGATACTCGACAAGATATTTACAACAAGTATGTGGCACGTGGTTGGATTCTCGTATGTTATGGATGCCATTGAACTAGTAGTTAAATGTGCCAGAAACTATAACCCTATAACCAGGAGGGTAGAAAAGCATGGCAGGATATATGCCAACTTTTTAGTCAAGGGCATCATTGACACCTTCAATCTACCAGTGGGAAACAAGGTAGTCAATGTAGACCTTAACAAACTAGAGAAATAATATAACAACAACAAGAAAGATGCCAGGAAGAGAATGTATCAATGGAGGGAAAAGAACAACACCTACACGACCTCGACCAAGTTGCCAGTGTACCTATACAAGTTTGATTTTGATGATGAGTATCAATATATAATTGCCCTATTGAGTAGGATGACCGACAAACCTAATGCTAGTAACTTTGAGAACTGGATGATCAGTATCATCCAGATGGTATTGTATTTGGATAACAAACCCCTATGGGCCATCATCAGTGATTTGCTAGATGAGGGGATGAGGAAGCTAGGAGGTCAAGCATGCCTATTCTACATGACCTCTTATGTTGTGTATTCATGTGCCTTCGAAGGAACTTTTGATGCCCTACAAATAGTAGGTAAAGTTGGGAGTGATACAGATGATGTGCATATATGGGATCATTATCCCCAACTGTAGAGGAAGACTTACCTCCAAGACTACAAGATAGTAAATGATGCATTTTCAATGCACCTAGTCAGAACGATGGAGGAGGACCAGACCAAGAGGCTGAGCATGGAAGCTTAGGAAGTTATTTACAAATATGGAGCTTGGTTCATCCAGTTTTCTACTTTTTCCTATATGAGGATTGAAGGATTTGAGGGACAGCCCCTCATGTTGGCAAGATACCCTACTGATAGGGTCATCTTGATGGAATTTGTCAAATGAGTGTCCACTTCAGTTGAAGCCTATAAAGAGCAGAAGAAGATCCCTCCTATTTTATTTCTAGTATACATAGGGTGGTATTTATGCCTAGATTCACAGAGCATCAAGCATGCTATTGGAGGGTTAAAACTCATGTACTTATAGTCATTCCCTATTTTTAGGTCATATGAACCTTATGGAAGGATACAAAAGTTGTTGGGAAAATAGATACATCAAAACCATCTGGAAGACTTTTGGAGTGACTATGATGATGAGGTAGAGATGAGAAGAAGAAAGTATCAAAGGCTAACCTTGAATCAAATTAGGACCTCTGATTGCATCCCAGTGCCCACCCCGGTGCACAATGATGATGGAAAGATAATGTCCAATGATTATGAGGACAAGAAGGTGTATAATGACACCATTTCAACCCTTGATCTGACACAACAGGAGGATACCTCCTTGGAGCAAATAATGCAAGGGGTAATTAAACTGACCCAAAGTTGGGTAAATGCAGAAATTACCAAATTAAAGAAGAAGGGCATGGCCCTTACTATTGATAATAAGAAAAAGAGATAGGCATTGTTGGATGAAGAATATGATGATTTCCTTATTGTGAAGAGGAAATCCAATGGGGAGAGATTACCCACTGAAGAAAAGAAGATACCCTCCAAGGGTAAGAAGGTGGGAGATGGACCAAAGGGAGTGATCATCAAAAGAATTGAATTTAAAAGTGACTGGGCATCTACATGAGCCTAGGTGTCCACATCACAGCCCCCACCTGATAAACAAAAGACCAAAAGGACATTGAGGCCTGTTACTAAAACCACATAGAGGCAGGTAGAGGATCAACCTGTACAAGATGAATTAGAGGAAGATGATCCCTTAGAGGAAGAACAAGTGAATAAGGAACCTAGGGATGATGACTTGTTAATAAAAAGCAAGAAGATAAAGAAGGTGCTACAAACACCACCACCCAAGAAGCAAAGAATAGCCATGAGGGGAGATGTTAACACTGATCCAATCATGTTAATGGGTATGGGTGGTGCAGCTTTCAGGAGAGAGTTATAGCACAAAGTCCCAATTCTGGAGATAATTTAGTTTAAGAGTGAGAAGGTTGAGGAACAGAAAGAAAAGGAAGTGCATATGGCTAGCAAAGAGTCTCCCTTTCCTCTGGATGATACTGTGGAACTATCAGATGATGAGGTAGTTCAGGATGTAACTGCCCAGTGCATGGAAACCTTGGTTGTTGATACCAAGATGACTCCTCATGGGACTCCATTGGCCCAGATGAGGACGTTACAAGAAGAAGAGAAAATGGATGAAACAAAATAGGATAGTCCTGAGAGAGTAGCCCAACATATAGGGCTGGATAATTTGGTTGAGCAGGTTACAAGCCCTGCAACAATAGACCTAACATATAGGGGTGATATAAGCCCAAGTAAAGACAATAATCCACCTTTGGAGCCTAAAAGGGCTAAAGATATAGGGCACACCGAGAGGGGTGATGCTCCACCTGATCAAGACCGAGACCAAGCTAAGGCGCCCACAGGACCAAAACAATCAGAAAGACAACAATAGAGTGGGGGTGCTCAGGACATGCTAGACAAGAATGCTAGTCAAGACCAAAGTGGTCTATCACTACCTACTGCAGGGGTGATCAGAATAAAGGCTGAGCATCAGATGAAAAATCAGCTGAGAAAGAAGCTAATATAGAAGAAGCTGATACATCTAAGGGTACAAAACAAAGTTTGTCACATGGTGACAGAACAGAGAAAGAGATAGAAAATGTGGCCAAGGGTGATCAAGATGATCTCCAAGGTCAAAATACACAAACCTCTCAAGAAGCCAGTGTATCACAAGATGAACTAAATAAGAAAGCTAAAGAAGTTCCAGAGGAGAACTTACAGAAGGAGGCACAAGATCAAAATGTGAATACTTCACAAGAGACTCCTCCACAAAAGGAAGTCTCTCAATAGGAGGAACCCTAGCAAGATCCCTCTCATGATAAGGTACATGAGGAAGAAATCAGGAAAGAACCATCACTGCCAAGGGCAAAATTTAGCATAGGAACACAAGACACTCAAAATGCTGGGGGTGATCAACATGAGCCAAGGGGTGATGTACCTCATTGGTTGCAATGAGAGATAAATTTGCAACAAGTTGAGGAGGTACATGATTTTGATGTATCTACATTGTTTGCTGGGAGCATGATGAAACCCAGAAGAAAGGCTAGGCTGACATTAGCAATAAAAAGGGACCCTACTACAGGTAGGAGAACTATACAAGTAGCTCTGCCTACAGTAGAGAAGGAGAAACACAAAATAGGCCTCGAGGATTTCCAGATCACTAATGTTGATCTAGGTTTTTGTGAATGAGGACCAGGAAAGTCAAGAGGGTAAGGACATCATTGACTCTGTAACACAAAGAGTGAAGAGAGAAAAGGAGAAGAATAAAAAACATAAAGAGCACATCACTCAACTACATTCTTTTATTAAAGGGTTAATTAACCCTGATCATGCAGCTGCTAATCCTACCACCCCACTATCCATTATATCACTAGATGAGGTTACCAGATTGGACCCAATGAGACATAAGGACATGTAATGGAGAAGTGGATGCTGTCATCCATTTTTCAAGCAGAGGATGTAATGAAAACCTCTTTGGAGAGGTGGAATTCTTTAAGTACCTTGAAGAGAAAGGTAAACCAATTGCAAAATGAAACAGGCAGGAGGTCATTCAGGCTAGATAAACATCTAGATGCACTAGGTGAAATGAAGAGGATAGACACATAGATCCTGATAAGTAACAATGTATTGGATAATAACACCTCCCAGCTACTAGGTATTTGGTATGAAGATACAGGGTTTGAATGTGATATATTGAAAAGGTGTAGTGGAAATCTCTGAGATATAAGTGTCAAGCTCCATAACCTGATGGCACATGAGGCAGAAACCTTATAAGCTTTGGAAGGGAGAGTAGAAGGAAAAATTGAAAATCAAGATGTGGATTTTGCTGTGAAAGCCTTCCATGATAATTTCAAGTAGGCTGTAGAGGACCCCCTGAACCACATGATAGAAGAAGTAATGGATAAGTTCATGAGAATCAAGGTCAGGGTAGAAACTTATAATGAGACACTAAACAATAGGAAAGGCAAGATGGAAGCCCTCTAGGCCAATTCTATTCCCACAGGCATGCAGTAGCAAAGGCCAAGGTCCAAGATGGAGGAGAAATAGATAGAATTGTGCAACTATATGAGTCCATCAGAGAAACAATAAAGGTGCATATAAGGGATGATCTCCATCAAAGCGACAATGATAATGAAGATGAAGATAATGTAGAAAGTGAAGAAGAAGAAGAAGAAAGTGAAGAAGAAGAAGGAGATAAAGAGTAAGTAGAGATGGATCATCAGGTAAACATATGCATAGGCTACTTATAAGCAGTAAGATTTTCTAGATAGTTGCTAGCTGGCAACTTTTGCCACGGATGAAGATGTTGACTAAGTTAGTGAAGAATTGTTGGCTGTTGATATGAATTGATGAATCTTGACAATTGGTCATTTGTAACCGCCTCCTCTCCTTATTCTATAAAAGGGGAGGGAGTGCACTGTTTTAGTCATTAGAAACTTAATTGAAATTTGATTGCTAAAGAATTCAGGACTAATTTCAAGGTTATTGTGAATATACATGTTTTGCATACTTGATGAAAGAGAAGCTGTTTAATTACAAATCATTGTAAACCTTGAGTAATCTGTGAGTGGAATTTGGACATTGTAGGAAACAAGGTAGATAACTGAGAGGGGGGGTGAATCAGTTATCTTAAATATTTTAACTTTATGTTCTTCTTTAACAATTAGTGTAGCATCAAAACATACAAGCATACATAACCATGGAAGTAGAAATAAACTCAACACACATAACACAATATTTTTTGATGTGGAAAACCCTGTTAAGGGAAAAAACCATGGGGTGACTAACCCAAGATTGTATTCTCTGTTAGAAGAATAAGAAGTACAAAATAGCACTTGCCAATTAGGGTTCACTGCCTGAGCACACTACTCACAAGAGGCTCACTGCCTACAAGAGACTCACTATCTACAAGGTATAAAGAAAGTAACCAGGTGTTTGAACTGATTTGAGGCATCCACATATGTTGAGGTTCAGTTCCAGTTAGGCTCAATAAACTGATCTACTGCACTTTGTTCTTCCACTCCTTTAGTGCTGTTGTTCTGTCACATATTGGACTTGTATTATTGCTTCTACACCTATCTTTGCCTTTCTTCACACACTATCACATAGCACACACATCCTCACATCAAAATCCATCTGGTATATATATCCGCACAAAGGATTTCAACATCTTTCTAGTCGGCATCCAGAATACTCAAGATTTTCCCAAACTCTGGTTTGTCAGCTGAATCCATGCTTACTAAGTGATGCATATCAAAAAGATAGTTATAGGAGTCATCAATCATGTTAGCTAACCATGAATGATCCCTCAAGAAACTTGATCTCCATCAATTCCTGATCCAGATTAAGGTTTGATGCTCTGTCGGTCAGTTCTTCCTTAGTCTACTCTGCCCAACACTTAGGTGCTCATATCTTTTCACTCTTTCATCACCGGAGGCTCAATCTCTGGAATGTAGTAGTCATGGTACTCCTCTTGACTTCCCCAATTCTGCACTTTGCTGAGATACTTCCTCTGAGAGATCTAGTCCTGATTGTCAAACCTTGCTGCATGCTCTGCTCTTTTTCACCGGACCAAAACACTCTTCAATCTAACTTTTGGTATAGACATACTATGTGTTGCGGATGAGTGGGATGGACTTTCTTGCCATCAATGACAACACTCATGAAGCCACATAGTGTCTCTTGCCAACAATCTCCCCCTTTGGCATTGATGGCAACACTTAGTGAAAAATGACTAAGTGTCATAACAAACTCCCCCTTGGCTGATGCTCTAGCTTATGTATAATTTTACCGGAGCTCCCCCTTAGCTGGATTCCACATTTTTCACTACTCTTCACTCCCCCTTTGACATCAATGGTAAAGGGTAGAATCCGCACACCAAAATTTCCAAAAAATAGCCTATACATATTTGCATAAGTATATATATAGGTTATACTTACATATACTTAAGTATATCTACAAAGGTGGTCTTCAACTATATAACTTCTGTCTCCCAACTTTGCTTCATCCTATCCAAAATTGAAATGTGGCCCCTTAATAGAAATGCAAAGGCTTTTGCCCTTTTGAAATCTACTGGATCACTGGCCCGAGCTGTAGTCAGAGCATCAGTTAGTGCCTCATGCATGGCTTCTAACTTAGGGATAATTATCCCTCTTAGATCACTCATTCTGCTTATTCTATTCTTCTTCTCCTTCTCAAGCCTCTTTATCTCATTCATAGTGGCAATAGCTTGGCATTCTTGATTCATTATGGATGAGGTGATAGGATTAAAATTTTGAGATAAACTTAACAGTTTACCCTCTTGTTCTTCCACCTTCTTGGCAATGTTTACTGTCATTGTGGACCAAGATAGACAAAATTTGTATATTTCTCAGCCATCTTTAAGAGCATTTTCTAGGCTCTTTATTCCAATATCAAGATTTCTCCTATCATTTGTTATAAGTCCTTGTACTTCGGAGAATCTCTTACCCAAAAACTCTTTCTGGACTTTCTCTTCTGCTGAATTCTCCAAAGAATCAAAATGTGTGCTAATAGAGTTAACAAGAGATTTCAAGTTATCAGATGAAGAGGCCAAAAGATCCTTCTAGAAGGATGGCATGATCTTCTCCAACACACCAGATGCAATTTCTATCAGTTCACAGTCTTCCATGTGAGACTTCAGAAGTTTTTCTTTTGCCTTTGCTTGAGCAAAGGATGCTATCTTCATTGTCTGAACCAGGGAGAGGGAGTCAAAATTGAATGGTCCTTGAAATAACTCTGGTTCATCTAATTCCATCATTTCTTTGGTCAAGAAATCTTTATCTATTTCTGCTGAGTCTCTTGCTGGAGACAGAGTCTTCTTTCCTTCTGCAACTTCAGAACTGTCACCTAGGGTCTTCTCTGTTTGATCTTCTTCTCTTCCCTTTACCCCTTCTTCTTAATTGATTCTCTCTTCTTTTCTTACTTCTCCTTTAGTTCTGGAGTCTGCTAGGGGATCCGGATGAGAGATATTTACTTCTTCATGGACTTCCTCTTCTGGAACAAAGGAATCTAGGTCCTTAGTCTTCTCCTCACCCGTCTCCTTTGACTCTTCTACAATTTTCTTAGTGGGGTCTTCCTTTGATGCACTTAATCCTTTGACATCAGAAGGTTCATCACTTATGTCCTCTATAATAGGAAGATTGAATCTTTTATATGCATTCCAGAGGATGTCTTTAGTCTCTTTTGCCACCTGATCAGTCTCTTCGAGCATAAGTTTGTTCATTCTATCTTTGCTCCAGAACTCATCCTTGCAATCCTTGAAGATCATCTTCATTTGTTTTGGAGTGATGGAAGGATAGAGCTGAATAACTATCTGTTCCTGAATCTCCATATCCTTTTCCTTAGCATTGTTTATTCCTCATCTCAAGTTCCTTTTCTAGACTTTTGGGGATTAAGGAGATGATTTCAATGAATGCTTTTTTATAGATGTTTAGATACCTGACTGTAGCTTCTTGCAAGATCTTTTGATTAGCTTCACTATAATCATCATAAAATTCAGTCATTGGTTGGAGGTTCCCATCCACAGTGACTGATTTGATGACATCATCAATGGAGAGAGTAGGCCTTTAAACAAATTCTTCTACCTCTTCTTCCTTGTTCTTGCCGGTAGATGATTCCACAGAAGTTTTCTTTTTCTTTTTCATTTTCTTAACCTTCTCATATGTCTCTGTCTCTTCATCATCTTTTTGACTTATATAGGATCTAGTAGCCTTGGTTTTTGTTCTCTTTTCTCCTTTTTTGGATGTCTTGGCTTCTGATTTTGAGGCTTTTTGGCTTTTTGAGGTGGCAGGTGCAGAGCTTTTGGAGGATTTGGTCTTGGAGGGGACTTGCACAGGATTACTTTCTTTCTCTACTTCTTGTCTCTCCTTCTCAATTCTTTCTAATTTCTCTCTATTTGCATCGACTGCTTCTTTAGAAATGCCAAATCTTTTGGCCACTTCCTCTACTTCTCTTCTCACTTTTGTTTTGATCTCTGGTTGTCTTAGCTCAACATGAATTTTCACACTCAACTCTTGAAAGGTTCCAAACCTTTCTGCCTCAGGGTCCTTGGGCTGACTCAACAGGTGTTAGATATGTAGCTCTAGGATTTTCTCATCAACCTCATACCCATTGGCATAATCCAGGCTATCCTTGGCTCCACTACCACCATTAGGCATTGATCAGTGTCTACCATAAAGTACACTGTATCCTTTTATTTCTCAACCAATGATTGGGGGATTCTTTCTCTGGCCTGCATCATACTTTGAAAGTTCTTGAAGTATCCCTAGAGTACTTTACTTTGAGCCTTGGCATCACCAAGCCCATACATGTAATCTCTGATTTGTATGGAAATTGGTCTGTCATTTTGTCATACCCAACCACTGGATCTGGGAAGCTCATTCATGTAGTAAAAGAAGAGACATAACATCAGGCCACCATATTTGAATGAGTTCTTCTTTTCCCTTTTGATCTTTTGCAAGTTTTCCAATAGTTGGCTCAGAAGAAGCTCACAACAATCATATCTGCATTCTCTCTTAGCATCTGATAAGCAGTATAAATTGCAATTCTGGGAACAGAGTTCTCCCTACTAGAGTGATATATCTTGTAGCTAATTATCATGGAGGCAAACTTGATATCCGGATCAGTGATATCTTCTATTGTCATTGCTCTCTTGTCAAAATTTGATCTGGTGGCCTCACTTACAGTTTGGTTTTTGACCGATTTGAGAATAGGTAACCCACTGGATGAGTGCAATCTGGTTACTGCCCTAATAGCATCTTTTGTGATCTTAAATGGCCTCATCAACCATATGAAGTTGTCATGCACTCTACTCAAAACATACCGAACCCACTCATCTTCTACAAAACAGGGGAAATCGATGCAATGTCCAAAATGCTTGTCCCAGATGGCCTTGTACTGAGGTTTTAGTTCAAATGATTCATCTATTAACTGCTTGTGATAGATATCCATCAGCTTGGATTCCCCAAAATCCTCAATATTTGCATGAATGTATGCCCTAACATCTTCTATATGCAAAACCCCATGCAGAATGCTAGAGAAGGCGCCTAAAGGATGAACTTCTAGAGATTTGTAAGGGTGTTTATTGAACTTAGGGCACGGCCTATCAGTGATTTTGACAACATTCAGAGTATCTATCTTTCAAAGGATTTAGAGAGAGATATTCAAGAGTGGAAAATACCTTTTACGCTTCTAAGGTTCACGATAAGAGCTAAAAAGATCGTTGGTTGAATCAAATTTTGTGGTTGATCCTTGAGAGAGTTGAAGCAATCTTGTTGCAGAGCTCTTTCTTCCTTCTTCTCGAATGCAAATGTACAAATGATGAACAAAAGAACCCTTTTATTTTTGTGCAAACCCTAATTCCATTTTGCAATAAATGCACAACTTAAGTTATTCTGGTTGCCTTGTTCTTCTTGTCTTGAGAGATCTTTCTAGATCACTAAGATGCACTTAGAGTTATTCTTGGTGATTATTGATAATCTATCTACCTCTCTCCAATCATTCCATTTATCTGCAGATAAAGATACCTCAATTTTTGAATCATACCAGATGTAACTGTGAAAATCCTGCTCTTACTGGATGACTGTTAAACCAAATCAATCTTGGATACTTAACCTCTTGAAAACTTCTTGCGGATCTTCCATATGTTTACCAAGGATTATTTAGATATTTTTATGAGAACCCTTTACTCCATAACTTCCCATGTACCAATTTCAGGCACGAATTGACTGGCTGGGGGAATTTATTTTCCTTTTTGACTCCCCCTGAGCCAGAGCGCATCTATTTAGTTTTTAGAAGGAATATCAGCACCAGATTTTGGTGCAGATCCATCCCCAACGTTTTCTGTACTTCTCTTTACCCAAATCTTGTTCATCTCCCTTTGAACTTCATCTGCATTCACTTTTCCTTTTCCTTTGTCTTGATTTTGATTATGATGAACCGGACCCCTTTTATCCTGATTCTTACTTCTGCAGAATTTGGCAATATGACCGGATCTATTACAATTGTAGCAAACAACATTTCTTTGCATATTTGATTGATATCCTCTAGATCTTCATTGATTAGCCATATGTCCCATTCTTTTACATGCAAAGCATCTACCATTGAATGAATTGTTTATTTGCATATTTCTACATTCATGAGATTTGTGACCATACCTTTTTACTGTTAAAACATTGTCCAAAGAAGGATGAATTATTTTGATTCATTCTTCTTCTACACTGATTTGCTTTATGACCAAAGTTATTGCAATTGTGGCAGTATCCATTGAAGGATGGATATCTTTGAGCATTTGGTTGACTTATCAGAGGTCTTTTAGGCTCGTTCCTTGGATTTCCTAATCCAGAGTTCTTCTGACTAGATCCAGAGCTTTCCCCTTTCTCATACCCCAAGCCTTGTTTGTCATCTACCCTCTTTTGGCTTTCAAGAAGAACTTCAAGTTGAGTAGAGCTTATCTTGAATTTCTCTTTGTATTCATTTGTTGTTTGAAGATCCCTTTTAAGAGTGTCTATCTGATTCTCAAGTTGTTCTTCATTGTCTCTAGCTTCTTCAAGATCAGATTCCAGATGCCTGATTATTCTATCCTTTTTGTGGCAGTCTTCTGACTTCTCCTTGAGAGTTTGTTTTAGACTATCTTCATTTTTTCTTTTCTCTTCAATTTCTTGGGTGAATTTCATAACTCCTTATTCCATTTCATGTCTTACCATAATGACCTCTTTTGATAACTTCTCACATAACTTGGTTTTCTCGTTCAGATCTTCATTAGTATCATTGGCTTCACTTCGACTTGGTAATTGTTGAAGTAGTTCCTTTCTTTTCTTCATTGAGATACTTAGTTTTTTTTTTGAGTTCATTTATGAAATCATCAGCTTGTTTGAGTCTTTCCCTCAAGTTATTGACTTCTGAGTGAGATTGCTCAAGATCATCTAGGGCAGACTGAAGTTGTTCCCTCATACCATACATATCCATTGGGATTCCCAGATCTTCCTCAAGCTATTAGGCTCTATTAGGAGGAACTTGGATCTGATACCAATTGTTGGAAACAAGGTAGATAACTGAGAGGGTAGGGGTGAATCAGTTATCTTAAATATTTTAACTTTCTGTTCTTCTTTAACAATTAGTACAACATCAAAACATACAAGCATACATAACCATGGAAACATAAATAAACTCAACACACATAATACAATATTTTTGATGTGGAAAACCCTGTTAAGGGAAAAAACCATGGGGTGACTAACCCAAGATTGTATTCTCTGTTAGAAGAATAAGAAGTACAAAATGGCACTTGCCAATTAGGGTTCACTGCCCGAGCACACTGCTCACAAGAGGCTCACTGCCTACAAGAGACTCACTCTCTACAAGGTCTAAAGAAAGTAACTAGGTGTTTGAACTGATCTGAGGCATCCACATATGCTGAGGTTCAGTTCCGGTTAGGCTCAATAAACTGATCTACTGCACTTCATTCTTCCACTCCTTTAGTGCTGTTGTTCTGTCACATATCGGACTTGTATTATTGCTTCCACACCTATCTCTGCCTTTCTTCGCACACTATCACACACCACACACATCCTCACATCGAAATCCATCTGGTATATATATCTGTACAAAGGATTTCAACATCTTTCTAGTCGGCATTTGGAATACTCAAGATTTTCCCAAATTCTGGTCTGTCGGCTGAATCCATGCTTACTAAGTGGTGCGTATCAAAAAGATAGTTATAGGAGTCATCAATCATGTCAGCCAACCATGAATGATCCATCAAGAAACTTGATCTCCATCAATTCCTCATCTAGATTAAGGTCTGATGCTCTGTCGATAAGTTCTTCCTTAGTCTACTCTGCCCAACACTTAGGTGCTCATATCTTTTCACTCTTTCATCACCGGAGGCTCAATCTCTAGAATGTAGTAGTCATGGTACTCCTCTTGACTTCCCCAAGTCCACACTTTGCTGAGATACTTCCTCTGAGAGATCTGGACCTGATTGTCAGACCTTGTTACATGCTCTTTTCTTGTTCACCAGACCAAAACACTCTTCAATCTGACTTTCAGTATAGACATACTATGTGCTGCGAATGAGTGGGATGGACTTTGTTGCCATCAATGACAACACTCATGAAGCCACATAGTGTCTCTTTCCAACAGACATATGCATTGATTAGCTACGTCCCTTGGAGTGCTTTTCAGTCTGCATATGTTGTTTTCATTCCCTATCCCTTTAAAGTTAGCATCAACCATGCCTAGCTGTGGAACAACCTGGTGAATTATGGTTTGATTTCTTCACTTCATGACTATATCTTGAATGTATGTGACTCAATAGCTAAAGGTTCACCAAATTTAGAAGTATTTCTTTAAATTTCTTTGAATTTCATTACAAATCACCTCCATAATTGCAAATAACATACAATCTAAAGTAAATGAACATGAAATATTCCTATATCTCATAAATAATTAAAAATATAGAGTATATTTTGAGTGAAAGTATGTTAAATTGATAAATATCATGTAGATACAGATGAATATCCATGATAAACATATGAATATCTACTTGTAGACACATTATTTGAATAAATACACAGTGTAGAAGCATGTGTATGTTCATGATGATAAATGTTTAGAAGAATTGATCAAACTTATAAATATCACTGTGATCTGTGGAACAGAGCAGAAATAAGCTCATTTGTGAAGTAAATTTATAGAATACAATTGCATTATTGATCATCCAGAAAAACATAAGACCCCTTGAAATGGAGAACATCATGGCACATCAACCTCTGAGTAACATCAGATGATCATGACCTGATCAATGGAGCCTTGGCGTCATCAATTTATCTCAAATTGATCGTACTTTACAAGATAATAAAGGTTTGTTGTACAAATTTTTATGCATGTTGTTATGACTAACAATCAACATCAACATACTTTGAGCATTTATTTAAAGATTCACTTGTTTCAAGTTGTCCTAAGAGTCCTAATGATAAATTTGTCAATATTGTGTATGAATAATTTAATCTTTGTAGTTAATTGCTTGAATTTTTCAAATATTGAGTCATTGTTCAAGTTTTCCTACAAATAACCTACAGTAATCTGTTTGTGTGACTAGATAACCTGATATTTATGATCAGAAGTCCATGTTCCTACTCATATTTGCATTTTCTTCAAATATTGTGTAAATATCTAGTTATGATAGAGTCCTGACCATAAATATCCATTCTGGATGATCATTTCCTCTTATCTTTGCGAAGATCTAGCTAGAATATCTGCATTATGTCTTAAGTTGTCAAAATCCTAGCTCACAGACCTAATACCAGGTCTAGATCCATTAGACTTTTTGAAGAATTACCTATTCATGGACTCATACCCCATACCACTGATATTCATCATACTCTTGAGTTAAGTGCATACTCATCTAGAGATGCTGTAATGCCTCTAGTATCTCCTGTTGTGTCTCAGTCACCTCCAAGATCTCCAAATATACCTCAAGTGCATCAAGCACCAGTCACAATGTCTTTCTTTGCAACTCAATCACCACTTGTGTTTACTACATATCATCCTTGTCCTAATAATCCTGATAAAATATGTCCAAAATATCACCCTTATCAGGATGTAGAGGATCATATCAGGACATATAAGGATGCTTGCTTTAGAGCAAGAATAGAACATCGAGATGTTGGGTATAGATTGTTCCCATACTCCTTAGGAGAAGAAGCCTATAGCTGGTACATTAGTCTTACTCAATCAACCATTGGTTCTTGGGATGCTTTAGAGAAAGCTTTCTTAGGAAGATTCAAAATGCCAGTAGATCCAGCCATTACTTACCACATGTTCGCTAAAATTAAAAGAGCTGAGGGAGAAATGATCTCCAACTTCAATGCTAGGTTTCAAAAGATGTATTCCAAGTTAGTTGCTCCATAAAATAGGTGATGAGGCAGCCAAATCCATATACTATTCTACCTTAGACCCTTTGACTTCCATGTTCATTAGAATAACACATCCACCTATCGCTTCATTGACTAGTACATTTGAAGAAGCTATTAAAGTCAATTAGTAGCTAACCCTAGGCTTTGTACCTAATGTTAGATATCCTGCATATCTTGTACAACCTCAAGGTAATGGAGTTATGCAACCTCCAACCATCATGCCTACCCCTTACAAGTGCCTCCTCTTAGTATTATGCCTCCTCCAAATGGAAATGGCCAGATGATACCTCATCTTGGACAGATGCCTCAGGATGCAAGCCAAAACAATGGTGGCAATTCCTTCTTCAAACCTCAGCAAGAGAATGTAGTAGCCAAGGTTTAGGAAGAAAATAATGACATTAAGGAGCTATCAGCACAATTAAGGAAGTTGACTATTGAGATTACACACATGAGAAACCAAAGCTTCTATTTTGAGCCAAATTAGAATAGAGGATATAGAAACAATAATGCTAGGTCTAGATATCTTGACCAAGGATATAACAATGAAAGGAATTTCAAAAACAATAATAATGCTACTCCCAGACCACCTAGAACATGGAACACTAGTCCAAACAATGGTTCATTACCATCACCATTAGATAATCAGCCCCCTAATGAGCCTAAGAAAACAAGTAGGGTAAATTTAGCAAAAGATGCCCTCACTAATTGGTGCAGGATGCATAATACCAACACACATGCAGAGTTAGACTATCCTCATTGTAAAATAGCAGCTAGTATTTTCCAGGCTAAAGTATCCAATACTGTAGTAGATCCTCATCATCTTGAAGGGAATGAGATTATTCCTTTAGGATACGAGTTTGCTCTGATGTTAGAAAGTTCCACCAGTCATCAACATCTACATCATCAAATGACCTAATTTCATGAAAATTATACCCTAGCAAGCAAGGAGTCTACCTTAGCGTTTGAAACAAACTATGTGTTTCCCTTTGAGGATGAAAATGGACTAGAACTAGAACATGAAGAAGTTCATGCCTACCAACAACAATATGACGGTAGACATAATTACAATCTCAGGAGTAATCCTAACAAGCCGTCTAGTCCCTTAACCACATCAGTTCCTCCCAACAATTTTAATGCTCCACCTAATCCTAAAGCTAACAAAAACCCTAGTCTTCCACATGTTAATACTTAGTATTTTGCACCCCAAAATACAGTGTCAAAAGCCATCAGCCAGCTTCCTAAATTTGATAAGCTAGTCACATATATGGCAAAAGTGATGAAAAAGATAAAAATCAGCTTATCTCTGTCAGAGTTACTTAAGACCCTAGTCATCAAGAAGGCTTTTCTGAAATCCCTAGAGGAATCTAGTCCAAGGGATGATAATCAAAATCATAATCTAAGTCACATCTTGACTAAGGATCCTGTACCTAAAGAAAATAATGCTAAACCCAGGGTGCAGGCTACTGTTCAGTCAATAGAGACCTCACATATGACTCTATACAGAGACAAAACCGAATCACCCCCATTCCTACTTACACTGAGAATATTTGGAAATAACTTGCATAATTGTTTAATAGATTTAGGTGCATCAACAAATGTGATGCCACTATCCATTTGCAATGTCTTAGGGTTGCATCCAGCCAAATCCATTAAGAAGGTAACACAGTTAGATAAAACTGAAGTAAGTGTGGTAGGAGAATTAACACATATCCACATGCAATTAGCAGCAGATCCAAGGATTCAATATTGCATTGACATCCACATATGGTATGTTGCTAAGTAGAGACTGGTCAAAAACACTCAACGGTTACATGTCTACTAATTTCAGCCACATGTGGTTACCCTGAAAGGGGATTCCTAATCAAATAAGGATAAAGGCTAAACCTAGGATGAAAAATATTATCCCAGAGTATAATAATACCAATGAAATATTGTATGTTGATGTTGAACCAGGAGTTTACACCATCAGACCCCAAACAATCCAAATAGAAGAAGTTCTAATGTATAATATGAATACACATAGAAATGTTCATCAGGACAATAGAATGATCATATAATTTGATTATAGTTCAAGTGAAAATGATGAAATTGATCATTTTAAAGACTTTGAATGATACTTATCTAGAGAGATGGAACGTTGCCAGATATTAGGTATATCCAATGAGGATATCTTGATTAAAGGCTGGTGCAAGTTACATGATGAACAACATTTAGAGAAAAGTTGTGATACATGCTTAGATATGATGGAATTGGAACAAGCTTATAGCGAGAATGGATTATCTTCAACTGAGGTAGGTAGTATATCCAATTTTGATGATGCTGACTTTTGTTTGTTATTTGCAAGTACAGAAGAATCTGAAGAAGTGACACATCAAGATGAAGCTTACATGAATAATCTAGATGAGATCTTGATGTATGGATCAAATATTCACAGAGATAAAAATAATATCACCCCAGTGACTGACTGCTTAATTGAGTCAAATTATGAATTGTCAGATGAAGATAAAGGAAGTAACCTAAAAAAGTTTGAGGAGTTCCTATCTAAACAAATTCAAAGGCTCACAATAATGGGTTACACTTTCTGGGACATCCTGATTTCCACTGAAATCATAAATTTTTAGAAAATATAATGATTTAAGCCTTGAAAGGTTCCATTTAAAGGATTTTAATTGAATAGAGTTTGATCAAACCCCCCTTGGATGGAACCCTGCTAGTTTTAAACCATACCTATAATGGAGTCTCCTCTACACCTATCAAAATGCTGATAAAAAAACACTATTGATTTACCTTTTGGGGGATCAAATGAACTCATTTAAAATTTATGTTTTGTAAGTATGTAGTCCTTATTATAAGCTTCCCAAAAGGTATAATTTTAAATATATTTAATTTGATTATTATATTTATTTTTTATTTCTTGTGAATGTAGATTTTTCATCGAACATCAAGTTCTCTGTCCTACACACATGGAAAATTAGTAAAAAATCTTAACAATAATCAAGCAAATACCTACCTATAAGCACATTATTTAGATAAATTCACAGTGTAGAGGTGAAAATTAATCAATAGTAGTTGATGATCAGAAGAATTGATCAAACTTAGAAAATATCTTCATCATCTATTAAATATAGTAGGATTAACCTTGTCTGTTAAAAGATTTACAGAATGCAGATAAAAACTAGGTGTTCAAGCACAAATTCTAGAATCAGAAATGTAAGGCCCCTTGAATGGAAAACATCAAGGCACATCAAACCAATGAGCAACATTAGTGGATTATGAACTAATCAACGGAGACTTGGGATCGTGAATTCTTTGGATTCATCATATCTTTCAAGATGATAAAGGTTTGATTTTCAATTCTTTATCTATGTGTGTTTGTGACTAACAACATAACCAACATAAATTGGCACTAGAAGGAGGGCCATTTTCTCTTCTACTTCTTGAATCGGTGGCTTACACATTATTCCTGCATTTACAAAAGGTGATCTTTTCAAAGTTCATAAAAGTTAGTCATACTTTGATCATTTGTGCAAAGATTCACTTGTTTTAGGTTGTTCTAAGATTCTTGATCATAAATTTATCGATATTGTGTATGAATACTTTAATCTTTGCAATTAATTCCTTGAAGTTTTCAAATATTGAGTCATTGTTCAAGTTTTGCTACAAATATCCTGCAGTAATCTGTTTACGTGACTAGATAACCTAATATTTATGATTAGAAGTCCAAGTTCCTACTCATATTTGCATTTTATGCAAATATTGCACAAATATCTGGTTATTATAGAGTCTTGACCATAAATATCCATTCTAAAGGATCGTTTCCTTTTATCTTTGTGAAGATCCAGCTAGAATATCTACATTCTATCTTAAGTTGTTAGAATCCTAGTTCACAGGCCTAATACCAAGTCCAGATCCATTGGACTTTTTGAAGAATTACCTATTCATGGAATCATACCCCGTACCACTGATATTCATCAAACTCCTAAGTTAAGTGCATCCTCATTTAGAGATACTGTAATCCCTCGACTATCTCCTGCTATGTCTCAGTCACCTCGAAGATCTCAAAATATTCCTCAAGTGCATCAAGCACTAGTCACAATGTCTTTCTTTGCAACTCAGTCACCACTTGTGTTTACTACATATCATCCTTTGCCTAAGAATTCTAATAAAATATGTCCAAAATATCACCCTTATTAGGATGCAAAAGATCATATTAGGACATATAAGGATGCTTGCTTTAGAGCAAGAATAGAACATCAAGATGTGTGCAGATTGTTCCCATACTCCTTAGGAGAAGAAGCCTATAGCTGGAACATTAGTCTTACTCAATCAACCATTGGTTCTTGGGATGCCTTAGAGAAATCTTTCTTAGGAATATTCAAAATGCTAGTAGATCCATCCATTACTTACCACATGTTCGCTATAAAAGAGCTGAGGGAGAAATGATCTCCAACTTCAATGCTAGGTTTCAAAAGATGTATTCCAAGTTAGTTGCTCCATACAATGTAGGTGACGAGGCAACCAAATCCATATACTATTTTGCCTTAGACCCTTTGACTTCCATGTTCATTAGAAGAACACATCCACTTATCACTTCACTGACTAAGGCATTTGAAGAAGCTATTAAAGTCAATCAGCAGCTAACCCCAAGCTTTGTACCTAATGCTGGATATCCTACATATCCTGTACAAACTTAAGGTAATGGAGTTATACAACCTCCAGGTATCATGCATAGCCCCTTACAAGTGCATCCTCTTGGAATTATGCCTTCTCCAAATGGAAATGGCTAGATGATATCTCATCCTAGATAGATGCCTTAGGATGCAAGCCAAAACAATGGCAGTAGTTCCTTATTCAAACCTCAGCAAGAGAATGTAGTAGCCAAGGTTCAGGAAGAAAACAATGATATTAAGGAGCTATCAACACAATTAAGTTGACTACTAAGATTACACACATGAGAAACCAAAGCTTCATTCCCAACCAAATAAGAATAGAGGATATAGAAACAAAAATGATAGGTCTGGATATCCTGACAAAGGATATAACAATGAAAGGAATTTCAACAACAATAATAATGCTGCTCCTAGATGACCTAGAACATGGAACACTAGGTGAAACAATGTTTCATTACCATCACCATTGGATAATCAGCCCCCTAATGAGCCAAAGAAAACAACTAGGGTAAATTTAGTAGAAGCTACCCTCACTAATCAGTGTAGGATGCAGAATACCAACACACATGCAGAGTTAGACTGTCCTCAGTTTAAAATAGAAGCTAGTATTTTCCAGGCTGAAGTATCCAATACTGCAGTAGATCTTCATCATCTTGAAGGGAATGAGATTATTCCTTTAGGATATGAGTCCACTCTGATGTTAGAAAGTTCCAACAGTCATCAACATCCACATCATCAAATGACCTCCTTTCATGAAAATTATACCCTGGCAAGCAAAGAGTCTGCCTTAGCATTTAAAACAAACTATGTGTTTCCCTTTGAGGATGAAAATAAACCAGAACTAGAACATGAAGAAGTTCATGCCTACCAACAACAATATCAAGGTAGACATAATTACAATCTCAGGAATAATCCTAATAGCTTGTCTGGTCCCTTAACCACATCAGTTCCTCCCAACAATTTTAACACTCCACCTGATCCTAAAGCTAACAATAACCCTAGTCTTCCCAACATTAATACTCATTATTTTGCACCCCAAAATACAGTGTCAAAAGCCATCACTCAGCTTCTTGAATTTGATAAGCTAGTCACATATTTGGCAAAAGAGATGAAAAAGATCAAAATCATCTTATCTCTGTCAGAGTTACTTAAGACCCTAGTCATCAAGGAGGCTTTTCTAAAATACTTAGAGGAATCTAGTCCAAGGGATGACAATCAAAACCATAATACAAGTCACATCTTGACTAAGGATCTTGTACCTGAAGAAAATAATGCTAAACCCAGGGTGCAGGCTACTGTTTAGTTGATAGAGACTTCACATATGACTCTATATAGAGACAAAATTGAATCGCCCCCATTCCTACTTACACCGAGAATATTTGGAAAGAACTTGCATAATTGTTTAGTAGATTCAGGTGCATCAACAAATGTGATGCCACTATCCATTTACAATGCCTTGGGGTTGCATCCAGCCAAATCCCTTAAGAAGGTAACATAGTTAGATAAAACTGAAGTAAGTGTGGTAGGAGAATTAACACATATCAACATGCAATTAGCAGCAAATCCAAGGATTCAATATTGCATTGACATCCAAGTGGTGGATATCCCTGATACATATGGTATGTCTCTAAGTAGAGACTGGTCAAAAACACTCAATGGTTACATGTCTATGGATTTTAGCCACATATGGTTACCCTGGAAGGGGATTCCTAATCAAATAAGGATAAAGGCTAAACCTAGGATGAAACATATGATCACAGAGTATAATAATACCAATGAAATATTATATGCCGATGTTGAACAAGGATTTTACGCCATCAGACCCCAAACAGTCAAAATAGAAGTTCTAATGTATAATATGCATACACACAGAAATGTTCATAAGGAGAATAGAATGATCATAGAATCTGATTATAGTTCAACTGATAATGATGAAATTGATCATTTTAAAGACTTTGAATTGTACTTATCCAGAGGGATGCAACGTTACCAGATATTAGGTATATCCAATGAGGATATCTTGATTGAAGGCCAGTGCAGGTTACATGATGAAGCACATTCAGAGAAAAGCTGTGATACATGCTTAGATATGATGGAATTGGAACAAGCTTATAGTGAGAAGGGATTATCTTCAATTGAGGTAGGTAATATATCCAGTTGTGATGATGCTGACTTTTGTTTGTTATCTATAGGTACAGAAGAATCTGAAGAAGTCACACATCAAGATTAAGCTTACATTCATAATCCAGATGAGATTCTAATGTATGATGCAAATATTCACAGAGATAAAAATAATATCACCCCAGAGACTGACTGCTTAATTGAGTCAAATTATGAATTGTCAGATGCAGATAAAGGAAGTAACCTGACAAAGTGAGGATTTCCTATCTAAGCAAATTCAAAAGCTTACAATAGTGGGTTACAATTTCTGGGACATCCTGATTTTTGCTGAAATCACATATTTTTAGAAAATATAATGATTTAAGCTTTGAAAGTTTCCATTTAAAGGATTTTAATTGAAGAGGGTTTGATCAAACCCCCCTTAGATTTAAACCCCCTTGGATAGAACCCTGCTAGTTTTAGACCATACCTATAATAGAGTCTCCTCTACACCTATCAAAATGTTGATAAAAAAAACACTTTTGATTTACCATTTGGGGATCAAATGAACTCATTTAAAATTTATGTTTTGTAAGTATGTAGTCCTTATTATACGCTTCCCAAAAACTATAATTTTAAATATATTTAATTTGATTATTATATTTATTTTTTATTTCTTGTGAATGTAGGTTTCTCACGAAACATCAACTTCTCTGTTCTACACACATAGAAAATTAGTAAAAAATCTTAACAATAATCAAGCAAAAAGCATGCCTATAAGCACATTATTTAGATAAATTTAGTGTAGAGGTGAAAATTAATCAATAGTAGTTGATGATCAGAAGAATTGATCAAACTTAGAAAATATCTTCATCATCTATTAAATATAGTAGGATTAACCTTGTCTATTAAAAGATTTACAGAAAGCAGATAAAAACTAGATGTTCAAGCACCAGTTCTAGAATCAGAAATGTAAGGCCCCTTGAATGGAAAACATCAAGGCACATCAAACCAATGAGCAACATCAGTAGATTATGAACTAATCAATAGAGACTTGGGATCGCGAATTCTTTGGATTCATCATATCTTTCAAGATGATAAAGGTTTGACTTGCAATTCTTTATCTATGTGTGTTTGTGACTAACATCATAACCAACATAAATTAGCACTAGAAGGAGGGCCATTCATTCTTCTTCTTGAATCGGTGGCTTACACGTTATTCCTGCATTTACACACAGTGATCTTTTCAAAGTTCATAAAAGTTAGTCATACTTTGAGCATTTGTGCAAAGATTCACTTGTTTTAGGTTGTTCTAAGAGTCTTGATCATAAATTTATCAATATTGTGTATGAATACTTTAATCTTTGCAATTAATTTCTTGAAGTTTTAAAATATTGAGTCATTGTTCAAGTTTTGCTACAAATATCCTGCAGTAATCTGTTTGCGTGACTAGATAACCTGATATTTATGATTAGAAGTCCAAGTTCCTGCTCATATTTGTATTTTGTGCAAATATTGCACAAATATTTGGTTGTTATAGAGTCTTGACCATAAATATCCATTCTGGAGGATCCTTTCCTCTTATCTTTATGAAGATCCAGCTAGAATATCCGCATTCTATCTTAAGTTGTTAGAATCATGGCTCACAAGCCTAATACCAAGTCCAGATCCATTGGACTTTTTGAAGAATTACCTATTCATGGAATCGTACCCCGTACCACGGATATTCATCATACTCCTAAGTTAAGTGCATCCTCATCTAGAGATACTATAATGCCTTAAGTATCTCCTGCTATGTCTCAGTCGCCTCCAAGATCTCCAAATATACCTCAAGTGCATCAAGCACCAGTCACAATGTCTTTCTTTGCAACTCAGTCACCACTTGTGTTTAATACATATCATCCTTTGCTTAAGAATTCTGATAAAATATTTCCAAAATATCACCCTTATCAGGATGTAGAAGATCATATTAGGACATATAAGGATGCTTGCTTTAGAGCAAGAATAGAAAATCAAGATGTTGTGTGCAGATTGTTCCCATACTCCTTAGGAGAAGAAGCCTATAGCTAGTACATTAGTCTTACTCAATCAACCATTGGTTCTTGGGATGCTTTAGAGAAATCTTTCTTAGGAATATCCAAAATACCAATAGATCCAACCATTACCTAGCACATGTTCGCTACAATTAAAAGAGTTGAGGGAGAAATGTTCTCCAACTTCAATGCTAGGTTTCAAAAGATGTATTCCAAGTTAGTTGCTCCATACAATTTAGGTGATGAGGCAACCAAATCCATATACTATTCTACCTTAGACCCTTTGACTTCCATATTCATTAGAAGAACACATCCACTTATTGCTTCACTAACTAATGCATTTAAAGAAGCTATTAAAGTCAATCAGCAGCTAACCCCAAGCTTTGTACCTAATGCCGGATATCCTACATATCCTGTACAACCTCAAGGTAATGGAGTTATACAACCTCCAGCCATCATGCATAGCCCCTTACAAGTTTATCCTCTTAGAATTATGCCTCCTCCAAATGGAAATGGCTAGATGATACCTCATCCTAGATAGATGCCTTAAGATGCAAGCCAAAATAATGGTGGTAGTTCCTTCTTCAAACCTCAACAAGAGAATGTAGTAGCCAAGGTTTAGGAAGAAAACAATGACATTAAGGAGCTATCAACACAATTAAGTTGACTACTAAGATTACACAGATGAGAAACCAAAGCTTTTATTCTCAGCCAAATAAGAATAGAGGATACATAAACAAAAATGATAGGTCTGGATATCCTAACAAAAGATATAACAATGAAAGGAATTTCAACAACAATAATAATGCTACTCCTAGATGACCTAGATGATGGAATACTAGGCCAAACAATGGTTCATTACCATCACCATTGGATAATCAGCCCCCTAATGAGCCTAAGAAAATAACTAGGGTAAGTTTAGCAGAAGCAGCCATCACTAATTGGTACAGGATGCATAATACCAACGCACATGTGGAGTTAGACTGTCCTCAGTTTAAAATAGCAACTAGTATTTTCTAGGCTGAAGTATCCAATACTGCAGTAGATCTTGATCATCTAGAATGGAATGATATTACTCCTTTGGGATATGAGTCTGCTCTGATGTTAGAAAGTTCCACCAGTCATCAACATTCGCATCATCAAATGACCTCCTTTCATGAAAATTATACCCTGGCAAGCAAGGAGTTTGCCTTAGCATTTGAAACAAACTATGTGTTTCCCTTTGAGGATGAAAATGAACCAAAACCAGAACATGAAGAAGTTCATGCCTACCAACAACAATATCAGGGTAGACATAATTACAATCTCAGGAGTAATCCTAACAGGCCGTCTAGTCCCTTAACCACATCAGTTCCTCCCAACAATTTTAACACTCCACCTGATCCTAAAGATAACAATAACCCTAGTCTTCCCAATGTTAATACTCAGTATTTTACGCCCCAAAATACAGTGTCAAAAGCCATCAGTCATCTTCTTGAATTTGATAAGCTATTCACATATCTGGCAGAAGAGATGAAAAAGATCAAAATCAACTTATCTTTTTCATAGTTACATGAGACCCCAATCATCAAGAAGGCTTTTTCTGAAATCCTTAGAGGAATCTAGTCCAAGGGATGATAATCAAAATCATAATCCAAGTCACATCTTGACTAAGGATCTTGTACCTAAAGAAAATAATGCTAAACCCAAGGTGCAGGCTACTGTTCCGTCGATAGAGACCTCACATATGACTCTATATAGATACAAAACTGAATCACCCCCATTCCTACTTACACTGAGAATATTTGGAAACAACTTGCATAATTGTTGAGTAGATTTAGGTGCATCAACAAATGTGATGCCACTATCCATTTACAATGCCATAGGGTTGCATCCAGCCAAATCCATTAAGAAGGTAACACAGTTTGATAAAACTGAAGTAAGTGTGGTAGGAGAATTAACACATATCCACATGGAATTAGCTGTAGATCCAAGGATTCAATATTACATTGACATCCAAGTGGTGGATATCCCTGATACATATGGTATGTTGCTAAGTAGAGACTAGTAAAAAACACTCAACAGTTACATGTCTATTGATTTCAGCCACATGTGGTTACCTTGGAAGGGGATTCCTAATCAAATAGGGATAAAGGATGAACCTAGGATGAAACATATGATCATAGAGTATAATAATACCAATGAAATATTGTATGTGGATGTTGAACTAGGAGTTTACACCATCAGACCCCAAACAATCAAAATAGAAGAAGTTCTAATGTATAATACGCATACACATAGAAATGTTCATCAAGACAATAGAATGATCATAGAATTTGATTATAGTTCAAGTGATAATGATGAAATTGATCATTTT
Organism: Cunninghamia lanceolata; assembly: GCA_027924645.1. Taxonomy (NCBI): domain Eukaryota; kingdom Viridiplantae; phylum Streptophyta; class Pinopsida; order Cupressales; family Cupressaceae; genus Cunninghamia; species Cunninghamia lanceolata. The sequence goes on from BSBN01000082.1 coordinate 8,740,440, forward strand.
AAAGACTTTGAATTGTACTTATCCAAAGAGATGTAATGTTGCCAGATATTAGGTATATCCAATGAGGATATCTTGATTGAAGGCTGGTGTAGGTTACATGATGAAGCACATTTAGAGAAAAGCTGTGATACATGCTTAGATATGATGGAATTGGAACAAGCTTATAGCGAGAAAGGATTATCTTCAACTGAGGTAGGTAGTATATCTAGTTGTGATGATGCTAACTTTTGTTTGTTATCTGCAGGTACAGAAGAATCTGAAGAAGTCACACATCAAGATGAATCTTACATGCATAATCTAGATAAGATCCTGATGTATGATGCAAATATTCACAGAGATAAAAATAATATCACCCCAGGGACTGATTGCTTAATTGAGTTAGATTATGAATTGTCAGATGAAGATAAAGGAAGTAACCTGACAAAGTTTGAGGAGTTCCCATCTAAACAAATTCAAAGCTCACATTGCAAGAGGTTTCTCCACATCATGCATTAGTTGAGGGTTGGTGCAGACTCCATGAAGCACTACATTCAGAAACCACATGCGCATTATGCTTGCATATACTGAATAAACAAGAGCAATTTTGTTCAAAGAATCAGTTATTTGGAAACAATGCCATACATAAAGAGAGAAAGAAAGACATTATAGTACAATCAGATAGTGAAAGAGATTATACCATAAAAGTGAAAAGAAGAGGGGTATCACGTTCACATCAGTCACCAAAAAAGACAGAAGGTGAACCCCAAAAGTTGAAGTGGATATTAGGCGGTGCAGCTGCCAGAGCTAAAAGGAAAAGAGAAGGTCCTAATAAACCATTAACAGAAGATAAGCCATGGATCCTTAGATTTTATGGATCCAAGTCAAAACAAGGAGCTGGAGTGGGTATAGACCTCACTAACCCAGCAGGAAACTCCTTTTTATTAGCATACAGATTGCAATTCCTATGTACCAATAATGTGACAGAATATGAAGCTTCAATCCATGGGTTGTTGTTGTTGATAATTGAGAGGGGGGGTGAATCAGTTATCCTAATTATTTATACTTTCTAAACTTTATTAGTAATCAATGTAATATTAATCCAAATGAGAAAACATAATCATGAAATGGAAATACACATGACACAATATTTTTGACATGGAAACCTTGTTAAGGGAAAAAACCACGGGGTGATTAACCCAAGATTGTATTCTCTATTAGAAGAACGGAAATACAAAATGGCACTTGCCAATTAGGGCTCACTACCTGAGCACACTGCTCACAAGAAGGCACACTACCTACAAGAGACACACTATCTACAAAAAGGGTGTTATACAATACTTGAACTGATAGGAAGCATCTACACATGCTAGAGTTCAGTTCCGGTTAGGCTTAGTATACTGATCTACTGCACTTCATCTTTCCTCTTCTCTTATGCTACTTTCCTTTCACATACCAGACCTTCCTTACTGCTTCTGTTTTGCTCTTCTATTTTTATTCACACATGACCAACCACAACAACTCTTCTCACAACTAAATCCATCTTGTATAGATATCCACACAAGTGATTTCATCACCTTTCTAGTCGGCACCCAGAATGGTCAATCTTTTCACAAACTTTGATCTGTCGGCTGAATCCTTGCACATCAAGTAATGCGGATCAAGCATATACTTGTAGAAATCATTAATCATGTCGGCCAAATATAATTCATGCCTTGATAATCTTTACCAACATTAGTAACACATCCGGAATAATGTTTGATGTTTTGTCAGTCAGTTCTTCCTCTGTCATACTGCCAATCAGGAACTCGATACTCAAGTATTCATATCTTTTTCTTCATCTGTCACTGGAGGCTAAATCCTTGGAATCTATCACTCAAGGTAGTCCTCTTGACTTTCCCAAATCCACACTTTACCAAGATACTTCCTCTGAGAGATCCAGACCTGTCTGTCGGACCTTGCCACATGCTCTGTTCTTGTTTACCGGACCACAACATTCTTCAGTCTGACTTCCAGTAGAGACACACCATGTCTTGCGAATGTGTGGGATGAACTTTGTTTCCATCAATGACAACAATCATGAATCCATATAGTGTCTCTTGCCAACAATCTTCCCCTTTGGCATTGATGGCAACACTTAGTGAAAAATGACTAAGTGTTTACACTATGCTCCCCCTTGGCTGATGCTCTATTTTTATATATATTTGCCAGAGCTCCCCCTTAGTTGGATTCCTCATTTTTCACTACTCCTCACTCCCCCTTTGACATCAATGGCAAAGGGTAGGGTCCGCACACCAAAATTTCCAAAAATTTAACTATACTTAGCCGCATAAGTATATACATATGGAATACTTACATATATTGTAGTATGTCTGTAAAAGTTGTTTTCAGTTGAATGAATTCTGTGGCCCAACTTTGCTTCATTCTGTCCAAAATTGATATATGACTGCTCAATAGAAATCACACACATCTGCCCTTTTTAGATTTGTTGGATCAAATGTCTGGGCTGTGATTTAGCTTCTTTTATGGCCTCATGCATGGCCTCTAATTTAGGGACAACTATCCCTCTGAGCTCACTCAATCTACTGATTCTATTTTTCTTCTCTTTTTCAAGCTTCTTAATCTCATTCAAGACTACAACTATTTGACATTCTTGATTTATTATGGAAGCAGTAAGTGGATCAAAATTTTGAGAAAGATTTGTCAGTTTATCCTCTTGTTCTTTCATTTTCTTCTCAATCTCCACTGTAGTTTTGGAGATAAACAAAATTTGTACATTTCTCTACCATATTTAAGAGCATTTTCTAAGCTCTTTATCCCAATATTCATATTTCTCCTATCATTACTTATCAACCCTTGTACCTCTGATAATCTTTTGCAAGAAATTCCTTCCGGACCTTATCTTCTGCTGACTTCTCTAGTGAATCAAAATGTGTGCTAACACTATTGACTAGAGTTTTGAGATTACCAGAAAAGGAGGCTATGGGATCCTTATGAAATGATGGCATAATCTTTTCTAGCACTCCGAAAGTAGCTTCTATCAACTCACAGTCTTCCATGTGAGACTTTAGGAGTTTTTCTTTAGCCTTTGCATTAGCGAATGAGGCTATCTTCATTGTCTATACCGGAGAAAGGGAATCAAAATTAAATGGTCCTTGTAGAAGTTCTAGTTCATCAATCTCCATTGTTTCTTTGTTCAGGAATTCTTGGACAGTTTTTGCAGTGTCTCTTGCCAGAGACAAATGTTTCTTCTCTTCTGCATTCTTAGGGCTGTCCCTTGGAGCTTTCTCTCCTTCTACATTCTTACCACTAGCAGTTGTGGTTTTCTCTGTTGGGGTCTTCTCTCCCTCTACAACCTTGGTACTGTCAACTTCCTTTTCCTTCACTCTTGCTTCTTTCTCCTATATTCTATCTTCTCCTTTAGATCCGGAAGCTGTAGGGGAAAGCGGAGGAGAGATATTTGTTTGTTCATGAGCCACCTCTTCCGGAATAGAGGATTCTGAGCCCTTGTCTTTACCAGAGTCCTCTATGATGGGGATGTTGAACTTTTTAAGAGTATTTCAGAGGATCTCTTCAGTCTCTTTTGCCACTTTGTCTGTTTCACCAAGCATGAGCTTATTCATCCTGGTTTTGCTCTAGAACTCATCCTTGCACTCTTTAAAGATCATATTCATTTGCTGCGGAGTGATTGAAGGGAAGAGCTGAATGGCGACCTATTCCTGGATCTTGAGATCTTTTGCTTGAGCATTGTTCTTCCTCATTTCAAGCCTTTTCTCTAAGCTTTTGGGAATTAGAGAGATAATTTCAATAAAAGCTTTGTTGTAAGTGTTCAAAAACTAAACTGTGGCTTCCTCCAGAATCTTTTTATCTGCTTCATTATATTCATCATAAAATTCTGTTAAGGGTTGCAGGTTCCCATCCACAGTGACTTCTTTCACCACAACATCCAAGGATAGAGTGGGTTTTTTAGCAAATTCCTCTTCCTTCTCTTCTTCTCCTTGACCAGTAGAGTGTTCACTGGATGATTTCTTCTTCTTCTTCAGTTTCTTTATCTCCTCATCTGATTCAGTTTCCTCTTCGTCTCTTTGACTGGCATAAGCCCTTGTGGCTTTTGTCTTTGATCTTTTCTCTCCTTTGCCGGATGCCTGGACTTTCGGTTTTGATGCCCTTGAGCTTTTGGCAGTGGCAGGTGCAGATCTCTTTGAAGATCTAGTCCGAGTGGAGGTTTCTACCGGAGCACTTTCCTTGCTTTCCTTTTCTGCCTCTTTCTTTTCTTCCTCAGCCCTTTGCCTCTTTTCCCTATTGGCATCAAGTGCCTCCTTTGAGATGCCAAGGCCTTGGGCAACATTTTCTACTTCTTTTCTCACCTTCCTTTTGATCTCTGGTTCTCTGAGTTCCACATGAATCTTTACACTCATCTCCTCAAAGGTTCCAAACCTTTCTGCCTTTGGATCCTTTGGCTAACTTAGCATGTGTTGAACATGCAGCTCTACAATTTGTTCATCAACTTCATACCCCATGGGCATGATCCATGCAGTTCTTGGTTCTACTGCCTCCATTAGGCACTGATCAGTCTCTACCATAAAACAAACTGTGTCTTTGTATTTTTCAACAAGAGACTAGGGAATCCTTTCTCTTGCTTGCATCATGTTCTAAAAATTCTTGAAATATCCCCACAGAGCTGTATTTTGTGCTTTGTTATCACCAAGTCCATGCAAATAATCTCTGATTTGGATAGCCACTGGTCTATCATTCTCCCACTCCTAGCCACTAGATCCGGGAAGCTCATTCATAAAGTAGAAGAATAAGAACAATATTAATCCACCATACTTGAATGAATTCTTTTTATCTTTCTTTATTTTCTGTAGATTCTCCAAGAGTTGGTTCAAGAGAAGCTGACAAAGATCATAGTCTACATCCTTTCTTAGCATTTCATAAGCGGTGTAGATGGCAGTTCCAGGTACTAAATTTTCCCTGCTAGAATGATATATTTTATATCCAATGATCATGGAGGCATACTTGACATCCAGATCAGAGATGTCATCTACTGTCATTGCTCTTTTGTCAAACTTGGATCTGGTAGCCTCACTCACAGTTTGATTCTTCACAGATTTAAGAATAGGAATCCCACCGGATGAGTGTAATCCAGTAACTGCCCTGATGGCATCTTTTGTGATTTTGAATGGTCCATTTAACCACATAAAGTTGTCATGTATTCTGCTCAAAATATACCTGACCCATTCATCCTCAGTAAAACAGGGGAAATGTATGTATTATGCAAAGTGCTTATTCCAGAGGCCCTTGTATTGGGGTTTGAGCTCAAATGAATCATCTAACAGTTGTTTGTGATAGATATCTCTTAGTTTGAATTCCCCAGACTCTTCAACATTTGCATGTATGTAAACCCTAATATCTTCGGTGTGCAAAATGCCATGCGGAACACTGGAAAATGCTCCTAGGGATCTACCTCCAAGGATTTGTATGGATGTTTCTTAAATGTGGGGCGAGGTCTATTAGAAATCTTTACTATATTCAGAGTAGCCATCATCAAAGAATCTTACTGAAGGATATCAAGAATGAAGAATACCTTTTACGTAGTTTAGGGCACACGATGAAATCTGGATTGAGTTGTATGAAGAATCGTCTTGATCTTTGGGAGAAGTAGTTGTAGAGCTCCTTTTCTCTCTTCTTCTTGAATGCAAAATGAACAAGTGATTAATGAGAAAACCCTTATGTTGCTCCGCAAACCCTATTGTTAGGTTGCAATAAATGCTCGGCCTAAGTTATTCCGGTTGGCCTTGTTCGGATGACTTGAAGAACTGGATCAGTCCTGATCTTTAAACAACATGCGGATCTTCCAAATCTTAACCATAGTTTGTTTGGATGTTTCCCTTATGAACCCTTCAATCCACAACTCTTCTTGTGCCAGTTCCGGTACTAGTTGATTAGCTGGGGGAACAAGGTTTTCTTTGTCTCCCCCTGAGCCAGAGCTCACTTTTTAATTTCTGGAAGGAATATCAACACCAGAGTCTGGTGCGGATCCAACCTCTACATTCTTTGTACTTTTCTTTACCCAAATCTTGTTCATCTCATTTTTAACTTCATCTGCATTCACTTTTTGTTTCCCCTTATCTTGATTCTGATTATGATATACCGGACCTCTTTTGTCCTGATTCTTGCTTCTACAGAATTTTGCAATATGAATGGATCTATTGCAAATTTGGTAAACAACATTTTTTTGCATATTTGATTGATATCCTCTTGATCTGCATTGATTAGCCATATGACCTATTCTATTGCATTCAAAGCATCTACCATTGAATGATTTGTTCATTTGCATATTTTTGCATTCATGAGATTTGTGACCATACCTTTTGTAGTTAAAACATTGTCCGGAGAAGGATGAATTAGTTTGATTCATTCTCTTCCTGCATTGATTAGCTTTGTGACCAAAGTGATTGCAGTTGTGGCAGTATCCATTGAAGGATGGATATCTTTGAGCATTAGGCTATCTTATCGGAGGTCTTCTAGGCCTGTTCCTTGGATTTTCTGATCCAAAATTCTTCTGATCGGATCTGGAGCTTTCTCCTTTCTCATATCCCAAACCACACTTGTCATCTACCTTCTTTTGACTTCCAAGAAGAACTTCAAGTTGAGTAGAACTTATCTTGAATTTCTCTTTATACTCATTTGCTGTTTGAAGATCCCTTTTGAGAGAGACAATTTGATCCTCAAGTTTTTCTTCATTATCTTTAGCATCTTCAAGATTAGATTCAAGATGTCTAATAATTCTATCCATCTGGTGGCAATCTTCTAATTTCTCCTTGAGATATTGTCTTAGATTATCTTCAGTTTTTCTTTTCTCTTCAACTTCTTGGGTAAACTTCATGACTCCTAATTCCATTTCATGTCTTACCATAATGATTTCTTTTGATAACTTTTCAAACAACTCAGTTTTTCCTTCAGCTCTTCATTTGCATTATTTGCTTCACCTTGTCTTGCCAATTGCTGAATCAACTCCTTTCTCTTTTTCATAGAGAGACTTAATTTATCTTTTAGTTCTCTCATGAAATCATCAGCCTGTTTGAGTCTTTCCTTTAATTCATTGACTTTAGAGTTTGACTATTCAAGATCATCAAGGGCAGTCTTGAGTTGCTCCCTTAAACCATATGCATCCATTTGAATTCCCAGATCTTTCTCAAGCTGTTAGGCTTTGTTAGGAGAAACCTAGCTCTAATACCAATTGTTGATAACTGAGAGGGGGGTGAATAAGTTATCCTAATTATTTTTACTTTTTGAAATTTATTCATAATCAATGTAATATTAATCCAAATGAGCAAACATAATCATGAAATGGAAATACACATGACATAGTATTTTTGACGTGGAAACCTTGTTAAGGGAGAAAACCACGGGGTGATTAACCCAAGATTGTATTATCTGTTAGAAGAATGGAAATACAAAATGGCACTTGCCAATTAGGGCTCACTACCCGAGCACACTGCTCACAAGAAGGCACACTGCCTACAAAAGACACATTGTCTACAAAAAGGGTGTTATACAATACTTGAACTGATAGGAAGCATCTACACATGCTGGAGTTTAGTTCCGGTTAGGCTCAGTATACTGATCTGCTGCACTTCATCTTTCCTCTTCTCTTATGTTGCTTTCCTTTCACATACTGGACCTTCATTACTGCTTCTGTTCTGTTCTTCTTTTATTCACACATGACCAACCACAACAACTCTTCTCACAACTAAATCCATCTTGTATATATATCTGCACAAGTGATTTCATCACCTTTCTAGTCAGCACCCAGAATAGTCAATCTTTTCACAAACTCTGATCTGTCAGCTGAATCCTTGTACATCAAGTAATGTGGATCAAGCATATACTTGTAGAAATCATTAATCATGTTAGCCAAACATAATTCATGCCTTGATAATCTTTACCAACATCAGTAACACATTCAAAATAATGTCCGATGTTTTGTCAGTCAGTTCTTCCTCTGTCATACTGCTAATCAGGAACCCGATACTCAAGTTTTCATATCTTTTTCTTCATCTGTCACTGGAGGCTAAATCCTTGGAATCTATCACTCAAGGTAGTCCTCTTGACTTTCTCAAATCTATACTTCACCAAGATACTTCCTCTGAGAGATCCGGACCTATCTGTCGGACCTTGCCACATGCTCTGTTCTTGTTTACCGGACCACAACATTCTTCACTCTGACTTTCGGTAGAGACACACCATGTCCTGTGGATGTGTGGGATGAACTTTGTTGCCATCAATGACAACAATCATGAATCCTTATAGTGTCTCTTGCCAACAGTTGTTTGCTCTTAAGAAGAAAGTAAAGATTCTGCACATCTATAGAGACTCAGAGTTGGTAGTAAGACAAGTGAGAAGCATCTATGCTTGCAATTACAAGAAGTTATCCAACTAGAGACATAGGGTTTGGGACCTGATTGAAGAATTTGATGCATTTAATATCACCCATGTCCCTAGAGAACAAAATCATAAAGTAGATGCTTTGGTACAGGCTGCTAGTACATTGGAGCCCTTGTCCATTTCTGGATTGAAGAGATTTTCAGTAGAATTGATATCAATACCCTCCATACCTGAAAATATCACTAATCTTCAAGTATTTGATGATGATCCACATATCTTGGATTTCATAGCAAACAGAGATATATTTGATTGACAAATCCTAGATGAGAATAATGTGGAAGTTCATACATGGGAGGAGGAAGAGATAATGGACTTACCAAGCAATAAAATCCCCAAAGGTATGATTGAATTAGAAAAGGCCTTTGATTTGCATAATATGATAAAACAAAAGGATCTCCCCAAGACATATGGAGGGGAATATTTACCAGTCAACATAGGACAAAATGAAGATATAAGGAATGTTCTAATTGGTAAGGTCTGTATTAAAGAAGAAAAGGCAGGGATAACCTAAGAATTGAAGGATTATATTCATGTTATCGCCTAGACTTATGATGAGCTGAAAGCATATGATACATCAATCATCACCCACACTATTCCACTAAAACTAGATGCCAAGCCTTTTAGGCAGAAGCAAAGACCAGTTAATGCACTGCTGGAGCCTATCATCTTTGAGGAAGTTAAGAAATTGCTGAATGCTAGGATCATATTTCCTGTTAGGCACTCAACATGGGTAGCCAATTTGGTCCTAGTAAGAAAGAAAAATAGAGATATACACTTATGTGCAGACTTCAAAAATCTAAACAGAGCTTCCAAGAAAGATAAATATCCTTTACCCTCATTGGATGAAGTTTTGCAAATAGTGAATGGAGCTCAAATGATGTCTTTCTTGGATAGTTTTTCAGGATACAACCAGGTAATGGTGGACAAAATAGATAAATTAAAAATAGCATTCACCACTAAGTGGGGGATATTTGCTTATAGACGCATGCCTTTCGGCTTGATCAATGCTGGAGCCACATTTCAATGCGCAATGGACATAGCATTTAGAGGCCTGGTTGGCAAATGCATAGTTATATATATGGATGACCTGACTATCTTTTCAAAGAAGAGATGTGATCATATTGAAGACCTTAGAAAGGTGCTCAAGAAATGCGAGCAATATGGTATCTCACTCAATCCAAAGATGTGCATATTTGGGGTAACCATAGGTAAGTTACTTGGCCACCTAATATCAGAAAATGGGATCGCCATTGACCCTACTAGGGTAGAATCTATCATGAAGTTACAACTTCCTGGGAGCAAAAAAGAATTAAAATCTTATTTTGGTAAGATAAATTTTGTGAGGAAGTTCATCACAGGATTTGTAGAGATTGTCAGACCACTCAATGCAATGCTTAAGAAAAATGCCAATATAGAATGGACACCTAAAGCAAAGGCTGCATTTGAGGACATAAAAAAAGCCATATCAGATGCACCTATCCTAATCAGCCTAGACTACACAAGAGTTTTTTATATTTATTCATTTGCTTCAGAGCATACATGCACATAAGTCCTAAGTATATTTATTCATTTGCTTCAGAGCATACATGCACATAAGTCCTAATGCAGAGGAATGAAACTAAGGAAGAAAAGTCTATAGCTTTTATGAGTTCTCCATTTAAAGATGTAGAGCTTAGATATATGGATGTTGAAAGATAAGCTTTTGCTTTGGTCAGAGCAGTAAAGAAATTCAGACATTACATCCTAAGAAGTAAGGTAATTGTCACATAGTACTAGATGCAGTAGTAAAAATGCTCCTAATGCAAAGTGAACCAGGAGAGAAGAGAGCTAAGTTGATAACAGTTCTCCAAGAATATGACATGGACATAACACCCATGAAGCTAGTTAGAGGGAAAGCCCTAAGCAAAATGATTTCTGAGACTGATCCTAACATAGTGAGTCAACAATATGTGGTGAACACTAAAGAAGACAAAGAATGGTATTATGATATTAGACATATCTTGATCACTGGGAGATGCCCATTGAAGATGCAAGCTTCTCATAGGAGAACTTTGAAGATAAGGTCACAAAAGTTGTAATGATTAAAGGAGGAGTCCTTTTTAAGAAGAATTATGAAGGGATATACCTTAGATGTCTAGACAGACTAGAAGTAGACAATGTTCTTGCTAAGTTACATGACAAATTCAGAACAACACATGGTTCCAATTTAGCCACTGTACATGCTATCCTGAGAGAAGGATATTATTGGCCAATAATTTTTAAGGACACTATTGAGCACATCAAATGTTGTCACACTTGTCAGGTTGCTGTCAATAGAGAGAAATATGTTGCTCAACCCCTACAACCAGTTATGGAGATGCACCCATTTTCCCAATGGGGCATGGATTTTATATGTCCTAGCAATCCTCCATCATCTTCAGGCCACAAGTATGCTTTAACAATCACTGATTATTGCACCAGGTGGACTAAAGTAGTCAACAACAAGCATGCACTACAGAGGATGTGATCAAGTTCCTAGAGAACAACATAGTAACTAGTTATGGAGTTCCATATGCCCTAGTATGTGACAATGGACCAACTTTTGCATCATTGAGATTGTCTAGTTGGGCCTTTGATTATGGAATCATTTTGAAATTCTCTTCAAATTACTATCCCCAAGGAAATGGCTTAGTAGAGTCAACAAACAAAAATTTATTAAGTATCATAACGAAATTGATAGAAAATAATCTTAGGGAATGTAATACTCTGCTTAAGTATGCCCTATGGGTGGATCGAACTAAAATGAAAGTTGGTTTAGGAAATCCTCCTTACCACATAGTATATGGGGTGGATCCCATCCTTCCTATTAATCTCAAGATTCCCACATTGTAATTTGCACAAGAATATTTGGGTATAAACAATAAGAAATAAGTTAGGTTGCTATAACTCAAGCACCTAGAAGAAAAGAGAGATAGGGCAATTGATCAATTCACCAAACATCAGGCTACTATCAAACGTTGGTTTGATTAGAGAGCCATGATAAAAGCTTTAAGGATTTTAGACCTAGTCCTAGCTTGGGACAAAGCACACGAGAAGAAAGGTGATCATGGAAAGTTTGATAAAATTTGGATAGGTCCTTTCCAGATTTCAGAGATCCTAGGAGATAGTACTTATAGACTCAAGACCCTAACAGGTGAGGATGTTCCATTACCAGTCAATGGATAGTTCCTTACCCACTATTTCCAAGCTTAGACAGGGTCAGGTTAGATATTGTACCATAATGTACATTTTGTATATTTGCTTTGTGTGTTGGCTTTTATTTTGTTAGCGTTGAGTTTTGTTTTGATTTGGCAAAATGATGCAACTTTTCACTATAGAACACCATTGAAATTGTTAGAATTCAAGAGTTAGATATAAGTTTTTACATAGACTATATCTCATGTTAACAAGTATCCCTGATCAAGTTTGTGATATCCTGTTCATCAGTATTGCTTTTCTTGCTCAAGAAGATCTTCACATGATACACCTAACAACCTTGGGTTTGTTGAACATACCAGTGTGGCGTTAAGTAAAAAATCAAAGGTTTCCCTTGCTACCATTTCAATTCCCAACTTAATCAGCAAGTGACTGCACCTTGCAAATTGTGCTTACATGATGACATCTTATGAACAAAAAAAAAAAGAAGAATATACTGAATAGCTGGAGAGAAATTAGGCCATCTAAGCAACTCTACCGAGGCTATGGATGCTTGCTAGTAGTGGGGCTCTACTTAGGGGAATTGCAAAGATAACCTTGCCTAGGCTATGGACGCCTGCTGGCAGCAAGGCTCTATCAAGGTTGGCTATGAGGGATAAACCAAATTATGTAGCTTAACCTCTTCACTAGTGTTTTCAACTCATCTTCAAGATTAGGGATATGAATCACATGCACACACTTGATCCCTTGCAATACATTGTTCCTTTGATGAATGTGATATCATCTAGAAGATTATGATGCTTATGCTTAACAAGGGATAGAGCATTGTATTCTAACTTATACTTACCCCTTGAATTATTGGAATTTCATTGTTTTCTTTGGTGGCAAGTTGTTGTGTGGTTACACAACATGCCCCATTTTGCCTTAGCAAACTAGGGACCCAACCTCTTTGGCTTTCCCTTGCTTTTCTTGCTTTGGGCGGTATGGTAAAAGGTCAAGTATTAGATGCAAAAAGAGAGTATCACTCGGGGTATGCATACATCTCATAGAAAAGGTTAAATGTCAAAGTCAGTTTTTGTCATCATGAACCTCATAATATGAAAGAGTTCAAAATTCTAAGCAGGTTTGCCTTTTGGATCACCCTAAAATTCCTTTAGGGTAAGAAGTTATGCATGGCCAAAGTTTGATCAAACCTAATATTCTCGAGAGGGTCATATTCATGAATATCCCTGATATATGTTTAAATGAAGAGAAACCTGATATCCACATATTTGTCAATATGCAAACATCAAATTTAAACATGATATCATCTACCCGTCAAATACTCATGCACATTCAAGGAGGGTCATATTTCCTAATATCCCTGATATTTGTTAATATGTGGATCACCTTCAAATATAACGTAAACACTTAGCATCAGGATATTTCTCAATATCCATCATGTGGGTTAACATCCTTGATCTCCCTCAATATGAAGATGACATCATTTTAATCTGATATAAAGCAGACCTGATATGATGATGACGTCATCAATATGCCTAACTACGAGAGGGTCATATTTCTCAATATCCATCATGTTGGTTTACATGCCTGATCTATTGGCAATTAAGGTGTCTCAACCTTTGCAAATTCCTAATGTTGTATTTGTTTATCCCATGTTGAGTTGGCATAGTCAGCACCTTGTGTATATGCAGCAGGGTAAATTTTGGTGACTTTGGTAGCTGCAGTTCCCCCCTTAAATAATTAATGGGGGTTTGGAGGCAGCGCCCTTGGCGTGCTCCTTGTCACAGTATAGGGTGGGGTCGAGGGGCAGTGCCCTCGTGGGGGCTCAGGGGCAACGCCCCCAAAACCTCAAATGATTTTTAATTAATGACAAGTGTCGGTGAGTATCTTTGCATGAGAGAAAGGCATCTTTGGGCGGTCAAGGGCGGTTATGACATGTAAGAGGAATATGATATTTTTAGTTAGTGTATGATGGATTCTATGACAGCTGTAAGGTGCGTACGAGCATCTGTCATAACCTATCTTGGGACCAGGCGCCCACTTCGGGATGGGATGTTAGACAAGTGTCCTTAGGCATGGGTTTTGGGGCATGAGTCCAAAAATGGACGCCCATCTCTAGAAGGTTTCATATTTGCCTTGTAAACTCTATATAAACAAGTGCTTGGATGGGAGATAGATAACTTTTGTACAAGTATTGTTATGCTGCCGGAATATCTCCAGATTTGACATTCGAAGACTCTTGAAACAACATTGGCTCTGAAACTGTATTGTAATCTACTATTGTTTACTGTAATACATTTGAGTTGTGTTTTGGAGTGTGGGGTTTTTTACCTGTAAGGATTTTCCCCACGTATATCTTATCTCTCTCTTTTCTGTCTTCTTTCTCGTTCTTGTGTTTTGCTGCAATATCTCATGTTAATGGTTTAACATTGCTGTAATAGTTAGGATAAAGTTGAATTTGCATAGCCCTCTCCTCATTAGATTAGTGTAGGAAGCATTTTCCACACACCTAGCTTCCTTTCATGATCTTCCTTAATATGACGATGACGTCATCTCCCAAGCATATTTATAATATTAGTAATAATGATGACATCATCCTGATCTTCAAATGAGAGTGAATGTTTTTCAATGTTAATATCCCTAATATTTCTTAAGATCCCTCATATTCCTCAATATCCTCATATCCACACTTGAGGCATGTAACACATGGATCCTCCAACACCAATAGAAAGCTACCACATGGCACTTTGACTTGATCATGTTAACATCTTATATTGTCACGATTGACAAGAGGGGGTATGATGACCCAATTTTAGCCATCAGTCAACGGTTCATCATCTTCTTGATGTTGTCATCATCAGATTCCTAGATATCAATCATATTTCCTAATATCCCAGACATCTACGAATATGCATTCCCCACATTAAATGCCAATTTAACAGTGGTTGAACCTTTCAAATTTTCAAATAATCGCCCGCCACCTATTAACATCTCCAACACTTAGGTATTGATCAACAGATGCTGATAGAATGACATTAATCATGCCCTAATTCACTGATTGCCTTTGATTAAAAGAAAGGATTAGGGTCATTTTTGAATTTACCAAGCGTTCAAACAAAATTACAAAGTCACTATGTGAATTAAGCTGTATTACTGTAAATTGCAAAAGTAACGGAATAGGTGCAGATTCAAATGGCGAACAGAGGAAAGCGTCTATAGGGTAAGCACGTGCATCTAGTTATAAATCAAATAGTAGAAAAGGGTAGTGAATATCATGTATGTAATGGCAAAACCCTCGTTTGTCGTTTATGGTTAAAATGAGCAGGTAGAAGTGTTTTACCACAGTAAATCGATGTGATGATGCATGAAATGTATTGAATGAAGATTTAAACCGTGTGGATATTCGTATTATTGAAGAGTTGCATGATCATATGATATGTTAAGGTAAGAAATGCATGTGCTTTATTGCAGGATCCAATGGCGCTCCACAAGAATAGATCAAATACAAAATTTATGAAACCCCTATGCATACAGCTAGAGGGAGTTACATTTAGATATGGTTAGATAAATGATACTCATCTAGGAAATACTGATCTAGATGAATGGATGGTGAAGTCAAAGAAGGGAAGCAGAGATCCCCTGCTTATCAATATTTACAATTCAGGCATGTGGCATGCAGGTGGGCTTCCCTATGCAATGGAAGCTATAGAGTTGGTGGTTGAATGTGTACGTAACTACAATACTAAAACCAGGAAAGTGGAGAAATATGGTTGGATATATGTAGATTTTTTAGTCGAAGGCATCACCACAACCTTGAATTTTCCCAAGGATCCTCAGGTTTGCAGAATAAACCTAGAGAAAATAGAGAAAAAGTATAATAAAACTGAGAAGGAATGCAGGAAAGTTATGTATTCTTGGCAAGCCAATGACAATATGTATAAGGCTGCTGCAAAGCTACCTGTGCATATGTATAAGTTTGATTTTGCACTTGAGTTTCAATATATGATGGTGATGCTCTGTCGCATGATAGGAAGGCCAAATGCTAGAACATTTGAGAACTCGATTAGTGAAGAATACCAAGATGACTCCTCATGCTACTCCAATGGCACAACAGAGGGCTGATGAAGAAGAAATTATGGAGGGTAATCTTGAGACCGTAGCATAGCAGAATTGCTAGATCAGGTCACTAGTCCTACTGCAGTAGACCTGGCATATTAGGGTGAGGATGACCCAAATAAAGATAAGGATACACCTCCAAAATAGAGAAAATTAGAAGTAAATGTACAAATGGAGGAAGAAGAGACAGCTGATCAATAGGATGATTAGAGTAATGAGCAATTACCTAGAAAAGAGCCAGCCAAGATGGAAGTAGAAAAACCCCAATATCTTAATGAAGCAAGTATATCAAAGGATGGGGAACAAAGCTCTCAGGAGGGTGATGACCAGGACAAGGAAGAAAATATTAATGAAGAAGGTCATAAAGATCAAGAAGGGATGACAGAATAGAGAAATCTTGATGCCCATGTAGATCCATCACCTTCACATGGAGAGAAGGATAAAGTTGAAGAAGATACACAAGATGTCCCTACTCATGAAGAAGAACATGAAAAGGGAGTGCCCAATGAACAAGAACAACAACAATCACCACCAAAGGTGGATCAGAACATAGGAACACATAATGTTCAAATTGAACATACCAGCCAGTAGGGGTCTACTAATGAAGTACCATATTGGTTACAACAGGAGGTACATGCACCTCTCCCTAATGTGGCACCTAAATTTGACATTAATTCATTGTTTACAACCAATATAGTTAGACCTAGGAGAAGAGCCAAGGCCACTTCGGCCATAAAGAGAGATTCATCAACAGGTAAGAGGACAACTGAGATAGCTATACCTATGGTAGCAAAGCAAAGGGAGAAATAAATGTTAATGAATTTCAGATGACCACTATTGATTTGGGCTTTGCTACCGAAGAACAAGAAGGCCAAGAGGCTAAGGATATTATTGATTCTTTATTGAAGAGTGTGGAAAGAGAAAAGAACAAAAATAAGGTGCAAAAAGGGCACATTGCCCAATTGCACGCATTCATAAAGGGATTGCTAGACCCAAATAACATGCTAGTCAGCACTTCTGCCCCTCTGACTATTATATCATAGGATGAAGTCACTAGACTAGATATCATGAAGCATAAGGCACACATGATGGATAGTTGGTTCATCCAATTTATTGCAGAGGCAGAAAAAGTGATAAGGACCTCTCTCAATAACTAGAACTTGCTAAGCATAATGAAGAGCAAGGGAGACAAACTGCAAAAGGAGGTTGGGCAAAGGTCAATTAAGATTGAGAAATAGTTGACTACCTTGTTAGAAATGAAACACATAGATGTCAACGTCCTGATATCTAATAAGATACTGAATAATCAAACATCCAAACTGTTGAGCATATGGTATGAGGATGCTAAATTTGAGAGTGAAATATTGAAGAAATGTAATGCAAGGTTGAGGGATATTAGTGTCAAATTGTAGAAGCTCCTGTCTGATGAGGCAAAAATTTTGGAAGCGCTAGAAGAGAAGGTAGAAGGAAAGATTAAAAATCAGGATGAGGACTTTGCAGTTAAGACTTTCTAGGATAATTTAAAGCTTGCTACAGATGACCCTCTCAACCATCTATTAGAGGACACCATCAATAAGGCCATGAGGATGAAGGCTAAAGTAGAAAATTAAAATGAGATGCTAAACAATAGAAAGAATAAATGGTCTACATTACAAGAAAAGATTGAATCACAAGGGCATGTAGTCAAGAAGGCTAAAGTCCAAGATGGAGAAGAGATTGAATGAATAGTGAAAGTATATGAACCCATCAGGGGATAGATAAGTGTGCCTATAGAAGAAAGTTTATGCTACAGGAGCATCCAGTGGTGTAAGGGCAATATTGCATCACCCAAAAAGAAGTTGATTCAAAAGCATTGCAGTTGTTTTCATTTCATTCCATAATTAGTGTTTTTGGTTCCATAATCTCTTGAATAATGATGTAGGACTTTCAGTTTTTCTAAACTGCTAAAAATAGCAACCTGCCTGTTTGGGAAAGTTTAACTGCCATTTTAGGAAAGTTTGCATTTGGGCACGGATTGAATCAAAAACTTATAGAAAGCTTCATAACTGAAATATAAGACCTTTGGTGAAGGAATCAGGCAAAGATCATTTGTTAGCTGAAACATATTAAAGTTTCTATTTTCTAAAAAGCCCTTGAAATTTTATGAAACGAGATATGAGGCACTAAAACATCCCATAAAATCCTAAAAAGTTGATGGAAATCCATTTATAGATTTCTGGTGTGATAGTTCACATCACAAGCTTTCCAGTTCTTAAAATGGTTCATCAATTGGACACCCGGATCAAAAGTTTTGCTTCCTGGAAGTTGACCTACTTTTGGAGGGAGTTACAAATTTTGAAATTTAGCTGGAGGCCGCCAAAAAGTGCTATTTATGACTATTTTGGTGACATTGGGTAGTAGTAGAGTTAAGGGGGAAAGTGTAGAGTCAAGAATAGGTGGGAAAATAGAAACCCTAGCTAATTTGGGGTTACAGAGGGTAGATGATTCCAGAGTCTTGGGAGAGGAAGTTGCAATGTGTTGCAGCCTATGGAGGGTTGATTGCTCTGATTATATTTGAGCTTCTATAATGTAATAAGTTGTCCAAATCAATAAAGAAAGTTTTATTTTCTGTGTGCAATTTTTGTTGTTGTATGTTTTATGATATACCCCCTTCATCAAGTGGTATCAGAGCAAGGGTTCCCGAGTGTGCAGACAGATCACCGACCATGAGGCAGTTTGCACTAGGACCTGAGGTTGTGGGTTTGCTGCAGAGATCAAGATGCCTCCAAGAAGAAATCATCTTGGGAGGAATTCTTTGATGGAAGAGGGTTTTAGAGCCCTATAAAGACAAATCAATGTGTTGCAAGAGGAGTTGGGAAGAGGGTTTGAGCCAAGAACAAGAGAACAAAAGCGAGGATGAAGCAAAAGAGGAGCTATTTGAGGAAGAACAAGAAGTTGTAGGAGATCTTGTAGAAGTTAGGTTGTTGAGGGCCATTTCAAAGATCAGAAAGAGGCCTAGGATCAAACTTTCTACATATTCTGGAGATTTGAATCTAGAACAGCTTATTGATTGGATTAATGAGATGGAGGAGTATTTCAAGTATGAAGATATGGAGGACCCAGATCGGGTCAAGTTTGCAAAAACAAAGTTGAAGAGCCATGCCAGTATTTGGTGGAGGGAGGTCCAATTAGAGAGGAACATAAGAGGAAAAGCAAAGATCACTAGATGGGATTGAATGGTGGAGAAACTGAAGAAGCAGTTCATTCTTGTGGACTATGAGATGGAGTTGTTGAAGAAGCTGCAAGGACTGAAGCAAGGTAACAAGTCTGTTAAGGAGTATACAGAAGAGTTTTATAAGATTACTACTAGGATAGGCCATGCAGAGGCCAACAAGGAGAAGGTAGTCCATTACATTAATGGGTTGAGGCCAAGTATTCAAGAGGAGCTAAGCTTGGTTAGAATGACCACCATAGAAGATGCATGTTAGTTTTCCCTAAAGGTGGAAGAGAAGCTGAATAAAAGATTTGATAGCAAGCAAAGGGGAAGAGGTCAAGGTGGAAGGACTGGTGGAAGACCCTATAGAGGTCGTAATGAAGATTAAAAGAAAAGTGAAGAAGCTAGCACTAGTCAAAATCAGAGAGGGGAGAATGCCTATCGTCCTCATGACCAGAACAATGGTGAGCAAAGAGGAAGAGGAAGAGGCCGACCTGGGAAAGGACCCAGAAGAGGAGGTTTTAGAGGAACTTGTTTCCAATGTGGAGAAGAAGGGCATTGAGCATACGAGTGTCCGCAACATCAAGGAAGGACAAATAGAAGACCTGAAGGTAACACATGAGTTGTACATGCAGATGAAGATGTACAGTCTGAGCATTTTGAAGATGATGAAAGGGGAGAAACCCTAGTTGTCAAAAGAACTTTGTTGAATGGGGAGAAAGAACCCAATCAGAGGAAGAGTTTATTTCGCACAAGGTGCAAATGTGAAGGTAAGTGTTGTGATATTATTATTGATAGTGGAAGCACTGACAATATTGTTTCAGAGGAGATGGTTGACAAGTCAAAGTTGACAAGAAGAAAGCATCCACATCCATATCGGATTGCATGGTTGCAGAAGGACCACAGAGCTTTGGTCAATGATCAATGTTTAGTGAAGTTCAAGATTGGGGACTACCATGATGAGGTGCTATGTGATATCATACCAATGGATGCATGTCATATGTTGTTGGGGAGGCCATGGAAGTATGATAGGAGCACTGTCCATGATGGCCGTGTAAACACATTCCCTAACAAAGGATGGCATTCATCATAAGTTGAAGCCCTTGAAGGAGGTGGAAGAAAAGGTATGTAGTACTGCCAGAATTTGCTTGGTAGATGGTAGGAAATTTTTGGAGGGTATGAAGCATGAGTGTCATTTCTTTGCATTGATTCCTAAGATTAGTCAAGGAAAAGTGAAGATGTACCAACAAAAGTTTCATATATTTTGGAATAATTTTAGGACATTATATTTGATAATGTACCAGAAGGTTTACCACCAGTGAGGAAGATAATTCATCAAATGGATTTGATACGAGGAGTCAGTTTACCAAATAAGGCAGCCCACAGAATAACTCTAGCAGAGAATGAAGAGTTGAATAGACAAGTTCACGAGTTGTTAAGAAAGGGACTGATAACGGAGAGCGTGAGTCCATGTGCGGTACTTGCAGTATTAGCACCAAAGAAATATGGAGAGTGGAGAATGTGTATAGATTCTCGAGCCATAAATAAGATCACGATCAAGTACAGGTTTTCATTGCCAAGAATGGATGACAAAATGGATTGTTTGAGTGGAGCCAAGTACTTCACGAAGATTGACCTAAAGAGTGGGTATCACCAGATCCGAATCAGAGAAGGAGATGAATGGAAGACAACCTTCAAGACAAAGGAAGGTTTGTATGAGTGGTTAGTCATGCCATTTGGGCTAACCAATGCACTGAGCACATTCATACGACTCATGAACGATGTATTGAAAGAATTTTTGGGAAGTTTTGTTATTGTTTATTTAGATGATATTTTGATTTTCAATAAGACTGGGGATGAGCATATGATGCATATCAGAAGAGTTTTTGAGAAGCTGAGGGAGAAGTTGTTGATCAATTTGAAGAAATGTAGTTTTGCAAGGAAGGAGTTGGTATACCTAGAATTTGTTTTCTCAAAGGAATGTCTTAAGATGGGCCCAGAGAAGGTGAGGGCTATCATTGAATGGCCTATGCCAAGGAGTGCTTTTGAGGTATGATCTTTTCATGGTTTGGCAAGTTTTTATAGAAAGTTTATCAGGAATTTTAGTAGCATTTATGCACCCCTAACTAAGACAATGAGAGGGGATAGAAAAGAGTTTAAATGGACTAAAGGATCAGACAAAAGCTTTGATACATTGAAGCAGAAAGTCACAGAGCAACCTGTTTTGGCACTTCTAGATTTCAATAAGGTATTTTAGGTAGATTGTGATGCAAGTGGTAGTGCTATAGGAGCTATTTTGAGTCAAGAAGGTAAGCCCATTGCCTATTTTAGTGAGAAGCTTAATGATGCCAAGAAAAAAGTATTTTGTTTATGATCAGGAGTTTTACGCAATAGTTCATGCTTTGAAGAAATGAAGACATTATTTGTTGCCAAAGGAGTTTGTTTTATAT
The DNA here is from genome assembly GCA_027924645.1 of Cunninghamia lanceolata. NCBI lineage: Eukaryota > Viridiplantae > Streptophyta > Pinopsida > Cupressales > Cupressaceae > Cunninghamia > Cunninghamia lanceolata. The sequence continues at coordinate 8,761,803 of BSBN01000082.1, forward strand.
ACTGATCATCAGGCTTTGCAGTATCTTAATAGTCAAGGAAAGTTGAACCAAAGGCATCTAAAATGGGTTGAGTTTCTGCAGAGTTATACTTTTGTTTTGAAGCATAGGAGTGGGAGTCCAATGGAGTTGCAGATGCCTTGAGCAGAAGGCAAAATTTGTTGACAGAAATGAAGATAGAGGTTGTTGGGTTGGATGAGCTCAAAATTTTGTGTCCTAAAGATCCAGATTTTGTAGAGGCCTAGAAATCTTGTTTGGAACCTATTACTTTGGATAGGACAAAATGGTTAGATTTCATAATCCAAGATGGCATGTTGTTTAGAGGAAGCCAGTTGTGCATTCCAAGGAGTTCCATGAGAGAGAACCTGATTAAGGAGAAGCACAGTGGAGGATTGGCTGGACACTTTGGTCAAGATAAGACCATTTCTATTGTTGGTGAGAATTACTATTGGCCATGGCTACAACAATATGTGAGGAAATTTGTGCAGAGTTGCAGAGTGTGTCAGATGGCAAAAGGAACAAGTCAGAATACAGGGCTATATTAGCCATTACCTATACTAGAGAAGCCATGGGATGATATTAGTATGGATTTTGTTCTTGGTTTACCAAGGACATAGAGAGGGCATGATTCCATTTTTGTGGTGGTGGATAGATTCTCGAAGATGGGACATTTTATTCCTTGTAAGAAGACTAATGATGCTGTTCATATTGTAGAGTTATTTTTCAGGGAAGTGGTGAGACTACACGGTCTACCCAAAAGCATAGTTTCAGATCAAGATACCAAGTTTGTTGGCTATTTCTAGAGGACATTATGGAAGAAGTTGAAGACAGATTTGAAGTTCAATTCTGCACACCATCTACAGACTAATGGGAAGACAGAAGTGGTGAATAGGAGTTTGGGTAACCTGCTACGATGCTTAGTAGGAGATAAGCCCAAGGGATGGGATTTGATTTTACCACAGGAAGAATTTTCTTACAACAATTCTGTCAATAGGAGTACTAGTAAATCACCATTCTAGATTTTATATGGCAATAGCCCAAGAAATGCTTCTAAGTTAAGGAAGCTGGACAAAGGAGAAAAGACAAGTGCTGAAGCCGAAGACTTTGCAGAACATCTAAAGAATTTGCATGAAGAAGTGAGAAAGCACATTAATAAGATGAATATTCAGTACAAGGCTAAGGCAAATTAGAATAGGAGATATAAGGAGTTCCAGGTAGGAGATGAAGTCATGGTTGACTTGAGAAAAGAAAGGTTCCCAATTGGAACATACAAAAAGTTGAAAATGAAGAAATTTGGACCGTGTAGAATCCTGAAGAAGCATGATTCAAGAAATACGTATGAGGTGGAACTGCCGAGTGGGATCAATATTTCCCCTGTGTTCAACATTGTGGATTTAACAGAATATCATGAAGGTGGCACAGAGGATGGACTGACAAAAGAATAGTGGAGTATTCCAACATCTACTTCAACGAAGGAGATAGAAGAGATCTTGCATAGCCGTGTGGGAAGAAGTACTCGGAACAGGCAATATGAAGAATATCTAGTGAAATGGAAAGGATGGCTTGTTGAATATTCTTCTTGGTTGTCTAAGCCAGAGGTTGACCGTTTGGGTTTTCCTCAAACAAACACCTGAGACATGATAGGGTCACTTCTCAAATTACCCTGGGTGTCTGATGCAGGAGCATACAGTGGTTTAAGGGCAATCTTGCATCACCCAAAAAGAAGTTGATTCAAAATCATTGTAGTTGTTTTTATTTCATTCCATAATTAGTGTTTTTGGTTCCATAATCTCTTGAATAATGATGTAGGACTTTCAGGTTTTCCAAACTGCTAAAAATAGCAACCTGCCTGTTTTGGAAAGTTTAACTACCATTTTAGGAAAGTTTGCATTTGGGTATGGATTGAAGAGAAAACTTACAAAAAGATTCATAACTGAAATATAAGACCTTTGGTGAAGGAGTCAGGCAAAGATCATTTGTGAGTTGAAACATATTAAAGTTTCTATTTTCTGAAAAGCCCCTAAAATTTTTTGAAACAAGATATGAGGCTCTAAAACATCCCATAATGTCCTGAAAAGTTGATGGAAATCTATTTACAAATTTTCAGCGTGATAGTTCACATAGCGAGCTTTCCAGCACTTAAAACAATTCATCAATCGAACACCCAGATAAAAAGTTATGCTTCCCAAAAGTTGACCTACTTTTGGAGGGAGTTGTAAATTTTGAAATTTAGCTGGAGGCCACCAAAAAGTGCTATTTATGACTATTTTGGGGACCCTGGGCAGTAGTAGAGTTAAGGGGGAAAGTTTAGAGCCAAGAATAGGTAGGAAAATAGAAACCCTAGCTGATTTGGGGTTATAGAGGGTAGATGATTCCAAAGTCTTGGGAGAGGGAGTTGTAATGTGTTGTAGCCTGTGGAGGGTTGATTCCTCTGATTATATTTAAGCTTCTGTAATGTAATAAGTTGTCCAAATCAATAAAGAAAGTTCTATTTTCTATGTGCAATCTTTGTTGTTGTGTGTTTTATGATTTACCCCCTTCATTAGTTTATCCATTGATGAAGAGAATGAAGAATGAACATGATGCACGTGATCAGGTGCATGAAGTAATACCAGATGGTTGCCAGCTGACAACTTGTACCACATGTCATGTTGACTTAGTCAAGGAAAAATGTGAACCATGGATCTTAATTGATAAATCATGATCATAGGATCCTTGTAACCTCCTCCTCCCCTTATTCTATAAAAGGAAGATGGAGTGCACTTTTTACTCATTCAAAACTTAATTGAGTTTAGATTGCTGAAACCTCAAGACTAATTCTCAAAGCTATTGTAAATGTACATGTCTATTGCATACATAATGAAGAAGAAGATCTAGATTGTACATACAATTGTAAATTCTAAGTAATCAGTGGATGAATTCTTGACTTGTACTTTGATTTGCTACATCCCTTGGAGTGCAATTCATGTTGTGCATGTTGCTTTCATTTCTTTTCCATTGAAGTTAGCATCAACCATACCTAGCTGTAGAACATCCTGGTGAACCTATGGTTTGATTCTCTTCTTTTCATGACAGTATCTGGAATGTATGTGGACCAATAGCTAAAGATTCAACCATTTTAGTAAAGTTTAGCAAGCATTCGTTACATTTTGTTTAACTTCATTCAAAATCATCATCATAATTGCAAATTCATAGAAAATATAAAGCAAATATAGAGAAATATGCTAATATCCTGTAGGAAACTAAATATCCATAGCATATTTGAGTTAAAAGCATGCACAATTGAAATTATCATGCAAATACATACAAATCTTAACAATAATCATGAAAATACCTACATATAAGCACATTATTTAGATAAATTCACAGTGTAGAGGTGAAAATTAATCAATAGCAGTTGATGATCAGAAGAATTGATCAAACTTAGAAAATATCTTCATCATCTATTAAATATAGTAGGATTAACCTTGTCTATTAAAAGATTTATAGAAAGTAGATAAAAACTAGATGTTCAAGCACCAGTTCTAGAATTAGAAACGTAAGGCCCCTTGAATGGAAAATAGCAAGGCACATCAAACCAATAAGCAAAATCAGTGGATTATGAACTAATCAATGGAGGCTTGGGATCATGAATTCTTTGGATTCATCGTATCTTTCAAGATGATAAAGGTTTGGTTTGCAATTCTTTATCTATGTGTGTTTGTGACTAACATCATAACCAACACTTCTAATTCAACATTGTTTGAGAAGTTTCCAAATCTCTTGGCTGCCATAAGTGAATTCTCCTAGATCTTCCTCAAGCCATTAAGCTTCTTCCAAGGAACCTTGCTCTAATACCAATTGTTGAAATTAAGGAATACTGAGAGGGGGGGGTGAATTAGTATTCCATAAAACCACTTGTTAACTTGTTTATTAATCCAATTTCTAAAATTAATAACATGAAAGTAGAACAAGCATAAGAACAAAAACCATAAAGACATAACACATAAACACCAGGATTTTTATGTGGAAAACCCAAAGAGGGAAAAACCATGGTGAGTGTTAGCTCACAATATATTATGATAACTCAATACCTAATTACAAGAAGGCTCACTGCCCTATGAAGAAATGATCACTGCATAAAGGCTCACCGCCAAGAAAAAGAAGAAAGAACAAGGATTGGCTCACTGCCAAAAGATTAACTACTATAAATGCATCTACCACATGCTGGATCACAGTTCCATTGAAGGTTCAATATATAGATTCAAAGGTCTTCATTTGTTCTGTCCTACTTCTCAACTTAACTACATATACTCTATTTTATGTCCTTGTTTAACTTTTTCTGCTTTGCTCTCTACTCATAATCCTTCACACTTCGAATTCACACAACACACACTTCTACATCACAATCCATTGAGTATTTATATATGCAACAAGATTCATTTCATAATCAGGTCAGCAAGCTAGACATGAAGTGTGTATGCAATGTATTCTACCTTGTCGGCTTGATCATGTGTACAAACAGTAATGCAGATCCAAACAATCATTTTATAATCTTCATACAAGTCAGAACCACACATATAACTGCTTAGATTTATTATTCAAGCAATATACCTTCTCCACATAAGGATCTAGCTGCATGTCAGCTTGTCTCTTCAGAACATGCTTGACCTAATCAACTGTCACACCAAAATTCTTACTACGAACCAAATGAGACTCAAAGAATCACATCAACCATTCCTCATACCTCATAGATCATAACTTACCAACCACAGGTCATGATGTCCTTATGTGGTGAAATGTAGAACTCATAACTGACTCTTCTACCATGGTGAAGTATTGGTAAACCAATTGCCGAAACTTGGAGTTCTGTAGACAATCTTCTAGATCACTTTAGACTCTATAAATCATCAATTGTATGCTTCTAACACCTATCCATATTGCCTCAAAACCACATACTAATACAATCACTTGCGGAGAAATGCAGACCAAAATACTCATGCACTCTTCACTATTCCTGACTTAACTGTGTTCACCTAGACTTAAGCAAATCTCAACTTGTCTTCAGGAAGTCATCAAGACTTGTAATCTTGGACATAGTATCTCCAAACAATCCTGAATAACATACCTAAACCATATACCTTGACCATCAACTGCAGAGGAATACCACTTGAGTCTCTGCGACTAACTCTGTGTTGTCGGTACTTAGCCATTCTGCCTTAGTCTTTTGTGTCCAGACTAGATCCTTGTATGCAAGCTGCTCCAAGTTGAGTTCCCAATCATCCTTAGCTCCATCAAGCTCTATTTGCCTTGTTGCCATCAATGACAACATTACCCAATCAGCAATGTCTCTTGACTATGTTGCCAACAATATGGTTTGGGAATATAGTTTGAAAAGGCGTAAGATGCTTCATAGTCCTCTTCATGTTGGATTTCCACTTAATCCAAAATGGGTTTACAAAAAACATGGTTGAATGATGAAGTTTCCATGGGATGGAAAACTTATATGAATAGAGTTTATAGAAATAGAGAGAACCATACTAAAATTAAAGAAGCTTGATGTCAAAATATATTAATAGAATAGATAATTTTTCTCATTGAGATGTTCTATTTGATTGATTGAAATTTGAAACCAAAATATTTTAGGAGAATTCTGGGATAAAGAAACCATTTCTAAGAGACACCACAATCCAAGCCCTCGGGGGTAGATCAAATGGTCAAGTCATTAGAAAATAAGGATTATGGTCATGAGTTTGATTCCCTCAGATATGCCCACTACATGGGTGGAGGGAAGCTCATGCAAACAATGGTTAAATAGTGGTGCATGTTAGGACCTTTCATCATGGGTTCCACCATGTGTTGATTCCTCCTTTAGAAAAAGAGACATTACAATCCATGTGAAATCTTGGGCAAAATTTTAGATATTTAGTCATATAGTAGTTGAATTGCAAATTTATTTTATTATTAATTAATTTTAAAATCCTATTATTAGTTTAAAATCATTTATCATAAATAGGTCTCTAGTTCCTCTGCAAGTGAATGAAATTAGAGTGAGATTATTTCTTCATCAATTCCATGAAGTGTAATAAGCTAGGTAGCAAAAAGGTGGAAGATCTTGTGTATATACATTTAAATCTTTATCTTTCATCTTGAGATTTCATTGATTACAAATTAGGGCCTCATAAGATGTGAACTATGGTGGCTCAATGGATGATGGAAATGATAAGTTACCAATAGAGCTACTATAAAAAAGGTAGAGACATGCTTAACTAGAGTTGGAAATGAGAAAGGTCAAGGAAGAAAAAGTGTTCCTTCAATATCAAGCATAGAAAGATGTACTAAAAAATAAGTAAGATTTGATAATATCTTTTAATGTTATATCTTTCAAAAAATTAAGTTTAAATAAAAATATTATTGCAAGCAACTATTGTAACACAATTTTATTTAGTTTTTTGAATTGAAAAGTATTTTAAATTATTTTAAAGTCATATAATATTTTTGTTGTTTTATTTTTATTATGCTTTTGATTTTACAAACTTTAATTTACATGCATCTTTATTTATGTGGGATAAAATTTTATAATATATGTATTATGTAAGCAATGTGTATGGTAAAGAAAACCTTGAATAAATCCAAATTTTGGAAAAGATGTTTATATAAAATTTGTTTCTTATATGTAACTTCTAAATATGACATTTCCCATCACATTGTCAATATCATTATAGTTTTCACTTCTTGATTTTGATAACATAGTTGAGTCCAGTGTTTCTAACAATGCTCAACCCTATGAAATCCCTTCTATGGAAACTAATTATATAGGAAATTCTAAGGCGAATCTAGCATATTCAGTCATGGAAATAAAAGGAAATTCTAGAGAGCTCAATCATGAAAAATTTGATAAATAGGATAGTAAATCAATTGCTAACTTTGAAGAGGTGGGCATGAGAAAATGTGTTTCAAAAGGGTCTAAATACTCTTGTGTTACCAAGATATAAGAGGATGAGATAAATGATATTTGCAAGTTTTACTTTTATAGAGTTAAATGTAAGAATGGAGTTAGAGTTGCCTTTTATTCTCAGGCTAAAGTAGTAAAGACTATATGTAGCACCCATTTGCAAGTCAACTACACAAGTAAGGTTGAAAAATATGATTCTTTATAACTAAGATTGTAACTTCTTGAAAATAAGATGATTAAGCTTCTATAAATCTTTGACCTAATGTTGAAGTTGTAATCAAACAAGGTACTTATAGCCTAATAAAATATCCATTTGAAATTTTATAAACATAGGATTTGGGATTTTCTAGAATGTTTTGATGTTGTATACTTTCTTGAGCAATCTCCCAAGAATAGAATCATATTGAATGTCCATGCTCAAGTTGTAATTTAATCTATCCCAAGTTCTACTATAAAATTAAGGACATGTAAAACTTATTTTAAGACTATTTATGTCTATCAAGGATACCCATTGGAAAATTATTGCAAATAATGACAAGATTATAAAATTTATATAATAGGAAGATGAGATTTCTTAGGAAACTAAAGGATAATTTAACTCCTACTTTGAATAGTTCATTCAACAAAGGGACTAAATTTTTTGAAGAAATCAATTATCTTGTAGGATATCTTCGATTTGGATGACTCATTGAGAGGTGTAAAATATATTACTACAAAAGGATGTGACTATCATGAGATTGAAATATCACCTAGAAAAGAATTCAAGTTGGGTAGGGTATATGATCCTACCTAGAAAGTAGAATTTGTTGAGCTATAAGGACATAAAAGCCCATGAATAAAATATAATTTAGAAAACTATTGATCTAAAATTATAAGCTAAACCTAATAGGAAGAAATAAAGGCTTGTCAATGCATTGATTCAACCTCCAATGTAGGAAAAATTATCAAAATTGATAAGGTCAACGATAATTATTTCCAATCAAGCATTCTATATGGGTCACTAATGTAGTTTCAAAATTGTGACATCATAATGTGTGTGGGTTTTGGGATATCAATAGATCCTCAATCGAGTACCATTAGCCACTCCCCCAATGGATCAAATAATCCAAAATATGGTTGGAGCTTACATGTTTGCTTTGCTAGATGAATGATTAGATTTTAGTCGAATTTGGGTGAGGGATAAGGATTGGAATAAAATTATTTTACAACCAAATTAGGAATGTTTGATTATCCTAATATTCCCTTTGGGATATCAAATGTTGGTTCCACATTTTAAAGGGATATGGACACAACATTCAAAATATTATTCTAGTCTAGCTACATGACTCAACTATGTTTTCAAAAAGGGAGGATGGCCATATAACACACTGAAGGTAGATTTCTGAAAGCTATAGAGAATTTGACATGTTCTTAAATCTTAAGAAATTTATATTCATAGTTCTTGAAGGTAAGTTTCTTGAACATATTGTGTCCAAGGATGCTCTAACTATTGATGTAGAGCTAGTTGAATTGTTACTTAAATTTATTTTTTGAGACATAAGAGAGTGCTTCAATCCTTTCTTGGTAAGATCAATTTTGTCATAAAAATCACTCTTAATTTTGGTGGCCTTCTTAGGTCTATTACATTAATGTTAAAGAATGAAAGTTCAAATGGACTAAGGAGGGAAAAGAATATTTCAAACTATGTAAGAAATTGATAAATCTCAAGTCCTTTGTATCCTCAACTTTTAGAAAGGATTCATCCAATATTTTGTCAAAGCTAAGTCTAATAGCAATAATGTGTTTATACAAAAGAATTAAGATGGAGAATAACAACTAGTATCATTTATGAGTCAAAAATAAAGAATGTGAAGAAAAATATAACCCTGTTAAAAATAGTTTATTATTCAATTAAGGTATTAAAAAAATTTAGTCACCCAGTCTCTAAGAATGAGACACAAGCCTTGGTTATTTAGCAAAGAATCTAAGAGTACATCAAGTAGGGTGAAATTAGTGAAAAGTGAACTAGATGGATTATTAAAATTGTGGACTATGACATGCGGGTAAAGCCAACTAAGCTCATAAGAGGATGATATTTGTGTTAACATATTGTTGATGAAATCATTATGGATACTATTAACATATAAAAGGTTTTCTACACTCCTTAAGAATGAAGTATTGAGAAATTATATGAGAACAAAAAGTATTTATAGAGTTTAAGAAACAAGAACTAACTATTGATAAAAACTAATATTTGGATTTTAGACATGATCAACTACTTGAACATTATAAAATCTCATGTGGGTTATAAGTTTTCTAAGAGGATGATTTTTTTTTTAACTTGCATATAGATTACTAATATAAAAAGAGGAGTACATCAGGTGGCCCAGGAGGCCACATCAAAATACATTTATGACATATATCTATCTAATTAAATTGTAAGTTAAAGTTTTTGCCTTATACAATAGAATATATATCAAAATACACATTTCATAGTAATTGATTATCCTTCTTTCTTTTTTCTACCTTGGATTAAATTTCCTTGTCAATCTGATCTACCTGAGCATTTTTCACAGGGTCTGTAATGTCCAACTATTCTTGAGATTCCTCATGTTTCCCTAATTTACCTGAGTCCTAATCTTCATAAGTATCCAGCTTTGGAGAAGTTTTGGGCAGAGCACTGTCTGTATTGAAATTTTGGCAGAAAAACTCCATTGGGTCCACTCCCTATTCCTCTTCCTCTATCAATGGTTCTAGGTTGTTGTGTCTTTCTTGTTCATTCAAGCACTCCTCTTGGTAGGTAGGATTCATCTTTCTATAGTCATGGGGCTAGAATTTAGCTAACTTTATATTAGACCTGTAAACTATAGCTGATCCCTCGTCCAAAATCTTCATGACCCTCTTTGTAGGAATCCTCATAGTGGCAGCGGCCTACTCACAAATTGATTGAATAGTGAGTCCCAAGATGGACCCCGTAAGCATTCTTTCCTTACCCGGATACACATTATCATTTCTTGCCTTCCACAAAGCCCACAAAATCTCAGTAGAAAATAACAACTAGAACAAATTATCTATTTTATTAACATTAGAAAGAGAGCCACAAAGCATATTAGCTTTGGTGATACACATACTTGACAATTTACCCTTCAAAGAACTTGAGAAAAAAACTAGACTTCTTTTTGCAAACTGACATTCAAAGAAGATATGTTCACTGTTCTCAGGACTTTTACAAACTAGACAAATGTTATCTGAACCTAATGCCAGCTTGTCTAACAACAGTATCCACCTGAAGCAACATTTCTTTGGTTCTATGACTCTGGAACATATAATAGATATTGTTTTAGACCACACTTTAGGTTCAAAACTGAATTTCCATGCCAGGTTAAAATGAGCAAATATATTATATTTTTTAGTCACTAGTTTATATAGTTTTTTTGGATTCATTTTTGCAAATTCTTAGCCATCCTTCCATCTAATTTGTTGCCAATTTTCTAGTTTTAGGTTTGTTCCTTGATTGGTTGAAACATGCATGGACTTAAGAAGAACAACATACTTTCTCTTCTGAGATTCTAGAATATTAAATTATGATTCCAATTCCCTCTAGTCTTTTACATAATTATCTTTTATAATGTCACCAAATGAGATAATTCCCCATTTGTGCAACTTTTTAGATGAATATCCTTGCAGTAATGCTAAGGGCTTGCCATTAGCTTCAAGTTCCACCAGATAGATCTGGTTTGTACTTCTTTTTTGTTTACATCAAAGGCATCCCTATCCATTAGGAATGGCTTAATGTATTCCCAGGCCTTCCAAATTGACTCAAATACAACTGACCCTGTAGGTTTGATGCTGAAGTCACCCAATACAACATCATGAATGCTCAATCCTACCCAGTCCTTGGCTTTCTTGGGTATTGTCTTTTCCATATTATTAACTGTTAGAATTTTCTAGGGCTTTGAACCACTAAATGCCCTTACAATCCACTTTGCTACAAAAGTAGTACCTTGGATTTTAAGGTCCTTGAAACCCATACCCCCCAACTCTTTGCCAAGGCAACACCATTCCCAAGAAACCAAATGTCTTTTCTTATTACCTTTTCCATCAAACCATAAAAAGTCCCTAATCTTTTTATGAATTAAATTCACTTGATAGCTAGGAAGGAACCAAGATGAAGCATAATAAATGGAATAAGAGGATAGAATCTTTTGACAAACCTGAAGTCTTCCAGCCATGGAGAGATAACCTTTATTCCACATGCTAAGCTTCTTATCAATCTTACCAAAAACCCAATCCCACATATCTCTCAAGGATGGACAAACTGAGAAAGGGATCCCGAGGAATCTTACCAGTTTGGATGAATCCCCCCAATGCCACTTATCCAAGTCTAGCCACAATGGAGGGGAGTCATCCCATCCAAGTAGAGTATATTTTGCATGGGATATCTTTGTACCTGCCGCTCTACAAAAAATAGATAGTCTCACCTCTAAATTGGAAAGGTTGTCTTCTTCTAGGACTGGAAATAACGTAGTGTCATTTGCAAACTAGATGTTATAGAGAGGTTCATTATTTGGAAGAATTATTCCCTTAAGGCTCTTACCAATCTGATCCATCCTTAAAACATAGTAAAGAGCTTCCGAGGCTATTACAAACAGAGCTAGGGCTAAAGGGCATCCTTTCTGAATAGACCTTTCAAGCTTGCAATGACTGGAGAGAGATCCATTAATATTAATTTGGATAGAAGCATCTCTGAATAACATTTTGACCATGTTGCAGTATTGTTCTTGGAATCCCAATGCTTCAAGCATCATTATTACAAAAGACCACTCAATCCTATCATAAGCCTTTTCAAAATCTAATAATAATATTCTTGCATTTTGCCCAATTTTTTTAGCCCAGTCCAAAGCCTCCCAGCTTGTTATAAGTTTTTCTAAAATATATCTCCCTTTTATAAAACCTATTTGTGTAGGGTTAATGATGACTAGAAGGATATCAACAAGTCTACTGGCTAGCACCTTAGCAATGATCTTGTATGAGACATTCAACAATGTTATTGGTCTCCAATTTCTGATGTTAGTTTTATCACCATCCTTAGGTAATAATTTGATAACTCCTCTTTTGATTTCCTCCCCTAGAGTAACTCTGGCTATAGCTTCATGATAGACTTCTAACAAGTCATCAGCTATCCAATCTTCATTGCATTTGTAGAACTCCACCAGTAACCCATCAAGACCAGGAGATTTACCATTTTCCATAGATCTAATGGCTTTTGATATTTCTTCTTTGGATATTTCTTTCTCTAGCTTTATCCTCATTTCATCTGAGACCTTTTTGGGGCAGATCCTTCTACACAGGTTTTGAGCTTGTCTACAATTCTCTGAGCCATCCTCAGCTAAGAATAGATTCTTATAAAAATCCCTAAACACTTTTTTCATTTCTTAATTTTCCTTAAAGCACCAACTGTCTTCCACTATAGGTTCAATGTCTTCTCTCTATTTTTTTGTTCTCACTTTTAACCCCTGATCCCTAATAGTTTGCAACCTCCTCAAATTGTGTTTTGCTTCCCCTAATTCTTTAAAAGTAAGTTCATCTTCTGGGTTCTCTTGAAACGTTTTCTCAAATTTTAGGAAGTTTTCTTGCAACAGACCTTCTTCCCTTCTCCTGTCTTTTGCATATTTCCTTCCTACTGTTTGATATAGGGATTTACAATTTTTGATCAAGGTACTACAATACCAGTGCTTTAGTGAATTAGAATACAAGGCTTTAGTGATGTTCCTTAGACTAGTAATCCCTTCACAACAATCACTATCTTGGAGTAGGGCACAATTCAATTTAAATAAACTATCTTTATTAGCTCTTGGTTTTGGCAACTTATCTTTCCACCTAATAAATGCCTCTATTGGATGGTGATTAGAGAGGGTAGAAGGAATAACATCAACATAATTACTATCATTTTTATTAAGAAAGTAGAATTTGTCTTCATTTGCATAGAATCTATCAAGCCTTGAATAAATTTTGTTTTTGGCTCCTTGGCTATTACACTAGGTAAACCAAATGCCTTTACTCTCCATTTTTTTCCTTCTAAAGCGTCAAAAAGATTAAAGGATTTTTTAAACTTATTCCAGAAAAAAGATTCATTACCTTTCCAACCCCATTTAAGCCCCCCAAATTTTTCTTCTCTACATTCTGTCATGTTAAAATCTCCACTTATCATGCATGGAATTTGCTGCAAATTGTTGGTCATCCATTTCCACAACTCAGCTCTAGAGTTGTAGTCATCCAGAGCATAAACAGAGCATACACCAAAAAATTTGTCCTCTTTCTTAAATATTGTCCATAAACATCTATTACATGGGGAGTGACCTTTTTTCATGATCAAGCCAACCCATTTTTTGTCAATTAACATTGCAATACCTGCTTTCCCTTTTTCATGCTCAGTGTAGAGGAGTTCTACATCTTTTTAGATGAATTTCAGATTATTTTCTAGGGTGAACCTAGTGGCTTTCACCTCCTGAAGCATAAGGAGGTTTATATTCTTTCTTTTGTTGCAAAAGTCTCTGATTAAATATTTTCTATCTGGAGATTCTAATCCTCTAATGTTCCAACTACAAAAATTCATAATTCATTGGCTCTGATGTTTCCATTTTCCTCTTTTTATATAGCTTTTTAAAGCAATCAGAGACTTTCTCTCATTTTTTTGCCTCCATTTTGGAGCTTTTCTTGACATATTTCCTTTTGTTTTTTTCCTCTATTTTGTTTTGAATTAGGGAGGAAATCAAATCTTTCAAGCTTTGTTCATTTCTATTAATATGGGCTAGGTAGGCTTCCTCACATTTTGTATTGGATTCTTCGCCCTCAACTTCCACAGGGTCAGTTGTATAGAGTTTTTTTTCCAACCAATATATTCAACTTGTCATATTTTTCCTTGTCTTTACATTCTTTTACTAATTCCTTGATTTTATCTAATGCCAACTATTGGGCATTCTTTTTTTTGGGGATTTCAGATTTTTCCACACTTTTGGCCTCAATGACATCCTCCTCAGCCAACTTGGATTCAGGAGAATCTTCAAGGTAACAACCTTGCAAGTTATCAACTTGCACCTCAAGAGGTGGAGACTCAAGGTTAAGGTTTCTATCTATGCATGAAGTGCTCATCTGGGCAATTATTTTTGAGCTAGGTTCAACAACAGATGTATATTTTACAACTAAAACCTCTTCGGCTGTCTCAACAACTAAGGGCTCCAGAGAGCCCAAAGGGCTCTCCCTCAACCTTTCACCAGAATTGACTGAGCCTTACTCACCCACAATTTCCCCTTCTTCCAGGCTCATTTCATTGAGTTTTCTAGATACGACTGAGATATCCAGATCTATTATTTTACCATGGTTTGACTCATCCAAGGCCTCAGTCAGATAGACATTTTTTGTAGCATTACATTGAGTAGAGGAGCCCAATTTGTCGCCTGAGGCATCTTTCCAGGCTGGAGGCCTATAGTCATTCAGGGGCTCAGAATTAGCCTTCTAAGTCACAGGCATATTATATTTCCTCATAAGGAGAGGGCAAACTTTTTAAGGTGCCTGTCATGCTTGCACACAAAGCATGAGTTAATCTCCCCTAAATTTGTGACAGGGTATTTGGCAGGTTTTCCCAGCCCACCCACTTTAATCCATTCTAGAATAAACACACCAGGCCTTAAAGAAATGAAGGCCTGAGCATCAAGGTGAGGCAAGGTCACCCTAGCTTCTTTGACTTTTAACACTTCTCCTAGGAAGCTCAACATCTGTAGTAAAAATACCTAGAGCTTCTCAGAAACATTTTTGATTTCAAACCATTTAGGCATAGAAAAAAATACAATCTCATCTTTAGAATGGTCGGGGCTCCAGGGATGAGCCTTGAACAGGGAACGACCAATGTTCCAAAAAAATTTCTCCAAGACCTTTTCTTGCATTTTATGGGACTTGAAGAAAATTACAAATAATCCTTTTTGAATCATCCTGCAAAAACTTATTTGAATCCCCAATTTTCTAACCCATAGCAAAGCCAACTATTTATCAAAAAAAGCTCTCGAGGGTAGTTTATCAGAATCAAGGCACACTAAAAATACTGAAACATTTTTCAGTCTAGTTTCCTCTTTTATAATAGTAGAGATCATAGCTTCATTTGGCATTAATGAAATACCAGCTGAAGGGGAAGAAAGCTTACCCAAAGTTTTATTTCCTCCCGCCTCTTCACAACTTCCTCTAGAGGCGAATCCACCAACGGTTCTGAATCCTTGTAGATCTTTGACGATCTAGAATCACCCATCTTCCGGCAGAGGTCTAGCATTTTCTGCAACTTTTGCTTCATGAAATGACTTAGCCTCTTTTCCTTCCTTCACATTTACCGGGGTTTCAACTTCATTAACAGTGCTATCAAAACTGCCTTTACTTCCATCTAGTGCCATTAACTGTGCCATTAACTTCAACTGGCATCTCAATTAATGAACCATCCTTGCTCATCGGTAGGGCCATAAATCCCAGCCAACCAAATCAAAACAGAAATAAATGCCCACATTAACCTAGTGATAGCGTCAACACAGACTATTTGGGTAGGAATCCCCCTGCCCAAATACAAATTTAAATTTAAAACTCAGAACAAAAAAACCAATGGGAACATTAGAAAAACAAACTGAAACAAACTCAAGACTACACATAATAAAGAAACAAATAGGCCAACAACCTAAGACAAGAAGAACAATCAACAATGTAGCACACCAGGGTAGGAAAAGAGCCCAGGCTCCAATAGAAAAAACAATGGAGGGTTTAGGTGAAACCCTAGTTTTTTCTAAGAGCCTTCATCCTTGATTTTGATTGATCAAGAGGAAGAAATTCAAACTATAGTTAGTCTCATATAGGGTCATTATTAGTATCTCTTCAAAATAAATATTGAAAGTATAATATTACAATACATTTAGCCCCTAAAAATGAATATGTGCTAAAAGAATTCCATCAAGGAATCTTTCGAGGAAAACTGTTTGCTTAGAATATAGTTGCAATTATCACATGGGTAGGGTATTACTGGCCTAAATTGTTTGAAGATGCACACAAATGGGTTAAATCTTCCAATTAATGTAATTTTTGCATTTGAAAAGGAGTAAATGCTCTATTTCCCTTAAAATCAATTATAGTTGATGCTATTTTTGAGCATTGAGGACTTTACTTCATAATGAAGATCCACCATTTGTCTAATGTTAGGCATACATGGTATCAAACTAAAATATATTATCTCAAATTATATGGGTAGAGGTTGATCCCCTTTGACATGCTAATGAGAAGTGACCATCAAATAACTAGAAGGAAGTGTCAATAGATTTGTAATCCTTGTTACAATTATAATAGGCATTGGTAAATCATTTGTTAGAGAAAAGTGATTAATTTTACTAACAATCTAAGTATATATACTTCATTAGAGTAAAATCCACAAGGGAATGGTATATCTAAATTTACAAACAAGAACCTTATTTACTTAGTGAAAAGGAAATTTTAGGATAAACAATAACCTATAGTGGCATGTGAAAATAAATACATTTCTTTGCATAAATAAAATTACTCCTAAGAAGGAAATTGTAACATTTCCATATGCTCAGGTTCATGGAAAAGAGGTTATAATTCCACTTGAGGTTAATCTACTATCACTAGAATTCATTCATTAGACGGATCTTGAACATAAAGATTCCATGATAGTTTGATTGGTATAAATTTCTTAATCTTGAAGAGAAACATGAACATGCCTATAATAATTTGTGAGCACCAAAAACATTAAGTGTTGGGTTGATAAAAGAGGAACAACCTAATGATCCCAAGTTGGTTATTTAGTAATTAAATGTGATGAGGATAAAACTAATCATGGTTAAAATTCTAAATTTAGTGGACTATAGAGTGCATTGCACATCATAATGAGATGCATGCTTATAAAATCTAGTAAGATATCAAGGATGGATGGAGAAGTAATTATAATCTCAATAAAAATAATATATTAGTTAGCTATGATCTTGTTGTAAATATGTACAAATATTATTTCTCCCCTTATGATTATGCTTAATAATTCTTCATGCTTCTTTGTGAATTTCATTGTGTTCTAGGACACCACCCTTTTCCTGATTCTTTCTTAGAAAAATTATCTTGATTTGATCATTGTTGTTCTATATTAAGGTCATATTTATGGGAATTCCTTTGGTGTATTTCAACTTTAAAAATACCCAAGGAAAAATTGAGTGGGATGAAACCAAATCTTGTTTTAAAAATACCCAAGTTCATATGTCTAATTTTTTTTGATATGTTAATAATTGTCATAGAAAAGTTCCACCTACCATTCATTTACATGTTTTTGTACTTAATCCAATGATCAATAGATCTCATCTTGAGTATTATAACAAAGGATAAAAGTATAAGGAATTTTATCATTGTTTGAATATTTTAGAAGAGAGAAATATTTTCTTATTATTTTGGTAAAATATGTGGTTTTGAAAGAGCCCAAACCCTTTTACAAGAACATCTTATAGGATGAGTTGGGGACACTAGTGTCAAAAAAAAGTAAAAAAAGTAATATCTAAGGGGAGAGCACTAGGTAGAAACAAAGCTATGACCAATAGCAAAATGATAGCCAACTAACAACAAAAACAATAGACAACCAATAAACACCATGTTAGACTTAGGGCACACAACTGAGAGGGGGGGGTGAATCAGTTGTGCAAAACTTTCTCCAATTTACACACTTAAATCTTCTTGGTGATTAGCAGTATATTAAACATGAAACATAATGCATTCAAATCAAAAGCAGAAACTCATCAACACATAAGACACCAAGATTTTGACGTGGAAAACCCAGTTAAGGGAAAAACCATGAGATGATTAACCCAAGAATGTATTCTCTGTTAGAAGAATAGAAAGAACAAAATGGCACATGCCAATTAGGGCTCACTGCCCAAGCACACTACTCACAAGAGGCTCACTGCCTACAAGAGACACACTGTCTACAAAGAAATAAGTATCACCTTCATGAACTGCAGAATAGCATCTTTACCATGCTTGAATCAGTTCTATTTAAGCCCAATACTTCTACTCTACCTTTCGCACACCTCCTCGCTACCACACACTCATCACTGCAAGACACACTTTGAAATGACTTCACAATCCCTTACTTATACAAGGCATCGACTTAGGAACAATCATCTAAGTCAGAAAACACCTACAAGAACATCTGTAAGATGTGTAATACATCCAGTCGGCCAGTCTCAGGAAGAACACCAACATCCGGTGATTATTCTTCAAATGCAAGCTTTAACTTCAATGCAGACCAACAATATGAACTGGACACGATCCATAGATTACCACAAGCTTTTTTGAATCACCAAGAACATTCATAATTCATCTGCTTACTGGAATCCTTCTCTCCTTCATCTGGAACCTCAAGAACATAATCTGTCATCACTGTCACAAAGGAATAGGTTCTTCTAGACCTTCAAACCATGAACCAATCAACTTGACACTTCACAAGGACATTCTCAACACTTCCTCAAATCCACAAAATGGGATAATACATTTCTGGATCTCACCAGACCTATCTGTGTCACTTTGTCACCTCTGAACACCTACAGGAACTAGTTCTACTTGAGTGACCATAACTTCTTCCAATCTTCATGTGGACCTCTAAAAAATTGCCTAGAGCATCTCAAGACTTATATCTACAAACCCTTTAAATTGCATCCTCTGATCCTCAACCTATCTTGGACTTTTACCTTGTTGTCATCACTGTTCTTCACTATTCCTGCTTGAGACTAATTTTCTCAATATCCTCAGCACACATCTCATCCAATCCTTCTCATTAATGCAACATGAGTATGTTGACATCAATGACAACACCGGTTAGGCCCATACTTGCAACAATCTCCCCCTTTGTCATTAATGGCAACATATGATGTGAAAAACCATCAAGACAAGAACTTCTCCTTACTGTCACAACTCCCCCTATCAACAACAACCATTCACATGTCTTCTCTCCCCCTTTGACATCAATGGCAAAGGGCACATACTTGCAATTTCACCACTTCAGACTCATACCTATTGCTCCCCCTGAGTAGCAGCTCCCCAACATTAATCTGGATCACAAGATGTGACTGTGATACCCACCGGACTGATGCACATTAGTGCACCTTAGTTCATCATCGGAGGGGCAATAACCCCTAACTTCTCCCTGAGGTACTCAAAAGAGTCCTTAGGTAGGGTTTAGTAAAGATATTTGCAATCTGATCCTTGGATGACACAAATTCCAATTTGACTTCATTCGTATTCACTTTCTCTCTCAGAAAGTGAAACTTGATAGATATATGCTTTGTCTTTGAATGCAACACCGGATTCGTAGATATACTTATAGCACTTGAATTATCATAGAGGATTGTGAGAGGCTCCTCATACTCTACTTTAATATATCTTAGCATCTGCTTCATCCACAAAACTTGAGTGCAACAACCTGCTGCTGCTATGTATTCTGCTTCAATTGTAGACAGGGATATTGCCTCTTGTTTCTTGCTTAGCCAAGAAACCAATCTCTTTCCCAAAAAGAAAGCTCCACCACTAGTACTCTTCCGGTCATCCACATCTCCTGCCCAATAAGCATCTATATATGCATGAAGAGAGAAATCATGATCTCGAGGATACCACAAACCATACTCAACTGTTCCTTTTAGATATATAAAAATCCTTTTGATTGCCATGACATGAGATTCTCTTGGATCAACTTGGAATCTTGCAACAAGACCAACATCCTGCTTTATATCTAGTCTAGTTTGAGTGAGATACAACAATCCTCCAATCATTGATCTGTACTTTGTCTGATCTGCCTTAGGAGAGTCATCATCTTTGCTCAACTTACATCCAGTTGCCATGGGAGTATTCATTGGCTTTGAATCTTTCATTCCAAATTTCCTCGACAATTCTTTCACATATTTGGTCTAAGAAATAAAGATTCCTTTCTTTGTTTGAGTAATTTGCAGACCCAAGAAGAAATTCATTTCTCCAAGCATAGACATCTCAAACTCACTTTTTATTTGATTTGCAAAAGTTTTACACATACTATCTCTTCCTCGAAAGATGATATCATCAACAAATACTTCAACAATCAAGATGTTTTCATGATCAATTTTGAAATATAAGTTACTGTCAGCAGTACCTTTGTTGAAAGCAATCTTCAAAAGATGTTTGTCCAATCTTTCATACCAGGCTCTTAGGGCTTGCTTTAGTCCATATAGTGCCTTCTTCAACTTGCAGACCATATCACCATGCTCAGATAATTGAAATCCATCTGGTTGTTCAATGTACACTTCTTCTAAGTCACCATTCAAGAAAGCAGACTTGACATCCATCTGATACACCTTGAAATCCTTGAAGGCAACAAATGCAAGAAATAATCTGACTACTTCAATTCTTGGCACTGGAGCAAAAGTTTCTTCAAAATCAATTCCTTCTATTTGAGAGTAGCCCTTGCAAACCAATCTAGCTTTATTTTCTGATTACTTCACCAACTTCATTTAGTTTGTTCTAGAAGACCCATTTGGTTCCAATCACATTCTTATTTCTAGGTTTGGGAACAAGAAGGAGGAATCAGTTGTGCAAAACTTTCTCCAATTTACACACTTAAATCTTCTTGGTGATTAGCAGTATATTAAACATGAAACATAATGCATTTAAATCAAAAGCAAAAACTCATCAACACATAAGACACCAAGATTTTGACGTGGAAAACCCGGTTAAGGGAAAAACCACGGGGTGATTAACCCAAGAATGTATTCTCTGTTAGAAGAATAGAAAGAACAAAATGGCACATGCCAATTAGGGCTCACTACCCGAGCACACTACTCACAAGAGGCTCACTACCTACAAGAGACACACTATCTACAAAGAAATAAGTATCACCTTCATGAACTGCAGAATAACATCTTTACCATGCTTGAATCAGTTCCATTTAAGCCCAATACTTCTGCTCTACCTTTCGCACACCTCCTTGCTACCACACACTCATCACCACAAGACACACTTTGAAATGACTTCACAATCCCTTACTTATACAAGGCATCAACTTAGGAACAATCATCTAAGTCGGCAAACACCTACAAGAACATCCGCAAGATGTGTAATACATCCGGTTGGCCAGTCTTAGGAAGAACACCAACATCCGGTGGTTATTCTTCAAATGCAAGCTTTAACTTCAATGCGGACCAACAATATGAACTGGACACGATCCATAGATTACCACAAGCTTTTCTGAATCACCAAGAACATCCGTACTTCATCTGCTTACTGGAATCCTTCTCCCCTTCATCTAGAACCTCAAGAACACAGTCTGTCATCACTGTCACAAAGGAATAGGTTCTTCTAGACCTTCAAACCATGAACCAATTGACTTGACACTTCACAAGGACATTCTCAACACTTCCTCAAATCCACAAAATGGGATAATGCATTTCTGGATCTCACCGGACCTATCTATGTCACTCTATCACCTCTGAACACCTACCGGAACTAGTTCTACTTGAGTGACCATAACTTCTTCCGCTCTTCATGTAGACCTCTAAAACATTGCCTGGAGCATCTCAAGACTTATATCTACAAACCCTTTAAATCGCATCCTCTGATCCTCAACCTATCTTGGACTTTTACCTTGTTGTCATCACTGTTCTTCACTATTCCTGCTTGAGACTAATTTTCTCAATAGCCTTAGCACATAGCTCATCCAATCCTTCTCATTAGTGTAACATGAGTATGTTGACATCAATGACAACACCGATTAGGCCCATACTTTCAACACACCACTCATTACGCATTGGGATAGTCTCAGATAATGTCAACCACCTTTGATTCTTCCTCCAAGAACTACAAGTGATCCTTAAAAAACTCATCCTTTGAGTCTTTGATATTAATAACTTTTTTCTTTGGTTGAGTCCTAGTGTGGCTACTAATATTGGTAACAAACTATCTTTTATACTTCTCAATCAACCCAAATTTTTGAATGTGGGTATTGGATACATAGTTTTTAACCACGTCTCTACTTAATTGAAGGATTTTCTTTAGGTCATATTTTATGGAGATGGACTCATACTAGAGCTCAAAAATCTTCTTATTCTAATTTTGGTTTTCTTGTTTTAAAATAACTATATCCTCCTCTAGGGACCTTTGCATTGAATTATTTTTTCCAACCTCCTCACACCTCATAGAATCCTCTTTCATTTTTTGAGTGCTTTATTTTTTGGCAAACTCCCAACACTTGACATCTTGTCCATGCACCCCATCCTAGGCTTCATATTCTTAGATAGAGAGACATCCTTTTTCTTGACCCTCCACTACAAAGATCTTAGAAATCTATCTCCTATAGCATCTCTATTCTTATAGCCATTGACCACCTCCCATGAACACAAGAAGCAAGCCAAGTGGGATTGGGGTTTTTGATTAAGATAGAACTAGGTCTTGTAAGTATGAAAAAGGCACACAAGCCTACATGACAGTCTGATGATGAGCTAGAGTCCTAATCATGTACATGTAAGCATGAATTATATATACCTCTCAACAACTTATCTCTTAGTGACACATTTTCAAATGTTTGTCTCTTTTTTTGTGCCTCCCTAACATTCAAGCTAACTGTTGGCTCCCAAATCAATAGATTTGCCAAACCCTAAAAGTATGCTAAGCTTTATGATTAGGTTCAACAAGTGATCTGGCCAATGAATAGAATCAACCAAGATGGTTGGAATTCCCTTCTCTTCAGGCTGTGCTATACCTAGGCAAGTTTACCTTTATCACCAATGATTGTAACTTTCCTGGATTAACTGATGATAATTAAGAAAATTCAAAACCTCACACAGATTTTTAGGGTTTGTGTGATTATAATTTTATCAATTAAATCATCCTCTGAATCTATTTCATGCTGGCATGAGGGTTTGAAATAGATAAAAATGGAAGACTAACTGCTACTCCTACTCCTACAACTAAAAATTAAAATGTATCAAAAATATTTTTACAAGATATTGCTTTGGGGATAGAGATGATCGATGCCTTTCTTCCACTAGGTAATGGAGTCAAATTAGAATTATATGTGTCCTCCTACTGGCTATAAGTAAAATTGTTTGGCACTTTGATGTTTATGACTTGCATAAACATGCAAGAAAATTTATTACCAGGCTCTTCTTTAATAATTCAATTGAATCTTCCAAGTTACTATGACTTATTCAAATGAATTTAACTCTTACTTGAAGAAACCAATCAAATAAACCACGCAAAACATAAATGTGCTTTGATGAACTAGATATATACTTGATACACTGATTTAAATAACAAGGAAAACACACGTTGGAGACAACCAACTAATTTTTATCAATAACTTCAACAAAACAATTGAAACTAGAATTTGGGCACCAAATTAATGCTTTCTTTCCATTACTTTACTTCAGAAAAGGCTTTTACAATGTATTGATTTTCTCCATAAAATTCCCCTATATTTTATCTCATTCTATCATATCATATCATATCATATCGTATTCTTTTTCTTCTGTCCCCCTAATCGGTCTTGGTTTCCTTCTTATATACAAATGAAGGAAGCGACAAGCTTCAGACCATTTCATTTCTAGATAACCTTTCAACTACCCACCTATTCACATAACAACTTTGTTTTATATTGATTGTCCTTTGTTTGTCTTTAATCACATTGACCACAATACAAATACCATTTCATGAAAATAAAGCACAATAGAAAGATGGAAATAAAACTGGAGCACATCTAAGGTCTGTTGGAAATCATTTAAGCATTGATGATTGATGAAACTCAATTACTTCACAATACTTTGGACAAGATTAATCTTCTGGAGGAGTTAGATATTCTTGTTCCCATTGAAACATTGTATAATTATTTGGCCACTTATATCCTTGAATTTGTGGCACATTTTCCAAATGATCCTTCCACCTTTTGTTTAGAAATCCCCTAACTTTTGTGGTGAACTTGGAGTACCCTGAGTCTAATACAATTATTCTATCCAAAATTAAATTGAAACCATGAATATTTATTTCCCAATCCTTTTGCAAATGGGTGATCACATTGGTGACTATCTGATGAAATTCCTTCTTCCAATCCTCAAGACTTTTGAGTTGATCAATTTCCCCTAGAATTTCTAGAATAAATTGATGCTTGAATGTACAAAAGGATTCCAATTTTGCTCTAATTTTCTGACTTTCTCCAGACACATATTGAAACTCATCAATGACCATTCTTACCATCTTCTTAGTGGGTTTTAAAGCTATAGGAGCATCTGGACTTCTCTGTAAAACTTTGCACAGTGTCATCAAAGTGTGGTGAATAGGTTGCCACTTCTTAAACAAAGGATCTAAATTAGGGACATGAGATTTCATTTGTTCCACTACTTGGGATACTTCCTACTGACCAATATGAATGTTATGCCTCTGGTGATTCACATCATACTCAAATCCATCTTACTCTGAAGATGAATATTCTTTATCTAACCCATAAGGTTTGAATGCAAGCATATTGATAGTGTGGCCTTCCCTTTCCTGATCATATAGTGCTTCACTTTCTTGAATTGATTGTGCAACTACACAATATTCAAGATAATGAGGCAAGTTAAAAGGCATACACCATGGAGTGTCTTCCACCATATTAGTTCCATGCCTCTTCAATGGATCAGGGGTATCTTTATTGGAATTTTGCTTTTGATCATTATCCAAGGGCCTCCCATTTTTCTAATTTGTTCTGTAAGGCATGTCATGTAATCTCGGCCTTTCATTCCTATGATAGTTAGATTTATCATAAGATATCCCTTTTTCATTCCTTGCTACTTTATATGACAAATCTTTTACAACATTCGAAACCTTATCAAGCTTATCATCTTCTCTTGGTTGCTTAGTTTGCTGGGCTTTAGGGTTTTGCAATATTTTAACCTCATCTCTTCTACCAATCACTCATGAGGCTTTTATATTATTTTCTATATTTAGGGCAGATATGAATGCTTCAATAAGGATAGGAGGATTCCTTGTTCTAAGTTCATAACCAATTTTTAGATCAAATGCATTCAGGTAAAACACCAGGCACATAGGATCTGTAGGATTCAAATGAGGTGGAATTCTATTGAACAACTTCATGAATGTAGTGTTAAAATCTGCAATTGATTCATTGCAACGCTTATGAATATTTGTTAACTCATGTAGAGAAAACTTTGGGTCAGAATGATCTCCATACTGCTCTTTAAATAGTCTTTTGAACTCGACCCAAGAATTGATTGACGCATTAGGCAGGTTTTTGTACCAATCTCTTACATCCTCATTCAATGACTACATGAACAACTTCATATAAACATCCTCATGTTGTATATCAAAATTATCCATGACTGTTTCAAATGCCCTTATGTGATCTTCTCTTGAGACAACATTGTTTCCAAAGAACTTTGGGACTTCTTTTCTTACCTTATTGTCAATTGCATTTGGGTATGCTTGAATACCAAAGAAATCAAACTGTCTAAATTTATCTACATTCATAGGCCCCCTTGCAAATGGATTTTGTCTTTGATGAGGCTAATATTGTTGTTGTTGGGGTGCTTTATGTTGATATTGTTGATACACACCTTGCTACACATTTTGGTTAAAACCTCGAGGAGGATTCATATTGCCTTGCAAATTTTGATGTGGAGGGTGATATTGATATTGATACTTCCCCATTTATTGATTATATCCAAGATTTTGGTATCTCACTCCTCCTTGACCAGCAAGAAAGGATAAACATTCCTTGTAGTTGAGAAGTCATTGGAACACTCATTAGATTTAAAGCTTGTGGTGCAGAAATTTTTTTCTGTGTATGATGAACATTACTTATATTGCTAAGATTTCCAACTCTATTATGGGGTACTTGTGGGATCAAAGAACCACTTGTATTCACATAGCTAACCTGACTACAAACAGGTCTATATGGTGACACATTTGAGATAGGCTGGGAACTCAATTGGAGCAACTCTTGAGCCAATTCATTCTTTTGCCTTATCAATTTTTGCCTTTCAACTTGTGCTAGCAATTGTTCTACTTCTACTTCTTGTTTTAATACCTGATCAGTTAATTCTCTTTTTAAAGTAGAAACAACATGGGCATTAGTAAAGCGTACCATTTGAGGTGTTTTCTCCCCAAGCCTATGTTCTAAATTTTTAACATATTGTTGGGTCATTCTTTCCTCATGATCTCTTCTTGCTTCAACCTGTCTCACTTCTTGGTCCAAGCAGTCCTCAAATTATTTCATCTTTTGTTGATCAGGTTTAAATTGGAATATAGCTCTATATAGGCTATCCTGCTCAGGAAGGTTATGAGAATGTCTTGGTTGAAACTTTTCATTGCTATGTAATCCAATCCTAGACAAAGGAGTGTTATATATTTTAAATGGCTATCCTGAGGCATTCCCTTGTTCATTTTGAAGATTCTCATGTAATTCATTAATTATAGGTGCATCTAGAGAGGCTCCTCCATCATTAGTAGACACATTTGAAGTGGGAGGGGGCTTTGAACCATCCTTATTCTTTTATGACCATTTTTTATTTCTATCTTTGTTTGATGGATTGTTTAGGTTTCCTAAGGATCTTCTACCATCCATGTTAGGAGAGACTGAAATT
Organism: Cunninghamia lanceolata; assembly: GCA_027924645.1. NCBI lineage: Eukaryota > Viridiplantae > Streptophyta > Pinopsida > Cupressales > Cupressaceae > Cunninghamia > Cunninghamia lanceolata. The sequence continues at coordinate 8,788,392 of BSBN01000082.1, forward strand.
TCATGAAGATTTTTGACAAGAGTCACCACCTCCTTTTGAAAAAGAGGAAAACTGAAATAACTATTTGATGGATTATTTAGGTTTCCTAAGGATCTTCTACCATCCATGTTAGGAGAGACTATGAAATTTCATGAAGATTTTTGACAAGAGTCGCCACCTCCTTTTGAAAAAGAGAAAAATTGAAATAACTTTAATTTCATAGATTTTTGGGGTCAAATTCAAATCCTTTGCAAGTCCCCAGTGGAGTCGCCAATCTTTTGGTTCCCAAATCTGAAAATTTTCCAAGCCCTAAAAGTATGCCAAGCTTTATGAGTAGGTTTAACAAGTGATTTGGCCAATGAATGGAATCAACCAAGATGGTTGGAATTCCCTACTTTTTAGGCTCCGCTATTCCTAGGTGGGTGTACCTTTATCACCAATAATTGTTACTTTCCTGGATTAAATGATGATAATTAAGCAGATTAAAAACCTCACATAGATTTGTAGGTTTTGTGTGATTATAATTTTGTCAATTAAATCATCCTCTCTTAATCTATTTCATACTGGCATGAGGGTTTAAAATAGATAAAAATGCAAGACTAATTGCTACTCCTACTTCTACAACTAAAAATCAAAATGTATGAAAAATAGTTTTACAAGAAATTGCTTTAGGGATAGAGATGATTGGTGCCTTTCTTCCACTGGGTAGCAAAGTCAAATTAGAATGATATGGGTCCTCCTACTAGCTATAAGTCAAAATTTTAGCACTTTGGTGCTTATGACTTGCATAAAATTGCAAGGAAATTTATTACCAGGCTCTTCTTTATAATCCAATTCAATCTTCCAAGTTAGAGTGACTTATTCAAATGAATTTAATTCTTACTTGAAGAAACCAATCAAATAAACCACATAAAACATGAATGTGCTTTGATAAACTAGATATATACTTGATACATTGATTTAAATAATAAGGAAGACACAAGTTGGAGACAACCAGATAATTTTTATCAATAACTTCAACAAAACAATTGAAAGCAGAATTTGGGCACCAGAGTAATGATTTCTTTTCATTACTTTGCTTCAGAAAAGGCTTTTACAATGTATTGCTTTTCTCAATAAAATTCCCCTATATTTTATCTCATTCTATCATATATCATATCTTATCTTATTCTTTTTCTTTTGTCCCCCTAATTGGTCTTGGTTTCCTTCTTATATACAAATGAAGGAAGTGACAAGCTTCAGACCATTTCATTTCTAGATGACCTTTCAACTATCCACCTGTTCACATAACAACTTTGCTTTATATTGATTGTCCTTTATTTTTCTTTAATCACATTGACCATAATACGAATACCATTTGATGAAAATAAAGCACAATAGAAAGCTGGAAATAAAACTGGAGCACATCCAAGGTCTGTTGGAAATCATTTAAGCATTGATGATTGATGAAACTCAATTACTTCAAAATACTTTGGACAAGATTAATCTTCTGGAGTAGTCAAATATTCTTGTTCCCATTGAAACATTGTATAATCATGTTGCAAGTATGTGTCAACTGGTGTTGTCATTGATGTCAACATGATTGTGTTGTCATTAGTGTCACTATGTCTTTTGATATTGTTGATAGTTGCTTGATTGAGTTGTCACGTTAAGGATATTGTTTGAGTATTTTGTTCCGTATTTCTTCTGTGTTGAAGACCTGAGGATGAGATTTGGATATGTTTTAAAGAAGTGTTTGAAGATGCTAAATCCAGAATTTGGTGGTCTGAATTATTGTGCAGTAAAAGATATATTCCCTAGTTTGAAGACTGTGCCTGGTAGTGTTTGCAGTGTGACAGGGAGAAAATATTTTTCTCTGCATTTCTCCATAGTTTGGATTTTGCCTTTTAGTTATGGACTTAAGCTTATAAGGTCCTTAGCTATCTTCATTCCAAAGGATTGGTGATTTGATGCTCTAGAGAGTAAGTTATTGATTAGTAGAGTATGACAGTGTTTCTTGTGAGCAGTCTGTGATTTATCTTCAAGTGAGATATGTTGTGGTTGGAATTACTGGCTCCTAAATGATTCTATGTTGTTTGTGGATATCTCCAGAATGTAGTGAAGGCATGATCTTGATCTACAAGATGTAATGAAGCTCTTGGCAACATGTGTCTAAGTATTCTTGATGATTGCACTAGTTTTTCTGACTTGGGTGTTAATATTCCTTGCAGTTGTGTCTCTTCAATTGTAGAAGTGTAAGGAAGCATGTAAGGATGTATTTGGGTCCAAGCTAAGCCATTAAATGTTCTTACTTCATTCATTTTCTTTGCAAGTTTGTTTAGGTCCACACCTAATTTGATTTATGTATGTATCCTAACCTTGGAGATAGTTACAATGGTTGTAGATTGTATTTCTAACCTTGATGAATGTTCCAAGGTTGATGATTGGTATAAATATATGTAATGAATCTATGAATTATGAGTTGTGAGAGAAGATGTGAAGATAAAGTGTGTAAGGGCAACAAAGGAGAGAAGTATTGTGCTTTAATGGGACTGAACTTAGGCTTAGTGTAGATGCCACTATATCAGTTCATGGTAGTGAGCCACCCATCCTAGTAGTGAGCCACCTCTTGGCAGTGAGCTACCCCTTGGTAGTGAGCCACCCTTTGGTAGTGAGTCACCTTTGGATAGTGAGTCCTCTTTAGGTAGTGAGCCCTAAAGCAGTGAGCCTCTTTGTTATTTGGTATTGTGACTACATTATATTGTGAGCTAACACTCACTGTGGTTTTTCTCTTTTAGGGTTTTCCACATAGAAATATGGTGTTCATGTGTGTATAGTGTTGATTTGCTTATGCTTTGATTCTGTCATTCATGTTTAATCTTCATAACAGAATAAGAAGTTAATGTAATTGGATGTGAATGTAATTGTGGTTAAATAAGTTAAGATTTTGATACAAGTGATTCACCCCCCCTCTCAGTTGTCTTATGCCTTCAACAATGGGTATCAGAGTGCGGTTCCTTGGAAGAAAGACTAACAACTTAAGGTAGATCTGGGATGGCATACTAGAAAGACATTCCTTAGTTTGATGGATATGACTATGCTTACTGGAAGGTACAAATGCAAAGTTATCTATTTTCTCTCAGTTATAATGTTTGGAAAATGGCTAAAGATAAATACACAGTACCTAAAAATGGTCCGCAGCCTGATGATGAGATTAAGGCTTATGAGCTTAATCACAAAGCTAAAAATGCTCTATTAAATGCTTTGTCTAACATTGAAATGGTGAAAGTTGTGGATCTGGAAACTGCTTATGAGGTCTGGAACAAATTAAAAAATATATATGAAGGTGATGAATCTATCAAGAAGGCTAAGTTGTAGAACTTGAAGACCACATATGAAACCATGTGAATGTCTGAGGATGAGAACATAACAAGTTACATACAAAAGATTGATGAAGTTGTCAGCAACATCAAGGGTCTTGGTGGAAAATTAGAGGATGTGGATGTTGTAGATAAGATACTCAGAACTCTTCTCAAATCTTATAGTCACAAGGTATTTGCCATTGAAGAATTTTTTGATATGGGCAATCTTACAAAAGATCATTTGCTTGGCAAATTGAATGCTTTTGAGATGAGAGAATTTGGTATTACTGATGGTCCTGTGAAAATTGAGACTACCTTTAAAGCCAAGGAAGAAAAGACTGCTAGATCAGATAAATATGCTGTGGAATCAGATGAAGAAGATTTTGAAGAGCTTGAAGCAAAATTTGCAAGTAGAATAAAAAGAGGTAGCAGTGGAAAGTTCAAAGGTAAGTTACCCTTCAAATATTTTATTTATGGTAAAATTGGTCATTATGCTTCAAGATGTCCGGACAGAGCTTTGAGAAATAAGAACAAAGAAGGTAAAGGCAAGATAGTAAGAAAGAGTTACTATGTTAGAGATGATGATGGTGTAACTGATGATGAATCTAACTTTGGAGATGGTAATGGTAGTGAATGCTTGTTTATTACGCTAAGAGAAGAACCTGTATCTGCTAACCTTGCAAGTTGTGTGAAGGAAGAAAGTCCAGGAGAGTTGTCTACATTTCATGCTGAAAAGGAAGATGAATGGATTGTTGACAATAGATGTTCAAATCACATGACAAGAGATAAGAGTCAGTTTGTTAAGTTTGAAAAGTATGATGGAGGACTAGTTGGGTTTGGTGATGATGTAGTTGGTAAGATTTGTGGAAAAGGATCAATTACTTTTGATGGCAAGCATAATACTGATAATGTTCTTTATGTCAAAGGCTTAAAGCATAATCTTCTAAGTGCTGGACAAATGTGTGACAAAGGGTATAATTTGGTGTTTAAGGACAATGGGTGTGAGATAAGGAAAAACTCTGAAACTTTAATTGCTCCTATTAAGAAGACTCATGGTAATGTTTATCACTTGAAAGGTACTAATAATTGTTGTTTATTGACTTAGAAAAATGAAAGTTGGTTATGGCATAGGAGAATGTGCCACATTAAATTTGACAATTTGGTGAGAATAAGCACATTACAAGCTGTGAGACACCTGCCCAAGATTGTGAAGCCTGTTGATGCTATGTGCAAAGAATGTCAGTTTGGGAAACTAACAAAAACTACTTTCAAGAGAAATGAACAATACTCTACCGCTTTGCTGGAGTTGATGCATACAGACTTATGTGGCCCTACAAGAACAAGAAGTCTAAAAGGTGATAGGTATTTCATGCTTCTTATTGATGATTATTCAAGAATGACTTGGGTTACCTTAGAGAAAAATTAGAAGCCCTAGATAAGTTCAAGGCATTCAAAGCTTTGGTTGAAAATGAGTTGGATTTGAGAATCAAGTGCTTGAGATCTGATAGAGGTGGTGAGTTTACTTCAAATGAGTTTAATGCTTTTTGTGAAGAACATGGAATAAAGAGATAGTTGTCTGCTCCCTGGTCTCCTCAACAAAATGGAGTGGTTGAAAGGAAGAACATAATTGTTTAAGAAGTTGCCAGAACAATAATCAAGGAAGCAGACTTACCGGAAGTATATTAGAAGGAAGCAATACACATTGTTGTCTACATTCAGAACATAGTGCAAGTCAAATAAAAAGGAACAAAGACACCTTAAGAGCTGTGGTATGGAAGAACTCCTGTCAAATACTTCAAAGTTTTTGGAAGCAAATGTTACATCAAAAGAGATGAAGAATTAGGAAAGTTTGATTCTATATGTGATGAAGGCATATTCCTTGGGTACTCTACTAAGAGAAAGGCTTATCGGTGCTATAACAAAAGATTGAGAAAGATCATTGAAAGTGCAAATGTGAAGGTAGATGAAGATTTTCATAAAACCTCAGAGCTAATTGGATGAGTCAGATGGATCTACTAATATAGTTTAAGAAGACAAAGACAAGGAAGTTCAGATTGAAGTACAAGCTACTCCAGAAGAAGAAGTTCAAGTTGAAGCTCTGGAAAGAGTTCCTAAAACCCCCAGGTATGTGCAAAGAGATCATTCTGAAGATCAAATTATTGGTGAGAAAAGGAAAGGTGTGTTGACAAGAAGCAGAGTTGCAGAAGAATAAGTAAATATTTCTTTACTCTCAAAAGTGGAACCTAAAATAGTAAATGAAGCATGCAATGATGAACATTGGGTCAAAGCAATGGAAGAAGAACTAATGCAGATTGAAAAGAACAAGACTCGGGAACTTGTCCCTAGACTTGTACACAAGAATGTGATTGGAACAAAGTGGGTATTTTAGAACAAACTGAATGAGGTTGGAGAAGTTGTGAGAAACAAGGAAAGACTTGTGTGTAAAGGCTACTCACAAGTGGAAGGAATAGTCTATGAAGAGACCTTTGCTCCGGTGGAAAGACTGGAAGCTATCAAACTATTTTTGGCATTTGCAGCACATAAAAATTTCAAGGTATACCAGATGGATGTGAAGTTTACCTTCCTGAATGGTGAGTTAGAAGAAGTCTACATAGATTAACTGGATGAGTTTTAGCTATCAGAGAAACTAGACATGGTATACAAGTTGAAGAAGTCTTTGTATGGATTGAAGCAAGCTCCCAAAGCTTGGTACGCAAGACTGGATAGGTACCTGTTGCAGCAAGGTTTCAATAAATGGTCCACAAATATTAATTTGTACACCAAGATAAGTGGAGATCAAATCCTAATAGTTGAGGTCTATGTTGATGACATTATGTTTAGTGGAAATGAAGGTATGTGTAAGAAGTTTGCAGATGAGATGTAAAAAGAGTTTGAGATGTCTATGTGTAGTGAGATGAACTTCTTCCTTGGACTGCAAATCAATCAAACTGATAAAGGTATTTTCATCTCTCAATCCAAGTATATTAAAGAATTGTTGAAGAAGTTTGGAATGGAGGACTCTAAACTAGTATGCACTCCTATGATTACTGGTTGTAAGTTGAGCAAGAATGATGAATCTCCTAAGGTTGATCAGAGAAAATATAGATCTATGATTGGAGGACTACTTTATCTGACTACTACTAGACTAGATATCATGCATGCAGTCTGTCTTGTGGCTAGGTTTCAATTAGATCCTAGAGAATCACATATTGTGGCTATGAAGAGGATATTCAGGTACTTAAAGGGTACTCCAAATCATGGCTTGTGGTATCCTAAGAACAATGACTTTTCTTTAAGTGCCTATATAGATGTAGATTGGCCTGGATATGTTGATGACAGGAAAAGCACAAGTGGAGGTGCATTCTTCCTTGGAGATAGGGTGGTGTCCTAGCATAGCAAGAAACATGAATCAATTTCCTTATCTACTGCAGAGGCAGACTATATTGTTGTAGCATCATGCTATACTTAGGTGTTGTGGATGAAACATACCTTGAAGGATATCAAATTTGAGTATGATGAGCCAATTCCTATTCTTCGTGATAACACAAGTGCAATAAATATTTCAAAGAATCCAGTGATGAATTCAAAGACAAAACATATTTTAATCAAGTATCACTTTTTGAGGGAGAAAGTTGTAGAGAATGAAGTGAAGCTTGAGTATGTGCCTACAAAAGATCAAGTTGTTGATATATTCACTAAGGCTCTTTCAAAGGATACATTTGAGTATCTTTGAGAGAAGTTAGGGGTTGTTGCCCCTCCTTTCTTGAACTAGATGCATAAGGAGATGCATCAGTCCAGTGTGCCTCAAAGTACATTTCTCCTTTTTGGACTGATGTGGGAAGCTACCTCTTAGGGGGAGTAGGTAGAAGTTTATTGTAGTCAAGAGGAGTAAAGAATGATTTTAGATTGATCAGAGTAGTAGTATGCAAGTATGTACAAAAGAAGAGTTGTGATGACCTTTGTCGTTGATGTCAAAGGGGGAGAGAAATCATGTGAAAAAACTCTGGGGGAGTTTGGATGCAGAGTTGTGTCTTGATGGAGGAACATGTTTTTCACATCATATGTTGCCATCAATGGAAAAGGGGTGGATTGTTTCAAGTATGTGCCAATCAGTGTTGTCATTGATATCAACATGATTGTGTTGTCATTAGTGTCAACTGTGTCTTTTGATATTGCTGATAGTTGCTTGATTGAGCTATCATGTTGAGGTTATTGTATGAGTATTTTGCTCCTAATTTCTTTTGTGTTGAAGACCAGAGGATGAGATTTGGATATGTTTTAGAGAAGTGTTTGAAGATACTAAATCTGGAATTTGGTGGTCCAGATCATTGTACAATAAAAGATCTATTCACCAGTTTGAAGACTGTGCCTCATATTGTTTGCAGTGTGACAGAGAGAAAGTATTTTGCTCCGCATTTCTCTGCAGTTTGGATTTTGGTCTTTCAGTTCTAGACTTAATCTTATAAGGTCCTTAGCTATCTTTATTCCAAAGGATTGGTGATTTGATGCTTTGAAAAGCAAGTTATTGATTAGCAGAGTGTGACAGTGTTTGTTGTGAGCAGTCTATGATTTATCTTCAAGTGAGATCTATTGCGGTTAGAATTATTGGCTCCCAAATGATTCTATATTGTTTGTGGATGTCTCCAAAATGTACTAAAGGCATGTTCTTGATCTACAAGCTATAATGAAGCTCTTGGAAGCATGTGTCTACGTATTCTTGATGATTGCACTAGTTTGGCCGACTTGGGTGTTAACATTCCTTGCGAATGTGTCTCTTGGATTGTAGAAGTATAAGGAAGTGTGCAAGGATGTATTTGGGTCCAAGCTAAGTCATGAAATGTTCTTACTTTGTTCATTTTCTCTGTAAGTTTGTTTAGGTCTAGACCTAATTTGATTTATGTATGTATGCCAACCTTGGAGATAGTTCCAACGATTGTAGATTATATTACAGACCTTGATGAATATTCCAAGGTTGATGATTGCTATAAATATATGTAATGAATCTGTGAATGATGAGTTGTGAGCGAATAAGTGAAGATAAAGTGTGTAAGGGTAGCAAAGGAGAGAAGTATTGCACTTCAATGGAACTGAACTCAGGCATGGTGTAGATGCTACTATATCAGTTCATTGTAGTGATCCACCCATCCTGGTAGTGAGCCACCTCTTGGAAGTGAGCCACCCCTTGGCAGTGAGCCACCCCTTGGTAGTGAGTGACTCTTTGGCAGTGAGCCACCTTTGGACAGTGAGTCCTCTTTGGGTAGTGAGCCTCTTTGTTATTTGGTTGTGTGACTGCATTATATTGTGAGCTAACACTCACTATGGTTTTTCCCTTTTAGGGTTTTCCATGTAAAAATCTAGTGTTCATGTGTGTATGGTGTTGTTTTGTTTATGTTTTGATTCTGCCATTCATGTTTAATCTTCATAATAGAATAAGAAGTTAAATTAAGTGGATGTGATTGTAATTGTGGTTAAAGAAGTTAAGATTTTGATACAACTGATTCACCCCCTTCTTAGTTGTCTTGTGCCTTCAACAAATCATTTGGCCACTCATATCCCTAAATTTGGGGCACATTTGCCAAATGATCCTTCCACCTTTTGTTCAGCAATCCCTTGACTTCTATGGTGAACTTGGAGTACCCTAAGTCTAATGCAATTATTCTATCTAGAATTAAATTGAAACCATGAATATTTATTTCCTGATCCTTTTGCAAATGGGTGATCACATTGGTGACAATCTGATGAAATTCCTTCTTCCAATCCTCAAGACTTTTGAGTTCATTAGTTTCCCTTAGAATTTATGGAATAAATTGATGCTTGAATGTACAAAAGGATTCCATTTTTGCTTTAATTTTCTGACCTTCTCTAGACACATATTGAAACTCATCAATGACCATTCTTACAAACTTCCTGGTGGGTTTTAAAGCTCTATGAGCATCTAGAATTCTCTATAAAATTTTGCATAGCATCATCAAAGTGTAGTGAACAAGTTGCCACTTCTTAAACAAAGGATCTAAAATAAGGACACAAGCTTTCATTTGTTCCACTGCTTGAGATAAGGCAACATAGCATTCATGCACATCTTCTATTTTATCCATAACCAGTTTGACTCTATGCTCTAAGACTTTTTCCAATACACCAAAAATCTGACATTTCACCTCCTCTTTTGTGGCTTCATTAAGTTTTTTTAAATTTTCAATTTCCTTTTCCAAGACTTGTTTCAATGTATTCACTTGGTCCACAGGAACCGTGTCAACACCAACTTCATGAGATGTAGAAGGCTGTAAATCACAATATCCTTGCTTTGAGATGTATAAACACCCTTTAATTGTTGTTTTAGTTTTACATTTTCCAAAAGAAATCTATTTACTTCTTCATTCATTTCAATTTGGGCTTTCTCATATTCAACCAATTTTAGTTCTATATTTTTAACTGCAACTTTTGTAAACATGGTTGAATGCATTGTCATGGTAGTAGCCTCTAGTGTAGAAGTATCCTTGAGTATTTTCACCATGGAATCTCCTTTCATTTCCAATACTACATCCAATAATCTTGGCTTTTCTATATTTTTTTGCTTGGCGCAAAAGGCGAAAGTTTCAATCTTTGGGTTATACCTGGTGCCACTCATGCCTTCTTCTGAATCAAACTCTACAATCATCATGGAATCTTCCCGATTCCTTACTTGATCAAGCAAAAACATTTTCTTTAATTCTAATCCAGGAATAATTAGCATGTTTCTTTACAATACCATTTCCCTAACGTCTTGTGTACTAATATTTTTTTCATTTATTCTCATCTCTTTGAATGCCTGAGCCACAATTTGGTCATGCTGAGACTCCTCAATTCCCATTTTATTTATTTGGATTTTTTCCTCAAATTCCTACATTTTCATTTTAACACAAAAATCTTTAAACTCAAGAGTCTTAACAAATTCATCATCCTCCATAAATCTAAGAGATGCTATTATTCTTTCATCTTCATGCAACTCTTGTTCTCCATGCACCTGCATGTCCATCCTAGCATCAGGCTTATGAGCCTTAGTTTCATCTTCAACAAGGGGCTGGTCAACCTCATCATTATCTTTCATATGCCTCAGTACACTGGCAACCTCCTCTGTGTCTCCCACTTCCTCTGTCATTTCATATTCTACTAGAGGAGTTACATCATCAATCTTCTATCTTTTGGACCTTGGTTTCTCTGGAGGTGAATTTGGTGAAGACTGTTGTACTGAAATTGCATCAAGAGGAAGCTTTGAAATCACAACTTCCCCTAGTTTCTTAATGGGAAGCTTGGTGGGCCTTGTAGGCTGGCTCTCAAGTTCTTTTGACTTATCATACAACTTTTCAAAATTGTTAATCATTAAATCAATTCTTTTAAGAGAATCTACCTCTTCCACAAAGAATCCAAAGAAATTAGGTTCTTTTTCTTCCTCTCATCCTCTAATTTCATCAAAATTTCTCATTTTCTCTTCCTTTGATATACCTCTTGAGGAGTGAGACAATTTCTTATCACATCTTCATCATAGTCCACCTCATGGGTAATCCTAGTTTTGGTGAGAATCACCTGCCTCACAAAGTTCATATGTCCTTTAGGGTCACAAAACCTTTCTATTTTAGATTTTAAAGAATATCTACCCTTCAAATAATCTTGTAACTCCTCAAGAGTATCATAACCAATAGAGAGTTCTCCATATACATTCAAGTCAGGTAAAAATGTACCTTTCTTCTATTTTTTCATGACATCTCTCTCCATCCATAACATCTGCCACATGAATTCTAAGAATGCTAAATGAGGAGAAAAAAACTTGGGAAAAATGTGAGGAGGTTGAGAGTATCCATAAAGCTTCATAACTGTATGATTAGGTAAGTAAAACCAATCACCAAAGTTGTGTGTATGCCCCTTTTCAGGTCTAAATGCAAAAGGTCTCAACAACTCTCTTATTTCAACATGTAGCCTTGGTGAAACATTACCAAGGGTAGGCATAATCCTAATTACAAAATCATCATGAAATATTACATAATGACTATTCTTGTACTTACTATCCCAAATGTAACACCAACATTGCACTGGCACTCTTCTGCCTTGTTGATCAAGCATTCTGATGTCCATTCTTTTAGTCCACCAGTGTCTATTTTGATACAAGATCATATGGCACAATAAGGAGTAATGTCTGAAGGTAATTAGAACTTTATTTTCTCTCACTTGTAGAAATCCTTCATGTAATCCTTTCTCAATGATTGAAGAAAAATCAAATTCAATATTAGCCTCAAGATTCTGTATCCTTATAGCCATAATCATAAGATTGACTGGCATCTTATCCTATACATCTATCCCCAACACTTTACATAAGGAAAAATATGTCTTTTTGAAGTATACTGCAAAATCATCTACTGAGAATTGTTCAACACAAGATGAAGATAGGAATCCTTTTTTTTTTTGCACCCTTCTTCATATAAATAGGGAGCTAATCACTCTGATAAGTCTTCCTCAATTTGTTATACTCCTCACTCTTTTGAAGATCAACTTTAGTGATAGCTTGCTTATTCAACAAGAAACATTCAATGATGGCAAATTTTGTTAATACTACCAGTGGTGACCCATTAGGAAACCTTATAGTCCTTGTCACTCCATAATAGTGTTGTGCTAATAATTTGTGGAACTCAACATTTATGAAAACATTAGGGACAACTAGTTTTTCTAAGTCTAGAGTACAGGGGTTTGAAATAGGGGCCTAGGCATTCCGCTTGTCACTGAAATACCAAAATAGATTCCATCCTGAAATGGGAATAATTGCATCTCTACATCCATGTGCCTCATCCCTAAATACTTTTTTATAACTCTTGTCTACTGATTTTGGCAATATATCTAATATTGACTATTGTAGGGGTCTCTTATTTTCTTTGGGAGCTGAGAATTCTCCCTTTTTAGTCACAGACTCACTCTTCTTAGGAGGCATTGTGTAGATTATATTGAACTAGGCTTTTAAAATTTTCATTAATAGAGCTATCTAAAACTTGTAATTGAAAACACTTATGAACTAGATAGAAGAGAGGCACAAAGATGCACTTACCCATTTATGCAGTAGTTGCAAAGCTCACACCAAGGCTTGAATCTTTCGTCTCTAAGCACACCAAGCTTTTGTGAATGATCAAAATGACATCAAAATCCAAATATATCACCTTCAACACTTAGTCATTTCACCATTAATGGCACTTCATGCTAAAAGATACAATGGCCAATCATCTTATGTGAATTCAAATATGCATCGTTGATTTAAGGAGATCGAACGGTCCAAAATCATTAACATGATTAGTCTTAAATTCATAGTTAATACAATAACAACTATATCATAGTCTCACCATGATGAATTAAGATCCCCCACGGGGTAGCGGGACAATATATTCTTTATTTTTAATCCTTCCCACCATACCGCAGGCCACATTCTATGTTGTGACACAACCTTTGTAGGGCTGCAGGTAACTTTATTGTTTAGCTAACTTCTTACTGCCATCCCACACCTATCTTCACTATCATGACACATCCACCGCAAGACTATGGGTGACTTTATATGCTTAGCTCACTCCTTACTGCCATCCTGCACACACTTTTACTAACTGTTGTGGTGTTGTGGTGAATAGTAACATTATAATTTATGATGAGACAATAAATCATCTCATCTATTAGCTAAATAAAGCATGCATTTTTGTTAATTAGTGTCATTGCATGTATTTATGCTATTCATGTTTTGCCTTGTAATCAGCAATTAGTAGTCTAAAGAATAAATTCTGTCAATTTGAAATGTCAAAATACTTCCTAAAAAGAAGCATGAAAAGAGGAAGTTAAAAATGTAGTCTCCGTAAAACAAGAATATTTCCCTCATTTCTCAATGAAATTTGGAATTTCAAAATGATATGGAAATCTGGGAATAAGGGGAACAAAACCTAGAAACCTTTTGAAGATATTCATCAAAATAAGCGAGTAGTTCATGACAAAAGTGACTAAAATAAAAGTGGTGTGATAAAAGACAACGAGATTAGAGGAAGAAGATTTAGTTTTTCTCCCCAAGAATAGGATCTCAGATCCACATTCTTGGTGGATTGATTAAGAATAAGCATTCTATAAATGCATTGTAATCAAGGAATCAAATGGGGAGAGTTTTATGAAATAATACAGTTCAGTGTTTTAACAGCAATAGTGTAGTTTGTTTGTAGTTTTCATTCCTTAGTTTATTTTTCCAATAATCTTTCCATTCCCTATTATTTACATTTTTAGTATTTCCTTTCACAAGTTTCTTAGGATAGATTTGATTCTAGTATTTTCATTTACAGGCTCTTAGATTAGATTTGATTGCAGCAATTTTTTTCATGCATTTCCTTTCAATTCTATTTGTAGAAAAAGAATGTCATGCAAATGATTTCTTCTCCCTCTTGCATATCGCCAACCATAGTTTGACTTTTATAATTAAATGATGAGGACTATAGTGATCCTCATCATTTTGGCGCTGTTACTATGGATAGGTGTCATTAGGGAGTTGTTGATCTGGTGACAATAGATTAAAAGAAAAATTAGTTTGGCAAAGTCTTTTTAGAGGTTTATTATTTTAGAAATTCCCTCCCAAAAAATAATAGATCCAAAGGAAGAGGTTCTTGCATGCAAAGAAGGTGACAACTCTTGTGCAGTCTCCTCAACTATAGGACCATGAATTCAAGCCCCAGCAAGGAAAGGATCATTATTATTTGGACACCTTCAAAGTCCAAGGAGGGCTACTTGATCAGATATTTGAAGGACAAGGAGTTGCATCCAGTCATGCATACAACATAATGTGAGGAAGGATTGCAAGATCTTTCTAATCAGCCCATGCATCTACCAGAATCAAAAATTATGGAGAAGGCTACCATTTCAAAAGAAGGTGGAGCATCATAGTTCAAACATTGACTTATCGTCTTCTTATGGTTTTCCTCTTCTTTCAAAAATTTGAATCCATGGATCCATATTTTAAGAAAAGGATGTTATTTTCTAGAACCAGTTAATGGTTTTGTGTAACCTATCTCTACATCAATAAGTAGAGTAGCATAGAGTAAATTTCTTTTCTGCAAATAAGTGCTTGGCATATGCTATTTCTTCTTCTAAAGCTGGACATGAATTTCTCTATAAAAGTTGTTGCTCCCAAGAACTCTTGCAGATTTATTTTGGCATTCTAGATCTCTCCATAGCTTCCCATGGGCTCTATTTCTAGTATTAGAACTTTTTGGATATCTCTAAAGCCACTGAGGGAGAAAAAACAATTAGCTCTAGATAGCTCCGGATGGCTCTAGATATCTCCAGAGTAACTCAGAACTGACCATGGAGAAAAGATAGTTAGATCTGGATAACTCTAAAGTAACTCAGAAAATATCTAGAGCAATTGCAATAAAAGTGAAGAGATTGGCTCTAGAAGCTCATTATGAGTTGTAGGAGGGCCTACAACATTTTAGGTGTGGGGGAGATGATGAGACAATAAATTGTCTCATTTATTAGCTAAATAAAAGCATGTATTTTGCTTAATTAGTGTCATTGCATGTATTAATGCTATTACATGTTTTGCCTTGTAATAAAAAATTAGTAATCTAAAGAATAAATTTTGTCAATTTGAAACATCAGAAAACTTCCTAAAAAGAAGCACAAAAAGAGGAAGTTAAAAACATAGTCTCAGTAAAATGGAAATATCTCCCTCAGTTGTCAATGAAATTTAGAATTTCAAAATGATCTAGAAAGCTGGGAACAAGGGGAACAAAACCTAGAAACCATTTGAAGATATTCGTCAAAATAAGCGAGTAATTCGTGACAAAAAAGTGACTGAAATAAAAGTGGCGTGATAAAATGCAATGCGATTAAAGAAAGAAGATTTAGTTTTTATCCCCAAGAATAGGATCTCAGATCCACATTCTTAGCAGATTGATTAAGAATAAAAATTCTATAAATGCATTGTAATGAAGGAATCAAATGGGAAGATTTTTATGAAATAATACAGTTCAGTGTTTTAGCAGCAATAGTGTAGTTTGTTTGTATTTTTCATTCCTTAGTTTATTTTTCCAGCAATTTTTCCATTCCTTGTTATTTACATTTCTAGTATTTCCTTTCACAAGCTTCTTAGGATAGATTTGATTTCAGTATTTTCATTTACAAGCTCTTAGATTAGATTTGATTGCAACAATTTGTTTCATGCATTTCCTTTCAATTCTATTTGTAGAAAAAGAATGTCATGCAAATGATTTCTTCTCCCTCTTTCATATTGCCATGGACACTACCATGGTTTGACATTTATAATTAAATGATGAGGACTACAGTGACCCTCATCACTTTAGACTTCCGCTAACCTGCTAGGGACCCTCACTACCTATTTCGGTATTGCGGTGAATGGTTGTATTATTCCTCAAGCTCTTGCAAGCCCGCTAGGCTTTGTTAGGGGTGAATACACATCTTCATGAGAATGTGGTATAATACTAATATATATGTTAAGATGAAAATTTAAGGATATAACATAAGTGTGATGGGAAATAAGGATATTAATAAAGGTTTTTGATTTTTAGGACATGAGTGGGAAAAGATTAAGACCTTTTACATTGGACTTTTGGGTTTTAGGGTTTAGAAAACCAGGCAAGATCAGGTGAATTTTAACAAGTTCTAATAGTGGCTCTAGTTGGGGATGAATGGCTATCCAACATTGCAAGAATCCAAAAATAATCTTTGGGATGCAGACCTAAAACTTAAGAAACATAAAGGAAATGAAACTGACATAAAGGAAAAATAAATTAAATTGGGAAAGACCTAAACTACCGTGCATGGAAATGATCTTTTCAAGAGAAGAAGTGTTTCAGAAATTGTCCATGCACTGGCAATTCCTAATCTTCACCCACCATATTTTGCAAATAATATGAGTCTTCTCCACATTTTCCTGTGATGACAAATGGACCCAACCATAGAGCTTCAAACTTGCCATGTTTTCCTTTATCTTGACTCCTAGCATTCCACATGAGAACCATATCATCAACTTGAAACTTTCTATCCTTAGCCTTCTTATCAAACAAATAATTCATTTGTAGCTGCATTTTCTTATTTTGTTTTTGTGCCTAAGTCCTAACCTCATCTAACTTTGCCAACTGTTCCATCTTTTCCTCCATAGGCTTAGGTATGTCCATGTCTTCTTACAAAATGAATTTGTAAACTGGCAAAAGGTTATGCATTAGCATCTTGGCTTGAGCTCCATAAACTAGTTCAAAAGGAAATTTTCTAGTAGCCTTTTTCACTGTGATCCTGTCTGCCCATAATGCTAACTTTATTTTTGAATCCCAAGCCCTTTTGTTGTTGTCAAGCATTTTTTTGATTATTTTCATAAAACTCTTATTACTAGATTCAACTTGACCATTACCTTGAGGGTGATATGGAGAAGCATATGAGATCACTATGCCATAAGACTCATAGAATTTCTTAAACTTGTTAGACCTGAAACACATCCCATTATCTATGATTATCCTGACAGGGACCCCAAACCTAGTAATGGTATTTTCCAACATGAAATTGATCACTACTTTACTAGTAACTTATTTGGTTGGAATTGCTTCTATCCATTTAGTGAAGTAGTCCGTGGCAACAAGAATCCACCTGGTGCAGTCACGGTAGGAGGGTTCACAGAATGAACTGTCTGAACCATGCACAAGAGTAAACACAATAGAAACAACTCAAAGAAATGGAACAAATGCAGATTCAATCATTCACTATATCATAGAATTTAAATACAGTCTAGCCGACAACATGCAGGCTTATAATTAGGCTCATAGGCCTGATTACACATATGCGCAAGATAAAGCTTTGAGGTTCCTTCGCACAAGATCTAAACTAAGAATTATGAAAAAATTGCTAACTGCTTTCCTAAGGATCTATTACATCTTTATATATCATTTTCAGACCAATAGATTCCTCCGCGTCGGCTAAGGAAGGTCAAAAACTCTCCAATGAAGAGTTGTAACGTGTTCACAGATAGGTCAAACCTAAATGCATAGAACACTTCCTCAAATGAATGAAACAATGCATGAACCCTTGGGGAAGGTTAGCCATGAACCACATGACATTGAATGATGTGTCATTGAGATCCACAAGTTAAGGAATGATCCACAAGCCTTCTCCTTCAGCTGATTATCAGGAACTGCTAGAATGCTCTACATTGAGAAAATAGTTGATCTTCTGATAGCGATATCTTTCTGGTAACTGATCCAAATGCTCTGAATTCTCGATATGATGTAAAGGAATGAATGTAGATGCTAAGTCCAGATCCACAAGATGTGAATTTCCAAAATCAGACCACAAGCTAAAACTACTTCTAACTGAACTGCATGAACTGAACTGGAAAATGAAAGAACTGAAATGCAAACAAACTAAAATGCAAATGTTTTTGGTTGATGCAAGATTGCTCTTGAACTAGGGATTCTCCTACATCAGACATCTAGGGTTATTAAAAAAGTGAGTCCCTCACTTTGCTGGGGCTAGGGGAGAACCAAGATAGTCCACCTCAGCCTGAGAAATCCATGATGAATCTTCTTCTGGTATGCCTTTCCATTTCACAAGATATTCTTTGTATTGTCTTCCTCTAGTGCTGTGTCCAACTCTGTTGTCCAAAATGTCTTCTATCTGTTTTGGTGCTTTGTGTGGTAATTGCTTCTTCAAGTCTCCTTCCATGTTGTCACTGAACTCTGCTTCATGATACTGATATAGATCTACAATATTGAAAATAGGTGATATACCCAATGTCTCTAGTAACTCCACTTCATATGAATTTCCTAAATCAAATTTCCTGAGTATCCTACAATGTCCAAATGTCTTCATCTTCAACTTGTTATAAGTTCCAATTGGAAATCTTTCTTTTCTCAAGTACACCATTACTTCCTCTCCAACGTCAAATTCTTTATGTCTTCTCTTCTCATCAGCCTGTTCCTTATACTTACTATTCATATCCTCCAAATGTTTCTTCACCTGATTATGTACTGCCTTCATATGGTCTACAAATTATTCTACTTCTGCACTCTTCTTTTCCTCCATACTGATATCTCTTAATTCTGCTACTCCTCTAGGATTCACTCTGGTAACTATCTCAAAAGGTGTTCATCTGGTACTCTTATTTACTGAATTATTGTATGCAAACTTTGCTTGTGAAAGAATCAAATCCCAACTACTGACTTTGTCTCCAACCAAACATCTTAACAACTTTCCCAAACTCCTATTCACTACCTCTGTCTATCCATCTGTCTATGGATGAAAAGTAGAACTAAACTTCAAATTTGTCTTCATCTTCTTCCAAAGTGTCTTTCAAAAGTATCCAACAAACTTTGTATCTTTGTTTGAAACTATACTCTTAGGTAATCCATGCAATCTTACAATCTATTTGAAAAATAGGTCAACTACATGCACTGCATCAGTTGTCTTCTTACAAGGTATGAAATGAGCCATCTTTGAAAATTATATTGAATCATGTCCTCTCTGTGTCTTAGGTAATCCCATTACAAAATCCATGCTTATGTCTTCCCAAGGTCTCTCAGGTACTATCAAAGGTTTATACAATCCAGTATTCTGACTACTCCCTTTTGCAACTTGACAAACTCTACAACTCTGAACAAATCTCCAAACATCCTTATGTATCTAAGGCCAAAAGTAATTTTCACTTACCAAAGCCATTGTCTTGTCAATGCCAAAATGTCCTACCAGTCCACCACTATGCTTCTCCTTGATCAAATTATCCCTCATTGAACTTCTAGGTATGCACAACTGACTTCCTTTGAACAACATATCTTCTTGAATGAAATAGTCCAACCACTTACTTCTGTCTATCACAATAGGTTCTTTACATGCTCTCCAAGGTTCTCCAAAATTAGTGTCTCCCTCATACATGTTTTTCCATTCATCAAAACCCAACACTTTAACTCTCATCTCTGTCAACAAGTTTCTTCTTCTACTCAAGGCATCAACAACCTTGTTTGATTTTCCACTCCTATGCTTCAACACAAAAGTATAACTCTACATGAACTCTACCCATCTCATATGTCTCTAATTTAACTTACCTTGACTATTCAAATATTGCAAAGCAAACTCCTTAGGCAACAAGTAATGTCTCCACTTCTTCAAGGCTTGAATTATGGCATAGAACTCTTGATCATAAACTGAATATCCTTTCCTTGCATCATTCAACTTTTCACTAAAATATGCTACAGGTCTACCTTATTGACTTAACACTACTCCAATTACATTTCCACTAGCATCACAATCAACTTGAAATACCTTATTGAAATCCAGTAATGCCAAAATAGGTTGCTCTATTACTTTCTGCTTCAACAACTCAAAACTTTTATCTACTCTAGATGTCCACTTAAAATCCTTTCTGTTGCCTCTCATTGTTTCTGTCATAGGGTTACAAACTGAGCAAAAATTTCTGATGAACTTCTGGTAGAAACTAGCCAATCCATGAAATGATCTAACCTCTCCAATGCTCTCTGGTGTAGGCCATTCAATAATTTCTTTTACTTTCTCAGGGTCCATCTTCAATCCTTCCATAGAAATCACAAATCCCAAATATACAAACTCTTCCTTCATGAAACTACACTTCTTGATGTTTATCAGCAATTTCTCCTCTCTCAATCTCTGCAAAACTTGTCTAATATGCCACAAATGTTCTTTTGTCTTACTGAAAATTAGAATATCATCCAAGTACACAATCACAAACTTACCCAAGAATTTCTTCAAAACTTCATTCATCAACCTCATGAAAGTACTTGGTGCATTTGTCAATCCAAAAGGCATCACTAATGACTCATACAATCCTTCATTTGTCTTAAAAGCAATCTTCCATTCATCACCTTCTTTGATTCTAATATGATGGTAGCCACTTTTCAAATCTATCTTTGTGAAATATTTTGCTCCACTGAAACAATCCCTAATATCATCTATCCTAGGTAAAGGAAATCTATACTTAACTGTGTTCTTGTTTATTGCTCTAGAGTTAGTACACATTCTCCGTTCTCCATCCTTATTTGGTGATAAAACTGCAAGTACTATACAAGGACTCAAACTTTCTTTGATGAAACCTTTCTTCAACAACTCTTGTATTTCTCTATTCGGTTCTTCATTCTCTATCGGTGTCATCCGGTGTGCTGCTTTGTTAGGAAAACTCACTCCCGGTATAAGATCCATGTGATGACTGATACTCCTTATAGGTGGTAATCCTTCAGGTACATTATCTGATATGATGTCTTCATATTCCGTCAACAACTCTCTTATCTCATCCGGTTTAGTCTCTTTCTTCACTACTTTAGGCATTTTAGGAATCAAGGCATAACACATACTTTCCTGTTTCAAACCATCCAAAAATTTCCTTCCATCTACCAAACAGACTCTAGCATTCCCAAATATCACATCTTTAGGATCATCCTCCAAAGGAATCAAAGTAATTCTCTTCCCATTAGCTGTTATAGTGTCAGTATTCTTTCTCCCATCATGTATAGCTTTTCTATCATACTGTAATCTCCACCCAACAAGATATGATAAACATCCATAGGCATAATATCACACAAGACTTCATCATGATAAGATCTAATATGAAATTTCATGAAACATTGTTCACTCACCAATACCTTACGATCATCCTGAATCAATACTATATGATAGGGCTTAGGGTGTTTCAATCTTTCCAACTTCAGCTTAGTCGCCATCTCCTCTGAAACTAGGTTGTCTGAACTACCACTATCAATTACAACTTTACAAAACTTACCTCTGGATTTGCATCTAGTTCTTAACAGACTTTTCCTCTCTGATGGTTCCTCATTTGCCTCTATTTGAAATAGTGCTCTCCTCGTCACCAATGATTCTCCTTTCTTAGGTTTACCAATAGAACTGGGTGATTCAATAGGTTCTTCTTCAACATAGGCTGCTCTTCCACTGTTCTCTGTCTTCTTGCTTGTACTACCTTGATTACATTCAAATGCTCTATGTCCTTCACCTCCACACTTAAAACAAGTACCTTTGAATGTCCTCTTATCAAATCCTCTTCCTTCTCTTCTGTATCCTTCATTCCGGTATGCATCAGGGTTTCCTCTCCAATACAAATTTTTGTCATCTCTCCAGTAAGCATTTTGATCTCTGTCATCCTTCCTAACTGGTTTGTCAAATTTGTTCTACTCTGTAAATGGTCTATCATATCCAGAAAATGTTTTACCTCTCTGAAATTTACCTCATTTGCCTCTTTGTCTTTGATCGTGTCTCTTATTCAGCTTCTCTTCAACTTTCAGGGCAAAATGATATGCTTCTTCCAAAGATGTCATCCTTACCACACTTAGTTCTTCTTGAATGTTCAATCTCAGTCCATTGATGTATCTAGCCACTTTCTCCTTTCTTTCTTCACTATGTCCTATTCTTATGATCATCTTATGAAATTCTTTAGTGTACCCCTTCACAGATTTCTCCCTTTGTCTCAGGTTCTACAATCTTTTCAACAACTCCAACTCATAGTCAGCAGATATAAACTGATTCTTCAACTTTGTCACCATTTGGTCCCACTTCGTAATCTTTTATTTTCCTCTTCTATTTCTTTCCAACTAAACTTCTTTCCACCATATAGCAGCATGTCCCTTCAACTTTATCTTTGCAAATTTCACCTTCTCTAAATCTTCAATTTCTTCATATTCAAAGTATTCTTCCGTGTCATTTATCCAGTCAATTAGTTCTTCAGGATTCAAATTACCAGTATAGTTTGGTATATCAACTCTAGGTCTCTTTCCAATCTTTGAAATAGCTCATAACATCTTTAGCTGATCCGATTCTTCTTCTTCATTACCTTCTAGGGTTTCACCAGTTTGTTTGGCAGAGTTAAATTCTTCTTCATCATCACTTTCAACATTAGATCTCAGTGTCAATCCTCTTCGCCTATCTTCTTCAACAACATCCAGTTGAATTTGTATTATTCTCATCAATTCCATCATCTCATCCATTCTATTAGCCATTGTACCAATAAGAGGAACTCTTCACGGTGGCATCTTCCTAGGATCAAGTGCAAACTACCTCAGGTTCGGTGATCAGGCTACAAGTAGCAATTGCCTCTCAATCAGCGATCAATTGCACAAAAGTAACCTACCTTGGATCGGTGATTTGCTCAAAACAAGATCTTACAGAATCCTTCGCCAACTTTGCTCCATTTGCTCTCCAAGATTCAAACTTTCTCTCTGATACCACTTGGTGCAGTCACAGTAGGAGGGTTCATAGAATGAACTATCTGAACCATGTAGCTAGAGTAAACACAATGGAACTAACTCAAATAAATGGAACAAATGTAGATTCAGTCATTCAATATATCATAGAATTCAAATACAATCTGGCTGGCAACATGCGGGCTTACAATTAGGGCTCACAGGCCTAATTACACATATGCGCAAGATAAAGCTTTGAGGTTCCTTCGCACAAGATCTAAACTAAGAGTTATGAAACAATTCCTAACTGCTTTCCTAAGGATCTATTACATCTTTATATATCATTTTCAGACCAATAGATTCCTTTGCGTCAGCTAAGGAAGGTCACAAACTCTAATGAAGAGCTGTAACGTGTTCATAGATAGGTCAGACCTAAATGCATAGAACACTTCCTCAAATGAATGAAACAATGTGTGGACCATTGGGGAAGGTTGGCCATGAACCAAAGGACATTGAATGATGTGTCATTAAGATCCACAAGTTAAGGAATGATCTGCAAGCCTTCTCCTTCAGCTGATTATCAGGAACTACTAGAATGCTTTGCATTGAGAAAATAGTTGATCTTCTAAAAGTGATATCTTTCTGGTAACTGATCCAAATACTCTAAATTCTTGATATGATAGAAGAATGAATGTAGATGCTAAGTCCAGATCCGCAAGATGTGAATTGCCAAAACCTGACCACAAGCTGAAACTGCTTCTGACTGAACTGCTTGAACTCAACTGGAAAATGAAAGAACTAAAATGCAAACAAACTAAAATTCAAATGTTTTTGGTTGATGCAAGATTTCTATTGAAATAGGGATGCTTTTGCATCACCACCTATGTCCTCCACTTGATTTATCTATTATTTCACCTATGAAGTCACTACCCCATTGATAAAAGGGTGCTTCAATCTGCATAGGCCTCAAAGGTAGGGCTCCTTGATACTTCAATTTACCAGATAACTTTTGGCATGCCTCACATTTTCTTACATACTTGTGACCATCAGCAAAGATTGTTGGCTAATAATAACCTACTCTTAGTACTTTATGTACAGTAAGTCTTGGCTGAAAAATGCCCTCCACATACACCTTCATGCATCATTTTTAAAGTCTTTTCTTCCTGTCCTTCATCTAAAGATAATAATAGGATATCATCCTTATCTTTCCAAAACAAATCACCATTCATAAAGACATATCTTGATGCCTAGATTTTCAATGTCCTTTTTTGATTATCATTCATACCATTAGGGCATTTCATGTGGTTAAGGTAATGAACTGTTGTAAGTATGTGCCTAATCAATGTTATCATTGATGTCAACATATTTGTGTTGTCATTGGTGTCAACTGTGCTCTTACTTTGTTGAGGATATTGAGAAAATTAGCCCCTCTGGTGATAACAATGTGTTGCAGTAGAAACAGTGCATTACATACAAAAGAACAGTCCAGAAGAATGCTCCACATTTCTTGTAGAATAAATATCTTTACCTACGGATTGAAAGTTATTTAGAAGCCTATCTGAAGATGTTGTATTCTAAGTTTTAGCTTCTAGTATGAAGAATTGAGTGAGTTATGTTCACCAGAGTGAAAATAGATTGTTCTATGTGTTTGGTGGTGATAGGGAGAAAGTGTTTTGCTCTGTATTCCTCCGCATTGAAGTATTTTGGTCTGCGGTTCTGGAATTAAGTCAGTGGTGATGTTAAGTGCCTTCAAATGCAATGGTTCATGATTTGGTGGTCCACAAACTATCTTTTACTTATGACAGTGGTTGACAGTATTGTTCTTGTGCTCCGGTTTGAAGAATCTTATTGATAGAGTGGTTAGAGATCATACAGTTGTTCCTGGTAATTACAATGTGCTTATGGATATCTCTTGATCATGCTTCTATATTTAGATTCATCTGCAAGGTGTAATTTAGATCATGCATGAAGCGTGTTCTTGAGAATACTTGTGTTAATATTAGTCTTGGCTGACCTGGTTGAATTCATCATCTGTAGAGATGAATCGAAGATTGTGATAGCTTATTGTAGTGTGGAAGATTGTGTTTGAGTCCCAGCTAAGGTGTGGCATGATTTGCATACATTCTTACATCTTTTCCTTAGCTAAATTTATATTAGGTCTAGACCTATTGTATGTATGTTTGTAATGCCAACCTAGGAGATTGTTCCAACGATTGATGATTGTAATGCCAACCTTGATGATCATTCCAAGGTTGATGAAGTGTATAAATACTTGTAATTGAGTCATGAAAATGCATCCAAGTACGAAGATGCAAATGTGATTGATGCGAGCATGAGAATAGCAGAGTAGAGATAGAAGATCAATGATGATGAAGACTTAAGATTTAGTATTTAGTTGCTAAATGACTACACCCTGGCATACTGATAGATGCTATTGCAATATTCATATTTCTTATATAATTTCACTTGTACTTGGCAGTGAGCCTGGTTGTAAGCAACCATTAGGGTTTAATAGCCCTCATTGTAATCTTTCTAGGTTTAGGGTTGAGGTAATGAGCCTGCTAGACCTAGTTGTACTTCATGGAAGTGAGCCAACATGTTCTAGGCCCATGGAGTGACCAAGCCTAAACATCACTATTTGTAAAAGATTGCAATATATATTGAGAGCTAATCCTCTTTGTGGTTTTTCCCTTTCTTGGGTTTTCCACGTAAAAGCTGGAGTCTATGTGTCATGTTTATGTGGCTTGAATTTCTGTGGTTACTTTGCTTTCTGATTATTAAAGTTGGTATTTGGTTTAGTTGTTTAAATTGTAGAATACAGATTCACCCCTCCTCTCAATATTCAACAATTGGTATCAGAACCAAGTTCCTTGGAAGAAGTCTAATAGCTTGAGGAAGATCTGGGGTAGTGTAATCATGGTAGCAAGAAGATTAGGAAATTATGAAAGCAACAAGGAACTAGAAGCAGCGCTTATTGATCTTGAAAAATTTGAAGCAGAAATTAGGGATCTAAAAGATAATATTCAAGAAGCTAATAAATGCATCCTAAAACTAAGAGAGCAAGTTAGAAAGCTCAATGAGAAAAGCAAGGAGCTAAATGATTAATTTGATGAAGCACATGGGTTTCTAAATGGGTTGACACTGGAAGTCGAAAAGAAGGAAGAAATTGAAAGACATTTGAATCAAGTTGTTAAGGATAAATTAGAGGAATGTGAAAAATTGGGCAAAGAAGTGCTACTTCTAAAATTTGATTTGGATGCAGCCAAGAGCTATGAAGAAAAGTTCAAACTAAGTTCTGCAAAGCTTGATGAGGTGATTGCTAGTCAAAGGAGTGTTGATGATAAGCATGGTTTGGGATTTGAGAAAGGAGAAAGTTCAAAATCTAGTCAAACAAACACTGAGTTAAAGAAAAATAGAGGAAATCAGTTTAGAAATCAAAGAAGAAGACCTAGAAGACCTCTGGTCAGACAACCAAATGCTCAGAGGTATCCATCTTTCAATGGCCATTGTTTTAACTGTAATAAATTTGGTCATAAAGATACTTAGTGTAGGAGTAGATTAAACCAGAATCAAAATGTTCCATCCTTTTCTAGTCAATGTTTCAACTTTAAGAAAATTGGTCACAAATCAAATGAATGCATAAATTTGGTAAGGAATGGTTCCTACAATACAAGGAATAGTCAATCATTCAGTGGAAAGTGTTTTGCATGCAATAGATTTGGACATATGGCTAATCAATGCAGATCAAATTCAATCAATAGAAGGAATCAAAGACAAAGGAATGTGGTATGCTACAATTGCAACAAGTATGGACATATTGCAAGAGTTTGCAGAAGAAAAAATGTAAAAAGAAACTACCATACTGAAAATAGGAAAACAAAGAAAAGGAATGATAAAGGAAAAGAAAAGGTTGATCTGGTTGAAACCAAGAAAGAAATGGGCAAGATTTGGATCAAGAAAGATGTGATTGAAGTCAAGGATGAATCCACACCATTTTTTTGGTACAGATACTTCCTCCAGGAAGTAAATTGGGAGCTCTGGCTCAGGGGGAGTAGTGTTGAAAATCCAAAACCCCTAGCTAGATAGTTAGTGTTGGAATCTGGCATGAAGATATGATAAAAGGAATCACATGACAAATCCTTTGAAGCAAGTTCCGGAAGAAAAGGACCAAGTGCAAAAATTTGTGGACTAATATAAGGTGTATGTAGCTGTCAGGAAGGTGCTCAACAACTTTTTGTAAGATGACATTAATGACACTTAAGTTTTGGCATGCGAAGGATAAAAGGAGTTGTATCCGAAGAAAAAATCATTCTGCATTCCATGCACTCAAGTAACAAAGGTGAACCAAAGAAAGATTCAAAGCAACTACAGTATTCTCCAAAGGATTTTAGATCAAGATCAAGGGAGACTATTCATACTATTATTTACATCCAAAACAGAGTTCAAGTGAAAGGTAATGGTACTCAAACTCCTTATGAATTATGGTATGGAAAAATTCCTACAATAAAATACTTCAAAGTCTTTGGAAGAAAATGCTATATCAGGAGAGATGAAGATCTAGGAAAGTTTGATGCAAGATGTGATGAAGGAATCTTCCTTGGATACTCTACCAAGAGTAAGGCTTACCGGTGCTACAACAAAAGGCTCAAAAAGATTGTTGAGAGTGCAAATGTAAAGGTAGATGAAGGAAAGGAAAGAATATCAGACCTAAGTTGGTATGAACCAGATGAACTGGTGACTATAGTAATTGAAGAGAAAGATAAGCAAGCAGATAGTCAGGATGAAGAAGAGGCTCCAAAAAGTGTTGTCAAGACTCCCAGGTATGTAAGGATCAATCATTCTGAAGATTAGATTATAGGTGACAAGAACAAAGGTGTGATAATAAGATGAAGAGCTATAGAGGAACAAGTCAATTACTATTTGCTTTCAAAGATTGAAACAAAAATTGTGAATGAAGCATGTAATGATGAAAATTGGGTAAAGGCAATGGAGGAAGAACTATTGCAGATAGAAAAGAATGAAACTTGGGAATTAGTTCCTAGACTTGCTAACAAAAATGTTATTGGAACAAAATGGGTCTTTAGGAATAAGATGAATGAAAATGGAGAAGTTGTAAGGAATAAAGCAAGACTTGTATGTAAAGGATATTCTCAAATTGAAGGGATAGATTTTGAAGAAACTTTTTCCCCAGTAGTTCAAATAGAAGCAATCAGAATGTTTCTAGCATTTGCAGCTCACAAATATTTTAAGGTATATCAAATAGATGTGAAATCTGCTTTCCTGAATGGTGAGTTAGAAGAGGAAGTATACATTGAACAAACAAAGGGATTCCAATTGTCAAATCAAGGTGATATGGTATGCAGGTTGAAGAAAGCATTGTATGGACTCAAACAAGCTCCTAAAGCCTGGTATGCAAGGTTAGACAGGTATTTATTATAATTGGGATTTAGTAAAGGTATTATAGATAGCAATCTGTACTTCAAAATCAATGATGATCAGATTTTGAATATTGAGGTCTTTGTTGATGACATTATCTTTGGAGGAAATGAGGTATGTACATAAGGTTTGTTGGTGAGATGAAAAGTGAATTTGAAATGTCCATGTTTGGTGAAATGAATTTCTTTTTGGGTCTGCAAATTAATCAATCAGATAAAGGAATCTTCATATCTCAGTCTAAGTATGTGAAAGAGTTGTTGAAGAAGTTTGGGATCAAAGACTCTAAACTGATATGTACTCCCATGGTGACTGGTTGCAAGTTTAGCAAAACTAATGAATCACCTAAGGCTGATTAGAAAAATTACAGATCCATGATTGGAGGATTGATTTATCTAACTCAAACTAGACCTGATATTATGCATGTAGTTTGTCTTGTTGCAAGGTTTCAAGATGATCCAAGAGAATCACATGTGATGGTAGTTAAGAGAATCTTGAGGTATTTGAAAGGTACTCCAGATTATGGCTTATGGTATCCAAAGGACAATGATTTCACTCTTAGTGCTTATATTGTTAGATTTAGGACAGACAACTAAGAAGGGGGGTGAATCAGTTGTCCAAAACTTTCTTCCAATTAAACACTTAAGTCCACTTTGTGATTTAGTAGCATAATAATAAATCAATCATGAAACATAATGCATTAGATCAAGAGCAGAAACACATCAACACATAAGACACCAAGATTTTGACGTGGAAAACCCAGTTAAGGGAAAAACCACAGGGTGATTAACCCAAGATTGTATTCTATATTAGAAGAATAGAAAGAACAAAATGGTACATGCCAATTAGGGATCACTACTCGAGCACACTGCTCACAAGAGGCCCACTGCCTACAAAAGACATAATGTCTAAAAAATAATAAGTATCACATACTTGAACTGGAGAATAGCATCTTCAACATGCTTGAGTCAGTTCCATTTAAGCCCAAAACTTCTGCTCTACTTTTCACTTTCCTCTTTTCTACCACACACTCATCTCCACAAGACACACTTTGGAATGACTTTACAATTCCTTATTTATACAAGACATTGACTTAGGAATGATCATCTAAGTCGGCAAACATTACAGAGCAAATACAATATGACTTATTACAAAAGACTTCATGTGGATCAACAAACTGTCGGCCATACAGATCTGAGACTTCAATCTTCTTCTAGGAACATGCAAATCTTCACATAACATCTTCAAGATCATCCGCAGGATGTGTAACTCATCCGATCGGCCAGAGTTAGGAAGAACACCATAATCTGGAAGTAATTATTCAATTACTAGCTCAATCTTCAATGCGGACCACCAACATGAACTGGACACAATCCAAAGACCTCCACAAGCTTTCCTGAATCACCAAGGACATCCACACTACATTTGCTTACTAAAATCCTTATCTCCTTCATCCGGAACCTCAAGAACATAGTCTATCATCACTGTCAAAATGGAATAGATGCTTGCGAACCACTAGACCATGAACCAATTGAGTTGTCACTTCATATTGACTTCCTAAACACTCCACCAAATCTGTAGAGTAGGATATTTCATTTCCAGATCTCACCAGACTTATCTGTGTCACTCTGTCATGTTTGAACACCTGCCGGAACTAGTTTTACTTGAGCAGCCTCAACTTCTTCAGATCTTCATGTAGACCTCTAAAATCTTTACTGGATCACCTTAAGACACATATCTACAAACCCTTTGAACCACATCCTCTGATAAGCATCTTGTTGGTGTTGGAAATAAGCCACACCCGGACTAATGATGGACTGGTCCAAGAGGGGCCAGTAGCTTAGTTGTAGATCACTCTAGCATCATATGGAAGGTCCTAGGTTTGAGTCCTAGCTGGTCCATGTCTCAACATGGTATCAGAGCCAGGCCCAGGCTAGGAGCCCTAAGCACATGAGAGGTGTGGCTTAAGGGGGGGTGTTGGTGTTGGATATAAGCCACACTCGGACTAATGATGGACTGGTCCAAGAGGGGCTAGTAGCTCAGTGGTAGAACACTCCAGCAGCATATGGAAGGTCCTAGGTTCGAGTCCTATCTGGTCCATGTCTCAACACATCTTATCTTGGATCTTTACCTTACTATCTTCACTATTCTTCTCTGTTCCTGATATGACTAATTTTCTTAATATCCTCAGCACATAGCTCATCCAAACCTTATCATCAATGCAACAGGAGTATGTTGACATCAATGACAACACTGATTAGGCCCATACTTGTAACATATATAGATATAGATTGGGCCGGAGATGTTGATAACAAAAAGAGTACAAGTGGAGGTGCCTTCTTCTTGGGTAGTAGATTGGTCTCATGGCTAAGAAAGAAATAAGATTCAATATCTTTGTCAACTACAGAAGCAGAGTATATTGGAATAGCATGTTGCTACACTCAAGTATTATGGATGAAGTAGACTCTGAAGGATATAAGAGTTGTGTATGAAGATCCAATTGCAATGTTTTGTGACAATACAAGTGCCATAAACATTTCAAAGAATCCAGGGATGCACTCAAGAACAAAGCACATATCAATAAGGTATCACTTTTTGAGAGAGAAGGTGACAGAGAATGAAGTAAAGTTGGAATATGTGTCCACAAAGGATCATATTGCATAGATTTTTACTAAGCCTCTGCCTAAAGATACCTTTGAGTATCTCAAAGAAAATTTAGGGGTCATTACCCCTCTTGTCCTGAACTAAGATGCATAGGAATGCATCAATCCAGTGGAGCTCAAAGTGTCATTCTTTGATCTGGATTGATGTTCAAAAGGCTACCTCTCAGAGGGAGTAGCTAAAATGTTTCTGATAAAGTGAATGGATTAGAGTAGCATCATGCAAATATGTTCTCTTTTCCATTGATGTCAAAGGGGGAGAGAAATCATGTGAAAAACTTAGGGGGAGAAAGAATGCAGATGTGTAAAGAGAAAGGGGGAGAATTTTGTCTTGATGGTCTTTTCAAATTTTCACATCATATGTTGCCATCAATGACAAAGAATTAGTGTTGTCATTGATGTCAACATATCTATGTTGTCATTGGTGTCAACTGTGCTCTTACTTTGTTGAGGATATTGAGAAAATTAGCCCCTCCGGTGATAACAATGTGTTGCAGTAGAAACAGTGCATTACATGCAGAAGAACAGTCCAGAAGAATGCTCCACATTTACTGTAGAATAAATATCTTTACATGTGGATTGGAAGTTATTTAGAAGCCTATCTGATTATGTTATATTCTAAGTTTGAGCCTTCGGTATGAAGAATTGAGTGAGTTATGTTCACCAGAGTGAAAACAACTTTTTCTGTGTGTTTGGTGGTGACAGGAAGAAAGTGTTTTTCTCCGCATTGAAGTATTTTGGTTTGCGGTTCTAGAATTAAGTTAGTGGTGATGTTAAGTGCCTTCAAATGCAATGGTTCATGATTTGGTGGTCCGCAAGCTATCTTTTACTTATGATAGTGGTTGATATTGTTGTTCTTGTGCTCCGGTTTGAAGAATCTTATTGATAGAGTGGTTAGAGATCGTGTGGTTGTTCCTGGTAATTAAAATGTGCTTTTGGATATCTCCCAATCATGATCCTACATTTCGATTGGTCCACAAGGTGTAATTCAAATCGTGCATGAAGCGTGTTCTTGAGAATACTTGTGTTAATATCAGTCTTGGCTGACCTAGTTGAATTCATCATCTACAGAGATGCATTGAAGAATGTGATAGTGTTTTATAGCATGGAATATTGTGTTTGAGTCCCAGCTAAGGCATGGCATGATCCACATACATTCTTACATCTTTTCCTTGGCTAAATTTGTATTAGGTCCAAACCTATTTTATGTATGTTTGTAATGCCGACCTTGGAGATTGTTCCAATGGTTGATGATTGTAATGCTGACCTTGATGATAATTCCAATGTTGATGAAGTGTATAAATACTTGTAATTGAGTCATGAAAATGCATCCAAGTGTGAAGATACAAATGTGATTGATGCGAGCATGAGAATAGCAGAGCAGAGATAGAAGATCAGTGATGATGAAGACTCATGATTTAGTATTCAGTTGCTAAATGACTGCACCCTAGCATACTGATAGATGCTGTTACAGTATTCATATTTCTTATATAATTTCACTTGTACTTGGCATTGAGCCTAGCTATAAGCAACCATTAGGGTTTAATAGCCCTCATTGTAATCTTTCTAGGTTTAGGGTTGAGGCAGTGAGCTTGCTAGACCTAGTTGTACTTCATAGTAGTGAGTGAACATGTTTTAGGCCTATGGAGTGACCAAGCCTAAACATCACTATTTGTAAAAGATTGCAATATATATTGAGAGCTAATCCTCTCCATGGTTTTTCCCTTTCTTGGGTTTTCCAAGTAAAAATCTCATGTCTATGTGTCATGTTTATGTGGCTTAAATTTATGTGGTTACTTTTCTTTTTGATTATTAAAGTTGGTATTTGGTTTAGTTGTTTAAATTCCAGAATACTGATTCACCCCCCTCTCAGTATTCAAAAATGAACCACATTTGTATACCAAGGTGTGTATTTAATTTTGGATATCAGATCCTCTTTTGCTTAACATCACACACTTGTGCAGCTTCTAGATTAGATTCAGCCATTAGCCTTGCCAATCCCTATCCTCTTATAGGTTTTGTGATCTTGATATCAATGTTGAACTCCTGAATTCTATTTATCCATCTACATCTTCTTTCCATAGCCTCTGTTTGCACAAAGAAATCCTTAGCTACTGCATTTGGTACATAGGCAATCACTTTTGCTCCTACTAAGTAATGCCTAGTGCATAAGCTTGTTTTTCAGTAGCATCATATTTCAATTCTACTCCCTGGAGTGACTTACTAAAAAATGAAATTGGCTGCTCATACCCTTCTTCATTCTTTTGCAACATAACAATAGCAACACTATGATAAGATGCAAAAGAGAAAATCTGAAATGGTTTGCTGAAATCTAGAGATTTCAAAATAGGAGCTTCCTTGATTGCCCTTTTTATTGATGCAAATGCTTCAATTGCCTCAGATGTCCAATAAATCTTTGATCCCTTTAGCATTTTTGTAATAGGTTTCACAATTTCAACAAAGTTAGAAAAAAATCTTCTAACAAAGTTTATTTTCCCAAAAAAGTATTGAATAGCTTTCACTATTTTGGGAATGGGGATCTTATCAATGGCTGCAACTCTTTCTGGATCAATTCTTACCCCTTCTTTAGAAACTATGTGCCCTAGTAATTTGCCTTCAGTTACAACAAAGTGACATTTTTTAGGGTTCAAAGATATACCATACTCAAGTGCTTTTACAAATACCTTCTCTAAGTGCATATAGTGATCTTTTACCTTCTCTGAGTATGCAGTTAGATAGTCTTGGTAAACAACCATTATGATGTTGACCAGATCTGCAAAAGCCACATCCATAGCCCTTTGGAAAGTAGCATCAACATTTGTAAGACCAAAAGACATTCTTACATATACATAAGTACCCCATGGTGTAGTATATCTAGTCTTCTATTTCTCTAATTCTTTGACCTTGACCTGATTATAACCAGAAAATCCATCCATCATGGATAGAAACTCACATCCTGTTACTCTTTGCAACATTGCCTCCATGTTGGGAAGTGGATAATTATCCTTCAATGATGAAACATTCAAGTTATGGAAGTTTACACACAATCTTATGTCACAATTCTTCTTCACTGGCACCAAGTTTGAAACCCAAGATGAATGTCTGATAGGTTTGATTATGCTAGCCTCCCTGAGCTTCATTAGTTCCTCTTGCATTTTTGGTGCCAACATTGGGTTTAGCATCTATTTTTAGTGGAATTTCATGCTGAAACAAATCTTCCCTATAGGATTTCAAGTCCTCATATGACCATGCAAATACATGTTTATACTTCCTCAGCAGAGTTATAAACATCTCCCTGACTTTAGGGCTAATTTTCTTGCCTATGTTTACCTTCTTTGGGGCAATCTTAGTCCCAAGATTTACTTCCTTAAGATCTTCTCGATTGACTGGTGCTTGCTTTAAGATAGACCTGTCATTCCCATCAAAGACTCACTCTAGTGCTACCAAGGCTTTTGGGATTTTGTTTGTTCTTAGCTGTATGACTTTTTGACCAAAGACAATATCTTTACCATCTACTTTTTCAATAAAAGCATTAAAATCTATCTCTTGGGACTCATACTGGTCTATACACTGAAGAAATTTTATCAAATCATCATCATCATTAAACACTTGCTAGCTATACACATTGTCAGGGATAAAAGATCTAGTTTTGAATTCTATTTTTGAGATGCCTGCCAATGTAAGATCATCCCTTTTCAAGGCAATGTTTGCAAGAAAATCAGCCATCAAGTTGTTTGACCTTTCTATTCAATCAATGGAAAATGCATTAAAAAGCTCCACAGAATCTCATACAACATGTTTATATTGTTTGAGCCTTTTATTCTTCAAGGCATACCTAGATCTAACTTGTGAAACAACCAATTTAGAATCTCCATATACAGTCAGTAACTTGATTCCATATCTAATTGCAATATTAAGGCCTAGCAACAATGCCTCATATTCTACTATGTTATTACTACACTCAAATAATAACAGGAATGAGTACTTAAATGTCCTACCGCTGGGTGCAATGAAAACCACACTTGCTCCATTACCTTCTTTGCAGTAGGCACCATCAAAGTACATTTGCCAAATACTAGATTTTATCTAATTGAACTACATTGCTGATTGGATCATTGTTCTGTAACTAAGGCTATGAATGCTCAATCCTAAAACTTCCCAAAGCTACATCATAGAAGCAATTCATCTGGTTGGCATCAATATGTTCTACCACTTGTTCAAACCTTGGCTCTCTATACAACTTAACATCCTTTCCATTGACAAGTATAGTTGCATATGATAAGTCTAATTGAACATTCCCTCCAACTGCAACAGTCCATTGTCTTGATAGAAACATGCCAAAGTGTGGAGAAATATCAACCACAATAATGTCAGTTTTATATGTAGGCTCGGGATAAGAGGCCAACTTTAATTCCACATCCCACATGACCCCAATGATAGGGACAAATCTATTGTCCATAATATAGCACTTTCTGTATGTGGTATCAATCGACAAACCCAATTCTTTCATGACTGCCATGGGCATAATGTTTATTGCTGCCCCTAAATCTATCATACAATTTTTTACCAACTTGTTATTTATCAATAATGTTGTGTAGAAAGGATCAACTTGAGATGGATTCTTTGTTAGGGTGCTTCCTAATTAAATCTCAGGAGTTTTCATAGTCTCTCCTTTGATATTATTTAGATGCCTCTCATTCTTTTCTAATTCATCTTTATTCTTGTTTTGACCTTCAGGCTTATTTGGCACATTTAAAATTAACTTTATTGCACTATTTCTATACTCATCAACTTTCATCATGTACAACAAAGGTACTGACATCTTAATCTGAGACAAAGCCAGTGCTATGTCAAAGGAAGGCATACTTGGTTCTATTTTTCTCACCTCTATTTTAGCACATTTTCCCTCTTCCATCACCTACTGCTTAGGGTCATTTCTTATTCTGTTTTGATCACCTTTTGATGCTTCTTTAGGCACATACCTTTGAGTTATCTTTTGATGCCTTCCACTTTCATCCTTCTTCTGAAGTTCTGAGGTAGCTTTTTTATCACCTTGTTGATCCTTCACACATAAACCCCCAGGTGTCCTATGATCTCGATTCACAGTTCTATTTCTAAGATTATAGTTGTTTCTGGCTTGTGCTACAACATCAACTGTGAGTGCTTTTATTTCCTCCTCAGTTGGTCGTCTCAACTAGATTTGACTTGATTGTGATTTTGCAGCATGAATTAGGGGATCTCCTATACTACCGTCCTCTTGATTAGAGAATACTTCCTGCTGACCAATATGAATGTTATACCTTTGGTGATTCACCTTATACTCAAATCCATTTTCCTCCAAAGATGAATATTCTTTATCTAGTCCATAAGGTTTGACTTCTAGCATATTAATAGTGTGACCTTCCCTTTCTGATCATATAGTGCTTCACTTTCTTGAATTGATTGTGTAACTACACAATATTCAGGAGATTGAGGCAAGTTACAAGGCATACACCATGGAGTTTCTTCCACTATATTAGTTCCATGCCTCTTCAATGGATCAGGGGTATCTTTATTGGAATTCTACTTTTGATCACTATCCAAGGGCCTCCTATCTTTCCAATTTGTTCTATAAGGTATTTCATGTAATCTCAACCTTTCATTCCTATGATAGTTAGATTTATCATAAGATATCCCCTTTTCATTCCTTTCTACTTTATATGACAAATATTTCACAACATTCCAAACCTTATCAATCTTATCATCTTCTCTTGGCTACTTAGTTTGATGGGCTTTAGGGTTTTGTAATAGTTTAACCTCATCTCTTCTACCAATCACTCCTGAGGCTTTTCTATTATTTTCTATATCTATGGCAGCTCTAAATGCTTTAGTAAGGACATGAAGATTCCTTGTTCTAAGTTCATAACCAGTTTTTGGATCAAATGCATTCAGGTAAAACACTAGGTACATAGGATCTGTAGGCTTCAAATCGGGTGGAATTCTATTGAACAACTTCATGAATCTAGTGTTAAAATCTGCAACTAATTCATTGTAACCCTTCTGAATATTTGTTAACTCATGTAGAGAAAACTTTGGGTCAGAATGATCTCCATACTACTTGTTAAATAGTCTTTTGAACTCGGCCCAAGAACTGATTGAGGCATCAGGCAGGTTTTTGTACCAATCTCTTGCATCCTCATTCAATGATTGCATGAACAACTTCATATAAACATCCTCATGTTGTATATCAAAATTATCCATGACTATTTCAAATGCCTTTATGTGATCTTCTCCGGAGACAACATTGTTTCGAGAGAACTTTGGGACTTCATTTCTTACCTTATTGTCAATTGCATTTGGGTATCCTTGAATACCTAAGAAATTAAGTTGTTTAAATCTATCTACATTCATAGGTCCCCTTACAAATAGATTTTGTCTTTGATGAGACTGATATTGTTGTTGTTGGGGTCCTTTTTGTTGATATTGTTGATACAAACCTTGCTGCACATTTTGGTTTAAACCTCTAGGAGGGTTCATATTGCCCTGCACATTTTGATGTGGAGGGTGATATTGATATTGATACTATCCCATATATTGATTATATCCAAGATTTTGGTATCTCACTCCCCCTTAACTAGGAGGAAAAGGATAAGCATTCCCTATAGGTTGAGAAGTCACTGGAACACTCATTGGATTTGAAGCTTGTGGTGCAGAAAGATTTTGCTATGTATGATGAGTATTACTTGTATTGCCAATATTTCTAACTCTATTATGGGGTACTTGTGGGATCAAAGAACCACTTGTATTCACATATTGAACTTGACTACAAATAGGTCTATATGGTGACACATTTGAGATAGGTTGGGAACTCAACTAGAGCAGCTCTTGAGCCAATTCATTCTTTTGCCTTATCAATTTTTTCCTTTTAACTTGTGCTAGCAATTATTCTACTTCTTCTTTTAACTCCTGATCAATTAATTCTCTTTTTGAAGTAGAAACAACATGGGCATCAGTAAAGTGTACCATTCGAGGTGTTTGCTCCCCAAGCCTATGTTGTGAATTTTCAACATATTGTTGGTTCATTCTTTCCTCATGATCTCTTCTTGCTTCAACCTGTCTCACTTCTTGGTCCAAGATGTCCTCAAATTCTTTCATATTTTGTTGATTAGGTTTAAATTGGAATATAGCTCTTTATAGGCTATCCTACTCAGGAAGATTATAAGAATCTCTTGGTTGAAACTTTTCATTGCTATTTAATCCACTCCCAGACAAAGGGCTATTATATATTTTAAATGGCTATCTTGAGGTATTCCCTTGTTCATTTTGAAGATTCTCATGTAATTCATTAATTATAGGTGCATCTGCAAAGGATCCTCCATCATTAGTAGATACATTTGAAGTGGGAGGGGGCTTTGAGCCATCCTTATAATTCTTTTTTGACCATTTTTTATTTTTATCTTTATTTGATGGATTGTTTATGTTTCCTAAGGATCTTCTACCATCCATGTTAGGAGAGACTATGAAATTTCACGTATATTTTTGACAAGAATCACCACCTCCTTATGAAAAAGAGGAAAAATGGAATAACTTTAATTTCACAGATTTCTAGGGTCAGATTCAAATCCTTTGCAAGTCCCCAGCGGAGTCGCCAATCTGTTGGTTCCCAAATCAGCAAATTTACCAAACCCTAAAAGTATGCCAAGCTTTATGATTAGGTTCAACAAGTGATTTGGCCAACAAATAGAATCAACCATGATGGTTGGAACTCCTTTCTCTTCAGGCTCTGCTATGCCTAGGGTGAGTGTACCTTTATCACCAATGATTGTTACTTTCTTGGATTAACTGATGATAATTAAGTAGATTAAAAACCTCACACAGATTTGTAGGGTTTGTGTGATTATAATTTTGTCAATTAAACCATCCTCTCTCAATCTATTTCATATTGGCATGAGGGTTGGAAATAGATAAAAATGCAAGACTAACTGCTACTCCTACTCCTACAACTAAAAATTAAAATGTATGGAAAATATTTTTACAAGAAATTTCTTTGGGGATAGAGATGATCGGTGCCTTTCTTCCACTGGGTAACAAAGTCAAATTAGAGTGACATGTGTCCTCCTTCTAGCTATAATTGAAATTGTTTGGCACTTTGATGTTTATGACTTGCATAAACATGCAAGAAAATTTATTACCAAGCTCTTCTTTAATAATCCAGTTGAATCTTCCAAGTTTTTGATTGAGTTAAGTTGGGAAAGGGTCCCAAACTCATACAAAATGCATATCAGTAGAAAAGCATAGAACAACATAGACCCTCCCTAATAATAACCCAATAGGGCCAAGGAGGCATCAGAGAGAAAGACTTACAGTTTCATGAACAGGTTCCAAAAGACCACCCATAAAAGTATGCAACACCATCCTAGATAATAACCCTTGTAGGGCCAGAGATGCATAGCCAAAACCCAGAACAAAAAGTATAGTATCTAGTAGCATATAGTCTAAGAATCCTTATAATAGCTTAATGGCTAGGATATTGTTCAACAGAGTAAAATAAACAAAAAACAACAATAGAACAACATGAAATTGTAATCTTAAACAAGGAGATAAGCTAAAACTTTTGGTTACTCCAATCATTCTTTATTTTTTGCAGTACCTCCTCCTAGGAAGTATGATCCCTATCAGCCTTATACCTCTTATCTTTTTCATGGTTAATATCTTGCATGTGTTTTCTTTTTTCAAGATGAGTCTTGATTTTGTTGACTTCCTCCACAGTATAATTCATTATGCTATTAGTAACCTTTACCAGGTCCCTCATGCCTTTCTCTAGTTTATCAATCATGAATTGGAACATGTTGCACATGTCATACATGTTTGTCCAGCTCTCATGGCAAGTTGTGCAGTTAACCCTCTTGTTAAAAAATCCTTCTAGATTATCTAACCTTTAGCCATATTCTAAAGTTCCTCATTGCTATGGGTATTTTTGTTTTGATCAGGCCTGTTATTTTGCACTTCAAAGGTTCCTATATCAGTTTGGAAATCCTCACCATAGGTATCCTCTACAGCATTTGTATTGAAATTTTCATTCCCTTCATACTGGTCTTGGTTGCCAACCTCAAAATTTTTAGTATTCCCCTGCATCTTTCCCTGCTCATCAGCCTCAAAAGGGACTAAATCGGGCATGAATGTAGATTCTATTTCTCAGTTCATTATCTTTGTGTAAATCATAATTTCTTATAGGCAGTGAGCCTCCTTTTGAGCAGTGAGCTCTGGGCAGTGTGCCATCTATTTTCTTAAGTACTTTTAACAGGGTACGCATTTTTGCGGGTTTACCCCCACCGTGGTTTTTCCCTTAACTAGGTTTTCCACATCAAAATTCTGGTGTTGTGTGTTCATGTTGTTTCTGCTCATGTGTTGATTCATGCTTAAATGTTCACATCATTAATTTGTTTGTAAATTAAGAAAGAAGATTAAAAATGCAGAAAAGGTTAAAATTTAGGGAAAACTAATTCACCCCCCTCTCAGTTATCTAGACTAATACCAACAATTGGTATCAGAGCCAAGTTCCTCTAAAAGAAGTTTAACCCCACTTGAGTAGATCCAAG
Organism: Cunninghamia lanceolata; assembly: GCA_027924645.1. Taxonomy (NCBI): domain Eukaryota; kingdom Viridiplantae; phylum Streptophyta; class Pinopsida; order Cupressales; family Cupressaceae; genus Cunninghamia; species Cunninghamia lanceolata. The sequence continues at coordinate 8,828,582 of BSBN01000082.1, forward strand.
ATGACTTATAAGAAGGAAAGTCTAAGATTTGATGGAACAAATTACTCCCTTTGGAAGGTACACATGCAGTGTCATTTGGAATGTATTGGTAATGAATTTTGGATGATAACAAAGAATGAGTATAAGATTCTGAAGAATGGCCCTACTACTCTAGATGAACTCAGGGAAGATAAATAAAATATTCGAGCCAAAGAAGCTTTATTGAGTGCCCTGTCTGATACAGAATTGGCAAATGTCCTAGATTTGAAAACTACCCATGAAATCTGGAAAAAGCTAGAAAATCTGTATGAAGGTGACATATATGTTAAATGTGCCAAGCTACAAAGCTTGAAGGGTAAATATGAAAGATTGGTAATGAGGGAAGATGAAAACATTACTTCCAACATGCAGAAAGTAAATGAACTTGAGACCAGTATCAAAAATGCAGATGGAGTATTATAAGAATCAGAAATTGTTGCCAAAGTGCTCAGATCCTTACCTGTAGCATACAAGCATAAAGCTACATCCATTGAAGAAATTAGAACAATAACAACTATCACAAGAGATCAGTTAGTTGGTAAGCTTTCAACATTTGAAATGAGTGAGTTTGGTGATTCTCTCCCTAAGTCTGAATCTGTATTTAAGGCTAGTGTGTATGGAAAGCAAAGATATGATCCAGGTGAAAGTTCTTTAAGAAGATCAAATAGATTTATGAAGACAAGGAAGGTCTTGAAGATGATGAAATTGAGACTGTAGATCTTGAAGCTCTTATTGCCAAAAGATTGCCAAGAGGATCCGGTAAGTATGAAGGAAAGTTGCCACTCAAATGTTTTTCTTGTAATAAGATTGGTCATTTTGCCTCAAGATGTCTAGAGAGGTTTTCAAAACCAAACCCTAACAGATATAAAGGTCAGAAAAAATGTTACTATGTCCAAGAAGCTGGAGAAGGAGTCATAGATGATGAATCTGATCATGAAGGTTCCACTGAAAGTGATTGGGTGTTCATTTCTATCAAGGAAGAAGATTCGGTGTCTACTGAATCTACTAGCTGTGCAAATGTGGAAAGTGCCTTGGCTGCTCAGGTTGTTGAAAAGGATGAATGGGTGATTGATAATGGATGTTCACATCATATGATTGGTGACAAGAGTAAGTTTGAGTTTTGAAAAATATGAAGGTGGGCTTGTGAAATTTGGAGACAATTCAGTTGGTACAATCCATGGCAAAGGATCCATATCTTTTGATGGTAAGCATTGCACCAATGATGTTCTCTATGTGGATCAACTGAAACATAATCTTCTCAGTGTTGGACAGTTGGTTGACAAGGGTTATGATCTTCGATTCAAGGATGGAAAATACAGAATCTTGGAGAGCTCTGGAATTGAAATTGCATCTAGTACTCGAACTAGAGTTAACATCTTTCATTTAAGTAGTTTTGGAAAAAGTTGTTTGATTGCTTAGATAGATCAAAGTTGGTTATGGCATAGGAGGATGTGTCATGTGAATTTTGATAACATTGTCAAAATAAGCTTCACTCAGGCTATAAGAGATCTTCCAAGACTTGTGAAACCTGATAGCAAAATGGAATTGTGGAAAGAAAGAACTGGACCATTCAAGAAGCTACCAGGACCATGATGATGGAAACAAATGTTCCTTAAGTTTATTGGAGAGAAGCTATAAGTACTGTTGTCTACACTCTTAACTGGGTGGAGATCAAAGGAAATTCTAGTAAGACCCCTTATGAACTATGGTTTGGTCATCCTCCTACCGTGAGATATTTTAGAGTTTTTGGTAGTAAATTCTATATCAAAAGAGACGAGGATTTAGGTAAGTTTGATGCAGGAAGTGATGAAGGAATATTTTTGGGATACTCTACTCAAAGTAAGGCTTACTGGTGCTTCAACAAGAGGTTGAAAAAGATTGTTGAAAGTGCTAATGTTAGAGTTGATGAGAGAAAAGAAAGACATTCCAAGCATTGCGGATATGATTCAGATGATCAAGATGAAAGTCAATGTCAAGAAAGGCAAGTCCAAACTCAGACTCAGATCTAGATTGATCTGGTAACTCCAGTAACTCAAGAGGTGAGTGCAGACAATGACGAACAAGCTCAAGAAACAGAAGCTCTAGCAATTCCCAAAACCCCCAGGTATGTAAGAATGAATCATCTTGAAGATCAAATCATAAGAGATAGAAATAAAGGTGTTTGAACTAGGAGAAGAGTTGCTGAAGATCAAGAAGAGATTTGTTTGATTTCAAAGATTGAACCTAAATCAGTAAGTGAAGCCTGGAATGATGAAAATTGCATAAAAGCAATGGAATAAGAATTGATGCAAATTGAAAAGAACCACACTTGGGATCTTGTTCCTAGACCTAAGGACAAAAATGTGATTGGAACCAAATGGGTCTTCTAGAATAAACTAAATGAAGATGGTGAAGTTGTAAGAAACAAAATAAGGTTGGTATGCAAAGGCTATTCTCAAGTGGAAGGAATTGATTTTAAAGAAACGTTTGCTCCAGTGGCAAGGATAGAATCAGTTAGATTGTTTCTTGCATTTGCTGCTTTCAGATATTTTAAAGTGTATCAGATGGATGTCAAATCATCATTCTTGAATGGAGATTTGGAGGAAGAAGTCTACATTGAGTAACCAGAAGGATTTTAGTTGTCTGATCAGGGAGATATGATTTGTAGACGAAGAAAAGCCTTGTATGGACTCAAGCAAGCTCCAAGAGCTTGGTATGTAAGATTGGATAAATATTTTCTTAAGATAGGATTTAGCAAAGGTACTACCGATAGTAATCTTTACGTTAAGATTAATCATGAGGACATCTCAATTGTTGAGGTCTTTATTGATGATATCATTTTTGGTGGAAATGAAAGTATGTGCAAAGCATTTGCTGATCAGATGAAAAGTGAATTTGAGATGTCAATGTTTGGAGAGATGAATTTCTTTCTAGGTCTGCAAATTGTTTAATCAGATAAAGGTATCTTCATATCTTAGTCCAAGTATGTGAAAGAATTATTGAAGAAGTTTGGAATGGAAGACTCAAAGCCAGTAGGTACACCTATGATAACCAGATACAAGTTAAGTAAAGATGATGACTCCCCCAAGGCAAATCAGAAAAGGTATAGAGCAATGATTGGAAGATTGCTCTATTTGACTCAGACCAGACCTGACATCATGAATGTCGTTGGACTTGTTGCTAGATTTCAAGCTGAACCAAAAGAATCCCATGTTGTGGCAGTCAAAAGAATTTTTCAGATATCTCAAGGGGACAATTGATTATGGATTGTGGTATCCAAAGGATAATGACTTCACTCTTCATGCATATATAGATGCTAATTGGGTAGAAGATGTGGATGACAAAAAAATTACTAGTGGTGGTGCATTTTTCTTGGGAAGAAGATTGGTCTCTTGGATGAGCAAAAATCAAGAGGCAATATCTTTATCTACTGCTAAAGCAGAATATATAGCAGTAGCAAATAATTGTACTCAGGTTATGTGGATGAAGCAAATGTTGAAGGACATCAAAATTGTGTTTGAGGAGCCAGTCACAATCTTTTGTGGTAATTCTAGTGCAAAAAGCATCTCAAAGAATCCGGTGTTTCATTCAAAGACAAAGCATATATCTATCAAGTTTTATCTCTTGAGAGAGAAGGTAAATGAGAATGAAGTCAAGTTGGAGTTTGTGTCTTCCAAAGATCAGATTGCGGATATCTTCACTATGCCTCTTCCCAAGGATACTTTTGAGTATCTCAGAGAGAAGTTAGGGATTATTACCCCTCCTGATTAGAACTAAGATGCACTTATGTGTATTAGTCCAGTGGATTTCTCAGTCATATCTTGAGATCCAGATTGATGTTGAGAAGATACTACTCTAAGGAGTAGTCAGTCTACAAATGTTGGAGATCAGTCTGAAATAAAAAGGGGGAGTAAAGATTGCAAATATGTGCCCTTTGCCATTGATGTCAAAGGTGGAGAGAAGACATGTGAAAAACTAATTGCTAATGATAGGGGGAGCAATGAATAAAGTGGTTGCAGAAGTCAGGGGGATAAGTTCTTGTCATGATGGTTGAATCAATTTTTCACATCATATATTTCCATCAATGACAAAGGGGGAGATTGTTGCAAATATGTGCCTAAGCGGTGCTGTCATTGATGTCAACATATTCTTGTTGTCATTGGTGTCAACTGTGCCTTATTTTGTTGCCTGCTCAAGAGACTGGAATGTTGAGGGTATTGAGAAAATTAATGAAGACTCAATGTTTGTGGACCATATTGTTGTGTAGAGGATTGTCAGAGGTTGCTCCAGTTAAGAATTGAGAAGTCTATATGAAGATTTGAAGAAGTTATGGCCATCTAAGTAGAACCAGATTTTGCAATATTCAGAAGAGACAAAGTGACAGTAAGTTAGTCCGGATTGCTCCGCAGTGAAATATTATGGTATGTGGATCTGAAGGCATGTTTGGGAAGTTAGTGTGTATCATCAAATCTAGTGGTTCATGGTTTGGAGGTCTGCAAGCTATCCTTCTAGTTTGACAGTCATGGCAAACATTGTTCTTGAGGTTCCGAAGGAAGATACAAATGATTTTGGTAGTTTGGTTTAGAGTGGATGTTATTGGTGAATTCAATGTGCTTGTGGAGGTCTCTAGAACATGTGGCTATTGTATTTGAGGTCTGTATTAAAGTTTGAGCTTGTCGAAGATTTCCTCTTTGAAGTTGATGTTCTTCCCAGTCTTGGCCGACCAGATGTTCCTAGCGTGTTGCAGATGATCTAAAAAGCATTTTATGAAGCATGGCATGTTAGTAGAGGAAGATTCAAGTCTCAGCTATGTTTGGTCGATAGTGTAAAGATCCACGTTAAGCTTAGCCGACCTTGTTGATCATTCCAAGGTTGATGAAGTGTATAAATACTTGTTGAAGACTTGGTAAAAATCATCCTTGTATACAATGAATTAAATCTGAAGAAAGGATCTAAAGAAGAGCAGAGAAGAAGAGAAGTGAAAGGAGTATAGAGTAGAGAGTTAGAAAGAAGAATTTGAAGATAGAAGCAGAAGTTTTTGTGAGCCTTCAAAGGAACTGAATCAGGTACGAATGTAGATGCTATTTCTAAGTTCATTATCTCTATGTAAATCATAATTTCTTATAGGCAGTGAGCCTCCTTTTGAGCAGTGAGCTCTGGGTAGTGCACCCAAAGGCATGTGCCTTCTATTTTCTTAAGTACTTTTAACAGGGTATGCATTTTTGTGGGTTTACCCCCACCGTGGTTTTTCCCTTAACTGGGTTTGCCACGTCAAAATCCTGGTGTTGTGTGTTCATGTTGTTTCTGCTCATGTGTTGATTCATGCTTAAATGTTCACATCATTAATTTATTTGTAAATTAAGAATGAAGATTAAAAATGTAGAAAAAGTTAAAATTTAGGGACAACTAATTTACCCCCCCTCTCAGTTGTCCAGACTAATACCAACAATAACAACTTTATCGCAGTCCCGCCATGATGAGTTAAGACCCCCTGCGGGGCAGTGGGACTATATATTCTTTATTTTTAATGCTTCCCACTGTACTATAGGCCACATTTTATGTCATGACACAACCTTCATGAGGCTGTAGGTAACTTTATTATTTAGTTGACTTCTTACCGCCATCCCGCACCTATCTTCACTCTCATGACACATCCACCACGGGACCACGGGTGACTTTATATGCTTAGCTCACTCCTTACCTCCCTCCCACACACACTTTTACTAACTATTGTGGTGTTGTGGTGAATAGTAAAATTATACTTTAGACTCCCGTTAACCTGCTAGGGACCCTCACTAGCTGTTGTGCTATTGCGATGAATGGTTGTATTATTCCTCAAGTTCTCGCAAGCCTGCTAGGGTTTGTTAGGGGTGAATACACATCTCCGCGAGAATGTAGTATAAAACTAATATATGTGTTAAGATGAAAATTCAAGGATATAACATAAGTGTGATGGGAAATAACGATATTAATAAGGGTTTTTTTATTTTTAGGACATGAGTGGGAAAAGATTAATACCTTCTACATTAGACTTTTGAGTTTTAGGGTTTAGAAAACTGGGCAGGATCAGGTGAATTTTAAAAAGTTCTAACACTAACCTTCTAAGGTTCTACACACTTTCTTATTGCCCATCTAATCCATGTTTGATAAACTAACCCTATCGCTTGCCAACCCTGATGACATAAGCAATCCACATCCCAAGAGGGCAAATTCATTTCCCCTAGGGGGATTTTTCATCATTCATTCTTATATGACCATCCAATTGACCTTCCAAGGTCCCTCATACCTTTTAACCACTTGTCCAAAACATTTTCCATGGGTTGCCCCTAATGCCTTTAGGATATCTCTAGGTGGCCCTATAACTTAACCAGGATCTCTAGGGCTGATCTGCCTTGCTAAAAGGGGTGACTAACTTTGTACATGTGTTCTTCCTTGTTTTAGGACTCCAAAACCATTTTTATCCCTCCAAGACCACTTTTCCACCTTCAAACCACATGTCCAAACCATTTGGCCTAGGTCACCCCTATTTCCTTCAAGATCTCCTTAGGTGGCCTTATAACTTAACCAGGATCTCTAGGGGTGATGCAGGAGCACCCAAGCGCATGTGCAATCAACATCACCCAAAAAGACTTTAGTTGTTTATTTCTATTTTGGATTGCTTTAGTTTTGTTTGGTTTGGCCTTCTATGGTTTTTCTCGGCACTATGTGTGTTTGGCACAGTTAGGGAGGCAGTTTGGCAGTGTTGCTTGAATTCAGTCCTAGTGTGCGTGAAGTCAATTTCTGTAAAACAATTGTTTTGGGAGCTTGGTGAAGTTTTATGACAAATCCTTTGATAAGTAGATTGTTGATTCCATCCTAAAATTATGTACAAAGTTTCATGGGCAAATACCTTCAGGTTTTGAAGATTTTAATGTTTTTCAACTTGTGCTAGCAATTTGGCAAAAATGCAAAATATAGAGTTCTATGGCACTTGAGATCATATGGCATGGTGGAAAGCTTAGGAACATTGAAACACATGTCTCTACAAGTTTTCAAAAGAATTTGAGCTCCTGGCAAAGACTTATGACAGAAGTCAGTTTTCATCTTTGGCCCCCGTCACAGTGACACAGTTAAAGTTTTCCAGCTCCATAAGGTATGATTTGGATTGAAATTGATTGTATAATGTCTTTCTAGCAGCAAGAGGTTGTGATTTAAAAGATTTAGTCAAATTACTATTAGCCATGGAAATAATTTCTATGCCAAACTGAATGACACTGAAGCTGAAATTAAATGTAATATTCATTGTTGGTAAAAGGTCCTTTTCATTATTTTAAAGGCTTTAAAAACAAAATATTTGAAAAAATATTTATAAAGAAGACTTTATTCACCAAAAATACTACGTGGGAAAATGATGAGGAATGACACCTTAATTAAGGTCATTCATTATGAATAAAATGTAGATTTCTATCTATTAGTAACACTTGCAGGATGAGGCTCATAAAGGGGGGTGAACACCTCTGTTTGAGGTGCATTTTCAGGCAATAAAATGATGAACACCCAGAATATTGAGAGGGGGGTGAATCAGTATTCTTTTAAAGCATACACTTATTAAACCATTAATCCATTTGCCCATTCAACATTAGAAAGCAGATTAAACATGAAGTGAACAACCACAAAACATAACACATGAAATACCAGGATTTTACCATGGAAAACCCAAAAAGGGAAAAACCATGATGAGTGTTAGCTCACAATATATTATGTAGTAACAATACCAAACTACAAAGAGAATCACTACCTTAGGGCTCACTGCCCAAAGAGAACTCACTGTCCAAAGGTGGCTCACTGCCTAGACAAAGAAGGAAGGAAAGAAGAATGGCTCACTGCCAAGTTGAACTGCTTTGATTGCATCTACACATGCATGTTTATAGATCCAATGAAGTACAAAAATATTGTCTCAAATCTCTTCATCTCTAACTGCTTTGTATCACTTCCCTATTCTTACATGAGAATAAGATTTCTCTTCTTCTGCACTTGTCACCCTTACTAAAGCACCATACTTTTCTTGTCACACACACACACACACTCATATTTGCACATCACACACTCAAACATCAAATTGGATCTCACATATATATCTGCAACACTTGGAATCTTCATATTAGGTTGGCTTATAAAGATGAAACTTGAATTCATGCTTTGAGTAGCTTGTTGGCCTAATTCTTTCACCAATATCCTTTGTGGACCAAAATATCATTTCAGATACCTTCTCATATGTCAGCTCCAACTATAGGATAAAGTTCTAATCAATAGAACTTACCACACACAAATCAAACTATCATGTTGGCCTCAAACACAGACTAATACTGACTCAATCTAACTGTCAGATCACAACTTCCACTGCAGATCACAAGACTTGCTCAAAATAATATCAAAGACTCCTTAGACATCATAGATCATTCTTCTAGAACCATAGATCCTAATATTAACATGTAATAAAATGTGGATTGTTGAAACACAAGCTCTGTCATAGCTAATTATTTTCAAACCATGTAGTGATACTCAATGGATTATAATTGTCTTTCTGGTGGACCTCAAACTTTGTAACTCTAGATTTATACATTTCATACAAGTGCTTACAACACCTCAAAATTGCATAACTAAATAGCTAACACCAGAGGAATGCAGACCAAAACCAATGCATGTTCTGCTTTAATTGGCACTATATTTTGTTTTGCCAAACTTAGGCCATTTGAAAATATACTTTCAGAATTGATCAAAAGCTAAACCTTTGGATATAAGATCATATGAGAATTAGGAACATCATACCAGAACCGCAATACTTAGTCTTCATCTGCAGACCAATGCTAATCCAAACACTATCTCTCTATCTTTGTCTCTGTACACTGCCAACACTTAGCCAAAATGACTAAGTCTTCTTCACCGGACCAAAATCTCTCTTCCAACCTTGTTCCTTTTCTTACTGCCATCAATGACAACACCTTCAAACATGATGCACAATCATACTTCATCATATCATTAGTGTCTCTATCAATGATGTTTGCCAAGTTGCCAAGAATCTCCCCCTTTGGCATTGATGGCAACACTTGATGTGAAAAATTAGTACACTGCTCCCCCTAACTTCATGCTTCTTTTCTTACTTTTCAGTTGTTTTTCACATGTTTCATTCTCCTCCTTTGACATCAATGGCAAAGGTATATGATACAAAGATATGTACAAGAGGCCAAAACTTCAAAACTATTTGTACTTATCCTCATATATACAAGTAAAATAAGAATACCTTACTATTTTTCTAAGAGAATGTATGAGTAGAGTTTCCTTAGTTGTACCACATCTTCATCCCATCTAACTTTTGCATCACTCAAGATTAGTTTATGCCCATTAACTTGAGACACCAACTCTTTTGCCTTCTTCACAGTAGTAGGGGCCTTAGTGATTTGTCTAGTCTGTTCTATTGTTGCTACTAGCCTGGCCATGGATGTTGTCGTGAAGCTCATAATTTCTAGGAGCTAGCTCATTCTGTGCTTTACAACCTCCCTCTGGTTCTACAACTTATGTATATTAGAATGAATGGTCTCAACTTGTGCCCTCTGATTGCCAAAAGCATCTTTTACCAGGTCATAAGTTTTGAAGATCTTCATTATTTGAGCTTCCCATCCATTTATTTTATCTTTTAGATCCTTTGTCTTTTCAGGCCATGTAAGACAAATATGGTATATTTCATTGGCCTCTTTGATAGTTGTCTATACACATTCTATACTTTTATCTAACAAAATTTTATCTTTAGTAAATTTGTCACTGAGATCCACTAACCTTTTATCATCAATCTCTGCCCTTACCTTCTTTTTTGCAGCTTGTTCCAGGGACTCAAAATGAGAATTGATTGATTCCATAAGCTTCTTCTTCTCAATGAGCTTGTTTTTGGGAACTTCTTTCTCAATATCTGCAGCAGAGGAGGAGGCTCTTGTTCTTATTTTAGTGCTAGAGGTGGACTTTTCTTGTTTAGTTTTCTCTTCCAGAGCCTTTGATGTTTGTCCTTCTAAAGCACTTATAGCCTTGGATGCCTTAGACTTAGCTCTTACTTCTTTTACTTCTTCATCTGTAAATCCTTTGCTTTTTGCAAACTCATCTGCCCACTTTCTTGCATTCCATTTGATTTTAGGTTGTTTTAGTTCCATAAACACCTTGACAAACTTCTCTTCAAATGTTCCAAATCTTTCCTCATTGGGGTCCTTTGGTTTACAAAGCATTAGATCAGCTAGGCCAGTCAAGACATCCTCTATAACCTCATATCCCATAGATGGGACCCATACTATTCTGGGTTCTACTGCCTCCATGAGGCATTTATCTTTATCTACCATGAATACAATATCTTTTTCATATTTCTTCACAACCTTTTCAGGAATCCTAGCACTAGTTTGCATTTTCTTTTGGAATTTTTTAAAGTAGCTCCATAATGCTACATTTTGTTTATCAACATCTCCTAAACTTTGCAGATGATTTCTAATTTGGACTACTACAAGAGAGTGATCAAACTAGACAATATTGTTCATACTTGGTAATTCCTTCAGGAAATAGAAAAGTAGGCAAATGATTAGAGTTCCATACTTGAAGGGGTATTTTATGTCCTTTGTTCTTTTCAAGTTCTCCATCAGTTGCTATCGGAGCAACTCACACAGGTCATAGTTTACATTCTTTTTCACCATCTCAAATGCTATGTATATGGCTGTTGTAGAGACTAAATTCTCCCTATTAGAGAAGTAGATTTTGTATCCCATCACCATTGATGCAAATCTTACCACCGAATCCTCAATGTCATTTATAGTTAGTGTCCTTATATCAAATTTTGCACTTGTAAGCCCCATTACTGTGTTATTCTTCACAGATTTTAATGCCGAAACTATTTCAATGGAGCACATTCTATTCACAGCTTTAATGGTGTCTTTAGTAATCATATGTGTCATGTCTAACCACATGAACTCATCATGAATTTTTCTTAGGGCATATCAGACCCAAGAATCTTCAGAAAACACAAGAAAATCAATCCATACATCCAACTTCTTCTCATGTAGTGCACTATACTCTTCTTTCAATTCAAACTTGTTATCAGTCAATTTGTTCAAATAAATTTGCCCTAATTTACCATGATCATACTCTTCTAGATTTGCATCAATATATGCCTTAACATCTTCTGTATGCATAACTCCATGTGGGACCTTAGAGAATGCACCATCTAAATCAGTTTCAAGTGACTTGTATGGTGCTTCTTGAATTTCTCTCGAGGCCTCTCCATAATCTCTATCACTTGAGGGGTAAACATCTTCACTAACTCAACACAAAAAAATTTCAAAAGAGAGAGAGCTATAAATACATTTTGTCTCCAGTTAGGGTTTCTTCACACTAATCTCTAAATGCTTGAATTCTCCTTAGCTTCGCTTCTCAGATCTCCTTAGTCACTTGAGGGTTTGAATGCAGTGTGATTTCCTTTCAAATTAATTCCCTTTTAACCCCTTTTCATCAAAGCTTAATCGTCATAAATGCCAAATTCAAAAAGCTATCAATCTCTTTCTCTATCATTCACAGTCGATCTAAATTGCTCCGTAATCTACCACATTAGGCTCTTTTCTACCAAAATCTTTTTAAGAAGTTTTGTCATTCTGTCATACACCTCATATCTTAGTGCTAGTTGTGAACACTATATTTCAGGCTGGGGAAATAGGATTTTTCATTAAAGCTCCCCCTAAGCCAAAGCTCCCAATTCACTTTTCAGAGGAAGTTTCTCCACCAAAGTCTGGTGTAGACTCATTCTTGACTTCATGTGCTTCCATCTTAACCCAAATCTTGTTCATCTCTTTCTTGGCCTCTGCCAGATCCACCTTTTGTCCTGGTTTCTTTATTTCTGCCTGATTATCCTTCTTCATGTTCTTGCTTCTACAGAACCTTGCAATACGTCCAGGCCTATTTCTATTGAAGCATAAAACATTTCTCTGACTATTGTTCCTTCCAATCATCCTTGATCTACATTGGTTAGCCTTGTGTCCAAATCTATTGCATGCAAAGCAATTTCCATTGAATGATTGAGCATTCCTTCCACTATTATAGTTGTTTCTTGTCTGACTTCTGCATTCACTAGCTCTATGACCAAATCTCTTGCATATAAAGTAGTTACCTCTAAAAGTTTAAGCATTCCTTCCATTGTTGTAACCATTCCTTATCTGACTTCTACATTCATTAGCTTTATGACCCACTTTATTGCAAGTAAAGCATTGACCAAAAAATGATGGAACATTTTGATTCACTCTACTCCTACATTAAGTAGCCTTATGACCAAACTTATTGCATGCATTACAATAACCATTGAAATAGGGGTACCTTTGAGCATTTAGTTGTCTAACTGGTAGTCTTCTAGGTCTTTTGTTCCTTTGATTTTGGATCTGTTTTCCTTTGTCCTCTTTGTTCTTAGTAATTGCTGCTTGATTTGATTTAGAACTTTCACCTTTCTAAAATCCCAGACCTTCTTTGTTATTAGGACTCTTCTGGTTGCAATTATTCTATCAAGTTTGGCAGTACTCACTCTAAATTTATCTTCTTGAATCCATGTCTATTTCAGATCCACAACTTCTTGTTCAAGCTTTATACATTATTTAGATTTTCTCTTTATTACTTCATTTAGGCTTTCTTCAGCTTTTGCTCTTTCTACAGCTTCCACTTTTAGATCATCCAAGTTTTCATTTGCTGATCTCAATTGCTCACTAGCCTCCTTATACTTTTCTTTGAACTTCTTGACTTGTTCCCTTAATTTCTTGATGCATTCATCTGCTTCCTTGACATTTTCTTTCAGATCCCTATTTTCTTCTTCAATCTTTTCAAGATCTTCAAGATCCACTCTGAGTTGATCTTTAATGAATTCTTCTTCTATACTTTTAGTTGGATCAATTTCTTCAGGAGGAGTAGGATACCTTTTACCAGCCATGTGTTCAATCTCCAAGATCTTCCTCAAGTTGTTAGACTTCTTCCAAGGAACCAGGCCCTTATACCAATTGTTGAACACCTAGAATAATGAGGGGGGGTTTTCATCAGTATTCTTTTACAACATACACTTATTAAACCAGTAATCCATTTTCCCATTCAATATTAGAAAGTAGATTAAACATGAAGTGAACAACCACAAAACATAACACATGAAACACTAGGATTTTTATGTGGAAAACCCAAAAAGGGAAAAATTGCAATGAGTGTTAGCTCAAAATATATTATGTAGTAACAATACCAAATTACAAAGAGGCTCATTGCCTTAGGGATCACTACCCAAGGCTCACTACCTAAAGAGGACTCACTGTCCAAAGGTGGCTCACTACCAAAATAGGCTCACTAGCTAGAGAAAGAAGGAAGGAAAGAAGAATGGCTCACTGCCAAGTTGAACTACTCTAATTGCATCTACACATGCATGGTTACAACTCCAATTTTGCATAGAAATACTATCGCAAAACTCTTCATCTCTGACTGCTCTATATCACTGCCCTATTCTTACATGAGAATAAGATTTCTCTTCTTCTGCACTTGTCACCCTTACAAAATCACCATACTTTGCATGTCACACACACACACACACTCATATTTGTACATCACACACTCAAACATCAAATTAGATCTCACATATATATCCACAACACTTGGAATCTTCATATTAGGTTGGACTATAAAGATGAAACTTGAATTCATGATTTTAGTAGCTTGTCGACCTAATTCTTTTACCAATATCCTTTGTGGACCAAAATATCATTTTAAACACCTTCTCATATGTCAGCTCTAACTATAGAACCACTTAGGATAAAGTTCTAATGAATAGAACTTATCATACACAAATCAAACTATCATGTCAGCCTCAAACATGGACTGTTACTACCTCAGTGTAACTGTCAGATCACAACTTCCATTACGGACCACAAGACTTTCTTGAAATCATATCGAAGACTCCTTAGACATCATAGATCATTATTCTAGAATTGTAGAACATAATATTAACATGCAGCAAAATGCGGACTGTTGAAACACAAGCTTTGTCACAGCCAATTACTTTCAAACCATGTAGCGATACTCAGTGGCTTATAACTATTTTTTCGGTGAACCTTAGACTCTACAACTCTAGATTTAGACATTGCATACAAGTGTTTACAACACCTCAAAACCACATAACTAAATATCTAACATTGGAGGAATGCAGACCAAAACAAATGCGTGTTCTACTTTAATTGGCACTATATATTGTTCTGCCGAACTTAGGCCATTTGAAGATATACTTCTAGAACTGATAAAAAGCTGAACCTTTGGATAGAAGATCATCCAAGAGTTAGGAACATCATACTAGAACTGCAATACTTGGTCTTCATCTGCGGATCAATGCCAATCCAAACACCGTCTCTCTATCGCTGTCTTTGTACACTGCCAACACTTAGCCAAAATGAATAAGTCTTCTTCACTGGACCAAAATCTCTCTTCCAACCTTGTTCATTTTCTTGTTGCCATCAATGACAACACTTTCAAACATCATGCACAATCATACTTCATCATACCTATAGTGTCTCTATCAATGATGTTTTCCAAGTTGCCAACATAAAAAAATATAAAAAGAAAACCAACATGAGCTGAAATTGAAACGCCTCTATGAGGCTTAAAAACTCATGCATTATGTAGTGCCAAAAGAGGAATAAAAGCACCTCTTTGAGGCTATAGTTGGAAGGTATTTAGTAGCGCAAACATTTGGGAAAATGAAGCACCAATATCAAAAGGGTAGAAGAGAAAATAACTCAACACAAAACATTGCCAGTAATATGCATAGAGGAAGATAAAGTTGGGTTTGATGTCAATAAATTAAAACATAAGGAAGGAAATTAGGGTTGGCCTACCCAAACGAAGAATAAAATGTTTTTGAGGAGAGCAAATTGGCTGCCAGACAAGAAGGAGAAGTAGGTAGCCAATAGAGGAGAGAAAAGAGAATTAGATAGTGTAGACACCCTAAAATGACCAAGTTGTCGCATCACTTGCATTTCGTCATTTCTTCCAAATCACCTACATTTCAAACGTTAATTAAATAATCTAATTATTTAATTAATTTCATCAAATTCTTCTAAATCTCCTAAATTCAACATTAATTAAATAAATTCTCGTTATTTAATTAATTAAATCAAATTCCTCTATATTCTTCCACAATTAAATAATTATAATTATTTAATTTGATCATTATCCTCCTTCCAAAATTCACATCCACATTAATTAAATATATCCCATTATTTAATTAATTCATCACAAATTCCCTCTTATCTAAAATTAAATAATTCTTAAATTATTTAATTAAATCAAATTTATTCTTCCAAAATCATGCACAACAATTAAATAAATTTATTTATTTAATTTGCTTTTAAATCTTCTAAATTAAATAATTCTAATTATTTAATTACTTCTTCCAAAATATCTTCTCTAAATTTAAATAAATCAATTATTTATTTAAATTGCTTTTTCTTCTAATTTGAGTTATCTCTAAAATAACTCAAGCTTTCTTGCTCATCAATTAAATATTTCTATATTTAATAAAGCAAAATATCTTCTATTCTCATGCAAATCTCTTCTTCTTGTTTTAAATCACTTAACTGATTGCTTTATTCTTTTAATTGATTTATTTCTTCAGTTAACTCATTCTTCTATTCTTGATAACTCCTCTCATGCAAAAGCAAGCAAGACACATGTCTTCTTCTCATTCGTTGCACATTCCTCAACTTATCTCCTCCATTGATTCTTCTGAATTATCTGGACCATTGATCGATTTTCCTTGAAATCTATATAAACCCCCCTCATCTCCTTCATTAGCTCTCTCTCTTCGATCGTATTCTCAGGCATACTTAACAGAGCTTCGAGCATACACAACGCGTCGATTGAGTACTATAACGATCTTTTGACATTGATCTCTTGAGCACATACTTGCTTGTTGCAGCCATGGCTTTGCAACTACATTGAGCAATCCACATATCTCCAAAAGGGAACAATACAGGTTTTGGTAAGAGCTTTCATTTGTCTTTGATTGGTGATTTATGGCTTTTACTTAGATTCGTTTTCTTTATGTTATTGGATTCTTTGGTTTTATTTAGTTTAGATTTAATCCATTTTTCCATATACACATTCTGGCACGCCCGGTGGGACCCACTAATCCCTTGGTTTCTTTGAGAAATTTATTTTTTTGAAGACACAGTACGGCACGGCGCTTACGGCACTTCACAGCGCTTCTGGCAGCATATTACAGCGCTTTTGTAGGAACAGTTCAGCGCCCTTGGCAGAACGGCCGCGCTTCTGGTAGCACATAGAAGTGCTATCGACAGCACAGAGAAGCGCTACTGGCGGTCTCATTAGGCGCTTTTGGTTAAAATTAGGTTTTTTGACTTCATTCGGGTTTTGCAGTGATTTCTCATTTCAGATCTGTCGTTTTGTCAGACAAGCTGTTATATTTGTCTTTCAGAACCTGATTTTTGATATCTCCTAAGCTGATTTATTTAGGAATATCCTTGTTTCTGGTGCTAATCTATTGGTCTGATCCATTTTTCTGAGTTTCCAGATTACACAACCCAGATCTATCAGATATCATCCTTCAGATAATAGGTCCACCATGAAAAGTTATTTTGACCTGGTTATTGTTAAACAAAACTAATATTTTCTATATCTGAGACAGAATAGCGCGTTTGGCTACATAGTATCGCACTTTTGGTTACACAGTGAAGCGCTCCTGGATATTTTATAGCGCTTTTGGTATTATCGTTACACGCTTTTGATATTTATCGCAGCGCTTTTGGAATGACAGTGAAGCGCTTCTGGTTATTGTTCAACGCTGTTGGCTATATTCTCTGATGCTTCTGGTCTGTATTACAGCGCTCCTGGAACACAGTAGGTCGCTTCTGGTAATGTTGTTCAGCGCTTTTGGTCAAAATTGATTTATTTTTGCTAACTTGTGAATTTTTGGTGGAACTAACGGAATTGCTGCAGCTTCTTATTACTCACACAGAGCCAATAGGTGTTTTTAACATGTTTATGCAGGACGAGCGTTGAAGCCCCTTTTGTTTTACCTTACTAAGTCTTAGAAACACATTGCATGCTTAAAAGGAGTAATTGAACAAATCTTTTTTGCAAATCTAAGTCTTAGGAACATACTGCTTTTCTTAAAGGGACAATGGACATGTATGAACAAACACCTCAATTTTCTAAAGGACAATGGACATGAATGCCAAACACTTCATTTCATAAGGGACAATTTACAACTACAAACGTGTGTGTGCCTAGTTTAGTTGCACCTTATTTTTCTTATAACGGGACAATTGAACCTTTGTTTGACGTGTTTGCTCTTACTTTTCTGTACTTCCTTTAGAAGGGCCTGCTTTTGGATTGCGATTCATCCAAAAGGGACGACCCTAAGCAGAGTTTTCCTTTGAACCGCTATATAAAAAGGATAAGGCGAAAGCCAAGTCCTAACCGACGTCAGCCTTACCTTGTGATGCCAAACTGAAAAGAGGTGTACTAGCCCTTTGTGGAAACGATTTTCACATTGAGCGAAGTGTTTGAAACTCTTAGTAGGATTGGTTAAAGCTTTTAGTAGCTTGTCACATTGCTCGTAAGGCGTTGGTCCCTCAAAGTCACTAAGAACCAATTTAGATAGAGACTACCCGACCTACCTCCGAACATTGCGGTAATCATCAGTGCAAGGGAAATCGATGTAAACCCTTAAGACACTCACCATTGGCTCCCTTGAGAAGAGATAGTATTCCCTCGGACATAAAGCTCTTGTGACCTACTTGAGCTTTCCAAGGGGAGGGTGAGATATCCCTACCTATCGTCTCTCGCAAAGATACTAAATATCCGACACCTTTATGGAATGATATTTTTATCGACGGAGTATTAAGCTGTGAGATGATCTACTGCAATGAAACCTTGTCTCTAGGGATAAAAAGTGCTTGTTATTGATTGCAACTGTATTAGACCTATGGAAACATTGGGCTTGTTTGGAGCCTTGAACATACACTATCTGTTGTGTCAGTCCTTGTGCCTTTTTTGACCACTTGTTTGCTGTGTTTTCTCTTGCCAAACCAATCCAATCAGAAACAGAAAATATTGCCTTTGAAAAACATCAGACACTACTTCAGCGCCCCTGGTATTACAGCAGCTCGCCTCTGGTAATACAGTAGATCACCTTTGGACAACAGTAACCCACCTCTGGCAAAACTCTACTTCAGCGCCCTTGGTATAACAGTAGCTCGCTTTTGGTCACTATAGCTCGCCTTTGGCATAGCAGTAACTAGCTATTGGCAGCTCAGTCCGTCGCCTCTGGCCCACAGTAGCACGCTTTTGGTAGCACAGTCCTGCGCCTCTGGTCAAACAGTATAGCGCTTTTGGTCCAGTACTTTGTGCATCAGAGTTTGTCTGTTTCTTCAAAGCATCTTACAGATTCCCAGCATTACATTGTGTCCTCAGTATTTCCCATGGTCACCACTAGGCTACAGCAAACTATGAAGTCTAGGCAAGTTGTCCCTAAGAAGCACAAGTCACCCCTTCGCACACCACAATCAGGTCGTCTCAACGTTACTCCCAAAGTGACTCCTAGTACACCCGCGGCAAGACCAATCAGCTCTCCAAACATGCCGCACATAGATGAACCAAGCAATCCTCATGAGGATAGAACCCCTTTGCTAAATACACCGCAGTATACCACAGGCTTGCCTCCGGATTTTGTCCCACAAGGTTATGTCATAGATCAACCCCCATCTCAAGAAGAGCGACACTTTGAAATAGGTCAATCCTCTCAAGAAGATGGGCAAGATCTTGATGAATTTATACAAGATCCTAGAGCTATAGCTGCCTTTGATAAAATCCTTAGTGAGAACCAGGATCATTTCTTTCGCTTGCTTGCAAAGCAAGGTGCCAAGTTACCTCAAGATTTTGATGTGTCCACTCTCAAGGAGAGCAACAACACCCAAGAAACCATACAAGCGGTGCAAACCATGTCCACGGTGACTACGCCCCTACCTACTCAAGGCTCGCAATATAGGAATCCTCTTTTTCAAAATCCAATAGAGGAGAGGCCCATATCACCACTGTTGACTCCTATGGAGATCTATCAAAACCAACAAGAAACTCTCCAACGTCAAGCAGAGTTAGCTAAGCAAGCCACCTTAGCTCGATCCAATGTGCAACCACCTCCCAAAGCGTCCACCCCAAGCGCAAGTGGAATCTTGGTTACCCCATCACGCGTAGGTTTCCCACCCAATTACAATCCGGGGAACACGTACGTAGCCATGCAACAAGGGTCTCAACATATGCCACCTCCTATATCATCACACCTGCATGTCTCTCAACCAATTGGAGTCATGCAGCCCCAACCACAACATTCTTCTACTCTCATCCTCAAGGAACCCCAACCGTCGCAAATCACTTCTACCTATGTTCCTCCACCACAACATTCTTCTACTCTCATCTTCAATCAACCCCCACCGTCACAAATCACTTCTACCTATGTTCCTCCTCCGCAACGTTCATCCACGCTCAACTTCTTTCATACATTGCCTAGCCACTCTCAACATTCCCAACATCAGGTTTCCCAAAGCTATGTGCCACCTTCACAACCTAATCAAATGCACTTTAGCTTTCCTCCCCCCAATACGTTTCTTCAACCATTGCAAAGCCAACATTCTTACCTAGCGCCACCTCCACCTCTGCCTAATCAAAACCCCCAATTCCAATCCAATCTGAACCAATCATACAATCCATACAATCCCAATCAATCTTACGACCCTTACAATACCAGTACGCATGGCTCACACTATAATCTTCCATACGGGCAACACCAACCGCTTTTTGGACAACAGGAGACGTTACCAACCCCTCCCACGACTATGGAACTAAAGATTGCGGAGGTGCAACAACAGCTATCTGATCTTACGTTTGGCCACACCAAAAAGACCTTCTCCTTGGAGGAAGTGTGCCCTTATCCTTTTGATCGGTCGTTACCAATGATCCCTTTTCCTCAAAATTTCACTACTCCCAAGTTCGATAAGTACAAAGGAAAAGGTGACCCAAAAGACCATCTTAGGGAATTCTATCTTGCTTGCTTCGAGGTCTCTCACAACGACACATATCTTATGCGTCTTTTTCCTCGCAGTCTTGGAGGACAAGCAATAGAATGGTTCTCACACTTACCCACGGGTATTAGGTCCTTCAACGAGCTAGCAGAGAAGTTTGCCACCCATTTTTCTTACAACGCAGAGCATGAGATTTCCATGATGGACCTATGCAACAATAAATAGAAAAATGGTGAAACTTTCATTTCTTTCTTTCAACGATGGAGACAAATGGCTAGTAAATTCCCTTTCAAGATTCCAGAGAAACAGCTTGTTAGCATATTTGTGTAGAACCTCAACCAAGAGTTAGGTTTCCATTTGCAAATTCTTAGTGCTACAACCTTCGATGAAATCACTTACAAGGGTATCAACATTGAGAAGGCCCTCATTGCTAAGGGCGTGGTCAAAATCTTTAAAGAGACGAAAGATAGCTCTTCTCATCAACAATCGAACGATAAACCCAAATATTGGAACAAGAACAAAAACGTGGTCAATGATGGAGTGGTCGATACTAAGCATGTCCAAACGTTGCAAACACCGCTACAACTCTCCAAACCAAGTCAAGCTCCACCTCAACAACAGCAGCAACAAAGGCAGCCTTATCAAAATCAACAACAACAACAAGAGCGGCCCCAACAAGATTACCCTCCGCGACGTCAATTTACTCCTTTGGGAGTGCCCATCGAATCGGTCTTACAGCAAGCTTTGCAGAAAAGGCTCATAACCTTACCTGATGCTCCTCCTTATGGAGAACCTATCTACAAAACTGCACGTTATAGAGACAATGAGTATTGTGAGTTCCATAGGAGCAAAGGTCATCGAACTGCATCTTGCATGAAGCTTAAGCACCTCATCCAAAACCTCATCAACGGTAATCAAATCACCTTTGAGAATGAATCACTAGCGCAACACACGAACAAGGATCTCGATATGTAAAAGGAACCATTCCCTCATCACGGTCCACCTCCTCCTCAGGATAGAGGTAAAGGTATCAATCACGCGTCCACATCTTTCGATTCCATTGTAGGTTGTTTTGAAGAGAGTCGAGTGTCTACCCTCACCATCAAAGGCAAATCTACGGATTGTGTTGTTACTACTCGTCGAGGTCATGTCACCATTCGTGCACCTACACCTAGGCTTCCGGTTCAGTCTGATTATAATCTTGTCGAACATCTAGGGAGAACACCAGCACAGATCTCTATTTTGGACCTTCTACGGTCATCACCTGCACATAGAGTAGTGCTAGAAAAAGCCCTCCAAGAGTCCTCCGTTCCTAACAACATAGCAGTCGCAGATTTCCAAGCTATAGTGGGTAATATTGCTTCGCCTTACAATGTGGTCTTCTCGGAGAAAGACCTTCCCTCCCATGATCCTTGTCACAACGATGCCCTCCATATTGAAGTGCTCATCCATAAGCGCAAAATCAAACGCATCCTCATAGATGGTGGTGCTGGTCTCAACATCTGTTCTTTAAAGTTACTAAAGCAATTGGGATACTCTGAGGATCATGTCAACACTGATCATAGTATTACAATCAAGGGGTATGATGATGCAGAATGCCGTTCAGAGGGTGTTATTCACTTGCCTATACAACTGGGCCCTGTCATGCTGGAAACCAGGTGTCAAGTCCTTGATATTGAGCTGCCTTACAACATTATTCTTGGCTGCCCATGGATCCATGCAATGAAAGCTGTTCCCTCCACGTACCATCAGTCCCTAAAGTTCCCATACAATGGTACGGAGATCACCATCCCAGGAGATCCTAATCCTTTTGAATTTTGCCGTGTCTTGCAAGGAAGCTATAAGAATTGCAACCAAGTGCCTAAAAATGACAAAGCCCTTGAATCCCCTCTCTATGTTGACCCTGAAACTCTCACGCAAGCCTCTACAAGTGAGCCTACACCCCTCCCCAAAATCACAGCTCGTGTCTGAGATATAGGGTTTGGCACTTATGATATCTCAGAATCTTGTTGTGTAGGGCGGATGCCTCTATCTCCAAAATCTTACGGCCAACCACCCATTGCTAAAGTTATCAAAAAAGTAGCTATTCCTCCCCCAACATTCCTAACCCAATTCCAACATGGACGGTTATTGGAAGAGGAAACTATTGAGGACATCTCTTCTTGGCTCTACAAGGAGAAAGAACCAGTCACAATACCAGTCAAGCAATATGGCAATGGCTTAAGGATAGTGAAAAACATGGGCTATAAAGGCAAAGGTGGCCTTGGGAAACAGAATCAAGGCACTATGGAGCCCATTGTGGTAACAAAGAAGCTAGACAAGAAAGGATTAGGATTTGGTAAGAAGGTACCACGCGCCTCGGACATCGAGTATATCCTCGACGAGGTAGCTGACAAGTTTCCTGCCGATTCGACATCTACAGAGGATATCATCGATGACTCTTCCCTCCACATAACCAATCTATTCGCAGAATCCTCCATTTTTACACTATCCTCTGTATCCTTAACTTCTACCACCAGCACCCAGAATGTCACACTTGTCTACCCTGAACTTTTTGATTGGGACCAACAAGGGGCCCCCGTTATAGATGTCTTTCAGAATGACGAAGCTTTAGCTGAATTCATGGGACTTCGAGAAGGTATCCCTCTTGGCGATCACAAGGCAAGTTTTGTAATGGAACTTGAGCCCACGACTTATTTTGGTGAGAATGCCAAATCCTCTAGTCGCAAAAGCGCACATAAAGAAAGATCTCTAGGTGAAAACCACACTGTGGCACCTCCTGATCATAAAATAGTAAAAATAAAGGACGTATCCAAAGGTGAAAACCCAACTGTGGCACCTGAGGATGGAGGATTTGACCTTCCCTTACCTTCTAAGTATCAAGAGAAATCAGCTCTACTAGTGGAAGATTCTACAGAGATCAACCTAGGTACAGAACAGAATCCAAAGACAACATTTCTAGCAGCATCATTATCTGATACAGAGCACAGAAACCTTAACAACTTCTTCTTGCAACGAACCATCAACTTTGCATGGACCTATGAGGATATGCCAGGGCTCGACCCTAAGCTGGTAGTTCATTATCTCATAGTTGATCCCAAGGTGAAACCAGTGAAACAGAAGTTGAGAAAAATGCACCCCCAGATAGCTCTCTTGGTGAAAGTGGAAGTACAAAAGCTATTAGACGCAAAGTTCATACGACCTATCGACTATTCAGATTGGGTCTCAAACATTGTACCTGTGTCTAAACCTAATGGGCGCATCCGCATGTGTAATGATTTCAGAGATCTCAATAAGGCATGTCCTAAAGATGACTTTCCACTACCAAACATTGACATTATAGTGGACTTGACAGCAGGTCACGAGATGCTTTCTCTCATGGACGGATTCTCGGGTTATAATCAGATAAGGATAGCTGAAGAAGACCAACACAAAACAACCTTTACTTGTCCTTGGGGCAATTACTGTTGGTGTGTTATGCCATTTGGTCTCAAGAATGCAGGAGCAACCTATCAGCGAGCTATGACAGTGATCTTCCACAACCTATTTCATCACATCATGGAAGACTATGTGGATGATATATTGGCTAAATCTTCTAGAGCAGAACATATACAGGTCCTAGGATAGATCTTTGACAGGCTTGAAAAATACCAAGTAAGACTTAATCCTAAGAAGTGTGTCTTCGGTGTCACATCAGGGAAGCTGTTGGGATACATAGTATCTCGTAGGGGCATCGAAGTAGATCCAGCAAAAGTAAAGGCTATAGTGGAGATGCCTCCACCAAAGAACCTTAAAGCATTAAGGAGCCTCCAAGGAAGGTTACAGTCCATCAAGCGTTTCATATCACAGCTAGCAGATAAATGTCAACCCTTTCAGCACTTGCTCCGAAAGGATGTCTCGTTTCGATGGGACAACAAGTGTCAGGCAGCATTTGATCAACTTAAGGAGTATCTAGCTACACCTCCAGTATTGGTTCCACCAGTTGCGGACAAACCCTTGATATTGTAGATCTCCACTACAAATTCGGCCCTAGGGGCCCTGCTAGCACAAAATGATGACTCAGGCAGAGAGCACGCAATTTATTACATCAGTAGAACCTTGGTGGGATACGAGCTCAATTATTCACCAATGGAAAGGGCTTGTTTAGCAGTAGTGTTTGCCTCCCAAAAGTTGTGACATTACATGATGAACCAACACACAAATCTGATAGCCAAGATTGATCCCTTGAAATATCTACTAGCAAAAGCAGCTCTCACAGGCAGACTGGCTAAATGGGTTATGATCCTTAGTGAGTTTGACATTGAATACATAGATCGTAAGGCAATCAAAGGACAAGCCCTCGCAGATCAACTAGCAGAAGCACCTATGAAAGATACACATCCTATGGTAGCAGACTTTCCTGATGAGAATCTCTTCACTCTTTCCAACTCCATAATGTGGAAATTGTACTTTGACGGTTCTTACACACAGCATGGATCAGGAGCCGGTATCTTATTTGTTACACCTCAGAATGACTACATTCCAAAGTCATATCGGCTAGCATTCACTTGCACCAACAACATAGCCGAGTATGAAGCACTCCTCATAGGTCTCAACACAGCAGTTCAATGGGACATCACAGAATTACAAGTATATGGAGACTCACAGCTAGTCATCCGCCAAGTCACAGATGAATACCAAACAAAGGATGAAAAGTTGGTCCCCTACAAACAACTAGTGGATGCCTACAAACCACATTTTTCTAGCATCACATTTGAGCAAATTCCAAGAGAGCATAATAAAGCTACAGATTCTATGGCTTCTGTAGGGTCACTGATTGACATGCCTGCAAATACACACAAGTGTGAATTCTTGATCGAACAATTGTTGATACCAGCCGTCGATGTTCCTGTTACTGAAATCATCTGCGAACTTGTTGGTCCCAATTCCCCATGGTACGAAGATATCTATGAATACCTCAAAAATAATACCTTTCCCCCTGACCTATCATCCACTCAACGCAAAACCTTTATCCGTCGATCCTCTCGTTACATCATTCTGGGTGATACACTATATCGCCGGAGTCTCGATGGTATCCTCCTACGATGTCTTAACGCGGAAGAAGCCGAAGCTACCTTACGAGACATACATGAAGGTGTCTGTGGCGCACATTCTATCGGTCCTAATCTTGCTAAGAAGATACTTAGAACAGGTTATTATTGGCCTACAATAGAGCAAGATGCCGCACAGTTTGCTAAGAAGTGTCTACAATGTCAGCAGCATGGAGATTTGATTCACGCACCAGCTCATGAGTTACAACCTGTGACAACTCCATGGCCTTTTTCTCAATGGGGTCTCGACCTTGTAGGACAAATCCACCCTTCCTCCTCCAATGGCCACAAGTTTATCATTACCGCCACTGAGTATTTCACGAAGTGGGTGGAAGCCATTCCTATGACCTATATCACCGGTAAGCAAATAGCCAAGTTTATCCTAAACTACCTCATATGCCGGTATGGTATTCCCCAAGCCATTGTCACTGATAATGGGAGACCATTCAAGAACCAAGATGTCCGTGCCTTATGCATACAATACAATATCCAACATCGCTTTTCAACTCCCTACTATCCGCAGAATAACGGCCACGCTGAGGCTTCCAATAAAACCATTCTCAAAATCCTCAAGAAAACAGTCAATGAAGCTGGTTGTGATTGGCACTTGCAACTCAATCCCGCCTTATGGGCCTACCGCACTAGTATCAGAACACCCACTGGTGCCACACCATATGCCTTGGTCTTTGGCTCTGAAGCCATCCTACCTATAGAGGTCAAGATCCCATCACTCAGAGTATCCATGCAGGACCTAATCGGCGGAGATGAGTATCGCACTTCCAGATTAGCTGAGCTTGAACTACTAGATGAGAGGCGTCTTGCCGCACTTAATCATCTCCATGTCTATCAAAATCGCCTCCGGCGTAATTACAACAAAAAGATCAAAGAAAGACGGTTTCAAGTTGGTGATCTTGTACTTAAGGAGAATTAGAGAAATCAAGTAGATCGAGAGAAGAAGGGCAAGTTTGAGCCTAATTGGTTAGGTCCCTTCATTGTCACAGCAGCATATGGATCGGGAGCTTATACTTTAGCTACACCTGACGGCATTCCTCTAGATGAGCCACTTAACAGTGTCCATCTCAAGAAGTTCTATGCCTGATCCTCAGAGTATTCCCACAAAAAATCAAAAAAAAATCAAAAAAGTCAAAAAAAAATCAAAAAAAAAATCAAAAATCAAAAATCAAAAAAATCAAAAATACAAAAATCCAAAAAAACATTCATCCTCTGGTGAAAACCTGGCAAACAGGCGCCTTGGATAAGTACCATAGTGAAAACCTGGCAAACAGGCGCTATGCGTAGAGTCAGCATCCATCATCTATCAAGTCTTGTCCACTCCTTGTCCAGTTCGCAACCTGCTTCATCCATCCATTCGTAATAAAACCATTGACTTTGTTTGCATTTCCATCTCCCTATCTAGTATAGCTTGGAAATTTGTCAATGTCCATCATCGTCATCCCACGTCTTGATCTGTGTCTACAGTTCACACTGTCTGGTCCTAGGTCAAGTCTTTTGGTGTCTTCTTCAGCAGTCACCCCTACAGTTTCCTCTACCAGAATGGGGGCAACTCTTTCCTTAGCTTCAGTCTAGGATTGGTTCCTTGTTCGTGGTTCGCAGCGCATACTTCAATCTTGTCTCATTTCCACAGGTAACACCCTTTAACGGACACTTCGCTCCTACGATAAGGCTGTTATCTTTTCAACACTTGTTCTACATCATCACCTCCACCAGAACTACATATCATCTCTTCTCAATCTTAAGGTACCTTGATCCCATGGATATGGGTATGTAGGCAGTCTGGAATACGAAGGACGTTTCCAGTACTCAGGTACATAAGATCTCCCCCTTCCACCTTGACCCATTCATCACTCTATCCAGAACTACATATTTATCACGTTCATCTTCCATCGTAGGTGTGCCTTGATCCCGTGGATATAGGGTATGTAGGCAGTCTGGAATACAAAGGATGTATCCAGTACTCAGGCACACACGATCCACCATTCTCCGCCCGTTTCAATCCATTAGCACTGTCACCCTTCTAGTCTTCCGTTTGTCAAAATCCATTCGCCTCGACTTGACTAACTCAAGCAGCAAGCTAGCGCATCCTTTCAAAGCAAAAGTCCTTAACAAACTTGAAGCAAAGAAGCTTCCTTCCAGAGTCTTCTACTGTCCTGCATACCGATTGCCAACATCAGCTAAGTACCGCTTAACTAAGCCCTAGATCAACAAGCTTGTCTTCTACGAAGTGTTCCATTGTCGAGACCAACACACGCGTCTCCTGCGACATGTGGCATTTCCTGTAGTGAGACATTGTCTTTTTAGGTAGATAGCCCCCTTTAATGGACACAGAGTTCCTATGATAAGGCTGTTATCTTTCCTATCCAATCTATCCTGAACAACCTCTTTGGCAAGAGAATATGTTGGCTGTATTTTTACTTTGTAAGTCAGTCAATTTGTGTTATGGTTTATCTTTTGTTCCTTTCCCAATACTTATTCAAAACTACCCTGGTTTATCTATAATCTTGGTATGTTGCGATGCAGTATGGATTGGGGGCATAGTCATTGCTTTCTGTGTGCCGTGTTTGAGGAATGATCTTTAGTATCATTCTTAGCATTCTATTTATCTTGTGTGTGTTACGACCTAGCATCTTACATATTAATATTCTTCTTGCATTTACATGTATTGAAGTTTATTTTATGTTCAAGACTATGGTTTATTCACATGTTCCAACAAGGTTATATGCTATCTAAAGAGATCTAAGTTCAAACCGCTTGCTTGCAGAGTCAACGTCCACGCACTCGGATATTACTGCACCTTGGTCTTTTATACCTTGGTGGCGAACTATCCACGTGCTATATCAAACTAAGGATTGCTCTTTATATACAAATGTGAAGCCATTGCAACAAGCTCATTCATCCATTCCCACACCCTTTATATCATTTTCATTGCAGTAATCGATCAACAGTCTGCGTCCTCCATCTCCTCCTGTTCTCTTCTCTGGTGCATATCTACAAAACCCACATGTCAGATATCACTAGTCATCACATCTATATCATCATACATCTATATCATCATAAATCTTTGGTGCATATCTGCAAAACCCACATGTCAGATATCACTAGTCATCACATCTATAAGCATCATATAAGCAACATATGTCATCACATGAATCCATAATCATACATACATATCATCACATCCATGACATCAGATAATGCATACACAAAAGCATGAACAGCAGTGAATCGAACAGATCATCATATATATATATATCATATAATGGTCATCATAATACCAAGTGTCTGTGTCTACATCAATAGTACAAAATGTGTATACATCCAAATATACATCAATATGGTACATCAAGGCTATCAAGAGCCCTCAAAATATACATCAGAATGCACACAGGCATCTGTCCAAAATAATACAATATGATACGATGTACATGAGTATGCCCTAGTGCGTAGAGCTACCCTCCTGCTGTGGCCCCTGGCCTCCCCCTGTGCTCGGTGGAGGTCCCCCTGATGGTCCTCCTCCTCCCCCTGGCGGAAAAAGTGGCCCTCTGACCGAGGATGCTGACTGCCCTGTCCTCCGAGATCCGGATGCCCCAGATCTGCTCCTGTCTCTATAGCTCGGTGCTTGCTGAGCTGCTGGCACCGCACCCACATACAGGCCCCTATAGTACTCTGCCTCCCGGCCAGCTAATACCAGCTCACCCTGCACTCGGACGAGCTCACTGTATAGGGTCCTCTGGTCTGCACCCAGTGCACGGCGTGCCTCCTCTCTCTCCCGCCTCACTCTAAAGAGTGTAGCCTCTACTGTCAGCCATAGCTATACCTCGGCATCTCTCTCTCGTCTGGCCTGTGCTACTGCCTCGGTGTCGGCTGTTGGTGCGGCCGGTGGCTGCATCTGTGCCTGTGCCTGTGCATGCACCTGGGCCTGTAGCTGTCTGTAGGCCTGCACCTGTGCCTATAACTGTGCCTGTACCTGTGCCAGGGCTGTTTGTGCGGCTGTGGCTGCCTGTGTCTGTGCCTGGGCTGTGGCCTCTGCCTGTCTCGCCTCTGCCCGCGCTGTATCTCTGTCTCTCCTCAGTCTAACCATCCGGAGCTCTAGTCGAGTCCTCCGGGCTATCTCCTCCTGCAGCAATCACTCGGCCCTCTGCAGATCAGTCTCTATGACTGGGCCCAACGCCTCCGCCATCTCAACATCCTCCTGCTGGCTGCCTGCCTGCTGTCCACCTGCCTGCTGTCCGGCTGCCCTGGCCTGCCGCCTCCTCCTGGCCTCTCCGCCAAGTACTAACACCTCTCCCACTGCCCCTACTACACCTGGTGTAGTCAATCGCATCGGCCTGTGAGTCTGCCAGTACTGGTCATAGTTTGGTAGTGTCCCTGGGTCTGCCAGCCCAGAGTCCCAATCCCATCTCACGGGGATAAGTCCCCGCACCTCTGCTAATGCTGTCGCCACCGGGATCACTGCGTCCCAGTCTCCTGTCTCTCTCCGCGTCCTGGCATGTGTGGCCTCCCCCACTGGTAGCCCCTGTGGTAGTCCAAACTGTCTCAGTACCCGCTCCGAAAGATATCTCTCTATCATATCTGTCCGTCTACCGAACAGATAGCGAGCCTGTCTGCAGTACATGAGCTACTCGTGCTCATCTGGCCACTCCTCGCATAGTAGCCACGGCCTCCAGATAAATATGTCCATCTCATCGATCTGTCGCTACCAGTAGCTGACAGATCCCATCCTCCTGTGTGTCATCACTCCATCATATAGAAACGCATACGGCTCCCCTCTGTCTCGGTGGCGCTGCGCCATGGGTCGAATGACTGGAATGTGCTCCCACGCCCACACCTGTAGTAAGGTCACCCCTGCTGAGAGGCTCCTACCTCTCCTGTATACACAGTAATGCATATCATGGTATAACTGTCCTAGGACACAAGGCCCCCACGCATACTGTCGGCCATGTGTAAACATCCCGGATAACACTGTCCCCCAACCAACTGATAAGCCTCTAGATCTCCTATCTGGGCACAGGAAGCCGCCGATCAATGATGCCACTATCCAGCGGATCCTATCGCAGAGTCTCGGGACGTCTGCCCATCGGATCTCCCCATCGTCTATCCATAGGTCGTCTATGCAGAAGACCTCCTCCAAGCCTACCTCGCCCCATGCCGGGTCGAAGTCCACTATCTCTCCATCAATCCGAATCTGCAGGATGCGATATACATCCTCCAGTGTCACTGTAGCCTCCCCTGTCAGGAAGTGAAATGACGAGGTCTCGCTGTGATACCTCTCCACGACTGCTGTCACTAGGGCGAGATTCGCCCTAATGTGTGTGAGGTGTGCTACATGCCATAGCCCTGCATGCTCTAAGAACGCATCCTCCTCCCAGGTCAACTGAACAACCTCGTGCGCAATCACGTGGTGTCGCTCCCGCGACATCAACGGTGGCAAAATCCTCTGCATCCATAAACATATCACTTGTCAGTTTCATAACCAAATCCCTCAAAACCTATCTACCCATTGGCTATGCTATACCCCACCCCTGCCATCCCTTTTCCCTCTTGTCAGCTAGGCTAGGCATCTCTCCTCTAGGCCCCCCCATTTTACTAAACCCTAACTTTTTCTTCTATCTAGCCAGAAGCGCTTTGTTTATGCAACCGCGCTGTTTCTCCCAGCCAAACGCGCTTCACTACTTATCCAGCTGCGCTTTGATTTTTCCTCCCATGTGCGCCTTGTTTTTCAAGCGTGCTAACACACTATGCCAACTGCGCCGCTCTGTTTTACCAGAAGCAACGTGCTTTCTCCACATACCCGCCACCCGCGCTAACCTACCTTGCTAGGTGCGCTGCACCACCATACCAGAAGCGCTGCGGATTTTTCCACATGCGCTGCGACGCTACCCACATTAACTAGATGCGACGCGATTTCACCAACAGTGCTACGCCCGGCCACCAGACGCGCTGCGGCACGCCAACAGCGCGCCGAACGACTACCATACGCGCTGCACTTTCCTAGAGCTCTTTTGGCTCAAAATGTTGACCCCCCCAAACCTAGCCCTAATCTACCCCTAATCGACAAATTAAAAGGGGGTTTTCGATCACTTACCGCTGCCGGAGCTCCTGCTGGCCTCCCATAGGTCTGCACCAGCTCCGCCCGATGTCTGTGCACAGGAATCGGCATCTCTCTCCGCTGGCTGCTCAACTCTCTCTCCACTAAGTTTAGAAACTCTTGTCTCTAAATTTAGAATCTCAATGGGTGCAAATGAGGATTGTGGTCCCCATGGGACCTATTTATAATGCCCCCACCCTTTAAGTTTTTCTTTCCCCCCTGTTTCTGCTTTTTCTTCCTCCTGGTCGCACACCTTTCTAGTCGAGCGTCAACGCCTTTCCTCTGTCGCCTCCCTGTCTTCCTGCTCGAGGGGGCATACGCTGGGGCAACTACTTACAATGGGGCATAAAAATTGTATTACATCTTCAACAATCGTTTTCTTTGACGCAACGCTACATGCTGCATTGCATCAAAGAGGGGCAAAATGTAGACACCCTAAAATTACCAAGTTGTCGCATCACTTGCATTTCGTCATTTCTTCCAAATCACCTGCATTTCAAACGTTAATTAAATAATCTAATTATTTAATTAATTTCATCAAATTCTTCTAAATCTCCTAAATTCAACATTAATTAAATAAATTCTCGTTATTTAATTAATTAAATCAAATTCCTCTATATTCTTCCACAATTAAATAATTATAATTATTTAATTTGATCATTATCCTCCTTCCAAAATTCACATCCACATTAATTAAATATATCCCATTATTTAATTAATTCATCACAAATTCCCTCTTATCTAAAATTAAATAATTCTTAAATTATTTAATTAAATCAAATTTATTCTTCCAAAATCATGCACAACAATTAA
Organism: Cunninghamia lanceolata; assembly: GCA_027924645.1. Classification (NCBI taxonomy): domain Eukaryota; kingdom Viridiplantae; phylum Streptophyta; class Pinopsida; order Cupressales; family Cupressaceae; genus Cunninghamia; species Cunninghamia lanceolata. Next base: position 8,860,699 of record BSBN01000082.1, read on the forward strand.
ATAAATTTATTTATTTAATTTGCTTTTAAATCTTCTAAATTAAATAATTCTAATTATTTAATTACTTCTTCCAAAATATCTTCTCTAAATTTAAATAAATCAATTATTTATTTAAATTGCTTTTTCTTCTAATTTGAGTTATCTCTAAAATAACTCAAGCTTTCTTGCTCATCAATTAAATATTTCTATATTTAATAAAGCAAAATATCTTCTATTCTCATGCAAATCTCTTCTTCTTGTTTTAAATCACTTAACTGATTGCTTTATTCTTTTAATTGATTTATTTCTTCAGTTAACTCATTCTTCTATTCTTGATAACTCCTCTCATGCAAAAGCAAGCAAGACACATGTCTTCTTCTCATTCGTTGCACATTCCTCAACTTATCTCCTCCATTGATTCTTCTGAATTATCTGGACCATTGATCGATTTTCCTTGAAATCTATATAAACCCCCCTCATCTCCTTCATTAGCTCTCTCTCTTCGATCGTATTCTCAGGCATACTTAACAGAGCTTCGAGCATACACAACGCGTCGATTGAGCACTATAACGATCTTTTGACATTGATCTCTTGAGCACATACTTGCTTGTTGCAGCCATGGCTTTGCAACTACATTGAGCAATCCACATATCTCCAAAAGGGAACAATACAGGTTTTGGTAAGAGCTTTCATTTGTCTTTGATTGGTGATTTATGGCTTTTACTTAGATTCGTTTCCTTTATGTTATTGGATTCTTTGGTTTTATTTAGTTTAGATTTAATCCATTTTTCCATATACACAGATAGTATTGTGATAGTAAATCAATGGAAAAGCATGAGGTCACTTGAATTGAAGGCCTAAAATGTAAACTTGCTTTTAGTTTTGATTCGAATAAATGCATCTAAACTGGGTTGCAATTTTTTATTGTTTTGAGGTAGTGTTGCCTGTGTGAATGTGTATACTTGATTAGTTATTTTGTGTGGAGATTTTATGGTTTTGTTTGAGAGAGAGGAGAACCTTTTGTCTAGACCAAATGGTATCAAAGCTAGAGGTTCTAAGTTCATAGGCAGAGCACCGAATGTGAGGCAACCTATGCAAGGACCTGTGGGTGGAGAGTGAAGTGGTAGAGGAGAAGCTCGTGTGAGGGCTATTGCAAGTAAGGGAAGTCCTAAGCTGTGAGAGAGCTTGAAGATACAAAACAAATTATTTTGCAGATTGAGAAAGTGATGTGGATTGTAGATTGAGAGAAGATTGCAACAAATAAGATGGGTATAGTCATAAGGAAGAGGCCCATGATATGGGAAGGTTGGAGGAAGTATCAAGAGTGAAAGACTCTTGGGATGTTGGTAGGTATATGTGAAAGATTAGATAGAGATTGAGCTGATTGGAAGCATGGCAGTGTGATGAATTGGTCAAGCAAGATGAAAATTTGTGTAGCAATGATTGAAGATGAAAAGATGGGCAGCAAGAATGAAGAGGAGAAAGATTCAGCGATGGAATACGAAGAGGTTGCAGCGAAAGATGAGATAGAGGATGAGGTCGCAACAAAAGAGTAAAAGATAATGATGCAGGCGATGGTAAATTCACAGCAGTGAATGAAGAGGTAAATCTTGTTGCATTTTTGGATGATGCTTTTGTACTTTTGTTTGATATAGACAAGGTTGAAGAGTGTGGAGAAGAACCTTTGGAAATATTCAATTTCCATAAGGTATTCGATGAAGATTTATATGATGTAGGTTGTATGAGTGACATGAGAGTTTGGTGGAGGAGGTTAGTTACTAGTGGGCTAGATCTCATTAAGGAGAGGAGAGGAGAGATAATTTGGAAGAGGAGGACAACACATGGTGGATGTGAATCGACAAGAGGAGAGAGGAGTAGTGTATGGAGTTGTGGGAGGAAGATGATAGTTGTTCCGGCATGGTGTTGGAAGAAGAGGAAGAAGGATTGATCTATGCACATATCCCAACGATGGAGTTTTATGTAGGTTGGTTGCAACCTAAGGGGTGATTCTATCACTCAACTCCACTTTTGTGAGTCTATGCTCACAAACTTTTACCTAGTGTGTCTTATGCAAGAGCACCTGGGTGCATGTGCAATCGGCACCACCCAAAAAAACTTTAGTTGTTTATTTCCATTTTGTCTTTCTTTAGTTTTGTTTGGTTTGGCCTTCTATGGTTTTTCTTGGTACTATGTGTGTTTTGCACAATCAAGGAGGCAGTTTGACAATGTTGCTTTAATTCAATCCCGATGCGCGTGAAGTTAGTTTCTGTAAAACAATTATTCTGGGAGTTTGGTGAAGTTTCATGACAAATCCTTTGACAGGCAAATTTTTGATTCCATTCTAGAATTATACACAAAGGTTTCGTGAGAAAATACCTTCAGGTTTTGAAGATTTTATCATTATCTAACTTTTGATGGCAATTTGGTGAAAATGCAAAATATAGAGTTCTGTGGCACTTGAGATCAAATGGATTGGTTGAAATATTAGGAACATTGAAACACATGTCTCTACAATTTTTTGGAAGAATCTGAGCTCCTAGCAAAGAGTTATGACATAAGTCAGTTTTCAGCTTTGGCACCCATCACAGTGGCACAATTAAAGTTTTCCAGCTCTGTAAGGTATGATTTGGATTGAAATTGAATGTCTAATGTCTTTGTAGTAGAAAGAGCTTGTTTAAAAGATTTAGTCAAATTACAATAAGTCATGGAAACAATTGTTGTGCCAAACTGAATGACACTCAAGATGAAATTAAATGTAATATTCATTGTTGGTAAAAGATCCTTTTCATTATATTAAAGGCTTTAAAAACAACATATTTGAAAAAATATTTATAAAGTTGCTCAGAATAAAGAAGACTTTATTCACCAAAAAGTCTATGTGGGAAAATGATGAGGAATGACACCTTAATTAAGGTCATTCATTATGAATAAAATGTAGATTTCTATCTATTAGTAACACCTACAGGATGAGGCTCATAAAGGGGGTTGAACGCCTCTGTTTGAGGTGCATTTTAAGGCAATAAAAAAATATATAAAGAAAACCAATGTGAGATGAAATTGAAATGCCTCTATGAGGCTTAAAAACTCATGCATTATGCAGCTCCAAAAGAGGAATAAAAGCACCTCTTTGAGGCTATAGTTGGAAGGTATTTGGTAGCACAAACATTTGGGAAAATGAAGTACCAATGTCAAAAGAGTAGAAGAGAAAAGAACTCAACACAAAACACTGCTAGTAATATGCATAGAGGAAGATAAAGTTGGGTTCACTGTTAATAAATTAAAATAGAAAGAAGGAAATTAGGTTTAGCATACCCAAAGAAAGAACAAAACATTTTTTAGAAGAGCAAATTGGCTGCCAAACAAGAAGGAGAAGTAGGTAGCCAACAGAGGAGAGAAAAGAGAATTAGCTAGTATTGTGATAGTAAATCAATGGAAAGGCATGAGGTCATTTGAATTGAAGGCCTAAAATGTAAACTTGCTTTTAGTTTTGATTCGAATAAGTACATCTAAATTGGGTTGCAATTTTTATTGTTTTGAGGCAGTGTTGTCTATGTGAATGTGTATACTTGATTAGTTATTTTGTGTCAAGATTTTATGATTTTGTTTGAGAGGGGGGAAAACCTTTTGTCTGCACCAAGGGGTGACCTAACTTGCTAAAAGGGGTGATCCTATCATCTTTTCCATGCATGATTTCCTCTAGTTTTAGCCTAGTTTGGCTCTATTTTTATTTCTTGATTGTGAGCTTTCTCATGCATAACTGATTGTTCCAATCTATTCTTATCTCCCAATCAGTTCATTGTTATCTTCCAATCATTCTTCTATGATCTTCTCTCCAACCTTTGTTCACTTCCAATTAGAGCTAAATCACTCTTCAATCAATCCGTGTTAACTCCCTAAGCACCACCATCTTTGGTGTGGATTCTAAACCTACAAATACCCCTCACCTCTTCATTATTTTTCATGCTGGGAATGTTCTTCTCATCTTCACAAGATTTTTCAAGCTTCTTCATAGGCCTTTGAGCCTCTTAGTCTATTTCTTTATTTTTTTAGTTCTTGCAGAGCTTCAAAGCTTTCACTTTAGAGGAAAATTCATTATTGCATTCTTAGTTTTCTCAAGATTTTGCAAATAGTTGCCCCCATTTCATTTTTAGACATAGATTTAAAGCTCAAGCTATTCACTTTTCCATAGCATCCATATGCTTGATTCAATTTATTTTATTTTTTAAATTTCTATATTTTCAAATCTCATAGCCATTTTATTTTCATATCTCCATTTTATCCCTATTGCCAAGAGGAGGACCCCACTTCTACAGAGGAAGGAATGGTTGCCAAAAGGACTTCTAATAACTCACACTAGGCACTGCCACCTAATTCATCTAGGTTTTTCAACCTTTAATAGTAATTAGATCAAATCTTGCTCTTGAGAAAGTAACATACTGCTTGGTTTTCTCTTGTAGGAAGTTTTAATTTTATTTCTTAGAGTAATTTGTATTTAAATTGCTTATATTTGTTTGAATTTCTTTCCTAGATTAATTTCTTTGCATTGCATCTAGATTAATTTCAATTTTAAATTCATTAGATTATATTATAAAAATAAACCCACAAAAACATAGTTTAGATTGCATATGAAAAACATATAGTTTACATTCATTTTCTCTTTCAAGATAATTAAATCATTTTGAAATTAAAAAAAAGGAAACAAAATATTGTTTTGCATTCATATAGGATTGTATTCATAAAAAAAACACCAAAAACACTAGAAAACACAAAAATAAAATCAAGAGATCAAGCAAACCCTTGATTTCATCATGAGGTCAACAAAGTTAAAATAGTCAAAGTCAACAAATTCAAACATTCAACAAAACGAATCAAGTTTTCATCAACATCACAAAATTCATAATAATTTTAGCCAAACATACATCACACAATCAACCTAACTACGATCCATAACATTCTACTCCCTTGTGAATAGAACAACACCCTAGTTATACCTCCACTTGACTGGCCCTTTCCATGAGACTAAGAGTCACTAGGTGGTCATCCATAGCCAGGATATGTTTCATGTGTTGTGTTGGAGTCTAACTCACTTGTGTTGTGTCTATGTCACTTTCTAAACAACACATATTTTGGTGAACCCAACATGAAGAGTAAAACTGCTTGGTTGAGCTTTTGGTGTTCCTATCACTTTGATCTCATTCCCATTTTCATCCTACTTTTAATGCTATATTCACCATATTTTAGTGAACTTGATGTGAAACAACAAAAACCTCTGATGGGATCTTTCACATTTTTGGACATTTCTTCCATTCCACTTTCATCTCTTACTTCCATGTTCATATCACTCATTTTGTAGTGTTTCCTAGCACCCCCAATCTAGGACAAAATCACACAGTGTCTAAGGGAGCTTCCCCTCCAATGCAACTAGCACACCTTTAGATTTAATAGCTCCAATCTCAAAGTAATTAGACTTTGAAGACTCAAATTCAAAGGGAATCAAATAAGATCCCTACAAATTTGATCAAATCAAAGTACACTAAGAGAGCATCTAGTCTAAGATCAATTTATAGGACCAACCCATAACAAGTCATAGTAAAACAATCACCTGAATGGACAATGGCACAATCCATTAAGAGTAGATCTTACAAGAAGCTTGGGAGGCACAAAAATCCATGCATGTAGCACATCAAGATAAAATATCTATGGTAGGTCAAGTTTCATAAAAAAGAACAAATGGAACCACTCAAACCCTAATAAAAAATAATCCACTGCAAGGTGGCAAAAATCAAAGAATAGACAAAGCCTCACCCACGTACCTTATAGAAACCTTGGTCTAATAGATTATGACCCTTGAGGCTAGAAGCATTGAGCAATATTGCCAAAATAAAATTGAGGAAATACCTAGGGCATAGGGAAATCCTTCCATTGACAAAATCAAATCAAACCAGGGGGCAACCCAAAATCCCCCTCATCTGAATTTCCATTCCCACAACACATGTAATGAATCATTCATGTATCCCTTCCCCTCATCATTCAACATGACAAATTTTATCCAACAAGTGGGATTTCTATAATGCAAAATCAACCACAAATAATCCCACTCAATTTTCAAAACATAAACATGACACCATCCAGTTATCCAACTCTCTCTAGATATCAACAAACTAGCATACCCTTTCAAGTACAACAAGAGAAACAAGATCCACTTGTAGAGATAATGTTTTGAGGAACAAAACCTTCTACACATAACCCCCTCTTAGGAACATACCTCGAGTATTTAAATGAAACTCTTGACTACAACATTTGTCATGTCATACTACCACATCCTCTTCCCGAGCTTCCAAAATTTTAAGGAAAGGGTGATCCCAACTCTTATATCAACACCCACATCATAGTAGTGCAGGAACTCGTTCCTTGGGGTGGAGTGGTAGAAAAGATTTTTCCAAAGATTTTGGAAGGTATTTCTCTAGATTAGTACTATTGACTTTGAAAATCATTGATCCACTCATTTAGGAAAATTATCAATCAATTTGTGGCTACCTTTGACATAAATAAACTGGTCAAGATAGGAATATGAGAATTTTCAATGATAAAAAAAGAAACCAATGAGTTGGTTGCACATTTTGTCACACAATGGAGGAATGTCCTCTACTCTTCAACTAGCACACCAAGCATGGATCATAGGGAACTTTGTGATCTCATGTTACACACACTCAATAGTGACATATGAAAACAAGTCCAAAAACTCCCTTATAAATCATATGAAGAAGCACTTGAAAGTGCCCTTAGAATTGACCAAGTTGCTATTGATAGTGGAAGAAGGCAGTATGATGTCAATGGAAGGTTGGTAAACCACAATAACAATAACAAATCCTTGACAAAGAATCAAAACATAGATGGGTCAATAGACACTTTTGTTGAACACCCAAAATACTGAGAGGGGGGGTGAATCATTATTTTATTAAACCTTTTACTTCTTAAACTAGTAATCCATTTACCGCATGCAATAATAAATAAAATTAAACATAGAAGCAACCACAATGCATTACACATGAACACCAAGATTTTTACGTGGAAAACCCAAAACTAGGAAAAACCACAGTGAGTGTTAGCTCACAATATATTATGTAGTAACAATACCGAATTACAAAGAAGGATCACTGCCTTAGGGATCACTTCCCAAAAGAAGTGGTCACTGCCTAGAAAAAAGGAAGAAGGAAGGAGGTGGCTCATTGCCAAAATGAATTTCTCTGATTGCATCTAGGAATGCATGGTTACAGTTCTAATGAAGCTCATAAATACTATCTCAAAACTCTTCATCTTGACTACTCTATTTCACTACTCTGCTTTTACATTAAGCTAGATCTCTCTTCTTCTTCTCTTATCGCCTTTACTGTACTTCACATATCACCACCACATTCACATTCACATGCACCATTATCTAAACACTAAATTTGATCCTATATAAATATCTACAACTCTTAGATTATTCATATTAGGTCAGCCTACAAAGATATAGCATGTAGTCATGCCTTATGTAACTTGTCAGCCAAATACATTCACCATGATGCACAGTGGACCCAAAAAATGTTTGAATCACATTCACATATGTTGGATTTACTATAGAAACACTTAGAATAAGATTCCAAACAATAGATCTTACCACATACACATCACACTGTCATGTCAGCTTTAAACACATACTGTTGCTGACTCAGTCTATCTATCAGACTACATCTTTCACTGTGGACCACAATACTTGGTTAAAGTCATACCAGAGACTCCTTAGATATCATAGATCATAACTCTAGAACTACAAAGAAAAATATCCTTTTGCAGTAAAACATGGGCCACAAGAACACATGCCTTATCATAGTCAAGTTCTACCAAACCGAGTAGCGATACTTGGACACTCACAACTATCTTTCTGATGGATCTCAGAGCTTGTAACTCTAAATTTAGACACTTCATACAAGTGTTTACAACACCTCAAAACCACATAATAATATATGCAACACTAGAGGAATGCAGACCAAATCACCTAAGTGTTCTACTCTAAATAGCATGATATTATGTTCTATCAGATTTAGGTTGTTTGAAGATATGCTTCCGGTACTTATCAAGAGATAAAATCTTGGATACAAAATCACCTAAGGAATGAAAACAACATACTATAACTACATGATCTGATCTTCAATTGCAGACCAATGCCAGCCATTTCATTGTCTCTCTGTCACTGTGTCTATGTATTGCCAACACTTAGCCAAAGTGACTAAGTCTTCTTCACCGGACCAAAATCTTTGTCTCAACCTTATTACTTTAGTTGTTTCCATTAATGGAAACACTCTCAAACATCATGCTCAGTCAAGTTTCCAACAATCTCCCCTTTTGGCATTGATGGAAACACTTGATGTGAAAAACTGTTACACTGCTCCCCCTAACTTCATGCTTCTCTTCTTACTTTTCAAATTTTTTTCACATGTTTTCATTCTCCCCCTTTGACATCAATGCAAAAAGTGTGATACAAAAATATGTACAAGTTGCCAAAACATCAAAAGTATTTTTCTACTATCCACACATATATACAAGTGAAATCATACTATCCTACTACTTTGCTGGGATAATATCTAAATAAAGTTTCCTTAGTTGAGTTACATCTTGATCCCATCTTACTTTATCATCACTCAAAACTAATATGTGTCCATTAATCTAGGATACCAAATCTTCTACCTTCTTTACAGTAGCAGGGCTCTCAGTGATTTGCCTTGTTTGTTCTACAGTTGCTACCAGTCTCGCCATGGATGCAATTTTGAATTTCACTATCTCCCGGAGCTGACTCATTCTATTTTTTATGACCTCCCTTTGGGTCTGCAACTTATGTATATTAGAATGAATGGTCTCAACTTGTGCCCTCTGATTTCCAAAAGCATCTTTCACTAGGTCATAAGTTCTAGAGATCTTCATTATTTGAGCTTCCCATCCATTTATTTTCTCTTTTATCTCCTTAGTATTTCCAAGCCATGTAAGAAAGATCTGATATATTTCACTGGCCTCTTTGATAGCAGTTTGTGCATACTCTATACTCTTTTCTAACAAAACTTTATCCTAAGAAGCTTTATCATTTAGCTCTACTAACCTTTTGTCATCAATCTCTACCCTTACTTTCTATTCTACAGCTTTTTCTAGGGGCTCAAAATGAAAATTGATTGACTCCATTAACTTTTTCATTTTTTCAATAGGGGCCAATGATGTATCTCTCCTTATTCTGGGCAACAATTTTTCAAAAATTGTTGATGCATCTTCAATCATCTCATTGTCCTCTTTATGAGATTTCAAAACCTCTTCTTGTGTAGTGGCTTGAAAAATTGATCCTAGATTTAACTTCTACAAAGGAGACATTGTTGCCAAGTTTATTGGCCCTTGCAATAACTCAAGAGCAGACAAAATCTGAGTTTCCTTTTGCTTCTCCAAAAATTCTCTCAAGGAATCAACTGTATCATTTTTAGCAGTATCTCTCCTATCTTCAGCATGAGACATCTCAGTATCTTGTCTCTCTGAAGGTTCTTCGTGAGCAAGCTCTTGTTCATTTTCCTCTTTCTAGAGCTGGTTCTTGTTTGTCATCATTTGTTTCTGGAGCAGAGTAATCTACCATCTGCTCATTGACATCTTCTCTTTGCTCACTCTGTCTTTCTGACACATTTTCTTCAGGTGTTGCCTTTTCTTCCTCAAACTTCTTTTCTCCCTTAGTTTCTTTCATCTCTTCAACTTGCTCAAAGTCTACCGAAGGAGGTGTTCCACCTTGATCCATACTCTATTCTATATTCTCTTCTTCTTTATTTCTTAAATTTTCTGGAGGAGCATCTATACTTTGTTCCATGTTCTGTTCTATATTTATCTCTGGAGTGGCATTATCAACACCAATATTATATTCCTCTTTGTCAGTGTCAACAATAGTTGGAATTTACAGCTCATGTAACACTTTTAGTGTTATCTCATTAGTCTCCTTCACCATTTTCTTAGTGTCACTAGCCATCAGAGCATTGACTCTCTTTCTTGGTTCTAAATTCATCACTGAGCTTCTTAGTGACTTTAACCTTTTCTTCTCTTGTGATGTTTGGGCAAAGTTTCAACAAGACATATTCCTTTATCTCAACATCTTTGGCCATGGCCACTTTTTTCTTGATTTCATGATGCTAGCTAAACTATTTGGTAACTCATCTACAACTTCAATTAGTGCTTTACTAAACATGTCCAAATATCTTACAACTATTGTCTCAATTATTACCTTATCTGCATTTGATCTTTCATCATACATATCAGACATGGGTTTCAGGGTTCCATGCTGAGAAAATGCATTAACTATGGCTTCCAAGGTTATTGTTGCTTAATTTCCTTTGATCTCAGTCTTCTCACCTTTCTTTTTCTTTTAGTCCTTAACCTTTTTTGAAGACTTCTCCTTTTTGCCAGAGATGGTTTCATATGCTTTCATCCTTTTTGCTTTGATTTCTTCATCTGTCTCTATTTCATCTTCTTCTTCTTCAGTTCCAAGGCTTACATATATTCTCTTTGTATTCTTTTATTTCTTTCTTTTCTTTTTCTCTTTTGGCTTTTTCTCAGGAATTTCTTTCATGACATCTACAGTCTCTACCTTTTCTTTCTCAACCTCAATAGAGGGTCTGGAGGTCTTAGAAGAAGTTGATGCTGAGGATGAGGCTCTTGTTCTTCTCCCAAAGCTAGATACAGGCTCTTCTTTCTCAAATTTCTCCTTTTTCTTCTTTAGAGCCTTTGAGGATTGTCCTTCTAGAGCACTTGCAGCCTTGGTTGCCTCAGACTTAGCTCTTATTTCTTTTATTTCTTCATCTGTAAATCCTTTACTTTTTACAAAATCATCTACCCACTTTCTTACATTTCTTTTAATTTCTGGTTTCTTCAGTTCCATGTGTACCTTGACAGATAATTCTTCAAATATCCCAAATCTTTTTTCCTTAGGATCTCTTGGTTTACTCAACATTAGGTCTACAAAACTAGTTAGGATGTCCTCTTTGACTTCAATCCCATCACTGGGACCCATACAGTTGTTGGTTTCATAGCCTCCATGAGGCATTTATCTTTGTCCACCATAAATACAATGTCCTTTTCATATTTCTTTACTATCTTTTCAAGAATCCTAGCCCTAGATTGCATTTTCTTTTGGAAATTCTTAAAATAACCCCACAATGCTACATTTTGTTTATTAACATCTGTTAAACTCTACAAATGATTTCTAATCTGAACTGCTATCGAAGAATGACTTAACCACCCAATGTTACCTATACATGGTAATTCTTTCAGGAAGTAGAACAACAAGCAGATGATCAGAGTACCATACCTAAAAGGGTACTTAGTGTCTTTTGTTCTTTTCAGATTTTCCAATAGTTGTTGCTAAAGCAACTCACATAGATCATAGTTTGTATTGTTCTTAACCATATCATATGTTGCATATATGGTTGTTGTAGAGACTGAGTTCTCTTTGTTGGAGAAGTAGACCTTGTAACCTATAACCATTGATGCAAATGTAACCGCTAGATCCTCAATATCATTTATAGTTAGTGCCCTCTTATCAAATTTTGCACTTGTCAACTACATTACTGTGTTGTTCTTCATGGCCTTCAAGGCTAGAACCTTTCTGGTGGAGCACATGCTATTTACTGCTTTAATGGCATCTATAGTGATCATGTGATTCATATCTAATCACATGAATTCATCATGAATTCTTCTTAGGGCATACCGGACCCAAGTATCTTCAGAAAACATAGGAAAATCAATCCACACATAATTTCTTCTCATGTAGGACACTGTATTCTTCCTTCAATTCCAAATCATCTCCAGTCAACTCATTCAAGTAAACTTGCCCTAGTTTCATGTGACCATACTCTTCTATGTTTGTATCAATGTATGCCCTAATATCTTCAATGTGCATAATCCCATGTGGAACCTTAGAAAATGCACCATCTAGATCATTTTCTAGGGATTTAAATGGGTGTTTCTTAAATTTGGGTTAGGGCCTCTCAGTTATCTCAACTACTTGAGGAGTTGACATCTTTACTGATTCAATATAGAAAATTTTCAAATGAGAGATAGTTGTAAATACCTTTAGTTTCTGGTTAGGGTTTCTTCGCACTAGTCACTGGATACTTGAATTCACTCTGATTTCACTACTCATATCTCTTATTCAGTCGAGTGTTTGAATGCAAAGTGTTTTTATTTTCAAATGAATTACTTATAACCCCTTTTCTTTAAAACCTAGTTGCCATAAATGCTTCATTCAAAAAGTTGTCAAACTCTTTCTCTGTTACTCACAGTCGATCAAGATTACTCCACAATTCACTGCATTAGGTTCTTTTCTGCCAGAATCTTCTTCAAAAGCTCTGTTATCTTGATTTTTATCTTATACCTTCATGTTGAATGTCAGCACCACTTTTCTAACTAGGGGAATAGGATTTTTCATTTAAGCTCCCCCTGAGCCAGAGCTCCCAATTCACTTCCCTAAGGAAGTATCTGTACTAGAGCCTAGTACAGACTCATTCTTGTTTTCATGTACTTCCTTCTTAACCCATATTTGATTCATCTCCTTCTTGATTTCTTCCGTATCAACCTTTCCCACTGATTTATTCAATTCTACCTAATTATCCTTCTTCATGTTATTGCTTATGGAGAATCTTGCAATATGTCCAGGCTTGTTGCAATTGAAGCATACAACATTTCTCTAACCATTGTTCCTTTAATTCATCCTTGATCTTCATTGGTTAGCCTTGTGTCCAAATCTATTGCATGCAAAACAATTCCCATTGAAAGATTGAGAATTCCTTCCAATATTATAGTTATTCCTTATCTGACTTCTACATTCACTAGCTCTATGACCAAACCTCTTGCATATGAAGAAGTTACCTTGGAAAGTTTGAGCATTCCTTCTATTGTTGTAACCATTCCTTATCTGACTTCTACATTCATTAGATTTGTGACCTACTTTATTGCAAGTGAAACATTGACCACAGAATGATGGAACATTTTGATTCACTCTGCTCCTACATTGAATGGCCTTATGACCAAACTTATTGCATGCATTACAATAACCATTGAAAGAGGGGTACCTTTGAGCATTTAGTTGTCTAACTGGTGGTCTTCTAGCTATGTTCTTTTGATTCTGGATCTATTTGCATTTGTCCTTGATTTCAACATTCTTTTCTTGACCGTCTTTAGAGCTTTCACCTTTCTCAAATCCCAGGCCTTCTTTGTCATAAGGATTCTTCTGACTAGCAAGTATTCTATCAAGTTGGGCAGCACTCACTCTAAATTTATCTTCTTGAATCCATGCTTTCTTTAGATCATATTTCAGATCCACCACTTCTTGTTCAAGCTTTGTACATTCTTCAGATTTGTTTTTCACCAATTGATATAGGTCTTCTTTTGATTTTGCTCTTTCTACAACTTCCACTTTCAAATCATTCAAGGTTTCATTTGCTAATATCAATTGTTCATTAACTTCCTTATACTTTTCTTTGAACTTCTTGACTTACTCCCTCAAATTTTTGATGCACTCATCTGTTTCCTTGACATTATCTTTTAGATCCCTATTTTCTATTTTAGTCTTTTTAAGATCTTCAAGAGCCACTCTGAGTTGATCTTCAATGCATTCTTATTCTATACTTTCAGTTGGATCAATTTATTTAGGAGTAGGATACCTTTTACTAGCCATGTGTTCAGACTCCAAGATCTTCCTTAAGCTATTAAACTTCTTCCAAGGAACCAGGCTCTGATACCAATTGTTGAACACCCAAAATACTAAGAGGGGTGGTGAATCAATATTTTATTAAACCTTTTACTTCTTAAACTAGTAATCCATTTACCACATGTAATAATAAAGCAAATTAAACATAGAAGAAGTAAACACAATGTATCACACATGAACACCAAGATTTTTATGTGGAAAACCCAAAACTGGAAAAAACCATGGTGAGTGTTAGCTCATAATATATTATGTAGGAATAATACCAAATTACAAATAAGCTCACTACCTTAGGGCTCACTGCCTAGGGTTCACTACCAAAAAGAAGTGCTCACTACAAGAAGGCTCACTACCCAAAAGAAGTGTTCACTGTAAGAAGGCTCACTGCCTAGAAAATGAAAGAAGGAAGGGGGTGGCTTACTGCCAAAATGAACTACTCTGTTTGCATCTAGGAATTCATGGTTATAGTTCCAATGAAGCTCATAAATACTGTCTCAAACCTCTTCATCTTGACTACTCTGTTTCACTGCTCTACTTTTACATTAAGCTAGATCTCACTTATTCCTCTCTTGTCACCTTTACTATACTTCACATATCACCACCACATTCATATTCACTTGTACCATTATCCAAACACTAAATTTGATCCTATATAAATATCTATAACTCTTAGATTCTTCATATTAGGTTAGCCTACAAAGATATAGCATCTAGTCATGCCTTATGTAACTTGTTTGCCAAATACGTTCACCATGATACACACCAAAGCCAAACAATGCTTGAATCACATTCACATATGTCAGCTCCAACTATAGAAACACTATGAATAAGATTCCAAACAACAAATATTACCATATACACATCACACTATCATGTCAGCTTTAAACATAGACTGTTGTTGACTCAGTCTATTTGTCAAACTACATATTTCACTGTGGAGCACAATACTTTCTCAAATTCATATCAGAGACTCCTTAGATATCATAGATCATAACTCTAGAGCCACAGAGCAAATTATCATTTTGTGGTAAAATGTGGACCACAAGAACACATGCCCTATCATAGTTAAGTTCTGCCAAACCAAGTAGCGATACTTGGACACTCACAACTATCTTTTTGGTGGATCTCATAACCTACAACTCTAAATTTAGACACTTCATACAAGTGTTTACAACACCTCAAAATTTCATAACAATATATGCAACACCAGAGGAATGCAGACCAAATCACCTGAGTGTTCTTCTCTAAATAGCACTGTATTCTGCTCTGTTGAACTTATGTTGTTTGAAGATATGCTTCTGGTACTTATCAAGAGCTAAAATCTTGGATAAAAAATCACCTAAGGACTGAAAACAACATACTATAACCGCATGATCTAATCTTCAACTGTAGACCAATGCCAGCCATTACACTATCTCTTTGTCGTTATCTTTGTGTACTACCAACACTTAGCCAAAGTGACTAAGTCTTCTCCACTGAACCAACATATTTGTCTCAACCTTATTCCTTTAGTTGTTTCTATCAATGACAACACTCTCAAACATCATCCTCAATCAAGTTAACAACAACTTCACCATCTAGGAATAACAACTATGATTACAACAATTATACAAATTTGGGGAACCAAAATGTCAACAACTCTCCCTCAAGAATCAACAAGCAATCATGCAAACCTTATTAAAAACCTTGAAATTAAAATCATGATAAGTATTTCTCATTTCACAAGAGAAGGGAGCATGATATTGAGTCATGTTGAGATTACCACCACTTCATATCAAACCTCTCAAAAGATCAACCATTCATGGACACATTTCCACACCCAAAAGATGAAGGAAATGGTCCCAAAAATATCAAAACACCTTTGATAAAAACACCTTAGGCCTTGTGGAATTAGACAAAGATCTAGACTTTTGTATTACCTAAGGACTAGAACAACTAGATGACACCCCAAATGATTCAAAATTTTCTCACATGCTAGAACTTCTCAAAATTTCTCCTACACATAAGAATGATCTCCTTAATGCCTTAGATCTAAGCAATCTAGTTCAAAAAACTTCAAACAAAAAGTGTTCTTGTTCCACATTTGATTTTGAAACATTACCCTCAAATGATGACATAGCTAAATAGGGTGAGTGCAAGTTCAAGACTATTCCATCAAATGTGTCATGATTGATGATGGGTCTATATGATGAATCTCAAATCACATGAGAAACTCCCATCCTTAGAATTCACAATAACCCAAGAATCTGAACCATGGTTAAGGTCAATCTTCAAATCACATTGGGACCCAAAACTCTCCCAATTGAATTTCACATCATCAATGAAGAAACCACTTACAACATTATCCTAGGAAGGCCTTGGATCCATAGGATGAGGATTGTTACCTCCACATTATTCCAAGAAATCCACTTCTCGCACATGGGACAAACCCACATCATTAAAGGAGACCTCAATCCTTTCAGTCTTTATAGAGTTGAATAAGCCAAAAAGAAGGGAAAGATCATAGAAACCACCAATGACCCAAGAATCAAAACTTTTGAAAAAGAAGAGACATCCAAACAAATTAAAAACATATCTAAGACCTCAAAACTTATAGGAGAGGGGGAAACAAGAGAATTTACTTTTATTTGCCACTCAACAAAGTCTTATGTTCCATTCAACTAGAAACCATTCCTATCAAGCTAGATATAATAATCCATATAGTTGAGACCTCAACTAAGAAAAAATGAGAACAAAACCCCACATAGAAACTAGGAGAGTCATCACCAATTCCAATTGCCACTAAAAAGTCCAAAACAAACATTGAAACTCAACAAAAATATAATGTGACAAGGCTAGGGGGTAAATCATCAGATGATGAAATATGCGAGTGCACAAAACTTCTCACTAAATTCAAAGACATTTTCACACCAAGCCTAAGAATGACCTTGAAAAAAAATTTAGATGATGAATATCAAACAACCAAATCAACAGAAATAGAGAAATAATGTAATAACAAGGCCATCCCAAAATCATTCAAAGTTAGAAACCTTGTACTCAAGATCTACAATCTAATCAACAAAGGATGAAAATTTAGACAAAATTGGATAGGTCCATACGTAGTTAAGGAAGACTAAAAAATGATGCTTACCTCTTGTGCACTATTGAAGGAGAAGAGTTTTAAAATATGAAAACTTCATAAAAATCACAAAGCATAAAAATACAAAAAAAATTCAAAAAATATCAAAATCCAAAATGAAAAGTATTTTTCATTTTGTTCACCATGCACTTGTTTTTTACTATATAAAAGGTCTAGATCCCTATACAAAAGCAACCCCCAGGGCTAAACAAAACATGCCCTAAATTTGCTAGAAACAACACAATAACAATAGTACCTGATTCAGTAATAAAGATGATGTTGATGCAAAGTGAACTTGGGGAGAAAAGAGCCAAATGGATCATAGTTTTACAAGAATATGATATGGATATTACTCCCATGAAATTAGTTAGAGGACAGGCGCGAAGTCAGATGATCATTGAGACTGATCCTAACCTGATCAGTCAGTAATATATAGTTAATTTGGATTTGCAAGAAGATTGGTACTCAAGTATAAGCCACATCCTAGTCACATGTGTAGACACCCTAAAATGACCATGTCGTTGCACCTCTTGCATTTCATCAATTCTTCCAAATCACCTACATTTCAACGTTAATTAAATAATCTAATTATTTAATTAATATCATTAATTTCTTCCAAAACTCCTAAATTCAAAATTAATTGAATAAATCCTCTTTATTTAATTAATTTCATTAAATTCCTCTATATTATTCCAAAATTAAATATTTTTTATTATTTAATTAAATCACTATCCTTTTCAAATTTCAAGTCTACATTAATTAAATAAATCCAATTATTTAATTAATTCATCACAAATTATCTCTTATCTACAATTAAATTATTTTCATTATTGAATTAAATCAATTGTTCTTCCAATTTAAATAAATCATGCAAATTTGTTTAAATTATCTCAATCCTCTAAAATAAATAAAATCAAATATTTTATTTATTCTTCACATTCCTCTATCATGCACAATCAATTAAATATATTTATTTATTTAATTTCAATTATCTTTCCAATTCCTCTAAAAATATCATGTTAACTCATGTGCACAATCAGTCTTATTTTTAGAACTCTAAAAAAGGCAAATTATAAGTTAAGTTAATTGGCTTTAATTTATCTTATTTTTATCAACTCAGGAATTAGAAGAAAAAGCATTCTAATTTATGAAGATCAAATTTTATCTTTATCAAAAAAGCAATTATCTTAATAAAAATACCTTTTTGGAGTGACACATGTTGTGTGCACATTCAACATGAGTTATTTGATTTATCTCAACCATTCATTCTATGGATTTATTTCATCCGTTGATCGATCGTGTTTGAAACCTATATAAACCCCCTCTCATCTCCTTCACAAATCCTCTTCGATCACTTATTCTCAGGCATCTTTTTACAGCGCATTCAGCATACATCGCATCACTCAGCACCCTTGAGCACTTTGAGTACAAACACATCCTCTTGTTGCAACCATGGTTTCACAATGTTATTAAGCAATCTACATATCTACAAAGAGAACAATACAACCTAGGTGAAGGCTTTCTTGTTTTATTTGATTTATTCATTGATATTGTCTTTTTACCTAGATCGATCTCTTTATGTTATGGGTTATTGAGTTGTTATTATCATTGCTTTGATTTTATCATTTGACCTTTCAATTTTCCTCATACACAACATGAAGATGTCCATCTAATCTGCAAGCATCTCAAAGAAGAGATTTGAGGATCAAAGCCCAAAATTATATGATAAAGGGGGGAGTCCTATTCAAGAATAATTATGAGGGGATATACCTTGGGTGCTTGGATAAGGAAGAAGTAGCTAAGGTCATGTAATGTCCCTTTATTGGTGCATAGATTTTTGTGTGCATTATGCTTGTTCCTAGTCTCTCAGAGGCTAACTGGCATGTTTGGGAGAACTCTAATGTTCTTAGAGTGGTCATGGTTCAATCTTAAGAATAGATAAGTGGTCTTCTTTCTGGGAATGGACTAATTTTCTATGGCATTGAGCTCAGTGGTTGTCCAAGGTTACAGTGATGTTTTCAGGAGTTTGATCGAGCTCCCCATTTTCTCTCCAAGATTCTTGGAGAAGCTATCTATTTTTGGAAAGTCACTTGAAAGGCATCATTTCACATCCCAAACCCTACAGAGCATATTGGTTCAATTTTTTTGGCAGTTGGATGAAGTTTGGGATTTTCCATAAAAACTAATATTTAATGAGCTATTTTAATTATTATTTTCACTTAAGCTCCTAAGGGTGAAAATAATTAAAAGCTACCTCAGTGTTATAGCTCATTGGAAAGGTAATTAAGTGTTTTAAATGTTAGACACTTAAAAAGGGGGCCTCACACATGATATATTATTATTATTATTTCAAAAAAGGTCTTTTTGAGAGAAGAAATATGAAGTGTTAAAAAGAAATTAATATTATATTCTTCTCAAAAGGTTATAAAAAGGGGATGAGAGCTCATTCGGAAGGGTTATGTTTTTTGGATTTTTTTTGCAGATGGATTGAACCTGTGAGTTCTTCCATAATCTCTTGAGGATGAAAACCCTCTTGTAGATTGAGAGTGATTTCATACAAGAATCGCCATTGTGCTGAAGGTAGATTTTGGAGCAAGCTCATTCAAGGTTTGCCTTTGTGCTTTCATGGACTTTGTGATACTTGGATTTGATATTGATTTATTGATATTATGATTGTAGCTTTTTGGTTGATGGAATTGCATTGCAAATCTATAGAGTCTAATTGCCTTCCTAGTTGTTCGTACATATAGTTAGCAGCCATACAACACTGAAGAAGATCTATTTTGAAGTCTTCAGTTTGGATTTTATCTATGCCAAATTGCCTACATTAATGAAGGATTGGAGCAGCCGAAATACAATCTTTTTGCAAGTCTTTTCCTGAGTGTTGTACCTTTCAATGGGGGCTGACTTGTGCATTCAATATATTGGGTTTTGAATAAGTAATATGTGATCTTTCCTTGGTAAATCTGCTATTTATTCCTTGTAGGTTGGGTATCACTAAAAATCAGATTTTGAGATGCAAACAAAAAGTAATGAAGTCTGAGCATGCCATACATTTTGACAGTAGTTCTTCACTTTCAAAGCATGAACTTTCTTGGGCTAGGTGCATGGAATAATGGTCATTAAAATATCTTATTTTGGGCACCTTAGGGTTGCAAATTAATAATGACAAATCTGAGGGAGTTTGTGATGGATTTTTATGCTTTTTTCTAAGGTTGAAGGGTTCTTGTTGCTGTCTATACATTACCAGACCCTACTGGTCTGAGCGCAGCCTTTAGTCATGCTTTGGGATTCATAAATATTAGTCTTTTGGTAGTGGGAATTTCATTATTATATGTTGTTAACTCTGCCACATGCAGGCTAATAATGTGGGAACAAGTCATTGAGGAAGTGCTGGGTAAGTTCCTTGCATGTTAAGGGATTTATTGATCTTTGGAACATCGGTATAGTATGTGCAGAGATCTATATTGCAGACATGAAGAAGTGTAGACCTGAGATCAATTGAAGTATCATACATCCGCCAACTTATGTTTTCCTTTATGTGTGGTCAATCCATAATGATTCTATGATGACATAAATGGTTTCTTACTTGATTCCTTAGAGTTTCAATGCTCTTATTATTGGCAGTTGTGGTTCTTGTGCACATTCAAGGGCATTAGTTTAGTTTTCAAACTATTCATTTCTTTGTAATCATTCAGTTAATGTTGCAAACACATATTGTAACCCCTGGATGGTTTACCGCTAGTGTGGAGTAATGAACTATGTTTAACTTTCTTGTTCTTATACCCACTAAATAAGTGGAGTATTCCCACTGGATAAGTGGATGCCTGCTAAAAAGTAGATGCCTGCTAATTACTGAATGATTGTATTAAGTTTCAATTGCAAAGAATTTGATTGTAATCCAAAGCATTATATGCTCTCACCTCACCCATCCTGGGATCTTGGTGATTAGAAGTGTGGAGGTTATCTAGTTGGTTACATATTTGTGATAACCCTGTGTGATAGATTGCTAAAATTGAATTTTTTTGGGGGTAGCTTATTACAGTGGTATCAGAGCTGGTGATCTTGCTAGTTTGTTTGGGTTTCTACTCATTCCTTGTAGTTATTCAAATGCAAGTTAGTTTTCAGTCTTGCATGTGGTGATCAGCACTTGCATGTGTGTTCAAAGTTTGGCAGTGAAGGATTTTGAGCAGTGAATGTGAGATCATGGCATCTCTCATGAGGAGAAGAATTGAGATAAATGTCCTGGTTGATTCTCTTAGACAAGGTTAGGATGAATTAGAAAGAACAATTCAAGAGGAATTGGATCAAAGGAAGTATGATCAAGAGGCCACAAAGATTATTGATGAGTACCAAGGACTACTAGATGACTTTAAGCATCAAATTTCTTGGGATGCTTTCTTGTAAATAATCAAGGGAGATCCTAACAAAAAAGGCCTTATAGATTACATTCGAAGGACAAGGAAGGAAGAGGAGAAGAAGAAAATATTTTTATGGAAGTCCAAGTTACCTACTCCAATGGCAAGGGCCAAGAACTATTCCAAGACATCACCTTCCATCCAATAGAACAAGAACTCACTCATTTCAAGAAAGAAAGAGGACAGCAAGAATGAACTCAGGAGAAGAAATCTTTTTTTTCTATACAAATATTCTTGGGAGGTGAACCACCAATGTAAGAACAAAGAAGATGAACCAGGAACCTTCCCCACATGTTCTTTCCTTCCTAATGATATGGAATCCAAAAAAGGAGAAGATGAAGACCTATTGGCTAAAAGACATGAGTCTGAGCCTCTGTATGATGAAGACAAGGTCACAAATCAAGAGGCATGCATAGAGGAGCTAGCTAATTTGGGGAAGACTACAGAAAAAATTAGTCAAGCTAAGCTTTTCTTTGAAGAAGCTAATGAGCCAAAAGTGTGGGACTTTGCAAGTCCTCCATTTGATGAAGATCCATAAGATGCCACTATTTTTGAGAATGAGTTGAAGATGATTGATAGTTTGCTGGAAGGTGACTTTGCAAGCAAGCCTAAGAGCATTGAAGTAAAGTGTTATGATGAGGACATGGGAAACGGTGAAAATACAAAGGTTGAAAAAGTTGATGCTGCTGAAATTTTTAGAACAACACCTAATGAAGAGCAACTCCACCATTCTAGTGATGGTATCTCTGAGTATGAGTGGGAATTTCCCATGACAAGTGAAGAACAATTAGTCTTCTCAAAGATCCAGGATGAAGAGTATGCTAATTAAGACTTTAAATCAGCCATTGGTGATGAATTTGATGCTGCCATAACATTTTATCATAGTGACGAAGAAGAAGATTCATTTCCCTTGCAAATTGAAGAACCAAGTGTCCTTGCAGAAGGTTAGTTGATGAGCATGTTGATGAGAAGCTTGTTAAAAGATTTAGATCAGCCTCCATTGTTGATGCAATATTGGATTTCAAGAATCAATTGTTGGTTACTGAAGATAAGGTTGTACAATCTTTAACACACTTGGATATCATACATAAGTTTGTTGAAGATCAGATTTGGAGGGCACAAGTTGAAAGGAGACAAATGGGCATGGAAAAAGGATCTTCACTTGAAGATTGGTGTGTAGTCAGGAAGGCATTGGAAACATTGAAATTAGATTATTTGAACCTGCTTATTAATAAAGATCATGTCCTTGAGTTTACTGGTCAAATTTGTGATGCATGGAAGGAAAGAGAGGATGAAGTTGTTAAGCTTACATCTTCTTTAGAAAGTACCCAAGTGGCTCTCTTAGAAGTTAAAAATTAGCTTGATGATTAGTACAGTCATGGTAGAAGGGTTCACAGAATGAACTATACAGACCATGCAGCAAGAGTAAACATAATGGAAACAACTCAAGAAATGGAACAAATGTAGATTCAATCATTCAGTACATCAAAGAATTCAAATACAATCTGGCTAGCAACATGCAGGCTTACAACTAGGGCTCAAAGGCCTGATTACATACATGCACAAGATAAAGCTTTGAAGTCCTCTTGCGAAAGCCAACTATCTATCATATAAATCATGAGAACTTGATAACTGCTTTCCTAAGGATCTATTACATCTTTATATATCATTTATGAACCAATAGATTCCTTCGCATCAGCTAAGGAAGGTCACAAACTCTGATGAAGAGTTGTAATGTGTTCACAGATAGGTCAGACCTAAATGCATAGAACACTTCCTCAAATGAATGGAACAATGTGCGGACCCTTGGGGAAGGTCAGCCATGAACCAGAGGACATTGAATGATGTGTCATTGAGATCCACAAGTCAAGGAATGATCTACAAGCCTTCTCCTTCAGTTGATTGTCAGGAACTGCTAGAATGCTCTGTACTGAGAAAATAATTGATCTTCTGATAGTGATATCTTTCCGGTAACTGATCCAAATGCTCTAAATTCTTGATATGATGTAGATGAATGAATGTAGATGCTAAGTCCAGATCTGCAAAGTGTGAAGTGCCAAAACTAGACCACAAGCTAAAAGGTGCATCTGACTGAGCTGCCTGAACTTAAATGGAAAATGAAAGAACTGAAATGCAAACAAACTGACATGCAAATGTTTTTGGGTGATGCAAGATTACTCTTGAACTAGGGATGCTCCTACATCAAACATCCGGGGTTATTGAAAAAGTGAGTCCCTCACTTTGCCAGGGCTAGGGGAGAACCAAGACGGTCCACCTCAGCCTGAGAAATCCATGATGAATCTTCTTCTGGTTTGTCTTTCCACTTCACAAGATATTCTTTGTATTGTCTTCCTCTAGTGCTGCATCCAACTCTGTTGTCCAAGATGTCTTTAATCTGTTCTAGTGCTTGTTGTAGTAACTACTTTAGGTCTTCTTCCATGTTGTCACTGAACTCTGCTTCATGATACTGATAAAGATCTGCAATATTGAAAATAGGTGAAATACCCAATGTCTCCGGTAGCTCTACTTCATATGCATTTCTTGAATCAAATTTCTTGAGTACCCTACAAGGTCCAAACTTCTCCATCTTCAACTTGTTATAAGTCCCAACTGGAAATCTTTCTTTTCTCAAATACACCATCACTTCATCTCCAATTTCAAATTCCTTGTCTTCTCTTCTCATCAGCCTTCTCTTTGTACTTACTATTCATATCCTCCAAATGCTTCTTCACCTGGTTATGCACTGTCTTCATATGGTCTACAAATTCTTCTGCTTCTGTACTCCTCTTTTCCTCTATACTAATATCTCTCAATTCTGCAACTCCTCTAGGGTTCTCTCTGGTAACAATCTCAAAAGGTGTTCTTCTGGTACTCCTATTTATTGAATTATTGTATGCAAACTCTGCTTGTGAAAGAATCAAATCCCAACTTCTAACTTTGTCTCCAACCAAACATCTCAACAAGTTTCCCAAAATCTGATTCACTACCTCTGTCTGTCCATCTATTTGTGGATGAAAAGTTGAACTAAACTTCAAGTCTATCTTCATCTTCTTCCAAATTGTCTTCCAAAAGTATCCAACAAACTTTGTATCTCTGTCTAAAACTATACTTTTAGGTAATCCATGCAATCTCACAATCTCCTTGAAAAATAGGTCAGCTACATCCACTGCATCAGTTGTCTTCTTACAAGGTATGAAATGAGCCATCTTTGAAAATCTGTCAACCACTACAAATATTGAATCATGTCCTCTCTATGTCTTAGGCAATCCCATTACAAAATCCATGCTTATGTCTTCCCATGGTCTCTCCGGTACTGTCAAAGGTTTATATAATCCAATGTTCTGACTACTCCCTTTTACAACTTGACAAACTCTGCAACTCTACACAAATCTCTGAACATCCTTATGTATCTAAGGCCAAAAGTAATTTTCACTTACCAAAGCCACTGTCTTATCAATGCCAAAGTGTCCTACCAATCCACCACTATGCTTCTCCTTGATCAAATTATCCCTTATTGAACTCTTAGGTATGCAGAATTGACTTCCTTTGAATAACATATCTTCTTGAATGAAATAGTCCAACCACTTACTTCTATCTGTCACAATAGGTTCCTTACATGCTTTCCAAGGTTCTGCAAAATCAGTGTCTCCCTCATACATGTTCTTCAATTCATCAAAACCCAATACTTCAACTCTCATCTCTGTCAACAAGTTTCTTCTCCTACTCAAGGCATCAACAACTTTGTATGATTTTCCACTCCTATGCTTCAACACAAAAGTATAACTCTGCATGAACTCTACCCATCTCATATGTCTGTGATTCAACTTACCTTGACTATTCAAATACTGCAAAGCTTGATGATTTGTATACAACACAAACTCCTTAGGCAACAAGTAATGTCCACTTCTTCAAGGCTTGAATTATGACATAGAACTCTTGATCATAAACTAAATATTTTTTCCTTGCATCATTCAAATTGTCACTGAAATAAGCTACAGGTCTACCTTCTTGACTTAACACTGCTCCAATTGCATTTCCACTAGTATCACAATCAACTTGAAATACCTTATTGAAATCCGGTAATGCCAAAACAGGTTGTTCTGTCACTTTTTGCTTCAACAACTCAAAACTTTTATTTGCTTCAGATGTCCATTTGAAATCTTATCTGTCACCTCTCATTGTCTATGTCATAGGGTTACAAACTAAACTGAAATTTCTAATGAACTTCCAGTAGAAACTAGCTAATCCATGAAATGATCTAACTTCTCCAATGCTCTCCGGTGTAGGCCATTCAACAATTGCTCTCACTTTCTTAGGGTCCATCTTCAATTCTTCAACAGAAATCACAAATCCCAAATATACCAACTCTTCCTTCATGAAACTACACTTCTTGATGTTTATCAGCAATTTGTCATCTCTCAGTCTCTGCAAAACTTGTCTAATATGCCACAAATGTTCCTCTTTTGTTTTACTGAAAATCAAAATATCATCCAAGTACACAATCACAAACTTACCCAAGAATTTTTTCAAGACTTCATTCATCAATCTCATGAAAGTACTTGGTGCATTTGTCAATCCAAAAGGCATCACTAACCACTCATACAATTTTTCATTTGTCTTAAAAGCAGTCTTCCATTCATCACCTTCTCTGATGGTATCTACTCTTCAAATCTATCTTTGTGAAATATCTTGCTCCACTCAAACAATCCATGATATCATCCATCCTAGGTAAAAGAAATCTATACTTGACTGTGATCTTGTTTATTGCTCTGGAATCAGTACACATTCTCCATTCTCCATCCTTCTTCGGTGCCAAAACTACAGGTACTGCATAAGGACTCAAACTTTCTCTGATCAAACCTTTCCTTAACAACTCTTGTATTTGTCTATTCAATTCTTCATTCTCTGTCGGTGTCATTCTATGTGTTGCTTTGTTAGGCAAACTTGCTCCTGGTATAAGATCCATGTGATGACTAATACTCCTTATAGGTGGTAATCCTTCAGGTACATTATCTGATATGATGTCTTCATACTCTATCAGCAACTCTATTTCTTCCAGCTCCATTTCTTTCTTCAATGCTTCAGGCATTTTAGGAGTCAAGGCATAACATATACTTTCCTATTTCAAACCATCAAAAAATTTCCTTCCATCTACCAAATAGATTCTAGTATTCCCACATACCACATCTTTAGGATGATCTTCCAAAGGAATCAAAGTAATTCTTTTCCCATTTTCTGTTATAGTATATGTGTTCTTTCTCCCATCATGTATAGCTTTTCTATCATACTGCCAAGGTCTACACAACAAGATATGATAGACATCCATAGGCATAATATCACACAAGACTTCATCATGATAAGATCCAATATAAAATTTCACCAAACATTGTTCACTTACTAGTACCTTATGATCATCTTGAATCCATGCTATCTGATAGGGCTTAGGGTGTTTCAATCTTTCCAAATTCAGCTTAGTCACCATCTCTTCTGAAACTAGGTTATCTAAACTACCACTATCAATTACAACTTTACAACACTTACCTCCGGATTTGTATTTAGTTCTGAACAAACTTTTCCTCTATGATGGTTCCTCATTTGTTTCTATTTGAAATAGTGCTCTCCTCATTACCAATGATTCTCCTTTCTTAGGTTTACCAACAGAACTGGGTGATTCAACAGGTTCTTCTTCAACATAGGCTGCTCTTCCATTGTTTTCTGTCCTCTTGCTTGTACTACCTTGATTACATTCAAATGCTCTATGTCCTTCACCTCCACACTTGAAACAAGTACCTCTAAATGTCCTCTTATCAAATCCTCTTCCTTCTCTTTTGTATCCTTCATTCCGGTATGCACTAGGGTTTCCTCTTCGGTAAAAATTTTTGTCATCTCTCCGGTAAGTACTGTTATCTCTGTCATCCTTTCTAACTGGGCTATCAAACTTGTTCTACTCCACAAATGATCTATCATATCTAGAAAACATTCTTCCTTTCTGAATTTTACCTTCTCTTCCTCTCTATCTCTGATCATGTCTCTTATTCAGCTTCTCTTCAACTTTCAAGGCAAACTGATATGCTTCCTCTAAAGATGTCATCCTTACCAAGCTTAGTTCCTCTTGAATGTTCAATCTCAGTCCATTGATTTATCTAGCCACTTTCTCCTTGCTTGCTTCACTATGTCATGTTCTTATGATCATCTTATGAAATTCTTCAGTGTACTCCTTCACAGACTTCTCCTTCTGTCTTAGGTTTTGCAATCTTTTCAACAGCTCCAACTCATAGTCAGCAGGTATAAACTAATTCTTTAACTTTGTCACCATCCAGTCCCACTTTGTAATCTTTTCTTTTCCTCTTCTATTTCTTTCCAAATGAACTTCTTTCTACCATATAGCAGCATGTCCTTTCAACTTTATCTTTGCAAATTTCACCTTCTCTGAATCTTCAATCTCCTTATATTCAAAGTAGTCTTCAATGTCATTTATCTAGTTAATCAATTCTTCAGGATTCAAATTACTAGTATAGTTCGGTAAATCAAATCTAGGTCTCTTTCTAATCCTTGAAATAGCTTGCAACATCTTTATCTACTGTGATTCTTGTTCTTCATTACCTTCTAGGGTTTCGCCAATTTGTTCAGCAGATTGAAATTCCTCTTCATCATCACTTTCAACATTAGGTCTCAATGTCAACCCTCTTTGGCTATCTTCTTCAACAACATCCAATCAAATTCTCATCAATTCCATCATCTCATCCATTCTATTAGACATTGTACCAATAGGAGGAACTCTCTATGGTGGCATCTTCCTAGGATCAAGTGCAAACTGCCTTAGGTTCAGCAATCGGGCTACAAGTGACAACTGCCTCTCAATCAGTGATCGGTTCCACACAAGTAACCTGCCTCAAATCAGCAATATACTTACAACAAGATCTTACAAAATCCCCTTCACTAATTTCACTCAATTCACTCTCCAATATTCAAACTTTCACTCTGATACCACTTGGTGTAGTCATGGTAGGAGGGTTCACAGAATGAACTATCTAAACCGTGTAGCAAGAGTAAACACAACGGAAACAACTCAAGAAATGGAATAGATGCATATTCAGTTATTCAATATATCAAATAATTCAAATACAATCTGGTCGGCAACATGTAGGCTTACAACTAGGGCTCAAAGGCCTGATTACATACATGTGCAAGATAAAGCTTTAAAGTCCTCTTGCAAAAGGAGCCAACTATCTATCATCTAAATCATAAGAACTTGATAACTGCTTTCCTAAGGATCTATTACATCTTTATTTATCATTTTCAGACCAACAGATTCCTCCACGTCAGCTAAGGAAGGTCACAAATGCTAATGAAGAGTTGTAACGTGTTCACAAATAGGTCAGACCTAAATGCATAGAACACTTCCTCAAATGAATGGAACAATGTGTGGACCCTTGGGGAAGGTCGGCCATGAACCAAAGGACATTGAATGATGTGTCATTGAGATCCGCAAGTCAAGGAATGATCTGCAAGCCTTCTCCTTCAGCTGATTATCATGAACTGCTAGAATGCTCTATACTGAGAAAACAATTGATCTTCTGATAGGGATATCTTTCTAGTAACTGATCCAAATGCTCTGAATTCTTGATATGATGTAGATGAATAAATGTAGATGCTAAGTCTAGATCTGCAAGGTGTGAAGTACCAAAACTAGACCACAAGCTGAAAGGTGCTTCTAACTGAACTGCCT
This sequence comes from Cunninghamia lanceolata, assembly GCA_027924645.1. Taxonomy (NCBI): domain Eukaryota; kingdom Viridiplantae; phylum Streptophyta; class Pinopsida; order Cupressales; family Cupressaceae; genus Cunninghamia; species Cunninghamia lanceolata. Next base: position 8,889,705 of record BSBN01000082.1, read on the forward strand.
GAACTGAACTGGAAAGTGAAAAAATTAAAATGCAAACAAACTGAAATGCAAATATTTTTGGGTGATGCAAGATTACTCTTGAACCAAGGATGCTCCTACATCAATGATATACATCAATTCAAGGAGAAAGATAGAGTTGCTAGAGCAGGTAAAATCAACATGGTGACTGAAGAGCTTAATTTGCTCCAAGAAGGTTCTGACTTAGGATAGCTTCCTAAGTATGCAGATGCAGAGTTGAATGCATATGATAATTTATCTAAACATGGAGATGGGAACAACTTCCAATCATTTGATCATTTCCCTTTTATGATGGAAGTTGAGTTAACTCAAGGCAATCCTCTCCTCATGTGGAATGATGAGGACCAATCTAATGTGAGTAACATGGAGGACAGTAACATGATATGGGATCCAAGTGAAGTGCACTCATGGGATGCTAATTTGTACAAAAACTTCATCAACTTGAAGTTATCATCAGTTATTGAAGTCTGACATGAGGACAAGGTATGCATTGAGTTAAGTACAATAATGGCATACTTTCATAATAGAGTTTATCCTTAGGGTTCTATGGAGGATAGTGGTGTTGGTAAGATTGACTCATGGATGATTTTGGAGTTAAATTTTTGTCATGAAGTTGCTGTCCATCATCCAATCAGCCATCATAAGTGTTCATTTGCATACATAATGATGGATTGGAGAGACATTTTGGTCATGACCTTGATATATTTTGGTTGTAGATGGCCTAAATTTCTTGTTGTTTTCATAAGATTTCAGTTTTGTTGTGGTTGTCCCATTATAAAATTACTGAAATCATATTTTTAGGAGATTATTTCAGATTTTTGTAGCCATCAGATTGATTTTTTTGTTACTCTTAACTCTTTGTGGGAAGGTGATAGAAAGGTTTAGCTAAAAATGACAAGTGTTTCACCTAATATTGCTCTTTTGGATGGTGAAAACCAAGTGATTCATGGCTGTTCGGAGTTACTTTCAACATGTGTTCAAGTTGATTTATGTTCTTCCTTGAAAGAACATTTCAAGTTTTGGTTCCCAGTTGAAATTTCAGGTTTGATAGATTGTATTTATGTTTTCTAGAAGGATGCTTACTATTGCACTCTTAGGGTTGGTGATGTTACAATTTTTTGGGATCCAAAAAGATGTGTGATTGAAAGAATGTTTCAGAGTTGTAAGCAGAGTATTAGCTATGTAATCCTCAGTTACATCAGAGTAGTGCAGCAAAAGTGGTGTGGAGCATTCTTGAGGTTGATTTGGGATCCATGTATATTATTACCAATCATGCAGGTATCTCTGTTGGATAGCATGTATTGCTTGAGGATAAGAAATCTTAAGTGGGGAGGACTGTAATGTCCCTTTATTGGTGCATAGATGTTTGTGTGCATTATGCTTGTTCCTAGTCTCTCAGAGGCTAACCAACATGTTTGGGAGAACTCCAATGTTCTTGGAGTGGTCATGGTTTAGTCTGTAGAATAGATAAGTGGTCTTCTTTCTAGGAATGGACTAATTTTCTATGGCATTGCGCTTAGTGGATGTCCAAAGTTACAATGATGTTTTTCAGAAGTTTGATCGGGCTCCCTATTTTCTCTCAAAGATTCTTGTAGGAGCTGTCTATTTTTGGAAAGTCACCTGAAAGGTATTGTTTCGCATCCCAAACCCTACAGAGTGTATTGGTTCAATTTTTTTGGCAGTTGGATGAAGTTTGGGATTTTCTACAAATAAGTGATATTTAATGAGCTATTTTAATTATTATTTTCACTTAAGCTCCTAAGGGTGAAAATAATTAAAAGCTACCTAAGTGTTATAGCTCATTGGAAAGGTAATTAAGTGTTTTAAATGTTAGACACTTAAAAAGGGGGCCTCACACATGATATATTATTATTATTTCAAAAAAGGCCTTTTTGAGAGAAGAAATATGAAGTGTTAAAAAGAAATTAATATTATATTCTTCTCAAAAGGTTATAAAAAGGGGATGAGAGCTCATTTGGAAGGGTTATGCTTTTTGGATTTTGATTGTTTTGTAAATGGATTGAACTTGTGAGTTCTTCCATAATCTCTTGAGGATGAAAACCCTCTTGTAGATTGCATGTGAGTTCATACAGTAATCACCATTGTGCTAAAGGTGGATTTTGGAGCAAGCTCATTTAGGGTTTGCCTTTGTCTTTCATGGAGTTTGTGATACTTGGATTTGATATTGATTTATTGATATTATGATTGTATCTTTTTGGTTGACAGAATTGCATTGCAAATATGTAGAGTCTAATGTCCTTCCTAGTTGTCTGTACATACAGTTAGCAGCTGCACAACACTGAGGAAGATCTATTTTGAAGTCTTGGGTTTGGATTTTATCTATGTCAAATCACATACATTAATGAAGGATTGGAGCACCTAAAATACAATCTTTTTGCAACTCTTTTCCTGAGTGTCGTACCTTTCAATGGGGGCCGACTTGTGCATTCAATATATTGGGTTTTGAATAAGTAATATGTGATCTTTCCTTGGTAAATCTGTTGTTTATTCCTTGTAAGCTAGGTGATCACTAAAAATCAGATTTTGAGATGTGAACAAAAAGTAATGAAGTTTGAGCATGCCATACATTTTGATAGCAGTTCTTCACTTTCAATGTGTGAGCTTTCTTGGGTTGGGTGCATGGAATAATGGTTATTAAAATCTCTCATTTTGGGCTCCTTAGGGTTGCAAGTTAATAAGGATAAATCTAAGGGAGTTTGTGATGGATTTTTATCTTTTTTCTAAGGTTGAAGGGTTCTTGTTGCTATCTGTACATTACCAGCCCCTGCTAATCTGAGCACAGCCTTTAGTCATGCTTTGAGATTCATAAATATTAGTCTTTTGGTAGTGGGAATTTCATTATTATATGTTGTTAACTCTGGCACATGTAGGCTAATTACGTGGGAACAAATCATTGAGGAAGTGTTGGGTAAGTTCCTTGCATGTTAAGGGTTTTATTGATCTTTGGAACATCAGTATATTATGTGTAGAGATCTATATTGCAGATATGAAGAAGTGTAGACCCGAGATCAGTTGAAGTATCATACATCTACCAACTTATGCTTTCCTTTCTATGTGGTCAATCCATAATGATTCTATGATGACATATATGGGTTTCTTACTTGATTCCTTAGAGTTTCAATGCTCTTATTGTTGGCATCTGTGGTTCTTGTGCACATTCAAGGGCATTAGTTTAGTTTTCAAACTATTCATTGCTTTGTAATCATTTAGTTAATGTTGCAAACACATATTCTAACCCCTGGATGGTTTACCACTAGTGTGGAGTAATGAACTATGTTTATCTTTCTTTTTCTTATACCCATTGAATAAGTGGAGTATTCCCACAGGATAAGTAGATGCCTACTAATTAGTGGATGATTGTATTAAGTTTCAATTTCAAAGAATTTGATTATAATCCAAAGCACTATATGCTCTCACCTCGCCCATCCTGGGATCTTGGTGATTAGAAGTGTGGAGGTGATCTCGTTGGTTGCATATTTGTGCTAACCCTGTGTGATAGATTGCTAGAATTGAAAATTTTTTGGGGTAGCTTATTATAGGTCCTGCTTGAATTACATGACAAGTTTGGTACTGCTCATAGGTCCTACTTGGCCACAACGCATGCTATCATAAGGGTTGGATATTATTGGCACACAATTGTTAAAGATACATCTGAACATATCAAGTCTTGTCATACATGCCAAACAACTACCAACAGAGAAAGATATACAGCTCAACCTCTATAGCCAGTAATGGAGATGCGCCTGTTTGCACAATGGGGCATGGATTTCATTAGAACCATCAATCCTCCATCTTCTATTGGACACAGGTTTGTTTTAACTACTACTAATTATTGCACTAGGTGGACAGAGGCAATGAGCAGCAAGACATCTACATCTGATGATGTGATCAAATTTCTTGAAGATAGCATTATCACCAAGTTTGGAATTCCTTATGCTTAGTATGTGATAATGGTCCTGCTTTTGCATCATTAAAATTCTCTAGTTGGTTTTTTGATCATGGCATAATTCTAAAACTTTCATCAAATTATTATCCTCAAGGTAATGGTTTAGCAGAGTCTACTAATAAAAATTTATTGAACATCATTAAGAAACTGGTGGAAAAGAATCCTAGGGAGTGGAATACCTTATTGAAATATGCCTTATGGGTAGATAAAACCAGAGTTAGGGCAGCCCTTGGAAATTATCCATACTTGTTAGTATCTGGAGTGGATCCTATCCTTCCCATCAATTTGAAAATCCCCACCTTACAATTTGCTCAAGAATATTTAGGTTTGGAGGATAAATTGGAAGTCACGTTATTACAATTGTTACATTTAGAGGAGAAGAGGGATCGAGCAATCGATCACTTCTCAAAACATCATACATTTGTTAAACGTTGGTTTGATAAGAGGGCTAGAGTCAAAGCATTCAAGATCTTAGATCTGGTACTATCTTGGGATAAATCCCATGACAAGAAAGGAAACCATGGAATTTTTTATAAATTGTGGACTGGTCCCTTTCAACTAGTAGAAATATTAGGTGATAGTACTATTGGTATGTGATGACTGATCATGCAAGTACTGTACACAAGTTATATATCCTCGCCGAGGTTTGGGGCTGAGCCGGCCCTAAGCAGGGGTTTGGGGGCGGTAGCCCCTGAGAAGTGGGGTTCGGGGATGGTAGCCCTCAAGAAGCAGGGGTTTGGGAGTGCAGCCCTTGAGAAGTAGGGGTTCAGGGGCGCAGCCCTTGAGAAATTTTTTTTCCCTCTTTTTGCACTATCGAAGTTGGTTGTTAATTTTTGTTAACTGACAAAAGAAAAATGATATTACAAAACCCTAATTCTAGAAGCTTCCAAAAAGATTGTTATAAGTGGCTGGGATGTATGGTACAGTGATGTATTCCTGAGATTGTAATATGTTTTACAGTGGATAATAAAATCATTGGATGGCTGAGTTTCTGTGGATGTAACCCATATTGGATGAACCATGTTAAATTTTTGTGTTGATCTCTTTTGTGTTATTCCTCATTGTTATATTTGGTTTATTTAATTTGCATATAATTGTTAGTGTTTATTGCTTTGATTTGCCCTAACCCTAACAATTGGTATCGGAGTGGGTTGTGTTTGATTATCGTCTGTAGGAAGGTCTCACGGTTGAGTGGGAGTCTCACGGTTAAGTGGGAGCAATGGCAGACGAGGGTGAATTGAAGGTAGATAAATTCAATGGGCAGAATTATCAATTATGGAAGATGCAGATGGAGGATTATCTCTATCAGAAGGATTTATGGAGGCCGTTGGAAGGAGTAGCCAAGAAACTGGCAGCAATGACTAATGAGGATTGGGAACTTCTAGATAGAAAGGCATTGGGAACCATTCGATTGTGCCTGGCACCATCTGTGGCATTCAAAATAACAGAAGTGAAGACAACAAGTGAACTGATGAAAGCTTTGGCCAAATTGTATGAAAAAACCCTCAGCCTCTAATAAAGTATTTCTCATGAAGCATTTGTTTAATCTAAAAATGATTGAAGGTGGATCTGTGTCAGATCATTTAAATGAGTTTAATATGATTACCAATTAGTTAACTTCTATAAAAGTAAAATTTGATGAAGAGGTAAGGGCTCTCTTGGTTTTATGTTCTTTGCCAGAAAGTTGGAATAGCTTGGTAATGGATGTAAGTAACTCTGTCTCTAGTTCAAATACTTTGAAATTTGATGATGTTGTTGGTGTTATCCTTAGCGAGGAAATGCGACAGAAAAGCATAGGTGAGACTTCAACATCTGGTAATGCTTTGACTGTAGAGAACAAGGGAAGAACAAAGGAAAGAGGAAAAATCCCTACAAATCGTGGGAAGTCACAAGGAAAGTTGAGGAAAGGCAGATCTAAATCCAGAGGAAGAATGGATTGCTGGCACTGTGGAAAGCTAGGACACTTGAAGAAAGATTGTTGGTCTCGAAAGGGCAAACAAGGAGACGGACAACATGATGATAGTAAGGAAGCGAATGTTACAAGTAACAAATTACAGGATGCTTTAATTCTGTGTTTAGATAATGCTAATGATTCCTAGGTAATAGATTTAGGGGCTTCATTTCATGCCACACCCCATAGGAAATATTTTGTAGATTATGTTCAAGGTGATTTTGAACATGTATATCTGGGTGATGATGAATCCTGTCAGATTGTTGGAAAAGGAAAAATAAAAATCAAGTTATAGAATGGAAATGAATGGTTGCTACAGGAGGTAAGACATGTTCCAAATTTGAGAAGGAATTTAATCTCTGCAAGAAAACTAGGTAGTGAAGGCTGTATAGTTACCTTTTCAGACAAAATCTAGAAGGTCACTAAAGGTGCATTAGTAGTAGCTAAAGGTGAAAAGGTAGGCACATTGTATTTGTGTACTGGTAATACTTATTCTACCTTACCTGCTACAGAAATAGTTGCTACTGAGACAGTTATAACACTTGCTACAGGGACAAAAATAGAATTGTGGTACCATAGACTTGGGCACATGAGTGAGAAAGGGATGAAGATTCTTCACTCCAAAAAGTTGCTACCAGGTCTGAAGAAGATTGACTTGGAGTTCTGCGAAAATTGTGTTTATGGAAAATAGAAAAGAGTATGATTTCTCAAAGTTGGGAAAGAGAAGAAGAGTGAGAAATTAGAGCTTGTGCATTCAGATGTATGGGGACCAGCTCAGGTATCTTCTCTTGGAGGCTTTTGCTATTTTGTTACTTTTATTGATGATGCAACTAGGAAAACATGGGTGTATTTCCTAAAACAAAAATCAAAAGTATTTGAAACTTTTAAAAAGTGGAAAGCTTTTGTTGAAAATGAGACAGGAAAAAAGTTGAAATGTCTCAAATCTGATAATGGAGGCGAGTATCGCAGCAAAGAATTTGAGAATTATTGTTCATATAATGGAATCTGTAGGTAGAAAATAGTTCCTAGAACCCCATAAGAAAATGGTGTGTCTGAGAGGATGAATAGGACCATTATGGAGTGTACAAGGAGCATGAGATTGCATGTTGGACTACCCTTACACTTTTGGGTAGATGTTGTACATACTACTATTTATTTAATAAATAGGGGACCTTCAAATCCTTTGGATGGTGGCATTCCACAGGAGGCATGGATAGGCAAAAAGGTAAACTATTCATTTCTGAAAACCTTTGGTTGTGAAGCTTTTGTCCATGTTGATATTGAAAATAGAACCAAGCTTGAGGCTAAGTCTAAAAAATGTACCTTCATTGGACATGGAGTAGATGAATTTGGTTATCGGTTATGGGATTTTGAAAATCATAAAATCATTAAGAGCAAAGATGTTATATTCAATGAGAAGGTCATGTATAAGGATCAGCTGGAGGAAAAGAAGCGTGAATAGGCCAAAAAGGAATATGTGGTGCTAGATGAGATTCTAGAAAATAAAATGCCAGTGGTACCTAATGCTCAGCAACAACAAGTTATCCCACAGACTCCTGCAAGTATTAGACGTTCTACAAGGATAACTAGACCTCCTGAAAGATTTTCTCCATCATTATATTCTATATTATTAACTGATTCTGGTGAACCTGAAGGTTATGAAGAAGCAATGCAGGTAGATACCAAAAAGCAGTGGGAGCTAGGCATGAAAGAGGAAATGGATTCCTTGTTGCAGAATCAAACTTGGGACTTAGTTCAATTACCTGTAGGTAAAAGAGCATTGCCAAATAAATGGGTTTACAGGTTGAAGGAAGATGGAGGCAAGAAAAGATATAAGGCTAGACTCGTGGTAAAAGGTTTTGCACAGAAAAAAGGTATAGATTTTGATGAAATATTTTCTCTAGTTGTAAAGATGACTTCTATTAGAACAATTCTAAGTCTTGTGGCTGTGGAAGACTTGCATCTTGAACAGCTAGATGTGAAAATAACTTTTCTACATGGGGATCTGCAAGATGAAATATACATGCAGCAACCATAGGGATATGATGTCAAGGGTAAGGAGGATTTTGTGTGCAAGTTAAAGAAGAGTTTGTATGGCCTGAAGCAAGCACCTTAGCAATGGTATTTGAAATTTGATAGTTCTATGGCTGAACAAGGTTACAAAAGATGTCATTCTGATTATTGTGTTTATTTCAAGAAATTGGGTAATGGCAGCTATATTATCCTATTGCTTTATGTTGATGACATGCTTGTTACCGGGTCTAACATGTAGCATATTAATGAACTTAAGAAGACATTAGCAAATTCATTTTCTATGAAAGATTTGACTGCAGCAAATTAAATCCTTGGTATGAGGATCACATGGGATAGGACAAACAGAAAATTATTTTGTCCCAAAGTGAGTATGTAGAGAAGGTGTTGAAAAGGTTTAATATGCAGAATGCAAAAGCAGTTAGTACACCTTTGCCTAGTCATTTTAAGTTGACTAAGGAGATTGTTTCCAAAGACACAATAGGAGGAAGACAAAATGTCTAAGATACCATATGCATCAACAATTGGTAGCCTTGATGTATGCAATGTATGCACAAGGCTAGATATTGCACATGCAGTGGGAGTTGTGAGCAGGTATATGAGCAATCCAGGAATGGAACATTGGAATGTTGTAAAATGGGTTCTTCAATATTTGAGAGGTACTACTTCAAAGAAACTATGTTTTGGAGGAACAAATTCTACTCTAAAAGGATATGTTGACTCTGATCTAGCTGGTGATATTGATAGTAGGAGTACTACAGGGTATGTTTTTACTGTAGGAGGTACTGCAGTTAGTTGGATTTCAAGGCTGCAAAAGGCTGTTACACTTTCAACCACTGAAGTTGAGTGTGTTGCTGCTACAAAAGCTAGCAAGGAGATGATTTGGTTACAACATTTTCTGGAGGAATTGGGGCAACAACAAGAAGATAGCCCTTTGTACGCTGATAGCCAAAGTGCCATTCATCTTGCTAAGAACTTAGCTCTAGCATTCAAAAACTAAGCATATATAGCTAAGATACCACTTCATCTGATCAGTTTTGGAGGATGGGCAGTTGAAGCTAGAGAAACTTCACACAAGTGAAAATCTTGCAGATATGTTCACAAAGGTAGTTACATGGGAGAAACTGATTTCCTCATCAGTTTCTGTTGGCCTTCATGATTGATAATGGTGGACTTAAGAAACCATCCAGGCCTATAATCTAGTGGGAGCTGCAAGTGCAGCGATGTCATCCAGGATCAGTCTCCAAGTGGGAGATTGTTTGGTGTGGAGCCTGATCAGTCTCCAAGTGGGAGATTATTGGTATGTGGCGACTAATCATGCAAGTACTGTACACAAGTTATGTATCCTCATTGAGGTTTGGGATTATTGTTTTCCCTCTTTTTGCACTATCGGAGTCGGTTGTTAATTTTTTTTAACTAACAAAAGAAAAATGATATTACAAACCCTAATTCTAGAAGCTTTTAAAAAGGTTGTTATAAGCGGCTGGTATGTATGGTACAATGATGTATTCGTGAGATTGTAATCTATTTTGCACTGGATAATAAAATCATTGGATGGCTAAGTTTCTATGGATGTAGCCCATATTGGGTGAACCACGTTAAATTTCTGTGTTGATCTCTTTTGTGTTATTCCTCATTGTTATATTTGGGTTATTTAATCTGCATATAATTGTTAGTGTTTATTGCTTTGATCTACCCTAACCCTAACAAGTACCTATAGGCTAAATAATTTAACTAGAGAAGATGTTCCATTGCCTATCAATGGGTAGTTCCTTAAACATTACTTTCAAGCCTGATCTAGGGATGTCCTAGGTTTGTACATATGTATAGTTCTTTGTATAGTGGTTTGTTTTCTTGGTGTGTTTTTCTTGTGCATGTTTGTTGAGCCCCTATTTTGGTCAGGTATGATGTTGGGTACCTTTTCCACTTTTGGAAAGCCTCAAATTTCTAGAATTTAGGAAAGAAACCTAAACCTTCACATAGGTCGTAGCCTCAATAGCTCTAGTTATGCTAATCTATTCTATGAAATTATATTCATCAATGAAGACATAGATTATCTGAGGAGTCATCAAATGAAAACATCTTAAAGTTTCTAAGACTGGTTGAAATCATTCATGTCTACATTAAGTGAAAAATCTAAAGGTTTGCCTTTGCTACCACTATAATTCCTAGCCTTAGCAACAGATCCCATTACTATGCAAATAATGAGCTGAAATGATATATCTTACACCAAAAAAAAATGAAAATCAAGAGAAAGAAAATTTACTATCTTAAGGTCATCTAGACAACCCTACCAGGGCTATTGATGCTTGACTGGCAGTGGGGCCCTATCTAGTGGAATTATAGGCGATAACCTTACCGAGGCTATGGATGCTTGACTGGCAGCAAGGCTCTATCTTGGTTTGGCTTAAAAGGTTAAATCCAACTATGTTTCTTAATGCTAATAACTATCCTTTTCAACCTATCCAATGGAAGGAAATGAATCAAAGCACGCACTTGCATTCCTTCTTATATACCTAGTTTCATTAATGAACATGGTCCTATTTGAATTAATCCTAATATCCATGAGTGGAAAAAGCTAGAATTCTATGCTTGGATTTGCTTTCCCTTCCTAAATCATTTGAAATTTGGTTGTTTTCTTTCATGGCAAGTTGTTGTGAGGTTTCACGTCATGCCCCATTTCACCTCGGCAAAATAGGGACCCAACTTTTTTTGCTTCTGTTTGTGTGTTTCCCTGCTTTGAGTGATATGGTAAAAGTAATGTCCTAATCCTAGTCAAAGGTCAAGTTTAGTAAATCCCCTGGAAAGGTCTCCATTGGATAGAGAATTAAATTTGTAGCAGCTTTACTTTTTGAATTATGTTAAAATTTGAAGAAATAAGAAAGTTATGGATGGTCAAAGTTTGGTCAATGTAGATATGGACGTCCTCAATGTAATATCCCGATCGCTATCCAAACATCAAGTCCTAATGATGTCATGTCTTGTTATCCAATATGGAGAATGACGAATGAGAGTAAAAGTTCTGGAAATGTTTAAATAATGATTATTTTCTCCTTCGGGCCCATCAAATTTCCATGGGCAATGTAGATACCAGTCATCTGCATGGATATTTTGGTATGGACATTTCATTCATCCCAAATATCTAATATCCTAATGCATATCCACATTCGAGTGACAGCCCATCAAATTCAACTTGGCATAGACCCCATGGATATGGACATTTAATGCCAGATATTTGATATAGATATTTCATTCCCTAGTATCCATACCAAAATATCCATATCTGGGTTACGTCATCTTGTTTCACCCTAAAGTAATACATAGAATTTGCTGACATCATCTACATGGATACTTTGCTCTTGTCTTAATATACATATCTTTATGCTTATGAAATGTTGGGATCCTAGTGATGCCATTCGACCCTCGCTTATAAAATAACCAAATAGGTAGCTGATGTCATATGGATATTAACTCACATCAATATTATCTTTTTGAAGGATCCATGCCTTATCACAAATATCCATGTCCTGATGACGTCACATTGTCTCGCATCGATACAAAAGTTCTAAACCTGATGATGTCACATAGACATTCACCACATGGATATTTCACATTTTCTTAATGTCCATACCTTCCTGAATATCCATATCCCTATCACAACTAATGATTTTAAGCCATGTGTCCATATGGATATTTCGCAAATCTTAGAATATTTTAAGCAGAATTAAAGCCTGATGGATTTTTTCAATCAATGATGGTTGACTCGACCCTCCTGTTGACGTCATATGGGCATATCCACATGGATATATCCATATGGACATGCTAATCAGAGATGCAACTTCATATCTAGATGCACCTTTTTCACATTTAATGTTGTTTAAGAAGGTCGTTGGTGTTGGAGTCCATGAAAACATTGAGAGGGGGGGTGACTCAGTGTTGTGAAATTTTTTAACTTTTTGCAACTTTTAAATTTACAAGACAAAGAGAGATGAGGACATCAATAATTTGTTAAACACATATGTACAAGTATGAATTTAACACAAGACATGAGACCAAGACACAGAAGATTATACGAGAGGAAAACCCTCCTGGGGTAGAAAAACCTCTCAAAAATTGCCTCACTGGCTTATCAAAAACCTCACTGATTACAAATAGGTCTCACTGACCAAGGAAGCTTCACTAGCTTTACAAAATGCCTCACTGGCATATACTTGCCTCACTGGTTGATGTAACAATCAGATGAACAAGAAAATTATTTAAGGGATTTCCCTAATTCACTTCATTACAACACTTATCTCTCCTTTGACAAGCTTCCTTTCTATCACAACCTATTCACCTTGGACATGAAACAATATCTCATGATCTCTACAACACATTACCATTAAAGTCTGAAACATATAATCTCTGCAATCACCATCTCAGTAGTTATGACCTTTGCAATTACACTCTCTGCAAAATTTTCTTCTCCTCTGCAATCTTTCTTTTGCTTTAAAGCCTTCAATTCTATCTTAAACTTCAAGCACAAAATAATACATCATCTTCTTCAAACATATGAAAATTCATATCTCTGCATACTGATTGTGATATCAATTTCTGCATACTGATAAATTTCCTATCTCCGCATAATAGCCTTCATAAAAAATCTCTGCTTTCAAAATAGTTTCAAGCATACAAAACATCTTTTTATGGTAACAGTCTACATACCAATGATATATTTTGATGGAAATACATGTTAACAAGGCATAAATATCAATTCTTACACGACCATAAATATTGTGACATCATCTTTCCCAATCACACTGCTTTCCCACTCAACAATAGCTAAAAAACCAGACCTTTTTGCCTTTTGTATGTAAAGAAATCATCAAATTTGTTGCTACAGCCTAATCGTTGGGCTTCAAAAACATTTCAAATCCTATTCATCGATTATCTCTTCCCGCCAACCAATTATTAAATAAGAGCCACTGATTTTCTTTTGGCACCCGCATGCTCATAATAAAGACTGATGATACCAGTTCTACAAGGAAAAAGGGCCGGTCACAATGATGACTTAAAATCCCTTCTACAGGTAACATAAGTGAAAAAGACTTACTATAGCAAGTCAATGGTTAATTAAAACAAAAAGAGCACATAGTTTATGATGAGCAACAAGAGAGCCCTTAGGTTTCAAGACCTAGTTTATAATTAGGGTTTTAAAGGATTTTTAAGACCTTAGATAATACTAAACCCAAACTAATGTAAGATCTAGCCATTTCAACTCACAAACAATATTTAAGGTCCTTACAGAGATATTGAACAATTGAGAAACACAAGAAGATCTTGTACAATCAATGCAACATGAGAAGTAATGAGATTTAACTTAAACCCTAGATTAGTCTTCAACCTCCATTTACCTTGGCCTCTCCCTCAATTGCATAGGGCAGCATTTCACCTTGAACCAAGCATCTAGACTGCATACCAATGTCTTCAAAATGACACAGCATAAACAATAACATGTCACCCAAAAGATCAAAACATGTTGTTATAGGTATAAAGAACTATGCCCTGAAATATGAAGCATATGAACACCTTGAAACATAACATCCTTGAAGCCCTCCTTGTAAAACATGAAAGAACAACTGAGATAAAAACATGAAAGCCCTTCTTGTAACCTATCTTCCATACTCTGAACATTCTTTCAACCATGAACACCAAGCAACTCAATTCCATGCCACTGCCCAATGACACCATGAACACCATCCTGATCAAATGCATCTACTATTGCATGTGAACACTTGAGCAATGAAGTATATGAACTTGTAAAGCATTGTCATCACAACAAGAACACCATCAAGAACCTTCATCACATCATCATATGCTACTGTCCTTTAGTCATAAAACTTTTTCCATCAAGGATAACAATCACAACAAACTCCCCCTTTGTCCATGGATGGAAAAACCAAAACTACTCCCCCTTTGACATTATGGACAAAGGACAAGAAGCCACATCATAAAAAATAAGAAAGCTACTATCCTTGCATAGTAAATATCATTGTTTTCACTAAAAAATCAGATTCTGATTTCACAACTATCACCATCAGTACATTGTCAAAGCAAATTGTTGATTCTAGTATTGTCTAACAAGTCCACAAATGCACTGCAAAAACTAATAGTCTGCACAACAAGTCTTCTGACACTGGAAAGTCTGAGATGTCTGATAAGAAGACTAAATAAACATTGAACCAACAAGACTAGTCATAAAAGAAACTATGTATCACACAAGTAGGAGCAGTACTACCACTGAGTAGCATAATATACTCCAAATATTAATATGTATTCAACCTTGGAAGAAACTGTCCTTTTATAAACTAGATCACCATTGTTCTAAAAAATGTGTTATTATGAAGATATCATTCTATCACACTAATTGATGTATGAGGCACCTGTTACTGTTCATTAGGAAGCATACAAATGACAAGTAGCATAGACATGAAATGCATCTGTTACAAAACATTGTAATCTTTCACTATCAAAAATGACTATCACACTAGCATAGTTTGATTTATGCCTAAAAATAGAGAAGTGAAGATTGATAGATGACACAACAATAACAAATCTGAATGCCACACCAAAATCTCATTGATAAATTATAAGCCAACTTGTATGAAGGTATTGTCATCAGTTTGATGACTATTTTTCCAATCAAAGTCACATCTTTTAGAATACCTTACATCTACAACATACCAATGACTGTCCTGATCTGCCTAGAACCATTATAAAAACTATCCAATTGATTGTCTTGCTCTTAATTCTACTCTGCAACTTGGTACTACTTCTAATTATCATTCATCCCTTTTGATGTTACCATTCTTTGATTAGGTTTTTCTTCCTTATGATATCCTCGCTTAAGGTGACTGTTTCACTGTCATTTACATGTCTAAGATCTTTGTAAGCTTATTGTTCAGCATTCTCTCTTCAAACTATTCCTATTGACAAAATCATTCAATGCATACCACAGTAGTAAACAATAATGTGTAGACTCTCTTGGAAGTGGCAAACTACTATAGGATGGGTATGGCATTATGAGGAGATACATGTGGATATTACTTTGAAACTTTCTTTATTATCCTCACTTATCTCTTTCTATTCCATGATTGCACCCTTCATTGGTGTTGCACTTGAAAGATCCATGTTATTGAATTGAAACATATGATGAACTATGAAGATTCTTACTGAATTATAAGCCTTGCCCTATTTTCAAACTAACTCCTTAACACTCTTATAGTAGAGGTGTCATTGAGAACAAAGAAGGACATCATCAATTTGCAAAAAACACTTGAGCATTAGACACCAAACTTTTAAAGCATGAAAGAATGTATGAAAACATGAAGTTTAAGGACATGCAACATGAGGTGAAAGATTCTGATCCTTGAAATCACTACTCCTTAAACCATGATCAATGCTAATTTTGCCACATATACCACAACAATTTAGTCATTTATGAAGGTAAGCAAAGTAAATGAGGTGAATAATCACTGTACACCTAGTTAGATCAAAGGATCACTTGTGCAACAATCAAGAATCACTATCACTAAAGCCAAAACTGTCAAAGCAAGAATCAACCTTAAACAACTGAGAATATCATATCAAAATCACTGTAACATAGAGCACTGTACCATCATGCCCTTGCATGACCATCACATAGATTATCCTAGTGAACATCAACCTTACCTTTGTATACCTTTGTAGTAGACCCATAGAATTCCTTGTTTCATCATCAAAAATCCAAATGACAGATGAAGCATCTAACCCAAAAACACCCATCTTATAATGATATGTCCATGTTGTCATAAAGAACCCTAACTTGAAGAGGAGAATAGCATCATCCTAACTAATGATGTCATGCCCTTCTTCAATAGTTACCCTTCACTGTTTTAATAGAAACCTCCTTTGATGACTGTCATACCCTATCTACTGCCATCATCAAATAATGTAGACCATAATATTCTCACTTACTCCAAGATCTGTTCATGGTAACAAAACTTGTTACTAATTTCAAACCTGCAACCTTTTTTACTGTCATGTAAAAGACATATGAAAGCTTTAAATGTAGATTCCAAATCATGCATTCAAGTCCTTTCAAGATTACATAGTATTAGTAGACTTATGAATAGAACTCAGAAGCAACAAGTTGTAAATGCCTACATCATGCAAGACTCTTGTTTAGTGGAAAATTAGATTTGTCAATGTTCTAGATTTTAGATGTTTAAATCTGCCTCTCCACTATACATTAAAGGATCTAGGGTCAAGTGACGAGCACTATCATACCCTAGGTCACTTGCAGATGTAGGGAAACTTGGATTAGGGAATTAATTATCAATTTTTCCTTCTCTTATGTCCAATTAACCATTAAACCCTAATTATGCAAATACGACAACAAATTGACGAATAACAAAAAAAGCTATTGCAGATGGGAGTAAAATGGCAAATCATAGAATACTTGTTTTTGGGGTTCCGAGATGGAATAGTCAGGGACTAAGGTGCAGGCACCCAAGTCCAAGGTACATGCTTTTTTAGGGAATCTAGACCTCCTTCTGACACTGATCAGCCCTATAACTTTTATTTCTGAAATCTGTCTGCGGAGGACACTGTTGCAAGTGCCCTAGTCCTAGAAGTGCTCCTTTGTCTGACTTTTCTCCAGATCCTAAATCCTTGATGCCTGCCAATCCTTCCTGCATCTCCACTTTTTCCAGATGCGACACCTGTAAGCTGCAATCACAAGACTTGGTTTGGGGGTTGTGGTGTTTAGAGGCTTGCCTCAGTCAAGCCCCGGAGGACACTTAAGTCTCTGAACACTATTGTCAGACAAAGAGTGCGTACTCTTGTGAGGCAGAGGCAAAAACCAAAGGAATTAATGATAAAAACACAATGATATGTCACCTTGTAGTGAAGCTCTCATGGAGGAAGATGCTCTTCATGCCATGAATAAATTGATGCTCAAATCTACAAATATCAACACACAAAACATACAAGTCTGCTCTTGCAACAAAATAGAAAGCCTTGAATCACCTTGAGAATGCCCAGAGTTCACAATGATCATCTAGTTGAAATCTAGTTTACAAATGAATGCCTAATCATGCTTATATATGCACCTACAAGCATTCCCACCAAGATTTTAAAAATCAAACTTTACCGTGTCGGCAAAAGGACCAACTAAGGGTCATAAACTGACACCTAGAAATTAGGACTGCCCTAAAATAGGGCAGGACTAGGGCATGGCCGCCCAAGTCCCCCCCCTATTTTAGGTAGGGTACAGCTCAAGGGGTCCTCCTAGGTCCCATTTGCCATGAAACCCAAGTCTCATTCCATCGAGATGCTAAAATATGAACTAAAATGCCCTAAATGCATGCTAAAGACCCAGGAGCTAAACCTTATGAGGAAAAAGCCCCCAATGGGACATTTTCTAATGTTACAATTAGCCCCCACTTTAGTATATGTATAAACGTGAGGCCAATACATGCATTAAAGTAAGGTCACAAACACATCAAACACACCAAGCATGAAGAAAACACGCCGATCACATAGAAGGCAGTGACAGGCACACAAAACACGGAGGAGACAATTACAATCACGCAGAACATAGAGCAGATAGTTAATGCATAGAAGACACATTAATGCATGGAAGACATAAATGATATCTTTTCTTTTCTTTTTCTCATATATATGAAATGCAATTGCAAGTACTGGAAAGTAAACAAACCTCCCATAATACAGGATGCACTACCTGAGGGCGTAGATCTCAGTATATATGGGGCAACACACACACAAGACACACAAAACCTCTTAAAAATGCAGGAAGCACTACCCGAGGGTGCTGGTCTTTGCATATGGGGCAACAAACATGCCACACAAAACAAGCACGCCAAAACACACACACTTGAAGACACAAAGAAAACACGACTGACAAGTGATGGAGTGTACCTATTTCTAGTCCAACACCATCTCAAGCACATTACAGGCGCACACCAACAATTGGGCTTCACCACAACAATCACCAAAGACACGCTTAAGGGTTGAGTTAGTCATAAAACCGCTCCTCGCCTCCACAAAGGACTTTTGAAAATGACAAAATGATGCAATCTGCTCCGAGAAATACACCATCCCCGCCTCCGCATAGGGCTTAAGAAAAAGGATATGCTCTATATCCCGCCTCCATAGAGGGCTTACATGATTGATTGATTGATTGCAAACAAACTCAAGATGCACGATGCACTACCCTGGGGCGCAAGTCTTTGCATCTGAGGTCAAACACATTGCTAACATCTATAACAGATAGCTTACCTTATATATGCCCCCACCTTAAGGTGGTTGATATCAATTATTGATATCAAGCATGTTAAGGTAGGAAGAAAACACACAAGGGAACACCGACTTTCACAAAGCCCATGCCCCCCAGAGGTGACATGTACTTTACGATCGCCAAATGTTCCCACAAACACATCCCTGCAAGAAACATGTTAGTGTCTACAATATCATGATAAACAACAACATCAATGCATATGATTAACCACACAAAGAGCTAAGGTTATGCAATGAATTTAGAGTTCAAGGATAACCACGAGGCTATATCACGAAGCTCTCCAAATCGAGTACCGCCAAGGCTAGATTCAAAGGCAAACAAAGGTGCATAGAGTAGCAGTATTGTTAAGGTTTGTAAATGTGACAGAAACATCATCAAATTCACTATGCGAAAAGCATGAGTGCTTCCACTAGCCAAGCATCAGATAAAATATACAACCCCATCATCAGATTAGGAACTATAGTCCATTTTTTTATTTCTCTCAAAAGGGACACTAGGTTTGTATCAGTATAAATGTTTGTCGTCATCCGTCTGCTAGGTGGAAACACTAGAGGAAGGGAAACAATAAATAAGAGAGGAGAAAACAAGTGTCTTAGGGACAGTCACATAGGAGGGTGCCCCCAAGTCACCAACCACAATGCTATCTCTGTAAGACACAACACACAACAACAAAATCAAAGAGAGGAAATATAGAAGAATGATGATACAAATAGAAGAAGGTTACAATTGTAACATATTAATGAATTTAGTAGGAACGCAGTGGAGCATAGAGTAGTGAAGGACTAATGGCCCACAGGATCACGAGATGGATCTATCACCGAGGCTGCTTTCTTTGTTGCCTCTGCCAGACGAAGGGAAGCAGGGACTGGCACTGGGTAAACAACCGGCTATAGAACTGGCTCTTAATCTGATACCTCTGCTCTTGGCTCCGCATCACTCCTTGGTACAAATGGCTATGTTGTAGCTTTGAGATATTTATCCCGAAACATATACTTTAACACTACATTACGACTCTCAAGCGGGAATATTCCTATATATAGTGGGGACTCATTATCAACATAGGTGGTCTCCTGGTATCTTGAACCTTACGGGAGAATCTGAGGTCATCCCAGGAGGCCTAAACAACACATCACGGGGGAAGCACATCATGAGAGAGATACTTACTTGTAGGGTCTTCATATTATATCTTGGAGATCTCAAACCTCTTGGAGAGGTACTCGATCATGTTTAAAGAAAAATTTGAGCGGTTCTTATGAAAGTCTTGTTTGTTATCATATGATGTTTGTTCCTTAAATCCTTGTTTAAATGATACTTTTGGTTTCTTATGAGGTGGAGAACTACTATTATTTATGACTATTGATTGTCATCTTGCTCTTTTCTAATTTTTAGCAAGTTTTCGTTGTTGAATCTTTCTAGAATAATAACGGGAATCATCTTGTACTGTCCTACTCGTCTATATCAGTTGTTGTTCTTTCTTTTCTGATGGATTTTGATTATCTCCCAATCCATATAGGGACAATGGAGGAGGAACCTCAGCATAAATTCCATTTCTTCATGGATGAAGTGGATTATCTACTTGTTTCTTATCAACTTCGATCATACCCATGATACTATCATAATCCAAGTAATCATCCTCGTCTACTTCCATTAAACCTTGTTCCAACATATTATTTTTGGTATGCTTAGGAAAAGGATTAGTGAATATTTGTAAATTTTGATTCAGCAGAGCAACCAAGTCATTTCCATTATCATTCAAACCCGATACCTAGATGACATTTGAGTCAATAAGGTCCTGTATCTCATGTTTAAGACACATACATTGTTCAGTGTCATGTCCTTGCATCCGATGAAAATGACAAAAGGCATTAGCATTGAAGTAAGGTCCTTGTTTACTAGGATCAATAGGATTGATCGAGGGAAGCTTTAGAATATTGTTACTCATAGCTTGATTCATGATAGAATGATAGGACTCAGATACCGAAGTAAACTTTCTTGGTTGATATGATGTTTTCTTTGGATTATTTATAGCAGACACATTTGTATTTGGTCCATTGATCTTGATGAAACTCCTATTATTGTTCCTCTTAAAATTGTTTTGTAATGATCCACCCATGGATTGACCACCTTAAGCCGATGAGTTTTGGTTTTCATACTAACTAGACGAAAGTTGATAATCACAAAGAGCGGTGCATAAATGTTGAAAGGAGTTATATTTCATCAAGAGAATCTTATCACGAACATTAGGTTGTAGATTTGTAATAAATATCTTCTGAACATCTTCATCTTTCATCTGATACTAAATTTGTGCATAAAGTCCTTGATATCAACCAATGAATTCAATCAACTCTTCTTTGGGACCTTGTTTGCATTGAATCAAGTCAATAAGAGTCACTTGGGGTATGATATTTGCTTGAAAATGTTGTAAAAAATGATCAATTAACTGCAAAAAGGAGTGTATTGAATTCGGAGGCAATGAGAAAAACCATTCTAAAGTAGTATCTTTGAGAGATCACGGGAAAAGTTTTGCCAACAAATCCTCTTCAAAATAGAAATCACTACACATAGCTGTAAATGCTGCCACATGAATATTGGGATCACCTTTTCCACCATATTTTTTAAAGAGAGGAGACTCAAACCTCTCAGGCATAGGAGGTTTTCAAGATTGCATAGGATAACGGATTACAGGCATGATATGTTGGTAAACTAGGCTGCGAAGAATTTGTCAAATTTCTTACCTTTTGTTGCAAAGCAGTCATGCCCTGTAAAAGTTGGTTTAGGATGGCATAGTTGGGAGATGTGGTTTGTTGTGAGGAATTGGAACCAAGGTGAGGATGTGATTGATCTTGAGATACAATATGCAGAGGCTAAGAATATGTTAATGGTGGTTGGCTACACTGATAGGTGGAAGATGGTTGCGAATATGTAATAAGTAGCTAGAAATGAGTGGAATAGATAGGAGGTTGAGGACAATTATTCATAGAAGATGTCCCTTTAGGAATAAAATTTTGATAGTTAAATCCCACAACTTTGTAATTAGTGCCATTAGATACTCCAATACCAATGGTAGTTGTGATTACAGATACAATTAAGCAAATCTAATTATGGTGATGTGCCTAAGTAAAAGTATCCCCTTCCATTTAAGAACAGTGAAACTATCCTCAAGATACAGTTATATTAAAGAGAAGATACTACATGATTAACATAAATAGATAGAATGAATATAATCAAAGGCTCACAACCAGACACTTTGCAATGACACAGATAATATCAACCAAGGCACAAAACAAAGTTCTTCTCATTAATCTTCCAGCAACATAAAAGGCACAGATACATGCACAAATACATTAACTTTCTTATCAAGAACAACAAAATAAAGGTAAAATGACATAAACTGGTCACAACAAAGTCTCTGACTTATCTTTTTTAAATTTCTGACAAAAACTATCCAAGATGCTTAAATCTATATCTTTGTATATCTATGTCTGTGTGTCTCGATCTATTACAAATACTGCATATTTATAATCATAGATCTTACTCAAGATTGCCTGTAACAACTGAATCCTCAATGGCCCAACGAAACTGAAAATAACTGAAAGTTCTTGACGGTTACGATCCTCCGAATCTGCAACAATCCTCCCTCCTTAACGCTCATTGGCTGGGGCAAAATATATGTGGCACGACTTCTTCACTAAGACACAGACACATGGCAAGACCCGCGCGCTTATAACTGAAACAAAATATGACGGATGGCAGCATCCACATCAAACCCAGAAACTCCTTTTACTTTTCAGAAATGAACAAGAAAATGACACTTGTCGCATTCTGCATCCTTCAAAACCTGATACGTGTCTTCTCCCGCAGGGCCTTTTAAAACCTGTCTTTATGCTCAGGTGACCTCCTTTAATGACATCTGTCACAACCTGCATTACTCATAAAATGAGACACAATAAATGATGGGACCCACAACCTTGGTGCTCACTACCCCTAAAGGGATAAAACTGGGATAGATGGCAGACTCCACGCGCATGCCAGTTAACACATGGCGACTTCTGCAACACTACTGAAACATTGTAAAACCTTTGAAAGGTCACCATAGAAGCTAACATTTGTTGAAACCCACACAAAACTTTAGAAGCAAAAGTTTCTCATTGAAAGAGTCATAAATAAAGTAACCCTTCTCTGCAACCACCACATGGCATCCTCTGTAGGCTTGAAACTTGAAACATTACTGTGGCCCACCATTCTTTATACTAGCATCAACATGATATGGAAAGAAACATGTGGCATCACCCACAGCAAAATAAAAAGACACGTGGCACCCTCCACACAAAACATAGAAACTTTTGAGACTACCTCCGCAAGCGACACATGGCGACACCCACAGTATTGTTGAAACATTGTAAACCATTGAAACTTTCTGCTACGTGGCACGCTCCGCATAAAACTTAATATTTGAAACAATATTGTGGCTTTGACTCTACCTTTGACACTTGGCAAATTTTGCACAAAGCATTAGAAACTCACACAACAACCAAAATAAGACCCACGCAGCAACATTTGAAACCCGTAGACTAAACCGCGACTGAAAAAAAAATGTAGAGTTTTGACACTCTATAGTTCTTGGCAACCATTAGGACTTCTGAGCCTACTCTAAAAGAACCCAAAACTGGTAAAAAGATATGTATTGAAAATACAACTTAGAATCATAAATTTTGCAAAGTTGTCTGATAAACAAACCATTCTGAATTAGAAAGCCCCTATCTACTCTGTAATTTTGAAAAGCAAAATCAAGATTAATTATATCCTTATGAGAAAAAGTTTCCAAAATTTGTACCACAACCTTTAATTGAAATTGTGGCTGGGCCATACATATCAACACAGTTTCAACTTCCTTGACTGATGATGAATCACGTAACATAAAGTTTCAATGGTTTACAATGTTTCAGCAATACTACAAGTGTCGCCATGTGTCGCTTGTGGAGGTAGTCTCAAAAGTTTCTATGTTTTGTGTGGAGGGCGCCGCGTGCCTTTTTATTTTGCTACGGGTGATGCCGCGTGTTTCTTTCCATATCATGTTGATGCTAGAATAAAGAATGGTGGGCCACAGTAATGTTTCAAGTTTCAAGCCTGCGGAGGATGCCACATGGTGGTCGCAGAGAAGGGTTGCTTTATTTATGACTCTTTCAACGACAAACTTTTTGTTTCTAAAGTTTTGTGTGGGTTTCGACAAATGTCAGCTTCTACGATGACCTTTCAAAGGTTTTACAATGTTTCAGCAGTGTTGCGAAAGTCACCACATGTTAGTTGACATGCACGCGGAGGCTGCCATCTGTCCCAATTTTATCCCTTTAGGGGTAGTGAGCACTGAGGTTGTGGGTCCCATCATTTATTGTGTCTCATTTTATGAGTAATGCGGGTTGCAACGGATGTCATTAAAGGAGGTCACCCGAGCTTAAAGACATAGGTTTAAAAGGCCATGTGGGAGAAGACACGTATCAGGTTTCGAAGGTTGTGGAATGTGACAAGTGTCATTTTCCTATTCATTTCTGAAAAGTAAAAGGAGTTTCTGGGTTTGACGCAGATGCTACCATCTATTATATTTTGTTTCAGTTATAAGCACGCAGGTCTCACCATGTATCTGTATCTCAGTGAAGGAGTCGTGCCACATATATTTGGCCCCAGCCAATGAGCGTTAAGGAGGGAGGACCGTTGTAGATTCAGAGGATCGTAACTGTCAGGAACTTCTAGTTATCTTTAGTTCTGTTGGGCCGTTGAGGATTTAGTTGTTATAGGCAATCTTGGCTCAGATCTATGATTATAAATATGTAGTATTTGTAATAGATTGGGACACACAGACATAGATATACAGAGATATAGATTTAAGCATCTTGGATAGTTTTTGTCAGAAATTTAAAAAAGAGAAGTTAGAGACTTTGTTGTCACTAGTTTATGTCATTTTGCCTTTATTTTGTTTTTCTTGATAAGAAAGTTAATGTATCTGTGCATGTATCTATGTCTTTTATGTTGCTGGAAGATTAATGAGAAGAATTCTGTTTTGTGCCTTAGTTGATATTATCTGTGTCATTGTAAAGTGTCTAGTTGTGAGCCTTTGATTATATTCATTCTATCTATTTATGTTAATCATGCAGTATCTACTCTTTAATATAAATGTATCTTGAGGATAGTTTCATTGTGCTTAAATAGAAGGGGGTACTTTTACTCAAGTGCATCGGCATAGTTAGATTTGCTTAATTGTATCTGTAATCCTGTTAATTTCTTACCCTTTGCTCAAAATCCAATTGAAATAGAGAAAACCTAGCTTCTTTAAAATCTGGAGGTCATTTCAAGTAGCAAGTTCCACATTCTTGAAACTTCCCATGTTGGTGTTAGAACCTGCGCAATTTTATACATCAACAGTTTTTGGCACGCCTGGTGGGACCTTTCTTGAAGTTTCTGTCAAGATCGTATGAGCCAGAGAATAACAAGAAGCCAGAGCTATGCACCTACAACAAGAGATCAGTTTATTGCTAATCTGGGCATTCTTTTACCACCGTTATTAGCTACTCCAAGGAGAAGAGTGAATCAGGTTGTAGTTCTATAAAGAATAAATATGGGAGAACCTATACCTCTAAGGAACTATGTAAATTAGAATACTGGTAGCCCTCTCATCCTCCCAATACCACCAACAACTTGAGATTCTATTCTAGCCAATGCTCTGAAGGCTCTACCTAAGTTCAGTGGAGAAGATTTCAAGACACCTAGGGAGCATCTGCAAGATGTATCTGATGTGTGTGCAGTACATGTTATTACTCAACAGAATGTGGCCATAAGACTACTAGCAGCTTCTTTCAAAGGAAAGGCTCTGGATTGGTATAGATCTCTCACTCCAAATACAATATCTACATGGGATCAGCTTGGAGATGCTTTCTTTACAAAATTTAAAGGAGAAAGGTGATAAATCTTCCTTGCTACAACAATTGATCACTCTCAAAAGGGCCCCACAAGAAGCTATGACCGATTTCAACTCAAGATTTCAAAAGACCTAGGATAGAATCCCTGCTACAACAAGACCATTATCAGGTATGGCTATTGTGTTTTACCTCAAAGATTTAAACTCTGATATATCAATAATGATTCAGTCTCTTGGAGCTCAGACACTACCAGAAGCATATGAGTTGACAATCAAGGTTGAAAATAACTTGATAGATGCTAGAAAATTACCCCCAAGGCCTCCTATGTCCATGTTCCCAAAAATTACCCTACCTTTGCCACAAGAAGCTCCTAATCTTATAGCTCCACCTGTGTCCATGTATTCACTTCCAGTGCCTCAACAACCTGCTAGGGCAACCACCTATGCTCAACCATCTGAAATGGATGATGTCAAGAACACTCTAGGGACCTTCTCAAATGAAATAATTAATCTAAAGAGACAACAAAATCCCTATCCAAAGCCCCCTTATCAAGGTTTCCAACGAAATAGGCCTCCCTTTCAGCCAAATCAATATCAAGGCCCTCAAAGGCAAACTAATCCTCAGCCTTCAAACCAGTTGGTTTCTATCCCTACACCTCTACAAACTGTTCCTCATAATCCCAATAGGGAAATAGTTCCAGGGAAAAATAACTTGGCAAATGACACAAATGCTTGGTGTTTTCCCTGCAACAATGCCCATATGCCCAGAAACTATCCCAGAGGTAATTTGCAGCAAAAGATAGCAAAATAGAGAGGGTTAGAAGGATAATTCTCAACTTCTAACACTCCACCATATTAGTCCCCTGGTGTTCAAAATGCAGTAATGGTGGCCCAGATGCAAGGGATGTCCATACAACAAGAAGAGGAAATAGCCCCCGAACATGCCTTACTTTTATGGATTGAAGAGGAAGATTCAGTGTTCTTGAATGAGGCATCTACTTCAAAGAAACCATTGGTGCAGTCAAACTATTATACTAGATCAAAGAGGAGAATGATGGAGCAGCTTGAAGTCACTAATAATGATATCATGGGAACTCCTCCATTTCAAAATCATCACAACACAGTCTCTAGGCAAGACATACCTCAACCTGTGCAGAATCAAATAGCCTCAGGACAGGTTCTAGAAAAGACAAGGTACCCTTATTATTCAAAGACCCAAGCATTAGGACCTATGAATGTGGTGGACCATCTGAAAAGAACTCTAGCACATGTATCAATCTGGGATATGTTAGCTATTCCTAAGTAGAAGACACTATTACAGGAAGCTATGCAAGGTCAAGAAGCCTCTAAACACACTAGTGCCAAGGGAGGAGCTATGTATAAAGGGAAACTTCAGCCCAAAGATATTGTACCTCTACAAACAATAGGTATGTTGAACAATGCACCTGAGGTAGGTAAATCTAAACCAGATCCCTTTTATTTGACTCTAATAGTTGGGAAAAAACTACTGCATAATGCAATGATAAATTCTGGGGCTAGTACTACAGTAATGCCAAAGCACATAGTAGATGCTTTAAAGATAAAATATGAACCACTTACAAGAGGGGTCATGCAGTTGGATGGGAAATCTGTCCAAACAATAGGAAAAATCAAACAATTTCCATTACAACTATATACTTGCCCCAATATAATTGTCAATCAGGATGTGGTAGTCATAGATATTCCCTCTGTATTTGGTTTATGCTTATCCAGAGATTTCACAGCCAAAATAGGAGGTTACATGTCACTAGATTGGTCACACCTCATCTTGAGAACCAAATATGGGACAAAGATGAAAATATTGTCTGAGCCATTATCCAAAGACCATATCACAAATGAACCAACCCCAAAATTAGAAACATCCCATGCCATGTTGAATAAAGAGGAGAGAAACTTTGTTGAAGAATTAGGTGACTAGTCTGAACATGACCAATAGGAGGAAGAGAACAATTAGCTATTAACCATGATGCAGAGTGATCCCTATGGAAACTATAACTCTACTGGTCTAGGCACTTATGTCATTTTTGAAGAAGACCAAAAAATCCCTAATATTATAAGGAAAGAAATATCAGAAAGTGGAGAGGCTGAAAGAAACTCAGAAATCTGGACCCTAAATTTTGATGGGGCTAGGAGTAAAAATGGTGCTGGAGTAGGAATTTGCCCTATTGCCCCAAATGGTGAGAAAATTCTAAGAGCCATTCACTTTCAGTTTGCCTATACCAATAATGATGCTGAATATGAATATTTGGTGCATGGACTCATGTTGGCAAAGAAAAAGGAAATAAAGAATCTGATAGTAAAAGGAGACTCAAAACTGGTGGTAAAACAAATCAGAGAGAAAGCAATAGCCAAAAATGTAAGAATGAGATCCTATCGGCACATGATTTGGGACCTGATAGATGGTTTTGAGGCTTTCAATATTGAGGTAGTTCCCAGAGCCCAAAATTCTGAAGTAGATAGAATGGCACAGATTGGTTCACAGTTTGACCTAGCAAGTGATCTATTAGTTAATAATGAGTTAGTCAAGGTTATACTAAGACCAACAATTCCAAACAATGATCAAAACTGGCAAGTTTTTGACAATGACCTTCAAGTAATTGCATTCTTACAACAATCAGGTGAATTTGTTGATCAATTACATCCCAAAATTGAGGAAGCATATGGTGACCAAATTATCCAGCTAAAATCAAATAAACTCCCTAAAGGGTTGATTACTCTAGAAAATCTGTTTGATCCAGAAGATGCAAGCCTAGAGAAGAGGAGGTTTCAGGCAAATAAGGAAGATTATTCTGAGATCCAAGTTAGTGAAGGAAGAAAGTTGAAAATAGGTAATTCTACAACCCAAGAGGAAAAGGAAAGGTTGATTGCTTTATGTGATAAATATGATAGGGTGATTTCTTAGACCTATGAAGACCTCCATGGCTATAATAGAGATATCATCCAACACACCATAGAGCTTACTGAAGGATCTAAACCAGTCCAACAGAAGCAAAGGCTAGTAAATCCTAGAATTGAACCTTTAATGGTGGATGAACTGTAAAAGCTCTTGGAATCAAAGATTATTTTTCCAATTAAGCATTCAACCTGGGTATCAAACCTAGTGCCTGTAAGAAAGAAGAATGGTGACATAAGACTTTGTGTATATTTCAAGGATCTGAATAGAGCATCTTTGAAAGATCATTATCCCCTACCCTCTATGGAATAGATTTTACAGACTATGGTTGGGTCAGAAAGGTTTTCCTTGCTGGATGGTTTCTTAGGATACAATTAGATTTGGATAGCAAATGAAGATCAACATAAGACTGCATTCACTACAAAGTGGGGAACATTTGCATATGCTAAAATGTCTTTTGGCCTTTCAAATGCTGGGGCTACTTTTCAGCAATGGATGTAGCATTCAGAGAACTTATAAATAAGATTATTCTGATCTATCTAGATGACCTCACTATCTTTTCTAAGAATGTCAAAGATCACTTTGACCATTTAGAGTTTGTTTTCAAGAAATGTCAAGAGTTTGGAATATCTCTGAATCCCAAGAAATGCATCTGTGATGTACCTCAGGGTAAACTTCTAGGGCATATAGTGTCAAAGGAAGGGGTCTCCATTGATCCAGAAAGGGTCACAGCCATAATGAATCTATCTCTACCAGTCAACAAGAAAGCAGTTCAATCCTTTCTAGGAAAAATCAACTTTGTTAGCCGATTCATATCTAATTTTGCAAGTCTAATAAGACCAATGACATTATTGCTTTAAAAAGATCTGGTCTTCAAATGGACCATAGAAGGAAGACAGGCTTTTGAAGAAGTCAAGAGAGTCATTTCAACAGCCCTAGTACTCAGAAACCCAGATTTTTCTAAGGCTTTTATAATGTATGTGTATGGGGGGGAATTCAGTATTGTTGTTGTTCTAACTTAAAGATGATCAACAGGAAGGAGAGCATCCAATAGCTTTTTTCTCCAGAACTCTCAGGGAATATGAGTCTAGATATAATTTTGTGGAGAAGCAAGCATATGCCATGGTGAAAGCCCTTAAAAAGTTTAGACATTTGGTAATAGGAAATAAGATTATGATATTAGTGGCCCACCCCAGTGTAAGAGAATATATTATGGAGGGTGCGATCACTGAGAAAAGAGCCAATTGGATAACAAAGATTCTAGAATATGATGTAGAAGTAAGACCCACCAAGTTAATCAAAGGCAAAGGGTTGTGCCAATATATGACCCAAGACATGGAGAAAACAGTGACTGAAGAAACAAAAAGTGAAAATGTATTGAAACTCCAAGAGGTTGAACAAGACTCTTGGGTCAAAAATAGGATACAATTTATGAAGTATGGTATTTTCCCAAATGAGCTCTCCCATGACAAGAAAGGGTACTATAGGCAGCAAGGGGCCCATTTTGTACTAATTGATCATATTCTATTAGAAGGAATGTTGATGGTATACTCTTGAGATGTATCTAAAAGGATGAAGCTCAAAGAATACTACATGAATTACACCATGGAGTTTCAGGTGGGCATTTTTTAGCAAGGACCACTACAATCAAAGTAACACAAGCAGGATATTTCTGGCCCACTCTATTTATAGATTACCATCAGTTGGTTAAAGAATGCCAGGCTTGTCAGTTTTATATAGGTAAAAGGAGAAATGCAGCAATGCCTCTAAGTCCCATAGTTATGGATGAACCCTTTGCTCAATGGGGACTAGATTTTATTGGTATGATAAATCCAGTGTCAAGTATAGGACACAAACAGATTCTCACAACAACTGATTACTTTACTAGGTGGAGTGAAGCAGTACCACTCAAAGAGGCAATAGAAAAGGTCATACTAGAGTTTCAAGAAGGCATAACTGCTCGGTTTGGTCCTCCTCATACCATTATATCAGATAATTCTAAAGCATTTTTGGGAGCAAAATTATCTGAGTTTGCATTAAGGAATGGGATTTATTTGTAGACTTCTTCAAATTATTACCCTCAAGGTAATGGTCTGGCAGAGTCCACTAACAAGAACCTTATCAGACTCATAAAAAGGGTAGGGACCAATTATCATAGAGAGTGGCATAAGTTACTTAATACAGCACTGTGGGCTGACATGATCACACCAAACACGTGACTAAAATGTCTCTCTATGAATTGGTTTATGGTAAATCTGTAGTAATGCCACTAAGCTTAGAGATCCCTGTTTGCAATTGTTAAAACAGATAGAAATTGAAGAGAATGGCCCCATGCAAGTCAAACTTGCTGAACTGTTGGAAGTTCAAGAGAAAAGAGAAAAGGCACATGAGTCACTAATGAAACATTAGAAAATGGTTAAGGACTAGTTTGATAAGAAGACTTCAAATCCCATTTTTGAGGTTGGCTCTTTGGTATTGAAATGGGACGAAAGAGCTGCCAAGCAAGGTTGACATAGCAAATTTGAATCATTGTGGACGGGTCCTTATAAAATCTGTTCCTACAAGCAACAAAATTCATTTGATCTAGAGACCATGGATGAACTTGAAGAGATTCCAGTAAATGGGATCTTTTTGAAATACTTTAATTAAGGAGGGGCTCGTAATGTATCATAGTTAGTTATCTTTCCTTTTCTCGCTTTCCTGTTTTCCTACTTTCCTTTCCCGCTTTCCTTTTTAATAAGTGTTCCGTGAACACGTGTCAGCAGTGCAAAGCCCCTTATCTTTAGGTCTAGCATTTATTAAGGTTGTTCAGAAATCCCTAAAATTCCCCGAAAGTACATGCTTTTTAGAAAGATAGCCATCCCGTAACATATCTGACACTCCGTTCCATGCGGATTTCAAAAATATACACTAGTTGTTTCTCGGCATTAATGCCATTAATAAGATAAGATGTGTCATTTATTATCTCCATAAACCCCCAATGAGTTAGTGTTAAGTCCTAAGTGTAGCCATCATTTGCTTCTATCTTTCTGCTTTGAATCACTGTTGCATCTTAATTTCGTCCATAGCAAGTGCCCTTCAACTAAGTATCACTCTGGTTAAATAGTTTCATTCTTTTCTGTGTCAAAGCTTCCCACATTCTCCTCGCAAAGATACAAATATGTTTGAGACATAGTCACCACAAGAGGGACTTGGAATTTATGAGTCAATAGATAAATTGTTGAACAACAAATCATATGCTTCGGCACCCGTGCAACTAAGGAAAACTTATCCAAGAACAAGGGTTCTTGAAGTGGGGTTTTCTAGTGACCCAAAACAGGTGAAAGATTATGCAGATGGCATATACGACATGCCCCTTCAAAAGAACACCAAGAGTCTCCAGGAGGGGGCACATCAAAGGTGCATTATTTGAGCGAACAGCGGGCAATCTGAGACTTTTGGTGTGAGGATATGGACCTCGCAATTGGCACAGTTCCTGGTCCCAAATGTCCACCTGTGCCCCGAGTTAATCAACTTATGTGTAGAACTATTTCATGCACCATCAAATACCATCCAACAGGGCCCTTTCATAGTGCATATTACGCCCAAGGCCATAAGAGACATAATGGCCCTACAGCATGATAGAATAACCACATTTCCAACTATTGCCAAAATGCAAAACACATGGGCAAATATAATTAACAAAGTGAAGTTCCTGAATTCAAAGATGCAGTTGGGAGAAGATAATACTCATATGCCCACACTACCCACTGGGCGGGCACAATTTAGTCAAAATGTTCAGGAGGCACTTTCAATGATAGCTTTCATTTTTGGAATGAGGAAGGATAACATAGTCCATGACTGGTAGTTGGCAATCATTTTCAGATTGAAAATTGTGGATAAATCACAAGAGTACCGGATGGATTTTTCAGAACAAATTGCTAACGCCATGATTGATCAGCTCACAAATTTCAAGACAAAGCTAGTTTTCAGGTATTCTACTTTCCTGTTTCATCTTATGTTGTATCAAAACTATAATCTTTTCACATAGCATATGCATTTAAATATGTATGATACAAATTTTGGTCATAATAAAACCATCCCTATGTCCGCATGGACACATGTGTTATCTGAAGTCTCCAATCCTTATGAGTTTTGGGAACATTTTGTCACCCCTACTTTTTACCGGTTAAGCCCTGAGCCTGTAGAACATAGGATGACATAGAGTATAAGGGGTTTTCTAACCAATTGCCCAATTCCCTATGATTATTTGTTTGGTGCACATAATACAATAATCAGAGTCCAAGGTTTCAATGGGGAACCCATGCTATTACCTAAAGTATTGACCCCTAGGCTCGTATTCTTAGAAGTGACCCAACAAGTATCTGTGGTTGATAATGACTTTGGCCATAAGAAGAGAAAGAAGAAGATGTATGATGTCCCATGGGCTAGGAAAAACATGACACTTGAAGTTAGAGGTGCAGAGAACCTCTTGTTAAGAAAGTTAGCTGCCTTGGGTTTCATCATCATAGAGGATAAATGGAAATATGACCCAGATAGTTTTCTAGCCTCCTGGATCATAAATAATAAGTTCCATGCTAAAATGATACATGCAGGTCACCCATTCTGGGAGGATAGGATGAATCCGAAAGAAGATAACCTAGACATGTATGTTGAATTAACTGATTTGCCCTATGAGGCGCCTAGGCCATGGGAAAACTTTTATGTCAAAGAGAGGGAAAATGACCCTAAGATGAAAATGACTGCTGGTCTGAGGAAAGCATTAAAATCCCAAGAATGGAGAGCAAAAAAGATTGAAGCCTATTGGAAATATAGGCAAGAAATTTCAGAGTTCCAACATTCATTTGGGAATGTTGAGAGTGATGAAAAATGGGAATCAATCTGGGATGAGTGGCATACCTCCCCAGTCTCAAGTCTAGACACAAGTAGAATTCAGAGGAAGGGTGAGGAGACGGAGGAGGAAATAGAGTCAGCCCAAATTATGCAAGAAATAGGACAAGCCTCATCTGCTGCTCTTGCATCTTCATGGCCCCAATCCCTCAGCACCTTAGAGAAGGAAAAAGGTGTGGTGTCATCACCAACTCTAGGGACTCAAATAGCTTCAGCATCTGGGGGTTCCAGAATTGTTTCTTTGCAACCATCAGTGGTGGTAAATGTTGAAGAGAAAGAAATAGAGGAAACAGGTGAGAGGCCTAGGGAACATAGGAAATTGTACCTACAAGAAGAAGACGAGGAAGAAATAGAACCACAGCAACAACAACTGCCAGTCACCTCTTCTGTCGCTCAAGTAAGTGTTTCTTCTCTCTTTTCTCTTGTATCTCTTTCTTCTACTATAGGAGTGGCAATCCCAATTAGCCATGCATTTATTACCCCTGCCACTTCTGTTATGCTTACATCAACCCTTGCCACAACTGCCAGTTCATAGGCCATGTCTTCATAGGCCATTTCTGGTGCAGGAGCACCCGTACATGATCAGGATATAGGTTAATTGTCCACATGATGACAGGGCATTAGTCTATTTTTAGTATGTTTGACTTCATCATGTAATAAGGTCCATTGGACCGATGCTATGTATTAGATCAGTCTAGGAGTATGTGTAGGCAGTTACAGATCGTGATCAGGTAGTCTGAGCTGTCCTTCTCCCAGCCGCTGGGAAGTGAGTTGGTAGTACTCGAAGGATTTTGCTATATATACCTTCGATCTGTTAGGGTTTAAGACATTGACAGATGTTATGTTAGTTGCGTTATGTATTGGTGTTGTGATTGAGTTGAGATTCAGGAGAACAGTTCAGACATTGTGAGGCTGTATTCAGAATTCTTGAATTTCAGTTGAATAAGATCTCATCATTTGCATTATCTGAGTTTATTAGCTGTATCTGTTTTGATTTCCTTTCTATTGGCAAGTTGATGGACACTTTCAACCCTTCCACCGGTTGATCCTGTAAATCGGTGGAATGGTCCTGTATTATAGCTTAGTTTGCATTTGTGTTTTCTGTATATGCATTGCATCGTTCAAGAGATCAGTTAGGAGCATGCTGTGAATCAGCCTAGCATCCTCATGTGCTAGGTCTAGAAGGATAAGCTGTTAAATTTTGGTTTGAAGGTGATCCGGCCCGATCATCTTATTGTCTTTGTGAAATCGTATGGTTCTGAGCGTTTACATGCAGCGGACGGATATACAGGAGTCTGCATGTGCGTTTCCAGTCGGATCGAGTCGCATCGTCATCTGCGAATACACCGCCATCAGGATCGGGTCGTGAAGCTGATGAAGTTTGCATGTTGCAAGTGCATCAGGGTGTTTTAAGTCGGATATATACTCAGCGTATATATCACCGTCAGGATCATCTCTCGGGAGTGCCCATCATCCGCGTATCGCTAGCAGATGCGGGAGTGAAAGTTCATTTTTTTTGACTAAGTGTTGAAGAGGTCATCAGGATATTGGGTGACGTTATCCTCATCAGGATATTGAGATATTCCCCTATGCAAGTTTATCCTGCTGTCGTTAAGTGTTTAGGTATCAGCGGAAGTCCTCGGCAGAAAGTTGTGTTAACATCATCAGGAGGTTTCGAGAGAACCGAATAAATCATATCATGATGCTGTTGCTTGTATCGTCGGCTATCGGGGTATCGAAGGGAAGGTGCTGAAGGTGATCATCATCAGGATCTTTGGAGCAACCGGATATTGGGTATCCTGCTGACGAAGGGGGTGTTGCATATCATGATGATGCCGATGGAGCTTGGCGCCTGATGAACAGTGCAATAGGAGGATGTTTGCGCTAGTTGAACATCATGATGATGATGATAGGCGGAAAACAGAGGAAGTGAACAGTAGTTGGTAGGAGGATAATTGTGCTCGTCCGAAATATGATGATGATGCTGTTGGTGTTTGCAGGAAATATGATGATGATGCTGAGCCGATAGGGATTTTTATCATGCTGTTTGTATTATTGGCTCCTCCTTCCTGTTAGTTAGCTCCCGTTGCGTTTACCTCTGCATCATAGTGGTATCAGAGCAAAGGTTAGGATCTTCTGGAAAAGAGAAGCAGGATGTCAGACGAAGAAGGAACATCTGAGGTTCCAGCAAGGATGACCAACGCTGAGTTGGCAGTTCTGGTGAAGAAACAGATTGCAGAAAGCAAGGCCGTGAAGGCTCAGAATCAGGAATTGAAAGATGAGATAGCAAAATTGAGGAGCAGAGTAGGTTCTGGTAAAGAAGAAGATAGGGAAGAAGAAGAGATCCCTAATTGGAGCGAGGAGGTCGTTCCTGCAGACCAGAGACCACTGCTGAACGCCCTCAAGGCCATGGAGAGGAGAACCATGGATGTGAAACTAGATTTGCCAGTGTTTACAGGCAAGATGGATCCTGATTCAGTAATGGAATGGATAGACTGTTTGAACAATTTCTTTGAAACAGAGGAGATACCAGAACAATAGAGAGTGAAGATAGCACAGTCAAAGATGAAAGAAGCTACCTTGACATGGTGGAATTTTGTTCAAGATGATAGAGTACAGGAAGGAAAACGTAGAGTTGCCACATGGAAGAAGATGATGGCATTGGTAAAAGAAGCTTATGTCCCATTGGATTACAGTATCCAATTACACAAAAGGAAGCAAAACCTGAAGCAGAAGGAGCTAGATGTCAGCTCATATACAGAAGAATTCATGAAACTCTGTATGAAGACAAAGGTAAAAGAAAGTGAAGAAGAGAAGGTAGCCAGATACCTTAATGGATTGAGGTTTAACATTCAGGAAGATCTCAGTCTGCATAATCCAGATACAGTCCAGAAAAGTTTTCAGTTGGCATTAAAAGTGGAAGAGAAGTTAAAGAGAAAACAAGAACAAAACAATAGAGGAAGAGGAAGACAACAAAGAGGTGGAAGAGGTCCTTTTAGAGGCAGAGGACATGGACAGGGATATCAAGGAGAATCCAGTCATGACAACAGTAAGGGCAACAATAGTCAGAACCAGAGAGAGAATTTTAGTCAGCAAGGAAACTTCAGAGGTAGAAGACCTTTCAGAGGAAGATCCCAGGGCAGAGGATCCATCAGATGTTATAACTGTAACAAAGAAGGCCATATAGCCAGCAGATGTCCAGAAAAGGCCACAAGCTCAGCAGGAGAAAGGAGAACAAATCTAGTCCAAGAACCTGATAATCAAAGTAGGACAAGCTCTAATGATTTTCAGAGTGTGAATGCTCCTGATAATTATGCATACCCAGAAAGTGGAGAGTCTCTGATGATGAGAAGAACAGTGACTACCATGAAGGTACCTGACAAAGAATCCCCTCAGAGAAAGTCTCTTTTCAGAACTATTTGCAAAGCAGGAGGTAAGGCATGTAAAGTTTTGATTGATTCTGGTTCTACTGAGAATTTTGTGTCTGAACACATGGTGACAAAGCTTAAGCTTAGGAGATTGCCTCACCCATCCCCATATAAAGTCTCATGGCTTACACAAGGTCAGTAGACAACTGTAGAAGAGCAGGCTTGGGTAGAATTTCAGATTGGTGGATATAAGGATAAGTTGCTGTTTGATATTACCAAGATGGATGCTTGCAATCTTTTATTTGGTAGACCATGGCAGTATGATTTGAAGGCACAACATGATGGTGTTAGGAATACCTATAAAATCACTAAAGATGGTAAGGAAATACATTTATTCCCATTGGCAGAGAAAGAGGAGAAATCTAAAGGAAAAGAGGTGAAGGTCATGCTGATGGAAGGCAAACAGTTCATGAAAGAAGTAGCAGCAGAAGGTGCAGTTGCATATGCCCTAATCCCATGTATGAGTGTGAATAAAGAACAGCAGCAAGAAGTCAAGAAAGAGAAGAAGCCAAGGTTCATAGACCCAGCTGTCCAAGAGCTATTGGATAAGTACAAAGGTGTCATTTCAGAGGGAATGCCAAGATCCCTACCACCTGTCAGAGATATCAGCCATTGCATAGACTTAATTCCAGGGTCAACACTTCCAAACAAAGCAGCCTATAAGCTTACTCTAGAACAGAATGCAGAAGTAGCCAGATAGATTGAAGAATTGTTGGATTCAGGTCTGATTGGGAAGAGTCTAAGTCCATGTGCAGTACCAGCTTGTGAGGACCGCTTTTTTTTTACTACTGTTGTCATGACTATTTACAGTACTGTTATTGTTACTTTCATATTTGTGGGATAGCAGTTCCCGAAATTTGTCAGACTATTTAACTTTATTATGTTTTCGAAAAAACTAATTGGGTGATGTTTGGATAAGTTACTTTTCAGAGAAATGAATTAGAGATGATGGAAAATTGTAATATGATTTTTAATTATGTTAAATTGTACTGTTATATGATTTTTAATTATGTTAAATTGTACTAAGACATGAGAATGCATGTGTTATTTAAGTTGCTTCGGCTATGATGAATTTATGTGGTTACTGATCTTGTAATTGAGTGTGCAGGGACTACTAATCAAACCACAGATTTCGGAGATCATTCCACACCTTGTTAATTGTTATTCCCTGTTAAGCCGATCTGGTTCCACGAAGAACCAAGATCTCTTTGTGTTTGATGTCATGATGTAATGTGGTCTTTCGTATGGTCGAGTGGGTTAGGTTACCCTCATGTAACATTATTTTTATAAGTAAGTGTTGTTAAGAGATTGAATTTGAAATTTCTATTTTTTTTCTTTAAATTATGAGGCCCTTTTTCTTGTGCTTTACCTTGACCTGGGGTGTCTTGTATGGGTTAAAATTGACCCTGGGTTCTACCCCATGGGTCCAGGGGCCCATTTGGCATGGGTAACCCTTGAGTAACCTCCATCTAGTCAACTTAACCTTTCCCTGAAGTTAAGTGGCGAAAATTGGAGGTAGGAGGGGACATGATGGGTTGTACCAACACTCAACCCATCCCCTCTACTTTCCCCTAGATAAGAGATGCCATCCATTAGTAAAAGTTACCTCTTCTTTAGTAAGATTCCCCCATGTACTATGGGGACACCCATGTGAAGAAAGGAGAAAGAGGCATGGGTCACCTGTCTTGTTCTCATTTAACTCTTTTTTTTATTTTTCCCATGAGAAAGTGGAGTCACATGAAAGGAATAAGGAGTACCCTTGGGAATGGAGAGTGACATAAGCCACCTGGACAGAATAGTGATTTTTGGGAAGGGTGAGGAGGTGACAAGTGTCACTTCCCCATTTCTCAAAATTAGAAAGAAAGAGGATTTTGGGTTATTTATTTTCAAATTTTGGGATGAGAGGGAGTTAGTTGAATTTTGGGGAAAATCTTTTCTTTTGGCCTTACCAAAAATAGAGAAGTCAGTTTGGAAGATAGAGAAGAGAGAGGGAGTTGGTGGCTAAGCTGGAAAGTGAACTCTGTGGACTCTGCAACAACTTCATTCCAGGAGGGCTTTGCAAGGTTGGTCTGAATTTTACCTTTGTTTTGGTAGAACTGAAATGTGTATGAAATGTGTGTGAAATATGTGTTTAAATTTGTTTTCTGTGGGGTTCTTGTCGGGTGTTTGACAGAGCGTCTCCCACTTGGGAGAAATGCTCATCAAGTTTGGGGTAGGGGAGGAGAGATCCTCCTCGGGTGCATACCTGTTTCCATCTTTTGGGATGTTGAAAGCCTTGAGGGCATGTATCTGTGACTGTATTTTTGACTTGAGAGTCATATACAGATTTCTTACAAATTGTGATCACACTTGGTTGAGACCAAGAGAAATTTATATTAGTTCATTTATCTGTCAGGGTGACACTCTGAAGTCAAGTGTATCCACTCTCCTGCCCCTTATGAAACTCACTGTAGTTGAGTTTCCGTATAGTGTAAAATACCCACGGATGTATGTGTGCTTTGGGATTGTTGTTGTTTCTGTTGTGAAGTGGAGTGTTTGAGTACCCAGGTGTGAGTATGGTCTCCCTAGCTCGGGGGTGACCCTCTTGCGGGTCTACGGTAGGGAGGAGAGCTAGACAAGTGGTATTTTCTTCTTTGTTTGTCTTTGATACGCAGGTTTTTCTCTTGGAGCTTCTGGTTGGCTATTTATGAAGAAACAGTTCATCTTCTTGTCATGAGAATTAGGCCTGGTTCATTTCATAGAGACGAAGAGAGAACACCTCTCTTGTTATTGTTGTAAATTAATGATATTCTGGGAGTGAATAAAATCACCTCCCTGATCTTGTTATTATTGGACTTTTATTGGTTGTCATAAGTTTCAGTGATATACTGTTTGGGAGGAGAAAGTTCATATCTGGGAAGGTGGTAATCATGATTGAGAAACTGTAATATGAATGTGCTTAAATTTGAAGTTGATGTTTGCAAACTTTGTTCAATAGCAATTTTTGTGTTTCAAGTATTACTGAAAGAAACAAGTTCGTTTTTGCAATTTAATCTGAGTTGTTTACATTTGAAAGTTTGGAATTGCTTCACTAATTGAAATGCTAATTTTCTTATAGTTCAATGTTAAAATGGAAAAGACAGTTTTAAATAGTTGAGCTATTCTCATGGATTCTGTTAATTAGAAGGATTAGAGGAAATCTAGCATGTAAATATATAATCTATTTGTAAATTTACGAAGTCTTAAATGTTTATGAAAATGGAAAATTATACTTAGAATAAGGGAATAGCTAGTTACCATTTCTATCACTTAAGTGAAATTGGGATATATATATATATATATATATATATATATATATATATTTATATATTTATATATAATTGTTATGACATTATCATTATAAAAGGTTGATTTGGAGAAAATGAATAAAGTAGTGAATTTGAGAGAATTGTGAATTAGATATATACATATAAGAATAAATGTATATATATACATAAATATATATCTATATATTTATATATATATATATATAAATATATATACATATATCAGTTTAATTAATTATCAGTACTGAATAAATTGTGTTCTTATGAGACTGAATTTGGTGTATATATATATATATATGAATAAATATATATATATATATATATATATATATATTATATATTATATATTAGCAACAAAAAACAAACACCATAAGAAATGACTGTCGAAGTGGAAGTGAAGCCGCGGATAACAAAAACACAGTCGCATTTTTTTAATGGGCGGGCGGTGGGGAGAAATCCCCACCGCAGGCCTTAGTTATAAATGGAGGTGTGGAGTGGGGCGGAGCCCCACCCACACCCCACATCGTGGGATGTGGGTGGGGCTCCGCCCCACTCCACATCCCCCCCTTCCCCTTATGACTCCCGCGGCCAATACAGGCCTACCCCCTCCACCGAGACCCCCGCTTCCCACTCGCCGCTCAGCGCGGCCACTATTGCCGCGGCCTGTGGCTTAAACCCACATCCGCGCCTCCTCTGCGGCGGTTCTCCGCTGGTTGCGGCCACTGCAGACCCTGCTCCTCCGCTGGCTGCGGCCACCGCCGCCCATCTCCTCCGCTGTCTGGAAAATAAAACAAAAAAAAAAAATGGGGTTAAGTGTTAGGGCTTTGGGCCCTAACACATAGGTTGGATTTTATTTGAATTAGCACATATTAAGTTGCCATTTATATAGGCATATATAGATACTATATATGCCTATGTATATAGCAATTTAATATGAAATAATATATATATATATATATATATATAAATATATATATATATATTTCTATATCTATTTATATATAAAAAGATTACGTGGAGTTTATTAATTAACTAAAAGAACAAGTTCGTCAATACATGGACATTAAAATATATATATATATATATAGAATTATGAAAAGAGTTTTATGAGCCATTTTAGTGGATCCTCATTTTAAATCTTAATAAAATATGGCTCCTGGATATATAAAAATAAAATAACAAATTATATTTTCACAGTTAGTTTTTTTTTATTAAGAGTTGAACACAACAACCAAAGAAGTGATATTTCCAGGATCAGGGTTTTATAAAGTGGAGAGCCTCCTACATCTATTTACAACGTTATACGGGTCACAATCAGTGTATGAATCGTAATTAAGAGTAACAGTAACAACAGTAATTCTAAACAAGAGAAAATACAATTATAATGTAAAGAGAGTTTAGGAATATTCAGTGATACTCAGGAAAGAGTTTCTCAGAAGTTTTAACTGTTAACGTACTAATAATCACCCAGAAAATGAAGAGGAAAATTACACAACTCTTGCTCAAAAGAACACTGGAAATAAACTTATGAAGCCACCACTAACTATCCATGTGGCCATATTAATCTCAACTGTAGCAAACGATCTCATATGTAAATCTGTAAGAGGTTCCGAAGAAGAAAAAAAAAACTAACATTGGAAAACACAGAGGAGAAAATGCGCGACATTTCTCACACGGGATAAGAGAACTAAGTTGACGGACCCTTCTGTCAATTGTGCTTAGGAACAAGTTGACTAAGTATTTACGAAGAGGAGGAACCTAGATCGGGGAAGATTAGGAGACCGAGTCCAGCGAAATAGTAAACCAGCCTTTGTGACCGAGATCATCCTGAAATTAGGTTTAATATCAACAATAGCTGCAGTAATAACCCTGATTGACGTAAATCACGAAGAAAGGACAGGATGCACATAAAGAAAGTATAGAAAATGAAAGAGAGAGAGAGACCGAAATATAAACACACTAAATGAACTAAGAGATAGTTAAGGTAAGGGCGATAAAGATATAATCCAACTTAAGAACTTGTGGAAAGGGAAGAGAGGGCAACCAAACCGCCTTGTTGAAAATGCTAAGTCATAGGAGGGGTATGTTTCAGGAAACAAGAGAGGAGACAGACAACCGTGCCTGGCTGAAAAATGACTAAATAGGGAGATCACTAGCCGGTTTAGTCGGAACAAGGCGTCGTGGGGAGTGGTTCTTCTATCAGCGAACCACGTGCGTAAATGAGTGCAGCGTAATTCCCACTAACGCCGTAAGGCATTCTGCTACCGAAAATTGCCGAGGGTTTGATTTAAGAACTTTGGTAATCTCACTCTTGCAATGACGTTAGCAGCATTGTATAGACCCTCTTGTTGATCTATATGCTTCTGGTTGCACGCCATTGTACTTGTATTCCGCCGAAGAGTATAGTGTTTCGCCATGAGAGAACACCGTTGAGCATGCGTACGCATGCGAAAGGGGTTTTTAGGACAGTGTGAGAAAAGTTTTTCATATCTCGTGT
Organism: Cunninghamia lanceolata; assembly: GCA_027924645.1. Taxonomy (NCBI): domain Eukaryota; kingdom Viridiplantae; phylum Streptophyta; class Pinopsida; order Cupressales; family Cupressaceae; genus Cunninghamia; species Cunninghamia lanceolata. The sequence continues at coordinate 8,931,973 of BSBN01000082.1, forward strand.
CACAACCACATGACAGATGTGGTTATGACACGTGCGATGTGTGTTGTGACCACAAGGAAAATGTGGGCATGACATTTGGTATCAGAGCGAAGTTTGTAAACACTGGGCGTATTTGGGCACGTTATTATTCCGCAACTTTGGCTAATTAGTTTCTACCTTGTTTTGTAGGATGCCTCCCCGACGTGTTCGACGAGCGCGATCACGCCACACAGCGTCAGTCGAGGTGCACAGCGATTCCTCAGCTGAGGGACTGGCACCCGCAGATTCAGCAGCACCACCTGCACCACTGTGCCACAAGCACCACTAGTACCACAGGCGACACCAGTAGCGGATATAGGTCCACAGATCTTACAGGCACTACAGACTATGCTAGACAGGTTACCACCAGTGATTCCTGAGCCACGTATAGAGCCTCGTGTTGCTCCGCGAGAGGAGCCACGTGCCGAGTCACGTATTGAGCCACGTATGGAGCCCCGCGTTGATCCACTAGAGGTGATACGTGTGGAGCCCTTCGTTGAGATTCCTGACACAACAGTAGAGGAGGTAGGGTCGGCCTCCCGAGCACGGAGCAGGAGTCCTCCGAGACTTTTGAGACAAGAACAGGTTTAGCAGGGAGTATATGAGGATGGTGTGGAAGAGCCACTTGGGAGACTTAGAGACAGAGGGGACCCTATCAGAGATCTACTGAGGCTCAACCCACCCACCTTCGCAGGAGCTACAGAGGGAGCTGTGGCCGAGGCTTGGCTAATTAGCTTAGACAGGTGTTTCGCATTGCGACCGTATGAGAGCAACACGAAAGCACGAGTGGCAGTTCATCTTCTTAGGGATGCAGCAGCCACCTGGTGGCGCACAGAGGAGTGCAAGCACCGACTCTCCGTGGATACACTCACATGGGACACCTTCATTGAGCGCTTCAATGCGCGGTATTTGTCCGAACATTATAGACAGCGCAGAATCGATGAGTTTCATGATCTACAGCAGAGGGGACTCACCGTTACTCAGTATGAGAGCCGATTTATAGAGCTTTCTCGTTACGCGGAATACCTCCATGACGAGAAAATCTTAATACACAAATTCATCAGGGGGCTAAATCACGGGATAGCAGGACCAGTTCGTATGGCAAATCCCCAAACCATGAGCGAGGCTGTTGAAAAGGCCCTTATATCAGAGGAAATTCAGGGACGAGGACAGAATTCACGCCCACAGTACCAGGAACGGAATCCCCAACAACAGCAAAATTTCCGAAGGCCTCAAAACACAACACAGAGAGGAGGATATAATCCTTCATCATTATCTCCTAGGCCTCCACAACAACAGCAACATCAGCAAAAATCCAAATTTCAACAGAGGGGACAGGGAGGACAGAACCGTGGATGGCAGCAGCAGGGTCCACGCAGGGATCAGAGACAGCAGGGTTCATCGGCAGGACCCGCAAGGTCCCAGCAGTCTTACAGAGGCTCACAGGGATCCACCGGACGGACCGGGCAACAACAATCGGGCAGAACACAGTCAGGGCAGTTACAGGTTAGAGGACCATGTTATGTATGTGGTGGGGCAGGGCATCTGGCTAGAGAGTGTCCGCAGGGATTTACTGCAGGGGGTCAGCCCCGATCAGGAGGGTCTGAGCAGACCGTAGGTGACGTGGGCAGATCTCACCACATGTTTGCAGCGGTTGATAACCGCCAGGCCGATTTTCAGGCTTCTGTCATCGAGGCAGCAGGTACGATTAGAGACTTTCCCATCTCGATCATTTTTTATTCAGGAGCTACTGACTCTTTTTTGTCTACATCGTTAGTGGAGCGTTGCAGGCTGGTGGCTTCTAGGCAAGACATTAGGTGGGAAGTTGAGTTGGCCTCAGGGGCCAGGATGTCAGTAGATACCTTGGTTAAAGACTGTGAGATCACATTGGGACCCTTCACCACAACGTGCGACCTTAGGATTATGCCATTAGGGTCTTACGGAGTAGTTCTGGGTATGGATTGGCTTGCGGCACATAGAGCCAAGCTTGATTGTCGCCAGAGAACGATTAGCTGTTTAGATGATCATGGTTCGTCGGTTGAGATAGTGGGCATTCAAAAGCCCACGGCAGTTCGTATGATATCCGCACAACAGCTTAAGCGCTGTATGCGGAAGGGATGTCAAATGTTTGCCATCACAGTCAGCGATAGAGCAGAGGATGAACCTGAGGCTACTTTAGATGATCACCCTATCCTTAGAGAGTTTGCCGATGTATTTCCGCCAGAATTACCTGGTATGCCTCCACGTAGAGAAGTGGACTTCCACATTGACTTAGTGCCAGGTGCAGAGCCGATATCCCGCGCACCCTATAGAATGACGACCCATGAACTCACAGAACTTAAGCTGCAGTTAGAAGAATTACTTGAGAAGGGACACATCCGACCTAGCGTTTCACCATGGGGCGCACCAGTGATCTTCGTGAAGAAGAAGGATGGATCTCTTCGTCTATGCATGGACTACAGGCAGTTGAACAAGGTGACGGTGAAGAATCGTTATCCTCTACCTAGGATTGACGACCTTTTTGATCAGATGCAGGGAGCCAGAGTGTTCTCGAAAATCGATCTAAAATCTGGGTATCATCAATTGCGCATCACGGAGTCAGATATTCATAAAACTGCTTTTCAAACCAGATATGGCCATTATGAATTCACAGTGGTACCTTTCGGGTTGACGAACGCTCCTGCAGTATTCATGAGTCTCACGAACGGGGTGTTCCGTACATACCTAGACCGGTTCGTGATCATATTCCTAGATGACATTCTGATTTATTCACGGACTGAGGAGGAGCATGTAGAGCACTTGCGTCAAGTTTTGCAGAAATTACGAGAGCAGCAACTTTATGGCAACTTGACGAAGTGTGCCTTCTTCAGGACAGAGGTGCAGTATTTGGGACACATTTTATCAGGCGATGGCATCTTCGTAGATCCATCTAAAATTAGAGCAATCCAGGAGTGGCCGGCACCCACGAACGTGACAGAGGTCAGAAGCTTTATGGGGTTAGCTGGGTATTATCGTCGGTTTGTCGAAGGTTTCTCCAGGATAGCACATCCCATTACTTCCCTTCAGCGAAAAGGGAAGGGTTTCACTTGGACCGAGCAGTGTGAAAAGGCTTTTGGAGTCCTCAAGGAGCGTCTTACGAGCGCTCCTATTTTAGCAGTTCCAGATCCTTCGGAAGAGTTTGTAGTTTGCACGGATGCATCATTAGAAGGTTTGGGAGCCGTGCTTATGCAGGATGGACGAGCGATCGCATACGAATCGCGGAAACTAAAGACACATGAGTTAAACTATCCTACGCACGACTTAGAGCTTGCAGCTGTTGTTCATGCCTTGGTTCGCTGGAGACACTTTCTCTTAGGGGACGCTTTGAACTCCATTCAGACCATCATAGTTTGCAGTATATTTTTACATAGCCTAATTTGAACGCCCGCCAACGGCGTTGGATGGAATTCCTATGCGAATATGACTTCGATGTCCATTATATAAAAGGGAAGGAGAACGTGGTCGCTGATGCTTTGAGTCGAAGACGCCACGAGATCCAGACTCTGACCTTGAAGATGGACTTGAAGGATCGCATCTTACAGCATCTGCCGGAGGATGAATGGTTTCTTGAAGTGCAGCAGGCAGTACTAAATCAGAAGGCCCTTGAGGGCAAATTTACAGGATATACCCTTGATTCTGATGGAATGCTTCGACATCGGCAACGCATCTATGTACCCCATGCGGGTAATCTTCGTACAGTAATCCTATCAGAGGCTCATAGAGCACCCTACGCAGCACACCCAGGAGTGAAGAAGATGCATGTTGATTTACGACAGCTTTATCATTGGGCTGGGATGAGGCGTGACATTGCCGAATTTGTTGCTCATTGCCTGGAATGTCAGAGGGTCAAGGCCAAACATCAGCATCCAGCGGGACTGTTGTACCCTCACGAGATACCTGAATGGAAATGGGATACCATTTCTATGGATTTTATCGTTGGTCTACCTAGGTCATCACGTCGCCATGATGCTATTATGGTGACAGTTGACAAGCTGACCAAAGTGGCACATTTTTCACCAATATGTACAACGTACAATGCACCATCAGTGGCAAAGGTGTTTCTTGATCAGATTGTTAGACTTCATGGAGTACCTCGCCGCATTATATCTGACAGAGACTCCGTATTCACTTCATTGTTCTGGAAAGCCTTACATCAGGCGTTGGGCACACAGCTCAACTTCAGTTCTGCATATCATCCGGAAACCGATGGACAAACAGAGAGAGTTAACCAGGTGTTAGAAGACATGCTTCGCATGTATGTGATGGACCACCAGTCTAGATGGGAGGAGTACCTGTATCTAGTTGAATTCGCCTACAATAATGGGCATCATAGCTCGTTGGGTATGCCTCCTTTCCAGGCATTATATGGCAGACCATGCAGAACACCTTTGAGTTGGGATCGTATAGAGGACAGAACAGTCATCGGCCCAGAGATAGTTCAGAATATGGAATTGCAAGTTAAACAGATAAGACAAAGGCTTCTGGAAGCACAGGACAGGCAGAAAAAGTATGCCGATGCAAAAAGGACAGACCGAAGCTTCTCTGTGGGGGAAAGAGTATTTTTGAGAGTGCGGCCGCACAAAAGTCCAATCCGTTACGGAAAAGGCTCTAAACTCGCACCTCGATTTGTAGGACCTTTCAAAATCTTGGAGCGGATAGGACCAGTAGCCTATCGTCTAGCCTTGCCACCTAGCCTGTCACGTATCCACGATGTATTTCATGTATCAGTTTTACGTCAATATATTTCTGACTTATCTCATGTGTTGGATTGGAGTGCTCTTCAGGTAGAGGCAGACGGACAACTGGCGTTGGAGCCAATTCGCATATTGGCTCGTCGGACGCTGGCCCTTCGAGGTCGAGAGCTGGACCAGGTTAGAGTCCAATGGGACTTATACGACGAAGTCACTGCTACATGGGAAGATGCAGAGAGATTGAAGACCCTGTATCCTCACCTTTTTGACGACTTCCAGGAGGAAGTACCGTCTTAGGGGGAGAGGATGTGAGGACCGCTTTTTTTTTACTACTGTTGTCATGACTATTTACAGTACTGTTATTGTTACTTTCATATTTGTGGGATAGCAGTTCCCGAAATTTGTCAAACTATTTAACTTTATTATGTTTTCGGAAAAACTAATTGGGTGATGTTTGGATAAGTTACTTTTCAGAGAAATGAATTAGAGATGATGGAAAATTGTAATTTGATTTTTAATTATGTTAAATTGTACTGTTATATGATTTTTAATTATGTTAAATTGTACTAAGACATGAGAATGCATGTGTTATTTAAGTTGCTTCGGCTATGATGAATTTATGTGGTTACTGATCTTGTAATTGAGTGTGCAGGGACTACTAATCAAACCACAGATTTCGGAGATCATTCCACACCTTGTTAATTGTTATTCCCTGTTAAGCCGATCTGGTTCCACGAAGAACCAAGATCTCTTTGTGTTTGATGTCATGATGTAATGTGGTCTTTCGTATGGTCGAGTGGGTTAGGTTACCCTCATTTAACATTATTTTTATAAGTAAGTGTTGTTAAGAGATTGAATTTGAAATTTCTATTTTTTTTCTTTAAATTATGAGGCCCTTTTTCTTGTGCTTTACCTTGACCTGGGGTGTCTTGTATGGGTTAAAATTGACCCTGGGTTCTACCCCATGGGTCCAGGGGCCCATTTGGCATGGGTAACCCTTGAGTAACCTCCATCTAGTCAACTTAACCTTTCCCTGAAGTTAAGTGGCGAAAATTGGAGGTAGGAGGGGACATGATGGGTTGTACCAACACTCAACCCATCCCCTCTACTTTCCCCTAGATAAGAGATGCCATCCATTAGTAAAAGTTACCTCTTCTTTAGTAAGATTCCCCCATGTACTATGGGGACACCCATGTGAAGAAAGGAGAAAGAGGCATGGGTCACCTGTCTTGTTCTCATTTAACTCTTTTTTTTATTTTTCCCATGAGAAAGTGGAGTCACATGAAAGGAATAAGGAGTACCCTTGGGAATGGAGAGTGACATAAGCCACCTGGACAGAATAGTGATTTTTGGGAAGGGTGAGGAGGTGACAAGTGTCACTTCCCCATTTCTCAAAATTAGAAAGAAAGAGGATTTTGGGTTATTTATTTTCAAATTTTGGGATGAGAGGGAGTTAGTTGAATTTTGGGGAAAATCTTTTCTTTTGGCCTTACCAAAAATAGAGAAGTCAGTTTGGAAGATAGAGAAGAGAGAGGGAGTTGGTGGCTAAGCTGGAAAGTGAACTCTGTGGACTCTGCAACAACTTCATTCCAGGAGGGCTTTGCAAGGTTGGTCTGAATTTTACCTTTGTTTTGGTAGAACTGAAATGTGTATGAAATGTGTGTGAAATATGTGTTTAAATTTGTTTTCTGTGGGGTTCTTGTCGAGTGTTTGACAGAGCGTCTCCCACTTGGGAGAAATGCTCATCAAGTTTGGGGTAGGGGAGGAGAGATCCTCCTCGGGTGCATACCTGTTTCCATCTTTTGGGATGTTGAAAGCCTTGAGGGCATGTATCTGTGACTGTATTTTTGACTTGAGAGTCATATACAGATTTCTTACAAATTGTGATCACACTTGGTTGAGACCAAGAGAAATTTATATTAGTTCATTTATCTGTCAGGGTGACACTCTGAAGTCGAGTGTATCCACTCTCCTGCCCCTTATGAAACTCACTGTAGTTGAGTTTCCGTATAGTGTAAAATACCCACGGGTGTATGTGTGCTTTGGGATTGTTGTTGTTTCTGTTGTGAAGTGGAGTGTTTGAGTACCCAGGTGTGAGTATGGTCTCCCTAGCTCGGGGGTGACCCTCTTGCGGGTCTACGGTAGGGAGGAGAGCTAGACAAGTGGTATTTTCTTCTTTGTTTGTCTTTGATACGCAGGTTTTTCTCTTGGAGCTTCTGGTTGGCTATTTATGAAGAAACAGTTCATCTTCTTGTCATGAGAATTAGGCCTGGTTCATTTCATAGAGACGAAGAGAGAACACCTCTCTTGTTATTGTTGTAAATTAATGATATTCTGGGAGTGAATAAAATCACCTCCCTGATCTTGTTATTATTGGACTTTTATTGGTTGTCATAAGTTTCAGTGATATACTGTTTGGGAGGAGAAAGTTCATATCTGGGAAGGTGGTAATCATGATTGAGAAACTGTAATATGAATGTGCTTAAATTTGAAGTTGATGTTTGCAAACTTTGTTCAATAGCAATTTTTGTGTTTCAAGTATTACTGAAAGAAACAAGTTCGTTTTTGCAATTTAATCTGAGTTGTTTACATTTGAAAGTTTGGAATTGCTTCACTAATTGAAATGCTAATTTTCTTATAGTTCAATGTTAAAATGGAAAAGACAGTTTTAAATAGTTGAGCTATTCTCATGGATTCTGTTAATTAGAAGGATTAGAGGAAATCTAGCATGTAAATATATAATCTATTTGTAAATTTACGAAGTCTTAAATGTTTATGAAAATGGAAAATTATACTTAGAATAAGGGAATAGCTAGTTACCATTTCTATCACTTAAGTGAAATTGGGATATATATATATATATATATATATATATATATATATATATATATATATATATATATATATATATTTATATATAATTGTTATGACATTATCATTATAAAAGGTTGATTTGGAGAAAATGAATAAAGTAGTGAATTTGAGAGAATTGTGAATTAGATATATACATATAAGAATAAATGTATATATATACATAAATATATATCTATATATTTATATATATATATATATAAATATATATACATATATCAGTTTAATTAATTATCAGTACTGAATAAATTGTGTTCTTATGAGACTGAATTTGGTGTATATATATATATATATGAATAAATATATATATATTATATATTAGCAACAAAAAAAAAAACACCATAAGAAATGACTGTCGAAGTGGAAGTGAAGCCGCGGATAACAAAAACACAGTCGCATTTTTTTTAATGGGCGGGCGGTGGGGAGAAATCCCCACCGCAGGCCTTAGTTATAAATGGAGGTGTGGAGTGGGGCGGAGCCCCACCCACACCCCACATCGTGGGATGTGGGTGGGGCTCCGCCCCACTCCACATCCCCCCCTTCCCCTTATGACTCCCGCGGCCAATACAGGCCTACCCCCTCCACCGAGACCCCCGCTTCCCACTCGCCGCTCAGCGCGGCCACTATTGCCGCGGCCTGTGGCTTAAACCCACATCCGCGCCTCCTCTGCGGCGGTTCTCCGCTGGTTGCGGCCACCGCAGACCCTGCTCCTCCGCTGGCTGCGGCCACCGCCGCCCATCTCCTCCGCTGTCTGGAAAATAAAACAAAAAAAAAAAATGGGGTTAAGTGTTAGGGCTTTGGGCCCTAACACATAGGTTGGATTTTATTTGAATTAGCACATATTAAGTTGCCATTTATATAGGCATATATAGATACTATATATGCCTATGTATATAGCAATTTAATATGAAATAATTTATATATATATATATATATATATATATATATATATATATATATAAATATATATATATTTCTATATCTATTTATATATAAAAAGATTACGTGGAGTTTATTAATTAACTAAAAGAACAAGTTCGTCAATACATGGACATTAAAATATATATATATATATATATATAGAATTATGAAAAGAGTTTTATGAGCCATTTTAGTGGATCCTCATTTTAAATCTTAATAAAATATGGCTCCTGGATATATAAAAATAAAATAACAAATTATATTTTCACAGTTAGTTTTTTTTTATTAAGAGTTGAACACAACAACCAAAGAAGTGATATTTCCAGGATCAGGGTTTTATAAAGTGGAGAGCCTCCTACATCTATTTACAACGTTATACGGGTCACAATCAGTGTATGAATCGTAATTAAGAGTAACAGTAACAACAGTAATTCTAAACAAGAGAAAATACAATTATAATGTAAAGAGAGTTTAGGAATATTCAGTGATACTCAGGAAAGAGTTTCTCGGAAGTTTTAACTGTTAACGTACTAATAATCACCCGAAAAATGAAGAGGAAAATTACACAACTCTTGCTCAAAAGAACACTGGAAATAAACTTATGAAGCCACCACTAACTATCCATGTGGCCATATTAATCTCAACTGTAGCAAACGATCTCATATGTAAATCTGTAAGAGGTTCCGAAGAAGAAAAAAAAAAAACTAACATTGGAAAACACAGAGGAGAAAATGCGCGACATTTCTCACACGGGATAAGAGAACTAAGTTGACGGACCCTTCTGTCAATTGTGCTTAGGAACAAGTTGACTAAGTATTTACGAAGAGGAGGAACCTAGATCGGGGAAGATTAGGAGACCGAGTCCAGCGAAATAGTAAACCAGCCTTTGTGACTGAGATCATCCTGAAATTAGGTTTAATATCAACAATAGCTGCAGTAATAACCCTGATTGACGTAAATCACGAAGAAAGGACAGGATGCACATAAAGAAAGTATAGAAAATGAAAGAGAGAGAGAGACCGAAATATAAACACACTAAATGAACTAAGAGATAGTTAAGGTAAGGGCGATAAAGATATAATCCAACTTAAGAACTTGTGGAAAGGGAAGAGAGGGCAACCAAACCGCCTTGTTGAAAATGCTAAGTCATAGGAGGGGTATGTTTCAGGAAACAAGAGAGGAGACAGACAACCGTGCCTGGCTGAAAAATGACTAAATAGGGAGATCACTAGCCGGTTTAGTCGGAACAAGGCGTCGTGGGGAGTGGTTCTTCTATCAGCGAACCACGTGCGTAAATGAGTGCAGCGTAATTCCCACTAACGCCGTAAGGCATTCTGCTACCGAAAATTGCCGAGGGTTTGATTTAAGAACTTTGGTAATCTCACTCTTGCAATGACGTTAGTAGCATTGTATAGACCCTCTTGTTGATCTATATGCTTCTGTTTGCACGCCATTGTACTTGTATTCCGCCGAAGAGTATAGTGTTTCGCCATGAGAGAACACCGTTGAGCATGCGTACGCATGCGAAAGGGGTTTTTAGGACAGTGTGAGAAAAGTTTTTCATATCTCGTGTCACAACCACATGACAGATGTGGTTATGACACGTGCGATGTGTGTTGTGACCACAAGGAAAATGTGGGCATGACACAGCTGTACTAGCACCAAAGAAGGAAGGTACTTGGAGGCTTTGCACTGATTCCAGAGCTATTAACAAGATCACAATCAGGTATAGGTTTCCAATCCCTAGGATAGAGGATTTACTTGATTGTTTGGGAAGTGCTAAGTACTTTACAAAAATAGATTTGAAGAGTGGATATCATCAGATCAGGATTAGACCAGGGGATGAATGGAAAACAGCATTCAAAACAAATGAAGGGTTATATGAATGGAAGGTTATGCCTTTTGGTTTATCTAATGCACCTAGTACTTTCATGAGATTGATGAATGAGGTTTTGAAAGAATTCATTGGTAAGTTTGTCATAGTATATCTAGATGACATTCTGATTTTCAGTAACACAAAAGAAGAACATCTCAGGCATATAGATTTGGTTCTTAAGAGGTTACATGAAGAGCAGCTGATGATAAATTTAGACAAGTGCTTGTTTATGCAACAGGAGATCACATATTTAGGATTTGTCATTTCACAAGGAAAGTTACAGATGGATAAGGAAAAGGTAAGTGCCATATTGTCTTGGCCAACTCCACAGACTATGAATGATGTCAGAAGTTTCCATGGGTTAGCAACCTTCTACAGGAAGTTTATCAGAGGATTTAGTCATATTTTTGCACCCATGCTGGATACCATCAAAGGAGGATAGAAGTGCAGATTTGTTTGGACTCAAGGAGCAGATGATTCCTTTGAGACACTGAAGAAGAAGGTGGCACAGCAGCCAGTCCTTGCACTTCCAGATTTTAACAAAATCTTTCAGGTAGAATGTGATGCCAGCCACATGGCCATTGGAGCAGTACTCAGCCAAGAAGGTAGACCTGTTGCATTTTTCAGTGAAAAGCTCAATGATGCTAAGAAGAGGTATTCATCATATGATCTGGAAATGTATGCTTTAGTTCAGTCACTCAAGAAATGGAGGCATTACTTGATGCCAAAGGAATTCATAGTATTCACAGATAACCAGGCTCTGAGTTTCATAAACAGCCAGGAAAAGCTGAACCACAGACATATGAAATGGGTAGAAACCTTACAGGCTTTCACTTTTACATTGAAGCATAAGAAAGGGGTCAAAAATAAAGTTGCAGATGCTTTGAGCAGAAGAGTTCTAACAGTCAATCAGATTCAGCTAGAGAGTGTTGGCATTGATTCACTCAAGACCATGTATGAGTCTGATGAAGATTTTGGAGAAATATATCAGGTATGTACTTCTTTTGGGGAGAAATATCATGCTGAGTTCTCTGAATTTTTGATTCAGGATGGTTTGCTGTTCAAGGGTGGACAGTTGTGTATTCCAAGGTGTTCTATGAGATTAAATATAATCAAGGAGAAACATTGTGGAGCTATGGCAGGTCATTTTGGTCTAGACAAGACCCTTGATCTGGTCAGAAGGCATTACTTTTGGCCTAAGCTGCAGTCAGATGTCAGAAAATTTGTGGAGACATGTGTGATATGTCAGAAAGCTAAAGGCAGGTCAACCAATGCAGGTTTATATCAGCCCTTACCCATTCCTTCCAGACCATGGGAAAGCATCAGTATGGATTTTGTCTTGGGTTTACCAAGGACAAGGAAAGGCTTTGATAGTGTTTTTGTTGTAGTGGATAGATTCAGTAAAATGGCACATTTCTTGCCATGCAAAACCACTGCTGATGCTTCATACATTGCAGATTTATTCTTCAGGGAGATTGTCAAAATCCATGGATTGCCATTGAGTATAGTGTCAGATAGGGATGTGAAGTTTATTGGTCACTTCTGGAGAACTCTTTGGAGGAAACTGGGAACCAATTTGTCTTTTTCCTCTGCATATCATCCTCAAACGGATGGACAGACTGAAGTAGTGAACCGTTCCTTAGGGAATTTGCTCAGATGCTTGACAAAACAGCATGGAGAGAAGTGGGACACTATTCTGTCTCAAGCAGAGTTTTCATACAATGATACTGTCAATAGGAGCACAGGAAAATCACCTTTTCAGATTGTTTATGGAATGCATCCCAGAGGAATTTTGGAGTTGAGAGATCTACCTACCATAGACCCTATCAGTGCAGAAGGAGAAGCTTTTGCAGAAGCTATATAAGAGGTTCATGATCAGGTCAGGACCCAACTGCAGCAAACTACCTTGAAATATAAAGAATATGCTGATAAAAAGAAGAAGGATGTCCAGTTTGATGTTGGAGATTTGGTTTGGGTTCACTTGAAGAAAGACAGACTTCCTAAGGGAAAGTATACTAAGCTCATGCAAAGGAAAGTTGGACCATGTCAGATTTTGCATAAACATGGACAGAATGCTTATGAGATCCAACTCCCTCCTGATCTTGGTTTGTCTCCCATATTCAATGTATGTGATTTAACTCCATACAAGGCTAATCCAGATGCAGATCAGGATCTCCTACAGGATACAGTTGCTGATGACATTCCCAAGCATGATCCTCCACAATTGCAGAAGGTTTTGGACACCAGAGTGGTCAAACAGACCAGGAACAAAAAGTACTTGGAGTACCTCGTCTCTTGGAAGGGACAGCCGAACTCTGAAGCAGTATGGATGACTGAAGATCAGATCCAGAAACATGGTGCAGACCTTGATACTCTCATCTCAAGTGGACTTGAGATTTCTTCTTCTGGGGAGTATGGTGCAGGAGCACCCGTACATGATCAGGATATAGGTTAATTGTCCACATGATGACAGGGCATTAGTCTATTTTTAGTATGTTTGACTTCATCATGTAATAAGGTCCATTGGACCGATGCTATGTATTAGATCAGTCTAGGAGTATGTGTAGGCAGTTACAGATCGTGATCAGGTAGTCTGAGCTGTCCTTCTCCCAGCTGCTTGGAAGCTCCCAGCCGCTGGGAAGTGAGTTGGTAGTACTCGAAGGATTTTGCTATATATACCTTCGATCTGTTAGGGTTTAAGACATTGACAGATGTTATGTTAGTTGCGTTATGTATTGGTGTTGTGATTGAGTTGAGATTCAGGAGAACAGTTCAGACATTGTGAGGCTGTATTCAGAATTCTTGAATTTCAGTTGAATAAGATCTCATCATTTGCATTATCTGAGTTTATTAGCTGTATCTGTTTTGATTTCCTTTCTATTGGCAAGTTGATGGACACTTTCAACCCTTCCACCGGTTGATCCTGTAAATCGGTGGAATGGTCCTGTATTATAGCTTAGTTTGCATTTGTGTTTTCTGTTTATGCATTGCATCGTTCAAGAGATCAGTTAGGAGCATGCTGTGAATTAGCCTAGCATCCTCATGTGCTAGGTCTAGAAGGATAATCTGTTAAATTTTGGTTTGAAGGTGATCCGGCCCGATCATCTTATTGTCTTTGTGAAATCGTATGGTTCTGAGCGTTTACATGCAGCGGACGGATATACAGGAGTCTGCATGTGCGTTTCCAGTTGGATCGAGTCGCATCGTCATCTACGAATACACCGCCATCAGGATCGGGTCGTGAAGCTGATGAAGTTTGCATGTTGCAAGTGCATCAGGATGTTTTAAGTCAGATATATACTCAGCGTATATATTGCCGTCAGGATCATCTCTCGGGAGTGCCCATCATCCGCGTATCGCTAGCAGATGCGGGAGTGAAAGTTCATTTTTTTTTACTAAGTGTTGAAGAGGTCATCAGGATATTGGGTGACGTCATCGTCATCAGGATATGACGTCATCGTCATCAGGATATTGAGATATTCCCCTATGCAAGTTTATCCTGCTGTCGTTAAGTGTTTAGGTATCGGCGGAAGTCCACGGCAGAAAGTTGTGTTAACATCATCAGGAGGTTTCGAGAGAACAGGATAAATCATATCATGATGCTGTTGCTTGTATCGTCGGCTATCGGGGTATCGAAGGGAAGGTGCTGAAGGTGATCATCATCAGGATCTTTGGAGCAACCGGATATTGGGTATCCTGCTGACGAAGGGGGTGTTGCATATCATGATGATGCCGATGGAGCTTGGCGCCCGATGAACAGTGCAACAGGAGGATGTTTGCGCTAGTTGAACATCATGATGATGATGATAGGCAGAAAACGGAGGAAGTGAACAGTAGTCGGCAGGAGGATAATTGTGCTCGTCTGAAATATGATGATGATGCTGTTGGTGTTTGCAGGAAATATGATGATGATGCTGAGCCGATAGGGATTTTTATCATGCTGTTTGTATTATTGGCTCCTCCTTCCTGTTAGTTAGCTCCCGTTGTGTTTACCTCTGCATCAATTTCATTACCATTATTTTCTCCATCTATGCTTAAAAGGACCCCTCCTCAAGTTTCTCCTAGCCAACAATTATTGGCTATTCCCTATGGCCTGCCTCAAGGTCTCCCCTTTGTTGGAGGTTACATTGCATCCCCTCCTACATTCCAAGCTCAAGCAGACACAACAAAAAGGGCTAGAGAGGCCAGGATGGACAAAAAGAGGAAAAAGGAAAACAAGAGCCCTGTTGTGGCACACATGAGGTCACTTTATGACCCCATTCAACAATCATTGATAGTTACACATTTATCTCCAAATGTGGTGAAACCTAATGAACAAATGCAGCCCTAGGATTATGCTATGAATGTTGTGTCTATGGATATGTCTCTTTTTAGGCCACAGGACAGGGTTGAGCTACTAAATGAAACTGCATCTATTGTAGCAACTGACTATTTGAAAGTGTCCAAGAAGCTACAGAAAGCAGAAAATGATTTGGCTCAAGAGAAAGTGAATAGTAGCAACCTTACTGGGGAGATTCAATCTAAGAAGAATGAGATTGATAATTTGAACAAACAGTTGCAAAATACTGTTTCTTTGCAGATACATCAGGCTGTACAGGCCCAGAATGCTTCTCTTAAGTCTGAGCTAGCACAAGAAAAAGCTGTAGTGACTGTTTTGAGATAGGAGAAAGCCACTTTGGAGAAGAAATATCAAGATAAGTTGCAACAGGCCACACACTTACAACAGAATTTATTGAATGAGCAAAATGATAATGGTGCAATTTAGGCACAACTCCTGGTTAAGCAATAAAGAATAAAGCAGCTGACAATTGAGTTGGCTAATAGGCCACAAAATGTTGGAGTTCTTAATTTGGTAAAAGAGCTATATGTTTTAGTATGGAAGAGAATCTCTAAGGAGATTATCCAGCTAAGGCCATCTTTAACATTTCTATTAAATGCTCAGTAACTGTGTGAGAAAGTAGAAACTTCAGTGCAGGCCACCTTGTCTACTATTTCATTGAGCATTTCTGACTCTCAACTTTTATTGAAGAAGTTGTATGACACAACAGATGTGACATTATCAGTAGCAGGTATCAATGATAGAATGGTTGTTGCTAAGAAGGTCAATGAGCTTTTGAGTTGTAACTCTATGGCCACAAATTGTCAGGAGCTCCTGGATACAGTGAAAGAAGTGAAAAATATGAAGAAACATATAGAAGATTTGGTGCAACTGGGGCTTCCTTTACCTTTCCCAGATAGTAACACAATACTGATGATTGATGACATCAAGGCCCTTCTCTTGACTAAGCAAAATGATCAGACAATTTTCCAGGGGTTAAGTGATTCATCATCAGTCAAGGAAGTTAAAATTGTGTTGATACCTATGGCCCAGATAGAATTTCAATTAAAGGCTATGGTACAAATTTTGCAAACTTTTTCTCATAAGGATATAATTAATCTTGATTTTGCTTTTCAAGATTTATAGAGTAGACAGGGGCTTTCTGATTCAGAATGGTCTATTTATCAGATAGCTTTGCAAAATTTATGATTCTAAGTTGTATTTTCAATACATATATTTTTGCTAGTTTTGGGTTCTTTCAGATCAGCTTCAGAAGTCCTGATGGTTGCCAAGAACTATAGAGTGTCAAAACTCTACATTTTGTTTCAGTCGCAGTCTAGTCTGCAGGTTTCAAATGTTGTTGCGTGGGTCTTATTTTGGTTGTTGTGTGAGTTTCTAATGCTTTGTGCAGAATCCACCAAGTGTCGAAGCCAGAGTCAAAGCCACAATATTGTTTCAAATATTAAGTTTTATGCGGAGCCACATAGCAGAAAATTTCAATGGTTTACAATGTTTCAGAAATATTGTGGGTGTCGCCATGTGTTGCTTGCAGAGGCAATCTCAAAAGTTTCTATGTTTTATGTGGAGGGCGCCACGTGTCTTTTTATTTTGCTGCAGGTGATGCCGTGTGTTTCTTTTTGTATCATGTTGATGCTAGTATAAAAAATGGTGGGCCACAGTAATGTTTCAAGTTTCAAGCCTGCGGAGGATGCCACGTGGTGGTCGCGAAGAAGGGTTGCTTTATTTATGACTCTTTCAGCGAGAAACTTTTTGCTTCTAAAGTTTTGTATAGGTTTCAACAAATGTCAGCTTCTGTGGTGACCTTTCAAAGGTTTTACAATATTTCAGCAGTGTTGTGGAAGTCACCACATGTTAGCTGGTGTGCGTGCGGAGGCTACCATCTGTCCCAATTTTATCCCTTTAGGGGTAGTGAGCGCCAAGGTTGTGGGTCCCATCATTTATTGTGTCTCATTTTATGAGTAATGCGGGTTGCAACAAATGTCATTAAAGGAGGTCACCTGAGCATAAAGACACATGTTTTAAAAGGCCCTGCGGGAGAAGACACGTATCAGGTTTTGAAGGCTGCGGAATGTGTTAAGTGTCATTTTCCTGTTCATTTATGAAAAGTAAAAGGAGTTTTTGGGTTTGATGCGGATCCTGTCATCTGTCATATTTTGTTTCAGTTATAAGCACGTGGGTCTCACCATGTGTCTGTGTCTCAATGAAGGAGTCGTGCCACATATATTTTGCCCCAGCCAATGAGTGTTAAGGAGCGAGGACCATTGCAAATTTGGAGGATCGTAACCATCAAGAACTTCCAGTTATCTTCAATTCCATTAGACCGTTGAGTATTTAGTTGTTACAGACAATCTTGGGTCAGATCTATGATTATAAATATGCAATATTTGTAATAGATCGGGACACACAGACATAGATATACAAAGATATAGATTTAAGCATCTTGGATAGCTTTTATCAGAAATTTTAAAAAGAGAAGTCGGAGACTTTGCTATGACCATTTTATGTCATTTTTCCTTTATTTTGTTGTTCTTGATAAGAAAGTTAATGTATCTGTGCCTTTTATGTTGCTGGAAGATTAATGAGAAGAACTTTGTTCTGTGCCTTGGTTGATATTATTTGTGTCATTGCAAAGTGTCTGGTTGTGAGCCTTTGATTATATTCATTCTATCTATTTATGTTAATCATGCAATATCTGCTCTTTAATATAATTGTATCTTGAGGATAGTTTCACTGTGCTTAAATAGAATGGGATACTTTTACTCAAGCGCAATGCCATAGTTAGATTTGCTTAATTGTATCTGTAATCCTGTTAATTTCTTACCCTTTGCTCAAAATCCAATTGAAATAGAGAAGAGCCAGCTTCTTTAAAATCTGGAGGTCATTTCAAGTAGCAAGTTCCACATTCTTGAAACTTCCCATGTTGGTGTTAGAACCTGTGCAATTTTATACATTAACAGTAGCATTACTACAAGTGTTCGCATCGGTTGTTAAGATTGTTGATGTAAAAGTGGATATTCCTATATTTGGTATAGGTATGGAAACTTGAGTATGAGATGGTGATAAAGTGTTATTTATCATTTGTGCACATTCGGTTATTGGCATGATATTGGTTTGTACAATATGTGCTAGGCCAAAAAGTACATTAACACCATCTTGTCCTTCTTTTATCAATTCTCTTATATTATGAATTGTAGGAACAACTTCTTCAGCTAAGCTCTCATTTTCCATAAATGATTGAAATTTAGCTAGGTCTTTATCCAACTTTTCTATTTGCTCATCAGATACATGTCTGGTTGCCTCAATAGTGTTATCAACATCATGAAAAGTTTGTTCTTCCATTGTGGTTGGAGGATGTATAATATCTCGCACAATTTGAGTTTCTCCCTTTGTAAAGAAGGTGTCCAAAGTACCAACTTCTTCAAGAGCACTAGATCCCATTAATCTTTTACTTCTTCTCAAAGGGATATTGTTTTTAGGACAACATGTCATAAAGCTTATACAAAAGCATACAACACACAACACACAAACTAAGAGAACAAATCCTAGGAGAAGAATATGATTGACAACCAAATGCTTGGTTCTTTGTACTCTTTTCAATGCAAATGAATGAAACAAAGGATGTTGCAAGGATTTAAGTTAAGGGAAGAAAGTTATATGTTTGATATCATTCCAAAACAGCAATATAATCACTCTCAACATGCTCTTGATGCAAATCCAGGATAATGCCAAGTCAAAATATAGTGAAAATATGTCAAAATAAGCACTTTTTTCACCAAAATTCACTGTAAAAGAGAATAAAAAAGGGTGTTGTGAGGAAAATTATGGTGGACAGCAACTAATATCAGTAATAACAGCCACTTGGTGCCAAAATGCCCAACACAACATGATTTTAGCGCTACTTAAGGTCAAACCCTAGTGAAAATATTACAAAAAAAAACTATTTTCAACGATTTTTCAACTCCAAGACCTAGTAAAAGGGGTGTTGTAAGGAATTTTAGGAGGTACAGAAAATAATATCAATAATTTTAGTCACCTCAATCCATAAAATTGATCACAACATGCTTGGAGTGCAAACTACGTCAAACCCTAGGGCAAAAATGGTCAAAATGTGTAGTTTTTCGCAAAATTTTCACTACAAGAGCCTGATAAAAGGGTGTTGTGAAGATTTTTATGAGGGGAAGAAAATGATTACCCTGATAACAGAAAATTAATGCAAAAATATCCTTCACAACACACCTATAGTGCAAGTTTATAGAATCAATAAGGCCAATTTTAGCGAAAATCATTGTTTTTGAAGCCCTGGGTTTGAGATCTTGGGACAAAATTATATTTGAATATTTTGAGGTCTGATTTATGACATAAATTAAATACTCTTAGATCTAAAAATTATTTTCAAGCCTTAATAGGCAAAATACCCAACAAATTTAATGAAAATGCATCAAAATTGCTAATTTTTTTGTTGAAATTTTCTATGCAAAAATGTAAATATTTTAAATCTAAATGAAAATTCACACTAAAATGCAAGAATACATCCAAATGAAAATTTGAATGATCCTCTAAAATCAGTAGAAAAAATTGATAAAAGATTTTGCCTACAAACCTTAGATTTTGGAATTATTAGGTTATATAAAATTGTCAAAATTTCCACAAAACCCTAGCAATTAAATGATGAAAATGCAATGTAAATTTTTTATTTTTGGATTTTTCTATAGTTTATATCAGATCAGATATAAAAATTGTGAATTAGGAAAATTTAGGAAGAACTGGTGCAATTTAGTAAGCCAAACAATGCATTTTTTTTGTATTTTTCAAAATTTTCAATTTTTTTGAATTTTTCTCAATGCAATAAAATAAATGACCAAATGAAGGAATGAAATCACACCAAATATGAAGAAAAACACTCAAAAAGTTGCAATTTAAGTCCAAAAACATGGGTTCACCAAAATGTTTAGTGAAAAATTGGATTTGTCAATGTTCTAGATTTTAGATGTTTAAATCTGCCTCTCCACTATACATTGAAGGATCTAGGGTCGAGTGGCGAGTACTATCATACCCTAGGTCACTTGAAGATGTAGGGAAACTTGGATTAGGGAATGAATTATCAATTTTTCCTTCTCTTATGTCCAATTAACCATTAAAACCCTAATTATGCAAATATGACAACAAATTGATGAATAACAGAAAAAGCTCTTGTAGACGGGACTAAAATGGCAAATCACAAAATACCTATTTTTAGGGTTCCGAAGTGGAATAGTCAGGGACTACGGTGCAGGTGCCCAAGTCCAAGGTACATACTTTTTCAAGGAATATGGACCTCCTTCTGACACTGATCAACCATGTAACTTCTGTTTCCCAAAATCTGTCTGTGAAGGACACTGTTACAAGCGCCTTAGTCCTGGAAGTGCTCCTTTGTCTAACTTTTCTCTAGATCTCAAATCCTTGATGCCTGCCAATCCTTCCTACAACTCCACTTTTTCCAGATGCAACACCTGTAACCTGCAATCACAAGACTTGGTTTGGGGGTTGTGGTGTTTAGAGTTTTGCCTTAGTCAAACCCCGGAGGACACTTAAGTCTCTGAACACCATTGTCAGACAAAGAGTGTATGCCCTTGTGAGGCAGAGGAAAAAACCAAAGGAATCAATTGTATAAACACAATGATATGTCACCTTGTAGTGAAGCTCTCATGGAGGAAGATGATCTTCATGCCATGAATAAATTGATGCTCAAATCTACAAATATCAACACACAAAACATACAAGTCTACTCTTGCAACACAATAGAAAGCCTTGAATCACCTTGAGAATGCCCAGAGTTCACAATGATCATCTAGTTGAATCTAGTTTACAAATAAATGCCTAATCATGCTTATATATGCACCTACAAGCATTCCTGCCAAGATTCTAAAAATCAAACTTTACCGTGTTGACAAAAGAACCAACTAACAGTCATAAACTGACACCCAGAAATTGTGGCTGCCCTAAAATAGGGCATGACTAGGGTACAGACACCCAAGTCATCCCCCCTATTTTAGGTAGGGTATAGCTCAAGGGGTCCTCCTAGGTCCCATTTGCCATGAAATCCAAGTCTCATTCCATCAGGATGTTAAAATATGAACTAAAATACCCTAAATGCATGCTAAAGACCTGGGAGCTAAACCTTATGAGGGAAAAGCCCCTAAGGGGACATTTTCTGACGTTCCAACTCTCTCTTCATATATCTATGATTGAATTTTCTATGAATCCCTTATTGTCTCTTACGACTGTATGTTTCTGTTTTAGACTAGATAATCTTCAAGGACACTACAACTCCTTGCAATGTGATTCAATAAAAAGAATGATTTGCAACTATTCAAGCATCACTGTCCACTGCAACTCCTTTAGACATCTTTGATAAGCAACAAGTACCAAGAACCATGCTTGCTATGATAAAGAGCAATAAAGATTCCAAAGAACACTCTTTGAATCTCAATACCTTCAATATCCTGATACAGTCATGTCTGCCAAACAACCTGCACCTTATGCCTACAAGTTTGATAATGAAGATAATCCTACCATTATATCTCAATATCATTAAGCATCAAGTATCACTGTATAAGCAAAAATTACTGTAACAACTCAAAAATCAAGGATCACTAAAGATATCAAGAATGAGATCACTGTACCATGGTATACCACCAAAACAATACGACTGTTATAGCATGAAACCTGAACATGAAGTCCCAAAAACTGTATTATGTCCTCAAACATAAATTTTTGATTGAAAGATCATGATTAATGACATCAAATAACATTGTAAGATCATCAACTAAGAAAGGCATTAATTGACCAAGGTAGAAAACATGAAAACTGATCAGATCATCACTGTATATCAACAAACAACATCAAGGATCTATGTCAACACCAAAGATTGCTATACTCTTTATCTTTTCAATAGGGGTTAAATGAGCAGACAATAATAAACTCCCCCTAAATTCATGCTACATCTTTATGCATTTAGAGGTGTCTCTTGTGCATTATGCACAAGCATAGGATCCATCTTCCCTTTCTCTTCCTGTTGTCTTCTTCTCCAAACCTTCTGAATGCTTATTTCATTGGGATGTTTCCTTCTCCAAACTAGTATAGTGTTTGATTTCTTATTATGAATGAATGATTCCATTGAATCATTCCTACAATACCATGCTTTATGTCCAGGAGAGTTGCACTTATAACATTTGATGTTGTTGTCTAGACCAAAGAAAAGATAATTTCTTCTTAACATATTATAAGCACTCTTAATGACATTCCTGATATGATCATGTCTCTCAAACATCCTACAATCTCTTGCTCTATGGCCAAAAACATGATAGCAATAACAATAACCATGAAATTGAGAATAATTGTACCTCATTGAGTGCCTGATAGATAGAGATCTTGTAGACCTAATTGTCCTTCCTCCTTGATCTTCTAGAGTAGCAGCATGATAACTTAAGTCTATCTTCTTCCTAGGTGCATTTCTTGCTTTGGAAAACTGTCCTTCTTCATAACCTAGACCAGTAGTGTCCTTGTAATGCTTTTGTTTACTCAACATATCATTCAACTTGTTTGTGTTGTCTTCAAATTTTAGATTCTTTTCCAACTTCTTCCTAATATTCTCAAGATCTTTTCTTAAAGAGACCATTTCTCCTTCAAGCCTTTGGCATTCAACTGTTTTAGCTTCCAAATTAGACTTTGTTACATTAGCTAACCTCTTAGCTTCCTTAACCTTTGTCTTCAGACTTATAATCAATTTGTCTAATTCATTAACTTGACTCCTTAAATCTATAATCAAATTTCTAGCCTCTTCAAGATCTGAAACAACTTTGTCTTTAGAGTCCTTTTCTTGTTGAAGTTCCACCTCTAATCTATGGTTCTCCTTTTTGTATTTCTTGAGTTCACTCAGAGCACACATGAGTTCTCCTTCTATATCAATTTCAAACTCTTGTTCATCATCATTCATAAAGTGGTCTTCTTCTTCTAAATCTGATTGAGTCTCATCTCCTTCATGTGAAAGTCTCCTTTCATTGCCACTTTCTTCAGACACCAAGCTGTCTTCTTCTTCATCATCATCTTGATAGATTCTTATCAATTCCTTCCACACATCCTGAGCTATTTCACAATGCATTTAACTTTACAAGAGACATCATCAAATAATCTAGACAGAATAACCTTCTTTGCTATATGATTACATTCAAGAGCTTCTTTGTTATTTGTAGTATTGGGTGATTGAGAGGAAATAAAATACCCATTCTCAACTGACATCCAAACACCATATCCTAAAGAAGATAGATAAATTTGCATTCTAATACACCAAATAGAGCAATCTGAACCATCAAACAAAAGAACTCCAAAAAAGTCTTTCTCTAATCCAATACTTGACTCAACTTTTGAGACATTTCTATCAATTGAATGTATATCAACATCTGAATTTGGTATGGATGGTGTCTTTTGATGAGTATGTGGCTTGACATTTCTCATGTTCTTATTTCTTCTACTCTTTCCCATGGTACTCCACTAACAGGACCTACCTGAGCCTATTAGACTTCAAAAAGGGAACCTAGGCTCTAATACTGGTTACGTCATCTTGTTTCGCCCTAAAGTAATACATAGAATTTGCTGACATCATCTACATGGATACTATGCTCTTATCTTAATATACATATCTTTATGATTGTGAAATGTTGGGATCCTGGTGATACCATTCGACCCTTGCTTATAAAATAACCAAACAAGTAGCCGATGTCATATGGATATTAACTCACATCAATATTATCTTTTTGAAGGATCCATGCCTTATCTCAAAATTCCATGTCCTAATGATGTCACATCGTCTCGCCTCAATACAAAAGTTCTAAACCTGATGATGTCACATGGACATTCACCACATGGATATTTCAAATTTTCTTAATGTCAGTACCTTCTTGAATATCCATATCCCTATCACAACTAATGATTTTAAGCCATGTGTCCATATGGATATTTGGTAGATCTTAGCATATTTTAAGCAGAATTAAAGCCTGATGGATTTCTTTCAGTCAATGATGGTTGACTCGACCCTCTTGTTGATGTCATATGGGCATATCCACATGGATATATCCATATGGACATGTTGATTGGAGATCCATCTTCATATCCAAATGCACCTTTTTCACATTTAATGTTGTTTAAGAAGGTCATTGGCTTTTATATTTTAAAAGTGTGTTGATAAACAACTGTAGCGATCTCCCATGCTTACGCTTAAGGAATCCACCTAATCTTCTGGGAGAAATTAATAAGCCCTAAATTGAGGGATTTACTAAGATAAAAAGGTAATTGTTGTTGTATTTCTTCACATTGTTGCATTTGAAAGTTGAAATTTACATAGAGAGCTCAAGAACTAAAAGCAACTACAATGAAATTATGGCGAGGAACTGAATTAGATAGAAGACTACCCACTTGTTACATTGCTTGAATACGTCCGCACATCCAAGTTAAGGTTGTCACCAGCAGGTATGTATACGACAAAACTTTTTCTTGTCATTTTCATGATGATATTGCATATTCTACACAGGTAAAAGGTTAACATGTTGAAATTAGATAAATTGGGAGTTAATTCATTTTAACTGCATATCACCCCTAGGGAATGCTCTATTTTTTCACTTACAGAAATTGGAAATATATTTACCCTAGCATGACATATGCCCTCGTTTAAGACATGGATATTTTCAAATTTACAGGTCAAGATGCAGCCCCGTATAGATAGACGTAATGCAGAATTCAAAGATGACATGTTTCCTAAGTCCAGGAGTGTATGCAGTAAATATGGATTTGAAAAATATACACATTGTAGTAGCATAGATCTAGGTGCTATTAGAATGAGGATTCAGATCAGGGAAGATAATCCCATTCTGAAGAACATCATTGTCATAGGGATGTTCTATGTGGTAGGATTCCCATATGTTGTCGAGGCCCTTGAATTGTTGATTGAATGTGCAGAGCATTACAATGTGGTAAATCAAAGGATTGAGCACCAAGGAAGGGTGTATGCCAACGTCTCAGTCGATGGAATCACATAAGCCTTTAATTTACCTACACCTAGGAACATGTATGTGCTTGATCTGAAGGTACTCACTGTAGAATATGAAGGAAATTTGGTAAATTGTAGGAAGGTCATCTTCTCTGGATGGAGAGAACTAGGGAACAAGGCAAAGGCTATAGCTAAAATGCCCCAGCATCTTTATAAATATGACTTCTCCCTAGAGGTCCAATATATGATAGTATTGCTTAGTAGAATGAGCAAGAAGAGTAACTCAAGAAACTTTGAGCCATGGATGTATGACTTGATTTGTATGGTAATAGAGAATAAGTAGACTGTATAGTGGGCCAGGATCATCAATGATGCCATGTATGAGAAAATGGTTAAATGGAGGAGGAAGAAGGATAGAGTTTTTCGCATGACTTCATACTTGGTTTACGCATGTGCAGTAAAGGAGCTTTCGATGGATTATAGATTGTTGGGAAGCTAGGATGATTATGTCATGAGAAAACCTCATGGGACCACTATCCATAGTTGGAAAGAGGGCAGTCTGTTCAGTACTACAAAATAGTAAATGATTGTTTTGCAATGCACTTGTTACAGCTCTTAGAGGGATACAGGGCTAAAAGATTGTCATTAGGAGCTCAGGAGAGGATTCATCCTCATGGGGTTTGGTTTATCCAATTCCCATCCTATTCATACATCAGGATGGAGGGCTTCACTAGAAACCCCTTCATGTTACCCGTGTATCCTTTAGATAAGCTGGTCCTAATGGAGGTAGTCAGATAGACGATCCTAGCAATTGAAGCATCTAAGAGGAAGGACCCTATGGAGATCAATTGGTTCATATGTGGATCCATAGACAATGACAAGTTGGCAGAGGCAGACTTGCAAATGTTACACTTACAATTGTTCCCCTTGGTGAGGGATTTTGATCCTTATCACAGGGTAGAAAGATTTATCAATAAGAAATATAAGCATGCCAATTATCAGGAAGATTATTGGGTTGATTGTGATGATGATTATGAGGTAAGGAAGATGGGGTATCAAAGAGTAACCCTTAATCAAATGAAGACTATCAGATATCCATAGGTACCACCTTAGGTTAAAACAGATGATAAGGATATTCTTGATCCTGAATATGAAGATAAGAAAATATACAATGAAGTATTAGTGCCCTCATATTGGACTAAGGAGGATGAGACATCCATCGATGTTATCATAGCCAAAGTGATGGGGATAACTAAGAATTAGATGAACAAGAAGATCAATGAATTGAAAACTAAAGGAGTTGCCATCACCTTCGATAAGAAGATAAAGATGAAAGAGAGGGATGAGCCTAACTTTGATGATTTCCTGGTACATAAGAGGCATGTGATGGAGACCAAGCTGGCCCAACCAAGATCATCAGGATCTACAAAATAATTCACTACAAAAGATGTTTCGGTTGCCACCAAGCCATCACCTCCTAGGGATACACCCCAAAAGGCCATTCCTGTCATCTTACCCAGAGTTACAAAAACAAAAGAGGAGGAGCAGGCACATATGAAGATATAACTAAGGGCCATGATGATGTATTAAATGGAGTAAATATCCTTAAACAAAAGAGATACCAAGGCTCGATAATGAGAGGGTCTACTTCTAGATCTGCTAGCATCCAGACTCCAAAGTATCAGGATCCTACTCTACATGTGGCAAAATGCAACATAATGCACCAACGGTAGAGATCATGAAGGTAAAAATTGAATTATCCAAAGAGGCCATAATTAAGGCATTGAAGAAAAAAGCTAGTCGGCCTTTACCCTTGAGTCAAACAATTGATTTGATAGATGATGAAATAACTAGGGATGTGACTGCCCATCCCATAGAAAGCCTGCTAAGGCATACTGAGTCTCTAGCTAGAGATACTATTCAGGAAGGACATGATGGCATGGAGGTTGAAAAACCCAAGTTTCCTGAGGTAGAAGTACAATCAGGGCATCTAGATGTCCTGATAGACACCATCACCAACCCAAAGGTAATAGATTTGATATATCAACCTGGGGCTAGAGATGAGGAAGAGGAAGTTGTAAAGGACAATTAGGTACAAGAGGAGGATATTCAAATGGATGTGGATATCTAGATCAAGAGTATGCAGTAAGAGGTCCAGATAGATAAGGAAGAGCTTGAACAGCATAAGTCCACCCTTGGACAATAGACTCAAGAAGACAAGAGGGCTATGAGGAAGTAACTCAAATGCAGAATGTAGAAGAGCCTCATCAAGATGCCCAAAATCTAGATCAGCCAGAAGGGCAAGCTGGGGGTGATCCTAAGGTTATAATAGGTCAAGATGAACAAATTGATACATCACATGCAGACCAATGACCACCTGAACAACAAGAGATCCATAAGGATAAAGGTGTAGATCAAGATATGGGCCAACATCAAGAAAATCCAGAGATAATCCCATTAGAGAAAGATAAGGATAAGAAGATAGAAGTACATGATGCTCAAATTGAGCAGCAAGACCAAGCAGGGTCAAGATCAGGTGTACCATCATGGCTAACATTGGAGGTAGAACCCCCTGTTCATGACCCTACTCCTTTCGATTTTAAGTCCTTATTCACATTAGATAATGTTAAGCCCAAATGCAAGGCTAGGGTTGTATCCATAATAAAGAGGGATGCCACAACAGAGAAAAGGACAACACAATTGGTTGTTCCCCTTATGAACAAGTCCAAAGGAGAAATAAGTGAAAATGAATTCTAAGTCACTTCAATTGACTTAGGACATTCCACAACGGATCAAGACATTGTAGAGCTCAAAGAGAGAACTAAAGTTGTGGCAGCCAGGATGAAGAGGCTGAAGACCAAAAATAAAGAGTTGAAGGAGTAAAATTTTCAGCTTCAAACTTTTATTAAGGGGCTGGTGAAGCCTACAAGGTTAGCATCCATGATGTAGACAACAAAAAGGCCTAGGTCCTTAGCTCTAGTAAGTGAAGAGGAAATAACAGGTCTAGATGCCCAAAAGCATTAGGCCCAAGTCATGAACAAATGGTTCATACGATTCATCAGTATAGGAGAAAAGGTAATAAGGACATCATTGTCCAGTTGGAATACATTGGTCACCATGAAGGATAGAGAAAAGTCCTTGAGAAGAAAATATGGACAAAGGCTTAATCAAAGTGACTATGCCTTGGATAGACTAAATGGGATAAGAAAGATAATAGATCAAGATCTCCTAAAGAACAAGATTATGACTACTCAAACATTACCTAAGGTAGGTACATTGATACAAGAACTCCAATTTGAAGTAGATGTTTTTAGGACATGCATGTCCAAAGTGGGAGACATAAGTACAAAGTTCCATGATCTATTGTTAGATGAGATGAAAGGTTTGGAGGAGTTGTGGGGTAGCCCAATGGCAAAAACAGGGGCACCAGACGAGTAGGAGTCCATACAGACCTTCAAGGAAAAATTTAGTTTAGTAGTAGAGGATCTTGTTCATCATTTTTTAGAGAATGTCATGGATGAAATGGTAGAATTAAGTGTCAAGATAAGAGAATATGACAAGAAGGTAGATAACAGGGTCGTTAAGGTAATATCTATTGATGAGAAATTAAATGCAATGGAGTATGCAAGGATAAGGGCCCAAGCAATTCACAAATCTCAGATAGACACTGTAGTATTGGCATATGACTTCTATAAGAAGTTACATACTTGTATGGTCATCAAAGAGGGACCCGATGTGTCTCAATAGAGTATATAAGTAGATGCAGATGCAAATATGCTAGGGGATATTTCTTGCCAATTGTTTCTTGTTAACAGTTTCTAGTTGGCAATGCGTGCCACTCTCTTGATGGTTGACTTGGTCAAAGCAATCTGAATCATTGATTATTTTGGATAGATCCTAGCCATTGGATCATTGTAACTGAATCTTATCCTTGTTCTATAAAAGGATATTGATTGTCATTTGTAAAGGGAGATTGAATTGTTGAACTTGTGAGCACTAAGTTTGTATATTTTTGCAACTTTTGTGGCTTCCCCAAGATTCTTTCTCAAGATCACATGTATATGTACTTATTCTAAAGCATACTGAATGAAATGGAGCAATAGATTACTTCATAATCGTAAATCGTACGTAGTCTTTGATTGATTTTTGATGTGTAATGGTGGATTGTTGCATTCAAACTGAAGTGCATTCACTTTACTTGCACATTGTTATCATCTTTTCCTCTGAAGATTTGTATTGACTGCACGTAGTTATGGATATTCCTAGAAAAATGTGGTTTGGTTTCTCTCTTTTTCATGAATGTATCAGAGTATGTATGTAGACCATTGATCAAAGTTAAGAAATTCTAGGATTTACATTTTCTAAACCCAATCTTTTGATGTTTCATTTCATAATAGTCATAAATAACTGCAAATAATGATAAATAATCAGTTGTGAGGCCAACCCTTATGTGGCTAATTTGATTTCACGATGTGGTCCTATTATGGTGTTGGATACTTCTAGAATTTGGACATTATGTATGGACTCGTGATCCTCTTGGATAGGTTATATTAGATGAAGATAAGTAGATTAGAGTGGTGGATTTAAATGGCGTGTTTTGGATTATGTTGATTAACATAGTTGACTCACTTTGTATGTTATGATGGTGTATTTACAAGATAGTCAGATTGTCATTCAACTTTGTGAGGCCCATTCTTATGGAGCATATTTGTTGGCACTATTGAGCCTATTATTGTTGATTCACCTAGATGTAAGACTAGTTGATTTTGTAACTTATATTTCTTGTGATAGTATACCGTAGACAAAACTTTGATTTGATTAATTGAGTTAATTTGTTTATGAGGATGATGATTTAACTAGGAGGTAGTTATGCTTCCTTTGAGCCTTTTATAATGAATGTGTGCTTGACTTGGATTAATTATATGTTGAGTGGAGATGATTCAATTACCTAGTCGAGTTTATTGAAAAGTTAATTAAGCTTGAGATTATGCCATTAAACAAGTTGAGGTGAGTTGAAGTTGGATATACGTGTTGATAGATCATTATGATGCATATGTGATGACATTAGGAGATATCGTGGAATGATGATTGAAATTGTATTGATATGTAATTGACATTGATTTGGATTTTGATTATCATTTAGAGTAAAGATGTTACATTGAATATATGATTATAATTAGAACTTAAATCAAGTTGCTTTGGCTATATATTCTTATTAGACAAATTGACGCGTGTAATTGAGATGTAGAGGTACTTTCCATGACCAATGGAAAATTTGGAGGTCAACTAGAAACCCATGTGAATTCCCGATGATGTCTAACCTCAGTCTATATGGAGACTAAAGTTTTTTATAAATGTATATTGTGTAATGTGATTTATTTACTATGATTAATTTGGCTTTTAAAATTGTGTGTAAATGTGAGTTGGCATGGGTGATGACTTGTTCGCTTATGTGTCTTATTTTGAAATCTAAAATTTGGGGTCACTTTTGAGGGGGTTTGAGAATTCTTTTCATGAATATTTTATTGATTTTAAGTCCCTAGGTCATGTACCTTGGGGTTGGGGGTCTTTTAGGCTTTGAAAATTTTGAATTTGAGTGATTTAGATCACTCCCAAGTGCCTTGGAAAAAAAGTGGCGTGGGTAAGTTTGGGGAAGAGAGATGGTGGACTTGTCACCATCTCCTTCCAGTCTACTAGGTTTGGGGATGAGGATTTGACTAAGTACCACTTCATCCCAAGGATCCACACATGTGGGAGCCAACCTAGAAAGATATTTGGAGAAGAATGTACAAGTATACTCCTCTCCCCTAGGCCTCACACATGTGTGAGAGCCATGAGTCAAATCACTCCTTGGGGTTTGAAGATTGGTTGAAAGGGATGAGGTGGCTTCCATCTGGCATCTTCTCATTTGGAGAGGAGGTGTCACATGTCATCCATTACTTGTACCTATTAGGGTTAGCCAGTAGAAGATATCAATTAAATACAAATAAAGATTAAACAAAGGAATGAAAATACACAGAAATAATAACAGTGAGAGACAAGTTTTAATGTGGTTCATCCAAACTCGGGCTACATCCACCAACAAAGAGTCTAATATTATTATCTAGTAAATCAAACTGATTACAACCAGCAATCCCTGCAACTCAATACCACTGCAAATGCTACAATACATCAACAGAAACACTAACCCTTACCCATTCTTATCATGACTTTTGTCAGTTACAAAATAGGGGTTTTTTATGTTGGCCAATGAAAAAATAACTCCCGACGCCTTAAAAAAATAATAAAAAACCATGTGAGGTTTCACGTGCATTGCTGGTGCAGGGGCCCCTAACACAAGGTGGCCTCCATGAGGCATTTAAGTTTATGTTTGTTTAGAAAATCATATTTGCGTTGTAATAAGGTCTATTTGACCAATGCATTTTCATTTCAATTTGTATCTAGGTTCATTTTCTAAGTCCCAAGTGACTTAGGGAACTTTTGTCAAATTGTAACCACATAATGCCAAAAATAGGCTATAGGGTAGTTGGAATCTATTTAAAACAGTTGTCTCCCAGCCGCTTGGAATCAGTTTGGTACTACTCTGGGCGAGTTTATAAACCCAAGGAAATGAACAAAGTTAGACATATGATATTGTAATTGAATGCAATTGTGCGAATGTAATCAAGCATTGTGAAAGAGAAATCAAACTATTCTGTGTCGTCAATCTATTTTTCGTTCTCTGTAATTACAAATTGCATAGCTGTAGATCTCTTTTCCTTTCTTTGTTTTCCTATTGTTGCATTATGTTGATGTGAAGCATTCCACTAATAAGATTTCTGTCAAAATTAGTGGAATGGCTTCATTGTATAGTTATCTGCTTTCATTTCCTATTTTGTTTTCCTATTCGGCGGTGCAGAGGACCAAATTGGAGTGTGCACAGTAGATCGCCTAGCATATCCATGTGCTAGGGTTTGGATTGGAGGAGTTGGAGTTGTTTTGGTGAGACAGAGGCCATCGATGAAGCATTTCTCACTCAGACTGACGCAGATAGTCTAGCCGAAGGGAGGATCGAGCTGCTGAATGGAAGTCGCGGCTTGAGGATCAGATCCGAGTGATCAGATTATCGGTGGTTCTAGAGAAAGTCTGACCGATAGGGAAGGATACACCGAAGGTAGACGCCATCAAGCAGAGGAGCGACATTGCAGAAGAGTTAGAACCATACAGCGAAGACAAGAGTCTCACCGAATGTAGATTGCGAATGCATATAGCAAAAAGCATGTTGGGAATGTATGTGGAGAATGTATCTTTCGTCAGATAGAAATGGTGACCAGTTGTGACAGTGAATCAGGGTATAGGAACCGATAATAGCAAGTAATGCCAAGCATATACTAAGTTAGTGTATGAGGCTCCCCATCATATTGGTATCAGAGCTAGCGAAAGCTCTGGGTGGAGGTGTTGCGTATTTGATTTCTGTCATTGAGAAGGTAGATGAAGAGTTGCTCATGCCATCTAGTTGCAAGGAGGAACAAGATTCCTATAGTGTGTGGGTAGGTGATGATGAGGACTATCAAGACCATTCACCAATAGAGGTTTGGCTAGAAGAGGGTGCAGAGTGAGGCCACTGCGAGAGAGAGTGGTAGTGCATCTCCAGGATCTATTGTTGGACGAGAGGAATGGGTCTGTAGCAGCATGTAGGCTAGACATTTGATTGAGCATTGTGTTGTAGTCAAATTGAGGATTTGCAGGAGTATTGGCATTTGGGTGCTGTCTGTCAATGTTTATGTCAGACAAAAAGAGCGAAGGAGAGGCTAGTGATATGCCTCCAAAGGGGATGACCACTGAAGTGGTCAAGAAATTTCAAGAGATGGAAGAGATGATCAAAACTAGAGTCAAGGAAGCACTCCAGGCAGAATTGAAGGCAATGAAGATAGGAAAAAGGATAGAAGAAGATTTAGATGGAGAAGAAGAGAAAGAGGAAACAGAAGAGGAACAAGAAGAGGCAAAGATACCGGCTGAACAAAAACAATTCCTGGAAGCCATCAAGGCAATTGGCAAGGACTCTTCAGAGGCTCGGATAGATATTCCCATGTTTAGTGGAAAGATGAATGCTAATGAAGTTATGGAGTGGATTGAGGCTCTGAACAACTACTTCGAGTACAAGGAAGTTCCTGACAGTAAAAAAGTTAAGTTTGCAAAAACTAAACTCAAAGGTGCTGCCCTTACATGGTGGAATTACACCCAAGGAGAAAGGGTAAAGAATGGGAAGAATATGATATCTTCGTGGAGCAAAATGCTGGAGAAGATCAAGTCCCAGTTCCTTCCATCTGACTACGAGGTGCAAATTTACAGGAAAATGTAGAATCTTAAACAAAAAGATATGGATGTGGCTACTTACACCGAGGAGTTTCATAAATATACTCTTCGTTGTGGGTACATGGAGGATGAAAAGGCCAAGGTAGCAAGGTATTTAAATGGTCTGAGGATCAATATTCAAGATGAGATAAGTTTGTTTACCCCTGAAACTGTGGAAAAATGCTTTCAAGTAGCATTAAGAGCTAAAGAGAAGCTAAAGAGGAAAGGTAAGCAGCAGAGCAAAGGAAGAGGTGACAGAAATTTTTGAGGCAGTTTTGGAGGAAGAAGTCCTAACCAAAGGTCTAGTGATGAGTCTAGCCAAGAAGAGCAAGTTGGAGACTCAAGTAGCAGAGGAGGCTACCGTGAAAAAAGGCCAAATGAAAGAGGTGGGGCAAATGGATCAAGTAGAGAATCCAAGTTCTCCAATATGAGATGTTATAACTGTAATCAAATAGGACACCTGGCTTAAAAGTGTCTAGAGAAAGCCTCAACTTCTCATGGTAATGAGAAACGAACCACATTGACTCAAGAGGATGCAGGGAGTGTGACATCTCCTGAAGTGAATTTGACATCAGAAGTGGGTGAAAGTTTGATGATCAAGAGAACATTGCTCAAAGAACCAGTGAAGACTGAACCATCACAAAGGAGAGCTCTTTTTAGGATCAATTGCAAAATCAGAGGTAAAATATGCAAGGTAGTCATAGATTCTGGTTCAGTAGATGATATGGTGTCTAGGGAAATGGTGGATAAATTGAACATAGAAAGGATTCCTCATCAAACTCCTTACAAAGCATCTTGGGTAAGTGATAGTCAATCACTTTTGGTAAATGAACAAGCATATGTTGATTTTCATATTGGAGCATATAAGGAGAGAATTTTATGTGACATTTTGCCCATGGAGTGTTGTCACCTACCTTTAGGTAGGCCATGGCAATTTGATAGGCAAGCATTATATGATGGCTATGCTAACACATACACCATCAAGAAGGATGGAAAGACTTTTGTGATGACACCATTGTAGGAGGATACTGAAGCAAAGAAGGTAGCCAAGGTCATTTTGGTGGGTAAGAAAGAGTTTGTGAAGATCAATGAAGAAAAGACAAGGAAAGTTGAGGATACCTCAAGGAGTGGGGTTATCAAAGATCACAGTTTGAAGGTGATTTCAATTTTGAATGATGGAGATCAAATGGTGATGTCTGAAATGGATCAGAAGAAGGTCAAAGAGCAGGGCTACAAGCAATCACAAGTTGATTGGAAAGAAGAGGATGCTATCCTCGTAGGGACTATTGTTTGTCCTCTAGAGCCAACAAGAGTTGAAAGGGAAACATATCCTACCATAGCAACAGTACAAGAAGCATCAAACAAGGTTTTGAATGTAGGTGTTCAGGTAGAGATGACAGTAAGGAAGAATGGCGAACAAAGTCTGGGTTTGGTTGCAAGCACTAACTCATGGCAAGGTGTGAGTAGAGCCTACAATACTAGGCATGAATTTTTGATTCCATGGCAGCAAGTTGCAGTCCAGAGATCATGGGAAAGGCATGAGGTAGCAAAGGATACAGATGGAGCACGATAAAGAATCAACTCATGGGACATGAGTTCTTTTCTAGGTGGGGTGTATGGTCCAGGGGCACCTAACACAAGGTGGCCTCCGTGAGGCATTTAAGTTTATGTTTGTTTAGAAAATCATGTTTGCATTGTAATAAGGTCTATTTGGCCAATGCATTTTCATTTCAGTTTGTATCTAGGTTCATTTTGTAAGTCCCAAGTGACTTAGGGGACATTTGTCAAATTGTAACTGCATAATGCCAAAAATAGGCAGTAGAGCAATTGGAGGCTATTTAAAATGGTTGTCTCCTAGCTGCTTGGATTGGTCTCCCAGCCGCTTGGAGTCAATTTGGTACTACTCTGGGCAAGTTTATAAACCCAGGGAAATGAACAAAGTTAGACATATGATATTGTAATTGAATGCAATCGAGCATTGTGAAGGAGAAATCAAACTATTATGTGTCGTCAATCTATTTTCTGTTCTCTATAATTACAAATTGCATAGCTGTAGATCTCTTTTCCTTTCTGTGTTTTCCCGTTGTTGCATTATGTCAATGTGAAGCATTCCACTGATAAGATTTCTGTCAAAATCAATGGAATGGCTTCATTGTACAGTTATCTTCTTTCGTTTCCTATTTTGTTTTCCTGTTTGGTGGCGCAAAGGACCAAATTGGAGTGTCCATAGTAGATCGCCTAGCATCTCCATGTGCTAGGGTTTGGATTGGAGGAGTTGGAGTTGTTTCGGTGAGACAGAGGCCATCGATGAAGCATTTCTCGCTCAGACTGATGCAGATAGTCTGGCCGAAGGGAGGATCGAGCTGCTGAACGGAAGTCGCGGCTTGAGGATCAGATCCAAGTGATTAGATTATTGGCGGTTCTAGAGAAAGTCCAACTGATAGGGAAGGATACACCGAAGGTAGACGCCATCAGGTAGAGGAGCGACATCAGTAGAATAGTTGGAAGCATACAACGAAGACAAGAGTCTCATCGAATGTAGATTGCGAATGCATATCACAAAAAAGCATGTTGGGAATGTTTGTGAAGAATGTATCTTTCATCAGATACAAATGGTGACCGGTCATGACGGTGAATCCAGGTATAGGAACCGGTAATAGCAAGTCACACCAAGCATATACTAAGTTAGTGTATGAGGCTCCCCATCAGTTGCCCCCGAGCCCCCACAGGGGTGCTTCCCCTCGACCCTGCCCTGTATCGCGATAGGGAGCACGGCAGGGGTGCTACCCCTTGACCCTATATTGGGGGCACTGCTCCCAAACCCTCGTAAGGGGCGCTGCCCCTTAACCCCATAAGAATTTGGGTGGAAACCACACTGATAAAAGTGGGGTTAATTTAACCTCCGAGTCTGATTAGGCTCCATATAACAACAATACCCTCCTTACAAATGGAGAAACAACTTATGAATTCTCATTTTTACTCCTTGAGTTGAGAATTTGAGAGAGAGGGACTTGGAGGTTGGAGAAGAAGACTTGTGGAGCTCTTGGAAGGGCTTCACCAAGATTATTCTTCACCATTTTGAGATAGCTTTTGTGAGGCAAGATTCTTTTCTTATAGATTAATTTATGCTTTATGTATTTGAATGTAAAATGAGTTATGATGTTCATGTGATGTTGTTTTCTCCTTATTGCTTAAGGGATTTGTTAGTTGTGGTATTGGATTTGGGTGTGTAATGTGCTTTTGGTTGGATCCCCATTTGGTTGAGAGCAACCCATGTGAGGGGTTGAGGGAGGTAAGAATTCTCCTTGGGGAAAATTCACTCACTTGAAAGAGAGATTTGACATGAGTGTTGTAGACACCCTAAAATGACCATGTTGTCGCACCACTTGCATTTTATCAATTCTTCTAATCACCTGCATTTGAACGTTAATTAAATAATCTAATTATTTAATTAATTTCGTTAAATTCTTCCAAAACTCCTAAAATTCAACATTAATTAAATAAATTCTCTTTGTTTAATTAATTTAATTAAATTTCATCTATTTCTTCCAAATCACATAATTTCAAAATTAATTGAATAAATTCCCTTTATTTAATTAATTTAAAGCAAAATCAACCTTATTCTTCCACGATTAAATAATTTTTATTATTTAATTAGCTCATTATCCTTTTTTGAAATTCAAGTCTCCATTAATTAAATAAATAAATTATTTAATTAATTCATCCAAATCTATCTTATCTATAATTAAATAATTCTACATTATTTAATTAAATCACTTGTTCTTCTAAATTTAAATAAATCATGCAAATTTATTTAAATTGTCTCAACCCCCTAAAAATAAATAAAATCAAGTATTTTATTTATAATCTTCTGTTCCTCTCTCATGCACAACTAAATAAATTTATTTATTTATTTAATTTCTGTTATCTTCCAATTCCTCTTAAAATATCTTGTTAATTATGTGCACAATCAGTCTTATTTTTACAACTCTAAAAAAGGCAAAATTACAAGTTGAGTTACCTATTCAATCAATCTTGTTTTCATCATATCTTAATAAAAATATCCTTATGAATTGACACATGTCGTGTGCACGTTCATCATGGTTATTTGTTTTATCTCCTCCGTTGATTCTTTTGAATTATCTGGACCGTTGATCGATCTCTGTTGAAACCTATATAAACCCCCCTCATCTCCTTCACAAATCCTCTTCGATCACTTATTCTTAGGCATCCTTTATAGCGCATTGAGCATACATCGCATCGATTGAGCACTTTACGATCTTTTGACATTGATCTTTGAGCACTTTACTTGCTTGTTGTAAACATGGTTTCGCAGCATTATTGAGCAATCCACATTTGAAACAAAGATAACAACACAATCTGGGTAAAAACTTTCTTATTTCATTTGATTTATTGACAATGGCTTTTATTTAGATTAATTCTCTTTATGTTATGGGTTTTTGATTTGTTAGTTTTGATTTAATTAATTTTCCTCATACACATTTTGGCACACCCGGTGGGACCCATTGGTCCTGATCTAATATCAAATTTGTGAAATTTTTAGATTGATTTCACAAGTTTTTAACTCTTTTTCTAGGGGAGATCTGTAGATGAATTTTTAAAAGAAGCTTGTTGGGTAAAAACGGACATCATGGTTGCGTTTGGAAGGGTCAAGAGGTGAAGAAAAACATATAATTTGGCCTATTTAGGTGAAGGTAAAAAAAATTTACCTCAGGGACGCACCCCGAGGCTGTACAATCACTGAGGTACAGTAAAAAAAATATTTTTTATTTTTTTTTAAGTTTTCTTTTTTTTCAAAAAATTAAAAAAAAAAAGAAAAAATAAAATCCAAAAATTAAAAAGCAAAAAGCAAATCATAAAATTAAAAAAGAAAAATTTAAAAAAAAAAAACAACCAAAAAAAAAGTCAAAAGAAAAAAGCAACAAAAGGTACGTACTACCCTGCACAGCATGGTACATACCTACCAAAATAAAAAGGTATGTACCTTTCTTTTTCATGAGGTTACGTACCTGCCAGAATAAAAAGGTACGTACCTTTCTTTTTCATGAGGTTTTCCTTTTTTTTAAAGAGAAATTTTTTTAAATGTTTCTTTTAAATGAAAAGTTTTTAAAAAAACATTTCATCTCTTTTAAAAGGAAAGGCAAAATTTTATTTTATTTAATTTGTTTTTAAAATAAAAGTTTCTTTTTAGCCGTCAGCAATAGGTCACATCAGTGACCAGGAGCCAGTCATAGGGGGCTACGACAGACCCCTCTTCATTGAGCATTTTGATCCAATAGCTGATTTTCAAACCTCATTATCTTGGTCATACGGACACGTATTTTAGTGCTTTTTTTTTAAATAGGCTAGAATTTTGTAACCTACATCGTGGTGAAATTAGTTTTTTCTCAAGATTCTCTATTTTTCCAGAAAATTAATTTTCTCACTGTTGTCTCTATCTCGTCATAGTTTTAAGACCTTCCAAGCTTCATAACTTTCACAAACGGACTCGGATTTAGGTGATGTTTTTTTTTAAAGTTGATATTTTTCTATCTTTTACACAGTGGTAATATCATTTCAAAGATTTTCTAAGATTTATTTTTTAAAGACCACTCATTGGCCTATTCTCAATCTATGACTTCAAACACTTGCTAATTTTTGATTTTGTGTGGAACTAATCAACTTTTTGTAGCATCTTATCACTCACACAGAGAAAATGGGTTTCTCTAACATGTTCATGCAGGACAAGCTTTGAAGAAATTGCTACATCTATCAAATCTAGGTCTTAAAAAACATATTGTTTTCTTAAGGGACAATTGACATCATCTTTGCAATCTAAGTCTTAGAAACATATTGCCTTCTTAAGGGACAATTGAACAAACATCTTTGGCAATCTAAGTCTTAGGAACACATTGTTTTCTTAAGGGACAATGGACATGTATGAAAAAACACCTCAATTTTCTAAGGGACAATGGACATGAATGCCAAACACTTCAATTTCATAAGGGACAATTGACAACTACAAACGTGTGTGTGCCTAATCTAGTTGCACCTTATTTTTCTTATAACGGGACAATTGAACCTTTGTTTGGCATGCTTGCTCTTACTTTTCAGTTATTCTTTTAGAAGGGCCTGCTTTTGGATTGCGTTTCATCCAAAAGGGACGACCCTAAGCAGAGTTTTCCTTTGAACCGCTATATAAGAGGAATAAGGTGAAAGCCAAGTCCTAACCGATGTTAGCCTTACCTTGTGGTGCCAAACTGAAAAGAGGTGTACTAGCTCTTTGTGGAAACGATTTTCACATCGAGCGAAGTGTTTGATACTCTTAGTAGGATTGGTTAAAGCTTTTAGTAGCTTGTCACATTGCTCATAAGGCGTTGGTCCCTCAAAGTTACTAAGAACCATTCTAGATAGTGACTACCCGATCTACCTCTGAACATTGTGGTAATCATCAGTGCAAGGGGAATCGATTTAAGCCCTTAAGATACTCACAATTGGCTCCCTTGAGAAGAGATTATATTCCCTCGGCCATAAAGCTCTTGTGACCTACTTGAGCTTTCCGAGGGGAGGGTGAGATATCCCTACCTATCGTCTCTCGCAAAGATACAAATGTCCGACACCTTTATGGAATGACATTTGGTCGACAGAGTATTAAGTTGTGAGTTGATCTACTGCAATGAAACCTTGTCTCTAGGGATAAAAAGTGCTTGATATTGTTTGCAATTGTCTTATACCTGTGGAAACATTGGGCTTTTTGTGAGCCTCGAACATACACTATCTGTTGTGTCAGTCCCTTTTTTACCACTTTGTTTGCTGTGTTTTCTCTTGCCAAAGCAAATCCAATCAGAACCAAAACCAAATCTATCAAAATTTGCTTTTTAAAAACATCAGACACTACTTTAGCGCCTCTGGTATTATAGCAGCTCACCTTTAGTATTACAGTTGCTCGCCTTTGGTATAACAGTACCTTGCCTCTGGCAAACCTACTTCAGCGCCCTTCGTATTACGGTAGCTCACTTTTGGTCATAGTAGCTTGCCTTTGGTATAGCAGTACCTCGTCTTTGGTAGCTCAGTCCATCACCTTTGGTATTACAGTAGCTCACTTTTGGTGGCACAGTCCTGCGCTTTTGGTCAAACAGTACAGCACCTTTTGTCCAGTCAACTATGCATCAAAATTTGTCTTTTCCAAAACACAAGTAGAATCCCAGCAGTTTGTCCTAGTGTATTCCATGGTAACCACTAGACTCTAGCAAACTATGAAGTCCAAGCAAGTTATCCCTAGGAAGCGCAAATCGCCTCCTCACACACATCAATCAGGCCGATCCAACATTAATCCCAAGGTTACTCCTAGGACACCCGCGGAAAGATCAACCAACTCTCCAAACATGTCACAGATTGACCACCCTAACAATCTTCAAAAAGGTAGGGCCCCTTTGGTAAGTACACCTCACTATACCACCAGCATGCCTCCAGATTTTGTTCCACAAGGTCATACTATCGGTCATGTCCCATCTCAAGAGGGTAGGGTCCCTTTGGTAAGTACACCTCACTATACCACCAGCATGCCTCAGGATTTTGTTCCACAAGGTTATACTATCTATCAAGTCCCATCTCAAGAAGAGCAACACTTTGAAATAGGTCAATCCTCTCAAGAAGATGGACTAGATCTTGATGAATTCATACAAGATCCTAGAGCCATAGCCGCCTTTGACAAAATCCTTAGTGAGAACCAAGATCACTTCTTTCGCTTGTAGAGCAAGGAGACAAATTACCTCAAGATTTTGATTTATCCAATCTCAAGGACACAAACAAATCCCAAAACTCCATACATGTGGTCCAAACCATGTCAACAGTGACTACGCCATTACACGAACAAAACTCACAAGGGAGAATGATTGCACAATATGAGAATCCACTTTATTAAAACCCAACAGGAAAGAGGGCCATATCATCGCTTCTAACTCCTATGGAAATCTACAAAAACCAACAAGAGACTCTCCAACATCAAGCAGAACTAGCCAAATAGGCCACTATAGCTCAATCAAACATACAACAAACTCCTAAAGTGTCCACACCAATCGCAAGTGGAATATTGGTTACCCCATCACGACAAGGTTTCCCACCAAATTACAATCCGGGGAACAACTATGTAGCCATGCAACAAGGGTCTCAACAAACACCACCCCCAACATCATCAAACCTTCATATCTCTCAACCAACCAGGGTCATGCAATCCCAACCACAACATTCTTCTATGCTCATCCTCAATCAACCTCAACCATCGCACAACACTTCTATCTATGTTCCCCCACCACAACGATCATCAGCGCTAAACTTTTTCAACACATTGCCTATCCACCCTCAACATTCTCAAAACCAAACTTCCCAAAGCTATGTTCTACAACCACAACCTAACCCAATGAACTTTAGCTTTCCGCCACCAAATTATTTTCTTCAACCATCGCAAAGCCTACATTCTTTCCTAGCGCCGCCTCCACCTCCTCCAAATCCAAGCATCCAATTCCAACCCAATCTAAACCCAACATACAACATGTATGACCCCAACCAATCATATGACCCTTATAACACCAATGCCCATGGCTTGCACTACAAACTTCCATATGGGCAACAACAACCACTTCTCAGACAATAGGAGATGTTTCCATCCCCTCCCATGACTATCTGATCTTATGTTTGGCCACACAAAGAAGACCTTCTCTTTAGAAGAAGTGTGTCCTTATCCTTTTGATCGTTCATTACATATGATCCCTTTTCCTCAAAATTTCACTATTCCCAAATTTGATAAATACAAAGGAAAAGGTGACCCAAAAGACCATCTCAGGGAATTCTATCTTTCTTGCTTCGAGGTCTCACATAACGACACATATCTTATGCATCTCTTTCCTCACAGTCTTAGAGGTCAAGCTATAGAATGGTTCGCGCACCTACCCACGGGTATAAAATCTTTTAACGAGTTAGCACAGAAATTTGCCACCCATTTCTCCTACAACATAGAGCATGAGATTTCCATGACTGATCTATGCAACAACAAACAGAAAAATAGAGAAACTTTCATTTCTTTCCTTCAATGATGGAGACAAATGGATAGCAAATTCCCATTCAAGATACCCAAAAAGTAACTTGTTAGAATATTCGTGCAGAACCTCAACCAAGAATTGGGTTTTCACTTGCAAATTATTACTGTTACAACCTTCGACAAAATTCATACAAGGGAATCAACATTGAAAAGGCCCTCATTGCTAAGGGTGTGGTCAAAATCTTCAAAGAAACTAAAGACAATGCTCCTCATCAACAAACAAATGATAAACCAAAGTTTTGGAACAAAAATAAAAATGTGTTCAATGATGGGGTGGTCGATTCTAAACATGTCCAAACATTGCAAACACCGCTTTAGCTTTCCAAACCAAGTCAAACTCCACCTCAACAACAGCAACAATAAAGGCAACCATATCAAAACTAATAGCAATGACAACAAGAACGACCTCAACAAGATTACCCTCTGCGGTATCAATTCACTCCCTTGGGCGAGCCCATAGAGTCAGTCCTACAAAAGCTTTTATACAAAGGGCTCATCACCTTACCCGATGCTCCCCCATATGGCGAACCTATTTACAAAACTGCATGATATAGAGACAATGAATATTGTGAGTTCCATAGGAGCAAAGGGTACAAAACTACATCATGCATGAAACTCAAGCACCTAATCCAAAATCTCATCGAAGGCAACCAAATCTCTTTTGAAGATGAACCACCAGCTCAACACAACAAGGACCTCAACATGTACAAGGAACCATTCCCTCACCATGGTCTGCCTCCTCCTTAGGATAAAGGTAAAGGTGTCAATCATGCTTCCACTTCCTTTGACTCCATTGTAGGTCATTTTGAAGAGAGTCAGGTGTCTACCCTCACAATCAAAGGCAAATCTACAGATTGCACTATTACAACTCGTCATGGTCATGTCACCATTCGTGGTCCTACACCCAATCTCCCAACTTAGTCCAATTATAATCTTATCAAACATCTAGGGAAAATGCCAGCACATATCTCTATCTTGGACCTTCTACGATCATCACCCGCACATAAAGTGGTACTAGAAAAAGCCC
This sequence comes from Cunninghamia lanceolata, assembly GCA_027924645.1. Classification (NCBI taxonomy): domain Eukaryota; kingdom Viridiplantae; phylum Streptophyta; class Pinopsida; order Cupressales; family Cupressaceae; genus Cunninghamia; species Cunninghamia lanceolata. The sequence goes on from BSBN01000082.1 coordinate 8,975,207, forward strand.
TCCAAGAGTCTTTGGTTCCTAACAACATAGCGGTCGCAGATTTCCAAGCTATAGTAGGTAACATTGCTTCTCCCTACAATGTGGTCTTCTCTGAGAAGGACCTCCCATCCCATGATTTGTGTCACAATGATGCCCTTCATATTGAGGTTCTCATTCATAAACGCAAAATCAAACGTATCTCATAGATGGTGGTGCTGGTCTCAATATCTGTTCTCTATAGTTACTTAAGCAATTGGGATACTCTGAGGATCATGTCAACATTGATCAAAGTATTACAATCAAGGGGTATGATGATGCTGAATGCCGCTCAGAGGGTGTTATCCACTTACCTATACAATTGGGCCTCGTCATGCTTGAAACCAGGTGCCAAGTCCTTGACATTGAGCTGCCTTACAACATTATCCTAGGCTGACCATGGATCCATGCAATGAAAGTTGTTCCCTCAATGTATCATTAGTCTCTAAATTTCCCATTCAATGGTACAAAGATCACTATCCTCGGAGACCCCAATCCCTTTCAATTTTGTCGTGTCTTGCAAGGCAGTTATAAGAATTGTAACCAAGTGCCTAAAAATGACAAAGCCCTTGAATCCCCACTATATGTTGATCATGAAACTCTGACACAAGCCTCTACAAGTGAACCTAATCCTCTTCCTGAGATCAAATCTCACATCCGTGATATAGGCTTTGGAACATATGATATCTCAAAATCTTGTTGTGTGGGGTGGATACCTTTATCCCCTAAATCTTATGGCCAACTACCCATTGCCAAAGTAACTAAAAAGTAGCTATTCCTCCCCCAGCATTTCTAACCCAATTCCAATAGGGAAAATTATTGGAAGAGGAAACTATTGAGGACATTTCTTCTTGGCTCTACAAGGAGACAGAACCAGTCACAATACTAGTCAAGCAATATGGCAATGGCTTAAGGATAGTCAAAAACATGGGCTATAAAGGCAAAGGTGGCCTTGGAAAATAGAATCAAGGAACAATGGAGCCCATTAGTGTGACAAAGAAACTAGACAAGAAGGGGTTAGGATTAGGTAGAAAGGTACCGCGCGCTTTGGACATCGAGGGTATCCTCGACAAGGTGGCTGAAACTTCTATCGTTGATTTGACGTCTAATGAGGATATCTTCGATGACTCCTCCCTCCATATGACTGACCTATTCACCAAATCCTCTGTCTTTATACTATCATCCGTATCCTTAACCTCCACCACCAACACCCAAAATGTAACACTTGTCTACCCTGAACTTATTGATTGGGATCAACAAGGGTCCCCCGTTATAGATGTATTTCAGAATGACAAAGCTATAGCTGAGTTGATGGGACTTTGGGAGGGTATCCCTCTTGGCAATCATAAAGCAGGTTTTGTAATTGAACTAGAGCCAACAGCTTATTTTGGTGAGAATGCCAAATCCTCCTGTAGACACCCTAAAATGACCGTGTCATCAAATCACTTGCATTTCGTTATCTGTCTCATCACCTGCATTGCAAACGTTAATTAAATAATCTAATTATTTAATTAATTAATCATCAAATTCTTCTAAATCTCCTAAATTCAACATTAATTAAATAAATCCTCTTTATTTAATTAATTAAATCAAATTCCTCTATATTCTTCCACAATTAAATAATTTATAATTATTTAATTTGATCATTATCCTCTTTCCAAAAATTAAGTCTACATTAATTAAATATATCCAATTATTTAATTAATTCAACAAATTCCCTCTTATCTAAAATTAAATAATTCTTAATTATTTAATTAAATCAAAATCATTCTCCCAGAATCATGCACAACAATTAAATAAATTTATTTATTTAATTTGCTTTTAAATCTTCTAAATTAAATAAATCCAATTATTTAATTATTTCTTCCAAAATATCTTCTCTAAATTTAAATAAATCAATTATTTATTTAAATTACTTTTTCTTCTAATTTGAGTTATCTCTAAAATAACTCAAGCTTTTTTGCTCATCAATTAAATATTTCTATATTTAATAAAGCAAAATATCTTCTTTTCTCATGCAAATCTCTTCTTCTTGTTTTAAATCACTTAACTGATTGCTTTATTCTTTTAATTGATTTATCTCTTCAGTTAACTCATTCTTCTATTCTTGATAACTCCTCTCATGCAAAAGAAAGCAAGACACATGTCTTCTCCTCATTCGTTGCACATTCCTCAACTTATCTCCTCCATTGATTCTTCTGAATTATCTGGACCGTTGATCGATTTTCCTTGAAATCTATATAAACCCCCCTCATCTCCTTCATTGAGTCTCTCTCTTCGATCGTATTCTCAGGCATACTTAACAGAGCTTTGAGCATACACAACGCGTCGATTGAGCACTATAACGATCTTTTGACATTGATCTCTTGAGCACTACACTTGCTTGTTGCAGCTATGGCTTTGCAATTTCATTGAGCAATTCTACATTCAATCCAAAGGAAACAACACAAATTTCGGTAAAAGTCTTTATTGCATTGATTATTTGTCATGGCTTTTATTTAAATTCGTTTTCTTTATGTTATTGGATTTTTGGTTTTTATTAGTTTAGATTTAATCCATTTTTCCATATACACATTCTGGCACGCCCGGTGGGACCCATTGGTCCTGATTTAATATCAAATTTGTGGAATTTTTAGTTTGATTTCACAGGGTTTTTAACTCTTTTTTTGGAGAGATTCGAAAAAAAAAAAAATTTAAAGGAAGCTTGCTGGGCAAAAACGGAGGTCACGGTTGTGTTCGGAAGGGTCGAGGGACGAAGAAAAATATAAAATTTGACCTATTTCGGTGAAGGTAAAATTTTTTCACCTCTGGCACGCAACCCGAGGCCATACAATCACTGTGAGGTACGGTAAAAAAAAAAAATTCTTTTTTCAAAAAAAATTCAAAAAAAAAAAAAAAAAAAAGCAAAAAGAAAAAGCAAAAAAAATCCAAAAATAAAAAAGCAAACAACAAAAACCAAATAAAACAAATAAAACAAATAAAAAATGAAGTGTTTTTAGTTTTTATTTTTTTAGAAAGTAAAACAAAGTAAAGAGAATCTTTTTTCTTTTTTCTTTTTATTTTTTGAAAAAAAATAAAGCACCTTCAGCCCAGCAGCAGGTCACATCAGTGACCAGGAGCCAGTCACAGGGGGCTAAGACAGACCCCTCTTCAATGAGCTTTTTAAATGAATAGGCGATTTTCAAACCTCATTATCTTGGTCATACGGACACGTATTTCAGTGCTTTTTTTTTTAAATAGGCTAGAATTTCGTGATCTACATCGTGGTGAAATTGGTTTTTTCTCGAGATTCTCTGATTTTTCAGAAAATTGATTTTCTCACTACTGTTTTTGTCTCGTCACAGTTTTTTGACTTTTCAAGCTTCATAACTTTCACAAACGGACTCGGATTCAGGTGATGTTTTTTTTGAAAGTTGGTATTTTTCTGTCCTCTACACAGTGGTAATATTTTTTCAAAGATTTTCTGAGATCTATTTTTTAAGACCACTCATTGGCCTATTCTCAATCTCTGACTTCAAGCACTTGCTAACTTTTGAGTTTGTGTGGACCTAATATCACTTGTTGCAGCTTCTTATTACTCATACAGAGCAAATAGGTGTTTTTAACATGTTCATGCAGGATGAGCATTGAAGACCTCTTGATCTATCTCACTAAGTCTTAGAAACACATTGCATGCTTAAAAGGATAATTGAACAAATCTTTTCTTGCAATCTAAGTCTTAGGAACATACTGCTTTTCTTAAGGGACAATGGACATGTATGAACAAACACCTCAATTTTCTAAAGGACAATGGACATGAATGCCAAACACTTCATTTCATAAGGGACAATTTACAACTACAATCGTGTGTGTGCATAACTTAGTTGCACCTTATTTTTCTTATAACGGGACAATTGAACCTTTGTGTGACATGCTTGATTTTACATTTTTTGTACTTCCTTTAGAAGGGCCTACTTTTGGATTGCGTTTCATCCAAAAGGGACGACCCTAAGCGGAGTTTTCCTTTGAACCGCTATATAAAAGGGATAAGGCGAAAGCCAAGTCCTAACCGACGTCAGCCTTACCTTGTGGTGCCAAACTGAAAAGAGGTGTACTAGCCCTTTGTGGAAACGATTTTCACATTGAGCGAAGTGTTTGAAACTCTTAGTAGGATTGGTTAAAGCTTTTAGTAGCTTGTCGCATTGCTCGTAAGGCGTTGGTCCCTCAAAGTCACTAAGAACCAATTTAGATAGAGACTACCCGACCTACCTCCGAACATTGCGGTAATCATCAGTGCAAGGGAAATCGATTTAAACCCTTAAGATACTCACCATTGGCTCCCTTGAGAAGAGATAGTATTCCCTTGGACATAAAACTCTTGTGACCTACTTGAGCTTTCCAAGGGGAGGGTGAGATATCCCTACCTATCGTCTCTCGCAAAGATACTAAATATCCGACACCTTTATGGAATGATATTTTTATCGACGGAGTATTAAGCTGTGAGCTGATCTACTGCAATGAAACCTTGTCTCTAGGGATAAAAAGTGCTTGTTATTGATTGCAACTGTATTTGACCTGTGGAAACATTGGGCTTGTTTGGAGCCTTGAACATACACTATCTGTTGTGTCAGTCCTTGTGCCTTTTTTGACCACTTGTTTGTTGTGTTTTCTCTTGCCAAACCAATCCAATCAGAAACAGAAAAATCTTGCCTTTGAAAAACATCCGACACTACTTCAGCGCCCCTGGTATTACAGCAGCTCGCCTTTGGTAATACAGTAGATCGCCTTTGGTCAAGCAGTAACCCGCCTCTGGCAAAACTCTACTTCAGCGCCCTCGGTATAACAGTAGCTCGCTTTTGGTCACTGTAGCTCACCTTTGACATAGCAGTAACTCGCTATTGGTAGCTCAGTCCGTCACCTCTGGCCCATAGTAGCACGCTTTTGGTAGCATAGTCCTGCGCCTCTGGTCAAACAGTATAGCGCCTTTGGTCCAGTACTTTGTGCATCAAAGTTTGTCTGTTTCTTCAAAGCATCTCATAGATTCCCAGCATTACATTGTGTCCTAAACATCCCCCATGGTCACCACTAGGCTACAGCAAACTATGAAGTCTAGGCAAGTTGTCCCTAAGAAGCACAAGTCACCCCCTCGCACACCACAATCAGGTCGTCTCAACATTACTCCCAAAGTGACTCCTAGTACACCCGCGGCAAAACCAATCAGCTCTCCAAACATGCCGCACATAGATGAACTAAGCAATCCTCATGAGGATAGAACCCCTTTGATAAATGCACTGCAGTATACCACAGGCTTGCCTCCAGATTTTGTCCCACAAGGTTATATCGTAGATCAAACCCCATCTCAAGAAGAGCGACACTTTGAAATAGGTCAATCCTCTCAAGAAGATGGGCAAGATCTTGATGAATTTATACAAGATCCTAGAGCTATAGCTGCCTTTGATAAAATCCTTAGTGAGAACCAGGATCATTTCTTTCGCTTGCTTGCAAAGCAAGGTGCCAAGTTACCTCCAGATTTTGATGTGTCCACTCTCAAGGAGAGCACCAAGACCCAAGAAACCATACAAGCAGTGCAAACCATGTCCACGGTAACTACGCCCTTACCTACTCAAGGTTCGCAGTATAGGAATCCCCTTTTTCAAAATCCAACAGGGGAGAGGCCCATATCACCACTGTTGACTCCTATGGAGATCTATCAAAACCAACAAGAAACTCTCCAACGTCAAGCAGAGTTAGCTAAGCAAGCCACCTTAGCTCAGTCGAATGTGCAACCACCTCCTAAAGTGTCCACCCCAAGCGCAAGTGGAATCTTGGTTACCCCATCACGCGTAGGTTTCCCACCCAATTACAATCCGGGGAACACTTATGTAGCCATGCAACAAGGGTCTCAACAAATGCCACCTCCTATATCATCACACCTGCATGTCTCTCAACCAATTGGAGTCACGCAGCCCCAACCACAACATTCTTCTACTCTCATCCTCAAGCAACCCCAACCGTCGCAAATCACTTCTACCTATGTTCCTCCACCACAACATTCTTCTACTCTCATCTACAATCAATCCCCACAGTCGCAAATCACTTCTACCTATGTTCCTCCTCCACAACGTTCATCCATGCTCAACTTCTTTCATACATTGCCTAGCCACTCTCAGCATTCCCAACATCAGGTTTCCCAAAGCTATGTGCCACCTTCACAACCTAATCAAACGCACTTTAGCTTTCCTCCCCCCAATACGTTTCTTCAACCATCGCAGAGCCAACATTCTTACCTAGCACCACCTCCACCTCTGCCTAATCAAAACCCCCAATTCCAACCCAATCTGAACCAATCATACAATCCATACAATCCCAATCAATCTTACGACCCTTACAATACCACTGCGCATGGCTCACATTATAATCTTCCATATGGGCAACACCAACCACTTTTTGGACAACAGGAGATGTTACCAACCCCTCCCACGACTATGGAACTAAAGATTGCGGAGGTGCAACAACAGCTATCTGATCTTACGTTTGGCCACACCAAAAAGACCTTCTCTTTGGAGGAAGTGTGCCCTTATCCTTTTGATCGGTCATTACCAATGATCCCTTTTCCTCAAAATTTCACTATTCCAAAGTTCGATAAGTACAAAGGAAAAGGTGACCCAAAAGACCATCTTAGGGAATTCTATCTTGCTTGCTTCGAGGTTTCTCACAACGACACATATCTTATGCGTCTTTTTCCTCACAGTCTTGGAGGACAAGCAATAGAATGGTTCTCACACTTACCCACGGGTATCAAGTCTTTCAACGAGCTAGCAGAGAAGTTTGCCACCCATTTTCTTACAACGCAGAGCATGAGATTTCCATGACGGATCTATGCAACAATAAACAGAAAAATGGTGAGACTTTCATTTCTTTCCTTCAGCGATGGAGACAAATGGCTAGTAAATTCCCTTTCAAGATTCTGGAGAAACAGCTTGTTAGCATATTTGTACAGAACCTCAACCAAGAGTTAGGTTTTCATTTGCAAATTCTTAGTGCTACAACCTTCGATGAAATCACATACAAGGGTATCAACATTGAGAAGGCCCTCATCGCTAAGGGTGTGGTCAAAATCTTTAAGGAGACGAAAGATAGCAATTCGCATCAACAGTCGAATGATAAACCCAAATATTGGAATAAAAACAAAAACGTGGTCAATGATGGAGTGGTCGATACTAAGCATGTCCAAACGTTGCAAACACCGCTGCAACTCTCCAAACCAAGTCAAGCTCCACCTCAACAACAGCAGCAACAAAGGCAGCCTTATCCCAACCAACAGCAACGACAACAAGAGCGGCCTCAACAAGATTACCCTCCGCGACGACAATTTACTCCTTTGGGAGTGCCCATCGAATCGGTCTTACAGCAAGCTTTGCAGAAAAGGCTCATAACCTTACCTGATGCTCCTCCTTATGGAGAACCTATCTACAAAACTGCACGTTACAGAGACAATGAGTATTGTGAGTTCCATAGGAGCAAAGGTCATCGAACTGCATCTTGCATGAAGCTTAAGCACCTCATCCAAAACCTCATCGACGGTAATCAAATCACTTTTGAGAATGAATCACCAGCGCAGCACACGAACAAGGATCTCGATATGTACAAGGAACCATTCCCTCATCATGGTCCACATCCTCCTCAGGATAGAGGTAAAGGTATCAATCACACTTCCACGTCCTTCGATTCCATTGTAGGTCGTTTTGAAGAGAGTCGAGTGTCTACCCTCACCATTAAAGGCAAATCTACGGATTGTACTGTTACTACTCATCGAGGTCATGTCACCATTCGTGCACCTACACCTAGGCTTCCGATTCAGTCTGATTATAATCTTGTCGAACATCTAGGGAGAACACCAGCGCAGATCTCTATTTTGGACCTTCTACGGTCATCACCTGCACATCGAGTAGTGCTAGAAAAGGCCCTCCAAGAGTCCTCCGTTCCTAACAACATAGCAGTCGCAGATTTCCAAGCTATAGTGGGTAATATTGCTTCGCCTTACAATGTGGTCTTCTCTGAGAAAGACCTTCCCTCCCATGATCCTTGTCACAACGATGCCCTCCATATTGAAGTGCTCATCCATAAGCGCAAAATCAAACGCATCCTCATAGATGGTGGTGCTGGTCTCAACATCTGTTCTTTAAAGTTACTAAAGTAATTGGGATACTCTGAGGATCACATCAACACTGATCATAGTATTACAATCAAGGGGTATGATGATGCAGAACGCCGTTTAGAAGGTGTTATTCACTTGCCTATACAACTGGGCCCTGTCATGCTTGAAACCAGGTGTCAAGTCCTTGATATTGAGCTGCCTTACAACATTATTCTGGGCCGCCCATGGATCCATGCAATGAAAGCTGTTCCCTCCACGTACCATCAGTCCCTAAAGTTCCCATACAATGGTACGGAGATCACCATCCCAGGAGATCCTAATCCTTTTGAATTTTGTCGTGTCTTGCAAGGAAGCTATAAGAATTGCAACCAAGTGCCTAAAAATGACAAAGCCCTTGAGTCCCCTCTCTATGTTGACCCTGAAACTCTCACACAAGCCTCTACAAGTGAACCTACACCCCTCCCCAAAATCACAGCTCGCTTTCGGGATATAGGGTTTGGCACTTATGATATCTCCGAATCTTGTTGTGTAGGGCGGATGCCTTTATCTCCAAAATCTTACGGCAAACCACCCATTGCTAAAGTTACCAAAAAAGCAAATATTCCTCCCCCACCATTCCTAACCCAATTCCAACATGGACGGTTATTGGAAGAGGAAACTATTGAGGACATCTCTTCTTGGCTCTACAAGGAGAAAGAACCAGTCACGATACCAGTCAAGCAATATGGCAATGGCTTAAGGATAGTGAAAAACATGGGCTATAAAGGCAAAGGTGGCCTTGGGAAACAGAATCAAGGCACTATGGAGCCCATTGTGGTAACAAAGAAGCTAGACAAGAAAGGATTAGGATTTGGTAAGAAGGTACCACGCGCCTCGGACATCGAGTATATCCTCGACGAGGTAGCTGACAAGTTTCCCGCCGATTCGACATCTACAGAGGATATCACCGATGACTCTTCCCTCCACATGACCAATCTATTCGCAGAATCCTCCATTTTTACACTGTCCTCCGTATCCTTAACTTCCACCACCAGCACCCAGAATGTCACGCTTGTCTACCCTGAACTTATCGATTGGGACCAACAAGGGGCCCCCGTTATAGATGTATTTCAGAATGACGAAGCTTTAGCTGAGTTTATGGGACTTCGGGAAGGTATCCCTCTTGGCGATCACAAGGCAGGTTTTGTAATGGAACTTGAGCCCACGGCTTACTTTGGTGAGAATGCCAAATCCTCTAGTCGCAAAAGTGCAAATAAAGAAAGATCTCTAGGTGAAAACCACACTGTGGCACCTCCTGATCATAAAATAGTAAAAATAAAGGACGTATCCAAAGGTGAAAACCCAACTGTGGCACCTGAGGATGGAGGATTTGACCTTCCCTTACCTTCTAAGTATCAAGAGAAATCAGCTCTACTAGTGGAAGATTCTACAGAGATCAACCTAGGTACAAAACAGAATCCAAAGACAACATTTCTAGCAGCATCATTATCTGACACAGAGCACAGAAATCTTAACAACTTCTTCTTGCAACGAACCATCAACTTTGCATGGACCTATGCAGATATGCCAGGGCTAGACCCTAAGCTGGTAGTTCATTATCTCACAGTTGATCCCAAGGTGAAACCAGTCAAGCAAAAATTGAGAAAAATGCACCCACAGATCGCTCTCCTAGTGAAAGTAGAAATACAGAAGCTATTAGACGCAAAATTCATACGACCTATTGACTATTCAGATTGGGTCTCAAACATTGTACCTGTGTCTAAGCCTAATGGGCACATCCGCATGTGTAATGATTTCAGAGATCTCAATAAGGCATGTCCCAAAGATGATTTTCCACTACCAAACATTGACATTATAGTGGACTTGACAGCAGGTCACGAGATGCTTTCTCTCATGGACGGATTCTTGGGTTACAATCAGATAAGGATCGCTGAAGAAGACCAACATAAACAACCTTTACTTGTCCTTCGGGCAATTACTGTTGGTGTGTTATGCCGTTTGGTCTGAAGAATGCAGGAGCAACCTATCAGCGAGCTATGACAGTGATCTTCCATGATCTATTCCATCACATCATGGAAGACTATGTGGATGATATATTGGCTAAATCTTCTAGAGCAGAACATAGACAAGTCCTAGGACAGATCTTCGACAGGCTTGAAAAATACCAAGTAAGACTCAATCCTAAGAAGTGTGTCTTCGGTGTCACATCAGGGAAGCTGTTGGGATACATAGTATCTCGTAGGGGCATCGAAGTAGATCCAGCAAAAGTAAAGGCTATAGTGGAGATGCCTCCACCAAAGAACCTTAAAGCATTAAGGAGCCTCCAAGGAAGGTTACAGTCCATCAGGCATTTTATATCACAGCTAGCAGATAAATGTCAACCCTTTCAACACTTGCTCCGAAAGGATGTCTCGTTTCGATGGGACAACAAGTGTCAAGCAGCGTTTGATCAACTTAAAGTGTATCTAGCTACACCTCCTGTATTGGTCCCACCAGTTGCGGACAAACCCTTGATATTGTACATCTCCACTACAAACTCAGCCCTAGGGGCTCTGCTAGCACAAAATGATGACTCAGGCAGAGAGCACGCAATTTACTATATCAGTAGAACTTTGGTAGGGTATGAGCTCAATTATTCACCAATGGAAAGGGCTTGTTTAGCAGTAGTGTTCGCCTCCCAAAAGTTGCGACATTACATGCTGAACCAACACACAAATCTGATAGCTAAGATTGATCCCTTGAAGTATCTACTAGCAAAAGCAGCTCTCACAGGCAGACTAGCTAAGTGGGTCATGATCCTTAGTGAGTTCGACATTGAGTACACAGATCGTAAGGCAATTAAAGGACAAGCCCTCGCGGATCAACTAGCAGAAGCACCTATGAAAGATACACATCCCATGGTAGCAGACTTTCCTGATGAGAATCTCTGCACTCTCTCCAACTCCATAATGTGGAAGTTGTACTTTGACGGTTCTTACACACAGCATGGATCAGGAGCCGGCATCTTATTTGTTACACCTCAGAATGACTACATTCCAAAGTCATATCAGCTTGCATTCCCTTGCACCAACAACATAGTCGAGTATGAAGCACTCCTTATAGGTCTCAATACAGCAGTTCAATGGGATATCATAGAATTACAAGTATATGGAGACTCACAGCTAGTCATCCGCCAAGTCACAGATGAATACCAAACAAAGGATGAAAAGTTGGTCCCCTACAAACAACCAGTGGATGCCTACAAACCACATTTTTCTAGCATCACATTTGAGCAAATTCCAAGAGAACATAATAAAGCTGCGGATTCTATGGCTTCTGTAGGGTCACTGATTGACATGCCTGCAAATACACAGAAGTGTGAATTCTTGATCGAGCAATTGTTGATACCAGCTGTCGATGTTCCTGTTACTGAAATCATCTGCGAACTTGTTGGTCCCAATTCCCCATGGTACGAAGATATCTATGAATACCTCAAGAACAAAACCTTTCCCCCTGACCTATCATCCACTCAACGCAAAACCTTTATCCGTCGATCCTCTCGTTACATCATTCTGGGTGATACACTATATCGCCGGAGTCTCGATGGTATCCTCTTACGATGTCTTAACGCGGAAGAAGCCGAAGCTACCTTACGAGACATACACGAAGGTGTCTGTGGCGCACATTCTACCGGTCCTAATCTTGCTAAGAAGATACTCAGAACAGGTTATTACTGGCCTACAATAGAGCAAGATGCTGCACAGTTTGCTAAGAAGTGTCTACAATGTCAGCAACATGGAGATCTGATTCACGCACCCGCTCATGAGTTACAACCTGTGACAACCCCATGGCCTTTTTCTCAATGGGGTCTCGACCTCGTAGGACAAATCCACCCTTCCTCCTCAAATGGCCACAAGTTTATCATTACTGCCACTGAGTATTTCACGAAGTGGGTGGAAGCCATTCCTATGACCTATATCACCGGTAAGCAAATAGCCAAGTTTATCCTAAACTACCTCATATGCCGGTATGGTATTCCCCAAGCCATTGTCACTGATAATGGGAGACCATTCAAGAACCAAGATGTCCGTGCCTTATGCATACAATACAATATCCAACATCGCTTTTCAACTCCCTACTATCCGCAGAGTAACGGCCAAGCTGAGGCTTCCAATAAAACCATTCTCAAAATCCTCAAGAAAACGGTCAATGAAGCTGGTCGTGATTGGCACTTGCAACTCAATCCCGCCCTATGGGCCTACCGCACTAGTATTAGAACACCAACTGGTGCCACACCATATGCCTTGGTCTTTGGCTTTGAAGCCATCCTACCTATAGAGGTCGAGATCCCATTCCTCAGAGTATCCATGCAGGACCTGATCGGTGGAGATGAGTATCGCACTTCCAGATTAGTTGAGCTTGAACTACTAGATGAGAGGCGTCTTGCCACACTTAATCATCTCCATGTCTATCAAAACCGCCTCTGGCATAATTACAACAAAAAGATCAAAGAAAGACGGTTTCAAGTTGGTGATCTTGTACTTAAGGAGAATCAGAGAAATCAAGCAGATCGAGAGAAGAAGGGCAAGTTTGAGCCTAACTGGTTAGGTCCTTTCATTGTCACAGCCGCATATGGATCGGGAGCTTATACTTTAGCTACACCTGACGGCATTCCTCTAGATGAGCCACTTAACAGTGTCCATCTCAAGAAGTTCTATGCCTGATCCTCAGAGTATTCCCACAAAAAATCAAAAAAAAATCAAAAAAGTCAAAAAAATCACAAAAAAATCAAAAACACAAAAATACAAAAAAACATTCATCCTCTGGTGAAAACCTAGCAAACAGGCGCCTTGGATAAGTACCATAGTGAAAACCTAGCAAACAGGCACTATGCGTAGAGTCAGCATCCATCGTCTATCGAGTCCTGTCCACTCCTTGTCCAGTTCGCAACCTGATTCATCCATCCATCCATAATAAAACCATTGACTTTGTTTGCATTTCCATCTCCCTACCTAGTATAGCTTGGAAATTTGTCAGTGTCCCTCATCGTCATCCCACATCTTGATCTGTGTCTACAGTTAACACTGTCTTGTCCTAGGTCAAGTCTTTCGGTGTCTTCTTCGGCTGTCACCCCTACAGTTTCCTCTACCAGAATGGGGGCAACTCTTTCCTTAGCTTCAGTCTAGGATTGGTTCCTTGTTCGTGGTTCGCAGCGCATACTTCAATCTTGTCTCATTTCCACAGGTAACACCCTTTAACGGACACTTCGCTCCTGCGATAAGGTGGTTATCTTCTCAACACTTGTTCTACATCATCACATCTACCCAGAACTACATATCATCTCTTTTCAATCTTAAGGTACCTTGATCCCATGGATATGGGTATGTAGGCAGTCTGGAATACGAAGCACGTTTCCAGTACTCAGGTACATAAGATCACCTCTTCTCCGCTCTTTTCCCACATCATCACACTACCCAGAACTACATATCATCATTTCAATCTTAAGGTACCTTGATCCCATGGATATGGGTATGTAGGCAGTTTGGAATACGAAGGATGTTTCCAGTACTCAGGTACATAAGATCTCCCCCTTTCACCTTGACCCATTCATCACTCTATCCAGAACTACATAGTTATCACGTTCATCTTCCATCGTCGTGTGCCTTGATTCCGTGGACACAGGGTATGTAGGCAGTCTGGAATATGAAGGATGTATCCAGTACTCAGGCACACACGATCCATCATTCTCCACCCGTCCCAATCCATTAGCATTTCATCCTTCTAGTCTTCCGTTTTTCAAAATCCATTCGCCTCGACTTGACTAACTCAAGCAGCAAGCTAGCGCATCCTTTCAAAGCAAAAGTCCTTAACAAACTTGAAGCAAAGAGGCCTACTTCCAGAGTCATCTACTGTCCTGCATACCGATTGCCAACATCAGCTAAGTACCGCTTAACCAAGCCCTAGATCAACAAGCTTGTCTTCTTCAAAGTGTTCCACTGTCGAGACCAACACACGCGTCTCCTGCAACATGTGGCATTTCCCGCAAGTGAGACATTGTCTTTTTAGGTAGATAGCCCCCTTTAACGGACACAGAGTTCCTACGATAAGGCTGTTATCTTCCCTATCCAATCTATCCTGAGCAAACCTCTTTGGCAAGAGAATATGTTGGCTGTATGTTTACTTTGTAAGTCAGTCAATTTGTGTTATGGTTTATCTTTTGTTCCTTTTCCAATACCTATTCAAGACTACCTTGATTTATCTATAATCTTGGTATGTTGCGATGCAGTACGGATTGGGGGCATAGTCATTGCTTTCTGTGTGCCGTGTTTGAGGAATGATCTTCAGTATCTTTCTTAGCATTCTATTTATCTTGTGTGTGTTGGGACCTAGCATCTTACATATTAATAATTCTTCTTGCATTTACATGTATTGAAGTTTATTTTATGTTCAAGACTATGGCTCATTCACATGTTCCAACAAGGTTATATTATGTCTAAGGGGATCTAAGTTCAAACCGCTTGCTTGCAGAGTCAACGTCCACGCACTCGGATATTACAGCACCTTGGTCTTTTATACCTTGGTGGCAAACTATCCACGTGCTATATCAAAAATAAGGATTGCTCTTTATAAACAAATGTGAAACCATTGCAACAAGCTCATCCATCTACCCATCTATTTTTCCATGGCCTTATATAGTTTTTCAAGCAAAGATTGATCAACTATCTTTCTCTCATGTTCTCTTCTATCTCCTTTCTTCTATCTATCATCAACCCAACCTCGTCTGTCTCCAACAAATCTTCTAGTCGAGCGTCAACACAGTTCTTCTGTCACTTCCCTGTCTTTCCTCTCGAGGGGGCACCCTACACTAACTATGCTAGGGCAACTACCTACACTGGGGCATCAAAAAATTGTATCACATCTTCAACAATCGATTTTCTTTGACGCAACACTACATGCTGCATTGCATCAAAGAGGGGCAAAATGTAGACACCCTAAAATGACCGTGTCATCAAATCACTTGCATTTCGTTATCTGTCTCATCACCTGCATTGCAAACGTTAATTAAATAATCTAATTATTTAATTAATTAATCATCAAATTCTTCTAAATCTCCTAAATTCAACATTAATTAAATAAATCCTCTTTATTTAATTAATTAAATCAAATTCCTCTATATTCTTCCACAATTAAATAATTTATAATTATTTAATTTGATCATTATCCTCTTTCCAAAAATTAAGTCTACATTAATTAAATATATCCAATTATTTAATTAATTCAACAAATTCCCTCTTATCTAAAATTAAATAATTCTTAATTATTTAATTAAATCAAAATCATTCTCCCAGAATCATGCACAACAATTAAATAAATTTATTTATTTAATTTGCTTTTAAATCTTCTAAATTAAATAAATCCAATTATTTAATTATTTCTTCCAAAATATCTTCTCTAAATTTAAATAAATCAATTATTTATTTAAATTACTTTTTCTTCTAATTTGAGTTATCTCTAAAATAACTCAAGCTTTTTTGCTCATCAATTAAATATTTCTATATTTAATAAAGCAAAATATCTTCTTTTCTCATGCAAATCTCTTCTTCTTGTTTTAAATCACTTAACTGATTGCTTTATTCTTTTAATTGATTTATCTCTTCAGTTAACTCATTCTTCTATTCTTGATAACTCCTCTCATGCAAAAGAAAGCAAGACACATGTCTTCTCCTCATTCGTTGCACATTCCTCAACTTATCTCCTCCATTGATTCTTCTGAATTATCTGGACCGTTGATCGATTTTCCTTGAAATCTATATAAACCCCCCTCATCTCCTTCATTGAGTCTCTCTCTTCGATCGTATTCTCAGGCATACTTAACAGAGCTTTGAGCATACACAACGCGTCGATTGAGCACTATAACGATCTTTTGACATTGATCTCTTGAGCACTACACTTGCTTGTTGCAGCTATGGCTTTGCAATTTCATTGAGCAATTCTACATTCAATCCAAAGGAAACAACACAAATTTCGGTAAAAGTCTTTATTGCATTGATTATTTGTCATGGCTTTTATTTAAATTCGTTTTCTTTATGTTATTGGATTTTTGGTTTTTATTAGTTTAGATTTAATCCATTTTTCCATATACACACCTCCAGTCGTAGAAGTAAAAATAAAGAAAGATCTGTAGGTGAAAACCACACCGTGGCACCTCCTGATCACAAAATAGTAAAAATAAAGGACGTATCCAAAGGTGAAAACCCAACTGTGGCACCTGAGGATGGAGGATTTGACCTTCCCCTACCATCTAAGTATCAAGAGAAGTTAGCTCTCCTAGTGGAAGATTCTACAAAGATAAACCTTGGCACAGAGTAAAATCCAAAGACCACATTCCTAGCAGCATCATTATCACAAACAAAGCACAAGAATCTTAAAAAATTCTTCTTACAGAGAACCATCAACTTTGTGTGGACCTATGCTGATATGCCAGGGTTAGACCCTAAGCTAGTTGTTCACTATCTCACAGTTGATCTGAAAGTTAAACCAGTCAAGCAAAAACTAAGGAAGATGCACCCACAGATAGCTCTCTTGGTAAAAGTGGAAATACAAAAATTGTTAGATGCAAAGTTCATCTGACCCATTGATTATTCAGATTGGGTATCAAACATTGTACCTATGTCTAAGCCCAATGGGTGCATCCGCATGTGTAATTACTTTAGAGATCTAAACAAAGCATGTCCCAAAGATAACTTTCCATTACCAAACATTGACCTCATAGTAGACTTGACAACGGGTCATGAAATGCTTTCTCTCATGGATAGATTCTTAGGCTATAATCAGATAAGGATAGCAGAAGAAGATCAACATAAAACAACTTTTACTTGTCTGTGGGGTAATTATTGTTGGTGTGTCATGCCGTTTGGCCTAAAGAATGCAGGGGCAACTTATCAAAGAGTAATGACAGTGATATTCCATGACCTCTTTCATCATATCATGGAGGACTATGTGGATGACATACTAGCTAAATCTTCTAGGGCAGATCACATACAAGTTCTAGGATAGATCTTTGATAGGCTCGAGAAGTACCAAGTGCACCTCAATCTAAAGAAGTGTGTCTTCAGTGTAACATCAGGGAAGCTATTGGGATACATTGTATCTCATAGAGGCATCGAAGTAGACCCCACAAAAGTCAAGGCTATAGTGGAGATGCCTCCACCAAAGAACCTCAAAGCATTAAGGAGCCTTCAGGGAAGGTTGCAGTCCATTTGGCATTTCATCTTACAGCTAGCAGATAAATGTCAACCATTTCAACACTTGCTCCGAAAAGATGTCTCATTTTGATGGGATTATAAGTGTCAAGCAGCATTTGATCAGCTCAAAGAGTATCTGGCTACACCTCCTATCTTGCTACCACCAGTTGCTGATAAACCTTTAATATTATACATCTCAACTACAACTTCAGCCCTCGGGGCTCTCCTAGCACAAAATGATGAATCCAGAAAAGAGCATGCAATTTATCATATCAGTAGAACCTTGGTGGGATATGAACTCAATTATTCACAGATGGAAAGATCTTGTTTAGCAGTAGTGTTCACTTCCCAAAAGTTGTGGCATTACTTGTTGAACCAACACACAAATCTTATAGCCAAAATTGATCACTTGAAGTATCTACTAGCAAAAGCAGCTCTTACAGGTAGACTAGCTAAATGGGTCATGATACTTAGTGAGTTTGACATTGAGTATGTGGATCACAAAGCAACCAAGGGGCAAGCCCTAGCAGATCAACTAGTAGAAGCACCCATGACAGATACACACCCTATGGTAGCAGACTTTCTGGATGAGAATCTTTTCACTCTTTCTAACTCAATAATGTGGAAGTTGTACTTTGATTGTTCCTACACACAACATGGATCAAGGGTCAGAATCTTATTCATCACACCTCAAAATGACTATATTCCAAAGTCATATCGGCTTGCATTCCCTTGCACCAACAACATTGCCGAGTATGAAGCACTCCTCATAGGTCTCAATATAGCAGTTCAATGGGACATCATAGAACTACAAGTATATGGAGACTCACAACTGTCATTCGCCAAGTCACAGATGAGTACCAAACAAAAGATGAAAAGTTGGTCCCCTACAAGCAACTAGTGGATGCCTACAAACCATGCTTTTCTAGCATCACATTTGAGCAAATTCCAAGAGAGCATAACAAAGCTACAGATTCTATGGCTTCTGTAGGTTCACTGATTGACATGCCTGCTAATACACAAAAATGTGAATTTTTTATCAAGCAATTGTTGATACCAGTCGTCGATGTGCCTGTTATTGAAATCATCTACAAACTTGTTGGTCCCAATTCCCCATGGTACGAAGATATCTATGAATACCTTAAACACAATACCTTTCCCTCTGACGTATCATCCACCCAACGCAAAACCTTTATCCATCGATCCTCCCATTACACCATCCTGGGTGATACACTATATCGCCAGAGTCTCGATGGTATCCTCTTACGATGTCTTAACGCGAAAGAAGCCGAAGCTACCTTACGAGACATACATGAAGGTGTCTATGGTGCACATTCTACCGGTCCTAATCTCACTAAGAAGATACTCAGAATAGGGTATTACTGACCTACAATAGAACAAGATGCTGCACAATTTGCTAAGAAGTGTCTACAATGTGAGCAGCATGGAGATTTGATTCACACACCAGCTCATGAATTACAACCCGTGACAAATCCTTGGCCTTTTTCTCAATGGGGTCTCGACCTTGTAGGACAAATCCACCCATCCTCATCCAATGGCCATAAGTTCATCATTACTGACACTGAGTATTTCATGAAGTGGGTTGAAGCCATTCCTATGACCTATATCACTGGTAAGCAAATAGCCAAGTTTATCCTTAACTACCTCATATGCCGGTATGGTATTCCCCAAGCCATTGTCACTGATAATGGGAGACCATTCAAGAATCAAGATGCAATATCCAGCATTGCTTTTCAACTCCCTACTATCCGTAGAGTAACAGCCAAGTTGAGGCTTCCAATTAAACTATTCTCAAGATCCTCAAGAAAACAGTCAATGAAGTTGGTCGTGATTAGCACTTGCAACTCAATCCTACCCTATGGGCCTACCGCACTAGTATCAGAACACCAACTAGTGCCACACCTTATGCCTTGGTCTATGGATCTGAAGCCATCCTACCTATAGAGGTCGAGATCCCATCCCTCAGAGTATCCATGTAGAACCTGATCGGTGGAGAGGAGTATCATACTTCTAGATTAGCTGAGCTAGAACTACTAGATGAAAGGTGCCTTGTCGTGCTTAATCATCTCCATGTCTATTAAAACTGCCTCCGGCGTAATTACAATAAAAAGATCAAAGAAAGATGGTTTCAAGTTGGTGATCTTGTACTCAAAGAAAATCAGAGAAATCAAGCAGATCGAGAAAAGAAGGGCAAGTTTGAGCCTAACTAGTTAGGTCCCTTTATTGTCACAGCAACATATGGATCAGGAGCTTATACTTTAGCTACACCTAATGGCATTCCTCTAGATGAGCCACTTAACAGTGTTCATCTCAAGAAGTTCTATGCCTGATCCTCAGAGTATGCCAAAAAAAATCCATCCTTTGGTGAAAACCTGGCAAAGATGCACTATCTATAGAGTCAGCATCCACCGTCTATTGAGTCCTGTCCATTCCTGTCCATTTCACAAGCTTCGTCCATCCATCCATAATAAAACCACTAACCTTGTTTGCATTTCCATCTCCCTATCTAGTATAGCTTGGAAACTTGTCAATGTCCATCATCGTCATCCTACGTCTTGATCTGTGTCAACAATTAACACTATCTTGTCCTAGGCCAAGCTTTCTATGTCTTCTTCGTTAGTCATCCATGCAAATTCCTCTACCAGAATGGGGGCAGTTCCTTCCTGAACATAGGTCTAGGAATGGTTCCTTGTTCGTGGTTTGCAAAGCACTTCAATAGTTCTCCTTTCCACAGATAACACCCTTTAACAAACACATCACTCCTACGATAAGGCTGTTATCTTCCCAACATTTTTCCTAAATCATCACATCAACCAAAACTACATATTATCTCATCTCAATCTTAAGGTACCTTGATCCCGTGGATATGGGTATGTAGGTAGTCTGGAATACGAAGGAAGTTTCCAGTACTCAAGTACGTAAGATCTCCTCCTTTCACCTTGACCCATTCATCACTTTACCCAGAACTACATACTATCATTTTTTATCTTTCCTCGTCATGTGCCTTGATCCCATGGATATAGGGTATGTAGGTAGTCTGGAATACGAAGGAAGTATCTAGTACTTAGGCACATATGATTCATCATTCTTCACCCACCTCAATCCATTGACATGTCATCTTTCTAGTCTTCTATTTATCAAAATCCATTCACATCGACTTGACTAGCTCAAGCAGCAAGCTAGCGTACCCTTTCAAAGAAAAATTTCTTAGCAAACCTGAAGCAAAGTAGCTTGCTTTTAGAGTCATCTACTGTCCTGCTATTCTGATTGCCAGCATCAGCTAAGTCCAGCTTAACTAAAGCACCAGATCAACAAGCTTGTCTTCTGTAGAGTGTTCCATGATCGAGACCAACACACGCGTCTCCTACGACATGTGGCATTTCCTACAACGAGACCTTGTCTTTTTAGGTAGATAGCCCCCTTTAACGGGCACATCACTCCTATGATAAGGCTGTTATCTTTCCTATCCAATCTATCCTGAGCAACCTCTTTGGCAAGAGAATATGTTGGCTGTATGTTTACTTTGTAAGTCAGTCAATTTTCTTTTTGGTTTATCTTTTATTCCTTTTCCATTACCTATTCAAGACTACCTTGATTTATCTATAATCTTGGTACGTTCCGATACAGTATGGATTAGGGGCATAGTCATTGCTTTTGTGTGCCGTGTTTGAGGAATGATCTTTAGTATCTTTCTTAGCACCATATTTATCTTGTGTGTGTTATGACCTAACATCTTACATATTAATATTCTTCGTGCATTTACATGTATTGAAGTTTATTTTATGTTCAAGACTATGGCTCATTCACATGTACAACAAGGTTATATTATATCTAAGGGATCTAAGTTCAAACTGCTTGCTTGCAGAGTCAACGTCCATGCACTCAGATATCACAGCACCTTGGTCTTTAATACCTTGGTAGCAAGCTATCCACGTGCTATATCAAAAATAAGGATTGCTCTTTATAAACATTTGTGAAACCATTGCAACAAGCTCATCCATTTACACCATCCATTTTTCCATGGCCTTAAATAGTTGTTCAAGCAAAGATCGATCAACTATCTTTCTCAAATGTTCTCTCCTATCTCCTTTCTTCTATCTATCATCAAACCAACCTCGTCTATCTCAAACAAAATCTTCTAGCCGAGCGTCAACCCAGGTTCTG
The DNA here is from genome assembly GCA_027924645.1 of Cunninghamia lanceolata. Lineage (NCBI taxonomy): Eukaryota > Viridiplantae > Streptophyta > Pinopsida > Cupressales > Cupressaceae > Cunninghamia > Cunninghamia lanceolata. The sequence goes on from BSBN01000082.1 coordinate 8,996,768, forward strand.
CCGCTTTCCTGTCTTTTCTCTCGAGGGGGCATCCTACGCCAGCTACACAGGAGTAGCTAGCTACACTGGGGCATAAAAAATTGTATCATGTCTTCAACAATCATTTTCTTTGACACAACGCTGTAAACTATATTGCATCAAAGAGTGGCAAAATGTAGACACCCTAAAATGACCATGTTGTCGCACCACTTGCATTTTATCAATTCTTCTAATCATCTACATTTGAACATTAATTAAATAATCTAATTATTTAATTAATTTCGTTAAATTCTTCCAAAACTCCTAAAATTTGACATTAATTAAATAAATTCTCTTTATTTAATTAATTTAATTAAATTTCATCTATTTCTTCCAAATCACATAATTTCGAGATTAATTGAATAAATTCCCTTTATTTAATTAATTTAAAGCAAAATCAACCTTATTCTTCCACGATTAAATAATTTTTATTATTTAATTAGCTCATTATCCTTTTTCAAAATTCAAGTCTCCATTAATTAAATAAATAAATTATTTAATTAATTCATCCAATTCTATCTTATCTATAATTAAATAATTCTACATTATTTAATTAAATCACTTGTTCTTCTAAATTTAAATAAATCATGCAAATTTATTTAAATTGTCTCAATCCCCTAAAAATAAATAAAATCAAGTATTTTATTTATAATCTTCTGTTCCTCTCTCATGCACAACTAAATAAATAAATTTATTTATTTAATTTATGTTATCTTCCAATTCCTCTTAAAATATCTTATTAATTATGTGCACAATCAGTCTTATTTTTACAACTCTAAAAAAGACAAAATTACAAGTTGAGTTATCTATTCAATCAATTTTGTTTTCATCATATCTTAATAAAAATATCCTTATGAATTGACACATGTCGTGTGCACGTTCATCATGGTTATTTGTTTTATCTGTTCCGTTGATTCTTTTGAATTATCTGGACCATTGATAGATCTCTGTTGAAACCTATATAAACCCCCCTCATCTCCTTCACAAATCCTTTTCGATCACTTATTCTCAGGCATCTTTTACAGCGCTTTGAGCATACATTGCATCAATTGAGCACTTTACGATCTTTTGACATTGATCTTTGAGTACTTTACCTGCTTGTTGCAAACATGGTTTCATAGCATTATTGAGCAATCCACATTTGAAACAAAGAGAACACAATCTGGGTGGCTTTTATTTAGATTAATTCTCTTTATGTTATGGGTTTTTGATTTGTTAGTTTTGATTTAACCGATTTTCCTCATACACAAGTGCCATATTGTCTTTGTGTGTGGCATGAGTGTCATTTGGTGCTTTGGAGTTGTGATTTTGGTGGGTGATAGTTATGGAAGATTTTGGGAGATTTGAAGAAGTATGACTATGTACATATGTGATATTTGACATGTTAGATTTCATTTTCCCCAAGTTAGAGTTTTCTACTCTAGTCCCCCTAAGTTGGATTCCACTTTGGTATCCTTTGTGTTGTATAATCCTTGGTTGGGAGTATTGTGTGATAATCCCTTGAAAAAAAAATATGAATGGTCTTATACTTGTGATGTGCTCCTTGGGTTCCATAGTTGGCCTCCTAGCTCAGGGGTGGCTTGTGAGCAAGCCAATAGTTGGGAGGAGAGCACCTCCATTGGTCCTTGGATGAATTTTCTTGTGTTGTAGGTGTTGTGAGAATGGATCAAAAAAGAGGAGAGTCTCATATTGTGGAGTTGAAATACCTTGTTATAAGTGAAGTATCTACGTAAAGGAGTTCTGTATTTTGTTGTGAAAACCTTGTGGAATCCTGTAAAGAAAGAGTGTGTGAAAAGTAGATGCAACTTACTCTCCAATATTGGAAGAACTTGTTGTAAGAGAGAGTTATTTTTTGTTATTGTTATTGTACATTCACTATTCATTAAAAGGGATATTGTGTATTATTCAAATTAGTAATATTTTTCCTTGTTTAGATCCTAAAAGATAGTATTTCTACTCACTACTTAGTTGTTAAGTGGTGTTAAAGCAAATGCCTTGTATTGTTCTCTCTAGGATAACTTGCAAATATTCTAAATAAACTTTAGTTGGTGTTCAAATGCTCTCTTTGAAGAAATGAATATATATGTATAGTTGTATTGTCTATTTAACAGTTTACTAAAATAAAATATGCATGCATTTGAAAGTATAGATTTTTAAAGGAGTTATTAAACCTCTTTTTTTATCTCCTGTAATGTATAGATTTATAAAAAACAAATGAATAGATTATGTTGAGGAAAAATAATAATAATATTAAATACTATATTATATATATATATATATATATATATATTAGAGGAATAAATGCATGTTTATCACAAATATGTATATATATAAATTTGAAGTATGTTTTCTTAATAAACTGTTTTAAGAAATATATTATTTATCTAATTGTTATATTATAAATTTATTAATAAAAGAGAGAAAACAATTGATATATCAAATGTTAAATAAGTTATATTGTATTAAATTAGGGTTATTATTTTAATTAAACAAATACAAAAAAATAAATTTCAAACAAAAAAGGCCTACGGCATGCAGGCCTGTAATGGTCGTTGGGCCACCTTCACCACGTGACTGTGGAGGTGGGGTTTGGCAGTTCCACACCCCACCCCAGCAGGGGCCACGGCAACCATAGGGGGCCGTGAACCTCCTTGGTTTTGCATTTTTTTATTATTGGTTTCATTTTTTTTAAAACAAAAAAAAATGCCTATTATATCCCTCAATATATATGTATATATGTTTGTATATATACATTTCTATGTTTTTTCTATATGTACACAAAACAAAATAGATATACACAGTATTATATATTTATGCATATTAATTTTTTTTTGTTTTGTATGTGTACATGAATATATATATATATATATAGATTATTTATCTACTTAGGTAAAACTAAATAATAAGTACTATTTTTGCAACAACAAATTGTTTGAACCTACAACAAGATTTAGAGAGTAAAAGTAATAGTGAGCTAAGTGCATAAAATGGAATATAGGGTTAGAAATAAATATAAAATAAAACAAATAGTTAGAGAATAGATGCTTAAAAATTTAAATATAGATGGAGAAGGAAACTTAGAGAAACCAAAAATTGAGAAGATTCTCCTCTTCTTCTCCTTGTCTCCCTTCAAATCTACAAACAAAGAATGAACAAATGAGTGTTAATATGCTCTTTTATAACCTCTTCATGTGATTAGTAGTGTTGCCCTAGAAATTAGTGGTATACTAATGGTGCTTAGTGCTAATTAAATTAGTTTAGTTGACCTTTCCCATTATGTGTGGTGGAAGTGTAGAATAAATTTAGAAATATCAGTGTATAAGTAATGATTTTAGTAGAAATATTTATTATGGTGCTTTATTTTATGAGTTATTAATAATTAGAAGGTTTTATTAGTAGACATTGTCTTCCTTAAAAAGAATGATATTTAATTATTTTATTTTAATTCAATAAATATATTCTTAAAGAGGTACTTATTTTATATTGGAATGGAATATTTATTATTGTTTTAGGAAAATTTAATATGTTTGAGAGGAGAAAAGATATTGTATTAATTGAACATTGTTATTATTTGTATTATTAAAAATCTTCTCCTTTGGAATATTGAAAACTTTACAATGGTGGATTCAAATTTTAATTCTATTTGTAATAGTAATTTATTTCCTATTAATGATGTAAAATTGAGATCCAAATCGATTGCTCTAGTTTAAATTTAAATGTTGTTATTCCAATAGAAATTATTCAATGGGTCTAGTGTTAGTTAAACATTAGCATTCTAGGGATTTAATTTTATTGTAGCTACTAGGGTCCTGTACCTTGGAGGTGGGGCCAATTTCATATTCATCTAGCAAACCTAGGAGAGAAATTAATTATGAATTCTCTCCTCATGATGTCATGTGATGTGACGTCGAACCCCTTTAGGCTACCTCCATTTATGTAGGGTGTACGAACGGTGTTCGTTATACCTGTCATTTTCAAAATCCCTCCTCTCGCTTCATGTGGCATGCTTGTCTTGATGTTGCCCAAGCAATGTAAATAAGTGCACACATTAGGTGATCATGTGATACATGATGATTGTACGCATTATTAATGGTTTTAAAAAAAATTGTTGGTTCGGGCGTTCATGTCCACATGCAAATGTGGGCATGACACCAATATATATAGAGAAAAATATGTTTAATTACTATGAATAGTTGCATATCCAGAGTATATTTTAGTGAATTACATATCATATTGAATATATATGCAAATAATGGCAAATCATAGTGAGATATATGCTTATTGGCACAATATTTGAGTAAATTTAAGGTGCAAAAGCAAAGACTGATTCAAATTGGAGATAGATTCAAAAGAACTAATCAAATCTAAAGATATCTTCATCATTAGCCTAAATAGCGGACAAAGTCAAGTAAATTACAAAGGATTAAGATCAAATTGACATATATTTGCTTAAAGCTTGACTTGCTAGAGTAAGATTTATTAGAATTGTCGAGAATTTATGCAAAGCAAGTATGGAAAATTGGATAACTAATGGAATATTGCAAAACTTTAAATAATCATGCATAAGGGGGTAAGTGCACAAATATGAGGGACCAAAAGGGGGTCTTAAGACGCCACTTTTTTTCTAAAATCAGGAAAGATTGATGTTCGATGAGAAATTGAAGATAGTAACACTCAAAATTTGAAGATACAACAAAAACAAGAGTTGTCGTGCTCCGAATCTAGTTTCTAAACTACTACTTTTTTTCAAAAATGGTTGAGATTAAGGGGTTCAAAAAGGGGGAGCACACAAATTGGTCTTCTTTTTCTCAAAAAAACATAACATAGCGTCTGGTGTGCTCCCCCTAAAATGTTAACTTTTTTTTAGTATTTCAAAAATCACTTTAGTGAGAAATTATCAAACACCATGTAGTTTATCCCTAATTTTTCTGATAATTTTTTCATGAATAATTAATTTTTTACTAATTTTTGAAGTGGACACATCCTGAAAAATAGAAAATTGAGTGTGCTGCCCCCTAAAATTTCTGAAAACTAATCGAAAATCAATTTTTTTTAATACGTGTAGAATGGAGTCTAGTTTCTAAAAATGTAACTTATTTGAAATTTCAATGAACGGTTAAAAAAAAGTCAAAAATACTAGACACTAGTTTTTGACAAAAAAATGGATACACTAACAAAAGAAATTAAAGATGAAACCCTTAACATACTCAAAATGTAAAAAAAATTATATGGTTAGATAGCTAACAAAGAGATTAAGATTATGGTGGTATTTTTTTTAACTGTTCATTGAAAAAAGTGCAATCCTGATGGGGAGCACACTCCAGATTATTTGAATTTTGTTAGAGTTTGGAAAAACACATCCTTGGACAACTTAAACATAGTCCAAGCCTTTGGGTTGGAATCCCAATGCAAATCCAAGCCTTAGGCTCGGTAATTACCAAGCCTAAGCATAAGACAAATCACGTTATAACATGCTCACATTATAATGTAAGTCGTTATAACACAAGTTGCATTATGTGAATATGTGCATTTACATAACACACTCACGTTATGGTGAACTAAAACATCTCTCTATCTCTCTCTCTCTCTCTGCCTACTACTCTCTGTCTCTCTCACCTATCTACCTCCTAGTTTTCCTTTTCCTTTCCAATTTCCCTTTAGATACCACTAATTTTTCCCTATTTTACTATTTTCCACCTCTCCTCTCATCATTCTTACCATCCAATCAACTTTCATTTTATCTTGTTTCCATTTGATCCTCGCAATTTATATCCTCATCCCTCTTTGCATGTCCTAGTTTTCTTATTTCCATTTTCTTTGTTGATAAGGGAGAGGGAGAAGATAGAGAGAGAGAGAGAGAGAGAGATTCCTAATTTTCTTGTTTCCATTTCCTTCGTTGATAAGGGGGAGGGAGAGATAGAGAGATAGAGGAATGATAGGGGAGAGAGAGGCAAGAGATAGGGAGATAGGGAGAGATAGATAGGTAGAGAGAGAGGAGATATATAGGGAGAGATAAAGGAGATAGAGGGGATGAATAAGGAGATAGAAAGTGAGCAAGATGTCCAAAGAGATAGGGAGAGAGATTGAGAGGTAGAGGGATGATAGAGAGAGGAAGATAAGGGAGAGATAGGGAGATAGAGGTTTAGGTTTGCTCCAGATTAGGGTTGAGGGGTTAGGGGTTAGGGATTAGGGGAATTATTGAGGGTTTAGGGTTTTTGAGAGATACAGAGAGTGTGTGCTTTTGACATGCAACCCTAAACCCCTAAACCCTAAATAATGTCCCTAAACCCTAACCCCTAACCCCTAAACCCTAAAACCAAGAAACCCTAAACTTCTATCTCCCTATATCTATCATCCCTCAACCTCTAAATCTCTCTCCCTATCTCTTTGGACATCTCACTCACTCTCTATCTCCCTATCTCTCCCCTCTATCTCCTCTATCTCTCCTTATATGTCTCCTCTCTCTCTACCTATCTATCTCTCCCTATCTCTTGTCTCTCTCTCCCCTATCATTCATCTATCTCCCTATCTCTCCCCTCTATCTCTCCCTCTCCCTTATCGATGAAGGAAATGGAAAAAAGAAAACTAGAGGGGAGAGGGAGAGATAATGGGGAGAGATAGGGAGATAGAGGAATGATAGGGGAGAGAGAGGCAAAAGATAGGGAGAGGTAGATAGGTGGAGACAGAGAGAGAAGAGACAGATTGGGAGAGATAAAGGAGATAGAGAGGAGAGAGAGGGAGATAGAGAGTGAGTGAGATGTCCAAAGAGATAGGGAGAGAGATTGAGAGGTAGAGGGACGATAGAAAGATGGAGATAAGGGAGAGATAGGGAGATAAAGGTTTAGGGGTTACATGTTAGGGATTAGGGGCATTATTTAGGGTTTAGGGGTTTAGAGAGAGATTGCTTTTGACATGCAACCCTAAACTCTAACCCTAACCACTAAACCATAAGCCCTAAACCTTAAATAATGCCCCTAAGTCCTAAGCCCTAATCCCTAATCCCTAAACCCCAAACCCCTAAATCCTAAACACTAAACCTGAGCAACCCTAAATAATGCCCCTAACCCCTAAACCATAAACCCTAAACCCTAAATAATGCCCCTAAACCCTAAACCCCAAACCCCTAAACCCTAAACACTAAACCCAAGCAACCCTAAACCTCTATCTCTCTATCTCTATCAACCCTTTACCTCTCAATCTCTCTCCCTATGTCCATGGCCATATCCCTCACTCTCTATATCCCTATCTCTCCCCTAGGTCTCCTCTATATCTCCCTATTGGTCCTATCCCTCTTATCCCTAAACCTTAAACCTCTAAACCTTAACCCCTAACTTCTAAACCCTAACCCCTAAACCCTAAACCTGAGCAACCCTAGGAGAGAGAGAGAGGAGATGAGGTAAAGAGGGGAGGGAGAGAGATAAAGATAAAGAGATTGTTTTTGACATGCAACCCTAAACCTGAGCAACCCTATTTACCCTAAATAATTCCCCTAAACCCCAACCCCTAACTCATAAAACCCAAACCCTAAACTTGAGCAACCCAAACTCATAAAACCTAAATAATTCCCCTAAAACCTGACCCCTAACACCTAAACCCTAAATCTCTCTCTCTACCCCTAAACCACTAAACCCTAAATAATTCCTCTAAACCCTAAACCCTAAACCTCTATCTCCCTATCTCTCCCTAATCTCCCTATCTCTATCGTACCTCTACCTCCCAATCTCTCTCCCTATGTCTCTGGCCATGTCCCTCACTCTTTATCTCTATATCTCTCCCCTTGGTCTCCTCTATATCTCCCTATCAATCCTCTCTCTCTTTATCCCCTAAACCCTAAACCTCTAAACCTTAACACCTAACCCCTAAACCATAAACGCTAAATAATGCCCCTAAACCCTAACCCCTAACCCTAAACACTAAACCCCTAAACCCCTGAACACCTAAACCCTAAACCCAAGAAACCCTAAACCTTTATGTCCATATCTCTACCCTATCTTCCTATCTCTATCGTCCCTCTACCTCTCAATCTCTCTCCCTATGTCTCTGGAAATGTCCCTCACTCTCTATCTCCCTATCTCTCCCTTTGTCTCCTCTATCTCTCCCAATCTCTATTGGTCCCCTCTCTCTATCTCTTTCTAAACCCTCAACCCTAAACTTGAGCAACCCTAAACCCCTAAACCCTAAACCTGAGCAACCCTAAACCCCTAAATACTAAATAATTCCCCTAAACCCTAAATTTGAGAAACCCTAAACTCATAAACCCTAAATAATGCCCCTAAACCCTGACCCCTAACCCCTAAACCCTAAAATCTCTCTCTCACCTATCTACCTCCTAGTTTTCCTTTTCCTTTCTAATTTCCCTTTAGATCCCACCAATTTCCCCTATTTTACTATTTTCCACCTCTCCTCTCATCATTTTTCCCATCTAATCAACTTTCATTGTATCTGGTTTCCATTTCATCCTCCCAATTTATACCCTCATCCCTCTTTGCATGTCCTAGTTTTCTTGTTTCCATTTTCTTTGTTGATAAGGGAGAGGGAGAGGGAGTAAGAGGGAGAGAGGGGGGATATGGAGAGGAGAGAGAGGGGAGAGATAGGGAGATAAGGAGAGAGAGAGAGTCCTAGTTTTCTTGTTTCCATTTCCTTCGTTGATAACAGAGAGAGAGAGAGAGAGAGATAGAGGGGAAAGATAGGGAAATAGAGGAATGATATGGGGGAGAGAGAGAGAGAGAGAGAGAGAGGATTAGTGTTCCTCGGGTTTAGGGTTTAGGGATTAGGGGTTAGGGTTTAGGGGCATTATTTAGGGTTTAGGAGAGAGAGAGAGAGACTACTTTTGGCATTATTTAGGGTTTAGGGTTGCATGTCAAAAGTAGTCTCTCTCTCTCCTAAACCCTAAATAATGCCCCTAAACCCTAACCCCTAAACCCTAAACCCAAGCAACCCTAAACCTCTATCTCTCTATCTCTATCGTCCCTCTAACTCTCAATCTCTCTTCCTATGTCTCTGGCCATGTCCCTCACTCTCTATCTCCCTATCTCTCCCCTCAAGCTCCTCTATATCTCCCAATCGGTCCTTTCTCTCCAAACCCTAAACTCTATACCTGTAAACCTTATCCCCTAAAACCATAAACCCTAGACCCTAAATAATGCCCCTAAACCTTAAACCCTAAACTCGAGCAACTCTCTCTCTCTCTCTCTCTCTCTCTCTCTCTCTCTCTCTCTCTCTCTCTCCACGGGTGATTCAAACTCCAATGTGATAGAGAGAGAGTGGGAGAGAGAGCAAGAGAGGGAGAGAGAGAGGGAGAAAGAGGGAGGGAGAGCGAGCGAGCGAGAGAGAGGGAGAGGGAGAGGGAGAGGGAGAGCATGAGAGAGAGAGAGAGAGAGTTTTGCTTTTGCAAAATGTGCTCGCATTATAACGCGAGCACGTTATGACTTGTATGGGACCAAAAAGTCATGTGGCAACTTTTTGGTCCCTCATCTTTGTGCATATACCCAAGGCCCCTATTGGAAAATAACATTTACACATCAAACTCTGAGTAATGTCAGACAATTAAGACCTAGTCCACGAAGACTTGGGATTATGAATTCTTCTGAAATTCATCATATCTTTCAAGATAAATAAAGGTTTGTGTGTAAACTTTTATTTCTTGTTGTTGTGACTAACAAACACATCAACAACTTCTTGAGGCTTTCAAAAGCAAGTCTTAGTCAAATAGCTACTAACATTTACTTAATCAGATTTGGGATGAAAACATGTGTGCTTTCCTTTTATTATCAGACAATATACAATTTACAGAGTATCTATTTACAAATTATGTGCAAATGCACAGAAAGAGCCAGTAATAAATTAAAAAAAATTGTATTGATTGTATGCATCAAAAGCAAAAAGGGAACATTCATATGAGGTTTATTGCATGATTATGTATGACTATATGTCTTAAATCTAGAAGAGGTTGAAACATCTGCTCGACCTTTAGCCATGGCAGAGGCTTCACAAGCTAACTTGTGGTTAGCTGATTCTACTGCTAATTTATACATTGTTGCCTCTGAACTGGATAGAAGAGTGGGCCGTTGTTTTATCTAGTCCTCAAACTATTACTGTTCAAATCAAAAAATTGAGCTAATTTGACCGAATATATTACAAAGTATCTATTTGATCTAAAAAGTCTACCTTTGATCATAAATATTAAATTTGATATTGTTGTAAGAATCAAAGATGGGTGCTGCCACAATAATGGGTTACACTTTCTGGGACATCCTGATTTTTGCTGAAATCACATATTTTTAGAAAATATAATGATTTAAGCCTTGAAAGGTTCCATTTAAAGGATTTTAATTGAAGAGGGTTTGATCAAACCCCCTTAGATTCAAAGCCCCTTGGATGGAACCCTGCTAGTTTAAAACAATACCTATAATGGAGTCTCCTCTACACCTGCCAAAATGTTGTTAAAACACCACTTTTGATTTACCTTTTGGGGGATAAAATGAATTCATTTAAAATTTATGTTTTGTAAGTATGTAGTCCTTATTATAAGCTTCCCCAAAAGTATAATTTTAAATATATTTAATTTGATTATTATATTTATTTTGTATTTCTTGTGAATGTTGGTTTTTCACTAAACATCAAGTTCTCTGTTCTACACACATGGAAAATTAGTAAATTAGTGAAAAAAATTCTAAAAAATATCTATGCCCTAGGTATTGATGTCCTTGTTTCAACCAAAAAAAAGAATTTCGATACATACAGAAAAAGTTATGTTTTACGGAATACACCTATGTCTAAATTATAATTGGTTTGACTTCAAAACTTAATTAAAAAAATATATTCAACAAAACATTATAAAACCAGATGCATGCCCTATATATCGGTGTTACCAATCTAAATTCAAAAGAATCAGAATTTTATCCTTTGTTGAAAAAAAGTTATGTGCTACATAATACACATCACTTTAAAAAAATGTTGTTTAATATTAAAAACTAGTTATGAAAGGAGACGCAAAAAATTTTACAATTTAACTAGAATTTTTTTTAAATATATATTTAGAATCTACAAACAAAATCTAATAAATCACTAGTTCCCATCATCTTCAAATTCCTAATGGTTTAGCAGCTATAGGTGTCAGAAAGTGAAGATTTAGTTCAAAATGTTGATTTCAATGTCAAGTTTGGCCAAAAAGTGTAACCCATTATTGTGGGATGATCCAGACCAAATCTATCTCTGCATCACATCAAGGCTTTGTTGGACCAGTGGCACCTTTAGGAGCATTAGGCTGAGTGCCTTTTTTTTATATGTCTTTTTTCTCCCTTTTTTGTAACACCCCATAGCTGTAAAAACCAAAATCTATGTAGAGCCAAACAAAATGCATTGCCATAAACAACACAAGTCATTTACCATATGTCAAAAACACAAGGATGCCAACCAATTAAATAACAACAAGCAATTTCAAACACTACTATCTATCAAGTAAAAAGACAAGATCCAAGCTATCTTGATGGCAACACTACAAGGCACAATACTAGGGTAAGTGCAAAAAGATGGGGGGCCAAAAAGTGGCCAAATGGTTTTAAAAAAAAAATAATACATAACGCGAGCGCGTTATGAACCACTATAAATTAAAAAAAGGCTTGTCATTTCATTTCATTTCTATTTTTCTCTTCTATCCCCATGGCTTGCAAACCCTAGGAAGCGCGCTCGCATTTTGGAAAAGCCAATTCAACACCAAAATCTTGTTGATTCATCGCTAAAATGCCGCCACGACGTCGAGCACGCCAAAGGAGTGAGTTTTATTTGTTTTTTTGTTTGAATTTGCTTCTAAATAGGTAGGTTTGAGTTGTTTTTTGATGTGTATTTCGTTAATTGTCAAGAAATGTTAATGCACCTCCTCCTCCTCCTCCTCAAAATCCACAAAATCCTACAGAACAACAACCTCCTCCATCCATTCCTCGACATGCCCCTGGAACACAAGAAAATATAATGGGGCAAATTGAAAACAACAAAAAAAAAATTGAAGATATAATTGCAAGGTTGAAAGATCCTTCCACTTCAACCTTGTATAGGTCCACACTTGCTGAATCTCTTGAATCTATGTTATCAAATGTAGATTCAATTAGCAAGCAAATAACTAGTTAGACGGATAAGAGGAGAGAGTTTAGAGATTATTATGCAGACAAGCTATCACACCAAGATGTGAAAAAATTACAAATCACAAAATTAGACTTGTGTTCGATTTTCACAAACCCACAAACAAATCAACCTCCACCCATTACATGCAAGAGGTTCCCTATCCATTGGTGCAACAACCAAGCGATAAGGGACAATTTTGGGCAGAGGTGGTGGATGGTTTTTGACCATCCTTCATGCAATAATAATGAGGTCACGCAATACTTTTTGAGGAAACTCTACTGCGAGTTTGTCCTCAATAAAGTGCCAAACTATTTTGATATGCAGGACTTCCAAGGTAGAGGTGGGGGGTCAGCACAAGATAGACCAGGGGCATGTCTTGACCCATAGCGGGTAGTGAGATGAGTAATCAGCAGACCAGCCCACGAGCATGTTTCTATCCCTTCCATTGTGAAGGAGAGTGTTGAGGTCGATACACTTCAGTCCATTAGTGCCTTGACCCAGAGCATCATAGAGCATGTCGGTCCTGCAGCACAGAGTGGGTTGGGAGATAGTGCGAGGAGTAGGGTCCCACCCCATGCTTGTCAAGCTTGTGGGTCAGCCTGTGGTTATGACCCCATGGATAGTCAGGACGCAGGTGCACAGGCTAAATCTGCAGCTGAGTAGATGGTGATGACAGATACCCTCCTGAGTGAGACTTTTGGCCTTGATACTCAGGTAAATATTAGCAAGTTTATTGAATTTAATTTATTAAATTTCATTTTTGAAATGCAAGATTAACTAATTTAAATTGATGATTTTAATGAAATTTTAGGGTCATAGCGTCGATGCAGTTTTCAGTGGTTTGCCACCTGCATTTTACACTAGATCATCTACTGTCGGGGTATGTAACTAGTAAACAATTATAAATATTACATGTGAATAGCATCATTATATGAATGGTATTCTAATATCTAATTTTGGACGTTGAATAGGTTAATACTATAGATTTCACGACAACACCTGCCAGCGGTGGTGGACTTCAAATCTTTACGGAGGTAATAAAATATATAGTTTAATGAATGAATTGTACTTACTAGATTTTTGTATGTGACTTGTGTGCTTTATTGTGTGTACTTCCATGTTTAGATGAACGTGTGTGTATGTTAGGAGCCATGATTTGCATCACTATTATAGTTTTCGTAATTGAATAATGTTGTTTTATTTCCAGATGATGCAGGTTGCGGAGACATCTCCCCATGTTCAGAGGGCAATGGAGCATGGTGTGGCCTCTACGATTCGTAGCTCCATGGCATTGACAGGGGTATGAGGTAGATTAGTAAATTTCAATTTACGTTCATTGTTATAGTTGTCTATTTTTGAAAAATCAAAAGATTATTGATTTGAAGTTTAATTTCTATCTAGATGGTTTCTATAGGACATGACATCACCAGGGCCTATTCCTGCTACTGAGGCAAGTGAGGAGACAGATTATATGTTAGCGGTAAGTGATTATTTTGTTAAATATTTTATTTTTTATAACATGTAATTTCTATATATTAATGTCTATACTTTTTATTGTAACAGCTAAAGATGCAGGAAGAACTAAATAGGAGGAGTAGCCCTCGGGTTCGTAGTATACCACCCACATGCATGTCTCCATCCCCTAGTAGATCAAAGGCTGCCCATGAACTATTCTCTTCACCAGCCAGAGGGGAATGACTTTTTATTGTGTTCCTTTGTTGTATGCCTATATGGCATTTGTGGATATATATTTTGTATTGTATATAGTTGACATTGTATGCCTATATGGCATTCTTGTAAGCTTATATGGCTATTTTGTATATACGTTATACTTATATCAACAGATATTGATGTATGCCTATATGGATATTTGGTTAATACAAATCTTTTTTATTGATGGCGTCCATACTTGCATTATAATCCACATTTGAATGGATATTTGTAGATGGCTACTTCAAATATTTAAAGTCCAATTGTATTACATAGGATGTTTGTTGATCCAATAAGCTAGCTATTGTTATTCAAGTATCACCTAAACCTCATTTTGGAACTAAAAGATAAAAGTTGTATTTAAAAAAAAATGAATCATCATGATGAACAGAAAATATTAATATTCTTTATGAGTAGCATAGAATGTCAACTATATGCAATACAAAAAAATGAATCATCATGTTATTCTTTATGTTTGAGATCCTGAAAATGACTAATTCTAGTAGCCTGATATCCTGAAACACTAGGATGAATATCCAAGTCATTAGGATGATTGTACCTTGAGAAAAAGTCATTAAGATGAGCGCCTAAAGGAAACTTTCTTAAACATTCAAACATTGAGCAACAAGCATGAAGGGTTAAGGCATAATTTGCAACTCATAAAGCCTCAAAAGGGCGCCCAACTTAGAGAGAGCATTCATTTAAGACAAGGTGTCCATTGACACATGTTCCACCATAAAAGTGTGCCTAAGGTGGAAGAAGAACAAGCCTCTAGTAAGTGAAGTGCACCTATTGTCTAAACCACTTTATTATGGCACCCTAGCATGAGGAGGAGTATATAAGTCAATAGGAAATGGTGCCTAGAATGCAAATGAAAGACTAAGTGGCATTTTCAATAAGCATCAATTCACCTTGAGCTTTCAATAAATACATCAAATTGAGCCCCATAAGCCTAGGCACCCTTTGCCTTCAAAAGAACCTTGTATCGATGTCAAGAGTTGGTCGTATCGGCGTATCGGTAGACCTTGGTTAGGCTTCGCCGATAGTGGTCTGTCTTGCTGACGAGTGTGGTTCAAAGTCGAAGACATCGGTGTATCGGAAGATAATCCCATCGGTGCATCGAAAGAGCAGTTGAGAGCTTCGCCGATGAAGGGGGTCACACCGACAGTCGAAATCCATCGGTGTATCGGCCCAATGAGATTAGAGTTCACCGATGTTTGGAGTCTCACCGACAGGTCTGGTCTGAAGGTTGTCATTGGTGAGATCGGTGTGTCGGCAGAAGAGTTTTTAGTGTGCCGATGGTATTAAGTCCTACCGATAGGCGAGGGACTTAGAGTCTCGTATCGGAGTGACAAAGACATCGGTGTGAAAGGATATAAAGTCACCGATAGCGGTCTATCTAATCGATAAGAGTCAATGATGGGATGTTTGTCAGAAGTGAAATCAAACGGAGTCATGGTGGCATCGGCCTATCAGTCGATGAAATTTTAAGCTCGCTAATGGTATGTTGTCTCACCAATAGTGAGTTCGAAGGTCCAAATTTGATAATTCTATGCTTCCACTGTGTGCTCTACATCAGACACTCATCCCTACTACAGTCTAGCATTCTCTGGTTGTGTTCTCCCCTTTGTTTTTGTGAATGCCTCTGGAAGTAATGTAGAGTTACTTGTGATGTCCTTATTGACTGGTGTTGTTTTGGATTCATGTGTAGTCCTTGTTCCTTATAGTCTATTGTCTACCTGACTGTTTGTTGTAACTTATTGAACCACTATGATTTTGAATATTTAGAATTAGAGGGCATTAGACACCAAAACTTCTTGACCTTTAACAACCCAACCTAGAATCAATAGATTTTTGTCCATCCCAACTATTCTAGTCAAGACAAAGCATGTTGATTCTCATTCAATCCAAAGTTCATTAACAAGATTATCTTATCATAATATTTAGGGAAATGACCACCTAGATGGACAATGATGTGAGCTATCTATAAAGAAACTTGCAAGAAGTATAGGAGGCATGAGAATCCCTCCATATTGTTTATCAAGTTGAATGATCTATGACACATCATGTATCATTAGAAAATATTCTCGAAGAGAAAGCAAGTGAAAATACTCAAAACAACCCATAACAAGGTGGAGAAGTCTAAAGGATGGAGGTTGCAACACTTTCCAACCTCATAGTCACACTAGTCCAATGGATTAGGATGCTAAAGGCTAGAGGTGTTGAGAAACCTCTAAAGGACAAAACTATAGAAAGACCAAAAGTTCAAACGAATCCATTCAACATTAGGGTTGAAAAAAACTAGGGGGCAACTCAATCTTCCCTATCTAAATTTTTTTTTTCAAAAAACTAGTAATGACACTTTCCCACATCTTCAACAACCTAGTGGAGCTTATGCGCCACAAAATCATGTGACTCCCATAGTGTATCATCCCATCACTGTCCAACCAATGTATCTAGGATATCAAACAAATGTGTAAATGAAAAATCAACTTAGTACACAAGCCCCATCCATGGGTCTCATGTTCATAAGAACTCCAACTTCTGAAGATTCCTTTTCAAGAACCTACTTAGACTATTTAAGAGAACCTCTTGACTTAAAATTCGTAATATGTTATTATTACATCCCCTCCCAGATCTACCAAAATTCAAAGGGGAAGGGAATCCAAATTCCCACATCAAGGCATATATGATGACTGTAAGAGAGATCTTCCCTTGGGACATAGTTGTGGCTAGAATATTTCCCAAGACCCTTGAAGGAATCATGTTAAATTGGTACTATTACCTTCCAAAGGTTTCTATACATTTCTTCATACAACCCATTGGTGATTTTGTGATACCTTTCAATATGAACAAATTGGTCAAGGCAAGAATTTGAGAGTTCCTAAGTATGAAATAAAATGTTTAGTTATTGGTACATTTTTAGAAGTCGCAGGCAAGTCCTTTATTTGTCAACTAGTGCCCTAAATATGGCCCATTGAGAAATCTATAACCTCTTTTTGCATTTTGTAAATAGGGATACAAGGGAGGAGGTTTAGAAGTTACCTTATAAGTCTTATGAGGAATCTTTAGAAAGTGCATTAAGAATTGATCAAGCCACAATTAGTAGTGGGTAAAAGGTTTACAGAATAAATGGATGGTTGATGACTTCCCAAGCTAGAGATAATAGTGAAAACAATCCTTCCACCATTAGGATATTGAAAAATAATCATAATGTAATGATATATGGGATAACTGACATACCCCTTATGAAAAGTGATGATCATAACAAGAATGGTCACCTCAACTTAATGCCCAATAATTTTAATACTATCAAGCATCCACATAATAGTAGATAATCTTATCAAAAGTCATAGAGAAATTTCTAAGGACCATAGTGTTATCCCTATGACTTGACACATACTACTTGTTTCATAAAGCAAAGGGACATGATATAAATATCGTTGTTATATGGAGCCTAATCAGACTTGGAGGTTAAATTTACCCAACTTTTATCAGCGTGGTTTCCTCCCAAATATTTTCCTACTAGTTTTGGTGCCTTGAAGTCTAAGTGCATGAAAATCATTCTGAGTTGGCAACCTAATCCAATGACTTGACACGGATCCCAAAACCACCTATTGGACCAATAAGATCCTAGGCGCTCACTTCATGCATTATGATTTCTAGGTGCCAGTTTGATGCTCCATCACAAGGAAAGTGCGCCCACACTTGCAAGTGTTTTTCTTCAGGATCTAGGTGCCAGTTGAAGGTTATAGTTGCCAAGAAGAGCGCCTAGCAAGAGGAAGTCTTTTGGAGTCTCCAAAACACATCAAACACTTGACTAACAACAAGATAACTTTTTCCCAAGTTAGGCGCTTCAAGAAGGAAGCTAAAACATGAATAAGCGCCAACTTGTCTAGGCGCAAACTCAAGCTTGTTGAGGATACACATGGCACCCAACATTCCTTGGTGATTTCACAAACTTCAAACGCTCAAAACTGTTCAAGGAATGTCCAATGCCCCTTCTTGATGATAGGCACCAAAGTGAGGGTGGAATTGCTCCTTGATGGCATTAGGCGCTATCTAGAGTATGCTACTCCATGGAAATGCGCCTTCTTGCTTAGAGTAATTCAAACACTCCAAGGTCTTCAGTGATCAATTCCCCAACTTGTGAAATGTCCTCCTTCATTTTAAAACACATTGTAATGCTCCGGAGAGATGACTATACCTAGGCGTCAATCTAGGTTAGAAATGCCTCCAAAGTGCGCCTTCTCTTTCAGAATGCAAAACAAGGTCCAAAGGTGCTAATAAACTGAAGCGCTTCTTTGAAAAAGTCCCAAAGGTTAAGATGCGCCTTGTCTTAATGAGGTGCAACTCTTGGGTAAGAAAGCTTGTAAAGTGTGCCTAACTTAGTGAAGAGGTTGATAACTTCTAAACCCTTCCTAGAACATTGCTTTAACTGAAGATCATCTTGCACCAATACATCACCAAACTTTCAATCACAAGATCAATTCAAACTTAGGCGCTCATTAAGAGTCTTTCAAATGTTGGTGCATCTGAGAGGTTGAACTAGCAAGAGATGGTGCCTAGCTTCCTAGACCTTGTTTCAATATGTTTGAGTTCCAAAGTTGACTCAATGGTATCAAGATGACGCCATAGAGTCTTTGGACTAGTTCCTTAGAGTTTCAAAAACATTCTGGCTCCTTGAAAATTCCTCCTACATGCTTGGGCGCCATTTTAAGGTCTTGGAACCTTGATGTAGCGCCTTATTGCTCTAGGCACCCATTCATGATTGTCCAACTTGAGATTGGCGCCTAGAGTGAATAGGCTTTCATCCTAACTTAATATACTGCCTCCTTCTGACGATTTTTGGGGTAGCAGAAAACCTTTCACCATGGGCAAATGTCTCAGAGATATAAAAAACTGAGAGAGGTTATTGTAGAGGCACTCTACATGATCACGTTGCCTTAGATAGAATCTTTCTAAGTGACATGGTTTTTGAGTAACATCTCATCAAAGATTGTTGCCTTTTTACACTTTGGACTCTTCAGGGATATCGTCGGTACAATGTAGCTCAGACTGTTTCGAGATGTTTGGGTGAAAAATAGGACCATGCCTAGCGTAAATGTACCCATTCGGACGTGTTAGAATAGTCAGTTTGGTCACATCAGGAGCAGGACGAAAGTTACACCCCTTTGTAACTTTACACTGCCTCCTTCTGACGATTTTTGGGGCAGCAGAAAACTTTTCACCACGGGCAAATGCCTCAAAGATATAAAAAATTGAGAGAGCTTATTGTAGAATCACTTTACCTGATCGCGTTGCCTTAGACAAAATGTTTCTAAGTGACATAGTTTTCGAGTAACATCTCATCAAAGATTGCTTCCTTTTTGCACTTTGGACTCTTCAGGGATATTGTCGGTACAATGTAGCTCAGACTGTTTCGACATGTTTGGGTGAAAAAAAGGACCATGCCTAGTGTAAATGTACCCATCCGAACATGTTGGAACAATCAATTTGGTCACATCAGGAGCAAGACGAAAGTTACACCCCTTTGCAACTTTACACTGCCTCCTTCTGATGATTTTTGGGATAGCAAAAAACCTTTCACCACAGGCAAATGCCTTAGAGATATAAAAAACTAAGAAATTTTATTGTAGAGGCACTCTACGTGATCGTGTTGCCTCAGATGAAATGTTTCTAAGTGACATGGTTTTCGAGTAACATCTTGTCAAAGATTGCTGCCTTTTTGCACTTTGGACTCTTCAAGGATATCATCGGTACACTGAAGCTCAGACTGTTTCGACATGTTTGGGTGAAAAATAGGACCATGCCTAGCGTAAATGTACCCATCCAGATATGTTGGAACAGTCAGCTTCTTTACATCAGGAGCAGGACGAAAGTTACACCCCTTTGCAACTTTACACTGCCTCCTTCTGACGATTTTTGGGGCAGCAAAAAACCTTTCACCATAGGCAAATGCCTCAGAGATATAAAAAAATGAGAGAGGTTATTGTAGAGACACTCTACGTGATCACGTTGCCTCATATAGAATGTTTCTAAGTGACATGGTTTTCGAGTCACATCTCGTCAAAGATTGCTGCCTTTTTGCACTTTGGACTCTTCAGGGATATCGTCGGTACAGTGTAGCTCAGACTATTTCGACATGTTTGGGTGAAAAATAGGACCATGCCTAGCATAAATGTACCCATCCAGAGGCGTTGGAATAGTCAATTTGGTCGCATCAGGAGCAGGACGCCAAAAATGCATAACACGATGATGTAAAAATGTGTATATGTGTATAAATGCAGTAAGAAATTAAAAAAAGACAAACCTTACAAATTAATGTGCATACTTACAACTCAATGTAACATGACTTTACAAAATCAATGTGAATACTTACAAATTAATCCAATGAACCATCCAGGTCTGCTCTACTCTTTATTGTGTTAAGTATTGCTTCATGGTCAGACTCACACAGCTTCCACAAGATTTTGTTCAAAGGTCTACCCCGATACTTTATCAAATGAACATTGGATGCCACGACAAGGTTCAAGTAATGAAGAATCTTCTGATGCGTGTCA
Organism: Cunninghamia lanceolata; assembly: GCA_027924645.1. NCBI lineage: Eukaryota > Viridiplantae > Streptophyta > Pinopsida > Cupressales > Cupressaceae > Cunninghamia > Cunninghamia lanceolata. The sequence goes on from BSBN01000082.1 coordinate 9,017,179, forward strand.
AAGTCTTGAAACAACAAAACATTAACACTCTTATGTGGGTACCTTCTAAGCCATGTTCCAGTAATAACCACTGAGCCTGTAGGGTATTCAATATTTTCTCCATCTGTAACAGGGGCCTCCAATTTCTTTTTGGCCTCAACACAATGACATAAGTAATAATCGGTTCCCTCTTCATTATCTTCATCTACAATAACTGCATATACGTGCCCTACATTGATATGTGTAGCAAATTAGATGAAATTAGTCAACATTACAAAAACACTACAAAGTAAGATGACATTACCTGGTTGAACTAGATGAAATTAGATGCATATACGTGCCCTATATTACCTGGTTGAACTAAATCTGATATGTGGTCAAAGTCAACTGATGATTCCATCTGTGTTAGTTCCAATGCCATCGGGGGTTGATACGTGTCAAGTGGGTTAAGATAACTTAACTGCCATTCGTCAACCCACTCCTTTGACTCGCACTCATCCCAGACTTGAATTATATAGGAAGAACAAAAGCATGACATCTTTCGCATATGGATACTCCATGAACCTGCAATTGAGCTTCTGAAAGAGTGCATCTCATTTGATCTTGTTAGTGTACAACAGTCCTCATATGGTGCAATGTTAGTATCATCTATCAACCAAAAAAATCTACGACCTGAAGACTTACCTTCATTACCTGGACCCATGGAAGCATTACACCACTCGACAATCAATTTTGTATCTGTCAACTTTACATTGTCTTTATACTTTAACTCTTCTCATGCTATGGCTCTTTTGATACATGCTCCTGCACCATCATGCTCCCCCTTTCCATGCCCAGCCTCACAAAAGTTCCACATATGTTGAATACCTGTAAAATTATGCCTCCTACTCAGCCAATAGAAATTTCGTGAGTTCTTGAATTATGACGCACAGTTATCCGACCATATGATATGCTGACTAAACGATATGCCCCTTCTAGCCAAATCATTGTAGAACACCTGAAAGCAACCTTGCACGAACTCTGTAGAATGCGTGCAATCATCACTAATATAGAAATTATACTCCCTTATGATCTTTCTGTCATCCTTTGTACTATCATTCGCATGAATGAATACGATGTACACAAATATAGAAACTTGTGTGGAGTTGTAATATTGTGATTGCACCTCACGCTGTGGCTATAGACTGTAGTTCTCTACAAAGTCGATGACTGAAACAATGCTACCAACTGGAAATGTGTCCTTGCATAACTTGAATTGCAAGTCCAACCATCGAGCTCTATGGGCATGTCTTGCATACTCATACACTATGTTGTCACGAAATATAGGCATAAACTAATACACTGGAATCTTTTCAATAACCAATTCACACCTCTTTGCTTCTTTACCATCTTTTGTATTGTATGCCACTATTTTATACTTGCCAAACTCTACTAGTTCATTTCCAACCGCATGTGTTCTTTCCATATGTTCACATATTAGCAAATGTTGCAAGCCACCGCAATGATGACATGTGCCATCCAAGCATAATTTCTTGTAGAATATTTGACCTTCCTCTCTTTCACATAAAATTCTTGATACGAAGTCTCTTGAAGATGTTGGTGGGGCACATATGGCACAACCCTGCAAAACATTGTTAGTATGCATATCTAAACATATAGACCTATAAGCATCAAAATGGTTAGAAAATTCAATATGTAATCTACAACAACAAGTAGTGCGTTTGTGATTTATCTTGACATAGAAAGGTTTTAGCATTTCAAAATATCTTTGACAAATTTTAATTTGAGAATACTTCTCTAGAAATTTACCATAAAACTATGTTTGAATCTCATCCAAAAAATGCTTTGGATGTGGCTCACGGTTCTGACTGCCGATTCTCCTTCTTGCCACATCCCTTTGATTCAGAGATACCCTCGTGTAATTCTTCCAAAAGTCTTCAATTAGTGATCTCAATGCTTCAACAATTGGTTTATCTTTTCATGGTAGTCTCCCCAAGAATGCCCATAATTCATTGGCATTAGTGTCCTCAATTCTTTGGCGTCTTCCAACAGCTCTTGATAAAGTTTTCCTATTAATTCTCAATTCTTGACTCATCTTTCTAATGAGACGAGCTTTCCTCGTTTGACTACTTACTATAGTCGATGTAATCACACGTCGTGTTGCATTACTATCTTTTGTACGTGAGGTGTTACCCACACTCTCATACGCACTCATTAGATTCTTGACAATAGATTTTTCACTTGAAGCCTCTGATGTTCTCAACCCAAGAATCTTCATGATGGACCTATACTTTATACTTCGCATCATTTCAATGAATAGTTGACATCTTGCAATTTCATTTAACTTTTCAAAGAACAATCTCCAAATCTTATGAGCATATCTTCTACAAGTGCATTTTGGAATCTTACCTTCCATTGGCTGCAAAATATTCTCATCAATTTCAATCAAATACTTTGGCTTTATATGCAAAATTCTAGGTGGTGTTAAGTTAGGTAAATTCATCTCAACATTAGGAATTTCATCAATATTTAAATGACATGGGCTAGATGGCATACCTTCGATCGAAGATGGAATAGATGACATACCTTGAGGTTGAGGTGGGAATGATGGCATACCTCCTTCATCACATGTGAGTGATGATGTGCTCTCAACTTGAGATGTGATAGATGGTGTCCCTACATGTTGACTTGCGATAGAGGACGTGTCTCCAACTATGGTATTCAAATCTCTCGTAGCACGAAGTTTTTGCATTCATTCTCTTTGTGCCACCAATACCATATCTCTTTGTGATGGTTGTGGTTCCTCTTCAATTGGTATGTCTTCATTTATCGTGTCCAATTTCCTCTTCTCATGAAGTTCCCTCATAGCCACTCCTTTCTTTGCATTCTTAGCTTCTATCTCTTCCTGTGTTGGTTTAATTCTTGATTGTTTCCTCAGCATGACGGAGAATTTGTCTGTAGCATGATAAAGAGACCAATATTACTTCCTAAGAAATGAATACAAGATAATAGTGGGATTGTATTTTTTTATGTTGTAAGGATTTATTCTTGTATAGTTTGACATCATGGTATGTTAAGGTCTGTTTATTACACATAATTATTAAAGAGCCCAAGTGTAGAAAATATACATGGCATCATGTGAGATTGTAGGCTGCTTTCTTGATTGGGAATTTGTCTATTTTAAACATGTATGATAAAACATGATAAAGTAATTCAATCTGAATTAAGGAAAATGTAAAGAACATGCATGTAAAGACTTGACATACCTAAAACACGAAGATTTGAATGGAGAGAGTAGCTAATTATGTAGTGTTTTTTTCTTCTTGCATCAAACTCCTCAACAATTCGAGTTTTTCACCACTTGCTTCCTTTTCAATGTTAAATTGAATAACACTCAAATATAATTACTAACAACAATACTATTAACCAATCTATAATGTTAAATTCCTAAAATTGAATCACAATTAACATTGCAACACTACAAAAATTGAAACTTGAATAGATATATATCAAACTTGGTGTGAAAACTACTTTATTTCCTCCTTCTCAAGTTGGCAAAGAAGAAAAGGTGGTGGAAAGATCATGCAAAGGTGGTACAATGTGTCAAATGTGCATGTGAAATTCCCAATAACATGAAAGCACTTCTTTTTTGTCGGAGCACGCGTAGAATTAGTATCAAAACAGACCATGTGGGCCTGGATCATGGGGGTCAACACTTTTTTACCATTTCTATAGCAAGACAAAATGCGAGCACATTATAATGCGCTCACGTTTTGTCCTGCTATAGATTGATCACATCTTGTACATTTCTCTTTCCAAACCTTCCCCTTTAGACTTGAATGACCACAAGGTTTTTGAGGGAGAACTTTTCATGTTTCTTACAAGAGCTTGCCAGATGCTCCACCATATGATAGGCATAACAATGAAGGGGCAAGCCCTCATAATCAAGTTCTTGATAGAAAATGCCCATTGACGAAGAAAGACAGATCTTCTTTGGAAGCAGAAGTTCTAGTTTGTGACAAATCCTTATCCAAGCATAAATAGTAGGGGGTCTGTCAAGTGATTGCCAATCCACTTCCACAAAGTCTCCTGAAGACTTCCTGATTGATTCCAAAACATCCACACCCCAAAACTAGAGAGGCAATCAATATAATCGAACCCATAAATCTACATTTGACAGTAGAAACCCTCAACACTATACCTTAAACCCTAATCCCTCAACCCTCAACCCTAAACCTTATCCCTAAGCCCTAATCCCTCAACCCTCAACCCTAATCTGTCATCTCTCAACTCTAATCCCTCGTCCCTAAACCCTAAATGCTATCCCTATTCCTAAACCCTCAACAGACTCGATACTATACCTTAAACCCTAATCCCTTATCCCTAAACCTTTGACCCTCGAACCTCAACCCTCAACCCTCAACGTCAAACCCTAATCCCTCAACCCTTAACTATGATCCCTTGACCCTCAACCCTATCCCTAAACCCTAAACCGTAAACCCTCAACCCTCAACATCAAATCCTAATCCCTCAACCCTTCACTCTAATCCCTAAACCCTAAACCCTCAACACTATACCTTAAACCCTAATCCCTCAACCCACAACCCTAAACCTTATCCCTAAACCCTAATCCCTCAACCCTCAACCCTAATCCGTCATCCCTCAACTCTAATCCCTCATCCCTAAACCCTAAATGCTATCCCTATTCCTAAACACTCAACAGACTCAATACTATACCTTAAACCCTAATCCCTTATCCCTAAACCCTCCAACCCTATCCCTAATCCTTATACCCTCCACACTCTACTTTAACCCTAATCCCTCGACCCTCAACCCTATCCCTAAACCCTTGACCCTCAAACCTCAACCCTCAACCCTCAACGTCAAACCCTAATCCCTCAACCCTTAACTCTGATCCCTCGACCCTCAACCCTATCCCTAAACCCTAAAGCCTCAAGCCTCAACCCTCAACCTCAAATCCTAATCCCTCCACCCTTCACTCTAATCCCTCAACCCTAAACCCTATCCCTAAACCCTCAACACTATACCTTAAACCCTAATCGCTCAACCCTCAACCCTAAACCTTATCCCTAAACCCTAATCGCTCAACCCTCAACCCTAATCCATCATCCCTCAACTCTAATCCCTCATCCCTAAACCCTAAATGCCATCCCTATTCCTAAACCCTCAACAAACTTGATACTATACCTTAAACCCTAATCCCTTATCCCTAAACCCTCCAGCCCTATCCCTAATCCTTATACCCTCCACACTCTACTTTAACTCTAATCCCTCGACCCTCAACCCTATCCCTAAACCCTTGACCCTCGAACCTCAACCCTCAACCCTCAACCCTCAATCCTCAACGTCAAACCCTAACCCCTCAACCCTTAACTCTAATCCCTCGACCCTCAACCCTATCCCTAAACCCTAAACCCTAAACCCTCAAGCCTCAACCCTCAACGTCAAATCCTAATCCCTCTACCCTTCACTTTAATCCCTCAACCCTAAACCCTATCCCTAAACCCTTAACACTATACCTTAAACCCTAATCCCTCAACCCTCAACCCTAAACCTTATCCCTAAACCCTAATCCCTCAACCCTCAACCCTAATCCGTCATCCCTCAACTCTAATCCCTCATCCCTAAACCCTAAATGCTATCCCTATTCCTAAACCCTCAACAGACTTGATACTATACCTTAAACCCTAATCCCTTATCCCTAAACCCTCTAACCCTATCCCTAATCCTTATACCCTCCACACTCTACTTTAACCCTAATCCCTCAACCCTCAATGTCAAACCCTAATCCCTCAACCCTTAACTCTGATCCCTCGACCCTCAACCCTAAACCCTTAAGCCTCAACCCTCAACATCAAATCCTAATCCCTCAACCCTTCACTCTAATCCCTCAACCCTAAACCCTATCCCTAAACCCTCAACACTATACCTTAAACCCTAATCCCTCAACCCTCAACCCTAAACCTTATCCCTAAACCCTAATCCCTCAAGCCTCAACCCTAATCCATCATCCCTCAACTCTAATCCCTCATCCCTAAACCCTAAATGCTATCCCTATTCCTAAACCCTCAACAGACTTGATACTATACCTTAAACCCTAATCCCTTATCCCTAAACCCTCCAACCCTATCCCTAGTCCTTATACCCTCCACACTCTACTTTGACCCTAATCCCTCGACCCTCGACCCTATCCCTAAACCCTTGACCCTTGAACCTCAACCCTCAATGTCAAACCCTAATCCCTCAACCCTTAACTCTGATTCCTCAACCCTCAACCCTATCCCTAAACCCTAAAGCCTAAAGCCTCAAGACTCAACCCTCAATGTCAAATCCTAATCCCTCTACCCTTCACTCTAATCCCTCAACCCTAAACCCTCAACACTATACCTTAAACCCTAATCCCTCAATCCTCAACCCTAAACCTTATTCGTAAACTCTAATCCCTCAACCCTCAACCCTAATCCGTCATCCCTCAACTCTAATCCCTCATCCCTAAACCCTAAATGCTATCCCTATTCCTAAACCCTCAATAGACTCGATACTATACTTTAAACCCTAATCCCTTATCCCTAAACCCTCCAACCCTATCCCTAATCCTTATACCCTCCACACTCTACTTTAACCCTAGAATCTCTCGACCCTCAACCCTATCCCTAAATCCTTGACCCTAGAACCTCAACCCTCAACCCTCAACGTCAAACCCTAATCCCTCAACCCTTAACTCTGATTCCTCGACCCTCAACCTTATCCCTAAACCCTCCAACCCTATCCCTTAACCCTAATCCCTCGACCCTCAACCCTATCCCGAAACCCTTAACCCTCGAACCTCAATGTACTCAACCCTCAACGTCAAACCCTAATCCCTCAACCCTTAACTCTGATCCCTCAACCCTTAACCCTTAAAACTTGAACCCTAAAACCTATCCCTACACGCTCGACACTCGACACTATATCTTAAACCCTAATCCCTTAACCCTCATCCCTAAAGCCTCAACCCTAAACCCTATCCCTAATCCCTCTACCCTCAACACTCTTATTTAACCCTAATCCCTTGACCATTAACCCTATCCCTCAACCCTCAACCCTCAACTCTCAACATTAAACCCTAATTCATCAACTCTAAACCCTAATCCCTCAAACCTAAACCCTATCCCTAAACCATCAACCCTCAACACTATACCTTAAACCCTAATCCATATCCCTCAACCCTTAACCCTTAAAACTTAAACCCTATCCCTACACCCTCAACACTTGACACTATATCTTAAGCCTTAAACCCTCATCCCTAAAGCCTCAACCCTCAATCCTTAAACCTTCAACCCTAAACATTATACCTAATCCCTCTACCCTCAACACTCTAACCCTAACCTCGACATTAAATGCTAATCCGTCAACCCTAAACCCTAATCTATCAACCCTAAACCCTAATCCATCAACCCTAAACCCTATCCCTAAACCCTCAACCCTCAACACTATACCTTAAACCCTAATCCATCAACCCTAAAACCTAATCCCTCAACCCTCAACCCTAAACACTATCAATAAACCCTCAACCCTCGACACTATACCTTAAACCCTATGAGAAAAGCTTTGCGTATGGTACATCCACAGTGAGTAATTAATAGTTGAAATCAGAAGGATGATCATTATGAGAAAAGATTTGCATTGGGGTACATCTATGTTTCTTGCTATCCACCCCACACTTAGGGAAGGTATATTGTTATGAAACAGGCAAATAATCTCCCATTGTTTACTGGCTCTATCCACAAGAACTACTAAACTATACCTTAAACCCTAATCCCTCAACCCTAAACTTTCAACCCTAAACCCTATCCCTAATCCCTCTACCCTCAACACTCTACCTTAAACCTAATCCCTCGACCCTTAACCCTAAACGTTATCCCTAAAGCCTTAACCCTAAACCCTAATCCCTCAAGGTCCTAAACTCTAATCGCTTATCCCTAAACTCTAAATCCTATCCCTAAACGCTCAACCCTCAACCTTAAACCTTAATCACTCAATCCTTATCCACCCCTCTCCTCCCCTATCTGGCTCACTCCCATCTCTACCCTCCTCTGCCCTCGACACTATACATACATAAATATAGGCATACATAGATACATACATACATATAGGCATACATACATACATACATACATACAGGCATACATAGATACATACATATATACATATAGGCATACATACATACATACATGATTAATAGACTCGAATAGAAAAAAAATTTAAGGGGAACATAATGCGAGCGCATTATAACGCACTCATGTTATGTCAAACATGACAAACAACAAACTTGCGGAAAAGGAAAAATGCAAAGCAAAACATAACGCGAGCGCGTTATAACGCACTCACATTATGTCTTGCTTTGAGAATCCCAAGCCTTGGGCTTGGGATTTGCTTTGGATTTCCAACCCAAAGGCTTGGAGTGCCTTTTGAGCAGTCACAGACGTGTTTTTCCATATTCTTCAAGATTTCACATAATTTCATTCATGCTAACCCTCAGATTTGCACGTGTTTCAAGGTCAAACAAATCGAACACCTGGGTAATGTTAGGATTTCTCTTAGCTATTTGACGATGTGATTTTTTTCACATTTTAACAATGTTAAGCCTTTCATCTTTAATTTCTTTTGTTTGTGTGTCCGTTTTTGGGCACAAACCATTGTTTGGTCTTTTTTTCATTGTAAATTAACTATTCATTAAAATTTCAAAAAAATTACATATTTAGAAACTAGACTCCATTCTACAAATATTAAAAAAAGAAAAAAATGATTTTCAATTAGTTTTCAAAATTTATAGGGGTAGCACGGCCAAAATTCTATTTTTTAGGATGTGTCCACTTTGAAAATTAGTAAAAAATCAAATATTCATCAAAAAATTATTAGAAAAATCAGGCATAAACTACATGCTATTAGCTAATTTCTCACTAAAGCAATTTTAAAAATACCAAAAAAAAGTTGACCTTTTGAGGGAGCCACAAAACATACTATGTTATGTTTTTTTGACAGAAACAACACCAATTTATGTGGCTTCCTCTTTTGAACCCCTTAATCTATGCCATTTTCAAAAAAAAATAGTAGCACTATGAACATTGTTTTGGTTGCATCTCTAAATTTTGAGTGTAACTATGCTCAATTTCTCATCCAAGGCCAGTATTTCCTGATTTCATAAAAAAAAAGTGGCCACTTAAGACCCCTTTTTGGCCCCCCATCTTCTTGCACTTACCCACTGACTAATTGTGATAAAAATTTAGCTTAGATTCCTAACTGTTAGATTATTGGGTTTATCCTAACCCACACCTAGGCTTAAGTCACACTTAGTGGCCAAGTCTAACTTAACCTTGACATTAAAGGTTAAGTTCACTTTTGAGGTTAGTCACTTTTTTGTCTCACCACATGTGCTCACATGAGGTTAGTCATTTTGATACTTCACCTCATTAGAGGTTGGACATATTATGTCCTCGCCTTATGGGAGGTTGGAGACATTTGTCCATCACCCTCCACTTGTGCACACATGTGTTCATCACATAGAGGGTTAGTCATAGTTGGTTGTCTCCTTCTCACCTCCATCTCCTTGCCTATATAAGCAAGGCTCTTTGTACATTTTCAAGAACTCTTGGTGTAAACTCTTGATGTAATTTATTGATTATACATTTTGGCTTTTATGTGCTTATGCTTTGTCAAAGTTCATCTTAGTTTTTGTTTGTTGATCTTAGCTAATTATGACACTAACCTACAACTCATACGATCTAATTAAAATTGATTAGCACAATCAATACTCAGGCCTTTTTTATATCTATATATCTCATGTACAATAATCTGTATTTCTAGTTTCCTTTAAGTTGTGCACTATATCAAAATAGATCATGTGAAGATTCACACTCTTATACCTAAAGCCTATAATATACAAGCAAAATACATATTGCAAATGGAAATGTATAGTTCAGAATAGAAACCAAAAGACAAAAGCTTTAATGTACACAAGAAAACTAAACTCGCTATGTTTTTTTTAGTAAACCAGAATCCAAATCCCAAAAAATGCTATGAAAACAGTTAAAAACAAAAATTTAAAACTAGTGTCCCTTTTCAGGAAGCTATAATTCTATTAAGTTGTTTAGAATTTTCAATAGGGAAGCTGAGAAGGATAAAAGCAAAGTGGCACCAAGTAACTGAACTCAAATTCAAATTGAGAGATTAAATTTATTAAATGAATTCACGAAGGGTGTTGATCGAGGATAATTATGTCATGGATAATTGTTTAGCTATCACAAAGGGTTTTGATCATGTTTTCAATGTGCCACATCTACTCCCTTATGGTTTAGCATAGATTACTATAATGGAGTATAGATGTGGGTAGAAGTCCTATATGCATAACCCTCTAAATGTATGGTTCAAGAATGAGCTTGCTCAAGATTTAAAAAGAGTTACAAGGTTGAGTTATTCACATTGGTGGGCTATAGACCATCAGTACAATTGAGATAAAATATGTTTCTTAAATGACTAAAGTGGTGGTGGATGAACAAATCATAATAGATTGGTGCCTTGATCATTTGGGCAGCATAGTCAAGTTTTAGCCCTCATATGCAAGCACAATACACAAACACACACCAATATATATAGACAAGGATAAAGGGAACATGACTTAGAAGCCTTAGGAGAAAACATAAAAATGAGAATAAGTTTGTAGCTAATTGACTTGAAGCATATAAAAAGACAAATTAAGCATGAAATGCAAATAACATCAAGAACATGTTGCAAGTCATGATTTGCAACAAAAAACCACTCCAAATGCATACAAAAAGGATAACTCTCAGAGCCCATACCAATCATGTTCACATGGCTGCTAGCATCTTCAAGCGAGTCAATACAAAAATTGAAAGCCTCAAACTCGTACACTTCAATAAAATATACCTGATTGGAAATTTAATATACATGAAGAAATAACTCAAAGCAATAAGATACATGTTAGATGGGTTTTTAATAAAGAAAAGTAGAGATTTATAATTGTCATGTGAATTGGAGCAATTATTGAATCAAAGAAGGTCAAAATTATAAAAAGAAAGAACTCTCCCAAAGATGAAAACTGCAAAATCCAATCATTGTTTGGTCAATGTTTGTTGTTCACAACCAAAGCCTAATCACAGTACCCAATTCCATTGGAACATTTCTATTGGATACTAATTATCCAACAAATAAAGAGCCTAAGCATAGCAAATATGGGTTTGAATCAAATAGAGATGCACATGGTTAGTGGTTGTCAGAGATGGATAAATTAGATGGTATATGTAACGCCCCGCCGTGAACATCTTAAAGAAATTCACATCTAAGCCATATGAAACCAGAATTTTTTTTTTTTTTTAAAGATTAAGATAACACAGTAATGGTAACATAACTAATTACGACATATTCTCTAAGGATTCAAGGCTGCATTACTTTACAAACCAACTAACATAATTTAACATTCATCAGTAACTGAAATGCTTTTATTACACATAAGTACATCATGACATCATTACATTGCCATTTTCACTACATCAGAATTTACATACACAAATGAATGTTCTGTTGCACAAATCCGGTACAAGATTGTAACCTACATCTCCATCAACTGGTACAAGTACAATTGTCTGAAAACTGGAATAAATCTTTTTTGCATAAGAACTTGACAAGGAATAACCAATGGATAATAAAGCTCTTCCACCCAACCATGTGGAACCCTAAGGTCCACCCCCTGAGCTAGGAGTTAACATGAGGTCCCAAACAATGACAATCAGGTTGACCAAGACTAACATGAACAAAGGACGACCAAACACCAATACAACACATGGCAATAACATAAACAACACAACACAACTTAACTTCTAGAGGCGAAACATAACGTAAGTAGAGAGAACAAACAAGGAATGCTAGGTTGTAGTAGGGAGAGTGTCATCGCAAGGTCCTAGCATGGGTTATCCTGACAGCCTCTCACTAGTCGCCGGCCCCCATCTATGGTTATCCTGACAGCCTCTCACTAGGCACTGGCCCCATAGGGTGACACATGCGGAATCGACCTTCCTTTCGTGAGGACAAGGAAGTCAATCATGCCAACCAGGCCTTCTCTACCCATCCTTAGTCTATACAAGCACTACAAGCCATGGGGGAGGAATCCATTAATCTTGTTTAATGTGAAAACTACCCTTAACCCCCTAGTTCATTTTAGGTTATCACTTGATTAATCTACTTTCAACGGGTTATCCTGACTGCCACTTTGGGCGCCAGCCCCATGTTGAAAGCCATTCTCCTTCCTAACACCTAGTAAACCCTAACCACCATACAAGGCATTATAACATTAGTCATACATATTCACTGCAAGGTATAATTCCTCTTGCATTACAAACAGAATCAAACACTAATTGTAATCCATTTCCTATCACATTACAACGCTTTACTCTTTTACAGATTCCAGGTCTCTCCATATGACCATTACGACAAAATGGGTACAAGACAGTCACAACTAAATAAAATATCTTATCCAGGAAATATTATATCCACAAAATACATTAACAACTTTCGACAATTCTTCATTCGTGATAGATTGTACTTCATACTCAATTAGAATCACATGTTTAAGACAACACAACACTAGAACACCTATCCACATGTTGGTTGTACTCAGACACGACATGCTATGCCTCTGGAATTTTGACCACTAGCAATTTATCATATTACGACAACAAGAACTCTTAATTTCATACAGTTTAAATTTAATTTCCAAAGTTAAATCACTAAAACTCCTTCTTAGTACAATGTGAACGACTTGTAAATTCAACATTAGATTTCATCATCTCTTTAATCAAATTGATTGATTTAAATTAATAGCAACAAACATATTAATACATTACAACTAATTTATCCAAATATACTACATTTTGTTTCAAAAGATAAATTACTAAATAGTTTACAACATTTCATTTGTAAAAGAATCACTTAGTACCCTTATACTATTTAATTCCTACTTATCATTACACACTCTCATTATCCATACGATCTTTATCATTTATCTTTCAAACTTACCTAATTAACTTAACTCTTTCAAGTAATAAAATGAATAAGAATGCTAAGTCAAGTATAACTAAACGACAATTATAACGAGGGACAATCATCAACGGCAAACATTATTGTTTTATTTTCCTCAAGACTCTGCCTTCGTACAGTCATTGATTAACCAAATAAGATAGTTTAAAATACTTGCATGTCTTCGTCGTAATGATGTCTCGGAAACGTTATAAACAAAGATTTGTCTAAGATGATTGGAACTAGTAATTCTCATGTCACCAATACTTATTAAATGTATCAGCTATGTTTGTTTCCAACGCATTACAATTTTCTGGTGAATACTTCCACTATAGCTGTGATAGTCTTCTGTCTTGTAGGAACCTATGGATTCACGATCAGCTTTTTTTATGAGTTGTAAAGGAGGTGTAAAATCGTTATTGACTGTCTTACCATTGAAATGGACGATAGCAACTTCTAATAGTGTTCATATACCTCCCTCTAACTGCAAGTCGATTGAATTGATGGAAATTGGTTTTAAAAAATAGTTTTCTTCCAATTCCAAGTCTAGGATTTTGGGTATTAGCAGAGAGAGAAGTGGCTAAAATAGAGCGCTCAGAATCTGGCTCCCCCATTTTTCAACAACCTCAGGCTTTCCATTTTCTCCACGCACCTCGATTACTATATCAACATAGATAATGGTGTCACCATATAAGCATAGAAATATATCTAAAAAACATAATATTGATCTTGTCACCTTTGACGAGACCCAAAACATCAAATGAGAGTACTCTGAGCGGAGGGCAGCCTTGGCAGTCCACTGCGCTGATACGAGGCATTGCCTCAAATCAACACAAACTAGGCTCGACTTACACTTCCCTTCTCCAACATAGACTTCAACTAATTCCTTATTTAACTCGTTAAATTTATTGTTCGAAATAAACTCCTAATTAAACCTAAGTCCTCAGCATTTCCGCAGTGGATACAGAATTTTCAGGTCTCTGACAACCGCTTTAGGCACCAAAATTTCCCAGCGTTTTTACCTAGAGACGACTGTGAATTTGGTATCTACTGTTTCGAAGGAATGAAGACCGAAGCTATATTTGGTCTAAAATCTAGTTTACTTGGAGTGGATGAATAGTATAAACAACTTAATGATCAATGTCTACTTTCTAATTTGTAGAGGCATCCCTAGTTTTTAATTATTAGCCGATAGGCTTTTATATGTGAGCATTATAGTGCTCGAAATTGTCTCACGCCGTAAAAAAAATATTATGCCGACAAATTTCTAAACTCGTCGGTTGTTCTCAAAAAAAAATCGTGTCAGAAACAATCTCATGTTGTTTAAATGTTCCCGTGGGATACTCTAGGGTTTCTATTTTTTTTTTTCGAAGAAAAGGGAAAGAGAAAACGGTTGCAGTACAATGCAGTAATGGATCTATTGCACAGACTGTGTTATACATCACATTGAAATACCAGTTAAATCTGCAGTGGTTGTAGAGATGCGTCCTCAAGGGTTTATGGATCACATAGAATTATTGACTCCGAAGTATATAAAGCATTATTGTTTCTCAATCGCACTATAACAATTGTGCAGAAATGCCGTAATTGATTGCTTAACAGAACCATTATCAATCATCTATTTTCTGGGGTGGCACAAATGCATTGCGAAGTTGGAGGCTGCTACCTGCGAGTTCAATTAGTGGCTGAGAAGAATGATAATTGCAGAAGATTACGCTATTGTATATGCGACAAAAAATATCAGGATAGCGATCTGTGGTGATCCTACTATACCGTTAACTACCCACTATGATCTGTGCCAGTCTTGCAAATATGTCATCAAGGAAATTGTAAATAGACACAACTGATGCCATACTGGAATCTGCTAAAGACCCAGCGACCCACAAATCAATCCGTCCACTGAAAATAAATAGAAGGATCTAGCTGTGGAGTGGGGGAAAGCAATTAAAAAATGAATCCTCTAAGCAGAAATTGATTTAGAGACCTACGAATTAAGCTGCCTAAACGCAGAGGAGGACTACAGAAATGAGCACCCGGTTCAAGATTTGGTGGGGAAAACTCAGAATACAATTTGATTTCAGATCGTAGTATATCTTAAAGTGGATATTCAACCAACAAACCATTTGGAGTGAAATAAACAACAACAACATTTGCAGATTTAGAATAAGGTTCAGAGATAAGGCATTCGGTGGAACCTGGCTACAATGTCAAATCGACAAGTCTGCTTCAATTGTTGCAGCTCCAAGCTTCTTTTTCCAGCCTTCTTCTCTCTTCTTTCACCTGTAATGCTCCCCCTCTTTGCCTCTACAAGCTTTTCTTTTATAACACAGTCCCTTTCCTCTTCCAAGGAACTCGGCACGCGATCCCATACATCTCCCTTCTAAAAATATATATTTATTTAATTTAATGATCCCAAGCGGTTACTCTTTTTTTTAATATTGACACACAATTCCGACAACATTTAATTTCTTTATAGCCGACCAACCATATTGTAATTAATAAAGTTATAACATTACAACAATCTATAATTGTACAACTATATTTTAGTTTATTTTATTAATTAAGTTGTAAATCACAAATTACAACATAACTTACAACTATTTTATTTATTTAAATATTTATTGTAAATACTATTATATTAAATAATACAAAATCTCTTACAATCTTTATTTAACAACTATACTTCTAATAAAATAATAATTTATTTACATCAATAATTAACAACTATCGACATGATGCTCACTAATATCTTTTATAAATATATTTAATTATCAACATTATAATTTCCATAATATGATTCTATTTAATGCACAATGATACCTTACACACTTAGACACTTTCTAACCTAGTTAGATTCCAAGGTGCAATATTACTTGTCCGCAAATCATGATCAAATGATAGACAGCGACCAAAAGGATAAACTGACAACCAAACAACACTGACATGGGACCTCACGTTAACTCCAAACAACTAATCCATTGGCGAAGGCATGCTCAGACCTGGTAATCAGGTGGAGTCGGTGCCTAGTACCTGCATCCTGCAGCAACGCATAGTTAAACATACAAGATATATATCCACATGCAGTCCTATAGTGAATGGAAATCGCAGTGATGTAAGGTACTCAAGAGCGAGTAATACGACACTGTTCCATTCACGTTTATGAATAAACAATTAACTATGTTAAACAAGGTATCTGATTACTAGTCATCAACATAAAATGATTAACTATCTCACAATCCCATATAGTGAATAACATCAAAACATCTGTAACATCTAGTTCATTTATCAAATTCTAAAGCATAAAATAACATAATCCAACATCAACATCTGTTATCATAATAATTAGGTCCATAATGAATTAGCAAAATAACAAGAGATCCATCATCTACAGTCTAAGATACTGTCCTAAAGTCTAATACTACTAAGCAAACATCAATCTGATAGACGACAAGTTGAGGGGCACTACAGTATATTTTATTGAACCAAGTTTTTTACACTGATAGCCAAAACCAAATTAAAGGATATTTATTGCTAGTAAATTTAAACCTCAATCAAATGCACACACACATACAAATGCAAAAGATAAACAAAAATCCTTGACATCTATAATGCAAGATTCACATGTTTCGATTAACCTAAGCTATAAAAGTAGTCTCTGTATATGTCAAGGACATTACATTCCATAAAATTGCATTTGTCCACTTTTTCAGGGGATAGGTAAAGCTTTTATACTAATACAGAAAATATTCACTTAATCTTCATACCCCATTGAATTGCATGCATTTGTTTACAATTTTCAACTTTGCACCACAAAGGCTCTAAAAGGATTTCACAACCATAATTCCTTTCATAGAAATTCCCTAACCAACCTAACCCTTCTAACCATGCTAAAGAAAGATTGAAAAAGGTCAAATGTAATGCGTCATAAAGTCCCCCCAAAACAAAGAAGTGACCAATTCATCATTTATACTGCTTGCTATTATTTTATTTTTATTTAAAAATTATTCCTTTTTATTGATGGTTTCTTGTAAGTTTTAGTCCTAGCATTTATAGTGAGCTATATTTCCTGTTGTCAGCTCCCAAATGAAGTTGCTAAAGCTTACACCTAGGATGGAAATACTGTGTTTAAGTTTTTAGCTTGTCATTTGGAGCAAGCTATCTCATCCAGTGTTAGCTCACCCTAAATGTGTTGACTATAACTTACAAGTACAGTAGGATACATGTACTGCTTGTAAGATTTAGCCTTGCTATTAGAGGGATCTATCTCACTTGTTTTGTTTAGGTCTCTTGATGTACTGCTTTAAGTTTTAGTCCTGACATTTGGACTAGAACTCATCATCAGGTCACTCCAAACATTATCTCTAAAACTTACACATTGTTTAGGATATACTGTTGTAAGTTTCAGTGATGACATTTTTAGAGAACTACCTCACTATTAGCTTAGTCCAAACAACTAAAACTTACAAGTGGTATTAGGTATTCTACTTGTATGATCTAGTCTAGGCAATTGGAGTGATCTATTTCACTTTCCATCTTATCAGGGTTTCTAAATGTAATGCTTGTAAATTTTAGTACTGGCATTTGGAGCGAGCTATCTCATTCATCATCGGCTCATACCTGATGTGGTCACTTAAACTTCACTTGGAAAAGGGTACACTTATAACATTTAGTGATGATATTCAGAGTGAGTTATCTCATTCATTGTCAACACACTCCAAACATCATCGTTTAAACTTACAAAGTATATCTCCAAACATCATCACTAAAACTTAGAGTATTTTCATAAACCCAAAACAATAGAAATACTTGCTAAAATATTTCTTATATATATACATTAAAAAAATGAAGATTCGCCTGAATTCTATAAAATAATGTATCTTCGTCTCTAAGAATGAGACAAGTTCTAGTCCTGGCATTTGGAATGAACTTTCCCATGCATTGCTGGCTCACTCCAAATTTCATGACTAAATTTTACATTCAGTATATACAAAAACCCTAAACAATATATACCTGTGAAAATCTTCACAGGGATAAATTTTGTGCCTGGTATATGCCAATTCACCGTTACTACCTTTAAGTTTTAGTCCTGACATGGGTCGAGCTATCTCACCCATTATCAACTCGCTTGTAATGTCATGCTTGAAATTTACAAACTATATCCAGAATCTAAACATTATAAATGATCGGCAATGTCATGTCAAAAATTTGTCACCTATATATCCAGAAACTCTAAAAATAAAAAATGAATTGATATGTCACTAGTAAAACTTACACACAGGAGATCTGGAAACCCCAAACAATTAAAAATTTGAAATTTCACAGCAAAGACTTCTACACAGTATATCCAGAAGCCTAAAACAGTATATATCTGCCGACATGTCATGACTAAAATATATGCAACATGTATCCAGAGAACCCAAACAATATAATTGATCTAAAATGTTATGACTAAAACTTGCATGAGGTATATTGACAAGCCCTAAACAATATAAATACAATTGCTTACATATATTTTTCAAAAAATATGCACCATGTTGTTTAGAGTCTTCAAATTTACTGCTGCTAAGCTTTAGTTCTGCCATTTAGAATTCATAAGCTATCTCACCAACCATTAGGTCATTCAAAACACAATTACTAAAACTTAAAACTAACATACCCAGAAACTTCACAATGCATCAGGCTACAACACATGGCCTGAAGAAACTCTGCACAACAACCACATACTTCCATACATGCCTGCTAGAAAAACCCTCCAAAAATGCCCACTATCTATAAGGAAGACACGTCCACATCATTGAAAACATTAGGAACCCATAAATTTTTTTCTCCTACTCATTTCTGATTTGCCCAAACAATTTATCCCCATTTTTACAAATAGAAAAACCCTGAAACCACTAGGAAAAATCAGCCCGCCAATTAGGAAAAAACAAAGAAATTAAGAAAAACAACAGTTTCTAAATGAGCTGCAAAAAACATAAGGCTTCCACCACTGGCGCAATCTCCCAAAGCGAGCTAATTGATTTTAGTGAGTTGAAAACATTAGTTCCCGCTTTAGGCAGGGACTAAAAATCATTTGGAAGGCTTGTGCATCATCAAGTCACATGATAAGATTTATGAAATACTATCTAAATACATTCCTTTAAATATAAAACTAAAAATATTTTTACACAGTAAGTCCATAAAGATGACACATAGGAATTAAATTTATTCTAATCATAATCATGATTACAATCCTGTAAGGGTGCCTCCTGACCATTCCATTTACTATTTTGATTGTAATTATGAAGTTTTCTCTTGTAATATAAGAAGCATACATTCTAAGATAAAAAGAATTAAGTGCCCCATAATTTTCCAAACATCCAATACACTATTAATGCATAATCCTTATCTCTTCATGTCATAGAACCACTCACTCTCTGGTTTATAACTTTATTTCTATACATGGACTTCCAACTTTCTTTCTCACAGCACAAGGGTCTATATATGCATAAAAGTATCTGCTTTTGCGTAGCTTGAAAAGAGTTTAGCTCTCTATTCTACCAAACATGAATGCTTAGAAGTAAACACACTCCTATCTGCAAGTTTACCATCTTCCTATAGGGGATGGCAAAGATATAATCCATCATCCAACCCGAGTGATAAGTTAGTTTCCCCAGGGTATCTTCCACTTGCAAAGACTACTTTCCAAAATGGAATTGTGGAGAGAAACCATTGCAGCAATGGGCAAGTGGTTGCATCTGAAATGGGAAATGAAATAAGGTAGAACAGTTGCATGGCTAGTCTTAAATATCATCCACTTTTAACACTCAAAGATCAATTTTGACCAATAAAAATAGTACAAATATTTACCACTTTTTGTTGTGAATGAGATGTAAAATCGCTATTGATTGTTTGATTATTGAAGGGGATGATATTTAAGTAGAGTGCACTTGCATAGGCATAAGGAAAATGCAAGATTTTCGGAATATACACAAGAATAAACTTAATAAATAGATCGCCCACTGTAAACAGCCGGTACGTTGTCGTGCCAACTGTTTATGGTTTTTCCAATTCAAATCTACTTCTACAATCAACCTGCTCATCACAACTCCTTCGCCCTGATCGACTATGGCTGGTTAAAGTTTACCAAATAGATTGAGGTGCCATTGCCATGTCCAGCCCCTTCGGTGCAGGAAAATTGGTTTACTTCGCAGGCCAATGGGTAGTAAAGGTAATGGATTTACTGCCAAATATGAGATCATGTCCCTTAAAGCGTGGCCGAAGTCGGGGAAACGGAATCAAACTGAGTATTGTATTATAAGAATTTGGCTGAGCCACAACTTATAGCAAATTTATTTGTTTCATATTCATAACATCCATTTCAATAAACATAACAAGTAAAGTAATGATACACCATGCGACTTCTGTATTTCAAGAACCATTCAATTTCTTTATCAAATGGAGTAGTCTTTTATACTGTATCTCAAGAACCACTCAATTTGTTTATCAAATAGAGTATTTTCTTATAACTGATTACTGGACGACGTACCTGGTTCTGATGTTTAGATAATTTCGATCAACTGGCTGTTTTACAACGTGCGCGGTTAAGCGCTGTTCTTAAATATCATCCATTTCAACAGTCAAAAGTCAATTTTGTCCAATAAAAATAGGACAAATATTTACCAATTTTTGTTGTGAATGAAATGTAAAATTGCTATTGGCTGTTTGACGATTGAAGTGGATGATATTTAAGTAGAGTGCACATTCCACCACCTCTCAACATACGTCAATAAACTAATGTAATTGGCATTCACTAAAAGAGCTCAAATAACCGAACAGTGAAAGGTGTCGATTCATTCCTGAGAGATTGGAGTGCGTTCCCAAAAGCTTCGAGTGCATGTACACCGTACCGTACAAGAGTTATTTGAGCCACTTAAGGCAATTCTCTTATTGTTCAGGTGTATACAGCCGGTGTAATACCTTTGCCGACATGACTGTTATCACCACGTTATATTTTATTATTATAAAAACTTTACTATAATAAATTATGATCAAACTAACATTTTATGAGTTATATAATGGCAAATACATATTAAATTGAAATGTATATTTTATTGTTTAATTCGGGTGATGGAATTGTCTGAAAGGATATTTTGTAAAGTTATAAATTAAAATGAGTGCAATTATTATTGAGATAAGACTTAGATTAGACAATTTGAACATTCATATTAAATGATTATTGATATGTGATTGGCACCAAAATGTACTTAAAAAGGACACTATATCTTTAGCATTCAGTTTGTTTTTAGTAGATTATACTAGACATTTCACCTTTAGTCATAAGAGTAATTTTACAAGAGTTATTCTAGATTCTTATGCATCCTTTTCAAGTACAGTCATAACCAAATCAAGTAATGTGTACGATAGTTTTTAACTAGATTTAGTATAGTACTAAATGAAACATCATAATCTATTGATTCTAGTTATCACTCAAATAAAGTACTAACTTTTACACTCTAAATAGTATCATTTACTTGTAACCACGTCTTTTGGTCAACATTAAGTAAACTTAGTTGAAACAACCCCAATTGGACATTATAACTATCAACAGTTCAATTGGTGCTTATTATAGATAGATGTTGTAGCAAAAAAATCACTAGCAACTCAACCGATTCGAAGTGATCCATAGATTAAATTGATACCACATGAATATTGATGTAATAGCTTAATGATGTAATTCTCTCATTATCTCTATCAATCATGAATAATTGACCAAAACTTATAACAAGAGCATGTACATTATAATTAATTGATACTCAAACCTTTGGGTGTGACATGTAATTATTAGCTACTTAAGAAAAAACTAATTTGGCTAAGTAATCTTAATAAATGAGATGCAATAAAATATTATACCTACAATTATATCAAATTAGGTAAATATTTTTATCATATAATTAAGAGTAACACAAGTTAAAAAGAAACAATATTCATCTTCAACTTCATTGATATAACAAAAATTTCAAAATAACTACATAAAAATTAAATAGGCCCCTGATAAGATACCTAAAGGCCATAAAATAAGAAATGTATTAGGAGTAAACTTTACAGTGAAGGAATGTTTCCACAAGTAGGTGGTCATATTTGCTTCCACATGCTAAGAGTATAGTTGTAGAAGGGAAAATCAAAGAGTCAATCAATTTATTTATTTATTTTGGGAATGTTTCATCATATATAAATAAAATATATAAGTATATATAAAATGGTGAATATTATATACCCGTGTCTTTTTTCTTTATGTTTTGGGTTTGTTTTGATTAGAGTGTTTTTAATATAATTACTAGTCTCTAAGTAGCATATTTTTGTGTGAATTTGGTTCATGACATCACCACATCCCAATTTCATTATCACTCATTGAAAAAATATTGATCATGATCCCTAGATTCCCTATTCATCACCTTGGTCCATATTTGTAGGTGCAGACTTGACCCAAGTATTTATTCAGTCATGAATCTAAAATTTGAACATTGAATTTCCTCCTATTATCTCTTGTGAGCCAACCTAGCCCATATTTGCGTTGATTTGTGTGCTATGTTGTTGTACTTAAAGACATTCATTCATTTTGAAATCATCAAGAAAAATTAAGGAGTCATTGAAGAGCATTGCCATAAAGCATTTGTGAGAACATCCTAGTAGCATTATCAAAGCATTACATGAACATACATCATTTTATGTCAATTGTGCACTTTCTTATTTTCCTTGATCCTTGTTCCAAATCCATTGAATTCATCCAACTAGGAGTCTAACTAGGGAGAATGTGACACTCTCAATTTAGTAGATTCCCAAAGGTGTTCCTAAATAATGCCAATGTTTATCAAAATTTAGATATTAAAAGACTAAGCCGAGTGAATTCCAATAGTCCATTTTTGCAAAATCAATTTCACAATTTACAATTTAAATCCATGCATCAAGTTAAAATCTACACTTTCATAGATCAAATATACACTTGCATAGGCAAACTAGAGCAAAATATAGTTAGTTGGCAAATTTTGTGACACCTATCTGATCAATCCTAAAAATCCAACATAGTAGTGAAAAAATCTTAACATCCTCAACATCACTTTTCCATCTTTAGAATCTTGCTAAGTATTACAATTAAATTTATTTAATTTTAATATTTAATATTTCTAGTCTCATCATGCTATCCTAGGTCAAAATGGTTTAGCATTACAATTTAATTAATTTACCTAGAATAAATTTTATGCAAGGGGTGATTTTATTTCTTAACATTTCTTGTTGAACCCAACTTATCTTACACCCCTTAGGGTTTGGCCTTGGAGATTAGCTTTCTTTCCAATTAGGGTAATATACATTTTTTTTTTCTTCTTACACCATCTTATTTGTAGATCTCATTAGGATTTGAATCTCATGTTGGCAAGAGACACTACTAGGCATGTCAGGTGTTGCCATTGATGGAAACTAAATCTATCTTACACATCCACATTTCATCAGTGGATCATATCGAAAGTTAGATTGCAGATTTTTCTAAGTCCAGATAGACAGGAATAGGGCATATGACAGGGTTCAGCATCCTAGTCCGCATTTCTCCATAGGTAATCATATTGTGCTGCGGATCTGAGGGAATGTTTAGGGATGTAAGGGCTACCTAAATCTAAGATTTTAGCCTTCGGTGATGAAAGGATTGAAAGTTACATACATATGAGTATCAGGTTCTAGTTAAACAATTTAGTCCAGTGAAGAACAAGCTAACTTGGTGTTTGATCATTGTGTGGATCAGGAAAAGTTGTTGGTTGAGTAATTTGTGAGATCCAGTGGCATTGGTCGGCATGTAAGGTGACTTGGATACAGAGGTTTTGATCAGCATTGGTGTTTGTGCATGGATTCAGCCGACAAAATAGTGTTCTTAAAAAGTCTCTAAGTTTTTCTTAAGGCTGACTGTAGTTGATGCAATTTCATGTAGCGGATATATATAATCGATGAGTTTGAGCATTTCATGGTGTGGAGATGCGAATATGAAGGAATAAGTATGAAGGATAGCATAATCAAGTGCAAAGTGAAGAGATCTAAGCTTCAGATCATGGAAAAGTAGTGAAATAGAGTAGAGAGAGATGAAGTGTGTAAAGTTAGTGTACTGAGCTCAACCAGAACTGTAATCTTGCATTGTTAGATGTTATTCCTTAGTTCAAACATTCCAGTGAACTTTGGTAATTGATTCCTAGGCAGTGAGCCTCTTTGAGTAGTGAGCTCTGGGTAGTGTGCCCAAAGGCATGTGCCTTCCCCATTTGTAATACTTTTAATAGAGTATAAATTCTTGTGGGTTAATCCCCACCGTGGTTTTTCTCTTAACCAGGTTTCCATGTAAAAATCTTGGTGTTCATGTGTTGTGATCTTGTTGTTTTTGTTCTTGTGTTCATGCTTATTTCTTTTGGATGTATGTGGTAAATAAATAAAGGAACAAAGTAATAAGTTTTGCAAAACACTGATTCACCCCCCCTCTCAGTGTTCCTTAATTTCAACAATTGGTATCAGAGCAAGGTCCCTTGGAAAAAGTTTAACAACTTAAGGAAGATCTGGGAAGGTGTTTCAATAGGTTCATCCAGGTATTCAGATGGCATCAATAAACAACCTCAAGTTGCTTTAGAAGATCTTAATCAATCCAGAGCAGAAGCCAAAGAACTAAAAGAAAATCTTAAAGATGTCGATGATTTCATTCAGACTTTAAGAGGGAAACTAAGCAAATCCAATGAAAAGAGGAGGGAGCTACTTCAGCAGTTAGAAAATCAGAATGAAGGCAATGATATGGATGAAGCTCTAAAGGAGAAAACAAAGGAGTGTGAGAAGCTGGCAAAAGAAGTTGTTGTCCTAAAACATGAGATGGAATCCGAAGTGATGAGGCTAACTAAGGAAATTGAAGAAAGGAAGAAGACTAAAGAAAAATTAAATCAATCTCTGAAAGAAAAAATAGAAGAGTGTTGCAGATTGGATAGATTAATTGGTCATCTAGAATCTGATCTACAAGAAACTAGGGATAATGAGGAACAACTTGAAAGGCAAATTGTTATTCTCAAACATGACCTAGAAGTTGCAAATGAATACAAAGAGAAGTTAAAGATAAGCTCAGCTAAACTTGAAGTGATGCTTGATAGTCATAAAATGGCAGATGATAAGCATGGTATGGGATATGAGAAAGGTGAAAGCTCTGGATTCGGTCAAAGAAATCCCAAATTAAGGAATCAAAGAAATAGACCTAGAAGACCTCCGGTAAGACAACCTAATGCCCAAAGGTATCCATCTTTCCATGGAAATTGTTTCAATTGCAACAAATTTGGTCATTGGGCTACTCAATGCAGAAGTAGAGTGAATCAAAGTGGTCCATCCTTCTCTAGTCAATGAGCTTCAATTGTAAAAGGAATGGTCATAGATCCAATGAATACAGAAGTATGATGATGAACTACTCTAACAATAGAAGAAATGTCAATTCTTTCAATGGCTACTATTTTGCATACAATAGATTTGGACACATGGCTAACTAGTGCAGATCAAGAGGAAATCAAATAAATGTTGTGTGCTTCAATTGCAACAGATCTGGTCATATTGCAAGATTATGCAGAAGCAGGAATGATGATAGAAAAGGTCTGGTAAACAAAAACCAAAATATGCAAGGACAAGATAAAGGCAAGGGTAAAGTAAATGTGAATGAGATCCAGAATGAAATGAACAAAACATGTGTAATGCCCCTCCAGTCTCATCTTGGATGTGCAGATGGTCTGGCTAAGGAGCATGAAGATGAAGGTAAAATAATAGGAATATTTAGGGTATGTTAGATAGTTGATGTTGTACATTATATGATGTTGGTAGATGCTACATTCATGTTGATGACATTCTTGATTATGCTCATGTGTGGTTTCATATGACAGTTGGTATGTTTTATCGATAATCTTTGTTGTGACACTAATAATTTATATGCTCTGACATTGTTTTACATTTAGGTGATTATGATGTTGATCTTGCTATGATTGTCATATGATAGAATTGATTTTTATGCGACTGATTCTGTATCATAGAATATTATGTTGTGATGTTTTATGTGGATTAATCTTATTGTGTGTATCATGCGATTATCTGATGATGGTTCTATTGACACATGAAATTGTACCCTGCTTGGAAGGACTCCAAGATTCTAATGACACAATGGGAATGATCGCGAGGTATGGGACCTTGCTTAAAGAGATTAGACCTCCAGAGAAGGCCGACTTCCTTGCCTGATTATCACCTAAAACTACTAGATTTTGGGGGGAAAAGGGAGAAGGAATTGTGTATGAGGAAAATTGACTATGATAAACTAACAAAATAAAAAACTAATAACATAAAGAGAACGAATCTAAATAAAAGCCATTACAAATAAATCAATGAAATATGAAAGCTTTTACCGAGATTTGTATTGTTCCCTTTGGATGAATGTGGATTGCTCAATAGTGCCACGAAACCATGGTTGCAACAAGCAAGTAAAGTGCTCAAAGATCAATGTTAAGAGATCGTGAAGTTGCTCAATCAATGCGATGTATGCTCAAAGATTAATGTTAAAGGATGCCTAAAAATTAGTGATCAAAGAGGATTTGTGAAGGATATGAGGGGGGTTTATATAGATTTCAACAAAGATCGATCAACGGTCTAGATAATTCAGAAGAATCAATGGAGGAGATAAAACAAATAACCATGATGAATGTGCACATCACATGTGTCAATCCATAAAGATATTTTTATTAAGATATGATGAAACCAAGATTGATTGAATAGATAACTCAACTTGTAATTTTGTCTTTTTTAGAGTTCTAAAAATAAGACTGATTGTGCACATGAGTTAACAAGATATTTTAAGAGGAATTGGAAGATAATTAAAATTAAATAAATAAATTTATTTAATTGTTTGTGCATGATAGAGGAACAGAGGATTATAAATAAAATATTTAATTTTATTTATTTTTAGGGGAAAAAGCAAATTAAATAAATAAATTTATTTAATTGTTTGTGCAAGATTAGAGGAATATAAAGATTATAAATAAAATACTTAATTTTATTTATTTTTAGAGTATTGAGATAATTTAAATAAATTTGCATGATTTATTTAAATTTAGAAGAACAATTGATTTAATTAAATAATGTAGAATTATTTAATTGTAGATAAAATAGAATTAGAGGAATTAATTAAATAATTGAATTTATTTAATTAATGGAGACTTGAAATTTGAAAGAGGATAATGATTTAATTAAATAATTAAAATTATTTAATTATGGAAGAATAAGGTTGATTTTATGAAAATTAATTAAATAAAGAAGATTTGTTTAATTAATGTTGAAAGTATGTGATTTAGAAGAAATAGAAGTAATTAATTAAATAATTAGATTATTTAATTAACACTGAATGCAGGTGATGTGACAAATTAGATGAAATACAAGTAGTGCGATGACTTGGTCATTTTAGGGTGTCTACATTTTGCCCCTCTTTGATGCAATGTAGTTTACAACGTTGCATCAAAGAAAATAATTGTTGAAGACATGGTACAATTTTTGTTTGATGCCCCAGTGTAGGTAGTTGCCCTAGCATATGCCCCCTCAAGCGGGAAGATAGCGAAGCGACAGGAGAACTAGATTGACGCTCAACTAGGCAAGTGCGCGAGTAGGTAGTAGAAAAAGGAATGGGTTGGGGAAGAGAAAATGAGGGTGGGAGACTATAAATAGGTCCCATGGGGACCACATTCCTCATTTGCATACTAAGAGTTTCTAAATTTAGAGTGTGTAGAGCCTCCAAACTTAGGGTGTGAGAGTTGAGTGGAAGGAGCTGACATCGAGGAGAGATGCCGATTCCAGTGCACAAGCATCAGGCGGAGCTAGTGCGGACATACGGGAGGCCAGTAAGAGCTCCAGTAGCGGTAAGTGTCTGAAAACCTCATTTTATTTTAATGTTTTAGGGCGGTTTAGGGCTAGGTTTAGGGAGGTTTCTTAGGTCAGCGAAAAGTGCTTTAGGATAGAATGGCACTATTGGCGGTCAGGTTAGGCGTTGTGCTATTGGTAGAGTTAAAGTGCTTTTGGTTTTAGGGCTCTGTGCCGCAGCGCGATTCGTATAAAGCCACAATGCTCTTGGTAGAGCAGTGCAGTGCTATTGGTTGCAAACGAAAGTGCAGTTGGTAGGGAAGGAGTAAAATCACGTCGCCTTTGTGCATATAGTGAGGTGCGGTTGGAGGTCTAGCGAAGCACCTTTGTTGAAAATAAGTTGCATGTGCTGCAAAAAACAAAGCGCCTTTGTAGGATTAGTAAGGCGCGTGTGGTAATACAGTGTAGTGCTCTTGTGGAAATCAAGGCACCTTTGGTTTGGATAGAAGAATGAGATAGGTAGGGTTGATCGAAGGGTTGACTACCCTAGTTTAGAAAAGGGGAGAGTTGGTCCTAGGGTTGGTGGCATAAGATAGCTATAGGTAGGACTTGGGGGATATGGTAGAGAAGGACTGACAAGTGGTTTGCTTGGATGCAGAGGATGATGCCGCCACTAATGTCGAGGGAGCGACACCACGCGATAGCACATGAGGTAGTACAATTATCATGGGAGGAGGATGCGTTCCTAGAGCACATGGGATTATGGCATGTCACACACTTGACACATATTAGGGCAAATCTCACCCTAGTGACAGTAGTGGTAGAGAGATACCATAGTGAGACATGTTCATTTCACTTTCTGACAAGGGAGGCTACAGTGACACTGGAGGATGTGTATCGCATCCTCAGGATTTGGATTGATAGGGAGTGGGTTGACTTTGACCCAGCATGAGGTGAGGTGGGCTTGGTAGAGGTATTCTATACAAATGACCTGAGGATAGATGATGGTGAGATACGGTGGGTAGACGTCCCGAGACTCTGCAACTGGATCAGATGGATAGTTGCATCATTGATTGGAGGCTTCTTATGCCCAAACAAACGATCCAAAAGACTATCAGTTGGATGGGGCATAGTACTATCGAGGATGTTCACACATGGGACACAGTATGCATGGGGGCCTTGTGTGCTTGGATAGCTGTATCAAGACATGCATGACTGCATTTACAGGAGAGGCAGGAGTCTTTCAGCAGGAGTTACTCTTCTACAGGTGTGGGCATGGGAGCACATCCCAGTGATCAGACCCCTTACACAGCATTGCCAAGAGAGGGGGGAGCCGTACACATTCTTGTACGAGGGAGTCATCACACATAGGAGGCTTGGTTCTGTTAACTACAGGAGGCGGCAGATCGATGAGATGGACATATTCATTTGGAGGCCTTGGCTGTTGTACGAGGAGTGGGAGGATGAGCATGAGCAGCTTATGTACTGTAGACAGGCTCGATATCTATTTGGGAGGCGGATAGACACCATAGACAGATACCTGCCAAAGTAGGTACTTAGGCAATTTAGATTGCCACAGGGGTTGCCAGTTGGAGAGGTGACACATGCGAGGACTCAGTGGGAGGCAGGGGACTAGGATGCAGAGATTCCCATAGCTACAGCATTGGCAGAGTTACGGGGACTTGTCCCAGTGAGATGGGATTGGGATATAGGACTGGCAAATTTGGGGACACTGCCAGAGTATGATAAGTACTGGCAGACACACAGGCCAGTGTGGTTGACTACACCAGGTGTGGCAGGGGCAGTGGGGGAGGTACTAGTCCCAGGGGCAGAGGCCAGGATGAGGTGATAGGCCAGAGCGGTGAGACAACAGGTAGTTGGGGTGGCCGGAGGCTAGCCAGCAGATGTGGAGATGGTGGAGGAGGGGGATCTAGTCGTAGAGACTGATTTATAGCAAGCCGAGTAGCTCTTATGGGAGGAGATAGCCCGGAGGACTCAACTAGAGCTCCAGATGGTGAGATTGAGGAGAGACAAGGATGCAGTGAGGGCAGAGGTGAGACAGGCCGAGGCCTTAGCACAGGTGCAGACACAGGTAGCAGCAGCAGCACAGACAGCCCTAGCACACGCACATGCACAGTTACAGATCCAAGCACAGGCACAAGCACTAGTATAGGTACAGGCACCGGCTGCACTAGCAGTGGATTACGGGTAGCTAGCCCAGGTGACAAGGGAGAGAGATGCAAAGGCCACATTACATAGAGTGAGACGGGAGAGAGACGAGGCATGCCGTGCACTAGGTGTCGATTAGAGGACCTTATACAATGAGCTCATTCGGGTGTAGGGAGAGCTAGTATCAGTAGGTAGAGAGAGGCTGAGTATTATAGGGGTCTCTATGCGGGCACGGTGCCAGCGACGCAGCAAGAGCCGAGCTAAAGAGATAGGAGTAGGTCTGAAGCATCCGGGTCTTGCAAGACAGGGCAGTCACTATCCTCAGTTAGAGGACTAGTTGTGACACCAGGGGGAGGAGGACCAGCAGGGGGACCTACATCGAGCACAGGTGGAGGACAGGGGCCACAGCAAGAGGGGAGCTCTACCCACTAGAGCACATACATTTGTATATTGTACCATTTTGTATCATTTTGTACCATTTTGTACTATTTTGTACTGATGCCTACGTGCATCGTGATGTATATATTGCAGGCCCTTGATAGCCTTGATGTACTGTATTGATGTATAAATGGACTATCTGATATATGATGATCTATTCTACTCACTGATGTTCATGCTTGTATATATGCACTTCTTTATGTCATGGATGTGATGATATGTATGTAGGATTATGGATTTATGTGATGATGTATATTTGTGTATATGATGCTTATAGATGTATGATGATAGAGATGTATGATGATATAGATGCTATGACTTGTGATATCTAACATATGGGTTTTGCAGATATGCACCAGAGAGAAGAAAAAAGGAGATACTATGACCTATGATATGTAATATGTGGGTTTTGCAGATATGCACCAAAGAGAAGAAAAGAAAAAAAAAGATGGAAGACAGAGACTGTTTGATCGATCTTTGCAATGAAAATGATATAAAGGGTGTTGTGAATGGATGAATGATGAGCTTGTTGCATTGGTTTCACAATTGTATATAAAGAGCAATCCTTATTTTTTGATATAGCATGTGGATAGTTCACCACCAAGGTATAAAAGACCAAGGTATTGTGATATCTGAGTGCATGGACATTGACTCTGCAAGCAAGTGGTTTGAACTTAGATCCTCTAGACATAATATGACCTTGTTGGTACATGTGAATGAGCCATAGTCTTTGAACATAAAATAAACTTTAATACATGTAAATGCAAGAAGCATATTAATATGTAAGAGGCTAGGTCATAACACACACAAGATAAATATGCTGCCAAGAAAGATGCTAAAGATCATTCCTCAAACATGGCACACAAAAGCAATGACTATGCCCCTAATCCGTACTGCATCGCAACATACCAAGATTATAGATAAATCAAGGTAGCCTTGGGTAATGGACAAAGGTGCAAAAGATAAACCATAAAGCAAATTGACTGACTTCGAAAGTAAGCATACAGCCAACATATTTTCTTGCCAAAGAGGTTGCTCAGGGTAGATTGGATAGGAAAGATAACAGCCTTATCGTAGGAGCTATGTGTCCATTAAAGGGGGCTATCTACCTAAAAAGACAATGTCTTGCTATAGGAAATGCCACATGTCGCAGGAGACGTGTGTGTTGGTCTTGACAATGGAACACTCATGTAGAAGACAAGCTTGTTGATGTGGTGCTTTGGTTAAGCTAGATTTAGCTGATATTGGCAATCAGAACAGTAGGACAGTAGATGACTCTAGAAGAAAGTTGCCTTGCCTCAGGCTTGTTAAGGACTTTTGCTTTGAAAGGATGCGCTAGCCTGCTGCTTGAGTTAGTCAAGTCGAGGTGAATGGATTTTGACACATGGAAGACCAGAAAGGTGGAATGCTAATGGATTGAAACGGGTGGAGAATGATGAATCATATGTGCCTGAGTACTCGATACATCCTTCATATTCTAGACTGCCTACATACCTTGTTTCCACGGGATCAAGGCACATTACGAGGAAAGATGAAAAATGATAATATGTACTTCTAGATAGAGTGATGAGTGGGTCAAGGTGGTGAGGAGGAGATCTTATGTACTTGAGTACTAGAAACTTCCTTCATATTCTAGACTGCCTACATACCCATATCCATGGGATCAAGGTACCTTAAGATTGAGAAGATGATAATATGTAGTTCTGGTTGGTTCCGTTGATGTAGAAAAAGTGTTTGAGAAGATAACAGCCTTATCGTAGGAGCAATGTGTCCGTTAAAGGGTGTTATCTGCGGAAAGGAGAAAAGATTGAAGTGTTTTGCGAACTATGAACAAGGAACCACTCCTAGACCTAGGTTAAGGAAAGAGTTGTCCCCATTCCGGTAGAGGAATATGCATGGATGACTGATGAAGAAGACATAGAAATCTTGGACTTAGGATAAGACAGTGTTAACTGTAGACATAGATCAAGACGTGGGATGATGACAATGGACATTGACAAATTTCCAAGCTATACTAGATAGGGAGATGGAAATGCAAACAAGGTCAATGGTTTTATTATGGATGGATGGATGAAGCTTATTGTGAAATGGACATGGAATGAGCATGAATCGATACATGATGGATGCTAACTCTACACATAGCGCTTGTTTGCCAGGTTTTCACTATGGTACCTATCCAAGGTGCCTGTTTACCAGGTTTTCACCAGAGGACGGATTATTTTGTGTTTTTCCTTTTTTTCTTCTTTTTTTTTTGGAATACTCTGAGGATTAGGCATGGAACTTCTTGAGATGAACACTGTTAAGTGGCTCGTCTAGAGGAATGCCGTTAGGTGTAGCTAAAGTATAAGCTCCTGATCCATATGCTGCTGTGATAATAAAGGGACCTAGCTAGTTAGGCTCAAACTTGCCCTTTTTTTCTCAGTCTGCTTGATTTCTTTGATTCTCTTTGAGGACAAGATC
The DNA here is from genome assembly GCA_027924645.1 of Cunninghamia lanceolata. Classification (NCBI taxonomy): domain Eukaryota; kingdom Viridiplantae; phylum Streptophyta; class Pinopsida; order Cupressales; family Cupressaceae; genus Cunninghamia; species Cunninghamia lanceolata. The sequence continues at coordinate 9,050,185 of BSBN01000082.1, forward strand.
ACCAACTTGGAACCGTCTTTCTTTGATCTTTTTGTTGTAATTACGTCGGAGGCAGTTTTGATAGACATGGAGATGATTAAGCGCGGCAAGGCGCCTCTCATCTTGTAGTTCTAGCTCAGCTAATCTAGAAGTGCAATACTCCTCTCCGCTGATTAGGTCCTGCATGGATACTCTGAGGAATGGGATCTCGACCTCTATCGGTAGGATGGCTTCAGAGCCATAGACCAAGGCATAGGGTGTGGCACCAGTTGGTGTTCTGATACTAGTGCGGTAGGCCCATAGGGCAGGATTGAGTTGCAAGTGCCAATCACGACCAGCTTCATTGATTGTTTTCTTGAGGATTTTGAGAATGGTTTTATTGGAAGCCTTAGCTTGGCTGTTACTCTGTGGATAGTAGGGAGTTAAAAAGTGATGTTGGATATTGTATTGTGTGCACAAGGCATGGACATCTTGATTCTTGAATGGTCTCCCATTATCAGTGACAATGGCTTGGGGAATACCATACCGACAAATGAGGTAGTTAAGGATAAACTTGGCTATTTGCTTACCAGTGATATAGGTAATGGGAATGGCTTCCACCCACTTCGTGAAATACTCAGTGGTGGTAATGATGAACTTATGGTCATTGGAAGAGGATGGGTGGAGTTGTCCTACAAGGTCGAGACCCCATTGAGAAAAAGGCCATGGAGTTGTCACAGGTTGTAGTTCATGAGCTGGTGCGTGAATCAAATCTCCGTGCTGCTGGCATTGTAGACACTTCTTAGCAAACTGTACAGCATCATGCTCTATTGTAGGCTAGTAGTAACCTGTTCTGAGTATCTTCTTAGAGAGATTAGGACTGGTAGAATGTGCGCCACAGACACCTTCGTGTATGTATCGTAAGGTAACTTCAGCTTCTTCCGCGTTAAGACATCATAAGAGGATACCATCAAGACTCTGGCGATATAGTGCATCACCCAGAATGATGTAAAGGGAGGATCGATGGATAAAGGTTTTGCATTGGGTGGATGATAGGTTAGGGGGAAAGGTATGGTGTTTAAGGTATTCATAGATATCTTCGTACCATGGGGAATTGGGACCAACAAGTTCGCAAATGATTTCAGTAACAGGAACATCGACGAATGGTATCAACAATTGCTCGATCAAGAATTTGCATTTCTGTGTATTAGCAGGCATGTCAATCAGTGACCCTACAGAAGCCATAGAATCTGCATCCTTATTATGCTCTCTTGGAATTTGCTCAAATGTGATGCTAGAAAAGTGTGGTTTGCAGGCATCCACTAGCTGCTTGTAGGGGACCAGCTTTTCATCTTTTGTTTGGTACTCATCTATGACTTGTCAAATGACTAGTTGTGAGTCTCCATATACCTGTAATTCTGTGATGTCCCATTGAACTGTTGTATTGAGACCTATGAGGAGTGCTTCATACTCAGAAATGTTGTTGGTGCAAGGGAATGCAAGTCGATATGACTTTAGAATATAGTCATTTTGAGGTGTGACAAATAAGATGTTGGCCTGTGATCCATGCTGTGTGTAGGAACCATCAAAGTACAACTTGCACATTATTGAGTTGGAAAGAGTGAAGAGATTCTCATCCAGAAAGTCTGCTACCATAGGGTGTGTATCTGTCATGGGTGCTTCTGCTATTTGATCTGCAAGGGCTTGTCCTTTGATTGCTTTACAATCCACATACTCAATGTCAAACTCACTAAGGATCATGACCCATTTAGCTAGTCTGCCTGTAAGAGTTGCTTTTGCTAGTAGATACTTCAAGGGATCAATTTTGGCTACAAGATTTGTGTGTTGGTTCAACATGTAATGCCGCAACTTTTGGGAAGCAAACACTACTACTAAACAAGCTCTTTCCATCGGTGAATAATTGAGTTCATATCCCACCAAGGTTCTACTAATATAATAAATTGCATGCTCTTTTCCTATGTCATCATTTTGTGCTAGAAGGGCCCCTAGGGCCGAAGTTGTAGTTGAGATGTATAATATCAAAGGTTTATCAGCAACTGGTGGAACCAATACAGGAGGTGTAGCTAGATACTCTTTAAGTTGATCAAATGCTGCTTGACACTTATCGTCCCATCGAAATGAGACATCTTTTTGGAGTAAGTGTTGAAATGGTTGACATTTATCTGCTAGCTATGAGATGAAATGCCTAATGGATTGCAACCTTCCCTGAAGGCTCCTCAATGCTTTGAGATTCTTTGGTGGAGGCATCTTCACTATAGCCTTTACTTTTGTGGGGTCTACTTTAATACCTCTGCGAGATACAATGTATCCCAATAGCTTCCCTGATGTTACACCAAAGACACACTTCTTTGGATTGAGGCGTACTTGGTCTTTCTCGAACCTATCAAAGATCTGTCCTAGAACTTGTATGTGCTCTACCCTAGAAGATTTAGCTAGTATGTCATCCACATAGTCCTCCATGATATGATGAAAGAGATCATGGAATATCACTATCATTGTTCTTTGATAGGTTTCTCCTGCATTATTTAGACCAAATGACATGACACACCAACAATAGTTACCCCATGGACAAGTAAAAGTTGTTTTATGTTGACCTTCTTCTGCTATCCTTATCTAATTATAGCCTGAGAATCCATCCATGAGTGAAAGCATTTCATGACCTGCTGTCAAGTCTACTATAATATCAATGTTCGGTAATGGAAAGTCATCTTTGGGACATGCTTTGTTGAGATCTCTAAAATCATTACACATGCGGATGCGCCCATTGGGTTTAGACACATGTACAATGTTTGATACCCAGTCTGAATAATCAATAGGTCATATGAACTTTGCATCTACAGCTTCTATATTTCCACTTTTACCAAGAGGGCTATCTGTGGGTGCATCTTTCTTAGCTTTTGCTTGACTGGTTTCACTTTTGGATCAACTGTAAGATAATGAACTACTAGCTTAGGGTCTAGCCTTGGCATATCAGCATATGTCCATGAAAAGTTGATGGTTCTTTGTAGGAAGAAATTGTTAAGATTCATGTGCTCTATTTCTAATAATGATGCTACTAGGAATGTGGTCTTTGGATTTTGCTCTGTGCCAAGGTTTATCTCTGTAGAATCTTCCACTAGGAGAGCTGACTTCTCTTGATACTTAGATGGTAGGGGAAGGTCAAATCCTCCATCCTTAGGTGCCATAGTTGGGTTTTCACCTTTGTATACGTCCTTTGTTTTTACTATTTTGTGATCGGGAGGTGCCACAGTGTGGTTTTCACCTAGAGATCTTTCTCTATTTTTACTTTTGCGACTCGAGGATTTGGCATTCTCACCAAAATAAGTTGTTGGCTCTAGTTCCATTACAAAACCTACTTTATGATCTCCAAGAGGGATACCTTCCCAAAGTCCCATGAACTCAACTATAGCTTCATCATTCTAAAATACATCTATAACGGGGGACCCTTGTTGGTCCCAATCAATAAGTTCAGGATAGACAAGTGTTACATTTTGGGTGTTTGTGGTGGAGGTTAAGGATACGGATGATAGCATAAAGATGGAGGATTTTGCAAATAGGTTGGTCATATGGAGGGAAGAGTCATCAATAGTATCCTCATTAGACGTTGACCCAGCGAGAAGAGTTTCGGCTACCTCGTCAAGGATATACTTGATGTCCAAAGCGTGCGGTACCTTTCTACCAAATCCTAACCCCTTCTTGTCTAGTTTCTTCGTCACTATAATGGGCTCCATTGTTCATTGATTATGTTTTCCAAGGCCACCTTTACCTTTATAGCCCATGTTTTTGACTATCCTTAAGCCATTGCCATATTGCTTGACTGGTATTGTGACTAGTTCTTTCTCCTTATAGAGCCAAGAAGAAATGTCCTCAATAGTTTCCTCTTCCAATAATTTTCCCTATTGGAATTGGGTTAGAAATGTTGGGGGAGGAATAGCTACTTTTTTAGTTGCTTTGGCAATGGGTGGTTGGCTGTAAGATTTAGGGGATAAAGGCATCTACCCTACACAACAAGATTTTAAGATATCATAGGTTCCAAAACCTATGTCACGGATGTGAGCTTTGATTTCAAGAAGAGGAGTAGGTTCACTTGTAGAGGCTTGTGTCAGAGTTTCAGGATCAACATATAGTGGGGATTCAAGGGCTTTTTCATTTTTAGGCACTTGGTTGCAATTCTTATAACTACCTTAAGGCATGGCAAAATTCAAAAGGATTGGGGTCTCCTGGGATAGTGATCTCCATACCATTGTATGGGAACTTTAGAGACTAATGGTACATGGAGGGAACAACTTTCATTGCATGGATCCATAGGCGGCCTAGGATAATGTTGTAAGGCAGTTCAATATCAATGACTTGGCACCTGGTTTCAAGGATGACAGGGCCCAGTTGTATAGGCAAGTGAATAACACCTTCTGAACGGCGTTCAACATCATCATATCCCTTGATTGTAATACTTTGATCAATGTTGACATGATCCTCAGAGTATCCCAATTGCTTAAGTAACTTTAAAGAACAGATGTTGAGACTAGCACCACCATCTATGAGTATACGTTTGATTTTGCGCTTATGGATGAGAACCTCAATATGAAGGGCATCATTGTGACATGGATCATGGGATGGGAGGTCTTTCTCAGAGAAGACCACATTGTAGGGTGAGGCAATGTTACCTACTATAGCTGAGAAATCGATGACTACGATGTTGTTAGGAACTGAAGACTCTTGGAGGGCTTTTTCTAGCATGACTCAATGTGCAGGTGATGACCAGAGGAGGTCCAAGATGGAGATCTGTGTTGGTGTTTTCCCTAGATGTTTGAAAAGATTATAATCAGATTGAGCTGGGGGACTGGGTGTTGGACCACGAATGGTGACACGACCACAATGAGTAGTAACTACAAAATCCATAGATTTGCCTTTGATTGTGAGGGTAGACACACAACTCTCTTCAAAATGACCCACAATGGAGTCAAAGGAAGTGGATGCATGATTGACGCCTTTACCTTTATCCTAAGGAGGAGGAGGACCATGGTGAGGGAAAGGTTCCCTGTACATGTTGAGGTCCTTGTTCGCATGTTGAGCTGGTGGTTCATCTCCAAAAGAGATTTGGTTGCCTTCGATGAGATTTTTGATTAGGTGCTTAAGTTTCATGCATGATGCATTTATGTGCCCTTTGCTCCTATGGAATTCACAATATTCATTTTCTCTGTATCGTGTAGTTTTGTAAACCGGTTTGCCATATGGGGGAGCATCAAGTAAGGTGATGAGCCCTTTGTGTAAAAGCTTATGTAGGACCGATTCGATGGGCTCTCCCAAGGGAGTGAATTGACGCTGCGGAGGGTAATCTTGTTGAGGCCGCTCTTGTTGTCATTGTTGGTTTTGATAAGGTTGTCTTTGTTGCTTTTGTTGAGGTAGAGCTTGATTTGGTTTGGAAAACTGCAGTGGTGTTTGCAATGTTTGAACATGTTTAGAATCAACCACCCCATCATTGACCACATTTTTATTCTTGTTCCAAAACTTGGGTTTATCATTTGTCTATTGATGAACAGCATTGTCCTTCGTTTCTTTGAAGATTTTGACCATGCCCTTAGCAATGAGGGCCTTTTCGATGTTGATTCCCTTGTATGTGATTTCATCGAAGGTTGTAGCACTAAGAATTTGCAAATGGAAACCTAACTCATGGTTGAGGTTCTGCACAAATATGCTAACAAGCTGTTTCTCAGGAATCTTGAAAGGGAATTTGCTAGCCTTTTGTCTCCATCGTTGAAGGAAAGAAATGAAAGTTTCACCATTTTTCTGTTTATTGTTGCATAGATTAGTCATGGAGATCTCATGCTCTGCGTTATAGGAAAAATGGGTGGTGAATTTCTCTGCTAGCTCGTTAAAAGACTTAATTCCCGTGGGTAAGTGTGAGAGCCATTCTATAGCTTGACCTCCAAGACTGCAAGGAAAGAGACGCATAAGATATGTGTCATTATGTGAGACCTCGAAGCAAGCAAGATAGAATTCCCTAAGATGGTCTTTTGGGTCACCTTTTCCTTTATATTTATCAAACTTGGGAATAGTGAAATTTTGAGGAAAAGGGATCATGGGTAATGACCGATCAAAAGGGTAGGGACACACTTCCTCTAAAGAGAAGGTCTTCTTGGTGTGGCCAAATGTAAGATCAGATAGTTGTTGTTGAACTTCCTCAATTTTTAACTCCATCATTGTGGGAGGGGTTGGAAACATCTCCTGTTGTCCTAGAAGTGGTTGTTGTTGCCCATACGGAAGATTGTAGTGTAAGCCATGGGCACTAGTGCTATAAGGGTCATATGATTGGTTGGGGTCGTATGCATTGTATGTTGGATTGAGATTGGGTTGGAATTGGATGTTTTGATTAGGAGGTGGGCGCATCGCTAGGTAAGAATGTTGGCTTTGAGATGGTTGGAGAAAAGAATGTGGGGGTGGAAAGCTAAAGTTCATTGGATTAGATTGCGATTGCGACACATAGCTTTGGGAGATTTGATGTTGGGAATGTTGAGGGTGGATAGGCAAGGTGTTGAAAAAGTTTAGCGTTGATGATCGAAGTGGAGGAGGGACATAGGTAGATGTGATTTGTGATGGTTGAGGTTGATTGAATATAAGTGTAGAAGAATGCTGTGGTTGGGACTGCATGACTCTAGCTGGCTGAGAGACATGAAGGTTTGATGATATGGGAGGTGGTATTTGTTGAGACCCTTGTTGCATGGCTAAATAGTTGTTCCTCGGATTGTAATTTAGTGGGAAACCTATTCGTGATGGGGTAACCAAAATTCCACTTGCGATTGGTGTGGACACTTTAGGAGCTTGTTGTTGTTTGATTGAGCTATAGTGACTTGTTTGGCTAGTTCTGCTTGACGATGTAGAGTCTCCTGTTTGTGTTTGTAGATTTCCATAGGAGTTAGAAGCTTGTAAGCTTTGTTTTGAAAAAGGCGTGGTCACTGTTGACATGGTTTGCACTACTTGTATAGTGTCTTGGGTGTTGTTAGGCTCACTAAGCGTGGATAGATCAAAACCTTTGGGTAATTTAGCTCCTTGCTTTGCTAGCAAGCGAAAGAAATGATCTTGGTTTTCACTAAGGATTTTGTCAAAGGCGGCTATGGCTCTAGGATCTTGTATGAATTCGTCAAGATCTTGCCCATCTTCTTAAGAGGATTGACCTATTTCAAAGTCTCGCTCTTCTTGAGATGGGGCTAGATCTGTAGTATAACCTTGTGGGACAAAATCTGAAGGCAAGCTGGTGATATAGTGAGGTGTGCTTTCCAAAGGGACCCTACCTTCCTAAGATGGGACTTGATCAATAGTATATCCTTGTGGCACAAAATCTGGAGGCAATTCTGTGGTATAGTGAGGTGTACTTACCAAAGGGACCCTACCTTCTTGAGGAGTGATAGGGCGGTCCAGCTGTGGCATGTTGGGAGAGTTGGTAGATCTTTCCATGTGTGTTCTACGAGTAACCTTGGGAGTAATGTTGATTCGACCTGATTGCAGTGTGTGAGGAGGTGATTTACGCTTCCTAGGGACAACTTGCTTGGACTTTATAGTTTGCTAGAGCCTAGTGGTTACCATGGAATACACTAGGACAAAAGGTAATGCAGAGATTTTGCTTGTGGTTTGAGACAAGACAAACTCTTGATGCACAACTCACTGAACCAAAGGCACTATACTGTTCGACTAGAGGCGCTGGACTGTACAACCAAAAGCATGCTATTGTAATACCAAAGGTGATGGACTGAGCTACCAAAGGCAAGGTACTGCTATACCAAAGGCGGGCTACGATGATCAAAAGCAAGCTACTGTACCACCAAGGGAGAGCTGTTGTAATACCAAAGGCGCTGAAGTAGTGTCTGATGCTCAAAAAAGGCAAATTTGATAGATTTGGTTTTGGGTTCTGATTGAATTTGCTTTGGCAAGACAAAACACAGCAAATAGAATGGCAAAAAGGGACTAACACAACAGATAGTGTATGTTTGAGGCCCACAAAAAAGCCCAATGTTTCCACAAGTATAAGACGATTGCAATCAATAACAAGCACTTTTTATCCCTAGAGACAAGGTTTCATTACAGTAGATCAGCTCATAGCTTAATACTCCATCGATAAAAATGTCATTCCATAAAGGTGTCAGACATTTAGTATCTTTGCGAGAGACGATAGGTAGGGATATCTCACCCTCCCCTTGGAAAGCTCAAGTAGGTCACAAGAGCTTTATGGCCAAGGGAATACTATCTCTTCTCAAGGGAGCCAATGGTGAGTATCTTAAGGGCTTAAATTGATTCCCCTTGCACTGATGATTACTGCAATGTTCAGAGGTAGATCAGGTAGTCTCTATCTAGAATGGTTCTTAGTAACTTTGAGGGACCAATGCCTTACGAGCAATGCAATAAGCTACTAAAAGTTTTAACCAATCCTACTAAGAGTATCAAACACTTCACTCAATGTAAAAATTGTTTCCACGAAGAGCTAGTACACCTCTTTTCAGTTTGGCACCACAAGGTAAGGCTGACTTCGGTTAGGACTTGGCTTTCACCTTATCCCTCTTATATAGCGGTTCAAAGGAAAACTCCGCTTAGGGTCGTCCCTTTTGGATGAAGCGCAATCCAAAAGAAGACCCTTCTAAAGAAAGTACTAAAATGTAAGAGCAAGCACGTCAAACAAAGGTTCACTTGTCCCGTTATAAGAAAAATAAGGTGCAACTAAATTAGGTAAACACACGTTTGTAGTTGTCAATTGTCCTTTATGAAATTGAAGTGTTTGGCATTCATGTCCATTATCCCTTAGAAAATTGAGGTGTTTTCGCATACATGTCCATTGTCCCTTAAGAAAAGCAGTATGTTCCTAAGACTTAGATTGCCGAAATGATTTGTTCAATTATCCCTTAAGAAGGCAATATGTTTCTAAGACTTAGTGAGATAAATCAAGATTTCTTCACCACTCATCCTGTATGAACATATTAGAAAAGCCTATTTGCTTTGTGTGAATGATAAGAAGTTGCAACAAGTCAATTAGTTCCACCAAAACTCATAAGTTAGCAAAAATAAAAACAAATTGACCAAAAGTGTTGTACTATTTTACCGAAAGCGATTTACTGTGAACCGAAAGCGACTTACTATGAACCGAAAGTGCTTCACTGTGATACCAAAAGTGGCTTACTATGTTACCAAACGCACTAAAATAGACCCACAAGCGACTTACTGTGTTTACCAAATGCATTGAAGCAGACCCAGAAGCATCCTATTATGCTGCCGGAAGCATAGTACTGTATAACCAACAGCGCTGCACAAGACTCAGATCCAAAAAAAGTTATATTTTGTCAAAATAGCTAATTCCATATATGATTTCATGTTAGATTTTAATGTTCTGAGAAGTAATATTTGATAGATCTGTATCCTGAAATCAAGAAAACTCAAAAAGGTGTCGCAAATAGATAGGTTAACTCAAGTATTGAAGATACCCTTAAATACATCAGCTTAGGAAGTATCAAAGATAGTTGAAAGACAAATAAATCAGCTTGTCAGTCAAATCAATGATAGTTAAGTGAGTAAAAACACTGCAAAAATCACCAAAATAAGGTCAGAAAAACTTAATTTTCCAAAAGCGCTCTACGATACTACCAATAGCACTGGACTGTTTCACCAAAAGCGTGGCTCTGTGTTACCAGGAGCACCACAGTATCGCCCGAGGGTGCTGTACTGTGCCTCCAGAAGCGCTTTAGGATACTGCCAAAAGTGGTTTTCTGTGTCTTTTGCGTTGTTCCGTACTATACTTAAAAAAAATTAATTTCTCAAAGAAAAAGAGGGATTAGTGGGTCCCACCGGGTGTACCAGAATGTGTATGAGAAAAATTGACTATGATAAACTAACAAAATCAAAAACCAATAACATAAAGAGAATGAATATAAATAAAAGCCATTACAAATAAATCAATGAAATATGAAAGCTTTTACCGAGATTTGTATTGTTCCCTTTGGATGAATGTGGATTGCTCAATAGTGCTGTGAAACAATGGTTGCAACAAACAAGTAAAGTGCTCAAAGATCAATGTTAAGAGATCGTGAAGTTACTCAAACGATGCGATGTATGCTCAAAGCGTTGTTAAAGGATGCCTGAGAATAAGTGATCGAAGAGGATTTGTGAATGATATGTGGGGGGTTTATATAGATTTCAACAAAGATCGATCAACGGTCTAGATAATTCAGAAGAATCAATGGAGGAGATAAAACAAATAACCATGATAAATGTGCACACGACATGTGTCAATCCATAAGGATATTTTTATTAAGATATGATGAAAACAAGATTGATTGAATAGATAACTCAACTTGTAATTTTATCTTTTTTAGAGTTCTAAAAATAAGACTGATTGTGCACATGAGTTAACAAGATATTTTAAGAGGAACTGGAAGATAACTAAAATTAAATAAATAAATTTATTTAATTGTTTGTGCATGATAGAGGAACAAAGGATTATAAATAAAATATTTGATTTTATTTATTTTTAGGGGAAAAAGCAAATTAAATAAATAAATTTATTTAATTGTTTGTGCAAGATTAGAGGAATATGAAGATTATAAATAAAATACTTAATTTTATTTATTTTTAGAGTATTGAGATAATTTAAATAAATTTGCATGATTTATTTAAATTTAGAAGAACAATTGATTTAATTAAATAATGTAGAATTATTTAATTGTAGATAAGATAGAATTGGAGGAATTAATTAAATAATTAGATTTATTTAATTAATGGAGACTTGAAATTTGAAAGAGGATAATGATTTAATTAAATAATTAAAATTATTTAATCGTGGAAGAATAAGGTTGATTTAATAAAAATTAATTAAATAAAGAAGATTTGTTTAATTAATGTTGAAAGTATGTGATTGAGAAGAAATAGAAGTAATTAATTAAATAATTAGATTATTTAATTAACACTGAATGTAGGTGATGTGACAGATTAGATGAAATACAAGTAGTGCGACGACTTGGTCATTTTAGGGTGTCTACAGGAATGCTTTAAAATGAAGATGAAAACTTGAAAGCAAAGGGTGATGCACCAGACATATTAAAAGAGACTTCCACAACACTGAGAAAATACACAATATAATCAGACACAGCAAGTAAACATACACAGATTAGATAATTCTAGCAGAGGTAAGGAGCAATAGGGTTGAGAGGAACAGAATGTTCACAGGCAACCTCATGCAGATTCACACAGAACTAGAAAATCAGCAAAGGGGGTAAAATAACTTGCATATATCCAATGAAAAGGCAAGGTTACGGTATATGAAATCTCTGTTTGGAAATAGAAAGACTAGAATGCCAAAAAATTTCCAACCTTATTTACATCATTCGAATGCATATATATAGCAATTCAAGAATGCTCTAAGTCAGTTACAAAATTCACTCAAAGAGCTACAGTAGGAAAAATATCTTTTCCAAACATCCAACTGCAAGGAGTTATGGTGCAAAAGATCTGGAATTGATGCAGATGGAAGATATTTTTAGTCTTCAATGCAATCTGCTGCATCATCAATCTGCTCCCCTGAAACGGTGGAAGATATTTTGGCATTAAATGCAAGCAGCTTGTGTGTCTATCTTCAACCATGATTGTATGCAACATCTGGAAAAAGGTGGTGGAGAGATATCTTTTATCATCAATGCGAGCTGCTCCCTCAACCTACAGCAATGAATGCAAGAAATATCTGCATCTGCCCCAAAATGGTTGCTGAAATGTCAACTCGACCAACATGCAGATCCAGATCCAAAACCAAAAGTGAGAAAAAATGCTCCTGAAAACCCCGACAAATGAAAGAGGAGGCAAAAATAAGCACTTTTGCCTCTTGCAACATGTGAAAATTTGCTAAGATGGAGGAGATACAGGCGGTCAAAGTTTTGGTCAACCGCCTGTATATATCGTTTTGCATCTGTGTGTATATCGCTATCTAAAAATTGCATTTGTATGTGCAAAGCACCTTGTATTAGGCTGTATCGGACTATAGGAATGACCCTCAGTTGAGCCGCCGATGTATGAAGTCATGCCGAAACTTCCTTTGTATATGCTCTACTTTTGATGCCTAAACGCTCTTTTGAAGATGCCCTGTAGAATATGCATTTGAATCCGTCTTTGTATGCTTCTCCTTATGAGGGATATGATGGTGACGTCACCATCATGGATGAGCCTTATTAAAACGTGACAGGATGGCGGCATCATCATATTGGGGTGATATGGAAAGATAGGGTGATATTTCGGATATCAAGATGATATTACGGATATCGGGGTGATATGGAAAGATAGTGTGATATTTCAGATATCGGGGTGATATGGAAAGATAGGGTGATATTTCGGATATCGAGGTGATATTACAGATATCGGGGTGATATGGAAAGATAGGGTGATATTTCAAATATCGGGGTGATATTACAGAGATCACCCAATGTTTGGAATATCACCCGATATTTGGAATATCACCTGATATGTGAAAAATGACCCGTGTTAGAAATATCACCCCCCTGGAAAATTAGGTTTGACCAAAACATTGACCATTCATAACTTGCTTATTCTAGTGAATTTTAGGGTGATGTAAAAAGAAAACTTACCTATTTTTTCAAGCTCTTTCACATGGTAAGCTTCTTCAGGCAAGCTTCAAACTCTGAGACTTAGGTTCAGACCTCTAGATCACAAATATAGCTTACACTGGGGATTTGCACACTGACTGATGTTGCTTGAACTATTTGGCTCTGGACGGAGAAAAATGGGTCAACTGGTTCTTATTTAGTCGTTCAGTAACTAATTGCTATGTGTGTTGTGATTACATGTTTGATGTGATGGTGAAAGGAACAGTGTCACAGTACTCATGCGTGAGTACCCTGCTACACTGTGATTCCCTTTCACAGTGTATTTGACTATATATATATATTTGTTTGAATGTTTGGTTGTTGTAGGATGTAGGTACCAGGCATCGACTCCACCTGAATTGATAGGTCTGAGCATGTCTTAAACCTAATGGAAACTACTGAACAGAGATAACATGTGGTCCCCTAGTTAGCCATCATCCTTGAAAAGGATGAGTATCTAGTTTTACACCCAGTCAGTGTTGTCTATATGGGCATAACAGTCAGTCATTGTCATTGTGGTCATGCTTTTGATCGTGCATTGTGTTAGGTATTGTTTGGCATTTGGCTTATTTTGTTTAGAATTGTTTGATTGTTGCTTTGGTTAATTGTTGCATTAAAATAATATTATTAGTTATGAAAGCATTTTTGTTAAATAAATAAATATGTATAAATGTCTTTATGAGAATTTGAGTTTATGGAAATAAATAATAAAAAAATAATAATAAATGTAAATGCTAGCTAAAGATAAATAAATAAATTAATATAATTAAATGTTGTGTTAAGTGGCAATAAAAATAGATAATATTTATGAGTTGTCATAAAACTCCTATATAGTAAATACTAAATAAATAAGATAAAAAAATATATATTGTCTGGTCTGATGGTAAATGATAAAAAAAATACCAAATTGTGAGAAAGGGATTTAGGCAAAATTTATTTCCTTTAAAGGGAGAAATCTTCTAGAAGATATCGGGGGGATTTCTCTCTCATAATAATCTTTAGCAGATGGAACTTTTGGGGGGAGAGACTAGTTTGTGGCTGCAACAGTTGAACCCGGCATTGAATCTTCAGCCCAGTCAAGCAAGCGAAATCAGGTTCCTTTGGTTCTAATTTTTGTCTTAGTTTTTGGTTGAAGCAAATGTTTGATTTATGATTTTTCCTATTGATTATAATTTGTTTGAGAGGTTAGAAGCCTTGTTATCAGATCTAATTGTGCATGTATGTGTCATTGCATTTCTAGGAATCACCTATTGAAGTGACTGTCTACCTCTCACCCATTTCATCTCTATTTTAGCAGTCTGTTGTGTTAGCCATAACCTTACTTTTATGAACTGAGTTCCCCTAAATTTTTTATATATGGTGTACAACCTAGTTATCTAAATTATATCTAAAAATCATCCATACCCAGTTTTTCGTTTTGGAGATATGAATATTTTGTGACTGTCTACCTCTCACCAATTTCATCTCTGTTTTAGTAGTCTGTTGCATTAGCCATAATTTTATTTTTGTGAATTGGGTTCCTCTAAATTTTTTTATATATGGTGCATGACCTAGTTATCTAAATCATATCCAAAAATTGTTCATACCCAGTTTGTGGTTTTGGAGATATGAATATTTTGTGACTATCTACTTCTCACCCATTTCTCCTCTGTTTTAGCATTCTATTGCGTTAGCCATAACTTTATTTTTACAAACTAGGTTTCTCTAATTTTTTTATATATGGTGCACGGCCTAGATATCTAAATCATATCTAAAAATTAGCCATACCTAGTTTTTCATTTTTGAGATATGAATATTTTGTGACTATCTACCTCTCACCCATTTTGTCTCTATTAAAATAGTTAGTCGCGTCACCAATAACTCTATATTTTTGAACTGGGTTTCTCTAAGATTTTTCAACAAATTCATTTTGTGCATATCCTACGATCATTGTTTTCCATCATATGACTCTCTTTGAGGCATTCTACCAATCAGTCTATGTGCCTTGTCTATGCGTTCACATTTTGCATTGTTGGTAGCTTCTAAAGCCTTCTCAACAAAATCATTTTGTGTTGATGCTATCATATGCATGTAGTTAAAAGTGTGGTAGATTCAATGAAGATGTTAGATCTATAGGAATGTTTTGTTCTTCTGTATTCCTTTCCTCTCAAGCTAACCTTAGAACAAGGTCCTTTCATTGTAGCTTCGGGTTTTGTATATTGTGATTCTAACTAGTGTAAGATATTTATAGCATTCTAATATTATAGGCTTTTAGCCTTACTTATACAGTTATATTTAATTGTATTTACAAAATTGTCTAGATTATTAATGAAATCTACATCAGTGTAAATAGTGTAAATAATTGTTGTGTTTAATTTGTATGCCTTAGGGTTATTTGCATGTTGTTCGTAATCATTTTAATTAAATGAAATTAAAATAAGTCTTGAAAATTATTAGTTAAAATATTGTTACTCCTGGACACATATCTTATGATCATATTGTAACTGCTACTGGTGAATAGAAAGTTACAATTCTGTATTATTGAGATAGATTCACTTTATAATTGTTAGATGATTGATCATGCTTGGATTAATGTTACATTCCTTAAAATATTGTTGAAGGGTATTAGTTTATGATGTGCTTTGAGAGTGAATGTGATGTGAATCCATTGTGTTTTTAATGGTGTCAAGTGTTGTGTCATTTTGGGAAGTTATTTTCGAAGGCCTAGGAGGGTGTGATTATGTGGGGGTTGATTGTGTGGGGGTTGGCTATATGTGCATCATGTGATTTGAATGAACTGCATTCTTGAAATATTATCTCCTATTCATGTTAGTATGACACATGTGCAAGATGGTTAATTCCTTACTCAGTGTACCTATTCATGTGGTTATGATGACTGTGCAAGGTGGATAATGCCTTGCTTAGTGTACCTATTCATGTGGTTATGATAACTATGCAAGATAGGTAATGCCTTGCTTTGTGTAATGTGAAATGATGTATATTTGGTGTTGTAAATGTATCATGATGAGAAATGTGGTAGTTCATGCTTGGGTTTTGTTTTGGGCTTTGAGAATCTAGATGCAGTGAAGGGGGAGTGGCTTTCAATGTGGGGTTGGCGCCCAAAGTGGCTTGTCAGGGTAACCCATTGGAAGTTGTTAATCCAATGATAACTTAATAATAAATTTAGAGGGTTGGGTAGTTTTCACATTAATCAAGATAATTGGATGCCTCACTTATACCTGTAGTGCTCATTCAGGCTAAGGATGAGATGAGAAGGCCATGGTTGGCAAAATCAAATTCGTTGTCTTCACAAAAGGAATCTCGGTTCTGCATGTGTCACCCTATGGGGCTGGCGTCTAGTGAGAGACTGTCAGGGTAACCATAGATGGGGACCGGCGCCTAGCAAGAGACTGTCAGGGTAACCCATGGATGGGGGCCGATGTCTAGCTAAAGACTGTCAGGGTAACCCATGCTAGGACCATGCGATGACACTCATCCATACTGCAGTCTAGCATTCTCTAGTTGTGTTCTCCCCTTTATTTTATGAATGCCTCTGGAATTGATGTTTGAGTTACTTATGATGTCCTTATTGGCTTGTGTTGTTTTGAAGTCTTGTGTAGTCCATGCACCTGTTAGTCTACTGTCTTTCTTGATTGTTTTCTTAGTGGGACCTTATTGTTATCTCCTAGCACAGGGGGGTGGACCTTAGGGTTCCACATGGTCAGGTGCTTGTACTTTTATCTCCATTGGTTTCCCTTGTTGTTGTTCATGCGCGAGAAGGATATACCTTGTATGGCAGATTTTAGATCTTGCTCTAGCTTGAGGAGACATATACTTATGATCATGTTTCAGTCTTGTATATCAGTTGAGTCATGTACTGTTATCTTGATATATGTACTCCAATGTAATTTGTATAGTGATATTGTAAACAATGTAATGTTGTACTCTCTTGTAAAGGAACTTGTCTATGTACTCATGATCCTATGTGCAGGATCCTGATGTTACTTATCTAATGATATAATATGGAATTGTATGTGTTTATTTATCTAATGCAATTAGACTTAGAATGAACAATGTTTGTTAGTTAATTTATAATGTTGGTTAGATCTTGTTTTACTTCATTAGTAATGCAACTGTGGAACCCTAGAGGATAAAGCTTAATTTAAATGTTATGAATAAATATATGATTGTTGTTATTTCTTTCATTTAAAAAATATATATTTGACTTTTTTGTAAACTTAGTTGTGTTATCCTCTAGGTTCCTTGGTGGGGTGTTACAACATGGGTAAAGAAAGGTGAAGTGAATGATGGTGATGGGTCTGCATCAGAATTTGGTGCTGTTAATTCCTTTGGGAATTGAAAGAGAAGCTCTAGCTTAGGGGTAGCTGCATTGAAAATCTAATTCCCCCTACCAGGAAGTGGGTGCTTGAATTTGGCATGATTAATAAAGAAAGAGAAGCCTATTGTAGATCTATTGAAGCAAAATACAAAAGAAAAGAAGCTAATGTGATTGATTACGGAGGAAGTAAAGATTGATTGTATGTATAAACAGTGCAACCAGATGTATTAGGGCAGAGCATTTATTACAATGAAGAATTAGGTTTTGCAGAGGATAAAAGGTCATTTATTCAAACACTTGAATCACTTTGCATTCAAAGAGAACAAGGAGAAGAGCACCTGAGATGAAATTTTAGAGGTTTGAAGTACGAAGAATGATTTCAACACCTAACCCTAATTCTATGAGGAAAAAGGTACTTCTCTGTGAAGCTTTAAACTTGTAATCTTTTGAAATGGCTATACCTCTTGTTGTGAACATCGCTGAGTGACCTAGGCCAAAGTTTAAAAAGCACCCCTTCAAGTCCACTCAAGTTGATCCGATGGGAGCATTTTCTGGGGTTCCATATGGAGTTCTTCACACAAAAGACATTAGGTCTTAGATTCATGCACCTCTAGAGGAGCATGGTGACTCAAGATTTGCTGATATTTTCATGAATCACTTAAAAGATGAAGATTTTGAGCTCAAACCAGAGTACAAAGTCCTAAAAGACAAGAAGTTCATACAATTTGTTGAGTTTCTGAGTTTCACAGAAGGGGAATGGGTCTGGTATGTCTTGAGCCATATCCATGATGAATTTTTATGGATGAATCATCCATTCAAGATCACAAAAGATGCAATAAGGGCAGTTATAGGATTGAATTCAATTGGTACTCAGCCTCAGTTGAAGGCTGTGAAGAATCAAGAAGTCACAAAGGCAACCAGATCAAAATTTGACAAGAGAGCTATGATTATAAATGACAAGGAATCATGGGGTCGTATTCACATCAATGGTGATAGGATACAAAATATATTACTCTAGCAGAGAAAATTTAGTGTCTGGAACAACCATCTATACTACATATCAGATGGTGAAAGAGAATGCAGACTATGATCTATGCGAACTATTGCTAAACCAGCTCATGGAACCTAAGCAAGATAAAGGACAAAAAGTAGTCATTCAAATATGGTACATTGATTCTGTGTCTTTTCTTTTATTTCTTGAGTGAGCTTCTGGGAAACAAGAATATCTATTGGTCAAATGACAAACCAATAGCAGTCCAAATTAGGAATCAGTTGAGTTGTTTAGGTATCTATGATACACAAAATATTGCACTGTGGGGATTTTTCAAAAACTTCTAGAGTATGATGCAAGCTAGGGATAGAATACCTAGGTCTATGGTTAAAAAATACAAGGACACCATCTGTTTCATGGTTATAGTTGATCAATGCAAAATGGAAGCAGTAGAGCCCAGAATTGTGTGGATCATGCCCATGGGGTATGAATTTGATGGGCGTGTGTTGGAACTGTATGTACAACATTTTTTAAGTCAGCCTAGGGATCTGACTGAAGAGAGATTTGGAACTTATGAAGAAATTTCTAAAAAATTGCATCTTTAATTCAAGGCTCCTGAAATCAATAGGACTGTGAGGAAAGAAGTTGAGCAATTGCCTAAGAATCTAGGCCTTACCAAGGAAGTTGTGAGACAATTCACGGAAAGGATAGAGAAAGCTAAGAGGGAGAAGAAGGACAGGGAACATAAAAGTGTTCTAGAAGAACCTCCTTCCAAGTCAAGAACTACTAGGAGTTCTAGTTCAACCTCTGGTGCATCACCTTCTCCTACTATAGAGAAATCCAAAGAAAAAGCTACCAGGAATGAAGGAAAAAGGACAAAAGTTAAGGGCAAAAGAACATATGTCAGTGTGGAAAAAGGGGATGAAGAAGAAACTAACTCAGATGATGAAGCTAAAGAGTTGAAGGCCTCGAGAACTAAAGCTGCTAAAGTGTCTAAGGAGAAGCCCTCCGGAAGCACAAAGTCAAGCAAAAGGCATAAGTCAGAGGTTGGTGTTGAGAATCCAACTCCTTCTATGGAGGACATCATTAAAACAATCACTATAGATGGAAACCTAAAACCAATGACTAAATTTTATGATCATTGCAGTGATGCTGACAAAAGAATTTTTGAGGATGCTACTATAAAATATTTGAATGTATTCAACAAAGCACTAGTGGAGATTTTGTCTGAAGTTCCTAAGAGTTTAAGAGACACTCTGGAAATAAGAAAAGAAGCTGCCAAAACAAAGGATATGGAGTTGAGGAAACATGTAATGTCCAGTCTATGTCCCGTGATCTCCAGAAAAGAAGTAAATAAAATTCTCAAAGAAGTCAAGAATGAATTCAAAAGCAGGAAAAGGATGAATAAGCTGATGATTGGAGACATTGATGAAGTTGTTAAAGAAACAGAACAAATTTTAAGGAAAGCATTGGACAAGAACGAGTTTTATGTGGTTACAAAAGAACCAGTTGATACTGAGGATGCAGCAATTCTGAATA
Organism: Cunninghamia lanceolata; assembly: GCA_027924645.1. NCBI lineage: Eukaryota > Viridiplantae > Streptophyta > Pinopsida > Cupressales > Cupressaceae > Cunninghamia > Cunninghamia lanceolata. Next base: position 9,069,638 of record BSBN01000082.1, read on the forward strand.
ATGAAGAGTTGCAAAAGGATGAGAAACAAACTAGAGTAGATGATGACTCCATTCCGGAAGAAGAAGCATTGAATAAAGAAGATGAAGAAATGATGAAGGAAGATCAGGAAAAGGAAACTGATAATGAAATTGATTCCTCCATTCCAAATGTTGAGGAGTTGAAAGAAACTAAACAACAAGCTGACATCTCTGATGAAATGCTAAAGAAAGGAGATGAAGAGATGGTGAAGGAAGTTAATTTTGATGGTGCAGAGGACACTCAAATTTCTCCAAACCAATATGATGGAGAATATACAGAGATGAATATAGAAGTAGATGCTCCTAGTGAAAATGACTCTGTGAAGAATAAAGAGCAAGAAGCAAAAGGGGTTAAGGACAATGATGAACAAGAAGGAGAAACAACAGAGAATATTGAAGAGCAAAAGCAAGATGACTATACTGACAAGGATCTGAAAGATGGAGCTACATTTTTGGCAAGAGACACTGCAGATGCAGTGAAGAAATTACTTGAGAAAGACAAGCTTGAGTTTGATGAACCAGAGCTGATTCAAGGACCTATCAATTTTGACACTCTTTCCCCTCTACAAAAGATAAAGTTAGCATCTATGGCACAAGCAAAAGCAAGAGAGGAGATTCTAAAAACTCACATTGAGGATAGTGAGTTGCTTGGTCTTGCCTCCAGAATTCTGGAAAGATTATGCCAACCTTTCAAAAGGATTCATCCAACTCTCCCTCTGGTTAGTTGAAGAGTCTGATAAACTCTGTAAGTACTCATTTTGAAACTTTTGAGAAGTTAGCAGAAGTTAAAGTCAAAAATGAATATAATGAGAAGAGATTTGCTGAAATAAGGAAAATAATTAACTATGATAGATCAGTGCTTAATACCACTGTAAAGACTATTCAAAATACTCTCTCTGAAGGTGTAGAGATTTATATGTTTTGTCTAAATCGGTCTAAAGTTGTTGAAGATATTGAGAAGAAGATCAAGGACTTAGAGCTCAAACTGTCTAACATGTCTCAGTCCTATAGTCCTTTCACTGAGTCTATATCTACCAAAGAATGCCAAGTGGTAAGTTTGTGGAATGAATTGAGTGACCTAGAGAAAGAAAAGGTTAAAGTTTTGGGCAGATTGGATGAGCTCCAGGGACTGATTTCCCTCAAATTAGAAACTATGTATGATCTATTGGTAGAATCCCAAGTTGTTGCTGCTACTAGTGATCCTATTGACCTTCAAAAAGTAGAATCAAAAGCATTTTTGTTTAGTGGGCATATATCCATTTTGGGCAACTTAAAGAAGAATTGGGATAGTGAATTGTCATGGTTGAAAAACATTTTTGGGGATATCTTTTTGTTGATAAACAAGGCTTAAGGATTGTATGTTCATATGCGGAAGTATATACTTAGAGTTTTGACCCATATACATAAATTTTTGTATAAATTTTGATATGCAGATCCCAGCCTTTGCCATTGATGTCAAAGGGGGAGAGGAAAAGTAGTGAAAAATGAGGAATTCATTAAAGGAGGAGCATTGGAAATCACAAGTAAGGGGGAGCTGCTCTAACACTTAGTCATTTTTCACTAAGTGTTGCCATCAATGCCAAAGGGGGAGATTGTTGACAAGAGACGCTACTAGGCATGTCAAGTGTTGTCATTGATGGTAACTAAATCTATCTTACACATCCTCATTTCATCAGTGGATCATACCGGAAGTTTGATTGCAGATTTGTCTAAGTCTGGATAGACAAGAACAGGGCATATGATAGGGTTCAACATCCTGGTCTGCATTTCTCCACAGGTAATCATATTGTGCTACGGATCTGAGGGAATGTTTAGGGATGTAAGGGCTACCTAAATCTATTATTTTAGCCTCCGGTGATGAAGGGATTGAAATTTACATACATCTAAGTATCAGGTTCTGGTTAAATAGTTCAGTCCAATGAAGAACATGCCGACTTAGTGTTTGATCATTGTGCAGATTAGGAAAAGTTGTTGGTTGAGTAATTTGTGAGATCCAATGGTATTGGCCAACATGTAAGGTGACTTGGATATAGAGGTTTTGATATGCATTGGTGTTTGTGCATGGATTCAATAGACAGAATAGTATTCTTAAAAAGTCTCTAAGTTTTTATTAAGGCCGGCTGTAGTTGATGCAATTTCATGTAGCGGATATATATAATCAATGAGTTCGAGCATTTCGTGCTGTGGAGATGCGAATATGAAGGAATAAGTGCAAAGGATAGCAGAATCAAGTTCGAAGTGAAGAGATCTAAGATTTTGATCATGGTAGAGCATTAAAACAAGGTAGAGAGAGATGAAGTGTGTAAAGTCAGTGTACTGAGCTCAACCGGAACTATAATCTTGCATTGTTAGATGCTAGTCCTCAGTTCAAACATTCCAATGAACTTTTGTAATTGATTTGTAGGCAATGAACCTCTTTGAACAGTGAGCTCTGGGTAGTGTGCCTAAAGGCATGTGCCTTCCCCATTTGTAATACTTTTAACAGAGTATAAATTCTTGTGGGTTAATCCCCACCATAGTTTTTCCCTTAACCAGGTTTCCACGTAAAAGTCCTAGTGTTCATGTGTTGTGATCTTGATGTTTCTGTTCTTGTGTTCATGCTTCTTTCTTTTAGATGTACATGTGGTAAATAAATAAAAGAACAAAGTAATAAGTTTTGCAGAACACTGATTCACCCCCCCTCCTCTCAGTGTTCCTTAATTTCAACATCTCATTGGTTTGCATTTCATAGTTATACCTTTCTTTAAGCTTTTGTAATTCATTTGTGATCTTGCTTCACCCACCCTACCTACCCTTGTTTCACCTCTCAAGATCCATGTGCTAGTTCATTTTTTAGATCTAATCACTTTATTTTTAAATTCATATCACATCTTGCATCATTTTATATAATTTAGCCTTTAGGCTTTTGTGAGTTATGTGTATGCCAAGATCTCATCCACATCCTCCTATTCCTTTGAGAAGAAGTCCTCATCTAAATCCATTAGCACCTGCAAAAATTTTGCTCCCAAGAATGCCCTATTTTGCCCCAAAAATCAAAAATTCTTATTTTATGCCTTTACCATTGAAATTCCCTTGTTTAAATCTGATTAGAGATAGTTTTTAGGGGTCTTTTCTCTCAAAAATGACTAAGTCAAGTCCCCAAGTCTTTCCCCTTTCTTCCCTTAGAAAAATTTATCATTTTCTGCCTTTTGTCGACTAGTCGACATTTTTTCAAACTTGCTAACTATTTCAAGAGTTAGCATATTTGTCGATTCACTGATAAGGCAACAACATCAGCAGCAATGATGGAAGGAGCCACAGCAAAGGGCAAATAAAAATTCTAAGTCTCAGCAAAGAGTAATACAAAAGCTTCTAAGTCTTCGTTCGGTGAAGCTCTTGGTTCGAGAACCCGTTAGTTCACCGACAATGGTTTGAAGATTTCATGTTTTGCCATTTTTGCCGATAAGGCAAATAAATGGCGCAACAAGGTGTGAAATGGATAAGTATGGAAAGGCATTGTTGGAGAGTCGATGAACTCCCAAACTTTCCAAAAGTTTGAATTTTTCATAATTTGCCAACAAGGCGGGATTTGCCAACAAGGGATCTGCTGAGGCTTGGTTTGAAAAACACCAAATTTGCCAATAAGGCAAAAAGTGGCGCTAAAGGGAAAAGTTTGAGAGAAGTCAAAGTTTTGAAAAGAGCAGGTTTGCCAATCAAAAGAAAAAAAGAGTAAGGCAAGAATTCTATCGGTAAATCAAAAAAATGACGAACTAGTCAAATAGTTTAAAAATTTAGAGATTCGCTGATAAGGCGATAAAAGGTGCTTTTCTCCTAGTTCTAAAAATTGCAGATTCACCAATAAAGCATCTTAAAGGGACAAAGTCTATGGTTTGAGAAAAGCAAAGTTTTTCGATAAGGCAAAATAGAAATTTAAAAATTTGGCTAAGGCAAGAAGGAAAAGGTGCCCTTATCGGTAAACTGGCCAAAGACCGAACTATCCAAAAGGTTCGAGATTTTGAAAAATCACCAATAAGGTGATAGGAATTGAAACAGATAAAGAAAGGATTAGTTTGGCAAAAGGCAGATTCACTGATAAGGTAGAAAAGAAGAAGAAGATGACAAAGTTAGAAAAAAGTTAAGTTTGCTGATAAGGCAAACACAAGTGCAATTTGACTAAGGCAAACAAGGAAGAAAAGATAGCAAAGTTTGTTGGTAAGGTTCAACAAATTAAAGATTTGCCGATAAAGGCCAAACGTAGTCTAAGTTCAAGGAAGCTCAAATTTGTCGATAAGGAAGAAATTGGCGACAAAAGGCTAGTTCAAAAAAGTCACAGTTTGCTGACTAAAGGAGAAAATGAGTCAAGTTTCAAAAGATGAAGTATTTCTGATAAGGCAAAGAAGAGGCAAAAATTGAGGATGTCTCCCATGGTTTGAATATATGCCAGTTTGCCGACAATATGAATAAGGAAGTTTGTGGTGATGAAGATTGGCCAATAAAGGTAGGAAGATGCACTGGGTACAGTTAGAGATCAAATGGCTCAAAACTAAAAATTTGGACAACACATTGGGAGTGTTGTAAATGCTTTAAAAGGGTAATTCCCTAAAAGTACGCCATGATTGCAAGAATATTAAAGCTGATTTGTACCTAGAATTTAATGAGTCTGCAAAACAGTGCCATACAGATGGTTGGCACAGTGGAATTCTTCAATGTATAAAGGACAAATTAGATAAGTCAAATGTTGCAGGTAGCAAAGAGAGGATTAGAACCTTCCCTCTTTATTGCTCTAAGTACAAGAAGAGTGTAAGAAATCTCCCTTTGCCATTTGCAGGGCTGCCAGAGCATGGGCAATATTTCTAATGTGAAGATTTTTTGTCATCACAGAGGGAGTGAAATTAATACAACGTGGGTGCAGTCCTTGATAGGGTAAAGTGCCTGGGAGAATACAATGAGTTGAAACGCTATATATGCATGTTTTTGAGATATAATGTTTGGTTCCAGTCAGTTGTGCAATTTTTCAACAGGGTTGAAAGCTCTAGAAAGCATAATAGAAAGGTTATTTTTGTAGTCTTTGTTTTAACATGAAACAGTCATGAATTGTATGTAATAATTGACAAATCTTTGTATCAAATTATTATTTTTCTCCATTGTTGTAGGTGTTTTTCTTAGCAAACCATAATCGCAGTTAAATAGTTTGCTTTTGCCACATTTAGTGGTATGAATGTAAGATCTAATTTGAATGAATGTGATAGTTCTTAATCCATTTCCAACCTTTGTAAATGGTCATTTCAGTATTGCATAGGGAAGAACATGGTATGGTGTTGGATCATTAATTATTTTCAATGATTTGGTATTGATTTCCTTGCATTTGATTTATCAAACAAGAAGTCATACACTTTTGTGGGGTTGTTTTTCCTCTGTTGAACAATAGACTTTGTAGCCCAATGGATAGGCACCAATTTGAGTAGCCTTAGATCACCCAATCTTCAAAACAAAAATTTAGAAGCAGTAGTAGTTTTATGCATCCTCATTTTGTAGGATTTCCATTATCAGCTATATAGGGGTCGTATAACAGCCAATTGTTCTTAATTCAATGACAGATTTGGGGCTAAGAAAGTGATTTGGGTTTGGTTGTTAATATTTTTAGTTGTTCATCTGGTTTGAATGTTAATACCTACTTAGGTATACCCCTTGGAATATCCCTCTAGAGTCTAAGTTGAGCTCAAAGAGCAAAGGAGTCTACCCACTCCTATTAGTTGGCCAAGATCGCCCAAAACTTGATAAACCTCTTCCTATCACCCTGACGACAATCCCTAGCTAGGTGATTCAGGAATGTTTTAGAGTTTTGTGTTTCCATTATTTTGGGCCCTAATAGAATACTCAAATGGCCCAATTTAATGAGAATAATGTCTCTAATGATGTTCCTAAAAACATTATTGTTCCTACCCCTATTATTGAAGAACATGAAGAAAACTATGATCACAATGTGTATGTTTCTAAACAAGATCTTTCTCTTACAAGACTATAAGTACCCATTTTGCACAAACATGTATGGATCGACATTTTGAGTCCAATGATGACAAATGCCACCTAAAGCACCATTATGATGTAAAAATTAACAAATAATTGTGATGCTCAAAGGCCTCCTTTAGCTTTGCTTATCTCATCCTAATATGTACTCTTGATTGAAATGGATTGAACAATGCAATGGCAAAAATGGCTACACCATTATTAAAGAAGAATACAATATCATTCAGGATGATTTCTTCATTCTTTCAAGATTATTTAGAATGTATTATGCAAATTCTTATAAAGCATAGCATTCCCGTATAACTTCCCCAAACTTCCCTACTAGAAACTAACTCCTAAGAATTCATTTTAAAATGCATCAATCAATTACAAGAAGGAAAATAGAGGCATAACATATTTAAAGTAACTAACTATGGTGAGTAGTGCGTAGAGGAGAGTGAGGAACGCCCTCAAATCAGTAGATCTTAGCTACGAATTCAAGGGAGGAATGTGGGTGAAATATTCACTACAAGACAAACTTGGCACCTATATCAAGGCCAAACAAATGAGTGGTTCTATCATCATGCAAGGTCTCATGGGTGGATAAAGCTTGGTTTTGAGAAAAGAAGAAGCTTTAGTCAAAGAAATGGGTGGAACGAGAACATAAGGCATGCTTCCTTCTTTAGAAACAAGTGAAGGAACAAATGGCAGATAGATAAGGTGCTTCCACCCTATGTAGACTTCTTTTTGATGAGAAAGTATGCTCAACAGAGACAAATGCCATAAAAAATGAGGGATTTTGATCAAGTTAAGAGGCAAAATGAGGAGAGGTACACCACATTGGGGAATGCAAGGAGAAAATGAGGGAGCATTCATCAAGAATAGAAATACCCTTTATCAGAGAAAGGATACTAGATTACATCCCAACTACAATAGAGAACATAATAACATCCAATTTAGGAATCGGATCACCCAACACTATCAACCCAAGCAACCCTCCAAGAATCCCCCAGCTTTGCAACAACTAGAGGAGATACAAGTTCAAAGTCTAGATGTAGTTCTTGTAGGAAGGCTGGAAAAACTCAAGAAAACGACAATAATTGGGAAGTTTTGGAAAAACCATATCCCTTTGATTGATTTACATGACTGGATAGTCCAAAATTGGCCTTGATTCAAGGAGTTAGTGGAGTTAGATAAAGGTTTCTTTGTAGTCATATTCCCCTCGAAGGAAGACCGGGAGATCATTTTTCAAAAAAATGATTGGTTTTTAAGGGTGCGGGGCTTTAATGCCAACTCTAGTAACCAAACTTCAAGGCTACCAAAGTTAAACTCACTTTTTCCCCCTTCTAGATAAAACTTAAAAACTCTCCCTTGGAGTATAGAGACACAAATATATTAAGACTAATTGAGAAAGTTCCATAGGTAAATGCCAAAGGATTGGGGTGAACCATCGAAATAGTCTTGAAGGAAGCTTCAGAATATGTATTCTCCTTGAGACTAAGAATTTCCAAAAACAATTACATTACAAACATCTGAAAGCATCTAGGAACAAAAAATATACTATAAAAGTCTTGAGCTCAGATGTTCTGACTGCAAAGGTTTTGGTCACATTGAGTGCAATATTTTTTTTTCCAAAGAATATAAGGGAAATTAACAAAAAAATCCAAAATCTGGATAAGGTAAATGACAAGGAAATGGCAGAAAAAAATGAGTAACACCTCAAAGGGGATTGACAAGAATGATAACACTTTCCTAGAATAGAATCTAGGGACCCTCACACAAAGTGACACCCTCATCCCAAAAGAAACTGTACCTAGGGAGATTAGTAGACCTTCAAGTGTTGATCCCAACCTCTCCTATAGGGGAAGATATGGGCATAGAAAATGGGATCAACAGAAGTTTTGATACAAAAGAGAGAGAAAACCCAGATGTCGTTAGAGATACTGCTACAAAAGAGGCGGAAATATCAGACAAGTCCCTGAGAGCCATATTAGATGAAGTTATTACCAATGTAGGGGATGACATATGTGATGAAATTGCAGAAGAGGTGTTATAGGAGAAGATGGCAACAAGAGACACTCCAAAACTTTGTGTATACCAGAAAAATTTCACAAGGTAAAAAGAAATCACGACGCTAGGACAAGTCAAAAAGAGTCGTAGAACTAAGTACTACAAGACAGAAGAGGATATAGTTGCGGGCATCCAAACCACAATAGAAAAAAACTTAAGATCAAGGAGAATGGTGTGGTCTCCTTAGGTGAAATAAAGGTCCTCTTGTGGAATGTTAAGGGACATCAATTCCCCTAACAAAAGACACCTCATCAAGAGACAAATGGATGAGGTGAAAGCAAATATTATATCTCAATTGGAGACTAAATTGTTCAAAGAGCAAGGCAAGCTAATCTTTCAAATATGGGCTGGCTGGGAGGCTACCATGAATCTGGCCTGTGGTGCCTCTAGTGGATTGGTCTTCAAGATGGAGATCCTGGCAGAGTAGCAATGTGTATTACAGACTAGTCGACAAATTCCTCATTGAACAAAATTCTATTCAAAAAAAATTTATCCCATAGCAAGAGAGGGTGCAAGATTGCCATATTGATAAACCAAGATGTATGTGATTTTTTTCTCCAACTCATGACATTGAGTTTTAAATTAGGTTTTTATGGCTCTTTATGGTCAATCAATTTGCCATGCCTGATCTCTTATTTGCGAGGGTTTGCTTTCAAGGTTGGTCAACCTCCACCTTGGTGAGAATTAATATTTCTTATTAAGTGATGCAGATAGGCGGTCATTTCAAATTGATATCTCAGGTTAATCATTAGTTATAGAAGATCTGACTTCGAAAAAGAGTTTGCCTTGAGATGTTTCCTGGGTCCCTTAGACTGCTATTCTTAAATATCATCCACTTCAATCGTCAAATTTTAACCAATAAAAATAGGAAAAATATTTACCACTTTTTGTTGTGAATGAGGTGTAAAATGACTATTGATTGTTTGACCATTGAAGTGGATGATATTTAAGTAGAGTGTCCTTAGACTACCTGCTCTCGTAGACGTTATTAAAATCTTTCATTCATTCATGTTTGAAATAGATCCTCTCAATAGTAATTTGGGCATTTATGTACTTCATCTGATGTTTTGAATATTAATTATGGTATCTCCTGAATGTGAGTGAGGACTCTTGACATTCACGCCAATTTTTTTCTGATCACAGCCTCGTCCTTCTTCCTAGCTTCCTGCATTTATTAACCACTGTTTCTACTGTTTCAGTAGAGGTCTAAATCGAAGCACATTTATTTCCGAATCCAGGAAGATGATGAAAGATTTCCCTTTAAAGTCATTTAAGAACTATTTATGGCAAGGAACACATCACCTCAAACCCAATGGGGAACTGGACTAAGAATGAGCGGATCTGCCTCCCACCGATGAATTGGAAGCCAACAATGTGAGGGAAATTCAACACTCTAAAAATTAGACAAATCTTCAACATCAATTGCCATAATGTCACAGTCAATTGCCATAATGTCACATACATCAATTATTTCTAGATGCAAATAGAGAAATGAAGTGGAAATGAGATGGTCTGAAGTTATTCTACTTAAACATCAGCCATTTTAATGATGAAACAATCAATAGTAGTTAAGCCCTCTGCATGCTTCTTCTCCATTAAACCCTGTCCGCTCCGTTGAAAAAGATGGCTCCAGCTTTGAGTAATTCCCCTTTTGGGATATTTTCTGTCCTCGTTTTGTAGCTACTATTGGCCCGTCAGGTACTATTTTTTTGCTGTTTGTATTTGCCACTTTGTAATATTTTCAGCACTTTTAATATAGTATGGGTGATCTATCACTTTTTAAAATAATAATAAAAAAAAATCCTAATAACTAACCAAAAACTAATTTAACACTTATTTAATTATTTATAAATTAATATTAACATGTTAATTACGTTGAGAGGCGTGACTTGCAATGGCAGCATTAGGTGAAATGGGATGAGCATGTTAAAAAAAAAAAATCTGGTGCAATTAAAAAATTAAAATCAACATGAAAAAAAATAAAACCAAGGAATTTCATGATTTGCTACAATAATGGTGTTAATGGTATATGCATAAATCATTTCATATTGCTAAAATATTAAAAAATTCAAATTCATTACTAAAATATTAAAAAAATAAATCTGTGGTGCAATTAAAAAATTAAAATTAAAAATAAAATTGACATGAAAAAAAATAAAACGCAATTGCTATTAAAAAATAAATAAATAAATCTGTGCTAATTAAAAAATTAAAATTAAAACTAAAATCAACATGAATTTTCTTAAACTTTAGTTATTATTACAAGAGTTATTTATCAAAATTTTGTGTTGTATAATATGTAATTTAATTTAGCTAGGGTTTGATTTTTTTTCGTATTTAGCTAGGGTTTTATTAACATAATCCTTTCATTTTTAATATAGATTAAGACTTTATTATTTTAAAATATATGTAAACAACTAACCCAAAGTATTTATTGTGTTATAAAATAAATTATTCTAACCTAAATAAAATAACATATTAATTGTGTATGAAAAGAACTTGGGGAGACAAGGATGGCGAATGGCATTCTGCTCTATGTAGGCTAGGGGAAACCCTAGCTACCTTTTCTTCTACCTGGTGTGCATGCATACATGGATTTGTGGGGTCGATTGATGTGGCGTTTGTGGATGGGGACATTCTTTTTTTGGTGTTGTGAGCTTTTTCCTTGAATTTGCATTGTCAGTGTTTGGGTTCTATTTCTGCTGGCTCCTACACAGCTGTGTGGGAGTTGATTCATTCTTTTACTATTTTTGGAGGCTCATCCCTGTGCCTTGGACTGTGGGAGGTATGGATCTTGCTAATCCATCCATGCAAGAAAAATCCATGAAGAATCTAAACATGCCTTCGATTGGTGAAGGTTCCTCTTCAGAGAGGTTTTTCACGAATAAAAAAAGTGAATGGATGCCTGGAGAGAAGCCATGAGTGCCCAATTTTGGTTATACAACTGAAGTCTGTTGCGAAAGATGTTGCATACTTGAGTAATCATGCTCTGATTTGCAAATTTATTGGGATCTGTCTCTCATTGCTAGTTTTGGAGACCTGGACCTGGAAGGTTTGGAATCCAGAGGATGAGATGGAGATAAAGTTCGCAGCCAATGTTCAATTATTTCATTGTTGTGTTTACCTGTATGTCAGACTACAATAGGGCTTTTGAGGGCAGGCCTTATTTTTTCAATCAGATTAGACTATTCATGAAACCCTGGCATGTGAGCTTCAATTCGACTGAGGAGCTCCCTATGCGTGTTCTGGTCTGGGTTTGTCTTCCTTGACTCCCCTTAGAGTTTTGGAGGAGTGACATCTTGCAAATGATTGCTTTGCTTCTTGGTAAGCCAATCGGTCCAGCTCAACAGACTTTGGATCAAAAAGTAATTACCTATGTTCCGGTATGTGTTGAAATAGACTTAAATAACCCTCTGCCAGATTCTCTGAAACTATGCCTAGGATCTGATTCTTGGGTCCAATAGCTAGATTATGAAACTCTACCACTCAGATGTCATTTCTGCCACGAGTATGGACACCTGCAAAGGAAGTGTCCTCAATCTAATCAGGTGGCTAGGGTAGCTAACTCAACCCCCATTTCAGATCCCAAGAATGATAAGGGGAAGGCTCCCATGGTTGTTGATGGGGAAGATAATCAGGCTTCATCCTAGTCAAGACTTGCAATAAGGGAAGGGGTCTGAAGAGAACTCTAAAGGACGGGCAATATGATGGGGCTTTTAATCAGTTTGATGCTCTAGAAAATCTGGCTCAAGAGGAGGGAATTCTAGTTGATTTATCAACTGGTACTGGATCGGTGGGAGTGGATTTCTTAAAGGATAAAGGGAATGATCTTCTAAACTTGCCAGTAGGGGAGGCACGGGTTGAGCATATGATTACAGATGGGCCACTACAGATTTCAGTCGAACTTGAACCGAGTGGGCCTCTGGTCCTGCAAGGGCTGGCAACCTTGGCGGATTTAGCTCCTTCTCTACCAAGGGAGGCTTTGGATTTTGGTAAGAGTAGCAGGACCATGTAGGTTCTGGGTCTATAACTGAAGTCTCTTAAAAAGGGGCCTTCGAAGAAGGCTTCTAAGGTAGGGCGCAAGAAGGACATAGAGAAGGTTAAATTAACTAGTGAGAATTTGGTGGAATCAAGGTTAGTGAAGACCATTGACTCCCACTTTTCCCACTCTCAATAATTCCCCTTTTGGGCTATTTCTTGTCCTCATTTTGTAGCTACTATTGGCCTATCAGGTACTATTTTTTTGCTGTTTGTATTTGCCACTTTGTAATATTTTCAGCACTTTTAATATAGTATGGGTGATCTATCACTTTTTAAAATTAAAAAAATAACTCCCAAAAACTAATCAAAAACTAATATGATTATTTACTAATATCAAAAAAATAACACTTATTTAATTATTTATAAATTAATATTAACATGTTAATTACAGATGAAATAGCGTGATTGTGTTAAAAAACAAATTTTAAAAATAATTAAATAGATGACATATTAAAACAAATAATCATAAACATTAAAATATATAGCCAACAAATGCAACATTAATAATTAAAACATATATAAAACATAAATTTTTGAAAGTCAATACCTAAAACAACCAAAAATAAAATCACTAATTACAGAAGCCATAAAAATCAAGAAAGGACAAGAAAATAAAATCAAGAATCAACGAAAATCACAGGTATGCATTTCATGATTTGCTAGAATAATGGTGTTAATCCTATATGCATAAATCATTTCATATTGCTAAAATATTAAAAAATTCAAATTCATTACTAAGAGATTAAAAAAGGTAAATCTCTCGATGCAATTAAAAAATTAAAATCAACATGAAAAATAAAATAAAAACAAGGAATTTCATGATTTGCTACAATAATGGTGTTAATGGTATATGCATAAATCATTTCATATTGCTAAAATATTAAAAAATTCAAATTAATTACTAAAATATTAAAAAAATAAATCTCTGGTGCAATTAAAAAATTAAAATTAAAAATAAAATCAATATGAAAAAAAAACCAATAAAAATAAAATGCAATTGCTATTAAAAAATAAATAAATAAATCTGTGCTAATTAAAAAAATAAAATTAAAACTAAAATCAACACGAATTTTCTTAAACTTTAGTTACTATTACAAGAGTTATTTATCAAAATTTTGTGTTGTATAATATGTAATTTAATTTAGTTAGGGTTTGATTTTTTTGGTATTTAGCTAGGGTTTTATTAACTAATCCTTTCATTTTTAATATAGATTAAGACTTTATTATTTTAAAATATATGTAAACAATTAACCCAAAGTATTTATTGTGTTATAAAATAAATTATTCTAACCTAAATAAAATAACATATTAATTGTGTATGAAAAGAACTTGGGGAGCCAAGGATGGTGAATGGTGTTCTACTCTACATAGGCTAGGGGAAACCCTAGCTACCTTTTCTTCTACTTGGTGTGCATGCGTATAGGGATTTGTTGGGTTGTTTGATGTGGCATTTGTGGGTGGGGACGTTCTTTTTTTGGTGTTGTGAGCTTTTTCCTTGAGTTTGCATTGCTGGTGTTTGGGTTCTATTTTTGTTGGCTCATGTGCAGCTGTGTGGGAGCTGATTCATTCTTTTACTATTTTTGGAGGCTCTTCCATGTGCCTTGGACTATGGGAGGTATGGATCTTGCTGATCCATCCATGCAAGAGAAATCCATGAAGAATCTAAACATGCCTTCGACTGGTGAAGGTTCCTCTTCGGAGAAAGGTTTTTCGCGAATAAAAAAAGTGAATGGATGCCTCAAGAGAAGCCATGAGCACCTGGTTTTGGTTATCCAACCAAAGTCTGTTGTGAAAGATGTTGCATACTTGAATAATCATGCTCTGATTTGCAAATTTATGGGGATCTGTCTCTCATTGCCAGTTTTGGAGTCCTAGGCCTGGAAGGTTTGGAATCCAGAAGGTGAGATGGAGATAAAGTTGGCAGCCAATGTTCAATTATTTCATTGTTGTGTTTACATGCATGTTAGACTGCAATAGGGCTTTTGAGGGCGAGCCTTATTTTTTCAATCAGATTGGACTATTCATGAAACCCTAGCATGTGAGCTTCAATTCGACTGAGGAGCTCCCTACGCATGTTCTGGTCTGGGTTTGTCTTACTTGACTCCCCTTAGAGTTTTGGAGGAGTGACATCTTCCAAATGATTGCTTTGCTTCTTGGTAATCCAGTCAGTCCAGCTCAACATACTTTGGATCAAAAAGTAATTACCTATGCTCTGGTTTGTGTTGAAATAGACTTAAATAACCCTCTACCAGATTCTCTGGAACAATGCCTAGGATTTGATTCTTGGGTCCAACAACTAGATTATGAAACTCTACCATTCAGATGTCATTTCTGCCACGAGTATGGACACCTGCAAAGGAAGGGTCCTTGATCTAATCAGGTAGCTAGGGTAGCTAACTCAACCCCCATTTCAGATCCCAAGAATGATAATGGGAAGGCTCCCATGGTTGTTGATGGGGAAGATAAGGAAGGCTTCATCCCGGTCAAGACTTGCAATAAGGGAAGGGGTCTGAAGAGAACTCTGAAGAACAGGCAATGTGATGGGACTTTTAATCAGTTTGATGCTCTAGAAAATTTGGCTCAAGAGGAGGGAATTCTGGTTGATTTATCAACTGGTGCTAGATCGGTGGGAGTGGATTTCTCAAAGGATAAAGGGAATGATCTTCTAAACTTGCGAGTAGGGGAGGCATGGGTTGAGCATATGATTATAGATGGGCCACTACAGATTTTAGTCGAACCTAAACTAAGTGGGCCTCTAGTCCTGCAGGGGTTGGCAACCTTGGCGGATTTAGCTCCTTCTCTACCAGGGGAGGCTTTGGATTTTGGTAAGAGTAGCAGGACCATGCAGGTTCTGGGTCTGCAGCCGAAGTCTCTTAAAAAGGGGCCTTCGGAGAAGGCTTCTAAGGCCAGGCACAAGAAGGACATAAAGAAGGTTAAATTAACTAGTGAGAATTTGGTGGAATTAGGGTTAGTGAAGACCATTGACTCCCACTTTTCCCACTCTCAGTGATTGCCCTTTTGGGCTATTTCTTGTCCTCATTTTGTAGCTACTATTGGCCCAGGTACTATTTTTTGGTTGTTTGTATTTGTCACTTTGTAATATTTTTAGCACTTTTAATATAGTATGGGTGATCTATCACTTTTTAAAATTAAAAAAAATAACTCCCAACAAATAATCAAAAACTAATATGATTATTTACTAATATCAAAAAACTAACACTTATTTAATTATTTATAAATTAATATTAACATGTTAATTATGGATGAAATGGCATGAACGTGTTAAAAAAACAAATTTTAAAAATAATTAAATAGACAACATATTAAAATAAATAATCATAAACATTAAAAAATAGAGTCGACAAATGCAACATTAATAATTAAAACATATATAAAACATAAATGTTTGAAAGTCAATACCTAAAACAACCAAAAATAAAATCACTAATTACAGAACCCATAAGCACAAAATAAAAATCAAGAAAAGACAAAAAAATCAAAATCAAGAATCAACAAAAATCACACGTATGAATTCCATGATTTGGAATAATGATGTTAATCGTGTATGCATAAATCATTTCATATTGCTAGAATATTAAAAAAATCAAATTAATTACTAAAATATTAAAAAAAAAATTGTGGTGCAATTATAATATTAAAATTAAAAATAAAATCAACATGAAAAAAAAAACCAATAAAAATAAAACATAGATATAACTGCCTACAAAAATTCATTGCTAAAATATTAAAAAATAAATAAATAAATATGTACTAATTAAAAAATTAAAATCAACATGAATTTTCTTAAACTTTAGTTACTATTACAAGAGTTATTTATCAAAATTTTGTGTTGTATAATATGTAATTTAATTTAGCTAGGGTTTTATTAGCTAATCCTTTCATTTTTAATATAGATTGAGACTTTATTATTTTAAAAATATATGTAAACAACTAACCCAAAGTAAATATTGTGTTATAAAATAAATTATTCTAGCCTAAATAAAATAGCATATTAATTGTGTAGGAAATAAAACGAAACCTAATGAAATATAATGTTATTAATTGTGTAGGAAATAAAATGAAACCCTAATAAAATATAATGTTATAAAATATTATTTTAGGACACTCTATTTTTATAAAACATGAGCGAGTGAAAAAGAAATAAATTAAATTTTATTAAAAATGTCCAACACCTTGTCATTACCATGTTTTGCCCTAGGTACCCAGGTCATCACCTAATTAGTTAAATAAATTTTATTTATTTTACTAATTTCATTTATTCCCTTTCTATCCATTTATCCTATCTTCTATAATTAAATATTTAATTATTCATGACCATTAATCCTCTCTAGTTAAATAATTATTTAATTAGTCATTTATCCTTTCCCTATAATTAAATATTTATTTAATTATCTTTTCATAATCTAAAATTAATTAAACAAATTAAATATTTATTTAGTTAATAAAATCCTAAAAAGACTGCTTTCTTTTATCCCTTTCTTTTCAAAGATTTATGAGAATTTAAAACACTTGGTTTGCTTGTAGATGGGTTTGATGATGAGGTGGCATGGTAGGATTTGTAGGTGAAAGGTTTTGTGAGGTGGATTGTTGTGGACATTGGTTGATGTTGGAAGTTTGTTGAGAAAGTAATTGTGGTATGAAGGCAATGGAGTTAGGATCATTGGATGGTATGCTTATGGAAGCACTTTTGTTTGTGATCTTGTTAGGAATAGTGAAGGTGATTCGTGGTATGGATGTGGCGGCATTAGTGTTTGTGGGAGTAGTGGAAGGTGGAGTGGCCCCAAATCGAATGAGATAATCCATAAACCTAATAGGATCCAATTCAAGGACTCTATATGCTAGATCCATACGGTTGGCATCTTGAATGAAATTGATAACCTCTTGGTCAAGTGTGGGTGTTGTATTGGGTGATGATGGAGTTTGAAGTGAGTTTGATGTGGCATGGATTTGATACATGTGGGTGGATTAGATTGATAGGATGATGTGGGATACGTTGATGTGGAATTGATTTGATATTTGGGAGAGGTTCCTTTGATTGTGACCTTGGGATTTGGTTTTATTTCATTATTTGAATTAGAGGGGTAACCTCCTTGAATTGTGATTATAGGCTAAGGTCTTGTCTCATGATTAGAGGGATAGCCCCCTTGAATGATTACAACCATCTTGACAAGTGTTGACTAGGACTCGGCTGATGATGATGTGGAGATGATTTGGAATGAGGATTTGATGATTGGATGATGTGGACGAGGTGGTCTAAGATATGTGTTATTGGAAATTCAGATGAAGATGATGCGGCAAGTGTTTATTGGAAGCTTGCTTTAGGGCAATATCAAACACACGATTTCACAAGCAAATGCATGAACACACACATCAAACAAGATGATGAATTTTCCTTTCAAGGTTTAAATGTTATGATTAAGCACACAATTGAAGACACAACAACAAGCCTAATGTCTAGTTTGAAATAAGGTATGGCCAATTAGGTTTTTGGGCTATGTTTACATGAGGTTGACTAGGAATTTGAAAGCAAAATCCTGCCACACAACCGGGAGAATGGGGTAACCCACCCTTCACCTTCACTTCCCAAAGGTATAAAGTTCTTTGGGGCTTAGACAAGAGTGACAAGATTTCAAGCTTCCAAATGAGGGTGTCTTTTGATTCAGCCTCGATTGAGGTCGTCCCTAGGGGTGATGAAATCCGCTACAGGCCTCCTAGGAAAAGGTAAACAAAAGCAAATCAAGTGAGGTGTTTTTGATCTCCAAGATCACCTTGTGGTGCGAGGAGAGAGCATACACACACACACACACACTTGAATCACACTTGTACTTCTAAATTGCTCTTAAGAAATTGAAATGTGAGACATGAATATGAATGGACAAGAGGTGTTCTTGGTTCTCAAGATCGCACGAAGCACATGAGAAGAGCATACACACCCCTAATCACATACAAATTCACCAAACAATTCAAGCACTAGTTCTTTTTAAAGCCAAAGTCCAAATGTGTGAATGGAAGACATTGATTCGTTTTATGCCCAATTTTTGATGTGATAACAAGCAAGTTGTTCATTTTAAGCCCAAAGTCCAACTGTGTGGTCAAACAAGATTAAGAGATGAAAGATGAAACAAGTGCACCTAATTATATCACCTTCCAAATTGTTGTAGATGTTGATGCCAATGTTTCTCCAACTCCTTAGATGCCCCTACAAGTCACAAAATCAAAAAAGTCCAAGTAAACTTGCAAAGAAGAATGATTATGTAAAAAAAATAAAATCTGATAAATTTTGATGAAAATGATCTGATATAGAAAAATGAATTGAAGAAACAAAAAGTTCAGGAGATTCTAAGCAATTTGAAAAAAAATTCACTGAAAACCGATCAAAATTGCTCAAGTTATGCTCAATCAAAGTTTATATACAAGTTTGACTTTGACTACGAAAAAGACTAGTAAAATGATACAATCACCTAATAAAACCTACTCTGTTGCAAATTTTGTCCTCTCAGCTTTATAACGAGTGTTTGTTTGTAAAATTTCACCACTGTATACTCCTGTTACAGCAAAAAGAAAAAGTCTCCTCTTTTATGGCATGTAGAAGAAGGCAGGATGGAGGATTGTTGGATAAAATGATGCACCCTATGGAAGCACTCTTGGGATCACTGGATAAAAGGATGCACCCTCCGGAAGCACTCTTCAGACCACTAGATAAAAGGATGCACTCTGCGAAAATGCTCTTCGAACCGTTGGATAAAAGGATGCGAAAGCACCCTTCGAACCACTGGAAGCACTCTTCAGACCATTGGATAAAAGGATGCACCCTCCAAAAGTACTCTTCGGACCACTAGATAAAAGGATGCACCCTGCAAAAATGCTCTTCAGATGGCTGAATAAAAGGATGTAGAAGTAGCCTTCGAACTGCTGGATAAAACGATGCACCCTACGAAAGCACCCTTTAGACTGCTGGATAAAAAGATGCACCCTCAAAAAAATTCCAGAGATTTTTTTAGTCTCTGATTTTTGTGAATTAATAGGTGATTCTAAATTTTTCAATCCTTCTAAGCACGTTGGTGATGTCAGTTTCAGCCCAGGACATCACCTTTTGATAAATCCTTGCAAAACTCGACAACGGGGGTTAGAGAAACACACATTTTTACTACAAAAATTTGCAAAAAACATAAAATTTGATCAGGAGAAGTAGGTCCCACTAGGCGTGCCAAATGAAATCATGGAAATCAAACATGAAGGAAAATAATAACAAAATGCAAACAAATCAAATGCAAACCTTCACATTGATCCACAATCCATTGATAAGGTGGAGAGTGCTACACCCAAAACACTCTAGCTTTACCCAAATAAATTAATGTTGATTGCTTGATTCTGCAGCATAACGTTGATTGGATTGATGAATGATAGAAAATGATAGATGAAAATGGATGAAAGAAAATAGATAGATGATTAGAAGAAGATTGGAAGTAGATCTCAACAGCGTAAGGATATCAAACTTAGTCCATGATCTATGAAATGGCTTGTGAGAGGCCATATTTATAGACTCTTTGAAGATGAAGGGAAGAAGATTTGATAAGATAAGGTAGGATTTGATTTTTTAGATAAGGTAGGGAAAAAGATAAAAAGATTTATTTTTCTATTTTAAATCCTCATAAATCTTTGAAAAGAAGGCGGAGTCTTTTTAGAATTTTTTTTTTTAAAATGCGCCTGGTAAACTTTTTAACGTGACCGGTGATGCTGGTGCGACACGCCCTCCGGCTCCACACAACGCTTTTTACCCGGAGCTATGAACCGGTGAGGCCACAACACGGGGGACCTCATCCCCGCCCTCCGGCTCCACACAACGCTTTTTACCCGGAGCTATGAACCGGTGAGGCCACAACACGGGGGACCTCATCCCCAAGAAAGAACACTTCAAACCCGCGAGCTCGTTGGCCCAGCGAAGGCATAATGCCTTGCGAGCTTGTTGGCCCAGCGGGGGTTTGAACTCTGGTGGCCACCACTACAACCGAGCGACTTAACCACCGAACCACGCCCTTATCAGCAAATCGATGGTGAAAAATGTAACGGAGTCTTTTTAGAATTTTATTAATTAAATAAATATTTAATTTATTTAATTATTTTGGATTGTGAAAAGATAATTAAATAAATATTTAATTATAGGGAAAGGATAAATGACTAATTAAATAATTAAAAATAATTATTTAACTAGAGAGGATTAATGGTCATGAATAACTAAATAAATATAATTAAGATTTATTTAATTATAGAAGATAGGATAAATGGATAGAAAGGGAATAAATGAAAATTAGTTAAATAAATAAGATTTATTTAATTGATTAGGTGAATGATATGGGTACCTAAGGCAAAACGTGCTAGTGCAAGGTGTTGGAAATTTTTAGGTGTCTACAGTAGAAAATAAAATAAAACTAGCATAGATATCTTAAAGACATCTATCTAAAAGATGTTGAGAGATATCAATCTCGAGGCGCCTATCTATTCTCAGTAACATTTTCAATATAGGCACCTCGAGACTGATATCTCTCAGCATCTTTTAGATAGATGTATTTAAGATATCTTTTATTATTTATTATCTAACCTATACTATAGGTGTAATATAAATCCCAACATCAACAAATTTTCTAACTACCAAATTCTACAAATCCTCTATACCACATGAGAGAACCAATGCCAACCTCCATGCACAATGAGAGAACTCTACTCTGAGAGTCCACCCTCCTTTGAGCATGTCCTTGAATCCCTCCTCTGAGCATGTCAAAATTTCTCCTCTAGTACTTGCACATAACAAAACAACCCTCCTCTGAGAGTCTAATTTTCTATGAAAGTGTCAATATCCCTCCTCCAATATACAATAGAAACAAAGTTAATGTAGATACACTAACCCCACCTAATAAAATAGAGGTTACACTATCCACAAAATAAGTACAAATACACTAACCCTACCATAGTTCGGAGGGTACACTATCCACAAATATTGTCAAGCCCCCTTTCTCCATGAAGGGATACAAATGTAGTGCTTCTCAAATAATCTATCATCTAAGCGTAAGAAACTAGCTTGAGATGTGGAAATCCTTTTACCTCCTTTGTCCTTCAGCGTCCTCTTTGACCCACTTAGTCTTTACTTGTCAAATATAGCATTAAACTCTCTAATATCATAAGTATGTAATTCTCTAAAATCTCTATCAAGTGTAGCAAGGATGACCTCAAAATACAAGTACTATGTGTGATCATGTTCAAATGCGAGAAATAAGGGTGTTAGTTTCGACCAATAATGCACCCATACACTAATCACCTTATATCTCCAATTACAAAAAAAAAAATTAAAATGGCAAAAATATAAACCTTATACCTCCTCCCAATTGAATATATATGTAATTTTATGGTGCATAAAATATAATTTAAGGAGTTTTGCACCCTACACCTATAATATCTAAATAAAATATTCTTACCAATCAAACTAGCTACCACTTCAAACAATTATGAGAACTTTTTTTTAATGCCACGAAAGATGGAGCTAAAGAAAACACAAATATTAAAAACGAACATTCCAAATCTTCTAGGTTTTGATCATTTGACCTATCAAAGAAATACCTTCTCACTTATATAGCAACCAACGAGTCCCAGTCTCTTGGATTTGATATACAATTTAAAAGGAATTGTAATTGTTGAATACATAAGTGTAATATTGTAAAAAATAGCAACCTATCATATGTTATCTGATATGCATGCTTATCACACCATTTTATACTTTCACGGTCCACTTCAACACAATCAGCCTTTCTCTATTTCCACATCTGCTGGAATGCATAGACACAATAGAAAAATAAAAAATTGTTGTGCTTACAATTTCCTTGCTAAAGGCAGCCCTTGTTGTTTTCATTTTGCAAATTCGTTTACTTCTCTTTGGCTGCAAATTGTTTGTCCCTCTCCAATAAAACCTTGACTGCACACAGCAGATATTTGTGTTGCAAATTGCAGAGACAAGATAGAAAATGCACGGTTCACAGGTGGAAACTACATTGAATACATATTCTTGGCAGTCTTTGTATGCTCAGTCAGTTATTGATTTTCTAAATATTAATGGTAGACTCCACACTCTTGCATATGGCAAAACTCTTCTTTATATTCGCCTTGAATACTCTTTGATGGAGCTATTCCCTCAACACACTCTTCTTGTGGATTTATGGCACTTAAACTTGGTATTCTCCTATCCTCAGACGCAGCCCAAATTTTTCATGTTGTCATCCACCTTCTCTAATACCAAATTGAAATGGATTAGACAATGCTCAGATTCCAGATGATTTCTCCATTCATTCGAAATGATTTACAACATATTTTGCAAATGCTTATAAAATATTGTATTTTGGAACAACTTCCCTAAACTTCTTTAAAGGAAACTAACTCCCAACAACTAACCAAACTAACATAATTATTTACTAATATTAAAAAACTAACACCTATTTAATTATTTATAAATTACCGTTAACATGTTAATTTATTATTTATTATCTAACTTATATTATAGATGTAATATAAATCCCAACATACTTCTGCCCTTGTTTGCATGTTTTCTTATTTAGACCTCATTTAGCCCTTAGAATTTTATATTTCACCTACTTTTGTAAAATTGTCAGTGATAACTATGTGATGGTTGCAAAACTACCACAGTGATCGTGTAGTTGCCACAATGGTTATGTAATTGTGCTATAGTTTTGAAAACATTGATGACAATCATGTGACCACTATAGCAATTTTGAGACCAACCCTTTATGGAAACTAATAGTTTCGCTTGACTACCCAAAACTGTGGAATGTTGATCATTTTGTCTTCCTATCTCTTCATTTGTTGTGTCCTTTGGCCCTCAAATCAACCCCATGCTTCTAAAACCTCCCCATAACCTATACATACATGTGTTTTAGACTTCATTTTGAGAGACACATGTGATAGGAAGACTTCCCACTAAGAAAGCTTTGATTTTCTCTAGTCTAGCCATAGTAGAGTTCTACACTCTCTACCTAAGGGAGACATATCTGTTGCACCCTTCTTAGATTACTTGTCATGATTCGATGATTTCCAATTAAAGATTGGAAATATTCATCTCATTAATCCCTTATTCTAAAAATATTAGAAGTTAGATTGTTTCATTACATGAGTGAAGAAGACAAAACAGTGAAATCTGACGTGGCACTAGAAGACAAAACCATATAAAAACAAATAAGATTAAAGGCAAATCATTCTAAAAGGACCCCCCAATCCTTGAAACGCGGATTATCATAAGGCGATTTATTAAAGAATAAATCTACGTTTATGAATGGGCAGGAGATCTCTTAAACCATGCAACTGTTGGCATAGCACCCCATTCGGGGCTTTAAAAGGCAGCCATGGTGAAGACCAAGGGCATCGAAAAGAATTCTATTGGTCTCTGCAAAAATAGATATAAAGAATACTCCCAAGTCAGACCAAAGAATATCATTATCCAGCAACACAGTAATATATATATATATATATGGGTATGTGCAGGATCATGATGGGTCAAACTATACCTCTATATATATATATATATATATATATATATATATATATATATATATATATATATATATATATATATATATATATATATAGGTATGTGCAGGATCATGATGAGCCAAACTATACCTTTAAGTGGAAATGAAAATACAAAAAATCAGACTTTATCAAGTTCATGTGAAATTTTGAATGGATTATCTATACAATTTGAAAAAGATGTAAGAATGAAATTTGTAGAGAATTGAATCTAGTTTATAGGCTACTATTTAAAAAAAAAAAAAAACTAAATTTACTTAGTGAAAATTGAATATTTCAATGAACAGCTATTAAATTTTTCAGAAAAAAATAAAAAGTGGGTGTCTGTCCAGCCAACCTAACTATGAGTAAAAATTTTGTTTTTTTTTGAAACTTTTAAAATAAGTAGAGGACTCATGTCCGGATGTGATGCATATTTATTTAAATTTTTTTTTTAATAAAATAATTAGTTATAATTTTTTTACTGTGACTTTTTTAAAAAAATAAAAAGTAATTTTCCAGCCAACCTAACTCGATTAAAAAAAAATTAAAATTCAATTTTTTTTTTTTAACCTATAGCCAGAAAAGCATAGAGTGTGATGCAGGTTTCGGATCTCAAAAAGGTGAAATGGTTTGAAAGTTATGGATGTTTTTCAATCAGTGTGTCCATCAGGATTTCAGAGACACGATATATTGAAAATTATTAATAACTATTTAATAAAATGATAACCAAATAAATCTTATATTTTTAGAAAGCTAACAATTTTTTCTATAAACCCTTTTCGTTTTATCAATTTTGCATAAAAAAAAGTCGTCAGCACGAAGGGTGAAGTTCGAAGAAGAGACTAAAACATTAAAACACGTTACAATCCATAAAAAGTCAACAATCAAAATGGATATACGTCTTGCTTTGTACCAAAGCAAGACGGATATCCATTTTGCTTCGGTAAAAGCAACTGGAAACGGATATCCGTTCTGGAAACAGATATCCGTTCTGAAAACAAATATCCGTTCTAGAAACGGATATCCATTCTGAAAACAGATATCTGTTCTAGAAATGGATATCCATTTTTAGAACAGATATCCGTTTTGTTGATCTATGAAAAATTTTGTGCCATTGGTTTTGGATGAAGAGAAGCAACATATTTTGTACCATTGGTATTGTTTCACCGAAGATACAATCCATGGCTATATCGTTTATGTATGCGTGGACATTTCGTGTATATCCTGCTATCGTTTATCGTGGTTGTAAATGGTGAATGTACATGTCAAAGGATACAAAGGTTGACCGGCCATATCGGGAAAATTGGGAAAAGATATGTTAGTTGACCGGTGATAACAAGTCATGTTATGTATAGGCTAAATCGAAGACATTGGACTGACAATAGTTATCGGAGAGACAAATTTCCATTGAGCCGACAACATTGATCTCATAGATCAAGTCATATCAGGGTGACAATCATTAAGTGTCACTGATGGATTATTTATCGGCACATCAGAAGAACGGTTGAGAACTACACCAATGAGAGGGAGTCACACCGACAGAAGGAACATCAGAAAGAGATGGACTCTCGGAGGGGAGAAGAAAAGTGTCACCGATAGAGGTGGTCTGGCCAATGGTGTAGTTCGGTGTTTATTGTTTCGGTGTGAGATACGATATCAGAAATCAAAGAGAATGTCTA
Source organism: Cunninghamia lanceolata (assembly GCA_027924645.1). NCBI lineage: Eukaryota > Viridiplantae > Streptophyta > Pinopsida > Cupressales > Cupressaceae > Cunninghamia > Cunninghamia lanceolata. The sequence continues at coordinate 9,095,020 of BSBN01000082.1, forward strand.
ACCGATGTAGAAGTCTTACTGATGACTAATGGACGGTAAACACATCGGGAGAGTTATAACATCAGAATGCAAGTAAAAAGTCTCACCGAGGGTATTGGTCTTACCAATAGACAAGGGTGGTGAATCTCACATCGGAGTAAGTGTGTATATATCCTGCAATCATCTTATTCCATGAGACCACATTTCTTTGAGGCATTTTTTCAAACAGTTCATGTGTCTTGTCTATGCTTCCACACTTTCCGTACATGTCTACCAGAGCATTTCCAACTAGAATATCTACAAAAATCCCACTTCCATTATGCTTTGATGAATGTCCATACCCTATTCCAAAGCTCCCATTTTGGTAGAGGTAGAGAGGATGCTGACAAAGGTTGCAGAATCTAGCTTTACACTTGCCAATTGCATTTGCTTGAAAATTTCTAAAGCCTTTTCAACAAACCCATTTATGCATATCCTACAATAATAGTAGTCGAGGAGACCACATTTCTCCAACTAGACTTCTACCAATTCAGAAAATGTGTGCTTCTGGACTAGTGTTTGGTACAAGAAACATACCAATAGAGTGGTGGCCATAATTCTCCCTCAATTGGAATTAAAAGGAACCCTTTTTCCATCCGAAGGAGGTCTCTCCTTGTTATGCACTTTAAATCTCTCTTTTAGTTCTTTCAAGGGAAGGATTCCACCTTGGTTTGAGCAATTGAAAGCGTTGAAGATACTTGACTTAAGAAGAAATGGACTAGAGCGTTCTATTCCCAAATCTCTTGCCAATTACTCACAACTTCACTGGAAAAGAATTTCACACAACTTGAAGGGGAGTATACTTGCAGAATTTGGTGGTCTGGGGAAGTTAGAACATCTTTGTTTATCCTACAATCGCCTAAGCGGAAGCATTCCAAATTCTCTAGGAAACTGCATGTCTCTAATTGATTTGTCCCTTTACAATAACCATCTCACAAGTGCTCTATTCTCATGTCTTTACTTTGAAGGGAGCATGCTAATTACTTTGATCCGTTCTCTTATACATATCAGAGAACAACAGAGGAGTCACACCGACAGCATAAGCCTGAGCGATGGATTCTACACATCGGCGAGAGGTCCCACCTCGGGCTAACAAATTTGAAGGTTACTGATAATGATAAGTCTGGCCGACAATAGACAAAGGAAGAACATATGAAGCATAGTTCGATGAGACATTAGAAATGTCTTGCCGATAGTAAAGAAAGATTGTATTTCAGTCTCGTTTGGACCTTGGGAAGGATATTTTAAAAGCTATTTGAGCAATTGGTGGGTTAATGGGTATTTTACACCTTGTTTGTAAGCTTTTGCTGTGTTGCTCTGCATCACTTGTCTACAACATACAAAGTTTACCTTTCTCACCCATACCTTCAGTATATACAGGACATTAATAGGGAATTTGTAATTTCCACTCAGTCAGTGCAATCTAGGAGAGGATAGATTGTCTAAAGTTGTGATCTATTTCCATTTACACTTGCCATAACTACAAATGCTTAGTGTTTATTCTCAACCCTGGTAGATGAATAAAATGTGACCTATTGTTCTAATAGGCCTATAGGGACAAAGAGGTGATAAAACCTTTAATTGTAAACATGACATGGTTTTGATAACTTCCCATATTGGTAAGGTCCTGGATGACAATCCTTTGATGCACCTAATTATAATAGGTGTTATGATAGTCCTTGGTATCTTTTCATTTCTTTCTTGAATGGCCTGCAAATAAGACATAAGACATATTAGATCCTTCATAAATAAGAATTCTCATACATTACATATAAACTTAAACTCCCTAAACATCCATCAATCCATCCATTAATATCAAAATGCCATGAATATCCTATGATCAACCATTCTAATTCCTAGGATAGTCATATATTGCAATTTTGCTTCTCTATACTAAAATAGCCCAAGGAATATCTAACCTTGAATTTGTATTTTAACAATCTAATGTCTTTACAAATAACATTGAGTCTTCTTTTGGGACAACATTTTTGCCTTTAGAAGCTTCTCATTTGATGATAGCCTAAAATCAAATAATGCTTATATCTAGAGCTTTATTAAGTTGATACCTAGGTGGATTAGTGTGTAAACATTGAAATTAGATGGTAATTCACAAGTTTATTGAATAATACAATGAATCCCTAGTATAGAATCCAAATGTACATAATAAACCGGATATCTATTTTGTAGTAGGCATATGGACGTTGCAAGTGTCCGTTGCAAAGAATTGGGTTTTCCAAAACGGATATCCGTTTTGGAAAAGCAAAAAAAAGACAAAAGGAATATTTCTGGGCTCGACTTCCGCAACCAGAGACCCTCTGCTATCGAAATACTCGTGATTTCTGGCTATGACAGTGAAAGGAATATTTTTATGCACTTTTGGAGACACAATTTTCTTGTTACAATCATAAGGGTGATATTTTTGTTCCCCTAATGGGGAGCAACAGTCGTCATAAAGCAAAAAGGAGGAGGAAAGTTACATTGGAGGAAATTGAAGCAATTAGGAAAAAAGATAGGGAAAGGAAGAGGATTGGAAGGGTGGGTTTGGCGGATGCTCATCAAGGTGAATCTTCTTCTTTACCATCTAATGACATGCAAATTGAAGATGTTAATTTTGATTATAATGAAATGTTAGATAAGAATGAAATTCACCATGATATTGCAAATGAAAATATTGAAAAATGTTATGAAACACCTATTCATAATAGCAATACCATGGACAAAGAAGAAGAAGAAAAACGAAGACATGCACTTGAAGAAAGTGGATATGAACATCATGATATTGAAATTGCACTCCATAATCCATTTGTTGATAAAATTGATGAGGTTGAAAACATGGATGAAACAAGAACAATCAATGTATCTCCAAATTTCATAAGAAGAGAGGACATTTGTCAAGAAGAGAATAACTATGATGAAATTGGAAAACACCCAAAAACCCCAAAATGGTTACTTGAAATTGATGAGAACATAATGGAAAAACTTGAAGGCAAGAGGTCATCACGAACGGTTCGGTTGTGGGCTACAAAACTCTTCAATGAATACTTTGAGAAGAAAACATTAATCGAACAATGCCAACTTTTTGTGCAATTATTAAAGATGTACAAAATGAGACCTTTACTAAAGAAATTAAAGTTTCGGTTAAACAAAGTGTCCGATTGGAATAAAATTATTGTAAGAAGCCTTTTCAATGTACTCAATTCTATTGGAAAGACTAGCAAGGAGAAAGATAAAAGAGCTGCCCGTAGAGTAATAACAACCTCAATAGTAAGCAAACAATTAAGAAATACTCGATTAATGAGGCAAACTTGTGTTGACTTAAGATTGAATCATAAAACATTGTCAAAAGCACTAGCATTAAGATCAAGGCTAGATAGTCCTGTTGCCAATGATACTTGGGCTTTCAGTGGTAGGCTTCCACGAGTTGACAAGAAGCTAATTGATAGCACAAAGGAAGAAATTAAATGATTTTGGCACACTAACTCTAGGGTATCACCGAATGCAAAAGATGTTGTAAAGTTAAGAATTGGTGATAAAGACCGCACACCACATCCTAAACATTACTTAGAATGTAGCCAAACAACATTGTACAAACAATATTGTCAAACTCACCCAGGTATGACAATCTCACAAAGAGCATTTGAATCTCTTAAGCCATTTTATTGTGTTCCTCTTAAAGTTCGTAATACATGTTGTTGCAAATACCATGTAGAATTTTCTATGTACCATGAATTATTATGCAATATTAGTTCTACTTTGCACACTAACAAAATGTTACAGGAGTGTGGTGCAATTCAACTACCAAAGTCATCTAGGGACTTATTGGATTTATTTCTATGTATTAGAGATGATGGTTGCATGTTCTACAAGAATGATTGTTTAAATGAAAAGCGTTTACAATGTGGTGGGTTATCAAAGTTTGTATCATGTTTTCATGAGGGCAACGAGCATGATTTTGGAAAGAGAATGGTTGAGAAAAAGAGATATGAGACAGTGAAATACAATTTGAAAAATGGAGGTGAAGGTTCTACATGTGAGTTGATTGTAAGAGAGGTAAGTATTGCTGATTTTATTGATGATTTTAAGAAAAATCTTTTCTACAAGTATGTCAGACATAGCCACAGGTCTTGATGGTTAGATCAATAGTTCAGGATGTGTAAAGACTCTTTCCCGATTGGAACTATTGTCTCTGTAGTTGATTTTGCAGAAAACTATACATTACAACCCCAAAATGAAGTTCAATCCTAGTACTACAATTCTATTCAGATTGCTATTTTTGTTCACATCACATACAGACATGCCCCCAAGAGTACAGAAGAGAATAGGAAGATTGTCAGAGAATACCATTTTTACATGAGTGATGATCGATCTCATTCAGTAGAGTTTGTGCAATATTGTTTTCAACAATTTTATGGGTTCTTGCAAGAAAAAGATATTAGAATAGATCAACATCTCATTTGGTCAGATAATTGCACTGGTCAATTCAAGAATGCTCGTAATTTCTATTGGTTGAGCAAAATGCATGTAGAGAAGGGTATACCTCATATTTGGAATTTTTTTGAAGCCGGGCACGGAAAAGGTGAACATGATGGAGCAAGTGCATGCATGAAGAGAGCTCTTTTTAAAGAACAACTAAAGATTAGAGGTGGTGCTACATTCAGTGATGCAGATTCCATTGTTAAGTGGTGTAACTATGCATTGTCACGAGGAGTGGCTCTTGATTCTGAAGTGCGCAGGTTCTTTTGGTTGGTTGATGATGGGATAGCGATAGAGAAATTAGAATGTCAGAGAATCAATGAATCATCAAAGATGCATTCATTTCAAAGCTCAAATGCAAGTACATGGACTATTTGGACATGAGAATTAGCTTGTTTTTGTCAGAGTTGTATTAAATTTAATTAGAACAATTGTGAGTCAAGTGAGTGGGTAGATGCATGGATTCCACAATATTTAGTCCCTTTATATGAAGGTCAATCATCTTCCATCAATGACATGGAGAGCTCATTTGACTATGAACATCTTTTAGACCTTGTACAACCAGGTCATGTTTATGCAGTTGTTGCACCGCATGGAAATGAAGAGAGGTCAGACTATTGGTTGGCATGATGTGTACAGGGAAAACAAAAGCTAACACAACCTATGACAGATGATGATGGGTTCACATATCCTACAGGATCAGTTGTTATTGCTGGGACTTGGTTACGAACATATATGGTTAAAAAGAATGGCATCCCGGCCTTTGAAGACTTTGAGAAGCATAAAACCATATTGATGTATTCTCACCTAGTTGTAGCAACAAATGTCAAGTTACTAAAGCATCGTGGAAGACCAAAATCAAAAGAACTATGGACAATTAGTAATGCTGATCATGAAGCAATATTGGATACTTTGAAGGTAAGAGATGACCCCTCAGGTATGCTTGACTAGCATTTAAACTTCCAGATGGACAGGTATGACATTTTTTATCTTAACTTGTTCTTGTTTTTTCTATTTTTTAGAATTGTTTTATTAAAAATCTTGTTACTTTAATAACTATAATGCATGCTTTTGACTATACAAGACAGCGAATAAAGTTATTTTAGATGGCATCGTAGATTATTTTGCATGGCATCGTAAATTATTTTGTATGGCATCGTAGGTTATTTTGACTATACTCGAGGTATGATTTTTAGTTCTCATTTGTATTTCTTAATACTACACATTTGTACCTTTTTCTACATAAGGCATTCCATGAGGTGACATGTATTTGATGTCTTTTGCCAAATAGTTCATGTGCCTTGTCTATGCTTTCACATATTACATACATGTGTCACATGGCAATTGCAACTACAACATTTGACAAAATTCTCATTTCTTTGAGGTATTCCACCAAACAGTTCATGTGCCTTGCCTATGCTTTCTTACTTTGCATTCTTATAAAAGTCCTATAACAGTCATAATTAATCTTCATACTAATCTTGATAGTAATCTTGCCATCATTGTATTCCATGAGATGACAGTCCTATAACAGTCCTATACATGTCTACTAGGATAGTTTTAACTACAACAGTCCTACAACAGTCCTATAATAAGCGCAACATTTAATGTACATATTTATGTAATTCATGTTTACTTTTAAATCTGCTTGTTCATGCTTCTCACAGGACGTCACCTCCCCTACCCATCCAGCTCTATAGAAGAGGAGAGACAACAAATAATCAAAAGGGATCACCAATTGGTGGTAAGTGATTGATTACTTATGTCATGTTATATATTTTGAATATTAAATTCTATATTAATGTGCACGTTGTTTGATTGTATTAATAGGTGGAAATTCAAAAATCTCTATCGAGGAGGTCTAGTCGATGAGCGATGGAAGATGAGTCATTGACTGGTTCACCATTTTCATGGCCTAGCAAGAGCCATAGATTATTTGATAGCAATCCATAGGAGATTTGATTTTGGGACATTTTGTTACATATGTGTATTTGGCTTTGTAAACATACTTTTGTATGTTATCGATGTATATCATTGTATATACCCATATGGTTTTATTTGTACATGCCTATATGGCTTGATATATACACTATACATTATTTTCATGACATTATGTGCATATATGTATATATAAGATCCTAATTTGGCACAAGTAGGGAGAATGCTTGCACAGGTTATGGAATTTGGTTTTAAACGGTCCAATTGTATTTGCTTCAAAGTTTCTAAAGCCTTTTAAAAAAATCCATTTTGTGCATATCTTGCAATCATTGCATTCCATGAGATAGCATCTCTTTGAGGTGTCATGCCAAACTATTCACATGCCTTGTCTATGCTTCCACACTTTGGATTTACACCCGCCAATTGCATTTTCTTAACATTTCCTTTCAATCCTTATCAAAAATTCCGTTTTGTGCACATATTGCAATCATTGCATTCCTTCATTTACAACACATGATTAAATAAGAAGATGCATATTTACAACACTTAAGACCTTCATGAAATTATACATTGGTTTCTTGATATTCAATCATGCATTGGAGATCTTCAAAGTGTTAAATATGTTTGAAGTGATGAAGAAACTTGTTATTTTGATGTATTTCAACTCCAAACTTCTGCCTAGAAATGAAGGCGCTAATCCTTTATCAAACTAATCTAAAAGTGCGCCTTGGTACTTAGGGCACTAGATTATGATTGATCAACCTAAAATGTGCACCTAAGGCTAGATAGTGAATAGGAAGGATAAAATGCATCATCAAAGGAGTTTATAGTTATTGAAGGCATCAAATGATGACTTGGGCACACATCTACCTCTCTACACCATATGTGACTAGTGCCAATTATTGAATAAACAACCTAGAATGAGTGCCTTACTATTTGAGGTGCTAGTTCATGTTTCTAGAACACCAAAAGTGCGCCTTGATGTTGAGGCGCTAGCTCTTGCTCAAGCAACCTTGAAAGTGCACTTTCACAAGGAGGTTAAAATGTATTATCAAAGGATTAAGTTGAATCAAGGAATCATCATTGAAGACAAGTAGAACATGACTATGAATGAGGCACACTTCTCATCATCTTAACCTCACAATTGCGCCTTCCATTGGAAGCTCATATTGTGCCTAAAGGAATAGTACTAAGATATCATCCATGTCAATGATTGAGAATGTGTCAACTGGAACAATATTTTTTATTCTGCTCATCGTGGGGTCAAACGGACTGCGCCAATGCGTCGGGGTGGGGGGGTAAATGCTAGGGGAGGTCTTGTTTCATGTGCCAAGCGTCCCAGTCATTCCGGGAAAGAGGCTACCGGTAAAGTCCCTTAAGATCCCTGAGACCAAAAAACTGCCAAACTTTGACTGGGCAGTTCTCAAAATTCATGACAGTTGGGAATGCTCTGTTTGGACCTACAGGTGCACGTGACATCCTTCCACAATAACCTATCTCATTTTTGATCAACTCCATTCTGTTTGACTGTGCCGGAATCAAACGCATTGGCGCAAAATGCTTCAATTTGATGTAGTGGAAAGGTGCTAGGTACGACATTTTTCATTCCATAGCTCGTGCGGTCAAACGGACTGCGCCAACGTGTCGGGGTGGGGGGGTAAATGCTAGGGGAGGTCTCATTTCATACGCCAAGCATCCCAATCATTCCGGGCAAGAGGCTACTGGCAAAGTCCCTTAAGATCCCTGAGACCAAAAAACTGCCAAACTTTGACCGGGCAGTTCTCAAATTTTGTGATAGTTGGGAATGCTCTGTTTGGACCTACAGGTGCACATGACATCCTTCCACAATAACCTCTCTCATTGTTGGTCAACTCCATTTTGTTTGACCATGCCCAAATCAAACGCATTGGCGCAAAATACTTCAATTTGATGTAGTGGAAAGGTGCTAGGTGCGACATTTTTCATTCCATAGCTCATGCGGTTGAACGGACTATGCCAACGCATCAGGGTGGGGGGGTAAATGCTAGGGGAGGTCTCATTTTGTGTGCCAAGCGTCCCAGTCATTCTGGGCAAGAGGCTACCGACAAAGTCCTTTAAGATCCCTGAGACCAAAAAACTGCCAAACTTTGATCGGGTAGTTCTTGGAATTCGTGAAAGTTGGGAATGCTCTGTTTGGACCTACAGGTGCACGTGGCATCCTTCCATAATAACCTCTCTCATTTTTTGTCAACTCCATTCCATTTGACCGTGTTGAAATCAAACACATTAGCGCAAAATGATTCAATTTGATGCAGTGGAAAGGTGCTAGGTGTGACATTTTTCATTCCATAGCTTGTGGGGTCGAACAGACTTTGCCAATGCATCAGGGTGGGTGGGTAAATGCTAGTGGAGGTCTCGTTTCGTGCGCCAAGCATCCTAGTCATTCCGAGCAAGAGGCTACCGGCAAAGTCCCTTATGATCCCTGACACTAAAAAACTGCCAAACTTTGACCGGGCAGTTCTCAGAATTTGTGACAGTTGGGAATGCTTTGTTTGGACCTATAGGTGCACGTGGCATCCTTCCACAATAACCTCTCTCATTTTTGGTCAACTCCATTCCATTTGACCGTGTTCAAATCAAACGCATTGGCGTAAAATGCTTCAATTTGATGCAGTGGAAAGGTGCTAGGTGCGACATTTTTCATTCCATAGCTCGTGGGGCTGAACGGTTTACTCCAACATGTCGGGGTGGGTGAGTAAATGCTAGGGGAGGTCTTGTTTTGTGTGCAAAGCGTCCCAGTCGTTCCGAGCTGTAAGCTACTGACAAAGTCAAAAGTTGCTAGGATTAAAATTTTGCATTCCACAGGTCCTGGGGCCGAACGGTTTGCTCCAACACGTCAGGGTGGGCGAGTAAATGCTAGGGGAGGTCTTGTTTTGTGTGCAAAGCATGCTAGTTGTTCCGAGATGTAAGCTACCGTCAAAGTCAAAAGTTGCTAGGATTGAAATTTTGCATTCCACAGGTCCTGGGGCCAAACAGTTTGCGCCAACGCGTCAGGTTGGGCAGGTAAATGCTAGTGGAGGTCTTGTTTCATGCACCAAGCATCCCAGTCGTTTCGAGCTGTAAGCTACCGACAAAGTCAAAAGTTGCTAGGATTGAAATTTTGCATTCGACAGGTCTTGGGGCCAAATGGTTTACGCCAACACGTCAGGGTGGGCGAGTAAATGCTAGGGGAGGTCTCATTTTGTGTGCAAAGCATCCCAGTCATTCCGAGCTGTAAGCTACCGGCAAAGTCAAAAGTTGCTAAGATTGAAATTTTGCATTCCATAGGTCCTGGGGCCCAACGGTTTGCGCCAACGCATCGGGGTGGGCGGGTAAATGCTAGTGGAGGTCTTGTTTCGTGCGCCAAGCATTCTAGTCGTTCCGAGCTGTAAGCTACCGGTAAAGTCAAAAGTTGCTAGGATTGAAATTTTGCATTCCACAGGTCCTGGGGCCGAATGGTTTATGCCAACACGTCGGGGTGGGTGAGTAAATGCTAGGGGAGGTCTTGTTTTGTGTGTAAAGCATCCCAGTCCTTCCGAGATGTAAGCTACCAGCAAAGTGTGACTAAACCCAGGTACACCCTAAATCCAATCAACTCTAAACCTATATCTCCCTATCTCTATCATCCCTCTACCTCTCTTGATCTCTCTCCCTATGTCCCTGGCCATGTGCCTCACTCTCTATCTCCTTATCTCTCTCCTCCATCTCCTCTCTCTATCTCCCTATAATTCCTTTCTCTATAAACCCTAAATCCAAAACCCTAAACCTCTAAACCTAACCCCTAACCCCTAAACAATTTAAATACTAAACCCTAAATAATGCCCCTAAACCCTAACCCCTGACCCCTAAACCTGAGAAACCCTAAACCCCTAAACCTTAAACCCCAAACCCCTAAACCCTAAACCCAAGTAACCCTAAACCACTATCTGCCTATCTCTCCCCTATCTCCCTACCACCTGTGTCCCTCTACCTCTCAATCTCTCTCCCTATGTCTCTAGCCATGTCCCTCACTCTCTATCTCCCTATCCCTCCCCTCAGACTCCTCTATATCTCCCTATCATTCCTCTCTCTCTATAAACCCTAAATCCAAAACCCTAAACCTCTAAACCTAACCCCTAACCCCTAAACAATAAATCCTAAACCCTAAATTATAATGCCCCTAAACCCTAACCCCTAAACTTGAGAAACCCTAAACCCCAAACCCCTAAACCCTAAACCCAAGTAACCATAAACCACTATCTCCCTATCTCTCCCCTATCTTCCTATCACCTTTGTCCCTCTACCTCTCAATCTCTCTCGCTCACTCTCTATCTCCTTATCTCTCCCCTTTGTCACCTCTATCTCTCCCTATCTGTCTCCTCTCTCTTTCTATCTAGCTATCTCCAAAACTGAGAAACCCTAAACCTAGGTACACCCTAAATCCAATCAACTCTAAACCTATATCTCCCTATCTCTCCCCTATCTCCCTATCTCTATCATCCCTCTACCTCTCTTGATCTCTCTCCCTATGTCCCTGGCCATGTGCCTCACTCTCTATCTCCTTATCTCTCTCCTCGGTCTCCTCTCTCTATCTCCCTATCATTCCTCTCACTCTATAAACCCTAAATCCAAAACCCTAAACCTCTAAACCTAACCCCTAAACAATTTAAATCCTAAACCCTAACCCCTAACCCCTAAACCTGAGAAACCCTAATCCCCTAAACCGTAAACCCCAAACCCCTAAACCCTAAACCCAAGTAACCATAAACCACTATCTCCCTATCTCTCCCCTATCTCCCTATCACCTTTGTCCCTCTACCTCTCAATCTCTCTCTCTATGTCTCTTGCCATGTCCCTCACTCTTTATCTCCCTATCTCTCCCCTCGGACTCCTCTATATCTCCCTATTGGTCTAATGTAGAGCACACAATGGAAGCTCTCAAAACAAGGTGAAATACCCATCAAAACCCGTAGTTCAAATAGATTAAAGCTTAATCAACTTTAAGAAACCTTCTCAAAGTCCCAAATAACATCAAATCATATACATTCTTCCTATCGGCAAGATAAACACTATCGGCCAACTCAAAAATTCTTATACCGATGCTCCGATCACTCCCCTTTTGACGAGCCTTTGAACCTTTCGTTGTGACATATATCCATCGGCCCAACTTTAAACTAGTCTTCTGATCTCCCATACCACCCATTTCTCACTCCACAACCTGTATTAACACATGATTAAACCTAACCCCTAACCCCTATTTCCTAACCCCTAAACCCTAAACTTGAGAAACCATAAACCCCTAAATCCTAAACACTAAACCCAAGAAACCCTAAACCTCTATTTCTCTATCTCCCTATCTCACTATCATTCCTCTACCTCTTAATCTCTCTCCCTATGCTTTGGCCATGTCCCTCACTCTATATCTCCCTAATTGTCCTCTCTCTCTAAACACTAAACCCTAAACCTCTAAACCTTAACCCCTAAACCCTAAACCCTAAACCCTAAATAATGCCCCTAAACCTTAACCCCGAACCCCTAAACCCTAAACCTAAACGCGAGCAACCCTAAACCCTATCTCCTATCTCTCCCTTATCTCCCTATCTCTATCATCGAGCTCTACCTCTCAATCCTTCTCCCTATTTCTCTGGACATCTCGCTCACTCTCTATCTCCTTATCTCTCCCCTTTGTCACCTCCATCTCTCCCTATCTGTCTCCTCTCTCTTTCTATCTAGCTATCTACAAAACTGAGAAACCCTAAACCCAGGTACACCCTAAATCCAATCAACTCTAAACCTATATCTCCCTATCTCTCCCTTATCTCCCTATCTCTATCATCCCTCTACCTCTCTTGATCTCTCTCCCTATGTCCCTGGCCATGTGCCTCACTCTCTATCTCCTTATCTCTCTCCTCGATCTCCTCTCTCTATCTCCCTATCATTCCTCTCTCTCTATAAACCCTAAATCCAAAGCCCTAAACCTCTAAACGTAACCCCTAAACAATTTAAATCCTAAACCCTAAATAATGCCCCTAAACCCTAACCCCTAACCCCTAAACCCCTAAACCCTAAACCCAAGTAACCCTAAACCACTATCTCCCTATCTCTCCCCTATTTCCCTACCACCTTTGTCCCTCTACCTCTCAATCTCTCTCCCTATGTCTTTGGCCATGTCCCTCACTCTTTTTCTCCCTATCTCTCCCCTCAGACTCCTCTATATCTCCCTATCATTCCTCTCTCTCTATAAACCCTAAATCCAAAACCCTAAACCTCTAAACCTAACCCCTAACCCCTAAACAATAAATCTTAAACCCTAAATTATAATGCCCCTAAACCCTAACCCCTAAACCTGAGAAACCCTAAACCCCAAACCCCTAAACCCTAAACCCAAGTAACCATAAACCACTATCTCCCTATCTCTCCCCTATCTCCCTATCACCTTTGTCCCTCTACCTCTCAATCTCTCTCGCTATGTCTCTTGCCATGTCCCTCACTCTTTATCTCCCTATCTCTCCCATCGGACTCCTCTATATCTCCCTATTGGTTCTTTATCTCTCTCTAAACCCTAAACCCTAGACCTCTAAACCTTAACCCCTAACCCCAAGACCCTAAACCCTAAACCCTAAATAATGCCCCTAAACCCAAGCAACCCTAAACCTCTATCTCCCTATCTCTAACATCCCTCTACCTCTCAATCTCTCTCTCTATGTCTTTGGACATGCCTCTCACTCTCTATCTCCCTATCTCTCCCCTCTGTCTCCTCTATCTCTCCCAAACTCTTTTAGTCCCCTCTCTCTATCTCTCTTTAAACTGTAAACCCTAAACCCCTAAACCCGAGCAACCCTAAACCTCTAAACCCTAAATAATTCCCCTAACCAACCTCTAAACCACTTCTCTATATAGGTGCAACTAATACCAATTTTTCATTGTTCAACTTGATGTTCATCTTGTTGGTTCTATGTCATATAATGTTCCACATCGAGCTCTTTATCTCAGTCATCCGGTTGTTCTTTATCTTGCTCTTTATTCTCATCAAGTAGATGTTCCTCTATTTCCTGATCTTTTCCAAGATCCAAATACACTTCCTGTTGTTCTTCTTGATGCTGGTCATAAGAATGTGTCACTTCACCTTGTTGCTTTTTAAAATAAGCAAGAAGAGGCAACAAGAGGCAACAAATTGTTACTTTTCTTAGGCAAATTTAAGTTTTCTAATTACTACTAAAATCTTTTTAAAATAATGTAAAGAACATTCGAAGCTTCAAGGAATCTTTTTATGGCACCTGTGCTAGCTTTTGTCCTCAAGGATCCAACATTTTGGTATCCTCCTTTGTAGAAATTAGAACATCCTCTTGATGACAATGGGAAGAATAAGGATGCCTTGAGAACTTGGAGATTTTATGGAGAGTGTAAGAACCTTCAAATCCTTAAAATTGAAATGGAAAAGGCTCACAAAGTTAGGACTATAAAAGTATAATAATTATTGTGGGGGTTGTAATGAAAATATGGCTTAACTCTTTTGAGGTGACTCACTATCCATGATGTGTTGGGATCAATGGAAAATGGAATAAGAGATATTAACAAGAATTTGACATAAATGGAAGAAATGGATAGTCTCCCCTAAAAATGATGGCGAGAGATGTATTAATAGTAGAAGAAGCAACATGAATGGTGGGGTTGGTTGGGAGTGGACTAAAGAATTGATTGAGAGATTATAGAAGACTAATTGGGAGTGGACTAAATAATTGATTGAGAGATTATAGAAGACTTATTGGGAGTGGACTAAAGAATTGATTGAGAGTCAAGAGGATAGAAGAATTAGTTAGGGGAAGTAATGGTTCAATCAGGGGTGGAGAGAACTCTCAATCACAAGAATAAATGATGCCAAAATGGTTGGAACTAAAAGAAATCATGCATTCCAAAAGATGACAAGGTTGCCCCTTTCATATGATACAGTCTTTCTAAAATTTAGATTGTATTTTATAGCTAAAATGCCTAAATAGTAAAATGCTAAAAATGCTAAAATAATAAAATAAAAAACAATGAAAATAATAGAGAAAAAGAAAATAGATATCCGTTTTGGTTTGGTATCCAAACCAAAACAGATATCCGTTTCAAAGTCAAACTTTGCCAAGTCGCAAATTTGGCTAAGTAAAAATGCGATTTTTTTCCTATTGCCACTGTTTGGCCCGCGATGATCTTGCACATACCCATATATCGAAGAAGTATCCTTATTTATCTCTGCACAAACAGTCATAAAGAATATTATACCCAAATCAGATCAACTCAGCATACCATTATTCAGGAAGGTGCATAACACAGTAAACTCTATACATATCAATCAAAGAATCGTGGGAGTCCTCTCTGCTAATAGGAAACAAATATAAGAAATCAATCAGCAATCTAAGACCACACAGGAGATATCAGCACACTTAGTAATATCTAAGCAATCCGCAATCTCAAGGTTACAGTCCACACAAGAAATTGCACCAGCCACCATCGACCAAATCAGCATAGAATACCATCGCAACTTCATAAGGTATGAATGTTCATGACAATGCATATGTTTTATCGTTGCAAGTTATCCAATTCTAGTTATGTAGATATAGTGAAATTAAGTACATGACTTAAATATTCAAATGGTAAGAAGATATCGTGATATGCTGGATAGTATGGATGTAAATAAATATCATAAGATTAATTGAATATCATTTGATGACTATCATGAAATACTAAAAGCGGCCTTATTATATAAATGATCATGATAGGTTAAATTGGAATATTGAAATAAGAGACTAAGCTTATGGCTATTAATGAAATAACAAGAAATAGTTACTAAGGCATAAGGTTGATAGGGAGGATGGAAATTGGCCAACCATGGGTAATGGAAATGGCCCTTGTCTCACAACAAGTGGTTCAAGCCTTGGTGTATAAGCCAACGAGGGCCTTAGGGTAAAACCTAAGGATTATAATAGGCCTTTGTGTAAAAGCCAAGGAGGACCTTAGGGTAAAACCTAAGGATTATAATAGGCCTTGGTGTAAAAGCCAAGGAGGGCCTTAGGGTAAAACCTAAGGATTATAATAGGCCTTGGGGTAAAAGCCAAGGAGGGCCTTGGGGTAAAACCAAGGAGTTTATTAAGGCCTTTGACCAAGTTGATGAGTTATTCATCCTTGAGTCAAAGGAGTTGAATATTGGACCCATGGTGACTAATCAGCCTATTACATCCTACTCATCATCCCTTATGAATGGAAAGATTAGATAGAAATGACAGATATGAAGAACATGATATAATGCATAATGATTATGAGGTTCTAACCCTAGATGGGAAATACAAGAATATGAATTTGATATTTCTTATGAATATTATAATATAATTATTATGAGAAAGAATTGAGTACTAATATTCTCTTTTTACAAGTTGAAATTGTTTGCAAGATTGTGAAAATTTTGGCTTGCTAGAAGGGGACTTACAAGTGGTATGAGAGCATCGACTTGCCATCCTATGAAGAAATTTAATGCAACACTATACAAGACAAACAACCCGTAACAACAGCAACAACATGGAAATGAACAATGAGATAAGAGCATTCATGGAAATGACCGCTAAAGCGATGATGGACCAAAATGAAAGAATCACTAAAGCCATGATGAAGTGAAGTGAAAAGGCAACACAAATGTTTCTTGAGGCACTCCAAAAAGTGGTAAACACTATGGATCATCCTAAGACCCATTCAACAAATGGAAGGGAAGTAGGATCTAATCACTCTGAAAACAGCCATACTTCATCAAACCCAAGAATTCCTATACCATCCTTTCTTCCCAAAGAAGAAACATCAAGAATGGAAGAACCCGCTCCAAATTCAATAAGCACGGATGATATTGCAAGAGCATATGCAAGCTTGGAACCCGAAGTGAGAAGGGTAGTGTCATTCAATGACTCTAGCAACTCAAGAAGGAATGAATTGGCAAGAAGGGAAAGAAGACCCATCAACAAGGAATTGAAGCAAAAAGCCAACAAGGTGAATCTCCCACATTTTGATGGAACCCATAAGATCACTCCACATGCATGGTTACAAAAGTGGAATGGCTATTTTCAACTTAACCCTATGACCAAGAAAGATGCACTCCAATTCGCCATCCTATACTTGGAGGGATTGGCCTATGAATGGTGGCATCACAGAAAACACACTCAAGGGCATGAATCCATCACATCCTATGAAGAGTTTTCCAAAAGATTTATTAAGAAATTTGATCATCATCATCCACAACAAGATTTTAGGGCTTGACCCTAGTAAGACAAAGGGGAACCGTGGATGAGTACGTAAATGAGTTCGAGAAGATAGTTATTCCAGTTACCGGAATTGAAGATGAAAGATTAACATTTTTATTTATTGAGGGCTTAGATGAGAAATTGAGAGGACTAGTGGGAGCACTTAAACCAACCTCTTTAGATGATGCCATTGAAATGGTCATTCAACTAGAAAGGAGCAAACCCTCTTAATCATCCTCTAAGCCCTTCCATAAGAAAGGAAATCTTGATAAGAATCCATGCCATCAATGTGGAGAACCGTGGAAACCAAGACATGTATGCCTAAGGAATGAAAATGGATATGAGAAACCATATCTTCCTTACAAGGACCGTGAAGAACTAAAAGTAAAGGGCCTTTGTTTTGATTGCAAAGAAGCATGGAACCCTGGACACAAGTGTAAAAACCCCACAAAAGGAAACACTTGTTTTAGATGTAATGAGAAATGGGAAGCCAGACATAAATGTGGGAAAAGAGATCAAGCACACAATATATAAATCATAATTGACAAAGAAATTCAGGAAGAAAGTGAAGCAACTTCAAATAAAAGAAGGAAAGAAAATTGATCTTAAAAATCTAGTGTCCTGAAGAAATTGAGATTGCTTGAGGACAAACAATCTCAAGAGAGAAGGCCAATCATTATTTGATGATTTCCAATTAAAGATTGGAAATATTCATCTCATTAATTCCTTACTCTAAAAATATTAGAAGTTATCTTGTTTCATTACATGAGTGAAGAAGACAAAACAGTGAAATCTGACATAGCACTAGAAGACAAAACCATATAAAAACAAATGAGATTAAAGGCAAATCATTCTAAAAGACCCCCCTTGATCCTTGACGTACGGATTATCATAAGGTGATTTATTAAAGGATAAATCTATGTTTATGAATGGGTAGGGGATTTCTTAAACCATGTGACTGTTGGTATAGCACCCCATTCAAGGCTTTAAAAGGCAGCCACGGTGAAGACCAAGGGCATCAAAAAGAATTCTATTGGTCTCTGCACAAACAAATATAAAGAAATAAAAGAATACTCCCAGGTTAGACCAAAGAATATCATCATCCAGCAACACAGTAATATATATATATATATATACATATAAATTGAAGAAGTATCCTTATTTATCTCTGCACAAACAGTCATAAAGAATATTATACCCAGATCAGATCAACTTAGCATAGAATTATTCAAGAATGTGCATAACATAGTAAACTCTATACATATCAATCAAAGAATTGTGGGAGTCCTCTCTGCTAATAGGAAATAGATATAAGAAATCAATCAACAATCGAGGACCACATGGGAGACATCAGCACACTTAGTAATATGTAAGCAATCCGTAATCTCAAGGTTACAGTCCACACAAGCAATTGCACCAACTACCATCGACCAAATCAACATAGAATACCATCAGCAACTTCATAAGGTATGAATGTTCCTGACAATGCATATGTTTTATCGTTGCAAGTTATCCAATTCTGGTTATGTAGATATAGTGAAATTAAGTACATGACTTATATTCAAATAGTAAGAAGATATCATGATATGCTAGATAGTATGGATGTAAATAGATATCATAAGATTAATTGAATATCATTTGATGACTATCATGAAATACTAAAAGCAACCTTATTATATAAATGATAATGATAGGTTAAATTGGAATATTGAAATAAGAGACCAAGCTTATGGCTATTAATGAAATAACAAGAAATAGTTACTAAGGCATAAGGTTGACAGGTAGGATGGAAATTGGCCAACCATGGGTAATTGAAATGGCCCTTGTCTCACGACAAGTGGTTTAGGCCTTAGTGTAAAAGCCAAGGAGGGCCTTAGGGTAAAACCTAAGGATTATAATAGACCTTGGTGTAAAAGCCAAAGAGGGCCTTAGGGTAAAACCTAAGGATTATAATAGGCCTTGGGGTAAAAGCCAAGGAGGGCCTTGAAGTAAAACCCGAGTTTATTAAGGTCTTTGACCAAGTTGATGAGTTATTCATCCTTGAGTCGAAGGAGTTGAATATTGGACCCATGGTGACTAATCAGCCTATTACATCCTACTCATCATCCCTTATGAATGGAAAGATTAGATAGAAATGACAAATATGAAGAACATGATATAATGCATAATGATTGTGAGGTTCTAACCCTATATGGGAAATACAAGAATATGAATTTGATATTTCTTATGAATATTATATTATAATTATTATGAGAAAGAATTGAGTACTAATGTTCTCTTTTTACAAGTTGAAATTGTTTGCAAGATTGCAAAAATTTTGGCTTTCTAGAAGGGGACATTACATTACCTATGATGATAAAGTTTGAGCTAAATTGTTTCCATGAACCTTGAGAGATTATTTTATTGAATGTATTTACTCTTTAACTCTGAGAACTGCTATCCACTCTTTTGATAAGCTAGCTATGACTTCTAATTCCATTTTCATGTGAATATGGCCTTGAAAATGACTATCACTAATTTGACTAATTGTTCCCAAATACATAATGATCATATTAATGACTATGTCATTTGTTTCCAATCTTTATGTGGTATAGTGAAGCACCACCTAGATGATGATAAATTGCAATCCATCTTTCTTGACAAACTTCTACCTCCCATCAAATTTACATAGCATCTACTTGAATATATTTGTTTCTTTTATGGGCATTTGTGCTCATATAAAGAATATTGAACTGAAATTGTTTGCATGCAAAATGCTTATATGGATCATCTTCTCATGGTTTTTCTACATCTACTTAACCTTCAAAGTTTCAAAAGTCTAGTCATTTTTAAAAGGGAAATGATTCTAAGGAGAAAAAGGATAACATGCATCATGTGGATAATAATTTCAATGTTCTAGATCTTCTAAAGCTCATAATTTTAGGAAGCTTACTAAGTTACAAGAGCCCTTGGATAATGTGCTTCAAAGTTTATTAATCTCTAGTTTGATTTCTCTCCACCTATTCATCCATTAGATCTAGCTAGAGTGCTACCTAAGAACTATACTGAGAATGCCTTTTGTAACCTCATAGAGTTAATGGACATCACACTTGAGATTGCATGGCTTTGAAACATAAGTTGCAAGTATGATTCATATAAATGGTGTTAATGATGGGGGAAGTGTGAGGCTGATTATTTTCCTTCCTTATTTTGATCATTTTTCATTACAGTTGGTGACATTATTAGATTTTTAGAGACTATTGTTCCATTATGCAGAATTGATTATATCTCCTGATTTTGGTTTGACATTGTTTAGACATGTGGTGACTTAATTTGATAATATTTGGATGTTATGATGATGTTAGATTTATGAGTTATAGTTGATGTGATTTCAAGATTCCTTATGTGGATATAGTAGTTGATGAGGATTATGAGGCATTGGATAGAAGATGCAGTTTTAATATTAAATTAGGTAGTAAATAATTAATGTTGTATACAATGGCATGAATTTGATTTCAGTTGCTTCGGCTATGATTATTCATGATATGATTGACACTTGATCTAGTTGTGCAGGATTGTATTCCCAGGCCAAGGGAAATCAGAGGTAGTATTCACACATATGTTATTCCCTGTGAAACCGATCCATTCCCGAGAGGGATGAGGATCATGTTTGATTGGATGTTGTTTGAGTACTTGTTTGATTTATTATTTTGGCCTAGTACCCCTTTTTGTTAAATTAATTTATATCATGTGTTGTATTTTTTTATTGTTTTACACCACTTGGTATTGTTTACATTTTTGGGCCATTTAAAGTGAATTTATGACTCCCTAGGTGTACCTTAGTGCCCCAAAACTTACCCCGGGTGGTTACCCATGGGTCTAGGGTCAATTTTGACTAAGTAAACCTTGGGGTAATTCACTTTTGGTCACTCTAAGCTAAGGTTTAGTCAAAGTGACGAATTTTGAAATGGCTAAGGGTGGGAGATGAGTCATGCTTTGAGAAAGACCCATATCCCTTCCCAAAGTTTGGGGGATCCCTTCACCAAGAAGACTTGGGAGGTCTCCAAGACTCCCAAGTGTGTGGGATCTCCCTCCAAGACTCTCACACACATGTGAGAGCATCTTGGAAGGAGATGGCTCTCTTGGAGAATAGGAGGATGCCATATGGCATCCGTTATCCTCATGGAGACTTGAAGGGAATTGCCACCTCACCACTTGGTCTCTCACACATGTGTGAGAGCACAAGCGGATAAGGTGAGGATTGGGATGGAATTGGAGGGTGACACCCTCACACTTCCTCTCTCTTGCAAGTGGCATGGGATGAGGAAGGAGAAGGTGACAAGTGTCACCTTCTCATTCCTCAAGGCCAAATTGGAAGGCCTATATTATCTCCTCTTGAAGAGGAGTATGGGGTTCTTGCATTTTGCATATTTTCTTTCTATTCTTGGAGTTATTTTTTTTGGGAGTTAGAGAAATTTGGAGATTGGGATATTTGGAGAAGCTTGGAGGTCTTCACCAAACGTGCTTCCATTTTAGATCTTTTGAAGGTAAGTTTCATGGCTATGGCCATTTTCCCTTGTGTATTTCATTTATGTTGTGTTTGTGGTTTTATGTTGTTGGTTGTTTTCATTTTTGTGTTGGTTGGGAGTTTGGTGAGAGCACCTCCATTTGGAGGTAAGACTCAACTTGTATGGGGTAGGGGAGAGTGAACCTCCTCGAGGTCACCCCACTCCCTTATTTTTGTGCCACTTATAGCCTTGAGGGCTTTTTCTTGATGTTGAGAGTATTTTTTATGGCAAAAGTGCCATGATAGTTGTTTTGAATTCTTTGGAGATATGTATTTTGGTGGTTGTGGCTTGAGGCCTTGAGACTTGGTGATTTGAGATCATGGAGTGGCCTCTTGAGTTGAGGGGTCCACTCTCCTACCCCCATCAAACTCATTTTCATGAGTTTTATTTTTGTGCAAACCTTTGGGAAATTTTTATGTGTGTTTGGAAATTGCATTGTTGTGGAGTGTGTGTCAAACCGTGTGATTCCTACCTCCCCATCTCGGGGGTGACCCACTAGCAGGTCTATGGTAGGGAGGAGGGCATTTCATAGTAGCTTGGTTCCCTATTTTTTTGGTGTTGTATTATTGCAAGTTTTATGGAAGAAATGGTGTTTTGATGAAGTTCATTGTAATCTCACTTGCATTATCTTGTTCGTTGATTTGGTAAGCCATGCCCTTGAAGGCCATAATGTTGGAGTTGTAAAATTTATACTCCTTATTGTATTTAGTGTGGAAGGAAATTTAAATGTGATTTACTTGTTATTGTATACTCAAAAATGTGATCATTAAGCTATGTTATTGAGTTTATGCAATTTTAGAAGGTTGCCAAAGAAATATACATTTGTTGTTTTGTAAACAATGAAAATTACATGGGTTATCATCTTGTTGTTTATGCACATGTGATGTTGAACATATAACTAAAATGGTTTTTGTATAAACTGTCATTTTAAATCTAAAAGAAAAAAAAAGAGTGAGAACTTCATAGCAAATCTGTTGTTTCAAAAAAAAAAAGTGATATGTTTTGTTGTTTTAAAGTTACAAATCTGTTTGTTCCTCTTATTATATATATATATATGTTGCCTTTTTATACACTAACCTTCTATTCAAAATAGAGTACATAGTATATACATATATTTAAATATATATATTAAACTGAATGTTATTTTTTTTATAAAAAAAAAGAGAGAATAACATATTTATAGATTTTTTTTTAAACTCCTTCTGTAGACTAGGCAGAATGAAGTATATACACTATATATATAAATATAAATATATATATAGTGAAATATATATACCAAACAATATTTAATGTTGACTGTGTAATATAAGGAAAAATTCTTGAGAAAACAGGATAGAGGAGAAAAGGCCCGCAAGGGTTTCATTGAATTGTTTTAAGTTTTTTTTTTAAGATTTTGGTGTGGGCCGCCCACAGACCACGAAAAATTTGAGGGGTGTGGGTGGAGGCACCGCCTCCTCTCCACACCCCCCCTTTTTCCCACACTCCAACCCCCGTTCCTCCACTCCGTGCCCCTCGCCTCCCCTTCGATCTCCCTTCCCCAACAGTGACGGGAATGTATTTTGTGGGTCGTCGGCCCTCCCTTGCAATGACCATCCATCCCTTTTAACCCTATCAGATATGCCTTTGAAACCTGCAGAACACTTTATCTTATATACAACACACACACACACACATATATATATGTATATATATGTATCTGTATATGTATATGTATGTATGTATGTATATGTATGTATGTATGTATATATATATATCACAATCTATGTATAAAACAAAAGGATATGCTTCCAGCATCCTTCTAAATGAATATATATATACACACAAAATGTATATATATATATATATATAAGTTTCAAAAAAAAAGATAGACCCCTGCAGTATGTAAACGTAAAATATACCTCTAGTAGATCATCTATGGCAGCCATGAGTGCATAAATCCCCAACCTGCAAGGGAGCAACACAGAAAAAAAAAAGAGAAGAAAGAGAGAGGGGATGGAGAGAAGAAGGAAAACAAAGGAGAACAGTAGGGTTTCCATAAGGAAAATATAGATTATGTTTAGGGCATCACTTGGAGGAAATTATTAAAATAATATTGATATTAGGGTTAGATGGAGCGAGAGGGAAAATTTTAGGTTTTATTTTATTTTAAATTCTATTTTTTTTGTTTCCATGTGCACGGGAAACTTTGACCCTCTCTTTTGCTTTTAGGCCTTGGAATTATTTTGTTTCTCCATGTGTCTTTCTTTTGAGTTGATTTAATAAATTTTTCTTTTGGGATTGAATTTAAATCCCATGTGGAATTTATCCTAGTGGGGATGGGATTTTGATTCTTATTGAAATTCTTTTTCCCTTTACCTTTTTATTATTAATCTTCCTTATTATTTTATCTAGTGGGTTTTAATTAATTTTATTGGGCAAACTTTCGGTTGCTTTATTTTTTTTTATATGATTAGTTTTATTATTTTTATAGGGAAGGATAGTTTAATTTTTTTCCCTTCTATGTATTATTTTATTGAGTCAATTAATAAATATAATTATTGAAATTATATTTATTAAGGGACTTAATTATTAGATTTTAATTTGGTCGTTTAATTGAATTTGAGTTTTTATATTTTGAGGAGTGATTAATTTTTAATTTGACTTTGGGATTATTTAATTTATTTTATACCTTGTTTATTTAATTTTTGTCTTAATTATGTTTCATCTGTATTCCTTTTAAAATATTTATCTCAATTATCAAACATTATGCTATCAAAATTTTCTTAGATTTTAGGGTTTTAAATTTTATGGCTTTTTACAACATCTTTTATTCTCTCCATCTCTTCTTGCGACCATCATGCCACTGATTTTGTATTTTATTTTATTCGATTTCATTTATTGCATTATAGTTAGGGTTGATTTTGATTCGGTCAAAATCATTCCACCCACCTAGGAAGCTTAGGGTTTTAAACTTAAATTGTTCTAACCCTAGAAGTGGTGTGCATCTCGTCACCTAACCCCCTAGTCAGCTATCATCATGGGGGATTGCATAGTAAGGCGCACTTCCCCAAGCTTACGATTGACTTGTTTACACCTTCTGTGTATTGCCATTGAGCACGCAGACGCATGCAAGGGGGTTTCTAGGGACATGCGGAAAAGTTTTTGATATTTCATGTCATGACCACATGGCAAATGTGGACATGACACATGCGTTGCATGTCATGACCGCATGAGAAATGTGGGCATGACAAGAAGTCATTTGGTTGCTCCCCCTAATCAAAATTTGAAATTTTGCACTAATCCATTTCCAAGTCATACTAATAACATCAATGCATCTCATGAACAAGAATATTTTACTATGGCACATACACGTATTGATAGATATTTTGTAGATGATTTTTAGTTTAATTCTCGTGCACAATCATATGCAAATGATTTTTTTCAATTTGATACACACTAGAGATACATCTTATTCTTGTCATGCTACACCACTTATTACATTTTCTAATGAGGAGATCCCACAAAACAACTACCATGGTCTATTATATGTCACTAGCAATCTTAGATGCACTTCACCTTGTAATGAAATAACTTGCACAAAAAGGACTATAATAGGAAATATGCTATAAATACTTGATAATAACTAAAAATAACAAGCCACTTCAAGGGGGGGGAAACCTCCAAATATCTCCAATGAGAACACAATTCTCAATATGATGATCACAAACTTACCACTAGCTCCTATATATACCTAATTAGGCCTTGGCTGCCACCCAAGCCGAATTACATACTTAAATATAACCCCTAGGCTAACCTAATAACCTATAATTGATTATAATAATTATTTTATATTATAATTAAGAGTTAAGGTAGCCACAAGCTGAATACTCATTACCCTATACACACTATAGGATTAAGGGCATAACATGCTCCCTTCTTCAAAGAAGTTTCTTTGTCCTTAGCACTTATCAAATGTGGATTCTTTTGCACAAAATCCTTATTTTCCCATGTAGTGTCTTCAATTGGAGAGTTCTTCCATTTTATCATATATTTTATGATTGCCCTTGTCCTCAGCTTCTTGGTGCGTGTTTGAAGTATTCTCTCAGAATCCAAAACTATTCTTCCCTCCTCATCAAGCTCAGGTAACTCAATATGTGCTACAATTTTTTCCCAATAACCTTCTTCAAGCATGAAACAGGGAAACCTGGATGAATTTTTGTTGATATAGGGAAATCCAATTTATATGATACACTATCAATCTTCTACAACACCTTATAAGGACCATAGTACTTACGTACAAGCTTGTTATCTTTCTGTTGTTGTTTTAGAAATTTTCTTATATGGTTGCAATCACACAAAGACACAGTCTCCCACTTCAAAATTCCTTTCACTACAATGTTGATGGATTGAAACAATCCCCTAGGATGTGGTATTTGAAGTTTGATGCCTTTGTGTTGTCTATTAGATTTTTAAGATTGAAATCAGATCATTGTGTGTATTACAACTTTGAAAATGATCGTATTCTCATTATTACAGTATATGTTGATGATATGTTGCTGATTGGGAATGGTAAGAATATGATTTCTGATTTGAAGTCTCAGTTGTCAACACAGTTTGAGATGAAAAATTTAAGGGCAGCTGGGTACATTCTGGGAATGGAAATCAGAAGAGATAGAGCAAACAAAAAACTTTGGTTAAGCCAGAGTAAGTATGTGAAGACCGTGTTGGATAGATTTAGCATGGCAGATTGTAGACCATTGTTTGTTTCTATTTCTTTGGGGACAAAGTTATCTATTAATGATTGTCTAAAGTCTCCTTCTAAGATGGAGGATACGAGTTGAGTACCTTATGCTAGTGCAGTTGGCAGCTTGATGTATGCTATGGTTTGTACAAGACAAGACATTGCCCAAGCAGTGGGAGTCCTTAGTCTATTTATGGCTAATCCTGGATGGGTACACTGGGAAGCAGTAAAGCGAGTGTCTAGATATTTGCAGGGTACTTCTGAGTATTCCCTATGTTATCATGGTCATCCTATAGGACCTTTGCATTCTGTATGTATTCATGGATTTGTGGATTCTGATTGGGCAGGTGACATTGACAGCAGGAGATCCAATAAGAGCTTATGTGTTTACTATGTTTGGTGGTGCAATTAGTTGGATGATTAAGTGACAACCTGTTATCACTTTGTCCATGACAGAAGCTGAGTATATGGCAGCAACTCATGCTTGTAAGGAAGCCATTTGGCTTAAGAGGTTGTGTTCAGATATTGGTGTTGATGCAGGATAGATTACTATCTATTGTGACAGTCAGAGTGCAATTTGCTTAGCAAAGAATCTGACTTTCCATGCTAGAACAAAGCATATTGATGTATAGTTTCATTTTGTGTGAGACATGGTAGAGGATGGGAAGGTGATATTGGAGAAAGTAGACACTTTGAAGAATGTTGTAGATGCATTGACGAAACCAATGGGCATAGAGAAGTTCAGATGGTGTTTGGAGTCTATGGGCCTCTTGGTCCCTATCAGTTAAATCTTGTCATTTCTTTTGGCTCTTGCAAAGTGTCCAATAAGTGGGAGAATGTTGGGAATTAAAGTGTCTCAACCTTTGCAAATTCCTAGCATTATTTATTTAATTGTATATTTATTTATTGCCTAATATTGTATTTACTTACACATTCAATTTGGTCACTTAGTTGAGGTGGCACGGTGACATGTCATCTTACTTGGAATGTGACTTGGATGGTCAAGTCAAACCTACATGGATTTAGGCGTCCCATTTGAGGTGACACTATTATGCCATGTGTCGGCATCTTGTGGTATGTGGAAGAGGATATTCCATATGACAAAATCTATGACGCATAAGAGCCAAGTTTGGAGATTCCTATGACAAGTGAGGACAAGTGTCAGTGAGTATCTTTGCATGAGGAAAAGGCATCTTTGGGTGCCCAAGTTGGGCTATGACATGTTGTAAGAGGAATATGCTATATTTAGCATTGTATGATGGATTCTCTTACAACATTAAAGGATGTTATCTTGGGAAAATCTATGACAACTGTCAAATGCGTAAGAGCATCTGTCATAGTCTATTTTTAGCCTTGGAGCGCTCCACATTGGGAAAGTCAAATCTGCCATGTATGACAAATGTAAGGGATGTATTTGTAGCAAGGACAAGTGTCCTTTGATGTGGGATAATGGCCATGTGGCCAAGATGGACGTCTATCCCAAGAAGCTTCCAGTATTTGCCTTGTAATATCTATATATTGCATAGTTTGGAGTTGTAGTTGCATAGTGTTTTTACAGGTACTGTTATGCTACTAGAATAACTCCAAATTTGACATTTGAAGACTCTTGGAAGAACTTTCATTGCAACTGTATTGTAAATTGTAACTATTTCAGATAATACATTGTGCAGGTTTTAGAGTGTGGGATTTTTCACCTGAAAAGGTTTTCCCCACGATACATTTTGTGTCTGCTTCTCTCTATCTACACTCTTGTATTGTGTTTGCTACTGTAATATCTCTGATATAAGTTTCATATTTCTGCAATTGTAAGGATTAAAACAAATTTGCATATCTCTCCCCTCATTAGATTAGTTTAGGAAGAATTTTCCGCACACCTAGCTTCCTTTCATTCTTGCGATGCTTTATTTTCAGCTGCATGGAATTGCATACTGCGGTGAGCAATCTATTAGTTATGACATCACTTTGTTCATGATCTAGGCCTGGGAGCATATCCCAGTGTTTAGACCTCCTATGGAGCAGGAGATTCTAGAGGAGTTGCCTTATGTTTTCTGCTATTTTAGGGTAGTGGTTCAGATACAGATGGGAGATGTTGGATATTGGAGGCACAACATAGACCATTTTGATGTATTCATTTGGAGATCGTATAGATCCTACCCTAGATGGACATATGATGGGGAGCACTTACCCTTTTATAGGTACACACTATCTTATTGGGCAAACAGTGCAGAGTCAGCATATTATAGAGCAACACTTGCCAAAGTAGTATTTGAGATAGTTTAGTGAGCGGTAGGATGAGCTAGTTGGTATTGTAGAGTTTCCCCAAGCTACACGGGAGATTACAGATTGCGGCCCCATGATTTTGGTCCAAACAGCTATTGATGAGATTGCGGGCCTATAGCCCATTCAGTGGGGAGCTACTGTCGATGTAGCTGAGGCAGGGATGACACTAGAGTATGACACTTGGTGGGCTGCTCATAGACCTGTTCCTTATTTGCATCCTGATGAGCCAACATCGGTGGAGAGACTGGGGAGGGGGCCGAGAGGTAGATTCAGCGGATGACATTAGGGAAGAGATGGAGGCTAAGGAGGTGGTGGTAGAGGGGGTGAAAATAGAGGGGATGATGATGGTGGAGCAAGTGGAGGCAGAGGAGACTAAGGGAGGGGACATGATGGGCAGGGAAGAGCTCCTTGACTCTCTCTAATTCATGAGGAGGGAGAGAGGGTCGTTGGACAGGTTGCAATGACAATGGGGGAGATACAAATGAAGGAGAGGGAGGAGGATGTGGCTATGGAGGATGTCGGTGGGGAGGACGTCAGTGGAGAGGAGATGGGAGAGGGTGATGAGGAGGTAGACACTGAGGAGGAGCACATTATAGAGGAGGCACTCCAAGATGTTCCTATTGCAGAGATGGATGATGAGGAGGAGGATGGGGATCAGGGAGACTAGGTGGCTGAGATGCAATGGATGTGACTGCGCATTTAGGAGCTATAAGGTCAGCTGGCACAGAGGACAAGATAGAGGGACATGGCCATAATCAGAGCTCAAAAGGCCAAGCAGTGGAGTATAGAATTTATATCGACAGTCAGTGGGCCCACTACAAACTTAGCATAGGCTCTATATCAAGTAGGATTGGAGACAGGCTATTATAGGACTTGTATGAGGGTGTGATGTCAATAGATTAGAGGGCACCTAGCTTTTAGAGCAGGAGCACAAGTAGGTCCCATTCTCAGTGGTCACATACCGATGTGGGGTTGTTAGGTCTAAAAAATGCAGGTTGTTAACCTTAAGAGGATGTCAAGCTCTCTTAACGCTTTTGGCTAATGAAACAAGGCTAATATGATTGAAAACCCCCTTCTCTTTAGGTTTTACTAGACCTAGGCAGGTGTACCTTAATAGTTAATGCAAATTTATATGACCTTACTAATCTACTCACAATATCATATGGATGTGAAATAGATGTAAGGCTGTGAATTATTCCTACTCCTAATGTTTGAATCTTGAATATGTGAATAAGGTTTTGAAATTTTACTTTGTAATGACCAGTGTTTTTATCTATTATGGGCAACAGAGTCAGGATGTGTATGATAGATATGTCCTCCCTATTGGTTTAACTCAAATTATTTGGCACTTTTCAAATGTTTATACCTTGTCTAAACGTGCAAGAATATTGGTTATGAGGTTCTTCTTGTTGATCCCAATGATATTTTCCTAGGTTACTATGATCAATTAAAAGGATTTTAATTCTTACAAGAAGGAAACCAACAACGATGATTCATTTAAAGGGTTTTAACTCCTGGCTGAGACCACTAAACATAAATCACCTTAAAGGACTTAAATCAACTTCTCATAGAAACCAGTCAAGCAGATCACACAAAAGTAGTAAATGTGCCCTGATAAATTAAACACATCCTTGATATATTCAATTTAAATAACAAAGGAAAACCATTCTAGAGAGAACAAGGATAACACATATGAATGAATATCAACAAATAATTGAACACTAGAAAGGTTGGACACCAGATAAAAATATTCTTCTCCGTTAAATTGCTTCAAATATTTTACAATTCATCCTTGGAAGTCTTCATTTTTGGTGTATTTCATCTACTACCTAACCCTAATGATTGCTCCTACTATTGCTTATTGATGATCCCTGATAATGATTTTTATCTCCCATTTATACTTTGTATTTTTAGGGTTATGACCCTTCATCCATTCCAGTGCAACCTTTCATTATTTTGATTACCTTTAATAATAAAATATTTAATTTGAATTCTTGGCCTTCGCATAATAAAGTATTTTCAATACTTTTTTTTTAAAAAGATAATGCACCTGGTAAACATTTTAACGTGACCGATGACGCTGGTGCGACACGCCCTCCGGCTCCACGTGAATGCTTTTGCCTGGAGCAATGAACCGGTGAGGCCACAACTGGGGGACCTCATCCCCTAGGAAGAACACTTCAAACCTGCGAGCTCATTGGCCCAGCGAAGGCGTAAAGCCTTGTGAGCTCATTGGCCCAGCGGGGGTTTGAACTCTGGTGGCCGCCACTACATCCTGAACGACTTAACCACCGAACCATGCCATCATCGGCAATATTGCATTTTTTTTTATTCATGGGTAAACGCTTTTGACCAGAGCTATGAACCGGCTGTATTTTCAATACTTTAATCTTTATTCCATTTCTTGATTTTATTTCTCTATGTGTATTCTCACCTTTATTTGACAAACATATTTATTTGGGTGAAAAAATGATTACCCCTTCTTGTTTGACTTGATAAAAATATTTCACTCGTCATTATATAAAAAATATTCTTTAGGTGAAATAATTATTTTCTTGATTGATTCTTCCAAAACAATTCTTCACTTTCAGGTAGAAATATTTTCAATTAAAATTTTCACTGGGCATTATGTCCCTCAAATAAAATAATTTCCCATCTTTAACCCCTTCAATGAAAATATTAAATTTTCATTTTACTATAGTCACATTTTACCTTTTTATTTGCACTTTGGTTTTATCGGCCAATACTTATATCTTTCACTGATGATTTTTTACACCTTTTCTTTCTTTTAGGATTTTGGAGGGACTCAGAAATCACTCACTCTAATATTCTGATATGATATTTGTTTTCCAATGATGCACTGGTTTCAGGGTTTCTTGTTTGCCAGTGATGATTGTGCAAAGTTCTGGGTCGGCCTCTTTATTTATCTCCCGTCCAAGTCAATTTGGAATCCTCTTAACTTTATTTCCCATCTTTTAAAGATGAGATCACGAATGGTCTCTCCATTTATTAGGTTTTGATGGATATTGATACACTGTTCGAGAGATCTTGTTTCAGCATGCATGAAGGACATTTACAAATGTTGTGGAACTCAGCTTTACATCAACCAAGTTTATTTGCTTACAGCTTTTCAAAAAACAAATCATTCCTTAGATCGTGACCGCTGATGAGGGATGTCCCTATTCTTTTGTTTTCATGAGATCACATTTATATATATATATTTTTGACAATTCATTTATCCTATTTATATGCCCACATACCATATACCTTTCCTCCAGAGTATTTTCAAATTGAAACATTTGATAAAAATTTCAATCATACTTTACACTTTGATGGCCGCCTATACCCTCTGCTCCAATACCTTCATTTGAGTAGCAAAAGATTAAAGGAATTTGATTTGCTTGTTGCTTGAAAGTTTCTGACTCCTCCTTAGTAAATTCATTTTGCGAACATCCTCCATTTCACTTTTGCGTGAACTCTATTTACCTGAGTATTTCATGAGAAACTACCTCCCGATGTAATAGTCTCTTCCATATTTTATCATTTGCTTTTTTGGTGGGACTAGAAATTACCTCACTCTAACATCCCGGAGTCTCTTCAGAAAACTCTCAATATTTTCCTTTATTCATAAATGTCATTGGATTATCGGTGGGATTGGGAATCACATTACTCTGATATTCTATAGTCCCTTCGATATTTCATTCATTTTAGGGTTTTCTTCTTTAGCTTATCATGGGCACCATGATTTATTGAACATGAACCATTACCGTAGTTATGCGAATAAGATCAATACTCATGGTGTCTCCTCAGGTTTAAAAAAAAAAAAGGCTAATACTGTAGTTCTCCTTACACCATCACTTACATCTAAGAGAGTAAAGTGTAGAAGGTGTCGAATGGCCTTGTTATTGGATGTTCCATGGTATGCCAAGGCAAGAGCATACATTCCACCATAGTGCAAAATAGGATCTTGATCCCGTGTCATCCACCCTTGTATGGAAGCCATGGCACTAAATCAAACTCTCCTTTGTTATTCACAACATGGATTAGGAAATTGATAACTACATCATCAATCTTGTCAACATTGAATTGAACATCAAGATGACTACTATCATTTAATATAATTTCACCAAATATTTGAGATGGCCAAATGGGCACAGTTTTGATCATTTCCCTCTTAAAAGTGGCATATCAAAGTCTTTTGCCTGACTTGTCTATCAAAGAAGCATATCGGCTTTGTCACTATAAAATTCACTCATATGATGGGACGAAAACCATCTTTAACTGAGATCTGTAGGTGGATTGAGGCCTCGTGGCCTTCTGTCATTGACTCATCAGTGGCCATGCTATCCAACAATTTTTTACTTTGAATCTCCAATCTCAATTGGACATAGATAAAGTATAGGCTAACAAATCGTGGTCTGTTGGGAAGAATGGCATCTTCTTGTGTCCTTGTTTTGGGCCATGCAAATATAGCAGAATATGTTGCTATTATGTTAGAATTATGCTTTTCAAGTGTTCTATTTACACTTACGCTTTTCACTGAAGCATTTGATGCCTGATTTGATATGTTTTGTAGTGATTGTGAATGGTAACTTGAGTGTGTTTAAAAAAAAGTGATTCAGATGAAGGTAAAGCAGATACACTAGTGGTGGCATCGTTTGAAATATTTTCCCCCTTTCCTTCAAATTGGTATAATGATGACAGAGAATCTTCATAGGAAATCATTGCAGAAGATGTCCTGAGTTTATACAAGACAAATGAAAATAGCCCATGCAAAAATTATAGGACCTACTTCAGGAGCATCTGATGAAGTAATATCCAAAATTAAATCATCAATTTCTTTCAAGTCCCCAAGTGAAAATGAATGAAAACATTGGCTGAATGGGACTGCTTCATAAACCATGTGAAGAAGATTTTTGAAGTTCAAAGTTTCGATGACAATTAGAATGACCAGGTACTTCACATGTCGTGCATACCTCTGAACAACATGTATTACAACTCGTTTTCCAATATTGTTGCAACCAGTTATGATCTCCTTGAAAATACAAAATAACCTTTTTCATCTATCAACTGTACAAATGCAAAATGGTTCATAGTAGAGAAGGAATAAGATGTCCAAAATCAAATTTACTTCAATCAATGTCTCCTCAACCCACATATTGAAAATCCAAACTCAATGGTTGTTTAGAAAAACTGCTAACAACTTATCGTCCAATCCATTGTTTATTAATTCATTTACTTCCTTTCTTATTGCATCATGCGAAAGGGAACCTCTTTAAACTCTGAAAATAGTTTCTTTTATTATTACCCCCATAATGAATAATATAAGGAGATTAAATTTGGATATTCTGTCATGAGTTGCTCATGCATAGATCTTTCTCAGTACATTGAATGATGTTCATATCTTTTGGGCAGCTGCCTCTTTCCAATGAATAGAAACAAGAGCCTTAATCTTGCACATTTCAGACCAATGTCAAACCCTATTGTTTCAATTTTCTCTACAACTTGAATTGCCAACTCCCACGACAGTAATTGTGTGACACTTGTCGAGTACCATTATGGGCCCAACTAAAAAAATTGCTTTGAAACAAGTTCTTGACCTGACACCACATCAATATGCTTCTAAGATGAAAAGATTGAAATGGGTAATCATCAAAATCCTCTTTCTGGCATTTTGTACTGTGAGCAAAACAAGCCAAGTAGCCTATGGAATCTCCTTGAAAAATTGATCAAATCATCTCCTGGAGTCATGAAAATGCACAAGCATGTAGACATTTGATCCAAGAATTCAGTGCAATAGACAGTTTGGCAAAATACATCATGAGGTGTAAGATATTATCATTCAAGGTAGCTCTTTCAACCTTTTCTGCAACTGCAACTGTCAAAAACCTAATTATGGCTCACCAAATTACCACCCTGAAAAAATATCAAATCATCTCCTGGGAAGCTGCCACTTGGGGGATTAGTTCATTTAGGTCAAATGAGTATGCATACAAAAGGGTTCTTCACCAATCCACTTCTGTCATGAAATATTAAAGCCTAAAGTTGACCTTTCTATAACTTTCTAGAAATGCAGATGTAAAAATAGAACTATCTGCATTTGCTTCTAACCTTGAAAAAATAGCAAATGAGGTGCTTGAAAATTGGCATGAAAGTAGATTATTATATAGTAAATCTGAGACACCAATTGTTTTACCATGAATATCATCCAGTTGCTAGATATTAGCCTCCAAAGATGACCTCCCAGGCAGATTTCACGCTATGCAAATAGCAAATCTTTCCAAAACCCTTCAACTTGATGCTTGAAAACTCAGTCAAATCTGATCAATGGAGGCTAAAATTAGATATGCACACTAACATATGGTATATAAACATGCTTGTCAAGTGATTTGGCATGAAACTAAATAGGCTCAGAATTATGACACTCCAAAGTAGGTCACTGGGGTAGTTTTTTCAAGTGCATTTCTGAGTGTGATACTCAAATTTTTCATCATGGGAACCTAAGTTTTTGATAAAATTTGTAGGAAATTTTAGGTCCCAATAGTGGCTCTTGTTTGGGGATGTATGCCCCTTGCGGGCATAGCAAGATCCTTGATCTCTGGAGAGCAGACCGAGTGCCTACTCCATTGGGCAATAGAGTCAAAATGTTACTTCTACCCTAAACTAATATGGTTTGAAAACCACACCACAACTAATGGCTCAAGGCCACCAAAGAAAAGAAAAGTTTATATTTTCCTCTATCATACACCTTATTTTGGTCTGATTTTATTAAACTCCTCTTGAAAATATTTATGCAATCATCATTCCAATCACTATCATGCATCACAAAATGATCTCTCAGCTGAACTGAAAACTAAAAATATTTATAATCCACCACATAGTAGAGCTCATTAGTTCTGATTTCATTATAAGTTTGCATAAAAAATATGAAATTATCATATGGTCATAGATGCAAACTAGAAAAATAGCTTCTAGGTGTATGGGAGATGAAGCAATTATGCTCATTCATGCTACTCACTCCATATTTTAAATGTTTCTAACATTGGTCTAAAAATTTTGCCATATGAACATCTTATGAGACAATCATATCTAAAACACTTTCCATCCCTTCCATATCACTAATTGGTAGTGACATGAATTTATGATCCATACAGTCCTCATTATGCACATTTGAATCAGTCAATGTTGAACATTCATCATTAGCATCCTCTTCATGTGAAACAAAGATCTTTAATTTTGATTTACATATCCCCTTTTGAATAGGGATGTACATAGGCTTTTGATCAACTTCAAGAGTACCTTCATCATTGCCACACAAAGTTCCTTCATCATCAAAGCAAATGTATGTTGGACATGAAATTTTAGTATCACTCTTGAATGTATATTTTTGATATTCCATAGTCAACGATTCTAAAATTTGTTCACTGTTGAGTGAACATGCCTCCTCTTCTGACATCCTCTGCTGTCTCTTCCTCATGATCTCTACAGGCACCACCATCCTCTATGGACTGATTGCAATCATTTCTCTCTTCATTGTTGCAAAGCATGTTGTCCCTTTGCATTTCAGCTTCTAACTTATTATTATCAATGCTACGATACTGCACAAATGGCTGCACCTCCATTGTTTGATTATGAAATGCACTTAGATTATTATGTATATCATAATCAGGTGTACATATTTCTTCTTCATTGGGTGTTTGACCTCTTTCTTGAATATGCAAATACTCATCTTCTTCTTTCTCACACTACTAATTCAGGTATTGAGGTGGGTGGGCTGGGACAACATGAATATCCACACTTTGAAGACTGCTCTCATCTTTTAATGTATCATATGTCATTTCATTTTTTGTTGGAATATGTTGAGGCTCCAAGTCTTCTATAAAATCCTCATAATTGTCATCAAACTGACTCAGAAATAACCTCTTGAAATCTTCCCATGAAGATACACTTTGCATGGGTAAGCTTTTACACCATTCTCTTGCATCATCCCTCAATCATCTTGCAAAGCATTTCATAATGACATCTTCTAGATAAATCTAAAAGTCCTCAATAAAATCCCAAAATAGTTGTACATGCCTATGAGCCGATTCATGTACCTTTCCATAAAATTCAGGGATATATTTTATGAGATCAACGGGATAACGATTTGGGTAGCCTTCAATGCTATTGAAGTTCATTGGTTTATCAATATCTAAGACATACAATTTTCATGGAAGTGATTGACATTGATGATTATTTTGATGAAGGGCTTGTTATTGATAATGCTAGGTATATTGATTATATTGATGATCTTGGTAGCCCACTAATCTTTGACCAGATGAGACAGGATAAGCATTTATTTGATTTAGGGCTTGTGTTGTAAAAATGTCTTATTGTGTATGATATGCACTAAATCCATTGTCAAGATTTCTAATTTTATCATGAGACACATGTGGGGTCAAAGAGTCACTCACATTCACCTACCCAACCTCATTAGATGTTGATATATATTGTGATGAATTTGAACCACGTTTAGCTCTTAATTGCTGCAATTCTTGAATCATTTCCCTTAATAACTCCAACAGTCTCTCTTGTTCTGACATATTTATTTTGACTCTAAATAATATTGTCACAAGATATCTCTATATTTTTCATCAAGTTCCTTTTGAAAGTCGCCATCTCTCGTTAAAAGAGGAATATTTTTTTCTTTCTAGGTCCTTCTTGCCATCAGAGTTACCAATTTGTATTTGAATTCAAAACTTTACCGACTCTGTAATGAGATGGTCTTTAACTAAGATTTTGAATTACTCCCCAGCAAAGTCACCAATTCTGTTAGGTCTAAAAAACACAAGTTGTTAACCTTAAGAGGATGCCAAGCTCTCTTAATGCTTTTGGCTAATGAAATAGGGATAATATGATTGAAAACCCCCTTCTCTTTAAGTTCTCCTTGACCTAGGCAGGTGTACCTTGATAGTTAATGTAGATTTATATGACCTTAGTGATCTACTCATAGTAGCATATGGATGTGAAATAGATGTAAGGTTGTGAATTATTCCTACTCGTAATGTTTGAATCTTGAATATGTGAATAAGATTTTAAAATGTTACTTTGTAATGACCAGTCCTTTTATCTATTATGGGCAATGAAGTCAAGATGTGTATGATAAATGTGTCCTCCATCTTGGTTTAACTCAAATTATTTGGCACTTTTCAAATGTTTATACCTTGCATAAACATGCAAGAATATTGGTTATAAGGCTCTTCTTATCAATTCCAATGATATTTTCCTACGTTACTATGATCAATTGAAAGGATTTTAATTCTTACAGGAAGGAAACCAACCGATATGATTCATTTAAAGGGTTTTAACTCCTGTCAGAGACCAATAAACATAAATCACCTAGAAGGACTTAAATCAACTTCTCATAGAAACCAGTCAAGTAAATCACACAAAAGAGGCAAATGTACCCTAATAAATTAAACACATCCTTGATATATTCAATTTAAATAAGAAAGGAAAACTATTCTGGAGATAGCGCGGATAACACATTTGAATGAATATCAACAAACAATCGAACACCAGAAAGGTTGGACACCAGATAAAAATATTCTTCTCCGTTAAATTGCTTCAAAGATTTTACAATTCATGCTTGGAAGTCTTCATTTTTTGTGTATTTCATCTACTACCTAACCCTAATTATTGCTCTTATTGTTGCTTATTGATGATCCCTAATAATGATTTTTATCCCCCATTTATAATTTGTATTTTTAGGGTTATGACCCTTCATCCATTCTAGTGCAACCTTTCATTATTTTGATTAACTTCAATAATAAAATATTTAATCTGACTTCTTGGCCTTCACATAATAAAGTATTTTCAATACTTTAATATTTATTCCATTTCTTGATTATATTTCTTTATGTGCATTGTCACCTTTATTTGATAAACATATTTATTTGGGTGAAAAAATGATTACCCCTTCTTGTTTCACTGGATGAAAATATTTCACTTGTCATTACATAAAAAATATTCTTTAGGTGAAATAATTATTTTCTTGATTGATTCTTCTAGAAAAACTTCTTCACTTTCAGGTAGAAATATTTTCAATTAAAATCTTCATTGGGCATTATGTCCCTCGAATAAAATAATTTCCCATCTTTAACCCCTTCAATGAAAATATTAAATTTTCATTTTACTATATTCACATTTTACCTTTTCGTTTGCACTTTGGTTTTATCTACCAATACTTATATCTTTCACTGATGATTTTTTATACCTTTTCTTTCTTTCAAGATTTCAAAGGGACTTAGAAATCACTCACTCTAATATTCCAATATGATATTTGTTTTGCAGTGTTGAGCTGGTTTTAGGGTTTTTTATTTGCATGTGATGATTGTGGAAAGTTCTGGGTCGCCCTCTTTATTTATCTCCCGTCCAAGTCAATTCTGAATCCTCTTGACTGCATTTCCCATCTTTTAATGACGAGATCTCGGATGCTCTCTCTATTCATTAGGTTTTGATAGATATTGATACATTGTTTGAGAGCTCTTGTTTCAGCATGGATGAAGGACATTTACAAATGTTGTGGAACTCAGCTTTACATCAGCCAAGTGTATTTGCTTGCAGGTTTTGAAAAACAAATCATTCCTTGGATCGTGGTCACTGATGAGGGATGTCCCTATTCTTTTGCTTTCATGAGATCACACACACACACATTAACAGTTTATTTATCCTATTTATACACCCACATACCATATACCTTTCCTCCAGAGAATTTTTAAATTGAAATATTTGATAAAAAATTCAATCATACTTTACACTTTGATGGCTGCCTATACCCTCTTCTCCAATGCCTTCACTTGACAAGCAAAAGATTAAAGGAATTTAATTTGCTTGTTGCTTGAAAGTTTCTAACTCCTCCTTAGTAAATTCATTTTGTGAACAACCTCCATTTCACTTTTGTGTGAACTATATTTACCTGAGTATTTCATGGGTAACTA
The DNA here is from genome assembly GCA_027924645.1 of Cunninghamia lanceolata. Classification (NCBI taxonomy): domain Eukaryota; kingdom Viridiplantae; phylum Streptophyta; class Pinopsida; order Cupressales; family Cupressaceae; genus Cunninghamia; species Cunninghamia lanceolata. Next base: position 9,134,237 of record BSBN01000082.1, read on the forward strand.
CCTCCCGATGTAATAGTCTCTTCCATATTTTATCGTTTGCTTTTTCGGCGAGACTAGAAATTACCTCACTCCAACATCCTGGAGTCTCTTCAGAAAACTCTCAATATTTTCCTTTATTTATAAATGTCGTCAGATTATTGGTGGGACTAGAAATCACATTACTCTGATATTCTATGTCCCTTCGATACTTCATTCATTTTAGGGTTTTCTTCTTTAGCTTATCCTGGGTGTCATGATTTAATGAATAGGAACCATTGCTGCAATTATGCGAATAAGATCAATACTCATGGTGTCTACTCAGGTTCTAAAAAACCAAGGGCTAATACTGTAGTTCTCATTACATCATCACTTACATCTAAGACAACAAAGTGTAGAAGGCGTCAAATGGCCTTGTTATTGGGTGTTCCACAGTATCCAAGACAAGAGCATGCATTCCACCATAGCACAAAATAGGATCTTGATCCCGTGTCATCCACCCTTGTATGGAAGCCAAGGCACTAAATCAAACTCTCCTTTGTTATTCACAACATGGATTAGGAAAATGATAACTACATCATCAATTTTGTCAACACTGAACTGATCATCAAGATGACTACTATCATTTAAAATAATTTTAACAAATATTTGAGATGGCCAAATGGGCACCATTTTGATCATTTCCCTCTTAAAAGTGGCGTACCAAAGTCTTTTGCTTGACTTGTCTATCAAAGCAGCATATCAGCTTTGTCACTGAAAAAATCACTCATATGATGGGATGGAAACCATCTTTAACTGAGATCTGTAGGTGGATTGAGGCCTCCTAGCCTTCTATCATTGACTCATCAGTGGCCATGCTATCCAACAAATTTTTTCTTTGAATCTCCAATCTCAGTTGGACATAGATAAAGTCTAGGATAACAAATCATGGTTTGTTGGGAAGAATGGCATCTTCATGTGCCCTTGTTTTGGGCCATGCAAATATAGCAAAAGAGGTTGCCATTATGTCAGAATTATGCTTTTCAAGTGTTCTGTCTACACTTACACTTTTCATGGAAGCATTTGATGCCTGATTTGATTAATTTTGTAGTTATTGTGAATGGTAACTTGAGTGTGTTTAAAAAAAAGTGATTCAGATGAAGGTAAAGCAGATACACTAGTGGTGGCATCGTTTGAAATATTTTCCCCCTTTCCTTCAAATTGGTATAATGATGACAGAGAATCTTCATAGGAAATCATTACAGAAGATGTCCTAAGTTTATACAAGAAAAATGAAAATAGCCCATGCAAAAATTATAGGACCTACTTTAGGAGCATCTGATGAAGTAATATCCAAAATTAAATCATCAATTTCTTTCAAGTCCCCAAGTGAAAATGAATGAAAACATTGGCTGAATGGGACTGCTTCATAAACCATGTGAAGAAGATTTTTGAAGTTCAAAGTTTCGATGACAATTAGAATGACCAGGTACTTCACATGTCGTGCATACCTCTGAACAACATGTATTACAACTCGTTTTCCAATATTGTTGCAACCAGTTATGATCTCCTTGAAAATGCAAAATAACCTTTTTCATCTATCAACTGTACAAATGTAAAATGGTTCATAGTAGAGAAGGAATAAGATGTCCAAAATCAAATTTACTTCAATAAAAGTCTCCTCAGCCCATAGGTTGACATATTGAAAATCCAAACTCAATGGTTGTTCAGAAAAACTACTAACAACTTATCCTCCAATCCATTACTTATTAATTCATTTACTTCCTTTGTTATTACATCGTGCTCAAGGGAACCGCTTTCAACTCTAAAAATAGTTTCTTTTATTATTACCCCCATAATGAATAATATAAGGAGATTAAATTTGGATATTCTGTCATGAGTTGCTCATGCATAGATCTCTCACTACATTGAATGATGTTCATATCTTTTGGGCAACTGCCTCTTTCCTATGAATAGAAACAAGAGCCTCAATCTTGCACATTTGACACCAATGTCAAACCCTATTGTTTCAATCTGCTCTACAACTTGAATTGCCAACTCCCACAACATTAATTGTGTGACACCTGTTAGGTCCCATTATGGGCCCGACTAAAAAACAAATTGCTTTGAAACAAGTTTTTTGCCCTGATTGACCCAACACCGCATCAATATGATTCTCAAATGAAAAGATTGAAATGGGTAATCATCAAAATCCTCTTTCTAGCATTTTGTACTGTGAGCAAAACAAGCCAAGTAGCCTCCAAAATCTCCTTGAAAAACTGATCAAATCGTCTCCTAGAGTCATGAAAATGCACAGGCATGTAGACATTTGATCCAAGAATTTAATGCAATAGGCAGTTTGGAAAAATGCATCATGAGGTGCAAGATATTATCGTTCAAAGTAGCTCTTTCAGCCTTTTCTACAACGACAACTATCAAAAACCTAATTAGGGCTCACCAAATTACCACCTCGAAAAAATATCAAATCATCTCCTGGGAAGCTGCCACTTGGGGGATTAGTTCATTTAGGTCAAATGAGAATGCATGCAAAAGGGTTCTTCACCAATCCACTTTTTTCATGAAATATTAAAGTCTAAAGTTGACCTTTCTGCAACTTTCTTGAAATGCATATGTTAAAACAGAACTATCTGCATTTACTTCTGACCTTGAAAAAATAGCAAACAAGGTGCTGGGGTTTTGAAAATTGACATGAAAGTAGATTATTATAAGGCAAAACTGAGACATCAAATGTTTTTCCATGAATATCATCCAGCTACTATATATTGGCCTCCAAAGTTAACCTCCCAGGCAGATTTCACATTGTGCAGACATCAAACCTTTCCAAAACCCTTCAACTTGATGCTTGAAAACTCAGTCAAATCTGATCATGGGAGGCTAAAATTGGATATGAACACTAACATATGGTATATAAACATTCTTGTCAATTGATTTGGCACAAAATTGAATAGGCTCCGAATTATGACACTCCAAAGTAGGTCACTTGGGTAGTTTTTTCATGTGCATTTCTAAGTGTGATACTCAAATTTTTCATCATGGGAACCTAAAATTTTGCCAAAATTTGTAGTAAATTTTAGGTCCCAACAGTGGCTCTTGCTTGGGGATTTATGCCCCTTGCAGGCATAGCAAGATCCCAGATCTCTAGAGAGTAGACCGAGTGCCTACTTTATTGGGCAATAGAGTCAAAATGTTACTTTTGCCCTAAACTGATATGGTTTGAAAACCACACCACAACTGATGGCTCAAGGCCACCAAAAAAAAGAAAAGTTTATATTTTCCTCATTCATACACCTTATTTTGGTTTGATTTTATTAAACTACACTTGAAAATATTTATGCAATCATCATTCTTATCACTGTCATGCATCATGAAATGATCTCTCAACTGAACTGAAAACTAAAAATATTTATAATCCACCACATAGTAGAGCTCACTAGTTCTGATTTCATTATAAGTTTGCATAAAAAATTAGAAATTATCTTATGGCCATAGATACAAACTAGAAAAATAGCTTCTAGGTGTATGGGAGAGGAAGCAATTATGCTAATTCATGTTGCTCACTCCATATTTTGAATGTTTCTCACATTGGTCTGAAAATTTTGCCATATCAACATCTTGTAAGACAATCATATCTAAAACACTTTCCATCCCTTCCATTACAGTAATTGGTAGTGACACGAATTTCTGATCCATATAGTCCTCATTATGCACATTTGAATCAATCAATGTTGAACATTCATCATCAGCATCCTCTTCATGTGAAACAAAGATCTTTAATTCGGATTTACATATCCCCTCTTGAATATGGATGCACATAGGCTTTTGATCAACTTCAAGAGTACCTTCATCATTGCCACACAAAGTTCCTTCATCATCAAAACAAATGTATGTTGGACATGAAATTTTAGAATCACTCTTGAGTGTATATTTCTAATATTCCATAGTTAGCAATTCTAAACTTTGTTCACTGTCGAATGAACATGCCTCCTCTTCCACATCCTCTACTGTCTCTTCCTCATGATCTCTGTAGGCACCACCATCCTCTATGGACTTATTGCAATCATTTCTCTCTTCATTATTGCAAAGCATGTTGTCCCTTTGTATTTCAGCTTCTAACTTATTATTATCAATGCTACGATACTATACAAATGGCTACACCTCCATTGTTTGATTATGAAATGCACTTAGATTATTATGTATACCATAATAAGGTGTGCATATTTCTTCTTCATTATGTGTTTGACCTCTTTCTTGAATATGTAAATACTCGTCTTCTTCTTTCTCACACTGTTGATTCAGGTATTGAGGTGGGTGGGCTGGGACAATAGAAATATCCACACTTTGAAGACTGCTCTCATCTTTTAATGTATCATATGTCATTTCATTGTTTGTTGGAATATATTGAGGCTCCAAGTCTTGTGTAAAATCCTCATAATTGCCATCAAACTAACTCAGAAATAGCCTCTTCAAATCTTCCTGTGAAGATACACTTTACATGGGTAAGATTTTACACCATTCTCTTGCATCATCCCTCAATCATCTTGCAAATCATTTCATAATGACATCTTCTAGATAAATCTAAAAGTCAATAAAATCCCTAAATAGTTGTACTTTCCTATGAGTCGATTCATGTACCTTTCTATAAAATTCAAGGATATGTTTGATTAGCTCAATGGGATAATGATTTGGGTAGCCTTGGATGCTATTGAAGTTCATTGGTTTATCAATGTCCAAGACACACAATTTTCATAGAAGTGCTTGACATTGCTGATTGTTTTGATGAAGGGTTTGATATTGATAATGCTCGGTATATTGATTATATTGATGATCTTGGTAGCCCATTAATCTTTGACCAGATGAGACAGAATAAGCATTTATTTTATTTGGGGCTTGTGGTGTAAAAATGTCTTGTTGTGTATGATATGTACTACATCCATTGTCAAGATTTATGATTGTATCATGAGACACATGTGGGGTCAAAGATGTTGATAACTGAGAGGGGGGTGAATCAATTATCCTAATTATTTCTTCTTTCTGAACTTTCTTATTAATCAATGCAACATTAATTCAAATAAGCAAACATTACCATGAAAAGGAAAAACACATGACACAGTATTTTTGACGTGGAAACCCTGTTAAGGGAGAAAACCATGGGGTGATTAACCCAAAGATTATTCTCTGTTAGAAGAATAAGGAAATACAAAATGGCACTTGCCAATTAGGGCTCACTGCCCGAGCACACTGCTCACAAAGGAGGCACACTACCTACAAGGAGACACACTGTCTACAAAAGAATGTTATACAATACTTGAACTGATTGGAAGCATCCACATATGCTAGAGTTCAGTTTCGGTTAGGCTTAGTACACTGATCTATTGCACTTCATCTTTCCTCTTCTCTTATGCTGCTTTCCTTTCACATACCAGACCTTCCTTACTACTTCTGCTTTGCTCTGCTTTTATTTGCATGCCACATATCACAACAACACTTCTCACAACTAAATCCATCCTTTATATATATCCGTATAAGTGATTTCATTATCTTTCTAGTCAGCACCCGGAATAGTCAATCTTCTCACAAACTCTGTTCTGTCAGTTGAATCCTTACACATCAAGCAATGCAGATCAAGCATATACTTGTAGAAATCATTAATCATGTCAGTCAAACATGATTCATGCCTTCATAACCTTTAACACCATCAGTAACACATCCGGAAAGTAGTCTGATGTTCTGTCAGTCAGTTCTTCCTCTATTCACACTGTCACTTAGGAACCCGGTACTCAAGTATTCATATCTTTTGCCTCATCTATCACCGGAGGCTAAAACCTTGGAATCTATCACTCAAGGTAGTACTCTTTACTTCCCTAAATCTACACTTTACCAAGATACTTCCTCTAAGAGATCCGAACCTATCTGTCGGACCTTGCCATATGCTCTGTTCTTGTTTACCGGACCACAACATTCTTCACTCTGACTTCCGGTAGAGACACACCATGTCCTACGGATGTGTGGAATGAACTTTGTTGCCATCAATGACAACAATCATGAATCCATACAGTGTCTCTTGCCAACAATCTCCCCCTTTGGCATTGATGGCAACACTTTGTGAAAAATGACTAAGTGTTTACACTAGGCTCCCCCTTGGCTGATGCTCTATCTTTATATATATTTTCTGGAGCTCCCCCTTAGTTGGATTCCTCATTTTTCACTTCTCTTCACTCCCCCTTTGACATCAATGGCAAAGGGTAGGGTCCACGCACCAAAATTTTCAAAAATTTTACTATACTTAGCCGCATAAGTATATATATACAAGTTGTACTTACATATACTTAAGTATGTCTGTAAAAGTGTTCTTCAACTGTACAACTTCTGTCACCCAACTCTGCTTCATCCTATCCAAAATTGAGATATGCCCACTCAACAGGAATGCAAACGCATCTGCCCTTTTTAAATCTGTCAGATCATTTGTCTAGGCTGTGATTTGAGCTTCACTTATGGCCTCATGCATGGCCTCTACCTTAGGGACAATGATCCTTCTAAGTTCACCCATCTGGCTGATCATGTTCTTCCTTTCCTTCTCAAAATTATTTATTGCATTTGTGATTGCAATAGTTTGACACTCTTGATTTACTATGGAGGAAGAGAGAGGATCAAAACTTTGAGACAAACTTAGTAGTTTATCCTCTTGCTCTTTTATTTTCTTCTCAATCTCTACTGTTACTTTGGACCAGGAGATACAAAATTTGTATATTTCACCACCATCCTTAAGAGCATTTTCTAAGCACTTTATCCCAATACTCATATTTCTCCTATCATTAGTGATTAATCCTTGTACCTCTGAGAATCTCTTATCCAAAAACTCCTTCCGGACCTTTTCTTTAGCTGATTTTTCTAGAGACTCAAAATGTGTACTAACACCACTCATTAAGGTTTTGAGATTACCAAAAGAGGAGGCTGTGGGATCCTTCTAAAAAGATGGCATGATCTTTTCCAGCACTCCGGATTTAGCTTCTATCAACTCACAGTCTTCCATATAAGACTTTAGGAGTTTCTCATTGGCCTTAGCATTTGTAAATGAAGCTATCTTCATTGTCTGTACAGGAGAAAGAGAATCAAAATTGAATGGACCTTGTAGAAGCTCTGGTTCATCAATCTCCATTATTTCTTTGTTTAGGAATTCTTGGATAGTTTGTGCAATGTCTCTTGCCGAAGACAGATGTTTCTTCTCTTCTGTAGTCTTGGATCTGTCCTTAGGAGTTTTCTCTCCTTCACCACTAGCAGTTGTGGTTTTCTCTGCTGAAGTCTTCTCTCCTTCTACAACCTTAGCACTGTCATCTTCTTTTTCCTTCACCTCTGCTTCTTTCTCCTGTGATTTTTCTTCTCCTTTAGATTCAGAGACTGTAGGGGAAACTAGAGGGGAAATGTTAGTCTGTTCGGGGCCCACCTCTTTTGACATTTTCTCAGGAGTTTCTTCTGCAACATTTGTAGGATCAGTACCCAAGTCCTCTATGATAGGAAGATTAAATCTTTTGAAGGTTTTCTGGAGAATCTCTTCAGTGTCCTTGGCTACCTTGTCGGTCTCACCAAGCATAAGCTAATTCATCCTTGCTTTGCTCCTGAATTCATCCTTGCAGTCTTTGAATACCATGTTCATTGTCTTGGGATCAATTGAAGGATATAGCTGAATAGCTATCTGTTCCCAGATCTCAAGGTCTTTTGCCATGGCATTGGACTTTCTCATTTCCAACTCCTTCTCTAGACTCTTAGGAATTAGAGAGATAATTTCAATAAAAGCTTTATTGTAAATGTTTAGATACCTTATTGTAGCTTCCTGCAGGATCTTTTGGTTGGCCTCATCGTAATCATCATAGAATTCAGCCATTAGTTGAAGGTTTCCATCCACAGTGACTGATTTGATTACACCTTCCAGGGATAGGGTGGGCTTTTCAACAAATTCCTCTGCTATTTCTTCCTTGTCTTGGCCTATGGAGGGCTGACCGGATCCTTTCTTCTTCTGCTTCTTTATTTCCTTTACCCCCTCATCTGATTCAGTTTCTTCTTCATCTCTTTGACTTGCATAAGCCCTTGTGGCTTTTTTCTTTGACCTTTTCTCTCCTTTGCCAGATGCTTGGACTTCCAGTTTTGAGCTTTTAGCTGGGACAGGTGCTGGTCTCTTTGAAGATCTGGTCCAGGTGGAAGTTTCTACCAGAGCACTTTTCTTGCTTCCTTTTTCTGCCTCTTTCTTCTCTTCATCAGCTTTATGTCTCTTTTCCCAGTTGGCATCAAGTGCCTCCTTTGAGATCCCAAGGCCTTGTGCAATATGTTCTACTTCTTTTCTCACCTTCCTTTTCATCTCTGGTTCTCTGAGTTCCACATGGATCTTTACACTCAGCTCCTCAAAGGTTCCAAAACTTTCTGCCTTTGGATCTTTAGGCTGACTCAACATGTGTTGAACATGCAGCTCCACAATTTGTTCATCAACTTCACACCCCACGGGCATGATCCAGACTATCCTTGGTTCTACTACCTCCATTAGGCACTAATCAGTCTCTACCATAAAGCAGACTGTGTCCTTGTATTTCTCAACAAGAGACTGGGGAATCCTTTCTCTTGATTGCATCATGTTCTAAAAGTTTTTGAAGTATCCCCACATGGCTGTATTTCTTGCTTTAGCATCCCCAAGCCCATGCAAATAGTCTCTGATCTGAACTGCTACCAGTTTGTCATTCTGCCATACCCATCCATTTGATCCGAGCAACTCATTCATGAAGTAGAAAAATAAACATACTATTAGTGCACCATATTTGAAAGAGTTTTTCTTGTCCTTTTTGATCTTTTGTATGTTTTCCATTAACTGGCTCAAAAGAAGTTCACAGAGATCATATTCTGCATTTTTTCTCAGCATCTCAGAGGCCATGTATACTGCAGTTCCGGATACTAAATTCTCCCTACTGGAATGATATATCTTGTATCCTAATATCATATATGCATACTTGATATCTGGGTCAGTAATATCTTCAATGGTCATTGCCCTCTTATCAAATTTTGATCTGGTGGCCTCTATGACAATGTTGTTTTTGACAGATTTGAGGATAGGAATTCCTTTGGAGGAATGTAAACTAGGTACTGCCCTAATTGCTTCCTTGGTGATCTTGCAAGGTCTATTCAGCCATAGGAAGTTAGCATGCACCCTACTTAAAACATACCAGACCCATTCATCTTCTTCAAAGCAGGGGAAATGGATGAACTGATCAAAATGCTTTTCCTGGATGCCCTTATACTGAGGTTTGATCTCAAAGGAATCATCTATTAACTGCTTGTGGTATATGTCTCTTAGTTTGAATTCCCCAAACTCTTCAATGTTTGCATGTATATAAACCCTAATATCTTCGGTGTGCAAGACGCCATGCAGAACACTAGAAAATGCACCTAGGGGGTCTACCTTCAAGGATTTGTATGGATGTTTCTTAAATGTAGGGCGAGGTCTATCAGATATATTTACTATATTCAGAGTAGCCATCATCAAACAATCTTACTAAAGGATATCAAGAACGATAAATACCTTTTACGCAGGTTAGGGCACATGAAGAAATCCATATAGAGCTGTATGAAGAGTTGCCTTGATCTTTTGGGAGAAGTTGTTTGTAGAGCTCCTTTTCTTTCTTCTTCGCATGTGAGTGTACAAGTGTGTAAATGACAGACAAATGAACTCTTTTATTCCAAGAAGCCCTAATTTTCACCCTGCAATAAATGCGCAACCTAATTCATTCCGGTTTGCCTGGTTTTCCTTGTTCAAGGAGGAAGAAACTCATCCGGATCATTATGATTCCATTGTGATTGATGTTAGTGATGAATCATCATATCCACTTGTCCTTCTGATCATCTTATGTATCCGTAGATCAAGCTGTATCAATTTGGATTCATACCGAGCCAATCTTGTGAGAAACTTGTTTTACCAGAAGACTTGCTTAACCGGACCAATTCTGAAGGAATTGAACCTTTTAAATTTTCTTGCGGATCTCTTAGATCTTTACCTGACCTTCTTTACATGTTTCTCTAGAAACCCTTTGATCCGCAGCTTCTCATGTGCCAATTTCAGGCACCACTTAACTGGCTGGGGGAACAAGGTTTTCTTGGTGTCTCCCCCTGAGCCAAAGCTCACCTTTTAGTTTCTGGAAGGAATATCAGCACCAGAGTCTGGTGCGGATCCAACCTCTACATTCTCTAAACTTTTCTTCACCCAAATCTTGTTCATCTCATACCTAACTTCATCCGCATTCACCTTTTGTTTACCCTTATCTTGATTCTGATTATGATATATCGGACCTCTTTTCTCCTGATTCTTGCTTCTATAGAATTTTGCATTATGACCGAACCTATTACAGATTTGGAAAACAACATTTCTTTGCATATTTGACTGATATCCTCTTGATCTGCATTGATTAGCCATATGACCTACTCTATTGCATGCAAAGCATCTACCATCGAATGATTTGTTCATTTGCATATTTCTGCATTCATGAGACTTGTGACCATACCTTTTGCAGTTAAAACACTATCTGGAGAAGGATGAATTAGTCTGATTCATTCTCTTTCTACACTGATTAGCTTTGTGACCAAAGTGATTGCAGCTGTGGCAGTATCCATTGAAGGATGGATATCTTTAAGCATTGGGTTGTCTTACCAGAGGTCTTCTAGGCCTGTTCCTTGGATTTTCTGATCCAAAATTCTTCTGACTGGATCCAGAGCTTTCTCCTTTCTCATATCCCAAACCACATTTGTCATCTACCTTCTTTTGACTTCCAAGAAGAACTTCAAGTTGAGCAGAACTTATCTTGAATTTCTCTTTATACTCATTTGCTCCCTTTTTAGAGAGACAATTTGATCCTCAAGTTTTTCTTCATTATCTTTAGCATCTTCAAGATCAGATTCAAGATGTCTAACAATTCTATCCATCTGGTGGCAATCTTCTGATTTCTCCTTGAGAGATTGTCTTAGATTATCTTTAGTTTTTCTTTTCTCTTCAATTTCTTGGGTAAACTTTATAACTCCTGATTCCATTTCATGTCTTACCATAATGATTTCTATTGATAACTTTTCACATAACTTGGTTTTCTCAGTCAGTTCTTCATTTGCATTATTTTCTTCACCTTGTCTTGCCAATTGCTAAAGCAACTCCTTTCTCTTTTTCATAGAGAGACTTAATTTGTCTTTTAGTTCTCTCATGAAATCATCAGCCTGTTTGAGTCTTTCCTTTAATTCATTGACTTCAGAGTTTGACTGTTCAAGATCCTCAAGGGTAGTCTTGAGTTGCTCCCTTAAACCATATGCATCCATTTGGACTCCCAGATCTTCCTCGAGTTGTTAGACTCTGTTAGGAGGAACTTAGCTTTGATACCAATTGTTGATAACTAAGAGGGGGGGTGAATCAGTTATCCTAATTATTTCTTCTTTCTGAACTTTCTTATTAATCAATGCAACATTACCATGAAAAGGAAAAACACATGACACAATATTTTTGACGTGGAAACCCTGTTAAGGGAGAAAACCACGGGGTGATTAACCCAAAGATTATTCTCTGTTAGAAGAATAAGGAAATACAAAATGGCACTTGCCAATTAGGGCTCACTGCCCGAGCATACTGCTCACAAAGGAGGCACACTGCCTACAAGGAGACACACTGTCTACAAAATAATGTTATACAATACTTGAACTGATTGGAAGCATCCACATATGCTGGAGTTTAGTTCCGATTAGGCTCAGTACACTGATCTGCTGCACTTCATCTTTCCTCTTCTCTTATGCCGCTTTCCTTTCACATACCAGACCTTCCTTACTACTTCTGCTTTGCTCTGCTTTTATTTGCATGCCACATATCACAACAACACTTCTCACAACTAAATCCATCCTTTATATATATCCGCACAAGTGATTTCATTATCTTTCTAGTCGGCACCCGGAACAGTCAATCTTCTCACAAACTCTGTTCTGTCGGCTGAATCCTTACACATCAAGCAATGCGGATCAAGCATATACTTGTAGAAATCATTAATCATGTTGGCCAAACATGATTCATGCCTTCATAACCTTTAACACCATCAGTAACACATCCAGAAAGTAGTCTGATGTTCTGTCAGTTAGTTCTTCCTCTATTCACACTGTCACTCAGGAACCCGGTACTCAAGTATTCATATCTTTTGCCTCATCTATCACCGGAGGCTAAAACCTTGGAATCTATCACTCAAGGTAGTACTCTTTACTTCCCCAAATCCGCACTTTACCAAGATACTTCCTCTGAGAGATCCGGACCTGTCTGTCAGACCTTGCCATATGCTCTGTTCTTGTTTATCGGACCACAACATTCTTCACTCTGACTTCCGGTAGAGACACACCATGTCCTGCGGATGTGTGGAATGAACTTTGTTGCCATCAATGACAACAATCATGAATCCATATAGTGTCTCTTGCCAATAAAAGAGTCACTCGCATTCACATACCCAACCTCATTAGATGCTAATATATATTGTGATGAATTTGAAGCACGTTTGGCTCTTAATTGCTACAGTTCTTGAATCAATTTTTTATCTTCCCTTAATAACTCCAACAGTCTCTCTTGTTTTGACATATTTATTTTGATTATAAATAATATTGTCACAAGATAGCTCTATATTTTTCATCGAGTTCCTTTTCAGAGTCGCCACCTCTCATCAAAAGAGGAATAATTTTGTATTTTCGGGTCCTTCTTACCATCAGAGTTACCAATCTGTATTTGAATTCAAAACTTTACTGACTCTGTAATGAGATGGTCTTCAACCAAGATTCTGAATTACTCCCTAGTGGAGTTGCCAATTCTGTTAAGTCTGAAAAACATAGGTTGTTAACCTTAAGAGGATGCCAAGCTCGCTTAACGCTTTTGGCTAATGAAACAGGGCTAATATGATTGAAAACCCCCTTCTCTTTAAGTTCTACTAGACCTAGGCGGGTGTACCTTGATAGTTAATGTAGATTTATATGACCTTAGTGATCCACTCACAATGTCATATGGATGTGAAATACATGTAAGGTTGTGAATTATTCCTACTCGTAATGTTTGAATCTTGAATATGTGAATAAGGTTTTGAAATGTTACTTTGTAATGACCAGTGCTTTTATCTATTATGGGCAATAGAGTCAGGATGTGTATGATAGATGTGTCCTCCCTCTTGGTTTAATTCAAATTATTTGGCACTTTTCAAATGTTTATACATTGTATAAACATGCAAAAATATTGGTTATGAGGCTCTTCTTATGTATCCCAATGATATTTTCCCAGGTTATTGTGATCATTTGAAAGGATTTTAATTCTTACAGGAAGGAAACCAACCGATATGATTCATTTAAAGGGTTTTAACTCCTGGCAGAGACCAATAAACATAGATCACCTAGGACTTAAATCAACTTCTCATAGAAACCAGTCAAGCAGATCACACAAAAGCAGCAAATGTGCCATGATAAAGTAAACACATCCTTGATATATTCAATTTAAATAAGAAAGGAAAACCATTCTAGAGACAACACAGATAACACATATGAATGAATACCAACAAATAATTGAACACTAGAAAGGTTGGACACCAGATAAAAATATTCTCCTCCGTTAAATTGCTTCAAAGATTTTACAATTCATCCTTGGAAGTCTTCATTTTTGGTGTATTTCATCTACTACCAAACCCTAATGATTACTCCTACTGCTGCTTATTGATGATCCTTGATAATGATTTTCATCTCCCATTTATACTTTGTATTTTTAGGGTTATAACCCTCCATCCATTCCGGTGCAACCTTTCATTATTTTCATTACCTTCAATAATAAAATATTTAATCTGACTTCTTGGCCTTTGTATAATAAAGTATTTTCAATACTTTAATCTTTATTCCATTTCTTGATTATATTTCTCTATGTGTGTTTTGACCTTTATTTGACAAACATATTTATTTGGGTGAAAAAATGATTACCCCTTCTTGTTTCACTGGATGAAAATATTTCACTCGTCATTATATAAAAAATATTTTTTAGGTGAAATAATTATTTTGTTGATTGATTCTTCTAGAAAATTCTTCACTTTTAGGTAGAAATATTTTCAATTAAAATCTTCACTGGGCAATATGTCCCTCAGATAAAATAATTTGGACCATCTTTAACCCCTTCAATGAAAATATTAAATTTTCATTTTACTATAGTCACATTTTACCTTTTTGTTTGCACTTTGGTTTTATCTGCCAATACTTATATCTTTCATTGATGATTTTTAACGCCTTTTCTTTCTTTTGAGATTTCGGAGTGACTCATAAATCACTCACTACGATATTCAGATATGATATTTGTTTTGCAGTGCTGCGCCAAATTTAGGGTTTCTTGTTTGCTTATGATGATTGTGGAAAGTTTTGGGTCACCCTCTGTATTTATCTCCCGTCCAAGTCAATTCAGAAACCTCTTGACTTTATTTTCCATCTTTTAAAGATGAGATCTCAGATGCTCTCTCCATTTATTAGGTTTTGATGGATATTGATACACTATTTGAGAGCTCTTGTTTCGGCATGCATGAAGGACATTTACAAATGTTGTGGAACTCGGCTTTACATTAGCCAAGTGTATTTGCTTGCAAGTTTTGAAAAACAAATCATTCCCTAGATCATGGCCACTAATGAGGGATGTCCCTTTTCTTTTGCTTTCATGAGATCACATATATATATTTGACAGTTCATTTATCCTATTTATATGCCCACATACCATATACCTTTCCTCCAAAGCATTTTAAAATTGAAATATTCAATAAAAATTTCAATCATACTTTACACTTTGATGGCCGCCTATACCCTATGCTCCAATGCCTTCATTTGAGCAACAAAAGATTAAAGGAATTCATTTTGCTTGTTGCTTGAAAGTTTCTAACTCCTCCTTAGTAAATTCATTTTGTGAACATCCTCCATTTCATTTCTATGTGAATTCTATTTACCCGAGTATTTCATGGGCAACTACCTCCTAATGTAATAGACTCTTCCATATTTTATCGTTCGCTTTTTTGGTGGGACTAGAAATTACCTCACTCCGACATCCCAGAGTCTCTTTGGAAAACTCTCAATGTTTTCCTTTATTTATAAATGTCGTCAGATTATTGGTGGCACTAGAAATCATGTTACTCTGATATTCTATAGTCCCTTCGATATTTCATTCATTTTAGGGTTTCCTTCTTTAGCTTATCTTGTGTGCCATGATTTATTGAATAGGAACCATTGCCATAGTTATGCAAATAAGATCAATACTCATGGTGTCTACTCAGGTTCTAAAAAACCAAGGGCTAATACTACAGCTCTCCTTACATCATCGCTTACATCTTAGACAACAAAGTGTAGAAGGCATCGAATGGCCTTGTTATTAGATGTTCCATCGTATGCCAAGGCAAGAGCATACATTCCACCATAGCGTAAAATACGATCTTGATCCCATGTCATCCACCCTTGTATGGAAGCCATGGCACTAAATCAAACTCTCCTTTGTTATTCACAACATGGATTAGGAAATTGATAACTACATCATCAATCTTGTCAACACTGAACTGATCATCAAGATGACTACTATCATTTAATATAATTTTACCAAATATTTGAGATGGCCAAATGGGCACCATTTTGATCATTTCCCTCTTAAAAGTGGCGTACCAAAGTCTTTTGCCTAACTTATCTATCAAAGCAGCATATCAGCTTTGCCACTGAAAAAGTCACTCATACGATGGGACAGAAACCATCTTTAACTAAGATCTGTAGGTGGATTGAGGCCTCGTGGCCTTCTGTCATTGACTCATTAGTGGTCATGTTATCTAACAAATTTTTTCTTTGAATCTCCAATCTCAATTGGACACAGATAAAGTCTAGGATAACAAAGGGAAGAATGGTGTCTTTGTGTGCCCTTGTTTTGGGCCATGAAAATATAGCAGAAGATGTTGCCATTATGTCAGAATTATGCTTTTCAAGTGTTCTATCTACACTTACACTTTTCACTGAAGTATTTGATGCCTGATTTGATATGTTTTGTAGTGATTGTGAATGGTAACTCGAGTGTGTTTAGCAAAAATGATTCAGATGAAGGTCCAGCAGATACACTAGTGGTGGCATCGTTTGAAATATTTTCCCCCTTTCCTTCAGATTGGTATAATGATGATAGAGAGGCTTCATAGGAAATCATTGTAGAAGATGTCCTGAGTTTATACAAGACAGATGAAAATAGCCCATGCAAAAATTATAGGATCTACTTCAGGAGCATCTGATGAAGTAATATCCGAAATTAAATCATCAATTTATTTCAAGTCCCCAAGTGAAAATGAATGAGAACCTTGGATGAATGGAACTACTTCATAAACCATGTGAAGAAGATTTTCAAAGTTTAACGTTTTGATGACAATTAGAATGACTAGGTACTTCGCATGTCGTGCATACCTCTAAGCAACCTATATTACAACTAGTTTTCCAATATTGCAGCAATAAGTTATGATCTCCTTGAAAATGGCAAATAAATTTTTCCATTTATCAACCATACAAATGCAAAATGGTCCATAGTAGAGAAGGAATAAGATCTCCAAAATCAAATTTACTTCAATCAAAGTCTTCTCAGCCCACAGGTTCACATATTGAAAATCCAAACTCAATGGTTGTTCAGAAAAACTGCTAACAACTTATCCTCCAATCCGTTGTTTATTAATTCATTTACTTCCTTTGTTATTGCATCGTGCTCAAGGGAACCGCTTTCAACTCTGAAAGTAGTTTCCTTTATTATTACTCCCATAATGAATAATATAAGGAGATTAAATTTGGATATTCTGTCATGAGTTGCTCATGCATAGATCTTTCTCACTACATTGAATGATGTTCATTTCTTTTGGGCAGCTGCCTCTTTCCTATGAATAGAACAAGAGCCTCAATCTTGCACATTTGACACCAATGTCAAACCCTATTGTTTCAATCTACTCTACAACTTGAATTGCCAACTCTCATAATAGTAATTGTGTGACACTTGTCAGGTCCCATTATGGGCCCGACTAAAAAAAATCGCTTTGAAACAGGTTTTTTGTCATGATTGACCTGACACCTTATCAATATGCTTATGAGATGAAAAGATTGAAATGGGTAATCATCAAAATTCTCATTCTGGCATTTTGTATTGTGAACAAAACAAGCCAAGTAGCTTCCAGAATCTCCTTGAAAAACTGATCAAATCATCTCCTGGAGTCATGAAAATGCACAAGCATGTAGCCATTTGATCCAAGAATTAGTGCAATAGAGGGTTTGGAAAAATGCATCCTGAGGTGAAAGATATTATCATTCAAAGTAGCTCTTTCATCCTTTTCTGCAACTACAACTGTCAAAAACCTAATTGGGGCTCACCAAATTACCAGCCTGAGAAAATATCAAATCATCTCCTGGGAAGCTACCACTTGAGGGATTAGTTCATTTAGGTCAAATGAGCATGCATGCAAAAGGGTTCTTCACCAATCCACTTCTATCATGAAATATTAAAGTCCAAATTTAACCTTTCTGCAACTTTCTAGAAATGCAGATGTTAAAATAGAACTATCTGCATTTGCTTATGACCTTGAAAAAAAAATGAGGTGATGGGATTATGAAAATTGGCATGAAAGTAGATTATTATAAGGCAAATCTAAGACACTAATTGTTTTGCCATGAATATCATCCAGCTGCTAGATATTGGCCTCCAAAGTTGACCTCCCAGGCAGATTTCACGTTGTGCAGACAGCAAACCTTTCCAAAACCCTTCAACTTGATGCTTGAAAACTCAATCAAATCTGATCATGGCAGGCTGAAATCGGATATGAAAACTAACATATGGTATATAAACATGCTTGTCAAGTGATTTGGCACGAAACTTAATAGGCTCCGAATTATAACACTCCAAAGTAGGTCACTGGGGCAGTTTTTTTAGGTGCATTTCTGAGTGTGATACTCAAATTTTTCATCATGGGAACCTAAAATTTTGCCAAAATTTGCAGGAAATTTTAGGTCCCAATAGGGGTTTCTCACTCTTAGAGCAGGGCTTCATTGTATGAGAGGCCATCAGGTTCAAGAGCTGAATCAGAGCATAGGGGTCCTCCTATAAGGCCGACACCATCTGGAGGCCATGATAGCACTCACTAGGCCATTTTGATAGACATGATTTACATTTTTTATCGAGCCTGTGCACTCTAGTTTTTTTATTGAGCCTACAAGCTCCATTTTTGACACATGGATTCAAATTTATACTGTGACGCTTTTTTTATGATATATATATATGAGACAGATTGTTCTGATGATGATCTCTTATTTTTGTATGCATATGATGTGATGAATGTATGTGAGATGCTCTTTTATGTTATGGTTCCATGTTTATGCTTTATGATTTATGATTCATGATGAGATGATGAAGTCCTATTTACCATGCATTTTATGTGATGATGTTTATGATGTGATGTATGATGTGACTCATGGATGCACACGTTGAGATGATAATACATGTTTATGCAATGGTACTTTATTTCTATATGATGCTTATATGTGTACTACATGGATGCAGATATGTATGTGTTAGATGTTTTATGATAGATTTGGATTGTATGTGGATGATGACTATATGTTATGATGTAGTATTAATGATCTAACATGATGATGATAGTTGCTATGGTTGTCATATTATGCTTATGATGGAATTTATATGATGTACTAATGTATGCGTGTATGCAAGCTTATGAGATCTAATACAATTTTTTGGTGTGTCATAGTAGGATGAAAGATTATCCAAAGAAATGGATATGAGGAATGCGTGAAGGATGAAGATTGGCTAGAAGAATGGATCCAGATTTTGATTTGATAGATTTTTTATCTTCTTTCTTGCAGTTGCTGCTTATCATCATAGAGCTTATTATGTCAAAGGACAACAAACACCACAGCATATCAAAAACCAAGGCGTAAAGTGTGGTTCCTTGTGAAACAGGCACATGACAAACAAGGAGTGCCTGACTCAGACTAAGTAACCATGGACCTTGTTAGAACATGTGATGAGGTATTCTTAAGGTATGCGAGTCCTAATGCAAGGAAGAATTTATTCTTTCCGATGCATAGGATGTCTTCAATTCACACCTAATGGAATCTTGATCACACACAAGGAACATAGTTGCCCCAATCATTTTTCCAAGACAAACCACAAATAGAAATCAAAGAAAAAAGGTCCTGCTCTATCGTCACTTCTCTTCATCACTTAGGGACTACCTTGAGAAGTATAAGAATGAGACTGAAAAATAAATAAGATAGACGAGACCAAGAGTCAACAGCCATAGAGATCATTTGCTGAGTTGTGTATGTGTTTGTCTGATTGATTATGATAGGTTGAATAATGTCTGGTTTCAAGATGGGAAGTATGTCATTTAAGACGTTAAGTCTAGTTTCGACGAAGCCCCTACCTGTCTAAGGCAAGTGATAGAATTGTGACATCCTATGCAAGACTTTCCAAGATGTCACAACATGTTCAATGACTGACGTGTGATGATTGATGATGTATGAAGATGAAACATGTCATCTAAGGCATAAAGCCTAGTTTTGACTATGCCCCATTCTTGTTGGAAGACATGTGGTAGTTGATAAGGATTGCTAATAGTGATGTGTGATCATCACTATGTGAATGGTTAGAAATGATAGCTTGGTTGATTGATAAATTGTCTTGTTGATGTTTTGGGATTGTTTTTTTGTGAGAGACTAGTTTTTTTGGTCTGATCAAAGTGTCCATCTCACCAAAGGATAACTTATTATGATAGTTGACTCAACGGGCCCTAAGGGACTGACCTAATGTCTCAGGGGCTCATCGTAGATGGCCTTGCCTACGTAAAAGTGCAGAGATAATGTAGTTCGACCAGCTGGACTTTGTGTGACCTAAGACCTTGGAGGTGGGAAGCCTCAGGGGCTCATTAGTAGGTGGCCTTGCCTATATGAAAACTAAGAGGCGATGTAGTTCAACAAAGAGGTTTTGACCTAGTTTATTGCTTGGGGTTTTGGGTTGGTTATTTGATTTTTTTTGTGATTATTGATGTTTTTGATGTTTTTGGATTTTTGGGAATATTTGATGTTTTTGGATTTTGAGAATATTTGGATGTTTTTGGATTTTGAGAATATTTGGATGTTTTAAGACTTTTGAGAATATTTGGATGTTTTTAGATTTTGAGAATATTTGGATGTTTTTGGATTTTTGAAGTTTTTTTGCGAATTATACGAAAGGTGCCCTCTAATACTAATTTTTAGGATCAGGAATTGCCCCTAGTTAGGTATAGGACAAAGTTATTACCAAGATGGGATGGGGATGGGATGATAACAAAGTGTTTAGGAAAGTTAGGAAGATGCTAAATGTCAACTTATTTTTAGGCCATGAGAAGGACAATGCAGTTTATTATGGATTATGGTGTGGACTACGTGGGATTTATTGTGGAAAGCAAAAGACAAGATAGAGTAATGGTAGACAATGGAGCCAAGACCAATTACACATGGTGCCTATTTGGCAGGTTTTCACCATGGTACCTATCCAGAGTGCCACCGAAGTGGTTTCCACTTTTGGATGAATTATTTCTCTTTACTATTTTTTGTTATCCAACAACAGCACCGGAGTGGTTTTCACTAATAGACTATTTTTTTTTCTTTTTTGATTTTTTTGTACTTTTTTTTATTTTTGATTTTTTGACTTAGGTATAATATCTACGAAGGTGCATGTTGTTGATTGGTTCTGGTAGTAGTTCACCTTCGGGGGTAGAAAGTTGATATGCTCCCAATCCATATGCAGTCGTGATGATATAGGGACCCAACCAGTTTGGTTCAAACTATCCTGACTTCTCCTATCCCATTTCATTCTTGGGGTTCTCTTTCAGGACCAAGACTCCAATATTGAACTATCAAATTATAACCCTCTTGTTGTAACTGCATTAGAGATGATTTTGATATGCTTACAATTATACCAAGGTATTCTGCCTTCTTTCATCTAGTAACTTGAGCTAATGTAGTTTGGATATCCTGTAGTCTTCGTCATCCACCAATTGATTCAGTGATACTCTTAGGGAAGGTAACTCAACTTTGATGGGCAAGATGGCTTCAAAACCATAGACAAGGAAATATGGTGTGGCTCCAATGGGTGTGCGGATGCTGGTGCGGTAGGCCCACAAGGCGGGATTGAGTTGTATGTGCCAATCATGGCCTACGTCATTGATAGTCTTCTTGAGAATTTTTATAATAGTTTTATTTGATGCCTCAGCTTGACCGTTGCCTTAGGGATAATATGGAGTGGTGAAGCAGTGTTGAATGTGGAATCTTTCACATAGTTCATAGACATCTTGATTTTTGAAAGGGCAACCATTATCTGTGACAATAGATTGAGGCACACCATGTGACATATGATGTAATTGAGGATGAATTTAGCAATCTATTTACTGATAATGTATGTCATGGGAATTGCCTTGATCCACCTTGCTAAATACTTGGTGGCGGTGAGGATGAATTTGTGGCTGTTGGCAGAGGTGGGATGGATTTTGCCCACGAGGTCGAGTCCCCATTGAGATAATGGCCATTGAGATGTAAGTGGTTAAAGATCTTGGGTGGGTGCATGCAGTAGATCTCCATGTATTTGACATTGTCTACATTTTTTGGCGAAGTGGTATACATCTTTTTCCATGGTGGGCCAATAGTATCTAGCTCTTATGATTTTTTTGGCTAGAGTGAGCTCCACATATACCTTTGTGTACCTCATGTAAGGCCGTTTGTGCTTCCTTAGTGTTGAGACATTGTAGGAGGGTATTATCAAATCCGCGGTGATAAAGGGTGTCACCAATGATGACATACTTGGCAAATTGGCGTATAAAGGATTTACGTTGATTAGAGGATAGGTCAGCGGGAAGGATTTGGTCATGGAGGTATGTATAGATGTCATGATACTAGAGAGAGATGTGGGACCAACAATTTCACACTAGTTCTAATTCAAGGACATCGAAGCCAGGGCCTAGTAGTTGTTCCACCCAGAACTCAAATTGGGGTGCATTTTTTAGAATATCCAAGAGAGACCCTATTGTAGTGATTGCATCAGCTACTTTTTTCTAGACCCTAGGAATCTAATTGAAGACCACTATGTCAAAATAGAGTTTGAAGTTGTCCACCATTCTCTTATATGGTATGTGTTTTTCATCTTTTATGTTGTATTCATTGTTGACCTACTTGATGATGAGTTGTGAATCAGTGAAGACTTCTAATTTCTTTATTTTCTAATTGACAGGCATACATAACCCAGTGAACAATGCCTCATATTCAACAATATTATTTATACAAGGAAAGGCTATCTAAAATGCTTTAGGGATTGCATCTCCTTGAGAAGTGATGAAAAGAATGCCCGCACCTGAGCCATGATTTGTGCAGGAACCATCTGGTGCAGGAGCTTCAATTTATATTTCTTTTTCCAAATATAATATTTGATGACCTTGTTAATTTTGGTTTTATCTAAGGGCTTAGAAGCCATTTTGATGTGTTGTAATAAGGACTTAGTCCACTTTATTTGACTAGTCCACTAGAAGATTTAAAAGACCTATTTTATAGGATTTTCTCTTTTAGAAACTTATTGTTTTTATTAAAACTACCTTTTCCACTATTCCACTGCCTTTCCTGGGCAGTTGTATGGACTGTTTGGAAGAGGAAAGGTCTAGACAACTCTCTATAAACTGAGTTTTGTTTTAACATGCCAAAAAAATATGAAAAGGAGGAGTTTTTTAAGGAGAAAAAATAGTTTTCTGCATTTTTTGATTAGAAACAGCATCTTGTACGGCCTGGTACGGATTTCTCATGAGCTGAAATATTCAAAATTTATTAAGTTTGCAAAACACCTTTCATTTATATCCATTTGGAGTTCTTGACACTCCTGTAGAAGGTAGAAGCAATTTAATTTGTAGAATTCATTTTGGAACCCTCTTAACTAGGGTTTGTGCACAAAAATGGTGGATTCTTCCTCTATCCTCTGAGAGTTCAATCATTTTCAGTAGGATGGGGAAGATTAGATTAGATTTTGCTCTTTTCCATGTTGTGCAGGTGGAAAACTCCTTCTTCAGATGTTTGGTATGCTTCTAGCTAGTCAAAACACTGACTAGTTGAGAAATAAACAGTGGACAACAGCTATAGGAAGAAAATAGTCATAGGTGTGATAGATTGGAGTTGTTCTTTGTGTTTTAGAGAGGATAAAGGTCTGCACAAGAGCCCTACTACTCATACAAAGGATCTGGTTTCACCTCTTTGCTCTATTTCCAACCTAAACCATTCTTTAGAAGGCAAACATCAAATGCTGACAGAAAAAAATAGCCTGCTGTCTTGCACGTGGGTACAGTACGGTCTGAAGGATTAATGAATGGCAAACCTCTTAATATTGGTGTTTGGTTCATGCATCAAGCAATGAAGGTCATTTGAGGATTTTGAAGGATTTGCATGGTGTAAAACCTCTCTTTGCTTGTAAGATAATTTTCTTTTTTGTTATTACTGTTTTCTTGAAGGCTGTCAACAGCCGTACTTTTCTGTCAGAGAAATTATTTTGGTGGGGTGTTGGGTCAGAGATTTCAAGTGAACTCTATCCTTGTAAGTGTTTGTGGTATTGATCCTTGTTGGAGAGGAATTGTTGTGGGTTGAATTTTCACAAAGACTGCAAAAAAGAGGCTGTCACTATAACACTGTCATAGGACAGCAAACTGTACTTCTTGTCCTCCGTCCTACAAACCATAGTACAACTAATGTTGGTGAGTAACTGGTGGTCGGAACACATTGAATGTTTATTGTGCCTTTAAAGATAAATGTCTTTTGGAATCTAGAAGGTTAGGATGGATTGGTATATTCCTTATATTACAAGGTCCCCACAGTCTTGAATTGCTGTCATAAAATAGTCACTATCATTGTCTGAATAAGTATAACAATAGGTAATATGTTACTGACTTCCTGTCCTTGGTAGATGATGGAAGATCTTGTTGGTAGAAGAGTTAATGTAGTTAGTTGTTCACAGTGACTACAAGGAGTAGATTTTATTGGCATAGAGAAAAAGACAATCACAGAGAGGTTTGCTGTCCACTGCCTTTCAAGAAGTGGAATGAGAGTTTTTTTTATCAGTTCCATGCATATCATAAGCTAGTGAATGTTGATTTATGTTGTTGTCCATATTGGTAGAGGTGTGGGTAGGATGTTGTGAGTCAAACCAAGGTGGATTGTGTAGAAAGGTGGGATTGAGTAGTAACTCTCCAAGGTGAGAGTTGGACAGCCTGTGAGGAGGACACTTGATAGTGGTCCTAGGCTAGATAAAATCTCTGTATTAGCCTTGTGTAGGCTTTATTATCACAAACACCTTTGTAAACCTTGTGGAAGGAAGTTAAGTTCATTTGAGTGAAATACAACCTTTCTACCTTTCTCTGCATCACCATCAAAGAATAATGTCCATGTTCTGGGAACTTCCACGACAAAGATTGATTCATCTAGAAAATCTGCGACCAAAGGATGATCCACTGTTGTAGGTGCCTCTGCTAATTGGTCTATGATCACTTGTCCCTTTATTGCTTTGCAGTCAACATACTCTATATCAAATTCACTCAATATCATAACCCATTTAGCGAACCGTCCTATCAGGGCTGCCTTGTTGACTAAGTACTTCAGGGGGTCAATCTTTGCAATTAGTTTTGTCTGATGGTTCAACATATAATGTCACAACTTTTGGGTGGCAAAAATGGCAGCAAGGAAAGCATGCTCAATGGAACTATAATTTAGCTCATACCCCACTAATGTCCTACTAATGTAATAGATTGCTCGTTCTTTTCCTTCTTCATCATTTTGTGCTAAACATGCCCCCTGTGTTGAAGACGTTGTTGATATGTACAATAAAAGGGGCTTTCTTGGTATTGGAGGCATGAGAACTAGTGGTGACAGTAAATAATCTTTGATCTTCTGAAAGACTTCTTTGCAATGTTCAATCCATACGAAGGGTACCCCTTTGTGGAGTAAGTGTTGAAACGGGTGGAATTTGTTAGCGAGTTGCGTAATGAACATCCTAATTGATTGTAATTTGCCCTGTAGACTGCATAGTTGTTTGAGACTTGTCGATGGAGGCATGTCCATGATGGATTTCACTTTAGTGGGATCAACTTCAATTCCCCGTCGAGAGATGATACACCCCAATAGTTTGCCTGAAGTAACTCTGAACACGCATTTCTTAGGGTTTAATCTGACCTTCTATTCTTCCAGTCGTGTGAAGACTTTGTCTAATACATTCAAGTGGGTGCTCCTTGTAACTAATTTGGCTAGTAAGTCATCGACATAATCTTCCATAAATGTGTGCATATAATCATGAAATATTGTTGTAATTGCTCTCTGGTATGTAGCTCTAGCATTTTTGAGGCCAAAGGGCATGACATTCCAGTAGTATGTGCCCCATGGACATGTAAAAGCATTTTTGTGTTGATCTTCTAGAGATATCCTTAATTTATTATAGCTTGAGAAACCATCCATTAGTGAGAGCATTTCAAATCTAGTGGTAAGGTGGACTATAATGTCTATGTTTGGCAACAAAAAATCATCTTTCAGGCATGCCTTGTTCAAATCCCAGAAGTCCTCATAGATTTTGATTTGGCTGTTAGTTTTGGTGACTGGTACGAGGTTAGATACCCACTTTGGATAGTCTATTGGTCGGATGAAACCCACATTGAGTAGCTTTTTCAATTCTTCCTTTAACAAGAGTGCGATCTTTGGATGCATTTTTCTTAATTTCTACTTCACCGGTTTGGAATTTGGCAGCAATGGTAGGTGATGTAAGACAAATTGTGGATCTAGCCCTGGCATGTTAGCATATGACCAAGAAAAACTAAATTGCCTTGCCAAGAAGAAGTCTTTGAATTCAAGTTTCTCTTGTTTTGTTAATGACTCCACAAAATGAACGATCCTGGGATTATCTTTTGTACCGAGATTGGTCTCAATAGAGTTTTCCACTAGTAGTGGTGATCACTCCTGTGTAATAGGAAGCACTTCCAACCCTCCATCCTTGGGTGCCTCAAAGAGTTTTTCACCCTCATATACGTCCTTTATTTTTACTTTTTCATGGTCAAGAGGTGCCTTTCAGTTTTCACCTAGAGACCTTTTTTCTTTTTCATTTTTGTGACTAGAGGGTGGAGTGGATTCTCTGAAGTAAGCAGTGTTGATGTATCCAACTTTATGATACCCTTGAGCTATGCCTTCATGGAGTCCCATGAACTCAGCAATGGCTTTTTCATTCTCAAACAAATCTAAGCTAGGTGGTGTTTGTTGATCCCAGTCTATGAGTTCAGGATGGACTAATGGCAAGCCATCATCGGTGTTCATGTAGCTTATGGATATGGGAGTCAAGGTACAAATGGAAGTATTGTTAGGATCCTAGAAGATGCTAATCCATGCTTCACAGTCAGGTAGGTGAGGTTGGGAAGACTCAGGCTCAAGTTTAGGAGGGTCCTTTGATGTCTTGACGTCTTTGGAAGCACTTGTGTTCCTACCCAAAAGTAACTTAGTACTAGGAGTACTTTCTCTTCATTATGTATACCCTAGCCCATTGTTGTGAGGTTACATGGTCAGTTGAATGGGTTATGTTCTCCCATTTTTGTTAGGCCCAAGTCTTCTATGCCTGTCATATCCTTGCTATTTTACAAACTCATAGCCTTTTCCATATCATTCCACGGGAAGTTGTACATGCTTGACCTCTTCTTCCTCCTTGTAGAGACACTTAGAGACATCATCATCCACATCCTCTTTGCTAAGTTCTCCCCACTTTGTGAAAGTGGTGGGCGCAGCAGAAATAATCTCCTTTGGTTTGATTGGGCTAGGTTTTCCATGAGACCTTAGTGATAATGGGAGCTTTCTGATGCAATAGGAGCCTTCGATCTTATATTCCACACATCCTTTATCATAGATCTGAACTTTAGGGTTAAGTGGCGGGATGAATGTGGTGGCAGATTTTGATAGTGTGGATGGGTCGACATAATGTGATGAGGTGGAAGGTGAAATTCGCCTATTTACAAGTACTTGATGCTGAGGAACTTCTCTTAGGTGGCTATAGTATTGGAAGGTGTCAGGATCACCCAGTATAGTAATTTTTGTGCCACTGTAAGGGAATTTAATGCATTGGTGGTAAGTGGATGGCACAACCTTCATGGCATGGGTCCATGGTTGACTGAGGATAAGATTGTAGGGAAGTCCAGAATCCAAGACATGAAATGCAATATTGAGAGTGGCAAGCCCAACTCTTACGGGAAGTTACATCACTCCCTTAGAGGAATGTTCAGCATCGTTGT
This sequence comes from Cunninghamia lanceolata, assembly GCA_027924645.1. Lineage (NCBI taxonomy): Eukaryota > Viridiplantae > Streptophyta > Pinopsida > Cupressales > Cupressaceae > Cunninghamia > Cunninghamia lanceolata. The sequence goes on from BSBN01000082.1 coordinate 9,161,590, forward strand.
AAGCCTTGATGACAATTCTTTTGGTCGGGTCGACGCAAACCTCGAAGTACCCCAATATCATCACTAACTTTAAAGGACATATATCCAATCTAGCTCCACCATCTACTAAGGCTCATCTAATCTTGTGCTTGTTGATGAAGACTTCAAGGTGTAATGGGTCGATGTGAGGGTACATCACGTTCAGTGAAAATGACATGGTTGGAGGTAGCCAAATGTCCTATCATGGCCTGAAATTGAATGACATTTAGGTCTGTGGGGATAGAAGATTCCAACAAAGCCTTGTCCAGATTGGACTTATGCTTTGGGGATAGACGAAGTAATTCAAAAATGTATATTTGCACCAGAGTCTTTTTCACATGGTCCAAGAGATTATATTGGATCTTTGGTTGTGAATTAGATGGATTGGATGAATTATATGGAGCACTTTGCAGTGTTATCTTGGCCTTATGAGTGGTGACGACACACTCAAGATAGGACTTGATGGTGATCATGGAGACGCTATCATCAAATGTGTGGATACTGTTAACGGTGTATTCATAAGCGACGTTGTTGTAATTGAAATGGTCAAGTGGCTTGGTTCCTGAGGTGGAGGCTTTTTTTGATCCATGGTTTAGTAAAGGGTCTTGAAAGATAGTGTGATCGGTATTAGAGGAACCTTGTGGATTATCTACAACTATATCTCCTTAGTCAATAAAGTCTTGTATGATGTTCTTTAGCATGTAACAATTGGATGTTTTGTAACCCTTTATTCTGTGATATTCACAAAATTTGTTGTCATTCCATGATGGGGGTTTAAAAGCTAGATCGTATTGTTTGACCTCTGGTAGTTGGATGAGGTTGGACTATAACAACTTCTTTAAGATTGTTTCAATAGGTTCCATTAGGGTTGTATAGTTTTGCTGAGGGGTATTATTCTTTGGAGGCGGTCTTCTTTGGTTGTTTTGAATTGCATTAGCCATTTGTTGTTGTGATTGTGGTTGTTGTTGAATGGACGGTTGATTATTTTGTACTGGTGGTGCTTTGAGTGTGAGAACAAGACCAACCCTATTGATTACTTTTGTATCTACTACCCCATCATTGGTGACATTCTTGTTTCGAGACCAAAGCTTGTTTTTGTCATAGGGCAGGTTTTTAGTGTTTTGGTTCTTGTTGAAGATTTTGATTGTGCCCTTATCTATGAGGGATTTCTCAATGGTTGTTCCCTTTTCAACAACTTCTCCAAAGGAGGTGCAACAATGGATTTACAGTTGGTGCATGAATTCTTTGTTAAGGTTCTCCACAAAAATTGGTACCAATTGATTCTCAGGGATATGACACGGACATTTTCTAGCTAGGCTTCTCCACCTTTGGAAGAAGGAGATGAATGTTTCCCCATCTTGTCTTGTATGGCATAAGGTGGTGACATTCACATCTATCTTGATGTTATAAGAGAAATGAGATATGATTTTTTTTGCGAGTTCAGTCCATGTCCTTATCCCCATGGCAAGGTGCGCGAACCACTCAAGTGCTTGACTTGAGAGGCTCCTCAGGAATAATCTCATCAAATATGTGTGCTCAAATGCAATCTCAAGGCATGTTGTGTGAAACTCTCACATATGCTCTATGAGACTCCCTTTTCCCCTAAACTTGTTGAAGTTAGGTACATTGTAGTTTGGTGGAAAAGGTGACATGTAAATGCTTTTGTCGAAGGGATAAGGACATAAATCTTCCATGGAATACGCCTTCTTAGTGGTAGATACTTGCATGTTTGAGAAGCATTGCTCTAGTGAGTGCATCTTGTGTGCCAAGGCTTCAAAGGAGGTCAATGATGTGTCCATGGTGTTTGTACATGCATTTTGGGATGGATTACCCATGTTTAATGCTGACATGTTTTGGGATCCCAAATTTGTAACAAGTGGGTTGGTATGTGTGTTGAAGGGAGTGTGTAATGAAGATGTGTTTAGGTTTTGGTTGTTGGGTATGTACATGGTATTTGGATTAATGTATTGGAAGTGGAATGAAGCATTTGTAGTGTTTTGGTTTTGGATGTTATTGGGATTTGTTCGGAAGAGGATGTTTTGGTCCACTTGTTGTAAGGGATTCGAATGGGTATTTTGATGTGATGCACTAGTATTTTGATTAATGTTTAGGTGAGACACATGTTGATGGGTTTGTGCAATATTTTGATGATTCATGGTGCTGTTTTGAGTAGGGTCAATAGTCATATACGTGTTGGGTATGGTGTTACTATTTTGGACATGTTGATGATTCAAAACATTACTTTGTGTAACCCCAAAATTCAAGTTTCTATTTGGTATGGTGCTATTGTTTTGACAAAGGGGGTCCATGTTTTGATTTCCTAAGTTGTTATTTGTTTGAGGCCCAAGGTTCATGTTTGCATTAGTTGTGGCATTTTGCATTCACGAGCTCACTATGTGTATTCTTCACATTCTTTTGTTTTGACCTATGTTATTCATCAAAGCAAAGGGGTTTGCAAAGTTCAAAGGTTCTGATGTAGCATTCACATTGTTAGTGTCAAATGGGGGAGGCACATGGGAGATTGTGGAATCTTATGATGTTTCTCCCATGGGAATGGTGACATGTTCTTGTGTTAGATTTGTGTAGCTAGTAGATGGTGTTGTTTGACCTTGGCCTTGTGCGATATTGTTTGGCAATGATCCCATAATTGCATTGACATCTACCCCTGCGGAAAGTTTGGTGTTGGTTTGTAAGAGATGCATGAGGCATGTTTGGGCATTGGCTGCTATCATTTCATCTAGGATGAGCAACATTCTAGGGTCTTGGGAGGCCTCCTCAATTTCTTGTTGTGTAATCCCTTAATTGTCTTCTTACAAAATGAGGTTTTCAAAGGGATTTGGCATGTTGGAGTGAGGTTCGTGTTGCCCATTAGATGAGGTTCCAAATATCATTGTGTTCATGAGATGATCTAAGGATTCTCCCTTTCTCTTCTTTTGCAACCATGTCTTGACCATATAAGACTTACTAATTTGTGAAAATGGGTCCGTCCTATGGATGGAAATGCAAAGTGTTTATGCTATATTGTTGGTGTTTTCTTGGAAGATATAGAGATGCAACTAAGGTTGGAAATGCACCTATGCCAATGGGAATGACTTAATAGGGATATGTTATGTCAATGTTTTGAGATGCCACTAATGCAATGAGACCAAGACTATGCTAGAGGCTAATGGTTATTAGTCTTCAAGAAGTTTGCTCCAAGAGGGTACTAATGTCTACTTATAACTTTATCAAAGCATTAGTTGGATTTATCAAGACCTTGAAGTGTTGATGTAGGAGAAATGATTGATTAAAGTGAGCTCAGGATAGACTCATGAGTTGAGACTCACTTGTTGAAAAGATGGACTTAAACTAGACTTATGAGTATTAAGCCCAAATTGTGATTGATTTGAAAAAGATATCAAGGTCTCTTGATCCAAGTTCCTACTTATAATGTAGTCAAGTTTCAATAATTTCTCCTTACGTTTCAACCTTAAGAAAACTAATTTTTGAGGACCTCTTTTGATGTCAAGGGTTAATTTTTAATGTTTTAACGTGAGCTAAATGATTTGGACAATATGGAATACAATCTAAACCTAAAGGAATGAAGTTGAGTATGCTGCTCATCAGGTCTAAAATGTTTTGACACAGTTGCAACCAAATTTGATAGGGAAGGCAAATTTTTAAAAGATCCTCTAAGTGTCACACTACAAGTAGATGCACCACACAAGGGCTTGATTGTAGTTTAGCAGCCTGTAGATGCATTTTAGGGAGCTTCAAATGCATTTTACTGCTTATTAGATAACTTTCAAGGTGTTGCAATTGTGGTCTATTTCTCAACATATGTGTTTTAGTAGCCTATGGATGTGTTTCACTATTTATAATTCAAAGCCTAAAAATCATTCTTCTATGCTTGTTTGACAATTTGTTTCGAAAATCATAAAATACTTCACACATAGAAGACAATCAGTATTCAGTTTGGATGTGACTTTTGACTTAGTAAGCATATGTGTATGTTTGAGGGTTATCTATCCCCAAATTTCCACAGGCCTTAATCACACTTCAAAAACAATTCACACACATAAGACACTTCCTATTGCTAAGGCCATTGGCGAATGGCACGACGCTCAGGCCCACAACTTGGAAACTCCTTTGACGCGAGGTAGGGACACCCTAGAGTGGGGTGTAAAATTTTGTCTTTGTGAGAGAGGATGGATAGGGGCCTCTAGGACTGGAAGGATGACCCAATCACCCTTTCCCCATAAAGCTACGTATAGCTTATGCTAAGTCAAGGATTTCTATCTCATCTCAAGGGAGCTCATATGGTGAGTAACTTTAGGGCGATAACATTGCATTGAGAGTGATGCCAATAAAAGTCAATCATAAAGGGTGGGCTTCTAACTAATTTGTCTTCTAATCACAACCTAGGGACTTACCACCTCACGAGTGTCCAGCAAGCCACTTAAGCCTTTCACCAATCCTACTAGTAGTACTAAAAATACCTCACATAAGCATGGGTAGCTTGCACTTTTGGATTGGCACTGTATAGTGAAGGCTAATGGTAGTTTAGAATCATCTTTCACCTTATCCTTTTATATAGCGGCCCGAGGGAAAAACTGCTTTGGGTCGCCAATGAGTTCTCCGTATGGATGTGTCTCAAAGGTAAGCCCTATCTAAAGGGTTACAAAAGTGGCACAAACAAATTCTTTTGATCTCCAAGTTCATACAAAGATGCGAGTGGCACAAGAGCACCTCGAGACATTGAGAATCTAGAGGATTCCTTGTATTTTTTGTTGTGTCCAAATGTTATATTGTAAGGCCTTAGTGCCACGTTGAATCTTAGTTGGCCAAGTAACAACATAATGTTGAGTTTGTCATTAAAAGAATTGTAACCAAACTAAAAGAATTGTAACTGGTCGGCAGTGGTGGTTTGTTTTCCATCTTGTAACTGCCAAGTGAGTCTTTAAATAGTTGGTCTCTGTTCGTGAAGAAAAAATAGACCAAGAGGAAAAACAGAGAGAGAGAGAGAAGAAGAATAGATTTGTATGTATATTCTGGAGGAATAAAGAAGTTTTGTGTTTTGGTCTAATTAAAAAAATGTAGATTGGAGTCATTCCACTAGTTGAGATTTCTTTGAAATTAGTGGAATGATCTCCGTAGTGTTAGATTTCTTCCTGTTCTGTAGGAATTAGTTGTTTCTGTGTGTTGTTCGGTTACAAGTGTTGTAGAAGTTTATATCGGCACAAGGTTCATGTTTCACTGAATATACATTCTATGTATATATCGCTAATGTATGTCAAGAATATCCCGTGTGTATATTGCAAATGTATGCGAGGACATTTCGTGTGTATCCTGCAATTGAATGTTAGAGATTGTATGAGTGAATGTACATGTCGAATGATACAAGGAGTGATTGGTAATAATGGTGAGGAGAACCGGCAATAGAAAGTTAAGTAATTCATATGCAAAGTTGTAGTAATCGGTGTGAGAAGAGCCATCGGATGAATGAAGTTGTGTTGAGCCGACAGTATGTATTATCACCGATCGAGGTGACAAACGTTAAGTGTCACCGATGGGTTAGTTATTAGCGTATCGGCGGGAGAATTTTTGAGAAGGCCAAAAGCATTTGTTTTGCTGATGGTTAAACCAGTTCAACGGTTTAATAACTGTAGGTTCAATGAGTTCATTTGGTTCAAAGAGTTTAATGGGTTCAACCCACTTCAAATGTTCATATTTTGAGCTGTTTTGTATGCTTCCACTATGCGCTCTGCATCAAATTTGTATCAGAGCTGGTGAAAGATCTGGCAAAATATTTGGTATCTGAATGTGTTGTATTTGATTTCTGAGAAGGTAGGTGAAGAGCTGAAGGAAAACTGAAGAGTTGTGTTGGTGACCATGTTGAAGATAGAGATTGTAGGAAGTATTTTAAAGGCTGACAGTGGTTGCAAGACTGTTGCAGATTGATGTAGAGTGCACAGTGGAAGCATACAAAATAGCACAAAATATAAACCTTTGAAGTGGGTTGAACCCATTGAACTCTTTGAACCAAATGAACTCATTGAACCTACAGTTATTGAACCATTGAACTGGTTCAACCATTAGCAAAACAAATGCTTTCGGCCTTCTCAAAAATTCTCCCGCTGATATGCCGATAACTAACCCATCGATGACACTTAATGTTTGTCACCCCGATCGGTGAGAATACATACTGTTGGCTCAACACAACTTCATTCACCCGATGGCTCTTCTCACACTGATGACTACAACTTCGCATATGCATTACTTAACTTTCTATTGCTGGTTCTTCTCACCATTATTACCAGTCACTCCTTGTATCATTTGACATGTACATTCACTCATACAATCTCTGACATTCAATTGCAGGATACACACGAAATGTCCTCACATACATTTGCAATATACACATGGGATGTTCTTGACATACATTAGCGATATATACACATAATGCATATTCAATGAAACAACATGAACCTTGTCCCGATATAAACTTCTACAGCACTTGTAACTGAACAACACACAGAAACAACTAATTCCTACAGAACAGGAAGAAATCTAACACTACGGAGATCATTCCACTAATTTCAAAGAAATCTCAACCAGTGGAATAACTCCAATCTACATTTTTGTAATTAGACCAAAACACAAAACTTCTTTATTCCTCCAGAATATACATACAAATCTATTCTTCTTCTCTCTCTCTATTTTTCCTCTTGGTCTATTTTTTCTTCATGAACAGAGACCAACTATTTAAAGACTCACTTGGTAGTTACAAGATGGAAAACAAACCACCACTACCGACCAATTACAATTCTTTTAGTTTGGTAAAAATTCTTTTAATGACAAACTCAACATTATGCCGTTACTCAGCCAACTAAGATTCAACGTGGCACTAAGGCCTTACAATATAACACTTGGAAACAATAGAAAATACGAGGAATCCTCCAGATTCTCAATGTCTTGAGGTGCTCCCAACCAACCAACAAAGATTTCCAAGTCCCTGGGAAATGTACCTGCAAAACAAAAACTATATTTTCCTGCATCTCTGTCTGGCTTCATCTTCCACTCTTCAGCTTCAGGCTTCAGGCTACAAATCGTCATATCAATGGGCTAGTGACCAACCAACCAACAAAATCAAACTACCATCAACTCCAGAGCATCTTCAGGCTCCTTCTACTCCCATCAGTGGAGTACTCTCAGACTGATCAAACCCTCCAGGACCACAACACAATGTTCAATCAAGTGTCCATCTTACACGCTGCTTCACAGACCCATTCCTCTCATCCAACAGCAAATCCTGGAAGATGCACCTACCACTCTCTCCTCAGTGGCCTCTCTCTCTGCACCTTCTCCCCAACTTAATCTCTATTGGTGAATGGTCTTAACAGACCTTATCCTCATCTGCCCACACTATAGGAATCCTATTCCTCCTAGCAACTAGATGGCACGAGCATCTGTGGTGCAGGAGCACCTCAAGACATTAAGAATCTGGAGGATTCCTCATATTTTCTGTTGTGTCCAAATGTTATATTGTAAGGCCTTAGTGCCATGTTGAATCTTAGTTGGTCGAGTAATGGCATAATGTTGAGTTTGTCATTAAAAGAATTGTAACCGAACTAAAAGAATTGTAACTGGTCAGCAGTGGTGGTTCGTTTTCCATCTTGTAACTACCAAGTGAGTCTTTAAATAGTTGGTCTCTATTTGTGAAGAAAAAATAGACCAAAAGGAAAAATAGAGAGAGAGAAGAAGAATCAATTTGTATGTATATTCTAGAGGAATAAAGAAGTTTTGTGTTTTGGTCTAATTACAAAAATGTAGATTGGAGTCATTCCACTGGCTGAGATTTCTTTGAAATCAGTGGAATGACCTCTGTAGTGTTAGATTTCTTCCTATTCTGTAGGAATTAGTTGTTTCTGTGTGTTGTTCGGTTACAAGTGTTTGTAGAAGTTTATATTGGCACAAGGTTCATGTTTCACTGAATATGCATTCTGTGTATATATCACTAATGTATGTCAAGAACATCCCATGTGTATATTGCAAATGTATGCGAGGACATTTCGTGTGTATCCTGCAATTGAATGTCAGAGATTGTATGAGTGAATGTACATGTCGAATGATACAAGGAGTGACTAGTAATAACAGTAAGGAGAACCGGCAATAGAAAGTTAAGTAATGCATATGCGAAGTTGTAGTCATCGGTGTGAGAAGAGCCATTGGGTGAATGAAGTTGTGTTGAGCCGACAATATGTATTCTCACTGATCGGGGTGACAAACGTTAAGTGTCACCGATGGGTTAGTTATCAGCATATCGGTGGGAGAATTTTTGAGAAGGTCAAAAGCATTTGTTTTGCCGATGGTTGAACCGGTTCAATGGTTCAATAACTGTAGGTTCAATGAGCTCATTTGGTTCAAAGAGTTCAATGGGTTCAACCCACTTCAAAGGTTCATATTTTGAGTTGTTTTGTATGCTTCCACTGTGCGCTCTGCATCAACGAGGAGAGAGCATATGCATGTTACTTGGTCACACTAAGAAAAAGTTCATTATCCTTTAGAAATCAAATGTGTGGTGTGATTATGAAAATGTTTAGAAGTGTTTTTGATTCCCAAGATCACCTAAAGTGCAAGGGAAGAGCATACACACTTCACAACACAAACAAAGTCACAAGACAAAGAAGACAAATGATGCAAGATTGTTGTTCTTTATACTCCAATGAATGTGAAAGGATACAAGTTGTTGTTCCGTTTAATCCAATGAGTAAAAATATGCAATTTGTTGTTCCTTTTAAGCCAATGAGTGAAAACAAACAGATTGTTCTTTTTATGCCCCAATTTGAAGTGTTCCTAATTTAATCAAACACACATATGAATGAAAGGTACCCTAAAACAAATAGGTTAGTGATTTCAAACAAGATTCTCCTCCCAATGGATGCCACAAAGCTGCATACCAAAAACTAGTACCAAAATAAAACCTCCTATCTACTGTCCAAGAAGAGAAACCAAAATGAAGACAAACTAAGAATTGTTGGCAACATGGTCAAGAGACACTGTTGATATGTTGGAGACTTGATGTTGTCATTAATGGCAACAATTACACATGATTTGTAACAGTTCTTGAAACAAAGTTGTGTGTAGCCTTTTGGTTCAGAAAGACTAATTTAGCCAAAATTGACAAGGTATTGGCAGCCTACCAAGACAGTGATAATTGTGTATGAGGAAAATTGATTATGTTTAAATGATAAAATCAAAACTAACAAATCAAAAACCCATAACATAAAGAGAACTAATCTAAATAAAAATCCATTATTGATAAATCAAATGAAATAAGAAATCTTTTACCCAGATTTGTGTTGTTCTCTTGGTCGAAATGTGGATTGCTCAATAATGCTGCAAAACCATGTTTGCAACAAGCAAGTGTAGATGCTCAAAGATCAATATCAAAAGATCATAAAGTTGCTCAATCGATGTGATGTATGCTCAAAGCGCTATAAAGGATGCCTGAGAATAAGTGATCGAAGAGGATTTATGAAGGAGATGAGGGGGGTTTATATAGGTTTCAACAAAGATCGATCAACGGTCCAGATAATTCAGAAGAATCAACGAAGGAGATAAATCAAATAACCATGATGAATGTGCACACGACATGTGTCAATCCATAAGGATATTTTTATTATGATATGATGGAAACAAGATTGATTGAATAGATAACTCAACTTGTAATTTTGCCTTTTTTTTAGAGTTCTAAAAATAAGACTAATTGTGCACATGAGTTAACAAGATATTTTAAGAGGAATTGGAAGATATTTGAAATTAAATAAATAAATGTATTTAATTGATTGTGCATGATTGAGGAACAAAAGATTATAAATAAAATATTTGATTTTATTTATTTTTAGAGGATTGAGATAATTTAAATAAATTTGCATGATTTATTTAAATTTAGAAGAACAAGTGATTTAATTAAATAATGTAGAATTATTTAATTATAGATAAGATAGAATTGGATGAGCTAATTAAATAATTGGATTTATTTAATTAATGGAGACCTGAAATTTGAAAGAGGATAATGATTTAATTAAGTAATTAAAATTATTTAATTTTGGTAGAATATAGAGGAATTTAATTTAATTAATTAAATAAAGAGAATTTATTCAATTAATATCAAAATTATGTGATTTGGAAGAATTTGATGAAATTAATTAAATAATTAGATTATTCAATTAACGTTGAATGCAGGTGATTAGAAGAATTGATGAAATGCAAGTGGTGTGATGACATGGTCATTTTAGGGTGTCTACATTTTGCCCCTCTTTGATGCAATGCAGTTTATAGCATTGCGTCAAAGAAAATGATTGTTGAAGACATCATACAAATTTTAATGCCCCAGTGTAGCTAGTTGCCCCAACGTATGCCCCCTCGATTGGAAAGATAGGGAAGCGACAGCAAAACTGGGTTGACGCTCGACTAGAAGATTGCGCAACAAGGTAGCAGAAAAAGGAATGGGGTGGGAAGAAAACAATGTGGGAGGGACACTATAAATAGGTCCCAAGGGGACCACACTCCTCATTTGCACACTAACGGTTGCTAAAAATAGAGCTTAGAGCCTCCAAACTTAGTGTGTGAGAGTTGAGTGGAGAAGGAGCCTACAGCGAGGATAGATGTTGATTCTAGCGCACAAACATCAGGCAGAGTTGGTGCGGATGTATGGGAGACCAGCAAGAGCTCCAACAATGGTAAGTGTCCAAAAACCTCCTTGTATTTGACAGTTTAGGTCATTTTAAGGGTTTGGTCTAGGTAGGTCTTTAGGTTAGCCAAAAGCATTGCAGGATGCTAGGGCACGTCTGGTAGTCAATCTAGGCACTTTTAGCGCGCTGAAGCGCAATTGGTAGGTTAGTACAACACTTTTGGTCAATTCACAATGCTATTGGTTTGTAAGTGTCGCGTCGCAGCGCGGTTGGTAGAGACCTGCAGTGCTATTGGCATAGCAGTACAGCACAGCCAGTTGGGCAGTTAGGTGTTGTTGGCATGGGAATCAAAAAAATGAGTCACCTTTGTAGGTGCAATAAGGCATTGATGGAGGCACAATGCAGCATGCTTATGTAAAACAAGTTGCCTTTGGTAGATGACAGTAAAGCGCATTTGCATAAACATTAAGGTTCTTTTGGTAAAATAGTGGAGCGCTATTGGATAAACAAAGCACTTTTGGTTAAGGTACAATAGCGAAGTAGTTAGGGTTGACTGAGGGGCTGACCACCTAGGTTAGAGAAGGGTAAAGTTGGTTTTAGGGTTTTCGTCAGAGGGTAGATGTTGTTACAGGTTTGGAGAAGTGTGTACAAGGTCTGACAAGTGGTTTTGTGGATGCAGAGGATGATGTCGCCACTGATGTCAAGAGAGCAACACCACATTATAACTCATGAGGTGGTATAATTGATGTTAGAGGAGGATGCGTTCGTAGAGTACATGGGATTGTGGCACGTGGCACGTGGCACACCTTACACACATTAGCGCAAATCTTGCCCTAGTGACAACTGTCATGGAGAGATACCACAGTGAGACATGTTCATTTCACTTTCTGATAGGGGAGGCTATAGTGATACTCGAGGATGTGTATCACATCCTCAGGATCCAGATTGATGGAGAGCGAGTTGATTTCAACCTGGTATGGGGTGAGGCTGACCTGACTAAGATGTTCTACATAGATGATCTAAGGATAAATGATGGCAAGATTCAGTGGGCAGATGTCTTGAGACTCTGCAATAGGATCAGATGGGTAGTATCTTCATTGATTGGCAGCTTCCTATGCCTAGACAAGTGATCCAGGGGATTATATGTAGGATGTGGCACTGTACTATCTAGGATGTTTACACATGGCATGCAGTATGCATGGGGCCCATGTGTGCTTGGGCAGCTATATTGAGATATGCATGACTGCATCTACAGGAGAGACCGGAGTCTTTTTTCAGGGGTGACTCTACTATAGGTGTGGGTGTGGGAGCACATCCCAATGATCAGACCTATTACACAGTGCCGTCAGGAGAGGGGGAGCCTTATGCATTTCTATATGAGGGAGTTATTACACACAGGCGGCTTGGATTGGTTAGCCACTGGAGGCGACAGATTGACAAGATGGACCAATTCATTTGGAGGTCATGGTTACTATGTGAGGCATGGGAGGACGAGCATGAGCAGCTGATGTACTGTCATCGGGCTCAATACTTATTCAGGAGACAGACAGATACCATTGAGAGATACCTACCAAGGCGGGTACTTAGACAGTTTGGATTGCCACAAGGATTTCCAGTTGGGGAGACTACCCACGCGAGGACACGGAGGGGGATTAGGGACTGGGATGCTGAGATTCCAGTGGCCATAGCCTTGGCTGAGGTACAAGGACTTGTCCCAGTTAGATGGGACTGGGATTCAGGGTTAGTAGACCCAAGTACTTTACCTGAGTATGATAGGTACCGGAAGAGACACAGGCTAGTGAGACTGACGACACTAGGTGTGACAGGAGCAGTGCGGAGGTACTAGTCCCAGGTGTGGAGGCTAGGATGAGACTACAGGCTAGAGAGGTGAGACAACAGGTAGGTGGAGAGGTTGGAGGCCAGCAGGCAGACGTAGAGATGGCTAAGGAGGAGGATCCATTCGTAGAGACTGACTTACAGTAGACAGAGTGGCTATTACAGGAGGAGATTGCACGAAGGACACGGCTAGAGCTCTGGATGGTGAGGGTGAGGAGAGACAAGGATGCAATGAGGGCAGAGGCGAGACATGCTGAGGCCCTAGCACAGGTGCAAACACAAATAACAGCAGCGGTACAGGCAGCCCTGACAGTGACCCAGGCAGCACTAAAACAAGCACAGGAAGCCCTGGTACAGGCACAAGCAAGGGATGATGGGCAATTAGCCCAGAGGACTTTGGAGAGGGACATAGCAGATCAGCTGCGATTGATAGTCAAGGCCACACTACAGAGAGTGAGGTGGGATAGAGATGAGGCACGCTATGCACTGGGTGCTGATTAATGGACACTATACGGTGAGCTCATCCGTGTGTAGGGAGAGCTAGTGTCGGTAGGTAGAGAGGCTGAGTACTACAAGGGACTCTATGTTGGTGTAGTGCCAGTAGTGCAGCATGCACCTAGTTACAAAGAGAGCAACAGGTCTGGAGCATCTGGGTCACACAGGATAGGGCAGTCAGCATCCTCAGTTAGAGGAACCTTCGTGCCACCAGGGGGAGGAGGACCGATAGGGGGACCTTCACCGAGTACAGGCGGAGGACAGGGACCATAGCAAGAGGGCAGCTCTACCCACTAGAGCATGTACCTTGTACATTGTATCATTTTTGTATCATTTTGGACACTTGTATATTTTGACTGATGCCTACGTGTATCTTGATGTATATTTTGCGGGCTCTTGATAGCCTTGATGTACTTTATTGATGTATTCATAAGGACTATTGATGTAGACACATACAGTTTATATTTTGATGACCTTCACATGATATATATGATGACATATTATGCTCACTGATGTTCATACTTTTGTGTACGCACCTCTTGATGACACGGATATGATGATATGTATGTATGATTATGGATTTATGTGATGACATATAATGCTTATATGATGCTTATAGATGTATGACATATGATGACATGATGATTATAGATGTATGATGATATAGATGCTATGACTTGTGATATCTAACATGTGGGTTTTGCAAATATGCCCCAGAGAGAAGAAAAGTGGAGATGGAAGAGAGAGACTGTTGATCGATCATTTCTTTGAAAACAATATAAGGCCATGGGTAAAGGGATGGGTAAATGATGATCTTGTTGCATTGGTTTCACAATTGTTTATAAAGAGCAATCCTTATTTTTGATATAGCATGTGGATAGTTCACCACCAAGGTATAAAAGACTAGGGTGCTATATTATTCAAGTGTGTGGATGTTGACTCTGCAAGCAAGCGATTTGAACTTAGATCCCTTAGACATAATATAACCTTGTTGTACATGTGAATGAGCCATAGTCTTGAACATAAAATAAACTTCAATACATGTAAATGTAAGAAGAATATTAATATGTAAGATGTGAGGTCGTAACACACACAAGATAAATATGATGTTAAGAAAGATACTAAAGATCATTCCTCAAACACGGCACACAAAAGCAATGACTATGCCCCCAATCCGTACTGTATCGCAACATACCAAGATTATAGATCAATCAAGGTAGCCTTGAATAGGTAATGGAAAAAGGAGCAAAAGATAAACCATAAAGCAAATTGACTGTCTTACAGAGTAAACATACAGCCAACATATTCTCTTGCCAAAGAGGTTACTCAGGATAGACTAGATAGGATAGATAAAAGCCTTATCGTAGGAGTGATGTATCTATTAAAGGGGGTTATCTACCTAAAAAGACAATGTCGTGCTGCAGAAAATGCCACATGTCATAGGAGACGCGTGTGTTGGTCTCAACAATGGAACACTCTGTAGAAGACAAGCTTGTGGACTAGTGCTTTTGTTAAGCTGGATTTAGCTGATGCTAGCAATCAGAACAAGACAGTAGATGACTCTGGAAGCAAGCTGCTTTGTTTCAGTTTTGCTAAGAACTTTTACTTTGAAAGGATGTGCAAGCTTGTTGTTTTGCTGCTTGAGTTAGTCAAGTCGAGGTGAATGGATTTTTGATAAACGCAAGACTAGAAAGATGACATGTCAATGGATTGAGGTGGGTGAAGAATGATGAATCGTATGTGCCTGAGTACTGGATACATCCTTTGTATTCCAGACTTCCTACATACCCTATGTCCACGGGATCAAAGCACATTATGAGGAAAGATGAAAAATGATAATATGTAGTTCTAGATAGAGTGATGAGTGGGTCAAGGTGGTGAGGGGGAGATCTTATGTACCTGAGTGTTGGATACTTCCTTCATATGCCAGACTGCCTACATACCCATATCCATGGGATCAAGGTATCTTAAGATTGAAATGAGATGATATGTAGTTTTGGTTGGTGTGATGATGTAGGAAAAGCATTAGGAAGATAACAGCCTTATCGTAGGAGCGATGTGTCTGTTAAAGGGTGTTATCTATGGAAAGGAGAGAGATTGAAGCGTTTGTGAACCATGAACAAGTATCCATTCCTAGACCTAGGTTAAGGAAAGAGTTGCCCCCATTCTGGTAGAGGAAATTGCATAGGTGACTGACAAAGAAGACATAGAAAGCTTGACCTAGGACAAGATAGCACTAACTGTTGACACAGATCAAGACGTGGGATGACGATGATGGACATTGACAAATTTCCAAGCTATTCTAGGTAGGGAGATGGAAATGCAAACAAGGTCAACAGTTTTATTATGGATGGATGGATGAAGCCTGCTATGAAATGGACATGGAATGAATAGGACTCGATAGATGGCGGATGTTGACTCTACACATAGCGCTTGTTTGCCAGGTTTTCACTATGGTACTTATCCAAGGAGCCAGTTTACCAGGTTTTTACCAGAGGATGGATTTTTTTATTTGTTTGTTTTTTTTTTTTTGGAATATTCTAAGGAACAGGCATAGAACTTTTTGAGATGAACACTGTTAAGTCGCTCATCGAGAGGAATGTAGTCAAGTGTAGCTAAAGTATAAGTTCCTAATCCATATGCTGCTATGACAATAAAGGGACCTTACTAGTTAGGCTCAAACTTGCCCTTCTTTTCTCGGTCTGCTTGATTTCTCTTATTCTCTTTGAGTACAAGATCACCAACTTGAAATTGTCTTTCTTTGATCTTTTTGTTGTAATTACGCCGGAGGTGGTTTTGATAGACATGGAGATGATTAAGCGTGGCAAGGTGCCTTTCATCTAGTAGTTCTAGCTCAGCTAATTTGGAAGTGTGATACTCCTCTCTGCCGATCAGGTTCTGCATGGATACTCTAAGGGATGGGTATTAGATTTAGGGAAAACAACTCAGAGGGGGGGGTGAATCAGTTGTACAAAACTTACTTCCAATTAAAAACTTAAATCTACTTTGTAATTCAGCAGCATAGTAATAAATCAATCATGGAAACATAATGCATCAAATCAAGAGCATAAACACATCAACACATAAGACACCAAGATTTTGACATGGAAAACCTAGTTAAGGGAAAAACCACGGGGTGATTAACCCAAGATTGTATTCTCTGTTAGAAGAATAGAAAGAACAAAATGGCACGTGCCAATTAGGGCTCACTACCTGAGCACACTGCTCCCAAGAGGCTCACTACCTACGAGAGACACACTGTCTACAAAATAATAAGTATCACCTTCTTGAACTGGAAAATAGCATCTTCATCATGCTTGAGTTAGTTCCATTTAAGCCCAATACTTTTTCTCTACCTTTCACTCTCCTCCTCGCTACCACACTCTCATCTCCACAAGATACACTTTGAAATGACTTTACAATCCCTTATTTGTACATGACATCGACTTAGGAATAATCATCTAAGTCGGCAAACATCTACAAGAATATCCGCAGGATGTGTAACTCATCCGATCGGCCAATCTCAGGAAGAACACCATCAACTGGAAGTTATTCTTCAATTGCGAGCTCAAACTTCAATGTGGACCATCAACACAAACTGGACATGACCCAAAGACCCCCACAAGCTTGCCTGAATCACCAAGAACATCCACACTACATCTGCTTACTGAAATCTTTCTCTCCTTCATTTGGAACTTCAAGAACACAATCTGTCATCACTGTCACAAAGGAATATATGCTTGTGGACCTCCAGACCACGAACCAATCAAGTTGACACTTCAAAAAAACTTCCTCAACACTCCCTCAAATCCGCAGAACAGGATAATGCATTTCTAGATCTCACCGGACCTGTCTATGTCACTCTGTCACCTCTGAACACCTATCGGAACTGGTTTTACTTGAGCAGCCACAACTTCTTTAGATCTTCATGCAGACCTCTAAAATCTTTACTAGATCACCTTAAGACACATATCTACAAAACCTTTAAACCGTATCCTCTGATCCTCATCTTATCTTGAACTTTTACCTTATTGTCTTCACTGTTCTTCTCTGTTCCTGATATGACCAATTTTCTCAATATCCTCAACAAACAATTCATCCAATCCTTATCATTAATGCAATAGGAGTATGTTGACATCAATGACAACACTGGTTAGGCCCATACTTGCAACAATCCCCCCCTTTGTCATTGATGGCAACATATGATGTAAAAAATTGCTTTGACCATCAAGACAAGAACTTCTCCTTACTGTCACAACTCCCCTTATCAACAACAACCATTCACATGTCTTCTATTTCTTTACTGCTCCCCCATTGATCAGCAACCACTTGTTTTTCACATTTCTTCTCTCCCCCTTTGACATCAATGGAAAAGGGCACATACTTGCAATTCCACCATTTCAGAATCATACTAGCTGCTCCCCCTGAGTAGCAGCTCTCCATCATCAATCTGGATCACAAGATATGACTGTGATATCCACTGGAGTGATGCACATCAGTGCACCTTAGTTCATCACCAGAGGGGCAATAACCCCTAAGTTCTCCCTAAGATACTTAAAAGAGTCCTTAGGTAGAGGTTTAGTAAAAATATTTGCAATCTGATCCTTGGAAGGCACAAACTCTAATCTGACTTCATTCTTGTTCACTTGCTCTCTCAAAAAGTGAAATTTGATGGATATATGTTTAGTCTTTGAATGCAACACCAAATTCTTAGATATATTTATTGCACTTGAATTATCACAGAAGATTGTGATAGGCTTCTCATACTCCACTCTTATGTCTCTTAGCATTTGCTTCATCCACAAAACTTGAGTGCAACTACCTGCTGCTGCAATATATTTTGCTTTTGCAGTGAACAGAGATATTGCCTCTTGTTTCTTGCTCAGCCAAGAAACCAATCTCTTCCCCAAAAAGAATGCTCCACCACTGGTACTCTTCCAGTCATCCACATCTCCTGCCCAATCCGCATCTATATATGCATGAAGAGAAAAATCATGATCTTTGGGATACCACAATCCATACTCAACTGTCTCTTTTAGATATCTAAAAATCCTCTTGATTGCCATGAAATGAGATTCTCTAGGATCAGCTTGAAATCTAGCAACAAGTCCAACAACATTCATAATGTCAGGTCTAGTTTGAGTGAGATATAGCAATCCTCCAATCATTGACCTATACTTTGTCTAATCAGCATTAGGAGAGTCACCATCTTTGCTCAGTTTACATTTGGTTGCCATAGGAGTATTCATTGGTTTTGAGTCTTCCATTCCAAATTTCTTCAGCAATTCTTTCACATATTTGGTCTGAGAAATAAAGATTCCCTTCTTTGTTTGAGTGATTTGCGAACCCAAGAAGAGATTCATTTCCCCAAGCATGGACATCTCAAATTCACTTTTCATTTGATTTGCAAAAATTTTACACATATTATCTCTTCCTCCAAAAATGATATCATCAACAAACACTTCAACAATCAGGATGTTTTCATGATCAATTTTGAAATACAAATTACTGTCAGCAGTACCTTTGTTGAAACCAATCTTTAAAAGATGCTTATCTAATCTTTCATACCAGGCTTTTGGGGCTTGCTTTAGTCCATACAGTGCTTTCTTCAACTTGCAAACCATATCACCATGATTAGACAATTGAAATCCATCTGGTTGCTCAATGTATACTTCTTCTTCCAAGTCACCATTTAGGAAGGCAGACTTGACATCCATCTGATATACTTTGAAGTCCTTGAAGACAACAAAAGCAAGAAATAATCTGATTGCTTCAATTCTTGCCACCGAATCAAAAGTTTCTTCAAAATCAATTCCTTCTATTTGAGAGTAACCCTTGAAGACCAATCTGGCTTTGTTTCTGATTACTTCACCAACTTCATTCAGTTTGTTCTGGAAGACCCATTTGGTTCCAATCACATTCTTGTTTCTAGGTCTGGGAACAAGATCCCAAGTGTGATTTTTCTCAATTTGCATTAGCTCTTCCTCCATTGCTTTGGTCCAGTTTTCATCATTGCAAGCTTCATTCACTGTCTTAGGTTCAATCTTTGAAATCAGACAATACTCATCTGAATCTTGAGCAATTCTCCTTCTTGTTTGTACACCTTTACTTTTATCACCTATGATTTGATCTTCAGAGTGGTTCAGTCTTACATACCTGGGAACTTTGAGAATTTCTTGCACTTCTGATTCTTGATCAGGCTCATTAAAACTCATCTCTTCTTCCTGATTTACCAGATCAGATTGAATCTGACTTTCAAAAGAGGCTTGGGTTCCTTGAATCAGAACACCATTCTAATCATCTTCATCATATTCATAAAACCTTGAGGGTTTTTCAATTCCTTCATCAACCTTCACATTTGTACTTTCTATTATCTTTCTCAGTCTCTTGTTATAACATCGGTATGCTTTGCTTTGAGTAGAGTAACCCAAGAATATTCCTTCATCACTTCTAGCATCAAACTTGCCTAGATCTTCATCTCTTTTGATGTAACATTTTCTACCAAAAACTCTGAAATACCTCATAGTAGGAGTGATGCCAAACCAAAGTTCATAAGGAGTCTTACCGGTATTGCTTCTGATTTGAACTCGATTGAGAGTATAGACTATAGTGCTGACAGCTTCTCTCTAATAGATCTGAGGAACATTTGCTTCCATCATCATGGTCCTAGATGCTTCCTAGATGGTTCAGTTCTTTCTCTCCACTACTCCATTCTGTTGTGGGGTCCTAGGAGTAGACAACTATCTCTTTATTCCATGTTTCTAACAGAATTCTATGAACTCACCGGATGTGAATTCTCGACCTCTATCAGACCTCAGACATTTCAATTTTAATCTAGTTTCATTCTCTACCATAACCTTGAATATTTTGAATTTCTCAAGAGCTTCTGATTTCTCTTTCAGAAAAGCTACCCACATCATCTGGGAGTAGTCATCAATTAATAACATGAAGTATCTATCACTTTGCACACTCTTGATTCTTGCCAGACCACAAAGATCAGTATGAACTAAGTCCAATAATCTGGTAGAAGATTGTTCCTTGCTTTTAAATGAGACTCTGCTTTGTTTTCCCAACTGACATTCTTTGCACAAACTATTTATAGGTTTCACTAGTTTTGGAAGATCTCTTACAGCCTGAGTATTGCTTATCTTGATGATATTATCAAAATTTACATGACACATTCTCATATGTCACAACCAACTCTGATCAACTTGAAGAAATAAGCAACTTTTACCAGTACCAACCAAGTGGAAGATATTACCTTTAGTTTGAGTACCGGATGCAATCTCTGTTTCAGAACTTTTAAAGATCTTGCATTTTCCATTCTTGAATCTAAGATCATAGCCTTTGTCCACCAACTGTCTAACACTGAGAAGATTGTGCTTCAATCCTTCAACATACAGTACATTATCAGTTTTTTTCCTTCCATCAAAAGAAATAGTCCCTCTTCCTCTGATTCTACCAGCAGAATTATCACCAAACTTTACCACTCCTCCTTCATATTTTTCTAGATCTATGAACTTATTTTTGTCACCTGTCATATGGTGAGAGCAACCACTATCAATGACCCAATCATCCTTTTCTTCAACTTGGGCAGCCAGAGCTCTTTCAACAACTTTATGATTGATAAATTCAGAGGACATTGGTTCTTCTTCCTTAATGGCAATAAACACCCAATCACTTCTGGATTTGTTTCCTGTCTCTGATTCATCATCTGTTACTCCTTCATTATCGTCTTCCTCATGAACATAGTAACAATTCTTTTGGAACCTTGATCTGTTAGGATTTGGCCTTGAAAATATTTCCAAACACCTTGAGGCAAAATGACCAATCTTATTGTAGTTAAAGCACTTAAAAGGTAATTTTTCTTCATACTTACCAGATCCTCTTAGTAGTCTTTTTGCAATAAGGGCTTCAAGTTGAGCAGTTTCAACTTCTTCTTCTTCTAGGTCTTTTCTTGCTTTTTCATACCATGATAGTTTCCTTGAAGAGTTCTCTCCCGGATCGAACCTTTGTTTACCTTTTACAGAGGCACTAGCTTTGAATGATGATTCAGTCTTGGGGGGCATCTCAAAACTTGGTCATTTCAAATGCAGCCAATTGATCTCTTGTGAGAGCTGTATGGGCTCTGAATTCTTCAATGGCAGCAACCTTGATTTTATAAGAAGCAGGAAGGGATCTAAGAACTTTGCCAACAATCTCATCTTCATCCAAGACTCCACCAACACATCTAATGCCACAAACAAGCTCATTTACTCTTGGCATAAAAGTAGTGATATTTTCATCTTCTCTCATCTTTAGATTTTCAAATTTCCCTTTCAGACTCTGTAGCCTTGCAGATTTAACATACTTGTCTCCTTCATGCAGAAGTTCTAGTTTTTCCCAAATCTCAAAAGTAGTTGGTAGGTCAACAACATTTGAAAGCTCTAAATCAGATAATGCGCTTAAAAGAGCTTCTATAGTCCGCAGATTGTTTTCAGCATCTGTGATTTCATTTGGGGCTTTTGGACCACCCTGTGGAGGTGTATACTTTGTTGTAGCCATGGTCCAGTACTGCATTCCCATACATTGCAAGTGACATTTCATGCGACTTTTCCAAAGATTAGAATTGGTTCCATCAAACTTCAGAGTATCCTTCTTGTAGGATGACATCCTGGATCTCCTCAAGTGGTTAAGCTCTTTTAGAGGAACTTAGCTCTAATACCAATTGTTAGATTTAGGGCAAACAACTGAGGGGGGGTGAATCAGTTGTACAAAACTTACTTCCATTAAACACTTAAATCCACTTTGTAATTCAACAGCATAGTAATAAATCAATCATGGAAACATAATGCATCAAATCAAGAGCAGAAACACATCAACACATAAGACACCAAGATTTTGACATGGAAAACCTAGTTAAGGGAAAAACCACAGGGTGACTAACCCAAGATTGTATTCTTTGTTAGAAGAATAGAAAGAACAAAATGGTGTTGATAACTGAGAGGGGGTGAATCGGTTATCTTAATTAATTTAACTTTCTGTTCTTCTTAATAACTAGTGCAACATCAAAATAAATAAGCATCCATAACCATGAAAGTAGAAACAAAATCAATACACCTAACACAATGATTTTGAAGTGGAAAACCCTATTAAGGGAAAAAACCATGGGCCGACTAACCCAAGATTGTATTCTCTATTAGAAGAATAGAAGAAACAAAATGGCACATGTCAATTAGGGCTCACTGCCTGACCACACTGCTCATAAGAGGCTCACTGCCTACAATAGTTTATAAAAGGAAAACCAAGTACTTGAACTGATGAGGAGCATCCACATATGCTGAGGTTTAGTTCTGGTTAGGCTCAATATACTGATCTACTGCACTTCATTCTTCCACTTTTTTGGTGTTGTTGTCCTGTCACATACCGGACCTGTATTACTGCTTCCACACTCTCTCTACTTTTCTTCACACTTCACAACACACCACACCCTTCTTCATATCAAAATACATCTGGTATATATATCTGCATCAATGATTTTAATCATCTTTCTAGTCGGCATCCGGAAAACTCAGAATATTTCCAAACTCTGGTCTGTCGGCTAAATCCATGCTTACTAAGTGATGCATTATAGAAGTCATCAATCATGTCAACCAATCATGAATGATACCTCAAGAAACTTGATCACCATCAATATCTCATCTGGATTAAGGTCTAATGCTTTGTCGGTCAGTTCTTCCTCAGTCTACTCTGCCAAATAAGAACCCAACACTTAGGTGCTCATATCTTTTCACTCTTTCATCACCGGAGGCTCAATCTCTGGAATGTATCAGTCATGATACTCCTCTTGACTTCCACAAGTCTACACTTTGCTAAGATACTCCCTCTGAGAGATCCAGACCTAATTGTCAAACCTTGTTGCATGCTCTGGTCTTGCTTACCAGACCACAACACTCTTCAATCTTACTTCTGGTATAGACACACCATGGCCTACAGATGTGTGGGATGGACTTTGTTACCATCAATGACAACACACATGAAGCCACACAGTGTCTCTTTCCAACAATCTCCCCCTTTGGCATTGATGGCAACACTTAGTGAAAAATAACTAAGTGTCACACTACACTCCCCCTTGGCTGATGCTCTATTCTAATGTACACTTTACCAGAGCTCTCCCTTAGCTAGATTCCACATTTTTCACTGCTACTCACTCCCCCTTTGACATCAATGGCAAAGGGTAGAATCCACACACCAAAATTCTCAAAAATCCAACTATACTTAGCCACATAAGTATATATATACGTTATATTTACATAAACTGAAGTATATCTGCAAAAGTTGTCTTCAACTGGACAAATTGTGTTGCCCAACTTTGCTTCATCCTGTCCAAAATTGAGATGTGACCACTTAACAGGAATGCAAAAGCTTCTGCCATTTTTAGATCTGTTGGATCACTGGTCTGGGTTGTGGTCTGAAGATTAGTTAGGGCCTCATGCATGGCCTCTAACTTAGGGATAATTATCCCTCTAAGTTCACTTAACCTACTTATTCTATTTTTCTTCTCCTTCTCAAGCTTCTTTATTTCATTTATGACTGCAATAGTCTGACACTCTTGATTTACTATGGAAGAGGTGAGAGGATCAAAACTTTGAGATAAACTTGACAGTTTACCCTCTTGTTCTTTTACTTTCTTCTCAATATCCTTTGTCACTTTAGACCAGGATAAAAAATATATATATATTTCTCCGCCATCTTTGAGAGCATTTTCTAAGCTCTTTATCCCAATATCCATAGTTCTCCTATCATTTGTTATTAGCCCTTGTACTTCAGAGAATCTCTTACCCAAAAATTCTTTCTGGACTTTCTCTTCTACTACTTTCTCTAAAGAGTCAAAATGTGTCTTAACAGAATCAACAAGAGACTTTAGATTATTGGATGTGGAGGCTGAAGGATCCTTTTGGAAGGATGGCATAATTTTATCTAGCACACTGGATGTAATCTCTATTAGCTCAAGTCTTCCATGTGAGATTTCAAAAGTTTTTCTTTTGCCTTTGCTTGAGCAAAGGATGCTATCTTCATAGTCTGAACCGGGGAGAGGGAATCAAAATTGAATGGTCCTTGAAGTAGCTCTGGTTCATCTAATTCCATCATTTCTTTTGTTAGGAAGTCCTTCACAGCTTATGCAGTGTCTCTTGCTGGAGACAGAGTTTCCTTTCCTTCTGTGGCCTCAGCACTATCACTTGTGGTCTTCTCTGTTTGACCTTCTTCTCTTCCCTTCACTTCTTCTTGATTGATTCTCTCTTCTATCTTTTCTTCTCTTTTAGATCCGAAGTCTACTGGGGGATCCGGAAGAGAGGTGTCTACTTCTCCATGGACTTCTTCTTCCAGAACAGAGAAATCTAAGTCCTTAGTCTTCTCTTTACTTGTCTCCTTTGTCCCTTCTACAACTGTCTCAGTAGATTCTCCTTTGTCATTCATGGCAAAGGGTTCATCACCTAAGTCCTCTATAACAAGAATATTGAATCTTTTATAGGCATTCTGGAGGATGTCTTCAGTCTCTTTAGCCACCTAATTAGTCTCTCCAAGCATAAGCTTATTCATTCTGGCTTTGCTCCTAAACTCATCCTTGCAATCCTTGAATATTATGTTCAGTTGTTTAAGAGTGATGGAAGGATAGAGCTGAATAGCTATCTATTCCCAGATCTCTAAGTCCTTTGCCTTAGCAGTGTTCTTTCTTATTTCAAGTTCCTTTTCTAGACTTTTAGGAATCAGCGATATAATTTCAATGAATGCTTTATTGTAGATGTTTAAATACCTGACTGTAGCTTCTTGTAGGATCTTTTGATCAGCTTCACTATAATCTACATAAAATTTAGTCATTGGTTTCAAGTTCCCATCCATAGTTACTGATTTGATGATATCATCAATGCAGAGAGTAGGCCTTTCAACGAATTCTTCTGCCTCTTCTTCCATGTTGCGACCGGTAGAGGGTTCACCGGATGTTTTCTTCTTCTTCTTCATTTTCTTGACTTCCTCATCAGTTTCAGTTTCTTCATCATCCCTCTAACTTGTATAGGATCTTGTTGCCTTTTTCTTTTTTCTCTTCTCTCCCTTTCTGGATGTCTGGACTACCGGTTTTGATGCCTTTCAGCTCTTAGAGGTGGTAGGTGCAGAGCTCTTGGAGGATCTAGTCCAGGAAGGGGCTTGCACTGGATCACTTTCCTTTTCTGCATCTTGTTTCTCTTTCTCTACCTTTTCCAATTTTTCTCTATTTGCATCAAATGCTTCTTTTGAAATGCCATACCTTTTGGCAACATCCTCTACTTTTTTTCTCCCTTTTCTTTTCATTTCTCGTTGTCTTAGCTCTACATGAATCTTCACACTCAACTCTTCAAAGGTTCCAAACTTTTTTGCCTTAAGGTCCTTGGGCTGACTTAGCAGGTGTTGAATATGTAGCTATAGAATTTTCTCATCAACTTCATACCCTATTGGCATGATCCAGACTATCCTTGGCTCCACTGCCTCCATTAGGCATTGATCAGTTTCTACCATAAAGCATATTGTATCCTTATACTTTTCAACTAGAGATTGGGGGATTCTCTCTCTGGCTTGCATCATATTCTGAAAGTTCTTGAAGTAGCCCCAGAGTACTGTATTTTGTGCCTTGACATCACCAATTCCATGCAAATAATCTCTGATTTGTATGGCTACTGGTCTGTCATTTTGCCATATCCAACCACTAGATCCAGGTAGCTCATTCATGTAATAGAAGAATAGATAGAGTATCAAGCCACCATATTTGAAAGAATTCTTATTATCCTTCTTTAGTTTCTACAGATTCTCCAAAAATTGGTTAAGAAGGAGCTCACAAAGATCATAGTCAACATTCTTTCTTAACATTTCATAAGCAGTGTAAATTGATGTTCCGGATATAGAATTCTCTCTGTTGGAGTGATATATCTTGTATCCAATTATCATGGTGGCAAACTTGATATCCAGATCTATGATATCCTCAATTGCCATTGCTCTTTTATCAAATTTAGATCTGGTAGCCTCACTCACAGTTTGGTTTTTGACTGATTTGAGAGTAGGTAACCCACCGGATGAGTGCAATCCAGTCACCGCCCTAATGGCATCCTTTGTGATCTTAAATGGCCTTATCAACCATATGAAGTTGTCATGCACTCTGCTCAGAATATACCGGACCTATTCATCTTCTGCAAAATAGGGGAAATGAATGCACTGTCCAAAATGCTTGTCCCGGATGGCTTTGTACTAAGGTTTGAGTTCAAATGATTCATCTATTAGCTGCTTATGATATATATCCATCAACTTGGATTCCTCGAATTCCTCAATATTCACATGAATGTATGCCCTAACGTCTTCAACATGCAAAACCCCATGCGGAATGCTAGAGAATGCGCCTAAAGGATCTACTTCTAGAGATTTATAAGGGTGTTTCTTGAATTTAGGGCATGGCCTATCAGTAATTTTGACAACATTTAGAGTAGCCATCTTTCAACAAATTTAGAGAGAGATTTACAAGAGCAAAAAGTACCTTTTTACGCCTCTAGGGTTCATGAAAAGAGTCGAAAAGATCGTCGGTTGACTTGAATTCTGTGATTGATCCTTGAGAGAGATGAAGCAAACTTGTTTGCAGAGCTCTTCTTATCTTTTTCACTAATGCAAATGTGTAAATGATGAGCAAATGAACCCTTTTATCTCTGAGCAAACCCAAATTTCATTTTGTAATAAATGCACAACTTAAGTTATTCTGGTTGCCTTATCATGAAAGAGATTTTTTTGAATCACTGAGATGCACTTAGAGCTATTTTTAGTGATGAATTTCAATGTCTCTACTTTCCTTGAATCATCTCCTTTATCCGCAGATCAAGATGTTTCAGTTTAGAATCACATTGGATCAAACTGTGAAAATCCATCTTTTACCGCAAAACTGTCAAACCGAAATTTTTTTTGAAGATTAGACTCTTCAAATCTTCTTGTGGATCTTCCATATCTTTACCAAGGCTTCTTTAGATGTTTTGCTGAGAACCCTTTAATCCACAACTTTCCTTGTGCCAATTTCAGGCACCAATTATCTGGCTAGGGAAATTTGTTTTCCTTCTTGACTCCCCTTGAGCCATAGCTCATCTTATTTAGTTTCCGGAAGGAATATCAACACCAAATTTTGTTGTGGATCCATCCCCAACATTTTCTGTACTTCTCTTCACCCAAATCTTGTTCATCTCCCTTTGAATTTCATCTGCATTCACCTTGCCTTTTCTTTTGTCTTGATTTTGATTATGATGCACTGAACCCCTTTTATCCTGATTCTTACTTCTGCAAATTTAGCAATATGACCAGATCTATTGCAATTATAGCAAACAACATTTCTTTACAGATTTGACTGATATCCTCTTGATCTGCATTGATTAGCCATATGTCCCATTCTATTGCATGCAAAGCATCTACCATTGAATGAATTGTTCATTTGCAAATTTCTACATTCTTGAGATTTGTGACCATACCTTTTGCAGTTAAAACACTATCCGGAGAAAGATGAGTTATCCTAATTCATTCTTTTTCTACACTGATTTGTTTTATGACCAAAGTTATTGCAATTGTGGCAGTATCCATTGAAGGATGGATATCTTTGAGCATTTGGTTGCCTTACCGAAGGTCTTCTAAGCCTGTTCCTTGGATTTCCTGATCCAAAATTTTTCTGACCGGATCTAGAGCTTTCCCCTTGCTCATACCCCAAGCCTTGCTTGTCATCTACCCTCTTTTGGCTTTCAAGAAAAACTTCAAGTTGAGCAAAGCTTATCTTGAATTTCTCTTTGTATTCATTTGTTGTTTGAAGATCCCTTTTAAGAGTGTCAATCTGATTCTCAAGTTGTTCTTCATTATCTCTAGCTTATTCAAGATCAGATTCCAAATGCCTGATTATTCTATCCATTTTGTGGCAGTCTTCTGACTTCTCCTTGAGAGATTGTTTTAGATTATCTTCAATCTTTCTTTTCTCTTCAATTTCTTGAGTGAATTTCATTACTCCTAATTCCATTTCATGTCTTACCATAATGACCTCTTTTGATAGCTTCTCACATAAGTTGTTCTTTTCATTCAGATCTTCATCAGTATTATTGGCTTCACGTTGACTTGCTAACTATTGAAGAAGTTCCTTTCTCTTTTTCATAGAGATACTCAGTTTCTCTTTTAGTTCATTTATGAAATCATCAGCTTGTTTGAGTCTTTCCTTCAATTCATTGACTTCAGAGTGAGATTGCTCAAGATCATCTAGAGCAGACTGAAGTTGTTCCCTCATACCATACATATTTATTGAGATTCCCAGATCTTCCTCAAGCTGTTAGGCTCTGTTAGGAGGAACTTAGCTCTAATACCAATTGTTGATAACTGAGAGGGGGGGTGAATCAATTATCTTAATTAATTTAACTTTCTGTTCTTCTTAATAACTAGTGCAGCATCAAAATAAATAAGCATCCATAACCATGAAATCATAAACAAAATCAATACACATAACACAATGATTTTGACATGGAAAACCCTGTTAAGGGAAAAAACTATAGGGTGACTAACCCAAGATTGTATTCTCTGTTAGAAGAATAGAAGGAACAAAATGGCACATGCCAATTAGGGCTCACTGCCTGAGCACACTGCTCACAAGAGGCTCAATGCCTACAATAGTTTATAAAAGGAAAACCAAGTACTTGAACTGATGAGGAGCATCCACATATGCTGAGGTTCAGTTTTAGTTAGGCTCAATATACTGATCTACTGCACTTCATTCTTCCACTTCTTTGGTGCTATTATCCTGTCACATACCAGACCTGTATTACTGCTTCCACACTGCTCTCTACTTTTCTTCACACTTCACAACACACCACACCCTTCTTCATATCGAAATACATCTGGTATATATATCTACATCAATGATTTCAATCATCTTTCTAGTCGGCATCTGGAAAACTCAAAATATTTTCAAACTCTGGTCTATCGGTTGAATCCATGCTTACTAAGTGATGCGTTATAGAAGTCATCAATCATGTCGACCAATCATGAATGATACCTCAAGAAACTTGATCACCATCAATATCTCATCCGGATTAAGGTTTGATGCTCTGCCGGTCAGTTCTTCCTCAGTCTACTCTGCCAAACAGGAACCCAACACTTAGGTGCTCATATCTTTTCACTCTTTCATCACCGGAGGCTCAATATCTGGAATGTATTAGTCATGATACTCCTCTTGACTTCCACAAGTCCGCACTTTGCTGAGATACTCCCTCTAAGAGATCCAAACCTGATTGTCAGACCTTGCTGCATGCTCTGTTCTTGCTTACCAGACCACAACACTCTTCAATATGACTTCTGGTATAGACACACCATGTCCTATGGATGTGTGGGATGGACTTTGTTGCCATCAATGACAACACACATGAAGCCACACAGTGTCTCTTGCCAACAAATGGCACATGCCGATTAGGGCTCACTGCCTGAGCACACTATTCACAAGAGGCTCACTGCCTACAGAATAATAAGCATCACCTTCTTGAACTAGAAAATAGCATCTTCACCATGCTTGAGTTAGTTCCATTTAAACCCAATACTTTTGCTCTACCTTTCACTCTCCTCCTCTCTACCACACTCTCATCTCCACAAGATACACTTTGAAATGACTTTACAATCCCTTATTTGTACACGACATCGACTTAGGAATAATCATCTAAGTCGGCAAACATCTACAAGAACATCCGCAGGATGTGTAACTCATCCGGTCGGCCAGTCTCAAGAAGAACACCATCAACCAGAAGTTATTCTTCAATTGCAAGCTCAAATTTCAATGCGGACCATCAACATAAACTGGACACGATCCAAAGACCCCCACAAGCTTGCCTGAATCACCAAGAACATCCACACTACATCTACTTACTGAAATCCTTCTCTCCTTCATCTGAAACCTCAAGAACATAGTCTGCCATCACTGTCACAAAGGAATATATGCTTGTGGTCCTCCAAACCACAAACCAATTGAGTTGACACTTCAAATAAACTTCCTCAACACTCCCTCAAATCTGTAGAATAGGATAATGCATTTTTGGATCTCACCGGACCTGTCTGTGTCACTCTGTCACCTCTGAACACCTACCAAAACCAGTTTTACTTGATTGGCCACAACTTCTTTAGATCTTCATGCGGACCTCTAAAATCTTTACTAGATCACCTTAAGACACATATCTACAAACCCTTTAAACTGTATCCTCTGATCCTGATCTTTTCTTGGACTTTTACCTTACTGTCTTCACTGTTCTTCTATGTTCCTTATATGACCAATTTTCTCGATATCCTCAGCAAACAGTTCATCCAATCCTTATCATTAATGCAATAGGAGTATGTTGACATCAATGACAACACCGATTAGGCCCATACTTGCAACAATGGGATCTCGACCTCTATAGGGAGGATGGCTTTAGAGCCATAGACCAAGGCATATGGTGTGGCACCAGTTGGTGTTTTGATACTAGTGTAGTAGGCCCATAGGGTGGGATTGAGTTGCAGGTGCCAATCATGACTAGCTTCATTGACCATTTTCTTGAGGATTTTAAGAGTGGTTTTATTGGAAGCCTCGGCTTGGATGTTACTCTGTGGATAGTAGGGAGTTGAAAAGTGATGTTGGATATTGTATTGTGTGCACAAGGCATAGACATCTTGGTTCTTGAATGGTCTTCCATTATTAGTGACAATGGCTTGGGGAATACCATATTGACAAATGAGGTAGTTAAGGATAAACTTGGCTATTTGCTTATCGGTGATATAGGTCATAAGAATGGCTTCAACCCACTTCGTGAAATACTTAGTGGCTATAATGATGAACTTATGGCCATTGGATGAGGATGGGTGGATTTATCCTATGAGGTTGAGACCCCATTGAGAAAAAGGCCATGGAGTCGTCACAGGTTGTAGTTCATGAGCTGGTGCATGAATTAAATCTCCATACTGCTAGCATTGTAGACATTTCTTAGCAAACTGTGCAGCATCCTAATCTATTGTAGGCCAGTAGTAACCTATTCTGAGTATCTTCTTAGCAAGATTAAGACCGATAGAATGTGCACCAAAGGCACCTTCATGTGTGTCTTGTAAGGTAGCTTCGGCTTCTTCTGTGTTAAGATATCGTAAGAGGATACCATCGAGACTCTGACGATATAGTGTATCACCCAGAATGGTGTAATGGGAGGATCGACGGATAAAGGTTTTGTGTTGGGTGGATGAGAGGTCAATGGGAAAGGTACTATTTTTAAGGTATTCATAGATATCTTCATACCATTGGGAATTGGGACCAACAAGTTCGTAGATGATTTCAGTAACTGGAACATCGACGGTTGGTATCAACAATTGTTCAATCAAGAATTCACATTTCTATGTGTTTGTTGGCATGTCTATAAGTGACCCTACATAAGCCATAGAATCTGCAATCTTGTTATGCTCTCTTGGAATTTGCTCAAATGTGATGCTAGAAAAGTGTGGTTTGTAGGCATCCACTAGCTGCTTGTAGGGGACCAGTTTTCATCTTTTGTTTGGTACTCATCTGTGACTTGTCAAATGACTAGTTGTGAGTCTCCATAGACCTGTAATTCTATGATGTCCCATTGAACTATTGTATTGAGACCTATGAGGAGTGCTTCATACTCAGAAATGTTGTTGGTGCAAGGGAATGCAAGTCGATATGACTTTAGAATATAGTCATTTTGCGGTGTGACAAATAAGATACTGGCCCGTGATCCATGCTGTGTGTACGAACCATCAAAGTACAACTTCCACATTATTGAGTTGGAAAGAGTGAAGAGATTCTCATCTGGAAAGTCTGATATCATAGGGTGTGTATCTGTCATGGGTGCTTCTGCTAGTTGATATGCTAGGGCTTGTCCCTTGATTGCTTTACAGCCCACATACTCAATGTCAAACTCACTAAGGATAATGACCCATTTAGCTAGTCTTCCTGTAAGAGTTTCTTTTGCTAGTAGATACTTCAATGGATCAATTTTTGCTATGAGATTAGTGTGTTGGTTTAGCATGTAATGTCGCAACTTTTGGGAAGTGAATACTACTACTAAACAAGCTCTTTCCATCGGTGAATAATTGAGTTCATATCCCACCAAGGCTTGACTAATATAATAAATTGCATGCTCTTTTCCTAACTCATCATGTTGTGCCAAAAGGGCCTTGAGGGCTGAAGTTGTAGTTAAGATGTATAATATCAAAGGTTTATTGGCAACTAGCGGAACCAATACAGGAGGTGTAGCTAGATACTCTTTGAGCTGATCAAATGTTGCTTGACACTTATCATCCCATCAAAATGAGACATCCTTTCAGAGCAATTGTTGAAATGGTTGACATTTATCTGCTAGTTGTAGATGAAACGACTAATGGATTGCAACCTTCCTTGAAGGCTCCTTAATGCTTTGAGGTTCTTTGGTGGAGGCATCTCCACTATAGACTTTACTTTTGTGGGGTCTACTTCAATACCTCTACGAGGTACAATGTATCCCAATAGCTTCCCTAATGTTACACCAAAGACACACTTCTTTGGATTGAGGTGTACTTGGTATTTCTTGAGCCTGTCAAAGATCTGTTCTAGAACTTGTATGTGATCTGCCCTAGAAGATTTAGCTAGTATGTCATCCACATAGTCCTCCATGATATGATGAAAGAGATTGTGGAATATCACTGTCATTGCTCTTTGATAAGTTGCCCCTGCATTCTTTAGACCAAACGGCATGACACACCAACAATAATTACCCCACGGACAAGTGAATGTTGTTTTATGTTGATCTTCCTCTGCTATCCTTATCTGATTGTAGCTGGAGAATCCATCCATGAGAGAAAGCATTTCATGACCTACAGTCAAGTCTACTATGAGGTCAATGTTCGGTAATGGAAAGTCATCTTTGGGACATGCTTTGTTAAGATCTCCAAAATCATTACACATGCGGATGCACCCATTTGGTTTGGACACAGGTACAGTGTTTGATACCTAGTCTGAGTAATCAATGGGTTAGATGAACTTTGCATCTAACAACTTCTGTATTTCCACTTTTACCAAGAGAGCTATCTGTGGGTGCATCTTCCTTAGCTTTTGCTTGACTGCATTAACTTTTGGATCAACTGTGAGATAGTGAACTACTAGCTTAGGGTCTAACCCTGGCATATCGGCATAGGTCCATGCAAAGTTGATGGTTCTCTATAAGAAGAATTTTTTAATATTATTGTGCTTTGTTTCTGATAATGATGCTGCCAGGAATGTGGTCTTTGGATTTTGCTCTGTACCAAGATTTATCTCTGTAGAATCCTCCACTAGGAGAGCTGACTTCTCTTGATACTTAGATGGTAGGGGAAGGTCAAATCCTCCATCCTCAGGTGCCACAGTTGGATTTTCACCTTTGGATACGTCCTTTGTTTTTACTATTTTGTGATCGAGAGGTTCCACAATGTGGTTTTCACCTAGAGATCTTTCTTTATTTTTACTTTTGTGACTAGAGGATATGGTATTCTCACCAAAATAAGTTGTTGGCTCTAGTTCCATTACAAAACCTGCTTTATGATCACCAAGAGGGATACCATCCCAGAGTCCCATGAACTCAGCTATAGCTTTGTCATTCTAAAATACATCTATAACGGGGGACCCTTGTTGGTCCCAATCGATAAGTTCAGGGTAGACAAGTGTTACTTTCTGGGTGTTTGTGGTGGATGTTAAGGATACGGATGATAGCATGAAAATGGAGGGTTCTGTAAATAGGTTAGTTGTATGGAGGGAATAGTCATTGATGATATCATCATTAGATGTTGAATCTGCAAGAAAAGTTTCAGCCACCTTGTCGAGGATACCCTCAATGTCCAAGGCGCATGGTACCTTTCTACCAAATCCTAACCCATTCTTGTCTAGTTTCTTTGTCACAATGATGGGTTCCATTGTTCCTTGATTCTGTTTCCCAAGGCCACCTTGGCCTTTATAGCCCATGTTCTTGACTATCCTTAAGCCATTGTCATATTGTTTGACTGGTATTGTGACTGGTTCTTTCTCCTTGTAGAGCCAAGAAGAAATATCTTCAATAGTTTATTCTTCCAATAATTTTTCCTGTTGGAATTGGGTTAAAAATGTTGGGGGACGAATTGGTTCTTTTTTAGTTGCTTTGGCAATGGGTGGTTGGCCGTAAGAATTAGGGGATAGAGGCATCCGCCCGACACAACAAGATTTTGAGATATCATATGTTCCAAAGCCTATATCACGGATGTGAGATTTGATTTCAGGAAGAGGATTAGGTTCACTTGCAGAGGCTTTTGTTAGATTTTTAGGATCGACATATAGTGGGGATTCAAGGGCTTTGTCATTATTGAGCACTTGGTTGCAATTCTTATAACTGCCTTGCAAGACACGGCAGAATTCAAAAGGATTGGGGTCTCCTGGGATAGTGATCTTTGTACCATTGAATGGGAACTTGAGAGACTAATGGTACATTGAGGGAACAGCTTTCATGGCATGGATCCATGGGCATCTTAGGATAATGTTATAAGGTAGCTTAATGTCAAGGACTTGGCACCGAGTTTCAAGCATGATAGGGCCTACTTGTATAGGCAAATGGATAACACCCTCTGAACAGTGTTTAGCATCATCATACCCCTTGATTGTAATACTTTGATCAATGTTGACATGATCCTTAGAGTATCCCAATTGCTTAAGTAACTATAGAGAATAGATGTTGAGACCAGCACCACCATCTATGAGTATGCATTTGATTTTGCGTTTATGGATGAGAACCTCAATATGAAGGGCATCATTGTGACATGGATCATGGGATGGGAGCTCTTTCTTAGAGAAGACCACATTGTAGGGTGAAGCAATGTTACCTACTATAGCTCAAAAATCCATGACCGCTATGTTGTTATGAATCGAAGACTCTTGGAGGGCTTTTTCTAGCACCACTTTATGTGCGGGTGATGACCGTAGAAGGTCCAAGATAGAGATCAGTGCTGGTGTTTTCCCTAGATGTTTGACAAGATTATAATCGGATTGAGTTGGGAGATTGGGTGTAGGCCCATGAATGGTGACATGACCACGACGAGTTGTAACAACACAATCCATAGATTTGCCTTTGATTGTGAGGGTAGACACACGACTCTCTTCAAAATGACCCACAATGGAGTCATAGGACGTGGAAGCATGATTGATACCTTTACCTTTATCTAGAGGAGGACCTTGGCCATGGTTATTGAATGGTTCCTTGTACATGTTGAGGTCTTTGTTCATGTGTTGAGCTGGTGGTTCATCTTCAAAAGAGATTTGGTTGCTCTCGATGAGATTTTGGATTAGGTGTTTTAGTTTCATGCATGATGCGGTCCTGTGCCCTTTACTCCTATGGAATTCGCAATATTCATTTTCTCTATATCGTGCAATTTTGTAAATAGGTTCACCATATGGGGGAGCATCTGGTAAGGTGAGGAGCCCTTTATGTAAAAGCTTTTGTAGTACCGACTCTATGGGCTCTCCCAAGGGAGTGAATTGACGTCGTGGAGGGTAATCTTGTTGAGGCCACTCTTGTTGTCATTATTGTTGGTTTTGATATGGTTGCCTTTGTTGTTGCTGCTGTTGAGGTGGAGTTTGACTCGGTTTGGAAAGCTGAAGCAATGTTTGCAATGTTTGGACATGTTTAGAAACAACCACCCCATCATTGACCACATTTTTATTTTTGTTCCAAAACTTTGGTTTATCACTTGTTTGTTGGTGAGGAGCATTGTCTTTATATTCTTTGAATATTTTGACCACGCCTTTAGCAATGAGAGCTTTTTCAATGTTGATTCCCTTCTATGTAATTTCGTCGAAAGTTGTAGTAGTAAGAATTTGCAAATGAAAACCTAATTCTTGGTTGAGGTTCTACACAAATATGCTAACAAGCTATTTTTTGGGTATCTTGAATGGGAATTTGCTAGCCATTTATCTCCATCGTTGAAGGAAAGAAATGAAAGTTTCACCATTTTTCTATTTGTTGTTGCATAGATCAGTCATGCAGATCTCATGCTCTGCGTTGTAGGAGAAATGGGTGGCAAATTTCTCCACAATTTCGTTAAAAGATTTGATACCCGTGGGTAAGTGGGAGAACCATTCTATAGCTTGACCTCCAAGACTATGAGGAAAGAGACGCATAAGATATGTGTCGTTATGTGAGACCTTGAAGCAAGCAAGATAGAATTCCCTGAGATGGTCTTTTGGGTCCCCTTTTCCTTTGTATTTATCAAACTTGGTAATAGTGAAATTGTGAGGAAAAGGGATCATGGGTAATGACCGATCAAAAGGATAAGGACACACTTCTTCTAAAGAGAAGGTCTTCTTGGTGTGGGCAAACGTAAGATCGGATAGTTGTTGTTGAACCTCCGCAAGTTTTAGCTCCATAGTCATGGGAGGGGTTGGAAACATCTCCTGTTGTCCTAGAAGTGGTTGTTGATGCCCATACGGAAGATTGTAGTTTAAGCCATGGGCATTGGTGTTATAAGGGTCATACGATTGGTTGGGGTCATATGTGTTGTATGTTGGGTTTAGATTGGATTGGAAATGGATGCTTTGATTTGGAGGAGGTGGGGGCGGCGCTAGGTAAGAATGTAGGCTTTGTGATGGTTGAAGAAACAAGTTTGGGGGCGGAAAGCTAAAGTTTGTTGGGTTAGGTTGCAGTTGCGGAACATAGCTTTGGGAAGTTTGGTTTTAGGAATGTTGAGGGTGGTTAGGAAGTGTGTTGAAAAAGTTTAGTGCTGATAATTGTTGTGGTGGGGGGACATAGGTAGATGTGTTTTGCGATGGTTGAAGTTGATTGAGGATGAGCGTAGAAGAATACTGTGGTTGGGGATGCATGACCCTAGTTAGTTGAGGGATACAAAGGTTTGATGATGTTGGGGGTGGTGTTTGTTGAGACCCTTGTTTCATGGCTACATAGTTGTTCCCCGGATTGTAATTTGGTGGGAAACCTTCTCATGATGGAGTAGCCAAGTTTCCACTTATGATTGGTGTGGGCATTCTAGGAGTTTGTTGTATGTTTGATCGGGCTATGGTGGCTTGTTGGTTTTTGTAGATCTCCATAGGAGTCAGAAGCATTGATATGGGTCTCTCTCCTGTTGGGTTTTGATAAATGGGATTTGCATATTGGGCAATCGTTCTCCCTTGTGAGCCTTATTCGTGTAAGGGCATGGTCACAGTTGACATGGTTTGGACCACAGGTATGGCATCCTTAGGTTCGCTAAGATTTGATAGATCAAAACCTTTGGGTAATTTGGCTCCTTGCTCTGCTAGCAAGCGAAAGAAATGATCTTGGTTCTCACTAAGGATTTTGTCAAAGGTGGCTATGGCTCTAGGATCTTGTATGATTTCATCAAGATCTTGTCCATCTTCTTGAGAGGATTGACCTATTTCAAAGTGTCGCTCTTCTTGAGATGGGACTTGATCAACAGTATAACCTTGTGGAGCAAGATCCGAAGGCATGCCGGTGGTATATTGAGGTGTACTTACCAAAGGGACCCTACCTTCCTGAGATGGGACTTGATCGACAGTATAACCTTGTAGAATAAAATCCAGAGGCATGCCAGTGGTATAGTGAGGTGTACTTACCAAAGGGGCCCTACCTTCTTGAGAATTGTTTGGTTGGGCAAGCTGCAGCATGTTTGGAGAGTTGGTTAATCTTTCTGCTGGTGTCTTGGGAGTAACCTTGGGAGTAATGTTGGGTCAGCCTGATTGAGGTGTGTGAGGAGGTGATTTACGCTTCCTCAGGACAACTTGCTTGGTCTTCATAGTTTGCTAGAGTCTAGTGGTGACCATGGAATACACTAGGACAATATGCTGGGATTTCTGCTTGTGTTTTGGAAAAGACAAATTTCAAGGCACAGTTTACTAGATAAAAGGTGATGTACTATTTGACCAAAGGCACAAGACTGTGCCACCAAAAGAGAGCTACTATAATACCAAAGGCGATGGACTGAGCTACCAAAGGTGAGGTACTGCTATACCAAAGGCGAGCTACTATTACCAAAAGTGAGCTATTGTTATACCAAGGGTACTGAAGTAGGTTTTCCAGAGGCGAGGTACTGTTATACCAAAGGCGAGCTACTGTAATACCAAAGGTGAGCTGTTGTTATACCAAAGGCACTAAAGTAGTGTCTGTGATGCTTTATAAGGCCAATTTTGATAGATTTACTTTTGGTTCTGAATGGATTTGCTTTGGCAAGAGAAAACACATCAAGCAAGATTAAAAAAAGGACTAACACAACAGATAGTTTATGTTCGAGGCTCACAAAAATCCCAATGTTTCCATAGGTACAAGACAATTGCAAACAATATCAAGCACTTTTTATCCCTAGAGACAAGGTTTCATTACAGTAGATCAGCTCACAACTTAATACTCCAGCAATCAAAATGTCATTTCATAAAGGTGTCAGACATTTGTATCTTTGCGAGAGACGATAGGTAGGGATATCTCACCCTCCCCTCAGAAAACTCAAGTAGGTCACAAGAGCTTTATGGCCAAAGGAATACTATCTCTTCTCAAGGGAGCCAATGGTGAGTATCTTGAGGGTTTAAATTGATTCCCCTTACACTGATGATTACTGCAATGTTTAGAGGTAGATCAGGTAGTCACTATCTAGAATGGTTCTTAATAACTTTGAGGGACCAACGCCTTACGAGCAATGTGACAAGCTACTAAAAGTTTTAACCAATCCAACTAAGAGTATCAAACACTTCACTCGATGTGAAAATTGTTTCCACAAAGAGCTAGTACACCTCTTTTCAGTTTGGAACCACAAGGTAAGGCTGACGTCGGTTAGGACTTGGCTTTCACCTTATCCCTCTTATATAGTGGTTCAAAGGAAAACTCCACTTAGGGTCGTCCCTTTTGGATGAAGCACAATCTAAAAGTAGGCCCTTCTAAAGGAAGAACTGAAATGTAAGAGCAAGCATGTCAAACAAAGGTTCAATTATCCCGTTATAAGAAAAATAAGGAGCAACTAGATTAGGTACACACATCTTTGTAGTTGTCAATTGTCCCTTATGATATTGAAGTGTTTGACATTCATATCCTTTGTCCTTTAGAAAATTGAGGTGTTTTCGCATACATGTCCATTGTCCCTTAAGAAAGCAATATGTTCCTAAGACTTAGATTGCCAAAGTGATTTGTTCAATTATCCCTTAAGAAGGCAATATGTTTCTAAGACTTAGTGCAATAGATTGAGATTTCTTCAATGCTCATCCTGCATGACCATGTTAGGAAACCCAATTTGCTCTGTGTGAGTGATAAGAAGCTACAACAGATCGATTAGTTCCACAAAAACTCACAAGTTTAGAAAAATAAATTAATTTGACTAAAAGCGTTGCACTATGTTACCAAAGGCGACTTACTGTTATGTTGAAAGCACTGAACTGTGATACCGAACACAAGTTGCTGCAGACCAGAGGTGATGCACTGTGTTACCAGAAGCGCTGCTCTATGCTACCAATAGCATGGTACTATACTACCAAAAGCACTTTACTGTCCCAGACCTAAAAAAAGTTGTATTTTGTCAAAAAAGTTAGGTCAAAAGATAATTTCATGTTTGCTTTGTAGATTTAGGATGAAATAGCTGATAGATCTGTAACCTGGGATCAAGAACAACTCAAAGAATGCTGCACATAGATAGGTTAACTCAAAAATTGAAAATACTCCTAAATACGGCAGCTTAGGAAGTATAATAGATAATTGAAAGATAAATAAATTAGCTTGTCAGTCAATCAATGATAGTTATGTGAGTTAAAATCCTGCCAATCATAAAGCAAGATCAAAAAAAACTTATATAGCCAAAAGTGCTTTACTACTTTGCCAAACATGGTGGACTGTGTTACCAATAGTGCGCTACTATGCTACCAGAGGCGCTATAGTATCGCCCGAGGGCGCTATACTATACTACCAAAAGCGCTTTACTATACTACCAATAGCACTTTTCTCTGTCTTTTACGTTGTTCCGTACTGTACTTCAAAAAAATTGATTTCTCAAAGAAAAAGAGGGATTAGTGGGTCCCACCGGGCGTGCCAAAATGTGTATAAGGAAAATTGATTATTTTTAAATGATAAAATCAAAACTAACAAATCAAAAACCCATAACATAAAGAGAACTAATCTAAATAAAAAGCCATTATTGATAAATCAAATGAAATAAGAAAGCTTTTACCCATATTTGTGTTGTTCTCTTGGTCAAAATGTGGATTGCTCAATAATGCTGTGAAACCATGTTTGCAACAAGCAAGTGTAGATGCTCAAAAATCAATGTCAAAAGATCATAAAGTTGCTCAATCGATGCGATGTATGCTCAAAGTGCTATAAAGGATGCCTGAGAATAAGTGATCGAAGAGGATTTATGAAGGAGATGAGGGGGGTTTATATAGGTTTCAACAGAGATTGATCAAAGGTCTAGATAATTCAGAAGAATCAATGAAGGAGATAAATCAAATAACCATATGAATGTACACATGACATGTGTCAATCCATAAGGATATTTTTATTAAGATATGATGAAAACAAGATTGATTGAATAGATAACTCAACATGTAATTTTGCCTTTTTTTTAGAGTTCTAAAAATAAGACTGATTGTGCACATGAGTTAACAAGATATTTTAAGAGGAATTAGAAGATATTTGAAATTAAATAAATAAATTTATTTAATTGATTGTGCATGATTAAGGAACAGAAAATTATAAATAAAATATTTTATTTTATTTATTTTTAGAGGATTGAGATAATTTAAATAAATTTGCATGATTTATTTAAATTTAGAAGAACAAGTGATTTAATTAAATAATGTAGAATTATTTGATTATAGATAAGATAGAATTGGATGAGCTAATTAAACAATTGGATTTATTTAATTAATGGAGACTTGAAATTTGAAAGAGGATAATGATTTAATTAAATAATTAAAATTATTTAATTTTGGTAGAATATAGAGGAATTTAATTTAATTAATTAAATAAAGAGAATTTATTCAATTAATGTCAAAATTATGTGATTTGGAAGAATATGATGAAATTAATTAAATAATTAGATTGTTCAATTAACGTTGAATGCAGATGATTAGAAGAATTGATGAAATGCAAGTGGTGCAATGACATGGTCATTTTAGGGTATCTACAATAATGATTCAATTGGTACTCCTTTGCAGTTGAAGATCATGATATGCGGTTCTAGTATGTTGTACATAATCCTTTGATGATGTTATGTTTCAATATTTAAGTCATGATAAGCTTCAGAAGTTACATTATGATTTGTCTAAGTCCGGGTGAACAAAGTTGAATAAGAAATTGTGCAGAGTATTTGAGTAATCTAGTCTGCATTCCTCCATTGATGATTGTTTTGATTTGTAGTTTTGAGGTATTATAGATACATGTCATAAGCATATAATTCCAGATTTGTAGAGCATGAAGTACATCAGATCATCATCTACAAGTTCTCCAATATCGACATTCAGTCTTACAGAGCTTCACAAAGTTAGAGTGATCAGTTCAGAGATCCACATCTCGCCATATAAGAATATTTTGACCTACGGTTAAGAAGGTATGATTGGTGATGTCAAATGAATGTTTGATGTGAATTTTGACGTTTCAAGTGGTCCACACTAGAAGTTATAATATGACAGACAATAAGGTTTAAGTGTGTACTTTGGGATAAAGCCAACACACAGTTGGATCGATGTGTGGTAAAGGTATATTGTTTGGATCATCAATCTAAGTGGTTCTATAATCAGTCCAGACCTATATGAAAATTCTTGAATGATTGTATGGGTTTTCTTGATTGTGTAAAGGATCAAGATGACAAGGTACAACTTTGGTAAACAAGTTTCACATTTTGCATGCCGACCTAGTTTTGGGATAATTCATGTTGCAGATATATATACTTGATAAATTTTGGTGTTGGAGGTATGACAATGTGCGAATGTGGTGTGAATTCAATTTGTATGTGATCTAAAGCAATTTTGTGATCAGAAAGGAACAGTAAGGGCAGAAGAACAGAGTATATGTAAAGTAGAGCAGAAAAATAGGGAAGATATAATGAAGACTTTTGAATTTGTATATTGAGCTATTAATGGAACTACATTTCAGCATTATGTAGATGTAGTCTTCTCTTGGCAGTGAGCCCCCCTTTCTTTATCTTCTCTTCTCTTCTTTATGGCAGTGAGCACTTGTTTGGATAGTGAGCACTCAGGCAATGAGTGTAACAACCTGCCAAGGAACCCAAAGGATAACACAACTAAGCTTACAAAAAGGTCAAATAATTTTTTTTTTAAACAAAAGAAATAACTACAATCATATATTTATTCATAACATTTAAATTAAGCTTTATCCTCTAGGGTTCCACGGCTACATTACTAACGAACTAAAACAAGATCTAACCATCATTATGAATTAGCTAACAAACACAGTTCATTCTAAGTCTAATTGCATCAGATAAATAAACACATACAATTCCATATTATATCATCAGATAAATAAGCATCAAGATCATGAACATAGGATCACAAGTACATAAACAAGTTCCTTTACAAGAGAGTACAACATTACATTGTTT
Source organism: Cunninghamia lanceolata (assembly GCA_027924645.1). Taxonomy (NCBI): domain Eukaryota; kingdom Viridiplantae; phylum Streptophyta; class Pinopsida; order Cupressales; family Cupressaceae; genus Cunninghamia; species Cunninghamia lanceolata. Next base: position 9,204,231 of record BSBN01000082.1, read on the forward strand.
ACAATAGCACTATCTAAATTACATTGGAGTACATACATCAAGATAAAAGTACATGATTCAACAAATATACAAGACTGAAACATGATCATAAGTGTCTGTCTCCTCAAGCTAGAGCAAGATCTGAAATCTACTATACAAGGTACATCTTTATCACACATGAACAACATCAAGGGAAACTAATGGTGATAAAAGTACAACCACCTGACCATGTGGAACCCTAAGGTCCACCCCCATGCTAGGAGATAACAATAAAGTCCAATTAAGAAAACAATCAAGAAAGATAGTAGACTAACAGGTGCAAGGACTACACATGACTCTAATACAACATGGGTCAATATGAACAACATAAGTAACTCAAACATCACTTCCAAAGGCAATCACACAATAAAAAGGGAAAACACACTTAGGGAATGCTAGGCTGCAGTAGGGAAGAGTGTCATCGCATGGTCCTAACATGGGTTATTCTAGCAGTCTCTCACCAAATGTCAGCCACCATCCATGGGTTATCCTAGCCATCTAGATGCCAGCCCCCATCTATGGTTATTCTGGCAGTCTCTCACTAGACATCAGCCCCATAGGGTAACAACCAACATTCCTTTCATGAGGACAAGGAAATTGATCTTGCCAACCACGGCCTTCTCATCCCATCCTTAGCCTAAATGAACACTACAAGCATGGGTGAGGCATCCAATTATCTTATTTAGTGTGGAAACTACCCAACCCTCTAAATTTATTATTAAGTTATCACTAGATTAAAAACTTCCAATGGGTTATCCTGGCAGCCACTTTGGGCACTGGCCCCACATTGAAAGCCACTCCCCTACCTGCATCTAGAAGACCTTATCCATGAAGCAAGACAATTACCATCACAATGACAAGTAACATATACAATGCAAGGCATTTACCTTTTTGCATACAAAACATAATCCTAGGGACCAATTCTTATATCCTTGTCCCAAAACATAAACCAAGCATGAACTATCACATTCTCATCATGATGCATTTACAACACAAGATACACATCATTTCACATCACACAGAGCAAGGCATTATCCATCTTGCATAGTCATCATAACCACATGAATAGGTACACTGAGCAAGGAATTATCCATCTTGCATAGTCATCATAACTACATGAATAAGTACACTGAGCAAGGTATTATCCATCTTGCATAGTCATCATAACCACTTGAATAGATACATTGAGCAAAGCATTATCCATCTTCAACATGTATCATACTAACATGAATAGGAGACAATATTTCAAGAATGCATTTCATTCAACTCACATGATGCACACATAGCCAACCCCCATACAATCACACCCTCCTAGGCCTCTGAAAACAACTTCTCCAAATGACATAACACTTGACACCAACATTCACTCTCAAAGCACATCATAAACTAATACCCTACAACAATATTTTTAAGAAATGTAACATTAATCCAAGCATGATCAATCATCTAACAATTATAAAGTGAATCTATCTCAATAATACAGAACTATAACTTTCTAATCACCAGTAACAATTACAATATGATCATAAGATATAAGTGTTCACGTGAAACAATATTTTAACTAATAATTCTCAAGACTTATGTTAATTTCATTTAATTAAAATGTTTGCAAACAAATTGCAAATAACTCTAAGACATACAAATTAAACACAACAATTATTTATACTGATGTAGATTTCATTAATAATCTAGACAATTGTACATACTATTAAATATAACTATATAAGCAAGGCTAAAAGTCTATAATATTAGAATGCTATAAATATCTTACACTAGTTAAAATCACAAGAAATAAAACCTGAAGCTACAATGAAAGAACCTTGTTCTAAGGTTAGCTTGAGAAGAAAGGAATATAGAACAACAAAACTATCCTATAGATCTAACATATTCATCAAATCTACCACACTTTTAACCACATGCATATGATAGGATCAACACAAAATAAATTTGTTGATAAGGCTTTAGAAGCTACCAACAATGCAAATTGTGTTCAAGCATAGACAAGGCACGCAGACTGATTGGTAGAATGCCTCAAAGAGAGTCATATGATGGAAAGCAATGATCATAGGATATGCATAAAATGAATTTGTTGAAAAAAAACTCAAAGAAACCCAGTTCGAAAATATAGAGTTATTGGTGACGCAACTAACTGTTTTAACAGAGATAAAATAGTGAGAGGTAGACAGTCACAAAATATTCTTATCTCAAAAATGACAAACTGGGTATGGCTAATTTTCAGATATGATTTAGATATCTAGGACGTACACCATATATAAAAAAAATAGAGAAACCCAATTCACACAATTAAAGTTATGGCTAATCAATAGACTACTAAAACAGAGATGAAATGGGTGAGAGGTAGACAGTCACAAAATATCCATATCTCAAAAATGACAAACTGGGTATAGTTGATTTTCGGATATGATCTATATATCCAGACTGTACACCATATATTAATAAATTAAAGAAACCCAGTTTGTAAAAATAAAGTTATGGATAACGTAACAGACTACTAAAACAGAGATGAAATGGGTGAGAGGTAGACAGTCACAAAATAATCATATCTCAAAATTGACAAACTGGGTATGGCTGATTTTTGGCTATAATTTAGATATCCAGACTATACACCATATATAAAAAAAATAGAGAAACCCAGTTCGTAAAAATAAAGTTATGGCTAACGCAACAGACTAGGTTTAGAAAATGTAGAAGAGAATTCACAAAATATTTTACTAAATCTAATGCAACAATAAATCATATTCATATCTCAGTCCATGCCTAGAATATTACTTCTATCACATCTTCACAAAATTCTTAGCTCGCATCCATTTCCGCCCAAGTATTTTCTTCTAGAAACTATGGTTTATAGTGGAAAAAGAAAAATGGAAACTTCCTAAGAGAGAGATCCTCAAAAACATAAAACATATTCTCCATTTGAAAATGCACACTCCTCCCCAAATTATGTCTTGAGATTTCAAAATAAAGTTGAGCATGCATATCCACCCCCATAATTTCTTCCAGAAGATTCTCCTTTATTACTTTCTTACAATTTTCTATTTTTAACCAAACAATAATTTCTCTCTAATTTTATTTATTTTAGAATTTGATATTATTTCATTTACAACTAGACAAGATTCCTTCTGATTTTATCTACTTTAGTATTTTCTATATATATATATGACAACTTGCAAATATTATCTATTTTATTGCCATTAACGCAACATTAAATTATATTAATTTATTTATTTATCTCTAATTGCAATTACATTTATTACTATTATTATTATTATTATTTATTAACTTAACTTCTAGAATAATATATTTTTCATAAACTAAATTTACATGACATTTATATATTTATTTAACAAAAATGCTTCATAACTAATTATTTTATTTTAAGGCAACAATATCCAAAACAATACCAACAAAATAATCCAACTGCCAAACCATACCTGACTACTATGCAAGATCAGAAAGTAAGACCACCCCAACAATGACTGACTATCATGACCAAACTGACAACACTGACAGGGTGCACAATCAGATACTCATCCTCTTCAAGGACGATGGCTAACCTAGGGGACCATATGTTATCTCCATTCAACAGTTCCATTGGTTAAGGCACGCTCAAAACTATTAATTTAGTTGGAGTCAATCCCTGGTACCTACAGTCTACAACAAACAACACGGTCGAACATGTATATATATGCAATCATGTAGTCATATACATAGTGAAAGGAAGTCGCAGTGTAGCAGGGTACTCATGCATGAGTAATGTGACACTATTCCTTTCACCCACACATCAAACATGTGATCACAACACACATAGCAATCATTTAATGAACAACTAAGTAAGAACCATCATCAGATAGTCGCTTGATACTCATAATATGATTGATCCACACAAAACATCATAACCTCCTATGATACAGAATCAGTCACATAAAATTCAATTCTAACATATGACAATCATAGTAAAATCAACATCATAATCACCTGGATGCAAGGCAATGTCAGAGCATGTGAATTATCAGTATTGTAACAAGGTTCATTGACAAAATATACTAACCTAAGTATTCTGATTATTTACATTCATCTCACGCTCCTTAGTCCGACCACCTGTACATCCAAGGTGAAACTAGAGGGGCACTACATTGAGCCTTTTGTAATCTAGTTTTGATATCAAAATATATTGTGAGCTAACACTCACCGTGGTTTTTCCCTTTTTGGGTTTTCCACATAAAAATCCTGGTATCTGTGTGTTATGACTTTGTGGTTTCTCTTCTTATGTTTATTTTTCTTTCATGTTATAGAATTTGGTAAATAGATTAATGAATATGTGAAAGAAAGGCTTCAAAGAATATTGATCCACACCCCCCCTCTCAGTATTCTTTGTGTTCAACAATTGGTATCAGAGCAAGGTTCCTTGGAAGAAGCCTAACAGCTTAAGGAAGATCTGGGAAAGTGTACTCATGGCAACCATAAGGTATCTTGCTCTAAGTAGTGTCACAATTGGTGATTGCACATATGTCAGTAATCAAGAACTAAAAACTACGCTTGAAGACCTTGATAAGTATGAAGCAAATATCTGGGATTTGAGGGAAAATATGAGAGAAGTTGTTGAATGCATCCTAAAGCTAAGAGAGCAAGTTATGAGATCAAAGGATAGGAGCAAAGAGCTAAATGAACAGTTGAAAGCAGCAAATGAAACTCTGAATAGTTTATCTATAGTGGTTGAAGAAAAAGAAGAGATTAAGAAGCATTTAAATCAAGCTTTGAAAGACAAGTATGAAGAATGTGAAAAAATGGCAAAAGATGTTTTTCTTTTGAAATATGATCTGGAAGCAAACAATAACTATATAGAAAAGTTTAGGATAAGCTCTGCAAAGCTAGATGAGTTGATCAACAACCAGAAAAGTCTAGATGACAAGCAAGGCTTGGGATTTGAAAGAGGAGAAAGCTCTAAATCAGGACAAGTTAATAGTGAGATGAAGAGAGTCAAAGGCAACCAGGTCTAGAATCAGAGAAATAGACATAGAAGACCTCCAGCTAGGCAACCAAATGATTAAAGGTACCCATCTTTCAATGGCTATTGTTTTAATTGCAATAAGTTTGGTCATAAGGCTACTTAGTTTAGGAGTAGAAGGAATCAAAATGTTCCATCATTCTCTGGTCAATGTTTCAATTGCAAGAAAATTGGTCATAGAGCAAATGAATGCAGAAGTTTGGTAAGGAATGGTTTTAACAATGCAAGGAATACTCAATCGTTCAATGGAAAGTGCTTTACATGCAATAGATCTGGGAATATGGCTAACCAATGCAAATCAAGAATGAATCCAATCAATAGAAGGAATCAAGGACAGAGGAATATTGTTTGCTACAATTGCAATAGACCTGGACATGTTGCAAGATTCTGAAGAAGAAAGAATGTGAAAAGAAACTATCTTGCAGAAGAGAAGAAAACAGAGTAGAGAGAAGATAAAGGGAAGAACAAGGTTGATCCAGTAGAAACCAAGAAATAAATGAGCAAGGTTTGGATTAAGAAGGATGTAAATGAGGTCAAGGATGGATCCGCACCAGCCTCTAGTGCAGATACTTCCTCCGGGAAGTAAATTGGGAGCTCTAGCTCAGGGGAGCTCTTATTGAAAATCTTAATCCCCTAGCCAGATATTTGGTGCTGAGATCCAACACAAAGATATGAGTTGAGAATCTATGTGATGAATCTCTTGAAGAAGAAACTGGTAGAAAAAGATCAAATGTGGCACATTGCGAAGCAATCTTGATCAACTATGCCTAACAACGAAGTGTTTAACATCTTTTTGAGAACAACATTATGATGACTAGGTTTTTGCATAACAAGGGTTAAAAAGGGGTGCATTCAAAGGACTAATCACTTTGCATTCAAGCTATCAAGTGTTCAAGGAGAACTGAAGTAGAATTCTAAGCAACTTCAACTATTTCCATTGATTCAAAGCAACTCAGAACAATTTCAAGAGAAGAAAACCCTAGTTCAACATAAAAAGGTATTTACAGTTTGAAACCCTACTGTGAACTTGTTGAATTGTTGAGGAAATGGCAACTCCACAAGTAGTTGATATCACCGAGAGACCTCAACCTAAATTTAAGAAATATCCATTCAAATCTATGGAAGTTGATCTTAACAATGCATTTTTGGAAGTACCTCATGGAGTGATGCATGCGGAGGATATTAGGGCATATATTCATGTTGCCCTAGAAGAATTTGGTGGCAGCAGGTTTTCAGATCTTTATCCAAAGCATTTGAGTTGTGATGATCTTAACTTGAAGAAAAAATACAAGGCACTTGAGGAAAAGAAATTCTTGCAATACATAGATTTCCGAATGTTTGCTAAAGATGAATGGGTCTAGTATGTATTAAGCAGGATCCACGATGAATTCATGTGGCTTGAGAAACCTTTTATGATCACTAAGGATGCTATAAGGGTTGTTACAGGACTAAACACTACCGAAAAGGTGCCTGTGTTAAAGGCTGTGAAGAATGACATGGTGATGGAGGCCACGGAAGCTAAATTCAATAAAAGGGCATTGATAGTTAACGATATTGAAGACCATGCAATAAGGTTCGCATCAATGGTGATTGGGTATAAGATTTACTTCACCAACTGGGAAAACTTTTTCTTTGGTACAGCCATTTACACTGCCTATGAGATGATCAAGAAGAATGTAGATTATGATCTCTGTGAGTTGCTCCAGCAACAGTTAATGGAAAATCTAAAGAAGAAGAAGGAAAAAAAGTATCCCTTTAAGTTTGGTACGTTAATCATTTGCCTATTTTTTACTTCATGCAAGAGTTACCAGGAATGAAAAACTTGTTTTGAACTAGCAACAAACTAGTTGCAGTGCAAATTAGGAATCATCTAAGAAGTGTAGGAAGCTATGATGCACATAATACAACCCTATGGGACTACTTTAAGAATTTCCAAAAGGTCATGCAGTCTAGGGAAAGAATCCCTAAGTCAATTATTGAGAAATATAAGAATGACATATGTTTTATTGTAAACAAAGATCAATGCATGATGGAGGTTGATAGGCCTAGGAAAGTCTGGATTCTTCCAATGGGCTATGAAGTAGCAGGAAATGTGTTAGATGGTTATGTTGAGCTCATGTTGAGAAAACCTAGGGATACCTCAAAGGAAATATCTGTAAAGGTACATGTAGAATTTAGAAACCCTGAATCTCAAAAGAAAGTCAAGAAAATGGTGGAGGAATATGCACAGAGCATGGGATTGACCAAAGAACAAATCTTTGGTACAAGGACAAGGGATGAAGCAAAGAAAGCTGCACAAGATCAAGTGAAGGAGCAAGAAGAAACAAATAATGCTCTGAAAATGCAAGAAGTGAAGTCAGAGGCACCTGCAGCACTAAAGAAAAGGACAAGAGGTTCCACATCTACTAAAACAACCTCAAAATCCTCTAATTCTATCCCATCTGCAAAAGAACCCATCAAGAAAACCACTAACAAGGGTCATAAAAGGAAAAAGACCAAAGGACACAGAGTGTATGTTAGTATGGGTAAAGATGATGAAGAAATAGAATCAGATGAAGAGGTTAAAAAGATGAAAGTAAAATCAACTGAAGCCTTCGATACTAAGCAAGACAAGCCCTCTGGAAAGGGCAAAGGAAGGAAGAAGGTGAAGAAAGAAGAGCCTGAGAAAGAAGAGGCTATAATTAATTTGGAAGATGTCTTAAATGCTATGGTAGCACATGGCAATCTAAAGCCAATAGCATAACTATATGATGAGTACAATGATGTAGACAAAGTCATCATTGAAACTACAATAATCAAATTTTTGAAATTTTTTTAAAAAGCTCTTATTGAGGTTATCACTGATCTCCCTAACACCCTTGCTAGCGTTATGTCTACCAGAAAGGAAGCAGATGTGGTTAAGGATATTAAGCTTAGAGAATATGCACTAATAAAACTATGTCCTAAGATCACTCTGGAAGAAAAAGCAAAGGTCTCCAACGTGCTTGGTGAGAGGTTTAGAACAAAGAAGAGGAAAAACACTCTTATGTTAGGTGACATTGAGAAGTTGGTTGGGGAAATTGAGGAAATCACTCTAGAAGTATTGAAGGAATTCCATCTCCCAACTATAAATGATAAAGAAGATACAAATGTTGGAGATGACTAATTTGTTCTAAAAGTCAGCTTGGATCAAGGGTTGGACAAAACTGATGAAGAGATAAAGGAGAAAGAAAATGATCAAACCCCTACATCTGATCAAGCCCCTATTACTGATCAAGACAAAGCTGATAAGGACCAAACAAGGACAAGTCCTCCTCCAAATCAGCAAACTGATGATCAAGAAAATCAACAAGCTGAGAAGAGCCCTCCTCTAGAACAAAACATTGATAAACAAGAGGATATGGATCTAGAACCACCAGAGTAGAATCAAGAAGAAGAAGTGTCTGATATGGCAAGGGACACTACTACCACACAGGATCTAGTAAATATTGTCAAGGAATTTTTGGAGAAGCAACAAGGAACACAAGTTTTGGATGCACCTAAGTTTCTGCAAGGTCCAATCAACCTAAACTCAATGTCTCCCTTACAAAAGTTGAAACTGATATCAATTGTACAGGCCAAAGCTCAAGAAGAAATTTTGAAATCTTATGTCCAAGACAGTGAGCTCATTGATAAGGCATCTGATGTATTGGAGAAATTGATTCCTAAATTGCAGAAAGATACAACACTTGCACCATCTGAGCAACTCAAAAGGCTCATAAACTCTGTAAGTACTCATTTTAAATCCTTTGAAATAGCGGCAGATAGTAAGAGGCTAGCTGAGCTAAAGGATAAGTTAGCTAAAGATGCAATTTTGTTAGATAATGGCATCAAGAATATAGAGACTGCCATCAAGGATGCTAGTGATATATACAAGTTTTGTCTATCTTGGCCTAAGTCGACAAAAGAGTTGAAGGAAAAAATAGATGAATTGGAGCTTAAATTGTTAAAGATCTCTGAAACCTTTGACCCAACAACTGACTCCATCTCAAATAAAAGGTCAGAAATAGAAGGCATTCATGCACAAATAAATAGCCTGCAAAATAAGAAAAAGGCCACCAAGAGCAGAATGTGCCAAGTAAGAGAAATAATAGAATCCAAGCTTGATTCTATGATTGGTCTACAAGCAGAGGTAGTAAGGATAAAGGCACTAACTGATGTGCCTACAATTGTTGATATGGCAGAAGAGTTAGTGTTTCAAGTAAATGGAAACATTCAAATTTTGAACAATGCCAAGACCAAATGGGACAGAGAGATAGCTCAATTAAAAGTCATAGACTCAGACATCCTCTCCACTTTTTAGTTAGTAAGTTTTGATTACACTTGTACATATGCGGCTAAGTACAACAATTTTGTAATACAATTTTGTTACTTGTACATACACCTTTGCCATTGATGTCAAAGGGAGAGAAGAAGATCTAGTGAAAAATGGCCAAACCTCCTAAGGGAAGAAGAAAAATAGAGTGTACATAGTAAGGGAGAGCAGGTAAGCATGTTTCACTAAGTATTGCCATCAATGCCAAAGGGGGAGATTGTTGGCAACATGGTCAAGAGACACTGCTGATATGTTAGAGACTTGATGTTGTCATTGATGGCAATAATCAGACATGATTTGTAGCAGTTCCTAAGACAAAGTTGTGTGTAGCCTTTTGGTCTGGAAAGACTAACTTAGCCAAAATTGACTAAGTATTGGCAGCCTACCAAGACAGTGATAATGATTCAGTTGGTACTCCTCCGCAATTGAAGATCATGATATGCGGTTCTAGTATGTTGTACATAATCCTTTAATGATGTTATGATTCAATATTCAAGTCTTGATAATCTCTAGAAGTTACATTATGATTTGTCTAAGTCCAGGTGAACAGAGTTCATTTAGAAATAGTGCAGAGTACTTGAGTAATCTGGTCCACATTCCTCCACTGATGATTGTTTTGATTTGTGGTTTTGAGGTATTGTAGATACATGTCATAGGCATATAATTCCATATTTGTAGAGCTTGAAGTACATCAAATCATCATCTACAAGTTCTCCAGTATCGGCATTCAGTCTGACAAAGTTTCACAAAGTTAGAGTCATCAGTTCAGAGATCCGCATCTCACCATATAAGAATATTTTGACCTACGGTTAAGAAGGTATGATTGGTGATGTCAACTGAATGTTTGATGTGAATTTTGAAGTTTCAAGTGGTCCGCACTAGAAATTATGATATGACAGACAATAAGATTTAAGTGTGTACTTTGGGATAAGGCTGACACACAGTTGGATCGATGTGTAGTAAAGGTATATTATTTGGATCATCAATCTAAGTGGTTCTATAATGGATCTAGACCTATGCGAATATTCTTCAATGATTGTATGGGTTCACATTGATTGTCCAAAGGATCAATCTGACAAGGTACAACTTTGGTATACAAGTTTCACATTTTGCATCCTGACCTAGTTTTGGGATAATTCATGTTGTGGATATATATACTTGATAAATTTTAGTGTTGGAGGTATGACAGTGTGCGAATGTGATGCGAATTCAATGTGTATGAGATCTAAAGCAATTTTGTGATCAGAAAGGAATAGTAAGGGCAGAAGAATAGAGTATATGTAAAGCAGAGTAGAAAAATAGGGTAGATATAATGAAGACTTTTGAAATGGTATTTTGAGCTATTAATGGAACTGCATTTCAACATTCTGTAGATGCATTGTAGCAGTCTTCTCTTGGCAGTGAGCCACCCTTTCTCTATCTTCTCTTCTCTTATTTATGGTAATGAACCTATTGCAGTGAGCACTTGTTTGGACAGTGAGTCCTTGGGCAATGAGTCTGCAAGCAGTGAGCCTTTTGTAATCTAGTTTTGATATCAAAATATATTATCAACTAACACTCACCATGGTTTTTCCCTTTTTGGGTTTTCCACGTAAAACTCCTAGTGTCTATGTGTTATGAATTTGTGGCTGCTCTTCTTATGTTTATTTTTCTTTCATGTTATTGAATTTGGTAAATGGATTAATGAATATGTGAAATAAAGGTTTCATAGAATACTGATTCACCCCCCCTCTTAGTATTCTTTGTGTTCAACAAGAACCCCCTAGTTTACAGCAGTCAGATGTGGTTCAGGGTTTCCTTGATGCATCACACAGGGAAATAGATGTGCTTTACTCTTAGAAGGATGCGTCATATGGGTTCTCAGATGCGTCACAATAGATGGCAACTATGTTTTAGAAAATGGCAACTGTGGCACAAAAACTTGTAGATGCATCACTCTGTGTCTACAGATTAAAACAACAAAAACTACCCAAACAACAAATGAAAATAAACATTTTAGTGATGAATAAAAAACCCTAGGGTTGCAAAGTTGTTTCCCTGATGCCAGAAAGATGTGAAACCTTTAGACATACATAGGGCATACTCAAAATGATCAAACAAGTTTAGATAAACCCTAATGCCTTAAAAAACCCTAACAAGATAAACAATTGATTAGAGGGTTAGAAAAGTGAATAAAGCATTAGAGAATAAGATGAAACCCTGCAAAACCAACTGGGTTAGCCTGATAAAGAAAAATAAAGAGATTCTATCCAATACATAGGCGGATGAGTCACAGAACCCTTTTGATGCATTGCAGGCTCTAGTGAATGCATTTAGTTGTACTGCGCATGCGTCACGGGAAGAAGTGGATGCATCACACAGACCTACAGATGCGTCATACTATTCTTGCAAACCCTAAAATCACAAATTTGTAGAATGTACAGATGATTCACGTTGAGTTCACCAAAATGTCGTCAGGGAAAAACATTCAAACACTTGCAAACAGTATTATGCATGCCCTAAATCCTCAATGGAGTACTAATAGCCTAAGAACAAGCAAATGCAAACAAAAGACATGAAACCCTAGACTACAAGTGTCCTCCCTTCATTGTTCCTCCAAGATTTTTTTGTACTTTGCTCTCAGATTTGGAGACCTATAAATATGATGAGAAGATCAAGAATTTATGAATGGCAAAATCAGAGAGATAGTGCTCAAATTATGCAAGTGGGAAGTGGAAGAATGAGGCTGAGAGAGTGATTTTATAGAGGAGTAGGGTTTGAATGAAGGGATGTGATTGCATGTTGACTTCTGATCAAATGAAGGGTGTAGATTGATTAGGGTTTCCCAGTCACTAAAGGACAAAGGATAATTTTTAATTTGAAGAAATGATGAGGTGCAAGATGTTTTTAAATAAAATAAATCTGACCAATTTATTTAATTTATTTAGAAGGGGAATAATGTGAGGGGATTTAATTAAATAAGTGGGACTTATTTAATTAGGGTAAGACCTATAATTTTAATAAATATTTATTTATTGAAATTAATTAGGTAAAGTGGACATTGAAAGAGTGAATAATTAAATAATTATTTAATTATAGAGGAAAATAGCCAAAATAATTAAATAAATAAAATTTATTTAATTATAGGCATAAGATGAGAAAGTGAATTAATTAAATAATTAAAAATTATTTAATTAGTAGTACAATGTAGGATTAGGATGAATTAGGTGTGAAAATGGTGCTTGCAAGCTCAGGACATTTTTAGGTGTCTACACTAGCCAAGATCAAAGCTATCCTAGATTGAACTATACCTAAGAATGTGCATGAAGTGTGTAGCTTCATGGGATTGGCGGGATACTACAGAAAGTTTGTTCTGAATTTCTCCAAAATTGCAAGTCCAATCACTTCATTGCAAAGGAAAGGGAAACATTTTGATTAGTCAGAAAAATGTCAAGAGGCATTCACTCAATTAAAAATAAACTGACAACGTCACCAATTCTAAAAGTCCCCAATCTTGAAGGTCGGCTTGAGGAAATAATTGATGCCTTGGGAGAAGGTTTAGGAGGAGTGCTTATGCAATATGGCCAAGTGATAACCTATTCAAGTCTAGAAAGTTAAAAGCTTATGAGAAAAATTATGCTCTGCATGATTTATAACTAGTAGCAGTTACGCATGCTTTGCAAGTATGGCATCACTATTTGTTAGGGAAAACCTTTCTGCTAAAGTCTCAAGTATATATTTTCTCAACCTCATCTGAATGCTCGACAAAGGAGATGGTTAGAGTTGATATCTAACTATGACTTTGAGATAAGTTATATCAAAGGTAAAGAGAACAGAATAGCATATGCTTTGAGTCGGTGGAGACATATTTCTTCAATTCTCTCTATTCATGCAAACTTTAAGGATTTAGTGTTGTAAAATTTATCAGGTGATGAATACTATGAGCAGGTTAAGCAATCTCTTATGGTAAATCCTCAAGATTCAAGGTATGATGGGTTTCATTTTGAATATGATGGAATGTTAAGGTATAGAGGAAGAATATATGTTCCTAATTCAGCTGAACTAAGGAATCTTGTGTGGAAAGAAGTTCATTCCGCACCATACTCAGGGCATCCAGGAGTGACCAAACTTCTAGCATATGTAAAACTTCTTTATTTATTGAAAGGAATGAAGAATGATGCTGCAAGATTTGTGGCAAGTTGCCTATAATGCCAAAGAGTTAAAGTAGAACATCAACATCTCGCAGGACTTTTGTATCCACATGATATACCAAAATGGAAGTGGCAAATCATAAGTATAGATTTTTTTCAAGGTCTTCCAATTTCTAGAAATAGACATGATGCAATTTCAGTAGTGGTGGATAAACTAACACTTGTAGCTCATTTCATACTTGGAAATTTAACTGATGGAGCACCAGTTATAGCTCGCAAATTTGTTCAAGAAGTGTTTACATTACACAGAGTTCTTGAGAAGATTATCTCAGATAGAGATGCATGCATGACATCAAGGTTTTGGCAAACCTTATTTTCAGCGCTAGGAACCAAGCTTAATGTGAGTACATCTTATCATCTTGAAACAGATGGTCAAATTGGGAGAGTTAACCAAGTTCTAGAGGATTTGTTACGAATGTATTGCATGGATCAGCAATACAAGTGGGAGGAATACTTACTGCTTGTGGAATTTGCTTATAACAACTCCTATCATTTTGCTATCAAAATGGCACCATTTGAAGCATTGTATGGAAGAAGATGCTGAGCTCCTTTAAGCTGGGATAAGCTAGAAGATAGGATTAGCATTGGTCTAGAAATGCTGGCAAAAATGGAAGAAAAAGTAAAATTGATCATAAAGAGATTTGCAAAAGCCAATGATAGACAGAAAAGTTATGCTGATACCAACCAAATATCAAGACAATTCTCTATTGGAGAAAAAGTCCTTTTAAGAGTCAAACCACAGAAAAGTTATATAAAATTTGGAAAGTCTTCCAAATTAGCTCCTTGTTATGTAAGACCCTTCGAAGTGCTCGAAGTGATCAATCCAGTTGCCTACAAAATTACTCTACCACCAACTTTATCGAGAATGCGTAATATTTTAATGTTTCTTATTTGAAAAAGTATATTGCAAGAGATAACCATATTCTTAATTAGAATGCATTACAGATACAGGACCTAGGAGTGGTCATGATTGAGCCTCTCAAGGTGCTCAAAACACGCAAGCTCCACTTGCGTAAAAGAGAGGTTATGAAGTGCAAGGTCTAGCGGGACCAATACATAGAAGATAGTGCTACATGGGAGGATTACCATGAGTTCTATCAGAGATTTCCTCATTTATTTCATGTTTTTAACAATTAAACAAAAACTTGTTTTTAAATTATGTTATAATACATTGAATCATCAAGGATGATGAATCTTTAGGGGAGAGATATGTTACATCCCAAATTTTGGCTTTGATTTTACTATTTTCTTTCACTTGATTAGTAGTGAATTTATTGATAAATGTTTTGACGTTATGATATAATGTCAGAGTAAATCATTGATTTCTTAAATATTAGTTCATGTGATTAAGTATAATACATTTGATTGAATAATTTAGAAATTTATGTTATGAGGTTTTGATTTGTTATTCATAAGATTTATGAATGGACTAACAATTCACTAATCTCGGTTTGGTGAATTGCAAGTTGTATTCAAGAAAATAGGTTTCAACCACTCTCCAAGAAAGAGAGAGAGTATCTTCTGAGGAGAGGAAAATAGACATTTGGTTTGAATAATTCATTTGTCATCTGAGTATAGTGTATCTTCAGTTAGTGAACCTTTGTCAATTAAGGTAAGTTGTGCTTAATCAAGTTGGTTTAAGTTTATTTTTCAACTCAACAAGTTGTCAATATCACTTCGAGTCTTTTTAACGTGTTTTTAACATCAACCTAGTCATTTTTCTGAATTCGACATCGTCAAGGTTGAACATTAGTTGTTTTGTGACTAAGGCAATCTTTTTTGTCAAAACATCATTCTTTGTGTCATAAACAAGAATATGTTTGTGTCTGCATTGATGTAGTTGGAAGAAATTAAAATTATGTTTCTTGTAGAAAGTTTTTTAACGTCAATTTTTTTGTATTTTGTCAAATCGACTCGATTTCCACTAATATGTGAAAGGGGAGATTTTCTCAACCCAGTCATATGTTATGCATAACGTACAAGGCAATATAAGTATACGTTGCATTTTCATAGTCTTTATCATTAATCATATCTATGTTTTTAGATTATAATAAGTAAATATCCTTGAGTAGAGTTTGAGGTTGTTTTAGTGGGTTAAAATGTATACAGCCTTCTTAATGAAGAGGTGTTCTCTTAATTTTTTCTAAAACCAAGGAATACTTATAGGGAGGTCATTGAACAAATAGGAGTGGTTTTTATTACCATGTCACCCCTCAACTCACATGCTTAACAGAAGATATACATTTATTTTTGTATTCTTAATACGTAAATAAGTATAGTTTTATCTTACTATCTATGTTTAGATATACAAAACTGTACTACAACCTATTCACAACTGTGATAACAAAACACTCAGGGGTTAGTGAGAACTTGGGAAGCTCTTAGTTCTATGATATGGAATTCACTATCAAACTTTATGTAAACATGGTGTGGAAACCGCAGTCAAGGTATTGGATTAATGAGATAGTTTTAAAGTATATGTCGATATGAAATAGATAACGTTGATTATGAAGAATGCCAATTGATCTATTTTCCAGTATTGACCTCTTTAAATAAAAAGGGATACGAACTAAACAGGAAAGATATTTTGATAGAGTAATATATCCTTGAGTATTTTTGTTATTATGTATAATTTACTTACAAACTTATCTTTACTCAAAAGAGAAATCAAAGGGTCATGGTTAATTATAATCATGTTGAATATTTTAACCATTTATATATCTATGTTATATTGGTCAACAACAAAGGGTCGAGAACCCTAAGTTTGAATGTTTGTATTAGGCTTGTCTAAAGATGTTTTATACTTAGTCAGTGGTGATATTTCTTTATATGAAACCATTTGAATTATTTTATTACAATTGACTTGAGTCATGGACTCATGGAGTAGATGTCGACAAGTCATAGACCTAGGATTGTGCAAGTATGCAAAGAGGTACTTTTGGATGGATAGTCGACCCATAAATCCTTATGGTATAAATGATATGGTCATGAGAATTAACCTAAGTCATGGGTAGACTAGATTTTGACTTAGACAAGACTCTATTTTTAAAACCATTTATCAAAAGAACCAAGTTATCAAGTCAGACTGCAAGATGTGATAGTATCCAAGTTGAGTTAGAGATGTGTGGACAATATGACTATGTTTACTGTAAACATCTATTTATATAGAATCTCTAGCTAAAGTAATGCATATGTCTCTGCATGCATTAGTCGGTTCATCTTGTCTAAATTTCATAACCTGTCAGTATGATCATACTTAGCTAGAGGATTGTCTAGAGTTGTGTGATCGATAGCGTTATGTAGGATACAACACTAGTACTCAGATGGAAAATACCAGTTGGCTACATTATGTCTATACTCTTCATGAAGGGTAGGGCCACTTCCAGTTGGAAGGTGAGCAGGGGACCGTTGGTCTATGGTTGGAGGTAAAGCACTTAGAAGATGCTCTCTCTCCAGCAGAAGACTCGTCGAGACTTGCAATATGGATATGAAAATTCCAGATGCAGCATACTTATTGATATGAGACTTGTATTTCATAAACTATGTAAATTTTATCAAGTGCAGATCATTGTAATTGAATGATGAAATGTTGATTCTGTAAATTAATACATGTTGTATATTCAGAAAGGAAGTTATGTTTATATAATGTATTTTGATTCCTTGAGAATATTTTAATTCAATTAAAAAAAGTTCAATCTTTTTCACTTAATGATTTATATGTTTATTTATCTCTTGGTAAATCTTTGCTTTAAGCCTTGTTTGAGAGCTAGTATGTTACAAAATATAATTTACTTAGACACCATATTCCCTAGTTTAGTTGTACCATTTTTAGTAAGCCAAATAATGGCATGGTTGGTGGCCCTGTAGGAGTAAGGACAAACTCCTCCAAATACGCTTGCAATACTGGCTATGGAGATAATTTTGCCCCTTCTATCGGGGGTCATAACATGGATCGTGTACTTTAGTCCATGCATTACTCCTTTTGCATTTATGCTCCTCACTCATATTGTTGCATATCATGCTCTGTCATGCTCTCTTTTGAGGTGATGATGATATACATAATATTTTATTTTCCTTTCTTTGAACCATGGTCAAATCTATGGCTAATCTTACATCCTTATCTTTTCTCACATCACAATGTATATATGTCACCTCTGGAGAAAGGGATTCAACCATTTTCATACTAGCTTTATTAATAATTATGACTTTGGATCCATGATTTGCAAATGGCTGAATAGTGGCTTCTCCAATGCCTATTGAATACTTGTTATTACTAAAGAATTTTGTGTACTTATCCAAAACCAATGCATCCACATATCTTTCAAAAAAGAAAATAATATAATATTCTAAAACAATAAAAATATGGCTAGTATGGTCCATAATCTCATTTGCCTCTCTTTGCAGTGGAATAATAGCACTACACTAATCATTCAAAATTATGCCTTACTACACACAAATTAAGAATACCTTAACAATTCCCTAATCTTTCATCATTTTCCATGGTACCTTCTCAATGCAATCCCAACTATCACTTGTGACATATATGCTGGAAAGAAAGGCAAAACATGCAGGATATTAAGGTCCAAGACCATAAGTGTTGGATATGTGTTGTATACTTTTTATGCTTTATAGTTGGTTAAGCTTATGGAGACTAATGATTGGAAAATTGTGAAGCATTTTTATGGCTCGCATTCACAATTTTTATTATAAAATTTGTTTGGTACTTTATTGGTTTTTTTATTTTCACCCATGGTTTTAAAGTATTTTTAAAGCATTCATGAGCCACCTTTGATATGCCTATTAATATCTACACATGCTTAAGGGTTGAGTAAGAGCTCTATTTTTGTATTGTGAACAACTAAGTTTTTATGCAATAGTGAAGAAGGTTACTATGCGGGGTTTTTACCCAAAATGATTTTCCCAAGTAAAATTATTCTATATTGTGTATTTCCTTTCTTTATTTGCTATAGATTTTATATACACTACTTTTATTGTACAATTTTATTGAGCTTCTTTTTCCTACATTAAAGAATTCTACATGTTCTCTTAGTAAAAGATTGTCATGGACTCTATAGGGATCAAGCAAGCACAACCAAATAGTTGAATCCGATTTTATGTGCATTTGATCAATAATATTTTTTGCCTCAACTAGGTGTCCAACCCTACCAAGAAGGCCAGCCATGTAACCATATTAAGTCATGAGGTTTCCTACCCTTCCCACGTTCTTCATCATTATATCTTGAGCAAATGTAATTGAGGCTTTAGCCTAAACTTGCAACATTATATTTTGACAACATATATAAAGATGATTATTTTTCTATTATCATTTTCATCACTACTTTATTGGTTTTGTTGTTATTTTTAGTGTATGAAATTGTCATATCTACCTTGCACCAAATTTAATTTTTTTACATGAATTGTCACTCACTCCAAGATCTAACCATGTCATTCTTGTAAAATAATACATTAAATGTTCATTAAATCTTATTTTTTGAAATGTGAACTAAATATCATAGATCTATTTATATTATTGCTACATGAGGAGTAGTCATCACTTAGATCCCAAGATATTACAAAGTAGACAGACAACATTATCAATCAAACTTTATCGCTATATTTTTTCTCTTTTTAGTACTCATTGCATTAATAATCTACCATTACAAAAAATTTCTACCTATGTAATATGTTGGAATTTTTTACACACATGTTAAGTATCTTTCATGTGGCATCAATGTAGGCATTGTAATGGTCAACATTTACGGTTAAGAGACAACTTCTACAATAGTGAAAAGAAAATATTTCTTGCAATTCATTTCAATTTTTACTTTTTTAATTTAGGAAATGGAATTACAAGAGAGTCAAAATTCAATTTAGATTGGCTAGATAAATTTTCTTGTCTAATTATCTATAAAAGTTAGACTCTTAATGACCTACTTTCCCTTTAGTGAGTTAATGCATTTCAATTTTTAAAACTATTTTACATGCTACGCAAAAACGTGCTTTAGTGCATTTAGAAATTGAATAAAGCATTGGATCACATTTAATGACCATTTACAAATAGGAGTGAATGGCTATGCCACTAGTATATCTACTCCTAGTAGGTGGTCTAATATATCAATGAGCTTTTGGTACATCATAAATTTTTGCACGTGCAACTTGCATTAATATTTTTTGAAAGAAACTCTAGGTATTTAGTGAATTTAAATTAAAGATGTAAACTTAAAATTATGCTAAAATTCTAATGATCCATCCATCTAAATAATAAAAATAAAATGAGTTCAATGTACTTCATCCTAATTTGTGTTCCAAATAGTGATTATATGAAAAAAATTGTATTATTGTGGAAAAATCACTAATACAAATAGATAACACAAATTATTTATCATTACTGTTGACAAATATGTTTCAATGAACCTAATGTTTTCTTTCCATGTTTTCCAGGCTATAGATGCAATATCATTTTTAGCCTCTTGTATGCATTTTTATAATGATTAGTTTAAGAAGTCGCACTAGAAACAAGAGGATTTTTTTCATTTTAGTGTTTAGAACCTACTTCTTTCATATTCTTTAAGTTTTTTTGAGTATATGCATTTTCATTTTATTTTGAAATTAACTTTTGAATGTTATCTTTTTATATAATTTTAGTATCTATCCCCAATTTTAATTTCACTACCTATCACAAGTTATCACCAATTTTGGCTATCTATCATAAACAATTTTCAAGTCATAGAAACAAAGGATAATCCACAAAATAAGGATTTATAATACAAGGATCTTACAAAACAAGATTTGAGAAGTGATCAAAAATAATCTTTCATGCTACTTTTTTTTCCATTACACTTACATCTAACTAGATTTTAGCAACTCACTGACAATGTGAAAAGAAGAAACTCACCAAGTAGGTAGGTCCCAAAACATGGCATGAGATATTATTGATATACATCATCTATGACAACAAGGTAATTTGGACATCATATACTCAAGCTACTATATATATGCATATTTATACTTAGCAACATACATTCTCAAATCATGTTCGAAATGCTATTAAATATTAAAATTTCACACCAGTTATTAAAGAAGCTACATAAAATTTATTATAAAATATATTCCTCTTGCCATGATAGAGAAGACATCCACTTCTTGATAAAAGGGCTCTAACAACCATTATGGCTTGGGAATCAATATATCCATGAACAACCTATAAGCTATTAGCTTATCACCTATGTTTTCTGTATATCAAAAAATTTGGATTTGCAAATGGAAATGATCAAACAATGAAATGCATAACCTAAACCCTTCAATACCTCAAAGATGCAAGATGAATTGTTGATTGATCGCTTTGTTGTGTTGATTGCTCGATTCCCCAGCATAACATTGATAGGGAGATAGATGATGGATGGTTGATGGTTGATAGATGCAAGCTAGATGGATTGAAGATGATGGATGAGGGCTTGAGATGAAAATTTGGCCAAGGGAGGTTGCATGAAGAAGAATCCCTGAAAATCTCCTCTAATCTCCTCCCAATCTCCTCTCTAATCTCCTCCAATCTCCTCTCTAATGGCTCAAAAGAGGCTTGCTTTATAGGATTGGCTTGGTTCAAATGAATGGCTAGGATCAATTAAGGCTTTAGAGGAACTGGATGGATAGGATTAAGTTAGGTTTCCTTTGACATTAAGAAATTGTAGTCAATTGACATGTGTCAGGAGAAGGATAAGGCTTATGTGTGCTTGTGTACACAAATACTAAAATTAGGTCCCATTAGTTGTGCATGTGAAGGATTATAAATGAAAGTTGTACTACAACACATGATTGAATGGAGAGATGGACAAGTGTTGGAATGTGGTGAAAGGAGAGGACTTAATTCAAATATTTTATTTGAATTAGTTGGGATATGAGTTGGATATTAATTAAATAAATAAAATTAATTTAAATAATTGGGAAGATGATTAGGATAGGATTGGGATATGATGTGGAAATTAATTAAATAAAAAAAAATTATTTAATTAATTGGAAAGTGGGATCAGGATATGATTGGGATATGATGTGGAAATTAGTTAAATAAATAAAATTTATTTAACTAATTGGATAGTGGGATTAGGATATGATTGGGATATGATGTGGAAATTAATTAAATAAATATAATTTATTTAATTAATTGGGAAGTGGAATTATGAATGTGAAATTAATTAAATAAAAATGGATAAATGGAATTAAGAGTGGGATTTAGGACAAAATGCTACATGATGTCTAGGATAATGTTTTTGACAAGGTGTTGCAAGACATGGACAAATTTGGGACAATTTTGGGTGTCTACATTTTCTAGCTCAAGTAATAATGTTCCTATGATATGCATAGCATGTCAAATCGACTCTTGATTTTTGTTAGAGCTACTTCACAAGTAATGGAGAAAAAAATATTACCTCTTTTTTTTGTAAAATGGTTGTTTAACCTTAGGCATTGTAATGTACAAACTATTTGAAGCCACACATGTAATAAAATTTACAATTTGATCAATTCCAAATGAAGCAACTTAGTATTAAATTCATAAGTACCGACATTCATCTCATTGTCCGACCTCTCATTACCTATAGAATAATGTAACCAAAAATAATGATTAGAGAATAGAAAATCACTACAACAATAGTCATTTTATTCAAAATTATTATGAAAATTCATTTATAAAGAAATATATGTAAAAAATAAGGAACATATAAATGCAGATTGAAAAGATGCCAAGTCACATATATTATCAATAACTTCATTAAATTATCAAAACAATTAATGCACATCTAGAAGGTCCAATATATGACCCAAGATTTACAAATGGGAGAAATAGTTTCATTGAACATCATTATCTTACATGTAGACACAGGTGAAACTAGTAAGAGATATTGAAGGCTTAGAAGAGGCCAACATATTCTACCTTCTAATACAAAACTAGAAAAAAACACAGAACAAAAGGCATTGGAAACATAATTATTTAAAAGAAGGATACCTACATCTTTTCAATTTCAACAAATATTACACTAATATTTATATTTGAGAGACAGATGGGATCGGTTAACCACAATGAATATGAACTATGATGTTCATTGGGGAGTTGAATTTTAAAGGAGCATCCTAGGTGTACCTATTAGGACTTTTTCTAGCTTCCAACATGGTTGCCTCATCACTACCAAGAACAAAGTAGAACCCAGTAGATGAACTTCCATTTTTCTAGTATCTAATAGACAAACTCTATTTTTCCTAGCCAATATGCTCCATTTCGATACCCATTTCTTAGAGTTGAGCAATCTATTAGAGGGTACTTTCAGTAACAAACAATTTCAAAATCACTAGCATTCTTGAGTCAAGAGAAACATCACCAAAGTGAAAAGCAACTTCATCCATGATGACTTTCACATCCACAAAAATGAAGAAGGAATAGAAGTTGAGTAAAATCTTGTCATGGATAATGATATTTTTTGAATTCCATTTGTATATTGTATTGTAGAAAAGATTTATTGTAATATTTTTTAGATCTATTTTTTTTTTAAATGAAAGAATATTATTTTTTATAAAAAACAATAATTTTTATAATATAACTTAAAGCTTAGTAAATCTAAAAAACAAAAACTTTATTTTTTTAGAAAGATGATTGAGATTTTATTTAGTTCATTATTTTATGATGTAACCTTTAAGAGTCCTTATAATAGTTTAAATTGTCCCTAATCCAAGTGTAAATTCCCAAGTTCTAGTTTGTAGGCTTGGCAATGCAATGATATATTCAACACTTGAGGTTGGCACACATGTGAGGCCAATAAAAATTTTGGTAGAATGGAACAAGTGTTTGGTGATGCCAAAATTCCCTATCATCTTAATGTAATATACTTCCCAAATTAGTTGTTATTGTGACAAGTCTATGGGAGCACAAAGATGTTTAATCTTGAAAAGAAGGTTGTCAAATATATAGAAGTCACCAACCTATGTACCTTGTGCAAGAATGGTGTAGGTCTACATCAAATATGTGTCAATTGAGTAAAGCAATCCCCAATCAATAAAGTTGTTTCCGCACATGTCTATCATGGTGATAAACACATGGATTGATGAGGGGCTAAGGCAACTAGTTGCCTTATTATTGTGCCCCTTCTAATGCTTGATCACTAGGTGGAATTGTTCAAGGTAAGTCATCCAATCAATATACCGTAAATTCTCCAACTTGCTTTGTGTGTGCAATAATTAGTAGCTAATGATCAGAACGGATGATTGTTTCTTTGTTAAGGATGTAATGGCACAATTGCTTAACTTCTTGGACAATCATGTAAAGTTATTTTTCATAAATGGAGAATATTTGCATAGTGTCATTAAATGTTTTTGAGTGATAGGAAATGGGATTCCCATGTTGGAAGAGAATGGTGGCAAGCACATAAACAAATGCATTGTTTTGAATTTTAAAAGAGTGCATATGCTAGCATAGGTGTAAAACAAATCCATTGTTTGAACTCATCGAAGGCATATTGTTGTGTAGGAGTCTAGGGGAATATTGATTTGGCATGCATAATATAATTAAGAGGCAAAGTGACGTGTGAAAATTCAAAGACAAACTTGTGGTAGAAATTGGCAAGTCCAAGAAAATTGTACACTTGAGTGAGGTTGCATAGTACTAGCCAATCTCATTTCACTTTGATCTTTTCCAATTCAACATGGGTGCCAAAGTGATTGATAATGTAACCAAGGTAATAGATCTGGGTAAGTGCAAGAAGATGGGGGGCCAAAAAGGGGTCTTAAGTGGCCACTTTTTTTTTCTGAAATCAGGAAATACTGGCCTTGGATGAGAAATTGAGCATAGTTACACTCAAAATTTAGAGATGCAACCAAAACAATGTTCGTAGTGCTCCGAGTCTACTTTCTAAACTACTATTTTGTTTTGAAAATGGCATAGATTAAGGGGTTCAAAAGAGGGAGCCACAGAAATTGGTGTTGTTTCTGTCAAAAAAACATAACATAGCATGTTTTGTGGCTCCCTCAAAAGGTCAACTTTTTTTCGGTATTTTTAAAATCGCTTCAGTGAGAAATTAGCTAATAGCATGTAGTTTATGCCCGATTTTTCTGATAATTTTTTGATGAATATTTGATTTTTTACTAATTTTTAAAGTGGACACATCCTAAAAAATAGAATTTTGGCCGTGCTACCCCTATAAATTTTGAAAACTAATTGAAAATCATTTTTTTTTTAATATTTGTAGAATGGAGTCTAGTTTCTAAATATGTAATTTTTTTGAAATTTGAATGAATAGTTATTTTACAATGAAAAAAAGACCAAACAGTGGTTTTTGCATAAAAACGGACACACAAACAAAAGAAATTAAACATGAAAGGCTTAACATTGTTAAAATGTGAAAAAAATCAATCGTCAAATAGCTAAGAGAAAGCCTAACATTATCCATGTGTTCGATTTGTTCAACCTTGAAACACGTGCAAATCTGAGGGTTAGCACGAACAAAATTATGTGAAATTTTGAAGAATATAGAAAAACACGTCTGTGACTATTCATAAGGCACTCCAAGCCTTTGGGTTGGAAATCCAAAGCAAATCCCAAGCCCAAGGCTTGGGATTCCCAAAGCAAGAAATAACATGAGCGCGTTATAACGCGCTCGCGTTATGTTTCACCTTGCATTTTTCTTTCCCGTAAGTCTGTCTTTTGCCATGTTTGACATAACGCGAGCGTGTTATAACGCGCTCGCGTTATGTCCCACTCAAATTTTTTTACGTTCAAGGCTATTAATCATGAGGGTTAAGGCATAAGGGATAGAGTTGGAAGGTTTACAGATAAGGGATTAGCGTTTAAGGTATAGTATCAAGCCCGTTGAGGGTCTAGGAATAGCGATAGCGTTTAAGGTTTAGGGATGAGGGATGACAGATTACGGTTGAGGGTCGAGGGATCAAAGTTAAGGGTTGAGGGATTAGGGTTTGACATTAAGGGTTGAGGGTTGAGGTTCAAGGGTCAAGGGTTTAGGGATAGGGTTTAGGGTCGAGGGATTAGGGTTAAAGTATAGTGTGGAGGGTGTAAGGATTAGGGATAGGGTTGGAGGGTTTAGGGATAAGGGATTAGGGTTTAAGGTATAGTATCAAGTATGTTGAGAGTTTAGGAATAGGGATAGCATTTAGTGATTAGGGATGAGGGATTATAGTTGAGGGATGATGGATTAGGGTTGAGGGTTGAGGGATTAGGGTTTAGGGATAAGGTTTAGGGTTGAGGGTTGAGGGATTAGGGTTTAAGGTATAGTGTTGAGGGTTGAGGGTTGAGGGTTGAGGGTTGACGGATTAGCATTTAATGTCGAGGTTAGGGTTAGAGTGTCGAGGGTAGAGGGATTAGGGATAGGGTTTAGGGTTGAAGGTTTAAGGATTGAGGGTTGAGGCTTTAGGGATGAGGGTTTAAGGCTTGAGATATAGTGTCAAGTGTTGAGGGTGTAGGGATAGGGTTTAAGTTTTAAGGGTTAAGGGTTGAGGGATATGGATTAGGGTTTAAGGTATAGTGTTGAGGGTCGAGGGATCAGAGTTAAGGGTTGAGGGATTAGGGTTTGACGTTGAGGGTTGAGGGTTGAGGTTCGAGGGTCAAGGGTTTAGGGATAGGGTTGAGGGTCGAGGAATTAGGGTTAAAGTAGAGTGTGGAGGGTATAAGGATTAGGGATAGGGTTGGAGGGTTTAGGGATAAGGGATTAGGGTTTAAGGTATAGCATTGATTCTGTTGAGGGTGTAGGAATAGGGATAGCATTTAGGGTTTAGGGATGAAGGATTAGAGTTGGGGGATGACAGATTAGGGTTGAGGGTTGAGGGATTAGGGTTTACAGATAAGGTTTAGGGTTGAGGGATGAGGGATTAGGGTTTAAGGTATAGTGTTGAGGGTTTAGGGATAGGGTTTAGGGTTGAGGGATTAGGATTTGACGTTGAGGGTTGAGGGTTTAGGGTTTAGGGTTAGGGTTGAGAGATGAGGGATCAGAGTTAAGGGTTGAGGGAATAGGGTTTGATGTCGAGGGTTGAGGGTTGAGGTTCGAGGGTCAAGGGTTTAGGGATAGGGTTGAGGTTGAAGGGATTAGGGTTAAAGTAGAGTGTGGAGGGTGTAAGGATTAGGGATAGGGTTGAAGGGTTTAGGGATAAGGGATTAGAGTTTAAGGTATAGTATCGAGTCTGTTGAGGGTTTAGGAATAGGGATAGCATTTAGGGTTTAGGGATGAGGGATTAGAGTTGAGGGATGAGGGATTAGGGTTGAGGGTTGAGGGATTAGGGTTTAGGGATAAGGTTTAGGGTTGAGGGTTGAGGGATTAGGGTTTAAGGTATAGTGTTGAGGGTTGATGGTTTAGGGATAGGGTTTAGGTTTGAGGGATTAGGGTTTAGGGTTGATGAATTAGGGTTTAATGTTGAGAGTTGAGGGTTGAGGGTTGAGGTTGAGGGATAGGGTTAATGGTCAAGGGATTAGGGTTTAAGGTATAGTATCAAGCCTGTTGAGGGTCTAGGAATAGGGATAGCATTTAGGGTTTAGGAATGAGGGATTAGAGTTGAGGGATGACGGATGACAGATTAGGGTTGAGGGTTGAGGGATTAGGGTTTAGGGACAAGGTTTAGGGTTAGGGTTTAGGGATAGGGTTTAGGGTTGAGGGATTAGAGTGAAGGGTTGAGGGATTAGAATTTGGCGTTGAGGGTTTAGGGTTTAGGATCAGGGTTGAAGGTTGAGGGATCAGAGTTAAGGGTTGAAGGATTAGGGTTTGATGTTGAGGGTTGAGGGTTGAGGTTCGAGGGTCAAGGGTTTAGGGATAGGGTTGAGGGTCAAGGAATTAGGATTACAGTAGAGTGTGGAGGGTATAAGGATTAGGGATAGGGTTGGAGGGTTTAGGGATAAGGGATTAGAGTTTAAGGTATAGTATCGAGTCTGTTGAGGGTTTAGGAATAGGGATAGCATTTAGGGTTTAGGGATGAGGGATTAGAGTTGAGGGATGAGGGATTAGGGTTGAGGGTTGAGGTATTAGGGTTTAGGGATAAGGTTTAGGGTTGAGGGTTGAGGGATTAGGGTTTAAGGTATAGTGTTGAGGGTTGATGGTTTAGGGATAGGGTTGAGGTTTGAGGGATTAGGGTTTAGGGTTGATGAATTAGGGTTTAATGTTGAGAGTTGAGGGTTGAGGGTTGAGGGTTGAGGTTGAGGGATAGGGTTAATGGTCAAGGGATTAGGGTTAAATAAGAGTGTCGATGGTAGAGGGATTAGGGTTTAAGGTATAGTATCGAGCCTGTTGAGGGTCTAGGTATAGGGATAGCGTTTAGGGTTTAGGAATGAGGGATTAGAGTTGAGGGATGACGGATGACAGATTAGGGTTGAGGGTTGAGGGATTAGGGTTTAGGGACAAGGTTTAGGGTTAGGGTTTAGGGATAGGGTTTAGGGTTGAGGGATTAGAGTGAAGGGTTGAGGGATTAGAATTTGGCGTTGAGGGTTTAGGGTTTAGGATCAGGGTTGAAGGTTGAGGGATCAAAGTTAAGGGTTGAAGGATTAGGGTTTGATGTTGAGGGTTGAGGGTTGAGGTTCGAGGGTCAAGGGTTTAGGGATAGGGTTGAGGGTCGAGGAATTAGGATTACAGTAGAGTGTGAAGGGTATAAGGATTAGGGATAGGGTTGGAGGGTTTAGGGATAAGGGATTAGAGTTTAAGGTATAGTATCGAGTCTGTTGAGGGTTTAGGAATAGGCATAGCATTTAGGGTTTAGGGATGAGGGATTAGAGTTGAGGGATGAGGGATTAGAGTTGAGGGATGAGGGATTAGGGTTGAGGGTTGAGGTATTAGGGTTTAGGGATAAGGTTTAGGGTTGAGGGTTGAGGGATTAGGGTTTAAGGTATAGTGTTGAGGGTTGATGGTTTAGGGATAGGGTTTAGGTTTGAGGGATTAGGGTTTACGGTTGATGAATTAGGGTTTAATGTTGAGAGTTGAGGGTTGAGGGTTGAGGGTTGAGGTTGAGGGATAGGGTTAATGGTCAAGGGATTAGGGTTAAATAAGAGTGTCGATGGTAGAGGGATTAGGGTTTAAGGTATAGTATCGAGCCTGTTGAGGGTCTAGGAATAGGGATAGCGTTTAGGGTTTAGGAGTGAGGGATTAGAGTTGAGCGATGACGGATGACAGATTAGGGTTGAGGGTTGAGGGATTAGGGTTTAGGGACAAGGTTTAGGGTTAGGGTTGAGGGATTAGGGATTAAGGTATAGTGTTGAGGGTTTAGGGATAGGGTTTAGGGTTGAGGGATTAGAGTGAAGGGTTGAGGGATTAGAATTTGGCGTTGAGGGTTTAGGGTTTAGGATCAGGGTTGAAGGTTGAGGGATCAGAGTTAAGGGTTGAGGGATTAGGGTTTGATGTTGAGGGTTGAGGGTTGAGGTTCGAGGGTCAAGGGTTTAGGGATAGGGTTGAGGGTCAAGGAATTAGGATTACAGTAGAGTGTGGAGGGTATAAGGATTAGGAATAGGGTTGGAGGGTTTAGGGATAAGGGATTAGAGTTTAAGGTATAGTATCGAGTCTGTTGAGGGTTTAGGAATAGGGATAGCATTTAGGGTTTAGGGATGAGGGATTAGAGTTGAGGGATGAGGGATTAGGGTTGAGGGTTGAGGGATTAGGGTTTAGGGATAAGGTTTAGGGTTGAGGGTTGAGGGATTAGGGTTTAAGGTATAGTGTTGAGGGTTGATGGTTTAGGGATAGGGTTTAGGTTTGAGGGATTAGGGTTTAGGGTTGATGAATTAGGGTTTAATGTTGAGAGTTGAGGGTTGAGGGTTGAGGGTTGAGGTTGAGGGATAGGGTTAATGGTCAAGGATTAGGGTTAAATAAGAGTGTCGATGGTAGAGGGATTAGGGTTTAAGGTATAGTATCGAGCCTGTTGAGGGTCTAGGAATAGGGATAGCGTTTAGGGATTAGGAATGAGGGATTAGAGTTGAGGGATGACGGATGACAGATTAGGGTTGAGGGTTGAGGGATTAGGGTTTAGGGACAAGGTTTAGGGTTAGGGTTTAGGGATAGGGTTTAGGGTTGAGGGATTAGAGTGAAGGGTTGAGGGATTAGAATTTGGCGTTGAGGGTTTAGGGTTTAGGATCAGGGTTGAAGGTTGAGGGATCAGAGTTAAGGGTTGAAGGATTAGGGTTTCATGTTGAGGGTTGAGGGTTGAGGTTCAAGGGTCAAGGGTTTAGGGATAGGGTTGAGGGTCAAGGAATTAGGATTACAGTAGAGTGTGGAGGGTATAAGGATTAGGGATAGGGTTGGAGGGTTTAGGGATAAGGGATTAGAGTTTAAGGTATAGTATCGAGTCTGTTGAGGGTTTAGGAATAGGGATAGCATTTAGGGTTTAGGGATGAGGGATTAGAGTTGAGGGATGAGGGATTAGGGTTGAGGGTTGAGGTATTAAGGTTTAGGGATAAGGTTTAGGGTTGAGGGTTGAGGGATTAGGGTTTAAGGTATAGTGTTGAGGGTTGATGGTTTAGGGATAGGGTTTAGGTTTGAAGGATTAGGGTTTAGGGTTGATGAATTAGGGTTTAATGTTGAGAGTTGAGGGTTGAGGGTTGAGGGTTGAGGTTGAGGGATAGGGTTAATGGTCAAGGGATTAGGGTTAAATAAGAGTGTTGATGGTAGAGGGATTAGGGTTTAAGGTATAGTATCGAGCCTGTTGAGGGTCTAGGAATAGGGATAGCGTTTAGGGTTTAGGAATGAGGGATTAGAGTTGAGGGATGACGGATGACAGATTAGGGTTGAGGGTTGAGGGATTAGGGTTTAGGGACAAGGTTTAGGGTTAGGGTTGAGGGATTAGGATTTAAGGTATAGTGTTGAGGGTTTAGGGTTAGGGTTTAGGGTTTAGGGATTAGAGTGAAGGGTTGAGGGATTAGAATTTGGCGTTGAGGGTTTAGGGTTTAGGATCAGGGTTGAAGGTTGAGGGATCAGAGTTAAGGGTTGAGGGATTAGGGTTTGATGTTGAGGGTTGAGGGTTGAGGTTCGAGGGTCAAGGGTTTAGGGATAGGGTTGAGGGTTGAGCAATTAGGATTACAGTAGAGTGTGGAGGGTATAAGGATTAGGAATAGGGTTGAAGGGTTTAGGGATAAGGGATTAGAGTTTAAGGTATAGTATCGAGTCTATTGAGGGTTTAGGAATAGGGATAGCATTTAGGGTTTAGGGATGAGGGATTAGAGTTGAGGGATGAGGGATTAGGGTTGAGGGTTGAGGGATTAGGGTTTAGGGATAAGGTTTAGGGTTGAGGGTTGAGGGATTAGGGTTTAAGGTATAGTGTTGAGGGTTGATGGTTTAGGGATAGGGTTTAGGTTTGAGGGATTAGGGTTTAGGGTTGATGAATTAGGGTTTAATGTTGAGAGTTGAGGGTTGAGGGATTACGGTTTAAGGTATAGTGTTGAGGATTGATGGTTTAGGGATAGGGTTTAGGTTTGAGGGATTAGGGTTTAGGGTTGATGAATTAGGGTTTAATGTTGAGAGTTGAGGGTTGAGGGTTGAGGGTTGAGGTTGAGGGATAGGGTTAATGGTCAAGGGATTAGGGTTAAATAAGAGTGTCGATGGTAGAGGGATTAGGGTTTAAGGTATAGTATCGAGCCTGTTGAGGGTCTAGGAATAGGGATAGCGTTTAGGGTTTAGGAATGAAGGATTAGAGTTGAGGGATGACGGATGACAGATTAGGGTTGAGGGTTGAGGGATTAGGGTTTAGGGACAAGGTTTAGGGTTAGGGTTGAGGGATTAGGGTTTAAGGTATAGTGTTGAGGGTTTAGGGATAGGGTTTAGGGTTGAGGGATTAGAGTGAAGGGTTGAGGGATTAGAATTTGGCGTTGAGGGTTTAGGATCAGGGTTGAAGGTTGAGGGATCAGAGTTAAGGGTTGAGGGATTAGGGTTTGATGTTGAGGGTTGAGGGTTGAGGTTCGAGGGTCAAGGGTTTAGGGATAGGGTTGAGGGTCGAGGAATTAGGATTACAGTAGAGTGTGGAGGGTATAAGGATTAGGAATAGGGTTGGAGGGTTTAGGGATAAGGGATTAGAGTTTAAGGTATAGTATCGAGTCTGTTGAGGGTTTAGGAATAGGGATAGCATTTAGGGTTTAGGGATGAGGGATTAGAGTTGAGGGATGAGGGATGAGGGATTAGGGTTGAGGGTTGAGGGATTAGGGTTTAGGGATAAGGTTTAGGGTTGAGGGTTGAGGGATTAGGGTTTAAGGTATAGTGTTGAGGATTGATGGTTTAGGGCTAGGGTTTAGGTTTGAGGGATTAGGGTTTAGGGTTGATGAATTAGGGTTTAATGTTGAGAGTTGAGGGTTGAGGGTTGAGGTTGAGGGATAGGGTTAATGGTCAAGGGATTAGGGTTAAATAAGAGTGTCGATGGTAGAGGGATTAGGGTTTAAGGTATAGTATCGAGCCTGTTGAGGTTCTAGGAATAGGGATAGCATTTAGGGTTTAGGAATGAGGGATTAGAGTTGAGGGATCACGGATGACAGATTAGGGTTGAGGGTTGAGGGATTAGGGTTTAGGGACAAGGTTTAGGGTTAGGGTTTAGGGATAGGGTTTAGGGTTGAGGGATTAGAGTGAAGGGTTGAGGGATTAGAATTTGGCGTTGAGGGTTTAGTTTTTAGGATCAGGGTTGAATGTTGAGGGATCAGAGTTAAGGGTTGAAGGATTAGGGTTTGATGTTGAGGGTTGAGGGTTGAGGTTCGAGGGTCAAGGGTTTAGGGATAGGGTTGAGGGTTGAGGAATTAGGATTACAGTAGAGTGTGGAGGGTATAAGGATTAGGGATAGGGTTGGAGGGTTTAGGGATAAGGGATTAGAGTTTAAGGTATACTATCGAGTCTGTTGAGGGTTTAGGAATAGGGATAGCATTTAGGGTTTAGGGATGAGGGATTAGAGTTGAGGGATGAGGGATTAGGGTTGAGGGTTGAGGTATTAGGGTTTAGGGATAAGGTTTAGGGTTGAGGGTTGAGGGATTAGGATTTAAGGTATAGTGTTGAGGGTTGATGGTTTAGGGATAGGGTTGAGGTTTGAGGGATTAGGGTTTAGGGTTGATGAATTAGGGTTTAATGTTGAGAGTTGAGGGTTGAGGGTTGAGGGTTGAGGTTGAGGGATAGGGTTAATGGTCAAGGGATTAGGGTTAAATAAGAGTGTCGATGGTAGAGGGATTAGGGTTTAAGGTATAGTATCGAGCCTGTTGAGGGTCTAGGAATAGGGATAGCGTTTAGGGTTTAGGAATGAGGGATTAGAGTTGAGGGATGACGGATGACAGATTAGGGTTGAGGGTTGAGGGATTAGGGTTTAGGGACAAGGTTTAGGGTTAGGGTTTAGGGATAGGGTTTAGGGTTGAGGGATTAGAGTGAAGGGTTGAGGGATTAGAATTTGGCGTTGAGGGTTTAGGGTTTAGGATCAGGGTTGAAGGTTGAGGGATCAGAGTTAAGGGTTGAGGGATTAGGGTTTGATGTTGAGGGTTGAGGGTTGAGGTTCGAGGGTCAAGGGTTTAGGGATAGGGTTGAGGGTCGAGGAATTAGGATTACAGTAGAGTGTGGAGGGTATAAGGATTAGGAATAGGGTTGGAGGGTTTAGGGATAAGGGATTAGAGTTTAAGGTATAGTATCGAGTCTGTTGAGGGTTTAGGAATAGGGATAGCATTTAGGGTTTAGGGATGAGGGATTAGAGTTGAGGGATGAGGGATTAGGGTTGAGGGTTGAGGGATTAGGGTTTAGGGATAAGGTTTAGGGTTGAGGGTTGAGGGATTAGGGTTTAAGGTATAGTGTTGAGGGTTGATGGTTTAGGGATAGGGTTTAGGTTTGAGGGATTAGGGTTTAGGGTTGATGAATTAGGGTTTATTGTTGAGAGTTGAGGGTTGAGGGTTGAGGTTGAGGGATAGGGTTAATGGTCAAGGGATTAGGGTTAAATAAGAGTGTCGATGGTAGAGGGATTAGGGTTTAAGGTATAGTATTGAGCCTGTTGAGGTTCTAGGAATAGGGATAGCGTTTAGGGTTTAGGAATGAGGGATTAGAGTTGAGGGATGACGGATGACAGATTAGGGTTGAGGGTTGAGGGATTAGGGTTTGATGTGGAGGGTTGAGGGTTTACGGTTAGGGTTGAGAGATGAGGGATCAGAGTTAAGGGTTGAGGGATTAGGGTTTGACGTCGAGGGCTGAGGTTCGAGGGTCAAGGGTTTAGGGATAGGTTTGAGGTTGAAGGGATTAGGGTTTAAGGTATAGTGTTGAGGGTTTATGGATCAGAGTTAAGGGTTGAGGGTTGTAAGGATTAGGGATAGGGTTGGAGGGTTGACGGATTAGGATTTGACATTGAGGGATTAGGATTTGACGTTGAGGGTTGAGGGATTAGGATTTGACATTGAGGGTTGAGGGTTTAGGGATAGGGTTGAGGGATTAGGATTTGACATTGAGGGTTGAGTGTCAAGGGATTAGAGTTGAGGGTTTAGGGATTAGGGATCTATAGCAGGATAAAACGCGAGCGCGTTATAACGCACTCGCGTTTTGTATTTCTACTGAAACGGTAAAAAAGTGGTTACCCCCATGATCCAGGCCCACATGCTCTGTTTTCTTACTAATTCTACGCGTGCTCTGACAAAAAAGAAGTGCTTTCATGCTATTGGGAAGTTCACATACATATTTGACACATTGTACCACCTTTGCATGATCTTTCCACCACCTTTTCTGCTTTGCCAACTTGAGAAGGAGGAAATAACATAGTTTTCAAACCAAGTTTGATATATATCTATTCAAGTTTCAATTTTTGTAGTATTGCAATGTTAATTGTGATTCAATTTTAAGAATTTAACATTGAAAAGGAAGCAAGTGGTGAAAAACTCAAATTGTTGAGGAGTTTGATGCAAGAAGATAAAAACACTACATAATTGGGTACTCTCTCCATTCAAATCTTCATTTTTTAGGTATGTCAAGTCTTTACATGCATGTTCTTTACATTTTCCTTATTTCGGATTGAATTACTTTATCATACTTTATCATACATGTTTAAAATAGACACATTCCCAATCGAGAAAGCAACCTACAATCTCACATGATGCCATGTATATTTTCTACACTTGGGCTCTTTAATAATTATGTGTAATAAACAAACCTTAGTTCATACCATGATGTCAAACTATACAAGAATAAATCCTTACAACATAAAAAAAATACAATCCCACTATTATCATGTATTCATTTCTTAGGAACTAATATTGGTCTCTTTATCATGCTACAAACAAATTCACCGTCATGCCGAGGAAACGATCAAGAATTAAACCAACACAGGAAGAGATAGAAGCTAAGAATGCAAAGAAAGCAATGGCTATGAGGGAACTTCGTGAGAAGAGGAAATTGGACACGATAAATGAAGACATACCAATTGAAGAGGAACCACAACCATCACAAAGAGATATGGTATTGGTGGCACAAAGAGAACGAATGCAAAAACTTTGTGGTATGAGAGATTTGAATACCATAGTTGGAGACACATCATTTACCACAAGTCAACATGTAGGGACACCATCTACCACATCTCAAGTTGAGAGTACATCATCACTCACATGTGATGAAGGAGGTACACCATCGTTCCCACCTCAACCTCAAGGTATGCCATCTATTCCATCTTCGATCGAAGGTATGCCATCTAACCCATCTCATTTAAATATTGATGAAATTCCTAATGTTGAGATGAATTTGCCTAACTTGACACCACCTAGAATTTTGCATAGAAAGCCAAAGTATTTGATTGATATTGATGAGAATATTTTGCAGCCAATGGAAGGTAAGATTCCAAAACGCACTTGTAGAAGATATGCTAATAAGATTTGGAGATTGTTCTTTGAAAAGTTAAATGAGACTGCAAGATGTCAACTATTCGTTGAAATGATGCGAAGTATAAAGTATAGGTCTATCATGAAGATTCTTGGGTTGAGAACATCAGAGGCTTCAAGTGAAAAATCTATTGTCAAGAATCTAATGAGTGCGTATGAGAGTGTGGGTAACACCTCACACACAAAAGATAGTAATGCAACACGGCGTGTGATTACATCGACTATAGTAAGTAGTCAAACGAGGAAAGCTCGTCTCATTAGAAAGACAAGTCAAGAATTGAGAATTAATAGGAAAACTTTATCAAGAGCCGTTGGAAGACGCCAAAGAATTGAGGACACTAATGCCAATGAATTATGGGCGTTCTCGGGGAGACTACCACGAAAAGATAAACCAATTGTTGAAGCATTGAGATCACTAATTGAAGACTTTTGGAAGAATTACACAAGGGTATCTCTGAATCAAAGGGATGTGGTAAGAAGGAGAATTGGTAGTCAGAACCGCGAGCCACATCCAAAGCATTTTTTGGATGAGACTCAAACACAGTTTTATGGTAAATTTCTAGAGAAGTATCCTCAAATTAAAATTTGTCAAAGATATTTTGAAATGCTAAAACCTTTCTATGTTAAGATAAATCACACACGCACTACTTGTTGTTGTAGATTACATATTGAATTTTCTAACCATTTTGATGCTTATAGGTCTATATGTTTAGATATGCATACTAACAATGATTTGTAGGGTTGTGCCATATGTGCCCCACCAACATCTTCAAGAGACTTCATATCAAGAATTTTATGTGAAAGAGAGGAAGGTCAAATATTCTACAAGAAATTATGCTTGGATGGCACATGTCATCGTTGCGGTGGCTTGCAACATTTGCCAATATGTGAACATATGGAAATAACACATGCGGTTGGAAATGAACTAGTAGAGTTTGGCAAGTATAAAACAGTGGCATACAATACAAAAGATGGTAAAGAAGCAAACAGGTGTGAATTAGTTATTGAAAAGATTCCAGTGTATCAGTTTATGCCTATATTTCGTGACAGCATAGTGTATGAGTATGCAAGACATGCCCATAGAGCTCGATGGTTGGACTTGCAATTCAAGTTATGCAAGGACACATTTCCAGTTGGTAGCATTGTTTCAGTCGTCAACTTTGCAGAGAACTACAGTCTACAGCCACAGCGTGAGGTGCAATCACAATATTACAACTCCACACAGGTTTCTATATTTGTGCACATCGCATTCATTCATGCGAATGATAGTACAGAGGATGACAGAAAGATCATAAGGGAGTATAATTTCTATATTAGTGATGATCGCACACATTCTACAGAGTTCGTGCAAGGTTACTTTCAGGTGTTCTACAATGATTTGGCTAGAAGGGGCATATCGTTCAGTCAGCATATCATATGGTCGGATAATTGTGCATCACAATTCAAGAACTCGTGGAATTTCTATTGGCTGAGTAGGAGGCATAATTTTACAGGTATTCAACATATGTGGAACTTTTGTGAGGCCGGGCATGGAAAGGGGGAGCATGATGGTGCAAGAGCATGTATCAAAAGAGCCATAGCACGAGAAGAGTTAAAGTATAAAGACAATGCAAAGTTGACAGATGCAAAATCGATTGTCGAGTGGTGTAATGCTTCCGTGGGTCCAGGTAATGAAGGTAAGTCTTTAGTTCATAGATTTTTTTGGTTGATAGATGATACTAACATTGCACCATATGAGGATTGTTGTACACTGACAGGATCAAATGAGATGCACTCTTTCAGAAGCTCAATTGCAGGTTCATGGAGTATCCATACACGAAAGATGTCATGCTTTTGTTCTTCCTGTATAATTCAAGTCTGGGATGAGTGCGAGTCAAAGGAGTGGGTTGACGAATGGCAGTTAAGTTATCTTAGCCCACTTGACACGTATCGACCCCCGACGGCACTGGAACTAACACAGATGGAATCGTCAGTTGACTTTGACCACATATCAGATTTAGTTCAACCAGGTAATATAGGGCACGTATATGCATCTAATTTCATCTAGTTCAACCAGGTAATGTCATCTTACTTTGTAGTGTTTTTGTAATGTTGACTAATTTCATTTAATTTGCTACACATATCAATGTAGGACACGTATATGCAGTTATTGCAGATGAAGATAATGAAGAGGGAACAGATTATTACTTATGTCGTTGTGTTGAGGCCAAAAAGAAATTGGAGGCCCCTGTTACAGATGGAGAAAACATCGAATACCCTACAGGATCAGTGGTTATTACTGGAACATGGCTTAGAAGATACCCACATAAGAGTGTTAATATTTGGCTATTTCAGGACTTTGACATGCATCGAAAGATTCTTCATTACTCGAACCTTGTCGTGGCATCCAATGTTCATTTGATAAAGTATCGGGGTAGACCTTTGAACAAAATATTGTGGAAGGTGCGTGAGTCTGACCATGAAGCAATACTTGACACAATAAAGAGTAGAGCAGATCCAGATGGTTCATTGGATTAATTTGTAAGTATTCACATTGATTTTGTAAAGTTATGTTACATTGAGTTGTAAGGATGCACATTAATTTGTAAGGTTTGTCTTTTTTTATTTCCTCCTGCATTTTTACACATATGTACACATTTTTACATCATCATGTTATGCATTTTTGGTGTCCTACTCCTGATGCGACCAAACTCATAACTCACCCTACTAGACACCATTTGATGATCTCCAACACTCTGGATCCAGGGCGCCCAATCATGATGATGACCTATATACCATTCTCCCAAGGCGCTCATAATGAATGAATGATAAGGAGCCCCTCAACCTCTATAATCAAGGTGATTTTAAGTCACTTTGAGTCATTTGGGGTCAGTTTGAGTCTTTGAGTCATGTTGCAAAAAAGTGTCAATGTTGTCAAGTTGCACAAAGCAACTTTTGCATTTTTGGTGTCCTGCTCATGATGTAACCAAACTGATTGTTCCAATGCATTCGAATGGGTACATTTACACTAGGCATGGTCCTGTTTTTCACCCAAACATGTCGAAACAGTCTGAGCTACATTGTACCAACGATATCCCTGAAGAGTCCAAAGTGTAAAAAGGCTGCAATCTTTGACGAGATGTTACTCGAAAACCATGTCACTTAGAAACATTCCGTCTAAGGCAATGCTATCATGTAGAGTGCCTCTACAATAACCTCTCTCAATTTTTTATAGCTCTGAGGCATTTACCCGTGGTGAAAGGTTTTCTGCTGCCCCAAAAATCGTCAGAAGGAGGCAGTGTAAAGTTGCAAAGGGGTGTAACTTTTGTCCTGCTCCTGTTGCGACCAAACTGACTATTCCAATGCTTCCGAATGGGTACATTTATGCTAGGCATGGTCCTATTTCTCACCCAAACATGTCAAAACAGTCGGAGCTACATTGTACCGACGATATCCCTAAAGAGTCCAAAGTGCAAAAAGGCAGCAATCTTTGACGAGATATTACTCAGAAATCATGTCACTTAGAAACATTCTATCTAAGGCAACATGATCACGTAGAGTGCCTCTACAATAACCTCTCTCAGTTTTTTATAGCTCTTAGGCATTTGCCCGTGGTGAAAGGTTTTCTGTTGCCCCAAAAATCGTCAGAAGGAGGCAGTGTAAAGTTGCAAAGGGGTGTAACTTTCGTCCTGCTCCTGATGCGACCAAACTGACTGTTCCAACGCGTCCGAATGGGTACATTTATGCTAGGCATGGTCCTATTTCTCACCCAAACATGTCGAAACAGTCGGAGCTACATTGTACCGATGATTGACCTGAAGAGTCCAAAGTGCAAAAAGGCAGCAATCTTTGACGAGATGTTACTCAGAAATTGTGTCACTTAGAAACATTCTGTCTGAGGCAACGTGATCATGTAGAGTGCCTCTACAATAACCTCTCTCAGTTTTTTATAGCTCTGAGGCATTTGCCCGTGGTGAAAGGTTTTCTGTTGCCCCAAAAATCGTCAGAAGGAGGCAGTGTAAAGTTGCAAAGGGGTGTAACTTTTGTCCTGCTCCTGATGTGACCAAACTGACTGTACCAACACGTCTGAATGGGTACATTTATGCTAGGCATGGTCCTATTTCTCACCCAAACATGTCGAAACAGTCGGAGCTACATTGTACCGATGATATCCCTGAAGAGTCCAAAGTGCAAAAAGGCAGCAATCTTTGACGAGATGTTACTCAGAAATCGTGTCACTTAGAAACATTCCGTCTGAGGCAACGTGATCATGTAGAGTGCCTCTACAATAACCTCTCTCAGTTTTTTATAGCTCTGAGGCATTTGCCCGTGGTGAAAGGTTTTCTGTTGCCCCAAAAATCATCAGAAGGAGGCAGTGTAAAGTTGCAAAGGGGTGTAACTTTCGTCCTGCTCCTGATGCGACCAAACTGACTGTTCCAACGCGTCTGAATGGGTACATTTATGCTAGGCATGGTCCTATTTCTCACCCAAACATGTCGAAACAGTCGGAGCTACATTGTACCGACGATATCCCTAAAGAGTCCAAAGTGCAAAAAGGCAGCAATCTTTGACGAGATGTTACTCAAAAATCGTGTAACTTAGAAACATTCCGTCTGAGGCAACGTGATCACGTAGAGTGCCTCTACAATAACCTCTCTCAGTTTTTTATAGCTCTTAGGCATTTGCCCGTGGTGAAAGGTTTTCTGTTGCCCCAAAAATCGTCAGAAGGAGGCAGTGTAAAGTTGCAAAGGGGTGTAACTTTCGTCCTGCTCCTGATGCGACCAAACTGACTGTTCCAACACGTCCGAATGGGTACATTTATGCTAGGCATGGTCCTATTTCTCACCCAAACATGTCGAAACAGTCGGAGCTACATTGTACCGACGATATCCCTAAAGAGTCCAAAGTGCAAAAAGGAAGCAATCTTTGACGAAATGTTACTCAGAAATCGTGTCACTTAGAAACATTCTGTCTGAGGCAACGTGATCACGTAGAGTGCCTCTACAATAACCTCTCTCAGTTTTTTATAGCTCTTAGGCATTTGCCCGTGGTGAAAGGTTTTCTGTTGCCCCAAAAATCGTCAGAAGGAGGCAGTGTAAAGTTGCAAAGGGGTGTAACTTTCGTCCTGCTCCTGATGTGACAAAACTGACTATTCCAATGCATCCGAATGGGTACATTTATGCTAGGCATGGTCCTATTTCTCACCCAAACATGTCGAAACAGTCGGAGCTACATTGTACCGACGATATCCCTGAAGAGTCTAAAGTGCAAAAAGGCAGCAATCTTTGACGAGATGTTACTCAAAAATCGTGTCACTTAGAACATTCCGTCTAAGGCAACGTGATCACGTAGAGTGCCTCTACAATAACCTCTCTCAGTTTTTTATAGCTTTGAGGCATTTGCCCGTGGTGAAAGGTTTTTTGTTGCCCCAAAAATCGTCAGAAGGAGGCAGTGTAAAGTTGCAAAGGGGTGTAACTTTCGTCCTGCTCCTGATGCGACCAAACTGACTATTCCAACGCGTCCGAATGGGTACATTTATGCTAGGCATGGTCCTATTTCTCACCCAAACATGTCGAAACAGTCGGAGCTACATTGTACTGACGATATCCCTGAAGAGTCCAAAGTGCAAAAAGGCAGTAATCTTTGACGAAATGTTACTCAGAAATCGTGTCACTTAGAAACATTTCGTCTAAGGCAACGTGATCACGTAGAGTGCCTCTACAATAACCTCTCTCAGTTTTTTATAGCTCTTAGGCATTTGCCCGTGGTGAAAGGTTTTCTGTTGCCCCAAAAATCGTCAGAAGGAGGCAGTGTAAAGTTGCAAAGGGGTGTAACTTTCGTCCTACTCCTGATGTGACCAAACTGACTATTCCAACGCGTCCAAATGGGTACATTTATGCTAAGCATGGTCCTATTTCTCACCCAAACATGTTGAAACAGTCGGAGCTACATTGTACCAACGATATCCCTGAAGAGTCCAAAGTGCAAAAAGGCAGCAATCTTTGACGAGATGTTACTCAAAAATCGTGTCACTTAGAAACATTCCGTTTGAGGCAACGTGATCACGTAGAGTACCTCTACAATAACCTCTCTCAGTTTTTTATAGCTCTGAGGCATTTGCCCATGGTGAAAGGTTTTCTGTTGCCCCAAGAATCATCAGAAGGAGGTAGTGTAAAGTTGCAAAGGGGTGTAACTTTCGTCCTGCTCCTGATGCGACCAAACTGACTGTTCCAACGCATCCAAATGGGTACATTTATGCTAGGCATGGTCCTATTTTTCACCCAAACATGTCGAAACAGTCGGAGCTACATTGTACCGACGATATCCCTGAAGAGTCCAAAGTGCAAAAAGGCAGCAATCTTTGACGAGATGTTACTCGAAAACTGTGTCACTTAAAAACATTCCGTCTGAGGCAACGGGATCACGTAGAGTGCCTCTACAATAACCTCTCTCGATTTTTTATAGCTCTGAGGCATTTGCCCGTGGTGAAAGGTTTTCTGCTGCCCCAAAAATCATCAGAAGGAGGCAGTGTATTAAGTCAGGATGAAAGCCTATTCACTCTAGGTGCCTGTTTTTGACCAAATCACACATGCGCCTTGAACAACTCTGTCTTCAAGGCACTTTTCTCTAATCTCTGTAACTCTCCAAATCCACTAAGGCGCAAATTTTACCTCTTGGGCTCAAGATATAGGTTCTTCATCCAAGGCGCCAGAATGGTCCAAAGGCGCATTTCACCTCTAACCTCACCTCTGACCTTACTTGGAGGCGCTAAACCTTTTGACATTTCAAGTAACTTCAAGAGAACTATTTTTCCTTAAGGTGGTTCACTCCTTGCAATTGGATGTATGGTACTTGTAACTCATTTGATTGACTTTGTAATGTTTCTTCTTCTTACAGAGTAGATAAGGATGATATAAGCTTACTTCATGAATCGGAGTAGAAATCTCTCTTGGACTTGCTGGGTGAAAGGACTTGAACTTGAAGGACTTGAAGTTGATGAAGTTATCCTTCATGATGGCCTTTGACATTACCTTCTCAGAGTGTAGATGATAACACCTTCCTTGGATAAAGTGGATAACCTCTGACCTAAACTTTGAAGCTTGATGAATCTTGAAGATTGGGTTTCCTCCTACTCCCCTTCTGGGCTCTACTCCATCAAAGGCGTATTTAGTTGTCCAAGGCGCCAACATTCACTCAGGGGCTCCCAAAGAGAAAGTTTACAACTCTAAGGCGCTAAACTCTTATGCAAAAATGGTCATCATCAAAGGCGCAAAAATGGGTCTCTGGGCGCCAATCTCTACAAGACATTCCATCTCATTGCTCTCCTCCATTACAAGTGCTCACTTACCTCAATCTTGGGCACATACCAACATCCCAACATCCAAATCACCTAGGTGCTCAAAACCTTCAAGACTCAAGGCGTATTTTATGATCAAACAAGTTATCTCTTGAACAAGGCGATCATAGTCTCATCAGGGCGTTAATCATCATCATGAGCGCTCATATTGTTCTAGGTGCACAGTTATCTCTGGAATGCTCAAGGCGCTCAAGGCACACATACCCTTCTCTAGGCTAGTTTACACTTATTCAAGGCACTCATTCCAAACTTACATGAACTCCTCATTACAAGACACACAAACTAGATGATCCTAGGGCATAAGGGCGCTCATAGGAGTTGTTATGTGTCATTTTGGCCAAGGTTTTCTGGAGCAGTGAAGACATTAGGAAGGGGATGATCGTTTGGATAGTTTTGAATGCTTTATTTATCCTTGTTTAAACTAGGCGCTCACTGAGGATTGGAGTAGCCTTTGCACCCTCACATCACGTTAGTCGGCGTTTCAGAGGCAATCATAGTATAGGAAGATTTGCGCCTTGAAGAAGAGAGTTATCTGGTGAGCACTTAGGAGTTCTGGTGCCTAGGGGAAAGGTCTAGGTAGAGCGCCTTCAGACTTTGACAGTGAAGTGCCTTAAGGAGTTGGATGATGTTTTTTCCTAGAGTGGAGATGATGTTTTTAGCGCCTTAAGGATGATGATGGAGCGCCTTGGAGTCAGGTTAGTCTGGAGCACCTTAAGAAGGTAAAGCACTTCAAATGTAAACACAAGTGTTTTGAGCGCCCTAATGAGAAGTTGTCTTGGCACCATAAGTTGTTCAAACGAAGATATGCGCCTTGGATAGTTGCAAAGACCTAATTTAGCGTCCAAGGTTGGAAGACTCTTTGTGAGCGCCCAGTGTTTGAAAGCTCTTTGTGTTTGGTGCATTAAAATGAATTTGGCACCTAAGTAATATTGAAACACTCAACTGAGCGCCTAAAGCCCATGAGAGAAGTGATATGCGCCTTGATAGGAATATCATGGAAGATGAGTTTACTAAATGGCACCTTGAAT
The DNA here is from genome assembly GCA_027924645.1 of Cunninghamia lanceolata. Classification (NCBI taxonomy): domain Eukaryota; kingdom Viridiplantae; phylum Streptophyta; class Pinopsida; order Cupressales; family Cupressaceae; genus Cunninghamia; species Cunninghamia lanceolata. Next base: position 9,247,979 of record BSBN01000082.1, read on the forward strand.
GACTTGGTTGATTAAGTGTTTTAGGGCCTAGATATGGGATGAATCATTGAGTGCCTTTGGTTGAGATGATGTCAGCACCTTTGAGATTATAACACCTTGGAGTCAAGTTCGAAGGAGCACCTTGAGAAGGTAAAACACTTCAAATGTTTTCAAGGAATTGGAGAAGTCACTTAGTGCCTAGAAGGAATTCCAGAGCAAGAGGGTTGGAGTGCCTTGAGCTTCAAGTCAGATATGCGCCTAGACCTCTACCCTTTAGCAAGTTGAAGCCCTCTGAGCCTTGACAAAGTGAGAATGCCTTATAGTGAATATGCGCCTTGGGCAAGGTTGAATACAAAGTTGAGGAGTATATCATAATGAGTAAGTGCACTGTAGGGTTAGATGATAAAGACTAGTGCCTTGAGTGTCTTGGTCAAAATTTTGACGTGAGAAGTCTTGCAAGATCAAACACTGGAGTGCGCCTTAGAGAGAACCTATTGATCCTTTGCTTTGACAAGATTTGGGCGCCAGAATGATCCTTAATAAATGGAATGTATCTACACCAATTTTGTGCCTTTAGGGAAGTGATGGTGGCCAGAATGATCCTTAATCTCATGTTTGTGCGCCTAGGTCTAGAAGCAAGATTTGAGCGCCTTAGGATAGGGTTTTTTGCACCTTGTCTTGGAGAGTGAATTTGCGCCTTGGATGATGTTGAAGTGCCTTGGGATGAAATGCACCCAAACTTACAGAGGGCCTTCAGTGAGGGAGTTGAAGAGAGTGCTTAGAGGAAGGATAGCCTTAAGATCAAACTAAGTACATAGAAACCTAAGATTAGCGCCTTATTTGAAGTTATACACCTATTCTGGCGCCAGAGAGTGAGTTTGAGTGTGAAGAAGTGAATGTCTGCGCCTTGAAGGGGATACAAAGGGAAGATGATGCACCTTGATGGGTTGATGATGGAAATTTGCGTTTTGGAGCTAAATGTGCACCTTGAATCTAAATGATATTTGAGTGCTTAGAGGTAAATAGGGGCGCCTTTGAGAATTCTTTGTGCTTTAAGGAATGGATTGTGGCGCTTTGGACTAAGGTAAGTCCTGAGCACTTCCAATGATTTTAAGGAGTGCCTTGAAGGAGATAGTACCTAGAGAAGAAAAGATGTCAAGTTTTAACACCTTGGAAGAAATTCCAGATAGTGGCGCCTTCACAGGGTTTTCCAAGTTGGCGCCTTGGTTTGGGATGATCATGCTAAGAAAGAAAATGCGCCTTCAACAAGGTCACATCAAGTCCAACATGTCAATACTCTTCATCACTAACATCATGTTGAAATTTCAAGGCATCTATCCATTCAAGTTCTCCGAGGAATATCTTGCAAGTAACTTCAAGTTCTCCGAGGAATATCAAATGAAGAATGAGTTAGCCTATTCCTCATTCCTAGAGGCTAATTCAAAATAATGAGGGAATGAATTGGTTTTTGACTAACTTAACTTTTGTTTTTTGCAGGATCAAAGTCAGAAACTTGAAATTAGTTAAGTCTGGATGCTAAACTTGACTAAGGCAGGACTCCTAGAGTCAGGGCACACTTTCTTGCTTGCTCAATGTCAAATGTGCACCTAACCAAGAATCATGGAGCTTTGAAGCACTTTAATCACATCAACTAGGGCGCCTAAGTGCATAGAGGTACAATGAATCTTTTGGAGAACATGGATAGACAACTAAGTCTCCAACTTGAGTCTTCTAAGTGAATTGGATGATGAAGAGAGTCTAGTCATTTTGGGCGCTAGTATCAGGATGAATCATCCAAAATGGGTGCCTAGAACTAGAAGGCGCCAATGCATGAGTTCAAGGATCCTCCATTGGAGCGCCTAGCCCAGATGGCTATAGATTGAAAGTTTTAAAGCTAAGTGATGTCTCTTAGGTGAATTCCTAGCCCAGGTGCATGTGTTGGGAAAAACTCTTTGGCTCTGGCGCCTAGAATTGGGAGCTTTGTAAGATGCACCAATTGATGAAACATTTCCATTTTGCGCCTAGAATAGAACTCTCTCACATAGTTGAAATTGACTTGATAGAAGGAGATAAGTCTTAAGGACTAGTTTGGCGCCTCACTTGCCTATCTCACCTTTGAAATGCGCTTTGGTTGATGATCATCATTGATGGCGCCTAGTGAAATGTAAAGCTATTTGCATCTCCAGAGGATCAAAATTGGATTAGGAGATCATCCTTACAGTTGAGATTGACAGAGAAGTGTTAAAGGAATCACTTCAAATGGGCGCCTAAGCTAGTTGAGGCGCATATCAATTCCACTGTAACTCCAGACTGACGCTTAGGATCCAGTCATCTCCTAAGGCGCAGTTCCATTCACCCATGACCTCGCTTGGCGTCTAAAACTTGGAAACTCCTTTGGAAAGCTCCTGTTGCGCCTAGAAGATGAGTTTGGGATATCAACTTGCAAAAGGCTTAGAAACTCTTCAAAGATGTTAGGCACAATCCCATGGCACTGGAGCTTAGTTTTGGCGCCGTCAAGGAATAGCACATGAAGGAACTTGGGAGGTCAGGTGCTTGTAAAAGGGAACACCTTGGAACATCTTCCAGAGGTTGAAGTAGTAAGAAAACATCAAGTGAGTCTAGGCGCACTCCCTTGTGTGAATAGTTTAGCTCTGGCGCCTAGCCACAGAGTGAGCCAGAAGAAGTAGTTTGGACATTAGAAGATAGGCGCTCATTCTACAATGAAGCATTCCACCTTCCTAATCAACAAAGACTTGCAAGAATTGACAAAGGAAGCTAAGGCGCACCTTCTACTTGTTTCCACCTCCAAAATGCACCTAACCTTGAAAGGGGGTTCAAAGATGTTTGTTAGACCTTTTCACTCAAGGCGCTCACCTTAGGCGCACTTTCTAAGTCCTTGTCACCTCAAGGAAACACCTAGTTTGGAAGGCGCTTGCCCTATTCTCCACTCCTTTCAATTGGCGCCTAGAACACAGAATGCATGAAAGGAGCGCCTAGACTCCAGAGGGCTCATTTGGGCGCCTAGCATTTAAAACACTTTCATAATGATGATGTTTTGGCACCTACTCTTGGAAACAATCCAGAGCATCCATAAACTCTAATTGGTGCCTAATGTTGACAAGGCACAACTTCAGGAGGAGGTCACCTCAACTTGGCGCCCAAGTCAGAAAAACTTGTAAATCCTACAAATATGCGCCTACCTTGTGAGGTGATGAGTTGAACATTCCAAATCTTCAAATGTTGCTCAAGTAAGGAAGACATTGTAACATCAAGGCTTCAAGGCCTGTCCTTGTATTTCCATTGAATGAGTTGTACTTCATGCTATTGAAAGCATTTTCCATGTAATAAGACATTGCAAGTTGATTGAATCAAGTAACAAGACAAGTACCCAACTCTAATGTTGTTTCATTCAAATAGTTATCTTGATGTATATCTTTATGTTATTGAAGTAGTTGATGAATTGTTAGCAAGTAAAAGTGTTTAAGTAAGGCAAATTTTTCGTAGAACTAGTTGGGTATCTTACACTTACACCATGCCTATCCATCAAACATCACAATGCAATCAAAATCCTAACAACATGCCCATGATCCAAGATCAAGTGCAATCATGCAAAGATATTATCAATCACAAGCCTATTAAGAATGAACTAGAGTCTTATAGTACCATACTTTTCCATCAAACACCATCATGTAATCCATGGCCTATCAAGCCTATCAAAGAAAATGCAAACATCCTATGTAATACAATCAAACTTTAAATATTTGAAGTAGCCATCTACAAATATCCATTCAAAAGTGGATTTATAATGCAAGTATGGACGCCATCAATAAAAAAGATTTGTATTAACCAAATATCCATATACGCATACATCAATATCTGTCGATATAAGTATAACATATATACAAAATAGCCATATAGGCTTACAATAATGCCATATAGGCATACAATGTCAACTATGTACAATACAAAATATATGTCCACAAATGCCATATAGGCATACAATAGAGGAACACAATAAAAAGTCATTCCCCTCTAGCTGGTGAAGAGAATAAATCACGAGCAGCCTTTGATCTTCTAGGGGATGGAGACATGCATGTGGGTGGTCTACTACGAACCCGAGGGCTACTCCTCCTATTTAGTTCTTCCTGCACCTTTACCTGTTACAAAAAAAAGTATAGATATTAATATATAGAAATTACATGTTATAAAAAAATGAAACATTTAACAAAATAATCACTTACCGCTAACATATAATCTGTCTCCTCGCTTGCCTCAGTAGCAGGAATAGGCCCTGGTGATGTCATGTCCTATAGAAACCATCCAGATAGAAATTAAACTTCAAATCAATAATCTTTTGATTTTTCAAAAATAGACAACTATAACAATGAATGTAAATTGAAATTTACTAATCTGCCTCATACCCCTGTCAATGCCATAGAGCTATGAATCGTAGAGGCCACACCCTGCTCCATTGCCCTATGAACATGGGGAGGTGTATCCGCAGCCTGCATCATCTGGAAATAAAACAACATTATTCAATTACGAAAACTATAATAGTGATGCAAATCATGGCTCCTAACATACACACATGCTCATCTAAACATGGAAGTACACACAATAAAACACACAAATCACATACAAAAATTTAGTAAGTACAATTCATTCATTAAACTATTTATTTTATTACCTCCGTAAAGCTTTGAAGTCCACCACCGCTGGCAGGTGTTGCCATGAAATCTACAGTGTTAACCTATTCAACATCCAAAATCAGAAATTAGAATACCATTCATATAATGATGCTATTCACATGTAATATTTATAATTGTTTACTAATTACATACCTCGACAGTAGATGATCTAGTGAAAAATGTAGGTGGAGAACCACTGAAAACTGCATCGACGCTATGACCCTGAAATTTCATTAAAATCATCAATTTAAATTAGTTAATCTTGTATTTCAAAAATAAAATTTAATAAATTAAATTTGATAAAATTGTTAATATTTACCTGAGTATCAAGGCCGAAAGTCTCACTCAGGAGGGTATCTGTCATCACCATCTGCTCAGCTGCAGATGTAGCCTGTGCACCTGCGTCCTGACTGTCCATGGGGTCATAACCACAGGCTGACCTGCAAGCCTGGCAAGTATGCGGTGGGACCCTACTCCTCGCACTATCTCCCAACCCACTCTGTGTTGCAGGATCGGCATGCTCTATGATGCTCTAGGTCAAGGCACTAATCGACCTCAGTGTATCGACCTCAACACTCTCCTTCACAATGGAAGGGATAGAAACATGCTCGTGGGCTGGTCTGCTGATTACTCGTCTCACTACCCGCTGTGGGTCAAGACGTGTCCCTGGTCTATCCTGTGCTGAGCCCCCACCTCTACCCTGGAAGTCCCGCATATCAAAATAGTTTGGCACTTTATTGAGGACAAACTCGGAGTAGAGTTTCCTCAAAAAGTATTGCGGGACCTCATTGTTATTGCATGGAGGATGGTCAAAAACCATCCACCACCTCTGCCCGAAATTGTCCCTTATCGCTTGGTTGTTGCACCAATGGATAGGGAACCTCTTGCATGTAATGGGTGGAGGTTGATTTGTTTGTGGGTTTGTGAAAATTGAACACAAGTCTACTTTTGTAATTTGTAATTTTTTGACATCTTGGTATGACAATTTATCTGCATAGTAATCTCTAAACTCTCTCTTTTTATCGGTCCAACTAGTTATTTGCTTGCTAATTGAATTTACATTTGATAACATAGACTCAAGAGATTCGGCAAGCGTGGACCTATGCAAGGTTGAAGTGGAAGGATCTTTCAACCTTGCAATTATATCTTCAATTTGTTTTTTGTTGTTTTCAATTTCCCCCATTATATTATCTTGTGTTCCAGGGGCATGTCGAGGAATGAATGGAGGAGGTTGTTGTTCTGCAGGTATTTCTTCCTCAAGATTTTGTGGATTTTGAGGAGGAGGAGGAGGTGCATTAACATTTCCTACAATTAATAAAATATACATCAAAAATCAACAAAAACCTACCTATTTAGGAAGAAATTCAAACAAAAAAACAAAGATAACTCACCCCTTTGGCGTGCTCGACGTCACGGCGGCATTTCGGTGATGAATCGACAAGTCTTTTGTGTTGAATGGCGTTTTGTAGAACGCGAGCGCGTTTTTGAAGGGTTTTAAGCCGCGGGCGGAGGAAAAACTCACATTGAAATAAAATGACAGCGGTTTTTTTTTATATATAGCACTTTATAACGCGAGCGCGTTATAACGCACTCGCGTAATGGCTCGGCAATGACGAGCCTAAGGCTTGTCATTGCCAAGCCATAACGCGAGCGCGTTATGCCTTAAATTTTTTTGAAAATTTTTTGGCCACTTTTTGGCCCCCCATCTTTTTGCACTTACCCATCTATGTGGTGCCAAAAGTGCATTTATTCTGATTAGTGTGTAGTTTGTGTTGGTGTAGTGTTTCTAGCATTTGTGAAACATGTTATACATGCTCATCCCAAGTCTTACTGAAGGTGAGCATGTCATCCAAATGATCATGAAGGAGTTGGTGAAAGCATGATGTCATGTCCACCCATATACACATATACAAATGGGCATAAACACAAAGAAACTAGCTTTTTTTTTGTTACAACACTTAAAAACTAAAGGTTACACTTCTCATGTTAGTGAATTATGAACACTCAAACTTATTGCACATAAAATCAGAATGAGAGCACACCATTCAAGACAAAGAGAAACAATAACAAAAATAGGTGTGATGGAACCCCATTCATAACACCCTAGGAAAGTGAAGATAATCTAACATGGTGTCAACATTATTAAGCATGGTACCACAAAGGGGAGATCTCACATGAATATTTTTCTTCTAATCTTCCTAAGAGGAAGTGATAAATCCTCGTTGACTTATAATGACTTGACCAATAACTTTTAAGAGTCCAAAAATAAACAAACAAACAAACCTAATTTAACACTAAATCTAACCAAGTATCTGGCATTATTTAATAGTCCTTAAACTCAATTTATAATTAAATAAAATTAATGTAAAATATTTTGACCCAAAATATGGCTTACAATAAATTCATGAAGTAAATAGATAGTTATGGACTACATAGATAAATCAACTTAAAGTTGGCTAAGTTATGATACACATTTCTACATTAATCAAAAAGCAAAAATCATTAATTATTATTCTATTCTACATTTTTTTTTAAATAAATTATATCTATTTGCTTCCTTCAATATAGTTTAAGTAATAATTACTTTTCTAGTTTATTTCTTGTTATTTAATCTTGAAATTAAAACATAAATGATAACACATAATAAATAAATCAACATAAATTCATGCCACTTAAATAGGCCACAAAATAAGATATTAGTCAGCTATAAAATATATAGCTCTAACTAATCAAATAATAACACAAACCCATCATTTACCCTCCAATATCATTTTACAAGATTTAATCATAATCCAAGGAGCAAGGAAAGAATTGCAATAAATTTCCTATTATCTAATTATAGTATTTAGATATGTTGTAGCAAAACACCAATAAATTCTACATTATTTTTAGTTACTAAATTTTCTAACCTCATACACTAAATTGTGGTTCACAATGATATTGTAGGTATCCTCTTGCCATGAACTTAGGGTTATTGATGTCTATTGAAATTTTTCCTTTTCCTCAATATTAGCTAAGTGTGAGTATACAAAATAATCAAAACTTAGGAATAAGAGGTCAAATTCTCGAAGACTTCCTCTTGCAATTATATGCTTATAATACAATTATAGTTATTCCATATCAACCATGCACAACAATAATTATCAATCATACCAAGAGATTATAGTGTTACCTTACAAATTTATTTGATGCAACACTACTTCATCAGAATAAACAAATTTGCATAATAGAGTATAGTGACTTTATACAATCAATTAGTACACTATGATTGTATACTACCAATATATAATGATATTACACCACTCATAAATACAACATCAAGCCAACAAGTTAATTATCACTAGTATATTTATATTTAAAAATATATATCTAAAGTACGATGAGAGATATCCTTCTAGAGGCAATGTAAATAGAGATGAATGTATGTCTTTTCATATGTTATTCCATGTAATGTTTCTTTCTTTGATCTTAGTGGATATGGCTTCTTTGAAACTGGCATCCACCTTCCTTTCCATCCCTCTTGCATTTTATTTTTTTTATTTTTTTTTATTCCTTTCAACTTCTCTTTTTTCATATTTTTATTTTTATTAGAATCTTATAAAATTTCATAGAATTTGAATATGTTTATGAATCTTTCAGCTCTTGTTCTCCATCCATGTTTTGAATTAGGAATGCCTCTCAGTGTAAGTAGCAATATAAAATGGACAATGACTTAGTTATATAGAGATTCCACAAAAGTTGAGCAAGCATGAAACTTAGCATGAGCCTTCAAATATTAAGCAATTCAAAGAGGCACAAAAAGCATTTGAACAAGCAATTATTTTTTTGTATATTTCATACATGGCTCAAGAAAGTAAGAATCAAGGTGGGGCATAATCAAATCCAAAATAACAACCATCTGAAATAATGTGTAAAATAATAAACACCAATGGGATAAATCAAGGCACTGCCATCTTTCACAATGGTGTGCCATTTACAAGCTAGGCAAAATGAAATAGAGAAGGCACCACAACAGAGATTATTAATTAAAAAATGGACCTAAAATCAACAATTTTGTGATGGAAAATATGATTGGAGGGCATTCAAAAAAACATATGGAAATAGATTTGATATAAAAGCTATTATTATAGTCACCCAAGTAAACTTCCATGCCAAATATCAATTCAAGTGAATTGTTTGACAAAATGCCTCATGAAATGTGTACCTACAACAAAGTCATGCAATTTATTTGACCAAATGTTTCAAATAAATACAAGTGTAAAGAGGTATAGGAATTGTTGGATGATACACCTCCAAGAATAGTGAGATAAATATCAAAAAAAATGAAATGACTTTATAAAACTTTAAATAAAAACTCAAATACATTAAATACTTTCAAGACCTTTTTGATATAGTACATGAGTTAGTCTCATCATGTAAAATGAGGTTGTAATCACACAAGTACATCCTAGAGTAAAATTATCATAACTTAGTCAAAACACAACATTTTTCTAACTTCTAATATGAAATGGAAAGAGGACTTAAAGTACTATATAACTTAGAAATATTTTTGCAAAATATGCAATGGTTTATGAATAGAAAAAGGTCTAAGAGTCTACATGACAGGCTGCTACAAAATTGTTGTAAAACAATCCACTAGATGTATTCATAGAGAATGAGAGACATATGTTTAAAGCTAAAATTTAATTAATTTTTCTAACACTTACTTAAGAACAACATATCAAAATTTAGGCCAACCGAGCTGATCAATAAAAAGTTATGATCAAAACTTTGTTTTCTACTACCTCAAAAAGTAAAGCATTGTAAAACAGTCCTATAGATTTAATCATATAGAACCATAGACATATAATTAAGAGATAAAATTTAAAGAGTTTTTCTATTACTTAGTTTAGAATAACATAACTAAAAAATAAACCTAAATGGATCCAAGCTGAGGAAGGAGTTAAGTATACTGTGGAGGATAGAAAATTTGTTGACTTGGATTTGTTTGTTTCTACTACTAAAAACTAACCCCAATTGGAGAAGGGAAAGGTTGTGTCCACTGGTGTTAAAGATAAGAAAGTTTTGAGTGTGAGAAGGTCAAACATAATTACTGGTATCCAGACTCCTAGTATTAAAGGGATTGATATCTCTAGTGACTCCCAGTTTGAAGAAGAAAATATGGAGGAGGAGAGTAATGTGACTCTAGAGGTTTCTAACCACGAGGGAGAGGGCAATAGTTTGTTTCTAGAAATAAATAAACCTAACTCTAAAGAATATATGGATGGCCCACTTTAGGAGCCACCTGCTGGTACGAGGGGATGTGATTTATGTGTGTAAATTACCAATGAGGTGATTTCCCTAAAAGCCAAGATAGTTGAACTATAGAGCAATTGGAAGGTCATGGCATGTTTTAGTACCAAAGTTATGTATCGATCAGCTACTACTTATCTATGTTGTAGGACCTCAAACTTAAAAAGTATGGGATTGGGACCAACTGTATGGGGCAATATGAAGAAATCTATAAATTTCTTACGAAATATTGAGCAAAGATTTGACAGTAATTTCTTGTGTTTTGTTTTGGTCTGTTGGTTTTTTATTAAGTATGTTTTGAACTATGTTGTGTTTATGCTATCTATTTTCTATTAAGGCACTATCTTTGGCCAGCTGTGGCTTTTTTGCTGAGCCCTGGGGGTTGTTTTTGTAAAGGGATTAGGACCCTCTTTTCATGCTTGCTTAATCAAAAATATAATTAAAAAATTAGGCCAAACTAGTTGACCAACTAAAAGTTATGGTTAATACATTGTTGTCCTCTATCTCAAAGCAAAAAATTGTTCAAGTAAGAAAAGTGCATACATATTTCAAACCTTCACAATGAAATTTTCATCCATAAAGTAGTTCATATCTACAACACAAATATCCACAAAGCCTTTCATGACCATGGATATCTCTCCACCCATCCGTAGGACTTGCATACTAGTCCACCCCCAAGCTAAGAGACTACCAAGAAATTGGCTACACAAACACATTGAGAAAATACAAAACATACATCTACCCATAAGATCAACTCACACGTAATGGATCTTCAAAATATCCATGAATAGGGAGAGATGAGGGGACACACTAACATCTTGGGGAAGAAGAATATGTAATAACCATCTCCACAACCTCCAAATCCACAACTCTTCAAGAAACAATCACAACTAAATAATAAAACCCTACAAAACTCATGGCCATGATCATATACAAAAATTTTCCATCTTCACAAAACCCAACAACCATAACTCTCCAAGAAATCTCCATAACCATCCTCTATAATTAACAAATAACAAGGGCACTCATGCCCAACAAATCACAAGAATAATTTCACAAGAAATCTCCACAACCATCCTCCAAAATTCATAAATCACAAGGGCATGCCCAACAAATCACAAAAATCATTCCCAAAGAGAGGGTCCACACCTCTCTCAACCCTAACGAGGAAGATCCACACCCAATACAACCCAAATATTAAACACACAAAGAAGATTCTACTCTCATAAACAAGAAATTTCATATAAATACTATCAATCAAATTATTTTCCATTTGCACAAAGAATTTAAATCAAATGACCAGAGTGCTCAAACCCTACCTCATGCTTCTACCATGTTAGGAGAATCCTTGATCCAAAATCTTCTATGTCTCTCTCCAAACTCCAATGCTCATCCAAAACCCTTCTCTTTCCAAAATCATGAACTATTTCACAATAACTCCCCAAGAACAAGAAAGTTAATTTATTTTTAAAAAACCAAAAAAAAACAAGAAAAAGATCCCTCAACATGCAAAAAAAATAATAGCATAAAATATCCCAAGAGAGTAGAGGTGAGGAGAGAGAGAAATTGTAACTCCAAAATCTTATCTAAATAGAATATTATAACTCCCAATCTTGTCACCCTTTAATAATAGCCAAAAACATTATGCGGATCAAGATTTCAACCATGTATCCTCTCAAAACTATCCATACACTATTTTCCTAAAGTATCTAATCAATATATGCATCTGTAAGACAAGGAACATACTAAACTAATGAGGACAAAGCATTCCGGGCATATTGTAACACATCAAAACTTGAGATGTCGCATTGTAGGACACCAAAACATTTGAAACTCTTAGGAAAGAACTCATACATCATTATACATGTATTCCTAGATCCGCACATACTCATTTATCATTTCTAGGGAAAAACAGAGACTTGACTCAAGTATATTGTAATCCAGAGGATAGTCATATGTAATTCTTCACTAACTGACTTAAATACCTTATATGGTACAAGAGATAAGAAAGATTTGCATCCGGTTCAAACTTGAGATACATTAGGGCATGTAAAATCTTCGTACAAGCTCCTATAGATGATCTATATACTTTCCATCTTCCGCAAGTGCCCAAATATGTGCTTATGATAACAACTTAGACATCTAGAACTAACTGTATTACTTCTGTCATTTTGATAACTAACCTTGTAGACCCTCAGAACACTTGATACTACAAGATAGCATGCATTGTACATCCCTAAGCATGTCCTCAAAATCTCATGGTAACAACTTCTCTTCTAGAGGAATGTGGAGCACTCCAATAGGTCTCCACCATTGCTTTACTATGTTTCAGGACTATCTAAAACTCTGTTACTGATAAATTTCTTTGTTGAAGGTGTAAAGACCTAAAATATTGGATATAGAATGTTAATATCAATATCAACTTATCATCTGAACCGCAAGACTAAATATTGCTTTGTGGAGGAATGCAAACCAAAATACTACGACTCTACCTTAGGATATACACTATGAAGGCCTTAACCAAACTTCTGCAACTTTTCTCTAAGTGCAGTGCTTCAAACTAATAGGATATCATTGTAGATATATATAAAACATCTTAGAATAGGTTTACACACCTCTACAACACATTTAGACATCAAGAAGATTATCATTCTTATACTTTCCAACAGTTTTCTCCATCTGGTAGATCTTCTGGAATGACCTCCCTTAAGCATGTTGATCCTATGTCTTTAACGTAGTCAAACTGTATCTCTCAAATCTTCCACTATCCATCAATTTCAACCATCTCTAGCCTTAGGTTGACACATATAGAGTTGACATCAATGACAATACATATTGCCAATAATCTCCTCCTTTGTCATTGATGGAAACACTCAAAAAAATATGTGTACAGACACTCCCCATTAGATGCATATTTCTATCTTTCTCCCCCTTTAACATCAAGGACAAAGGACCTGATATCTGCTTCCTATGACATCCCAAAAATGTATAAAACTCCCCTTTACGTCTATATACATCCAAAAATTTCTTATCTACAATACTCTTGCAACTCACTTAGAAGGTAGAATGGATTTGATATTACCTTGAGTTATGTTAGAGTAGATTCCCAAATTGCTTTCATAACATTTTAACATCTTTTAACATTCAAATTGCATGCATATGTCCTCAGCCTCATCTATGTTGCTTGGTGTCTTCATCTTTTGCTCAATCTTTTAAGCCTCACCTAGTAATCTAGATAAAGAAGCAAGTCTCAAATTTAGTGCTTTCCTTAGCTAACCAAATTGCTTCTTTATCTTTTCTCTTTGGCTCTATAACTATGATATTTGTGCATGAAGGTTTTCAACCTATGCTCTAGTTGCCCCATTCTTGTCTTTAGACAAGTCATATGCTTCAGCCAATTTGGAGATCTGTGACTCAATGGAGTCAATCTGAGCTTTGATGTTCTTTGTGGAGTTAGGCCGTTTTAGACAAAACAAGTATAAAGAAGTGGCTTCATCAATGCATCCTTTGAACATTTTTAAACTTTCTTGTAGTTTATTGTGTGCATTGGCATTCTTATCAAACATTTCAACTAACCGTTTATCATTCATCTTCCTTAATACCTATTATTCTACTTTTTTCCCAACATGAGAAGAATGATCCTTGAAATAATCCATTAATAGCTACAACCTTTGCTCTGGAAGCAGAGATGAGTCAATAATTACCTCTCATAATCCTTCTTGTATCAACTTCTCTGCATCTTCAACCAAATTGGTTTTCTTCAGGTTTTCTTGAAAGAAATCCTTTCTTACAAAGGCATGTAGGATGTCTCCAAGCTATAGTTTGTGAAGGGGTGAAATATTTGCCAAATCAACTTTCCCTTCAAGAGTGGGAATTTGTAGGAGTTGTGGTGTAACCACTAGTTGAAACTGCATTTGCAAATCTAATAGGTCTTTGAAAGAGTCTGACCCTAAAGAACTCTGACCGATATCTCCAAAGGTCTCCTTAGCTTCCTCATCTTGCATCTCGTTTGTTTCATCCTGATCCTTTTTATCTTGTTTCTCCTCACTCTTCTCTGATTCATCCTGAACTTTCTCTTCTTGTTCTTCCTTGGGGTTATCCTCTTTACTTTTCTCATCTCTCCCTATATTTTCTAGAGGAGGGTTGTCATGTTTTGCACCAGAATCAATGTTCTCTAGAGGGGTGCACTTACTTCCTCTATATTTTGTGTTTTAGTATTCTCCAGAGGGGATGTACTTATTTTACCTTGATCTCCTAAGTTTTGTGTTTCTGTCTCTTCCAGAGGAGGTGTAACCACATTACCTAGCTCCTTTACATTTTGATCTTCCATGTTATCTTTTTCAGTCATGTCGCATCTATCCTCTTTGTCATCAAAGGATGACAGATCTATATCCTGAAGAGGTACATCTGGTGTATTTAGAGGAACTTGTTCCTCAGCTATCACCTTAGCATTCTTCATTTCCTCAAGAATTTTTGTAGTTTTCTCTAAAGTTTCCTTCTCCAGTCTCTCTATTTCTTCTTGGTATTTTCCCATCAAAATAGTTATTCTTCTTTTTGTTTTGAATTCTTTTGCTTGTTTTTGAGAAACTTTAACTTTGTTTTCATCAGAGATAGAAAGATCAACTTTTTCAACTGCTTGTTTTCTCATCTCAGCCTCTTTTCCCATGGCTTCATTTCTCTTGTTGGTGAGTAGGTCTGCAAGGCTTATAGGAGGTTAATCAATGAACTCAATTAAGGACACATTGAAGGCCATCATATACCTAATTATTGCTTCCACAATTGTGGCTTTATCATCAATAGGCATCTTATCATAGAGATCTGCAACTTGTTTGAAAGTACCATGTTGAACTATAGCATTCACATTGGCTTCAAGTTGTAAAGGCTCATGCTCCAATTCTTCTTGAGAAGTTTCCTTTGATTTATTTTCTTTTCCCTTTCCTTTTCCTTTGGTGGATTTTGCTTCTTCCTCTCCTTCTCTTGCTCTTTTATTTTTCCTTTCAACCATACCAGATTCTTCTTCTTCCTCATCATCTTCATCATCTTATATGTTCACCAAATTGATCTTTCCTCTCTTTGCTTGGACCTTATATTTGTGCTTCTTTGTCTCTGTAGTCTTGGTTTGTACCGGCACTTCAGTAGCAGTTATTTTCCTATTGGAAGGTGTAGGAGTATCTCCGAAGGATTTTGAAGAGGTAGCAACAGTAGAGGTAGACCTACTTGTCCTTATAGGTGCTTGTGTAGCAGAAGAGGTTTGGGCTTCTCCTATAGGATCCTCAAGAGTGTCAAGCATTTCCTCCAATTTTGATTTCATCTTTTATGTCTTTTCTTTCACATCCTTTACGATTGTTTTGTTAGTGATCACATCATAAGTTCCAAATCTTTTAGCAATAGGATCCTTAGGCTTGTTGAGTAACATGTTAGCATATCCAACCAAATCATGTTCAAACACTTCATAGGGTAGGGTGGTTATCTAAAAGGTCCCTGGTTCTAGTACCTCCATATACCAATTATCCTTATCCACCATGAATGTTATATCATTCTTGTATTTTTCAACTACTTTTCTTGGTATTCTTTCCCTCCTTTGCATATCAGTTTGAAAAGTTTTGAAGAATCTCCAAAATAATGTGTCACAATGTTTATGATCAAGAAAGATATGCATATAGTCCTTAATTTGGTGTGCAATAGGGGTATCATTTTTCCAAACCATACCCTTCATAGCAGGTAATTCCCTAAGAAATAGAACGTAAGACAAATGATTAAGGAACCATACCAGAATTTATACTATGTGTCCTTAGTTCTCTTCAAATTATCTAGCAATTGTGGTTGCAAGAGCTCATAGAGGTCATAGTCCTTCCCTTATTTCACCATTTGATGGGAAGTATAGATGGCGGTAGCAGTGGTAGTCCCCTCTCTGTTTGTGTAGTTTACTTTATATGAAATTCCCATAGTGGCATAGCAGACCCCTAGATTGGTGATATCATCCACTGTTAGGGTTCTCTTATCAAAT
Organism: Cunninghamia lanceolata; assembly: GCA_027924645.1. Lineage (NCBI taxonomy): Eukaryota > Viridiplantae > Streptophyta > Pinopsida > Cupressales > Cupressaceae > Cunninghamia > Cunninghamia lanceolata. The sequence continues at coordinate 9,263,945 of BSBN01000082.1, forward strand.
TTCTCTTTAGTAAGTCTCATCACCTCCTCATTCTTCACAACTTTCAATATAGGCACTGGTCCAGAGGAGCACAATCCAGTCATAGCCCTGATGGCTTCCTTAGTGATCATATGAGGTTGGTCAAGGCAAAACTTCCTCATACCAAAAATTAGGGAAACCCTTCCAAATATCCAGTTGTTTTGATTCAATTGTGAACTCTTGCTTCAATTGAAAATCATCACCTAACAGATGATCATTCCTAAATTGCTCCAATTTCAAGTGATCATACTCATCAAGTTGTGAATGGGTGTATATCCAAACATCCTTGGTGTGCATCACATTGATGGGAATATAGGAAAATGCTTCATCTTTGTTGGTCTCAGTGGATTTAAATGAATGTTTCTTGAATTTAGGTCTTGGCTTCTTCACAACATCAACTACTACTCATGTTTCCATGATAATACCTATAGAAAACTAGGATTTAACCATCAAAATAGAAGAATACCTGATAATGTTGTCGATAGGGTTTCCACAAAAGCTTATGCTAAAAACCTTATGCTCTTCCTTGGCTCTAAAACATTCTTGACTTTTTTCAAATGAGATCAAAATGAACAAGTATCGCCTAAATAGTCTTCTTACCAACCATGATTGCTCTGCATTAATCTCATTCTATGTTCTTGACCTAATCATCTTTTTATTATGCAGAAACCTATGATCATTCAGCAATCCTCTGCAAAGAGTCCATTTGCTCTGGAATTTTGATCAAACATCATGATATTACTAGAAAACATATCCATATCATTTTTATCCATTATGTTAAATATTTTTGCATCTTATGCATTCATAGGTTTTGAAAATGTTTGTAGTTGCAACTCCCCCTGAAATGATACTTCCTCCCTTTTTGTTTTTGGAGGATCCATCTACACAAGGTAGAGATGTAGATCCTTCCTTTTCTTCATTTTATTCCTTCTTCCTCGATGTCCTGTTCATTTCCTTCTTTTGTGGAGAAATATCAACCTGCTTTTGAGTAGAGGACCTTACACTCTTTCCCCTCCAAAACCTTGCAATGTGTCCTAATTTATTGCAATTGTAGCAAGTGGTATTGGACTATAGAGCATAACCACATCTTCTTACATTAGATCTATAGTCAACAGCCTTATGACCATATATTTTACATGTGCAACAATAACCATAGAAGAACTGAGAGGTCCTAACATTGTTCTTGTTCATAAAACCATTCCTCATTATTTTGCTTCTATGTCCATTAGCCTTATGATTAACCTTGTTGCAAGCATGATACTAACCATGAGAGCTCACAATATTGTACCTAGGAGGCCTAAATGAGTTATGATTCATTTTGCTTTTACATTCAATAGACTTGTGACCAAACTTATTACAAGCATAGCAATTACCATTAAAATCTTGAGGATACCTGGTAGGAGCATACTTTCTAAAATTCTTCTTGTTGTTCTTTCTTTGTCTCCAGATAGGAGTGAAACCTTTTTATTTTGCATCTCTGAAGGAAATCTTCTTAGGATCTTCAGTGCATGATTTTTCTTCCTTTGTTTCAGACTTTCCTTCTACTTTGAAGTTATCATACAAGTTTGTGGATGCGGTAATTATAGGACTTTTTCCCTTTTCAAAACAAAGATCAAATTTTTCTTTTGATGGATTTTGAGAATTGATCAATTCATCAAGAATCTCAGAACCTCCTTTCAGCTTTAATCCTTTCTCAATTTGTTCTTTTGTTTTTTCCAGTTCTTTCCTTAGAGTGACAACTTCCTCCTCAAGTTTTGAACATTCAACTACTTTCTCATTGAGCTTCATATTTAGGCAATCTTCAATCCTTTTGTCTTCTTCAACCATGACTTTCAAATTAGAGATCATATCTTCTACCTCCTTGAGTTTAATGTCGCCTCCTTTATCTCCTTCTATTTCAGCTTTTAGTTTGCAAATTTCTTCTTTTGATTCTTTATCTTTTGTCTTCAATTTCATAATTGTCTCTTTTAATTCTTCAAGCATGTCCTCATATTTCTATTTTAATTCTCTATCTTTATCCAGATCATCAAGTGTTGACTAAAGTTCTCCTTCAAGGTCTACTTCATATAGATTTAAGTCGTAGCCTTCAGGTGCCATTGCTTCTATATCTGGTTCTAGAATAAATACATCATTGTCCATAGATTCAAATTCCATGTGTTAAAGTGTAGCATCTACCTCAGCTATTCGGCTTCTCAAAGGCAATTGGCTCTGATACCAATTGTTGAACACACAGAGATACTGAGAGGGGGGGTGAATCAACATATACTAAAAATTAACTACTTCATTTATAGATCAGATTCATTTACTTAAAGAATAGAAAGTAAAACATGCAACACATTCATCAATACAATGACACCAAGATTTTTACATGGAAAACCCAAAATTGGGAAAAACCATAGTGAGTGTTATCTCACAATATAATTCTCACTACTATAAAAGTTTACAACATCACTTTAGGCCTACAACCCAAGGAAGCTACAACTCCCTGAAGAAAGCTCACTACTACAAAGAATTACAATGATAACAAAACTATGAATTGCTATGAAAGAAGCATCTAACTTATGTTGATATTGTAGTCCTCTTTTCTGAACAATTACTTCATCATACTAACTTCTCACACTTCATGTTGCTCATTCTGCTCTATCACATTCATACTTCCATACTTTTTCCACAAATGAATTTGTTCTTCTATATATATCTTCTGCAACCACTTAAAACCTCAATTAGGTTGGCACTAGAAAGACCTTAAGATGAAACATGTAATTTTGTATGGGTCAGCTTGGAACAAATACACTTTGAGCTGTGGATCACTTCACATAGCACAAAAAGGTTAATTACATCATAACACATCCTTCAATTTCAAAACAACTGATCAGGATCCACTACACTTGAAAGAAACTAGATTGTTGGCCCAAACAAAAGTACCATTGCTAGCTGACCATCTTCACATCACCGAGGAGAAGCCCAAAACATTATGCGGACCAAGATTCCAACCATGTATCTTTTCAACACTATCCATACACTATTTTCCTAAAGTATCTAATCAATATATACATCCACAAGACAAGGAACATACTGAACTAATGAGGACAGAGCATTCTGGGCATATTGTAATACATTAAAACTTGAGATGTCGTATTGTGGTACACCAAAACATTTGAAACTCTTAGGAAAGAACTCATACATCATTATACATATATTCCTAGATTTGTACATACTAATTTTTCATTTCTGAAGAAAATTAGAGACTTGACTCAAGTATATTGTAATCCAAGGATAGTCATATGTAATTCTTCACTAACTGACTTAAATATCTTATGTGGTACAGGAAATAAGAAATATTTACATGTGATTCAAACTTTAGATACATTAGGGCATGTAGAATCTCTACACAACCTCTTATAGCTAATTAGTATACTTTCCATCTTCTACAAGTGCTCAAATATGTGCTTCTGAGAACAACTTAGACATCTAAAACTAATTGTAGTACTTCTATCATTTTGATAACTGACCTTGCAGACCCTCAAAACACTTGATACTACAAGATAGTATGCATTGTGCATCCCTAAGTATGTCCTCAAAATATCATGGTCACAACTTTTCTTCTAAAGGAATGCAGAGCACTCCAATAGGTCTCCACCATTGCTTTACTCTATCTAAGGACTATTTGGAATCTGTTATTGATAACTTTCTCTTTTGAAGGTGTAAAGACCTGAAATCTTAGATATAGCATGTTAATATCAAGATCAACTTATCATCTGAACTGTAAGAATAAATCTTGCTTTACAAAGGAATGCGGACCAAAATACTGCGACTCTACCTTAGGATATACACTATGAAGGCCTTAACCAAACTTTTGCAATTTTTCTCTAAGTGCAGTGCTTCAAAATGACAGGAAATCATTGTAAATAGATAGAAAACATGTTAGAATAGGTTTGTAACACACCTCCATAGCACATTTAGAAATGAGGAAGATTACCATTCTTATACTTGGATAGTTTTTCTCCATCTGTTAGGTCTTCCAGACTGAACTCCCTTAAGCATGTTGATTCTATGTCTTTAGCTTAGTTAAACTGTCTCTCTCAAATCTTCCACTATCCATCAGCTTCAACCATCTTTGACCTTAGGTTGACACATATAGAGTTGACATCAATGACAACACATATTGCCAACAGTCGTGTTGATATGATTGTTAGTCATATTAACAATGATAAAAATTCACAAAACAAACCTTTATCTTCTTGAAGAATATGATGAATCTAGGATGAATTCATGATTCCAAGTCTTCGTTGATCAAAACATGATCTTCTTATAATCTCTCAGTAGGTTGATGTGAATTTGTTGTTAATCCATTTTGGGGCCTTACACATGAATTTTGAAGTAATTTGTATCCTAATATGCAGATATTTACTATGTTTCACCTATTCTGTGTAAATCTCAACAAACTGATGTTAAATCTTACAATTTCTAACAAAAATATGCATATATTTATTCTAAGTTTGATCAATTCTTCTGATCTTCATTCTGATTAGGATTATTCATGATGATTTTGATAACTTTGATTAGTTCTTCTGAATTTGCTTAAATTTGAACTACTTTTTGCTTAATTTTACTTCTGCACTTTAAATTCTTCTAAATAATGTGCCTACAAGCTGATATTTCTATTATTCTTATCATTATTTCCATGTATTTGCATGACATTTTTAGTTCTACATGTGATTTGTTCAAATATGCATATGAAATTCATGTATCTACAGATGTCTACATATTTAGTATTTTCTTCTTTTGATGTATCAGTATTGTGTAGTTCATGATGATGATTTGATGAAATTTAAAGAAATTGCAATGAAATTCTAAAATTGTTTAACTTGAGTGACTCTTTGACAGTTGGTCCATATGCACAATTTAACATTTCATGAAAAAAGAAATGAAATTAAACCATGTCTTGTCAGGTCATTCCACAACTTCACACAATTGATGCTAATCTGCTAAGGTACAAGATGACAACAATTTCCACTAGTTGACATGCACTCTAAGGGATGCAGAAATTCACAATGAAATATCAAGATGACATTCACACAAGATTACTTAGAATTTACAATCAATTGGTAATCTGGATCTCTATTTCATTCAACATTCAAACGTATGCATATATACAATCAGTCTTAAGAAAGAACCATGTAGCTCAACAATTCTCTCTTGATTAAGCTCCTAATAATATTACAAATGGTAATCCTCCTCCTTTTATAGAACAAGGAGAGGATGCAGTTACAAAGATCTCATGATCTAACGGTCAAGATTAATTGTAGCACATGATTGCCAGTTGGCAATCAATCTAGTGGTGTACAGCTAGCATGTAGAATATTCTAGAATCATTGACTTGGTCATTATGACCCTTTCATTATGCATTCCCATCTGATTCCTCATCTGATAATGACTCTTTCTTTGTTATTCTACATCCAATTCTTTGAATTAGTGCATATGCCTAGATAGCTTGGTTTATCTTTGCTCTATCCTGCACTTTAGCTTTAGTAAAAACATGCTCATTTGATTTTAGTTGTTCTTGCAGTGATATCCACCTATTAGTTATGTTGTCCAGCTCTTTGTTATATTCATCAATTTTGTACCTCATCAGCATGGCATTATCAATAGTATCCCCTGAAAAATGTTGAACAGGATCATCCAAAACTGAGGCAAAATTATCTCTGAAGACTTTAATGGAAAACTCATCATCTTGGTTCTCAATCTTGCCTTCAACCTCTCCTTCCAAAATTTCCAAAATCTCTAGCTCCTTGGACATGAGCTGATGTGCCTTTGTGCTTATGTCAGTCATCTTGGCATTACACCTCTTCAATATGCTGACCTCGAACTTCATGTCCTCAAACCAAATGTCTAACTTTGGTAACATCTGGGGTGTTAGGACATTTTTATTCATTAGGGTATTTACATTTTCTCTCCTCATATCCTTCAATGTAGTCCCATCTTGACTACTCTTTACTAATCTCTTCCCAACCTCTTTCTTCAGGTCATTTGCTTTCTTCTTTATGTTGCTTAGCATTTTCTAATTGGATAGAGATATCCTTATTACTTTGTCCCCTTTAGCCAAGAACTTGTTGAACCAATCATTCATGACATGTGTCTAATGTTTCATAGCATCCAATCCTATGATCTCCTCTTGTGACACCAATGTCAGGGATGTGGAAGCTGATATTAGCACATCTTTCGGTAACACCAATCCCTTAATGAATGAATGCATTTGACCAATTTGCTCCTTGTACTCTTTATTCTTAGCCTTTTCTTTGGCTATACTGGCAAGCAAGGCATCTATGTTCTTCTTGGCTTCTTAACCTTCCTGCTCTGCAGTTGCAAAGCCTAGGTCCAATGTGGTTATTTGAAATTCATCATCTTTTATATCTCCCTTTACCTTATTTACAACAGGTACAGCTACCTAAGTTGTTATCTTCCCTGTTATGAGGTCTCTCTTTATTGCCGAAGTAGCCCTAGCTCTTCGCTTTGGTTTTGCTACTTCCACTGAAAATAATGAAGAAATATCAAAATTAGAAGAATCAATAAATTGAGGTTGGTTTACCATGTGTGAGCCAATGTTGCACATCAGGTCCCTTGTTGGTCAGTCTACTTGATGTGAGCATCATGTACTTCTACATTTTGTTCCTTTGGGATGTCTTATTCCTGTACATTTTGTTGTGGTCCCCTATCAATGGAAACTTCTTCATCTACTTGTTGTTGATCATCTTGTCATGCAGCATCTCCTATTATCTTGGTCTAATCTCTAGACTTATCCTCATCAAGCTCTGCATTCACTGGCACCCCTATCTGAACATCCTCATCCTACTTGTTTGTATCAGTGTGTACATCTAGAGGTATCACTACATTTTGATCTTGCAATTGTTGATCACCTTGAGGTGGAGGAGTATTCACTTTAGTTTCTTCATGGTTAGGATCTTGTACATCCTGATTAACCTCTTGGTTATCACCATCTACATTCTCCTCTACTTTATTTTCATCATTTTTACTCATTGGACCTTCTTGTCCAGATACTAACACTTCTATAACTTCAGGATCTTGAGATCCAGGTGTGTAGCTATCTATTGTTCCTTCTCACTTACCTCAGCTTGTCTTCCATCAACATCATGTACATCATGTTGAGTAGGCATTTTAGCGTATATCTCCATCTCCATGGTAGAATTATATTCAATATCCACATGTTCCATGGCTTTATCTTTCTCTTCATCTTCAGGCCCATCATATGTCAAATCTATTGTAGCTGGGCTTGTTACCTTTCCAACTAACCCATCCAGGCCTATCTTCTTTGCCACCATCTCTGGATCTTCAATTTCCTCTTCAACTCCGATGGTATTTTGTATTTGACGTGTACCCAGGGGTGTCATTGTTGTGTTCTTAACCAAAGTCTCCATGGGATTGGATGTTACATCTTTTGTCACCTCATCATCCCTGAGGTCTATTATTTCATCCAAGAGCAAAGATGGGTCATTTACCTTCTTCCTTTTCTCTTCCTTGGCTTCTTCAACTAACTCAATTTTAAATTTCACAATAGTTGGAATGGGACATCATGTTGTAATTTTTGATGTACTATCTTCATCTTGGAGAGCCCTTCACCTCCTTGCCCTTTTAGCAAGATATCTAGTTGTTATCTTGTAGACCCCCTTATTATTGGTGCATGTCTCCTTTTTAGCCTTGGGATATTGGCTCCCTATAACACATCCTAACTTTTCATCCTCTTTAGCAAATGGACCTCATCTTCCTCCTCTAGGTCTTGATAAGTAATACTTGGTTCCTCTATATGCATAGGTTATTCCATAGGATCAGATTTTGCACCTTTTGAGGAGATGGCCTAGGAGATATGTGAATACCATTATTTGTACTTCACTTAACTCCCTTTGAGGAATCTACCTTATCTCACTTAGCCTCCAGGTTTTGTCTTTTATCACTTAAGAAGTCATCATATTCTTCTTCAGGCAATTCTTGCCTCTTTCTCTTCTTATCTATTGTAATGGCCACTCCCTTGGCCTTCAGAGCAACAACCTCTTTGTCTACCCATGCCTTGGTCAATTGTATGACCCTTGCTGATATGAGGTCCAGAGAAGACACCTCTGGCTGACTCCAGTCTAGTGGGGAGATGGTCTCTATATATATCTTCTTACTTTCATACTACTCTGAAATTCTTGTTTCATCATCCTGATGTAGTTGTGGAGGGACAAGAATGCAATCCAATGTATGGATTTGCTTTAGGGTTAATCTTTGGTAGCTTCTCCTCCTCACCTCTACATCATCTAGGCAATCTTCCCAATAATCCTCTAAATACACTTGTGTACATGCTTCATGTTTATATGTTTCTCTATCCCTCTGTAAGGATCATATTGCCTAGCTAGTGGAAAAGGTTGTAAGTGCAACATGTGAGGCCGATTATTTTACCTCCCTTATTTTGATCGTCAAGCTATTTTGTTGATGACATTATCAGACCTTAGTGACTATGCTTCATTTTGTAGACTTGATTTGATCCACTGATTATGTTAGGACATTGATTTGACATATGCGACTCGTTTTGATCATAGTGATGCTATTTGTGGAAATCGAATTACGAGTTTATATTTGATGATGTTTTGTGATGAGATTCTAGTTGTTTATGTGATATAGATTAATTGACATGTGATTGGATAATGTAGTGTAATTTGGATTTATGTATAGAGGTTTGTTATTGCATTCGTTTGAGTGAATTTAATTTTTGGTTGCTTTGGTTATGATTTTTCATGACAGGACTGACACTTGATCGAGATGTGCAGGTTTTACATTCCCTAGCCATGGGAAATCAGAGGTAGGATTCACACTATGTTATCCCCTGTAAAACTGATCCATTCCCAAGAGGGATAAGGATCACGTTTGATTTTGAATGATGAATTATAGTCCTTGATTTAATTTTATTTATTTTAGCCTTAGTACCCTTTTTATTTAAATTGATTAATAATAAGTGTTGTATAATTTTATTTGATTTATACCACTTGGTATTTATATTATTTTTTTAGGCCATTTAAATGTAGATTTTTAACCCCTTCATGAACCCTAGGGTCCCAAAAGTTACCCTAGGTGGTCAACCATGAGTCTTGGGTCAACCTGGACTATCTAACCCTAGTTTTGACTCACCTTAGGTCACTCTAAACCATGGTTTAGTAAAAGTGACGAATTTAGAAATGAGGAAAGATGGGGGATGGGCCTTGCCTTGGGAAGGACTCATCTCCCATCCCAAAGTTTGGGATTCATTCCCAAGGAAGACTTGGGAGGTCTCCAAGAGGCCTCCAAGAATCCCAAGTGAGTGGGAGCACCATTCAAGACCCTTGTCTTCTTGGAGGTGTGAGTGGGAATCCAACTCACCATTTGTCCCCCTCCCACTTGTGTGGGAGCACAAGTGGAGGAGGTGGAGATGGAGGTGGAATGAGAGGAGGACATTTGTCATCCTCATACTTCCTCTCCCTTGCAAGTGGCATGGGAGGGGGAAGGAGAAGGTGACAAGTGTCACCTTCTCATTCCTCAAGGCCAAGTTGATGGCCTATAATAGCTCCTCTTGTAGAGGAGTGGGGGATTCTTCTTCTTCTTTTCTAATTCTTTTCCTTGCAATTTTGGATGGTTCTTGGAATTTTATTTGAGTGTTCTTTCTATTTTGGAGGAGTTAGGAGAAGGTTGGAGAAATTCTTGGAGTGGGAGCATTGGGAAGGCTTGGAGCTCTTCACCAATCTTACTTCCATTGCCAGGGCCTTGAAGGTAGGCCTCTTTACTTGCTTTCTTACCTTTGCTTATATGATGTTTAATGTTTTAGATTTTGGTTGTGTGTTGTTTGCATTGTGATGTTGGGAGGGGTGTTATGGTGAGAGCACCTCTAATGGAGGTAATGCTCAACTTGTATGGGTAGGGGAAAGGAACCTCCTTGAGGTCACTCCCACAGTTTGTATTATTGCCTTGAGGCCTTATATTTGTGGAAGAGAATATTGAATGGCAAGAGTGCCATGGGGAATTTATGCCTTGAGGGATTTTTATTTGGGTTGAGATTTATTGAATGGCAAGAGTGTCATGGAGTTTATTGGTGATTTTGGTGGATAGTGGTGTTTTGGAGGTTTTGACTTGAGGCCATGAGTTGAGATTTTTATCATTTGGGAGCCCTTTTAAGTTGAGGGGTCCATTCCCTACCCTCACCAAACTCATTTTTATGAGTTAAATTATGTGTTAAACCTATGGGCTTGTTCTATTTTTGTGTTATTGTGATTGCTTTTGTTGTGGAATGAAACCTTGTGTGAAATCCCTACCTCCCTAGCTCGGGGGTGACCCTCTTGTGGGTCTATGGTAGGGAGGAGAGCTTTAGAAGTGGTTGGTTTTGTTGTCCTTGCTGTTGTGTTCTATTGCAGGTTGTGAGGAAAGGAGTGAAGTTGTTATGGAGTCTTCGTTATGTGGCCTTGAAGTGTGTTAATGGCTGTTGGAGCCATGGTCATTATGGCCCCTTTTGTATTGTATTTATCTGGTGAAAGAATGTTAAGTTATCTACCATAGAGTTGGCTGAGATAGGTAGAGTAATGTAAACACTATGTTAATTCTATTATTGATGTGTATATCCTATTTTATGAAGTTGGTTATCAAAACAAATTTGTGTAATGAAAACAATGTTTTCAATCTATTTGAATGCTGATTGTTTTTCCTATAATGTAAGTTAAGAATTGAGATTAGCATGGGAAATAAGATTATATTTTGCTGTCATTTTAATTATCAAAGAAAACATGCATGTGTTAAAAGGAGGATGTTCAGATCTTGTTTTAGATGAAAGAAAGAGAAGTGTATTTTCTATTTGTCTTTAATCTTGCAACAAAAAAATATATAAACATGAGTTGAAATGGCATGTTTGATGTTATTGTAGAAGAATTAAAGGAAAATACATCTAGTTGCAGAATAGTTATATTGCATGCAAAATAAATGAGAGGATAATTCAGAATTACTAGTTTGGGCATTATAAACTCATATTATTGGTTGATGATGAAACTAGGAGAAAAATGTATTTATGTATTGCATATTGCAAAAAAAAAAATATAGAGCTGCTATTTTCTAGTTACTATTTTAAATCTGAAAGTCAATCTTTTCCCATTTTAGGTCTTATCTTGTGAAGATATGTATTTTCAAAAGAAAAATTAAATAAATATAAAAAAAAATTATATACTAATTATGTATTTGCTGGTTCATAGACTGTATATACCTTTATTTTCATATAATATATATATATAATATATATATATATATGAAAATATATAAACATATATATATATATATTTAATATATAAATATATATACATACATATATAAATATATATATAATGCTTCAGACTATAGTATATACATATAATATTTGTTGTTTAGAGATTAAGGTTTCATTTTATATATTTTAAAGAATATATCTAAAATATATATATAAATATATACAAAAAAATAACAAAAAAAAAAAATTTAAAAGGGCAGGTCTGTGGGCGGCGGCACCGCCCACAGAATATAGAGTCTTCAAGGGTGTGGGGGAGGAGGGTTAGCCTCCGCCCACACCCCCCCCACCGAAACCCCCGTGCCCCGCAATCCACGGCTCCCCCACACTCCACACTCACCGCATACCCCAGAACCACCACACTCCCCACCGCCAGTGACCGTGCCCTCCGCCAGCCACAAACCTTTGCCTTCATGGCCTCCTTACCAGCAGCTCCGCCTCCTTACCAGCAGCTCCACCTCTACCTGGCTGCACCCCCTAAATCTCCTTCCCGCGGCCTTTTCCACCACCATCGCCCCTTCTCCGCCCTCTACCTCCACCCTTCCCTTCGACAGCACTCCCACCACCATCCCTACCTCTCAGCTCTGCCCTTCCACCGCCGCCACCGTCGTCTCTCCCCACCTTGATCCCTGCTTAACACAAAAAATAAATAAATAAATAAAAGAGAATGAAAATACATATGGTACCTTGAATGCATACCCAAAAAAAAAAAGAAAATGGAGTCTCCCTTGTGCTCACCTTCGTGAGTCCTTCAATGGTTGACTCCAAACCCTTGACCTGCACACAAAGAGAGAAGAACAAAACACCAACAGAAAACAAGAGAAGAATAAGAGAAAATTAGGGCACAATGAGGGTAAGATTAGATAAGAGAAAATTAGGGCAATTGCTTTTAGAAACAAGTTTAACTCATTAGGGTTTTTCTATTTTAGAAAACAATATTCTTTTTTTAAATTTATTTGAGAGGGATTTGTGAGGAAGAGGATTTAAATTTTAATTTCTTTTTAAAACCTCTTATTCTCTTTATCATTAAATTTTAAACACTTGGTAAATCCTTTTGAAATGTTTCAACTTTCATTTTGAATGGGTTAATGTTTTCAATTGATTTTGTCTTGTGAGTTAATTTTATGTATTTATCGTCTTTTTTTTTCTTTGTTGAAAGGGTAAATTTTCTTTCATGTGTTTTAAGTCATTCTATGGGAATTATCGTTCCATTTCCTTGGGGAAATTTTAAGTCGATTAACTATGATCGAATTTATCATTATTTTACAGGGAGGGTTATTTAAACCCTCCTCCCTCATCCATTAATTTTTGAGTGAGTTATTAAACGTAATTCCAACTTTATACTTAATAACGAACTCGGTAATCTATTGGGTTTAACCGTCGTCTTGTCGATTAAACTTAATCTCGTCATTTTACTTTACAACGTTGATATCATTTCTAAGTTGATTTAACTTTTATTTAATCTTATTTATTTTTCCTATTGGTGATTTATTTTAAAATTTATTCTTGCGTTTATCGAAAACGCGTTATGCTACCAAAATTTTTCTAGATTCCTAGGGTTCAGTTTATGCGACATTTAATTAATCTTTGATACTTTTTTGATCCACCTATCCACTTCAATCAAGCGCCATCTTGTCTCCAAAATTAATCATTTTCTTCGTTTTGAGACACGCTAGGGTTTGAATTGAAAACCATCTCACCTAGGAAAAAAAACTTAGGGTTCAGATTAGATTAGTCTAACCCTAGAAGCAACATCCTACTTGTCGCATAAACTCTAGACTGCTTTCACCATCACGGTCTCATCTACATGTCTACGCCTTTGCATTTTGCCACCGAGCACACAGACGCATGTGAGGGGGTTTTTAGCATTAGAAAGAAAAAAAATTTCGTAGCCTGTGTCATGACCACATGGCGAATGTAGTCGTGACACGGGTGTTTGTGCGTTGCGTCCGCACGGGAGATGCGAGCGTGACACAACATCTATAAACCTCCCTCTACTTCTTTAGCTGACTCTAGGTCAAGGCACATGTACCATCCAATATACAGAGGGAAATTTACATTTAGTTTCTTATTCCTTTTTGTGAAGGCCTCATATGAGGGCACTATTTGTCTAGTCATCTCCATCAGGATGACTCTATCCGTAGGGTACCTTGGCAACATCAGGGGTTGCCCATTGAATCCTTCCATTTTGATGTATGTGAAAGTTGGGAACTAGATGAACCAAGTTCCATTATTGACCACCACCTCCTGAGCTTCAATGCTCATTCTTTTAGCCATGCCGTCCTCCATCAAGCGAACTAGATGCATCACAAAACAATCATTAACTCTTTTGTAATTTTGGAGGGATGACTTCCTCTCCAGTTGTGGGTAATGATCCCATAAATTCACATCACCAGGATTCCTTCCAACTTGACCTACTGTTTGGAGGCCATCAAACGTGCCCTTGGCTGCACAAGCATAAACCACATATGAAGACATATGGAACAAGTTTACCTTACCTCCAAGCTTCTTCATACCTTCATCTAGGCTATCACTGATGAGTGATGCCCACTGTATCTATGCCTTGGTGGTTTCTACCATCCTTATGAGCCTGTACATCCATGGCTCAAAGTTCCCAGCATGCATCCTTCTCCTCATCCAACTCAGAATAACCATCGTATACTGCACCTCTGGGGTAAAATCAAACTTGTAAAGGTTGGCTGGGAGCTTTGTTACTGTCTTGTAAGTACTATCTTGAGCTTTCCAGGCTGAGAACATTATTTTTCTACAATCTGCATTCTTGCTCTGGTATTGATTTTTCAAGGCGTCGATGTCTATCTTATATAACTTAGGGCCTATAGGTAGGTGGAACGCAGTCATAATCCTTGCAAATGAGAAGTCTACTTATACTCTATCATGTTTCTCCACCCTTGTTTCTTTATTATAGTTCTCTACACATGCAGCCACTAGCTCAATAGCTTCTGCTTCATACAAAAACCCCCCCCGGCATGCCACATTCTAGAGTTGTAAATGTTGATGAGTATAGGGTTTCCAGTGCCCTTGACTGATGTTGTAGTCCATGCCTCCAAACTAGTATTTCCGACATGTGTATCTCCTATTTATCTGAATCTAAAACAAGACCCACTAGGTTGTGGGTATATAGGAGCCATGAACTCCACATCATTTATGTTCTTATGAGCCTTCATCTTATCTTGTAATGGTGGATATGCATACTTTAACCTAGCTTGCAGTTTCTTAGTTCAACCATTTAATTTCTTTATATAATGATATCCAAAACATACAAAGCATATCATATGTATCCTCATTCAGATTTACCCTAAGTAAGTGCCATTTACCTTTTACTGTGCAGACATGACAAAACGGGGGTTTTAACGTTACATACCTGATCTTCACACTTAAACGTGATTGGTTGATGTATAGCTATTCACTTTCACTATGTAATCACTTTTTTCCATTCACCATTCAAATGTCTACAACATTCTGTTCAGGATGAATCTCACTCCAATGGTCGTTGTAAAAGCTCGAGATATTCATAATTTCTCTCTTTGAATGCTTAGGTGAATGCAAAATGACCACAAAATCTTGTTTTATGCATTAGAAATTATTATTTTAGGGCATAATTAATGTCAATTTTCTTATGTTTGTGGATATCGGCATTCGGTCTTTATGATTGTAGCAGGTGAGGATATTTGATTTGAATTTTCAAATGGCTACCTACTCTTTCATAGCATTTATTACACAGTATGCATATTAACGAATATCCAGATGTTTAAACAATGTGTATACCCTTCGAAATGTCAACATGCGTATGTATGGCATCATCATGATCTTGGTGAATCATTGACCAAGGGCAAATTTCAGGTCATGAATATCCAAAGGCATTTTACCTTTGATCACCGAATGTCAGGACATTAAGGAATATCTTGAGTGGAAAAGTCAACGTGCCACGTGGCACCATCTGATTGGTCTATAGAAACTCATGACTTTGGGTCACAGGGATGGATATGTGGATATTTTAAGAAATATCTAGATGTTAGGATTTACAAAATATCCCTAAGTCCCAATATGAGAATGACATCATCCTCTTGAAGGTTATTCTTGGTTAGGTATAACATGACATCATCAGCATATTAGCGAATATTAGGATATTGAGTTAATATCCAGACATTAAGTTTTATCATTATATTAAAGAAATTCAAGATATTAATGAATGTTTGCATCTTAAGATTGAATATGCACACTTGCGAATATCCATGCATTTTGACGGTCTCTTACATCATGGGTTAAAATTTAACGTGCACACATTTACAAATGTGCAGACATTAAATTTTCCTTAGTAATTTTACAATCAGAACATTAAGTTAATAACTGGATATTAAGAAATGTGTGTATATGCCTAAGACTATTTGATTAAACTTTGACCGGGAATAACTTCCTGGTCTTAAGGAATTTTGGAGTGCTTCAAAAAGCAAACCTGCTTAGAATTTTGTACTCTTTCATTTGGTAGGGTTCATGATGAGAAATTCTAACATTGAAAATTTAACCTAGAATGCTAGGTCCTGACATGCAGAGGATGGGATCTTGACATACATCTACTACTGAAGGTTTTTACCATACCACCCAAAAGAAAAAGGAAACAAGCAAGCCAAGGAAAAATGTTGGGTCCCTGTTTTGTTGGGGCAAAATGGGGCATGTTGTGTAACCACACAACTTGCCACCAAAGAAAACAACTAAAATTCAAATAATTCAAGGAATGAAGACAAATTGAAAAATAATGTTCCAACTATTATCAAGCATAAGCATCCTGACCTTCCTGAATGATATCATGTTCATCAACATAACAATATAATGTGAAGGAATCAGGTGTGTGCATGTGATTCATTTCCTTCATCTTGAAGACAAGTTGAAAACACTAGTGACAAGTGTTAAGATACATAGTTGGATTTAACCCTCATAGCCAACCTAGATAGAGCCTTGCTGCCAGCAGGCATCCATAGCCCTGGCAAGGTTATCTTTGCAATTCTCCCAAGTAGAGCCCCACTACCAAACAAGTGTCCATAGCCTCGGTAGAATTACTTGGATGACCTAAGTATTTCTTTCTTTTGATATTCAATGTATATACTTTTTTTATTCATAAGATGTGGTCATGTAAGCTCATATGCAAGGTGTGAACACTTGCCTTCTTAGGCTGAGAATTGCAATGGTAGCATGGACAAACTTTTATATTTTTCACTTAACACTACACTAGTGGCTTCAGTAAATCCAATGTTGTTAGGTGTATTCTTGTGAGGATCTCCTTGAACAAAAGGGTTATTACTGATGAACATGATATCACAGACTTGATCAAAAGTACCTAAACTGATAGGAACTACAACCTATGTAGGAATTTGTATTCCCTTCTTGAATTCTAACAATTTCACTAGTTTTCTGAAGTTGGAAGGTGCACAATCTTGCCTAAGGTGTTCCAAAACAAGGAATCAACAACAAACAAACAAAGCAAACACATAAAGAAAACTATACATGCAACTATACAGAATATACATATAATACTAAAGTCAAGGAAAACAAACAAGATGAAAAACACAAATAAAAATGCATAAACAAACACTTTTATACCTTGAAGATCTCCTCCTCCTTGATAAGGTCGAGAGAGTGCACCCTTACTCTCTAGCTTCACCCATGGATATGTGTGTGTATGTGAAATTCTCTCAAATGTAATACAAATCACTCATAGCCTAGCTAAAATGATGGACAAGATGAAGGAAATTTGGGCATAATAACAATACTCAAAGATTGGATGATCAAATGGCTTGGGAGAGCTTGTATTTATAGGAAAAATGGAGGGAGATTTGATCCAGTGGTGGAGATTAAATGTAGAGATCAATGGATGAGGTTGCTTGCAAGATGGAGAGTTTGGATTTGATCAAAAAGATTGGATAGATGAGAATAAATGTGAATTTTTAATTCCCATTTGGAAGGGGTTTGCATTAATGAAATTAGATCAAGGGGATTAGAAGTGAATTTTTAATTCACATGGGGAAGAGTCCCATTAAATTAAGACTAGGACAAATTAGGTGAGTAAGAGCTCATTAAATGGGCTTATAGGATAAATGAGAATAAAAAATTACCTTATGTGGAATAAAGGTTAATTTTTTATTTGTGAGGTGTGGGGATGAGTGTTAAATGGGGTTTGACCAAGTTAATCAAGGGGATTAGCTCAATTAATATGGTTGGAGAAAATTAGTAGATGGATTAATTAGGGGTTAAAATTAATTAAATGATGATTTATTTAATTAATTTTAGGTCTATGGGTCATGTAGGCTAGGGTAGCTAATTAAATAATACGTATTTAATTAACTAGGTTAGGAGTAGGCTAATTAATAGGCTTGATTAACTAGATAAACATAATTTATCTAATTAATTAGGCTTAATGAGATGGTGGAAATTAACCAAATAAATATTTGCATATTTATTTAATTAATTGGGCTATCGTTAGTAAGTGTAACTATTGAATTAATTAAATTAATTCAATTTTAGGGATTAAATGATGAAGACAATGTGAATGATTCAGGTGTTGGATGAGGTAATTAATTAAATAAAAATTTAATTAATTGATTAGAAGAGGAATTGGTGATAGGGGTGATGTTGGAGGACGGTTAGATGGTTAAGACATTTTTAGGTGTCTAAATTTGCCACTCTTTGACGTGGCGTTGTGACCTAGTAGGGATATGGCGTCAAGTCAAAGAATTTGCCCTAGCTGTCAGGAAGTAATAAAATGGATGAGGAATGCCCCCTCGAGAGGTCAGGTGAAAAAGTAAAAAATTTAGATGAGCTCTCAAAAGGAGGAAATGATGGTGAAAAATGGATAGAGGACAAAAAATCGGGCCATGGAGGTAGGGAGGTCGGGGACAGGACCTGGTCCTAATCTAAGTGGGTGTAATGGGCGTCAGCACACTTGTGTCGATGATGAGGAGGATGTAGATGTTGTTATATTGAGCCTAATCAGACTTAGAGGTTAAATTTACCCTATTTTTGTAACTGACATAAGGCTTGATAAAAGCAACTAAGGGTTAGAGTTTCCATTGATGTATTGTAGTATTTTGTAGTAGTATTGAGTTGCAAGGTTGTTGGTTGTAATCGGTTTGATTTACTGGATAATAATATTGGACTCTCTATTGGTGGATGTAGCCTTGGTTTGGGTGAACCACATTAAAACTTTTCTCTCGTTGTTATTATTTTTGTGTATTTTCATTCCTCTGTTTAATCTTTATTTGCATTTAATTGATATCTTCTACCGGCTAACCCTAACAGTAGATACCCTACAAGCCCAAGTTGCTAGCTTGGAGGATACATTGGTGAGGCAGAGTCAAGAGCTCTAGTAGCTACGGGGAGCAGCTGCCTTGTTGGATGGGAGCAGTGGTGTAGATGGACAGATCAGCACATTACAAGTGCAGTTGGCACAGGTTTAGGGACAAGTACAGCAGCTACAGGCTCATGTAGCTATTGTCACTATAGAGAGACACAGATAGGTCCCTCCATCAGGAAGTAGATTCTCAGGTGGGAGTCCTATAGGCAGAGGTTACCTGACTATAGGGTATGGTATCTGGGACTAGCATAGGCTAGATTAGGCTAGATTTGCTCAGAATCTCAACAGCGTATCTAGCAATTACAGGATGAGTTGTTGGAGGCACATTCTAGAGCAAAGTATTATTACGGGGCCTATTGTGGAGTAGTTCTAGAGGCTCAATGGGTGCCCACCTATAGTTAGAGGAGCATCTCTAGGATGTCTAGGTTGTACAGATCTAGGAGATCAGTGTAGTTGGTGCAGTAGCCACAAGCACTTCCTCGACAGCCCCTACAGCAGCCACTTTAGCAACATCAGCCACCATAGTAGCCACCTCAACTGCATCAGTCGCGTCCTGGGTCTCCTACCGACTCTGCCAGGGGATCATCATCCCAGGGTTGATTTATATATCTAATGTAGTTTTTGACCCTTGTGGCATTTTGTATCATGACATTGTCTTATTTTGAGCGATGTATATTTTGACGGCGATATACTTTATGATGGTTTATGATATTATGGATGCTTACGGTATTATGGTGTATGCATTATGATGGTTTATGCTAGTTTATGATGATGATGTTTATGATATGATGATGATGTTTTTATGGATATTTATATGATGCTATGGATATGTGATGGATATTTATGATGTGATTAATGCGATGTTATGGGTGCATTTATGGATTACCTAGATGGATTTATTGTTATAAATGTTATTTGATTATAGATGCATTTATGGTCTGTGATGATATGGATGGGATATATGCTCAGATTAATAAACATACATTATGCATGGTTAAAAAATGAAATGGATATGTAATGGATAAATGGATTATGATGTGGATTATGAATGCAAATGGTTGTGTAATGTGAAATATATGCTCAAATTAATAATCATATATTATGAATGCAAACGGGATGAATGTGTAAATATACGCTCAAATTAATAAACATATATTATACATGCAAATGAAATGAATGTGTAAATACATGCTTAGATTAATAAACATATATTATACAGGCAAATGGAATGAATGTGTAATGAATAAATGTAATTACAATAATGTAAATGATTAATGGATAAATGTAATGTGAATGAAATGGACAAATGATAATATAATGGAATGATAAAAGTAATGGTCAAATGGTAATGAGATGGGGAATGGTATGAGTTAATGTTATGGTTGGATGTCATGATACATGTGGTATTCATATAACCCTAGGTGATGGGGTTAGGTGGTTGGGATAGGTTTAAGGATGGTTGGGATAGGTTTAGGGAATACTAGATCACTAAATGCCACATTATAGAGGTGTTTTATTGATATGGGTAGAGTGATTGGGATGATTGATTAGTGGGTGGAAGGGGTATGTTAGATGGGAGGGGATTGTGTTAGAGTGAATGGATGGGGGTTGAATCATTGTCAAATCCAAAGTCCAGATATTGTGGTGAATGGGTGGTGATTAGAAAGGGAGATGGATGAGCTAGGCAAAGTACTTGCATTACATTATTGAGAGCAGTTCTGGGTTTATTATATCCATCTTTGCATGGACTAGACTCACAAACAATAGGTTGACTTCATGCATTCCCAAGGTAGTATAACCTTACCTAGATGAGGGAAGGGGACTCATAGCAAAATTCCTTATATAAGGTATGATTAACCTTATATGCAAATGGGGAACATTATGTTGGAACCGACCCTATCTTCAAGATATGAATACTATTCTTGGAGTAATGAAATCAACCCACAAGCACAACATACAAAAACAATGACCATGTCTATTCTAGGCATTTTCCACCGCATACCATGATATAATGAGATCAAGGTAGCTTTGGAATGATTCCTAGAACAAGACAAAAGAAATAAATCAATAATCAACAAGACCAACAAATTACACAAACAACCATTGTATCTCTTGCCACAATAAGTGTTGATGATGGATTCTACCTATTATAGGAACGATATATCCGTTAAGGCAAGAATCGATAGGATGTTGTGGAATAAAATTTGAAAGGTGGGAAAAAGGATATTCAGGCCATGTGCAATGATTATGGTTAGTTTTTGGATTGATGATTTTTGTGAAGGATGCGATGTTTTGCTTAGCATATGTATTGCTTGGTGAATTTAGTAAGCTCAGTAGATTGAGACCATCCAAACGGGTTGGATGGGTGCATCTTACATACTTGAGTACTAGATACTTCCTTCATATTCCAGACTACCTACATACCCTGAGTCTATGGGATCAAGGTATTTTAAGATGCAGGTGAGATGAATATGTAGTTCTGGTGTGACTTGATGATGTAGGGATGGTTCGGGATTGGGTTGGATGATGTAAGATGATGTGTTGAATGATGATGTGGGATTGTTTTTGGGATTTTTGGAATATTTTATATTGTTTTTGGATTTTTTGGATTTTACGCTGTACAGGGGGAGCATACAAGGATCCTCATTCCATGGATTAGCTTTGGGTAGGATAATGTAGGGTGGGTGATGGGATTTGATGTTTCAGAATTCCAAGCCGTGGGATGTGCACAATGTGGAATGTTATGATGGGAAGAGGACCTATTAGATGGTAGAACCGGCCACTACACATGGCACCTAAGATAGGTTTTCACCATGGTACTTATCCAAGGCATCACCGAAATGATTTTCACCATTGGACAACTTTATTGCACTCAGGTTTTTTTCTTGATTTTTTTTTTGTACTTTTTCTTTTTTTTTTATTTTTTTGTACTTTTTGTGATTTAGGATACTCGATGAGTCATGTGTAGAACCTTTTCAAATGCAAGATATTCATAGGTTAATCTAGAGGCTGCTCCACAGGTGTTGCAAGTTGATATGCCCCTGACACATAGCTGGCTGTGATGACATATGGTCCCAACCAATTAGGCTCAAACTTTTCTTTCTTGGTGTGCTCTTGTAGGTTTTTCTGATTCTCCATAAGGACAAGGTCACATATCTCAAACTTGTGGTTCTTGATCTTCCTGTTGTAGCTTCTGCATAGGTGGTCTTGATAAGATTGAAGGTGATAGAGAGCATCCAAGCATTTTTCATCCAGTAACTCTAGCTCATTTAGTCATGCAAATTGATACTCCTTAGTGATTATATTCTGCAATGAAATCCTGAGTGATGGGAGCTTGACCTTAATAGGTAAAATAGCTTTAGAACCAAATACTAGGGAATATGGTGTGGCTCCTATAGGTGTGTAGATGCTTGTGTGGTAGGCCCATATGGCGGAGCTGAGTTGGAGGTGCCAGTCACAGCCAGCTTCATTAACCATCTTTTTTAGAATGTGTAAGATGGTTTTGTTTGAAGCCTCAACTTGACCATTACCTTGGGGTTAATAGGGTGTGGAAAAGTGATGTTGGATATGGAACTTCTCACATAGGGTGCAGACTTCTCGGTTCTTAAACAGTTTCTCATTATCTGTGATGATGGAATGAGGAATGCCATAACGGCATATTATGTAATGGAGAATGAACTTAGCAATTTGGATGCCTGTGGTGAAAGTGAGTGGAATGGCTCTAACTCACTTAGTGAAGTACTCAGTGGCAGTGATGACATTGGATGAAGATGGGTGAATTTTACCTACGAGGTCAAGTCCCCACTATGAAAGGGGCCAAGGAGTTGTTATCAGCTGCAACTCCTGTGAAGGTGCATGGATGAGATCACCGTGTTGCTGACATGGCAAACATTTCTTCACAAATCTGTAAGCATCCCTTTCTACGATTGACCAACAATACCATCCTTAGGGTTTCCTTTACTAAGGTAGGTCCACTAGAGTGTGGCCCACAAATGCCTTTATGCACCTCTTGCAAGGCCACGTCGGCTTCCCTAGAGTCAAGACATCATAAAAGAGTACCATCAAGAGTTCTTCGATAGAGGGTGTCTCCTATGAGGGTAAAATGAGGGGCTCAATGGATGAATCTTTTGCGTTGTGTGGATGATAGTTTTAGTGGGATGATGTTGTCATGGAGGTACATGTAATTCTCTTGATACCAAGGGGATAAGGGGCCAACAATGTCTCACACTAGCTCTGATTATGGTACATCATAAGTTGGTATGGGAAGCTCTTTGATCAGGAACTCACACTTTTTACTATCTTTTTCATATCGACCAAGGATCCTATTGTGGCCATAGCATCCACTGCTTTGTTATTCTATCTTGGAATTGGCTCAAAATGGATATCGTGGAAATAATATTTGAAGTCATTAACCATTCTTTTGTAAGGTAGGAGTTTGTCATCCTTTGTCTTGTACTCATTGTTCACCTATCTGATGACTAACTGGGAGTCTCCATAAACTATCAGCTTTTCAATTTTCCACTATATTGCCATGCGGAGTTCTATGATGACGGCCTCGTACTCTACTACATTATTTGTGCATGGAAATGTGATTTTGTAGGATTTAGGAATCGCGTCTCCTTGAGGGGTGACAATCAAAATGCCTGCCCCCGAGCCACAATGTTGTAGGATCCATCAAAATACATTTTCTGTGTATCTGTTGTCGGCACTATTGTTAGTATGGATTCATCTAGAAATTATGTAAGAAATGGTTGTTTTGTTGGGATTGGTGTATCAGCCAATTGATCTATAATCACTTGTCCTTTAATGACTTTCCTTTCTGTATATTCAATATCAAACTCGCTCAAGATCATAACCCACTTAGCCATTCATCCTATAAAAGATGTCCTAGTTAGTAGATATTTCAATGGATCGATCTTGGCAATAAGCTTGGTCTTATGATTGAGCATGTAATATCTTAATTTATGGGAAGTGAAGACAATGGCGAGACATGCTCGTTCAATTGGAGTGTAGTTTAGCTCATAAGTCACCAAGGTGCGGCTGATATAGTATATAGCTCTTTCTTTTCCCTATTCATCATGATGTGCTAAAAAGGCCCCTATCACTATTTTTGTTGTTGAAATGTACAAAAGGAGGGGTTGTCCTTGCTTTGGTCAAATAAAGATGGGTGGGTTAGCAAGATATTCCTTCAGCTGTTTAAAGGCATTCTGGCACTGGCCATCTCACACAAAAGTTGTATTTTTCCAAAGAAGATGTTGAAATGGCTGACACTTGTCAGCAAGTTGTGCTATAAAGTGGTGGATGGATTGTAATTTCCCTTGTAGGCTTTTTAGTTGCTTGAGTGTCTTGGGTGGAGGCATCTCCACTATAGCCTTGACCTTGGCGGGATCAACTTCAATCCCTCTTCTTGACGCAATGTATTGTAGAAGCTTTCTGCAAGTGACCCCGAAGACACATTTCTTTGGATTCAGCCACATGTTGTATTGCTCTAGCCTGTTAAAGATTTTAGCTATCACATTTAAGTGCTCTTCTCTAGTTTTGGACTTTCCCAGTAGATCATCGACATAGTCTTCCATTATGATGTGGAAGATGATTGTCATTGCTCTCTGTTATGTAGCACCTGCATTCTTCAATCCAAAAGGCATCATGACCTAGTAGTATATTCCCCACGGACATATAAAGGAGGTTTTATGCTAATCTTCTTATGCTATCTTGATTTGATTATACCCAAAAAATCCATCCATCAAAGATAGAATCTCATGTCCGGCATTGAGATCCACAATGATGTCTATGTTAGGTAGCGAAAAGTCATCCTTAGGGAAAGCTTTGTTAAGGTCTCTAAAATATATGCAGTAGGATGCCCCCAGTGACTTTGGCTACTGGTACAATGTTGGATACCCATTCAGGATAAGTCTATAGGGCAAATGAATCCCACATCGAGGAGCTTCTTGAGTTCCGCCTTGATGAGGAGTGCTATTTGGGGATTCATTTTCCTTAGCTTTTGTTTCACTGGTTCCGCATCAAGACACACTGCAAGGTGATAAACAATGAGAGCAGGATCTAATCCCGGCATGTTGGCATATGTCCATGCAAAGTTATGGCTTCTATGTCTGAAGAAGGTTAAGAAAGCCTTATGTTCTTTTACTATAAGGGACTATGCTCTGAATGTGATCTTTGGTGTCTCTTCAGTTCCAAGATTCATCTCTTGTGATGCTTCAATTAGGATTGGTGATCTCTCTTGATATAGTTCAGATACTTCAAGAAGGCCCAGGCTCTCATCTCCTAGCACCTTGTGGGGTTTTTCACTAGGTGATATGTTCTTTATTTTGATTTTTTCTTCATCTGAAAGTGCAACAAAGTGGTTTTCACTATGGGATGTTATTTTTATTTTTATATTCTTTCGACTAAAAGCTTGGGTTGTCTCCCCAAAGTATGTGGATATGTTTAGTTCCATTATGTAGCCAGCCTTATGATCTCCAAGGGGAAAGTTATCTCTAACCCCATCATTTCAGTTATTGCTTCATCATTCTATGGAATGTCAAGGACAGGAGGTCCTTGTTGGTCCCAATCTATGAGTTGGGGGTAAACAAGAGATAGGTCATTGGATGTGGATGGCATGCATGTTGGTTAGGGTGTAGATGGTGTATATGGATGATTAGAAGAACTTAGAGAAGTCACTCAAAGAGTCTTGATGGTCTTCTTCATGGATGTTGTCGACTGCAGGGAAGGCCTTAGCGATCTCACTTAAAATACACTCATCATTAGTAGGGGTAGACTCTTGTTTTCTGTACCCTAACCCATGAAGATACGAATTTCTTGTTGCTTGGATGGGCTCTAGAATTCCTTTTTCATGAAGGCCTATGCTTCCTTGTCCTTTATAGCTCATATACTTGATGATTTTGAGACCTTTTCCATAGATCTCGATTGGGAGAGTAGGAGCTTCTTGATCTGCTTCTTCTTCTTTGTATAACCATGAAGATATATCTTCAAGAACATCTTGTTCAAGGAGGTGTTTCTTCTCAAATATGGGTGATGGTTTGCACTTGATGTTCACTGTAGAGACTTCCTCTCTCTTAGGATCACCAAACGTCTTAGGAGATGTCAGTAGTCCCACACAAAATGTGTTGTGTAGATCATATCCACCACATCCCATGTCACTTATCTTAATCTTGACCTCAGGTGGAGGGGATGTTCGTGATGTTGGAGGGATCGATGTATGAGGCGAATGATGTAAGATTGGCCTATGAGGTAGATTTTTTGGTAGCATTGTTGTAAGGGCAGAAAGTGTGGTCGTGTCCTTCTAAGAAACTGTAATATTGGAAGGGACGGTGATCGGCATAGATGGTAACTTCCATGTCATTATGGGGAAACTTTAAGCACTGATGGAAGGTGGACGGGATGACTTGCATGGCATGAATCCATGGTCAGTCAAGAATAATATTATATGAGAGGTCAAGATCAAGTACTTGACATTTGGTCTCCAAGAACTTCTATCCTACTTGAATAGGAAGTTTAATGGTGCCTTCGGACAATCTTTCGGTGTCATTGTATCCTTTGATGGTTATACATTCACTAGCATCCACAACTACATCAAAGTATCCCAAATGTTTTAATAATTTTAGAGTGCAAATATTTAGGCTGAATCCACCATCTATTAAGACTCATTTAATGGTGTGTCTGTGGGTTAGGACTTCAATGTGTAAGGCTTCGTTATGGGTGGCATTAGATGTGGGTAGATCCTTTTCTAAAAATGTGAGTTGATGAGGTGAGGCTATGTGGCCTACTATGGCTTGGAATTGGTCCACATTCAAATTGGTAGGGACTCGTGTTTCCATCAAGGCTTTGTCAAGGACTTCCTTATGGAGGGGAGATGTGCAGAGAAGCTCAAGAATGGAGATCTATGCAGGGGTTTTTATGAGGTGATCTAAGAGGTTATACTTGTGAGAGAATGGTGGATTGATAGGTACAGATGTGGAGGGTTGATCATTGGTGGGAGCTCCATAGATAGAAACATGACTATGATGAGTAGTAAGGACACAATTTGGGGTCTTGGCTCTAATAGTGATGGTGTTGACATGATTGGAAGAGTCTTCTATTTGTCCAATGATGGAGTCGAAAGAAGAGGGAGGTGGTACAATATTGTATGCTTGATTGGAAGAGGATGATTTTCCTTTGTTATGGTCAGGGAGGGGATCCTTGTATGCTCCCAAGTTAGCATTTGGTGATTATTTTAGCGGTTTGTCAATGGTTATGTCACCCCTATCAATAAGGTATTGTATACAATGTTTCAACCTCATGCAGTTAGATGTCTTGTGCCCTTTCACACGATGGTATTCACAATAGGCATTCTCATCGAACCAAGAGGGTTTAAATTGATTTTCATCATAAGGTATAATAAGGGGTAAGATGATTAAGTTTGCCTTCACAAGGTTATTCAAAACATTTTCAATGGGCTCTCCTAAGGGTGTGAACTTCCTCTTAGGGTTGTTGTTTTGTCTTGATGGTCCTTTAGGAACATTGACATTATTTTTTGTGGATGTGCTTGGTGGGGAGGGATTTTGTACATTTTGGACAGCTTTCACATCAGTGACACCATCATTAAGGGTATTCTTGTTCTTTCCCTAAAAGTGAAGTTTATTATTTGATGGTGCATTGTTGTTTGTGTTGTTGTTGTTGACCTTATTATTGTTCATGTTGGTTTTGTTGTCATTGCTATAAAGTTTTATGGAGCCTTTAGTGATAAGGGCTCTTTAAATGGTTGTTCCTTTGTCAATAACCTACTCAAAGCTTGATGTGCATTGGATTTGCAAATGGAACCCCATTTCTTGGTTAAGGTTGGCCACAAACATAGTGACAAGTTGTTTCTCAGGAATGGGCCAAGGGAGTTTACTTGCTAAGCCTCTCCATCTTTGCAAAAAGGTAGTGAAAGATTCCCCACTCTTCTCTTTTGTGTTGCAAAGGTTGGTCATGGATATTTCATGTTCAAAATTATAAGAGAAATGGTTTACAAACTTCTCCACAAGCTCATGGAATGTATTGATGCTGAGAGGGAGATGAGCAAACCATTTGGTGGCTTGACCACTAAGGCTTCTAGGAAATAGTCTCATCAAATAGGTATCATCATATGAGACTTCTAAGCAAGCTATATAGAATTCTCTAAGATGTTCCCTAGGGTCTCCCTTTCCTTTGTATTTATCAAACTTTGGTGTTTCAAAATTTTTGGGAAAGGGAGGCATGTGTAATGTTCTATCAAATGGATATGGGAAAATATCCTTGAACGAATATTGCTTTCTTTTGTTTCCATGTTGTATGTCGTCAACCTTTTCGATTAATGTTTGCACAATGCTAGATAAATCTTGTGGTGGTGGTTGTGAAACGTAGTTTTGTTGATTTTGGATTAATTGTTGGAGAAAAGATGGAATTTGATTTTGGGGTGGATTTTGGTGTTGTGAGATTTAGTTTTGGGTGATTTGATTTTGAAGAGTGAGGTGTTGTTGGTATGCGAGGAGTTATTATAGAACATGTGGTGGGATTTGTTGATTTTGGTTGGGATTTTGTTATATGGTTTGGACAGAAGATGTGATGGGTGCTTGGGAAATTGGATTTTGTATGTACATGAAATTGGATGAAGGGTTTTTACATGGGTTAGTGTTAGGGATGTTGGATGTGTTGTAGGGTGGTTGTGAGAATAAGCAAGTTATGAAAGCTATGGTGTTAGCGTCAAGTTGGGGGGCACTTGTGGAAGTGCTTTTGTGTGTGGTGTTGTTGGGGATATTAAGGGTGATTTGTGTTGTAGATGTGGTGATGGTGGATATTAATATGGTCAAGACATTTGGTGTAGTCAATGTATTGGTAGGAATTGTGGATGTGGTGATATTTGAAGATTGGGATGTGTTAGGGATGTTATGGGATGTGGATGGTTGTGACGATGTGGTGACATTAGGTATGGTGGCACCATTTTGTAGGAGGAACTCAAGATACTTATTGGGATCCAATTTTAGGACTCTATCGAGTATGTCCATGGAATTGGCATCTTGTGTGAAATCTAGGAAATCTTGATCTACTTGGTTGGTATTAGATGGTGGTTCTTGTGGTTGGACGAGAAAAGGATTTATCATAACATTGGCATCGAATGTTGTTGTTAGATTATAGGGACATTTTTTTGGTCAATTTGAGGCATCCATGTGCCAAAGTTGATTCTAAAGGATTCCATGTCCTTGTTCTTTTTAGCTTGAAACATTGTCAAGGGCATACAATGAATTTGGGTGTGGATTTGGTTGGATGGATGAAGGTCGTGACCTTAGAGAATAGGCTTTAAATTATTGGACCCAAGGATAGGTGATGATGAGAATTTGGTGAAAGGGAATAAAGATTTAGCCTTAAGAGGATAAAATCTCAAAATTCTAAACCTAAGGATAGTGATATGTTTTTAGCTCTAGAAATTAAATCTCAAAATTTGCAAACCTAAGGATGATTAATGATGAAGATATGAAGATGAATAGGAAACCTTAGAGGTTAGGACCTCAAAGATAAATGGACAAATTGATCTCCACAATTTTGGACAAAAGAGTGTAGTGGGAATAGACGAAGCAAGATGGTTTCGGGGATGAATGTTTTTTTGGTATAAATGTGAAAGGGATGATGATGTGATTAAGGTAGTTATAAGATGGTTTACATAATAATCAACCAAGGAAAACCTTAGGTGATTTGGATAAATGGATTTTTAGATGATAACAGACCAAGGAAAAAACCTTAGGTGATTTTAGGTGTTTTGGATGATTAAAGATTTTGATGATGTTTAGAAAGGATACTCAAATCAAAAGTGAGCTTCGAATAGGTCTAGATCTTTCAATTATAAAAAGGATGTCTCTTTACTTAAGGTAGACTTATGACCTTAGGCAAAAAAAGGGGATGATTATTTCACTTGAAGGCAAACTAATGACCCACAAGCAAAATGGGATAAGATGGTAAGATCTAGATTTAATTCTTTGCACAAAAATTGATTTGGATGTTGGTTGATCTTTGGATTTTGGATGATTTTTGGATTTTGGATGATTTAGATTATTGGATTTGATGGATAGAATTTGGATAAGGTTGGATGAAAGTTGGATTTGAAATAGATTTTGGAATAGATAGATTAAGGTCCAAGATGAAAAATCAAGATGTAGGGTTAGGTGGAGATGAAAAAGATGTATTATGGTTAGGCTTAATGATTGATTAATGATATGAGATGAAGGGTCCAATAGCCAAAATGATTTTTTTCTCTAAGGTCAAAATGGAGGTATATGGATGAATTTTGGGCAAAATGGTTGTGGGTGATGGTCAAAGGTGAATTAGGTTTTGATGGATTTTGACAAGGTGGACACAGATTATGACTAGGCAGGACTCAAGGATTCCAAAGCAACCTACCAAACACGTGTGAAATTTGGTTTCTAGATGGCATCAAATTTTAATGATAAGGCACCAAAATAGAGGGAAATGGCTCTAGGAATCAGACCGATGACGCCAAAACAATAAATTATGGCGCTAGAGAAAACGGCACCACAAGGGAATTTTTAGGCACCAAACAAAGAAGTTATAGCACCAAAGTGAGGCAATGTCTTGGATTTTAGCAAATTTTTGGATTTTAGTCTCAAACTTTTAGATTTTGAAGGTCAAATGATTGATTTAGAAGGCTCAAATGTTCAATGATTCAGTTTTTCAATGAGATTTCTTGGCAAGCATACAAACACTCCAAGCAAGAGAACATAATGGCCAAATGTTTAACTAGAAGTAGAAGCTTTATGTGTACGTTCAAAACCCCCTCAAGGCCAAATTTCCACAAGTATAAGCACAATCAAAAACACTTGAAGACAATGCTTAATCTACCTAAGGTCAATGCTGAATGGCAACTTGTCAAACCACACTTGAAATCTCCATCAACTCAAATGGCATCACACCTAGAGCAAGTGTGTACATTCTTTTGTCTTTGCAAGAGAGGATAAGTAGGGGCCTCTAAGACTAGAAGGATGACCCAATCACCCTCTCCCTAGAAAGCTACAAGTAGCTTATGCTAAGCCGGGGATTTATGTCTCATCTCAAGGGAGCCTTATGGTGAGTAATCTTGGGGGCAGAACCTTCTATGCCCTTGCATTGAACAAGATGCCAAGGGGTTAAAAAGGGTAGGCTTCTAACCTAGGGTGTTTAGTGGGGGAAATTTAGGGACTTGGTGCTCATTCATGCAACAGTGACCCACTTAAGAGCTTATCCCAGCCACTTACATCAATCCTTTTGCAAGGAGAGAATGGGGTTGATGTATCTCACACACAAGTGTGTGGATATTGGGGAACTATCGGAATGAGTAGACGTCACCAAGAAGCTTCATCTTTTGCCTAAGCCTTTTATATAGTGGACCAAATCAAAAGTACTACTTAGGGTTGTCCCTTGGGGTGAGTACCTCTTTTCCCACCAAGGCAAGCCCTCTATAAAATTGAAAAAGAGAATAGAATAATTTCTCTTTACCCAAGATCCTTATAAAGGCGAGGGGAGAGGATATTTTTATTCTATCCTTTGGGATCTATTTGATAAAAATGTGCAAGTGCACCAAGCACGCCAAACAACTTAGGTTCCTTTTAAGCACCAAAACAAAATGTGCCTAGGTTTGAGCACACAAGTTCATTTTAGGTACACCAAATCAAAATGTTTTCTAAGTTAACAAATGCAAACACACACAAAAAGGGAAATCCTTCAAGTAAACTTGTTAGTAGTTTTATGTTTGGTCTTTGACTAGCATTCTTTTTCCCTGCAAAATGTGTTAATAACCTGCACAAATCCCAAGAAGTTGTTATGCAAATGGCACCAAAATAGAGAGTAATGGTGCCACAGATCACAAATATGGCATTAAAATCAAGAAAGATGGCACTAAAGAGATAGTAAATAAACCACAGACTGACAACATGGAACAAGAATAAAATGGCACCACATATAAGTAAAATAGCGTAAAAATTATTTCCAATGGCATCAAAATAATTCTAGGGCAACCAGATGGCATCAAACTATGCGTGGATAGCGCCAAAACATGACAATGCTTCAAAACCTGCTCATTAACTCATTAGTCTCAAACAAATCAACACAAAACAAGTTAGAGAATCTTCCCCCTGCCAAGAAACACTGAAAAAACCAGATTAGAGGTAGAAAAGAAGTTAGAATAAAATACAAACACACTAGGGTTAGATGAAAAAACCATTATATGCATTCCTAGAGAAATTTTGACATTATGTCTCCTTGTGCCTGCGTTATTTTGCTAAAAACAAAGAAGAGAAACCCCTAAAATCCACTAAAAACCTCTAAAAATCCATAAGAGAATATTCTAAGCCTAAAAGAGTTAGCAATATGTCACTGACGAATGGTGCCAAAACAGATGAGGATGGCACTAGAAATCAGAGAGATGGCGCCACTGCGTGACTAGATGGCACCAAACAGAGAACTTTTAGCACCAAACCTTGCAAAAACATCTATTTTCAAAACTTAAAGCAAAAGGGTTAGTAGCTTAGGACCATGGGGTGCCACCAGGCCTGCCAAATGAAGTCAAGGAAAACAAGCAAGGTGAAAAACACAAATAAAAATGCATAAACAAGTACTTTTATACCTTGAAGATCTCCTCCTTGATAAGGTCAAGAGAGTGCACCCTTCCTCTCTAGCTTCACTCATGGTTATGTGTGTGTATGTGAAATGCTTGTGTACAGGAATAAAATTAAGATCGAATGATAATCAAAATAATGAAAATAATCAACAACTCAATCATATAACATCAAGATAACGATCTAAGCAAACAACCAAATAATCAATGAATAACACAAAAACAATGAAAGCTTTCACCTAGATTGTATTGTTATCTTGGTCGAATGTCAATTGCTCTTTAAATTGTGAAACCATGTTTGCAACAAGTGGATGTAGATTGTGTTTGTGCTCAAAGTGCTCAACGATGCGATGTATGCTCAATGCGCTATAGGGAGGCAAAAGCTTAAATGATCGAAGAGGATTTGTTATGAGATGAGGGGGGTTTATATTGGTTTCGATGAAGATTGATCAACGGTCTAGATAATTCAATGGAATCAATGGATGAGATAAATCTAGAATTCATGATGAATGTGCACCTGACATGTGTCCCACAAAAATATTTTTTTGTTTGAGTTAACTGATTGATTTGGCTAAAAGACATGGAACAGACATGAGATATGATTAGATTTCATAAAAATAGAAATGTTTTTTTCTATTTTATGAGTTGGTGATAAAAACAATAATGATTAAGTCAATTAACTCAACTTTAGACTTACCTTTTGCATGATTTGAGTAAAATTAAATAATAAATTATTTAATTTTGTGTGCATGATGAACAAGATTTATGTTTAGAAGATTAGAACATAAACAAAGCAAATTAAATAAATAAATTTATTTAATTGTTTATGCATGATGGAAGACATAGATTAGATTTGAAGATTTAAATAAATAAAATAAATAAATTTATTTAATTTATTTTGCATGATGAAGGATAAATAAAATATTTTATTTTATTTTATTTTTAGAAGAGATATTCAATTTAAATAAATTTGAATGATTTATTTAAATTTGGAAGAATAATTGATTTAATTAAATAATTTAGATATTATTTAATTATAGATGAGAGGGGCAGGGGCCCTGGCTCGATTGGCTAAGTAATTCCGTTGGAGTAAAGATGGTCACGAGGTCCAGTCTCCCCCCATCCCCGTGGTACTAGAGGGCATGTCGTGCCAGCGTCACCGGTCATGTGAAAAAAGTTTACCAGGCACCAAAAAAAAATTATAGATGAGAGGATTGAAATGATAAATTAATTAAATAATTAATTTATTCAATTGATGTGGATTTGAAATTAGAAGATGATAATGATTTAATTAAATAATTGAAATTATTTAATTTTGGAAGAATAAAGTTGATTTTGATTAAACTAATTAAATAAATAGAATTTATTTAGTTAATGTTGAAAATATGTGATTTAGAGGAAATTGATGGTTTTGATGGAATTAATTAAATAATTTGATTATTTAATTAATGTCGAAATGCAGGTGATTTGATGAAATGCAAGTGATGCGATGACATGGTCATTTTTGGGTGTCTACATTTTGCCTCTCTTTGATGCAATGTAATTTATAGCGTTGCTTCAAAGAAAATGATTGTTGAAGACATGATACAATTTTGATGCCCCAGTGTAGCTGGCATAGGATGCCCCCCTCGAGAGGAAAGATAGAGAAGCAACAGAAGGATTGGGTTGATGTGCGACTAGAAGATTGTGTTTGAGATAGACAAGGTTGGATAGATGGAGGCTAACACAATGCAGATGATAGCAGAAATGAGGATAAGATGGATTAGGGGTGGGACACTATAAATAGGGCCCAAGGGATCAACACTACTCATTTGCACACCTAGAGTTCACAAAAGTTAGAGCCCTTAGCCTCTTTGCTTAGTTGAGAGCTCCTTGCTTAGGTTGAGATTAGAGCTTGTAGAGATGTCGATTCCTATGCATAAGCACCGGGCGGAGCGGGTTAGGACCTACGGGAGACCAGAAGGAGCACCAGGAGTGGTAAGTAATTGAAAACCCTACTTGTGTTTGCATTATTTTAGGATTTTTCTAGCGTTTTGAAATTTTTAGCCAAAGGCGCTGAGTTTGGGCTCGGTGCTTTTGGCACCTGATAAAGCACTTTAGGTGCGACAAAGCACCTTTAGCATGTAGTGTCACACCTTGGGTAAATACTTAGTGCTTTTAGTTAATGTAGTCCGCATTGGAGCGCTATTGGCAAATGCCGCAATGCTGTTGGTAGTATAGCTAAGCGCTTATGGTAAGGCGGTTCAGCGCCTGTGGATTAGGGTTTTCTAAAAACTAAGGGCATGTGGCTCACAGCAAAGCACCGTGGGTAGCACAGATAAGCGCCCTTGTTGAAATCTAAGTGCCTTTGTTTATTTAAAGCTAAGCACCTTTACAAAGCAGCAAGGCGCTCTTGGTATGACAATCAAGTGCCTTAGACAAAATCTAAGCACTTTTGGTTTGAGATAAAGTGTAAGCTAGGTTGATGTTTGAAAAAAAGTGTCAAAGGTTTAGACCATAGTTGACTAGGTTTGACTTAGGGATTTTTCTATGGTTTGACCTAGTAGTTGACCATGTTGAGGTTGGATGAAGACTTAGGATTAGGTTGATATTTTGCAAGATTTTTAACAAGAGGTCGTCCTGGATGCAAATTGTCTTACCACCCTTGCAGTCCCGAGAGAGACACTACCTGATTGCCGATCTAGTTGTATAGCTGGGCGAGGAGGAGGAGCTCTTCCTAGAGATCATGGGATTGTGGCATGTTGCTCATCTAATACCTATTAGGGTGAATCTGGTACTTTTGATAGCGATTGTGGAGTGATACCACAGCGAGACCTCATCCTTCCACTTTTCGACAGGTGAGGCAACTGTGACACTTGAGGATGTTCAGCACATCCTGCGGATTCTGATCCAGGGTGATAGAGTTGACTATGACACAGAGCAGGGAGAGGTAGGCATGTGAGAGGTATTTGTGATAGATGATCTGGGTGTGCAGGATCATGAGATCTTGAGGGACTCTATGACAGGATTAGATGGATTGTGGTATCTCTGATTGGAGGTTTCTTATGTCTGGATAGACAGTCCATGGGATTATTAGTTGGATGGGGGACTATGCTTTCGGGGATGTTTACTCATGGGAGTAGATATGCATGGGGACCTTGTGTCCTAGGCCAGTTGTATCATGATTTGCATGACTGTGTATAGATCTGGGAGCAGCTTATCAGTAGGTGTGACATTATTATAGGTATGGGCCTGGGAGCATATCCTAGTGATTAGGCTGATCTCTCAGCATCATTGAGATCATGGTGAGCCTTATGCTTTCTTGTATGAGGGTGTTATTATGCACCGGCAACTTGGTTCCGTGAGCTACTGGTAGAGGCAACTAGATGAGATGGACATCTTTGTTTGGCGGCCTTGGAGAGACTATGAGTCATGGGAGGATGACCACGAGGAGCTAGTGTACTGCAGACAGGTGAGATACTTGTTTGGTTGATAGATTGACACTATTGAGAGGTACCTTCTAGAGGTGGTACTGAGATAGTTTGGTTTTTCACAGGGGTTTCCCGTAAGCAAGGCTATATTTGTACAGACTCGGAGGGAGGTGGAGGATTGGGGGCCTGAGATTTTAGGTGATACAACTTTAGTAGATTTACGGGGACTTACCCTAGTTATATGGGATTGGATTATAGGGGGAGAAGACCTGGCACACTTCCATCTTATGATACCTATTGGCAGACACACAGGCCAGTGAGGCTTGCTAGACCCCAGGTAGTAGGTGTAGTGCGAGAGGTGGAAGTTGGGGGAGCTGAGGCAAGGGCTTGGAGATAGGCCCAACAACAGGCTACAGCACAACGATAGGCTGGCGGTGATGACGGAGGAGACCAGGTAGATGTTCAGATGGCTGAGGATAGAGGACATTAGGTTGTATTGCCAACAAAGACACCACTACAGCAGGCATAGCGATTACTACAGGAGGAGATAGTGAGGAGGACTTGGTTGGAGCTCCAGATGGTTAGGATGAGGAGAGACAGAGACGTGACCCAAGCTAAGGCCAAACAAGTAGAGGCTCAGGCCCAGCTACATGCACAGGTAGCAACAGCAGCACAAGCAGCTCTAGCAGCAGCACAAGAAGTGCCACCACCAACAAATGAGAGACACGCAGTAGTACAGTTGCATTTGATAGCAGAGGCCACCCTACAGAGGGTGAGGTGAGAGAGATGTTGCACACTACATAGTGGGTGCAAACCAGATGACATTGGTTGGGGAGATTACCTGAGTTTAGGGTGAGCTTGCTACAACTGGGAGATAGGCCGAGTATTATAGAGGTCTCTACTTTGAAGCAGTTTCAGTTGACCAGAGGGAGCTAAGCTTTAGGGAGTGGAGCAGATCTAGTGCTTCATCTTCACGTAGATCAAGGCATTCAGGATCTTTAATGATGGGACCACCATGAGTGACACCAGTAGGAGGGGGACCTACATCGAGTGCAGGAGGTGCACAGGGATCACAGTAGCAGGGTAGCTTGACACACTAGAGCTGATTTTGACATATCTATGTTGTATCATTTTTGTATCTTTATGGACATTGTATATTTTGATTGATGTATGCATGCATCTGATATATATTATGAGCTCTTGATAGCCATGATGTACTTTTTAATGTATATTTGGATGTACATATGGACATTTGATGTAGACATGGACATTTGTATTTTTTTATGACCTTAGATGATATATGATGACATATGATGATCTTTATGCTCATGGATGTTCATGCTTTTGTTTGTGATGTACTTCTATATGCTATGGATGTGATGATATGTATTTATGATTATGATGTGACATGATGATGTTTATGCTTATAGATGTATGACATATGATGACATTATGATATGATGATGATATAGATGCTTATAGATGTATGACATGTGATGACATTATGACAGGATGATGATATGATATGTTACGATGATGATATGATATGATGATGATATGATATGATGATGATGTCTAACACATGGTTTTGTAGATATGCATCAGATGGTGATGGATAGAAGAAAGTGGAGATAGAATAGAACATGATAGAAAGACAATTGATTGATCTTTACTTGAAAGACTATATCATGATTTGGATAAATGGATGGGTAGATGGATAACTTGTTGTAATGGTTTCACAAATGTTTATAAAGAGAAATCCTTATTTTTGATATAGCATGTGGATGTTATGCACCAGGGTATAGAAGACCAAGGTGACGATGTATCCAATGCATAGGACGTTGACTCTGCAAGCAAGCAGTTTGAACTTAGATCTCTTAGACATAATATAACCTTGTTGGAAATCTGAATGAGACATAGTCTTGAACATAAAATAAACTTCAATACATAAATGCAAGAAGCATATTAATATGTAAGATGCTAGGTCTTAACACACACATGTGAATGAGCCATAGTCTTGAACATAAAATAAACTTTAATACATAAATTCAAAAAGTATATTAATATGTAAGATGCTAGGTTGTAACACATGCACAAGATAAATATGATGCTAAGGAAGATAAAAGATCATTCCTTAAACACGGCACACAAAAAACAATGACTATGCCCCTAATTCATACTGCATCGCAACATACCAAGATATAGATAAATCAAGGTAGTCTTGAATAAGTAATTGGAAAGGAACAAAAAGATAAACCAAAAAGAAAATTTACTGACTTACAAAGTAAACATACAGCTAACATATTCTCTTGCCAAAGAGGTTGCTCAGGACAGATTGGATTGGTTGATTGGATTGCTTGGGTAGATTGGATAGATAACAGCCTTATTGTAGGAATGGTATATATGTTAAAAGGTGTTGATTTGTTGATTGGTTTAAGTTGATTGATGTAGTAGATGTTGACAATCAATTTGTAGGACAACATTTGTCTTTGCAAGTAGGTTTCTTTGCTTCAGGTTGGTTAAGGATTTTTACTTTGAAAGGATGCGTTGTTTTTTGTTTTGTTGCTTGAGTTAGTCAAGTTGAAGTGATAGGATGGATTGTGATAAATGGAAGACTAGAAGGATGGAATATCAATGGATTGAGATGGGTGAAGATGGATGAATTGTATGTGCCTGAGTACTGGAAATGTCCTTCATATTCCATACTGCCTACATACCCTATATCCATAGGATCAAGGCATATTACGATGAAAGATGAATATGATAATATGTAATTCTGGGTAGAGTGATGAGTGGGTCAAGGTGTTTGAGCTAGGGTAGGTGAAATGTTGATATCATATGCACCTAAGTACTGGATACTTCCTTCGTGCTCCAGACTATCTACATACCCATATCCATGGGATCAAGGTACATTAAGATAGATGAGATGATGATATGTAGTTCTAGTTTTTATTTGATGATGTAGGATAGGATGAAGTGAGGGGAGATGATGAGATCTTATGTACTTGAGTACTAGAAACTTCCTTCGTATTCCAAACTACCTACATACCCATATCCATGGGATCAAGATACCTTAAGATTGAGATGAGATGATATGTAGTTCTGATTGTTTGATGATGTAGGATGATGATGGTGAGGAGACATGATGATATCTTATGTAGCTAAGTACTGTATACTTCTTTCTTATACCAGAATACCTACATACCCATATCCATGGGATCAAGGTACCTTAAGATTGAGATGAGATAATATGTAGTTTTGGCTTATGTTTGATGATGATTGATAAGGATAGTGTTGTCATTGTGGGGAATGATATATCCCTAGATCAACACAAGGATGAAAGAGTCTGGTTTCATAAATGAAACACCTCGTATAAGACACCTGGTCTGGTTTCAAGAGTGTGACAATCTGTATAAGACATTTGATATGAATGATGGATTGGTTGATGTGTTTTTGTTTTTGTTTTTGTTTTTGTTTGAAGGTAGATGTGTTTTTGTTTTTGTTTTTGTTTTTGATGGTTGATGTGTTTTTGTTTTTGTTTGAGATGTTGATCAACTATGAACAAGGATCCATTCCTAGACCTAGGTTAAGGAAAGAGTTGCCCCCATTCTGGTAGAGGTGTTATTATGGATGACTGACATAGGATAACTAACAATGACATGGATAACTAGACATAGGATAACGATGATAATTGACATGGATAACTTGACATAGGATAACAATGATGATTGGATAATTTGACATAGGATAAGCTGACGATTGACATGGATAACTTGACATAGGTTCAATGATGATGACCATTGACAAATTTCCAAGCTATTCTAGATAGGGAAATGGAAATGCAAAAAAGGGTCAATGGTTTTATTATGGATGGATGGATGAAGTTTATTATGAAATGAACATGAAATAAACAAGGTTTGATAGATGATGGATGTTGACTCTACACATAGAGCCTGTTTGCCAGGTTTTCACTATGGTACTTATCCAAGGCTCTTGTTTACCAGGTTTTCACCAGAGGACGGATTATTTTTTGTTTTTCTTTTTTTTTTCTTTTTTTTAAAATTTTGACATGGATACTCTAAGGATCAAGCAAAGAACTTCTTGAGATGAACAATGTTGAGTGGTTCATCTAGAGGAATGCCTTCATGTGTTGCTAAAGTATAAGCTCCTGATCCATAGGTTGTTGTGACAACAAAGGGTGCTAACCAATTAGGCTCAAACTTGCTCTTCTTTTCTTGATCTACTTGATTTCTCTGATTTTCCTTTAAGACAAGGTCACCAACTTGAAATTGTCTTTCCTTGATCTTCTTGTTATAGTTGTGCCAGAGGTGGTTTTGATAGACATGAAGATGATTAAGCGTTGCAAGGTGCCTCTCATCTAATAGTTCTAGCTCAGCTAATTTGGAAGTACAATACTCCTCTCCATCAATCAAGTACTACAATGATACTCTGAGGGATGGGATCTCAACCTCTATAGGTAGTATGGCTTCAGAGCCATAAACCAAGGCATAGGGTGTTGCAGCAGTTGGTGTTCTAATACTAATGCGATAGGCCCATAAGGTGGGATTAAGTTGCAGGTGCCAATCACGACCAGCTTCAATGACCATTTTTTTGAGGATTTTCAGAATGGTTTTGTTGGAAGCCTCAACTTGGCCGTTACTCTACATATAGTAGGGAGTGGAAAAGCAATGTTGGATATTGTATTGTGTGCACAAGGCATGGACATCTTGATTCTTGAATGGTCTCCCATTATCAGTGACAATGGCTTGGGGGATATCGTACCAGCAAATGAGGTAGTTAAGGATAAACTTGGCTATTTCCTTGTCAGTAATATAAGTCATGGGAATGGCTTCGACCCACTTCATGAAATACTCAGTGGCAGTAATGATAAATTTATGGCCATTCGATGAGGATGGGTGGATTTGTCCTATGAGGTTGACACCCCATTGTGAAAAAGGCCATAGAGTTGTCACAGGTTGTAGTTCATGAGCTGGTGCGTGAATCAAGTCTCCATGCTGCTGGCATTGTAGACACTTCTTAGAAAACTGTAAAGCATCTTGTTCTATGGTAGGCCAATAATACCCTATGTAGAGGATCTTCTTAGCAAGGTTAGGACTGGTAGAATGTGCACCACAAACACCTTTGTGTATGTCCCGTAAGGTAGCATCGGCTTCTTTCACGTTAAGACATCGTAAGAGGATACCATCGAGACTTTGGCGATATAGTGTATCACCTAGTATGGTGTAATGGGAGGATCAACGAATAAAGGTTTTGTGTTGGGTTGTAGATAGCTCAAAGGGAAAGGTGCCATGTTTAAGGTATTCATAGATATCTTCATACCATGGGGAATTGGGACCAACAAGTTTATAGATGATTTCAGTAGTTGGAACATCGACGGTTGGTATCAACAATTGCTCAATCAAGAATTCACATTTCTGTGTGTTTGTAGGCATGTCTATAACTGACCCCACAGAACCCATAGAATCTACAGCTTTGTTATGCTCTCTTGGAATTTGCTCAAAAGTGATGCTAGGAAAGTGTGGTTTGTAGGCATCCACTAGTTGCTTGTAAGGGACCAACTTTTCATCTTTTGTTTGGTACTCATCTGTGACTTGTCGAATCACTAGTTGTGAGTCTCCATATACCTGTAGTTCTTTGATTTCCCATTGGACTGATGTATGGAGACCTATGAGGAGTGCTTCATACTCGGCTATGTTGTTGGTGCAAGGAAATGCAAGCCGATATGACTTTGGGATATAGTCATTTTGAGGTGTGATAAACAAGATGTCAGCCCCTGATCCATGATGTGTGTAGGAACCATCAAAATACAATCTCCACATTACTGAGGTAGAGAGATTGAAGAGATTTTCATTCAGGAAGTCAAATACCATAGGATGTACATCTGTCATGGGTGCTTCTGCTAGTTTATTTGTGACGGCTTGTCCCTTGATTGCTTTACGATTCACATAGTCAGTGTCAAACTCACTAAGGATCATGACCCATTTAGCTAGTCTGCCTGTGAGAGTTGCTTTTGCTAGTAGATACTTTAATGGATCAATTTTGGCTATTAGATTTGTGTGTTGGTTTAGCATGTAATGCCACAACGTTTGGGAAGTGAACACTAAGGTTAAACAAGCTCTTTCCATAGGTGAATAATTGAGTTCATAACCTACCAAGGCTTGACTGATATAATAGATTGCATGCTCTTTTCCTGACTCATCATGTTGTGCTGCTGTAATTGTAGTTGAGAAGTACAAGATCAAAGACCTATCGGCGACTGGTGGTACTAAGATAGGAGGTGTAGCTAAATATTCTTTGAGTTGATCAAATGTTGCTTGACACTTATCATCCCATCAAAATGAGACATCCTTTCGGACCAAGTGTTGGAATGGTTGATATTTATTTGCTAGCTGTGAGATAAACTACCCAATAGATTGTAACCTTCCTTGAAGGCTTCTTAATGCTTTTAGATTCTTTGGTGGAGGCATCTCCACTATAGCCCTGACTTTTACTAGATCTACTTCAATGGCTTTGTGAGATACAATGTATCCCAATAGTTTTCTTGAGGTTATGCCAAAGACACACTTCGTTAGATTGAGTCTTACTTGATATTTTTCTAGTTTGTCAAAGATTTGGCTTAGAACCTATATGTGATCGGCCCTAGAAGATTTTGCTAGTATATCATCAACATAGTCCTCCATGATGTGATGAAAGAGATCATGGAATATCACTGTCATTGCTCTTTGATAGGTTGCACCTGTGTTCTTTAGACCAAATGGCATGACGCATCAACAATAGGTACCCCAAGGACAAGCAAAAGTAGTTTTATGTTGATCTTCTTCCACAATCATTATCTGATTATAGTTGGAAAATCCATCCATTAGAGAAAGCATTTCATGACCAGTAGTTAAGTCTACTATGAGATAAATGTTTGGCAATGGAAAGTCATCTTTTGGACATGCATTGTTAAGATCTCTGAAGTCAGAACACATGTGGATTCCCCCATTTGGTTTGGCCATAGGTACAATGTTTGAGACCCATAAGGATAATCAATAGGCTTGATAAATTTTGCATCTAGCAACTTCTATATTTCCACTTTCACCAAGAGAGTTATCTATGGATGCATCTTTCTTAGCTTTTGTTTGACTGGTTTAGATTTTGGATCAACTGTGAGATAGTGAATTACTAGCGAAGGGTCTAACCCTGGCATATCAACATAGGTCCATGCAAAGTTGATAGTCCGCTATAAGAAGAAGTTGGTAAGATTCGTGTGCTCTTGTTCTTATAGTGATGCTACAAGGAATGTGGTCTTAGGATTTTGTTATGTGCCAAGATTTATCTCTGTAGTATCTTCCACTAGGAGAGTTGATTTCTCTTGATACTTAGATGGTAGGGGAAGGTCAAATCCTCCATCCTCTGGTGTGACAATTGGGTTTTCACCTTTGGATATGTCATTTATTTTTACCATTTTCTAATCTGGAGGTGCCACAGTGTGGTTTTCACCTAGAGATCTTTCTTTATTTTTATTGTTACGATTAGAGGATTTGGCATTCTCACCAAAATAAGTAGCTTGATCTAGTTCCATTACAAAACCAACTTTATGATCACCAAGAAGGATACCATCCCGAAGTCCCATGAACTCTACAATAGCTTTGTCATTTTGAAAAACATCTAGAATGGGGGACCCTTGTTGGTCCCAATCGATAAGTTTAGGGTAGACAAGTGTTACCATCTGGGTGCTAGTGGTGGATGTTAAGGATACAGATGATAGCATAAATATGGAGGATTCTGTGAATAGGTCATTCATATGGAGATAAGAGTCATCGATGATATCCTCTTTAGACATCGAATCTACCAGAGAAGTTTGTGCTACCTCATCGAGAATACACTCGATGTCTAATGCATGTGGTACCTTCCTACCATATCCTAACCCCTTCTTCTCTAGCTTCTTCTTCACAATAATGGGTTCTATGTCACCTTTCTTATCCTTACCAAGGCCACCTTTGCCTTTGTAGCCCATGTTTTTGACAATTCTTAGGCCATTGCCATATTGTTTCACTGGTATGGTGACTGGTTCTTTCTCTTTGTAGAGCCAAGATGACATGTCTTCAATAGTTTCCTCTGCCAATAATTTTCCCTCTTGGAATTAGGTTAGAGATGCTAGCAGGGGGATAGCTACTTTCTTAGTCACTTTAGTTATGGGTGGTTGGCTGTAGGATTTAGGGGATAAGGGCATCCTCCCTACACAACAAGATTTAGAGATATCATATTCACCAAAGCCTATATCACGGATGTCAACTTTGATATCAGGAATAGGATTAGGATTAGGTTCAACTTTAGAGGCTTTTTTTAGATTTTTAGACTCCACATACAATG
Source organism: Cunninghamia lanceolata (assembly GCA_027924645.1). Lineage (NCBI taxonomy): Eukaryota > Viridiplantae > Streptophyta > Pinopsida > Cupressales > Cupressaceae > Cunninghamia > Cunninghamia lanceolata. The sequence goes on from BSBN01000082.1 coordinate 9,308,059, forward strand.
GGGATTCATAGTCTTTGTCATTATTTGGCACTTGGTTTCTATTTTTATAACTACCTTGCAAGGTACGACAAAATTCAAATGGATTAGGGTCTCTTGGGATAGTGATCTCTGTACCATTAAATGGGAATTTAAGAGACTGATGGTACATGGAGGGAACAACTTTCATGGCATAGATCCATGGGCGTCCTAAGATAATGTTATAAGGTAGCTCAATGTCAAGGACTTGGCACCTAGTTTCAAGCATGATGGGGCCTACTTGTATAGGCAAGTGGATAACACCCTCTGAATGGCGCTCAACATCATCATACCCCTTGATTGTAATGCTTTGATCAATGTTGACATGATCTTCAAAGTATCCTAACTATTTAAGTAACTTGAGAGAATAGATATTGAGACCAGCACCACCATCTATAAGTATGTGTTTGATCTTTCGTTTATGGATGAAGACTTCAATGTGAAGTGCATCATTATGACATGGATCGTGGGATGGGAGGTCCTTTTCAGAAAATCCCACATTGTAAGGTGAGGCAATGTTACCTATTATAGCTTGGAAATCTATGACCGCTCTGTTATTAGGAATAGAAGACTCTTGTAGGGCTTTTTCTAGCACAGCTTTATGTGCGGGTGATGACCATAGAAGGTCCAGAATAGAGATCTATGTAGGGGTTTTCCCTAGATGATCTACAAGATTGTAATTAGATTAGGTTGGGAGACTTGGTGTAGGCCCACGAAGGGTAACACGACCATGACGAGTTGTGACTGCGCAATCTATAGATTTACCTTTGATAGTGAGGGTAGACACACAACTTTCTTTAAAGCGATGACAATAGAGTCATAGGAAGTTGAGGCTTTGTTAATGCCTTTACCTTTTTTAGGATTTTGAGCTTGACCATGGTTAGGGAATGGTTCCTTGTACATGTTGAGGTCTTTGTTGGTGTTTTGATTAGGAGGTGCATCAAAAGTGACGTCACCTCTATCAATCAGGTTTTGGATCATGTGCTTGAGTTTCATGCATGATATGGTGCTATGTCCTTTGGTCCTATGGTATTCACAATATTCATTGTCTTTGTACCATGTGGGTTTGAAAATAGGTTTACCATATGGGAGACGTCTAGTAATGTGACGAGTCCATTTTGTACAAGTTTATTTAGAACCAACTCTATAGGCTCTCCCAAGGGAGTGAACTTACGTCTTGGAGGGTAATTTTAGGGAGGCCACTCTTGTTGATGCTGGTGATTTTGGTTTTGTTGTCGTTGTTGTTGTTGAGGCGAAGGTTGGTTTTGTTTGGATGAAAGATTGAGGGGTGTTTGCAGTGTTTGGACATGTTTGGAATCCACCACACCATCATTGACCACGTTTTTGTTTTTGTTCCAGTATTTGGGCTTATTGTTTGATTGTTGTTGGGGAGGATTGTCTTTATTTTCTTTAAAGATTTTGACCACGCCTTTAACGACGAGGGCTTTTTTGATGTTGATACCTTTATAGGTAATCTCGTCAAAGGTTGTAGCACTTAATATTTGCAAATGGAAACCTAATTCTTGGTTAAGGTTCTGCACAAATATGCTAACAAGTTGTTTTTCAGGTATTTTGAATGGGAATTTGCTAGTCATATGTCTCCATCTTTGAAGGAAAGAGATAAGAGTTTCCCCATTTTTCTATTTATTATTACATAAGTTGGTCATGGAGACTTCATGTTCTGTGTTGTATGAGAAATGGGTGGCAAAGTTTTCTGCAATCTTGTTAAATGTTTTGATACCTGTAGGTAGATGCGAGAACCATTCTATAGCTTGACCTCCAAGACTACGAGGAAAGAGGTGCATGATATATGTGTCATTATGTGCAACCTCTAAACAATCGAGATAGAATTCTCTAAGGTGGTCTTTTGGGTCTCCTCTTCCCTTGTTTTTATCAAATTTGGGTATAGTGAAGTTGGGAGGAAAAGGGATCATTTGCAATGACTGATCAAATGGATAAGGACAAACTTCCTCTAAGGAGAAGGTTTTCTTAGTGTGACCAAATGTTAAATCGGCTACTTGTTGTTGTACCTCAGCAAGTTTAAGCTCCATAGTTGTTGGGAGTATTGGAAGAGTCTCATGTTGCACCAAGGGTGGTTGTTATTGCCCATAGGGAATATTGTAGTTGAAGCCATGGGCATTGATGTTATATGGATCATATGATTGATTTGTGTCATATGATAGATTTGGATTAGGTTGGGTTTGGTTATTTTGATTTTGCATATGTGGAGGTGGTGCTAGATAAGAATGTTGGCTTTGTGATTGTTGAAGAGGGATGATGAAAGAGTTTTGTCGTTGATACTGTTGAGGAGGGGTAATGAAAGGATTTTGTGGAGGAAAGTTGAATGTTGTTGGATTTGATTGTGATGGTGGAACATAGCCATAGGAAGTTTGGTTTTGAGAATGTTGAGGATTATTGAAATAGGTGTTGGTGAGATTGAGCATGGATGATCTTTGTGGTGGAGGGACATAGGTAGATGGGTTTTGAGATGGTTGGGACTAATTGAAATAGGTGAGGTTGAGTGTGGATGATTGTTGTGGTGGAGGAATATAGTTTGTGTTGACATTTGAGAGTGTTGTGGGGGAGTGATGATGTTTGTGTTGATGTTTTGGGAATGTTGTGGGGAAGTGATGATGTTTGTGTTGATGTTTTGGGAAAGTTGTGGGTGAGTGTTTGTGTTTGGATTAGTGATACGGAGGGTTGATGACATTGGGGGTGGTGTCGGTTGTGATCCTTGTTGCATGGCTACATAAGTGTTTCCCAGATTGTAATTTGGTTGAAAACTGTCTCATGATGGGGTGGCCAATGTTCCACTTGCGATTGATGTGGGCATTTTTTATATGCTAGGAGGTTGTTGTTGGTTTTGTTTAGCTAGAGTGGCTTGTCTTACTAATTCTGCTTGATGATGAAGAGTCTCTTATTATAGTTTATAAATCTCCATAGGAGTCAAGAGTGATGTAATGGTCTTTCTGTTGTTGGATTTTGGTTTTGATAGAGGGGATTTTCATATTGAGCGTCAAAAGGATTGGTTGTTCTGCCTTGTGAGACTTGTTCGAGTATAGGAGTAGATACGGTTGACATAGTTTGGATAGTAGTCATAGTGTCATGGGATTTGTTTTGCTCTTTAAGAGTAGATAGATCAAATTCTTGAGGTAATTTAGCTCCTTGTTGAGTAAGTAAATGAAAGAAATGATCTTGATTTTCATAAGGAGTTTGTCAAATGTTGCCATGGCTCTAGGATCTTGCATGATTTCATCAAGGTCTTGTCTATCTGCTTGAGAGGATTGACCCTCTTGAAAGTTTCGCTCTTCTTGAGATGGGATTTGACCTATGGTGTAACCTTGTGGAATAAAATCTTGAGGCATGCCAGTGGTAAATTGAGGTACCTCTGTCAAAGGGACACTATCCTCTTGAGAATTGATTAGTTTGTCATGGGTTGGTCTGTTTTGAAAGTTTGTTGGTCTGTCAGTTGGTGTGTGAGGAGTACCCTTTTGAGACATGGTGGAATGACTTGGTTGAGGTGTATGAGGAGGTGATTTGCATTTCTTTGGGGTAGTTTGCTTAGCTTTCATTGATTGTTGGAGTCTAGTGGTTACCATGGGATGCACTAGGACAATTTGTTTCTTGACATTTCAATTGATTTTGGACTCAAAGGTAGATTTTTTACCAAAAAGGTGTGATTTTGTTGAGGTTGGGCAAGATAGTTTGATAAACAGTTTACTGGACTAAAGGCACTAGACTATGCGACAAAGGCACAGGATTGTTATACCAAAGGTGACTTATTGTGTTTTAGAAGTGCTGGACTACTATACCAAAGGCGAGTTACTGTGATTTAGAAGTGCTAAAATGTGTTACCAAAGGTGAGGCACTATGTTTCAAAAGCATTGAATTATGCTTCCAGAGGCGAGTTACTGTGTTTCAAAAGTGATGAAATGGTGTCAGTGATGTTTCTAAGGCAAAATTTGATAGATTTGAATTAGTTTTTTGGATTGGTTTTGCTTTGATAAGAGAAAACATAGCAAACAAAGTTGCAAAAAGGATTGACATAACAGATAGTGTATGTTCTAGGCTCAAAAAAAAGCCCAATGTTTCCATGGGTATTTAGACAATTGCAAACAATTCAAGCACTCTTTATCCCTAGAGACATGGTTTCATTGTGGTAGATCATCTCACAACTTAGTTCTCTATTGACTAAATGTCATTCCATATAGGTGTCATACATTTGTATCTTTGTAAGAGATGATAGGTAGGGATATCTCACCCTCCCCTCGGAAAGCTACAAGTAGATCACAAGAGCTTATGCTAGCCAAGGGAATACTATCTCTTCTCAAGGGAGCCAATGGTGAGTAATCTTGAGGGCTTGTAATGATTCCCCTTGCACTGATGATTACCGCAACATTCAGAGGTGAAATAGGTAGTCACTCTCTAGATGGTTCTTAGTAGATTTGAGGGACCAACACCTTGCGAGCATGTGGCAAGCTACTAAAAGCTTTGACCAATCCTACTAAGAGTTTCAAACACTTTGCACAATGTGAAAATTGTTTTCACAAAGTGCTAGTACACTTCTTTTCGATTTGGCACCGTAAGGCAAGGCTAATGTTGGTTAGGACTTGGCTTTCGCCTTATCCCTCTTATATAGCGGGTCAAAGGAAAACTCCACTTACGGTTGTCCCTTTTGGATGAAGCACAATCCAAAAGCAGGCCCTTCTAAAGGAATAACTGAAAAGTAAAATCAAGCACGTCAAACAAAGGTTCAATTGTTTCATTATAAGAAAAATAAGGTGCAACTAGATTAGGCACACACACGATTGTAGTTGTCATTGTCCCTTAAGAAATTGAAGTGTTTTGCATTCATGTCAATTGTCCCTTAAGAAATTGAAGTGTTTTGGCATTCATGTCCATTGTCCCTTAAGAAAGCAATATGTTCCTAAGACTTAGTGTGATAGATTTGGCAATTTCTTCAAAGCTCGTCCTGCATGAACACGTTAGAAAAGCCCATTTGCTCTGTTTGAGTAATAAGAAGCTGCAAAAAGATGATTAGTTCCACACAAACTCAATAGTTATCAAAAATAAATCAAATGACCAAAAGCACTTTACTGTGTTACCAAAGGCAAGGCACTGTGTTACCAAAAGCATTTGACTATGCTACTAAAGGTGTGCTTCTTCTAACCAAAGGCGCCTTACTATTATACCAAAGGTGCATTACTATGTTGCAAAAGCACGCTACTGCAATGCAAAGGCACGGCACTGTTCCAGATCTAAAAAACTCAATATTTCATCAAAAATCTAGCTTTGAAAGATGATGTCATGATTAAATATTGATCTAGAATGTTGATAAAGGATAAGATCAGAAACTAATGATCAAAATTTGATAAGTTAGAAACCCTACAAAATTAGAAAACTAATCAGAAACCCTAAGAAACTAGAGGCATTGTACTGTTGTTGCAAAGGCATGAGACAGTAGACCAGAGGCACTTTACTATGTCCTAGAGGCACATTACTATTGCCCAAAGGTGCATTTCTTACCTACCAGAGGCGCTTTACTGTGATGTAGAGGCATTTTTCTATGTTTGATTGCGTTGTTCCGTATTGTACTTCAAAAACATAAATTTTCTAAAAGAAAACAACGATTAGTGGGTCCCACCGGGCATGCCAGAATGTGTATAGGAATAAAATTGAGATCGAATGATAATCAAAACAATGAAAATAATCAACAACTCAATTCTATAACATCAAGATAATGATCTAAGCAAACAACCAAATAATCAATGAATAACACCAAAAAATAATGAAAGCTTTCACCTAGATTGTATTGTTATCTTGGTCAAATGTGGATTGCTCTTTAAATTGCGAAACCATGTTTGCAACAAGCAGATGTAGATTATGTTTGTGCTCAAAGTGCTCAACGATGCAATGTATGTTCAATGTGTTGTAGGGAGGCAAAAGCTTAAATGATCGAAGAGGATTTGTTATGAGATGAGAGGGGTTTATAGAGGTTTCAATGAAGATCGATCAATGGTCCAAATAATTCAATGGAATCAATAGATGAGATAAATCTAGAATTCATGATGAATGTGCACCTGACATGTGTCACACAAAAATATATTTTTGTTTGAGTTAATTGATTGATTTGGCTAAAAGACATGGAACAGACATGAGATATGATTAGATTTCATAAAAATATAAATGTTTTTTTCTATTTTATGAGTTGGTGATAAAAACAATAATGATTAAGTCAATTAACTCAACTTTAGATTTACTTTTTGCATGATTTGAGTAAAATTAAATAATAAATTATTTAATTTTGTGTCCTTGATGAACAAGATTTATTTAATTTATTTTGCATGATGAAGGATAAATAAAATATTTTATTTTATTTTATTTTTAGAAGAGATATTCAATTTAAATAAATTTGAATGATTTATTTAAATTTGAAAGAATAATTGATTTAATTAAATAATTTAGATATTATTTAATTATAGATGAGAGGATTTAAATGATAAAATAATTAAATAATTAATTTATTCAATTGATGTGGATTTGAAATTGGAAGATGATAATGATTTAATTAAATAGTTGAAATTATTTAATTTTGGAAGAATAAAGTTGATTTTCATGAAACTAATAAAATAAATAGAATTTATTTAATTAATGTTGAAAATATGTGATTTAGAGGAAATTGATGGTTTTGATAAAATTAATTAAATAATTCTATTATTTAATTAATGCTGAAATGCAGGTGATTTGATGAAATGCAAGTGATGCAACATGGTCATTTTTGGGTGACTACAATGCTCTCAAATGCAATACAAATCACTCATAGCCTAGCTAAAATGATGGATAAGATGAAGAAACTTTGGGCATAATAACAATACTCAAAGATTGGATGATCAAATGGCTTAGGAGAGCTTGTATTTATAGCAAAATAGAGGGAGATTTGTTCCAATGGTGGAGATTAAATGTAGAGATCAATGGATGAGGTTGCTTGCAAGATGGAGGGCGTGGATTTGATCAAAAAGATTGGATGGATGAGAATAAATGTGAATTTTTAATTCACATTGGGAAGGGGTTTGCATTAATGAAGTTAGATGAAGGGGATTATAAGTGAATTTTTAATTCACATGCGGAAGAGTCCCATTAAATTAAGACTAGGATAAATTAGATGTGTAAGAGATCATTAAATGGGGTTATAGGACAAATAAGAATAAAAATTACCTTATGTGGAATAAAGGTTAATTTTTTATTTGTGAGGTGTGGGGATGAGTGTTAAATGTGGTTTGACCAAGTTCATCAAAGGGATTAGCTTAACTAATATGCTGGAGAAAATTAGTAGATGGATTAATTAGGGGTTAAAATTAATTAAATGATGATTTATTTAATTTATTTTAGGTCTAGGGGTCATGTAGGCTAGGGTAGCTAATTAAATAATAGGTATTTAATTAACTAGGTTAGGGGTAAGCTAATTAATAGGCTTGATTGAATAGATAAACATAATTTATCTAGATAATTAGGCTTAGTGAGGTGGTGGAAATTAACCAAATAAATATTTACATATTTATTTAATTAATTGAGCTAATGTTAGTAAGTGTAACTATTGAATTAATTAAATTAATTCAGTTTTAGGGATTATATGATGAAGAGAATGTGAATGATTCGAGTGTTGGATGAGGTAATTAATTAAAAAAAATTCAATTAATTGATTAGAAGAGGAATTGGTGATAGGGGTGATGTTGGAGGATGATTAGATGGTTAAGGCATTTTTAGGTGTCTACAAATACATAATCCTGACCTGACCTATCTAGGCTTGAAAGTAGAGTTTGAGGAATTGTCTATTAACTGGCAATGGAACATCCTCACCTTTAAAGTCTTAAGCCTATAGGTGCTATCACCTAAAATTTCTGATATTTGGAAAGGGTTGATCCATAATTTATCAAAATTTCCATGATCACCCTTCTTTTCATGGGATTTATCCCATGATAGGACCAAATCTAAGATCCTGAAAGCCTTTACTTTTGATCTTTTGTCAAACCATCATTTGACAATAGCCTGATGTTTGGAAAATTAATCAATTGCATTGTCTCTTTTTTCTTCTAAGTGCATTAGTTGCAATAACCTGACTTCCTATTTATTGTCAATTCCTAGGTATTCTTGGGCAAATTGTAAGGTTGGGATTTTCATGTTGATAGGGAGGATGGGATCCACCCCATACACTATTTGGTAGGGAGAATTTGCCTAAGGCAGTCTTGATTCTTGTCATGTCTACCCATAGGGCATACTTAAGCAAAGTATTCAAATCCCTAGGATTCTTTTCAATTAGCTTTTTAATGATGTTTAATAAGTTCTTATTGGTTGATTTAGCTAGGCCATTACCCTAAGGGTAGTAATTTGATGAAAATTTTAAAATTATCCCATGATCGAATGCCCAACTTGAAAATTTAAGAGATGCAAAAGTAGGACCGTTGTCACAAACTAGAGCATATAGGATTCCAAACCTGGTGGTAATGTTTCTTTCCAAAAACCTAATCACATCATCTAATGTGCATGTCTTGTTGCTGATGGCTTATGTCCATCTAGTACAATAATCTATGATAGTCAACACATACTTGTGTCCTGCAGAGGATGGAGGATTGATTGGACCAATGAAATCCATGCCTTATTGTGCAAATGGGTGCATCTCCATCGCAAGTTGCAACAGTTGAGCTACGTACTTCTCTTTGTTTGAAGTAGTTTGACATGTGTGGAAGAATTTGATGTGTTCAGTTGTATCCTTAAAGATAGAGGGCCAATAATACCCATCCCTCAAGATGGCATGTGTGGTAGCCAAATGTGATCCAAGGGTTGTACTAAACCTGTCATGTAATTCAAGAAGAACCTTTGTTGCTTCTTGTTTGTTTAAGCACCTAAGGTATATCCCCTCATAATTTCTCTTGAATGGGACTCCTCCTTTGATCATATATCTCTGTGATTTGATCCTCAAATCTCTTCTTTGGGATGCTTGCATTTTGGGTGGACATCTTCCTATGATTGGGTCATGCCTGATATTGGAGTACCAGTCATCATGCACTTCTGCATTTACTGCATATTGTTGTTATAGCAAGTTATGGTCTATCTCAGCAATCATCTGATTGAGGGCTTGTCCCCTGACTAATTTCATAGACCTATGTTATATCCATATCATATTCTTGTAGTACAGTAATCCACTTAGCTCTTTTCTCTCTTGGTTCACTTTGTATGAGGAGCATCTTCACCACTAAATCTGGTAGGTCACTACAATGAATTTACTTGTCAGGATATAATGCCTAAACTTCTTCAAAGCTCTGACTAAGGTAAGAGCATGTCTCTCTACATCCATAAACATTAGCTCTGCATCTCTAAATGGGGAGCTCAATTGGTTTTTCCTCATTTTCCTCACTCCTCTAAGTCAAGACAGCTGCACATGTGTGTTCTGATGCAAAAGAGTATATATAGAAATATCTGGTGTAGTCAGGACTAATCAGGACTGGGGCATCTACAATGGCTTTCTTTATGTCTTCAAATTCTACCTTTGCTTTAGGAGTCCACTTGATCTTAGCATATATTTTTTAGCATAGCATTGAGAGGTCCCACGATCTCTACAAATCTATTAATAAACTTCCTGATGAAGTTGATCTTACCAAAGTAAGACTTCAGCTCTTTCTTGCTTCTTGAAGCTGCAATTTCATAATTGAATCTACCCTACCAGGGTCAATGGTTATCCGATTCTTAGATATGAAATGACCAAGCAATTTGCCTGTAGTCACCTCAAAAATGCATTTCTTTGGGTTCTGGGATATGCCATATTGTTCACACTTCTTTAACACTCTTCTGAGGTCCTCTATGTGATCACCTCTCTATTTTTAAAATATGGTTAGGTCATCCATATATATTACTATGCACTGACCTACCAGTCCTCCAAATGCTACATCCATAACTCTCTGGAAGGTTTCTCTAGCATTGATTAGGCCGAAAGGCATGCGCCTATAAGTAAAAGTTCCCCACTTAGTGGTGAAAGTTGTTTTCAACCTATCTATCTTGTCAACCATCACTTGGTTGTATCCTAAAAAATCATCCAAAAAGGACATCATCTATGCACCATTCACCATCTGGAGAATGTCATCTAGAGAAGGCAAAGGATAGTTATCCTTCTCGGATGCTCTGTTTAAGTTCATGAAGTTTACACACAAGTGTATGTCTCCATTTTTCTTCTTGACAGGAACCAAGTTAGCAACCCAGGTTGAATGCTTGACTGGAAATATGATCCTTGCAGCCAGCAACTTCTTGACTTCTTCAAAAATAAGAGGTTCCAGCAACACATTAACTAGTCTTTGTTTCTACCTAAATTGCTTAGCATCAGGCTTCAAGGGAATTGGGTGAGTTATAATGGATGTGTCATAGGTTTTTAACTCATCATATGTCCATGCAATGACATGGATGTAGTCTTTTGAAGTTAGGGCTATCCCTTCCTTTTCTTCTTCAGTGCAGACCATACCTATCAGGACATTCCTTGTATCTTCACCATGTCCTATGTTGACAGGTTCATATTCTCCTCTATCTGTCTTAGGGAGATCCTTCTACTTGATCATGTTATCAAGATCAAAAGCTCTTTCTAGTTCAATCATGCCTTTAGGAATCTTGTTACTGGGTAGATCAATTATCTCTTCTTCTTCCCAAATATGCTCCTCCAGATTCTTCTCATCTACTATATGGGCTTCAAATATGTCTCTATTGGCAATAAAGTCCAAAATGTGTTAATCATCATCAAACACCTAAAAATTAGTGACATTATCAGGCATAGATGGTGTTAACACCAGCTAGACTGAAAAACTCTTCATCCCTAATATGGATAAAGGTTCCAGTGTACTAGCAGCCTCTGCTAGTGCATATGCACGGTGATTGAGTTCTCTCAGAACATGCATAATGTTAAAGGCATCAAAATTCTCTATTAAATACTAGACTTTGTGTCTGTAACTAGATAACCTTTTGTAGTTGCATGCATATATGCCTCTCACTTGTTTTACTACAAGTTCTGAATCCCCAAAGACATGCAAAACTTTCACTTTCCTCCTTAAGGTAAATAACAAGCCATGAATTAGAGCTTCATATTCAACCATGTTATTTGTACATGGAAACTACATTCTATAGGCTGCAAAGAAGGATTTCTCTTAAGGATCAAATAAGGTCTACTCCTACTCCAGCTCCTTGTTTTGATTTGGAGCCATCAAATCTTAAGGTCCATGGTTCATCTTCGGTCAAAGGTTTATCATGACATTCTTTTTTTCGTTTGGCATGTGCAGCTACTCCTGCAGATATCCATTTGATCTTAGGTGGTTCATTCCTCATCATATCTAGATGTTTTGGTAGAATCAAAACATCTGCATCTCACTTCATCTGAGCATCATCCTATTGAATGTCTTCTTTTTTCATTACCTTGATGTCCTTACATCTTTTGTTAGGAACAGATATTAAGACCTTCTCTTCTATTTCCGTTTGGACATCCCTAAGTGTATCTAATTTGTCATTTGAACTCACCCATTCTTCTTTGCTTAGTATGTGCAAACATAAATCACATGTTTTTAAATGAGGTGCCTCATGTAGCCTACACCATCCTTCAATTAGCACATGACTAGGTGGAATTCCTTAGAGAATATGTCCTTAAACTTGTTTAGATAGGAACTGTTCAAATTGTGTCAAGTGACTTCCCCTGTCTTCATCTGATAATTCATAGTCTGACTCAATGAGACAATCAATCCCTGATGTGACTGTGTTGACTTCATCATGAGAATGTATATCATCACATATTAACACTTCTTCTGTATTGGGCTTCAGGATATTTACCTAGTACACTTCTTGTTCATATTCCCCTACATTTGGAGAAAGTAACAAATGACAATTATCATTAGCATTAAATATTTCATTTACCTCTAGTGATGATGACCCATCATCTATGCATACAGTCTCTAATTCAATCATATCCAGGCATGTCTCATAGGTAGTCTTTGAGTGTGCATCTTCATGCAGTCTACACCAACCAGTCATCAAGATATCTTTAATGGATGTCCCTGTTAACTGACATTTATAAACTTCACTTGACAAGTATCTTTCAAATTATAGGAAGTGATCCACCTCATCTTCTTCTGAAGAGCTATAATCAGATTCTATCATTGATCGTGTCTCAATCACAATTTCATCTTTTTCATTTCCTTCATGTATATGTGTATTGCACATAAGCACCTCTTCTATTCTGATAGTCTGAGGCCTCAATGCATATACCCATGGCTCAACATCCACATATAATATCTCATTGTTGTGATTGTACTCAGTTATCATATGTTTCATTTAGGTTCAGCTTCAATTATGAGCTGATTAGGGATGCCTTTCCATGGAAACCACATGTGGGAGAAATCAGTAGCCATATAACTATTTAAAGTCTTGGACCAGCCCCTACTGAGGAGCATGCCATATGTATCAGGTATGTCTACAACCTGAATGTCTATGTAGTATTGCACCCTAGGATCTAATGCAAGTTGCATGTGGATATGTGTTAACTCTCCTACAATACTAACTTCAAACTTGTCTAACTGTGTGATTTTCTTAAGTGACTATACAGGATGCAAACCTAAGGTCTGACAAATGGATAAGGGCATAACATTGGTGGAAGCACCTGAATCTACTGTGAAATTATGTAGGTTCTTCCCAAAGATCCTAAATGTGAGTTGGAAAGGGGGAGATTTAGATTTTCTTTGTATAGAGTCATCTATGCTACATCTACAGTATGAACTGTGACTTGCACCTTTGGTTTGACAACATTGCTAGATACAAGATCCCTAGAAGGGATATGACTAGGATTATGACTAGGATTGTCCTCTCTTATTGCAGGTTCATCTAATGACTTTAGAAAGGATTTCTTAATGACATGAGTTTTCAATAATTCTGATAGAGATAGATTTATCTTTATTTTCTTCATCTAATTAGCTAGATAGGCAACAAGTTTGTCTGATTCAGGCAATTGACCCATAGCCTTTGCTACTGTTGTTTATGGTGTAAAGTATTGTTGAATCACTTTTGGAGGTCCTAGATTATTACTGGCCTTGGGATCCGAAGGTGTATTGAAGTTGTTAGGAAGAATGGAAGTGGTCAAAGGACCAGTAGGGTGATTTGCATTACTCCTAAGATTGTAATTGTTTCTTCCCTGATATTGTTGATATGCATGAACTTCTTCAACTTCCTGATCAGGCTCATTCTCATCCTCAAAGGGAAAAACATAGTTTGTTTCAAAGGCCAAGGCTGACTCTTCAAATACCAAGCTATAGTTCTCATGAATTGTATCCATTTGTTAATGTAGATGATCACCAAAACTCTAAAGTACCATGGCTAACTCATATCCTAGAGGCATTATCTCATTTCCTTCAAGGAAAGACATCTCCCATATTGTAGTATTTGTTACTATAGCTTGGAATATGCTAGCTGCAATCTTTAATTATGGACAATCCAGCTCAGTGTGTGCATTTGTATTATGCATTATGCACCAGTTAGTAAGTGCATCCTCTACCAAATTAACCCTAGTGGTTTGCTTAGGTTCAGGAGGAGGTTGATTGTCTAGAGGTGATGGTAAGGAACCATTATTTGGTCTTGTGTTCTAGACTCTTGGTGGCCTAGGGGCATTGTTATTGCTATTGAAGTTCCTTTCATTATTGTATCCCCTATTAGGATATTTTGATCTTTCATTATTGTTACCATATCCTCTATCAGGATATCCCCTGTTTTGTTGGTTTTGTGCATTGGACTAGGAGTAGAAGTTCTGAGTTCTCATGTGAGTGACTTCAGTAGTCAATTTTCTTAATTGAGAAGATATCTCTTTGATGTCATCCTTCTCTTCCTATACTTTGGCTACTACAATGTCCTAATGTGGCTGGAAGAATGAACTGCCATTAGTATTCTACATAGCATCCTAGGGTACATGTCTAGGGTGAGGTATGATCTGACCATTTCCTAGAGGAGGCATAATGCTAAGTGGAGGCACTTGCAAAGGATTAATAGGTGGCATCAAAGATCCACTAATCTATGTTTGACTAGGATAAGCATGATATCCTAAGTTAGGTGCAAGACTTGGTGTTAATTGTTGCTTGACCTTGACAGCTTCAGCAAAGTCTCCTGACAAGGATGTGATGGCAGGGTGTGTCCTCCTGATAAACATAGATGCTAAGGGATCTAGAGCTCAATAATAAACTAACCTAGCTGCCTCATCATCTACATTATAAGGGGTAATCATCTTGGAATACATCTTTTGAAATCTAGCATTGAAGTTGGAGACCAACTCTCCCTCAGCTCTTTTGATGGTGGCAAAGAGATGATACAACATGGCTGTGTTGATATCCGTCGGACAACTAAGAGGGGGGGTGAATCAGTTGTCACAAAAACTTAAACACTTTCTACAATTTAAACATTCATCACTTATCCACAATTATTATGATTTTACAATGAGTGCATGAAATCAAAAATTTAACCACAGATATAACATCAAACACAAGAGACACCAGATTTACGTGGAAAACCCCAAGGTGGGGAAAAACCATGAAGAGGATTAACTCTCAATATATATTGCAATCTTGAAATAATGATGTTCATACTTGGTCACTCCACGAGCCTAAACATACTGGTTTACTGCCATGAAGAACAACTAGGTCTAGCAGGCTCACTACCTCAACCCTAAACCTAGCAAGATTACAATAAGGGTTGTTAAACCCTACTGGTGGCTTACTGCCAGACTCACTACCATGATCAACACCTTTCTATATTGTGAATGAAGTATAACAATTCCACTAATCTACTCTTTCTCTGCTCTGATCTTCCTCTGCTATGTTCTTCCTCTTCTTTCCTCTACCTCTATCTCTTCTCTACCTTTTGGACCTTTCTTAATATATTTTCATTTCTCACTCAAGGACACCTTTTCCATGACTCAATTGCAAGTATTTATACACTACATCAACCTTGGAATGATCATCAAGGTCGGCATTATAATCATCAACCATTGGAACAATCTCCAAGGTTGGTATTACAAACATTTACAAAATAGGTCCAGACCTATTACAACATTGTGCAAAGGAAATGAAATGTAGATCATGCCATGCCTTAGCTAGGACTTAAACATAATCTTCCATGCCACAACATTCTTCCACAATCTTCCAGAGATCTCCGCAATCACTGGGATCAACCAGATCGGCCAAGACTGGTTACACGCTACATTATCTGAGAACAATCTTCACACACCATCTCAATTTCTTAACGTGGACCAAAGCCTAGTTAGGAACATGATTAGGAGACATCTACAAGCACACTATAATCATTAGGAGTAGCCACACAAACCTTAACCACTTTATCCATAGGAATCTTCTCACCAGAACACATGAACTTCACTGTCTTCAACTATCAAAAGAAAGATAGCTTGCAGACCACCAAACCATGAACTATTGCAACTGTAGGAACTTATCATTATCCTAGACTTCCCTCTAGAACTGCAGAGCCAAATACTTTATTGCAAAGAAATGCGGAGCAGAATACTTTCTTCCTGTCCCAACTGAACTTATAGAAAAAGCAGGTTTCACTCTGGTGAACACAACTCACTCAGATCTTCATGCAGATGGCTCAAACCTAGAATGTAGCATCCTCAGACATACCTCTAACTTACTTCCAATCTGTAGACCATGATCTTCAAGAATAAATAAATGCGAAGCAGTTTACCAGACTGTTCTTAAGCATACAACTCACTGTCTATATTGTACTTCTCTGTAGCTCACTAGTTTCTTCCGGAGAGGCTAATTTTCTCAATATCCTCAACATACAAATCTTCTAAACAAGTAATAGAATAAGATACAGTTGACGCCAATGACTATGATGTGAAAAAATGCAACAACCATCAAGCAAGATTCTCCCCCTTTCTTTTACACATCTACATTCTAAGTTTTTCACATGACTTCTCTCCCCCTTTGACATCAATGGAAAAGGGCACATACTTGCACTCTTCTGCTCTGATCTAATCTCTCTTCTGACTACTCCCCCTTAGAAGTAACCCTAAAAAGCATCAATCTGGAACTCTAAACACCTCATCTTAGTTTAGAGTAGGAGGGGTGATAACCCCTAACTTTTCTCTAAGATACTCAAAAGTGTCCTTAGGCAGAGGCTTGGTAAAAATGTCTACAATCTGATCCTTGGTAGAAACATACTCCAACTTGACTTCATTCTCTGTCACCTTTTCTCTCAGAAAATGATACCTGATGGATATGTGCTTTGTCCTTGAATGCATCACTAGATTCTTTGATATGTTAATGGAACTTGTGTTATCACAAAAGATTGCAATGGGATCTTCATACACAACTGTGATGTCCTTCAAAGTCTGCTTCATCCATAACACTTGAGTGCAACTGCATGTTGTTTCAATGTATTCTACCTCTGTAGTAGACAAGGATATTGAATCTTGTTTCTTGATCAACCAAGATACTAATCTTTTTCCCAAGAAGAATGCACCTCCACTTGTACTTTTTCTATCATCCACATCTCCGGCCCAATCTGCATCAATATATGCACTGAGAGTAAAGTCACAGTCCTTAAGATACCACAAACCATAATCTATTGTGCCTTTTAAATATCTCAAAATTCTCTTGACTGCCATCACATGTGATTCCTTGGGTTCTGCCTGAAATCTGGCCATAAGACACACTGCATGCATTATGTCAGGTCTAGTTTGAGTCAAATAAAGTAATCCTCCAATCATAGATCTATACTTTATCTGGTCTTCCATGGGTGAGTTATCATCTTTGCTCAACTTACAACTAGTTATCACAGGTGTGCATACCGGTTTAGAGTCTTCCATCCCAAATTTCTTTAACAACTCTTTCACATACTTAGACTAAGAAATGAAGATACCCTTATCTGATTGACTTATTTGTAGACCTAAAAAGAAGTTCATCTTCCAAACATAGACATTTCAAATTCACTTTGCATTTCTCTAGCAAAAACTGAGCACATACCTTCATTTCCTCCAAAAATAATATCATCAACAAAAACTACAACAATCAGGGTTTGTTCATCATTGATCTTGAAGTAGAGATTACTATCTGTAGTACCTTTAATAAACTCTATCTGTATCAGGTACATGTCAAACCATGCATACCATGCCCTGGGAGCTTGTTTTAATCCATATAATGCTTTCTTCAACCTGCATACCATGTCCCCTTGTTCTGATGACTGAAATCCTTCTGGTTGTTCAGTATAGACTTCCTCTTCCAACTCTCTATTTAAGAAGGCAGACTTTACATCCATTTGGTAAACCTTGAAATCTTTGTATTTTACAAAAGCTAGAAACATCCTTATTACTTCAATCCTTGCTACTGCAGCAAAAGTTTCTTCAAAGTCTATTCTTTCAACTTGAGTGTATCCTTTGCATACCAACTTTGTTTTGTTTCTTACCACTTCACCATTCTCATTCATTTTGTTTTTGAAGACCCACTTTGTACCAATTACATTCTTGTCTGTTGGTCTAGGAACAAGATCCCAAGTCTGATTCTTCTCTATCTGCATCAATTCCTCTTCTATGGCCTTTATCCAATTCTCATCTTTTCAAGCCTCATCCATAGTTTTAGGTTCAATCTTAGAAATCAGATAGAAATTTACTTGTTCCTCTATAGCTCTTCTTCTAGTTAAAATCCCTTTGCTCTTATCTCCTATGATTTGATTTTCAGAATGAATGATTCTTACATATCTTGGAGTTTTGGTAGCACTTACCAAAGCTTGTTTTTCTTCATCTGTGTTGTCTTCATGTTGCACCACTTTTGAAACATCTGGATCATCTGACTCATATCCACTTGATTTTGAAGACCTTTCCTTACATTCATCAACTTTAACATTTGCATTTTTAATGATCTTATTCAGCCTCTTATTATAGCACCGGTAGGCCTTACTCTTGGTGGAGTAACCAAGGAAGATTCCTTCATCACATCTAGCATCAAACTTGCCTAAATCTTCTTCTCTTTTGATGTAACATCTGCTACCAAAGACTTTGAAATATTTCATAGTAGGAACTCTACCATGCCACAATTCATAGGGAGTTTTTGAACTGTTACCTTTTACTTGAACTCTATTGAGGATGTATACTGCGGTGTGAATTACCTCTCTCTAATAACCTTCCAAAAGATGAGCTTCCTTCATCATGGTTCTAGCAGCTTCTTGAACTGTTATGTTTTTTCCTTTCAACAACTCTATTTTGTTGTGGAATTCTGGACGCAGATAGTTGTCTCTTTATTCCATGTTCTTCACAAAATAGATTGAATTCATTAGATGTGAACTCTCCTCCTCTATTAGACCTCAAGCATTTGATTTTTAAATCCATCTCATTTTCAACCATTGCTTTAAATGCCTTGAATTTATCTAGAGCTTCAGCTTTCTCTTTCAAAAAGGTGACCCAATTCATTCTAGAATAATCATCAATGAGCAACATGAAATACATGTCTCCTTGCAAACTTCTTACTCTAGTAGGTCCACACAAATCTATATGTACTAGCTCAAGTAGTCCTCCAACCGACTGGTCCTTGCTTTTAAAACTCGTTCTTGTCTATTTCCCAAATTGACACTCCTTGCAAACCGGATTAGGAAGCTTCACAAACTTAGACAAATCTCTAACAATCTATGAAGTACTTATCTTCATAATATTATCAAAATTTATGTGACACAGCCTTCTATAGCATTACCAACTCTCATCAGTCTAAGTCAACAAGCAATAGTTCTTGGTTCCTTTCAAGTGATAGATATTACCTCTGGTCTTCTTACCAGTTGCAATGATTGTTCTGGAGCTTTCCCTAATCTTGCATTCATTGTCCTTGAAGCTTAATTCATAGCCCTTATCACACATCTGACCCACACTCAGAAGATTATGCTTTAATCCTTTCACATACAAGATATCTTCAGTATTCTTCTTGTCATCAAAAGAAATAGATCCTTTCCCACAAATCCTACCAGCTCTATCATCTCCAAACCTAACCAGACCACCATCATATCTTTCCAAACTTACAAACTTACTTTTGTCACCAATCATGTGGTGAGAGCAACCACTATCAATAACCCATTCATCCTTGTCCTTAATGACCTGAGCAACCAAAGCACTTTCCACTAGTTTTTCTTCCTTCACACAACTAAAAGAATTAGTAGACACGAGATCTTCCTTAATAGTAATGAACAAGCATTCATTTATAGAGGAACTAACATTATTTGGTTCACCATTATCTGATACTTCTTCATCTTCATCACAATCTTCAACATAATAACACTTCTTTTTGGTCCTAGGCTTGTTCTCATATCTTTTTCTATTGCTTTCAATTCTTTCAAGACATCTGGAGGCAAAATGACCTACTTTGCCATAGGAAAAACATTTGAAAGGTAATTTTTCTTTATACTTACCAGATCCTCTTTGTAGTTTGTCCACAAAGTTGGCTTCAACTTCATCAAATTCTACCTTGTACTTTTCTGATCTAGAAGTACTTCCAAGAGTACTGGCTCTGAAGGTCGTCTCAACTTTCGGCAGAGCATCATCTAACTCCCTCATTTCAAAAATAGTAAGATTACCAAGCAAATGATCCCTGTTAATGGTTTTTACTTGCATGAATTCTTCAATCGCATCTACCTTGTGATAGTAGGACTTGGGCAGAGGTCTAAGAATTTTCATAACAATTTCCTTTTCTTCGAGAGTTTCGCCTATGGCTTTTATCCCTATGACAAGTTCATCAACTCTTTGCATAAAAGCTAATATGTTTTCATCATTATTCATTTTCAAACTTTCATATTTCACTTTCAAACTTTGTAACTTGGCTTCCTTCATAGAATCATCTCCTTCATACAGATTTTTCAACTTTTCCCATACCTTATTTGCAGTTTCAATATCCACCACTTTCGTCAATATTGAGTCAGTTAATGAGCTTAGAAGAGCATCCTTTGCCTTGATATCTATCTCATATTCTTTGATTTCCTCTTCAGTCGTCAGACCATTTTGAGGTATGGTGTATTTTGTTTCTACAGCTTTCCAAACTTTGTAACCAAGAGAAAGAAGATGGCTTTTCATCTGAGCCTTCTAGAGAACATAATGTGTTCCATCAAAATTTGGCACTTCCTTCTTGTAAGACATTTTGGATCTTCCTCAAGTTGTTAAATTTTCTTCAAAGGAACTTGGCTCTAATACCAATTGTTAATATGCACCGAACAACTGAGAGGGGGGGTGAATCAGTTGTCACAAAAACTTAAACACTTTTTGCAATTTAAACATTCATCACTTATCCACAATTATTATGATTTTACAATGAGTGCATGAAATCAGAAACTTAACCACAGATATAACATCAAACACAAGAGACACCAGATTTACGTGGAAAACCTCAAGGTGAGGAAAAACCATGGAGAGGATTAACTCTCAATATATATTGCAGTCTTGAAATAATGATGTTTAGGCTTGGTCACTCTAGAGGCCTAAATATACTGGCTTACTGCCATAAAGAACAACTAGGTCTAGCAAGCTCACTGCCTCAACCCTAAACCTAGTAAGATTACAATAAGGGTTGTCAAACCCTACTGGTGGCTTACTACAAGACTCATTGCCACAATCAACACCTTTCTATATTGTGAATGAACTATAACAATTCCTCTACTCTGCTCTTCCTATGCTTTGCTCTTCCTCTGCTCTGCTCTTCCTCTTCTTTCCTCTACCTCTAACTCTTCTCTACCTTTTGTACCTTTCTTAATATATTTTCATTTCTCTCTCAAGGACACCTTTTCCATGACTCAACTACAAGTATTTATACCTACATAAACCTTGGAATGATCATCAAGGTCGGCATTACAATCATCAACCACTGGAACAATCTCCAAGGTTGGTATTACAAACATTTACAAAATAGATCCTGACCTATTACAATATTGTGCAAAGGAAATGAATGTGGATCATGCCATGCCTTAGCTGGGACTCAAACATGATCTTCCATGCCACAACACGCTTCCACAATTTTTGAGAGATCTCCGCAATCACTGGGATCAACCAGGTCGGCCAAGACTAGTTACACGATACATTATCTGGGAACAATCTTCACACACCATCTCAATTTCTTAACTTGGACCAAAGTCCAAATAGGAACATGATTAAGAGACATCCACAAGCATGCTATAATCATTAGGAGCAACCACACAAACCTTAACCACTTTATCTATAGGAATCTTCTCACTGAAACACATGAACTTCACTGTCTTCAATTGTCATAAAAGAAAGATAGCTTGCGGACCACCAAACCACAAATCATTACACATGTAGGCACTTATCATCATCCTAGACTTCCTTCTAGAACTGTAGAGCCAAATACTTTATTGTGGAGGAATGTGGAGCAGAATACTTTCTTCCTGTCCCAACTGAACTTACAGAAAAAGCAGGTTTCACTTTGGTGAACACAACTCACTCAGATCTTCATGTGGATGGCTCAAAATTGGAATGTAGAATCCTCAGACATACCTCTAACTTACTTCCAATCCGCAGACCACAATCTTTAAGAAAAAATAAATGTAGAGCAGTTTACCGAACTATTCTTCAGCATACAACTTATTGTCTATACTACACTTGTCTATAGCTCACTAGTTTCTTCCGGAGAGGCTAATTTTCTCAATATCCTCAACATGCAAGTCTTCTAAACAAGTAATAGAATAAGATATAGTTGACACCAATGACAACACGGATATGTTGACATCAATGACAACACCGATTAGGCACGTACTTGCAACAGGCTGCATCCACATGTATTTTAAATCTAGTTTTGAAAGCTTTCTCCATGGTATCCCAAGAGTTAATTGAAGTTTGAGGAAGACTGACATACCAACCATATGCTTCTTCTCCTAATGAATACGGAAACAGTCTACATACAACATCCTCATGTTGTATTCTGGCTCTGAAATAGGCTTCCTTATAAGTTTGGATGTGATCGTCTACATCTTGATAGGGATGATACTTAGGATAGATCATTATATTCAACAAAGTGGAGCAGTGACTCAACAACAAAGAACAACATTGAAGGATGTGCTGGAGGTACTACAACAGCTACTATTGGTGACACTGGCAAATTGACGACAATAGGTCTAGGCTGACTAGTAGAGTATGGTCTAGGTCTAAATATAGGCAATTCTTCTAAAGGTCTAGAGGATCTTGACCTTGTGTTAGGTCAACGAGCCAGTGCTTTAAAGATCAGGGAAAACTTTGGATATTTAACAGGATCTTTGCAAATATGTGAACAATTCTTCTACAAGAGTAGATAGTTATGGACAAATATCTCAGATGATAAGGTATTTGTAGAGTATATGTAAAGAATGCAAATTTCTAACTCAAGATTTGGAAATCTAGACCACTGTCTATAAATATCAAGGTCAATGTCCACAGGGATGAGATATTTGTGATAAGAATCCTTAAATTGTTGAATATTAGTGGAATCTTTGTAGGCATACTCAGGATTTGTAATATTGTTGAGAAATTTGAAATATCTCCTCACAAGAACGTGAGAAATAATATCAATATGACAAAATCCTCAGAATCAAGTCAATCAGCCCTCCTTCTAGTGCCAAAAATCGTTGATACGATTGTTAGTCATATTAACAATGATAAAAATTCATAAAACAAACCTTTATCTTCTTGAAGAATATGATGAATTCATGATTCCAAGTCTTCGTTGATCAGAACATGATCTTCTGATAATCTCTCAGTAGCTTGATGTGAATTTGTTGTTAATCCATTTTGGTGCCTTACACATGAATTTTGAAGTAATTTGTATCCTGATATGCAGATATTTACTATGTTTCACCTGTTCTATGTAAATCTCAACAAACTGATGTTAAATCTTACAATTTCTAACAAGAATATGCATATATTTATTCTAAGTTTGATCAATTCTTCTAACCTTCATTCTGATTAGGATTATTCATGATGATTTTGATAATTTTGATTAACTAGTTCTTCTAAATTTGCTTAAATTTGAACTAATCTTTATTTAATTTTTCTTCTGCACTTTAAATTCTTCTAAATAATGTGCCTACAAGCTGATATTTCTATTATTCTTATCATTATTTCCATATATTTTCATGACATTTTTAGTTCTACATGTGATTTGTTCAAATATGCATATGAAATTCATGTATCTACGGATGTCTACATATTTAGTATGTTCTACTTTTGAAGTATCAGTATTGTGCAGTTGATGATGATGATTTGACCCTTTCATTATGCATTCCCATCTGATTATGACTCTTCCTCTGTTATTCTACATCTAATTCCCTGAATTAGTGCATATGCCTAGATAGCTTAGTTTATCTCTACTCTATCCTACACTTTAGCTTTAGTAATAACATGCTCATGTGATTTCAGTTGTTCTTTCAATGATATCCACCTATTAGTTTTGTTTTCCAGCTCTTTTTTATATTCATCAATTTTATACCTCATTAGCATGGCATTATCAATAGTATCCCCTGAAAAATGTTGAACAGGATCATCCAAAACTGAGGCAAAATTATCTTTGAAGGCTTTAATGGCAAACTCCTAATCTTGGTTCTCAATCTTGCCTTCAACCTCTCCTCCAAAATTTCTAAAATCTCTAGCTCCTCGGACATGAGTTGATGTGCCTTTGTGCTTATGTCAGTCATCTTGGCATTACACCTCTTCAATATGCTGACCTTGAACTTCATGTCCTTAAACCAAATGTCTAACTTTGGTAACGTCTGGGGTGTCAAGACATTTTTATTCATGAGGGTATTTACATTTGCTCTCCTCATATCCATCAATGTAGTCACATCTTGACTACTCTTTACTAATCTCTTCCCAACCTCTTTCTTCAGGTCATCTGCTTTCTTCTTTATGTCACTTAGCATTTCCCAATTGGATAGAGATATCCTTATTACTTTGTCCCCTTACGCCAAGAACTTATTGAACCAATCATTCATGACATGTTCTTGATGTTTCATAGCATCTAATCCTATGATCTCCTCTTGTGACACCAATGTCAAGGATGTGGAAGCTGATATTGGAAAATTTGTTGGTGTCACCAATCCCTTAATGAATGACTACATTTGAGCAATTTGCTCCTTGTACTCTTTATTCTTATCATTTTCTTTGGCTATCCTAGAAAGCAAGACATCTATGCTCTCCTTAGCTTCTTAACCTTGTTGCTATGAAGTTACAAAGCCTAGGTCCAATATGGTTATCTGAAATTCATCGGCTTTTATTTCCCCCTTTGCCTTATTTGCAATAGGTACAGTTCCTGAGTTGTTCTCTTCCCTATTATGTGGTCTCTCTTTATTGTCGAAGTAGCCCTAGCTCTTTGCTCTGGTTTTGCTACTTCCACTGAAAATAATGATGAAATATCAAATTTGGAAGAATCAATAAATTGAGGTTGGTTTACCTCATGTGTGAGCTAATGTGGCACACCGGGTCTGGACCCTTGTTGGTTAGTTTGCTCAATGTGAGCATAATGTACTTCTACATTTTGTTCCTTTGGGATGTCTTCTTTCTATACATTTTGTTGTGGTCCCCCATCAATGGGAACTTCTTCATCTACTTGTTTCTAATCATCTTGTCATGCAGCATCTTCTATTATCTTAGTTTAATCTCTAGACTTATCCTCATCAAGCTTCTCATTCATTGGCACCTTTGTCTGAACGTCCTCATCCTACTTGTTTGTATCAGTGTGCACATCTTGAGGTATCACTACATTTTGATCTTGCAATTGCTAATCACCTTGAGGTGGAGGAGTATTCACTTTAGTTTCTTGATGGTTAGGATCTTGTGCATCCTGATTAACTCTTGGTTATCACCATCTACCTTCTCCTCTACTTTATTTTCATCATTTTTACTCATTGGACCTTCTAGTCTAGATACTAACACTTCTGCAACTTTAGGATCTTGAGATCTAGGTGTGACCATAGGACCTATCTGTCTGGATGTATATATCTATTATTCCTTCTCACTTACCTCAGCTTGTCTTCCATCAACATTATGTACATCATGTTGAGCAGGCATTTCAGTGTATATCTCTGTCTCCATGGCAGAATTATCTTTAGTATCCACATGTTCCATGGATTTATCTTTCTCTTCATCTTCAGGCCCATCATATGTCAAATCTATTGCAGTTGGGCTTGTTACCTTTCCAACTAACCCATCTAGGCCAATCTTCTTTGCCACCATCTTTGGATCCTTAATTTCCTCTTTAGCTCCTGTGGTCTTTTTTATTTGAGGTGTACCCAGGGGTGTCATTGTGGTGTTCTTAACCAAAGTCTCCATGGGACTAGTTGTGACATATTTTGTCACCTCATCATCTATGAGGTCTATTGTTTCATCCAAGGGCAAAGATGGTTCATTTACCTTCTTCCTTTGCTCTTCCTTGGCTTCTTCAGCTAACTCAGTTTTAAATTTCACAATAGTTGGAATGGGGACATCATGTTGTAAGCTTTGTTATACTGTCTCCATCTTGGAGAGCCCTTCATCTCCTTTCCCTTTCAGCAGGATATCTGACTACTTGCTCTTAGACCCCCTCATTATTGGTTCATGTCCCCTTTTTTTCCTTGGGACACTAGCTCCTTGTAACACATCCTAACTTTTCATCCTCTTTAGCAAAGGGACCTCATCTTCCTCCTCCTTCAAGTCTTGATAAGTAATACCTGGTTCCTCTGTATGCATATGTTGTTCCACAGGCCTTTTGGATGTTGTGGGAGCAGACACCAAATTTTGCACCTTTTGAGGAGATGGCCTAGGAGATATGTGAATACCAGTATTTGCACTACTCTTAACTCTCTTTGAGGAATTTACCTTATCTCTCTTAGCCTCTAGGTTCTGTCTTTTATCACTTAAGAAGTCATCATATTCTTCTTCAGGCAATTCTTGCCTCTTTATCTTCTTATCTATTGTAATGACCACTCCCTTGGCCTCTAGAGCAACAACCTATTTGTCTACCCATGCCTTGGTCAATTGCATGACCCTTGCTGATATGAGGTTTAGAGATGTCACCTATGGCTGACTCTAATCTAGTGGGGAGATGGTCTCTGTATATATCTTCTTACTTTCATACTCCTCTAAAATTCTTGTTTCATCATCCTAATGTAGTTGTGGAAGGACAAGAATGCAATCCAATGTATGGATTTTCTTCAGGGTTAATCTTTGGTAGCTTCTCCTCCTCACCTCTACATCATCTGGACAATCTTCCCAATAATCCTCTAAATGCACTTGATGCACAGGCTTCTTGTTTATATGTTTCTCTATCCTTCTGTAAGAATCATATTGTCTAGCTAGTGGAAAAGGATGTAAGTTCAACATCTGTAAACCTCCCTCTACTTCTTTAGCGGACTCTAGGTTAGGGCACATGTACCATCTAATATACAGAGGGAAATTGACATTTGGTTTCTTATTCCTTTTTGTGAAGGCCTCATATGAGGGCACTATTTGTCTAGTCATCTCCATCAGGATGACTCTATTCGTAGGGTACCTTGGCAACATCAAGGGTTGCCCACTGAATCCTTCCATTCTGATGTATGTGAAAGTTGGGAACTAGATGAACTAAGTTCCATTATTGACTACCACCTCTTGAGCTTCATTGCTCATTCTTTTAGCCTTGTCATCCTCCATCAAGTGGACTAGGTGCATCACAAAACAATCATTAACACTTTTTTAATTTTGGAGGGATGACTTCCTCTCCAGTTGTGGGCAATGATCCAATATATTCACATCACCGAGATTCCTTCCAACTTGGCCTACTATTTGCAGGCCATCAAATGTGCCCTTGGTTGTACAAGCATAAACTACATATGAAGACATATGGAACAGGTTTACCTTACCTCCAAGCTCCTTCATAATTGCATGTGGGCTATCACTAATTAGTGATGCCCACTATATTTATCTGTTGGTGGTTTCTACCATCCTTATGAGCCTGTACATCCATGGCTCAAAGTTCCCAGCATGCATCCTTCACCTCATCCAGCTTAGTATAACCATCATATACTGCAGCTCTGGGGTAAAATCAAACTTGTAAAGGTTGACTGGGAGTTTTGTTGTTGCCTTGTAAGTACTATCCTAAGCTCTCTAGTTTGAGAACATTATTTTTCTACAATCTACATTCTTGCTCTGGTATTGATTTTTCAAGGCCTCCATGTCCATCTTATATAACTTAGGGCCTATAGGTAGGTGGAACGTAGCCATAATCCCTGCAACTGAGAAGTATGTATATACTCTACCATGTTTCTCCACCCTTCTTATTTATCTGTTATAGTTCTCTGCACATGCATCCACCAGCTCAATAGCTTCTGCTGCATATGAAAACCCCTCGGCATGCCATATTCTAGAGTTATAAATGTTGATGAGTATAGGGTTTCCAGTGCCCTTGACTGAGGTTGTAGTCCATGCCTCCAAACTAGTATTTCCAGCATGTGTATCTCCTAGTTGTTTGAATCTGAAACCAGACCTACTAGGCTGTGGGTACATAGGAGTAATGAACTCTGCATCATTTATGTTCTTACGAGCCTCTATCTTATCCTACAATGGCAGATATGCATACTTTAACCTAACTTATAGTTTCTTAGTTTAACCATTTAATTTCTTGATATCATTATATCCAACACATACAACTCATATTCATATGTATCCTCATTTAGAATTACCCTAAGTAAGTGCCATTTACCTTTTACTATGCGGACATGACAAAATGGGGGTTTTAATGTTACATACCTGATCTTCACACATAAACTTGATTAGCTGATGTATGGGTGTTCACTTTCACTGTGCAATCACCTTTTGTCATTCATCGTTCAAATGTCTGCACCGTTCCATTCAGGATGAAGCTCTCTCTAATGGCTGCTATAAAAGCTCTAGATCTCTATAATTTCTCTCTTTGAATGCTTAGGTGAATGCAAAATGACCAAAAACTCCTATTTTATGAGTTAGAAATTACGATTTTATGGCATAATTAATGTCAATTTGCTTATGTCCGTGGATATCAGCATTCGGCCTTTAGGATTGTAATAGGTGACGATATTTGATTTGAATTTTCAAATAGCTACCTACTCTTTCATGGCATTTATTACACAGTATGCATATTAACGAATATCTAAATGTTTAAACAATGTGTATACCCTTCAGAATGTGCACATGCATATGTATGATGTCATCATGATCTTGGTCAATCGTTGACCAAGGGCGAATATCGGGTTGTGAATATCCAAAGGTATTTTACCTTTGATCAACGAATGTCAAGACATTAAGAAATGTCTTGAGTGGAAAAGTCAACGTGCCACGTGGCACCATCTGATTGGTCTATAGAAACTCATGACTTTGGTTGCAGGAATGGATATGTGGATATTAAGAAATATCTATATGTTAGGATTTATGAAATATCCCTAAGTACCAATGTGAGGATGATGTCATCCTCCTAAAGGTTATTCTTGGTCAAGTATAACATGACATTAGCAGCATATTAGCGAATATCAGGACATTGAGTTAATATCCAGATATTAAGTTTTATTGTTATATTAAAGCAATTTAGGATATTAATGAATGTCTCCATCTTAATATTGAATATGCACACTTGCAAATATCCATGCATTTTGACAGTCTCTTACATCATGGGTTAAACTTTGACATGCAAATATTTACGAATGTGCAGACACTAAATTTTCCTTAGTAATTTTGTGATCAAGGCATTAAGTTAATGTCCAGATATTAAGAAATGTGTGGATATGCCTAAGACTATTTGACTAAACTTTGACCAGGCATAACTTCCTAGTCTTAGGGAATTTTGGGGTGCTTCAAAAAGAAAACCTGCTTGAAATTTTGTACTCTTTCATTTAGTAGGGTTCATGATGAGAAATTATAACTTTGAAATTTTGACCTAGACCACCAGGTCCTAACATGCAGAGGATGGGATCTTGACATACATCTACTACTGATGGTTTTTACCATACCGCCCAAAAACAAAAGGAAACAAGCAAGCCAAGCAAAAACATTGGGTCCCTATTTTGCTGGGGCAAAATGGGGCATGTTGTGTAACCACACAAGTCACTAGAGGAAGGATTGCCCAAAAATACAAAAAATTAACTCTAAAGATAATAGTAAAAGTAAAAATAAAAGTAGTGTGGAACATGATAATAGGGTTGATGAGAATTTAGGAATCAGACCTGGGGAATCCTTCCAAGGCAAGAAAATTGACATTGAGGAGTTTAGAGAGGGAAAAGTCATGACCAAAGCCCTTGAAGAAGATACTAATGAGGGGATTAAACTAAGTCTTGAGACATTTAATACCAGGCAAAGATTCTTCCTCATGGAGGAGGAGGATTATGTTGTAATTCTTGCTTGATAGGAAAATTAACTTCATATTGTTATGTCGTAAAATGTCCCCCTAGAACTTACCTCCTAAGTTTAGCTCTCAGGTCCCTTATTTTTCATCATGCATGTTAGAATTGAATCCTGAGACAAAATGCCCTGAAACCCATGTCAAAATGGACTTAGGGGACATTTTAGAGCTTAAAACCTGACCCAAAATAGGTCCCAAGGCTTGGGCGCTCACACCCTTGCCCTGCCCTATTTTGGTGGGGTCCCAAATTTGAATGTCGGTTGGAGACCGTTAAAAGGTGTCTGTTACTGACATCTTAAGTTTGAATTACAAAATTTGTAGCGGGAATGCATATATAAGCATGTTTAGGACTTCATTTGTAAAACTAGAAGATGATTATGATATTTTGGTAAACTTATGATTTTAGAGCATTCAAGGCATTCATTGTGGCCGAGCATATTTGTGTTGTTGTGTTTGTTATTGTAGATTTGGCTTTATCTTCTCATGTTGTGAAAGATCTTCATCTACATGCAAGCTACAGCTTTGAGGTGATATGTATTTGTGTTTGAATCAATCATTTATCAATTTGTTTTTTCCTCTATCCTATAAGGATACGCGCTCTCTATCTTACAATGGTGTTGGAAGACTTGAATGCCATTCCAAGGCTTGACCAAGGCATGCTCCTAAACACCACAACCCCCAACCCCTCTTCTTGTGATTGTAGGTGATAAGTGTCGGATCACGAAGAGTGGAATTGTAGAGGAGTGTTGTAGAACATAAGAATTGTGAATCTGACAGAAAAGAGCACTATCAGGGCTTGGGCGCTAGTCCCTTTGCCCTCCAGGTTTGCAGAGCCTGGAATCTCTAGAACATGGATAATCAATAGCAGAAAAGGTCTGGAAACCCCTGATAAAAATCCTACCTTAGGCTTGGGCGCGATTCCCTTTACCCCTGACTAGTCAAGATTCTAAAATTCAAAATCTGGTATGTATCTGATCTTCATTTAGTATCTTTGTGTCCAAGCATTTGTCAGAATTCATCTGTTTGTTTACGATTTTGTATAATTAGGGTTTTGAGAATAATTGGGCTTAAATTAACACATTAATCATCAATTTCCAAATTTCCCTATCATTACAAGTGACAACCAACCTATAGGTGAATCCTCTTGTAGAAGTTGTGATTCAACTCAGTTAACTATCCTTGAATGTGTGTAGTGAAAGGAGGATCTAGTTAAACTATCCATCAATCCCATCTTCCCCCTTTTCCTACATAACATATATAGGAAAAATGATAATTCTAAAATCCCTAGGGGATTTTTTTAAAAATTTCCCATCAACTAGCTTTAGAAAAAATTAGAGCCAATCCATACATTGATAAAAACAAATACAATGAATCCCCCTATGATGTCAAAGACTGATGAGATAATGGATGAAGATCAACTTGGGACTATTTTCAACAAGAACTCAAAGAGGCAAAAGGTAATACTAGAATTTGTTAACCCACTCTTTTTAGAAGAAGGAATGGAGATTGATGGTGTGAGAGAGAACTCTCCAAGGGAAGAAAAAAAGAGGAAGCCAAATGAAAAAGAGGCAAGTGGGAAAAAAATTAATAAAAAAGGAAAAGAAGAAAAGATGCATAAATGTTTTGATAGGCTTTACAAAAACCTAAATCCTAGGGATTCTCAATCCCCCCCTAAACGATCTTGAACTGGAATGTCAGGGTACTAGAGTCCCTGGGTAGAAAATACACCATAAGGCCCTTTTGTAATAGAAAAATTAGTATGGACTTATTGTGTTTACAAGGGACCAAGGTTGCGGGCTTCCAAATTGAATCTATTCTAAAAAAATTTGGAGAAAGTCAATTTTATTTTCTACCAAGAATGATAAAGGTAAGGGTAGGGTGACCATTCTTATTAAGGACTCTTGGGTTTCTTGGGTTGTTGGAAATGATAACTCTTCATGTAACAAGGTTGTCTAGACAATCTTGGATAAGGATGGTATAACTTTTGGGATTTTCTCTATTTATTCTTCTAATTATTATAAATAAATATTTAAGCCGTGGAATTGGATTGCACAGTCTCTTCCTAAAATTCCATGGATTTTGGTCGGGGATTTCAACATGGTGGAGCACAAAGAAGATAAATATAGGGGGAAAGAAGCTTTATGGAAGTGGAATGAGTTATACTTCTGGTCTAAGATGAAAAGGATACTTAATGCTAGGGATCTTCTCGAAAATAAGAAGAGCAACATGAATAAATTTTGGTATACCTAGTGTAATAACCAAGGGCATGGCAAGAGAGTTTGTTCAAGATTGGATATATATTTTAAGTTAACAAAGTTTTTTTTTTATTTTGAGATAAGTAAGGATGAAAATCATGTTAAAGTGACACCCTCTACAATGTTAGATCACTCTCCTATTGAAACATATATTATAATTAAGAACAGCAATAAGGAAACTACATGTACTAAGATTTAGTTGTTCAAGCTTAATGTTTCTTTTCTCAAAGACAAAGATAAACATTTATAACTGGTGAGAATGATTAATAAGTGTCTAGTTTGTAAATCTTCCATTGACAGATGGGAGAATATGGTCCTTTCTTGTAAAGAAATCATGAAAATAATGGGAAAGAAGAGAGACCTTGATAGGAGGAAAGAGGGAAACAAGCTTGAAGAAAAAATTTTAGACTTGGAATGTAAATTTCAAGGCAACATGAACAACAAGGAGACCTATGATGAAATGAAAACTAAACACCAACTAAGGTATATTTAGAATTACAAGAATCAAGGGGCTAAGATCAGAGCTAGGCTCAACTAGCTTAAGGAAGGTGACATATGGATGCACTATTTTTTCAACATTTTAAAAGTCAAGCAAGCTAGAGAAAAAGTCAAGGGACTATTCTTTTGAGGGACACTTTGAGTAGTGGCCTTAGAGAGATAGAAGAGGCTTTTCAAAAGTTTTACAAAAAAAATTTCTCTACTAAAGATGATAACAAAAATATTGAAGCTAGGAATTGTTGTAGAAAAATTCTCCCCAAAAAACTAGAGTGTGATATTCTTGAAAATAGTAAAAATATTAGTAAGGATGAAATTGTAAGAACAATCAATTATTTTAATACTGGTAAGTCCCTTGGTATGGATGGTTTTCCCTTAGAATACTACAAGGTTAACAATGAATGGATTATTAAAAATCTGTTGGAGGTCTATGAAGAAGCTTTTGAGAAAGGGTCTATGGGGGTGGTATAAACAGAGGAGTGATTAAGCTTCTTCATAAAGATGGTGATAAGACATTGATGAAGAAATGGAGACCCATCACTCTCCTAAATTCCCCCTACAAGATTCTTGCAAATATGTCCACACTCAAGTGGATTGATATCTTAAAAAAAGTGTTTCAATGAATCAAACTGGTTTCATTGAAGGGAGGTACATCCTATAGAACCTCACTACCAATTAGGAGAGTCTCAATTGGTCTAATTATATTAGGCAGAATGTTAGCATGGTTTTGCTAGATTTTGAGAAAGCTTATGACAAAATTGGGTGGAGTTTTGTGTCCATTATGTTGGAAGCCTTTGCATTTCCTAGATTTTTTTGTAAATGAGTGAAGGTACTTTATGTGATGCCTCTACTCAAATTGATATTAATGGATCTCTTACTAAACCTTTCTTGTTACAAAGATCAATTAGACAAGGCTATCCTTTGGCCTTGATATTATTTGTTTTGAATTAGATAATCAGGAAGGACCCGAATCCATAACAAAAGCCAAAAAAGTGAATAGTCAGAGTTTTACAAGTAAAAAAAAACATTGAAAAAACATAACTAACAGCAAAAAATAGTCACAGAACCTGCGGTTGCCAAAAAGGCCAGTAGCAGAAACCTTACTGCTTAGCCAATTCTTAAGGCCACTGATGGCCTACCATTCCCTATTCATAAATTCAAACTTATCTTCAAATGAGCTCTCCTGCACCTTCCTATCCTAATTGTTTCAGGAGTCCTTGCATATCTCCTTTCCTTTTTTGTCTCTGCTCTTTGCTCTAGTCCTGTTAGCAGGTCATGTAGTAGTAGTTTGCAATAAATTTTTACCTAAAGATGTCCCTATTTTTCCCTCTCTGGCTGCCTTCCTTTTTCCATCTCAGCTTGAAACACATATAATGTGGTGGCAGAGTTCTTGATAGTTTCATTGTTGAAGGCCACTATTTCCTCCAAGTTTTTCTTTATGCTCTATAGATTTTTCTTTATCCTTTTTAATTCCTCTTCCATGTTTTCCCATTTTTCAAACATTTTGTCTAGGTTCTCAACCTCTTGCCATAATTCATCCTCATTTTCCTTTGGCCACTCAAATGTTTCAAGTTAAGTAATGATCGCAAGGTGCTAGATTTTTCTTTTCACATGATGCATTTGGGCAAGATGCCACTCTAAGACTTGATTCTGAAGGTCAAGAGCTAGGTATAGGGTAGCCACCTTTTCAACCAGTTACTGGCAGGACTTACAATCACTTTTCTCAATGCTAGGAGTAGTCACAGGGGGGATACAGGGGGTGGGGGTGGACTGAACCTCCTTTGTTATTATTTGTTATTGAAGTTGATTTTGAAAACTAATAATTTGCTCAGTCCTCCTATCAGGGGTATCCTTTTACGTAATAAAATTGAAATTTTGAGTGCCCAATTTGCATATGACACTACTTTGTCTGTTGAATTGAACCAATATCATTTCAAAAATGCTCTGGCTAGGTTGAATATTTTTTGTGAGGCTTCTGGGGCTAAAATTGTAGGCTAATAAGTCAATTATTTTGGGATGGGATGATAATCCACCAAGTTGGATGATTGGTTCTAACTGGCAATGGTGTGGTTCAAACAAGATTGTAAGGTATTTGGGAATCCCATTCTATGTTGATCTATCCTTAAATGAGATGTGGGAGTGGATGTTTAGAAAATTTGAAGGTAAGAATCTTAAGTGGTAGACTTACCTATTATCATTGGCTGGTAGGATTTAGGTATGCCAAAAAGTGTTGGCTTCTTATAGTTCTATTATGCATCTTCTTGGATTTTTGGTAGCTCCCAAGTTGATAAAATTCAAAAAATGTTAAGAGACTTCTTGTGGTTTGATGGTAGAGGCGACAAGAAAAGGCATGCAACCAGCGGGTCCTAGTGTTGTGTGCCCAAACACTTAGGGATTAGGTCGCAAAGACCTTAATCTACAATGCATTTCTTTGGTGATGAAATGGATTTTGAAATATATTAAGTGGGATGAACCCTGGAAGATTCTGGTCAGGAATAATATTACTCTTTCCAATCATAAGAGGGAGAAGAGTTGGGCTACTTTGCACCCCCATGATTTGATGTTTGGTAAATTTTCTATTACTCCCTTTGGTTCAAATGTCTTTGGAATTATATGGAGGGCCTTGTTGTGTGGTCTCACAACACGCCCCATTTTTCTCTAGCAAAGCAGGGACCCAACTTTTTGCTGGTGTGCTTCCCTTTTGGGCAATATGGTAAAATGTCATGTCCTGGTCCTTTCAAAATTCAAAGTCTAAATTTTTCCTCGTAAAGGTCACTAATGGATAGAGAATAAAAAATTTGAGTAACTTTCCCTTCTCTATCATGTTGAAATTCTTTAGAATGAGTGAGTGATGCCTGGTCAAAGTTTTGGTCTACTAGATAATCTGGTCAAAGGGATATGGACATTACAAACTTAATATCATGTTCGTTCTAAATATCCATATTTGAGTCCTTCATTATATCTAGTCTTTATATTAACCCTTAAGCACTTAAACCTTATGGTGGTGCCCACCTAGAGTTTGGGTTTCAAGTATTTTATCTGCAAACCTTTTCA
Source organism: Cunninghamia lanceolata (assembly GCA_027924645.1). Lineage (NCBI taxonomy): Eukaryota > Viridiplantae > Streptophyta > Pinopsida > Cupressales > Cupressaceae > Cunninghamia > Cunninghamia lanceolata. The sequence goes on from BSBN01000082.1 coordinate 9,343,286, forward strand.
GAGAAGCCCAAAAAACAAAAAATTCTATGTCCATCGACAAGAGTAGACCTTTGTCTCAGCAATCACTTTATTCACAGTGGTTTGTTCCTTGCATCGGCGAGACAATACACATCGATGGCCCATTTCATGTTCCCACCGATAGACTGATGGAGGTTCAAACAAGCATCCAAAGGGGGATCATCGCCAAGACAACCTACATCGACATCTCATTACACGGTCCTGCTGATAGGCCAATGAGGTATACGAAGAAGAGTCATCGGCAAGACCTTGACTATCAGCAGCCAGGTCTGACATCCCGCCGATCACCAATGAAGATAAGGATATATGCAAGGTGAGTCATCGGTGTGACAATATGTATCAATGTGTTGTGGATATGTCACTCTAACTGTTTGGGTCACATCGATGAAGGTTTGGTAACGGCTTGGCTAGCGACATCGGCGTGCCTGGAGGATGTCGCTCCAACACTTAGGAGGTCTTGGCATCAGTGGGAGATGGAGTGATAGACCGCTAGCAAGTGGATCACTGGTCACGTCAGGGAAAAGTGTGTGACGTTAGGTATACCAGTGGTCTGGTATATAAAGTGATCAGAGGATCACTGCAGGATGAGTGTGGGATAATTAGATCTCATGAATATGAAAGGTCAGTGATGGAAGAAAGGACCACCTACGTGGCGCGATATCATTGGCATTGGACTTTTCACTATTGCTGATGTGGATTTTCAACCTGTATGGGTGGATTTGGACCGCCGATCTTGCATATTTGGAGCCTGATTCTGCAGCTAAAGTTTGAAGCTTCAAACAACTATCTATTGGCATCGTTTTTGCGCGCTCATTCCACAGTCAATCGACCTTGCTGCACAGTGATGGAAAAAACATCACATCTGTTTGTTTGCTCGAGGTCTAGGTTGCTTCTGCCAGTGGTTTTTCGTATGGATCTGATTTCTTCAGCTACTGAATTTATTGAAGATCTGATTGTTTCGTTGAAAATCTTAAGAGAATGATCTATGCATTTATGAAGTTTGTCAGTGTGTAGGTGGCCAGAATCTTGTGTGCTCCTTATAAATGTATCAGTGGCCATTCTACAAGGGTTGTTGAAGACTTGGGCAAATTTTTTGGAGAAATAACAAAGAACAAAGCTTTTTGGTTGTTCTGTCTCTTTTGGAGTTTATGAGTTGCATTTAAATGCACGTTGCACATATGTTCAGTTTCATGTCATTTTTATATGAAAAATGCTTCATGGCATGTGTTTAGCTATTTGTCTCCATTTGTTGTATGCATCCCTTCTTTTGAAACTGGTTGCTAAGGGTTACTCAGATTCTAGGATATAGATTTCTATATTGCATGCTTAACTTTTGACCTCCATGCAAGGAGTGGATTAAATTGTTTTAGGTTAAGTATGAAGAAGATTGTATGGCACCAGGGATGTTTATAAGTAGAGATAGTTAAATACTCATTCTTGGGTGGTGTTTGTAAGGCAAGCACCAATCTGACCCCTTGAAACTTGAGTGCCAGTGCAAATCATTCACTTGTAGATGTCTAGTTGACTCCTTGCCCTAAGATAGGCACCAGTCTGCCCTTGTGTAGTAGTTATGATCCAAAACCCCCTGTCTTGCATCCAAAAAATAAAAACAAATCCTTTCAGAACTCCAATCTATTAGTTTGTAGGACTAGAAGTAGGACCCTGCATGCTCTCATCTACAACTAGTTAGATATGTCCAAGAACATTTCCAGCCTAGTGACTTATCATGCAAAATTTGGTCCTAAAATGGGAGTATTCTGCCTGTGACTATAAAGCTAAATCTTTCTATTGGGTGAGTCAAAGTTAAATCTTTAGCAATAGGGATACCCCCTTGGTACGACAGAACCAGAAGTGAAGGGGAGGCAACTCACGCAACCTCTTGTGTTTGTTGGTCGAATCTACCTGTGCATTGGAACTGGCAAACCCACTGCTGATTCGGAGAGAAAGAACCAACAAAGTGGTGACTCTACTGGGGAACTAAAGTAAAAAAGTGTTATTCGTGCCCATCTGAGTCACCAACAAAGTGGCGACTCCGCTGGGGAACTGAAGTAAAAAAATGTTATTCTTGCCCATCCGAGTCACCAACAAAGTGGAAACTCTGCTGGGGACTGAGTCAAGTGATTTAAAGATTGGAAAATCTAGTTTCCAGTGAAGTTGTTGTAGCAATACCAAAGAATGACCATGTAGTGCTCTGCTGGTGTGATGAATCCAAAAAATAGAAGTACCTTGTTGATATTCTGTCCTCTCTATGAGAGGTGGCGACTCTGTTGATTGAACCTATCCAAAGCTGCAACATATTTCTAGGTATTCCATCTTTTCAATTGAAATGATTCAAATAGAGCAACAGTCCTGGTTGTGCTCTTAGAAAAGGCCATTTTTTATTGAAAGATACAGAGCTCTGAATTTCACAGGAATAAGTGGTTACCCAAATGTTATCCTCAATAAGATTAGAAAATGTATGCCAAAATATAGTGGATCAAATTTTGAGTCTGCAAACAAACACCTGCAAATTTTTTGTAATTTGATAGAAGATTATGAGGTAGAGGCTGAAGATGTAGTAATGAGACTCTTTGTTCAGTCATTAGAGGATGATGCTAGGGTCTAGTTTTCAGACCTGCCTGTGTGTTCGGTTTCTTCATAGGTAGATTTAGAAGTTGCATTCCTAGAGCAGTTTAGTGAAAGGTTTGATTTGGCCTCATTGATCATACATTTCATAAATATCCAAAGGGAAGATGAGGAATTGGTTCCAGCTTTTAATCTTAGATTTATTAAGTTGCTCAAGCAAATCCCTGAATATATGAGACCCAATGATGCATTGTGCTTGGCAATCTATTTAGCTGCATTTGATGAAGAAATGAGTTATTTATTAAGAAATAAGGAACTAGTCACACTTCACCAGGCTTATAGATTTGCTATGGATATTGAAAATAATCATAAATATGGAATGCTAGTAGGTTTCATGACTGCTAGATTTCAAAATAGTTTTCAAAGTGAATATATTTCAACTTTCCCAGTGTGTTCATTGAGAGATGATTTTACAAAGGGGAATGTATTTTAGAACAATGGGTGCAGTCATGATGTGATGCATAAACATGAAGATGTTGTAGAAAATGTGGGCACATCTTGCAATGGTGAAGACAAAGATTGTTATCAACCTCTAAAAAAAGCCTGCAGATGCAAAATACATTTCAGATGATAAAATGAAGGATATACATGAAGTTGTGTCTTCTAGTAATAGGCATATCCCAGTTATTCCTGAATATTTATATGAGGTGGATATGCAGGCCTTCACTCTGAATATAGAAGATGCAGATTCAAGGGATGGCAGTGAATATGTTAGTGATTGTCAGCATTCAAATGCATATATGAGCCTTTCAGATGATGAAATATATATGGATGCTAAATATGATTGCTTCCTTGAAGATTATGACCACCTCTACAATGTAGAGGTTGAAAATTTTGCTTTTGATTATCAGGGCATTGGTGAAGAGAAAAAATAGGATCACTATTTAGATGTGAACGGACGAGTTGCAGATGTGCATACTGATACAGATGGGGATAGTGTTGGTTGCAGGGGTGACTATGAAGCTCTTAGTGAGGGGTTACACTCTGAGCTATTCATGCCTTCTCTTGAGACATTCCAGGTGGACCTTAATGATAAAATTGTTAAGCACAATGATGATGGATATCTAAATGTTTATAAAAATGAATATGATTATGAGATGTTGCCTGTGCCTGAATATTGCATGTTTAATACAGAGGAGCTCTTATTTTTTGAAGAAGGGCAAATTTCTGATGCGGATTCATTTGCTTCATATGAGTTTGTTATTTTTCCAAGCAACATTGGTGACTCATGTGATGATGACATTCTACAGCTGATGATAATGTATGTTGATGAAGCTTGTTGTAGATTTGTTAAAGAAAGGGAAATAGGCAGCAACACAACCAATTGCAAAGTGGGGTGCTGCAAATGGTTAAATGTTTTCAAGCTTCATTTGAAGAAATCAAAAGAAAATCAGACATTTGACAAAGGAAAATATTGGTTTTTCCTTTTTGGTGGCCCTGGGCCACCAAGTAAACTTTGAAAGTGTAATTTGTGATGCAGGTTGGTGCAGCTTTGACTCTATGCCCAATGGATATGGCACTCAGTTTGTATCCCAGAGATCTAGAGTTCTTGCCATGCCTACAAGACGCATGCATCCCCAAACAGAGCCAATGGTGGTGCCCACCTAGAGTTTGGGTTTCAAGTATTTTATCCGCAAACCTTTTTAGAGAAACCAAAAAAAAAAAATTATGTCCATCAGCAAGAGTAGACCTTTGTCTCAGTGATCACATTGTTCACAATGGTTTGTTCTTTGCATCGGCGAGACAATACACATTGGTGGCCCATTTCCTGTTCCCGCCGATAGACCGATGAAGGTTCAAACAAACATCCAAAGGGGGATCATCGCCAAGACAACCCACATCGGTCTCTCCTTCCACGGTCCCGCCGATAGGCCGATGAGGTATACGAAGAAGTGTCATCGGCGAGACCTTGCCTATCGGCAGCCAGGTCTGATGTCCCACTGATCGCCGATAGAGATACAAGCAGACATACAATGGTCTTTGGTGAGACCTTGCCTATCAGCAGCCAGGTCTGACATCCCGCCGATCACCGATGAAGATAAGGATATATGCAAGGTGAGTCAACGGCGTGACAATATGTATCAGCATGTTGTGGATATGTCGCTCTGACTGTTTGGGTCACACTGACGAAGGTTTGGTATCGGCCTGGCTAGCGACATCGGCATGCCTGGAGGATGTCTCTCCAACATTTAAGGTCACTTCGATAAGGTCTTGGCATCAGCGGGAGATGGAGTGATAGACCGCTAGCAGGTGGATCACTGGTCGCATCAGGGAAAAGTGTGCAACATTAGGTATACCAATGGTCTGGTATATAAAGTGATCAAAGGATCACTACAGGATGAGTGTGGGATAATTAGATCTCACAAATATGAAAGGTCAGCGATGGAAGAAAGGACCGCCTACGTGGCATGATATATGGTTGCTGATGTGGATTTTCAACCTGTATGGGTGGATTTGGATCACCGATCTTGCGTATTTGGAGCCTAATTTTGCAGCTGAAGTTTGAAGCTTCAAACGACTGTCTATTGGCATCGTTTTTACACGCTCATTCCACAGTCAATCGACCTTGCTGCACGGTGATGGAAAGAATTTGTTTGCTCGAGGTCCAGGTTGCTTCTGCCGACGGTTTTCAGTATGGATCTGATTTCTTCAGCTATTGAATTTATTGAAGATCTGATTGTTTCGTTGAAAATCTTAAGAGGATGATCTATGCATTTATGAAGTTTGTCATTGTGTAGGTGGCTGGAAGCTTGTGTGCTCCTTAAAAATGTATCAGTGGCCATTCTATAGGGGTTGTTGAAGACTTGGGCAATTTTTTTTGAGAAATAACGAAGAACAGAGCCTTTTGGCTGTTCTGTCTCTTTTGGAGTTTATGAGTTGCATTTGAATGCATGTTGCACATATGTTCAGTTTCATGTCATTTTTATATGAAAAATGCTTCATGGCATGTGTTTAGCTATTTGTCTCCATTTGTTGTATGCATCCCTTCTTTTGAATTTGGGTGCTAAGGGTTACTCAAATTCTAGGATATAGATTTCTATATTGCATGCTTAACTTTTGACCTCCATGCAAGGAGTGGATTAAACTATTTTAGGTTAAGTATGAAGAAGATTGTATGGCACTAGGGATGTTTGTAAGTAGAGATAACTAAATACTCATTCTTGGGTGGTGTTTGTAAGGCAAGCACCAAACTGACCCCTTAAAACTTGAGTGCCAGTGCAAATCATTCACTTATATACGTCTAGTTGACTCTTTGCCTTGAAATAGGCACTGGTCTGCCCTTGTGTAGTAGTTATGATCCAAAACCCCCTATCTTGCATCTAAGACATAAAATAAAAATCCTTTCAGAAATCCAATCTGTTAGTTTGTAGGACTAGAAGTAGGACCATGCATGCTCTCATCTACAACCAGTTAGATATGTCCAAGAACATTACCAGCCTAGTGACTTATCATGCAAATCGTGGTCCTAAAATGGGAGTATTCTGCATGTGATTGTAAAGCTAAATCTTTCTATTGGGTGAGTCAAAATTAAATCTTTAGCAATAGGGATACCCCCTTGGTGCGGCAGAACCAGAAGTGAAGGGGAGGTAGCTCACACAACCTCCTGTGTTTGTTGGCCGAATCTGCCTATGCATTGGAACTGGCAAACCCACTACTAATTCGGAGAGCAAGAACCAACACCTTACATGCAAACCTAAAATGATTATTAAATTGAGTTAAGTTGATAGCCACACATACGGGGGGATATAATGTCTTATCAAATATCTTATCCATATTCTCCCAAAACTATTAAATTTATCACAGTGAATCTCGAAACCATCAACCAAATGGATATTTTAACATGGATATTTTATATCTACCAAATATCCATATCCCCGTGAGGCCTATCAGATTTGTTCCTGACACTAATATTACGACTTGTATGGATATTTAGCACAAGATATTTCGTATGGATATTTAATTTCAAATGTCCAATACCCAAATGCTTACCTTGTTTTAAATCATGTCTTTAGAACTTGAATTGTTGACTTTTCAAAGGGATATTTATAGACATATTGATCATGATGTTAATCATAAACAAACATAGAATAAAAGTACACATTAACCTTTATTCATCTTGAAAGATACGATGAATTCAAAGAATTCATGATCCCAAGTCTCCGGTGATTAGGTCTTAATCTTCTGACGTTACTCAGAGGTTGATGTGTGTTGCTGTTTCCATTTTAGGGCCTTACAGAGTATCATCAATGTAACTTTTGTTTCTGCAATGATGCTACACAGATAGTTATTCTACACAAGATATGCTTCAAATAGTGTGTCTATCTTTAAATCTTTTCATGATATTTATCATTTTTGACATGCTTTAACATCAAATATGCTGAATATGTTCAGTTATCTACGGGATGTCTGCATATTTGTGTTGTTTGCTTAAGATTGTCAATTATTTGCAATTATGATGATGAAATGTTTTGAAATTGAAAGAAATTGAAAGAAATACTTCAAATTAATGTTGAATCTTCAGTTATTGAGCCACATACACATCGGATACAATCATGAAGAGAAGAAATCAAACCATATGTTCACCAGGACATTCCACAGCTAGATACAGTTGATGCTAACTTCAAAGGAAAGGTATGAAAGCAACACATGTAAGTCGATATGCACTCCAAGGGATGCAGCAAATCACAACATGTATCAAGAATTCATACACTGATTACTCAAGATTTATGATGTATTGTAATCAAAATAGTCTTCTCATTCATTAAGTATGCAAGAACATATATGTATACAACAACTTTGAAATAAGCCCTGAATATTTCAGAAAATAGATTTCAATTAAGTTTTGAATGATTCAAAAAGGCATCCCTACACCTTGTATAGAACAAGGTGTGGGAGCGGTTACAATTGATCTACGATCAAGATCTATCTATTAAGATCTATGGTTCATACTTCATTGACTAAGTCAACTCTTTCCACGTGGCTAAGGTTGCCAGCTGGCAACCATCTAGGCAACTTATTATCTCTTAAGTACCTGATGCATGTATTCCTTTTATGGTGCATCTTCATCAGGTTCTTCATTATTTTTCGTCATCATTTTTATTGTCATGATCATCACTTTCAGTGCTTTCACTATCCTCATCGCCCTAATGATTATCTCCTTGAATATGGACCTGCATAGATGTCCTAATATTTTCATATGCCTGCACTATCTTTTCCAATTCTCTGCCATCTTGAGTTCTTGCTTTGGCGATGGCATGTTTATGCACCTGATATTTGCTCCGAAGGGATTCTAATTTATTCCTCCTGCTGCTCAGTGTTTCATTATAATTCTCCACCCTGACCTTTATTCTCATTACTTTATCCATTACTTCTTCTGTCAAGTGGTTGAGAGGGTCTTCAGCTACTAGCTGGAAATTACTATGTAGAGCTTTAATGGCAAACTCCTCATCCTGATTTTCTATCTTTCCCTCTACTTTGCCTTCTAAGGTTTCCAAGACCTCTGCTTCATAAGACATCATATCATGCAACTTCATACTAATATTTCTTAATTTATTATTGTATCTCTTCAGCACATCACATTCAAACCTGATGTCTTTGTTCCAGATATCAATCAATATGGATGTATCATTATTTAGTACCCGATTCTTTATTAAAATCAGAGGATCAATCCTCTTTATTTCATCTAAAGCACTCAAGGCTTTCTCCAATTGAAATGACCTCCTCCCGATCTCCCTCTGTAGTTTATGTACCTTCTTCCTGGAGGTACCTAAAGAATTCCACCTCTTCAAAGAGGTTTTTACCACTTCCTTGGCTCCATCGAGCACAGATGACATCCATTTTAACATTATTAGTATTCATGTCTCATAAGGTTCAACCTGTTGACTTCCTCTTGAGAAATTACAGTCAATGGGACTACTCGATCACTTGATGTATCATCAGGGTTAATTAACCCCTTTATATAGGCATGTAGCTGAGCAATATGCTCTTTATGCTACTTATTTTTCTCCTTTTCTTTCTTTATCTTCTAGGTCAAAGAATCAATAATATCCTTCCCCTCTTGACCTTCTTGGTCTTCATTGGCAAATCCTAAATCTATTGTGGTAATCTGGAATTCTTCTAGAGTGATCTTGCCTTTTTCTTTCTCGACTATGGGGAGTGCTATTTGGGCAGTTCTTCTGCCTATATCAGGATCTCTTCTAATGGCAAAAGTTAATCTTGCCTTCCTCTTAGGCTTTATTAGGGTTTTTGAAAACAATGTAGATATATCAAATTCTTGAATTTCAAAACTAGATTATGTACTTATCTCTTTTTCCAGCCAGGGAGGGACTTGGTCTCTAGATCCTAGATGTCCTCCATCCTAATCATGTTCACCTCAATCTCCAGTATTTGTTATCATCCTTTGTGGTGAAGGTGACTTTCTTATTTCCTCCTCATGATGCTCTTCATGAGGGTGATCGTGTGGTACTTCCTCTTGTTGAGGAATCTCTTCTTTCAAAGGGTGATCCTGTTGATCATCTACATGTTTATCATGATCTTGATCTTTTACTTCCTCCAGGGGTGTCTCATCCACTTTAGTATTTTCCTCATCCTGAGGTACATTGGTATCCGTGGATAATATTTTATCTGACTTAGGTGCCTCCACTTGATCTTACATCGCATCTTGCTCTGCACCTGATGTATCTACCTCTTAAGCCTTTAGGTCATCATGACCTGATGTTTCTTTATCTCCTGAGGTTTCTCCGTCCTTTGGCCGGACTTCAACTATTTCGGGTTCAGCTGATATTTCTTGTTGTTGCTGACCCATATCTGGAGCTTTATCCTCCACTTCCATCTGTTTAACTTCTTCAACATTTTATGTTCTCTTAGGTGTACCTACTATATCTTTAGGATTTACATCCTCTACATATGTCAAGTCTATTGTTGTAGGACTTGTCACCTGATCAACTAATGCATCCAGCCCTATTTGTTGTGCAATCTTTTATGGGCTCTTTTCTTTCTCTTGCTCCACTTTCTTTAACTCTTCTAACACTGCCACCTGGACTGATGGGGTTCCTTGTGGAGTTATGCGGGTGTTAGCAGCAAGGGTTTCTATTTTCTGAGAGGCGACATCTTTTACTACCTCGTCATCAGATAGGTCTACAGTCTCCTCTAGTGAGAGGGGACCGCTTTGTACTGCTCTTGAGGTTTCTTTCCTTTGTTCCTCAGCCTTCTCAATCTTGAACTTGACTATAGTAGGAAGGGGTACCTCATGCTGCAGCTCTTTTCTGAACACTTCACTACCTGCCCCTCTTAGCATTATGGGGTCTTGTTTTATTTCACCTCTCATTGAAGTTCTCTATTTCTTAGGTGTGGATACCATCACCTGAGGTGATTTTCTCTTTCTGGTGAGGGGTGTAGGGTCTTCTTCTTCCTTAGGCTCTTCATGTAGAGGAATATCCTCTTCTATGTTCTTTTGTTGAGATGCCTGACACTCCTCATATGTGTCAGTACATTGTGCAGCTGGCCTCTGGATTCTTTTAGCTTTTTGTTTATCCATAGGAGGCGATGCGGATGAAGCTGATGCTTGTCCGAATCCTGATGCACCTTCAGCTGGCATTTTGATTCTTTCAATTATAACCCCTTTGGGTTCAGTATCAGTTTTCTTACCTCTTGAAGGTCCCTTGCTTTTATCAGGAGGTGGTACTCTCTCTCCTTTGGATTTCCTCTTTTCAACCAGGAAATCATCATATTTATCATCAGGAATATCTTGTCTCTTCTTCCTTTTATCCACTATAAGGGCTACACCCTTCTTCTTCATTGTATTTATTTGTTCATTCACCCAAACTTGGGTTAACTGTAGGGTCCTACCTGTAAACTGATCCAATGAGATGTCTTCAAGTTGTGTAAGATCAGGTGTTGAGATTGTGTCATTATAGATCTTCTGTTCTTCATATTCATCTGCTATTAAGTTGCCATCATCTTTCTTCAATTGCACTGGCACTGGGATGCAATCAAAGGTCCTGATTTGGTTAAGGGTTAGCCTTTGATATCTTCTTCTTCTGGCTTCAACTTCATCCTCACAATCTGCCCAGAAATCTTCAAGATTCCTCTGATGGATGGGCTTCCCCATGATCTTCTGCATCCTACCATATGGATCATATGACCTTGCCAATGGGAATGGCTGTAATCTCATCATACTCAAGCTAGCTATGGCTTTCTTAATGTTATCAGAATCTGGGCACATATACCAACCCATTATAATTGGAAACAATACTGGTGGAAGCTTGTTACTTGCTTTGTAAGCATCCAGTATTGTAGCCACTTGCCTCATGAACTCCATCAAAACTACTGCATCAGTGGGGTATCTTGGGAGCATGAGGGGTTGACCTTCAAAACCCTTAATTCTTATATAAGAGAATGTTGCATACTGAATAGACCAAGCTCCATGCCTGTATATGACCTCCTGAGCTTCCATGCTCAATCTTTTAGTTCTGTCCTCCTCCATTGTTCTGACTAGATGCATAGAAAATACATCATTTACTAATTTGTAGTCCTGGGGGTAATTCTGCCTTTGCAGCTGGGGATAATGATCCCAGATGTGAGCATCATTGGTGCTGCCACCAATCTTTCCTACAACATTCAATGCATCAAATGTACCCTTGTAGGCACATGAATAAACTATGTAGGAAGTCATATAAAAAGAACATTCTGAACCTCCCAGGTTCAGAAGTTGATCATGTAGGGCATTGCTTATCATCTTGGCCCACAATGGCCTATTTTCTGTGTAGAGGGACATCAGGATGACGCCATACATCTAGTTCTTGAAACTTCCAGCGTTTGGTTGGCCCGTTACTCGACTGAGTAGGGTGATCATATATTGGTATTCATCATCGAAATAAAACTTATATAGATGCACTGGCAATTTAGCGGCTACAGGATAAGGACTATTTCTCACCCTCCATTGGTACATTCTCTTCCGGGTAGCCTTCTTATTATTCTCATATTCTACTTCCAGTTTCTTAAAATCCATGCCAACAACCTTCTTTCCCAATGGCAGATTGAATGTGGTGGAAAGGCCCTTGATAGATAGATCTGCATATACTCTGCCATGCTTCTCCACCCTTCTTGTGTGTGGATTATAATTTCTAGCACATTCAATAACTAACTCAGGAGCCTCCATGGAATATGGGAAACCAACTGTATTCCACATTCCATATACAAACACAGAGTCCAGCAAGGTATCCTCCTTGTCACTGTGCATTTTAATTGTCCATGCTGCCAAATCTATACCTCCTTGATGTGTATCCCCTATAACTCCATATTTAAATTGCACACCTTCAGGCTGAGCAAACATCGGTTTAACAAAATTTAGCTTCAGACTTAAACAATCTCTTGTCCGCCATGATTTCCTGTAATGAACAGGAACTTGTCTTACAATTTGATATCTCATCATGCATGCACATACATTACATCTTTATAGCATCATGCATATATATTCATTAAACAGAACATACAACTTCAAATCAGTGACATTATACTACCTGGATATGCAGAGAACGACAGGAGGAGGGTTTTAAATTACTTACCTGATATGTTTATCCTCCTGAATTATGCTAATGATTACAGAATGAATTCAAATACCGTTGTTGATCACGCATCCTGTTCTCAGCAAGTTGTATGCGTCAACAAGTAGCTCGTATGAGGGTTTGAGGACTCAGCTCTACAACTTATCGTTTCTTCGCAAGGTAAGAGTATAATGACGTTGTAAATTCATTTTAAATCCATTCATTTGGTCACTTAGGGCAAAATCTAACTGAATTGATCTTAATCATTGATTTACTGCACGGAAATCTCTGGATGTTGTCAGGTGTTATCATCGCACTAGCAATCGGTGAGAACCACCTACTGCATTAATGGCATTAATTGTTGCATGGCAAGAAGAGGAGGATGATCTTTTGAAATATTGGGTGATATTGAGAATATCCAGCTATGTTTTAAAATCAGGGTATGTTCTAAATGTCGGGTGATGTTTGGAATATGATGACCCCCTAAACTAAAGTGACCTTCTTCTCAAAATATCAGAATGAAGTCATCTTGATAATGACTCCTTATATCGTTATAGCACCATGACATCATCGTCATGTTTGTTAGATGGGGTGATTTTCAAAAATATACCTCCGCGAGGTAAAGAGGAAGATGATGTCATCATCAGGGTGATTCTTTGTTGTTCGGGATTTGATGACGTCATCAAGATAATTGACTCTAGGGTGATATTTTGTGGCAGGGTGATATTCGAAAGATAAGGTGATATTTGAAATATCAGGTGATATTCAAAATATGACCCCCGCAAAATATATGACATTGTTTGACGAGTAAGTATCACTACCACTTAAAATTGACGTCCGCATGTCGCGAACCGCATGATCTATCGGGTGATAAAATTGGATCAGGGTGATCTTTTATAATATGACTGATGTTAAGAAATATAACCTCCCTCTCAGAATATCAAGTTTGACCAGGACTTTGACCATTCATAACTCTTGTTTTCTAAGGAATATCAGGGTGATCCAAAAGCAAACTTGCATGAAATTTTGTAATCTATCCAACCATGAGGTTATTGTCATGAAATATTAACTTTGAAAAACTTACCTCATCATGATGACTTACCCAGCCCCCTTTATGCAGGATCATCTGCATTACTTTCTTTTACCAGACCGCCAGCAAGCAGAAAACACAAGGAAAAGCCAAGCAAAAAGGTTGGGTCCCTATTTTGTCAAGTCAAAATGGGGCATGTTGTGCAACCACACAACAAGACATGGATATTTTACACTCACCAAATATCCATGTCTCCCAAATATCAACATCTGTAATCCAAGCACGGATGTTGCACCATGTGACCTTACCATTGAATTTTCAATGAGATCTTTTACATATGGACATTTTTCGCAATGGATATTTTGTATATCCTAATTTTCAAAGGTGAATGAGATCTTGATACCTATTTCGTTGGTCAACAATGTTTGACCAAGACCGTTTGCTGATGTCATATGGACATGTTGACCAAACATTAACATATCGAATATCCATATCCAGACCCCCTCTCATATTTAATGATATACATAAAAGTCGTTGGCTTTTGAATTTGAAAGCGTGCCCTTTGACACTTGTACTTCTCTCCCATGTATATGCTATAAAAGCCTACCTAACCGTGAGGAAAGTAATTAATAGGCCCTAATTGGTAGATTTTCTAAGGTTAAAAGGCAAATCTATCTATTATTGTTAATTACTGAGTTATCTAAGCTAGAATTATAGAGCAATACAAGACATAAAAGGTGAATTGTAGGTGACTATGGAAATTTTGTAGTAGTGGAGGAATGGTGTTATGAAGACTAAAACAGCCAACACACTCAGAGCAGTATCCACATCCCCATCTGTATGTTAAAGGTTGAGGTCGTGATCGCTAGGTATGAATACGACAAACCTTTCAGTCATTTTCATAGTTACTAGTTATTTTCACATGGACAAAAGGTAAAATGCATGTGATCAAGGTAAGTCATTGGGTAATTCTTGTTTGCATATGGTTTAAGGTGGATTTCAACTTACGTAAAATAATTTAAGCTAATCTACCAGTTTAATCTCTAAACCCTAAAACTCACCATGGATACTTGTATGGTGCAAGACGAAATGGCTCGAAAGAGGATAGATCTTCGGGATGCAGAGTTCAAGCAGGACTTTTTTTCTACCCTCAGTGACATATGCCTCAAATTCGACCGTGCTAGTAATATGCACTATGGGAATACATATTTAGATGCCTTCAAAGCACAAATGTTGTCTAGTGACAGAAATTCTATACTAAAAAACATATACTCCAGGGGAATGTTTAATGTAGTGGGCTTCCCATATGCAGCAAATGCACTAGAGCTAGTTATAGAATGTGCCAGTAAATACAACCCGGCTAACCGACAAGTAGATAGCCAAGGGAGGGTATATGTCGATATCTCAGTGAGGGGAATTATAGAGGCATTCAAATTGCCTACAGTTCACATGTATCAAATTGACTTAGCCGCATTGGAGGTGAAATATACCAGTGGCTTGAGTGATTACAGGAAAATTATCTTTGCATCATGGAGGAACCCCTCCAAAAGGGCTAAGGCCATGGCAAAGATGCCAAAACACATGTATAAATATGACTTATGTCCTGAAGTATAGTACATGATGGTCATGTTAAGTATAATGGCAGGAAAGGCATATGTCAGAACATTTAAGCCGTCAATGTTTGGACTGATCTAATTAGTCAAGGACAAGAAGGTCATATGTTCTTGGGCTAAAATTATTAGTCATTCTTTGCATGAAGCCATGGTGGCATGTAAGAACAATAAGAAAGTGTTTTACATGACTTCATACATAGTATATGTGTGCGCTTTCAAGGCACGTCCAATAGAGATCAACACTTTTGGGAGGTTAGGACCTCAACCCATGGATCAAATAGTGTGGGAGCATTACCCATGGCTTGAGAGAAAGATGTTCATCCAGAACTATAAGGTCGTCAATGACTGCTTCATCATGCACCTGGTAAGGCTGATGGAGGATGACTGGACAAAGAGAATTTCAAAAGAAGCCCAAAATCTTATCTTTCCCCATGGTAGATAGTTTATTCAATTCCCAACTTATACATACATCCGAATGGAAGGCTTCAATGGCAACCCATTCATGTTGCCAAGGTATCCCACTGATAGAGTGATGCTGCTAGAAATGACAAGGCAGATCATTCCCTCTTAAGAGGCTTACAAGAGGAAGAATAAGAGAGGAAACATTAAGTTTCCATTTGAGATAGATTGGTATGTCTGTTGAATGATAGACAATGCTAGGAAATC
The DNA here is from genome assembly GCA_027924645.1 of Cunninghamia lanceolata. Taxonomy (NCBI): domain Eukaryota; kingdom Viridiplantae; phylum Streptophyta; class Pinopsida; order Cupressales; family Cupressaceae; genus Cunninghamia; species Cunninghamia lanceolata. Next base: position 9,358,783 of record BSBN01000082.1, read on the forward strand.
TAAAGCAAAACTATATGCATTGCATCTACAACTATTTCCATTGGCCAAATATTTTGATCCATACAATAGGATGGAGAGATATGTGAGTAAGAAGCTTCAGAATGAGACACATCTACAAGACTTCTAGGTAGATTGTATAGATGAGCAAGAAGTCAGGAAGAGAGGGTATCAATGGTTGATGCTCAATCAAATCAAGACCAGTCATATGATGGAAAGGACATCATCAATCCAGAATATGAAGAAAGGAAAATATATAAAGAGCATTTATCTCTTCTAGACTAGACAGCAGAAGAAGAGACCTTGATTGAAATTATAACAACAAAATTCATGACCATCACCAAGAGATGGGTGGACAAGAAGCTAGCTAAGTTGAAGGCCAAGGGGGTAGCTCTTACCTAGGATAAGAAGGGAAAGAGAAAAGAATGGGAAGGTTTAGAGTATGATGACTTTCTTGTTCACAAGAGGCATGTCATGGAAGCAAAGCTGAAGCAGCCTAGATCCTCTGCAACAGGGGAAGAGCTTACATCTGAGGGCATAACCATAGCCACTTGACCTTCACCTAGTAGGGAGAAACCTGTACCAGCCATTCCCATCAGTACCACAACCATAGAAGAAAGAAGGGTAGTAGATGTAATGGGAGGAGTAATATCCCCAAGTAAAAGAGGGGTAGTGCCACTTTGATGAGAGGGTCAACATCAGGACATGCCAAGGTCCATACAGAGGTGGAAATGGGGCCAACGAGAATGGAGAAAATGTTTGCTCAAAATCAGCCTCAGGTATCTATAGCTCCACCTGTTGCACTTCAAACACATCTAGCAACACAGGTACAAAGATTTTCTAATCCTATAATGGTGGTGACAAAAGAGCTGTAGCACAATGTCCCTATTTCACAAACCATATAAGTGAAGAAGGAAATGGTTGAAGAAGTCAAAGCAGTGGAGCAAGTAGGTGCTCATGAGAAATCCCTACCCTTGAGCCAAATTATTGATTTATCAGACGATGAAGTCATGCGGGATGTCACCAGTACTCCGATTAGTTCACCCACTACACCTCCCCTATATACACATGAAGAAATGATACAAGAGGTTGAGGCCCAGGATGAATAGGAACATGATGTGTAAGAGATTGAGAATCCTAAGCCTGTAAAAGAACATGAGAAAATATCTCAGATATAGAGGGGATAGAATCACCCCAATTCCTTGTACAACATGACCAGTTGGACATCCTGGTCAATACTATCACAAGTCCTTAGGCTGTGGACTTATCATACATCCCAGGGGTAAGTATAGGAGAAGATGTGACTATTCAAGACAATTCAGGGCAAGGAGAGATGGCCCAAGACATAGAAATGACTGAGGCAACTCATGATATCCATGAGGATGAAGAAGATAGATCAATAGTGGGACACTTGGAGAAAGAATCAGAGCAATAGGAAGGACTACTTGAGAAACAAGCTCAAAAGGATGAAGAGGATGAGAAAAATGGTTGAAGCATAGAAAGGTGCAAAGATCCTTCAACAAGTTCTTCAAGAAAAAGATCATCAAGAAGAACATCATGAGGATCAATAGCAGTAGCTTGCTCAAGATAATGTGCCCAGGCAAGAAGAGGTCTATCAGGAGAGGCAAGAACAAGGTTTGGATAGTGGTAACACTGAGGATATAGCTTATAAGGATGCTCACATTGAGCAATCAGGCCAAGGCAAGTCAAATCAAGATGTACCTAGATGGTTGTCATCAGAGGTAATACAACCTTCTATTGAAGTTGCACCCTTTGACTTTAAATCATTATTTTCATTAGAAGATGCAAAGCCCAGACATAAGGCTAGGGTTGTATCGGCAATAAAGACAGATGTTTGCACTGGGAGAAGGACAACATAATTGGTTGTACCTACAGTTGACAAAAATAAAGGAGAGATTACTGCTGGAGAGTTCTAGATGATAACTATTGATTTAGGGCATGCTACAACAATGCAAGAAATAGAAGAACTCAAAGGGAGTACTGAAGCTGTAGCTACCTAGATGTAGAAGATCAAGATAAAAAATAAGGAGTTACGAGGGCAAAATGCCCAACTCCAAGCATTCATTAAGGGGTTGGTCACCCCAGGTACACAAATAACAGTCACCGGTTGCATTAGCCTTGGTAAGCCAGGATGAAATAAGTGGATTGGATGCCACAAAATACCAGGTGAATGTCATACAGAAGTGGTTCACCACTTTGCTAACTGAGGGCAAAGAAGTCATCAGGATAGTCTTATTTAATTGGGATACATTGACCCACATCTGAAAGAAGATAGATCAGCTGAAGACAGAATGTACGGTGAGGCTTAACCAAAATGATCAGGATCTCAATAAATTGGTTAATGCCAAAAAATTGAAGGACAAGGTGTTGCTTAGGCATCACATCCTGACCCCACAAATGCTAGATAAGATGTCCATATGGGTCAAGGAATTAAAATTTGAAGCGGATGTCCTTAAGAGTTGCTAGATAAAAGCATCAGACATAAGTACAAAAGCTCATGACTTGCTTACAGATGAGGTAGGGATCTTGGAGGAGCTATTGGGTAATCAGGTGAGTGAAAAGGAGAGTTATGATGAGAAAGTCTCTGTAGAGACATATAAAGCTTGATTTGATCCTATGGTTAAGGACCCGATTCACCATTTTTTAGAAGGAGCAATAGATGAAGTGATGGAGGTAGCTGTGAAGGTGAAAGGGTATAACCGTAGATTGGAGAGCAGGACAAATAAGTGGGTAACCCTCACCAATCAATTGCAAGTGCAGGAATATGCAAAACTCAAAGCACAACAATTTGATCAAATAGAGATGGATGCAGCCCTTAAGGCATATGCTATTTTTTCTAAATTAGACTCTGGAGGAGTGATAATTAGTGAGGATTCATCAGAAGCTAAGGAATAGGATATTCTTGAAGATACCAAAGAAAAGATATCAGAATATCCCATTTTTCTAGTTGGATTCTACCAAAAGGGTTGCAGAAGCAATCACGTGCTACATATCTTGACTGTTGATTATTTTGAATGATGTCTTGATCATTGGATCATTGTAACAGATCTAGACCTTGCTCTATAAAAGGGCCATGATCTTTCTTTTATAATAGAGACTGACTTACATTTAAATTCTAAGCACTAAGTTTGTAATTTTTCAACTTTTGTGATCTCTCATCAAGGTTCATTCTCAAGATAGATGTATGTGTGTATATATTTTGCATACTTAATGGAAGTGGAGTTGTAGATTACTTCCTAATCGTATATCCTACGTAATCTTCTGTTGATTTCTTATGTGTGATTGTGAATTGTTGCGTTCTCATGAAGTGCATTCAATTAATTACATATTGTCATTAACTATCCTTTGAAGATTCATACTGACCATGTGTAATTGCAGAATATCCTGGTGAAGTATGGTTTGGTTTTGCTTCTTTTCATGACTATATAGGAATATGTATGTGGATCGTTGACCAAAACTAAGTAATTTAGGATTTTACTTTCTAAACTTCATCTTTTGATTTCACTTCACAAATAATCATAAATAATTGCAAATCATGACAAATCATAAGCAAGTACTGTAGATATATGCTGAAAGTGACATATCCAGAGCATATACAGTGAGAAAGCGCATGTGCTGATGCATTTTAGGCAGCATACCCTAAACTGATGTGAATAATGATATATCTGGAACATACATAGTGAGAATTGCAAATCATAGGAAATATCATGCAAATCGTCATAAATATCAGTTAAATGCATGCTTTTACGTACATTCTTTAAGAAAATTTTAAGGTTCAGAAGTGAAGATTAGTTCAGACAAGGATAGTTTCAAAAGAACTAATCAAAGTTAGAAATATCCTAAGAATTAATCTAAAATGGAGATAGTTTCAGAAGAATTAATCAAAGTTAGGATAAAATTCATATCAATTTGCACAAATCCTAACTAGATATTATAAGATTTAACACAATTGTCAAGGATATATGCAGATCAAGTATTATGGATCAGATATTCATGAATATTGACTAAATTTGAGGAAAACATGAACAAAAGTGCATAAGGCCCCAACATGGAAAATAACAAGGCACAACAACCCTGAGTGATGATCAAGTAGTTAAGACCTGACAGACGGAGACTTGGGATTATAAATTCATCCAGAATTTATCATATCTTTCAAGATGAATGAAGGTTTTGTTGTGAACTTTTATTCTTGTTTTTGTGACTAACAAACACATTAACAAGCTTGACAGAGTGTTAAGCATCTCCTCAATAATAATGAATTGTTTGCCTGATAAAAGAATGTATTTTTGGCATATAGATCTATTTGGTGGAACCTTCACTAGAATAAAAAGCCATTGGCTTTGACACAAGGTTGTTCCACCAAACTTTGGGCTTCAAAAGGAATTATTGATTTTGGAAATATCATGGATAATGGTTGTACTAAATACTAGTACAAAATGTAGAGTGAATATGGTATTCCCAACACTCAAAGAAGAACACTCTCTATTATGAAAAAATCTTTCTATGGAGTTAATTTCTCGGTTTCTTTAAAATTTAACACTAAATTTTTTGACAATATTCAATGGAGTGATGGCACTATTTTTTGGCAAGATGACCTCCAAAAAGCTGTATAATTTGTTGGTTGGCTCAAGAAAAATAATCAAAAAAATTAATGAGAATTGGAACCTTAAATGGTCTAATAAATAATGGTCTTTTATTTTCAAATTTATGTGGTCCTCTGTTTGTGAGCCCAAAAATGTTTTAATTAGGTGGATGCTCATTTTAAAAAACTTGTTGTTAACAATAATGTGTCCTCTATGGGCATCCCAATCAATACTTGTAGTCTTTACAACAAGATTGAGTCTTTTGAGGTTTATTTTTAGAATGTCTTCTTGCTTTTAAGATTTGGTATATTTTTTGAGGTAATTATTTGGGATGAGATAACAAGAATGGGTTTACCGATGTATGTAATAATGAAAATAGATATATTTACTCACTTTCTGTGACGAGAGGGCTTGCACGAGGGTTTTTGCGAACTCTTCTATGCTTCCCATTTGGGGGCCCTCTGCTTGCTCAGGAGTTCTTCGTTCCATTATGGTTCCATGCCATGGTTTAATTGTTATTATTTTGTTTGATATTGAATTGAATGTTTTAATTTTCTTGTTCATGTTGTGTTTGTCTTGTCGAATTAATTTCCATCTTAAATTTTTTGAAGTTTGTTCCCGCCTTTCTCCCCTTCCCTGGAGTTGCTAGAGTGTTCCGCTTGTGGGCTGATTTTGGGGTTGGGTGGTACTGGTACAGAGAGAAGTTATTTAATGCAGAAGGCTTATAGATATGAATTTGGACTCAGAGAAAGTTAATAATGAGTATCAAGGGTAAGATAAAACTTATAAGGAAATCTTAAGGGCTGAAGACGCCGAAGATGCTAGTTTCTCGATCGCGGATGTGGTCAGAGGAGTCGATGCAGTCGCTGAGAAAGAAGCAGAAGGAGTGGAGGCATTGGGAAAAGAACAAGGTGACTCCCCCTTTGTGCCCAGAAAAATTTTGTTATTCCCCAATCTGGAATTAGTTGATGTTGTTAAGAAAGAAGAAACTCAGTTGAAAAATGTGGCTGTGTTTTTTACATGCATTAACATTGAGAAGCTTCCGTCAAGGAATTTTTTTGATAACTGGTTGATTTTAGTTTGGAGAAAAAAATTAGGGATTCACTTTTCCTTCTGTAGAATGGTCGAACTAGGTTATTCGTAATCTTTTTAAATCTCATAGTATGCAAAAATGAGTGGTAGATAAAAGTTTCTAGAATATTGGCCCAACCTTGTTCAAAGCTTTTCCATGGTCTCCAAATACTTCTCAAAATGAAATCCAATTCTGTTCGGTACCAAGGTGGATCTTGATTAAAGATGTCCCAATCCATTTTTGGAACTTCTTGCCTCAAATTATTAAATCGTTTGGCAAAATTCTCAAGGTGGACGAAATTAGGGCCACCCTGCCCCATTTGGATGCTCGGCTCTTGGTATCTTTTGACACTGGGATTCAAATCCCTGATGTCTTAGAAATTAACTGGGAGAACAAAAAATTTCATTGTGACCTAATAAATTTGGGAAGCCTGAATTTGTGTTTTCTGTGCAAAAGAGATGGACATGTGAGGAAGAATTGCCTCGTCTTAAACAAGAGAATGAATAGAGATAATATAGAATTTGATATGAATGAAAAGGAAGTTAACCCTAAAAAGAAATCAAGGTCCTTTCAGGGATGTCTCCGAGAAAAGAATCTTTGAATCCTCCAATGATGGGGTTGCAAGTCCACTAGGGGATAATCCTATGTCAAACCCTAGCCAAAGTGAGAATATTGCTGATGATGCTTCTCTTTCAGAGGAGGATCTGGACTCTATTGAACCTTTTAGTGACCATCAAGAAGCAAGCAACTCAGAAAGTACTCAAGATGATAGTTTGAGCCTATACTCCTTGGATACAAGAGAAGAAAAAATGGAAATTGAGGAAGACCCCATATTAGTTTCCCAAATAGAAGAAACCCCAATGCAGGTCAATTCAGATTTAAAGATAGGGGAGAATGAGGCTCCCCCATCATCTGAACCTCATAAAGCAGAAGGAACCCTAAATATTGAGAACAATACAGATGATGGGTTTATAACTGTAAAAAAGAAGAAAAAAAATGCACAACAATTGGCTTTGGACAAGATAAGAGAAGTTGCTGATCAAAAACAAAAATTAAAAAAACTTAAAGAAGAATTCATAAAGAAAAAAGAAGCAGATCTTCAAGGGGTAGACTTGTCCTGAGTCAAACAAAGCATCAGGAGAAATAGATCTGGTCTTGAAGATAGAGATAGAATTGGCAAGGAACTTGATAGTGACAAAACTAATGATGAGGGAAGAAAAAGAAAAGACATGAGCAAATCTAACAACTCAGTTAAGCCAAGTAAGAAAGGGAAAGATGGCCCTATTCCAAAGTTCTTTGCATAGATCAGTTTCTCAAAAGCCTCACCCCATCCCCCTCTTCCTCCTTGTAATGAGATTCATGCATTATTACTCTTGGAATGTCAGAGGTTTGGAGTCTCCTGATAGAAAGTATGTGGTCAAAGATTTTTGCAATAAGAATAGAGAAATGGATGTTCTGTTTATTCAAGAAGTTAAAATAGTAGGCTTCATGTTAGAAAACACTTTAAGATTTATATGGAAAGATGCTTTGGCCTTCTCCTCTAAGCATGATAAGGGTAGAGGTGGAAATGCCATACTGCTTAACAGAAAATATGAGAAATGCGTGAAAGAATATGGTCTTTCCTCTTGTAACAAATGCATTTGGATTACTATGGAGTTAGATGGGGTTGAGATTTGCTTTGTCTATGCGCCTAATGAATATTCTAGAAGAGTTGAATTATAGAATTGGATGGCCTCAAAATTGCCTAAAGTCCCATGGATTTTAGGTGGTGACTTCAATATGATTGAACACTCACAAGACAAAAAAGGTGGTAAAACTATGCAGTGGAAAGGTAATGAAACTTTTTTTTGGTTAAGGTTCAAGAAATCCCTCAACTTGATTGATCCTTTAGAAGGTCAAAAAGATAGCAGTAGAGGAATCTGGTACTCTTGGTCCAACTGTCAGAAGAAGGGCAATAGAATTTATTGCAAACTAGACCAGTTCTACATGGAAAAAGATTCCTTAGTTGTGAGGGAGAAAGAAGCTAATAAAATCCAAGTTATCCCCAACCCTCTCTTTGACTATCACCCAATCAAAATAGTTGTTACAATGAAAACTCAAAAATAAATAGTAAGGAAGCAGTGTGGATCTTCATTTAAACTTAACTGTGAACTTCTGAAAGGTCAAGACTATGATGGAGGCATCAGAGTTCTAAGAAGCATCTACAAAGAGAAATTTAAGGATCAAGGTAGAATAGATTATTGGAATAAATTGATTGAGGCATGCAAATTGATTTTCCAAATTGTAGGGAAAAAGTATGCTTTAGATAGTAAAAGAGAGGAACTTTCTCTACAAAATGAATTCCTTAGGCTAGAACAAGATATTCAAGAGAATATGAATGAAGAGAATTTGATTTTGGAAATGGGAAAAGTGAAACATAGTCTGAGGAAAGTTCAGATAAAGAAAGCTCAGGGAGCCAAAGTTAGAGCCAAACTTAACTGGTTGAAAGATGGGGACAAGGGATCCAAATATTTTTTTAACCTCCTTAAATACAAAAACATTAAAGAAAATGTCCAAACAATAGTTGTGAATGATATATCTTTAAACAGTCAAGAGGAGATCTTGAAGGCATTTAAAAAATTATATGAAAATTTGTTTAAAGCAGAAGACAAAAGACAAGGATGTGCAGAAGCTCAGGACATGTGTGCTAGGATTTGTAAGAAAAAAATAATGTCAGAAATGAGTATGAAGCTAAATAGCAAGATAACCAAAGATGAAATAAAAGATGCTATTAACTCAATGAGTAATGGCAAGTCTCTAGGGGTAGATGGTCTTCCTGTAGAATTCTACAAAATAAACCTGGACTAGATCATAGATGACTTGTTTCAAGTATATAATGAAGCCATTGAAAAAGGGACTTTGGGGAAAGAATAAACAAAGGTATCATCAAATTACTGCCGAAGGATGGGGATAAGACAAATTTGAGAAATTGGAGACCAATTACACTTCAAAATGTATCTTATAAGATTATTGCCAAAGTATTAGCCTCTCGATTGAGGGATATATTACCAATTATAACTAGTCCAACCTAGACTAGTTTCATTAAAGGCAGATATATATTAGAAAATCTTATCACAAGCTAGGAAGCTCTTCATTGGGCTAAGGAAACCAATCAAAATGTAGAAATTCTACTACTAGACTTCAAAAAGGCATATGATAGGGTTGAGTGGTCCTTTATTTTTAAAATGCTAAGGGCTATTGGATTCCCAGAATACTTTTGTAAAATGGTGGATATGTTGTTTGTAGATGCCTTGGCTCAAGTTGAGGTTAATGGAGTTCTTTCTGCCCCATTTTTGATGGGTAGGTCCATTAGGCAAGGATGTCCTCTTGCCCCGACTTTGTTCATTATTGCATCTGAGGAAATCCACTATATATTGAGAACTAGTTTAATTGATGGAAAGGTGGAAAGCATTTCACTACCCAATGGAGAAAGGTTGTTGAATGTTCAATTTGCAGATGACACTGCTCTCTTTCCCAAAATCTCCAAAGTTGAATTTGATAACCTGGAGAGAAGATTGGATACCTTTTGTTTAGCCTCTGGCTCAAAGATTTCTTGCTCCAAGTCAATCCTTCTAACTTGGCTTAACTCAAAACCTAATTGGTTGGATGATGACAAATGGCAGTGGGGGGCCCATGAAACCACTTTTTGGGGATCCCCTTTGCCATTTGCCCTTCTCTTAAACAAATGTGGGAATGACTCTGCTAAAATAGAGAAGAAGTTAAACAATTGGAGTAGAATGCACCTTTCCCTTGCATGCAAGACCCAAGTTTACCAAAAAATTCTCTCTGCATACTCTATCTTCTATTCATCCATGTGGCTTTTTACAAAATATTAGTTTAATGTTATTCATAAGTTAATCAGGGAATTCTTGTGATTACATGGGAAAGGAAAGGCAAAAAGACACTTGGTTAAGTGGGAGTGGTGCTATGTGAGTAAGGACTTGGGGGCTCTAGGGCTCAAAGATTTGAGACTCCAAGGCATAGCTTTAGCTGCAAAATGGATTATCAACTCCATCTCTGGGAGTGAACCTTGGAAGATCCTGGTAAGAAATAATATTGAGAAGGTTGTCCCTAGAAAAAAAAAGGTGGGATAAAATCTTTTTCTTTGATGCTTTGTTTGGGGATTTTAAGTCTAAACCGGGGAGATCTATTGTATTCTTTAGCATTTGGCAAGCCTGGGAACATGCTAAACCCTTCATCCAAGGTAAGGAGGCTTTCAATCTAGAAAACTATACTATCTGGGATCAAAGATCAATCTGGTGGAATGTTAAACATAATGGTAAACTTCTTGCCTTAACTCAAGGGTGTCCAGCCAAAAAATGCAGTCAAAAAGGTCTAAACAATCTAAGTGACTTATTTGAAGATGGACTACCCAAAAGCTGGGAAACAATAAAGAATCAATTTCAATTGGAAGGAATTCACTCCAGAATTTTCTCAATGCTAAACAAGGATTTGTTTAATAGGCTCAGCTTGAAAATATCCATCATTGATAAACAAGATATTGTGAATTTGAATTGGGAGGATGGAACTCTGTTGTGCAATATGAAACCTCTGTTGATGTATAAAATGTTTACTAAAAATATAGATATCCCTCTCCATATCAGATCTACATGGGGAAGCACTCTAGATAGTAAACTCCTAACTAGAACCTTTAAAAGTATCTAGTCCAAATTTCTAGAACCTAAAAAGGCCTACTTTAGATGGTTGTTGATCTTAAACAAGGTGAATCTCGATCTTGAAACTGTTATCTATTCCTTATGTAATAAGCCTGAGTCAGTGTCTCATATATTTTTGGATTGTCTGTATGCTAAAATGGTTTGGTCTTTTTTCATGGGAAATATAAACCATTGGTCTACATCCATTTTTTATATTAGATTAGAAGTTATCTATAGTTTCATTAATGGATTGAATGCTAAAGCTAATACCTTTTGGCTTCTTTTGTCAACTAAAATTCTTTGGTTTTTATGAAAACAAAGGAATGACGAAAGATTTATGGGCTAGAAGAGGGAACCCACTGAGATTCTTGTGAATCTCATTACATCTAATTTTTTTGAATAGGTATCAATTACAATGGAAATTTCTTTAGATAGGTTCAAACAACTGATGGAGACATGGGCTACCTTCTATAAAGAAGATATTAAAGAAACTGACTTTTGTGCCTACAGCTCAAGGAAATTAGATCACAGGTTCTTTAATTCATACACAAACTTTCAAGAGGTATACAGCAAGCTGAAAAAGGAGTTAAAGAAAAATGAAATAGGAAAGATTTGGGAAAACTCCAACCAAAACTTCAATGTGTCGGTTGACCAGCTAAAGGCTTCTCTGAAACTTGGGGCTATACCAAGAATGGGTGCTTATGAGTGTAGTGACAACATGTGCCACATCTGGGATCGAGAGACTCCTTGGCATGTAGATCCTGGGGTGGAGCTAAGGAAAGTTAGTTCTAAGATATCTAAGTGTGGAACAGAGTTGGATGATAGCCAGGGATTCTATTATCAATACTGGGAAGTGCAAAATGATGCAGGCCTAAACAATGATTTTAAGAATGCAGGGCATGAAATAGAGGATGAAGCAATGTGGCAAGTTCCTAAGGACAATGAGAATGCAGGGCATGAAATAGAGGATGAAGCAATGTGGCAAGAACCTGACAATAATGAAGATCAAATGACTGATGTATACCAAGATCCAAATAAGATGAGTGACAATGACAGTGATGGACAAGAATCAAAGACTGTTTAATGAAGTGTTATAGAAAATACAGAATATGGGAAACAGATGGAACTAACATGTGCCAAATGCAAATATAGAGTCATAGTGTTTTTTGTATTGTTGAATCTTAATTCTGAATTGAACTCAGTAAGGAACAATAGTCATTTTTTGGATTGAAGAGACAACTTTATGTATTTTGAAGTGGTCTTCTTGACCACTTATATGTAACTCTTTATATTTTTCGAATACAATATTAGTGCTAGATTCTCAATCCAAAAAAAGAATGGGTTTACCTGGACTAAGATTTTGTCTGGTTATATCAAAACTTTCTCTAATGAGGTTAATATGTTTTGGTTCATCCCTACTAATGAAATCTTGTGGCACATCAGGAGAGCAAGGAATGATGAACTCTTTCAAGGCAAAATAAGGTATCTTACTAACTCATATCAAGTGAGGTCACCTTCTTCAATGTTTTAATGTAGGTTTAAATGATCTTAGAAATACCAAAGGATAGGTTCATGATCCTCTTGAAAGGACTCATCTTGGTGTACAAAAGGAAGTTATTAGTGCCCATTTCTAGCCATAGGACAAAGACAACCTAAATGAGAAGGAACTACAATTACTGAAGGAGTACATGGAGAAACATAATATCAGTAGACTAGAGATAGAAGTGAAAAGTAACTCAAAGAACAAGGAGAGATATGATCCTATGGTTAAATATTTGGACCATAGTGATGAAGTAGATCTAGTGATTGGCACCTATGAATTTGATAAGTATGAGAATAGCAATAATCAGAGGTGTTGTCAGGAGTGACTCTTTGGGTCAAATGTTGATGTGTTGTTGATACTTGATTTTTTATCTAGTGTTATTACATCTAGCTATGACGATTGAGTTTGTTAATGTTTTTTTGCTATTAAGATGCTGGATGGGTAGGTCTACTGGATAGTCTAATTATCAGTCCTTATGTTTTTGGGTGGGTCTCAACTTGGATCATTATTGTGAACTTGGTGTGATGTAACTTATATTGTACCTATTATTTTGGTAATTTTAGTGAACGATCTCTAATATAAAAAAATTGTCATATATAATTATGTTTAGTAATTATGTATAATATAATCATTTATGTTATAATTAATTGTCCTATATAAATTATTTATTAGTTATTACATAATTGTGAAGTAAAATAAAATAACTCTTAAGTAAATAGAAATAACAATATAAAAACTCTTCTTCTAAGCTTTGAAGGTATTTAAGTGATACATATTTATAGGGAAGGCAATCAAGTTGCCAACCTTATGGCTAACCTTGGGATTAACCTCTATCCCTTAAGGTGTTGGAGATATATCTCTAATCTTCCTCTGAATGTTGTTAGTAACATTCAGCTTGAGGTGTCCTCCTAAGTTTGATGACTTCAATCATGTTTATTTATGCCCTTATTGGGATTTGTTTGCCTTTCCCTGGAAACTTGGGATCGCGTAAGAAGGATGACGTCATAGTTATGACAGCTCACATTCTCTGCTTCAAAGGGACTCCTAGGTTCCACGTCGATGAATGCCAACACAACATCCCACGTAAGACTTTGCCATGTTGGATCTACAGGTCTTTTCACTCTCGGTTGGCCGCTCACGAAGTGATGAGCTCGCATGAGTAGTGCAATGGAATTAATGATACCCCAAATGTGCTAGGGTCCTTGATGTATATTCATGGGAATTCAGGGGGCGTGGCCGGATTTAATGTTCATGAGTGCCAATTCAATTCTAGAAATTTGTGTGAAACCTTGCATCTTACTAAAACTTGGAGCTGCATCTCTCATTACTGGTTTAGAAAGATAAGGAAAATGGGAGGTGACAAGGTGCATACTAAACCTATATCTTGTGGGGAATTCAAGGAAGACTCGCAAGTTTGGAGTATTGCTTATGTGGGGGAGTGACATCATTGCTTGAATGCCTGAATAGCTTCAATGAAAGTCTGTCCATTCAATTTGCCTTGTTGTGGGACAAAGATAGGAGGGTGCAGGTCGGAGGGGTGCAGTTTACTATTTTAGAGGAAGCCAGTGCCAATGTCATTGGTCTGCAATGAAATGGAAAATGGATGAATAAGCAAACAAAAGTTCAAGACATGGAAGGGCTAAAGCATTTCTACAGGGAAGGTGAGAAACAAGTTAGACTTCAAGGAGGCTTTGAACGTGAAAGTTTGGTTAATCCCTAGGACCGGGTATGTTACCTCATAATGAAATTTTTTACCCTTGAAAGTCGCTATAAGTGATTTGATCATTATCACTTAGCATTACTAAATCACTTTAGGCACAAAATGCTTGTGAATTTCCCCTTTTACTTGCTTTCTAGCTTGGAGTCTTCTGTTAAACTTGCTAAGAAAACATGCGAGGGTAACCTGATGGTAGTGGCCGTTCCCCTGCACCAAGGTCTTATTTTCTGACTTTATCATTACCATTTAGCTATGTGCCATGTTAAGCTCCCTAAGGCTTGTCTTGTCGAGGATAATGAAAATGAAGATTTGGAAGACAATGTCCCTCTCAGTGTGAAGTTTGGTAGTCCCTCTAAATCTAAAGCCTCGCCCCTAACTGATGTTGACCCCAACAATCCTATGGACCTCCTAGCTATGCCCTGTTCTAGCCCTCTTAAATTGAAGGACATCTCTTCTCCTAGGGCCCAACACTTTGGTCAGACCCTAGTGATTTCTTTTTCTAGTGGGGTAGAGGGGTCCCATGGTCATTCCCATGAAGAAGTAGCCAAGGGCCTTTGTGGTCTGAAAAATGACCCTCCTTAAGGCAGTAAAAAATAAAAAAGCTAGCAACCTAGCCCTGCTAAAAAGGGAAAAAAGAAAACTAGAAAGGGTGATGAGGGTTTGGGAGTTGAGGATCTGGAGACTGTGAAGAAACAAGACACCGCTTAGAAGCAAGAAATTGAGAAGAAGGTTGATGCCAAGGGGAAGGTTGCGGGTAAATATGGTTCTGAGAGAAAACTGAGCATTAGAAGGTCTTCTAGGCTGGCAGGTGGGAAACCCCAGGTGCTAAAGATCGTTGATTATTCCTCTACTTTTGACCATGATGACCCTAAATTTGAGATGGAAATAAAATAAGTTAAGAACACCTCGGTGCAAGAACAGGAAGGAACGAGTCACTTTGACTCCATGAATAATTTGTTTTATGATTCTAAGCCTAATGATGTTGAAATTTTAGAGACACCTGATAAAAAGGTCAAGAGTACCAGAGAGGATGATCCGAATAAGAAGCTTGCTCAAGAACTAGTTGATATTAAGTCCCATCTTACTGCTATGGAAAGCAAAGTCAAGGTGCTGACAAAAGTTTGCATGAAGGTCTTTCACAAGACTGCTTCTACTTTTTTTGTTCTCTAGGTGGATCATACTGCTAATGTTGAAGCTACGAACAAGAACAAGGAGGAGTTGATCAAGATGCTTAAGGATGACTGGAAAGAACTTTTCATTTAACTTTTTCTTATGTTCTTTGCTCTAGACTTGGTGTTGTTTTTGCTTTGGAATTGGTTTAATTTTAATTCTGTAATGAAATTCTACTACTAGTCAGCTGTTTGTGTGCTGTTTGAGGCCTTGGGCCTGTTTTGCTGCCTGTGTGGGGCTTTTTGTATCAGGATCTACACCTGTGTTTGCAGTTTACCTTTATCAAAAATAATATAAATAAAATAAAATAATCTCATTTTAGTATAACTTATAGTGTGTCATTCTAGATTTGTTATCCAAACATATTATATACAATTCACAATTATATTAGTTATTACAAAATGTTACCTTTATTTTTGGTTAGACAATGTTGGTACATATGAAGTTGAGTACAAATTTAGAGAGAGGAAAGGTGACATACCAAAAAATTGGAAGGCAATATTCAAAAGTTATCAATACAAATTTGTGGTGAGGAACAAATAGAATATTAAGATAGGTTCAGTGTTGAAATCTAAAACTAGAAGCAAAAACAACAAAAAGAAAGAATGTAACACATAAAATAACACAATATAGATTTATCTATTTACAAATGTTTTGTCAATTTGATTAGTTCCTTCTCAAACACATAGAATAGCTCAACAAAAAGAATGGTTATTAATGTTGGGAATTAGTGTTCACGTAGGTGTTTGTAATTATGTAAATGTAGAAAGGTAATTACTGTTGTAATAGTGAGTTTGTTAATAAATAACTCACTAATATAGGTTTGGATTGTTAGTGGTATATATTGTTGAAATATCAATATAGTTAGTGGTTAGTGTGTTACCCTGGTATTCCGATATTTGTCATAACACCTCCCTATTAAATAGGAGGTTGTTTGGCTATGTAAGTGGATATATATTAGCCATGTATTGAGTGTGAGAATGAAATGAAGCACGGATTATATTGTGTTTAATTTTTTTAGCTTCTTTTGTCTATGTTCAAATTTTTAGTACCTGCCTTCGTATTGCAATGAGTTCGCACTTATCTAGTTATTAATCTATTAATTGCAAACCAATCAAAAGACAAGATTATTTTTCTTGTCGGGAAAATTTGATTTAAAGTTGTACTTTTCCTATGTCAACATGATAAATTTTTAACAAAAAATTATTGAAAAATGATTTATCTGTATTGTCATTCGCTGAAAAAAAAATGACCTATTTTCTATGGATTGTAGGGTGCAACAAAAAACTATAAATGTGGAGAGAATTTTGGTTTAAAAGGAGGATGTGATAAGTAAAAAAATTATGAACACAAATTTTGTTTCCCACTAGTTAAGTCGTGCCTCTTATAAATTTAGTTCTGGAAATATAATAGTTACAACTTTGAAATGATAAACAATTATTTATCTTTAGAAAAAATTATTATTAGATTAATTAAAATAATTAAAATCATGTTCTCTAATACTGTAGTGATCTAAACATGAATATGTTATTGTTATTATATTGTGTAATTATTCTTCAAACTTCACTATTTTAATGTATTTTAAATTGTAATAGTATTCAATATTATTACATTTTAATATGTTAGGCAGACGTTTCAAATCTCTCCACACCCAACTAGGGTTAGGGTTCTACATATTTTATTTTTTGAAATTAGATTATTTCGGGGATTTCAATTTTATTTACTTAAGAGTTGAAAATCTAGGATTTCAATTTTATTTAGTCAAAATTAAAAATCTAGTATTACCAAAAATATTTGGCCGTGTTATTACATTTTTTATTTTAAATTATAAAAGTATTAGTATTATTACATTTTAAGGAAATATTTGTATTATTTAATAGGCTTTATAAAGTTTTGTTTTATAGTTAAAAAAATATTTTAGTCCTAGATTATTTTTAAGATTTCAATTTTATTTACCAAGATATTTCTACACTTTTCAAAAATTAATTTTTCAATTATTGAAATGTAATTTATCTATACAATCAATACCTAATAATCAAAAAAAATACAACTAAACAAATACTATATACAACCAATAGTTAATCAACAAAAAAAAATAACTAAACAAATACTATAATAACAACACTACAAGGCAAGTATGTGGCACTTGTTTACATGGGATCAAAGCATTCTCATCTTGTTCCATGGAATGAAAAAACATTTATTTTGGCTGGAGATATCAGAGCATTTATCCTTCCTATATAGGTGAGTAGTGCAGCACCATTTTTTTTTTGGATAAATTGTGCTAAATTTTAAATGGCATTTCTATATATCAGTTTAACACAGTCTCAGTAAAATGACAATATCTTTGTCATTTCTTATCCAAATTTAAAAATTCAAAGTGTTTTAGAAAGCTGGGAGTGAGCAGGATAAAACCCAGAAATTATATGAAAATATTCTAAATATTGCATGAGCAGCTTGAAGCGGAAGTTTGACGTGATTTGCTGGTTGTTTTAGCTAGCTGCTACCATTTCTTTTGTTGATATCTCGATCAGAAATTGCATAAAGGAAGAAAGAATAGATTTATTGTTGGATATATGCATAATTAATATAAGATATTGTAGTGTAAAATTCTCAGTTTAGCAGCAAATTTAGGAGTTTTGAAGGATTCATTAGCCTCAAAATGTAATTCCATATTATCCAAGGAATAAGTCATCAATCTCAAACATTTACAGCGCAACCCTGGTTTATCTTTTCGAATAAAAATGGGATTTGAATTGTGAAATTATTGTATGTCAAGGTCAAGATTTTCAACCATCTTAATCTTGGAGACAAAGTTAGCAGCCAGATATTTTGTCCCTAGAGGACTTGGCATTTGGAGCAGAGATGAGAGATTATTACGTTGAATTTGGGGAAAAATTTGATAACAGATCTGTTGTAGCTAGCACTTCGCCTCGACTTATTCTTCACTTCTATTTTGATGGTTAATCCTATGCATAGGTGGTCGAGAGAAGATTCAATGCAATCCAAAACTCGTTGAGGCCTCTATGGCAATGTTTTTGTGTAGGTTTGCAGATTTTCTATCTGTCATGGGGATCTTGTCGCCTGCAGATAAATTCCAGAGGAATCTTTTAAATAGTCAACAAGGATCTATTAGATTGGTGGTAGGCATTATTTTGATAATGTTGAAGAATGTTTAATGATAGTTTTTAAGTTAAATTGTTATTTATTGTTCAATTATTGTTACTCTGTAAGAAGATATTATATGTCATAGTCAAGTTGTATTATTTTGTTTAGAATAGGGTTCATTATTGCGTGGAAAAATAAAATAAAATTTATAAAAATTGTTTCAATTGTAATTGGAGTGCATGATCGGTGGTATCTGACATTCTTTGTAAGAATTTCATATCAAGGGGGAGAGAATATATTATTTCCTCACGATTGATGAAATGAGCTTCAAAGGACAAATTTGCTAAGAAAGTAGCAAAAAAATTGGAGGTTGGAGGATACTCAGCAACTTCTCGTCAGTCACTAATGACAGGGTCATGAATTGTATTAGTGACAAATCAATTTATGCCAAAAAGACTAAAGCCAAGATCAGTTTCTAGGTGGCAGTGGCAACCGTCTCATATAATTTGTGATCAGAGTGGCAATGATCTATAGTGGTGGTTGCATACGCAACAATGAGGGCTTGGTGTTCAAGCCTTTTATGTTGTGGTTGGATGTGTATGTCCCCAATCACACTTCTTGGTTGTTTGTGAATGGATGTGTTTGTCCGCATTCATGTGATGGTGTAAGTGATTGGAAGTGTTTGTCCCCAGTCACAAGAGTTGGTGATTATGATTGGATGTGTGTGTGTCCCCAATCATAATTGTTGTGAGCAAAAGTGTATGTCCATGTTCATGACCTTGATGTTGGATAGATGTGTATGTCCCTATCCAAAACTTGTTGTAAGACCTTGGGTAGATGTGTTAGTCCCTATCCTCGATTCCATGGGTAGATGTGTTTGTCCCTATCCTTGGATGAAAGTACACTAAGCGTAGCGAGGCTAGTTCCACTATTGCTTGACATGAGTAGATTTGCATGTCCCTACTCTCATCTTATATTGTTTGGTGAACTATTGTGTGTGGTCATCAAGTATTGTGATGTTCTTTCACCCCATGTTCACACTAGGGGGGGTGTTGGAAATTAGTGTTCACGTAGGTGTTGGTAATTATGTAAATGTAGAAGGGTAATTACTATTATAATAGTGAGGTTAATAAATAACTCACTAATATAGGTTTGGATGATTAGTTGTATATATTGTTGAAATATCAATATAGTTAGTGGTTAGTGTGTTATACCTGTGAATGGTATTCCAGGATATTTGTTATAACACCTCCCTATTAAATAGAGGTTGTTTGGCTATGTAAGTGGTTATATATTACCCATGTATTGAGTGTGAGAATGAAATGAAGCACGGATTATATTGTGTTTAATTTTTTTTGTAGCTTCTTTTGTCTATGTTCAAATTTATTTACAATTAAAAATGTTTGAAAGCTACCATCTAGAGCATGATGAGAACATGAGTAATGTGCATCACGAGGAACAATTTTGGTCAATTTAATTTATTTTCCATGGAGGTTGATTGCTAATAGTTTGGATACTCTCTTATTGTAGGCAGTTGGAGGGATTGTTTTGCATTATAATTAAGATCATATGTATTTCAGAGGCCAGAATGGAATAGTAAGAGTTTGGATATTTGGTAGGCATATTTTTTAAAAAAAATTGTATCACTCATCCTTATCATTAATCTTCGTCTTTTTAGAACACATGGATATATGTTAGCCTTGGAAGCCACATCCTCTTTTAGCAATCTTTCATACACATGCTCTTGGTCAATTTTAACACATGGAGTTTTCATAAATCTTATTAGTCACCAAAGGCTTAAAGCCATCACTTAGGGGTTGTATTCTATCAAAATTACCTAGAACTTGCACCTTCTTGCCTGCATGAATGTGACTGTTGCTTTAACACAGGGGGCATGCTCAATAAGGTTAGATCCAATATCATCATGATAGAAATTGCAACAACTAAAGATGAAGCATTGATTCTATGGCTCAGTGGAAAGCATTTACTATATGTTAATATCATCTATAGGGTACATATTGGATAATTTGCAATTTGTAATATTTCACATTGTGTATTTCTCTTGCATGTAACAATGTAGCAATGTTATGAAGTTGGGTGTTGAGGTTGGATGCCTACAAAGTGAAGGTCCTTGGTTTTTGTTGGCCTTCCAAATTTTGTTAAGGTAATTGAAGTGGATTAGTTTAAAGTTTGATTTGGATTCATGCCATTCTATTTATTAGGAAATACAATCTTTATTCATGTAGCACTCTTTATACATGGGAAAAATGTGGTCGCAGGATTGGAATATTTTGACTGAGCTACAGAGTTGAGTTTGGATTGCCCTAGTGGTCAAATGAATGCACTTTTTGTTGGCAATGCCATGCCTCTAATAATCAACATTTTTCATAAATTAAAAGTATTTATTTATTTTATAAATATTGTATTGTGGTTCTAAATCATTATTTAGTGTCCATTACAGTCTTAACTATGTCTTTAATGTGTTTGGATGATATTTTGTTTTAGTTGCAAGACATATATGTGTTAATAGAAAAAATTACATATATCTTGTTAAGAGAGCTATAGGATGGAATGCCTTAGTAACTAAATCTTTTATCACATTTCAAGTGAGGGAGAGTGGAGAAGAGTCACTGCCCATAGAAAAGGCATTTGTAAGTTTGAAGTTATCATTGTTGTAGGTCATAAGCACATTAAGTATAGCTGATGCAAAAGATTATACATAATATGTATTTATAGCTTATTAAATCATATAGCCCTAATCCCACTAGATGAGTAGAGCAATCAAATTGAAATTGTTGTACACATCTGATTAATGCCCCAAAGAGAATGTTATATATCGAACAAAATCCTTCCATTAAGAACCTTGTCAAATCCTTATGATGCATCATCATAGGACTTACTAGCTCCATCACCGACAAAATAAATTTTAACTACCGAAGCCATACAAAGTCCTACCTTACCTCTTAAGGGCATAGACCACATCCATGGCTATCACTGTCTTGTGTCATGCGTGCTCTGTGTATGTGAAAATATCACATTCTCTAAGAAGATTTTAAGCATGCCCCTAGTCTCCTCTCAGATGAAGCTGGTGATACATTTAATGCCCCCTCTCCTGGCGAGATGCTTGATGGTAGGCTTGGTGATGCCTGGTGCAGGAGCACCCCTTCAACAAGTCAATTATATGTCTAAGGGAGAAGATTAAAGTCTCAATATGTGTTATTCCTATGTAATAAGGTCTATTTGACCAATATCTATGATTGTAGTTTGTATCTAGGTTTCTGTGCAAGTCCCTTGGACACTTGTCGATCTATAATGACAATGGTTGTTAGTTCGTTAGAGTTTGTTAGTGGGTTGTTATTTCCCAGCTGCTTGGAATTGTCTCCCAGCCGCTGGGAACCAAGTCTATACTACGCATAGTAAGTAGATAAATAGCCTAGATCAGATCAATTTCAGAGATAGAGAAGATAGATCAGAGAGGAGATATTAGACAGAGCAGTAGTTGTGAAATTGGATAGTGGAACTGGGAAATCAGTTGTCTGTATCAATTTCTGAAAGTAATAACAAGATCATGTTTGTGTTAATTTTCTGGTGTTCAATTTACTTGTGCAATCAATTTTTCTATTTTGGAATCGAAATGGGTTTTTAGCCCATTCCACCAGTTGGATTACTTCGTAATCGGTGGAATGGCTGTACATATTAGTTTGTGTTTTATGTTTTGTGTTTGTTCATTCCATGTTTGCAGGATCATTTACAACATGCTTGGATAAACCCTAGCATCCTCATGTGCTAGGTTGGCAAAGTGCAAAAGTTTGTGTTTTTGCAGGAGAAATAGTTCTGTGAAATCGCAAGGTTTTCAACGAACCAAATCGGTGAAATTCTGCATTGTTCCTATTATCACCCAGATTTGTACCCTTGCGTATAGTTGTGAAACCTCAACAATCTGGAGTAACATGGGAATGATCTCTAACTGTGGGACTTTGCTAAAGATTAGACCTCCAGAGAAGGTCGGCTTCCTTAACTGGTTATCACCTAAAACTACTGAAACTTAAGAGGAAAAGAGAGAAAGAATGCTTTAAAGTGAAGAACGAAATAAAAGCTTGAAAACAAAGGGTGATTCACCAAGTTTAATAAAAGAACCCTCACAATACTAAGGAAATACACAGCATAACCGAATATAACAAGCAAACATACACAGATTCAATTGATCCTAGCAAAGGTGAGAAACCAGATGATTGAGAGGAACAGAGACATTCACAAACAACCATATGCAGATTCACACAGGACTAGAAATCAGTCCAAAGAGGCAAAATAACTTGAGTATATTCAGTGGGAAGGCACAGTTACAGTATAGAAGGCTCTGTTTGGAAACAGAAAGCCTGAATGCTAAAAAAAATTCAACCCTATTTACATCATATGAATGTATATATATAGCATTCCAAACTAACCTAGGTCGGTTACAAAAATGTGCTCTAAGAGCTGTCTCAGAAAATATCTACATTTAGTGATTGTCCAGCCACAAGAATTATGGCGCCAAATATCTAGCACTGGGCAGATAAAAGATATTTTAAGTCTTTAATGCAAGCTGCTGCATCCTCAATCCTCAACAATGCATACCTTAAAATATCTGAAACAGGACGGTGGAGAAGTATCTTTTACCATCAATGCGAGCAGCTTCTATTACCTACAAAAATAAATGCAAAAAATATCTGCATCCTGCCCCAAAAAGTCGTTGAAACGTCCACCGCTCAAAACATGCGACTCCAGATCTGAAATTGAAAAGTGATAAAAACTCCTGAAAACCTTGCTGAATGAAAGAGGGGACAAAAATATGCATCTTTGTCTCTTACAACATGTCAAAATTCGTCAGGACGAAGGAGATACAGGCGATCAAAGTTTTGGTCAACTGTCTGTATATATCGCTTTGCATCTGTGTATATATCGCTTGAATTTGCCGCCTGAATCGGCATCCATCCTTCTCTGCAACTCCTTTGTATATGCGTGGCACCTTGTATATCAAACTTGAATTTGCCCTTTGAATTTTGAAATTGTATATGCATACAATTTCCCTTTGTATATGCGGGCCCCACCATTTGTATGTTAACTTGCATGTATGTCTACCACCGCGTGGCACCGCCTAATTCGTTGCTGAGCTGGTTCAAGGAGGATCGCTGAAAATTGTATCTGCCCTTTGCATATTGCAATATACAAGCACAATTGTACATGCAAGCTGCAGACTTCAAATTTTATGAAATAGCTTGAAAAGACGTTGAAATCTGACTTGTATACTTCCTTTGTATGTTTGCTTGTATATCACAATATACAATCGCCCATATACAAGCCATAGACCCCAAAAATTTATCAACTACTTTGACTGCTCGGTCGGATCCAGCTTGTATCACTTTCTTTGTATATTTCCCTGCATGTTCAAATATACAAAACACTTATACATATACAAGGCGGACTCAAGACCTGAAATGCTGAATTTGATCTTCGATTCAAGTCCGCCTTGCATACAAACCTTGTATCTCTGACTTGTATATCACAATATACAATCACCCATATACAAGGCGGACCCCAAGACTTTATAAAATAAGTTAAAAATGCAATCGGGTCCGGCTTGTATGTAAACCTTTGTATATCGACTTTGTACGTGCAAACATACAAGCGAAATATACATTCTACTGTTCATGCTCACTTGTATCTTCTAACATACAATCGGCCTTGTATGTGTGCAGGCCCCACCTCTTGTACGTTCGGCCTTGTATGTTTCTTTGTATGTTTCGCTTTTATGTGTAAACATACAAGCGAAATATACAAAGAAACATACAAGGCCGAATGTACATTCCACTCTAGCGGATGCATTGTATGTCAAACCTTGTATCTTTTCGTTGCATGTGCAAACATACAACATAATATGCATTTGAAACCCGATATGCATTGAGGGAATATTCCTGTAATGTATCTCCTACTTTGTATAATTTTCCTTGTATGTTTCTCCTTGCAACCAGATATACAAACCGGGAATATCCCAGGAATCTGCGAAAGATTCCTCCTTGTATATGCACCTTCTTAAGCCCGATATACATTCAAAAATGCATAAAACTCACCTTTTTCATCATTTTCTATGGCCGATAGAGATTTGCAAGCCCGCCAAATGTACATTTGAACTGTATGTTGACCAAAACTTTGACCATGAATAATTTATTTATTTGGCCAAATTTTAGGGTGATGTAAAAAGTAAACTTGCCTACTTTTTCAAGCTCTTTCCAATGGTAAGGTTTTTTTTAGGCAAGGCTTTTTAAGAAATTTGGCACTTTAAGCTTTATAGGAACATTTTCCAAAGGATTTTCAAGGAAAAGTACCAGGTGAACTGTTTAGCTCTGGACAGGGGAAAATGGGTCAACAATTTGATGACTTCTATGAGATGTTTGCCTGCTAAACATAAGATCAGTGGCCTTATAGCATCCATTGGGCATGGGGTCATTCAAAGACAAAAGATATGTCTTGACAAAGAAACCTGACTTTAGCAACTCAGCACCTTGACAGTGAAGAACATTTGGAAGACCAAGCCAAGACAACAATGTTGAAGGAAACCCCCTCGACTGTGCTAAATAGCACTTAGGGAAAATAAAAGGATCTAAACTATTGTGCAGCAGCACTTATTGAAAGCATAGAGACCTAATCTACTGATTTACAAAGCACTCATACCTCAAAACACTTCTTCAAGTGTATCCCATTGACCGGGATAGGTAGATTTTCTCCATCCATATTTGATAACTGAAATGCATTGTGCTCCTTGCATTGAGTAATGAAAAATGGGCCACTCCACATGTTGTCGAACTTGGAATGCTTTCCTGGTCTGCTCTTCAATTCATCCCATTTGAGCACCATATCACCCTCCCTAAAGATTCTTGGAGTGGCCTTCTGATCAAAATTTATTTTGGTCTGAAGCTGATGATACTCCATAGTCTTCATAGCCTTGTCTCTGATTTCTTCAAGCTCCAGAAGTTGAGCATATCTGATAGCTATGGGGTCCTCCTCTTCAAACATCTCCAGCTGATTCATGATGTCTAGGGCTGACAGCTCCAGAGATATAGGCAATCTTGCCTCTTTTCCATACACTAGCAGATATGGAGAGTTCCCAATTGACCTTTTAGGAGTTATTCTATCTGCCCCTAGGGCAAATTTTAGGTTAGTGTGCCAGGTCCTCTGGTTATCTTCCATTGATCTTTTAATAATCCTTATGAGATTTTTATTTGTAGATTCAGCCAAACCATTATCCTGTGGGTAATAATTTGATGAAGTACTCAGATAGATCCCATTCTTAACAGCCCAGTTAGTTATTTTCAATCCTATGAAGGCCAAAGCATAGTCTGAGATGATAGACTCGGGCACTCCAAATCTAGAAACCAAATCATGATAAAAATTTAAAACAACATTCTCATTGGATTCCTTCAGAGCCACTGCTTCAGTCCACCTTGTGAAATAGTCTGTAGCTGTAAGAATCCACCTATGGCCTGCACTTGATGGTGGGCTAATAGGTCCTATAAAATCAATGTCCCATCTCATAAAGGGCTTCTCTACCTGAATTGGCTGCAAAGGTAAAGCTGGCAGCCTTTCTTTGCCTGCAAAAACGGCACACTTTATACATTTTCTAGCCCATGCATGGGCATCCTTAAATAAGTTAGGCCAATAATAGCCAGCTCTCATTACTTTCCAAGCAGTAGTCCTCGGGGCAAAATGACCCCCTGCGGTTCCATCATGAAACTCATGAAGCACTTTATCAGTCTAATCATAATCAATGCATCTTAGCAATACACCATTAAAATCTTTCTGGAAAAGGATGCCATTGATTAGAACGTATGGGATAGACTGTAGTCTGAAATATCTTCTTTTGGTCCTATTTAGACTTACTGGACATTTACCAGTTTGCAGAAATTGAGCCATGTTACTAACCCAACTTGTGTCCATTTCTGATGTATCTTCCTGAGGTGTATCTTCAATGGTCAGAAGCACCTCTTCTTCCTTTTCTACTTCCTCTTTGGAACTGGTAGCAAGCTGTTCACTGAGTTCCCTGCCTCTAGCTAGCTTAGTTATCTTGATCTCCACATCATATTCCATGACTTTGGTGATCTAACCAGCGCTTTTCTCATTCATGTCTTTACTTAATAGGAACTCCTTCATGCTAGGATGAGTGACCATCAAGTGTATCTTGTTATTAGAAACAAGATGCCTGAACTTTTTTAGACTCCTTACCACTGCAAGTACATACTTCTCCACGAAGCTATACCGTTGCTCATACTCCTCCAGCCCTTGACTGAAGAAAGCGATTGGCTGTTCAAAGCTGTCACTCTGCTACTGTACAAAAATCACAGAGATTATATCCAGGCTGCCATAAGCATACAAAATAAAATCTTTGGAGAAGTCAGGGTTTACCAGAGTCGGCGCAGCTTATAATGCTTCTTTTATGGATTCAAAGCTAAGTTTAGCCTCTTTTGTCCAACTGAAAACTGTATTCTTCTTTAACATGAACGTCAAAGGCTTCAAAAGATTCGCAATATTAGGGATGAATCTTCACAGAAAATTAATTCTACCAATAAAAATTTGCAGTCCCCTTTTGTGGCTAGGTAAAGGTAGCTCCAGAATAGCCCTTACCCTTTCAGGATCAATGGTAATGCCTTCCTTTGATACAATGTGCCCTAAAAGCTTGCCTTCATGCACAACAAATATGCACTTCTTGGGATTGAGAGATATCCTGAATTCCTTGCATCTCTTGAATACTAGCCTTAGATGGGATAAATGCTCAGATGCATTCTTAGAAAAGACTGTTATGTCATCAAGGTATACCAACACCAGTTTATACAGCAAACCCTTAAAGGCCATATCCATGGCTCTCTGAAAAGTAGAGCTAGCGTTTGAGAGACCGAAAGGCATTCTTCTGTAGGCCATGGTGCCCCATTTAGTGGTGAAAGCAGTTTTGAACTGGTCCTCCTCCTTGACTAACACATGATTGTAACCAGAAAAACCATCAAGCAAGGAGAATCTCTCTGAGCCAGCCACTACCTGCAGAATTTGCTCCATTGAAGGCAATGGGTAGTGGTCTTTCAAGGAGGCTCTATTGAGGTCTCTGAAGTCGACACATAGCCTAATCTCTCCATTCTTTTTTCTCATGGGGACAAGGTTGGAAACCCAAGAAGTATGCTTGATTGGAAAAATGATTTTCCCTTCAATTAATTTAGCCAGTTCTTTAATCATGAGGGGCTCTAACTTGGGATTTAGAGGCCTTTGCTTCTGCCTTACAGGTTTAGTATCTGGTTCTAATTCAATAGTGTGCTGGACAATCTGAGGGTCAAACCCTTTCAGGTCTGAATAATCCCAAGCAAACACATCCTCAAATTCTTGACAGAGAGCAATAAAAGCTCTTCTATCTTCAGCTAAGCAGATTTTACCAATTTTAAGAAGCTTACCTTTGAAAATTTCTAGCTCCTCGTAATGCTCTTCTTTAACCTGCATGCTAATCTTGCTTTTCTTCAGTTGACCATCTGTACTAAAAATAGATTCCAAGGTTACCAATCCCTTAGGCAACTTGTTTGTTCTCAACTGAACAAAATGATCATTGTCATACTGTTGTTTGAGTTTATCCTGATTTATCACAGAAAATTCATCCTCTTCTAACAAGAAACGCATGATCTGTTCATCACTTTCAAAAACTTGCCAATGAATATTATTGTCAGGGATAGAAGGCCTGTCAACTATTTTGACATGAGGCTACACCGTTTCTTGTTGATTATCACTAAGGATATCAAACTGAGCTCCAATTGTAGCTAACCTGTCAGCATGAGAGTTCTGGCTCCTTAGAATAGAGATAAGGTTGAAAGCATCAAATTCTTCAATCATGTCCCACACCCTATGTTTATAACATTTCAGAACATCATTTTTTGTAAGGTGCAATCCTCTCACCTGATTGACAATGAGTTCACTGTCCCCATACACTTGTAAACATCCTATTTTCCTCTTTCTTGCCCACTGCAAGCCTTGGATTCATCCTTCATATTCAGCAGTGTTGTTTGTACATGCAAAGGCAAAACGAAAAGAAGAAAAATATTTTTCACCTTGTGGTGATACTAGCATTGCACCACCACCAGATCCATTCTTGTTCCTAGAGCCATCAAAATACATTTTCCACACCCCATCTTGCTGCTATGTCTGTTGTTCTGAACCTTTCACAAGATTTGGAATCGCTATTTCAAACTCATGAAGTATATAGACCCCCATACCAATTTCTTGGATGTATCCCTCAAGATCATCTACAACATTTTCTGAGGACCACTCCCTTAAGACTACCTCTGGTATGCTTTCATCTTGTAGTTCTTGAGCAGCAACTAATTCAGGGTCATCAGAAATAATGCAATTTGCATTAACAACACTTGGTGTGTAGGGCTCTATGTGATGATTTGAAAGTAACTCAGATTTTAAAGTTACTTTGGTGCCATATCTGGTCCTGAAAAACATGTGGGACCAGTCTGAGGATAAATATCCTCCTATCTTGGCTGTAAATTCTCTTAATAAGCACATGGCAAAATAAGGAGGTAAATCTATGATGAACACCTCCTGTGAAATGGAAACATTGGGACAGGTATGTAGAGTGAGACCTAGGTCTTTTATTACACCCACAGTATTAACAGATTTGCCATCTAATTAGAGTACACCCTTCTCAAAAGGCTGGTATTTGAGTCCTAATTGGTCCGCAATCTGTTTAGGCATCACAGAACTACTTGCACCACTATCCACCATACAGTTGTGTACTAATTTGTCTCCAATTATCAAAGATACATAAAATGGGAGAGGTTTAGCACCTTTATTGGGCTGTTTGTTGTTATCCTTAGATAAATTGGTAAGGACAGCCCTATTTGGGTCAATAATTGTATCTTTGGGCACTTTCAGATCAGATAAGGCAGATTGTAATATGTCCTTTTGACTTGGTATGGCTAAGGAATCTCACATGGACATTGTTACATTCATCTTCTTCATATTTTCAATAATATTGAAAGATGGAATGGCACTTACCTTCTAATTTGATTTTGTAGCAGCAACCTCTACTTGCAAATGAGGCATCCCCCTTGTGGCTGCTGGGTTAATTCTTTGTAGAATATGGGGAATATGTGATGTAGAAGCACCAGCATGTCCTTTCTCTTTATTTGCTGCTTGGTCTACCTCATAACCCCTCTTCTTGGCTCTTGTATTTGCTGCAACCGAGGTGTTATCGCTGTTTACACCACAAAATTCGCCTTCTTGCCAATTTATGAAGATAGAATCACTCTGAGGTTGCTCTTGTTGTTGTGCAACTCCATCATTTGGGATGTTTGGCTGTGAGACTACCACATTTTGCACCATTAAAGCCTGATTTATGACTCCATTTGAATAGGCTTCTTAGCTGTGTGGCTGATTACATGGATAGCACCATTCGTACTCAGCTGCAAGATTATTCTGAGTAAGGACAAGGTCCCTGACAGCATTAATAGGTGCTGGATTATAAGGCTGAAAAAGGCCTTTGATTTACATTATGTCTGGCACCTTGGTAGTTACTTTGATATGGAGGCCTATTAGCTTGATAAGGCTAATTTTGGCCTTGATATGGCTGTTGATTTTGCCCTTGAGGTTGTGACTGGTAAGATTGCCTGCTCTGGGATTGCTGTTTTTTAATGCTCACTAGCTCATTGCCAAAAGTTTGCAAAATATTTTCTATTTTTTGTTCACTATTTTTAATATCCTTTAATTCTTGCGATGAGCTAGAAGTAGCAGCTTCAGAGTTGGCAGTACTTGGTAGTGCTGCAGTAACATGTAAAGGGGTGAAATATAGAATTGGTAAAGGCATGGAAGCTTGAATTTCAGGGAAGATGGGCATGGGTGGCCTAGGTGCTATTTTTCTGGCCTGAATAAGATTATTCTCTGCCCTAATAGCCATTTCATATGCAGCAGGCAAACTAGTACCTCCTAATGATTGAATCATTACTGAAATATCACTGTTCAGGGCTTTTAAAAAATACAAGAATGCATATTCAGCTGGAGGCCTTACCATGGCAGGGATTTTATCCCATGTCTTCTGGAATCTGAAGTTAAAGTCCATCATTTACTCCTGAGGAGCTCTTTTTATGGTGGTCATCTGTTTAACCAGTGACAAGTTGTCTGATTTATCCTAAAATTGCTTATTTAACTTATCACCTAGATCATCCCAGGTTGTAATGGTCTGCACTGGTAGGCTCCTAAACCATTGTAATGCTTTTCCCTTGAAAGAAGCAGCCAGCAGTCTGATGGCTACATTTTCTTGGGTGATATGATGCACTCCGCATAGGGAAGCCACGTCTCTGATGTGCTCAATAGGAGTAGTTTGATTTTCCCCTGTGAAATAGGGCAAACTCTTCAAAGCTGCCATGGGTATCACATCATGTATTATTAAATTTAAAGGGCTGCCCCCATCAAAAGCCACAAATGGCTGATTTCTCGCCATTGGGACGACTAGAGGTAGGATAGTTTGGACTGTAGCAAGGACTACAGGTGCAACCGGCCTAAAACTTGGAGGAGTTGAGTGTATCCTTTTAGAAGCTGAGGTTCTCACTACAGCTCTACTCTGCCTTCTAGGTGAAGACAACTGCAAATATTCGAATGAGCTTGAACTCCTGGTTTGAATCTTTCTCATAAAACATGTATCAATAGGACTGGCCTGCTTGTTCTTCCTCAATGTGAGTCACCAGATATGCAAACTTTAACCTCTAAAGGTCTGTAATCACTGGCTGCACATCAAAACTAGCAATAGTGGTTGTTATCTTGATTATGTTCTAACTCAGGGTCCCACCGGGCATGCCAAAAGTTGTTATCACCTAGATTTGCACCCTTGCATATAGTTGTGAAACCTCAACAATCTGGAGTAACATGGGAATGATCTCTAAGTGTGGGATTTTGCTAAATGAGATCAGACCTCTGGAGAAGGTCGGCTTCCTTAACTGGTTATCACCTAAAACTACTGAAACTTAAGAGGAAAAGAGAGAAAGAATGCTTTAAAGTGAAGGATGAAACAAAAGCTTGAAAACAAAGGGTGATTCACCAAGTTTAATAAAAGAACCCTCACAATACTGAGGAAATGCACAGCATAACCGAATATAACAAGCAAACATACACAGATTCAATTGATCCTAGCAAAGGTGAGAAACCAGATGATTGAGAGGAACAGAGACATTCACAAACAACCATATGCAGATTCACACAGGACTAGAAATCAGTCCAAAGAGGCAAAATAACTTGAGTATATTCAGTGGGAAGGCACAGTTACAGTATAGAAGGCTTTGTTTGGAAACAGAAAGCCTGAATGCTAAAAATTTTCCAACCCTATTTAAATCATATGAATGCATATATATAGCATACCAAACTAACCTAGGTCGGTTACAAAAATGTGCTCTAAGAGCTGTCTCAGAAAATATCTACATTTAGTGGCTGTCCAGCCGCAGGAATTATGGCACCAAATATTTGGCACTAGGTAGATAAAAGATATTTTAAGTCTTCAATGCAAGCTGTTGCATCCTTGATCCTAAGCAATGCATACCTTAAAATATCTGAAACAGGATGGTGGAGAAATATCTTTTACCATCAATGCGAGTAGCTTCTATTACCTACAGAAATAAATGTGAAAAATATCTGCATCCTGCCCCCAAAAAGTCGCTGAAACGTCCACCACTCAAAACATGTGACTCCAGATCTGAAATTGAAAAGTAATAAAAATACCTGAAAACCTTGCCGAATGAAAGAGGGGACAAAAATATACATCTTTGTCTCTTACAGCATGTCGACATTCACCAGGACGGAGGAGATACAGGTGGTCAAAGTTTTGGTCAACCGCTTGTATATATCACTTTGCATCTGTGTATATATCGCTTAAATTTGCCGCCTAAATCGGCATCCATCCTTCTTTGCAACTCCTTTGTATATGCGTGGCGCCTTGTATATCGGACTTGAATTTGCCCTTTGAATTTCGAAATTGTATATGCATACAATTTCCCTTTGTATATGCGGGCCCCACCATTTGTATGTTAACTTGCATGTATGTCTGCCGCCGCGTGGCACCACCTGATTCGTTGTTGAGCTGGTTCAAGGAGCATCGTTGAAAACTATATCTGCCCTTTGCATATTGCAATATACAAGCACAATTGTACATGCAAGCCGCGGACTTCAAATTTTATGAAATAGTCTAAAAAGACGTTGAAATCTGGCTTGTATACTTCCTTTATCTATTTGCTTGTATATCGCAATATACAATTGCCCATATACAAGCCACAGACCCCAAAAATTTATCAACTGCTTTGACTGCTAGGTCAGATCCAGCTTGTATCACTTTCTTTGTATATTTTCCTGCATGTTCAAATATACAAAACACTTATACATATACAAGGCGGACCCGAGACCTGAAATGCTGATGTGTATATCGCTAATGTGTATCGGGTTTCTTTTCCTATGTATCTCACAGTTGAATGGTTGTGAGTACCCCGCAGATGCATATGGCGGATTGTATGTGATGAATGTACATTGTGAATGTACATCAGGTTGATATAAGGAAAGTCAACGGTTGACTTCGGCGAATGCACGTTCCGGATGCAAGTTCAAGTTGTATGTTTTGAGTATATATTGGAATATACATTCCGCAGATACATTAAGTTATATGCAGGAAGTGACTGGTAGGAGTGGTAAGAAGAACCGGCCCGGCAAATCAGAGGTTGTATGTACAAAGCCGACTGTATCGGGGTGACTGTAAGCATCGAGGTGAAACTTATTGAGGAGGTCGATAGCATATGTGTTGCCGATAGACAACAAATGAAACGTGCATACATCGGTGGAAAGTCTGCGATCGGAGGAAGGATGTTTTACTTGGCCGATGGTGTAATGTCTGGCCGATGAGTAAGCATGCAAAAGTAAATGTATGTTAATACATGTCCTTCACGTTTCCGTTGGCAACTCTGCACCAAAGTGGTATCAGAGCTAGCAAAAGCTCTGGGCAAAGGTGTTTAAGTATTTAATTTTCTGAAGGTAAATGAATCCTATTCCTGTAGTGTGTGGGCAGATGATGTTGAGGTCTATCTTGACTATTCACCAATAGAGATTTGGCTAGAAGAGGGTGTAGAGTGAAGCCACTGCGAGAAAGAGTGGTAGTGCATCTCCAGGATCTGCTATTGGACGAGATGATTTGCAAAAGTGTTGGCATTGTCTATGAATTTTTATGTTAGACAAAGAAAGTGAAGAAGGGGCTAGTGATATGCCTCTGAAGGGGATGACCACCAAAGTGGCCAAGAAATTCAAGGAGATGGAGGAGATGATCAAGACTGGAGTCAGGGAAGCACTCCAAGATGAGTTGAAGACCTTAGGAAAAGGCAAGAAATCAGATGTGGAGTCTGATGAAGAAGATGAAGATGGGGAAGAGGAAACAACCCCAGACCAAACAAGTATATCTGCAGACCAGAAACAATTTCTGGAGGCCATAAAATCACTTGGTAAGGAGTCATCTAAATCAAGAATTGAGATTCTAATGTTCAGCAGAAAGATGGATGCAGAAGAAGTCATCGAATGGATTGAGACTTTGAACAATTACTTCGAGTACAAGGAGGTACTGGAGAATAGATGAGTCAAGTTTGCAAAGACAAAATTGAAGGGCACTGCAGTCACATGGTGGAATTACACCCAAGGAGAAAGGGTGAAGAGTGGCAAGAGCATGATCTCATCCTAGATTCAGATGGTAGAGAGGATCAAGGCTTAGTTCCTACAAGCAGACTATGAAGTGCAGATATACAGGAAAATGTAAAATCTCAGATAGAAGGATATGGATGTATCCACCTATACAGAGGAATTTCATAAATTGTCTCTAAGGTGTGGACATGCTAAGGATGAGAAAGGAAGAGTTGCCAGGTATATTAATGGCCTGAAGTATAGCATATAAAATGAGATTACCATCTTGACACCAGAAACCATGGACAAGTGTTTCCAGGTGGCGCTGAGAGTAGAAGAGAAATTGAAAAGAAAAGGAGAGCAGCAAAACAGAGGAAGGGGAAGACAGCAAAGAGGGGGAATAAGTCCTTTCGGAGGCAGAGGAAATGAATTCGGACACCAAGGTGAATCCAATCAAGAGAACAGCAAAGGAGACAGCAGTCAAACTCAAAGGGGAAGTTATAGTCAAAAATGAAACTTTAGGGGCAGAGGACCTCTCAGATGTTACAATTGCAATCAAGAAGGCCACATAGCCAATAGATGTCCAGAAAAAGCAACAAGTTCAGTGGGACAAAGAAGGACAAATCTGATCCAAGAATCTGACATCAAAGTGTGAATGCTCCTGACAGTTATGGATATCCTGAGAAGGGAGAAGCATTTATGCTAAGGAGAACTATTTTGAAGACATCTAAGGAGATGATACAAAGGGGGGCACTTTTCAAGACCAATTGTAAAACTAAAGGTAAAGTATGCAAGGTAGTAATAGATTCTAGTTCAATAGATAATATGGTATCTCAAGAAATGGTGGATAAGTTGAAACTGGAAAGGATTCCACATCAAACCCCTTATAAAGCATCTTGGGTAAGTGATAGTCAATCACTTTTGGTACATGAACAAACATATGTTGATTTTTGGATTGGCAACTATCAGGATAGGGTCTTATGTGATATTTTGCCCATGGAATGTTGTCACCTACTTTTAGGTAGGCCATGGCAATTTGATAGGAGAGCATTGTATGATGGATATGCTAATACATACACCATCAGGAAGGATGGGAGGACTTTTGTGCTGACACCATTGTAGGAGAATGCTGCAGCACAAAAGGCAGCCAAGGTCATCTTAGTGGGAAAGAAAGAGTTTGTGGAGATGCCTACAGCAGAAGGCATAAAGGCAGTTGAGGATACCTCAGGGAATGGAGTTGCTAAGGATCAAAGTTTGAAGGTACTTTCAGTTTTGTATGATGAAGATCAGATGGACCGACAGAAGGTCAAAGAGTAGGTTTACAAGTAGCCACAAGTTGATTGTAAAGACAAGGATGCTATCATAGTAGGGACAATTGTTTGTCCTCTAGCACCAACAAGAGTTGAAAGGCAAACACGTTCTACCATAGCAGTAGTGCAAGCCGCATTATCCAAGGTTTATAATGCAGATGTAGAACAGGAACCATTGCAGGGTCCAGCAGATGATGATATCCCTAAACATGAACCACCAAACTTGAAGAAGATCTTAGACTCTAAAGTGGCAAAGAAGACAAGGAACAAAGAGTATAGGGAATATTGGGTGGCTTGGCAAGGGAAACTTGATCCAGAGGTAGTTTGGATGACTGAAGAATAGATCATAAAACAGGGTGCAGATATTCACACTCTCACCTCAAGTGGGCTTGAGATTTCTTCTCTTGGGGAGTATGGTGTAGGAGCACCCCTTTAACAAGTCAATTATATGTCTAAGGGAGAAGATTAAAGTCTCGATATGTGTTATTCCTATGTAATAAGGTCTGTTTGACCAATATCTGTGATTGTAGTTTGTATCTAGGTTTCTGTACAAGTCCCTTGGACACTTGTCGATCTATAATGACAAGGGTTGTTAGTTCGTTAGAGTTTGTTAGTGGGTTGTTATTTCCCAGCCGCTGGGAACCAAGTCTGTACTACGCATAGTAAGTGGATAAGTAGCCTAGATCAGATCAATTTCAGAGATAGAGGAGATATTAGACAAAGCAGTAGTTGTGAAATTGGGTAGTGGAACTGTGAAATCAGTTGTCTGTATCAATTTCTGAAAGCAATAAGATCTTGTTTGTGTTAATTTTCTATTGTTCAATTTACTTGTGCAATCAATTTTTCTATTTTGGAATCGAAATGGGTTTTTAGCCCATTCCACCAGTTGGATTACTTCATAATCGGTGGAATGGTTGTACATATTAGTTTATGTTTTCTATTTTGTGTTTGTTTATTCCATGTTCGCAAGATCATTTACAGCATGCTTGGATAAACCCTAGCATCCTCATGTGCTAGGTTGGCAAAGTGCAAAAGTCTGTATTTTTGCAGGAGAAACAGTTCTGTGAACTCGCAAGGGTTTTAATGGATCAAATCGGTGAAATTTTGCATTGTTCCATCGGATATATAATTTGTGTGTATATCACATTTACATGTCAGATATACGTCCCGTGTGTATATCGCAACAGTTCGTCAGGTGTATAAGTCGCAAAGTATATCAGGAAATATGAAAGTGTTGTATGTCAAAAATTAAAGGCAAGAAACATACATTGCAATTATACAGTCTATGTGTATATCTCTAATGTGTATCGGGTTTCTTTTCCTATGTATCCCGCAATTGAATGGTTGTGAGTATCCTGCAGATGCATATGGCAAATTGTATGTGATGAATGTACATTGTGAATGTACATCGGGTTGATATAAGGAAAGTCAACGGTTGACTACGGCGAATGCACATTCCGGATGCAAGTTCGAGTTGTATGTTTTGAGTGTATATTGGAATATACATTCCACAGATACATTGAGTTATATGCAGGAAGTGACCGGTAGGAGTGGTAAGAGGAACCGGCCCAGCAAGTCAGAGGTTGTATGTACAAAGCCGACTGTATCAGGGTGACTGTAAGCATCGGGGTGAAACTTATTGAGGAGGCCGATAGCATATGTGTTGCTGATAGACAACAAATGAAAGGTGCATACATCGGTGGAAAGTATGCGATCGAAGGAAGGATGTTTTACTTGGCCGATGGTGTAATGTCTGGCCGATGAGTAAGCATGCAAAGGTAAATGTATGTTAATACATGTCCTTCACATTTCCGTTGGCAGCTCTGCACCAATGCCCTAGATGTTATAATAAATAAAGTTAAAATATTCCCACTCTTATTTGATCCCTATTGTTGCACTATAACCAATCAACTAACATAATTCAAGATCTAATGGCTAAGAATTCATGTTTACATTTCCCACAGATCAAGTGGATCCGACGGCCAAATGAGGGTTGACAAGGTAATAGGCTAGCTATAAAACTCATACATGGTGTCAAATGACTTGAATCATAACTTATTAGTGAGGCTTGTGTTTTAGGAGGTTTGATTTATTTTTAAATTAGTAAAAAATTAGTCACATATATCTCATGTTAATCTTCTAAGTGCTGCATATTGTGAAACTCCTGCAAAGAATGAGGTATATAAGGCCACTTCCCATAAGAAAATTCATTGTGTCGTGACACCTTTTAGACAATAATTCACATCTCTACATTTTTCTCCCTTAAGATTTAAAGATACGAGCCTATAAGAATAAGAACTAAAGGATAGGAGGCAATTAGATCATTGATAATTATTTTTTAAAATATTTATTGTTAAAAAAAGAAGATATAAACTGGAGGTGGAAAATATAACATTTAATTGGTGCATAAGTACAACTACTAATTACTAGTTAAATGATTTTGATCACAGTAATAATAATTCTTAAGGAAATAAAATAACTACTTCATAGCTATTCTAAAATTTACTTAAAAATTATTTTATTTTATGGTGCAGGCCTAAATTTAGGGGTCTTATTAGACTACCGAATTAAGCAGCAAAATAAAATCAACACAACAACAATACCACACTCACAGTAACTTGTAATATTTATTCAACAACAACAATGATTTACAGGAGTACAAATTCAAGTTCTACAATCATGCTTCAAAATCAAGACATCCACCTCTTTTCAAAGTGCTCTACAACTTCTACATTCACTAGGAAAATCGAATCGAACCGAACCAAACCCCCAATCAGGACCAAACGAAAGCATTTATACTTATCTAGGAAAAGAAGTTGAACCATCATCATTTAGTTAAGAAATTGAATGAAATACCAGAGTAGAAAATGAACCACCAAACAGTTGAGCAGTCACAAAACTGAACCGCCACCTCAAACATCCTTGTTGATGCATATCAACCGCCACTATATCTACCTGGTAATTTACATATTTCGACTCCAAGACAACCATCGGCAAAATTCCCTCTCCATGAACCACAGAGTTCTCTATCGACATTCCCTCAAGTTTTGAGATGAACTTTCTCCGACACACCATTATGGAGAAGTTAGCGGCAATGTTCCAACATCCCAAACTTACCCCTTGTAAGTTCATCGTTGCATGTTATCAGTGAATTAGTTAGTTCACAAACTAAAATATTCACCAATAAAAAGATTTTAGCCATCGAGCCGCTCTTGTCAACAAAGTTTACTTTTCATAAACTTACAAAATATTTGTTTAAACTCTTGTTGGCATATCAACAAAGTTTGGAAACAACAAACTAGCCGAAACTTATACATTTCCTTCTATCAGTGATTCTTGAAAACTATGAACTTTCATCACTTAACTTTTCCATCGGCCAACTTCGAAACCAACCTTGAAGGCTCTTGTTGCAAAAAATATATCGTTGGCGAACTTAAGGGTTCACAATCTGGCAACTTTGTTGACACTAAAAGTTGTCAGCAAAAGATGAAGTTTTAAAATTGTTATGTCGTAAAATGTCCCCCTAGGACTTTTACCTCCTAATATTAGCTCCTAGGTCTCCTTTTATTTAATCATGCATGTGTAAAACTTGTCCTGGAGCAAATTCCCCTGAAACCCATGACAAATGGGGCTTAAGGGTCCACATTAATGTTGAATCACGACTAAAAATAGGCCCCTGGACTTGGTCACTTGCACCCTAGTCCAGACCTATTTTGTTGGGACCTAAACTTAAATGTGTCGATCTATGACCGTTAAAAGGTTTCCCTTTGTCAGCCTTTTTAATTTGAATTACGAATGTTAGTGGGAATGCATATATAAACATGTTTAGGACTTCATTTTAACTAGAGATGGATAATGCAAACTTGTGATATTGAGCTAAGAGATTCTAAAGCATTCATTGTGTTGCAGACAAGACTTGTGTTGTTATTGCATTTGTTTATGGCAGATTTGGCTTCATCAATCCGTCTCCTCATGGCATGAAAGAGCTTCATTCTTCCATGATGGTTTCACCTCCAAGGTGATATCTACTTGTGTTTCAATCAATCTATCTTATCATTTGATTTTACCTCTGTCCACTAAGGACATGCACTCTATCTAACAACAGTGTTGTAAGGATTGAATGTCATTCCGGGGATTGGTTGAGGCAAGCTCCCAAACAACACAACCCTCAACCCTTCTGTTGTGATTGTAGGTTACAAGTGCAGAATCTTGCAGAGAGGAGCTGCAGGAGATCAGAGCAGGAGATAAAGATTTGGGATATAAAAAAATAGTAGAGATTATTCCTTTCTAGACTAGGGCACCCGCCCAAGTGTCCTCCCGATTGTTGTTGTCGGAAACTCTGAAATAGGTTGCAGTCTTCATCATCTTATAGTTTGAGATCTACAAAATAATTGGTCAGTTGGACTAAGGCACCCGCCCTAGCGTCCCTGAAGTTTCTACTTTCCAGAATCCAAACCTCGGTATATTTCTAATCTACATTTAGTGCCTTCCTATCTGGTCATTTGTTGTATTTTGTTTGTTTGCATCTGGAATCACATAATCAGGGTTTTAGGCTTAATTGAACTAGGGTTTGACATATCTAGTTGAAGAACAAGAAAACTTCAAGGGTTAAAAACACAAATAAAATGTATAAAACACACACATTTATACTATTGAATCTTCCTTCTCCTTGATAAGGTTAAGAGCTTAGCACCCACAAGCTCTAGCTTTACCCATGGCCATATATTCAATGTGAAATGCTCTCAAAAACTCAAATGCAAGTCACTATATCCTAGCTCAAGATGAGGACATGAGAGAAATTTTAGCATAATAACACTACTCAAGAATTGGATGATCAAATGGCTTGTGAGAGCTTGTATTTATAGGCAAAATGGAGGGAGATTTGATCCAACGGTGGAGATT
Source organism: Cunninghamia lanceolata (assembly GCA_027924645.1). NCBI lineage: Eukaryota > Viridiplantae > Streptophyta > Pinopsida > Cupressales > Cupressaceae > Cunninghamia > Cunninghamia lanceolata. The sequence continues at coordinate 9,398,605 of BSBN01000082.1, forward strand.
CAATGTTGAGATCAATGGATGAGGTTGATTGCAAGATGGAGGGCTTGGATTTGATCAAGAAGATTGGATGGATATGGTTGATTGCAAGATGGAGGGCTTGGATTTGATCAAGAATCTTGGATGGATGAGAATAAAAGTGAATTTTTAATTCACATTGGGAAGGGGTTTGCATTAATGAAGATTTAGACAGGTTAGATGAAGGGGATAAAAAGTGAATTTTTAATTCACATAGGGAAGAGTCCCATTAATGGAGACCAAGACAAGTTAGGTGTGTAAGATCTCATTTAATGGAGTTTAGGACAAGTGAGAATAAAAAATTACCTAACGTGGAATAAAAGCTAATTTTTTATTTGTAAGGTGTGGGAACAAGTGTTAAATGAGGTTTGACCAAGCTAATCAAGAGGATTAGCTTAATTAATATGGCTGGAGAAAATTAGTAGATGGATTAATTTAGGGGTTAAAATTAATTAAATAATGATGTATTTAATTAAATAAAGTCTAGGGGTCATGTAGGCTAGGGTAGCTAATTAAATAATAGGTATTTAATCAACCAGGTTAGGGGTAGGCTAATTAGTAGGCTTGATTAATCAGATAAACACAGTTTATCTAATTAATTGGGTTTAAGGAAGTGGAGAATTTAACCAAATAAATATTTGTCATATTTATTTTATTAAATGGACTAATGTTAGTAAGTGTAACTATTGAATTAATTCAATTTTAGGGATTAAATGATGAAGAAAAAGTGAATAATTCAGGTGTTGGATGAGGTAATTAATTAAATAAAAAATTAATTAATTAATCAGATGAGAAATTAGTGATATGAGTGATGTTGGAAGATAGACGTTAAGACATTTTTAGGTGTCTACATTTGCCTCTCTTTGACATGGCGTCGTGACCTAGTAGGGATATGGCATGAAGTCAAAGAATTTGCCCCAACTATCGAGAAGGAATAAAATGGATGAGGGGATGCCCCCTTAAGAGGTCAGGTGAAAAAATTTAAAAAAAATGGGTGATCTCTCGAAAGGAGGAAATGATGGTGAAAAATGGATAGAGGACAGAAAAACAGGTTGACAGGAAAAAAAATGAGCAAAAAAAGGTTATGTTTTACACCATGGTGAGGAAAAAGTGTGTTGGAGGATGACATGGCCTTCTATAAATAGACAAAGTGGGCCCAAAGTGCCACATTTGCACCCATTGAGCCTATTGGATGAGAGGAGAGAAGAGGAGATGGTTGTGCAACCACCATTCGCACACTACAAGCATCTATCCTAGGGAGTGCGCACATACATGAGATCACTGCTGGCGGACCCCCGGGTATGTGGACTAACTTTGCCTTTGTCAATTTCTATGGTTTTGAGACATTTATTGCATAGGAAAGGGTAGGTTTAGGGAGTCTGGTGCCATAACGCAGCCGTTGGGTACCATCAGCAGCAAGATTGGCACCATCCTCTAGAATGGCGCCATCGGCCAAGGGGGATTTTTGGGGGTTTTAGGGCCATTTTAGTTTTTTGTGGTGCCATCTTCTGGTTCGACGCCATGTTGAACTGGGGTTTTTCGGTGCATTTGTGCCATGTTGGATTTTTGTGGCGCCAAACCACCTTTGGGGTTCTAGGTTTTGATGTCAAATGCTGGCGCAGTGGCGCCATCCTCTGGATGGTGCCAAGGTTTGGCAAATCAAATTGGGTTTTAGGGTTTAAATGCCAAATTGGTGCCAAAATTAGGAGAATCAATGCCATCCTCTAGAATGGCACCATATCTGGAAGGATTGGCGCCATACTCTCGACTGACACCATTTTTGGTAGGATCGGCCATCCTCTACAATGACGCCATGTTGGGTAGAATTGGCACCAAAATTGGTTTTGGCACCAAAGGGGGGAAAATCAGTGCCATTAAACTTATTTGGAAAAAGGTAAAGTTTTGACTCACCTTTTGCGGATGCAAATTGATGGGGGTATTGTGGCTTCGCGGGAATGGTGCATTCTCGCAATTATGGCATTGTTAGATGGTTTTGACTAGGCTACATTAGCAGGTTAGAAAGATTGGGCCTATGGATAGTGGCCAAGATGCCCATCATACGAGCACATAGGGCCATGATGATGGCCCTAGTAGAGCTATGGTGGAGTGAGACATGCTTGTTCCTCCTACCTACAAGTGATATGACCATCACCTTGGAGGACGTGTATCACATTCTGAGGTTCTCGATCGCCAAAGCACGGGCTACTTATGACATTGGTAGAGCACGAGTAGCCCTAGACAGAGATTTTGCCCCAGGTCACCCAGTTCTGATGCAGGATCAACGATAAATGAGTTATGGTCAGACTTTAGCGACGAGAGTGGATGATTTTACATTATTTCTGTGTGCAGTGATTGGAGGTCTGGTGATGCCAGATCGATGTGCACAGGGCTTCTCGATGGGCTAGGGAGAGGAGATTGAGCAGATGGTGAGGCATGAGATAATGTATAGATGGGGACCGTGCATGCTAGGGCAACCATACCATGATGTGCACATTGTTGTGTATCTGTTGGATGGGGCTTTGTCTGTTAGGGTGACATTGCTACAAATATGGGCTTTTGAGCATATTGGGGTTACGAGGCCACAGCCAGCTTTATTTCAGGCGCAGTCCAAGGCGTTCATGTTTTTGTACCGATCCCCTGTTCAGTATTCCTATGTTGGCCAGTTGAGATATTGGTGGTGCATTTTGGATGACTTGGTTCATATTACATGGCGCCCATATATTGGAGCGAAGGCATGGCTAGATGAGCATATTCATTTATCTTATGCATTCCAGGCTCGATACCTAATGGGCTAAGGGGATCATACGATTGATATGTATCTCCCCTCCCAGGTGATGAGACAATTCGAGTTGTGTCAGGGCCTGCCACATGCAATGGCTATTTTTGCGCGGATGCCTCGAGCTATCAAATGGTCAATGTAGATAATGCCTCAAGTGGCAATAGAGGATTTTGTAGGATTGCAACCCCAGCAGTGTGATTGGCGGAGCACAGTTATAGATGCGAGGACCACTCCAGACTATGATCGGTGGTGTGTAGTGTGGAGACTGATCTGCTTGACAGATCTCACTACAGAGCCAGATATGACAGTAGAGGAGGAGGGGGATGAGGTGGAGGAGGAGATAGTACTAGAGGAGGTAGAGGTTGAGGAGGAGGATGCTATCGGTATGTTGGTTGTCGCAGCAACAGCAGAGTAGGTTTTGGCTGGGAGAGGATGGGGATGGGGATAAGGATAGCAAAGTCCTCAACGGCAAGGGGTAGCTAGGCAAGTCCCACAGCAGCAGCAACAACAAGCACCTTTGCAGCAGGCACAGGTAGGGTAGATGGGATAGATGTCACCGGCATGCACACCTCTGCAGTAGTAGCAGTAGGTACAGCAAGAGCCTCAGGTACCTGTGCAACAGGCACAAGTTGGTTAGATGCCAACACCAGGAATGCCACAGCAGAGGCCACAGTAGCAACAGGTGAGACCTAGACAGCAGGCTAGACAGTAGCAATAGGTGAGGCCACAGAAATAGCAATGGTATGTGCCAATAACCCAGATGGCATTCACAGGGGTTGGGGCTATAGAGGTAGGGAGCTCAGGCATAGAGCCTAGTCCTATTCTGAGTGTGCGTACTGGGTGTTGGCACACTTATGCCGATGATGAGGAGGATGTGGATACCTTATGAGCTCAGGTTGCCAATTTAGAGGATACAGTGGAGAGGTAGAGGTAGGAGCTCTAGCTACCCTATTGGATGGGACCAGTGGAGCATATAGACAGATCAGTGCACTACAGGCGTAGCTTGTTGTTATATGAAGCCTAATCAAACTCGAAGGTTAAATTTTCCCCACTTTTATCGATGTGGTTTGCCCCCAAATCATTTAACGGGGGAATCAGAAGGGGGGCAAAGCCCCTCTTGCGGAGCCCACAGTGGGGGTCTAGGAGCAACGCCCCCAGTGGGGCTGTTGGGGGCAGCGCCCCTGAAGAAAAAATTGCCTATTATTTTATAAAGGCATCGAGAGTTATTTTTCTATTGGCTGACATAAAAAACCCTATTTTGTAACCGACATAAGTCTTGATAAAATGTCTAAGGGTTAGGGTTTTTATTGACATTGTATTGTAGCATTTGCAACGGTATTAAGTTGCAAGGATTGCTAGTTGTAATTAGTTTGATTTACTAGATAATAATATTGGACTCTCTGTTGGTGGATGTAGCTCGAGTTTGGGTGAACCACGTTAAAATTGTCTCTCGCTATTTTATTTTGGTGTAATTTTTCATTCCTCTATTTAATCTTTATCTGCATTTAATTGATATCTTCTGCATCCAATTTCTAACACAGCTAGTACGGCTATAGGGACAAGTACAGCAACTATATGTTAGTTTCAAGACAGACAACTAAGAGGGGGGTGAATTAGTTGTCCCAAAACTTTCTCTTATTAACCACTTAAATCCTTCTTGTAATTTAGCAGCATAATAATAAATCAATCATGGAAACACAATGCAACAATTCAAGAGCAAAAACACATTAACACATATGACACCAAGATTTTAACGTGGAAAACCTAGTTAAGGGAAAAACCACATGGTGGCTAACCCAAGATTGTATTATCTATTAAAAGAATAAGAAGAACAAAATGGTACATGCCAATTAGGGCTCACTGCCTGAGCACACTGCTCACAAGAGGCCCACTGCCTACAGGAGACACATTGTCTACAGAATAATAAATATTACATACTTGAACTAAAGAATAGCATCTTCACCATGCTTGAGTCAGTTCCATTTAAGCTCAGCACTTCTGCTCTACCTTTTGCTCTTCTCCTCTCTACCACACTCTCGTCTCCACCAAGATACATTTAAAATGACTTTACAACTCTTATTTATACAAGATATTGACTTTGGGATAATCATCAAAGTCGGCATACTTTACAGAGCAAATACACAAATACAACTTGATTTATTACAAAAGACTTCATGCGAATCACCACAGTATCAGCCACATATATCTGGGACTTAAATCTTCTTTGAGGAACATGTCATCCTTCACAGAACATCTTCAAGATCATCCGCAAGATGTGTAGATCATCAAGTCGGCCAAGTTTAGGAAGAACATCATCATCCGGAAGTAATTCTTCAATTTCGAGCTCCATCTTCAATGTGGACCACCAACACAAACTAGACACAATCCAGAGACCCCCACAAGCTTGCCTGAATCACTAAGAACATCCACACTACTTCTGCTTAGCCCACAATGGGGGTCTAGGAGCAACGCCGCCAATGGGGTTGTTGGGGGCAGTGCCCCTGAAGAAAAATTGCCTATTATTTTATAAAGGCGTCGAGAGTTATTTTTCTATTGGCTGACATAAAAAACTCTATTTTGTAACCGACATAAGTCTTGATAAAATGGCTAAGGGTTAGGGTTTCTGTTGACATTGTATTGTAGCATTTGCAACGGTTTTAAGTTGCAAGGATTGCTAGTTGTAATTAGTTTGATTTGCTAGATAATAATATTGGACTCTCTGTTGGTGGATGTAGCTCGAGTTTGGGTGAACCACGTTAAAATTGTCTCTCGCTATTTTATTTTGGTGTAATTTTTTATTCCTCTATTTAATTTTTATCTGCATTTAATTGATATCTTCTGCATCCAATTTCTAACACAGCTAGTATGGCTATAGGGACAAGTACAGCAACTATATGTTAGTTTCAAGACAGACAACTAAGAGGGGGGTGAATTAGTTGTCCCAAAACTTTCTCTTATTAACCACTTAAATCCTTCTTGTAATTCAGCAGCATAATAATAAATCAATCATGGAAACACAATGCAACAATTCAAGAGCAGAAACACATTAACACATATGACACCAAGATTTTAACGTGGAAAACCTAGTTAAGGGAAAAACCACATGGTGGCTAACCCAAGATTGTATTATCTGATAAAAGAATAAGAAGAACAAAATGGTACATGCCAATTAAGGCTCACTGCCTGAGCACACTACTCACAAGAGGCCCACTGCCTACAGGAGATACATTGTCTACAGAATAATAAATATTACATACTTGAACTGAAGAATAGCATCTTCACCATGCTTGAGTCAGTCCCATTTAAGCTCAGCACTTCTGCTCTGCCTTTTGCTCTTCTCGTCTCCACCAAGATACATTTGAAATGACTTTACAACTCTTATTTATACAAGATATTGACTTTGGGATAATCATCAAAGTCGGCATACTTTACAGAGCAAATACACAAATACAACTTGATTTATTACAAAAGACTTCATGTGAATCACCACAGTATCGGCCACATATATCTGGGACTTAAATCTTCTTTGAGGAACATGTCATCCTTCGCAGAACATCTTCAAGATCATCCGTAAGATGTGTAGATCATCGGGTCGGCCAAGTTTAGGAAGAACATCATCATCCGAAAGTAATTCTTCAATTTCGAGCTCCATCTTCAATGTGGACCACCAACACAAACTAGACACAATCCAAAGACCCCCACAAGCTTGCCTGAATCACCAAGAACATCCACACTACTTCTGCTTAGCCCACAGTGGGGGTCTAGGAGCAACGCTCCCAGTGGGGCTGTTGGGGGCAGCGCCCCTGAAGAAAAATTGCCTATTATTTTATAAAGGCATCGAGAGTTATTTTTCTATTGGCTGACATAAAAAAATCTATTTTGTAACTGACATAAGTCTTGATAAAATGGCTAAGGGTTAGGGTTTCTGTTGACATTGTATTGTAGCATTTACAACAGTTTTAAGTTGCAAGGATTGCTAGTTGTAATTAGTTTGATTTGCTAGATAATAATATTGGACTCTTTGTTGGTGGATGTAGCCCGAGTTTGGGTGAACCACGTTAAAATTGTCTCTCGCTATTTTATTTTGGTGTAATTTTTCATTCCTCTATTTAATCTTTATCTGCATTTAATTGATATCTTCTGCATCTAATTTCTAACACAGCTAGTACGACTATAGGGACAAGTACAGCAACTATATGTTAGTTTCAAGACAGACAACTAAGAGGGGGGTGAATTAGTTGTCCCAAAACTTTCTCTTATTAACCACTTAAATCCTTCTTGTAATTCAGCAGCATAATAATAAATCAATCATGGAAACACAATGCAACAATTCAAGAGCAGAAACACATTAACACATATGACACCAAGATTTTAACGTGGAAAACCTAGTTAAGGGAAAAACCACATGGTGGCTAACCCAAGATTGTATTATCTGTTAAAAGAATAAGAAGAACAAAATGGTACATGCCAATTAGGGCTCGCTGCCTGAGCACACTGCTCACAAGAGGCCCACTGCCTACAGGAGACACATTGTCTACAGAATAATAAATATTACATACTTGAACTGAAGAATAGCATCTTCACCATGCTTGAGTCAGTTCCATTTAAGCTCAGCACTTATGCTCTGCCTTTTGCTCTTCTCCTCTCTACCACACTCTCGTCTCCACCAAGATACATTTGAAATGACTTTACAACTCTTATTTATACAAGATATTGACTTTGGGATAATCATCAAAGTCGGCATACTTTACAGAGCAAATACACAAATACAACTTGATTTATTACAAAAGACTTCATGTGAATCACCACAGTATCAGCCACATATATCTAGGACTTAAATCTTCTTTGAGGAACATGTCATCCTTCGCAGAACATCTTCAAGATCATCTGCAAGATGTGTAGATCATCAGGTCGGCCAAGTTAAGGAAGAACATCATCATCCGGAAGTAATTCTTCAATTTCGAGCTCCATCTTCAATGTGGACCACCAACACAAACTAGACACAATCCAGAGACCCCCACAAGCTTGCCTGAATCACCAAGAACATCCACACTACTTCTGCTTACTGAAATCATTCTCTTCTTCATCCAGAACCTCAAGAACACAGTCTATCATCACTGTCATATTGAAATAGAAGCTTGCGAACCTCAAGACCATGAACCAATTGAGTTGTCAATTCACATTGACTTTCTAAACACTCCACCAAATCCGCAGAACAAGATATTGCATTTCTGGATCTCACCAGACCTATTTGTGTCACTCTGTCACCTCTGAACATCTGCTAGAACTAGTTTTACTCATATGGCCATAACTTCTTCAAATCTTCATGTGGACCTCTCAAATCTTTACTGGATCACCTTTAGACATATATCTACAAACCCTTTGATGCGCATCCTCTGATCTTCATCTTAGCTAGGATCTTCACTTCACTGTTCTTCTTTATTTCTGATAGGACTAATTTTCTCAATATTCTCAGCATACAACTCATCCAATCCTTGACATTGATGCAACAGGAGTATGTTGACATCAATGACAACAGCAGTTAGGCCCATACTTGCAACAATCTCCCCCTTTATCATTGACGGCAACATATGATGTGAAAAACTATTTTAACCATCAAGACAAGAATTTCTCCTTACTGACTGACATAACTCCCCCTATCAACAACAACCATTCACATGTCTTCTCTTCCTCTACTACTCCCCCTCTTATTAGCAACCACTTTTTGTTTTTCACATGTCTTCTCTCCCCCTTTGACATCAATGGCAAAGGGCACATACTTGCATCAATACAGACTGCTCCCCCTGAGTAGCAGCTTCCTATCATCAATCCAGACAACAAGATATGACTATGAGATCCATCAGACTGATGCACATCAGTGCACCTTAATTCAGAACTAGAGGGGTAATAACCCCTAACTTCTCCCTGAGATACTCAAAAGAGTCCTTAGGTAAAGGTTTAGTAAAAATGTCTGCAATCTAATCCTTGGAGGGCACAAACTCCAATTTGACTTCATTCTTACTGACCTGCTCTCTCAAAAAGTGAAACTTGATGGATATATGTTTTGTCTTTGAATGCAACACTAGATTTTTTGATATATTTATTACACTTGAATTATCACAGAAGATTGTGATAGGTTCTTCATACTCCACTCTGATGTCTCTTAGCATTTGCTTCATCCACAATACTTGAGTGCAACTACCTGCTGCTGTAATATATTTTGCTTCTGTAGTGGACAGAGATATTGCCTCTTGTTTCTTACTCAGCCAATAAACCAATCTTTTCCCTAAAAAGAATGCTCCACCACTGGTACTCTTCTGGTCATCCATATCTCCTGCCCAATCCACATCTGTATATGCGTGAAGAGAGAAATCATGATCTCTAGGATACCATAAACCATACTCAACTTTTCCTTTTAGATATCTAAGAATCCTTTTGATTGCCATGACATGAGATTCTCTAGGATCAGCTTGGAATCTAGCAACAAGACCAATAGCATTCATAATGTCAGGTCTAGTTTGAGTAAGATATAGTAGTCCTCCAATCATTGACCTGTACTTTTTTTGATTAGCCTTAGGAGAGTCATCATCTTTTCTCAATTTACATCTGGTTGCCATGGGAGTATTCATTGGTTTTGAGTCTTCCATCCCAAATTTCTTCAACAATTCTTCACATACTTGGTCTGTGAAATGAAGATTCCTTTCTTTGTTTGAATGATTTGTAGACCCAAGAAGAAATTCATTTCCCCAAACATGGACATCTCAAATTCACTTTTCATTTGATTTGCAAAAGTTTTGCACATACTATCTCTTCCTCCAAAAATGATATCATCAACAAATACTTCAACAATCAAGATATTTTCATGATCAATTTTGAAGTACAAGTTATTGTCAGCAATACCTTTGTTGAAACTAATCTTCAAAAAATGCTTATCCAATCTTTCATACCAGGCTCTTGGGGCTTGTTTGAGTCCATACGGTGCTTTCTTCAACTTGCAGACCATATCACCATGATCAGACAATTGAAATCCATCCGGTTGCTCAATGTATACTTTTTCTTCCAAGTCACCATTCAGGAAGGCAGACTTGACATCCATCTGATATACTTTGAAATCCTTGAAGGCAGTAAAGGCAAGAAATAATATGACTACTTCAATTCTTACCATCGGAGTAAAAGTTTCTTCAAAATCAACTCCTTCTACTTGGGAATAACCCTTGCAGACCAATCTAGCTTTGTTTCTGACTACTTAACCATCTTCATTCAGTTTATTCTGGAAGACCCATTTGGTTCCAATCACATTTTTATTTCTAGGTCTAGGAACAAGATCCCAAGTATGATTTTCTCAATCTGCATCAACTCTTCCTTCATTCCTTTAGTCCATCTTTCATCATTGCATGCTTCACTTACTGTTTTTGGTTCAATTTTTGAGATTAGACAATACTTTTCTGAGTCTTGAACAATCTTTCTTCTTGTCTGAACACCTTTGCTTTTATCACCTATGATTTGATCTTCAGAGTGATTCAATCTTACATACCTAGGAGTTTTGGGATATTCTTACACTTCTATTTCTTGAATAGGTTCACTCAAACTTATCTCTTCTTCCTAATTCTCTGGATCAATCTAGATCTAAATTTCAGAAGGGGCTTGGACTTCTTGGACCAAAACATCATTTTGATTATCTTCTTCATATTCATAAAACCTTGAGGGTTTTTCAATACATTCATCAACCTTCACATTTGTACTTTCTATAATCTTTCTCAATCTCTTGTTGTAACACTAGTATGCTTTGCTTTGAGTAGAATAACCCAAGAATATTCCTTCATCACTTCTAGCATCAAATTTACCAAGGTCTTCATCTCTTTTTATGTAACATTTGCTACCAAAGACTCTAAAATACTTCACAGTGGGAGTGATGCCAAACCAGAGTTCATAAGGGGTCTTACCAGTATTGCTTCTGAATTGTACTCGATTGAGAGTATATACAGCAGTGCTTACAGCTTCTCTCCAGTAGATCTGAGGAACATTTGTTTACATCATCATGGTTATAGATGCTTCCTGGATGGTCCGGTTCTTTCTCTCTGCTACTCCATTCTGCTGTGGAGTCCTTGGAGTAGACAACTATCTTTTTATCCCATGTTTGTCACAGAATTCTATGAACTCTCTGGATGTGAATTCTCCTCCTCTATCAGACCTGAGACATTTTATGTTTAATCCGGTCTCATTCTCTACCATAGCCTTGAATATTTTGAATTTCTCAAGAGCCTCAAATTTCTCTTTCAGAAAAGTCACCCACATCATCCGAGAGTGGTCATCAATTAATAACATGACATATCTGTCACCTTGCAAACTCCTGATTCTTACCGGTCCACATAGATCAGTATGTAATAAATCCAACAATCCGGTAGAAGATTGTTCCTTACTTTTAAATGTGACTCTGCTCTGCTTACCCAATTGACATTATTTGCACAAACTATTGGTAGGTTTCACCAATCTTGGAAGATCTCTTATAGCCTGAGTGTTGCTTATCTTGATGATATTATCAAAATTCACATGACACATTCTCCTATGCCACAACCAACTCTAATCAATTTGAACAAATAAACAACTTTTGCCAATACCAACTGTTAATGGGAAAATGGATTAGTCAATTAAGAATAATAAACCCAATACATCAATGAAATATGCAAATAACAAGAATAAACAAATAAAGTACAAAACTTGTTACCCTGCGGCTTCCATTGTTCGCCTATCCGTTCTCGACCTTGATGATGAAGCCCTCAGAAGCGAATGCTCTTTTGCTTGTTGATGGTGACAAGAACAGAATGGCTGAGATATTTTGTGTGATTGAAGATGAGCTTCAACACACTAATGATGGAGGATATGGGATGATATGATGAGGCGATGGGAGAGAAATTTGGGTATAATAAGGATGCCAGAAGAAGTTCCCTTGAAGGAAATTGGGCATGATAAGGATGCAAGAATGAAGTCCCTAAATTGCTTAGAGAAGGGTCTCATTTATAGATTTTCTAAAAAGGGAATGGAGGGTGAGGATCAAGAGTTGAGATCAAGAGTCGAGATCAACGGCTCTCATTATTTGTGAATTTTAAATTCATAGTGGATGAATTAAAAATTCATTTTTGGGAAGAGTGGGTTATGACAAGTTGAATTTTTAATTCAACTTAGTGGAGGACAAAAATGAATTAAAAATTTATTTTTGGGGAGTGGAGGACAAATTGAATTTTTAATTCAATTAGTGGAAGACAAAAATGAATTAAAGATTCATTTTTGGGGAGTGGAGGATAAATTAAATTTTCAATTCAATTAGTGGAGGACAAAAATGAATTAAAGATTCATTCTTGGGGAGTGGAGAATAAATTGAATTTTCAATTCAATTAGTGGAGGACAAAAATGAATTAAAGATTCATTTTTGGGGAGTGGAGGATAAATTGAATTTTCAATTCAATTAGTGGAGGACAAATTGAATTTTCAATTCAATTAGTGGAGGACAAAAATGAATTAAAAATTTATTTTTGGGAAGTGGAGGATATTAGCTAATTAAATATTAAAAATATTTAATTATATGTGCAACATGGTGAGGTGGAAGGGATGAGGTGATTTGATGAGGTGGATTTATGAAATTAGGACTTGAGATATTAGAAGAATTTAGGGAATTTAATTAAATAAAATGACTTTATTTAATTATGGGGTAATGAACCAATCAAATAAACTTATAATATTTATTTAATTGACAGAACAAAATAAGAATTCAGATGAATATTAAAATATTTACTTAATTCGACATGAGCCAATTTTAGGTGTATACATTTTGCCCCTCTTTGAAGCAATGTGTTTTATCACGTTGTTTCAAAGAATAAGAATAGTCTGATAATGATACATGCCCCAGTTTGCCCCTGGTACAGGTTATGACGATAGGATGCCCCCTTGGGAGATTGGACGGGGAGAAGGTGGAAGGCGTGAGACGGACAATCTCAGGATGAGATAGGTTGACAGGAGATGAAATGGTCAGATGCAGAAGAAAGAGGTGAATGATACGCGATGCAAAATAAAATGATAACACACACAAGCAAGTAAGCAAGTATGCACAAATGATATAGGAACAAACAAGGTATTTCCTCTATCGAGTGGTAAACCCACGATATAGGTCGATGATGTCTGGTTTCAGGAATGAGATATGTCATATAAGACTCCAGGTCTTATTTCGACAATATAACATCATGTCTAATACATTTGATACGATAGTGTTGTCATGGCGGGGAATGATATATCCCTAGATCAACACGGTAGACATGTTGTCATGGCGGGAAATGATGAATCCCTAGACCAACATGGCAGGCATGTTGTCATGGCGGGGAATGATGAATCCCTAGAGCAACACGAAGGATAGTGTTTGGTTTCAGGAAATGAAGCATGTCATGTAAGACACATGTGTTGGTCTAATTTCAATAATGCAACATCATGTATAAGACAATTGATTGATTACCTGATCGTGTTGGTTTACGACCGGTCAATGATCAAGACCATTGATTGTGATTGGATCATTTGACAAGATTGACTTGACTTGATTCGCATGGATTAAGGATAGACTTGCAATTGGATATGGTATGGATATGGATATGGATACAGATATGAGATGCAATTGGATATGGTATAGATATGGAAATAGATATGAACTACAATTGGATACGGTATGGATATGGATATGGATATTTGTCACCTTGATATAACAAGTATTTTAAAGCGCTTTCATCATTGGGCTTTATTATGTTGTAAGAAAATACAAGCATCTAGGTATAATTAAACCGAGATGACCTGAGTATCACTTACATGGATTTTGATATAGCAAGTTAATACAAGCATCTAGTCAAACTTGAATCTAGATTACCTAAGTACTTCTTGCGTTTCAATAGACAAGGATTGCCCCTTTTCATGTTTAGACCTCGGAGTCCTCGATGATCTTTTGTTGATCCTGTCATTAGACAAAAGTCGTCACATTACTAATGTTTAATCCACAAGCAACAGACAAAGAAAATAATCATGCCCCCATCATAGCATCTCTAGCTTTTGGCATCCTCGAGTAGCATAGAAAGGCATGATAGCATAAATCAAGACTTTGTAAGTTAATCTAACCAACACAAAACATTCTTGCATTTAGATGTGTTTATTTCTTGCCATAATTTGAGTAAAAATCATTTAGAAGGCCTTGGGTGTTTCAGTATGGTGCATTGCTTTGTTTAGGACAGGTTGATATTTTGCGTCAAGATTTTTGCTATTTTGAGAAGCGTGCTTTGCTGCGTGCGCTTGTCTGGTGAGAAGATTTCACAATCCTTATTGGTGAGACAGACCCTAAGGGACTGACCTAGTGCCTCGGGGGCACATTAGAATAATGGCCTTGCCTATGTGACGACGCAGAGGCAACGTAGTTTAGGGTAAACCCTAACGGACCTAAGACCTAGATGATAGACAGTGGAGCGGACTCTGACAGACAGAAGGATTAGACCTGGGATGGATGGGAAAGTGGAGCCTCGAGGGCGCATTAAGAATGGCCTTACCTATGTGACAACTCAGAGGCGACGTAGTTTGACTTTGACCATGGATGGACTAGAGGATATACGACAAGATATGAGATGGACAAGGAAGCCTCGGGGACACATTAAAAATGGCCTTGCCTACATGATGACGCAGAGGCGACGTAGTTCATGGACTTGGACCATGGATACCGACGAGAGACACTATGTTGGGCTAACATGATGGATACGATATGGGATAAAACCTTGGTTGACAAGGCCAACAAAGAGATAGAGTATCAAGCCATGATAGGTTACTGTCAGGATTTTATATTGGACAGATATGAATCGAAAATGGGACACGAGTGAAGGAAGAATGGACCTGAGGTGATTGGTTTCCCAAAGATGGAGAAGGCGGTTTTATCACAAGTAATGCCTATTTACTAGGTTTTCACCACTTGTTTTTATTTGCGCGAAGAAGCCAGAAAGTAAACATGACGCCTGTTTGTCAGGTTTTCATCATGATACCTATCCAAGGTGCCTGTTTGCCAGGTTTTCACCAAAGGATAATTTTTTGTATTTTTTTCTGATTTTTTGATTTTTTTTGTATTTTATGCCTCTCCTTACAATGGGGTTCTCCTAGGTATAGAACCGACGAAGGTGCATGCTATTGATTGGGTCATTGAACAGCTCACCCTCTAATGTTGCCAACTGATATGCCCCCGATCCATAAGCAGCTACAATTACATAAGGCCCCAGCTAGTTGGGTTCGAACTTGCCCTTCTTTTCCCTATCCTGTTGATTGTGGGGATTTTCCTTAAGGACCAGATCTCCAACTTTAAAGATTCTTGGACGAACTCTGTGGTTACAGCTTCTTGACATCATTTGTTGATATGCTCTGAGATGGTCAAAGGCTTTCTGTCTCCTTTCCTCTAGCAACTCTAGTTCTTGTAATCTGGAGACTCTGTATTCTTCATCTGATATGAGACCTTTTAATGACACCCTGAAAGATGGCAATTCAACTTCAATGGGAAGGATAGCTTATAAGCCATAGACAAGGGCGTAGGGTGTAGCACCTGTGGGAGTGCGTATACTGGTTCTGTAGGCCCACAGAGTGGGATTGAGTTGGATATGCCAATCACAGCCAGCATCGTTAACTATCTTCTTGAGAATTTTCAAGATGGTCTTGTTGGATGCTTCAACTTGACCGTTACCTTGGGGGTAATATGGTGAGGAAAAATGGTGTTGGATTTTGAATCGATCATAGAGTTCTTGGACATCCTGGTTTTTGAAGGGTCTTCTGTTATTCGTGATAATGGATGAAGGAATTTCGTATCTGCAGATGAGGTAATTCAGGATAAATGAGGAGATTTGTTTACCTGTGACAGTGGTGAGGGGAACAGCTTCAATCCACTTGGTAAAGTACTCAGTGGCAGTTATGATGAATTTGTGGCCGTTGGATGAGGGTGGATGGATCTTTCCCACAAGGTCAAGTCCCCATTGGCAAAAGGGCCAAAGTGTCATTAAAGGTCTCAATTCTTGAGCCGGTGCATGTATCAAGTTCCCGTGTATTTTGCACTGCTTGCACTTCTTGACAAACTGATATGAATCCATTTCCATGTTCAGCCAGTAATAACCCAAGCGCATGAGTTTCTTGGCTAAGGAAGGACCACTAGAGTGTGTTCTGCAGATCCCTTCGTGTACGTCTTGCAAAGCGATTATGGATTCTTCTCATTCTAAACAACAGAGTAAAGTACCATCTAGACCATGTCGGTATAGGGTATCGGCAATAATGGTATAGCGAGAGGTTTGGCGTATAAAGGTTCGTCGTTGGTTTGAAGATAGGTCAAGTGGGAGGGTGTTGTCCTTGAGGTAAGTATAAATCTTACCATACCAAGGTGAATCAGATCCAACTAAAAGGCATATGGTATGGTTCTCTGGAAGATCATAAGCTAGTTGTTGAATAGTTTCTACTAAGAACTCGTACCGTGACTCATTCTCTGGTATCTCAAGAAGGGAGGCAATGGTCACCATGGCATCTGCTGCTTTGTTCTCAATTCGAGGTATCTGCTCAAAAGAGATGATCACAAAGTATTCTTTAAAGTCATCGACCATTCGCTTGTAAGGGACAAGCTTTTCATCTTTGGTTTGGTAATCATCATTGACCTGATTTATCACCAGTTGAGAATCACCATAGACATGTAGCTCTTTGATTTTCCACTCTGTTGCCATCTTGATACCAATGAACAAGGCTTCATATTCAGCTATGTTGTTGGTGCATGGGAATAGCAAACGGTAAGATTTCAGAATGGTGTTGCCATGAGGAGTTACAAACAAGATTCCTGCCCCTGATCCATGGTTTGTGTAGGACCCATTAAAATAGAGCTTCCAGGGATGTGTCGATATGTTGAATAAGGATTCATCTGGAAAGTCAAATTGCATTGGGGTGGTTTCCTGTAGTGGTGAATCTACTAACTGATCAGCAATGACTTGCCCTTTGATAGCTTTTCTATCTACATACTCAATGTCGTATTCGCTTAGGAGCATTACCCATTTGGCTAAGCGACCTGTGAGAGTTGCTTTGCTTAGTAGGTATTTTAGTGGATCTAGTTTTGCAATAAGTTTGACTGGATGTGCCAGCATATAATGTCAGAGTTTTTGTGAAGCAAAAACTACCGCAAGACATGATCTTTCTATCTGTGAGTATTGCAATTCATATCCCACTAATGTTCGGTTGATGTAGTAGATGGCTCTTTCTTTATTCTTATAATCTTGTTGTGCCAGAAGAGCCCCAAGAGTTGTAGGTGTAGTAGATATGTAGAGTATCAGTGGTTTCCCTTGGATAGGAGGCATGAGAATGGGTGGATTCATGAGGTACTCTTTTAGTTTGTTGAATGCTTCTTCACATCTCTCATCCCATCTGAATGGAATGTTCTTGTGCAGGAGATGACTGAATGGTTGGCACTTGTCTGCCAGCTGGGATATGAATCTACGGATTGCTTGTAGCTTTCCTTGTAGTGATCTTAGTTGTGTAAGAGTCTTAGGAGGTGGCATGTCCGTGATATCCTTGACTTTTGCGGGGTCCACCTCTATTCCATTTGCTGATACAATAAAGCCTAGAATCTTGCCTGAGGTGACTCCAACACACATTTCTTTGGGTTCAACCTAACTTTGAATTGCTCTAATCTCTAAAAGACCTTCTCTAACACGTCCAGATGTGATTCCCTTATGAGTGACTTTGCTAGGATATCATCTACATAGTCCTCCATTGTTACATGCATCATATCATGGAATATAGTTGTCATAGCACGTTGATATGTGGCTCCTGCATTCTTTAGCCCAAATGGCATGACATTCCAACAAAAAGTGCCCCATGGACAAGTGAAACCTATTTTATGCTGGTCTTCTGGTGCTATCTTGATCTGATTATATCCTGAGAAGCCATCCATGAGAGATAACATGGTATGTCCTGCTGTCAAGTCGACTATGATATCTATGTTTGGCAATGGAAAATCATCTTTGCGGCAGGCTTGGTTTAGATCTCTAAAGTCATTGCATAGTCTGACTTTGCCATCTGGTTTGGACACTGGTACAATGTTGGATATCCACTCTAGGTAGTCTATTGCTCTGATAAATCCTACATCCAACAACTTCTTCAATTCTTCTTTGACCAATAGTGCTATGTGCGGATGCATCTTTCTAAGCTTTTGTTTGACTGGTTTCACACCTAGATCTAGTGGAAGATGATGCAGGATCAAGTTTGAGTCTAGCCCTGGCATGTCTACGTATGACCAAGCGAAGTTGCCTCTTTTTTCCTTGAAGAATGGTACAAACTTGGTCTTTTCTGGTGGAGTAAGAGATTTAGCAAAGTGGATGATCTTAGGTTGTTCCTCTATTCCAATGTTAACCGGTTCTGTAGGTTCCACCACAATCTGAGACTTCTCCTGATGCATGTCACTAGGGAGAGTGTCAAGCCTTCCATTGTCAGGTGCCACAGTTGGGTTTTCACCTTCGGATGCGTCCTCTCTTTTTATTGTTTTGGGACCTGACACTGCCGCAAAATAGTTTTCATAGTCAAATCCAATTTTTATCTTGATATTTTTGTGACTGGAAGGCTTGGCACCCTCTCCAAAGTAAGCCATGGTATTAAGTTCAATAGCAAAACTAGCTTTATGATCTCCTTTGGTAGGTGGTCCCTAAGTTCCATATAGTCAATATAAGCATCATCGTTTTGGAACATATCTAGTTGGGGAGTTCCTCGTAGATCCCAATTAATAAGCTCAGGATGCATAAGGGGGATCGAATCGGAGGATAGACCTAATTCATTGATAGTGTGAATGGATACGCTAGGAGTATAGGAATGGGTGGTGCTCGGGATGGTACTTTCCTCCAAGTTGTTTATTGCAATGGAACTTGAACCTTTCTCGAAAGCCATAATCTCAGAGATGGGCAAATCAGACTCTAATGGTCTATTCGGTAGTGTTTGTCCCTCATGGTAGGGGCTAAAATTTTGGATGGTATCGACCTCTTTGTCGTCATAGGAATGTTCTGTTAGCTTGTCCCACTCATATTCATTAGAATCCATGTCGCTGTCCTCCTAGAGTGTTTGGATCATTTCTACAAGACAAGCATTTTCTTTAGCCTTGCCCTTGCCTTTGTATCCTAGGCCACTTGTGTTTCTAGCCGATGAGGATGAAGAAGGTTGAATAGGTTCAATGATTCCTTCTTTTCTAAGGCCAATGGGGCCTTGTCCTTCATATCCCATTCTATGTAGGATAGTCTCGCCTCGCCCATAGAGTTCTGTTGGGAGTCTAGGCAGATTTTGTGGTGTATTCTCTTCTTTAGTATAAAGCCATTATAGGATGTCTCTTTCTTCTGTCTCATTGGATAAGGTCCCCCATTTTACAAAGGGAGCTATGGGAGCTATAGGAGGAGAAAATGGCTTTAGAAAATGCTTGGGTCAACCAAAAGATCTAGGAGACAAAGGCATCTTGGCTAGATTTAGGCTGTGCTCTATGGAGTATTCCCCCACTCCACTTTCTTTTATGGTAATTTTTTGCTCTTTGGGCCTTAATGAGGAGGCTTCAATGGTATGATCATGCTGCGGGATAGGGGATATATATGCTCTATTATTTGGTATGATGTACTTGGGTTTTACAAGGATAGAGTTGCAATGCTGATATGGGTCAGGGTCGCCTTGGATGGTGACTTGTTTGCCATTGTGCAAGAATTTTATGCACTGGTGATAAGTAGAGGGAACAACCTTCATGGCGTGAATCTATGGTCTCCCTAGAAAGATATTATAAGTGAGCTCCCTATCCAGGACTTGACACACAACATCTTTTATTACTGGTCCCACTTGTATGGGTAAGACTACTGTTCCCTTTGTGATTCCTTCTTCCTTGTCATACGCTTTGATGGTAATTTTCCTCCTTGGATCAATTGCATTTTTGGAGAACCCCAATGCAAGGACCAACTTTAACGTGCAAATATTTAAACTGGCACCCCAATCAATGAGAACCCTCTTGATGCGGTGCTTGTGAATGAAGGCGACGATATGTAGAGGGGTGTTATGGGGTTGAGAAATGGATTAGTCAATTAAGAATAATAAACCCAATACATCAATGAAATATGCAAATAACAAGAATAAATAAATAAAGTACAAAACTTGTTACCCTGCGGCTTCCATTGTTCGCCTATCTATTCTCGACCTTGACGATGAAGCCCTCAGAAGCAAATGCTCTTTTGCTTGTTGACGATGACAAGAATGGAATGGCTAAGATATTTTGTGTGATTGAAGATGAGCTTCAACACACTAATGATGGAGGATATGGGATGATATGATGAGGAGATGGGAGAGAAATTTGGGCATAATAAGGATGCCAGAAGAAGTTCCCTTGAAGGAAATTGGGCATGATAAGGATGCAAGAATGAAGTCCCTAAATTGCTTAGAGAAGGGTCTCATTTATAGATTTTCTAAAAAGGGAATGGAGGGTGAGGATTAAAAGTTGAGATCAAGGGTTCTCATTATTTGTGAATTTTAAATTCATAGTGGATGAATTAAAAATTTATTTTTGGGAAGAGTGGGTTATGACAAGTTGAATTTTTAATTCACCTTAGTGGAGGACAAAAATGAATTAAAAATTTATTTTTGGGGAGTGGAGGACAAATTGAATTTTCAATTCAATTAGTGGAGGACAAAAATGAATTAAAGATTCATTTTTGGGGAGTGGAGAATAAATTGAATTTTCAATTCAATTAGTGGAGGACAAAAATGAATTAAAGATTCATTTTTGGGGAGTGGAGGATAAATTGAATTTTTAATTCAATTAGCGGAGGACAAAAATGAATTAAAGATTCATTTTTGGGGAGTGGAGGATAAATTAAATTTTCAATTCAATTAGTGGAGGACAAAAATAAATTAAAAATTCATTTTTGGGAAGTGGAGGGTATTAGCTAATTAAATATTAAAAATATTTAATTATATGTGCAACATGGTGAGGTGGAAGGGATGAGGTGGATGGATGAGGTGGATTGATGAGGTGGATTTGATGAGGTGGATTTATGAAATTAGGAATTGAGATATTAGAAGAATTTAGGGAATTTAATTAAATAAAATGACTTTATTTAATTATGGGGTAATGAACCAATCAAATAAACTTATAATATTTATTTAATTGACAAAAGAAAATAAGAATTAAGATAAAAATTAAAATATTTACTTAATTCGACATGAGCCAATTTTAGGTGTATACACCAACCAAGTGGAAGATGTTACCTTTTGTTTGAGTACTGGACGCAATCTATGTTCCAGAACTTTCAAAGATCTTACATTTTCTATTTGTGAATCGGAGATCATAGCCTTTATCCACCAACTGTCCAACACTGAGAAGATTGTGCTTCAGACATTCAACATACAGTACATTACTGGTTTTGTTCTTTCCATCAAAAGAAATAGTTCCTCTACCTCTGATTCTGCCAGGAGAGTTATCACCAAATTTTACCACTCCTCTTCATATCTTTCCAAATCTATGAACTTATTTTTGTCACCTATCATATGGTGGGAGCATCCACTGTCAATGACCCAGTCATCCTTTTCTTCAACTTGGGCAGCCAAAGCTCTTTCTATCATTTTACGATTGACATATTCAGAGGGCATTGGATCTTCTTCCTTGATGGCAATAAACACCCAGTAACTTCTGGATTTGTTTCCTGTCTCTGATTCATCATCTGTTACTCCATCATCGTCATCATCTTCATAAACATAGTAACACTTCTTTTGGAATCTTGATTTGTTTGGATTTGCCCTTGAAAATCTTTCCAGACACCTTGAGGCAAAATGACCAATCTTATTGCAGTTGAAACATTTGAAGGGCAATTTTTCTTCATACTTATCAGATCCTCTTAGCAGTCTTTTTGCAATAAGGGCTTCAAGTTGAGCAGCTTCTGCTTGATCTTCTTCCAGATCTTTGCTTTCTTTTTCATACCATGATAGTTTCTTTGAGGAGTTCTCTCCTGGATCAAACTTTTGTTTGCCTTTTACAGAGGTACTAGCTTTGAATGCAGATTCGGTCTTGGGGGTGCATGTCCAAACTCAGCAAATTCAAATGTAGCTAATTTTCCAACTAGTTGATCCCTTATGA
The DNA here is from genome assembly GCA_027924645.1 of Cunninghamia lanceolata. Lineage (NCBI taxonomy): Eukaryota > Viridiplantae > Streptophyta > Pinopsida > Cupressales > Cupressaceae > Cunninghamia > Cunninghamia lanceolata. Next base: position 9,420,567 of record BSBN01000082.1, read on the forward strand.
TATTTGAAAAAGATCTAAATTCTTCAATAGCAACAACCTTATATTTGTAAGAAGGAGGTAGGGATCTGAGAACTTTGGCAACAATCTCATCTTCATCCAAGATTCCACCAGCACACCTAATACCACAAACAAGCTCATTTACTTTGGGCATAAATGTAGTGATATTTTCATTTTCATTCATCTTTAGGTTTTCAAATTTTCCTTTCAGACTTTGTAGCTTGGCACATTTAACATATTTGTCTCCTTCATGCAGAAGTTCCAGTTTTTCCCAAATCTCATATGCAGTTTTTAAATCTATAACATTTGTCAGCTCTAAATCAGATAAGGCACTTAGTAAAGCTTCTTTAGCCCGAAGATTGTCTTCAACATCTTTTATCTCATCTATACTTGTCTGGCCATCCTTTGGAGGAACATACTTCTTTGAAGCCATGATCCAATATTGCATTCCCATACATTACAAGTGACATTCCATGCAGCTTTTCCAAAGAGTGTAATTGGTTCCATCAAAGCTCAGACTATCCTTCTTGTAGGAAGACATCCTGGATCTTATCACGCGGTTAAGCTTTTTTAGAGGAACTTGGCCTCTGATACCAATTGTTAGTTTCAAGACAAACAATTGAGAGGGGGGGTGAATCAATTTTCTCAAAACTTTCTTTTATTAACCACTTAAATCCTTCTTGTTATTCAGCAGCATAATAATAAATCAATCATGGAAACACAATGCAACAATTCAAGAGCAGAAACACATTAACACATATGACACCAAAATTTTAACGTGGAAAACCTGGTTAAGGGAAAAACCACAGGGTGACTAACCCAAGATTGTATTCTCTTTTAAAAGAATAAGAAGAACAAATGGCACATGCCAATTAGGTCTCACTACCTGAGCACACTGCTCACAAGAGGCCCACTGCCTACAAGAGACACATTGTCTACAGAATAATAAATATTACATACTTGAACTGAAGAATAGCATCTTCACCATGCTTGAGTCAGTTCCATTTAAGCTCGACACTTCTACTCTGCCTTTCGCTCTTCTCCTCTTTACCACACTCTCATCTCCACCAAGATACATTTGAAATGACATTACAACTCTTATTTATACAAGATATTGACTTTCGGATAATCATCAATGTCGGCATACTTTACAGAAAAAATACAAAAATACAACTTGATTTATTACAAAAGACGTCATGCAAATCACCACACTATCGGCCACATATATCTGGGACTTAAATCTTCTTTGAGGAACATGCCATCCTTCGCAGAACATCTTCAAAATCATCTGCAAGATGTGTAGATCATCTGGTCGGCCAAGTTTAGGAAGAACATCATCATCTGGAAGTAATTCTTTAATTTCGAGCTACATCTTCAATGCAGACCACCAACACAAACTGGACACGATCCAGAGACCCCCACAAGCTTGCCTGGATCACCAAGAACATTCACACTACTTGTGCTTACTGAAATCATTCTCTTCTTCATCTGGAACCTCAAGAACATAGTATGTCATCACTGTCATATTGGAATAGATGCTTGCGGACCTCCAGACCATGAACTAATTGAGTTGTCAACTCACATTGACTTCCTAAACACTCCACCAAATCTGTAGAACAAGATATTGCATTTCTAGATCTCACTGGACCTATTTGTGTCACTCTGTCACCTCTGAGCATTTGCGAGAACCAGTTTTACTCATATGGCCACAACTTCTTCAAATCTTCATGCGAACCTCTCAAATCTTTACCAGATCACCTTTAGACATATATCTACAAACACTTTGGTGTGCATCCTCTAATCTTCATCTTAGCTGGGATCTTCACTTCACTGTCTTCACTATTCTTCTTTGTTTCTGATAGGACTAATTTTCTCAATATCCTCAGCATACAACTCATCCAATCCTTGACATCAATGCAATAGGAGTATGTTGACATCAATGACAACACTGGTAAGGCCCATACTTGCAACACTATAGTCTCAGGTAGCCGATGTTACTACAGAGAGAGATACATAGAGGTCCCCCATTAAGCTGCAGATGCATAGGTGGGGGCATTATAGGCAGAGGTTACTTGGTTCTAGGGGATGGTATCCAGCACCAACATAGGCTAGATTTACTCAGACTCTTAGCAACATATCCAACAGTTACAGGATCAGCTGCTAAAGCAGCGTTCTAGAACTGAGTATTATTATGGTGCTTATTGTACAGTGGTTCTAGAGGGTCAGCAGGTGCCTGGCTATAGTCAGAGGAGAAGCTCTAGGATGTCTAGATTGTACAGGTCTAGGAGATTAGTGCAGTTAGTGCAACAGCCACAGGCACCTCCTTAATAGCAGTCACTGCAACAGCCACCTCAGCAGTAGCAGCAGTCGTGTCCTGGGTCTCCTACTGACTTTGCCAAGGGGTCATCATCCCAAGGTTGATAGTTATATATATGATGTATTTTGGCCCTTGTGGCAATTTTGTATCATGACATTGTATTATTTTGAACGATGCATATTTTGGCGGTGATGTACTTTATGATATGATGGTTTATGATATTGATGGTATGATGGTGTATGCATTATCATGTTTTTATAGGTATTTATATGACGTGATGTGATGGATATTTATGTTGTGATTTATGGATTGTGATGTTATGGATGCATTTATGGATGTGTTTATGGATTGTATAGATAGACAGATTTATGGTTATGGATGTTATTTGATTATGGATGCATGTATGTGATGATATGAATGGGATATATGCTCAAATTAATAAACATATATTATGCTTGGTTTTAAAAAATGAAATGGATATGCAATGGATAAATGGATTATGATGTGGATTATATGTTATGAATGCAAATGGATGTGAATGTGAAATATATGGTCAAATTAATAAACATATATTGTGAATGGAAATGGATGTAAATGTGAAATATATGTTGCAAATGGATGAAAATGTGAAATATATGCTCAAATTAATAAACATATATTGTGTATGATGAACAATGGTTATTTAAATGATTTAATGAAATAGATGAAAAAAATCGATTAATGATGATGATGATATTTAATGGATATACAATGGTTATGGTAAAATGATGAAATGATTAATGGAATGGTAATGGATAAATGTGAATGGTTAATGATAGATGATTGTGCAATTGAAATGATTAATGAAATGGTAATAGATAAATGTAATGGTTAATGAAATGGGCAAATGATATTAAGATGAGAAATGGGATGGGTTGATGTAATAGTTGGATGTCATGATACATGTGATGTTCGTAAAACCCTGGGCGATGAGGTTAGGTGGTGGGGATAGGTTTAGGGATGGTTGGGATAGGTTTAAGGATACTAGGTCACTAGACGCCATGTTATTAGAGGGGTTTTGTTAGGATGGGTGGAGTGTGAAGAATGAATTCATTGGGAGGGGGATGTTAGAGTGGGTGAATGGATGGGGAGTTGAATCATTTAAATGCTAAATCCAGATATTACATTGAATGGGTGGTGATAGAAATGGAGATGGATAAGCTAGGCAAAGTACTTACTGTACATTATTGAGAGAATTTCTAGGTTTATTATAGCAAAATAGGATATTTTTCACCAAGATATGAAAGGAACAAGGTGATGATATATATCCATCTTTACATGGACTAGACTCACAAACAATAGGTTGACTTTATGTGTGCCCAAAGTAGTATAACCTTGCCTAGATGAGGGAAGGGGACTCTTAACATAAGTTCCCTTGGTACATAGAAGGTATGATTAACCTTATATGCAAATGGGAAACACTATGCTAGAACTGACCCTATATTCAAGATATGAATACTATTCTTGGAGTAATGAAATCAACCCACAAGCACAGCATACAAAAACAATGACCATGTCTATTCTAGGTGTTTTCTGCCACATACCCTGATATAGTGAGATCAAGGTAGTTTTGGAATGATTCCTAGAACAAGACAAAAGATAAAAATTAATAATCAAAAAGACTAACAAATTACACAAACAACCATTGTATCGCTTGCCAAGATAAGTATTGATGATGGATTTTTCCTATTGTAGGAACAATATATCCATTAAGGTGAGAACCGATTGGATGTTGGATAAGATTCGAAAGGTGGGCATAAGGATAGCAAGGTCATGTGTGATGATTATGGTTAGTTTGTTGATTGATGATTTTTGCGTAGGATGTGATGTTTTGACGTTATGCTTAGCATGTGTATTGTTTGGTGAATTTAGTAATCTCAGAAGATAGGGTCCATCCAACGAGTTGGATGGGTGCATCTTATATACCTGAGTACTGGATACTTCCTTCGTATTCCAGACTACCTACATACCCCGTGTCCATGGGATCAAGGTATTTTAAGATGCGGGTGAGATGAATATGTAGTTCTGGTTTGACTTGATGATGTGAGAATGGTTCGAAATGGGTGTGATGATGGTGTAAGATGATGTGTTGTGTGGGATGGTGATGTTGGATTATTTTTGTAATTTTTTTATTTTTGTGTTTTTTTTGGAATTTTGGATTCTTATATTATTTTTGGGTTTTTTGGATTGATATGAGCCGTACAAGAGAAGCATACAAGGATCCTCATTCCATGGATCAGCTTTGGGTGGGTGATGGGATTTGATGTTTTAGAATTCCAAGCCATGGGATGTGTGTGATGTGGAATGTTATGATGGGTAAGAGGACTTATTAGATGGTAGAACCGGCCACTACGCATGGCGCCTAAGATAGGTTTTTGCCATGGTACTTATCCAAGGCATCACCAAAGTGATTTTCACCATTGGACGACTTCAGTGCACTCTAGTTTTTTTCTTGATTTTTTATTTTTTTTGGATTTTTTGACTTTTTGTATTTTTTGATTTGGGATACTTGATGAGTCATGCATAGAACCTTTTCAAGTGCAGGATGTTCATAGGCTCATCTAGAGGCTACCCCTCAGGTGTTGCCAATTGATATGCTCTAACCTATAACTAGTTGTGATGACATATGGTCCCAGCCAATTAGGCTTGAACTTTCCTTTCTTGGTGCACTCTTGTAGGTTTTTCTGATTCTTCATAAGGACAAGGTCGACTATCTCAAACTTATGATTTTTGATCTTTTTTTCATAGCTCATGCATAGGTGGTTTTGATAGTCTTGGAGATGATTAAGAACATCCAAGCATTTCTCATCTAATAACTCTAACTCATTCAGTCGTGCCACTCAGTACTCCTCCTCGGTGATTATATTCTGCAATGAAATCCTGAGTGACAGGAGCTCGACCTCAATAGACAAAATGGCTTCGGAACCAAATACTAATGAGTATGGTGTAGCTCCTATGGGTGTGCAAATGCTTGTGCGATAGGCCCATAGGGCGAGGTTAAGATGAAGGTGTCAGTCACGGTCGGCTTCATTAACCATCTTTTTCAGTATGCATAAGATGGTTTTGTTAGAAGCCTCGGCTTGACCATTACCTTGGGGGTAATATGGCGTGGAAAAATGGTGTTGGATGTGGAATTTCTCACACAGGGTACAGACTTCCTAGGTTTTTAAATGGTTTTTAGTTATCTGTGATGATGGAATAGGGAACGCCATAATGGCATATTATGTAATGGAGAATGAATTTAGCAATTTGGATGCTTATGGTAAAGGTGAGTGGAATGGCTTCGACCCACTTAGTGAAGTATTTAGTAGCGGTGATGATGAACTTGTGACCATTAGATGAGGGTGGGTGAATTTTGCCTACAAGGTCAAGTCCCCACTGTGAAAAGGGCCAAGGAGTTATTATCAACTGTAGCTCTTGTGAAGGTGCATGAATGAGATCGCTATGTTGCTGACATGGTAGACATTTCTTCACAAATCAGTAAGCATCTCGTTCCATGGTTGGCCAATAGTACCCTATCCTCAGGATTTTCTTTACTAAGGTAGGTACACTAGAGTGTGCCCCACAAATGCCTTCGTGTACCTCTTGCAAGACCACTTCGGCTTCCCTAGAGTCGAGACATCGTAAAAGAGCACCATCAAGACTTATTTGATAGAGGGTGTCTCTTGTGAGGTAAAATGGGAAGCTCAGTGGATGAAGCTTTTACTTTGTGTGGATGATAGGTTTGGTGGGGTGGGATGATGTTGTCATGAAGGTACATGTAGGTCTCTTGATACCAAGGAGATAAGGGACCAACAATGTCGCACACTAGCTCTGATTGTGGTACATCATAGGCTAGCACTGGAAGTTCTTCGACCAGGAACTCACACTTTTTGCTATCCCTTTTCATGTCCACCAAAGATCCTATAGTGGTCATAGCATCTGCGGTTTTGTTGTTTAACTTAGGAATTTGTTCAAAATGGATCTCATGGAAATAATCTTTGAAATCATTAACCATTCTTTTGTAAGGCAGGAGTTTGTCATCTTTTATCTTGTATTCATTGTTAACTTATCTGATGACTAACTGGGAGTCTCCATAAATTGTCAGCTTCTCAATTTTCCACTGAATGGCCATGCCAAGTCCTGTGATGAGGGCCTCATACTCTACTATATTATTTGTGCATGGAAATGTGATTTTGTAGGATTTACAGATAGTGTCTCCTTGAGGGGTGACAAACAAGATGCCTGTCCCCGAGCCACGATGTGTGTAGGATCCATCAAAGTACATTTTCTATGTATCCGTTGTTGGCACTATTGTCAATATTGACTCATCTGGAAATTCTGCAAGCAGTGGTTGTTCTATTGGGATTGGTGCATCAGCCAATTGATTGATGATCACTTGTCCTTTAATGGATCTCCTTTCTGTATATTCAATGCCAAACTCACTTACGATCATAACCCACTTAGCCATCCATCTTGTAAGAGCTGCTCTACTTAGTAAATATTTCAATAGATCAATCTTGGTAATGAGATTGGTCTTATGGTTGAGCATGTAGTGTCTTAACTTTTGGGAAGTGAAGACAACAACGAGACATGCTCATTCAATTGGAGTATAGTTCAGCTCATATGTCACCAAGGTGCAGCTGATATAGTATATAGCTCTTTCCTTTCCCTATTCATCATGATGTGCTAACAAGGACCCTATTGTCGTTTCTGTTGTTGAGATATATAGAACGAGGGGTTGTCCTTGCTTTAGTGGAATAAGGATGGGAGGGTTAGCAAGATATTCCTTCAGCTATTCGAAGGCATTCTGACACTGATTATCCCATATAAAAGCTATATTTTTTTGAAGAAGATGCTGGAATGGTTAACACTTGTCGGTAAGCTACGCTATGAAATGATAGATGGATTGAAGTAGCCCTTGTAAGCTTCAACGTTGTTTGAGTGTCTTAGGTGGAGGCATCTCCACTATAGCCTTGACCTTGGTAGGATCAACTTCGATTCCTCTTCTCGAGATAATGTATCCTAGGAGATTTCTGGAAGTGACCCTGAAGACACATTTCTTGGGATTTAGCCGCACGTTGTATTTCTCTATCCTGTCAAAGATTTTAGCTAACACATTTAAGTGCTCTTCTCTAGTTTTGGACTTTCCCAGTAAATCATTGACATAATCTTCCATTGTGTTATGGAAAAGGTCATGGAAGATGACTATCATTGCCCTCTGATAGGTAGCTCCTGAATTCTTCAACCCAAAGGGCATCACAACCCAGTACTATGTTCCCCATGGACATCTAAAGGAGGTCTTATGTTGATCTTCTTCGACTATCCCAATTTGGTTGTACTCGAAAAATCCATCCATCAAGGATAACATCTTATGTCCTACGGTGAGATCCATGATGATGTCTATGTCAGGTAGCAAAAAATCATCCTTAGGGCAAGTTGTTATATGGAGCCTAATCAGACTTAGAAGTTAAATTTACCCCATTTTTATCGGTGCAGTTTCCCCTCAAATTCCTACGGGGTCAAGGGGCAGCACCCCTGGCGCGCTCCTTGTCATGATACAGGGTGGGGTCGAGGGGCAGCACCCCCATGGGGGCTCAAGGGCAATGCCCCTAAAACCTCACACGATTTTTTATTATTTTATTAAGGCGTTGAGAGTTATTTTTTCATTGGCTGACATTAAAAAAACCCTATTTTGTAACTGATAAAAGTCGTGATAAAATGTCTAAGGGTTAGGATTTCTGTTGATATTATATTGTAGCATTTTTGCAGCGGTATTGAGTTGCAGGGATTGTTGGTTGTAATCGGTTTGATTTATTGGATAATAATATTGGACTCTCTATTTGGTGGATGGAGCTTGAGTTTGGGTGAACCACGTTAAAACTTGTCTCTCGCTGTTATTATTTCTGTGTATTTTCATTCCTCTGTTTAATCTTTATTTGCATTTAATTGATATCTTCTGTCGGCTAACCCTAACATAATCCTTGTTAAGGTCTCTGAAATTTATGCAGCAACAGATGCCCCCAGTGACTTTGGTTATGAGTACAATGTTGGATACCCATTCAAGATAGTCTATAGGGAGAATGAATCCCACATCTAGGATTTTCTTGAGTTCTGCCTTGACGAGGAGTGTTATTTGGGGATTCATTTCTCTTAGCTTTTATTTTACTAGCTTTGCATCAAGATGCACTACAAGGTGATGGAGAACTAGAGTGGGATCTCATCCCGGCATGTCAGTGTATGTCCATGCAAAGTTATGACTCCTCTATTTGAAGAAATCTAAGAAAGCCTCTTATTCTTTTGTTGTGCGGGATTCTACTCGGAATGTGATCTTGGGTGTCTCTTCTATTCCTATATTCATCTCATGTGATGCTTAAACTAGGATTGGTGATCTTTCTTGATATAGCTCAGATACTTCAGGGAGGTCCATCCTCTCATCTCCTAGTGCCTCGTGAAGGTTTTCACTAGGTGATACGTCCTTTATGTTGATTTTTTCTTCATCTGAAAGTCCCACAAAGTGGTTTTCACTAGGGGATGTTATTTTTATTTTCATATTTTTGTGAATAAGAGTTTGGATTGTCTCCCCAAAGTATGCGGAGGTGTTTAGTTCCATGATGCAGTCGGTCCTGTGATCTCCAAGGGGAAAGTGATCTCTAACCCCCATCATTTCGGCTATTGCCTCATCATTTTATGCGATATCAAGGATGGGAGGTCCTTATTGGTCCCAATCTATGAGTTGGGGGTAAATAAGAGGTAGGTCATCAGATATGGATGGCATGGCATGGTGGTTAAGGTGTAGATGGTGCATATGGATGATTCAAAGAGCTTGGCGAAGTCATTGAAAGAGTCTTGATGGTCCTCTTCATTGATGTTATATACTGCAGGGAAGGCCTTAGCAACCTCACTTAAGATACACTCAACATCGGTGGGGGTAGACTCTTGTTTTTCGTACCCTAACCCATGGAGATACGGATTTCTTATTGCTTGGATGGGCTCTACAATTCCTTGTTCATGAAGGCCTATGCTGCCTTGTCCTTTGTAGCCCATATACTTGACAATTTTGAGACCTTTTCCATAGATCTCGGTTGGGAGAGTAGGAGTTTATTGATTTTATTCCTCTTTATATAACCAAGAAAATTTATCTTCGAGAACATCTTGTTCAAGGAGGTGCTTCTTCTCAAAGGTGGGTGACAGCTTGCACTTGATGACTACCGTAGGGACTTCTTCTTCTTTAAGAGCACCAAATGTCTTAGGAGATGGTAACAGTCCCACACAAAACATGATGTGTAGGTCAGACTCACCACATCCCATGTCACTTATCTTGATCTTGACCTCAGGAGGAGGGGATGTTTATGATGTGTGTCTGATGTTGGAAGGATCAATGTATGAGGTGGATGATGTAGGATTGGCATGTGAGGTGGATTTTTTGGTGGCATTGTTGTAAAGGCAGAAGATGCGGTCGTTCCCTTCCAAGAAACTACAATATTAGAAAGGACGAGGGTCAGCGTAGATGGTAATTTTCATGTCATTATGGGGGAACTTTAAGCATTGATGGAAGGTGGACAGGACGGCTTGCATGGCATGAATCCATGGTCGACCAAGAAGAATATTATATGCGAGGTAAAGATCAAGCACTTGGCATTTGGTCTCCAAGATCTTTTGTCCTACTTGAATAGGAAGCTTGATGGTGCCTTAAGACAATCTTTTGGTGTCATCATAGCCTTTGATGGTTATACATTCACTAAAATCCACAACCACATCAGAGTATCCCAAATATTTTAATAATTTTAGAGTGCAAATATTTAGGCCGGAGCCACCATCTATTAAGACTCATTTAATGATATGCTTGTGGATTAGGACTTCAATGTGTAAGGCTTCATTATGAGTGGCATTGGATGCAGGTAGATCTTTTTCCAAAAATGTGAGTTGATGGGGTGAGGCAATGTGACCTACCATGGCTTGGAATTGGTCAACATTCAAATTGGTAGGGAATTGGGTTTCCATTAAGGCTTTGTCGAGGACTTCCTTATGGAGGGGAGATGTGCAGAGTAGCTCGAGGATGGAGATTTGTGTGGGGTTTTTTCAACGTGATATAAGAGGTTGTACTTGTGAGCGGATGGTGGGTTTGTAGGTGCGGATATAGAGGGTTCGTCATTGATAGGGGCTCCACGAATGGAAATGCGTCCGCGACGAGTAGTAACGGCGCAATTTGGTGTCTTATCTCTAATAGTGATGGTGTTGATGTGGTTGGAGTAATCTTCTATTCATCCTACAACAGAGTTGAAAGAAGAGGGAGGTGGTATGACATTGTATGTTTGGTTGGAAGAGGATGCTTTTCCTTTGTTATGGTCAGGAAGGTGATCCTTGTATGCTCCTAAGTTGGTATTGGGTGATTGTCTTAGAGGTTCATCAATGGTTATGTCACCCTTATCAATAAGGTCTTGTATACAATTCTTCAACCTCATGTAGTTAGATGTCTTATGCCCTTCCACACGATGGTATTCAGAATAGGCATTCTCATCAAACCAAGAGGGTTTAAATTAATTTTTGTCATAGGGTCGAATGGGGGTAATGTGATTAAAGTCTGCCTTTACAAGGTTATTCAAGACATTTTCAATGGGCTCCCCTAAAGGAGTGAACTTCCTTTTAGGGTTGTTGTTTTGTCTTGGTGGTCCCTTAGGAACATTGACATTATTATTCATGGATGTACTTAGTGGGCTGGGATTTCGTACATTTTGGATGGCTTTCACGTCGGTGACGTCGTCATTGAGGGTATTCTTTTTCTTACCCCAAAAGTTAGGTTTGTCGTTGGATTGTGTGTTGTTGTTCGTATGGGAAGTGTTGGTGTTATTGTTGTTGACCTTGTTGTTGTTGTTGGTCTTTTTGTCATTGTTGTAAAGTTTTATAGAGCCTTTAGCGATAAGGGCTCTTTGGATGGTCGTTCCTTTGTCTATAACCTCTTCAAAGGTTGATGCGCATTGGATTTGTAAATGGAATCCCATTTCTTGGTTAAGGTTAGTCACAAACATAGTGACTAGTTGTTTTTCGGGGATGGGCCAAGGGAGTTTGCTTGTTAAGCCTCTCCATTTTTACAAAAAGACAATGAAGGATTCCCTATTCTTTTGTTTTGTGTTGAAAAGATTGGTCATGGATATTTCATGCTCAAATTTATAAGAGAAATGGTTCACAAACTTCTCCGCGAGCTCATGGAACGTCTTAATGCCGAGGGAAGATGAGCAAACCATTCAGTAGCTTGACCGTCAAGGCTCCTAGGAAATAGTCTCATCAAATAGGTATCATCATATAGTACTTCTAATCAAGCTATATAAAACTCCCTAAGGTGTTCCCCAGGGTCTCCCTTTCCTTTGTATTTGTCAAATTTTGGCATTTCAAAATTTTTAGGAAAGGGGGGCATGTGTAATGTTCTATTAAATGAATATGGGAAAATATCCTTGAAAGAATATTGCTTTCTTTTGTTTCCATGTTGTATGTCTTCAACCTTTTGGATCAATGTTTGCACAATGCTAGATAAATCTTATGCGGGTGGTGATTCTAGAATGTAGGTTTGTTGGTTTTGGATTAATTGTTGGAGGAAAGGTGGGAGTTGATGTTGAGGTGGATTTTGGTTTTTCAAGGTTTGGTTTTGATTTTGGTTTGTGAGGTGTTGGTAGGCGAGGAGTTGTTTTAGAACATGTGGTGGAATTTGTTGGTTTTGATTAGGGTCATGTTGTATGGTTTGGATGGAAGATGTGATAGGTGCTTGGGAGATTGGATTTTGTACATACGTGAAATTGGATGAGGGGTTATTACATGGGTTGTTGTTAGGGATGTTGGATGTGTTGTAGGGTGGTTGTGAGAAGAATTGGGTCATGAAAGCTATGGTGTTAGCATCGAGTTGAGGTGCACTTGTGGACGTACTCACGTGGATGATGTTGTTGGGAATGGTAAGGGTGATTTGTGGTGTAGAGGTAGTGATGGTAGATGTCAACATGGTTGAGACATTTGTGTAGTGAATGTATTTGTAGGAGTTGAGGATGTGGTCACATTTGATGCTTGGGATGTGCTAGGAATGTTATGGGAGGTGGATGGTTGTGACGATGTGTTGACGTTAGGTATGGTGGTACCATTTTGAAGGAGGAATTCAAGATATCTATTGGGATCTGATTTTAGGACTCTATCGAGTATGTCCATGGAATCGGCAACTTGTGTGAAGTCTAGGACATCTTGATCCACTTGGTTGGTGTTGGTTGGTGGTGCTTGTGGTTGGACAGGAAAAGGATTTATCATAGTATTGGCATCTAATGTTGGTAGTTGTTGGACTACGGGGATATTATTTTGGTCGGTTTGAGGCATCCCTATGCCCATGTTGATTCTAAAAGGTTCCATATCTTTGTTCTTCCTAGCTTGGCACCTTGTCAAGGGCATACAATGGATTTGGGTGTGGATTTGGTTGGATGGATGAATATCAAGACCTTAGAGAATAGATTTCAAAAGTATTAGACCCAAGGATAAATGATGATGAGAATATGGTGAAAGGGAACAAAGATTTAGCTTTAAGAGAATAAAATCTCAAAATTCTAAACCTAAGGATGAATAATGATGTGGATATGGTATGGTATAGGTTTTAACTTTAGAGGATAAATCTCAAAAGTTACAAACCTAAGGATGATAAATGACAAAGGTATGGGGATGGTGAGTAACCTTAGATGTTACAACCTCAAAGATAATTGATTTTCAAAAAAATTGGACCAAAGGGGTGAAGAGTGAAATGGATTGGACAAATGGTTTGGGATGTAGGTGAAGAATGATTTTAGGATGAATTTGAAAGGGATGGTGATGTGACTAATGTAGTCTTAAGATGGTTTGGATAAATAATCAACCAAGGAAGACCTTGGATGATTTGGCTAAATGGATTTTAGATGATAATCAACTAAGGGAAACCATAGGTGATTTGGATGTTTTGGATGATTAAAGATTTTGATGATATTTGGAAAGGATGTTCAAATCAAAAAGTGAGCTTGACTAAATCTAGATCCTTGGATTATAAAAAGGATGTCCTTCTTTACTTAAGGTAGACTTATGACCTTAGGCAAAGAAGGGGATGACTATTTTACTTTAAGGTAGACTAATGACCAACAAGCAAAATGAGATAGGATGGTAAGATCTAGATTTAATTTTTTGCACAAAAGTTGATTTGAAATAGGGTTTTGGATGTTGATCATTGTTTGGATAATTTTGGATTTTAGATTTTGGATGATTTTGATTTTTGGATAAGATGGATAGAACTTAGATAAGGTTGGGTGGATGTTGGATTTGAAATGAATTTTGGAATGGATGGATTAAAGGTCCAAAGGTGAAAACCAAAATGTAGGGTTAGGTTGGATTATTTGGAGATGCAAGGGATGGATTATGGTTAGGCTTGGTGATTGATTAACGATATGAGATGAAGGGTCCAATAGTCAAAGTGATTATCTCTAAGGTCAAAATGGAAGAATATGGATGAAAAGAGGTTGTGGATGATGGTCAAAGGTGGATTTATATTTTGATGAATTCTGACAAGGTGACCACAAATTATGACTGGGTAAGGCTCAAGGATTCTATGACAGTTTACCAAACATGTGTCAGATTTAGTCTCCAGATGGCATCAATTTTCAGTGATAAGGCATCAAAACAGAGTAATATGGTGCCAGGAATCAAGAATATGGTGCCAAAGCAGTGTGTTATGGCGCCAGGGAAAATGGTGCCACAGGGGAAATTTTAGGCGCCAAACAGAGGAGTTATAGCACCAAAGTGAGGCAGTGTCTTGGATTTTTGTCTAGGTTTTTGCAATTTTTTGGCAAATTTTGGATTTTTGGTCTCAAACATTAGATTTTGAAGGTCAAATGGTTGATTTGGAAGGACCAAATGTTTGATGGTTTGGTTTTTCAAATGGTTCAAGTGGTTTTGGATAATGTCAATGAGATTTCTTGGCAAGCATACAAACAATCCAAACAAGAGAACACAATGGCCAAATGTTTGATAGGAAATGTAAGCATTATGTGTATGTCCAATAGCCTCTCAAGGCCAAATTTCCACAGGTATAGACACAATCAAATACACTTGAAAACAATGCTTAGTCTACCTACGGTCAATGGTGAATGGCAACGTGTTCAACCCATACTTTGAATCTCTGTCGACTCAAATGTCATCACACGTAAGATGGGTGTGTACATTCCTTTGTCTTTGCAAGAGAGGATAGGTAGGGGCCTCCAGGACTGGAAGGATGACCCAATCACCCTCTCCTTGGAAAGACAACAAGTGACTTATGTTAAGCCAAGGATTTCTGTCTCATCTTAACGGAGCCTTATGGAGACTTATACAATCTTGGGGGCGTTCTACCCTTGCATTGAACAAGACACCAATAGGTCAATAGGGTAGGCTTCTAAATTAAGGTGTCTAGTGGAAATTCAGGGACTTGATGCTTATTCATGCGATAATGACTCACTTAAGAGACTATCCCAGCCACTTACATCAATCCTTTTGCAAGGAGAGAATGGGGTTGATGTATCACATACACAAGCGTATAGATATCAGGGAACTGTCAGAATAAGAATACTTCGCCAAGAAGTATTCGGCTTTCGCCTAAACCATTTGTATAGTGGACCGAATTGAAAGCACCGCTTAGAGTCATCCCTTGGGGTGAGTACCTCTTTTCCCACCAAGGCAGGCTCTCCTAAAAAGATAAAAATAAAGATTGAACAATTTCTCTTACACCCAAGATCCTTTGAAAGGCAAGGGGAGAGGATACTTTTGTTCTATCATTTGGGATCCACTTGACAAGCATGTGTAAATGCACCAAACACACCAAACAATTTAAGTTCTTTTTAAGCACCAAATGAAATGTTCCTAAGTTTTAGAACACAAGTTCATTTTAGGTGCACCAAATCAAATGTTCCTAGGCTTAAAATGCAACACACAAATAAAGAACCCTGTAAGGAAATGTTAGTAGTCTTATGTTTTTATTTTTGGCAAGCGTTCCTTTTCCCTATAAAATGTGTTAACAACCTACACAGAGCCCAACAAGTTATGAAAATGGTGCCAAAATAGAGAACAATGGTGCCACGAATCATAGAGATGGCATTAAAATCAAGCAAAATGGTGCTAAAGAAACACTAAACAACATATAGACTGACAACAGGTAACAAAATTAAAATAGTGCCACAGATGAGTGAAATGGTGCCAATACTAAAGATAGCACTACAATGTGTTAAAATGGCATCAAAATTTCAAAAATTTGTGTCAAAACATGTTTATACCTGTGCTTACCCTGTTACTGGACCAGATGGCGTCAAACTGTGTGTATATGGTGCCAAATCGTGATAGTCTTCCTAAAACCTTCTCAACAAAGATGGTTAGTTGGCAATAAATAGACAAAAAGGGACTAGGAGATCCTTCATTCTTCTCCAAAAAGTTAGATTAGAGCAATAAAAATTGTTGGTGTGAGGAAAAACAAGTTAGTGTTAGGCTAAAAAGCATATTTTAATCATTTCTAGAAATTTTTTGATATTATGCCCCCTTACACCTGTGTATTTCTATCAAAAACAGAGAGCAAAATGTTCTAGAATCTCCTAAAAAACCTCAAAAATGCATTAAAAAAGTTTCTAAGCCTAACAAAGTCCTAAAATGCCATGAGATATGGCACCAAAATATATGAAAATGGCACCAAAAATCAGAGAAATGGCACCACTGTGTGACCGGATGGTGCCAAACCAAGAGCTTTTAGTGCCAAAACCCTGCAAACACGTCTCTTTTCACAAGTCAAGCAAAGAAGTTAGTAGCTTCAGACCATGGGGGTCCCACCAGGTGTGCCAAATGAAGAACAAGAAAACTTCAAGGGCTAAAAACACAAATAAAATTCATAAAACACACACATTTATACCTTTGAGTCTTCCTTCTCCTTGATAAGGTTGAGAGCTTAGCACCCACAAGCTCTAGTTTTACCCATGGCCATATCTTCAATGTGAAATACTCTCAAAAACTCAAATGCAAGTCACTATAGCCTACCTCAAGATGAGGAGATGAGAGAAATTTTAACATAATAACACTACTCACAAATTGGATGATCAAATGGCTTGTGAGAGCTTGTATTTATAGGTAAATTAGAGGGTTGATACAATGGTGGAAATTCAATGTTGAGATCAATGGATGAGGTTGATTGCAAGATGGAGGGCTTGGATTTGATCAAGAAGATTGGATGGATGAGAATAAAAGTGAATTTTTAATTCACATTGGGAAGGGGTTTACATTAATGAAGATTTGGACAAGTTAGATGAAGAGGATAAAAAATGAATTTTTAATTCACACGGGAAAGAGTCCCATTAATGGATACTAAGACAAGTTAGGTGTGTAAGAGCTCATTTAATGGAGTTTAGGACAAGTGAGAATAAAAAATTACCTTATGTGGAATAAAAGTTAATTTTTTATTTGTGAGGTGTGGGAATGAGTGTTAAATGAGGTTTGACCAATCTAATCAAGAGGATTAACTTAATTAATATGGCTGGAGAAAATTAGTAGATGGATTAATTTAGGGGTTAAAATTAATTAAATAATGATTTATTTAATTAATTCAAGTCTAGGGGTCATGTAGGCTAGGGTAGCTAATTGAATAATAGGCATTTAATCAACTAGGTTAGGGGTGGGCTAATTAGTAGGCTTGATTATTCAGATAAACACAGTTTATCTAATTAATTAGGTTTAGGTAAGTGGAGAATTTAACCAAATAAATATTTGTCATATTTATTTAATTAACTGGACTAATGTTAGTAAGTGTAACTATTGAATTAATTCAATTAATTCAATTTTAGGGATTAAATGATGAAGAAAAAGTGAATAATTCGGGTGTTGGATGAGGTAATTAATTAAATAAAAAAATAATTAGTGATATGGGTGATGTTGGAGATAGTTAGACGGTTATGACATTTTTAGGTGTCTACACTAGCAATCTAGTCTATCATTCCATATCATTCCTAAGTGACATCAACTTAAAGTCAAGTCCTCTACATCTGTAGTGACTTGACTTAATTGTTATCCTTGAATGTTAATGTGAAAAGAGGGTTTGATTGAAACTACCTTAACCACACTTCAACCTCATTCTTTTTTTCCACATAACATTTTGGTGAACCTGTGTTTTTACTGAACTTGCATCTTGTTGAATGTTGCAATCAGTCTTTGCATTCATACATATCATATTCATCATCATACATTAAAAAATCTTGCAAAAATTTGAAAAAATTGAAAAAAATAGGCATTCTAGGCTTGCATTTTGGCATAGTTTTGGATATTTTTTCTTTGCATATCACAAAAGCATTTAATTTTATGATATTAACATCATATATGAGATAAATTATAGTATTTCATCATTTCTTGATCTTTTACCCTGCATTTGCATATCTCATTCGCTAGGGTTTTATTTAAAAGTTGAATTTTTCATATAACCTAGTCTTAGCAAAAACTAGGGTTTGTAGACAAAATTTTATTTTTAGATTTTGCTACTCCTTTTCAACATTCATTCAAATCTGATTTTGAAGTGTAGTGTTGGATTATAGTGCATACTTTTGCATCCTAGCTTTGAAACTTTCAACTTTGACAAAATTACACATTGTGTATTTCAACAAACATAACTACATTACTCCTTTGGCTTGTTCTATTAGTTTGTGCATTGAGTGTTGTATGCTTTTGTATGAGTTGCATAACCCGCTGCCCTGATAGAAACATACCTTTAAGGAGAAATATTAGATTAATGGGTTCTAGTGCTCCCAATAGCAACGGTGTACTAACATCAGAAAATCCATTGAATACTTACTCTACAAAGAGTGAAACACAAATTTTGCAAGATAGCATACCTCCTATAGTTACAATGGAAGAAAAAATATTTCATGACTTTTAAGATCCTATTGATGTAATAACACATGTACCTACTGAGCAAATTCAAAAACTTGATAAAGAACTAGCTAATTTTCAAGCGTTTGTTGAAAAAGAAAGAATAGTAGAAGTTGTGCCTAGTGTTCATAATTTAAGAGAGTTGTTAAAAGGACAAGATGGTGTTAACATGCTCCATGTCTTAGCTCATATAGTGAATTAGAATGTTATTCCAGTGGAGAATTACATGAATGTCATTAATAATGTAACGTCACCGAATCATACACAGTTACCAGCACCTATACTAACTACCAGCATATCTACTTTCACATCATCAATCCTCACTACTAATGCACAATCTTGTAGTAATGCTACCACTAGTATGGGAATATCTAATGGCACTAAGGTACATAATTGCAAGACTGTGGGATTTAATTATCAAAACCTAACACCTAGGGTGACTTCTTATGCGAATAATATCTCTCAACCACCTCTCCATTCCACCTATTCTCAACCATCTTCCTCCTACAATTGTTCTTAACCACCTTTCGTTACCACTCATAACCAATCACCTCAAAATTTAATAACCACAACTTCTAATTCTTCTCAACTACAAATTGCATTACTGAATGATGTCCTCTTAAACCAACTCTTGCAAGGCATGACCTCTTTACAAGAGAAAGTGACAAACTTGACCAATGCCTCTTCTTAACCTAGCATACCAACATACCAAGCTCATAGTCCTTTATCATTTTCAATCCTAAGAGTTCAAATGCCTAATAAGTTTGAGACTCCTCACTTTGAAAAGTACAGTGGTAAAGGTGATCCTAATACTCATGTGATAACATTCATGGCTATGCGTAGTGATTTCTTCTTTGAATAGGACTTGTTAGCAAAACTCTTTCTGTGATCCCTCAAAGATACTGCTTTGGAATGGTTTTTCTCATTAACTCTGAATTCAATACATCCTTTTCTACATCTTGTTGATCAACTATTACAATATTTCCAAGAAAATATAGGACCTTCAGTCTCATTGATTCATTTAGTTCACTGTAAACAAGGTCTGAAAGAGAAGTTAACTGAGTACATTAGTCGATATCAAGCTCTCTTTGCACCAATACCTGATTACAGATGAGGATGTTTAGAAGGTGTTTATTATTAATTTACAATGCAACATTCGTGATAAAATTCTCTTGATGAAGTATAACTCCTTTCAACATTTATGCATAGCCCTTTGTGATTACCATCTTTCGTTTAGTCAGTATGAAAATCAAAGCTCATCGGCTCAAGTTGGTCAATCCACGGCTGGATCATCTCAAAATAATTTCAAGAGGAACAACAAGAGCTTTATTAAGGTAAATGTACATCATTCAAATAATTTTCAATCACAAGTCTCTGCTATTAGTAATCCTAAATGGGCACCTTTTCAATTCAAACAACAACAAAGATAGTTTACTCCATTGTCTGAATCTCTTCAATCAATTATGAACCAAGCAGTTAGTAACAATCTTTTGAAACTTCCTCCCATAAAAAAATTTGATAATAATAGGATACAAGGACCATCATTTGATGCTAATGGCTTTTGTCAATGTTTGGGGTTAAAAAGGAGGTGGAATGTTTTAGGTTTAGTTAGGTTTCAAAGGCTAATCCTCCCTTTTCACCACAACCATTCAAGGGCATATCAACCGAGTTGAATCTCCACTAGTAGGAGCATTCACCTATTAGGTTAGTCTGCCACTTGGAATGATGCGGAAGCTCAGATGTATCACACAATATCTCAATTTAGTGCTCAATTTCACTTAAAACCCTAAATATACAAAACAATAAGCAAATTATCAAATTACGACAAATCCTTTCAAACTAAGGTGAAGGATAGAGATATTTAACTCACTATTTTTTGAAGTTTCAAAAGTGGAACAGTCAGGGACATTGGGACTAGCGCCCTAGTCCAAGGTACAATTTTTGTTGCAGAATCTAAATCCTCTTTTGACACTAATCTGCACTGTATCTTCTATTTTTGCTCCTAGAAAAGTGGACACAGGGACTAGCGCCCTTGTTCCGAAATGTTCACCGGAGTCCTCTGTTTGTCAAATCTTGAATCTTTGTTGTCTGCAACCTCCTTTTCACAACTCCACTCTGCGAAACTCAGTACCTGTAACCTGCAATCACAAAGGAGTGTGGGAGGGGGTTGAGGTGTTTAGAGGCTTTCCTCGGTCAATCCCTAGAGAGACATTCAAGTCTTTCAAACACCGTTGTCAGATAAGAGTGCGTATCCCAATGGGATAGAGGCAAAAATCTAAATGATAAATGATTGAAAACACAATTGATATCATCTTGAAGTGTAGATCTCATGGAAGGAAGATGCTCTTCATGCCATGAGAAGATGGAGTCAAATCTACAAACACAAACACAATAACAATTCTCTGCTCTGCAACACAATGAATATTTTGAATGTTCTAAAATCACAAGTATGCATAAAGTCCATCTAGTTTGGAAATGAAATGTAATCGTGCTTATATATGCAACTACAAAGATTCCCGCTAAGAATTTTGTAATTCAAACTTGAGATGTCGGCATAGGACATAAATAATGGTCATAAAACTAACATTTAAATTTAGGGCATACCCAAAATAGGGTAGGACTAGGGCACTAGCACCCAAGTCCACCCCTTTTTTTCTATTTAGTGATCATTAAAATAGCACCCCCTAATCCCATTTGCCATAAGACTTTGGGGTTTTCTCATCGGAAGTTAGAATCAATATGCAAGATGCTCTAAATGCAATTTAAAGACTTGGGAGCTAAACCTTAAGAGGGAAAAGCCCCTAAGGGGACATTTTCCAACATAACAGTCAGTATCATCAATTGGTTGGACATGAATTGAATGATGTATGCGTCTAAAGCATGAAATTCAAGACCTCATCGATTCTAATATAATATAGGTAACTGGAGTGAATGACAATAGAAATAAGTCAATTGATCCTCTGAATCAGAATTTACAGATCTTTACAATTCCCTTCCCTAAGCATAGCGACAATAATATGGTAGAACAAAATGCAATGGAACAGATTGACAATGATTTTCTTGACTATGATGAAATAATTGGCATGATAGAAGTGGATAAGGAGAAAGTTGAAGACTCACCTCGTCCACAGGGAAAAGGTATCTATGTTGAGGTTCCTTTGTTGTTATCCCTTCAAGGATTGGGAGATAACCAATACACACTATATACAAAAATTGAACAACCTTGACAAGACATTATGATACAAGAAAAGGTTGTCATGGTGTAAAATATCCCATTCTGCTGCGAAGGGCTCATTCATCAAAATAAGAAAGTAAAGGATCAGAAAAGAATAAGGCAACTATCATCAATGGGAAATAGTAATGATTCCCCTCCTCACAAGCAACAAAAGATTTCAAATATATAGGACCTTGAGAAACAAGCACCGCATTATCATTCTAGAAATAAGAATCAATCAGGTATGAATTACCCACACTTTTTGTTGCACTTGATAGAGCACATTTCTAAGATACTCACGAGTTCAAGCTCCTCTTATATATATATGCTATAATATTGTGTTGTGTTCCCTCGTGTTGTGTTATGTATTGTTTAGGTCTCCTAGGATGACCCTTGATACTCTTGTAAGGTCAAGGATATCGGGAAACCACCTCTGTTGTGATCATTCTTCTATTTATTTCATCATTCTTCTATATTCCCTCTCCTCTATTTTATTGTTGTGTATCATGCCTTAGGGGCATAGCATTGTGGAGGGTGTTTTGGGGGCATTCTCGTACGTGATGTTCCTAAGGCACTTGTTCTCCTCTCTCATTTTTTTATTATTTACCTTCTTCAGTGGTTCTACCTAGTCGACGAATGACGAAAACAAATAAATACTAATACAAACCATGTGTCCCTCTAGCAAGTAAGCAAAAATGGACCTAGTCCATATATGAAGATGGGGTTGATATATATATCCGACGCTTGACTTGTAGAATCACTCCGTGTGATATCATGTTGTTTTATCTCTTCTAACAAACCTTTGCAATACGGTTGCTCCGTGCACTTTGGATTGTTTTGCATGTCACCTTGTTGTTACACTCAGTCTTGAGATACCTGCAGTATAAGCCCAACATCTATACTCAGATTTGAACCCGTTAGTGTAGACTTGGTTTCTTGAATTTGATATAATACATGCATAGATTTCATAATGTGATATGGTTGTTATCTTGTTATCTTAGCATATCTTATCAATGTGTATGTGGGAACATTTGGCGATCGTGGCACATGTCACCTCTGGGGGCATGGGCTTTGTGAGAGCTCTTGTTCCCTTGTGTGTTTTCACTCTACCTTAATGTGTTTGATACCAGTAAGTGACATCAACCACCTAAAGGTGGGGGCATATATGATGGTATTTGTTTGATAATTTTCGTACTAACGAAATGTGTTTATAATCCATCTTTGTGAGGATGGATGGTGTATCTCTTGAGCTAGTGCACATCCTTATTTAAATTTCAAGCAAGAAAGCCCCCTGCGTGAGGCAAGAATTTTGTATCTTTTGAGCTAGTGCGTATCCTTTTATATAAAGCCCTTCTGCGGAAGGCAGGATGGTTTATCTCTTGAAATAGTGCACATACTTTTATATAAAGTCCTCATCAGGAGGTGGGGTTGGATCTTGAGCTATCCCCCCTTAAGTGTATCTTTGGTGGTTGTTGTGGCATAAGCCCAATCGTCAGGTGTGTTTGCAGCAAGTTTTAGATGGTGGAACTTAGCAATAAGCTTCTTCCATCGCCCATGATTACTATGTTTAAGACATATAGTATGTCTATGGCATGCTATATACAATGCTCATGTATTCCGCGTGTCTTCTTTATGTGTCTTCCCCCTTGTGTGGTTTCAAGGGCGTAGTGATGAGCTCCCCCCACACTCGGGTTTTATTTGGCATGTCTTCCCCCTTGTGTGGTTTCAATGGCATAGCGATGAGCTCCCCCGACACTTAGGTTTTGTATGGCGTGTTTTCCCCCTTGTGTAGTATCAAGGGTGTAGGGATGAGCTCCCCCTACATTTTGGGTTTTGTATTGCATGTTTTTGGCAATTTGAAGGGCATAGCGATGAGCTCCCCCCGCCCCTTTGTTAGATTTTTATTTCATATATGAAAATGTTATATCAATGTATTCATTATGTTTTAAGCGCTTCCTACTGTCTTCTCTGTGTTTTGTGTGCTTCTTACTATCATCATTGTGTCTTGCATGTCTTCATTATGTCTTCTAGTGCTTACCCGAGACTAGGGGCTAGAAATAGTTCCTCAATCTTTACGTGTGCCTTAGCTTCATGTGCTTAGCGTGTTTGATGTGTTTTTGACCGTACTTTAATGTATGTATGGGTTGTAAGATCATACATACATGAAAGTGGGGGCTAAATGTTATGTCGTAAAATGTCCCCCTAGGACTTTTACCTCCTAAGTTTAGCTCCTAGGTCCCCTTTATTTAATCATTCATGTGTAAAAGTTTTTCCAGAGCAAATTCCCCTAAAACCCGTGATAAATTGGGCTTAAGGGTCCACATTAATGTTGAATCATGACTAAAAATAGGCCTTTGGACTTGGGCACCCGCACCCTAGTCCAAACCTATTTTGTTAGGACCTAAATTTAAATGTATCAGTTTATGAATGTTAAAAGGTTTCCCTTTGTCGGCCTTTTCAATTTGAATTACGAATGTTAGTGGGAATCCATATAAACATGTTTAAGACTTCATTTCAACTGAAGATGGATAATGCAAACTTGTGATATTGAGCTAAGGGATTCTAAAGCATTCATTATGTTGCAAAGCAGACTTGTGTTGTTATTGTGTTTGTTTATTGCAGATTTGGCTTCATCAATCCATCCCCTCATGGCATGAAAGAGCTTCATTCTTCCGTGAGGGTTTCACCTCCAAGGTGATATCTACTTGTGTTTCAATCAATCTATCTTATCATTTGATTTTTCCTTTGTCCACCAAGGACACACACTCTATCTAACACTCATGTTGGAAGGCTTGAATGCCATTTCAGGGCTTGATTGAGGCAAGCTCCTAAACACCACAACCCCCAACCCCTCTCTTGTGATTGTAGGTTACAGGTGTGAAATTTTGCAAAGAGAAGTTGCAGGAGATCAGAGCAGAAGATAAAGATTCAGGTGTAGATTAGGTAAACAAAATGAAGTTTGGAAATACAAACTAATATGCATAAACACACAAAAAGTTATACCTTCACAATGTGACCCAATCTCATCAAAGAGGGAGAGGAAACTATGTTCCCAAGAGCTCCTAGATTAGATAAACCTATTTGATTCAAATGTGGATTTCTCTTGCTTTTCAACACAATATGGTGATAGTATGATGAAGAGATTTGAGAGAAATTTGGGCATGGTTTTGATGCAAGAAGAAGTTGTTATTCCTTCTCTCCATGGCTTAGAGAAGGGTCTCATTTATAGATTTTTGAAATCAAGGGCTCTCATTATTTGTGAATTTTAAATTCACATGTGGAGGACAAAAATGAATTAAAGATTCATTTTTGGTGAGTGGATTATGACAAGTTGAATTTTTAATTCAACTAGTGGAGGACAAAAATGAATTAAAGATTCAACTAGTGGAGGACAAATAATAAGCATGACAAAGGTTGGGGAATGGATAAGTTAGAGGTAATGATTGATTGGATAAGTATGATGGCATGGATGTGTAAGGGGATGGGGATTGATATGAGGGTAAAGGTTGATATGATGGAAGTTGGTATGATGTTGAAGGTTGATATGAGGTTGATGGAGTGGATATGTAAGATGTTGAAGGTTGGAATGTCTTGCTTTTTAGTGTGATCCTTCTCTCAATTGAAGGCATTCCCTAAGGGAATGTTGATGTCGACAAGTATTCACCGATCTTCTCGTACCATGATGGCAGTGTTGCGATCTGGAATAGATGAGCGTCGGGGAAGTCTTCATTTACTCCTTCGGTCGATTCCCCTAACCTGATGCGTGACAACTGATCTACTATTATATGACTCTTCCCAAGTCGTACTAGTCCCACACCTATCCTTGAACCCACCCAAGAACCATCACTACCTAATCCCATCACCCACCTATCCAATCCCAATCCTAATCCCACACCAACCACCATCATTATCCATCAAGAACCATCATGTAGCCATGTTCAAGAACCCATAAGTCAAACACCTATCAAATCCATCCAAACACCTATCACATCCATCCAAGCACCCACCACATCTATCCAAGTCACTCCCACTTCTATCCAAGCACATGAGCTATGTTAAGAATCAAATCCAAAGCATGTTGAAACATCAACCCCTTCTCCTAATCAAGATCTAACCATCCCATCTAATCCCATCCCCGATCCCCTCCCATCTATTGGTCAACTTATTGATCTCAAACCATCTTCTACTACCCCTTTACCATCCCCCATGTATCCTTCACCTCCATCTACCAATCCCATCCCAAATCCATCCTCCTATTCACTTGGACAAAGCACCTTCATCCATGGTAAACCCCTTGTAGGATGTGAACAACTTCCATCCACCACCATATATTCTTCTCTAATAAATAATAGACTTGCGTCTTGTTTCCAAAGCATCAAACATCCCATTGCATGTCACATGCTCCAACATATGAACTATAAAGGCAAAGACTTAGGCCTTCATGAACAAGGCATCTTGGAGCCCATCCACACCACGTTCCATCCATCCTCACATGGCCTTGGCTATACACCTCAAGAAAAACAATCTAAACATGTTGGTACCACCCACGCACCTTCCAAAATCCATTCATCCAATCCCAAACATGGTGCATCTCATCGTACCCCCAAAGCATATGTTGCCATCCCTCCTCCATCGTCATATCATTTGCAAAAGCTTGTGACCATCCATCTTCCCCCATCAAATTTACCTCCACTACTTCCAACTCCAAATATCCCTATCAAATCCACTTTACCTCCTATCCTACCAACTCCCAACATCCCTATCCACAAATCCTCTTATCCTCCTATCCTACCAACTCCAAACATCCATATCCTCAAATCCCCTCATTCGTTTATCCATAAATCCACTTTTTACCCCTCCACCCATCAACCCCCTAAAATTCCCAATCAAGACCAACAAAAGCACACATATTTCAAACATGAAGCTTCCCACAAATCCATGGGATTCAAAAATAAAAATTTGAATGCCTCAATGCATAAAGCACAAAAGCCTCAAGATATTATCCCTTCCAAGCAAAATGAAAAATCCCAAAGGCTATCAAACACCACACCATCACAAGAAAAAGTAAAAACAAAAATGGTGTGGGTCCCTAAACAAACAACACCAAACTCTAATGAGGCATCCACATCCCAGTCCACCCCAAAATCCCAAACATCCCCCTCCCCATCTAAAAATCCCCCAACACCTAAGTCCATTTGGGTCCCTAAAACCCCAAATCGACCATCCAAAAATCCCCCATCCCGATTCCCAGTACTCCCAACTCCACATCCAAAGTACAAGCTTCCAAATACATCACGCTGTGTGCAACAATTGGTCTTGGTTCCCCTCCATCACTTGACATTCCCACATACCCCCATTTCTCCATCTTTCATCCACTATCCTACATATCTTCCCCATCACATTCCTATGGTCCATGCTATTACATAATCCACATCATAATCTGCATAGTTCACATTATAATCCGCATAATCCACATAATCGTCATCTGAAACGCTATCCAACATGGAACCATCTTCACCTTGCTATGGAAACAGACGCTAGAGTCCCCATTCCATCAAAAAAGCAAAAAAATAAAAAAATCAAGAAAATAGTAAAAAGAAAAAATCCGTCCAATGGTGAAAACCACTCCTCGTGGCGCCTTGGGCAAGTACCATGATGAAAACCCCTTGTGGGCATCATACGTAATCCCTTCTCCATCCATTTTGTATCCCTACACTTGGGGGAAAAACCATACCCTTCATCCACATCCATAATATCCTTTGCACATTTTATCCACTATCTTATCCGTATCCCATCATATTCCTATCCACCATCCCCTATTTATCCTATCATTTCCTATCCATTCTATCCACTATATCCTCCTCCTTAGATCTTGATAAAGATAAGGGGCAAAATTTCAACAACATGCTTTGGAGACCTCTTGGCATACTTCCTTTCCAAGTACATCCTCCATCCCTCTACTACAACGTCCATCCATTCAAACATGAACCCATCATGCAAACTTCTAAGCATTGGGGCATATGATTCCTTGTAACCTAGCCCTTGGAGAAAATCATTCCTCATCCCCATCTCAATCTCCATCTAAATCCATTATCTCTCATCCTATTGTGTTGAATCTCAAAGAGCAATCCACATTTCATCTATTTGGGTAAATCTAAGGAGCTTGGGTGCAACTCCTTCCACCCTACTTGGATTTGTGGGTCATTGTGAAGGTATATCATTTGTGTTTTGCATTTGATTTGTGATTTGTCTTCATACCTTAGGACATAAAGAATCAAACTCAAAGCAAAGTTCATCTAAGTAGCTACCCAAGTCCAAACCTCCACAAGAAAAGCCCAAAAGCAAAATGGTTTGGGTTCCTAAGAAAACAACTAGAAAAGTGAATAAGGCATCCACATCTCAAGAATCCCAATCATCTATCTCCATCCAAAAGCCTACTTCTATCCAAAACTTCCATTCCCTTCAAAAATCCCACACGCAAAGCAAACGCACTAAAAATACTAAATCTATTTGGGTTCCTAAATCACTTCATCAACCATCTCCTAAGAAAACAACCCCATTGCTTCCTACACCACCATCCAATCAAAAGTTTCAATGTTTATCACGGTGTGTGCAGTCATTGGTCATGGTTCCCTTCCACTCCACGGCACCTCCACATAACTAAATCTCCCCATCTTCCATCCATTATCCTACATATCTCCCCCATGCTATCCCTATGGTCAATGCTTTGGCATAAACTTTTCATCCATATTCATTCCATAAGCCTATATAAATCCACACCATAAGCCACTAGCCTACCCTACCATAATTCCACATTATAATCCATTATCTACCTAATCCATCTCCCATCCATCTATCTTGCATCCCTATCTCTATCTTCCAATCCATCTATCATGATTCTCCTCACTATCACCTTCCACTAACAATCCCTCCATCTACTTATCATGTATCCCTACTAGATCCTTCATCCCCTATCCTACCCCTTATCCGCATGTATCTATCCATTTATCAAAATCTCCTATCCATTATCCTTTCATCACCAATCCCACTATCCAATCCCATCACTTTCACCTCTAGACTTGGTGTTCCCTTGTCAGTGCAAAGGCTATCCAAACGAAATCCAATGCAACCATCATAATAAATCATTCCCTTCCCAAAAAATAAAAAATAAAAAAAAATCCATAAAATCCAAAAAAAAAATATCCATCACAAAAATCCACATCATTCCATCAACATCTCATCATCTTCCAACATCCTCAAAATCACCCAAATCATCCAACATTTCATCTTCCAACATCACCACATCTATCCTCAATGAGCTTACATTAGATCCCAGCATCGCATCACCTATCAAAGCATTGTCCCTTAATAAAAAATCATCAACTATCAAATCAGCATCAACCACAACTTGTCACCATCATATCTTGAGCCAATCTTACAACATCAACTAAACATGATCCAATCATCTATCAATTCCTGCCTTAGGATATATCTTTCCTACAATAGGCAGAATCCATCAATCATCATCCATCTTGGCAAGAGATACAATGGCTACTTGTTTGGTTCGTTGGTCTTTTCGTTTTTGATTTTTTATCTCTTGTCCTATTCGAAGATCACATCAAAGCTACCTTGATCTTACTATATCATGGTATGTGGTGAAAACATCTAGAATGGGGCATAGTCTTGCTTTTGTATGCTGTGCTTGTGGGTTGGTTTCATTACTCCAAGCTAGTATTCATATCTTGTTGATCATAGGGTAGGTTCTAGCATATTGATCTCCTTATGCATCTAAGGTTCATCATACCTTTTGTGTACTAAGGACTTATACTATGAGTCCCCTTCCCTCGTCTAGACAAGGTTGAACTATCTTGGGCATGCATGGGATAATCCCTTTGTTTGCATGTCTAGTCCATGCAAATGTTGGATAAACATCATCACCCTGGTCTTCTATACCTTGGTGAAAATATCCACTTTGCTATATCAAACCTAAGATTGCTCAAAATCATTTTCAGCACAATAATCATCCATTTTCCAATCCATGTATTATCTAATCATCAATCCATCATCATTATTTCATCTCACACCTTATCCTCAACCACTTCAACCAATCCACTTCATCCATTTCGAGAGCACAACCATGTTCTTGCAACCCGCCTATCCTCTCGAGGGGACATCACCCATACCAATTATCCCCAAACCTTACTCTATTCTTCTAAGCCAAAATCTTTTTTTTATCTAATCCAACTCTATGTTTTAACTTCTTTGAAATAATGTTACTTAGCTGCAACACCATCTCAAAGAGGGGCAAATGTATACACCTAAAATTGGCTCAGGTCGAATTAAGTAAATATTTTAATATTTATCTTAATTCTTATTTTCTTCTGTCAATTAAATAAATATTATAAGTTTATTTGATTGGTTCATTATCCCATAATTAAATAAAATTATTTTATTTAATTAAATTCCTTAAATTCTTCTAATGTCTCACATAAATTAAATAATCCCACATTATTTAATTTACCCTAAATCCCCCAATCCACCTCATCTATCCACCTCAACTTTTCCACCTCACCATGTTGCACATATAATTAAATATTTTTAATATTTAATTAGCTAATATCCTCCACTCCCCCATGAATTAAAAATTCAACTTGTCATATCCACTATCCAAAAATGAATCTTTAATTCATTTTTGTCCTCCACTCCCCAAAAATGAATCTTTAATTCATTTTTGTCCTCCACTAGTTATTTAATTATGGGATAATGAACCAATCAAATAAACTTATAATATTTATTTAATTTATAGAAGAAAATAAGAATTAAGATAAATATTAGAATATTTACTTAATTCGACCTGAGCCAATTTTAGGTGTATACATCGGGATCTGAAGAAAAGAGCAGAGAATATTCCTTTATGGACTAGGGCACCCGCCCCATTGTCCTCCTGATTGTCATTGTCATAAACTCTGAAACAGGTTGTAGTCTTCATCATCTTACAGTTTTACATCCCCAACTTACAATTAGACTCAATCATTAACTTTGCATCATAATCAGGAGGATTAGTCATACTTAATTGATTTGATATTGTGGAAATATTTGATTTGATCTTTAATTATGAAGTTAATGACTGATGTTAATTAGTTTTGAATAGTAATTATTTTATATTATGGGATATGATTATGATGCACTGATCATGGTTTTGTGGTCCTGAGTGTGAACATGAAAACGTAACGTCCTTTGAAGAAGGAAGGAGAGTATCATCCTTTAGGAAGAGTTAGATGTTGGGAAGTGGGGTCAGTAGCCATCTGTGTGTTAGACATTTTATCCTTTCAAACTGTGTAAGTTGGCGTAAGTTTCGCTTCTTTTTGGCCAGTTGATTTTCCTTTTGTATTGTCATGTCAATTTAGTCATTTCAACAATGTTGCATCGACTCGACCTAACGACGTTCTTGAAATGTCAATACGAGTCAAGAGTTAGTTTTTCTTTTTGTCAGAACATTTTCTTATCGCTCTAAATATTTTTGAACTGAGATTGTAAATCCATTATTATTTGGTCTATTAAGTTTTGAGTCCTTAGTGAAGAAGGGAGAGCGATGCTCGATCCCTAAATCTCACGATGACTATCTCCATGAAAGAGGTGATGTCAAAAAATGACATCTTGGTTAATATTAGTATTCACATGCATCTAGTGGATGCGAGTAAAATTATTATAATATAATTAATAAAGTTGATATTTAATATTTTTCTATGTTATTGTGTTTGTTATTTTGATATAGTTGACATCATAACTAATGGGAGCTTCGAGCTCACCATAGACTAGCAAGTGTCATGCTTGTGCGAGCCACGATCGTGGTAGTTGGCCGAGTGGGAGAAACCACTCATGCCACCTTGGTAGAGGGTGGTAGTTTCCACGAAAATAGGCATGCAAATTAGGATGGAGTAATAATCCTTTAGTCTTCTAGAAAGAATATCATTGTTATCTTTTGGTTTTGAAGAGAAGGGAGAGTTTGAGCTCTGCACTGGAAAATATTTTCATAGCAGGACAAAAAAAGGTTGATCTGAGAACAACTCTGCATTGAAGGACTATTTATAGGTAGATTAAAGGATGTTATTCTTGAATTCGTTATGGGTTATGAGATTCTTTTCTATCGAACTCTCTTAGCATGCATGTTGTATGGAGCTCATGCTTTTATATATGTTCTATGGCGTCCTTATCTTTGACACATACTTAATGGCAGAGGCTCAAGGCCTTACGATTGAGCTTGCAATCTTTAAGGCATTTACTTTGTTACAAAGACTCAAGGCCTTACGACAAAGTTGCATTGTGCTATATATTTACTGTGTTTAAGCTTGAGGCCATACGACTGAGCTATATGTTAATGCATTCTTTGTTGTGTTTAAGCTCAAGGCCATATGACCAAGCTTTACTGTATTAGATTCTTTACTGTGTTTAAGCTCAAGGCCATACGATTGAGCTTTACTGTATTACATTCTTTACTGTGTTTAAGCTCGAGGCCTGAGGCCAAGCTATTATATATATTAAAACCTTTGTTGAGACTTCGCTTGAGGATTTATCACCGAGAAGTAGTGTATTGAAGTCTTATTTTTTTGAGCCTAGCTTGAGGCTATGGAAGACAAGCTTCAATACTTATACCATGCACCCATGCTAAAAATCATGGCCATGAAAGCTAAACTATATTGTAATGTATATTGTGCTATGTTTGTGGCTCTAGGCCATGAAGGCCGAGCTTTACACATTGGAACCCATACTGTAACCGTGGCTCGAGGCCATCATGGTTGAGCCCATGCATAAACCCCAATGTATATATATACGTTGAATAATGACGTGGCATGGATAAAAATAGGGTTAAGACTCATATAATGAGTCAAGCTTGAGGTACTCAAGGCATAAGAAGTGCCAATCAATAATGTTTATTACTTATTAAATGGTTACAGTCTGCATATACTAACACAACCATCACGACTGTGTGAATGGCCGTTATGGCCTTAAATCATAAACTGTGCTTGCAACACTCAAATCAAATGTTGATTCAATTTACATGAAAACTGATTGTGGGTAAATAAGGGTTATAAAAATAACCTTAACGGGGATAGTGTTTATCACCCAAAGCTCATAAGGTTATTTAGAGCTATTCACCATTATGAAACCATTATTTTTGGTTAAGGAAAGGTATGGCTAGAGTAATTAGAATATGATTCTAACTTATATGATAGACTAAATTGAAGTTGTGAACCATGAAAGACCTAGGGTGGTGAATATGGTTCGCTTTATGATATAAATTGATAGTGGAACGAGGTGATGTGGAGTCACTAGTTCCTCATTACGAAATTAACCCATTGAGTTGTAAACCAACTTATGATGGGAGTTGAGTGTCAAGCTTGGATGATGCATTGAATTGATCCCACTTATTCTAGACCTAGAGAGAAAGGTCAATTTGAATTTACTGTAGGACATGACAGCTTATAAGTTGAGTTAGGGTGGTGGACATACGATGACATTCATTGTGTAACGTATTTGTATGTAAATATTTGGCCAAAGTAATGCATCCGTCTTTGCATGCATTGTTGGTCCACAATGTTCCAAATGGCTTAGTGTCTCCAGTAGTGTCATACATAGTTAGAGTGGATCTATAGTTGTGTGACCGTGAGACATTAGGAAGGAGACAACACCAGATACTTAGATGGATAACCTAATGGTTCCTAATATCTAACCTTTCTGTGAAGGGTAGGGCCACTTCTAGTTAGGAAGTTGAGTGGGGGACTGCAGGTCCATGGTTGGTGGAAAAGAACCAAGATGATGCTCTCCTTCCCAAGCATGAGACAAGCTAAAGCTTATGGAGACAGATGTCATTGATTCCAGATACAATGTTTGCATTTATGACCAGTTGGTCTATTGTAATGTATGAATTGATTTTGATGCCTTGGACATAACTTGTACATGAATAGTGATGGTTACTCACTGAAGATATGTAAATGATTACTGTATTGTAAGCTTTGTTATATTCTATTTAGAATAACATGCTTAATTGATAGAATGATAATGAATCATTATGGTTAAATTATGATTTGCATAATCATATTGTTAACTAATCTCTTGATTAAGATGGATGTTTATGTTAAATCTTGTGCATTAAGGAAAGTGATGTTACATATGGTATTAGAGCTACCAGGTTCAATACATGGACCTATGAGCTCACTACTTGATGATTATTTGTATCCAACATTATGTATGCTAATGTTTGGATGTTCTATGCTAGAATCGTAAGAATTATAAAAACTCCTCGAAAGAAGGTATAGGATCATGGACGTTACCTACGTCAACAAAAGATCTTGAAGGCACGAACCTCAAGGATGAAGAAACTTGAATAGACTGGCTGCCTGGTAGGAGCATGGTTAACTGATGAGGAAACCTTTGTTGATGCCATGTAACGCATCAAGTAGGAGTTAAGGAAAGCAAAAAGGATGGCTACCCCTAACTCTACTGATGCATCAATAGGACCCTCTACCCTTAAGGCACCAGCTAAGGAAAATAATCCTAGGGATTATGATGTACCTAAGGAGATTGTGAAGGAGTACCAGTGTGTACCCTCATCTCCTAAGAGAAAAATGAAAATATGAATATGGGAAGTTATCCCAAGCTATACATGACTTGTAGTAGCAAGGCGTAAAAACAATTTTGTAATTTTGGTGGATTATATGTAGTCCAATGAAAACTGTAATACAATGGCAAATTCTGACAATCTTTCCTTTCTTCTTAAAGATTACATGAATGAGAATAGATTTGTATAATGAATGAATTAAATGACATGGAAAAACTAATCCATGATTAATCTACAAACTTTAGGAAGAAGTAGATTGCAGCAAAGGTTCATATTAGAACCAAGATGGGAGACAACCAGGAAGAAGGATATCCTTCAGGGCACTTCGAATCTAAGTTAGACCAGATCCTAACTTTATTGAAAGAAACAAGAATGAGGGTATAAACTCTCGAACATGAGGTTAGGGGCCGATAAGGGCCCAGGTGGGATACCTATGATAGGGGTGATGACGAGGAACACCATAATGACACCACCCAAAGTGAGCACAGAGAGAATAACTCCAAGGCTATGAAAGAAGAGGATAGGAGGGGCCATGTGGCTTTAGAACTATCTCAAGACATGAAAAAGATCATGACTCCTAAATATCATGGATCCATAAGTAGAGATGCCACAAAGGCATGGCTTACGGAAATGGAAAAATATTTTGAAATCAAAAACTGTAATGAGGTCACTAAAGCTATGTGGGGAGCATTGCAGCTGACAGGTGAAGCATCCACATCGTGGATGAACAAAAATATGGAACTAGGCTTGAGGTTTACAAGCCTTACGTAGGATAGGTTCGTAGAACTGTTCAGGCAAAGATGGTTGCCTCAACTATTCTATGATCAGAAACTTATAGACTTTCAGAATTTGAAACAAGATGATATGTCTGTGAATGAATATTGGGAAAAATTCACCCGATTGCTGAAGTATGTGCCACAATACTAGCAAGATGAGAAATTATGCATTTATAAGTTTATAATGGGGTTGAACGCCTAGATTGGGGGTGATATTGATGTTCATGGTCCTACTACAATGGACCAGGTCTATGAAAAGGCCATCAAACAGGAACAAAAATTGAAAGTTATGTCGGCTTATAGAGAAAGGAACTGAAAGAGATATAATTCGTCTCAATCCTCACAATCCTCTAAGAAAAAGAGGAAGAAACAAGATTATTTTGAGGAAAATGATAAGGGGGCAAAACATAAGCAAATTGAGTCCAAGGGAGAGAAAAAGGGGAATAACCACTCTAGGAAGAATGGAGACAATTCTGGAAAACCTCAGAAGAGGTGTGGACCAGTGGGAGGATGCTACACTTGTGGCGTAGATCATTACGCCAACCAATGTCCTAACAAGACATAGGGAGAACAACAAAGAGGAAACCCTCTACCCTCTCAACAAGCGGCGTTCCAGCAACACATTCATGCAGCTTTAGACAACAGGCAAGCCAAATACCAAATAACTCCAATTGAGACAACAAGTATTTTATTTAGACTTCCAATTTTAGTTTTGATTGATAGTGGTGCTACCGAATGCTTTGTTTCCCCTAAAATTGCTAGTAAAATTCCTAGAAAAGCTAGATTCGTGGCAAACACATGGTCTGTAGAGTATGCAAATCACACCAAGGCTCAAGTAGAGCAATCCCTGTTTGAGGCTAGGGTTGAACTTCCAAGATTTACCATGGAAGTAAATCTTTATGTGGCCCCACTAGGCTCATACGATGTTATCTTAGGGATAAATTGGCTATGGATACATCGAGCCAAAGTGGACTATTATGCCAAAATAGTAGAGTGTCTGGATGATTTAGGAAATAAAGTCTTTCTGCAAGGGAAACCTAGGGAAATCAAAATAAGACAAATTTCTGCTCTGCAAATGAAAAGAGCTCGAAGAAAAGGGTGCCAACTTTTCGCAGTCAAAATGGAAAAGCTTAATGAGACCGAGGAAACTTATTTCTAAGATGACTTAATGTTTTATGAATCC
The DNA here is from genome assembly GCA_027924645.1 of Cunninghamia lanceolata. Lineage (NCBI taxonomy): Eukaryota > Viridiplantae > Streptophyta > Pinopsida > Cupressales > Cupressaceae > Cunninghamia > Cunninghamia lanceolata. The sequence goes on from BSBN01000082.1 coordinate 9,456,609, forward strand.
CAAAAACTTAATGAAGTTGGGAGGAAGGAGTTCATAGGTTAGGAATGATTAGATATGGATAGGTATCCCTTCCTTAGAGACTTTGAGTATGTATTTCTGGATGAACTACTAGGATTGCCTCCTAAAAGAGCCTTTGAATTTGCCATTGATATAATTCCTGGATTGGAACCTATTTCTAAAGCCCCCTACAGAATGACTACTATAGAACTAATGGAGTTGAAAGCTCAATTACAGGAGTTGTTAGACAAAGGGTTGATTAGACCCAGTGTGTCGCCATGGGGAGCCCTAGTTATTTTTGTGAAGATGAAAGCTGACACTTTGTGGTTGTGCATAGATTACCGCATGTTGAATAAAGCAACCATTAAGAATAAATACCCATTACCTCGCATCGATGATCTTTTCGATCAAATGAGGGGAGCAACCATGTTTTCCAAGATCGATCTTCGGTCTAGATATCACCAGTTGAGGTTGAAGGATGAGGACATCCATAAGACAACCTTTAGAACCCGGTATGGACATTATGAATTCACTATTGTACCTTTTGGATTGACAAATGAACTGGCAACATTTATGAATCTTATGAATAGTGTGTTCAGGGACTGTCTGGACAAGTTTGTCTTAGTGTTTCTTGATGACATTTTAATCTATTCTAAGAATGAGGAAGAGCATTTACAACATTTGAGAATTGTTCTTTAGAGGTTGAGAGAGCATCAACTGTATGACAAGCTCTCCAAATGTACTTTCTTTCAAAAGGAGGTACAATACTTGGGCCACATAATTTCAGCTAAAGGGATAGCTGTGGACCCAACTAAAATTAAGGCTATTTTGGAATGGTCAATGCCAAGAAATGTACATGAGGTTTGAAGTTTCATGGGCCTTGCTGGTTATTACAGGAAGTTTGTGAAAAACTTCTCTAAAATTACATATCCTATAACTTCCTTGCAGAAAAAAGGTAAGAAATTCGAATGGTTAGATAAGTACCAGGAGGCCTTTGACCTACTGAAGGAAAATTTAACTTCAACGCCAACTTTGAAAGTACCTAACCTAGAGGGTCCATTTGTATTCATTACCGATGCCTCAGAAGAAGGATTAGGTGGTGCACTAGTCCAGGATAGACAGGTCATCACGTATGAATCGCGTAAACTGAAGAACTATGAATAAAATTATGCCCCACATGATTTGGAACTTGCAGCAGTCATTCATGCACTTCAAATGTGGAGACACTATTTACTTGGGAATCTTTTAAATTAAAAATTGATCACCAAGGACTCAAATATCTATTCACTCAGCCACATCTTAATGCTCGGCAAAGAAGATGGTTGGAATTCATCTTGGATTATGATTTCAAGATAACATATATACAAGAAAAAGAAAATCGAGTGGCAAATGCTTTGAATAGGAGAAGGCACATCTCCTCTATGATATCCATAAATTCTGATTTTTGGAATCAAGTGTTACAAAAATCTAAGGGAGATGAGTTTTATGAGAAGGTAAAATAAGCCTTTGAAGAAAACCCCTAGAACCCGAGATATGAAGGATTCAACCTTGAACCAGATGGGTTATTAAGGTTTAAAGGAAGGATGTATGTACCTAACTCAATAGAGTTAAGGATTATGCTATGGAAAGAGGTTCATTCTGCACCATATTCTGGGTATCCTAGAGTAACAAAGTTACTTGCTGATGTGAAACCCATATATTTCTGGAAAGGAATGAAGAGGGATGTTGCAAATTGTATAGCTGCATGTATTGAATGCTAGAGGGTGAAGGTGGAACACAATCACTCGATAGGGCTCTTATATCCTCATGAAATTCCTGAGTGGAAATGGCAAATTATAAGCATGGACTTCGTGTAAGGGCTTCCTATGTCAAGGAACATGCACAATGCTATCTTCGTTGTGGTGGACAAACTCACCAAAGCCACTCATTTTATACTTGGAAACTTGATGAATGGAGCACCTGTCATTGCTTGAAAATTTGGTCAAGAGATTTTCAGACTGCATGGCATTCCTGAGAAGATTATCTTAGATAGGGATGCGCGAATGACATCAAGGTTTTGGCAAACCTTGTTCTCTTCACTTGGAACCCAGTTGAATATAAGCTCTGCTTATCATCCTGAAATAGATGGACAAACTGAGAGGGTGAACCAAGTGCTGGAGGACTTATTGAGGATGTATTACATGGATCAATAGTACAAGTGGGAGGATTATCTTCCTCTAGTGGAATTTGCCTACAATAATTCCTATCACTAAGTTATTAAGATGGCTCCATTCGAGGCATTATATGGACGGAAGTGCCGACCCCTATAAGTTGGGACAAGCCGGAAGATAGGGTTAGCCTTGGTCAAAAAATGTTATAAGAGATGGAAGAGCAAGTCCATCTAATTAAGAGAAGGCTAGCAAAAGCCAATGATAGGCAAAAGAGTTATGCGGATGCAAAGCGCCTTGAAAGGCATTTCACAGTGGGAGATAAAGTTCTCCTAAGGGTAAAACCTCATAAAAGTTCCATTAAATTTGGAAAGATGTCCAAACTAGCACCAAGATATGTGGGTCCTTTTGACGTTCTAGAAGAAGCCAATTTAGAATACATAATTTTTCCACCACCAACACTTGCCATGATGCATAATATGTTTCATGTTTCATATTTGAAGAAGTTTAATTCTGTTGATAATCAAATTCCTATGCTTGATTGGAATACTCTATAGGTGAAGGACCCAGGAGTGGTGGTGATTGAGCCCATTAAGGTGCTTGAAATGTGTAAGCTATGCTTATGTAACAAAGAAATAACACAGTGCAAGGTCCAGTGGGACCAATATGCAGAGGAAAACGCCACCTGGGAAAATTATGATGACTTTCATGCTAGATTTCTTCGTCTTTTCTTAAACATTTGTTTTATTATGCTCTTGAAAACATTTTCTTATTATGATGATTCACTTTAAGACAATTAATCATCGGGGACGATGATTCTTATGGGGGGAGATATGTTACATCCCCAACTTACAATTAGACTCAATAATTAACTTTGCGTGATAATCAGGAGGATTACTCATAGTTAACTGATTTGATATTGTGGAAATATTTGATTTGATCTTTAATTATGAAGTTAATGATTGATGTTAATTAGTTTTGAACAGTAATTATTTTATATTATAGGATATGATTATGATGCACTGATCATGGTTTTGTGGTCCTGAGTGTGAACAGGAAAATGTAATGTCCTTCGAAGAAGGAAGGAGAGTATCATCCTGGAGGAAAAGTTAGATGTTGGGAAGTGGGGTCAGTAGCCATCTGAGTGTTAGACATTTTGTCCTTTCAAACTATGTAAGTTGGCATAAGTTATGCTTCTTTTTGGCTAGTTGAATTTCCTTTTGTGTTGTCATGTTGATTTAGTCATTTCAACAATGTTGCATCGACTCGACCCAACGATGTTCTTGAAATGTCAATATGAGTCAAGAGTTAGTTTTGCTTTTTGTCAGAACATTTTCGTATGTCTCTAAATATTTTTGAACTGAGATTATAAATACATTATTATTTGGTCTGTTAAGTTTTGAGTCCTTAGAGAAGAAGGGAGAGCGGTGCTCGTCCCTAAATCACACAATGACTCTATCTCCATGAAAGAGGTGATGTCAAAAAATGACATCTTGGTTAATATTAGTATTCATATGCATCTAGTGGATGTGAGTAAAAATATTATAATATAACTATATAAAGTTGATATTTAATATTTTACTATGTTATTGTGTTTGTTATTTTGATATAGTTGACATCATAACTAATGGGAGCTTCGAGCTCACCCTAGACTAGTAGGTGTCATGCTTGTGCGAGCCATGATCATGGTAGTTGGCCAAGTGGGAGAAACCACTCACGCCACCTTGGTAGAGGGTGGTAGTTTCCACGAAAATAGGCATGAGAATTAGGATGGAGTAATAATCCTTTAGTCTTCTCAAAAGACTATCATTGTTATCTCTTGGTTTTAAAGAGAAGGGAGAGTTTGAGCTCTGCGCTGGAAAATACTTTCATAGTAGGACAAACAAAGGTTGATCTAAGAACAACTCTGCATTGAAGGATTGTTTACATGTAGATTAAAGGATGTTATTCTTGAATTCATTATGGGTTATGAGATTCTTTTCTATCAAACTCTCTTAGCATGCATGTTGTATTGAGCTCATGCTTTTATATATGTTACTACAGCGTCTTTATCTTTGATACATACTTAATGGCAGAGGCTCAAGGCCTTACGACCGAGCTTGCAATCTTTAAGGCATTTACTTTGTTACAAAGACTTGAGGCCTTACAACCGAGTCACATTGTGCTATATATTTACTGTGTTTAAGATTAAGGCCATACGACCGAGCTTTACTGTATTAGATTATTTACTATGTTTAAGCTCAAGGCCATACGACTGAGCTTTACTGTATTACATTATTTACTGTGTTTAAGCTCAAGGCCTGAGGCCGAGTTGTTATATATATTAAAACCTTTGTTGAGACTTTGCTTGAGGCTTTATGGCCGAGTAGTAATTCATTGAAGTCATTTTTTTAGCCTAGCTCGAGGCCATGGAGGCTGAGCTTCAATACTTATACCATGCACCTGTGCTAAAACTCACAGCCACGAAGGCTGAACTATATTGTAATGTATGATGTGCTATGTTTGTGGCTCTAGGCCACGAAGGCCGAGATTTACACATTGGAACCCATACTGTATCCATGGATCGAGGCCATCATGGTCGAGCCCATGCATAAACCCCAATGTATATATACGTCGAATAATGACGTGACATGGATAAAAATAGGGTTAAGATTCATATAATGAGTCAAGATTGAGGTACTCAAGGCATAAGAAGTACCAAGCAATAATGTTTATTACTTATTAAATGGTTACGGTATGCATATACTAACACAACCATCATGACTGTGTGAATGGTTGGTATGGCCTTAAATCATAAACTGTGCTTGCAACAATCAAATCAAACGTTGATTCAATTTACATGAAAACTGATTGCAGGTAAATAAGGGTTATAAAAATAACCTTGACGGGGATAATGTTTATCACCCAAAGCTCATAAGGTTATTTAGTGCTATTCACCATTATGAAACCATTCTTTTTGGTTAAGGCAAGGTATGCCTAGAGTAATTAGAATATGATTCTAACTTATATGATAGATTAAATTGAAGTTGTGAACCATGAAAGACCTAGGGTGGTGAATATGGTTCACTTTATGATATAAATTGATAGTGGAACGAGGTAACGTGGAGTCACTAGTTCCTCGTTACGAAAGTAACCCATTGAGTCGTAAACCAACTTATGATGGGAGTTGAGTGTCCAAGCATGGACGATGAATTGAATTGATCCGACTTATTCTAGACCTAGAGAGAAAGGTCAATTTGAATTTACTATAGGACATGACAACTTATAAGTCGAGTTAGGGTGGTGGACATACGACGACATTCATTGTGTAAGTACATGTATGTAAATCTTTGGCCAAAGTAATGCATCCATATCTGCATGCATTGTCGGTCCATAGTGTTCCAGATGGCTTAGTGTCTTGAGTAGTGTCATACATAGTTAGAGTGGATCTATAGTTGTGTGACCGTAAGACATTAGGAAGGACACAACACTGGATGCTCAGATGGCTAACCTAATGGTTCCTAATATCTAACCTTTCCGTGAAGGGTAGGGCCACTTCTAATTAGGAAGTTGAGCAGGGGACTACAGGTCCGTGGTTGGTGGAAAAGCACCGGGATGATGCTCTCCTTCCCAAGCATGAGACAAGCTGAGGCTTATGGAGACAGATGTCATTGGTTCAAGATACAGTGTTTGCATTAATGACCAGTTGGTCTATTGTAATGTATGAATTGATTTTGATGCCTTGGGCATAACTTGTACATGAATAGTGATGGTTACTCATTGAAGATATGTAAATGATTATTGTATTGTAAGCTTTGTTATATTCTATTTAGAATAACATGCTTAATTGATGAAATGATAATGAATCATTATGGTTAAATTTTGATTTGCATAATCATATTGTTAACTAATCTCTTGATTAAGATGGATGTTTATGTTAAATCTTGTGCATTAAGGAAAGTGATGTTACATATAGTTCTAGATCTACAGAATAATTAGTCAGTTGGACTAGGGCGCCCACCCCAGTGTCCCCAATTTTTTTGGTTTTCGAAATCCAAATCCTAGTATGTTTCTAATCTACATTTCGTGCCTTCCCATGTGATTATTTGTCGTATTTTGTCTGTTTGCATCTGGAATCACATAATTAGGGTTTTCAACTTAATTGATCTAGGGTTTGACATATCTAGCAATCTTATGTATCTTTCCATATCATTCCTAAGTGACATCAACCTGTAGCTAAGTCCTCTCCATCTGTAGTGACTCGACTCAATTGTTGTCCTTGAATGTTAATGTGAAAAGAGGGTTTGATTGAAACTACTTTAGCCACACTTCAACCTCATTCCCTTTTTCCACATAATAGAAACTTCAAAGTTTGCCGATATCAAAGAAGACTTTACTTGAGATTGTAATGTCCCCTTCCTAGACGGCACATAGATGAGCAGTGGTTGGCCTATTACCAGGGTTCCCGTAGGTCAGCAGAGTGGTTAGGGGACCTATCCAGGGGCAATGGAGCTTTTCTAGGAGTCTTTCGAGCCCTTCAGTTTGGTGTCAGAGGATGAATACAGGAGTTGAGTTGAGAATATTAAAAGTTTGCCTTAATATGAATAGTGAATAGTAACATAATAGTGAAAAGTGAATAGTAAAAATGAATAGTGAATCGTGAAAAGTGAATAGTAAAAGTGAAAAGGTCCCCATCCTACGAAGAGACCCTCAAGGTGGGCATCCCATTATGGAGGGAATATTTTATTGTTGTTTGAGAAGGTGGGCATCCCATTATGGAGGGAATATTTTATTGTTGTTTGAGAAGGTGGGCATCCCATTATGGAGGGAATATTTTATTGTATTTTGAGAAGGTGGGCATCCCATTATGGAGGGAATATTTTATTGTATTTTGAGAAGGTGGGCATCCCATTATGGAGGGAATATAAAGCAATGTATTGGGCTCTCTTTTGGTATTCTATTATTATTTTCTAAAAACACAATTGCAGGTTTAGAGCTTTGGATAGAGTTTTCAGCAGATTGCAGCTCTTCTAAGGACAAAGCCCCTTAGAGGACAGTGGATTGGATGAAAACCCAGTTCACAAAACATGGAAATCTACTATGGGTTTCCATTTGGGCTTCATTTCAGGTTGATATTGTTGTTGGAGTGATTGCAGCAGTGGATAATCAAGGTATAATGGCAGATTGGGTCTTCTTATCAGCATATATTCTCATTTCAGTACCTTTACCAGCTGGCTGTTCAAAACAGGAGTCATTTCCAGTCAAATCCTAGCTGGGAATTAGGATTTCAGCAACTTCATATTCCATAAATTAAGCGTTGGCTTCCGGGTATGTGTTTACCATATTGGGTATTCAATTATTTCATATGTATTGGGTTTAATAGTGTTATTACAGTCTGAGTTAGTGGTAATCAGACCTCTGATATTGTAATCAGACTTATGTTTAGTGAGAAACAAAGCTTATTTTGGTGTGGTATTGCAATGTTTATTTGTTGGGTATATTTCTCTTCATTCGGTATGTGAATATTGCAATCAAATCCATTTCATATCCACACAAACATCAAATAATAAACTCAGAAAATCAGAACAACAGTCAAGAAATCAGAATTCATTAATTTGCACAACAATTGTTTGAGGTCAAAATATAAAAAAATAGATCAGAATTGGTAGGGGATCTTTCAGTGGTATCAGAGCTTTAAAATTTCAGTCCAATATCCATTAGGGATCTTTTAGTGGTATCAGAGCTTTAAAATTTCAATCCAATATCCATTAGGGATCTTTTAGTGGTATCAGAGCCATGATCTTGCCAGCCTGAGGATGTTTTGTTCAGCTCTATGCATCCTAGAGGGGTTGACACTGGTATTCAGGGTGTAGTCATGGAGGTTATTAACTGTGAGTTACTCAGAACTCTTGCTAATACACATCCAAGGATTGTACAAACATTAGATAGACTTCAGAATACCCTTGACAGAATGGATTTGGGTCGGCATAGGGATAGGCATGGCAGACATGACAGACGTGACAGGGCACATTCACGCACAGCTGATAGGCCTATGCAGCGTTTAGATGCTTCACTTTCAAAGTTTGGACATTCTAAAGAATCATCTCCTTCTACTAGCAAGGGTAAAAGGCCACAAGCAAGGGATAAACATCATACTATAGTTGATGAACTATTTATACATGGAATGGATAGAGAATCTTCACGTATGGGTGATACAACTCTTCATGAGAATGATTTAGTGTCTTCAAGTTCCAATAAGGTATGCAAAAATTTATATTATGAATTTGATAGACATGCTGATTTGACTCAAGAAGACATTAGGACAGCTTTTGGTAATGATTTGTCTACATCATCTTTGCACAAGGTTTCACTTGAGACTTCTACATCAAAGGCTAGCATAGAGCATGTTAGTGATTTGGAAAGCAATGGTATGGATTCTTTGTGTGTTCTCAAGGCATCTTCTAGTGTGATAGTTGATTCCCATAATGTCACATCACCTACACATGAAGATAAAACTTTGGATCAAGAGGAGATACATTGTACACCGCTGAGTGTTCATATTGATCACACAATAGAAGAGATTACAGTCATGGATCGGCCTATTAGAGATGTTGAAGACAAGGTACAAGAATATGACAGGTATTCTGACTTTTATGACAGCAATCATATTCCTTCACTCCATGAGGTAACAAGTTCACATAAGGATGATAGTACCATAGAGTTCTCTATAGATGGTGCTCAAAAATTGGGTGTTAAAAATAGAATTTGTGTGGTGAATTCAACTCATATGAATTCTGATTTTGTATATCAGACTTGGGAAGAATTGCAAGACTATTCAATGATGAAAGAAGATGACTACTTGCAATTGCTTAGAGATAGAGACATGGCTGTCAAGTTGGTGAAAGAAAAAGATAAAGAGATTGTTGATCATTGTCTTCTTTTGAGTATGTCCAATAATTCCTTGCATAATTCAGAAAATCAGTCCTTTATAGCAGCTACTCCTTGGGTACAAGATGACAAGGCAAATGATGTAGGAGTTGAACAAGTTCATAAAAGGATTGAAGAATCATACAATGAGGTACCTTGCAGCCTTGTGACATTTAGTGATGAAGAAGATTCATTGGAGAATCACATTCACCATGATCATATGGACGAAGAACATGCCACCACAAAGGTTATTGTTCATCAAGGTATGAGTTTATTAGATAATATTGTTTCATTCCCTCTACATCATATTGGCATGGAATCAAATAATGGGGTAGGTATCCTTGAGATGGACTTGGTTCATAAGAAGGGAAGTGATCAAGATATGTTGGACATTCCATCCATCAAAGCTATTCCTATGGAAGGAGAAGAAGCAACACTTATTGAAGTTCAGTCACTCATGGGAGTAGTAGACTCCACTCACTACTTTGATGGAGACCCCTTGTCTAGGCCTAATGTTGACTTCACTCAATGGAATGAGATTCTTGAGATGGTAGCTAACATACATGGTGAGAAGAAGGTGGAAGAACCCTCTACTATTGGCACTCATAATTTGGGTACTAAAGGTGGTAAGTTTGGAAAGAATTCAGGCTATAACAATTTTGATTTTGTGCATCAGACCTGGGCAAATGTGAAGAAGACACAAGTCTTATGTAACTACTGGGTACAAAGAGCAAGAGAAGCAAAATCAGTGGCTGCCCAAGCGAGACAACACCTTCAAGAGGTCAAGGCAACACGTGAACAACTAGAGCAAGCAAGAAGGCAAAGGGAAGCACACTTGAGATCTTTGTTCCTTCCAAAGGAAGAGTGCATGGAAGCAAGAAAGCAAGAACAGAGGTACAAGTCTAAAAATTTTAGTACACCTGATTTGTATCATAAGGATCGTGGTTTGTCTTTGTTTGAAAATGCTTCAAGGATTCAAGTAATGAAGATGGAAGGAAAAATTGAGTGTACACAGGATTCAATTTGTGGATCAGCCTTTGTTGATAACCATCCTTTCATAGGAGAAGATATGATTAAATTGGTGAAGGGTAACTCACTTGAGTATGAGGAAGTGTCTGACTTTCTGAGGCATAATGACAACCCTATGCCACACCATGATATGGTAGTGAAGAGGATCAACATTAAGACATTTCATGGAGAGACTCACGTAGGACCAGCACTTGATGAAGAGCATGCATCATGGAACATGAAGGTCTTTGAGAGAGATAAAAGGACTACAAAATGGTATGGTAACAACTCTAATTTTCTGGTTGGGGACAACAGTGTGATACTCTCTCATTTACATGAACTTGCAACCCCTATTCATGGAGTAATTGGTGACAATGAGTTTCCAAATGATAGCTTACATGATGCATTGGTTGAGCATGGCTATTTTGATGATGCTTCTTCCAAGAGGACTGAATTTGTTTACTTTACAACAATAGGCATAAATCAGTCCAAAGAAACTTGTAACATACACCACTCTATTCATGATGAGAAGCAAGATTTCTCTAATTCTGAGTTTATAGACGATGTTATTAACATCAAGAAGAATGAAGTGGTGTTAGGTACTTAATGGTTGAAATCTCTTGGAAGGTTTGTCCAAGACTTCAACAAGATGGTGTTAGAGTTTACTCACATGGGTAAACATATTATGCTTAAGGCACTAAAGAATGAGATAAGGATGGGACAACTAAGAGTATGTTCATTTGCTCTAACATGGATGACTTGAGAAGCATGGTTAAAAGGGAAAGATTCGGCCTTAATTTTTTGATTTTAAATAGCAGTGGTATATCCTCACTTTCTCATGATATTGCAGCTGCTAATTATTGGGAAATGAGTGATATTGATCCTACATCGATTGGTACACAAGATGCATGCATGGGTCATGGTAATTTATATGACACATCTCATTATAGGACTGATCTTAGACACTTTGGGGTAGCTGATATAAAACAGTCCCAAAAGATGATTGATGGTTGGTTAGAAAGAGCAAAACAAGCCAAGATGAGGACTCAAAAGGCCAAGCTTTATCTTCAACAAGTTTGTGACACTCACCACTCCATGGAAGGTGATAAGCAAAGGTCTTCTAGTTCTGAAATTGCAGTTGATGTTGATCATTTCGTTGATGGAGATGTTGATTTTATTGATGACATTTATAGTGGATCAGCCACTCACGAGTTATCTTTGAGGAGTGTTGATGGCATCTATGTTACACCCTTGGGTTTGTCACCTATTTCTCATGACATGGCAGCGATCTATTTATTGATTGGTGACTTCATATTCATAGACTCCTTATGGATTAGTGGTTGTCCTAGTTGGAATCATATAGCACTTCCTGATTTTTCATGGTTGACATCAGCAATTCAGCGGTATAGGAGTGTGTGGAGGTATGTCTTTTGGATGGACATGGAGTATGAGATAGATTTCTTTGGTTTTCATTGGTTTGGTGACACCTATGATATCATTCTTATCGCTGGCCTGGGTCACGTCAGCGATGTTGAGAGACTTCATGTGTTGATGTATTGGCATGTGATAGTTCATTTATACATCTTTTTGCTAGACATTCTTCATGGTGATAGGATGAGATATCTCTTCTTCATCTTTTACAACAGGTTCTATATTTTTGTATGGAATCCAGGTATTGATTTGATTGGTGCATTACTTCACATGGATTTTATTGAAGTTGTTTCATGGCTTGTGGTACAATATTGGTTTCATCAGAGTGGAGCAGCGGGTATGTTGGTAGGATGGACACATTTTTGAGATGACATCTTTTGTCAGTTGTTCATCTATATTGTGTTGTTGACATGTGGAACCATTTGGGTTGTGATTGGATGGAGACTCTTGTCATTGGGCAATAATTTTCAATATCCAGATTTGTTATTGCTTGAGGGCAAGCAATCCCAGGAAGGGAGGATTGTAATGTCCCCTTCCTAGACAGCACATAGATGCGCAATGGTTGGCCTATTACCAGGGTTCCCATAGGTCAGCAGAGTGGTTAGGGGACCTATCCAAGGGCAATGGAGCTTTTTTGGGAGTCTTTCGAGCCCTTCAGTTTGGTGTCAGAGGATGAATACAGGAGTTGAGTTGAGAATATTAAAAATTTGCCTTAATATGAATAGTGAATAGTAACAGAATAGTGAAAAGTGAATAGTAAAAATGAATAGTGAATAGTGAAAAGGTCCCCATCCCAGGAAGAGACCCTCAAAGTGGGCATCCTATTATGGAGGGAATATTTTATTATTTTTTGAGAAGGTGGGCATCCCATTATGGAGGGAATATTTTATTGTTGTTTGAGAAGGTGGGCATCCCATTATGGAGAGAATATTTTATTGTTTTTTGAGAAGGTGGGCATCCCATTATGGAGGGAATATTTTATTGTATTTTGAGAATGTGGGCATCCCATTATGGAGGGAATATTTTATTGTTGTTTGAGAAGGTGGGCATCCCATTATGGAGGGAATATTTTATTATTTTTTGAGAAGGTGGGCATCCCATTATGGAGGGAATATAAAGCAATGTATTGGGCTCTCTTTTGGTATTTTATTATCATTTTCTAAAAACACAATTGCAGGTTTGGAGCTCTGGATAGAGTTTTCAGCAGATTGCAGCTCTTCTGAGGACAAAACCCCTTAGAGGACAGTGGATTAGATGAAAACCCAGTTCACAAAATAGGGAAATCCATTTTGGGTTTCCATTTGGGTTTCATTAGACTTCATTTTAGGTTGATATTACTTTTGGAGTGATTGTAGCAGTGGATAATTAGGGTATAATGGTATATTGGGTCTTCTTATCAGCATATATCCTCATTTTAGTACCTTTACCAGCTGGTTGTTTAAAACAAGAGTCATTTCCAGTCAAATCCTAGCTGGGAATTAAGATTTCAGCAACTTCATGTTCCATAAATTAAGCGTTGGCTTCTGGGTATGTGTTTACCATATTGGGTATTTAATTATTTCATATGTATTGGGTTTAACAGTGTTATTACAATCTGATTTAGTGGTAATCATACCTCTGATATTGTAATAGACTTATGTTTAGTGAGAAATAAAACTTATTCTGGTGTGGTATTGCAATGTTTATTTGTTGGATATATTTATCTTTATTCGGTATGTAAATATTGCAATCAAATCTATTTCATATCCACACAAACATCAAATAACAAACTCAGAAAATTAGAACAACAGTCAAGAAATCAGAATTCATTAGTTTACACAACAACTATTTGAGATCAAAATATAAAAAAAAAGATCAGAATTGGTAGGGGATCTTTCAGTGGTATCAGAGCTTTAAAATTTCAGTCCAATATCCATTAGGGATCTTTCAGAGATTCTTTTTGAAGAATAATGCAATCACAAAACACTAAAGCTTATCAGTGATTGTCTAAATTAAAGAACTTTAGAGACTACAACTCCAACTCTTAAAGCTTTATCAGTAAAATGAGGCATTGGCAAACTAAGCCATTGGTGAACTAAGTCGTCAACGAACTAAACAATTCATGAACTAGGAATTTCTCCGACTAGCTCAAACTTAGTTGATTTTTACCCAATCTTCACCAAAATGAAACTGGAGATACCCAATTGGGTCTTTGAATCCTGAACTTGGCCAAATAAATCTGAATTTTCTCATGAAATACAAAACCAATATTGCAAAGAAAATAAAGCCAAACAACTTAGAAAATAAAACATATTTTTGGTGACACAAGATTGCCAGTGAACTCAGATGCTCCTACATCATTTTATTTACATTCATTTCTAACCATTCCAGATTGTACTTTAGAATAACTGTATTTACTTAAACATTATTGTATAGTTTTATTCTTATTTTTAAAATATATGTCATCACCACATAACTAATTTGTTTATATTATTATGCCTAAAATAATTCTTAAATAGTTGTAAAGCAAAATAAAATAACTCTTAGTAAATAAAATAATTCAAGATTTTTTTATAACATATTTATACTAGTAAATATTAATAATGCAATTAATGCAAGGGGTGGAGTGTAATGGTTTACAAAAACTCATACCTTATTAATAGTACAATACTATTGCAAGATGATACATTATACCTTATTATCTTGACAAAAATTTATACATATGTTAGATACAGTACTATTGAAAAATGATTTATCTCTATTGTGATTGGCTCAAAAAAATGAAAAAAATGACCTCTTCTTTGTAGATTGTGGAGAGTGCAACAAACACCTATAAATGTGGAGAGAAATTCGGTTTGAGGGGAGGATGTGGCAAGTAAACAAATTATGAACACTAATCTTACCTCTCACGAGTTAAGTCATGCCTAAATGGATGGCAATAATTTTTAGAATTTAATTTTTTACTTCATTACCTAAAATTCAAAATTATTGATGATTTTTCACTCTCATTACCTAAACTTTGAAATTATTTTTTTGTCAAAGGTACAATAGTTATAATATTAATAATACTATCAATAATATTATTAATATCCATTATTAACACTTCTTCATATATTATTTTAATTGATATTATAATATTATAATAATATTGTATAATAATATAATAATAAGCATAAACATAAATATAATATAATATAACAATATAATAAAAAGCAAAAATATAATATAATACTATATAAAAATATTATAATAATGTGATAATATAAATATATTATTATCATATTTATAATATAAACATTATTTATTATCAATATAATTAATTTTGTTATTATTTATAGTTATAATATTAGTAATACTATCAATAATATTATTAATATCCATTATTAATATCCATTATTAACACTTCTTCATATATTATCTTGATTGATATTATAATATTATAATAAAATTGTATAATAATATAATATAATATAACAATATAATAAAAAAATAAAAAAATAATATAATACTATATAAAAATATTATAATATTAGAATAATGTAATAATATAAATATATTATTATCATATTTATGATATAAACATTATTTATTATCAATAAATAATTAATTATATTATTTCATTAATATTTAAACTAAAAAAATTATAAATTATATTATAAATATTACAATTTTGTTATAATATTTATATTGGCTTTAAAAAAATTAATTTGTTTAACATTATTGGAATCCAATTTGTCTATACAACAAATATTTATTCTAAGAAGAAAATTAAGTCAAATATTATATCAATTAATATTAAACTATATTATATTACTATAATATCAGTTAAGATAATATATCAAGTGTTATAATAAATATTAATAATATAATTAATATTATTAGTACCTGCCTTCAGTTGGTACTATTGCAATGAGTTCACACTTATCTAGTTATTAATCTATTATTGCAAACCAATCAAAAGATAGGATTATTTTTCTTGTCAGACAAATTTGATTTAAATTTGTACTTTTCCTATGTCAATATGATAAATTTTTAACAAAAAATTATTTAGAAATGATTTATCTGTATTGTCATTGGCTAGTTATTAATCTATTGATTGCAAACCAATCAAAAGATAGGATTATTTTTCTTGTTGGACAAATTTGATTTAAATTTGTACTTTTCCTATGTCAATATGATAAATTTTTAACAAAAAATTATTTAGAAATGATTTATCTGTATTGTCATTGGCTGAAAAAAAATGACCTCTTCTCTGCGGATTGTCGGATTGTCGGGAGAGTGCAACAAAAAACTATATATGCAGAGAGAATTTTGGTTTGAGGGGAGCACGTGACAAGTAAACAAATTATGAACACAAATTCTGTCTCCCACTAGTTAAGTCATGTCTAAAATATGCAGGTTTTGTACTTATTCTCTGTGTTGTGAAAAAATCTGATTTTTTTAAAAATTATTTTTTTAGCTCAGGTGCCTTTTAGCAATATCATTGTCCTTGCTATAACTCTTTTATAGTTCATAGTATATTAAATTAGATTTTATCTATGTTCATGAAGGTTTTTCAATTGATTTGGGTTGGTGCAGTGGTTGTTATTTACTTCATTAAAAAAATTATTAGGGTTTAAATTTGTTTTATAACTATACGTTAGGGTTCTACACATAAATAATCTAATTTCACTAAAATATTTCTTAACTATTCATTTGATCTTAACCATTGATGTCTAATTATATGGAGCTAAACCACATGCTTTTATTAAATGAATACACCCAAAATTATTACTAAACCACAATATTAGATTAATTAAAATAATTAAAATCATGTTCTCTAAAAGTACTTACTATTATTACTTAAGATAAAATACTGTAGTGATGTAAATATGAATATGTTATTGTTATTATATTATGTAATTATTCTTCAAACTTACAATATTTTAATGCATTTTAAATTGTAATAGTATTCAATATTATTACATTTTAATATCTTAGGCAGACATTTCAAATCTATCCACACCGTTATTATATTATGTAATTATTCTTCAAATTTACAATATTTTAATGCATTTTAAATTGTAATAGTATTCAATATTATTACATTTTAATATCTTAGGCAGACATTTCAAATCTATCCACACCGTTATTATATTATGTAATTATTTTTCAAATTTACAATATTTTAATGCATTTTAAATTGTAATAGTATTCAATATTATTACATTTTAATATCTTAGGCAGACATTTCAAATCTATCCACACCGTTATTATATTATGTAATTATTTTTCAAATTTACAATATTTTAATGCATTTTAAATTGTAATAGTATTCAATATTATTACATTTTAATATTTTAGGCAGACATTTCAAATCTATCCACACCCAGTTAGGGTTAGGGTTCTACACATTTTATTTTATGAAATTAGATTATTTTTTAGATTTCAATTTTATTTACCCAAGACATTTCAACACTCTTCAAAAATTAATTTTTCAATTATTGGAATGCAATTTGTCTATACAACCAATACCTAATCAACAAAAAAATTACAACTAAACAAATACTATATACAATCAATAGCTCATCAACAAAAAAAAATTACAACTAAACAAATACTATAATAACAACACTACAAGGCAGGTACTGGCCACTACGTGGCACTTGTTATTAATAATAATGATTTTGTTGGTTTGACAAAAAGTAAATTTGAAGTTTACCTAATGAATTAAAAATAAAAACTAAAGCACGTACTATAATTACAACACTAAAAAACAGGGACTCGCCACTATGTGGCACTTGTTTAAAATATCTATACTAGTTCATTTATTAATAATAATATTTTTATTAATTTAATATAAAGATGATTATATTATATAAATTAATAAAAATATTATTATTAATATATTAATAACTAATGATTCTCCAAAAATGTAATATAGAGTTGAAAGTGCATATACATGGCCTAGAACAAATTTTGAATGAAATTTATACTTAAAAAAGATGATTCTACAATCTTAAAAACACTTGTTAATACTCTACTTAAGGCCATTCTATAATTAGTATTCTTAAAAACACTCATTAAATGCTTTACTTAAGGCAATTCTATAATTAAGTATTTTAAAAATAATCATTAAATATTCTTCACATTCTAATGGCTAGGTTCCAACGATGTAATTATTTTTCAAAGAAATAAATTTAAAATATATAACGAACATTGTTTTATTAAATGAATGCATATAAGAATAAAACAGACTTGGTTTTTATTCACTATTATTTAAAAAAATCCGTAAAATAATATTTTAGTGATAATTTATTAGGATTTAATATACTACTATAAAATAATACTTTATATTTCATTAGGGTTTTATCAAATCAAATAAAAAAGAGCAAAGTATATTAGACAAGCACAAAAGTTATTGAAAATGAAATTTTAAGAATGGAACTTAATTTGTTGGTTTTTATTCAATGTTGTTTTATAAAAATTAACTACGGTAAAATAATATTTAATAACTATATTTTATTAAGGTTTAAATTTGTTTTCTGCACAATGAAATTTGATATAGTGTTGTAAAATAATATTTTATAGCTATATTTTACTAGGGTTTACATTTGTTTTCTACATAATGAAATTTAATATAGAAATAAAAGAGGAGCAAAGTATAGTTGAACAATAAGTAACATTATATTTAATAGATTTTACCATACTTTGTTAATATTAGATTATAATGAGGAAGGCCCCATAAAATTTTTAAGAGCATTTGAAGTGGGTGGTCCCATGAATTTTGTAGTGCCCACCAAACTTAAAACTTTAAGCTTCAAAATTTGTGAAAAGTTGGTGGTTGGTAGTCTCATAAAGTTTTATGCTATGTTGTTGTATTCATTTGTAAATAAAAAGATTAAAAATGATTAAAATAAAATTTTTTCCCTCAATTTTTTTTTTGTAAATTAAATGGCAGGTATCCAAAAACTCTCTATAATTACTAGGGAGGAGAAATTTTCAGCCCCACCACAAATACGCAAACTCAAAATCTACAAGTTAAAAAGCAAGGGCTCCTATTTTACAGGGAAAACTTCTAATGTACCCTGTAACTTTTTAAAGTTACAAATTTCAGATTCCCTGCTCTCCAAAAATAGATCATGTACTAGAGCCATGGACCCCTTCCTAAAAACTCTCTATAATTACAAGGGAGAAATTTTCAGCTCCACCTCAAATATGCAAACTCAAAATCTACAAGTTAAAAAACAGGGGCTCCTATTTTACAGGGAAAACTTCTAATGTATCCTATAACTTTTTGAAGTCACAAATTTCAGACTTCCTCCTCTCCAAAAATAGATCATGTACCAGTGCCATGGACCCCTTCCTAAAAACTCTCTATAATTACAAGGGATAAATTTTCAGCGCCACCCCAAATATACAAACTCAAAATCTACAAAAAGTAGGGGCTCCTATTTTACAGGAAGAACTTCTAATGTATCCTGTAACATTAAAGTTACAACAAAGTAGGGGCTCCTATTTTACAGGGAAAACTTCTAATGTACCCTGTAACATTTTAAAGTTACAACTTTCAGACTCCCTGCTCTCCAAAAATAGATCACGTACCAGTGCCATGGACCCCTTCTTGAAAACTCTCTATAATTACAAGGGAGAAATTTTAGATAAGGTACCAGTGCCATGGACCCCCTTTTGAAAACTCTCTATAATTACAAGGGAGAAATTTTCAGCTCCATCGCAAATACGCAAACTCAAAATCTACAAGTTAAAAAGTAGGGGCTCCTATTTTACAGGAAAAACTTCTAATATATCCTGTAACTTTTTAATGTAAATTAAACGACAGGTATCCAAAAACTCTATAATTATAGGGGAGAAATTTTCAGGGCCCACCCCAAATACACAAATTCAAAATCTACAAGTTAAAAAGTAGAGGCTCCTATTTTACAGGGAAAACTTCTAATGTATCCTGTAACTTCTTAAAAATTTTAGACTCCTCCTCTCCAAAAATAGATCATGTACCAGTGCCATGGACCCCTTCCTAAAAACTCTCTATAATTACAAGGGAGAAATTTTCATCGCCACCCTAAATACACAAACTCAAAATCTACAAGTTAAAAAGTAGAGGCTCCTATTTTACAGGGAAAACTTCTAATATACCTTGTAACTTTTAAAAAATTTCAGATTCCTACTCTCCAAAAATAGATCATGTACCAGTGCCATGGACCCCTTCCTAACAAGAAAGTTTATAATAGAAAGCAACCTAAAAATACAAAGGCATCAATCATGCACAAACTGCAAGAAAGCAAATCAGTGGGGAAAGGGCAATTAGCCTAAAAATGTTCGATGCGACACCCAACCGTCTTAAACATGCTGCACATAGGTAGAGGGTTGAAAGAGATCCGACCAAAATAGAGGCTGCTTCCATGAGAAGATTTGAGGATACATAGATATGTAGGTACACAATTAACATAAAAGAATTGCTAGGAAGGTTAAAACCTTCCCATTGCTCCCTTCCCGTAAAAAAAAACTTGTTTAACCACCATTGGAACTATCTCACCTATTGGGTCTTTTCCCCTGCTTATGCATGTTTCATTGGAGGCAATGGCGACTACAAAAATTTATGCGGGTGTCTTGTACTTGAAGCGTTTAATTTCCCTCCCAAACTAGAACTCGGTAGCGAATAAAAATTAGCATATGCAGGAGCTCTCTTGCTGTTCTGTATTCGAATGCATTCTTGTTAAGCTGTAATTGGGGTTGTAGATGGGTGAGGATTTAGAGCGCACTGGAGGAAATGGAAGAGGAGAGAATATGACATCCAAGAGGCCGGGGAAATTAAAGGTGGCAGAAGACATTTTGGAATTTGCAAAGAGAGAAAAGTTGGGTTTCTCCGACCAGCAAATGCGTCCCGCAGTGAATGCTCTTGTTGAGGTGAGCTCATGTTATTCTTACGCTCTTCTTGTTCATGCAAACACCATTATAAGATATCACCCACAAGTAGAATGCAGCCGAGGTGTGTGTTGTGTTTCCTCCACCAAAAACTTTTACTTTTGTTTTCCTTCACTCACCTTTCCTTTCTCCCCATTCTCAGGAAATGGCTATCATGTCATTTCTTTTTAGTTATTTAGATTCATGTCATACAGGAATATGGCTCTTATATACCCACCCTTGTCTATTTCTCCTTAAAATTCATCTGGAATTGGGATTTGCACCCGTGTTTTTGCATCGTCATGTCTATGTTGGAAACAAACTCACTTCATAGGGATGCTATTACTCGCATTAAGTCTGAAATGCACACAGACCAATTGCACGGCTTTTCTGGATCATTTACTTTGCACATGATGTTGGTTGATATATCATCGTTGCATGCCAAAAGGCCCTTGGCCTCCTCTATCTACAAATGCATAAATGCCCCTGCATTTGTAGTTTATGCCTGCAATCGATTGATAATGTGTATAAAGGCTCCGATGTCTGGAGAGGGAGAATTTTGCCCTCTTTTGTTGGGAGAGTGTCTAAGGGCCCTTGCCCTCCTACTGTACAAGAGCAAAAATGACCTTTTTTTGGTGTGTGTGTGTGCTGGGTTCAATGGAATTAAGCAGACGAGGTAGTTGTCTCACTTGTCTGTACATAAATGTCCCTACATGTTTAGTTTATGTCTGCAATCTATTGATCAAGTTTGTAAAGTCCCCAATCTGGAGAGGGAGAAGTTCGCCCTTTTTTGTTGGGAGAGTGCCTAAAGGCCCTTGCCCTCCTACTGTATAAGAGCAAAAATGACCGAACTTTTGTTTTTGTGTGCATGGATGCTTGCCCTCCTACTGTACAAGAGCAAAAATGACTGAACTTTTGTTTTTGTGTGCATGCATGCTTGCCTTCCTACTGTACAAGAGCAAAAACGACTGACCTTTTTTTGTGTGTGCATCTATGCTCCACTGGGATGGGTCCCCTGCCCAAAACCCCCCCTTCCGGGTATGCGGGGTAGAAAAGTCCCCCACCCATCCCCTTTTTTTTTGCAAAGCCAGGAAACATCTGGGGATGTCCCTGAAAAATTAGGGGACTCCAGGCGACGGCTAGGGACAGCCAGGACATCCCTTGACCATCCTGTCCCCAGCTGATTTTGACACTTGCATTTAAAAAAAACACAGTTTTAAAATTCTGGCAGCAAATGGACATTGCAAGAACAAAAGATTATTAGTTTTTAAGTCCTGTTGAAACATCCCAAACATGTTTAGTTCAAATCATTTGTCTGAAGTATATCCTGCATAATTTTTCTGTCTGAGTTAGACACAAGAAATGCCGAGTTATTTTCTGTGCTTAATTAAAACAATTTTTTCTCTAATTTTTGTAATTGTTTGCTATCTCCAGCATTTTTATTAATTCATTTCCTCCATGTATCAATGTTGGCCTGTAGCAGCCCATTTGAATGTATTTGATTCAGGAACAAACTGGACCAATCTTCCTGAAAGTCTATAAGCTGGTGACTCTACTGCCTCTTGCTGACTAGGTTCTCAGTTCTGTGTAAACAAAGAAGCATTTGATGTTCTGGTCATGGGCAGATTGTGTTTGCTTAACTGTGATTTCTGTATAGTGTAATCCTTCATCTTCCTTAAATTTTGTTAATATGTTTGCCAATTCTCATGTGACAAGTTGAAAACTTAGTTCAAGTGTAATGTCATTGTTATGTTTTTATTTTTTAAGGTTCTATAATGTTTATAATGAATGCCTTATCAATGTTATCATATAAGTATTTGAAATTTCCCTATATTTTAAAAAATTTCTTATTTTTTTAGTAGCCGTCCCCTGCCATCCCCTAAAAAGTGGCCCAAAAAAAAATGGCGTCCCGGAAACATGCCCCCCTGTCCCTTGCTGTCCCCGTCCTGGAAACTTGGGGGAGCATAGGTGTGCATGCATTGAATTAAGTAGATGAAGTAGTTGGCCGTACAAATTTCTTTTGATCATCACCTCTTTCAATGACTTGATATGTCTATCCAGCAGCAAGTGGCTCTCAATCCAGAGGATTTCGACAACATTGCACTCATTCAGTGTTTCCAGCTGAAACCCAAATCATAAGTTGAAACCCCAGCAGCAGGAGAAGAATAGATGCCTCTAGTGCAGCTTCTTGAAACAAGATGTTGAGTTAATAACACCAACTAGTATACACACAAAACAATGTTTACCTGCAAAGCTCGGACAGGGGAGCTACTTGACAACAACTAACCTGCCTTAATGGCAGATTATATTATGAGTTTGATAGTGTAGACACTTAAAATTGGCTCATGTCGAATTAAGTAAATATTTTAATATTTATCTTAATTCTTATTTTCTTCTGTCAATTAAATAAATATTATAAGTTTATTTGATTGGTTCATTATCCCATAATTAAATAAAATCATTTTATTTAATTAAATTCCCTAAATTCTTCTAATGTCTCACATAAATTAAATAATTCTACATTATTTAATTAATCCTAAATCCCTCTATCCTATGTCCTAAATCCACCTCACAAAATCCACCTCATCAATCCACCTTATCAATCCACCTCAACTTTTCCACCTCACTATGTTGCACATATAATTAAATATTTTTAATATTCAATTGGCTAATATCCGCCACTCCCTAAAAATGAATCTTTAATTCATTTTTAATTAATTTCGTCGTCAACTAATTGAATTAAAAATTCAATTTGTCCTCCACTCCCCAAAAATGAATTTTTGTCCTCCACTAATTAAAAATTCAATTTGTCCTCCACTCCCAAAAAATGAATTTTTAATTCATTTTTATCCTCCACTAATTGAATTAAAAATTCAATTTGTCCTCCACTCCCCAAAAATGAATCTTTAATTCATTTTTGTTCTCCACTAGTTGAATTGAAAATTCAATTTGTTATATCCACTATCCAAATTTATTTTTGTCCTCCACTAGTTGAATTAAAAATTCAACTTGTCATAATCCACTCTTCCCAAAAATGAATCTTTAATTCATTTTTGTCCTTCACTGTGAATTTAAAATTCACAAATAATGAGAGCCTTCGATCTGAACTCTTGATCCTCACCCTCCATCCTCTTTTTAAAAATCTATAAATGAGACCCTTCTTTAAGCCATTAGAGAGGAGAGAAAGGAACTCCATCTTGCATCCAACCTCTGCCAAAATCTCTCCAATCTCTTCTTATCCCAACATTATAATGCCGAAATCACTTTAGCCATTTCATCTAATCTCTCAATCTCCTCATCATACCATGCCTTATCTACATTGTGTTGAATGCATTTGAGCAATCCACATTTCATTTCAGTCAAATTGGGTAAAATCTGAGGAGCTCTTGGGTGCAACTCCTTCCCGCGATCTTGGATGTGTGGGTCATTATGAAGGTATAATCGTTTGTTGTTTACATTTGATTTATATTTCTAACTTCATTTTGATTCATAGATTACAGATAGTCCCTCTCCTATAAATAGCACATATGTTATATTTTGGTTATGATTTGATCACTCTCAGACTTAGAGCAGACTGGGATTATGTTTGAGTTTTGTATATTACTATATTGGTTCTTCAGGTATCTCAAACTGAAAAAATTGTAAAACCTGTTTGAGGTCACTCTTAGTTCCTGTATCCAGTACACTGGACAAGTTTATCCCCATGGGCGTAAGCGGACCTCAGCTTATCTGCAATTTTGTGTAATATTTAATAATATGCTTTCTCTATTTTACTTATTAAAAAAGATATAACATCTCTACCTGTCCCACATATGTGGTCTAAAAAAATATGCTGATTTGGAATGGGTCATTTGGGGAATAAAGGGGTTTGAGTGGGGACTAAAGTTGCATAGTTTGATCGAGGTGATATTTCAAAATGGATGCTTCTTTGACATGTGCCAATCTCAACTGAGACATATCTTTTTGACTTATTTGTGTTGGCTTGCCCAGAGGTGGCAGAACCCTGCAAAGTTGAGGGTTAGCACCAAATCTGAAGATTTTTATTGGAAAACATGGTAAAGCACGGTTTGATTTTCTATCAACTGATGATCATTCCCTTATCAAGAAAGTGTAAGTAGCCGAAGGCACCAGTTGGAACACCCCATTAGTACCACCACAACAATAGAAGACAAATGGTTTATGTAACTGACAGAAATGGTGTTCCTTCCATAAGAAGTGACAGTGTTAAAATCATCCCTGAGGCTTTCTCAAGGGAAGAGGCAAAGTAGTCAGAGATAAAGGAGTTTTTGTAACCTTTTTCTTTAAAGGGGGAATCACAGTACCGGACAAGGGGACCTTCCTAGCATTTTCTTTACAGGAGTTTTTTGTAGGAGTTTTTTAAATTTTGTTGGTTGAGTACCAGACAAGGGGACCACTTAGTAGTCAGAGATAAAGGAGTTTTTGTAACGTTTTTCTTTAAAGGGGGAATTACAGTACCAGAATTAAAGGGGGACCTTCCTAGCTTCTCTTACATGTAGAAGGTGAAGAATGTTAGTTCACTGCGCTTTTTAGTTGTTTACTTGCACATGAAAAGTTAAGAATTATGCAATAATAAACATCCTCTTGTTTCTTTCTTATGAAAAGGGAGCTCTGTGGAGAATTGTGCCTATTCTAGAATAGCTGATTAAGGATCGATTATCTTTGCCATATTGGTTGGAAAGGTTAAAAATAAAAATGTTATAGATCGGTCATCCTTGCCAAACTAGTTAAAACAGTCAAAAATAAGTTTTTAGTTCTCCAGAGAAAGAGAAATACAGATTAGTTATAGCATTCCAACTTTTGAGGCTGTTTTTCTTTCCTAGAAGCAGACTTGAAAATTTGCATCTATGGAATTTACTTAATTTTTAATATGGAATGTATTTTCAGTTCCTAATATATTTTACATTCTGAAAGTACAAGCATTTAATATTTCATATATTGGAAGGTGAAAAACCTCTATTTGGTATTTAAGGGTAAGATGGATTGGACACTCGTAAATCATTTTTCCCAACCAAATTTTGGTGTGAAGAGTGCAACATCTATTTGCTAGAAGCTTAAAACTAGTATAGATATCTTAAATACATCTATCTAAAAGATGCTGAGAGATATTAGTCTTGAACTAACATTTTTTCTAAAAAGGGGGTAAAAATATAAAAATCACATCGAGGACATTACATTATGGCCCATTCAAATCACGATGCCTAGCTAGGAATCTTTGGGAATGACCAAAATAATAGGCGGCAGGTATTGGAAAGACTGGGTCATGGACTTAAGCAGCTTAAAATGAACCAAGAACTCTTCAAAATGCTGTATGGTACCCCTGAAATGGTACGGCTAGCATTGGAAACCCTTCAATCTGTGAAGTAATGGTGCTGCCAACAAAATTCAGTCTTGAAATGGAGGAATCAGATTTGTTAAACAAACATTATACAATATCTTTCTCAATCTTGGAAACTCATACTAAAACCATACACAATCAATCTGGAAATTATAGAATATTTATTTCTTTTTTTGAAAATCCCATATCGCAAAAAACACTAGAAATCTTCACATCAAACTGAAATCTGAAAGTACAATGCAAATATCAGCTCATAGATAATCTTTGTATGGAATTACTTAGTTGGAATGGAGGGTTTTTGTCCTCAACTCCATTTTCCAATAGGGTTTTTGTCCTAGGGTAGAGAAATGAACACAATGGCTCAATTTTGGAAACAAGTGTTTGATAGATAAAATGGTGAAGGGTTCTTAATGAGCCCCCATTCTCTTTTTATTGACTCTTGGGGGAATTAAATTAATAATATTTGTTTTTCTCGCCTAAAGACTTATTTTAAATTTACTTTTGTAACTCTACCCCAAAATAATAAAACATTACTAAGAGTTACATAAGGTTTTACTATGCCCCATTTAGATAGCCTGACAAATAATAATAAAGCTGTTTTTTACAATGTTTGTGAAATAATATTAAGACTAACTATAATTATTATTTATTAAACATATTTCCTTAACCCAAACCATTAACTTATGGGAAATCAAATAATAGGCTAAGGGACTATGTCGAATGCTTAGGGCCGAAAAGGGAACATGACAATCACTGCTGTGATTGGAAAGAAAATTGGCTGTTCTATTACCCTCTCGTTAACAATGGTTGATGAAAAACGAAGGGAGACTATTTAGTAACATGTTTCACTTAGAATATTTTGGATCTTCTAACTTGCTGAATGCTTTTTCCTAAGGCAAAGAACAATTACTTTTGAGTCACCTTCAATTATAATGTTGTTGGGAGAGCAAAACCTTATTCATCATAACCCAAGTAATAGTGCTTTTGCTTCCACTTCATTATTTGTCCCAAGATAAAGTTTCTTTAAAGCTATTTTAATCAGATTATCAAAAGAGTTGCAGATGACACATCCCACTTCGAAGGGACCTAGATTGCCACGGGAAGTGCCATTGAAGTTCATCTTCCATATATCATTTGGAGGACGGGTCCATTTGATTTTTGATCTATCTATAATGTCCCCTTCTCATCAATGATATCCAGGATGGACTGTTAGCCTATCCCGGAGGCCCGTAGGCTAGTCAGAGGCAATAATTAGGGTTTCCAGCTGTGTGGTGATCTCTTTTGAGCTTTTGGGGATCTATTTGTCAGTGTATGACAGTTTGATTATTGGACTCTTTCTGGGTTTTCAAAGAGCTTTAGGGTGATATAACATGCATTGGCATCCGAGGACTTTCTTGAGCTTACTATTTTTAGTAAGTACTATTTCTAGCAGCATGATCTATGGCAGAGTATGGCGTTGGCAGTCCTTGCTTGGGGTGGACAAAAATAATATACTATGGGCACTTTATTATTTTATTTATAAAAAGGCAACTTTGGCATAATTAAATATTATAAAGTTAAGTTGTACCCTATGCCTAGGAGACACAACTTAAAGTTGTTTTCAAAGGGGGACCATGTGAGCATTTAAAAATAAATTAATTATTTATGCCAAAAGGGAACACCTAGGGAAAGTGGGAAAAAGAAAGGAAATAAAATGTTTTTTTCTAATCCTAGGGAAAGTTAGAAAATGAAAGGAAATAAAGTGTTTTTTTCTAATCCTAGGGAAAAGTGAAAAAAGAAAGATTAGAAAAGGATGGAAAGCAATGTTCTTTTCTAATTTTTTAAAAGAATGTTTCCCAAAGCTTTCAAGGAAGAAAATATAAAAGGATGTGAGGGCTTCTCTTTTCATTATGCTATGGATATTGCTGTTATTGAAATGTTATTGGAGTTCTTATTGATCTCAGGGCTTTGAGGACGAAAACCCTCATGGTTGACATTGGTTTCGGGTTTGAAAGATAACCCCTAGCTAATTGATTGTGGAGGAATCCATCCAGGGTTTCTACAGGTGCTTCATTGTTGGTGCAATAGCTGATGTACTATTGCATTTTTGAATAAGGAGTTAGACTGAATGCAATAGTTGGTTTAATATTTGCATTTTTGAAATAAGGTTTGGATTGATGCAATAGCTGGTTTATTAATGCAATTACACAAGGGTTTGCAAGTTGCAACAGTTGGTTTATTGTTGCACTTGAAGGATTTATCTTGGCTGGTTCTATGATTCCAAATTTAATGGTCATGAACCAAATTTTGAAGGAATAAAGGACTTCGATTTTGAAATTGGAGATTCAACTTCTTTGGAGGCGTCTAAATTGCTGTTAACAGTTTGCTGCTGTTACATGTTGGAGAACTCGTCTTTGAAGCCAGGCGTCCATTAATGGAAGAAGTTTTTAGATCTGCATTTAGTGGCTTGGGTCCGGGTATGATCTCTTTGTAATTCAAAGAGGTGTCTATTTTGTTGTATGACTGCTGCAAACTTTACACTTCTTCCTAGTAACCATTTTCTGAGGGGTTCGAGGCATGTTTACCTATGAGTTCATGAATAGTAACTCCTAGATTTTCTGGGTATTGTTGTTTTAGATAATAGGGGTTATTTTATGAACTAGGTTGTTAATATATTGTGAAAATAATGAGTATTTAAGTTGGTATAAAAATTTGGGATTTTCAACTGTGTATTCTTAATGCAATTTCAGTTTTGAGTTAAAAATTATTATTGCAACATCTCCTGTTTTGCTGCATTATATTGTTGTATCAACATTGCCGATATATCACAAACATTTATCAAAACAAACCAAACAAGGCAGAAAATTTGTGTTAGCAAGTGTCCACCTGGGGTGGGACATTACAATATCAACATAATTAAGATGAGAAGAGGAGACCCCATGAATGGGCAATAGATATTTTATTTTACTTTAGAACTATTTAAAAATTATTTTATTTTTATTTACTTAAGAGTTATTTTATAGTTTTAGTTTTTTAAAAAAAAATTATGTCAGTGTTTTAGTTTTTATTTAAAGGTAACAACATGACACTTTGGGCCTTGCTGCCACTGTAGCTTGGTGTAATTAGTGTGGTCATGTTGCTCGATTTGGCTTCGAGCAATCATTGATTCCTATGCAAAATAGTGAAGGAAAATGCTTTCTTTGGAAATTTTCTTTTTCTTTTTTCAAGCTTAATAGGTTGGATTTGTACGATATGATCTTCTTAACGTTCACTGCCAGATTATTGAGCAATTCAAATTGCTGGCAACTATTTTATTTCCCTGTTACTCTGCAACTTCAAATTGCAGGGTACTATAGTTATTTACCCGTTAGTATTTATAATACCTATTTTTAAAATAGGGTATTTAGTTGATTGGGCAAATGCTTCTTTTTTAATTCTGTGACTGTCAGTATATCTCTCTGTTTTTCATTAAATTTGTTGAAGCCTAATGCGGTTGTTGGTTTGTAGACGTATGGGACAGATGATGCATACAAATGGATAACTAAAGACAATTTTGCAGTTCTGTTCAACTTTATTCTTGAATTGCCTGAAAAGGTATTTATTTAGATGACCTTTAAAGAATGATGTCTACAGATTACCTGAAGGAATCCAGATAACTGGCTCTAGTCAGTTTAAGCTTGTAGTTGTTACCTAGAATGAAGTGACACTAAATAAGGTAGATGTGATTGCTTCTAACTGTGTAGTGGTTTTTGCATCAATGTTTCAGATCATATTCCATGATCCATCCTCGGGATGAAGAGAGCAAGAGAGGAGAATGATCATGGAGTATGATCCGAAATGTTGATGCAAAAACCACTACACAGTTAATATCCAGAAGCAATCACATCTTACTATTATGGACTGTGGAAATTTGATGTCTCTATCTAAATAAGCCATCATGCATTCTCTTGTTTTTAATTTTATTCTGTCATTTTCTACTCGGTACAGTGTATGATGCTCGATATATATTCTGATAAAGCTTCCTTGATTTTTTAAAATTAATATTGCTCTTATTTGATTTAGTTGTCTTGTTAATTATATTAATATCTTGGATTTCAAATTACTGTCATGCGGGTTTAGTCTTTATGCTTATTTTTGTAATTGCTATTGTGCAGGCTACAGATGGATTATCTTCTCCACCTTGCTCAGGAGAATATGCACATACGAGGCATCATAATGATCAAATTCCAGTTAAGCATTCTGGCAATGCAACTGGCAAGGGTATTACTATTGCGATTATTACTTCATTTTCTTATGGGGATGGTTAATATTTCTCAAATAAATTTGTGCACATGGATTTAACTTTGAAAAGGATTTTTTTCAGAATCACGGCTGGCACTGTCAGTGAGGGATGTGGCTGATCAAGGATATTTGCATTCTATTACACATTTGAGATCATATGATACTCAGAAGAAGCATTGTAGGGATGAGTATTTGACTGATGGCTCAAGTAAAGCAAAGAAGGTGAAACATTACAGCCCTCATATGGAACACATACAGAAAAGGCTACCGGAACAAAATGACCTCGTTTCACCATTCCCTGCAGCACAAGGAGAAATGAATGGTTCTTCGTTAAGAATGAAGAAGCTGCATCCTGTTACATTTCCATCTGCTCCCTCCTCTGGGGGAAAGCAATGTTACACACCTAAGAAGGTGAATTGGGCAAGACAAGTGCATGGATCTGTAGGTCGATTGAACGATAATGCTTCCATGGATACTGAAACATATTGTGGAGAAAGGGCAGATGATCTCAAAACTTGTAGGTCATACTCTAATGCTTCTTCCTTTGAAAAGCATGATGGTATTGATCTTAAACCTTCCGTGGTTCCACGTGTGAAAGTAAAAGAATCCAGCAAATGTAGATCCATGCATGAGGAGTATGTTCCCACCCGTATGTGTGAGAAACAGCTTAGTGCTATAAATTCTGCAAATGTTGAAGAAGGTCGCAAATTGTGCCCCCCAAAATCGAGAAATTATAGTGACAGGCAGCTACAGAAAGATCACAGGAGAAATTCCAGTGATAAGCAGATTGTTTTAACTGAAGAATTGAGTAAGACTTATAAAGAACACTGCACGAGAAAAGTGAAAGATCACAATAAGTCCATGCTTTCTGCTATGGAGAGAGTATCTAGCAACCAGAAATCTGGAAATAGTGAAGGAGATTCTGTCAAAAGAGCAATCTTGATTACCCCTATGGATGGAGATCAGAACAGGTCTATTAACTGGAAGAATGTTCATGAGGAAAAGAAAACAATGTCTAGAGACAAGGAGAAGCCTTTGAATAATAAACAGAGCATGCCATCTAAGGATTTTACAAGCCCCTTGAAGGAACGTCATATTGGGAAATTGGAAAGTCTCAATAAGGAAGTGATACTTCCATGCAGAAAGATCAATAATGTTGTGCCATCTACTTGTTCAAATAAATCTAACAAGAAGAATGCTGTTGCACTGGAAAAGTTATCTCTTGAGGAAACTAAGATTATACAAGACCACCTTACTGTTGAAGATTCACTCTATGGGCAAAAAGAACTGATTGAGGAAAAGGTCTCTGGTCAATTTTATTATTCCTTTTTGCGAGAACTGAAAATTGCAGCAAGTGGATGGGTGAAAACCTCAAATGGATGGTTGAAAACTGACATGTCTTTTGAGGCGTTGCAATTTTTCTTGGATTGGAAGGTGATGTATATTTGCTTTCTTTCTCATGTGTTTCTTTGTATATATTATTTTTTTCTTTGCTTTATAATCTGACGGACGATTCTTAAAAATATGATACAGAAGAGTTTGGACTTGATAGAAAAGAAAGCGCTTGTTCTTTCTAATGAGAACAGGAAAGACAATTGTTTTCATGAACATGGAACCCCCAAAACTGGTCAGTTTTGCATCTGGGATTTTGATCTTCTTTTGCAAAGTCTCTTGTTGAAAGTTTATTCAAATATCGCTGTTATCAAGTTAGTTTAAAGAGTTCCTTTTTCTAAATTTAGTTCTAGAAGGATACATAACTGTTCACAAAAACAGATAGGAAATGATTCTGATCCTCTTTTGCTGTTCTAGGACAATTTCAATATTGATGCATGTGGAAGCCCCTGCCTGTGCTATTAACCTCTTATATCTACTGATGCTTGTTGTTTAGTATGAGAATGCCCTCTTATGTAAAAAATGAGCTTATTTTGTTGCAGTCTAGCATATGATCATTTTCTGTTTTTCATTGTTTCATTAACAGTAAAATTTGAAGCTTAGAAATGATCCTTCCTGCCATGAGTGTGCATGCTGCACAGGGTACCAGGGTTTACAGGTGTTCATGCAACTTTTTTGAAAGTTGGGTTTATTTTTGCCTCTGTGCTGTAATGTATGTTATGGAGATCATGACAGGTAATTATTAAATTTAGTATACAGTTGAACTTAGCAAAAGTAATTCCTAATTCATAGTTACCAGACTCCCAATAATGACTTGTGATTCTCATAACTTGGGAATGAAATGTTTGCGTGTAATCAGAAAGTGTCTCAAGAGTGGATCATAAAGCACTGAAGGTATAGTGGCAAGGGTTGGGGATTGTCAATGCAGGAAGAGTGCAGGCACAGTTTTATGGAAGGTGGGCTTGTTTGGTCCCTGTCCAAGTAGTCTAGTGTGTGTTACTGAGGTTGTGATAGGTTATTTCTACTCGTAGCATTTAGCTAAAATTAGAAAACTAATGTACGTTTCATAGTTGCCATACTTGTGGGAATGATTCTTGATGCTGCATGTATGTTGAGGTCAAACCTTCTGCAACTAATTGGTGAAAGTCTCTAATATGGATCATATGCCACTTTCTGGATGGAAGATACTAAGAGCAAGTACACCAATTTCAGGTGTGAGGGACCCACTCTCAAGAATGCTGATTACACCATTATGAGTGCAGGCATGCAACTTTGATCCATTTGAGATACTGATAATTTAGAATACATTTTCATTTTAACCTCCAAATAACTTCATGGAAATATTATTGTGATTAAATTTACAATAATTTTTTTTTGATTGAAAAGTGCCTTTTATATATATTCAATTACATAAATTGCAATAATTTTAGAATCTCATTGATCTGAATTAAGCTGGTAATTCACGGGACAATACACTAATTGAGGAACTTAATGTATTATAAGCAGAGTTGAATAAAACTCAAACAAAGCAAGATTGACAATTATTGAATAGCTTAACAAAATGGATTCTTGTTTAAACAGAGAGCTTATACAAATGGACAAACTCTATTGGAGAGGTGTATGCCTTCTACTTTGATTAGATGCTTTGAATATATCTATTATATAATTTATTCTATACGTGAAACTAAGAAGTGACAAAAATTAGTAAACTAGGGTTCTTGGTGTGAACCAAAGAATCATCACACTTGGTACTGATCCCTATATTCCTTGGAAGTTGAAATGAATTGCCATTTAAGGACAAACTTATTAGGAAACTAAAAGAGTTTGCTGGAGTTATTTAATTTTGATCATAGATATAGGACTCGCCCAGACTCGGTGGTCAGGTACTCGTTCGACTGGTTGAGTCTGTTAGACTCGCCCATACTCACCAATTTCGGCGAGTCTTGATGGGAAGACTCGGCCAAGTCAATGAAAATCAGGGAAAAAAACTATAAAAAATGGAAAACGGTTAAATGTAAAAGCGTGAAAGTCAAGCGTTTTTTGAAGGATTTTGAAGGCTATTTAAAATCAATAAAATTATGAGAACATGCTAGAGGCATTGCCCTTGGACCCCATGAGGGGTGCTACCCCTCGACCCTATGGGGCCATTGCCCCGAGACCTTCATGAGGGAAGCTGCCCCTCAACCTTGCTAGGGGTGCTGCACGACCCCCGTTGGGGATGTTGCCCCCACACCCCCAAAAGGGGCATTGCCTTTGCCACAAACAAATTTTGGGTAGTGACTTATCACCCATCACACTAGAGGAGGTTGATCCACAATCAGGTTGGATCATTGAGGCTGAGGATCTTGTCTACAGTGATGAGGACCTTGCATGGGTTGATCAAGTGGATAGAGAGGCAGAGACAGTAGCCATGGCAGAGGAGGAGGATAGAGCACGAGCAGACACCTTGGATGTTGGTGTGAGTGTCACTAAGACACATGCCAATATCATGGTTGCATCATCATCTAGGACCTATCTTAGATGCCCAAGCAGGACTTGCTGTGATATTGGGTAGAGTGATGTAGCACCTCTAAGCCATAGACTTCTAATTTTTGTTTTGAACTTTTGATGCCATGGATTTCATATTCCTTGAGTTTTGAATACATTTGATAATATTTATATATCTAAATGTGTTATTTCCTTAAGCTAAAATGTAATACCCAATAGGATCTGCCCTAAAATTCTTATTTTTGCCCTAATTTTCTGATTTAGTTTTCTGCTCAAACCCTAGGACTGAATTTTTGATTTTATTTTCTGAAGTATAAATACTTATAGGCAGCCAATAAACACGTGCCAAAACATCCATAAAAATATGCCAAACATGTAGATAACATCAACTATGATATCAACCATAAAATTCAACCATCCAAATGCCAAACACATGATAAGCAAATCTGATTTCTAAATAAACAAGTCTGCCACTCCAAATCTGAATATGCTGATTTGGAATTACATCAAATTCATGGGCTCAAACATGCCAAACAATGCCCAGATTTTTGCTCATACAAGTCTGACCTAAAATTAGGTTTATACCTGCCAAGAATATGCAAAATAGTCTTCAAATATCAAACCCTAGATGGGCAAATCCTCCATGGCAAGTGCTTAGGGTTTGCTGCTCCAAAACATATGAATTCGCCCTCCAAAAATGGGCGCTCAAATCTATTCCAAAAGATGGCGGCTAGGGTTTGAGGCTCCAAAGCCTTCCAAATGATGAAATCGCCTCACGCAAGCCAAAGTCGCCCTTCTCCCAAAGGTGGCACTCCAATTTATGGAAAAATCCTAATGCAATATGCACACAAAATGCCACAAAGAATGATCCTCCAATGCTGATCTGGAAATCTGAATATGCAAATATGCTCCAAGTCTCCAATGTCTCCAATGAAGTGCAAATTGAACTTCGTTATGAGTCCACCACAAGATGAGCTAGGTTTTCGTCCAACTTACCGTATTCACAAGGGTTTTTGTCCTTGGAATATAGCCCAACAAATGTTGCAGCCAATTGAAAAAACTCAATAAAGAAAATATGATATGAATGGATGATGAGATGACTCCAATATGACTTGCTTTTATAATCAACTTTCCTCCCAACTAAACCTTGGCCGACCTCCTCCTAGTCAACCTCCTCTTTGGCAAATATTTTATTTTATTTTGTTTTTCTTCTCCCATCTTGGCCGACCTCATGCTAAGCGCCAACATTAAATAAAATATTCTTATTTTATTTTTATTCCTTTCTCCAAGAGGAGCGAACCTCTTTTTGGCCCTTGATATTACATTTTTAGGCCCTTGCCTAGGTCGTCCACCTCATAAATAATTTAATTTAATTTATTTCTTTTTTTTTCTCCATTTTTCTTCTTCCTCGGTCGCTCCCCTCCTTGGCCATTTTATTTAATTATATTTCCTTCACTAAATGGCTCATAAAACTACAAGAAGTCATTTCACATCTTCAGTTTGCACACTAAAATTGATTAAATATAATATTTAATCAATTAGGTTATTCCCTAGCCCTTCTGGCTTAGCCTACGGGAATAAAATAGGCTAACCGACTCTGTCAGGTGATCACTCAAAATAAGGGGACATTACATAAAATTTGCGTTTATACTTATGTGATCGATGTATACTTGTGTATGTGATCAAAGTAGCTTCTATTTGATGAGTTTATTGTGTCTTTAAGGTTTATTTATTAAAGGGTGCATGAAACAAGTTTTAAATCCTTAAAAATCTCTTAATTTCACTAGTTTTCAACTTGTCGAGTCTTGGTGGCAAGTTCGAGACTGGGTCAAAAATCAGCCTGTTGAGTCTTGGGCGAGTCTGAGTCTTGTAACCTGATTTTGATACCCCTACTTGTCGGGGTCATAACTCTTAGCTCGTTACTTGAACTTTGAAGTTTGTATATGTGTTGGAAAGCTTATGTCATGAACTAATTAATCTAGGTACAAAAATGTAGAAAAATACCCCTAAAAATAAGATTTTCAGAAATCTTCAGAACACAGTCTGAAACCACCACCTTGGGTGATCTGAGATGTTTTTTGGATAACTTATGATCAGTATTTTGTTGTTTTTTTGATGAATTGCCCCTTTCTACATCTAATCAACAAGTTTCTGGCCTTCCCATTAATGAAGCGATCATTTTGTCTGTCTTAATTCCCCACTCTTGTTGCTCATCTTTTCTTTTCCATCCATATTGCACCTTCATTTTGTTATTGTGTTCCACATCTTCATGGTATTTTGTTTTGATTGCTTCCAAAAATAAGAATTCATTATAATAATAGGAATAAAAGCCAAAAGTGCCTTTTATGAGTTATATTTGTATCCTCTTTCCTCCAAAATAACATTTTTTGTTCACCGTCTTGTTTTTTCATTCATTTTGTCTAATGTGTTGTTGTTCTGTCAACCATTCTTATTCTGTCTCCTGCATTCTTTTTAGTAAAATTAATCATGCCAAATATTAGTGCCTTATTTGTGGTAAAACTTTCATGTAAGCCATCTTTTCCTATAATGTATGAGGATAAGTTGATATTCTCTCCTTTACTTATTGTTCTTATGTTTTCTTATGGTCTTGTACCTGCATCAACTCTCTCACTTTGGGAGCTCTTTTGACCTCAAATGCTAAGTCTACAAAAGACAAAGCGTCATACCTATCCAAAGCTCTGAAAGGTGACATGCCTATCATCATGTGATAGGTGGTATTATAACAATGCCCTCTGGAATACAACCTCTTGATCAAAACCTTCCGCTGCTCCACTTTGATGCAAATGTCGGCCAACCAAATATTGTGAAGCAACTCACCAAGTTTCTGTTGCTCCACTTTGATACAACTGCCATTCAGGAAACCATTCTGGAGCCATCTACCAATCATGCAAATGCTTGGATCCCAAATTATTACACCATCATATAAACTGAAAATGAAAGGATAAGTATCTCTCATCAAGTCACCATCACAAGCTATCAATCTAAATTTGGATTGTTGCATATGGACTTGAAAGGTGTCCATCATATGTGCATATCCAAGCTTGCATATCCATTCTAGACTGCTGGTATAAATCAGAACACCACTAGTAAAACTAAAAATCAGACCTATGATCATCTTGGGAATGCTTTTGCTATCATAAACTGATAAGGCCTCATCATAACTCAACCTCCAAGTGCTGTAGTGACAATCCCATGCACACAAATCCATCCAACCAGCTGCAAACATTAGTGCATAGTCTGAAAACTTCATGATCAGCAATGTAGAAC
Organism: Cunninghamia lanceolata; assembly: GCA_027924645.1. Taxonomy (NCBI): domain Eukaryota; kingdom Viridiplantae; phylum Streptophyta; class Pinopsida; order Cupressales; family Cupressaceae; genus Cunninghamia; species Cunninghamia lanceolata. Next base: position 9,493,761 of record BSBN01000082.1, read on the forward strand.
AACCATTAAACATCAATGTGTAAGATGAAAACCATTGAACCAAGTCTGAAAATTTTTTGCTCTCATGCTCTCCTCCATGTCTTGGATTATAGTCCAGCTGAAACACAACATATAAACATCTCAAAATTGGATACCTTCATGACATCCTCTTCAAGTTTTGATGCTAGGATAACATTATGCCCAATCAAAGAATCATCATTATGATAGTATAGTGTTAAAACACAAATAGACTCATTGAGCTCTCCCTAAATGATCAAGTTCTTCATCAAATCTGAGTCAAGAATGTTCTTCTCTACACATGCATACCTATCATTATTTGCTGGTCCACAAAGTGTATGCACAACTTCCTTTTCTTTAACCATGACTTGAACCTTCAATTGACTCTCCAAATGATGTGACTCATGAGCCCTATGATTAAGATCATTTGCACAAAATGAATTTTCTGATTTGTCTTCAAAAATATACCTCTCAACAAGTTCATGCAAATTTGATTGTTCTTCATGCTCTACCATCATAATTCCTTCCTCTTGAAGTATTGAAGTTTGATGAAGAAATGTATCTAGTTGTTGCCTTTCATGATCCATGTGAACAAATTGTTCCTTGATCTTTTGTAGGTGTTGTTTTGCTTGAGTAGCTAACAACTTGGCCTCCTTAGCCCTCCTTAACCTTCCATCACACATGTTTTGTGTTTTTATCACATCTTTTATGCCATGACTTATAGAACCAGCTTGTATGTAGCTTTGATCCACGACCGCTATCTCATGCTTAGCTATCAATTCTTGCTTATCAACAAGATAGTGCTTCTTACCAATGTCATCCACAAAATCATGTGAAGATAATGGACTACTGTTCATAATGAGAAAATCAGTATTTTCTTCATATTTGTTGAGGGTGTCTTCATAGATCTCAAGCACATCTTCTTCAATTGTTGGATGCTCATCATTAGCTGCTGGTCCAAGAAGTGTATCAAGCTGAAAATCACATGCTTCACTAGTTACATTAGTTGTCCCAAGGCTGATCCAAACCTTCATTCTCTTGGCTGTCATGTTCCTTGGTGTACCATTATCTACAGCTTACAACACTATTTGCTTCCCATTCAATGTGAATTCTAACTCCATATTTTGGAAGTCTTGGATATGCCTGCGAAGTGAATGTAGCCCTTGGATTCCCAACACAATCTCGGTCTCACCAATTCCAACTTCATAGAATTCATCAACAAATGTATAGTTATCCAATTGAATGCTCAATTGTGAAATCTTCCTAGTGCAACTCATTTTGAATCCATCCGCCAACATGATGCTGAATCCAAAAAAATCCTCTACCTGCAATCGTCTCTTGACCACAAAGCCCTCATCAATGAAGTTATGTGTTGCACCGCTGTCCACCAAACATGAGACTTGTTGCCCCTTCACAATTCCTCTCACTCTAGAAGGATGATACTTAGGAACACCTGATAGAAAAGCAATGGTACCATGTGTTGTAGTATCAAGCTCCAACGGCTGCTCCTCATTATCACTATCTGAACTAGTGTCTTGAACCTCATCATCAACATCGGAAGTGACATCAATGTAGTATGCTTTGCCTTTCGCAAGGTATCTGTGACCAGGCTCCCAAGGCTCCTTGCATGAGAAGCACAACTTCATCCTCCTTAGCTCATTCTTTGCTTCTAGGTCTAGTGTTGTCCTCTTGGGCCATTCCTTCTGAAAATTCTTGTTCGAGCCCTCTCTTGATGAAGAGATAGGCTTACCTTGAAACTTGGGCTTGGAAGGTGCTGAAAATTTCATATCTCTAGCCGTCTTAATGGCTTCCCTCAAAGATGGTGGATCTAGGGTTTTTACGCAACCATGAAGTGGCTCCTCTAGACCCTCAATGAAAAGATAGGTCAATCTCTTCTCCAACACATTAGGAACCAATATGACAAGCGTCTGAAACTCAGAGATGTAGGTATCCATTGAATCCTTCTGCTTGAGTTGGGCCAACTCTTTGAAGAACTGCTCAGGATTAGTCTCATCAAATCTGTCAATCAACCTTATGTGAGAAATCAACATAAGTAGTAACAAGGCTATGTCTTTGAGTCACCATACCAAGAGCATCTCCCTCCAATTGTAAGGTAGCAAATTGAATTGCATGCCTCTCGAACATCGAATTTAATGTGAGATAGTTATCCAATTTTTGGATCCATGTTTGTGTTGTGATTTTGCCCAAACCATCAAAAGACGTGATATTTACCTTTCCTAATATTCTTTGCAAGTCTTGATTATTGTTGCCTCTTTCTCCTCTAGGTCTATCTCTGTTTCTGTACTTCAATTGACAAAAATATTGCAAAGACATGGCAGCTTGGAATTCCTCACCTAATGATTGCCACTCTCTCATGTAAGCATTGAAGCTCTCACCGGCAACTTGATTTCCATTCTTCGGAGCTCCTTGCTGATCCAAGAAAGTAGGCATTAGAGGTCTAGCCACGGATGCATGGGATGCATGAGATGCATGAGTGTGAGTATTGGCATTATTTCCGGAATGGCTAGCTTCTCCATTGTTACCATTGTTCCCATTGCTTCTATTGCCTCCATTTTTTCCCATGCTATGTCGCACAAATTGAGACAAAAGTTGCATTAGATCACGCTGTCCTCTAGCAATACCATTGAGAATATCCCTTGTGCTGGGATCCTCATTATTTCTGTCTCCCATGATAGCTTCTTCATCAAACTGTTGCCTTCTCCTGTATGCGATACATTCTCTATCTTCGGGATTCATACATGTAAAAACCCTTTAGATTGGCAAGATCAAAGCTTTGATACCACTGTAATATCTCCAATAGGATCTGCCGTAAAATTCTGATTTCTGCCCTAATTTTCTGATTTAGTTTTCTGCTCAAACCTTAGGACTGAATTCTGATTTTATTTTCTGAAGTATAAATACTTATAGGCAACCAATAAACATGTGCCAAAACATCCATAAAAATATGCCAAACATGTAGATAACATCAACTATGATATCAACCATGAAATTCAACCATCCAAATGCCAAACACATGATAAGCAAATCTGATTTCTAAGTAAACAAGTCTGCTGCTCCAAATCTGAATATGCTGATTTGGAATTACATCAAATTCATGGGCTCAAACATGCCAAACGATGCCCAGATTTTTGCTGATACAAGTCTGACCTAAAATTAGGTTTATACATGCCAAGAATATGCAAAATAGTCTTCAAATATCAAACCTTAGATGGACGAATCCTCCATGGCAAGTGTTTAGGGTTTGCTGCACCAAAACATATGAATTTGCCCTCCAAAAATGGTGGCTCAAATCTGCTCTAAAAGATGGCGGCTAGGGTTTGAGGCTCCAAAGCCTTCCAAATGATGAAATTGCCTCACACAAGCCAAAGTCGCCCTTCTCTCAAAGATGACACTCCAATTTAGTGCAAAACCCTAATGCAATATGCACACAAAATGCCACAAGGAATGATCCTCCAATGCTGATCTGAAAATCTGAATATGCAAATATGCTCCAAGTCTCCAATGTCTCCAATGAAGTGCAAATTGAACTTCGTTACGAGTCCACCACAAGATGAGCTAAGTTTTCGTCCAACTCACCGTATTCACAAGGGTCTTTGTCCTTGGAATATAACCCAACAAATGTTGCAGCCAATTGAAAAAACTCAATAAAGAAAATATGATATGAATGGATGATGAAATGACTCCAAGTTGACTTGCTTTTATAGCCAAGTTTCCTCCCAACTCAACCTTGGCCGACCTCATGTTAGGCGCCAACATTAAATAAAATATTCTTATTTTATTTTTATTCCTTTCTCTAAGAGGAGCGAACCTCTTTTTGGCCCTTGATATTACATTTTTAGGCCCTTGCCTAGGTCGTCCACCTCATAAATAATTTTATTTAATTTTTTTTCTCCTTCATTTTTCTTCCTCCTAGGTCGCTCACCTCCTTGGCCATTTTATTTAATTATTTCTCCTTCGCCAAATGGCTCATAAAAATACAAGAAGTCATTTCCTATGTTTCACGGCGTTTCGGGGACGGGGGGGACGTGTTTCGGGGACGGCAGTCCGAGGGCCAATTTTTGGGGACGACAGGGGATGGCGATATATGAATTTTTCAATATATATATATATATATATATATATATACACAAGAATTTTTCAAAATATCAATATGAAATAGAGATATCATATATGTTAATAACTTAACAACAATATCAATATGTGAATAAATCATGACAACAGTAATGTAACATACTAACAGCAGTATAAACTATAAACTAAATTTTTTACTGGCCTTGCCACTTGAAAACAACACTTGAACTCTTTGATCATTTCCTCTTCTTCCATGGGCGGCTTTCATAATGCTGTTGCCACTTTACATCAAACTTGGCAGAGATTTAGCTTGGCTTTGCCAAGACAAAGTGTGCTACTTTGTCACCTTGGATTCTTACTTAGCTTGAGTGCACTTTCCTTAGGTGATTTCTGCATTATATGCCCTTAGGTGGAGATTTCTAGTGGCCAAGCCACCAAAATGTGCAGTTTGTTCTGACTTAATTTCTTTGATGATACCTTGGTGAGTTTTCATAAGTTCTTTTCTGACTTTTAGATGCTACAATCTAATGGCTTTTACCATGAATAAATGTGCCTTATGCCCTTGCTATCTCATTCCAACTTTCATTCCATGACTGCCTCTGCTTGCATGACAGAAAAACCCTCGAATCTTCCCTGACTTTGCCCTTGTTCTGCTCCATTGTTTTTATCATTTGCTGCTCTGATGTGATCATGTTTTCCCTGCAAAATTGTCAGTTGAAAGGACAAAGACAAGATAACCTTTGCAAACTGACTGGGAGGTTGGCAATTGACTCAGACTGTGCAAACTCAAGGATTAACTGATAACAAACTGACTAAAAGAGGGATGAAAACTGAGTTTCTTATGGGTGCTAATAATAGTTTCATGATACAGAAGGTAATAGACATTGCAACATTTTCAATATTAAATAAAGGCTTAAAACATATATAAGTTAGTTATCAGTTAATATGCATTTTTTTTAAAGTTTATAGAGGGGGGACGCCTGGCGTGCCCAATTCACTTTCTGCCGTCCCCATTTTTTTTGCACGTCCCAGGGACGTTTCCTGTTTTTTCATTTTTTGGGGGATGTCAAGGGGACGTCCCCAGCCGTCCCCCCGTCCCGGAAACGCCACAGGGGACGGGGACGGGGACGGGGCTGGAGGAGGTGGGGACGCGTCCCCGTGTACCCTTGGTCATTTCACATCTTCAGTCTGCACACTAATATTGATTAAAATTGATGTATACTTGTGTATGTGATCAAAGTAGCTTCTATTTGATGAGTTTATTGTGTCTTTTAAGGTTTATTTATTAAAGGGTGCATGAAACAAGTTTTAAATCCTTAAAAATCTCTGAATTTCACGAGTTTTCAACTTGTTGAGTCTGGGTAGCGAGTCGAGTCCGGGTCAAAAATCAGCCTGCCGAGTCTTGGGTGAGTCCGAGTCTTGTAACACTGATTTTGATACCCCTACTTGTCAGGGTCATAACTCTTAGCTCGTTACTTGAACTTTGAAGTTTGTATATGTGTTGGAAAGCTTATGTCATGAACTAATCAATCTAGGTACAAAAATGTAGAAAAATACCCCTAAAAATAAGATTTTCAGAAATCTTCAGAACACAGTCTGAAACCACACCACCGTAGGTGATCTGAGATGTTTTCTGGATAACTTATGATCAGTATTTTGTTGTTTTTCGGATGAATTGCCCCTTTCTGCATCTAATCAACAAGTTTCTGGCCTTCCCATTAATCAAGTGATCATTTTGTCTGTCTTAATTCCCCACGATTGTTGCCCATCTTTTCTTTTCCATCCATATTGCACTTTTCATTTTGTTATTGTGTTCCACATCTTCATGGTATTTTGTTTTGATTGCTTCCAAAAATAAGAATTCATTATAATAATAGTAATAAAAGCCAAAAGTGCCTTTTGTGAGTTATATTTGTATACTCTTTCCTCCAAAATAACATTTTTTGTTCACCATCTTGTTTTTTCATTCATTTTGTCTGATGTGCTGTTGTTCTGTCAGCCATTCTTATTCTGTCTCCTGCATTCTTTTTAGTAAAATTAATTATGCCAAATATTAATGCTTATTTGTGGTAAAACTTTCATGTAAGCCATCTTTTTCTATAATGTATGAGGATAAGCTGATATTCTCTCCTTTACTTATTGTTCTTATGTTTGCTTATGGTCTTGTACCTAATGGTTTTACATGATTATTTAATTCTGATAATGTGCATATAGTCATCTTTATACATGCTAGGCATGTTGCTAAACAGTAGAGAAGATATAGGGCAATTGACAATGAATTTGTGAGGAGTCTAAGATTGTGGGGATGATGCAAGCAACATACTAATGAATGATAGGCATGATGCTTTGGATTATGTTATTGTCATGTGAAGGGTATGCCCACTTGACATAAGGGATTTTTCTGGATGACTCATGCCACTCATGAATACCCCTAACTAATTGGCCTATGAGACCTTACCAGTGCAAAACCCCCTACTGTTATTTTGTTATTGATTGCTTGTTACACGAGGTTGTGCAAGATACTTGTTTTGTCACTTCTTGAGCTACCTTTAATACCTAAAGTGTTTACAAGACACCCCTTTGTTTTGTGTTTGTAAAGATGGTCATTTGTGACAATAAGTAGAGTGATTGCTTGTGGCTGTTATAGGATGCTAAGGTAACCAAGTAAACTCCAATTAATGGATTGAAGAAGGAAATCTGAAACTATTATTTATTGAGCATAGCTCTACACTTAACCCAAAGGCTTTGTAGAATCAAGTAAAGTCATTTACCTGCTAATGAAAAAGTGAAGATCATGAGGTATAAAGTTATTCACCCCAATCCATTGGGAGTACTGAGAATCATCAAACCAAGCTAGCAAAACCTGGATTTGGCTTACTGATATTGGATTTGCACTTAGATTTGGCCAAAAATCTTAAGAAAAACTTGCCAGTTGTTTTTAAAACATAATTTGTAGCAAATTTTAGGGAAAGCAATGTTTTAATGCATTCCATATAAAACAAATTAAAAAGATATACAAAACTAATCAATTGCATTCTACTTTTTTAGCATATACAAGTATATAGAAAAACTAAGTAAATAATGCATTTTTAGATTAATGAAAGAAGATTTCTTCATAATTTTTGTAGTTCCACAGTCATAATTTTGGATATCTATTACATCACAACAAAAACATAACATAAATTAAGGTTGAGAGGAGCCTAAATTATTCAGCCCGACACTACTAACTCCATGGTGGCTCTTGCGGGGGTTTGTTTTGTATGCCAAAGTAGCTGCAGCCATGGTATATGTACTTGAGTTAGCAACATCATCCACTCTTTCTATATATGCTCTCTCCACACCCTTCGTTAGTGCCTCCACTTCATAGTAAATTTGATTCACCTACGCATGGTTCTCCTTTGTAAGCATGATCTTCTCAATTTTAGTGCTCCACTCAGATTGTGGATCAGTCTTCTCCAACTTGATGGGATATACATCAACCCCCATAATTTTCTTGGTGTGTAGGTGAAGATAGTGGTGGAATGCAAGAGCATTCAACTTTTGTATTGTAATCTATTATGCTTTTTGAAGTTTTATACTTAAAACATATTCTGAATGCATTCACATATCTTAAAGCCTAAGTTGTAGGGTTCGCCTGCCAGAGGTGCGGGTGCGGTGCGGCTCGGGTGCGGGTGCGGGTGCCCTGTGGGTGCGGGCAGGGTGCGGTGGAAGGGGGCTGGGTGCGTCCCGGACGCACCCGGGTTCGCTGGGTTCGAACCTAGCCTAAAAAAAGAGAACCCGCATAGCACCCGGAACGCACCCACGCCCCCATTCATTTAAATTTTTTTTTTTTTCAACTTAAACATCAATTTTATATTTTTTTAAACATTCTAAAATGCAAATGAAACCCTAAAAAGACATTATAAACACAATTTTGCCATTTTCAACTCATTTCTTTCATTCCAAAACACAAAAATCCTGCTAATGTCCAAGATGATGATGATGATGTGGAGGATTTAGCAAATCCATATGATGATTGACACTTGTCATTTGACATTGAAACAATGAAAATTGATTGTTGAACATGATATTATTATTTTGAATCTTGTTATTGAACTTGAAGTTCGAGTTTTATGTTTTATGATATTCAAGTTGATGGTGGTTTTGTTGATTATATGATGCTATGTGGTGTTCTACACTTTATTCTTGCAATTCTACACTTAATTCTTGCTTCTATGCTTAATTTTTTTGCATATACATATATTTATATATATATAAAAAAACGAACCCAACCCCCAAAAAAAATTTTGGCCGAACCCGCACCCGCACCAGAATTGGCAGCTTAGCTTAAAGCATTGCACGGTTGGCTCAAAACATGACAAGTAATTCTATGAAGGTTTTGCACGTTATTAGTGCCATACAGCTCACACGATGCATTTGAAATGAAAAATATAAATTTTATTTAAGTAAGACAATACTGAAGTCAACAAGAAGAAATACTAAAGTATGAAGCTAAACAAATTTTACTTGGGTGCAATGTTGTCTGACTAGACTTGCAAATAGCTTGACAAAAGAGAACCATTTGGGCAAGCCTATAGTTTTTGAGACTACTCACAATCTTTTACCTTATTTGCCTCCATTTGGCTCCTTACTCTCTTATTTGTATTATAGGCTGCTCAAAACCTCCTCATTGGTCACAAACTTGTTGTGGAATTGAAATTTTGGGTTTAAAATGTACCCAACTATATGTAGTGGCTTACAAAATGCTTTCCTATATTTATTTGCATATCTATAGAAGCCTCTAATGACTTGCTTGGCCCTGTCCATGCTGTAGTAGCAAATCCTCTAGAACATCTACATGCCCTCAACCTTTGCTGTGTGTACTCCAACAATGTTGTCATTCAAACTCCAACAAATACTTATATCAAGATGTGGCAGCGAGTTCTTAACCAAACGTCTTACAATTGCAACCATAGCAACATTGGACTAAGATTAGCCTCCATGCTAAACTCCAATATCTTAAACTCATTGCAACTTACCGCATGGGTTTTTGCCGTTGTCTACCATTCTGCAATCAAACACTTTCAATAGGATCTTGAACAATCCAACATCTTCTCTTCATTCAAGAACTCTTTGCAAGTGAATAACACACCAAAGTTCCAACAAGGTTTTGTTGATGCAAGGAGGCTATGGGCATTTCACTCCTTAGTAGTTAATTCCTTTTGTATTTCTTGTTGTGCCTTTGCAATGTATGTATTAAGTGGGAGAATGTTAGGATTGGGTTTGTTATTCAACTTGCAAATCCTAAGGTCTATTGTAATTTAATTGTTCGTAGATAGTAGAATATTGTATATGTCTCCAAAGATCATGGAATGGGTAAAATGAGACGCCCATGTGAGGGGGGGGGGGTCATATTTAATTATTATTTATTCTCCAATTATTAGAAATATTGTTGCTTGAAGACATTGAATAAGGGGCATTACATTGGAAAGGTCAAATTGGGAGTGACAAAGCATCTTCCATTATTAGTTTTGAAGGCGGGTGTAATTAGTACCCCTATGGAGTGCTTGCGAATTACACATGCAAACTTGCATGATGGAGATCAAAGATGCTTGGTGGAGGAATTACATTCTATTCTGTAATGTTTGACTAATGTATGTGGGGTGTTGGATTTTTACATGAAGAGTTGGGCACCTAGTTTGGGCCCATGGTATTTGCCTCTTGTTTTGGTAAACCATTTATGGTTTCTAGTTTTCAATTTCCTATATAAGAGGCATGGGATAGAGGTATTATGTTGTATTGCAAGTTAAATAAGATTAATTTGTTGGAATGCTATTAGATTGAAGGGAGACGTTGATGTGTTGATGTACTCTTCATATTTGAAATTAATATAGATATTTGATCTCTTTGGTGGTGGGCTTTTTTCCCGAAGGGGTTTCCCCATGTATATCTGGTGTTATTTTGTGGTTTGCACATTTTATTGGTGTTCTTATATTTCCATTTCATGATTTATCACCTGTGTAGCCGGATTTGCTTGGGAACTGGTTGGATCCGAGTTCGGTTTGCCTATGGGTCTGCACAAGATCCAGGCAAACTCAAGTGGGTTTGTCCCAGATGAACTTGGGCAGGAAAAATCTAACCCGTCCTGGACTCACCGTTTTGAACGTTTTAAAATATTTTTTGACTCTTTGACTTTGACCAATTTACCCTAAAATGAATTCCTAACCCTAAAAAGACATTTTAAACACCAAAACAAAGTCATTTCATCTCATTTTGTTTGCAAAAGACAAATAGGATTCTTTTTGGTTGAACTTTCATTTTTGCTTGTGATTCAACAAAGTGAGTCGAAGATTGATTGTTGAAGGATCCAAATCCATTGCACAATTATTCCTATTCATTTGCAAGTGTTTGTTGGCTGCCAAGAAGATCATAGGAGGAGATTTTTGCAAAGAGGTAAGTTTTATGTTATTTTTAATTTTTTTTTTTTTTTTTTTTTGCATTTTTAAACAACAAACAAACTCTTAATTTTTCTTAGTTTCTATGAATGTATCACAATGCTTAACAAGTTATCATATTAAACGAGTTAGGTTTTGTTTTTTTTGTTTTGAATGTCTTGTTTACAAAACTTATTGCCATAGGAATTACAATGGCAGCTAGTTCTAGCTCCATAGCCCAACCTAAATTCAAAACCTATCCAAATTCACCTCTATGGAAGTATGTTGAGATGATACAATCGGTTCTAGGTGGTGGGGGGTATATTTGGAAATGCAATGGGTGTGATGTGAGATATTCAGGTTCATATAGTCGGGTGAAAGCCCATTTGTGTAGCACCCTTGGGATGGGCATCAAAGGTTGCCTACTAAAGGATAATAAGGGTATACCACTAGAACAAGTGATGGCATACATCAATAAGCAACAACAATCAGACGAAGCAGTAGGTCGTAAAACAAGTTTATCAAAGAGAAGACCTCATGGAATGAAACCCCCATCTAATCCCATTGTTGTGGTGGAGAGCCACCTATTTTTGGTCACTCCTCAAGAGCAACCCACTAGCACTACAAACAAAGAGACCAAAGGGACCTTTGGAAACAACATTTCAAAATGAGTTTCGAGATGTTGTTGACCAACACGTAGTAATATGTATTTATGCAAATGGGTTGTCATTCAATGTTGTTTGCTCACCATATTGGAAAGAGATGGTGAAAAAAATTAACGAGGCTCCAAATTATTGGAAAATGAGGTCAAGGTTGTAGAAGATTCATTGAAGCCCATAAGGGATTCATGGATTGAGATAGGGGTGTCGATTGTCTCCTCCGATGGATGGAAAGATGTAAAAAATCGGCCTTTGATCAATGTCATTGTAATGTCCCCTAAAGGGGCAATGTTTTTGAGAGCTGTGGATTGTGAGAGGGAGGTGAAGGATGGGCAATTTATTGCTAACATCCTCATTGCAACCATTGAGGATGTGGAACCTCGTAATGTTGTTCAAGTCATAATGGACAACACAAAAAATTGTAGAGTTGTTGGGTTGTTGGTTGAGGAATGGTATTCACATATGTTTTGGACACCTTGTGCTGTCCACTCTCTCAATTTAATGCTACAAAAGATTGGGAACAAAATTGATTGGATTAGAGAGTTGTATGTAGAAGCCGAGGAGATCTAAATGTTCATCACCAACCACCACATGTTGTAAGGCATATTTAGATCATTTTCTACATTGGAGTTGTTGAAGGTAAGTGAAGCAATATAAAATTCTCTGTTTTAATTTCACATATTCTATTTTTTCTTTAAAGTTTGTTTTTAAATTTTAATTATTTTATTTTTTATTTTTGAATATCGGTAGGTTGTTGAGACTTGTCTTGCCTCAAACACAATCGTCTTGAGACGACTTGTGAAGGTCTGAAGGCACTTTCGAACATGATTATTAGCCATACTTGGTTCATACGGAGGCAAAGCAACACTGAGAGGGCATCAAATGTTAACAGGATGATCCTAGATGACTCTTGGTGGGATCGTATGGAGTATCTCCTTAATTTCACTGAGCCCATTTTGAGCATGATTCATTATTCTAACATGGACAGGCCTTGCATGGGGGAGATATATTGATGGCATTGATTCAATGATAGAGAAGATAAAGAGCATTATAAATGAGAAAGAGCAAGATCCTCAAGAAGTTTTCTTCAAACAAGTGCACAAAATTATTGAGGATAGATGGAGAGATTATGAACTGTTTGAATGGTACAAGACAACATTTTGTAGACTCTTTCCTGATCCAGATTTGCAGGATATAGTCACGAATGAGTTCATTGATTTTATACACTAATTGTCAAAGCATTGAGGCTCTTCTTAACAATTTCGGCACCTACAACCTCACGGAATCAAAGTTTTATCACAAGTAAGTCTAATAAATTTCTATTTTTTTTAATCTTTAGTCTTTTAAAAATTTAAACTTTCTAGTTTCATTTATAATTTATAAGCTTTTAACTCTTTCTCCCTACTTTGTCTTCATAGGTTGTTAGTTCATTTGCATCTGAGAGGAATTGGAGCACATACTCTTTCATCCACTCAATAAAGCACAACCGATTGCACTCAAAAAAGGCAGAGAACTTAGTGTGTGTGCATTCCAACTTGCGCCTCCTTTCGCACAAACAACCTGACTTTGAGGAAGGGGAATCAACGTTGTGGGATGCAGAGCCAAAGCATTTTGACTTTGATGCTTCCAATTCCCGTTCCCAACATGTTGCACTTGAGGGGTTAGAAAGCGAGCACACTTTTACAATGAGTGGCAGTGGCATTGCTAATGGTTCTTCAAATGTTCCTGCGTCAACTAATGTCCATGATGTTGATGATGATGATGTGGAGGATTTAGCAAATCCATATGATTGATGACATTTGTCATTTGACATTGAAAATTGATTGTTGAACTTGATATTATTACGTTGATATTGAACTTGAAGTTCGAGCAATGGATATTTAAATTTCAAATGATATTCAAATTTATGGTGGTTTTGTTGATTATATGATGCTATGTGGTGTTCTACACTTAATTCTTCCTTTTAGGATATATATATATATATATATATATATATATATATATATATATATATATATATGAACGAAAAAAGGAACCCAACCCCCAAAATGTTTTTGCAATAACAAACTAAAACCGTGGACCCGAACTAGGATCCGACAACTTAGGTTATCACTGTATTGTTAATGGGATGTGATCACAATTGTTACAGTTCTCAATGTGCTGTTTACTTGGTTTCTCAACAATGGACAGCATCATCACTAGGTGAATGATAACATCAACACTAGATTGATGACAATATTGCATGAGGCGAATGATAAAACTGCATCGGCAAATGGTATGAATGCATAGCTTGAATGACAACTAAGATGAATAAGATAGTTCAAGTCAAAATTTATCCGATATAAGCACTAGAAGTTCGTGGAATTAGTAGTCATCAAAGTGGATTATGATGCCTCTGGTATGAAGTGTCTCTTGGATGATCTCTGACAAGATGACGATCCCTTGGCTGACCATCAGAGTAGAAAGGAACGAGGGACATTCTTATGTACTTGGAAGTCTTGTACACACGCACAAGAGTCAGAGCATAACAGTTGGGAACTGTTTAGCAATTGATTGATTTGTGGCAATCCCTTTGATTATTAAATTTCGTTGCTCTTTACATTGGACAGCTCATACAAGATCTTATTAAGACATTCTGTTCATTGCATTGGGGCTTTAAGTATATACATGAAACTTGCTCTATTCTAAATTACTCCCATTGTGGAGCTTTACTAAAAAACTATGAAGAATTTGTTACAAAGGGAGCTAACAATTCAATTATCTCTTGAACTGTTTGACAAATTGTGGATGGGACTCATCCTTTTTATCATATCCAGGCTTCCAGTACTTTGACGAAAACTATAATATCATATAGGATTCTTGGATTTATAGACAATTGATGAAGCTGAACTGTTAGGTTGGATTCTAATGTCAAATATACTTAGGATAGCGATGCAAGGATCAATTGATTAAAGAAATTCGTGGGGATCTTACTGCCTAGTTGAATTTGCTGTTTGACTCATCAAGGCAATAACATCATAGAAATAAATAGCCTTGTTAAGTTGATCTTTCACCATTTTTGAATTCAGGGTAGTTCATTATTTAAAATTATGCACTTGTGGAGGCATGTGAGTGCTTTTAGAGGCTGATTTAGAATTCCTACAAGATATTATATCCATTTGAGTAGTTTGAGACATGTCCATTGCAATGTGCTAGATGTCTCTTGGAATCTCTGCAATACAAAACTTATTATCAGGACCAATCTTATTGGGATAATAAGTATTACAATTAGTGTCAAGTGCGATGAGATATTGGAGTAGAATATTCTAATAGGTTGAGCCGATATACAAAGTTCTTCATAAATGCCTTTGGGACTTGGACAATACTGTAACGAGCCTAGATAAATCTGAACTGGAATTGTAGAATTCTGGAAAAGAAATCTGTCTAAAAAATTCTGAAATATAAATCACTGATATATGAAAGAACAGATTTAAGTGATACACTTTTTTCTAGAAATAAGCAGCAAAATTCTGTTTTGACTACAACCAATAGACAGAACAGTCCAAACTTGCAGGTGGGCCATTCTCAATTTACAACAAAACCTCTCTCCAGTTAAGTGCTAATTGGGTAATTTCATTCCAAATATTCACATACGTTAAAATATGTCTTGCCATATTTATAGGCAAGGGATTCTTCCCCAAAAATAATTAATTTTTGCTTAATCAGGAAGGAATCAAAAAATTCTTATAACAAATCTATTTAAGTTCTTGGAATAGCTTTATTTGCTGTTGTTTTGCATAGCTTTATTTGTTGTTGTTTTCTAAAATAGACTAAATCTTATCTCTTAGTAATGTAACTAACTAATCTAGAACACATTTTATCTTTATTTATTTGCGTGGATGTTATCTCGAGTACCATTTCATTGCATGGATATGATCTCCAATATCCTTTATTGTTTTCTGCATGGATATTATCACTAGAATCTTTTGTTTTTTTCTGTGTGGATGTGACTGGATACCAATTTCATGTTTGACTCTTATATTTGCACTTGTGAGATGCACTGGACACATTATAGATACTCATAAGAACATTGTTTTATTGGCACCTACAAAAGATTTAAATTGTTTAATGAAAACAACTCATCTATAATGAAATGGATTATGCAGTCTATTACAATATAAGGCTTACCTTTGTAATAAAGTCATTGTAATGACTTATTGCCAGTGGTGTGTTAGTGTTGCTATTATTAGCGTTTAGGGTTGTGGACAAGTGTCATTTATAATTGTTGGTTACGTCTCTCAATCTCTTTATAATGAGATGAACCTAATTTTAATCGGCACTCCAATATC
Organism: Cunninghamia lanceolata; assembly: GCA_027924645.1. Classification (NCBI taxonomy): domain Eukaryota; kingdom Viridiplantae; phylum Streptophyta; class Pinopsida; order Cupressales; family Cupressaceae; genus Cunninghamia; species Cunninghamia lanceolata. Next base: position 9,509,250 of record BSBN01000082.1, read on the forward strand.
GAATAATATTATATTGTGCTTATTGCTCGTTTTCTCAATATGGTTGAGTGTTGTTGGTTGTAGTAGAGATATTTATTACTTACTTTTATAATAAAGGTGTTTTAATAACTTAAAATGGATTAGTCTATTTTAATGTTAGTTTTTTATTTTTAGAATAAGATTTCATGCATTCAACATGCATTATTGTATCCTCGCTTCAAGCTCTATAAAGAAGTGATTGACTTTGTAATCATTCATTCAACCTAATAGAATAATTTTGTGTTCTATTTTCGTTTTCCGAAACATGGTATCAAAGTAGTACGAATTCATGGGTGTAGGGTTTGTTGAGGAGGAGAATCGAGGATTTATTCTTTGAAAATTGCGGGTTTATGTTAGTGCACAAATTACATTTTTATTTCTGTTGAAAAACAGGTGGATTTATGAGAAAATCGCGTTTTTATTTCACTCTTAAAAATCACGTGGATTTTTTCTTGCGATTTTACCTAGAAGGAGGAATTTTTGGGCTGCGGATTTGGGCACGAAAGTTTCAGACGATTTTGAGGTCGCATAGGGTTTTCTTGGAGGGTTTTTTTGATTATTTTTTGAGGCAATTTTCATCACGTTTTTTTTTTCAACATCATGTTTCTTCTACTTGTTTTCTTCAATTTGCGGCTAGAAGAGGAATTTATTTCTTGTTTTTTGACGATTTTAAACAAAATCATGGGGTTTGTTGTTCCATTTCTGGATGTCTTTTGCTAAAAACGTGGTTATTTTTGGATGTAGGGCAGCTTATTCTCAAACTAGGGCACAAAACAATTTTTTCTGATTTTAAACCAATGTCCTAGGGTTTTCAGGATCATAATTTGGGCTTACATATTTTTTTGGAAATGGAGTTTCCATTGGATAAATATTCTGGTTTCAACCTCCACACCCAGAAAGTTAAAATCAAGATGCAACTAATGCACAAAAACCTATGGGGAATCATAAATGGAAATGAGAAACTTCCTACGGATGCTAGTAAGGTGCTGGAATGGCAAAATAGAGATGATAAAGCTAAAGTGATTATTGGTCTTGCTCTTTCTTAGATTTCGCAAAATCATCTAAGGAAATCTGGGAAATTTGAACACGTTGTTTGGAGCAAAAGTGGTTTATGATAAATTTTCTTTAAAGCTTCAGCTTTTCAAGTTCAAGATGATTGAAGGAGTCACTATGTCAAGCCACGTAAACAATTCGAGATCTCTTCTTTGACAACTAGCAGAAGTCAGTGCTATAGTGGATGATGAGGATGCTAAAGCCATTTTATTGAACAATTTGCCTTCAAAATTGTAGGAGATACATAAGATGAACCTCAAATTGAGGTAGCATTATACTCCAATTGAAGAAGATTAGATAAGGACAAAAAGGGGACATAATGTTATTATTGCAAGAAAATGAGTCACACAACTTGGAATTGTAGAAATCAGGCAATTGATATTCTGAAGGGAAAGATTAGAGAAGCTAATGTAGCATTGTTGAAGATCCTTCAGATGTTGACGATGGTGGAGAAGTTGCTTTTTATGCATTCTAAAGAAGCCCAATTCTTTGAAGAGAAGAAGGAATCCAGTGTAGTTGAAGCTCAGTATTGATAGTCGCCCAGTTAGCTTGGGAGTCTATGGATCTAGGGTGTCATGTGAGTGTAGCTCAGCATAGATTGTTGTCCAATGATTCGGGGGATTTGTGATTTGGGAGTTCAAGAAGGTGGTAATCCGGGAACTTGGGAATTCAGCTCGGGAGCTATGCCATTACAAGGGTTACGAGGCAACTTGATGGACGTCTACGTAGTTGAAAATTTGTTTTTAGAGAAAAGATGCTGAAAAATTCATGATTCTGAGTGAGTTTGCTTATGTTAGTTTGTTTTGTTTTAAGTGTGGTACGTCTTAAGAGGGGGTATTAGAGATATTTAATACTTACTTTTATAATAAAGGTGTTTTAATTACTTAAAATAGATTTAGTCTATTTTAATATTTGTTTTTTTCAAGAATAAGTTTTTTATGCATTTGATATGCATTATTGTATCCTTATTTCAAGCTCTATAAAGAAGTGATTGACTTTGTAATCATTCATTCAATCTAATAGAATAATTTTGTCTTCTATTTTCGTTTTCAGAAACAGGTTTATTGGTGTTGCCACTTAAGGTTTGATGAAATGGACACATAATTGTGGCTTTTGAATCAACTGCTAAGGTGTTTAAGCTTCTAAATGTTGTTGAAGCCAAAATATATTGGTAAAGCAATCGAAATTGCAGTAAATACATTAACGATTTCAATCCTTAGTTTCACTGGCCTAATAGTTGACCAAGGGCAAGTCGTTAGTCTAGAGTTTTGGTTGCATCTTAGTGCAAAAAAATTGACCGATATTCCTCATATTGATTGATGCCTTGGGCTTGATAGGATCTCGAAACATAATTATAGAGTTCATCTTAAGAGGAAAAGTCAGGAGATCAACTAAGATGGATAGAGAACTTACAGGGAGCGATGCTTCTGATGAAATGATAGTGACTGTTTTTCCCCAAAATGGTTGTACATTAAGTTATTGAGAAAATGTCATGAGTTTAATTGTAAAACATGTAAGATATTGACCAAGCAGACCTAGATTACTAAACAAGTATTTTCTACATCTTGGAGTGCATGCAGGAGAAGGTGCACAGGTCAGAAGAAAAAAAGCGATATCTCTTTCTGAACATGCAGATGTGGATGGCAACTTACTTAGTTTGGATATTAGCAGGGGGCTGTAAGTTTACAGCTGTAGCAACCATTTCTGTATTTTCTGGATATTATTATTGTTAGGTTGATATTTGAGATAGACCATATATTTGGGACGAACTCTATGTTGAATGTGATTTCATATGACAGGGAGAAAAAGAAAATAACATGTGTGAATGAATATGATGACACCTTTTTTCCAGAGGATTTCGTGTACATTACAAAGTCTTTGATCACAGCAGGTGAATAAACCTCATAACCATGATGTATTTCATTTAGTGTCCTGGAGTGTTCTCTGTGCAGTGGATATTTTACTCTGCCTGCTTATGTTTTCAGATGCTCACGTGGATCTGACCTTAAGCAGAATAGGAGATATGCATTGCTCCTGCTTAGGTAACTGTTTAATGTAAGTTTCTTTTCTTTGATTTATCATCCAGTTTTTTAAAATTAGATAACCTCAATGCTACTTCTAGAAAATTCCTGTTAATGAGCTCTAAGTTGATGATCAATCAATCGGTAACTGCCTGCATCATTAATTTTAAAATATTTTTAGCATTGTTTTATGGAAATTGAGACTTTAGTTAAGTACATATTAATTTCTCAGTCTTGTTTCTCTTAAACTTTCTTTGGTATTTAGTGCTTTTAGATTTTATTGGTCAATTCACCAATGTAGCCTGGAAAGTTGTTTTAATTATGTTAGAGATATCTAATCTGAATTTTTCAAGCGCAATATTTCTGTTGAGTGTCATACATGTAAACTGAATCTATAGATGAAGGGAAATCAAACAGTAAAATTGTGGACTGCCTGGATGGTATGGTCATTGAAAGTTGGTATGTACATTTGACTAAGCTATTGTATCGTATATTCTTTAGATTTTGTTGGTAACTTGGATGAAATAAGTGATTTTAATTCCCTTTCCTGGGATATATATTTTGGTCCTTTTATACAAGTATGGAAAAACAGTGTATATGTATGAAAAATTTGAATTTGTTTACTTGAAATGCAATAATTTCTTTTGGTATATATGGTTAATGAACTTTTTTACTTAAAAAGATGTAATTTTTAACAAGCCTCGATGGTATGCTTGTTTGAAACTCTAGTTGTCTTAAATTTTATGGATCTTAACATTTGGCTTGATTGCAATTGTGAGGGATGTGCTTAAAAAAGAACTACATATAGGGAAATAATGCTTTATATGCTGAACTATAAATCTTTCCTGTTGAAGAAACCTTCAAGATATATCTTCTTCTGTGTTTGTATCTTTTATTTGGCATAACCATAGCCTTGAACAGTGCCATTTTTAATGATTAATGAGACAAATAGGCATGTTATATCTATTTTATGGTCTTTGAGTGTATGAAACCTAAGGTTTCACGACTTTTGGGATGGTGGTTTTTATTGTGGTCAGGTGTTTTTTATTTCTTCTCTAATCTATTGTTCTATTGTTTTAGGTCAGCAATGCTTTGTAAATGTACCGATGGTACAAGAGGTGAATGTGCCTATGATAAGGATGGTCTTCTTATTCCACGGTTGGCTACTAATGTATGTATGATAGGCAAATATTTCTTTTTATCTTTAGCATATTAATTAATAACACTACTGCATGCATCCTGCTTTTTAGCTTTTTCATAGAGGATTGTATTTTTTTTTATGTTTGACAAGCCCTTGGATTGGGATTGATAAATGTAGATAGACTACTTCATCTAGCTTTCAAGCTAGACTCATCAAGATCCTTGTCTTAAAATAAAGCTAAAAAGCAAAATGACTTGGAATTATGCCATTAGATGTTAGCATTTCATGAAGGTTCTGTCACCATTTGCAGGACATGTGAGTGCAGTAGTCACAATTCTTCTTCTCCTTCTTCTATAGAATTCATCATGAACAGGTTCAACTCCATCAGCAATGGGCATGTGATCAGCAGTGGCAGGCATAGGATCGGTTGCAGCCTCCTCCTTTTTCAGGAGCTTGAATTCAGACAGTCCCATTTCTTCTGATTTTCTTGCCTTCTCCATGCTCTCTGTGTTGGGCCTGCACTTACATGGATAACATCGATCTTCCTTTCCTGTTTTGCCATGTGCTCCATCATGACCTTTACTTGTGCTAAATCTTATGCCACATCATTATAAGTCCACCTTTCATCTGCTCCATTATCAACTAGACCAAGGCTGGTCTGATGGACATCCTCTAAAGAGCAACAATTGAGTAGGTGATCCTTATTTGATAGGCAATACGGTGACTAATTTACTATATTGGAAAACTTAATTTGTTGTGTAACCAATGTACCCAAGTAAGGGAAAATGAAACCGATGATATCACAATGTAATTGAAAGCTTTATTGAAAATGAGAGTAATCTACAAAATTTTTCAATCTCTGATAAAAGACTTGAAGCTACAACACTTCAATTTTTGCATTGGGAGGAGAATTCCATTTATAACTATTTTTAGCTGGAAATGAAAAGTCTGAAAACAGAAAATGAAACAATTTGTTCGGGAGTCTGAAAAGCTATGTGACAAGTGTCCCCCAAGAGGTGAAGAGGATTTGTCATGACGTGATGCTGCTCATAAAAACACTATTTTGTATACAACTTTTTTGGGATTTTGATATGTTATTTTATGTTACACTTTTGGAGGTTCTTTGGATAGTTTTCAGAAAACACAATGCCCCACAATGAAGAGGAATGATTTGTAGAAATGCTAAGCTTTTGGATGCATATTAAGGTTTATTGAATCAAGGGTGCTTGGGAAGTAGTAGTCTCCACTGCTTCTAGTTTCAATATTTGATAATATAAGAACTTCTTAGTTTAGAAGTGATTCTCTTCCACTTTTTTGGGGTATTCCACCTAAAATAACTTTTTACTGATTGTGAATATTTTTAAATAGGAATGGCAGGAAATTATGTATAACTTTTGTGGTTACATTTTATCCATAATTCACAAGGATGGAGATTTTCAACGCTTACTGAATTTCCCAATGTAGCGCAGACCAAATTTCTTGGGCCTCATCTCTACCTAAGGGGGTTTTAAAATTCCTTGAGCATCTTTGCCAAGACCTTGACTAGTTTATCTCATTTTTTTTCAAGGTGAAACGAGGTCTTTTGGTGTGTTTTTCAAAACCTTTGGATGAATTTGATGATTAATCAAGTAACTAGAAATGAAATGGGGTTAGCATGATCGCATTTGTTACCATATGGGCATCTTTTGTTTAAAGTTTGCTTTGTCTGCAACTCTTTATTTTTATTTTTACATCAATCAACATTTCTTCCTTAAAAATGTTTTGTTTATTGAGCTTCTCCATCCCTTGGTTGCATCTTTCCATTGTTCATCATAATCTTTTGATGAGAAGGATTTCTAATTGAGAAAATCAAAAATTCATTTGCATTTCCATAATTTGCTCAATGATGAGTCCATAGTAGTTTTAAAACAATTCAATTTCATCCCTTAGGTGTCAGTTTTATTCTAGGAGTGATTGGTGTTTGTCTTAGGGTGTTGGAAGAAGATTTGCATCTTGGCACTGAACACTGTTATTTTGTCAGGAGCCACCTCTAGTATTTTGTAGTGATGACGAGACTATGGCCTTATTTAGACATGGTTTTGTTCCAACATAAAAAGGTAAGGAGAACAATTGTAAATTGTGTTATTGTTTAAATTTGTCTTTTTTGAGAACAAGACAAAACAAAAGATCGTCTAAGGATTTACCCTTATAATTAGAAGTGGAATCTCCCTTATAAACAAAACTAAGAACTCTAGAACTCCAAGCAAGGAAATAACCTATCTTTTTGGTTCTTGAGAAAGGATACAAGGCTTATAAGCACTTCTATGTCTTATAAGGCTTAAATAGGATGAGAGGTTTTTATGTCTTTTACTTGAAATCAAACACCTCAGTAGCTAACAAATTCTCACTCTGTAGCTAAATACAGAGATAATTCAAGGAAATTGCATACAAAGCTACAACAATCACTTCACTGAAATTTGCAATACAAAGCCTGGAATTTGATTTACCTAATCAACACATACACAAGGTCACACAAAAAGCATGAATAATAATCACAACAGCAAGGAGACAGAAAATTATAATTTTCCACATCTAATTGCATAAAACACTTATTTATAAGTTTTTTGGGCATTTATCCTCTCTGGGTGACAGTTTCTTATCTGGCAGCTTGTTAGAATATTGGCATTGATGTCAAAGGAAACCAAGGTTATTGATATGCAATGCTGTATAAAGAATGAAGGACATGCAATGATAATAAGTATCTCCTTTGGCGCCACATTTGGAAGATTTGGTAAACCTTTGAAGAAAACAAAAGTACATGCAAAAAGAAAGCAATGGACCCCACAAGAGTTGCTTCAACTTATGGATAAAACAAATAAAAAAAACAGATCTGATTTGGAATCAAAGCGCTCCATTAGGATAAGATTTGATTAAAAAAAAGAGAAAGCAAAGATTTTGGTGGCCCCCACAAGATATGGTAAAGCCAACAAGAAAGCATATCTATTTTGATAAAGATTTGCATGAAAAAAACTAGAAAGAATCTTAAAAAACAAATCTGTTTTTAAAGTGCCATATCAGTTGGTAAAAAGAAACTTATATTTTATTTTGATAGCGCCAAATTTTAGAAGGAAACAGCCTTTTTTTTCTTAAGGTGAAATGGTGGGCCATATTATCCTTTTTGGAAACAGCGATCAGTTTGAGTATTTGCATGATACGTTTCTATATTAGAAATTGAAAGCAGAAAAAGGATAGAAATCAGTTGTTATGTAATGCTAAAAACAGAAAAAGTTTAAGTTATGTAAAAACTGCTAAAAAAGGAAATTATGAATGGTGCTGCATGTAGAGACAAGGGGTCAATGTTTTTAAATTTTTTTTTTTGATGCAAGGTTATGTGTGATGTTTAATAATATATTTTTTTTCAAGAAAGAGATTGGCAGAGGTACTTGTTTGCATGTAGAGCAGCATCTACAGAGCTGATTATCCATATTGAGATGGCATTTTTGGGATATTCATAAAGGATTATAAGCAGAGATAAAGTTGCAGATGAAAAGTGTACTGAAGCAGGTCTATAAAAGATTATCATCAGCTGAGTAAAAGTGGGTGTCTGCAATGTTGTGACTGTCTAGTCTTCCATTGAAGAGGATATTTCACAAAAGGATTTTTTATTGTACTTACTGTATTGGAGGTTGATGCCTCTTACTGAGTCGGTGCTCAGACGGAGTTGGTGCTTCCAGTGAGTTGAAGCTCATGTTTGTAAACAAAGACTGGTGTCTTCTCTAGGTTGGAGCCTACATATCAATAAAAGCAAATATTTTGCCGTGGTTTTTCCCTTGAGGGTTTTCCACGTAATTTCTGTGTTCTTCTTGCATGTGTAGTTTGTGTGACGTTTTGAAGTTGTGGTTTTAGTTTTAAAAAGTTTCAATTTGTTCTAATACTGATTCACCCCCCTCTCAGTATTAGCGTGTGCTCTTCACAGCTTTCAATTACTAATGTGGGGCCCATTTCGTGGTGGCAATTCCAACCATGATTCCTTCCATGACTGCTTCACCTTATTTCCTCTGGCAGATTCATTGGTCGTGGAAAAAAATAATTAAATTTTGTTCCCGACAGCAAATCTTTAGTGCCTGCATCTTATTCCAGACAAGCATATATCTTTATCATTTATTGCTGTGGTTATTTTGGGTGACCACTCCCTCTTCACTGATTGATTGCATCATTCTCTAGTAGTTGTTTAACTTTTTAACAACCACCCTTTGCTATATCTGCTAGTTGTTGATGATTGTGCCATTTTTTTGGCCGTTGGCATTCAAATCCCCGGGGTGTCTTATTCTTTAGGTGGTTATTTCCTTGTAAAGATGTCTGTAGCAAAGGCAGTGAGGTAGATGAAAGAAAAGAAAGGATTATTCTTGTGTTGAGTCGAGTAGTGAATTCAGAGAAGGAAGAATTGATTCAATTTTTGGAGTGAATAAGGAGTCATATTTCAGTTGGGTCATAAGTTTTGAGTAGAAATAGGTGTTTCTCTGTTAGAGACGTGGGAGTTCCAAGGAAATTAGTTATAATTCTGTTAAAGTCTAGGAGTTCCAGTCCATTGTTGAAGAGTTCATGGCGAGTCTGTGTTCATTTCAGTCTATAGTGCTGGGTGTTTGAATTAGTCTGTTGCATAAATTTTGTTGTGCTGAGCAGAGTCTCACGTAATTGTGAGTCTGTGATAGTTTGGAATGTAGTGTTGGTGCGATTCAAATTATTCCAGAAATATCATATTGTTGTGCTGGGTGTGAGCTTTTTCTGTTATGATTATGCTGCAGATCCATGAAAATGAATGGCCTGTATGTGTGAAGAGCTAGTCGGTTTGGTTGCTCTTCAATGGGTCCCCAATCCTCGATTGCATCACCTAGCAACCTAACAAGCTTCAAACAACAATCACACATGGAAAATGGACAACAATCAATTTTACTTGCATTCAAATTGAAATCTGCTTTCCAAGGCTCACAATCATGTTGAGAACGAAAATGCCCTAATTGTCACAAAACATAATGGCATAAATCAATTCTATTCCTATGTATGGATGAACTATTTGGTTAATCTTTTCATGTGTTGGTTATTTTCTCTTGTTCCCTTTTGTTCCCAATGTTCTCTTGTGTTGGTTGACTTCTAGCTCTCATGATTTGCCCTATCCTTTACCCTTCCCTTGTATGAATATTCTCTATTGTTCATGATCTAGGGCATGTTTCCTTTTCAAGAATGACTTGCCCACCTTTCTTTTATCCACATTTCTAGTTTGTAGAGGTTTTGAATCAATTAATTTGCCTGTAATGCCTTGTAATGACTTGGAAGTATGTAAATCATCATAGCACATAATTTGGCTGCCAAATATAATGGCTTTGATTTCTTGCAAGGTTAGTTTTGTCCTAGTTGAATTGTTATGAAGCTTTAGTGACTATGAAGTGTTTGATGAAATGTTGGCAGTAGAATAACACCGACCTATAAAATTGTGTGATCCCTTTTGACGACTAAAGGTTTGAAATGAGTTGATAGGGATAGAAGACGATGCTAAATGTCCTTTGAGATACATGTCATCAAAATCACCTTTGCCTAACAATTTTTCACACCTTGTTGTTGAAGTCCTCCCAATTGCCATTGATGTTATAGTGCTTTTGAGGTGAGTTCATGATATTGCTGTAGTTACACATAGGCTTGTTGTCGAAGTGACATGCTATTGAAGATGCTACAAGTTGCTATGGAAGTAAAGCTAGCCATTGTTGAAGATGTTATAGGTTGTTGAAGTGAAACCAAAATTCTTCCTAGTTATCTTTATTTTGTTTTTGGATGATGTAGGGTTACGCATGAACCTAGATGCTTTTTTTGTATCATACACTTTAAGTAAGTGAAATGTACCGTGAGCTTGAGGCTCAAACATTCTATGAAATTTGAAATTGAGATTCCATGTTCAACAACTTTAGATGCAGTCATCCATGTTGCTTCTTCAATTGTTCTATTCTACCATTTTACCAAGTATTGATTATACTCTTCATCTTGTCTTCTTGATCACTTATAACTCTATTACTACCTCAAACTCATCTCATTCTTAGGCAGTTGTTGTATTCATTCTTCCATTAAAAATTTGAAACTATACCTTTCTTTCCACTAGATTGCTTTTCATAGTAACAGTACAAATATACCACATTGAAAAGTGGGAAGATATCCACTCCATTCGAGAGCTCTATTTCATAAGCATCCATTGCAAAATTTTGCCAGACCTTACAAGGTTCAATTTTCTTCCGTTTCAACTTCTTGTAGGTTCCCTTGGGGAAATCTTTCCTTTTGTAAATGAGCTAAAAGCAAAACTCCAACTTCAAATTCTTGTTCTCTCTTTGTGATATCAGCTTGCTACTTGTATCTCATTGTACTCTTCTCTAAATTCCTCTACTTCCTTATGCAAATCATACATGTACGTAGCAAAATCCTCTATTACAACACTTTACCTTCTAAATTCTACTATACTTCTCAATTCATCTACCCCTCTAGGGCTATAACCATACACAATCTAAAAAGGGCTCTTCACTATACTCCTATTAATTGATTTGTTGTCGCATCTAACAATCAAAAGAATGTTGCATTTGACAATAAAAAAAGGTGAACGCTCTTCTAACAGAGTAGAAGTCACAACTTGTTGATTTTGGATGCAACAAGGAGCATCATTCCATGTGTGTGTTTCTCAAGTGCCATATAATTATATGATTAATAAGTTGACCTGGGAGTAAACTATTGTGGCATGGAACAAGTCTAATGGTTGTCAAACACTTCAACATCCTCGTGGCATAATATAGAGCAAAAAACAAGGAGGAAAGAATGGTTTTGCTTTGAGTGTTAGTAAGCCAAATAGTTGAAGCAACAAGGAAAATAAATGGCTTTCAGAGATTGAAGACTACCTTATTTAGTTAATTTAGATGGTGCAAAAATGCCAATGTCATTCAAAACACAAATCATATGCAATTTCTAATCTTCAGCCACAAACAATCTCTATGGCATGGGTAACACTTGATTTTGATTGTTTCTCCATCTCAATGTTTTTGGCTTGATTGCACCTTTGATCCTTGCATTTGAACTTAAGGATCTCAATGTGGCATGAAGATGCTAAGCACAAGCGAGACAAATTTGAGGAAGGCAGCTTCAATAGGCTTTGATCTTGACAAACTTGAGAATGTTGTAGAAAGGGTAGAAATGGAGACCTAAAAACCAAAATACTTCTAATGCTTTCCCCTAATTTACATTATGGGAGCTAGTAGAAAAGAGCTTTTGGTAAAAATTATGTACATTTAATTTACATCAACGTTTTGGATCACACTCCATGATCTATTATCAGGATAATGAGATCAAAATGATGAGAGAATTGTAGGATAGCTCAATATAAACAATAGATGTCAAGAGAGGACATGAAAACCAACAAAATACAATAAATAAAAGTTGACATTTAAAAGGGTAATAGACTTAGGATTGTAATATGAGAACTTTGATGGGGAACAAAACAATGTAGGGGGGGAGAAGTTTGGGGAACTTTGCGATAGGTAGACAAATAAAGAGATTCTCGGAATGTCGTAGGAGAGGAAGACAACGAGGAAGCGCAAAGGCATGGGGAATTAGGGAAAACTAAGGGTAGACAAGTACATGGAAGCCCAAAACTTGGATGGATGAGTTGAGGCAAGGGTTCGGGCAATGGTGAACTTGAGGAAAAGGTATAGAGATAAGGAAATCTTGAAAACCCCCCAAGACAAGAAAATGACCCGAACAACCTCATGCTTAGAAATTTTTTGAGGTTCTTGGAACTTAGGCACATGATAAAGTATGAAGGGAGGCAAAGCACAACACCAAGCACAAAATTGACTAAGGGGGTGCATTGAAAGAAATCTCTAATCGATTATCAGTGATGGGCACTAGACTTAGAAAATTTTGCCTTTTTAGGGCCTACGAGAATGGGCTCCAATAGTATGCAAGCAAACTATTCTTAGTGTAGGAGTGTAGTTAGCTTTTTGATTTATTTTTCATGAAAAGCATTATAAAACCTTATAAGTGCATTTGGCACTTTGTTTAGGAATCTAGTATCATTCATTCAATAGAATTTAGTAATGCTTGTCTTGCTTGTAAATTGCCATTGGGATGTTTCGTGTTATTGTGCTTTTATGAGTTCAATATCGCTTAGCATTTACTAATGCATTTGTATTGCAGTAGGTGTTGCTTTCAATACCTCTTGTGTTAGGTTATAACATCTTGTGTATGTTTAGGTAAGTTCAATTGCTTTTTGCAAGCTTGCTAGCTTTGTATTGCAAGTTTAGTCGAAGTTTGAGATTGTGGCTTTGTACATAATTCCTTAATTCAAATTACTAGAGTGTTTATGCCCTTATGTCTAAACCTATTCAATTCTTGTGTTTTACTCACATCTTTTCAGTGGGTTTTTTTAGCTAGAAAAATAAGCACATGATAACTATTTAGGTTGTTTCTTTTCAATTAAGAAGCATAAAAGCCTCATGCTTGGAGTAGAAGTGCTAAATCATGTGCCCTAACCCAAGGAACAAAATGATAGGTTTTAGTTTCGTATGCTGTGTGTACTATCCCAAAAAACACACTTGTAAAAATTGTAATTATCAAGTACATATTACTTAGATAAGGGTTTTAGGTCTTATTTGTGTTATATGGAACTTCCCCCTTTTATTCAAAGAACTATTCTACTGTACATTTGTTCCATTTTGTGTTGCATTGAAACGTGTGAATTAAAATGCTAATAGGAATGCCGATTTGTATACCTTTTTTTACTCTTGGCATCATTGTGGAAGGCTGGGTATTGAGTGTTGACAAGATACCACATCAAAATGTCAAATTTCCTCTTAGAGGTCTTTTCTCTAATTCAGTGCTTGCACTCCCTAAATTGCAAAAGCCATTTGAGCTTGAGATTGACATTTCCTATATGCCATTGGCATAATACTTAAGTAGAGATGATATTGTGTGTCATCATTTAGAGGTCTTGTCACAAAATAAGGTCAATTATACAACCCTCAAAAGGAAAGTCTATTCATTGGTCCAAATACTTAGATATGGGTGCTATCTCTTGGTAAAATCACTTGGCATAGTTGTCACCAACTCTATTAGGTCTTTTGCAATGAATTCAAGATTTTAGGATATCGGATCACAATTTCTTTTTTCTAATTGTTGATGTCTTGCATCCATTAGTAGTAGTCAAATTAATGTATTTTCTTGATTACAATTTGAAGTTTTGGTTGTTGCATATGTTCATCTCAGTTTTTCATTGTTGTTGGCCCATTTGCCAACTACTAAAGGAGGTTCACTCATCCTACGATAGTGAGCATTTTGATGTACAAGAGACCATGTAACATCCTCAATGTTACTCTTATTGGCAATCATTTAACAATGTTGTCTTAGAGTTTAATTTAATTGAGCCTTTCAATTTGGGGTTTGACTTGTATCAGTGGATTTTGGTTCCTTTGTGAACATGAAAGTCCATTTCCATGGATTTCATGGTCTGCAAGTTAATACCAACATGATTTAATTTTTCTTGATTTCTTGTTCTCGAAGAGGACCATCTTTTTGTCGTGCATCAAGTAAACTATTGCTCCATAGGATTCCAACATGTTCTTCAAGCTTGTTTAAGCCAAAAGTGGGCTGCCATTTACTATCATTTTTGATTACAACTCATGATTGTTGAGTCACTTTTCGCAATCTTGTAGGTTATCAAGTTGCAACTCCTCACTACATTTCATGTATGGACTCATGGTCATTCTAGGGGTGTTAATTTCTTAGTCCATGCTCTTTGTATTAGCAGAGTTAGATAATCATATCTAGGATCACGCCACCAATGTCCTTCAAAAGTATGTTGCTTTTGAAGTATGTTATGGCTTTGGACCTTTGGCACCTTTTAAGATTTTGATTAATCTTCCAATTGTAGAAACATTCCACAAACATAATCAACGAATCCTTCTCCTTTGTGTAGAAGTTGGTCAAACTTCATACTAACATTTTGGATGTTTTGTAGTAGATCCTAGTCAAAAATCATGGAAGTACATGATTATCATGGGGTTCCTCATTCTTTCAAATTTGGTGAATGTGTTTGGCTTCATTGTACAAGGAGAGATTTCACAATAAACATCGCAAGATGAAATCCTTCAGATATGTGCATTATAGTACGGTTTGGAATCCAAGTAATTATGCTGAATGCTTTTTCAATTTTTACATAGATCTTCCAATGCAACTGGGAATCTATGATATTTTTAATGTGAGACAAATTAGGTTGGACAAGGCATGTCATTTGGAGGAGGAAGTGTTGATTTCTCATCTTCTGGCTAACATTTCATATTTTCAATAATTGTTGGTTAGGGATACTTGCTCCACATTTGGGCATGCACCAATCACAAGAAGCAAAATTGTATCTATTTGGTTGATTATAAAAAGTCTCTATCAACATGGGCCAAGTAGTTATTGAAGATAACTTTTGTGTAGAAATTCTTCATGCAATGTATAAATTTGGTATGAATTCTTCTTAATGGGAAAGAAACGATGAGAATAACTCTTCTTGATAAATATTTTTATGTGTAATTAGTTTTTTTCTCTTACTTTTTAGACTTTTACATATCCATAGCCTTGTCCAACCAACACACACCCTCATGATTGTACATTTAAGCAATGCATACTAAGGAAGAATGTAATTCGCTTGTATTTTATAATTTCCTTTTTGGGTTTGTTTTCTATTTCTTCAGGGTTATATCAATTATGTTAGTCAAAAGAAGAAGTATATTCTATGATTTGAGCAACAACCATTATGTTCTTTTACTCATCTTCATTTTACTAGTCATTTGCCAATGCTTTGAATTTTCCCATCACTAGACACATGAATTGTGTCACTGTTGCAAGGTGTGTGCCCTTGGTCTCCTTGTGCTGTGCAGCACAACACTTGGGTTCTTGACAAGGCTTAACCACCTCCCGTGGATTCATTATCTTTGGCGGTTGTATCCGGCATTAACAGGTCGATCTTTTGGTGCAATGACAACCGTCTTTCCAACAATTGGTATTAGAGCCTGGGTCACGGGTTTGAACCCTTCGCTTGCGTTGGGGGGAATTGTTGCAAGGTGTGTGCTATTGGTCTCCTTGTGCTGTGCAGCGCAACACTTGGGTTCGTGATAAGGCTTAATCACCTCCCGTGGATTCATTATCTTTGGCGGTTGTATCAGGCGTTAACAGGTTGATCTTTTGGTGCAATGGCAACCGTCTTTCCAACAATCACTAATGTCAATAATTTGTTGTTCTCATTGAAGCAAGGTGGATGAAGATGCAAAATGAATTACTTGTAAGTTGTAACACATCAAATACATAACATAATATTTCACAATAATCATTTGAGAAATATCATCTAACCCAAATTCACTTATGATGACTTTTCAAATTATTTATTGGGGGAGATTGTGCTGGAATTGCTAGCTAGGATTGTTAACCACATGGTAATATTACCACATATGTTGTCTTCCTATGTGGATGTTTCCTTATGAATTTGACCATAAAAACAAAAATGAGTGGATTCTTATTTCAAACAACAAGGCAACTTGTATTCAAATTCATAATGATTGGGGAACAATAGTTCATACCTCATTATTTAATTAATTAAAATAATTACTCAATACAAATCATTTTGTACACATGACTGCATGATTACACACTATAAACCTTCTTAGACCTCAATGAAGCATTTGGCCAAATTTTGTTAAAAGTCTTAGGGCTTATGTTTAATATTACAATGACCCAAATTAATCTTATATGTATGCATATGTATTTATGTGTGCATTGTTGGTTATAATATGCAATTCTATTTAATTTCTTATCCATGTTTTAATTCTTTGTCAAATCATTACACTTATTATTGTAAATCTAATTATCTTTGTCAATAGAGGTAAAAGGGTAAAGGAAAAGGTCATTATTTAGGTCATAGACTAGCCATCACACCAATTTGATGTATGAGACCTCCTTGTTTGAAAAGGGGGCTTGTTCACTATATTTTATATATTGAGCAATTTTTGTACCCAATGGGTTTTGATTTCTTTCTCAAGCTCATGAATAAATCAACTATTGCCAATCCATCTACACCAGGAGTACAATTGACACTTAGCCAACATGTAAAGTTGATATTTACACTCTACTTTATATATTGTTTCAAATTTAAGTGTTCTTGGGTTTTGATCTCACAACCCTTGCCATTTCATCGACACCTTTATAAGTATGTGGTAGTTATGTTCAAATATGATGTTACAATCTTGATTTGACCTGTACTATTTTGACATATTAATGTTTATATATGAACTTTAAATTAATCATATGCTTGCATTTGATTGGAAACTTATTTTGGGGAATCTGTTATAGTGCATTTGGAAATATTCTGTTACTGATTTGTGTTGGTAGATCTTTAATCATTTTTTTATTGGTACCTAAGTATTGATTCTATATTTGGATTGGATAAATTTTTTTATTTTCAAGAAGTGTTTAGGCAGCTGTAACAAATTGTCTCATGATATTTTCTATGGGTTTCTTGTTTTGCAGTTTTGCTTTGAAGATGGTAACATGACTCAGACGTGAGTATCCTCTTATTGTAATTATTTAGTTAGTAATGAATTTGTTTTTAAAATTTGATGGATAATACTTTGCATTATTTGTCGAATTTAATATGCTGATATAATCTCTAACAAAAAATGATTACTCATTTTTTATTGGTATTAAATATGTTATAGATACATTGACATTTGGTGTGATTTCAAGTAATGCAAATTTGTTATTAGGGTGGTGTTTTAATCTATGCTCCCTCAAGGTTTCCGGATGGGGATAGGGGGACACATTTCTGGGACATGGTTTTTTTTTGCCATTGTTTAAGGGATGACAGGGGATGGCTATTAAAAAAACAAGGAAATTTTTTAAATATAAGATAATTTTAAATATTTATATGATAATATTGATAAGGCATTCATCATAAACATTATAGAACCTTAAAAATAAATACATAACAATAACATTAGACTTGAATTGAGTTTTCAACTTTTCACTTGAGGATTGGCAAACAAATTAGCAGAATTTAATTGCTTTCATTGACAATGTGCATTTATATTATATAAAAATTACAACAAAATGGCCAAAGGTTGCAAGTATCAACTACAAAATGGCAAAAACATAGAAAATATACCGTTGCAAGGCACCATGCACAACTACCAACTTCTCCAATTTCAAGAGGTAAGCCTATTCCTCTTCATTGACTAATAAAGTTGTAAGTAGGGTCAAGTGCTAGCGCCCCTCGTGGGTTATGGGGGCAGCGCCCTTGGCATGCACCTTGTCACCACCAAGCCTAAATTAAAACCTTTGAAACCACACAAACCTTGTCAACCCCCTCGTCGCTTTTATTTTTTCAAATTTTTGTGTTTTTGTTTTAAATGACTAAAAACAGAGATAGCTGTCCCCTAAAAGAAATTCCTACCTTTGGGAGGGGGACATTTCTTACCCGTCCTTGCGTCCCCAAAACGTCCCCTATGTGGGACAGGGTCATTTTGGGTAGGGAACGCATACCCGAGAGCATAGGTTTTATTTTGATCCTATTTGTTCTATCTATCTATAACTAGAATTGTGAAATTTAGGTATAGAATTTTCCAAGCATTTAGGTCAATTTAATAATGCTTTTCTTGAGAATATATCCTAGCATGGGCCAAGTTTAGGTTGTCTTTTATTTGGTTCATTACTTGTTACCCTCAAGGAAATTGCTATGCACATTGGTGTCTTAACCATATTCATTTATTCAATTATATTTGGCCACCAATAGATGATACCAAAATATTTAGGACAAGATAATTCATGATTACCAAATATTTGTGAAATGTGCATTTAACCGTGGCTCAGCAAGTAGTGTATGTGTGTGATGATGACAACATGACATGGCATTACATGGAAGACTTTGCATTACAAAAATAAGTGAACCTACACAATGACAGATTAAATAATAGTTGCCATCCACTTGTAATTGCAAAAATACTGATGCTGACCCAATGATAAGAAAATGAGGTGAAACAAACAAGCAAAGCAATAATCCAAGATTTTTACTAACATAGTGAATGAATACTTTGTGATGGACAAGCCTTAAAGATAACAAATTAACTTAAGGGTTTCGAAGGTTTGTTTAGATGTATGGTCTTAACTAAACAAGCATGTGCTACCAATTCTATTTACAATAATGAAAGTAAAATACAACATAGAAATAGGAATGGACCCTAATGTGATCTACAAACAATAACCTAGCTCTTATTTTCATTTTTTCAAATTTTCACTCTGAAAAGTAAAGGAGTAGGGTTGGAGAATGGAACTTTTCAGATTTGTTGATTCCAAAATACTTGAAAAATATGTTGTGTTCCACAAAGGTGTGTCAGGGTGGCTTGCTTTCTAAAAATCTTCTTAGGTTGAAAGACCTAAGAGGAGCTCTTCCTCATGGACAGAAAGGTGTAGTCTCTTGTTCTTGTAATTGATAGTTTATCTCCTTCATTTGAAATTTTGTGGAGTCGTTGCTTTTGTTGTCAGAGTTGAACTCTCACCTTAGATAAGTCACATCATATCTGCTGCAAAAAGAATGTATACCAATTTAAATGACTGATTCTCCCTATGGACAATTTGAAAGTGCACTTGCCGTATGGTACAAAGGCAAATCAAAGAAAGACTTAAGTTCTGATGCACATTCCAAACACAAAGTCGAGCATTAATGTTGTCATGAATTTGGTCATATCAAAAAGGAATTCTGAAAATGAAAAATATGATCTATCTAGGAGAGGTAGGATATGCAGGCAAGGTATTTAGCTGGTAAATAGAAATGAAAGCCATTTCCTTTTGAAAGAGCATCATCTGCAAAAGTGGTATTGAACCTCATTCATGCAGATATCTGTGATCATTCTAGAAATCATCCATAATTCTTGGTGCAAGGTATTTTCTTTTATTGGTTGATAATTTCCCTAGAAATACATGTGTCTATTTTCTAAAGAATAAATGTGATTATTTTGGTTCCTTTGTCAAATTGAAAGCATTAGTTGAGCATTAGATAGGTTAATGGATCATAACCTTGCGATTTGATGAAAGGGGCTAGTTTATTTCCAAGCAGCTTTAGGAATAATGTGAGAAGGAAGACATTTAGAGACAATCGACAACTCCACACTCCCCTCAATAGAATGTGGCTGTTGAGAGGAGAAGCAAGAGAATAATGGAGATGGCTTGATGCATGAAGCATAGTAGAGGCATTCTCTATAGATATTGGGTGAAGCAATAAACACAACAGCGTATTTTTTGTACATAAGTCAATGCAAATTCTTGTAGAATGTGACTGTTGAAGAATCTTTGTGGGGTCTCAAACCAAAAGTGGCACAATTTTGTGTTTTTGGTTCCATTGCATTTGTTAGTTAGTAATATCAAAATGAGTATACTAGATTATAAAAGCTTTAGATATATCTTTGTTAGGTATAGTGAACAATCTAAGGTGTATAGACTTCTTGATATTTCCATTAACAAAGTAATCCCTAGTGTGGATGCTGATGTAAAAGAAACATAACCTTTCTTTCGTTGTAATCCTAACCAACATGTTGTGAGTGATCCATCGAGAATTAATGTTGTGATTCCTTTTAAAGATGAGGGCTCTAGTTATTTATGTACTCCATCATGGTTAGGGGTGCATTAATTTTTGGTTGATATTTTGTTTACTCCACTAGCATATCGGCAACACAGATTGAAGTTGTCATCATCTCAAGATGTGTTTGCTTTGTCATAGGTATCTTGGATCCACAACAATGGAGACCAAAGTGGTATTCCTCCTCTGTTTAGGATGTGCAAGAAAATGACCTTTCGTCTGATGCTCAACTTGACAAGCAAGGAAACAAATTGTTGGTTTTGATAAGCATGCTCATTGTGCTGTTCCTTTTGACCTTTTGAAGTTGGCCAAACTGTAGTAATATTTAGAAGTGAAAGGAAAACCTAAATGGGAAGTTGCCATGCAGATTGAATATGATGTCTTCATGAAGAATCATATTTGAGGGTTGATAGAGTTGCTTCTAGGTAAAATGCCTATAGGCTGCAAATGAGTGTATAAAATTGGAAAAAAATTGATTGTACGTTGGACAAGTACAAAGCTTATCTTGTTTCAAAAGACTATTCCGAACAAGAGATAGACTATGAGAAGATTTTTGCTCTTACAATAAAGATGGTCACATCTCTTTTACTTCTCTCCATAGTAGCCCAGTTTGGTAGGAAAGTGTATTAGATGGATGTGAAGAGTGCCTTCTTGAACAAGGATTTGGATAGGGAGATCTACATAGTGCAGCCAAAAAGATTTTAGGTACGTGGTAGTGATTGTTTGGTTTGCAAGCTCCTTAAGTCTTTGTATGGGCTTAAGTAGGCTTCATGAGCTTGATGCATAAAAAATGATTAGTATTCTTGAGATTTTGGATTCAGAAGAAGTCTTTCTGACTTGAGTCTCTATGTTAATAGTGATGGTGACACATAGTGGTCGTTGTTGTCTATGTTGTTGATCTTTCCATCACAAGCAGCGGGGCCATTGCATTATACAGAGTGAAATCAGATGTATGTTATGTTTTGACATGGTTGATCTAGGCCTCCTATAGTATTACTTAGGTGTAGAATTTTGGCAACATGATCATTTCATTTTTATGGCTTTGGTCAAGTATGCTATGAATCTTTTGGAAAGGTTTTGTACTATAGATTCTAATCCCTACACTACATCAATGAGGGTCAGGCTGAATTTGTTAGCGTATGATAATTCATCACCGATTGATGAGTCAGTACATAGACAATCAGTTGGCAGTTTGATACATCTTACATCCTTATGACTGGATCTTTGTATTCCTATTAGTTACTCTCTTGTTTTTTGGCAGAATTGAAGATCATTCATTGGTCAGCAACAAAACATGTGTCGCAATATATTAAAGGTACTCTCGACTTTGGCATTCTCTATTAGAGAAGGAAGGATTTTAAGTTTCCAATTGGGTTGATTTCTTGATACTTAGTGATCAACTACTAGCTACATTTTCTCTTTGGATTCGGGAGTTATTTTATGGTTGAGTAAGCTTCGAAATACTCTAGCTGTATTTTCCATTTAAGTCAAATACAAACCAATTGTCGGTGCTAGTTGTGAAGCAGTATGGCTATGTTGAGTTTTGCGTGATCTCCAACTTTCTTAGAGTACAATGATTCCATTGTTTTGTGACAATCAAGTTGTTCTAAAGTTGATAAAAAATCCTGTTTGCCATGCTTGTTCCAAGCACATTGAGGTTCATTATCAGTACATTCAACAAGTGGTTGATCTTGGAAGCATGTCTCTCTTCTATTGCAAATCTAAGGAGTAGTTTTCTGATCTATTGTCTAAAGTTCTTTGTTTTAGTTTCTTGGTCAAAAGTTTTGGACAAAATTAGAGTTGTCTCTGGTTAAGTTATTAAGGGGGAAGGGGGGGTAGCGGGGGGTGGTATTACATACAATACAATGTTAGACTACTTTGTACATATACATTCTTTGCTTATGATAATGAAATAATAATAACACATTAGTCATGTATAAAAGACGTACGATCATCATTGCAACTTCCCTGTACATTAATAAATACAACTTACAAAAATTGGCATGTGTGCTACACAATTCTCTCAATCTCTATGCATTCACTTGTCGAGCACAAGCCACTTTATTGATTGTAATGTTGAACCCTTGTTTTCAGATGCCAATAAATTCGTGAAAATGATTCCCAGTGCTTGCAGTATGGTCAATTGTCTATGTTGAGAGTTATTAGAGTATCTACTTGTTTATAGTGTGGCAGAAAAGTCATTTCTCTAGTTCATGTTTTGGTCTACATCCTTGTATCTCTTGTGGCAAGTTCATTCATTTTGTGAAGCATAGTTGTGTTCAGAAGACTTATAGAATGTTTCTATTTTGGTTGGATTGACAAAGCTAAGTGCTTTTCAGAGTCGGTTGTTGTCAAGATTCTATAAGAGAGTCCATTGTACTATTGATGATGGCGACAATTTTTTGAATGATACCAAATCGTTGTCTGCTGTTTATTGTGAGTTTGCTACTACAATTAAAGATGTTGATATTAGTCCTACTTTTATGCTGTAAATAATTCTTGTGGATCTCATCTTTTTCTGATGATATAATTGATATCATTGACACTAGTCGTCTTGACAATCTGATAAGAGGACAGTTGTATAACAAATTGCAGAGTTAACCCAAATCATCACAGATGACATGTCATTTTGTAACATATATGGTTGATTTTTTATCTACTTATCCTAGTTTCGAGGATTTGAAGTTCAGTGTTTTTCCTCTTGTGATATTTTGTTAGTATGGATTTTATTCTATTTAGTGGTTTGATTGAGTTGTGGATTAGTTATACTTGGTTTCTGAATAAGAGGATGTTCAGAGAACCTAGTTGATTTTTTGGCTAACATATTTTGTATCTTAGCTATTAATGACAGAGGGTGCAACTCTAACAAATGCATCGAGTTGCTTGGTCTCTTGAAGGGACGTTTTTTATTTTTATAAACTCTTCATAAACATTTGAGCAGGATGTGCAATAGTTGTATGCATCAGCTATTTGTCAAATATCAAATTACAAAATAAAACAATACATGGTAGGATATGGTGATTGGCATTTTGTTCCTCTTCTTGATGATTTGGCAGGGCAGATATGAGGCCCATATCTTACACAAGATGTATAAGTTGAAAATTTGAATGGACCACAAACTCTTCCCATTTACTTGAAAACTCGAATGGGTGGCTTATTGGAGACTCATGATCAAAACCCAAAAGGGCATCATCGAGTTATGTGCAGTCTATATTGTATGCTCATGATTGATTTGAATCATTGATTAGGAATTTGTATTTCAATGACACTTTCCCTTTCAGGAGGTCCTATACAGATATTTTTCATTCTCATCTAACAAGGAGAACATTGGGGTTCACATTTCAAATTGAGGCCTTACAATTTTGATTTGATGTTGAGATCAATTTTGTTGATATTGAGTTGAGAGTTTGATTTTCTTTAAGGACATGATTCCAGTTGATATTGGAATAGTTTTTGGACATGGAGTTTTGCATAAGCATTGTGACGTGAACACTTTAGATTGTATATTGGCTATTGAATGCAAATATAGTGATATTGTAGAGATGCATCAAGGTTTATTGTAGGTTGTGATAAGGTTGGAGATGGATTTGACCACATTGTGCATTATTTGCTTGTAGTTGGTATGCTATAGGGTTTGAGATTGTTGTGATGTTCTAATATTTGTAGCTAGTTCATCATGATTCATGATTCAGAATATGGTTTTTGTTGCATTTGAGCATTGTTGATTGGTTTGTGTCATTAAGTATTTGATAGGGTATAATATTGTTGATGATGAAAGCTATGAATTGGATAGTAATAATGCCGATAGGCATTCTACAATCATATCGGGGTGGAGATGAGAGCACTCATTTTTTCCATGTAAATATATAGCCAAAAAAATAAAAAAAAAATCAAAAAAGAAATTGCAAAAAAAAAAAGTCAAAAAAGAAATTGGAAATGTTGAAGGAAAAAAAGTGGAGAATGGAAAAAAAAAGAATTTGGAAAAAAGGTTCACAAAAACCATGGAAAATCCAAAAAACATGGAAAATAAAAATAAAAACTAAAAAATGAAATTGAAAATGGTTGAAGGTAAAGAAGGTGAGAAAATCACAAAAGCTATGGAAGACACAAGATATCTTCAGCATACCATAGATATATTTTTCTAAATATAAATATACTAGTTTTAAACATGAGCGTCAACATTTGTGGATTGTGGGATCTACTTGGATATTTTTTGCATCTTATAAGAAGGTGATTTGTATAAATTTGTAGCTAGTGTTTGTAGAGTTAAGTTCACTACAAACTAGTAATTGAGGACATGACTCTTAGTTGTTACTTGTTGGGTCATTGATTAATTTACATTGATTATGTATTGAGATTGGATATTCTTTTATAGACATGTTTATTGACTTTTGTTTTGTGGATATTTTAGATATGCTTAGAAATCTTAGGATTTCAGAAATTTTTATAGGATTTTGGGTTGTCCCAATTGGGGATATCTTGAGACTACTCTTGTTAAAATTAGATATTTTCGACTTGAGATTGTGATTCAGGAGATACTATTTACATCTCATGTTGAGAGATTACTAAACACTACTTTGAGGAATTGTAGTTTTTGTAGAGTTTTCGGTTTTGCATGTTTGTAGGCATTACAAGAGTTTTTGATGACCACACAAATTTGGTTCTTCAGATGTTTTGAGTTTTGGGACATTTTTTCTTC
Organism: Cunninghamia lanceolata; assembly: GCA_027924645.1. NCBI lineage: Eukaryota > Viridiplantae > Streptophyta > Pinopsida > Cupressales > Cupressaceae > Cunninghamia > Cunninghamia lanceolata. The sequence continues at coordinate 9,533,852 of BSBN01000082.1, forward strand.
CATAGGTAATTCTTTATGTATCAACATGATTCAATAGATATAGGACTCATTAACTCTAGAGATCACTAGGAGAATTGTTCTTCACTAGCTTGACATGATAAGAAGGCTAGAAGTTTTGTAATGCAGTGGAGCACATTGAGGCAATATAACCTCACATTATTTTGGATATTGAGACCAAGTAGCATGATATATCAACATGCAAAGGGGTTTTTAATGCTTTGTATAATTGCATGAGATATCAACATTGGAGAGGTTTGAAAACTCATGGTAGGGGACAACATGAGCTTGTATATTTGTAGTTTTGGGAAATTTGGTATACACAGTTCATCTTCACAATGAACATTTTGGGTTGTTGGACACATTAGTGAAAAGTATAATACCGACATATTGCGATTATTTTATAGAGATCGACAACATAGAGTTTTAGACATGGTTTCTGTTAGTGTAATAAGGTCATATTATATCTAGTTAGGATATCACCTTTCTAACGATTGACGTATTCGCACTTAGCTTAAGTTTACTTAGGCTATTTTAGAGTTTGTTTCAACTCATATGGTTGAGACATGTGTCCTCATGCTTTTGAGACACCTCTTGCATGTTTACTTGCCACTTGCATGAGCACTTGTCATTTGAGCTCACAAGTGTCACATTTTAGGAAGGTTAGACAGTCGTTGTATTCGACCATCCTACCTCCTCTCTCATGCGTATTTATACAAGGCATCTATGTACATTCTAATTATCTCTTGAAAATATTATTTGGCTTATTATGTGCAATTGTCTTTTGTGGAAGTGATTCTAGTTATTGTTGGCTGATCTTGGTTGCTCCAACAGTTTTTACATCATTTCAATAGTAGAGAGTGTGTTCAGTAGTCTTTGGATGTTATAGGGGTAAGTTAGGAAGTGATCCAAAGAAATATAAGATGATATTGAAAAACATACCTAGTCTCAAAGAGATTGGAAGGTCAAAGGTCATGCATAACTGTTCATTTCTCCTATAAGGGGAGTTGTAAATCTATGTACTACATATTTCTTTATATTAATGAAATTGATAAGGATGTTTGGATTGCCATTTAATTTTTTATTCATTGTTTGTGTATTATTCTCTATTTGTTAATTTAACAATATGCTATGTTACTTACCTTTCTCGAACTTTGAAAAGGATTGTAGTATTTCGGAGATAATTTAAGGTTGTAACCACTTTGTTTTAACAACATTTGCGTTAGGGTTATAGGAGCACAAAAACCATATCACCTATTTCAAATTCTCCTTTAGAAGTTGAATTACTAAATGTGATTGTCTTAGAAAATCATGTGTAGTAGGGTCTTTTGCTTGAGAAAATAGAAATTCCTTGTGTTTGAGTGGTTTGTAACCATACAAGGCAGTGAATGGTGTCATTTTAGTAGATGTATGATTATATCACCATTTTGCTAGAGGTAAGCATTAGAATCAAATGAACTTTAATATAGACATGAATCCCCATTCACAGGTCACATAGGTTTCCAAGAAACCCATATGAACACACTTTCCAATTTATTTTGGCAAAACATAAAGGAGGATTTTCATCAATTTGTGATAGAATGTGATACTCGTCCAAAGTTGGAAATTTTCCATCCCCTAGTTCTCCAATTAAATGTTATTTCCAATTAAAAGTGGGAAAATATATCCATGGAATTTATCTCTGGTCTGTTAAGAATTAAAGGTAAGGATTAAATATTTGTTGTGCTAGATTGGTTGTGCTAGTATGCTCATTGTTTTCCTATGACTAAGGCAGGGTTTGATGGACCTGAGGTTGCTGAGTTTTCTTTCTGACATCTGTGATAGTTACATGAGATCACATAGCAGATCATATATGATTGTAATCATGTCTACCAAAACACTTTCTGGCATAGTTTAGAATCTTAGACTTGTAAAACTTGGCAAGCAAAAACTTTGACTTAGACTTGGGAATTGACAAAAACTTGGGACATCAAAAAATGCATAAATTTGTAAGATAATGTTAAATAAGATGAGAAATGCTGATTTTATAAAACATATAGGTAGTTTGTACATTAATTCTAGATCAAAAAGAAGTACAATGCACACCATAGTGTCATATATGATGGAACGATCAATCTGCTCTCATCATTATAGAAAACTAGAATTCTATACAAAAATTTTACAAGTTTTTCCTTTGATTAATATAATGATCAATCTACACTCATAATTATAGAAAACTACAATTCTATAAAAATATTTTACAAGCTTTTCCTTTGACTAGACACTTCTGTGGCAATGCCCTCAAACTATATGGTAAAGATTCCTCCCGAGGAACAATGTCATCCTCAAGCATATCATGATCATCATGTAATGAATCCCCTCTTGACTTTTGTGCCTCTACTTGCCCCTACACTTCTACATTTGACATCCATTTTGTTAGTTTCCTCTCAAAATCAGTGATATTGGGCTCCACATCCTTGACAATCCATTTTGAATATGGATTGATGCCATTTGAGTCAATTGCATCATGAATCTCCTTTCCCTCTAGCTTTTTGACACAAAGATGAAGGTTGTACTGTACAAAGACTAGGTCATTGAGGTACACTTGTGAACTTGTTGTGCTTCTTCATGTGAATGGTCTCGAATGTGATCCAATTGCGCTCACATCCAAAAGCTATATAGGATTGACAACATTTATAACTTTGTAAGTAATTTACGAAATTACAATTTTACTTATACACAAGTTCACTATATAGGAGGCTATAATTTAACTTTTGAGGATTGAGGTTATTTACCTAGCCATTGGGTCATTCTCTTTCAATTCAAAGAGATAAAGAGAACAACCTCCCTCTTTGTAAACATGCAATTTTTCAAGAATTGTCTCTTTAAGGGATTTGTTAGGAGTCATCCTTTCTATGCATGTGTTGAAGCCATCCATAACGTTTTCATCAACTCTAAATGAATTGAGGAAGCAAAGCTTCAGATTTAAGTAATAGGCCACTGTATGTATGTGTTGGTTAAATTCCTTGTTCCACCTTTGATCAATTATGCAGCAAATGGGTTCATTTTTTTGCTTGGACCCATAGTAGCGATGGATGGACTTCTTGGTCTTGTACATGGCTTGATATAGATAACCATGGAATTTTTTTCCCATCCATTGTGTGGAGAATTCTAACCAAAGGTTTTGTTACTAGAAACAAAATATTATGGACTTAAAAATAAAAATTAAATAAAAATTTCAATGACAAATAGAAGGTAAGTGAAGAATTAGTAAGTTCTATAAACTTATAAAGTAATGGAGTTAGTTTCTTTGTATGTTTCTAAATGTTAAATTTTAAAATTCCCTTGAGGATCTCATCTATGTTCTTGGCAAACATGATCATCAAACTTGGTCTTCATGATCCTTTTCTCTTTGGTCTATTTTGAGTATGGAGGCTCACCCACCTAGTTCTCACAAACATCTTAAATGATTTTAGTGAATTTGAAATGCTCTGCAATGTCATGATGTTAATGGCAAATCATGTGGCTCCTCATCATACAGACTCCTTTTTCTTTCTGTGCTCTCTCATTAGGTTAAGCACCCAAGGGTAGTTGATGTATATGGAGATGATTCTCACCTCTTCCTATGGCTTTTTCCTATCCAAGTTTGCCTATATCCTCAAGCAGAAGATCAATGCAATGAGCAGCACAAGGGCTCCCAAAAATGGTAGGGTGCCTCTGCTCAAGAAGTGCTCCTGTTGCTAGAATGTCGGTCACAACTTGAATGACATTCTTCATACCACTTCCATAACTACTTCACTCCCAACATATTGCATAGAGTCTCAACATGTTTCACTTTCGCGAAAGGCATCAATTGACTTGAGGAACACTAACTGTCCACCTGAAGCCCCTAGAAAGTTGATCAATGTGTGGTTGCTTGCATCTGTCCCTCCATTAGAAAAATTGTGAAGCCGTTTTTGTACCAAATTCTTGTTTGATATTCTACTATGACCTCAATGTTTTTCACTTCTTTGTCTAACAAGAGTCCACTCAAATCATATAGACTAGGCGGTGTGAATCTTTTTCAAGCTATAATCAATGCTTGACCAACAATGTTCAATATGTGCTACTTGCAACATGGAATGGTATGTTGTTATAATACCAAAAAATAGTGCATGCTATCCTCGCCTTATGATGCTTCTTCTAGTTTCATGCAATACATTTGACTGAAGGTTGTCCACCAGCTGTGTGATGAGGAATAAAGAAATTGTATGAATGTGATTGCAACTAGTTAGAACTGTTTCCAATGGATGAGCTTTGTATCTCTGCCCCAAGACAAGAACGTATTGTATTAGCCTTTAAGTTTTGGGGAGAAATTAATTGAAGCTGTAATTGCCTTAACTGTCCTTTTCTTCTCTAATTTCTTCAACTTACACAAATCAAGGACAACCTTCAGCTCTTGTGTAATATCCAATTTCATTGAATTACATAGCTGCACATCTCGACTAGGGATTTGTGGAAGATGAAATGAGGCAATTGGTGTCTCCTCTCATCTTCAAGACACAATGTTTGCATACCACCATTTTTTGCCTCTATATTCAGTGTGCCATGCCTCTAAGTGAGATCCCTGATCTTGCCACTACTATACTTGCAGATGCCATCTGTATCTACAAAGTTGGAAATCCTAGCAAAAAGGGAAAAAAACAAAAGAATTAAAAATATTTTAAACCCTAGCTTGAACACAAGAAGAATGAAAAAGCAAAAACTAAAATGAAAAATAGAAAAAAAGTGTGACAGAACTTTCATATCTGGTCAATAAGTCTGCCTAATAAATCTAACAACCAAATAACCTAAAAATCCAAGCACTGAAATCGAAGAATGAATGTCATGTGCATAAATTAGAAATGAGGAAAAAATAGTGTTTTTCCTAGTTTTAGGACATGACATTTAATTTTTCACCATCAAGCAAGTTTTCTGACGGGATTCACAAAATCTTGTCCAAAATTTGCTAGAGATTTTTTAAGTAACCCACTGGAGTTGTCTGTCTTGCAATTATTTGTGGTTATATGAGTTATTCGCGAAGTTTTTCATCATTGATTCTATCTGTCTGTTTAAGGGTTTTTATGGATTTGAACTCTCGTCACCATTGGATTAGGTATTTCATGAGAGGAAATGTCCCTGCAACAGTATGGGCATTGGAACAGATGCATGACATACTGTGACAGTTGAAGGACAATTCTCCATGTGTGTGAGTTGTATAAAGCAAGAGGTAGAACAACACATGACGATGTGAAGCTTTGGAATGGGGGACATGGTGTTTGTTTATTTGAAGCATAGTTCAAAAATTTGGACTTGGCTATATCTTGTCACCCTAAAAGTTTGACTTGGACTTAAACTTGATAAAAAAATCAGTAAAAACTCAGCAATTAAAATAAGTTACATAAATACAAAAAATACATTTAAATAATGCATGAGAAGCATAAAGAAAAAAATTAGAAAACACACAAGTCTATTTTGAACATGGTAGCATTACTTGGAATTAGGATTCACTGAGCAAACCAAAAGTATAAATGGAATTCAATTACTCGAGATTTAAGTGGGAAAATAAAATCTGCTGAAAGTTTAATAAAAATAGGGAAAAAATGCTGTTTTTGTTATTTCAAGCAAAATAAAGGGAAAAACAACTCTACTTTTCCATCCTGTGCAGTCCAAAACAATTTTTATTTTTTTGCTTTCTGAAACCTTTGAGGCCACAAGGACCTTCCATTGAGTCATGGGTGAGTACATGCCATTTTTTATAATTTTATTGCTTTGTACCTTCCATTGATAAATCCTTCCAAACAATCAATTCATGGTCCAAAGATCTAAATTGCCGAAGACAAAAGTACTTGCGAGTTTCTGCAGCAAACTTGTCTTGTGAGTCATGGGTGAGTTACTTGTTTGCTGCAGAATTCACGAGTCTGACGAGTGTTCGCTGAGTTTTAAAACAGCGGGTTGAAACTGTACAAACAAGTGACATGCTAGGAGAAGGGGAAGCGAAAGCTCTATCCTAGTTTCTTTGGACCATATAGATCTGGTCTAAGTTTGCAGAAGTGGCCTATATGCTTGATATCCATATGTCATGCCTGAAAGGTGAAAACGCAGATTGTATGCAAGTAACAGTCTCAGCAAATCTTGAAGAAGGGAAAGATGGTGTTGGAGCTAGGAGGGATGCATGGTGAAAAGGTCATAGATTTGTAGAATATAACATTTTAGAGCCATAAGAGTTACTTGGTGAAGATGTCAAAGCTTCTTGGAATATGACTTTTTGGTTTTGGGGAGATAAAGTCAAAGGGGTTGCCCATTGAAGATGCCATGCTTGAAAATGAAGTTTTGATAGGAAAGCATTCAAACTTGCCATAACTTGAAATGGTGCCCAAAAATTTAAAAGGAAGTCTATTCTTGTTCATTGTTTTTGTTAAGTTGAATTATTTGGTGTGTCAGATTGGATGAGTTCTGCTACTTGGTTGTCATGGTTTCCATTCCCAACAGTTTAACAACTTCTGGCTAAAAGCCTGGCTCATAGTTTTATGTCTCATACTTTTGTGGAGGTCACCTATCATAATGCTACTCTAGCTTAAGTGTTCTTAACTACAGAGGTTCTTCTAGTTTTATGGATAGAGCATTGGGTGGGAGGGCATGTTGGTGTACCTAGGCACAAGATATCATTAGACTTATCTTTTAGGCCCTAGTCCCTAGTCTAATTGTTATTATATAAGTTAAGTTTTCTCTACTTAGGATTATTAAAGGGTTAACTGATGGGTTAGTTGGGGGTTACCTTTCCCATTGAGTGTATTGTGAGGAAAAGCCTTAAAAGATGTATCTCTTTCAATCATACTTTATTTATGCAATACAAAGGGATTTCATTGGGTGAGTACTCTTGTGGTACAACCATATTTGCAGGATGTATCCATCTTGGGTGAACAATGCCAATTTTTTTTTCCTGTCAATATTTTATGTCTATTTTTCTGTGACGCATTTAAGAATTAATCAACCAGGTGTTCTAGGGTTGCGTTTAGCAAGTGCCCTTGAAATTAAATTTTTGGAGACCTGACGAGGGGGCGGGAAGCTTATATTACCTTCACTTCTTACGACAATCTAGAGTAACCCCATTTGGGAAACATATTATTTTTTATGCTCTACGTTATTTGTTTATCACTTTAAATCTTTAGATGTTAATATGCTAGCATCAGTAGTTTCTTAATTGTTATAAATTTTTATATTTCTCAAATTTGAAGTCAAATATAATTGGGATTCCTTAACTATCAATTTTTTTCCAAAATTTAAGGTTGGTGAATTGGAATTTGAATTTGAACTGGTGCATAACTGGTTATTAGGTTTAAAAATTTGTCTCGATCTATTAATTATTTCAAATTTTCAATGCTTCCATGGTATCTGTAAAACAAATTTCATTTACAGTTAAGCTAATTTTATATAACAAGAACTTGTCTAATTTGTTGGTTATGCGGAAGCGATGTCAAGAAGATAGCTGTTGTAATTCCAACCTTCTTTATTATAGTCTCTGGTTTCTCACTATTGATTGATTCTTGGCATTCGCTTTTGCATGCTCTGCATGTTGAAGAATGGCTTGGGATTTGTTTTGATACTATATGTAGCAATTGACACAAAAATCCTAGAAAGCAAATTTGTTTAGAAAAGAGATATATACTGTCTTGGTTTCTTAGGCTGTTTTACAACTCTGCTGAGGCTGGAAAAGAGATCCTCATTCTATGGTTTTATTTTGAATTTAATGAGACTGCTTCTACAAGATATTGTTCTTCCTAATATGTTTCCTTTTCTTTTTTCAATCACCAGGGACTTTATTACTGAATGCACCCCTATCTGTCCTTGTGATATGCAATGTGGCAACCGCATTGTACAAAGGGGGTTGAAATATAGATTGCAGGTATTTTGGTTAAGCATATTCATATAATCTCGAGCTTCTTGTTTAATATAAGAAACCTAATTGATAGATTAATTTTTAATTCATTTTGTGCTAAAGCTATATGTTTCTCAGATGATTGGGAGAAATAAACTTGTAATTATTTGAAACAGAGGATCAGTCTTGTGCTTTGTAATTGTTAAGAGAAGTAATGTTGGATGGCGATATTCTTTTGAATAATCTTAAATTTCTTTCATAATGTCATAAGAAAGCTGTGGGGCATGAGCTCGATACACTTTTATTTATATGCTGTGTAAGAGAACTCTTATTGTGTTAAATTTATGCTAAATTGTTTTGCAAGATTAGTTTTCACCATGCAAAGATCTTTAAGAGTATAGTTGATATCTAATGTCGTTTAGGCCCAATTGGTATTGAGGTTTTATTAGAGTGTATTTATGTGTTTAGAAGATTGTTTCATGGGTATTCAATTTTTAAAAACATTCTCCAAGTTTTGTTTGATTGTCTGGATACAAGATTTTATGTAACAGGTTGTAACACTTGGCTGAGGTTCCTGCTCTGATTGCTTGGTCATGATTTCTCACCCACAATGCATGTTGTGATTCGTCCTCAGGTTCCTTGGCTGTAATTCATCTTCAAGTCACCATCTGGGTTTGCTATGACATGTCACCCACGTGCAGGTCTTTCTGGGTTACATGGGCAGATTCTTTCCTTTGACTCCTTATGTAGATATTTAGCTTCTTTGGGCAATCTCGGCCTTCCGTGTGATCTTCCTTCAATCCTGATGTCTTGCATGCAACTACCGTCCTTCTGTGAATATCTCCATTCCCTAGGTTCTGAGTTTGTTGTGCCAGGCTGTGCCCATCATGAGCTTTTTTTGCAGATTAGCACAGAATACCTTGTAACTTTTTATTAGAGACTTTCATTTAGATACATCCCCCTTTTGTGTGGGTAGTATTTGGGAAATATACTTTGTTGAAGGTATTTCCTGGGATCATAATAATTTTGTATCTTAGTATTTTGAATTTTCCCATAGGATCTCAGCTCAAGTATTTTAGCAATATTCACCTAGATTTGTGAGTTCTTCCATGTAATCATAAATCTTTAAATTAGTACTAAGAAGTTAAGAACTGTTGCTTTTCACTGTTTCAGTTATTGTAATTATTTTAATAAGTTCCTTATCTATGTTTTATTATGAATGGGAACAAGTAAGTTTTTTGAGAAAACAAGTTTATGAAAGTGTTACATTTTCCAGGTTTCCTTATAGTTAATTTCATGACTTATTAAAAGCTAATTTTTTTTGCATCTTTTGATCGTTTCAGGTCTTTATGACAAAAGAAGGAAAGGGCTGGGGTGTTCGTACTTTGGAGCATATAAAGGCACGCTCTTTTTTGTTTGAGTACATTGGAGAGGTGACAATTGAGAAACTTTTGCACTATGGTTAAGTTCTTTTCATCAAACAAACATATAAATTTTACTATATCTTGTTGGAAATAAGATATTATACGACATAGACTCTTAATGTGTTAATTATGTCTAATCGCATAACTTACATTGTATAAGTTACAACCAAAGTCTCTCTCTCTAATAAATGTGTACACACATGCCTTACGGTGTATTCTCTCTCTAATTTTTTATGCATTCATTCTTTTGTATCTAACATTTGGTTTCAGAGCCAAGCACATGCTTGGTTTGTGAGGAAAATGAAGGTTTCATATATGAATGGTCAAGAGTGATCTTTTGGAAATTTGATTGAAATCCAAATGCGAAAGAAGACCCGTGGCCACAAAAAGAAGACAGTGTAGTGTTGGCTGTGGAATCAGACAAGGGGTTAGATGCAGGATGCAGACATTACATAAAATGTTGAACTTTGGATGTTATTGCAGGTTACAGAAGATTGGGTAGACAATGGACAGAGGCTAGGATAGAGTGCAAAAACACATTCATCTGCAGGGTTGTAGAGTGAATAGTAAAGCGTAGAAAACTTAGCACATAGTGCAGAAAACCTGCACAGTCAGCTGTGGGTAATTGTTTTAGGTATCTCTATATTTTATGAACAATCTAAAATTCCTTGTGGTTGAAAACTTATTTTTGTATTTTATTTGTTTTCTGTTCATTTTGCTAAGTCGGAAATTCTAAAATTGTTAAGTCCTAGGTCAAAGCCCTTGTAACGTATGGCGAACATTCAAAATTTATTTTTGCCTAAAGTGCCGAAATTAAGTAGTCAAAATTTTGGTGTTTGGAGTCGCAAGATACTTGCCGTTGCTAAGTATCGAGACTATGACAAGATAATCCTCAAAATGGAAGCCAGACTTTTGACAAATTTTGATGATTTTGATAATGTCACAAGGAAGCCTTTTTATTGTTAAAACTGTCCTTATATAGTGACTTGATCCTAGAAGTTTGGAATGCCCCTTCTTGTAGTAATCTGTGGGAATGTCTGAAAGACAAACATGAAATGTCAAAAAGTAGTCTTGTAGCTAAAGAACTTGTTTCTTTCTTCAAAATTTAGTGAGGGGTTGTTCACTTACTTTCACCTTCTTAGGCTAAAAGACTTAAGAGATCAGCTCTTCGACATCAACAAGAAGGTGGATGAAGATGATATGGTTGCTTTGATAATCAAGTCTTTGATCTTTGAATTTTTTTTGTAGTCTTGGGATTTGTTGCCACAGAGTGAATGTGTGCCATGGTCCAAATGACACATTAGAAATGTGTTAGGGCAAACCTAGGTTTAGGGTTTAGTCCACGTGTAAGTTCAAACATTCAAAATTTTCAAGTGGACACTAGCTTCCAACTATCTAGGTATGAGGTAGAAAAGTAGATAGAGTAGGGGAGCAAGAAAGGAGAGCTTCTAGCATGAAAAAAAATGCTGTCAAGGAATGGGCAAACAAATAGTACTCAAGATAGGTGTCAAGGATCAAGTAAGCTATAGAATAATAATAAATAAGATAAGACCCAATGATCATAATAAGGGGGGAGACACATACATGTATAAGGAATTTTAGCATGTTGTTTAGTAGAGTAGAAAGTATGCATATAGGAAAATAATGTAGACAAGTATGAGAATATCATAGGTGTAGAGATCATTTGCACACTCAAGATACAAAAGATAAGAGTATACATGACGAATGGATATCTAGCATGTGTAAAGGAGACAAAAATGCATGATAACGAGTAAGAAGCAGAATAGGAGAAGTAATATAGTTAGGGAATTTGAAAATGGGAGGCAAAAAAGAAAATTTGGAAATAAATATAGAATAAATCAAAGCGAGAATAATTACAAGTACATGGAATAAGAACATAAGCATAGAGCAAAGTATTATCATAGAAACATGTATAAACGAGCAGAAGGGATCTATGAGACTGGAGGTATTCCGCCTAAGTTTGTAATATTATGATCACTAAAGCTTGATCATCATTCTCTATTCTGATAGCATGAAATGTCCCTACCAAGATATTTCAACAAACTTGCAAATTTTTCAACTTGAACTCAGTCATTTTGTCAAACAGTTGGTGGAACATGGAACCATTCAATGTTTCTGAGTTTGCCAAATTAAGTTTCCTTATGTATTTAAACAATTTATTTGACAAAATGCACCAGAATGTTTACACAAGCTTGCATGGAAAGACTAGTAGAAATTTTGCAAAAAATCTTCACAATACTGATATAGAGATTGCTGCTAACATTAGACAATCGTGGAAAATATCACAAAACTTTGAATTTATAAGATAAGAAAGACTGGATTTGCACACAGCTGATAAGGGTCTGCAATATGGTATGAAAATGCAGTACTAACCATTATATCACTGGACATTTGCATCAACAAGTCATGTGACTGCTGGTAATGCCTTTCACAAACTATAATTGTCTTTGATCAGACCTGGATATGCTGTTTGACTGTCAATATAACCTCCTCAGATGAACTGATAAATGCAATAGAATGATGTTGGAAATATCTCTGTCACCGCATTGCATAAGTCTGATTAAAAAATGATATATCCAGCTGTATGGATACTGTGATAGCAGCTGCCCTAATAAATATTGTATTTTTTACACATATGCATATGGGCGACCCATATTGGAGGCTCCAATATTCCCAAAAAATCAGAAATATTAATTAGCCAGCTGCTACATACCAAAGAATGCAGTCCTCAAGTGGTATGACATTCTTAAAACTCCACGTACTCCTTCTCAAGTGAGTTCGGCACCTTTAATGACTTAAACCAAGGCACATAATTTCAACACATTCTCCATATTAGTGTCTTTAGATGGGGCGGTCAGCTTGGGGAATGCAAACCAAGCAATTTATTTTGTATTCCTCCAAGTTTGGTATGGCAGATTGGGCGTGTCTCCTCCTTCAGAAACACTTGGAAATTTATCAATATAAATAACATCAAATTTCACAAATGTTTGGAATTTCACACGCTTGAATTTAACTCTTACAAATCTGAAAATCAGGCACACACACAATTTTTTTTTTGTATTTTCCTGTATGAATACATTCAGCACAAACTTGACCTTTGTATGAAGTCGACAATGAGAACCAGAAGGTTTTCATCTTCCAATTCATAGTGAGATAAGAGAATTCTGATTTTTTGATTAAATTATTAATTTATTAATGTTCGTAACTTGATAACCTTATTCGTTTTTGTATTAACATTCACTCTTTATTATTTGAGTCTTATAACCTTATTCTTTTTTGTAATTTTTGTTTGCAGATATGTTTGCTTCTTCATCTCACTTCTTGTATATTGGCCTCACCAGTTTTTAAACTTTTTATGTCTGTCGGATTGGCATGTGTCATTGTGCATCATTCATCAAATTGAAGTCAATGATTTGTGTTCATAGTTTCAAGATGTTAGTGTTCGAATCCGTTCTCCTTAAGTGTTAAATGAATTTTGCATCAAGTTGTCATATCTTGTTCACCTTGTAATTTCTGTGAGAATGATAATACACTTGATCAGGTTTTTGTCAGAGGCGATACAAGTTTTGACATAATATAATGGTGAAGGTACAAGCTATTTGTAAGACAAAGTTTCATTATCAAGATAAGATTCCACCTATCAACTATGTATTGAGCATCTCTTTAAACATGGAGATGTATCCATTGGAAGATTGGTTGGTGGCATCATCGTTGCCTTCCAATTTTAATCCAATTGTAATTGAAATTATTTTGGATCAACTTCTTCCCAATTGTTCTAGAATAATCTGGTCTTCAAAACAGATTGAAGGTTGCACAATTGAAACTGAATCTTGGTATGGAACTGCATGCTCCCTTGAGAAAATCAAGGATGAATTAGTAAAGCAATGGGAAAACTTAGAACTAGATACAAGATTAGGATTATATGTTTATAGCTACTGACTTGTCTCTCAAACAAGAGAATAAAAATGCCAGGCATCCCATGTTACTGTGGAAATCAAAATTTTCAAGGCTATGGTACAATCTAGATACAATGTTCTTTACTTCGAAGGCCTTCATCAAGCTGGATTTTGACTATCCTGAGTAAAACGATGCACTAGAAGCAAGGATTCTAACAGATATTTTTACAAAGTCATTGGTGGATTATTTGAATGAGTATGCTTATTATGCAGAAGTTGCTGGACTTGCTTACAGTATTGATCATACGGGTATAGGGTTTTAGGTGATTGTTTTTGGATACAATCACAAGATGAGAGTTTTGCTCAAGAAGATTTTTGATAAGATAAGTACACTTGGAAGTCAAGCAAGAAAGATTTGTTGCGATCAAGGAAGAGATCTTGAAGAATTATCTAAATTTCAAATTTCATTAGCCATATCAACAGGCTTTCTATTATTTTTCATTACTATTAGAGCATCACATGTGGCAAAGGACTAAATTCCTCAAGATCATTCCTCAATTTGAAGCAGATGACCTAATGAAATTTGCTCCTTGCATAATATGGCGAACATTTAAGGAATGTTATGTTGTAGGTAATATGACATCAAAAGAATCAGTCTCTAGTTGAGCATATTGAAGACTTTTTGTTTAATGGTTTAATGGTCCCACACAACATTTGGAAAGGAGAATTGTTAAAGTTGATTCAAGCACAAATTTCTACTATCTTGTTGAGGGATTGAATGAACAGGATGAGAACTTTTGCACTGCATCATTACATTCAACTTGAACTAGACAATCTCAAGATGAATGTTGAACTAGAGCTTTTTGTTCTTAGTGCAAAGTAACCAGCATTTCATCGACTTAGATCAATTGAGCAACTTGGATATATCCATATACTTTTGACATGAAATGATTCTGGAATTCAAGGAGCACAATTCATTATTCAATCCACAATGAAGGACACTGCCTTGGTAGATATGTACGCAAAGGATGGAGACAGAGAAAAAAACCAAGGTTCTTTTAACAAAATCCCTCAATGAGATGTCATCTCATGGTTGGAACAATGGAAGGATATTCCCAAAGTGGATTTGTTAAAATGGCTTTAGAAGCTTTTAGGAAAATACATTTGGTGGGTATAAAGCTAGACAACCATGACTTTTGCCAGTGCCTTCTACCTGTGCAGAGATGGGAGCTTTAAAACAACGTAAAGGATAAAAGGAATTTGATCAGATGTAGTTACAAGTGCTTTGGCACAATGTATGTAGAATGTTGAGTCATAAGCTAGCTGCACAATTCTCAAAGAAATGTCATCACATAGGATGTAATTGTCACAAGATTTGCACAAAATGGATTTGTTCAAAAGGTTGAAAAACTTTTGTTTAAATCTATTGGCAGTTTAAATGGTTCGCTAACCTTGTAAAATGTTGTTAGATGTTTATTTGTAGTCCAATTTCCTAATTGGCAAGTTCGCCAATTGTTCAGATCATTCACAATAACTGTTTATTGGGGATCTCTAAAGTTCGTGAACTCACTGAAATGCATTCTTTGTTGGTGAATTCGTGGCAATTTTGAAAAGTTCTAAAACTTCCAAAAGGCTGAAATCCGTTCTTGTCGACATTTTTATAGTTCTTAAAAACTCTAAAATGCCAAAATATATTCTTTGTCAGCATTTTTATGGTTCTTTGAACCTCTAAAGGGACGAAATGCTCTTCATCTGGGATTTCAAAGGTTCTAGAACTTCTTGATTTGT
Organism: Cunninghamia lanceolata; assembly: GCA_027924645.1. Lineage (NCBI taxonomy): Eukaryota > Viridiplantae > Streptophyta > Pinopsida > Cupressales > Cupressaceae > Cunninghamia > Cunninghamia lanceolata. Next base: position 9,548,854 of record BSBN01000082.1, read on the forward strand.
CGCCAACATGATGAAATGGTATTTTCTTCTAGTTTTGCCTTAAATATGGCAATGAAAATTGGTAAATGCAGTTGCCTGCGCGGAAATGGAAGCTTCAGAGCAGGTTGAGGTCACCCATCAAAAGCATAAAGGATAATGATATTTTGTCAAATGTAGTTGCAGCTGTGTTGGTAAACAGATTTGTCACTGCAGATTTGAATGTGACTCGCCTAATGGGCAGTGACAAATGTCCCAACAGTTGGAGAAGTTGTTATTGGACTAACAACTTTCCTCTGCGTTTGAGAGGGGCAGCTCCCTCGTATGATGGGGGTTTTGTAATTTTTGTGTACTTTTAACCTGAAAGTACAAAAAGGAGGAAAAGGAAAACTAATAGATGATTAACAGAAACCCTAACAATAGACATACGAATACTAGTTCGGATTTCGTAAAGTCAAAACAAGCTATGAGGGGATTTAACCATAGAAGCTAGAAATTACGTTCTTGAACCAATATGATGAACTTCACAACAAATGTTTTAATATGCAATGATGATGAAAAGAAGATGACGAATCTCAACATATGAAGAGACAAGTTTCTCCAGCACATTCACATCGAGATACCAAGATATGATTGTGTTTCATTACATCAATTGCATGGTTTATTTCAATGCTTCAACAGGTGACCAATGTTTTACACAAAGACAAAGGATTACCAATTTAACATACGAGAAACTAGTAATGATAACTCAAAAGCACAATTGGAATGTACGAACCAAATACACACCAAATACACTCTTTATTATCTTTCATGAAATTATACAACTTCATAAAGCCTTCATGTACAAAGTGTTAGACAAAAAGTCTCTTAAAAAGTTCTCCAGAAGTTCCCCTCAAAAAGTCTCTTCTAAAAGTCCCTAAAAAAAGTCCCCTTTACATATGAAATAGCCTTGTATTTATAGACTTCTCTCTAGTAACTACCTTGTAACCACCGGATAACTACTTCATAACTACCTTTTTTTTTGAAATACAATAATTTAAAAATAAGCTTTATTTTAGTTACATTTTAGCTAACTTTTCTAGAAACAAAGCTCATTTTCTAACTTTTGAATTACAATAGGTGACGTAAGTCACTTTTACAAAAAAAAAAAGGTAATATGAAACTTGCAACTTTCGAGTTGTGAATTTTATTAAGTTCTTTCCATGACATTTGCTCTATCTTGGTGGTCAAACTTCATTAGATCTTTCCAAATCTTCTAAATACCTGAATCTTAGACTCCTGTGTCCCTGCATACAAAATATGGGTTGTGGAAATAGTATGCCTTTCACTGACCACATCTGCAAATTTGATAACTTGTTGAATTGGGTACTTCTACCAATTAAAATGCAAGGCACTGGATATCAGCATTTGAGACTATGCATTTCATAGTCAGATCATAAGTTGTCAAACGGGGCTTTTCATCATTCCAAGGTTTCTCATATATGCCTCATATTATCTGGTGTGACTTTGAATCCTGCACCAGATCTCGATCTACCAATGACCATAGAGGGATTGTCTCAATTCATATTCACACGATAGTCATCATCAATGTTCTCCTTGCATATCACCTTTCTTGAAATCTTGAATAGCAACTCTGGGAGAATAGAAGTACTTTGCTACCAACAAGAACCATAGCCACCATAGAAATCCATATCACCAACTTCATTGTTACCAAGAATCATTTTGATTTGGCACAACTCCGGGCGTGACATCCTCGTCAATCTTGTTTGATAATAACCCCATTGTTTTTCTTTTACTCCAACTCTCCAACCATTTCCGGACTTCGCTCTCATATTTTGCATGCATGTATACCAAAGAATTTACAAATCAATAACTTGACAACAATCCTCCTTCTATGTTTTGATGAATGTCCATGCTCTATTCCACGCTCCCATTCAAGCATAGGCAAGAAGATGATGGCAAAGTTTGTGGAAATTCTGGTTTTACATTCGCCAAAGGCGTTTGCTTGAAAGATTCTAAAGCCGCCTTCAACAAAATCTAACTTGTTCAAACCCTGAAATCTTTTCATGCCATGAAACGATTTTTTTTTTTTTTTTGAGGCAGCTATCAAACACTTCATAGGGTTTTTCTATGCTTCCATACTTGCACTTGCAACTACTACATCTGACAGAAATCCACTTTCTATTATGTTTTGTTGGATGCCCAAAACCTAGTTCTAGCTTCTTGTTTTATTATGTGTGGGAAATGTGCAAGCAATGGCCATGGAATTTGTCTTTATAACTGCCAATTGGATTTGCTTTGAAAGTTCCTGAAGCCTTTTCAGCGAATCCATTTTGTGAATTTCCTACGTTCGTGACACTTCATGAGACCACGTTTCTTTGGGACGCTTTATCAAACAGCTTATGTGTCTTGCTAATGCTCTTACATTTACTCGCCTTCATTATGTTGAGATGAATGTCCATACATTGTTTCTGAAGCTACGAGTAGGGAGGGTTCTGCCACTTACATTTGCTTGAATGTTTCTAAACCCTTCTCCACGAAGTATATCCTGTGATAAAATTACAGTCCATGAGACTACATCTCTTTGAGGTGTGCCGTCAAACATCTAGGTGCCATGTCTACCAGAGCATTGAAGTTATAATATCTAACAATACTCCTTTGATTACGCTTTGATGGGAGCCCATACTCTGTTCCAGAAGCTGCCATTTTATTACAAGTCGTGAGGACACTGGTTTTACACCTGCGATCACATTTTCCTGAAGTTTCTGATATCTTTTTGCATTTAGGCTTTAGGTAAAAAGTAGTTATAATAAGTACTTGTTCTTCATCGGCAATGTAAATGGCTTTTAGAACCTTTCATCGGCTATTTGGGAGTGTCTCATAACTTTAATCGGCGTTTCAATTAACTTTCGAAACCTAATATTTTTACCGATTGGTAAATAGTGGCGGATTGATGTATATTAGTTGTGAAGGCTTGTTTCACATCGACATTTTAGGTGACTTTTTAAAACTTCGTCGAAGGAAAATGATACTTTCAAAACTAACTTGCATCCCCGAAAAGAAAAGAATTTATTTATTTTGATCAATGATCTCCAGAATGCAACATTACTTTGTCTTCATCGGCAGTTTTGGGAAGTTTTAAAACTTCATCGGGACCAAGTAATACTTTCAAAACTACTTCAAACCCCCGATAATAAATGCATGAATTTCCTTTGTCGGCATTTTTAGAAGTTTTGACAACTTCATCGGGGAAGTTGGTAACTTTTGAAACTGAATGCTTTTACCGATGACAAGGCCTTCATCGGTTGTTTAAAAGGTTTTAAAAACTTAATCGGCTATTTTTGAAACTTTCACAAGTGAAGTTAACACGCGATAATAATAAAGGCTTCATCAACATTTAAAGATGCTTTTGAAAGCACTTTTGTTATCGGATAATAGAAATTAAAACTAGTTTTAAATTCTTTTACCTTAGCCTTTCATCGGTTTTTGTTGGAGACTTAATAACTTCACATGTGCCGATTTAAAACTTTTGAGACTGATTTGCATTGCCGACGTTAATTAGAAAACTTCATAAAAACTGCTCGATCGGTCTCTAAGCATGAAAATGGCGAAAGATGCGTAACTTTTGATTGGGATAGTATTTTATAGAAACCACGTTGTCTGTAATAGTGCCATGAGATCCCCTACCAAGTGATTTTGCTCTAGCTTTTATAGAAACCACGATTTAACTGTTTCCATACACTATGCACCAAAAAATTGAAAGTTTGAAATCTTCCAAACCGTAAGACATCTTCGCCTGAAAAGTTGCCACATTAGGCAAAATGGAGTCACGAACACCGCCATAAAAGGATTTCGCACCAGCTTTCACGGATTTCAAGATTTAATTGTTTTCATAAAATGCCGTGAATTGGATAAGTGCACCTAAGAATTTGAGTGAAATAATGAGTGTCCTTCCTCCAAAATGATGTTGTTGTACAACGTTCAATGCAGGGAAACAATGTGAATAAAGCAGAACGTGACATTTCGGCAATAAGTTATCTCAACGACTCACGCAGGAAGAATGTGACACTGATGTTTTGCAATCGAAAGGTGACTTGGCAAAAAAGGTTTGAAATGCAGAAACAGGGTCAACAAGCTGCCATCGCGCAAACTATTTGAAAAATGCCTCAATATGATAATCTTGCAAAATGGAAACTTTTCAATGCAAGAAGGGTAGTGTATATGAAATATTTGATTAGATGTTACGCCATGGACTCAACCTCTGGATACCCTCTATTCATGTGTCGAGAAGGTCGCACAAGGTCTTTTAATTGTTAACATGGACAAGAAGCAATAGAAGATGAAAAACCTTTTGGGCATTCAAAAGACACGTGAATTGCCTGTCAAAAATACAATAGGTCGCAGCGAAAGCATGAGAACTATTGACAAAATGTCAAAGGAAATAAAAGAAGAGATTGCAAGTTTGTTTGGATAGTTGCAATAGTGCTGCAAAGTATTCTAGGAGCCCAAAACTAAGGACACACATGCTTTTAGTTGTGTGAAACGACATCGACCAAGTATACCAATTGTTGAAATAATCAAGGAAATAAAATGCTGATATTATGTGGTGAAATACCTTTGGAAAGTACATAAAGACATGGAAGTATTCCAGAGCGACATAAAAATTGTGGTTTGATACAAATATGATTTGAATGTTAGTTAAATAATACTACAAACGTTGGTAGGAGGTAGCAATTGGTGCAGGTCTGGGTTTCATACCAATTGCTTGCTATAATGCCTCAAAGGCATTTGAGGAAGCATCCATAAGTATGCGAATTGCCTGAGATAGCAATGAAAAGTCACGATTGGTATGGGAGAGACATGTGAGGTGTCCATGGAGGCATCAATCAGAAAGAGAGGAGGTTTCATAAAGTGTCTTGTAAGGTGACAACCACATATAAAGCCCATAAGACCATGCTATTTGGATTATTGATAAAGCATGATAAATGTCAAAATGTCTCGACATTATGCCGTGCAATATTCATATAGAAACTTTTAAGTAAATGCAAGGAAGGTCGTGATAGAAGTGCCTATGAACGGGTGGTGACAAGGAAGTTGGGTAGATCATCTGAAGTTGATTTAGTTGCTCTTATGGAAAAGGAATCATGCCCACAATTAGAATGTCCCAGGCATAATCATAGTGTTTCAAAATTTGGCCTGGATGTTTTGAGAAAATTAAATAAGCAACAACAGAAGCAACTTTTTAAAAGAAGGCTAATTAGCTTTATAGGAAGGAATGGTACTTAGCTTTTCTTCTTCTTACAACTTTTGGTTGGAGAATATGAATTGTGTAATGATTGGCATTAAGTTGAGTAAGGAAATTTGAAATTCAGCTTGCCCTCCTGGAATTGGAGAGGGCCACATTGTGCGGGGATTTTGCAATATTGTAAGTGTTCTTATATGTGCACAATTGTATATTGATAAGGTAGCATCATGTGTAAATGAGGATGAAAAATCCCAACAGAAAGCAAACACATAGAAACAAAAACAAAGATAATTGGGTAGTGAGAAACTTGCACTTTTCACCATGTCATAAATGGATTATATGGAGGAGTACAAAGATAAATACAAAGATAGTGAGGGAGAAGAGATTTGATTTTGGATGTGAAAGTTGTTTCAAAAGAAGGATGGACCTAAATGGCTTGTAGGGCCCTTTGCCATGGGTTCTACGCACCAAAAAGGACAAACAACTAAAACTATTGAAGATTCCTACAACATATGGTTCAAGATTAGGAAAGAAAATTGGTGCCCATCTTTGTGCCAATTGCACAAAGAGTTTTGCCATAGAAGCTGCATTGTCACAACATAATGTTGTTGAGCATGGTGGGAAGCAAGGATGTTCAAATATGGCTATTTGAAGATCCAAGAAACATGGAAGTGATTGGAATTTTGTTTTATGGTTATTGTGTTAGTGGAATAATAGTTGAGTTGGAGAGCTGCATCAAATTAGTTATGATATTCCATTTGCATGCTATAGACTTTTTGAAGTTGGGGTCAGTATCATCCATTTTGGTTGGCTGTCGTAGAGATCTTTCAACTAAATGTTTTCTATCATGTGGTGAATGCAATTATTTTCATTTGATATGTATGCAATTGGGATGAAATAATAGGTTGTTTTCTGATCTGTGAGTCACGAAACCTTATGTGAATGGATCTTTCTTATGTTAGACAACATTCCCTCATACAAACCATAGTTGCAATCTTTTCCTTCAAATAATCTTATCTTGGGAATAAATCTGTGTTTGTTCCTCTCTTTTTTTGAAGCCCTTCGTTACCTTTTTCGAGGAAAAACTAAGTTATTGGCCCCATGTAAGCCTCATCTAGGTTTTTCTCTTTTTGTTTCAATTTGAGTTTGTGTGCCTTTTCTACTTTTTGGTTAAACGCATACCCCTGAAAACCTAAAATTTTCTGATATGAGGGAGCTGGCCGTCTCAAATGTAGAGGAAGATTGCCAGTCTAATAGCAATCTCTCCAAGTGTTTAAACTTTGTCATTGTCAGTTGGGTGAGTCTAGTTGTTTTCAGCGAAATACCGCAAGAACAAATCTATTTACCAGCATTGTAGATGTCATTAGATGTGTTGATATGGACTCTCCTAGTCTTGGAGAGATTTATGAGACATTTGACTTGGGTATATGAAGCAAGCAATTTATAATGGGGACCCTAATTTGGATTATATGAGAAGCATATTGGCCTGATTGTGACATGGTGGTGGAACACTATGAACACCTCCCTTCATATGATAGCCTTTGCTTTAAACCTCAAATAGTATGCGTCAAAGATAGGGAGAGTATCTCCTTTTGATAATGAAGAGGTGAAAGAATGGTTAATGAGGGCCCTTCAAAAGATGTATTCAAGTGAGGAGTCAACTTTACTTCACACATAATGGCTTGTTTTTGCTAATCTTCATAGCCCAACAATCAATAACTCAAAAGTGAAGGTAGATAGAGTTACATTAGCTCAAACCAACCCTATTGGATGGTTGACATGGCATGGCAAAGATACACCAAAGTTGAGGATACTTTCCATTCGCCTTCTTTCATAGGTTGTCATTTCCTCTACTGTAGAGAGGAATTGGTACACATACAACTTCATCCACTCTATCAAGAAGAACATGCTTGCTTTTCAACTAGTGGAGAAGTTGGTGACCGTGCATAGTGCCTTGTGACTTGAGGATTGACAAGCTCGAGCTTTACGATGGAATGTTGATCTTGAATACACCACACAAATTGATAAGGAGGAGGCACATGAGGGATTGGTGGGTGTTCCATTGGATGAGGCATCCCTTGATATTGGTAGTGAATTAGATTCAAAGGTTGATTTTGATGTAGGCAAGGATGAGGTAGATGCATAGCAATAGTAGATCGTAGATTGTCTAAATTTTGTCATTTTGTACATGTAGCCTTTTGGCCTTTTCATTTTGTTGTATTATTTATATCAATGAAGCAAAAATCGTTTGGAGATAAAATCGGCAAATCAAAAGTATAAGATTTTTTCAAAAAATCGCGAAAAAATCGTGAAAAAATCAGATCTCTCAAAACCGTAGAAAAATATAAAAAGGATATAAATTTTATAATAGAATAATAAATATTATATTTTACTATTATAATATATAACTATTAATAATATAATATAAATATAATAATATTTATAATATATTATTATATTTATAATAAATATAAATAATATATTATATATTAATAATATTAATATTATATCAATGATATAAATATTATAATAGAATAATAAATATTATATTTTAATATTATAATATACAACTATTAATAATATAATATATAAATATAATAATATTATAATATATTATTATATTTTAATAAATATTAATAATATAATATATAATATATAATATTATATTATTATAATATATTAATATATATAAATTAATATTATATTATTAATATTATATATTAATATATATAAATTATAAATTAATATTATATATTGTAATATAATATTATATTATTAAAATTTTTATTATAATATATTATTATATTTTAAAAAATTTATTATAATATATTATTATATTTTAATAAATATTACTAATATAATATATAATATTATATTAATATATATAAATTAATAACATAAATATTATATTATAATATTATAAATATTATAAATAGAATAATTAAATACTAATAATGTATTATATATTTAATATTAATAATATTATATAAAAATATATTATTAATTAGCCGATTAGGCTTTTATATGTGAGCATTATAGTGCTCGGAAAATTCTCACGCCGTAAAAGAATTCACGCCGGAAGATTTTGTAAACCCGTCGGTTGTTCTTGCACAGTAAAAAAATTCACGCCGGAAGATTTTCTAAACTCGTCGGTTCTTCTCATGATGTTAAAAAATTCACGCTGGAAGATTTTCTAAACTCGTCGACTCTCATCACGATGTAAAAAAATTCCCGCCGGAAGATTTTCTAAACTCGTTGGTTCTCCTCACGATGTAAAAAAATTCCCGCCAAAAGATTTTCTAAACTCGTCGGTTCTTCTCACGCCGGGAAATAATCGTGGGAGAATTCCTTGAACCTCCTATGGGTGCTAAGTACTGGTAAAAACGCAGAAATATGATGAAAACCCACGCCTGGTAAAAAATCGCTAGACATGGCGATTCGCGATTTTTACTAAAAATCGCGATTTTTTGGCGATTTTTGCTTCTATGATTTATATGCACATTGGTAATGAAAAATCATATTGAAATGATTAGACAATGAAAGTTTGTTAATTTGTATGTCGACTCATGTGAATTCTCAATTCAGCTCTAATGTTTCAAAATATGGTTCTATAATGTATATGATGAGTGCCTTATATATGAATAATTGAAACTTTTTATATTTTAAATTATTTTCCTATTTTTTAATTGTTGTTCCCTATCATACTCTTTTGTCTCAGAAATGTGTCCCTTTTTTTCTTGCCATCTTTGTTCTAGAAACTAGGTGTAACATAGTTTAAATCCCTTAATGCTTATCTTGATCCAAAGGCTTGCTTCAAAATACTTGAAATGGGGGGAAAAAGAAATTTAATTCATTGCACTTATTGATCCTCATGGCTTTGACATGGGACTAAGGTTTTCTTTTTAATTGTTTTCTCTTGCTCTAACGTGCACATGGCTTTTTTTTGAGTTGGCTTTTTTGTTTTTTGCTTGTTGATTTGTTTGCAAAGAATGGTGACAACATGAACATCGGAATCTCCAGAATCATGTCGGAATGTGCTTTTGTGAATAGGGCTGGATTTCAAAAATGTAATGTCTCTTTTTACGTCGCCTTTCATCTAATAGTGAAATCCCACATGGTATTTTTGAGTCAGCGGCTTTGTTTGTTTGCAGAAATTGTGTTGATGACTTTTGTGAAGAGAACAGGCTTAGACTAAGAGGGGGGGGTGAATCAATATAAGAATAATTTTGAACATTTTAAAAACTAAATAATGAAAACTTGATTGTGCAAATGAACTATAAGCAAAATGAACACCAGTTTTACGTGGAAAACCATTTTGGGAAAAAACCACGGCAAAATATTTGCTTTTATTAATATGTAGGCACCAACCTACAGAAGACACCAATCTTTGAATACAAAAGTGAGCTTCAACTCACTGGAAGCACCAAATCCCTTGAGCACCAACTTAGTACAAGGCACCAAGCTTTGATACCATAGTTGGAAAACTCGACTCGCCAAAAAACTCGCCAAGCCGAAAATTGATGAGTCAAAAAAAACTCGCCGAAAACTTGGCTAAAAAACTCGCCAAAAATTTGACTTTTCTGGGCGTGGACCCCTTAAGCAAACTCAGGCGCGAGTTTTTTGCTCAGACTCGCGAGTTTTCGGTGAGTACTCGCCAAAAACTCGGCGAGTTTTTAGTAGAGACTCTCCAGAAAGACTCGGCGAGTAAAAGTCAGAAAAATTCGCCCTTGAAAAAAACTCACGGGTTTTTAAAGACTCGCCGAGTTTTCGGCGAGTCTGCCAACTATGTTTGATACAATTAGGGATAATATCTTGTTGTGACTTTTCTTCAATGAAAGACGAAAAACAGTCACATACAAAATTGCAAGCTTTTCTCTTTACTCAGCTAATCTTCTTCTCATAGATCACTCATCATATATTCATACCAATCTGCTTCTTTTTTGTTATAAATCTGCAATCAAATCTTCTCTTTTGAACTCATTTTCAGTCATTCTTATTACACACACAAGAAAAAGATCATAACATGCAAATTGTACTTATTGCTTTTTCTTTTTGCACTACTTAATATCTTGAAAAAAACTTTCCAATATGAAGTCGCTGCTATTTTTTCTTCGATCGCTGTCTTTTCCAATATGTAGCTGTCTTTTTCTATTCTTGAACTCATGACATAAATCATACTTAAAATAAGACTGTCTTATTTTATGTAACACCTTTAAAAACCATAAAGCATGGTGCTTTTTTTAACAAGGATAGAGCGCTTTTAAAAAAGATGTAAAGCTTCTAAAGTAAGGCGCTTGTAATGTCCCCTTTTCCTAGGCAGTGGTCAGATGTAGTGGTTAGTCTACCAACTGGTCCCCGTAGGCTAACAGGGTGTTTAGGGGACCCTTTTGAGGGTGATCTATGGCTCTTCAGCAGACCCTTTGGTGCTTATTTTAGTACTCTTCAGCTCAGTGTCCTAGTTTATTTGTGGTGTGCTTTTTGGAGGCTATTATGGACACTTTGACCCACACTTACTATTTTTAGTAAGTCACTTAGATGTGTTGCTCATACTTACTATTTATAGTAAGTCACTGGTATAGTCAGGTGGCAAAGTTTCAATATTTGGTATGATGGCGTAGTTATATCCTGGAGTTATATTGTTTTATATGGGTCCTATGCATTTAATATTAATAACATCAAATAATAAAGTTAAATTAAATAATTTAATTTTATGTGTTATTAAATAATATTAAAAGGACTTTATATTAAAATGGGGATATAAGTGAATTTTAAAGTATACTTTATAATATAAGTTAAGTGTCATTTTAAAAAGGGAGATATAAGTGACTTTAAAAGTATACTTTATATTATAAAGTTGTGCACCAAAATTAAAAGAATGAAAGGTGGGAAATTATAGAAAGTGATTTTAAATAAATTATTCCCTCCAAAAGTGAATCAATCCTCTTGAGGAAATAAAAAGGGGAAAAGGCCATTCTTTTGTTATGTATGGTTTATTCTTGGCTTTGGCTTTCTGGCTCTGGAAAGAGTATGAAGGGTTTTGGAGAATTTCAAAACCATGGCTGTTGGCAATGAAAACTTCCATCAGTAACAACATTCCGCATGTGTGAAAGACCATCCCCGGGTGCTTGAAGAGGCAAATACACTCAGTGTTTGTATTTGTGCTTCATGTTCATACATTTTGATGGAGACTTGAGGAGATTATGCACACATATTTATGCAGATTTATGAGCAGCTGAGAACAAATTTATGGTTGCAGATTTGGACAGTTTTGTAGAGGGTTTTGAGACTGCACATTGATTTCCTTGCTTGCCGTACCAAATCAGACCTGGCCGTACACTCTGGGAGCTTCATTTGTAGGTTTTGGTTTTGGTTTATCACCTCAATACGGGCGCCTAGGGTTTCAATATTATTGCTATCAATTGTATGGAAATAATATATCAATTTGTGGGTGATTCGGAGGTGTTCTATGTTATCCATATTGCTGGTCCATCTACAACAGAAGTCCGAAGTCGAATATTCTGAAATGGGTATGTGATGATAATTCATTTCATGTGATTTTATGAATTGGGTCATTGCTATTTTGTACAAATCTATCATAGTTTTTTTGGGTTTCATTGCATGCTTGATATTTCTATGTTATATTAAAAAAACAAATACATGCAAAACAAAAACCCTTCTGCAACTTGTGTCTAGTTCTGAAAGACCACAAAAAGAAATAATATACATATTATAAGTTAAAAAAAAGAATCAAACAGGGGCAGCATATTACAGCGCTTTCCAAAATAGATATAAAGCTTTAAAATAAGATATAAAGCATGCTATCTTTTTGCTTTCTATCTTTGCTTTCTTTTTGCTTTCTTTTTTCTTTCTATCTTTGCTTTCTTTTTGCATGCTATCTTTTTGCTTTTTGCATGCTATCTTTTTCACTTGCTATCCTTTTCACTTGTTGTAAATCATAAATAAATCAGATTGTGGCGCGAACATAGAATCTCAGCGACATTTGTATCGTTGTGCATGTATGAAATCGGTTATGGTTTCCTTTGACATCAATGACAGTATTCTAACATTTTGTTTCTCCTTGGATACTAGATGAACAAGCAATCAACATTTAGGAGTTGTTTCTTCCATGTGGGATTATTTGTTTATGTGAATTGGTACAGGTAGTGCAACACAAACATGACATTTATTGCAACTTCCTCACTCATTCAAACCCAATTAAACGTTTCTTCTATGCTTGCAACTTTCTCCTGCTTCGTTTCATGAGATTTTCAAGCTCTTCCAAATCACAACATTCACTTGCAAGCATAGGAATTTACTTGCTTTGATACCATAATGAATTCAAGAGAAGTAATGAGCATATTATTATTGGAGGCAAAAAGCAATATATGCATAGAAGAGTTAGTTTAAAAGAATAATTGACTAGGTGCAATGTTCCCTTTTGAACATCTCAAGCAAGGAGACTAAAAGGCTCATTCCTAATTTTTCCTCATGGGTTAAGAGCAAAAGTTAGAAAATAATTTAATAATAATGTTTTAGGTCCAGTCCTTAAGGCACACAAAAAGGGGACAACTTAAAAGTTATTATTAAAAGTAACTTTATTAACTCCTAGAAATATTCCAATATCAAAAGTAAGGGGTTATTATTTAATTTAGCCGAAATATAAAAAGGCATATTTTGGAGGGAAAAAGTGAGGGATTGAAAAGACATCTTTTTGGAGGGAAAATGTGAAGAGCCAAAGTCTAGATAAATAAAGCAAGGTATCAAGGAAAGATATGTTGATTATTATTCAGTTTTTCCATATTGTTTGAGCCTTGTGTTCAACACAATCCTGAGACTAAAACCCTTGTGATTGAGGAGATTGGAGGACGAAAACCCTTTGGGTTTGCAGCAGAACTTGGGGACGAAAACCTCCGGGTTCTTGGGGCAATCTTATTCATAGATTGCATGAGAGCTTCATGTTGTCAAGGAATTGTGGCATTTTTGTGTTCTTTTTGGATGGGCGACTAAGGCAGGAAGGAGCGCCAATATTGCAGCAGAAATTGCTATATACTCAGGGTGATAAATGCAGCTATTGAGAAGGTTAAAGATGTATTCATTGAGGTTAGGGTTTGCTGATATGTTAATCTGATTTTCAGCAGTTGGAGCTGCAATTTACATTATATCTTTTGCCCATATTTTAGTATGTAATAAATGCAAATTTCTGGGTGTTATATCTGATTTAAGGAATAACTGTTTTTGCTGTAATTCTGGACTGATTTCAACAATAAAGCAACAAGCGTTTCATATTGATATTTTATTGTGATCTCTCTGTGCAAATCATTTCAAGTTATACTAGGGTTTGATATTGGCTATAATCCCTTTGTGTGAAATATTGTAATATTGTACTAGGGTTTTCTGTATGTTGCAAAAATAAAGATTTTTTTTAAAAGGGATATTACACTAGGCCAAACATACCCGACCAATTGCCAAACTACCCCATGTTAATAATAATAATGTGTTATTATTATTAACATTTATACAATGTGTAATAGTTTATTAAAAAGGTATTATAATATTACATCAATAATATAATTCCAACATATATTAAATCAACTTCTCATGTACTATTGTATATGTTGGTAAATAGGTTGATTCACATGCATGAGACTTAGTGAATGAATTTCTTGTCTCAACCATGATTGCATAAAAAGTCGGTCTGAGTCAAACACACTTAACCATATAAAGCACAAATTTTTTTTTAAAAATTACAAGATTCCAGCCAAAACTAAGCAATTTCACAACAAATTGATCCAACAAGCCTTGGAAATTGAAATCAATCCCAACCATAGAAACAAACAAGTTAATCTTACACTTAGTAAAATTCAACAATTATCTAATTAATAGGTTATCTTGCAATTAATAAAATGATTTCCCTAAAACATATCACATCGTTATGTCTCTTGATCCAAAATGATGTGTTAGTAAGTTCACCGACATTGCCGCTAAGTCAAATTCTTGAAGATTCTCAATTTGAAGACTGACATCAGACTCATTTTCCTAAGCCAAAATAAAAATCAGAGTTATGTAGACCTCAATAGGGTAGATCAGGTAAAGGAAGTCACTCGAGTGATCGAGACACTCAAGGGATTGACAAAATGATAGAAAAATGTCATGACTGATTGTTTCAACCATAGTTGAAAATAACATTCATTTTTGGCTGCAGTTGAGAATGTCATTGGTGATTCCTATGCGAACAAATGGTTTTGTTTGTAGTTAGAACTTTACTAGATGACATAAAATGACAGAGCTTGTAGACAAAGGAGAAGTTGGAGGGTTTGGAATTCTATCTTGTGGTGTTCTAAGATTTTTGGACTTATATCCAAATATCTGTTGTGACTCTTGAGCTACATTGTCCCAAGGGTGACATTGATTGGTGTTTCCTTTCAGTTGGAATGGCTTGCAAATGTCCTTGGCTTAGTCAACTAGTCTTATGCAAGTAAGAGTGAAATTGGGAAGGATAAAGAGAAGTAGCATGCTATTGTATGTGTAAGATGTGCATGAAGGCCTCTAGAAGGCAGGAAACTTATCTAAAAGAGTGAGGAGATAGTGGCATGAAGATGAGACCCCTCATTCTTTTGGAGTTTTCTCCCATTTTGTGTTTCTTTAGGCCAAAGGCTATGTTCGTTCAATTTTTTGCTTGGTTTTGCTCTCTATTTTACAGATGTATTCTCCTTTAATGTATGCATGCACTTGACAACAAGTAGAGTAGGCCTATTTTTATGCACTTTGCATATAAATCAATAACTTAATGAGTCAAATTTTGATTGGAATAGATAGGTTTTGTATTGGTAAATTAAGTAGTGGAATATTAGGAGAATACAGATCAGATTGTCATTAGAGCATGGTTTTAATATTCTCTTGATGTGATTTTGAGTGGTGTGCATGTAGTTAACAATTTGCTGCTGTATGCCCCCAACTAGATCATCTAGTGCTAGGGGAGAAGGTGCTTTGTTTTCTTGCAGCATTGTATATCCACAAGAAGGTGGAATAAGCAAATCAAAATCATGGCCCTTGTTTATCTTGATATATCACATTAGTTAGTCAAGCACCTCTTCTAGTTCTGCTTGTGGGTTCAAGTTGTTTTGATTTGGATACATGATTTCTTCAAGCCTTTTAGACTTGAGCTCTTTTCTTGGCACATGATTCTTCTAGGTGATTGGCCACAAGGGTAGGCTCGGTTCACCCAAATTTGGCATGCTTTCAGATTGCAGATTTTGTTCAGTGTTTGGAAAGATAGAAACTTAGCTCATTTTTATGGGAGGTTTTATTGACTTGCATTTTTCTTTGGATAGATTTAGGTGCAAGCTAGCAAGGTTGCCCTAGAAGTTGCCCATTTGTAGACTCTTATTGAGCATTGGGCTAATGCTCCTTGTACTATGCATGCATGCCATGTTGCCCTTTTCATATGGGCCTATCTGCTCCTTGAGGGCGTAGACATGGCCTGAGTTACAATGATTGTACCAAGCATAACTCTCGTGGTTCACGTCTCTTTTCAACAAAGAGGATGTGGATGGTCTTAGCAGACCTGTGTACCTTATGTTACTTCCTAGCCACGTGACATGGGTGCCTTAGGTTTGCCAGACAATGGCAAGGTCCTTTGGTTGAGTTTGGCCATCTCTCTTGTGAGGAATGCTACATAGCCTGATGAGGAAAATGAAGAAGGAGCCATTATTGACAACCTTTCATTAGAAGTTTAGAGTCTAGAAAAATGAAGGCTTAGCACGTGCTATTGTGTTGCATGCTCTAAAAGGTTATATTATTTGATGGGTAAACGTAAAGAAAGAGACAATAGAACCTCAGCTGTAGACATAAAGCAGAAACACAAAAATGTTGGGTTGTATGACAACCATAGTTATGAGGCTTGAAAAGTTCGGTAGGTTTGAGAAGGTGAGAGGGCTGCCAAAGTTTGAGATTTCGAAAAGGTTTAGAAAGGTTTGAAGCAGTGTTACCAGATTTGCTGGTTACAAAAGTATCTTGAGTCCCAGGTTGGGCAGGTTGAAATGAGGTGTGTCGGTTTGTTTCACAGACTCAATAACTCTGGCTGAGTCTAGGTCATATTATTCAAAAAATCATGTTTTTCGTTAGATATTTTTATATCATACTTTTCTAGAAGTGCCGAGTCTGTGCTGAGTGTTTGTGCCGAGTGCAAATCCAAGCCAAAAATCAGCTTGCTGAGGTTGTGCTGAGTTTGAGTATGGTAACAATGGTTTGAAGGTATATAATTTACAGGAATGTGCATGATCACAAAAATAGAATATGCAAATGTTATGAAACAAATATTCCAATGCCCAATGTTCACAATATTTTAAAATTTGATATTTTTAAGTTCTTACTAATCTACGATATTTGAGAGTGGTACTTTCTCTCGAAGCTACATATTCTAGGCCCTACAGGTGCTAGGCTCTAAACTGAGAATTTAAACAGCTTTAAAATGAAAACTTGGTACGTGGTCTAATTCATGTCCATTAATATGATAGTGCCTACCTTGATCCCAAGCATGTGCACAATGCACTACCACTACAATATTTAATATGTCCATCATGGTTTTCGAAGCATACAGGCTGGAAAACTGAGCTGGCATGAGATAAATCATGGCTGATGTCACAATTAATGTTTTTGATGAGATTTGTGGATTTGGTTAGGTGGCTTGCCTTTAAAACAATATGTGGTTTGGCAAAACTAGTTAGGTTCCATGAAAGTTTGTTAATATGGTACAAAAGCTACTTTGATCACATACACAAGTATACATCAATCACATGAGTACAAAAGCGGATTTGAGTTGAAGGAAACAACATTTTTAAGTATATAAACATTCTCAAGTGTTTTAGTTGTACAAAACACAAGGATTATGATATCTATGGCATCAAAAACAATGATCACAACATGGAGGCATGAATTGTGGTAGAGAGGAGCTTGTATCACCTGGCTCAACATCACTAGCTTTATGTGGTGTCCTGTTCTCATAGCTCAAACAAGTCTGCAATGCTGCTATAACCATAGAAGCATTACCCGAGATCAAGATTGACTCAGCAAATCAAAATTATAGATGTAATTCAATTACTTGGGAACAAGTCGACAATTAAAAAAGCTGGCTTTACATTGGGCATGGCCCACACTGATTTTTATTTTTTGCTTTTTAAAAGTAGAGTGGGGGTTTGGGGGTGGATTGAGGGGCAGGACAAATTAAGGCCTTTGAGACCACACAAACCTTCATGGTGCATGTCATTTTTCATAATTTTATTGCTTTTAACCAAACTTAGATGACACACATACAGTAGTTTCAGTTTTTATGTATTCAAGATAACATATTGTAGCAATACATTGAGCTTTTAACCCCTTTTTGATTGTATGAAATATGTTTCATTGAGCAATACATTATCAATTCAGATTTGCTCTCCACACTTGTATTAGAGAAGCATTGGTGAGAAGAAGTGGAAGAGGGTGGATTGCATTCCACGAGTGAGGAGAAGCTATGCAGTGTTCCCGCCCAGCCATTAAACATCTTGCTTGTAGAAGAAAATACAACCAATTTAAGCACAAAGATAATTGAAATCCCCAAGTGTATTGTGCAGTTTGAATTTGGACATATTGCTGTCATTTCCAAAGTTTGATGCTATGGGACCATTAGACATATTGTTATAACTTGCTTTGCTTTATTTTTTGATTTTTGTGGATGAGTTAGCCCATAGAGTTTCAAGGACAAGGCTCGTCGGTTTTTGTGAGTTTGGAAGCCTTAGCGAGTTTGACTAGACTTTCTTTGGTAATTGGGCCTCGGGTCTTCTAGACTTGCTTGCACTTGTCCACCTCGGGACTTGCCATGAACCAAGCTCGATAAATTTTGTTTCAGTTGGAGTCAAAGTCTTGTAATTGGTGAAAAACTCGTTGAGTAGTTGGCGAAAAATCGCCAAAAACTCGGCAAGTTTGAGTGAAAACTCGCCAGACATATCAATTGAGTCAAACGTGCTAGTAACCCTAACCCTAATGGTCTATGGGTCCAACCCACATTCTAAGCAGTCACAAAAGTGAAAATGAGAAAGGCTAAAGGCTACAAGAGTGAGTATTAGGATAGGAAAAGTAAGGACTTGGTATTGCAGAAAACATAGTGATAAAATTGTGAAAATACCATGCACCATGAAGGTTTGTGTGGTATTGAAGGCCTTAATTTGGGCTTGGTGGCGGGGGCTCTGCCCCTTGACCCCACCTTGTACCACAACAAGGAACACACCAGGGGTGTTGCACTCGAACCTCGCGAGGGGCACTGTCCCTTGACCCGCTGGGGGCACTACCCCTAGACCCGCATGAGGGGTATTGCTCCTAGACCCCATTAGGGGTGCTACCCCTAGACCCCCACGAGGGGCGTTGCCCCTCGTCCTCGTTGGGGGTGCTTCCCCAAAACCCCTCCCCAACACTATCCGCTTGTCGTCCCCAAACTTAGGCCCTTGGTCCCCCCATCTTTAAATCCACTCCCCCATCTCACCGTCAAGAAAGTTCGTGGAACATATATTAGATCTAATAGAAAACACTTTTGTACTCATTTATGGACTCATTGAATACATTTTGTCATTGAATTTTGTAAAAAAGTTGTGTTTTTAAAGAAATTTAAGTTTATTTTTTTAATTTTAAGCTGCCGATTTTTCGCCGAGTCGCAAATTTTGGGTCTGCTGAGTTTTTACCGAGTCCGAGTTTTCCAAGTATGCCCATAGGGATATGGCTTCAGAATGTCTATGATAGGATCATATCTCGTGACAGCAGAAATTAGTATCTTTCATAGTCAACTGTCACTATTTGGATAGTCAATTTTATAGTCGACACATTTAAACTCTTTTAGTTGAAACAAAGATCAAGGACAATCTACCTCTCGGTAAAGTCAAATCCATGCCTTGAATGGGTAAAGTGTAAAGTATTGAACATTCAAACAACAACTTTCTTGTCAAAAATAGCAAATTCCGGTCAATTGGTATAATCAATAATTTAGGACAGCTATGCTGATGTCAGAACCCTGTAACAGTCCAAATCAGCACTTGTGTCCTTGATGGTCAATCACAAAAGACAATGGTATTGTGTCCTCATGAAAGATCCTTTACCAAATTTGCCCTGAATTTTTTAGTTTGCTCTCTTGGTATCGTGTGAAATAGTTGTCTTGCATGGTCTGATTTGGTTTTTTCTGATCTTTTGTTTGAATTTCATTGCCAAATCATAGAGAAAAGCATAGAAATGAAAGAGAACTATTGCATAAATGAAAGACAACAACTGCAACTCAATAGAACCCATTTATTTTAACTATATTAGGTCTGATTACAAGTTTCAGAGGTCTGATATACATTATATTAGACTATAACAACAGTCTAAAACCCTTATATAATGCAATATTTGACTACCCAAAATGATAAACACATACCCAAAAGCCAATGCTCAATTTATGGAATATTTAATTGTTGAAACCCTAATTTCCAGCTAGGGTTTGACTGAAAATGACACCCAATTAGTAAGGCCAGCTGGTGAATGCATTGAAATGATGATATCTGCTGATAAGAAGGCCCCAATCTGCAATTATATTCTGATAACTCACTGCTGCAATCAATTCTAAATGCAAAATTAACCTGTGATGAAGTTCAATGATGCCCAAATGGAAACCCCAGGTAGATTTCCCTGTTTTGTGAACTGGGTTTTCGTCCAATTCACTATCCTCCAAGGGATTTTGTCCTCAGAAGACGTGTATGCTGCTAAAACCCTCTTCCAGAGCACAAACCTACAATTTGCTTTTGTCAAAATGAGAATAGAATGTCCAAGAATGAGCCCAACACATTGCTTTATAGCCTTCTAAGAGCTTTTTTATAAAAATCATTAAAATAATCCTCCTCAAGATGGGCATGGGTTTTTGCTCATCAAAAGAAAAGGCCACCTTTTAAAAACAACTTTGAGTTACTAGGATGGGGGGCACTTTTCACTATTCCTTTTCTAATTTTCTGTTACTATTCACTTTTTACTATTCTATTAAAGAAAACTTTAATATTTCCAATTCAACCCTGGATTCATCAACTGAACACCAAACTGAAAGGCTTGTAAAGCTCCTAGCTAAGCTCCACTGCCCTCGGTTGGGTTCCCTAATCATTCTGCTGACCTACGGGAACCCTCATAGTAGGCTAACCTCCGATACAGTTTGAGCTGCCTCAGGAAGGGACATTACAGTCCTCCCTTCCCGGGATTGCTTGCCCTCAAGCAACTGCAAAGCTAGATGCTGAAGTATCATCTCTCCTTCCCACGTGGCATCCTCCAACGGCAAGTCCTTCCATTGCACCAGATACTCCCTGATCACTCGGCTACGCAACCTCCTCTCCCTCATGTCAAGAATCTCTGCAGGTATCAAAACTAATCGGCCCCCCTCATCCAATGGGGCAAAATAGGTGAAGAGACAACATGCTGTCCCAAAGCCTTCTTCAAATAAGATACATGAAAGACATTATGTATCTTACTCTCGGGAGGTAGCTCAAGCTCATATGCAACCTCACCAATCCTCCTCAATACTTTGTATGGACCATAAAACCGAGGCTTGAGCTTCTCTGCCCCACTCCTCTTAAGTGTACTCTGTCTGTAAGGCTGTAGGTGCAAGAAATCCATGTCTCCAACCTCAAAGGTCCTCTCAACTCGATGTCGATTTGCATACATCTTCTGTTGATTCTGTGCATGCTAAATATTATCCTTAAGTGCCTTAAGGATATCTTGACTGTCCTGTAACCAATCTCTTGACTGTCCTGTAACCAATCTCGAGCTCTAGGTCCTCTGCTATCACCTAATGCCAAGTCCACAAAAGATAAGGTATCATAACCATACAACGCTTGGAAGGGAGTCATACCAATCGACATGTGATACGTGGTATTATAACAATACTTGCCCAAATACAACCATCGCACCCAAGCCTTCTTCTGTCCTGAAACGTAGTTATGCAAGTAACCCTCAACCCACTTATTAACTATCTACGTCTGTCCATCCGTCTGAGGGTGGTAACTGGTGCTAGGTGTCAACTCTGTACCTGCTAATTGGAATAGCTCCTGCCAAAAGATGCTCATAAACCTGCTATCCTAATCATTGACAATGGTCCTAGTGAGTCCATGGAGTCTAAACACCTCACGGAAGAATAACTCTACCACCTAAGATGTTGTAAAGTTGGCTGCAATAGAGAAGAAGTGTGCAAACTTCGTCAGCCTATCCACAACCACATAAATGCAATCCTTTCCCTGAACTCTTGGAAGACCAATAATGAAAACCATCGATATACTTTCCCACTTTTGCTCTAGAATAGGCAATGGTTGCAGAAGACCTGTTGGAAAAGTATGCTCTGACTTGTTCTGTTGACAAGTCACATGCTCACGTACATAGCGCAAGACATCATCCTTGAGACCCTTCCACGAGAATCTCCCTTGCACTTGCCTGTATGTCTTAAAATATCCAGGATGTCCTGCTAATGGTGTGTCATGGACGACGCGTAAGATCTCATCCTTCAGTTTTGATCCAGGTACCAAATAAATCCTGTTCTTATAGTAGATAACATCATAAATCACTGTGTATCTATCGTCCTGAATCCTACCATCCATAATCTCACATGCAAATTGATTCTTGGAATACTCAACTAATAGATGAGACTTCCAATCTGCTGAAATCTCACTCAAAGAGCGAAGTGTAGCAACTATAGGCCTCCTAGAAAGTGCATCAGTAACAATATTATTTTTCCCCTTGACATACTCAATGTCGAAATCATATGCATGTATCTTGTTGACCCATTTCTATTGGCGCTCATTAAGCTCTTTCTGCTCCAAGAAGTATTTCAAACTGTTGTGGTCGGTCCTCACCACAAGCTTCCCACCTACCAAGTATTGCCGAAACTTTGCCAAAGCATGCATTATGGCGAGCATCTCCTTGTCATGGGTGGAATATAGTCTCTCATTATCCCTCAACTTCCTACTCTCGTAGGCAATGGGATGGCGATTCTGCATAAGAACCGCTCCAATACCCTCTCCGGATGCATCACACTCTAACACAAAGGGTTGAGAGAAATCTGGAAGCACCAAAACTGGACAAGTGCTCATGACCTGCTTGAGCCTATCAAATGCAACCTATACCTCATCTGTCCATATGAATGCGCCCTTTCGTGTGAGATCTGTCAAAGGGGTTGCAAGCTGTGAGTACCCCTTCACGAATCACCTATAGTAACCACATAAGCCTAGGAAACCCCGCAACTCTGAAATGTTCCTAGGGGATGGCCAATCAAGGATGGACTGAATCTTCTCCTGATGTACCTTGACCCCATCACTCCACACACTCCCAAGCCACTGTATAGTTGGTGTAGACCAAGGAAAATCTGGAAGTGCCATATGAATCCAACTAGGGCACTCACTAAACCATGATGAACCTATGAATATGAAGTCACCAATCAACAAATAAATCGCTGTCATGCCATGAGGAATAGGTGACAAACCCAAATGTGTAGTGTAGATGTCATCAATACTCACCAAAGATAACTCTTGAGTGGCTGATCCACTATAAGAGTCATCAATAAAATCAACATCTTCATGAATGAATTGAACAACATCAACTGCAATTTTAAAACTAGAAGACCTTTGCTTATCATCATCCATGGAGTGGTGAGTGTCACGAACTTGTTGAAGATGAAGCTTGGCTTGTTGTGTTATCAACTTAG
Organism: Cunninghamia lanceolata; assembly: GCA_027924645.1. Lineage (NCBI taxonomy): Eukaryota > Viridiplantae > Streptophyta > Pinopsida > Cupressales > Cupressaceae > Cunninghamia > Cunninghamia lanceolata. The sequence continues at coordinate 9,571,809 of BSBN01000082.1, forward strand.
CTTTCGTTGCCTTGTCAAGCCATCCTCCAAGTATTTCTTGGGACTGTTTTATCTCAATTGCTCCAAATTGTCTAAAATCAGTCCCATAATGAGATGCATCATATAAGTTACCATGACCAATGCATGCATTTTGTGTATCAATCAAAGTAGAATCAATATCACTCGTTTCTCAATGATTAGCAGCTTGGAAAACTTCAATGCAAGAGCACACTTGCATACACTTGGCAGCCCAATCTTGTAGCATATCAAATCTTGAAGTTATGACATCCTGACACTCCATCAAAGTATCAACATCATAAAGGTGAGGAATCAACATACAAATTGATTCATGTTCTTTTCCCACTGCTGTTATAAATTCAAATTGTTGGCAAGTAGAAGTTCCCACCATCACCTCATGCTTATCTATCTTTTCATGAATGTCTACCATGCTACATTTCTTGTCACCATCATCTAGCTTGGATTCATGCTCATGTGATGTCAAAAGATTGCTGTCCCATTTTCTAATCCATACCATCACCTCCATAACTGATATGTTTTCGCTTACTAGTAAACTCCAAAGTGTAGTATGCAGGACAAACCAAACATTATCAAAATGCAAGATCTTCTTAGTAAGCAACCTCTTAGTCTCCCGAATCAGCTCTCTAAGACAAAATTTTTCTTATGATCTTAACAATTGTCCTTCCATTGTAGATGATGCATGACTGACCAAATTGAAATCAATAATGTTCCATTCCACATAAATGGATATAACACTTGTGGCTGATCCATCAAGTGGGTGACTAATATCATCATTGTTTTGAGCCTTCAAATAGCTCTCTAAAAGAGGAAAATCATAGACCTCCTGATGCAAAGTAGGTGCCCAAACTGAATTTCCTAAATCATTCCTCCTTCTTCACACAACTCAACATGCTCTTCTTGTGGGCTTACCTCAAGAAGTTCTTCCCTTGTATACTCAACATCCACACATTCTTCTTTTGGAAGAAATAAGGATCTAATGTGTGATTCTCTTTGTCTTCTTGCATTATCTATCAGATTGCATCTTTCCTTGACTTCTTGTAAGTGTTGTCTTTCTTGAGCAACAAGCATCTTGGCCTTCTTAGCTCTTAAAGACCACCCATCACACAATCTTTGTGTTCTTTTAACATCTTTCACAGTGTAGTGAGCAAAATCAGGACCTTTGTGGCTTGAATCCACAAGATATATCTCATGTGTAACACTCTCAACTTGAGTACCAACATAGGAAGACTCACTAATACTATTACCTTCATGTGAAATGGATGCTACCTTATGATTAGAACTGATGTTGCAAAAGTCAGAATAGGTGTCATACCTTGGTGTCATGTTTACAACATTTCTAATGGGCTGATCCATGACTGCAATCTCTTCCACTATGTGATCAACATGAAGACTCAATGGTGTACTATGTGTCTCCTCTTGATCCAAATCAGCATGTCTATCGAAATCATCATATAAATTTTTGCATACCTCATTGGAACTTGAAGACACCAAATCATTCTCATGCAGAGTTGTATCAACCATATGTGAAGATTTTCTATCCATTCCATGTGTAAACAAATCATAAGCTATAGCATGATATTTCTTCCTTACTTGCTCAGTTTTGTGACAAAGTTTGGGATGCATGTCCATATAGTCCTTGAAAGGAAAATTCTCCTTAACTTGTTGAGGAAGAGTGCTATACTCCTCAAATATGCTTAAGCACTTCCGTTTCTTGGTCTTGTGGCATTGGACCTTTGCTAGTAGAAGGAGATGACCCTTTAGAGAGTCCAAACTTTGAAAGTGAATCATCTAAACGCTGCAATTTATGTATGGTCTTGTGTTGTGTCTATTCAAATTCTTTCCATGCCTGTTTATTGCTAAACAACTTTGCCATGATGACCTTTTTCGTTGTCTAAACTAAAAACCAACTCCAAAATGACTTGTGCGCAACTGATTTCACACCAATTGAATGCAATCATTACCCAATAGGCTAACAGGATTATGGCTCTGATACCACTGAAAGATCCCTTACCAAATTTGCCCTCTTGGTATTGTGTCAAACAGTTGTCTTGCATGGTCTGATTTGGTTTTTTCTGATCTTTTGTTTGAGTTTCATTGCTTGTTTTTCATTGCCAAATCATAGAGAAAAGCATAGAAATGAAAGAGAACTATTGCATAAATGAAAGACAACAATTGCAACTCAATAGAACCCATTTATTTTAACTATATCAGGTCTGATTACAAGTTTCAGAGGTCTGATATACATTATATCAGACTATAACAACAATCTAAAACCCTTATATAATGCAATATTTGACTATCCAAAATGATAAACACATACTCGGAAGCCAATGCTCAAATTATGGAATATTTAATTGCTGAAACCCTAATTTCTAGGTAGGGTTTGACTGAAAATGACACCCAATTAGTACAGCCAACTGGTGAATGCACTAAAATGATGATATCTGCTGATAAGAAGCCCCAATCTGCAATTATATTCTGATAACTCACTGCTGCAATCAATTCTAAATGCAAAATTAACCTATGATGAAATCCAATGATGCGAAACCCTAGGTAGATTTCCCTGTTTTGTGAACTGGGTTTTTGTCCAATTCACTATCCTCCAAGGGATTTCGTCCTCAGAAGACTTGTATGCTGCTGAAACCCTCTTCCAGAGCTTAAACTTGCAATTTGCTTTTGTCAAAATGAGAATAGAATATCCATGAATGAGCCCAACACATTGCTTTATAGCCTCCCAAGAGCTTTTTTATAAAAATCAATAAAATAATCCTCCTCAAGATGGGCATGGGTCTTTCCTCATCAAAAGAAAAGGCCACTTTTTAAAAACAACTTTGAGTTACTAGGATGGGGTGCTCACTATTCGTTTTCTAATTTTTTGTTACTATTCACTTTTTACTATTCCATTAAAGCAAATTTTAATATTTCCAATTCAACCCTGAATTCATCAACTGAACACCAAACTAAAAGGCTCGTAAAGCTCCCAGCTAAGCTCCACTGCCCTCGGTTGTGTCCCCTAACCATTCTGCTGACCTATGGGAACCCTAATAGTAGGCCAACCTCCACTACGGTCTGAGTTGCCTAAGGAAGGGACATTACACTTCAGTAATAAGATTCATTTCGTATGATTATGTGTTAAATGCCATTTGATATTGCTGAAGTGAGACTAGCTGGCCATGTGTGCTGTACAAGTGGAAGAATTGCACTTGCAATTGCCGTGTGATTAGAAGAGAGAAACTACCGTAGGTTCTAGTTGAATATTACAAGCTGGCTTGCTAATTTTTTCTCAAGCTCCATTACATATTTGCGTTATATAAATAAATGCTCAATACTTCCAGCATCTTCGTGACGATCATGCCAACTTTTAGGGCTAATCCATCCCTTTTGTGAAGTAATGTAATGGGATTTTCCCCCCCTAAAGAATGGAAGCAATAAGAAGATTTTGATTTTAGGCCAACTCTAAATATTCCAAAGCTGATGCCATTTTGAGTGTAGGGGCTGAGTTATTCTACTGCTGATTGTATATCTTGATGCCACTATACAACCCTTGGTATTGGCTGCAGTACGGTTAATTGAAAAAGATTAGTGCTTCTCCTAGTTATGGGGATGGGTGGGTGAGGATATGGGGGTTGGGTTTCAGGGATGGCAAATTTTTTTTCAGATTTTAGGGATGATGGGAGATGGTTATTAAAATAATATAGAAAATTAATATTTGAATTTTAAAATACACATAAATTGAAAATATTTAAAAAAACTTGATAAACCCAAAAGAAGCTCAAATTTTAATGAGTAATTACAATAACAATTCATTGATTTCACAATCCATTTGATAGACTCATAATCATAGGCATAATATGAAGCATCATTTGTATTGAGAGATAACCAAAAAGAAATGCTGCATCATGCATAGTACATAGGTACATTGAGCAGCAAGCTCAAAGTCGGAGTAATCATCTGGTTTATATCTTGGAAAGTACTCCTCTTTCTCTTCCTCTCTTTTTCTGTTCCTCTTCTCTTTTGCTGAATGCAAATCACCAATGGGCATGGGTTTTAAAATTTGTTTTTGAATGGAGAGCCTAGGTGGACCCCTCCTTTAGGATTTTATTTCTTTTATTAAATTTTTGCTATTTTTTATGCATTAGATGTGGGCGACACTTTGAAGTCCCCAGGATAGCTTGGGGATAGGTGGGGGACTTAGGGTCCATGGAGTCCGCAAAAAACAAACAAACAAAAAAAAAATATATGATCCTATCTCAAAATCTTTTTAGAAAAAAGGGATGGTGAGGGTACGCCCCCTCCAAGTACTTGAGTCCTTGATATGTTATCCTGACTCATGTGGACATTTCCTTGTGGAGCATTGAGAAAAACTATGGAAAGATAATGAATCCAAAGGTAAAATTAGTCACCAGCTAAAAGATTCTAATTGCTATTGCATATCAATCACTTACGTGCTGCATCCTCTTCTTGCTAGAAAGCTGGAGTGTCTTGCATGGCTGGAAAAACTTTTTAAATTTTCTTTAAAGAATCTGGTGGTGGAGAGTAATCATACAGTCAATTGGAAGATAAAAAATAGTTTCGAACGTGGCTCTTTAAATATAAGCAAAATTTTGGTGTCCACCATGTGTGCTTTATGTTTGTCTTTCCCCCTTTTGCATCTGCTGAAAATATCCATGTCTTCTAAAATATTTAATTATTCACCTCAAGCTTTAAAATATCATTTGTGTTCGTAAAAAAAACATATATTCATTTTGTGAGTGTCCAAAACTAATCTGGATACATGTTTTCTCTCGTTCATATATCTTTTTTGGGTAAAATTGAACTTCAATCTTACATGGTTGTTTCATATTTTATTTTCCTGCTTTGAATTTTAAAATGCAGTTACTTAAAAACAAAAAAAAATGACCTTTGGATAAATAATCACATGCCTAAACTTTATTATCATTTGATTAATGATTTATCCATTTTTGGCCACTCTGTTATATTTTCCACATCATTGTTAGTTTTCACTTATTTTCATTTATTGTTTGTGGACCTTTTAAACCATTGGTAAAGAAGGCAAGGCATCATACATATGAGTCTATGAGCTGATGATTCTCAGGGTTAAGGAATATTTTCATCTTTGGTCTAGCTTTTGGTTTATTGCTCAATTTAGCATTTTACTAATTTGACGAGGTTACAATCCTACAACCCGACATTTTTCATGCTCCATGTCAACTTTGCTTTGGCAAGTACCACTATTGCAAGTACCTATGTGCCTACAAGCCAGTACTTTTGTGACAGCCAAATTCATAATCCTTGCATTGGTTATATCAATGCTCACATGATCCATTTAGTTATCTTTTGTGCTTCCAATCTTTACTCGCATTCATACGATGATTCAGCAAGTTTCTTTTGCTAAGTGCATCTAGAAGGCAAGAAACAAGACAATTTTTTTCCAATTTAGGAGGTTGGTTTGTGAAGAGCATATCTCTTCGAATTTGGTGTTTTTTTTTTCTAAAATTTGGAGGGTTGATCAAGGACATATTGAAGTTGCTATAGTCGAGATTTGAGATCATTTGAAGCAAATTTGAAGGAGTTATTCTGAAATTGGGGTTTTAACCAAATTTGCTCCCAAGGCTGCAAATCAGTGAATTTCTTGAAATTTTTTTTTTTTTAAAAATCAAAGTGAGTTCTAGGTAGAGGTAAGTTACAACAAAATTTCAGCTTATTTGGATATGTTTTGAATAACTTATTGTCAAAAATAGTTTGGAGGCCTCATGATGGGGCCACTGACTAGAGGTCGATGGAAGAATTCATACACACTAGGAAAAATTCTTAACAGAGAGCACATGGAGCCAGAAATGGGAATCAAGGGATCTTTTGTTCTAGGGTTTTCTTTGATAGATTAGAATATGATGCACCTTGAGTATAATTTGCACTAGGTTGATACAACCAATAACAATCACCGATTGGATGAGCTTAGTTTGAGACTCGATCAATTGTTGAACTTGCAATTGAATTTGCCAAATCAAATACTAACCACCAATACACAACCCAATGCAACCCCAAACATATCACCATCGCTGCATTCAACTGGTACCTATTTGAGGTTGTGTAACTTGGTGCCAAAAGTGGAAATGCCAAGTTTGATGGCAAGGATTTAATAAATTGGCTATGTCAGGTGAAGTGGTTTTTTGATCTTTATTATGTTTCATGCTTACAAAAGGTTGCAATGGCATCATTATATTTGGAACTAGATCAATTTATTTGGTATTGTTGGCTATATGATGAGAAGAAAAAGAAGGGATGCATTGTCACATGCTCTATTCAAGAGGAATTCATGGCACATTATGGTAATAGTCTTATGGACAACAACTTCAGTCCGATAACTAGATTAAAGCAAATAGGTGCTAATGAAGGAGGAGGAGTGCCCAAGCAATAATATCTTGTCATGCATGAATGCTATTTGGAGAGATGCCAAGGGGTCTACTACCCAAAGGAGACTAGGATGAGACCATTGAACTAGTACCTGGAAACCATCCACCATCCATGAAAGAACACATGCAACACCAGCAAGAGGCACTCTCTAGTCTTAAGGAGAACAAAGCAAAGAAGGCACAAAATAGAATGAAGCAGCAAGCTGATCAACACAAAATTTCAACATAGACAGAGTTATAAGAGATTAATGAGGAGGGTGGAATTATTTCAGAACCTAAGGGAATCCTCTATGATGAGCACATGGTTATACTGAGAGGGGGGGGGGGGGGTGAATCAGTATAATACAAACTTTTACTTTTCAAACTCAATTTATCATATCAACTACACATATGCAAGATCTAGCAATTAAGAACACAATGAGAACACACGATTTACGTGAAAACCCTTGGGGGAGAAAACCACCGCAATTGCTTAGATATATATTGATCTCTTCTTTTGTGAGCACCAACCCACTCCTCTTACAATTCTTCTTCTGTGAGCACCAACCCACTCCTCTTACAATTCTTCTTCTGTGAACCCCAACTCACAAGAGACGCCAATCTCCACTTGACAAAATTATAGGCACCAACCTATTGGAGGCTCCAACCCCCACACAAATTGAGTTCCAACCTGGCATGAGGCTTCAACCTATTAATCCTTCAATGGCTGATATAGTATGCTTCTTCACAGGATCTTCCTTTCACAAATCTGACTACAACTCACACAATATCCTTCTTCCAAATCTGATCACAATCCACACAATAACCCTATAAGAACCTCTATTCTTGATCCAACCACTGTTTCTTGCATGTGTCCAACAATCTACCGCTTTATGACCAAAGTTATTACATGAATAACAATAACCATAAAATGAATGTTGAGACTTGTTCATTTGCGCTTGCCTTGGAGGAAATGATCGTGTGAAGTTCTCCTTGTTGTATCTATGAGGAATATTAGTTTTCTGCGGGACATTGTTTCCCTTCCTCTCGTTGTTCTCATTATTGATTGAGCCTTTTAGAACATCTGCATAGCCTTGTGGTTTTTCGTTATTTCCTTTCTTTTGTTGCTCATTTGAAGGTTGATCTTCCTTTGCTTCATGACCAAGACTTGTCTTTATGCATGATGACTTTCGCCCATCGATAATATCATCCACGATTTCGGTACTTTTATTAACCTTGAGGCTCCTGTCTAGCTTGGTAGTTGTTTTCTCTAATTTTGTCCTCAAGTAACTAATTTCGGACTCATACTTCTCACAATCTTCTTCTTTTATCTTCAATTGACTTCTTACTTCTTCCTCGATCCTCTTTGCTTCTTCGATTTTGACTTTTAGATCTTTGATCATCCTTTCTGTTTCTCCAAAGGCTCGTGATACCTTTGCCTTTGATTCACTTTCTTCTTGAATTTTTGACTTTAGACACATTTCTTCTTTTAAGTGAATGAATCTCATCATACACAAGTTGAAGTTCTTCCTCAAATCCACTTATGTATAAATATCATTCTTGTCTTCAATATATTCTTCTTCTTTTCAAAAATTGATCGCCCATATAGTCTTTTAGTCGGCCATGTCTAACCAATGTTTCAATCTTTAATTTAAACATTATTTTCTCTATCAACCTTTTCTCAACGATTGATCCAATTTGCCTTTGACATTCTACTGAATGATGATAACAACATTTACACCTTGCATGCAATAATATTGCTACTTTGCCATCAATTACAACCATTTCCTATACTCTTGTTTGTTCATCAATCATGACTACTTCTTGACGTTAATGACAACATTGCAACAATCTCCTAATAGTCTCTTTGACATCAATGACAATACTTCCAACACTATAGACATGCATTGAGTGGTTGTAGTTGAGGACGATTATAGCATTTTTGATCAAGTAGACGAATTTGGCTAGTGAAGATGTGACATGAGAAGATGAAGCATTCCTTCAGAAGCATCCATAGTTAGTCAACATTGGGGACACCATTGGTTTTCAGGGGAGAGGCATGCTATGCCCTTAACCTATAGTGTGCATGGAGATATGTATAATGCACTTGTGGCTAGCATAACCTTTAATTAAGTTATATGATCATTTATCTAGACTTATATAGGTAGTTAGGTCTGCTTAGTTGGCATCCATAGCATAAGTATGGTATATAGAGGAGGTAGTGATTTATTATCATCATATTGTGTATTTGTTCTTATTGAAGACTATTGGAGGTAGCCCCCTCAAAGTGACTTATTTTTATCAATTATTTGTGGCATGTTTCCTATTATATTCTTCTCTTGTGCAAGTTATTTCATTACAGTCTATAACAGAAATATTATGTCATCAGCCTTTAAGCTTGGTGAGATCTATAACCCATTTTATCATTACTTAGAATATAATTTCTTGAACAATTATACCCCTAAAATTGTTGGGGATATTTGAAAGGTGGATAAATATAAATTTGCACTACACAATCTTGAAAATTATACACATGGCATGTCAGAAAACATCAAGATGCAAAGTAGCACTTGGAACAAATGACCGCCTGATTTTGGATGAATTAAAAATGCTTCTTGATTCCATTAGTCCATAATCACTCTTATAATCTAATCTGGCTATATTTGGTATTCTCACTTTCTCAATTTAATCTATATTTGGGTATATTTTCCTTCTTTTATCGAAGTCACTTATTAAGAGTAATTTCTTTAAATCCATGGAAGGAACGCAAATTTATCAATCCCCCATTGTGAACATTATCAAACCATAACAACTCTATACTGTGGAAATCTTGAACCAATTGCATCTTCAAACCATGAACACATTGCACAAGTTGTGGGCTTGAGGTATTTACCATTATGTAAAGGGGTGCACATCTGCTTGATAACAAGTCTTGTCTTATAGGAATAATGGTTCATGCAACAAATAATCTACATGTGTTTGCTTTCATTTCCTTTTTCTTTTCTCAACTTTTCTTTAGTTTTCCGGGAATAGGTCTCATTTGGACTCTTGTTTTCTGATTTATTGTAGCTAATCTTTTTATAAATTGCATATATGTTTTCTTATGTCTTGTGATAGGTTTAGCAAATCTAGGCGTGGTTCTTATGAAATGTCATATTCTATTTTGTAAGTGGTTTTGACTCTAGTAGCAGATGTTTTGGTTTTTAGTCCTGTTTTTTTGCATGTACATCACCAATAAATTGGAAATGTCGTTGTGATTTTTTTGTTGCTTTTGCAATCCTTTGCATTTTGGGTGCAACATGCATAATTTGAATCCTGTTGATCATGTGCTTCTAAGCTATGCTATGCCATGAGGTAAGCATTTGGTTTAAGTGGTCATGCATGCAGCCTGAATTCTGGATCTTTTTTTGGCATGATGTGTCCAGTAACAGCCTGAAAAATATATTTTCCCCTGGGTAAGTTGGGATCAAACAGTAACTCTTTTAAACCATATAAAGTTTATTCCACGGATCCATGATCAGTAAGGATGACATATTTGTCTTGCATCCTTAAGCTGCTACAACTATAAATTCTGAGTTTGGATGAGTATTAAGTTATTAACAGGTAGATTTAAGGATGGAGAGAGATCCTAAGAATTCACCAATGTTATATAGAAATTTGTCTGCTGAATGTATTCATTCCCATGGTACATTTTCATGTATCTACACGTACTCTCTTTGTTGGAAGTTGTAGTTATTTCTATTTTACTCTGATAAAAGAACATATTTTGGCAATGCAAAAGAGCCGAAAACATGTCAAGACTAAGTGTGCAAATATCACAGTCAATTTGGCCCAGTATTTTGTTATTTTCTGCTACACGTTTTTGTTGTTTTCTGTTTCATGCTAGTGTAGTGATTGCAAATTTGACCTTTCTTTCTCTCCATGAAATTTTCTATTCACTCCTTAGCTAAGTGTTTTCTTTTGCATTTTAGATTTGGATGGTCAAGAGTTCAATAACATTTGTTTCATTGCAATTGTTAGAGCCTTGAAACTTAATTTTCCAGTCAACTTTTTTTCATGTTTATGCAGATTATGACGAATATGGAGCAATACTACCGCAACAAGGAGTACAAAGATAAAAACATCCACAGCTATCAAATGTTACTTAATGCAGATTATGACATGGAGACAAATCACTTCAAAGATGGTTTAAACGATAATGAGGCTCTTACACTGGTATATATATCTGACACATTCATTACAGTGATGCTCTTAGATATTGAGCAATTTTGAGCATTCAATGATGGTTTCAAGGGTAGTTTACATTATCATACAAATAATTTAAAATTCTATTAGTTCTATGTTGCCTAATTTGAGATTCTCTGGTGTCTTTTTTATGCCCAAGAGTATTCTTGATATGTATATTACATGTATAAAGTATTTCTTTTCAGCTTAATGGAAACACATTTATATAAGATACACCTGTGCAAATACAGACTCTTAAGGTTATGAAATAATGAAGTTCTATTGTATATAATGTAGAAGAATGCTACAACATAATGTTACGTTATCTATGCAGTGATTTTGTCATATTTTGGTATTATGTAAGAAAGCAAGACCAGAAATTTAATGCTGGCCATTATTGTGGTCATATCCTATTGTTGCTGAAGTAAGTTTCTTAGTTTGCTAGTTGCAGGATACCTCACCACCTTTAAATTCACGTCATATTGTGTAATGACCCAGGTATTCTGCTCACTAAAAACTGTTTATTTCTCAATATTATGCACCATATAGTCAGATCTAATAGAGTACATCTAGGTTATGCAATGTAACTGTAAACTGGATGTAAATGCTATACATACACCTCTAGCTGGTTCTAGGATCCGCCTGGTAAAGCCCAGCAAATGGTGCTGTAGGTGCAGATTCCTCTGGCACCTCCTGGACTGCAGAAACTACAGATATGTGTGTGTGTCACAGACACCACACTCGGAACCTTCTTCTCTGCCTAACGAATTCTTCTTCCTCCACAAGCAGCGCACACTGACTGAGATTCAACCCAAGGGTTTCGTCCTGAGTAAAAATGATCATGAAAGGTGATATCAGCAATTTTAATAATGAAAATCGGATGCCTCTCCTCATGTTGGTGCCTCCCTTTTATACTCTTTTGGATCTAATTGAAATGGGCGGGCCGGCCTTCAATAAACCTGCCAAAAATCCATAAAGAGGTCGGCCTCAAGAAAATATCATTATTATTATTTTGTTTCGTAAGCAAGTATTTATATTAAAGATCTCAAAATTACAAAAGTTGATGCCGCTTAGGCTTGCAGTTTCTTTCTAGGGCTTTAATCAAAACAGCCCTGAATCCTACCCAACCAAACCCTGCCCCATATGACCACGCAGGGTCCAAACAGTTATACCAGCCACGTCTCAAAATTACAAAAGTTGATGCCGCTTAGGCTTGCAGTTTCTTTCTAGGGCTTTAATCAAAACAGCCCCGAATCCTACCCAACCAAACCCTGCCCCATATGACCACGCAGGGTCCAAACAGTTATACCAGCCACGCAGGGCCTATTCCAAAAAAACATATGAAAATCAGACACGCAGGGCCTCACCCAAACCACCCCTACATAATTACAGAAAAGGAAACCGATCCGACAGCAGCAATCATCAGAAGGCTATGCAACAACAACAAAATAAACTTAACATACCCATATATATTTGCTAAGTTTGCCAAAAACCAGTGAAAGCCCGTCGCACGTAATCACATGAAGCACAGGTTGAAAGCAAAGGTTTGAAACTCAGGTACCCAATCAAACTATCCCCCAATTGGCTCTATCTGCATCTGCTTCTTGAGAAAACTTACTCCTACCCCAACCTGTTCCCTGTGCTCTAGAAGGGCCATGCCTTCCAAGTCCAATAGAAAGGGGAAAAACCTTATAACTTCATCAGTATCTTGAACAAAGTGAAAATCACTAGGCCGAGGGATTCCCAACCCCGGGAAGGCTGTACTAATTACATCCTTCAGACCAATGATTAAATCAGCTTTGAAAAGTTTCCTTACCAGCAGCTCTGCAACCTCCTTGGAAATGCCTGCGTCCAGAACTGCTGCTAGGAATCGAGAAGCAATGCTGGTGTCCACCCTGTTGAATTCACCTCCCTAGACAAAGCCTCTCCCAAGAATCACCTTTACTGCAACTATGGTGAGGCCGTCATTGAGTCGCAGCACACGCTTCAGCCTCTGGTCCGTTATCCTTCCCTTAAACGCCATTTGTCTGATTGAGCTTTCTAGCTGAATTGGGGTATCCATTCCCATGCACACCATTCCTTCTACCGCCACTCGGACCGCGAACCTCGTCCTTCCTGCCATTGAACACTAGGTTGCAAAATAAAAAATTGAGTCTGTAACTGCTAGTTGGAATGAGAAAGCCTATATCGCTTTAATCGCCTTCGAGCCCCTTCAAAACGGTGAAGCTTCTAGATGGCATTTCCTCAGCAAACGCCGAGTTAACTATTCATCATTGCACTTCAGTTTTGAGGTGACTATCCCACTCCAAACTTTATTTCATGCTCTATGATTTGACAACTAGCATGTGGTAAATGCCCCATTAGTTTCCAAACAAGATCCATGAAGGCTATTCCCTACCATCGTGGCTGTCCTTTATCTGACTTATCCAGTCCCTAGACTTTTCGCACCCTTTTGTGTGGAAAGTCTCCCACCCTACCACCCACAGACTAGATATAGATTCTTAGAATGGATTCTTAGTATCAAAACTTTCTTTTCAATTCCTGCCATCTGCTCCAAGATTAGATAGAGCATCTGCCTCTGTATTGCCTTTCATGAAATTGTGTTTTATCAAAACCGAGTCAAAGCTTTCTAGAAGGATAAGCGCCTGCTCTAGCATTGCATGCAATTTCCAGTTTACCATCCTCTTAGTTCTGAGGCCATTTATTATCAACAATGAGTCCCCCTCAATTTCTAACTTTTTTATGTTTAGTTCCTGACAGAACCTAAGACCTGGAATCAAGGCTTGCAATTCTGCTGAGTTATTGGTTCCTATTAGGAGCTTTTCAACTAATCTTCCAACTAACTTGCCATTCCAGTCTCGAATAATACAACCAACACCTGAAACGCTTGGGTTCCAACACCTGAAACGCTTGGGTTCCCTCTTGCGGCCCCATCAAAATTCAGTTTAAACCAACCAAACTCTGGGGGGACCATTGAACTGCTTTTCTTTCAGGTCGAGAATTGCTCTGGTCATCCAAATCTATTTATGGTAACTTCAGACCTTGCCAGTTTCTCCTGATATCAGGATCCCAAGTGGTGAACTTTTTGTTCCTGTGATCACACTCTTCTAATCTTGAATTCATTACCTCGACAATGTTCACCTCTACCTTATTTAGAAAAGAATAAAAGGGCATTTCGTTTTCCTGGAAAATCCTTCTATTTCTTTCCTTCCAAATTTCCCAAATTAACAAGGAGGGACTGGTAACCCACAAACCCCCCAAAAATAGATTCCTTCTGGAGCACTGGCCAAGAATTCAGGAAATCCAAAAGATTCATTGGGAATGTTGTATACCAAAGAAGTTTGGCACAAAGCCATTGCCAACATCTAGATGAGAACTCACAGTTGAGAAAAAGATGATCTCCCGTTTCTTCTGCCTGTTTGCACCACACACCTGGATGGACCAGCAAAGCCCATCTTCCTGAATCTGCCCGCTATGAGCGTTCTTCCTCTGGATGCTGCCCAAGTGAAAATTCCAGCCTTGGGAAGACAAAGCTTGTTCCAAGATAGCTTGGTCGGGAGACTTGATTCCCCCCAAGATTTCCCCTGAGAACTCTATAGCCTTCCCTAACACTGTACTGCCCTGAAGGGGATGCATTCCATCTCAAAACATCTATCCCTACTCTGAAGCTTATTCTTCGATTACTCAACACCTCCTTGAAAGGCAAAGCTGCCCTGTCCTCCATGCCAAGATCTCTTACATTCTTCCATCTGACCATCGCTCCAAAGGAAGGCATAGGGGTTATAACATAATCTCTTACTTTGTCCCCCAGTTTTGTTTTGTGACAATTTTGATTTGTTCTAGTTCCTCCCTATCAGTTAGCCTGGAGTAACCGTCCCAAGAATCCTCCCAGAAGAGGGCTTTACTCCCATCTTTGATTTCCCAAGTCAATTGACTTGTAATCAAATTTCTGCAACTCTTACTGAAATTCCAAATCCTAGATCCCTGTTTAAAGATCGAGTTGTAAATATACTATTTTCTTCCTCCTCCAAATACTTTGCTTTAACTATCTTAACCCATTTGAGGTCCTGCTTCGCATGAATAGCCCAAACCAGTTTTGCTTCTAATGCTAAATTCTGAGAAAACAAATTCTTTATTCCAGCACCGTCCGCTTCTTTTTGTTCACATCCCTGATTCTAGTTAATCAGGGGATATTTATGCTGTTCTGAATTTCCTTGCCAGAAGAAGGTTCGCATTTTTTGATTTAATTCTCTGAATGCCGCGCTTGACAGGGGAAGACAGGACATCATGTACATTGGAATTTCAGAAATTATAGCTTTTAGCATAGTCAGGCGACCTGCCCAAGAGAGCCACTTACTTTTCCAGGAGACCAATCTATTTTTTACCCTTTCTATTAAAGCCTCCCATAGCTTCCCTGGCCTGACACCTTTTGCTAGTGGCAAACCCAAATATTTGCAAGGTAATTCTCCTTTTTTGAAATTCAAGATCCTAAGGATACGGTTTTCTTTTGTGCTGTTGATGTTGAAAAAGAACACTTCGGATTTTAGTTGGCTAACTTCCTGACCCGATGCAAAGGAATATAGGTCTAAAATGGATGTGAACTGTCTTGCTTCCCTTTCTTTGGCCATCCCAAAGAGCATGGTATCGTCTGCAAATTGCTGATGCATAACTTCCTGCAGGCAATGGGTAATATGTATCCCCTCAATCCGACAATCTTGCCATGCCTTGTGGCATGATCTCCCTAGTGCTTCTGCCATCATCATAAATAGGAAAGGTGACATTGGGTCTCCCTGTCTGAGCCCTCTTGAAGCACTAAAGAAGCCTTCGGGGGAACTGTTTATCAACACCGAATATCTCAGACAAGCCACCCACTCGAAAATCTAGTTGAGCCAAAGTTTATCAAATCCAAATGCTTTTAAAACCTTAAATAGAAATCTCCAATTGACTTTGTCATAGGCTTTCCTGATATCCAGTTTTACAAGCATTGCTGGTTTTCTGGTTTTTGAACTGAATGAATAGCTTCTTGGGCGAGAATCACTCCATCTAAAATCGACCTTCAAGGAACAAAACCAGTTTGTTCTTCTGCTATTATGTCTGGCAAAATTGATTCCAATCTGTTGGCCACTGCCTTAGCCAAGATTTTATACAAAGTATTGCACAAGGCTATAGGCCGGAATTCTTCTAAGGATTCTGGTTTTCCTTTTTTTGGAATAAGAGTTATGAAGGTGTTGTTAACTTCCTGGAGAACCGTGCTTGTACTTCTAGAATCTTCAATTGCCTCTGTAACCTCCTTCCCCAAGAAATCCCAACATTTTTGGAAAAGAGCTGCTGGGAATCCATTGGGTCTCGGTGCTTTATCCGGGTGCAAACCGAATAGAGCCTCCTTAATTTCTGCTTTTGAGAACCTACTGTTCAACAGCTTATTCTGATCGTCCGAAACAAGTCTGGGTATGCTCCTCAGAAACAACTGTTGGTTTTCCAAATTTGACCCGTCCCAATCATTCAGCAAGTTCTGGAAAAATTCTACCGTCTCCTTACTGACTTTCTCTATCTTATCAATCACTCTCCCATCTGCCATTTTGATTGAGGTTATTCTATTGACATCTCTCTTGACTTTTGTGGAGTTATGAAAGAATTGTGTTCTTATCTCTTGCTCGCAGCCATGTCTCTCTTGACTTTTGTCGCCAGAAAATTTCTTCCTTGGAAATCAAATCCCCCAACTTGCCCATCAAATCCTTTGCTAACAAGAAGCTGTTTGAATCCATGCCTTCCCTTAATACTTTTTCATTAAATGCTTCAAGCTCTTCTTCTACTTTCCTTTTTTCCTCAAAAATATTCTTGAAACATTCCTTATTCCACATCTTTATGTTTTCCTTGACTAATTTAAGCTTGGTGACAATGTTAAAATTTTTTGAGCCCCTTGGGTTACTCTCCATCCACCATTGCTTCACCATTTCCAAGAAGTTGGGGTCTTTAAACCACATATTTTCGAACTTAAAGGGGCATCTCGTTGGTTTCCTTTCCCCAATTATCTCCAAACAAATGGGATAATGGTCAGAGCCAGACATTGGCAAGATCTTGCATTCCATACAAAAGGGAAATTTGCTTAGATCTCCTTTGAACAGGAATCTATCTCATTTCTCGGCGATATTACTGAAACCTAGTCTCCTATTAGTCCAAGTGAAAGCACCTTTTCCCATGGGAGTTTCCAACAACGAATCCCTATCTACAAATTCTTCAAAATCTATTTGAGATTGCAGCTTCTTTCCAACTCCCCCTCTTTTATCCTCTGACCTTAGGATTGCATTGAAATCCCCACCCAGAAGATAGAAATCAAAAGCAGGACTGCTGCAGATGACATCTAATTCTTTCCAAATTTCTTTTTTTTTCCAAACAAGAATTGGGGCCGTAAACATTAATTAACATGAAACATAAATTGAAACTAAATTTCTTACCTTACTTGCGATCCATGCTTTGCTTATAACCACTACCTCAACCAGCACCGTTTATAGACGCCACAGAGTGATGAGGCCTCCGGAGGCACCATTGGAATTAACCCCAGAGGACTTCCATCTATACAGCCTCTTGCAAAACTTTTGTCTTTCCTCTTGACTCAGTTTAGATTCCTGGATTAAACAAATATCTGATTGAAAAGACTCTAAACGATGCCTAAAAAGGCATCTTTTGTTAGGGGCGTTAATGCCCCTAACATTCCATGTTGTGATTTTCATTGTCTTTTAGGAAGGGTACCCCCTTTCCCTACTTTCAGCAAATCTTCGATCTTTAGTTGTCCACTAGCTTCACCATCCCATTTTAGCTTTTCCTTGTTTGGAGTGCATCCTCTAGTTTTGTTATCCCCATAATCTGGAACTAGTTTGGTTGAATCTTTCTGACCAATTCCTAGAGCTCCCTTGATCAACAACCCTCCTGCTAGAGAATTATCTAAGTGATTTTGAATCTTCAATTGATTAGGAGAAGGTAGCTCCCAGATCATGGTTCTGATTTTCCACACCTTCGTCCCCCATCCAGTTCTCTTCTAAACCTTCATCTCCTAACCTAAAGGAACCATTCTTAGCTGCTTCTACCAATTCTACCAATTCCTTCCCTACTACTATTAAGGAGTTGAGATCTTCTTCGTGAACATTTGGATGTAGCATTTCTATTGTAGCAGAAATTTTCTTAGTCAAACTTTCCATATTTTGCCACGAGGGTTTTTCTGCATCTGGCTTTTTTGGAATTGTTTTAAAAACCTGCTCCAATGGGACTTGATTAATTTCCCTCATCGAAGTAGCCTTTGGTTGTTCAAATTCTTCCGCTTTTGCTTCACTTTGTTTTGCCTCATTCTTGCTAGATCCAACCTTGTCCCTTATATCATTTTCACTGGGGATTTGTAATTCAGGGCTCCTATCATCCTCGATTTTTTGGCCCGTAATCAAATCCCAAGAACGCCACCCTAGGGTTTCGAGTAGATCTCCATTCGGTCTTGGTTCAAAAATTAAATCTTGCTTCAAAATACCCCAATCAGTATAAATTTCAATTTCCCTCCAACGCGGTATATTAGGCTTGTTTTCCACACATAGCCTTACATACGATCTCTTGCCAATCTTTTCAGACCACTCTTCTACACAAATATATTTACCCAGATGGTTACCTAATTCTTCCAAAATCGCAGGTTGCCAGAATTCCAGACGCAGATTCGGCAATTTATACCAGTCCTGCACATTTTCCAACTTGTGTTTGAGTGGGTTAAACCCTATCTCCCAATTTCTTATATAAAAACCAAAACCATCCAGAAGCCAAATTCCATTTAGTATTCTGGCTTTAATTTTTGTAGTAGGGCAAATGACCACAAAAAAATCATTCGGCAATACTTTCATTTTTAGATCCTGCCCCCATCATTCTTGCCACCAGTGAACTAGTCCTTCCCAATCTAGATTTGCACCAAACCACCTTGCGATCAATCCTAGCTTTTCCATTTGATCTATTGAAGGCCTTAACAATTTGGGAGGCATTACCATTGAGATCTTATTTCCTTGGCTCAAATTGGATCCTTGCTCTGTAAAAGTCTTCTTACCAAAATCGCCCTTTCCTGTTGCCCTAGGGTTTCTCCATCAATTCAAGGGTTGTCTTTTGTTGTTCAGATCCGGTCCTTGGAATCTTTGCTTAAATCATTTTTGTGGGCGAACGTCTCTATATCCTTTTCACCGACCGCCTGGTCCATTGAAAAGCCCTTGTCTTTGTTTCTGCCTTTCTCCGCTTGATTTCTCCAATCTTCTTTGTGTGCTCTTTCTTGCAGTATTTCCAAGGGGATTTCACTTTCTGCATCTTCTACCCACGAGGTTGAGCCTAGTCCTTCCTTCCCTTAAGCTGATTTCTCTTTTGCTTCACAGGGTTGCTCCATAGGTTGCTTAGCTCTTTGACCTTTGCCTAATTTTGTATTTTTGCGCCTTCCGCTCTTCTCCATTTTTTTATATTTGCTTCTACACCAACAATTATTTTTAGTAAACATGTAGCCTCAAAATAAATGTTTCATAGTTATTTTTAAGGCTTTTTTTGAAAATATTATTATTATTAATATTAATATTATTGTAATATTATTAGTATTATAATTTTAATATTATAATTTATTATTTTAATATTATATTATTTATATTTAATTAATATATAAATATATTATCTACCCAAAAAGGGACATGACAATTCCCCCGTCCCATATTTGCTTGCCCACAAGCAAAGATAAAACTAGCTGCACAAATCTGCCATAGATGATGTCATGTTCATAGGCGCATACATGGGGTCTTGGAAATCTGCTCATCCCTTGTGGTAGTTTCCTTGGGACGACTCTTCCAACGCAACAGGTACTCCGCAATGTTTATGTGCCTTAGTTCCTTCTCGAGGTGTGGCTGCTTGTGGGGCACTGTCCTTTCAAAAATCAACTCTCCTTCCTTGTGTGTCCCCTTCATGTTGCTTTCCTCGGTGTATGACTTTCGTGCGTGATGGGGATGATGCTCAAGTGCTCTCAACGCATCGTGGTTGTGTTCAATTAAGTCACCAACAATCTGAAATCTGTCATCTTTGTGTTCAACAATTATTCTCTTTGGTAGCCACCTTAGAAGAGTGACATTGAGTACATCCAAGACAAGCCAAACATTGTCATAAGGAAGATTATTTCCTAAGGGTAATCCCTTGTTTTCCATGATTAACTCTTCAATAGGATGTAGCCATTGCAAGCCCAAAATTTCGCTTATATAAAAATCTTCACATACCTTGTGTCCTTTCCCTGCAATAGTAAGTAGTTGCGCCTTCATGGTGCTAGGAATGTGTAGTGCGTTGTCCTTCATAAACCTTCCAACTTGCTTGTAGCTTGATATCCACAATACCCTACCCATCTTAGTTACACAATCTTGAGTACCAACATGACACCCATTTTGCTTACCTTCATCTATTATCAAGATGACTATCTACCTTTGTTCTTCAAGTGAGGTGGGGTGACAACTTAGTGAATGCATCCATTGTCCTTCAGTGTCCTTGTTGGTCTCTCCTAGATCCATTATGTGCAAACCAAAAGTCTGCTTCTCAAGACTACGAACTAACCCATCAACGAGCTCATTGATCTTGGAACAAAGGAGTTTGAATGTTTCCGGGTCAACCTCAATGTAGTCGGTGTGAAGCATCATGGAGTTTAGTTGATAAGCTTGCAATTCCTCCTCATTGGGGTCCATCTTAGTCAAATCATTCTTCACCACAACACAACTAATGTCTTGCATGTCATCATCACATGGTCCAATCACATCCATACATTGCAAATCATTATCACCTAGTTCAATTACTTCCATACCTGGAAATTGGATATATGTTTCTTGGGCATTATCTGCAATTATTGACACATATTCAACACACAACATCGACTACTCTTCTTCCTTGGGTTGAGCAACTTCTTGTGACTCTGAATTTGACTTCTCTTTTGCTTTCACTAATGATTCTGTTGGATCTTGCTACTTGATCTCCTCAGCCATTTTTCTGATGTATTCATATAGGTCTCTTTTTTTGGGATACTGGTAGTTGAGTGCCTCCAAGTACTCATCAAAGGGAACACAAGCTTTTGCATGATCTGACAACCCTTGATACAGATTAAGAATTTTGGAAGCCTCAAGTTTGTATTCTGCTCACTAAAAACTGTTTATTTCTCAATATTATGCACCATACAGTCAGATCCAATAGAGTATATCTAGGTTAGTATATCTAGGTTATGCAATGTAACTGTAATCTGGATGTAAATGGTATACATACACCTCTAGCTGGTTCTAGCATCCGCCTAGTAAAGCCCAGCGAATGGTTGTAGGTGTAGCTTCCTCTGGCAGCGGGACTCTGGCACCTCCTGGATTGCGGAAACTGCAGATATGTGTGTGTGTCGCAGACACCACACTTGGAACCTTCTTCTTTGCCCAACGAATTGTTCTTCCTCTACAAGCAGGGCACCCTGACCGAGATTCAACTCAAGGGTTTCATCTTGAGTGAAAATGATCATGAAAGGTGATATCAGTAATTTTAATAATGAAAATCGGATGCCTCTCCTCATGTTGGCACCTCCCTTTTATACCTGTTTGGATCTAATTGAAATGGGCAGGTCGGTCTTCAATAAACCCGCCAAAAATCCATAAAGAGGTCGGCCTCAAGAAAATATTATTATTAATAATATTAATATTATTAGTACTATAATTTATTATTTTAATATTATATTATTATTTATATTTAATTAATATATAAATATATTATCTGTCCAAAAAGGGACATGACATGTTGCATTCTTTGTGTTGAAGGAAGTTTCTTCGTTTGGTAATAACCCCGTTTTGTTACTACTATTTTCTTTTCTATATCATTTTCCTAAACAATAAGTTTAACTAACCAAACAACTCCATTCGTTAATACTAATCTATCAATGTAAACACACATTAAGAAATACCATCTTTATTCCACTAACCAATAAAGAGTGCTACAAGTAATTCATTTTTACATGTAAGGACATAAATGATCATCATTGTGTCTTAAGTTATTAAATTTATATTTCATAGAAGCATGTACTTCCGAGTAGATGACAATCATGTCATGGATCGACTCAAGTGTAAATAAGAGAGTGAGTTACACCAAAACTTCCTATTGCATATGAGTTCCTAGAATAACAAATATCATCTATCAAATAAAGCATCTAGAATTCTAAGCATATGCAATAAGTTTTAATGCTATAACTTAAACATTTGGTACCGAATTCATGATTGATCACTAAAATTGGACATGTCCTTTGTAAGTCTGCAATGGTTTTTGGTTTGGGTGCAAAGGTGCAAGATAATCCCAATCAAGTGAAGAAGAAATCCCTACCCACCCCAACCAAGCAGAGTCTGCTTGCCTATTAGAGATGGAATTCATAATGCCATTATCTTGATGTACCAAGTTCAACACAGACTTAGTTACATATATGCTCAACATGTCATCACCCAACCATACATCACATACACACGAAGAGACCGGTTGACAACAGGAAGTGAATACAACACTACTACATTATTAAACTTTTCTATTGCTTGGTTCACCAATACATCATCCCTTTCATAGTAGCATGACTAGATGAAAAGAGGAAAGTTGGTGCATCCTTTACCACATATCTCTTTCCTTTTTCCGGTTTATTGCTAGTTATGGTGATGAGACAAGCATTCCATATTACTTGTCGTCATCATCGGCAAGGGTGTAGTTGCTCAAAACAACACACATGCAACTACATTTTGGTACCTCTGACATGACACCTCTAGTTAACACTTAGTTTCACCACAACCTATTGAACCTTTGAGATGAGTAGGTCCTGATGTCTATCACTTGCATCATCACCTGCATGTTAGTTATAAAGTTGGATAGTCCCTATGATATGACCGGTTACTCCTACTTGTAGAGCACGCTCCTAGACCTTTGTTATTTTGGAAGTAGCAATAAGCTTATTTGTTGAACATGTCATAGGATTTATTGGTACAGTGATCACTTCAAAGAGAGGAGGACATGCTACATTTATAATTTAACATATGTCCTCTAACTATGTCCTCGTAGTGCCTCTAACTCAACCCTATATGTGTTGCCATAGAAGACAACCCTATACTTATCTTAGTCCTTGCTCAACATGGAGAGCATGGTGTAGCAATCTAAATCTTAACCAAGTTATCCTATGAATTTCTTTTCCCTAGTTTGGTCAAGCTAGGCACAAAACTACTCTAATGGATCATTATTTATATACAATCCTCTAGGTTTCAGAAGTTTGGTTTTGCTAAACAAGCAAGTAATAGTTCATTCAAACACATGTATAAGTATTTAGAACAACGCATGATTACTAATGCTCATCCAAATCCTTGACTTACACTCAACTCCTATTACAAGGTAAGCACCTATGGAGCAATTATCTAACATTATCCCTGGAGTTTAGTTCTTGGTTTTAAAAAATTCTTTGATTTCCAAAATGATTATCCATGCCTAATTAGTTATTGCTAGGTTTCTTGAGTCCCCTTAATGACGGAAGGTCATCTCTGGTCTTTGAGTCCCAATGCTCCTCAAGGTTTTAGTTTATCATAATGGATACTTTGACAAGTTTGGGTAGGTAACTCTCTTATTGAGGTCTTTAGCCATCATAGAGTAATCATGTTCTCATATGATAAAAATATGACTTAAAATTTATGGCCCAGCACGTAGAGACTTACGAAGTTATGAAGGTGGGGTTGTTGGGTTTGTCTTGGCAACTTATTTTACAATCCATTCGATTACTCTATTTGTTCTATTAGCAATTCTGACCACTCATTGTATGGCTTAATCAAATCATGCATTGTTGTAATCATTCATAGTTTTACACATGCCGCTTGCTAAACACAAAATTATTAATAACTTGCTTTACTAATAACTACCCTTCTTTTCCCCTGTTCATGGGGTTGGAGGAATTAAGTCATCCACTAACCCAAGGGATGGTATTCAATGGGAACCCCTCTTTGAAGGTCGGTATAATTTGAATTTCAATGGAGTTGCTAGAGGCAATCTAGGTCCGTCAAGGGCAAGATGCATCATAAGCCTTTCAAAGGGAGTCTCATCCATGCACCATCAAAAAATCTCATCCATGCACCATTAGAAAATCTAAAGGCAAGCATCGACAATGAGGCGGAAGCGCAAGCTCTTTTACTAGGATTAAAGATTTGCAAGGCTATCGAAATCGACACAATACGGATTGAAGGAGATTCTATGGTAATCATTAATGCAGTAAGAAGGAAGGGCTCCCTAAACTGGAAAATTAATAACATACTGCAAGAGGCATGGTCATTGTTTGATTCCTTAACGAAATAGTCTTTTCAACATGTTTAAAGAGAGGTGAAGAAGGAAGTAGACTTGCTAATTTCGCCATAGATCACCAAGATGATCTTAAAGTAAGCAATGAAACCAAAGCTTGAAACATTTTTGATTCAATATTTAACCTATAATTGAGTTCGAATTTCAATTTTCATTCATATAAGGATGACTTAAGGATTGTGTTGTCAACATTACATGATAATAATTAACTGACAATCACGATTCAAAGATGGCGGTCAGAACTAATCTACAACCTAAGTCACAAGGTTCGTGTTCGAGTTCGTGTTCGGCAACCATAAAATTCGTATGAAGTTCGGCAAGGCGAAAAAAAATTGTCATTAAATTCGCCTTATATAAATTTTATTTTTTTAAAAATATAAGTAATATATCCACAAAATTATCAAAATAGTTTAACATTGCTAAATAGATCACACATTTATAAACCATGATAAATTTATCAAAGTTAAAAACGTATAACTAAAAAAATACTTAATTAATTTTTTTAAACATAAAACAAAAATATATGAATTAAATATATATTAAATTTTTATTTTTCATTTAAAAACAAAATAAAAATATTATAAATAATAAATTTTAATTATGAAACATATAAATTAAAATATATTAAATTTTATTTAGAAAACATAAAAACATTGAACAAGAAATGAAAATAAATAATAAATAATATTTATTAAAAAGACAGATAAATGAAAACAGAAAATATATTAAATTTTATTCAAAAAACCGAAAAAGAAATTCTAAAACTTAATAAGAGGCCTGACGGCCTGCCTCTCTTGCCCAATGCCTTTCTCGCGACTCCCTGGCGATGCTTGCACTAGAAATTTCCTCTCGCGACTCCTCCTCGACTCGCATTTTGTCTATGGCGAAGACACCATCCTCCTTTGCCGTTGAACAGGAAGGTCTCGCAAGTAGGAAGCCGCGGTTAGCAAGCAGGAAGAAATTAGAAAATAGTGGCGATTGTTGCTTCAAAGGAAAAAAAAACCGCGAAAAACCCTAAAATATGATACTTTTTTTATTAAAAAAAATGCACTTTTCCCCATACGAATATTCGGCGAACTTCACCGAATTTTTTGCAGGGTTTAAAAGTTTGCCGAATTTCGAACTTCATGCCAGAAATTCGGCGAACCTTGTGACTTAGTCTACAACCATCATACATGAGTAGTGGTACTCAACCTTTCAATTACTAATTATATGGCATGAGCAGATAATCACATATCTCCGAGAGAGGGGCAAGAGGTGAGAATAACAATTTGGGTCTTGTTGTAAATCAAAATGTCCAAGTAGTTTCTGTTGCATCCCAAGTTCTCCGAGCTGGTAGCTATGGATATGTGTGTCAAACTCATTGTAAAAAACAGATAAATAGTCTTCCTTGGGGAGGTAACAGTGCATAGGTTGAAGAAAATCCTAAAATCAAAGGCTAGGATTGTTATTTTTAGTATTCAGTGGGTTTTAGGGGAGGATTTCTTTGTAGCAGACTATAGATATTGAGTTAATACAGATATAGCCTCAATGTTTGTGGGAGTGCTGCTGGATTTAGGGGAAGAGAAGGAGGTGGTTTGCATTTTGACAGACTTGTTTTAAAAGCAACGTTTTGGGATGACTGAAGGATGTCTTGGTCAATGCTGTTCTTGGGTGTGGCCTTCCTGTGCCAAATCAACCACTCATGACCAAAGATGATGTTGTAATGGGGCCTTGTCTTCCATTTCTTCACAACGGCGAGGCTCGGTTTGAGGTGGTTCAAAGGAAAAGGGCGGCAAAAGTAGTGAAGTTTCTAAAGGGAGTTGCAAGTTTAGATACATTGTGGATGGTAGATTGGGGCTTTGCTTTAGGCGAACGAACATAGTGATTGTTTCTCTGGTTGATAATAGTCAAGTTCCAAATGGCCATTATAGGGCCCTTCTTTTGCTTTTAATAATAGTCTAGTTTCTTTTGTTGTTCAATAGCAAGCTGGTTGGATGGTGGAGATGACCGTTAAGTACCTTTTTTGTTCCACCATCCTCTTGGAAAACAATGTATTTTATATTTTGCTAATTTTAATATATGGGAGTGGTCCCCTAGACCACAATTCACTGATTAAAAGAAATTAACTACCCTCCTGTTTAAATTAACAATTTCCAATTTCAACTCAGGATGACATGTAATCACTTACTTCCAGAATTAATTCTTATCCCATATTATTTATACCTCCCACTCTAATTACCTATGTTCTTGTAAATCTATTTTCCTTTGTTTTGAATTTGATCTCCATGATGTTATTGTCACGTTTTACTAATTCTAATAATGTAACATTTGGTAACCGATCAAAAAAGTAGTCTAGGATTTGGTAATTATAATTTCTTCTTCACCTATTACTAGTTATCCCATTCCCTTTAGTCATGTATTAATGTCAATATTTTTTTCAACTATATTTTTATGCGCTCTCAAACTATCAGTATTTATATTCAACAATATTCAATTATCCATACTGTTCATGGAATCATGAATTAGAAAATTTTAAAAAAGGAAATTGTTTATGGTTTGCTGTGCACGCTCAGCCCACCCTTCTATCAGCATTCAACATATATAAATGTATTAGAAGTGGAGGGCAATCTGCCTGGCACACTTTCTTCAGCAAACAAATACATCCGTAATCCTCCCGACAGTGATGTAAACCTTAAAATAGCTGGGCGCCCATACATTGTTTATCTAAGTGTTAAGCTTCTTGAACACCACTACAAGAATGTAAATATCTGTTGTGTGCTGATCTGCTGGAAACAGCATCTCCATTATGAAGTCTCAAGGAGCAGCAGTCCAATTTCCTATTGGCCGGCCAACATAAGTGCTGCCTGTGAACCTCACACAGCCAACGGTATTTCTGATATTTACTAGTAATGATTTTCCCCACACATACCTGTTAACTTTATTCATAGGAAAGGGAACAACGATCTACTTTGCCTTAGTTGAAACTAGATCAGAAGAGCACAAGTATTTATTCTAAAAGTACACAGTAACCAGAAGAATTAAATCAGTCACCGTCTATTTCTGCAGATAATAAGATTGATCATAGAGGGATTTAATTTCTCTGTGTTGATGAACTAAAATCTTAAAGGCATTCCAAACTTTTCCGCAGAGATTATGATTAACTATTGGTTCCAAATGGTACAAGGAGGATTTCTAATTGCTACAGAAGGGATATTTGAGCAGAACAAAGATTCAATGATACTACTATTGTTAACAGGATTTCATTTATATCAATGATTTTATTTTCCACTACTTCTTTTAGTTCTGAGATTATATACACTAATCATTAGCAAGAAGATTTTACTCCATACAAGTTGTCGTATCATCTTAAGAAATGTTCTTTTAAAAAAAATTAAAAGATACAGGTCATTCCTGCATACTTTTATTGCTCTTCCCTTTGGCTCATTCCTTCCTTTCTCCTTGCTCTGGTACTGCGCCCTTCACTCTTCTGAATGGCACTTTCTAAGCTTGCAAGCACTCAGCCTCTTTGTTCTGGTCTTCCTACTCCCCACTCTCCCTACTTCCTCCCTTTGGTCTTTTTCGTCTCCCGTTTTATTGATTATTTACTTGTCAAAGTCCAACATCACCACCTCTGTGTCCTTCCACGACCACCAAACTTGTATCAAATACTTTTATTTTATTTTTTATCTACAATGTTGCCCATACTTTGTAAATACAGTTGCCAAAGATATTAATTATTTACTGTGATATAATTAATTGACTTCTGGTATGGTTAATGACCTTTTACTCGTGAATGAAATATTTTATTTATCAAACAGTTATGGAATTGTGATATGCCCGTAAAGCTTGAGTATATTTAAAATTACCAAATAAATTATTATTTACTAAGCTCTCATATGTTTATATAAAAACTATTATATTCAATATTAATTGGTTGCTTAAAACAATATATTAAATTATACTTCTATAATAAATTATAACTTAATTTATTAATCCCATACAATGTGTATACTAGGAAATAGACATCAGACATAT
This sequence comes from Cunninghamia lanceolata, assembly GCA_027924645.1. NCBI lineage: Eukaryota > Viridiplantae > Streptophyta > Pinopsida > Cupressales > Cupressaceae > Cunninghamia > Cunninghamia lanceolata. The sequence goes on from BSBN01000082.1 coordinate 9,599,828, forward strand.
CTTTTTGGGGTGCTAGGCATATGTGGGAACATGACCTTCTAGCCCTAACATACTAAATGTGATCGTTTCTTAAAGCCACAATTATATACTAGTGTAAATGAGAAAAGTTTTTTTTTGTTGTTTTTATGTTTAAAGTTTCAACTTTTTACCTTAGAAGGTAAGACTGATGAATGAAATGTTTCTACTGTTTTATGACAGAAGACAATACTATTTAAACTACGTTTACCTAATCTAAAACAATGAGCTGGGAAAGAGAAAAAATGGAAAATCTAGAAGCAGATGAACATAAAACAGAAATAGATAACAAAGTAGTGAAACTATAGTAACAGTGAACATAGACAGAGAAGTTAGAGGCGATTTGGTTTTGACAGGAGGGCTCTCGTGTTGTTGTCCAAGTGGTGTGCTGTTGTCCAACTTTCTTACTGTTGTCTAGAAATGCCAGAAAACAAAACGGTCTAGTTTGCACACAATGAGATGGAAATGTACAATAGAAAGTACTAGAATTGTATTGAAATGCACAAAAAAGTAGAGAATTAATCTATTTGATCAAATTTAAACAGAAACAATGAATAACATGTTGAAAGGGTTAGAAATATGAAATCTCCATGTGGTTGAAATCACCAAATACATACTCTAAGACAAAAGAGAAGGTTGTGATTGCTTAGGACTTCGCCAAGAGTGGTCAAGCCCTTTGTTTGGTTTTTCAATCTCCATAGGTAGTCAATGGAATGAGGAAGTTGGATTTGTGCATGCTCTTAAGCGTACGTGTGTTTAGAACTTAAGAACAACATAAAATAAATCTGTAAGTCCTAGGTCTACAAGGGTTAAACACCTTAGTGTGTGTATAAGGAACAAATGAGAGGTGAAATTTGGTAGGAAATGATTGGTGTATGGTTGTACTATCGGGGATGACAGTGCACTTGCATAGACGACTGTGTATTCGCATTGGCGTCCAAGTACAACAGGGCCGGAAACATGACATGATGGAAACATGATATCACAAGACTATAGGAAACATATACAAACATAAAGAAAAGATTTAAGTACACAAGAACACAAAAACAAGTTGGCACATGAGACAGGGTAAAGGTCAAGGTCAAGCTAAATGAACCTAAAAACATGCTTTGGGGAATGGGCACTAAAAATGAGGTCAACTTGTAATGTCAAAATTGTAGGGTATGCAATTTTTGACCTTCCATTTTACTCCCACTTTAGTAGGGTTGTCCCACTAGGTGATAAAGCTAAGTTAAAGTATTGAAATGGAAGTATATAAAAATAAGAACAATGTAAGGATACATAAAAGGATATGTTGTAGTCTTCATATGAGGAACCCATGACCCCAGGCGTAGATTTGCAAAACAAACATGTTAACAAATAAAACTTGCAACACAATGTTGTCAGAAAACATACACCTACAAAACAAATGCTTTAAAAAAACATAACCTGTAACACAAGTATGTCAGCAAATCATATGTAATCTAACACATGCACAACACATGAAAAGAAAGCTACACAACACACATGCATGAAGAGAATTTAGAAGACACATGTAGATATAAAGAAGAAAAATCAATAATTTTCTAGCATGCTCTGTTGCTAGAAAATCGAAAGGCATAATCCCAATGTATTTTGTTGTTAGGAAGATGTAAGATATGGTTCAAAGTCTAGTGTACTCTGTTGTTAAGAACCATATAATACTTTCATGAATCACATGTACTAGCATACTTTGTTTTTAGTTGATCAATAAAGTGCATAAAAATTGATATGAATTACATGCACTAGCGTACTTTGTTGCTAGGTGGCTTATATGCAAATACAATACTAGGGATTACAAGTACTAGCATGCTCTATTGCTAGGTAATCCTGATAAGGGTGGTTAAATCCAAGTATTTCTCTGTGCTTGAGGCCATTGGTTATTGAGTGTGTGCGTTTGCACATGTAAATGTGGATACATGTCCCCCTTTAAAATAATTGCATAAATCAACAATATGCAATTAATTTTAAGGTAGAAAGGGAGAAGAAAGAGATCTCTAGCATACATATATGGGATGATATGCTCCTAGAGTTTGATGTGATGCTTGCAAGGAGAGGGAAGAAGACAAGATGTTGTGAAAAGAAAACTTGGCATACTTGAAATCATGTCCAAGGAATGACAAGCAAAAGGAGAAGCATTGTCACATGTGCATCAACAACATTACAAGAAGCCACACATAAGGTATTCGTAGGCCTCGTGGTTAGTATACGTTACAGAATAAATGATCATGGGATAGGGATGGAATTGTCATCATCCCCTAAGACATATAAGCTTACAAACATAAAAGAAGGCATATAGAAAACAAGCAATGAAACAAAAATTTGGGCGCACATGAAAGTGAGCTAAATGTTCCAATTCTTAGCATCGTCTCCAAAATGTGATGAAAACATAATAAATGACATATTGAAAGAGAAGTAGATACAAATAGGTGAATTTCAAACATTTTGTTCCCCCTGTATCCATGTACTTACAAGAGTAGCATGGGTCCTTTAGAAGGAACTAACATACACAAACAAACTCACATGCACATGGAGGGTACACACCAAAAAACAAACAAGGCACAAATGCTATTGATGCAAGAATTACACACATATATACAAATGGTATGGAAATGGACTATCTATTTGTCGAACTCCATATCCAATAGATTATACTCATCCCAATCATGACTATATGGGGATGCAAGATTATTATGTGGAATAGGAGCCATCAAGGGAACAATAGAATCTAGAGATGCAGAAGTGAGACATTTCGTAGAGGCGGGAGGAGCAACGCCCTCTTGAATGTCCATCAAAGGTGCAGTAGTCAGCGAACAAGTAAAAATTGTTGACAATGTAGGAACATCATTCACCTAGTCAAAAGGACACCCGTCAACTGCATGGGGTACTAACTCAGGTGGAGAATACACCACTAGGCTCTGATCCTATATATTGCTAGTAGATGTAATAGGGCCAGGGTCAGGAGACTAGGGAGCAGGAGCCACCTCCATTGAAGGAAGAATAGATGTAGAAGGGCTTAGAGGAGGGGATGGAGGGATTAGTTTGGGTTTAGGCCGATAGTGGGGTGATATAGGATAATGTTCAAATTTTTGTTTGGTTGGAAGTGGTGGAGGCAATACAATCTCCAAACTAGAAGGTTTGAGGACATTAGGAAAAGATTCATGGTGGGTACATGTAATTGGAACTATGGTGAGGGTGGCACTAGAAATGACACTAGTGTTTGGAAGGTTGAGGGGTTCAGGGTGAGGTGGGATATTAAGATGCTATGGAATGAGAGGGGGAAGATAAGATGGGACAAGAAATACCTCAATTTGTTTGAACTTTTTGTCAGCAAGTTTTTCTTGAGAGTCTCGAGGTTGGTTAGAAGGAAGTTGAGTGTAGCGGTTTCGGTGCTTATGAGATCTAGAAGATTGATTTTGCCTAGATTGGGTTTGAGAAGTTGAAGGAGATATATCTTGCACCTTTTGTTTTACTTTATTTTGTGGGGGTGTATGAGGAGGAATAGAAGTGGTTGAGGAGGCAGATAAACAATTAGTGGGATGGATGGTGTAGAAGATGGACTAGGAGCATAAATAGGGGGAAGTAGTCTACTAAAGGCATACTTCTGATATATGTGGAAGAGAAGATCATAATGTTGTTGAGGGGGCCCAAATGGGGTTGGCTAGAAATAGGCTAGAGAGAAGTGACCACAAGTAAAAATAGGTTGGTATTTACTATGGGGAATGGTGAAAACAATGCTATCATGAGGGAATTTGATGCATTGATGAATAATGGAAGGAATAGTCTGCATTACCTCGAGCCAAGGATGGCCCAAGAGAAGGTGACAATGATTAGATGTGGGGATGACGTGGCATATAACATCCAAGTATTTTGGTCCTACTTAGATGGGAAGAGAAATAAAACCAAGAGTAGGAACAAAAAGGTTTGTGTGCATGTGTAGAGAGATGCCAGAAGGAGAATATGAATCTCGATGCAACTGGTTGACATACAGGAACTCACAGGGTCCATGAAAACTCCATGGACAATCTTTTGGTGAACTAGGGATTCTATTTACAGGGGCCTGCCATAAATGTCGACAGGCACACTAGCGGCTGAGAAACTAATGGTAGGCTCAAGTGTTGGCTTAGAAAGAGAAATAGAAGGTTCAACATCCATTGTACCTACCATCTTTAAGAATGGAGATGTGTCAAAAGGAGGATCTCGACGAGTCTCAAATGGGATAGGTGCAGGATCCAAAATTGGAATGAAAGAAATAGAAGTTTATCTACATAGTTAGTAGTAGAATGTTATGCGAAGGGAATAGAGTAGATTTGTAGGTTTTGATTGGGGGGGGGGAGCATATTTATTACCTTTGTCATTAACACTGGTGACTTGTATGACGTTAGTATCAATCAAGTCCTGTATGAGGTGTTTGTAGGGCATGCACTTCTTAGTATCATGCATTGGAACTTGATGATATTGATAGAAAGCTTTTGGGCCATATGTTTTAGGAAGAGGAAGGTTGGTGTCTAGAGGTCCAATGGGTGGCAATTGGATAAGGTTATTGGAAAGTTGTTGAAGCATGGTTTGAAGAGGGTTAGCAAGTTGTGTGAAACGACAGTTGCATTGTGAATGCATAGATATTGCCAATGTTGAAGAAGAAGATCCAATGGTATCTGTTTGGTTAACAATTGGGATTGTTTTGATTTAGATTTTTTTGTTAGAAGAAATTATTGTTCTTTTTGTAACGAGAATTATATGATGTAGATAGCTCAAAGGAATAAGCAGGAGCACCAGAAGCGGTCGAAGGAAGCGCCTCATTTTGCTCACTTTCTGTTGATAATCTCCAAGGCTTGTGCAAAGATGTGTAAAAGAAGAGTATTGCATGAGAAGGATTTTGTCCCCAAATATGGTGTTGAATGTTATCGATGAAAACCCTTTGAACATCAGAGTTAGGAAGAGGTACAAAATTTGAGACAAGAGAGATTGATAATTGAAGATAAAATCTACGATTTTTTTGTTTGGACCTTGTTTGTAGTGTACGAGGTTGGTAAATGTGACTTGTGTGCTAATGTTTACTTGAAAATGCTAAAGAGAGGGATAAGTTGGTCGGAAGAATGAATAGAGTGATTGGGGAGGAAGCAAAACCAGTATAGCGTGGTCTCCTTAAGAGAATGTGGGAATAGTTTTGCCAACAATTTGTCATTGAAAATGAAATCATTGCAAATTGCAGTGAAAGCATAGACACGAGTTTGTGGGTCACCTTTACCAAATTACTTGTCGAGTTGTGGGACCTCAAAATTAGTAGGCAAAGGGGTGGCAAGAATGTTTAGAGAAAATGGGCTATGATGGTAATACTACGTGGTGATAGGTTGCGATGTAGAAGAAAGGGAGGCAAGCTACTACTGGAGATTGTCCATGTTTTGCATTAACTAGTTTATAATAGGATCAGTTGTCTGGAGAGGAGTAGTGATGGCGATAGACATAGAAGTGGTGGTGATAGGAGCTGCAGGAATGGTGGTAGTAGCTGCAGGTATAGTGAAAGGTTGGAAATTCAAGCTCCAACTGCATAAGCAGAAGGTAAAGGTTGAGAAGGATGGATGAACCCATAGTTGTGAGTAGTGTGTGATGAAGAAGCACCTATGTTAGGAGGTAGAACAAATGGAATTAGGAAGATGTGTGTTTGGGATAGGTAAAGAAATTGAAATTTGGGTGTGAGATGGATTAGAACGTGAGTGTCTAGATTGATCAACAAAAGCACAATGGAAGGGAGCATACTGGAGGACAGTGTGCCTCATTTCTAATAATAAATCCAAGCCCTTGGGGTGGTTAAGAAGCATTGTGTGTGGGGCATCAACAATAGGGCTAGTAGTGTGATGAGCGTTGACATTAGTAGAGAGATGATCTTGAAAAATAGCTAAGTGATGGTTTAACCTATGAGCTGTCTCATGCTTTCCCATCTTAAGGGCGACTTCATGATTGAAGCTTCCTCCATACCGTGAAAAGCAGCATGTGGAGAGGAAGGTAAGAGAGGGAGAGTAGTAGAAGAATGCTCATAGAGATTGGTGGAAAGATTGATTGTAGAAGTGGTAGGTGCAGAAGAAGACATCTTTGTTGGCACACTCCTTCGGACATGTTGAGAAGAGAAGAGAGATTGGGTGGTGAAACTCATAAAAAGAAAAGTTTAGGGAGTTTCAACACAAGATGAAAATGAAAAGTTAGTGAAGAGTGCTTGTAGAATGCCATTCAATTCAAAATCACATGTAAGAATTGATAGAGAAATTTGTTGGAGAAGGATAAAAAATGTCATGCAAGAGGTGATATGGATATTGGGATTCGTTCTAGGATCACACGACAATTTTCAAAGAAAATCATGGAAGGTGGTGAGTTACAAAATTGGAAGTAAACAATTCCTGTACGACTATACTGTCACGGATGACAATGTGCCAGTGTAGACATCTGCGCTAGCATCCAAGTACAACAGGGCCAAAAACATGATAGGATGGAAACATGATGTCACAAGACTATAGGAAACATATACAAACATAAAGAAAAGGCTTAAGTTCACAAAAACATAAGACTAGGGTGGCACCTAGGACAGGGTAAAGGTCGAGATCGGGCTAAACAAACCTAAAATCATGATATGGGAAATGAAAGCTAAAAAGGAGGTCAACTTGTAATGTTGAAATTGTAGGGTATGCAATTTTGATGTTACAACTAGGTACTTACATGTTGGTCAAATCTCAAATTTAGACATTACTTACATTTAAATAGGTGCAAGACCAGAATAGCATTAGAACTTGTCTCTTTGATAGAGCCAAATAATCTGTATCACCTTGCATCGTGGCACTTGCAAGATAAATGAATGTTCCTTGCACAACTCCTCGGGGACGCATCCCTTGCCAAATATGGCCATGTCCCCTATAGGGGATGTTTTAGGGACATGGGGACGGATAGGAAATGTCCCCACCCCATCCTTGAGTTTGCCAAAAAAAAGGAGACGTCTTGGATACGCGCATTTTTTATAGGAAATGCATGGGTATGTTAGGGGACATCATCTCCTACAACCTAGGCACATTTCAATCACTTGGAAAAAAACACACATGATAAAAAGGGGATTAGAGGAAGAGGGGGTGGGAGGCACAAGGACTGGCCAAACCCCTTAAACCAACCCTAAACCTAAAACAACCCCCAAAACAACTAAAAATAAAAAAGCAAACTCATTTTGACATTTTCCAATTTGTGAAGAAGAAGAGAAAGAGGAGCAGCAGTGAGAAGAGAACAATAGTGGGAAGAAGGTAAGAGAGCATCAAATCCACGTCATTTGAAGTAAGTTTACCATCCAAAAAAACAATGGGCGGGAGTGAGGGTAGTGTGAGTGAAGAAGTTGGAATTCAATAAAGAAGTCATATAAGTATTGCTGGGGGTTCTTCTAGTAGTGGGAGTGTTGGGACTATAAGTTCAAGTAATTCATTTGAATGCCCTTTTGAACTCCTCAAAAACTATGCAAAAGGCCTATTTAATCCAAAACAACCTCTTTTACAATTTGCAACATCCATAGACAAAGTCAAGAAAAAAAATTAGGGGGGAGTAGAGTATGTCTATGCCATTTGTGCAAGAAAGACTATATGGGCAGCCATACAAGAGTTTATTCTCATCGACTTGTGCATAAGTTGACTAGAGATAAAAGGTTGTGAGAAAATAACCCTAATTGAGAAGGTCTAGGTGATTGGGTTGTGCATGGAGGGGGAGGCAAGAAATAAGTGAATTCCAATAGAAACTATGGAGCCTAGTGTGTCATTGCCTACCCAAACCATAGATGTTGGTAGTCAAAGGGGAGAGGGTTTTACTCCTACCAAGGGAAAGAAAATAACTACTATTATAGAGTTGTTTAATGCACGATCATGAGAGGTGGCCGAGTCTTATGTTGCCAAATTCTTTTATGCCCATCCCATACCATTTCATGTGGCATGTTCTCTCAATGAGACAATTTCATGTGGCATGTTCTGTCAATGAGACAAGAAATTGTTGATTTTATTATTAATTTAAAAAAAAAAAATTATTAATGTTTTTAACTCATAAATTATTTTCATTCTTTCTAATAGCATCCACTCTTTGTCATTTGAGTCTTAATCTTTTTTGAAATTTAATTTTTGTAGCTTGTTTGCACTTGTAGATATGTTTGCTCCTTCATCTCACTTGTTATGCAAGTCATAAGATATGTTGATATAGACTTTTTTTGCCTTGGAGAGATTTGTGAGACATCTCATAGCATGCTTGGGCAGATGAAGCAAACCATTCATACTAGGGATTCTACTTTGAGATCTTATGAGGGGCATATGCAAACACATTCAACCAAAAACTACCGACACAATGGGACTACAAGGGTCTTTAAAGTGGGTTTTGTGGGGTTGTGGCAAATTTGCTAGTTACAAGATACCTGACCACGTTTATATTCTTGTCATATGTCTCATTATTACTCAAATGTCATCCCGCACTTGGGATCAAAAGCAGTGCAAGCCAACATTTATGATTTCCGCCCTAAATTGAAGGGCTGTTTGCTTTCATCATACAGATAGTAGTTTTCTGTTTTATGACAGGAAGACTTGTTATGAAATTGCATTTAAGAAATGTATTGCTTCTATATGTTAGATTAATTGGTATGAAAACCTCTTAACACAGAAAGGAAAAAAATCCAATCTTTTAAGCTTGGTCATTTTGATCTTTTTCCTAGGTAGTTTCTTGACTTTAAAAACAACTCTTTTGTCTAAAAACTAGCTATTCTTGAATCCATTTGTAATAACCCAGCGACACTTATGCCTGTATAACAGCTTTAAATTGAGATCCTTAATTACTGTTTATCTTAAAACGCATTTAGAAAGGAGAATTATGCATCTTATGCTATCTGCTATGAAATTATGGAGGCCATTATATTATGGGATTGCTCCGTTCTTCTTGTGTGGCTTCTTATACTAAATTAATCTTGCATTTTTATTCTTGAACTGATAGTATGATTCTCTAGTCTCTTCAAATTAATCTATCGTGCTGCACTTTCTATTACATTGTACATTATATAGATAAGGATTTTTCATGCAGTGTTTAGAATCCGGGATAAATTTTTGCAAGCTTCCATATATTGAGGCTGCACTTGTTAAAAGCTAAGATAATGTATCTTTGCCATTGGTTTTCTCATCATATAAAGCAGTGGATCCTGCATTTTCTTTATCAATTGATAATATCTGTTTTGATGATATTATGGTACCTGCAGGATGCTACCCGCTATGGAAATGTTTCCAGATTTGTTAATCATAGGTAATTCTCGCATGTTTAATAATTCTGAAACAATGACAGTGTTCCTTCTTGTAAAATAGATCTCTTTGCAAGTTTGTTACACTACATTGTTTCTAGATAATGCTGCAGTTACGTTATTCTTCAGCACTGATATTGCTTTAGTATGGTTCTGCTCTGTAGATAAAAGTTGTAATTTTCTTACTGGAAGAGCTGTTTTATTTTCTGATTATCTTTTTTCTATTTCAGGTGTGGAGACCCCAATATGTTTGTACGGCCTGTGCAAATTGAGACAAGAGATACTCATTATTACCATGTATGACCTGCTCTAAAGATCTTGTCTTGTTTGTGGATTTCTTTCTTCTTTACATTGGCATGCTTGAGCTTGTTTACTTATATGCATGAAACGTCATTCTCAGGTTGCATTCTTTGCTGCTCATGATATATCTCAAATGGAAGAGTTGACCTGGTATGCATCAGTTAAATACCATTTAATTTTGGACAGATTAGAATTTTATATGACGATCCATCATATTGCATGTCCTTGATACTCTGACTAATTCAAGTCTTAAATATTTTGAGGATTGTTTCATAGCTTATGTAGTTTGACAGTTTGATTTTATGGGTGAATTTAGACAAATAATGGAATTAATATATTCTCTTATCTTCGGCAACATATTGTTTGAATGTGATACAGGGATTATTGTATTGACTTTGATGTCAAGCATAAAGTTAAAGGTTTCCGCTGTTTATGCGGTAGTAGTCTTTGTAGAGATTCCAGGAATAAAGGTCACAGAAGGGGTTGACTTGTTTATTCTTTGAGGGAAAAGAGAGTAATTACTTACAAAAGTTGAATAAATAAAGCAGGCTGTACAAAGAGCGAGTTTGATCCTAAGGGTAGAGCTCAATACTGTTTCTCCCTAATTGCAACCTGCATAATTTTTTTGTGACACTGCATTTATGCTTCATCTTGAAGAACAAAGAGGATAATTTGCTGAAGAGGAGGCATTACTTGCACGGCGTTGTCCTTCTCAATGAAGTCAATTTGTGCCATTTTGACGTCAGGCTGATATCAATTTGATAAGCTCTCCATGCTAATGAAGGTAGAGCCCCTTCCATGTCTTCTATAGTGTGAATTGTACAAAATATTGGAAGGATTTTTTTTGATAGCATTGCTCTTTGAGGGCCTTTCATATTTTCTATCCTGAATATTTTAATTGAATAATCAATAGAGTAGAGACTATTTTATTGAATTTTTTTGCACTGGTATAATTTCTTCTTTTCACATTAATGGTTGTCTGATAGATTTCTGTATTGTGTAAACGTAATGCCATTTTAATTCATGAGAAAGAAGGTTTATTCTGGACCATGGTTAGGAACATGTTTGGTTGCTAGTTGATACTAAATATATAATAAAAATGAAAAACATTATTTGAACGATGACTTTGGGAGAGTTCTTTGTCTTCAAGTAATTACTCCATTATTAGTTATTGTAAATTGATCTTAAATATAGATCTAAATTTGGATAATTAGTTCTAGGATACAATGAACAAATTTAGTAAGTATAGACTTTTTGCGTTCTGTATTACTACTAGGAAAGGGCCTTGTGGTAATGGACTTTATTATTGGCTTTCAAATTTAGACACTCTTCACAAACTACTCTTTGTGATATCAACATCTACAATTCCTCGACCTTGATGTAAGAGTATATGTTTACAAGATGGCCATCTTAGAATGTTTGCATTATCTTTTGTAATGTCCCCTTTCTCTATACATAATTAGTCTATTAACGAGTTCTCGTAGACTAACTAGCTTGGTTAGGGAGCCATGGTTGGCAATGACTTGGATGAGTTGATCAATTGAGTGGATGTTGGTTAGGGTTCAGTTTGGTCTCCAATTGACACTTTCTAGAGTTGGTTTGTTTGCTTTGGGTTGGACTTGCTATTTTTAGCAAATTAGGGTTTGTGCCGTTTCGAGATTTTCAGTGTTGAGTTGATGCGTTTTGGCGATTCCTTGGTTTATGTGGGTACTACCGCTGCTTCTTGAGGGGTTTTTCACAAGCAGCTGCCCCCTTAAAGATTTGACTCAGAAGGATGCATTTGGTTGGTCCAGTGGTGCTCAATAGTGTTTTGATAAATTTAAGGAGTTAATGAGTACCTGTCTAGCGTTGGCCATTTTGGATTTCAGCAGGCCTTTTGAGCTTCAGTGTGATGCCTCAGGAGAAGGCATTGGTGCGGTTTTGATGTAGGATAAACACCCCATCGCATTCGAGAGTAGGAAGTTGAGGGGTGTAGAGAAGAGCTACAGTATCTATGACAAGGAGATGTTAGCCATTATGCACGCTTTGGCTAAGTTCAGGTAGTACCTAGTAGGGAGTAAGTTTGTGGTTAAAACATATCATAACACCCTGAAACATTTCCTTGGTTAGAAGGATTTTAATGACAGACAGTAGAAATGGGTTAGTAGACTACAGGGCTATGACTTTGACATAGTCTATGTCAAAGGGAAGAAAAATATAGTTGCTAACGCATTGTCCATAAGACCTCATTTGTGTACCTTGAGTGAGATTGTAGAGGATTGGAGAGAGTTGATATTTGCAGAGTATGCAAAAGACAAATGGGCTTCTGGGATCATAGATGGCACTATCAGAGATGACATATATTAAGTGGTAAATGACTTGATCATTTACAAGGGTAGGATTCTTCTAGTGCCAAGTTCAGCTATGAAGCAGAGGGTTTTGAGAGCTTTTCACAATTTGCCTATTGTTGGTCATCCATGGTATTTTAAAACATACAGGCAGGTGTGAGCGCTTTACTTAGAAGGGCCTCAAGATCGAAGTATTGAAGTATGTGAGGGAGTGCCCGACATGTAAGTAGAATAAACAAGAGCACTATTTTCCAGGGGGGACTATTGCAACCCCTACCCATTCCTAAGAGGAAATATGATAGTATCTCGATGGACTTTATCATGAGCTTGCCCAAAGTCTAAGGCCGGGACTGCATCTTTGTGGTGGTGGACAATTGACGAAGTTTGCACACTTCTTTGCTATTCCGACCACCTTCACTGCAACTTAGGTAGCAGAGTTGTTTTTTAGAGAGGTATTCCGTCTTCATGGGTTGCCGTGTAGCATAGTGAGCGACAGGGACAACAGGTTCCTAAGCAATTTTTCGCAGGAGCTATTTAGGTTGATTGGGACAGAGCTTACCCCCAGCACTAGCTACCACCCACAAACTGATGGATAAACAGAAGTAGTCAATAAATGGGTGGAATGATACCTCATAAATTATATAACAGGGCAGCAAAAGGCATGGGTAAAGTGGCTTCACATGGGTGAATACTGTTATAACACCACTTATCACATGTCCATTCAGATGTCATCGTTCATGGCACTATATGGGTACGAGGCACCGAGCTTTGTGGATTTGTTATTTGGTGATAGCATAGTATCCAATGCCAGAGACCTTCTATAGGAGAGTCAGGATATCATGAGGTCTTTGAGTGAAAACATTCAAAAGGTGCAGAACCAATAGAAGTAGTATGTAGATCAACACAGGATTGAGCGCTCTTTTGAGGTTGGTGACATGGTGTATTTGATGTTGCAACCTTATAGACAATCCACTCTCAAGAAGAGTGGTGCAGAGAAGTTTAAGCCATGGTACTACGGGCCTTTCAGGATCTTCAAAAAGGTTGGAGAAGTGGCTTATGAGTTAGAGTTTCCGGTAGGTAGCAGAGTACATAATGTATTCCATGTGTCTTGCCTCAAGAAGGCGTTAGGACACAATGTGGTTCCTTCTGCAGAGTTACCTCCTCTTGGTGAAGAGGGGAAGTTGATCTTAGTACCTGAGGCCATCATTGATACCAGTTAAAGAACTTTGCAGAGGATGGTTATCAGGGAATATCTAGTTAAATGGAAAACCCTGCCAGTTGAGGATGCTACTTGGGAGAGCAAGCAGAATTTATCGCATCTTGATCTGAGATTGCTTAAGGCAAGCAATCTTGGGCAGAGCAGACTATAATGTCCCCTTTCTCTATACAAAGTTAGTCTATTATTGAGTTCTCGTAGACTAACTAGCCTGGTTAGGGAACCATGGTTGGCAGTGACTTGGATGAGTTGATCAATTGAGTGGATGTTGGTTTGGGTTCAGTTTGGTCTCCAGTTGACACTTTCTAGAGTTGGTTTGTTTACTTTGGGCCAGATTTGCTATTTTTAGCAAATTAGGGTTTGTGCCGTTTCGAGATTTTCAGTGTTTGAGTTGATGCATCTTGGCGAGACCTTTCCAATGGTCTCTAGATCACTGGATTCTGTGCACGCTTGGGCTTCTTTTTTAAAGTCTGAAGATTAATAACATTATTTAATATGGACTTCGGAAATTATAAAAGTTAAGTGACAGAAATGAAATATTACTAAAAAGTCACTGAAGCTTGGTTTGGGCACCCACCTTGAAGACTCATAAAGCAAATTAAAATAAAGTATTTCCCTCCAAAGTGCATCGACCCCTCTTGGGAAAATATAAAAGGTGAAAAAGAGCCTCATTTGGGTTATGTGTTGATATTGATATTTGCTTGGTTTTTGCTCTGCAAGAGTTTGGAGGGTTTTGAAGGGATTCGAACCCAAGGGCTATGGGAAACGAAAACTTCCTACAGTGACATAATTACGCAGGTGTGCAATACCATCCAAGGGGTGCTATAGATGTAAATACATCCATTGTTTGCATTTGAGCTTCAATGGATTCATTTGATGAGGGTTTGAGAGTATATTGATCGCATCTTTCGCAAATTTATTGTGAACAACTGAGAACAATCTTGCAGTGGCAGATTTGAGCAGTTTGTGGTGCCTTTGGGACTGTATCTTCCTTGCCTTGCTGGCCGTACCATTCCGAGCTGGGACGTACCATACTGTGGCAGATTCACTGAGTGTTTATTGTTGTTTTCACTCTCAGTTTGGTCGCCATTTACTAGCAGCAGCATACAGATCAGAATGGAGGGATTTATGAAGGGTTTTGGTATTAGTATTTGCTGATATACTGTACGAGGTAGGCCGTACACCTCCTGGAGGAACGTGGGTCATCTTGGAGCTGCCTTTTCATTCTTTTCATGGCTTCTCTCCTTCATTCTTGGCATTTAGGGTCTCTAATACTGTAGCTTTCATTGTATGCCAACATTCTGTCATTTGTAAGTGCCTCGGAGGAGTTCTATGTTACCCATATTGCTGGTCCAGCTACAACAGAAGTACAAAGTTGGATATTTTGACATGGGTATGTGATAGTAATTCATTTTATGTGATTTTATGATCTAGGTCTCTCATATTTTGTTCGTATCTATTGTACATTTTCTGGGTTTCATTTGCATGCTTCGTTTTCTATTGTTCTGGCAAAAACAAACACATGCAAACAAAAACCCCTTCTGCAACTTCTGTCTAGTTCTGTAAGATCACAAAAAAATTAATAAAATAACACTATTAAGATTAAACAAAGAATGCTGATAATGGCATGGTTCGGTGGTTAAGTCGCTTAGGATGTAGTGGCGGCCACCAGAGTTCAAACCCCCGCTGGGCCAACGAGCTCGCAAGGCTTTACGCCTTCGCTGGGCCAATGAGCTCGCGGGTTTGAAGTGTTCTTCCTAGGGGATGAGGTCCCCCAGTTGTGGCCTCACTGGTTCATTGCTCCGGGCAAAAGCATTCGCGTGGAGCCGGAGGGCGTGTCGCACCAACGTCGCCGGTCACGTTAAAAAGTTTACCAGGCGCATTTTTAAAAAGAATTGCCGATGATGACATGGTTCGGTGGTTAAGTCGCTCCGGATGTAGTGGCGGCCACCAGAGTTCAAACCCCCGCTGGGCCAATGAGCTCGCAGGTTTGAAGTGTTCTTCCTAGGGGATGAGGTCCCCCAGTTGTGGCCTCACTGGTTCATTGCTCCGGGCAAAAGCATTCGCGTGGAGCCGGAGGACGTGTCGCACCAGCGTCGCCGGTCACGTTAAAAAGTTTACTAGGCGCATTATCTTTAAAAAAAAAAAAAAAAAGATTAAACAAAGAACCAATAGGTGCGACACATTACATCTTTGGGGTTTTTATTTACATATTATCACAATCTTGATTATGTTTTTGATATTGATAAAAAGTGGGTTTTTGAAAGGGTTCGAACCTTTTTACATAGTAGCAACTATCAACAAACAAGATGAGTACCATGAGATACGAGACTAATAAAACCAACCAAAACAATATGAACAAAAACATTTAGAGGACCAACAATAACATAGTAATAAAACAATATAGAGAAAACACACCACTTTTTGTTTGTTATCAATAAGTTTCTGCAATCTAGTGGTTGCTTGCCATTCCTTTGTCAAGAAATTAACGTGATTTCCAAATGAAACTTCTAGGTGGTCTTCATCAAGAACTTTGGTGTCACCTTTCTAAGAAGTGGTCGTAACTCTAGTTCTTTTGGCTAAATCCTTTGGTTTAGACTCCTTGTGTCTTTTTTGAAGCTCATTTTGCAACACGTAAAGGCTAGTTGTTGAGTTTTTAATAGTTTGCTTGTTGAAAGCCATGACTTGAGATGGGTTCTCATTTTTGTAGGGTGAGGAACTTCTCCATGTTCTTCTAGTTTTGAAAGGTGGTGTTGTTATATGGAGCCTAATCAGAGTCGGAGGTTACATTTTCCCCACTTTTATCGGCGCGGTTTCCCCCCAAATTCCTACGGGGTCAAGGGGCAGCGCCCCTTGCGGGGGTTTGGGGGCGGCGCCCCCAAGACAGGGTCAAGGGGCAGCGCAGATTGTTTTGTAGCATTTGCAGCGGTATTGAGTTGCAGGGATTGTTGATTGTAATCGGTTTGATTTACTGGATAATAATATTGGACTCTCTGTTTGGTGGATGTAGCCCGAGTTTGGGTGAACCACGTTAACACTTGTCTCTCGCTGTTATTATTTCTGTGTATTTCCATTCCTCTGTTTAATCTTTATTTTCATTTAATTGATATCTTTTGCCGGCTAACCCTAACAGGTGGCAGACAACTTCTTCACTTCTTGCCAAATGCCGTCATTCACTTGTGTTTTGTGTTGATCATTGACTTGTATAAATAATTTCATTTGAATCTCTTGCATTCTCAACCTAGTGTTGTGATGTTACCTTAGGAACCATTTCATGACATTGATGTGGAGATAAAGATCTTATAGTTTATCCAAGCAACCTTTCAGATTGTTTCAAATGGGGCAATCCAAGGCTTGCTCAACATTAGGGTGGCAGGGAGGATTAATAGAAGCTTTAAGCACAATCCTATCATTAGTTGAGATTCTAGGTTGGAGGGTAGGATAGTCCTTGGGGTTGTATCTTGAGTGCTTAGCCTTATCCACATAAGCTTGATACTGGGGCTATAATTGATAACGAGATTAATAGAGTGGCTTGATGAGTACACAATGATACTATGAAGGGAGGGGGAGAGGGTGAATCAGTATCAAACACTTCAAAGAGTGCACCTCTTCAAGAGAATCACACATCAAAATTAATTGCTGCATTAAAAAATGATCGTTGCCCTTTAAAATTGCATATACAATCATTGCCTTGTCTTATATGCTAATTTGTCTTTTATTGCTTACTATATTGAAGATAAAGGAAATGTGAAGACCAAATAAACATGAAAGAAACTCAGAACAAGAGATTTATACCTTCAAGTCTCCAAATTTTTTTTCTCCTTGATAAGGTAGGAGATTGATGCACCCAAGTCAACTCCTAGCCTTACCCAAACTAAGTGTATGTGGATTACTCAATAAACTTCAACACAACATGGATTTGGCTTAGAAAATGGATAGGGATTTTAACATAATGTGGATGTAAATGAGATGAGATGAAAATGGCTTGGGATGAACTTGTATTTATAGGCATTTTGGAGGGCATGTGAGATCAAGGTTGGAGATTCAAAGTTTAAATCCAATGGTTGAGGTGAAGAGATGAGATGGAGGGCTAAGATTTAATCAACAAAAATGAAGGGTTGTGATTATTTTTGAATTTTAAATTCACCTTGAGAATGTTTTACATTAATGAGGATTAAGACTTGTGAGTGAATAAAAAATAAATTTTTGTGGGAGAAGATGGAATAAAAAATTGGGGTTTATTGGTGAATGGTATGACATGACACATGTACTTACTTGGTAAAAACATGTGAGCTATTTTTATTAAAAAGAGCTCTTACATGGAAGAGGAAAGATGCGTTAGAAGTCATGTGACCCTTTTGAATAAAAAATTACTTTTTATTCAAAGTATGTGGGGAGATGGGTTAATGAGGGTTTAAGGCTAATTAATTAAATGTTTAACTTCATTAATGTCGCTGTTGGAAATTAGTGGGGATTATTTGGAGGTTAAAATTAATTAAGGGTTTACTTAATTAATTTGGGTCTAGGGGCTAGGTAGGGTATAATAGCTAATTAAATAATGTTATTTATTTAATTAGGCTGATTTAAGTAATAGGCTAGGAGAGATTAATTAAATAAGTATATTTTACTTAATTAATCTAAGTTATGGAATGAGGGAAATTAATCAAATAAATATTAAAATTTTTATTTAATTAATTGTGGATGATGTTTAAGGTGTAGTATTAAATTAAATGAATTAATTTATTACAAGTGAATAATTGAGATGAATGGCTAAGGATAGATTAATTAAATAAATTGAAATTTTATTTAGTTAATTGGGTGGAAGAGATAATTAGTAGTGTAAGGATGTGGAAAAGTGGCTTGCGGGGTCAAGACATTTTCAGGTGTATATTTTGGCTCTCTTTGATGTGGTGTCGTGACTGAGAGGGGAATGACGGCAAATCAAAGAATTTTGCTCCAGCTGACGGGAGAAATGGAAATGGATGAGGGGTGCCCCCTCGAGAGATCGGGTGGAAAAAATTAATTTTTATATGAACTCTTGAAAATGAGGGAATGGTAGCGAAAAAGAGATTCAGGATGGGAACCAGAGTTGATAGAAAAAAAAGTGGATGAAAACGGATAAGATTTGTGGCTTAGGGAGAAGAAACGGTGAATAAGGGCTTATGTGGCGGCTATAGATAGGCAAAAGTGAGTCCAACATGACACATTTGCACACCTAAACTTGCTGAGTTGGAGAGAGAAGAGCGAGAATAATGGCACAACCATCCTTCCAACATGAGGAGCACTGATCCTAGTGAGTTCGGGAGTACTAGAGACTATCTATGGTTATGATGCTATGGATGTTTTCGATGGTTATGCTGATGTTATGGATGTTTCGATGGTTATGATGATGTTATGGATGTTTTCGACGGAGTATAATGTGGATTATGCGGATGACTATGATTTTATGCATATCGATGTTTATAGTTTTATGGATGTTTTTGATGGATTATGATGTGGATTGTGGATGATGGCATATGTTTATGCATTGTTGTATTATGATGTGATGTTATGATGATTTATGATGATATATGATGATGTTTATGTGATGGGATTATGATGGATATTTATGATGGTTATGGGTATGGATTTATGGATGATGGATTGTTGTTTATGCATTTTGGGATGGATGATGCTATATGGAAATGCTATGATGATGTGATGTGGTGATGATTATGATATGATTTATGATCTAATGATGATGCTATGTATGTAGGATGCAGGATTAGATAGTCATGATACATGTGATGTTACATCCATTTTGAGGGGTGGGCGGGGGGATGTTGGATGCAGGGTTAGTGGATAGTTGGGGGGATTGGGGATGGTGCATCCTTAGTCACTTGACGCCCATTGTAGCCACTTGGGTTATTTGGGTTGGGTAGATTAGAATCAGGGTGTAAACTTGATTGTCTTAGATATTGGGTGGTTATGGGATGGGTTTGTTAGGATGGAGTGGTTAGGTCCTTGTCATGATTAATGCAAAGCCAAGTTGACATTTTTATGAGAACCACTTGGTTTGGTGGATGGGGGACGAGGGTTGGTAAGAAAAGTTTGCTTGGTGAGCAAACTTTCAAAGGAAAAGATAGTTAGGATTGGGTGGGCGATAAATTGATTTGGGGGTCTGGTTGGGGGTGGGTGTTGTGTTGATATATATATTTTTAGTGCAATCCTAAGTTTATTATAGCAAAGAGGATATTTTCACTAAGTTATGAAAGACCAGGGTGATGTTGGATATCCATATTTTGCATGGACTAGACTCGCAAACAATAGGATGGTCCCATACATGCTCAAAGTAGTACAAGCTTGTCTAGGCAAATGAGGGGAATCCATATCATAAGCCCTTAGTACACAAAAGGTATGAGGAACCTTAGATGCAAAAGGAGATCAATATGCTAGAACCGACCCTACAATTTTCAGGATATGAATACTAAATTGGAGTAATGAGAACACCCCACAAGCACAACATACAAAAGCAATGACTATGCCCCATTCTAGGTATTTCACTACATACCATGATATAGTAAGATCAAGGTAGTTTTGAAATGATCCTAGAATAGAACAAATGATAAAATAAATAGCCAAAAAATCAACCGACCCAACAAACAACCATTGTATCTCTTGCCAAGATGGGTGTGGATTTAATGATTTCGCCTATTGTAGGAAGGGTGCATCTATTAAGGCAGAGCCCGATGGATGATTAGGATAAATCAAAGGATGGACAAAAGGATATAGGTCATAAGTTGTGGTGGAAGTTGATGATTTTGTGTTAAGGGATGATGCTTTAATAATATGTGTGGCGAGTGTATTGTGTTTGGATCAAGTGTAAGTTTGAGGGATAGGGACCATCTGAGTGGGATTGGATGGGTGCATCTTATGTACCTACATATTGGATAATTCCTTCTATTCCGGAGTGCCTACATACCCTGTATCCACAGGATCAAGGCACATAAAGATATGGGTGGTGATGATATGTAGTTCTAATTTGTGATGATGTGGGATGGTTATAGGGATGTTTTTATTTTTTGAGTTTTTTGAATGTTTTTGGGGGTTTTGGATTGTGTGATTTTTTTGGGGGTTTTGGATTTTGTGATTTTTTTGTGTTTTCTAAATTTTTTGCGATACAAGGAGTGTATACAGGGATCCACTTCCTTGCCTTGGGTGGGTGATGAAGGGTAGGAGATTTGGTGCTTAGTATTTGCAATACTAAACCATGGGATGGAAGTGGTATGGAGTGATGGTTGAGGACTTATTAGATGGTGGAATTGGCCACTACTCATGGCGTTTGAAACAAGTTTTCACCATTAGATGATTTTATTGCACTCGATTTTTCTTGATTTTTAACTTTTTTTTTTAAATTTTTTTTTGCTTTTTATTGGGATATTTGATATGTTAGGCATATAATTTCTTGAGATGCATGATGTTCATAGGCTCATCTAGAGACTGCCCCTCAAGTGTTGTTAGCTGGTAAGCTCCTGACCTGTAACTAGCTGTTATCACAAAGGGTCCCAACCAATTTGGTTCAAACTTGCCCTTCTTATGCTGCCCCTGTAAATTTTGATGAGTACAAATTTGCTTATGTTAAACTGACGGGTCTTGATTTTCTTGTTATAGCTTCTTTGGAGTTGATTTTGATAGGCTTGCAAGTGGTTGAGAGTGTTGAGGCACTTCTCATCCAGGAGTTCTAGCTCATTTAGACGTGCAACTCGATACTCATTAATGAGATTGTGTAATTAGATTCTTAAAGAGGGGAGGTTGACCTCGATGGGTAGGATGGCTTCGGAACCAAATACGAGGGAGTATGGAGTGGCTCATGTGGGGGTACAGATGCTGGTTTGATAGGCCCAAAGGGAGGGGTTAAGCTGCAGGTCCCAGTCATGACCAGCTTCATTGACTTTCTTCTTTAGAATTCTTAGGATGGTTTTGTTTGAAGCTTTAGTTTGACCATTTCCTTGGGGGTAATATGGAGTGGAGAAGTGGTGTTGGATATGAAATTTTTGACAAAGGGTTCAGACTTCTTGATTCTTGAATGGTTTCCCATTGTCAGTGATGATGGCGAGGGGGATACTGTAATGATATATGATGTAGTTGAGGATAAATTTGGCTATTTGGATACTTGTGGTGTAGGTGAGTGGAATGGTTTCCACCCATTTGGTAAAGTATTCAGTGGTTGTGATGAACTTGTTGCGAGTATGTGCCTAATCGGTGTTGTCATTGATGTCAACATATTCTTGTTGTCATTGGTGTCAATTGTATCCTATTTCATTACTTGTTTAGAAGACTTGTATGTTGAGGATATTGAGAAAATTAGCCTCTCCGGAAGAAACAAGTAAGCCACAGAGAAGTGTAGTATAGACAGTGAGTTGTATGTTGAAGAACAGTTCCGTAAATTGCTCCGCATTTGTTCTTGCTTGAAGATCGTGGTCTGCGGATTGGAAGTAAGTTAGAGGTATGTCCGAGGATGCTACATTTCAGGTTTGAGCCATCCGCATGAAGATCTGAGTGAGTTGTGTTCACCAGAGTGAAGCCTATTTTTTTTGTAAGTTCAGTTGAGACATGAAGACAGTATTTGGCTCCGCATTCCTCCACAAGAAAGTATTTTGCTATGCGGTTCTAGAGGGAAGTCTGGGATGATGATAAGTGCCTACAGTTGTAATGGTTCGTGGTTTGGTGGTCTGCAAGCTATCTTTCTTTTATGACAGTTGAAGACAATAAAGTTCATGTACTCCGGTGAGAAGATTCCTATGAAAAAAGTGGTTAAGGTTTGTGCAGTTGCTCTTGATGATTATAGCGTGCTTGTGGATGTCTCCTAATCATGTTCCTATCTAGACTTTGGTCTGCGTTAAGAAATTGAAATGGTGTGTGAAAATTGTTCCCAGATAACGTAGCGTGTAACTAGTCTTGGCCGACCTGGTTGATTCTAGTGATTGCGGAGATCTCTAGAAGATTGTGGAAGCGTGTTGTGGCGTGGAAGATCGTGTTTGATTCCCAGCTAAGGCATGGCATGATCCGCATTTCATTCCCTTTGCATGATGTTGCAATAGGTCAGGACCTATTTTGTAAATGTTTGTAATACCGACCTTGGAGATTGTTCCAATGGTTGATGCCGACCTTGATGATCATTCCAAGGTTGATGTAGTGTATAAATACTTGTAGCTGAGTCATGGCAAAGTTATCCTTGAGCGAAAATGAGAATATATTAAGGTCTAAAGGCAGGGTAGCAAAGAGGGAGAGGAAAGAAGAGGAAGAGCAGAGCAGAGGAAGAGTAGGGCAGAGGAAGAGCAGAGCTGATGAATTGTTTATTCACAATAAAGAAAGGTGTTGATCGTGGCAGTGAATCTGGCAGTAAGCCACCAGTAGGATTTAACAACCCTCAGGGTTTAACAGCCTTTATTGTAATCTTGCTAGGTTTAGGGTTGAGGCAGTGATCCTGCTAGACCTAGTTGTTCTTCATGGCAGTAAGCCAATATGTTTAGGCCCATGGGGTGACCAAGCCTGAACATCACTATTTCAAGATTGCAATATATATTGAGAGTTAATCCTCTTTGTGGTTTTTGCCCACCTTGGGGTTTTCCACGTAAATTTGGTGTCTCTTGTGTTTGATGTTTCTTCTGTGGTTAAGTTTTTGATTTCATGCTCTCATTGTTAAATCATAATAATTGTAGATAAGTGATGAATGTTTAATTGTAGAAAGTGTTCATGTTTTTGTGACAACTGATTGACCCCCTCTCTCAGTTGTCTGACGCATATCAACAATTGGTATCAGAGCCAAGTCCCTTTGGAAAGAGTCTAACAACTCAAGGGAGATCCGAATGGAAACAAAAGGAAAGCAAATATTCTCCAATACAACCGAATGCTCATCAAGAGGTATCAAGAACAGATTGTCCAAGGAAGGGATTCACGAAGAACAAAATGACAACCATCGAAGATGGTCTGAAGCTTGTACCAGTGATGAAGATTGTTGGGTTATTGATAGTAGCTGCTGAAACCATATGACTAGTGACAGAAGTAAGTTCATTAGTTTGGAAGAACACAATGAAGGGCTAGTCAAGTTTGGAGATGACTGCATTGCTGAGGTCTGTGGAACAGGATCGACAAATTTTGGAAATAGACAAATTTCTGAAGTTGTTCTTTATGTAAAAGGCTTGAAACAAAATCTCTTAAGCATCGGGCAGTTATGTAGGAAGGGATTCAAGTTTGTATTTGAGAATGACTCTCTTGAAATCAGAGAAAAATCTAGAGCTACAATAGCAATTGCAAAAAGAACTGAAAAGAACCTCTATCATCTCAAAAAAAGTGATTTTCTTGGATACACATCTCAGACAAATGAAAGCTGGGTTTGGCATAAAAGACTTTGCCATACAAATCTTGGCGACTTAACAAACTCAGTTTAGATTGTGAATGATCTACCAGAGATTAATTACTCAAGCAACATCAGTTGTAGGAAATGTCAAAGATTGTCAAGAAAAGCATGGCAAGATAAAGAACGATCCTCTACTGAACGATTGGAGTTAATTCATACAAACTTTTGTGGTCCTACAAGAATACCAAGCCTCCATGGTCAAAGGTACTTTATGTTTTTCATTGATGATTTTTTTAGAATGACTTGGGTCAGTTTTTTAAAAGATAAATCGGAGATTCTAGAGGCACTCAAAATTTTTAAAGAAACTCTTGAAAATGAGCTAGGCATGAACATCAAAGGCCTAAGAATTGGAAAAGAAGAAGAACATATCTCCAATGATTTCAGTATATTTTGTGAAACCTATGGGATAGAAAAACAACTCTCTGCCAAAATTAAGATAATAGAAGCAAGTAAAACTATTCGGCAAAATGCAAAATTAATGATGAAAGAAGCAAATTTACCAGATTTATTTTGGGAGGCAATACAAACCACTGTCTATACATGAAACAAAGTTTAGGTAACAACCAAAAAAGGAAAGACCCCTGCTGAGTTATGGTATGGATCAATACCCACTGTGAAATATTTCAAGATCTTTGGAAGCAAATGCCTCATCAGAATGGAAAAAGACAATGCTAAGTATGAGGAAGGTATTTTTCTTGGATACTCATCCTGGACTAGAGCCTATCAGTGTTACAACAATAGATTGGGAAGGATTGTGGAAAGTACAAATGTTAAGGTTATTGAAAACATTTAGGAGAATTCAGTCTCAACCAACAAGAGTTTGCACATTGAAAAACAAGAAGATTCCTAGACCACTAAATGTGATATGGGAGACCACAAAGCTACTGTAAATCAATTGAATATGTGCTTAATTGCCAGTATTGACAGAGACAACTCAAGAACTGCAAATGAAGACATGGATTTGAAGGAAGATTTAAAAAGGCAAATCAAGCAGTTACAACAAACTCTAAAAGAGAACATTGAAGAAAAGACAAAGATTGAGAATTGTTTGAAAGACAAAATTAAAGACTACATGAGTTTGAAGAAGAGGTTGAAGACTTGAAAGCTGATCCGAAACATGTACAGACTCAAAGAGATCAATTCAGTGTGAGTGCTGCCAGATATGATAGGTTAATAGCAGAACAGAAAAATGATAGAGAAGGCATAACTTTTGGAAAAGACAAAGGATGCAGAACAAGTCAAGAAGAAGAAGACAAGATCAAATGAACTTAGAATCAAAGAAGTAGAAGACTATCAATTAGACAACCAAGTGCTCAAAGGTACTCTTCTTTCAATGGTTACTGCAATTTATGTAACAAATTTGGTCACAAGGCTAATTGGTGTAGAAATAGGGTGAATCGAAATATCTCATCCTTCTCTAGTTAGAATTCCATTAGATGCTATGCTTGCCACAAAATGGGACATAGGGCGAATGAGTGTAGAAGCCAAGTGAGAAAAGGCTATAGGACAAATGGGAAAATGAAATCCTTCAGTGGCTACTGTTATATATGCAATAAATTTGGGCATAAAGCTAACCTATGTAGATCAAGGATGATTGAAGGGAACAATGGTCTGAAAAACACTGTGTTTTAATTGCAACAAACCTGGACATGTTGCAAGATTTTGCAGAAGTAAGAACATGAAGAAGGATAATCAAGAAGAATTGAAGAAATCAGTGGAAAAGGTTGATTCGATAGAAGTCAAGGAAGAAATGGACAAAGTTTGGGTCAAGAAGGAAACAAATGAAGGAAGAAATGAGTCTGTTCCAGGCTTCGGAGCAGCTACTTCCTCCGAGAAGTAGATTGTGAATCATGGCTAGGGGGAGCTGTATTGAAAATTCTAAATCCCCTAGCCAGATAGTCAGTTTTGAGATTCGGCACAAAGATATGAGGACTTACATGACTGATTGCTTGGAAGGAACTCTGTAGATCAAGGCACAAAAGAATGAGCAATATATATAGTAAGTAACAGAGATTGAATCAGTATGCTTCCACAGTTGATGATCATTATATGTGGTTCAGAGTTAAGCCTGAAACAATATAAAGCATCTGAGTATTTTTGTCCGCATTCTTCCGCTATTGAGTATTTTGATGAGTGGTTTTGAAAGTATGTTGAGAGGTCAATGATGATGGTTGAATATGAATTCTGGAGTCTCATATGGTCCACATTAGAAGTGAAGATGTGATAGATGAATTGATCAAGTATGTACTTAAGGGACAAGCTGATAGGTCATGAATTTTGGCTAAGTATCTAACCAATACTATCAAGCGACAGGGCTCTGGTATTCTGGTCTTCTTGGGTCTGCTATTGAAGATAATGTTCTACAACTCTGACATATGGTTATTGATCAGTGATTACATCTACATCCTTAAATTTGTCTGATCTTGATAATTGGCTTGAGAATAATGAGTAACAGAAGTTCAGGATTGTTTTTAGTATAGAGCAATTTTCTTTGGAAATGTTTTGAAAATCTACAGAAGAACTCAGAGTTGAATGATCATTAACTGGATGAACTTTCAAGGCAATGATTGGGAATGAGATACAACTGATCTAATGCTTAAGGTCTGATAGTGGAGGTGAGTTCACATCAAATGAATTCAATATTTTCTGTAAAGTACAAGGGATAAGGAGACAATTGTCTGCCAGGACTCCTCAGTAGAATGAATGAAGTTGTTAAAGGGAAATATAGGACTGTCAAAGAGGTTGCTAGATCAATGATGAAGAAAGCTGACCTACTGGATGCATACTAGAGAAAAGATATACATACTGCTATCTGCATTCAAACATAGTATAAGAGTCTGGGAAAGATCATTGTGAGTGCTATTGTAAAGAAAGAATATCATATCTGAGTAGCTATAAATCAAATGGACCTGTTAAACAAGAAGACAGTCAAGTTAAAGAAGAAGTTCTAGAAAGAATTCCTGAGATCCCTAGAGATTGTACAAAAGTACCACACTGAAGACTTGTTCTTGAGTAAAAAGAGCTAAGGTGCATTGGCAAAGAAAAATAACTGTAGATGAATAGATAAATCTCTAGATGAGGTATGCAAGGATAAGTTTTCAATCAAAGCAATAAAAGGAAAAAGGTGTAGCAATGCACGTAATAATCAGAGATGGTTTCTGAAGTCAAGAAGATTATGAAATTATCTCCCAAGGAAAACAGGTGAATGATGCAGTGTTGTTGGTAGAGAAAACAGGGCAGTAGCAGCAAGATCCTAAGGTGAGAATTGACAAGCCAAGAAGGAGAAATCCTCACAAAGAATCAAAGTTGCATTCAGGAAAGCATCAAGTAAGGGGGAGCAGTCAGTTGAAGAAAAGTTCAGAAGAGAGATTAGATCAGAGCAAAAAAGTGCAAGTATGTGCCCTTTGCCATTGATGTCAAAGGGGGAGAGAAGTCATGTGAAAAACTTAGAGTGCAGATGTGTAAGAGAAAGGGGGAGAATTTTGAAGAAAGAAAGAGTGCAGATGTGTAAAGAGAAAGGGGGAGAATCTTGTCTTGATGGCTATTGCATTTTTTCACATCATATGTTGCCATCAATGACAAAGGGGGAGATTGTTGCAAGTATGTGCCTAATCGGTGTTGTCATTGATGTCAACATATTCTTGTTGTCATTGGTGTCAACTGCATCCTATTCCATTACTTGTCTAGAAGACTTGTATGTTGAGGATATTGAGAAAATTAGCCTCTCCGAAAGAAACAAGTAAGCCACAAAGAAGTGCAATACAGACAGTGAGTTGCATGCTGAAGAATAATTCCGTAAACTACTCCGCATTTGTTCCTGCTTGAAGATCGTGGTTTGTAGATTGGAAGTAAGTTAGAGGTATGTATGAGGATGCTGCATTTCGGGTCTGAGCCATCGACATGAAGATCTGAGCGAGTTGTGTTCACCAGAGTGAAGCCTGTTGTTTCTGTAAGTTCAGTTGAGATAGGAAGACAATATTTGGCTCCGCATTCCTCCGCAAGAAAGTATTTTACTATGTGGTTCTAGAGGGAAGTCTGGGATGATGATAAGTGCCTACAGTTGCAATGGTTTGTGGTTTGGTGGTCTGCAAGCTATCTTTCTTTTATGACAGTTGAAGACAGTAAAGTTCATGTACTTCGGTGAGAAGATTCCTATGAATAAAGTGGTTAAGGTTTGTGTGGTTGCTCCTGATGATTATAGCATGCTTGTGGATGTCTCCTAATCATGTTCTTATCTGGACTTTGGTCCGTGTTAAGAAATTGAGATGGTGTGTGAAGATTGTTCCCAGATAACATAGCGTGTAACCAATCTTGGTCGACTTGGTTGATCCCAGTGATTACCGAGATCTCTAGAAGATTGTGGAAGCGTGTTGTGGCGTGGAAGATCGTGTTTTAGTTTCAGGTAAGGCATGGCGTGATCCGCATTTCATTCCCTTTGCATGATGTTGTAATAGGTCATGATCTATTTTGTAAATGTTTGTAATACCAACCTTGAAGATTATTCCAATGGTTGATGCCGACCTTGATGATCATTCCAAGGTTGATGTAGTGTATAAATACTTGTAGCTGAGTCATGGAAAAGTTGTCCTTGAGCGAAAATGATAATATATTAAGAAAGGTCCAAAGGTAGGGCAAAGAAGAGGAAGAGGAAAGAAGAGGAAGAGCATAGCAGAGGATGAGCAGGGCAGAGGAAGAGCAGAGCTGAGGAATTGTTTATTCACAATAGAGAAAGGTGTTGATCATGGCAGTGAATCTGGCAGTAAGCCACCAGTAGGGTTTAACAACCCTTAT
The DNA here is from genome assembly GCA_027924645.1 of Cunninghamia lanceolata. Lineage (NCBI taxonomy): Eukaryota > Viridiplantae > Streptophyta > Pinopsida > Cupressales > Cupressaceae > Cunninghamia > Cunninghamia lanceolata. Next base: position 9,628,180 of record BSBN01000082.1, read on the forward strand.
TGTAATCTTGCTAGGTTTAAGGTTGAGGCAGTGAGCCTTCTATACCTAGTTGTTCCTCATGACAGTAAGCTAGTATGTTTATGCCCATGGGGTGACCAAGCCTGAACATCACTATTTCAAGATTGTAATATATATTGAGAGTTAATCCTCTCCATGGTTTTTCCCCACCTTGGGGTTTTCCACATAAATCTGGTGTCTCTTTTGTTTGATGTTGCTTCTATGGTTGAATTTTTGATTTCATGCTCTCATTGTTAAATCATAATAATTGTGGATAAGTGGTGAATGTTTAATTATAGAAAGTGTTCAAGTTTTCGTGACAATTGATTCACCCCTCCTCTCAATTGTTCGGCGCATATCAACAGAACTTGTGTCCATTGGATGATGGATGGATTTTTCAGACAAGGTCGAGCCCCATTGTGAAAGGGCCACGTAGTTGTAATGGGTTGCAATTTTTGTGATGGAGCATGGATTAGATCTTCGTGTTTTTGGCAAGGAAGACATTTCTTTAGAAATGGTGCGCATCATTATCGAATGTCGGCTAATAATACCCTATTCTCAAAATCTTCTTTGCAAGGGTAGGTCCACTAGAGTGTGTGCCACATATACCTTCATATACCTCTTGTAAGGTTGTTTATGCTTTTGGAGAATTGAGACACCTTAGAAGGGTACCGTCAAGACTCTTTCGATATAATGTGTCGCCGATAAGGGTGAAACGGGAGGCTTGGCAGATGAACTTTTGATGTTGGGCGGATGATAGGTTGGGTGGAATGATATTGTCATGGAGATAACTGTAGATGTCTTGATACCAAGGGGAAAGGGGACCAACAATGTGGCATACTAATTCGGGTTGTGGAACATCATAAACTGGCATCTGTAACTCTTCTATGAGGAATTCACACCTCTGACTATTTTTCTGTATGTCTACCAGAGAACCAATGGTGGCCATGACATATGCTGCTTTGTTGTGAAGCCTCAGGTCTTGCTCAAATTGGATTTTATGGAAATATTCTTTGAAGTCATCTACCATCCTTTTGTAAGGTAGGAGCTTGTCATCCTTTGTCTTGTATTCATTATTGACCTATTTTGTGACCAATTGGGAATCACCATAGACCGTGATCTTTTCTATTTCCCATTGGATCACCATGCAGAGTCTGTGATGAGTGCCTCATATTCTACTACGTTGTTGGTACAAGGAAATGTTATTTTGTATTATTTCATAATGCAATCTTCTTGTGGGGTGACAGAGGATTCCTGCCTCCAATCCACGATGTGTGTATGATCCATCAAATTATATTTTCCATTCTGATGTGGGCACAATTGTGAGGATGGACTCATCTGCAAATTCTGAGAGAAGCGGATGTTCTGTTGGGATTGGTGCATCGACTAGCTAATCTGCAATGATTTCCCCTTTTACATCCTTTCTTTCTGTATATTCGATGTCAGACTCGCTGAGGATCATCACCCACTTAGCCATATGTCCTATAAGAGCTACTCGGGACAATAAGTACTTTAGGGGATCTATCTTTGCTATGAGCTTTGTTTTGTTGTTGAGCATGTAGTGTCTTAAGTTTTGAGATGTAAAGACGATTGCAATGCATGCCCTTTAAATAGGTGTGTAATTGAGCTCATATCCCACTAAGGTATGACTGATATAATAGATGCCTCTTTCTTTTCCTTGATAATCATGTGCTAACAATGCCCCTATTGCTATCTCTGTTGTCGAAGTGTAGAGTAATAGAGGTTGTTCTTGCTTTGGTGGTATGAGAACTAGAGGTGTAGCGAGATATTCCTTCAATTGTTCAAAGGACTTTTGACAATTCAAATCCCATATAAATGTCACATCTTTGTGAAGGAGATGTTGAAATGGTTGGCATTTATTAGCTAGCTGTGCTATGAAGTGTCTTATAGATTGGAGTTTATCTTAGAGGGTATGTAGTTGGTTCAGATTCTTTGGTGGAGGCATTTCGACTATAGCTTTTACTTTGGTTGGATCCACTTCTCTGGCTTGTCGTGACATAATGTAGCCAAGGAGTTTTCCTTAGGTAACTCTGAGAACACACTTCTTTGGATTGAGATGCACATTATATTCTTCTAGCCGGTCAAAAATTTTAGCTAGCACTTGTGGGTGTTCCTCTCTTGTTTTTGATTTTCCCAATAGGTCATTGACATAGTCTTCCATAATGCTATGAAATAAGTCATGGCCCTTTGGTAGGTTGCTCCTGCATTCTTGAGGCCGAAGGGCATGACAACTCAGCAGTAGGCTCCCCATGGACAAATGAATCATGTTTTATGTTGGTCCTCTTTAGCTATCTTGATTTGGTTATACCCTTAAAATCCGTCCATAAGTGACAACATTTCATGCCCAACTGTTAAATCGACTATGATGTCGATGTTTGGTAAAGGAAAGTCATCCTTGGGGCATGCTTTGTTGAGGTCTTTGAAATCCATACATATGCAGATGCCCCCAGTGACTTTAGCTATAGGCACAATGTTTGATACCCATTTAAGATAATCAATAGGTCAGATAAATCCCACATCTATGAGCCTTTTGAGCTCATCCTTGACAAGCAATGCAACTTGGGGATTCATTTTTCTCAACTTTTGTTTGACCGACTTTGCATCGGGATGTACTGCAAGATGATGGACCACTAATGTTGGATCTAACCCAGGCATGTTGGATTACGTCCATGCAAAGTTGTGGCTTCATTCTTTGAAGAACGCCAAGAAGGCCTCTTGTTTTGTTGGTGTGAGGGAGGTTGCTTGAAAAGTGTTTTTTGGTGATTCTTCTATACCAAATTTCATCTCTTGAGATTCTTCCAGAAGGATTGGTGATCTTTCTTGGTAGAGCTCTGGGACTTTGGGAAGGTCCATTCTCTCATCTCCTAGTGCCTTGAGGAGGTTTTCACCAGGAGATACGTCCTTTATTTTACTTTTGTATCATCCGAAAGTGGCACATAGTGGTTTTCATTAGGGGATGCATTTTTTATTTGTATGTTTTTGTGAAGAGATGTGGAGGTCTCCTTGAATAAGTAGATGTGTTGAGTTCTATGATATATCTAGCTTTGTGATCTCCTAGTGGTATATGTTCTCTAACCCCCATAAATTCAACAACGGCTTCATCATTTTGTGCGACATCCATGACTGAAGATCCTTGTTGGTCCCAATTGATAAGTTGAGGATAAACGAATGGAAGGTCGTTGAATGGTGATGGTGTGGTTGAGAGGCTATAAATGGTGCAAATGGAGGATTTGAATAGTTTGGCAAAATTCTCAAAAGAGTCTTGATAATCTTCTTCATTAGTGTTCTCGATTACATGAAAGGCTCTAGCAACCTTACTTAAGATATATTCAAGTTCTGTGGGGGTAGACTCTTGTTTTCCGTATCCCAAACCTTGATGATAGGGATTCTTAGTAGCTTGAATTGGTTCAAGGATCCCTTTCTCATGAAGGCCCATACTGCCTTGTCCTTTGTAACCCATGTTCTTGATGATATCAAGACCCTTTCCATACTTTTCGGTAGGTAGGATAGGAGCCTTTTGTTCTTCATCTTCATCTCTATATAATCATGATGACACATCTTCTAGGATATCTTGTTCCATTAGGTGTCTTTGCTCGAAGATTTGAGATTATTTGCATTTGATAACAACCATAGAGATTTCTTTTGACTTAGGTTTACCAAATGCTTTGGGGGATGCCGGAATTTGTCCTACACAAAATGCACCGTTTAGGTTGTATTCACCACATCCCATATCACTGACTTGGATCTTGATCTTGGGTGGTGGTGAGGGTTGAGAGGTGGATGCGATATTGGATGGATCAATGTAATTAGTGGAGGGTTTTGGATTATTGTCAGAGGTGGATGGTTTAATGTTGTTATTATATGGGCAAAAGGTTTTTTCATGTCCTTCCAAGGAGCTGTAGTTTTGGAATAGATGGGGATCAACATATATGGTAACCTCGGTCCCATTGTAGGGGAATTTAAGGCATTGGTGGAAAGTGGAGGGGACAACCTTCCCTAGAACATCCTCAGTATGGGTGGCCAAGGAGGATGTTGTAGGGAAGATCAAGATCAAGTACTTGGAACTTTGTCTCCAATATCTTTTTTCTAACTTGTATTGCAAGTTTTATAGTCCCTTCAGATTGTCGCTCTGTGTCATCATATCCTTTGATGGTTATACTTTCACTTGAGTCTACAACCACATCAGAGTATCCCAAGTGTTTTATTAATTTGAGAGTGTAAAGATTTAGGCCAAAACCACCATCTATTAAGACTCGTTTGATGGTATGTTTGTGGATGCAAACTTCGATACGCAAGGCTTCATTATGAGATGAGTTGGAAGCGGGGAGATCTTGTTCAGAGAATGTTAGGTGATGTGGCGAGGAAAGGTGTCCCACCATGGCTTGGAATTGGTTCACATTCATGTCATTAGGGATGCGTGTTTTCATCAAAGCTTTGTCAAGGACTTCCTTCTGACAGGGTGATGTGTGAAGCAATTCAAGAATGGATATTTGGGCGAGGGTTTTACCAAGGTGTTTGAGGAGATTATATTTGTTGGTGGGTGGGATGTTTGTCGATGTGGAGGTGGTAGCTTGGTCCTTAGTTTGGGGCCCTCGAATGGATATGCAGCCATGACGAGTGGTGACGACACAATTGGGGGTTTTAGCTCATATGGTGATAGTGGCCACATGATTAGGATATTCTTCTATGTGACCCACAATGGAGTCGAAAGGAGGGGGAACAACATGGTATGCTTGATTGGATGTGGAGGCCTTTCCTTTGTTATGGTTGGGAAGTGGATCCTTGTAAGCTCCTAAGTTCTCATTGGGTGATCTTTTGGGAGGTACATCAATTGTAATGTCACCACGATCTGAAAGATCTTGTATACAAATTTTCAACCTCATGCAATCAGATGTTTTATGCCCTTTTACATGATGGTATTCACAATAGGCATTTTTGTTAAACCATGAGGGTTTGAATTGATAATCATCGTAAGGACAAATGGCGGATAATATGATTAAGTCAGCCTTTAGAAGGTTTCTCAAGATATTTTCAATTGGTTCACCTAGAGGTGTGAATCTTCTTTTGGGTGCATTAGTTTGTCTTGGTTGACCTTTAGGAATGCTGACATTATTGTTTCTTGTGGATGGGTTAGATGGTGTGGGGGTTTGTATGTTTTGGATGTTCTTGACATCAGTCAGACCATCGTTGAGAGTGGTTTTGTTTTTGCCCCAAAAATGGGGCTTGTCATAGGATTGCTTGTTGTTGTTGGATATATTGGTGTTGTTGTTGACCTTGTTTCTATTGTCATTGTTCTCTTTGTAAATTTTGATAGCTCCTTTCACGATAAGGGCTTGTTTAATGGTAGTGCCTTTATCAATGACTTCTTCAAATGTTGAGGCACATTGGATTTGGAGATGGAAGACCATCTCTTGGTTAAGGTTTGTGACAAACATGTTGACCAATTGTTTCTTAGGGATTGGCCATGGAAGCTTACTTGCGAGACTTCTCCATCGTTGCAAGAAGGTAGTGAAGGTTTCCCCATTATTTTGTTTTGTGTTGCAAAGGTCTGTCATTGATATTTTATGTTCCAAATTATAGGAGAAATGATTAACAAATTTCTTTGCAAGTTCATGAAATGTTTTAATTCCCTAGGGAAGGTGTGCAAACCATTCGGTGGCTTGTCCTCTTAAGCTTCGAGGGGGAAGTCTCATGAGATAGGTGTCATCGTAAGAGACTTCTAAGCAAGTGATGTGAAATTCCCTTAAGATGTTCTCTAGGGATTCTTTCATTCATGGTTCTTGGTGAATGTATTTGATGGTGATATCTTGGCAGTCAACACGGTCTAGAGCATTTAATTTAAATAACGTTAAAAATATTAAAGTTAAATTAAAGATTTAACTTTAGCGTTATTTAATATTATTAAAGTGAGTTTTGGAGCGCTTGGGAGACATAAGGTAAAGTTAAAATACATTAAATTTAATTGTTTAATGTTGGAGCACTCAACATAAGGGATGAAAAGGGATTTTAACAAAGTAATTTTTTATTCCCCATGAAGGGCGTGAGGGCTTGAGAGGAAAATAAAAGGCATTGTGAGAGCTCATTTTGACATACACATATAATATTTTGATGGGAAATGTTGTTGGTTTGAACAATGAATTTGCAAGCTTTGTGATGATGAAATCCCTCATAGAGAACAACAATTGCGATGGTGAAAGATCCTCCCTGATTGTTATGTTGGTAGTCTCATTGTATGAATTACACTTGATCTTATTTGCATAAGTTGTAGGATTGTCGTAGAGAGTTTCCTTTGCAAAATATCAAAGATTCAACGAATGGTATTTTGATTAGGACATTGAAGAATATGATGTTGTGATTGAAGGCAGATTTGAGGTGATTTCATTGTTGTTTTAGTGGATTTGTAACCCTCATACAGGCCGTACAACTAATGTACCTAGACGTGAGGATTCTAGAGTAGGCCACCTAGGGTTTGGGACCCCAAACTACTTATTTGGAGGTGCCTTGGGATTGTATGTTGTTTGGAGTTTTGAAGTAGGAGAAACTAGGGTTTGTTGCATTTGGAGGTAGATTTATGCTTTCAAATTGCTATAATATTTCATATCAGACCTGCTATATAAAATAACAAATGGGTATGTTTGATTTTACATTGTAATAACGTTTCAACAACTGGGTATCTTTAGTTTTGATGATATATTGCATTTTCAGTTTATTGCTGATTGTGGGTACTTCTTAATATTACATTTGAAGAGTTATTTTAGTTCTTTATTATTGCAAAATATATATTGTGAAACACACCTTCTGCATCTTCGTCTTCTTCTATTAAACACTACAAATCAGAAGAAGAAAAAAAAAAGCAAGGGTGTATGTTATAGTGGTATCAAATCAAAAGTATCCTGCCATCCTAGAGGGTTTATTGAGAATAGGGACATGGCAATGGAATGAGTAATGCAACCACCTTTTACTCATCATTATATTCTGAGAAGAAACATGTCATCCAAATTTTGTAGTTCAAATAGAGACTGGTAGATTTGCACGTGTTAACATGGGTGACAGAGAACAACATGAACCAAGCACCACGGAGATGGTACATGGTCTTACTAGAGGGCAACGAGAGTTACAATAGAGTTTATCTCAGATGGTGCCATTAATGAACGAACATATGTTCGGAAATAGCAACAATGGTGGGAACAATGCATGGAGCAATAGGGAAACAATGGTGGTAATAATGGGCACGAAAGGAACACCCTGAGAGAGGGATAGAGCATGTGATAGAGATGGAGGAGGGTGCCAAACCAGTGATTACTACACCTTACAGACATCCTGGGTATCTTTGGTTTTGATGATATATTGCATTTTCAATTTATTATTGATTGTGGGTGCTTTCCAATATTACATTTGAAGAGTTATTTTAGTTCTTTATTATTACAAAATATATATATTTTGAAACACACCTTCTACATCTCCGTCTTCTTCTATTAAACACTACAAATTAGAAAAAAAAAAACAAGGGTGTGTGTTACATGATTACTACTCCCACTCTACTATGCAATTTGTGTTGTCATTATTACTAAGGTATTTTTCATTAAACATCCCCGTGATAAACCAAACCATCTTAGAAACTTGTGGTAGGGGGTTAATGGAATTTTTTGGGTTCATTTTCAAGGCTTTATATAACATGGGGGGAAGTGACTCCATGTGCCAAAAAGAATAATCACCGAGAAGGTCGACAATCTTGTTGTCTTCTCTATAAACATGGAAGATATTAATACTTTTGGAATAACTTTCGCAACTCCTTAGTGCTATCAATAGTGTTTCTGTAAGACCAATGAGGAATAACCTTTGAGCTTAACATGCCAATTATGATTTTTGAGTCCCCTTCCATCACAATATTGGTGATGTTTTGATAAAGTAAAAGCTCGGGAGAGGGTCTGAACCCAATACATAAGGAGGCCCCCAGGGCAGATACAACAAGTCTCATGAGAAATGAAACAACAAAAACAACACAAGCACAACAAACCTGCTGTAAAATAGCAAAACCAACAAAAAGATCTACAGAACAGATCCAGAGCTAGTAAATATGACTCCCTAGACCCTAGGATGCAGAGCATCAATAGATTTGGGGAGTCCTTCTTTTTTTGGACCACTTTCCAGAAGACCTCCGAGTCAAAATCCTCAAAGTGAGGTGAGGGGATCCTCACCTGACGTCGCAACTATAGAGGTCATGCATAAAGAAGCCAACTCAGAAGCAAGGGGAACCAAAGGCACAATAGGTTCCAATGTTGGAGTAAATCAGGCTTGATTAGACAGACCAACTTCAGGTGCAGTCACATCCGCCAACACCCCCTTAGGCACCATAGGAGGAATGAGTAGAGTATCCTAGGAATGCTTGTCCTCCTAGGAGGACCCAGCCTCTAGAGAAGCACTAATAGTCAAGTGATCATCATGCGAATTTTTCCACCAAGTTGTCAGACCCTTGCAGCGAGAGTGAGGACAACTGGATGCCAAGTGACCAATAGAAAAACATTATCTGCATCTGAAGGGGAGACCCTCATAATCTAACTATTTTGTCCAAGGCCTTTCCCCTACCATAAAAACATCTCCATGGAGGGGTTTTGAGATGTCTATATCTACCAGGATGTGAGCAACCGTAGAGTGACCCATAAATGTGGTAGTGGAATCTACTTTCAAGAAGCGACCAATAGCATTACCAATTCCCTCGTAGCATGAAGTCTCCTAATACTGGAGAGGGAGATTCAAAAGTCTAACCCATATTGGTCTGATATTAAGTGGCTCAGTAAGAGGATTGAAGGAAAGAGCCCATGGCTTGATGTAGAGAGAATGCTCACCCCACGTCCAAACCATGTTGTCAAGCACTAAATCTCATTCATTCGTAGAAGAAATGGTCACAATGAAGAATTTCCTTGCACGGGGGAAGAGCTCAATCTTTCCCTCCACAAAGGGCTTCCGAGATTACCAAACCCAATTTTGGAGGTCATGAATCTAGGGTCATAATCTATTGAATTTGCAAATCACTTGGTGATTCAGATAAAAAATCTCATTCTCTAAAATGTTCAGGTTGCACACCACCACTGGGGAAGAGTAGGCACAATGTCCGAGAGATCCCACACTGAGATGGGCAGCGTCTCAGAGAAGGATGGGCTTGAGAACCTGAACTCACAACCTCCAAAAATTATTTTTGAGGGTGGACTTGAGCCTTTGCACCAGTTGCATTTGCGTAGGGTGGATCACTATTTGGTGGATCCTTCGTAGGCAAGGAACAAAATCCCACAGAGACTCCAGGAAAAATGGCACACAGGTCTAGAGGGATCTACACATTTGTGACTGGGATGCCACTGCTGGAGGGGAATCGACCAGTTGGAAACCCCATATCTATAACACCTTTTAGGCTGTTCTTGGGTGTAGGAACCATTCAAAATACTGTTGGGTGGGAGTCGGTCGAGAGATGCCATTATTTCCATGAGTTTGTTTTGCCCACAATATTGGTGATGTTAAGGTTCCCAGCCACAACTAAACCATGGAGAGCCATTGAAGCTTCAACGTAGTTATTTTTTTAGACTCCGATGATCTTAGCAAATGTTGCGATGAATTCCAATTTGTTCCTAAGCATACTACCTCTAGCAACATGCTTAGGGTTACCTTTAGAGGAACCACTGAAGTTCAGTTTAACCCAACTCGGATTAGGGGGGTGCACACTGTTTCTTCTTTTTAAAATTTCGGTGTTATCCGCATTATCCAAATTTTGGATTGGATGTTCCAGTTGGTAGCAATTTTCTTCTCAATAATAGTTGGGAGTTTTTAGGTCTTTTAATTTAGGAAGAACAAACAATCTCTTATATAGCCTAACAAATTTTTACAAGAAACACATTCTAGGTCCTACATTTGTTTCTAAAAACTTGATTATTCTTTCCTTCTAGATGCTTTAGCAGATGTGAGGAAGGGCTTGCTTTCACATTCTATAATAGTAGGGTGACTGAAAGGAGGAATCCAACTAGTTTCCATCATCCTAATATCCTTAGGCCAGACCCATTGAGTTTTGAATATTTTCAAGATAGCTTGTATGATATTCCAAGCACATGGGAATTCAATTGGTAGATTAATGGATACTTCAACTTATTTGCATAATATATATTTGTATGCTAGATTAAAGCCTCCTTTTTTTAGGTTATCAATTGTGAGTATCCTTTCCTTGCAGGTGGCCCACCAGAAAAAAAAAAAACCAATCTTAGGGATGTGGTTGTGATTCAATATAAAACTCTAATTAAAGTCAAGACTCAAAGAATCTAGAAGAATATTGAATTTATATTTGATTGAATAGTTATCACCAGGATCTACTATCCACATAATTTCATCTTGTTTATGTAAAAGATTAAATTTGCAAGAATTGATTTTGGTGATTAAATCATTCAAAGCAGTTGAGTCCAATGTACTTGGCATACTTGTGGAGATCTTCCATGAGGTAGCCTACCTATCATGGTTTTAATAATCTTTAATGTACCTTCCAAATCTTTCACAAAACTCTTTGATCTGAGCACAATGAAATGAGATCTCAAGAGGCATATGAGAAATCCAAAGATCCTCCTAGAATCGGGTGTTCTCTCTATTGCCCACTTTCCATCTTATGCTTTTTCTTAACAACTATTTAGACTTTATAATATTGTTCTATATAGTTGAGCCCCTAGGATACTGGGCAAATAAATGAGAGATAGATCATCTTGATTGTTCAAATATTTACCTTCATTATTTTGTTCCACTCATTGTTGGACGTCATGAGTTTCCAACCAATTTTTTCTATCAAGGTCTTGTTCATACCCTTAATTTTTCAAAGCCCCAATTCTCCATATTTCTTAGGGAGGGAAACACTATCCCAAGCCACCAGGGAGAGGCTTTGCTTATCCTCCATCCCTAACTAGAAGAATCATTTTTGTATTTGTTTCACTTTTTCAACCAAGAAGCAAGGGATTTTAAACAAAGATAGCAAGTACGTTGGGATGCTTTGAAGAAAAGTCTTTTGAAGTTGCAGTTTACCAACTTGGCTTAATATTTATTCTTTCCAGGTTGCCAACTTCCTCTAAATTCTTTTTATTAAGCAATTTTAGATTGTATTTTGAATTTTCCCAAACTCAAGGGCATTCCCACATAGGTAGTTGGAAGTTGATTTATGTTTCTACCTAAGGTAGCAACAATTTAGTTATGTAAAGCTCGATTGGTATTAAAGAAAAATACCCCAGTTTTATCTAGGTTGATTTGTTGTTTTGAAACTTTTGCATATTATGAAAGAATATTTTTCTAGCCTTTGGCTTCATCTATAGTGGCTATCTCAAGAAGGATGGTGTCATTAACAAATTGTTGATGAATAATATTTTCTAGTAACACATTATGGAATGCGCATGCGAGGAGAGGTTTGTTGAACGCGTGACTGTTGTTCATGAGCACGAGAAATGTGAGTGTGTTGATGGGTGGGTTGCAGGTCTCAACTTTTTCGCTTCTCTATCTAAAATAAATACCGGTAACAAGTCGTCTGAATGTGTTGTAGGGGTTAAGGGAGGATTAGGGTCATCTGATCCCGCTTTGCTTGTTGGAAGTGATAAGGATCCGTTAGATCTGGCCCCCGCTGGAAACAACTCTTTGGTTTAGGTGAACAGAGGTTCCAAGCACTGCTCTGTGGATCTTGGCCACCCTCAAAAATCATTTATTGAAGCTGTCAATAGCTCGAGAACTCAGGCATGCCCATCATAGGCTAGGGTTAGGTCATGTGCTCGTTCTGCTCTGGTGGTGACATGTGGCCCTGAAGTCTCAGATAATGAGGAGGTTTACCTTAAGCACGGAGTGATATGCAAATTCAATGGTTTATGGCCTTCTCTCGCTTATCTACACAACTAGGTTAGGGATTCATGGAAACCCTTTGTGGAGGGTGAGATAGAGCTTTATCCCAATGCTAGGTAATTTTTCATTGCGACCTTTGCTTCCATAGAGGAGTGGGACTTAGTGCTGGATGGTAGGGTTTGGTTGTGGGGTGAGCATTTGTTCTCCATCAAACCTTGGGCTTGATCCTTCAACCCACTCACTAAGCCACTTAATATCATACTAATATGGGTTTGACTTCTGAATCTCCCTCTTCAGTTTTGGGAGGATTCTTGCTATGAGGTCATTGGTAACACTATTGGTCGTTTTTTGAAGGAAGACTCTACAACCTCAAATATAGGGCATACAAAAGTTGCTTGCATCTTAGTGGATATTGACATCTTTAAACCCCTCCATGGAGATGTAGTGTTGATGGTAGGGGAAAGGCCTTGGATGCAATAGTTAGACTATGCGGGCCACCCTTTTAGGTGTAGAAGATGTTTCTCTATTGCTCACTTGGCCTTCGGTTGTCCTCACTCTCAATGTAAGGGTGTAGTAACTTGGTGGAATAATGTACTCATTGATCATCTGACTGTTATCACTTCCTCAGATGATGGTTCCTTCTAGGGGATGACTCTTCTCAGGAAACCTTGCCTGTTCCCTTGCAAAACTTAAGGGTGTGTTGGCAGATATGGTTGTAGCTAATTCCTTTTCATTCGATCATGTCGGGTCTCCTTTGCTGACTCCCATTATTTCTTTGGCTCCTGTTCGTGGCCAAACTACTACTTCATCAGTCCCAGTCATATCTTCAGTTCTACTTGCTTTTGGATCAGCTTCTTTGTGTGAGGCTTCTTTGGTTGCGACATTTGGTGAGGATCCCCTCGTCTCACCCCGCTCTTAGGACTTTGACTCAAAACATTCATGGATTGTGGTCCAACGTAGAAAGAAAGGACTCCTTAAAGTTGTTGTAGATTTGTGCCCTAGGGCCAAGGGAGTTAGATGTGCTTGTTTAGGATCCAGTGTTGTTTAGTTCCCTTATTTGATTTTTTTGTTTTTCAGCAAGTTGTGTGTTGTTTGGTAACATGCTTTTATTTTTCTGTTGTTAGTATGTTGCTTGTGCATTGTTTGGGTTTTCCTTTGGGCTGTTTGTAAAGGGATCAACACCCTTTTTTTGCTGCTTATCTTAATAAAAAAGAAATTGTTGATGAGAGCTAGGATTTAGAGTTGAAGTTGGTTTGAAACCTTTTATGTTGTCTTTACTGATATTTTGGAATATGTTTTTTCCTAGAAACTTGGCCAAAATGATGAATATGTAAGGAGATGAGGGGTCTTCTTGTCTTAGGCCTCTTTTAGAGGCAAAAAAGCCATTGGGAGAGCCATGATCTCTAAAAATATAGGTGTGGTGAAACAACTCTTCAAGAGGTTCAAGATTTTATTATAAAAAGCCAAATTTTTGTAAGACTTTTAGTAGAAAATCTCAGGAAACTTTATCATAGGCTTTAGAGATGTCCAATTTTAATTCCATGGTATCCTTCTTACTTTTATCCATGGTATGAAGTTTCATGGACAAAAATAACATCTAGGATTTGTCTATTTGGGACAAAACCACTTTGATTAATGTAGATAATTTTATCTAAGAGCGGTTGAATTCTTAGAACTAATAGTTTCGCTAAAATTTTCTAGAGCATGTTCCATTGACTTATATGACATAATTCCTTCATTTTTTTAGCCCCCGTCTTCTTGGGAATGAGGACCAAGAAAGTTTATTGATTTCCTTCAAGATACTCCTTGAATCAAAGAATTCTTGAGCTGCTTTTGTTACATCTTGTCCAACAATATCCCAAGGAAGAAATCAAGGGGGAATCCATCAAGGCTCTAGGCTTTGAAGGGGGTAAAAGAGAAAAATTGCTTTAACTTAATCGGAAATATCTCGACCCATTTCCTCAATATCACTTGGAGAGAGAGAGAGAGAGAGAGAGAGAGAGAGAGAGAGAGAGAGAGAGTCTTAGATTGGTTTGTGCTAGGGGTAGAATTGAGCAAATTTCAGAAGAATCTTAACCTCCTTTTGAATTTCCTTTTCTTTTGAGATTTTTGTCCCATCCTCGATCAACTCTGAGATTCTATTATTTTTTCTATACTTCAGGATTCACTGATGGAAGAATTTTGTGTTCCTATCCCTAGTTTTAAGCCTTTGGATTTTAGTTTTTGTTTCCAAAAGATTCTCTTTTTCTATAATATTGTGAAGATTGTGGAGAATTTCCTTTTTGTCAAATATCTTCTGGAGCTCCATTAGTGTCCATTTCATGTTGGATTTCCTAAAGTTTTTGTTTGACCTGCATCTTTTGCTCAAATATCTTACCAAAAGAGTGCTTATTCCAAAATTTTATGTTCCTCTTGACATTTTTAAGTTTGTTGATTAGTTTAAACATAGTTGTCCCTTTCACCTCATAATTCCACCATTTCTCAATGAGATTTTTTATGTTAGGATGGAAGGTCCACAGAGAGAAAATGAGAAAAGGAATAAACCCTTGGGAAGGGCACTTACTTCCACACTCCCTTTAACTCTAAAACTCTCCTTTTAGAGCTTGTCCATCTGCAAACTAGCTCTATGTTAGGATGCATCCCAAAAATTATCCACTAGTGCATTATCTATTTTAAAGATAAGCATGTCAATGGTTCGGTCCTCAATCTTCAAGGACATGTCTTCCTCTAAAGAACTATTTAAACAATAACCCTTCCTCTCCAACTTTAGGAGCAGGCGATTTGAAAAGATCCGTCCAAGGAATTGTGTCCTAGATTTTATTCTGTTTAGCCTTTTCCCAGATAGACTCCCTAGTCGATGTAGGTGAGGACCCATAGAGGTACCCCACCTCCATGCTCGCCATTTATAGTAGCAGAATTTTCTTGCTTGAACCGTGGAGAGCGCATTTTCAAAAGTATACGATATAATCTTGATTATGTTGATTTACTTGGCCCTTGTTTATTTTTGCATTGTAATTCCTCAAACTTTGTATTTTTTAAATATTTTGTACTCATGTTGACATTTCTTAGTTGTTTTTGACTACTTATGCAATGCGTGATAACAATTTATATCTTACAATAATGGGGGTAATCTTAATCCAACAAAGTTCATATTTTTCTTCTTTGGGCACCTCTTAGAAATGGCTTTAACCAACTTGTCTATGCCTCAAATCTAGTCTTGTGCTTTAACCATACATTTCATAGTTTTCTAAATAGTTTTAAATTTGTAATTTTTTTATAACTCGAGCTAAATTGCAAGCTACACATTTTGTAATATGCTGTTCATGTTTTGACATTTTTTGCCCAAATTTGATAAAGATTAATAATCTTTTGCTTTATGTAAATGTGATAAAATAGTAGTTAAATAAAACAACATTTGTGATTTGATGGTTCAACTAGCTTGGAAAACTATATATTTCCTTGTAAACTTTTATACTTGGCATTATAGAATCGTTTGGTGTGACAAAGCACCATAGGCAATGGGCAAAGTGTATTTATGTGTTTATCAATATCCTCATTATAACCATTAACTAAAGGACCTCAACATTTAATTAGTGGGGAAAATAAGTGCTAATCCAAAGAGAACATCAAATATTCTTTTGATTTTTTTGAAAAATTAATGTTTTTGGATTGAAAATTTCATTTATCATTTTCCATTGATCCAACATTTTTATAAATTTTATATATGTTTTTAATAATAAAACCTATGTTAGGAAAATCTGGTAATTAGTTTACAATAGTTAAGTATTGAAGCCATGCATCCATCCCAAGCTGCAATATTTATGATAATAATAACATAAATAATTAGGATGTACTACATACAACAACCATAAACTATAGAAAGCAAACAAATGAAATTAGGATGTACTACCAAATTTCAAAGATGACTTTAAAATTTGAAATGCAAATATCAAAAGCGGTTCATGTGCTTGTAAGTTTTAAATATTAGACTCCATTCCATGTCTTGATTTTGAAGGCCTTTGTAAGGGATGAGTTTTTTCCAAGCGAATGATTCAGTTTGTCCCCTCGAAGCATCAATGGATCATTATAGAGAAAAATTCTCATGTTAAATCTTCAATTTGAAGTAGGTTTGTTCCAACTTCTTGTAGATTTCCTTAAATATCATTTATTATCAACATTCTATGAGGGCACATCTCTAGGGTCTTGGATGAAGTCCCAACGCCCTTAGAACTTGGGGATTTCAAGGGGATGTCTCTTTTTTAGAACTGCATAGCCTGCTCTATTTGGTGCATAAAAATTTAAAAATTTAACTGGTAAGGAAATAAATGGTAAAAATCTCTAAAAAGGTATAAGAGGGAGGATTGTCATTTCAAATTCAGCAGATTGCATTCACTTTTTAATAATTTAGTGATTTTAATTTATTTTTTATTTAAATAACTCATTCCTCACCATTGGCAAAATTCTTTTTATCCTTGAAACCACATACAAACATCTACACACTCTCCCATCCAAAAAATTGAAAGAAACATTGATTAGTACATACCGCTTGATTGATAGGGAATGGTGTTAGCATTAATAATAATGGTTACTGTTGTACCATGCCATAATAGTACAAATGGGGGCACTTACAAGATAAAGGTGTCATATATCTTAGTTATTAAGTAGATATGATTTTTTTACACACTATAAAAATTAGTTTGAGAGTTTTTAGAACCAATTGTATAAGATTTTTCACATTAATTTATCTCATCTTAATAATAAATCACTGAAAAATGCCAATATAAAAAATTACATGTTTAATTTCAAAAGCTTTCTAAGTAATAAGAAATAAGTCTTACCAACTATCCACTTAACAATACTCAAAAACACAAAGAATAGTGAGTGTTTGTAGGGATCACAGGTTGCTAGGCTTAGCTGTGCCGAAGGTTGCTCCTTCTCCGTGCTAGCGTCTTCGTCGTGTGTTTTTGTTGTAGAACAACCCGCAGCTCTCTCGCATTGGAGGAGAGGTTGCTTTGCTTTGTTTGTGGGCCAAATCCTATGTGTCGAACGTTTTGGGTTCTGGCAGGGATGCGCTTAGCCCTTCTACAAATGATTTCCTTTCTCATGGGCCCGCAGTGTCCCCTAACTACGTCACGTTGGGGGGTTGAAGATTCCATTGGGTCCATTGGAGTCTCCACAGCTTAGGCGAAAGGCTTGCGTGAAGGTATTAGGGCTAGGGTAGAAGTCTCTATTGCCCCTTGCCTAGGTGAAGAGCACAACATTTTGGGCTTAGTCCAAAACCCTCTTGTTGAGGCTATTTTAGGTGAATGTCTATCTGAGATCTTGTCAGGGGACATAGTTTCTCTTGCACATGCCATGGAAGAGGGACATATTCCTCTTCTTTCTATCCCAGATTGTAGCATTGATAGAGTTGCTCTCAGGTTCAAGGATTCACTAGTTGGGAGATTTGTGGAAATCGTCCCAATATTGACGTGGTTAGAAGATGGGCTCTTCATAGATGGAAGCTTAGTGGCTAGGTGGAGATTGTGGCCATGTTGAATGACTTCTTCCTGTTTTCTTTCACAAACCCTAAAGATTGCACAAGGATTCTTTGGAAGCCCCTTGGTTATAGGGAAAGAATAGCTTATATCTCAAAAAAGTGTTTGTTTGGTTTCAACCCCGAGAAAGAAAGGATCAACAAGTTTTTGGTTTGGGTCAAGCTACCTGGTCTGCCTTTGGAATATTGGGATGTGATCTTTATGGACATAGCCAACTCCTTTAGGCAATTCATAGTGATGGATGTGGTCGCCAAACTCAGAAAGCGATTGTTTGCTCATTTTTGTGTCTATGTGGACATTGAAAAGGAGCTCCCCTCTCATATTTCATTGCACTCCAAATTGGGAATTTGGGTGCAGTAGTTGGTTTTTGAGAATTCCATGGTTGTTTGTCATGGTTGCCACAAACAGGTCATGTAGAAGTGGAATGTCAAAGCAAAACCATCCCTCTCAATGGGGAGGCGGTCGAACCTTCGGTGGGTGAGGAAGATTGCGTGATCCCTTCCCCTTCTGAGGAAGTGTTGAAGGTGGTTAGCAAGGTGAAAGACCTTGAGGATCGTAGAGATGTTGTTGGGACTTAGGCTGCATTGGGTAGAGATAAAAGAGAATTGGGTTTGGGAACATCAAGTGATTCCTTTGTTGGATCATCAAAAAAGGGGAGATTTACTTGTAAGGATTTCAGTGTCAAGGAAAAAATCATTGGGGTAACCTAAAGATCTTTGGAGCAATTTTGATTCAAACCACCATGATTCATTGGGTTGGTTGATGGTCTATGTTGGTGTTCCATACGCCTTAGGTTGGTTGATGTTGTAGTGCAATCATAGTGGTGCTTGCGTCTTTTTTTAATCTCATCTAACTTCTTTGTACAAGGGTTTGGACTCTTTCAAAATCCCTATTTTACTATAATAAAAAATAACACTCACAAGTGCCCAAGAAAATGCAAGCGTTCTCATTTGTCACATTTAAAAAAACAAAGAAAAACCTTTAATGCAGTCTAATGATGATCGGTGTGAGGTCAATGTTTAAACAAGGAACAAATTTTCATTCTCTATATAGTTACGTTTTTCACTCTCACGAATGCATTGGATAAGGCAAACAGGTAATGCTAATCATTCAAAATTTAGATGAATAGCGGAGTTAAGTATCCAAAAATGTATCGTCACTCTGTAAAATTATGCGAGACCATTTTTATTATATTTTTTCCTTAGAAATATCTTTATCCTCGTTGTACTTCTTAATTTATATTTACCTCTATCTTTAGCTATTACTTTCAATACCAATATGGAATAAGCTTATGGCAATGCTTCAGGGGTTTAACAACTAGGTTTTTAAAATGATTTAATCCTTAAACCCCTAAATACTTAGACGTCCAAATATTTTAGACAAAATATAGAAGATAGATTTTAATTATTAAAATTATATGTACAATTTTTCATTTTAATGGATATTTATTTTATATTAATGAACATTTGTTTTGGTCTTATTGTTGTGATTAATTTAATATAATTTATATATTAGTATTTATGGAAGTTCAAAATTGATAACGGGATTGAATAAAAAATGAAATAATAAAGGAAAATATATTTTGAAGATGATCTCTAAAGGTTTTAAATAGTATTCTTGTTATTCAAGGCCACAAAAAAACATGATAGATGTGAGGCCATAGGAGCCACTAGGTTTGTGTCATTTTGCAGATCTACAATGTGAACTTGGAAGTTGGTTGAGAGAGAAAGGCATCTCGACTCCTCATAAGTTGAGTTTGGAAGGAATCAAGCAAATCTTTGAAGAGAAAAAAAATGTTCTCCATCTCATAATAGGTAGAGCATCTTAATACAAGATGTTTTTGGTATTGGAAAAAATGGGATTAGAGGGCTTGAACCCTTTACAAAAAACAACTACGAAGGCATATGGAGAGAGTCTCACAAGGAGTGAGATAAAGAACAACTAACACAATTTAAAACAATAAGACCAACAAAAAGCTAAAGAGACATCAATGAAACAACACAGAAGCATAAACAAAACAGAGAAAGGCTAGTGGTCTGCAAGCTTCTGCAGACCACTAATAGCCTACCATTCCCTATTAGGAAAGTCCAATTTATCAATAAAAGAGACCTCATCTGGTTCCTTTTCAATGGATTTGGCCTTGTTAACTTGTGCTCTTGTCTTCTTGGTAGGACCATCTTGGTTCTCCCCCTGAATACAAAAATGTTCCCCCTTCAGTTCTATGAAGGATATTTGACAAATATGATGTGCTTGAGGAATATAGTGGTTTGTTTCAATGCAAAGCTGGTGCAACAAACTCTTAGTTGTGTAAGAGGAAACCTTT
Organism: Cunninghamia lanceolata; assembly: GCA_027924645.1. Lineage (NCBI taxonomy): Eukaryota > Viridiplantae > Streptophyta > Pinopsida > Cupressales > Cupressaceae > Cunninghamia > Cunninghamia lanceolata. The sequence continues at coordinate 9,647,902 of BSBN01000082.1, forward strand.
GGTTGCAAGCTAACTAGAGTTTGGTATACCCTAGGGGAAGATTGATCCATCATTGAATTGGAGATATAGATCTAAACAACGATGAAGTTTTTAAGATATTGACTCTCTAGGTGCAATCCATGTGGACAAGAGATGTTTTGTAAATCTTAATATGAATACTCTTATTTATCTTCTCCTTGGAGAGATTAGGAGCTTTCACTAAATAGTTCCATGTCAGCGGCCTATATTGACGTCAATGAGGCATAACAAGGAGGTCAGATTTTCATGCCAAAAATTTTCTAAAAAGATTATCAACTATAAAAATCTTATATTTTATACAATGAAAACAAATTTATTAAAATTGTTGTAAGCGACTAATATGAAAATCCAAATAATTTTTGTTGTCAATTTCTTAAGATTGTCCTATTTTTACCATTGGTTTGTTAAAAAATATTCTAAAATTGCTGCAACTTTAACCAACATAACTAAGAAAGATCATCATTATGAATGGATTCTCAAGATTGTGGTAAGATGTTCTTTAAACTCTAAACACTTATGATTTATGCACCTATATATTATTTATTCTTTGTTTTAGTAAACTTTGTTGTAGTTGTCAGCAATACTTATGGAGTTTTAATGGATCAAAATAGAATTGTGCACTATGAGTCACACAAACTATTACCAACTAAAAGGAAATATTTCATCCATGATTTAGAATTTCTTGGTATTTTGTATGCCCTTAAAATAGGAAGATATTATCTATTGGGAAATAAGTGTGTTTTAAAACTGATTATAGGAGTTTACAATACATTTTCATTTAATCTTGGCTAAACATCAGACAAAGACAATGGAGGGAGTTTTCATTGAATATGACTTTGGTATCTCATATGTACTTCTGATAGATAATTAATAGTAGCTAACTCAAAGATGAAAATATATTTGTGCAAACATTATTTCTCTTGAATGGAGTAATTTTGAACAGACTATTACATCTAAATCACTTATTGATAATTATGTCTACAAAGTTTTAAAAATTATTTGATTAATTGACTTAGTTCTTATTTGCAAGGAACTAACAAATATGTATTATAGGGGATGACTTTGTATCCTTGATCTATTGAACATTAAACAACAAATATCAAGATATTCTCATAATATACTTATGTCTAGTCATTTTGGTTTTCAAAAGACATATTTGTAAATTAAAAACAAATATGTTTGGCCTAAAAGAAAGAAGATATTTGTAAATATGTGTGATATTATTGAAATTTTAGGAAAATAGGAGACTTAGGATATAAAATTGCTTTACCTCCTCAATTACATAGAGTTCATTATTTTTCAAGTTAATTTAATTAAAAATATATTTATAAGCTTGAACATGTGATTAATTGAAAAAGTAAACTTGTAAGACCTAGATGTGAATTTAAAATCAAACTTGGAGATTTATTGATGAAAGAATTAGAAAAATTACAAAATAGAGTGATTGATGAAGTTAAATTTAAATAGAATTTTTGTGATGTTAATAGTGCTACATAAAAAAATGATTGTATTTGTAGTTATTATCCATATATCATTTGACTAAGTATTGTTGATTATTGATTGTGTCTTAGATACATACTATGCTCTTGAGAGTAGTAACTAATTTAAAAGTGGAGAAATACGATGAACTTTTTTACCCAAATATAATAAGGATTAATGTGTGTTTTTTATAAAAATGGGTTAAAAAGTTTTAAATAAAATAATATTTGTTATTTGATTAAAAGTTTGGTGGTGTACTATTAATGGGATAAGAGACATTAATGCAAGAGATATTATGATTGTCTTTCTATAGAAGAGCCTTGGAAGCCTCCTCTTGTAGGTAATGTAAAGCTTAACTTTGATGGAGCATCATGAGGAAATCGAGGGGCTTTTGTGAGTCTCATATTGTAGATTTGGAGGACACACGAGGGGATATCTCTCCTCTTTGATGACAATTACATCACAACTGTTATCCCATCTACTTTATCTACCTAGGCATTTCGATTGGTCACAATTCATTTCATAGTGTCATCCTTTGATTTAGACATGGACATTTGAGCTATTTTTAGAGGCACCCATCTTGAGACTTCTTCCCTCATCTCTCTTCTTGGAGATGGAGTTTCTTCTACATCAACCTTTGGATTGGTTTCTTCCTAAGGGGAGAAATGTTGTTTGTAGGTACAAGACACTTTCCAATGTTCATCTTCAAGCATTCACCATCAGTATAGGAGCTACTTCTTTGTGGGGGGTACCTATAGTCTCTCTTACTCTCCTATAGGGGGTACATAATTGTATATATGTGATAGAAGTAGTACTTGGGGGTCATGTTGAGTCCTTCCTTCTTTCACTTATTTCACTTTCATGTTTTCTCTCTTTTGGAGAGGGGTTTTTTCCTATGGTTTTTCTCCTTTACTCTGACTGTGAGAGATCATTTGTACATGGGTACCTAACATGGCCTAGTATCTAGGACCCATCATCTTCATCCATCATTGCATCTTTGCATTTATATTGTATGAAACAATGCTCTCAAATCCAAAGTGTCCTCCAAATCTACAATATGAGACTCACAAAACAGGTCTGAAATACCTGTCAAATACTCATCCCATAAAGCTATATTTGAAATACAATAATCATGCTCAACTGAAGTAGAAGAAACCATGTCGATGTCGATCTCTGAAGAAGTTGGAGGTTGGGGAGATGGAAGCTCAACACTAGTGTCAAGAACCGAAGTAGATGAAAGAAAATGAAAGTTCAAGTGACCAAACTTCTCCTTAGAAACATGATTCACACTTGATGAATGAGTGTGAATATCAATCTATGGATCTACATCATCATTAGAAGCTATATGATGAGAAGATCCAAAATCAAGAAGCCATCTCTCTGGCTGAAGACTTGTAGAAGCAAGGAGTGTCTGTTCTTTTCTCTTGTTTATCCCATTAGCAATGCATGTTGTCCATGTCTGTGTAGATGATGATGGTGTCGAAGAAGAGGATGTGCTAGGTGACATGGATGATGGCAATTTCATATTGTGATTTTGAATAATGTGAGTCAACTCATCAATTTTCTTCTCATAACACTTATGCTCATCATGTCCTAGTTTCTTGCAATATGCACACTTTGGTCTCTCCTTAGATGATTCCTCTTTGGGAGAGGATAAGGAATTAGGTGAATTATTTGACTCCTTTGCTTGCTCATTGTTCTTGAAATCCTTAATTTTTTGTTTCTTGCCTTTGTGAGTTGAAGCCTTTTGATCCTTTGTACCTTGATTATTAAGAAGAGATTGAGGTTTAGGAGACTTAAATGTTCCCATGTGTACTAAATTAGCTTGCTCCCTAGTGAGTGATGTGGCAAGCTCATCAAGTGAAGGCATTGTGAAAGCTTTCCCAAGAGCATCCATAGTAGCATAAAAGGTAGAAATAAAAATAGAATCAGCAGGACCAAGCTTGGCAAGGATTGAAAGAATCAATTGGGTGTCCTCTTTCTCAATTCCACATTGTTTGAGCTGCAATCTAAGTGACTTTAGCTTTGTGAAGAAGTCTTGGATGCTTGCAAAGTTAGTTGGATTCAAACCAATTAGTTCATTCTCTAATTTAAAACCTTTCATAGTATCTTGCTTACCAAAGAGATTCTCTTAGGTAGTCCACACTTCATTAGGTGTTTTACAAGATTCAATATGAAAAAAGAGATTAGGAGAGATAGACAAGCATAGTGTTCCATAGGCTTGATCACATCTATTATACCACTTTCTCTTTTCTACAGTTGTTGTTGGTTCAATTTCTATACCTATTGTTACTCTATGAATTTTCAAACTTCTTAAATGAATCTCTATTTTTGTTTTCCACTCATGATAGTTACATGGTGTGAGTAGAGGAAGTTTGTTTTGATCCATGATACAAGAGTACAAAAAAGAACAACACAAGTACAACCCCCTTTTACTCAATCAACGAGATCACCCGCAACAAAATATGATTTTGGGACTTTATAATTAGTCCAATTACAATTACCACAAGCCAAAACAACAAAGTGGTCTTTGATTTTGGTACAATGCTAAGAATTGGTTAAAACTGAAAGTATAATTTATGAGCAAAATTGGATCAAAATGATTGCAGATTTGGAAACTACTTGAAAAATTATGCACTTTCAAAAAAAGTTCACCAAAAAATGTTACTGTATGAGCCTGAACGAAGCATTTGAAGTTCTAAAAACAAGAACTGCTGAGGTATAGTGATGAAAAACTACAATTTCTAGACAATCCAGGCACCAAAACCAAAATCTGATTCCACCACTGTGAAGCCTGCAAAATTCTAGCCCAAATAAATATACACAAAAACGGAGCAAAATTGAGCAAGATATGAGCCTTTGAAGTTGGACTGTCAAAACAAAAACTCAAATGAGAGAGAGGGGCAAATTGGGCCAAGTCTACTTACGTAGTGCTGATGTCAGCAGAATCTTTGATGAAATCTTTAAAGATTCGCTAGAATATTCTCTATACGATCGCTGATTTGATGATGTCACATGCCAGAATGATGACGTTAGTAGGTCACCGGTAAAAGATGATGTTAGCAAGAATATTCGCTAGAATATTCTGTATGGTTTCCGTGGAATGATGTCACCTTGCTAGAATTTGACATTAGCATGTACAAAAACAATTTTGCTGGTTTCCCTGTAGATGCCACCAGAATATTCCTCAACCTGCCTCTATTTTTCTGAAACTGCTTGATAAACTAGAAACTGCCTGTGTTGACAAAAAATTGCTCAGGGAGTTGCAGAAACCACATATGGGTGTCGAAAACCATTGTCTATTCACTGATAGTGGTTTTCTGAGGAATATTCACTAGATCTGCTTTTTGGCGGGGTGTTTGAATGTGGTCGGCTATTTTGAATGCCAATCGGGTTTTAGACGTCAGTGATTATATGAAATCCACTGGTGGTTTTGGGTTTGGTGGGGTCGATGGCCACCGGCCAAGGGTTTACACCTCGCTAGGTGGGGATTGGCAGTCATCACTTATTGCTAGGGTAGGAGGCAAGGGGGCCGCACCTTACCACATGGCGGCCGGGAGTGGAGTGGTACTAGAAGGTATTGTGTAGGTCTGTAGACTGCGCAAGTCTACGCAGTACTTGCGTATCATAAGATTTTTTTTTAAAATCTAAAAAATTAATTTAAAAATAGATTTTTGCTTTAAAAAATATTTACCCATATGAATTATGATGCCTTTGATTGTGCCTGCACTAGGGAGATTCCGCTTGCAATAATGACACATAATATTCTATGGAATTTGTCCATACAATAGGGTAGGAGGCAAAATTTTTTTCCTTTTGCTGCAACTGCTATGATTTGGTAGATCTAATAGTCAATCTATAGGTTTTGATGCCTTCCAGACGCAATGGCAGGGTCAGATTTGGCCCAAAGTGCTCTAAAAGATCAAGTACCTACTGGATCTAGCATGCACCTCCCAACTTGAAAACCTTGCAGATCTGGCCTCCAATGTTTGATTTGGACAGTCAAAAGGTGATTTTGACTATCTCAAACCTCCTGAACACAATGGTGTTCTCATATTTTCAACATGTTCCAAAATGAACCTGCAATACAAGGCCACAAAGAGGAAACCTTCACAAATCTAGTTTTTCCATCAAGTCTTTCTAATTCTCTAGATCATCATTTGATGCAAGAGAAGAGCATACTCAACTAAAGATCCACCATGATTTGCACTCAAGATCTCTTAAAAAATGACTAACAAGAAGTGATTCTTCCTAGCCCTGATACCATGTTAGAGTTGGCTATGATGGTAGCCACCCAAGGTCTAGGACCTCATGAAAGCACAAAAGAGATCAAATGAGAGAATAATTCTATTCTATTAATGAATGAAAAATATTGTTCTTACAATATACATGGTATGCCTTGCTTATAAGACAAGGATGAGATGTAGGATTTTGTAGTCATGTGACAAGTGTCTTAATCCTATGACATGAGACAACTATAGGATAAGATGCCTACCATAGACAACTATCAACATCTAGAAACAACTAGAAATATCTAGAAGCAACTAGAAAGCTTCCTAAGTCAACTTAACATGTGAACATGTGTGAATAACACTAACTAATGACTAGTTAGATAATGTGCCTCATTCACACTACAAGGGTAAACTGGATAGGTAATAATCCTATTCACACCAACATGATGAATGCTCAAATTTCTTCGATTTGTTTAGAAAATATCCTATTCAACAATATGATGACAACCGTATGAAAAATAAATGCAATAGACTCGGGTGATCCCACAATATTGTGTCCCACATTTTGGCCAAAGTGGGACATTGAAATCAACATTTTTAACCAAAATTTTACTTTTTGACACCTATAGCAACTAACTTATTGAGAATTCGAAGATGATGTGAACTAGTGATTTTTGAGATTTTGTGTGTAGATTCTAAGTATATATTTTAAAAAAATTTGAGAAATAATTTATGAATTCTTTTACGTAACTTTTAATAACTTATTTTTTTATAACTAACAATATTTTTAACAAGTGATGTCTATACCATATAACATGACCTTTTTTGTAGAAAGGGTAAAATTATAATTTTTAAACATAGGTTTGTAACACTAGTATCTAGTGCGTAGATATTTTTTCATAATTTTTTTTTGCATATATTTTTGAAGTGAGATTAATTATAATTCAAACATAAGTTTATACCATACAACATAACTTTTTCTATAACATTATTGAAATTAACTTATTTTTTTATTGAAACAAAGACATCAATACCTAGTGTCCAGATATTTTTTAGAATTTTTTCTTTATTTTTTAGTTTTTCCACGTGTGGAATAGAGACATTGATGTTCGGTGAAAACCCTATGTTCACTAGAAAATATAAAATAAATAGAATAATCAAATGAAATATATTCAAAATCATACTTTTTGGAAAACTTATACGAAGGGCTACATACTTGCAAAATAGAATTTCTAAATGACTTCATTTGATCCCCCAAAAGAGGAAGCAAAATTGGTTTTTTTGTCAACATTTTGATAGATGAGGAGGGGACTCCATTGAAGGTTTGATTTAAGACTAGGGGGTTATTTTCAAGGGGTTTGATCTATGGAGGTTTTATCTAACCCCCTTCAATTAAAACCATTTAGATGGAACCCTGAAGACTTAAATGTGATTTCAGACAACACATGGCAGCACCCACTCTATTGTGAATCAAAAGTATATTTGGTATATTTGACCATACAACCAATTTTATTTTAATATATACAAATATATTTAATCTGGTGCTTGTTGTCTCTCAGATTTGCACCCTTGCCAAGTTGTAAAACTTGGCAATCTGGAGAAACATGGGATCTTTCCAGGTCTGTGGGTCACCTATGATGGAAAGAACCTTCAGAGAAGGCCGGCTTCCTACTGGTACTACACCTAAACTACTTATATTAAAGTCTTTGTAGAGAAAAGGGTAAGAAGGTTTGCATGAAAATGAAACCTACTGTCTAAGGTGATGCACTAAAAGATTATTAGAAAATACACAGAAATGACACACTACAGAACCAGTAATAATAAGAATCCCTTACACAACCCAGCAAATCATAATCCTTGCATCATTACTTTGTAAGGAGGCTAAACAACAATAGTCTTGATAAGGAGAAAGAGGTTTTCTCACTACCCACAAACTGATTGTTATTCCTTGCACATCTCACAACATGCAAAAATTATGTAACCCCTACATAAAGGCACCAACATGAAATACAGCTCCAAGGACAAAGAACATCACAAAGATCTGCACTAACACTGAGGACACACAATATCAGGAGAAAATGGGAAGGTATAGACTGCTTATTATTGCCAAAGAGGTGTTACAATGTTGCATATCTCTGAAAATGGGTTACCAAACTCTTCACTTCTGCAAAAGAACTCTTAAAATTACAATATACAGAGTAGTGAATAGCCAGAACCCTCAAAAAATGAACAAGGAAGAAAACTATATACTTCCCAAACAGTTGTAAACAGATCATGCTCCACTCAAAATAGATCAACCTCCACTATCTCCATTCCCATGCATCTCATAAATATCTAAAAAAAACCTCCCTAAAGTCCTCCAAAAAGGGGTCCCAATGCATAAATGGTGGAGGCATGTCATCCCCTATCATAAAGGCATTTAAAAATATTATAGAATGTCTTTTAGTGCTCTCTAAAGCTTCTGACATATGACAGATCTGTGTCATCATCCTCTTGCAACATCATAAATATTTGATATTTTTCAAATAAGTGACAAAAATGACATATTTTCTGGATTTAATTAACATTTGACTAAGAGGTTTATAATTACACCACCTTAGTAAATGTTTTACAATTCAAAAATACACAAACTTATGCAGAAAATGGCATTTATGACATAATCAGGACGTCCAGAACTCCTAGGCAAAATAACATGACACATCACATCTATATTTTATACACGTCACAAAGTTGTATTAAAACGTCTTATAACCCCGAGCCATCTCCGTTTTCGCATACATCTCTACCATGATTTGAGGTTCAATGGAATACATTTCAAAACAACCCTTATGACTCCCATATACACATCACCGTGCCATCACTTCCACCTCACTTTCATACCACCTTGCAACCTTCTACACATATTTTAATTCGTAACTTACCCATGATCACCACCTTATATCTCCTAGCTGTGAGTCCTACATGCATCACTTCACCCACCTTGCAACTCTCTAACCAAAATGTCTTGGCAAAATATACCCTCAACCTTGTATTTACCACAATACATTTGGAGTTGCCTTTTGAAAAAGAAACAAAAAGGCATAAAAATGCCACGACCCCCTTGTCATTTGCTAAGTTTTAACAAATGCAATCTTCCCCACGTCGCCATATGGATAAAAATGATGTTTTGCAAAGTCAAAGATCAAAAGATACTAAAAAATGAAATAGGTCTATTCGACCTCCTTGAAGAGAAAAACCTAAAAGACACTTTCATTTGCATTTTACCTGCTGTTCGAACTTGGCTGTCACCATGAGGGTTTGAAGGCGAAAATGTATTATTTCTATCGATTTTGAGTGCTGCTCTTGGTCGATTCTCCAAGGAAACATGAGGTAAGTTGCATTTTTTCTGAGGTTTTGACTTTTTTCTGTCGATTTTGGGCCTTCAAGGCCGCGATTTGACTATTTATTGATGCATTTTCTGCCATTTTGATGGTTGATCCTCTGTATTGCATTTCTTGGATGTTTTGAGGCCATCGTTGGAAGGTTGAATGAGGAAATCTCTGTGGTTTTAGCATAGCATTCGGCAGAAACAAAAGTAAGTCTTTCTCCTGTCTAACTTTCTCCATTTTTTTAGTTTTTCCTATATATTCGCTGCCATAAGCATGCGATTCTGAAAATTTTCTTTTTTCCTTATACCTGTATTCCTTTGGCTCAAACGAGCACAACACATGATAAAACTTGAAAAACCTGCAAACAGACGTCTCTATGTGTTCGAAAAATTGTATTTTTCTGGGTGCTACTTTGACATGAAACTTGAAAGATCTTCATTTTCTGAATTTGCTTGCATATTTCACCTTTGTTAATGGTGACTTGAAGGATTTTCTGAGTATTTTGTAGTTGAGTATAAAAACCTTCGATTTTGTCTTTCTGTTGTTCGAATTTTGAAAAAGAAAATTGCATTTTCTTTTAAAAAATTGCTGCCAGAAGGCACAATTTTTGGACATTTTCTGAGTATATTGGTGAAAGAATTAAAACCCTTGCATTGTCTCTGAAAATTGCATCTCTTTGTCACTGTCATTTTCTATCCTTGACAAAAAAACTTGAAACAATGACATATCTACCTTGTTGCTCTCGAAATCTGTATTTTCTATAATGTTGTAGCATGATCTTGAGACTTCATTTTTGTCATTCTCTTTCAGAGGGTTCTATAGCATTTGAACTTGAAAAATTTGTGTTTCTTCTTTCATTACTATGGCAAACAAAATGTAAATCTTCATATTTTTCTGGAAACTCTATATTTAATGAGTCTAATGGCTGTATATGACCTTGAAACTCCATTTTTCAGTGATTTTTTAGAGAGTTCCATAGCATTTAAACTTGGACAACAGAAAAACTGTATTTTCCTTTGTCTATTGCTGCTGGTAGGCACGATTTTTGGACATTTCCTGAGTATTAATGCTTGAAATGAGTTTAAAAAACTTACTTTTTCCTTTATAGTTGATGATCTCCTCCTCCTCCTGAGATTCATTACTCTATTTGTTGTTTGGTTGACTGATCTACCATTTTGCAAAGACACAGAAAATAGATTTTCCATAGCTTTTTCCATTGCGTACTGGTAGTTTCTTTTGTTTGTATGACTATATGTAAGACTGAGCTCTATATCACTGTCTTGGAGTCTCTTTTGTTGGGTAGGGTTTATGCAAGCCTTTCTAGATTTCATACCACAAACCTTGACTGTCTTCCCGTACTCTTGACTATTTCTTTCAAGCTCTCTTTGTCACTTTCATACTATGTGACATCTCTTCATGGCTGTGACAGTGTTTTATTCCTAGACAGCTTTTAGTTTCTATGCTTCTTTGTAACCTCACCGTCTTTTACCATGATCTCATCTTGACTCAATAAAGGTGTAGGTATGTTAGGGTCTTCATTAACAACATAAGACCTTCAAATATGCCCAAGCCTCTTCTATCTGTACATATTCAACCCTTAAACCCAATTGTGGTTCTTCCAAAAACTAAAATACTGTCAAAACTATAAATGATCAAGTATACTCTCTGTCATTCCCCTTTGGACTGCTCCTACCCTTATTTGTGCATGTTAAATCATTGAGAACAACTATGATATGCTCTTGTGGCAGCAACAACTCTCAGCACTGTGCTTAATGATGACTCTCTAAAATATGTGTGCATATATTTTGGTGTTGGATGAATACAAACCTCCTTTCTTTACTCACATATATTGATAGGCATGTAGACAGTGAATCTTATTTTATTCTGAGCATTGCATGATTCATACAGAGAACTGAAATGTGGACTGTATTTGCTTCTTTGTAACCTCACCTTCAAATACCTGATACTCCTCTGTAGTTGACTTCTATCATTGCCTCTTATCGTTGATCTCATACATATATTTAACATGCTTCATTAGTGTTTTAATATCTTTGTTGTTGGCTGTCCTTTTGCTAATGTGCTTGAAGCTAGTTTGCTTGTTGTTCCATCATACCTTGCTACTCCATCTCATGCACCTTTCCAATGTCTTTTATGACTATTATTTTCATGGTGACTGCTTGCTGTCCTACCATGATTGAAACCTCTTGAAAGCTTATATCAGTCTTCTGAATATGCTCCTTGAGCTGTGCTTTTGCATTTTTATATTACATTTTTTTATGTTCTGTAAGGTCTATGAGCTGGGCTCAACCCTTGTGGGAGCCACATTTCCTCCACTCATAATGTAACCTGATGGATCAAACATAAACATAATTACACCTGTATCTACACATGAAGCAAACATGTTAAAAAAAATAAGGACCTACAGTCGATATACTTGATTTGTCTTCTCAAAAAGTTTCCGTGACGCTAATTGGTTTATTGCATCTGAAAAACACAAATTTTATGTTTATAGATATATATCATATGATGTATGATGCCTCGTCATTACTCTAACATCGATTTTCCAAAATTTTATGCAAATAACCAAGGGGAAGCAAGGAGACAGCGGTTGGATGTGGGGCACACAGACCATCTAGGATGACACAAAACGCGGCAACAACATGAAGGATCGTCATTCAGGCAATGACGAGTCACCCTACCTTATATGCATATTCATCTTTTAGTTCATTTATAAATGTATAGTTTGTCTTTTTCATTTGTAATGAAACAATTAGTCTCACGGCTTGTGTGAGAACTTATACACTTATTTTTTCAATACCAATTGCTGATCTTTTAAAAGATTTGTACAATCTCTTAAGTTCTGAAAACATCTGAATGCAACAATACAATTTAATCTCAATTTGTATCAAATATGTGCATGGGTATAACACATCAGAAATATATGTACCTTTTCTTCTATCAAAAACTGAAAAGCTCTACCTGATTGAGCTAGTAGTGAAATCTAGGTAACATTTTTGGCGACATCTGCTATATGTTTGCCTGCTAAACATCAGACCAGTTGCTTGAAGCTTAACCATTGGGCATAGAGTCACACACGCTTGACAAAAACTTGAAAAACTTCCTTTCTTTCTGCAACTGGCTTTTGATTGCTATCTCTTCTAAACCATCAAGTACATGGGTATGGTTGGCGATGGTGAATAAAATTACCATTACTGAGGATATGCATTTACTTGATGAGTTAGAAGGGATAACCAACATGAACACCTCCTTAGCAAACTGCTGCGATTTATGATAGCTCTATGAGGGAGATAGGCGTGATGTGCGACAGTGAATAAATGTATTCACTATTTCATACGATGGCTATCTATTTATACAGCTGTAGTACATTGCAACAATTTCAAACCTTGCACATAACCAGGCCTAGGAAAAACTAACAACCATGCAGAAATGCACTTAGGGAAAAGAAAACTACAACTAATCTATTGTGCAGCAACAGTTATTCAACAACCAAAACTGCATGAAATATGTACAAACAGTCTAGATCCTACCTTAGAAGCAATGTTTGAGGTGAATCCCATTGACTGGGATTGGTTCCACGTCACCATCCAGCTTAGACAGCTGGAAAGCGTTATGCTGTTTGCATTCTGAAACAATGTATGGCCCACTCCAAAAAGCGTAGAACTTGGAGTGCTTCCTAGGTTTGCTTTTCAACACATCCCACTTCAGCACTATGTCACCCTCCTAGAATGTTCTTGGAGATGCTTTTTTGTTGAAAGACCTTTTCATTTGGGATTGATGATGCTCTATGTTTCTCATAGCATCATTTCTGGTTTCTTCAAGCTCAACCAGTTGAGCTAGCCTTATTGTCATAGGGCCTTCCTCTAGCATGTCCAGCTAATTTACCAAATCAAGCACTGGTAACTCAAGTGTGATAGGAAGCCTTGCTTCTTTGCCGTACACTAACATGAAAGGCGAATGTCCTGTTGACCGTTTTGTAGTGATTCTATCAGCCCACAGTGCTGATTTTAACTATGTGTGCTAGGATCTCTGGTTGCCCTCCATGGTCTTCTTGATGATTCTGATCAGGTTCTTATTTGTAGATTCCGCTTGGCTATTGCCTTGCGGATAGTAATTTGAGGATGTACTGAGATAAATGCCATTCCTTACAGCCCAATCAGAAATTCTGGAACCAACAAAAGCAAGGGCATTATCTGAAATGATGGACTCAGGCACTCCAAATCTAATAACCAGCTCTTCATAAAAATTCAAAACAATAGACTCATTAACTTCCTTAAGTGCGACTGCTTCAGTCCACTTAGTGAAATAATTAGTGGCTGTAACAACCCACTTATGGCCAGCGCTGGATGAAGGGTTTATAACCCCAATAAAGTCTAATCCCCACCTCATAAAGGGCTGTTCCACCTGAACTAGCTACAAAGGTAAGGCTACCAACTTCTCCTTTCCGGCGAACAGAGCACATTCCTTGCATTTTCTGACCCATAAGTGTGCATCTTTAAACAAACTGGGCCAATAATAGCCACCTTTCATTACCTTAAGAGCTGTTGCTCTAGGCGAAAAATGGCCTCCAGCTGACCCTTCATGAAATTCATGTAACACTTTTTTGACTTGGTTAGGTCTAATGCATCTCAGCAACACTCCATTAAAATCCTTTCTAAAAAGCAAGTCATTAATGAGCACATAAGGTATGGACTGCAATCTGAAATACCTTCATTTGGCTCTATCCAAGACTCGAGGACACTCACCGGTCTACAAGAAATGAACCATTTCTTGAACCCAATCAGCAACAGGATCTGAAACAGCTGTTTGTTCTTGATCTTGCAATTATAGAACAATTTCTTGATCACGTTCTTCTTTGCTGATAACACCATCAACAAGCTATTTGCACAGCCCTTTTCCTCTGACCAACTTGGTAACCTTAATGTCCACGTTATACTCCATGACCTTAGTCACCCAACCAACCCTCTTATCACTGAGATCTTTACTTAGCAGAAATTCTTTAACACTTGGATGAGCAACCATTAAATTAATCTTGTTACTTGATAACATGTGTTTAAACTTTTTAAAACTCCTTATAACAGCAAGAACATGTTTCTCAACAAAAGTGTACCTCAGCTCATAATCTTTCAACGCTTGACTAAAAAAGGCTAAATGCTGCTCCATTTCGAGCTCATTTTTCTGTACCAACATAGCTGAAACATAATCAACATTACCATATGCATACAAAGTAAAATCTTTAGAAAAATCAGGATTTAGCAGTGTAGGCGCAGCAGCCAAAGATTCTTTGATAAGCTCAAAACTTCATTTTCCCTCTCTAGTCCAGTTGAAAGACATGTTCTTCAACATAGCAGTTAATGGATTTAACAAATCAGCAATGCCAGGGATGAACCTCCTGATGAAGTTGATCCTACCAATGAAACTTTGTAAGCCCTTCTTGTGTGCGGGTAAAGGCAGAGCCAAAATTGCACTTATTCTCTCAGGGTCAATGGTGATGCCTTGCTTTGACACTATGTAACCAAGCAATCTGCCCTCATGGATAGAAAACACACATTTTTTTGGATTAAGTGATATCCCAAACTCCCTACATCTCTCAAAAATCTGCCTGAGGTGATTTAGATGATCTTTGGCTTCTTTAGAGAAAATGGTAATGTCGTCAAGGTAGACTAGGACGATTTTGTACATCAGCCCCTGAAAGGCCATATCCATAGCCTTTTGAAAGGTTGCTCCAGCGTTGGACAAACCAAAAGGCATCTTCTTGTAAGCCATAGTTCCCCACTTTGTGGTGAAGGCTGTTTTGTACTAGTCCTCCTCTCTGACTAAAATCTGATTGTAATCGGAATAGCCATCCAGCAAAGAAAACCTTTCTGATCTTGAAACTACTTGGAGTATCTGCTCCATGGAAGGTAAAGGATGACAGTCCTTCAAAG
Organism: Cunninghamia lanceolata; assembly: GCA_027924645.1. Classification (NCBI taxonomy): domain Eukaryota; kingdom Viridiplantae; phylum Streptophyta; class Pinopsida; order Cupressales; family Cupressaceae; genus Cunninghamia; species Cunninghamia lanceolata. Next base: position 9,662,944 of record BSBN01000082.1, read on the forward strand.
AAGCCCTATTCAAGTCACGGAAGTCTACACACAGCCTTATCTCCCCGTTTTTCTTCCTAGTCGACATAAGGTTGGAAACCCATGAGGTGTGTTTGATAGGAAAAATTATGCAACTCTCAATCAGTTTATTTAGTTCCATTTTCATGAGAGGCTCTAATTTAGGATTCAAAGGCCTCTGTTTCTGCCTAACAGACTTGGAATCAGGTTCCAACTCAATAGTGTGTTGAGCAAGCTGGGGATCAAAACCTTTTAAATCACCATATTCCCATGCAAAAATGTCACTAAATTCTTGGAATAGGTGAATAAATGCATGTCTTTCCTTTGCTGTACATACCTTGCCCAGTTTAAGGAGTTTACCTTCAAACATCTCAAATTCTTCATAATGATCTTGCTGAACCTGTAGGCTGGACTTGTTGAAATAGTTATCCATCCTTTTTCCTAGTTATAAAACTTTAAGTAACAACATAGATCCATTGAAATCCAAATCCTCTATGAATTTTATGTTGTAATAAAGTTGAGGAATTCCACTCTCATCTTTGTAGGAAATACCACAAAATAGGTTAATTTATAATAATTATTTTTGTTTATGGTAAGCTATAAACTAGGGTGCAGATCCCTTTAACAAAAATACACTATGAGCAACAAAATAGGCCCAATAGGCCACCAACAACAGACTAGTAGCACACTAACATTAGCTAAGCAATATAAAGTTCATACAATAAAACTAGTACCATAACCAAAAACTAACAACAAAATAGAGGAAAAAAACTACTTGAGAAGTTGGTTCTAATCCTCCATGAGGAAGCCAAACAACTCAGCATTGCTAGCAAAAGTCTTCGATTCAGAGCCATGCTTATTCCCTTCAATATCCTGGAGGACTGCCAAAGAAGTGCCAACACAATGAGTGACCTTCGAACAAATAGTGGCCATGATTCTCATCTTATTTTCAAGAGTGCTCATTCTCACTTTCATCTCAGCCATTTTGCCTTTAACCTAACTGCAACTCCCACGCACATCTTGATTGGCAACTTCCTTTTCTAGCAGATCCACATCATTATGATTTGATTCAATTTCTTCATCTTCCATATCATAATATGAATTATTGAGTTCCTCAAATAAACTAGCCCCTCCTAGAAATTTGATTGTTTTGGAGTGAGTTTAACCTCCTTAATCTCAACCTCATCTTCAGGATTAGAGGCACTCGAGTAATTAACAATTCTCCCCACAGGGGTTTTATACCTGCCAACCTACTAGAATGATAGATACTAGGTCTCTTGGAGGCAATACCACTACTATTCTTCACCTTAAGGGTTGTGCCTTTCTCCTGAGAAGTAGTTCCCTCTCCCTTCTCCCAGTCATCACCCTTATGACTATCCTCAAGGGCTAATTCCTTAGTCTCCACCTCTACATCCTAGGTAGCATTACTCTTGTGTTTTTTGTTCTTGGTTGTCTTCACAGTCACAAACAACCCACATTTTCTCCTATCCTGCTTCTTGCCCCTTGAATGGGTGGGACTATTTTTAAGATCACAAAGGCCCTTGGTCGCAACTTTCTATGGAGAATTTCTGGGGGTACCATTAAAGGTGTCACCAATAGGGGGAGGGTTTAGCAGATGGGACCACAAGGGTAGGATTCTTCTTCTTGACATCCAAGGAAGATTTAGTAGTTTTTTATTGTTCTTTTTTACTGGGGGACTGGGGTATCTGCAGCGTGGACATTAGGATCCTGGTAGACCCAACAGTCGTGGGGGACTCTTCACAAAGGACATACTCGCAGCCACCTTGGAAGGACTAGTCCCAACCTTAACAAGAAGTGAGGCGTTCTCACTGAGCTGATCATCTTGCACATCTTCTATCAAGCAGGCCCTTATAGGTTTGGGAGGACACAAGGCGAGATGGAACTGGTAAAATTTTATAATAATTGTTGTTCCTCTACCATACTAACAATTATTTTAAATGCTTGTTTTCTTTGTGTGCCACTTTGCCTTGTGTTTATCACTATTTACTATATGAATTTTTTATTATTAATAAATACATGAAATAATAGTCATTCAAGAATTAACTACTCATGAAGATTAGTCATTATAGAAATGACTTAGATATTTGGGAGCCAAAATCAAATGAAACTTAAAATTGTATCAAATTGGTTAATAATTGGATTAGATATTTAAAATGGACGACTCACCAACATCATTTACATATTCTTATGTGTTGATATGTGTTATGTCGTAAAAAGTTTACCTAGGACTTTTTACCTCCTAGTTTAGCTCCTAGGTCCCCTTAATTTCATCATGCATGTTTAAAACTCATCCTAAAACAATCTCTCCTAAAACCCATGTCAAATGGGGCTTAGGGGTCCACATTAAATGTTAATCAAGACCTAAATCATGTCTTGGGACATGGGCACTTGTGCCCTAGTCCAGGCTGATTTATCAGGACCTAAATTAAAGTTTGTTGGCATAGGACCTTTAGAAAGGTTTCCCTCTGTCAGTCTTTTAAATTTGAATTATGAATGTTAGTGGGAATGCATATAAACATGTTTAGGGCTTCATTTTACACCTAGATGGATAATGCAAACTTGTGATATTAAGCTAATAGATTTCAAGGCATTCATTGTGTTGCAGAGCATAATTGTGTTATTATTGTTTTTGTTTGTTGTAGATTTGGCTTCATCAATCCATCTCCCTATGGTGTGAAAGATCTTCATCTCCGTGAGGGCTTCACCTCCAAGGTGACATCTATTTGTGTTTCAATCAATCTATTTCATCATTTGACTTTGCCTCTGTCCACCAAGGACATGCACTCTATCTAACAACAGTGTTGGAAGGCTTGAATGCCATTCTGGGGCTTGACCGAGGCAAGATCCTAAACACCACAGCCCCCAAACCCCTCTCTTTGTGATTGTAGGTTACAGGTGTGGGATTTGACAAAGTGGAGTTGCAGAGAAGTAGAACAGAGGATAAAGAATTGAGATCTAAGAAGAAAGTGCAGAGAATCCACCCTACTAGACTAGGGCGCCTGCCCTGTAGAAACTTTGAAGCAAGTTGTAGTCTTACACATTCCACTATTCAAGATCTATATAAAAACTAGCCTATTGGACTTGGGCACCTGCCCCGTTGTCCCCGAAGTTTCTGCATCTGAAAATCCAAATCCTGGTATATTTTTAATTTGTATTTAGTGCCTTCCTGTGTGATCATTTGTCATATTTCGTTTGTCTGTAGGTGACCCCATATAATTAGAGTTTAAGGCTTAATTGAATTAGGGTTTGACATATCTAGCAATCTAATCTATCTTTCCATATCATTCCTAAGTGACATCAACCTATATCTGAGTCCTCTCCATCTGTAGTGACTTAGCTTGATTATTGTTCTTTGAATGTTATTGTGAAAGGAGGGTTTGATTGAATCTACCTTAACCACAATCTTTTTTTCATACATAACATTTTGGTGAACATGTGTTTTTATTAAACTTGCATCTTTTTGAGTGTTGTAATCAGTATTTGCATTCATATATGGACTATGTCTATTTTTTCTTTCTTGTTGAAGAGACACATGGTCCTTATTAGTATGTGTTTGTTTTCATCATCCACCAACTAGGTAGAACCACTGAAGAAGGTAAACGATAAAATTGAGAGGAGAACAAGTGCCTTAGGAACACCATGTAGGAGGATGCCCCAAGACATCATCTGCAATGCTATGCCCCTAAGGCACGACACAAAATAATAAAATATAGAATAGAAGGATAGAAGAATGATGAAGCAAATGGGAGAATGATCACAATAGAGATAGTCTCCCAGTATCCTTGACCTTATATGAGTATCAAGGGTCATCCGAGGAGACCTAAACAACACATAACACATCACAGGGCAACACAATGAATAAGAGAAGGCCACTCAAGTGAGCAAAGGTATGTTATGACAAAGGTGGCCAATAGAGTTAGAAATACTTACAAGTGTACACAACCAAACTAGCAGTTGTCATCAAGCAAATCATCTTCATCCCAATCTTGAATTCAAGAGGAAAGAGGTACATAAGGTAAAATTGCCCAACTTAGATCATCGTTGTTTAGTTCTTCAACATTAAGCTATTCTTTAGTTTGTTCAATGTCAGGTGGTAGAATGTTCTCTTGTTGAGGTTTTGGTTTTTGAGCTAAATCTTGTCATCTCTTCCTCCATTCTCTTGCTTGTCTATTTCTTATTGTTTTGTTCATGATGTTTGTAAAAGTATTGTCATGATTTTCCATAGTCTTCGACATTTCAGAGGAGGAAGCTTGTGCTAGATTAACCTTTTGTGATGAATTGTTTTGTTTCTTACGGGTATCTCCCGATCCTTGTAAGGATGACAAAGGAGGAACCTCAGCATAGACTCCCTTACCTTTCGGCCTAGGGGGTTCTTTCAACTCAGGTGGCTATTTACTTATGATTTGTTCAGGAGGAGGTCCAGCTAATCTTGTTATCAAATTTTCTTTATATCGTTGGTATCACAAGAAGATTTGATCTTGTCTTGGTTCAGGAGGTTTAGTAGGTTGTGGCCAAAAGTAATCAAGATTGAAGTTCTTTCGAATATAGGTTGCCACTTACTATGATGAATAGTATGCATGCTTCATGGAGAGGAAATTTTATACATTTGTGAATTGTTGAGGGGATAGATTTCATGGCCTTGAGCCATGGATGGCCTAATTTTATTCGGAAGAGGTCAGATGTAGGTATGATATCGAATGATTGTTCCAAAGCTTTATCAAATACCATGATCAATAAGGTAATCTTCCCTATGTCTGGGAGGAAAGCTTTGATACGTGTTTTAATCATCATGTTGGTGATTTCATAAGATTCTTGTATCAAATCATGTGAATAAAGGAACTCTTTACTAGCCACATTAGTCATATAGTTAGGATCAATAAGTGCTCCCCTTGTAGGATTGTTCATTACTTTCACTACAATGTAAAGAGGTCCTTCAACGCTTCTAATTGTTCTATCATGTGGTGTAAAGACTAGTTCGGGTTCAGGAGTCTTCCTCTTCATATAAGATCTAGGAGGGAACATAGTGTTTTTGTGATGAGAAGCCATGTATATGAAGATGGGGTTGATATATATATTTGACGCTTGCTTTGCAATACAACTGCTCTGTGCACTTTGGATTGTTTTGTATCTCACCTTGTTGTTACACTCGGTCCTGAGATACCTGCAGTGTAAGCCCAACGACTATACTTGGATCCAAACCCATAAGTGTAGACTTGGTTTCATGGATGTGATCTAATACATGCATTGCTTTCATGATTTGATTTGGTTATTATCTTAGAGTAAGATATTCTAACCTTATCTCTTTTTTATTATCTTAGCATATCTTATCAATGTGTTCATGGGAACATTCGGTGATCATGGCACATGTCACCTGTGGGGGCATGGGCTTCGTGAGAGCTCTTGTTCCATTGCGTGTTTTCACTCTACCTTAATGTGCTTGATATCGGTAAGTGACATCAACCACCTTAAGGTGGGGGCATATATAATGGTATCTGTCTGATTATTTTACACTAACAAAGTGTGTTTGCATACATTGATCTATTGCATATACCTCCTTTTCACTGTAAGGCATCTCTATGGTGTGGGTGGGGCTGTATACTTTTAGCACATGCTTCATTTTCATTGTAAGGCATCTCCATGACATGGATGGGGTTGAATTTTGAAATCCCTTCTATAGAAAGAGGGATGGTGTATCTCTTGAGCTAGTACACATCCTTTTATACAAAGTGCTTTGTGAAGGTGGGGTTGGATCTTGATTTATCCTCCCTTAAGCATGTCTTTGGCAGTTGTGGTAGCGTAGCTCAACCGTCAGGTGTGTTTGGCATGTTTTAGATGGTGGGACTCAACAATAAGCTCCTTCCATTGCTTGTGTTTGCCGTGTATCAGGCGTATAGTATGTCTATGGCATTCTATGTCGCACTCATGTATTTCGTATGTCTTCCTTGCGTGTTTGATGTGTCTTCCCCCAAGTGTGGTCTAAAGGTGCATGGCGATGAGCCCCCTCCACATTCGGGTCTTTGTTTGGCATGTTTTCCCCCGAGTGTGGTCTAAAGGCACATGGCAATTAGCCCCCTCCACATTCAGGTCTTTGTTTTGCATGTTTTTGGCAGTCTAAAGGTGCATGGCAATGAGCCCCCTCCACCGCTTAGTTAGGATTTCATTTCATATATGAAATGTTATATTAATGTATTCCTTGTGTATTGTGTGACTGCTCTCATGTCTTCATCATGTACTATGTGCTTCCATTGTATTCTCTATGTTTTGCATACTACTTACTATTTTCATTGTGTCTTGTGTGTATTTAATGTGTTTTCTAGTGCTTACCTAAGATTGGGGGCTAGCAATAGTCCTCCAACCTTTGTGTATGCCTTAGCTTCATGTGCCTGGCATGTTTGATGTGTTTTCGACCATACTTTAATGCATGTATGGATCGTAAGATGATACATACATTAAAGTGGGGGCTAAATGTTATGTCGTAAAAAGTTTCCCTAGGCTTTTACCTGCTAGTTTAGCTCCTAGGTCCCCTTAATTTCATCATGCATGTTTAAAACTCATCCTAGAGCAATTTCCCCTGAAACCCGTGTCAAATGGGCCTTAGGGGTCCACATTAAATTTTAATCAAGACCCAAATCATGCCTTGGGAATTGGGCACCTGCGCCCTAGTCCATGTTGATTTGTCGGGACCTAAATTAAAGTTTGTCGGTATAGGACCTTTAGAAAGGTTTCCCTCTGTCGGTCTTTTAAATTTGAATTCCAAATGTTAGTGGGAATGCATATATAAAAATGTGTAGGTCTTCATTTTACACCTAGATGGTAATGCGAACTTGTGGTAGAGCTAAGGGATTTCCAGACATTCATTGTGTTGCAGAGCACAATTGTGTTTGTTTGTTGCAGATTTGGCTTCATCAATCAATCTCTTCATCTCCGTGAGGGCTTCACCTCCAAGGTGACATCTATTTATGTTTCAATCAATCTATTTCATCTTTGATTTTGCCTATGTCCATCAAGGACACACACTCTATCTAAAAATAGTGTTGGAAGGCTTGAATGCCATTCCAGGGCTTGATTGAGGCAAGCTCCTAAACACCACAACCCCCAAACCCCTCTCTTTGTGATTGCAAGTTACATGTGCAGAATTTGGCGAAGTGGAGTTGCAGAGAAGTAGAGTAGAGGATAGAGATTCAGGATCTGAGAAGAAAGTGCAGAGAATCCACCCTACTGGACTAGGGCGCCCACCTCATAGTCCTCTCGACTGACATCTCTAAAAACTTTGAAGCAGGTTGCAGTCTTACACATTCCACTGTTCCAGATCAACCAAAAAACTAGCCTATTGGACTTGGATGCTTGCCCCGTTGTCCCCAAAGTTTCCACCTCTAAAAATATGTTTCTAATATGTATTTAGTGCCTTCCTGTGTGATCATTTGTCATATTTCATTCGTTTATAGGCGATCTCATATAATTAGGGTTTAAGGATTAATTAAACTTGGGTTTTACATATCTAGCAATCTAATCTGTCTTTCCATATCATTCCTCAGTGACATCAACATGTAGCTGAGTCCTCTCCATCTATAGTGACTTAGCTCAATTGTTGTCCTTTGAATGTTATTTTGAAAGGAGGATTTGATTGAATCTACCTTAGCCACATTTCAACCTGTCTTCTTTTCATACATAACAATATGATACTCTATTCAATTGAAACCAACATATGTAGGGATTCAAATTGATGTTTGCTACAACTATAATGCCCATAAAATTAACCTAAATAAAACTAACATTTTTTTGCAAGTGTGTCAATTCATAAGGTAGCCAAAGGATACTAATATCAGATTGGGGTGAATGACACCTAGTACCACTAATGTGTGACAATAAACAAAAATAATGTGACAAAATGAAAAGATAGTGTGGCAATGTGTTGCATGAAGATGAATGAAGAAGAAAAGGGAGGAACTTTGGAGGGCGTGATCCCATAATAATGTGTCTCACTTGTGGGACATCCTAATTTTTCTTGAAATCACATATATTTTAGAAAACCATATATAATTTAAGCCTAGATGTGTTCCATCTAAGTGGGTTCAATTGAACAGGGTTAAGTCAAACCCTCTTAGATCAAACTCCCTCAGGTGATCCCCTCCTATGAATTAAGTCATTCAATGGGTGATCCCACACTACTGTGTCCCACTTTTTGGCTAAAGTAGGACGCTGAAATCAACATTTTAAACCAAATTTTCACTTTCTGACACCTATAGCAACTAAACCTTTAAGAATTTGAAAATGATATAAACTAGTGATTTTTGAGATTTTGTGTGTAGATTCTAAATGTATTTTAAAAAAGATTTTAAGAAATAATTTGTGATTTTTTTAATGTAACTTTTAATAACTTATTTTTATAGTTAACATCATTTTTTAAAACTGATGTTTACAACATACATCATAACTTTTTTTTATAAAAAGGATCAAATTATAAAATTTCAAACATAGATTTGTAACACCAATATCTAGTGTGTAGATATTTTTTCACAATTTTTTGTTACATATATATTTTTTTATTAATTTTTGAAGTGATATTATTATAATTTAGACATATGTTTATACCATACAACATAAATTTTTCTATATATATCCAAATTAAATTGTTTTATTTTGTTGAAACAAAGACATCAATACCTAGTGTGCAAATATTTTTCATAATTTTTTCTCTATTTTTTATTTTTCCATGTGTGTGGAATAGATACCTTGATGTTCAATGAAAAACCTATGTTCACTAAAAAATAGAAAATAAATATAATACTCAAATCAAATATATTCAAAATCACACTTTTTGGAAAGCTTATACTAAGGGATACATACTTAAAAAAGAGAATTTCTAAGTGATTTCATTTGATCCCCCAAAAGGTGAAGCAAAATTAGTTTTTTGTCAACATTTTTATAGGTGCGGAGGAGACTCCATTGAGGTTTTGATTTAAGACTAGGGTGGTTATTTCCAAGGGGGTTTTATCTAAGGGAGTTTTATCTAACCCCCTTTAATTAAAACCCTTTATATGGAACCCTTCAAGGCTTAAATCATTAATTTTTCTAAAAAATATGTGATTTCATACAAAAATCAAGATGTCCCAAGTTTGGTACTCAGTATTGTAGGATCACCCCAATATAAACACAAATTAAAAGTTAGTTACAATGGTAATAGAGTTTTTTCTCATGGAGCATTTGATTTCTTCCATTGGATGGGATCAATCCTCACCCTAAGGTCTATGGAAACTCATTCAAAACCCTAGAAACCTAGGGTTGTCTTTAAGAGGGGGCTTCATATGTGTGAGACCTCATCATGCAAGGCAAGAAGGGGATAGGAGATGGGGAAGAGGGAGAGACACTTCCATGTCTTGCTCCTCTTTTGCCTCTCTCTCTCTCCAAGACTAGATCTAGGGTTTAATGAAGCATTTTATTTAGTTTATTCTAATTTTTGCTTATGTCTATATGCAAGGTTTATTTTTAGGTTTAACTGTTGTGGCCGTAGTTCAAGGAGACATGGAAAGGAAGAGAACTCATTTCCCATTATTAGATTTCATTACTAAAATTATTTAAAATGTTAATATTTATTTGTTTATATTTTTATTCAAACAATAATAAGAATATTGTTATATACATATGTTATATACATATACATTGATCAGGGATTTTTTTAGTGGCCAATCTTCGCCAATTGGCGAATAGTTCATTTTTGTGAATGAGGAATTGGCAAATACATTACCACCGGTGGGGGGCCAATGCACCTAGTTTTTACGGATTTTTGGTCAAATGCGTTTCAATTTTCCACCCTATTAATTTTTGAGTCATTTATAGTTAGTATTTTTGCCACAGTATACTATGCGGTTGTAATGGTGATTCGCCTAGAATTTTAGAGGCATGTTTTAATTCACCCACTTATTCGCTAATATCATTAAATGGTTGACACGCATGAGGACCCGATTCACCAATATCATTAAATGGTTGACATGCACGAGGACCAATTTCGCTAGTATAATTAAACAATTCACATGTATAAGGACCAACTTCACCAATACCATTATAACTCCACGCTAATTGTAGGGCCATTGTGCCTAGAAAATTACTATATATGTGTTTGATGTAGGTCCATTTCACCTAACATTTATAAGTGTCCTATTAATAGTATGCGGGAATCGCCATATTATTATAATACCATTTGAAAATCTCGCGTTATTCGCTAAATATGCATTGATATAAATGCATTTGAAACTCTAATTAATCCTTTAAGTTTACACATTTTGTTTAGCTCAACTCTCAAATCCTTGATTCATTTTAGATCATAGAGAAGTTACAGCTACAAGCATTAGCGAGTCATTGAAAGGTAAGTGATCATTTCTTTACAAGTTTACTGTCTAATAATATAAGATTCATGTTGATTATTTATGTCTTTGTTACAAATGATATTGATTGAGTAGGAATTAGGACTAGGGAGATATCTTAATCTAGAAGTCTAGGACCCAGGGATCTATATTCTATCATCTATGATTACATTTTGAACAAAATGACATTATTTCTATAGATTTTAATTCATGAGAGATGTCGAGCAAGAACAAGTTGTCTGAGGGTGGTGAAGGGACTCAAGGGAGGTCAAGGCCATCAAAACGGAGAAACAATAACATAAAGTCATACTTTGGCAATGTTGGTGGTCCATTGGATGTAGCTACAACATTAGAACCTGTACCATCTATTGACTTGCATCACAATGGCACAGATGATATTCTAGGGAATACACAATGTAGCAGGAATGATGACAATGAAATAGATGATATTCTAGGGAATACCCAATGTACTGGGAATGATGAGAATGCCACATATGATGTTCCAGGGAATACCAAATGTACTAGGAATGATGAGAATTCTGCAGATGATGTTCCAAGGAATACCCAATGTACTGGGAATGATGAGAATGCCAAAGATGATGTTAGAGGGAATACCCAAGGTAGCTAGAATGATGACAATTCCATAAATGATGTTCCAAGAACAAATGATAATGAAGCTAATGAAGTTATAGAAATCAATGAAGATGAAGATCTTGCAAGTGCATGCAAGGGGAAAAGAAAAGCCAAATCAAAAAAGGGGCGTGAGTGGGAAATGTTGAGTTTTTAGATTGATTGGGTGTCAAAATTCCCATTCATTGAACTAGTGGAGAATAAAAACAAAGATGAACCTCCCACAGAATGCAAGTGTAAGATTTGCAGTTGGAAATATCATAGGGAGAAGAGGTTGCAGTTAAAACTTGACACCATAGAAAAACATATTGGCAAAGTTTATGAAAAAGAAATCATAGATGGACAAGAAAAATCAGTGATAAGATGGAAAATGAAGGAAGAATGTCTTCATGTAAAGAATGCCCTCGAATATGAAGTGCATTTGAAAAGAAAGACAAATATTCATGCAGGTGGAGGTTTAATTGAAGCTCAATTTGGAAAGATGATGGGAGAATTACAAATGGCAAAAACAGTTTAGTTGGGTGTTGTTTTTCATATTTTGAGCAGAGGGCGTCCTATGACAGACTACCCTAAATATAATAGTTTATTATATTTTATGGGTGTTCCTAATTTTCCCAACACACACTAGTCAATAAATAGTGGATGGGAATGGGTAAGTTATCTTGCTGAGGTGGAAAAATGTGATTTACAGGAAAACATAATAGAGTCAACTTTTATTGCATTATCTCTAGATGAAGTTACAACAATAGATAATACTTCCTGGGTATGTATGCATGTGTATATTGTGGCAAATCATGTCCGCCAAACTCATCTACTCTCTGTTTATAAAATGAAAGAGAATGCAACATCACAAAATCTATTTGAGATAGTTAAGAAATCTTTGAATGAAATTAGAGGTATGGATGACTGTATAATTGCTAGAAAGTTGGTGTGTGTAGGGGTGGATGGAGCTTCAGTAATGCAAGGTCATAGGAATGGTCTGTGTGTGAAGCTACAAACTTCTATTTCACCATACACGATTGGTATTCACTGCATGGCCCACAGAATGAATTTAGCATTTAAAATTGTGAGCAAGTTTCTTGCATTATCAAAAATTGAAGATCTAGTCCATGAGCTCTACTCATACTTCTGCTGAAGTCCCAAAAGGTTTTTGGAATTTCAACATTTTGCTGAGGGAATAACTGCAGGAAACAAGCTTCTTAAGGATGTTTGTCATGCCCGCATTTCCCATGCAGTCACGACACACAAACACACGTGTTATGTCCACATTTGCCGTGTGGTCATGACACGAACTATGAAAAAAATTTTCTACCTACCCCTAGGAACCACCTCGCACGCGTCTGCGTGCTCGGTGGCAATACACCTAAAGTGTAAACATATCAACTTAATCGATAAGGTGAAGGCCGTCTAGGGGGTATGCGACACGTAGTGTGTCACGTCTAGGGTTAGACTGGTTTAATCTGAACCTTAAGTTTCCTAGGTGAAGATGATTTCAACATAGAACCCTAGCTTAACACAGAGAGAAAAGTGATAAGCAGAACAATGGCAAGATGGCACGTGATTCAAGTGGAAAGATGGAATGAAATAAATAAAACATCGCATAAAACAACCCCAAGAAATCTAAAAAAATTTTGGCAGCATAACGTGTTTTTGATTAAACGTAAAAATAAATTTTAAATATTTAGAAAATATTCACAAATAGGAACATGAAATTTAAGAGTGATATTAAACAGAACTTAAGAACCAATTTCAAACGATTTAACACAAAGTCATAAAATATTAAAACAAATACTCTGCCAAGGTCGAATAATCCAACTTGGCATAGTGGAATTAAAATTCAAAGTAAATTAATAAAATAAAATAACAAGATGCAAAATAGATCCCAAATTTGAACCCGTTAATTAATATAAAATCGACATTATATTTATCGACGATTTTAAAAAAAAATATGGGAGGGAAGGGAATAAGATACTCATTCCCGCAAAAATAATGGTAAATTAGATAATAATTAAATAACATTCAAAACTTGCTAAGGTAAAATAAATTCAAGAAAATAAAATTTCTCCCCAGAAGAATAAAATTGATTCCTCCCCAAAAATTTAAATTTAACTCACAAGACAAAATCAATTGTATACATTAACCCATTCAAAATAAAGTTCAAATATTTCAAAAGGAATTCCCAAGAGTTAAAATTAAAACAATAAAGGGAATGAGAGGTTTTAAAGAAATTAAAATTTGAAACCACTTCCTCACAAATCCCCCTCAAAATAAAAAAAGAATATTGTTTTCTAAAATAGAAAACCCTAATGAAAAATAACTCTAAGTGTTCAAATGAAACCCTAATCAAAACTCTATTGTTTCCTCTTCTCTATTTTGCCCTAATCTCATTTCTCATTTCTTCTTTTTGTGTTTTGGTTTTGTTTTTCTTATTTGTAGGTTAGGGTTGATATCTTCCATGGAGGCCACGAAATTTAACCCGAAGGTTTACACAGTAGGGTTCCATTGTGAAGGCAGAGGGGGAGAGGCAGTGGAAGGGAGCCATAGAGGAGGTTGGGCGGAGGGTCCGTGGCGCTGTACGCAGGAGGAGAGGCCACGGTGCGTTGGGGAAGGGGTTAGAGGGAAGGGCGGTGGCTGAGGGCCACAGGGTACCAACAGTGGCGGAGGGTAAGGTTTGGAGTGAGGAGGGTGGGAGGCCGCCGTTGCAGGTTTCAATGAGGGTCGTGGGAGTGTGGCGGGAAGCAAGGGAGCAGAGTTTGGGGCCGCGGTGGATGTGTCGGTGCTAGGGTGTTGGTGTGTGGGATAGTCTGCGGTTAGGGGGTGTGGGTGGAGGCTTCGCTTCCCACCCGACACCCCTTGTCACAAGATTACGATGGGACTGTGGGCATCGCGGCCCACAGTCCCATTAATTTTGTTTCTTTTATTTATTTATTTGTTTTAATCTAAAACTTAGAACTGCACACCTACAGTCCGACCCTCATAAATCTCAGTCTCTGTTTTGTTTGTAATAAAATATATCTTTCAGTATATATATATACTAAAAATGGTATTCCAGTCTGATTTAAACTTCACAGCATAATTACTCTTTTTTTTATATATTCAGTCTATCATATAAGCAATATAATTATATATCTATATGTATATATGTGAATATTCATCCTGCATAAACAGACTTAATACATGTTCTTTTTTTAATTTACAGTATCTAGCAAAATGGCATTTAACTTAAGTTACAAACAACAAAATAACAATTAAATTTATATCTATGCACTTTACTCAAACTGCCTAGAACAATGGTTTAATAGAATATTAACGTCATTTCTTTTTGAAATCAATCATATAGATGTATGAGCAATGACCCTTTTTTTTCTTTTGAAAACATACAACAGAAATATGTATTTCTTTGAAACAGTTCAAATAACCAGAAATTCCCCCCCTTTTTTTAAAAGCAATAAGGTAGAAAATACATTTTAATTTAAATTTTGTTTTCTTCCAACAACAACTATTGCAATGGAAACTTTCAAACACAACAGATAACAAAACTCAAGTTTTCTCCTTTCATCTACAAAAAAAAACTCTAGATAGCAACATTACAACTCTTATATATATTCTTTCTGAAGGTTAATGACAGAAATATAAATAACATTTCTCATACATTTATCGAATCTTAACTCACAAAATAGGAAGATAAACAACATTAAAAAAAAATGAAGACATTGTTTGCATTACACAACCTTTAATAGCCAACTTCACAAATAAGGAAATAGACAACTTTAATTAAAATAAAACAGAAAGTTTACATTTCATTAAAAATCACAGCCAACTCCATGGCAAGTAACTTAGCAGCTTCTCTTCTTACAACAATACAACACAATAAGGTCACAATGACCATGGCTCCAATAGCCATTAAAACACTACAAAGCCACATAAAGAAGGGCTCTCATCCACTCCATTTCTGCACTCAAAACCTGCAATAAGCACAACAACAGGAACAATAAAATCAGCCACTTGAAAAAGCTCTCCTCCCTACCATAGACCCGCAAGAGGGTCACCCCCGAGCTAGGGAGGTAGGGATTCACATAGGTGTATCATTCCACAACAACAATCAAACACTATAACACAAAAACAGCCCATAGGTTTATCACAAAACTCAACTCATGTAAATGAGTTTGGTGAGGGTAAGGAATGGACCCCTCAACTTCAAAGGGCTCCCAAATGATAAAAATCTCAACTCATGGCCTCAAGACAAAATCCCCAAAACACCACTATCCACAAAAATCACAAATAAACTCCATGGCACTCTTACCATTCAATAGTCTCCTCGTCAAATAAAAGCCCTCAAGGCATAAATACATAATGTGGGAGAGACCTCAAGGAGGTTCCTTTTCCCTACCCAAACAAGTTGAGCATTACCTCCATTGGAGGTGATCTCACCATACTCCCATCCCAACAACACATTGCAAACAACAAACAACCAAAAACTAAACACAAAACATCATATAAGCAAGGGTGAGTTAACAAGTTAAGAGGCCTACCTCCAAAGCTCTTATAATGGAAGCAAGTTTGGTGAAGAGCTCCAAGCCTTCCCAAGCCTTCCAACTCCAAGAATCTCTCCCACCTTCTCCCAACTCCTCCAAAAATAGAAAGCAACTAAAATTGCAAGAACCCCACTCCCCTCAACAAGAGGAGATATTATAGGCCATAAATTTGGCTTTGAGGAATGAGGAGGTGACACTTGTCACCTTCTCCTTCCTCCTCCCATGCTACTTGCAAGGGAGAGAACGTGTGAGGATGACAAGTGTCATCATCTCATTCCACCTCAATCCTCACCTCATCCACTTGTGCTCTCACACAAGTTGGGGGGACAAATGGTGAGTTGGCATTCTCACGCACACCTCCAAGAGGACAAGGGTCTTGGAGGGAGCTCCCACTCACTTGGGAGTCTTGGAGACCTCCCAAGTCTTCCTTGGGAGTCTTGGAGACCTCCCAATTCTTCCTTGGGAAATGATTCCCAAACCTTGGGAAGGGAGCTGAGTCTTTCCCAAGGCATGGCTCATCTCCCACCTTCCCTTATTCCAAAATTCGTCACTTTTACTAAACCATAGTTTAGAGTGACCAAAGGTGAGTCAAATCTAGGGTTGGATAGTCCAAGTTGACCCTAGACTCAAGGAAAACCACCTAGGGTAACTTTTGGGGCACTAGGGTTCATAAGGGGGTTAAAAATCCACATTTAAATGGCCTCAAAAATAAGATAAATACCAAGTGGTGTAAATCAAGTAAAATTTATACAACACTTGTTATTAATCCATTTAAACAAAAAGAGTACTAATGCCAAAATAATAAAATTAAATCAAGCACTATAAATCAACATTCAAATTCAAACGTGATCCTTATCCCTCTTGGGAACGGATCAATTTTATAGGGGATAACATAGTGTGAATTGTACCTCCAATTTCCTGTGGCTAGGGAATGTTAAACCTGTACATCTTGATCAAGTGTCAATCATGCTATAAAAAGTCAAAGCCGAAGCAACTGGAATTAAATTCACGCAACCGAATACAACAATAAACATCAATACATAAATCCAAATTAAATTGCATAATCCAATCACATGTCAAATAGTCCACATCACATAAATAACTAGAATCTCGTCACAAGACATCATCAAATAAATAACTCGTATGTCGAATCACACAAATAGAATCACTATGATCAAATCGAACCACATATGTCAAATCAATATCCTATCATAATTAGTGGACAAAATCAAGTCTGCATAATGAAGCATAGTCACTAAGGTCTGATAATGTCATCTACTGAATAGCATAATGATCAAAATAAGGGAGGTAAAATAATCGGCCTCACATCCTCGCCCCCCTAAGACTAAACTTCCTCCTGGAAGTCATAAAAAAGGTGAGAATAGAGTGCCCTCAAACTAGCTGCATCCTCCCAAGTCACTGTTTCTTCATCATAACAATCCCACTGGACTCTAACCTGGTCCAGCTCTCGACCTCGAAGGCCCAGCGTTCGACGAGCCAATATGCGAATTGGCTCCCGAGCCAATTGCCCGTTTACCTCTACCTATAGAGAACTCCAGTCTAGCATGTGAGATAAATCAGATATATATTGTCTCAAAGTAGAAACATGAAAGACATCGTGGATACGTGACAGGCTAGGTGGCAACACTAGGCGATAGGCAACTGGTCCTATTCGCTCTAAAATCTCAAAGGGTCCTACAAACCGTGGTGTGAGCTTAGAGCCCTTTCCATAACGGATTGGACTCTTGTGTGGCCGCACTCTAAGGAATACCTTGTCACCCACTGAGAAGCTCCGATCAGTCCTCTTGGCATCGGCATACTTCTTTTGTCTATCCTGTACCTCCTGCAACCTCTGTATAATCAGTGTGACTTGCTGCTCCATATCCTGAACTAGCTCTGGACCAATGGCAACTCTGTCCTCTATCGAATCCCAACTCAATGGTGTCCTGCATGGTCTACCATATAAAGCCTGAAAGGGAGGCATACTTAACGAGTTGTGATGCCCATTATTGTAGGCAAACTCAACCAGATACAGATACTTCTCCCATCTAGATTGATGGTCCATAACATACATCCGAAGCATGTCCTCCAATACCTGATTCACCCACTCTGTCTGTCCATCTGTCTCGGGATGATAAGTGGAGCTAAAGTTGAGCTGTGTGCCCAATGCCTGTTGCAAGGCTCTCCAGAATGCTGAAGTGAACATTGGATCTTTATCTGAGATGATGCGGTGAGGTACTCTATGTAATCTCACAATATCGTCTAAGAATACCCTCGCCACTACTGGCACATTGTACATTGTGCGTACAGGTGAGAAATGTGCCACCTTGGTCAACTTGTCGACTATCACCATGATGGCATCATGGCGACGCGAAGACATAGGAAGACCAACAATAAAATCTATGGAAATGGTGTCCCATTTCCACTCAGGTGTATCATGTGGGTATAGAAGACCCACTGTATGCTGATGCTCGGCCTTGACCCTCTAGCACTTAAGGCAATGAGCAACAAACTTTGCTATATCTCGTCTCATACCCACCCAATAGTACAGCTGTCGTAGATCAGCATGCATCTTCTTCACCCCCGGATGTGCCGCATAAGGTGCTCTGTGAGCCTCTGATAACACTACGGAATGTAGGTGACCTGCGTGGGGTACATAGATGCGCTGTCGATGGTGAAGTAACCCATCTGCCTCTAGTGAATACCCTGCATACTTGCCCACAAGGGCCCTATGTGAACTGATCTCTTGCTGCACCTCAAGAAACCACTCATCCTCTGGCAGATGCTGAATGATACGATCCCTCAAGTCCACAATCAAAGTCAAGGTCAAGAGCTCGTGGCACCTCTGACTCAATGCGTCAGCAACCACATTCTCCTTCCCTTTGATGTAGTAGACATCAAAGTCATACTCGCAGAGGAACTCCATCCAACGCCACTGCTGGACGTTCAGATTCAGCTGTGTAAAGATATACTAAAGACTGTGATGATCTGAATGGAGCTCAAAGCGATGAACCAACAAGAAATGTCTCCAACAAACTAGAGCATGAACCACTGCCGCTAACTCCAAGTCGTGCGTGGGGTAGTTCAGCTCATGGGTCTTGAGCTTTCGCGACTCATACGTGATCGCTCTACCACCTTGCATAAGTACGACTCCCAATCCCTCAAGTGATGCATCCGTGCAAACCATAAAATTTGTTGCAGGATCAGGAACTGCTAAAATAGGAGTGCTGGTGAGACACTCCTTGAGGACCCTGAAGGCCCTCTGACACTACTCAGTCCAAAGAAAGCTCTTCCCTTTCCACTGAAGGGAAGTGATGGGGTACGCTATCTGAGAAAAACCCTCAATAAAATGACAGTAATAACGAGCTAACCCCATAAAACTCCTAACCTCTATCACACTAGTGGGTGCTGGCCAATCCCTGATAGCCCTGATCTTCGATGGATCTACTGAGATTCCATCGTTGGATAGGATATGCCCCAGATACTGAACCTCTGTCCTGAAAAATGCACACTTCGCTAAGTTCCCATAAAGCTTCTGCTCTCGCAAACACTGTAGAACCTGACGAAGGTGCTCCTCATGCTCCTCCTTGGTCCATGAGTAGATCAAAATGTCATCGAGGAAAATGATCACGAACCGATCTAAATAGGCACGGAACACCTCGTTCATGAGAGTCATGAACACTGCAGGGGCGTTCGTCAGGCCGAAGGGAACCATAGTGAACTCATAGTGTCCATAATGAGTCCAGAAGGCGGTCTTATGGATATCTGCCTCTGCGATACGTAGCTGATGATACCCAGACTTTAGGTCTATCTTAGAGAACACCCTGGCTCCCTACATCTGATCAAAAAGATCGTCAATCCTAGGCAGAAGATAACGGTTCTTCATTGTCACCTTATTCAACTGCCTGTAGTCCATGCACAAATGAAGAGACCCATCCTTCTTCTTCACAAAGATGACAGGAGCGCCCCAAGGTGAAATGCTCAGTCAGATGTGCCCCTTCTCGAGCAAGTCCTCCAACTGTAACTTGAGTTCAGTGAACTCATGTGTGGTCATCCTGTAGGGTGCATGAGACACTGGCTCGGCACCTGGAACTAAGTCTATGTGAAAGTCTACCTCACGTTAGGGTGGCATCCTTGGTAGCTCTGCTGGAAAAATGTTGGCAAACTCTCTAAGGATGGGATGATCATCCAAAGATGCCTCTGGCTCGTCATTTGATTTGTCGCTCACTGTGATGGTGAACATTTGACATCCCTTCCGTATGCAGTGCTTAAGCTACTAAGCGGATATCATTCGCATTATTGTGGGCTTCTGCATGCCCACAATCTCAATTGATGTACCGTGGTCATCTAAACAGCTGATCACCTTTCAGCGACAATCTAACTTGGCTCAATGAGCTGCAAGCCAATCCATACCCAACACCACATCATAGGATCCTAATGTCATGACTCTAAGGTTGCATACTGTAGTAAAGGGTCCCGATGCAATCTCACAGTCATGGACTAAGGCATCTACTGTCAGTTTGGCCCCTGAAGCCAACTCAACCACTCACCTATCACCCTGCCTAGAGGACACCAGCCTGCAACGCTCCACTAACGATGGAGATATAAATGAATCAGTAGCACTAGAATCAAAGAGAATAGAAATGGGGTTTGCCCCAATCATACCTGACATCTCAATTACTGATGCTTGAAAATCAGCCTGGCAGTTATCAACCATCGTGAACATACGGTGGGATCTACCCACATCACCAATAGTCTGCTCGGATCCTCCTGCACGAGGTTGTCCCCTTGCTGTAAAACCCTATGGACACTCTCTAGCTAGGTGCCCTGCTCCACCACAAACATAACTGTAGACACCCAAATTTGTCCCAACTTTGTCCATGTCTAGCAACACCTTGTTAAATCATTAATCATTAAGCCAATTAATTAAATAAATTTTATTTATTTAATTAAATCCCATTTAATCCCATCCTCATCCTACTTAGCCAATTAATTAAATAAATTTATTTATTTGATTAATTCCACATCATTTCTCAATCATATCCTATCCCCATCCTAATTAATTAAATAAATTTTATTTATTTAATTAATTTCCACATCATATCTTATCCCATTTTATTCATTTATCCTATTAATTAAATAAATTTAATTTATTTAATTAATATCCAACTCATATTACAACTAATTCAAATATTTTATTTGAATTAAACACTCATCTTTTATCACATTCCAACACTTGTCCATCTCCCCTTAATCATGTGTTGTCATGCAACTTTCATTCATATCCTTCACATGCACAACTAATGGAACCTAAATTTAGTAACTTTCAATCCTAGCCATTCACATAGCCTCTGAATCTCCACCGTTGATTGATCTTGGTTAAGTCCTATATAAACACCCTCTCACTCCATATGAGACATCCAGCAATCATATAGCACCTACATTATCATCTTCAGCATCTTGAGCATCTGAGCATTCATTGAGCTTTTATCATCCATCATGGCAGCTTTCAGCATTGCAATTGTTCATTGTTGAAGAAGCAGTCCACATCCCTCAAACAAGGAATCACACGGTCTAGGTGATGTTATGCTTGAATTGCATTGTTCTTTGATTTCATTTAGGTTAGATTCCTTGATGATGGTAGGGTTAGGGTTTCATGACTATGTCTGATCTGCTAAACCTGACTTTCACCTATCACATTTTGGCACGCCCGGTGGGACTCACGTCCTTGATTGACTTCATTTTTCAGAGTTGTTTTCTTTGAAGATCAGATTTTGCAGGTGCTCGCAGTAAATTCCGGTCGCTTCTAAATGAAAATCTGCCGCTTCCGGATCTCTATGCCGCTTTTATGCTGGAACCGGCCGCATTTACCTCTCTAGATCGCCTTTAAATAGACAGTCGTCGCCTACGGTAAAATTTGTATCGCTTTTGTTTTAACAGGGCTCGCCTGTGATTTTGGCACTGATTGCGGTTGCTCTTAGACTGTATTTATCACTTTTGACCTAACAGTGGCTGCTTTTGAACATCTTCGGGCCGCTTTTGATCTAACAGTTGGTGCTTTTGCACATGTTTGCATCGCTTTTGATCTAATATTAGTCACTTTCACACTGATCTGAATTGCTTATGAACTGAGAGTGATCGCCTGTGCAGGTTAGGGTTTCGACTGTGTTTTTGCAGATACAGGTCACTTTTGTCTCACAACCAGTCGCTTCTGGGTATAGCTGTATCGCGTATGAGTCTACGGAGGCCGCATTTGAAATAATTGGAATCTCTTATGAACTGACAGTGCTCGCCTGTTAGACTAGGGTTTTTGTCTGTTGACTGTGTTTTTGCAGATACTGTTCGCATTAGTCCTCAATTGATCGCGTCGAGCTAATGCGCGTCGCTTATGAGCTGATAGGTGTCGCATACTGTATTTGCCGCGTCACATATGATCTGCATTATCTCGCCTATGGTCAAATGAAGATCACTTTTGATCAGCAGTGAATCGCATCTGGTAAATTTTGTTGTTTTCAAATCTGTTTCAGTTCTAGTTCAATTTTTTGGCTATTAATTGGGTATTTGCGCAGCATCTTATCGATTTGTCCAAGAAAGGAGGTTATCAAACTACTGACATATCTGTTGCACGTTCGATCGGTCCAAGATTTGTGGTTTTTCACTAAATTAGGCATATTTGGGCTTGGTGCTTAAAATGAATCATTGTTTGCTCCGTGCTTGATTTATCTTTTTGATTGTTTGCATGTGGCTGATTGTAACCCAAATTTAATGACAAAAGTATCCTCTCCCCTTGCCTATCAAATGGATCTTGGGTGTATGAGAACTTGTCATTATCTTTAGAGGGCCTGCCTTCCCGGTGTGAGAAGGGATACGACCCAAGCGGTAACCAGCTAAAGCCAAGTCCTTCCGAACCGCTATATAAGAAAAGTGTTTGTGTCTAAAGCCACAAACAACGGGTGCTGTTGCGTTATACCGACAACCAACCTCCCCCAAAACCCTCCAAGGCGCAACCCTTGGAGGCTGGGAGACTCCATAACGGAGAGTAGCGCTGTCGCATGTATAGCCACCCAAACGGATGCCCTTATTAGCAACTTTGTGTAGTAGCCAAAAACCTTCTATCTGTTGATGCAAAAGGTGGGACCTTTGAAGCGGCCCCGATTCATGTGGTTCTTAGTAGAGATAGCAGGGACAATCCTAAGGTTTGGTGTGGGGACAAGCCTTACAGGAAGCTCGAAACTTGGTATGATTGAGAAGTGAGTGCCGTGGAGGGGAGAAGGTGCTACCAAGATCCTGAAGCTATCCGCTTTGAATAAGCACGGCCAGGGGATTCAACGGATACTGTCCTATCCTAGCCTAGGTTGTATCAGTTTGTGCTTGTTGTGAGTGTGAGTGACTGTTATCACTGTTTTCTTGCTGAAAAACTACAAAATCAGACAACATTTGGACAAACACAGTCACTTTTGAACCTAAACTACTCGCACAGATCACAAACATCACTTCTGAACTGTAGTAATTCACTTTTTGCCTGAACTGTGTCGCTTTTAAACAACAGCTGCTTGCATATTACCTGAACAGAGTCACCTTTAAACCACAACTGATCGCCTTCTATCTGAACAGAGTCGCATCTGAATCACAGCCGATCGCATCTTGCCTGAGCCAAATCGCCTTTAAGCCGCAGTTAGTCACCTCCTGTCTGAATAGGTTCACCTTTGAACAACATACTGTCGCCTTTAAGAAAATCTGAGTCGCCTTTGATCAACAGGAAATCGCCTTTGAACCAACAGTCGTTGCCTCTAGCATAGCATTCGCTTCTGGTTAACACTGTCATTCTCTGTTGAGCCTAAACCAGATCGCATTTGAGCTATCATTGATCGCCTTTAGCATCCTTTGAGTCGCATTTGAGCTATCATCAGTCGCCTGTAGTCAAAATACCTGCAAATCCTAGTGTCTCAGCTGAGCTAGCCACAGGTCCAGCCTGCTTAAATCTTAAACATCAGATTTTAGACTTCTCTTGGGTCAACAGCAAATACCTGGACTTTGTCTCCTATTTTTGAGCTTATCAATCAATCACAACTCATGAGCTTTCCATCCTTTTGAGACCCCAACCAGCAAAACAAACATCAACCCAATCATTTCAATCAACAAACATCCTTCAACTTTAGCTTCAGCCAACATCATCCTTCAGCTTTAGCTTTAGCAAACAACATCCTTTAGCTTTAGCTCCAACAAACATCAACAACAAACAATCTTTCCCTTGAGTGTTTGAGCTATCCTCTAGGGAGAACGAACAACAACCCAACAACAACAACTCAGCCAAAACAAATCAACCAAGCGAATTAGCCAAACCAGCAAACCAAAACAACAACCAATCAACCAACCAGCCAACTATCATCTTTTGGGTCTCAAAACTTTGACAAGCTCAACTTCATCATCAACATCATGCCTCAAACTAGGAGTCAATATCAAGCTGAAATAGAAGCCAAATTGAAAGCTGAAATGGAAGCCAAATTGCAAGCTGAGATGAAACAATTCACAACACCTCTTAAGGACACAACTCAATTCACAACTGGTATGCCTTCTCATATGTTCATGCCTCAAGGATACACTATTGGCGAGTCATCTTCACAACGAATGCAACCTACACCATCCTTGGAAACTTTCGAAGAACAATCTCAAGATGACTCATCAGAATTCCAAGATACCTATCTATGGGACCAAGTTGAGAAACTCATGATATCTGAGCCTGATCGTTGCTTTCTCCAACTTGCTCGCATGGGTGCTAAACTACCAAAAGACTTTGACATATCCGCTATTAGAGAGCAAGATCCCAACACTACTGCTGTTGTTGCGAATGGACCATCTGCTATAGTCACATCATCTCCTATTACATCGCAAACATCGTCCTCATTGCCTATTGTTGCTTCATTTGAGCCACCACGATCAGAGCATACTTTAGAACCATTGATAGTGCCCACCAATGTGCTCCCTCTCATGTCACAAAATCTCAACATTCCACCTTTCCATGTTCCTCAACATATCTCTCCTTCTACCATGACTGTTTCCATGCCTCAAGTAACACAAGCTGTCCATGTAACACAAGCGCAAATACTTCGAGCATCACAAGCTGTTCCCATGTCTTATAGTGTGCAAACCTCTCAAACCACTCCAACAACACATGTTGTCCATGCTTCACACCCATTACAATCCACTACATCTCATACGAATACCATATCCCACATACCAACTGCTAATACCTCCATGCTATCATATAATCCCAACGTTAGTCTCATTGACATGAGTGATCCCCCCATTTCTCAAGCCAATCCGAACAATAAGATCGCTTATGTTGATCACCTCACATCCATGTCGTCATATTCTTCCAATCCTTCACGCACCATCAATCCATCCTATGCTACCCAAAGTGTTCCTATTGTCACCCAACCTATGACACATACCAATCCTCATATCATCCAAAATACAAATCCAAATGTTTCTGTCGTATCTACCAATCCCTCCATTACTTACCATGTCACGAAGCAAATCCTAGCTTCCCAACCATTCGCTACTATCAATCCACTATCCACTTCCCATGTGATGCACACCCAATTGCCGCTTGTGTCTCAAGGACAGCAATCCTCCAACACATACGTGTCACATACCAATCCTTTGACATACATTATGGGTACACAACCGCAACAAACAGTCATAACTCCATATATCCCACAACCGCAACCACAATATATCTCCTACCATACTACACCCCCTTCGCAACAACAGCAATTATCTTAAGCAGATGTTCAACAGATGATCGATGAAAGGGTAGGACAAGGCAAGAAACCTTTTTCTCTCGAAAACATATGTGCCTGTCCATTTGACAAGTCTCTTAATATGATACCTTTTCCACCACATTTTGAAATCCCACAATTTGATAAATACAAAGGGAAAGGGAATCCGGAAGACCATCTTCGAGCCTTTTTTGTAGCATGTCTTGATGTCTCTTATGATGATACGTATCTTTTGAGACTATTTCCTCGAAGCTTAGCAGGACAAGCTCTTGAATGGTTTTCTCATTTACCCCCGGGCATCAAATCTTTTGCGGAATTAGCAAACAAATTTTGATCACACTTTGCCTTCAACATTGAACATGAGGTAAACATGAATGACCTTGTCAATACCAAACAGCGCAACGGTGAACCCTTTTCTTCTTTTACCCAACGATGGCATAATATGGCTAGTAAATTATCATGGGAAATACCTGAGAAACAACAGCTTGACATCTTTGTTCAAAATCTTCATCCTGAGCTGTCATTCCAACTACAATTGCAGAGTGCTAGCACCTTTGACGAACTAGTTTCCAAAGGAGTTATTATTGAACGAGCCTTAATTGCCAAGGGCACTATTAAGATCTTTCGCGACAACAAAGATTCTCCCCAAAATTCCAATGATAAGTCTCGCTTTTGGAACAAGAACAAGAATGTTGTAAATGACAGTATTGTAGACGCGAAGAATATTCAAACTATGAGAGCTCCCATCAACATTCAAGCAGCCTCTACACCAAGACAGCCTTTTCCACAACGAAGAAACCAACGCCAAACTTCCAATCCACGCCGACAATTTACACCATTAGTGGAACCCATGGAAGTTGTTCTTAAAAAGCTACTTCAAGCAGGAGATATTATTCTACCCGATGCACCACCAAATGGCGAACCACTCTTTCAAGCTCCTTGGTACAAAGAAAATGAGTATTGTGATTACCATCGAGTTAAAGGGCACAAAACAAGTGGTTGTATGCACTTAAAACATGTTATCCAAGACTGCATTGATCAAGGTTTAATCAACATCACACCTTCAACAGCTCAACCTGCTCAACAATCAACATCAAACTATGATCTAGAGACTTTCAAGAATCCACTTCCATCTCATGATTAGACAAATAACCTTCAGGCTGGAAATGCTATTCCGTATAACTATGCATCATCTACCATTGGCCGCATTGACCATGCTCGTATTTCTACCATTACTGTCCAAGGGAGAGCACCTGATTGTGCCGTAACCACGCGAAGAGGTCGAGTTACTATTCAAGGAGCACCTCCTCATTCTCCTCGATCTCTCTCTGACTATAACCTCTTGGATCACCTTGGCAAAACACCCGCACACATATCTATTCTTGAGTTGCTCCGCATATCCCCCGCACATAAAGCTATCCTTGATAAAGCCTTACAAGAGTCTTCGGTGCCTAATAATATTAATATCACACAATTCCAATCTATGGTCGCTAGCATTGCAGCTCCTTGTCACTTGACCTTTTCCGACAAAGATCTTCAGCCCTCCATTCATCCTTCACATAACGAAGCCCTCCATATTGAGGTATTTGTTAAACAACGCCGTATCAAACGAGTCTTGATAGATGGGGGAGCTGGTCTTAATATATGTTCTTTGAAACTTATCAAGCAATTGGGATATTCTGAGAAAGATGTCGACACCTCCAAGGTTATTACCATCAGAGCATATGATGACGCTGAAAGAGATATCGAAGGGATTATCTTATTGCCTATTCAAGTTGGGCCGGTCATTACAGACACTCGCTGTCAAGTCCTTGATATTGATCTTCCTTACAACATCATCCTTGGACACCCTTGGATCCATACCCTTAAAGCAGTTCCCTCTACATACCACCAATGCCTTAAATTTCCACATAAGGGTGTTGAGGTTACCATTCAAGCTGATCCCAATCCATTTGAGTTCTGCCGTGCCTTTCAAGCTAAATATCAGAGTCTGAATCGCATTCCTGTCAACACCGAGGCATATCCGTCTTCATCCTATATAAACCCATCCGACCTTCTCAAGCCCTCATCTAGCAAAGTCGCTTCCAACCTCCATATCAAATATACTGAACATGGCCCTGGTGAATACAAATTACAAGAGTCCTATTGCGTTGGTACCCTTCCATTATCTCCTAAATCCCACGGTAATCCCTCTACATCCAAGCCAACTTCATCCTCCGTTGTTATCAAAGCTCCCCCTACAGTATTCATTAAGGGTGGTTTCTTGGATGATGAAGACATTAAGGACATCAACTCTTGGATATTCTTTGATGAAAATGACCAAGTCCAACTTGAAGTAGAGCGATACAACAATGGGTTTCGTATCATAAAGAACATGGGCTATAAAGGACATGGCGGCTTGGGATCATAGGAACAAGGATGTACTGAGCCCATTATTGTGTCTAAGAAGTTTAATAAGCAAGGCCTTGGTTACCAACCGGAGGTACCGCGACCCAAAGACATTAAGTGTATTTCTGATATTGATGTTGGACCTTCTTCGGTCGGAGAGACTTCTAATTTGGATACTATCGATGACTCCTCCCTTCATATCACTGACCTTTTTCAAGAACATTCCATCTTCATGTTTTCCGTAGCCTCTTCTGGTCATCACGATTCCTCCATTAGCCTTTCACTCGTGTATCCTGACCTCATCGATTGGGACCAACAGGGGGCACCGATATTAGATACATTTGAAAATGACGAAGCCATTGCAGAATTCATGGGTTTGAGACAAGGTATTCCACTGGGTGATCATAAAGCAAGTTTCATGATGGATTTACCTAAACTAGCATATTTTGGCGGAAGTATCAAATCCTTCAGTCGTAAAAGTGAAATAAACAAAATTCAACAAAATAGGTCACTAGGTGAAAACCGAAAGGCGCCTCTTGACCGTGAAAAAGTAAAAATAAAGGACGTATCCGAAGGTGAAAACCTCTCTGAGGCGCCTGAGGATGAGGGATTTGATCTTCCTGTTGTCACTGATTACCATGAAAAATCAACTGTGCTAGTTGAAAAATCACAAGGCATGAACTTGGGAACAGAGCAGAATCCGAAGATTACTTTTTTGGCAGCATCACTATCAGAGCAAGAACGAAGAAACTTCACAGCATTTTTTATGAGAAGAGCTATAAATTTTGCATGGATTTATGCAGACATGCCAGGTCTAGATCCTTCACTTGTGGTACATCATTTAGCAGTATCTCCTGATGCAAAGCCTGTCAAACAAAAATTACGCAAAATGCATCCACAAGTTGCCTTATTGGTCAAAGCAGAAATTCAGAAACTGTTAGAAGAAAATTTTATAAAGCCTATTGATTATCCAGAATGGGTTTCAAATTTGGTACCTGTAGCAAAACCAGATGGACGTGTTCGTTGCTGCACAGACTTTAGAGATCTTAACAAAGCTTGTCCTAAGGATGATTTCCCACTACCAAGCATAGACAACATTGTAGATCTTACAGCAGGACATGAAATGCTATCTTTGATGGATGGATTTTCAAGTTATAATCAAATCCGAATAGCAGAGGAAGACCAAGATAAAACATCTTTTATTTGTCCATGGGGCACATATTGCTGGGTTGTAATGCCTTTTGGTCTTAAAAACGCTGGAGCTACCTATCAACGAGCCATGACAGTTATTTTTCATGACCTTTTTCATACTATCATGGAAGACTATGTTGATGACATCCTGGGAAAATCCAAGACAAGAGAAGGACATCTATAAGTATTGGCACAAATCTTTGATCGATTAGAAAAATACCAAGTCAGACTAAACCCAAAGAAGTGTGTATTTGGTGTAACATCAGGAAAACTGTTGGGATATATTGTGTCTCGACGAGGGATAGAAGTGGACCCAGCTAAGGTAAAAGCTATCATAGAAATGCCTCCACCAACGAACCTCAAACAGCTCCGCAGTTTACAAGGTAGGCTACAATCTATCCACAGATTTATCTCACAACTAGCAGATAAATGTCATCCTTTTCAACATCTTCTTCGTAAGGGTGAACCTTTTAAGTGGGATGAAAAGTGTCAACATGCTTTTGATAAGATAAAGGAATACTTGGCAACACCTCCTGTGTTAGTACCTCCTATACCTGATCATCCATTACTGCTCTATATATCATCAACAACCGCAGCATTGGGTGCCCTTCTAGCTCAACATGATGACTCAGGAAAAGAACAATCCATTTACTACATCAGCAGAACCCTTGTGGGATATGAACTCAATTACTCATTCATGGAAAAAGCTTGTTTAGCATTAGTGTTTGCTTCACAAAAGTTGCGACACTATATGCTAAACCAAACAACAAAGCTCATCTCTAATGTGGATCCCCTCAAGTATCTCCTTTCAAAAGCCCTTCTCACAGGGAGATTAGCCAAATGGGTTATGATCTTAAGTGAATTTGACATTCAATATGTGAACCACAAAGCTATCAAAGGACAAGTTATTGCTGATCAATTAGCTGCAACACCCATCACAGATATTCAGCCAATATATCTAGAATTCCTTGATGAAGGATTGTTTAATTTGAATTCTCCAGCACGATGGCAACTATACTTTGATGGATCATACACACAACATGGTTCTGGAGCAGGTATCTTGTTTGTCACCCCTCAAGGAGATTGTATACCTAAATCATACAGAATAGCCTTCCCATGTACCAACAACATAGCAGAGTATGAAGCTTTAATCATAGGCTTGCGCATGGCAGTACAATGGGCTATCAAACAGTTACGAGTCTTTGGTGATTCTCAGCTGGTTATCAAATAGGTCTTAGATGAATATCAAACAAAAGATGAAAAGCTTCTCCCATACAAGCTAATGGTGGATGATTTCAATAAATATTTTGAGGATATTACCTTTGAGCAAATTCCCAGACTACAAAACAGAGCAGCAGATGCCATGGCTATGATTGGATCTCTTTTAGACATGCCATCTAACACCTATAAATGTGAATTGTTGGTTGAACAGCTTTTGATCCCAGCATTTGAAGTTCCACAGTCTGAGCTTATATGTGAAATTGTTGGTCCCAACTCGTCGTGGTACAAGGATATATACGAGTATCTCCGTAATCAAACCTTTCCACTCCTACTATCCAACACCCAACGCAAAACCTTTATCCGTCGAGTCTCTCGTTACACTATCTTAGGAGACACCCTTTATCGCCGGAGTCTTGATGGTATCCTTCTTAGATGTCTTGATTCTGAGGAAGCAAAAACGGCATTACGTGAAGTACATGAAGGTGTTTGCGGTTCGCATTCCGCTGGCCCTAGCCTTGTTAAGAAACTTCTACGAGCAGGATACTATTGGCCAACTATGGAAAAAGATGCACAACAATTTGCAAGGAGATGTCTACAATGCCAGAAACATGGAGATCTAATACATGCACCAGCACATGAGCTTCAGCCTATTGTCACTCCATGGCCTTTTTCGCAATGGGGACTTGATCTTGTAGGTAAAATCCATCCTACTTCATCCAACGGTCATAAGTTCATTATTACTGCCACTGAGTATTTCACGAAGTGGGTAGAAGCCATACCAATGACCTATATCACAGGTAAACAAATAGCCAAATTCATCCTACATTACATTATCTGCCGTTATGGAGTTCCTCAAGCTATTGTCACTGACAATGGTCGTCCTTTCAAGAACCAAGAGGTTAGAGATCTTTGCAACAAGTTCCATATTCAACATAGATTCTCTACGCCTTATTATCCTTAGAGTAATGGTCAAGCTGAAGCCTCTAATAAGACAATCATCAAGATCCTTAAAAAGACTGTTAATGAAGCTGGTCGAGATTGGCATCTACAACTACATCCTACATTATGGGCATATAGAACAAGCATCAGAACTCCCACTGGAGCCACACCCTATGCTCTCGTCTATGGCACTGAAGCTATTTTGCCTATCGAGGTTGAGATCCCCTCTTTGCGCATATCCTTGCAACATACTATCTCAGATGAAGAGTATCGAGTATCCAGACTCCATGATCTTGAGCTATTAGATGAACGCCGCCTTACAGCATTGAACCATCTTCAAGTCTATCAAAGTCGGCTACGCCGCAGCTACAACAAAAAGATCAGAGAACGCAGATTTCAAGTTGGCGACCTTGTCCTTAAAGAAAACCAAAGGAATCAACAACATCGAGAGAAACAGGGCAAGTTTGAACCCAATTGGCTTGGTCCTTTCATTATCACAGCAGTCTATGGATCAGGTGCATACACTCTGTCAACACCTGAAGGCATTCCCTTGGATGAACCAGTCAACAGCGTTCATCTCAAGAAGTTTTATCCATATATCTCAGCTATCCCCAAAACCAATATATATATATATACGATAAATAATCCGTCCTCTGGTGAAAACCTGGTAAACAGGTGCCTTGGATAAGTACCATAGTGAAAACCTGGCAAACAGGCGCTATGTGTAGTGACCAGCTTCCCTCATCTGTTTGGTTCGTTTGATCATATTTCCCCATTTCATCTTGTATAAGCCATAATCACAATCCACATCGCAATGCCACACATAGCCTTTAATCTTCATTTTCATTCTTTGCCAATGGTAGCTATCATATTTGAGACATTGTCGTGATATCTATATCTTTTGGCACCTTAGCATCTTGGCCACATCTTTTCTGCATTGTCACTTCTGCATAATAAACCTCATCCCGCACTGGGGGCATTTGTCGAGTCTTATTTGGAAGTGGATCCTGTTATCTCTAGCTCATAACACATCAACCAACTCAGCTTACAACACAACAAACCTTATCAACTTCAGCCATGGCACATATCCAACAACAAATGTGACTTAACGACTTGCAACCAGGACCCATATCTTCGCAATCTATCCACATTCATCCAACAATCGCAACAAACGTCGCTTGATCAAACATCCAACCAATTAGCGACATCAATAAGAACTACATACAGCTCTATCATTGACGCCTTGATCCCGTGGATACAGGGTATGTAGGCAATCTGAGATGCGAAGGAAGCACTCTGATTCAGGCTAAGACGATAGCCCCTTTCATCATTCATCTTTCATCTTTCTTCTAAACATCCTTCAATCTTTCCGCTCACATTCTTCTATCTTTCATCACTTACATCATCAATAAAACCCAGAACTACATATTCATCATGTCTCATCTTCATCGTAAATGTGCTTTGATCCCGTGGATACAGGGTATGTAGGCAGTCTGGAATACGAAGGAAGTTTCCAGTACTCAAGCACAGATGATCCACCCCATCTTCTTCTCTTTGATTAGCTCAAACAAGAAGCAAACCATGTGTATATTGAAAGCTCAAGCACTTTAACCAATCAAAAGTATGCCAGAAGCTATTTGTCCGCATGCCTTAAGCCAACATTTGCTATAACAGTTTATCAACAACTTTAGCCTTCACCAGGTTGTAGCTTTCCTCTTAGCAAGGCGCCATCTTGATCTATCCAAGAGCACCCAAAATTTGGCAAGAGAACGTGATGACAGTATCTTTTGTTTTATCTTTTGATTTATCTTTTGTCCCTTTTCTATGCCTAATCAAGATTGCCTTGATCTATTTATATCTTGGTATGTTGCGATGAAGTAAGGATTGGGGCATGGTCATATAGCTTTCGTATGCCGTGTTTGCGGGATGATCTTATTCTCTTCCTATGCATATTGGTATCTTGTCCGTGTTGGGATTAGCATCTTACATATCAATATCTCTAGCATTTGAGAAGCTAAACAGTCTCTTATGCATTTGAGACTATTCTATGTTAAGACTAACTCCATACATATAACCAACAAGCTACTATTATGTGTAGTGGAGATAAGCTCAAACCATTGCTTGTAGCATCAAAGTCCAACACTAGCTGTTATTCATATCTTGTGTATGTTGGCTCCACATCTTGACCTCATGCGTTCAGACAAGATTGTAACACGCTAGTTGCGCATTGGATACCTCGACACCTTAGTCTTCTTATACCCTGGTGCATACCATCCATATGCTATATCAAACATAAGGACTGCATTTCTTTTCATTTTGAGCAATTACTTGAAAGCTGCCCATCATCATCCTACCTATTCATTCTATCTATCCATTCCATCATACTTAGCCAAGATCCATCATTTCCATCATCCTTTGTCCATGTTCCCGCTCCTGCAAAAACAAGTGTGTTAGCCATACATAAGTCCATCATATATATCTTTCATTACCATCTACCTATATGCATACATCCATCCATAATCCATATATAATCCACATAACATGCATAGCCATCATAATATCAACATCATAACCATTACAACATCATATAGATCGCCAAAACCGCCATATATATACATGTGTGTCAAAATACAAGTGTCTACAATACAAGCTGAGCCCTGAAGGACTAAATGTACAAAATTGGCTCTAGGCCTCATCATGATACAAAATACACAAAGTAGCCCTAGTGACTACTGGCACCTCCCTCACCCTGACCACCACCACCACTAGGTCCTGTACCTGGTCCTCCATCTCTCGGTGGCCCCATCATTGAGGCTACTGATCGAGATCCACCTGACCTCCGTGAACTCGAAGCCCCTGATCTGCTCCTGAAGCTAGGCTGTCTCTGCTCTGCTGGCACAACCCCATAGTACAAGCCTCTATAATACTCAGCCTCACCCTGCACTCTCTGAAGCTCTGCCTGTACCCCTGTCAATTGTGTGGCCAAGTACATCGTAGCTCCATCAGTCCCCAAGGTAGCCACTGCTCTATCCCGCTCACTGGTCATCCCCTGCAACTGCTGCACCGCCCTATCTCTCTCAGC
Source organism: Cunninghamia lanceolata (assembly GCA_027924645.1). NCBI lineage: Eukaryota > Viridiplantae > Streptophyta > Pinopsida > Cupressales > Cupressaceae > Cunninghamia > Cunninghamia lanceolata. Next base: position 9,697,091 of record BSBN01000082.1, read on the forward strand.
TCGCAGCCCATCCCTCTCTGCTCTCATAGCCTGCTCCTGCTGTATCGCAATGTCTCACTCTAGTCTCATCATCTGCTCATGCTGTCTAGCCGCATCTCTCTCTCCTGTCACTCTAGCTAGAGCACCGTCATCCTGTCCATCTCCCCCCTGTGCTCTCAACTGTAGCTGAGCCTGATATGTCTGTGCCTGTGCTCTCGCATGCCGCAGACTAATCACGGCCTGATGCCTATCCATCTCCACCCTCCTCAGCCTCATCTGTGCTACCTCCATCTCCTCTCCTCTCTAATCCGTCTTCGTAGCTGCTAAATACCAACATCATCACTTGCTACAATCTGTGCCTGAGGCTGTGCTAATATTACAGGCTGATCTGGCACCTGCTCTGGCATATGTATCCTTGGTGTAGTTGGCACAACCGCCTGTGCTGATGGAGCCCATCGTCGTCTCCTCCGAACTGGCCTCTCCATCCCAATCTCTCCAATCTCCCCATCTCGTGTCAACCGAGTCGGCCTCGCTTTCGCCCAGTATACATCATACTCTGGCAATGTGCCTGGATCTGTAGGACCCTGTCCCCACTGCCATGCTACTGGCTGCAATCCATCTCTCTCTGCCAAAGTTGTGTCAACCACAACCTCTGGACCCCAATCAAACACCTCCTGCCTCGTCCTCCCAAAAATGACATCACCTACTGGTATTGCCTGTGCCTCCCCAAACTGTCTCAGGGCTCTCTTTGGCAAATAGCGCTCTATGATATACACGCCGCGTCCAAAAATGTATCTCGCTTGTCTCGCATAGACAAGCTCTGCATCCTCCTCATCCCACTGCTCACATCCTAGCCATGGCCTCCATACAAATCTATCTACCTCATCTAATCTCCGCCGCCAGTATACCACACCTCGGCGCTGTCGATATGTCAAAGCCCCTCTATACATCCATGCAAATGGCTCTCCTACTGCTCTAGCCACCCATCCCTCTGGTCTCGTCACCGGAATGTGCTCATACACCCATACATGCAATACTGTCACTCCTGCCAACATACTGGCTCCAAACATATAAGCACAATCATGCAGATAATGATAGAGCTATCCCAACACACACTCTGCCCATGCATATCTCATGCCATATGAAAACATGCCCTCCATCACTGTCCCCCATCCTACGGGAAAACCTCTGGCTCTCCTATCACCCACTAGCCATCTAATGATAGCCACTACTACCCGCTGTAACCTATCACAGAGCTCCTCCATCCTCCCCATCAGAATCTCTGAACCCTCTGCTCCGATGTCTGGTGTCCCAAATAATCTCCTGAATGCAGCTGGACCCATCTCTGGATCATAATCCACACGATCCCCATCTATCAGAATCCTCAATATCCGGAATACATCCTCTAAGGTGATGGTCGCCTCTCCTGTCGGTAAAAAGAATGAACTGTGCTCGCTCATCCATCGCTGTCATCAGCCCTTGATGTGCCTGAACTGGCTCTAATCGGGATACATGCTCCAAGCCCAGGATCTCTAACACTAGTAGCTCCTCTGCATCTAACCGTCTCACCAGTCGTAAATCTCTTGGATGTGGTTCTCGTGATAACAATGGCAGTAGTACATCCTGCATCATCCATTTACCCTTGTCAGTCCATTTCGTTCATCATCCATATCAAAATTTGCTTCTCTATTTGCTATTCTATCTTCAACCTACCATAAGCGTTCACTTTACCATATGCGCTTCTTCCTAGCTTATTAGCGACCAGCCTTTCCTTATGCGCTACTGTTTTGCCCAAAAGTGAGCTCTTTTGCACATGCGCACCTGTTTTCACTACATGCGAGCTATTTCATCATATGCGCTTACTGTTTGCCCATAAGCGAGCTCTATCTCTATAAGCGCTTACTCTTACTGCATATGTGCGCTATATTCTACATGCGCCTAGTTTTATATCTTAAGCGAGCTACATTACCATCAGCGACCATTCTCGTTCTAGACATGCACTTTCCGCCCTATGCAAGCCATTTCTATCCATAAGCGAGCCAAACTACTTCAAGCGACCGCTATTTGCTTATAAGCGAGCCAATTCTATCCATAAGCGACACATCTTGTGCTTTACGTGCTTTTCGCCTGTGTTTTTCCCACCGACGGGATACGACCCGTTTTTCCCTATGCGACCTTCTCGCGCCCATAAGCGACTGCGACTACCATAAGCGTTCTATCCTCCTACATAAGCGACCTACAATGACTATTCCCTAACCTAGTCGCTTTTGGTGACGTGTGTGCATTAATTACGCTTTTAGGCTATTAATTACACGCTTTTGGGAAAAGTTTTGAAACATACCGGTGCGCCTGCTCCCTCTGGTCGCCCATGTGTCCTCACTCGCTCCGCACGATGATCCCTGCGTGGAATAACCATCCTGCTAGCTCTGCAACTCTCACTCTCAGGAGCTCTGGGTTTCTCTAGTTTCTAAGCACAAATGAGCACAAATGAGCCTATTTGCCATTGAAGAACCTACTTATAGCCCTTCTCAAAACCCTAATTCTTCTATGCCACAGCCTATTTTCTTCCATGCAACCCCCATTTCCTTCGCGTCTGCCTTCTTTTCAGCCTTTTCTTCTATCGAGAGCCAACCCAGCCCTTCCTGGTTACCTGGCTTACCTCTCGAGGGGGCATCACCTGCCAGTTACACTGGGGCATAACTTGTTTATCGAATGCATATCGTATCTTCTTTGACACAACGTTCTATCGAACATTGTATCAAAGAGGGGCAAAATGTAGACACCCAAATTTGTCCCAACTTTGTCCATGTCTAGCAACACCTTGTTAAATCATTAATCATTAAGCCAATTAATTAAATAAATTTTATTTATTTAATTAAATCCCATTTAATCCCATCCTCATCCTACTTAGCCAATTAATTAAATAAATTTATTTATTTAATTAATTCCACATCATTTCTCAATCATATCCTATCCCCATCCCAATTAATTAAATAAATTTTATTTATTTAATTAATTTCCACATCATATCTTATCCCATTTTATTCATTTATCCTATTAATTAAATAAATGTAATTTATTTAATTAATATCCAACTCATATTACAACTAATTCAAATATTTTATTTGAATTAAACACTCATCTTTTATCACATTCCAACACTTGTCCATCTCCCCTTAATCATGTGTTGTCATGCAACTTTCATTCATATCCTTCACATGCACAACTAATGGAACCTAAATTTAGTAACTTTCAATCCTAGCCATTCACATAGCCTCTGAATCTCCACTGTTGATTGATCTTGGTTAAGTCCTATATAAACACCCTCTCACTCCATATGAGACATCCAGCAATCATATAGCACCTACATTATCATCTTCAGCATCTTGAGCATCTGAGCATTCATTGAGCTTTTATCGTTCATCATGGCAGCTTTCAGCATTGCAATTGTTCATTGTTGAAGAAGCAGTCCACATCCCTCAAACAAGGAATCACACGGTCTAGGTGATGTTATGCTTGAATTGCATTGTTCTTTGATTTCATTTAGGTTAGATTCCTTGATGATGGTAGGGTTAGGGTTTCATGACTATGTCTGATCTGCTAAACTTGACTTTCACCTATCACAATAACAAGGGCCCCTAGCCTGTACCTGTCCAGTTTGAGTCCTACTCGACTGCTGCTGTCCTGATCTACCAGTAGACCCCTGTGAGCCCCTATAAGACTGCTGCGACCTCGCGGGTCCCATAGGTGGTCCCTGTTGCCTCTAATCTCTACGCAGGCCATGTTGCTACCAACCTCTATTATGTCCCCCATGTGACCTCTGCTGTGTCCTAGCTCTCTACTGCTGTTGTGACTGCTGCTGCTGTGGGGGCCTAGGAGGTAATGGTGCTGAACTGAATCCTCCTCTATGAGGTGGCTGTGATGGTCTACGGAAACTCTGCTGATGCTGCTGCTATCCCCGATCTTGAAATTGAGGGCATGAACTCTGCCCTCATCCCTGAATCTCCTCAGTGATACATGCCTTCTCAGCAGCATCACTCAAAGTCTGGGGATCTGCAATCCAAACAGGCCCTGCTATACTGTGGTTCAGTCCTCTGATAAACTTATGCACCAGGAGTTTCTCGTCATGGAGATACTCTGCATATCTAGATAACTCTGTAAACCTACCCTCATACTGTGCCACTGTGAGTCCCCTCTGTTGTAGGTCATGGAACTCATCTATATGATGTTGTCTGTAATGGTCTGATAAGTAGCGCGCATTGAAGTGCTCAATGAAGGTCTCCCATGTAAGGGTGCCTAAAGAAAGGTGACACTTGCACTCCTCAGTGCGCCACCAGGTAGCTGCTGCATCTCGCAACAAGTGTACTACCACATGGGCCTTTGTGTTGCCCTTGTAAGGACGCAATGCGAAGCATCTGTCTAAGCTGATAAGCCAGGGCTCTGCCTCGGCTCCCTCTGTGGTCTTGATGAATGTAGGAGGGTTCAACCTTAATATGTCCCTAATGGGATCTCCTCTATCCCTATGCCCCCTGATAGGCTCATCTGCATAATAATCATAAGGCCTGTGACCAAAGTGCTCTACTCGTACTGCCTTGTCATGCCTAGCATGATGTGAAGGGCTCCTGCTACGGGCCCTGTCGATCGAACCAACCTCCTCTGTCTCTAGCAACTTGACATAAGGCTCCACACATGGTGCCTCTCGCGGCTCTATGCGGGGCTCCACACGTGGCTCGACATGGGACTCAGCTCGTGGCTCCATTCGTGGCTCCTCTTGTGGATCCTCGCGGGGCTCGACACGTGGTTCTACGCGTGGCTCAGCTACAGCTAGTGGAAGCCTATCTAAAATTGCCTGTAAAGCCTATAATATCTGTGGACCAATATCTGGTGGGGCCGGTGGTGCATGTGGTACCTGTGGAACTGGCTGTGCCTGTGGGACTGGCTGATCCGGTCCCTCAGCTGATGAATCAGTGTGCACCTCGAGGGATGGAGTGCGGCGGGACTGTGCTCGCCAAACTCGTCAGGGAGGCATCCTACAAAATGAGGTAACCACAAATCAGTCATAGTTGCGGAAATAATAATGTGCCTAAAACAAGCCCAGTGTTTTAAACAACCTGGCTCTGATACCAAATGTCATGCCTGCATTTCCCATGCGGTCACGACACACAAACACACGTGTCATGTCCACATTTACCATGTGGTCATGACACGAACTACAAAAAGACTTTTCTACCTACCCCTAGGAACCCCCTTACACGTGTCTACATGCTCAGTGGCAATACGCCTAAGGTGTAGACATGTCAACTTAATCGATAAGGTGAAGGCCATCTAGGGGGTATGCGACACGTAGTGTGTCATGTCTAGGGTTAGACTAGTTTAATCTGAACCCTAAGTTTCCTAGGTGAAGATGATTTCAACATTGAACCCTATCTTAACACAGAGTGAAAAGTGATAAGTAGAACAATGGAAAGATGGCGCGTGATTCAAGTGGAAAGATGGAATGAAATAAATAAAACATCACATAAAACAACCCCTAGAAATCTAACAAAATTCTGGCAGCATAACGCATTTTTAATTAAACATAAAAATAAATTTTAAATATTTAGAAAATATTCACAAATAGGAACATGAAATTTAAGAGTGATATTAAATAGAACTTAAGAACCAATTTCAAACGATTTAACACAAAGTCATAAAATATTAAAACAAATACTCTGCCAAGGTCAAATAATCCAACCTGGCATAAGAGAATTAAAATTCAAAGTAAATTAATAAAATAAAATAACAAGACGCAAAATGGATCCCAAATTTGAACCCGTTAATTAATATAAAATTGACATTATATTTATCAACAATTTCAAAAAAAAATATGGAAGGGAAGGGAATAAGATACTCATTCCCACAAAAATAATGGTAAATTAGATAATAATTAAATAATGTTCAAAACTTGCCAAGGTAAAATAAATTCAAGAAAAGAAAATTTCTCCCCAGAAGAATAAAATTGATTCCTCCCCAAAAATTTAAATTTAACTCACAAGACAAGATCGATTGTATACATTAACCCATTCAAAATAAAGTTCAAATATTTCAAAACGAATTCCCAAGAGTTAAAATTAAAACAATAAAGGGAATGAGAGGTTTTAAAGAAATTAAAATTTGAAACCACTTCCTCACAAATCCCCCTCAAAATAAAAAAAGAATATTGTTTTCTAAAATAGAAAACCCTAATGAAAAATAACTCTAAGTGTTCAAATGAAACCTTAATCAAAACTCTATTGTTTCCTCTTCTCTATTTTGCCCTAATCTCATTTCTCATTTCTTATTTTTGTGTTTTGGTTTTGTTTTCCTTGTTTGCAGGTTAGGGTTGATATCTTCCATGGAGGCCACAAAATTTCACCAGAAGGTTTACATAGTAGGGTTCCATTGTGAAGGCAGAGGGTGAGAGGCGGTGGAAGGGAGCCACGGAGGAGGTTGGGCAGAGGGTCGGCGGTGCTGTACGCAGGAGGAGAGGCCGCAGTGCATTGGGGAAGGGGCTAGAGGGAAGGGCGATGGCTGAGGGCCGCGGGGTACCAACAGTGACAGAGGGTAAGGCTTGGAGTTAGGAGGGCAGGAGGCCGTCGTTGCAGGTTTCAATGAGGGTCGTGGGAGTGTGGGGGGAAGCAAGGGAGCGGAGTTTGGGGCCGCGGTGGATGCGTCGGTGCTGGGGTGTTGGTGTGTGGGATAGTCTGCGGTTAGCGGGTGTGGGTGGAGGCTTCACCTCCCACCCCACACCCCTTGTCACAAGATTACGATGGGACTGTGGGCACTACGGCCCATAGTCCCATTAATTTTGTTTCTTTTATTTATTTTTTGTTTTAATCTAAAACTTAGAACTGCACACCTACAGTCTGACCCTCATAAACCTCAGTCTCTGTTTTGTTTGTAATAAAATATATCTTTCAGTATATATATATATACTAAAAATGGTATTCCAGTTTGATTTAAACTTCACAGTATAATTACTCTTTTTTTTTATATTCAGTCTATCATATAAGCAATATAATTATATATCTATAAGTATATATGTGTATATTCATCCTGCATAAACAAACTTAATACATGTTCTTTTTTTTTTATTTACAGTATCTAGCAAAATGGCATTTAACTTAAGTTACAAACAACAAAATAACAATTAAATTTATATGTATGCACTTTACTCAAACTGCATAGAACAATGGTTTAACAGAATATTAACATCATTTCTTTTTGAAATCAATCATATAGATGTATGAGCAATGACCCTTTTTTTTCTTTTGAAAACATACATCAACATAAATATGTATTTCTTTGAAACAGTTCAGATAACCAGAAATTCCCCCCCTTTTTATTTAAAGCAATAAGGTAGAAAATACATTTTAATTTAAATTTTGTTTTCTTCCAACAACAACTATTGCAATGGAAACTTTCAAACACAACAGATAACAAAACTCAAGTTTTCTCCTTCTTTCATTTACAAAAAAAAACTCTAGACAACATTACAACTCTTATATATATTCTTTTTGAAGGTTAATGACAGAAATGTAAATAACATTTCTCATACATTTCTCAAATCTTAACTCACAAAATAGGAAGATAAACAACATTTAAATAAAATGAAGACATTGTTTGCATTACACAACGTTTAACAGCCAACTTCACAAGTAAGGAAATAGACAACTTTAATTAAAATAAAACAGAAAGTTTACATTTTATTAAAAATCACAGCCAACTCCATGGCAACTAACTTAGCAGCTTCTCTTCTTACAACAATACAATATAATAAGGTCACAATGACCATGGCTCCAACAGCCATTAAAACACTACAAAGCCACACAAAGAAGGGCTCTCATCCACTCCATTTCTCCACTCAAAACCTGCAATAAACACAACAACAGGAACAACAAAACCAGCCACTTCGAAAAGCTCTCCTCCCTACCGTAGACCCACAAGAGGGTCACCCCCGAGCTAGGGAGGTAGGGATTCACATAGGTGTATCATTCCACAACAACAATAAAACACTATAATACAAAAACAACCCATAGGTTTATCACAAAACTCAACTCATGTAAATGAGTTTGGTGAGGGTAGGGAATGGACCCCTCAACTTCAAAGGGCTCCCAAATGATAAAAATCTCAACTCATGGCCTCAAGCCAAAATCCCCAAAACACCACTATCCACAAAAATCACAAATAAACTCCATGGCACTCTTACCATTCAATAGTCTCCTCGTCAAATAAAAGCCCTCAAGGCATAAATACATAATGTGGGAGAGACCTCAAGGAGGTTCCTTTTCCCTACCCAAACAAGTTGAGCATTACCTCCATTGGAGGTGATCTCACCATACTCCCATCCCAACAACACAATGCAAACAACAAACAACCAAAAACTAAACACAAAACATCATATAAGCAAGGGTGAGTTAACAAGTTAAGAGGCCTACCTCCAAAGCTCTTATAATGGAAGCAAGTTTGGTGAAGAGCTCCAAGCCTTCCCAAGCCTTCCAACTCCAAGAATCTCTCCCACCTTCTCCCAACTCCTCCAAAAATAGAAAGCAACTAAAATTGCAAGAACCCACTCCCCTTAACAAGAGGAGATATTATAGGCCATAAATTTGGCCTTGAGGAATGAGAAGGTGCACTTGTCACCTTCTCCTTCCTCCTCCCATGCTACTTGCAAGGGAGAGAAAGTGTGAGGATGACAAGTGTCATCCTCTCATTCCACCTCAATCCTCACCTCATCCACTTGTGTTCTTACACAAGTGGGGGGGACAAATGGTGAGTTGGCATTCTCACTCACACCTCCAAGAGGACAAGGGTCTTGGAGGGAGCTCCCACTCACTTGGGAGTCTTGGAGACCTCCCAAGTCTTCCTTGGGAAATGATTCCCAAACCTTGGGAAGGGAGCTGAGTCTTTCCCAAGGCATGGCTCATCTCCCACCTTCCCTTATTCCAAAATTCGTCACTTTTACTAAACCATAGTTTAGAGTGACCAAAGGTGAGCCAAATCTAGGGTTAAATAGTCCAAGTTGACCCTAGACTCAAGGTTAACCACCTAGGGTAACTTTTGGGGCACTAGGGTTCATAAGGGGGTTAAAAATCCACATTTAAATGGCCTCAAAAATAAGATAAATACCAAGTGGTGTAAATCAAGTAAAATTTATACAACACTTATTATTAATCCATTTAAACAAAAAGGGTACTAAGGCCAAAATAATAAAATTAAATCAAGCACTATAAATCAACATTCAAATTCAAACGTGATCCTTATCCCTCTTGGGAACAGATCGATTTTACAGGGGATAACATAGTGTGAATTCTACTTCCAATTTCCCGTGGCTAGTAATGTAAAACCTACACATCTCTATCAACTATCAATCATGTTATAAAAATTCATAGCCGAAGCAACTGGAATTAAATTCACGCAATTGAATACAACAATAAACATCAATACATAAATCTAAATTAAACTGCATAATCCAATCACATGTCAATTAGTCCACATCACATAAATAACTAGAATCTCATCACAAAACATCATCAAATAAATAAATCGTGTGTCGAATCACACAAATAGCATCACTATGATCAAATCGAATCACATATGTCAAATCAATGTCCTATCATAATCAGTGGATAAAATCAAGTCTGCATAATGAAGCATAGTCACTAAGGTTTGATAATGTCATCTATTGAATAGCATAACGATCAAAATAAGGGATAAAATAATCGGCCTCATAATGTTGATACTAGATGGATCTCCTTGCTTGAACCAGCTAAAAGATTTTTTTCAGAATATCAATCGTTGATTGGTTTAATGTATAAACATTACTCACAGTTGATAGGGCTCCTGACCTATTACATAGGTTAAGCGACATAGAGATACTCCTTGTTTTAGCTGGTATCCTTCCCATGCTGGAGGAAATGAACATGCTTATGAAAAAAGCCCAAGAAAGGACTATTTATATTTCTGAATATACTAGACTGTGTAGAATGATATGCATGACCCTTAATAATCTATATCTATCAAGCCAATCCTTCATAAGTCCAAAATTTAGCAGCTGGCATTTGATAACAAATGTGACTAATAATGCTAATTTTTTACTGTTTAATGGTAGTGGGGAGTTATGTGTCTCTATAAAGGGATTTGAGATACCAATGTACTATTTAAACAAGGTCAAGCACACTATCAGAGAAGAACCTGTTTTAAGGGAAGCTTTTGACAAGATTGTTAATTCTGTAAGTACTACTTTAAAGAATATTGTGAAATCTCTTTCCTCGGAGATTAGAGATCGATTCCCTAGTGATGAATTTCTTGAAGCCATGTCTATAGTGTATCTCAATATTGGGTCAACTGTGAGCCAACTGATTTTCACAACAAGATAAAACCTTAGCAAATCATTTTTGTAAAAGTATAGAATTCAATGGACAAGTAATAGAAGGAATTTTAAATCAAACTAAGCTCAGTGATCAATCAGGTCGATTTGCAATTTCAATGAGGGAACAATTTAAACTCATGGAGGCTCCCAACCAACATGGATCGATAACAAAGCTTTGGGCAACCTTAAGTCAAAGCGAAATATTGCGTGATGCATTATTAGAATTTTTCAAACTTGCTAATTTATGTCAAACCATGATATTAGGGTCGGTGGAGGATGAGAGAGTTTTCAGTGCATTGGGGTTCTTGAAATCAAAGATAAGAAATAAACTTGACAAGAATTTGGAAAATTGATTGAGGATGTATACAACTAGACATGACATCCAGAGTTTTCCTTTTGATAAGGTACTTGAAATCTGGAGGTCCTCATGTGAAAGAAGAGGGTTGTGCAACACTTCAAACAATAATAGAATACATGATGGTGACATGATGAATACTAGTGCCACATGTAGTGGTAGTGGTGATGATGAGATGCTCTTAAGTGGAGATATGGAGATAGAAGAAACTCAAGAACACGATCAGGATGATTCTGGATATCAAGGTCACAGGGAGGATCGGGAGAATCTGAATGACGAGATGATTTGGCAATTTGAAGGGATTTAGAAACTACTAGGTATTTATATTGTATTACATGTTCCAAACTCCAAAATATTGTTGATGGCATTTTATTTCAATTTGTCTATCTGTGATGTACATTTTTTATTTTCGATCAAAAAAATTAATATTTTCATTTATTATTGTGTGATTCTGATAATTTTTACAAGCATTCAACTAAATGTGAAGTAATTTTTCTTCTCTATAACCATAGTAGTGTTTAATTTGTTTTCCTTTATTGCATTGTGATGGTTTTTTTAAATTCCCAGGCTCTAGTTCTTGTAAACTATAGAATAACTTGTTGCATGACCATACTTTGATTAGTTCCTAAACCAACTCTACTTAAGAATCCTTGTAATCACTCAGAACACTCAATATCTTCTTAAAGCATTAAATTTACTCTACGTAAAACTAATAAGATAAATATTCAAACACTAAATTTAGGTTCCTCAGTCATAGTGTTTTATCAATTTTAAAATAGAAGACCCTAGCAGATTGTGCCACAATGTCCAACAAAACATGCTTGTGGTGCTTCCTTACACTTTAGGGCTTTTGGTCTGCTTGGTTTCATCTATTTGTATCCCTAAAATTGTAAGTGTTTATGCTTTGTGCTTCCTGCACTTTTTCTTCTTTCCCTCTGTTGAGTGTCTATCTTAGGTTACTGGTTGCTTAAGTCACAACTTAATGTCTTCACACCTGTGAGTTGACCGGCACCTAATCCTAGCCTTACCTATTATCGCCTGTAAAAATAAAAGCCTTAAGTCTTAGGTTAAAGCTTAATAAAGTGCATTTCACAGCTTTGTAATGCCTTTTTCATGACGTCACACCACCCCCCCGCAACGATGCGAAATGACTGCCATCTATCAACTGATATGATAGTGGTCCATGGAAGAACTTTTGATCCAACACCTGTGCTCCATCGTAGAGGTATCTCTTTGAGGGGAATATTCACTACGCTGTCGCGAGATGGTGACACGCGGTGCTCCTCTATTAAAGAATTGAAAAGCAAGTGGAAGGTGGGTGCGTGGGGGCTTAATTGCATAATCGCATGGTAGGTAAGTGGTGGGTTGTTTTTGGCTGTGAAGTGCGAGGCACCATGTGTCTGATCCAGACAAAAAGGTGATGTTATCTACGAAGAGGGTACATCTGATTCGGCTTATTCTGATTGGTCAAGGACTTTTCAAAGGTGGTGAGGAAGAGTTTCAAATCTAGTCACATGATCTCAACCATCAATTGCAGAATGTAAGGAAAGGATCAATGACCCCATTTAAAATTTCCTACGAATGAGGATTTTCAACTGTCCGCAACACGAACTGAGTAATGGCCATCGCTGCCACCATTAATATTGCAAATGGCAAGAAATCCAACATTATAAGGGCATAATTTAAGGCATTGTATGCCATTTTCGAGAGCACAGTTGCATTCCCAGTGAAAGGAGCTTCAAAACGAGCAAGTTGATGTGATTCCAAGCCTCTGTTAGCATCAAAAACCAGTAAGTGGCTTATGTTCCTCTGTGTCTCATCTATTCAGCTGTCCATTCATTTCAAAGTGTTAAGAAGTAATTTATAGTTGCAGAAGCCCTAGGTTAATTGCATAAATACAGTTTAGAAGGATGAGTCAGTCTAGCTAACCTTCCACCTCAAAACTTAGTCTAGATGAAGACCTCATGATCATGTCTCAGGTCATTGAGGAAAGTTGCAACAGGGCTAGAACAAGTAGGAAACAATGATAAAATCTATGACTTATGTGTGAATTGTAGAGATGTTAGGATACTCATATTAGTGTGGAGCCTATTTGAGCATTGGCATAATAGAGAAGACTATAGAGCCCCCATTTGCCATGCCTGGAAGCTTGATTTGGCCAAGTTGATTTTCTCCAATGTCTTTGTCAATCCAGACTTGGTCAGAGCAATTGCAAGTAGATATGACCCCAAAACTAGGTCTGTTCTATCTGGAAATGGTTCTGTCATAATTAGATTCACAAAATCCTATATTTCAAATGTGTTCAATTTAGACCCTACTACCAGTATGTCCATTGACCTGAATGCCTTCAGAGAAAAGTATAAGATTGTCAGATATGCCTATAGATCATTCAATATATCAAAGCATAGACCAAGGGGAGTTGATGGAAGCCTGGTAAAAATTTCTGACAGAGAAGAGGAGCCCTTCCATTGTAAATTGTTCATGGAATATTTTGTCAGAACTTACCACAGTTTATACCATGTGCTTGGAAGGGATGTGGCTGACAAAATACCAATATCCTTGATGATGATGGAAGTTTGCATTCAAGATCTTGGAACCAAACATCCATATGACTATGCGGGTTACTTGGCTAAGAAAATACACAAGCAAATTGTGAAAATAAAAAACAACCTGTATACTGTAGGTCCCATATGGAATTCACATGGTATTCTTTGATATGCCACATGATCCTATTCTATTTGTCAGGCCACTGACATAAAGATTTACATGTGGGGATGACAGATGAACAAGACAACATGATGCCAGTGCAAATGTTGACTTGCATGCTTGACAGGCATTTTAAGGATGCTAGTTATGTTGTTTTTGAGGAGTATTTTGTAAGGAAGGTCTTAGGTTTCTTGAAACTTGAGGGGGACATAATACCTAAAGAAGTTAAGGATTTCTTTAGACCTTTGGAAAGAGCCCCACACTTGAACATAGAACACAACTGGGGAGATTGGTTTCTGTATGCAAATACTACTTGCATAAGGATTTATGGGTGTGAGGCTCGACTTTACACTTTGCCTAAGTTTGTGCCCAAGAGGCTTGCCTTCATGGAAATCATAAGGCAATTAAATGAAGCTGACAAGGAGCATTTCAGAAAGCACAAGAAGGGGTCACTCATCCCTACTTCATTGAAGTTTAGTGATTTTATAACAATTGATAAGAATGGATTAGATCATATTGGCTCCATGCTTCAGTGTTATAGGATGGATAAGGAGCAAGTGAGAGCATTTGACCCTGAGGGTTTTATTCACAAAACAAGGTTGAAGGTCAGTAGGCCTGGTTACTAGGCCTAGTTACCCCCACTGAGTCATCTTCGATGAAGATATAGTAAGAAACTACCAGTCAATGCAGGAGATATATCTTTTGAGAAATAAATGGAATGCAGTGATCGAGGGAGAGAGGATGAAGAGAAATGCCAATCCTGCATACCTTGGGGCTTTTTCTGAAGTGCAAGATTCCATAAGGAGAATTGAGATGATCTTTGCCAAGGTAGAGGAATTGATAGCTAGTGCACCTGCAGGTGAGGAGAGGCCATCTTACCAACCAAGCAGTTCTAGGGGTAAATATGTAAGAGAATAAGAATCCCCTGATTCCTCTACTCCAAAGAGAGCAAAAATTAGACCTCGAGGCAGAGGTGGAGACAGAAGTTGTGGAACAGATGGAAGAAGCAACAGAAGAACAAATTTAGGAGCCTCCTCATCAGGTGAGTTCCCCATTAAGGATACGACCATACTCTTCACCAGATAATAGGTTGAAAAGGTCAACAATTAACAATAAAGTTGATACAGAAGATATTAGAGTACTAGCATGTAACTAATTTATTGCAGATGATGCATTTGTTAGCACACTTAAATTTAGGTCATTCATGCTGAGGACAAAGAATGAAGATTTTCAAAGGAGAATTGAGAAAGCAAGGAGTGGTGTTGACCCCTCTGAGTATGATACTATTACTCAAAGGGTTTTGAGTGAGGTTAATAAGGATATCAGTGCAATAACCCCAAAGGAGGGCAGAGCTCTTGTAGCTAGAAGCAACATCCTACTGCTACTACATTAGACTCTATCAGTAGCAATTGCATTTGATACCATAACAAGGGATGACTTTGATATGACAGAGGAAGAAGTCAACAAAGCTTTGCAGGGTGCTGCATTTGACCCAAGGTTTGAAACCTTGGCAATTTGGACATTGGCCCCCAGACATAAGAAACCAAAAGTTGCTTTGGAGGAACTAACTGGTAATGTCATAATTAGAAGGGTGTCAGACACCCCTACCCTTAAGCTACCAGTCTAAATGTGCAAACTACACAATTTGCTGAGGTAATGATAATTAAACTGCAAAAAGACTATATTGAATTTTTGGAGAAATAAGTAGTGGCCATGACTAGGTTGAGCAAATATGAAGGGAAACCACAATTAGAGCCTAGTCCATCTACGAGTCCCCCTATCATTCAGATTGCAGAGTCACTTCTAGTTAACACACAACCTCTCCTTTCAGAAATTAGAGAATTGAAGGAGGATAACAAAAAATTGAAAGAAGAAAAGGAGAACAAAGTAAAGGACATGGTCACCAATTTGATCAAAAATAGAGTGACCAAAATCTTGGCTAGAGTGGAGGAGACCTGGAGGACTTACTCAAAATTAAGGATAGCCTATGAGAATCATGAATCTGATAAGCGGAGACAATCAAGTGTGAAAGCTAAGTAGATATCAAGAACTTTAGAGGTTAGAGATTTTCTTAGGTGTTCTAGATTTGATGCAAATGCATATCCTGAGCTAAAATTGGTGTCAGATATACTGAAACATTTCAAGGATGTGGCTAATTTTCAATTGAAATTGGATACAGTTTTGAGGGAGATGCAGGCAATAGAAACAATGGACACTAAATGGTTGCCACATATTTTGGAGGCTAATGGGAAGGCTAAGGAATTGGACAAGTGGAAGAGAGAAATAATAGATAATGATCATCAATTAATTCCCGCTTGTTGTGATGAAGGCAATCCAACCATGCAGGTGCTAGGTTTATCACTTAACAAGCTGCATTTGGTTGAATTAACTTTTGATATGTTCTGCAAGAATGTAAAGTCTTTTTTGGATGCCAACTATGTTAGTCATAATGGAAAGATCATAGAGGTTATCTCAACCCCCTGACCACTTGAAAAGACATACAGTGAATGGAAGGACAAGTATGGGTCGTAAGATTGAACAGGCCAACCACCTTTTCCCTAGCATTAACAAGGCAGATCTTCAGGCGGCTACACATCTCCCAAAGTCCATCTACTCCTCTTTTCTTCTCTCAAATGAAATTAATGTTCTCAATGCCATGTTGGTGGTGCATTGTATCTAGAACCTATTTGAAATGACAATTCAATCTATGCTGAGTACACGTTCTTGGTCTAAAAAAGAACTACGTTACTCATTCTTGTGTGGTTGGAAGATTTTGGAAATTTTGAGAAGTAAATAAGATACAAGTACTACTTTGTAATGTTGTTGGAAGATTGGGGAAGTTTTGAAGAGTGAAATATAATACAATTTTGATAGGTTGCCCATATTTCTGGAGTTGTAAGTTTTAGTTGCTTACATGTTGCATGATTTTTCATGAGCATTTTATCAATTTTAGATTGAAATATATGAATAATGTGTTGCAAGTATGAGGTTAACCAGTGTTGTCATTGATGTCAACATACTCATATTACATTGATAAGAAGGATTGGATGAGCTGTGTGCTGAGGATATTGAGAAAATTAGTCTCAATCAGGAACAATGAAGAATAGTGATAAGAAGAAGGCAAAACTACTCAATGGGTTGAGAATCAGAGGATGCAGATTAAAGGGTTTGTAGATATGAGTCTTGAGATGTTCCAGCTAAGATTTCAGAGGTCCGCATGAAGATTTGAAGAAGTTATGTTCGCTCAAGTAGAACTGGTTCCGACAGGCGTTCAGTGGTGACAGAGTGTCACAGATTGGTCCGGTGAGTTCCAGAATTACATTATCTCATTCTTGGGATCGGAAGGAGTGTTGAAGAAGTCATTGTGAAGTGACAACCTAATTTGTGCATTGTTTGGAGGTCCGGAAGAACCTTTTCTATTATGACAGTGATGGCAGACTGTGTTCTTGAAGTTCCAGATGAAGGAGAGAAGGATTCCAGTAAGCAGATGAAGTGCGGATGTTCTTGGTGATTCAGGAAAGCTTGTAGTGATCTATGGATCATGTCCAATTCATGTTGGTGGTCCGCATTGAAGTTAGAGTTTGTATTTGAAGAATAACCACAGATTTTGGTGTTCTTCTTAAGACTGGCCGACTGGATGTATTACACGTCTTGCGAATGATCTTGTAGATGTTTGCTGACTTAGATGATTGTTCCTAAGTTGATGCCTTGTATAAATAAGGGTTTGTGAATTCATTTTGTAGTGTGTCCCCGGCTCAAATGGAACTGATCCAGGCATGGTGAAGATGTACGACTCCAGTTCAAGTTTGTAATACTTGTTATCTTGTAGACAGTGTGTCTCTTGTAGGCAGTGTGCCTCTTTGTGAGCAGTGTGCTCGGGTAGTGAGCCCTAATTGGCATGTGCCATCTATTTTTCTTATTCTTCTAACAGAGAATAATCCTTGGGTTAATCACCCCATGGTTTTTCCCTTAACCAGGTTTTCCACGCCAAAATCTTGGTGTTTCATGTGTTGATGTGTATCTACTCTAATGTTTATGTCTTATGCTTTCATGAATGATTAATTTCTATGCTATTGATTAATAAAGTGGATTTAAGTGTTTGAACTGTAAGCGAATTAAGGATAACTGATTCACCCCCCCTCTCAGTTATCAACAATTGGTATCAGAGCAAGGTTCCTCTAAAAAGAGCTTAACCACTTGAGGAGATCCAGGATGTCGTCATATAAGAAGGACAGTTCGAAGTTTGATGGAACCAACTTCACTCTTTGGAAAGGCCGCATGAAATGTCACTTGGAGTGTATGGGAAAGGCGTACTTGTCCATGGTCACAAAAACATATAAACCTCCACAGGGTGGTCCGACAACTCTAAATGAAATCACAGATGTTGAAAACAATCTGCAGACTAAAGAGGCTCTTCTAAGTGCATTAACCGACTCAGAGCTCTCCAATGTTATTGACCTACCAACTGCCTATGAGCTCTGGATTAAACTAGAACTTCTGCATGAAGGAGATGAGTTTGTTAAGAGTGCAAGGTTGCAGAGTCTCAAAGGGAAATTTGAAAGATTGAAGATGAGAGATGATGAAAATATCACTACCTTTATGCCAAGAGTAAATGAGCTAGTGTGTGGAATTAGGAATGCTGGTGGAGTTTTGGATGAAAATGAGATTGTTTGTAAAATTCTCAGATCCCTTCCTGCTGCCTACAAAATCAAGGTTGCTGCCATTAATGAATTCAGAGCCCATACAACTGTCACAAGAGAAAAATTGGCTAGCAATCTGACTGCATTTGAAATGACCGAGTTTGGAGATGATCCCCCCAAGACTGAATCTGCATTCAAAGCCAGTGCCTATGTGAAAGGAAAACAAAGATTTGATCTGGGAGAAAACTCTTCAAGAAAGCTGTTATGGTATGATCAAGCAAGAAAAGACATGGAAGAGGAAGAAGCAGAAACAGCTCAGCTTGAAGCCCTCATTGCAAAAAGACTGCCAAGAGGATCCGGTAAGTATGAAAGAAAATCACCCTTTAAGTGCTTCAACTGCAATAAGATTGGTCACTTTGCTTCAAGATGTCCAGAAAGATCCACAAGATCAAATTCTAACAGACGAAGGTTCCAAAAGAATTGTTCTTATGTTCATGATGAAGATGATAATGAAGGAGTAACAGATGATGAATCAGAGATAGGAGACAAATCCGGAAATGAATGGGTGTTCATTGCCATCAAGGAAGAAGATCCAATATTCCCTGAATCTATCAATCATAAGGTTATAGAAAGAGCTTTGGCTGCACAAGTTGAAGAAAAGGATGATTGGGTTATTGACAGTGGATGCTCTCACCATATGACAGGTGACAAGAACAAGTTTCTAGATTTGGAAAGGTATGAAGGAGGAATGGTAAAGTTTGGTGACAATTCAGCTAGTAGAATCAGAGGTAGGGGAACTATCTCTCTTGATGGAAAGAACAAAACTGGTAATGTACTGTATGTTGAAGGATTGAAGCACAATCTTCTCAGTGTTGGTCAGTTGGTGGACAAAGGCTATGATCTCTAGTTCAAGAATGGAAGATGCAGGATCTTTGAAAGCTCCGGAACTGAGATTGCATCTGGTACTCAAACTAAAGGTAATATCTTCCATCTAGTTTGTACTAATAAAAGTTGTCTGTTTGTTCAAGTTGATCAGAGTTGGTTGTGGCATAGAAGGATGTGTCATGTAAATTTTGATAACATCATCAAGATAAGCAATACTCAGGCTATAAGAGATCTTCCAAAGTTAGTAAAACCTACAAATAGTATGTGCAAAGAATGTCAGCTAGGTAAACAGAGCAGAGTTTCATTCAAAAGCAAGGATCAGTCCTCTATCAGATTATTGGAGTTAGTTCACACTGATCTATGTGGTCCTACAAGAATCAAGAGTATGCAAGGTGATAGATATTTCATGTTACTGATTGATGACCATTCCGGATGAT
Source organism: Cunninghamia lanceolata (assembly GCA_027924645.1). NCBI lineage: Eukaryota > Viridiplantae > Streptophyta > Pinopsida > Cupressales > Cupressaceae > Cunninghamia > Cunninghamia lanceolata. Next base: position 9,716,483 of record BSBN01000082.1, read on the forward strand.
GTGGGTCACCTTTCTGAAAGAGAAATCAGAAGCCTTTGAGAAGTTCAAAATCTTCAAGGCTATGGTAGAGAATCAAACCGGATTAAAATTGAAATGTCTGAGGTCTGATAGAGGTGGTGAATTCACATCCGGTGAATTCATAGACTTTTGTGAGAAACATGGTATAAAGAGACAGTTATCTGCTCCTAGGACTTCACAGCAGAATGGAGTAGTTGAGAGAAAGAACCGGACCATCCAGGACAATGATGATGGAAGCAAATGTTCCCCAAATGTTTTGGAAAGAAGCTGTCAGCACTGCAGTCTACACTCTCAATCGAGTTCAAATCAGAGGCAATACCGGTAAGACTCCTTATGAACTTTGGTTTGGCATCACTCCTACTGTGAGATATTTTAGAGTATTTGGCAGCAAGTGTTACATTAAAAGACATGAAGATCTAAGAAAGTTTGATGCTAGAAGTGATGAAGGAATTTTCTTGGGATACTCCACTCAAAGCAAAGCATACCGCTGTTATAATAAGAGACTGAGAAAGATGATAGAAAGTACAAATGTGAAGGTTGATGAAGGTATTGAGAAGCCCTCAAGATTTTATGAGTATGATGAAGATGATTAGAATGATGTTCTAGTTCAAGGAGCTCCATCCTCTCCTGAAAGTTAGATTCAGACTGATCTGGTAAATTAGGAAGAAGAGATAAGTCCAGATGAGCCTGATCCAGAAGCAGAAGTGCAAGAAACTCCCAAAGTTCCAAGGTATGTAAGACTGAACCACTCTGAAGATCAGATCATAGGTGACAAAAGCAAGGGTGTGCAACTAGAAGGAATGTTGCTCAAAATTCAGGTGAATGTTGTCTGATTTCAAAGATTGAACCTAAGACAATAAATGAAGCATGCAATGATGAAAATTAGACAAAAGCAATGGAGGAAGAGTTGATGCAAATTGAGAAAAATCACACTTGGGATCTTGTTTCTAGACCTAGCAACAAGAATGTGATTGGGACCAAATGGGTCTTCTGGAACAAACTAAATGAAGTTGGTGAAGTAATTAGAAATAAGGCCAGATTAGTCTGCAAAGGGTACTCTCAAATAGAAGGGATTGGTTTTGAGGAAACCTTTGCTCCGGTGGCAAGAATTGAAGCAGTCAGACTATTTCTTGCATTTGTTGCCTTCAAAGATTTCAAAGTGTATCAGATGGATGTTAAATCTCCTTTCCTGAATGGTGACCTAGAAGAAGAGGTGTACATTGAACAACCAGATGGATTTCAGTTATTAGAGCATGGTGATATGGTTTGCAAATTAAAGAAGGCACTGTATGGTCTAAAGCAAGCCCCAAGAGCATGGTATGAGAGGCTGGATAAACATCTTTTGAAGATTGGTTTCAACAAAGGTACTGCTGATAGTAACCTATATTTTCAAATTGATCATGAAAACATCTTGATTGTTGAAGTATTTGTTGATGATATCATCTTTGGAGGAAGAGACAATATAAGTAAAACCTTTGCAAACCAAATGAAAAGTGAGTTTGAAATGTCAATGCTCGGTGAAATGAATTTCTTCTTGGGTCTGCAAATTACTCAGATAGAGAAAGGAATCTTTATCTCTCAGACCAAATATGTGAAAGAACTATTAAAGAAATTTGGAATGGAAGATTCAAAGCCAATGAACACTTCCATGGCTACTGGATGTAAGTTGAGCAAAGATGATGACTCTCCTAAGACAGATCAGATAAAGTATAGATCAATGATTGGTGGATTACTGTATCTCACTCAGACTAGACCAGATATAATGCAGGCTATTGGTCTTGTGGCAAGATTCCAGGCTGATCCCAGAGAATCTCATGTCATGGCAATCAAAAGAATTTTTAGGTACTTGAAAGGAACAGTTGAGTATGGCCTATGGTATCCCAGAGATCATGACTTTTCTCTTCATGCATATACTGATGCAGATTGGGCAGGAGATGTGGATGATAGGAAGAGTACAAGTGGAGGAACATTCTTTTTGGGAAAAAGGCTGGTTTCTTGGCTAAGCAAGAAACAAAAAGCAATATCCCTATCTACAACTAAAGCTGAATACATTGCAGCAGCAGCAAGTTGCACCCAACTTTTGTGGATGAAGCAAATGCTAAGAGATATTCAAGTAGAATATGAGGAGCCTATCACAATTTTCTGTGATAATTCAAGTGCAATAAATATTTCTAAGAATCCGGTATTGCATTCTAAGACCAAGCATATATCTATCAAATTTCACTTTTTGAGAGAACAAGTGAACAAGGGTGAAGTTAGATTGGAGTATGTGCCCTCCAAGGATCAACTTGCAGATATTTTTACTAAACCTCTTCCCAAGGACTCTTTTGAGTATCTTAGGGAGAAGTTAGGGGTCATGGCCCCTCTGGTGATGAACTAGGATGCATTGATGTGCATCAGTCTGGTGGATATCACAGTCATATCTTGTGATCCGGATTGATGATGGGGAGCAGCTGGTATGATGCTGATGTGTTAGAATTGCAAGTATGAGCCCTTTGCCATTGATGTCAAAGGGGGAGAGAAGACATGTGAAAAACAAGTGGTTGATGATCAAAGGGGGAGCAGTAAAGGAAGAGAAGACATGTGAAGAGTTGTTGCTGATAGGGGGAGCTGTGACAGAAAGGAGAAGTTCTTGTCTTGATGGTTTTTCACATCATATGTTGCCATCAATGACAAAGGGGGAGATTGTTGCAAGTATGAGGTTAACTAGTGTTGTCAGTGATGTCAACATACTCATATTACATTGATAAGAAGGATTGGATGAGCTGTGTGCTGAGGATATTGAGAAAATTAGTCTCAATCAGGAACAGTGGAGAATAATGATAAGAAGAAGGCAAAACTACTCAATGGGTTAATAATTAGAGGATGCAGCTTAAAGGGTTTGTAGATATGAGTCTTGAGATGTTCCAGTTAAGATTTTAGAGGTCCGCATGAAGATCTGAAGAAGTTATGTTTGCTCAAGTAGAACCGGTTCCGGTAGGTGTTCAGTGGTGACAGAGTGTCACAGATTGGTCTGGTGAGTTCTGGAATTACATTATCTCATTCTGCGGATTGGAAGGAGTGTTGAAGAAGTCATTGTGAAGTGACAACCTAATTTGTGCATTGTTTGGAGGTCCGAAAGAACCTTTTGCTTATGACAGTGATGGCAGACTGTGTTCTTGAAGTTCCAGATGAAGGAGAGAAGGATTCAAGTAAGCAGATGAAGTGCGGATGTTCTTGGTGATTCAGGAAAGCTTGTAGTGATATGTGGATCGTGTCCAGTTCATGTTGGTGGTCTGCATTGAAGTTAGAGTTTGTATTTGAAGAATAACCACGGATTTTGGTGTTCTTCTTAAGACTGGCCGACCGGATGTATTACACGTCTTGCGAATGATCTTGTAGATGTTTGCCGACTTAGATGATTGTTCCTAAGTCGATGCCTTATATAAATAAGGGTTTGTGAATTCATTTTGTAGTGTGTCTTGTGGGGATGAGAGTGATATAGTGAAGAGAAGTGCGAAAGGCAGAGCAGGCGTTTTGGGCTCAAATGGAACTGATCCAGGCATGGTGAAGATGTCCAAGTCCAGTTCAAGTTTGTAATACTTGTTATCTTGTAGACAGTGTGTCTCTTGTAGGCAGTGTGCCTCTTTGTGAGTAGTGTGCTCAGGCAGTGAGCCCTAATTGGCATGTGCCATCTATTTTTCTTATTCTTCTAACAAAGAATAATCCTTGGGTTAATCACCCTATGGTTTTTCCCTTAACTGGGTTTTCCATGTCAAAATCTTGGTGTTTCATGTGTTGATGTGTATCTACTCTGATGTTTATGTCTTATGCTTTCATGAATGATTAATTGCTATGCTATTGATTAACAAAGTGGATTTAAGTGTTTGAACTATAAGCGAATTAAGGATAACTGATTCACCCCCCCTCTCAGTTATCAACATAATGTTGTAGCATATTATATTATTAATATACACGATTAGAAAATATTTAATATGAAGTGGGCAATTAAATAATACAGATAATTTCAACACATAAAAGGATTTCAGTGTTATATTGATTTTCAAATGAACATTGAAGGTCCAAAGGAAATTAGAATACATTAAAGACTGAAGTATTACATTTACAATGTACAATAACTTGCTCAAAACCAACTCTGCACAATGCTCTATTGGAACTTGGAAACACATGTTTTTGATTAGATAAGCGGCATGCCAAGGGTGCCAAACCCATTACAAAGTAGCCCCTAGGGCAGTCCAGATAGACAACAAAAAGAACGGATGCCAAAAAACTAGAGACAATAGTCCAACAGCCTAGTCATTCTGGTTTGATGTCATTGGAAACACATGTTACTAAATCATTGTATCAACTTTTGTGGAGTGCTCCACTCTTCATCTCATGGAAGTGTAATTTTTATTAACCCATGGTTACTGAGTTGTAACTGTGATAATATTTTATAACTGATATTGTTACTTGACTTGAATGTATCACTCAAAGTTGCATTCAAGGTTATTAGTGGTACGATGGAATCCATAAAAATTGCCTCATCAAGATTTTGAGGAAACTGGTCCTTGTCAAAGTTCATTTTATCCTCCATCTTCTTTTTGAAAGCATCCTTTCCAATGTATCGGTATGATGGGTCAAAAGCCATCGACAAACCAAGCTTTTTGAAGTGTTCTACATTTGTTTGCAACTACTTTGTCAATAATGCAACTTGTACCAAAAGTTCCTGTGCTTGTTCCATCTTCGTACATTTTTTAATGATAGTTGAGGGCTTTATTGTGGCATTAATACGGTTCTGAATTCCTTTGGATTTCAATTCTTCACCACTAGCTATGTAGATTGATTGCAAATTTTTATTTGCATCTGACTGTCTTGAAGTTGCCATGTCTCTATTTTCAACAATGTATTGTTTGAGTGTATTACTACATAATACTAGATCATCAATGAATTCAAACATTTTAAACAAATCATCAATCCTCTTCATTATTTTCTCCCAAATGTTACTTTTTATATAAACCATTGTGTTTCTATATAATTCAGATACTTTTTTTGGTAGAATTTTATTTCATTCTCTACATTCTTCAGTTTTTTCTGCAAATTTTCAAAGAATTTTCTCTCTTTCTCTCTCCACATTTTCTTGCCACACATGTCTTGCTTTTTCTGATTGCTCTAGTTTGGTATTGGCTTCAATCAAGGATTGTTCTAATTTTTTTGAATTGGGTGTTTGAATATCATAGTTTTTTTTACTTTCACTTAACATTTTCTTCAGTTTATTCACTTCCTCCTCTGTCTGTTACTTGTAGATTTAGAATTAGAGTTTTTTATCCTTTTCTCTAATTCTTTGGTCTTGTTCTCTGCTCCTTTCCTCTTGGCTTTTTCACTTGCTATGTCTGCCTGTAACTTTCCTATAAGAGTCTCCAACCTATTACGTAAATCACAAAGTCAAATGAAAAAGAGAAATATGAATGGAATTAACATCATTGAATATATTTTCCTTCTGTTGTAACTCAATTACTAGAAGATGTGACTTGTTTATCTTACAACTCTGATTTGTAGACAATATATTAAAAAAGGTTATCAAGAAATTAAAAACAATCATACCTTTTTTCTCTCTCTCTTGCTTTAGCAATGATGTGTACACCACTTCGTTGTTCTTTTTTGATACATTAATTTTGTCAGAATTTTTCATTCCAGAAAAACCATTTGGATGGTGCTCACCTCATAGTCAAATCATTGCATCTGGTCCTCTAGTTTATCTTGAACTTTGGGCACAATAATCATGTAATCTATTTTTTTGTTTTCAGGGTCAAATGTAGTCAATACCCTGGTTGTTGCAGGCTCTAAAGTTGCAGTAGTCTTTATCTCTAGCACTTGCTTCTTGTAAATTTTAGATAATTTTTCTTTCTTTTCAAACTCAGCTTTGTAATCATAATTTGTGACACTATCTACATAACTTTGAATGACGAAGGAGTAGTTGTAGTGTTGGTGGCATCTCTAATTAATTGTGGTTGAGTATTAGCCATTCTTGTCCCAGTCACACTAACAATAGGAAGGGGGTGCCTTCTAGAAACAACTGCTTTGATGTGGATGTGGAATCAAAACCTGCCATAACCTTGTGCTTCTTAGTCTCCACAAGGCCTTGCTCTTTAAGTTTGTCTATAGTTTCATTTAATGTTGTTGATGGCCTCTTCTGAGTTTGTTGTTGCATCTCTTGCTGACCACTGCTACTACTAATACATGTACCATCACCAGATTTTCCACCAGTAGCACTAGAATGTCCACCATCTCCTATAAGAAAATAATGAGAAAGATGTAGATCAGAAGACCCTTATGGTATTGTTAGTGATTGAATCTCACTCTGAGGATTTTAAGCTGGAACAAATCTAATCTCTTGATCTGTATGTGTATGCCCTTTGGCTTGTTCATCACCTCTAATGTCAAGTAGAAGATCATTAGGTTTTCTAGGGCATATCTCTGGTACTGTCCAAATGCCCTCTCCTGTGGGCCCCAAACCACCACCTTCATATCCCAATTTTTGGGCTATTGATGCCCCTTTAGTATATGTTTGTCTTGTGGTCTCACTCATATGAGGTTTGAATACATAGGCACTAAGATCTTTGGGTTGGTCTTCATCCTCATCATCACTTTCAACATTAGTTGCTTGAGCTTCAGAGGGATGCTCTTTATCCCACAATTTGCTGAACTCTTCATCTTTTGAGACGTATTCAAGATCTGCAGTAGCTTTTGGATCACCGAGATCCTTCCTTATAGACCAAAAGCTAGAAATTTTTGACTATGACCAATGTTCCTTTGTACAAGCTTGTTTTAGAGTCTGGAATTTTTGTACACTTAGATTTTTCAGCGGTTTTTGTATAGAAATTGTTGAATCTCTTGTTTGCCAGTGCATCTCTCTATGTGGAATTGGATGCAATCCCATTATTTCTGATGACAAATTTTCAAAATAAATACTTCTTTGAGCAACAGTTTCTTCCATGACTTTTCTCACCTCCTCCCAAGAATTCTTGTTTTTCAACATTTTTAGTAGGGGTTTACTTTCATGTTGAATTTTAGTTGGAGCATTCTTATTGGCCACAAGCCTTCTTTTAATCATATCACATGGGTCATACTTCCAGTGAGAGTCAACATCAAATTTAAAAAGTTGTAGAATTTCATGTGCCACAGTGAATGCTTTTCTCTCAAATGTGAACCCTCCACATGAAAAAGGAAAGGAAGGAAATATGCTCTTCTTTTGCTGACTAACAAAGTACAACTGATTAGTACTCTCCATCTACTGTATGTATTCCAATGAAAAAACTCTCTCTGTCACATGTATTGGAAGTTTGTGGGGTTGTGCTCCTGATCCATAAAATCTTAGGACAATATATTCCTCCATGAAGTACCAGTCAGCCAATTGTATTTCTTTTCCCAGTTGAATGCAATTTCTACAAGACTCAGGCAATCTAGGCATTGGAGTATTTGTAATGGTTTCATACAATGGAGCCAAAAAGTAGTCCACAAAATGATTGTAGTTCTTTTGATTATGATACATCTTTATCTTATGGGTCCAATCCAGTAGTCCAATTTTATCTTGCGGACACTAAATTTGAAGCTTGTTGTCTTGAAACATCTCAGCAAACTGCACTAGAAAAAAATAGCACAAGTAGGTTGTGAACCTAAATGTCTTTCTGTTGGCACTGGGAGTGGTAGGTTCACTTTGGCTTCATTTAATCATTAAAAACTGACAATGTATGGATTTTGCAATGTGCTCAAGAAATCTGTATTTAGCAGGTGACATGAATTGATGGATATTGTATACCATTTCAAGGAGGCTTGCGTCCACTTCACTATTATTATCCAATCCAAGGCAAAACACTAGCATGGAAACAATATCCTGGACCCATGATCTAAAAATATCAATTTTATAAGGAGGCTTATGATTCTGATTGAGTTGGACACCATCCGCTATTAGAGATTTGATAAATCTTTTTTTGTTATTTTCACTAATTGCTTCATAATTATTAGCAAGTTTTTCTAGGTTTATAGGACTGCTCCACATTCTTTAGTGGTAAAACCCAACAATTTTTCAAAATGTTCTCCATTAACGGAAAGAATTATTTCCTGGCTATCTTTTTTAACTATTGCTTTTCTTTTTTCATCATAATTTTGGGCATAGACCATGATAAATTTAGGGCAAGGGAAAACCTTAGGTAACATCAAGCGTCCTAATCCAACCACCCACAGTGCAGTCATCTTGTTAATTGGTTTAGGTTTTTTTTGGGTCAGGTTACATAGCTTGCACTTGACATACCTTATTCTCCAATGAAAACCTAAGTACTGAGGTAAACCTTCCAAAAATTACAGGGTCATAAATATCATGGTGTTTGTATTCCCTGGACAACTGAGAGGGGGGTGAATCAATTGTCTCAAAAACTTAAACACTTCTATAATTAAACATCAATCACTTATCCACAATTATTATGATTTAATAATGAATGCATGAAATTAGAAACTTAACCACAGATACAACATCAAACACAAGAAACACTAGATTTTACGTGGAAAACCCTAAGATGGGGAAAAACCACGGAGAGGATTAGCTCTCAATATATATTGCAATCTTGAAATAATGATGTTCAATCCTAGTCACTCCACGGGCCTAACATACTAGCTCACTGCCATGAAGAACAACTAGGTCTAGCATGCTCACTGCCTCAACCCTAAACCTAGCAAGATTACAATAACGGCTGTTAAACCCTACTGGCGGCTCACTATCACTATCAACACCTTTTTATGTCTGTGATTGAAGTACAACAATTCCTCTTCTTTTCTCTGCCTCTTCCTCTGCTCTGCCTCTTCTCTGCTCTGCCTTTTGGGACCTTTCTTAATATTTTTTCATCTTCGCTCAAGGACATCTTTTCCACGACTCAACTACAAGTATTTATACACTTCATAAACCTTGGAATGATCATCAAGGTTGGCATTACAATCATCAACCATTGGAACAATCTCCAAGGTCAGCATTACAAACATTTACAAAATAGGTCTTGACCTATTACCATATTATGCAAAGGAAATGAAGTAAATATGTATATGGATCATGCCACACCTTAGCTGGGACTCAAACATGATCTTCCATGCCACAACATGCTTCCATAATCTTCAAGGAATCTCCACAATAACTAGAATTAACCAAGTCGGCTAAGACTGGTTACACGTTACACTATCTGGGAACAATCTTCAAACACTATCTCAATTCCTTAATGTGGACCAATGTCAAGATAGGAACATGATTAGGAGACATCCACAAGCACATTATAATCATTAGGAGCAATTGCATGAACCTTAACCACTTTATCCATATGAATCTTCTCACTGGAACACATGAACTTCACTGTCTTCAACTGTTATAAAAGAAAGATAGCTTGCAGACCACCAAAACATGAACCACTACATTTGTAGGTACTTATCATCATCCCAGACTTCCCTCTAGAACTACAGAGAAAAATACTTTATTACGGAGGAATGCGGAGCCAAATACTTTCTCCTTGTCACCATACAATAATCAAAGAAAGCAAGTTTTACTCTGGTGAATGCCACTCTCTCAAATCTTCATATCGGAGGCTCAAACTTAGGATTTAGCATCTATAGACATCCTTTTAAATAAATTCCAATCCATAGACCAAGATATTCAACCAGAAAGAAATGCAGAGCAATCTACCAGACTATTCTTCAGCATACAACTCTCTGTCTGCACTGCACTTCACTATAACTCACTTGATTCTTCTAGAGAGGCCAATTTTCTCAATATCCTCAACACACAAGACTTCTAAACAAGTAATAGAATAGAACACAGTTGACACCAATGACAACAATGATATGTTGACATCAATGACAACATCGATTAGGCACATACTTGCAACAATCTCCCCCTTTGTCATTGATGGCAACATATGATGTGAAAAACTATAACAGTCATCAAGACATGATTCTCCCCCTTTCTTTTTACACATCTGTACTCTTTGTCTATCTAATTTTTTCACATGACTTATCTCCCCCTTTGACATCAATGGCAAAGGGCACATACTTGCACTCTTCTGCTGTGATCCAATCTCTCTTTTGAACTCTCTTTTTCATTCCAGCTTTTAGCATCCCAATCATCTTCCTCCTCCTTTTTGGTTTCCATTTTCTCCTCTTCTTTCAATCTTGCTAACCTTTCCTTTAATTTCCTTGGATTTGTCTTCTTTGGCATCTTCCCTTCTCTTCAGTAGCTGCTACTACTACCTTCTTCTCTTTCTCTTTTTCCTTCTTTGCTGTTGTAGATTCCCTGGGCCCTTCAAGTTCAGTACTAGCTTCATCTGGTAGTATTTCTACTTTTGTAGAATTAGATTCAATGGTCTCTAATTTAGGTGCTTCAACTACCATAGTCTTGGACATTTCTGATCCTTGACTTAGTTCAGCTAGGTCCTCCTTCTTCTGGATAGTTCTTCTACCCTTTTTTTCTTTTCCTTCTTAGATGCAGTTGAATTACTGGGAGGTAGAGACTCTTGAACACTTGTAGGCCCTCCTTACTTTTGACCCTTGTCAACATATATCATCACTTATATTCAGGTAACTACTCCTCCTTACTAGATGCTTTCATTGGCTGCAACTTTGGTTCTTTCTCATGAACTTCTTTCCTTCTTCAATTATTCAGATCTTGTTGCTATTGCACTATTTCCTCTGTTAGTAACACTACAACACTTACTACTCTTTATTAGAAACTTATATTGGCATTATCTATCTACTTCCCCTAGGAGATAACCTCATAATCCTCTTGTCTTCAGCAACCATCTTTGATTTATGCTTGTACTACTACACCTTTGTCCTTTTATTGGTCTGAATACTCCCTCTTAGTGATACACATCAGACTATATTTAGTTCACATTTAGACCTTCATGTGCATATCTTGTCTTCTTAGAGCCTTAGACTTGATGACATCCAACTATGATATTCCATCTTTTATCAAATTTCATGACAACTTATGAGAACAATGTATTTCCATAGATCAACATTTGTCTGTAGCTTTTCTCCTGCAACCTTCCCTAAACATCAATTATAGCTATCAGTTTCCCATTAGTAGCTAAAATAATGCCTTCTTCACCTTGCCAAAATTCATGACCTGTCAGCCTGTCCCTTAGTGCATGTGTGACCAATTCATTCTTGTACTCTGGTGCTACACACTGAACCGCATATAATGATTTTTAACTACAGAGGCATACTGACCCAATCTCCATCACTGATTTTGCATACTGCTCATACTTAGTCATTTTAGGCTTTAAAACCAAAATCCTTTCAAGTGATCTGCCATATCATATCTTTGTGCTGAATCTCAGTACTAACTATCTAGTTGGGGGATTTAGAATCTTTAATATGGATCCCCCTGAGCCATAATTCTCAATCTACTTCCTGGAGGAAGTAGCTGCTCCGGAGCCTGGAACAGACTCACCTCTTTCTTCATTTATTCCCTTTCTAACCCAAACTTTGTTCATCTCTTTCTTAACTTGTACCGGGTCAACTTTTTCAATTGGTTCCCTTGAATCTAATTGACTATCCCTCTTCTTATTTCTGTATAATTTTGCAATATGTCCAGGCTTGTTGCAATTGAAGCACATAGTATTTTTCTAATCATTATTTCTTCCATTCATTCTTGACCTGCATAGGTTAGCCTTATTCCCAAAATCATTGCATGTATAACAATAGCCACTGAAGGATTCCATTGTCTTATTTGTCCCATAGCCTTTTCTCACTTGATTTCTATAGTCATTAGCCCTGTGTCCCATTTTGTGGCATGCATATCACCTAATAGAATTCTGAGTCACTTTGCTTCTGCATCCAACTACTTTATGACCAATTTTATTACATGTGAAACACTGACTAGAGAATGATAGAATATTTTGATTCATCTTGTTTCTACACCAAATAGCCTTGTGGCCAAACTTGTTACATGAATTACAGTAACCATTGAAGGGGGGATACCATTGAGCATTTGGCTGCCTGATTGATGGTCTTCTACTTCTTTGATTCTGAATCTATCTATTTTTGTTCTCTTCCTGACTTGTTCTGAACCCTTTATCCTTTTCAATTTTCATGCTTTCTTTGTCATCATCATTTTTCTGGTCTTCCATTAGTCTATCATATCTGGTAGCACTCACACTGAATTGGTCTCTTTGAGCCCACACATGTTTCAAATCAGCTTTCAAGTCTTCAACTTCTTCTTAAGCTTCATGCAATCTTGAAGTTTGTCTTTCAGATGTTTCTCAATTTTTGTCTTTTCTTCATTTTCCTCTTTTAACATTTGCTGTAGCTGCTTGATTTGCTTTCTTAACTCTTTAATGTGATCATTTGCTTCTATTATATTTAAATTCAAATCCATGTCTTCTTCTGCAGTTTTTGAGTTGTTACTGTCAATACAAGAAATCAGGCACATATTCATTTGATTCTTACCAGCTTTGTGACCCTCCACATCACATTTGGTGGTTTGGGAACCTTCTTGTTCTTCAATTTGCAAATCCTTATTGGTTGAGACCGAATTCTCTTGGATGTTCTCATTAACTTTAACATTTGTACTTTCAACAATCCTTCTCAATCTATTGTTGTAATAGTGGTAGGCTTTGGTCCAAGATGAATACCCAAGAAAAATGCCTTCCTCATACTTAGCATTGTCCTTTTCCATTTTAATAAGACATTTGCTTCCAAAGATTTTGAAATATTTCACAGTGGGTATTGATCCATGCCATAACTCAAAGGGAGACTTTTCTTCTTTGGTTCTTACCTAAACTCTGTTTAATGTATAGATGATGGTTTGAATTGCCTCCTTCCAAAATGTATCTGGCAGATTTGCTTCTTCCATTATTAATTTTGTAGTTTCCTGAATAGTTCTACTTGCTTCTTCCATTATCTTATTTTTTGTAGAGTGCTATTTTTATATCCCATAGGTTTCATAAAACATATTGAAGTCATTGGAGATGAGTTCTTCTTCTTTGCCAATTCTCAGACTTTTGATTTTCATGCTTAGCTCATTTTCAAGCATTTCTTTAAAGATTTTGAGTGCATCTAGAATCTTTGATTTATCCTTTAAAAAATTGATCCAAGCCATTCTAGAAAAGTCATCAATAAAAACATAGAGTACCTGCAATCATGGAGACTTGGTATCTTTTTAGGACCACAAAAGCTTGTATGAATCAATTCCAATTGTTCTGTGGAAGATCTTTCTTTATCCTGCTAAATTTTTCTTGACAATCTTTGACATTTCCTACAACTAATGTTGTTTGAGTAATCAATCTCTGGTAGGTCCTTCACAATCTGAGCTGAGCTTATTTTTTTTAGATCATCAAGATTTGAATAACAAAGTCTTCTGTGCTAGATCTAGCTTTCATTGGTCTGAGATGTGAACCCAAGAAAGTTACTTCTTCTGAGATGATAAAGATTCTCATATGTTCTTTTCCCAATTGCTATTGTAGTTCTAGACTTTTCTTTGATTTCAAGAGAATCATTTTCAAACACACTTAAAACCCTTTCTGCACAATTGTCCAACCCTTAAGAGATTTTGTTTCAAGTTTTTTACATAAAGAACATCTTCAGAAATTTGTCTGTGGCTAAAATTTATTGACCCTATTCCACAGATTTTAGCAGTGCAGTCATCTCCAAAAGTAACTAGCCCTTCATCACAAACTTACTCTTGTCACTAGTCATATGGTTTGAACATCTACTATCAATAACCTAAGAGTATTCACTTTGAGACATGACTTCATCACTAGTGCATGCTTCAGAAAATCTTTGATGAATCACTTCTGTGGACAATTTTTCATTACTTGTTGATGAGCATTCGGGTGCATCGGTGAGTACCTGATTTCCTTTTGACTCCATTAGGATCTCTCTTGAGTTGTTAGACTCTTTCTAAGGGATTTGGATTTGATACCAATTGTTGGTATTCCCTGGACAACTGAGAGGGGGTGAATTAGTTGTCTCAAAAACTTAAACACTTCTACAATTAAACATCAATCACTTATCCACAATTATTATGATTTAATAATGAATGCATAAAATTAGAAACTTAACCACAGATACAACATCAAACACAAGAGACAATAGATTTTATGTGGAAAGCCCCAAGATGGGGAAAAACCACAAAGAGGATTAACTCTCAATATATGTTGCAATCTTGAAATAATTATGTTCAGGCTTGGTCACTCCATGGGCCTAACATATTGGCTCACTGCCATGAAGAACAACTAGGTCTAGCAGGCACACTGCCTCAACCCTAAACCTAGCAAGATTACAATAAAGGTTGTCAAAACCTTGAGGGCTGTTAAACCCTACTAGTGGCTCACTGTCACTACCAACACCTTTTTATGTTTGTGATTGAAGTACAATAATTCCTTTGCTCTACTCTGCTCTGCCTCTTCTCTGCTCTGCCTTTTGGGACCTTTCTTAATATTTTCCATCTTCACTCAAGGACAACTTTTCCACGACTCAACTACAAGTATTTATACACTTCATCAACCTTGGAATGATCATCAGGGTCGGTATTAGAATCATCAACCATTGGAACAATCTCCAAGGTTAGCATTACAAACATTTACAAAATAGGTCCTGACCTATTACCATATTATGGAAAGGAAATAAATTGAAGATGTATGCGAATCATGTCATGCATTAGCTGGGACTCAAACATGATCTTCCATGCCACAACATGCTTCCACAATCTTCAAGGAATCTCTACAATAACTGGAATTAACCAAGTCCACTAAGACTGGTTACACGTTACACTATCTGGGAACAATCTTTAAACACTATCTCAATTCCTTAATGTATACCAATGTCAAGATAGGAACATGATTAGGAAACATCCTCAAGCACGTTATAATCATTAGGAACAATTGCACGAACCTTAACCACTTTATCCATACAAATCTTCTCACCAGAACACATGAACTTCACTGTCTTCAACTGTTATAAAAGAAAGATAGCTTGTGGACCACCAAAACATGAACCACTACATTTGTAGGCACTTATCATCATCCCAAACTTCCCTCTAGAACCATAGAGCAAAATACTTTATTATGGAGGAATGTGGAGCCAAATACTTTCTCCCTGTCACCATACAATAATCAAAGAAAGTGGGTTTTACTCTGGTGAATGCCACTCTCTCAAATCTTCATATCAGAGGCTCAAACTCAAGATTTACCATCTACAGACATCCCTTTAAATAAATTCCAATCCACAGACCAAGATATTTAACCAGTAAGAAATGCGGAGCAATCTACCAGACTATTCTTCAGCATACAACTCTCTATCTACACTGCACTTCATTGCAACTCACTTGATTCTTCCGGAGAGGCCAATTTTCTTAATATCCTCAACACACAAGGCTTCTAAACAAGCAATAGAATAGAACATAGTTGACACCAATGAAAACAATGATATGTTGACATCAATGACAACACTAATTAGGCACATACTTGCAACACATGGTATTCATCTGTAAAACCTAGGGTTTTAAGCAGTCCGACATAGTCTATTTTTTCTTTTTCTTTGGTTTTCTCAATTTTTAGTCTGGTAGTGCTGGTAGACATGCTTGTAAACACTCAACCCTAAACACCAAGATTGAAAAAAATTGAAGTCTCAAGGACAACGGTAACAATAATAGTAATAGGAATTAAGTATTTCTGTATTTCACTTACCCGGTAAAGATGAATACAAAGACTAGCACTGAGTGAATCAGTGGCATCGCACAATCAATATTAAAACTTCTGGTGCACTGTAATCTCTTGTCACTTGAGTCCTTGACCCTCTCGCTTCCAAGTAGTATCAATTAAAATTGCTAAATGCTAAGTGCCAATTGTGAAGTAAAGTGAGTGAAATGTGGTAAATTCTTTTATGAAAGTTCAGCACAAGTATGTAGTTTTAGTTGTACACTTGTACTGAGTACTTCCACTTCAAAGTTTAAACAAAATTTAAGGATGGCATGCAAGTCTATAGCCTGAATTAATTATTTAATAAAACATGTACATCGAGCAATGGAATTAAAAATTTGAAAACTATTATATAATCTCAATTGTTGATCTTTGTAAATCTAATGGCTCTTGATTGATTCTGGAGGTTTGAGATTGCAAGTCTAGCTCTCCAGAATTTCATTCTAGAATTCAACTACACCTGTCCATCTGGCAATGTGGCATCGAAACAATCATCGAAACATTTTGCTAGAGTCTGCAACTCCTTTAATATTTATATGAAGTTGGGCCCACTTTGATGATATAATAACTAATAGAATAATAACTAATAGAATAAAATGAACACATTGACATCATTGCATCAATAATAAAGTAGAAATTATATTAAAACAAAAAGATTTACACTTGGGTAATTATATTAATACAAAAAGATTTACACTTGGATAATTATATTAATACAAAAAGATTTACACTTCAGAAATTATATTAATTCAAAAACCACTCCAGTGGCCAGCCCAGGCTCCAAAAACACATAGCACCAAAGAGGCTACAATAATACCATAGAAATCGCTAGCCCTTTAACTAAGTGACTCCTCAAAAACTTGCCACCCTACCACCCTAGCATAGAAATCACCAAAAAAAGTGGCCCTGGGAGCCCGACCACTCCTACGGCCACTGCGAGTAGAATCCCTCTGCACTCACAATGGATGTGAAGTATTCAAGCCATACCAGAGTCTCCTCTTTGTCCTTTCCAATTGCCTGCTAAAGAAAGTGTCTCCCACAAGCCGCCCAAAACTTGTGCCTTCCCAGTTGTTGCTCATTCATGTTTAGTAGGAACGGCTGCCTAGCTACACCCTCCTGTCCCTCCTACAGCTTCTCCAAGTCTCTCGGCCATGGGATACTGACCCCCAATTCTGCATAAATCACCACATTCCAAAAGAATATCTAGAGTGAATACCTCTTGTAGAATCATTAGTGCATCCACCTTTGACTCTTCTAGGTCCAACAAAGAAGCCAGAAAGCGTGAGGAAATGTTTGAATTTACCCTATATCTATCCTTAGAGACCAAGAAATTTTTACTAGGGACCATCTTCACTGCCTCAAGGAAGAGTCTGTTTTACTGGTTACAAATGTTCATTAGTCTGCCATCTCTGATACGACCCAGAAAGGTGACCTGGTGCTTATTGCAACGGAGCCTTATGGGAGTCTCCATGCTATATTTTGAGCAAGCCAGCTGAGTGCCATTTTGTTGGAGACCTCCAGGATTTAAAGGAAGATCGTTAATGAACACACTTCTCAACTAACAGATGCATTTATTCATTGTCTAGATTTTTTGTAGCGTCAATCTTCAGCTCATGTAAGGATTGACCAACAATGATTCTCTGAACTTGTCAGAACTATTTAATAAATTAAAAATTAATGCCTGGGAAAAGTATTTTGCAGCCCACCAAATGAAATCGATATCAATATATAAATTTATAATAATATCATATTTTATATAATATAATTATAATTTATTATTATATTATTATTATCATATATAATATAATATAATTATTATATATATTATAATATGTAATATCATATATTATATAATTATTATCATATATTATATTATTATTTAATAATAATATAATATATTCAATGTTAATCATATAATGTAATTAATATTATTATTATATAGTCAGACTTAGAATAAAATAAAGGGGCTTGGGGCCGGTAACTTAGAGCAAAGGGGCTAGTAACTCGATGACAACCAAGGGGATAAAAGAACAACTTAAGTTGGGGAAACCAACTACACAAGTCAACAATGAATTAGAAAGATAAACTCTAAACGCCTTAGACAAAAATAACCACAATGTTATTTAATATTGAAAATTTGATTCTTTGAACCATCTATGATCTGTATACATTGCAATTTGCCATTGAACTCATGTCAATTTCAAACCGTAATTACTTCTATATTATTAGGTAAAATTTAACTTCACCCTTCAAAAAGATTGGGGAATTACATCGTACATGAACCTCTAACCAACCTCAAAGTTCCAAACAAAACTCCTATCCTTCAACCTTCAAACCTTGCTTTGATCCTCCAAAATCTTTTTGGTTCCTCTTTTCAATGATGTGTAATGAATATTTCACTGTAGTCCATAATTATCCTATTAATAGGCAATGGGTTCGTTACAAATTCAATGATGTCCTCATTCACAATGATAGTCAATGATTCACTATAGAACCTTGCTTTATATGTACAAGAAACCACTAGGCATGGGTAACAATAAGGCCAGTAAAGGAGAATTAAATTAATTTTCTCAAGGTCACTGGAAATTGAGTTGCAATACCAATTCCACGTGTCAATTCAAATTTCCAGTTTCTCATACATGCATGCATGTGTGGGAGATTCAACCCACCACCCAGAATAGAATGCATCATTTGAAAATGTTAAAAGTGTCAATTCTTGACACGATTTATTCCACTTGATGAATGCTCATATTTCTTCATTCCAAGACATGCAATGCAATAACATCCTACATAGCCACACACAAACAAAATTTTCCATCATTCTTATTACTATTCTACATCTGTGAACTGAGAACTCTATCACACAGTTAAATTCAAAATCATGAATGATCACAAAATAAGTACTTGGTAACTTACTTTCTTCACACAGTTGCTATAATGAAAGCCATTACTTTGAACTTTTACAGTCTATTGATTCTTCTACTATCTAAAACTTAGTAATGCAATATAAGGTTGAAATAATAAAGACTATCATATATACATTACATGTACTGCCATGACAAATGGGTAATAAATAACAAGCAACTTTGTTTAATTGCCTCTGTTGTACCATGGAAATTCACATTAGCTAATCTGTGCGATTTGTCATGACTCACTTGCCATTAATGACTTAATTGAGAATTAGCTAATCTATGTGGTTAAGTGTGTTCAATCAAATCAATTGTACCACCACTGACCATTTGATAAATCCTAGAATGAAAGATGAATGGTTGTAGTTCAATTCCGGAAGGTAGATCTCCAACGCTACACATTGCTAACAAAATCCTCCAAAATCAACTAGCAGCTATTAGATATTATTAGATCAATAGTTAACATATATATAAAATATATAATATATTTATATTGATTATTGTGCAAAGGTCAAGGTGGCAGCGTGGCAGAGCACAAGTCCTCAACTGTACAACTACAAATTTGGGAAATTGGGTATGTCAGCACTTTTGCCCCAAATAGAACTTATGCCGTCGATTTGGGATCATCTAACAATCAAAATCTATTAGAATATTTTCCATTTAATGACATCTATGTTGGAAATGACCTCTGTCCCTTCGTAATAAATAAGGAATGTCATGAAAAGCATAATTGCACATTTTTGGGAAGGCAATTTATGCAACTCAATTATGAATCGTACAACAGTACATGCCACTGAAATTAATGCAATTTATGGAAACAATTTATTGGGTTTGCAACCCTCGCAAACACATTATTCTATATTTTCAATTTTTCACTAGTGTGCTTTGGAGGAGCTCTGGACTGCGTCTTCTACAGGAGTTGAACACGAGCTTTCACAACCAAGTTGGCTAATTTGTGCTCTTTCTTGCCCATTTCTTATAGTGACAAATTTGAATACTTTAAGTCAACTGGGTGGGAATTGGGAAGAACAATTATTTTTCATGAGTCCAGACTATTTGTTTACCCAAAATCTTTTGGAGATTTATGTGGCACCCTTAGCAGTTATAGAAGCTTTTGTTTACTGGTTTCTCAAATAAGTAAAGATGAAACTTTTGTTTGTTGAGAATGATTTAGCTAAGGTGAAGGATATCGAGCTAAGTCATATAGATTTCGACTTGGAGGATTTTTGGGCTCAATTAGAGCAAAACCCTAAGTCATCTATAGCCCAAAAAATCCTCACAAGTGGGTTAGCTCATGTTCGGGGTTTCCCATCTATTGTGCCATGTCAAAACCTGGTTGTTGCATGTGCAAAGAACTATTATCCTGATATTAAGGGGAAATTTCAAGAGCATGCTGGTTCTTCTTCTATGCATAAAGAATCAGGAACAAGAGAGCAAGGAATCTCCTAGGCTTTCAAAATTTAGAAAACTTCAACTGGTGTGGAGAAACCCCATCACAGAGTTGGTTCACAATCTAGTAATGGTGGGGATGGAGAGCAGCCTTAAGATAATAGGAAACTAAAAATAAAAGGTGTATGTGAATAGGATGGTCAGTCTGCATTCGTGAAACTATGAGAGGAGAAGAAGTTGGATACTTTACAACAATTATAGGTAGATCACATGACTTCTGCTATGAATCCTTCACCTGGTAATGATTCTTCCATTTATCAATAGATTGTTGATGAGGGTACTTTTATTTTTTGTTCCTTGTTTGAGAATCTAGCCTCCCTCATATCAAATGAAATTCCCATGCAAGATACTCCTAATCAGCAAGAGAGAGTTGTCCTAGGTGCAAGTGAGAGCGGTACAGTTTTGTCTTCCCCTTCCTAGCTAAAGAAAGTTTTTGAGAAAAAAGAGGAGATATCCCCCAATAGTAGACATAAACGTCGACACCGTAACTACACCTAAGCCTAAGAAGGCTAAGAGGATGTCTTGGATGGTAACAGATTCTTCTTTAGGGCATAGGATCTTGGAGATTGCAGACCCCGTCGGGGATAAAAATGAAAATGAAGTCACAGAAGCAGATTTCATTATGACCAAGACTGACATGGGTCCTCCTACAGTGGAAGGTCATTTATATCATTTAAAATTCTCTCAATGCATGCTAGCAAAGAGAATTAAATCTCAACAATAAGAGAATACAATGCTGCAAGCCCAGGTGAATTCTTTGACATCTTTCATTCAATCTACTTTAAATATTACTTCTCAATCCTCTTATGCAACTCCGAGTGTTTCTATTGATGGAATGGATCTTAGCATGTTGCAACAAATCAAGAGATATCAAACTCTAGGTAAGGCCATTAAGCAATGGGTAGAGCAAGCCACCATTGATGGTTTCATGTACATCGAGGAGGTCATGAAACTATATCCCCTCCTTTCTGATAAAAGGAAAAGGTTAATTGTAGAGTTACAGAATTTAAAGAGGGAAGACAAAAATCTGCTCACAGACTTTACAGAGATACAAGAAATGATGAAAATTGATACAAATATTCTTGTAGCTGAGAAAATTTTTAATGATCCAAATGAGAATGATTTTGTGTCTTGGCTAGATGCACTAGAGTGGAAGAGGTCTGTGCTAGGGGATTTTAGTGGACAAATAAGAAGAATTTTGGCTCAACATTTCATTGATATGGTTGATCTTAAAATAATTGTACTATCTTAGATGTAGAGATTTCAGATGAAAGTGGAGACAACTTGCTTGATGTCAAGGAAGTAAAGAAATTTTTTAAGAAGAGGCTTACTGAAGAGCATGTTGCCACAGTTAATGGTGAATCACTAGGGAAGCTTGGACATATAGCATCGTATCTCACAACTTTCAAGTGTGGAATTGATGATTTCTATAAGAGAGTAATAGATGCGGAGAGAATGATAGATAAGTGGAAAGTTTGGGTAAAGAACACCTCTACACCAAGTGCTAGGACTTTAAAACCCATAATTAGTAGGTCCAGGAGATACAAGGTGAAACTGAGAGCACAGGTGGACTCGACTGTTGCTGGTGAACATGAAAGGGAAAATGAAGCAACTCGGGAGGAAGACCAAACGACTGCCACGTGATGGCATTTCTTAGTTTTATGTTATTTCTTTAAACATGCTCTGAATGCTCTTGTGGCAAAAGACTTATTATTATATATTTTAATATTTATATAATTTAGTGTTACTATATATTTCTATTATTTTCAATATATGTATTATGAATGGAAGCTTGAGGAGTTGATTTCTGAAGTTGTAAAGTTTGTGTTATAGTGGATGAATTTGTATTCTTTTTATGTATCCCTTTGAATTTTTTTAAAAAATAATTATTATTAATTTTTGTTAATCCGAATCATTGTTACATGACACTTGTCTCTATTTTGGAGACTTTATGTAGAAAGATGGGTGTGTCAGAACTGCAGCCTGAAATGGAACTTCAACTGATGCCATTGATTCTGATTCTGAACAAACTATAAATTCGTCAAGAAGATTAAACATTATAATATAGCATTTGATATTTTCGCTAGCCACACTATGACTTTTCAAAAAAATTCTAGCACAATCACCAAATATTCTATTTTATATTTTTGAATATCTATATAATTTGCCACCTAATTTATTTTATATTTTTTAATATCTATATAATTCACCACCCAATTTATTTTACTTATTGGAATACAACTATAATTCGCTACCTAATTTATTAAATTTTTTGGAATACAACTATAATTCGCCAAGGAAATTATTATTATTTTTAAATCTATATACAATTCGCCAGCAAAAAAGACAATGTCGACAAATTTGAAAACATTCACCAATGAAATTAATTTTTTTTCTGAAATAGGCATAGATTCGCTAGCATTTTTTTGGCATCGGGCTAGGATTCGCCATGATTTTATAGGTTTTTTTAGGGGGGGTTTCTTAAGGTTATCCCTGATATACATATTATATTTAATACTTAAAATATAATAATATATAGTATAGTAGCTAAAATACATATAACACACAAACATATATTAACTAATAAACTAAAAGTTTATACATGGTGCATTTGAGGCTATACCCCAATAGACTTCAACCCACACACACACACACATAGATTTCTACAAGTTATTGTACAAGGGTATAACATGACATTGACAACATTATAACAACAATATAAGATGATAACAATATAACATGATAGCATTATAACAGTAGCAATAAATTTCAAAATTTAAAATATTTAAATATATCATGACAACAATGAGTATAAATGTTAATAGTAGTATAACAACAAAAAAATTAATCATGACAACAATATAATAGTAGTATATTGTATAACAACAATAAAATTTGTGATTTCAATTTTATTGTTCAAACATTAAACTTGGTCTCAAACTTCAAAATACAACCATGCTTCATCTAGGCTATCAATATCAATAGAGCTATTTGTGTCACTATCTGGATGAAGCTATGGTTCATCCAATGGAGAGAGAGAGAGAGAGAGAGAGAGAGAGAGAGAGAGAGAGAGAGATTTTGTTTAAAACTATTTTTAAAAACTCCTCTTTTTATAATGTTCTTTTAAATTCTTTTATTCTTGTTTACATTTTTAAACTATTTAAAAAATATTTCCTTTTTATACTCTTCTTTCTTTATTATATTCCATTCATGCATCCTTTAGAACATTTAAAATAAATTATTTTATGTTGTTAGATTACACTTTAAAATGTATAATATATAGTTTGACAAATTTTTATTTTTATTTTTAATAATTTGAAATGGGGAGATGGAGAGGGGGGAGATATGTTTTTGGTCTTGCATCATAGGAGAAGACAAAGAATTGGCAAATCCCTAAGTTTGCAATGAAACAACTTGCACAAGAGAATAATATATAGTAGGAAATATGTTGCAAATACTTGATAATACTTGAGAACAATAAGCCACTTTGAGGGGGAAAACCTCTAAATATCTCCAATAAGAACACAATTCATAATGATGATGATAAAATAACCACTATCTCCTAGATATACCCTACTTATGGCTTTGATGTCATCTCAATGACTTAGATACCTAAATATAAGACCAAGGCTAACTTAATTAACTAAATAACACTATAATAATGATCATATAACCTAATTAAGAGTTAAGGTGGTCAAAAGATGACTACTCATAACCCCATGCATCTATAGGGTCAAGGGTGTAACATGACCCCCCTATTTAGAGAAGTGTTGTCCTTAGCACTGATCAACCGTGGATGCTTTTGCACAAAATCCTCATTCCCCACATACCATCTTCAATTGAAAAGTTATTTCATTTGATCAAATACTCGGTGATCACCATTGTTTGTAGCCTCTTAGTGCATGTTTGAATAATTCCCTTAGGATCCAAAACTATTCTTCCCTCCTCATCAACCTTTGGTAACTTAGTTTGTGCTACAACTCTTTGCCCAATAACCATCTTCAAGCATGAAACATGGAAAATTGGATGTGTTTTTATTGACATAAGTATAACTCTAATTTATATGCTACACTACCAATCTTTTGCAACACCTTATAAGGACCATAGTAATTGGGTGCAAGATTGTTATCATTTTTCTAGTGATTTAGTGATATTTTCTTATATGGATGAAATCACACAAAGACCCAATATCCCACTTCAAAAGTCCTTTCACTGCTTTGTTGACTAGCATGTTGCTTCATTCTATTTTGTACCATTACCAAGTTCTCTATAAGACTAGAAAGTACCTCTTTATAATTTTGAATGTGTTCTTCAATTGTTCAAACCTTTGGGCGTGCTCACAATGAAGAGGCGATTGATGGCATATGATACCCATATGGTGCCAAAAATGGAGATATCTTACCACCATTCTGGTAGTGCTAGCTATTGCATCCATCTCTCTTATTTATCTAATGTAAAACAATGGAGGTAGTCTTTCAAGTATTTATTAACCACCTCAATCTTAGATTAGGGATTATATGATGAGCTACAAGCAAGCTGAGAGCCCAAACATGAAAATAAGTTAGTCCAAAAATTACATGTGAATATAGGATCACAATCACTTCCTATAACTTTTGGATTTCTATGTAGTTTTTGAATAGTATTCATAAAGGTTGTTGCTAGAGTGCTTGCTACAAATGGGTGTGCCAAAGCACATAAATGTGCATATTTGGTGAGATGATCCACAATAACCATGATGACATTTTTTCCTTCAGATAATGGAAAACCTATGATGAAATCCATAGATACATCCTACCACCTCTGACTTGGGATAGATAAGAGTTGTAGAAGACTTGGAGTCTTAATTGTCTCTCCTTTATTTTGTTGACATACCATGCATTTTGCTACAAATTTCTAACATCCCCTTTAAGCTAGGCTCCCAAAAGAAATCTGTTTTGATTCTATCATAAGTTTTCAAGAATCTAGAGTGCCCACCTACTAGAGAAGCATGTAGTTTTTCCAACACCTTAAACTTAAGGGTTGAATTCTTGCATAGATTCAACTTTTTCTTCTACCATAGGGTATTTCCATTCCATGTAAATTTGTTTGACACACTTGAATCTTGTTGGAGTATTTCAATGAGAGCTTGAGTATCCTTGTCCTTCTCCCACTCTTCTCTCACCTCATTTACCCAATCTGCTTGTAATATGAAAATGGCATACAATAGTGACTCTATAGGTTCTTCCCTTCTTGATAGAGCATCAACTGTAACATTCTCCTTGCCTTTCTTATATATGATCTCAAAGTCACATCCCAACATCTTTGTGATCAATTTTTGTTGTTCTTCAAATGACAACCTCTCTTCCAACAAATATTTGAGACTATCATGATCTATCTATACATTAAATTGGCTTCCCATTAGATAAGGTCTAAATTGTCTGACTACATGCAAGATAGCTAACATTTCCTTCTCATAAACTAGCTTCAACAAAGTCTTACCTTTGAGTTGATGGCTCTAAAATGTTATGGGTCTTCTTACATGAGTACTACTCATATGCCATATTCTGAAGCATCACATTCCATAATGAATGTTTCAGAAAAAAATGGGGTAGTGAGGATTGGAGTTATGCCCATGGCTTCCTTTAGTTTCTCAAATTCACTCGTAGCTACCTCATTTCGCTAGAAGGAATGATTATTCAAAAAATATGTAAGAGGTGATTCC
The DNA here is from genome assembly GCA_027924645.1 of Cunninghamia lanceolata. Lineage (NCBI taxonomy): Eukaryota > Viridiplantae > Streptophyta > Pinopsida > Cupressales > Cupressaceae > Cunninghamia > Cunninghamia lanceolata. The sequence goes on from BSBN01000082.1 coordinate 9,742,276, forward strand.
ATGCTACCATATTTTTTACAAATCAACAATAATAACTTGTAATCCTTAAGAAACCCTATAGGCTCTTGAGGCTCCTAGGTATTTTCCACTCTACATCGGCCCTGATCTTGTGAGGCTCCACCTTGACTCCCTCATGTGACACAATATGACCTAGGTACTCTAGTTATTTGACCCCAAACACACAGTTTAATGGCTTAACATAAAGTTTATGCTACTCAAGAATGTCCAAAACCTGATTTACATGCCACAAGTGTTCCTCCCAAGTTTTACTATTGTTGGCCTCATTTTTGAACTTGACAATTTTTAAACTTTTCCTTGATTGTTAAACTTGCAAGTGTCATTGCATATTAAATTTCTTTGTACCAATGTTCTATTCAAGTTGGTTGTCCTTGTTTGTATATGTCTTAATCAACTCCAAATATCAAATTGCTTGTCGAACTCAAGTCATTGATTTTCATGTCAATGTCACAAGTTTTATTGCACAAGATTGTCGTAAATTATTGTATCTGATATTGTTTATGTGGAGTTATTGCATTATTCTTAGATGAATTTGTACGTCAAATCTAGGTGCTCAAAGGAAAGATTACTCATCGTTTCATTCAGAAGCAATTGTGCAGTTTAAATAATATTCATGGAAACAATAAAATACAGAGATCTGTTTGAGCTAGGATAAAACCATTTTACAGGGAGTTTTGTGACTTCATTTATCATGATGTGGCCAATTTTTAGGGCAAGATTCCTTTTCGTTTGAGAGATTTTAAAATTTCAACATTTTGCCCAGTAGATTGTGAAAACAATTAATTTGAGAATGTCTGAGAGGGTGGTTTTAAAAATGGGTTTATAGAGGGCTTCATGGGATCAATTCACACCAAATGGAAAATTCCCAGATGAAAATTTTGTTCTAGTCAAGAGTTACAAAATTCTTCTTCTTCACGTGGCAGTATTAAGTTGCAAATATGGGTTTTAAAGTTTGATTCCTTGAAAAATTAGAAGGTTATATTATTATAATTCTAGGAACATTATGCTCGTAAACCCTAAAATTAATTTATCATGAAAAAGTTTCAAAGTTTCAAGGTTAGCTAAACTCCTGAATTATCGAAGTGCACTTTATGATGAAAGTTGGCGAGTTAGAGTTTTTACGGAATTGGCTAAATTTACTTTTGGGTGTAAAGGTTAGCAAGTTTGTCAAAATCTTGAATTGTTGAAAAGGCACTTTGTGAAAAAGTTAGAAAGTTGAATTTTTTTCCAAATTGCCGAAATATTCACATTTTATCAATGTGTTAAAGGAACTTTATAAAAATTGAAATATTTCAATCAACAATTTGTTTGGTTTGAAAACTTTTAAAATCACTGAAAGTTAATTGTTTTTGGCAATTATTGTGGTTCATGAACAAATTGTTTGCTTGAAAATTGCTTTTAAAAATTAAAGTTCAAAAGTTCAAATTCTTGTGGAAGCCTTCAAGTTTTATGAATATTAAATGTTAAGAAACTATTAAATAAAGGTTGAAATATTTAATCAACAAATTGTTAAGTTAGAGAATCTGATTTTTCATCAAAATTCTTTCTTTTTCAGCAGTTTATGAAGTTCACAAACTGTACAGATTGCTAAAAGCCATTCTTGTTCAACAGTTTGTTTAGTTTGCAAACTAATCACTTCGCTGAAATGTGCTCATTTTTAGCAATTTCTAGGGTTTTCAAACTCTCATTTTTTTGCCGATTATTAAAAACCTCCAACACATAAAGGATAGAGGAATTTGATCATGATCGTTGGCTCCGCACTGAATCCTTCGAAGCAATGTTATATTAGGGAATACAAAGATTGCAGGATATGGAAAAAATGGATTTGTTTTAAATTTTTTTTTAGAAACATTAAAGATATATAATTGACCCGCGTAAAGAAAATTCCATAAAATTTTTTCCAGCATCCTCTCTTTTTTTGCTAAAATAGAAACTTTGAAGCTACATTTGATGGAAATCTTCTTCTTGAAACCTAGACAAATGCAGAATAACAAAAGACAAAGAACAAAGGAGACACACAGCTGGACTTGCAAACTTTTGATTATTCTATTAAATTAAAAAAATAACATTTACAAAATGAATCTGATCATTGCTCTCATCATCATTATCTAAGCCATCTCATAAATGATGTTGCCCATTGTCATGAAATCCATAAAACTTTTCTATTGTGTTATGATAAATCCACATCAGAGCATACTATGATCTTCTTGCCACATTGTTGAAGCTTTGCAACTTTTACCCATATTGCCATGTTTTCAATATTCTCAAAGTAAATATATACTTACCAGCAAGACCAGTGCACCTAAATCCTCCTAACAAATAGTACATAGGTTTGAATGTTGTTTTGTTTACCTAGGTTCACCTCACCAATGAGTAATCATGATAACAACTTCACCAATATGACCACTCAGATGAGTGACTCCTAATTTGTCTTCTTAACAAATCCATTCGATGCATATCTTGCTCGAAATCTCCCATTTGTTTGAAAGATTCTAATTCCATTCCAACATAACCATAAATCTATGGATATCCTGCAGTGATGGAATTCAATGAGACTATATTACTTTGAAGCATGATGTTAAACTGCTCACAGGCTGGATGAGGAATACTGTCGGTGCCTATAAAGAATTGCTCACTCTCATGGGACTTGAGAATACAAAATCAGACAAAATCCAATTTCCAATTATGCTCGAATAGATGTCCATAAGCTACTCGATATCCCATTTGGCGTGGACAGAGAAGGATGCTGGCAGACATTGAGGAGTCTGGTTTTATATTCGCTAGTTGTATTTGCTTCAGAGAACTTTTAAATCTTTCCTAAGAGAACTGCCTGTACATATCCTACAGTCACCGGCTCTTTTACTATCAAGGTGAAAATGTTTTCATTCTTTGAAAAGCCATGGGCAACCTCTTTGTCAGCGACATGCATAGAAGAAATAAAATTGGGAATTGTGTAGCTTAAGTTTGCAATCACTTTCATGAGGCCGCAATTCATTATGATATTGTAATAAAACATTTTGTGGAGTAAAACTCTACATTTTGTTTCAGCTTTTTTTCTGTCTCAGTATATTTCCAGTTGTTGTTTCTATATCTATGGCTATATGTTTCTCATGCGTGGATCACGTGGATTGCGCCATGTGTCATGTCATTATGGAGCAATAGTGTTAAGCAGAAGCTTCCACGTGTTTCTTCCATATGCTTCTTTTCTATGCCGCTACGGAATTTGCCACGTGTCCATGGTATTGTTTCTTTTATTAAAGTTTCATGCTTGCTACGAAGTGTGCCACATGTTGATGCCATAGACTATAACAAAAAGTTTCTTTTGATATCGTGAGCTTGCGGGTTGTGCCTAGTGTCATTTTGTAAATGTTTCGAAAGTTGCCGCGTGTATATCTTTTTGATAAAGATTTCTTAGTACTGGCATATGTGATGGGCCCACAATATTGAGACACAGTTTATAGCTTTTACTAGAGTGTACCACATGGTGAAAGCAGAGAAATGAACTACTTTCTTTTAAATGCTTTTAGGTGAAGGCACGTATGTTTCTTTGTAATTTTTAGTTGTTGTCGGAGCGCAACAAGTGTCAATCTCCGCGGGATTCTAAGGGACCTTTTTCATAAGCTATTTATATTACCGGAAGGTGCTACATTTCCAATTTTTCTTTATGTGGGAAGTGCCATGTGTCACAGTATTGTTTCTCTGTGTAGGAATTAAAGAGTATGTGGTGGGTCCCATATATAATAACGTCTTAGTTTCTAAGTGTTGCGGATAGTGCCAAATGTCATAGATACCAGTTGCTCGGGGCATAAAGATAGAAAGCTATTAGTATTGATGGAGAATGCCAAGTGTCTCAATGTTGCTCCAGAGTGTGCCACGTATCATGTTCCAAGGTCTGGCGGATGGCGACAAGTGGCACTATTTGGTGTGTTTTGTTTTGAAGGAAAAGATGTTAGGTGTTTGGTGCATGTTGTCGTGAAATATATTTTTGAAGCTTTTTAGAGCTCGCGGGTGCTGCCATGTGTCTCAACTGAACCGCAGTTCGTGTGCCACATATTTTGTCTCTTAGCCAATGAGCGTGAAAGGAAAGATGGTTCCAGATTCAGAAGATCTTAGTGTCAGAGGAGTCCCAGTTAGCTTCAGTTCTGTTGATATCATTGGAGATTCGAAGCAGTTACAGGCGATCTTGAGCCAAATTTTATGGCTATATATACAGGAAGATATTGTAATTCAGGGATACAGAATTGATTTAAAAAGTTTGGAGATCTTGCTATGACCAGATCGTATCATTTTGCCTTAGTCTAGCTATTTCTGATAAGAAAACTGATATACTTGTGCATGACACTGTGCCTTTTGTATTTGCTGAACTATTAATGAAAGAAGTTCTATTCTGTGCCATTGCTGATATTATCTGTCTTTGCATAAATCTTATGAGTTTATCCTTTGATCTTTTAGTTTATTTACAATCTGTTTATATTAATCATACAACATTTTCTCTTTAATATAGTTGAATCTTAAGAATCTGTTCATTGTGCTAGTTAAAGAAATACATTTTATTTAGGCGCATCACCATAGATTTAAATTTTACATATTGTATCTGTAATCTTGTTTCTTCCTCTACCCTTTACTCAAAACCTCATTAAAATAGGAAGAGCCAGCTTCTTTAAAATCTGGAGGTTGTTTCAAGTAGCAAGTCCCACATTCTTGAAACTTCCCATGTTGGTGTTAGAACCTGCACAATTTTATGTATCAACACATTTCACTGCCAAATGATCATTATGCTTCACTGATATCTTCTTGATAGGCTCAATATCATTCTAAACTATTCTTCCACATTTGTCTATATATACATCCAAAAGGTGCACTTTCTGCAATCTGCTGCATTCCATGAGACAGTGATTTCTTCGAGGCATTCTCTATGACCATCGCCTATCCTGAGGCAGTGTTTCCTCCATGTGGTTTGTCAAAATTCCATGTGTTTCTGCATATGTATCCACATTAGAATGGTGCGGCTTGGAGGATGTTGTAGTTGTAAGTGCATTTACCTGAGAGTTTCTAAAGACTTTTCAACAAAGTCATTTGGTGTTTATTCTGCAATCTCGGCATGTCTGGGGACTTCTATATTTAGTATTACATTTTACATACATTTCCATGAGCACTATCTATGTTTCCATGGGTGTTGGTTGAGAAAATACTAGAAATGATATATAATTGAGCTTTTATACTCAACATCTACATCTGTTTCAAGGTTTCTAAAGCGCCTTCATCAGATCCATTTTGCATATAACTTGTGATCATTATATGAGACAAGAAAGATTCCACGTTGCCCTCCAGTGATCCATCCATCCTGAAGTCCAGTCCTTTCCAAATCACCTTTTCTAGATGCATAGTCACAATACTTTTCAACATGGGCCTTCTGAGAATCAGATGTTGAGGATGCCAATGAAGGATGTTCCGGTGCAATAACTAAATACCTTCTGATCTTCCTATCCGGTTACATTGCATTTCCTGAGATCATAGTTCATGAGCCTTGATAAACTTGCATTGAGTTGGCGTCGAGGGTCTGAGCTGGGAAATGATGGGCTAAATCAATGACAAGACAAGATCTGCGAGCTCCCAATAGAGGCTCCTTACTTGAAAAATGCTTTCAAGTTTACTGTTGAGATCATGATCAGGGGTGAGATAGGAGTCAGGGGATTGGCCCATTCTAGAACTTTTGAACCTTGCAAAGATTTCAAAAATCTTCAAAACTTTTGACTATAAAGGAAGTCGGGTGGTCGGGTGTTTTGTGAACCTTTGAACTTAAGTCAGGAATGAACAAGGTTCATGAACTTAGAAATCCCCGACATTGAAGAGTCGGGCAATTAGGTAACTTTGGAACTTGAACAAATACTTGGTCCAAAATGTTTACAGATCCCCCACACTTAAAAAGCTGTTTATTTATGACTTTAAAAAAAATTGCGGGACCCCCCTCAAAATTACTTCACCTTAACTTTTTGGAGGCAAGAGAAACATAGGACTCCAATGGGATTATTTATTCTGAAATATTAACTTCATAACAATGCCTTAATTCACTTTTCCCGAAACCATGCTTTGGCTGGAAGACAAAAAATCTTACATCTCCCACAAAATAACTCAGTTTTTCACTAAATTTGGGCATTTCAAAATGTAAGTTCTAAAATCTTTCAAACGGTGAGGCATTTGGGCATGGGATTTGGGCAGATTGGTCACAATGGAGATATGAACAAACCCACCAAAGGATTTCATACCATTTTTTTATGGATTTAAAAAAAAAAATCATTTTCAGAATTTGGCAGGTCAAGGGCATATGCGGGAATGCACTGGAAATTTAAAATTTTCAAGTTCAAATTTTCAAGGCAACAATAGGATCTAATTGAGGATGAGGATTGTGAAGGACGAAGCAAGGAACCCAGAATCTCAAGCGTGGAATAGTGCTTAAATCCAAGGGGTAGTAGAGTCAGATAGCATAGGGGACAAAGGAGCCAGACCAAGCCAAAAATAAGGCAGCAACGGAAAGGAAACAAAACACTACCAGCACAACAAAAGCTCCTAATATGTACATGGTAGGAAGAACCTACCTCAAGAGGGCTCCACAATGATCATGCAAATCTGTTAATCGGCTAGGAGAAATAGCTACTAGTACGAAATAGTACTTGGTGAATGAGCAACCCACAATCAACCAACATCCAATTGATGACCATCACAATCAAAGGAATGTGAACAACACCATGTAAATTTTTTTTTGATAAAATCTGATGCTCGACAAGCCACTCCTCACTATATACTTCTTCAATTGGATGACTCACATCTGCATAGCCCAACATATGATTACCAGCACCTGCTTGTATAGCCTCATGTGTAATATCAGAATGCACTAGATTTTGTAAGCAAGAAGAGGGACTCAGCACCCGAATTGGACAACCCACACATAAATCATTAGATAAAAACCCCTCTTTGGTGCTACATTTGTAGATGGATGCATTGCTTAAAAATTTTGAATCCTAACTTGCAACATACGCCTCACCATGTTCATGCATACAATCACCTCTTTCAGAAACAGATAAAGTAATATCCCATGTATGAAAAGGGTCATTTGAATCATCAGAAGACCAATGATCAACCCTATGCAAAATTGGAAATGTGTTAGGCTGAGAATTTGTATTGCAAATAATGTTTTCATGTGACATAGAATCACCCCCAGTTGGAATAATTTCTTCTCCTTTCATAGGATTTGACTCAACATTTTCATGATTCTCTTCATCATCCCTGTCTATACCCTGCAGATTAGACATGACCTCCTCTTCTCCACACAAGAATTCATCCTCACATGCATTTAAACACTAGTTTGGAATATAAACAACGTGGGATTCAACACATCCATTCATTTGATCATTTTCAGCAAAGCTATCATGGCTACTTTTAACATCATCTTCCAATGCTTGTTCAAAATTTTTGGCATCCAAATTTCCAAAATGAAAAGATTCAAAAGTACTGATGAAGGGGGTAAATCATAAAACACACAACAACAAAAATTGCACACAGAAAATAGAACTTTCTTTATTGATTTGGACAACTTATTACATTACATAAGGTCAAATACAATCAGAGGAATCAACTCTCCACAGGCTATAACACATTACAACTTCCTCTCATAAGACTCTAGAATCATCTACCATCTGTAACCCCAAATCTGCTAGGGTTTTTGTTTTCCCACCTATTCTTGACTCTACACTTTCCCCCTTAACTCTACTACTGCCTAGGGTTCCAAAAAATGGTTATTAGTAGCCTTTTTGGCAGCCAACAACCTAATTTTAAAATTTGCATCTCCCTCCAAAAATAGGTCAACTTCTGGGAGCCATAACTTTTGATCTGGGTGTCTGATTGATGAACCATTTTATGTGTCGAAAATCTCACGGAGTGCTCTACGTGCTAAGAACCCACTCTATCGGTTCTGGCCATTTTTGGGCCCGTATGGGGCCATTTAGTGCCTCAAACCTGAGTTTGAATAATTTTCAGGCATTTTTTGGGAAACGAAAACTTTAGTATCTTTTAGCTCGCAAATGATCTTTGCGTGATTCCTTTGCCAAAGGTCTTATTTTTCAGTTACGAAGCTTCCTGTAAATTTTCACTTCAATCCGTGCCCAAATGCAAACTTTCCTAAAATAGCAGGTTGGAAAAACTAAAAATTCTACATCATTATTCAAGCAATTATGGAACCAGAAGCACAAATTTTAAAAAGAAATAGAAAGAACATCAAAAATTTTGAAACACATCTTTTTTTTGGGTGATGCAAGATTGCCCTTACACCATTGAATGCTCCTACATCAAGTACAATCATCCTTGACCTCTTGTGGTTGTACCTTCATGTCACCTTGCTCAGAAAATATGAAATTCTCGTATTCAGCTACATACAATCAAGAGAAAAGACATTCATAATTTCATCTTCATGTTGTTCATCTTCAAGTGGTTCCTCATCATTTGTGAAAGTGAATGAATTTAATTTTGCAACATATGAAGAGACTAAAAAAACATCATTTGTACTATCCTCTTTATCATTTGTATTATGGACAGGTTGCTCATCTTCCACATTGCATGGGAAACTTACAAATTTATCATTGTCTTCCTCATAATGCAAATAATAAGCTTCTATCCTCTTGTTCATATGAGATTTCATCTCTACATTGCTTGCCTTATCTCTACCAAAATGTTTGGAATAAAAAATAGTAAGATTAGAACATTCAACAAAAGGAGGTTGATCATTATGGAAACCTATAGGCTGAAAAATTTGTTTGTGCATGATAGATTTATTCACAAGCTTGCTACCCAAATAACTTACAAACTGATGTGCTTTCCATATCCCACTTAATATCAAACCATCTTCTATTTTCACAACCTCTTGTTGAGCAATTTTAATATCATTTACTTTACTTCTTTTCAACTCAAATTGAACATCAGGATGTAAAGAGGAAATGAAAATACAAAGCTGAAGTTGCTCACTTGGTTGAATGGGTGCAGGAATTTTTCTGAACAGCCTGTTGAATCTGTCTACAAAGTCTCTGATGGATTCACCATTTCACTTTTGGATGTTGAGAAATTGACTCAGCAAAGCAGCTTCATCAACATGACTTTTATACCTTGCAAAGAACTTCTTCAATGAATCCCAATCAGTTATGCACTTCTCTTCTAAATAGAAAAACCAATCTACTGTAGGTCTGGAGTAAGAGATTCAATAAATAATCTAACAAAAACATCTTCTTCACTTACCCCCAAAATGCCACATGCAACTGTGAATGCCAGAATGTGTTCTTTAGTGTCTTGAGAGCTTTCTCCATTGAACTTTGGAAAATGTTTTCATGATCCTTCAGGCAATGATGAATATACATGCAAAGAAAGAGGATCAAAGTGATTTCCCCATGGCTGAGGAGAAACCAATGCCATAATACAAATCTGAAAAATAAATCAGTAGGAGTCTTCGTTGGAATAAATTGCTTCTAGATAATCTCCACTTCATAGAGCTTCTAGCCTCTGTCTTCAGGGAGGCACCTTCAAACTTCTGGGAAAACAATAGCACTGGACTTCAATTTCAAATTCCCAATAGAGTCGCCAAAAATCTGTTGGTTAACAGATTTGTCTTTCTAAGATAGTTGTGAAAATGACCCAGTATGCCCGAAATGAAGAACAAAAATGTAACTAACAGTTGGAGGATTTACCATTGAATTGGCAATTCTCCTCTAAATTTTAGAGGTATAGTTCCCTCTTATGATATGCAATGAATGTAAGCATAGGGTATGCTTTTCACCAGAAAGCAGAAAAAGTAAACTAACACCTGCTCCTAATTAAGAAAAAAGATGCGAAAGATTATTCAGAAAGGAGTGAATGCGAACAAATGACACCCAATCCACCTATCCCACACCCACAAACAATACCCAGGAAGAAGAAAGAACAACAAAACCCCCTTTATCAGATGAATTAATTTGAATTCAAAGTTTCAAAAATAACACATGCACAGTATCATATAACAGGTAAACACGGAATGATAATCACAAAGACTTAAAATTCATTTGCGATCAAAAGAAGACATTAACAAATGCACAGCTCAAAAATATCTCCTTTATTTTCCCCAATGCCAAAATGTAAGTACAAAGTCTTCACATTCTGGTACAACAAACTGTGTTGAAAAGAAAAATGTAGCTACTTCCTCCCGAATAGCAAAACCCAGAAAAATATTTTTTTTCTTATGCTAATAAATTGCATATTTATAAACTCTTTCCCCTGTGAATCCTTCTGTTTCTGTAACTGCTTCTTTAAAGTTAGTTACAAGAAACTCCCACTTCATTGTCGCAATGGCTTCTGGAAAAGATCAAGAGAATGATTGCTTTTTCTTTCCCGTAACATCTTCTTTTAACTGACCTTTGCTTTTTCCTTCTAAATAAAAGGTTACTTAATTTTGCCATATAATTTGGAAAATGAGATAACCAAATAGAACCTCTAGCATTGCAAGGTATATTCTATGTGTCACTTGTTCTAGATACTATTTTGCTAACTGGATGCTCCCACAACACATCATGACAACTTATTTATGCCTTGCCATTATCATTATGTAACATTTTCAACACAGCCTCTCGGTCACATATATGCTCAAGATTGAGGTCGATAGCTAAGAAATCCTTGGCCATTGTGTGGTAGAAGTTTTCTCCCATACAAAATGAATCTGATCATTGCTCTCATCATCATTATTTGAGCCATCTCATAAATGATATTGCCCATTGTCATGAAATCCATCAACCTTTTCTACTATGTTATGATAAATCCACATCAGAGCATACTATGATCTTCTCGCCACATTGTTGAAGCTTTACAACTTTTACCCATATTACCATGTTTTTAGTATTCTCAAAGTAAATATATACTTACCAGCAAGACCAGTGCACCTAAATCCTCCTAACAAATAGCACATAGGTTTGAATGTTGTTTTGTTTGCCTAGGTTCATCTCAACAATGAGTAATCATGATAACAACTTCACCAATACTGCCACTCAGATGAGTGACTCCTAATTTGTCTTCTTAACAAATCCATTCGATGCATATCTTGCTTGAAATCTCCCATTTGTTTGAAAGATTCTAATGCCTTTCCAACATAACCATAAATCTATGGATACCCTGTAGTGACAACATTCAATGAGACTATATTACTTTGAAGCATGATGTTAAACTGCTCACAGGCTGGATGAGGAATATTGTCGGTGCCTATAAAGAATTTCTCACTCTCATGGGACTTGAGAATACAACATCAGAGAAAATCCAATTTCCAATTATGCTCGAATAGATGTCCATAAGCTACTCGATAGACCATTTGGCGTGGGTAGAGAAGGATGTTGGCGGACATTGAGGAGTCTGGTTTTCTATTTGCCAGTTGTATTTTCTTCAGAGAACTTTTAAATCATTTCTAAGAGAATCGATTGTACATATCCTGCAATCGCAATCTCTTTTACTATCAAGGTGAAAATGTTTTCATTCTTTGAAAAGCCATGGGCAACCTCTTTGTCAGCAACATACACAGAAGAAATAAAATTGGGTATTGTGTAGCTTAAGTTTGCAATCACTTTCATGAGGCCTCAATTCATTATGATATTGTGATAAAACATGTCACTGCCAAATGATCATTATACTTCATTGACATCTTCTTGATAGGCTCAGTATAGTTCTAAACCATTCTTCCACATTTGTCTATATATACATCCAAAAGGTGCACTTCCTGCAATCCGCTGCATTCCATGAGACAGTGATTTCTTCGAGGCATTCTCTGTGACCATCGCCTATCCTGAGGCAGTGTTTCCTCCATGTGGTTTGTCAAAATTCCATGTGCTTCTACCTATGTATCCACATTAGAATGGTGCATCTTGGAGGATGTTGCAGTTGTAAGTGCATTTGCTCTAGAGCTTCTAGAGACTTTTCAACGAAGTCATTCTGTGTTTATTCTGCAATCTCGGCACGCCTGGAGACTTCCGTATTTAGTATTACATTCTACATACATTCCATGAGCACTATCTATGTTTCTGCGGGTGTTGGCTAAGAAAATACTAGAAATGATATATAATCGAGTCTTTATACTCAACATCTACATATGTTTCAAGGTTTCTAAAGCCCCTTCATCAGATCCATTTTGTGTATAGCCTGCGATCATTATATGAGACAAGAAAGATTCCATGTCACCCTCTAGTGATCCATCCTTCTAAAGTCCAGTCCTTTCCAAATCACCTTTTCTAGATGCATAGTCACAATACTTTTCAACATGGGCCTTCTAAGAATCAGATGTTAAGGATGCCAATGAAGGATGTTCTGGTGCAATATCTAAATACCTTTTGATCTTCCTATCCAGTTACACTGCATTTCCTGATATCACAGTTCATGAGCCTTGATAAACTTGCATTGATTTGGCGTCGAGGGTCTGAGCCAGGAAATGATGGGCTAAATCAATGACAAGACAAGATCTGCTGGCTCCCAATAGAAGTTCCTTGCAAAATCCTTTCAAGTTTACCGTTGAAATCATGACCAGGCGTGAGATAGGAGTCAGGGGATCGGCCCATTCCAGAACTTTTGAACCTTGCAAAGATTTTAAAAACCTTCAAAACTTCTGACTATAAAGGAAGTCAGGTGGTCAGGTGTTTTGTGAACCTTTGAACTTAAGTCGGGAATGAACAAGGTTCATGAACTTAGAAAATCCCTTGCATTGAAGAGTTTGGCAATTGGGTAACTTTGGAACTTGAACAAATACTTGGTTCAAAATGTTTATGGTTCCCCGACACTTAAAAAGCTATTTATTTATGACTTTAAAAAAATTTGCGGGACCCCCCTCAAAATTACCTCACCTTAACTTTTTTGGAGGCAATAGAAACATAGGACTCCAATGGGATTATTTATTCTGAAATATTAACTTTATAACAATGCATTAATTCACTTTTCCCGAAACCATGCTTTGGCTGGAAGACAAAAACTCTCACATCTCCCACAAAATAACTCAAATTTTCATAAAATTTGGACAATGGGATGAATGGACCCTCCCAAACAAAACCTAGAAAGCATTTTTGCTCTAGGAACACAACCATCTAAATTTGACCTCATTTGACATCCAAGAAAATGTAAGTTTTAAAATCTTTCAAATGGTGGCATTTGGGCATGGGATCTCACCAGATTGGTCATAATAGAGATATGAACAAACCCACCAAAGGATTTTGTACCAGCTTTTACAGATTTTTTTAAAAAATAATCATTTTCAAAATTTGGTAGGTCAAGGGCATATGCGGGAATGCACTGAAAATTAAAAAATTTCAAGTTCGAATTTTCAGGGCAACACACTACAAAAGCATCATCATGCATGCTAAACTAAAAAGTTGCACTAGGGTAAATGTCTGCCATTAGGGCATCTGGATTGAGGGGCCATATAACTATTCTTTTAAAACCAGTAGTGATGTTTGAAACTATCAGTGCTTTCTGAAATGACTTGTTGCCCAATTCTGCTCTTTTTATTTCTATGTTCAGAAATCTGGCTATCCACGCTGCTCTTTTTGATTTGAAGTATGACTTGAATTCCAAAAATACACTCACATCCAATGGCTGTAATTTGTGTGAGGTGTACATTGGTAGTGTCAGCAAATCAATACCCAAAGACCTAGTTTCTTGGATGGTTGTCATAGCTACATGGCTTCCATGGCCATCAAATATAAGCAAGTGCCTATTTATTGGTGGTACTCCACCTAGAACTGATCGTGCAAAATGATGCAGCCATTTCATAAACAACTCTTTCGTCTTCCAAGCGTGGGACTGGGCAGCCATGCACACACCCGATTCATAGCCAACAATGTAGTTTTTTAGCTTCTTTTTACCTTTGAAAAGATAGAAGCCTGGTATGCTCTATCCGGCAGCATTAACACAACATAAAATTGTTATCCATTCCCTACTCTTTGGAATTATGTATGAGACACTTCTACTATCTCTTTTGGCCAAAACCTGCATGGCTCCATTTCTCCCAGCCTAAATTCTAGTTTCGTCACAATTCCAAATTCTATGTGGTTCATATGGGTTGGCTTGAAATGCTTTGGATAGCATGTCATAAAATGTAGCAACAACAATAGGACTAATGTTTAGAGCCCTGTCTCTATCCAATCCTTCCCCTGTCTTCAATGTCAATTCAAGATGACACCTTTTAAACCCAGTCCACCAAGACTTGCCAAGCAACCCATCCTTAAAAGGTTTTGGTTGTGTTTGGTAAATTTGCATGACTTCTGCTTTGAGATTAATAATCTCCAGCCCATGGCCCTTACTGCTATTTCTTTACACCATTCCACTATCAAACCCTCTTTAGCTACTATTAATACTGTAGGAGGACCTTTTTTGATGTAGTTGTTAAACTGCCTAACTAGTTGTTGAGCGTTGTCATAGGGATTCCCCACTTTTTGGCTGCACTCCTAGTCAACATTCCATTATCCTCCACATATTTCAATTTTGAATCCATATCCTCTTTCATCCACTCCTGTTGAACTAAAACCTTCTTGCTTCTAGCAACTGCATTGACTTGAATAACTGACTTAGTTGGTTGAGGATTGCTCTCATTAGCAACTTGAGTGTCTTCATCCGGTGGGAATCTAACTCCTCTTTTTTCTAGAGGCATGGTTGTCTTTAGTCTCTTGGTGCCACAGCGGGTCCGCATTTGAGCTTCTGCACATCACAACAAACTTCTTTGGATATCAGTTTTGAAATTTGGAATCTTTTGAATCTTTTCAGTACAAAGTTAAAGAAACAAAGAGCCTAAAGCATTGAATTGGACATCCCACTTGCTTGTGTTGATTAGTAGAGAGGCCTGTAGGGTGGTGTAGCCTAACTATCAAGATCTACTTGGGCTTGTACGTGACTGGTATAACACATATGATTACTCAAGCATGTGTGTAGTGAGGTTGATAGTGTAAACTCTCTACATCAAGATAACAACATAGACCAACAATCATATTTACTAATATTAATCACAAACATTACAACAATTGGCATTCCATTTTCTTCATCTCTGTAATTGCAGTTTGTAACTTCAATTTGTGTTAAGTCAGAGAGTTCACAATGATGCTCTGAATGAAAGATCTGTGATGTTATATGTTTGATTTGATTGTTTCACATTCTGATTTATGATGATCTATGTTTGATTTGATAGTTCCATATTTTGATTTATGATGATCTATGTTTAATTTTACAGTTTGACAAAGAACTATTCTATGTTGTATGTTTAATTTTATAGTTTGGTTCTTATGATTTCCTATGTTGTATGTTTGTTTTTTATGGTTTGACATTTGATAGTTTTTGAGGACAGCAGTTTGACATTTTATAGTTAGGTAATTCTATATCAATTGTATAATATTGTTAACCTAGTTCAATATTGAATATTTTTTACATTTATGCATGTAACAATATCCTATGGAATTAAGCATGGGTCTATACTTTGAAAGTTCCAATGTTTTACCACTTGAACCCAAATAGCAATGGACAAGAACACAAAGAACAATTAAGTTCAAATAATAATGGATAAGAGCTTTGCTAAAAGTCATTGAACAAGTAAAGTGCATAGTCTACTCTTCTTTGTCATTTTCCATTGATGGAGATACAGTCAAAGGATAGTAAATAGGGTATGTAGGGTTGAAACAAGAGACTATTTGATAAAGGATGACTAGACCAGGGTAGTGCATATAGTTATCAAGAAAGATAAAGAACAATGTTAAGAGGATAGCAAACAAGAGACCTATGAGGACAGTGAGACTTTATATAGTGAAGAGTCTTTCTTGGAAGACCTAGAAGACCGTGAAAACAATAAACAAGAAGGGTTAGTGAGATGTCCTTATGATATGATTAGGTCTTTCCAAGGGTCTGTGTGATAGATTGAAAAGGTATTCAAACATTACAAAGATCAAAAGGTCTCCAAAATCAATTGGTAGAGTATATAGTCCAGAGTTGACAGAGTATATAGACCTGCCTAATACTGTATGGAAATTCCCAAAATGGAAACATGTTTAATTTCTGTCTAGAATTGCATGACATAATTTGTGATTGCCAAGTTGCATACACAACCTATTAACAACCCAGTTTATCTAGGACTAACTAAAATAAGCTGTCAATCGTTAATAATTTAGAACTGGGGGGTCATAGGATTTCTATGTTTTGGTTTGGTTATATTCATACTGCAATCAATACAATTTAAAACACAATATTAACCTTTCAATGGTTGTTTCAAATACATTTTAAACAAAAAAGGCAATACAGTTTAATCCAAAACAGCATTTTTTTGAGCAACTCGCCACCTTTTTTTCTCACACTCTCACATTAAAAGATATTTTTGTTTAAACTGTATTGTTGTTTGGTTTAAAATCTATGTTGTTTTGGTGTAAAATGTATTTTTGTTTAGCTTAAAGTGTTTAAACTGTATTGTATCTATTTTCTGACACTTTAATCTAAACAACAATATAGTTTAAACAATTTAAGATAAAACACAATAAATAAAAATTGCAATAGAAAACAACAATATGGTCTAAACAATTTAAGCTAAAACAATTAAAATGAAAATAGTAATACAGTTTAAAGAATTGAAGCTAAACATCATAAAATCAAAACAACAATACAGTTTAAACTTAAACAATCAACATTTGAAATCAAAATAGACATTGCAGTGATGTTGGAATATTGAACTTACCTGAATGTTGATAGAACTCTACAATTCCAAGCCTCCAAGAGTCGTGTGTATGGGATGTTGGAAACTTGAACTAGGAAATCTGGAGTTTATGTAGGAAAACTAGGAATTTGTTGTTTGTGATCTGTGCACTCTCATTTGATTGGTTCAAATAGTTTTTATTGCACTTCATTTGAATGATTTGATGGATGTCTATAAATTTGAATTTGGTATTAAATATGGGAGGTGATTGATTTGGTTGAATGCTTATTTTCTCTGAATTGGTTGATTTCCTTTAATATTTTTGACTGCTTGATTGGTGAGACTTAAAACGTTGATGGTGTGAAATTAATAGAGAGTTGATTGATTTGGTTGAATGCTTGTTTGGGTCGTTTGTGCTAGATTTTAATAAATTATTGTCCTATGTTTTGATGGCTTGTTTGGTGAGCCTTACACCTTCAGTTGTGGCCTTTTTTGCAGGTATTAAGGAAAAGGGACTAGTAGATGGGCATTTATCAGTCTTTTGAGTGCACTTGGGCATTACTCCATTTTACTTGGGACTCCAACTTATATATATGCACCTTTTTGGGACAGAAGTCCATGTTGGATGGGACACTTTATATTGAATAAATGTTTAAACCTGTTTATTAAAATGCAACTTAGAAATGAACAGTAGTAGAATTTTGGCAAATGAATGATTAAGTGACTAAAACTTTTAGTCACAACAACTAAAAATGACTAAATTCTACTAATTTTTTGCAACTTAGCTATAAATGAGTAAATAAATGACTAATTTGGTCGTCAACTAAAAAATTACTTAGTCACAGAAATAAAAATGACTAAATAGTTAGTCACGCAAATACAAATTAGATAAAAATTTTAAAAACGTTTTGGGGAAATTATTGGCGGAACGTATTGGCGTGATTCATTATTTGTGTTCATTACATAATTCCTCCTTTGTTAGTTGGGAAGAAGAACATCCCTGATATCAGTGACACTGAGCTCATTGAGCAAATCATCGTTGCAAACATCGGAGCTCACAATTACGAGAAGCCCACAAACCCACCATAGCTATGGCCCATCACCATCACACTCTTTACTTGTAAGCACTCTAACATGCTCTTCACGCACTCATCTTGGAATATCTCTAACCGTTTAGAGCTACTTGTGGTGGACTTGCCAAAAAATAGAAGGTCAGGAATGTAGAGATCAAAGTACTTTCCCAGAGCTACTTCACACTGAGGCATTTTGAGTTATAGCAACTACTTGCATGGGCAATAAAGAGGAGAGGACCTGGAGACTTCTGAAAATGTGGGCAAGGAATTTAGAGTTTGTTGCAATGAATTTGAAGTCGGCGAGGCCCTCTGCAATGAAGTCAAATTTGGAGACACCCTCTACAATGAATTCAGAGTTAATTTGAAAGCCTCATTACATTTATAAACACAAAATCTATAGCTTTGTGATTGGAAACTTACAGTAGTTACAATCTATTTCTCTTAATGTTCTTTTACAATCTTGCCACTGTTCTACTTCATAATGTGTTCGAGCTAAACATAATAAAATTTGGGTGTCAGTGCCAAAATAGAATTTCCTCAAACAATTTTGATACATTTTCATTACAAGTGCAAACTGTCCTTGTGCAAAGTAAACATGTGCTAGATTTACCCACACATCAGGCATCTGAACAAAGATGTTTCCTACTACAACTTCTTGTACATATGTGAAAAATTTCCTTTGCAATACCAAATTGACCCCTTTCAACTAGCACAATGGCTGCCCCATTTGCAGTATAAACATTTCCTGGTCTCTGTGGCAACACTTTACAATATAGTTCTCTAGCCTTCTCAAGATTTTGTGCCTCCACCTTTGGATCCCTCCTCTCATTGTGAAAAACTATAAAAGGGTAAGTGCAAAAAGATGGGGGGCCAAAAAGTGGCCAAAAAATTTTGAAAAAAAATTTAGGCATAACGCGAGCGCGTTATAACGCGCTTGCGTTATGGCTTGGCAATGACAAGCCTAAGGCTCGTCATTGCCGAGCCATAACGCGAGCGCGTTATAACGCGCTCGCGCTATAAAGCGCTTTATATATAAAAAAAAAACGCTGTCATTTCATTTTATTTCATTTCATTGTGAGTTTTTCCTCCGCCCGCAGCTTAAAACCCTTCAAAAACGCGCTCGCGTTCTACAAAACACCGTTCAACACAAAAGATTTGTCGATTCATCGCCGAAATGCCGCCGCGACGTCGAGCACGCCAAAGGGGTGAGTTATCTTTGTTTTTTTGTTTGAATTTCTTCCTAAATAGGTAGGTTTTGTGTTGATTTTTTATGCATATTTTATTAATTGTAGGAAATGTTAATGCACCTCCTCCTCCTCAAAATCCACAAAATCTTGAGGAAGAAATACCTGCAGAACAACAACCTCCTCCATTCATTCCTCGACATGCCCCTGGAACACAAGATAATATAATGGGGGAAATTGAAAACAACAAAAAATAAATTGAAGATATAATTGCAAGGTTGAAAGATCCTTCCACTTCAACCTTGCATAGGTCCACGCTTGCCGAATCTCTTGAGTCTATGTTATCAAATGTAAATTCAATTAGCAAGCAAATAACTAGTTGGACCGATAAAAAGAGAGAGTTTAGAGATTACTATGCAGATAAATTGTCATACCAAGATGTCAAAAAATTACAAATTACAAAAGTAGACTTGTGTTCAATTTTCACAAACCCACAAACAAATCAACCTCCACCCATTACATGCAAGAGGTTCCCTATCCATTGGTGCAACAACCAAGCGATAAGGGACAATTTCGGGCAGAGGTGGTGGATGGTTTTTGACCATCCTCCATGCAATAACAATGAGGTCCCGCAATACTTTTTGAGGAAACTCTACTCCGAGTTTGTCCTCAATAAAGTGCCAAACTATTTTGATATGCGGGACTTCCAGGGTAGAGGTGGGGGCTCAGCACAGGATAGACCAGGGGCACGTCTTGACCCACAGCGGGTAGTGAGACGAGTAATCAGCAGACCAGCCCACGAGCATGTTTCTATTCCTTCCATTGTGAAGGAGAGTGTTGAGGTCGATACACTGAGGTCGATTAGTGCCTTGACCCAGAGCATCATAGAGCATGCCGATCCTGCAACACAGAGTGGGTTGGGAGATAGTGCGAGGAGTAGGGTCCCACCGCATACTTGCCAGGCTTGCGGGTCAGCCTGTGGTTATGACCCCATGGACAGTCAGGACGCAGGTGCACAGGCTACATCTGCAGCTGAGCAGATGGCGATGACAGATACCCTCCTGAGTGAGACTTTCGGCCTTGATACTCAGGTAAATATTAGCAAGTTTATTGAATTTAATTTATTAAATTTTATTTTTGAAATACAAGATTAACTAATTTAAATTGATGATTTTAATGAAATTTCAGGGTCATAGCGTCGATGCAGTTTTCAGTGGTTCTCCACCTACATTTTTCACTAGATCATCTACTGTCGAGGTATGTAACTAGTAAACAATTATAAATATTACATGTGAATAGCATCGTTATATGAATGGTATTCTAATTTCTGATTTTGGATGTTGAATAGGTTAACACTGTAGATTTCATGGCAACACCTGCCAGCGGTGGTGGACTTCAAAGCTTTACGGAGGTAATAAAATAAATAGTTTAATGAATGAATTGTACTTACTAAATTTTTGTATGTGATTTGTGTGTTTTATTGTGTGTACTTCCATGTTTAGATAAGCGTGTGTGTATGTTAGGAGCCATGATTTGCATCACTATTATAGTTTTCGTAATTGAATAATGTTGTTTTATTTCCAGATGATGCAGGCTGCGGATACACCTCCCCATGTTCATAGGGCAATGGAGCAGGGTGTGGCCTCTGCGATTCATAGCTCTATGGCATTGACAGGGGTATGAGGCAGATTAGTAAATTTCAATTTACATTCATTGTTATAGTTGTCTATTTTTGAAAAATCAAAAGATTATTGATTTGAAGTTTAATTTCTATCTGGATGGTTTCTATAGGACATGACATCACCAGGGCCTTTTCCTGCTACTGAGGCAAGCGAGCAGACAGATTATATGTTAGTGGTAAGTGATTATTTTGTTAAATGTTTCATTTTTTTATAACATGTAATTTCTATATATTAATATCTATACTTTTTTTTGTAACAGGTAAAGGTGCAGGAAGAACTAAATAGGAGAAGTAGCCCTCGGGTTCGTAGTAGACCACCCACATGCATGTCTCCATCCCCTAGAAGATCAAAGGCTGCTCGTGATTTATTCTCTTCACCAGCTAGAGGGGAATGACTTTTTATTGTGTTCCTCTGTTGTATGCCTATATGGCATTTGTGGACATATATTTTGTATTGTACATAGTTGACATTGTATGCCTATATGGCATTCTTGTAAGCCTATATGGCTATTTTGTATATATGTTATACTTATATCGACAGATATTGATGTATGCGTATATGGATATTTGGTTAATACAAATCTTTTTTATTGATGGCGTCCATACTTGCATTATAAATCCACTTTTGAATGGATATTTGTAGATGGCTACTTCAAATATTTAAAGTCTGATTGTATTACATAGGATGTTTGCATTTTCTTTGATAGGCTTGATAGGCCATGGATTACATGATGGTGTTTGATGGAAAAGTATGGTACTAGAAGACTCTAGTTCATTCTTAATAGGCTTGTGATTGATAATATCTTTGCATGATTACACTTGATCTTGGATCATGGGCATGTTGTTAGGATTTTGATTGCATTGTGATGTTTGATGGATAGGCATGGTGTAAGTGTAAGATACCCAACTAGTTCTACGAAAAATTTTCCTTACTTAAACACTTTTACTTGCTAACAATTCATCAACTACTTCAATAACATAAAGATATACATCAAGATAACTATTTGAATGAAACAACATTAGAGTTGGGTACTTGTCTTGTTACTTGATTCAATCAACTTGCAATGTCTTATTACATGGAAAATGCTTTCAATAGCATGAAGTACAACTCATTCAATGGAAATACAAGGATAGGCCTTGAAGCCTTGATGTTACAATGTCTTCCTTATTTGAGCAACATTTGAAGATTTGGAATGTTCAACTCATCACCTCACAGGGTAGGCGCATATTTGAAGGATTTACAGGTTTTTCTGACTTGGGCGCCAAGTTGAGGTGACCTCCTCCTGAAGTTGCGCCTTGTCAACATTAGGTGCCAATTAGAGTTTATGGATGCTCTGGATTGTTTCCAAGAGTAGGCGCCAAAACATCATCATTATGAAAGTGTTTTAAATGCTAGGCGCCCAAATCAGCCCTCTGGAGTCTAGGCGCTCCTTTCATGCATTCTGTGTTCTAGGCGCCAATTGAAAGGAGTGGAGAACAGGGCAAGCGCCTTCCAAACTAGGTGTTTCCTTGAGGTGACAAGGACTTAGAAAGTGCGCCTAAGGTGAGTGCCTTGAGTGAAAAGGTCTAACAAACATCTTTGAACCCCCTTTCAAGGTTAGGCGCATTCTGGAGGTGGAAACAAGTAGAAGGTGCGCCTTAGCTTCCTTTGTCAATTCTTGCAAGTCTTTGTTGATTAGGAAGGTGGAATGCTTCATTGTAGAATGAGCGCCTATCTTCTAATGTCCAAACTACTTCTTCTGGCTCACTCTGTGGCTAGGCGCCAGAGCTAAACTGTTCACACAAGGGAGTGCGCCTAGACTCACTTGATGTTTTCTTACTACTTCAACCCCTGGAAGATGTTCCAAGGTGTTCCCTTTTACAAGCACCTGACCTCCCAAGTTCCTTCATGTGCTATTCCTTGAAGGCGCCAAAACTGAGCTCCAGTGCCATGGGATTGTGCCTAACATATTTGAAGAGTTTCTAAGCCTTTTGCAAGTTGATATCCCAAACTCATCTTCTAGGCGCAACAGGAGCTTTCCAAAGGAGTTTCCAAGTTTTAGACGCCAAGCGAGGTCATGGGTGAATGGAACTGCGCCTTAGGAGATGACTGGATCCTAAGCGTCAGTCTGGAGTTACAGTGGAATTGATATGCGCCTCAACTAGCTTAGGCACCCATTTGAAGTGATTCCTTTAACACTTCTCTGTCAATCTCAACTGCAAGGATGATCTCCTAATCCAATTTTGATCCTCTGGAGATGCAAATAGCTTTACATTTCACTAGGTTCCATCAATGATGATCATCAACCAAAGCACATTTCAAAGGTGAGATAGGCAAGTGAGGCGCCAAACTAGTCCTTAAGACTTATCTCCTTCTATCAAGTCAATTTCAACTATGTGAGAGAGTTCTATTCTAGGCGCAAAATGGAAATGTTTCATCAATTGGTGCATCTTACAAAGCTCCCAATTCTAGGCGCCAGAGCCAAAGAGTTTTTCCCAACACATGCACCTGGGCTAGGAATTCACGTAAGAGACATCACTTAGCTTTAAAACTTTCAATCTATAGCCATCTGGGCTAGGCGCTCCAATGGAGGATCCTTGAACTCATGCATTGGCGCCTTCTAGTTCTAGGCACCCATTTTGGATGATTCATCCTGATACTAGCGCCCAAAATGACTAGACTCTCTTCATTATCCAATTCACTTAGAAGACTCAAGTTGGAGACTTAGTTGTCTATCCATGTTCTCCGGAAGATTCATTGTACCTCTATGCACTATCTCCTTCAAGGCGCACATTTAGCTCCAAAACGCAAATTTCCATCATCAACCCATCAAGGTGCATCATCTTCCCTTTGTATCCCCTTCAAGGCGCAGACATTCACTTCTTCACACTCAAACTCACTCTCTGGCGCCAGAATAGGTGTATAACTTCAAATAAGGCACTAATCTTAGGTTTCTAAGTACTTAGTTTGATCTTAAGGCTATCCTTCCTCTAAGCACTCTCTTCAACTCCCTCACTGAAGGCCCTCTATAAGTTTGGGCGCATTTCATCCCAAGGCGCTTCAACATCATCCAAGGCGCAAATTCACTCTCCAAGACAAGGTGCAAAAAACCCTATCCTAAGGCGCTCAAATCTTGCTTCTAGACCTAGGCGCACAAACATGAGATTAAGGATCATTCTGGCCACCATCACTTCCCTAAAGTCGCAAAATTGGTGTAGATACATTCCATTTATTAAGGATCATTCTGGCGCCCAAATCTTGTCAAAGCAAAGGATCAATAGGTTCTCTCTAAGGCGCACTCCAGGGTTTGATCTTGCAAGACTTCTCACGTCAAAATTTTGACCAAGACACTCAAGGCACTAGTCTTTATCATCTAACCCTACAGTGCACTTACTCATTATGATATACTCCTCAACTTTGTATTCAACCTTGCCCAAGGCGCATATTCACTATAAGGCATTCTCACGTTGTCAAGGCTCAGAGGGCTTCAACTTGCTAAAGGGTAGAGGTCTAGGCGCATATCTGACTTGAAGCTCAAGGCGCTCCAACCCTCTTGCTCTGGAATTCCTTCTAGGCACTAAGTGACTTCTCCAATTCCTTGAAAACATTTGAAGTGTTTTACCTTCTCAAGGTGCTCCTTCGAACTTGACTCCAAGGTGTTATAATCTCAAAGGTGCTGACATCATCTCAACCAAAGGCGCTCAATGATTCATCCCATATCTAGGTGCTAAAACACTTAATCAACCAAGTCATTCAAGGCGCCATTCAGTAAACTCATCTTCCATGATATTCCTATCAAGGCGCATATCACTTCTCTCATGGGCTTTAGGCGCTCAGTTGAGTGTTTCAATACTATTTAGGTGCCAAATTCATTTTAATGCACCAAACACAAAGAGCTTTCAAACACTGGGCGCTCACAAAGAGTCTTCCAACCTTGGGCGCTAAATTAGGTCTTTGCAACTATCCAAGGGTCATATCTTCGTTTGAACAACTTATGGTGCCAAGACAACTTCTCATTAGGGCGCTCAAAACACTTGTGTTTACATTTGAAGTGCTTTACCTTCTTAAGGTGCTCCAGACTAACCTGACTCCAAAGCGCTCCATCATCATCCTTAAGGCGCTAAAAACATCATCTCCACTCTAGGCAAAAACATCATCCAACTCCTTAAGGCACTTCACTGTCAAAGTCTAAAGGCGCTCTACCTAGACCTTTCCCCTAGGCGCCAGAACTCCTAAGCACTCACCAGATAACTCTCTTCTTCAAGGCGCAAATCTTCCTATACTATGATTGCCTCTGAAACACCGATTAACGTGATGTGAGGGTGCAAAGGCTACTCTAATCCTCAGTGAGCGCCTAGTTTAAACAAGGAGAAATAAAGCATTCAAAACTATCCAAACGATCATCCCCTTCCTAATGTCTTCACTGCTCCAGAAAACCTTGGCCAAAATGACACATAACAACTCCTATGAGCGCCCTTATGCCCTAGGATCATCTAGTTTGTGCGTCTTGTAATGAGTAGTTCATGTAAGTTTGGAATGAGCGCCTTGAATAAGTGTAAACTAGCCTAGAGAAGGGTATGTGCGCCTTGAGCATTCCAGAGATAACTGTGCGCCTAGAACAATATGAGTGCTCATGATGATGATTAACGCCCTGATGAGACTATGAGCGCCTTGTTCAGGAGATACCTTGTTTGATCATAAAATGCACCTTGAGTCTTGAAGGTTTTGAGCGCCTAGGTGATTTGGATGTTGGGATGTTGGTATGCGCCCAAGATTGAGGTAAGTGAGCGCTTGTAATGGAGGAGAGCAATGAGATGAGGTTTAGCGCCTCCAAGTAAGGTCAGAGGTGAGGTTAGAGGTGAAATGCGCCTTTGGACCATTCTAGCGCCTTGGATGAAGAACCTATATCTTGAGCCCAAGAGGTAAAATTTGCGCCTTAGTGGATTTGGAGAGTTACAGAGATTAGAGAAAAGCGCCTTGAAGACAGAGTTGTTCAAGGCGCACGTGTGATTTGGTCAAAAACAGGCGCCTAGAGTGAATAGGCTTTCATCCTGACTTAATACACTGCCTCCTTCTGACGATTTTTGGGGCAGCAGAAAACCTTTCACCACGGGCAAATGCCTCAGAGCTATAAAAAACCGAGAGAGGTTATTGTAGAGGCACTCTACGTGATCCCGTTGCCTCAGACGGAATGTTTCTAAGTGACACGATTTTCGAGTAACATCTCGTCAAAGATTGCTGCCTTTTTGCACTTTGGACTCTTTAGGAATATCGTCGGTACAATGTAGCTCCGACTGTTTCGACATGTTTGGGTGAGAAATAGGACCATGCCTAGCATAAATGTACCCATTCGGACGCGTTGGAACAGTCAGTTTGGTCGCATCAGGAGCAGGACGAAAGTTACACCCCTTTGCAACTTTACACTGCCTCCTTCTGACGATTTTTGGGGCAACAGAAAACCTTTCACCACGGGCAAATGCCTCAGAGCTATAAAAAACCGAGAGAGGTTATTGTAGAGGCACTCTACGTGATCCCGTTGCCTCAGACGAAATGTTTCTAAGTGACACGATTTTTGAGTAACATCTCGTCAAAGATTGCTGCCTTTTTGCACTTTGGACTCTTCAGGGATATCGTCGGTACAATGTAGCTCCGACTGTTTCGACATGTTTGGGTGAGAAATAGGACCATGCCTAGCATAAATGTACCCATTCGGACGCGTTGGAACAGTCAGTTTGGTCGCATCAGGAGCAGGACGAAAGTTACACCCCTTTGCAACTTTACACTGCCTCCTTCTGACGATTTTTGGGGCAACAGAAAACCTTTCACCACGGGCAAATGCCTCAGAGCTATAAAAAACCGAGAGAGGTTATTGTAGAGGCACTCTACGTGATCCCGTTGCCTCAGACGGAATGTTTCTAAGTGACACGGTTTTCGAGTAACATCTCGTCAAAGATTGCTGCCTTTTTGCACTTTGGACTCTTCAGGGATATCGTCGGTACAATGTAGCTCCGACTGTTTCGACATGTTTGGGTGAGAAATAGGACCATGCCTAGCATAAATGTACCCATTCGGACGCGTTGGAACAGTCAGTTTGGTCGCATCAGGAGCAGGACGAAAGTTACACCCCTTTGCAACTTTACACTGCCTCTTTCTGACGATTTTTGGGGCAACAGAAAACCTTTCACCACGGGCAAATGCCTCAGAGCTATAAAAAACCGAGAGAGGTTATTGTAGAGGCACTCTACGTGATCCCGTTGCCTCAGACGAAATGTTTCTAAGTGACACGATTTTCGAGTAACATCTCGTCAAAGATTGCTGCCTTTTTGCACTTTGGACTCTTCATGGATATCGTCGGTACAATGTAGCTCCGACTGTTTCGACATGTTTGGGTGAGAAATAGGACCATGCCTAGCATAAATGTACCCATTCGGACGCGTTGGAACAGTCAGTTTGGTCGCATCAGGAGCAGGACGAAAGTTACACCCCTTTGCAACTTTACACTGCCTCCTTCTGACGATTTTTGGGGCAACAGAAAACCTTTCACCACGGGCAAATGCCTCAGAGCTATAAAAAACCGAGAGAGGTTATTGTAGAGGCACTCTACGTGATCCCGTTGCCTCAGACGAAATGTTTCTAAGTGACACGATTTTTGAGTAACATCTCGTCAAAGATTGCTGCCTTTTTGCACTTTGGACTCTTCATGGATATCGTCGGTACAATGTAGCTCCGACTGTTTCGACATGTTTGGGTGAGAAATAGGACCATGCCTAGCATAAATGTACCCATTCGGACGCGTTGGAACAGTCAGTTTGGTCGCATCAGGAGCAGGACGAAAGTTACACCCCTTTGCAACTTTACACTGCCTCCTTCTGACGATTTTTGGGGCAACAGAAAACCTTTCACCACGGGCAAATGCCTCAGAGCTATAAAAAACCGAGAGAGGTTATTGTAGAGGCACTCTACGTGATCCCGTTGCCTCAGACGAAATGTTTCTAAGTGACACGATTTTCGAGTAACATCTCGTCAAAGATTGCTGCCTTTTTGCACTTTGGACTCTTCATGGATATCGTCGGTACAATGTAGCTCCGACTGTTTCGACATGTTTGGGTGAGAAATAGGACCATGCCTAGCATAAATGTACCCATTCAGACGCGTTGGAACAATCAGTTTGGTCGCATCAGGAGCAAGACGAAAGTTACACCCCTTTGCAACTTTACACTGCCTCCTTCTGACGATTTTTGGGGCAACAGAAAACCTTTCACCACGGGCAAATGCCTCAGAGCTATAAAAAACTGAGAGAGGTTATTGTAGAGGCACTCTACGTGATCCCGTTGCCTCAGACGGAATGTTTCTAAGTGACACGATTTTCGAGTAACATCTCGTCAAAGATTGCTGCCTTTTTGCACTTTGGACTCTTCAGGGATATCGTCGGTACAATGTAGCTCCGACTGTTTCGACATGTCTGGGTGAGAAATAGGACCATGCCTAGCATAAATGTACCCATTCGGATGCGTTGGAACAGTCAGTTTGGTCGCATCAGGAGCAGGACGAAAGTTACACCCCTTTGCAACTTTACACTGCCTCCTTCTGACGATTTTTGGGGCAACAGAAAACCTTTCACCACGGGCAAATGCCTAAGAGCTATAAAAAACCGAGAGAGGTTATTGTAGAGGCACTCTACGTGATCCCGTTGCCTCAGACGGAATGTTTCTAAGTGACACGGTTTTTGAGTAACATCTCGTCAAAGATTGCTGCCTTTTTGCACTTTGGACTCTTCAGGGATATCGTCGGTACAATGTAGCTCCGACTGTTTCGACATGTTTGGGTGAGAAATAGGACCATGCCTAGCATAAATGTACCCATTCGGACGCGTTGGAACAGTCAGTTTGGTCGCATCAGGAGCAGGACGAAAGTTACACCCCTTTGCAACTTTACACTGCCTCCTTCTGACGATTTTTGGGGCAACAGAAAACCTTTCACCACGGGCAAATGCCTCAGAGCTATAAAAAACCGAGAGAGGTTATTGTAGAGGCACTCTACGTGATCCCGTTGCCTCAGACGAAATGTTTCTAAGTGACACGATTTTTGAGTAACATCTCGTCAAAGATTGCTGCCTTTTTGCACTTTGGACTCTTCATGGATATCGTCGGTACAATGTAGCTCCGACTGTTTCGACATGTTTGGGTGAGAAATAGGACCATGCCTAGCATAAATGTACCCATTCGGACGCGTTGGAACAGTCAGTTTGGTCGCATCAGGAGCAGGACGAAAGTTACACCCCTTTGCAACTTTACACTGCCTCCTTCTGACGATTTTTGGGGCAACAGAAAACCTTTCACCACGGGCAAATGCCTAAGAGCTATAAAAAACTGAGAGAGGTTATTGTAGAGGCACTCTACGTGATCCTGTTGCCTCAGACGGAATGTTTCTAAGTGACACGATTTTCGAGTAACATCTCGTCAAAGATTGCTGCCTTTTTGCACTTTGGACTCTTCAGGGATATCGTCGGTACAATGTAGCTCCGACTGTTTCGACATGTCTGGGTGAGAAATAGGACCATGCCTAGCATAAATGTACCCATTCGGATGCGTTGGAACAGTCAGTTTGGTCGCATCACGAGCAAGACACCAAAAATGCAAAGGTTGCTTTGTGCAACTTGACAACATTGACACTTTTTTGCAACATGACTCAAAGACTCAAACTGACCCCAAATGACTCAAAGTGACTTAAAATCACCTTGATTATAGAGGTCAAGGTGCTCCTTATCATTCATTCATTATGAGCGCCTTGGGAGAATGGTATATAGGTCATCATCATGATTGGGCGCCCTGGATCCAGAGTGTTGGAGAGATCATCAAATGGTGTCTAGTAGGGTGAGTTATGAGTTTGGTCGCATCAGGAGCAGGACACCAAAAATGCATAACATGATGATGGAAAAATGTGTACATATGTGTAAAAATGCAGGAGGAAATAAAAAAAGACAAACCTTACAAATTAATGTGCATACTTACAACTCAATGTAACATAACTTTACAAAATCAATGTGAATACTTACAAATTAATCCAATGAACCATCTGGATCTGCTCTACTCTTTATTGTGTCAAGTATTGCTTCATGGTCAGACTCACGCACCTTCCACAATATTTTGTTCAAAGGTCTACCCCGATACTTTATCAAATGAACATTGGATGCCACGACAAGGTTCGAGTAATGAAGAATCTTTCGATGCATGTCAAAGTCCTGAAATAGCCAAATATTAACACTCTTATGTGGGTACCTTCTAAGCCATGTTCCAGTAATAACCACTGATCCTGTAGGGTATTCGATGTTTTCTCCATCTGTAACAGGGGCCTCCAATTTCTTTTTGGCCTCAACACAACGGCATAAGTAATAATCTGTTCCCTCTTCATTATCTTCATCTGCAATAACTGCATATACGTGTCCTACATTGATATGTGTAGCAAATTAGATGAAATTAGTCAACATTACAAAAACACTACAAAGTAAGATGACATTACCTGGTTGAACTAGATGAAATTAGATGCATATATGTGTCCTATATTACCTGGTTGAACTAAATCTGATATGTGGTCAAAGTCAACTGACGATTCCATCTGTGTTAGTTCCAGTGCCGTCGGGGGTCGATACGTGTCAAGTGGGCTAAGATAACTTAACTGCCATTCGTCAACCCACTCCTTTGACTCGCACTCATCCCAGACTTGAATTGTACAGGAAGAACAAAAGCATGACATCTTTCGTGTATGGATACTCCATGAACCTGCAATTGAACTTCTGAAAGAGTGCATCTCATTTGATCCTGTCAGTGTACAACAATCCTCATATGGTGCAATGTTAGTATCATCTATCAACCAAAAAAATCTACGAACTAAAGACTTACCTTCATTACCTGGACCCATGGAAGCATTACACCACTCGACAATCGATTTTGCATCTGTCAACTTTGCATTGTCTTTATACTTTAACTCTTCTCATGCTATGGCTCTTTTGATACATGCTCATGCACCATCATGCTCCCCCTTTCCATGCCCGGCCTCACAAAAGTTCCACATATGTTGAATACCTGTAAAATTATGCCTCCTACTCAGCCAATAGAAATTCTGCGAGTTCTTGAATTGTGATGCACAATTATCCGACCATATGATATGCTGACTGAACGATATGCCCCTTCTAGCCAAATCATTATAGAACACCTGAAAGCAACCTTGCACGAACTCCGTAGAATGCGTGCGATCATCACTAATATAGAAATGATACCCCCTTATGATCTTTCTGTCATCCTCTGTACTATCATTCGCATGAATGAATGCGATGTGCACAAATATAGAAACCTGTGTGGAGTTGTAATATTGTGATTGCACCTCACGCTGTGGCTGTAGACTGTAGTTCTCTGCAAAGTCGACGACTAAAACAATGCTACCAACTGGAAATGTGTCCTTGCATAACTTGAATTGCAAGTCCAACCATCGAGCTCTATGGGCATGTCTTGCATACTCATACACTATGCTGTCACGAAATATAGGCATAAACTGATACACTAGAATCTTTTCAATAACTAATTCACACCTCTTTGCTTCTTTACCATCTTTTGTATTGTATGCCACTGTTTTATACTTGCCAAATTCTACTAGTTCATTTCCAACCGCATGTGTTATTTCCATATGTTCACATATTGGCAAATGTTGCAAGCCACCGCAACGATGACATGTGCCATCCAAGCATAATTTCTTGTAGAATATTTGACCTTCCTCTCTTTCACATAAAATTCTTGATATGAAATCTCTTGAAGATGTTGGTGGGGCACATATGGCACAACCCTGCAAATCATTGTTAGTATGCATATCTAAACATATAGACCTATAAGCATCAAAATGGTTAGAAAATTCAATATGTAATCTACAACAACAAGTAGTGCGTGTGTGATTTATCTTAACATAGAAAGGTTTTAGCATTTCAAAATATCTTTGACAAATTTTAATTTGAGGATACTTCTCTAGAAATTTACCATAAAACTGTGTTTGAGTCTCATCCAAAAAATGCTTTGGATGTGGCTCGCGGTTCTGACTACCAATTCTCCTTCTTACCACATCCCTTTGATTCGGAGATACCCTTGTGTAATTCTTCCAAAAGTCTTCAATTAGTGACCTCAATGCTTCAACAATTGGTTTATCTTTTCGTGGTAGTCTCCCCGAGAACGCCCATAATTCATTGGCATTAGTGTCCTCAATTCTTTGGCGTCTTCCAACGGCTCTTGATAAAGTTTTCCTATTAATTCTCAATTTTTGACTTGTCTTTCTAATAAGACGAGCTTTCCTCGTTTGACTACTTACTATAGTCGATGTAATCACACGCCGTGTTGCATTACTATCTTTTGTGCGTGAGGTGTTACCCACACTCTCATACGCACTCATTAGATTCTTGACAATAGATTTTTCACTTGAAGCCTCTGATGTTCTCAACCCAAGAATCTTCATGATAGACCTATACTTTATACTTCGCATCATTTCAACGAATAGTTGACATCTTGCAGTCTCATTTAACTTTTCAAAGAACAATCTCCAAATCTTATTAGCATATCTTCTACAAGTGCGTTTTGGAATCTTACCTTCCATTGGCTGCAAAATATTCTCATCAATATCAATCAAATACTTTGGCTTTCTATGCAAAATTCTAGGTGGTGTCAAGTTAGGTAAATTCATCTCAACATTAGGAATTTCATCAATATTTAAATGAGATGGGTTAGATGGCATACCTTCGATCGAAGATGGAATAGATGACATACCTTGAGGTTGAGGTGGGAACGATGGCGTACCTCCTTCATCACATGTGAGTGATGATGTACTCTCAACTTGAGATGTGGTAGATGGTGTCCCTACATGTTGTCTTGCGATAAAGGATGTGTCTCCAACTATGGTATTTAAATCTCTCGTACCACGAAGTTTTTGCATTCGTTCTCTTTGTGCCGCCAATACCATATCTCTTTGTGATGGTTGTGGTTCCTCTTCAATTGGTATGTCTTCATTTATCGTGTCCAATTTCCTCTTCTCACGAAGTTCCCTCATAGCCATTGCTTTCTTTGCATTCTTAGCTTCTATCTCTTCCTGTGTTGGTTTAATTCTTGATCGTTTCCTCGGCATGACGGAGAATTTGTCTGTAGCATGATAAAGAGACCAATATTAGTTCCTAAGAAATGAATACATGATAATAGTGGGATTGTATTTTTTTTATGTTGTAAGGATTTATTCTTGTATAGTTTGACATCATGGTATGAACTAAGGTTTGTTTATTACACATAATTATTAAAGAGCCCAAGTGTAGAAAATATACATGGCATCATGTGAGATTGTAGGTTGCTTTCTTGATTGGAAATGTGTCTATTTTAAACATGTATGATAATGCATGATAAAGTAATTCAATCTGAAATAAGGAAAATGTAAAGAACATGCATGTAAAGACTTGACATACCTAAAAAACGAAGATTTGAATGGAGAGAGTACCCAATTATGTAGTGTTTTTATCTTCTTGCATCAAACTCCTCAACAATTTGAGTTTTTCACCACTTGCTTCCTTTTCAATGTTAAATTCTTAAAATTGAATCAAAATTAACATTGCAATACTACAAAAATTGAAACTTGTATAGATATATATCAAATTTGGTTTGAAAACTATGTTATTTCCTCCTTCTCAAGTTGGCAAAGCAGAAAAGGTGGTGGAAAGATCATGCAAAGGTGGTACAATGTGTCAAATGTGCATGTGAACTTCCCAATAGCATGAAAGCACTTCTTTTTTGTCGGAGCACGCGCAGAATCAGTAAGAAAACAGAGCATGTGGGCCTGGATCACGGGGGTAACCACTTTTTTACCGTTTTAGTAGAATTACAAAACGCGAGCGCGTTATAACGCGCTCGCGTTATAACGCGCTCGTGCTATAACGCGCTCGCGTTTTGTCCTGCTATAGATCTCTTAACCCTAAACCCTCAACTCTGATCCCTTGACCCTCAACCCTCAATGTCAAATCGTAATCCCTCAACCTCAACCTTGTCCCTAAACCCTAATCCCTTCAACCTCAACCCTATCCCTAAACCCTTGACCCTCGAACCTCAGCCCTCAACGACAAACCGTAATCCCTTGATGCAGAGCGAAACAAGTTGAACATTAACACAGGTGAAAAAATCCTTGAAAGTCCACAAAATAACCTTTACAGTGTATATCGGCAAGACAATTTAAATGTCACACCGAAATGTACCTCAACCCTCAACCCTCAACATCAAACCCTCGAACCTTAACCCTCAACATCAAACCCTAATCCCTCAACCCTTAACTCTAATCCCTCGACCTTCAACCCTGATCCTAAACCCTAAACCCTCAACGCCAAATTCTAATCCCTCAACCCTTCACTCTAATCCCTCGACCTTCAACCCTGATCCTAAACCCTAAACCCTCAACGCCAAATTCTAATCCCTCAATCCTTCACTCTAATCCCTCAACCCTAAACCCTATCCCTAAACCCTCAACACTATACCTTAAACCCTAATCCCTCAACCCTAACCCTAAACCTTGTCCCTAAACCCTAATCCCTTCAACCTCAACCCTATCCCTAAACCCTTGACCCTCGAACCTCAGCCCTCGACGTCAAACCCTAATCCCTCAACCCTTAACTCTGATCCCTCATCTCTCAACCCTAACCCTAAACCCTCAACCCTCAACATCAAACCCTAATCCCTCAACCCTCAACCCTAATCTATCATCCGTCATCCCTCCACACTCTACTTTAACCCTAATTCCTCGACCCTCAACCCTATCCCTAAACCCTTGACCCTCGAACCTCAACCCTCAACCCTCAACATCAAACCCTAATCCCTCAACCCTTAACTCTAATCCCTCGACCTTCAACCCTGATCCTAAACCCTAAACCCTCAACGCCAAATTCTAATCCCTCAACCCTTCACTCTAATCCCTCAACCCTAAACCCTATCCCTAAACCCTCAACACTATACCTTAAACCCTAATCCCTCAACCCTAACCCTAAACCTTGTCCCTAAACCCTAATCCCTTCAACCTCAACCCTATCCCTAAACCCTTGACCCTCGAACCTCAGCCCTCGACGTCAAACCCTAATCCCTCAACCCTTAACTCTGATCCCTCATCTCTCAACCCTAACCCTAAACCCTCAACCCTCAACATCAAACCCTAATCCCTCAACCCTCAACCCTAATCTATCATCCGTCATCCCTCCACACTCTACTTTAACCCTAATTCCTCGACCCTCAACCCTATCCCTAAACCCTTGACCCTCGAACCTCAACCCTCAACCCTCAACATCAAACCCTAATCCCTCAACCCTTAACTCTAATCCCTCGACCTTCAGCCCTGATCCTAAACCCTAAACCCTCAACGCCAAATTCTAATCCCTCAACCCTTCACTCTAATCCCTCAACCCTAAACCCTATCCCTAAACCCTCAACACTATACCTTAAACCCTAATCCCTCAACCCTAACCCTAAACCTTGTCCCTAAACCCTAATCCCTTCAACCTCAACCCTATCCCTAAACCCTTGACCCTCGAACCTCAGCCCTCGACGTCAAACCCTAATCCCTCAACCCTTAACTCTGATCCCTCATCTCTCAACCCTAACCCTAAACCCTCAACCCTCAACATCAAACCCTAATCCCTCAACCCTCAACCCTAATCTATCATCCGTCATCCCTCCACACTCTACTTTAACCCTAATTCCTCGACCCTCAACCCTATCCCTAAACCCTTGACCCTCGAACCTCAACCCTCAACCCTCAACATCAAACCCTAATCCCTCAACCCTTAACTCTAATCCCTCGACCTTCAACCCTGATCCTAAACCCTAAACCCTCAACGCCAAATTCTAATCCCTCAACCCTTCACTCTAATCCCTCAACCCTAAACCCTATCCCTAAACCCTCAACACTATACCTTAAACCCTAATCCCTCAACCCTAACCCTAAACCTTGTCCCTAAACCCTAATCCCTTCAACCTCAACCCTATCCCTAAACCCTTGACCCTCGAACCTCAGCCCTCGACGTCAAACCCTAATCCCTCAACCCTTAACTCTGATCCCTCATCTCTCAACCCTAACCCTAAACCCTCAACCCTCAACATCAAACCCTAATCCCTCAACCCTCAACCCTAATCTATCATCCGTCATCCCTCCACACTCTACTTTAACCCTAATTCCTCGACCCTCAACCCTATCCCTAAACCCTTGACCCTCGAACCTCAACCCTCAACCCTCAACATCAAACCCTAATCCCTCAACCCTTAACTCTAATCCCTCGACCTTCAACCCTGATCCTAAACCCTAAACCCTCAACGCCAAATTCTAATCCCTCAACCCTTCACTCTAATCCCTCAACCCTAAACCCTATCCCTAAACCCTCAACACTATACC
The DNA here is from genome assembly GCA_027924645.1 of Cunninghamia lanceolata. Classification (NCBI taxonomy): domain Eukaryota; kingdom Viridiplantae; phylum Streptophyta; class Pinopsida; order Cupressales; family Cupressaceae; genus Cunninghamia; species Cunninghamia lanceolata. Next base: position 9,778,355 of record BSBN01000082.1, read on the forward strand.
TTAAACCCTAATCCCCCAACTCTAATCCTTCATCCCTAAACCCTAAATGCTATCCCTATTCCTACACCCTCAACAGAATCGATAATATACCTTAAACCCTAATCCCTTATCCCTAAACCCTCCAACCCTATCCCTAATCCTTATACCATCCACACTCTACTTTAACCCTAATTCCTCGACCCTCAACCCTATCCCTAAACCCTTGACCCTCGAACCTCAACCCTCAACCCTCAACGTCAAACCCTAATCCCTCAACCCTTAACTCTAATCCCTTGACCCTCAACACTATACCTTAAACCCTAATCCATATCCCTCAACCCTTAACCCTTAAAACTTAAACCCTATCCCTACACCCTCAACACTTGACACTATATCTTAAGCCTTAAACCCTCATCCCTAAAGCCTCAACCCTCAATCCTTAAACCTTAAACCGTAAACCCTATCCCTAATCCCTCTACCCTCAACACTCTAACCCTAACCTCGACATTAAATGCTAATCCGTCAATCCTAAACCCTAATCCTAAACCCTCAACCCTAAACCTTATCCCTAAACCCTAATCCCTCAACCCTCAACCCTAATCCATCATCCCTCAACTATAATCCCTCATCCCTAATCCCTAAATGCTATCCCTATTCCTAAACTCTCAACAGACTTGATACTATACCTTAAACCCTAATCCCTTATCCCTAAACCCTCCAACCCTATCCCTAATCCTTACACCCTCCACACTCTACTTTAACCCTAATCCCTCGACCCTAAACCCTATCCCTAAACCCTTGACCCTTGAACCTCAACCCTCAACCCTTAATGTCAAACCCTAATCCCTCAACCCTTAACTTTGATCCCTCGACCCTCAACTGTAATCTGTCATCCCTCATCCCTAAACCTTAAACGCTATCCCTATTCCTAGACCCTCAACGGGCTCGATACTATACCTTAAACGCTAATCCCTTATCCGTAAACCTTTCAACTCTATCCTTTATGCCTTAACCCTCATGATGAATAGCCTTGAATGTAAAAAAATTTGAGTGGGACATAACGCGAGCGCGTTATAACGCGCTCGCGTTATGTCAAACATGGGAAAAGACAGGCTTGCGGGAAAAATGTAAGGCAATAAATAACGTGAGCGCGTTATAACGCGAGCGCGTTATAACGCGCTCGCGTTATTTCTTGCTTTGGGAATCCCAAGCCTTGGGCTTGGGATTTGCTTTGGATTTCCAACCCAAAGGCTTGGAGTGCCTTATGAACAGTCACAGACGTGTTTTTCTGTATTCTTCAAAATTTCACATAATTTCGTTCGTGCTAACCCTCAGATTTGCACGTGTTTCAAGGTTGAACAAATCGAACACATGGGTAATGTTAGGCTTTCTCTTAGCTATTTGACGATGTGATTTTTTTCACATTTTAACAATGTTAAGCCTTTCATCTTTAATTTCTTTTGTTTGTGTGTCTGTTTTTATGCAAAAACCACTGTTTGGTCTTTTTTTCATTGTAAAATAACTATTCATTCAAATTTCAAAAAAATTACATATTTAGAAACTAGACTCCATTCTACAAATATTAAAAAAATAAAAAAATGATTTTCAATTAGTTTTCAAAATTTATAGGGGTAGCACGGCCAAAATTCTGTTTTTTAGGATGTGTCCACTTTAAAAATTAGTAAAAAATCAAATATTCATCAAAAAATTATCAGAAAAATCGGGCATAAACTACATGCTATTAGCTAATTTCTCACGGAAGCGATTTTAAAAATACCAAAAAAAAGTTGACCTTTTGAGGGAGCCACAAAACATGCTATGTTATGTTTTTTTGACAGAAACAACACCAATTTCTGTGGCTCCCTCTTTTGAACCCCTTAATCTATGCCATTTTCAAAACAAAATAGTAGTTTAGAAAGTAGACTCGGAGCACTACGAACATTGTTTTGGTTGCATCTCTAAATTTTGAGTGTAACTATGCTCAATTTCTCATCCAAGGCTAGTATTTCCTGATTTCAGAAAAAAAGTGGCCACTTAAGACCCCTTTTTGGCCCCCCATCTTCTTGCACTTACCCAAAATAATTCCAATTTCCAAGTGAAATGTCAACATAAGAATTCTTTGCATCTAATTCACTTTATGCAACTTTAATTGTTTCTTTTGCTTTAAGCCAGTCATTTGTTTTTAGTTCCATTTTTCCAAGCATATATAAAGCATTTGATGAGTTTTTATCCACCTTAAGTGCATCCCCAATCAATTCTAGGCTTCGTTGGATCTCATTCCGAGCCTGAGCCATGGCTGCAAGACATAGATATGCATCCACATAATCAGGAAACTTGAACAATATTAGCTTGTATAAAAGATTGTCTTTTTCAGTATCATGTAGCTATTCAAACAACCTAGCAAGATTAAATAGTGTTGTGACTTTATCCCATGGTAGCTCAAGTGAAACACCACCTTTTTCTAGTTGATGGAAGAATTCCATATCCTTAAAAAGCACAGGAAAAACTACAGAATTGGCTCTGGGGCTTTTATTTATGAATTCAACCCAAATGCCATTCCCTAATGCCTTCATAAAAGTTTGTTGAGCCAACTCTAGTTCATCACACTCAAAATGAAGAACCCCAATGTTGTTTAACAATTGAATGGGTACTTCTTCTCTACTCTTCTTCAGAAGATACTTTGTTGTCTTAAGAGAATCTAAGGCTACACTGGGGTCTATGATATTAATAACTCACCCATCTTGATAAATGCATGGGCATCACATGGATCTATGCGAGTTGCCTTTCTTAAAATTTCTAAAGCCTTCTCTGCCTGCCCTTTCTGAGCATATATATGGCCTACAACTTTTAAGCTCTCACAGCTCTTAGGGTGGACAAAACATTTTCAAAATTTGAGAGAGAACTCTTAAGATCTCTCATCTTCAGTTGAACCTATCAACAAAATCCTATGGCCTTTGGCTTTCCTTGACTGATGCCATGTAGTAGCAGCCAGTGGTGTCATAATCACCTTTACTTTGATAAGATCATGCAAGATTATAATATGAATGAGATTTCATGAGAGGGTGGTCAGTTGAAACAAGAGCTATCTCAATCAACTGTTCCACAAGAAAATGCTGCCCTATGAAGAAAAAATGGTTTGCTAAATGATTCAATGTCATTGCATAGTACGTGTATAATTCAAAGGCTCTACTCATCTTTTCCATTCCTTCATGAACACTACCTTTTTCACTAATTGTTAGAATCCTACAAGTAAAAAATGCACAAAACTAACCACAAAGATTTATGCAGAGGAAGAACATGATGTAGAGGAAGGACTCACACACAATAACCTTGACACATCCTAAACAAAGTTTCAATACACTTGACACAAATCTACACCCTTGTTCATTCTTGAAAATTTGCTCCTAAGCCTAAAACATGGAAACAACACCCTAGTGACACTCAATCATTAAAGACAACATGGAATATGGGCAAATTGGTTTATTCAGACCTATTACAACATCTTCTGGGCGTTTCCAAACTTACATGACCTAACCAAGTGATTAACACAATGATTTATGCAATTTAGGTCTTACTGCCACTAGGTGCATTCAAGGTGATGACTCCAAATGAAGGTAAGAACACTTGTCATATGAATTCCCAAGCTTGTGCAAGCCCTAACAACATGCCACTATGATTCTTCACCCCTCCATTGACATACAGTGCATAGATTATTCAAAGCAACAAAGAACCTAGGGTTTTAGGACTGTCTCACAACAAATCTACACACACAGTCAATCATATCTTCTTCACATGTGCCAGTCATGAGTTGTCCTCTTGGAGGGATGTGGATAGGCATGGGACAGAGCTTTCCACCAGTTTTTAGGATTTTTGGATGGTGGAAACTCTGCCCATGATTAAATTTTTCTCCCTGGAAACCCTATGTAGGGTTTAGACCGGCACTCACCAAAAATGTAATATCTCACACAAAACTTGATGAAATTCTACCAAACCAAATGCATTCAAAAGCTAGATTTTTGTTTCTAATAGATTTTTGTTGCTATGTATAGAACATTATAGATGGATCAATGTTGAAGGTTGACTACAGATCAATACCATGCATTTGATGAGAGAGTAGCCAATGAGAGGGACATGGACAAATATCCATGTCCATGTAAAGACTGTCGTGGTGGAAAGGTGAGAAAAAGAAACCTGATTCTTCAACATATGATAAGATATGGCCATAGTGGTATAAGCTCTTGGGATTACAATTATTATGAAGATATGATATAATTGCAGAGTGTGAGAGATGAAGAGGCAACAAACATAGATGAAGTGGCACCAAAGATAGATGAAGAGGCAAAAAACATAGATGAAGTGGCACCAAACATAGATGAAGAGGCAACAATGTTAGACGAAGGGTTTGAACTTGATATAATGTTGAATGAGGGTCTAGATGATGATTGGGCCAAGTCAATGGAGGATGCTCTAAATCTTGTGTATGCTAATTGCAAGTTAAGTCCTTTGACAACAATCCTTCAAATTCTTAACTTGCAAGTGGTGCATGGTTGGACAAATGAGAGTGTATATTAGTTATTAGCATTATTAAGTTTGTTGTTACCACCTGACTCCACATTGCCAACAAAACAAAGTCAATGTAAAAAACAAATCACTAAGCAAGACTTAAGGTATGAAAACATCCACACATGTGTGAATGGTTGTGTATTATTTCGCAATAATCTTGCAAGTGAGAGTGAATGTCCAAAATGTCATGAAGCAAGGTATAGACAAGGGTTCAAATTAGCTATGGTTCCTAGAAAGGTTCTTTGCCACTTTCCAATAATCCCATGATTACTCTAAATGTATAGGTGCAGAGACATTGCTGAACTTATGCAATGGCATGCCCAAAATAAAAGCACCGATGGAAAATAATGATATGTGCCTGATTCTAGACGCGGATGGAATTTGGTAATAGATGGCCTGATTTTTCTCAAGATCCTCATAATATTCGGTTGGGTTTGGCTCTAGATGGGGTGAACCCATTCTTAGATCAAAGTACTAAATGGTCAACTTGGCCAGTGTTTTTAATAAATTATAACTTGCCTCCATGGTTAGCAACTAAACCATTTTTCTTGTTGCTATTATTGATTATACCAGGAAAGAAAAGTGTGACTTTAGATACAATTGATGCTTATCTAGAGCCATTATATGATGAGCTAATGGAATTGTGGAAAGGAATTGAAGCAATTCAATCTTTAAGGGATGGTCATTCAATCAAATTCACTTTAAGAGCTTCCTTATTTTTTACGATTCATTATCTTCCTGCATATGGCACATTGTCTGGTCTCAGTGTTCATGGATACCATGGATGTCCTGCTTGCAACTTTAAGGATTTTTTGAGGCATTAAAGAAGTTTGTGTAATTGTATTTATTGTGGACATCGTGCTTACCTTAAAATGGATCATCCATATCATCGATAAAAAACATGTTTCAATGGTCAAGAAGAGAATCGTGAAGCACCATTGCTAATAACAAGTGATTACATTGTTGAGAATGGACAAAAAAGGACGTCATTTATTGAAAATGATGGGATTGCTGGTAGTAGATATGATCCATGTAGTGAAAGCGGTGTAAAACGGTTATGCATATTCTATAAGTTGCCATACTTTAATGATATAGCCATTAGGCATACTGTTGACTTTCACTAGTCTCTTGTGGCACAGGTGTTTGAAATGGCACAATGGCTTGAATCTGAGAAGAACTCCCACCCTTCAGTTGTTCTTTCAACTTTACATTTTCAAGATACAATCTATTTACCTCATCATTCATCTCCATCTGACTTCTCTCATAATCAAACAATCTTTGCTCTAGCTTTTTAACAGCATGTTGTGTAAACATTGTAGAATGCACAGTGAGGGCAGCTGCTTCAATTACTCATGTGTCCTAAAATGTCTTGACCATAGTTATTCCTCTTATTTCTTGGACCACATCAAGTAATCTTGGTTAGCTGGTGTTCTTTTGTGTTGCCCATATTGCCAAAGTCTCTATTTCTGGATTGAAACCACAACCACTGACACCATCCTCATAGTCAACTTCATAAACTAGCATGGGGTCATCTTGATTCCTGACTTGGTCTAACAAAAAAAATTCTTCAACTCAAACCTAGGAATGATTAGCATGTTGCTCCTTAATACCATTTGTCTAGCCTCATCAGGGTTGACACTTATTTCATCTATTTTCAAATTCTTGAAAGTTTGTGAAACAATTTGCTCATGCTGAGATTTATCAACACCCATTTTATTTATTTCCACTCATTCTTGAAATTATTTCATCTTCATCTTAATCCAAAAATCTTTGAATTAGGAGAATTAATAAAATCATCATCCTCTATAAATCACATAGAAGCCACAATTCTTCATCTTCTTCTAATTCAGGCTTCCCTTGTGCCTGTTCGCCCATTCTAGCCTCTGGTTTGTGTGCTTCTATTTGTTGGCCAACAAGTGGCAGATCTATTTCTCTTTCATCTCCCATATTTCTCAGGATACTAGCCACTTCATGAGTGTCACCCCCTCCTTCAGTTAATTCATATGGAATTAGTGGAGAAACATCCTCAATCATTTGTCTTTTGGTAGGTGGTGAATTTGGGACATGAGCTAGATCCTGTACTGACATTACGTTTGGTGCAGGCTCTTGAATCATAACTCCTTGTGGTCTTTTGACGCTGAGCTTGGTAGCCTTTGAAGACTTCTTCTCAAACTTGCTATATATTCTTTCAAAATTGTCAATTATCAGATCTATTCTTCTCAGAGGGTCCCTCTCTTCAACAAAGAATCCAGAAAAATTAGGATTTTATTTTCTCCTTTCGTCCTCAATCCTTTTCAAAATCTCCCATTTTCTTTTCCTATTATACACTTCTTGAAAGGTGACAAGATTTATAATCACATCCTCATCAAAATTGATTTAATGGGATATTCCCATTCTTGTGAGGATGGTTTGCTTGACAAAGTTCATGTGACCCTCTAGATCACAACCCTCTCTACACCTGATTTCAAAGAATATTTAGCCTTCAAATAAGCTTGAAAATCCTCTAAAGTATCAGAACCAATGGACCAATCACCAAACACTGTGGAATTAGGAAGAAATATGCCTTTATTCTATTTCTTCATTACATCCTTCTTCATCCACATAATTTGCCACATGAATTCAAGGAATGCAATTATGTTTGGTACAAATTTGGGAAACACATGGGGTGGTTGAGTACACCCATATACCCTGATTATAGTATGATTTGGCAAGAAAAACCAATCATCATAGTTATGCTTATGACCCTATTCTAGCCTATGGGCAAGAGGCCTCAACATTTCCATGATCTCTTTTGTCAATCTAGGAGAAAAGATACCAAGAGAATTCATTATTCTAAATGAGAATTCATCATGAAACACAACATAGTCACAATTCTTGCAATGGCTATCCCATTTGTAACACCAACACTGTGTTGGCAATCTTTGTCCCTTTTCATCAATCATGCTCAGATCCATTCTACTGGACCACTTCCTTCTATTTTGCTACAAAATTAGATGACATAACAAAGAGTATTATTTGAAATCCATGGGATTTTTATTTTCTCTTATTTGCAAAAATCCATCATGCAGTTTATTTTCAATAAATGATGCAAAATCATATTCAACATTAGCTTCTGGATTTTGAATTCTCATGGCTATCATCATTAGGCCGACAATCATTCTACCTTGGGTATCAATACCCAACACCTGACATAAATAAAAATATCTTCTTTTAAAATAGGCAACAAAATCTTCAACAGAGAAAGGTTCAATTACAGTGGATGGGATTTTGATTCTTTTGTTATTTGCACCTTTCCTCATGTACATGGGCAGCTCATTCCTTCTGTGTGTTTTTCTCAAACTATTGTACTCTTGCTCACTCTTCTATAGATCTACTTATGTGAGGGCTTGCTTTCTCAACATGAAGCAGTCTATGATTGCATTCCTATGCACAACCACTAATGGTGACCCATTTGGTAGTCTAACTATTTTGGTGGCTAAGTGATGGTGTTGTGCCAATGTTATAATCAAATATACATCAAGAAATACATTTGGCACCAAAAGCTTTGCCAAATCCAAATTCCATAGGTTTCCAACTAATCCATGTCCATCTTTCTTTTCACAAAAATACCAAAAAAGGTTCCATCCAGAGATAGGGATTGCAACATCCCGACATCCTTCCACAACATCCTTGAACAATTTCTTAGACCCCTTGTCAACTGAATTTGGCAAGATGTCCAACAATGATTGTTGAAGTGGTCATTTCTTGGGTGCAGGGGGTCAGTGCTCTTACTCAAAGACTCAGATTTTTTAGGTACCATATTTTAGTGCCTCTACAAACTAGGGTTTTGATATTTTACTTGCTTTACCAGACTAGTTGAAAATAAAGCACAAACCAAACACCAAGTTTTATGCAAAGAGTGATGGGTCAGACTTACCTAGTCAGAAAATGCCTGAGGAGAGCACACAAAGCTTGAATTCACCTTCTGCAATCAACACTAAATTCACTGGAATGAAGAAATACAAAGAAATCCTAAGTTTTATTGTGCCATGAAGCCAGTCATTTCGCCATTGACTTTGGTTCGTGCCATGAAATCAACAAATCTTAGCATTCAATTCTTTTCAAACACAGACTGTTGATTTGATCCAATCCAATGACTAAGCGAGTATTTCAAGACTTGCAGTCCTTTCCTTGAAAACTAGAATCCCACAGGCATCAATTATAACCATTGTGGGGCAGCACTAAATTCATTTCAACATTTAATTCCTTACTGCATCACCACAAGGCCAACTTAAGCCAATCGCGGGACTGTGAGACCTTTTGGACAGTTAAGTTCATCTTCAACACTTACCGCCACCCCACAAGCCTTGTTGCACACCACCATAGGATGTTAGGATACATGTTATCCCTTATGTCTTTTACTGTGCCATTGCAAAGCTTTAGCCTAACCGTTGTGGGGCTGTGGGAGCCTTTGGTCTCCCATTCGTTGTTTACCACATTACCGCCAGTCGAAGTTATCAACATCATAGGGCCACAGTATGTAGCATTATTGGTCACTTGAACTCCTTATACCTTAACACCGCAAGCTCGACTTCAAACTATCGCGGGGGAGCGATGAACACTTTATCTCGACTCCTTCCTACCACATTGTTGTTGGTCATCTCCTTACCTATTGCGGGGGCGCGGTACCATATTTTGTGCCACTTGAGTTTATACCACAACACTGCAACTAAATTTTCTGCACGCTGTGGGGAAGCGGTAACTGTGTATTCACATCCTCTAATTCCCGCACACCTGCCAAGGCTATTTCCATGTATTGTGGGGCTGCAATAAGAGACAAAAACATAGCAATGGTCAAAAATATAAATTTCTTTCACATAGACCTGATATGAGATGCTCATAAAAGACTCCTAGAACAATTCTAAAAGGAATATGAATCCCTAATTATGGATTTATGGAAGGAAAATGTATGAAATAGAGTGGGACTATGTGAAATTTTGAATGGTTCTAACACACGTCATGATGAACTAGACTATGTTTTTCGTTCATCCTGCTTCTATTATGTTTTTATGAGTTCTTTTCTTGTGAATATATCCCTAAAGAAAATTTGTCTGATACCTGTAATTGTAAACATCTTCTTGGCTTTTTACTACAAATTCTTTTTAATCTATAAACTAAATTCTATTTTAAGTTTTCATTTGCAGTTATCAGCAGATTGGAAAGTCATCAGTTATCAACTTATGAACTTAATAAAGTTTTATTGATTCAAGTTGTTGATTTATACATTATTGTTTATTTGGACTTCAAGAAATGAAGAGAAGGGTTGTAAGGCACAAATTAGATGATAGTGATCATTATGCTGAAACTTCACTTACAAATTATTAGTGCCTTCATAGAGAAAAAGTGGCCAAGAATAATGAATATTTATTGAGTCTTGGTTTGACAAACATGCAAGTTGTAAATCCACTAAGTAGTATATTATTTGATTAATAGTCTTTAATAAAATTTTATAGGCAAGAGCTTTATGTATATAAGACATAATATGATATTTTTTTCGTTTTATAGGAAACAAAAAGAGTGCAAAGAAAATGCAGAGAAAAAATAAAAGGAAAGAAAAGATACAGTGTCACCAACTCGTAGAAGCCACCGCTTTTGTGATTCAATAAATGCACTTGGTGAAAACAATTGTTGCAATGATGATCATGTGCAGCCTGATATAGCATATGTTGATGTGCAGCCTGATATAACACATGGTGATGTGCAACCTAATATAGCACATGGTGATCATGTGCAGCCTAATATAGCACATGGTGATATGTGTAGCCTAATATAGCACATGGTAATGTACAACATTGTGATGATATCTTAGAACAAAGTCTAAGAGAGATTATTGAAAAACTTCATAGCATTAAAGGAACAACAAGTCTGTAAATGATTTATTCAAGATTAAAGGATGTGTTTGAAGTGAAATCTACACATATCGGTACTCATGATCTACCTACTGATGCCAAACCTGATGTGGCCAAGGAGCATGAGTTTCGGTTAATGAAAGTCATGAAGAAAGACCGCTTGCATCTACTATGCCTCAGAATGCACTTGTTACATCTAGACCTTTCGATGGAACTAGTGGATCAGCCAGAAATACTAGTCATGGTTTAATAGAAGATGTGGATACTTTTGTCAAAAGAAAAAGACTGATTCAAGATTTGTACAGATCTATAGAGAGGAATACAAAAGAAAGAAAATTAGAAGGTAAGAAGCCATTCTTGCTTGAGGTATCAAGAGATGGTGAGACCATTGGGCCAAATGTCACAAAGTGGGCCTCCGAGTTGGGTGTCAGATGTAGGGTCCATTTGGATATTTGTAAATCAAGTTTTGTAGAGAAAGATCCATGATCTATGGAAAATGTCATACAAAAAATGGAAAATTCTTTTGAGACTATTGGTGGACAAATCTCTAGAAAATATTACATGCAAAAGATGAGAATTTTGATGAACAATTTTAGATATAATCATAGAAAAGAAATCATGGAGGGAAAAGAGAGGTTAGACTCCACTCTATGTCCCAAACAGTGGAAGGCATTGAAAGAAAGTATGCATTTTGAAGAATATTTGGCAAAGAGTAACAGAGGAAAGAGAGTAAGAGATAATGTGAGGGCTGGATATACATTTGGATGAGGCGGGTTGCAGGCCAAAATGGACAAATTTGGAGTAAGTGTATGGCTTTTTGGTTCAATTTACATTGTGTTATTTATTTTGATTTTTTATTGAACTGACTATATGTTGAAATTGACATTGTATTTTAGGTGGAAAATAGTAATAGAGAAGCAGGTGTAGAAGATATTGTCAATTATATGGCAGCACTAGATCCTAGTAAATCTAAGAGTAGGATGAAGTGGAAATTTAGTTCATCAACAAATATTTCACAGCCATCTATTACATGCCTAGTAGGATCAGCCTCTCTAGATCATGTCAACTCAAATGAAGGGTACCAACATGTATTGAATTGCATATATGGTCTTAGTCAGCAAGTTTTGTAGTTGGTTGCCTCCATTAACCCTATAGTTTTTGCATGGAATGAGCATAAATCCATAGATTCAGATGAGATAAAAGGCTCTATTGATCTCATTTCTTCTTGTTTGGAAATTATGTATACAAATGCCTCTTAATATGTAGATTATTGAAGTCTGAGTGTAGGAGAATCCAACCCAGTTTTTTTATTGTTGGAGTGATCCAAAAAATGTTCTTTTGGACAAATTTATAGCTTGCATTCTTTACTTGACTATTGAATGCTTTGTATATTTTTTGTATGATGGTTAAACCACATGCAGAGCAATTTTATCAAAGAAGTAGGAAAGCAAAAATGCCTTCATGACAGAGCTGCCAATATTGATAATGATCATGATGAACTGGACAAGAATGTGCATCACAGTTGTCATAGTTATGCTGAAGTTGAGGTAATATAATAGTTGTCAGTTATCTATCTCAATGTTTTGTCATTCTTCATACTTAAAATGTTCTTTTGGACAAAAAATTATAGATTTTGTACTCGATAAGTTGTAAGTTAATCTGTCCCAATGTTTTTTCATTAATTCTTCATGCTTAAAATGTTCTTTTAGACAAAAATGTATAGTTTTTGCATTCTTTAATTGATTTATATTAATTTTTGCATGATGATTAAACCACATGCAGAGCAATTATATGAAAGCAAAACAAAATGAAAAAGGCTCTGTTAATAGAGCTCTCTATAAAACTGTACAACTTCATGTCAATGTTGATAGTGATAATTATGATGATGAACTCGACAAGCATGCACATGATATTCATAGTAGTAGTCATGTTGGACTTGAGGTGCGTGCTATGAAACCACATGCAAGTAAGTACTATTCAAGTAAGTAATGGTTGTTTTATTATGTAAATAAGGGTAATCATTACCTATTTGATAGAAGCTCGTTAGAATAGTAGTGAAGTGTAATTAGCTAGTATACATAGATTATGGAAATAAGGGAGAACATATAACTTACATATGGAAGCTTAGAGCTTAGTTGTAATAGAGTGCATACATAGATTTTGACTATGCATTAGTGCATTGTGTTTGAGGATGTCATGGTCCTCAGTTGGGGGGACTTCATTGCCAATCCATGTCTCTTTCTAGAGTACTCATATAGTCTAGCACTATTGTAGTCTTGCCCTCCATTTGTTTGTACCTCGCAATGGGTTAGTTTTTTTTAGAGTAAAAAGTTGCTTCTTTGTTATTCAATACAATCAAAAAAAGCACATACAAAAACTGATTTGTTCCAAGACATAAGACATTACATACAGTTGTAAAAAAATAATATAATGTGTGTTTTATATCTCAATATAATGTGTATTTTTTTTTGTTTTTGTAGACATTAAATATTGATAAACTCCAAGAAGGGGATAAAGTTAGGGTGTTGGATCTGTTTGATGGTGGTACTATGGGCATTGGGCAGATTCACTCACTATCTATTATACATGGAGTCAAATTGAAAAGAACAAGAGATGCAAATGTAAATATTTTAAAGGTCACAAGTAACATATCCCTTGCTTATGAAGACAAAATAGATCTAGAGCTATCCATCTAAAAGAGAAAGAAGGGACCTTCACATGGTGGCCACTAAAATATTTGAAAAAAATGACATAGTTGATGTTTATCATGTACTAACTGTTAGATAGCTTGGTCCACTACTTTATGCAATAGTTTGAATGTGTTGTTCAGGGATCTTAGTGTTTTTTATCTGTTTTGGAGCTGTATAAGCAAAAAACTCCATTGTAACTCAGTTTTCTTAGTCACAGCACTGAGAAACACACTTTGTAACACATTTTTCAAAGCAAATACACATATTTAAGTCTTATGGGTTTTTTGGACTTGATTTTATGTTGCTCTTCCTCCCTAAACATTCAGCATCATTGCCTTATATGCCTTTATGAAAAGATTCTAGGGTTATTGTTGGTTGCATTGAAGGAGAGAGCTTCATATATGGGACACGATCAACACTCAATCATGAAGACTCAAGGAGCATAAATGAGAGGGCTTCATAAAAGAGAGAGCTTCATATATGAGATGTCATGAAGACAGTCATGAAGACTCAAGGAGCATAAATGACAGTGAACAAGAGATAAAGTACACAATTCATACCATAGACAAAGTGAGATGAGTCTTAAGTTGTTGTGATCAAGGGTGGTGTGTTAGTTTTTGAGAAAGGAAGGGCAGTTGGCAATGCACACAGATCAATGAGGAAGATTATAGTCATAAGGTGATGATGTTAGCATTTCATCAAGACTTTGGAATCAACCAGTAGACAAATTTATAGAAGTCTTAAATAGAAAAAAGGACAGCCACTAATAATGCTATTATTACAAGGCATGTATTCTACATGGAAGTATAGTTGTAGGAATATGACAGTTTCATAAACCTATGACAGTCTACAAATGAAAGTCTAAATTCTGTATACTTATGTGTGATTGTTCTATAATAGAGAGATAATGAGTGCATAGAGGTAAGATGTTCGTGGTGAGTGGCAATGGTCAATGGTTCCTAGGGATATAGACATAGTAAACATGGTTTTAGTGGCATGAGCAAAGGAACAGAGGACTGTAAGGTTAGCATTAAAAGGCAAGTATATGAAAGTTGTAGGGCAATCATCTAGAAAGCAAGAATGTAATAAAATTCAGTTACCACAATGAGGGAAGACCAAGGACACTAAATATGACTGCCTACCAAGTGTCCAATGTAATAGAGGCAAGGTAAGTGAATGGTTTAGACTCAAAAAGAGGGTTTTGAAGATGCATTAATGAAGGAAGAATCTGATTCCATGCCCTAAGAGGACCTAATATCTTCAAACTCAATAAAAACATGTCCCATAAGCAGTATTGATGATAGTACAAGACACAAGAATACAGTGATGTTTCATTAAGGAAGCCTGATCTAGTCCATGTTTCACATTATGAATATCCTATCATAGACCTGACTACATATGACAATGTATTTCCTTTGGTTGTAGTCAAGAAGGACAAGTGCTAGACTGATGGGTTGGATTAGATGACCTTTGGTAGCAGTTAGGTTGGTTGATAATTAGTTACTGACAATTCACTTTTTGGCAAAGCATTGTAAACTTGGAGAAGTTTCTAATTTCTTGTCATTAATGTGCATTGTAACTTAGATTTTCAGTCTTGTGGCTAAAAATAAACATTGTAATACTCTATTTCTAAGCATTTTTCAAGTAAGATAGATATTTCACACTTGTGCAAGCTATAAGAACAACTTACTTTTAATAAAGTTTAGCGATTTTGCCTTCTCAATGGCTGTGTTTATATTGTGTGCAATTAATTGACGATTGATGTGTATTTTTGTGTTTTATGTTTAAATCCTCAAATATCAGTCATTTAAAATGACTAAATATACTACTAATTGACGTCAATTAATAATTAAATTGACTAAATATACTACCAATTGACATAAATCATTAATAGTGAATAAATATTACTAAATATACTACCAATTGATAGAAATTAGTGAACATTGATTAAATATGACTAAATTACTACCAGTTGATAGAAATCAGTGAATAGTGAATAAATATGACTAAATATATGACCAGTGTTAAATTAGTGAATAAAAATGACTAAATATACTACCAAATTGATCAAACTAATGATTAAAATTAATGACTAAATACACTACCAATGGACGAAAATCAGTGAATAAAAATGACTAAATATATCAATGAAAAAATGACTAAATAAGTGACCAGGTTATAGCAATTAATGACTAAATCAACGACTAAATATACTACCAAATCGATCAGTCAAAACAACCAATAAATGACTAAAAATGGTTTAGTCATCAATTTGGTCGCGTTATAAATGACTGACAATAAACTACTAACGGTCACGTGACCTGTTTGGTCATTTATAAGAATTTTTTAGTAGTTTTTAAAGTAATATATTATTTTTTTTGTATTAGTGGAAGTTAAGTTGATTGTTGGTCATGTACTTGGAAGATATGGATGTTTAGTTTTTAATATAAAGTCTTTAATGTGACATTTTGGGTTGTGTTGGATCCACTTGTGTACAAGTGCAAATCATGTCAGTTGCATTTAAGTTTTAAAATCCTTGTAAATCATTTGTCTTTGCCACCTAATATGAATAAAAAAATACTAATAAGTAAACAAATGTGATGTGTACATTGATTGGTCCCCATATGTGCTATTTTTAGAAAAAAAATTAAATATTTAATAGATCCCTAATAGCCAAGTAGTGGGCCCAATTTGGTCAACTCCTATACCACGTATAGAAGCTCCACCCACTATCAGGCCCTCTCCCCTATTTGAGCTAAAATAGAAAATTTGAAGCTACATTACCATACTGCAACTTATAACTCACAAATATCATGGAGAATGGAATAATTTGAAAGAGAAAGGAGGTAGAAATAGCCTATGCATTTGATTTATAGTTCATTCATACAATATTTTCATTATATTGTTGATTTGAGCTAGCCACATCATTATACAGGAATCATGGAAAGGAGTGAGTGTTGTACTGGATAATGATGAAGGTGGCTACTATACTAGAAATTCTTATGCCTCAACCTACAAATTAACATCTTATTTATTCATGTTACGTGATTTCCCAATTAACATCGATCAATTCAACAAGTTGAGAGTGATGGAGTTTGATTTGCATCAAGGGTGTTTCCAGATACGATCTTTACCAAACTCTTGAGGCATCTCAATATTTTAGAGTGATTGGTATTAGGGAATTTAGAAGTGCAATCTTTACCATTGAAATAGTTTATTAATATTTGGACTTGGGAAATAAGGCAATGCCTAATCAATGGAATGGATTTTGGATGTGAATCATTTACTTCTTCATTGAACAAACTCAAGCATATACATTTGACTAGCATAGGAATGTCCAAGATTTCAATTTTTAAAGATTGTTTTCCTTGTTTTCAAAATCTTAATATTGAGATTGACATCCTACCTATATGTGCCAAATTGGGAGCCCTAGAACAACTTGTTGATATATGTTATAACATAATAAAAGAGAGTTTTGTCATATATTATAGTTAGAAGTCATCTGTTAAGTATATATACAAAATATGGAAGCATAGAAAAAGGCCGCAAGCTGTTAAATGCCATAAAGAGGAATATGGAACACCACAAACTTGTTGTTTTGTAGATATTAATGTGGCATAATAACATAAGAATAAGAGGGCAAAAACAAATCAATGTGACTTAGGGTAGTTTATAGTACATGGCGTGAAGACTCAACTATGTATAATTGCATAAGAGTTTAACATGGATCACCCAACATATGGATAGAATAAAACAAGCATGGCACACATCAAGATTGTGATGGTGTGAGGAAAATAATTTTAGTGTGGTAAAAAGATATGCTTCAACTGTGAAGGATCTTGTTTCTAGAGATATTGTGTGCAAATCCATGATCATGGAAATTCATGAAGGCTATGGTGTCAAACCCTTGAAGGACCAACTATATCTACATTTAAATCACCTACATCTAAATATCTTGAAAGAGAGGCTTCTCGATATCTCTGAAATTGTAGTAGTCCTTGTAGGGGTGGATGTTACAAAGGATCCAATACCTACCATGCCAACTATCAACTTTAATATGAGTGGCATTCCAACAAATCACCTCAGTGTTATATTGAAGGTGGAGAAGATAACAAGACAGGTGTACTTGAGACCCTGGTTTTGAATATGTCCAAGATTGTCTGGTCTATAGTCACAACCATATATGGACAGGTACCAATTGTAAGTAGGGGCCTAATTCTTATGTCTACTTCAATCAATAGCCCCCTAATGACCAAAGATTTTTGAGTTTATAATAGTTGCAACTACCTCCATAGTCCTTCTAGTGCTAGTGCCAAGATCATCTTAGAAAGTTCAAAATTTAACCCTTTCATACTCAAAAAACTTACCTCATATTGTTAAAAACAACTCCAAGGATTTGAATACACCAAGGCCAAAGAGCGCAATTTGGTCTTCACATGATAAAATTATTGATATTTTTGATGAGATGACTCTTGTTGAAGTGGAAAGGAGGACCAGTGAAGGTATTGATCCTCTACAAGATATCCTTTTGAATATTGGTGAGTAGTCAGCTTAGGTTTCCAGCCTATTACAATAGATATTGTAGAACTTGTCGCAACGGGACTTCGAATAAATGTGAGACAAGTACATTTTGAAAAAGGTGTAAAAGTTGAAAACACATCTTGCAACCATGAGAGTTATTTGCCAGTCAATGTCTAGACAAAATGTATCATTTATTATAAGGCAAATGTTAATAATGTTTTAACTTGTCTTATGAGTTAAATATCACGTATACGGGAAGGGGAAAAGTTTCTTTATTACAATTGAATTTCAAGAATCAGTCTTATTCTAGAAAGTGAAAAACCTATAAATATGTAATCTGAATGTATTGAGGGGACTTTTATCTTTTTAGCCATGTGTAACGGAGAAATTTGTAAATAGTGTAATAGAAGATAATGTGTTGCTATCTAATAAAATATGAGGAATTGTTGTTATTTTGTCAAGAATATCTTCCTAGGTACTGATTTCTCTTATATTTAATCAATTTATTTTTATGTCCACAACCTCTTTTGCTTTCTCTTGGCATACAGGTGATTCAAAGACTTTGTGCTCTTGATTTTGATTTAATCTGTATTTCTTTTTCCATCTTTTCCCAAGAGATTTATGTTGTGTTTCCTATGTTCACAATGTGATTTCTTTCCTTTTTATCTCATGCTTATTTATCCTACCTTTTTGTACTTTCTATTTAAAAGCACTCAAAAATACTAAAGCCCCCTATCATACGAGGGAGTTGCCCCTCTTGAATGTAGATGATAATTGTTTGACCTCACTACGATTCCTCTATTTTTGGTGATATTTGTCACTACTCATTGGGTGAGTCAATTATTATTGTAGTGAAAAAATTGTTTACACACAACTATATAGTAAGATGTCTTAAAAAAGTACCAAAACAAATTTATGTAGAAATAGCTGAAAGATAGAGTTTATCAAACTTTGAAATGTTGATTGTGCATTTGTGAGACCAAAGACCATTACCATAAATTCATAGTGACCCTCATGGGTTTGCAAAGTTGTCTTATGCACATCCTCGTCTATAATTTTGATTTGATTATAATTGGAATGAAGATCCAGTTTTATAAAATAAACCCTAGAAGTAGATATCTTTAAAATATCACAATATATTATGATATATCTTTTCTCGGTATGGTTCTTGACATTTTCTTGAAAATATCGTGAGTTTTACAAAATATCTTTGATTGTGAGTTTGATTAAAATATTCACCAATTTATCATGATATTAGTGGCAAACAATAAATTAGTCTTTTCTCTATATAAGCATCACACCTAGGATTTTTAACATTCTTCTCTAGAACTTTTATAAACAAGTAATACACCTTGAATAGTATAAGTAGTTGTTAAGATTTTTAGCTACCATTACTAAATAGTAGTTAGATTTGTTGCTAAGGGATGATGACAATCATTGTTGTCATTATTTCAAAAATGAATATAGATATCTACAGTTGTGAAGAAACTTCGTATATTAGTTTTTAAAACCTTGTGAATAGGAACATTACTATTGTTATTGTGATTAATGATTATCATTGTTGCCTTTAATAATAATGAACCCTGTTGTCATTTTTTATGATTCGTGAGCATAGTCAATACTCTAGATAAAATTGATGAATGATTATTCTACCCTTTGACTTGTCATTATTATTGAATCATAGATGTTAGTCTTGTTGTTGACTTTCTATCATTTCTACTTATCAATGGATATTGTTGTTGTTACTTCACTTGTAAACATAGTTGTATTATTGAGGTAATTGTTTGGAAATTTTTATTGTAACATATTAGTTGTTAATAATGTTGTACCAGTTACAATTATTGTCATCATTGTTTGTCCTTTGACATAACTATCCTTTTGTGATTAGTGATCTTCTTATGATCACTAAGTAGTAGCATTACATCATTATTGTGATTTGTATCATTCTTGATCAATATGGTGTTCAATAACATTGTTATTAGTATTGTGATCAATTAATAGGGGCATCAATATTGTTGTCAACATTATAGAAAATATTGCTGATCAAGATGACTTCCATGAAATATTGTTAAGACAAGACACTGTTGTCCTGAAATGCTAGGGATGATTGTTGCCACTAACTGTAAACTTAAGAGGGATTTGAAGAGATTAGGGAGACAATTGTTCTCAACTATAGTTACCATTTTGTGTATAGATTAGTCCCTTAGACTTGATAGTTAAGAAGAATGGTGGGATTAATAGGTTGTATTACCTCAGTTGTGTTTTATTACATGAGGGGTTCATTATCATTCTAGTAGAGTTTTTTATTAACATTGTTAAGGAGATTTATATTACAATTATCTATAATAAGCAATCTCAACATTAATGAGAAAAATGCATATTTCAAAATTGATGGTGTACATTCTTGTTTACTTTCATTTTCTTACTCTATATGCAATTAGGATGGCTTTAAATGTAAAAAACATCAGTTATTTCTCTTTTTTTGAATTTTACTATATTTTTTGGGTTTTTGATGTTTTCCTATTTTTCCCAATAAATCCCAAGAAGCTGAAGATATCTTTATCTTTTGGTATGGAGAGAAATTCTCAAGAAAGATATTTTCTTCTATAATAATAAACAACACCATTAAGCTCATCTAATAAACCATCAATTACTAGAATAGGAAAATTATCTTTTATGGTGTGCTTGTTGAGCTCTATGTAATCAAGACACATCCTCCAAGTTTCCTCCTTCTTGTACACCATTACCACAACAGAGGAATAAGTACTTTGACTATTCCTAATAATACTTGCCTCTAGCATCTTGTAAGCCATCTTATCGATCTCATTTTTTGTGCATATGGATACCTGTAGAGCCTAATGTTGGGTGGTTGGCTCCGTGATACTAGTTGAATGGCATGATCATGATATCTTTTAGGAAGAAATACTTTTGAAATACCTCTAAAAACTACTGAGTTCTTATCTACAATTGCTTGTAGATTTAGTGGTGTAGAAGCCTTTGAGTGATATGCTTCTAATGAAAATAATTGTGTTACAAACCCATTTTCCCCCTTGTGAAGCATCTTTTTCAATTTATGAGATCTGAACATCTATTGAGACTTGGCACACAACCTTCTCAACTCTATCATCCTTCCCTCTGAGTGAAAACACATGAACAAATCCTAAAATTTCATCTCAATTGTCCCTAATGTAGTAATCCACTATACTCTCAACATAATATCTACTACACCCATGGAAATATCAAATATTGTGTAATCTAGTCGGTAATATCCTGTGGATAAGTTAATGCCATGGCATTTTCCAAAATGATTGACAATACCCCATCTATAATTAGGACTTAAAATTTTGGAGCTGGATATATAAAACAATTCAGATGAGCAACTAACTTCTTGTTGATGAAGTTTTGAGTACTTCCTAAGTTTATCAACACTATTACTCTCTCCTTCAAGAACCCCACTACCTTGGGAGTCCACAGTGTGCTAATTCTAGAAATTACATGCCAAGAAATGGTTGGTTTGGTATACCCAATTCCTTATTTGTCTCATTTTCCTCCTCTAATATTGCTTCTTCCTCCTCTTCTTCCTCACTCAACCCTTCAATGTAAGAAAATTTCCTTTCAATACATTTATGTCCTCAAATATATTTGTTATCATCGATAAAACATAACCCTTTAGCTCTCTCATCTTCAATTTTTTGTGGAGTTAATCTAGGAGGCTAAGGGAGTCATTATGTAGGAGTGATTTTATCTCTTATGTTTACAAAACCTTGCCTTTTATTGGCCACAAAATTGTCATCTTCCTTCCTTGCCATAATCATTGCTTGGGACAGAGAATGATGTGGTTATTTAAACCCCCTAGGAATAATTTATTCAAATTTTCATCTGCAACATTCTTCACTCTTAAAGAGAAAGTTTTGAATTGATGAAGATAATCCTTAGCCATACGTATTTTCTTTAATTTGGTAAGCTATCTAAAGTAGCTATCCATAATATTGCCACCATAATATGTAGTGAATTCCTCTTAGAAAACAAACCATGTGACAACATTATTCTCTTCACAAAGCCAATGATACCAAATGAATGGGTTGGGATCCAAGTATAAGGAGGCCATTTCAACATTGTGTTGACAAGGAACATGGTGAAGATCAAAGAATTACTCCATTTGACAAAGCCAACTGGTTGAATCTTTGCCATAAAACTTTCACATATCCATATTTGGACTGAAATGTCTAGCCATATAATTATCTAGGTAACAATCCATCTTCAAATTTGATTATCACCCTGATGAGTCAAATCCATGACTCATTTATTTCTTTATATTTCTTATTTCAAAAGACTTTTATAAAACATTATGGCATATATATATATATATATATATATATACACATACATATACATATACATATACATATATCTATATATATATGTGTGTGTGTGTGTATGTGTGTGTATATATATGTGTGTGTGTGTGTGTATTTGTCTCTTGGATGGATTATGCACATGTTTAGTATTCATTTCTTTTTGATGAAATCTCTTAACTTATTTGCTTGAATTACATTTTCAAAGTGCATATCTCATGAATTATGGTATAAGTGGTTTATGTTTGCATAAGGATTACAATGGTGAGACTCCCAGTGGTCTTTGGACCCATCTGGAGCCCCCTTTCCTATGAGGAGCCTAAACTCCAAATGGCTCCAGATGTCGTTACCCTCCAATAGAGCCATCCTCCCCTTGAGTCAATGACTATTACAAGCTGATCCTAGGGCTACCCAAAAGGTCTAGCAATGTAAACATGACCCACGCCTCAATTAAAGTAGTTGTTATGTTCTAAGTCTCCACATCACTCCATTTTAGTGACTAACTGAAATAGTTGTTAATTGGTGTCAGTTCCAACTGAAGTCACTACCACCAAGCGCCACGCTATTCCAGGAAATCACTCAAGTCCACCAACAGCCAAGTTGATACAAATCTCTGATCTTCAGTAATCCACAATGGAATCATTAATGTAATAAATAAGCAACTAGCTTTAATTCCAGTTCGCTGTAGTTAGGTTCGCTGATGGTTATTTCCTTTTAATAAGAATTGACTGTATACATAGGAGTAGGTCGTCTCTTTAAGTTAGTTCCCATTTTTTATAGCAAGTTGTTAATCAGTTTGTATTTTTAGTTGGAGGAAAACTTCTTGTTTTCAGTTCTGTATCCATGTCCATTTCTGGACTTTGATTTAATGCAAATGAAGGGGGAATTCTTTTGAAAGTTAGTTCAAGCTTAGAGGATCGTCTCCAGCTAGGAAAGTATGGCCCGCTTCCCCAAACTGGAGGAGATCACTTGGTATTTTATGTAATTCTATTTTATCTTTCTGTTTAGTGAAATTATCTGTGTATGTTAACTTTGTGATGTGTCCTCTCTTTTTTGTATAATTGTTTAGCTAATTGTCACCTGCAGGTTTATTTTATAAATTTTGAAAATACCAAAAATAGGATTGTTATTTCAACAACACTGTATTTAGAGTGTCTCATTGTTGTGGTTTGACAATGGATTCAATTACTTTGAAGTTCTGTTTCAGCACTTAAGATAGTTTCCTTATGGCAATTTAACTAGTTTCTTTTCAAGCAAAGTGTGTTTATTTTTTTTAGCAATTAGAATAATTTCCTTTCAAGCAAGTGTGTGTATTTCCAAAGCAATTAGAATATTTTCTTTCTAATTATGGGTGTTTCCTTTCAAGCACATAGATAGTTTACATTCCTTGCATGTGTGTTTATCCCCGCAAGTTGAGTAAACTAGACTTTGTTGACCAACCGCCAATTCAGATTCCACTCCAAAAATCCCCTACACTAAGAGTCTTATCACAGATCACTCCAGACACCTCTGGATTGATAATTAAATGATGATGAATTAACAAACACTCCTACGAGCTCATCATTTTTTGCACCATTGCTAGGGAACATAATCTACAAATCATTGTAGGTTCAGGTGTTGATAAGACCTCTTGAATAAGCGCATTCTAGATCCACTAGTTTATGAGTAGGCCTAGGGACACCTTAGGTTGATTCATCAAACAAACCATAGTTACCACATCTCTAGAACTTAATCATTTGAGTGATCAAGGATCTCCTATAACATCATAATTTCCCATTCTCTCTGATACACCTTCTACAATGGGTGATAATGGTGATCATGAGGAGCTAGCCAATAATAGAACATTCTCTTATCCAATCTCTATCACTCCTGAGAGAAATGAACCTCCCAATCTCCATCACTCCTGAGAGAAATGAACCTCCCATAAAAAATATATCTCCTGCATTCCTGCCCACCTTTCTAGGGAAGACTTTTGAAGACCCAGACTATTTCTTGTTTGAATGTAAGGTCCTTTGCCAAACCTATGATTATGCCACAGACAACCTGAAATTAAAACTTTTTCCTTCCACTCTCAAGGAGTCAGCTCTCTGATGGTTTATGGGCCTAAGAGTAGACTCTATCACTACTTGGGATGAAATGGAAATCACTTTCCTTGATAAATATCAAGATTATTGTAGATTCAGGGATAGAAAGATGAACTCTTCCATATGAAATAGATGGAAGATGAAAATTTGGAAGATTACGTGGATAGATTCCTATTTGTCCATAGGAGATGTGGAAATAATCTAGATTAAGAATTTAGTAAAACCATTTTTCTAAGAGGAATTGATGATGAAATCAAGGAAGCCTTAAACCTCATGGGAAAAGGAGATATTAATAAGCAAGAGTTTACAAAAATTGTGGAAGTTTGTATAAATTACTCTCGCACTCATGCAGGTAAAAGAATATTAAAGAAAGGTAGTACCAGTGATGTTACAAAAGTCATGAAGAGCTAGCAAATTTAAAAACTGATATCTTGCTTCATCTGAATACCACCTTAGATGGTATGCAAGCTAGTAAAAGGAACATGAAACCCTTAGCCATTTATTGCCCTCATTGTAGATAAAAACATCTGCTTAGGGAGTGTCCCTTAAATCAAACTAAGTTATACAAAATCTGTGAGAAAAGTCATCCAACAAATGAGTGTAGCCTGCTCCCTAAAATAAAAAAATAGATTGAAGAAGGTATCAACAGACGAGGAAGAGCTAAATTTTATTGGCCAGAAACAACCAAATTATGGATTCAATCAATTTTCAAATCAATATGCTCGAAGGGGCCCATCAAATTAGGGCACAACCTCTATGATCAAATCTACAAAATTTCTGAACCAACTAATGGAGTTAATCCTAATAAATGATTACTCCCTGCGCTTCAGGATCCATTAAACCTAGGCGGGTGAACCTTTAATTAATAA
Source organism: Cunninghamia lanceolata (assembly GCA_027924645.1). NCBI lineage: Eukaryota > Viridiplantae > Streptophyta > Pinopsida > Cupressales > Cupressaceae > Cunninghamia > Cunninghamia lanceolata. The sequence goes on from BSBN01000082.1 coordinate 9,803,304, forward strand.
AACAGAATAAATGAATATGCAACTTTGATTAATGCTAATTTATCTATTCACAGTGGCATAAAATGTAAAATAGATGAGAAATTACTAACTACTTCTATAAAGTAAATAATTTGATATAAACTGTAATGTTAAAGGAAATTAAAGATTTACTAATGAATAAATGAAATAAAAATTTCAAACTAGTGCCTCATTGGGTAATGGAGTTAAAAGAGATTTAGGAACAAATAACTTATGCTAGGTAATAATTCAAATTGTTTGGCACAGAAAAATGGTTTACAACTTGTGTAACCATGCAAGGAAATAATTATTAATCCATACTTAATTATCCAAAAGACATAATCAAATTAATTGCAAAATATTCAAAAGGATTTAATCCTTCCTTGAAGGAACCAATTAAAATTATGCAGAAATAATAGATTGCATCAACTTTGGAGACAGGATAATAATTCTAGTTAAATGATTCTACTTATAAATCCAAACAACATTTCAAGATTAGTGTAATTAATCAAAAGGATTTAATTCTTTTCAAAGAAACCAATTTATTTAATTACACAGATACAACAAATGTGTTCTGAAAAAATGAATATATGCTTGATATATCAAATTGAATAACCAAAAAATACTGAAATGGAGACAATCAAATAACTGAAGTAAATTAACAAACAATTGATACCATCATGAAGTCATCGAATCTAAAATCTTCCATTGACTGCTTCAGGATATTGCGTACAACATAGTCATTCTGAAAATGAAAAATAGATATTCTATTCCCCTATGTATAATGTTCTGATTGAAACCTAAAAAGTGTTTTTCTCTAACCTAAAGTTATCTCTAAAATTTATCCTCCATCCCCCCATTCTTTATTTGGGTCGTGGTCATCTCTTATAAAGAGAGGCAAACAAGCTTTAGATCCATTACAAAATTTGTGATGGTTGATAATTGATTGGACCTAACTATGAAATGAAATGACTTTATTTATTACATAAATTAAATAATTTGATTGGAAACATTAATGATCATTTTAAGGCTGGAATAAAATATTTGATCTTTTGATATGGTGAAATCATTTAACCACCGGTTGAGAACTACTTCATTGCACTTAATGTAACCATAATCCTGCAAAGAAAACAAATCATCATTAGATAAATAATATATAAACATATAAGCTTTGCATTGATGTGAACCTTAAGACCTGTGTTGTGAGGTATCGTTTCCTTATTTCTGTCGTATATTTTCTCACTGACATGTATTTAGGGTTTTTATCACCGTGGATAATGTATTTCATTTTATCATCAAATGTAACTTTGTCACAAAAAAAAATGTTTAATAATAATTTTCTTCGATATCTTTTTAGGGCTCCAATAGTTTCAAAAAATCATTTGGCATGACTTTTGGTTTAATTAATTGTTTTTAATATTGATCTTTTGTTGTCACAAAATAAAATATTCTTCAATTCTTCAATATCCCCCTTTTCCCCTTTCGTGATTGCATATATACACTTTGCATTTTAGGGTTGCAACTCTTCATCACATTTTTCCGATGTAGCTCTTTATTTTATCTTAATTAGTTGCCCTTGGCAATAATTAAATATTTACTCTAGCTTCTGGTTTTCTCATTATAAAGTATTTTCAATACTTTAATCTTCATTTATTTCCTGATTACAGTTCTATGTGCGTTTTCACCTTTGAGTGACAAAAGTGTACATTTTGGTGAAAATAATCAACCTTTCTTTATCTCCTTCAATATTTTATTGGAATTCCTATACACTTTGTATATTTTAGGTAAAAATATTCACCCATTTGGTTAATTGTTTGGAAAATATTTCCCCCCATCATTGAAAAACATATACTTTGTAGATTCATTATGCTGCTTGGTAAGAATATTTTATTTCTTTTCATTAAAATAATATTTCTCTCTTCTTGAACTTACTCTTTAAAATAATAATAACACCTTTTAATAATGATTTTTGTCTCATAGATTATATAGTTATTATGCCTTTTGTGTTTCAGAGAACTTGAAAGTATTCATTTTGACATAAAACTTCTCTGGATATAATTCTTTCAATACTCGCTCACCATTTTCATCTCCATAACATATAGCCTAGAGACCTATCTCATTTGGCATATCGGGGGAACTCAAGAAATCTTCTCACGGATAAGTTAAAGTTCCACCGATATTAGGGTTTGCATATGCTCCATGGATTTTGGTGAGGGTTGCGGAGTCTGGTTTTGATGGAAGAATAGTGTACAATCTTTTCATAGTTGTGAAATCCTGTGACTAAATAGCACATCTCTTGACCACTAGGATTTTTACCAGTGGGAACTTTCCTTGCATCATCCCAAGGGATGTTTTAAGTATTTAGAATTTCAATTGAATCTCTTTCTTGATAATTCTCTCATGGGTTTTATTCTAGGTAACACATGGTTCATTTTCAAGATAATATCCATCAAACTCTATCAAACTGTGTTGTACATTTAACAATTGGGATGATTTGTCAGTAACTTGTTTTGTAATCAGAGTGTATCAAAATTCTCTTGACTACACTTCCATCCAACGATGCTTGTATCAACCCCACCTTCTGAGAGTTTCCATCCCAAGTCCTCTCAAGTCAGATGCTCAGTATATTCAACAATATTCTATCCATATGATGGAAAATAGACACCTTCTCTAATAAAGATGTTAACAGAAGTCCTTGAAATGATTGCATCATCAGCTACAAATTGATTCCAACACATCCCATGCAGATACTGAGTAAGAATAAAAAGGCTTTAGAATCGGGTCTATTGAACCATTCAATAATTTGTGCTTCATCTGTCACACATCAAGTTTAAATTTGGCATGTACCTAAGTTCTTTTCAATTTGTCGGCTGAGCTATATGTTTTCTTGCATGTGAAATATGTGTTTTCCTCTGATTGAAATAAATATTTTCTTTTGTGTGGAAAATAGGCCCACTCTTCTTTTCATCTTCATAATTTGTCAATAGTGATTCTGAACTTCAATCCTTGGACTTTTGTTTTCTCATAATATAGCACAGAACGTTAGGTTTCAAAGCTAGGTTAAAGTGGCAAGATCTAAATAAAAATGCATTTTCTGCCTTAATGTAATTTTTGGTAATCACCAGGTGATTCAGTATGAAATGTAAGTTTGGCACGTCATTTACAGTAGATTGAAATTTTTGTTACTAGAAGTCAATAAGCGTAAATGTAATTTTGTAAAGATACTACATGTATAGATAATTGTGCTTGCCTAAGTATTTTAGTAATTCACCATCTGGTTTTATCGATACAACATTTGACTGAGAGTAAAGATTTGTTTTATCGGCAATGATGGGCTTACTCTTTGAGATAATGTAGCAGAGCTATTGATATACAAATCTTTCATGTGATTGAACTAACTCAGAATGTATTTATTTTGTTCAATTTCAAACCACATACCTAAACATTCCAAACTCTATATCTGGTTCATTTGTTGTGTTAGATAGAATCATCAGTAGATCACTGAAGGAAGTATATGCAGTCTCTACGTCTCTATGCGATATGTGTCTCAATCTTCAGTTCTAGTCCAAACGGCGCTCATCTATGCCTTCACGATGGCTCCTTATTAGTACTACAATAAACAATATCTGACTCCCTCTTTATTGCCAATGATCAAAACTGATGACTTAGCAGGCAGAAACTATAATTCACAATTTCCTCATACTCTAATTTACAATGAAATATCTTCAATTGTTGCAATGCATATGAAGTGTGCTGAACTACAATATCTAATAAAAAAATCTCTTTTTGTTATGCTTTGATGCATGTTTATACCCCGATCCATAGTCCCCATTTCGGCATAGGCGTGGATGTTGGGACTATGTAGGCTAATGCGAGAACGTTCTTGAGAATACCGATCTACAATAATTGAATATGTAGTGCATCCTTTAATTAGCCTTCTCTATATATCACTTTAATGATGGTGGCAAAGAAGTATTCCAAATATCTTTTCTATGTTTCCGTGCATACATGTCTTCTGGAGCATTTCTAATGATGATAATTGATAAAGACTTTTGTCAACATGATGCTTTGATGGATATTCATACGTTTTGCCAAAGCGTATTGCCTTTTCCAATCGGCCTTCCATACATAATGATGTGAGATTAAGATGAGCAGTGGACTATCAACTGCATTCGATGGCCATGCTTATTTAGTTATAAATAGGGAGAACTGATAATCCCGCAAGACATGTCTATCTATATGCTTCAAACTCATATCAGTATGCTGAAACATGTCATAGTTATTAATAAGAAATATGGATTGCTGCTTTGGTTTGCTGAACATCCAAGCAAGCTTCACTAATAGGTCATCCACAACCACACATAGGCGATCCAAATTTAATTGAAGCTGGCTATCTCCATAATCAACATCAAGCTTGTCAAGATATGAATCCAAGCATAGAATTTGGTGCCTTGACATAGTTAGCAATGAAATTGTGGCTAAACAAATACTCATGAGTGGCCAGGCTTCAAAATACAACTCTTCAAAGTAGGCCCCTTAAGTAGATTGCACAGATATATTTTTGAGTATTGAAACTAAATTTTCTCATGAAAACCTAAGACTTTTTTGCAAAAAACTATTAGAGATTTCCAGCTCCAATAGTGGCTCTGTCTGGGGATGTAGGTCCCTTGTGGGCATAGCAAGATCCTAGATCTTTAGGAAGCAGGTCGGTGCCTACTCCATTGGGCAATAGAGTCCAGATATCACCTCTAGCCTAACCTAATATGTTTTGAAAAATCACACTTCAGCTGATGGCCTAATGCCACCAGAAAAACAAAAAACCATGTTTTCCTCTGTCAAAATTTTTGTTTTGGTCACGTTGTAGTGTAACCAATTTAAACATGTCATTGAAGTTTGCATGATTGGACATATCCATATTTAACTGTTCAGTGATGCTTGTATGTTCTTCATCATTATGCATATGAAAACCATCTATAACCTTACATTTGTATGACAAGCTAGACCCAATCTGTGTGTGATATTTTATGCAATTGTATTTGCTATCATCTTCCAAATGATGGTTCTCTATCTAAACTGGGAAGTAGAAGAAATCAATTTGCATCTGATATTTATTTTCTTGAGTCTTGGCACCAGCCAATGAAAAAGCATCACTATTATTTTTAACATCACAAGTAACTTTCCCACATGATTGTGATCTTGAGACTCCATTATCACAAGATTAAATAGAAGCATTTATCTTTGGACAATCACTGCTATCGAATTTACAATCATCAATTGTTTCTATCTCATCTAAATGTGATCCTGATACTGTCCTTTCACACCAATCATGTGGTCTACTATCACGCAAAGTATCCTCACTTTCAAAGCATATGTATGTTGGACATGGTATTTGAGAATCATCCTTATGTGCATATTTTTGATATTCTATAGTGAGTAATTCTAAAATTTACTCACTGTTAAGTGAGCATATTTCTTCGTCCACCACATTAATGATACTTTCTTCATCTTTTTCATCATTACCACAACACCCAAAATCAGATGTACCCATTTCATCAGCATGGTCACAAGATGATGTATCATTTTAACCATCTAAAAATACTTCATCCTCTTCTTCCCCACACTATTGGTTCATATATTGCAGTGGGTGGGCTGGGATAAAATTTGTCTCATATAAGGACTGATAGTAAGCATTGTGATGTGGCACATATTGTTGGTATTGTGGGGCATAGTACTGTCCTAGTGGTGGATAGTATTGAGGAATGTTACTTGCATTTATAAGTTGGGGCCCTTGTGGTGGCTTATTATGCTTGATAGTGTTATGGTATGGATCATGAGGTACTCTTGGAGTATATGGAGTGTATGTGTTCTGAGAGGGCACATGTGAATTGACATCACCACTCTATTTATGTGGAGGGATAGGTTTTGGTGGTTCCAGTACCTGGAGACCCAATTGTGCCAGCTGTCTATCCAATTCTACTATTTGTCTATCCAGTTCTTTGTTTTTTTGTATCATCTATGATCTCCTGAGCTGTTGTTCTTTCCATTCTAAATACACTTCTAATTCCTGATTAGTCATGCTATCAAGATCAATGACAACTTGATCAACAAACTTCTCTTGTTCTTCTTCCTCTTGTCCCTCAAATTCATTTGCTTCTTGAGGTTCTGACATGTGATTGGGGATATTATGATCCATATTGTTCATTTCAGGTGGTGTTGATTTGAATATGCAAATATTCATCCTGGCTGAGATTTTTATTCAGAGTCACCGCCTCTTATCATAAGAGGAATATATTTTATCCTTCTGGGTCCTTCATGCCAGCAGAGTTTACCAATTCCAATGACTCTATAATGAGATGGTCTTAAACCAAAATCATGGATTAATCCCCAGCAGAGTCACCAATTTGTTGGGTCTCAAAAATGCATGTTGTAGATTATAAGAGGATGCCAGGCTCTATGATCAAATCTACAACATTTCTGAACCAACTAACAGAGTTAACCCTAATAGATGATTACCCCCTGCACTTCAGAATCTGTTAAACCTAGGCGGGTGAACCTTTAATTAATAAAATAGATTAAATGAATGTGCAACTTCAATTAATGCTAATTTATCTATTCACAGTGGCATAAAATGTAAAATAGATGACAAATTACTAACTACTTCTATCAAGCAAATAATTTGGTATAAACTGTAATGTTAAAGGAAATTAAAGATTTACTAATGAATAAATGAAATAATTTTTTCAGACTAGTGCCTCATTGGGTAACGGAGTCAAAAGAGATCTAGAAACAAATAACTTATGCTAGGTAATAATTCGAATTGTTTGGCACATAAAAATGGTTTACAACTTGTGTAACCATGCAAGGAAATAATTATTAATCCATACTTAATTATCTAAAGGACAGAATCAGATTAATTGCAAAATATTCAAAATGATTTAATCCTTCCTTGAAGGAACCAATTAAAATTATGTAGAAATAACAGATTACATCAACTTTGGAGACAGAATAATAATTCTAGTTAAATGATTCTACTTATAAATCCAAACAACATTTTAAGATTACTGTAATTAATCAAAAGGATTTAATTCTTTTCAAAGGAACCAGTTAATTTAATTACACAGATACAACAAATGTATTCTGACAAAATGAATATATGCTTGATATATTAAATTGAATAATAAGAAAATATTGAAATGGAGACAATCAAATAACTAAAATTAATTGACAAACAATTGATATCGTCATCAAGTCATCGAATCTGAAATCTTCCACTGACTGCTTCAAGATATTGCATGCAACATAGTCCTTCTAAAAATGAAAAATAGATATTCTATTCTCCTGTGTATAATGTTCTGATTGTAACCTAAAAAGTGTTTTTCTCTAAACTAAAGTTGTCTCTAAAATTTATCCTCTGTCCCCCATCCTTTATTCGGGTCGTGGTCATCTCTTATAGAGAGAGGCAAACAAGCTTTAGACCCGTTACAAAATTTGTGATGGTTGATAACTGATTGGTCCTAACTATGAAATGAAACGACTTTATTTATTACATAAATTAAATAATTTGATTGGAAACATTAACGATCATTTTAAGGCTGGAATAAAATATTTGATCTTCCAATATGATGAAATCATTTAACCGCCGGTTGAGAACTGCTTCATTGCACTCAATGTAACCATAATCCTGCAAAGAAAACAAATCATCATCAGATAAATAATATATAAACATATAAGCTTTGCATTGATGTGAACCTTAGGACCTGTGTTGTGAGGTATCATTTCCTTATTTTTGTCATATATTTTCTCACTGACGTGTATTTAGGGTTTTTATCACCGTGGATAATGTATTTCATTTTATCATCAAATGTCACTTTGTCACAAAAAAAATGTTTAATAATAATTTTCTTTGATATCTTTTTAGGGCTCCAATAGTTTCAAAAAATTCTTTGGCATGACTTTTGGTTTAATTAATTGTTTTTAATATTGATCTTTTGCCATCACAAAATAAAATATTCTTCAATGCTTCAATATCCCCCTTTTCCCCTTTCATGATTGCATATATACACTTTGCATTTTAGGGTTACAACTCTTCATCACATTTTTCTAATGTAGCTCTTCATTTTATCTTAATTAATTGCCCTTGGCAATAATTAAATATTTAGTATGGCTTTTGGTTTTCTCATAATAAAGTATTTTCATTACTTTAATCTTCATTTTTTTCTTGATTATAGTTCTGTGTGCATTTTCACCTTTGAGTGACAAAAGTGTACATTTTGGTGAAAATAATCAACCTTTCTTTATCTCCTTCAATATTTTATTGGAATTCATATACACTTTGTATATTTCAGGTAAAAATATTCACCCATTTGGTTAATTGTTTAGAAAATATTTCACCCCGTCATTGAAAAAACATATACTTTGTAGATTCATTATGCCGCTTGGTAAGAATATTTTATTTCTTTTCATTAAAATAATATTTCTCTCTTCTTGAACTTACTCTTTAAAATAATAATCACGCCTTTTAATAATAATTTTTATCTTGGAGATTAAATAGTTAGTATGCTTTTTGTGTTTCAGAGAACTTGAAAGTATTCATTTTGACATAAAACTTCTTTGGATATAATTCTTTCAATACTCGCTCACCATTTTGATCTCCATAACATACAGCCTCAGGACCTATCTCATTCAGCATATCAGGGGAACTCAAGAAATCCTCTCATCGATAAGTTAAAGTTCCACCGATATTAGGGTTTGCATATGCTACAGGGATTCTGGCGAGGGTTGCGGAGTCTGGTTTTGATGGAAGAACAATGTGCAATCTTTTCATAGTTGTGAAATCCTGTGACTAAAGAGCACATCTCTTGACCACTAGGATTTTTACCAGTGGGAACTTTCCTTGCATCATCCCAAGGGATGTTTTAAGTATTTAGAATTTCAATTGAATCTCTTTCTTGATAATTCTCTCATGGGTTTTGCTCCAGGTAACGCATGGTTCATTTTCAAGATAATATCCATCAAACTCTATCAAACTGTGTTATACATTTGAGAATTGGGATGATTTGTCAGTAACTCATTTTGTAATCAGAGTGTATCGATATTCTCTTGACTACACTTCCATCCAATGATGCCTGTATCAACCCCACCTTCTGAGAGTTTCCATCCCAAGTCCTCTCAAGTTAGATGCTTAGTATATTCAACAATATTCTATCCATATGATGGCAAATAGACACCTTCTCTAATAAAGATGTTAATAGAAGTCCTTGAAATGATTACATCATCAGCTGCAAATTGATTCGAACACCTCCCGCGTGGATACTGTGTAAGAATAAAAAGGATTCAGAATCAGGTCTGTTGAACTGCTCAATAATTTGTGCTCCATCTGTCACACATCAAGTTTAACTTTAGCATGTAACTAAGTTCTTTTCAATCTATCGGCTAAGCTATTTGTTTTCTTGTGTGTGAAATATGTGTTTTCCTCTGAGTAAAATAATTATTTTCTTCTATGTGGAAAATAGGCCCACTCTTCTTTTAATCTTCATAATTGCTCAACAGTGATTCTGAACTTCAATCCTTGGACTTTTCTTTTCTCATAATATAGCATAAAACGTTAGGTTTCAAAGCTAGGTTAAAGTGGCAAGATCCAGATAAAACTGTATTTTCTGCCTTAATGTATTTTTTGGTAATCGCCAGGTGATTCAGTACGAAATGTAAGTTTGGCAAGTCGTTTACAGTAGATTGAAATTTTTGTTACTGGAAGTCGATAAGCGTAAATGTAATTTTGTAAAGATATTGCAGGTATAGATAATCATGCTTGCCTGAGTGTTTTAGTAATTCACCATCTAGTTTTATCGATACAACATTTGACTAAGAGTAAATATTTGTTTTATCGGCAACGATGAGATTACTCTCTGAGATACTGTAGCAGAGTTGTTGATATACAAATCTTTGATGTTACTGAACTAACTCAAAATGTATTTATTTTGTTCAATTTCAAACCACATACCCAAACATTCCAAACTCTATATCTGGTTCATTTATTGGGTTAGATAGAATCATCAGTAGATCACTGAAGGAAGTATATGCAGTCTCTACATCTCTATGAGATCTATGTCTCAATCTTTAGTTCCAGTCCAAACGACGCTCATCTATGCCTTCATGATGGCTCCTTATTAGCACTACAATAAACAATATCTGACTCCCTCTTTATGGCCAGCGATCAAAATTGATGACTTAGCAGGCAGTGGCTATAATTTATGATTTCCTCATACTCCAATTTGCAATGAAATCTCTTCAAGGGTTGTAATGCATGAAGTGTGCTGAACTACAATATTTGATAAAAAATTTGCCTTCTGTTATGCTTTGATACATGTTTATACCCCGATGCATAGTCCCCATTTCGGCATAGGCATGGATGCTAGGACTATGCAGGATAATGTGAGAACGTTCTTGAGAATACGAGTCTGCAATAACTGAATATGAAGTGCATCTTTTAATTAGCCGTCTCTATTTATCACTTTCATGATGGTGGCAAAGAAGTATTCCAAATATCTTTTCTATGCTTCCATGCATACATGTCTTTTGGAGCATTTCCAACGATGATAACTAATAAAGATTTCTGTCAACATGATGTTTTCATTGATATGCATACATTTTTCCAAAGCTTATTGCCTTTTCCAATCAGCCTTCCATACATAATGTTGTGAGATTAAGATGAGCAGTGGACTATCAAATGCATTCGATGGCCATGCTTATTTAGTTATAAATAGGGAGAATTGATAATCCCACAAGGCACGTCTGTCTATATGCTTCAAACTCATATCGGTATGCTGAAACATGTCATAGTTATTAATAAGAAATATGGATTGCTGCTTTGGTTTGTTGAACATCTGAGCAAGCTTCACTAATAGGTTATCCACAACCACAGATAGGCAATCCAAATTTAATTCAAGCTGGCCATCTCCACAATCAACATCGAGCTTGTCGAGATATGAATCCAAGCATGGAATTTGGCACCTTGACATAGTTAGCAAAGAAATTGTGGCTAAACAAATACTCAGGAGTGGCTGTATCCATACGTAATTTGTGTAGGCTTCAAAATACAACTCTTTAAAGTAGGCCCCTCGAGTAGATTGCACAGGTATATTTTTGAGTATTGAAACTGAGTTTTCTCATGAAAACTTGAGATTTTTTTGCAAAAAACTATTGGAGATTTCCAGCTCCAACAGTGAGGTCCACTTCCTCCAATGCAAATGTCACCCTAATGGGGATCAACATGGCCTTAGCTAGACTGGACAAATCAATCTTGGACCAACCCTCAGTGGCAAAATCAACAACAATATCAATAGCAGTGGGCACCTCAATATAACCAAGGAATGGGGCGATTTGGGAATCAACCTCAAGCCTTACTTCTTAGACCCTCACAGCCTGCAAACTCGAATCCAAGTGTTTAGGTAAATCAACCTACAATTCCTTCTCAGCTAGTTCCCAATCCTAAAAGCAATAGGCCACAACAACAGGTGTATAACATAGACAACAACAGGTGTATAACATAGATCCATATACAACCACTTTGAATGGTGTGGAAATAAATGGCATCCATCTTCGATCTCGAAGCATTCCTATAAATATTCCTATTGAGAAAGTCACTTAGGAAGAGGAAGTAATGCCCAATGTTGATAAACAACCAAAAGATGAGAAGACTAAGAAAAGAAACTCAGAAGAAATTCCAAAGGAAACCTCTATTCCATTCCCAAAGCATTTTAAACAGACTCCTCCAAAATCTAAGGAAAACCATCTTGCACATGATGACTCATAGTTAATCAAGGAACTTAGAAAGATACATATTGAAGTTGCTTTGTTACAAGCAATAAAAGATATCCTAGCAATAAATCAAACCATTAAGAGCTTATTCCTAAAACTTCCAAGTAGGAAACGAAAATTACCCAACACCATCCAAGTAGAAGGGAAACTTGCCGATGTTCTGTCAGGCAAGCTAATTCCTCAAAAATATGGGGACCCTAGAATTCATGTTATTTCAGTAGAAATAAAAGGAGTGTCAGTCTCTAATGTACTGATCAACCTAGGAGTTGTTATAAATGTGATGACTTTAGAAACTACAGAAGCTCTAGCATTAACACATATTCAACCAACATCAACTATGTTACAGCTGGCAGATTTATCTATCACCAAACCAGAGGGAATTCTGGAGGATATCATAGTCACTATCAATACCTAGGACTATTCAGTTCATTTCCTCATTCTCTAGACTAGAAAGAGACATTTAGGGTACCCAATAATACTTGGTAGACCTTGGATAGCTATTGCAGCAACCCTTATTGACTATAGGTTAGGAAACATGACTATTTCAAATGGGAAAAAGATGAAGGGACTTTCCATTTATCCCCCTGCAAAACCATTCCTACAGTATGAGTACAAACCATGGATAGATGATCTGATGGAATCATATGAAGAGGATGCCTCCTCATTGGAAATGGTAACAATTGTAGAACATTTTGAAGAATGCAATGAGGAGTATAAAGAAATGGAATCAAATAGTGAAACCTCCTTGTACAGTGTCACCCAGCAAGAGGTCTCTAGATGGCTCCAGAGGGATCCAAAGGGATCTTTCAAGGCATTCAATTGTCCATATTTAGAATAGATTACTTCCCACTTAAATTATCAACAGGCAAAAATGTTACACCAGATTGTGCCTCACCTTTGTTTGCTAAATACTACGTTAAGTCCTTACAAAGACCTTTCTGTTCATAATGGCACAAAGCAAATCACTATCTAAACCAACAAATAAATCTCTATTAGTAGCTGGTTAACAGAAGTAGAAGAAATTTGATTGACAAAACTATTGCAAAATCATACCCAGACTTTCACATGGGAATACAAAGACATGAGAGGAATCCACCCTAGTGTATGCACACATCATATCTACACTGAAGATATATGTCCAGTTAGACAACCACAGAGGAGAATTAATCCAGCCTTGAGGGATATAGTGAAGGAAGAAATAGAGAAACTGTTACAAGTAGCGAGTCTACATTGACTATAGAGAATTAAACAAATCCACTAAAAAAAACTATTTTCCACTTCCCTTCATCAACTGGGTGCTAGATAATCTGGCTAGTAGTCGCTACTTCTCCTTTTTGGATGGATTCAGCAGCTACAACCAAATCTAGGTGGCTCTAGAAGATCAGGATAAGTCTACCTTCATGTGTCCATGGGGGACATTTTCCTACAAAGTTCTGCCATTTAGATTATATAATGCTCCAACCAAATTTCAATGGGCTGTGTTGGCAATTTTTGCCGATCTAGCCAATACATGTGTGGAGGTTTATATGGACAATCTCACCGTGCATGGAAATTTTTTTGATGAAGCCTTGAATAGTTTGAATAAAGTACTTGAAAGGTGCAAAAAACATCAGCTATTACTAAATCATGAGAAGTGCGTTATTATGATGACTGAAGGGATAGTCCTAGGTCACCACATCTCACAAGAGGGAATGAAAGTGGACCCCAAAAAGGTTGAAATTATAGTTCATATTCCCCCTCCTCAAACTCAAATAGAAGTGAGAAGTTTCCTAGGACATGCTGGGTATTATCGAAGGTTTATTGAAAACTTTAGTAGAAAAGTTGATCCTTTGTTTACCTTGCTTAAAAAAAATTATGAATTTAATTGGACACCACAATGTCAAGATTCCTTTGAAGCCATCAAAAGCACCCTCATGACAGCACTAGTCATCAAAGGACCGAATTGGAGTGAGCCATTCCATATTGACACTGATGCTTCCAATCAGGCCATTGGAGCAGTCTTAGGAAGGCTAACAAATCTGGGGGGATGCATGTAATTTATTATGTTAGAAAAAATTTAAACCCTATAGAGAAAAACTATACCACTACAAAAAAGGAATTCTTAGCAGTAGTTTATGCAATCAATAAGTTTTACCACTATATCACAGGCTACAAAGTTTTTATACATACTGATCATGCAACTATTAGGTCACTGATGATTAAAGTTGTGGTAGGTGGTAGAATTATTAGGTGGTTGTTATTGCTGCAAGAATTCGATATAACCATTGTTGATAAACTTGGAAAAGACAATGTTGTTGCTGATTTCTTATCTAGGTTGACTATGCAGGGAAGTAACAAACCAATGGACAACACATTTCTAGATGAACATCTCTTTTCCATTTCCATACAATCGCCATGTTTTGCAGATTTAGCTAACTATTTGGTTTCAGGATGATGTCCACCACATTTCAATCAGAAAGAAATCATGAGATTGATTCGAGATAGCTCCATATATAAATGGGTAAATGGTAACTTGTTTAAAAATTGTCCTGACCAAGTATTGTGAAGGTGTGTGTAGGAAACTGAAGTTTATGACATAGTCCAAGCATGCCATGATGAACCTCCTGGTGGACATTTTTCATCCCCCTAGACGGGACATAAAATTCTGGGAGCAAGGTACTTTTGACCAACAATGACCAAGGATATCCAACATTATGTCAAGCACTATGACCAATGCCAATGAATGGGACATCCAACTTCTACTCCAGAGATGTTGTTCCATCCTCAAGTGGTTCTTAAACCATTTGAAAAATAGGGAATAGATTTTGTGGGGCCGATAGCTCCACCTTCCAAAGGAAATCACTACATTATGGTTTGCACCAACTATGCCACTAAATGGGTCAAAGAAAAAGTACTACTAGCAACAAAGGAGGAGAAGGTTGCAAATTTTCTGTATAAGCACATCTTGCAAAGATTCGAAGTACCTAGAGTGCTTGTTTCTGATCAAGGACCACAGTTCATGTCTACTATGATCAAAGCATTCCTAGAAAGATATCAAATCTATCATAGGAAGTCATCTCCATCATCTCCATATCATCCTTAGAGCAATGGTCAAGTAGAAGTAACGAATAGAGAATTGGAGAACATCCTCACAAAAACCATTTCAGGCAAAAGAACATATTGGGTTGAAAGAATGACAGAGGCTGTTTGGGCCTACAACACCACATGGAGGACCACCACTAATTTCACACCATATGAATTAGTCTATGGGAAACACCCAATGTTGCCCATAGAATATGAGGTGGAAACATTGAGAACAACACTTGATGTTGGTATTGACCTAACTGAAGCACAACATAGAATGATGCAACTAAATTGATTGGAAGAGATGCGGATGGAAGCATTGCAGCACACAGAGTTGATTCAACAACAAGAAAAGAATGGCATGATAAGCATATCATTAATAAGCAATTCAAAAAAGGAGATTGGGCCCTACTGTACGATTCTAAGTATTAGGATCTCAAAGGTAAACTACACACCAGATGGTTGGGGCCCTATGAAATCTAAGAAACCTTTAGCAATGGGGTCATTCAATTAGTTCCCATTGATGGGGATTGTAGAGTTCTTCTGGTAAATGGACATTGTTTGAAGCTGTATCACAAACTAGCTTCCAAAGAGGATTTCTCTGTAGAAATTTAGTCTAAGATAGAATATTTTACCTTGGAGGATCTCTCTTCCATGGGACTCATGTTCTAAATGATGATTTTGGAATGAATAAAGTAGTAAAGGTTGAAAACTAGAAATGACAACCCTTTATATGAGAAAACATAAAAAATAAAATAAAAATTAAAAAAAATCAGGAAAAGTTGAAAACTAGAAATGGTGGCTTTGTCTAGAGGGAAGATTGAAAACTAGCAATGGCAGTTTTTCCTTCGAAATTCCCATTTCCTTCAATAAAAAAAAATCCTATTTGTAGTTCTATAGGTCTTTGTGTTGAAAATTTTGAAGAGCTCCAAATAGCTACTGATAGCTCTAGATGGCCATGAATGGCTCCAAATGGACATTGGTTGATGATAGCTTTCCAAAGTATCATTGGGCGCTAGGTTATGTTGCATTGTGAAAAGTGATTCGGTAAAAGTTAAGGCAAAACCATCTTAGGGATGCGTACTATACAAAGGTATATTCCTATCTTGAAACTTGTATAATTATTTTAATATATGTATATATGCCATGTGTTCCCCTAGAAATGACCAGCATTTAGTCCTTATTTTTCACATGCCCAAGGTAGTTGCATGAATGATGGTAGTTGGACAGGTGGCAGCAATAGGATTATTTTCCGATCTTGTGTACCTTGCAATAAGTTGCAAGTACTTGGTCAAAATGATAACAACATTTATAATAAATGCCATAAAAAGAAATAAGTACTCACTTAAGATGTAATAATGACCAGTAATCATAACTATAAATGGGAAGTGCATTTGCAAGGGTGTAAGAGCTACGATTGCTAGTGTAAGCTTTGGATTTGAAAAGAAAGGCAATTAAGGTGGTAGTTGTGAACTTCCACTTCACACACTACCACTCTGTGTGGAAGCTCTGAAGTAAATGCCATGAATGCTGAAAGGATGGGAAGGATGATTGCCAAATTGTCCATCTTGCATGCGGTTATTTTCAACATCAAACCTACCATTGACACCATAAAATTCATAGTTCCTTCTACCTCAAGCAACAAACAAAGAGAAAAATAAAAACTAGAGTTTTGTTTGGTATTCTTCCTACACTTTGATAAGGAAACAACTGGTGTAGATGGGAAACAAATGCAAGGTTGAACCTGAAAATGTTGTTTTCAACAATGAGAGTGTGCAAATCTTCTAGTAGGTCAGGTGGCTAGAATTTTTGAAGAAATTTGAAGGGTTTGAAACAGAGCTAGTTGAAGAATTTGTCAGGAATTTCCACTGGACCTTCACCATGGTTAAAGGGGTAAGGATATAGATAAATCCTACTATAATTAGCCAAATTTCTAGAATTCTTGTAGTAAGTGTAGATTTGTTTTAGAGTAAACCATCTTATGAGGAACTATTGCAGAATTTCCATGTTGCTCTGGAGCCTTTACCTAGGTATGTTGTTAGTAAGGGAGCGACTAAAGGAATTGGAAGGACTAGTCTTCTAGACCTATGAAAGACTGTTGTCCTATGGATTATGAAATTCTTTACATGTGATGGTCAATATGGTGTTGTTCTAGGGCTTGACATGAGGTTGATCACTCACCTCAGGCATGGGGCGAATAACCCAAGATATTTGATATATTTACCTACCTTCCTGCATACTAGCTTGTTCAACATGATGACAAAGAGGAAGAGCAATGAAGGACAGATAAGTCACCCTAGTTTAATTCACTTAATAATAAAGTACTACTTCTTACAGCAAGAAGAGGACTTTCTTGCACTGCAACCCAAAAGGAAGAAGAACAAGCATCACACATCCATTGTCTTTGTCTCGGGAGACCTTGTTGTAGTCTCTTCACAATCCCCTAAGGTAAAATTCAGATGGCTCTAGAGGGGAACAAAACATCACAGTCAAGTGGGAGAAGCAGTAGCTTCTACCCCTGCTAGGATACACCTTTGTACATTGGTAATTTCTTCAGATGAGGAGGAAGCAGAGCCAACCCACATAGCTATCTCAAGGGAACATTCACCCCCTATTGTGCAACAAGGAGAAGAAACACATGCTAGTAAAGGAACAAAAGAGACTGGGGGTGAAAAAAGCCCTGAAGAAAAATAGGAAGACATTATGGGTAGAAACCATAGCAAGGGGAAAGAACCCCTCATGGAGAGCTTTGAAGATACCACAACTAAGGCCACTCTCCATGTTCTTGCCTTATCAAAAGTAGAATATGATCTAAGACAATGCAGAGCATAGCTAGAAACTTTGGCTTAGCAGTTGATAGCTAAGGGGGAAGAGCTTGAAAAGTAGAAGGAAAAGGATGCATTGGAAAGGGAAGAGAAGGAAAAAGAAATTTTTCTTTTCAAAAAGGAGTTAGATAACCATAAGGCCATTATGGCCCAAAAGGACATTCAGATCAAACAACTTCAACAGAAGGCTACTCAGCAAACCCCTGCACCAGCCTCACTGAATGTCTATACGCAAAATTTGTAGCTGACAAGAGACAATAGGCAACTCAGGGGCAAAATCCTGAAGCTCTGGGGTACCTTGGAGGCCCTTCAAAAGGAGAAGGTGGAGGTGGAAAATAATTTATCTTTAGCCTGTGAAATAGGGGAAACTCTGTTAGCCCAATGCCCGCCATCAGGTGTGTATGCCCTATTTTTGAGAGAATAATTTTTGAGGTGGAATTTGCTAAGGATAAGTTGCAATCTCCCATTTGATTTTTATAATGATCAAGATTTTGTTGAATGCTATATGCAAAATCCCAAAGAACAACAAAATCTCCTCTGTGAATTCTTCCAACATGGGCACATAATGGAACATGTTAACACTTCCATGCTCAATCTATATGTGGGAGAGCTCCAGATTTGGAGCTATCTGTCGCTACTTAGGAATAACAAGTTATGGGAGGAACACATGGAAGAGTATAATGTAGCAGCCTCAACTATTGGGTTGCTGATGAGGCATGAATGTCTGAAATCCACATGGTTCACCAACTCATTCAGAACATAGGTTTACAGGCAGGGTATAACACACCTATATGTAAGGAATTTGAATTCTTGTATTTCTAATTTCTTTAACATTGTAGACTATCTCCCAAGTGCAGCTGTCACAAGTTGTCTGTTTAGATTTGATGATTGCATGAGTAAGAAAGTTGGTCCCCCTGATTCAACAAAGGCAACAAAATTGGATAGGAATGAGATTCAGGCCACCATTGATTCTGATGCTAGCACAAGTAAGAAAGTTGATCCCCCTGATTCAGCAAAGGTAGAAAAATTGGATAGGAATGAGATTCAGGCAACCATTGATTCTGATGCAAGAACCTCGACTCAGCAACCCTCCAGGGCAAGGTATGAGGG
The DNA here is from genome assembly GCA_027924645.1 of Cunninghamia lanceolata. Lineage (NCBI taxonomy): Eukaryota > Viridiplantae > Streptophyta > Pinopsida > Cupressales > Cupressaceae > Cunninghamia > Cunninghamia lanceolata. The sequence continues at coordinate 9,822,116 of BSBN01000082.1, forward strand.
AGGAAAAGATCAACAAATGGTTTAGCCAGCTGTAGGAAAATAATAGATTTGTGTCAAAGGGGAGACAACTTTTCCAATACAAAGATGAAGATTATAACTACAATGTCATAATTGAAGAAAAGAATGTAACTGATGAAGGGGATGCAAGACAGCCATGAGGACATGGCATAGTGTTAGTTGGGGGGTGATGATGAGTCAAATCCATGACTCATTTTTTTCTTTATATTTCCTATTTCAAAAGACTTTTATAAAACATTATGGCATATATATATATATATATATATATATTAGATTTGTCTCTTGGATGGATTATGTACATGTTTAGTATTCATTTCCTTTTGATGCAATCTCTTAACTTATTTACTTGAATTACATTTTCAAAGTGTATCTCATGAATTATGGTATAAGTGGTTTATGTTTGCATAAGGATTACAGTGGTGAGACTCCCAGTGGTCTCTGGATCCCTCCAGAGCCCCTTTTCCTATGAGGAGCCTGAACTTTAGATAGCTCCAGATGTCGTTACCCTCCAATAAAGCCATCCTCCCCTCGAGTCGATGACTATTATAGGCTGATCCTAGGGCTACTGAAAAGGTCCAACAACGTAAACATGACCCATGCCTCAATTAAAGTAGCAGTTATGTTCTAAGTCTCCACATTACTCCATTTTAGTGACTAATCAAAATAGTTGTTAATTGGCATCAGTTCCAACTAAAGTCACTACCACCAAGTGCCATGCCATTCCAGGAAATCACTCAAGTCCACCAATAGCCAAGTCAATACAAATCTCTGATCTTCAGTAATCCGCAGTCGAATCATTAATGTAATAAATAAGCAACTGGCTTTAATTCCAGTTCATTGTAGTTAGGTTCACTGATAGTTATTTCCTTTTAATAAGGCTCGACTGTATAAATAGGAGTAGGTCATCTCTTTAGGTTAGTTCCTATTTTTTATAGAAAGTTGTTAGTCATTTTATATTTTCAGTTGGAGGAAAACTTCTTGTTTTCAGTTCTGTATCCATGTCCATTTCTGGACTTTGATTTAATGCAAATGAAGGGGAAATTCTTCTAAAAGTTAGTTCAAGCTCAAAGGATCATCTCCAGCTAGGAAAGTAGGGCCTGCTTCCCCAAACTAGAGAAGATCACTCGGTATTTTATGCAATTCTATTTTGTCTTTTTGTTTAGTAAAATAATCTGTGTATGTTAACTTTGTGATGTGTCCTCTCTTTTCTATATTACTGTTTAGCTAATTGTCACCTGTAGGTTTGTTTTATAAATTTTGAAAATACCAAAATAGAATTGTTATTTCAATAGCATTGATATAATCAAAGTGTCTCATTGTTGTGGTTTGAAAATGGATTCAATTACTTTGAAGTTCTATTTCAGCACTTAAGATAGTTTCCTTCTGGCAATTTAACTAGTTTCTTTTCAAGCAAAGTGTGTTTATTTTTTCAGTAATTAGAATAATTTCCTTTCAAGAAAGTGTGTTTATTTCCAAAGTAAGTAGAATAGTTTCTTTCCAAGTATGTGTGTTTTCTTTCAAGCACATAGATAGTTTCCATTTCTTGCATGTGTGTTTATTGCTACAAGTTGAGTAAACCGGACTTTGTCCACCAACCATCGATTTGGATTCCACTCCAAAAATCCCCCGCACTAAGAGTCTTATCACAAATCGTTCTAGACACCTTCAGATTGATAATTAAATGATGATGAATTAACAAACACTACTACGACCTCATCACATCCTTCCCTTTACAAGACTCATCTTCTTCCCAATTCTTATTATGTGATTGTACACCCTTAGATTCCATACCACTCATAAGGGACTCAATTTTCCTCAACAATTCATTCATCTCTTCTCTCAAGGCCATGATATCTACCCTCATGATGAAATATCTTCCTTAACCTTGGTATTTTATTCCCTCATAGATTCAATATCATTGGGACAAATCTCCTTAATTCCTATATCATCCTTGTTTGGAGATTTTCTACATGTAATAGGATTTGTTTTCCCTCCAATGGTAGGCCCCTCTATGATGGAGAAAAATATTTTTTCAATAAATCACAAAACAAATCCAAATGATCTAAATATTTTTACTATAACTTACTTGGGCCTAGATCTCACCTTGCAAAAAAAATCTCTAATAAATTCACAATTTTTTTCAGCCTTAAGAGCAAATTTGGTGGGAACCCTAATTTCACAAAAACTTCCTCTGATCTACTCCAAATGATCTCAAATTTGGATTGTAGCAACTTCAATGTATCCTTGAAAGACCCTTTAAAATAAGGAATTTTTTTCCAATTAAATTAGAGAGATATACACTTCCCAATTTGACCTCTCGAGCTAAAAAATTACCTTGCTTCTAGCCCTTTGACTACCAAGATCATGCTCTAATACTACTTGTAATAAAACAAATTGCACAAGAGAATAATATAATAGGAAATATCCTACAAATACTTGAGAATAACAAGCCACTTTGAAGGGGAAAACATCCAAATATCTTTGTAGACACCTAAAATTGGATTGCTCTGCAAACCAATTTTCTGTACCTCTGCACTAATCCACTCCCCCCATCTGCATATGCCTTGTGATCAATTTACCACTTAAATCTTACAACCCTATCCTCATCAATTAAATGAATATTTCTAATATTTATTTAGTTGATTTATCCATCTCCCTAATCCCTATTAATTAGATGAATCATGCTTATCTGATTAACCTAGACTTAAGTTAATTAAGATAACACTTAATTAACCTTGCTTACCTCATCCTCCACAATCCTCCACTAATTGAATTTAAAATTCAAGTGTCCCCCACTATCCTCCACTAACTGAATTTAAAATTCAATTATCCCCCACTAATTGAATTTAAAATTCAATTGCCCTCCACTTTCCTCCACTCTTCCCAAAAATGAATTTTCAATTCATCCACTATGAATAAAAGATTCACTTTTATTCATAGCCCTTGATCTCATCTTTCAATCTCCACCCTCCATCCTCATTTCCAAAATTCTATAAATTAGACCCCCCCTCTAAGCCATTAGAGAGACCTCTGGATGCATCAAACCTTTGCCAAAATCACTCCACAAATCTCCTAATCCTACCATCCTAATGTCAAAATCTTGCCTCAATCCCATCTAATCTATCAATCCCCATCTCATTTACATTGTGTTGAGCATTTGAGCAATCCACATCTTCATTCTAATCATGGGTACAATCCAAGGAGCTCTCTTGGGTGCAACCCCTTCCCTCTTGGATTCGTGAGTCAAAAGGAAGGTAAAATCATGTATTTTTGCATTTGATTAGCAATAATCTTCATTTTGATCTCATTGATTACATTGGCACACCCGGTCTTGAATCGAATCATCAGTTTGTGAAGGTTTTGTTGTCAAAATCTTCATTTTCTAACAGTTTTTGTCAAGTTTTGGAGGTACAGTGTTGCAGGTTGCATCCTGACTAGAAACAGACTGCATTATTGCGATCAGGTGGCTGTTTTTAAGTTTTTTGACAGTAAATTTCATTATATTCTGAGACTAAAATTTTTGAAATTTTTTTAAGGCCTGTGAATCCGTACTGTATGGATCTGTACCATATGGATCCATACCGTACAGACCCGCAGACCCCTGGTCTATAATGTACTTCATGGCTCCCATTGCAGGTTGTGTGAATTCCTTGCTTGTTGGGTGATGTCTGTTTTCTTAAGGATTTAGTGGTGATTCAAAAGGCTTATTGTAATTTGTGAAATGCCAAGGTCGCCATTCCAAAACCCCAATCATAGTCTTTGACACCCCTTTGACCACCATTCATGATCCGATTGCCCCCACAGTCGATAGTGACAAAACCCCTGTCGAAGAGAATCCTCCACTCAGCCTGCACTTAAATCCTTGACTGCCGCCCATTCTCCATTCTCTTTGGTTGCCACCGATCGCAGCACCCAAACCGCTCATCGAAACCCTAAGCCACTGCTTCCCCCTTTTCCTCTATCTCCACTCGCACCGCCTGGCCACCATCTCACACCTCCTCCACCGCTGTGTAGGTCATTCCTCTACCCAATTGGTGACCAAAACCCTTACCACTGCTGTCCTCCGCTAATCCCCATTCCCGCTGCTACCTTTGTGCCCTCCCGTCACTTCCTCAACAGCTCCCGGTCGCTGCTTGTTTACCACTGTGCGGTGCCCTAACATCTACTTTTAACAGCTACCAATCCACGCGGGGGAAGGGGTCTACGACCAAGCCTTTGGTCTCTTTGTTGATCGCAGTCTATGGTAACACTTTGTCGCTGTCTTTGGCATTTAGTCCTTAGTTTTTCCACAACCAGGCCCCCTTCACATCCCTTTGTTTGAATTTCTTTTTATTTTTCACTTTCTCTGGCCCTTGGTCATATGAGCGATCAGGGGCATCGCTTCAAACATAATCGCCAGCACTAAAGACAAACACTAGTGACCACATTTTTATAACAGCTAACAGTCTATTTCAAATAGCTACAGTTAATCTCTTGTGCTCCCCGCATGCCCTAATAGGGCCTTTTTTTCAAACTCACACAACTTTCACATACGGAGTCAAAAATTCACAAACGAACACTCATAGAAAAGAGGACTCAGCAAACTACATAGTTGTGAGGAAATTATCAGGTGACTGTACATTTTTCTAGCCCTTTTTTGTAGTCAAAGTCAAACCTACTTCAAAACTTCAAATGCTCATATCTTTTGCATATTTTATCGAATTTTCGCGAAATGTTTTTTAAAAGTGCATAGAATTTTGCGTAGAATCTGTTTATGAACTTATTTCTCCTATATTAGTTCATTTTTCATCATATTTTATCAGATTCTTAATTTTCGCATAACGATCATCTTGGCTAGTCTACTTGCTTTGTTTTCATTTTCGTGACTTGCAGGTGATCTTACGGAGCTGGAATAACATCAGGATTAGTAAACATAGTAGTTTGGACAGCAAAAACAATCTAGGTACATCCATTCTAATCTTTCATCTTCAATCTTCTTTTCATCACACACTTTGATTTGGGCTTCTAAAACAAACATTTGTCTTCATCACATATCAAAATTGGGCTTAAAATCAACCAGTGTCTTCAATCACATCTTGAAATTGGGCTAAAAAGAACCCTTGCTTGACTTGTCTTCATCACATTTCATTTTTCTAAGGGATAATTTACAAGTGAGAGTGTGAGTTAAGTGGGTGTGTGTATGCTCTCTCCTCGCACCGCAAGGTGACCTTGGAGATCAAAAAAACCTCATTTGATTTGCTTGTGTTTACCCTTTCCTAGGAGGCTTTCTAGGGGATTTCATCACCCCTAGGGACAACCTCATCCGAGGCTGAATCGAAAGACACCCTCATTGAAATTAGAATCTTGTCACTCTTGGCTAAGCCCCAAAGAACTTGCTACCTTTGGGAAGTGAAGGTGAAGGGTGGGTTACCCCCTTCTCCCGGTTGTGTGACAAGATTTCACTTTTAATTCATTAGTCAACCTCGTGTAAACATTGCCCAAACCTAATTGGCGATACCTTACATCAAACTAGACATCAGGGCATGTTGATTTGTTTTACACATGTGCTTGTTTAATCATTATCATATTCTTCAAATTCAAAATTCAAAATTGCTTGTGTATTTGTGAGTGATTCTTGTTTGTCCATGTGATCATTTGCTAAACATTGCCAAATCAAATTAAACATCAAACACATAAAGACAAGCCATTCATCACATTCAAAATCCAATCACATTCATCCTAATCACTCATTCTTAACCACCTCAGTCCTAATCACATCTAAGTCATCCTAAATCAATCCTAATCATACCCTTGTCACCCTCCATCATCAAATCATCATCATTCTATCTAAATCATTATCCAAACAACATCATTCTAACCATTACACATCATCATTATCTCCATTTTTGTCAAATCAACTTCAATCCCATTCACCCCTAAGCACATCCTAGTCACATCTTCATCCTTCATCCTCATCCTATCAACATCATCCTAACCATTATCCTAATCATCCCTAATCATTCCATGTCAAACCCTAATCATATCCAAGTCATCATCACATCATATCAACATTGATCCCAATCAACATCCAAGTCCCCCAACATCATTATCAAACTCCAAATCCACATCAACCCAATCAAAAAATCAAGACCTTAATTTGATTATCCAATCAAAATCAACCCAAATCAACTATATCACTTAAGTGTCATTAGTCCACCTTAAGTATAGAGAATCATCCTTTGAAGAAAATCAAATCCTCCTAAGGTCCTAAAATTTGACTCCCAACATCACAATCATCCATCAGCCCCCATCATCTCATATCTCTCCCACATAATGGATCTTTATGAAACCATACAACAATTACAAAGACGTCAAAAAATCTATGAGAACATGGATCCTAATGCTAAGGAACAATTCAAAAATGACATTAAAGATTTACCCTTAGCACACCTCATCATTGGAGAATCCCAAACGCCTACCCCACCTTCATCATATCAACCAACACCCTACACATCATCCCCATCCACATCATATCAATCTTCCTTCTTTCAACCTTCAACATCCTACACATCATTCCCATCCACATCATATCAATCTTCATGCTTTCAACCATCATATCAACCTTCAACATCCTACATATCCACACCTTCAACCTCATACCAACTTCCATCATATCCACCTTCATCATATCAACCTTTCTCCTCATATCAATCTTCATCCCCTTATACATCCATGCCATCATACTTATCCAATTAACCAATACCTCCAACCTATCCATCCCCCACCCTTTGTCATGATAACCTTGATCAAGGGAACACCAATCTATCACATGTTATCCCCGAAATCCAAACCTTTTATCAACAACCATCTCCCCATGCAAATCCCCCATCCCCTAATCCCCATCCTCCAATCCCTCCATCACCCTACCTATCTTACAATCCATCAATCCCAAATCTCCCAACACATTATCCCTCCAACCTTATCAACCTTAATCCATCACCTTATGTATCTCCCAATCCACCAACCCCTATCATCCATCCACCATCTATTCCACCATCCAATCTTCCAAATCCTAACACCATGACATCCAACGAAGCCTTGTGGGATTTCCTCCAAAGACCATCACCACGCCAAGCAAAGGAATCACCCAAATCCCCCACCCCTCCACCACCACCATCTAGCCCCACACCTATCCTTGAACCCATCCAAGAACCATCATTACCTACTACCATCACCCACCTATCCAATCCCAATCCTAACCCCACATCATCCACCATCATTATCCATCCATTACATTGTTCTTCAACCCATACACTCATGAAGGATGGCTATTAGCAAGGAATCAAACACCCTCATGTAATCCATCAACCACCAAACCTCTTGAACAATCTCCTATCATAAATCATGAACCATAATGCAGCCATGTTCAAGAACCCATAAGTCAAGCACCTATCACATCAATCCAAGCACCCATCACATCTATCCAAGTCACTCCCACTTCTATCCAACCACATGAGCTATGTCAAGAATCAAATCCAAAGCATGTTGAAACATCAACCCCTTCTCCTAATCAAGATCTAACCATCCCATCTAATCCCATCCCTGATGCCCTCCCATCTATTGGTCAACTTATTAATCCCACCCCTACCTCTACCACCCCTTCACCATCCCCCATGAATCCTTTACCTCCATCTACCAATCCCATCCCAAATCCATCCTCCTATTCACTTGGACAAAGCACTTTCATCCGTGGTGACTCCCTTGTAGGAGGTGAACAACTTCCATCCACCCTATATTCTTCTCCAACAAATAATGGACTCACGTCTTGTTTCCAAAGCAACAAACATCCCATTGCATGTCGTACGCTCCAACTTATGAACTATCAAGGCAAAGGATTAGGCCTTCATGAACAAGGCATCTTGGAGCCCATCCACACCACATTCCATCCATCTGCGCATGGCCTTGGCTATACATCTCAAGGCAAACAACCTAAACATGTCGATACCATCCACCCACCTTCCAAAATCCATTCATCCAATCCCAAACATGGTGCATCTCATCACACTCCCAAAACATATGTTGCCATCCCTTCTCCATCATCCTACCATTTGCAAAAGCATGCGACCATCCATCTTCCCCCATCAAATTTACCTCCACTCCTTCTGACTCCAAATATCCCTATCAAATCCACTTTACCTCCTATCCTACCAACGCCAAAAACCCCTATCCACAAATCCTCTTTTCCTCCCATCCTCCTAACTCCTAATATCCCAATCATCAAACCACCTCATCACTCTATCCATAAATCCACCAAAATTCCCAATCAAGACCAACAAAAGCACACCTCTTTCAAACATGAAGCTTCCCCCAAGTCCACGGGATTCAAAAATTTGAATGCCTCAACTCATATAGCACAAAAGCCTAAGGATATTATCCCTTCCAATCAAAAGGAACAATCAAAAAGGCTATCCAAGCCCATAGCATCACAAGAACATGCAAAAACAAAAATGGTGTGGGTCCCCAAACAAAGATCACTCAACTCTAATGAGGCATCCACATCCCAATCCACCCCAAAATCTCAAACATCCCGCTCCCCATCTAAAAATCCCCCAAAGTCTAAGTCTATTTGGGTCCCTAAAACCCCAAATCGGCCATCCAAATATCCCCCATCCCAATCCCCATTACTCCCAACTCCACATCCAAAGTACAAGCTTCCAAATACATCACGATGTGTGCAACCACTGGTCTTGGTTCCCCTCCACCACTTGCAATTACCACATACCCCTGTTTCTCCATCTTTCATCCACTATCCTACATATCTTCCCCATCACATTCCTATGGTCCATGCTTTTGCATAGTCCACATCATAATCCACATTATACACACCATAATCCATTATCCACCATCCATTCCATCTTCTCCTATCTACCAACATCCATGCAATCACCATCCATAATGCTATCCAACATGAGACCATCTTCTCCTTGCTATGGAAACAGACGCTAGAGTCCCCATTCCATAAAAAAAATCAAAATATCAAGAAAATAGTAAAGAGAAAAAAATCTGTCCAATGGTGAAAACCACTCCTTATGGCGCCTTGGGAAAGTACCTTAATGAAAAACCCTTGTGGGCATCATGCGTAATCCCTTCTCCATCCATTTTGTATCCCTACACTTGGGGGCAAAACCATATCCTTCATCCACATCCATAATATATTTGCACATCTTATCCACTGTCTTATCCTTATCCTATCATATTCCTATCCACTATCCCTTATTTATCCTATCATTTCCCATCCATCCTATCCATTATCTCTTGCTTTTACCATCTCCCACCTTAGATCTTGATAAAGACAAGGGGCAAAATATCAACAACATGCTTTGTAGGCCTCTTGGCATACTCCCTTTGTCAGTATATCCTCCATCCACCTACTACAAAACCCATCCATTCAAACATGAACCCATCATGCCAAATCCTAAGCATTGGGGCATATGATTCCTTGCAACCTAGCCCTTGGAGAAAATCCTTATCCCCATCTCCCATCCATCTAGCTTACAATCCATCTATCATGAATCTCCTCTCTATCACCTTCCACTAACAATCCCTCCACCTACTTATCATGTATCCCTACTAGATCCTTCATCCCCCATCCTACACCTTATTTGCATGTATCTATCCATTTATCAAAGTCTCCTATTCATTATCTTTTCATCGCCAATCCCCTTATCCAACCCCATTACCTTCACCTCTAGACTTGGTGTTCCCTTGTCATTGGTATCTAGCGCAAAGGCTATCCACACGAAATCCACGGCAACCATCATAATAAATCATGCCCTTTCTACAAAATCAAAAAATCCAAAAACATCACAAAATCAAAAAAATCCAAAAACATCACAAACATCAAAATATACCAAAACAATAGAAAACACACAAAATTCCAAAAATAATCTATCCATCACAAAAATCAAACTTGCTCCATCACACTCTCATCATCATCACATTTATCATCATCCCACATCATCATCACATCTATCCTCAATAAGATTACACTAGATCCAAGCATTGCATCACCTATCAAAGCATTGTCCCTTAATCAAAATCATCAACTATCAAATCAACATCAACCACACCTTGTCACCAACATATCTTGAGCCAATCTTACAACATCAACTAAACATCATCCCATCATCTATCAATTCCTGCCTTAGGATATATCTTTCCTACAATAGGCAGAATCTATCAAATCATCATCCATTTTGGCAAAAGATACAATGGTTACTTGTTTGGTTCGTTGGTCTTTTGGTTTTTGATTTTTATCTTTTGTCCTATTTGAAGATCACATCAAAGCTACCTTGATCTTATTATATCATGGTATGTGGCGAAAACATCTAGAATGGGGCATAGTCTTGCTTTTGTATGTTTTGCTTGTGGGTTGGTCTCATTACTCCAAGCTAGTATTCATATCTTGATTGATCATAGGGTCAGTTCTAGCATATTGATCCCCTTATGCATCTAAGGTTCATCATACCTTTTGTGTACTAAGGGCTTATGCTATGAGTCCCCTTCCCTCATCTAGACAAGGTTGTACTATCTTGGGCATGCAGGGATCATCCCTTTGTTTGCGTGTCTAGTCCATGCAAATGTTGGATAAACATAATCACCTTGGTCTTCTATACCTTGGTGAACATATCCACTTTGCTATATCAAACTTAGGATTGCTCTAAATCAGTTTCAGCACAATGATCATCCACCAATCATCTCCCAACATCATCATCCTTTCATCCCACCACTTATCCTTTGACCAGTTCAACCAATATGTTCCATCCATTTCGAGAGCACAACCGTGTTCTTGCAACACACTTGTCCTCTCAAGGGGGCATCACCCTTACCAATTATCCCCAAACCTTACCCTATTCTTCCAAACCAAAATCTTTTTTCTATTGAAATGATGTTACTTAGCTGCAACACCATCTCAAAGAGGGGCAAATGTAGACACCTAAAATTGGATTGCTCTGCAAACCAATTTTCCGTACCTCTGAACTAATCCACTCCCCCCATCTACATATCCCTTGTGATCAATTTACCACTTAAATCTTACAACCCTATCCTCATCAATTAAATGAATATTTCTAATATTTATTTAGTTGATTTATCCATCTCCCTAATCCCTGTTAATTAGATGAATCATGCTTATCTGATTAACCTAGACTTAAGTTAATTAAGATAACACTTAATTAACCTTGCTTACCTCATCCTCCACAATCCTCCACTAATTGAATTTAAAATTCAAGTGTCCCCCACTATCCTCCACTAACTGAATTTAAAATTCAATTGTCCCCCACTATCCTCCACTCTTCCCAAAAATGAATTTTCAATTCATCCACTATGAATAAAAGATTCACTTTTATTCATAGCCCTTGATCTCATCTTTCAATCTCCACCCTCCATCCTCATTTCCAAAATTCTATAAATTAGACCCCCCCTCTAAGCCATTAGAGAGACCTCTGGATGCATCAAACCTTTGCCAAAATCACTCCACAAATCTCCTAATCCTACCATCCTAATGTCAAAATCTTGCCTCAATCCCATCTAATCTATCAATCCCCATATCATTTACATTGTGTTGAGCATTTTAGCAATCCACATCTTCGTTCTAATCATGGGTACAATCCAAGGAGCTCTCTTGGGTGCAACTCCTTCCCTCTTGGATTCGTGAGTCAAAAGGAAGGTAAAATCGTGCATTTTTGCATTTGATTAGCAATAATCTTCATTTTGATCTCATTGATTACAATCTCCAATAAGAACACAATTTGCAGTATGATGATGATAAACTAACCACTAGCTCCTATATATACCCTACTTATGATTTGGATGTCATCCAGGGTGACCTAGATACCTAAATATAACATATAGGATGACTTAATTAAATAAATAGCACTAATAATGATGATATAACTTAATAAATAGTTAAGGTATCCATAAGTTGACTACTCATAACCCCATGCACCTATAGGATTATAGTTGTAGCAAAGTCCAAGTTGACTAAAGTTGTCTCCATCTAGAGGATTGTGATGTATTGTTTGATGTTGTAGCAGGGGTAGCTAAATGAGGAGGACCTCTTCATAGAGTAATCAATCTCATGATTGAATGGAAATACTACCATCTTTGAGAATAACTTCTTCCTTTAAGATAATATGGCAGTATTTTCCTTTCTTCATCTATGTTAGATTCTAGATAAAAAAGATTGTTGATATGCTTAGATATCTATTATACTAGGAAAAACTTCTACCTTCTCTAGAGCATCTCCAACATCGTGGAAATCCCCAAGCTCGTGAGAGAATGGACCCAAATAGCACTTTATCAAGTGCTAACGACACTTTATAATTGGTTATAACACTAAGTGACAAGTGTCAATCATCCATGAGGTGAGCAATGTCATTTAGCTATACATAGGCACTATTTACATTGAAAAGGGATTAGAAATTTTGTATACCAATTCTAGTACAAATAATTTGTTGTCATACCCCAAAAAAAAATAATCCAAGTTATTTTCTAAACAAGTGTTTGTAAATGAACACGTATATCCTCTTCAATAAATCAATATGCAATTTGTCTCTAATGTTCTGTTGATTGTTTTGGGATTTTTCTTGATTTCTAGGCATACATTTTCTATATGTCTGTACTGAGTTTTAATTAGTAATACCATCAGGGATTGTATATAAGTCTTTTTAGACACAATATATGTGATAATTAAATTGAATAGAGGACACATAAGAATGATTTTCATTATAGTATATGGAACAACATTTGAGTAGTCAAGATTTTCAAGGCAACACCTAGAATATTGAGCCTATTTGAGACTACAATTAGCATGTTTAGTTGCTAGTTTTTGGCTCTATTGCATAGGATATAAGGTACATGTTTATAGTTTTCTCTAATCATTAATTTCATATGTCAAAATGATAAATCTCTCAAATTGTAATTTAATTTGTTTATTTATCCTAATTTTCTCAATAGTATTGTTGTCAAATTCAAACTGCATCCTTTGGAGAGTGGTGTGATAACCTCCCCTTTCAATTGACACAATGGAAACACTCCTAGGCTATGGGTGACCTAAATCTTGGAGTGAATCTCTAGAGAGGGTTGGTTCCCCTAGTGTAACACCTAAACTAACTTATTCTACTGTTGCTCATAGGATAAAGGGAAAGAAAACTAACATAAAACTAAATTAAAACTTGGAAATGTGGTAATACACTAGAGTAACTTGTGACTTGTACTTGTTTATGCATTACACAGTATGATCAATGATGCCAACACACCATACACAACCCAAGATTTGACATTTTTTGCATATGTATTTCTTAGGAAATTTTAAATTTCATGACAATATCTAGGAGGAATGACAAATGACCCTCTACAAGTTCAAATGACAAGAATCTCATAGCTAAAAATTGCTCAAATTGTCAAAACATAACCTATGACGAGCACTATGAATGTATCTCTGCATAAAGGCAATAAGAAATGAGACTAAAACTCAAGGATAACAATATCATCACACAAGAGTATTGATCATCCCATAATATCACACAATACATAGCTTTGAGAAGGAAAAAATATGGCTTTTTATTGATAAAAAAGGTACATATATCTAAGTATAGGTCTAAGAATAATATCTTCTCTCAAAAAATAGAGTTTACATTGCTCTTTTCTAAAAAAACTAGAGATGTTTCTTGAAAATCAGACTTAGAATTGTCAAACTTAGTAAATAATACTCAATCCATCCATTAAAAGGCATCCCCTTGCTATTCCAATAGCTAGAAAGAATATAGGTACATGTCTCTAGGAAAATAAATGTGCCTTGGTTCAGCTGGGCCAACTCTCTATGGGGCGCTTGGAAGACTTGCTCTCCTATTTGAACACCTTGAAATGCTCCATGATGACATTGAGGGAATGATTCCTTGACTTGTTCAACTCTTTCTCCTTTGCATGCTCCTGAATTAGCTCCTCAACCTCTTAGATGCTTGCAAGATGCCAAAACTGCCTCTAGTGTTGTCACAACTACATTAACTCACTTCAACTACCATGTTTTTAGGGAATGTTTCACATGAGTTTCAACTAACCAAGACTCCTTGAGGGGGTGGGAGAACTTCTATAACCTAAAACTATCTCCAAACTGCTCATTTATGACCTCTTTCATGCTTGTTCTAGCCCTGCTCTGCATTCTCATCACCTACAGGGCCTCTAACATCTCCTTCCTACCTAAAAAAGTCATTAGAGTGGTGATTTGTTCCTTTGAAGTGATGAAAAATCTTCTTTTTTTTCTACCAATTTAAGCAAAAGTAAACCACGGTGTGTATTTCAACAAGGTTGAAATCTCAGTCATTCTGAAGACTCATGTCTCTCTGATCATGATAATGGCCGTATGGACTCACTCGTGAGACATCTTCACCCTGTCAATGTCTTATCAATGTCAATCTTTGTAGACCTTATAAACTATATTTTGTCTCCTTTTAGATCAATGATATGTTAAACAACTCTATTAGACAATTATGCCTCCACACTTGTGGATCTTTGTTATAGACCTCACAATCCTCTGAATCTTATAGAAAATATGCAAACCCATTGTACTTAACACTATACAATCTCTAAATCTTTGCTCTCTGCCCAACTGCATCCTCTTTTCACTATGTAAGACTTGGTATTAAATCTGTATACTCTTGGACAGTGTATACAAGATTTAGGGAAGGTTTTGAAAATCATAACCCTTGACACTTGAGGTGGTTGTTTCCATTATCTGAACAGTACCTTCACAGATGTAAGAAACCCCTTCAAGCCTTGACAAAATAATATCAAATCCTTATCTCTATCACATTATATATCTTTGTCCCTTTAAATCAACATTGTCCCTTTATTTCTATACAGACCTCTGTCTCTCTTGTCAGGCCTTTGTCTATCTCTTAATGTTGTCTTACCCTATACAGTGAGTGCAGGGTTTTGTGAGAGTTTTTAATAACATGACCTTTGAAAGAGCTCTATCACAACAGTGCAAGTTTTATGATGTTTCTTACATATTGTAGAATTGACAAGAGTCTAGGGTTTGTATAGAGATATACCCTAGATTGGGAACGCTTCATAGAATCTTTAATATCTCTACAAGCTTGTTGATTTCTAATATCATATTATGTCTTGTTCTTGTGTGTATGCAGTCTCCAAAACATGTATGGGCTTCTTAAGTCTTTGCGTAACTCATACAATCTTACATGAATTTTTATAGGCTCTTAAGTTTTGTTGTAGACCCAAGAGTTTGATAGGTCTTTTACAAGGTTTGTAAATCTTGTGTGGCCCTACAGACTTCCTAACTCCTTTATAGAGATTTTGCAAGTTGACAACAAGCCCTTATACTCCTAATAGAGTTGTTTCAAAGTATAAAATAGACCCTTAAAATTTCTTAACAAAAATATAATCTATTAAATGGACTTTTAGAATCTTGATAGAGTCTCCTTATATCTTCATACCTTTTAAACACATTGTATCATTGTGACTGTCTTCACACTACCTTATGTCAATGTCCAAGTTTGATGCATGACATTTTTATGATATGAAACAACTTTCAAACCCTCGTCAGACCTTTCAATTTCCTTTCATGTTCTTTCAGGAACCCTAACTTCAAGTTTAGAATCAAAATGACTCACATAATCCTCTAAATACTCTACAAATTCCATTATGACTTACAAGGCTTTAAACTTTTCAACATACATTTATATTTCTTGACACCTCATAGTCCTCCTTGCATATTCTAGATCTTTGTATCTTATCCATCTCTGTGTTTGTATCTTTTCACATTGTAAAGTATGTCTCTACATACTTTGTGTATTATACCTCTATCAACTATTAGATCAACAATGTTGTGGATGGCTCTATCCTGTACACTATCTCTTTCTATATTGTCTTGCACTCTTAGTGCATCAGTGTATTCTCTGTATTTTCTTTCTTTATGAATCTTTGTATGCATTGTCTCAAATCTTTGAATAGGCCTTTATCTAGGTCTTAAACCATCTCTTTGACCCCTACATATACTATAGGTCTCTATTTGGATATTGTTGTCTTGGTCTCTATCTTTTTGGATGTCGCATGCACTGTATGTTAGTTCTTTGTCCAATTGTCCCTTAATCATTGTCATTTTAGTTGTTTCTACATACCCTTGCACTTACATATCTCTGCCCATTTCACAGGTGTAGAAATAGGTTTGTAGAAAGCTTAAGTGGGTTCCACATGACTCTTCTCATAGCTCCAAAGATATTTAGATAATCCTGCATAGTCACATGACTCTGCACCATCATTATATTAGTCCCTACTCTACAAA
Source organism: Cunninghamia lanceolata (assembly GCA_027924645.1). Classification (NCBI taxonomy): domain Eukaryota; kingdom Viridiplantae; phylum Streptophyta; class Pinopsida; order Cupressales; family Cupressaceae; genus Cunninghamia; species Cunninghamia lanceolata. Next base: position 9,838,476 of record BSBN01000082.1, read on the forward strand.
TCTCATGTGCATTCCTTCATGCCATTGTCCATGTTTGACAGTCTCTCTACTTGTCTTCACACTGTTAGTTCCTCAAAAACCTGCCTGAAGCCTGCAATATGTGAAAAGAATCTTAGACACCTTAATAGACATCATATGACATTTAAAACCTTGGGTGTGTATTCAAGCGATAGGCTTGAAGCAGAGATCCTTTAATATATCACAACTCTTATTAAACCCTCATGGAGTTTTAGGGCTTTGAAATAGATTTTTGGCACATCTTCCTCTGAACTAAAATGATTGGAGGAACCTGCAGACTGATGACGATGTAGAGGCACTAGGATAGATAGAGGATTCCACAAATTGACAAGGTTTTCTTCACACTCTAAAACCAAATTTAAGGATCAACTTGAAAAAGTGAGAACAACAGTTAACATATTTGAAACCATCATGGAAAGGTTGGTTTGGCATGCCCTGAGACCCATCCAGACCATTGGCAAAGGCTAAACAAACTTGGTTTTAGGACTTCTTTCTTTAACCCACTAAACTCCTTGTAGCCCTTGAAACATGAACAATCAGCAATAACTTTCAACACAGGCATGCAAACTTAGATCTGAGACAATCTAGAGATACCATTTTGGACTCCCCACAACATATTCCAAAATGGGTATGGGTTGTTTTGGATAGTATGGTCCAACCTATAACCACTCCTAGTGGCCTAGAGCCCCAATTAGGCCAAATTTACAAAGAGACCTCTATAAATTTCATGTGCAAAACCCAATCAATGATTGGAGAACTTATAAATCATGTCAAAACCAAGGATTTTATGGGTTTTGAGTCTCCAAAATGAACTACAACTGATTGGCCTTTTGTTGTTCCCTTTCTATGCTTCTATGCAACACCTAACACATGAAGATGTTAGGTTTATTCAACAAAGCCTCCTTCTTCTCAGATCCCCTACCCAAATCTTGTCATAACATATTAAAATAGAAAACAACAAGTCCATTCCACTAATCAGGAGTTAGTCAAACCAATGGAATGGAGAACAATATCATATTTTCTGTCAGAAACCCTAAGTTAGGTTTTGACAACTAGATTTTAGAAAGGTGTAGAGAATTCAAACATAAATAAGTTTCAAGACTGCTAACCACTTGTAATGAAGACTTAACTCATACCTCTAGCATTTCATAAACTCTTGCCATATGACACCTTCATATAGGAACAGGGTACAGCCTGTAGCAGTGAATTACATAGAAATGGGCAAAAAACTGTGGTTTTATTGTTAATTCCTTCACCAAATGACTTCTCCTCTCACAATGATCATGGCTATGCTTTAAGAAGCCTTCCATAACACCTTGGGATAGTTAGAGGGTAGTTGGGGTCGATGGGAAGGTGTGACAACCATCAAACTGCCCTGCTCTATTTAGAAACTACAACTGCCATGTTTTAGAACTGTAACTAATTACAAGGTTTTTCATAGTTGCATCGATTGTTTTTAGACTTGACAACACCCTCACAATGTAATTAAACCTTTGACAAGATCTAACACCCCTTGATACCTGCCAAAAGGCTTACAATGAATGATAATGTATGACTGCCCCTATTACAATATATGACTCTATGACTGCCTCTTGTAATCATGGCATAGTCCGTATTACAAACATGGGAGAATGGTTTGCAAGACCTTATTGAGTCAGCAAGACAAAATAAACAACATGAAGACAAGACATAATCTTTATGGTCTCCTTGGTGCTCCTGCACTAGATGAAAACCCTAAAATTTGACCCAAAACCCCTAAAAGATCCCACTAGACCTTAACTTTCCTCAAAACATCAACCATTCTTTCAAAAGAGATTCCCTCGTCAATGTGTATGGGATATTTTAGAAAGATTGAGGTAATTCTAAAAGCCTTTTGACTCATATATACCTTTGACAAAATAAATGACACTTTTTCTCAACCCTAATAACACAAAAACAAGTTTTTTTTGGTTTTTTGTTTTTGCCTTTAAAGACCTTGTAGACCTAGTATACATGTATGGGACACTTTTACACTTTAAAGACCTTGTAGACCTAGTATAAATGTATGCTACACTTTTACACATAATTGTATTTCAAAAATCCTATCTTAGACCTACTAAAGACTATTCAGGACCTCACAAAGACTAATTAAACACTTATGCATGCATTTGAAATTGATCAAACAACTATTAAATATCTCCAAGGCTTTATGATTACTTGAACCCAAATTATGTAGAAGGGAATGTTTTGCTATGTTTTTATATTGAATCCCCCTACTCATTTGTTTATGGATGCTCCACTTTCTACATTTTCAAGATCTCCTTATAGATCTACTATGAACTAAAACATTATGAATTAGTGAAAATAAATTTGGTTTAACTATGTCACAGAGGCATAGTTCATAACTAGATAGTTTTATATGAACTAATCAAAATTATTTGATCATATGTTATTATTTTAGTAATTTGATTAAATTTGAGCCAATTGTTAGAGATCTTCATAGGATCACCCTCCTGAGCTTAGAAACACTCAAAGTGTAGGAGAGAGGAGTCTCATCTCATCATTAGTCCTGTTTACCAAATAATTGTAATCATATAAACTCATTTGGCTTTAAAAATTGAAAATCCCTGGAGGTATTGAGTAAATTATTTAATAAGATTCTAGGAGCGTTGAACCTTGAATAAAGAAAATCCTAACAGTGGGCACCATTGCTAATCTTGATCTATCATTTCATATACCTTTGCAATTGGGTCAGTAAATCCCACTATAATTGTTCAACTTTGTGTATCTCATGAAATTTTATATTATTTATTATTTTTTGGCACATAGACAAATGAATTGAGAGGTTCAATGCTTAAATTTAAGGATATTATTGAAGTACTTTCAATTTTTTTAAAAATTACCTTTGGCATCTGAACCTTTACAATATATTTTAGAGTTCTAATATAGAATTGAGTGAGAAGAAAATTATTCCTTTGTGTCTAAAGGGCTCTAGATCTTTCCTTTATGTATGTAGTTTTTATTTATTTGCTTGAGATTATGAGTATATTCAAGCTTTGTACAATTGAAGGGTTTGACATTGGACTTTACAAATTCGTTGCTACCTCTTGTTTAGGAAACATTCGTGTGAGAATATATGCAAGTATTGTGTTATTATTTAAATATTTAAATGTTTTTTTAGAATTTTCATTGAAAGTAATTGAGTATTCAAAGAATACACACTCATATTTACAAAGATCTATAGGAAATGGATATGCCTTCAATTATTTACATGGCTTATTCATAGAACAAGGATACATCATTAAGGCATTGAATGGTTTGCTTTATTTTTTTTAAAAGAACTAATATTACTAATTTTATGTGTCTTGTTTGATCTTTTAAATTTGTCCAAATTTCCATACTCCTCTATAAGTGGAGTGATGACTCCGTCAAGTGACCCAATGAACCAATTTTGTTTCAAATCTAAAAATGGATGGTCAAAGTTATGTATAATAATCCCAACCTAAAGTTGGCATCAAAGCTTTAATGGAAGCAAAACATAGCATGGAGAGAAAAGGACATATGTAAGACCTCCATTTTTTACCCAAATGAATTTGAAATAGATCTTTCACATAGATGAGAACATGAAATTGATGTACGATATTATTTAGATAGGATAGTTTCTAAAATTTTAAAATTAGGAAAGAAAGTTGATACTTATCATCTAATTTTTAAAGTTTAATTAATAAAATAATTAGGAATAGAAAAGAGAATGCTTGAACTAATTGTGAGTTCAAACCTAGAGGAAATCCTTTTCCCAAATCTCCTTTACCTTGAACTCTAGACCAAGAACCTATGAGCATGTGATCTAAAATATGGTTAACCAAAGAGAGTTATAGAACTTTGAATAAAATGAGCATCCTTATGAAATAGAACCTAAGTATGATGATGCACAGTATGATGTAATACATAAATCAAACAATCTAAATAAAATATAGATTTATGATAGTGGAACAACAAATTGTATTGAGAAACTTAGATGTTGCTTATAGAGATTGAGTCCAAGCTATTAACCAAGGAAATAAACCAAGAATTAGGCATAAAGGAAATAGAAGAGATCATATATACCAAGAAAATCACATGAGAATACTAGAGTATCCATAAACCAATTGAGAAATCAATCAATGAGGCAACCTTTGTCTCTAGATAGGTATAGTCACATAAACATTGAGGGTAGTGGTGCAGAAGCACCAAGGTGTCTGGTTTTTATTTGATCTTCTTGTAATTGTTATGAGTCAATAAGGTCTTAGAGACCATCTTCTTAAGGCTTGTAGCCATGTTTGTAATAGGACTTAGTCCAAATGTCTAAATGAATCTAGTTGTAGTCCTAGTTAGGACAATCTTGTAGTTATAGGTAGTTTGAAAAAGTCATTTAAATAGGTTAGTCATTAAATTCTCATGTTTTTAAGCCTTTTAAGGCATGTCTTGGGTTAGGAAGAATGCCTACACCTTGTCAAATATTAAACCACATACTAAAAAGCATTATTAAACATAAAAATCACCGATGAAGTCCAAGATTGGACAGTTTCTAATAAAACAGTCTTTAGAACAACAGTTATAAAACAAGAAGGCACGATGGTCTTGGCTAGTTTTTTTGGACTCCCACTCGATGCATGTAGTGTGGAGTCTTGTAATATCTCTGCCAAGCATTATTGTAGAAAAAACATGGAATAGATTGGAGAAATAATAACAAAGGAGGCTATTTTTCTGTTTTTTACTATTTTTTTCTATTTTCCTTGCTGTTTTTCTGAGTTTTTTGTACCTGTACGAAACAGTCATGGCCACAATGTATGTTGTATGTGCAGGGGCATGAGGTGACTCCAAAATGCATTTGGTTTGGTTCCTTAATAGCAAATAACATGGAAGTTATTCACATTTTCCTTAGACTATTTTAGAGTAGCTGATTTCTGAATTTTCTTTACAACAGTCCGTACAATGTTGGGGTACGACTTTGTTTTGATCCATTTGCATATTGGATGGGAAGGAGGAGGTGTTAGCTTGAGTTTGACCATGGTTTGAGACCTTGGTAATATACTAGGTGAAAGATATCATCTGTTTATCACAAACTGATATTTTAGAAATTGCTGTCCCCTTCACTAATACACTATTTTCTGCAAGAAACCATACTTGTACAGCCTGTAGGTGAGTGAATGTTGTCATGTATGTTTAGGTTGGAGAGTTACCTATCCATTACAAGTGGTTTGAGCCTTTGACACCTTCATACACCTCTGCAGTTCTCCTTTGTCTGAAAGAGGTTTGAAAAAAAACTAGTTTAGGATTTTGTTGACTACCAATGGATTTCTGCCCATTTCATTGAGTTTTGTTTGCCCTACTAAATGGAATGGATTGTATGTTAATGAGGGCAATGTCCTGTGAGGATTATGGAGGCAGGAGGACAGTATGGACTAATATTTGACAAATAAATGACCCTAAGGTAGTTTTGTGTTGAAATCTGGAGTAGAGGACAGCAGCAAGTTATGTGTTGGCCACTGTCTGAGGAAGTAGAGTTACTTTGAAATACCAAACATCAACACTGATGCAAGTTACCTCTGGATCTAGAAATGATCCTTTGACAAGGAATAAGGAGGTAGCCACCATCAAGAAGGTAAGAGATTAGTTTATCATGTTGTTGCTTTGCCAGTGTAGGCAGTAGATGTGAATACATGTTATAGATGTGCTATGAGGATGAGTTTGTGAGGGAGATTAGTCCAAGGAGGCTTGAGTGACTGTCTTAATGTCAACCAAGTTATGACAGTCTATGAATATTGCTGTCCTGTTGTCCATGATGCTCTGCATCATTTTTGGTATCAGAGCTAGCTAGTAGATCCTTGAAGGTGTTGTGGATCTTGTGAAGAAGATAAGGTTTGTGAGAGAGTTGTGAAGATGCCTCCAAAGAACCAGATGGCAAGAGAGAATGCTAAGTTGAGAGAAGCCTTAGAGGCAACAGAGAAAGAGCTGAGGGATAGAAGAGAGCAAGATGCTGCCAGAGACAGAGAGCTGAGGCAAGTAAGAAGGGAGAATGCAACAATCTTGGCAAGATTGGAAGCATTAGAGAAGAATCCAAGAAAGGTTGAACAAAGTGAGTCAGAAGGAGATGAGGATGCAGATGAGAATCCTCCTAAGGATGAGTTAGATGCTGAGGAAAAGAAGTTTGTAAGATTGCTGAAGGCAGTCCAAGGAAGTGGAACTAAGGCAAACATAGAGCTACCTATCTATCAGGGAAAGATGGATAGTGAAGAAGTGTTAGGGTGGATAGATGCCCTGGAAATTTTTTTTGAGTATGAGGAGATGAGTGATGAGAAAAAGATTAAGTTTGCTAAGACAAAACTGAGAGGAACAACACTTACCTGGTGGAGTAGTGTGCAGACAGAGAGAATGGCTAGAGGTGCATCAAAAATCACTTCTTGGAATAGGATGAAGGATATGTTGAAGGATCAATTCCTTCCATCTGATTACTCTATTCAGACAAAGAGGATGAGAGAGAATCTGAAATAGAAGGACATGGATGTTATGTCCTATACTGAGCAATTTCATAAGCTTAGTATTAGAGGTGGGCTGGAAGATGAAGAAGAGAAAGTGGCAAGGTACCTTAATGGGCTTAGGTATAACTTGCAGGATGAGATTGGGTTAGCAGTACCAAAAACACTTGGAGAGTGTTTTTAGTTGGCCATCAGGGCAAAAGAGAGAGTGAATAGGAAGAAAGAAAGGCAAGGAGGTTATGGAAGAGGAAACAGAGGTAGGGGCAAACCTACTAGTGAAGTTCTGAACAGCAATGAGAAGGGTAAGGAGTTGTCTACAGAACAGAGAGGTGGACATAGAGGTGGAGGTAGATTTGGATCAGGAAGAGGAGTGTTCACAGGCAGATGTTACCACTGCAATGAGGTGGGACACACATCTTTCAACTGTCCCAAGAAGGATGGTGTTGACAAGACCAAGGATAAAAGAGTTCACTTGGCACAAGAGGAGGAGAAGCCAAAAGAACCAGAAATGTCGTCAGCCTCTCCTATGATGGATGGAGAGATGCTCATGGTGGAAAGAGGTAAGATGCAGCAACCACCACAAGTATCTATTTTTAGAACTAATTGTTTGAGCCATTAGTTTCTTGGGAAATGGTGAATAAGTTGGGGTTGAAGACTTTTGATAATCCCAGTCCTTACCATGTCACTTGGTGAGTCAGGAGCAGCAGGTAATGGTCACTAAGAAGGCTTATGTTGGTCCATATCAGGACTATGTTTTGTGTGATGTTATTCCTATGACTTGTGGGCATGTAATCTTGGGCAGACCATGGCAGTATTCAAGGAGGACTATTCATGATGGGTATACTAATACCTATGTAGTGCACAAAGATGGTAAGAAGTTCAAATTGATTCCTTTACCTTGTGAGGAGAAGAAGGAATAGGTTACAATTTGTTTTGGAGAGAAACTACAGTTGAATGTGTAGGTTAAGGATGATTGCACACAGTAGCAACAGTTACAACAGAGTAAGGTGGATGACAGTCTTAGAGAGCAGTAGGCTTGGGACTTGAGTTATGTTAAGGTAGGGGACATTGAGTGTCCTATAAGGAGTTAGCAGAAGGTAGGCAAACAACAGAAGGTATAGGGAGGAATGAATCAAAGCCTCCAGTTGAGAAGAGCTGAAGCATTGGAGCAGCAAGGTCCTAGACAAGGACACCACAACAAGTTTTATGGTTCTAACACTATTTACAGGAGCCATGCAGGTTGGAGATAGAGAAAGATAACTCTGGGAGAGTTCATGTTTCCTAGTCAGAGGAGCTTTCCAACACAGTTGACGAACATTCGGAGCAGATCCCCTAACTCTTGGGACAAGAGTTTTCATCATGCCAGGGAGTATGGTGCAGGAGCACCAAGGTGTCTGGTTTTTATTTGATCTTCTTGTAATTGTTATGAGTCAATAAGGTCTTAGAGACCATCTTCTTAAGGCTTGTAGCCATGTTTGTAATAGGACTTAGTCCAAATGTCTAAATGAATCTAGTTGTAGTCCTAGTTAGGACAGTCTTGTAGTTATAGGTAGTTTGAAAAAGTCATTTAAATAGGTTAGTCATTAAATTCTCATGTTTTTAAGCCTTTTAAGGCATGTCTTGGGTTAGGAAGAATGCCTACACCTTGTCAAATATTAAACCACATACTAAAAAGCATTATTAAACATAAAAATCACCGATGAAGTCCAAGATTGGACAGTTTCTAATAAAACAGTCTTTAGAACAACAGTTATAAAACAAGAAGGCACGGTGGTCTTGGCTAGTTTTTTTGGACTCCCACTCGATGCATGTAGTGTGGAGGCTTGTAATATCTCTGCCAAGCATTATTGTAGAAAAAACATGGAATAGATTGGAGAAATAATAACAAAGGAGGCTGTTTTTCTGTTTTTTACTATTTTTTTCTATTTTCCTTGCTGTTTTTCTGAGTTTTCTGTACCTGTACGGAACAATCATGGCCACAATGTATGTTGTATGTGTAGGGGCATGAGATGACTCCCAAATGCATTTGTTTTGGTTCCTTAATAGCAAATAACATGGAAGTTATTCACATTTTCCTTAGACTGTTTTAGAGTAGTTGATTTCTGAATTCTCTTTACAACAGTCCGTACAATGTTGGGGTATGGCTTTGTTTTGATCCATTTGCATATTGGATGGGAAGGAGGAGGTGTTAGCTTGAGTTTGAGCATGGTTTGAGACCTTGGTAATATACTAGGTGAAAGATATCATCTGTTTATCACAAACTGATATTTTAGAAATTGCTGTCCCCTTCACTAATATACTATTTTCTGCAAGAAACCATACTTGTACGGCCTGTAGGTGAGTGAATGTTATCATGTATGTTTAGGTTGGAGAGTTACCTATCCATTACAAGTGGTTTGAGCCTTTGACACCTTCATACACCTCTGCAGTTCTCCTTTGTCTGAAAGAGGTTTGAAAAAAAACTAGTTTAGGATTTTGTTGACTACCAATGGATTTCTGCCCATTTCATTGAGTTCTGTCTGCCCTACTAAATGGAATGGATTGTATGTTGATGAGGGCAATGTCCTATGAGGAGTATGGAGGTAGGAGGACAGTATGGACTAATATTTGACAAATAAATGACCCTAAGGCAGTTTTGTGTTGAAATCTGGAGTAGAGGACAGCAGCAAGTTATGTGTTGGCCACTGTCTGAGGAAGTAGAGTTACTTTGAAATACCAAACATCAACAATGATGCAAGTTACCTCTGGATCTATAAATGATCTTTTGACAAGGAATAAGGAGGTAGCCACCATCAAGAAGGTAAGAGATTAGTTTATCATGTTGTTGCTTTGCCAGTGTAGGCAGTAGATGTGAATGCATGTTATAGATGTGCTATGAGGATGAGTTTGTGAGGGAGATCAGTCCAAGGAGGCTTGAGTGACTGTCTTAATGTCAACCAAGTTATGACAGTCTATGAATATTGCTGTCCTGTTGTCCATGATGCTCTGCATCAGGTAGACCTAGCTATCTAATCTTGTGCCTAATGATGTTAGAGGAAAGCTCCCAAAATTTTAGGGAAAAATGTCATATTTGGGGAGGATCACCTAAGAACTTTCACCAATCTTATTGATGACTATGAAATGTGATATGAGGATGTAATGATGAAGTTTTTTGTATAGTTTTTAGATGAAACTGCCAGGGAATGATATAAAATCCTTTTGGATTAAAGTATAGGTACATGGGTGGATTTCAAAAGAGTTTCTAGAGAGAAATATGGTGATAGAATTGAGCCTAGCTTTACAATTAATGAATTCACAAGCATCACTAAAGGGTCACATAAAACTATTGTGGACTTCAATGCCAAATTTATGAGGGCCATGTATAAAATTCCTAAATACTTGAGACCCAATGAGTCTATGTGCTTGGTGTTATATTGTAACACCTATAATACTAAGATGGGATACCTCTTGAGAGATAAAAATCCTTAACCTTAAGAGAGGCTTAAAAAATGAAAGTAATAAGAAAACCTTTGATAAAGTGCCTAAAAGGGAAGACATAAGGACAAAACATCATGACAAAGGCTAGTCAACCAAAATACCTAGTGTTCATGACAAGATGGATAGAGTTATGTATGATCTTAATGAATAAGTTACAAGGTTACCATAAATGAGAAAGGATTGCCACTTGAAAGGAAATGTCCCCAAAGACAAGAGAGGATGATGAAGCTATCTAGTAGGCCTTAAAACATTGAGTAAAAGAATACAAATCTTTTCCAAAATGGAAACAATCTCAACCAAAGAAAACTTGATCAAAAGTCTTTTAATAAATAAATTCTAGATCCATTGCAAGGGTGTAATGTAAATGTAGTGGAAGACACTCCTTGGTGTGAGGAATGTTATATGCCTCATATTTTTACTAAGTGTGTTATTTTCTTGGGAATGGTATATGGATAAAAAATTATGAGGAGTGCATTAAAGAGGAAAGGTTTGAAAAAAGTTATCAAGAATATTAGGAAGACCGGTGAGTAAACATGGTGTATAATTATGAATACATCAATAATCAAGATGTTGTGTCCCATGAGGAACATGAGGAGGAATATTAAATTAGTTAGAGGGTTAATATATTTTATGTTAATGAAGAACACCACCAACAACTATTACTTGTTGATGAGATTGAAGAGACTGAATATGTGAACAACACTGACTTTTTTGAGTTGAAAGAAACATTATATGAGAAGTAGAGACTAAGGAAATCTTAAGACAATGATATAAGGGCTCTCACTAAGCTATTGTAATTCAAGTGAAGAGTGATTATAGTTTAATAAATAAGAAGGACCAAAGAAAGATTGAGAGCAATGAAAAGGCTAGAGGAATTTTTGTGGTGAGAAAAGACTCCAAAGCAAGACTACATGAACCTACTACATATATATATTAGATAAGGGGAAGTCTTTTGCACCTAAAATGTATAACCCTATGAAATCCATCCCAATGGTCAAGATCAATACTCCAACCTAGAAAATACTTTCATCCTGTTAAGACCAAAACCGTAAGTCCAAAATCCTAAAGTATGTTTTAACCTTGAAGGCCAGGGGGTGTCATCAAGAAGGTAAAACATGGGCTTATCAATAGATTGATGATAGTTAAAGGCTAACTAATGAGAGTGGGATTTCTCTCTTTCTCTTTGAAATCAACTTGGGAGGGTATCCCCAGAGGTCTAATAAACCAGATGAACAACTAAAAAGTTTGTGGATAAATCCAACCTATTAGCTTGGCTCCAAATATTGTCACTGAACCAAAAATAATTAGTCACCCAGATACCTCAATATAGTTTATTACTACACCTTGCAGATGCACCAATGAATGATAGCAACATGATATCCCTTGAGATGAATCCACTTAATTTTAAATACACAAATATAGGGTGCAGGCACACATGAACATGACTCACAAATGATTTGAACTATTTTAGATTGCATAAGGTGATTCCCTGGTTATACTACATAATCATGAACAATGTGTGGAGCCTAATCTAATCCTACTCCTACTCTTATTGCTAATAGGATGAGGGTTTGATAAATGAAAGGTGATTGATCATTCCCTAATATGGACCAGTGGCTACTCCATTGGGTAACAGAGTCAAGAACAAAAAAGAGGAAGGAGATGCATCCAATAAAACATCAACAGAACCAAACATGCATTTATATACATATCATAGATTACATATGATTTGGTTGACATATTTAATTATTAGGAACTGAACTGCAACAACCCATATGAAACAAAGGAAATACTAATACAAAAGACTTTGTATTAAATTAAATGTTGTCACACATTATCAAATCTTAGTTACATTCACACCAGCACATGTGGTCAAAGAAAACATACAATTGCAACTATACATTCCCTTGAGTTTATACAAATGGCCATTGAGACATACTAGTACATAGATGTTCTTTAGAAACCCTTCCTACAATCTACCAGATGCATTCCCTCATTTGTAGCTTAGAATTTTTCTTTTCTTGATACCCTAAAACCACCTGAGGCACATGTAGACTAGAAAATTGGTTCAACAACCAACCCTTATTACATCTTCTAAGCATGTATATATAGCAACCCATTTTCTAGTGTTGCACCTGGGAAAGAAGTTCCTACCTTATCTACTTATGTCACCTTTGGTATTGAATCACACCCACTTTGCTACTTATTTGTGCTTCATCTTTAATTTGCTGTAATGCTAGAATATTGGGTGTAGGCTTGATGCATTAAGACTCACCAAGACCCCACATGTGAGACCCAACAGTCTCAAGTGTACTTCTATACCACCGAGTCACCCTAGAGATGCCTCTATATTTTCTTCGCAAGGCTTGGAGACTTGTCGACTCACCTACCTCAGTGAATGGTGCATCACCTAGCACCCATTATCTCTATCACCATTTTGGTGATGCATGAACCATTGGATCCAGGAAGGGTGATCAAATGGTTTAGAATGCCCTTCTCCTTATGGTGGGTCCTACCACCACATGGAACAATGGCACAATGTCTAGAGTGTGTCAGACATAGTTTCGTCAAAGAGTTGTGTAGTTGCACCAAGAGTTAATATCACATGCTTTTCTTGACTTCATTCCTTACAAGAAATTAGGCCCACCTGTGACTTGAGTCATCCTTATTATCCAATGGTGCATTGGGAAACTGTGTCATAACTACCACTTGAAACTTGGAGTGCCATCGAGACATGTGGATTATCTCAGAACTCCATAATCTTCCTTTTCTTCATTGGGTTTCAAAATGAATGGGCCCTGCCAAAGTCTACACTAGGAAGAATCGACCAATGGTGCAACAAGAGATTGTGTCAAAGTTGTAGATTTTAAATCATGCACCAAGATGACACCTATCCTAGAAAAAGAGCCTTCATGCATTATTTTTCATTTTGATTCATTAGGGCCCACTGGTTGATGATTCATGCCTCCCAACCAATGGCACATCTTTTAGAAGTTAGGAGTGACAACTTAAAATTATGTACATTGTTGCCACATTGCATCAAGAGGGCACCAAATGATTAAAATTATTGAATAAGGAAGGGCCCACCGAAAATGACTCAATGCTAGCCCAACCAATGGCACATCATTTAGAAGTTGTCAGGAGTGACAAATTCTAAACATGTGTAGTTGTGACATGTGGAACAATCGCATCACTTTTATGAAAAGGGCCTACGACCTCCTTCTTTCACTAATTCCCTTTAACATGGGTCCCACCCAATGCCACTACAAACAAACCAGCAAATGGCACAATGAGGAGGTTGCATCAAAACTGACAATATCTAAATGTTGTGAAAAACTTTCATGTGACAAACCCTGTACCCTAAAATGATGGCATATCATATATTCAAACTACTCGACGTAGACTCAAAAGAAGTTGTCGCCCCACTCTTGACTTGAAAAAATGTAGAGAAGGGATCTACAACTCATGGCAACTTTGACACAGAGACAATTTCAAAGGATCTGAAGGGATTTTTAACATGGACAAACACATGGATAAACACTTGAAGAAAAACCCACAACATTGAACAAACACCATGCCCAAAAGGACTCCATAGAAGATCTCTCTAAATAGATATAAGCAATGGGCACAACATGGGAATGCTAACAAAGGGGGCATATGACTTAGGATTTAGGAAATTTTAGGTTGAGAAAATATGGGCCCTAACACATCCAAAACATAAGAACCCTATGTTCATTGATAATAAAAAATAGTCTAGCAAAAGGCCAACTAACTAAACATAGCTAATGTTATTTCCCTGAATTAGGGTATGTTTTATAGGAAAAAGAGGAAAGATGATGGGGTTTTAGTTTCAAGGGTAAATCCTCCTTTCACTATAAACAATCAAGGACATATCAACTGAGTTGAATCTCTACTAAGCGAGAGCATTCACCTAAAAGGTTGGGCTATCACTAGGAATGATGTGGAAGCTTAGATGTTATCAATCAATATCTCAATTTAATGCTCAAATACTCTTAAAACCCTAAGTATGCAAAATAGTAAGCAAATTAATGAATTAGGATAAATCCTTGCAGACTAAGGTAGTAGGCAGAGATTAATAACTAATCATTTTTTGAAGTTCGGGATGCAGAACAGTCGGGGACACCTCCACTAGCACCCCTGTCCAAGGTAGTATTTTTTGTACAGAATCCTAATCTCCTCCTAACATTGATATTCACTATATCTTTTGTTTCTACCCCGAAAGATGTGGAGGACACCTCCACTAGTGCCCTAGTCTAATGTTAGATGTTTTTCAAGATGTCATAAGCTCTTCAAATGCTGATTATCACTGTCGAGATTATTTCTATGTTTCAGGATCCAAAGGACACTACCACTAACGCCCATGTCTAAGCAATCCTTTTCTTTAGAGATGCAGAATCTGCACACTGTCTTACTGTTCCCTGCAACTCCACTCCATCTAGATGTGAAACCTATAACCTGCAATCACAAGGAGAGTGGTTGGGGGTTGTGGTGTTTAGAGGCTTTCCTCGGTCAAGCCCTGGAGAGACATTCAAGTCTTCCGAACACCATTGTTAGATAAAGAGTGTGTATCCCTATGTGATAGAGGCAAAAACCAAATGATAAATGATTCAAACACAAATAGATCTCACATAAATGAAGGCTCATCAATCATATGAGAAGATGAAGCTAAATCTGCAATCACAAACACAATAACAATGCTCGGCTCTACAATAATGAATATCATGGATGCTCTAAAATCATAATTTTGCCAAAATTTCATAATCATCTTCTAGTTTTAAAATGAAACACTAAACATGCTTATATATGCAACAACACACATTCCTGCTAAGAATTTCATAATTCAAACTTGAGATGTCGGCATAGGACCTAAGTAACGGTCATAAAACTAACATTTAAATTTAGGGCTGACCCAAAATAGGATAGGACTAGGGTGCTAGCACCCAAGTCCACCCTACCAATTTTGGTCAGGATCTGTTTAAATAACATCCCCTAGGTCCTATTTGCCATAAGACTTCAGGGTTTTCTCATTGGGATTCACAATTAACATGCAAGATGCACTAAATGCATTCTAAGGACCCAAGAGCTAAACCTTAAGAGGGAAAATCCCCCAAGGGGACATTTTCTAACATAACAAGGTAATCAAGCCATATAAAAAATGTCTAAACACATATTTGAGATGCTAGTGTGATCACACTACCATTTTCTATCCCACTACCTAGCTATCCAACATATGATATGGCTTAGGTTCCTAGCCAAATTCAAATTGAAGTATTCTTGGCTAACATAATGAGAATCCAATAGTATAGACATGGGGCTATTTCATTTATTGGGGATTGTCACATAATAGTTGAATAACCACACAAGAGTCCCACTATCCAAAATACCACAACAAAAAATAATGGCAATCCTAAGGTATATCTAGGGATAATTTTGGTAAAGAATCCATTGAATGTTGAGCCATTTTATGTATCATTGCTAATGAATGGATGGCTAGTTCATAGTTGCATGGTAGATTTAGGGGCTTCCACTAGTGTGATGTCACTAGAAGTCATCAATGAGTTAGGGCTTAATATTTCAATATCATTTCAGAAATGTTTTGCAATGGATTCTAAAGAAGTCTTGGTTATCATTGTAGTGAATGGGTTAGAGTTTAAACTAGTTTTATTCTTTGAAAGATCCTACAATATGGAAATTATAGTGGTGGATTACCCTCCTAAATGAGAATTCTATTATCAAGGAATTAGTCACTAGTATTGGTGGCAACATTAAGATGTATTCATTATATGCCAAAATTACCATCAAATGGAAATATGTCATATTAGTAGGGGACATAAGATGTTACATATAGTTGATAACCTTTTCAAAGCATCCAATGAGGTCTCATATATTGATGGAGGGCCAAGTTGTTTTTTTGGTTAATGTAGTATGGAAGAAAATGTTGTGGATCCATTTGTATTTCCTAAAAATGAAAATCCTTGCAAAGATGATTTGTGGATTATTTACTTTGATTGGGCATGCTCTAAGGAAGTTTTTAGGGATGGTGTTATTCTTATCTCCCCTAATGAGAAAATGTTTAAATTCCCATACAAGTTGAGATTTTAGTGCACCAACAATGTAGTAGAGTATGAAGCTTTAATGTTGTTAATAAACTTCGATTTAAAGTATGACATAAAATTTTTGAAGGTTATTGGAGATTCAAAGTTGATAAGGTCTTAGGTGAAAGGTGTTTATGTAGCTAAAATAATAGATTGAGGAAGCACAAAAATACAATGTTGGACATAGTTGAATTATTTGATCCATTTGGCATAGAGTCGGTAGAAAGGGAAAACAATGTTCCAACTAATGCGTTGGTAGTTTTGGTTTCTAATTTGATGAGAGCTAGGTTTCACCTTTGTGTATTACTAGGGTAGATTTATTGACTTGTCCTACTATTCTAGATAATTTTTATTACTAGTAAATGTTTACCAATGATTAAATTAACTTCCTAAACTGTGTTGGAAAGTTTGATAAGCACTCCATTAATTGGGAACCCATGGTAGAGATGGTGGATGGGAAGGAAATTGTTGAAAGTAAGGAATACTGAGAGGGGGGGTGAATCAATATTCCACAAAACCACTTGTTAACTTGCTTATTAATCCTATTTCCAAAATTAATAACATGAAAGCAGAACAAGCATATGAACAACAACCATAAAGACATAACACATAGACACTAGGATTTTTATGTGGAAAACCCAAAAAAGGAAAAACCACGGTGAGTGTTAGCTCACAATATATTATGATAGCTCAATACCAAATTACAAGAAGGCTCACTGCCTTAGCGCTCAGTGCCTAGGGCTCACTACCCTATGAAGAAGTGCTCATTGCACAAAGGCTCACTGCCAAGAGAAAAGAAAGAAGAAGGATTGACTCACTGCCAGAAGATGACCTACTATAAATGCATCTACCACATGCTGGATCATAGTTTCATTGAAGGTTCAATATATAGATTCAAAGGTCTTCATTTGTTCTGCCCTGCTTCTCAACTTAACTACATATACTCTATTTTTTGTCCTTGTTCAACTTTTTCTATTCTGCACTCTACTCATAATCCTTCACACTTTGCATTCGTACCCTTCAAACACTCCACCATCAAATTCCATCAAGTATATATATTTGCTACAAGATTTATCTCATAATCAGGTCGGCAAGCAAAACATATACCGTGTACACAAATACTACATCTTGTCGGCTTGAACTTGTGTACAATCTACAATACTAACTTAAACAAACATACATAAGTCTTCTTATAGGTCAGCTTCAATCATACCATCACTTAGATTGACTATTCATACAATATAACTTCTTTGCATAAGAATATAACATGTTCGGCTTGTTCCTTAAGAGTATACTTGATCAACTCATTTGTCACATCATCATTCCCATTACGGACCATATGAGACTCTGAGATGCATAACCAACAATCATTCTGGATCTCTTAGCATGAACCGCAGAACAAAATATACAACTGCGAAGGAATGCGGACCCTTTTCTCTAGCACTATGCACTGTTCCTGTCTTTGCTCTATTCACCTGGACTTAGGCATTCTACCATGTGACTTCTGAAAGAAGTCAAGACTTGAGTACTGGAACAAATCATCACTAAATAGATATGAACAACATACTTGATCCACATATACTAATCTTTTACTATAGAGCCATACCATTCCAAACTCTATATAATCTATATTGTTCATACTTAGTCATTTATGCTTCTGGAGTAAAGTCTCTTTGTCATACCGGTGGAGTCTCTTTCCTTTGTTACCATCAATGACAACATTCAATTATTAGAACAGTGTCTCTTGCCAACAATCTCCCCCTTTGGCATTGATGGCAAAACTTAGTGAAAAATGTGCATTTGCTCCCCCTTACTCTATAATTCTTCTCCCCCTAAGATTTTTGCCCATTTTTCACTGATCTTCTTCTCCCCCTTTGACATCAATGGAAAAGGTGTATGTACAAGAGTCAAAATTAGACCAAAACTACAAAAATATTCATACTTTGCTGCATATGTACACATACAAACTACAACTCAATTTGTTGTCGGTGAAAGAATATCCTTATACACAATCTTTAATTGTGTAATCTCTTCATCCCATCAATTTTTTGCCCTTTCCAAAATTTGAATGTGATCGTTTATCAAAAAGACTAATTTTTCTACCTTTTGCACATTTGAGGTGTGTCAATTTGTAAAGCTGCATGTGCTTCTGCTGCAAATTTGTCATGATCTCAATTTTTAAGCTTAATATCCTTCTCAGTAAATACATTTTATTTTTAATTTCTTCATGTCTGCTGAGCAAACTAGTTATGTTGTTCTGAATGTTTCAACTTGTGTTTCTATGTAGTTGATTGAGTCAACTGCAAGATCAAAGGTCTCAGAAATATTTGTGAGTTGAAGCTCCATGCTTTTGACTTTCTCATCCATTTCCTTTAGTTTCATGCCAATACAGATAAAATTTATATATTTCATAGGCTTTCTTGATTGCATTTATCATACTCTTGATGTTGCTCTCTAATAGAATTTTGTCACTGTCTAACTTGGTTTTTGATATTGCTAATCTTTTGTCTTCATATTCCTTTTTAACCTTAATATCAACAGACTTTTCAAAGGATTCAAAATGAGTACTTACATAATTTATAAGACCTTTGAGATGAGTAGTTGATGATGCTGATATATCCTTCTGGTATGAGGAGATTAACTTCTCCAGAATGCTTGATGTCTCATTAATGAGTTAATTGTCTTGTAAATATGTTCTCAGCATTTCTTCTTGAGCCTTAGCTTACACTATTGATACTAGTTTGAATTTTTCCATAGGAGACATAGAAGCCAGATTTGTTGGTTCTTGTAGAGACTTGGGTGATTCTAGAATTTGTACACTTTGCTATTTTTCCAAAAACTTTCTAGCATGGTCAGTTGAAATTTGACCTATAGCAGTGTCTCTTGCCACGTATTCATCACTAAGTGTAACTTTCCTTCTTTTCTTTCCTTCTATTGAATTGTCTTTCTCAACTTCTATACTAGATGAGATGCTTGTTCTTTTCTTGGGGTTGGATGCATGATCTTCCTTTTCATCTTTCTTATCTTTTCTTTTTGGAGTGTTTGACTTCCATTTCACCAAAGCAATTAAGGGTCTTGACTCTTTAGCTTTAGTTTTTGCCTTGCTTGTTTGTTCATCAAAAATTTTCTTTGAGTGCTCATATTCCATAGACAATTCTTTGAATGTTCCAAACCTTTCTTGTTTGAGATCTTTTGGTTTCTTCAGTAGTTCATCAGCTAATTCAGTTAGGATATCTTCTGCAACTTCATATCCTAATGGAGGGACCCATGCAGTTCTTGGTTCAACAGCTGCCATGTAGAATGCCTTTATTCACCATGAATACAATGTCATTTTCATATTTCATCACTATCTTTTCAGGTATCTGAACCCTACATGCCATTCTCCTTTGAAGGTTCATGAAGTATTCCCCTAAAATTTCATTATGTTTGTCTGCATTTCCCAAACTTTGCAGGTGATTTCTTATTTGAGTTGCTACTGGCGTATGATCAAGCCAGACAATGCTTCCCAAGCTGGGTATCTCTCTCAGGAAGTAGAAGAGTAAGCACGTAATCAAATTTCCATATTTGAAGGGATAATTTGTCCCTTTTGTTCTTTTCAAGTTCTCCATTAATTCACTCCGGAGCAATTCACATTGATTATAATCTGTATTATTTTTTACCATATCATAAGCTGAGTACATAGCTGATGCAGACATAGTTTTCTAAGTGAGAAAAGTATATTTTGTATCCAATAATCATTGATGCAAATCTGATAGCCGAATCTTTGATATCATTTATTGTGAGAGCTTTCTTATCAAATTTGGGCCCTGTTAGTTGCATTACTAAATTGTTCTTTATTTTCTTTTCACCTGGAATCCTTCCGAAGGAACTCATACTAGTTACAACTTTAATAACTTCTTTGGTTATCATACATGGTTCATCGAGCCATAAACATCATGAATCCTGCTAAGAATGAACCTAACACATGTATCATTTGGGATTACAGGAAAATACAACTAGGTATCCAATTTCTTTTCTCCAAGAACTTTATATTTATTCTTCAACTCAACATCAATAGTAGTCAGTTCATCCAAGTATAATTTGCCAAGATTTAAGTGATTGTATTCCTCTAGCTTGGTATGAATGTATGACCTAATATCTTCCATATGAATAGTTCCATGAGGAGAAATTGAGAATGCTCCTATAGAATCATTTTCTGGTGGTTTGAAGAAATGTTTCTTGAACTTGGGGTGAGGCTTTTCTGAAATCTTGATTAATTGGGGAGTAAACATTTTCTGAAATATTTTAGACTACACAGAAGGGTTTTCAAGCTATAAATACCTTTTCTGCTAAATTAGGGTTTTCTTCTCCTGAGGTCAATTTTGACTTGAATCATTTTGGAAAACTCTGAGTTGCTTGGAGTTTTGCTTCAATTTTCCTTAGACACTTGATCATTTGAATGCAAAGTGATTAATCTTTTACAAATCTAGGCCTTTTAACCCCTTGAAACTTTAACTTAATCATCATAAATGTGGTCTTTCAAAAAGCTGCCAAACACTTCTCTAACAACCACAGTCAATCCAAATTGCTCCGCAATGCTCCACATTAGATCTTCCTCTACTAGAATTTCTTTCTGAGGCTTTTCAATAGAGTTCTTCACAACATACCTTAGTGCTAGATTTTAGTACTAACTTTCTGGATGGGGGCTTTGGATTTTCAACACAGCTCCCCCTGAGCCAGAGCTCCCAATTTACTTCTCAGAGGAAGTATCTGCACCAGAAGTTGGTGCGGATGCATCCTTGACTTCAATTACTTATTTCTTGATCTAGATCTTGTCCATTTCTTTCTTAGTTTCAACCGGATCAACTTTTTCTTTTCCCTTATCATTCCTCTGCTCTATTTTCCTTTCTTTAGCATAGTAGTTTCTTTTCACATTCTTGGTTCTGCAAAATCTTGCAACATGTCCAAACTTGTTGCAATTGTAGCACACAATGTTTCCCTATCCTTGATTCCTTCCTTTGAATGAATTCATCCTTGATTTGCATTGATTAGCCATGTGTCCAAATCTATTGCAAGAAAAACATCTTCCATTGAATGATTGAGTATTCTTTGAATTGTGAAAGCCATTTCTTACCAGACTTCTGCATTCATTTGATCTATGACCAATTTTATTGCAATTGAAACATTTACTAGAGAATGATGGAACATTCTTATTTATTCTACTTCTACACTGAGCAGCTTTATGACCAAACTTTTTGCAATTTAAACAATGGCCATTGAAAGATGGGTACCTTTGGGCATTTGGTTGTCTGACTTGAGATCTTCTAGCTCTTCTTCTTTGATTCCTAAATTGTTCCCTTTATTTTTCTTCATTTGAAAGTTTTCTTGACCTAATTTTAAACTTTCTACTTTCTCAAATCCTAAGCCTTGCTTGTCATTTGAACTCTTTTGACTAGCAATCATCTCATCAAGTTTTGTAGAACTTATTTTGAACTTTTCCTCATAGCTCTTGGCTTTTTCCAAATCTATTTTTAGGCTCACAACTTCTTTTTCCAATTTGACAAATTCTTCTATCTTGTTGTTTACTATCAAATTTAGATATTCTTTTGCTTTAGCTCTTTTAATAACTTCTACTTTCAAATCATCCAGGTTCTCATTTGCTGATATCAATTGTTCACTAACATCTCTGTATTTTTCTTTGAATTTCTTGACTTGTTCTTTTAGCTTTAAAATGCACTCATCAGCTTCTTGAATGTTATCCTTCAGATCCCTGATTTCTGCTTTAGATTTTTCAAGATCAGCAAGAGCTGCTTCCAACTCAACATTGTTTGAGAAGTTTCCAAATCTCTTGGCTACCATGAGTGAACTTTCCTAGATCTACCTCAAGCTGTTAGGCTTCTTCCAAGGAACTTGGCTTTGATACCAATTGTTGAAAGTAAGGAATACTGAGAGGGGGGGTGAATGAGTATTCCACAAAACCACTTGTTAACTTGTTTATTAATCTTATTTCCAAAATTAATAACATGAAAGCAGAACAAGCATAAGAACAACAACCATAAAGACATAACACATAAATACCAGGATTTTTATGTGGAAAACCCAAAGAGGGAAAAACCATAGTGAGTGTTAGCTCACAATGTATTATGAAAGCTCAATACCAAATTACAAGAAGGCTCATTGCCTTAGGGCTCACTACCCTATGAAGAAGTGCTCACTACACAAAAGCTCACTGCCAAGAGAAAAGAAAGAAGAAGGATTAGCTCATTGCCAGAATATGAACTGTTGTAAATGTATCTACCACATGCTGGATCATAGTTCCATTGAAGGTTCAATATATAGATTCAAAGGTCTTCATTTGTTCTGCCCTACTCCTCAACTTAACTACATATACTTTATTTTCTATCCTTGTTCAACTTTTTATGTTCTGTACTCTACTCATAATCCTTCACACTTTGCATTTGCACCCTTCACACACTCCAACATAGAATTCCATAAAGTATATATATTTGCTACAAGATTTATCACATAATCAGGTCAGCAAGCAAAACATAAACTGTGTACACAAATACTACATCTTGTTTGCTTGAACTTGTGTACAATCTGCAATGTGGACTAAAACAAACATATAGAAGTCTTCATATATGTCAGCTTCAATCATAGCATCACTTAGATTGACTATTTAGACAATATAACTTCTCTGCATAAGAATCTAACATGTCTGTCAGCTTGTTCCTTAAGACTATACTTGATCAACTCATTTGTCACATCATAATTCCCACTGTGGACCATATGAGACTCTGAGATGCATAACCAACAATAATTTTGGATCTCTTAGCATACCTTTAGAACCACAGAACAAAATATACAATTGCGGAGGAATGCGGACCCTTTTCTCTAGCACTGTGCACTATTCTTGTCTTTGTTCTATTCACCTGGACTTAGGTATTCTACCATGTGACTTCTGGAGGAAGTCAAGACTTGAATACTGGAACAAATTATCACTAAATAGCTATGAACAACATACCTGATCCGCATATACTAATATTTTATTGTGGAGGTATGCCATCCCAAACTTTGTATAATGAATACTGTTCATACTTAGTCATTTATGCTTCTGGAGTAAAGTCTCTTTGTCATACTAGTGGAGTCTCTTTACTTTGTTGCCATCAATGACAACATTCAATTATCAAAACAATGTCTCTTGCCAATAGAAATGTTATATGGCAATGAGGTGATCCAATTAAAAATAAATACATTTCCTAAGGGGTTAGTAGCCCTTGAAATATCCTTTGATGGGGTTGAAATATTCAAACCCAAGGTTCAACTTAAAAATAAAAATGGAGACTAGATTATATTAGGCATTGAATGAGTTCCTAGACCTATAAACATAGAAAAAAGGTTAAATTGTACTATCAAAAATATCCTTATTAGTATTCTCTAGTAGTAGAAAAAGGTTTATGAATGGTCTCACAATGAGATAAAATCATATAGAGATGACTTATTTTAGCATGAAATACCACTCAAACTTGATATAAAACTATTTAGGAAAAAACAAAGGCCAATAAATCTCTCATTGCCTCCTAAGATGCAATAATAATTAGCTAAACTTATGGATAGAGGGATAATCAGACCTATTAGACACTCTACATGAGTTTCTAATTTGGTTCTAGTTAGAAAAAAGAATGAAGATATTAGATTATGCATAGATTTTAGAAATTTAAATATCCTCTCTTTAAAAGACAATTACCCTTTGCTAAACATAAAATATTTGTTGCAAAAGGTTATTAGACATGAACTTATCTCTATGATGGATGGGTTCTCTAAATATAATCAAGTCAAAGTTAAAGAATTTGAGAAATACAAAACTATGTTTACAACTCCTTGGGGTACATATGTATATGCGAGAATTTCCTTTGGGTTAACTAATGTAGGGGAAACATTTAAAAGGGCTATGGATGTAGCCTTTGTTGGATTAAAAGATACAATAATGATAGTTTATCAAGATTTCCTAACCACATTTTCAAAAGAATTTTCTTCACATTGTGAACATTTAGAGAGGATCTTCATAAGGTGCCTGGAGTATGGAATATATTTAAACCCAAATAAGAGTGTGTTTTGGGTATAAGAGGGAAAGTTACTTGGGTATATTGTGTCCAAATATGGAGTGAGGATAAATCCTAAAAGAGTAGCTATAGTTGATAAGATCCCATATCCAAAGATAATTCAAGGTATCCAATCCTTCTTTGGCTAGATAAATGTTTTTAGAAGATTTGTCCCAAAATTTGTTGAGAAAACAAAATCCATTTCAAATATGCTTAAGAAGGGACAAACTATAGTTTAGGATGGGGAACTTGTACTCAATGATTCAAATACATCAAAGAAGAAATTAAACAAGCTCTAGTGTTATCTAGCCCAATTTTTTCCAATCCCTTCTAGCTATTTTATTTACCTCTCTTCACACCATTATTTCTATCCTATTGTACAAAGAGAATGATTGCTTTGAAAAACATATAGAAAGTTTTAGTAAATATCTACAGAATACTAAGTCAAAATACAACATCATGGATAAGTAGGTTTACACATCACCTAAACCAATAGAACATTTAGATCATAGCTAGGGGGTGTAGCAATTATTGTTTATATACCCCACTCAATAGTGAAGGACATATTTACTCAATAATAAGTAGTTGTATATGGGAAAACAAGATGAAGGAGTTTGACATAAATATTCAAATTATAAAGTTAGTAAGAGGGCAGGGGTTAGTAAGTCTAATGACAAAAACAAAGTTAGAGGCATATAATGTACATATGGCCAATACCATAGCAAGTGTCAAAAGGTGTGCTCTAAGAGATGACCTATGGTACAAAGACATTGCCTACTACTTAGTTTATATGAATTGTCCATTAGGCATGAGTGAAAATTAGGAGAGGGATTTAAAATTGAAGGCCTAAAAGTATATGTTGATAAATGACAACCTCATGTGGAGAGATCTAAAATTAGTGCTACTCAAATGCTTGAAGGAAGAAGAAGAGAAAAAAGAGTGGTTGTGGAATACCATCAATGTGAGTGCAAAGGTAATTTCATTTCTAAGACTACTACCCTTAAGATTATGTGATCAAGTTTTTGGTGGCCTACATTATTTGGAGATGTGGAAAATTGGTGGGTGATCACACAATAGTGTGTCCCAGTTGTGGGACAAGGCAAAAAAATGAGTCCAAGGTGCCAAAAATTATAAAATGCCTTCAAATGAACATATTCATTCAAATGAAGGACCTTCCATCAAAGGTGATATCACAGAGGCTTTGAAGAAGGTCAAGACCAAAAAACCAAAGTGTGTTGTGACTCAGGCTAAGGAGATGGAGACTAAGGAATTTACTTCTGAAGATATTCATAAGAATGATACTGATGATGATAGGGAGAGAGTGGAGGGGGATGCTTATTAGGAGAAGGGCATAATCAAAATGGTGGGTATGAAGAAGAATAGTAGTGTGGCTTCTAGGAGTCCTATCATTCATCACTCCAATAGGTTTGCTTGTATGTAAACCCCTGCAATAAAAATTGTGGATTATTCTAGTGCTTTAGATCCTGAAGAAGAAGTTAAAATTCAGGAAGTCAAACTCACTCCTGATTAGTCTAATTTCCATGATGGTGCTAGCTTGTTTGAGGAACTAAACAATTCCTACTATGACACTGATAGGAGGAATCTAAGCTCAAACAAGATGAATTGGAATTGGTTGAGATGACCACTCCTAGGCAAAGAGAGTGTGGGAATTGTAATCAGGTTAAAGGTGAAATGGTAGAGTTGAGAATGAGAATGAACGCCCTTGAGGGGAAAATGAAATTCATGGTCACCTTGAGCTTGAAGGTTATGCATCAAGCTTCCACTACTCTAACAGTTCTCAAGGACTTTAAAGTGAAGAAGCTTGACATGGACTCAAAGACCTTTGTGAATTATGGTGAAATGTATGGCTTCCTTAAGGATGATTGGAGCCAACTTTTCAAGTAGTTTTCCTTTATGTTTTGGTGTTTTTTTTTGGTTATGGTATTGTTTATTCTATATGGACTTTAATATGCTTGGTCACTATTAGTGTGTTTCTTGTCAACTATTGGTGGCCTGATGGGCTTGTTTTGTTAGCCATTGGGTTTTTTTGTTAAAGCGATCTGCACCTTGGTTTGCAGCTTACCGTAATAAAAAATAATATAAATAAAATATAATCTCATTTTACTATAGTATAGTGTGTTGTTCTAGATTTGTTATCTAAACATATTATATACAAGTCACAATTATATTAGTTATTGAAAAGTGTTATCTTTATTGTTGGTTAGACAATGTTGGTACATATGAAGTTGTGAGTACAAATTTAGAGACAAGAAAGCCAACATGCCAAAAAATTGGTAAACAATACTCAATCATTATTAATACAAATTTGTGGTGAGGAAAAAATAGAATATTAAGATAGGTTCAATGTTGAAACCTAAAACCAGGAGCAAAAACAACAAAAGAAAGAATGTAACACATAAAATAATCTATTTACAAATCTTTTATCAATTTGATTAGTTCTCAAACATAGAGAATAGCTCAACAAAAAGAATGGTTATTAAAAATGTTTGAAAGGAACCATCTAGAGCATGACAAAAACATGAGTAATGTACATCATGAGGAACAATTTTGGCCGATTTAATTT
The DNA here is from genome assembly GCA_027924645.1 of Cunninghamia lanceolata. Lineage (NCBI taxonomy): Eukaryota > Viridiplantae > Streptophyta > Pinopsida > Cupressales > Cupressaceae > Cunninghamia > Cunninghamia lanceolata. The sequence continues at coordinate 9,865,249 of BSBN01000082.1, forward strand.
ATTTTTCATGGAGGTTGATTGATAATAGTTTGGATACTTGCTTATGGTAGGTGGTTGGAGGGATTGTTTTGCCTTCTAATTAAGACAAAATGTATTTCAGAGGCTAGGATGGAATAGAAAGAGTTTGGATATTTGGTAGGTATTTTTTTCCTAAATAAATTGTATCACTCATCCTTACCAGTACTCTTGGTCTTTTTAGAACACATGGATCAATGTTAGACTTGGAAGCCACATCTTATTCTATCAATCTTTCATATACATGCTCTTGGTCAATTTTAATGCATGTGGAGTTTTCATCAATCTTATTAGTCACCATAGGCTTAAATCCATCACTTAAGGGTTGTATTCTATCAAAATTACCTAGAACTTGCACCTTCTTTCCCACATGAATGTGACTTCTACTTTAACATAGGGGCATGCTCAATAAGGGTTGATCCAATATCATCATGATATAAATTGGAATAGCTAAAGATGAAGCATTGGTTTTATGGCTCCATGGAATGCATTTACTATATGTTCATATCATCTATAGGGTACATATTGCAGAATTTACAATTTGTAATATTTCATATTGTGTGTTTCTCTTGCATGTAACAATGTAGTAATGTTATGAAGCTGGGTGTTGAGGTTGGATGCCTACTAAGTGAAGGTCATTGGTTTTTTATTGGCCTTTTAAATTTTGTTAAGGTAATTGAAGTGAATTAGTTTAAAGTTTTCTTTGGATTCATGCCATTCTATTTATTAGGAAATACAATATTTATTCATTTAGAATTATTTATACATGGGAAAAATGTGGCTACAGGATTGGAATATTTTGACTGGGCTACAAAGTTGAGTTTGGGTTATCCTGGTGCTCAAATGAATGCACTTTTTGTTGGCAATGACATGCTTCTAATAATCAACATTTTGCATAAATTCAAAGTATTTATTTTTTTTAGAAATGTTGTACTAGGGTTCTAAAGCATTATTTAGTGTTCATTATAGTCTTAACTATATATTTAATATGTTTGTTTTAGTTGCAAGACATATTTGTAAATAGAAAAGAATACATATATCTTGCTAAGAAGGCTATAGGATGGAATGCATTAGTAACTAAAGCTTTTATCACATTTCAAGTGAGGGAGAGTGGAGAAGAGGCAGTGCCCATAGAAAAAACATTTGTAAGTTTGAATTTATCATTGTTGTAGTTCATAAGCACATTAAGTATAGCTGATGTAGAAGATTATACATAATACTGTTTAGGGTAAAAATGAAGAGGGTTTGTTTTCAATGGTTTGTATTGATCCTCCTTTCACCACTAAACATTCAAGGACATTCATCTGAGTAGGAAGTCTACTATAGGATTTTTGTCAATTGGAACATAGGGGAAGATCAAGGAATTGTGTGATTTAGTTGTTCAATTAAACCTAATTATGCTAAAAACCCTAATTATGCAAATTCGTGAACAAATGGACAAATTACAGAAAATGATCGCACACAGAGATATTGAATGCATACCAAATTTTGAAGTTAAGAAAGTGGAAAAGTCAGGGACTAATGAGTGGGCACCCTAGTTTAGTGCCATAGTTTTTGTCGAGATCTGGAAACCTTGTCTACAACCTGTTCCTATTGTTTTGGAGTTTTTCCTGTTGCAATATCTTGAGGACTAATGAGCAAGCCCCCGAGTCTAGGTCCCTATTGTAGACACCCAAAAATGACCATGTCTTTGAATCACTTGCATTTCATCAAATCACCTGCATTTAAGTTAATTAAATAATCTAATTATTTAATTAATTTCATCAAATTCATCCAAATCACATATTTTCAACATTAATTAAAGAAATCCTCTTTATTTAATTAATTTCACTAAATTCCTCTATATTCTTCCAAAATTAAATAATTTTTTATTATTTAATTAAATCATTATCCTTTTTCAAATTTTAAATCCACATTAATTAAATAAATCCCATTATTTAATTAATTCATCACAAATCCTCTCTTATCTACAATTAAATAATTTTCATTATTTAATTAAATCATATTATTCTTCCAAATTTAAATAAATCATGCAAATTTATTTAAATTAACTCAATCCTCTAAAAATAAATAAAATCAAGTATTTTATTTATAATCTTCATATCTTATCTATTCTTCAAAATCATGCACAACAATTAAATAAATTTATTTATTTAATTTCAATTATCTATCCAGTTCCTCTAAAAATATCATGTTAACTCATGTGCACAATCAGTCGTATTTTTAGAACTCCAAAACAGACAAATCTAAAGTTAAGTTAATTAGCTTTAATTTATCTTATTTTCATCAACTCATGAATTAGAAAAAAATAGCATTCTAATTTATGAAATCAAATCTATCTTTATCAAAAAACTCAATTATCTTAATAAAAATACCTTTTTGGAGTGACACATGTCGTGTGCACATTCATCACGAGTTATTTGATTTATCTCAACCATCCATTCTATGGATTTATTTTGTCCATTGATCGATCATGTTTGAAACCTATATAAACCCCTTTCATCTTCATAACAAATCCTCTTTGATCATTTATTCTTAGGCATCCTTTACAATGCATTGAGCATTCATCGCATCGTTGAGCACCCTTGAGCACAAATATAACCTACAACCGCTTGTTGCAAACATGGTTTCACAATTTATGAAGCAATCTACATTCGACCAAGAGATCCAAACAATCTAGGTGATAGCTTCTTTGTTTGTAACTTGATTATTCATTGATTTGGTTATTGCTTGGATAGATCTTTTGATGTTATGGGTAATTGAGTTGTTATTATCATTTCTTTTTTTGATCTTATCATACAACCTCTCAATTTTTCCTATACACACCTATTTTCTTCTCTGATCTGTAATTCTAACAGTCTGCACTACTCTCCTGCAACTCCACTTTTTCTGCTTTCGCAACTTGTAACCTGCAATCATGGAAAAAATGGGTTGGGGGTTGTGGTGTTTAGAGGCTTGCCTCAGTCAAGCACCAGAGAGACATTTAAGTCTTCCAACCACTATTGTCAGATAAAGAGTGCCTATCCTTGCAAGATAGAGGCAAAATCTAAATGATAAATGATAGGAAACACAATTGATATCACCTTGTAGTGAAGATCTCATGGAAGGAAGATCTTCTTCATGCCATGAGGAGATGGATGTCAAATTTGCAAATACAAACACAAGAACAACACAAATTCTACTCTGCAACACACAATGAATGCCTTGAATCACCTTAACATAAGCTTGTCAATCAAAATGTCCATCTAGTTTCCATATAGTTTACAAATGAATGCCTAAGCATGCTTATATATGCAACCACAAACATTCCCGTAAAGAATTTTGTAATTCAAACTTACTGTGTCGGCATAGGACCTGAATAATGGTCATAAACTGACACTTTGAAATTGGTCTCGACCTAAAATAGGGCAAGACTAGGGTAAGGGTGCCCAAGTCCTTCCCCCTATTTCAGGTAGGATTTAAGTTAAGTGCATCCCCTGAGTCCTATTTTCCATGAAATTTTCTCATCAGGAGTCATCAAAATCATGCAAGATGCTCTAAATGCATTTTAAAGGACTCAGGAGCTAAACCTTAAGAGGGAAAAGCCCCCAAGGGGAGGTTTTTTGACATAACATTTAGCCACCACTTTAATGTATGTATAAACACAAGGCCAATACATGCATTAAAGTATGGTCAACAAGCACAACAAACACGCCAAGCACAGAGAAGACACAGAGAAGACATGCCAATCACAAAGAAGACAGTAACAAGCACACAAAACATGGAGAAGATAGTTACAGTCATGCAAAACATGGAGAAGACAATATTGGAGACATGCAAAACACAGAGAATAGAGTGAATGTAGTGAAGACAATGATGATTTTCTTTTTCTTTTTCATTTTTTACATATGAAATGCAGATGCAAGTACAAGGAAAGTAAACACACCACCCATAATGCAGGAGGGACTCATTGCCACTGGTCTTTAAGACTGCATATGGGGCAACACACATGCCAAACAAATCTTAGAGTGCAAGAGGAACTCATCACCACCAGTCTTTAAGACTGCACTTGAGAACAAACACGCCAAACAAAACAAGCATGCCATACAAATCCCAAAGCATAGGAGGGACTCATCACCACTAGTCTTTAAGACTATGCTTGGGAACAAACACGCAATACACACACACTTGGAAGACATGGATAAAACATGATAGACAAGCGATGGGGTGTTCCTATTTCTAGGTTCATCACCATCTCAGGCACATTACAGGCACACACTGATGATTGGGCTTCACCACAACAATCACCAAAGACATGCTTAAGGGTTGAGTTAGTCACATAACTGCTCCTTGCCTTTGTAGAGGACTTTTAAAAATGGCAGGATGTGCACTCTCCACGAGAAATACACCATCCCTGCTTCTGCAGAGGGCTTAAGATAAAAATGATGTGATATCCCACCTTTGCAGAGGACGTAAATGATTGCAATAGATTTCAAACAAATCTTAGAGTGTAGGAGGGATTCATCACCACTAGTCTTTAAGACTGCACCTAAGAACAAGCACATTGCTAACATCTAAAACAGGCAGCTTACCTTATATATGCCCCCACCTTAAGGTGGTTGATGATGAGGTATAAACAACCTCATTCCTTTGATAAAACAAATAACCCTTTTGCATTGCCCAATCACCCTAGCCTTGCCAATTTGTTTGTTTTTATAAGTAATATTTATCTATTTTTAATAAAATGTTGTACAAATCTTTATTTTTTAAATTGATTAGAATTAGCTATTAGATGTTGATATAATGGTATGTATAGTTGAGTAATTGTTAAGGATTAATGTATGGCCTATGAGAGGAGTGGACTTCAAGCAACTGAGGTCAAGTGCACCAGAAGTTGAGGGCACCATAAATTTTAGGCGTGCATTGATTGAAGACTTTCTTTCAATTATGTTTATTTCTATTGGTTATCTCAGACATTATGGCTCCACTCAGAGCCTTTTATATGTTTTAAAGACATCAGTAGTTGAAATTCTATTTTTCTGTTATAAGACTTTTTCAATGGCATTTTACTGCCATCTGGAATATAGGATTTCATAATAGTTCAGTTTTAGTTAGTTGCTCAAAACATGGATATATATCATACGATGTGAAAAAAAATGGAATCAATATATCTCTTTTTGGTAAAATAATCGATGAGTTATGTTCTACAATATTTTCATGAATGCAAATAGTGTTGTTCTGAGTATTTCCTTTTGAGTTATGAAGATATGAATGGAGTTACCATGTTGTTGTGGAAATGATTGAATGTGATTTGAGTTAAAGAATGAATTTCTTCCAAGAGCTAGCCACTCGCGGGATTGTAGAGTAGATAAGTATTTCTATTTCTGTGGATGTTTCATTTCAGCTAGAGTTATTCTATGTTTAGTTTTCTATTGTGAGCCTACAGGGTGTGTTGTTTAAGACATTGGTTCTTAGAGATCTATTTGTTTAAATAATTCTGGAGCATCTTCTTTAGTTTAAACTATTGTTTACTATTAGTTGAAAGCTAGAATGTGTGTACAGTATAGTGTTAGGGTTAGCCAACAGAAGATATCAATTAAATGCAAATAAAGATTAAACAGAGGAATGAAAATACACAAAAATAATAACAATGAGAGATAAGTTTTAATGTGGTTCACCCAAACTCGGGCTACATCCACCAACAGAGAGTCCAATATTATTATCTAGTAAATCAAACCAATTACAACCAGCAATCCCTACAACTTAATACTATTGCAAATGCTACAATACAATATCCACCAAAACCCTAACACTTAGCTGCTTTTATCAAGCCTTATGTTGGTTACAAAAATAGGGTTTTTTTATGTCAGCGAGAATACATAACAAGTGTACAGTGCTTGCATGATCAGTCACCACCTACCAACAATCTCCCACTTGGAGATTGATCCTAGATGACACCACTGCATGTGCAGCTCCCACTAGAAATAAGCACCCTGGACTCTGTTGTTTTAATTTTATTGTTTCAGTCTTGAAGACCAACCGAAGCTGAAGAGGAGCTTAGCTTCTCCTTTGTTGCTGCCTTTGTAAACATATCCATTGGATTTTCATCTGTATGTATCTTTTCCATCCTTAATTGTCCATCATCCAACACCGACCGAATTAAGTGATACCTCAACTGTATGTGTTTGGTCTTTGAATGCAAGGTAGAATTCTTTGCAAGATGTATAGCACTCTGACTGTCTGTATACAAAGAATTGTTAGCCTGTTGTTTGCCCAATTCTTCCATAAAATATTGCAGCCATATCATCTCCTTGCTTGCCTCTATTGCAGCTACATACTCTGCCTTTGTGGTGGATAAATCAACCACCTTTTGCAACTGTGAGATCCAACTCACTATGGTCCCACTTACAGTAAAGACATAACCTATAGTACTCCGCCTGGTATCAATATCTCCTACCAAAGCTGAGTCTACATAGCCTACTAAATTAGTATTAGAGCCCCCAAAATATAAGTGTTTATTGAATGTACCTTTCAAATACCAGAGAATCTATTTTACTGCATTCCAATGCTCTAATTTGGGATTACTCATATACCTGCTTACGACTCCTACATCATATGCAATATATGGTCTCATGCATACCGTGGCATACATTAAACTTCTTACAGCTGAAGCATATGGTACCTTAGATATTTTTTCTTCCTCCTCTTGTGTCTTTGGACACATCTCCTTACTCAATTTTAAATGACTAGGTAAAGGTGTGCTGATAGCTTTTGCATTCTCCATATAGAATTTTTGTAACCCCTTTTCAACATAATCAGCCTGAGATAGAGTCAATTTTCTGTTCTTCCTATCTCTGCAAATTTTCATACCAAGGATTTGTTTTGTTGCCCCCAAATCCTTCATAGCAAATGACTATGCTAACTATTGTTTTAACTCTCTTATGTGATCCATGTTAGACCCTGCTATAAGCATGTCATCAACATATAAACATAAAATAATGTAGCTGTCATTATCCAACCTCTTAAAATAAACACAATGGTCAAAATTACACCAGTTGTAGCCTTGCTCAGCCATAAAACTATCAAATTTTAAATACCATTGCCGAAGTGCTTGTTTTAGGCCATACAAACTCTTCTTCAATCTGCACACCTATTTCTCCTTACCTTTGACCTCAAATCCTTGGGGTTGTTCCATATATATCTCCTCCTCCAAATCACCATGGAGAAAGGTAGTTTTCACATCTAGCTATTCCAAATGCAAATCTTCAGCAGCCACAATACTTAAAATAGTACGAATAGAAGTCATCTTAACAACCGGAGAAAAAATCTCATCAAAATCAATGCCTTTTTCTATACAAATCCTTTTACAACTAACCTGGCTTTAAATCTTTTCTTACCTCCATCTTCCTCTTTTATCTTATAAACCCATTTGTTTGGTAATGCCTTTTTACCTGCAGGCAACTTACATAATTCCCAAGTTTGATTTTTCAGCAAGGAGTCCATTTCTTCTTTCATTGCAAGCTCCCAATGAACCTATGTATCCACCTGCATAGCTTCATCATACCCTTCTGGTTCACCAACATCTATTAACAAAATAGAATACAAAGAGGGAGAAAACCTTTCAAGAGGTCTACTTATCCTTGTTGACCATCTAACATTCACTAGAGTTTGTGGTATTTCTTGTTGTTGTTGCAGAGCATAAGGAACCACTGGAACATCACTATTTGGAGTAACATCTAGCACCACATAATCCTTTTATTTCTTCTCATGCTACTACAACTGATCTTTGTACAACACCTTCTCATTGAATATAACATCCCTGCTTCTCACAATTTTCTAATTTTCAAAATCCCAAAGCCTATAACCAAATTCATCAATGCCATATCCAATGAAACTACATTTTTTTGATTTTGCATTCATCTTGGTTCTATCTTTAGAATCTACATGTACAAATGCTTCACATCCAAAGGTTTTGAGAAAAGAATAACTCACCTTCTTACTTGTCCATGCTTCCTTTGGAATACCACAGCCCAAAGGAACTGAAGGACCTCTGTTAATTAAATATACAGCAGTGTTGACAGCCTCTACTCACATATTTAAAGGCAGCCTAACATGCAATCTCATGGTTCTTACACACTCCATTTTCCTGTGGAATCCCTGGAGCCATTTTCTGCCTATGAATTCCATTAAAGGAACAATAATCCTCAAATTCTTTGCTACAATACTCACCACTATTATCAGATCTAAGACATTTTAATCTTTTACCTATCTCATTCTCAACCAAGCTTCTCCATTTCTTAAATGTTTCAAATACATTAGATTTCTACTTGAGGAAATAAATCCAAACCTTCCTAGTGGCATCATCTATGAATGTAACATAATACTGCGAGCCACCAAGAGAAGATACCTGAGCCATCCCCAACTTTTGATCTTTCTTTTGCTTCCCATCCTTTAGAAAACTCTCTTTTATTTTCCATATACACAACTTTCACATAAATTCATATTAATACATTTTAGACCTGGTAAAACTTTATTAGAATGAAGTACCTTCATACCTTTTTCACTCATATGCCCAAGTTTGTTATGCCACAGTGTTGTCTCAGAACCTGTAGCAACTTTTTCAGTATCTTCCTGCGAACCTGCAGCAACTATTCCTAAACCTGTTTGTTTTTTCTCTACAATAGCTAAAGTAGAAGGAACCGTATGACCTGTACAAAGATATAAGGTGCCTACTTTCACACCTTTTTCTACTATTAAGGCACCTTTTGAAACCTTCTAATTTTTATCAGTAAATGTAACAATGCAACCTTCTTCAGCTAGCTACCCTACTGAAATTAAATTTCTACTAAGCCTTGGAATGTGCATTACCTCTTGTAGTAGCCAATGATTCCCATTCTGTAACTTAATCTTGATTCTTCCCTTTCCAACAATCTGATAGGGTTTGTTATCTCCCAAATAAACTAGCCCAAAATCCCCTTGGACATAATCAAGAAAATAACTTCTATGGGGCATAGCATGAAATGAGGCCCCTGAATCTAAAACCCATGAATCATCAGCATTATCTAGGGAAAGAATTAAAGCATCATCTTCAGATTTTGTACTTACCACATTTGCCTCCTTATTGCCTTCTTGTTTGTCTCCTTTATTTTCTGAGACCAGCAATCTTTCTTCAGATGACCTGGTTTCCCATAGTACCAACAATCCTTCTATCCTCTGGTTTGGGATCTCTTATCCTTTGATTTTCCTCATGACTTCCCATGACCTCCAGAACCTTTTCCTCTCTCCTTTGATTTGCCCCTACTTTCTGCATTCAAAACACTGCCTGATATGGATCCACCTGAGCTTTTCCTATGAATTTCCTCACTCAGAATAACACCAACAACATCATCAAATTTTAGGGTATTTGAACCAGAAACAGAGTTACTAACTGCCATTACGAAACTATTCCATCTTTCAGACAAATAATATAATATCAAGAGAGCTCTAACTTCTAACTGCCATTACGAAACTATTCCATCTTTCAGACAAATAATATAATATCAAGAGAGCTCTAACTTCTTCATCAAATTTTACATTTACAGAAGTCAATTGACTAGTAATTATATTAAATTCATTTAAATGATCTGTCATAGATCCACCTTCAATTATTTTCAGATTAAACAAACGCTTCATGAGAAATACCTTATTTGAGGCTGAGGGTTTTTCATACAATTTAGCCAAAGCTTTCATCAAACCATCTATTATCTTCTCTTCCATTATATTGAATGCCACCAATGGTGCTAGGCACAACCGAATGGTTCCCAGTGCCTTTCTGTCAAGAAGATTCCAATCCTCATTAGTTATTATTGCTAGTTTCTTGGCTACTCCTTCCAACGGCATCCATAAATCCTTTTGATAGAGATAATCCTCCATCTACATCTTCCATAACTGATAGTTCTGCCCATTAAATTTATCAACCTTCAATTTACCCTCATCCGCCATTGCTCACACTCAACCGTGAGACCTTCTTGCAGATGATAATTGAACACAACCCACTCTGATACCACTTGTTAGGGTTAGTCGACAGAAGATATCAATTAAATGCAAATAAAGATTAAATAGAGGAATGAAAATACAAAGAAATAATAACAATGAGAGACAATTTTTAATGTGGTTCACCCAAACTTCAGCTACATCCACCAACAGAGAGTCTAATATTATTATCCAATAAATCAAATTGATTACAACCAGTAATCCTTGCAACTCAATATCATTGCAAATGCTACAATACAGTATCCACCAAAACCCTAACCCTTAGCCACTTTTATCGAGCCTTATGTTAGTTACAAAAATAGGTTTTTTTTATGTTGGCTCATGGAAAATACTTGCATGATCAGTCGCCACCTACCAACATATAGAATTTGTCACTATTCAAGATCATAGTAAAGTTGCATGTATGAATTTCTAGTATAGAGTTTATATGCTTTCTAGTATATAGTTTATATGCTTTCTAGTATAGAATTTATATGCTTTTTAGTATAGAGTTCAAATGCTTTCTAGGATAGAATGCAAATGCTTTCTAATTTGATATGTTGTTTAAGTCTTTTTAAAGGGATTAGGAAAGTGTTTCTAGATGAGATATCTAGACAATACTCCCTATTGCATATAGCCTTGGACACTACCCTAGTTGATAAACTAATATTTTTCAACTAAAGTGTTAGGACCTCATGACAACCTATCACTTTTTGGCATCATTGTCGGGGATACGTGATTCTTTTCTAAGTGTTATTAGGGAAATACTTGGAGACCTCTTGTAGTAAACACCCAAAAATAGTTACCAAACCTCTCTTTCTGCATGGTCAAGAAGTGAGGTCCACATAGAAGATTTATACCAAAACCCCCCAATAGTGGTTCCAACCATAAACAGGGAGATAAAAGTCTCAGTTGAAGAACTAAGTTATGAATTGATTAAGCAGGATCAACCTAAGACCTCCCAAAATACCCCAGAAGTACTACCATTAGACTAGACCTTTGAAGAGGTGATCATTTAGCCAACAAACCTAGTCTTCGAGTAGGAGAACATTCCTTTTGACATCATGGCTAATAATCACAACAATGACCCTCTCAATTGGAGGGCAAACCAAGGAGATGGTGATAACCTGAGAAGACTAATAGCATGAACCTTTACCTACCCTATCGCTCTCAATGAAGATGATGATGCACCAATGAAAAACATTTCACCATCCAACTTACCCATTTTTAGGGGATTATCCTCTAAAGATATTGACTAGATCCTCTTTGAGTTCAAAGTCATTTGTCAGACTTATGACTACAAGAACGATAACCAGAAACTTAAACTCTTTCCCTCCACTCTGAGATATATTGCAATGTGTTGGTTCATGGGATTAGTTTTTAGATCAATAACTACATGGAATGACATGGAAACTGTCAATTTAGACAAATATCAAAGTTATTGTAGAGTTAGTGATAGGAAATAGGAACTATTCAAACTAAGACAAAAAGAAGATGAGAGTTTGGAAGATCACCTTAATAGGTTCCTCTTTTTAACCAAATGATGTGGTGAAGAAGCCATAAGCATAGAAATTTTGAAGACCATATTCCTCAAAGGACTTGATGAGGATGCCAGAAGAAGTCTAGATTTAATGAGAAAGTGAGATGTGTACCAACTTGAACTCGGTGATATAATTGAGTTATGCTAGAATTTCTCCCATACTCGAGGAGGTATCCGTAAATCTAGGCTTTTAAGAGGTTCAAATAAAATAGGTAAACTGTGATAGGAGATAACAAATTTGAAAATTGATATTCTTATTTAGCTAAACACCACTTTTAATGGAATACAAGCCAAAATACATAATCCTAAGACTTTATCCATCTATTGCCCTAGGTGTCAGAACAAACATCTATTAAGAGAATGCCCTTTGGATAAGGCTAACAATTGCCAAATTTGTGAAAAGAGTCATGCCATTGATCAATGTGAGATCTTGAATGCAATCAAGAATTCTAAAAAATGGTCGTCTCACACTGAGGAGGAGATCAATTTTGTGGGTCAAAGACCCAGAGGAAATTTCTCCTATGGTCAAAACTCCAACCCTACATGGCGACCTCCAAACAATTAGAACAATACATAGTGGACAGCTCCTTGGCCTTCAGCACCACCTAGTTGGGGATCTTACCCACCTTGGGGATCACCTGAATGGATGAACCAAGCTTGGGGAAATCCTCCATGGTCAAACCAACCTCAACAAAAATGGTACTCTCACAATCAACCTCCATAATGGACCCAACAAGCAAATAAATTTTATAATGGTCCAAGATGAATGCCAAATCTGCAACAAAACCTTCTTTTGCCCCCCAGAATCCTCAATAGAATGAACAAGTTAATCAACCACCACTACCAGTACAACTTGTCCCTAATCCTAAGAACACATGTCAAAATGCTCTAGTATATTCTATTGATCAGGATAATATGGTAGGAGTTAATGCTATCTATTGTGGAAACCTATAGTTAAGGTCAGGAAAAACACTTAATCAACCCACCATTGTTGAAATCAAAGAAGATCCAAATGAGGAACTTAACATAGAACTAGAGACTCTTCTTGTACCTATAGAGTGTGACCCCAAGAACAATCAGGAGAAGTTATCCTCAACATAATTTCAAGTGACTTCACCACCTACCATAGACCCGTCTCAAGAAGAAACGGCCAAGCGACCATCAAATACTCCAGAAAAAAGATCTTATGTTAAGAAACAAAACTCAGGAACCCTTTCCAGAATACCTCAAAGAAATTGTTCCTAGGAACCCTCTAGAAAAGTCATTGTCTAATGAAACTACTTTAATGCAAGAAATTAAACGACTCCATATCAAGATTCCCTTGTTACAGGTGATTAAAGAAATCCTTGAACTGAACTAGCTAGTTAAATAGTTGTGCATAAAAACACTAGGAAGGAAACTGAAATAGATTAATACTGTGCACATGAATGGATATCTAGCTGACCTTCTGGCTGGAAAAACCTTAACCCCAAAATATGGTGACCCAAGTAGTCCACTCATAACAATAACAATCAATGAGGTAGAAATACCTAATGCATTGGTGGACTTGGGACTAGCCATTAATTTTATGACAGTGGATGTTATGGAAAAACTAGGACTTATTGATTTAGATCCCATAACTACCATATTACAAATGGTAAATCAATCCATAGCCATTCCCAAAGGTGTCCTAAAAAATGTCCCTGTCAAGGTTGACAATTGGGAATACACAATAGATTTCTAAATCATCCAGTCCCTCACACCTAAGGATAGTTACCCAGTAATATTAGGAAGGCTGTGGTTAGCCACATTTGTAGCTAAGATTGACTATAGAGTAGGAGGAATGATCATTTCACATGGTCCCAATAGAAAACACTTAAGCTTATATCCCCCCGCTCAACTTGCTGAGCATAACCAAGTTTGGGTTGATGAATTAGAAGAATCTGACAAACAAGAGAATCTAGCTTCATTTGCTATGGTAGTCATTAAACAACATGGTGAAGAGTTAGAAGATGAATTACAAAACATCTAGGACCTTTCCTTAGACTTTGGTGATGAAGAGATTTTAGAAGTGGAAGAAATTTTGGGACATCCAATCCACATTGAAGACAATGAACATGATTACACCAACTTCATGGTGTTACTAATATCATTTTGAAAATAGATCACTTCTTTGAAGATATTGCCATACTCCATAGAACTATACCACATAGTTGCCCTCTCAACACATTAACGAAAGTTCATACTGTTACCTCCAACTATCCATGGACCAAGACTATCATGTTACTACCAGGAAAAACCTTAAATATCAATAGCTGGTTGACAGAGTTAGATGAGCTCAAATTGTTCAATGTTTTAATGAATAGGTCCAAAGATTTTGTTTGGGACTATACAGACATGAGAGGAATTCATCCAAGTGTTTGTACCCACCACATCTATACTAAGGATGTTAAACTAGTCCATCAACCACAACAAAGACTCAATCCTGCTCTCAAAGATATTGTCAAAACAGAAATTGAGAAACTTTTATAAGTAGGATTTATTTATCCTATCTCAGACAGTAAATGGGTTTCACCCTTGTTAGTAGTACCAAAGAAAAATGGAAAATGGAGAGTGTGCGTTGACTAACGAGAACTCAAAAAAGTGACCTAAAGAGATTATTTCCCACTACCCTTCATAGATCAAGTTTTGGATAATCTAGTAGGAAATATTTTTCATTTCCGGATGGATTTAGTGGATATAACCAAATACAAGTGGCAGCAGAGGACCAGGACAAAACTACTTTCACTTGTCCTTGGGGAACATTCACATATCGGCTTCTTCCCTTTGGGCTCTGTAATGCTCCTGCCACATTCCAGAGAGCCGTTCTGGCTATCTTTGCTGAACTTGTAAACAATTGTGTAGAAGTCTATATGGATGACTTCATAGTCTGTGGTTCCACTTTTGATGAAGGCCTCAAAAACTTGGATAGAGTATTACAATGATGTGAAGATCATCAACTGTCTCTAAGCCATGAAAAGTGTCTAATAATGGTAGAGCAAGGTATAGTGCTGGGACATCATATCTCAGCCAAAGGGATTAAGGTTGACCCTAAGAAGATTGAAGTAATACAATAACTGGAAACCCCAAAGAATCAAACTAATGTTAGAAGTTTCTTAGGAAATGTTGGTTGTTACCAGAGGTTCATAGAAAACTTTAGTAAGATCGCAGCCCCGATGTTCTCTCTTTTGCAGAAAGATGTGGATTTTGTTTAGACAGAAGAATGTCAAATATCCTTTGACATTATTAAAGAAAAGCTTGTCTCAGCCCCAGTCCTATGGGTACCTAACTGGAAACTTCCCTTCCATATTTATGTTGATGCTTCCAATGATTCTATTGGAGTAGTGTTAGGTCAAGAAGATGAGAATGGAGGAAAGTACGCTATATATTTCTTCAGCAAAAACTTGAGCACCACTGAACAAAATTACACCACCATAAAGAAATAATTTTTAGCAATAGTTCATGCAATAAACAAATTCCGACATTACATTATAGGATACAAAGTGACTGTGTTCATAGACCATTCAACTATCAAATACTTGATGAACAAACCCTCAGTAAATGGGAGAATAATCAGATGGTTATTACTTCTCCAAGAATTTAATGTGACCATAATAGATAATCCTAGGAAATTCAATGTAGTTGCAGACTTTCTATCCCAGATAAAATAAGATAATGGAGATTGTACTCTTGTATAGGATGAATTTCCAGATAAAAACTTATTCGTTGTCTTCATTAAAACACCTTGGTTTGCAGACATTGCCAATTACTTAGCCACCTCTGAGCTTTCATTGGACTTTACATCAAAACAAAAGAAATGCCTCATTCGAGAAAGTTCTCACTTCAAATAGATTAATGGCATGTTATTTCGATGTGGCCCTGACTTGGTCCTGCGACATTGCATCAGACCAGATGAAACATACATCATCCTCAGAGCTTGCCATGACGATCCATCTAGTGGACACTACTCTACCAAGAGGACTTCCCATAAAATCTTAGGTGTAGGATTTTATTGACCCTCTATGTACAAGGATGCAAAGAACTATATTCGCCGTTTTGATGAATGCCAGTGAGTGGGAAGACCTACAACATCCAACGAAATGCCTCTGCAGCCACAAGTGGTTTTTGAACCATTTGAAAAATGGGGTTTGGATTTCATTGGTCCTATAGATCCCACTTTGGAAGGAAAAGAATATATTTTGGTCTATACGGACTATCTGACCAAGTGGGCAGAAGTCCAAGCTTTGAAAGTTGCTAGAGAAGAATAGGTTACAGACTTTCTGTATAATAGGATTTTTCTCAGATTTGGAGCCCCTAGGTCAATTGTCACAGACCAAGGACCCCAATTTATGTCTAAGGTTTTGTTAGCTTTTACTAATCATTTCCATGTGAGCCATAAAAAGTCATCACCCTATCACCCACAAGCAAATGGTCAAGTAGAAGTCACTAATAGGGAGTGTTGTGTGGTTACACAACACGCCCCATTTTGACTTGATAAAACAGGGACCCAACCTTTTCTTGCTGCTTTGGCTTGTTGTTTTCTGCTTTGGGCGGTTTGGTAAAATTAGTCATGCATGTAACCCTGAAAGAGGGTAGATAGGTCACCATGATGAGGTCATTTTTGAAAGTTAGTATTTCACATTATTAACCTCATGGTCAGAAAGTGCATAAAATTCTATGCAAGTTTGCCTATTAGATCACCCCAAAATTGTCTAAGAGGAGAAAGTTATGTTGAGTCAACGATTGGTCAAACTAGATATTTCGAGGGAGGGGTCATATTTCAAATGTCAGTCATATTAGTTTAGATCACCCTGATATAATTTTATCACCTGATAATCACTTGGTCCATGAAGTGCAAACATCAATTTTAAATAAAGAGCTGATATCTTCTCGTCAAACGACTTCATATATCCTGCGGGGGGTCATATTTTAATATCCATCATCTTACAAATATCACCCTCTTCGCAAATATCACCCTATACCAATATGATAGTGACGTCATCCAAGTCCAATGAATGAAGAAATCATGTTGATGATGATGTCATTGTTCTATTCTACCCCGCGAAGGTATATATCCGATGCTCATCATATTCCTTAAACATGATGGTGACGTCATTAAAACGTAGCTATCAAATGAAGTTGCCAACACGGTGACATCACCCTGATCTTTTCTGAGGTGGTCATTTTATATGCAAGGTCATATTTTGAACATCCCCTAATCTTAGTTTGATGACCTGATATACACGTGGTCAACGTTGACCACATCAACTGATTCTTTTGCATTTTGTTTTGCCGCCCAAAGGCGGGGGGTCATTTTATCCAAAGGGGGTCATATTTTGAATATCACTTGATCTTTTTAAGATCACCCCCTCCCTGTTTCCTAACATTAAATACACTTAAATGCGGTAGATAGACTCCCGCCGATTACAGATACGAATCAAACACTTGGCATCATCCATGGATTTCCTGCAGAAGATCAATGGATTTGATCAACCCAACGTAGTTTTACCCTAATTTTCCCTACGGATAAATTTAAAGGTTATTTTCATTTACCTTGCAAAAAAATGAGAAATTATAGAGCAGAGAAGTCAAACCCTCATACAGCTACCTGTCAATAGATTAGATCCTTCAGCGTAACGGAACGTGTGATCTTCAGTATTCATAGCCCTCTTCCGTAATCAGTCATCTAATCTAGGAGGAAAGCACTATCAGGTAAGTAACTGAAAACCCTCCTGCTGTCATTTTTGCATGTTCAGGTAGAGTATTTATGTTTTCTTGTGGTTCAGCTCTATGGGTATGCATATCATGATGAAGTAAAGAATAGTAGATAGAGTATGCATGATGCTGTAGAAGTGCATAATGTTGTATGAATGCATGTGGACATTGTAAGGTAAGACAAATCATGTTTGTTGCAGGAATCCATGGCGGATCTTAGAAGGAATAGGTCTGACTCAGATTTTCTCAAGCCTATGTTTGTTCAGCCTGAGGGGGTACAGTTTAAGTATGGCGTCATTGGTGACACCCACCAAGGAAATATGGACCTGGCTACATGGTCAGCAAGAGTAGATCATGATAAGGATAATCCCATTCTGGATGGGGTATATGTTTTAGGAATGTGGTATGCAGCTAGCTTTCCGTATGCCATGGATACCCCAGAGCTGGTAGTCGAATGTGCCAGGAATTATAACCCTGAGACCAGGCGGGTGGAGAAACATGGAAGAATATATGCTAACTTTTCAATCAAGGACATCACCACCACTTTTAATCTGCCAGTTGGAAAGAAGGTGGTCAGTGTAGACTTACGCAAGCTGGAAACAAAGTACAATAATAATAAAAAGAATGCAATGAAGAGGATGTATCAATGGAGGTCAAAGAGTAGCACCTACACTGCATCAGCCAAATTGCCCGTACATTTATACAAATTTGATTTTGATGATGAATACCAGTATATGATTGCCTTGCTGAGTAGGATAACAGGTAAACCTCATGCTGGGAATTTTGAGAATTAGATGTTTGGAATCATCTAGATGGTCCTGTATGTAGATAATAGGCCATTATGGGCCAAGATCATTAGTGAGGCACTGGATGAAGGGATAAGGAACCTGGGAGGCCAAACATGCTTGTTTTATATGACCTCATATGTGGTGAATTCATGTGCTTATAAGGGAACCTTTAATGCCTTGAAGATAGTGGGTAAAGCTGGTGGTGATGTAGATGATGCACACATATGGGATCATTATCCCCAACTACAGAGAAAAGATTACCTCCTGGACTACAAACTAGTAAATGATGCATTCTCTATGCATCTGGTCAGAACCATGGAAGAGGACAGAACCAAGAGGCTGAGCATGGAAGCTCAGGAAGTTGTTTATAGACATGGGGCCTGGTTTATCCAATTTGCCACCTTTTCATACATCAAGATAGAGGGATTTGAAGGACAACCTCTTATGCTGCCAAGATACCCTACTGATGGGGTTGTCTTGATGGAATTTCTTAGATAGGTGTCTACCATAGTTGAAGCATATAAAGCACAAAAGAAGATACCTCCGGTGTTATTTCCAGTGTCTATGGGTTGGTATATGTGCTTAGACTCAGAAAGCATAAAACATGTCATGTGAGGGCTAAAACTAATGTATCTGTAGCCATTTCCCTTGGCCAGATCTTATGATCCCTATGGGAGGATGCAGAAAATAGTAGGAAAACTGATACATCAGAAGCATCTAGAAGATTTCTGGACTGACTGTGAGGATGAAGCTGAGGTGAGGAGAAGGAAGTACCAGAGACTCACCTAGAACCAAATAAATACCTTTGACTGCATCCCGATGCCAGCACAGCTAAAGAAGGATGATGGAAAGATTATGTCCAATGAATATGAGGACAAAAAGGTGTATAATGACACCATACCAACCCCTGATCTTACACAGTCGGAGGATATATCCCTAGACCAGCTGACAGGTGGGGTGATACAATTAACCCAGGCTTGGGTGGATGAGGAGATAAATAGATTGAAGAAAAGGGGCATTGCCCTTACAGTTGATGCCAAGAAGAAGAGGCAAGAAATAGTTGATGAGGAATATGATGACTTCCTCAGTGAGAACAGAAAGTCTAATGGGGAGAGATTGCCCACATAAAAACAAAAGAAAGGTCCCCCTAGAGGTAAGAAAACTGAAGATGAACCAAAGGGGGTGATAATTGAAAGGATTGCCACACCGGCTGCAAGTGCATCTACATCAGCTCAAGCATCCACATCATCTACACAGCCTCTGATTGAAAAGCCAAAGACTAAGAGGATTTTGAGGCCAACTGTTGAAACTACAGAAGTGCAAATGGAGGGCCAAGCCTTACATCAGGAAGTGTGAGAAAGCATCCCTTTGGAAGAAGAGTAGGTAAATAAGGAACCTGTAGGTGATGACCTGATAATGGCCAGTAAGAAGAGAAGGGCGATGTTGCTGACGTCACCACCAAAGAAGAAAAGAACATCCATGAGGGGGGATATCCAGGCTAACCCTATTGTAGTGAGAGGAGTTGGTGGTGAAGTATTCAGGAAGGAACTGCAACATGATGTTCTGCTTCCCACCATAATAAAGTTTAAAACTGAGAAGGTAGAGGAATAAACTAGAGAAGTATTCAAAGCAAGTCAGGGTGGTCCTTTCTCTTTGGAAGACACCATAGACTTATCTGATGATGAAGTCGTTCAAAGTGTGACTTCTCAATGAATGGAGACTCTCGCCTCCAGAACTTGTATGATTCCTCATGGGACCCCATTAGCACAGATGGTGGTGTTGGAAGAAATAAGGCAAATAAGGGAAGAAGTAAAATAAAGTACCCCAGAGAGGGCAACCCAACAGATAGGGCTTGATAAGTTGGTTGAGAAGGTGACTAGCCCTGCCATTGTAGACTTAACATACAAGGGTGATGTAAGCTCCAAGGATAAAGCAAGTGCACCTAATGAAACATAGAAGATTGAAGTGGCTAAGCAGGTAGAAAAGGAAAGCATTGCTCTTGATATGGGTTAGCAACAACATGAGATACTCGCAGAGCCAAAAATAGTGGAAGTTCAACAGAAGAGTGGGGGTGATAAAGATACATCAAGTGCTGCTGCTTCTCAGACTCAGGAAGATCCGGGAGATGCCTCAGAAGCAAAAGATAAATTAGGTCATGAGGACCCCAAGCCACAGGATATTGATGCATCATGTACAGAACAAGAAATGACCCAAGATTGGGGTGTTGCACAAGGTCAACACACACGGACATCCACAAATGTCAATATACCTCAGGATGAGGAAAACAATAAAGTAGATGAAAGTCAGAAGGAGGGAGTGCAAGATTAGATGTAGGATCAAAATGTGGACATTCCACAGGATCCTCCTTTGCAAAAGGGAGCCCCTCAGTAAGAAGAAATGCAACAAGATCCCCCTCATGAAGAACTACATGAGGAAGAAATTAAGAAAGTGCCTTCACCAAGAATAGAAGTAGAAACTAGAGAGTAGGATAGACATGATGTTGATAAAGAACATCAAGGGTTTGGAGATGATGTGCCTCAATGGCTAGAGAGAGAAATAGGCATGGAACAAGGGTCTAAAATTTAGGAATTTGATGTTTCCACCTTGTTTGCTGAAACAATGATGAAGCCAAAGAGGAAGGCCAGATTGACATCAGCCATAAAGAGAGATCCTACTATAGGCAGAAGGACTGCACAGGTAGCACCTCCCACGGTTGAGAAAGAGAAGGGCAAGATCACCCTAGAAGAGTTCCAA
Organism: Cunninghamia lanceolata; assembly: GCA_027924645.1. Classification (NCBI taxonomy): domain Eukaryota; kingdom Viridiplantae; phylum Streptophyta; class Pinopsida; order Cupressales; family Cupressaceae; genus Cunninghamia; species Cunninghamia lanceolata. Next base: position 9,886,069 of record BSBN01000082.1, read on the forward strand.
ATCACAACTGTTGATTTGGGTTTTGCCAATGAGGACCAAGAGGGTTAGGAAGGAAAGGATATTATTGATTCTTTGACCCAAAGGGTAAAGAAGGAGAAAGAGAAAAATAAAAAGAATAAGGAGCACATTGCTTAGTTACATTCTTACATAAAAGGATTAATTAACCCTGATAATACACCAGTTGATCCGGTAGTCCCATTGACTATTATATCCCAGGAAGAGGTCACCAAGTTGGACCTAATGAGACATGAGGCAATGATCATGGAGAAATGGATGTTGTCAGCTCTCACTGGAGTTGAGGATGTTTTGAGAACCTCCCTACAGAGGTGGAATTCTTTGAGTAGTTTGAAAAGAAAGGTAGATAAAATGCAAAATGAAACAAGAAAAAGATCATTCCAATTGGAAAAGGACCTGAATGCTCTAAATGAAATGAAAAGAATTGATCCACAAGTCCTGATAAGAAGATATCAGGTTTGAATGTGATATCTTGAAGAAATGTAGTGGCAAGCTCAGGGATGTAAGTATAAAGATGCACAACATGATGGCATACAAAGCAAAGATCCTTGAGGCTCTAGAGGGTAAAATAGAGGGAAAGATTGAAAATCAGGATGCAGACTTTGCTATCAAGGCTCTACATGATAATTTCAAGTCCGTAGCAGATGACCCCCTCACCTACCTGATAGAGGAAGTGATGGATAAAATCATGAGGATAAAATTCAAGGTAGAAACATACAATGAGACTTTGAATAGCAGAAAAGGTAAGATGGAGGCTCTCAAGGCTAAGTTCTAGTCTCATAAGCATGCCATAACAAAATCCAGAATCCAAGATGGGGGAGAGGTGGATAAAATAGTACAAACATATGAACACATCAGGATGGCGATGAAGGTCCACATACAGGAGGATGCATACCAAAGTGACAATAATGCTAAAAGTGATGAGGATGAGGAGACAATGCTAAAGAAGAAGAAAATGAAGAAGAGGAACCTGAAGAATGAATGAAGATGCATCACCAAGCGAACATATGCATGAGATACTCATCAATAATGAGTCATACAGATGGTTACCAACTGGCAACCTGTGCCATGGGGAAGAGTTGACTAAGTCATAGGGTAATTGTCAACCATTGATCTTAATAGATAAATCTTGACCATTGGTCAATTGTATTTGCCTCCTCACCTTATTCTATAAAAGGTGCAGGGGTGCAATATTTTGAAGATTCAGAAATTAATTGAAATTTGATTGCTGAAATTTTAGGACTCATTTCAAAGTTGTTGTAAATGTACATGTTATGCATACTGAATGAAAGAGAGGCATATTTGATTACAAATTGTCATAAATCTTGAGTAATCTATGTTTGAAATCTGGATATATGCTTTGATTAGTTGCGTCCCTTGGAGTGCTTTTCAGTCTGCATGTGTTGTTTTCATTCCTAATCCCTTTGAAGTTAGCATCAACCATATCTAGCTGTGGAACATCCTGGTGACCTATGGTTTGATTTCTTCTCTTCATGAATGTATCTTGTATGTATGTGATCTAATGACTAAAGATTCACTAAAAGTAGAAGCATTGTTTTAAATTTATTTCAATTTCATAACAGATCATCACTGCAAATAATAGAGAATCAAAAGCAAATAACATGAAATATGCAGATATCCCATAGATAATTGAAAAATACAGAGCATATTTAGAGTAAAAGCATATCGAATTGACAAATATCATGCAAATTCAGACAAATATCCATGAGATAAGTGCAAATATCCACTTATAGACTCATCATTTAAAGAGATTTGCAGTGTAGAAGAAAGAACAAGTTCATGATGATCAATGATTAGAAGAATTGATCAAACTTGCACATATATCAGATATCTTTGAAAATAGAGTAGAAATAACCTCTCTGTGGAGTAACTTTTACAGGAAATGGTATAATACTGATCATCCATACAAATGTAAGACCCCTTGATATGGAAAATAGCATGTCACATCAACCTCTGAGTAATGTCAGATGATCATGACTTGATCAACAGAGACTTGGAGTCCTCAACTTATCCTAAGTTGATCGTACTTTACAAGATAATAAAGGTTTGTTGTGTAAATTTTTATGCATGTTGTTATGACTAACAATCATCATCAACAGGGAGCTCGAAAATATCCTAACAAAATAAGTTTCATCAGGAAGAAGGGACTGGGCCAGAAAATTACCTAAAGCTATTTGGGCTTACAACACAACTTGGAAATCCACCACTGTAATGTCCCCATTTTTAGGTTCTCTTGCAGTTTAATCAAAGCTGACTTTCTAGGTTGGTGATAGCATAATCAGAGGAATAGTTTGATGTCACCAGGGTGTTTGGATGATCCAATGGAGATGGTTGACACTTTCTGGAGGGATTTTGAACAACTTGTCCATACTTACTATTTATAGTAAGTGCTTGCATGTCATTAATCTTTCTGGGTTTTTTTGGGTTTGTTCTCTTTGTTCTCCGGTGGTCACTGCTATTTTTAGTAAGTGGCAGTTTGGTGCTATTTGGGTGACTTGGTAGTTGGTTGTTGGTTCTCATAGACATTGCACTGAGCTCAAAGTTATCAGATGGTTTGTGGATCCAAGTGGCACCCTCTGAGTTGGCTCAGTTTGCTTATGGCCGTTACTTACTATTTTTAGTAAGTTTGGGATTAGCATCAGAATGAGATTTTGAGATTGGGGTTGGATTCATCTTGTCAAGACCTTTCCAACGAGCTATAGATCATTGGTTTTTGACATCATCTTGGCCTCCATTTTAAAGTCCATAAATTAAACATTATTATTTAATATTGGACCTTGGTGCCTAGGATCAACAACTTAATGTTGTTTTAAAAGAGGGGACTTTAGGGGTGATGTTGAGAAAAAAATTAAAGAGAATTATAATATTTTAAAATGTATTTTCCCTCTCATGTTTTATCCCATATGAAAGAGGATTTTAGAGACTCCAAGTTGGAAAAGTATAAAAGGAGGAAAAGTGCTCTCATTTGGACAGGCTTGGATTATTATTTTCTTCTCTCTTTGAGATTTCCCCTTGCTAAGGTTTGGGAGCTTTGGCTCTCGGGTTTGAGGATTCAAACCAGAGGCTCTTGGAGATGAAAACCTCCCTAAGTAACGGTATCCCACAGGTGTGAAAGATCACCCAATGGTGCCTTCTATGGTGAATGCATCCAGTATTCACAGTTGTGCTGAAATGGAGTCCGATAGATGAGATTTGTTGAGGTTTACTGAGCATATCTTTTGCAGATGTATTGAAGGGTAGCAAAGGCATATTTTCAGCTATTGATTTTAGTGTTTATGTGAGTTTCTTGGAGCAGTCATACTCTTATCTTGGCTGGCCGTACCCCTTTGAGTAGGCCATACCATAATGGGTGGTATTTGTGGGTGTTTTTGGAGCTGTTTACTTATATTCTTGGTCGCCCAACTCTCACATCAGTCTACAACAAGTTTACTATCAAGATACAGAGGTTTGGGAAGTGTTTGATTGCTATTCATGATCGGCCATGGATGTACACTTGGTATAGAAGACGTGGGATTTACAGAGGGCTCTTACCTTTCATTTGCAACCTTGTATGAGGTCTCATTGAGGTGTCTAGAGCCTTATCACTTGTTGATAACATTGTATTGACATTCCATATCATTTATTGGAAGGTCTTGAGTGTTTTCTAGCCATACCCATTGCTGGTCCAGCTACAACATAAATATCAAAGTGTAAAACTTGACATGGGTATGTAATGATAACTAATATTTATGGATTTGATGATTTGGGTCATTGTTTGTTTGTGCAAATTCATTGTACTTTTTCTGGGTTTTTTATATATGCAATATATTGTGTGCTCTGACACCACATCTGCAGGAAAACATAAAACCCCTTCTACATCTTCTATCTATCTGAAAGATCACACAATAATAATAATAAAATATCACACAAAAGATTTTAAAAAATACAAACAAGTATGGCACATTACAGTGGTATCAGATCTATGATCTTGCCATCCTATGAGGTTGAATAGACATATAGCTTAGCTTTGCATGTGAGTGATCAGCACTTGCATGAGTACACATATAGGTTTTCCAGGTCGATCCTTTTACAAGTATAGATATAGTAGTGATAGAAGAAATGGGTGACAGGAAAGGTGACGAACCTAGCTTGCGTGAGCTCTTGAATGCACTCACCTGAGAGATGAGGGTGTCTCAACAGGAGTTGAGAGAATCACACATGAAGATAACACAGGTCCTTTGACAGTTGCATGATGATGAAGATGAGGCCTCAGTTACGCATAGGAGGGCTTCACAGTTTATAGCGGGTGACAGACTTGGTATCTCTACATTTGCTCGCAAGAACCAAGTTCCTGAACAGGATCCCACAGAGGCAGAGTTTTAGGAGGAGATTCTGAGGGATTGGAGAGCGTCCAGTGAAGAGTTCAGAGCCAAGTTGACATTTGCCGAGTACTCTCACATCAAGATAAAGACTAGACCCTGCAGGGGAGGTAGACCTCAGAACCAAGAGTTGCAGAGGAAAGTGAGCAAGAATCACATGAGAAGACAAGGCCTATGCTTCTCTTGCAAAGAATTTTGGGAGCCTAACCACTAATGCATAGATAAGAGGGACACACAAATTGATGTTGGTTTGGCAAATGAGGTTACTTTCAGCACTCAAGAGGTTGTTATCAACCCTGATAACAGTTCTAATTTTTATGACAACAGTAATTCTCCTGAGTATAGTAGTGATTTAAATGTTATGGCACAAGAGGGGGTTGTAAACAATACTTCTATTGTTGGCATGCAAAATATGAGTATCAAACATGAGGAAAACCATGAGGATACAAGCCATAACAGTTCTAAATTTTGTGACAGCAGTCTGATCAGTTTGCATCAGCATGAAGATACTGCTATTACACATGATGATGTTGGTTGTGTGGACTCATCCAATGCAGACACTCCAGTTTCGGGTGATAGCGATACAATAGGTGTGGGGGATTCATGCTGCAATGAATTTGATTTGGTAAATCAGACTTTAGATGATGTGAACAAATCAGAAAATTTACTTGTTAATGACGAGTCCCAGGATAGCTCTTTGGATGAGCATGTGTCTACTTTGGAGGTAGCAGTGAGCATTGATGATGTCCAATTAGCATCTTTAATTGTGTCATTGGAGCCATCTCATGAGGTACATAACAACAGTACCTTTATTGAGGAAGTGTGCAGAACTGATAGCACACATGAGGATGCTTATCAATTAGTGAGTGATAATGATTCAGCCTCTTTCCATAGTGTAGCTTACAAATCAGAAGATTTGTGTGGAGATGTTTCATCACAAGGGTATCATTATTTGACTAGGCAATTTAAGGTTAATGACAATATGATTGCTACAACTTTGGAGCATTTTGATGTTGTGAGACAGATGTTGGCAACCTATGGTTGGAGTACTCTTGAGATGGATGAACATGATGATAGAGGACTTTCCCTTGCTGATTTTCAGGCACTTAGAGATGTAGTTGGGATAATGAAGAATAATTACCTACATCTGTTATCAGATAGAGATCATCTTCTCAGGCTTGACGGTATTTACCATGATGCTCTAAGGGGAAAGGAAGAGGAGGTTGATGAGCTCACCTATGAGCTTGAGGTTACCATAGACTCTTTGAAGAGCACTCAAATAGCCCTTCAAGAGTCAAAGCTGTGGATAGATGAGCTTACCGTGGAGTTGATCTTGGAGCAGTCTTCATCATCTACAGAAACAATTTAGATACCTATGTCAGCAAGTGGTGATGAGCATACATCCACGGATGGTGGTAATGAGTATGTGGAGGATGTGGCTATATCCCTTTCAATTACTGGTGTGGGTGACACAGATGGGATGATTGTTTTGGATGAGTGTAGCAGGGAACAATATGTCACACTAGGTGTTCCTGAGGTTAGTCCTATTTCAGGTGATGCAGAGCATATGATTGATGACCTTTGCAGTGTAGTAGTGAATTTTCCAGAGAGTTGTGTGATAGATCACCACACTATTTCATCATTTTCACAGGAGATATGCAGGGCATCATCCAGTGGAGTGATCGGTCCTCATGTTGATTTGTTTCCCTCTCTTGGAAGCAAATTAGAGTCTACATCCCATGCAACTAATTTTGATCAACAACTTATTGAGCCACAGAGATGGAGAGATCAGCTGGAGGTTACTGGAGAGAAGGTTGATTCAACCTTATCTCGTTTAGATTGCACTCATAGGAATGTTGAGAACCTTCTTTGGACAGTAGAGTTGGAGGAGAGACGGTATGGGGTCTTGGCTGGTACTCACATTCATGATTTGCAATTCATTAGGAGTGCTTTGGAGGAGGTAAAATCAAAATATCTCTAATTGTATCATGATAGGGAGTATTCTATTGGGTACACAGAGAAGGCTGCTAGAGTATCTACCCAAGTAGCTATTCAGGATCGGAGACGTGAGCCATATTCTGATCCAGGTGATGTGAGTGAAAAGGAGTGTGTTCCCTATGACTATGTCGGTCAACTGTTGACACAGGTAGGTGCTTTTTATTCTGACTGCATAGTGAAGAGTGCTCATCATTTCTCCTTTAGTCCACACATAGATGACCTAATGATGTGTGAGTGTGGATTGGCTTAGGATTTATACCATCCATTATGGGATGAAGGGTTGCCATCTACAGAAGGTGGAACTAGAGATTGTAGGTGGCTAACTCAGATACATTCAGAGGATTATTTGTAGAGTCAGAGATCAGATTACCATCATGGTGATATGTATCAGACAAAGTTTGTAGCTTCTTGGTCTCCTAAATTTCCATTGGAGACATGGCTTTTGAGAGGTTGCAGTGTCAGTAAGCATGATGGCATGTTTAGTCTTTATAGCAGTGATGGAGGAGAGTTTATTCATTCCCTTGTTCTGAGAGGAACAGTTTCATATCTTCTAGCACCAATGTTGTGTAGTCAGTACATCCATAGGAGTTTTGCAGAGGATAGAGGGGAATGTTGTGGTTTAGACACTTTGAGGGTCAATTTCCTCTTCATGGTTGATGGATGTGAGGTTCTAATGTGTTGGGATCCAGGTGGTGATAGGTTTGGCATGACAATTCAGTTGGATTCTGAGGTGTTGCTTCACCACTCTCTACATGGTGAAGGTTTTATCAGAGTAGCATAGCGTCGATGTGGTGGTTCTATGCTGAGAATAACTTGGGACCCTCAGATCATTTTTGGTTTCAGTTGGGTTCAGTCTGTTGGTTGGAGGTTGTATTGGCATTGCTTTAGGACAAGCAATCTTTGGGAAGGGTGGACTGTAATGTCCCCATTTTAAGGTTCTCTTGCAATTCAGTCAGAGCTGACTTTCTGGGTTGGTGACAGCATAATCAGAGGAATATTTCAATGTCACCAAGGTGTTTGGGTGATCCAATGGAGATGGTTGACACTTTTTGGAGGGATTTCGAACAACTTGTATGTACTTACTATTTATTGTAAGTGCTTGCATATCATTAATCTTTCTGGGTTTTTTTGTGTTTGTTCTCTTTGTTCCTCGGTGGTCACTACTATTTTTAGTAAGTGGCAGTTTGGCATTGTTTGGGTGACTTGGCAGTCAGTTGTTGGCTCTCATAGACATTGCACTGAGCTTAGAGTTATCAGATGGTTTGTGGATCCAATTGGCACCCTCTGAGTTGGCTCAGTTTGCTTATGGCCATTACTATTTTCAGTAAGTTCAGGATTAGCACCAAAACAAGATTTTGAGAGTGGGGTTGGATTCGTCATGTCAAGACCTTTCTAACGAGCTATAGATCATTGGTTTCTAACATCATCTTGGCCTCTGTTTTAAAGTCTGTAAATTAAACATTATTATTTAATATTGGACCTTGGTGCCCAGGCTGAACAACTTAATGTTGTTTTAAAAGAGGGGACTTTAGGGGTGATGGTGAGACAAGAATTAAAGAGAGTTATAATATTTTAAAATGTATTTTCCCTCTCATGTTTTATCCCATATGCAAGAGAATTTTAGAGACTCCAAGTTGGAAAAGTATAAAAGGAGGAAAAGTGCTCTCATTTGGACAGGCTTGGATTATTATTTTCTTCTCTCTTTGAGATTCCCCTTACTAGGGTTTGGGATCTTTGGCTCTAGGGTTTGAGGATTCAAACCAGAGGCTCTTGGAGATGAAAAACTCCCTGAGTAGTGGTATCCCACAGGTGTGAAAGGTCACCCAACGGTGCCTTCTATGGTGAATGCATCCAGTGTTCATAGTTGTACTGAAATGGAGTCTGACAGATGAGATTTGTTGAGGTTTACTAAGTATATCTTTTGCAAATGTATTGAAGGGTAGCAAAGGCATATTTTCAGCTATTGATTTTGGTATTTATGTGAGTTTCTTGGAGCAGTCGTACTCTTATATTGGCTGGTCGTACCCCTTTGAGTAGGCTGTACCATAATGGGTGGTATTTGTGGGTGTTTTTGGAGCTGTTTACTTCTATTCTTAGTCGCCCAACTCTCACACCAGTCTACAACAAGTTTACTATCAAAATATAAAGGTTTGGGAAGTGTTTGATTGCTATTCATGATCAGCCATGGCCATACACTTGGTATAGAAGACGTGGGATTTACAGAGGGCTCTTACCTTTCATTTGCAACCTTGTATGAGGTCTCATTGAGGCATCTAGAGCCTTATCACTTGCTGATAACATTGTATTGACATTCCATATCATTTCTTGGAAGGTCTTGAGTGTTTTCTAGCCATACCCATTGATGGTCTGGCTACAACAGAAATATCAAAGTGTAAAACTTGACACGGGCATGTAACGATAATTAATATTTGTGGATTTGATGATCTGGGTCATTGTTTGTTTGTGCAAATTCATTGTACTTTTTATGGGTTTTCTATATATGCAATATATTGTGTGCTCCGGCACCACATCTGAAGGAAAACATAAAACCCCTTCTGCATCTTCTATCTATCTGAAAGATCACACAATAATAATAATAAATTATCACACAAAAGATTTTAAAAAATACAAACAAGTATGGCACATTACAACCACTGGTCTTACTCCTTACAAGTTGGTCTTTGGGAAGAAACCTCTTTTGCCCATTGAATTTGAACTTCAAACTTTGAGAACAACAATGGAGTTAGATTTAGACCTCGATTGGGCTCAAGTAGAGAGTCTTGCAGCTTAGTGAACTAGATGAACTTCGCTTAGAAGCTATCCATCAAAATGAGTTAGATCAACAACAACAAAAGGCCTAGCATGATAAACACATCAAGGAAAGAGAATTCCATGAGGGAGATTGGGCATTGCTATTTGATTCTTGATACACAGACCAAAAAAGAAAACTCAAAACTCATTAGTTGGGTCCATATGATATTTCTAAAGTATTCCCAAATGGAGCAGGGCAGCTCAAACCCATTGATGGTGATTCTTGAACTCTCTTAGTCAATGGACATCAACTCTGGATCTACCATAAACCTATCAACAAAGAGGAGTTTACTTGACTAGTAGAAATGCAAGGAGAAACTCAATGTGTTGATTTTGCTTCGACCGAAACAATATGAGGAGTAGATAAATTCTTTAAAAATAAATAAATAATAATAAAAATGTTTTGTGTGTATATGCATTTAGGAAACATTTATTCATATGTTCATCTTTGTAAGTTTGTCTAAATTTCATCACTGTTTTGTAGGGTTTCATCTCTGAAAAGTGCTACAAATTCTGGCACATCTTCCAATGATGCTCCAGAACTTGTTGTTTGAACAAGAACCATGCCCTCGTTATGTTCCTTCATTCTGGCTGCATCTTTCACCGATGCTCCAGAACTTTGTTCGTGCATTCTAGCTGCATCTTTTAGTGATGCTCTAGAACTTTGTTCATGCATTCTGGCTGCTTTTAGCGATGCTCTAAAACTTTGTTCCTGCATTCTAGCTGCATCTTTCAATGATGCTCTAGAACTTTGTTCCTACATTCCATATCCATCTTTCAGCAATGCTCCGGAACTTTGTTCCTGCATTTCGGCTACATCTTTCAGCGATGCTCCAAAACTTTATTCCTACATTCCAATTGCATCTTTCAGCAATGCTCCATAACTTTGTTCTTGCATTCCAGCTACATCTTTCAGCGATGCTCTGAAACTTTGTTCCTGCATTCCAGCTGCATCTTTTAGCGATGCTCTGGAACTTTGTTCTTGCATTTCGGCTGCATCTTTTAGCGATGCTCCAGAACTTCATCCCTTCAGTTTGCTGCATCTTGTTGTGATGCTCTAGAATTTTGTTCATATCTTGTATATCTATTCCTTCAACATCTTCCTCTACCATGGTGAGCTTGTGATTCTCTTCTGTGTAAATGTTCCTCCATTCTTAAAACACACCCATTGTCACCCCCACAATACAATATGTTAAGCCATCATGAGTTTGTTATTTCCTACCATAATAAATAATATTATTATGGAGACCTATCGTCATAATAAATTTATTTTGTCTGAATCAAATGGTACTGCCACCTAGGATGCTTTTATGTTAGCATAAATAAGCAACTTTCAAATCAATGACGGAATAGAAGGTACATACATCTTTTATTTTAAATAGATAATTTATTGTGAATAAAAATAGATAAATTGGCATGAACCCTTTTCTTTTCCAAAATTGGTAAATGTGTGAACTATTTCTTCACTGGAGAAGGTGGCATCTCGCTCACTCTATCCCATGCAATGTCATAATTAACTGCTAAGAAGCCAAGTACCTTGAATCATGTCTTGTCTTATCAACATTGCTGAAGTACAAGTGGCCTTAAAAACTATATTTTCTTTAATTTACCTATCAGTTGCTTGAGCAATTTTATTATTTTGGAGTGCCACGATATTTTAGTAGTCATTGAGCAATATTACCAATAAGGAATAGAATGGGAGGAGCCAAACGCAAGTCTAAGGTAGCTTCACTAGAGAAATTGTTAGCATTAGGGAATATTTCAGAGCTATTTTAGAGGGTAGGATGGCTGGAGTTTATAAAGAAATTTGAGGGACATCATGCATAGCTAGTCAAGGAATTTGCCAAGAACTTTGTAGGTGGCTAGTCAATTGTGTGCAGGAAGAAATTCAAGGTGAGTCCCTGAATTATCTCTAAATTATTTGGTGTTGGGAATGAAGGTGTTAATTTATCAGAAACCATAAACACTTCCTATCAGAAAATGATAGAACTTTTTGCATGGGAAGGGGAACCTCACCCATTGCTAGTTATACGCACTAGGAAAACCAAGGGGTTCCACAAAATATCTATTGCAGAACTATGGTGAACATCAATTGCATGGATTATTAAATACTTCACATGTGAAGGGCAATACGCCACTATAGTTGGTACCCCCTTTTGGCTGCTCATTCATCTGTGCCATGGCTTGGAAAACCTTGAATTAAGGGTTAACATTCCTGCCTTCCTCCATGATTCCCTTGTTAGTATGATAGAGTAGTTCAAGATAGGGTCTAGGCCTTTGAAACATCATGGTCTTGTTCATTTAATTTACAAATATCACTTCCATAAGAAAAGAAAACTAGATGCAAAATGGTAGAAGTTTCTGCAGAAATTCGAGAACCCTAAGCCCTCAAGGCAATTCAAAGAAGGTGAGTCGTTTGGTGTGGCAACCCAAAATTTAAGAGAACTCTCCTTTGTACCTCAAAATTATAGGCAAGCTCCTAGAGACGAGGCACTAAAAAATCTAGTAAGTCTCTTAGACCCTGAAGAGAGACCAAAATCACATAATGTGCTTGAAACCCTAGAGAAACAAGAAAATGTGGATTTAGTAGATTCAGACGAGGAATATATTTAGCCCCGTAAAAAGGAGAAGAGGCCTAAAATGAAACTACAAAAACCTCCTCCTCCAAGAAGGAGCAAATGACTGGCCACTGAATCTAGTTGTGCCGCAGCCTGGGAATTACCCCTATTCCTAAGAAAAAGAGATGGAAGAGATAGCCTTGTGAAAAAGTAGCCTAGCCAAATGAAAATGTATCTCAGCCCTGTGAAAATGTAGCTCAAACCCTGGAAAGTGATAAACCCCTTGAATCTAAACAAGGAATTGTCCCGTTTAGTGAAGAACAAAAAGAAATAGGAGAAGAAGAACAAGAGAGAACAAGTGAACAAATGCCCAATTAGGTTCTAATTGAAGAAGAAGAGGGTCATGAATATGAGTTTGTAAAAATAATTCCTCCCTCACAGCAAGCAGTGGGCACTCAAGAAATTAATACAGTGCCTGAGATGAAACAATTATCTCCTTTACATAATGTTAGTGACATGGAATAGGGTCCATTAAAAGAAACTAATGAAGAACATTTGTCCAACAGTGAAGTAGAAATTTTTATTTCCACCCTTTCTACAAATGCAGAGGATAACAAAAATGACTATATGACACTAGAGATAGAGGAATTGAGAGCAGAAATTATTCAATTGAAACATAAATTGCAATAGTGTGAGGAACAGATAAACAGACAACAACAAGAGATTGAGAAACAAATAGAACTTTTGGAACAGAGAGATCAAACCATTAAGGAATTACAGTCCCAATTGCAACAAATTGAAAAAAAAGATAAAAAGTGTTTGGCCAGTTTATCTGAAAAGGATAAACAAATTAAGAATTTAACCTTCAATTTGGAGCAATGTTTGAAAACATTTGCAGAGGAACAAGAAAAACAAAAATTGGAATTGAATAAATCTTTTGAGTAGAACTATTGAATTGGAACATGATTTACAGGAAGTCAATGTCAGGCCAACTATGGAGTCAAAAGAAATTCAAACCGAGCCAACTAAGATGGAGTAGTTTCAAATCCACATTCCTCCCATGTTGACCAAATGGATAGAGAAATGCTATTTTCTAAGACAATCTAGGGCTGAAAATACTAGACTTAAAAAGGAAATGGTATTGTTAAAGGAATCATATGACAGGTTGTATCAAGCCAAGATAGATGCATGTAAAATTGGAGAACTACTGTTGGCCAGTAGGAAACCATCCAAATTGTACTCTATGTTTCTTAATGAATAGCTATTAAGATGGAAGCTCTTAAGAATTTCTTACAACTTGCCACATGACCCAGATGATCAACAGTTCCTAGAAGCATTTAAAGAAGCACCTCCTGTTCAGAAAAATTTGTTATGTGAATTTTTCATTCATAATCTATTTCTTGAAAAACATAATTATTTCTTTATCAATCTGTTTGTGGGGGAAGTTCAACTAAGGGCATTTATGTCCAACATGGAAAATTAGATTTAGTGGTAGGACAGAACTAGGGAGTATCTCCATGTAGAGAGGACTGTGGGATTACAAATGAGGTACCCTAATCGGAAGCCTTTTTCTTTTAAAGCTCAATTTTGAAGAGTTAAGAGATATGAACATATGAAAGAGAAATACAATGAAAGTATTAGGATCTATTTTGAAGACTTCAAAGTTAATGGACCACCATTGATCGACAAAGCTTGTAGTGCATACAAAGAAAGATATACCCCTCTGCCTATGTATTTGAAAAGGAGAGAAATGATTTCCCTTACCAACCTTAGATGGTCATACAAAAGAGCTGAGACATTGATAAAGATACTACAATAGCTCAAAACTAAGTGGATAGGGATGTGTTACAAACCTCCACTACTTTTACAGTCAACCCTTGCAGTCTTAGTGGTTGTAGAGCAAGGTCCTAGAGACTTACATACATGGAAGATGAGAATCAAACTGAACAAAGGCTTTCTAAAATACCCTGACCATATTGATGAGGAGGCAGAGGAAATTTATGACCTCTATTCAAAGTTTGATGAGTTAAACAGGAAAAGAGATGCAGAGAGGCAGAGGATTCATCAGAGAGCAGGAGGACCTACTCAAGTCTAAGAAGGGGAGGATGATGAGGTATAAACAACCTCATTTCTTTGATAAAACAAATAACCCTTTTGCATTGCCCAATCACCCTAGCCTTGCCAATTTGATTATTTTTATAAGCAATATTTATCTATTTTTAATAAAATGTTGTATAAATCTTTATTTCCTAAATTGATTGGAATTAGCTATTAAATGTTGATATAATGGTATGTAGAGTTGAGTAATTGTACATGATTAATGCATGGCCTACAAGAGGAGTGGACTTCAAGTAGTTGAGGTCAAGTGTGCTGGAAGTTGAAGGTGCCAGAAATTTTAGACGTACATTGATTGAAGACTTTCTTTTAATTCTATTCATTTCTATTGGTTATCTCATACGTTATGGCTCCACTCAGAGCCTTTTATATGTTTTACAGACATCAGTAGTTGAAATTCTATTTTTCTGTTATAAGACTTTTTCAATGGCATTTTACTGCCATTTGGAATATAGGATTTCATAATAGTTTAGTTTTAGTTAGTTGCTCAAAACATGGATATATATCATACGATGTGAAAAAAGGGAATCAATATATCTCTTTTTGGAAAAATAATCGATGAGTTGTGTCCTGCAATATTTTCATGAATGCAAATAGTGTTGTTTTGAGTATTTCCTTTTGAGTTATGAAGATATGAATTGAGTTACCATGTTGCTGTATGGAAATGATTGAATGTGATTTGAGTTAAAAGATGAATTTCTCCCAAGAGCTGGCCACTCGCAGGATTGTAGAGTAGATAAGTATTTCTATTTCTATGGATGTTTCATTGTAGCTAGAGTTATTCTATGTTTAGTTTTCTTTTGTGAGCCTGCAAGGTGTGTTGTTTAAGACGTTGGTTCTTAGAGCTTTGTTTGTTTAAATATTTCAGGAGCATCTTCTTTAGTTTAAACTACTGTTTATTTTTAGTTGAAAGCTAGAATGTGTGTGCAGTATAGAATTTGTCAGTATTCAAGATCATAGTAAAGTTGCATGTATGAATTTCTAGTATAGAGTTTATATGCTTTCTATTATAGAGTTTATATGCTTTCTAGTATAGAGTTCATATGCTTTCTAGTATAGAATTTATATGCTTTTTAGTATAGAGTTCAAATGCTTTCTGGGATATAATGCAAATGCTTTCTAGTTTGATATGCTGTTTAAGTCTTTTTAAAGGGATTAGGAAATTGTTTCTAGATGAGATATCCAGACAATACTCCATATTCCATATAGCCTCAGACCCTATCCCGGTCGATAAATTGATATTTTTCAACTAAAGTGTTAGGACCTCATGACAGCCTATTAGTTGATATCAGGTTCTGATATCAAGCATGTTAAGGTAGGTATAAAACACACAAGGGAACATGAGCTCTCACAAAGCCCATGGCCCCCTAGAGGTGACATGTACTTTACGATCACCAAATGTTCCCACAAACACATTCCTGCAAGAAAAGTGTTAGTATCCATATAATCATGATCAACAACAATGCATATGATCAGTCACATAAAGAGCCAATGTTATACTACGAATTCGAAGATCGAGTATAACCGTGGGGCTATACTGCAAAAATCTCAAAACTGAGTGTACCCATGGCAAGATTCAAAGATAAACAAAGTGCACAGAGCAGCAGTATTGTTATGCTTTGTAAGTATGATAAGGCAACATCAAGATAACACGGAGTCTAGCCAAGCATCAGATAATATATATCAACCCCATGGTCATGTATGGACTTGGTCCATTTTTTATTACTTTCTAAAGGGACACAAGGTCTACATCAGTATAATATGTTTTTTGTCTTCCACCCGCTAGATAGAAACACTAGAGGAAGGGAAACAATAAATTGAGAGAGGAGAAACATGTGCCTTAGGGATAGTCACATAGGAAGGTGCCCCCAAGTCACCAACTGCAACACTATGTCTGTAAGACACAACGCACAACAGTGAAAATAGAGGAGAAGCAATATAGAAGAATGATGATACAAATAGAAGAAGGTCACCATAGAGGCAGTCTCCTAGTATCCTAGACCTTATAAGATAATCAAGGGTCATCCCAAGAGGCCTAAACAACACATAACACATCACGGGGGAAAAACATCATGAGAGATAAAGGGTTAGAAATACTTACCTGTAGAGATAATCAAACTAACCATTGTCAACAAGTAGATCAATGTCATTTTCCCGTGGATGAGGTGAATTCTCAATTTTCTTCTTGTCTACTTCCATTAAACCAATTATTTCATCATAGGTTTCATTAAGAGAGTTTTCATACTCATCATTCTCAATGTATTTTGTTAAATCTTCCACTACCTGAGGGTATGTGTTCATGAGAGATGTGTAATTGTCTAGATCATATCAAGACATAAAATTATGATAAACTATATGCACTAATCCTTGAATTACATTAGCACCATCTTGTCCTTCTTTAATCAACTCTCTTATGTTATGAATCACGGGTATAGCTTCTTCCACTATCCTTTCAATTTCAACAAATGCTTGAAAATCGGCTAGCTCTTTATCAAGTTTGTTTATTTGCTCATCAGTTACATATGTTATCACATCAATAGGATCCAAAACATCATGAAATTTTTGTTCTTCTATTGTAGTTTTAGGAGGCGTGATGTCTTGTAAAAGTTGTGTCTCTTCTGTTGTAGGGAAAGTGTCATTGATTTCATCATTTTGTACCAGCATATCCTCATGGGAAGAACCATTTTTGAAAGAATGACTAGAGGACAAGTTTATATCATCATCACACAGAGTAGGTATTGAATGCATGGGAGAAGTGCTATCACCATCATCTTTTTCATTTCTACTCATGGAGAAGAACTCAGTTAAGCTTTCTAATATTGTAGGATGTTCACTCATGAGGGTTAAAAAATGGTCAAAATCAAGATCTTTGACAAATGTATGCAAAGATACCATAGAAAAATTAAAGGAAGGTGCCATGTGTATGTTTTCAAATAATTTCCAAATCAGATTTCAAAGATTTTCAATACTTATCTCAGAAGCAAGTGTAAAAGTGCATGTGAAAATGACCTAAAATGCTTGATTTTTTTAAACTTTTTTCAATGCAAATAAGTGAAAGAAAAGGTTTTGTTTATGAAGTGCAGCAAGTAATATGTATGATATCAGTCCAATAAGGCAATAATATGCTTCACAAAACACTTTTGATGGAAATCTAGAGTGATGACAAGTCAAAACCTAGTGAAAATACACTAGAATATGCAATTTTTCACAACTTTTCAATGCAAAGACACAATAAAAGGGGTGTTGTAAATAATTTTAGGAGGTGAAGCAGATTATATCAGTAATATAATTCACCTAAATCCATAAAATCCATCACAACATGCTTGGAGTGCAAATCTAAGTCAAACCCTAGGGCAAATATAGTCAAAATATGGAACTTTTCCCCCAATTTACAATGTAAGAGCCCAATAAAAAGGTGTTGTAAATAATTTTAGAATGGACAGAAGATAATAACCTTGATAACATCCAATTAGTTCAGAAAAATCCTTTACAACATGCCTATGGTGCAAATCTAGAGAGACGATAAGGTCAAATCTAGTGAAAAATCAAGGTTTTCAAACTCTAGGCATGAAATTTTGCAAGAAAATCACTATGATGAAACACTATAGTTAGAAATTAGTCCTAATGAGTGTTTTGAAAGGGTAGTAAAATATGAAACAAGATTTTAACTACAAACCCTAGCTAATGCAAAACTAGGTTATATGAAAAAATGCACAATTTCAAGCAATTTTCAACAATTTAAGCATGAAAATGCAATATAAATGAATGATGAATGATGAATTTCTATATTTTAAATCAGATATGATGGTAATGACAGAAAGTTCTTGAAATTAAATGCAAACTACTTCAAATTATATGAAAATGCAAGCTAAAAATGCCATTTTAAATTTTCTTTTCCAATTTTTCAATTTTTTTTCGTAATTTTTCAAATGCAATAAGATGATTAATGATATGAATAAATGAAATGAATGTGAATCTAAAGCACAACACTCAGCAAGGTGCCAAAAAGTCCACAAACACGGGTTCACCAAAATGTTTATGGTAAAAATGAAGAGGCTTTATTTTCAATGGTTTGTATTGATCCTCCTTTCACCACTAAACATTCAAGGACATTCAGCCAAGAAGGAAGTCTACTATAGGATTTTTGTCACTTGGAACATAGGGGAAGATTGGAATTGTGTTATTTAGTTGTTAAATTAAACCCAATTATGCTCAAAACACTAATTATGCAAATTCGTGAACAAATAGACAAATTACGGAAAATGATTGCACACAAAGATATCAAATGACAATCAAATGTGTACTAGATTTTGAAGTTCATAAAGTGGAAAAGTCAGAGGCTAATGAGCAGGTGCCCTATTCTAGTGCCACAATTTTTGTTGAGATCTGGAAACCTTGTCTGCAACCTGTTCCTGCTATTCTGGAGATTTTCTTGTTGTAGGATCTAGAGGACTAATGAGCGGGTGCCCGAGTCCAAGTCCCTATTTTCTTCTCTGATATGCAATTCTAACAGTCTGCACTACTCTCCTGTAACTCCACTTTTTTTTCTTTCACAACATGTAAACTACAATCATGGAAAAATGGGTTGGGGGTTGTGGTGTTTAGAGTCTTGCCTCAGTCAAGCCCTAAAGAGACATTCAATTCTTCTGAACACCGTTGTCAAATAAAGAATACATATCCCTATGGGATAGAGGCAAAATCAAAATGATAAATGATAGGAAACACAATTGATATCACCTTGTAGTGAAGATCTCATGGAAGGAAGATACTCTTCATGCCATGAGGAGATGGATGCCAAATCTACAAATACAAACACAAGAACAACACGAATTTTGCTCTGCAACACATAATGAATGCCTTGAATCACCTTAACATAAGCTTGTGAATCAAAATACCCATCTAGTTTCCATCTAGTTTACAAATGAATACGTAAGCATGCTTATATATGTAACCACAAACATTCCCGCTAAGAATTTCATAATTCAAACTTATTGTGTCGGCATAGGTCCTAAATAACAATCATAAACTGACACTTTGAAATTGGTCCTGACCTAAAATAGGGCAGGACTAGGGTGCAGACGCCCAAGTCCTCCCCCCTATTTCAGATAGGATTTATGTTAAGTGCATCCCCTGAGTCCTATTTTCCATGAAACTTCAGGGTTTTCTCATTGGGGGTCATCAAAATCATGCAAGATGCTCTAAATGCATTCTAAAGGACCTAGGAGCTAAACCTTAGAGGGAAAAGCCCCCAAGGGGACATTTTCTGATGTAACAAATACATTTACAACTCGTTAAATCATATAGCCCTAATCCCACTAGATGAGTAGAGAAATCAATTTGACAGTATTGTACATATCTAATTAATGCCCCAAAGATAATGCTATATACCAAACAAAATCCTTCCATTAAGAACCTTGTCAAATCCTTATGATGCGTAGTCATAGGACTAACTAGCTCCATCGCTGAGAAAATAAATTTTAACTACCAAAGCCATAAAAAGTCCTACCTTACCTCTTAAGGGCATATACCACATCCATAGCTATCACTGTCTTCTGTCGTATGTGCTCTATCTATGTAACAACATCCCTTGTCACATTATTTAAGAAGATTTTAAGCATGCCCCTAATCTCCTCTTAAATGAAGCTAGTGATACATTTAATGCCCCCTCTCATGGTGAGATAGTTGATGGTAGGTTTGGTGATGTCCTAGATGTTATAATAAATAAAGTTAAAACATTCCCACTCTCATTTGATTCTTATTGTTGCATTACAACCAATCAACTGACACATTTCAAGATCTAAGGCTAAGAACTCATGTTTACATTTCCCACAGATCAGGTGGATCTGATGGCCAAAGGAGGGTCGACAAGGCAATAGGCTAGCTATAAAACTCAAATTTGGCATCAAATGACTTGAATCATAACTTATTAGTGAGGCTTATGTTTTAGGAGATTTGATTTATTTCTATATTAGTAAAAAAATAGCCACATATATCTCATGTTAATCTTCTAAGTGTTACATATTGTGAAACTCCTGCAAAGAATGAGGTACATGAGGTCACTTCCTTTAAGAAAATTCATGTGTCCTAACACCTTTTAGACAATAATTCACATCTCTATGCATTTTTTGTCCATAAGATTTAAAAATATGAGCTAATAAAAATAATAACTAAAAGATAGGAGGTAATAAGATTATTGATAATTATTTTCTAAATATTTGTAGTTAAAAAATTACATGTTTAGTTATAAAAAGTACATATAAACTGGAGGTGGAAAAAAAATAACATTTAATTGGTGCATAAGTACAACTACTAATCACTAGTTAAATGATTTTGATCATAGTAATAATAATTCTTAAGCAAATAAAATAACTACTTCATAACTATTCCAAAATTTACTTAAAAATTATTTAATAATTATTTATTTTATTTACATTCACTTCTAACCATTCCAAATTGTACTTTATAATAATTACATTTACTTAAAAGTTATTTTATAGTTTTATTCTTCTTTTTAAAATATATGGCATCACCACGTAACTAATTTGTTTATATTATAATGCCTAAAATAATTAAAATTAAATAACTCTTAGTAAATAAAATAATTCGAGACTTATTAAAATTTTTAAACTTCTGCAATGTCAAATTCTGTAGAAGCTAGGGTTTTGGCATTTCTGAATTCTGTAGAAGTTAGGGTTGGTACAACATAGAAGTTGGCGGATCAAAGGTTTGATGGCCAAAGACCAAAGCAAACGTAGAGCAGGGCTCTAGAAATGGCTTGGGGGGATTGTTAGGAATTGCATGTAGAAGATATCAATTAAATACAAATAAAGATTAAAGAGAGGAATGAAAATTACACAAAAATAATAACAGCGAGAGACAATTTTTAACGTGGTTCACCCAAACTCTGGCTACATCCACCAATAGAGAGTCCAATATTATTATCCAGCAAATCGAACTGATTACAACTAGCAATCCTTGCAACTCAATACCGATGCAAATGCTACAATACAATATCAACAAAGACTCTAACCCTCTGTCATTTTTTATCAAGACTTATGTCAGTTACAAAATAGAGTTTTTTATGTTAGCCAATAGAAAAATAACTCCCAACGCCTTTATAAAAATAACCTCGCCCTATATCGCGACAAGGAGTGTGCCATGGGCATTGCCCCTGGACCTCGCAAGGGGTGCTGCCCCTTGACCCCATCTTGGGGATGCTACCCCCAAACCCCCGTTAAATAATTTGGGGGGAAATGGCACCGATAAATGTGGGAAAAATTTAACCTCTGAGCCTGATTAGGCTCCATATAACAACAAATATCACCTCTTCTCCTCCAACAAAGAGCAGCATTGGAATCTGGGAGATAAAAAAAATTCAGCCCCAAACGATCAGGAAGGAAGGTGTTCACGATTTCAATTCCTCCCAGATGATCCAGCCTTTACAAAGCACCACGGATTCGTTTGTGTTAGAATTTGATGAAGAAGTTGAGAAAGAAGTGGAGGAGAATGAAATATTTTCTCAGAGAGTGGCTTAATAGGCAGGTTCGTCAAGTTTTGGCCCAGCCTCACTGATCTTCACAAGTGGATTGCTGAAACTTGGAGTCCCATCCTGAAAGGTGATCTTCAGATTTACCCTTGTGCTTGTAGCTTTTTTATTGTGACTTTTGATAATAAACAAGACAAAAATACAATTCTTTGTGAACATCAATGGAGGCTTGGTGAGCACTTACTAATGCTTAAACCATGGCACCCAACATTTAATCCTACTTCCAAGTCTTTCTCTGTAATGTCCACATGGGTGTGATTACCCAATCTTCCACTCCAATTTTGGTTTGAATCTTGTTTTGAAGCAATCGGCAACAAACTGGGGAAATTTTTGGTTGTTGATGAAGGCTCCTCTGATTTTCTGCACACTACTTTTGCTCACATTTTGGTTGATATAGATACCTCAAAAAACCTCTGAGCTAAGATTACTCTAAAAACCTCTAACCGTAGGTGGATTCAGATGTTGGATTACGAAGGTTTGCCCTTCTATTGCTGCAGATGTTTCAATACAGGACACATGGCTGCAAATTGTTCCAAACAGAGGTTTGATGGATAAGCCACATGGTGGGAAGAAGCATTCCTCCACCATTATTCAGTGGAAAAAAGAGGATTCTACACCGACCCAGGATTGTATTCCATAGGTGAATACTGAGAAGGAATCATCTCCAAAGTTGAGGACTCCAAAGAAAAGTACTATCGCCATTCATGAGTCTCCTCTTATTGGGGCAAGAAGCGATAATGTTTCAGAAAAGAAGGTATCTAAGTCCAAAAATTCACATACACAAAATTTAGAAGTGTTAGATAATAATTCATAGTTTTCAAATGGTGGAAATTTTACCTCTCCAGGCACTGGTGTTGAGGCCTCAAATGATGGGATTGTCAACAAAAATTGGACTATAGTGCGGGGAAAAAAGAAGAAGGATCCAACTGCCCATAATATGCAACTTCGTTCCCACTCCAAAAGCAATGTTAATACCTTGAACGGTTGTGTTTGATTGGCGGGTGTTTTCCATAGAATAGTTGGGACTATGTATTTCTCTATAATAGGTGGGTGGTAGGGTTTTATCCAAGGCTTAGCCTTATGTCCATGTTCATAAGTATATATGTATGCACTCAGATAGAATGTAGAGGGTTTAGCTAGTTTTGGCAACATTTTGTGGTGGGTTGCCTAGTAGTTTTTTGGTAGGAAGTTGTGATCTCTTTTTTGACTAGGGTGATAGTTTATTATCCCTTGTTGCAATATAATGTTGATACTTTTTAGTTAATATAAAGGTGCAGCCCTAACTGCTTTGACCTGATAAAAAAAAATCAAGACTTTTTTAGATAGATGTATTTAACATATTTATACTAGTTACGTCGAGAGGCATTCGGAGCAGATGTATGTACATTTTTATGGCCCTAATTTAAATTGGCGTCTACTAAGCTGTCATAAGGTATAATATTTAAAGTTAAACTATTTAATGTTTTGGATAGAGGGAATACTTTCCCCACTATCCAACACCTCCCATATTCCAAGAGGGAATATGGGGAATGCTTGCACGATGATAGTAGCAGACTGCAGTTTAAGTGTGAGTAGTTAGGTTTTGGGTTGCACATGAATCCTTGTCAGAATTTCCCACAGACCTTTTGAAGTCTGTAGAATTTGCTCAGGTTTATGGAAAGATGGAGGAAAAATTATCTGAATACCCTAGAATGAAAGAGGAATAAAAGAGATGGGTTCAAGTATCTTATATGATTGCTTATTGGGCCGGAATACAGTCAAACAAATTCTTTCCCAAGACTCTTGAGAACCCCATTCCTTCAGGCGATGAAATTCCCCAGGCCATTGTAAGCACCATGCCAGGTGACTTGGGAACCCTTGCCATGGCGGCCCGCCAAGTGAAAGGGTTAAAGCACTAGATAGGTGATGAAGGCTAGACCGTAGAGTATTGTGCAACACAAGCTAGAGATGCATGTGTGCGAGTATTGGGTAAACATAGTGAACACATTATTCAATCTCATATACCACCATGCAAAATCTACAATCTTTTAGTGAGGTGGGTAGCTGCTAGATTATAGGGATTTCCACATATAGTTGTTTTGAAGTGTTTTTCTAGAATCATTATGAAATTTAGTTTTGACGAACATCTATCTGTCTTTCCCTTTAAATTTTTGAATGTAAAAGCTAACATGCCTTTCATGGCTAGGATTATTTTCAATGTAAAAGTCGACACGCCTTCACACTTTTTACGATTCGAAGATGGTAAAAATGAATTGTTTTTGTTTTTGTTTATACCAGCTGGTTGTTCACTATGTTGTTTTAGTAGTAGGAAATATTATTTTTTTTTATTTTAGGGGTAATTTCACTTATCAAGATGATTTGATCTTGGGTTTTTTTTTTTAAAATCTTTCAATGATGTGCAAGTTTGAAAAAGACGGAAATATATATAAAACATCAGTAGGAAGGAGGGGGCAAGTACCGTCTGTGCATGATTTCACCAGCCATTTGTGAGGAATCTTTCTGGAGAATGAATACCACTTTAATATCAAATTGAGGCCAAGTGTTGTGGTGAAAGGTGTATGGTTTATGACAATCTTAATCTCTCAGCTATGGGGCTTCTCATGGAAATTACTTTCCATAATGCAGGTGGATGTTGTCATGTATCTTGTCAATGCTACTGACAGAGCGATTTGTAGAATCAAAAAAGGAGCCAGATGCATTACTTTCTGATGATTAACTCATAATTGTGCCTTTCTTGATTTTAGGAAACAAAATAGACATTCCATATGCAGCATTAGAGGATGAGGTTCAATATTACTTAGGCCTGTCTGAGAGCTGAAAGAAAATAGTGACTTGACTGGAATGGGTCACATTTGAGAAATCAACACATTTGCTTAAGAATTATTATTACTGTGATCAAAATCATTTAACTAGTTATGCTGAGAGGCTTACAATCAGAACAGATGTATGTACATTTTTATGGCCTCAATTTAAATTGACGTCTACTAAACTATCATAAGGTATAATATTTAAAGTTAAACCATTTAATGTTTTGGATAGAGGGAATACTTTCCCCACTATCCAATGCCTCCCATATTCTAGGAGGGAAGATGGGGAATGCTTGCACGATGATAGTGGTAGACTGCAGTTTAAGTGTGGGTAGTTAAGTTTTGGGTTGCACATGAATCCTCGCCAGAATTTCCCAGACCTTTTGAAGTTTGCAGAATTTTCTTAGGTTTATGGAAAGATGGAGAAAAAATATCTGAATACCCTAGAATGAAAGAGGATAAAAGAATTGGGTTTGGGCATCTTATGTGACTGCTTATTGCGCTGGAATGCAGTTGAACAAAGTCTTTCCCAAGACTCTTGAGGACCCCATTCCTTCGGATGATGAAATCCTGCAGGCGGTTGTAAGCACCGTGCCAGGTGAATTGTGAACCCTTGCCATGGTAGCCCATCAAGTGAAAGGGTTAAAGCACCAGATTGGTGATGAAGGCCGACTGTAGAGTATTGTGCAACACAAGCTAGAGATGCGTGTGTGCAAGTATTGGGCAAACACAATGAACACATTATTCACTCTCATATACTGCCATACAAGATCTATAATCTTTTAGTGAGGTGGGTAGCTACTAGATTAGAGGGATTTCCACATATATCTATTTTGAAGTGTTTTTGGGTAAACACAATGAACACATTATTCGCTCTCATTTACCACCATGTAAAATCTATAATCTTTTAGTGAGGTGGGTAGCTGCTAGATTATAGGGATTTCCACATATAGCTATTTTGATGTGTTTTCTAGAATCATTGTGAAATTAGGTTTTGACAAACATCTATATGTCTTTCCTTTTAAATATTTGAATGTAAAAGCTAACAGACCTTTCATGGCTAGGATTATTTTCAATGTAAAAGATGGCAGGCCTTCACACTTTTTACGGTTCGAAGATGGTAAAAATGAATAGTTTTTGTTTTTGTTTATACCAATTGGTTGTTCACTATGTTGCTTCAGATGTAGGAGATATTATTATTTTTTTATTTCAGGGGTAATTTCACTTATAAGATGATTTGATCTTGGGTTGTTTTTTTAAACTCTTTCAATGATGTGCAAGTTTGAAAAGGATGGAAATATATATAAAACATCAGTAGGAAGGAGGGGGTAAGTACCGTATGTTCATTGATTTCACCAACCATTTGTGAGGAATATTTCTGGAGAATGAATGCCACTTTAATATCAAATTGAGCCCAAGTGTTGTGGTGAAAGGTGTATGCTTTATGACAATCTTAATCTCTCAGCTATGGGGCTTCTCATGGAAATTACTTTCCATTATGCAGGTGGATGTTGTCATGTATCTTGTCGATGTTGTTGACAAAGAGCGATTTGCAGAATCAAAAAAGGAGCTGGATGCATTACTTTCTGATGATTAACTCACAACTATACCTTTATTGATTTTAGGAAACAAAATAAACATTTCATATGCAGCATTAGAGGATGAGTTTCGATATTACTTAGGCCTGTCTAAGAGCTAAAAGAAAACAGTGACTTGACAGGAATGGCTTACATTTGAGAAATCAACATTTCTGACCAAAGACTTAATATATATATATCCCCACTTGGAAAAAGGAAACAAGATACCCAGTTTACAAAGTTGCTATGATTGATTGTGGAACTGGTATTGATTGGTGAGATATTGTATCATATTTCATGAACGCAACTTTGATAGAAGTTTCTATGTGTCATAGGTTACCACTGTTCTCTGTTTGTAAACACTCCTTGGATGTTGGTTAAATCCCATCTACCATATCCATTCTGGAGCCATTGCATATAGGTTTACTTATCCCAGCATATTGATTAGATGAATTATGCAATATTTGTCCATTCTCTAGGTTTTTTTCGGTTTCCTTCAGCACCAAGCTTTCAATGAATTTATTCAACTACTTGACTGCTTCAGTATCTGTGTCACATTTACATGAAATTCTTTGTATCATCCAGAATTATTAAAAGCAAGTACAAACATTGGGAAAAATAAATTTATCTTGAATGATTGAATTCACATCACTAAGTTGAATTAAATAATGTACCTAACCTTGGAACTGTATGGCCCTGTGGGTGTCTGATAACCAACAAATCCTTGAATGCCTATGCAAATTATTCACTGGGTTCCTTCAACCAATCCTTGGCACCTATCATATGAACAAATCGACATTCTATGGTTGGAGCATATAAAATTTCACACATCTCTGGCTTTCTGAACTTGGTTCCAGAAATAAATATGAACTTTATAGGGGGTGGTTTTTTAGCAGTACTCCCTACAAGATTTATCTCAGAATTAAGTTTGGGTTTGAAATAGAACAAATTATTTCCTCTCTTAATCTAATTTTTGTACAAAGATCAGCAATGGCTTCCAAACAAAAATGATGATAAACATTTTGTTCACCTTCCTTTGATATCTGACAAGAGCACCAGAGAGAGTGGCCCCCTACAAGATATAGGCAAGTGGAAAAATTAATTGTACAGGTCTAATCCTCAGCTACACAATACCTAATCTAATAATCCTAGCATTCAATTTGCAACATAACAATTCCCAAGGCTGGTGTCACACACCTGGGAAAATCGAAGTAACCCATCAAAGGGGCTATTCTTCTCCATATAATCAGCAATGAAGGCAAATCCTTTATCTAGGTTAGTGTATTCAGTAAACACCTTATTATATTGGAACCATTCATAATAGGGAGGAGGAAAGATTCCCTCAATTTCAGACTTTCCTCCTGCAAGAAATAGTCCATCCAAGAAAGTATGCACCCAAAAATTACTAATTATGCTAGTTACCTATCCTCTCTTCAAACATTAATTATTCTAACATTCAAAACATAAAAACTTATATATACTGGTTCAACAATTAAAGTCTCAAACAATGGAGGAATTCCAAAATTGGTAAGGAGTAAACTATTCACATTGATAATCAACTGTCTGGTTCTAATGTTGCAACTGGGCTTGTGAATGTAGAGGATTTCCAATCAAAATTAACTTTCGAAGGTCTACCCTTCAGATAGAAGGTCTACCCTTGAGAAGGAAATTGTAGCGCCATAAATCTGATCTAGTTACCCCTGATTCACCTTGTATGCACATCAAACTTGCATTAAATTGTAGCTATAGCTTTGTGGTCCCATGATCTTTTATTTTAATTGTATTTACAAAAACCTGAATGACTTTTGAAAGGCCGCAAGATGGGGCTAAGAAAAATCAAGTAGACAATCAAGGGTTTCCACAAGGTGTATGTTGATTAAAAAGCACTTTGTGGGGGCACCAATACACAGAAAAGAGATCTAAGAGATCTAGAATTTAGCAGAAGACACATAAGTAAATGATAGATCCAACCAAACATCAATGCATACATTAATCTATGTGTATATGTTAATATATGCTAATTACAATAACATATGTAAAGTAAATGACGCAATAAAACAAGATAGCAATAGCTCTAATCTAGCCATAAGATCTAATACTTTTAGATCACAAGATAGAATATAAAGACTTTGCCCTACTAATATAGGGCCCCTAAAAGGCTCTACAAAAGGCATGTGCAAAGGCTTCTCACTAAGTTTTAAGGATTCAGGGACTCTGTGTTGTATTGTGGAGAAAGATAGTGGTGATGTGAAGTATACAAATAACACCTCCTTTGACCAAACCCTACTAGTGAGCTAAAAGAATGTGTATGAACCTAAGAGATAGGAAATGACTTATTACCATGTCACAATCCTTAAAATGGTTGTAAATGATTGTGATTGCTCTAAATATTAAGATTGCAATCAATATTACTTGAGCTAATAACTTAAGAAAACAATGGGAATGAGAAGATAATGCTCTCCACTCATCAAATATGACATTATTAATCCATAAAAGGCCCAAGTTATCTTCTTCAAGGAGAAATCAATCACAAATACAAGCACAAAAACAAGATAGAGCAAGGATAACATGGATTTGAACTCATATGAACATAACATTGAAGTGTAAGTCTCAATCCCATCTCACAATCAAAACAAGGGCACTCATGCCTTTCAACACACACAAAAGTATGTATGTACAACATAATATGTTCAACTCAAATCATAAAAAGAAATGGACCTAACATTGAACACTAAACAACAAATAATCTTATCATGTATAGGTATCTTCAATTTTAAAACATTATATTAAAAAATAAATCATGTTATCGTGTATAGAGAAAACAATTAAAACCAATTATTAAATTTGATTTTAAAGAAAAAAAGTTAATTTTCATACTTATGGAGGTGATCTAAATTACTTTCCCAAATACAAATCTATAATTAGGAATAGAATTAGGCTTAAGTAGACCTACGGATAGAATTAATTTTATAATTAGGAATAAAATTAGGGTTAGGGTTAGAATTAGAGTTAGAGTTAGAATTAGAGTTAGTGTTAGCATTACTATCAGGATTAAGGTTAGGGTTATAGTTACAATTTGGGTTCTAGTTAGAAGTTAGGGCTACAATTAGGGTTAGGGTTAGGGTTCAGGTAAAAGTTAGAATTATGGTTAGAAATATTTTAAATCTGGGAGGTGTATAGAGTTGGGGTTATGATTAGGTTAGGGGTTAGGGTTTAAAATGAGCATTAGGGTTATAGTTAGTGTTACAATTAGGTCCAGAATTAGGGTTACAACTATGGTTAGAATTAGGGTTTGGGTTAGGGTTAGAATTAGGGTTATGGTTAGAATTAGTTTTATAGTTAGGGTTAGGGTTAAGGTTTAGGTTAGAATTAGGGTTAGGGTTAGAATTAGAATTAGGATTAGCATTACATTTAGGATTAGAGTTAGGACTTAAAATTATAGTTACAATTAGGGTTAGCATTAGTGTGGTTGAGGAGATGGAGTCTAAGGAATTTACTCCTAAAGATATTCATAAGAATGACACTGATGATGACAGGGAGAGAGTGGAGGGGGATGCTTATCAAGAGAAGGGCATAATCAAAATGGTGGGTATGAAGAAGAATATTGGTGTGGCTTCAAGGAGTCCTAGCATTCATCACTCTAGCAAGCTAGCTGGCATGTAAAGCCCTGCTATAAAAATTATGGATTATTCCAGTGCTTTAGATCTTGAAGAAGAAGTTGAATTTCAAAAAGTCAAACTCACTCTTGATCAGTCTAATTTCTATGTGTTGGGAATTAAAGTGTCTTAACCTTGGTAATTCTTGTATTTATTATTTGTAATATATTTATTTTATTAGCCTATGATGTAATTAAGTTGCACATCATGTTTTGTCATTTAGTGTGAAGTGGCACGATGAGTTGTCACTCCAATTGTAAGGTGACTAGGATGGTCAATCCACTCCATGTGGATATAGGCGTCCCATATTGTGGTAGAGGTTTTCTGCCATGTGTCGGCATCTTGAGTAGTGTGTAAGGAATCATGATGCGTAACGGTCATGACATATTCTATGACACGTAAGAGTCATAAATAGAAGATTCTATGATAGGTGAAGACATGTGTCGAAGAGCATCTTTGAAGAAGGCATCTTTGGGTGACCAAGGTGGGTTATGACATGTTGTAAGAGGAATATGCTATTTTTAGTCAATGTATGACATATTCTCTTACAGTAGTAAGTGTTATCAGTTATGATGGATTCTATGACAACTATAAGGTATGTAAGAGCATATGTCATAGCCTATCTTAGGACTAGGTACCCACATTGGGATGGGGTGTAATGACAAGTGTTAGAACCATGCTGCAGTGTTGGACAAGTGTCCTTAGGCATGGGTTTTGGGCCATAAGGCCAAGATGGATGCCCATCTCAAGAAAGTTCCATTTTTGCCTTGAAACTTCTTTATAAACAGGTGCTTGGATGGGAGATGCATAGTGTGATTAACAGGTACTGTTATGCTACCAGAATATCTCTAGATACAAGTGTCGATGACTCCTTGGAAGACTTGCATTGCAAGTGTGTTGTAAACATTGTTTGTTTTGATAATACATTGTGCAAGTTTTGGAGTGTGCGGTTTTCTCCCGAACGGGTTTTCCCCATGTTATATCTTGTCTCTCTCTTCTGTCTACATTCTGTGTGTACGTGTATTGCTATGATATCTCTGTTGTTGTGTTAACATCACTATAATTGTAAAGATTGAAAAGAATTTGCATACATCTCCCCTCATTAGATTAGTGTAGGAAGTGTTTTCCCCACACCTTGCTTCCTTTCACTATGATGGTGCTAGCTTGTTTGAGGAAATAAAAAATTTCTACTATGACACTAATGAGGAGAAAACTGAGATGGAACA
The DNA here is from genome assembly GCA_027924645.1 of Cunninghamia lanceolata. NCBI lineage: Eukaryota > Viridiplantae > Streptophyta > Pinopsida > Cupressales > Cupressaceae > Cunninghamia > Cunninghamia lanceolata. Next base: position 9,916,757 of record BSBN01000082.1, read on the forward strand.
GGATGAAGTGGAATGGGTTTCAAGAAGATCACTCTTGGGCAAAGAGAGTGTGGGAACTGTAATCGGGTCAAAGGTGAAATGGCAGAGCTGAGAATGAGAACGGACACCCTTGAGGGGAAAATGAAAGTCATGGACACCTTTAGCTCGAAGATTATACATCGAGATGCCACTACTCTGGCAGTTTTCTAGGATTTTCAAGTGAAGAAGCATGGCATGGACCTGAAGACTTTTGTGAATTATGATGAAATGTATGGCTTCCTTAAGGATGATTAGAGCCAACTTTTCCAGTAGTTTCCTTTATGTTCTGGTGTTTGTTTTTGGTTATGGTAATATTTATTCTGTATGGACTTTAATATACTTAGTCACTGTTAGTGTGTTTCTTGTCAGCTGTTGGTGGCCTGATGGGTCTATTTTGTTGCCCGTTGGGGTTTTTTGTTAAAGGGATCCGCACCCTTGTTTGCAACTTACTGTAATAAAAAACATTATAAATAAAAATAATAATCTCATTTTACTATAGTGTAGCGTGTTGTTCTAGATTTTTTATCCAAACATATTATATACAAGTCACAATTATATTAGTTATTGAAAAATGTTACCTTTATTGTTGGTTAGACAATGTTCGTACATATGAAGTTGTGAGTACAAATTTAGAGACAGGAAAGTTGACATACCACAAAATTAGAAGGCAATACTCAATCATTATTAATGCAAATTTGTGGTGAGGAACAAATAGAATATTTAGATAGGTTCAATGTTGAAACCTAAAACTAGGAGCAAAAACAACAAAAGAAAGAATGTAACACATAAAATAATACAATATAGATTTATCTATTTACAAATGTTTTGTCAATTTGATTAGTTCCTTCTCAAACACAAAGAATAGCTCAATAAAAAGAATGGTTATTAAAAATGTTTGAAAGGTACCATCTAGACCATGACAAGAACATGAGTAATGTGCATCACGAGGAACAATTTTGGCTGATTTAATTTATTTTTCATGGAGGTTGATTGCTAATAGTTTGGATACTTGCTTATGGTAGGCAGTTGGAGGGATTGTTTTGCCTTCTAATTAAGACAAAATGTATTTTATAGGCGAGGATGGAATAGTAAGAGTTTAGATATTTAGTAGGTGTCTTTTTCCTAAATAAATTGTATCACTCATCCTTGCCAGTACTCTTGATCTTTTTAGAACACATGGATCATTGTTAGACTTGTAAGCCACATCATATTCTATCAATCTTTCATATACATGCTCTTGGTCAATTTTAATGCATGTGGAGTTTTCATCAATCTTATTAGTCACCATAGGCTTAAAGCCATCACTCAGAGGTTGTATTCTATCAAAATTACCTGGAACTTGCACCTTCTTTCCCGCATGAATGTGACTGCTACTTTAGCATAGGGGACATGCTCAATAAGGGTTGATCCAATATCATCATGATAGAGATTGCAACAACTAAAGATGAAGTATTTATTCTATGGCTCAATGGAAAGTATTTACTATATGTTCATATCATTTATAGGGTACATATTGCAGAATTTACAATTTGTAATATTTCATATTGTGTGTTTCTCTTGCATGTAACAATGTAGCAATGCTATGAAGTTGGGTGTTGAGGTTGGATGCTTACTAAGTGAAGGTCCTTGGTTTTTTGTTGGCCTTCCAAATTTTATTAAGGTAATTGAAGTGGATTAGTTGAAAGTTTTCTTTGGATTCATGCCATTCTATTTATCAAGAAATACAATCTTTATTCATGTAGCATTCTTTATACATGGGAAAAATGTGGCCATAGGATTGGAATATTTTGACTGAGGTACAAAGTTGAGTTTGGATTACCCTAGTGATCAAATGAATGCACTTTTTGTTGACATGCTTCTAATAATCAACATTTTGCATAAATTCAAAGTATTTATTTATTTTAGAAATGTTGTTATGTGGTTCTAAAGTATTATTTAGTGTCCATTATAGTCTTAACTATATCTTTAATGTGTTTGGATGATGGTGTTGTGGCTTGATAGAGGCTTCAAAGAAGGTTAAGACCAAAAAGCCAAAGTGTGTTGTGACCCGAGCTGAGGAGATGGAGTCTAAGGAATTTACTCCTGAATATATTCATAAGAATGACACTGGTGATGATAGGGAGAGAGTGGAGGGGGATGATTATCAGGAGAAGGGCATAGTCAAAATGATGGGTATGAAGAATAATATTGGTGTGGATTCTAGGAGTCCTAGCAATCATCTCTCCAATCGGCTGGTTGGCATGTAAACCCCTGCTATAAAATTGTGGATTATTCTAGTGCTTCAGATCCTCAAGAAGAAGTTGAAATTCAGGAAGTCAAACTCACTTCTTATCAATCTGATTTCTATGATGGTGCTAGATTGTTCAAGGAACTAAACAATTCCTACTGTGACACTAATGAAGAGGAAATTGAGCCAGAACATGATGAAATGGAATTGGTTGAGAAGACCGCTCTTGGGAGGAGAGAGTGTGGGAACTGTATTCAAGTCAAAGATGAAATGACAAAGTGAGAATGAGAATGGACACTCTTGAGGGGAAAATGAGAGTCATGGTCACCTTGAGCTTGAAGGTTATGCATTGAGCTTCCACTACTCTGGTGGTTCTTCAGGACTTTGAAGTGGAGAAGCATGGTCCATGGACCTGAAGACCTTTGTGAATTATGATGAAATGTATGGCTTCCTTAAGGATGATTGGAGCCAACTTTTCCAGTAGTTTTCTTTTATGTTCTGGTGTTTGTTTTTGGTTATGGTACTATTTATTTTGGATGGACTTTAATATGCTTGGTCACTATTAGTGTGTTGCTTGTCAGTTATTGATGGCCTGTTGGTCCATCCCATTTATCAAGCCAAATAAACTTACTTTTATCACTAGTCATATGACTTGAGCAATTGTTGTCCATAACCCATGGATTTTTTTGACCTTGTACATGAAATGTAGCTTGGACAATCATTGAGTTTTGACCTTGATGATTGTTTTTGATTCTCCATTCTTTCTTCCAATCTGACTTCTAATTTTTAGAAATGTCTATTATTTTTTCTTGGTTATCAAAATCAGTCATTTGAGATTTTGACTTTGCAAAGCCACTTCTGCGAAACCTTGCTATGTGCCCAAAATTGTTGCAAATATGACATATTATATTGAAATCAAACAAAGGGGCAAAAGAATTTCTACTTACAATATTGATTCTCCTCATTCTTGATATGCATTCAATAGCTTTATGACCATACTAATTGTAACTGAAATAATAACCAGAGAAAGAAAGCTTAAACTTGTTCATGAAAGTTTGTCTTGAAGGAATTGATCTTCTAAATCTTCTTCTTTGAGAAATAATAGGAGTGAAATCAACTTCTTCAATTTTAGTATTATCCTTCTTCATTGGGATTTCTTCATATGACAATGTCTTCTCTGGGTTAGTCTTCGTTGTTGGAACAAAAGATTGTGTGACTTCATCATAGCCCAAAACTGACTTAATGAATAGAGGTCTCTGAATGTTTATTATATCATCCAAAATTTTAGAGCTCTTCCCAAACTTGATATTCTTACTCAATTGATGATGTACCTTTTCAACTTCCTTCCTCAATGAAATAATTTATTCCTCAATTTTTAAGCACTCATTTGATTTGTCTTTGAAAGCAGTGTTCACCATCTCTACAATTCTTTTTTCCTTCTTGTAATGTCCCCTTTTTGGTGCATAGACCTTTTGTGCGCATTATGCTTGTTCCTAGTCTCCTGGAGGCTATTCATAATGTTTGGAAGAACTCCAATGTTCTTAGAGTGGCTATGGCTTAGTCTTACAAAGCAATTATTCATGTTTTTAAGTTTATCTAGTCATTTGGAGTTCATAGATGCTTTTAGAATTCAGTTATGACCTCTTGGGTGCTCTCCAACTTTCTTAGAGAAACATGTTATTTTTAGACAGTCACCTGACGACCATCAATTTTCATTCCAAGTCTTCAGTATCCTATTGGTATGGTCATAATTGAAAAATTATATCATTTGGATGCATTCCACAACTTGGGTATATTGTTGAGTTATTTAATTACTTATTCACTTAAGTTGTCTAAGGATGGGAAATATTAAAAGATAACTTAAGTGTAATAGCTCTTTGGAAAGATAATTAAGTGTTTTAAAAGATAAACACTTAAATATGGGACCTTGCATAAGAAATATTAATATTATTTCAAATAAAGGTCTTTTAGAGAGGCAAAGTGCTTTTTTTTTTAAAAGCAACAAAAAAGAAGTACTTTTTCAGAAAAGCAATGAAAAAAAAAATTTCGAAAAAGTAAAACTTTTTCCTAAAATAGCTCCAAAATGTTATAAAGGGGGTTTTGGGCTCATTTGGAGGTTTATGTTGTTGAGTATATTTTCATTTCTTCTAAAAACTTGTGCTATTGAGTAGAGTTTCTTCTTGGGGTTGTTTAGCCTCAACTTCTCATTTGGTTTGGATTGTGGAAGATCAACCCTAGCTGGATATTTGGTGATTTTATTTAAAAATCACAAGTAGCTTCAATGGAGTCATCATGCAAAGATTTTGGGTTGAATAGTTTTGATGTATTTTGATGTGTGAAGGTTTGAGATGTTTTTTAGTGATATTTTTGGAGTATTTTGTGCTAAGTTATGCGGTGAGTTGTGGTGTGTGAAGAGTTTTGGGGTTGTGAGAAGTATTTCTGTGTATTTCTAGTTTGTTGGGTTTTGTATCAGACCTAAGTATTTTTCTATTAGAGTGCTTTCAGAGGTGTATTTTTAGTGTTTGAGCTTCATTACATCCATATCAACAACAGAGCTTCATGGGTATGCTTCAGGGTGATGTTTGGTGACTTCTCAACTCCTCATATTCTAATTTTTAGTGCTACAATAGTTTATTTCAGTTCTAATTAAAATTAATAAAATATTACAGCATGCCCTAACTCTTGTGTTTCCTTTATATGTTGCAATAAATATGTGTTTGTAATACCAAATGGCAGTACCACTGGTTACTTCATAAAATTGTGCTTCATTTTGTAATATTGGATGGTTTACCACCAATAAATTATAACATGAACTCACAACCCATTTTGGCATGAACAAGCTAGCATATCGACCTTATTGGTTTGAGTCAAGCTTAGAAATTTTGCCAGTGGCCTACACACATTCCCATGATTAAGTGGATGTTTGCTGCATAAGTGGATGCCCACTGAATAAGTGGAAGTGTTTATTATTTCATGTTGGTTTTGAATGCTAACATGGAAGCACTTGTATGGTCTCACCTTGCCCACATAGGGATTTGGGTGATCATAAGAGTTTGGAAGAACTTAACTATTGCATCTTTCTCTGTGTGTGGAATTTCAAAAACAAACTGGGGTGCTCATTACACTTCTTCAACTTGAATTTTTAATTTAACAATCATCTCCTCTGATTCTATGAGCTTGGCCTTTTGTTCTATATTTTCTTTCCTTGCTAGATCCAAATCTTCAAGAGTAGAGCTCAGTTCACCTTCAAAATCAACTTCAAATTCTTCTTCTTTATCAATAGCAACACTACCTGAGTTGTCCAAGACTTCCATAGACATGAATAGAGCTTCTACTCTTTCATCTTCTAATGCATAGTTGTCTTCTTCTTCTTTTGATGAACTCCAGTCATCCGTAGAGTAAAGGATTTTCTTATTCTTGTTAAAGTTAAATCTTTTGAAAACCTTGTCACTATCTTCACTCTTCTTAAGAGGACATTTAGATGCATAATGTCCAATCTTTCCATAGTTGAAACAATTGAAAGGTAACTTACTTGATCTCTTCTTTAGATTTCTTATAAAGTTGGCTTCCTCATTATTAGATGCATCACTTGACTCGAATCCATTTTTCTTAGATGCTTTGGAAGCAACTTCCTTCTTCGATGTGTATTTGCTTGCATTTTTCATTTCATAGGTAGTGAGTGAACCAAATAATTCATCCATTTTGAATACACTCAAATCTCTTGCTTCTTCAATAGCATAAACTTTTGAATCATACCTTTGGGGGAGTAATCTCAGTACCTTCTACACAACTGCTGAATCTGCCACCTCTTCACCAAGACCTATGATAGCATTTACAACCTTATCTACTTGAAGAAGATAGTCAGCAATGTACTCTTCTTGCTTCATCTTCAGATTTTTAAATTCAGCCTTGTAGGTTTGCAACTTTGCTTGCTTTACTTTATCATCTGCTTCATAGATACTTTTGAGTTTATCCCATATGTCCTTATCCATGTTGCACTATAATACCTTGACAAACTCTGAATTGGTTAGATCACTTAAGATGACATTCTTTGCTTTAGCATTATTTTCATGGGCCTTCTTCACAGTTGAATATGTAATAAGATGAGCAAGCTTAGTACACTTATCAATTACAGCTCTCCAAACATCATACCCTAGAGAGGTAAGATAGGATTCCATCCTTACACTTTAGAAAGCATAGTTAGTTCCATCAAATAAAGGTGCCTTGTTAGAATAAGAGGACCCTTCTTGAGCCATGTGTTCAAATCCAAGATCTACCTTTAGCTGTTAGTCTGCACCAAGGGACCTTTCTCTAATACGAATTGTCAGAACATACTGATATATTGAGAGAGGGGGGGTGAATTAGTAAATGATACTTTTTAAAACAATTCTATTGCAACAACAAGATCTCTACTGCATCGTACAAAATATAGAAGAACTATGCAAACATAAGCAAATTCACACATCCACACAAGAGTCCATAACACTAGATTTGACATGGAAACCTAAGATGGGAAAAACCATGATGAGCAAGCTGCTTGGATCTACTATCCAAATCCAGTCTCACAAGGATGAAATAATGAATTACAATATTTTGTAGGCTTCAACCCACAATACTTTCAACCTAAGAAGGACTGCAATCCTTTACAAATCTGTAAGCTTCAACCTACCATAGAGGTCAATCTCCAAAACAAACTAAGCATCAACCTACAAATAGGATTCAACCTATTTGAGGCTCCAACCTCCTATAGAGATTGAGCTACAACCCAACAATAGGCTCCAACCTCCTATAGAAACTGAGCTACAACCCAACAATAGGCTCCAACATTGATGCAGGGGCATCCCTAGTTCAAGAGCAATCTTGCATCAACCAAAAATATTTGCATTCATTTTTTTTTTCATTTTCTAGTTCAATACAGTCAGTTCAGTTAGAAGCAGTTTCAGTAGATTGGTTCACATTCTACCACAGTTTCATTTCAGACCTTGCAGAGAAGGACTTAGCATCTAGACATCATCATGCACATCATATCCAAAATTTAGATAATTTGGATCAGTTTCCAGAAAGATATCGCTATCAGAAGATCAATTATTTTCTCAGAATAGAGCATTCAGATAGTCTTAGACAATCAGCTAAAGGAGAAGACTCGTGAAGCACTTCCACAACTTATAGAGCTAAATGACACATCATTTAAGATACTTTGGAACCTAGCTAACCTTCACTAAGGTTGACACTTTGATTCATTCACTTGCATAGGGGTACAAGTTGTTTAGGGCTGACCTATCCATGTACACATGTTACATCTCTTTCATTAGAGTTTGTAATCTCTCTTAGCCAACGCAGAGGATTCTTGTGATCCAGAGATGATATATGATGATGTAATAGATGCATAGGAAAGTAGTGAATCATAATATGAAGTTTTAGTCTTAGGATTTTGTTCTATAAGGTGCTTCAAGCCATATCCTGTGCATATGTTGTAACTGGAGAATCAGGCCTATGAGCCCTAATTTGTAAGCCTGCATGTTGCCAGCGTGTTTGCAGTTTGAATCTATGATTTACTAAACATCTAAATCTAGATTTGTATTCTACAATTAAGTTGCTTCCATTGTGTTTACTCTTGCTGCATGGTCTCGACAATTCACTCCATGGACCCTCCTAACTGTGACTGCACCATGTGGTATCATAGTGAAGTTTGAATCCTTTGGGAGTGAAGTGAGTCAAGTTTGTGAAGGCATTCCATAAGATCTTGTTGTGGACAAATTGGTAAATCTGAGGCAAACTACTAGTGTTGTCAACCGATCATCGACTGTGAGACAGTTGTCACCCTATAACCTGATCACCAAATTTTAGGTAGTTACACTTGATCCTAGGATGAGATGCCACCAAGGAGAATACCTACTATTGGTACTATGGCTGGAAGAATGGATGAGATGATGGGAATGATGAAAACAATGCAAGTTTGATTAGATGTTGTTGAAGAAGATCAAAGAAGAGGATTAACACCTAGACCTAATGTTGAAAGTGATGATGAAGAATTTTAGTCCACTGTTCAAAATGAAGAAAATCTAGAGGAAGAAGAAGAATCAGATCAAGTGAAGATGTTGAGAGCTATTTCAAAGATTGGGAAAAGACCTAGAGTGGATTTACCAAACTATATTGGCAATTTGAATCTGGAGGAATTGATTGATTGGATACATGACCTATAAGAATACTTTGAAATTGAAGATCCGGAGAAGGTGAGATTTGCAAAGACTAAGTTGAAAGGACATGTGACTATTTGGTGGAAAGAAGTATAGTTGGATAGAAATAGGAGAGGAAAAGAAAAGATCATAAAATGGGATAGAACGGTGATAAAATTAAAGAATCAGTTTATACATGTTGACTATGAGTTGGAACTGTTGAAGAGATTGCAAAACCTGAGACAAAAGGAGAAATCTGTGAAGGAATACACTGAAGAATTTTAGAAGATGATCATAAGGACAAGACATAGTGAAGCGAGCAATAAGAAAGTGGTAAAATACATCAATGGACTAAGATTGAACATTCAAGAAGAACTGAGTTTGGTCAAGATGGAAACACTGGAAGAAGCATATCAGTTTACCCTAAAAGTTGAAGAAAAGTTGAATAAGAAGCATGAGTAGAGATAGAGAGGAGGTAAATTTCAGAGAGGTAGAACATTTTTTGGAGGAGAAAGATCAATGTGCAGAAAAATAGACAAGATAACACATTCAAGAAGGAAGATAAAGATAGTAGTTCATACCAGAGAGATGATAAAAATTTCTACCACAGAGGAAACCCTAATTCTTACTGGAGTGAAGGGTACAACAGAGATGAAAGAGGAGTTGATAAGAGAACATTCAGAGGAACTTGTTTTAAGTGTGGAGGTGAAGGACATATAGCATTTGAATGTCAACAAGGAAGTACAAGAAAGAAGACAGAGAACAGTGGAAGAACAACTTATGTAGAAGAAGAACCTATTAGATCACCTAATTCAGTTGGTAAACCTGAGAAAGGAGAATCACTATTCATGAGGAGAGCACTATTTCAAGCAGAGTCAAATGAGGAACCACCGTAGAGGAAAAGTTTGTTTTGGACTAGATGTAAATTAGGAGGTAAATATTGTAAAGTTGTAATTAATAGTGGTAGTTCTGATAATTTGGTTTTAGAAGAGATGGTGACTAAGCTAAAGTTAGAAATATTGAAACACCCTAAGCCATATTAGATAGCATGGATTTAGGATGATCATAAGGTACTGGTGAGTGAACAATGTTTAGTGAAATTTCATATTGGATCTTATCATGATGAAGTACTGTGTGATATTATGCCTATGGATGTATGTCATATATTGTTGGGTAGACCATGGCAGTATGATAGAAAAGCTATACATGATGGAAGAAATAATACTTATACTATAACATCAAATGGAAAGAGAATTACTTTGATTCCTTTGGAAGATGAACCTAAAGGTGAGTATGTGGGAATGCTAGAATCTGTTTGGTAGATGGAAGGAAATTTTTGGATGGTTTGGGACATGAGAATATGTGTTATGCTTTGATTCCTAAGAAGCATGGAAACCTAAAGACAGAGAATGAAGAATCATAATCCAAGGAGATAATTGAATTGCTAATAGAGTATAAAGACATCATACCAGATAATGTACCTGAAGGATTGCCACCAATCAGGAGTATCAGTCATCACATGGATCTTATACCTGGAGCTAGTTTACCTAACAAAGAAGCACACAAAATGACACCAGTAGAGAATGAAGAATTGAATAGGTAGATACAAGAGTTGTTGAGGAAAGATTTGATTAGAGAAAGCTTAAGTCCTTGTGTAGTACCTGTAGTGTTAGCACTAAAGAAGGATGGAGAATGGAGAATGTTTACAGACTCTAGAGCAATAAACAAGATCACAATTAAGTATAGATTTCCACTGCCTAGGATGGATGACATTATGGATTGTTTGAGTGGAGCAAAATATTTTACAAATATAGACTTGAAGAGTGGATATCATAAGATTAGAATCAAAGAAGGAGATGAATGGAAGATTGCTTTCAAGACAAATGAAGGATTGTATGAGTGGTTAGTGATGCCTTTTGGATTGACAAATGCACTGAGTACTTTCATGAGATTGATGAATGAAGTTTTGAAGAAATTCTTAGGTAAGTTTGTTATTGTATATTTGGATGATATTCTAATTTTTAGTAAGACAAAAGAAGAACATTTATGGCACCTGAGACAAGTATTGCAAAGGTTGAGAGAAGAGAAATTGTTGATAAACATTAAGAAGTGTAGTTTCATGAAGTGTTGAAATGCGCAATACAACTGAGAGGGGGGGTGAATTAGTTGTAACCAAAACTTTAAAACCATCAACACATCAACCACTTAATCATTGTTATTGTAATTTAACCATGAAAGCATGAAATTAGAACTTAAACACATTTACACATTCAATACATGAGACATTAGTTCCATGGAAGCACAATGAATATCCTCTACTCTGCTCTCCTTTTTACTTCACAATTATCTTTTCATTTTCACACCCCACACCTAATTCACAACTTCATTTTATGTTTTTATAAAATTCATCAACCTTGGAATTAACATCAAGGTCGGCATTACAATCATAAACCATTGGAACAATCTCCAAGGTTGGCAAACATACATACATTAAGATAGGTCTGGACCTAAACAAATTTGAGAGAGAAAAGAATGAATGCGGATGATGCCACGCCTTAGCTGGGACTCAATTGCAATCTTCCACGCAACAACATGTTTCCACAATCTTCAAAACATAACCGCAAGTAGTGAGAACAACCAAGTCGGCCAAGACTAGAGGTAACACTAAGACTTTTAGGAACACGCTTCATGCACAATCCAGATTATACTTTGTGGACCAATCAAAAGGTAGGAACATGATCTAGAGACATCCACAAGCACATTGCAATCACCAAGAATGGTGCAGGGGCACCTAACACAAGTCATTTAAGTTCATGTTTTGTTTTATGTTGTAATAAGGTCTATTGACCAATGCATTTTCATTTCAGTTTATGTCTAGGTTCATTTTGTAAGTCCCAAGTGACTTAGGGGACATTTGTCAATTGTAATCACCTAATGCTAAAAATAGCAATAATGCCAAAATCGGTAGTAGTATTTCCCAGCCGCTTGGAATGGGTTTGGTACTACTCTGGGCAAATCTATAAAACCCAAAGAAATGAATTGAATATATATACAAATTAGGGTTTGAGAGGGTGATCAGTTAGATGATATTGTGATTGAATGTAACTGTGCGAATGTAATCAAGCTTTGTTAAGGAGGAATCGATCTTTTTTGTGTTGTCAATTTTGTTTCCCATTCTCTGTAAATACATAACTGTAGCTTTCCTTTCCTTTATGTTTTCCTGTTGTTGCCACATGTCGATATGAAGCATTCCACTGATAAGATTTCTATCGAAATCAATGGAATGGCTTCATTGTATATATATTTGTTTTCATTTCCTGTTTGTTCCTTTGTTTTAGCGGCGCAGATGTTCCAGTTCACAGGTCACGCACAGTAGTTCGCCTAGCATTTTTATGTGCTAGGGTTCGGTGAAGGCAGACTGTGCAAAGGTGTATGGGAGTAGCGACGTAGGAAACCCTAGTGTTCGTTGATGATTGAAACATGGGCAATTAATGTGTTTGAATGTGATTTCGATGTGAACGGTGAAACAACGACCCCGTGGTAAGCCTGGCTGATAATCCAAGTCCCACCAATGAGTGTGGTTCGAATGTATATTGTGAGTGTATGTCACAAATGCATGCGGGAAAGCACATTGGGGATGTATCTTTCGACAGATACAAGCAGTGGCTGGGTGTAATGGTGAATCGGTGTATGTGAACTGGCAATAACAAGTCCAACGATGTGTATGAGTTGATCTATTTGATCTGTTTGTCAGCTTCCATTGTGCGCTCTGCAACATTTTGGTATCAGAGCTAGTGAAAGGTCTGCATCAAGTGTTGGCATTATCTGTGAATGTTTATGTCAGACAGAGAAAGTGAAGGAGGGGCTAGCAAGATGCCTCCAAAGGGAATGACCACAGAAGTGGTCAAGAAATTGAAGGAGATGGAGGAGCTGATCAAGATTGGACTCAAGGAAGCACTCCAGGCTGAGTTGAAGACCTTGGGAAAAGGCAGGAAACTAGAAAAGGAGTCTGATGAAGAAGGAGAAGATGGGGAAGAGGAAACAATCCCAGGATAGACAGATATATCTGTAGATCATAAACAATTCTTGGAGGCCATAAAATCACTTAGTAAGGAATCATCTGAATCAAGAATGGAGATTCTGATGTTCAGCAGAAAGATGGATGCAGATGAAGTCATCGAATGGGTCGAGGCTTTGAACAATTACTTTGAGTACAAGGAGGTACTAGAGAATAGGAGAGCTAAGTTTGCAAAGACGAAACTAAAGGTCATTGCACTCACATGGTGGAACTACACCCAGGGAGAAAAGGTGAAGAGTGGCAAGAGCATGATCTCATCCTGGAGTCGGATGGTAGAGAGGATCAAGACTCAGTTCCTACCAGCAGATTATGAAGTGCAGATATACAGGAAAATGCAGAACCTTAGGCAAAAGGATATGGATGTATCCAACTATATAGAGGAATTTCATAAATTGTCCCTAAGGTGTGGACATGCTGAAGATGAGAAAGGAAGAGTTGCTAGGTATATTAATGGCTTGAAGTATAGTATACAAGATGAGATTACCATCTTCACACCAGAAACTGTGGACAAATATTTTTAGGTGGCACTGAGAGTAGAAGAGAAGCAGAAAAGAAAAGGAGAACAACAGAATAGAGGTAGAGGTGGAAAGAATTTTAGGGGCAAAAACAGCTTTGGTGGCAGAAATCAGTTCCAAAAGAATCAATGGGAGTCCAGTCAGCAAGAACACAGTGGAGAATCTAGTTCTAGAGAGGGTTTCAGAGGAAGGAGACCCAATGGGAGAGGCAGATTTGGTGGACCAGGCAGAGGTCCTAACGTCTTCATAGGAAGATGTTATAATTGTAACCAAATTAGGCACACAGCAGGCAATTGTCTAGAGAAAGCCTCAAGCTCTCATGGAGGAGAGAGAAGGAGCCAGCTGATTCAAGAAGAAGATTGTCAGAGTGTCAACTCGCCTATGGGAAGCACAGCTCCAGCACAAGATGGAGAAAGTCTCATGATGAGAAGAATGATGCTGAAGGTACCACAAAACAAAGAACCACCGCAGAGGAAAACACTATTCAGAACTCTATGTAAAGTTTCCAGCAAGAGGTGTAAGGTAATTGTTGATTCTGGCTCCACTAAAAATTTAGCTTTAGTAGAAATGGTAGAGAAACTAAATTTGAGAAGATTACCACATGTGAGTCCATACAAAGTGTCATGGCTAAACAAAGGGCAGCAAGTCTTGGTTGATGAACAAGCTTGGGTAGAATTTCAGATAGGGGAATATGGAGATAAACTTTTGTGTGATATAATTCCCATGGATGCATGTCATTTACTATTAGGAAGACCTTGGCAGTATGATGTACAAGCCCAGCATGATGGTAAATCTAATTCCTTTGTGATCACTAAGAATGGTAGATAGTATAAGATGGATCCTTTACCAGAAGAGGGTGTAGACAAGAATGTAGGCTCAAGTATCATGTTAATGAGTGGGAAAGAGTTTCTCCATACTCTGAAAGAAGAGGGAACCCAGGGGTATGCTCTGATTTTGAAACCTAAAGACAGCTCTGATTTGTCTAAAAATAGCAAGAAAAAAATCCGTAAGGAAGTGCAGGAATTGTTGGACAAATATAAGGGTATCATGGTGGAAGATATGCCCAATGTACTACCCCCTTTGAGAGACATAAGTCATCAGATTGACTTCATCCCAGGATCCACATTGCCAAATAAGCCAGCTTATAAAATGACACCTAATCAGAATGAGGAGATTGCTAAACAAGTACAAGAACTGTTGGATAAGGGTTTGGTGAGGAAAAGTCTTAGTCCATGTGTTGTACCCACAGTTTTAGCCCCCAAGAAGAATATAAAATGGAGGTTATGTACTAATTCAAGAGCCATAAATAAGATCACCATCAAATATATGTTTCCTATGCTTAGAATAGAGGACCTTATGGATTGTTTGGGTGGAGTTCGGTATTTTTCTAAAATTGATCTCAAGAGTGGATACCACCAGATCAGGATTAGAGAAGGGGATGAATGGAAGACAACCTTTAAGACTAATGAAGGTCTTTATGAGTGGCTAGTGATGCCATTTGGTTTGTCCAATGCTCCAGGTACTTTCATGCGCCTAATGAATGACGTATTAAAGTATTTTATTGGCAAATTTGTTGTTGTCTATCTTGACGATATTCTGGTTTTCAACAGGGCAAAAGAAGAACATTTGTAGCATTTGGAACAGGTGTTGAAGAAGCTGCATGAGGAGAAACTAATGATTAATATGGAGAAGAGTATCTTCATGAAGAACTCACATACCTTGGATTTGTTATATCCCAGGGTAGTTTGAAAATGGATCCAGAGAAGGTAAATGCTATTCTGTCTTGGCCAGCGCCTACAACAGTGAGTGATGTAAGGAGTTTTCATGGGTTAGCAACATTTTATAGGAAATTCATAAGAAGATTCAGTCATGTTTGTGCACCCATTCTGGATACCATAAAAGGAGGGCAGAAATGTAAGTTTGTTTGGAATAGAGCAGCAGATGAATCTTTTGAGATTCTCAAACAGAAGATAGCAGAGAAACCCATTTTGGTTTTGCCTAATTTTAATAAGTTGTTTACTATGGAATGTGATGCCGGTAACCTTGCCATTGGTGCTGTCTTGAGTCAGGAAGGCAGACCTGTTGCTTTCTTTAGCGAAAAGTTGAATGATGTTAAATGAAAGTATTCCACATATGATCTGGAATTGTATGCAATGGTTCAAGCATTGAAAAAATGGAGACAGTATCTCTTGCCCAAGGAATCCATTGTTTATACTGACAACCATGCTTTGAGTTTTCTGAATTCGTAGGAGAAGCTAAATCATAGGCATATGAAGTGGGTTGAACAACTTCAGGTGTATACTTTTTCCATCAAACATAAGAAGGGACAAGCCAACAAAGTGGCAGATGCTTTGAGCAGACGAGTGTGCACTATACAGGAAATCTAGTTGCAAAGTGTGGGAGTGGATTCTCTCAAGAATATGTATGAGGATGATGAGGACTACTATCTTGGAGGTCATTTTGGATTGGACAAGACATTGGAACAAGTGAGAAGGCTTTACTTCTGGCCTAAAATGCAAATAGATATTAGGAAATTTGTCGAAAGTTGCAACATTTGCCAAAGGGCAAAAGGAACTTCATCTAATGCAGGTCTCTATCAACCACTTCCAATTCCGCAAAGGCCATGGGAGTGCATCATTATGGATTTTATTTTGGGTCTTCCAAGGACTCAAAGAGGATTTGACAGTGTGTTTGTGGTTGTTGATAGATTCAGTAAAATGGCTCACTTTGTGCCATGTAAATGTACCAATGATGCTTCACATATTGCTGGACTGTTCTTCAAAGAAATAGTTTGAATTCATGGTTTGCCACTGAATATTGTCACTGACAGAGATCCCAAGTTTTTGGGACATTTTTGGTGCACTTTGTGGAAGAAATTGGGCACTCAATTATCTTTCACATCAGCATATCACCCTCAAACAGATGGACAAACTAAGGTGGTGAATAGATCACTGGGTAATCTTTTGAGGTGTTTGACTAAACAACATGGAGAAGCATGGGATATGATCATCCCACAAGAAGAATTTGCATATAATGACTCTATTAATAGGAGCACAGGAAAGAGCCCTTTTGAAGTTGTATATGGGATTCATCCCAGGGGAATTTTGGAGCTCAGGGATCTCTAGAATATGGAGAAAAGGAGCGCACAAGGAGAAGATTTTGCAGTCAGCATGAAGGATATCCATGATGCTGTAAGGGACACTATCCAGAAGAACACAGGGAAATACAAAGAGAGAGCTAATCAGAGGAAGAGGGACATACAGTACAAGGTCAGAGATTTGGTGATGGCTTATCTAAAGAAGGAAAGACTTCCTAAGGGGCAGCCAATGAAGCTTCTTATGAAGAAGATAGGTCCATGCAAGGTTGTACACAAATTTGGGCCTAATGCATACGAAATTGAACTTCCTCCAGGTTTAGCAATATCACTCATTTTCAATGTGTCAAATTTGTTTCCATTCAATGGAGCCAATACAGCAGAGATAGGAGCAGAAGATGCAGAATGGATTTTTGATCTTCCACCAAGTCAGCCAGTTTAGTTGGACTATATTTTGGACACAAAGGTTTAGAAGAAGACCAAACACAAAACCTACAAGTAGTATCTGGTCAAGTGGCGTGGTTTACCCAATGAGCATGCAACCTGGATGAGCGAGGAAGATATCATCAAGCATGGGGTTCATCTTCCAGACTTAGTTATTCAAGGGACTTGAGTTCTGTTAACCCCGGGAGTATGGTGCAGGGGAACCTAACACAAGTCATTTAAGTTCATGTTTTGTTTTATGTTGTAATAAGGTCTATTGACCAATGCATTTTCATTTCAGTTTATGTCTAGGTTCATTTTGTAAGTCCCAAGTGACTTAGGGGACATTTGTCAATTGTAATCACCTAATGCTAAAAATAGCAATAATGCCAAAATCGGCAGTAGTGTTTCCCAGCCGCTTGGAATCGATCTCCCAACCGCTTGGAATGGGTTTGGTACTACTCTGGGCGAATCTATAAAACCTAGAGAAATTAATTGAATATATATACAGATTAGGGATTGAGAGGGTGATCAGTCAGATGATATTGTGATTGAATGTAACTGTGTGAATGTAATCAAGCTTTGTTAAGGAGAAATCGATCTTTTCTGTGTTGTCAATTTTGTTTCCCATTCTCTGTAAATACATAACCGTAGCTTTCCTTTCCTTTCTGTTTTCCTGTTGTTGCCACACATCGATATGAAGCATTCCACTAATAAGATTTCTGTCGAAATCAGTGGAATTGCTTCATTGTATATATATTTATTTTTGTTTCTTGTTTGTTCCTTTGTTTCAGCGGCGCAGATGTTCCAGTTTGCAGGTCACGCACAGTAGTTCACCTAGCATTTTTATGTGCTAGGGTTCGGTGAAGGCAGACTGTGCAAAGGTGTATGGGAGTAGCGGTGTAGGAAACCCTAGTGTTCACTGATGATTGAAACATGGGCGACGAATGTATTTGAATGTGATTTCAATGTGAACAGTGAAACAACGACCCCGTGGTAAGCCCGACCGATAATCCAAGTCCCACTAACGAGTGTGGTTTGAATGTATATTGTGAATGTATGTCACAAATGCATGCGGGAAAGCACATTGGGGATGTATCTTTCGGCATATACAAGCAGTGGCTGGGTGTAATGGTGAATCGGTGCATGTGAACCGGTGATAACAAGTCCAACGATGTGTATGAGTTGATCTATTTGATCTATTTGTCCGCTTCCATTGTGTGCTCTGTAGCAAAGAAGAACCACACAACCTTAAAACACTTTATCTTTAAGATTATTCAAACCAAAGCACTTGAACATTACTGTTGGCTACTGTCATGAAGGAAAGATCGCTTGCGGAGCACCAAATCATGAACCATTTGAACTGAAGGCACATAATGTCATTAAAAACTTTATTCTAGAACCACAAACTGTGAAACTTAAATGCAGAGCAGAATACATTCTCCTTATCACCATTAAATACACACAAAACTAGTTTTTACTCTTGTGAACAAAACTCACTCAAATCTTCACACCGGACGCTCAAACTTGAAACATAAAAACTATAGACATCTCTTAACATAAATTCCAATCCACGGCCAAAGATATTCAATCTATAGGATATGCGGAGAAAAACACTGCATTGTTCTAATAGATGAAGCAATTATGCACTTGTACTAATTCCTCAAATACTTGTTCAGACTTATTCAAATAACTTCCTAGGTGTTGACATCAATGACAACACTTACTGCTCATACTTGCAACAGGAAAAATGGCTATACTTGGGATTTGTGATTTCTACGGAAGGATTGAAGATGGACCCTGAGAAAGTTAGAACAATTGTTGAGTGGCCAACACCTAAGAGCATTGGAGAAGTCAGATCATTTCATGGATTAGCTAGTTTCTACCAGAAGTTCATTAGAAATTTTAGTTTAGTATGTAACCCTATGACATAGACAATGAGAGGTGACAGAAAGGAATTTAAGTGGACATCAAGAGCAAATAAAAGTTTTGAATTGTTGAAGGAGAAAGTAATAGAGAAACCAGTATTGGCATTACTAGATTTCAACAAGGTATTTCAAGTAGATTGTGATGCAAGTGGAAATGCAATAGGAGTAGTGTTAAGTCAAGAAGGTAGACTTGTAGCATATTTTAGTGAGAAGTTGAATGATACAAGAAGAAGATATTTAGTTTATGATCATGAGTTCTATGCCATAATTCAACCCTTGAAGAAGCGAAGACATTACTTGTTACCTAAGGAGTTTGTGTTGTATATAGATAATCAAGCTTTGCAGTATTTGAACAGTCAAGGGAAGTTGAATCAGAAACATATGAGATGGGTAGAGTTCATGTAGAGTTACACCTTTGTATTGAAGCATAGAAGTGGAAAATCAAACAAAGTTGCAAATGCATTGAGTAGATGAAGGAATTTGCTGATAGAGATGAGAGTTGAAGTGTTAGGATTTGAAGGATTAAAGAACTTGTATGAAGAACACCTTGATTTTGCAGAACCTTGGAAAGCATGTAAGGAACCTATTGTAATAGATAGGAGTAATTGGTTGGATTATTTCATTTAGGAGGATATGTTGTTTAAAGGAAATCAATTACGTATACCTAGGAGTTCAATGAGAGACAATTTGATCAAAGAGAAACACAGTGGTGGATTGGTAGGACATTTTGGAATTGATAAGACAGTAGCTTTGGTAAGTGAAAATTACTTTTGGCCTCAGATATATAAGGATTTTAGGAAGTTTGTGCAGAGTTGTAGAGTACATCAAGTTGCAAAAGGAAGTAGTCAAAATACTAGATTGTACAAATCTTTGACAATACTAGAGAGACCTTGGGAAGACATAAGCATGGATTTCATATTGGAATTGCTAAAGACATAGAGAAGACATGACTCTATATTTGTAGTGGTGGATAGATTTTCAAAGATGACACATTTCATACCTTGCAAGAAGACAAGTGATGTAGTTAATGTGGCTGACCTATTTTTCAAGGAGATTGTGAGATTGCATGGATTACCTAAGAGTATAGTTTCAAACTGAGATATGAGATTCTATGGATACTTTTGGAAGACATTGTGGAAGAAGATGAAGACAGACTTGAAGTTTAGATTAGCATTTCATCCTGATAGGGAGGGACTCTAGAATGTCAATTCTACCTATCTTGAATCAATTCAAGACTATGGACAACTCTAGCCTCTCTACCAATTCAAGTGCTCATGACATCTTTCTACACAAAAATGTCAGCTAAATTCCTCAACTCTTTGCAGAGATGGAAAACTCTATCACTCTACTTGGTGTGGGACACATACCTTATCCTCACTACTTCCAAGATATTGCCTTAATGGCAGATAACTTTTCTGAGCCCGTTGTCCACCCTTCTCTCTCTGTTCAAGGGTCTTGACTGCTTGGTGCTCACTTTCTTCACCTCTATTTTCCACCCCTGCAAGTCTATTCTCCTACTTGTCTTTCTAGCCGGACTCCTTACTGAGCTCGCCTAGAACAAGCATGCATTTCCTCTAGTCGACAATCCGACCACCCCACAAAAGAAAAACAAACAAAAAGCATGACTTTGCTTGATGGCATACTGTACAGAGGAAATCAAAATGCTTTTCAACCCCAAAATCTTTCTCTTCTTCTTCTTCTGAACCCCTTACAGAAAGAATTCTACATTTTATAGTTATCTCATGTCTGTTATAGGATGCTTTAGTTTCCAGACCAGCTCGTATTCTAACTGCCCGGTTCAACTCTGCATTTTCTTGATTGGCGGAAAGACTTACCATGATGTCTCTCTGACATATTCTATTGGCAAAACTGATGACTATCAGCATAAGTTAATCCTTGCTACCCGATAGTTACTTTCTCACCGATGCCTTTGAATTTCGTAAACTTTCCGTCGCCCAAACAATGTCTATCGGTCAGACTTTTATCATCTCTCCCGATCATACTTCTTACGCTGATATAACTATTATTGGCTAGACCTTAACCATCGGTGTAGCTTTCTTTTCACTCACTGATAATGATTCTCATGCCGACTCCAACTTCACCATTCCATATTGATGAACCTGTTGAACCATTAAACCTTGATGCGAGGTTCAACGGCGAGGTTCAACCCTTCAACAAAGTGACCAATGCATATCAGTTGAACCAATGTTGAACACCTTCAAAAATACATTCTTTGACTTGTTTTTCACTTGGGCCGATAGGCCGATCAAAAGTAAAGGCTTCTCCCGCCAATGCATTTTAAGAAAACTAAAAAACTCCTAAAACAAAACCACATGCTGCAAACCCAAAATTGACAAATCAAAAATGCTATGTACAGGCTGCATTGATCCTTAGTGCTCCTGCACCATACTCCCCCTATGCGGAAAGAAGCTAGGTCACCTCCGGTGACAATGAGGCAACATCAATGCCCCTCTTTTTAAATTCTGACTTTGCAACCCAGGTAGCTTCTGCTTCAGGTAACTGCTTCCATTTGACCAAATGCTCCATGTAGACACCATGTCTGGTTTGCTTCTGTACTCTTGAATCCAATATTCTCTCTACCTGTAGTTTGGGCTTTAGTGGCAAAGTCACATCTTTGACTGTCTGTTCCTTCTCTGAAATGGATCCATTTGTTGCTGACTGAGGACCCTAGTATTGGACCAGGTCTTGAACATTAAATACTGGTGAGATTGCTAGGTCTTCTAGCAATTCAATCCTGTATGCATTGTTACCATACTTGTTCAGGATTCTGCAAGGACCAATTCTTCGCATTTGCAGTTTGGTTGGCATTCCCTTCTGCAGTCTGGCTTTGTTCAGGTGCACCATAACGAGATCACCAACTTCAAACTGGATGTCCTTCCTATGGGCATCTACTTTGTCCTTGATCTTCTGTGTGTTTTCTATCAAGGTTTTCTTCACCTGTTCATGTACTTCTTTCATGGATTGTGCAAAATCCTCTGCATGACCACTTCTGTTCTCCGTGTTTCCCATATTCTTGAGCTCACATACACCTCTGGGGTGCATTCCATAGACTATTTCGAATGGACTCTTACTAGTAGTCCTATTCACACTGTCATTATAGGTAAATTCTGCCTGATGAATGACTTGATCCCAGCTCTGCCCATATTCCTTGGTTATACATCTTAATAGGTTACCCAGTGTCCTGTTTACCACCTCTGTCTGACCATCTGTTTGTGGATGATATGCTGAGCTGAAAGATAAATTTGTCCCTAATCTCTGCCACAAAGTTTTCTAGAAATGCCCCATGAACTTAGCATCTCTATCAGACACAATGCTTCCTAGAAGTCCATGAATCCTTATCACTTCTCTGAAAAACAAGTGTGCTATATGACTGGCATCATGAGTCACTTTACAGGGAATGAAATGACTCATCTTGCTAAACCTGTCCACAACTACATAAATGCTATCATAACCAGTCTTAGTCTTAGGTAAACCAACTACAAAGTCCATACTTACACATTCCCATGGCCTGGAAGGAATGGGCAAGGGTTGGTATAGTCCTGCATTTGAAGTGGTCCCCTTGGCCTTCTGACATACGATACACTGCTCTACATACCTTTTGATGTCTCTATGCATCCTTAGCCAATAATAGAACCTTTGGACTAGCTCCAGTGTTTTGTTCAAACCAAAATGGCCACTCAGACTGCCATTGTGCTTCTCCTGTATGAGATTTTCTCTCATAGATCCCCTTGGCACACATAATTGTCCACCTTTGAATAGCAATCCCTGTTGTAAGGTGAAATCTGTAAACTCACTATGAAAGTGATTCTCAAAATCTTGACATACCTTGTATACCTCAGCAAAGTCTTCATCATCTCTATAGAGATCCTTGAAGTCTTCAACTCCAATGCTCTTCAACTGCACTTCCTGCACTGTGAGCAACCTCCTGCTCAAAGCATCTGCAACTTTGTTGAGTTGCCCCTTCTTATGCTTAATTATAAGAGTGTAGGATTGCAGGTACTCCATCCACTTGACATGTCTGCTGCTCAACTTATCCTGTGAGTTCAGAAAACTCAGGGCTTGGTTATCTGTGTAGACAACAAATTCCTTAGGTAGGAGATAATGTCTCCACTTCCTAAGTGCTTGGACTAGAGCATACAACTCTAAGTCATACAAAGAGTACTTACTCTTTGCTTCATTCAGCCTCTCACTGAAAAAGGCTACAGGTCTGTCCTCCTGATTTAACACTGCTCCTATAGCTATGTTACTTGCATCACATTCAATAGTAAATAGCTAATCAAAACTAGGCATCGATAGTACAGGTTGTGTTGCTACCTCTTTCTTCAACTATTCAAAACTTTTATCTGCAGCTGGTGTCCATCTAAATTTTGCTTTCATTCCACCCTTAATTGTATCCAACATGGGTGCACATATCCCACTAAAATTTCTGATAAACTTTCTGTAAAACTGGGCTAAGCCATGGAAACTTCTCACCTCTGTGGCTGCTCTGGGAGTAGGCCAGCTCAAGATTGCCTCTACCTTTGACTTGTCCATCTTTAATTCTCCCTGGGACACCACAAAACCAAGGTATACCAATTCCTGCTTCATGAATTCACACTTCTCCAAATTGATGGTTAGTTGTTCATCATGTAATTTTTGCAAAACAATATTTACATGTTCTAGATGTTCTTCCTTGGTCTGACTAAATATTAGAATATCATCTAGAAAAACAACTACGAATTTACCAATATAATCCTTTAGGACTTCATTCATGAGTCTCATAAAGGTGCTAGGTGCATTTGATAGACTGAATGGCATAACAGCCACTCATACAGTCCTTCTGTGGTCTTGAAGGCTGTCTTCCACTCGTCTCCTTCCTTGATTCTTATTTGGTGGTAACCACTCTTCAGGTCTATCTTGGTGAAGTACTTTGCTTTTCCAATACAGTCCATGAGATCTTCAATTCTGGGAATTGGAAATCTATACCTTATAGTTATTTTGTTTATGGCTCTAGCATCTGTGCATAATCTCCATGATCCTCCTTTCTTCGGTGCCAACACTGTGGGTACTGCACAAGGACTAATACTCTTCCTGATCAATCCTTGATCTAGCAACTCTTGCACTTGTCTGGCAATTTCCTTGTGCTGGTTTGGAGTCATCTTGTAAGGAGCCTTGTTTAGAAAAGATGCTCCTAGAATCAAGTCTATCTGATGGCTTATTGCTCTCTGTGGAGGCAATGTGGCTGGTGTACCATCACTGATTATGCCCTTATACTTCTCCAGTATAGGCTACACCTCTTTGGGAATCTCTGTCTTCTTATCCTGCTGTCCTTCTTTTGGTTTTACTATGATGGCATAACCAGTACCATCCTCCTTAAGAGTACTCAGAAACTCTTTTCCACTCACAACCAAGATATTAGGACTCTTTGTCTGAACTGCATCTTCATCCTCCAATGACTGAATCTTATAGGTGACACCATCCTTCTGAAAAGAATAGGCATTCTTCTCACCATCATGTATTGCCTTTCGGTCATACTGTCATGGTCTACCCAATAAGAGATGGCATGCATCCATGGGTAGTATATCACATAATACCTTATCCTTATAGCCACTTGTACTAAACTCTACCCAACTTTGTTCATTCACTACCACATGTTGACCCTTATTCAACCATGTGACTCTATATGGGTTTGCATGAGTTATTCTTTTCAAATTCAGTTTCTTAACCGCCTCATCAGAAATAATATTATCCATAGATCCTGAGTCTATGATAATTTTACATACCTTATTCAAAATCTTGCATTTGATTCTAAATAGTGCTCTCCTCTGGCTTGGTTCAGACTTTACTGGCTCCTTCATCAAGGTTCTCCTTATCATCAGGTTCTCTCCATCTTCTGAGTTCAGACTGACCTCAGGTGACTGGCTGCTGGATGCATTATCTTGGACATAGAGATTTCTCTTATCACCTCCTTGAAAAGAGGATGTGGTCTTTTCTGGACACCTATATGCTGGATGACCTAGATTACCACAGTTGTAACACTTCATGGTGGTGAAATAGGATCCTCTGCCTGATCCTCCTGACCTTCCTCTATTAGATCCTCTTCCTCTGTGGTTTCCTCTACCACTCGACTCCCCACTCTGCTCTGTGAGTTTTGACTCTGCTTGGGATCTATTGTCAGCATTCCTTCCACCAAAACTTCCTCTGTGTCCTCTATTATCTCTTCCTCTTCCTCTTCCTCTTCCTCTTCTATTTGAGTCTTGTTTCCTCTTGTTCTTTTCCTCCACTTTCAGTGCCAGCTGATAGCATTTGTGCACTATTGTAGGACACAACAAACTGATTTCTTCTTGTATATTCCACTTCAGACTGTTAAGGTATCTTGCTACCTTTATGCTTTCATCCTCCATTACTTTGGACCTTAAGCATAGCTTTTGGAATTCTTCATTGTATGCACTGACATCTAATTCCTTATGTCTCAGATTCTATCTCTTCCTGTGCAGCTATATTTCATAATCTTCTGGCATATATGCTTCTTTGATTTTAGCTACCATTCCCTTCCAAGTAGCTATGGGCTTCTTATCTTCTTTTGCTCTTTCAGTCTACACAAATTTCCACCAGGTTAAGGCAGCTCCCCTAAGTCTGGATTTGGCCACCTTTACTTTCTGTGCCTCGCTTACACCATCACATTCAAAGTGATTTTCAAGTCCTTCTATCCACTCCATGACCAAATCTGGGTCCATTTTCCCACTGAAAAGTGGTACTCCTTCCAATGTTTTACCACTCATTGCTTTCAAAGCTTTCAAGAATGGTTCTTCTTCCATCTTAGGATCAGGTGTGGGCTCTTCATCTTCTATAGACACACATTTTTCCTTGTTTACTTTTTGCTTGACTTCTTCAGTCTTCTCCATCATTATACCCAGTCTACTTTCCATTGCTGCCAATCTTTCCTGTAGGAGCCTATTCTCCTCTTCTTGATCCTCAACCTTCTTTGCTAACTCTGCATTAGTCACCATCGTCTTTACTGAATCCACAGATTCACTAGTTGATGACATACAACTCTTCTATTCCAATCTAGGAATAACCCAAATCTTATGGCTCTGATACCAATTTGATAGGGAGGAACTCTAGAATGTCAGTTCTACCTATCTTGAATCAATTCAAGACTATGGACAACTCTAGCCTCTCTACCAATTCAAGTGCTCATGACATCTTTTTACACAAAAATGTCAGCTAAATTCCTCAACTCTTTGCAGAGATGGAAAACTCTATCACTCTACTTGGTGTGGGACACATACCTTATCCTCACTACTTCCAAGATACTGCCTTAATGGCAGATAACTTTTCTGAGCCCATTGTCCACCCTTCTCTCTCTGTTCAAGGGTCTTGACTGCTTGGTGCTCACTTTCTTCGCCTCTGTTTTCCACCCCTGCAAGTCTATTCTCCTACTTGTCTTTCTAGCCAAACTCCTTACTAAGCTCGCCTAGAACAAGCATGCATTTCCTCTAGTTGACAATCCGACCACCCCACAAAAGAAAAACAAACAAAAAGCATGACTCTGCTTGATGGCCTCCATACTGTACAGAGGAAATCAAAATGCTTTTCAACCCCAAAATCTTTCTCTTCTTCTTCTTCTTCTTCTTCTTCTTCTAAACCCCTTATAGAAAGAATTCTACATTTTATAGTTATCCCATGTCCGTTATAGGACACTTCAGTTTCCAAACCGGTTCGTATTCTAACTGCCCAGTTCAACTCTGCATTTTCTTGATTGGCGGCAAGACTTACCATGATGTCTCTCTGACATATTCTATCGGCAAAACTGATGACTATCAGCATAAGTTAATCCTCGCTGCCTGATAGTTACTTTCTCACCGATGCCTTTGAATTTCGTAAACTTTCCGTCGCTCAAACAATGTCTATCGGTCAAGCTTTTATCATCTCTCCCGATCATACTTCTTACACTGATATAACTATTATCGGCTAGACCTTAACCATCGGTGTAGCTTTCTTTTCGCTCACCGATAACGATTCTCATGCTGACTCCAACTTCACCATTCCATATTGATGAACCTATTGAACCATTGAACCTTGACGCAAGGTTCAATGGCGAGGTTCAACGGTGAGGTTCAATGGCGAGGTTCAACCCTTCAACAAAGTGACCAATGCATATCGGTTGAACCAATGCCAAACACCTTCAAACATACATTCTTTGACTTGTATTTCACTTGGGCCGATAGGCCGATCAAAAGTAAAGGCTTCTCCCACCAATGCATTTTAAGAAAACTAAAAAACTCCTAAAACAAAACCACATGCTGCAACCCAAAATTGACAAATCAAAAATGCTATGTACAGGCTGCATTGAGCCTTGGTGCTCCTGCACCACATCCATAGACTAATGGATAGACAGAGGTAGTAAATAGGAGTTTGGGAAATTTGTTGAGATGTTTGGTTGGAGAAAAGGCAGGAAATTGGGATCTCATTCTATCACAAGCAGAGTTTGCATACAATAATTCAGTGAATAGGAGCATTGGAAGAACACCATTTGAGATTGTGATAGGAACTAACCCTAGAGGAGTAGCAGAGTTGAGATATATTAGTATAGAGAACAAGAGAAGTGTAGAAGTAGAATAATTTGTAGGACACATGGAAATAGTGCATAATTAGGTTAAGAAGCATTTGGAGGAGATGAACAACAAGTATAAGGAGCAAGTAGATGAAAAGAGAAGACACAAAGAATTCTTAGTTGGTGATGAGGTAATGGTATATCTGAGAAAAGAAAAATTTCTAGTAGGTGTGTATATGGAAAAATGGATTAAATCTAAACTAAATAAAACCAAAGAACCCAATAACATAAAGGAAACGAATCTAAGTAAAAGCCATAAATCACAAATCAAAGATAAATGCAAGCTCTTACCAAAACCTGTATTGTTCCCTTTTGGAGATATGTGGATTGCTCAATGTAGTTGCAAAGCCATGGCTGCAACAAGCAAGTATGTGTTCAAGAGATCAATGTCAAAAGATCGTTATAGTGCTCAATCGACGCGTTGTGTATGCTCAAAGCACTGTTAAGTATGCCTGAGAATACGATCGAAGAGAGAGAGGTAATGAAGGAGATGAGGGGGGTTTATATAGGTTTCAAATAAGATCAATCAACGGTCCAGATAATTTAGAAGAATCAACGGAGGAGATCAGTTGAGGAATGTGCAACGAATGAGAGGAAGACATGTGTCTTGCTTTCTTTTGCATGAGGGGAGCTATCAAGAATAGAAGAATGAGTTAACTGAAGAGATAAATCAATTAAAAGAATAAAGCAATCAGTTAAGTGATTTAAAACAAGAAGAAGAGATTTGCATGAGAAAAGAAGATATTTTGCTTTATTAAATATAGAAATATTTAATTGATGAGCAAGAAAGCTTGAGTTATATTAGAGATAACTCAAATTTAGAAGAAAAAACAATTTAAATAAATAATTGATTTATTTAAATTTAGAGAAGATATTATTGGAAGAAATAATTAAATAATTAGAATTATTTAATTTAGAAGATTTGAAAGCTAATTAAATAAATAAATTTATTTAATTGTTGTGCATGATTTTGGAAGAATAATTTTTGATTTAATTAAATAATTAAGAATTATTTAATTTTAGATAAGAGGGAATTTGTTGAATTAATTAAATAATTGGATATATTTAATTAATGTGGAATTGAGATTTGGAAACAGAATAATGATTTAATCAAATAATTAAAATTATTTAATTGTGGAAGAATATAGAGGAATTTAACTTAATTAATTAAATAAAGAGGATTTATTTAATTAATGTTGAAAGTATGTGATTTAGAAGAATTTGATGAAATTAATTAAATAATTAGATTATTTAATTAACGTTTGCAATGCAAGTGATTCGACTACACGGTCATTTTAGGGTGTCTACATTTTGCCCCTCTTTGATGCGATGCAGTTTATAGCGTTGCGTCAAAGAAATTAATTGTTGAAGAGGTGATACAATTTGTTTGATGCCCCAGTGTAGGTAGTTGCCCCAGTGTATGCCCCCTCGAGCGGGAATACAGGGAAGCGACAGAGGAAAGGTGTTGATGCTCGACGAGAAGATTGCGCGACCAAGTGGGAAGAAAAGCAGAAAACGGGTTGGGAAAGAAAAACCAAGGGTGGGGACCCTATAAATAGGTCCCATGGGGACCACAATCCTCATTTGCACCCATTGAGATTCTAAATTTAGAGAGAAGAGCTTCTAAACTTAGTGGAGAGAGAGGTGAGCAGACAGCGCGGAGAGATGCCAATTCCAGTGCATAGACATTGGGCGGAGCTGGTGCGGACCTACGGGAGGCCAGCAGGAGCTCCGGCAGCGGTAAGTGATCGAAAACCCCCTTTGAATTGGTCGATTAGGGGTAGATTAGGGCTAGATTTAGGCAGGGTCAGCTATTGCAAGCAAAAGCACTTTAGGAGGCCGCAGCGCGTTTGGTAGAGGATTGCAGTGCTTTTGGCGCGCTGTAGCGCGGCTGGTAGTCGCCTACAGCGCATGCGGTAAAATCGCGTCGCTTTTGGTGTTAGATGCCCGCGCCGCAGCGCAGTTGGGAAATCCTGCAGCACGCTTGGCTAGGCAGTGTAGCGCGCTTGGTTAGGCAGTGCAGCGCAAGTGGGGGGAAGGGGAAGAAAACGTGTTGCGTCTGGTATGACAGAGTGGCGCGGTTGGTATGGCAGAATGGCGCAGTTGGAAAAACAAGGCGCATTTGGTTCAAAAATCAAAGCGCGGCTGTGTGAACAGGAAGGTGCGGTTGGGGGAGAGGGACAGCGTGTTTGTAGAAAACTAAGCGCTGTTGGTTTGAATAGAAGAAAAATTAGGGTGCAAGTAGAAGAGTGAGGCTGCCAAAGAGGAAAGGGCAAGTTGGGGGTTTTAGGGACTGATGAGGATTTGGTTATGGAAGAACTGACATGTGATTTGTTATGGATGCAGAGGATTTTGCCACCACTGATGTCGCGAGAGCGACACCACGCGATAGCGCATGAGGTTCTTCAGTTGACATGGGAGGAGGATGCATTCTTGGAGCATGCAGGGCTATGGCATGTGGCACACCTGACACACATTAGGGTGAATCTCGCCCTAGTGACAGCAGTCGTGGAGAGATACCACAGTGAGACTTCGTCGTTCCACTTTCCGATGGGGGAGGCTATAGTGACACTAGAGGATGTATATCGCATCCTGCAGATCCAGATAGATGGGGAGATTGTAGACTTTGACCCGGCACGAGGTGAGGCAGGCTTGGAGGAGGTCTTCTACACGGACGACCTATGGATAGACGATGGGGAGATCAGATGGGCAGACGTCCCAAGACTCTGCGATAGGATCAGATGGATCGTGGCATCATTGATTGGCGGCTTCCTGTGTCCGGACAGGAGATCGAGAGGACTATCAGTTGGCTGGGGGACAGTGCTATCTGGGATGTTCACCCATGGCAGACAGTACGCGTGGGGACCTTGCATGTTAGGCCAGCTATACCATGATATGCATTACTGTGTATACAGGAGAGGTAGGAGCCTCTCAGCAGGGGTGACTCTATTACAGGTGTGGGCGTGGGAGCACATTCCAGTCATTCGACCCATGGCGCAGCGCCACTGAGATAGAGGGGAGCCGTATGCGTTTCTATATGATGGGGTGATGACACATCAGAGGATGGGATCTGTCAGCTACTGGAGGCGGCGGATTGACGAGATGGACATGTTTATATGGAGGCCGTGGTTACTATGTGAGGAGTGGCTGGATGAGCACAAGCAGCTCATGTACTGTAGACAAGCTTGCTATCTGTTCGGTAGACGGACAGATATGATAGAGAGATATCTTCCTGAGCGGGTACTTAGACAGTTTGGCCTACCACAGGGGCTACCAGTGGGGGAGGCCACACATGCCAGGACGCGGAGAGAGACTGGAGACTGGGACGCAGTGATCCCAGTGGCGACAGCATTAGCAGAGGTGCGGGGACTTATCCCCGTGAGATGGGATTGGGACTCTGGGCTAGCAGACCCAGGGACACTGCCAGACTATGATCAGTACTGGCAGACACACAGGCCGATGAGATTGACTACACCAGGTGTAGTAGGGGCAGTGGGAGAGGTGTTAGTGCTTGGTGGAGAGGCCAGGATGAGGCGGCAGGCCAGGGCAGCCGGACAGCAGGCAGGTGGACAGCAGGTAGGTGGCCAGTAGGAGGATGCTGAGATGGCAGAGGCATTGGGCCCAGTCGTAGAGACTGATCTGCAGAGGGCCGAGCGACTGCTGCAGGAGGAGATAGCCCAGAGGACTCGACTAGAGCTCCGGATGGTTAGACTAAGGAGAGACAAGGATACAGCGCGGACAGAGGTGAGACAGGCAGAGGCCACAGCCCAGGCACAGACACAGGCAGCCACAGCCGCACAGACAGCCCTAGCACAGGTGCAGGCGCAACTACAGGCATAGGTGTAGGCATACAGGCAGTTACAGGCCCAGGTACATGCACAGGCATAGGGACAGATGCAGCCGCCGGCCGCACCAGTAGCAGACACCGAGGCGGTAGCACAGGCCAGGTGAGAGAGAGATGCAGAGGTACAGCTACGGCTGACAGCAGAGGCTACACTCTTTAGAGTGAGGCGGGAGAGAGAGGAGGCACGCTGTGCACTCGGTGCAGACCAGAGGACCCTATACAGTGAGCTTGTTCGAGTGCAGGGTGAGCTGGTATCAGCTGGCCGGGAGGCAGAGTATTACAGGGGGCTGTATGTGGGTGCGGTGCCGGCAGCTCAGCAGGCACCAAGCTATAGAGACAGGAGCAAGTCAGGGGCATCAGGATCCCGGAGGACAGGGCAGTCAGCGTCCTCAGTCAGAGGGCCACTTTTGCCCGCCAGGGGGAGGAGGAGGACCATCAGGTGGACCTCCACCGAGCACAGGGGGAGGCTAGGGGCCACAGCAGGAGGGCAGCTCTACCCACTAGGGCATATTCATGTATATTGTATCATATTGTATTATTTTGGATAGATGCCTGCGTGCATTCTGATGTATATTTTGAGGGCTCTTGATAGCCTTGATGTACTATATTGGTGTATACTTGGATGTATACACATTTGTATTATTGATGTAGACACAGACACTTTGTATTATGATGACCATTACATGATATATATATATATGATGATCTATTCGACTCACTGCTGTTCATGCTTTTTGTATATGCATTCCTTGATGTCATGGATGTGATGATATGTATGTAAGATTATGGATTCATGTGATGACATATATTGTTTATATGATGCTTATAGATGTATGATGATAGAGATAGATGATGATAGAGATGTGATGACTAGTGATATCTGACATGTGGGTTTTGCAGATATGCACCAGAGAGGAGAACAGGAGGAGATGGAGACTGTTGATCGATTACTGTAATGAAAGCGATATAAAGGATGTGGAAATGGATGAATGAGCTTGTTGCAATGGCTTCGCATTTGTATATAAAGAGCAATCCTTAGTTTGATATAGCACGTGGATAGTTCGCCACCAAGGTATAAAAGACCAAGGTGCAGTAATATCCTTAGACATAATACAACCTTGTTGGAATATGCGAATAAGCCATAGTCTTGAACATAAAATAAACTTCAATACATGTAAATGCAAGAAGAAATATTAATATGTAAGATGCTAGGACGTAACACACACAAGATAAATAGAATGCTAAGAAAGATGCTAGAGATCATTCCTCAAACACGGCACACAGAAATCAATGACTATGCGCCCAATCCGTACTGCATCGCAACATACCAAGATTATAGATAAATCAAGGTAGCTTTGAATAGGCATGGGAATAGGGAACAAAAGATAAACCATAAAACAAATTGACTGGCTTACAAAGTAAACATACAGCCAACATATTCTCTTGCCAAAGAGGTTGCTCATGATAGATTGGATAGGAAAGATAACAGCCTTATCGTAGGAGCTCTGTGTCCGTTAAAGGGGGCTATCTACCTAAAAAGATAATATCTCGCCGCAGGAAATGCCACATGTCGTAGGAGACACGTGTGTTGGTCTCGACAATGGAACACTTTGCAGAAGACAAGCCTGTGGATCTAAGGCTTTGGTTAAGTGGTACTTAGCTGATGTTGGCAATAGGTATGCAGGACAGTAGATGACTCTGGAAGAAAGCCTCTTTGCTTCAAGTTTGTTAAGGACTTTTGCTTTGAAAGGATGCGCTAGCTTGCTACTTGAGTTAGTCAAGTCGAGGCGAATGGATTTTGACAAACGGAAGACTAGAAGGATAGAAGTGCTAATGGGTTGAAACGGGTGGAGAATGATGGATCGTGTGTGCCTGAGTACTGGAAACATCCTTCGTATTCCAGACTGCCTACATACCCTGTATCCACGGGATCAAGGCACACTTATGATGGAAGATGAACGTGATAAATATGTAGTTTTGGATAGAGTGATGAACGGGGCCAGTTGAAAGGGGGAGATTTTATGTACCTGAGTACTGGATACTTCCTTCATATTCCAGACTGCCTACATACCCATATCCATGGGATCAAGGTACCTTAAGTTTGAGAAGAGATGATATGTAGTTCTGGTTAGTGTGATGATGTAGAAAAAGCGTTGAGAAGAGGTGATCTTATGTACCTGAGTACTGGAAACGTCCTTCGTATTCCAGACTGCCTACATACCCATATCCATGGGATCAAGGTGCTTTAACATTGCGAAGAGATGATATGTAGTTCTGGTTAGTGTGATGATGTAGAAAAAGCATTGAGAAGATAACAGCCTTATCGTAGGAACGGTGTGTCCATTAAAGGGTGTTACCTGTGAAAATGAGACAAGATTGAAGTATGCGTTGCGAACCACGAACAAGGAACCAATCCTAGACCGAAGCTAAGGAAAGAGTTGCCCCCATTCTGGTAGAGGAAACTGTAGGGGTGACTGCCGAAGAAGACATAGCAAGACTTGACCTAGGATAAGATAGTGTTAACTATAGACACAGATCAAGACATGGGAAGACGACGATGGACACTGACAAATTTCCAAGCTATACTAGATAGGGAGATGGAAATGCAAACGAAGTCAATGGTGTTATTATGGATGGATGGATGAAGCAGGTTGCGAACTGGACAAGGAGTGGACAGGACTCGATAGACGATGGATGCTGACTCTACGCATAGCGCCTGTTTGCCAGGTTTTCACTATGGTACTTATCCAAGGCACCTGTTTGCCAGATTTTCACCAGAGGATGGATTTTTTTTTTTATTTATTTGGTTGTTTTTTTTTTATTGATTTTTTTTTGTTTTTTTGTTTTTTTTTTTTTATTTTTTTGATTTTTTTGATTTTTTTTTTATTTTTTGATTTATTTGATTGTTTGTGGGAATACTCTGAGGATCAGGTATAGAACTTCTTGAGATGGACACTGTTAAGTGGCTCATCTAGAGGAATGCCATCAAGTGGAGCTAAAGTATAAGCTCCCGATCCATATGTTGCTGTCACAATGAAGGGACCTAACCAGTTAGGCTCAAACTTACCCTTCTTCTCTCGATCTGCCTGATTTCTCTGATTCTCCTTAAGTACAAGATCACCAACTTGAAACCATCTTTCTTTGATCTTTTTGTTGTAATTACGCCGGAGGCGGTTTTGATAGACATGGAGATGATTAAGCGCGGCAAGGCGCCTCTCATCTAGTAGTTCAAGCTCAGCCAATCTAGAAGTGCGATACTCATCTCCGCTGATCAGGTCCTGCATGGATACTCTGAGTGATGGGATCTCGACCTCTATAGGTAGGATGGCTTTAGAGCCAAAGACCAAGGCATATGGTGTGGCACCAGTTGGTGTTCTGATACTAGTGCGGTAGGCCCATAGGGCGGGATGGAGTTGCAAGTGCCAATCACAACCATCTTCATTGACCGTTTTCTTTAGGATCTTGAGAATGGTTTTATTGGAAGCCTCAGCTTGGCCGTTACTCTGCGGATAGTAGGGAGTTGAAAAGCAATGTTGGATATTGTACTGTATGCATAAGGCACGGACATCTTGGTTCTTGAATGGTCTCCCATTATCAGTGACAATGGCTTGGGGAATACCATACCGGCATATGAGGTAGTTTAGGATAAACTTGGCTATTTGCTTACTGGTGATATAGGTCATAGGAATGGCTTCCACCCACTTCATGAAATACTCAGTGGCGGTAATGATAAACTTGTGGCCATTGGAGGAGGAAGGGTGGATTTGTCCTACGAGGTCGAGACCCCATTGAGAAAAAGGCCATGGAGTTGTCACAGGTTGTAATTCATGAGCTGGTGCGTGAATCAAATCTCCATGCTACTGACATTGTAGACACTTCTTAGCAAACTGTGCAGC
Source organism: Cunninghamia lanceolata (assembly GCA_027924645.1). Taxonomy (NCBI): domain Eukaryota; kingdom Viridiplantae; phylum Streptophyta; class Pinopsida; order Cupressales; family Cupressaceae; genus Cunninghamia; species Cunninghamia lanceolata. The sequence goes on from BSBN01000082.1 coordinate 9,951,573, forward strand.
ATCTTGCTCTATTGTAGGCCAGTAATAACCTGTTCTGAGTATCTTCTTAGCAAGATTAGGACCGGTAGAATGTGCACCACAGACACCTTCATGTATGTCTCGTAAGGTAGCTTCAGCTTCTTCCGCGTTAAGACATCGTAAGAGGATACCATCGAGACTCCGGCGATATAGTGTATCACCCAGAATGATGTAACGAGAGGATCGACGGATAAAGGTTTTGCGTTGGGTGGATGATAGGTCAGGGGGAAAGGTTTGGTGTTTAAGGTATTAGTAGATATCTTCGTACCATGGGGAATTGGGACCAACAAGTTCGCAGATGATTTCAGTAACAGGAACATCGACGGCTGGTATCAACAATTGCTCGATCAAGAATTCACACTTCTGTGTATTAGCAGGCATATCAATCAGTGACCCTACAGAAGCCATAGAATCCGCAGCTTTGTTATGCTCTCTTGGAATTTGCTCAAATGTGATGCTAGAAAAGTGTGGTTTATAGGCATCCACTAGTTGTTTGTAGGGGACCAACTTTTCATCCTTTGTTTGGTATTCATCTGTGACTTGGCGGATGACTAGCTGTGAGTTTCCATATACTTGTAATTCTGTGATGTCCCATTGAACTGCTGTGTTGAGACCTATGAGGAGTGCTTCATACTCGGCTATGTTGTTGGTGCAAGGGAATGCTAGCCGATATGACTTTGGAATGTAGTCATTCTGAGGTGTAACAAATAAGATGCCGGCTCCTGATCCATGCTACGTGTAAGAACCGTCAAAGTACAACTTCCACATTATGGAGGTAGCCAGAGTGAAGAGATTGTCGTCAGGAAAGTCTGCTACCATAGGATGTGTATCTTTCATAGGTGCTTCTACTAGTTGATCCGCGAGGGCTTGTCCCTTAATTGCCTTACGATCCATGTACTCAATATCGAACTCACTAAGGATCATAACCCATTTATCTAGTCTGCCTGTGAGAGCTGCTTTTGCGAGTAGATACTTCAAGGGATCAATCTTGGCTATCAGATTTGTGTGTTGGTTCAGCATGTAATGCCGCAATTTTTGTGAGGCAAACACTACTGCTAAACAAGCCCTTTCCATTGGTGAATAATTGAGCTCATATCCCACCAAGGTTCTATTGATGTAATAAATTGCATGCTCCTTTCCTGTGTCATCATTCTGTGCTAGCAGAGCCCCTAGGGCTGAGTTTGTAGTAGAGATGTATAAGATCAAGGGTTTGTCCGCAACTGGTGGAACCAATACAGGAGGTGTAGCTAGATACTCTTTAAGTTGATCAAACGCTGCTTGACACTTGTTGTCCCATCGAAATGAAACATCCTTTCGGAGTAAGTGTTGAAAGGGTTGACATTTATCTGCTAGCTGTGAGATGAAACGCCTGATGGACTGCAACCTTCCTTGTAGGCTCCTTAATGCTTTTAGGTTCTTTGGTGGAGGCATCTCCACTATAGCCTTTACTTTCGCTGGATCCACTTCGATGCCTCTACGAGATATGATGTATCCCAATAGCTTCCCTGATGTTACACCGAATACACACTTCTTTGGATTGAGTCTTACTTGGTATTTTTCAAGCCTGTCAAAGATCTGTCCTAAGACCTGTATGTGATCCACTCTAGAAGATTTAGCCAATATATCATCAACATAGTCTTCCATGATGTGATGAAAGAGGTCATGAAATATCACTGTCATTGCTCGCTGATAGGTTGCTCCTGCATTCTTGAGACCAAACGGCATGACGCACCAACAATAATTGCCCCAAGGATAAGTAAAGGTTGTTTTATGTTGGTCTTCTTCAGCTATCCTTATCTGATTGTAACCTGAGAATCCGTCCATGAGAGAAAGCATCTCGTGACCTGCTGTCAAGTCCACTATAATGTCAATGTTTGGTAGTGGAAAGTCATCTTTAGGACATGCCTTATTGAGATCTCTGAAATCATTACACATGCGGATGCGCCCATTAGGTTTAGACACAGGTACAATGTTTGAGACCCAATCTGAATAGTTGATAGGTCATATGAACTTTGTGTCTAATAGCTTTTGTACTTCCACCTTCACCAAGAGAGCTATCTGTGGGTGCATTTTTCTCAATTTCTGCTTGACTGGTTTCACCTTGGGATCAACTGTGAGATAATGAACTACCAGCTTAGGGTCTAGCCCTGGCATATCTGCATAGGTCCATGCAAAGTTGATGGTTCGTTGCAAGAAGAAGTTGTTAAGATTTCTGTGTTCTGTGTCAGATAAGGATGCCGCTAGGAATGTCGTCTTTGGATTCTGTTTTGTACCCAGGTTGATCTCTGTAGAATCCTCCACTAGGAGAGCTGATTTCTCTTGGTACTTAGATGGTAAGGGAAGGTCAAATCCTCCATCCTCAGGTGCCACAGTTGGGTTTTCACCTTTGGATACGTCCTTTATTTTTACTATTTTGTGATCAGGAGGTGCCACAGTGTGGTTTTCACCTAGAGATCTTTCTTTATTGGCACTTTTGCGACTGGAGGATTTGGCATTCTCACCAAAATAAGCCGTGGGCTCTAGTTCCATTACAAAACCTGCCTTGTGATCGCCAAGAGGAATACCTTCCCGAAGTCCCATGAACTCAGCTAGAGCTTCGTCATTCTGAAATACATCTATAACGGGGGCCCCTTGTTGGTCCCAATCGATAAGCTCAGGGTAGACAAGTGTGACATTCTGGGTGCTGGTGTTGGAAGTTAAGGATACAGAGGATAGTGTAAAAATGGAGGATTCTACGAATAGATTGGTTATGTGGAGGGAAGAGTCATCGATGATATCCTCTGTAGATGTCGAATCGGCGGGAAAAGTGTCAGCTACCTCGTCGAGGATATACTCAATGTCCAAGGCGCGTGGTACCTTCTTACCAAATCCTAATCCTTTCTTGTCTAGCTTCTTTGTTATCACAATGGGCTCCATAGTGCCTTGATTATGTTTCCCAAGGCCACCTTTGCCTTTATAGCCCATGTTTTTCACTATCCTTAAGCCATTGCCATATTGCTTGACTGGTATGGTGACTGGTTCTTTCTCCTTATAGAGCCAAGAAGAGATGTCCTCAATAGTTTCCTCTTCCAATAACCATCCCCATTGGAATTGGGTTAGGAATGTTGGGGGAGGAATAGTAGCTTTTTTGGTAACTTTAGCAATGGGTGGTTTGCCGTAAGATTTTGGAGATAAAGGCATCCGCCCTACGCAACAAGATTCTGAGATATCATAAGTGCCAAAGCCTATATCTCGGACGTGAGCTGTGATTTTGGGGAGGGGTGTAGGTTCACTCGTAGAGGCTTGCGTGAGAGTTTTAGGGTCAACATAGAGAGGGGATTCAAGGGCTTTGTCATTTTTAGGCACTTGGTTGCAATTCTTATAGCTTCCTTGCAGGACACAGCAAAATTCAAAAGGATTAGGATCCCCTGGGATGGTGATCTCCGTACCATTGTATGGGAACTTTAGGGACTGATGGTATGTGGAGGGAACAGCTTTCATTGCATGGATCCATCGGCAGCCAAGAATAATGTTGTAAGGCAGCTCGATGTCAAGGACTTGACACCTGGTTTCAAGCATGACTAGGCCCAGTTGTATAGGCAAGTGAATAACACCTTCTGAACGGCGTTCTGCATCATCATACCCCTTGATTGTAATACTATGATCAGTGTTGACATGATCCTTAGAGTATCCCAATTGCTTTAGTAACTTTAAAGAACAGATGTTGAGACCAGCACCACCATCTATGAGTATGCGTTTGATTTTGCGCTTATGTATGAGAACTTCAATATGTAGGGCATCATTGTGACATGGATCGTGAGAGGGGAGGTCTTTCTCAGAGAAGACCACATTGTAAGGTGAAGCAATATTACCCACTATAGCTTGGAAATCTGTGACTGCTATGTTGTTAGGAACGGATGACTCTTGGAGGGCTTTTTCTAACACCACTCTATGTGCCGGTGATGACTGCAGGAGGTCCAAAATAGAGATCTGTGCTGGTGTTCTCCCTAGTTGTTCGACAAGATTATAATCAGACTGAACCGGAAGCCTAGGTGTAGGTGCACGAATGCTGACATGACCTCGACGAGTAGTAACAGCACAATCCGTAGATTTTCCTTTAATGGTGAGGGTAGACACTCGACTCTCTTCAAAACGACCTACAATGGAATCGAAAGATGTGGAAGCATGATTGATACCTTTACCTCTATCTTGAGGAGGAGGTGGACCGTGATGAGGGAATGGTTCCTTGTACATATCGAGATCCTTGTTTGTGTGTTGCACTGGTGATTCATTCTCAAAAGTGATTTGATTACCGTCAATGAGGTTTTGGATGAGGTGCTTAAGCTTCATGCAAGATGCAGTTCGATGACCTTTGCTCCTATGGAACTCACAATACTCATTGTCTCTGTAACGTGCAGTTTTGTAGACAGGCTCTCCATATGGGGGAGCATCGGGTAAGGTGATGAGCCCTTTCTGTAAAGCTTGCTGTAAGACCGATTCAATGGGTACTCCCAAGGGAGTGAATTGACGTCGCGGAGGATAATCTTGTTGGGGCCGTTCTTGTTGTCGTTGCTGTTGGTTGGGATAAGGCTGCCTTTGTTGCTGTTGTTGTTGAGGTGGAGCTTGACTTGATTTGGAGAGTTGCAGCGGTGTTTGTAACGTTTGGACATGCTTAGTATTGACCACTCCATCGTTGACCACGTTTTTGTTCTTGTTCCAATATTTGGGTTTATCGTTTGACTGTTGATGCGAATTGCTATCTTTTGTCTCTTTAAAGATTTTGACCACACCCTTAGCAATGAGGGCCTTCTCAATGTTGATACCCTTGTATGTGATTTCATCGAAGGTTGTAGCACTAAGGATTTGCAAATGGAAACCTAACTCTTGGTTGAGGTTCTGCACAAATATGCTAACAAGCTGTTTCTCTGGAATCTTGAAAGGGAATTTACTAGCCATTTGTCTCCATCGTTGGAGGAAAGAAATGAAAGTTTCACCATTTTTCTGTTTATTGTTGCATAGGTCCATCATGGAAATCTCATGCTCTGCGTTGTAAGAAAAATGGGTGGCAAACTTCTCTGCTAGTTCGTTGAAAGACTTGATACCCGTAGGTAAGTGTGAGAACCATTCTATTGCTTGACCTCCAAGATTGTGAGGAAAAAGATGCATAAGATATGTGTCGTTGTGAGAGACCTTGAAGCAAGCAAGATAGAATTCCCTAAGATGGTCTTTTGGGTCACCTTTTCCTTTGTACTTATCGAACTTGGGAATAGTGAAATTTTGAGGAAAAGGGATCATTGGTAATGATCGATCAAAAGGATAAGGACACACTTCTTCTAAAGAGAAGGTCTTTTTGGTGTGACCAAATGTAAGATCAGATAGCTGTTGTTGCACCTCCGCGATCTTTAGTTCCATAGTCGTGGGAGGGGTCGGTAACATCTCCTATTGTCCAACAAGCAGTTGGTGTTGCCCATATGGAATATTATAATGTAAGCCATGCGCACTGGTATTGTAAGGGTCGTAAGATTGATTGGGATTGTATGGATTGTATGATTGGTTCAAATTGGGTTGGAATTGGAGGCCTTGATTAGGCAGAGGTGGAGGTGGCGCTAGGTAAGAATGTTGGCTTTGCGATGGTTGAAGAAACGTATTAGGGGGAGGAAAGCTAAAGTGCGTTTGATTAGGTTGTGATGGTGGCACATAGCTTTGGGAAACCTGATGTTGGGAATGTTGAGAGTGGCTAGGCAATGTATGAAAGAAGTTGAGCGTGGATGAACGTTGTGGGGGAGGAACATAGGTAGAAGTGATTTGTGATGGTGGGGGTTGATTGAAGATGAGAGTAGAAGAATGTTGTGGTGGAGGAACATAGGTAGAAGTGATTTGCGACAATTGGGGTTGCTTGAGGATGAGAGTAGAAGAATGTTGTGGTTGGGGCTGTGTGACTCCAATTGGTTGAGAGACATGCAGGTGTGATGATATAGGAGGTGGCACTTGTTGAGACCCTTGTTGCATGGCTACATAAGTGTTCCCCATATTATAATTGGGTGGGAAACCTACGCGTGATGGAGTAACCAAGATTCCGCTTGCGTTTGGGATGGACACTTTAGGAGGTGGTTGCACATTGGATCGAGCTAAGGTGGCTTGCTTAGCTAACTCTGCTTGACATTGGAGAGTTTCTTGTTGGTTTTGATAGATCTCCATAGGAGTCAAAAGTGGTGATACGGGCCTCTCCTCTGCTGGATTTTGAAAAAGGGGATTCCTATACTGTGAGCCTTGAGTAGGTAGGGGCGTAGTCACCGTGGACATGGTTTGCACCGCTTGTATGGTTTCTTGGGTGTTGGTGCTCTCCTTGAGAGTGGACACATCAAAATCTGGAGGTAACTTGGCACCTTGCTTTGCAAGCAAGTGAAAGAAATGATCCTGGTTCTCACTAAGGATTTTATCAAAGACAGCTATAGCTCTAGGATCTTGTATAAATTCATCAAGATCTTGCCCATCTTCTTGAGAGGATTGACCTATTTCAAAGTGTCACTCTTCTTGAGATGGGGCTTGATCTACGATGTAACCTTGTGGGACAAAATCTGGAGGCAAGCCTGTGGTATACTGCGGTGCATTTAGCAAAGGGGTTCTATCCTCATGAGGATTGCTTGGTTCATCTATGTGTGGCATGTTCGGAGAGATGTTTGGTTTTGCCGCGGGTGTACTAGGAGTCACCTTGGGAGTAATGTTGAGACGACCTGATTGTGGTGTGCGAGGGGGTGACTTGTGCTTCTTAGGGACAACTTGCCTAGACTTCATAGTTTGTTGTAGCCTGGTGGTGACCATGGGATTCACTTAGGCACAATGTAATGTTGGGAATCTGTGAGATGCTTTGAAGAAACAGAAAAACTCTGATGCACAAAGTACTGGACCAAAAGCGCTATACTATTTGACCAGAGGCGCAGGACTATGCTACCAAAAGCGTGCTACTGTGGGCCAGAGGTGACGGACTGAGCTACCAATAGCGAGTTACTGCTATGCCAAAGGCGAGCTACAGTGACCAAAAGCGAGCTACTGTTATACCGAGGGTGCTAAAGTAGAGTTTTGCCAGAGGCGGGTTACTGCTGACCAAAGGCGATCTACTGTATTACCAAAGGTGAGCTGCTGTAATACCAGGGGCGCTGAAGTAGTGTCTGATGTTTTTCAAAGGCAAGATTTTTCTGTTTCTGATTGGATTGGTTTGGCAAGAGAAAACACAGCAAACAAGTGGTCAAAAAAGGCACAAGGACTGACACAACAGATAATGTATGTTCAAGGCTCCAAACAAGCCCAATGTTTCCATAGGTCTAATACAGTTGTAATCAATAACAAGCACTTTTTATCCCTAGAGAAAAGGTTTCATTGCAGTAGATCAGCTCACAGCTTAATACTCCGTCGATATAAAATATCATTCCATAAAGGTGTCGGATATTTAGTATCTTTGCGAGAGACGATAGGTAGGGATATCTCACCCTCCCCTTGGAAAGCTCAAGTAGGTCACAAGAGCTTTATGTCCAAGGGAATTCTATCTCTTCTCAAGGGAGCCAATGGTGAGTGTCTTAAGGGTTTAAATCGATTTCCCTTGCACTGATGATTACCGCAATGTTCGGAGGTAAGTCGGGTAGTCTCTATCTAAATTGGTTCTTAGTGACTTTGAGGGACCAACGCCTTATGAGCAATGTGACAAGCTACTAAAAGCTTTAACCAATCCTATTAAGAGTTTCAAACACTTCGCTCAATGTGAAAATCATTTCCACAAAGAGCTAGTACACCTCTTTTCAGTTTGGCACCACAAGGTAAGGCTGACGTCGGTTAGGACTTGGCTTTCACCTTATCCCTCTTATATAGCGGTTCAAAGGAAAACTCCGCTTAGGGTCGTCCCTTTTGGATGAATCACAATCCAAAAGCAGGCCCTTCTAAAGGAAGTATAAAAAAAGTAAAAGCAAGCATGTCAAACAAAGGTTCAATTGTCCCGTTATAAGAAAAAATAAGGTGCAACTAAGCTATGCACACACACGATTGTAGTTGTAAATTATCCCTTATGAAATGAAGTGTTTGGCATTCATGTCCATTGTCCTTTAGAAAATTGAGGTGTTTGTTCATACATGTCCATTGTCCCTTAAGAAATGCAGTATATTCCTAAGACTTAGATTGCAAGAAAAGATTTGTTCAATTATCCTTTTAAGCATGCAAATGTGTTTCTAAGACTTAGTGAGATAAATCAAAGAGGTCTTCAACGCTCGTCCTGCATGAACATATTAAGAAAACACCTATTGGCTCTGTGTGAGTAATAAGAAGCTACAACAAGTGAGTTAGTTCCACCAAAAATTTTACAAGTTAGCAAAATAAATCAACTGTGACCAAAAGCGTGTTACTGCCTTACCAGAAGCGATTCACTGTAAACCAAGAGCGCTTTAAGATAGCCAAGAAGCGCAACAGAATATTACCAGCAGCGTTGAACAATAGCCAGAAGCGCTGTACTGTGATTCCAAAGGCGCTGCGATAAATACCCAAAAGCGTGCAACGATAATAACAAAAGCGCTGTAAAATAACCAAGAGCGCATCACTGTGTAACTGAAAGCGCGATACTATGTAGCCAAAAGTGCTGTTCTATCTCAGATACAGAAAATATTAGTTTTTATCAAAATAACCAGGCAAAAAATGACTTTTCATGGTGGATCTACTGTCTGGATAATGATATCTGATAGATCTGGGTCGTGAAATCTGGAAAACTCAGAAAATGGGTCAACACAATAGATTAGCAGAACTTAAGGATACTCCTAAATAAATCAGCTTAGAAGATGTCAAAAATCAGGTTTGGAAGACAAATACAACAGCTTGTGCAACCAAAATCACAGATCTGAAAATGAGAGAAACCCTGCAAAAGCACTGTAAAAAAAAAAGTCAAAACCTAATTTTAACCAGAAGCGCTTAACAAGACCTCCAATAGCGCTTCTCTGTGTCACCGAAAGCACTGCTTTGTGCGGCCAGAAGCACGGCCGTGCCGCTAGTAGCGCTGAACTGTTCCTGCAAGAGCGCTTAGAGATACTACCAGACGCGCTGTGCAATATCGTCTGCGCTGTGCCGTACTGTGACTTCAAAAAAACAAATTTCTCAAGGAAACAAAGGGATTAGTGGGTCCCACCGGGCATGCCAGAATGTGTATATGGAAAAATGGATTAAATCTAAACTAAATAAAACCAAAGAACCCAATAACATAAAGGAAACGAATCTAAGTAAAAGCCATAAATCACAAATCAAAGATAAATGAAAGCTCTTACCAAAACCTGTATTGTTCCCTTTTGGAGATATGTGGATTGCTCAATGTAGTTGCAAAGCCATGGCTACAACAAGCAAGTATGTGTTCAAGAGATCAATGTCAAAAGATCGTTATAGTGCTCAATCGACGCGTTGTGTATGCTCAAAGCGCTGTTAAGTATGCCTGAGAATACGATCGAAGAGAGAGAGGTAATGAAGGAGATGAGGGGGGTTTATATAGGTTTCAAATAAGATCAATCAACGGTCCAGATAATTTAGAAGAATCAATGGAGGAGATCAGTTGAGGAATGTGCAACGAATGAGAGGAAGACATGTGTCTTGCTTTCTTTTGCATGAGAGGAGCTATCAAGAATAGAAGAATGAGTTAACTGAAGAGATAAATCAATTAAAAGAATAAAGCAATCAGTTAAGTGATTTAAAACAAGAAGAAGAGATTTGCATGAGAAAAGAAGATATTTTGCTTTATTAAATATAGAAATATTTAATTGATGAGTAAGAAAGCTTGAGTTATATTAGAGATAACTCAAATTTAGAAGAAAAAGCAATTTAAATAAATAATTGATTTATTTAAATTTAGAGAAGATATTATTGGAAGAAATAATTAAATAATTAGAATTATTTAATTTAGAAGATTTGAAAGCTAATTAAATAAATAAATTTATTTAATTTTTGTGCATGATTTTGGAAGAATAATTTTTGATTTAATTAAATAATTAAGAATTATTTAATTTTAGATAAGAGGGAATTTGTTGAATTAATTAAATAATTGGATATATTTAATTAATGTGGAATTGAGATTTGGAAACAGAATAATGATTTAATCAAATAATTAAAATTATTTAATTGTGGAATAATATAGAGGAATTTAACTTAATTAATTAAATAAAGAGGATTTATTTAATTAATGTTGAAAGTATGTGATTTAGAAGAATTTGATGAAATTAATTAAATAATTAGATTATTTAATTAACGTTTGCAATGCAAGTGATTCGACGACACGGTCATTTTAGGGTGTCTACAGTAGGGACATATAACAAGTTGAAGATGAAGAAGTTTGGACCATGTAGGATACTCAAAAAGTTTGATTCAAGAAATGCATATGAAGTGGAGCTACTGGAGACATTGGGTATATCATCTATTTTCAACATTGCATACCTATATTAGTATCATGAAGGAGAGTTCAATGACAACATTGAAGAGGACTTGAAGAAATAGTTACCACAACACACACTAGAGCAGATTGAAGACATCTTGGACAACAGAGTTGGATGCAACACTAGTGGAAAGCAGTACAAGGAATATTTGGTAAAGTGGAAAGGCAGACTAGAAGAAGATTCATCTTGGATTTCTCAAGCTGAGGTGGACCGTCTTGGTTTTCCTCTAGCTCCAGCAAAGAGAGGGACTCACTTTTCAACAACCTTGGGTGTCTGATATAGGAGCATCCCTAGTTCAAGAGCAATCTTGCATCAACCAAAAATATTTGCATTAATTTTTTTTTCATTTTCTAGTTCAGTACAATCAATTCAGTCAGAAGCAGTTTCAATAGATTGGTCCACATTTTGCCGCAGTTTCATTTTAGACCTTGCAGAGTAGGAATTAGCATCTAGACATCATCATGCACATCATATCCAAAATTTAGATCATTTGGATCAATTTGTAGAAAGATATTGCTATCAAAAGATCAACTGTTTTCTCAGAATAGAGCATTCAGACAATCAGCTAAAGGAGAAGACTTGTGGAGCACTTCCATGACTTGCAAAGATAAATGACACATCATTTAAGATACTTTGGAACCTAGCCAAACTTCACTGAGGTCCACACCTTGATTCATTCACTTGCAGAGGGGTACAAGTTGTTTAAGGCTGACCTATTCATGTACACATGTTACATCTCTTTCATTGGAGTTTGTAATCTCTCTTGGCTGACACAGAGGATTCTTGTGATCCGGAGATGATATATGATCATGTAATAGATGCATAGGAAAGTAGTGAATCATAATATGAAGTTTTAGCCTTAGGATTTTGTTCTGTAAGGTGCTTCAAGCCATATCCTACACATATGTTGTAAGTGGAGAATCAGGCCTATGAGCCCTAATTTGTAAGCCCGCATGTTGCTGACATGTTTGTATTTTGAATCTATGATCTACTGAACATCTGAATTTGCATTTGTATTCTACAATTGAGTTGCTTCCATTGTGTTTACTCTTGCTACATGGTTTGGACAGTTCACTTTATGGACCCTCCTAATCGTGACTCTACCAAACATCCCACATAAACTAAGCTACAACTTAGGAAACTAAAATAGTAACTAAAACATTCATCACTTACACATACTATGCGAACTCAATACCTTCAATTCATGCCCTTCGCATCCTTCAACTTCACATATCTCCACATGCCTAATTACTTGGTGTTTGCACATATTTCACTTATCATTCACATTCATAGATACAATCAGATTTTTTGCTTATGCACGCACATACTCATACACACTGATACCTCACAAATGTAAAATTATGGATGTTGACCTTAGAGAAAATTAATTTGCCATTGGAGAATGTTGCACAACAACTGACATGATAATGAAAAATGTGTAGATCAATATAAAATAAAGATAACATTCTCCAATGGCAAATTAACTTTCTCTAGGGTCAACATCCATAATTTTGAATTCCAACATGTACAATTCCAAGAGTGGCCCATCCTGTAATTTTGGCATTATGAAACAGGGCCTAAAACACATATACTTAGGTTAACCCAAAAATAGATCAAGACCCAGAATTGAACAATCCAAATGCTACTGCAATGGTCCCAATACTCTTTGTTTTATGTCATTGAGTCAGCTTCAATCTGTATTTTAAGTCTTCAAATTCTCTTAGCCATTAGTCCATCTTACCAGTCGATCTCAAGGCTTATATTTAAATCTTTAATTTGAACTTATTAAGTCTTCATATCGATGCTATACCAACTCTACTTCTATCCCTTTATCGCTGAAATATCACTTTCACAAACCACGACCTTTGTCCCCTCTATCAGAAAAAATCACTTTTATGAACTTGGTCTTTGTCGCCTTTATCGGCCAATAGTCTCTTTCATGAACCTTGAATTTAACCACCTTTATCACTCAAATCATACTTTCACAAACTTAGAAACACTTCACTTTTCCCTGTCGACAACTTTTTACTTTGTCTAACTTCCATTTCACCACCCTTTGCCTCTGTCAGCAAAGTTGCTTGTTGGCAAACCTCTTTATCGACAAACTGAGTCCTCGCAAACCAAAGCTATTTTCGAAGCCTTGCTAACAAACTAACTTTTTTCTTTTATCAACAAAAGTCTATTATCATGAACTAAGACTTAAATACTTTTATCAAACTTAACCTACCACATCTTTTCTTCTTGTTAGCAAAACTCCCAAACCACAAATTTTGATCATTGATCTCTTTGTCGCCTAGTAGGTGAATCGGCAAAAAGACAAACTTACAAACTAGTTCGTGAAACACAAACTTTGCCAATAACATAAGTCTTGCACTTCAAACTTTTTCTTCCTTCACACCTTTGTCAGTGAATTGGCAAATCAGCAAACCACCGAACTTCGAAACCCACAAACCAAACACTTTACCAAGACTTAAACTTTTTCATCTTCCAAAATTTTCATCGCATAGCTTTCTTCTCTATCAAAAAATTAGTGAAAAGTGAAACCTGGGAACCCGTTCGTGGACCAAACACTTTGTTGACCAAAGGCAAAAATCATTCATGCCTTAGATTTTTCATTGACAACTTATTATCGACAAACTTGGAATTGGTAAAACTGGCTGTCGGCGAACCGGTGAGTTCGCGAACCAAAAAAATTACCAACTAAAGGCAGAATTCATTCCTTAGAAACTTTTTCTCCCTTTTTGCCTTAGAAACTTTTCCTCATTTCACATCTTTTCTGCCTTAGACACAATTCTTCCTTTCTTTGACATCAATGATAACACTTCCAAACAAACTTTTTGACATCAAAGACAACACTTCAACACTTATGTTTTCTTATGGTCTTGTACCTCATGGTTTTACATGATTATCTAATTCTGATAATGTGCAAATAGTTATCTTTATACATGCTAGGCATGTTGCTAAACAATAGAGAATATATAGGGCAATTGACAAGGAATTTGCAAGGAGTCTAAGATTGTGGGGATGATGCAAGCAAGATACTAATGTATGATAAGCATTATGCTTTGGATTATGGTATTGTCATGTGGAGGGTATTCCCACTTGACATAAGGAGTTTTTCTGGATGACTCATGCCACTCACGAATGCCCCTAACTAATTGGCCTATGGGACCTTACCGGTGCAAAACACCCTACTGTTTTTTCTTATTGATTGCCTGTTACACTAGGTTGTACAAGATACTTTTTTTTTCTCTTCTTGAGCTACCTTTAATACCTAAAGTGTTTACAAGACACCCTTTGTTGTGTGATTGTAAAGATGGTCATTTGTGACAATAAGTAGAGTGGTTGCTTGTGGTTGTTATAGGATGCTAAGGTAACCAAGTAAACTCCAATTAATGGATTGAAGAAGCAAATTTGAAACTATTATTTATTGAGCATAGCTCTATACTTAACCTAAAGGCTTTGTAGAATTAAGTAAAGTTCTTCCCTGCTAATGAAAAAGTGAAGATCATGAGGTATAAAGTTATTCACTCCAATCCATTGGGAGTACTGAGAATCATCAAACTAAGATAGCAAAACTTGGATTTGGCATATTGATGTTGAATTTGTAGTTAGAACTTAGATTTAGCCTTGAGAAGCTTAAGAAAAACTTTCCATTTGTTTTTAAAGCATTATTTGTAGAAAATTTTAGGGAAAGCAATGTTTTAATGCATTCCATATAAAACAACTTTAAAATATATACAAAACTACTCAATTGCATTCTATTTTTTTAGCATATACAGGTATATATAAAAAAAAATTAAATAATGCATTTTGAGATGAATGAAAGAAGATTTCTTCTTATATTAAAATTCATAATTTTTGTAGTTCCACAGTCATAATTTTGGATATCTATGACATCACAACAAAAACATAACACAAATTAAGGTTGAGAGGAGCCTAAATTATTCAGCCCAACACTAGTAACTCCATGGTGGCTCTTGCTGGGGTTCTTTTTGTATGTCAAAGTAACTACAACCATGCTATATGTACTTGAGTTAGCAACATCATCCACTCTTTCTATATATGCTCTCTCCACACCCATCGTTAGTGCCTCCACTTCACAGTCAATTTGATCCACCTATGCATGGTTATCTTCTGTAAGCATGGGCTTCTCAATTTTAGTGTTCCACTCAGATTGTGGATCAGTCTTGATGGGGTATACATCAACCCCCCTATTGGTGTGTAGGTAAAGATTGTGGTGGACAAATGCAAGAGCATTCAACTTTTGTATTGTAATCTATTGTGCTTTTTGAAGTTTTGTACTCAAACATACTCTGAATACACTCACATGTCTTAAAGCATTGTATAGTTGGCTCAAAACATGACCAAGTAATTCTATGAAGGTTTGGCACATTATCAGTGCCATACAACTCATACGATGCATTTGACATGAAAAATATAAATTTTATTTAAGTAAAATAATATTGAAGTCAACAAGAAGAAATTCTAAAGTATGATGCTAAACAATTTTACTTGGTTGCAATGTTGTCCAACTAGACTTGTAAATATCTTGACAAAAGAGAACCATTTCAACAAGCCTATAGTTTTTGAGACTGCTCATAATCTTTTACCCTTTTTGCCTCCATTTGGCTCCATACTCTCTTATTCATATTATAGGCTACTCAAAACCTCCTCATTAGTCACAAAATTATCATGGAATTGGAATTTTGGGTTTAAAATGTACCCAACTATATGTAGTGGCTTACAAAATGCTTTGCTATATTTATTTGCATGTCTATAGAAGCCTCTAATGACTTGCTTGGCCCTGTCTATGATGTAGTAGCAAATCCTCTTGTGGTACCTCTAAGCATCCTCTAGAACATCTGCATGCCCTTAATCATTGTTGCGTGTACTCCAACAATGATGTTATTCAAACTCCAACAATTACTCAGATCAAGATGTGGCAGTAATGTCTTACAATTGCAACCATAGAAACACTAGGCTAAGACTAGCCTCCATGGTAAACAACAACATCTTAAACTCATTGCAACTTACCACGTAGGTTTTTGCCATTGTCTACCATTTTGCAATCAAACAGTGTCAATAGGATGTTGAACAATCCAACATCTTCTCTTCATTCAAGAACTCTTTGCAAGTGAATAAAACACCAAAGTTCCAACAAGGTTTTGTTGGTACAAGGAGGCTATGGGCATTTGACTCCTTAGTAGTTAATTCATTTTGTATTTCATCTTGTGCCTTTGCAATGTAAGTATTAAGTGGAAGAATGTTAGGATTGGGTTTGTTATACAACATGCAAATCCTAAGGTCTATTGTAATTTAATTGTTCGTAGATAGTAGAATATTGTATGTGTCTTCAAAGATCATGGAATGGGTAAAATGAGACAACCATGTGAGGGTGGGGTCATATTTAATTATTATTTATTCTCCAATTATTTGGAAATATTGTTGCTTGAAGATAATGAATAAGCGGCATTACATTGGAAAGGTCAAATTGGGAGTGACAAAGCATCTTCCATTATTAGCTTTGAAGGTGGGTGTAATTAGTGCCCCTATGGAGTGCTTTCGAGTTACACATGCAAACTTGCATGATGGAGTTTAAAGATGCTTGGTGGAGTTACATTCTATTCCATAATGTTTGACTAATGTATGTGGGGTGTTGGATTTTTACATGAGGAGTTAGGTACATAGTTTGGGCCCATTGTATTTGCCTCTTGTTTTGGTAATTCATTTATGGTTTCTAGTTTTTAATTTCTTACATAGGAGGCATGCGATATAGGTATTATGTTGTATTGCAAGTTAAATAAGGTTAATCTATTGGAATGCTATTAGATTGAAGGGAGAAGTTTATGTGTTGATGCACTCCTCCTATTTGAAATTAATATAGATTTTGATCTCTTTGGTGGTGGGTTATTTCTTGAAGGGGTTTCCCCATGTATATCTGGTGTTATTTTGTGGTTTGCACATTTTATTATTGTTCTTATATTTCCATTTCATGATTTATCATCTGTGTAGCTAGATTCACCTAGGAATCGATCAGATTTGGGTCTTGTTCACCTATGGGTGCAGACACGATCTAGGCAAACATGAGAATCTGGGTGAACCTGGGTAGGAAAAATTGAACCCATCTTGGACCCATGGTTTTGAATGTTTTTTTGATTTTTTTTCTTTTTAAATATTTTTGACTCTTGACTTTAACCAATTCACCCTAAAATGAATTCCTAACCCTAAAAGACATTTTAAACACCAAAACAAAGTCATTTCACCTCATTTTGTTTGCAAAAGACAAATAACATTCCTTTTGGTTGAACTTTCATTTTTGCTTGTGATTCAACAAAGGGAGTTGAAGATTGATTATTGAAGGATCCAAATCCATCGCACAACTATTCCTATTCATTTGCAAGTGTTTATTTGCTTCCAAGAAGATCATAAGTGTCACATCTTGACTTTGGAATTTATTTATAATTCAGAGTATTAGACATTTAATTATGATTGTTTTACTATTGAGTGATTTCACATGCGCAAAGGCAAAAGTGTTATTATTTTAAAATGCATAAAATTTGAAAGACAATTTAATAATTGATTACTATTGATGTGATTATGGATGTATATCTTGTCTTACTTTGGCTATGATTATAAGGACTAACCTATTGACAAAATTCTAAGTGCGATTGAGTGCAGGAAAAATGTCGAAGACGAGAACATGGTTGAGGTAGAAGTGTTCTAGCCATCAAAAATAGTTGGCATGATGGATAAACCTGATGCATGCACACACTCACTTAGTTTCATGACATATTGCATCATTGAGTGGCTTTAATATGCATCGTTATGTAGTTACATAGTGATGGGGAGCACACAGTGGGAAACGCAGAACGGGCCCTAATTTACTCACAATCGACAAGACTAACAAATGAACCGCTGATACATCTCCATCCGTCAGACCACCATCATCGGAAAGAATTTCTTAAGTCTCTCCATGACCAAACTCACCCTGATAGCTCAACTTCACTTTATCTTCAGCAAGACTTACTTCTATCGACCAAATCTTTCATCCTTCTGCCAATGCCCGATGATGGTTAAGTTCCTCCTCGTCTCAACCATGATGGCTTCCACACCAGTTGGACGTGACCTTATCGATGAGACCCTTCCCGTCGGTGAAACTCTTAACTTGTCTTCCAATGCACCGATGGTTATACAACGAAGCCATTCCACTGATTTCAACACAAATCGTACTAGTGGAATGCTTCACGACGACATACGGCAATAATGGAAAACACAAAAGGAATGGAAATCTATAGTTATACAATTTGTAGTTACAGAAAATAGAAATCAAATTGACGGAACAGAATAGATTTATTTCTCCTTAGAACAATACACAATCACATTCAATCACTTCTCTTCGATTTGATTACAATGATCATTTGGTTCATTCCTCTGGGTTTATAAACTCGCCCTAAGGAAAACCAACCAATTCCAAACCACTGGGAGACCGATTCCAAACATCTGGGAGACCAACCATCTTGATTAACAACTTCACAAATGCGCCCTAAGTCACTTGGGACTTACAAAAAGAGTTCTAGATACAAACTAAAATGACATGCATTGGTCAATAGACCTTATTACAACACAAAACATGATTTTCTTGGTGCTCCTGCACCATACTCACCGGGTGAAAGTTGTCTCAAGTCCTCTTAAAGACTAACTGCTACAAATCACCACCCTACTTTTTGATGTCGTCTTCCAGCATCCATGTGGCTTCTGAGTCTGGAAGTCCTTGCCATTTGACTAAGTGCTCAAAATAGGTCTAATTTCTTGTCTTCTTGGCGGTCCTCTTATCCAAGATGCATTCCATCTTCAGTGGCTCCTTAGGTGGTAAATACTCCACCCACTCTACATTGTATTGGATAGAATCTATTGTACCTTCTCCTATATCAGGACTCCTATATAATGTTAGATTAGCAACATTGAATATAGGTGAAATAGAAATATCATTAGGGAGTTTAATTTTGTAAGCATTAGGACCATATTTCTCCAGAATCTGACAAGGTCCAATTTTTCTCATCATCAACTTGTTGTGTTTTCCTTTGGGCAGTCTGTTCTTGTTGAGATGAACCATGACCATATCTCCTATTTGGTACTGTACATCCCTTCTTCTTTGATCCACTCTAGCCTTGATCTTCTGATTGTTCTGGTGTAGAGTATCTCTGACTTGTTGATGGATCTCTTTCATAGCCTCTGCAAATGTATCAGCATGTCCACTCCTTGTGTCCAACCCTTGAACATCTCTCAATTCAAAAATTCCTCTAGGATGACTACCATATACAACTTCAAAAGGACTTAGACTTGTACTTCTATTTGTAGAATCATTATAGGCATATTCTACTTGTGGGAGTACCACATCCCAACTACTACCATGTTCTCTTGTCAAACATCTCAGCAGATTGCCAAATGACCTATTCACAACCTCCGTTTGGCCATCAGTCTAAGGATGACAGGTTGACCTAAAGGACAAATTTGTACCCAGTCGTTTCCACAAGGTTCTCCAGAAATGTCCCACAAATTTGTTGTCTCTGTCAGATACAATACTCAAAGGCAATCCATGAATCCTGACAATTTCTTTAAAGAACAAACCTGTAATGTAACTAGCATCATTGGTGGTTTTACAAGGAATAAAGTGAGCCATCTTGCTGAACCTGTCTACCACAACAAACACACTATCATAACCTGTCCTTGTCTTTGGTAACCCCATCACAAAATCCATACTCAAATGGTCCTAAGGTCTATTTGGTATGGGCAAAGGTTGGTACAGTCCTGCATTGGTTGAGGCCCCCTTTGCTCTGTGGCAAATCATACAACTCTCAACAAACCTTCTAATATCAGATTGCATCCTTGGCCAAAAGTAAAATCTTCTTACAAGATCTAAGGTCTTATTGAGCCCAAAATGTCCTCCTAAACCACCACTATGTTTCTCCTTCACTATATTATCCCTCATGGAACACTTAGGGATACATAGTTGACTCCCTTTAAACAAAAGTCCATCCTGCAATGTATAATCTGAAAATTCACTGTGAAAAGCATTGGTAAACTCACTGCATACCTTGTAAATCTCCTTGAAATCTGGGTTCTCTTCCTACAATCTGTTGAGTGCCTCAACACCTGTGCTTTGTAGCTGCACTTCTTGCACTGTCAACAACCTCCTGCTAAGAGCATCTGCAACCTTATTAGTTATCCCCTTCTTATGTTTGATGATGAAGGTGTATGCTTGAATACTTTCCACCCATTTCATGTGTCTATAGCTGAGCTTTTCTTGTCTATTCAAAAAACTGAGAGCATGATTGTCAGTGTATACAATAAATTCTTTAGGAAGCAAGTAGTGCCTCCATTTTTTTAGAGCTTGTACCATGGCATACAACTCTAAATCATAAGAGTACATCCTCTTAGATTCATTCAATTTTTCACTGAAAAAGGCTACTGGTCTTCCTTCTTGACTCAACACTGCTCCTATGGCCAGCCCACTTGCATCACATTCAATGGTAAAAACCTTATTGAAATCAGGAAGTACTAAAACAAGATACTTGGCAACTTTCTTCTTCAGGCTTTCAAAACTCTGATCTACATCTTTTGTCCACACAAACTTCACCTTACCTCCACCCTTGATGGTCTCTAACATAGGTGCAAAAATATCACTGTAGTTCTTAATAAATTTTCTGTAAAATGTGGCCAAGCCATGAAAACTTCTGACCTCTCCTATTGTCCTAGGTGTAGGCCAATTCAAAATAGCCTCTACCTTGGAAGGATCCATTTTCAAATCACCCTTAGAGATGACAAAACCTAGGTACACCAATTCTTGTTTCATGAAGTCACACTTTTCCAAATTTATCAGTAACTTCTGGTCTTGCAGCCTCTTCAAGACTATCTCCAAATGTTCCAAGTGTTCTTCCTTGCTCTTACTAAACACCAAGATATCATCAAGGTAGACTACCACAAATTTCCCTATGAATTCCTACAACACCTCATTCATTAGTCTCATAAAGGTGCTAGGGGCGTTCGAAAGACCAAAAGACATCACAAGCCACTCATACAACCCTTCATTGGTTTTAAATGCTATCTTCCACTCATCCCCCCTCTCTTATCCTTATCTAGTAATACCCACTCTTTAAGTCTATCTTGGAGAAATAAGTAGCACCTCCTAAATAATCCATTAGATCCTCTATTCTAGGAATATGAAACCTATACATGATGGTTATCCTATTTATGGCCCTAGAATCGGTACAAAGCCTCCATTTCCCATCCTTCTTTGGGGCTAAAATAGTAGGGACTGCACACGGGCTAAGGCTCTTTCTTATCAGTCCTTTGTTTAGGAGTTCTTGAACCTGATTTGCTATCTCTTCATTCTGCTGAGGGGTCATTTTATATGCTGCCTTATTAGGAAGTACTGCTCTTGGTATGAGGTCTATCTGATGGCTAATATCTCTGACTGGTGGTAGGGAATCATGTATATCTTTAGCAATCACTCCTTTGTAACTCTCAAGCAAATCTCTGACCTCCTTAGGCCCTACTTCTCTCAAATTTTCCTTCTTTTCCCCCTTAGGCTTCACAATCAAAGCAAAACCTACTCCACCACCTTCCTTTAATGTGTCCATGAATTCCTTTTCTCCTACCATCATTACACTAGACCCTACATGTTGTGGATCATCTTCTACCAATGAATGTATCCTATAAGTCACACCATCGTTTTGAAATGAGTAAGCATTCTTTTATCCATCGTGATGAGCCTTTCTGTCAAATTGCCATGGTCTGCCTAACAAAAGATGGAAAGCATCCATTGGAAGGATGTCACACAAGATTTTATCTCTATACCCCCCAATACTAAATTCTACCCATGCTTGTTCATTTATGAGTATGTGCTGCCCCTTATTCAACCAACTGACTTTATATGGACTGCTATGGGGTATCTTTTCTAGATTCAACTTATTCACTGCTTCCAAAGATATAATTTTATCAGTAGAACTAGAGTCAATAATAATTTTACAAACCTTACCTTGGATCTTGCAGTTGATTCTAAAGAAAGCCCTTCTTTGAGATGGTTCAGTCTGCATTGGTTCCTTGAGCAGTGTCCTCTTGATCATCAGATTTTCTCCTAGTTTTGATGCTAGATTCACTTCAAGAGATGTCACGCTCCTTGCATCTTCTTGAATCAAAGTGGTTCTCTTCTCACCACCATGAGAAGTTGAGGCCTTCTCTGGACACTTGAATGTCGGGTGCCCTATCTGATTGCAGTTATAACATCTCATATTAGAGAACTTGGATCCTCTACCTGATCCATTCATCCCACCTCTTCCATTAGGCCTTCTTCCTCAGTAGCCTCCTCTACTACTTGAGTCCCCAACTTGCTCTTCTTGGCTAGACTCACCACTAGACCTCTAGTTAGGACTTCTTCCTCCAAAACTGCCTCTACCTCTGAAATTTCTTCCACCTCTACCTCTATTATTCTGCTCACTCTTTCTCTTTATCTTCTCTTCAACCCTTAAGGCCATTTGGAAACACTTGTTCACTGTTTTTGGTGCTAAGATGTTGAACCCATCTTGGATGTTCATCCTTAGGCCATTCAAATACCTAGCCACCTTCTTAGACTCTTCTTCTTGTCTCTTTGATCTGAGACTGAGTTTATGAAACTCTTGTGTGTATGCATTCACATCAAGGTCTCTCTGTCTGAGGTTCTGCAATTTCTTATACATCTAAACGTCATAGTCTAGGGGTAAGAATTGTGCTTTGATTTTGGTCTTCATCCTTTCCCAGGAGGTTATCATATTATTCCCCTCCTTGCTCATAATTCCACCATGCAAGAGCAGATCCCTTCAATCTTGCCTTTGCCAACTTAACCCTCTTATCATCAGGGACTTCTTTGTATTCGAAGTGATTATTCAATGCCTCAATCCAATCAATCACCTCTTCATCTTCCATACTTCCACTATAGATAGGTAACCCATCTATGGTGTCCCTATTGACTGACTTCAATGCATTTACAAATGCCCTTTGGTCTCTTGGTATCTCCTCTATCCTCTTATTGGGTTCATCAATTTCTGTATCACCTTCATCACTATCACTTTCATCTTCCATATCTTTACTTTTGGACTGCTTGAATTCTCCCAACTTGGATTCAAGCATCTCCTCAATCAACTTCTTAATGGCATCTTGCGACATACTTTTGGGAGGCATCCTCTCTGCCTCTATCTCGCTTTCTCTATCTAACATACACTAAGACCACACCACCCAAGTGATCTTCAAAACTTGGCTCTGATACCAATATGATGGGGAGCGCACAGCGGGAAATGTAGAATGGACCCTAGTTTACTCACAAATGGCAAGACTAACAAATGAACCGCCAATACATCTCCATCGATGTCATGCCCACATTTCCCATGCGGTCACAACACGGAAACACGCGTGTCATGTCCACATGTGACATGTGGTCATGATATGAACTATCAAAAATTTCTCTTACTACTCTAAATTTCCCCCTCGCACGCGTAAGCGTGCTCAGTTGCGTACGTTTAAGGCATTAATGATACTCTTGTTAATGGAATATTTCACACACGTGTGCATTCTCTATGCTGGACTTTCTATCCTTGTTTAGATGATGTTCACTGGTTTACAATTGGTTTGATTTGTAACGTTAAAACCTATGGATAGCATAATGGCCCCTAATTAGTTTTCTCAGTTTAATTCAAACTTGCCTCACATATTTTATTTTATTTTTTCTAAATAATCAATTTAAGCCCTATTACATTTATCCTATAATATAAATATATCTATCTCGGTACTCTCATATATAGATATATATATTTAGTATTATTCTAACATTTAGAAGGATATATATATATATATATATATATATATATATATATATAGTTGTTAAAATTACATTTCAAAAGTGTAACAAATATAAATTTATATATACATTGATATATATATTCGTCTACCAATATTATTATATACTATTATTACAAAACATATATATTTTTAATATATATATATATATATATTTATAGTCGATAAATGTCATCTCAAAAGTATACCTATATGTATATTATATACTTATATACAAAATTATATATATATATATGCATGACTGATAAATAACATTTCAAAAGTATAAACATATATATATATATATATATTTATATATATAAATATACGTCTACATATATTGTTATTCAGAACAAAGATAAACATACATTATTATATATATATATATATGTATATATATAACTTTATATATATATATATATATATATATATATATATATATATACATATATATATATAATATCATTAATCTTAATCATACATTTTTAATATATGTTTGGTTTAAATAAAACATGGATTACAACTATACTCCACTCATACTTCCTTCTTATAGTTTCATTTAAGAAACCCTATTTCAAACCTTTCTTTTGTTGCTATTGATTGTTGTATGCAGGGCTAAACTAGCGATGGCAGCAGAATGGGCGACGGTCGTAGGGGAGCCTCAAATGAGATGGGCAGAGGCTGAGAGTGTGGGATGGCCGCAGAGGGCAGCATGTGGTGGACGGCAGAGGGAGGTCATAGGAGGTGGGCGAAGGTGTGGATGCCGCAAGGGAGTGGTGGACAGGGATATCAGGCAACGGTACAGAGGTGTGGATGCCGCAAGGGAGCGGTGGACGGGGATAGCAGGCGGCGGGGCAGAGGTGTGGATGCCATGTAGGGTTTTGCTAGCTGTGAAGGGCCTATGGTGGCTCGCAGGAGGTGTATCACAGCGGGGGTGTGGGGGTTTAACCCCCACCATTTTCTTATTAGCTTCAGCTGTGTATTCAATGTAAACTGTGAACTATTTTTCCTCATCACATTTGCTACTTCGTTAATTTTAAATATATATATATATATATATATATATATATTTATATATTTATATTTAACATAAGGTCATAATTTTAAATAAACTATATATATATATATATATATATATATATATATATATATATATATATATATATATATATATATATATATATATAGCATAAGATCATCACTAAGTGTAATTTTTAGTTTATATATATATATATATTTATATATATATATATATATATATATATATGTCAATTATAATTTACCTTTTCAAATGTACTTTCCAATGCATTATAAAACTAAGGATTAGGGTTGAGAGCAAATACAGATAATTAATAAATCCTCCACTTCAATATTCAATATAATAGACATGTAAATCATTTTAGATTAAATTCTATTGCATACTTAAATCAAATCTTAATTCTTTTCTAAAAGACAAATTTACCTCATATATAATTTATTAAATGTAACCTTTCCACTAAACAATACAATGGATAAATTTTAACAACTTGTTGAAATCAACAACAAATTTCACCACTTTACAAATTGTTAAACAAGTATAAAACAACTGTAAAATTCACAACTAACAAACACTTTAAGGGAGGAATTACTCTCTTCTCCCAAATAACAATTTGTACAATAACAGAGGGAGAAAATCTCTCCTCTACAAATTCATCCAGGATGAAACTTTAAGAGACCAAGCTCTCTTCACAAGTAAGAGAAATGAAACATTTTCTCTAAACAAGGAAAAACTCCTCCAACCCTTTCAACATGCTCCAAGAGAAACCTGCATGACAAACAAGGAAGGCATACACCACACAACTAGCTCTCCTCCCTACTGTAGACCCGCAAGAGGGTCACCCCTGAGCTAGGGAGATCATCCACACACCCAGGAGGAATAGTCCAAACCACTTCACAACATTGAATAACAACATTAACAGTAAATAACACACAAACACCCATGGTTTTACTCACAACACAAAAACTCAACTAAGGTGAGTTTAAAGAGGGTAGGGAAGTAGACTCTCTCAACTCAAGAGTGACACACTTCTCAACATTTTATCACAGCTTTTCTCATGGCCTCAAGCCAACAAAAAAATAACTTTTCTCATGGCCTCAAACCAACCAAATAATCAAAATCCCAGGGATATCACAATTAGGCTCTAAAGCCCTATAACCATTTGCTCAAAAATCTCAAAAAAAATACCCTCAAGGCTTCCATATACCAAGAACAAGAATGAACCCGAGGAGGTTCACACCTCCCCTACCCCATACATGATGAGCATTGTCTTCCAAGTGGAAGAAACTCTTTCAAACACCCAATAACTTCCCCACAATAACAGAAATATAACATAGACTACATATACATATCAACATTCATCATACAAGTAACAGAACATACAAGGGTGAGGAACTTGCTTACTAGCCTTAACAAGCCCTATTATGGATGTAGTTGATGAAGAGCTCCACACTTAGTCTCCTCTCCCCTTCTTCCTTCTCCCAAAAATAATCCAACCCCTTTCCACTCTCCCTCCTCCCCATTTTAAAACTAATTCCCCAATTTCTCTTATCCCCAAGTGGAATTAAACAAAATTAACCCCACTCCTTATCCACTATCCTTAATGGAATTAAAAAAAATAACCCCACTCATGAGGTCCCCCACCATAGTCCTTTTCCAAAACATGGAGGAATAAAATAAAAATAAGTAAAATAGAATTAAAGAGGGAGTGGATGACACACCACCCTCTTTATGGGGGACTCCCACCAAAAGTGAGGAACAAAGAGACAAACCACTCCATTATTGGTGGATCATGGAGTCATTCCATGACTTGGAAATGGGCCTGAGTGTTGATTCCACTCATCCTATTTTCCCCATACCTCCAAATTCGTCACTTAACTTCACTGTGAAGTTAAAGTGACCATATGGAGGTCATCCCAAGGTTATCCTAGTCAAAAGGGTCCCTAGACCCATGGGGTATAACCTAGGGTTGATTTTAACCTAGTTAGGACTCCCAGGGTCAAGTTAAAGCACAAGTAAAGGGTCTCAAAAATTTAAAATTCAAAAATGAAACTCCAAACAACAAATCTTACAACACATATCATAATTCACCTTTACAAGAGGGTAGACCTAATTCCCTTGACCCCATGCAACATTACAACATTACAACATTTCACCAAACATGGAGTTGATCTTAGTTCCTCATGGAACTAGATCGGCTTCACAAGGGATACAACATAGGGTGTGGAATGATCTCCTATATTTGTGGTTTCATTAGCAATACCTGCACACTCAATCTCGAAGTTAATACCACATATAAATATCATAGCTGAAGAAAATCAAATACATGCATTCCTAAAACATACTGCCATATAAACATACTAAAATCACATTAAAGTTCCCTTTCTAATATTATCCACTCATTATTCTCTTAAAAGCAAACATCTATCTATCATTGCACAATTTATTTTCTTAAAAATCAATTAGGTTTAATAATCAAGATTCTAGGATCAACAGTCCCCCAACATAAAAGTAATAGCAATAGTACTGTAAATAGTCTCATGAACAGAAGTGAAAAAGGTAGGCCTCACAATCGGTCAAACCACCATCGTCAGAAATAATTTCTTAAGTCTCTCCATGACCAAACTCACCCCGATAGCTCAACTTCACTTTATCTTCAGCGAGACTTACTTCTATCGGCCAAGTCTTTCATCCTTCTGTCGATGCCTGATGACGGTTAAGTTCCTCCTTGTCTCAACTATGACAGCTTCCACACCAGTTGGATGTGACCTTATTGGTGAGACCCTTCCCATCGGTGAAGCTCTTAACTTGTCTCCTGATGCGCCAATGGCATTTACCTTCGGTGAGACTTGTTCCGTCAGTGGGACTTACTTCGGAGCTGCAAATACGTTGATCACTCCAATGTCACTTTTGACCTTTACTCGTCGATAAGACAATTACTATCAACCACATTAAGGTTTGCTTTGCCAATACACCAATGCATAGTTCACCTTCTTCTGAACCCTAGCACATGGAGATGCTAGGTCAACCTACTATGCAACACGCACTGTCTGGATCCTCTGCACCACCAAATAGGAAAAACAAAACAAGAAGCAAAACAAATACTTATACAATGAAGCCATTCCACTGATTTTGATAGAAATTGTACCAGTGGAATGCTTCACGATGACATACGACAACAATGGAAAACACATAAGGAATGGAAATCTACAGTTATACAATTTGCAGTTATAGGAAACAGAAATCAAATTAACAGAATATAATAGCTTTATTTCTCCTTAGAACAATACACACTCACATTCAATCACTTCTCTTAGATCTGATTACAATGATCATTTGGTTCATTCCTCTGGGTTAATAAACTTGTCCTGAGGAAAACCAACTGATTCCAAACGGCTGGGAGACCGATTCCAAATGGCTGGGAGACCAACCATCTTGATTAACAACTTGACAAATGTGCCCTAAGTCACTTGGGACTTACAAAAAGAGTTTTAGATACAAACTGAAATGACATGCATTGGTCAATAGACCTTATTACAACACAAAACATGACTTTCTAGGTGCTCCTGCACCACATAGTCATGTTTGAGCATTTTTATATTGATGAAAGGATGTGATTGATGTATTATAATTAGATAAATATGTGATTTTGTTGCTACAATATGTTCTTTTGAAGTGCATAAGTTAGCCATGCGTTATTACGTTATTTTTTGGCTTAGATATATTAGCATTGAATAAGTTGATTTCCTTTTTATTTATTAATAAATAATTAAGTATTTATCTATATACAAATAATTTAATATATATATATATATACTCTTGCTTGAAAACAATATCTTTGATAGACTTAAAATAAAGATATATTATTAAAGATATAAATAAATAGTTTCAAAGATATTTAGAAATCTTAAAATAATCATATAAACAATAGCATGCAGATATTAATTGGAGATTAACTTAAAAATTAAAAAGATTTTAAGGTAGTTTTGAGTGCCACATTCCATGCAAAGTGGAGTGGATTGCAGTTTGGGGAAAGAAAAAGAAAATCATGATGGAAAAATATGGCAACGCCAATATTGGAGCCAGGGGATTATTAAAAAATAAGATATACAAAAAAATCACAAAGAGAAAAAAATCTCATCAACAATTAGGAACAAAAGGCTAAATAAGAATATAGAGACCAAGAGAAATGAGAAATTGTCAACAACATGAGGCAGGAGATAAATCTATAGAGGGAATTAGGTATAACCTGGTACTTTTCTAAGCTTTCATGAAATTTGCAAATAATTGTTGTGTATTTTCCATTAAATCGACCTGTGTCTTATTTTATTAAGGACGGTGTAGCATGCTTTTGGTATGTTTATGATGATATTGGCCCCCTAATATTTATCCTTCGGCCTAAACATTATTTCCTATCAACCTCTTTACTAATCTAGTAGCTTGTTTTATGTTGATGCCAACCTATTTACCATGCCTTTAATTTGTGTTTTAAATGGCTTGATTAATTCTCTTTGGACTATGAAGCATAACCTATTGCCTACGTATTGTTTTATCAACCTTTATATTGTTCTCCATCATCCTTTATATATATTTTCAAGTGGCTTGTGCATTCATCTTTTAGTCGGCCATTATATCTTCTTAGTGACCTTATAATTACTTTGTCAGCCTGTTCCCTAGCAATGCACAATGAAGCACAAGACAACATGAAAATCAAAATAACAAATGTAAATGCAAACCGATCTCCACGCTATGCTCGATTTATCTCCATTGCTCTTCTCCACCTTGCATGAGCATGCAAAATTTTGAAGGATTATTGTTGGAGGAATGTTGGGTGCTCATTTCTGCAGCATAACATTAAGATGAAGATGCTAGAATGAATGATAGATGAAGGATACAAAGGCTCTAATGATATTTCGACAGCATGTGGATACTTGAGGATCAATGCATTTTAGAAAATTTGGCAGAATAAGGGTATTTGATGCTCAATGCATTTTAGAAAATTTGGCAGAATAATGGTACTTGAGGCTCAATGCATTGCTAATGGCTTATGAGGGGTTTGATTTATAGCAAAGGCTTGGTTCAAATGGATGGTTGAGATTAAAAAGCTAATTGATTGATGTGGATGGCTAGGATTGATTCGGTTATTCCCACTCTTCAAGGGAGTTGTAGTCATTTGACAAGTGGAGGGAGGATAGGGCTAATGTGTGCTTGTGTACATAAAAAGTACTACCTGTAAAAGATATTAAATAAAAGGCTGTAGTACCACTTATCTTTTTTAAATGAAAGAGGCACACATGTCGGCTAAATGATAAGATAAATTAATTAAATAAATAAAATTTATTTAATTAATTGAAAAGTCAGCTTATAATGAAATGTGAGAACTTAATTCAAATAAAATATTTGAATTAGTTGGGATATGAGTTGGATATTAATTAAATAAATAAAATTTATTTAATTAATTGGATAGTAGGATTAGGATATGATTGGGAAATTAATTAAATAAATAAAATTTATTTAATTAATTGGCTAATGGATAAATGGGATTAAGAGTGGGATTTAGGACAAAATGCTACATGATGTCTAGGATAATGTTTTTGACTAGGTGTTGCTAGACATGCACACAATTTTAGGGACAATTTTGGGTGTCTACAATTATATTTTCCTATTGCAGTATTTTCCTGTCGCAATGTTTTCCTATTGCAAATTGTTTATTTTCTTGTCACGGATTTTTATTTTCCTATCATAGATTATTATTTTCCTATCACAACATTTTCTTGTCGCAGATTATTTATTTTCCTATCATAGCTTATTCCTATCGTAGTAGATTGTTTTCCTATAGCTGCAATCTATTTTCAGGTAGTTGTAATCTATACTCCTGTAACTACAATCTATATTCCTATAACTACAATCTATATTCCTGTAGTTTCTTTCTCTAGTTTCCTGTAGCTATTTCGTGATTGCTTGTAGGATTGATACAACAACCTCAACTTGCAACCTTCAGATGCTTGACTAATTAAATACAGTACCAGACTTGTCCTTTATGATTTTAGATCTGTGAATACATATGAATAATTTAGCATGTTCTATTGGTTTATTCCTTCAACGATTATGGCTTTAGTTTATTCTCTTGGCAATGTTTGCTCAATCTTAGGAAATGAATCCCCCACTTAATGGAGTTTTTTTGTTTATTTTACCTAGCTTATATAAATATGAATTGATAGAAAATATGTTTCTTCTCCAAAACCTTATCTTAAACATGATAGTACTATAAATATGATCTTACATGTGGGTATGAATTCATAGAACTAGCCTTTATTTTTTGAAATAATAGTGCATGCAATGTGGATTATGTATAATTACCATATAAGTTTTGTCATAAATGATATTGGCATCTATTATTATATAACTGAATTCTCTTATCCCTGCTACATAAAATAGTTAGAAAAATATGAGTAAAGATAGTATTGGTATTCAAAATAATTCATGCATGAAGCTCATTGTTAGTAGGGTATGCATACATCATTACAGAACTTGTACTTGCTTGAAAAGGTGTATTCACATGGATTTTGCAAGAAAGTAACTAGTAACTACTATGTGGAAAATTACATGTGTTACCATGGATTGATTTTGCAATGGAATTAGTTTAATTTTTGTGTGTGTGTTGGGCTTACCTTCCAAGATAGAGTGCAAAATGTGGACTAACATAGAAGGCTAATCCTCTTTTCGAGATATTAACCGTTACTTATAAGTGCTTTGGCCAAAGCCATGTCTTCATTGAAATAGATGAATGTATGTGTCTAGTAAAATTATATTAATATATTTCTCTACCAGATCTTGTTTGTGAGATATTGCACATTCTAGTAGAAAGATATGCATTTAGACATCAGGTTGCACTGGGTTGTCCCTCTTGCCTACTATTTCTAGGTTGCTAGGTACTTCATGCAGGGTCGGGTATCCTTCATGTTAGGAAGGATTCTGAGGAAGTGTAAATGCTTTGTGGTTGGGCAGAGAAGTGCCTGGGTCATGTTCTCATCTCTCGGCTTACGTATGACCATGTGGGTTAGTGGAGGCCAACGACAGTGATTTTATTTATTGTTCATTACTTGTATATTGTACATTATTATTGTATTGAGATGACTATATGGCATGAGAGCTAGAGATGTAATATTGTATATCATTTTATTATGCTAACACCTAGATATAGCATGTACTTTTGTAAGATGTATTATGCCATTATTGATTAATATAGAGAAGATTTATCTTTTTATTTAAGTTAATGAGAATGAGATAGTTTTTACTTCCCTAATTATAGTATTAGGAGTGTGTACTTTACATTTGGTATCAGAGCATGGTTCCAACATTGGGAGCTCTAGGGTGTTTGTGTTGCTCGATTGTTCAAGCATGTGTGGGTCCTTGTGTGTTTGTGTGATGTGAGTAGCATGTGCTTCATTTTGTTATGTCTTCCCTGCATGTGTGTGGTGAGGAATACATTGTTTTGGGGTTAGATAGACCTTGGTGGTTGCCAAAAAGTTGCTTATGTGTGTTTCCTTCTTGATGTCCTGAATGCTTGGCATGAACCCTTGCAGTGCGTGTGAGTGCTTGAGTGACCTTTGTATGGTCATGTTCGTGCTGTATGACCACTTTTGATAGTGGAGTTATAAGAACCTTTATGTGAAAGGAAATTCTGTATTCTTGAGTATGACTGAACTTAGTTTACTCTTTTTAAGAGTTATGCATTAGTATGTGAAAGATGATGTTTTGATCATATGCTTGATATGTGAAGAATATCATTGTGGTAATGCTAGTTTAAATGTACCTTGCATTGTGCACCTTGTTGTGTGTATGTTTGTTGTAAGAGTAGCAAATCCTCATAATGCTTGTCATATTTTTATTAGTTGCCTATGTATGCTGATTAGTAAATCTTGCTTGAAATACATATTGCATTACCTTCTTGAGAGCATGTCCCTGAGTATGGATTCATTATATGGTTGTAAGAAATATAGTGTTGCATTGCATTGGTAGAATAGATCATTTAGGTAATAACTTATGTCCTCATATTGCATTTTCCCCTAGGATTCATGTGGGAACCTGGGTGTAATTATTGCATTGCATTATTGATGAGTTAAAAAGAAAAGGGGTTATGAAAAGGGCCACTTGCATAGAACTTCTTATGTTTGAATCATGAGTGAATTAGCAAACCTTACATCTTGTGACTTTGAGTTATGATTTCATGTTGCTTAGTGTGCATTTAGTATGCTTGTCATCATGTTGTGAAGAAATTTGGTCGCATGTGAATGTTGCATTAATGTATTATCTATCCATGATGAATCCTTGTTTGGTGAGAAATGTTAACCGCTCTTCTTGGAGAGATTGATATGTTTAGATATCTTGGTTTGTGAACCTGATTTTGTCCTAGCTTAATCTTGGTTGCTAGATGTTTGCTAGTGTATGGTTGTGTGTGTATATCTTTGCAATGGTGATTGTGATTCCCATGAAAGGGATGTAACCTTTATTGTTGGGCATCTTGAGTGATGTTTGTATGGTTAAGCAGAAATGATCTTATGTTATAGATGTGATTGGAGTCTTAGAAGACTCATTTGTTTGGTGTTATTGAGTGTGTTCTCTTACCCACCTCAGATTTTGGAATCCAAGTGTAGTATAGCATTGTACTTCCTCTCTAGTGGATAGAATTAGTCACATATTTCATGTAATGTGAAACTTTTGAGTTTTCATATTCATTTGACTTTGGTAATATCTCTAAACTTTGTAAGGACCAACATTGAATTATTATTCTTGTTTATGAAGAAGTATAGCCATCTAAATTTGATATTCATTTATATTGTGACCTTGATGGTCATGTTTGATTTACTATTGAAATTGAGCTCATCTTATGCTTTATTGTAGGAATTGACTTTCCTTTCACATTGATATTTTTCATTTATTTATTTATTATTGGTGGCTATGCTTGAATATTTTAAATTGTTGGTCATGTACCATGTTATGTTCTCTAGATCATGTCCATGATGGGCCTCTGATGGATTGTATAAGGGAGTGGAATGTAGAGAATATACTAGTTCTTGGTGTGCAGGTTACTTTGGTAGATTAAATTTGTTGATTGTTGTTAGATACAAGTGAGTATTGTGTGAAATGATGAAGAAAGTTTTGGATTGGTTTTATGTCGCTATAGATCAATTGATGTGACTTGAATTCTTGTATGAGCTTGAATTTTGATTCATGATTGTGTCTATGTGAATGAGATATGTAGAGAACTCGTTTAGATTGAATCTTGCTTTTAGTAATTGCATTAGGTTGAATATTGACTTAGTCTTGGAGATAATATCATGTTACCTAGTGTTCGACATTAGTAGAGTGTATGATGTTGTGTCTTTGACACAAAATCCATGTTAGTAGATAACATAAGAGTGTTGTTGTGTCCTTTGTATGTGAGTTTCATAGCTACACTCATGTTTTGACATAGTGTAGGGTATGATGTTGTGTCTTTGACACAAAAGCCATGTTAGTAGATAACATAAGAGTGTTGTTGTGTCCTTTGTATGTGAGTTTCATAGCTACACTCATGTTTTGACATAGTGTAGGGTATGATGGAGCCTTAGTTAGTGCCTAAGATCGTATATTTATAGTATTATAGTTATCTTCTTACTTAGGTTGAGTTCCAACCTTGGAAATTTGGTTGCTTCTAGAGTTTCTCCATAGTAGTTGGAGGTTTCTTAGCTTGATGTTGGAAGGGATGTAATTCTTGTGTGATGAAGTTGTTGTCCTTTGTATTCCATTTTATGAATACTTGGTGTTAGGCCACGAGGAAGCCTTGTGTTGCCTAGAGTCGATCATGAACTTGTGATAATGTTGTATTGTTTACCTTTAGGTCTAGCTTAGTTAAGATTTGAAGTGGTGTTGTGAGTAACCTTGCACCTTGTTGGTGAGTTGTGGCATCCTTAGATGTGCTCCTAGTAACAGGTTGCTAAGCCATGCTTGATGGAAGTTCTTACGCTATTAGAGGGTGTGGTTAGATTCTTCCCTCTAAGAACCTACTGAATTGATCCTAGTTTTGGTCTGTGTAGAGATACAGTGTTAGAGAAACCTTCTTTTAAGAGTAGAACACGAGGAAGTACCTCATGTAGAGAAACCATGTCTAGAGTTGAGGCATGATTTTGGTCAGGATGAACGTATGGTAGTGGTACCTATAACCTTTTTGAGTTAGCTTTTCTTGATCCATGAGTTCTTTTGTTACGGGTAGTGCCTGAGGAAGGATTGTTGAGAGAGAAATCTTTTGTTTGTAAATCACCTTGAGAATGGGTATGGTAGCCTTGTGAGTTTACTTAGATGTAGTTGAGAGCTTGAGAGGATATCTCAACATAGTTGTGGTCCTAAGTTTTATAGACTTGACTTGCTTGTGGTCTATTGCACCTTTTGGCTAGAGCCTCTTCTCATTGCAATAGAAATCAGAGGATGGAATAGTGTAGTTTAGAGGATTTGTATGTAGGATGGTTGGTTATGACCTAGTTGGTACATCTTTGGAGATTTACTTCGTTGTTATGAGATCTTGACCTAGTGTCAGTTAGGAGGACTGATCTTGTGAGATTATATTGTGTTTACCATGTGATTACATGTGCATTATGATGCTTGATTCATGCTTGTATGTGTCTATGATGGACTATGATTTATGCCTCGTTCGGCATGCATTAAAGGAGAAATTATTTTCCTTATGCTTGGATGTAATGATGAAATTTGGATATGTTTTGGCAAGTGTGACATATGTTACCTGAATGTAATTAGGTGGTAGTTGTACCATGTGTTGGTTATATACATCTATATTGGTAGTTGTGCCATGTGTATTGATTGTATTAATTGATTATATACTCGAATATTTCTTGATAGATGCAATGTTAAGTGTGTAATAGAGATATTGCTTAGTATAAGCTCCAATGGGACTAACGTTTTACATGGGAGAATGCAGAGGAGATCGACCATTATTTTTCTCATTTGAGGATTTAACAATGATTCTTTTATTTGCATAGTTGTGATGCTTTGTTTGCTCAATGTGATACTTTGATAGTATTAGAGAGATACTCTTTTTAATTTAGTATGTGTGTAATAAGACATCGGGGTGATGTCTCTTCCTACTGGGGAAGGATGTCACATCTTGACTTTGGACTTTATTTATAATTTAGATTATTGGACATTTAATTATGATTGTTTTACTATTGAGTGATTTCATGTGCATAAAGGTAAAAGTGTTGTTATTTTAAAATGCATAAAATTTGAAAGATGATTTAATAATTGATTACTATTGGTATGATTATGGATATATATCTTATCTTGCTTCAGCTATGATTATAAGGACTAACCTATCAATGGAAATCTAAGTGAGACTAAGTGTAGGAAAAATGTCAAAGACGGGAACATGGTTGAGGTAGAAGTGTTCCAGTCATCGGAAAGAGTTGGCATGATGGATAAACCTGATGCATGCACACACTCACTTAGTTTCATGACATATTGTATCATTGAGTGGCTTTAATATCCATCGTTATGTAGTTACGTAGTCATGTTTAAGCATTTTTATATTGATGAAAGGATGTGATTGATGTATGATAATTAGATAAATATGTGATTTTGTTGCTACAATATGTTCTTTTGAAGCACATAAGTTAGCCATGTGTTATTACGTTCTTTTTTGACATAGATATATTAGCATTATATAAGTTGATTTCCTTTTTATTTATTAATAAATAATTAAAGTATATATATATATCCTTTTTATTTATAAATAAATAATTAAGTATTTATATATATAAATAATTTAATTAATTAATATATAATGTACTCTTGCTTGAAAACAATATCTTTGATAGACTTAAAATAGAGATATATTATTAAAGATATAAATAAATAGTTTCAAAGATATTTAGAAATCTTAAAATAATCATATAAACAATAGCATGTAGCTATTAATTAGAGTTTAACTTCAAAATTAAAAAAGATTTTGAGGCAGTTTTGAGTGCCACATTCCATGCAAAGTGGAGTGGACTATAGTTTGGGGAAAGAAAAAGAAAAAGAAAAGAGAAACATGATAAAAAATATGGCAACACCGATACTGGAGCAAGGGGATTATTAAAAAAGAAGATATACAGAAAAATCACATAGAGAAAAAAAATCTCATAACGATTAGCAACAGAAGGTAGAATAAGAATACAGAGACTGAGAGAAAGGAGAAATCATCAATGGCATGAGGAAGGAGATAAATCTATAGAGGGAATCATGTATAATCGGGTACTTTTCTAAGATTTCATGAAATTTGCAAATAATTGCTATGTATTTTCCATTAAATCAGTCTGTGTATTATTTTATTAAGGGCGTTGTAGCATGCTTTTGGTATGTTTATGATGATATTGGCCCCTAATATTTATCCTTCAGTCTGAACATTATTTCCTGTCGACCTCTACTAATCTAGCAACATGTTTTATGTTGATGTCAGCCTATTTACCATGCCTTTGATCTATGTTTTAAATGGCCTGATTAATTCTCTTTGGATTGCGAAGCATAACCTATGGAGTATGTATTGTTATATCAGCCTTTATACTATTCTCCATCAACCTTTATATATATTCTCAAGTGGCATGTGCATTCATCTTTTAGTTAGCCATTATATCTTCTTAGCGAACTTAGCTTTACTTTGTCAACCTGTTCAATTATATTTTCCTGTCACAGCGTTTTCCTATCGCAGATTATTATTTTCCTGTTGTAGATTATTTATTTTCTTGTCGCAGCTTATTCATGTCGTAGTAGATTGTTTTCCTATAGCAGGCTATATTCCTATAGCTGTAATTTATTTTCTTGTAACTACAATCTATATTCCTGTAACTGCAATCTATTTTCTTGTAGCTATAATCTATTTTCTTATAGTTGTAATCTATATTCCTATAACTACAATCTATAGGCACATTTAAACCAATCTAATTTGAACTCTAACTGATGATTTGAAGGATGACCAATAGGTTGGCAGGAAGACTAGCTCTAATACCACTATAATATGGTACCCCAATCTTTTTTGAAAATTAGCAAATTACCACAACAGAGTTAGAACAATGAATGCAACCAACTAAATCACCTCCACACTTATGATCACCAAGTTCCCAAATTGGGTGAGGTGAAAGCATACAGTGCTTTGGTTTACAAATTAAAGCATGTGCAAACAAACTATTACATTCGTCTACTATATAGCAAGTGTTTGCTTGTTAGTAGGCATCCACTTATTTAGTGGGTGAAACAAAAAAGATAAACCGGGTTCATTACTTGACACTGGCGGTAAACCATCCAAGGGTTATACAGTGTTTGTATCAATAAAGAATTATTACAAATGAATGAAAGGATTGCAACACTACTCAGAAAAAGCAATTAGATGATCATATTAGCATCCTGATAGACTTGGCAACAAGGAAATACCCTACACAAACATCAATGTTAATAATCACAAGATTATATTTAAGCCCAGATGATGATATGCAAAGAGGCACTGCTAATGAAGCTATATCAAAAAATCTAGAAAGAAACTCCTTGTTGTACGATGGCCTCAGCAGTACTAAACCCACATAAATGCATAGAGTAGTCACAAATGTCTATCAATTCTTCTGTCATTGAAGACTACCTCAGACGCAATCAATATGTAAAAAAAATTAGACCAAACCCTAATCAATGCACTCAGAACAACCCCACGAATCCTTGTTGTCCAGCATTCTACGGACAACATACATTCATGTTTGAAGTCAAACAACATACATTCATGTTTGAAGTCATCAAATGAACACAAAAAAATATGGAAATGCAACACCCAGCCTTAGCAGATTATTCACAATCTAAATACTGAGTTTTAACACCAAATAAACAATCCCAATCAAAATCATCCCTTCCTTCACAAGGGTACGGCACACAAAAAGTCTGACTAGCATTTATTACTCCCAAAACTACAATAAAATATGCTCCATCTGCTCATAGACATCTAGCAATCATCAACTCAAATGGAATAACAAAAACTTAGATCAAAATCTTTGAAGTATCTCAATCCATTCAGCTCTATGAAATTCTTAATTGAAGTCACCCATCTTCCAGCTAGGATGGATTTTTCACCATTGAAATTGGACTTCTTCTAGAGGCTTTTCATCCTCAAGAAGGAAGGAAGAACTATCTAGTTCATTCCAGCAGCATAACAGTATAGAATCAACAAGCATAAACCCAACAATTAGCTCTCACTTCACTTAAATAGGCACCCTGAGAGTTACACAAGAATATAATTCTTTCTTGGAAATAATTTCTTTTTTCTTCGACTTAAAATAATTCCTCTTCCCAAGACTAGGCACTCACTTTTATGTGCCTATTCAGTAAATAAAACACTTTCCCATTTCAAAAAGCTATAACACTTAAGTCACTTTTTAATATTTCCAACCTTAGGGAACTTAAGTGCAAATAATAATAAAATAGCTCATTTAATTATCACTTTTGCAGAAAAACTCAATCTTCATCAATTTGATAATTAAACTAAACCAAAATGCTCCATATGTTCTGGAATGAGAAAAGATGCCTTTTGGATGACTTTCTAAAAATAGACAACTCCTCCAAAAATCTTGGAGAACTATCCAAGAGCCCAAACAAATTTCTAAAAAAAGCATAGTCATCCTAACACACCACATAGCTCAAAACCATCATCAATAGACAACAAAACAATTGAACTAGAAGTTCTTCATAGAAGGGGAACCCCTTACCATACCTCATAGCCTATCGGGATTCGGAAAATAGGCTACAGGATCCACCAATGACTAGGCTTGGAAAGGGGATATTACAAAATCAAAACATTCTTATAACAAATCTATTTAAGTTCTTGGAATAGCTTTATTTGTTGTTGTTTTCTAAAACAGACTAAATCTTATCTCTTAGTATTGTAACTAAACTACAACACATTTTATCTTTATTTATTTGTGTGGATATTATCTCGAGTACCATTTCATTGCATGGATATGACCTCCAATATCCTTTATTGTTTTTTGCATGGATATTATTTCTAGAATCTTTTATTATTTTCTATGTGGATGCCACTGGATACCAATTTCCTATTTGACTAGATTATATCTGCACTTGTGAGATACACTGGACAAATTACAGATACTCATAAGAAATTTGTTGTAGTGGCACCTACAAAAAATTTAAATTGTTTAATGAAAACAACTCATGTATAATAAAATGGATTATGCGGTTTGTTATAATATAAGGCTTACCTTTGTAATAAAGTCACTATAATGAGTTAGTGGTGTGTTAGTGTTGTTATTATTAGTGTTTAGGGTTGTGAATAAGTTTCATATCTATAATTGTTGGTTACGTCTCTCAATCTCTTTCTAATGAGATGAACCTCATTTTGATCATCACTCCAATATTGAATAATATTATATTGTGCTTATTGCTCTTTTTTTTAATATGGTTGTGTGTTGTTGGTTGTATTAGATATATTTAATACTTACTTTTATAATAAAGGTGTTTTAATTACTTAAAATAAATTAGTCTACTTTAATATTAGTTTTTTAATTTTTAGAATAAGTTTGCATGCATTCGACATGCATTATTGTGTCCTCACTTCAAGCTCTATAAAGAAGTGATTAACTTTGTAATCATTCATTCAATCTAATAAAACAATTCTATCTTCTATTTTCATTTTCTGAAACATGGTATCAAAGCAGTACGAATCCATGGGCGTAGGGTTTGTCGAGGAGGAGAATGAGGATTTATTCTTTGAAAATTGTGGGTTTATTTTTGTGCACAAATCTCTTTTTTATTTTTGCTGAAATACAAGCAGACTTAATTGAGAAAATCACGTTTTATTTCACTCCTAAAAATCACATGGATTTTTGCTTGCAATTTTACCGAGAAGCAGGTATTTTTGGGTTGCAGATTTGAGAACATAAGTTTCAAATGATTTTTCAAGGAAATCACACCCTGTTTTTTCATTAATTCGCGACCAAGTTTGAGGTTGCATATGGTTTTCTTGTAAGGTTTTTTTGATCATTTTTTGAGGCAATTTTCATCATGTTTTTTTTCAACATCATGTTTCTTCTCCCTGTTTTCTTCAATCTGTGGTGAGAAGAGGAATTTATTTCCTAATTTTTGATGATTTTAAACAAAATTGTGGGGTTTGTTGTATCATTTTTGGATGTCTTTTGCTAAAAATGTGGTTTTTTTGGACGTAGGGCAGCTTATTTTCCAACTAGGGCACACAACAGTTTTTTCATGATTTTAAACCAATGTCCTAGGGTTTTTAGGATCATTATTTGGGCTTATATATTTTTTGGAAATGGAATTTCCATTGGATAAATATTCTGGTTTCAACTTCCACACCTAGAAAGTTAAAATCAAGATGCAACTAATGCACAAAAACCTATGGGGAATCGTAAATTGGAATGAGAAACTTCCTACGAATGCTAGTAAGGTATTGGAATGGAAAAGTAGAGATGATAAAGCCAAAGTGATTATTGGTCTTTCTCTTTCTGAGATCTCACAAAATTGTCTAAGGAAATTTGGGAAAATTTGAACATATTGTTTGGAGAAAAAGCAATTAATGCTAAATTTTCTTTAAAGCTTCAGCTTTTCAAGTTCAAGATGACTGAAGGATTCATTATGTCAAGTCACGTAAATAATCTGAGATCTCTTCTTTGACAATTAGCAGAAGTCAATGATACAATGGATGAGGGTAAGTGCAACTCATAAAGAATATGGATCAGCATACCAAGGAGCAACCATAAGAACATCCTTTTCGAACATATGGAATTACAATATCCCCTTGGTCACTTGCAAAATTAGATAGAGTTGTTGGTGAAACTATGAGACATAATCCTTAGTGTTGTACAAATGGCACATGATCCAAAAGGTTGTGTAAGAATTATAGGGTGTCTTTTGAGTTGTACAAAATGATTCCTATCACTATGTGAATTATGCATGGTGCAAGGAACCATGAACTTTGTGTTGGATCAAGTGCCATTGTTTAGGTGGCACATGATGCAAGGACTTACACACGAGGTTGTACATTGCTATGTGAGTGACTAAGGCTAACATGAAAGATTGTGCAATAGCATGTAGATCATGATGTGAACAAAAAAACTTGCTTTCCATTTATCCATTTAACCAATCTTCCTTTCTCTATTTTCTCAGGCATGTATAGTTTTGAGAGACTAAAACTTTCAACCCAAAACTCAAATTCTCTTATCATCAATTGGGATGGATTCTTTGACAATTAAACTTTGAAACCTAGAGGCATACAACAATGATCTACACTGCACC
This sequence comes from Cunninghamia lanceolata, assembly GCA_027924645.1. Taxonomy (NCBI): domain Eukaryota; kingdom Viridiplantae; phylum Streptophyta; class Pinopsida; order Cupressales; family Cupressaceae; genus Cunninghamia; species Cunninghamia lanceolata. Next base: position 9,993,258 of record BSBN01000082.1, read on the forward strand.
ATTCTATATTACATAATGATCAACAAAAATAATTTATATTAACCAAATATCCATATAGGCATACATCAATATCTGTCGATATAAATATAACATATATACAAAATAGCCATATAGGCTTACAAGAATGCCATATAAGCATGCAATGTCAGCTATATACAATACAAAATATATGTCCATAAATGCCATATAGGCATACAATAAAGGAACACGATAAAAAGTCATTCCCCTATGTCTGGTGAAGAGAATAGATCACGGGCAGTCTTTGATCTTCGAGGGGATGAAGACACATATGGGGATGGTTTACTACAGCCCGAGGGCTACTCCTCCTATTTAGTTATTCATGGATCTGTAGTTGTTACAATAAAAAGTATAGACATTAATATATAGAAATTACATTATAAAAAATGAAATATTTAACAAAATAATCACTTACCACTATCCAAAAATCTATCTCCTCATTTGCCTAAGTACCAGGATTAGGTTGTGCAATGTCATGTCCTATAGAAACCATCCAAATAGAAATTAAACTTCAAATCAATAATCATTTGATTTTTCAAAAAAAACAACTACAACAATGAATGTAATTTGAAATTTACTAAGGGTAAGTGCAAAAAGTTGGGGGGCTAAAAAGTAGCCATTTTTTTTTCAAAAAAAATTAAGACATAACGCGAGCGCATTATAATGCACTCGTGTTATGGTTTGGTAATGACGAGCCTAAGGCTCAGCAAAACCAAACCATAACGTGCTCGTGTTATAATGCGCTCGCATTATAATGTGCTTCTCGTTATGTTTAATTATATATATAAGAGCATTTCTGCATATTTGATTTCTTTTTTTTCTCTACACCCGCAGCGTGCAAACCCTAAGGAGCGCGCTCACGTTTTTGAAGACCCAATTCAACACCAAAATCTCATTGATTCATCGCAAAAATGCCGCCACGACGTCGAGTAGGCCAAAGGAGTGAGTTTTATTTTTTTTTGTTTGAATTTGTTTCTAAATAGGTAGGTTTGAGTTGATTTTTGATGTAAATTTTCTTAATTGTCAGGAAATGTTAATGCACCTCGTCCTCCTCCTCAAAATCCACAAAATCCTGAAGAGGAAATACCTGCTGAAGAACAACCCGAACAACAAAATCCTCCATCCATTCCTTGGCATGCCCCTGGAACACAAGAAAATCTAATGGGACAAATTGAAAACAATAAAAAAGAAATTGAAGACATAATTGCAAGGTTGAAAGATCCTTCAACTTCAACCTTGCATAGGTCCATGCTTGCTCAATCTCTTGAATCTATGTTATCAAAAGTAGATTCAATTAGCAAGCAAATATCTAGTTGGTCGAATAAGAGGAGAGAGTTTAGAGAGTATTATGTAGACAAGCTGTCATATGAAGATGTGAAAAAGTTACAAATTACAAAATTGCACTTGTGTTCCATTTTCACAAACCCACAAACAAATCAACCTCCACCCATTACATGCAAGAGGTTCCTTATCCATTGGTGCAACAACCAAGCGATAAGGGACAATTTTGGGCAGAGGTGGTGGATGGTTTTTGACCATCCTCCATGTAATAATAATGAGGTCCCGCAATACTTTTTGAGGAAACTCTACTGTGAGTTTGTCCTCAATAAAGTGCCAAAATATTTTGATATGTGGGGCTTCTAGGGTAGAGGTGGGACGTTAGCACAAGATAGACTAGGGGCACGTGTTGATCCACAGTGGCCAATGAGATGAGTAATCAGCAAACCAACCCATGAGCATGTGTCTATCCCTTCCATTGTGAAGAAGAGTGTTGAGGTCAATACACTTCAGTCCATTAGTACCTTGACCTAGAGCATCATAGAGCATGCCAGTCCTGCAACACAGCATGGGTTGGGAGATAGTACAAGAAGTAGGGTCCCACCCCATACTTGTCAGACTTGCGGGTCAGTGTGTGGTTATGACCCCATGGATAGTCAGGACGCAGGTGCACAAGCTACATCTGCAGGTGAGTAGATGGTGATCACAGATACCCTCCTGAGTGAGACTTTCAGCCTTGATACTTAGGTAAATATTAGCAAGTTCATTGAATTTAATTTATTAAATTTTATTTTTGAAATGCAAGATTAACTAATTTAGTTTGATGATTTTGATGAAATTTTAGGGTCATAGCATTGATGCAGTTTTCAACAATACTCCACCTCCCTTTTACACTATGACATCTATTGCCAGGGTATGTAACTAGTAAACAATTATAAATATTACATGTGAATAGCATTATTATATGAATGGTATTCTAATATCTAATTTTGGATGTTGAATAGGTTAATCTTGGAGATTTCATGGCAACATCTGCTAGTGGTGGTGTAGTTCAAAGCTTCACTGAGGTAATAAAATAAATAGTTTAACTAATGAATTGTACTTATTAGATTTTTGTATTTTATATTCATATCATTGATTACATTGCATTGCACATATTTCAAACTCAAAGCATTATTAAACATTGCATAACTAATAGCTAGATGTTGATAAATGACAAAATTTCAAATATAATATAGTTAAATTTGAAAAAATGGCTCAAAGAAATGTACTCTCATGAAATACCATGAGAAGTAGATGCATAGACAAGGACATCACCATGAGACCACTTTTCTTTGAGTCATCTTTTCAAATAGCTCACTACCTTGTCTATGCTACCACATTTTCCATACATGTCTACCAAAGCTTATTGATCCCCTCCACACTATTCTTTGACAAATTCTCTCTAATAATCTCATCCAATTACCGCCAATTAGACCCCAAGACATGACACTAGAGAGGGGCATCAACCTATGACATCTTATATAGCATATGATTGACTCAAACATCATCTAGGTTTTAGGTATTAATTATGGGGGCAACAAATCACCCCTAACCAAAATCTTCAAATCTACACTAACCCTTTCCCCTACAAACTTATGTCAATCATATTGGCTCAATTTCTTCCATCCCTACATCTATAAGAAAGAGCTATAGTATATCACCAAGAGAGCAAAATCTTCACTGTGATTATGTGTATTATGTGTCTAGTTGTATCATAGTGATGCATTGTTGATAATGAATATCATAGTGTGCTTTATTGTGTGTACTTCCATGTTTAGGTGAACATGTGTGTATGTTAGGAACCATGACTTACATCACTATTCTAGTTTCATAATTGAATAATGTTGTTTTATTTTTAGATGATGCAGGTTGCGGAGACACCTCTTGAAGTTCATAGGGCAATGGAGCATGGTGTGTCCACTGCGATTCATAGCTCCATGCCATTGACGGGGGTATGAGGCAGATTAGTAAATTTCAATTTACATTCATTGTTATAGTTGTTTATTTTTGAAAAATCAAATGATTATTGATTTTAAGTTTAATTTCTATTTGGATGGTTTCTATAGGACATGACATCACCACAGCCTGATCCTACTACTAAGACAAATGAGGAGGCAGATTATATGGTAGCGGTAAGTAATTATTTTGTTAAATGTTTCATTTTTTATAACATGTAATTTCTATATATTAATGTCTATACTTTTTATTGTAACACCTACAAGTCCACAAAGAACTAAATAGGAGGAGCATCCCTCAGGTTCGTAGTAGACTGCCCTCATACACATCTCCATCCTCCCAAAGATCAAAGGTTGCTCGTGATCTATTCCCTTCACCGAATAGAGGGGAATGAATACTTATTAGGGTCCTTTGTTGTATGCCTATATGGCATTTGTGGATATATATTTTGTATTGCATTTAGGAGACATTGTATGCCTATATGGCTATTTTGTATATATGTTATACTTATATTGACAGATATTGATGTATGCCTATATGGATATTTGGTTAATACAAATCTTTTTTATTGATGGCGTCCATATTTGGATTATAAATCCATGTTTGAATGGATATTTGTAGATGGTTACTTCAAATATTTAAAGTCCAAATGTATTACATAGGATGTTTGTTGATCCAATAAGCTAGCTATTGTTATTCAAGTATCACCTAAACCTCATTCCAGAACTAAAAGATATAAGTTGTATTTAAAATAAAAATGAATCATCATGTTGAATAGAAAATATTCATATTCTTTATGAGTTGCTCAATTGAAAATATTCAAATGAGTATGTTGATCCATATTCTTTATGAGTTTCTATATTGAAAATATTTCTTAATTTCTTGTTATTATACTATATTGGGATGTAAAGAGTATGTTTGTTGTTTTGAATAAGATAGTCAAAATCATATGCTTATGAGCACCTGATGACCATTGTGGTTATGAAATGTAATTCCTCTTGCATATAAGGCGAGGTTATGAGATAACATTGAGTCTTACCTAATTTTAGTATGCAACATAACATTGGGGCTATAGGCTTCCATAAGTCATCAACAATCAAGGTTCAAGGTTGTCATTGAAGTCAAAGGGTCAAGGTTGTTTGTCATTGATGTCAAGGTTGATGCCATGATGTTGATAAGGTGATACAGTGATTCAAGGTAGGTGATGGTCATGAGGTACATGATGTTGTGAATATGGTTTTCATGATAAGGTCTCTCAATTCATGTTGATGTTGCATAAGACAAACATGGTTCAAATGATGCAAGGTTCATGTTCATGGTGGATGTGGTTTTGTTCATGCAAGGTTTTGTTGTGAATATGGTTTTCATGATAAGGTCTATCTTGGAAGGTTGATATGATGCAAGGTTCGTATTCATGGTGGATGTGGTTTTGTTCATGCAATAAGAAGTTAGAGAAGACACAAGCTTTCATAATCATAATCTTATTAATAGTTAGGGTTTGCATATTGGGCATTAAACCCTAAAAGGAATCTACTTTTCTTAAGACTTTAAAACCCTCAATTTCCTGTCGTGTGTAAAGTGCACTTTTGTTTTAATTTAATATTGACCTATAATCAGAAGTTACTATCACTTAAATCAACCTAATAAAGGGTCTTTAAGTCATTAGTTCACCGACCCTTCAACCTAACTCAACTGGCATCTCTGGTAAACTCTCATAAGCTCGAGCGCCATATCATAATCGAAGGTCATATTTAATTGATATGAGGGTGAGAAAAAGGATAGGAAGGTCAGTATTTAAAAGGAATTTTGAATACAAACAATCATCACTATGCGGTTGAATTTGATGGGCATGCCTTTATAAAAGGCTAAAAGATAGCTTTATGCAGGATATCATGGTATTTGTAGTGCTTGAAGATTGAAGACTAGTTAGTGTTTGTAGCTCGAACTGTTTTGGCATGTTTAGGTGTGAAATAGGACCATGCCTAGCCTAAACGTACCCATCCAGATGCATTGGAATTGTCAGTTTGGTTGCATGAGGAGAATAACAAAAGTTACACCCCTTTGCAACTTTACACTGCTTCCTTTTAACAATTTTTGGGGCAGTAGAAAACCTTTCACCACGAGCAAACGCCTTAGAGATATAAAAACCTGAGAGAGGTTATTGTAGAGGGACCTACATGATCATGTTGCCTTAGATGGAATGTATCTAAGTGACATGGTTTCCGAGTAATAGCTCGTCAAAGATTGCTGCCTTTTTGCACTTTGGACTCTTCAGGGATATCACCGGTACAATGTAGCTCAGACTGTTTCGGCATGTTTTGGGTGAAAAATAGGACCATGCCTAGCCTAAACATACCCATCCAAATGCGTTGGAATTGTCAGTTTGGCCACATGAGGAGAAGAACAAAAGTTACACCCCTTTGCAACTTTACACTGCCTCCTTCTGACGATTTTTGGGGCAGCAGAAAACCTTTCACCACGGGCAAATGCCTCAGAGATATAAAAAACTAAGAGAGGTTATTGTAGAGGGACCCTACATGATCATGTTGCCTCAGACAGAATGTATCTAAGTGACATGGTTTCTGAGTAATAGCTTGTCAAAGATTGCTACCTTTTTGCACTTTGGACTCTTCAAGGATATCGTCAATACAATGTAGCTTGGACTATTTTGGCATGTTTGGGTGCAAAACAAGACCATGCCTAGCCTAAACGTACCCATCCCGATGTGTTGGAACTGTCATTTTGGTTGCATCGGGAGCAGGACGAAAGTTACAACCCTTTACGACTTTACACTGCCTCCTTCTAACGATTTTTGGGGTAGCAAAAAACCTTTCACCATAGGTAAACACCTCAGAGATATAAAAAACTGAGAGAGGTTATTGTAGAGGGACCCTACGTGATCGTTTTACCTTAGACAGAATGTATCTAAGTGACACGATTTTTGAGTAACAGCTCATCAAAAATTGCTACATTTTTGCACTTTGGACTCTTCAGGGATATCATCGGTACAATGTAGCTCGGACTGTTTTGGCATGTTTAGGTGCAAAATAGGACCACACCTAGCCTAAACGTACCCATCCTGATGCATTGGAATTGTTAGTTTGGTCGCATCAGGAGCAGAATGAAAGTTACACCCCTTTGCAACTTTACACTGCCTCCTTCTGACGATTTTTGGGCAACAGAAAACCTTTCACCACAGGCAAACACCTTAGAGATATTAAAATTTGAGAGAGGTTATTGTAGAGGGACTCTACATGATCACATTGCCTTAGATAGAATGTTTCTAAGTGACATGATTTTTAAGTAAAATCTCATCAAAGATTGATGCCTTTTTGCACTTTGGACTCTTCAGGGATATCGTCGGTACAATGTAGCTCAAACTGTTTCGACATGTTTGGGTGAAAAATAGGACCATGCCTAGCATAAATATACCCATCCAGATGCATTGG